>CM038045.1:82369066-92369066 GCA_021397845.1 Areca catechu | reverse complement strand
TTATTTCCAACTCTTTTCTCCTCTAAAATTCTTAAAATTCTCTCTACTCCCTCAAATCAGTATAATGGCTTCAAGAAAGGATGAAGGTATGTCGAAGGCAAAAAGATCCCAAGTTAAAAAAGAAAAATAACTTGCAAGCAGGTATGAAAATAATTTATTTTTTAATAATAAGTGTAGCAAAAATTTTAGAACTAATTTTTTTCAAAGAAGAGTTGTTGGAGGAAGGATAGTAGATTTAAATTATTTTAATAATTTTTAAATTTAATTTTTATTTGAAAGGATGTGTTGGATTCTATGATTATGATGAACAGGTCAACCTATCATACTTTAGTAAAATATCTTTGTACTAATTTTAGTTTTGATAGTAAAAAATATTCTATTTCATCATATGTCAAAGAAAAGGTTATTGAGTTTGGTTGTATTAATCTTCATCGAATATTAAATATTCCATCAGATGGTGATGAATACTTTAATATCACTTGTTGGAATCATTATTGGTTAAATTATCAAAGCTCCATTAGAATTGTTTGTCAAAATAATACTTAAGTCGAATCGCTTAACCTAGTGCACATAATTTACCACTTGCAAATCGACTAATTCATCATATTATCATATTTAATATATTACCTAGAGAAGGTCATAGAGATATGTATCATTCCTAGATATTTATCTACTCATAATGATTATTTTAGGTAAAGAGCTTAATTTACCATATAAATAATAAATTATATGAATGAATGCTTTCAAAGTTAGAATTCTATTATGTCCTATGGAACACTTTTGATTGCTATTTTTGAGGCTTTTGATATCCCTATCACCGAAGACGAAGAAGTTATCAAGCTTAAATCCTCGGACATGTACAATCATTCATCTCTGAGGTGTATGTGTTATACACAATGCCATAGGATATAGAGATGTATCGCCGAGGTGGATAAAGAAGAAAGTGATAGTAAAGAAGAAGGTAAGCCTATTGGTAGAGACCAGCCTAGATAATCTGCTCAGTCTACATAGCCTATCTATTATGCTTAGCCTGGCCACTCTACTCAGTTTGATCAATAATTATCTATTGTACAAGCATTGTATAATCGAATGGATGTACCTGAGATCTCCCTCACAGCTCAAATCAATATATTTGTAGATCAAATCAACACACAGGCAGATTAGATGAACACATGAGCATATGCATTTGAGGCACATACAGATGATAGATTTGCATAATTTGATTGGTTTGGAAATCACTTTTACCATTAGATCTCTCCACCACCATAGGACCCTACAGTGGATGACTAGGCTCATGCTTTGGTATTTCTTAATGCTTTTGTTATTACTTATATAATTTTTATTTTTAGCATATTATGTAGTACATTATCTTTAAATTGAGATGTAATATAAACAGTTATGTTGTGTTCTACTGTTATTTTAGGATTCTTTTTTCAAATGGAAAGAATTATTAAAAATTATATTTCTTCAAATGATAAAACAACCTCCAGGAATGGTTATTGTTTATGCTTATTGCATGGTCCATGGGCAAGCTATCAAGTTCTCCAAATCGCAACTAATGATCAGTCCTAAACTCCTTCCCTTATTAAAAGTTGAATTAAGAGCCTATTTCAAATTAATCATACACCAAGGGTTTGGAAGTATCTTGGGGTACCAATCGCTGGGAGATCAGATTGTTGGGAATTGTGTCCCAAAGCCAACCGCCTGGGTTGTAGGCGGTTGAGCTATGTATTGTACTCTTTCTTTGAATTAATAAAATATTATTTTTGGCAGCTCATCACATATTGTATTTCCTTGAAATGAACTCTTTCCATGTGATGAAGTCCTTAGGACTACACTGACTTCGATACAGAGAGGATGTATCGAGTGGTCCTTAAACCTTGTTCACAACCAAAGGATATATTGTACTGGACGGTAATATATCAAGTATAGGTTGTTGTAGTTCACATCTTTTGGTTGTCCTCTTGACCAAATGAGTGCGGTGACACTGATGTGATCTATAAGTGGGATATGTGATATCTCATTGAACGTGACTCCGTGCAACCCCTTTCTGCCAAAGGGATACTCACGATTGGATATGGGTATATGTGTCCCTCCGACCTGAGGTCATCACGGTAGCTTGCAAACAAGTCCCTATGCTTTGGTGCCGGACTACCCAAATTTTTAATCCGGTGATGGAAGGTTTCTGGGTACAGGCAAGTACTTGTGGAGCAGTGATGGACCAAGATGGAATTGACCTGTCCAAACAGTTTGGATTGAATGTCTCGCAGTATCTCAATTTAGCAAATCCTCGGCCGAGGTAGTCCTAGTGAAGAGTCACTGGGCTTGCAAGGTTGAGACACGTAGTTGACTGACTCAGTCTGGGTTGGTAGCCCAATCTCAGTCGTCTTGAGCATCAGAGGTCAAAGGGATGAATTATACGGTAACCATATGCCAGAGGTTCGATAGTTTACTCCCGCATCTTCGACCTATCCGGATGCCGGGACCCATTGCTATATGGTTTCCTATGCTGGTACTAGAATTGTTCTAGTGCTACCGTTTAGGTTCGAACCTATGAGGTCACACGCCACAGTGGATTACTCTTTGATCCGGATACCGATTATGATTGGAAATCATCTCGATTTTATGGTCACAATTTTTTTTTATTTTAAGCACTCTTTTCCCCGTCTTACCCTTGTCTATGTCAACTCGAAATTGTTCCGGGTTGACCAGGACTGCACCAGGTTTTTTATGAATCAGTTTTGAACTGATTCGGAGTTCGTTTTGGCCTTCAATTGGTTGTGAACCAATTTTAATCCCATAAACCAATTTAATTGGGCTTGAACCAATTCAATTGAATTGAACCCCTTTTTAATTGGACTGGTTATTTAAACCAATGGGATTGGACCGGTTTTATTTGAACCGGTATTTTCTTTGGACCGGTTTCCACGTTTCGTTGCTGTTAGAAGGCCAAACGACCGAAGAGGCCAATCGACGCTGGGCGGGCATCCTTTCTTCTCCCTCCACCAGATGCTTTAACCTCTTGTTATTGCTGGTTAAATGGGTGATTAGCAACCGTTGCCTCTTGGCCTCCTAGTCTCTCCGTCTCCCTCTCCATTGTTGCCTATATATACACCGTGCAACAGCAGCTCTGTTTCATTGTTGTGACACCGTGTGAAGAGTTGAAAAATAGCAGTCTCCATTAAGTGTTTGAGAGATCATTCCTTTCATCCATTGCATATTCCTGGGCTGGTTTTTTGTAGAGTGTGAGGGAGAGAAACAAAGCCCTTTTTCCTATTATTTCTTGTGCTCAAACTCGGACTGCAGCAAAGTGTGCTGCTGCCAGGTTCGTGAGGGCCCCCGGCATGTCTCCCCTCTAGAGGGAGTACTCTTCTACTCCTAGGAGCAAGCTACGCGAGCCGGGTTCGCCGCTGCAGCTCCAAACGCGAAGATCAACCTGCTGTCCTGTTCTGCTACAGTTTTCTGACAGCAGACTTTTAGAGATTTTATACACCTATTTTAGATTATTTCGATTGCAGATATCGATGGCAAATCGAAGTAGATTCGTCCACCTTGCCGCTGCTGAAGTTTGGGAGTAAACGGAGGTCCGGAAGGTGGTGTTTGGATGACGTTTTCAAACCTCAAAACAGGACATCCCACGGTTCCAAGGAAGAAGAAGGCTGGAATAGTTTTATTCCAGCTATTCCAGCCTATTCCAGGTTTATTCCAGAGTTATTTCAAGCAGAATAAAGGTACGGAAAATTATTATTTTTTAATCATGCATAAATAGATTTATTTGTTTAATTTTTGCAAATATTTTTATATCATGATACATGCCTACATGCAACATGAATAGATTATGTTCTGGGCGGAGCAGTTATCCGTTGCACGAATTTTTTTTTTAAAAAAAATTTTAAAATCCATTCTGCTCCCACAGCTATTTGCATGCCTAGTGTAGGATCATGTCAAACCACCTGCATCTTTTTCTTTCATAGATATCCATAGGTCATGAAAGAAATCAGTAGACTGCCTATCACCAATCATCCAGTGGATTTGAGTGATAACTCCCCACACATGGCTTCACCATCAGAAGCTGACCGGCGATGAACCACAGACCCCCATAAACGATCACCCCATAGTCCACTACCAATTGAAACCTTATGAGGTAGTGATCCTCAATAAGGAGAAAGGCTTCTGGATTTGATTTGAGATTCCCCCATATCTTGAAATACTCTCTAATCACTCCATTAGGCTTCTGGATCTGATTTGAGACTCCCCCATATCTTAAAATCCTTCCTAATCCACTCCATCGGTAGCCTCTGCATGTGAACCCACACCACTGTCCTCGACAATGTCTTCACCCCATCCTTCGCAATCCAATTTGATGGTATCAGCCAGCCAAGCTTGTCTCGTCGGCCCCTAAGCCACCCGAGATCAAGAATCATTTTCCTTTGACATATGACCCCCAATCACTAACCCCCGTAACTATAATCTACACCCTTTTCAGCCATCACCACAAGAGACCGAACCATGCACCCAAGTAGATCTTCCCAAGCTCTAGCATGATTCTTGATGCACTACCTTCGCACCCAGTCAAATCTTCCCAAACCATGACCACCCTACACTAAGAAAAAAACCAAAAAATATTCAGGTGCGGTCGACCAGCCACTATGATGGTCGACCATGCAAAACCCGAGACCACTGGTCCATGGCGGTCGACCAGGTTGGTCTACCGTAATTGGCACAAGCCGATCGATTCGCCTCTATGGTGGTCTATCAATTAAAATCCAAGGGAGCCCGATTTAGGATGGTCAAGCACCTCGATCAACTGCCCAGTGTAATACAAGGTCGGTCAACTACCCTTCATTGCCCAAGCATGTTGTTTCAACCCAATCGATCGAGCTCTAGATTGGTTCACTAGTTTAGCTTCTAAACGTTGATTTTTTTCCATTTCAACATTTAATTGGGGATTTTAAGTTACATTAATGAATTTAGGATGTTTTAGGGTTTAAGGACTCCATTGCATTTACATTTTTAGATTTTTAGGGTTTAAATCTTTTAAGTTTTATGGTTTAAAGTTTGTATTTAAATATTTTAGGGTTTATGTTTTAGTTTTTAATCATAGGGTTTTACAGTTTATTATCTTGGGTTTCGGATTACAAAGTTGTTTTAAGGGTTTATGGTTTTATGGTTTTAGGGTTCTAATATAAGAATTAGGGTTTTAGGATTTATAGTTTTAGGATTTTTTGGGTTTGGGATTTGTAGTTCAGGTTTTAGCGGTTTAGTGTTTGTGTTTTAAGATTTAGGGTTATATAGTTCGGCTTTTAGGATTTTAGTGTTCGTGTTCTATAGTTTGGGCGAACGCGGTGCTGTATCCGAATTAGGTTCCGCTTAGGGCCAAATTTGTCCTCGGGCTCAAATCGGGCTAAAGGTATACTCGAGCATGTTCCAAGTTATATACCATCCCTATAATTAAACCAAAACCTGAGATGAAAATCCTTGTGACTATTACAAAGTCTCTATCTGATCCTAGTTCTAGTCCTAGTTTTAGGGTTTTCATAATTTTACTAGTGGCCGTTCATCCAAAAATAATATAAGGCTGAAATTAAGATGGACTAAGTAAATGTACACTAGTTCTATTGAAATACCCCCGTGTACTATATATAGAGTCCAAAGTATATGTGATGAACCAGATGCTTTCATCTATCAGTTACTTTAAAAAATTGAAACTTAAAACTTAGTATATGTCAAACAAATGTGAACAAGGCAAGCAAACCAAATGAAATGTTCTATTAATAAAAAATTCCAAATATATATGATGGTCCTGATAAGCTAAGATGTACACAAATATAAAAAAATAAAATCATGTGCCACATGTGGTTGTCTCCTCCTCCATGTTGGTTGCTTTCAACGACATGATGGTCCTGGCTCACTTGGTCCTGTAACCTTAAAAGTATGGTGCTTGATGTTGGTCGTAGATAGGACCGGAACATCCTCATCCATACTGTGTTGGCTTTGGCTCCTTGATTTTGATGAATAATAAAATATTGAGTATATGTTTGGACTAATATTTCAAATTGAGTATGAATTTCAGGTCATAGGTACATAAAATTTTCCATTATCGAAGCAAGATATTTTTCTTAATGTTTGAGTGATTTTCTAACCTTGGAACATTCTTTTTGGTCTTTATGGAGAAGCATCTAAAAGATTTTTGGATAAGATTATGAAAATTTCAAAGTTTGGCACATATTTTTGACTTGGTACAGAGCAAGTGTCGACTCATGGATCAAGTGTTGACACTTCAGAAGACTGGCACGCAGAAATTTTAGACTGGCACGGCAAGTGTCGACTCAAGGTGTCGATTCACGGTCAAGTGTCGACACTTCAAAGATTGACTCATCGCCTGAGAACAAAATGAATAGAACTTGTATTTTTTGAAGTTTCTCAAGTGTCGACTCATAGCCTAAGACCAGAAGTGGAGCAAAGCACAAGAAATTCAAATTTTGTCTTGAGCTGATCCAAGTGTCGACTCATAAAGAATTCAAGTGTTGACACTTGGTGCAATGGCTAGTTTTTCAGAAAATCAGATTTATTTCCAAATATCTCCAAACGGCTAGTTTGATCCCTTCAATGGTCTCCAACAACTCTTTTAGTGGATTTGAGCTATTTAACACTCACCAAATCTCTAAAAGTCAACAAGAAAGAGAAAGAATCAAGAAGAGATAAGTTCCAATCATTTGAAAAGATAAAAAGAGCTTTTAAATAATTTCACCTGAAAAGGACTTTCATTTTTGAGAGTTTGAACTTTCAAGTCTTTAGCCAAAAGTATGCATTCAAGATATTCCAAGGAGAAGTCAACTCAAGCAACCAAGAGAGCTTCAATGACATTTATTTCTGCTCATTAAGGAGCTAATACTTGTGTTTACTTTCTATACACTTGATTTCATTTATTTGTTCTAGTTTCAAAGGTATTGAAACTGGTGTTAAAGATTGTTGGTGAGCTTAAGAGACAAAACCAACTTAGGTTTGACTTGTTAGCCCAGATTAAAATAAGTTATAAAGGTTGTTGGTGAGCCTAGGTAATAAAACCAACTTAGATTTTGACTTGTGAGCCTTGGAAAATAAGTCAGCTGTAATCTTGAAGAGATTATAGTGAAATACCCAAGAGAAAGCTTAGAGAGTGGATGTAGGTGCTTGGAGTGCACCGAACCACTATAAACCTTTGTGTTTATGTATGATTGTCTCCTTTATTTCCTACTTTTTAGTACTCTGCATTTAATTTGTTATTTCCACTGTATATTTTCTTGGCACAATCACTTAGTTACACAAACAATAAAAGTAAAGCACATAACTGTTTAAATTTTTCAAAATACCCAATTCACCCCCCCCTCTTGGGCTACCTTGCTGGGCAACAAGTGGTATCAGAGCTTGGTACTCTGCTTGTAGGTCCAACGATCTTGAGTTAAAGATCATGGCAGCTCAAATTGGTATGGGTATTGTAGAAGGATAAGTCTCTAACCGTCCCTCATTATTTAATGGCACAAACTATACATATTGGAAGACATGCATGCACATATACATTCAAGCTATTGATTATAATATTTGGAGAATAATAGTTAAAGGGCCTCATCAGCCCACTCTCTTGGTTAATGGCATTCCCACTCCCAAGCTAGAAGAAGATTAGGATGAAAATGATATTAAGTAAGCTGAGCTTAATGCAAAGGCCATGAATTTACTGTTTTGTGTACTTGATCCAAGTGAATTCAATAGAATATCAAATTATACTTCTGCTAAAGAGATTTGGGATACACTTGAAGTATCCATGAGGGTACATATCAAGTGAAGACCACCAAAGTAAACATGCTCATTCATACTTATGAGATGTTTAGGATGGAATCAACTGAAACTATTCATGAAATGTATACTAGATTCACTAATATTGTTAATGGCATGAGGAGTTTGGGAAAAGTGATTTCTAATGCTAAACTTGTTAAAAAAATCCTCAGGTCTCTTTCGGCTTCTTGGGATCCAAAGGTCACAGCCATTGAAGAAGCTAAAGATGTCAATACACATCCACTTGAGCAGCTTCTGGATTTATTGATGACATATGAACTATCCTTGAAGTAGAAAACTGTAGACAATGATAAGAAGAAGAAAGTCATTGAATTCAAGTCCACTACCAAGGAAGAATCAAGTAATGATTCGATGAAGAGGATGAAAAAGATGAGACAACCCTCATACAAGAAAGTTCAAAAGATTAATGAGGAGGAAAAAGAATTTTTACAAGAAAAAGCCTTAAAAAGGAGATCACAGTAAGGAAAAAGAAAAAGAAAAGGAAAGGGAGCAACCAATATGTTTTGAATGCAATAAATCAGGTCATTACAAGCTGGATTGCCTTACTCTCAAGAAAGGTAAAAAGAAATTTAAGAAAAAGACTATGATGGCAACGTGGAGCGAAAGTGAAGACTCAAGCTCCGATGAAGAACAACAAGAGGTGGCCAACCTTTGTTTTATGGCCAATGAAGAAGAGGTAAGCCTTGAACCTGAAAATGACTTTACATTTGATGAATTGCATGATATTTTTGATGAGCTTGTTATGGAATATCAAAAACTCAAATTGAAAAACAAAGATTTGAAAGAGCAAAATCTAGAGCTTGCAAAATCAACAAATGAGTTTTTGATAGAAAATAAAAATTTGATTCAAGAAAACAAAAACTTAAGTAAGCAAATTAATGTTTTGAAAAATGAAAAAGAAGATCTTTTAAAAGAAAAAGACTCTTTGAAGAAGAACAATTTTTGCTATAAATGAAAAACTTGCAAAACAAAACAAGGAGTTTTCACTAGAAAACAAGAAATAAAAGAATAACTTGAAAAAGTAAAGCCTTTTGTTGAAAAGTTTACATACAATTCAGAAAAATTAAATATGCTTTTGAATAACCAAAGAGCAGTTTTTAACAAAGCAGGGTTAGGATTTAAACCACAAAAGCAACAAAAGTATTTTAAAAATTTCTTAGTACCTACTTCCTCTAGTTTTACTTGTTATGCTTGTGGCAAAGTAGGACACAAATCTTATATATGCAACAAAAGAAAATTAAACACTGTTAGAAAAGTTTGGGTTCCAAAAGGAACCAATTCAACTAACCCTAAAGGATCCAAGATGACTTGAGTACCTAAAGTTTTCACTTGATTTATATTGTACGTGTGTCTTGCAACCAAGGATAAAAGAAAAATGTGGTATCTCGACAGTGATTGTTCAAGACACATGGCTGGGGATGTGAGACAATTCTCATCTCTAGAGCCTTGAATGGTGGAAATGTAACATTTGGTGATAATGAAAAAAAAAAAATTATCAGTATCGGTAAAGTCCATATCACCCCTACTACTTATATTGATAATATTTTGTTTGTTGATGGTTTAAAGCACAATTTGTTTAGCATAAGTCAATTTTGTGATAAAGGCTTTAAAATTATTTTTGAATCTTCTTTGTGCATGGTATCTATCTAGATGATAATAGCATCAAGTTCATTGGTCATAGGCATGGAAACATTTACATGTTGATCTTGATGATTTATCCATGGAAAATGGTCAATGCCTAATGGCAAAGGAAGCCAAGACAAATGAAACTAGTTGGCTTTGGTATCGTAGGCTAGGGCATGCAAGTATGTAGTTGGTTTTAAAATTGAACAAAAAGAATATTGTAAAAGATTTGCCAAAACTCATTTTTGAAAAAGATAAAATTTGTAGTACATGTCAACTTGGAAAACAAACAAAATCTTCTTTCAAACCTAAAGGAGTAGTATCTACCACTAGACTTTTAGAATTGCTTCATATGGACCTCTTTGAACCAACTAGAATAACTAGTTTGGGAGGTAAGAAGATGGTTTAGTGATTGTAGATGACTATTCATGTTTTACATGGATAATATTTTTGGCACATAAAGATGAAACTTTTTTGCTTTTATCAAATTTCATAAAAAGGTTTCAAATGAAAAAGGTGTTTCAATCATTTCTTTCGTAGTGATCATGGTACTGAATTTGAAAATCATGATTTTGAAACATTCTGTAATGAAAATGGAATTAATCATAATTTCTTTGCACCTAGGACACCTCAACAAAATGGGATAGTAGAAAGAAAAAATAAAACTCTTGAAGAAATGGCATACACAATGCTTTATGAAAATGATTTACCTAAATATTTTTGGACAGAAGCCATAAATACTGCATGTTATATTTTAAATCATATTTTAATCGACCTATTTGAAGAAAATATCATATGAACTTTGAAAAAACAGAAAACCAACTATTAAATATTTTCGTATTTTTGGATGTCGTTGTTTCATTCTAAACAATGGTAAAGACAATCTCAGTAAATTTGATGCCAAGTTAGATGAGGGCATCTTCTTAGGATACTCTACTTCTAGCAAGATATACTGGGTCTTCAATAGAAGAACTCTTCTAGTTGAAGAATCCAACCATGTAGCGTTTGATAAAACTAATAAAAAATCTTTTAGAAAAGATGATACTCTTGATGATGAAATAGGTGTTCAAAGGTTTGGAAAAATGATAATCAATGAAGAAGCTTCCAAAGAACAAGATGGTGATCAAGGAAATGAAGAATAAGTACAAGAAATTGGAGCATCAATACCCAAGCCATTGCCTAAAGAATGGAGGTATGCCCATGGACATCCTAAAGAGCTTATCATTGGTGCTCCATCGAAAGGGGTAAGTACTCGTTCTTCAATAAAAAATATTTATGATTACTTAGCATTTGTTTCTCAAATAGAACCAAAATCAATTGAAGAAGCTGAAAATGATAGCAATTGGATAAATGCTATGCAAGATGAATTGAATCAATTTTAAAAAAATAAAGTTTGGACTTTAGTTGAAAGACCATCAAATGTTTCAATAATAGGAACAAAATGGATTTTTAGAAATAAACTTGATGAAAATGGTACTGTAACAAGAAATAAAGCTAGGCTAGTTGCTAAAGGCTACAATCAGGAGGAAGGGATTGATTTTGATAAATCCTTTGCTCCTGTTGCTAGACTTGAGACAATTAGGCTGTTATTAGTATTTGTATATTTCATGGATTTCAAACTATTTCAAATGGATGTTAAAAGTGCTTTTCTAAATGGATTTATTGAAGAAGAAGTTTATGTTGAACAGCCCCCAGGTTTTGAAAATTATGAATATCCTGATTATGTTTTCAAACTTCATAAAGCTTTGTATGGTTTGAAACAAGCTTCAAGATCTTGGTATGATAGATTGAGTAGATTTTTGCTTGAAAATGATTTTTCTAGAGGAAATGTAGATACTACATTGTTTTTGAAAAAAAAAAATGATGACATATTAGTAGTTCAAGTATATGTTGATGCTATCATTTTCGATGCTACTAATGAGGTTCTTTGTCAAGAGTTTGCCAAGCTTATGCAGGGAGAGTTCGAGATGAGCATGATGGGAGAGCTTAATTTCTTTCTCGGACTCTAGATCAAGCAAACAAAAGAAAGGTTCTTCATCAACCAAGTTAAGTATATAAGAGAAATCTTTAAAAAGTTTGGAATGGAGACTACCAAGCCATTAGGTACATCTATGAGCTCTTCTTGTAAATTAGATAAAGATGAACCAGGTAAAAATGTAGATAGAAAATTATATAGAGGTATCATTGGTTCATTGTTATATTTGACTGCAAGTAGGCAAGATATAATATTTAGTATATGTATTGTGCTAGATATCAGTCTGCTCTTAAAGAGTCTCATTTATTGGCTGTTAAATACATAGATATCTATCTGGTACTATTGATATTAGACTATGGTACTCTAGAGATTCATCTATTGAATTGATTGCATATTCTGATGCTGATTTTACTGGGTATAAACTTGATAGAAAAATTACAAGTGGAACCTATCAATTTTTTAGAGTTAATTTGATTTCATGGTTTAGCAAGAAATAGAATTCAGTTGCTTTATTTACATCGGAAGCCAAATATATAGCAGCTGGAAGTTGTTGAGCTCAAATTTTATGGACAAACAATAACTCGAAGATTTTGGCATCAAATTAACTAAGACACTCATAAGATGTGATAATACTAGTACAATCAATTTAACTAAAAATCCTGTACAACATTCAAGAAGCAAACATATTGAAATAAGACATCACTTCATAAGAGATCATGTGCAAAATGGTGATGTAATGCTTGATTTTGTATGTACTGATATACAACTTGCTGATATTTTTACAAAATCTCTAAATGAAGACATATTTTGTATGATTAGAAGAGAGTTAGGAATCATTGATCATTTTGACTAATCTCTTCAAATTCTTGATGAAATCCTCCAAAAATGATTCAAATCTTTTCAAATATCACTTAGAATGACCTCTTCACTCTTCTTGAATTTTATTGGATTTTATTTTGATTTTCTGAGGTCAGGTGTCGACACTTACAAATTGTCCAAGTGTCGACTCATGCGAAGTATCGACACTTGAACAATTTCGAAGTGTTGGCTCAGACCATCGGAAAGATTTTTAGGGCATCCCGAAACCTTATTTGACCCATTGTTTTTCCATTCCTTAGGTTCTTATGGTCCTAAAAATCTCCCTAACTCCCATGAACAGTGGATTTCCAGCCCTAATCCTCCGTTTTTGGGTAATTTTCTTCCTTTTCTTCTCTTTTTGTCTTCAATCCGTGCGATTTTCTCACCGTTCTTCATGGTTTTTCTATGGTTCAGCCGAGTTTTTCCTTGTTTCTTTTGTGTTTTTTTCTTTCCTCCGAAAACTTTCTCCCTCTTTGGTCCACTTTTGGTCTGGTTTGAGCTTGGATTCTTCTTTCTTCCCACCGAGTTTCTCCATCTTTGGTTCGTTCCTCTCCATTTTGGTCCACCTTTTATCTGTTTCTTTCCTTCTTGGTGCACTGCTGGCCGACACTTCCTTTCTTCTCTCTTTCCTTCCCCAGTTCACTCCTTCTTCCTACTCTACTGTGAGTTGTTTCTATATGGAATGGCTCCAAGGAAACAGTTAGCTTACGCAAGAGGAGGTTTGTGCAGGGTTAGTCCAGTAGAGAGAGAAGGACTAAAGCCTGTCAGGACCCCACTGGTTAGCACGAGCAGGAGCCATAGGATATGCCTCCACCAGTTTCCCCAGGAGTAGCACGAGTGGCCGGGAAGGCTATTGCCTCTGGTAGGAGAGTAGATGTGCAGTTCTAGGACTCAGAGAGTTTTATCATTAAAGATCTTCTTAGAGGAGCTGAACTTGTCCCTTTCTGCACTTTGACTGAGAGATATTATCTGTAGCTCATCAAGGAGTTCTACGGGTCCTTGGCTACTGATGGTTTGAGATGAGTTGCCGAGGTCAGGGGTGTTTAGATCCCAGTGACCCCTAAGCTTATTAGTAGAGTGTGGCATATTCCACTTTATGGCAGGGCCACAAATTATGTTGGAGACAGGGTTGCTGCATTCCGATGTATACTTGAGAGGGAGGATGTCAGCGAGGTATCAGTTGTTTCTATGAATTAGCTATCAGTAGAGATGAACGTCTTACATCATATTATTGCTCGGATCTTGGTACCAAAGACCGGCAGGTTTGATTTCATTATCGAGCTAGAGCTTGTATTGATGGTATCCTTGAGACAGCAGATTCCCATCAAGTTGTCGATGATCATGGTTCACCAGATGGGTGAGGTCGCTATCTAGCATTGTTTGTGTTTACCCTATGGCATGGGGCTCACTAGGATCTTTCATGAGTTTGGTATCCCACTGGAGGGAGAGCCCTCCAAGGAGATCTTCCATACAGACACGTATGGAGAGAAATCACTTCATAGGATGGGCTACCGAAAAGTTTCTAGGCGATGGGTGTGCAGAGAGTCTGGTCAGGAGTCAGACGAGGAGGATGAGCTTCGTGCAGCCGAGGCAGGGCCATCTGGACCTGCTGAGCATACTACCCCTCCGAGACCTACACCTATCACTGTATCAAGTTATGAGCCAGCTACTCCAGCATCTGCATAGACTCCAGCTGCTACTCCTCGCATCACTTCAGAGACTGTATCTACCATCGAGAAGTGCATTAAAATGCAAATAGTTGCCAGAGGAGGTTATTGGACTGGCTATTCGGGCTACTAGACTTTAGATGGAGATTCATGAACTGAGGGCTCATATAGATGAGCAGCTCTCAGGTATCCGACAGTCGATGGAGGCAGGCTTCACTGAGATACAAGATCTACTGAGATCTTTGTTGCCTCCAGTAGGACCTTCAGGACCTCCACCTCCACCTCTGCCAGCAGATGACGATGATCATGATGATACACATGATGCCTTTGCTGGTGGTGGTACTCCTCCTGATCATGAAGATGCAGCGGTAGATGGTGACGGCATAGCTCATGGTGATACAGGTGGTGACACTAATGTTGTTGAGTATGATAGTGATGACATTAGTGGAGTAGCAGACTTTCAGATTGTCAGCAGGGAGGGATAGACATCGGATACTCATGATCACACTACAGTCACTCCCAGTGATGCTCAGCCTGACACTACTTCAGCATTTCAGACTCCTGCAGAGACCTTTCCCTCATGGTCTTCTAGGACTTCTAGGGTTATTCCTCGCTCTGGCCCTTTACTTAGGACTAGAAGCCTGACCCACAAGATCCCTAAATCTTTAGCCACTAGGATCATGGCACTTATCTTCTTCGAGCTTTCATCTGATGAAGAGTAGCCTCATAGACTATGTATGCTTATCTTAGATTATGCTTATCTTATGTTTCAGCTTATGTATGTTTATGTTTCAGTTTATGCTTATGTTGTACTGAAACCTTTATTAAATAAAAGTTCAGTTTATATATGCTTATGTTGTTTCTATGATCTCTCTTCCGTTTATCTAAATGAATGTTGTATTATGATGAAAGCACTGTCCTAGGGAGAGCAAATTCCCTTTTAATGCTTAATGTTTAATGATGACAAAAAGGGAGAGTAGATACGTGGTGATATGGCTACATCGCTAACGTGGGGTGCGTGACAGGTCCAGCTGGACGCGATTAGTACCACGTGGATTTTTTCAAAAGATCCCCCGTTCGGGGAGAAGTATTTCTGCTCCTCCGCCAGGTGGCTTCCGAAGATGGGTCCACCTTGGTCGAAGTCGAGCACCTCTCTGCCGCTCCGCTAGGTGTCCACTCAGGAGGGGTCCACCTCGGCCGAAGCAGGCGGTCCCTCACTCCCTCGCCAGGTGTCACCCCAAGATGGGTCCACCTCGACCGAGGTCGAGCCAGGCCCTCCTGCTCCTTCGCCAGGTGGCGCCCGGAGACGGGTCCACCTCGGTCAAAGTCGAGCACCTATCTGCCGCTCCACCAGGTATCCACCCAGGAGGGATCCACCTTGACCGAAGCTGTCGGCCCCTCGCTCCCTCGCCAGGTGTCACCCCAAGACGGGTCCACCTCGGCCGAGGTCGAGCTGGGCCATCCTGCTCCTTCGCCAGGTGGCACCCGGAGACAGGTCCACCTCGGCCGAAGTCGAGCACCTCTCTATCACTCCGCCAAGTGTCCACCCAGGAGGGGCCCACCTCGGCCGAAGCTGTCGGCCCCTCGATCCCTCTCCAAGTGTCACCCCAAGATGGGTCCACCTTGGTCAAGGTCGAGCCGGGCCCTCCTGCTCCTTCACCAGGTGGCGCCCGGAGATGGGTCCACCTCGGCCGAAGTCGAGCACCTCTCTGTCGCTTCGCCAGGTGTCCACCCAAGAGGGGTCCACCTCGGCCGAAGCTATCAGCCCCTCGCTCCCTCGCCAGGTGTCACCCCAAGATGGGTCCACCTCGGCCGAGGTCGAGCCGGGCCCTCCTGCTCTTTCGCCAGGTGGCGCCCGGAGATGGGTCCACCTCGGTCGAAGTCAAGCACCTCTCTGCCGCTTCCCAGGTGTCCACCCAGGAGGGGTCCACCTCGGCCGAAGCTGTCGGCCCCTCGCTCCCTCTCCAGGTGTCACCCCAAGACGGGCCCACCTCGGTCGAGGTAGAGCCGAGCCATCCTGCTCCTTCGTCAGGTGGCACCCGGAGACGGGTCCACCTCGGTCGAAGTTGAGCACCTCTCTGCCGCTCCGCCAGGTATGCACCCAGGAGGGGTCCACCTCGGTCGAAGCTGTCGGCCCCTCGCTCCCTCACCAGGTGTCACCCCAAGATGGATCCACCTCGGTCGAGGTCGAGCCAGGCCCTCCTGCTCCTTCGCCAGGGTGCCCGGAGACGGGTCCACCTCGATCGAAGTCGAGCACCTCTTTGCCGCTTCGCCAGGTGTCCACCTAGGAGGGGTCCACCTCGGTCGAAGCTGTTGGGCCCTCGCTCCCTCGCCAGGTGTCATCCCAAGATGGGTCCACCTCGATCGAGGTCGAGCCGGGCCATCTTGCTCCTTCACCAGGTGGCACCCAGAGATGGGTCCACCTCGGTCGAAGTCGAGCACCTCTTTGTCGCTCCACTAGGTGTCCACCCAAGAGGGGTCCACCTCGGTCGAAGCTGTTGGCCCCTCGCTCCCTCGCCAGGTGTCATCCCCAGACGGGTCCACCTCGGCCGAGATCGAGCCAGGCCCTCCTGCTCCTTCGCTAGGTGGCACCCGAAGATGGGTCCACCTCGGCTGAAGTCGAGCACCTCTCTGCCGCTCCGCCAGGTGTCCACCCAGGAGGGGTCCATGGTGCGGAGGCAATGGGGTTAGGGCTAGGGATGCTAGATGCTAGTAAGGATGCTTACAATGCAAAGGAATTCTTTTTAGGGTTGATGGATTTTTTTTTTTTTATGTTTCTTGTTGTTCTTCTTCGTTGTATTATGGTTTCGATTCCCGATCACAAGCAAAGGTAAGAAATACGAAGAACAGTAATGAAAGCTTACGCTAGCAGTTCAAAGCCCTAAAAGTGAAAACGAGAACAGGACCCCAGGATTAAGAAATCCCGGTAGGACTAGCTCGACCTACAATATCTACTTAGGAGATAAAGAGAAAGCAAACCTCAAACTTCTGAAGCACCCGGTGCAGAGATCGCTCAACTCGGCGGATGCGGCCTGGATGCCTGAGCAGTCGAACCCGTGGGAGCACTGGCTTTTGGTTAGGAGGTCACGATGGCAAAGCCGACTGTCTCCAATGCCCGAGATGCCAGGGAGGACCTGTAGGCAAACAAAAGAAAGGTCAGCGGAATGTGGAGATGCACGAAAAGGAATTGAGCTGGAGTTGGGAAGGGGCTTCGAGCCCGGTGTTTGGCTAGATTTCGAAGTCGAAGTTGGAGATAACTTGGGGCCTCGCACCCCGCGACATCCTGGAAAATGAAGGAATGTGGCCTCACACCACGCGACATCCTGGAGGACGAAGGATTCGCGACGCCTTAGGGCGACGGATAGGTGGCCTCACACCACTCGACGTCCCTGGGGATGAAGGTAATTCCACTCAAACCTAGCCTAAGAGATAATGGTTGGAGGGTGGAAGAAACTCAAACTTTTCATTAATCGCTCAATCATTCATTAGCTCTACAAGGGAGGGATTGGGTCCTTTAAATAGGCACCCAAGGCCCATTTGAAATTCAAATTACAATAATCATGGTGGCGCCCAAAATTTTCTATCATCCCCTCTCTTTGGCCGACCAAATAACTTGAGGTTGGGCATGGCATAAGGAAAGGCTTGGAGAGGGGGATTGGTCCCTTGACTTCCTTCCTTAGCATGCTTATTTTGGGAAGAAGGAGTGGGGCATGGCTTGCTTGGAGGGATGTGCTCCTTGGACTCTTCAACGCCATCTTCTTGGATTGATTCAAGGCCGACCAAGGGAGAGCTCCATGGGCGTTGCATGGTTGAGGGCTTGAAAAGGGGAGTGTGTCCTTTGACCTTCCTTCCTTGCAAGAACACTTTGGGAAGAAAGCTTGGAAGGGGGTTTGTTTTGAGGCTTGGTTTCTTCAAGGATCTTCAACGCCCTTCTTTTGATGGAACAAGGCGTGATGTGGGGGAGGGAAGAGGGGGATGGTGTCTCTTCCTTCCAATGTTGCCCAAGGCATGTGGAAAGCATGAGGATGCCACTTTGTTTCCCTTCTTGGATGCCCAAGTGGCAGCTGATGTGGCACCATGTAGGTAGCTGAGGTGGCACCTGAGTTGGCATTATCCCAAGTGGAAGGGGTGGGTTGGCCCACCAGAACTTGATTTGGTGAAGAAAACCAGAGTGACTTCAATTGGGCTTGGGCCCAGTCCAAACTCAGACTCGAACAAATACAGGACTCATGACCTAACTTGACCCAAATTGGTCAAGGTACAGGACTAAACAAATTTTGACAAGAAATTATGACAATGCTTTGGGCTCAAGGCCTTATTACAGAACTCATAGAAGGGGAACCCTAATATGAGATCCACAGAGGGTTGAGGAGCCTCTGTCGGATCCTGGTGCCCATACCAGTTCTCCCGGGGTGGGAGGAACTCAACCCTGTCGAGTAAGGGTTAGCTTGGCTTTGATACCTTTCCAGGATGTCGGGGTCGATGCGTTGCAAGTCCTCACGTGTGATCCATGAGTCATCGGATTCGGGTCGTCCTTGCCATCAGACCAGGTAATGCTGGTAACCTTTGCCCCGGGTAGTGATGGCTTGGTCATCCAGGACACGCTCGATCCGCTCTCCTCGCTCAGGTATATTTGGAGGTGGACACTCAGGTTCAGGTTCACTCTCAAAAGGGAGGTCAGGTCCAAACGGCTCACTGGATATGTTTGCGGGTTCTCTATACTCGACTAAGTCAGAGATATTGAATGTCGAGCTAATTCCATAATCCGGAGGTAGTTCTAGCACATAGGCATTAGGGCCCATTCTCCTAATTACTGTAAAGGGACCCGCCCCACGAGCGTGAAGCTTCTTAATGGTTCCCGGTGGAAATCGTTCAGGCCGAAGCCTAATCATTACAAAATCCCCTATTTCAAACTCTTTTGCTCGCTTTCGGGAATCAGCCAGCCTTTTATATGTGTTATTACTTATATTAATTTTCTGGCTAATTTCTTTATGCATGTCCCTAATATGCTGTGCAAGTGAATCAGCTGACTCGGAGACACGTGCATGGATGGGTAGGGGAATTAGGTCAAGAGGTCGGTTAGGCTTGTAACCAGAAACAACTTCAAAAGGACTCTTCCCGGTGGTCCTATTTACAGAGCTGTTATAGGCGAACTCGGCTCGAGGTAAAAGAAGATCCTAGTTTTCCGTATGTTCACCTATCAAGCATCTAAGAAGGTTTCCCAGGCTGTGATTGACCACCTCAGTTTGTCCGTCGGTTTGCGGGTGGTAGGCAGTGGAGAATTGGAGCTTGGTTCCTAGGAGGTGCCAAAGGGTTTTCCAGAAATAGCTAGTAAAGTGGACATCCCTATCAGACACTATAGTCTTGGGTAGGCCATGTAACTTGACCACATGATCCAGAAAAAGCTTGGTGACTTTGGAAACATCTAGGGTCTGGGAGCAGGGTATAAAATGAGCCATTTAGGAAAACCTATCCACTACTACAGAGACAGAATCATGCTTCCTTGCGGTCTTGGGTAATCCTACCACAAAATCCATGCTGAGGTCTTGCCAAGGGTGGCTAGGTACGGGCAAGGGGGTGTATAGGCCAGTATTCTGTTTTTGCTGCTTGGCCACAGCACAGGTTCGGCACCTAGAGACGATATTGGCTACACCTTTCTTAAGGCTAGGCCAAAAGAACTGGTCTTCGATAGCTAGAATGGTCTTCTCCCTACCAAAGTGACCAGCTAGGCCTCCCGCATGGGTTTCCCACATTAAAAAATCTAGAAGTGAGGTCTTGGGAATGCACAACTTATTACCCTTGAAAAGATAACCCTCCTGTAAGGTATAGTCACTATGGGCAATAAATGGTTCTTGAAGCTTAGACTGGAAGATCTCACTGAAGTCAGGACAAGATTCATATTGCTCCTTAAGTCGGTCAAATCCTACAACCTCAATCCTAACCGTGTTCAACAAAAGGGCACGATGGCTAAGGGCATCAGCTACCTTATTTTCAGTATCAGCATGATGTTTAAGCACAAAGGTATAGGCTTGGATATACTCGACCGACTTAGCATGCCTAGGGTTCAATCTCTTCTGGGAGTTCAGGTATCGAAGGGCTTCATGGTCTGAAAACAGGACAAACTCATGGGGTAAAAGGTAGTGCCTCCAATACCTAAGGGCTTGGACGACTGCATAAAACTCCTTATCATAAGTCGAGTACTTAAGTTTGGCTTCATTGAGTTTTTCACTAAAGAAGGCCACAGGATGATTTTCCTGACTAAGTATTCCACCAATCCCAACTCCCGAAGCATCACAAGCAACCTTGAAAACCCTAGAAAAATCTGGCAATCTCAGGACAGGTGCTTGTACCATTCTATCCTTAATTTCAAGGAAGGCTTTGTCTACAGCTTTAGTCCATTGAAAACCTCCCTTCCTGATGCAGTCAGTTATCGGTGCTACAATTGAACTGAATCCCCGAATGAATCGTCTGTAAAATGTGGCTAGGCCATGGAAACTACGTACGTCGTGGATGCTAGCAGGGACAGGCCACTCAACTATAGCTCTAACCTTCTCGGGGTCGGCTAAAACTCCTTTAGGGGTAACTACAAAGCCTAAGAAGATAACCCTAGTTATCATAAATTCACACTTCTTAGGGTTGGCGTAAAGGCTATTATCCCTAAGGGTTTGGCAGACTAACTTTAAGTGGTGAAGATGGTCCTCTTTGGTCTTGCTATAGATCAAGATATCATCAAAATAAACTACAAGGAATTTTCTAGTGAACTCGTGCAAGACTTGGGTCATGACTCTCATGAAGGTACAGGACGCATTAGACAACCCGAAAGGCATCACTACCCATTCAAACAGACCATCCTTAGTCTTAAAGGCTGTTTTCCATTCATCCCCCGGTCGAATTCTAATCTGGTGGTAACCACTCTTGAGGTCTATCTTCGAAAAGATAGTGGCACCGGCCATCATATCGAGCATATCATCCAGGCGGGGAATAGGAAACCTATATTTGATTGTAATTTTGTTGATAGCCCTGCTATCAACACACATCCTCCAGGTCCCATCTTTCTTAGGGGTAAGTAGGGAAGGGACGGCATAGGGACTTAAACTCTCCCTAAGAAAACCCTTCCTAAGCAGCTCTCCCACTTGTTTCTGAAGCTCCGATGTTCAGTAGGGTTCATCCTATAGTGGGGAAGGTTGGGAAAAGTGGATCCTGGAACCAAATCTATAGCATGCTGGATGTCCCTAAGGGGTGGCAGTTGATCAGGTAATTCTTCCGGGAAAACATCCTCAAATTCTTTCAGAGTCTTCACTACCTCTTGGGGGTGTTCTACATTGGATGGCTCGTGACTCTCCTTGGTGGCTAGAATCCAAACAGGGGCTCCCTCTAAAATCTCTTTCTCTATCTCCTTAGGTGTGATTAGGTTGACTTCGGCTTTCTTCTCTTTAAGGCTACAAGATCCTTTCTTGACGGGGTCTTTAGGTTGGATTGGGTTGATTGTGATCTTTTTCCCTTGGTGAAGAAAGACACTGGTATTGGATCGATCATAAAGGGTGGCATCATGGTCGAAAAGCCAGGGTCGTCCTAGAATGATACTACCCACACCCATGGGTAAGACATCACACCAAATCGATTCTTCATAGGAACTCATTTTGATCTTGATCTGGCACCTAGACTTTACAGGGATCGAAGTTGAATCTATCCAGGAGACTTTGTAAGGATTGGGGTGGGGAACTGTGGCTAGTCCTAAAGATTTAACTGTACTCAAGGAAATGGCATTAACATAGCTTCCACTATCAATGATGACCTTACAGACCTTATCTCCTAGCTTGATCAGGATCTGTAGGATGTTGGTCCTACGCCAGTCTTCCTGTACTATGTTTTGGGCTAGGATGCATCGGACTACCCCTACAAGGTCTTCAGATTCATACACTTCTTCCTCTTCCTTGTACCCTTCCAACAACTGGTTTTCGGGGTCATAGACGTCCTCTTCAGGTTCTATGGTTGGTTCGGGTTCAGTCTCAGTTGGTTCTTCTATGAGTAGGGCAGAGGCGGTGCACTGGCTAGCAAAATGTCCAGGTTTATGACACCTAAAGCATTTACCTTGGGGATTTGGTCTCCTCTGGACTTCAACAGCCTTACCCTTTTCCTCTCTACTATACTGGGATCAGTTCAGGCTGGGATGACTAGGACTGGGTCGGGTTGGGTTTGGTCGACTTGGGTCAGCTCGATTTGGGTTTGGTCATCTCGGGTAAGCTTGATTGTAACCTTGGGTGGATCCAGAGATACTGATGCGGGACTAAAATGCATGCAATTCTTTTTGTATGTTTTATATGTGGGGTTAGTTGATTAATTCCTGAATCTCAGATCAAAATTAGTTGTAGGAAATTTTTTATGAATTTTTGAAGCCAAGTATGCATATTAGAACCTAGAAAAGTACTAAAGAAGGATCGCCGGGGCTGAGAAGCCTCGGTTAGGGCAAGTTCTCCTACAATATAAAGATTGGAGGTAGAGGGGGTGTACCTGACAACATCTGAAGTGCCCGGTGAAGATCGCAGTGAAGGGATCTCTCGTTCCTCGATGGATGCGGCCTGGAAAACCGAGCCAAAACAAAGACCCGCAGATACCCAGCTTTCTGCTCGGTGGTCCGATTAAGGCGTGGCTGGAGTCGTTGGATTCGTAGGAACTCGGAGACCTGAAAACGACCTATCAGGGGTTAGAAAACTTAGAGAAATCAAGAAAACAAAGAAAAATAGCAAAGGAAAGAAAGTTTTGGAGGGGGCTGGAAGGATGGTTGGTGGCAGGAAAATGGTTGCAAACATCGGGAAGAAGAACTCTCAAACCCCTTTATGCACACAGCAGGGTAATCACACAAAGCAATTGAAGAACTCAAGGTTTATTTCATATAAAAATCTCTCTTCATACAAGAGGCTAGGGTCCTTTAAATAGACCCTTAACCTTGGGCTCCAAGTAAGGGCACATAAGTCTTTACATAAGAATCCTTTTCCCTCTCAAACCCTAGCTAGAAAGTAAGGAAACATTAGGTAGAAAAATCCATAAAAATTCTCTTGACTTGGCCAACACTCCAAGGATGCCTAGGGGAGTGTGTTGGGCTTCTAAGAGCAGTAAAGGGCCAGCCCAAAGGGGCTTGGGTGCATGAGCTTGGGCCTCTGGAAGCTGGGGTGGCCTGGTAGCCAGGTAGCAGGAATATTCCTTGGTATCTTGCTTCTTAGGGGCTTGGGCTTGGCGCCTGAGCTTGATTTCTTTGGGCTAGGTTGCAAGTAGACCTCTGGAATCAAGGATGCCCTGGTCTATGAATATATTCTGGCATCTGAAAGGGAATCTGGGCATCTGGAGGGCATCTGCAAGGAATTAGGGTTTTCTGAATTTTCCTCATGGGGTCTTCAAATCTTCAAACTGGGTTGGACTTGGGCTATACTTCCATGTCTTCAATCTAGTTGGACTTGGTCTTCACTTGTATGATGTGGTCTTTAGTCTTCAATATGGTTGAATAGGACTCAAAAAATAAAATTAGCTCGATATGAGCTGACTAACACTGGACTGAACTAACTCAACAGGAGCTGACTAGTATAGAACTGATACTCAAAAGACTCAAATAACAACTAAAATGGTCTCAGATGGGCTAAGCCCTTATTACAGATAGACTCATAAATTATTGATCAATTCACAGAGGGTTGAAAAGCCTCTGTCTTATTCTAGTGCCTCCGGTGTCCCCACCAATTCTCCCGGGGTGGGAGGAACTCGACCCTGTCGAGTGAAGATCAAACTGGCTCACATATCTGATGGGGAACTAATATGCATGCAATTCTTTTTGTATGTTTTACATGTTGAGTTAGGTGATTAATTCCCGAATTTCAGATCAAAATTATTTGTAGGAAATTTTGTATGAATTTTTGAAGATCAGCATGCAGATTAGGACCTAGAAAAGTAGCAAAGAAGGACCGCCGGGGCTGAGAAGACTCGGTTAGGGCAAGTTCTCCTACAATAAAACTACTGGAGGTAGAGGGGTGTACTTGACAACATCTGTGAAGATCGCAGCGAAGGGGTCTCTCGTTCCTCGACGGATGCGGCCTGGAAAATCGAGCCAATGACCTGCGAATACCCGGCTTTCTGCTCGGTGGTCCGATTGAGGCTTGGCTGGAGTCGTTGGATTCGTAGGAACTCAGGGACCTGCAAACGACTTGTCAGGGGTTAGAAAACTCACAAAGGAACATGAAAACAAAAAAAAAATAGCAAGGGAAGGCTTCTTTTGGAGTGGGCGTCCAGGGATCTGGAGGGTTTGTTGGCAGCAGGAAGATGATTGCAAACACCAGGAAGAACTCTCACAAATCCCTTTATGCACACAGCAGGGTATCACACAACTCAATAGAAGAACTCAAGGTTTTAATTCATATCAAAAGTCTCCCTTCATACAAGAGGCTAGGGTCCTTTAAATAGACCCTTAACCTTGGGCTCCAAGTAAGGTCACATTAGTCTTTACATAAGAATCCTTTTCCCTCTCAAACCCTAGCTAGAAAATAAGGAAATATTAGGAAGAAAAATCCCTAAAACTCTCTTGACTTGGCCAACACTCCAAGGATGCCTAGGGGGGCGTGTTGGGCTTCTAGGAGTAGCAAAAGGCCGGCCCAAAGGGGCTCGGGTGCATGGGTTTGGGCCTCTGGAAGCTGGGGTGGCCTGGTAGCCAGGTAGCAGGAATATTTCCTGGTATCTTGCTTCTTAGGGGCTTGGGCTTTGCACCTTGATGGGGAACTAATATGCATGCAAATTTTTTTGTATGTTTTACATGTTGAGTTATGTGATTAATTCCCAAATTTCAGATCAAAATTATTTGTAGGGAATTTTGTATGAATTTTTGAAGATCAGCATGTAGATTAGGACCTAGAAAAGTAGCAAAGAAGGACCGCCGGGGCTGAGAAGCCTCGGTTAGGGCAAGTTCTCCTACAATAAAACTACTGGAGTTAGAGGGGTGTACCTGACAATGTCTGTGAAGATCGCAGCGAAGGGGTCTCTCATTCCTCGACGGATGCGGCCTGGAAAACCGAGCCAAAGACCCGCGGATACCCAGCTTTCTGCTCGGTGATCCGATTGAGGCTTGGCTGGAGTCGTTGGATTCGTAGGAACTCAGGGACCTGCAAACGACCTGTCACGGGTTAGAAAGCTCACAAAGGAATAAGAAAACAAAGTAAAAACAGCAAGGGAAGGCTTCTTTTGGAGTGGGCGTCCAGGGATCTGGAGGGTTTGCTGGCAGCAAGAAGATGATTGCAAACACTGGGAAGAAGAACTCTCACAAACCCCTTTATGCACACAGCAGGGTATCACACCACTCAATAGAAGAACTCAAGGTTTTCATTCATCAAAAATTTTCCTCATACAAGAGGCTAGGGTCCCTTAAATAGACCCTTAACCTTGGGCTCCAAGTAAGGGTACATAAGTCTTTACATAAGAATCCTTTTCCCTCTCAAACCCTAGCTAGAAAATAAGGAAATATTAGGTAGAAAAATCCCTAAAAATTTTCTTGACTTGGTCAAGACTCCAAGGACGCCTAGGGGGGCGTGTTAGGCTTCTAGGAGCAGCAAAAGGCCGGCCCAAAGGGGCTCGGGTGCATGGGTTTGGGCCTCTGGAAGCTGGGGTGGCCTGGTAGCCAGGTAGCAGGAATATTCCCTGGTATCTTGCTTCTTAGGGGCTTGGGCTTGGCACCTGGGCTTGATTTCTTTGGGCTAGGATGCAGATGGACCTTTGGAATCATGGATGCCCTTATCTATGAATATACTTTGGCATCTGGAAGGGAATCTGGGCATCTGGAGGGCATCTGTAAGAAATCAGGGTTTTCTGAATTTTCCTCCTGGGGTCTTCAAATCTTCAAGCTGGGTTGGACTTGTGCTATACTTCCATGTCTTCAATCTAGTTGGACTTGGTCTTCACTTGTATGATATAGTATTGAGTCTTCAGTATGCTTGGACAGGACTCAAAAAAATAAAATTAGCTCAACATGAGCTGACTAGCATTGGACTGAACTAGTTCAACATGAGCTGACTAGTACAGAACTGAAATAACAACTAAAAATACTCAAATAACAACTAAAATGGACTCATATGAGCTAAGCCCTTATTACAGATGGACTCATAAATTATTGATCAATTTACAGAGGGTTGAAAAAGCCTCTGCCTTATTCTGGTGCCTCAAGTGTCCCCACCACACCCGGGCTTGATTCTTTGGGCTAGGATGCAGATGGACCTCTGGAATTATGGATGCCCTTATCTATGAATATACTTTGGCATCTGGAAGGGAATCTGGGCATCTAGAGGGCATCTGCAAGAAATCAGGGTTTTTTGAATTTTCCTCCTGAGGTCTTCAAATCTTCAAGCTGGGTTGGACTTGGGCTATACTTCCATGTCTTCAATCTAGTTGGACTTGGTCTTCACTTGTATGATATAGTCTTGAGTCTTCAGTATGCTTAGACAGGACTCAAAAAAATAAAATTAGCTTAACATGAGCTGACTAGCATTGGACTGAACTAGCTCAACATAAGTTGACTAGTACATAACTGAAATAACAACTCAAAAGACTCAAACAACAACTAATAAGCACTCAAATGGGCTAAGCCCTTATTACAGATGGACTCATAAATTATTGATCAATTCACAGAGGGTTGAAAAGCCTCTGTCTTATTCTGGTACCTCCGGTGATGGGGAACTAATATGCATGTAATTTTTTTTGTATGTTTTACATGTTGAGTTATGTGATTAATTCCCAAATTTCAGATTAAAATTATTTGTAGGGAATTTTGTATGAATTTTTGAAGATCAGCATGCAGATTAGGACCTAGAAAAGTAGCAAAGAAGGACCGCGGGGCTGAGAAGCCTCGGTTAGGGCAAGTTCTCCTACAATAAAACTACTGGAGGTAGAGGGGTGTACCTGACAACATCTGTGAAGATCACAGCGAAGGGGTCTCTCATTCCTCGATGGATGCGGCCTGGAAAACCGAGCCAAAGACCCATGGATACTCGACTTTCTGCTCGGTGATCCGATTGAGGCTTGGCTGGAGTCGTTGGATTCGTAGGAACTCAGGGACCTGCAAACGACCTGTCACGGGTTAGAAAGCTCACAAAGGAATAAGAAAACAAAGTAAAAACAGCAAGGGAAGGCTTCTTTTGGAGTGGGCGTCCAGGGATCTGGAGGGTTTGTTGGCAGCAGGAAGATGATTGCAAACACCGGGAAGAAGAACTCTCACAAACCCCTTTATGCACACAGCAGGGTATCACACCACTTAATAGAAGAACTCAAGATTTTCATTCATCAAAAATTTTCTCATACAAGAGGCTAGGGTCCTTTAAATAGACCCTTAACCTTGGGCTCCAAGTAAGGGTACATAAGTCTTTACATAAGAATCCTTTTCCCTCTCAAACCCTAGCTAGAAAATAAGGAAATATTAGGTAGAAAAATCCCTAAAAATTTTCTTGACTTGGTCAAGACTCCAAGGACGCCTAGGGGGGCGTGTTAGGCTTCTAGGAGCAGCAAAAGGCCGGCCCAAAGGGGCTCGGGTGCATGGGTTTGGGCCTCTGGAAGCTGGGGTGGCCTGGTAGCCAGGTAGCAGGAGTATTCCCTGGTATCTTGCTTCTTAGGGGCTTGGGCTTGGCACCTGGGCTTGATTTCTTTGGGCTAGGATGCAGATGGACCTCTAGAATCATGGATGCCCTTATCTATGAATATACTTTGGCATCTGGAAGGGAATCTGGGCATCTGGAGGGCATCTGCAAGAAATCAGGGTTTTCTGAATTTTCCTCCTGGGGTCTTCAAATCTTCAAGCTGGGTTAGACTTGTGCTATACTTCCATGTCTTCAATCTAGTTGGACTTGGTCTTCACTTGTATGATATAGTCTTGAGTCTTCAGTATGCTTGGACAGGACTCAAAAAAATAAAATTAGCTCAACATGAGCTGACTAGCATTGGACTGAACTAGTTCAACATGAGCTGACTAGTACAGAACTAAAATAACAACTAAAAATACTCAAATAACAACTAAAATGGACTCAGATGAGCTAAGCCCTTATTACAGATGGACTCATAAATTATTGATCAATTTATAAAGGGTTGAAAAAGCCTCTGCCTTATTCTGGTGCCTCTGGTGTCTGCACCAATTCTCCCGGGGTGGGAGGAACTCGACCCTGTCGAGTGAAGGTCAGACTGGCTCACATATCTCTCGAGAAGGTCTGGGTTGAGGCATTGCAAGTCCTCTTGAGAAATCCATGAATCGTCCAACTCTGGCCGGCCTTGCCATCGGACCAGGAAGTGTTGATAGTCATGGCCCTGGGTCGTGATGGCTTGATTATCCAGGATACGCTCGATCCGTTCTCCTCTCTCAGGCCAAATTTGTTTGTGGACACTCTAGGTTAGGGTCACTCACAATGAAAAGGAATAGGTCCAAAGGCCACACTAGGTATCGCTGCCGGTTCCCTATACTCAACCAGGTCAGTAATATTGAAGGTAGAACTAATGCCCAAATCCAAAGGCATGTCTAACACCTAGGCATTTGATCCAACCTTCTCTATCACTTTAAAAGGTCCAGCTCTGCGAGCATGAAGCTTCTTTTAGGCCTAAGCCTAACCAAGATAGAATCCACTACATCAAATTCTTTGATCCATCTTCGGGAATTAGCCAGTTTGTTTACAATTAGTGTAGGTGGTGAACATGCTGGGCACATGTAGACTCCTAACAAAATGATGCAAAGGACTCAAACTAATACCTAATACACTCGACTTTGCATTCCTATCGAAGGATATTTATTAGACTTTTATGGGCCTAAACCTAAGAGACTATAGACTCTCTAGGTCTGACCCTAGTGTGGTGTGCACAAGAGTATTTACAATGGACTCCAAGCAAATGCCAAAGGGTATGCCAGAAGTATAATGCAAACCTAACATGCGTAATGAATGCATGCAGTACGCTAATCTCAGTTAAATGCAATCTAATAATCCTAGAAATGCTAGAGGTGTCAGGAAATGGCAGAAAATAGGAAGTGGGTTCAGAATTAGTTTGGTAGGGTAGGAAAAAAGGTTCAAGGTTAGTTGGATAAAGTTCGATATAAGAAGGCATGTCAGGGACTAATCCTAGACTAATGAGGCTAACCTTACGAGGTTGCCGTATATCAATAGGGTTTGCATAATGGAAGGATGGGTTACTAATCTCAGGGAAAAGGTCCTTAATGGGAACTATAGAAGGAGGCTCATCCTAAGGGTACTGATTCAAAGAGATCAAGTCCTTAATAAATTCTTCTGGTTCTTGTATTTTAGGACTAGACTCTATAATTTGGTGCTCCTCTACGGTTTCCTCTGGTAAGGCTCTAGTAGCAGTACCTACGTTCTCTTCCTCTATTTGTTCTTCCACTATAGCTTTAGGTTGGATGTGGTCAAGGTCAACTACCTTTAGGTTGGCTTCTACCTGGGTATCTATTAGGTCAGCTAATTCTAGGTCATCTAAAGGTGTCTCCTCTTCTCCCTCATACTCATCCACTAAGTTTGCATCAGCTTCATACACTTCCGCGTTAATGTAAGCCTTGTCAATCTCAGGAATGGTTGGAGAAGGTCGGCTAGCGGGAAATTGGTTAGGTTCTGGTCTCTGATTATGGGTACTACTCTTAGTAGGTTCAGGTTGTATAAGGGGTAGTGGCTCACTACTAGGTTTATATTTAGGGATACTAATCCTATGGGGTTCAAGTTGACTAGGGGAAGCATGACTAGTACTAGGTTGATACTTAGGGGTTATGGGTTCTCTAGGCTCATAGGACAAGGGTGCAGATCTATGGGTCATGGGATTATAGGATCTGGGGTCATAGGATTTTGGGTCAGCTCTATGATCAAGTTCTAAGGATGGATCATGGTATGGGGTACTCCTAAGGTTGGGCTCCCTATATGGGTCAGGATATTGGGTCCTCCTAGGATTGGACTCCCTATATGGGTCAGAATATTGGGTTCTCCTAGGGTTGGGTTCCATATATGGGTCAAAGTATTGGGTTCTCCTAGGATTGGACTCCCTATATGGGTCAGAATATTGGGTGTTGGGTCTACTAGGCTTATAGGGTGTAGGTGCATAGGATTTATGATCATGGGATCTAGAGTCATAGTATCTAGGTTCATAGGTTCTGGATTCATAGGTTCTAGGTTCATAGGATTTAGAATCATAAGATCTATAGGTTGTGGGTATACTAGGCTTAGAGGATGTGGGTAAATAGGATCTATCTTCTTGGTCTACAAAATCCTGATTGGGTCTTCTAGGACTAACCTTAGGGATTGGGTTAGGATGATGGCCTCTCCTAGGTTCAGCCTCAAGGTATGGATCAGGGTTTGGGGTCCTCCTAGGTTGAGGATTGTAGTACGGGTCAGGATGAGGGGCTCTCCTAGGTTCGACCTCATGGTATAGATCAGGGTTTGGGGTTCTCCTAGGTTGAGGGGACTCAGGATCTGGCTCAGACTGTGACCCATGGGTTCTTGCTATGGTCCCCACACGGCCTCCTAACTAGTCAAACCTATTGGCAAGATGGTCAATTCTATTGTTGGTTTGGGTACTAGACTGAGTTAACTGGGTAGTCAACTGGGCCATGGATTGGGTTAGTTGCCCAGTGAGTGCTTTTATTTGGGCTTGCAAATTTTCCATGGGTTCAGACATTTGTGAAGGAGGTGGGTGATATGAAACCCCTGATCTAGTGCTCATGCAAGACTCGATCAGACCGACTATAGCTGACTAGACCTAGAGTCCAAACTAGATGCTCAATCAGGGTGGCAAACTAGTCTATAGTAACCCTGTACTCAGCCAGGCAGATGTAAGGGGAGTGTTAGGTCCCTGATTGCCAATCCTAGACACCAATCAGAGATTGGCCAGGTAGGCGGACCAGCACACAAGCCCTTCGGGATTGAATCCCTAAACCACCGTTCTAGACACTGAGCACAAGGCACACACAGGTTAACTTGACACAGTGATCTAACACTAGCCCAGACCCGACCAGTTGGTGTCCCTAGCCAACTAGGGCAAATGAAGTCTAGTTAATTTTTTAGGTTAAGGCTTGGGACCGAATGCAAGGGATGCGGTTTTGGGCTAAGGAGAGGTTATCAACTCCTCCCGTTACTGATATAGCAAGAGTGCCCTTAAAAGTAAATTATGCAATGATGGCAGGCAGATGAGGATGCAAATTAGGGTTTAGATATTTTTGGTATTTTTGGAGAATATATAATTTTTTCTTTTTTGGTATTTTCTTAAATAGAAGAAAACTTGCAAATTATGGCCTAATATGCAGGAAATATACTAAAATTAAAAGATATGCAAAAAATGCTAAACAAAATCCTAAAACTTCCAAACTTGTCTTGCTAAAAAAAAACAGAGCCAAAAATTTATAGGCTGTATTTCGGCTTGCAGAAAATTCACATGTCATAGTAAAATCTGAAAAAACTTTGAAAATTACTGTGATTTATGATGAATCCAGCAAAATAAATTTTAGAATTTTTGGAGTTTTTATGAGGAAGAAATAATTTAAATAACAGAGTATATATGGACTAAAAAATTGCAAAAAACAAGTCCTAATCTAAGCTCTGATACCAAATGATGGGGGACTAATATGATGCAGAACGGAAGCTCTGATACCAAAAATGATGCAGAACAAAGAACAAAGAAGCGTATGCGGAAGTAAAATTAAGATTAATTCTTCTTTTTTTCTTTTTTTTTTTATATTTCAAAAATTGGCTTCGACTTAAAGTAAAGTTAAACTAAGTTGATGGAAACTAGGTAAGGATTGAAAGCACAATTTAGAAGAAGCTAAGTTATCAGAGTAGTTCAGAAGTAACGGATCGCTGGGGGTTGAGAAACTCCCAGACCTAGGGTTTCGCTCTGAACTTTCAACAGGACAGAAATAAAGAGAAGAGATGGGTTACCAACCAGACAGTGATCTTCACAGAATTTGGGTGGAAGAACTCTCTCGGGCAGATTGTTGGATCCTCGGATTCGGCTATCTTCGCAATGGATCCTCCAATACTGGTCTCGTGGCTGGGTCGGCTTCTCCTGGACTCAAGATCTGGGAAGAAGAAAAACAAGTGATGGATTCAGAGACTCGGGAAAGGATTTACTAGTTCGAAGAACTTGAAGGCTGATGTCGCTGAGATCCGGATTCTCTTGAAGGTTGATTTGACTCCCTCTGGAAAGAGATTTGGATCTGAAGTATCCGGACTGTAGCTGGATGCTGGTGGTCGGCCTGGACTTGGAGAAAATGGCCGTGAGAGGTGGAATAGGCTAGGGTTTGGTGGATTGAAGTGGATGGTGGGCGGCTAGGGTTTTGGAGTAGAAGTGGCTAACCTAGGGTTTGGGGTTTTGGGCTAAGGAGAGGTTATCAACTCCTCCCCTTATCTTAGATACTCAAATGCCCTTAAGTTGAATTAAGTGATGAACACTCAAAAATAAAAGGATTGCAGAACACAAAAACAGAGTTGCAGTAATTTAATTCTCAGAAATCGCACGGAAACCAATAAATTATGATAAAATTATGTAAATTAGTTTCAATTATACTGGTTTCAGAAAAAAAAATCACTGAGTTTAGAGTTACCTGTAGTGAGAAATAATTCTTGCAACAGGGCAATTACGGGTTGAAAACAGAGCACTTCCCCGTTTACAATTTCTGCTACGAAGTTGTAACCCAACGGATCCCCTACACGCCCTAGGAACACCCCGTGGAATGGGAGGAGGAGGTTTGCACCCCGCTTCGTTCCTAGGACCGGACGTCCTGGGGAGTCTACTTCGAGCAGACAAAGTAAAAAGAGAGGGACTCAAACAAACAATCAGACAGAAACCCTAGACAGGGCTCTGATACCAAAATTGATGTAGAACGGAAGCTCTGATACCAAAAATGATGCAGCACGAAAGCTCTGATACCAAAAATGATGCAGAACAAAGAACAAAGAAGCGTATGCGGAAGTAAAATTAAGATTAATTTTTTTTTTTTTTTTTTATATATTTCAGAAATTGGCTTAACTCAAAGTGAAGCTAAACTAAGTTGAAGGAAACTAGGTAAAGATTGAAAGCACAGTTTAGAAGAAACTAAATTTATCAGAGTAGTTCAGAAGTAATGGATCGCTGGGGGTTGAGAAACTTCCAGACCTAGGGTTTCGCTCTGAACTTTCAACAGAACAGAAATAGAGAGAAGAGATGGTTTACTAACCAGACTTGTGATCTTCTCAGGGTTTGGTGGAAGAACTCTCTCGAGCAGATTGTGGGATCCTCGGAGTCGGCTATCTTCGCAATGGATCCTCTAATACTGGTTTCGTGGTTTGGTCGGCTTCCTCTGGACTCAGAATCTGGGAGAGAAAAGGAACAAAAGATGGAATTCAGAAACTCAAGAAGAGATCTTACCAGGCTGAAGAACTTGAAAGCCGAGGCTGCTGAGATCAGGATTCTCCTGGAGGCCGATCTGACTTCCTCTTAGAGTTGCTGCAGACCTGAAGTATCTGGACCGGAGTTGGATGCTGGTGGCCGGCCAGGGCTTGGAAATGGTGGCCGTGAGAAGGGGAAAAAAACCTAGGGCTTGGTGGAAAGAGAAAAGTGATGGCGGCTAGGGTTTGGGAATTGAGTGGCTAACCTAGGGTTTAGGGTTTTGGAGATCTCTCACCTCCTCAAGGTCCCAGGGGAACCCGGATTTACTCCCTCACGGAGCTCAACACCTGGAAGCAAGTGCGGACAAGAGAAAATACAAGTTTGCTCAAGAAAAAATTTCTTTCATTCATCTATGATTTTTTTCAACTTACAAAAGGGTTTAATTTATAATGCTTTACAAGGGAGAAGGGTTTCATATTTTCCCATGTGGGACTAAAGGAGGGGATCTCCAAATTAGGGCAAATCCCTTACATATGGTCGGCCAAAATACCAAAAATTAGGATTTGGGTTATAAATGGCAGGTAGATGGCGCCACCTTGCTTGGATTTTTTCAAGAAAAATTCTCTTCCTTCCCTGGATGAACTCTTTTGGACTCCTCCTTTTCTTCCTCCCTAAGTCAAGGCTCATCCCATCTTTGTTTTAGATGTTTTTGGCAGGTAATGGGCGCCCCTTGATATTCTCTTCCAAGAAAAACTTTTTCCCTTCTTTGCTTGGAATCACTTGGGAAAGTCTTGGCCGCCCCCTTGATTTGTGCTCTTCTCTTTATCTGGTGCATGAAAGAAGGAGGTTGCCATCTGTGGAGTGGGGACCAAAGGCTGCTGGATGTGGATATGGCGCCCCCTGGACTGGGAGTGTGGCTGGGAGTGTGGTGTCCACTTGCCAGGTCTTGGGAGAAAATGTAACATCCCCGGTTGAAACCCTAGTCCACTACTGAGTCAACATGACTCAACAAAATAAAAAATGCAGGTAATGTAGACTCAAGCTAAATTGAGTTGATCTAGTCAACTCTTATTACAAACCAAAAACCCTAATTCTTCGGGCAAGGTTAATCAGAGATCCAGATGGAGCTCTGAAGTCTTCTTCTGAGTCTGGTGCCCGCACCATAATATGCATGCAATTTTTTTGTATGTTTTATATGTGGGGTTGAGTGATTAATTCCAGAGTTTTAGATTAAAATAAGTTATAAGGAATTTTATATGAATCTTAGAAGATCATCATGCAGATTAGGACCTAGAAAAGTAGAAAAGAAGGATCGCCGGGGCTGAGAAGCCTCGGTTAGGGCAAGTTCTCCTACAATAAAACTACTGGAGGTAGAGGGGGTGTACCTGACAATGTTTGTGAAGATCGCAGAAAGGGGTCTCTTGTTCCTCGACGGATGCGGCCTGAAAAATCGAGCCAAAGACCCGCGGATACCCGGCTTTCTGCTCGGTGATCCGATTGAGGCTTGGCTGGAGTCGTTGGATTCGTAGGAACTCAGGGACCTGCAAACGACCTGTCAGGGATTAGAAAACTCATAAAGGAACAAGAAAACAAAGGAAAAACAGCAAGGGAAGGCTTCTTTTGGGGTGGGCATCCGGGGATCTGAGAGGCTTGTTGGCAGCAGGAAGATGATTGCAGCACTGGGAAGAAAAACTCTCACAAACCCCTTTATGCACATAGCAGGGTATCACACAACTCAATAGAAGAACTCAAGGTTTTAATTCATATCAAAATTCTTCCTTCATACAAGAGGCTAGGGTCCCTTAAATAGACCCTTAACCTTGGGCTCCAAGTAAGGGCACATTAGTCTTTACATGAGAATCCTTTTCCCTCCCAAACCCTAGCTAGAAAATAAGGAAACATTAGGTAGAAAAAATCCTTAAAATTTCTCTTGACTTGGCCAACACTCCAAGGACACCTAGGGGGGCGTGTTGGGCTTCTAAGAGCAGCAAGGGGCCGGCCCAAAGGGGCCCGGGTGCATGGGTTTGGGCCTCTGGAAGCTGGGGTGGCCTGGTAGCCAGGTAGCAGGAATATTCCCTGGTATCTTGCTTCTTAGGAGCTTGGGCTTGGCACCTGGGCTTGATTTCTTTGGGCTAGGATGCAGATGGACCTCTGGAATCATGGATGCCCTTATCTATGAATATACTTTGGCATCTGGAAGGAAATCTGAGCATTTGGAGGGCATCTGCAAGGAATCAGGGTTTTCTGAATTTTTCCTCCTGGGGTCTTCAAATCTTCAAGCTGGGTTGGACTTGGGCTAAACTTTTATGTCTTCAATTAGGTTGAACTTGGTCTTCACTTGTATGATGTGGTCTTGAGTCTTCAATTTGATTGGACAGGACTCAAAAATTGAAATTAGCTCAACATGAGCAGACTAATAGTGAACGAACTGAACTAGCTCAACAAGAGCTGGACTAATTACAGGACTCAAATGTAGCTGGACTAAGCTTTATTATAGGGGACTCAAATATTAACTAAGTGATCCATAGAGGGTTGAGAAGCCTCTGCCTTATTCTGGTGCCTCTGATGTCCGCACCAGCTAGGTTGTAAGTGGACCTCTGGAATCAAGGATGCCCTGGTCTATGAATATATTCTGGCATCTTGAAGGGAATCTGGGCATCTGGAGGGCATCTGCAAAGAATCAGGGTTTTCTGAATTTTTCTCCTGGGGTCTTCAAATCTTCAAACTGGGTTGGACTTGGGCTATACTTCCATGTCTTCAATCTAGTTGGACTTGGTCTTCACTTGTATGATGTGGTCTTGAGTCTTCAATATGGTTGAATAGGACTCAAAAAAATAAAATTAGCTCGACATGAGCTGACTAACACTGGACTGAACTAGCTTAATATGAGCTGACTAGTACAGAACTGATACTCAAAAGACTCAAATAACAACTAAAATGGTCTCAGATGGGCTAAGCCCTTATTACAGATGGACTCATAAATTATTGATCAATTCACAGAGGGTTGAAAAGCCTTTGTCTTATTTTGGTGCCTCCGGTGTCCCCACCAGATACGGCTCGGGTTTCTAAAGGGCTCAGGTCTTCTATAGGTGGGAGCTCTCTGGAAACGCTCATAGAGCCTAGCAACTTGGTAAGCCTCTTCCAAGGTTCTGGTTGACCTAAAATATAGCTCTTTCTGGATGTCTGGGTGTAGGCCAGCCCTAAACCTAGACAGGGTTACCTCAGGTGATTCAATAACCTTACATCACATAACATATTCATCAAACTTGGCGATGTAATCGGCCACACGCTTACTCCCTTGACTTAAGGTCTGCCATTGGTCCAACAGTTTCTGGGTGTAAGACGCAGGTAAATATTTCCTCATAAGCTTTTCTCTCATCTCCCCCCAGGCGGTTATGGGTAATTGACCTTTCTGCTCTATGTAGTTCTCAACACTATTCCAGAACAACCTAGCTTGGTGAACCAACCTAAGCTTGGAAAACTTAAACTTAGTTCTCTCAGACATAGAGTACCAGTCAAAATACTGCTCCATTGCAGACTCCCAATCTTCATACACCCTGGGATCTAAGCTACCATCGAAAGTGGGTGCCTCAAGCTTGATGCTCCTAAGGGCTCTTTCTTCACGGTCCTCCAGATTGGGTCTCCTAGGACGGGTATCAACAAAGGGGTCAGGGTCTCTTCCAAAGTCATCCTCAAAGTAAGGGTCTTGTGGCAGGTTCCTCCTGGGATGAGGGGACTCAGGACTGGGTTCAGGTCAGGCCCTAGCAGCTTCCTCTAGGGGTCTCAGTTTGGCCTCTATCTGGTCCAGTCTATTGTTCAAATGGGTCATGGATTAGGCCATGGATTGGGTTAAGGCTCCAATGTCGGCTCACAGTTGGTCCATGGTGTCGGTAGAGGGTGGAGAAGGTGGGTGAAAAGAGGTTCCTGATCTCGTGCACATGTAACAAAACGATGCTACGGTTTGCTAGACCTAGGAGATCACTCCAAATGTAAAGTCAAGAAGATGAACCTGGAAGTAGTAACTTGGCACCTGACCAGGTAAGTGTAAGGTGAGTGGAAGTTCCTCTTTGCTTGCCTAGACACTAATTAGAAATTGGCCAGGTAAGCGAACCAACCCACTTCCCTTCGGGCTCTAGTTCCTGAACCACTTGCCTAGACACCAGCTACACAAGCACACACCAACAAGCAATCTAGCTTGGCTCGGTACTTGGGTTGACCCGACTTCGTGGGTGTCCCTAGCTCACTAGAGCAGATTAAACATCTAATTGATTTTAGTTAATGGCTAGGGTTCGATATGCCGAGTGGTGGTTTTTAGGCTAGGGACAAGTAATGAAATCCTGACCCTATGTTAAATTGACGCCCTTAAGATAAGTTATGTAAAATGAAGTACAATGATGACTAATGAAATGACTTAAATTTTTTTTGTTCTTTTGTGTCTTTTAGATGGGTGAATGCTAAACAAAATGTAGGAATTAAAATATGCAAGATGCAAGCTAGATGGATGAATGAACCAAAAGATGAGATGCTTGCTGAAATATCAGACCTGAGATTTTCTCAGGCAGTATTTTGGCTTGTAGAAAATCTACAAACTGAAATAAAATCTGAGAAAATAGATAAAAATACTTTGAAGTTAATGCAATCTAACAAAATAGAAATCATGAAATTTAGATGTCTCTACAGAGAGAAACAATCCGATGATCAGACAATATACGGATTGACCAGAATGCAGAAAATGAAACAAATGCACTAGTCCTAGACTTGCTCTGATACCAAGATTGGTGTGGAGGCAAGGGGGTTTGGGCTAGGGATGCTAGATGCTAGTAAGGATGCTTACGATGCAAAGAAATTCTTTTTAGGGTTGATGATTTTTTTTTTTATGTTTCTTGTTGTTCTTCTTCGTTGTTTTAGGGTTTCGATTCCCGATCACAAGCAAAGGTAAGAAATACGAAGAACAGTAATGAAAGCTTATGCTAGCAGTTCAAAGCCCAAAAAGTGAAAACGAGAACAGAACCCCGAGATTAAGAAACCCCAGTAGGACTAGCTCGACCTACAATATCTACTTAGGAGATAAAGAGAAAGCAAACATCAAACTTCTTAAGTGCACGGTGCAGAGATCGCTCAACTCGGCGGATGCGGCCTGGATGCCCGAGCAATCGAACCCGTGGGAGCACTGGCTTTTGGTCGGGAGGTCGCGATGGCAAAGCCGACTGTCTCCAATGCCCGAGATGCCAGGGAGGACCTGTAGGCAAACAAAAGAAAGGTCAACGAAATGTGGAGATGCATGGAAAGGAATTTAGCTGGAGTTGGGAAGGGGCTTCGAGCCCGTTGTCCGGCTAGATTTCGAAGTCGAAGTTGGAGATAACTTGGGGCCTCGCACCCCGCGACGTCTGATGGGGAACTAATATGCATGCAATTTTTTTTGTATGTTTTATATGTGGGGTTGAGTGATTAATTCCCGAATTTCAGTATAAAATAAGTTGTAGGGAATTTTATATGAATTTTAGAAGATCAGCATGCAGATTAGGACCTAGAAAAGTAGAAAAGAAGGATCACCGGGGCTGAGAAGCCTCGGTTAGGGCAAGTTCTCCTACAATAAAACTACTGGAGGTAGAGGGGGTGTACCTGACAACGTCTGTGAAGATCGCAGCAAAAGGGTCTCTCGTTCCTCGATGGATGCGGCTTGGAAAACCAAGCCAAAGACCCGCGGATACCCGGCTTTCTGCTCGGTGATCCGATTGAGGCTTGGCTGGAGTCGTTGGATTCGTAGGAACTCGAGGACCTTTAAACGACCTGTCAGGGGTTAGAAAACTCACAAAGTAACAAGAAAACAAAGAAAAAATAGCAAGGGAAGGCTTCTTTTGGAGTGGGCATCCAGGGATCTGAGATGCTTGTTGGCAGCAGGAAGATGATTGCAGCACTTGGGAAGAAAAACTCTAGCAAACCCCTTTATGCACACAGCAGGGTATCACACAACTCAATAGAAGAACTCAAGGTTTTCATTCATCAAAAAATTCTAACTTCATACAAGAGGCTAGGGTCCCTTAAATAGACCCTTAACCTTGGGCTCCAAGTAAGGGTACTTTAGACTTTACATAAGACTCCTTTTCCCTTACAAACTCTAACTAGGAATACATGGCAACCTAGGTAGAAAAATTTTAAATGGAATGGGACTCCCTCTCCTTGTCTTGGTCGGCCAAGGGGGTGACCATAAGTGGCCGACCAAGGGGAAGGTAATTCTAAGGAGGGGCGCCCTAATTTCTCCCTGGGCCTGGGCTGGCCCAGTTTCCTTCTGGCTGGTCTCCAGGCTTCAGGTTTGCACTTGTTTTAATTCTCCTCCGGGGATCTTCATGTCTTCTAGTTAGGTTGGACTCGGGCTCAACATCCATGTCTTCAATCAGGTTGGACTTGGTCTTCACTTGTATGATGTGGTCTTGAGTTTTCAATATGGTTGAACAGGACTCAAAAAAATAAAATTAGCTCGACATGAGCTGACTAACATTGGACTGGACTAGCTCAACATGAGCTAAATAATTACAGGACTTAAATGAAAACAACTCAGCTGGACTAAGCTTTATTACAGTGGACTCGAATGTCATTTAAGTGATCCACAGAGGGTTGAGAAGCCTCTGCCTTATTCTGGTGCCTTTGGTGTCCGCACCAACATCCCGGAGGATGAAGGAATGTGGCCTCACACCACGCGACATCCTGGAGGATGAAGGATTCGCGATGCCTTAGGGCGACGGACAGGTGGCCTCACACCACTCGATGTCCCTGGGGACGAAGGCAATTCCACTCAAACCTAGCCTAAGAGACAATGGTTGGAGGGTGGAAGAAACTCAAACTTTTCATTAATCACTCAATCATTCATTAGCTCTACAAGGGAGGGATTGGGTCCTTTAAATAGGCACCCAAGGCCCATTTGAAACTCAAATTACAATAATCATGGTGGCGCCCAAAATTTTCCATCATCCCCTCTCTTTGGCCGACCAAATAACTTGAGGTTGGGCGTGGCATGAGGAAAGGCTTGGAGAGGGGTATTGGTCCCTTGACTTCCTTCCTTAGCATGCTTATTTTGGGAAGGAGTGGGGCATGTCTTGCTTGGAGGGATGTGCTCCTTGGACTCTTCAATGCCATCTTCTTGGATTGATTCAAGGCCGACCAAGGGAGAGCTCCATGGGCGTTGCATGGTTGAGGGCTTGAAGAGGGGAGTGTGTCCTTTGACCTTCCTTCCTTGCAAGAACACTTTGGGAAGAAAGCTTGGAGGGGGGCTTGCTTTGAGGCTTGGTTTCTTCAAGGATCTTCAACACCCTTCTTTTGATGGAACAAGGCGTGATGTGGGGGAGGGAAGAGGGGGATGGTGTCTCTTCCTTCCAATGTTGCCCAAGGCGTGTGGAAAGCATGAGGATGCCACTTTGTTTAATTCTTGGATGCCCAAGTGGCAGCTGATGTGGCGCCATGTAGGTAGCTGAGGTGGCACCTGAGTTGGCATTATCCCAAGTGGAAGGGGTGGGTTGGCCCACCAGAACTTGATTTGGTGAAGAAAACCAGAGTGACTTCAATTGGGCTTGGGTCCAGTCCAAACTCAGACTCGAACAAATACAGGACTCATGACCTAACTTGATCCAAATTGGTCAAGGTACAGGACTAAACAAATTTTGACAAGAAATTATGACAATGCTTTGGGCTCAAGGCCTTATTACAGGACTCATAGAGGGAGAACCCTAATCTAAGATCCACAGAGGGTTGAGGAGCCTCTATTGGATCCTGGTGCCCACACCAGTCCACCTCGGCCGAAGCAATCGGCCCCTCGCTCCCTCGCCAGGCGGCACCCCCAGACGGGTCCACCTCGGCCGAGGTCGAGCCGGGCCCTCCTGCTCCTTCGCCAGCTGGCACCAGAGGACGGGTCCACCTCGGCCGAAGTCGAGCCTCTCTCCGCCCCTCCACCAGGTGGCGCCCCTTGACGGGTCCACCTCGGCCGAGGTCAGCCATACTCTATGAAGCCTTGAGGAAGCAGGGGCACGAGTTGCAAGATCGTCACTAGGGCTGCGCTTGCCGCATCCCGTAAGGGGCGCCATTACGGCTTGCAATGACACACGAAACCTCGTTTACACCAGTCAGATGGGGCCCCGCAAACAAGGAACGGAAACCTTGCGGACTGGAGCCTGAAATGGCTAGAAGTCCACCATCAATGCCTCGAAAGGAGAGCTCCCGCACTTGGCCCAAAGCCTCGCCAGTCTTCCCCCCTTCGTGACACACGACGGACGAGGTGGTCCGGCCACTTAGCTCCTGGACCCGAAGAAGAAGGGGGAGGAGAAGGACGAGAGGTGGGAGGCAGCCCTCGGAGAGAAAGGCGAGCTTGAGGCAGTTTGATCGTATAAAAGGGATGGTAAAAACGGGCGGAGAGGTAAGTCGAAAAAGGGAGGAAAATACCAAGAGAATGATCCTGGGAGTCCTCAAGGAGTCCTCAGGCGTGAGCTCAGTGAACCCAGCGCAGTAAACCGGGCTTCAACTCCCCTCTTCCCCACACTTATTTCGCTTACATATCCTCTAAGCACGGGAGTCCTTCGGGAACCCGCCTTAGGGGCTCTATTCCATCTCGCCGCTCTCTAACTTGATCTTTGGAGTGCCCCCATCGAAACCCCCGACCTGGGTCCCTGACTTTTTTTTGCAGGTCCGGGAGCTTGGAGATCTCGAGGTGAAAGAGTCTGAGACCGGTGCCAGCTCAAGAGCTACAGGCCACCGTGGTGAGATCGACAACAGATTGGCGCACCAGGTAGGGGGGCAGAACAGTAACCCCTGTGCGAGCAAGCTCTCCATAGGCGAAAGCGTGCTCCGACCATGGTGGTGACGCATGGACGCGAAGCATCCGCCAGCCGAGTGGGGGAAGTTCCTTCCCCCCAAGGGCCGCGTAGCCCAGAGAGGGAACTTCCTGGTCCACCTCCTCCTCCTCAGCCATCCCCGGTGGACGGTCCTTTCGTAGCTGTCATCTAGTAGCTGCAAACCTTGACCACTGCTATGCGGTAACTGCAGCACCAACAGCGCTCCCTGGCCACTCAGCCCCAGCCAGGGAACCCCGCGGCTTGAGCCATGGGCCCCCGCGGAAGCCTGCGCTCCATCCAAGGCAGGCCCTCTCATCCGCGAGTAGTCTCCAACCCCCGTGGGAGTCACCAGACTCCCGCAAAGAGGAACTACTCAGGTTCGACGGATCACGAGAGTAGATCCCTGGCCAACGACGCCGAAGCATCACGGCGTAGCAGGTGCCATCGGGGCAAGGCCCCTCACCGAGATCGATCGGCACCCCCTCTCCAGTGGCCTCGGTGGAAGATTCCATCGACGAGGCCATCAGGCGCCAGGCCAAGAGGTGCCTGGAGGAGCACGAGCGCAAGTTGGCAGAGTTCGCCCGCCGCTTTGCCGACATGTAGAGCTCCCCAATAGATCCAGCAGCTACAACGCCCGACCACCCTTCTCCTGGGAAATCAAAGAGGAACCGATCCTGGGTCGATTTTGCATGCCTCAGATGGATCCCTACGATGGGACCACTGATCCCTTGGACCATTTAGAGAGCTACAAGGCTCTCATGAGGGTCCAGGGAGCAACAGACGATCTCCTATGCATTGCCTTCCCATCCACCCTCCGGAAGGCTGCTCGAGTTTGGTTCACCCACCTCGAGCCAGAATCTATCAGCTCCTTCCATCAGTTGAAAGAAAAGTTTGTGGCACACTTCGACGCTTGTTGGAAGGTGCCAAGAGAGGTGGATAGCCTCTTCTCTATTCGCTAGTAGGACTAGGAGCTGCTGTGGGACTACATTACCCGCTTCAACACCACTGCCCTGGAAATCTATAGTCTGGACGAGCTTGTCACCATGCTAGCATTGAAGCGCGGGCTCAAGATCTCCCGCCTGACGTATTCCCTGGATAAGAAGCCCCCCAAGATGTACTATGAGATCCTCCTCCGTGTCCACAAGTACATCCGAGCGGAGGAGGTCGATCGCACCAGGCGAGAGCTGGATGGGAAGCCCTCAAAGAAGCCAGCCCCAAGGGATGTCCCCGGGACCCGGAGGCCTGGACCACCTGCAGATTTTTGTCCGGGCCTGAAGCCGAAGAGTGGTGCTACCCCGGAGAGAACGCTCACCCCTCTCCTCGCTCCGAGGACAAAGATCCTCTTAGAGATTGAGGGTGAGCACTACCTCCGCTGACCTCCTCCTCAGAACCCGAGGAGCTGCCATGACAAGACAAAATATTGTTAATTTTACCGCGAGCATGGCCACGACACGGAAAAGTGTCGCAATCTGAAGCGAGAGATTGAGGAGCTGATCAAGAGGGGCTACCTCAGGAAATTTGTGAGGAACGAAGCCCCGGTAGAGGGATAATTGCTCGCGGCCCTTCTCCTGGTCCCCGTAATTGATAACCGCCCAACGGAGAAGCCGGTGGGCATGATCTCCTAGGGGATCGGGCGTGCGATGAAAAGAGCTCGGGAGGCGGGAGACCCAGAGAATGTACTCCCCTTTGGAGAATAAAAATAAAAATATAAATAATGATGCAGTGGTGGTCGAGATGACCATCGCAAAACATCCTGTACATCGCATTATGGTGGATAGTGGGAGCTCTACTGACATGCTTTTTTTATGATGCTTTCTCTCGAATGAACCTGTCTCATGATCAATTAAAGCCGGTGCACACCCCTCTCGTGGGCTTCATCGGAGACTCGGTGGGGGTCGAAGGAGAAATCACTCTCCCTATCACTGCCAGATCCCCACCTTGGCAGAGTACGGTCATGATGATGTTTACCGTTGTCAAGCTCCCATCACCTTATAATGCCATCCTCGACCGTCCAGGGCTCAACCAGCTGGACGCTGTCATTTCCACTAAGAGGTTGCTAGTGCAGTTCCCTACCGCCTCTGGGACGGGATATTGGAAAATGTGTCCCAAAGCCAATTTTTACTGTAAACAGTTGTACATTTGATGTAATTATATATGAATTATATTATTGAATAAAATGTTTATTCTGGCAGTTCATCACTATTTCATCTTTCTGTAATGAGTTCTTCAGTGATGAAATCCTTAGGACTATTTGTATGTGATATAGAGAGGATATATCATATAGTCCTAAAATTGTTTGCGACCAAATGATATACTTATTTCAGGATGATAGTATATCAAGTATAGGTCGTTATGTGCCATAGTCGTTGGTTGTCCTCTTAACCAAGGAGTGTAGAGACACTGGTATGGCATGCAGATGTTGTGTTTGACATTTCATCGAATGTGACCCGTCTGTACTTTTTCTGCCTAGAGTTTTGTTATGGACGTAGTTATCCCTCAGACATGAGATCGTCATGGTAGCTTGCGAGCAACTCATTGTACTTTGGTACTGGACTATCTGGATTTCTAATCTAGGGACGGAAGGTTTCTGGGTACAGTTAAGTACTCGTGTAGCGGTGATCGGATCAAGATGGGATTGACCCCTCCAAAGTGTTTGGAGCAGATATCTTACTGTGTTTCAATTTAGCAAAACCTTGGCCAGGGTAGTCACTGTAAAGTGTTACAGGACTTGTGAGATTGAGACACATTGTTGATGGACTTTATGGGTTGGGCAGTTAAACCCTAAGTCTTCCTAAGCGTTGAGGTCAAAGGGATTAATTACAAGGTTTCCATATCTCCTGGTTCTTGATTGTTGCTCTGCAACTTCGACCTATCCAGACGTCGGTTGTCATTGCTAGATTACGACTTTGACTGGTATTGGAAATGTTCCAGTGCTACCGGCTTAGTGTTCGAACCTATGGGGTCACACACCATAGGGGTTTCTACTTGATCTAGTGATCGGAGAACGATTGGGAATCGTTCGTGGACTCATAGAAAAAGGGTTTTTCTTTATCCAAGTGTCAACACTTGATATTCTTGAAAGTGTCGACACTTGTGTAAGTGTCGACACTTGTTGATTTCGCAAGTGTAGACACTTGATGTCACAAAAAGTTGTGACATGAAATTTTTCACTAATAGTTGGTGATGCATGGAGGTGAATTAAGTAATGTGATTACTTGATAGCCCAATTTGATTGAGCTATAAAAATCTGGAATGAATCAAATAGGATTTGGTTCAAAATGGGTTTGGGTCCAATCGGGTTGAACCCAATGTATGCACACTTGACCCAATTGATTTTAGTTATGAATTAAAATCAATTAATACATTTAATCTAAATTTAAATAAGTTTAAATTCATTTTTGGGGAGTTATGTAACTTCCCATGACCATAACTCCCTATAACTACCCATTACCATACCTATAACTCCCCACTCTCCCTCTCCCTCTCCATCTACTTAAGGGGCTGAAATGGGAGGACGAAAATAAGGAAAAAACTCAGCAAATAAATGCTGGAAAAATCAAAGGGAAGAAAGGGAAGAAACTAGGAAAAAGTTCTAGTTTTTAGGTGTGAGGTTTTTGGAAAAAAGTGTGCATTTTTGTACCTAGAGATCTAGGTTTTAGGATTGAGTGTTTGGGAAGGGTTCCAACCACTCATTCTCCACCTCTTGAGCTTCTTCATTCATTCGGAGAGTCCGGCATCGAAAGAAGAAAAGGAGTCCCGATCAAATCGTTCCACAACAAGCTAGCACTTGGAGTGGAAGTAGATTTTGAAAGAGCCCTGGTGTAAACCACCTGTAGAGGCCGGACACGTGTGCGGCTAAGCAGAGTTCTTCCTCCTGCTCCTGGATCTTTCGCAGCGGAGAGCATCTCCATTTCATACAAGGTATAGTTTTACATATATAGATATGTTGCTCTGAAATGTTCATAGCATGAATTCATGATTTCACTGTTTATATTAATCATTCATGCAAGATCTTGGGACAAGTAGCATACAAAAGTTTTAAAGCATGCTTAGATTAAATGTTAATCATTTTATCATGCTTCTGCTGCATGTTATTTTGAAAAAGTTTTAAAATACAAAGCATGCTCGCTACTATTTATCCTTTCATGGGAGTGATGAGAGGGATGGCCCAGCCCATCCAGCATTGCCTGCAGACAATCCCGGGTGCCCGGGGTGCTGAGCTCGGCCCCGATGTCGATGACCTTGACCTAAGAGAGAAGGACCCCAGGGGAGGGCCCGTGGAGCACCTGTTGACATATCCTCTCAGTTCAGACCCTTAGAAGACTGTGCAGATAGGAGCCCAGCTCCCGGAAGAAGAGCGGGCCTGTTTGCTAGACTTCCTCTGGGTGAACGTTGATGTGTTCGCCAGGTCCGTCGCTGACATGCCAGGTATCCCCTCGGAAGTCATCACCCATCGGTTGAATGTTGATCCAAGGTGTCGCCTTATCTGCCAGAAGAAGAGGAGTTTTGCTATAAAGAGGCATAAAGCCATCAATGAAGAAGTGGAGAAGCTCCTCGCCGCCGGCTTTGTGCGGGAAGTACAGTATCCCAGTTGGCTGGCGAACGTAGTCATGGTGAAGAAGAGCAGCGGCAAGTGGAGGATCTGCGTGGACTACACCGACCTCAACTGAGCTTGCCTGAAGGATAGTTTCCCTCTTCCAAAGATTGACCAGCTCGTGGACACCACTTCAGGGCATCGCCTCCTCTCTTTCATGGATGCTTTCTCCGGGTACAACCAGATCCGAATGAACCCAGAGGACAAGGAGCACATTGCTTTCATCACCAATCGGGGAACCTACTGTTACAAGATGATGCCATTCGGTCTCAAGAACGTCGGGGCCACGTACCAGCGACTGGTCAACAAAGTCTTCAAAGACCAGATCAGCCGCAATATGCAGGTGTACGTGGACGATATGCTGGTAATGAGCAAGCCCCTTTCGGACCATGTCGGCGACCTGGCGGAGACCTTCGGTAACCTCCGGCTTCACCAGATGAAGTTGAACCCGGAGAAGTGCGCCTTCGGCGTGTCCGCCGGGAAGTTCTTGAGGTTCATGGTAACCCAAAGGGGGATAGAAGCCAACCCTGAGAAGGTCCAGGCTATCCTGGACATGAAGCAACCCACCTCCAAGAAGCAAGTGCAGCGACTCACCGACCGGATAGCCGTCCTGAGTCGATTTATCTCGAGGTCCACCGACCGCTGCCGGCCCTTTTTTAAGGCGCTGAGGAAGATGAACGACTTTACCTGGACAGAGGAGTGCCAGGAGACGTTTGATGAGTTGAAGAGGACACTGGCATCCCCGCCGCTGCTCTCCAGGCCCGAAGAAGGAGAGGAGCTCCTCCTGTACCTGGCGGTCACCCCGGAGGCCGTCAGTTCGATCCTGGTTCGGACTAACGACCTGGGAATACAAAGTGCACTCATAGCCCTAGAAATGTGCGAAGGTTCGGGGAAGGGTAGGAAATAAGGAGGAGACCCAAGGACTGATTCAAGGTTTAGGCTACTGACCTTAATATGTGAATGTAGGTCTACTGGCATGCTCATCTTAACCTCATGGTCAGTACTAGGAGGATCGATAGGTGCAAGTCCTTGGGTAGGCGGGATGCTCCTAAATAGTGGAGGGCTTTCGGGAAGGTCTTTGGAACATTCATCTTGAGAATCTATACCTTCATCTATTTCGTTTGATCCTGGCTTGGTCAGTTCTACTACAAGGTCTATAGTGGACTCAGGATCATTATCATTTGGGTCCTTGCTAAGTTATGGGGTATCCTTAATGATTCCATCAGGTGAGAGCTGATCAATTAAATTATCAGGCGATACCTCCTCACATTCTTCTTCTTCTTCTTCTTCATATTCATTAATCAAGCTTATGTCAGGCTCATATATGACTTCCTCAAACTCACAGAAGGGTTCTAATCTTTTCTTCTTTGATTCCTCAATGGGTTTGGGTTTAGTTTCAATCGGTTCATCTATAAGTAGGGCAGGGGCGGTGCACTGACTGGCAAGATGCTCAGGTTTATGACACCTATAGTTGTTACCTTGGGGATCGGGTCTCCTCTGGACTTCAATAGCCTTACCCTTGTCCTCTCTACTGTATTGGTGTCGCTTTAGACTGGGACGACTAGGACTGGGTTGGGCTAGGCTTGGTCGACTGGGGTCAGATCGGTTCGGGCTTGGTCGACTTGGGTAAGCCTGGCTATAACCTTGGGTGGATCCGGGGATGTGGCTTTGGTTCCTAAAAGGCTCAGGTCTTCTGTAGGCGGGAGCTCTCTGGAAACGCTCACAGAGCCTAGCGGCTTCCTCTATGGGACCTAGTCTGGCCTCTACTTGATCACATCTATCATCTAACAGGGTGCTTAACTGAGTTATGGCTCGAGTCAGGGATTCGTTCATGGCTGCAAGCTCAACACGAAGTTGGTCCATGTCTTCGATAGGGGTTGGAGACTGTGGGTGAAAAAGGGCTCCTGATCTAGTGCACATGCAAACACACAAAACGGTACTACGGTGTGCTAGACCTAGGAGATCTCATCAAATGAAAAGTCAAGAAGACGAACCTGGTAGTAGTAACTTGGCACCTGGCCAGGTAAGCATAAAGTTAGTGGAGGTTCCTCTTTGCTTGCCTAGACACCAATCTTGCAATTGGCCAGGTAAGCGAACCAACCCACTTCCCTTCGGGATCTAGTCCCTGAACTGCTTGCCTAGACACCAGCTATACAAGCACACACTTCCAAGCAATCTAGCTTGGTCCAACACTTGGGTTGACCCGACTTTGTGGGTGTCCCTAGCTCACTAGAGCAGATTAACGTCTAATTGATTTTAGTTAATGGCTAGGGTTCGAAATGCCGGGTGGTGGTTTTTGGGCTAGGGACAGGTTATGAACTCCTGACCCTATGTTAACTTGTCGCCCTTAGGTGTATTATGAACAATGTATGGATGCTAAGCAAAATGTAAAAATCTAAACATGAACTAAATACATGAACTAACTAAATGAGACAAGAAAGAGATGCTTGCTAAAACTGCAGGCCTGAGATTTTCTCAGGTGGTATTTCGGCTTGTAGAATTTCTACAAGATGAAATAAAATCTGAGAAAAGAGTAGAAAAATCCTCTAAATGCAGCAGATATATCAAAAGAAAAATCAAATAAAACGGAGATTCTTACAAAGAGAGAAAATTAAAATAGCAGACTATATATGGGCTGGACCGAATGCAGAAATCTAAATGCAAGAGCACTAGTCCTAGCCTAGGCTCTGATACCAAGAATGATGCGGGTAAAAAAAAGGATGAGGTGATGATGGCACGATGAATATGATGATGCTAGCACGGATGATGCAAAGGTGGTTATATCTTGTTTTCTTTTTTTTAGGGTTTTATCTTTGGTTCCCGATTGCAAGCAAAGAGAACCTAGGAAAACTGAAAGCAAAGAGGTCTATGCTAGCAGATCAATCCCTAAGAAATGATAGACCAGGACCCCGAGATTAAGGAACCCCGGGATTAGGACTAGCTCGATACAATCAATACCTACCTAGGAGATAGGGATGCAAACCTTTCAACACTCTGATGCTCTTGGTGCAGAGATCGCTCAACCTTGACGGATGCGACCTGGATGTCCGAGCTGTCGAACCCGTGGATAGGCTGGCTTTCGATCGGGTGGTCACAGTGGCAAAGCAAACCTTCTCTGATGGTCGTGGCACCAAGGGGACCTGTAGGCAAACAAAGAGGATTAGTTTTTTTTTTTTTGTTCTTTTTACTTTTAGATGATGGAAAGGTGGAAAGAAAAACAAAGGAAAGGGTTGAGGAGATGGGGTTCGGATGATGGTGTTGGTGGAGATAACTTGGGGCCTCGCACCCCGCGACATCCCGGAAGGACGAAGGTATGTGGCCTCTCACCACGCGATGCCCTCAGGCGAAGGAATGTGGCCTCTCACCACGCGACGCCCTCAGGCGAAGGAATGTGGCCTCTCACCACGCGACGTCCCGGAGGACGAAGGAAGCTCTCACTCAACCTAGCCTAAGAGACAAGGATTGAAGAAGAGGATGGAACACACAAGCTTTCTTTCATTAATCATCAATTATCCTTTACAAGAGGGGTTTGGGTCCTTTAAATAGGCACCTAAGAGCACTTTGAAATTTAAACTACCCCATTACACTTGGCGCCCAAAATTTGGAGGAGAACTTCTTTCTTTGCTTGCTTGGTTTTGGTAGAAAACATGAAGTAAGGCTAGCTTGGAGGGATTTGTCCCACTTTGACTTTTCTTGGCTTGATTCAAGGCCGACCAAATGGGAATAATCCTAGGCGTGGCATGATTGGAGGCTTGGAGAGGGGGATTGGTCTTTGACCTTCCTTCCTTGCATGGCTTATTTTGGTAGAAGGCTTGGATTGAGGCTTGATGTCTTCACCATGCCTTTCTTGCTTAACTTCTTTATGGAAGAAGGCTTGAGTGGAGGCATGCATCAAGGGATTTGAAACTTCTTTCCACTTGGAGAATGGAGGATGCCTTTCTTGCTTGACTTCTTTATGGAAGGAGTCTTGAGTGGAAGCATGCATCAAGGGATTTGAAACTTCTTTCCATGACCGCCCATCCTAGATTGGAAGAGAGCTTGAAGAGGGGAGGGGAAGGGGGCATGGATCATGTGAGTGGTCCCCTTTCTTGGGTGCCCAAAACAAACCACATGTCATCACCTCAGTGCGCCACATAAACAGATAAGGTGGGCCCTGAGCTGACATGTCTCCTTGCCTTTGTTAGGCTTAAAAGAGACTTAACTTTTGAACCACTAAAGACTTCATGGGCTTAGACTCGGCCCGACTTATTACAAGACTCAGCTCGATCCGATGGGTCAAGGTACAGACTCTATTTAAGCAAATAAACTAGAGGCTGACAGCCTTATTACAGGACTCGATAAACACAGAACCTTAATCAGAGATCCCCCGAAGTTTGAAGGGCTCAAGTCAAACCTTGATGCCCACATCACTCCTCCACGATGTGGAGCTCAGGTATTCCCGGTCTGAGAAACTGATTTTTGCACTAATCGTGTCCGCTCAGCATCTCAGACCTTATTTTCAAGCGCACTCCATTGCTGTCCTGACGGATCAGCTGCTGAAAGCGGTGCTCAGCCGACTTGACACATCTGGGTGCCTGGCGAAGTGGGTGCTCAAGCTCAATGAGTTCGACATCACCTACAGGCCAAGGTCGGCCATGAAGGAACAGGCACTCGCTGACTTCCTAGTCGAGTGTGCAGGCCTGGGCAAGGGGGCCGAAGAGAGCCTTCAAGATCGGCGACTGGGGCCAGGACCAAAGGAAGACGTCTGGATCCTTCATATAGACGGAGCCTCGAACTCTAGCGGGAGTGGAGCTGGACTCATCCTCACCAATGGTGAAGGGGTAGTCGCCGAATGTGCACTCCGTTTCCAATTCGCCGCCACTAATAATCAAGCGAAGTATGAAGTGCTCCTCGTGGGGCTGAGAGTGTCCCGCGAGTTGGGCATGGCCAACCTCAAGGTCTTCACCGACTCACAGATGGTAGTCGGACAGATCTCGGGGGAGTACGAGGTGCGGGACCCCCAAATGGCGAAGTACTTGGAGATCGTAAGAACGAGCGCGGCAGGATGTCGTCGTTTCAGCATCTCCCATATACCTCGTGGAGAAAACGCTCGCGTGGACGTGCTCTCCTGCCTTGCAACCCTGCCGGACTCGTCATTGGGCCGCGTTTACGTCAAGCACCTCAAGGCCCCAAGCTACGAGACACCCGTGGAGGTCCAGCAAGTCAACCAAGAGCCCAGATGGATGGACAAGTACATTGAGTACATCACCGATGGCACCCTGCCGGAGGACCGCGTGGCGGCTGGCCTCATCAAGAGGAAGGTCACACGGTCCGTCTTAATGGATGGGTTGCTGTATCGGAGGTCCTACTCCTACCCGCTCCTCAAGTGTCTAAGACCCGTAGAGGCCGCACTTGTGCTCCAAGAGATCCACGAGGGCATCTATGGGAACCAGATGGGGGGTAGGACACTAGCGTACAAGGCCCTCTGTCAAGGTTACTTCTGGGAGACAATGAAAGAAGACGTAGCTGACTTCGTGAAGAGGTGTGACCGGTGTCAGCGGCACGCCATGGTGCAACGTCAGCCCCGCCGCTCCACTCTCCCAGCTCTCCGCCCAATGGCCGTTCGCTCAATGGGGCATGGATCTCCTAGGACCTTTTCTCTCGGTGTCTGGGCAACGGAAATTCTTGATCATGGCCATTGACTACTTCACGAAGTGGGTCGAGGCCGAACCCTTGGCCCGGATCACGGAGGCAAACATCACCAAGTTCCTCTGGAAATCAATTATCTGCCGCTTTGGCCTACCGCACACTATTATTACCGACAATGGATGTCAATTCGATTGTTGGGAGTTCGAGGAGTTCTGCAGCGACCTCGGCATCCAACATCGTTTCACTTCGGTGGTGCACCCACAGACAAATGGAGAAGCCGAGGTAACGAATAGGACCATCTTGCAAGGCCTCCGGACAAGACTGGACCAAGCCAAGGGCAGGTGGGCGAAAGAGCTCTCGAGTGTCCTTTAGGCATACCACACTACCCCGAGGACGGCTACGGAAGAGACCCCGTTCAACCTTGTCTTCGGAGTCGAAGCGGTTATCCCAATTGAGCTCAGCCTACCGACCTTGCACGTGGAGCAGTACGACGAGGCGGAGAATCCTGCCAGGATGCTGCTAAACCTGGACCTCCTTGAAGAAACGAGGGATAGGTCTCGAGTTTGGATGACTGCCTACCGGCAGCGAGTGGTCAGATACTACAACTCCAGAGTGCGACCGAAGTCCTTCCGCCCGGGAGATCTGGTGCTCTGCCGCGCTGAAGCTTCCCAGCCATGGGAGTGCGGGAAGCTCTCCCCGAACTGGGAAGGCCCTTATAGGGTGGCGGAGGTACTTCCTTACGGGGCATACTACCTGGAGGAGCGAGGAGGATCCCGATTCTCTCGGACCTGGAATGCCTCAAACTTGAGGATGTATTACCAATAGTGTAAGGCTCCTTGAACTTTAGTAATGAAATCTTTTTCATCAAATGCTTCTTCTCGTCTTGTAGGGTGAGAGCCACCCAGCTCTATGTTCAGCAAGCACGGACACGATGGGAGACCCACGAAGGTGTGATGTCCCTCTCACAAGATTCCAGAGAACAGCTCGGCAAGTCGCGCAAGGCTCAGATACAGCCTGCAGCCCCGGGGTTCACTCCGAAAGTCCCGGACTTTGGTCTGGAAGGCAGGGCATAATCAAATTCACCCACACAATCCCGGATAACAGCTTGGCAAGCCGTGCAAGGCTCATATACAGCCTGTGGCCCCGGGGTTCAGTCCGAAAGTCCCGAACTTCGGTCTGGAAGGCGGGGCAGAATCAAATTCGCCCATGCGATCTCGGAGAATAGCTCGGCAAGCCGCGCAAGGCTCAGATATAGCCTGCGACCCCGGGGTTCAGTCTAGAAGTCCCAGACTTCGGTCTGGAAGGTGGGGCAGAATCAAATTCGCCCATGCAATCTCGGAGAACAGCTCGGCAAGCCGTGCAAGGCTCAGATACAGCATGTGGTCCCGGGGTTCAGTCCGGAAGTCCCGGACTTCGGTCTGGAAGGTGGGGCAGAACTAAGTTCGCCCACACAAATCTGGTGCTCGGCTCGGAATGCATTGCAGGACTTAGTCCCGGTGGCTAGCGCCGGAGTTCAGTCCGAAAGATGCACAAAAAAAAAAGAAGAATGAAAGAAAGAAATAGTGAAGGAACATCTTAGTGAAAAGAGGATTTCATTGCATTTAAAGGGTCAGTACATAAGAGGGGCCCTGACAGGCTGGGAGACTCCAAAGAAAGAAAATACAAAAGAAAGATAAAAGCGCCGTGGAGCTACTATGGCACAGCTGCATCCTCCTCGGGCTGAGGCGCACTCTCTCCGCCGGCGCCGTCGACGGGAGGCTGCTCGAGAGTCACCGCCTCATCACCGGCTGCTACCGAAGCTCCTCCACTGGGCTCCTGCTTCCTGTTGCCGAGGACTACCCCACTGAGGTCGAGCTCAGGATAGAAGGAGCCAACCTTCTCCCGGCATACCTGGAACCCCTTAAAGAAGGAGTCCATGGCAGCCTCCCGCACCTCGACGACATACTCCTCGGAGGCCCGGAACCTCGGAACGGCCTCCTGTGCCTCTCGCTTGGATGCCACCAGCAGCCCGTTGACGTAGGAGCTCTTCTCCTTGGCTGCGCTCAGCTTCTTCAGGACTTCTTCCACCCGGTGCTCCAGTGACCGGGACTGAGCCCTGAGTTGGGTCTTCTCTGCCGCGTCCTCCTTGTTACGGTGCTAGTTCGAGATCCTCTCCTCCGACAGAGAGGTCTCGAGCTCCTTGACTCGCCCCTCGGTGTGGGCCAGGTCAACTCGGAGGGCCTCGTTATTTCCTCGCAGGTCGACCCCTTTTTCCATTAGGTCCTTGACGTCAGCTGCGAGCTTGCCGAGCTTCTCCTCCTTCTCGGCGTCCTTCTTGACGTAGCCAGTGAGGAAATTCCTCAGCAGCAGCACATCCATCTCGATCTGCATCGAAAGAAAAGGAGGTTAGAACAATCCAATTGGAACTTTAAAGAATTCGGAGCTCGGAACTTACCGTAAAGAGCTGCGGGAGGATCCTGAGCAGTGCCTCGTTGTAGTCCCTGCCACCCCTCAGACAGCGGTCCCAGGAGGTGTTGGCAAACTCAATGACCTTCTCCGCGAGGCCCTGGTCATGGATCACGGAGCACCGATTGGTGAGGCTCGGCGACAGAATAGGCACGTCGGCAGTAGGCGAGGCGGCCGTCCCCTCGCCTAGTGGTGCGGCCGTCGGTGGAGCTGTCGCCATCCTGGTGGCCACCGTGAAAGCCACCGGTGCAGCGGCTGGAGCCGATGTCGCCCGAGGAGGTTCCGACCCCCTCTCTTCCCTGGCCCTGTCGAGGTCGACGACAGGGACATCGGGTGCCCGGGCCCGAGGTGGCATGGAGGTGGGAGTCGTCGCTCCAGGGCCAGTGATGGAGGTCGGCGCGGGTGTCCGGCTCGCCTTAGTATGAGCTCTCTTTGCCGTGGGTTTAGTCCCCTCGACAGCATCCCTCTGCATGGCGCCCTCCATCAGGTTCTCCACGGAGAACTTCATACCTGAGGAAAAAGAGGTCAGTCAAGTCAGTTAAAAAAAAAAAAAAAGGGAGGGGGGGATGCGGGGTAGAAAAAGAAATTAAAGGAGAAAGATCCAAGCCTCACCCATCTCTCGGATGGGATTGATCCCTGTCTCGAATAAGTTCTACTCTGAGAGCAGAACATCGAGGGCTGGGACCTCGTCACTCAGCAGCTGCGAAAAAATCTCTTAGTTCGCTGGCTCGACCTAAGAGTTCCGGTTCGGAGACCAGTCTGGCTCGCTCCAGGCCCAGTCAACGTCGTCGACCGAGACGAAAAAGAATCGGTTCTTCCAGCCCTTAATAGACGAAGGGAGGTAGAACCTGAAACACCTAGGCCGAGGTGAGATGTACCACCAGCCATCATCGGTGGAATAGCGCTTCAAGGTGAAGAGAGCCTTGAAGAGGGAGAAACATGCAACAAACCTGTGGAAGTGATATAAGACAATGAAAGCAAAGATGACCCGGATGGAGTTAGGAGCCAACTGGGCCGGGACCAGACGATAGTGTCTAAGAAAAGAAAGAAAAAAGGGATGAAGGGGAAATCGAAGACCCCTGAGGAGGAAGTCCTCGTAGAAGGCGATTCTCCCGGGGCCGCTCGATGTCACTCGATCTCCAGGCCGCAGGAGGGAAAGACGAGTCGAACCCGGGATTCCATAGACATCCCGGAGCAGAGAAAGGTCGTCCTCGGTCATCGTTGAGGCATGACCGGAGGGGCCAGAGGGAGAGGTTACCGGAGGAGGAAGAGAAGAAATGGGAGGGCAGAAACTATGGGAGGAGACCTAGGACCCCTAGGGACGCCTATGGTCACAGGCCCAGGCTGGAGCTGCCTACGGACCTCGTCCGGGATCACTTCCCCTTTCGAGGAAGAAGAAGATGGAGTCCTCGATCGGGAAGGATCAGCCTCGTCCGGGTTGGAGTAGACATAGCGGCGACGCGCCATGAAGGAAGAAGAAGAAGCGAAGAATGGAGACTAGGACTGAGAGATGGAAGAGGAGGAGGAAGACGCGGATACTCACCAAAATATTCTGTACAAAAGGAATGGCAATCTCGAAAGGTGAAGGAGAACCACTGCAACCGCCGGCGGAGTGCGAGAAAGTGGAGGGACTTTGTTTCCAGAAAGTCCCCCTCCTTTTCAAACTCAATCGACAGCGGCCGTACCCTTCTTTCTGTTCCGGGCCACCAGATGGCCGCCGCGTGGATGCACGCCCGACATCGACGCTTCGATTCGATGGAAATTGCCTCATTTTTGAAATGGCACATTAATGGCCCGTCGGAAGCGCGCACGTGGCAGCCTCTCATAGGGTCTCGGGCGCAACAGAAGTGGCGGCAGGGATCATGGCAATTATGGCACGAGATTTTTGCCTTCTCCACGTCATCTCCGCATTAAATCCCCACGTCTCGAGCCACGACGCCTCGACGGAACGTAGGGATGGGGGGCAACTGATATGGCTACATCGCTGACGTGGGGTGCATGTCAGGTCCAGCTGGACGCGGTCAGTACCACGTGGATTTTTCAAAAGATCCCCCGTTCGGGGAGAAGTATTTCTGCTCCTCCGCCAGGTGGCTTCCGAAGATGGGTCCACCTCGGCCGAAGCCGGCGGCCCCTCGCTAGGTGTCACCCCAAGACGGGTTCATCTCGGTCGAGGTCGAGCCGGGCCCTCCTGCTCCTTCGCCAGGTGGCGCCCGGAGACGGGTCCACCTTGACCGAAGTCGAGCACCTATCTGCCGCTCCGCCAGGTGTCCACCCAGGAGGGGTCCACCTCGGTCGAAGCTGTCGACCCCTCGCTCCCTCACCAGGTGTCACCCCAAGATGGGTCCACCTCGGCCGAGGTCGAGCCGGGCCATCCTTCTCCTTCGCCAGGTGGCACCCGAACACGGGTCCACCTCGATCGAAGTCGAGCACCTCTCTGCCGCTCCGCCAGGTGTCCACCCAAGAGGGGTCCACCTCGGCCGAAGTTGTCAGCCCCTCGATCCCTCACCAGGTGTCACCCCAAGATGGGTCCACCTCGGTCGAGGTCAAGCCAGGCCCTCCTGCTCCTTCGCTAGGTGGCGCTCGGAGACGGGTCCACCTCGACCGAAGTCGAGCACCTCTCTGCCGCTTCGCCAGGTGTCCACCTAGGAGGGGTCCACCTCGGTTGAAGCTATTGGCCCCTCGCTCCCTCGCCACATGTCACCCCAAGATGGGTCCACCTCAGTTGAGGTCTAGCCGGGCCCTCCTGCTCCTTCGCCAGGTGGTGCCCGGAGACGGGTCCATCTCGGCCGAAGTCGAGCACCTCTCTGCCGCGTCGCCAGGTGTCCACCCAGGAGGGGTCCATCTCGATCGAAGCTGTCGCCCCTCACTCCCTCGCCAGGTGTCACCCCAAGATGGGTCCACCTCGGTCGAGGTCGAGCCGGGCCATCCTGCTCCTTTGCCAGGTGGCACCCGGAGACGGGTCCACCTCGGTCGAAGTCGAGCACCTCTCTGCCGCTTCGCCAGGTGTCCACCTAGGAGGGGTCCACCTCGGCCAAAGCTGTCGGCCCCTTGCTCCCTCGCCAGGTATCACCCCAAGACGGGTTCACCTCGATCGAGGTCGAGCCGGGCCCTCCTGCTCCTTCGCCAGGTGGCGCCCGGAGACGGGTCAACCTAGACCGAAGTTGTGCACCTCTTTACCGCTTGCCAGGTGTCCACCCAGGAGGGGTCCACCTCGGCCGAAGCTGTCGGCCCCTCGCTCCCTCGCCAGGTGTCACCCCAAGATGGGTCAACCTCGATCGAGGTCGAGCCGGGCCATCCTGCTCCTTTGCCAGGTGGCACCCGGAGATGGGTCCACCTCGGCCGAAGTCGAGCACCTCTCCGCCGCTCCACCAGGTGTCCACCCAGGAGGGGTCCACCTCGGCCGAAGCTGTTGGCCCCTCGCTCCCTCGCCAGGTGTCACCCCAAGACGGGTCCACCTCTGTCGAGGTCGAGCCGGGCCCTCATGCTCCTTCGCCAGGTGGCGCCCGGAGACAGGTCCACCTCGGTCGAAGTCGAGAACCTCTCTACCGCTCCTCCAGGTGTCCACCCAGGAGGGGTCCACCTCGGCCGAAGCTATCGACCCCTTGCTCCCTCGCCAGGCGGCACCCCCAGACGGGTCCACCTAGGTAGAGATCGAGCTGGGCCCTCCTGCTCCTTCGCCAGCTGGCACCCGAGGACGGGTCCACCTCGGCCGAAGTCGAGCCTCTCTCTGCCCCTCCACCAGGTGGCGCCCCTTGACGGGTCCACCTCGACCAAGGTCAGCCCTACTCTGCAAAGCCTCGGGGAAGCAGAGGCATGGGTTGCAAGATCGCCACTAGGGCTGCGCGCACCGCGCCCCTTAGGGGGTGCCAGTACGGCCTGCAGTGACACACGAAATCTCTTTTACAACAGTCGGATGGGGCCCCGCAACCGAGGATCGGAAACCTTGTGGACAGGAGCCTGAAATGGCTGGAAGCCCATCGTCAACGCCTCGAAAGGAGAGCTCCCGCACTCGGCCCAAAGCCTTGCCAGTCTTCCCCCCTTCTTGACACATGACGGATGAGGCGGTCCAGCCACTTAGCTCCCGGACCCGAAGAAGAAGGGGGAGGAGAAGGACGAGAGGTGGGAGGTAGCCCCCGGAGAGAAAGGCGAGCTTGAGGCAGTTTGATGGTATAAAAGGGATGGTAAAAATGGGCGGAGAGGTAAGTCAAAAAAGGGAGGAAAACACCAAGAGAACAATCCTGGGAGTCCTCAAGGAGTCCTCAGGTGTGAGCTCGGTGAACCCAGCGCAGGAAGTCGGGCTTCAACTCCCCTCTTCCCCACACTTCTTTCGCTTACATCTCCTCTAAGCATGGGAGTCCTTCGAGATCCCGCCTTAGGGGCTCTATTCCATCTCGCCGCTCTCTAACTTGATCGTCGGAGTGCCCCGACCGGAACCCCCAGCCTGGGTTCCTGACTTTTTTTGCAGGTTTGGGAGCTTGGAGATCTCGAGGTGAGAGAGTCCGAGACTGGTGCTAGCTCAAGAGCGACAGGCCACTGCGGTGAGATCGGCAACACATGGTATAAAAGGTTATGAGTTATGGTGTTACTTAAGGTATAAACAGCTTCATAAGCAAATTCAAATGTTTTTCACATGTTACTTAAGACAGGGGGAGTTTTTGAAACTTTTTACCTTTGAAACTCTTGAAATTTTTCTAAACAAACGTTGAACTTTGTTGAAAAATAAATGTGGAGTTACTTTTGATAAAGTCATTCAATTACAAATCTGTTGATACTATACTGGCTTTTTTTTGGAACTTAATTCCTTTTATACTCAAAGTTTTGTCATCATCAAAAAGGGAGAGATTGTTGGCTTTGGCTCCTTGATTTTGATGAATAATAAAATATTAAGTATGTATTTGGACTAATGTTTCAAATTGAGTATGAATTTCAGGTCATAGGTACATAAAATTTCCCATTATCAAAGCAAGATATTTTTCTCAATGTTTGAGTGATTCCTTAACCTTGGAACATTCTTTTTGGCCTTTATGGAGAAGCATCTAAAGGATTTTTGGATAAAATCATGAAAATGTTAGATTTTGGCATAGCTTTTTGACTTGGCATAGAGCAAGTGTCAACTCATGGATCAAGTGTCGACACTTCAGAAGACTAGCACGCAGAAATTTCAGACTGGCATGGCAAGTGTCGACTCAAGATATTGACTCATGGTCAAGTGTCGACATTTCAAAGATCGACTCATCACCTGAGAACAAAATGGACAGAACTTGTATTTTCTGAAGTTTCTCAAGTGTCGACTCACAATCCAAGTGTCGACTCATAGCTTGAGACCAGAAGTGAAGCAGAGGGCAGGAAAATCAAATTTTGCCTTGAGCTGATCCAAGTGTCGACTCATGAAGAACTCAAGTGTCGACACTTGGTGCAACGACTAGTTTTTAGAAATTTAGATTTATTTTCAAACGGCTCCAAATGGCTAGTTTGATCCCTCCAACGGTCTCCAACAACTTTTTTAGTGGATTTGAACTATTTAACACTCACCAAATCTCTAAAAGTTAACAAGAAAGATAAAGAATCAAGAAGAGACAAGTTCCAATCATTTGGAAAGACAGAGAGCTTTTAAGAGATTCCACCTGAAAAAAGGCTTCCATTTTTGAGAGTTTGAGCTTTTAAGTCTTTAACCAAAAGTGTTCATTCAAGAGATTCTAAGAAAAAGTCAACTCAAGCAACCAAGAGAGCTTCAACGACATTTATTTCTGCTCATTAAGGAGCTAATTCTTGTGTTTACTTTTTGTACACTTGATTTCATTTATTTGTTCTAGTTTCAAAGGTATTGAAACTAGTATTAAAGGTTATTGGTGAGCCTAAGAGATAAAACTAACTTGGATTTGACTTGTTAGCCTAGATTAAAACAAGTTGTAAAGGTTGTTGGTGAGCCTAGGTGATAAAACCAACTTAGGTTTTAACTTATGAGCCTTGGAAAACAAGTCGGCTATAATCTTGAAGAGATTATAGTAAAATACCCAAGAAAAAGCTGGGGAGTGGATGTAGGTGCTTGGAGTGCACCGAACCACTATAAACTTTTGTGTTTGTGTGTGATTGTCTCCTTATTTCATGCTCTTTAGTACTCTGCATTTAATTTGTTATTTCTGCTACATATATTCTTGGCACAATCACTTAGTTATACAAACACTAAAAGTAAAGCACATAACTGTTTAAATTTTTTAAAATACCCAATTCACCCCCCCTCTTGGGCTATCTTGCTGGGCAACACATACACTCTTTTGTATCGTATGAAAGTCCTCGATGCGTAAGATCCTCCTATATATACTGGAAGTGCATAGTAATCTCCTCAATGGATGTAAGCTGGCTAACATCATGAGGCATGTACGCAGATGATGATGCATATGGGGTGCACTCGAGGAACTACTTCATCGGGAATGGAGAGGTAACATGTCAACCTCGCCTATACATAGCCGGAGGTGGTGCTCCCGATGATGATGGATATCCATATGGCATAGGCATCTCGTCTCCTCCTACTACATGATGACCATATGGATCCATCATAGTCCAACTATATTTGTGATGACATGTAGAATGGAGGTACAAATATCTTGAATAGTGTGCAACAAGGTCGGAGTGAATCTATCTAGATCAGCATGATCGTAAATCCTAGCCAAGACATCACTCTACAATAGACGAGCAGGTAATAAATAACATGACCAAGAAACCAATAATTTACTGTCCCTTTAGAAAATTAAAATTACTAAACATACCAGAAAATCAAACATGATACCATTGCGACAAATGAATTATTGGGTGATGTTACCACTACTTATGCAATCACAGAAGTCTATAGTACTGTCAACTAGATAACCATCATCAATAAAACTCCAGTGACTCCCCCATAAATGGACATAATGAGGATGTGTGTTGGCCTAATCCTGCTCAACACAACCCCTAAAATCATATTGGTGTAGCTTAGTATTTGTATCATAGGTATCTGGAATCGACTGAAAAATACCAAACTGGTGCAAAACTCTATCAACAAAGTGCCACTCCTTAATATGGAAATAGATAAGTGACACTCAACATCTCCAAATATCTTGCTCATCTAAATAGTAATCTGGTACAGAAGTAATGATATCAGGAGTATATAGCTACCATATAATCTATGAATAAAAATAATAAAATATAAATAATTAAAACAATAGCATTACAATATGTAATAAAAAATATAATAAATTATTACATATTTACATTCTTACCTGATCCGATCTCTATCCATCTAGATACAAACGGTATGAGATAAGCACGTGCATCGAGACCTGTGTAACGTCAAACGAGTCTCTCATCTGCACATACAACATAAATATATGACATTTATAGAGTAAAAGAGAGCAACATAATTGTTCACTACTTACCTCATGCCTAATGGTCCAAGTGGCAGTAGCTAACCAACATGTAATATACGTAGGGCTATAAATGGGAATTGCTCCCATACCTATAACATAACAATATAAGGGGATTGGTAATGTCCTTTGCATCTTTTCTACTTGGCCTACATATTTTCCTGTACAACCATGCAAGGTAAGCATTGCCCCAACTATACTGTCCAGCTATATCAAAATTTTCAAGTAAAAGGTAAAAAAAATAATACTCATCATATATTATAATTTCTCTGTAAACAAGCACTCGCCAAGGATTTGCATAATATACACCCTAGCATACACTATAAATGAAACTCATCAGCATGGAGAGGGGGTAACTCAGGAAACTGCTCTACTAACCATAGCATACTCAACCGCGAGCCACTAAGTCTACCCGTAGGTGGGTCGACACCTAACAACTATATACATACTTGTCACCAATCAAATCGTGTACTGCATGTAACAGGTAGATTGTCAACCCATAATCTAAGATGGCTACATCCTCTACTATGATAGTGCACTCCCCTTGAGGAAGATAAAATGTATGCATCTCTAGATGCCATCGCTCGACTAACACTGTAATAAGGTGCTAGTCGAGCAGAATAAAACAAATGCGAGTGTACCCATAAAAAACCTACTTGCAGCAAATATACCTCTATGCAGCCATCTAGTGGTATACTCCTATGCAATGCTAATTCCCTATGTCGACATGTAAGGAAGCTCGGGTCCTGTCGAATACAGGAAATTACTTTAATTTCCTAAACTAATAAATATTATATAGATGTTAATGATATGAATATGTACCTGGCCATCTCATATGTCTATCGAATGATGAGTGATTGATCATAGAGTATAGAGTAGTCTATTGGACCTGGATCTATGCATGGCAAATGCTGAAAACATTAAAATAAATGTTAGTCAAAAATTTACTAATCTGCATGCTATCATTAGTATGAAATTTATGTGGAAGGACTTTGGTCGTATAGTAGAAAATAAATGTCAAAAACAAAGCTACAAGCTCTGCAAATTTAAACATAAGGTGTGTTCCACTATCAAAAATGCAAAGTTAACCACAATAATCAATACCATAATAAGTAAAAGATATACTAAACTAAGTCACTTATATATAAATATCATTACAAAAAGATGTAGCACTATCATCCCAACCAAAAGATGCATCATCATAGCATTACTCTCAACCACTTCTTTAATTTTTAAATACAACTTCCTTGACTCCACCCTTCATTCACTAATTTCTCTTCTAATATCTCGAAGAGAATCATCATCTAACATCGAGTTGGATGATCTTGATTGATTGTTTGTAGGAAAACACTAATCTAGGAAGTGATGTTCTTCACAAATGTAGTACAGCCTGTTTGGATTTTTTTGAGAATTAGAAATTTTATTAAAGTTATATGACCATAGTGGCATTTTCAATTGCAATGCTCAAGGTAAGGTAAGCTACCTAGAGTACTTGAACTCATTTGGGACATTACACCTTCTTGTATATAGATAAATGAGCATGTTATATCTAGTTATATTCAATCATTTACATTAAATAAAATTCAAAAGCTTAACATATGATATGATAAGATTAATTTCAAATAATAAAAGCTTGCTACTATACTCATCCAACATATTAAGGGGATAAGCTATGTATTGCATTTCATTCTCTATTTCTTGGACAAGTCTGACTATAATGTCCTTCTTCATTACAACTTCGATATTTAGATCTATTCCCAACTTTTGTCCAATCCATTTCACCTCTAAGTCTTGATAAGCATGGTCTACCCTTCTATCTCAGGCATTCTCTTTGGATATTAACATCATATCAAAAATTAGATAGAGTTAATATTCTTGATACAGAATAGGTTGAAATTAGTGACTATAACTATGATGGTAATCATATAAAGTGTAGCATCAATCAACGTAGCACCAGAAATCAATTACTATGTGAGCAAAGGCAACTAGCATATGAAAACAAGGCAAGTGATAGTACTACCACTTTTGGTATATACATGTGTGCTCTGATAACCAAACTATCTGCACTCCAATTTTTTAATAAATAATTGACTTAATAATATATTACATATATAAGAAGATAGAAAAAAAGAGTTGTCCATGACTTTACCTACATATTATTGTCTTTGTTCATATAAGGATCACACAATGTCATTTGTACTTGAAACACTCTACTTGCCCTGCCAAATCTTGTCACATTATGGGACATAGCTTTAGATTAGTTGGCACTTATATGAGTAACAATAAAAAAAGTAAATCTTTCATCCCTAGATAATGCATTATATGCCTACACATGTTGGCCATCAAAATATAATACAAGATGAAAGAATGTAAGTTGTACTAGTGAAGTTACATGCAGGAAGCGAGCATTTTTTAAGACTCTTGAAATATTTGGACAAATTAGTAGTCATAGTTCTAAATCTTCGATCATCATGTGCAAGTGTCCATTTTTCTAAAGAAATTTCATTCAACCACTAAATAGCTTCAGAGTTCATTTTTTTAATCTTACTCATATACTTGGTAAACTTTCTAACTTGGGTTTGCATCCCAGTTTTTTCAACTAAATCTCTTAATTTTGCATCTCGAAATCTTGTGTTAAAATTTCTCACTACATAATACAGGCAATATAAATAATATACATTTGGTGGCTGCCAATCAAGATGTTCATTTTCCACTACAGATAGTATACCTAAATGCTGATTTTAAAAAAATAAATAAAAGTTCTGACATGAGGTAACATGATATCTCAGGTAAGCTAAAAACTAATCCCATGTATTGGCTGACTCTTTATCCACTATAACAAATACAAGTGAAAATATTTAATTGTTCCCATCTATAATGATTGCAATCATCATTTTCTCCTAGTACTTTTTATATAAGAAAGTAGCATCAATGTTGATTATAGGTTGATAATATTTAAAACCTTCATCATCATGGTACAAAGGCCCAAAAAATATGATTAAATACAGCACATACTAGGAGACTGGTTGGTGTACTCATGAATTTAATCTAAAATTCAGGATTAAATTTCTCTACAGTATGCAACCACTTGGACAATAAATCATAAAACTTATCCCAATCTCCAAATACCATTGCTATTACTTTTTGCTTCACCACCCATAACTTTTTATATTTAGGAATAAAATTGAATATATTCTTTATAACTCACCAATAGCTGCAATGAAAATTGTTGGTACTTCTTTTACAAGATCTTGTATTTCATTTGCAATCAAGTTGGAGTTCAACCTAGAATGATTTTGAGAAAGCATAACTGAAACACATGTGTGGGGCCTAACATACCGTGTGATTTCAAAATAATCACCTTGGCATTTAAGCGCACGAAGCTTCCAATTGCAACCCGACTCCCTATTTTTATACCTAACAACTCATATGATATGGCAAGATCACTGATGTGGAGCCCCTCTCAGATCCAACTGGTGGCCATGCTGGTGGACGGTGCCACCTGGATGTAGATCTTGGTGAGGCCACATGGTCTGGGGCCCCCGCATTGAGGTGGCTCCCCCGAGGTCATGCCTGGCCAAGGTCGCGCCCTCGCTCTTCAGGCCCCCGGCTGGAGTAGTTTCCTTGAGGTTGAACCTCAGCCAAGGTTGTGCCCTCGTCCTTCGGGACCCTAGTTGGAGTGGTTCCCTCGAGGTCGAATCCCGACCGAGGTCATGCCCTCGCTCTTCGAGGCCCCGGCTAGAGTGGTTCCCCTGAGGTCGAACCCGATCGAGATCGTGCCCTCGCTCTTCGGGCCCCCGACCGGAGTGGTTCTCTCGAGATCGAACCCCGGTTGAGGTCATGCTGCATCCTTCGGGCCCCCAACCGGAGTGGTTCCCTCAAGGTCAAACCTCGATCGAGGTCATTCCCTCGCTCTTTGAGCCCCTGGCTAGAGTGGTTCCCTTGAGGTCAAACCCCGGCCGAGGTCGTGCCCTCGCTCTTTGGGTCCCCGGCCGAAGTGGCTCTCCCGAGGTCAAGCCCCGATCGAGGTCATGCCCTCATTCTTCAGGCCCCCAGCTGGAGTGGCTCCCTCGAGGTCGAGCCCAAGTAAGAGCCAGGCTCCCCCGCTCGAGGTCGATCCTCTGGTCAAAGTCAACCTCTTCCCCGGAGTCAGGTATGAATGTTTCAGGTGAACGCGACCTCTCCCTCGAGCACCCCCACGGTAGATGGATGATGACGTCGGCAAGTGGCACCACCACCCTTGCCAGAATCCTAGCATGGCATGGAGAGGCTGACATGCCTGGCGGACGATGGCACGCCACCTGGAACACCTGAAGAAAGGGCATGCCAACTACGGCCCCTGCAAGATGGTGTTTCATTATATTATGCCAACCTACAGAGAAGCATCCTTCCAGAGCACCAGGTCACTCAGCCTACTCTCGGCACCACCTGGGGAAAGGCACTCCACTCGGGGCACTTCCCACTCAATCCACCAACTACACCACCCAGAAGAAGAAGGTTTCACCAGGAAATTCAGACCCTGTAGCACCTACCCCCAGACTAGTGCTCTGAACATGGTAGAATGACACTAGAGAGGGGCAGGGTTCTGTCAAAGTGCCAGGCCCTATGACATGCCCCACGTATCCACCGTGAAAGGGATGCATACTCCTCCATGATCCACCACTGACAGTGGTAGGTCTCCCCAGGCAAGGGGGTAAGAGTTCGGTCCCTATCCTCTAGAGAGGGGGAGGAAGGAGAGTCCTATGCCTCACCTATGAGAGGAGAATGCCGAGCCAGGACTCTACACCACACCGAAGGTGCCATTCACCTATGAGAAATCCAAGGGGACCTCCAGCAAAGGTAAGCGAGAAAGGGCAGGCAATTCAGCAAGGCTCAAAGCACACCTAGAATTCCCGAGAACATTCATGGAGAGTTCTAGCGGCCATAGCCACCACTGCTCAAGCCCTCCTCGACCTAAACCTCCACTTCATCATTTTTTTCAAGACCCCTGAGAGTGGAGATCACTTCAGGATCCATCGAGGGGGATTTGTTTTCCTTGATCACCCACTGACTTGATCATCGAAGAGCACCCATCGGGATCCTCGACCTGAGTCTCCCTTCTTTTGCAGGTCCGGGCACATGCATTGGATGCCAGGCTGGATAGCTACCAACCGACGCCTTTCGAGAGCTGCAAGGTATAACGATCTTGGCGACAACAGATTGGCATGCCAGGTAGGGACGACGGTCTTAGGTTAAGCTAGTCTCCTGCCATTGAAGCAGTTTTGCCCATAACATAGTGGTGACGCACATGCGGGAAGCCTCCACTAGCAATGTAGGGGATCCTCCTCCTCACGGAAGCCCACACAGTCCGAAGAGGGAGCTCCTCGCTCCGACGTCATCACCTCCGGTGGACCTCCAGCTTGCTGCACTCGCCTAGCAGGTCTAGACTTTGACCATGGCAATGCGACAGCTACATCATCAGCACTGGTCCCTGGCCACCCAGCAGGAGCCAGGAATTTTGTGGCTCAGGCCACCGGAACCGTGATAGTTTGCGTTCCTTTCAAGGAAGGCCATCACACCCGTGGGCCACATTCGATCATCAGGGATGCCTTCGGACCTCGGGAATAAGGCAGTGGAGTGGGTCGGTCGACTGAGAGAGTCAATCCCCGGTCTTCGACCGTGTCGTTGCTAGCATCGCAAGCACCATCAAGGCAAGGCCCCTGGCATGATCCTCCCCAACCCTTGTCTCCCTCTCCTCCAATAGCCTTGGTTGAAGGTTCCACCGATGAGGCTATCAAGCATCAGGCTGAGAGACACCTGGAGGAATAAGAGCGCAAACTAGCCAAGCTGTCTCACTAGTTTGTGATGCGGGACAGGGATTGGACTGGATCGCTGGCGAGCATGAAAGTCACCAGAGATTAGGATTTGCAAAGGAGGAAAGAATATGGTGCAGAGTTAAGAAAAATTGCTGGGGTTCACATAGATTCCCCAAGAAGAACAAGCACATAGCAGAGGGGCTCACATAGATGCCCTAGAAGAACAAGCACATAGCAAAGGGGCTCACATAGAAGCCCTGGGCTCACACAGATGCCCAAAATCAGAGATCACACAGAAATCCTAGGAAGATGGAGAAGGGATCATACAGATACCCTAGGATCACACAGTTCCTTCACATAGAACAATAGAAATTTTATTCATCCATCCCCCCTTATTACAAAAGGCTGAGGGTGGTATTTATAGATTTCCAACCCTCATTTGAATTTGAATACAAGATAAAAAGATAAGAACGAATCAAATTCAAATATAAGATAGGATAAGATAAGCCTATCCATATATCAATCCTAACCAACCAAATCCTAATTCAAATTTTAAACAAAAGATAAATCCTAAATAAATTTATTCCAAAAATGCTTCAAGATCTATGCCACTCTAAGAATTATGCTTGCTCCAAGATCCGTGCTTGAGATGTCCCCATCAGTTTGCCAATATGCAGGGCTCCCCACGTGAGCCAGCATGCTATGATGTCTGTCCCCCTTTCTTCCAAGAAATCCAAGAGGAACCAATCCCTAGCTGGTTTCGTATGCCTCAGGTGGATCCCTACGATGGGACCACCGATCCCCTGGACCACCTGGAAAGCTACAAGGCTCTCATGAGAGTCTATGGGGTGGCTGATGCCCTCTTTTGCATTGCCTTTTTAGCCACTCTTCGGAAGGCTGCTCAAGTCTGGTACACCCATCTCAAGCCCGAAAGTATCAACTCCATTGCATAGTTGGAGAGAAAGTTCATGGCATACTTCGATGCTTGTCGGAAGGTGCTACGAGAAGCCGATAACCTCTTCTCTATTCGACAATAGAACCACAAGTCCTTACGAGACTACGTATCCCACTTCAAAGTTATCACCCTGGAGATTTACAACTTGGATGAGCCCGTTGCCATGTTGGCACTGAAGAGGGGGCTCAGAACCTCCCACCTAACCTACTCCCTGGACAAGAAGCCCCAAAGACCTATTCTGAGCTCCTCCTCCGGGTCGACAAGTACATCCATGCGGAGGAGGCAGACCATACTAGAAGGGAGTTAGATGGGAGGCCCTTGAAGAAGCAGTCCTAGGGAGAAGCCTCCAGGATGTAGAGGCCCGGCTAGGCCCCGAACCTCCGAATGGGCCCGAAGCCGAAGAACGCCCCCATTCTGGAAGAAAGATACACTCCTCTCCTCATCCCAAGGTCCAAGATCTTCATGGAGATTGAGGGCGAGCGCTACCTACGCCGCCCTCCCCTGCTGAGGCCATTCGATGGCCACGACAAGTCAAAGTACTGTCAGTTCCTCCGTGACCATGACCATGACATCGAGGAATGCTGCCACCTAAAAAGGGAGATTGAAGATCTGATAAGAAGAGGCTGCCTTGGGAAGTTCATGGGGGGAAGGCTCCGGTAGAACCTCAAGTGCTTGCAGCTCTCCCTTCTATTGATAATTGGCCTATCGAGAAGCTTGTGGTAATGATATGCTGGGGGATAGAGCGCGCCTCAAAAAGGACAAGGGCGAGGGAAGGGTTAGAGAATGTACTCCTGTTTGCAAGGGGAAGGGGAAATGGGATAGAAAATGTAAATAATGATGCTGTTATCATCAAGATGACGATAGCAAAGTATCATATAAAATGGATTATGGTCGATAGTGAAAGTTCGACTGATGTCCATTTTTATGATGCCTTCTCCAAGATGAATTTGTCTCCTGCCCAATTAAAGCTGGTTCACACTCCCCTCATCAATTTTACCGAAGATTCGGTAGGAGTTGAGGGGGAGATCATTCTCCCGGTCACTGTCGGGTCACCACCCCGACAGAGCATGGTCATGATGAGCTTTACAGTTTTAGGCTCTCCTCGGCCAACAACGTGATTCTGGGTCGCCCCTGGCTTAATTTGCTTGACGCGGTCATATCGATGAAGCAACTTTTGGTGCAATTCCCAACCCCTATAGCATGGAAGAAATGAGGGGGACACCATAACCAGTTCAGTACTGTTTGCAAGCCATCCCCAGAGCCAGGAGCACCGGGGAGGATCCCATTGCTAACGACCTTGACCAAAGAGCATCGGATGCCAATAGTAGCCCAGTCTAGCACCTGCTGTCATGCCCCCTCGACATAGATCTATCAAAGATGGTGTTGATAGGAGCCCAACTGCAAGAATATGAGAAGGCTCGTTTGTTGAGTTTCCTCCGGGCGAATGCGGATGTGTTCGCTTGGACCACGGCAGACATGTCAAGAATCCCTCCTAAAATCATCACCCATAGATTGAACATCGACCCAAAGTGCCACCCAGTTCGGCAGAGGAAGAGAAGCTTCACCCCGAAAATGCAGAGGGCAGCCAATGAGGAGATGGAGAAGCTCCTCGTGGCTGGCTTCATTCATAAAGTTCAGTACCCTAGCTGGCTGGCAAACGTAGTTATGGTCAAGAAAGCCAACAAGAAGTGGAGGATCTGTGTAGACTACACCGACCTCAATCGAGCCTGCCCAAGGATAGCTTCTCCCTCCCTAAAATCGACAAATTGGTGGATGCCACCTCGGAGCACTACTTACTCACCTTCATGGATGCATTTTTCAGGTATAATTAGATCTGGATGCATCCGAAAGATGAGGAGCACACTACCTTCATCACAGACCATGGGATGTATTGCTACAGGATAATGCCATTCAATCTGAAGAATGCTGGAGCTACATACTGGTATTTGGTCAAGAAGGTCTTCAAAGATCAAATCGGCCACAACATGCAAGTTTACGTGGATGACATGCTCGTCATAAGTCGGCCGGAGTCGGACCACATTATGGACCTAGCAAAAGCCTTCCATAACCTCCGCCTTCATCAGATAAAGTTGAACCTAGCTAAGCACACCTTCGGCATGGCAGCCAGAAAGTTTTTGGACTTCATGGTCACTCAGAGAGGGATTGAAGCAAATCCAGAGAAGGTCCAGGTGATTCTCGACATGGAATATCCTACCTCGAAGAAGTAGGTCCAGCACCTTACCGGCTGGATTGCAGCCCTAAGCTGGTTCATTTCATAATCTATTGACCGTTGCCTGCCTTTCTTCATGGCGTTGTGCAAGGTGCACGACTTCGCTTGGATAAAGGAATGTCAAGAAGCCTTCGAGGAGTTGAAGAAGTTCCTGGCATGACCGCCACTACTCTCTAGGCTGGAGCATGGGGAGGAACTCCTATATTTGGTGGTCACCCCAGGGGGTGTCAGTTTGGTGCTTGTCCGCATAGATGGAGATGGAGTTCAGAAGCTAGTGTACTATGCCAGCAAGCTCATCCGGGATGCTGAGACCTGGTACACCCGCTCTGAAAAACTAATTTTCACACTCATTATGTTTGCTCAATGTCTCATGCTATATTTCCAAGCCTACCCGATCGCGATCCTAACTGACAAGTCGCTGAGGGCCATACTCAGCCATCCGGATACATCGGGGTATCTGGCTAAATGGGCGTTGAAGCTTAGTGAGTTTGACATCGCCTACCATCCGAGGCCATCTCAAAAGGTACAGGTGTTGGCCGACTTCCTGGTCGAGTGCACCGGTATGACCGAAGAGCCAGAGAAGGCCTCCCCGGGGCACTAGGCAGAACCACCGCCTGACGAGAAGGTTTGGGTCCTCCATGTGGACGGTGCATCCAATGTAGGAGGAAGCAGAGTTGGCCTCATCCTCGCCAATCATGATAGGGTTGTGGCAGAGTGCGCACTGCGCTTCCTATTCAAAGTTACCAACAACCAGCCTTAGAGTCTTCACTGACTCACAACTAGTAACTAGTCAATCTTGGGAGAGTTTGAAGCTAGAGATCCTCAGATGTTGAAGTATTTAGAGCGGGTACGCTCGAGTATAAGTATAGTGGGCTTTCGGTGCTTTAGCATCTCCCACATTTCTCGTGGAGAGAATACTCATGCTGATGCCCTCTCTAGGCTTACAACTCTGCCGGACTCATCATTGGGACGTGCCTACATCGAATACCTTCAAGCTCCTAGTTACGAGATGCCCGGTAAAATTCAGCAAGTTGCTCTTGAACCTAGCTGGATGGATTGCTATATCAGATACATTACCGACGGTATTCTGCCCGATAATCATATGGAGGCTGATCTCCTCAAGAAGAAGGCTATGTGCATTGTGCTTATGGATGGGCAGCTCTAACGAAGGTCCCATTCTTACCCTCTCATTCTTACCCTCTCCTGAAGTGTTTGAGACTCTTAGAGGTAGCCTTTATACTCCAGGAGATACATGAAGGCCTCTGTGGGAGCCATGTGGGGGGCAGGACATTGGCGTACAAAGCCCTCTGCCAAGGATACTACTGGGAGACAATGAGGGAAGACACGGCTGACTTTGTAAAGAAGTGTGACCGTTGCCAACGGCATGCCTGCATACAGCATCAATTGGCTGCACCACTTTCCCAGTTCCCTGCCCCTTGACCATTTGCTCAGTAGGGAATGGACCTTTTGGACCCCTTCCCCCCTGCGTCTGGACAACGGAGATACCTGATAGTGGCCATTGACTACTTCACCAAGTGGATCGAGGCCGAGCTGTTGGCACGAATCACTGAAGCTAAAGTCAAATCTTTTCTCTAGAAGTCGATCATTTACCATTTCAGACTCCCACTCCATCATCACAGACAATGGACAGCAGTTCGATAACCAAGCATTTGAAGAATTTTGCACTGGCCTTAACATTCATTACCATTTTACCTCGGTAGCTTACCCCTAGATTAATGGGAAGGTCAAGGTGACAAATCGGACTATCCTTCAACAGCTCCGAACTAGGCTAGACCAGGCCAAAGGTCGGTGGGCCGAAGAACTCCCCAGCATCCTTTGAGCCTACCACATCACGTCCAGGATGGCGATACGTGAAACGCCCTTCAACCTTGTCTTCGGCATTGAGGCTATGATCTCAGTGGAACTGGGTCTGCTCATGCTGCGGATAAAGTAATATGATGAAGCTGAGAATCCGGCCTGCATTCTGCTCAACCTGGACCTCCTGGAAGAAACAAGGGACAAGGCCTGGCTCTGCATGGTGGCCCACAGACAACAGGTGGCCCGGTATTACAATTCCCGCGTGAAGCCAAAGACCTTCCGTCCAGGCGACCTGGTTCTGCGCGGGCTGAAGTCTCGCATCCTGGAGAGTGTGACAAGCTTTTCCCTAACTGGGAAGGCCCGTACAGGATAGTCAAAGCCCTTCCTTATGGAGCTTACTACCTCACCGGACTCGATGGCATCCAATTCCCACGAACTTGGAACGCCAGCAATTTGAGAATGTACAACTTGATAACTACGTTATACATATGATAAAAGTATGAATTTAATAATTAAATTACTTTTATTTCTTTAAAATTTATAATTTTATATATAATTTGTAGAAAAGAAAAATATTAATACAAAGAGCTTGATTTTAGAAGTCCAACGATACAAATGGCATTCAATTCGGATTTAAAACGGACTCGAAATTGATTTTTGAAGGAAGTAGCCAGGATTGTATAAAATTTAGAGCAGCTGGTTCACCATGGACCGGCTGCTCGGTCTACCGCACCACCCATGGACCGTAAGCAGCCATTGACGTGGTCCACAGAACAGAACCATAGACCGCGAACCCCGTTTGAGCCGGAACTTGTCGGAGAGACGCCTCCACCGCCTCCCAAGCTCCCGGCACCTCCACCACCGGCTGGAGTCTGCCCTTGGTCGAAAAAGTGGCCGGAAGAGCCGTCGGCCTCTTTCACTGCCATCCCACGATTCTCACGCCAGCGGACCACCTAAGAACCCCGCCACCGGTCGGAGAAGCTGCTGGCGCCGCTCCCTTCGCCACCGTGGAGGGTCCCAAGGCTCAAAATACCAGTCCTCGTCGTCGAGAGGTTCCCATGGCCAGAATCCTTGCAACTGCCCTCTCATCTTCCTGCCCGCTGCCGTTCTTCCAATTATTTCCCTTCCTAAGATCCCATCGTCGGCCAACCTCTTAGGAAACCGAGCCACCAACGCCCGCCCATCACTGCCTGCATCGGTCGTCACCACCTTCTTCTCGGTGTTGTTGCCATTATTTTTCCTCTTGAGCTACAGCTAGTCTTCTTCCTTCTTCTCAGCTTTTAAGTGATGCAAATCCTCCATTGGATTATTCCGGAGATCAGTGGACGTAGTTGGAGCTGAATGGAATTCGTTGGAGATCGGAACAGAATGCAGTTGGGAGCTTGCTGGATTTAGTTGGAAGCTCAACGGAATTCGTTGGTGGAGTTGGAACTATGGAACAAGAATCAGGTAGTTGGAACAGAAGGAAGCTCGTCGTTGGGGTTTAGTTGAGACACTAAACCGGATTTTTGTTGATGGAACAGATTATGGTTGCGGTTGTGCCTAGGAAAGGAGTTCGGAGAGTTGAGGGCCATCATCGAATCCAGTGGGGAGAAGTCCAGTCCGAAGATCAAGTTCCAAAGCCTCTTCTTCTCGGTCCATTTTTCTCTTATCCCTCTGCTATTCCACTTATTCCTCTCTTATCCTACTTCTATTCCATTTTTATTCCACCTTTATTCCTCTCTTCTCCCTTCTCTGTTCTATCCCTCCCTTCTCTGTTCTATCCCTCTTCGATCTCCATCACCCCTTCCACTGTACTAGCTTGGTTCCACTTCCACTACACTGGCATTGGTTCCTAATCCCCACCCCATTATGTCATTGGACTGCTTGGACTACTCCACCTTCGGACATGCTGCAACTCCCTCGGGAAGTCGCAACTCCCTCGGGAAGCCTACTTGGAAGAAGGGGTTTATATTTTAGTACTGTTTTGATGTACTCCTTATTCAATGAAATAAACAGAGCTTCCCTTTTACTCATATTCTTTCCTTTTCTTTTCTAAAGCAGGTTTATTAGTAGTAAAGGTAAGTTACTTTAGGTTTATTAGTAGTAAAGGTAAGTTACTTTATGTGACTATAATCTTGATTAATCCATTTTCAATAGGAACAGGTCGTGTGCTCTCATTAAGATAGATCACATCTTGATTATTTTCACAATTCTTTTGATCAATCTATCCCTAAGAGGGATGGGCCGTGATCTACGGATACGGGCCATGTTGCTAAGAAAGATCATCCCTAGATTATCTTCACTGCTAATTACCTGTTAATTCCCTTTTTCTAGTTCAATTTCTGTTGTGCATTTTTACTTTTAAAATAACACAGAGGTCCCAGTGGGTTCGACCCTTACTCCCTTTACACTTTCTAAGAATAGTGGAATTAAGGTACTAAATCGATGCGTTGCGATGCACATTAGATTTTTGGCACCGTTACCGGGATCTTTTAGCATTATTTTAAAAGAAAAGAATTCAAAATCAAAATTAAAAAAAAGTTGTTTACTAGTATTTTTGTTTGAAGTCTTACAAAATTTTTCCTTGACATCTTCATAACTTTATAGGAGATTAGGAACTTAACCATCAAATTTAAAAAAATTAGTATAATTTTGTCTGTTGAATTCAAGATTTGGACACCTTGCTTACTACTGCATTCATCATTCCATAACTGACTTAAGGGCACTTAATCCCATTAACAAGATAAGGTGGAGACATCATTACCCTTCCTTGGCCCACATATCATTTTCCTGCATGTGCACTGACCTAGACCATAACTCTAAAATTAACTAGACGCTGGTCCTAGAAAATTCGAGCTCAATAGGACAAGGAAACCCTAGAGTTATACTGGGTTCAGATCATTTAGTTGCTCAGTATTTAAGGCAAGTGGTTTAGGGACAAGATCCCGAAGGAAGGTGGTTCTTTAATTGGTTCCGTTCACTTACCTGGCCAATTTTAATTGGTATCTAAGGAAAGCAATGGGGGGACTCCCACCAAGCTTACACTTACATGGCTGAGTTAATTGATTGATCTTGGACTTGGAGTGCTCGAAGGTAACTTTGGAACAGTTAGGAGATATCAGTTCTAGGTTAATCCTAAGATAGACTTGATTGTTTGTGTTACTTGTTTGAAAAAAAAAATAACATAGCTCTTTTCTCTTTTCTCTAGCCTAGGATTCTCTTAGGAGTCTTTTCTTTAGATGATCTCTCTCTTATTTTTCCAATTTCTTGTTAAAAAAAAGAAAAAAAAATACTGAACTGCTATTTGCTTAAGAGTATTATTGTAGGGTGTATGCTAGGTCGTCGGTCTTTAGAACCTGAAATCATATCCCTAGATCCTGAAATAGACAGAACCTGTAGAGCAAACATATCACATACCATGGACCCCAATCAAGGAATCGATCCTCCATGATAATTAAAAGAGTATTTCACCCCTTCAAGGTATACTTATTCACCTTGTATCCAAATACCCCCAGTAGAGGCTGTCCAGTATGAAATTAAGTGCAGCACAATTCAGATGTTGTCATCTTTCTATGGACTTGCAAATAAAGACCCCTACAAACATTTGGATGAATTCTTGGAAATATGCTCAAATGTCAAGATTCAAAATTTCTCCGATGATGCCTTTAGACTTAAGTTATTTCCTTTTTCTTTCAAAGATAGAGCCAAGTACTGGTTGAATTCTCTAGATACCATGACCATTTCGACTTGGGATCAACTTCAGAGGGAATTTCTTAAGAAATACTTCCCCATAGAAAAAAAACGAACCAAATTAGAAAATTCATAACCAGTTTTTCCTAATTAGATAGAGAAATGTTTCATGAGACATGGAAGAGGTTGAAAGAATTGATTAGAAAATATCTATACCATGCCATACCAAATGGCAGTTAGTCCAGTGTTTTTATGAAGGTTTGTCTGAAAGGCACCGACAAATGGTGGATGCCTCATGTGGAGGAACATTCATACTTAAAATTGAACATAAAGCTTGGCAACTTTTTGAAACCCTGAGTGAAAATTTCTTGCATCACATGTGTGTTGCTTGTAGAGATCCTTACATAGGACCTAAAAGAGGTGGAATATATGACGTAGGTCATTCTGTAGACGCCTATAGCAAGATAGATGAACTGTCCCAAAAGTTTGACCAAATCTTACAAAATGGACATATTTCCTCCTCACCTCGTCAAAACCATGATGTTTGCATTATGTGTTCAAGTCTTACCCATCTAATAGGTGATTGTCCAGCAGCTCATCAATTTCCTGAGCTCGTTCAGGAGCAAGCCCATCAAGAACAAACCCGAATGGCTCCTAAACCTGGAAATGATCCATTTTCAAATACCTACAATCCTGGATGGCGAAATCACCTAAATTTCTTTTGGAAATCCCAACCTGTTGTTAACCCAATATCAGTTAGGTCCAACTATCAGGAGACCAACTCTAGAAGCATGCCATATTTGTAACAACACTCGAGTACCCCCACAACCTCCACTGAATAATCATGATCCTACCTTCGAAGACAGGATGTGCCGAGTACTGGAAGGGATAGAAAGAAATAACCAACTCCTTCACTCCCACACTTAGTCCATTATTAAGCTAGAAGCCCAGCTAGGTCAGCTAACTACAACTCTCAATAGAAGGGAGGAAGGTAAGTTATTTAGTCAGCCCAGTAGTAACCTACAAGGATAATGCATGGTTAAAGGCTCCAAAATCCTAGAAATTTTTTTTGAACATGCCAAATTAGTAATGACTCTCAAGAACGGAAAGGTCTTCGAGCAACCTAGCAAAACCAATGAGACCTGCCCCACGCCTCTAACCCAACCTAAAACAGAACCATCTAAGGATAAGGAGGAGCTGAGAAAAAAAGATGAACTAATTGTACCAGAACCACCCTACTTGCCCAAGGTACCATACCCAAATGCCCTAAAAGCCCCTATTCCTACTGAGAAGAAGAAAGGAGGATTCGAGGAGACACTTAAATTATTTAAGCAAGTTCGAATTAATCTTCCCCTCCTAGATGCAATTAAAAAGGTTCTGGCTTATGCAAAATTTTTGAAAGATTTGTGCACCTAGAAACGTAAATCTAGATCACAAAATCCAAAAAAAGTATGCCTTACAGAACATGCTAGTTCTATCTTCCAGCACATCACTCCTCCAAAACTCAAGGATCCAGGAGCTCCTATTATTTCTTGTGTCATAGGGAACTTTCATGTTGAAAAAGCTCTCCTGGACTTAGGGGCCAGTGTAAACCTTCTACCTAGCTCGGTGTATGAATTTTTTGGACTAGGAGAATTGAAACCTACTTCGGTCACCCTGCAGTTAGCTGATAGATCAATTAAGGTACCACATGGGATGCTTGAGGATGTCCTAGTCAAGGTTGATGAGTTTTATTTTCTAGTTGACTTCTTAGTCCTCAACATGGAATCAAGTAGCAACCCGAGACACATTCTCATTATCCTAGGTTGACCCTTCCCAGCTACAGTAAATGCTTGCATCAATTGTAGGACAGGAGCCATGGATGTATCATTTGGGAATAAAAAGTTGAGGTTGAACATTTTTAGTGTAATTGATGGACCACAAAGTATTGGATTTGATGAGGTAAACGTGCTAGAGGAATTTGTAGAAGAAACCACCCCTAACATGCCCATCCAAGACCTTCTACAAGCTTGTCTAGCACATTTTGATATGGATTGTTTTGATATAAATGGGTACATGGATGAAGTAAATGCACTATTAGAATCACCTAGCTCCACTCCTCCATGGACCACGCCATCTCCTTGATACACCAATAGCTTCCTCATTAGAAACTTCACCTACATTGGAACTAGAGCCACTCTTAGTCAAGGTAAATGATCCATTCTTTGAACATGATGCGACCCCTGACCAGGAAACCCAACTTGTAGGTCCACCAAATGACTTTAAAGAAGCTATTGAAGAACTAATCCCTGATCTACCAATAGACTGCGCAACCAAATTGTCACTTCCAAAACCAAGTAATGCAGTCTTTGAAGACGATAGCCCTGACAACTTTACTAGGGATCCATCTCGCAAACATCTGAACTGTATTAGAATAGATTGTGTAGAGAGGCCAAGTGACTTATTAGACCCACCTTGGACATCAAAGTGTGAGCAATTTCCAAAGTCACCCAATCTTTACCTAGCCCTTGCACTGGAACTAACTTCTACTCTGCACACCAAGTCATACCCTACTGCTAATCATCTGAAAACATGTCCTAAAGATATGCATAAATAAAATATCATGTGGAATATTATTGATTGGACTTCATCCAATCATCCACCATGGCCAAGTATATCTAATGATTTAGTGGAGATATTAACTAATATGTCAAAAAAAAAAAATAAAAAAATAAAAAATAAAAAAATAAAAAGTTCCTTTACTTTTAATTCCCTTTTTCTAGTTCAATTTCTGTTGCACATTTTTACTTTTAAAATAACATAGAGGTCCCTGTGGGTTCGAATCCTACTCCCACTATGCTTCCTAAGAATAATGGAATTAAGATACTAAATCAGTGCATTGCGATGCACATCACTACCAATAATGTAAGATCCCCTTCTATCTATGAAAAGTTTCTTTTTGGTGCAACACCATTTTCACCTGTGCAGGAACATCTTCGCCCGACTCCAAGTCCGGCGGCCAATGCCGGGAAACTCTAGAAGCCTTGCACTCCGAAGCCAGGAAACTCCTGAAGCCCCGTACTTCGAAGCCGGGAAACTCCTGAATCCCTACACTCCGAAGCTGGGAAACTCCTGTGATGCAGCACAAAAGCTCTGATACCAAAAACGATACAGAACAAAGAACAAAGAAGCGTATGCGGAAGTAAATTTAGGATTAATTTTTTTTTTATATATTTCAGAAATTGGCTTTGACTCAAAGTAAAGCTAAACTAAGTTGAAGGAAACTAGGTAAGGATTGAAAGCACAATTTAGAAGAAACTAAATTATCAGAATAGTTCAGAAGTAACGGATCGCTGGGGGTTGAGAAACTCCCAGACCTAGGGTTTCGCTCTGAACTTTCAACAGAACAGAAATAGAGAGGAGAGATGGTTTACCAACCAGACAGTGATCTTCTCAGAATTTGGGTGGAAGAACTCTCTCGAGCAGATTGTTGGATCCTCGGATTTGGCTATCTTCGCAATGGATCCTCCAATACTGGTCTTGTGGTTTGGTCGGCTTCTCCTGGACTCAAGATCTGGGAAGAAGAAAAACAAGTGATGGATTCAGAGACTCAGGGAAGGATTTACCAGTTCGAAGAACTTGAAGGCTGATGTCGCTGAGATCCGGATTCTCTTGAAGGCTGATTCGACTCCCTCTGGAAAGAGCTTTGGATCTGAAGTACCCGGACTGTAGCTGGATGCTGGTGGTTGGCCTGGACTTGGAGAGAATGGCTGTGAGAGGTGGGATATGCTAGGGCTTGGTGGAAAGAGAAGGGTGATGGGCGGCTAGGGTTTGGGAGTGAAGTGGCTAACCTAGGGTTAGGGTTTTGGAGATCTCACACCTCTTCAAGGTTCCTGGGGAACCCGGATTTACTCCCTCATGGAGCTCAACACCTGGATGCAAGTGCGGAAGAGAGAAAATACAAAGTTTGCTCACAAAAAAATTTGGTTTCATTCATCTGATTTTTTTTCAAACTTACATGGGGGTTTAATTTATAGGCCATTACAAGAGAGTAGGGTTTTACATCTTCCCATGTGGGACTAAAGGAGGGGATCTTCAAATTAGGATATCAATCCCTACTCATATGGCCGGCCAATTAATTCCGAAGTTGATTGAAGCTTCAAAAAGGAAAGTGGGTGGCGCCTCCTTGTCTTGACCTCCAAGAAAATATTTTTTCCTTCTATGCTTGGCCTTATCTGGAAGTGTTTGGGCGCCTCTTAACCTTGCCCTCTAAGAGAAAATTTGTTGCCTTTTATATTTGGCTTTAGTTGGAATGATTAGGGTGCCTCCTAACCTTGCTTTTCAAGAAAAATCCCCTTCCTTCCATGGCTCAACCCTTTTTGGATACCTCCTTTTCTTTCTCCCCAAGTTAGGGCTCCTTCTAACTTTGTTTGAGTATTTCTGGCAGGTAATGGGCGCCTCCTTGAATCTCTCCCCAAGAGAATTTCTTCCCTTTCATAGTTTGGTTCTTTTGGGAAGTCTTAGACCGCCCCCTTGATTTTGTGGACCCCTGGTGGATTTCTCCTCAATTGGCGCATGAAAGAGGGGAGCTGCTATCTGTGGTGTGGGGACCAAAGCCTGCTGGATGGAGATGTGGCACCTCCTGGACTCAGGCGTATGGCTGGGAGTGTGGCTGGGAGTGTGGCGCCCACTTGCTTGGCCTTGGGAGAAAATGTAACACCCCAGGTTGAAGCCCTAGTCCACTACTGAGTCAACATGACTCAACAAAATAAAAATACAGGTAATATAGAGTCAAGCTAAAATTGAGTTGATCAAGTCAACCCTTATTACAAGCCAAAAAACCCTAATTCTTCGGGCAAGGTTAATCAGAGATCCAGATGGAGCTCTGAAGTCTTCTTCTAAGTCTGGTGCCCGCACCAGTCTAAACCTAACAAACTACGGCTCTCTAGGTTTGACCTTGGGTCGGAGGATGGCATGCAGAGCATGAAAACTTATCATGGGTGCCTAGTAGGTGCCATAAGGTCTTCTAGAAGTAGGTGGCAAACCTAATAGGTTCAGACACATGGTTCACTCTAAAGACTTCGATAAAGTATACTTGGATGGTGTAAGAAGCATTGGAAGTCCTAGAGAAAGGGAGGAAATATGAGATGGAGTCTCGAATTACCTGTTGACTAAAGGTGGTGACCTGAAGGTTTGAATGGTGATCTATGAGTGTCAACTGGTCATCCTTACGAAAGGAAAAGTTTGCTACTCCCAGGAATAGATCTAGAGATGGTTCGGGAAGTATCCTAGGACATGTGATTGCAACAGTTAAGGTTTGTTCTCTAAGCAAATAATGATCCATTTTCTCAAGAACTGGATTAAAGAATGATTCATGGAAAGGCCTATGGATGATGACCTCAAGACTTGAAATTTGACATATGGGTGCGGAAAGGTATACTCTATAGAAGGGTAGGTCAGTCATGCGAAGGAAGGCGTCTGGGGTCATAAGGAGGATTTCTACAGGACTGGGTGAATCAATCCGCTCAAGACAAAGATGTTCAACTGAGATTACGGGAGAGACCTTAATGACTGGGCATGGAACAAGGTCTAATTATAAGAGGCTTGATTCAGTCATCCTAAGGAGAGGATCTACCACAGGGTGGGCAAACTTAAACAGTTCAGTGCAAAGATCTTCAATTGGTACTTGGGGAATGACTGTCATTAGAGGGTACGAACTGATAGCTCGGGCTAACACTATGAGTTCTTCCTGGGGGTATTTGACTAAAGGAACCTGATTCTCACAAATCTCTTGAATTTCTGAACTAGGTCCTACCACTTGGTTGCTCTCCAAGGTCTCCTCAGGTAAGGAACCAATAGTATCGATGTCACATTCTTCAAGTTCTTCCCCCTCATATTCATCAACTAGACTCAAGCCAGCATCATAGACTTCCTCGATGCCATCTTCAATGGGTTTCGGGTCAGTGGTAATCAGGTCAACTGATTTTAGGCTTGTCATACCTAACCTTTCTTCCTCTTTGGTAGGCTTGGGTTCTCCCTCATTAATGTCATCCTTAGGATTCTTACCACTTAGCTATGCACAAGCCAGTCCTATGCATGGGCACTGACTAGATTTATGGCCTCTTTCTCCACAAAACAAATATTCTTGCGATATAGGAACCTGGGTCACACTGGGTTTCAAGCTAGTAGAGACCTTACTTGGGCATGGGTGTGGATCTAAATGGTTTGATCTAGAAGACATGGGTTGTTAAGTGACTGGTCTAAAATATTGTAAGGACCTCTCATAGACACGATCCACACTATAGATATCATGGTTAGGCTTCCTAAGGTTATGCTCGGGATCACGGTATAAGGTCCTCCTAGGCTCCTGGCATGGATGAGGTTGGGGCCTATTAAATTTGGATCAGGGGTCCAATTTTGATGTCTACGTTTCTCAAGTACTTGGACTCGATCCCTAAGCTGGGTAAAATTCTCATGGACTTGTTCTTTACACTGGGTAACAATAGCAGCCATATCCTGACTCAATTTGTTCATACTTTCAGTAAGAGCTCTAACCATGGCCTCTAAATCAGGTTGGGTTTGACCAGGTTGGTAGGGTACTCCATTTCGGGTAGTCATGATGATGCAAGCAAACACACAGAATGTGACTAGACTAAAGCGACTACTAGCTCACTAGACCTAGAGCCCAAACTAGATGCCCAATCAGAGTGGCAAGCTAGCCTGTAGTAACTCAGGACTCAGCCAGGCAGGTGTAAGGGGAGTGTTAGGTCCCTGAATGCCAATCCTAGACACCAATCAGAGATTGGCCAGGTAGGCGGACCAGCACACAAGCCCTTCGGGATGGAATCCCTGAACCACCATTCTAGATACTGAGTACAAAGCACACACAGAGTAACCAGACAAACTGACTCAACACTAGCCTTGACCCGACTTGTTGATGTCCCTAGCCCACTAGGGCAAATTAGGTCTAATCAATTTTTAGATTAAAGGCTTAGGTTCGAATGAGTGGGTGGTGGTTTTGGACTAAGGAGAGGTTATCAACTCCTCCCCTTATCTTAGATGCTCAAATGCCCTTAAGATGAATTAAGAGATGAACACTCAAAAATAATTGGATTGCAGAACACAAAAATAGAGTTGCAGTAATTTAATTCTCAGAAATCCCACGGAAACCAATAAATCACAAGAAAATTATGAAAAATAGTTTCAATTATACTGGTTTCAGAAAAACAAAAATCACCAAATTTAGAGTTACTTACAGTGAGAAATAATTCCTGCAACAGGGTAATTACAGGCTGAAAACAGAGCACTTCCCCGTTTACAATTCCTGCTACGAAGTTATAACCCAACGGATCCCCTACACGCCCTAGGAACACCCCGTGGAATGGGAAGAGGAGGTTTGCATCTCGCTTCATTCCTAGGACCGGACGTCCTGGGGAGTCTACTTCGAGTAGACAAAGTAAAAAGGAGAGAGACTCAAACAAGCAATCAAAACAGAAACCCTAGACAGGGCTCTGATACCAAAAATGATGCAGCACAAAAGCTCTGATACCAAAAATGATGCAGAACAAAGAACAAAGAAGCGTATGCAGAAGTAAATTTAGGATTAATTTTTTTTTTTATATTTCAGAAATTGGCTTTGACTCAAAGTAAAGCTAAACTAAGTTGAAGGAAACTAGGTAAGGATTGAAAGCACAATTTAGAAGAAACTAAATTATCAGAATAGTTCAGAAGTAATGGATCGCTGGGGGTTGAGAAACTCCCAGACCTAGGGTTTTGCTCTAAACTTTCAACAGAACAGAAATAGAGAGGAGAGATGGTTTACCAACCAGACAGTGATCTTCTCAGAATTTGGGTGGAAGAACTCTCTCGAGCAGATTGTTGGATCCTCGGATTCGGCTATCTTCGCAATGGATCCTCCAATACTGGTCTTGTGGTTTAGTCGGCTTCTCCTGGACTCAAGATCTGGGAAGAAGAAAAACAAGTGATGGATTCAGAGACTCAGGGAAGGATTTACCAGTTCGAAGAACTTGAAGGCTGATGTCGCTGAGATCCGGATTCTCTTGAAGGCTGATTCGACTCCCTCTGGAAAGAGCTTTGGATCTGAAGTACCCGGACTGTAGCTGGATGCTGGTGGTCAGCCTGGACTTGGAGAGAATGGCCGTGAGAGGTGGGATATGCTAGGGCTTGGTGGAAAGAGAAGGGTGATGGGCGGCTAGGGTTTGGGAGTGAAGTGGCTAACCTAGGGTTGGGGTTTTGGAGATCTCACACCTCCTCAAGGTTCCTGGGGAACCCGGATTTACTCCCTCATGGAGCTCAACACCTGGATGCAAGTGCGGAAGAGAGAAAACACAAAGTTTGCTCACAAAAAAATTTGGTTTCATTCATCTGATTTTTTTTCAAACTTACATGGGGGTTTAATTTATAGGCCATTACAAGAGAGTAGGGTTTTACATCTTCCCATGTGGGACTAAAGGAGGGGATCTTCAAATTAGGATATCAATCCCTACTCATATGGCCGGCCAATTAATTCCAAATTTGATTGAAGCTTCAAAAAGGAAAGTGGGTGGCGCCTCCTTGTCTTGACCTCCAAGAAAATATTTTTTTCCTTCTATGCTTGGCCTTATCTGGAAGTGTTTGGGCGCCTCTTAACCTTGCCCTCTAAGAGAAAATTTGTTGCCTTTTATATCTGGCTTTAGTTGGAATGATTAGGGCGCCTCCTAACCTTGCTTTTCAAGAGAAATCCCCTTCCTTCCATGGCTCAACCCTTTTTGGATACCTCCTTTTCTTTCTCCCCAAGTTATGGCTCCTTCTAACTTTGTTTGAGTATTTCTGGCAGGTAATGGGCGCCTCCTTGAATCTCTCCCCAAGAGAATTTCTTCCTTTTCATAGTTTGGTTCTTTTGGGAAGTCTTGGACCGCCCCCTTGATTTTGTGGACCCCTGGTGGATTTCTCCTCAATTAGCGCATGAAAGAGGGGAGCTGCTATCTGTGGTGTGGGGACCAAAGCCTGCTGGATGGAGATGTGGCGCCTCCTGGACTCAGGCGTATGGCTGGGAGTGTGGCTGGGAGTGTGGCGCCCACTTGCTTGGCCTTGGGAGAAAATGTAACACCCCAGGTTGAAGTCCTAGTCCACTATTGAGTCAACATGACTCAACAAAATAAAAATGCAGGTAATATAGACTCAAGCTAAAATTGAGTTGATCAAGTCAACCCTTATTACAAGCCAAAAAACCCTAATTCTTCGGGCAAGGTTAATCAGAGATCCAGATGGAGCTCTGAAGTCTTCTTCTGAGTTTAGTGCCCGCACCATCCTGAAGCCCCACACTCCGAAGCCGGGAAACTCCTGAAGCCCTGTACTCCAAAGCCGGGAAACTCCTAAAGCCCCGCACTCCGAAGTCGAGACACTCCAGAAGTTCCACACTCTATTCATCGAACTCTTAGTTCGACGATGGTAAACCGGGATACTCCAGAAGTCCCATGCTTTATTCATCAGACTCTCAGTTTGGCGATGGCAAGCTGGGACATTCCAAAAGTCCCGTGCTCTATCCATCGGACTCTCAGTTCGACGATGACAAGCTAGGATACTCCATAAGTCTTGCACTCTATCCGTTGGACTCTCAGTTCGGTGATGGCAAGCCGAGATACTCCAGAAGTCCCGCACTCTATCCATCAGACTCTCAGTTTGGTGATGGCAAGCCAGGATACTCCAGAAGCCCCGCACTCTATCCATCAGACTCTCAGTTTGATGACAGCAAGTCGGGACACTCCAGAAGACCCGCACTCTATCCGTCGGACTCTCAGTTCGGCGATGGAAAGCCGGGACACTCCAAAAGCCCCGCACTCTATCTATCGAACTCTCAATTTGGTGATGGCAAGCCGGGACACTCCAAAAGCCCTACACTCTATCCGTCGGACTCTCAGTTCGACGACGGAAAGCCGGGACACTCCAGAAGCCCTGCACTCTATCCGTCGGACTCTCAGTTCGGCGATGGAAAGCTGGGACACTCTAGGAGCACCACACTCCACCCACCGGGCTCCTAAATCGGTGACGGCAGGTCCAAAATTTCTTAGACCCTACATTCTAACCTAGCAGTATCCCGGTCCGGCAGGGATAACTTGTAGAGTCTCCAAGGTCTTCTAGCCACCTGCCAACTCCTGAATTGGGGAGGAAGATCTGGAACCTTGGAGACCCCAAGGTAAGCAACCAGTCCTAGAAAAACCCCTGAGGACCCTCGACAAACCTTTCAATACAGTGAAAGTAATTCACGGAACTCCTAAGTTCCCTTCGGTCACCTGCTAACTCTAGCGGATTGCCGAGGAGGATTGGGACCTGGGAAGCCTTTGGATGGGGGGTCAAAATGAAGATTCATGCTTATGCAATAACAAGAAAAAAAAAAGAAAGAGAAAAGAAGTAGACAATTCAGTGGAGGAAGAAAAATTTCATTAAGAAAGGCAAATTTCTTTACATTAGAAGGGACCCCCGACAGGCCGGGTGGTCCCCAAAGGAAAAATTCCTAAGTACAGGAGTCAAAAAAAAATAGGAGGGGAGAGGTCATGGTGACACCGCAGGCTCCTTCTCGGTATGTCAAGGGGCCTCGCCGGCATCTCCCTGGCTCTCCATCGATGGAGTAGTCGGCTCGGTAGTGACGAGTACTGCCTCGACTGCTTCAGCTAGGGCCCTCGTCTCCTCAGAACTTGCACATAGATCTGCCGAGACGATGATGCCCTCTAAGTCCAGTTTGAGGAAAGCCAGCGCCACTTTTGACTTGCAGACCGTGAACCCCTTCATGAAGGAGTCCATGATTGCCTCATGTACCTCTTCTACAAACTCCACCGAGGCCTTGAACCTCGGCACCACCTCCGTAGCTTCCTTCTTGGTGGCCTCCATTAGTGCCACCATTACGGTTGCCTTCTCTTCCGTTGATGATGCCCGTGCTAGCACCACCTCTAGACAAGTTTGGAGGGTCTGGGATTGCCCCTCCAAATGTGCCACCTCCATGGCGGACTCCCTCGCCTGATGGGTGGCCTTTTCCCTCTTGGTGGCCAGGGATGCCTCCAGGTCCCTGGCCCGCCTCTCAGCTCTGGCCGCTGCTTCCTTCGTGTCGGCCACCTCAGTATGGAGGGTCCTGGTCCGCTCCTCCAGAACCCGAACCCTCTTTGTTTGTGCCTTGGCCTCAACCCCTAACGCCTTCGTGAGTTGCTTCTGTTGGACCTCCCATTTGGCCCACTGGGTGCAGTAGTCCCTGATCAGAATCATGTTGGTGGTGATCTGCATCAACAAAAGTATCAGCAGGAGTGATCTAACTAGTAATGAAGGGAAGAAGTGATGAAGTAAGGGACTTACCATGAAGAGCTGGGGGAGAACATCGATGATGGTGGCCGACAGCACCTTACCGCACTTCTCACGATGGTCACATGACTGGATGGTGAATTCCATCATTCGCTCAGCCAGCGCACTGTCTTGGGTGACCTCCCCATTCGGTGGCACTATGATGGAGATCCAGCGCACCCTGAGGGTGGATGGCACCGTGACTGTCATCAAACTCGGGGGAGGTGACGATGAGGCTATCTCGGCCATTGGGGGTGGGCCCGCCACTCAAGTCATCGATGGTGGTGGTGGTGGCCTTTCCCCCGCTCCTGCCTCGGCCTTCACCTCAATTACCTCCGGGGCTCTAACTGCAGCAGGGGCTCTAGCTACAGTGGGGGCTATGGGATTGGGCTCATGGGCTGGGGGCTGGGCTTGCAGCCTGGGCAATGTGGAGGCTGGCCCGGCCACCCTTCCCTCCTGGCTGGATGGTGTAGTGGACCTAGGCCCCCGATCGACCTCTTCGAGGGCCCTTTTTGCTGGATCCTCCCTGGGCCCAAGAGACGCGCTCTTCTATTGAGTCATCTCCAGGATTTGGTCTAAGGAGAACTTCATGCCTGCAAAGAAAGAAGGATATGGGTCAACCTCGAGGCCAAGAATAATTCATGAAGGAAAAAGAAACATAATTCACGAGGCTCACCCAAGGCACGAATTGGGCTGACCTTGGCATCGATCAAGTTATGCTCGATCAGTAGATCCTGGAGGGAAGGAATATGGGAAGTGATGAACTGGTCGTACACCTCCCGGTCTGTAGCCTCCACTTGGGTGTTGCGGTTCGAGGACCGGTCCGGGTCATAATAGACCCAGTCGACCCTTTTGATCGAGGCGAAGAAGTACCTACTCTTCCATTCCTTGATGGAAAAGGGGAGTTCAAATTTGATGGCCTTTGGATGAGGCGCAACAAACCACCAACCCTCATCGGTTGGGTGGCATTTCAGGATGAAGAATGCCCTGAAAAGAGAAAAATGGACAACGATCCCGTAAAAGTGGTAGAGGACGATGAAGCAAGAAATGACCCTAATGGCGTTTGGGGCAAGTTGGGCTAGAACCAGATGGAAGTTACTAAGGAAAGAGAGGAAGAAGGGGTGCAGAGGTAGACGAAGGCCCCCGAGGAGGAAGTCCTCATATAGGGCAATCTGACCCGGGCCATCGAGGAGGAAGTCCTCATATAGGGCAATCTGACCCGGGCCATCGGAGGTGACCCGCTCTCCCGATCCCAAAATCGAAAGTCGGACGGAGTCCAGAATCCCATACATGTCTCGAAGCTGGGAGAGGTCCTCTCTGGTCATCATTGAGGCGATTCCGGAAGGACTAGTCGAACCGAAAGGAATAGAAGGGGTTGGAGCAGAAGGGGGTGCCTTAGGTCCACCTATGACTATCCCCGCCGGCAAGAGACTCCTGCGAACACTTACATTAAGATGTGCCTCATCCTTTTCATCAGAAGACAGGGTCCTTAACCGAGAGGGCCCTGCTTCATTTGGGTTACTGGAAGGGAGACAACTCCAACCAAAAGGACTCATCCTAAGTAGAAAAGATGAAAGGTGGAGGAAAGGAAGCCTGGAGACTCTAAGATGGGACTCCCTCAGTCTAGACAAAGATGAAGAAGAGGACAAGGAAGGGAGGAATTGACCTGGATGCCTTGAAGAAAAGGGGGTCGAACGGGGAAAGAAAAGGCCTTGGTTCTCTTATGAGGGTGAAGGTTTGAAAGAAATGGTTTGGAAAAAGTTTTTCTCCTTTTCAAAAAATAACCTGATAGCATCGTTCATCTTTTCGGTCCTCTCACCACCGGATGTGTACCACATATCAGGATCAGCCAGGAATAGTGCCTCGACACACCGAAAATCGCCTTGGACCCAGCATCAATCATTGTACTTCCTTAGGTCTGTTGACATGGCATCTCCATATTGGCCTTAGGGCACGATTCGTGAATCATTGGCAATCATGGTATTTAATGGCGCTGGATATTCATCCTCTCCATGTTAGCATCACCATAACTCCCTTCATCCCGAGCACCACGTTATGTTGGGACTCGAGAGTGGGAGGCAATTGATATGGCAAGATCGCTGATGTGGAGCCCCTCTCAGATCCAACTGGCAGCCATGCTGGCGGACGGTGCCACCAAAATGTAGATCCTGGTGAGGCCACCTGTTTAGGCCCCCCGTGTCGAGGTGGCTCCCCCAAGGTCAAGCCCGGCTAAGGTCAAGCTAGGTTGAGGTCGTGCCCTCGTTCTTTGGGCCCCCGGCCGAAGTGGTTCCCCCAAAGTTGAACCCTGGTCGAGGTCGTGTGATATGGAATGATGCGATACGGTGTAAGATGATCTAATTTTAGTCTAAGATGTTTTAAAGAGCAATGATCATAGTAGTAAAGCAACTAAACATAACAGACTAAAGAGATTAAATAAAGTAACTAACTATTTACCCACAATATGATCCGCAAGCTATAAAGAATAAGGACCCGACGGCTAGGAAACCATCTAAGATTAGGATATTCCATGCTTCAACTACCAAATCTAATGAGAAAGGATTGGTTGCTTACCCCAATGGAGATTTTCTTTGACTCATGATAGATCGGCTGCTTGGTCGCTCAGATCTCATAGCAAGATGAAGATCAGGACTCCAGATTTTAGATCTACGATTAGATCTCAGTTCGGAAGCAAAGAATCCATCCTTTAAAGTCCTTGAACACCTGGGATCTGCAAAGAAGGTAGCAAATAAGACTTTAAGAATGAAGTAAATCAGATTCAAAATGAAAAAAAAAGGAAGGGTTGGATGCGTAGAGCTTGAAGAAGATCGGTAGCAGTTTGTCAAATCCGGCAGAACCTCCACTCAAGGACCTCACCGCCTTGAGCTCTCAAGGACCTCCCCGCCTTGAGCTCTTAAGGACCTCCCCGTCCTTAGAGAAAAATACTAAAGCCTAACCTAGCTTTGTGGAAGAAAAAATGCATTTTTATTTAATGAATGAATAATGATAATTACAAGGGGGTATGGGATCCTATTTATAGGGTTCTTCACACATGAAGATATCATAGGACTCCTTTGAATTTAAATTACATTAAAATTTAAATTCTAATTCAAACACTCCTTGGCTTCTTGGCATCTTCCTTGAATTTGAAATTTGAATTGGCTTTTCATGGCTTGGGCAACAACTTGAAGTATTCTGGCTTCATGAAAAAATTGTACGACAAATTTAAGATTGAGATGGCATGCTAATCCTTCTCTTGGAGCTAATCCTTCTTTCTTAATCTCAATTGGCATCACATTTGAATTTTTTGAACTCCTTGATCGGCAACATGGGATAAGAAGCAGCTTCAAAGGTTTAAGTTTGAATTTGAACCCTTCATTTGAATTTGAAAGAGGTTTGGATGAGGGGCTTCCATTTAAACTTCAAAACTTTATCTTCATCTTAAGACAACTTTCAAACTTGAATTTTGAACTCTTCCTTAGCCTTGGAACTCTTCTTTGAATTTGAATTTGGATGAAGATATCTCCTTCTTTGAATTTGAAAGTAGATAGAAGATAACTCCTCCTTTGAATTTTTGGATGAACCTCCACTTATCTTGGACTTTATTTAAATTTGAATGAACTATGGGTGGGCATCATCTGGAGTGGGCGACAAGAGAGAATGAGGGGGGGGGGGGGCACCAGATGAGAAGCAGAGTCCTTCTGCTTTACTCCTCTCAATTAGCGCCTCCTTGGAATCTTAAATTGGCGATAAAAGGGAATCGGATGGGGTGCCTCTCTTGGATAAGGATGACTTTGTCATGATGTCCAAATGTCTGGATGTCTAGTAAAAAAATTGGACAACCTTTTTTTGACCTAGAATTGATCCACCAAGGTGATGATGACTTGGATCTTGGGTACTTATGTGTTGGGAATTGTGTCCCAAAGCCAATCGCCGGGGTTGTAGGCGGCTGTGCTGAGTATTATATTCATTTTGTGAATTAATAAAATATTATTTTTGGCAGCTCATCACATATTGAATTTTCCTAAAAATAAACTCTTTCCCAGTGATGAAGTCCTTAGGGCTACACTGACTTCGATACAGAGAGGATGTATCGACTGGTCCTTAAACCCTGTTCACAACCAAAGGATATATTATACTGGACGGCAATATATCAAGTATAGGTTATTGCAGTTCACATCGTTTGGTTGTCCTCTTGACCAAATGAGTGTGGTGACACTGATGTGATATGCAAGTCGGATATATGATATCTCATTGAACGTGACTCCGTGAAACCCCTTTCTGCCAAAGGGATACTCACGATTGGATATGGGTATATGTGTCCCTATGACCTGAGGTCATCACGGTTGCTTGCAAGCAACTCCCTGTGTTTTGGTATCGGACTACCCGGATTTTTAATCCGGTGATGGAAGGTTTTTGGGTACAGGCAAGTACTTGTGGAGCAGTGATGGACCAAGATGGAATTGACCTATCCGAACAGTTTGGATTGAATGTCTCGCTGTATCTCAATTTAGCAAATCCTCGATCGGGGTAGCCCTAATGAAGAGTCACTGGGCTTGCAAGATTGAGACACGTTGTCGACTGACTCAGTCTGGGTTGGCAGCCCAATATCGGTCGTCCTGAGCATTAGAGGTCAAAGGGATGAATTATACAGTAACCATATACCAAAGGTTCGATAGTATGCTCCCGCATCTTCGACCTATCTGGACGCCGGGACCCATTGCTAGATGGTTTCCTGTGCTGGTACTGGAATCGTTCCAGTTCTACCGTTTAGGTTCGAACCTATGAGGTCACATGCCACAGAGGATAACTCTCTGATCCGGATACCGATTACGATTGGGAATCATCTCGGTTTTATGGTCACGGTATTTTTTTTTGAGCACTCTTTTCCCAGTCTTGCCCTTGCTTGGGTCAACCAAAAATTGTTCCGGGCTGACCAGGCCTGCTCCAGGATTTTTCTGAATCAGTTTTGAACTGATTCGGAGCTAAATTCGGCCTTCAATTGGTTGTGAACCAATTGAACTAAATTTTTTGGGCTTGAACCGGTTCAATTTGTTTGAACCATTAGGTTTAATGGGATTTGTTTGAACCATTGGTTTTAATAGGATTGAACCATATTTTTTTTGGACCGATGTTTCCTCTTTTGACCGGTTCACACGGTCTTTTTCCTCACGCTGGGTGAATTCCAAGCGTCGGACACTATTGGGCGTCTTCTCGCCTCCCTCCACCGATTACCCTTAAACCCGTTTAATTAGTCCTTTTGGCTGTTTAATGGGTGATTATACCACCGACGTCCTTTGGCCTCCCTCCCTCTCCATTGTTATTTCTCCCTGCTGCTGCTTCCTTATATTTGCTGCAGTCCCCTGGTTCAAAAGAAGAGACGTCATCGTGTGAGAAAAAAAAAGGCTGTGAGAGTTCCTTTTGCTGGCAGAATATTCCTTCCCTTTCCACCGGTGAAGTTGAGGGCTGGTTTTTAGTGAGTGAAAGGAAGAGAGAAAGCTCCTTAATCCCTGTTTTCTGGTGCTCAAAATTGAAGGAAGAAGGATCCCTGTTTTGCTGAAAAACAGGTTCAGAAATTCTGTTTCATTCCCTCTTCCCTCCCACCATTCCATGTCTTCCGGCGACTAGCATCGACCGAGAGACGGATCAGAGCTAGCCCCCGGCGTGTTCCCCCTCTTGAGAGTGTTCAACGAAGCACTTGGAAGCCGGATCGACCTCCTTGCAGCTGTCCTTTTCTGCTCTGTTTTTGGTTGCAGGTTTTTCAGATTGCTGAATTTCTGGTGCCGATTTTGGCTGAGAGGAAGGGGATCAAAACCATTGAATCATCTTCTCCCCTTTGAAGGAAGATCAACAAACTTGTTCCCTAACTCTTGGTGCTGGAAGGGAGATCCATACGTTGGCAAAAAATTCCTCTGTTCTGCAGTAGTTTTTGGTGGAAAGAACAGCAATCTGTCAACGTGCTGAAAGTAGAAGACAACAGGAATAAATTTATTCATGTTATCCCTGCTATTCCAGGACTATACCAGATTTATTCCCGTAGGAATAAGGTATGGGTTTTGTTTTTAAATTCATGCATGCGTAGATCTATGGATTTAAAATATTTTATAAGTATTACATGCCCATGTTATAACATGTTTTAGTCTGTACATGCTTCCAGATTGTGTTAGATCCTGCGTGGAGCATGTTTTCCGCTGTGCATTTTAAAATTGTTTTAAAATACTTACCTGCTCCTTGATGTTGCATGCTTAGGGTAGGCATCTGCAAATGAACATTTCAACTTTCATTGGTATCAGAGCTAGGTTTGCAAGTGTAACATAATCTTGATGCATGTTAGATTAAAAATAGTTTAATCTATTTTTGTATCCAGATAGTACTTTTAGGAACCTAGTTGAGACCTTCACCATGACCGTGTGTCTTTGACATGAAACGGATCGTCTGTGTTGGCCTTTTCAGAAGGATCCTTTAATAAAATCTTGGAATTAAAATTGTTTTAGTTCAGATACAATTTTGACATGTCTGTTAAATTATTGGGCCATGAAATGTTTATAAAATAAAATCTAGATATGATGCATGATTTTGTAATGTAAAAAAATGTTTTACATTGACACTTAATTAAAAATGTTTTGATTAAATGTATGGCTTATTAAAATAAAATATTAGGTTTATGAAATCTAATTCGACATGAATAAGCCATTTTGGGTTAATTGGGTTAGTTATCTAATTGGGTCCTTAACTGGGTTAGACCTAGGTTTAGTTGAACCGGATAAAAGAAGATTAATCAAAAGTTGATTAAGGTCCTTCTTTAGAACTATCTAATAGTTAGAATAGTTGATCCGTTCATCTAAAAAGGATCCAATTAGTGGCTCTATGGACGCCCGAATCTTTAGGCTAATCTGATCGAGTCTGGTAAACCGACTGGTGTCGAGGTAGGTTTGGCATTTGTGATCATGGTTGTATGAGGCTACCTCTTTCCTGGCCAACTTGGTTGGTGTCTAGGAAAGATGGTTAATGGCGGATACTCACCCATGATCTCACCTACCTGGCTAGTCGAGTCAACCAGAACTGATTGGAAAAGCTCAATGACTCGAGTTAACCCATGTCACGCAGGTTGATCGGTCTGACTGATCTTTAGGTGCCCATGTGTCATTTGTTGATTCATTTCAACCCTCCTGAAATCTGATTAATTCAGTGGGAGGATGATCCATGTCCTTGTCTCTTCTCTTCTGTCACAACTAAAAATCCTCTAAAATTATTAGGTCCTTAAAAGACTAAGTCAAAGAGTTGACAGTGTCTTAGCCTCCCATTAAGTTGGATAGAAATATGTCCACTAGCTTGGTGTGCATCGGCAGTTCCATAGAACGGGTGTACATCCGGCGACTGGAATTTCTATCTGATCGATGATGGTTCAGTGCAACCTCCTTAACGGGACCAGGTGGGCCGGGCATAGTCGGGCTTGGTCTTTAGTTAGCTGGAAGCATTGGGTTTATCATTTTAATGGTTGGACCTAACCAGAGACCCGCAATAGGAGGCCCCTAGGCCGATTAGGGAGTTCTCTGGGGCAAAATTCTACACTGAAAATTGTTTAGGGAAACAATTGGTTTACGAACCTACCTTTAGGCTCGTATGGGTGAGCTGGCCATAGTCGGGCTCATGCGAGGCCTATTGGATTTCAGTACCCACTTGAAAAAATTGTTGTTTTCATGGATTGGAGTTAGAGGCTACCAATCTGAAAAATTAGTGGGAGAAACCTTTAGACTAAAGTCCAAGTCTTTTGGTTAAGTTATTAATTCATAAACTAATTTGGTCTTGTTTTCTTTTCAGATGTCTTCAAACTTATCGCTCCGGTCACTTCTCGATAACGAGAAGTTGAAGGGTCATAACTTCGATACTTGGTATCGAAGGTTAAGAATTGTTCTGGAGCATGAACGGATCCTCTATGTGATAACGGATCCGGCGCCTGAAATCCCTCCTGCAAATGCACGGAGTGCAGTCAGAGATGCTTACTTGAAGTGGGTTTTTGATCGGACTACTGTCTGTTGCATTATGCTTGCTGCGATGAACGATGACTTCAGTCGCAAATTCGAGGAGGCCCAACCTGATGAAATCCTTCAAAAATTGAAGGAATCCTTCAGTACCCCGGATGATGTAGAACGGTACAAAGTGTCTTGTGCCATCTACAACTCAAAGATGCCGAATGGTGGTTCAGTCACTGATCATGTATTGTACATGATCGAGCTGATTAAAAAACTGGGCAAACTCGGATGCCCCTTGCACGAGCAGCTCGGCAAGGATGCGATCCTGAATCCTCTTCCCTCCTCCTATCTTGACTTTCTTGATCATTACAGAATGAACATGCCTGCAGTCAACTACCATGGTCTTTTGGGGTTGCTGCAGACTTTCGAGAAAGACCACCAACTTAATAAGGGGGTGGTGAATTTAGTGGGAGGAAGTAGAGGTCGTCGTCCCTTTAAGAAAGGGAAGAAGAAAATAAATAAAAAGGGAAAGAAGGTGCAGAATGCTCCTGGCCGAGTCAGATCAGGAAGTTTAAGGCTGATCAGTTTTCTGTAGAGTGCTTCTACTGTAAGAAGAAGGGACACTGGAAGAGGAACTGTCCTCTTTATATTGCATCCCTTGATCCGAACAGGCCGAGAAAGCAGAAGTCTGCTGAACAAGGTATTTATATGATAAAACCTTGTAATTACTCAATTGTTGATACTGCTAACTGGGTATTGGATACTGGTAGTCCAATTCATGTTTGTAATTCGTTACAGGGACTTCAAGTTAGCAGAAGATTTGAAGATGGAGAATAGTTTCTGAGCGTCGGGAATGGAAATCATGTTCCAGTACTGGCGGTTGGAGTCCTGCATCTTGTCTTTGAGTCTTGTACTGTCGAACTAGTCGACTGTCACTATTGTCCTAGTTTCATTATGTGCATAATCTCTGTAGGCCTTTTGGCCAATTATGGTTTTGAACTGTCAATAAAAGGAGATTTTTGCAATGTTATTTTGAATAATGCTGTTATAATGAAAGCTAGATTAAATAATGGCATATATGTACTATCAAGGCCTGTTAGTGTAATGTACACTTCTAGCAAATGCCCAAGGTTAGATAATGTCAATAATTTGTATCTTTGGCACTGTAGACTAGATCATATTAACCAAAATAGGATCAACAAGATGCGAGGAGATGGACTTCTCGAGGTCAGTGATTCTGAATCACTGCCCACTTGTGAATCCTGTTTACTTGGTAAAATGACCAAGTCACCTTTTCTGGAAAAGGTGAACGATCTACAGAACTCTTAAGTCTAATACATACTGATGTATGTGGACCAAATGACAATAAGTGCCAAAGGAGGATACAAATATTTCATTACATTTACAGACGACTTTTCGAGGTTCAGTTATGTCTTTCTAATGAGACATAAGTCTGAGTCGTTTGAAATGTTCAAACGATACCGTAATGAAGTAGAAAAGCAAACTGGAAAAAGTATTAAAACCCTTCGATCTGATCGAGGTGGTGAATACTTATCTGGTGCATTTTTGACATATCTTGAGGAGAATGGAATTCTCTCTCAGTGGACTCCTCCAGGAACACCACAGTTGAATGGTGTGTCCGAAAGGAGGAATCGAACCTTGTTAGACATGGTTCGATCAATGATGGGCTTTACAACTCTGCCGCTATCCTTTTGGGGATATGCACTTCAGACAGCCTGTTACTTGTTGAATAATGTTCCAAGTAAGTCTGTTGTTTCCACTCCGTATGAGATGTGGAATGGACATAAACCCTCAATCTCACACCTTCGGGTCTGGGGTTGTCCGGCTTACGTAAAACGTTTAAACGCAGACAAATTGGTCCTAAGTCTGACAAGTGTTTATTCATTGGTTATCCTAAGAAAACCAAAGGGTATTTCTTCTACTTGGAGAATGAACAAAAGGTGTTCGTTGCTCTTAGAGCTATCTTTTTGGAAAAGGAGTTCCTTGGAGAAGGAACTATAGCCTCTAAGATTGAACTTGATAAAGTTCAGCCAATAGAAGAACCTGCACACTCTAAGGACATCGTGGAACCAGCTGTGATTAACTCACACCCTGAACCCATTAGGAGATCTGGTAGAATACCGCGTCAGCTGGACAGATACTACAGTTTCTTGGTCCGGGACGGCGATCCCATTGAGCTCGATGAGAACAATGAGGATCCAATCACCTATATGGATGCACTTCAGAGATCTGACTCTGAGGCATGGCTTGGAGCCATGCGATCCGAAATGGAGTCCATGGAAATCAACAATGTTTGGACATTGGTTGATCCACCTGAAGGAATAAAACCCATCGGGTGTAAATGGATCTTCAAGAGGAAAAGGGGCGCAGATGGGAAGGTAGAAATCTATAAAGCCCGTCTGGTTGCCAAGGGGTATCGTCAGCGATATGGTATCGATTATGACGAGACATTCTTTCCTGTGGCAATGCTCAAGTCTATTCGGATCATGCTTGCTTTGGCAGTATATTTTGATTACGAAATCTGGTAGATGGATGTCCGAACCGCTTTCCTAAATGGGGAGCTGGAAGAAGAGGTGTATATGATACAGCCTGAAGGGTTCACATCCACAGATGAATCAAAAGTATGCAAGTTGCAGAAGTCCATCTATGGACTCAAGCAAGCATCTCGAAGTTGGAACTTACGGTTTGATAGGTGTATCAAATCGTACGGCTTCATTAAGAATGGAGAAGAACCGTGCATCTATAAATGGGTTAATGGTTCTGTGATTGTATTCCTAGTACTGTATGTTGACGACATTCTCTTAATCGGGAATGATGTCGCAGCATTACAAGGAATAAAGGTCTGGTTATCATCTCAGTTCTCCATGAAGGACTTGGGTGAAGCTTCTTACATACTAGGTATGAAGATCTATAGAGATAGATCTAAGAAGCTTTTGGGACTGTCCCAGTCTACGTACATAGATACCGTGCTAAAACGGTTAAGCATGGAAAATTCCAAGAAAGGCTATCTTCCGATAGGTTTTGGAATTACTCTTTCCAAGAAGGATTGTGCGATAACTCCTGAGGAAAGAGAGCACATGAGTAGAGTACCTTATGCTTCAGCAGTAGGCTCTATCATGTATGCTATGACTTGTACTAGACCAGACGTAGCATACTCACTAGGAGTAGTGAGTCGATACCAGTCTGACCTAGGTGAGGCGCATTGGAAGGTGGTTAAGACCATCCTTAAGTATTTAAGAAATACTAAAGATCAATGGCTGATTTATGGAGAACCTGACTTGAAACTTGTGGGATACACTGACTCCAGTTTCCAGTCGGATAGAGATGATAGCAAGAGTATGTCAGGATTTGTATTTACCCTGAATGGAGGAGCGATATGCTGGAAAAGTTTCAAGCAGGCAACTGTTGCAGACTCGGTATGCGAAGCAGAATATATTGCAGCATCAGATGCAGCAAAGGAAGCTGTGTGGTTGCGGAAGTTCCTTGGAGAGCTAGGGGTGGCACCTTTCCGAGATGGTCCTGTTCCGGTGTACTGTGACAGCACTGGAGCCATTGCTCAAGCTAAGGAGCCAAAAGCTCATCACTGCACCAAACACATATTACGACGCTACCACCTCGTACAAGAAATTGTGGAGCGAGGCAACATCAATCTTCTGAAGATCGATGAAAAAGAAAATTTGGCCGACCCCTTCATTAAAGCCCTTGGAATCAAAGAGTTCGACTATTGTAAATGGGAAATGGGTATAAGATACTCCTCTAATTGGCTTTAGTACAAGTGGGAGTTGTTGGGAATTGTGTCCCAAAGCCAATCGCCTGGGTTGTAGACGGTTGTGCTGAGTATTGTATTCATTTTGTGAATTAATAAAATATTATTTTTGGCAACTCATCACATATTGAATTTCTCTAAAAATGAACTCTTTCCCAGTGATGAAGTCCTTAGGGCTACACTGACTTCGATACAGAGAGGATGTATCGACTGGTCCTTAAACCCTGTTCACAACCAAAGGATATATTGTACTGGACGACAATATATCAAGTATAGGTTGTTGCAGTTCACATCGTTTGGTTGTCCTCTTGACCAAATGAGTGTGGTGACACTGATGTGATATGCAAGTCGGATATATGATATCTCATTGAACGTGACTCCGTGAAATCCCTTTCTGCCAAAGGGATACTCACGATTGGATATGGATATATGTGTCCCTATGACCTGAGGTCATCACGGTTGCTTGCAAGCAACTCCCTGTGTTTTGGTATCGGACTACCCGGATTTTTAATCCGGTGATGGAAGGTTTCTGGGTACAGGAAAGTACTTGTGGAGCAGTGATGGACCAAGATAGAATTGACCTGTCCGAACAGTTTGGATTGAATGTCTCGCTGTATCTCAATTTAACAAATCCTCGGCCGGGGTAGCCCTAGTGAAGAGTCACTGGGCTTGCAAGATTGAGACACGTTGTCGACTGACTCAGTCTGGGTTGGCAGCCCAATATCGGTCATCCTGAGCATTAGAGGTCAAAGGGATGAATTATATAGTAACCATATGCCAGAGGTTCGATAGTATGCTCCCGCATCTTCGACCTATCCGGACGCCGGGACCCATTGCTAGATGGTTTCCTGTGCTGGTACTGGAATCGTTCCAGTACTACCGTTTAGGTTCGAACCTATGAGGTCACACGCCATAGAGGATAACTCTCTGATCCGGATACCGATTACGATTGGGAATCGTCTCGGTTTTATGGTCATGGTATTTTTTTTTTGAGCACTCTTTTCCCGATCTTGCCCTTGTTTGGGTCAACCGAAAATTGTTCCGGGCTGACCAGGCCTGCGCCAGGATTTTTCTGAATCAGTTTTGAACTGATTCGGAGCTAAATTCGGCCTTCAATTGGTTGTGAACCAATTGAACTAAATTTTTTGGGCTTGAACCGGTTCAATTTGTTTGAACCATTGGGTTTAATGGGATTTGTTTGAACCATTGGTTTTAATAGGATTGAACCAGATTTTTTTTGGACCGATGTTTCCTCTTTTGACCGGTTCACACGGTCTTTTTCCTCACGCTGGGCGAATTCCAAGCGTCGGACGCTGTTGGGCGTCTTCTCGCCTCCCTCCATCGATTACCCTTAAACCTGTTTAATTAGTCCTTTTGGCTGTTTAATGGGTGATTATACCACCGACGTCCTTTGGCCTCCCTCCCTCTCCGTTGTTATTTCTCCCCGCTGCTGCTTCCTTATATTTGCTGCAGTCCCCTGGTTCAAAAGAAGAGACATCATCGTGTGAGAAAAAAAAAGGCTGTGAGAGTTCCTTTTGCTGGCAGAATATTCCTTCCCTTTCCACCGGTGAAGTTGAGGGCTGGTTTTTGGTGAGTGAAAGGAAGAGAGAAAGCTCCTTAATCCCTATTTTCTGGTGCTCAAAATTGAAGGAAGAAGGATCCCTGTTTTGCTAAAAAACAGGTTCGGAAATTCTGTTTCATTCCCTCTTCCCTCCCACCGTTCCATGTCTTCCGGCGACTAGCATCGACCGAGAGACGGATCAGAGCTAGCCCCCGGCGTGTTCCCCCTCTTGAGAGTGTTCAACGGAGCACTTGGAAGCCGGATCAACCTCCTTGCAGCTGTCCTTTTCTGCTCTGTTTTTGGTTGCAGGTTTTTCAGATTACTGAATTTCTGGTGCTGATTTTGGCTGAGAGGAAGGGGATCAAAACCATTGAATCATCTTCTCCCCTTTGAAGGAAGATCAACAAACTTGTTCCCTAACTCTTGGTGCTGGAAGGGAGATCCATACGTTGGCAAAAAATTCCTCTGTTCTGCAGCAGTTTTTGGTGGAAAGAACAGCAACCTGTCAATGTGCTGAAAGTAGAAGACAACAGGAATAAATTTATTCATGTTATCCCTGCTATTCCAGGACTATACCAGATTTATTCCTGTAGGAATAAGGTATGGGTTTTGTTTTTAAATTCATGCATGCGTAGATCTATGGATTTAAAATATTTTATAAACATTACATGCCCATGTTATAACATGTTTTAGTCTGTACATGCTTCCAGATTGTGTTAGATCCTGCGTGGAGCATGTTTTCCGCTGTGCATTTTAAAATTATTTTAAAATACTTACCTGCTCCCTGATGTTGCATGCTTAGGGTAGGCATCTGCAAATGAACATTTCAACTTTCATTATGATACCCCTTGACTTATTCAAGCACTAATTACAGGACTCAAATTAGACAATTCACCAAACAAAGCAAATTAATGCTATTTACAAGACTCTTAAACCAATTGATGGACTCAATGGACTCAATTGGTAACTCAACAACCCTAATTAATCAAATTACACTCAATTTGATCAAATTACAACTCAATTTGACTTAATTACAAACTCAAAACAACTGGGACTCGAGTGTTCTTTATGAAGAACACATGGACTTACTCATTGGTGATCCAAATTGAATTGGAAAAGGTTTGCTTCCTCTTCCTGGCTCTTGTATCCTCACCAATTCTCCCGGGGTGGGAGGAACTCGACCCCATCGAGTATGGGTCAATTCGGCTCTGGTAATATTCTAGCAAGTCAGGGTTTAACTTTTGAAGATCCTCTCTGGTGATCCAAGAATCCTTAGACTCAGGTCTCCCTTGCCAACGAACCAGATATCTTTGGTAGTTCTTATTTCTAATAGTTATGATCTTATCATCCATGATCTGCTCAATCTTTTCTCTCCTCTGGTAATTTGGCTGGTGGACATTCTGGGATAGGATCACTCTCAAAGGTGGGATCAGGCTTAAATGGCTCACTAGGTATCACCATTGGTTCCTTAAACTCGACTAGATTAGATATATTGAAGGTCGGACTGATACCTAACTCAGATGGTAATTCTAGCATATAAGCATTAGGTCCAATCTTCTTTATAATCTTATACGGTCCAGCACTACGGGAGTGTAGTTTTTTCATAGTTTCGACTGGAAACCGTTTAGGTTGTAACCTGATCATGACGAAGTCCCCTTCGTTAAACTCTTTAAATCTTTTATGTAAGTTAGCCTCGTGCTCATATGATTCATTGCTCTTTTTATTTTTATTTATTTATATTGATTTCTTTATGCAATGCTTTGACATGCTGTGCAAATGACTATGTGGACTCTGGGACTCAGACTGACACTTGATAAAAAGCAGACTCAACTATGTAATCCTATTGAGAGGAAATTTATTGGACTCTTAGGGTCTAAACCTAACAGACGATTGATTCTCTAGGTTTGCCTGGTCTGGTATGCACATGAAAAGTTACCATGGATTCCTAGCAAATGCCATAAGGTCTTTCAAAAGTAGGTAGCAAAAGGGATGGGCTTTAAGGGCTCATGCAACCTGGAAATCTCTTCAAAATGAAACCTAATGGCTCTAGAAGCATGATAAGGGGAGGGTAGGAAATAGGAATCGGAGTCTTGGGATAACTTAGGGGAAGCATGAAACAGACCTTGGTTACTCAGGATGACCTTAAGATTTGAATATTGATCTATTGGTGTAAGATCTATGGCAGGCGGGATGCTTCTAGGTGGCGAAAGGTCATCTGGAAGGTCTTCAGGAAGTTCATATTGAAAGTCTTTTAAAATAATGTTGACCTCCTGGGGTTGTTCCACAGGGAATTGAAGGAGGTCTTGTGTCGAGGCTAAAGGATTGGGTTCTTCCTTAGGGCATTGAGTTACGGGAACCAAGTCCTCACTAATTTCCTGTTGTTCTGATGTTTCAGGACTAGGCCACTACCAGAAATCATCCTTTCACCAAGGGACATCACTAAGGGATATGTCCCTTGAAAAATTACCAAGGGATTAGAAAGGGATTTTCAAGGGATTTTAAATTGCATTCAAAATTTAGTTTCAATAAGGAAGTTCTAAGGGATGTGCCAGGGATATATTTCCCTTGATAAATTCCTTGGAAATCCCTTGGTAATCTGCAAGGGATCAGTGAGTGATAATTTAAACAATTTTTAGCAAGGGATTTGTAAGGGAAGTTCGGTCCCTTGGAGATTTACTAAGGGATAAATCCCGTGGTGTTGGTAAGATATTTTTAAAAACAAAAAAAATGATATCATAGAGGGATTTTTTCTTAGAAATCCCTTAGTGATTTTAAAATCTTGTACCAAGCAAATGTCATTTACAGATTCTCTCACTGGCATAGGTAAAATTAATATTATGTACTAATTTTTAATACTATTAATTAAACCAAAAAAAATTCCTTCATTCCTCTCTCTCTAACTTGTTCAAATCTTATCAAAACACCACACTCTCTCTAACTAAAAGTAAACCATTCCACCTCTCCCTTCACTCCACACCACCTCTCCACCCTTCTAATGAACAAGCAAAGATGAGCAGCTCGCGAATAACTTATCATGCATAGATGAGCTCCGTCAAACTAGTACATAGCATATCATATGCTCTTATTTATTGACCAATTGCATCAGGTTTGGACCTGAAGGCCCCCCCCTCTATTTTCTTTTTCTCTTTTTTGGGGTAAATCTGAAGCCCTTTCTAAATACGCTTCAGGTAGGGATACATCACATACATCCTTTTCCTTATTTTTGACAGATGAAATAGAAACCAAAAAGTTGAGATGAAAAATGGAGTAATATCCACTGGTGCCAGCAGCACCGTGAATTTTTTGTTTAGGAAGACAGTCTCCAGCAGCACCGTGAATGGTACGATGGCGAGTTTAGTCATCTGCAAGTATATCAACAGATGATATTGATTAAATTAATATTTCATGGATTTTTTAGAATATATATATGAGAGAGAAATTGAAATATTTCGAAATGAAACAACCATTATCATTTGACAAGAGTTATAAGATAATGATAGCATGGGGTGTGAAGGTAAAGTGATGCGGGACAGGGATTGGACTGGATCGCTGGTGAGCATGAAAGTCACCAGGGATTAGGATTTGCAAAGGAGGAAAGAAGAGGGTGCAGAGTTAAGATAAAATACTGGGGTTCACATAGATTCCCCAAGAAGAACAAGCACATAGCAAAGGGGCTCACATAGATGCCCTAGAAGAACAAGCACATAGCAAAGGGGCTCACATAGATGCCCTGGGCTCACACAGATGCCCAAAATCAGGGATCACACAGAAACCCTGGGAAGATGGAGAAGGGATCATACAGATACCCTAGGATCATACAAATCCTTCACACAGAACAATAGAAATTTTATTCATCCATCCTCCTGTTACAAAAGGCTGAGGGTGGTATTTATAGATTTTCCAACCCTCATTTGAATTTGAATACAAGATAAAAAGATAAGAACGAATCAAATTCAAATATAAGATAGGATAAGATAAGCCTATCCATATATCAATCATAACCAACCAAATCCTAATTCAAATTTTAAACAAAAGATAAATCCTAAATAAATTTATTCCAAAAATGCTTCAAGATCTGTGCCACTCCAAGAATTATGCTTGCTTCAAGATCCGTGCTTGAGATGTCCCCATCATTCTCCTACGGTGGGGTGAACTCGACTCCATCGAATCAGGCTGAGCGAGGTTGATGGAACTGAAACCAATCAAAAAGGACTCCGATGCTGAGCGAGGTTGATGACGGTGGCGGCCATGGCGGAGGAATGCAGCTAGCCAACAGAGAGCACTGAGGTGATCTGGTGGAGCATTCGATCTGAAGCTTGAGGGCGACGATGAATCAGGTGTTGGGGTCGCCGGCTGTAGGTAGGGCAGATGTCGTTGATGGAGAGAAGAAGATGACCGCCGGTGGGCTCGGAGGTGATCTCTCCGGTGAGGTCGGCGGACCAGTCTTTCACGGAGCGGCTGGGAGCTGGGGTTGAGGACGGCTGGGGGGAGAATGGTCCGACGTCGATGTTGGGGAAGGATCCGTGGACGAGATTTGAAACAGGGAAGAAAGAGAACAGTGGGCCGGTGATGAAGAAGAAAAATCCTAATCCTTTAGCTCTGATACCACTTGATGCGGGACAGGGATTGGACTGGATCGCTGGTGAGCATGAAAGTCACCAGGGATTAGGATTTGCAAAGGAGGAAAGAAGAGGGTGCAGAGTTAAGATAAAATACTGGGGTTCACATAGATTCCCCAAGAAGAACAAGCACATAGCAAAGGGGCTCACACAGATGCCCTAGAAGAACAAGCACATAGCAAAGGGGCTCACATAGATGCCCTGGGCTCACACAGATGCCCAAAATCAGGGATCACACAGAAACCCTGGGAAGATGGAGAAGGGATCATACAGATACCCTAGGATCATACAAATCCTTCACACAGAACAATAGAAATTTTATTCATCCATCCTCCTGTTACAAAAGGCTGAGGGTGGTATTTATAGATTTTCCAACCCTCATTTGAATTTGAATACAAGATAAAAAGATAAGAACGAATCAAATTCAAATATAAGATAGGATAAGATAAGCCTATCCATATATCAATCCTAACCAACCAAATCCTAAATCAAATTCAAATATAAGATAGGATAAGATAAGCCTATCCATATATCAATCCTAACCAACCAAATCCTAATTCAAATTTTAAACAAAAGATAAATCCTAAATAAATTTATTCCAAAAATGCTTCAAGATCTGTGCCACTCCAAGAATTATGCTTGCTTCAAGATCCGTGCTTGAGATGTCCCCATCATTGATGCGGCACCGTACGCTCTGATACCAAGAATGATGCGGCAAGCATATGATTAATGTTTTGAATATGGTTTGTAGAGCAATGAAACCTAATTACACTAGCATTGTACTCATCATAATAAGACTTAAGGATTAAAATAAATGGGATTTTTACTTGATTAGACACAATCCTAAACTAAGAAGGAAGAAGATCTAGACAGTAGGGGCTAATGATTGTGGACTTACCTTGATGAGCTTTCCAACCTTCTTTTGATTCATACCTTGAAACTACCAATGCTCAGAATTGAAGAACCTGGATAATAGAGATCAGAACCCTGGACTTGGGGCTTCAGCTTGTTGGTTCTTTGTCAAGGTGAACCTTGTTCACAACTCAAAGACTTCGAAGGACCCTGCAATGAAGATCAAAAGTTAAGGAAGAAGAAAGCAGGCATATGGAAGGGATGGAATAATTTATGAGCAAGGAAGGAAGTCTGAGATGGTTTGGCCGGCTCCAATGTATCCTTCTTGAACTTGGCGTTGGATGGCTTGGAGAAGAAAGTAGATTCGAGTGGGGGGGAAGGGGGCTTAGGAACAATCACTCAAAGAAATAATATAAGACTACAACTTCAACTTCAACTTCATTTTTCATTCATCTCATCAAAATCCATCTCTTTTACAATGGGCGTCCAAGGCTTTAAATAGCCTCACAAAGCTATCTTTTGAAATTTAAAAACTCCCCAAATCGAGGAGGATTACAAGGGGGGGTTGGAGGATTTGGTGGAGAGTTTGGAGGGATGTGGGGGGGTTGGAGGATTTGGTGGAGGACTTTGAGGGATGTGGCCAACCTCCTTGAATTTGAATCTCCCTTGTTGGCGCCCAAAGGGTGATGAGGTGGCTGGTGAAGTGGCACCTGATGACGTGGCATGGTGAGGTGGTCTTCTACTTGGATAAGAATGACATGTGCCGCCTAGTGGTCCTAGTTGATGGTCCTTTTCTCTTGCTTGGTTGATGTGTCTTCTCTTCTTCATGTGGTCAAATTCTGGGGTCTAGAATTTGAGTCTTGTTCCTGGCTTTCATGGCTTTAAGACTTGATTAGACTTAACTCAACTGAATTAGACTTAACTCAACTGAACTGACTTGACTGACCTAGACTTTAAAACTTGAAATGGACTTACAGGAAATGAAATATTAAAAGTAATTACAGGACTCAATAAACACTCTTGATTTGAAACTCAAAATTAATTACAGGACTCTTGAAAAGGAAATGACTCTTGAAAATAAAATATTTTTGAACTAAAGGATACAAGGTAACCTAATTATCTTCAATCCAAATTGGGATAAGGCTAACCTTGTTGGAGTGAAGTTTCTTTCGGCTTCTGGTGTCCACACCAATTCTCCTGGGGTGGGCAGAACTCGACCCAGTCGAGTATGGTTCAGTTTTGCCTTGGTAATGCTCGAACAAGTCTGGGTTAAGTCTTTGCAGGTCCTCTCGAGTAATCCAAGAGTTGTCGGACTCAGGTCGACCTTGCCATTGAACCAGGTATCGCTGATAGTCCTTATTCCTGGTAGTAATGATCTTGTTATCCAGGATTCTCTCAATCCTCTCTCTCTGCTCAGGTAAGGTTGGTGGTGGACACTCGGAAATATGTTCACTCTTAATAAAAGTTTCTGGCTCAAAAGGCTCACTAGGTATTAGTAGTGGTTCTTTGTATTCTACTAGGTCTGAAACATTGAAGGTTGTACTAATACCCATATCAGGTGGAAGTTCCAAAACATATGCATTAGGCCCTATTTTCTTTAAGATCTTAAAAGGTCCTGCTCCGCGGGCATGCAGCTTCTTTATGGTTCCAGGGGGAAACCATTTAGGGTTGAGCCTAATCATCGCATAATCCCCTTCACAGAATTCTTTAGCCCTCTTATGTGAGTCAGCTAAGTGTTTATAAGTTTCATTGCTCAGGTTGATCTTATTACTGATTTCTTTATGCAGATTTGTGTCATGCTATGCAAAAGACTCAGCAGACTCAGAAACTTACACAAGTACTTATGAAATGCAGACTGAACTAGGCATCTTTATTGAGAGGAATTTTATTGGACTCTCTAGGGCCTAAACCTAACAGATTAATGACTCTCTAGGTTTGACCCTGGTCTGGTATGCACATGAGAATTTACCATGGGTTCCTAGCAAATGCCATAAGGTTTTCCAAAAGTAGGTAGCAAAAGGAATAGGCTTTAAAAGCTCATGCATCCTAGTAATCTCATCAAAATGAAACTTAATGGCTCTAAAATTATGATAAGACTCAGGGAAAGGCAGGAAATAGGATTCCGAGACTTGGGATAATTTAGGGGAATCTTGAAATAGACCTTGGTTACTCATGATGACCTTAAGATTAGAATTTTGATCTACAGGCGGGATGCTTCTAGGTAGTTGAAGGTCATCAGGAAAGTATTCTAGAATAATGATTGGGTTCTTCTCAGGTACCTGAAGGAGTTCTTGTGTCGAAGCTAAAGTATTGGGTTCTTCCTGAGGGCATTGTCTTACGGGAACCAAGTCATCACTAAATTTTGGTTGTTTTGATGTTTTAGGATTAGGCTCAATAATCTTTTCTTTACCAAAGGTTTCCTCAGGTAAGGTACTAAAGTTGTTCTCTTCACAGTCTTCCCCTTCATTTTCATCTATTAAACTTATGTCAGTCTCATACATATATTTACTAGGTTCAAATTTGCCTTCTTCCTTCCCTAGCCCTTCAGTTTGAGGATACCCTAAGTCTTGAGTATTCATGAACTCAACTTGTACTTCAGGGTTCTTACTCCTATCATTCATATGAGCTAATGGGATAGTAGGAGTTGGTTGGTCTAAGGAAAATTGTTTAGCCAGCATTTGGTTCAATTGGGCCATTAGATCATTTAGGCCTCTCAGCGTGGTTTCAAGATTCGGGTCCATGGCTACACTGGACTGGGTCTAGACTGGTGAATATGAGGCTCCTGATCTAGTTTTCATGCATGCAAGTAGACTCAAGCTCGAGCTAAGGTTTCCTAGACCTAGAGCACAAATTAGAAGTCTAATTAAGTGAACCAACTAGCTAGTAGTACTTATGGGACTTAGCCAGGTAGGTGGAGGGGAGTGTAGGTCCCTGATTGCCAACCTTAGACACCAATCTGAGATTGGCCAGGTAGGCAGACCAAATCACAAGCCCTGATGCACCAATCCTAGACACCAAGCCAGTAAGCACACACCAATTAGCTGACACAGTTAACTTGACCCTAACCTGAATCCAACTTGTTGGTGTCCCTAACCCACTAGGGCAATTAACGTTCTACTCAATTTTAATTAACGGGCTGGGATCGATATGCTGGTTGGTGATTTTTGGGCTAGGGACAGGTGATGAAACCCTGACCCTATGTCAAATTGATGCCCTTAATTTGATTTCTCATGAGATGAATGAAATGCAAAGGTGCTGCAGAAGTGTGTTGCAATTTGAAAGTGGTGTGGAAAACGTGATGAAAAAATGTCCAAAAATTCTGAAAAATTCACAAAGGATTCCTAACTTATATGTTTCAATGTAGATGAAAGGAATTTTAAAACTAAAATCTATACTAATCTAAGCAGATCCTACAAATGAAGATAAATAAAAAGGACAGAACATAACCCTAATGACAGTGTCGAACTGCAAAAATTTTTATTTTTTTTATAATTTTTTTCTGATGATGAAATTTAATATGGTGATAACTGACTTAAAAAGGAACAAGAAAAAAAATATTTTAATAAAAAATTAGTGACTTGCCTTTGAAGTTGCAGGCGGATTACAGTCAGCCTACAGAAAATACAGCAAGCAGAAAAACAGAACGTGACCAATGCAAAATTCATAAATGAAATCTAAAAAATCCTTTGGCTTTCTTTTTCACGGGTCAATCACAATGGCACCCCGACACGCCTTAGGAGATCCCCGTGGAATGGGAAGAGAGGGTGTTTAAACCCTACTTTCTCCTAAGACCGGACGGCCTGGTAACGCCCCCGATCCAAGTACTTCAAGGACTTAATGCTATGCAATCAGGAACTTATTCTACCATGCTCTGATACCAAGATGATGCGGCACCGTACGCTCTGATACCAAGAATGATGCGGCAAGCATATGATTAATGTTTTGAATATGGTTTGTAGAGCAATGAAACCTAATTACACTAGCATTGTACTCATCATAATAAGACTTAAGGATTAAAATAAATGGGATTTTTACTTGATTAGACACAATCCTAAACTAAGAAGGAAGAAGATCTAGACAGTAGGGGCTAATGATTGTGGACTTACCTTGATGAGCTTTCCAACCTTCTTTTGATTCATACCTTGAAACTACCAATGCTCAGAATTGAAGAACCTGGATAATAGAGATCAGAACCCTGGACTTGGGGCTTCAGCTTGTTGGTTCTTTGTCAAGGTGAACCTTGTTCACAACTCAAAGACTTCGAAGGACCCTGCAATGAAGATCAAAAGTTAAGGAAGAAGAAAGCAGGCATATGGAAGGGATGGAATAATTTATGAGCAAGGAAGGAAGTCTGAGATGGTTTGGCCGGCTCCAATGTATCCTTCTTGAACTTGGCGTTGGATGGCTTGGAGAAGAAAGTAGATTCGAGTGGGGGGGAAGGGGGCTTAGGAACAATCACTCAAAGAAATAATATAAGACTACAACTTCAACTTCAACTTCATTTTTCATTCATCTCATCAAAATCCATCTCTTTTACAATGGGCGTCCAAGGCTTTAAATAGCCTCACAAAGCTATCTTTTGAAATTTAAAAACTCCCCAAATCGAGGAGGATTACAAGGGGGGGTTGGAGGATTTGGTGGAGAGTTTGGAGGGATGTGGGGGGGTTGGAGGATTTGGTGGAGGACTTTGAGGGATGTGGCCAACCTCCTTGAATTTGAATCTCCCTTGTTGGCGCCCAAAGGGTGATGAGGTGGCTGGTGAAGTGGCACCTGATGACGTGGCATGGTGAGGTGGTCTTCTACTTGGATAAGAATGACATGTGCCGCCTAGTGGTCCTAGTTGATGGTCCTTTTCTCTTGCTTGGTTGATGTGTCTTCTCTTCTTCATGTGGTCAAATTCTGGGGTCTAGAATTTGAGTCTTGTTCCTGGCTTTCATGGCTTTAAGACTTGATTAGACTTAACTCAACTGAATTAGACTTAACTCAACTGAACTGACTTGACTGACCTAGACTTTAAAACTTGAAATGGACTTACAGGAAATGAAATATTAAAAGTAATTACAGGACTCAATAAACACTCTTGATTTGAAACTCAAAATTAATTACAGGACTCTTGAAAAGGAAATGACTCTTGAAAATAAAATATTTTTGAACTAAAGGATACAAGGTAACCTAATTATCTTCGATCCAAATTGGGATAAGGCTAACCTTGTTGGAGTGAAGTTTCTTTCGGCTTCTGGTGTCCACACCATAAAGTAGTTGCAGGAGCACTTGCCTGATAGAATCCAATAGAGTTGAAGCCAAGGCTAAGGTTGAGAAAGCCAATGGAGGTGCCATTAAGCAAGCCAAAGAGGGCCACCATCCTTCCATCGATGAATTTAGGCTCAAAGAAGTATAGGCGCTGTGCAACATGGAGCGTGTAGAAGGTAACCATCAAATGCCAGCTTGTCAAGGTCGTCGCTGACCACATTCAAATTCTCATCCAAATTAGAGTAGTGAAATGAGCCTCCAGTTATATATATATGTATCTTAAAAAATCTGGACCTAGACTTCAAAACTTAATAATGATCTGAAAGGAGACCTGACGGGACCAAGATTATATATATATATATATATATATATATATAATATAGGATCAAATTCAATTGGACTGGTTGAAATTTATATGTTTCATGTCAAATATGTTAGGGAGTTGAGTCTTAATCAGAGAGCCACACTTGACCTAACAAACTGGATTTGCCTTCAAGGATGGACCGGCTCCACGTTTGGTTGGGCACTTGGGTTCACTTGTTTGGGCCCAGCATCCCACTTGCACACAAGAGGCTGATAGGGAAAATCTCTTTAGGAAAATTGGCCTTATTGATAGATTAAAGTCATTCACGTGATAAGTATCACCTGACCAGTTCTAATTCATGTCAGATTAAGGCCAAGTTTTAGACACGACATCATCAATTCCAGAATAATCCAATCTATTTGATTTCGGGTCATCCTTCATCTAGACCTTGTTTAAAAAATTTTAACAAAAAAGGAAAAAGAAGAAAATAGTTTGCAATTTGTACATGGTGCGATTAGTTGTATTATTCGTAAACATATAGAATTGAAAAATGGTAGACCTAAGGTTGCAAATTTGTACATATATAAAATTTCATACTTGGACTTGGGCCGCTGCTTCTTCCCGTCTCCTACCAACATCTTCCCGGATCTGCCCGACCAAAGCCCCAAGTCGCCGGATCCCCTAACCTCCTGCGACACCTCACCACCACCGGCCGACCGGAAGTCTCCAACCGAGCCAAGCCAGCCCGTCCGCCCACCACCAACGCCATGTGAGCCCTTCCGTGAGGCCCCTTTCGTCCTAGCCACCGCTGCAGACGTACCCTCCATGGCCAACGCCCGTCCGACAGACCGAGCACCCACGGCCAACCGAAAAACCTCCCTCCAGCCCAACGCCCCGTCCATCTCCGCCGTTCCCTATTCCGCACGACCGTCAATGCACCATCCCATGCCAGTCCGCCCGTGACTAGAACCGCCGGGACTCCTTCGCTTCACCATCACCGGTTGCCTCCGTGACCCCTGCCGGCCGATCCGCCATCGCCGCCCAGCCTCGTCACCATCAAGATCCTGCCGGATCTCCTCTTCCATTTGGTCCCTGTTCTTCCCTGCATTGGACCAAGGAAGGAAGAACTTGGCACGAACGTGAAAGCCTACGTTCTGTCCTACCGACTTTTGCACCGCACGAATCCCAAAGTGCATGGATTCCAGAGCACATGGATCCCAGAGGTGCACGATTCTCAAAGTCACACGTATCTCAGAGCACATATTTTAAAGCATTGGATTTTAATTAACTTTTATTTGATTTAGGATTGATATATTGCTTGTTTTTTGGTGTTCCAGGTCCAACGGCTTCAGATCAATCTTGTCCATGAACTACTGGTCCGGATTTTCGACGACCTCAGGACGATCTTTCTTTTCCAAATTTCATGAAATTCCGTATTTTCGGGTGAGATCCATTTTGAGAACCTGATCTAGTCAATTGATGGTTATTTCTATTTAATTAGATTTAATTTAATTAAATTTGACACCATAATCTAGAGATTGTTTCTTAACGATCAACGGTCCAACACCAGCCTTGGTATCAGAGTGTTCAGTACCACATCACATAGTTTTACCAATGATGCATAGTTTCTTGTACCAATGATGCATAGTTTTGAAGTTCTTCATTCTGGTAAGATATATCTTGTGGGAAACCTGAAAGTAACTATAGGATTAATGCATGGTTTTACCAATGATGCATAGTTTTAATAATGCATTTAGTGTATTCTTATTTGTAACCTTCAACTTTGGGAATGTTTAGTATCTAATGTTTCTTGATCATTGTTTATTTGATTATCCATTGCGTAACAAATTGTCATCTACCTAACACTTTCATTTGAATAACTTAAAGTAACTATAGGATCATCTCGCTCAAATGCCATGGCTTTGTTAGTTCTTATACTACTTATATTATAAGTGATAGGATTGCTAATCTAAGTAGCTTGAACGAGTTGCTGCATTCTTAAAGTAACTATAGGATCATCTTGCCCAAATGCCAATACTTCCTTTTCCTCTTCTATTTCTTATTCATTATATAAGTTCCTTTTTTTTTATAAAAGTGTATTTTCTTTTTTCTTTTGATAAATAGATTGATAAAATTTATGGCTATATATTAATTTTATATAGGTATAAAGATACAATATGTCAGGAGATCGCAGTTAGATGTATAATCGGTTGAGAAATGGATATATCACTAACGAATTTAAGGAAGGGGTGAAAAGATTCCTTCAATTTGCATTTTCGCAACCTAATCATGTAGATGGAAATAAAATTAGATGTCCATGTTCAAAGTGTCGTAACTTAAAATTTTGTGATAGAGATGAAGTTCTTTTGCACCTTTACTATAAAGGTTTTGATGAGCTCTATACTGTATGGACTTCACACGGTGAGAGTTATAGTCATGTCGGAGAATCTTTAGAATATGATATTAATCCATACAGAAGGTTGGTAGTAGAAGGGTTCGGTCCAGAATTTCAAGAATTCCAACTAAATATGGAGATCACCAATGAAGAAGGTTATGATGTGCATGAATCCCCAAATCCACATGCTGAGAAATTCTATTCTTTGCTCAGAGCAGCGGATGAGCCATTATGGAAGGGATGTCGAAAGCACACCAAATTATCTGTAGTATCGCAACTATTAAATTGTAAGTCTGAATTCAATATGAGTGAAAACTATTATGATCGTCTCCTGTCGATTATCAAGGGCTTGTTACCAGAAGATGAGAATCTAGTAGACAATTTCTATGAAACAAAGAAAATGATGGGGAAGCTTGGCCTTGGCTATCAAAAGATTGATGTGTGTCCTAATATGTGTATTTTATATTTTTTAAAAGATGAGGCAAAGACAGAATGCAGTATTTGTTGTCATGCTCGATGGAAATCTAGAAGAAATGATTGTGGTGTAAAGGCAAAGAATATTCCTTTTAAAGTACTACGATATCTTCCATTAATCGATAGGCTTCAAAGGTTATTTATGTCATTAAAAATAGCACAATATATGACTTGGCATGCTTCAGATAGATGTGCAGATGGATTTATGGCGCACCCGTGTGATAGTGAGGCATGGAAGCATTTTGATAGAATTCATCCTGACTTTGCATCCGATCCAAGAAATGTGCATTTGGGATTGTGTACCGATGGATTCAATCCTTTTGGACATTCATCAACACCTTATTCATGTTGGCCTGTTTTGATTGCGGTATATAATTTACCTCCATGGTTGTGTCTTAAGCGACAGTATATTTTTTTAAACATGGTGATACCAGGTCCGAAGAGTCCAGGCAAGAATATTGATGTATTTCTAAGGCCTCTAATTGAGGAGTTGAAGCAGTTATGGAGAGTGGGGGTGAATACTTATGATGTGAGTAGAAGGCAAAATTTTCAAATGAAAGCAGCACTTCTATGAACAATTAGTGACTTCCCTGTATATGGCATGTTATCCGGATGGAGCACACATGGGATACTATCATGTCCTTATTGTATGGAGCGCACTAAGGCATTCATCCTAAAAAATGGTGGCAAGACATCATTTTTTGACTGTCATCGTCAGTTTTTACCTCTTGATCATCAATACAGGAGACAACGGAATGCTTTTTCTCGTGGTCGAGTTGAGAGAGATGTACCCCCTTCTCGATTATCTAGTGAAGAAATATTAAACAGAGTGTGCATGCTTCTAGATATCACATTTGGCACATAACATATTAAACAAAAATTACCTGGATTTGGTGTTGAACATAATTGGGTAAAAAGAAGTATATTTTGGGAGTTGCCTTATTGGCACACAAATCTTATCAGACAATCTTGATGTTATGCAAGTAGAAAAATTTGTGTTTGAGAATATTTTTAATACAATAATGGATATTAAGAATAAAACCAAAGATAATGCAAAGACAAGGAAAGATTTGGAAAGATATTGTAGTAGGCCTCATTTGCACTTGAAGTCATATTGGTGTAGAATGTAAAATGAAACTATGCAACCCTAATGGAGATTAGCAAATGATTAACCAAGCAATTCCCTATTTGCATATAAACAACTCAACATAAACTATCAAAGAGATCTAGTGAAGAAGCTCGAAGGATCTAACATAAACCTAGTGATCGAGACTCTCAGAATAAGAAAGGAATAGGACCAAAAGAGAACCACGCAAGCCAAGCTAGGTCTAATTTAACATTGCAGACTTAATCAATACTAGACATACCTGACATTGGCCCTTCAATTAGAATAGATTCACTCTTGAAGAGGTCTCCCGGATGACATGAACATAATACCACTGAAGGCCCCTCTTGTTTTCTGGATCTATGGCAAGTAAACCTTCCTCTTGAAGCCAGAATCCCGGAGAACCCTGCAACAAAGAACCCCTAAGATGAGTGACTTAACAAGTAATCAACTAGAGAAAAGAAAGAAGGATGGAAGAGGCATTGAAGGAGATCTATCTTGGCATCATGGTAGAATGCTTGAAGTGGAGTAGGTTGGTCGCCTTGTGATGATCTTCTTGATTCACCCTTGAACGCTGGAGCTAGTTTGAAGTTATGAAAGAAGAGGAAGTCTTTGGCGTTGAGAATGGAAGAAGGAAAGATTAGGGTTGGCGTGGAGGAAGAGAAAGGCTAAGCTACCACATAGACACATAGGAAAAAAAATACATAGAAGAAAAAATACCAACTTCATTCATTAACCATCCTTTTCAATGGGGCATTCCATAGCTTAAATAGAAGCCTTACAACATTTTTAAAATTTGAAAACCCATAGGATTAGGAGGATTACAAGGGGGTGTTGGAGGATATGGTGGCATTTGTTGCTTGAAATGTGGGGAGTTGGAGGATATGGTGGCATTTGTTGCTTGAAACTCCTTCAAAGCTTGACATGTGGCGCAAGGTGGGGACCACTTGATGAGGTGGCGGTGTCCTTTGGAGCTCTTGACATGTGGCATAAAGTGGGGATCACTTGTTGAGGTGGCGACTTCCATTGGAGCTTTTGACATGTGGCACAAGGTGGGGGTCACTTGATGAGGTGGCTTCTTCTTGTCTTGATGCTTCATGGACTCATGGATTGGGCTTGATTTAACTGGACCCAACTCTCAATTGTAGGGTTAACTAAGATATTAAACCAGACCCAACATGGACTCGAAATTAACTACAAGATTATTTGGACTCAAAAAAAAGAAAAATTACAGGACTTCTCTTTTGCTACTCCAACCACAAGGACTCGGACTTGACCTGAATTGGTTGGAGTTTTTTCCTGATTCTAGTGCCCACATCATCATATAATGACAGGCTTTGCAAACCTAAAGCCTCTTATGCATTGACTACTGAACAAAAAAGGAATATTTGTAACTGGTTAAAGGAATTGAAGCTTCCCGATGGCTATGCCTCAAATATATCTCGATGTGTGAATGTTGATGATTATAAGTTCTGTGGATTAAAGAGTCATGATTGCCACATACTTATGGAGAGATTGCTTCCTATTGCTTTTCGGGATATGGTGCCACCTTCAGTATGGAATGCAATAACCGAATTATGCCATTTCTTTCGAGATATCTGCTCCATTGTCATTCAGGTTAAGCATATGGAAATCTTAGAGAAAAATATTGTTGAAACCTTATGTAAGTTAGAGAAAATCTTTCCTCCTGCTTTCTTCGATTCCATGGAACACTTGCCGGTTCACTTGGCTTATGAAGCAGGTTGGAAGACCAAATCAATTTAGATGGATATATTTATTTGAGAGGTACCATTCTTTATTTTTAGTATATAATTTATTAAATTTCTATCTTATATAAGTAAAATTTATGTTGTTTAGGTACATATTATACTTGAAAAGAATGGTACGAAATAAGTCCTCTGTCGAGGGTTCAATATGTGAGGCCTATGTTATCGAAGAAATTAGCTCTTTTTGCTCATATTATTTTGAGCCTAAGGTACAAACAAGGTTAACTCGAGTTCCACGAAATGATGATGGAGGAGATGTGAGGCCTTCAGGATGTCTTTCTATATTTTCACATCCTGGACGACCGATGAAAACAACTGCATCTTATAGGTTAATGACTGATGAAGAGTATGATGCTGCACATATTTATGTATTGCTTAACTATGAAGAGCTTGGACCGTTTATAGAGTAAGTGTTCCATTTTTAATTTATAATATATATAAGGTATTAAATTATTTGGACTAACTATGTGCAACTAACATAAATACAGTCGATATGAGTTGCATGTCAGAGCATGTTCACCTCAAATAACCGATGCAGAAGTTGAGAGACTACGTGAGCGAGAGTTTGCAAGATGGTTAAAAAATTTGGTCAGTTGATAATGTACTTTATGTAATATTTTTTTTATCATTGATCATTAAGTTAGATGATTGTGATAATTTTTTCTTGAAAATAGGTGAAGAGTGAGAGGCATGGAATTGATCGACGTATCATGGATATAGCACAAGACCCAATTGCAGGAGTTACAACTTTCAAAGGATATTTTGTCAATGGTTTCAAATTTCACACACTTGAATATGGTATTAATAAACAAACAATGAATAATGGTGTGTGTGTAACAGGAAGCTATTACAATGACTTTGAATGTGATTATTACGGCATGTTAATTGAGATTTTGGAGTTAACTTATTATGGTGCTGCAAACAAGGTTGTATTATTTAACTGTGATTGGTATGATACTGAGAGAGGCATTAGAGTGCATCGTGATCATGGCCTTGTGGATGTGCACTACAAATCATGATTGAATACCAATGAGCCTTTTGTATTGATACAACAAGCACAACAAGCACAACAAGTATATTACACCACTTATCCATGCAAGAGTAGGGAGATAGATGGTTGGTGGGCTGTGTGTAAAGCTAAAGCTAGGAATTCCTTTAATATCCCTTTCGTGGATACAAGTAATATCAATGTATCTCCGGATATTGATATTTATCAAGAGGATGAGATCACAGACCTATCTATAGTTCAAGCTGATGAAGATCTTGACATACCTGATTTGCTAGTTGATTTCTCTCAGTATGAAATGCTTAATGATGATGAGATACGTAAGTTGCAACAAAGATTAGAAGAAGCAGTGGTAGAAGATGAAGAGTAAGAAGAAGAGGATGGAGAGGATGCAGAAGATAAGGAAGAAGAAGAATTTGAAGACAATGATGAGTCTAATGAGGACGAAAATGAGTTTGAATTGTCTGATAGTGATAATGAATGATTTGTATACTGTTGCTATTCACATTTAATTTTAGTTGCCATGTAATGAGGATTATTTATAATTTATATATTTTGGATAATTTTGATCATAATTTATCAAATATTTGTCTTGATTATTTGCACTATGTTTACATTGTGGGTTTGTATTATATTATTGTAAATAATATATATGATCTTAAATTACATCCATGATATTTAATATATGCATCTAATCTTTGTATATCAACAGGGATAATGACACATGGTGGAGCATCTAGACTTCATGGAAGGGGTGGTAGAGGAAGAGATGTATCCCGACAACAGCTTCAAGATGAACATGATAGGGATACTGGAAGATATCCATAACGATCTACCCGTAGGCTATTTAACACACCTCCGCGTGTTGAGCAACATGGATCAGTGCCCATGGAGGAGCCCTCTGCCAATCCTTCACCTCATGTGCCTGATAGTATAGGTTCGATTGGCTCTACACATACAAGAGACCCGAACCAGCCTGCTCCTGAGCCGACAGTTGAAACAGATAAAGTTTCCATCACAGTAGAAATGAATAAGTAAGTTTTACAATTATATGTTTTTATTTGATATCTATTTCTATTTTTATTTCATATGATATGATTAATTTGCTTGATGTTTAATGCATAGATTCGTCGAGCCTGAGGTATCACGTCAGATGAGTGTTTGGTTGAAGCAATGTTTTAAAGAAGCTTGGCCTTTGTGGGGTTCAGTGGAGCAAACAACCAAAGATGAGTTGTTACGTAGATTTGAGGTGATGTATTAAATTGTTACTTAGTTCATAACGAAGTTATTATGATAACATAGCATAAGTCTTTGATATGTTTTACAGGCAAGGTATAGATGGTCTTCAGCTGATGATTATAATATTAGAAAATGTTGGGTGAGTACCAACAGATCTCTACTGACAGGCATGATAAGTGAGGCACGAAAGAAATGTGTTGATGAGTTAAAGGAGAGGAATCCACTAGCCACACTTGCAGACACGATCGGCAAAGTTCATCCAAGTTGGATGAGACAAGAAATATGGGATGAGTTATGTCAGAGGCATTGGCTTAAAGATAAGTGGCAGCAGAAGTCTAAAGCTGGTCAGGAAAATCGAATGAAGCAAAAAGAAGGCTCAATCACTAAGCATTCAGGGGGTTCCATTCCTTTTGTGATGCATAAGAGGAGAATGGTAATTTATTTAGTATTTTTTAATTCCTATTGATGTTTATATTCATAATATATTTATGATACAATAACTTGTTGTAGATGCAAGAGAATGGTGTAGAACCTACAATTGCATCGCTTTTTGAGCGCACCCATATGAAGAAAGGGACAGGAGAGTTTGTGGATGCAAAATCCAAGAAAGTTAGTGTATGTTTTCAATTTTATATCTAAATATATTTTATGTTAATATATATATTAATATATTAATTTATTATTCTTTTGTTTATTTTATTTTTATGCATATCATCCATGACATAGATATATTTGCTTATTTATAATTCTTATATTTGTTTTATTCTGATATATGGTTGCAGGAGGCATATAAGACTGGTCTTAATGAAAAGTATGGCTCGGAGATTGAATCACAACCTTCATTTGATGCTACTATATGGGTGGAAGCCACAGGAGGTGTTTCTAAAAATAAGGTTTACGGATTTGGGCCACATGCACATTCATCCAATATACTCGTGAGGACTTCTATATCATGCTCTACTTCTCAACTAGGCAGTTCTTCAGGAAGTGCACCTACCACCAACTCTGTTATCCAAGGAGCTATGGAGAATACACAGGAGCATATTATGGCAGTTTTGATGAACCCTTAACATAAGAAAATGTTGTGATCTCTCATTTCTAGTCTTGGTTTTACATCCTCTGAGCCGTCTTCACCTCCTCCATAAGAAGGAACTGAGTCTGCTAACCCTTCAACTGGTTCTCCATGTGATTGATGTTTGTTATGAACTTATTATGTACATGTTTGATGTTGGGTATTAACTGGAGTTTTTTTGTTTCATGTTTTGATATAGTTTTATTTGTTTATGGATTGAAACCTTGATGGATGTTAAACATATTTAATAGACATGTTAAAATTTGCTTAAATACATTATGATGTTGTTTCGTATTATAAAAATTGAGTTATGGTTGATGTGTTGAGAATTATAATGTATATAGAGCTGCTATTATATTTATAAAATTGTCTTCTAGGTGAAAGCTTTGCCAAATGATTTGTAAGCAAAATAGAATGTAAGATGAAAATTTTACCAAGGGATTACCAAGGAATTTTTCAACAAACTTCAAATAATCACCAAGGGATCTGCGAGGGATAATTCCTTACAAATCATTTAGTTAGCCAATTTTTAGCAAGGGAAATTTCCTCGATGAATCCCTTGGTAATTACTAATGGATTTCTGAGTGCATTTTGGTTAGTGAATCCCTTGGAAAATGGACTACAATTTCACCAAGAAAAATTCTCTTGCTGAAAGTTTTAGATCCCTTTTAGAAATTACCAAGGGATTTCTGAGGGAGACTTTCACCAACATCATATATTCCAAGGGACGAATTTTCCTTGGAAATCCCTCGGTGAAAATCTTCACCAAGGGATTTTTGACTTTCACCAAGGGATTTTGTCTCTCGTTGAAAGGTTAATTTCTGGTAGTGGGCTCAACAATCTTTTCTTTTCCAAGGGTTTCCTCAGGTAAGGTACTAGAGTTGTCCTCCTCAAAGTCTTCTCCTTCGTATTCATCCATCAAGTTTTCTCCAGCTTCATATATTTTCACTACGGTTTCAGCTTGAGTAACCTTCTGGTCAATTAACTCTGAGTCCGCAATAGATATTTCCTCTTCAGGATCATTCTTAGGAACAAATGGGGTCATAGGAGTGGGTCGGCTCGGATTAGGGTTTAATCAGCTCTGATAAAAATTGGGTTGACTCTGTTGTAGAATGGGTCGACTCGGGTGGACTAGGCTAGATCCTGATTTTTTATAAGGGGCACTAATCCAAATGGATTCTGGCCAATGAATTCTGGGTCCAGGAAAAGTCAGTTTAGGTGAACCAGGGTTAGTCCGGGCCTTACAGGTTCTTTCTAGGTTGTCGAGTCGCTTATCTAGTCAGTCAAACCTATTGTTCATCAAGGCACATTGTTCATTGGAGGTCCTCAGCAAAATTTCTATAGTAGACTCAATGATCAGACTGGGTTGGGTTTGGCCTGCTCTAGTGGTCATGCAATAGAAACATTATAAAACAACCTAAGTCTAGGGTTCCTAGACCTAAGGGCCAATATAGTGCTTAGTCAAGATAATAACCAAGACTGTAGTAACTCCCTGATTGGCCAGGTAAGAGGTGGGGTGGTGGGAGGCTCCCATCACTTTCGTGAGGTCCTAATTAAAGAACCACCAGTCCGCTTAGGGCATTTGCCTCTGGACCTCTAGCCTTAGACACCAATTCTCAAAAGCACACACAGAAGTGACTACTACAACGGGTTAACATGTATATAAAACCTGACCTGTTACTGTCCCTAGCTTTAAGTGCTACTCGATTTTAATTAAGGCTTAGGATTGTGCAAATGGGGTTGGTTGTTTTGGGCTAAGGAAAGAGTCTCGATCCTTCCTTTATGTTATATTGCTTGCCCTTAAGTGTTTTCAAGTAAAATGAATGCACAATCAAGATAAGATAAGATAACACTAGCAATTGAAAATTTAAACTTTAAATTTCAAATTTTAAGTTTAGATTTCAGATTTGGATTTTAAATTTTAAATTTTTAAATTTTAAATTTTAAATTGCAGAAATTAAAATTTTATGGAATTTAAACTATATGCTGAAATTCTGAAATAAAAATGTTCTCAAGCAGTAATCAGGCTTGCAGAGATTTTATAGACTGAACTAAATTCTAAAAAAATACCAGAAAATAAAACCAAATGTAAAAAATCCAACGAAATAAAAAACAAAATTTTCCAATCTTCCTATATATAGAAATAATTAAAATAACAGACTATATACTGGAATGGACGGGATGCAGAAAATTAACCCTAAAGATGCATTTCTCTTCATTTTCTTCTTCAGGAATCAATTCACAGTGGCACCCCTACATGCCATAGGAAATTTTCTTTGAATGGGATGTGAGAATTTTGCAGCCCTACTTTTTCCTATGATCGGACGGCCATGGTGAAGCACCCGATTTGAGTACTTAAAGATAATTCAACAAGCATGAAACCCTAATCTAACCTAATGCTCTGATACCAATAAGATGATGCCGAACGATGCGATATGGTGTAAGATGATCTAATTTTAGTCTAAGATGTTTTAAAGAGCAATGATCATAGCAGTAAAGCAACTAAACATAACAGACTAAAGAGATTAAAGAAAGTAACTAACTACTTACCCACAATCTGATCCGCAAGCTATAAAGAATAAGGACCTGACGGCTAGGAAACCATCTAAGATTAGGCTATTCCATGCTTCAACTACCAAATCTAATGAGAAAGGATTGGTTGCTTACCCCAATGAAGATTCTCTTTGACTCGGGATAGATCGGCTGCTTGGTCGCTCAGATCTCACAGCAGGATGAAGATCGGGACTCCAAATTTCAGATCTACCGTTAGATCTCGGTTCGGAAGCAAATGATCCATCCTTTAAAGTCCTTGTACACCTGGGATCTGTAGAGAAGGCAGCAAACAAGACTTTAAGAATGAAGTAAATCAGATTCAAAATGAAAAAAAAAAGGAAGGGTTGGATGCGTAGAGCTTAAAGAAGATTGATAGCAGCTTGTCAAATCCGGCAGAACCTCCACTCAAGGACCTCACCACCTTGAGCTCTTAAGGACCTCCCCGCCTTGAGCTCTTAAGGACCTCCCCGTCCTTAGAGAAAAATACTAAAGCCTAACTCAGCTTTGTGGAAGAAAGAATGCATCTTTATTTTATAAATGAATAATAATAATTACAAGGGGATATGGGGTCCTATTTATAGGGTTCTTCATACATGAAGATATCATAGGACTCCTTTGAATTCAAATTACATTAAAATTTAAATTCTAATTCAAACACTCCTTTGCTTCTTGGCATCTTCCTTGAATTTGAAAATTGAATTAGCTTTTCATGGCTTGGATGACAACTTGAAGTATTCTAGCTTCATGAAAAAATTGTGCGACAAATTTAAGATTGAGATGGCGTGCTAATCCTTCTCTTGGAGCTAATCCTTCTTTCTTAATCTCAATTGGTGTCTCATTTGAATTTTTTGAACTCCTTGATCGGCAACATGGGATAAGAAGCAGCTTCAAAGGTTTAAGTTTGAATTTGAACCCTTCATTTAAATTTGAAAGAGGTTTGGATGAGGGGCTTCCATTCAAACTTCAAAACTTTATTTTCATCTTAAGACAACTTTCAAACTTGAATTTTGAACTCTTCCTTAGCCTTGGAACTCTTCTTTGAATTTGAATTTGGATGAAGATATCTCCTCCTTTGAATTTGAAAGTAGATAGAAGATAACTCCTCATTTGAATTTTTGGATGAACCTCCACTTATTTTGGACTCCATTTAAATTTGAATGAACCATGGGTGGGCGTCATCTAGAGTGGGTGACAAGAGAGAATGAGGGGGGGGGGAGGGGTAGATGAGAAGCAGAGTCCTTCTGCTTTACTCCTCTCAATTGGCGCCTCCTTGGAATCTCAAATGGACGATGAAAGGGAATCGGATGGGGTTTCTCTCTTGGATAAGGATGACCTTGTCATGATGTCCAAATGTCTGGATGTCTGGATGTCTAGATGTCTGATGAAAACTTTGGACAATCCTTTTTTGACCTAGAATTGATCCACCAAGGTGATGATGACTTGGGTCTTGGGTACTTATGACTCCCCTTGACTTATTCAAGCACTAATTACAGGACTCAAATTAGATAATTTACCAAACAAAGCAAATTAATGCTATTTACAAGACTCTTAAAACAATTGATGGACTCAATGGACTGAATTGGTAACTCAACAACCCTAATTGACCAAATTACACTCAATTTGATCCAATTACAACTCAATTTGACTTAATTACAAACTCAAAACAACTGGGACTCGAGTGTTCTTTGTGAAGAACACATGGACTTACTCATTGGTGATCCAAATTGAATTGGAAAAGGTTTGTTTCCCCTTCCTGGCTCTTGTGTCCTCACCATCATGCCCTCGTCCTTCGGGCCCCCAGTCGGAGTGGTTCCCCCGAGGTCGATCCCCGGCTAAGGTCACGCCCTCGCTCTTCGGGCCCCTGGCTAGAGTGGTTCCCTTGAGGTGGAACCCCAGCCGAGGTCGTGCCCTTGCTCTTCGGGCCCCCGACCTCGATCGGAGTGGTTCCCCTGAGGTCGAACCCCGATTGATGTTTCGCCCTCGCTCTTCGGGCCCCAGGCTATAGTTGTTCCCTCGAGGTCAAACCCTAATCGAGGTCGCGCCATCGCTCTTCAGGCCCCTGGCCGATGTGGTTCCCTCGAGGTCGAGCCCCGACAGAGGTCATGCCCTCGCTCTTCGAGCCCCCGGCTGGAGTGGCTCCCCCAAAGTCGAGCCATGACGGAAGCCAGACTCCCTCGTTCGAGGTCGATCCTCTGGTCAAAGTGAACCTCTTCCTCGGGGTCAAGTATGAATGTTTCAAGTGAATGTGGCCTCTCCCTTGAGCCCCCCCAAGGTAGATGGATGGTGACGCCGGCAAGTGGCACCATCACCCTTGCCAGAATCCTGGCATGGCATGGAGAGGCTGACATGCCTGGTGGATGATGGCACGCTGCCTGGAACCCCTGAAGAAAGGGCACATCGATTGTGGCCCCTGTGAGATGGCATTTTATCAGATCTCGCCAACTTATAGAGGAGCGTCCCGCCGGAGCACCAGGTCACTCAGCCTACTGTCAGCACCACCTGCGGAAAGGCACTTCGCTCGGGGCACTGCACCTTTTAACCCACCAACTTCACCACCCGGAAGAAGAAGATTTCACTAGAGAATTCAGACCCTGTAGCACTTGCCCCCGGACTAGTGCTCTGAACATGGTAGAACGATACCAGAGAGGGGCAGGGTTCTGTCAGGGTGCCAAGCCCCGCGACGTGCCCCACGTACCTGCCATGAAAGGGACGTGCACTCCTCCATGCTCTGCCACTGACAGTGGTAGGTCTCCCCAGGCAAGGGGGTACAAGTCTGGTCCCTCTTCTCTAGAGAGGGGGAGGAAGGAGAGTCCTACACCTCACCTATCAGAGGAGAAAGCCGAGCCAGGACTCTGCACCTCATCAAAGGTGCTATTCACCTATAAGAAACCCGAGGGGATCTCCAGCAAAGGTAAACGAGAAGGGCAGGCAATTTAGCAAGGCTCGAAGCATACCCAGAATCCTCGAGAACTCCCAGGGAGAGTTCCAGTGGCCACAGCCACCACTGCTCAAGCCCTCCTTCTCGACCTAAACCTCCACTTCATCATTCTTTTCAAGACCCCTGAGAGTGGAGACCATTTCGGGATCCATCAAGGGAGATCTGTTCCCCTTGATCGTCTAATGACTTGATCGTCGGAGTGGCCCCATCGGGATCCTCGACCCGAGTCTCCCTTCTTTTGCAGGTTCGAGTATGTGCATTGGATGCTAGGTGGGAGAGCCACCAACTGACGCCACGTGAGAGCTGCAGGTCACGGCGATCTTGGTGGCAACATCATAGATGTGACTGAAAGTGAAAAAGGTGCGTTAGCAGGTGCCTACGCTAAGCATGCAACACCAGGGAGCAGGTTTGTATTTTAAAACGATTTTATATTTGCATAGCGAAAAATGCTCCAACCAGGATCTAACATAATCAGGAAGCATGTAAAGAGTATGAACATGTTGCAACATGGGCATGTAATGTTTATAAAATATTATAAATGCATATCTAGATCTACTCATGCATGAAAAACAAAATCCAAAAACATACCTTATTCCAGGCTGGAATAAGCCTGGTATAAACCTGGAATAGACTGGAATAACTGGAATAAAGTTATTCCAGTCGTCTTCCACCTTGGGCTGAAAACAGGGTCTCCGAAAAGTCCACGGAACGCCGCCTTCCGGACCTCCGACCGCTCCCAAATTTGAGCTGTAGATTCTTGAGGAAGTCTTCTTCGATTTGGCACTGGTTTCTGCAAGAAAAACCAAAACCAAAAATCGAGAAAAATCGGCGAAGTCTGCTGCACGAAAATGGCAGCAGATCTGAGTAGCTGTCTTCGTCGATGGGTTTCGGGCAACCGGAGCGATCCCGGTTCGCGTGGTTTGCTCCGAGGAGTAGATGGACACTCCCTCTAGAGGGGAGACACGCCCGGGGCTCTCCGATCTCTCTCCACGCGCGGTGCTAGCCGCCGGAAGAAGCTTCACGATCACAGATTTCTGCAGCAAAACAAAATTTGCTGCAGCAGGGAAGGAGCACTCAAACAATGGGAAGAAAACCTTGGACTCTCCCTTACTCCCTTCCAAAAACAGCTCTACAGGTACCCAATGAGGTGATCTCACAATCCCTCAAAAATTTTCTTGAAAAATTTCTTCTCTCGTTGGTTTTTCACTTCACACGGTGGGAACTACCTCTCTTCTGAAACAGGGGTGCAGGCCTTAAAAAAATCAGCAGGAAGAGGGAGAGGGAGGTGGAGAGACGGTGAGGTGGAGAGGCTGGGAATGGCTGCAGTTAATCACCCAATTAACCAAGCCTTAAAACCAGCCGGTGGGAGGAAGAAGAAAACGCCCAGCGTTTGGCCTTCGGCGCTTGGAATTTTTCCAGCGAGAATCACCGTGTAAACGGTCACGCTGAGAAGAAAAATTTTAGCGGTTCAACCAAAACCGGTCCAACCAAAATTTGTCCAATCCCATTAAACCAATTTGGTTCAAACCCAACGGTGGTTCAATCTAATTGAACCTGGTTCAGGGAATAAAATTGGTTCACAACCAATAGGAGGCCGAAACGAACTCCGAATCAGTTCAAAACTGATTCAAAAAAATCCTGGCGCAGAGCTGGTCAACCCGGAACATTTTTCGGTCGACACAAACGAGGGCAAGACGGGGAAAAGAGTGCTCAAAAATACTGTGACCACAAAACCGAAACGATTCCTAATCGTAATCAGTATCCGGATCAGAGAGTTATCCTCTATGGCGTGTGACCTCATAGGTTCGAACCTAAACGGTAGCACTAGAACAATTTCTAGTACCAGCACAGGAAACCATCTAGCAATGGGTCCCGGCGTCCGGATAGGTCGAAGATGCGGGAGCAAACAATCGAACCTCTAGCATATGGTTACCGTATAATTCATCCCTTTGACCTCAAATGCTCAGGACGACTGAGATTGGGCTGCCAACCCAGACTGAGTCAGTCGACTACGTGTCTCAACCTCGCAAGCCTAGTGACTCTTCACTAGAGCTACCCCGGCCGAGGATTTGCTAAATTGAGATACTGCGAGACATTCAATCCAAACTGTTTGGACAGGTCAATTCCATCTTGGTCCATCACTGCTCCACAAGTACTTTCCTGTACCCAGAAACCTTCCATCACCGGATTAAAAATCCGGGTAGTCCGGCACCAAAGCACAGGGAGTTGCTTGCAAGCTACCGTGATGACCTCAGGTCAGAGGGAAACTTATACCCATATCCAATCGTGAGTATCCCTTTGGCAGAAAGGGACTGCACGGAGTCACGTTCAATGAGATATCACATATATCCCACTTGCAGATCACATCAATGTCACCACACTCATTTGGTCAAGAGGACAACCAAACGATGTGAACTACAACAACCTATACTTGATATATTGCCGTCCAGTACAATATATCCTTTGGTTGTGAACCGGGTTTAAGGACCACTCGATACATCCTCTCTGTATCGAAGTCAGTGTAGTCCTAAGGACTTCATCATATAGGAAAGAGTTCATTTCAGGGAAATTCAATATGTGATGAGCTGCCAAAAATAATATTTTATTAATTCATTGAAAAAATATAATACTTAGCTCAACCGCCTACAACCCAGGCGATTGGCTTTGGGACACAATTCCCAACAACTCCCACTTGTACTAAAGCCAATCAGAAGAGTATCTAATACCCATTTCCCATTTACAATAGTCGAACTCTTTTATTCCGAGAGCTTTAGTGAAGGGGTCGGCCAGATTTTCTTTTCCATCGATCTTCAGAAGATTGATGTCGCCTCGTTCCACGATCTCTCGTACGAGGTGGTAGCGCCGCAGGATGTGCTTGGTGCGGTGATGAGCTTTTGGCTCCTTAGCTTGAGCAATGGCTCCAGTGCTGTCACAGTACACCGGAACAGGACCATCTAGGGAAGGTGCCACCCCTAGCTCTCAAAGGAACTTTCGCAACCACACAGCTTCCTTTGCTGCATCTGATGCTGCAATATATTCTGCTTCGCATACCGAGTCAGCAACAGTTGCCTGCTTGGAACTTTTCCAGCAGACCGCTCCTCCGTTCAGGGTAAATACAAACCCTGACACACTCTTGCTATCATCTCTATCTGACTGGAAACTGGAGTCAGTGTACCCCATAAGTTTCAAGTCAGGTTCTCCATAAATCAGCCATTGATCTTTAGTGTTTCTCAAATACTTGAGGATGGACTTAACCACCTTCCAATGCGCCTCACCTGGGTCAGACTGGTATCTACTCACTACTCCTAGTGAGTATGCCACGTCTGGTCTAGTACAAGTCATAGCATACATGATAGAGCCTACTGCAGAAGCATAAGGTACTCTACTCATGCGTTCTCTTTCCTCAGGAGTTGTCGCACAATCCCTTTTGGAAAGAGTAATTCCAGAACCTATCGGAAGATAGCCTTTTTTGGAATTTTCCATGCTGAACCGTTTCAACACGGTGTCAATGTACGTAGACTGGGACAGTCCCAAAAGCTTCTTAGATCTATCTCTATAGATTTTCATACCTAGTATGTAAGAAGCTTCACCCAAGTCTTTCATGGAGAACTGAGATGATAACCAGACCTTTATTCCTTGTAATGTTGCGACGTCATTCCCGATTAAGAGAATGTCGTCAACATACAGTACCAGGAATACAATCACAGAACCATTAATCCATTTATAGATGCACGGTTCTTCTCCGTTCTTAACGAAGCCGTACGATTTGATACACCTATCAAACCGTAAGTTCCAACTTCGAGATGCTTGCTTGAGTCCATAGATGGACCTATGCAACTTGCATACTTTTGATTCATCTGTGGATGAGAACCCTTCAGGCTGTATCATATACACTTCTTCTTCCAGCTCCCCATTTAGGAAAGCGGTACGGACATCCATCTGCCAGATCTCGTAATCAAAATATGCTGCCAAAGCAAGCATGATCCGAATGGACTTGAGCATTGCCACAGGGGAGAAAGTCTCGTCATAATCGATACCATATCGTTGACGATATCCCTTGGCAACCAGACGGGCTTTATAGGTTTCTACCTTTCCATCTGCGCCCCTTTTTCTCTTGAAGATCCATTTACACCCGATGGGTTTTATTCCTTCAGGTGGATCAACCAATGTCCAAACATTGTTGATTTCCATGGACTCCATTTCGGATCGCATGGCTCCAAGCCATGCCTCAGAGTCAGATCTCTGAAGTGCATCCATATAGGTGATCGGATCCTCATTGTTCTCATCGAGCTCAATGGGATCGCCGTCCCGGACCAAGAAACCGTAGTATCTGTCCGGCTGACGCGGTATTCTACCGGATCTCCTAATGGGTTCTGGGTGTGATTCAATCACAGCCGGTTCTACGACGTCTTTAGAGTGTGTAGGTTCTTCTATTGGCTGAACTTCATCAAGTTCAATCTTAGAGGCTATAGTTCCTTCTCCAAGGAACTCCTTTTCCAAAAAGATAGCTCTAAGAGCAACGAACACCTTTTGTTCATTCTCCAAATAGAAGAAATACCCTTTGGTTTCCTTAGGATAACCAACAAATAAACACCGATCAGACCTAGGACCAAGTTTGTCTGAGTCTAAACGCTTTACGTAAGCCGGACAACCCCAGACCCGAAGGTGTGAGATTGATGGTTTACGTCCATTCCACATCTCATACGGAGTGGAGACAACAGATTTACTTGGAACATTATTTAATAAGTAACAGGCTGTCTGAACGCATATCCCCAAAAGGATAGCGGCAAAGTTGCAAAGCCCATCATGGATCGAACCATGTCCAACAAGGTTCGATTCCTCCTTTCGGACACACCATTCAACTGTGGTGTTCCTGGAGGAGTCCACTGAGAGAGAATTCCATTTTCCTCAAGATATGTCAAAAAAGCACCAGATAAGTATTCGCCACCTCGATCAGATCGAAGGGTTTTAATACTTTTTCCAGTTTGCTTTTCTACTTCATTACGGTATCGTTTGAACATTTCAAACGACTCAGACTTATGTCTCATTAAAAAGACATAACCGAACCTTGAAAAGTCGTCTGTAAAAGTAATGAAATATTTGTATTCTCCTATAGCACTAACTGTCATCGGTCCACATACATCAGTATGTATTAGACTTAGAAGTTCTGTAGCTCGTTCACCTTTTCCAGTAAAAGGTGACTTGGTCATTTTACCAAGTAAACAGGATTCACAAGTGGGCAGTGATTCAGAATCACTGACCTCGAGAAGTCCATCTCCTCGCATCTTGTTTATCCTATTTTGGTTAATATGACCTAGCCTACAGTGCCAAAGATACAAATCGTTGACATTATCTAACCTTGGACGTTTGCTAGAAGTGTACATTACACTAACAGGCCTTGATAGTACGTATATGCCATTATTTAATCTAGCTTTCATTATAATAGAGTTATTCAAAATAACATTGCAAAAATCTCCTTTTATTGATAGTTCAAAACCACAACTGGCCAAAAGGCCTACAGAGATTATGCACATAATGAAACTAGGACAATAGTGACAGTCGACTAGTTCGACAGTACAAGACTCAAAGACAAGACGCAGGACTCCAACCGCCAGTACTGGAACACGATTTCCATTCCCGACGCTCAGAAATTGTTCTCCATCTTCAAATCTTCTGCTAACTTGAAGTCCCTGTAACGAATTACAAACATGAATTGGACTACCAGTATCCAATACCCAGTTAGCAGTATCAACAATTGAGTAATTACAAGGTCTTATCATATAAATACCTTGTTCACAGACTTCTGCTTTCTCGGCCTGTTCGGATCAAGGGACGCTATATAAAGAGGACAGTTCCTCTTCCAGTGTCCCTTCTTCTTGCAGTGGAAGCACTCTGCAGAAGACTGATCAGCCTTAAACTTCCTGGTCTGACTCGGGCCAGGAGCATTCTGCGCCTTCTTTCCCTTTTTATTTATTTTCTTCTTCCCTTTCTTAAAGGGACGACGACCTCTACCTCCTCCCACTAAATTCACCACCCCCTTATTAAGTTGGTGGTCTTTCTCGAAAGTCTGCAGTAATCCCAAAAGACCATGGTAGTTGACTGCAGGCTTGTTCATTCTATAATGATCAAGAAAGTCAAGATAGGAGGAGGGAAGAGAATTCAGGATCGCATCCTTGCCGAGCTGCTCGTGCAAGGGGCATCCGAGTTTGCCCAGTTTTTCAATCAACTCGATCATGTACAATACATGATCAGTGACTGAACCGCCATTCGGCATCTTGGAGTTGTAGATGGCACAAGACACTTTGTACCGTTCTACATCATCCGGGGTGCCGAAGGATTCCTTCAACTTTTGAAGGATTTCATCAGGTTGGGCCTCCTCGAATTTGCGAGTGAACTCGTCGTTCATCGCCGCTAGCATAATGCAACGGACAGTAGTCTGATCAGAGACCCACTTCAAATAAGCATCTCTGACCGCACTCCATGCATTAGCGGTAGGGATTTCAGGTGCCGGATCCGTTATCACATACAGGATCCGTTCGTGCTCCAGAACTATTCTCAACTTTCGATACCAACTATCGAAGTTGTGACCTTTTAACTTCTCGTTATCGAGAAGTGACCGGAGTGACAAGTTTGAAGACATCTGAAAAGAAAACAAGACCAAATTAGTTTATGAATTAATAACTTAACCAAAAGACTTGGACTTTAGTCTAAAGGTTTCTCCCACTAATTTTTCAGATTGGTAGCCTCTAACTCCAATCCGTGAAAACACTTTTTCAAGTGGGTACTGAAATCCAATAGGCCACGCATGAGCCCGACTATGGCCGGCTCACCCATACGAGCCTAAAGGTAGGTTCGTAAACCAATTGTTTCCCTAAACAATTTTCAGTATTTTATTTTGCCTCAGAGAACACCCCAATCGGCCTAGGGGCCTCCTATTGCGGGTCTCTGGTTAGGTCCAACCATTAAAATGACTAATCCAATGCTTCCAGCTAACTAAAGACCAAGCCCGACTATGGCCGGCCCACCTGGTCCCGTTAAGGAGGTTGCACTGAATCATCATCGATCAGATAGAAATTCCAGTCGCCGGATGTACACCCGTTCTATGGAACTGCCGATGCACACCAAGCTAGTGGACACATTTCTATCTAACTTAATGGGAGGCTAAGACACTGTCAACTCCTTGACTTAGTCTTTTTAAGGACCTAATAATTTTAGAGGATTTTTAATTATTTATGATAGAAGAATAAAGGTAAGGACATGGATCATCCTCCCACTGAATCAATCAGATTCCAGGAGGGTTGATATAAATCAACATTTGATCCATGGGCACCTATTTGATCAGTCAGACCGATCAACCTGGGTGACATGGGTTAACTCGAGTCGTTGAGCTTTTCCAATCAGTTCTGGTTAACTCGACTAGCCAGGTAGGTGAGATCATGGGTGAGTATCCGCCATTAACCATCTTTCCTAGACACCAACCAAGTTGGCCAGGAAAGAGGTAGCCTCATACAACCATGATCACTATTGCCAAACCTACCTCGACACCAGTCGGTTTACCAGACCCGATCAGATTTGCCTAAAGACTCGGGCGTCCACAGAGCCACTAATTGGATCCATTTTAGATGAACGGATCAACTATTCTAACTATTAGATAGTTCTAAAGAAGTACCTTGATCAATTTTGATTAGTCTTCTTTTATCCGGTTCAACTAAACCTAGGTCTAACCCAGTTAAGGACCCAATTAGATAACTAATCCAATTAACCCAAAATGGCTTATTCATGTCAACTTAGATTTCATAAACCTAATGATTTAAGCCATACATTTAATCAAAACATTTTTAATTAAGTGTCAATGTAAAATATTTTTCACATTACATCATGCATCATTTCTAGATTTTATTTTATAAACATTTCATGGCCCAATACATGTCAAAATTGTATCTAAGCTAAAACAATTTTAATTCCGAGATTTCCTTAAAGGATCCTTCTGAAAAGGCCAACACAGATGATCCGTTTCGTGTCAAAGACACACGGTCATGGTGAAGGTCTCAACTAGGTTCCTAAAAGTACTATCAGGATACAAAAATAGATTAAACTATTTTTAATCTAACATGCATCAAGATTATGTTACAAAGGCAACCTGGCTCTGATACCACTGAAAGTGAAAAAGGTGCGTTAGCAGGTGCCTACGCTAAGCATGCAATACCAGGGAGCAGGTTTGTATTTTAAAACGATTTTATATTTGCATAGCGAAAAATGCTCCAACCAGGATCTAACATAATCAGGAAGCATGTAAAGAGTATGAACATGTTGCAACATGGGCATGTAATATTTATAAAATATTATAAATGCATATCTAGATCTACTCATGCATGAAAAACAAAATCCAAAAACATACCTTATTCCAGGCTGGAATAAGCCTGGGATAAACCTGGAATAGACTGGAATAACTGGAATAAAGTTATTCCAGTCGTCTTCCACCTTGGGCTGAAAACAGGGTCTCCGAAAAGTCCACGGAACGCCGCCTTCCGGACCTCCGATCGCTCCCAAATTTGAGCTGTAGATTCTTGAGGAAGTCTTCTTCGATTTGGCACTGGTTTCTGCAAGAAAAACCAAAACCAAAAATCGAGAAAAATCGGCGAAGTCTGCTGCACGAAAATGGCAGCAGATCTGAGTAGCTGTCTTCGTCGATGGGTTTCGGGCAACCGGAGCGATCCTGGTTCGCGTGGTTTGCTCCGAGGAGTAGATGGACACTCCCTCTAGAGGGGAGACATGCCCGGGGCTCTCCGATCTCTCTCCACGCGCGGTGCTAGCTGCCGGAAGAAGCTTAACGATCACAGATTTCTGCAGCAAAACAAAATTTGCTGCAGCAGGGAAGGAGCACTCAAACAATGAGAAGAAAACCTTGGACTCTCCCTTACTCCCTTCCAAAAACAGCTCTACAGGTACCCAATGAGGTGATCTCACAATCCCTCAAAAATTTTCTTGAAAAATTTCTTCTCTCGTTGGTTTTTCACTTCACACGGTGGGAACTACCTCTCTTCTGAAACAGGGGTGCAGGCCTTAAAAAAAACAGCAGGAAGAGGGAGAGGGAGGTGGAGAGACGGTGAGGTGGAGAGGCTGGGAATGGCTGCAGTTAATCACCCAATTAACCAAGCCTTAAAACCAGCCGGTGGGAGGAAGAAGAAAACGCCCAGCGTTTGGCCTTCGGCGCTTGGAATTTTTCCAGCGAGAATCACCGTGTAAACGGTCACGCTGAGAAGAAAAATTTTAGCGGTTCAACCAAAACCGGTCCAACCAAAATTTGTCCAATCCCATTAAACCAATTTGGTTCAAACCCAACGGTGGTTCAATCTAATTGAACCTGGTTCAGGGAATAAAATTGGTTCACAACCAATAGGAGGTCGAAACGAACTCCGAATCAGTTCAAAACTGATTCAAAAAAATCCTGGCGCAGAGCTGGTCAACCCGGAACATTTTTCGGTCGACACAAACGAGGGCAAGACGGGGAAAAGAGTGCTCAAAAATACTGTGACCATAAAACCGAAACGATTCCTAATCGTAATCAGTATCCGGATCAGAGAGTTATCCTCTATGGCGTGTGACCTCATAGGTTCGAACCTAAACGGTAGCACTAGAACAATTTCTAGTACCAGCACAGGAAACCATCTAGCAATGGGTCCCGGCGTCCGGATAGGTCGAAGATGCGGGAGCAAACAATCGAACCTCTAGCATATGGTTACCGTATAATTCATCCCTTTGACCTCAAATGCTCAGGACGACTGAGATTGGGCTGCCAACCCAGACTGAGTCAGTCGACTACGTGTCTCAACCTCGCAAGCCTAGTGACTCTTCACTAGGGCTACCCCGGCCGAGGATTTGCTAAATTGAGATACTGCGAGACATTCAATCCAAACTGTTTGGACAGGTCAATTCCATCTTGGTCCATCACTGCTCCACAAGTACTTGCCTGTACCCAGAAACCTTCCGTCACCGGATTAAAAATCCGGGTAGTCCGGCACCAAAGCACAGGGAGTTGCTTGCAAGCTACCGTGATGACCTCAGGTCAGAGGGAAACTTATACCCATATCCAATCGTGAGTATCCCTTTGGCAGAAAGGGACTGCATGGAGTCATGTTCAATGAGATATCACATATATCCCACTTGCAGATCACATCAATGTCACCACACTCATTTGGTCAAGAGGACAACCAAACGATGTGAACTACAACAACCTATACTTGATATATTGCCGTCCAGTACAATATATCCTTTGGTTGTGAACCGGGTTTAAGGACCACCGATACATCCTCTCTGTATCGAAGTCAGTGTAGTCCTAAGGACTTCATCATATAGGAAAGAGTTCATTTCAGGAAAATTCAATATGTGATGAGCTGCCAAAAATAATATTTTATTAATTCATTGAAAAAATATAATACTTAGCTCAACTGCCTACAACCCAGGCGATTGGCTTTGGGACACAATTCCCAACAGTGACTTGGAGTTAATAACCATAAATTCACAATTCTAATCAATTAAATATTGTTTTACTGTAGTTTATAATTTAACCTTATCATTAAAATAGAGCCTTTTATACAACTCTCCATCTCTTTTCCATGTCAAAGTTCATGCATGCAACTCAGCATACATTGATGCATTACTAGTTGTCCAATCAAATTGATTGAATGTTCTAGAAGAAGGTTTGAATACTGAAAGTTTTAGAACTCAAGTGTCATGTGGACTAGGCACGTCATACGATATGGTGGCTTGCTGACTATCATCTTCCATGTTATCTTTATTTTCTACATCCTCTTCAAAAAGATGGTTATCTACAAAACTGTATTATTAGCATATGTGTATAGTGATGTTTATCTAATAATAATCTCAGGCACATCACTATCTACTATAGCCAGTTGTTCCTCTGTGTCTCTCAAACCAATATTTACTTGGACATTATTAGCAACACACGGACTGGATGAAACAACATGCTTGGTGACCTCTGTGTCATTCCTATCTCTTGGCCAAATACTTATTCATCATCATCCCGCTCAGGAATAAGTCTTATGTCCTTAATAGGTTGCATTTTTATGTACAACTTTATACTAGATAAACATGAATATGACCTTACAATAATTGAAAAGACTATCTCAATATCCTCATCATCTATAACTGGAACAAGTTCGTACATCATTATTGTTGGTTGTACTAGTTATGGATATCTATATACTATCACTATTTTATTCAATCTTCGATCAACATGGAAGACTCTATATAACTTATCTTTTAGCTCATCAAATATCATTCTATATTTCATCCTAATAGCCTTTGTTGGCCATTGATCATATTCAATACCATATGGTTCGTTGATAATAGAACCATTAATATAACACAAAGCAGTGATGATTTCTTCAATGTTATACTAATGTATAACAAATAAGCCAAACATCGATAAACTATCAAACAATAAATAAATTATAATCTTATAGATGTAAAATATAAGAAGTGCTTTGAAATATGAATATTTTAAATAATGATAGAATACTTGTTTAGGATATAGCAAAATTCATATTAACCCATAATAAATTATGCCACACATATTAGTACGTATGTCATTTTCAAGTAGACTATCAATAAAAAAATACTAACTTATCAACCAATTAAAACTATTCTAATAGCTAAGAATATCCATTTAGACTACATTTTTTAGAACTAAGATTAAATCGGACCAGTTTCGGTCCATGACCTAAATTCTTGATACGATGTCTAAGCCTAACTCAGACTTGGCTTAGCTTATATAATGGATACGTCTATTTATTATCGATTGAAAATTGGAAATTGTCAGTTATTGCTAGGGGTACAAATGGGTCGGGTCGGATTGGGTCATGAGTGACCCCGATCTGACTCGATTCTTTGATCGAGTCATAATAGTAGATCCAGACCCAATCCATTAGAAAGTCGGGTCGGGTCGGGTCCACAATCAGAATTTTTAACCCAACGAGTCATTCGGATTGGATCGGGTCCATAAATAATCCGGTTCTAATCTACAAAGTTTGGATCTAAATATGATCCGAATAAAATCTAGACAACTATATTTTAATTATTACATGGCTAACTATTATTAACTATAAAATAGATAACAAATAATATTATTTTTAACATAAATTAAGATATAAAAATAATTATAACTAGTTCCATATAAGTTTTAAATTATAATTTAAAGGTCCAAATAGATATAATTCTAACAGTATTAGTATGTTCGAATCGGGTCGGGTTCAAATTCAGTAAACCCAAACCTGACCCGGAAAATGGAACGGGTCTAATTTTAAGACCCAACTCGAATCCACGGATCCATAAAAATGGGTTGGATCGGGTCTAAATGGATCGGGTCGGATCGGGTCGGATCGGGTCACGGGTTAACCCGATCCATTTGCAGCCTTAGTTATTGCTAAAGGGTTGAGGCTTGATGGACCCTGTATGAATGACTTGTTTATGTTTTATAAACTTTTATATACCCCTAGTACAAGTAAAAGGGGACCACCGATTAGACATTCAATTCATCCTACTGTTCTAGTAAATAAGATATTTATAACAACTATAAACTTGCTATCAAGCATTTCAATGTAGATCACATGTGATATTCACAAACTAACAATATATATCACAAACAACTTTTAATATTGGCACTAAATAATAATAAATTAAATAAATTAAATAAATTAAATAAATTATTAAATTAATTAAATGATATGGTGATTTAATCATGATCAGACTTGTTAAAGCAACTTGCAAAAAAATTATCAATTAATAACAAAAATAACATGATAAAAATTTTAAGTTTTTATTATAATTTAATATTAAAAAATTTAAAATAATATTTTAATTATAATTTAAAAAATACCATATGCAAAGAAAAAATTTAACGGGAGATTAAATAGCCAAGATCAACATGTATTTGGAGGAATTAGATGCCACATTTGATTGAAAAATCCCAGACCGTGGAACAATCGGGAATCGGTCCATTGGTTGTTAACGACCGACCAGGAGGACTTGGTTGGGAAGTTTGCAAGAGAGGGACCGGCCAACCGGAGCATTCCACACAAAATACCACAAAAAAGACCAAAGGAAACTATGGACCAGTGCAAAAGGGAACTATAAAGGGGGACCACTATGGACAGCCGATCGAGAGGAGGGACCACCGGAGACTACAGAAGACCAGAGGGGGACCGTTCTTGAAGGAAGGAAAAGGCTGGTTGTTTGGGTTTTCTGGATCTAAGGAAAAGAATTCAGTTTTAGCCGGATCTTGTACCATATTGCTTAAACAAACAAAAAAAATTAAAAAAAAAATAAAACTGTTGTGGAGTTTGGGAGCAAGATAGGGACCGACGAACTGGAGCACTATTTTCCATTCAAAAAAATAAAAAAAAATGAAGAGGGTTAGGAGGGGGGGACTATGGTAGAGACCGTGACCGGCACCATGGACCATGGTAGAGATCATGGCCGATCGACTAGGAGGAGAGACCACTAGAGTACGGGCGAAGCAGAGCATGCCATACAAAAAAAAAAAAGGAAGAGGGTTCAAAGGGGAGCCCATGACAAAGAAAAATGTGGAAGGGGAACCACTGTGCTTCAACCGACCAGAAAGAGGGACCATTGGAGTACGGGCGACCGGAGAGTGGCATTCTTGGAAGGAGAAGAAGGAGGGTTGGGAGGATCTGAGGGAGAAGAAGGCCGAGGCCGAACCTAATTGATGGGAAGGAGCAGGTTGGAAGAGATCCTTTACCAAGTCAGACTATGGTGGATGCCAAGTGGACAATAAGTTGCGGGTTCAACCCATAACTTTGCCACCTCACCCTCCAGAAATCTAGATTTATAAATATTTTCAAACTAACCTATTTTGATAATTAATTATTTAATTAGCATTATTTAAAACAAATTTTTTACCCTTTTCTTCCTTTTGCATGTTTTTCCATTTTATTTGTCATGACAATGGGATATGAGCTAGGTAGGCCATTACCTGCATCTATTCCCTATGCACCACTGAACACAGTATGTTGGGTCAAGTTCAACTGAGCAGATTAGATGGTTCAAATGATAAAAGTATAAAAATATTTTTTTATACAAATTAAGTAAAAAAATATAAATAATAAATAATAGTATTTTATATAAAAAAATATAAATAATAAATAATAGTATTTTATATAATATTAAAAAATAAAAGTTAAAATTATAGAATATAACACACCAAATTTCCAACAACGATAAAATATAATTTATTTTTTATTTTTTAATGATCAAAAACTTAAATGTCCCTTCAACTGATGGTGATAGCTTTTTTGTCCCACCGAGATTAGCACCAAAGAACTTGTGATCCGGAATAACTTGGTTTGTTGGCAAAGAAAGGATTCAAATTTTAATGGCAACGTGATTGCTGTGCCCGGACATACCATTAATATTTGTTCGATATCACTGTTGAGTGATGTTGTTGATTTTGGGATTTTTCTTATAATCAATTGGCAGTGATTCAAATCTTGATTTAGACATATTTTAATAAAAAAATTTAAAAATAAAATAAAAAATAAAAAAATAATTAAAAAATAAAATATAAAAAAATTAATAAAATAATTCTGAAGTCTTTGTTGGTTGGTGGTAGTGAAAAAATTATAAATATATATATAAAAAAATCCGTTCACTCGACTGACATCAATGGTAGTCAGGTTAACATACCCACCTTTGAGTGGGGAATGGCTGCGAAAAAATTAATATGCGCCATGTATCGAATATTTCCTGATTAGAATTGGGAGACCATCTGAAGATGGCCATGCCAGGAATCTAACTCCTTTTTTTTTTTATATTTTATTAAAAAAAATTATTTATTCGGCCAGAAAAATGATGATCAAAATTCAAGAGGATAGGAAGTACTATGAGCTCATGTGCCCTGGTCTTCAAAAACTTTTACCATCATTACACTATCATTTGAAAGGGACGAAATGGATGGTATATAGCATTAGATTAAGGTATAGGGATACAACATTGGGCTACAATAAGGGTGCAAAGCTGAAATATGGTAAAACTATAAGTTAAAACTACTCTAACGGTAGAACTACTTGTGAAGTAAAACTAAGAAAAGTAAAATAATGCATTTAATTGATTGTCGAAAGATCATCTGCAAAATATAATTTACTTATTTATATAAAAATAAAAGAACTGTCCATTACGACAATCGTCATCCATGTCTGGCCCCTACTATCCTGATGGTTCCAATAACTAATACTGGTTACTTTCCCACTACTGTACAAAGATCTACTTGGCACTAATTACTAAACCAATATTCATACTTCATCTGTCCTGGCTTATTGTAAGACTTTCTTCAGCCTAATTCTTTATGGCATTGGCTATATTTTCTTAATTGTCTTGTAGCATGATCCTATTTTTGAAAATATCATTAACACCGATTAGATCAACTTCATATAATACTCACTCATTTTGGTTTCTTCCTTTTTATCAACCATCCAGATGATCAAATTAGCATTGGGTTCTAATTAATCTCATGCCTAGCAATCCCTTCTAATTCTACCTCAAGGCAGGTACGTGTGCAATGGTCCTTGAATGTCTAAATATAGTACAACCACTAAGAAATGCAAATAACTAAAAAAAAAAAAAGAAGAAAAAAAAAAAAAGAACAACTAAGCATTATGGCATGTTACCCTTTTTTTTTTTTTTTTTTTTGATGAAACAAAAGAAGAGGCGGATAAATCCCGGTGTAGCTACCTCTATTGAGCCCCAACCCCGTCAGGCTATATTCGATTCGGACATCAATTTTTTCGCGTACCTTCCCTACCACCGATGAGTACATCGCCTGACACCACTAAGATGCCGGAGTAATACTTTTTCTCGCCACCCCGATCACGTATCCCAAGAAAATTCCTGGATTTAATCGAGTCATCCACGAGGATCATGCCTCGAACCCGTGACCGATGAAAGGTGAGGCTAAGCCTCTACTAACCGGACTACCGTCTTAGCGCTATGGCATGTTACCTTTCACATGTTCAGTTTTTCTCATGAATGGAGCAACTAGGCTAAAGGGTGCGGAGGGAATCAGTACATAGTTATATATATTCAAGTCTGGTTAAAAGCAGGTTTTGTCATTGTCTGCAGCTACCCCGAGTCCATTGTAAGTCAGGTAAAATCCATCCCATTAGGATCGAATCAAGTCTGGAACCCAATGGGCTAGAGTAAATTGCCACCCCATATTTTATATTATTTTTACAAATAGAAAAAAAACATGTATTATTTATATATTTCTAAAATTATGTATTTATATTAAAACAAAAGGAGTAATATACTAGTTAAATTTTGCATACTGAATTTTGATTCTCATGCTACTTGTATTGCTTTACAAAAAGAAAAATTACTTCATGATATTATCATGAAGGGCTAATTGGCCATGGTTTGCAAGTGAGATTAGCCTCTAATATTTATAGAGAGCTATTTGATTCCTTTTATATGACACAAGAAGTATTTATTGTAAAGTAATACAAACTCTTAGTTTACACAAAAAAAAGCTACTAATTCAAAATATAAAATTGACCTAAAATACCTGATTTGTGGAATGAAAAATATACTAAAAGTTATTGGGTTGGGTTTGCACTCCAATATTAGAGTCTGAATCCTTTTTAAATTGGGGTTGAGTTTGGGTTTAGTTAGATCCTATCAAATCATGAACAACCAAGGTCCCATGTATATGTATTTATAGTTTTGTTTTTTTTATAAAAATGCTACATATGGTAAATAGTTGCCGCAAAATATTTAGTCGTACATACATACATATATATACACATATATAGATAAATAGATGGATGAGAGAGAGTGCTAGACTTAGCTATACCTGAGTGGATTTCCACTATGGTCAAATCTAAATTAGATGATAAGGAACATACATCAATGATTTGAGCCATTAGATATGATCTACAATCTTTTTACTATTTATACAAATAAAATTATATGATTTAGAGATCCTTAGCTTATACACCAAGAAGTTAAAAAATTGGATAGTAGTCTAAATAATATAAAATCATATATATTTTTCAATACTTTGATGTGTAGACTATAGTTCTCCAAATCACATATTTTTATGTATAAGCAATTTAGATATTGATGTGGTAAGACCACTGACATGGAGAACCCTGCAGGTGCCACGTCAAGAGATGACGCCACGTCGACCCTCCGGCTCGGATCCCCCTGTCGAGCCGAGCTGAGCTCCTCCAGGACAGCAGGTCGAGCTCATGAGCTCGACGTCTAGGTCGGAGCTGCCTTCTGCCCTCTAGAGCGAGACCCTCGGAGGTTGGTGCCCTGTGGTCGAGGTCGAGCCAAGAGCTCACCCGCCGATGTGGAGCCTCTTCGAGCGCGCGCCCTCTGGACCGGGTCTGCCTTTCACCCTCCAGAGCGAGACCCTCAGAGGTTAGTGCCCTGCGGTCGAGGTTGAGCCAAGAGCTCACCCGCCGATGTGGAGCCTCTCCGAGCTCGCGCCCTCTGGACCAGGTCTACCTTCCGCCCTCCAGAGCGAGACCCTCAGAGGTTAGTGCCCTGCGGTCGAGGTTGATCCAAGAGCTCACCCACCGATGTGGAGCCTCTCCGAGCGCGCGCCCTCTGGATCGGGTCCGCCTTCCGCCCTCCAGAGCGAGACCCTCGGAGGTTAGTGCCCTGCGGTCGAGGTCGAGACAAGAGCTCACCCGCCGATGTGGAGCCTCTCTGAGTGCGCGCCCTCTGGACTAGGTTCGCCTTCCGCCCTCCAGAGCGAGACCCTCGGAGGTTAGTGCCCTGCGGTCGAGGTCGAGCCAAGAGCTCACCAGCCGATATGGAGCGTCTCCGAGCGCGCGCCCTCTGGACCGGGTTCGCCTTCCGCCCTCCAGAGCGAGACCCTCGGAGGTTAGTGCCCTGCGGTCGAGGTAGAGCCAAGAGCTCACCCGCCGATGTGGAGCCTCTCCCGAGCGCGCGCCCTCTGGACCGGGTCCACCTTCCGCCCTACAGAGCGAGACCCTTGGAGGTTAGTGCCCTGCGGTTGAGGTCGAGCAAAGAGCTCACCCACCGATGTGGAGCCTCTCCGAGCGCGTGCCCTCTGGACCGGGTCTGCCTTCCGCCCTCCAGAGCGAGACCCTCGAAGGTTAGTGCCCTGCGGTCAAGGTCGAGCCAAGAGCTCACCCGCCGATGTGGAGCCTCTCCGAGCGCGCTTCCTCTGGACCGGGTCTCCCTTCTGCCCTCCAGAGCGAGACCCTTAGAGGTTAGTGCACTGCGGTTGAGGTCGAGCCAAGAGCTCACCCATCGATGTGGAGCCTCTCTAAGCGCGCGCCCTTTGGACCGGGTCCGCCTTCCGCCCTCCTCCACCTAGGCATCCCCGCGAGCTCGGAGTGTCTAGGATGGAGCGAGCCTTGCCATCCCAGCTTGGCCCCAGCCCGGATGAGGTCCTCACCAGCCGAGGACACCGACGAGCAGCCCGAGGACTGTACCAAAGCACCTCCCAGACCGTACTGACCGCTTGACATCGCCAGTTACACCAGGAAGGCAGGCAACGCGTTGATCGAGGCACTACATGAAAGAAACCGGTGCAGGTGGTTTGACATGATCCTACACTAGGCATGCAAACAACTGCGGTAGCAGATTGGATTTTAAAAATAATTTTAAAATCCACGCATCGAAAATCTGCTCCGCCCAGAAACTAATCTAATTCTAGTTGCAAACATGCATGTAAAATGATATAAAATATTTATAAAATATTTGAATTAAAAATTCAATTCATGCATGATAAAAAATTAATTTTTTTCATACCTTATTCTGGCTGGAATAACTCTGGGATAAAGCTGGAATAGGCTGGAATAAGTGGGATAAACTTATTCCAGTATTCTTCTTCCTTGGACTGTTGAAAACTCTGTTTTGGACTTTCAAAACGGCGTCGAATCACTGCCTTCCGGGCCTCCGTTTGCTCACAAAACTCAGCAGCGGTAACTTGGACAAGTGCTCTTCGATCTCCAATTAAAAGTTGCAAGAAAAACTTAGCCAAAAAAATATAGAAACTCGCCAAAGTCTGCTGCCAGATTTTCTGCAGCAGAACTGAAACAACAACTTGTTCTTCGCGTTGGGAGCTGCAGCAGCGATCCCGGCTCGCGTGGCTTGTTCCTAGGAGTAGAAGAGTACTCCCTCTAGAGGGGAGACACGCCGGGGGCCCTCCGATCCACCTTCACGCGTGGTGCTAGCCGCTGGAAGGAGGCACAGTCACAGTGAATGGCAGCAAATAAGCTTTGCTGCAGTCCAGGGATTTTAGCACTCAATGGGACAAGGAAAAGGACCTTGAAATTTTCCCTCTCACCCTCCAAAACCCAGCCTATAAGAGGAGAGTCTAAGCTTTGAATCTGTGGATCTCTCAACCTCTCAAAGAAGAACACTAGGTGTAGAATTTCAGCTTCTTCACGGCTAAAAAACTCACGTTGAAACAAGGGACTGCTGGGTATATAAAGGTAGCAGAGGAAAAGGGAGATGGAGAGACTGGGAGAGGAAGAGGCAGCAGCTGCCATAAACATCTTAAACCAGTAAATTAACGAGAGTTAATCAACCGGTGGAGGTGAGGAAGAGACGTCCACAGCAAGCATCAAACGTTTGGGACGTTCGGCCTTCACTGAAACGCAGGAAAACTTCCCAGCGAATCACCGTGTAAAACGGTCACCGGTTCAATCAAAAATGGTTCAAAACCATTTAAACCAATTTGGTTCAAACCCATTGGTTCAATTAACCAACGGTGGTTCAATCCAATTGAACCGATCCGAGCCCAATAAAATTGGTTCAATTGGTTCACAACCAATTGGAGGCCGAAACAAACTTCGAATCAGTTCAAAACTGATTCAGAAAAAACCTGGCACAGTCCTGGTCAGCCCAGAACAATTTCCGGTTAACACAGACAAGGGCAAGACGGGAAAATGAGTGCTCAAAAAAAATACTGTGACCATAAAATCGAGATGATTCCCAATCGTAATCGGTATCCGGATCAGAGAGTTATCCTCTATGGTGTGTGACCTCATAGGTTCGAACCTAAACGGTAGCACTAGAACAATTCTAGTACCAGTACAGGAAACCATCTAGCAATGGGTCCCGGCATCCGGATAGGTCGAAGATGCGGGAGCAAACTATCGAACCTCTGGCATATGGTTACCGTATAATTCATCCCTTTGACCTCTAATGCTCAGGACGACTGAGATTGGGCTGCCAACCCAGACAGAGTCAGTCCACTACGTGTCTCAACCTCGCAAGCCCAGTGACTCTTCACTAGGGCTACCTCGGCCGAGGATTTGCTAAATTGAGATACTGCGAGACATTCAATCCAAACTGTTTGGATAGGTCAATTCCATCTTGGTCCATCACTGCTCCACAAGTACTTGCCTGTACCCAGAAACCTTCCATCACCGGATTAAAAATCCGGGTAGTCCGGCACCAAAGCACAGGGAGTTGCTTGCAAGCTACCGTGATGACCTCAAGTCGGAGGGACACATATACCCATATCTAATCGTGAGTATCCCTTTGGCAGAAAGGGGCTGCACGGAGTCACGTTCAATGAGATACCACATATCCCACTTGTAGATCACATCAGTGTCACCACACTTATTTGGTCAAGAGGACAACCAAACAATGTGAACTATAACAACCTATACTTGATATCTTGCCGTCCAGTACAATATATCCTTTGGTTGTGAACAAGGTTTAAGGACCACTCGATACATTCTCTCTGTATCGAAGTCAGTGTAGTCCTAAGGACTTCACCACATGGAAAGAGTTCATTTCAGGGAAATACAATATGTGATGAGCTGACAAAAATAATCGTTTATTAATTCAAAGAAAGAGTACAATACTTAGCTCAACCGCCTACAACCCAGGCGATTGGCTTTGGGACACAATTCCCAACAACTCCCACTTGTACTAAAGCCAATTAGAAGAGTATCTAATACCCATTTCCCATTTACAATAGTCGAACTCTTTTATTCCGAGGGCTTTAGTGAAGGGGTCGGCCATATTTTCTTTTCCATCGATCTTTAGAAGATTGATGTCGCCTCGTTCCACGATTTCTCGTACGAGGTGGTAGCGCCGCAGTATGTGCTTGGTATGGTGATGAGCTTTAGGTTCCTTAGCTTGAGCAATGGCTCCAGTGCTGTCACAGTACACCGGAACAGGACCATCTAGGGAAGGTGCCACCCCTATCTCTCCAAGGAACTTCTGCAACCACACAGCTTCCTTTGCTGCATCTGATGCTGCAATATATTCTGCTTCACATACCGAGTCTGCAACAGTTGCCTGCTTGGAACTTTTCCAACAGATCGCTCCTCCGTTCAGGGTAAATACAAACCCTGACACACTCTTGCTATCATCTCTATCCGACTGGAAACTAGAGTCAGAGTACCCCACAAGTTTCAAGTCAGGTTCTCCATAAATCAGCCATTGATCTTTAGTATTTCTTAAATACTTAAGGATGGACTTAACCACCTTCCAATGCGCCTCACCTGGGTCAGACTGGTATCTGCTCACTACTCCTAGTGAGTATGCCACGTCTGGTCTAGTACAAGTCATAGCATACATGATAGAGCCTACTGCAGAAGCATAAGGTACTCTACTCATGCGCTCTCTTTCCTCAGGAGTTGTTGCACAATCCTTCTTGGAAAGAGTAATTCCAGAACCTATCGGGAGATAGCATTTCTTGGAATTTTCCATGCTGAACCGTTTCAGCATGGTGTCAATGTACGTAGACTGAGACAGTCCCAAAAGCTTCTTAGATCTATCTCTATAGATCTTCATACCTAGTATATAAGAAGCTTCACCCAAGTCCTTAATGGAGAATTGAGATGATAACCAGACCTTTATTCCTTGTAATGCTGCGACATCATTCCCGATTAAGAGAATGTCATCAACATACAGTACTAGGAATACAATCACAGAACCATTAACCCATTTATAGATGCACGGTTCTTTTCCGTTCCTAACGAAGCCATATGATTTGATACAGCTATCAAACCGTAAGTTCCAACTTCGAGACACTTGCTTGAGTCCATAAATGGACCTCTGGAACTTGCATACTTTTGATTCATCTGTGGATGTGAACCCTTCAGGCTATATCATATACACCTCCTCTTCCAGCTTTCCATTTAGGAAAGCGGTTCGGACATCCATCTGCCATATCTCGTAATCAAAATATGTCGCCAAAGCAAACATGATCCGAATGGACTTGAGCATTGCCATAGGGGAGAAAGTCTCGTCATAATCGATGCCATATCGCTGACGATACCCCTTAGCAACCAGACGGGCTTTATAGGTCTTTACCTTCCCATCTGCATCCCTTTTCCTCTTGAAGATCCATTTACACCTGATGGGTTTTATACCTTCAGGCGGATCAACCAATGTCCAAACATTGTTGATTTCCATGGACTCCATTTCGGATCGAATGGCTCCAAGCCATGCCTCAGAGTCAGATCTCTGAAGTGCATCCATATAGGTGATCGGATCCTCATTGTTCTCATCGAGCTCAATGGGATCGTCGTCCCGGACCAAGAAACCATAGTATCTGTCCGGCTGACGCGGTATTCTACCAGATCTCATAATGGGTTCTGGGTGTGATTCAATCACAGCCGGTTCTACGATGTCCTTAGAGTGTGCAGGTTTTTCTATTGGCTGAACTTCATCAAGTTCAATCTTAGAAGCTAAAATTCCTTCTCCAAGGAATTCCTTTTCCAAAAAGATAGCTCTAAGAGCAACGAACACCTTTTGTTCATTCTCCAAGTATAAGAAATACCCTTTGGTTTCCTTAGGATAACCAATGAATAAACACCGATCAGACCTAGGACCAAGTTTGTCTGAGTCTAAATGCTTTACGTAAGCCGGACAACCCCAGACCCAAAGATGTGAGATTGAGGGTTTACATCCAGTCCACATCTCATACGGAGTGGAGACAACAAACTTACTTGGAACATCATTTAATAAGTAACAGGCTGTCTGAAGCGCATATCCCCAAAAGGATAGCGGTAGAGTTGCAAAACCCATCATGGAACGAACCATGTCCAACAAGGTTCGATTCCTCCTTTCGGACACACCATTCAACTGTGGTGTTCCTGGAGGAGTCCACTGAGAGAGAATTCTATTCTCCTCAAGATATGTCAAAAATTCACCAGATAAGTATTCACCGCCTCGATCAGATCGAAGGATTTTAATACTTTTTCCAGTTTGCTTTTCTACTTCATTACGGTATCGTTTGAACATTTCAAACGACTCAGACTTATGTCTCATTAAAAAGACATAACCGAACCTTGAAAAGTTATCTATAAAAGTAATGAAATATTTGTATCCTCCTCTGGCACTAACTGTCATTGGTCCATATACATCAGTATGTATTAGACTTAGAAGTTCTGTAGCTCGTTCACCTTTTCCAGTAAAAGGTGGCTTGGTCATTTTACCAAGTAAACAAGATTCACAAGTGGGCAGTGATTTAGAATCACTGACCTCGAGGAGTCCATCTCCTCGCATCTTGTTTATCCTATTTTGGTTAATATGACCTAGCCTACAGTGCCAAAGATACAAATTGTTGACATTATCTAATCTTGGGCGTTTACTAGAAGTATATATTACACTAACAGGCCTTGATAGTACATATATGCCATTATTTAATCTAGCTTTCATTATCACAGAGTTATTCAAAATAACATTGCAAAAATCTCCCTTTATTGATAGTTCAAAACCATAATTGGCCAAAAGGCCTATAGAGATTATGCACATAATGAAACTAGGACAATAGTGACAGTCGACTAGTTCGACAGTACAAGACTCAAAGACTAGACGCAGGACTCCGACCGCCAGTACTGGAACACGATTTCCATTCCCGACGCTCAGAAACTGTTCTCCATCTTCAAATCTTCTACTAACTTGAAGTCCTTGTAATGAATTACAAACGTGAATTGGACTACCAGTATCCAATACCCAGTTAGCAGTATCAACAATTGAGTAATTACAAGGTTTTATCATATAAATACCTTGTTCAGCAGACTTCTGCTTCCTCGGCCTGTTCAGATCAAGGGATGCAATGTAAAGAGGATAGTTCCTCTTCCAGTGTCCCTTCTTCTTGCAGTAGAAATACTCTGCAGAAGATTGATCAGCCTTATACTTCCTGGTCTGACTAGGGCCAGGAGCATTCAGTACCTTCTTTCCCTTCTTATTTGTTTTCTTCTTCCCTTTCTTAAAGGGACGCCGACCTCTACTTCCTCCCACTAAATTCACCACCCCCTTATTCAGTTGATGGTCTTTCTCGAAAGTCTGCAGCAATCCCAAAAGACTATGGTAGTTGACTGCAGGCTTGTTCATTCTGTAATGATCGAGAAAATCAAGATAGAAGGAGGGAAGAGAATTCAGGATCGCATCCTTGTCGAGCTGCTCGTGCAAGGGGCATCCAAGTTTGCCCAGTTTTTCAATCAGCTCGATCATGTACAATACATGATTAGTGACTGAACCACCATTCGGCATCTTGGAGTTGTAGATGGCACAAGACACTTTGTACCATTCTACATCATCCGGGATGCTGAAGGATTCCTTCAACTTTTGAAGGATTTCATCAGGTTGGATGATGCGGACATCGAGATGAATATTGAACTTGATCAACTGACTCATATATCAGGACAGCCTAGTGATAGTTCGGTGAAGCCCAACCTATATATTTCGGTTCAGCTTCCGGCCCATGACGATTTGGGGGCACCAGCCTCGCCAGCAGGAAACGTGCGCAGGTCCAGATGCCTTCAAGGGAAGCAAGTTTCAAATCTGACCCATTTTTGGGATGAAAATAATTAATTGGGAATTGGGCCGAAGGCCCAATACACTAATTGCATCCGTAAAATTTCGGATCCGGGAAAACACCGGAGTCTTTAGTTTTATTATTATTATAATTTTATTAGTGGCGTGATTTCTTGATTTTTTTTATAAAAAAAAAAATCCGTTTGAAGAGTTTCATGCAAGGGTCAGCGTTTGGATTTGTTTACATTAGTGTTTAGTTTTTTTTTTATTATTCCCCTCCCAATTAGTCATGTGGGGGACAACAAAACCTTGTATGGCTTTTTCCTTAAAACCCGAACCAAGGATAACGTGGGAGAGTTTTGTTTTGGTTTTTACCCATTGGACGTTGTTTTCTTTTGGGCGTCTCTTGGGTGATTCCTTGGAAGGCCGGCCACCTTGTTTTCCCCCTTGCGCACACCAAGCCAAAAGCCTGGTTAGGAGAAGATGATTCCATGAGGAATCTCTTTCTTCCGTTTCTAGTTCCTGATTAAAAAAAAAAAAGAAACAGGGACTCACGGTGAGAAACCCATCGTTCGTGAAGACCCGGATTGAAATCCGGTAGAGGGCTGGCAACGTGAGGAATCACGCGGCCCTTCCAGTGCTTGATTGTTGCAGGTTTCAAAGGATCTTCCCCATCTTGCTCAATCCTAGCATCAAAAAAATTTCCAGAACCCGTTCTCCTGAATCGGGGTTTTGGTCGTGCAGGCGTTTGACAACCACCCTGCATTAGCTTGGTATCAGAGCCTTGATCCATTCTTGATCAGAGCCTTGATCCGTTCTTGATCAGAGCCTTGATCCATTCTTGTTCTTGATCTGTCCTTGTTCTGTTCTTGATTTAAAAAAAAAAAAAAAAATTCTATCGGCAACCATGAAGCGGAACAATAGGGAGCCTTCTCTTCGTGACATTGTGGAGACCCAGCAGCAGATGATGGCTGTTTTGCAAGCAATGATGGCACGGTTGGAGGCGCAAGATCGTGCTATACCTCATCAAGATCGCAATGTACCTGACGAACATCGAGAAGGTGATGCAGACCCTTTCCAGAATATTGAAGATCCTCCACCATTGCAAAGAGGGCAGCAACCGCGGCGTGATGTAGCGCTTCCCAGGGATTTCGGACCGCCGCCTGTGCATGACAATCAGACTCGTTGGGAGTCCAGGTTTCAGATTGAAATATTGGAGTTCAGAGGTGGTTTGAATCCTGATGAGTATGTGGATTGGACCCTGCAGGTTGATGATATTTTTCGGCTGAAAGAAGTGCCTTTGGACAAGCAAGTACCGCTTATCATAATCCGATTCCGAGATCGAGCAGCGGCTTGGTGGCATGCACAGCACTACCAGAGGTATATGGATGGGAGGCCATCAATTGCATCATGGGCAGCCTTGAAGCAGGAGATGAATCGGGAGTTTCTTCCTCAGAACCATGAACAGGTCCTTTATTCTAAATTGCATGGTTTAACACAAGGAAATCGAAGCATGGAAGATTATACTACAGAGTTCTACCGACTGGTGGCTCGAAACCGATTGATGGAGTCAGAACCGAGGTTGGTAGCCATGTATTTGCTTGGACTGCGATTCCCGATCCAGGATGCGTTGGCTTTGCATCGGATTGACAGTGTTGGTGATGTGCACATGCGGGCGCAAGCAGTGGAGCGGAGCCTAATGCGGAATAGAGGGTTCTAGAGTAGAGGAAAATTATCTGGTCAGTTTTCGGGGCAGAGTTCTGGTAGTAGGAGTGCACCTCCTGTGGTGAGGCAACAAACTTCGGCAGTTCCTCCGAGACCTACAGTGCCGAGTGGGGCTTCAGGTACCCAGCAGAGAGTGGGCAGCAATCGAGCTAATATTCGCTGCCATCGGTGTCATGACTTAGGACATTATGCCAATGAGTGCCCCAAGGCGTGTACCCAGTTACTTATGGAGGAGGAGCAGGAAGTTGAATTTCCCGAGGATGAGGAGTTCGTGGATGAGATGTATGTGATTGACCCAGACCATATCCAGGGAGAGAGTCTGATTATTAGGAGGTTGTGTCTTGCACCAAGAGCTGGTGGAGATTGGCGTCGACACGATATTTTCTCAACAAAGTGCACTGTAGCTGGTAAAACTTGTAAGGTAATTATTGATTCTGGAAGTTGGGAGAATGTGATTGCTGAGAAAGTTGTGAAGAAATTGGGGTTGATGACTGAGCCCCATCCTCAACCTTACAAGCTCGGCTGGGTGAATCGGGATGCAGATATTAGGTCAGTCGACGTTGTAGGTTGGCCTTGTCTTTTGGTCCTCAGCTTGAGACGTCAATAGTAGCTGATGTTGTACCGATGGATGCGACACACATCATTTTGGGATGACCTTGGCAGTTTGATAATAAAGCAGTGTATAATGGTTACACTCATACTTATATGCTGCGACCAGATGGGAGAAAAGTGATCTTGAAACCGCTACAGGACATGGCTGAACAGAAGTTGGTAATTTGTTTGCCAAGCAGGGAGTTTGAGGCGAGTTTAGATGGAGAATATTTCTGTTTTGCCCTGATTAGTAAGCTAGAAGAGTTTGGCCAGAATGGGGAGCAGGAGTTACATGATCTTCCTCAGGAGTTGGTGTCAGTTTTGGAGGAATTTCGAGATGTTGTACGGAGTGAGCTTCCTGCGGGTTTGCCACCACTTCGAGATATTCAGCATGAGATTGATCTGATTTTGGGTTCTGTGTTGCCGAATAAGGCTCATTATCGAATGACCCCACAACAACATGAGGAGCTGAAGAGGCAGGTTCAAGATCTTTGAGACAAAGGCTTTGTACGGGAAAGCATTAGCCCGTGTGCGGTACCGGCACTTTTGGTGCCGAAAAAGGATGGTTCATGGCGTATGTGTATTGACAGCCGGGCAATAAATAGAATTACTGTGAAGTATAGATTTCCAATACCGAGGCTGGATGATATGCTAGATCAGTTGAGTGGTGCCGTATTCTTTACTAAGATTGATTTGAAAAGTGGGTACCATCAGATTAGAATGAAGCCAGGTGATGAATGGAAGACAGCCTTCAAGACAAAGGAAGGCCTGTATGAATGGTTGGTGATGCCATTCGGGCTATCTAATGCGCCTAGTACATTCATGCAAGTAATGAACCAGGTTTTGCGTCCATTCCTTAGTTCTTTTGTTGTTGCGTACTTTGATGATATATTGATATAAAGTAAGACAGCACAAGAGCATATTGAGCATGTTTCACAAGTTCTAACAGTATTACGTGAAAACCAGCTTTTTGCTAACCCAGAGAAGTGTATTTGGATGGTAGACAAATTAATTTTTCTGGGATATGTTGTTACTGGTGATGGAATTCTTCCAGATGAAAGTAAGGTGCGAGCGATAGTGGACTGGCCAACACCTACTACTTTGATTGAATTGAGATCCTTTTTGGGTCTTGCGGGTTTTTACAGAAGGTTTGTGAAGAGGTATAGTGAGATTGCTGCATCCTTAACAGACTTGTTGAAATTAAATCAGTTTGGATGGAATGACACTGCTCAGGCAGCATTTGATGAGATGAAAGTCAAGTTGACCCAAGCACCACTATTGGTTCTTCCAGATTTTGACAAGGTATTCGAAGTGGATTGTGATGCTTCGAAGACTGGGATTGGCGCAGTACTCAGCCAAGATGGGAGACCCGTTGCTTTCTACAGTGAGAAGCTTGGAGGTGCCAAACTGTTGTATTCGGTTTATGATTTGGAGCTATACGCCATTGTGAGGTCATTGCAATATTGGCAACATTACTTGATCCAGCGAGAATTTGTGCTGTACTCAGATCATCAAGCATTAAAATTCTACAGGGACAGCATAAGTTGAGCTCCAGACATGCAAAATGGATAAGTACTCTACAGGAGTATACTTTCAGCATCAAGCATAAGTCAGGCACTTTGAACAAAGTAGCAGATGCTTTAAGTAGATATAGTTTATTGATTGGTGCTATGCAAGTATATACTCTTGGGTTTGAAAGCATGAAGGATGATATCCATGCAGATGAACATTTCCAAAGCATTGTGACTGAATTGGAAGCTGGAGGTCGATCTGACTTCGTCCTACATGATGGATATTTGTTCCGTGGTAATTGTCTCTGTATTCCTAACACTTCACTGCGTGTATTGATTATTCAGGAGCTGCATAATCAAGGACATTTTGGAAGAGACAAAACTGCATGGTTAATTCGTCAACGGTTTTATTGGCCCGAGCTTGATCGAGATGTCAAAACCTTTGTGAAGAGATGCCGTTTGTGTCAGGAATCCAAAGGATCAGATACAAATCAAGGTTTATATACCCCTTTACCGATTCCAGATGAGCCGTGGCGAGAGGTATCTATGGATTTTGTTGTTGGTTTACCACGGACAGTGAGAGGTCTAGACTCAATTATGGTAGTTGTAGATCGGTTCAGCAAGATGGCTTGTTTCTTGCCATGCAAAATAATATTTGATGCGTCGAAAGTAGCTGATCTTTATTTTTCTGCAGTTGTCCGACATTATGGGTCACCATCGTCAATAGTTTCGGACCGAGATAGCAAGTTTATGGGACATTTCTGGCGTGAATTATGGAAAAAGTTGGGTACAAAATTAAAATTCAGTAGTCTCTATCATCCTCAGACCGATGGGCAAACTGAGACTGTCAACCGAAGTCTTGGTAACTTGTTGAGAGCCAATGTGCAAGAATTTAAAAACTGGGTTGTATGTTTGCCAAAGATTGAGTTTGAGTTCAATTCTTCGGTGAACCGTTCTACTGGTTTTGCACCCTTTCAGGTATTGTATGGATTTCTGCCAAGAGGACCACTTGATATTTTACCTGTTGATGTGCCAAACAAATCAAGTAAGAAGATAGAAGATCGAGTGGCTGATCTGCGTGAAGTGCACGCAACTGTTAAAGCCAATCTAGAGCAAAATTATGCCAAGTATAAGGCTAAGGCTGATCAGACGCGTCGACAGCAGACTTTTGAGGTTGGTGATTTGGTATGGGTTTTCTTGCTAAGAGAACGATATCCACAGGGGGCCTACACCAAACTCAAACCAAAGAAAATTGGTCCTTGTCAGGTGTTGGAGAAATTTAGTGACAATGCCTACCGAGTTGAATTACATGTTCTTATTTCTGATGTATTCAATATTCGACATCTAACCCCTTATGCAGGTGATAATTCAAGCTTGAGGACAAGCTTTTCAGAGGAAGGGGAGAGTGATGCGGACATCGAGATGAATATTGAACCTGATCAACTGACTCATATATCAGGACAGCCTGGTGATAGTTCGGCGAAGCCAACCCAGATGTTTCGGTTCATCTTCCAGCCCATGACGATTTGGGGGCGCTAGCCTCGCCAGCAGGAAACGTGCGCAGGTCCAGATGTCTTCAAGGGAAGCAAGTTTTAAATCTGACCCGTTTTTAGGATGAAAACAATTAATTGGAAATTGGGCCAAAGGCCCAATACACTAATTGCGTCCATGAAATTTCGGATCCGGGAAAACACCGGAATCTTTAGTTTTATTATTATTATAATTTTATTAGTGGCGTGATTTCTTGATTTTTTTTATTAAAAAAAAAAATCCGTTTGAAGAGTTTCATGCAAGCAAGGTCAGCGTTTGGATTTGTTTACATTAGTGTTTAGTTTTTTTTTATTATTCCCCTCCCAATTAGTCATGTGGGGGACAACAAAACCTTGTATGGCTTTTTCCTTAAAACCCGAACCAAGGATAACGTGGGAGAGTTTTGTTTTGGTTTTTACCCATTGGACGTTGTTTTCTTTTGGGCGTCTCTTGGGTGATTCCTTGGAAGGCCGGCCACCTTGTTTTCCCCCTTGCGCACACCAAGCCAAAAGCCTGATTGGGAGAAGATGATTCCGTGAGGAATCTCTTTCTTCCATTTCTAGTTCCTGATTAAAAAAAAAAAAAGAAACAGGGACTCACGGTGAGAAACCCATCATTCGTCCCTTCCGTTCGTGAAGACCCGGATTGAAATCCGGTAGAGGGCTGGCAACGTGAGGAATCACGCGGCCCTTCCAGCACTTGATCGTTGCAAGTTTCAAAGGATCTTCCCCATCTTGCTCAATCCTAGCATCAAAAAAATTTCCAGAACCCGTTCTCCTGAATCGGGGTTTTGGTCGCTGCAGGCGTTTGACAACCACCCTGCACCATTGGGCCTCCTCGAATTTGCGACTGAACTCGTCGTTCATCACCGCTAACATAATGCACCGGACAGTAGTCCGATCATAGACCCACTTCAGATAAGCGTCTCTGATCGCACTCCGTGCATTAGCGGGAGGGATTTCAGGTGCCGGATCCGTTATCACGTAGAGGATCCGTTTATGCTCCAGAACGATTCTCAACCTTCGATACCAACTATCGAAGTTGTGACCCTTTAACTTCTCGTTATCGAGAAGTGACCGGAGCGATAAATTTGAAGACATCTGAAAAGAAAATAAGACCAAATTAGTGTATGAATTAATAATTTAACCAAAAGACTTGGACTTTAATCTAAAGGTTTCTCCCACTAATTTTTTTAGATTGGTAGCCTCAAACTCCAATCCGTGAAAAACACTTTTTCAAGTAGGTACTGAAATCCAATAGGCCACGCATGAGCCCGACTTTGGCCAGCTCACCCATACGAGCCTAAAGGTAGGTTCGTAAACCAATTGTTTCCCTAAACAATTTTCAGTATTTCATTTTGCCCCAGAGAACACCCCAATTGGCCTTGGGGCCTCCTATTGTGGGTCTCTGGTTAGGTCCAACCATTAAAATGACAAATCCAATGCTTCCAGCTAACTAAAGACCAAGCCCGACTTTGGCCGGCCCACCTGGTCCCGTTAAGGAGGTTGCACTGAACCATCATCGATCAGATAGAAATTCCAGTCGCCGGATGTACACCCGTTCTTTGGAACTGCCGATGCACACCAAGCTAGTGGACACATTTCTAACCGACTTAATGGGAGGCTAAGACACTGTCAACTCCTTGACTTAGTCTTTTAAAGGACCTAATAATTTTAGAGGATTTTTAGTTGTGACAGAAGAAAAGACAAGGACATGGATCATCCTCCCACTGAATCAATCAGATTCCAGGAAGGTTGATATAAATCAACAAAATGATCCTTGGGAACCTATAGATCAGTCAGAACGATCAACCTGGGTGACATGGGTTAATTCGAGTCATTGAGCTTTTCCAATCAGTTCTGGTCGACTCGACTAGCCAGGTAGGTGAGATCATGGGTGAGTATCCGCCATTAACCATTTTTCCTAGACACCAACCAAGTTGGCCAGGAAAGAGGTAGCCTCATACAACCATGATCACAATGCCAAACCTACCTCGACACCAGTCGGTTTACCAGACTCGATCAGATTTGCCTAAAGACTCGGGCATCCACTGAGCCACTAATTGGATCCATTTTAGATGAACGGATCAACTAATCTAACTATTAGATAGTTCTAAAGAAGGGCCTTAAACAACTTTTGTTTAATCTTCTTGTAATCCGGTTCAACTAAACTTAGGTCTAACCTAGTTATGGACCCAACTAGTCAGCTAACCCAATCAACCCAAAATGGCTTATGCAAATTTTGATTAGATTTCATAAACCTAAAATTTTTTTTAATAAGCCAAACTCTTAATTAAAATAATTTTAAATTAAGTCTCTATGTAAAACAATTTTACATAAAAAAAAATCATGCATCAAGATATTTTACACATATTTTATATTCATATTAAACATGCCTAAAAACATGTATCACCAAATTAAAACAATTTTTAATTTTTAATATTCTTTAAGGATCCTTTTGAAGAGGCCAACACAGACGATCCGCATCGTGTCAAAGACACACGGTCATGGTGAAGGTCTCAACTAGGTTCCAAAAAGAAATCAGGATACATTTTTAGATTAAACCAATTTTAATCTATTAAACATGCATACTAGATTAGATTACACATGCAACCTGCTCTGATACCACTGAAAGAAACCGGTGCAGGTGGTTTGACATGATCCTATACTAGGCATGCAAACAACTGCGGGAGCAGATTGGATTTTAAAAAAATTTTAAAATCTGCGCAGCGAAAATCTGCTCCGCCCAGAAACTAATCTAATTCTAGTTGCAAACAGGCATGTAAAATGATATAAAGTATTTATAAAATATTTGAATTAAAAATTCAATTCATGCATGGTAAAAAATTAATTTTTTTCATACCTTATTCCGGCTGGAATAACTCTGGCATAAAGCTGAAATAGGCTGGAATAAGTGGGATAAACTTATTCCAGTCTTCTTCTTCCTTGGACTGCTAAAAACTCTGTTTTGGGCTTTCAAAACGGCATCGGATCACTACCTTCCGGGCCTCCGTTTGCTTCTAAAATTCAGCAGCGGCAACTTGGACAAGTGCTCTTCGATCTCCAATTGAAACTGCAAGAAAAACTTAGCCAAAAAAATATAGAAATTCGCCAAATTCTGCTGCCAGATTTTCTATAGTAGAACTGAAACAGCAACTTGTTCTTCGCGTTGGGAGCTGCAGCAGCGATCCCGGCTTGCGTGGCTTGTTCCCAGGAGTAGAAGAGTACTCGCTCTAGAGGGGAGACACGCTGGGGGCCCTCCGATCCACCTTCACGCGCGGTGCTAGCCGCTGGAAGGAGACACAGTCACAGTGAATGGCAGCAAGTAAGCTTTGCTGCAGTCCAGGGATTTTAGCACTCAATGGGACAAGGAAAAAGACCTTGAAATTTTCCCTCTCACCCTCCAAAACCCAGCCTATAAGAGGAGAGTCTAAGCTTTGAATCTATGGATCTCTCAACCTCTCAAAGAAGAACACTAGGTGCAGAATTTCAGCTTCTTCACGGCTAAAAAACTCACGTTGAAACAAGGGACTGCTGGGTATATAAAGGCAGCAGAGGAAAAGGGAGATGGAGAGACTGGGAGAGGAAGAGGCAGCAGCTGCCATAAACATTTTAAACCAGCAAATTAATGGGAGTTAATCAACCGGTGGAGGAGAGGAAGAGATGTCCACAGCAAGCGTCAAACATTTGGGACGTTCGGCCTTCACTGAAACGCAGGAAAACTTCCCAGCGAATCACCGTGTAAAACGGTCACCGGTTCAATCAAAAATGGTTCAAAACCATTTAAACCAATTTGGTTCAAACCCATTGGTTCAATTAACCAATGGTGGTTCAATCCAATTGAACCGGTCCGAGCCCAATAAAATTGGTTCAATTGGTTCACAACCAATTGGAGGCCGAAACGAACTCCGAATCAGTTCAAAACTGATTCGGAAAAAACCCGGCACAGTCCTGGTCAGCCCGGAATAATTTTCGGTTGACACAGACAAGGGCAAGACGGGAAAATGAGTGCTCAAAAAAAATACTGTGACCATAAAATCGAGACGATTCCTAATCGTAATCGGTATCCGGATCAGAGAGTTATCCTCTGTGGCGTGTGACCTCATAGGTTCGAACCTAAACGGTAGCACTAGAACAATTCTAGTACCAGCACAGGAAACCATCTAGCAATGGGTCCCGGCGTCCGGATAGGTCGAAGATGCGGGAGCAAACTATCGAACCTCTGGCATATGGTTACCATATAATTCATCCCTTTGACCTCTAATGCTCAGGACGACTGAGATTGGGCTGCCAACCCAGACAGAGTCAGTCCACTACGTGTCTCAACCTCGCAAGCCCAGTGACTCTTCACTAGGGCTATCCCGGCCAAGGATTTGCTAAATTGAGATACTGCGAGACATTCAATCCAAACTGTTTGGACAGGTCAATTTCATCTTGGTCCATCACTGCTCCATAAGTACTTGCCTGTACCTAGAAACCTTCCGTCACCGGATTAAAAATCCGGGTAGTCCAGCACCAAAGCATAGGGAGTTGCTTGCAAGCTACCGTGATGACCTCAGGTCGGAGGGACACATATACCCATATCCAATCGTGAGTATCCCTTTGGCAGAAAGGGGCTGCACGGAGTTACGTTCAATGAGATACCACATATCCCACTTGTAGATCACATCAGTGTCACCACACTCATTTGGTCAAGAGGACAACCAAACAATATGAACTACAACAACCTATACTTGATATATTGTCGTCCAGTACAATATATCCTTTGGTTGTGAACAAGGTTTAAGGACCACTCGATACATCCTCTCTGTATCGAAGTCAGTGTAGTCCTAAGACTTCATCACATGAAAAGAGTTCATTTCAGGAAAATACAATATGTGATGAGCTACCAAAAATAATATTTTATTAATTCAAAGAAAGAGTACAATACTTAGCTCAACCGCCTACAACCCAGGCGATTGGCTTTGGGACACAATTTCCCAACACTACATTCCTCACCAACCACTCTGATTACCCAGAAAAGAAGGCCAACCGGGAGATTCGAATCCCGCGGGCGGCGGCCCGCCATTCGAGGTACCCCCAAATTTCTCGGAACAAGGCAACCAAGAAGAGTGTCAGAGCGCCTGACAATGCACCTTGTCATGAATCAGGAAAGGCTCCCTGGAACACCGCCGCATGCATCTAAAAGCCCGGCAGGAATCCTGAGGCAAGCATCGAACGGTTACTAAGTTCACCATGAACCTGAAGGTAAAACAACAACTCGAACACACAGGCAAAAGAACAAGCCACAGAAAAAAAGAAAAGAGGGAGGGGGTGTGGCACTACCATGGCGGCCACCACCACCACCAACACAAGAGCGAGCCCGTCCAAGAGGGCGAAGTGCTGCAACCACCACCACTGGAGGGAATCGAGGGGCACAAGGAGAGGTGGAAGAACAGAGCATCCCTCTGTCCCGGCCATCACTCTCCCCCTGCGACGTTCATACCTCCACGTACATCTTTCACTCCTCCTAGTACGGAGTCCATCAAGAGGGGCCCGACCAGGAGGATCTGTTTCCCTGGATCGCACTGACTTGATCGTCGGAGTGCCCCCACCAAAAACCCCGACCAGGGTCTCTAACCGTTGTCTCGCAGGTCCAGGAGAGGAAGATCGCCGGGCAGTGAGGCGGCCGCACCTATCATGGAGATCCGGAAACTGAGAACGGCGGGCAACAGGAGGAGCGCACTTCGACGTAGCAGCTACGGGCCATGACAGTCTTGGCGGCAACTGATTGGCGCGCCAGGTAGGGGGGGCAGACGGGCATGACTAAGTCATTCACCACTCCCTAGGTCAACACACCACAGAAGAACGGTGACGACATAAGTTGGAAAGGTCAATGGCCAGGCGGTCTTTTCCAGGCCTCTCCACGAGAGCATGCCTGGAGAAGCATGAGCACCAGCTAGTGAGATATCCCCACCGGACCATCAGTACACGAGACTCAGCTGTCTAGCTCCGGGCTGCAACGTCCACCACTAGCGGAGTCCTTCACCGGCCATAGTGCGGCGGAGTGCCATTGCCTCCACTGCGATCACGGCCGTGATATCAAAAGCCATCGTGACCATGAGCAGGAGATCGAGAAGTCCAACAAGGAGACCCACCACCCAAGATTTATGGGGGCCAGACTCCAAGCGGGGCCCCTAAGCGCTCACTGGTCCCTCGTTGGCTTCAACCACCAATGGCTACATCGCCACGGAAGCAGCAGGTGTGGTCGCCTAGAGAATCGTGCATGCACCCAAGAAGACTCGGGGGGCGAGGAACCCCGAGGGTAATCTCCTCGCCATGCGGTGAGGAGAAAGCAAAAGAAGAAAGCTAAATAAAGATGCCACGGTCGTTAGCACGATGGTGGCAAACCACCGTGGGAAGGCCCCCACGAGGTGGCCTAAGTCCCATCTCGAGAGGTCCATTACCTCGAAGAACTCGATGGTGTCAGGCCCCCCAGAGGGGGGAGGGCCTACAATCCACGAAGACGCCCCCGATGAGGTAAGTCCCCACACCAACAGTCATGGTAATGATTTTTTCCCTTGCATGGGTGTCCGCATGTTTTACAGGAAAGGGTCAACAGCATCCCCGAGCCCAGCTCCAGGATGTCAAAGAATCTCCGAGCCATGTAGCTCCCACATCCCAGCACCCCGAGCCCAGCTCCAGGATGCCAGAGGAACTTAGAGCCACGTAGCTCTCCAACTTCAAGCATCCCCGAGCCCAGCTCTAGGACATCAAGGGATCTCCGAGCCACGTAGCTCCCACTTCCCAGCGCCCCCGAGCCCAGCTCCAAGATGTCAGAGAAACTTAGAGCCACATAGCTCTCCAACTTCAAGCATCCCCGAGCCCAGCTCTAGGACATCAAGGGATCTCCGAGACACGTAGCTCCCACTTCCTAGCCCCCGAGCCTAGCTCCAGGATGCTAGAAAAACTTAGAGCCATGTAGCTCTCCAACTTCAAGCATCCCCGAGCCTAGCTCCAGGACATCAAAAAATCTCCGAGCCACATAGCTCCCACTTCCCAGCACCCCTGAGCCCAGCTCTAGGATGCCAGAGGAACTTCGAGCCACGTAGCTCTCCAACTTTAAGCATCCCCGAGCCTAGCTTCAGGACGTCGAAGAATCTCCGAGCCACGTAGCTCTCACTTCCCAGCACCCCCGAGCCCAACTCCAGGATGCCAGAGGAACTTAGAGCCATGTAGCTCTTCAACTTCAAGCATCCCCGAGCCCAGCTCCAAGACATCAAGGGATCTCTGAGCCACGTAGCTCCCACTTCCCAGTGCCCCTGAGCCCAGCTCCAGGATGCTAGAGGAACTTAGAGCCACGTAGCTCTCCAACTTCAAGCATCCCCGAGCCCAGCTCCAAGAGGTCAAGGAATCTTCAAGCCACGTAGCTCCCACTTCCTAGCATCCCCGAGCCCAGCTCCAGGATGCCAGAGGAACTTCGAGCCACATAGCTCTCCAACTCCAAGCATCCCCGAGCCTAGCTCCAGGACGTCAAAGAATCTCCAAACCACGTAGTTCTTACTTCCCAGCGCCCCCGAGCCCAGCTCCAGGATGCTAGGAGAACTTCGAGCCACATAGCTCTCCAATTCCAAGCATCCCCAAGCCCAGCTCCAGGATATTGAAGAATCTCTGAGCCATGTAGCTCCCACTTCCCAGCACCCCCGAGCCCAGCTCTAGGATGCCAGAGGAACTTCGAGCCACATAGCTCTCTAACTCCAAGCACTCCCGAGCCCAACTCCAGGATGTCAAAGAATCTCTGAGCCACGTATCTCCCACTTCCCAGCACCCCCGAGCCCAGCTCCAGGATGCCAGAGAAACTTAAAGCCACGTAGCTCTCCAATTCCAAGAGTCCTCGAGCCTAGCTCCAGGATGCCTTCTCAAGGGACGCCTTCTCAAAAGAACCTCGAGCCAAGCAGCTCTCTATCCCAAACATCTCCGAGCCTAGCTCTGAGATGCCAAGGGATCACGGGGCCACGTAGCTCCCGTCAACGCCTCTAGCCTATAACGCGGCACGATGATGAGAATGCAATCTAAATGATGGATTGAGAAATGAGAGCAATGAAGCCTATTAACAGGTACTAAATTTTAGATCAAAAGTACTAAGGTAAAGCTATGGAAGGAGCACTGAAATTTGGAACTTACGCCGTGATGTAGTTATTTAAATCCTAGAGAAGATTAGGGATAATGAATATTGAATTTAAACCTTAGCAACGATCTTCAATAACTCAGACTTAAGAGATTAGGAGGTTTTATTTACCCAAGATGATCACTCCCTAGTAGATCCATTGAAGCTCTTAGACGAACTAGCCCTGAAGTGGAAGATTGGCATTCCAAAGAAACTAGTTTCATACAACATTGATCTTTGGCAAGAGAACCCTTTCTTGAACTCCGAATCGTAGAAGGATCCTGCACAATGAACGTGTTAGACTGGGACCAATTTGAAAGATATCAAAACAAAGAAACCAAACAGGCAAGGGAACTTCGATGGAGGCATGGATCCCTAGAGGTGGATGTTGGCGTTGGACACTTGAAAGCTTGAGAAGAGAAAATCAAACACACCCAAAGAAAACAAGAGGATACTACCAAAAAAAATACCTTCTTCAACTACTACTTCACTTAAATTTCATTTCATCCAAAAAGCTTCCTTTCTACCATGGACGTACAAGAGGCTTTTAATGGCCTTTCAATCAATTTGAAATTCCCCATATCATGGAGAAATATTAGGGGGGTTACATGAAATGTGGAGGATTTGGTGGAGGGTTACATGGAATGTGGAGGATTTGGTGGAGCTGGTTGCATGATTTGTGGATGGAGTTAGCCGACCTCCTTTGAATTTGAAAACACTCCTTGGTCGACCACTTGTAGCTTTCATGTAATTTAAAATTTGAATGATGCCACATGGCAGGTGAGGTGGCAATGATGTGGCATGGCAAGGTGGCATGGTGACATGGCACATCCTTCTCCATGGCGCCCCTTGGAGATGACATGGCAAAGGTGATGTGACGTCCTCTGGTGATGAGTTGGCACCGGTGGTCCATGATGATGTGGCATTCCAAGTAAAGCTGGTCTGGCCTAATTTCAAGTATCTCTTGAACTTGACTCAATATAAAGCCTAATTGACTCTAATTGAACTCTTGATTGAATTCTAATTAAACTTTAAAACCCAAAAGAAAATAAAACAGGACTCAATAAACATACAGGACTCATACGAGACTTGAGTTCCTAGTCTCAATCCATAAAGAACTTGGTATTAGTTGAAGCTTCTTCTTTCTGAGCCTGGTGCCCCCACCAGCCTAGCTCCAAGGTGCCAAAGATCTGAGCCAAGATCTCAGGCAACCCCCTGGGCCCGAGCCTAGCTCCACATCCAGGAAGGCCTCGAGCCTAGCTCTAAGGCAATCAAGACCGGTAACCCCCCTTCCTTGATCTCCCCACTCGAAAAGAAAATGAGAGGGAAAGGAAAGAAAGGGAACAAAAGGGGGAAGCCCGGCAGCCCCCTTCTCTGATCTCCCCACTCGAAAAGAAGACGAGGGGGGAAGGAAAGAAAGAGAACAAAATGGGGGTCCAGCCATCATCCTCTCCTCTGATCTCCCCACTCCAAAAAAAAAAAGGAGAGAGAGAGAGAGAGGAAAAATGATGAAAAATGAAAGATAAAAGGAAAAAGAGAAAGAAGACGTGTGGGAAAGGAAAGAGAGTGAAAGAACAAGAGGAAAATACGACATCGCTGAAGCTACCACTCCAAGCAACAACCTTCGTCCCCGAGCCCAGCTCTAGGACACCTTCTCAAGACTGGAGCTCGGATCTCCAGCCAAGAGAACTTCGAGCCAAGCAGCTCTCAGCAACCTTCATCCCCGAGCCCAGCTCCAGGACACCTTCTCAAGATCGGAGCTCAGATCTCCGGCCAAGAGAACTCCGAGCCAAGCAGCTCTCAACAACCTTCGTCCCCGAGCCGAGCTCCAAGATACCTTCTCAAGATCGGAGCTCAGATCTTCGGCCAAGAGAACTTCGAGCCAAGCAGCTCTCAGCAACCTTCGTCCTCGAGCCCAGCTCCAAGATACCTTTTCAAGACCGGAGCTCAGATCTCCAGCCAAGAGAACCTCGAGCCAAGCAGCTCTCAACAACCTTTGTCCCCGAGCCCAGCTCCAGGACACCTTCTCAAGACTGGAGCTCAGATATCTGGCCAAGAGAAGTTTGAGTCGCACAGCCCTTAGCCAACGACATCTTTAGGCCCAATGGCCCACAAGTGTCTCAACCTCAAGCAAGGTGAAGCACTTCTCTCTGATGTCCTCAAACAAAAACAACAAAGCAAAAAAAAAAAAAAAGAGAAAGGAAGAAGAGAGAAGGGAAAAGAGCATCTGACAAAGCAATCCAAGCTTCATTGATTAAACACAAACTGCAAATGTCTTCTGGGCCACCTGACATGCCGGGAGACCCTGAACCAGTACAAAAAATAAAAAGTACAAAGCAAAGTAGACCAGAAAGACAAGGGGTCACTCTGCACCAGCCGGCTTCGCTGCCGGGTCCTGAGGCCGAGAGCTCTCGCCCTCAGAAGACTTCGGCTAAGGTGCACTAGCCACGGAAGGGCCGCCCTTATCCGGTGCCTGAGGCTCTGAGCATGCGCCTCCCATGATGACCTCTTCATCAGCTTCTTCCTTCGTGGCCGAAGGGTACTCGAGGCAACCGCGGTCCTTATCAGGAACAAGTGCCTCGACCCGACCGCGTAGGTACATGAACCCCTTGTAAAAGGAGTCCAACGCCATCTGCTGGATGTCGGCGATGAACTCCTCCAAAGCCTTAAAGATGGCGACGGTGTTCTCGGCATTCTTCTTGGCCACAGCGGCCACCCTCTCCAACTCGGCAGCCCTCAGCCTGGCTGCCTCCATCGAGCTAGTCACCGTCTCTGCCACTTTCTCAGCAGTGGCAAGCTTCTCCTTCATGCTAGCCAGTTTCTCCTGGGCGGCTCTGGTGATCTCCTTATGCCGGTCGGCCTCGGCACTATACCAGTTTAATTTTTTCTCGACGATGGAGAGGTCGTCGATCACCTTCTTCGAATGGCTCCACTCCAGATCTTAAGCCATTGAGAGCCCTCTCGCTCGCCCCTCGGCATCGACGAGCTCTTTTTCGAGGTCCTTGACTTTCAGCTCAAGGGCCCCATATGCCTCGACCTTCTCCTTCAGGTCGGCCTTCAAAGATTCAATCTCGGCGGCTCGTTGCCACTCGAGATGCTCCCCGCTCTGGAAATGTCCCTTAATATAGAGGGCCTCAGCACCAATCTGCACAGCAAAAAAAAAGATGAATGAATGAAAATAAAATGAAGAATAAATGAAAGAGGTGAAGGAACTCATCGAATACAGCTGGGAGAAGAAGATTTTGAAGACATCGGCCACATGCATCCCGGCCATCTCCTGCCGGTCGCATGCTTGGATGGAGAAGTCCATCAAGCGTTCGGCAAGCTCGGGGCTCTGGAGGACCGAGTTCTCCAACCCCATCCCGAAGGGGAGGTAGCGTCGTCCCTCCTCCCTCTGGCTCTATCCGTGGGTGGGCGACCGTGCTCCACCGACCAAAAGACCCCGGTGGGCACGCTGGGAGGCCGGTGCTGGTGCAGGCGGCACATCTGTCGTGGCCTTGGGAGTGGCCCAGGTCTCCTCACCCCTGGCGTCAGTGACGGACGGACCTGGAGGAGGGCAGGGTGCAGCAGCAGCGACGACAGCCCTCGCCCGGACTACCACCTCGAGCTCTACAGCGGGAGCCTGCTGGGTGGACCTCGGAGCCACAGGAGCTGCCCTCTCCACCGGCACGGAAGCAGCATGAGGCTCCTCTGAGCTCGAGCCAACAGCCAGAGTCGAGCTAAGATCGATCACTACTGTGGGGGTGGCCGCAGGAGCGTTCTCACTCCGGGCCCGCCTGGAAGCAGGCTCCCCGGCCAGTTCGGTCGGCCGCCTCTTCTTCGTGATGGCCAGAAGGTCCTCTCAGAGAAGATCATGCCTGCATGCAAGTTACATAGTGGTCAGAACCTGCAGGAAACTACACAAGCATTGCACGAAGGAAGAGAAAGAGAGGAGTCCAGGTAGAACTCACCCGACCCATTCGCTGGGTCAACCCCAGAGTCGGCGAGGTTCTGCTTAGACAACAGGACCTCAAGAGGAGGAATCTGCATGCTGTGAAGCTGCTCGTAATCATCTCGGTCAGCCGCATCGACCACAGAACTTCGGTTGGGGGACTTGTCCGGATTACTCCAGACCCAGTCAACCCCCTCGACCTCGACAAAGAAGAACTTACTCTTCCATCCCTTGACGGAGGAGGGGAGCTCAAACTTAATGCCCTTCGGACAGGAAGATAAAGACCACCAACCATCCTCGGTTGGGTGGCGCTTCAGGGCAAAGAAAGCCCTGAACAAAGAGAATCGGGCCACGAACCCGTGAAGATGACAAAGCACAGTGAAGGAGATAATAACCCTAATAGCATTTGGTACCAGCTATGCTGGGACCAAACGATAATTGTCTAAGACTGACAGAAAAAAGGGTGGAAAGGAAAGCGGAGACCTCCATAGAAGGTCCCCTCATAGAAGGCGAGACGGCCCAGGCCACTCGATGTGACCCGTTCCCTCGGACGAGGGATCATGAGCCGGATAGAAGGTGGGATGCCATAGACATCCCGGACAGCCCTGAGTTCCCCGTTGGTGATCGTGGAGGCGACCCCACCAGGACCTGCAGGCCGGACAGACTCAGGGACAGGAGCAGAAGGAGGAGGAAGAGAAGGACCAGATCCTGGTTCCCTATGAGAACCGAGCCAGGAGGATGCCTCCTACTGAGCTCGAAGCGAGCTACACCTCCCTCCTCATCAGAAGAAGAGGAAGAAGATGCCGGCCTTCGTTCGGAGGGACCGGCCTCACCCTGATCTATGGAGGGATGGAAGCCCGGACCAAAATGGGACATCCTTAAAGACAAAGGAGAAGAAAAGACTCAAGGTTGAAGACCGAAGAGGAGACTGCAGACCCTGGGGAGGAACCCTATTTTAGTGGGGGAAGGAAGAGGAAGAAGCTAACCTATTGCCTTAGAAAAGTTCGGGGCGACTGGAAGGAAGAAGAATCTTGGGTGCGACAGCAGCAGGCACGGAGAGTTCAAAAAGACTAGATGGTTCGAGTAAGGCCTTCCTTTCATTTCGAAATGACCCAAGGGATTCGTACCGATTCAACCGCTCCACCAACGGATCTGTGCCATATGCCTCCCATCAGTGAGAATGGCGTCTCGGCCGCTCTGCATTCTATGCCAGCATTAACTGCTCCTCGGACATGGCCACGCGGTGTCCCTGCATTGGCCCGTAGGGGTGGCCCCCGAAGTGCCAGCAATCATGGCCATCATCATGCCGGATCTTTGCCTTTCCATGTCAGCATCGCAATTACTCCCTTCAACTCGAGCACCGCGCACTAACGAGCCTCGGGAGTGGGGGGCAAATGATGTGGCAAGATCGCTGACATGGAGAAACCTGCAGGTGCCACGTCAAGAGGAGACACCACGTCGACCCTCCAGCTTGGATCCCCCTGCCGAGCCGAGTTGAGCTCCCCCAGGATAGCAGGTCAAGCTCAGTCCTCCGCTAGGTCGAGCTCATAAGCTCGATGTCTAGGTCGGAGCTGCCTTCAGCCCTCCAGAGCGAGACCCTTGGAGGTTAGTGCCTTGCAGTCGAGGTCGAGCCAAGAGCTCACGCGCCGATGTGGAGCCTGTCCGAGCGCTCGCCCTCTAGACCGGGTCCACCTTCCGCCCTCCAGAGGGAGACCCTCGGAGGTTAGTGCCCTGTGATCGAGGTCGAGCCAAGAGCTCACCCACCGATGTGGAGCCTCTCCGAGTGCGTGCCCTCTGGACCGGATCCGCCTTCCGCCCTCCAGAGAGAGACCCTTGAAGGTTAGTGCCCTGCAATCGAGGTCGAGCCAAGATCTCACCTGTCGATGTGTAGCCTCTCCGAGCGTCGCCCTTTGGATCGGGTCTGCCTTCCGCCCTCTAGAGCGAGACCCTCGAAGGTTAGTGCCCGGCGGTTGATGTCGAGCCAAGAGCTCACCCGCCGATGTGGAGCCTCTCCGAGCGCGCACCCTCTGGACCGGGTCTGCCTTCCGCCCTCTAGAGCGAGACCCTTGAAGGTTAGTGCCCTGTGATCGAGGTCGAGCCAAGAGCTCACCCACCGATGTGGAGCCTCTCCGAGCACGTGCCCTCTAGACCGGGTCCGCCTTCTGCCCTCCAGAGCGAGACCCTTGGAGGTTAGTGCCTTGCGGTCGAGGTCGAGCCTAGAGCTCACCCGTCGATGTGGAGCCTCTCCGAGCGCGCGCCCTCTTGACTGGGTCCACCTTCTACCCTCCAGAGCGAGACCCTCGGAGGTTAGTGCGCTACGGTCGAGGTATGCTAAGAGCTCACCCATCGATGTGGAGCCTCTCCGAGCACGCGCCCTCTGGACCGGGTCCGCCTTCCACCCTCCAGAGCGAGACCCTCGGAGATTAGTGCCCTGCGGTCGAGGTCGAGCTAAGAGCTCACCCGTCGATGTGGAGCCTCTCCGATCGCACGCCCTCTGGACCGGGTCCGCCTTCCGCCCTCCAGAGCGAGACCCTCGGAGGTTAGTGCCCTGCGGTCGAGGTTGAGCCAAGAGCTCACCCGCCGATGTGGATCCTCTCTGAGCACGCGCCCTCTAGATCGAGTCCGCCTTCCACCCTCCTCTGCCTAGGCATCCCCGCAAGCTCGGAGCGTCTAGGATGGAGCGAGCCTTGCCGTCCCAGCTCGTTCCCAGCCTGGACGAGGTCCTCACCAGCCGAGGACACTGGCGAGCCACTCGAGGACTGTACCAAAGCACCTCCCAGACCGTACTGACTGCTTGACACCGCCAGTTACACCAGGAAGGCAGGCAGCGTGTTGATCGAGGCACTACATTCCTCACCAACCACTCTGATTACCCAAAAAAGAAGGCCAACCAGGAGATTCGAATCCCGCGAGCGGTGGCCCGCCATTCGAGGCACCCTCAAATTTCCCGGAATAAGGCAACCAAGAAGAGTGTCGGAGTGCCTGACAACGCACCTTATCATGAATCAGGAAAGGCTCCCTGGAACACCACCGCATACATCTGACAGCCCGGCAGGAATCCCAAGACAAGCACCAAATGGTAACTAAGTTCACCATGAACCTGAAGGTAAAACAACAACTCGAACACACAGGCAAAAGAACAAGCCACAAAAAAAAAAAGAGGGAGGGGGTGTGGCACCACCATGGCGGCCACCACCACCACCGACACAAGAGCGAGCCCGTCCAAGAGGGCAAAGTGCTGCAACCACCACCACTGGAGGGAATCGAGGGGCACAAGGAGAGGTGGAGGAACAGAGCATCCCTCTATCCTGGCTATCACTCTCCCCCTGCAACGTTCACACCTCCACGTACATCTTTCACTCCTCCTAGTAGGAGTCCATCAAGAGGGGCATGACCAGGAGGATCTGTTACCCTGGATCGTCACTGACTTGATCGTTGGAGTGCCCCCGCCGAAAATCCTGGTCCGGGTCTCTAACCACTGTCTCGCAGGTCCAGGAGAGGAAGATCGCCGGGCAGCATGGCGGTTGCACCTAGCGTGGAGATCCGAGAACCGAGAACGGCGGGCGGCAGGAGGAGCGCACTTCGACGCAGCAGCTACGGACCACGACGGTCTTGGCGGCAACAGATATAATAGATCATATTCAAAGATTCGGATTATCAATATGGAACCAAGTCAAACTATAAATATATGTATCTATATATACATGTATGCATGCATACATACCCATATATATATATATATATATATATATATATATATATATATATGACCTTTGTATTAAGCTTGATGTTTTTGGAAGTTTTTTCCCTTTCTTTATGTTCTTTTGTTGCTCAAATGCTAACAAATAATAGATGAATATATATCATTTTTTTGGGTATAAATATATGTTCAAGGCAGTTATTTTCCAATTCATATTTTATCGGGTTGTATTTTTTAGGTGCACTAAATAATTTGAAAAGTAGTACAAGTGTTTCAAAATAACAAATCAAATGCCAAATTTCTACTTGAAAGTTATACCCCCTTATGCAAATCAAGTACCATCATAACTTTAGAACTTTAATTAGGTCAAGTTTGGGTTTGGATATTGTTTTAGGATATTTGTGTATAGAAATGACAAAATATATTCCATCCCAACTTGCTGACACCCCAATATACAGGAGAAAAGGTCTAAAAAAATATTTATATACATGTTCACTTCTTTGTACTTGATGTGCTAATCTCTCATTTCATTCTCTAAATTTCTCTCTCTCACCCCCTCCCCCAATGTCACTCAAACACCGACCAATCACTCTCTTTCTTTTTTTTCTCTATGTTTATTATTTAAAATAATTAATTCCATCTCAATAACAATTTAATCTTTACCTTTATTGATATCCTAATAATCTCAAGCTCTTCCTCCTAATTTCCTCTCCCAATACTCTTATCCTCTTCTCTCTCCCCTCTTCTTCCTTCTAGGGTTGGAACTAGGCTCAGGCTGACACAATGGGTTTCAGGCTGGCCCGAAGTCGAGCCAGGCTTGAAGTAGATCAGATCGGGCTTGGACCAAATAATAGAGCCCATTCAATTTTTGACCTGAGCTCGAATATCCCTTTGACCCAACACGGCCCGATCCAAACTTGATCTAGAAACAGGCTTGAACATAGCCCAGAAACATGCCTGAACCTGGCCTGAGCCTCTCCTCTCTCTGGTCCTTTTTATTTTATAAGAAAAGAAAAAAACTAAGTCTCCACTATCTCTTTCTCTCTAACCTTCTTGATGCCTTCCTCGCCATCGATGCCGAGTTTCGGCCTCTCCTCCTCCTCCTCACCCACAATGGTCCACCTGTCACCATCGCCACCTCTTGCTCGTCACCAACCTCCTTGACCGGGTTGTCAAGTCCCTTGAACTTTGTAATGCCATCTCCCTCTCCCTCCACTCCCTCCACCATTGGCTCAGGCATCCCGCATCACCTCCTTCGCCCTCCTCCTCCCCTGACCCCCTCTCCTTCGAGCCCACTGCACCCTCTCCAAGCTCCTCCCCTATGATGTCAGCCTCCCCTAGACTGAGCGTGCGGGATCCTTCGGTCAATGGGAGGTGAGCTCGAGATCTGTCTTGGAGCGTGTCGAGGAACTGGTTAGCACACCTCACCGACCCTCACAGCAATGAGGAGGAGGAGTGGGGCTAGCAGCGATGGTATACATGATAAGCACCATGCTGGTCTTCATGATGTGGGAACTTAGGACAGCAGTGCAGTCCTAGGAGAGGGGCGGGTGGCATCGTCACGGCATCTACCATGGGTGACGATGATGCTCGGGCTACAACAAATGATCACGGAGGAGTAGCGATGGAGGATCAGAAGGCAACAAACAGGGTTGCTGGCAAATATGCAGGAGATTGAGAGGTGCGGAAGACTGATCCCAATCCTTTTTTTGGGTAGACATAAATGATTCGGACCAGTCCAATCAAGCTCGAGCCAGGCTTGGACATGATGTTTTCAAAATAATTTGTGCCTCAGCCCAGTCCAAAGCCCAAAACTTTTTTCGGGGTGGGCTCAGGTAGGGGTTTAGCCTGGCCCGACACACTTCCAGCCCTACTTCCATCGTTTCCCTTTTTACATATTCCACTTTCTAACATTTTTAATTTACTACATTATACTTATATTTACAAAGTCTTTTTAGTTTATTTCTAGTATTTTAATTTTATATTTTTAATCCAATTTTATTTCCAATTTATTATTTATTTTATATTTATGTTTTGGATTTTAGGTAAGCTCAACTTCTATTATTTTACAAATCTTCATTTATAATTTAATTTTATCATATATATTTAATTTTCTATTATGTATATCTCATGTTTTTGTTGATCCAAATAATTAGGATAAAACTTTGTAGTTGGGTCATGGTGTTTTCATATTTTAGCATATTAATTTTTAATTTTTAGATTTATTATTTTTTATTATCCTAACTTTAAAATTTTATTTCTATTTTTATATTTTAATTTACATATTTATATTTTAGTTAAATCTTATTTGCTTTTTATTTTACTTATATGTTTTCTATTTTTTGTACCATTTATTCTTTTCTTGAATTTTCTTTGTGCCACTTCTTAATGAAATCTTTCATTTTTATACTTGAATATTTTTTATTTGTAATATTTATTTATGTTATGTATTTTCATTTTTTTGTTTAATTACTTTAATGTGCATTGCATACTCCGTTTTTGCTAATATTTATGAAATAATACAAGTTAACAACTCACAAGTCAAATAAAAAATTACTATATAATATTATATTTTGAAAAGTTCTACATAAGTATATAGTTTATTATGTAAGCCAAGTTATATACGAAGTAGGGGAATACGGATTAGATACCAGTATATCCATATCCATATGTATTTTGTTTGATGAATCTAGATACGTGTTGCCGTCAAGATCGCTGCCGCTTGCAGCTCGATCATGTCGGGGGGTCCTCCCGTCGCCGTCAGGTGCTGCAATGGGCCTCTCGGGGATCCGTCTACTCCATCCCACTCTGCGGCTGCCAGCTGACATGCCGCGCCAGCCCTCTTCCTTCCTTCTTGCAAGATAGGGGAGACCCGGGTTGGGGATCCGGCGAGGACACTCCAACGATTAAGTCAGTGGGATGATCGAGGGGAACAAACAAGACAAGACCTCCGCGGTGTATGGTTTGGGGGACCCATCCGCCGGGAGGGTGTGACTCGAGAACAGGAATGTAAAGGAATGGAAAAAGGAGTGATCAAGAGCAGGGAGCGGGGAGGCTTCTCGGGCCAGTGGATCGCCCGGCGGTGCTTGGTGGCCTGCCTACTTACCTCTCCCTCACTTTTCCCTGTGTGCTTACCTTCCTTACCTTCCTCTGGAGGCTGGGTCGGACCCCCGTGGCCTTAGGAGAGCCTCCAAGAGAGAGAGAGAGAGAGAGACAGATTCCATCCTCCCTTACTTGGACCTTCAGGTGGTGCTCCGAGCCGAGAATGTCCTCCTTTCCCCGAGAGAGAGCCCTCTCCAACGAGCCAGCCAAGAGACCTGCCTTCTTCTTGGCTTCCATGCCCCTTATAGAAGGGGCGCTTCCATTTCAGGAGAGATCGCCCAGGGTGTAGGTCCCGGGGCCTTGGCCAGATTCTCTTCTTGGGAAAGCTCTCAGTGTTGCACCACGACCGTCGGTGGCTATTGGTGGTGCTGCTGTGGATGTGGCAGTACGTCATTAGGCGTGAGGTCTGGGGGCACCCACGTCGTATCTCTAGCATCGCTTGTGGAAAGCTGTGGGCGGCTAGGCTTTGCTTCACCATAATTCAAATATCTGTTCCTCTTGCAGGAACTCCATATCAGGGGCTCCACTCTAGGGTATGGACACATCCTCGGTAGGGAGCAAACCTTAAATGGGGGGCTCACCCAGTGAGCCCGGCCTCAGCTGGGAGCTGACCTCGATAGGGAGCCGGCCTCAGAAGGGGGGCTCGCCCAATGAGCCTGACCTTGATTGGGGGGTGACCTCGGCAAGGAGCCGGCCTCAGGCTGGGGGGCTCACCCAATGAGCCTGGCCTCGGCAAGGAGTCGGCATTAGACGGGGGCCTCGCCAAAGGAGCCTGGCCTCAATAGGGGACTGGGGTGCCATGCCCAGGTGGCGAGTCTTCTGTTGTCATAGCTGCTCGTGTGCTCCATATCAGCGGATGTTGCCACATCAGATGCCTCCCACTCCCAAGCCTTAAGGGTATGGCAGTGCTTGGGGCAAAGGGAGTAATGAGCCTGCTGACATGGGGGATGCTCTTACGATGCCATCAATGCCTCGGGTGCCTGTGGCCCAAAAATTGCATTCCTGGTACAAACGAGGCGACGCTCCGCTTAGTTTTCCATTGAGGCAACATGATTGCTTCATTTGAATTGAAGCGACGACTGTGGGCTTGTTATATCTGGGGCATCCTGAAGGACCATGAGATGACCTCCCATTGGACAAGAAGTCGAAAGGGCACATGCTCTGCATAAGGATGAAGCGGAGGCAAGCGGTGGTCTTTACTGTGAAGGGCTTACCACCATGCCATTTTAAGGGATCTTTTGGGTGCCAATGCACAACATTCCATAGTGCGCTCTTCTCCTTCCTCCATGCTTTTTTTTCTTCCCTCCCTTCGCCTTTGGGCTGCGCCAGAGGAGGGCCCTTGATGGACTCTAGTCCCCTGGTTAAGGAGGCAGAGGGGGAGAGGGAGTCTTTTCACCTTCTTCGACTGTGATCGAATGGTACCAAGGTATGGATGTCCAGGATGGAGAAGAAATCCATCGAGCTCGAAGTTTCCTCCAGTGAGGACCCCCGGAGGAGAGAAAAAGAGGCGGCTCTCAAAAATAGGGATATTAAAGCTGAAGAGGGAGAAAAGGGCTGCTCACGCCTCCCCTCAAGACTGGAGTTCCTTGATAATGAGGCGGTGGCCAGGGTGGTGGTTATCGTGGAGGAGGACGCGGCCATTATGGTGCTGTGGAAGGGAGCCTAATGGGGAGCCTGAAAGGATTATGCCCTATAAGCCAATATCTGTATCTCCCAGACCATTGTAAATTGACAAATTAATAAAGGCAATAATTTTTTATCATTCGCTGTGTCATTATATGATGAACCCCATAGATTAGGGCTATGGTTGTAGGGCTATGATGAGATCATACCAGTGAGATCTAAGGCCTTAAAACCCTAATCTAGAATATTCCTAGTCATAGGAACCCTGAGTTGGGGATCAGGGTTTCCGGTAAGACTGGCACATCCTATGTATGCTGAAAAGGGTGACTGCTCTCACAGTCATTTGTGTAGGACACTAATACAAGGATGTGGGTGCTCATTAGTGAATGAGTCCACTGAATAGATCCAGTTTGAGAACATCTAATGGAGCCTTAGCTGCATGTCAATAGATGTTTCACATAGTGGGAGTTGTACAAGTAGTCCTATGACCTGAGACTGCCATAATACCTTATGTACATGAGCCCATGCTTTGGTTCAATCTCAATCATGACACTGGGTCATGCACGAGGTTGATGCTGGGTATGGTGAATTGTATATGAAGGTAATGAATAGGTCAACAAGGAATTGATCACTCCTAGTAGGAGGAGATTGCATCCAGCCAAATTAGGTCAGATGATGATTCAGGAAATCTTTGATCAAAGTACAGATATTAGAAATGATTTCTAATATCGAATTAATTGAATCATTAGTGTATGACTGAGCTGGGAATGAGTATAAACTGGATTTGACATGATTCCATATCCATAGTTATATTCGGGATGCAAGATGATTGAAGGATCGAATTGTACGGGAACTTTCCACTGAAGGGTAGTTTTGGAATTACACCAGAATTTCCATATCTTCCGGGTAGACATGACACGTTGCTAGACGTCAATCTTGTCTTGTGGGTTGATCAAATTAAATGGTTTAATTGGATCACTAATTAGGAGGAGTCCTAATTGACTGACTCGAGTTAGCTCGATTTGACCTAAATCGATTAGAATGAGTTCTGATCAGATTAGGTCAACTTGCACTCGGACCCACTGCTGGCTAAGTATGGAACCCAATGGGTCACACACTTAGGACAGATAATCAAGGATTTAATTTGGAATTAAATCTCGTTTGCAGATGAACACACTAGCATGTGTTGCAAACCATGACTTCCACTTGAATCGGATTCGAGTTAGGGTTCCGATTTGGTCTTTTTTAGATCCAAATTCATTCCGGTTTGAATCTAATTGAAGATTTAAAACGTTGGGCTAACAATAGGCTAGCAATTGGGCTAACCTAAGAGGCTAAACCCTTTTCCCACGTCGCCTAAAACCCCTCCCCCTCTCTTCCCACGCGCGCGCGCAAGGAGAAGAGTCCACACGCGCGTGGACTCTCTCCAAGTCGCGTCTTTGCGTGAAGAGAAATAAATTGACCGGCGTTTTTGGCTGATGAGGTGTGGATCAGAGTCCACCTAGGCGTGGACTCTTCAAAATTTGGAATTACCGTGAAAAAGAAAGAAAAAACTCCGAAGGGGCGCGACTCTTCTTTCTGCGCGCGCCCTTCTGAGTTTTTCACGATCCCTCTTCGCGTCTTTCCATCCCAAAGGTCGTGAGATTAATCCCAAAGGCCGTGAGATTAATCCCAAGGGCCGTGAGATTAAGAGAGAAGACGTGAGAAGGGAGAGAGGGATGTGAGAGGATTTTTCAGAAGGAGAAGGCGCCTCTCTGTCGCCTATTTAAGAAGAAGGCTTCACCGTAAAAACATTCCAGATTTTCTACGGCGAAGCCTTGCTTCTCTTTCCTTCTCCCTCTCCAGAAGACTGTTTCCCCCTCCTCTCTTTCTTCTTTGATTCCTTTACAGAGCCTAGGCTCTGTCGAATCTCAGAACAGAAGGAGAGTCAGAGAGAGAAACTCTCCGACGGTAAAGGAAGAAGGCGCCCCCTTTTCCTTCTTTCTTACATTAAGACAACTTTGTCTTAATTTTCTTCTCCCTCCAAGACAAGCCTTGTCTCACTTTAGGACAAGGGATTATTCTTAAAGACAAGAGTGTCTTAAGGGGCCAAAGTTGCCAAAAAACTAGGAGAAGGGTAAGAGAGAAAGTTTTAGTCCCTGTTTGGCTAGAGGTGTCCTAGCCAATAGCCCATATATCAAGTTCTTGGGGTAGAACTTGATTGGAAGGAACCCAATTGAGGAGTCACTGTCTTGATCATCTGCCCGTGTGGATCACCATCGGAGGGCGGACAAGTGGACGCCTGGTGTGTTCAAAAGGTTACTCCATTTGGAGTTTATTTCTACATCGATTGGATATAGCGATCTGAGGTTAGTATCTAAACTATGTTTAAATTTGGACATGCATGTAGTCATAAGTTTTAATTGCTAATAAGGAGATTTTGGGATTAGGGTTCGGACCTGATTTCATAAAGTTTTTGAAATCCACACTTCCGCACTGGTCACCGAACCTAACAGTGGTATCAGAGCCATCCTTATTAGGATTAAAACTTATGAAGTTCAATTCATGATGTAGTATCATGTTAAAGTTTTTATATTGATGCACAGTGCATGTCTTTGATTGAACATGAGTTTGATGATTGCCACCAGTTAGGGTTTTCCACTGAAACCCTAATTGTCTTAGAGATATGATTAGCCCTGGAGCCATCATACTGAAATAAGGTTGCCCTGGCATAATGGTGTATCCATTATGTGGTAAATGGTTGTCCTAGTATGATGGCACACATTTCACATATTTGCTTAGTTTAAAGCATGTATTAATATATGTGATAGCTTTTAATTGAATGTGCTGGCATTGCATGAACCCCTCTTAAAATTATATTAAGTGGTAGTATAGTTAACCGATAAGCATTATTAGTCATGATGGATAATTAGTCATTTCGGTGTCTAGAAAGGTGGTTCTGGGAAGGTAAAGGAAATCGTGGTTTTTAATTGGTTCCGTTGACTGACCTGGCCAATTTTAAATTGGTGTCTAGGAAAGCAACGGGGGGACCCCCACATCTCTTCCACTAGCCTGGCCGATCTGATTGATTTAATTCTTGACTAACATGCTTGGTGTTAAAATACTATTATTGGCCTTCCTTCATGATAGGTCATCATTGTGTTATGATCTATACTAGGTTTGTTGTGTACACACAAGACCTAATATGGTGACTAACACAATTTTTGGCCTAATACATTATTTGTTTATGGCATGATTTAAAGTAATATTTTGTTGTGAACACACAAGGGTATTACTATTAAAGTCATGACTATATGGCTATGAAGGGTCTTACTTAACTAAAATATTATAGTTTGTTGTGTATACACAAGGCTATTAATATTTTAGAGGCCGAGATAAGTTGAGAATTGTACAGGTTACAATTGGAAAGAGTTTTCCTACCTATGAACTTATATAAGATTTGTTGTGTACACACAAGGTCTTTTATGAGGGATTGGGATCTCAACCCCACTAAGAAAGATCAATTAAGGTTTTCTCGATCATCGTATGGAGGGTTATGATGCTCGATAAAATAGTGGGAGACATAATTAAATTAAAGTCCTAATTTAATTATGTGTTGTCATTTCATGGTTGTTTGCTTATGTTTTCGTTCTTTGTTTAAATGTAGATAAATGGCCTCTTCACTCTCACTCCGTAGTATTTTAGATGCCAACAAATTGACTGGGCCGAATTATGTTGATTGGCTGAGAAATTTGAAAATAGTACTCAGTCAAGAAAGAATTTCCTATATTCTTGATACCCCGATTTTGGAACCACCAAGGGAAGATGCCTCGCAAGAGGAGAAGACCACATATAATATGTGGCAAAATGACTCACTTACTGTCAAATGTGTTATGCTTGCCTCTATGACTAACGAGTTACAGAGGCAGCATGATAGCATGGATACTAACTCCATACTGCTAAATTTAAAAGAGCTTTATGGAGAACACAGTAGAACTGCTAGATATGAAATATCTAAGCAGTTGTTCCGTGCAAGGATGACAGAAGGTACATCAGTACAAGACCATGTATTAAAGATAATTGATCTAATCACTCGATTAGGTCAATTAGGTTTTGTAATGGATGGGGAGTTGAATCAAGACTTGATCTTGCAATCACTCCCAGAGTCATTTTCACAGTTTGTTCTTAATTACCATATGAACAAACTTAATTCTTCCTTGCCTGAGCTGTTGAATATGTTGAAAACAGCAGAGAGCCATGTAAAGAAAAATAAGGCTCCAGTTCTTCTTGTGGATAAGAAGAAGACAGGCAAAAGGGGTTCCAATAAGAGGATGAATCCCAAAGGGGGCATTAAGAAGAAGAAAGGAAAGAAGGCCTCCGGACAGATGACCTGCTTTCATTGTGGCAAGCCGGGTCATTGGAAAAGAAACTGCAAGGTTTACCTTGCAAGTTTGAAGCCTGGTGCATCAGAGGCACCAAAAGGTATGAAAGAAGTTCATACTATTTTGTCATTGGATTCTTCCATTTCAAATACTTGGGTGTTGGATACCGCCTGTGGTCATAACATCTGCAAATCATTGCAGCGACTTCAGGGGCTTAAAGTATTGAAGGAAGGTAACTTTGAGCTCTACGGTGCTGGAGGGGACCCCATCCAAGCAGAAGCTGTAGGGACTTATGTTTTGAAGTTACCTTCAGGGAAGATCTTGGAGCTAAGGAATTGTTACTATATGCCAAAAATCATTAGAAATATCATATCTGTACCCTTGTTACTTAAACAAGGATATACTATGAATGTAATGAGCAGTGGCTGCTCAATTTCTTTATCTAATGAAATTATATGTTATGGCATATTCTGCAATGGTCTCTTAACTCTTTCCACTAATGACAATGTTTTTCATGTTTCTAACAAACGGAAAAGAGATGATGTTAACAATACCTTACTTTGGCATTGTCGACTTGGACATATTAGTGAGACTAGGATTAACAAGTTATACAAAGAAAATTTCTTTGATCCTTATGACTATGAGTCATTAGGAACTTGTGAATCATGTCTCATGGGTAAGATGACCAAGACTCCATTTAGTGGACATGGAGAAAGGACAAAAGAGTTATTAGGACTCATACACACAGATGTATGTGGGCCTATGACAACTCAAGCCTATGGTGGATACTCATACTTCATCACATTTACTGATGATTTTTCAAGGTATGGATTTGTGTATCTAATGAAACATAAGTCCGATGCTTTTGAAAAATTCTTAGAGTATCAAAGTATGGTAGAGAAACAGACAGGAAAAAGTATAAAGATCCTCCGATCAGATAGAGGAGGTGAATACTTATCCACTGAGTTTCTTGATCACCTAAAAGATAAGGGGATCATCTCTGAATGGACTCCTCCTTACACACCACAATTAAATGGTGTTGCTGAAAGGAGGAATCGTACTTTATTGGATATGGTACGGTCCATGATGTGCTTCACGGAGTTACCTTTTTCTTTCTGGGGATATGCTTTGGAAACAGCAACTCATATCTTGAATAGAGTACCATCTAAAACTGTCTCTAGCACTCCATATGAATTATGGAGAAGTAAGAAACCCAATCTTAAGTATATTAAGATATGGGGATGTCCAGCCTATGTAAAAAGGAATTTTGGACATAAACTAGATGCTAGAGCAGACAAATGTCTATTTATCGGATATCCTAGAGATAGTATAGGATATGTGTTCTACCACCCTACTGAACAAAAAGTTTTGGTCAGTAGGCATGCCACTTTTATGGAAAAGGAATTTATCCTACAAAAGGGCACTGGTAGAAATATCGAACTTAATGAGATTCAACAAATAGACACTTCTCAGTCAAGTAACAACATAGTTAATATAGAACCTGAACACACTCCTATCCGTAGGTCTGATAGGGTGCGACAGGCACCTGAGAGGTATGGGTTCATAATTGAAAATAATGAAGCCCAAATCATTCAAAATGATGAGCCTCTAACCTATACGGAAGCAGTCATGAGTAGAGACTCAGACAAATGGCTGGAAGCCATGAGATCCGAGATGGACTCCATGTATGTCAACCAAGTATGGTCTTTGGTTGATGCACCAGAGGGTATTAACCCTATTGGGTGTAAATGGGTCTATAAAAGGAAGATTGGGGCAGATGGCCAAGTTGAAACTTATAAAGCCAGATTGGTGGCTAAGGGTTTCAGACAAAAACAGGGAATAGATTATGATGAAACATTTTCCCCTGTTGCCATGCTCAAATCCATTCGGATTATGCTTGCTATAGCAGCATATCATGATTATGAGATCTGGCAAATGGATGTAAAAACTGCATTCCTCAATGGTTTCCTTGAGGAAGAGGTTTATATGTCACAACCAGAAGGTTTTGTCTTGGAGACTAAACCTAATCAGGTATGTAGGCTAAAGAAATCCATTTATGGATTAAAGCAAGCATCCAGGAGTTGGAACATCCGATTTGATAAAACAGTCAAAGAATTTGATTTTTTCAAAAATGAGGATGAACCTTGTGTGTACAAGAAGACTAGTGGGAGTGCCATAGTTTTCTTAGTTCTATATGTTGATGATATACTTATTATTGGGAATGATATCCCAATGTTACAATCAGTCAAAGTGTGGTTATCGAAACAGTTTTCCATGAAAGACTTGGGAGAAGCATCCTATATACTGGGTATAAAGATCTATAGAGATAGATCAAGAAGGATGCTTGGCTTGTCCCAGTCTAGGTACATTGACCAGATGCTAAAGAGATTTAGCATGGAGGAAAGTAAAAGAGGTTACTTACCTATTGGTCATGGAATACGTCTTTCTAAGAGGATGTCTCCTAAGACACCTGAAGAAAGAAATAGAATGAGTTCTATACCTTATTCTTCGGCTATAGGGTCGATTATGTATGCTATGTTATGTACCAGGCCTGATGTGGCATATGCCTTGGGTGTAGCCAGTAGATTTCAGGCTGATCCAGGAGAGGATCACTGGAAGGCTGTGAAAAATATTCTTAAGTACCTGAGAAGGACTAAGGATATTTTTCTTATATACGGAGGATCTGATCTTAAACTAGAAGCCTATTCAGACTCTAGTTTTCAATCAGACCCAGATGATAGTAAATCCATTTCAGGGTATGTCTTTACCTTGAATGGTGGAGCAGTAAGTTGGAAGAGCACTAAACAGCAGACTGTAGCTGACTCAACTACCGAGGCAGAGTACATAGCTGTCAGTGAAGCCGCCAAGGAAGCTGTCTGGATGAAGAAATTCATCACAGAGTTGGGAGTAGTTCCTGAGATTGAGAACCCGGTGCCACTCTATTGTGATAACACTGGAGCAGTTGCTCAAGCTAAGGAACCGAGAGCCCATCACAAGTCCAAGCACATTCTGAGACGCTTCCATCTTGTCCGAGAGATAATCGAAAGACAAGAAGTCTGCATCAATAGAGTAGATACAAAGAACAACATAGCAGACCCGTTCACTAAGGCTCTACCACAGCGGGAGTTTGATCGCCACCTCGATTGTATGGGGTTAAAGAATAAGAGCGATTGGCTTTAGTGCAAGTGGGAGATTGAAAGGATTATGCCCTATAAGCCAATATCTGTATCTCCCAGACCATTGTAAATTGACAAATTAATAAAGGCAATAATTTTTTATCATTCGCTGTGTCATTATATGATGAACCCCATAGATTAGGGCTATGGTTGTAGGGCTATGATGAGATCATACCAGTGAGATCTAAGGCCTTAAAACCCTAATCTAGAATATTCCTAGTCATAGGAACCCTGAGTTGGGGATCAGGGTTTCCGGTAAGACTGGCACATCCTATGTATGCTGAAAAGGGTGACTGCTTTCACAGTCATTTGTGTAGGACACTAATACAAGGATGTGGGTGCTCATTAGTGAATGAGTCCACTGAATAGATCCAGTTTGAGAACATCTAATGGAGCCTTAGCTGCATGTCAATAGATGTTTCACATAGTGGGAGTTGTACAAGTAGTCCTATGACCTGAGACTGCCATAATACCTTATGTACATGAGCCCATGCTTTGGTTCAATCTCAATCATGACACTGGGTCATGCACGAGGTTGATGCTGGGTATGGTGAATTGTATATGAAGGTAATGAATAGGTCAACAAGGAATTGATCACTCCTAGTAGGAGGAGATTGCATCCAGCCAAATTAGGTCAGATGATGATTCAGGAAATCTTTGATCAAAGTACAGATATTAGAAATGATTTCTAATATCGAATTAATTGAATCATTAGTGTATGACTGAGCTGGGAATGAGTATAAACTGGATTTGACATGATTCCATATCCATAGTTATATTCGGGATGCAAGATGATTGAAGGATCGAATTGTACGGGAACTTTCCACTGAAGGGTAGTTTTGGAATTACACCAGAATTTCCATATCTTCCGGGTAGACATGACACGTTGCTAGACGTCAATCTTGTCTTGTGGGTTGATCAAATTAAATGGTTTAATTGGATCACTAATTAGGAGGAGTCCTAATTGACTGACTCGAGTTAGCTCGATTTGACCTAAATCGATTAGAATGAGTTCTGATCAGATTAGGTCAACTTGCACTCGGACCCACTGCTGGCTAAGTATGGAACCCAATGGGTCACACACTTAGGACAGATAATCAAGGATTTAATTTGGAATTAAATCTCGTTTGCAGATGAACACACTAGCATGTGTTGCAAACCATGACTTCCACTTGAATCGGATTCGAGTTAGGGTTCCGATTTGGTCTTTTTTTAGATCCAAATTCATTCCGGTTTGAATCTAATTGAAGATTTAAAACGTTGGGCTAACAATAGGCTAGCAATTGGGCTAACCTAAGAGGCTAAACCCTTTTCCCACGTCGCCTAAAACCCCTCCCCCTCTCTTCCCACGCGCGCGTGCAAGGAGAAGAGTCCACACGCGCGTGGACTCTCTCCAAGTCGCGTCTTTGCGTGAAGAGAAATAAATTGACCGGCGTTTTTGGCTGATGAGGCGTGGATCAGAGTCCACCTAGGCATGGACTCTTCAAAATTTGGAATTACCGTGAAAAAGAAAGAAAAAACTCCGAAGGGGCGCGACTCTTCTTTCTGCGCGCGCCCTTCTGAGTTTTTCACGATCCCTCTTCGCGTCTTTCCATCCCAAAGGTCGTGAGATTAATCCCAAAGGCCGTGAGATTAATCCCAAGGGCCGTGAGATTAAGAGAGAAGACGTGAGAAGGGAGAGAGGGATGTGAGAGGATTTTTCAGAAGGAGAAGGCGCCTCTCTGTCGCCTATTTAAGAAGAAGGCTTCACCGTAAAAACATTCCAGATTTTCTACGGCGAAGCCTTGCTTCTCTTTCCTTCTCCCTCTCCAGAAGACTGTTTCCCCCTCCTCTCTTTCTTCTTTGATTCCTTTACAGAGCCTAGGCTCTGTCGAATCTCAGAACAGAAGGAGAGTCAGAGAGAGAAACTCTCCGACGGTAAAGGAAGAAGGCGCCCCCTTTTTCCTTCTTTCTTACATTAAGACAACTTTGTCTTAATTTTCTTCTCCCTCCAAGACAAGCCTTGTCTCACTTTAGGACAAGGGATTATTCTTAAAGACAAGAGTGTCTTAAGGGGCCAAAGTTGCCAAAAAACTAGGAGAAGGGTAAGAGAGAAAGTTTTAGTCCCTGTTTGGCTAGAGGTGTCCTAGCCAATAGCCCATATATCAAGTTCTTGGGGTAGAACTTGATTGGAAGGAACCCAATTGAGGAGTCACTGTCTTGATCATCTGCCCGTGTGGATCACCATCGGAGGGCGGACAAGTGGACGCCTGGTGTGTTCAAAAGGTTACTCCATTTGGAGTTTATTTCTACATCAGATTGGATATAGCGATCTGAGGTTAGTATCTAAACTATGTTTAAATTTGGACATGCATGTAGTCATAAGTTTTAATTGCTAATAAGGAGATTTTGGGATTAGGGTTCGGACCTGATTTCATAAAGTTTTTGAAATCCACACTTCCGCACTGGTCACCGAACCTAACAGAGCCGCTGTAGCTGCTCTTAGAATTACAGGATCGGTAAGTTCCAAGGATGGCACGGTAGAGGCGATGGTGAAGGGATGCTTCTTCCTCAGTCAATGGTGAGTGAAACACTTGAAGAAGGGCATCCGCCATAGCAGAGAAGGCTGGCATACTTCTGGAGGTAGAGGTCATCATCGAGGGGGGGAGAGCCTGCTCACTGGTCCGAGCTCCCCTTTCTCTCTGCTTGTAATCTACCCTTTGAGAGATCTCCCGGCCTGTGTTGAGTCTCAGGTGGTGCATCCAAGATTCCAATGGGATGGGCCAAGGTTCTGGTTGGTCCAGTTTATCATGGTCACACATGATGTATCTAGGGCTAGGAGTGAGTCTGGGATGAGTCCTTTATGTTAGACTGAGTTTTGGTCAGTCTGGACATTAGAGTCGGCTCGGTTCTGATTAGAGTCAACTCTAATAGTTGGCATGGCATGGATGTAGGAAGGAGTTTTGCTGAGAGTCGGCTTGGATCACTAGGAGTTGGCATAGTTTTGCAGAACATGTGAACTACGGTGTGGATGAGTCGGCTCTAGGTCTGAGGGTCGACTCATCCAGAGTGTTTCTTGCAGCATTTCAAGCTGCAGAACATATAAACTGAGGCTCAAGGTCCCCTCATTTTAAGCTGGATGGAGGACTTCCAAAGGAAGCTTGGAGTGGGAAGAAGGTGGAGCTTGGTCACCTGAAGGTGTTTGGTTGCTCGGCCTATGCACTTGTTGATGCAGAACAAATAAGATGATGCGATGCGGAAGTAAATTAAGACTAATTTTTTTTTTTTTTTTTTTTTTTTTGTGTTTTGTTAGAAGTTGGCTTGACTCAAAAACAAGGCTAACTAATATTGAAAGAAAATATGCACTGAAAGAAAGCACAATTCAAAAGAGTAGATTATCAGAGTAATAAAGAAGTAGGATCGCTGGGGATTGAGAAACCCCCAGACCTAGGGTTTACTCCTCTTTCAAGAAATAGACGAAGAGAGAAGAGAAGGTTTTATACCTGATTGTGATATCTTTCTTTGCTTCAATTGAAGGACACTCTCGAGCAGATTGTAGGATCCTTGGAGATGGGGTATCTTCGCAATGGATCCTCGGATTGTAGTCCTATGGCAAGGTTGGCCTTCTCGTACTCTGGATCTGAAAAAGATGAAGAACAAGATAAGGATGTAAGAAACTCAAGGAAGAGACCTTTACCTGGGATAGCTCCGGACTGCTCGAACTTTGAAGATGAGGGAAGAGTATGGAGGTGGCGGTGGAAGATGGAGTGGATTTAGGGTTTGGCTGGTAGGGCGGTGGCTTGCAGATGAAAAGGACCTAGGGCTTGATATAGTGGGCGGTGGCTTGGAGAAGGAGATGGCGGCCTTGAATGAAGTGGGAATAGGGTTTAGGAATTTGGGTGTTGGTGGCTAGGATGATGAAAGGAAATTAGGGTTGGCGGCCAGGGATGAAAGCGGGGCAAGGTTTCGGTAACTTTGGAGATCTCTCACCTCCTCAAGGCTCCAATGGAACCCGGATTTACTCCCTCACGGAGCTCAACACTCAAAGAAGTGCGGAAGAAGAGAACACAAGGTTGCTCAACACAAGAAAAGATTTCATTTACTCATTAAAATCAAAAGATTACATAATGGTCCAATATATAGACCTTGCAAGAGAAACAAAATTACACTACTTCCCATGTGGGACTTAACATTCATCCTAAGCATGAAAAACTTTCCCTTGACCGACCAGGCTTCTTTCCTTGGAGTGGGCGGCCTCAAATGCAAGGTGATGGCTTCATATGGCAGGTATGTGGGGCACCTCCTAGTTCTTCTACTTAAGTCATGGGTTTTCCTTCCATGACTTGCTCTTTCCTGGAAGAAAAAACTCATATCCTAGTCTTTCTCCCCAAGACTAGGCTGCTTCCATTCATAGCCAGGTACTTTAGGCAGGTGTGGGCGCCTATCTTGAAGTCCTCTCCAAGAAAAATCTCCTGCTCCTTTAGCTTGGTTACTTTTGGCAGCTTGTGGGTGCCTTCCTTGACTTCTCCTAAGAAAATTTTCTTGCTCTCTTGGGTGTGGGGACCAGGGACACTGGGATGAAATGTGGCACCAACTGGTCCTGGGAGTGTGGCTGGGAGTGTGGCGTCCACTTGCATTTGGCCTTGGAAGAAAAAATGATGCCCTAAGGAAAGGCGCCAACCAGGACTTGACTTGGACTTAGACTGAGTCAACATGACTCAACAAAATGAAATGCAGACTCAAAGAAATAAAATAATCTGGTTGACCAGGTCAACCCTTATTACAAATCCTAATCTTCGGGCAAGGTCATTCAGAGATCCAGATGGAACCCTAAAGTCTTCTTCTGATTCTGGTGCCCGCACCAATTCTCCCGGGGTGGGAGGAACTCGACCCTGTCGAGTAAGGCTCAAGTTGGCTCTGGTATCTCTCCAAGAGATCTGGATCCAGCTCTTGTAATTCATCTCGGGAGATCCAAGAGTCATCAGAATCTGGCCTTCCTTGCCAGCGGACCAGGTATCTTTGGTATCCTCGATTACGAGTAGAGATAACCTGATCATCCAGGATCTTTTCAATCTGTTCTTTCCTCACTGGCAAGTTTGTTGGTGGACACACAGGGTTGGGTTCACTCTCAAGAACAGGATTAGGCTCAAAAGGATCACAGGGAATCATAGCTGGCTCTTTATACTCTACTAGGTTTGTAATGTTGAAAGTGGGGCTAATGCCTAGTTCTGGAGGCAACTCGAGCACATAGGCATTGGATCCTACTCTCTTCACCACTCTAAATGGTCCAGCTTCTCTAGCATGTAACTTTCTAATGGTTCCAAGAGGAAACCGTTCAGGCCTTAACTTAATCATTACATAGTCTCCCTCAATAAAAGTTTTGACTCGCCTTTGAGAATCAGCCAACTTCTTATAAGTTCATTACTTAAATTTATTTTGGCATGAATTTCTTTATGCAAGTCTTTTATATGCTGTGCAAAAACTTCAGCAGAATCGGAGACTCGTGTGTGGACTGGTAAAGGGGCTAGGTCCAGAGGTGTGTGAGGTTTGTACCCATGCACAATTTCAAATGGACTCTTACCTGTAGACCTATTGACCGAGTCATTGTATGCAAATTCAGCCCTAGGTAAGTACAAATCCGAATTCCTAGTGTTTTCACCAACAAGACATCTTAGCAGATTGCCTAAGCTACGGTTCACTACCTCGGTTTGGCCATCAGTTTGGGGATGATAGGCAGTTGAAAACTTAAATTTTGTCCCTAACTTATGCCAAAGGGTTTTTCAAAAATAGCTGGTGAACCGGACATCCCTATCTGAAACAATTGTCTTAGTTAGGCCATGGAGTCTAACTATCTCATTAAAGAACAGGGTGGCTACCTTAGACGCATCAAAAGTCTGGGAAAAAGGCAAGAAGTGGGCCATCTTAGAAAATCGGTCGACTACGACACAGATAGAGTCATGCCTCCTCTGGGTCTTAGGCAAACCTAACATAAAGTCCATACTCACATCTTGCCAAGGACGATCTGGGACAGGGAGTGGGGTATAAAGGATGGTGTTCTATTTTCTTTGTTTGGCAACAGCGTAGGTCCGACACCTAGCCACAATGTGTGCTACATCTCTTTTTAAGCTAGGCCAGAAAAAGTGGTCTTCAACAGCCAGGGTGGTCTTGTCTTTTCTAAAATGGCATGCTAGACCCCCAGCATGAATTTTCCAAATCAAAAATTCCCTAAGAGAAGTTCTAGGGATGCAAAGCCCATTCTTAAAGAACAGAAAGCCATCTAAAAGGGTATAATCCTTATGATCACTAGATGGTCCTTGAGCTAGATCTTGATACACAGTCTTAAAATCCGGACACGACTCATATTCCTCTTTGATCTGCTCAAACCCTATGACTTCAGCCCGAACAGAATTCAATAACAAAGATCTACGACTAAGGGCATCAGCTACCTTTTTTTCAGTCCCAACCTTATGTTTCAAAACAAAAGTAAAGGATTGGATATACTCTACCCACTTAGCATGCCTAGGGTTAAGCTTCTTCTGGAAATTCAGGAATCTAAGAGCCTCATGGTCCGAAAACAGCACAAATTCCTGCGATAGCAAATAATGTCTCCAGTAACGCAAAGCTTGCACTACCGCATAAAATTCTTTATTATAGGTAGAATACCTAAGCTTAGCATCATTAAGTTTTTCACTAAGGAATGCTACGGGATGATTCTCTTGGCTTAGGACTCCACCTATACCTACACCTGAAGCATCACAGGCAACCTCAAATACTTTAGAAAAGTCGGGTAACCTCAAAATGGGTGCCTGGGTCATCCTATCCTTAAGATCTAGGAAGGCTTTATGGGCTGCTTTAGTCCATTGAAATTCTCCCTTCATAATACAGTCTGTGATAGGAGCAACTATAGTACTAAACCCCTTGATGAGTCCTCTATAGAAGGTAGCCAAGCCGTGGAAACTCCTAACTTCATGCACACTGGTCGGCTCTGGCCATTCTACTATGGACCTAATCTTCTTCTGGATCGGCAGCCACGCCGTCAGGGGTTACTACAAAACCAAGGAAGATAACTCTACTGGTCAAGAATTCACACTTCTTGAGATTACCGTAGAGACTATCATTCCTTAAAACTTGGCAGACTTGTCTAAGGTGGCCTAGGTGGTCTGTATGGGTCTTACTATAGATCAGGATGTCATTGAAATAGACCACTACAAACTTCCCTATGAAAGCTCTAAGCACCTGGGTCATAATCCTCAAGAAAGTACCAGGGGCATTGGACATCCCAAAAGGCATAATAACCCATTCATAGAGACCATCCTTAGTTTTGAAAGCGGTTTTCCACTCATCCCCTGGTCTAATTCTAACCTGATGATAGCCGCTCTTGAGATCAATTTTGGAAAAAAACCATTGCACCGGCCATCATATCTAGCATGTCATCTAGTCTAGGGATGGGGAACCTATACTTGATTGTGATTTTGTTGATGGCACGACTATCAACACACATCCTCCACGTGCCATCTTTTTTTGGGGTCAGTAGTGCAGGGACTGCACAAGGGCTAAGACTCTCTCTAATGAACCCCTTCCTCAACAATTCTCCAACCTGGTTTTGCAGTTCCTCATGCTCAGATGGATTCATCCTATAATGGGGAAAGTTGGGTAAAGTAGCTCCTGGGATTAAATCTATGGAATGCTGGATATCCCTAAGAGGTGGAAGGTGGTGTGGCAGATCCTCGGGAAAAACATCCTCAAATTCTTCTAACAAAGGCCTAACTTTTTGAGGAGGCTTTGAGGGTGTAGGAGTCCTAAGTTCCTTAGCAGTCAACATCCAAATGGGTGAACCACTATGAATTTCTTGTTATAGATCCTTAGTACTAATTAGGTTCACTCCAGTCTTCATCTCTTTGACCTTATTGGGTCCTTTAGCTACCTTGTCCTTAGGAGGGACTGAATGGATTGTGATCTTTTTCCCATTAAAAGTAAAGACACAGGTTTTGGATTTTTCTAAGAGGGTGGCATCATGATCATATAACCAAGGTCTCCCAAGAATTATACTGCTCACCCCCATGGGTAAGACATCACACCAAATCTTCTCTTGATAGGATTGCATCTGGATTTGGACCTGACATCTAGACTGGATGGGTATAGAGGTAGAGTCTACCCAATAAACCTTATAGGGGTTGGGGTGGGGGACTGGGGTTAAGCCTAACATTTTGACAGTGCTAGCAGAAATGGCATTCACACAGCTCCCACTATCTATGATGATCTTACATATCTTATCCCCTAATTTAAGGAAAGTCTATAGGATGTTAGTCCTACGCCAATCCTCCTGGTCTATACTCTGGGACAGGATGCATCTCACAACTCCTAACTGGTCAGACTCTGTGGGTTCCTCCTCTCCTTCATACTCATCAACCAAGTTCATTCCGGCCTCATAAACTTCTTCTTTAAGTTCTTCATAGGGCCCAGAATTCTCTTCCTCTCCTTCTTCTATGTAAAGGGATCTACGTGGGCACTGGCTAGAAACATGACCTACCCTATGGTACTTAAAACAGGCTATGGCTGTACACTGGCTGGAGATATGACCTGGTTTTTGATACTTAAAACAGGTGATACTAGAACTAGGGGTTCTCTGGGTGTCAGGTGCCTTACCTTTGTCCATGGGCCTAGGGGTGGGAATATCCTGAAAAGGTTTGCTAGGGGTAACTTGGCTAGGTCCATTTCTTGGGATTGGGGCACTAACCCTAGAAGGTATAGGTCCTCTCGGAAATTTCTCAGTGTTCAGTGCAATCTGATAGGCTTGGTCTAGGTCAGAACCTCTCTCAGAAACAACTCCCTCTTAATGTCTTCCCTAAGTCCAGCCCTAAATCTAGACAAAGTGACCTCACGGGCTTCACTCACATCACATCTCATCAAGTACTCATCAAAGGTGGCTATGTAGTCTGAGACAGATCGGTTCCCTTGTTTCAAGGTTTGCCATTTGTCTAACAGATTCTGCTGGTATGAAATGGGTAGGTACTTATCTCTAAGCTTCTCTTTCATCCCCTGACAAGTGGTTATGGGCTCAAAATTTTGTCTCCTAGTGGTTAGCTCAATGTTCCCCCAGTATAACCTAGCTTGACGCACTAACTTCATCTTTGTAAACTTGAACTTCCTTTCCTCAGACATGGTATACCACTTAAAGTACTGGTCCATCTCACCCTCCCAATCAGAATACACCTTAGGGTTTAAGCTACCATCAAAAGTGGGTGCATCTAATTTGATGTTCCGGATGAACCTATCATCTCTATCTTCAGGCTCGAGGTCAGGCCTCCTATGATTAAGTTCAGGATCTCTGTATAAAGATCTTCTAGGCTCCTGGTGTGGGTGAGGTTGAGGCACATTAAAATCTGGGTCAGGAGTCCAATTCTGATGTCTAGGTTCCTCAAGTACTTGGACTCGATCCCTAAGCTGGGTAAGATCCTCACGGACTTGATCCCTAAACTGGGCAACAGTATCAGTCATATCCTGACTCAATTTGGTCATACTTTTGGTAAGAGTTCTAATCATGGCCTCTAAATCAGATTGGGTTTGACCAGGTTGGTAGGGTACTCCATTCCGGGTGGATATGATGATGCAAGCAAGCACACCAAATGAGACTCGACTGAAACGACTATGGGCTAACTAGACCTAGAGCCCAAACTAGATGCCCAATCAGAGTGGCAAGCTAGCCTGTAGTAACTCGGGACTCATCCAGGTAGGTGTAAGGGGAGTGTTAGGTCCCTAATTGCCAATCCTAGACACCAATCAGTGATTGGCCAAGTAGGCGGACTAGCACACAAGCCCTTCGGGATAGAATCCCTGAACCACCGTTCTAGACACTGAGTACAAAGCACACACAGAGTAACTAGACAAACTGACTCAACACTAGCTTAGACCCGATCAGTTGGTGTCCCTAGCCCACTAGGGCAAATTAGGTCTAATTAATTTTAAGATTAAAGGCTTAGGTTCAAATGCACGGGAGGTGGTTTTGGGCTAAGGAGAGGGTCTCAATCCTCCCCTTATGTTGCAACTTCGGTGCCCTTAAGATAGATTCAATTTATGCACACTCAAATAAAAAAATAGTTTGCAGAAAATAAAGAGCAGAACAGCAGTAAAATTGATCTTAGAAAATCTACAGAAATTAATAAATCATGAAAATTTTAAGAAAATTACTTTAAATTATACTGGTTCTAGAAAATTAAGAATTACTTAATTTAAAATTTTCTACAAGGAGAAACAATTCAAATAATAGGGCAGTTACTGGTAGAAAACAGAACGTGTGTCCTGTTTACAATCCCTGCCTAGAAGTTATAACCCAGCGGCACCCCTACACACCCTAGGAACCCCCGTGGAATGGGAGGAGGAGGCTTGCATTTCTCTTGTTCCTAGGACTGGATGGCCAGGGGAGTCTACTCCAGGCAGCAAAAGTAAAAAGGAACGAAAAAACAATCAAACAAGTAAGAACCCTAGACAGGGCTCTGATACCAAAAATGATGCAGAACAAATAAGATGATGCGATGCGGAAGTAAATTAAGACTAATTTTTTTTTTATTTATTTTTTATTTTTTTAGAAGTTGGCTTGACTAAAAAACAAGGCTAACTAATATTGAAAGAAAATATGCACAGAAAGAAAGCACAATTCAAAAGAGTAGATTATCAGAGTAATAAAGAAGTAGGATCGCTGGGGATTGAGAAACCTCCAGACCTAGGGTTTACTCCTCTTTCAGGAAACAGACGAGGAGAGAAGAGAAGGTTTTATACCTGACTGTGATATCTCTCTTTGCTTCAATTGAAGGACAGTCTCGAGCAGATTGTAGGATCCTTGGAGACGGGGTATCTTCGCAATGGATCCTCGGATTGTAGTCCAATGGCAAGGTTGGCCTTTTTCACGTACTCTGGATCTGGAAAAGATGAAGAACAAGATAAGGATGTAAGAAACTCAAGGAAGAGACCTTTACCTGGGATAGCTCTGGACTGCTCAAACTTTGAAGATGAGGGAAGAGTATGGAGGTGGCGGTGGAAGATGGAGTGGATTTAGGGTTTGGCTGGTAGGGCGGCGGCTTGCAGATGAAAAGGACCTAGGCCTTGATATAGTGGGCGGTGGCTTGGAGAAGGAGATGGCGGCCTTGAATGAAGTGGGAATAGGGTTTAGGAATTTGGGTGTTGGCGGCTAGGATGATGAAAGGAAATTAGGGTTGGCGGCCAGGGATGAAAGCGGGGCAGGGTTTTGGTAACTTTGGAGATCTCTCACCTTCTCAAGGCTCCAATGGAACCCGGATTTACTCCCTCACGGAGCTCAACACTCAAAGAAGTGCAGAAGAAGAGAACACAAGGTTGCTCAACACAAGAAAAGATTTCATTTACTCATTAAAATCAAAAATTACATAAGGGTCCAATATATAGACCTTGCAAGAGAAACAAAATTACACTACTTCCCATGTGGGACTAAACATTCATCCTAAGCATGAAAAACTTTCCCTTGACCGACCAAGCTTCTTTCCTTGGAGTGGGCGGCCTCAAATGCAAGGTGATGGCTTCATATGGCAGGTATGTGGGGCACCTCCTAGTTCTTCTCCTTAAGTCATTGGTTTTCCTTCCATGACTTGCTCTTTCTTGGAAGAAAATACTTATCTCTTAGTCTTTCTCCCCAAGACTAGGCTGCTTCCATTCATAGCCAGGCACTTTAGGCAGGTGTGGGCGCCTACCTTGAAGTCCTCACCAAGAAAAATCCCCTGCTCCTTTAGCTTGGTTACTTTTGGCAGCTTGTGGGCGCCTTCCTTGACTTCTCCTAAGAAAATTTTCTTGCTCTCTTGGGTGTGGGGACCAGGGACACTGGGATAAAATGTGGCACCAACTGGTCCTGGGAGTGTGGCTGGGAGTGTGGCGTCCACTTGCATTTGGCCTTGGAAGAAAAAATGAAGCCCTAGGGAAAGGCGCCAACCAGGACATGACTTGGACTTAGACTGAGTCAACATGACTCAACAAAATGAAATGCAGACTCAAAGAAAAAGAATAATCTGGTTGACCAGGTCAACCCTTATTACAAACCCTAATCTTCGGGCAAGGTCATTCAGAGATCTAGATGGAACCCTGAAGTCTTTTTCTGATTCTGGTGCCCGCACCAATTCTCCCGGGGTGGGAGGAACTCGACCCTGTCGAGTAAGGCTCAAGTTGGCTCTGGTATCTCTCCAAGAGATATGGATCCAGCTCTTGTAATTCATCTCGGGAGATCCAAGAGTCATCAGAATCTGGCCTTCCTTGCCAGCGGACTAGGTATCTTTGGTATCCTCGATTACGAGTAAAGATAACCTGATCGTCCAGGATCTTTTTAATCTATTCTTTCCTCACTAGCCAGTTTGTTGGTGGACACACAGGGTTGGGTTCACTCTCAAGAACAGGATTAAACTCCAAAGTCTCACTGGGAATCACAATTGGCTCTCTATACTCTACTAGGTTTGTAATGTTGAAAGTGGGGCTAATGCCGAGTTCTGGAGGCAACTCGAGCACATAGGCATTGGATCATACTCTCTTCACCACTCTAAATGGTCCAGCTCCTCTTGCATGTAACTTTCTAACGGTTCCAGGAGAAAACCGTTCAGGCCTTAACCTAATTATTACATAGTCTCCCTCAACAAAAGTCTTGACTCGCCTTTGAGAATCAGCCAACTTCTTATAAGTTTCATTATTTAAATTTATTTTGGCACGAATTTCTTTATGCAAGTCTTTTATATGCTGTGCAAAAATTTCAGCAGACTCGGAGACTCGTGTGTGGACTGGTAAAGGGGCTAGGTCAAGAGGTGTGTGAGGTTTGTACCCATGCACAATTTCAAATGGACTCTTACCTGTAGACCTATTGACCGAGTCATTGTATGCAAATTCAGCCCTAGGTAAGTACAAATCTGAATTCCTAGTATTTTTACCAACAAGACATCTTAGCAGATTGCCTATGCTACGGTTCACTACCTTGGTTTGGCCATCAGTTTGGGGATGATAGGCAGTTGAAAACTTAAGTTTTGTTCCTAACTTATGCCAAAGGGTTTTCCAAAAATAGCTGGTGAACTGGACATCCCTATCTGAAACAATTGTCTTAGGTAGGCCATGGAGTCTAACTATCTCATTAAGGAACAGGGTGGCTACCTTAGACGCATCAAAAGTCTGGGAACAAGGCAAGAAGTGGGCCATCTTAGAAAATCGATCGACTACGACACAGATAGAGTCATGCCTCCTCTGGGTCTTAGGCAAACCTAACACAAAGTCCATACTCACATCTTGCTAAGGATGATCTGGGACAGGGAGTGGGGTATAAAGGCCGGTGTTCTCTTTTCGCTGTTTGGCAATAGCACAGGTCCGACACCTCGCCACAATGTGTGCTACATCTCTTTTTAAGCTAGGCCAGAAAAAGTGCTCTTCAACAGCCAGGGTGGTCTTGTCTTTTCCAAAATGGCCTGCTAGACCCGCAACATGAATTTTCCAAATCAAAAATTCCCTAAGAGAAGTTCTAGGGATGCAAAGCCTATTCTTAAAGAATAGAAAGCCATCTAAAAGGGTATAATCCTTATGATCACTAGATGGTCCTTGAGCTAGATCCTGATACACAGTCTTAAAATCCGGACACGACTCATATTCCTCTTTGATCTGCTCAAACCCTATGACTTCAGCCCTGACAGAATTCAATAACAAAGATCTACGACTAAGGGCATCAGCTACCTTATTTTCAGTCCCAGCCTTATGTTTCAAAACAAAAGTATAGGATTGGATATACTCTACCCACTTAGCATGCCTAGGGTTAAGCTTCTTCTGGGAATTCAGGAATCTAAGAGCCTCATGGTCCGAAAATAGCACAAATTCCTGCGGTAGCAAATAATGTCTCCAGTAACGCAAAGCTTGCACTACCGCATAAAATTCTTTATCATAGGTAGAATACCTAAGCTTAGCATCATTAAGTGTTTCACTAAGGAATGCTACGGGATGATTCTCTTGGCTTAGGACTCCACCTATACCTACACCGGAAGCATCACAGGCAACCTCAAATACTTTAGAAAAGTCGGGTAACCTCAAAATGGGTGCCTGGGTCATCCTATCCTTAAGATCTAGGAAGGCTTTATGGGCTGCTTTAGTCCATTGAAATTCTCCCTTCATAATACAGTCTGTGATAGGAGCAACTACAGTACTAAACCCCTTGATGAGTCATCTATAGAAGGTAGCCAAGCCGTGGAAACTCCTAACTTCATGCACACTGGTCGGCTCTGGCCATTCTACTATGGACCTAATCTTCTTCTGGATCGGCAGCCACGCTGTCAGGGGTTAATACAAAACCAAGGAAGATAACTCTACTGGTCATGAATTCACACTTCTTGAGATTACCGTAGAGACTATCATTCCTTAAAACTTGGCAGACTTGTCTAAGGTGGCCTAGGTGGTCTGTATGGGTCTTACTATAGATCAGGATGTCATCGAAATAGACCACTACAAACTTCCCTATGAAAGCTCTAAGCACCTGGGTCATAATCCTCATGAAAGTACTAGGGGCATTGGACAACCCAAAAGGCATAACAACCCATTCATAGAGACCATCCTTAGTTTTGAAAGCGATTTTCCACTCATCCCCTGGTCTAATTCTAACCTGATGATAGCCGCTCTTGAGATCAATTTTGGAAAAAACCATTGCACCGGCCATCATATCTAGCATGTCATCTAGTCTAGGGATGGGGAACCTATACTTGATTGTGATTTTGTTGATGGCACGACTATCAACACACATCCTCCACGTGCCATCTTTCTTTGGGGTTAGTAGTGCAGGGACTGCACAAGGGCTAAGACTCTCTTTAATGAACCCCTTCCTCAACAATTCTCCAACCTGGTTTTGCAGTTCCTCATGCTCAGATGGATTCATCCTATAATGGAGAAAGTTGGGTAAAGTAGCTCCTGGGATTAAATCTATGGAATGCTGGATATCCCTAAGAGGTGGAAGGTGGTGTGGCAGATCCTCGGGAAAAACATCCTCAAATTCTTCTAACAAAGGCCTAACTTTTTGAGGAGGCTTTGAGGGTGTAGGAGTCCTAAGTTCCTTAGCAGTCAACATCCAAATAGGTGAACCACTATGAATTTCTTGTTATAGATCCTTAGCACTAATTAGGTTCACTCCAGTCTTCATCTCTTTGACCTTATTGGGTCCTTTAGCTACCTTGTCCTTAGGAGGGACTGAATGGATTGTGATCTTTTTCCCATTAAAAGTAAAGACACAGGTTTTGGATTTTCCTAAGAGGGTGGCATCATGATCATATAACCAAGGTCTCCCAAGAATTATACTGCTCACCCCCATGGGTAAGACATCACACCAAATCTTCTCTTGATAGGATTGCATCTAGATTTGGACCTGACATCTAGACTGGATGGGTATAGAGGTAGAGTCTACCCAAGAAACCTTATAGTGGTTGGGGTGGGGGACTGGGGTTAAGCCTAACATTTTGACAGTGCTAGCAGAAATGGCATTCACACAGCTCCCACTATCTATGATGATCTTACATACCTTATCCCCTAATTTAAGGAAAGTCTATAGGATGTTAGTCCTACGCCAATCCTCCTGAACTATACTCTGGGACAGGATGCATCTCACAACTCCTAACTGGTCAGACTCTGTGGGTTCCTCCTCTCCTTCATACTCATCAACCAAGTTCATTCCGGCCTCATAAACTTCTTCTTTAAGTTCTTCATTGGGCCCAGAATTCTCTTCCTCTCCTTCTTCTATGTAAAGGGATCTACGTGGGCACTGGCTAGAAACATGACCTACCCTATGGCACTTAAAACAGGCTATGGCTGTACACTGGCTGGAGATATGACCTGGTTTCTGATACTTAAAACAGGTGATACTAGAACTAGGGGTTCTCTGGGTGTCAGGTGCCTTACCTTTGTCCATGGGCCTAGGGGTGGGAATACCCTGAAAAGGTTTGCTAGGGGTAACTTGGCTAGGTCCATTTCTTGGGATTGGGGCACTAACCCTAGAAGGTATAGGTCCTCTCTGAAATTTCTCAGTGTTCAGTGCAATCTGATAGGCTTGGTCTAGGTCAGTAACCTCTCTCAGAAACAACTCCCTCTTAATGTCTTCCCTAAGTCCAGCCCTAAATCTAGACAAAGTGACCTCACGGGCTTCACTCACATCACATCTCATCAAGTACTCATCAAAGGTGGCTATGTAGTCTGAGACAGATCGGTTCCCTTGTTTCAAGGTTTGCCATTGGTCTAACAGATTCTGCTGGTATGAAATGGGTAGGTACTTATCTCTAAGCTTCTCTTTCATACCCTGCCAAGTGGTTATGGGCTCAACATTTCGTCTCCTAGTGGTTAGCTCAATGTTCCCCCAGTATAACCTAGCTTGACGCACTAACTTCATCTTAGCAAACTTGAACTTCCTTTCCTCAGACATGGTATACCACTTAAAGTACTGGTCCATCTCACCCTCCCAATCAGAATACACCTTAGGGTTTAAGCTACCATCAAAAGTGGGTGCATCTAATTTGATGTTCCGGATGAACCTATCATCTCTATCTTCAGGCTCTGGGTTAGGCCTCCTATGATTTGGTTCAGGATCTCTGTATAAAGGTCTTCTAGGCTCCTGGTGTGGGTGAGGTTGAGGCACATTAAAATCTGGGTCAGGAGTCCAATTCTGATGTCTAGTTTCCTTAAGTACTTGGACTCGATCCCTAAGCTGGGTAAGATCCTCATGGACTTGATCCCTAAACTAGGCAACAGTATCAGTCATATCCTGACTCAATTTGATCATACTTTCGGTAAGAGTTCTAATCATGGCCTCTAAATCAGGTTGGGTTTGACCAGGTTGGTAGGGTACTCCGTTCCGGGTGGACATGATGATGCAAGCAAGCACACCAAATGAGACTCGACTGAAATGACTACGGGCTAACTAGACCTAGAGCCCAAACTAGATGCCCAATCAGAGTGGCAAGCTAGCCTGTAGTAACTCGGGACTCAGCTAGGTAGGTGTAAGGGGAGTGTTAGGTCCCTAATGCCAATCCTAGACACCAATCAGTGATTGTCCAGGTAACCGGACCAGCACACAAGCCCTTCGGGATAGAATTCCTGAACCACCATTCTAGACACTGAGTACAAAGCACACACAGAGTAACTAGACAAACTGACTCAACACTAGCCTAGACCAGACCAGTTGGTGTCCCTAGCCCACTAGGGCAAATTAGGTCTAATTAATTTTAAGATTAAAGGCTTAGGTTCGAATGCACGAGAGGTGGTTTTGGGCTAAGGAGAGGGTCTCAATCCTTCTCTTATGTTGCAACTTCAGTGCCCTTAAGATAGATTCAATTTATGCACACTCAAATAAAAAAAATAGCTTGCAGAAAATAAAAAGCAGAACAGCAGTAAAATTGATCTCAGAAAATATACAGAAATTAATAAATCATGAAAAGTTTATGTAAATTACTTTCAATTATACTGGTTCCAGCAAAATAAGAATTACTTAATTTAAAATTGTTTACAAGGAGAAACAATTCAAATAACAGGGCAGTTACTGGCAGAAAATAGAACGTGTGTCTCGTTTACAATCCCTGCCTAGAAGTTATAACCCAGCGGCACCCCTACACGCCCTAGGAACCCCCGTGGAATGGGAGGAGGAGGCTTGCGTCTCTCTTGTTCCTAGGACCGGACGGCCAGCGGAGTCTACTCCAGGCTGCAAAAGTAAAAAGGAACGAAAAAACAATCAAACAAGCAAGAACCCTAGACAGGGCTCCGATACCAAAAAATGATGCAGAACAAATAAGATGATGCGTTTCGGAAGTAAATTAAGACTATATTTTTTTTTTTTTGTGTGTTTTGTTAGAAGTTGGCTTGACTCAAAAACAAGGCTAACTAATATTGAAAGAAAATACGCACTGAAAGAAAGCACAATTCAAAAGAGTAGATTATCAGAGTAATAAAGAAGTAGGATCGCTGGGGATTGAGAAACCCCCAGACCTAGGGTTTACTCCTCTTTCAGGAAATAGACGAAGAGAGAAGAGAAGGTTTTATACCTGACTGTGATATCTCTCTTTGCTTCAATTGAAGGACACTCTCGAGCAGATTGTAGGATCCTTGGAGACGGGGTATCTTCGCAATGGATCCTTGGATTGTAGTCCTATGGCAAGGTTGGCCTTCTTCTCTGTATAAAGGTCTTCTAGGCTCCTGGTGTGGGTGAGGTTGAGGCACATTAAAATCTGGGTCAGGAGTCCAATTCTGATGTCTAGGTTCCTCAAGTACTTGGACTCGATCCCTAAGCTGGGTAAGATCCTCACGGACTTGATCCCTAAACTAGGCAATAGTATCAATCATATCCTGACTCAATTTGGTCATACTTTCGGTAAGAGTTCTAATCATGGCCTCTAAATCAGATTGGGTTTGACCAGGTTGGTAGGGTACTCCGTTCCGGGTGGACATGATGATGCAAGCAAGCACACCAAATGAGACTCGACTGAAATGACTACGGGCTAACTAGACCTAGAGCCCAAACTAGATGCCCAATCAGAGTGGCAAGCTAGCCTGTAGTAACTCGGGACTCAGCTAGGTAGGTGTAAGGGGAGTGTTAGGTCCCTATTGCCAATCCTAGACACCAATCAGTGATTGTCCAGGTAACCGGACCAGCACACAAGCCCTTCGGGATAGAATTCCTGAACCACCGTTCTAGACACTGAGTACAAAGCACACACAGAGTAACTAGACAAACTGACTCAACACTTGCCTAGACCAGACCAGTTGGTGTCCCTAGCCCACTAGGGCAAATTAGGTCTAATTAATTTTAAGATTAAAGGCTTAGGTTCGAATGCACGGGAGGTGGCTTTGGGCTAAGGAGAGGGTCTCAATCCTTCTCTTATGTTGCAACTTCAGTGCCCTTAAGATAGATTCAATTTATGCACACTCAAATAAAAAAAATAGCTTGCAGAAAATAAAAAGCAGAACAGCAGTAAAATTGATCTCAGAAAATATACAAAAATTAATAAATCATGAAAAGTTTATGTAAATTACTTTCAATTATACTGGTTCCAGCAAAATAAGAATTACTTAATTTAAAATTTTTTACAAGGAGAAACAATTCGAATAACAGGGTAGTTACTGGCAGAAAATAGAACGTGTGTCTCGTTTACAATCCCTGCCTAGAAGTTATAACCCAGCGGCACCCCTACATGCCCTAGGAACCCCCGTGGAATGGGGGGAGGAGGCTTGCGTCTCTCTTGTTCCTAGGACCGGACGGCCAGCGGAGTCTACTCCAGGCTGCAAAAGTAAAAAGGAACGAAAAAATAATCAAACAAGCAAGAACCCTAGACAGGGCTCCGATACCAAAAAATGATGCAGAACAAATAAGATGATGCGTTTCGGAAGTAAATTAAGACTAATTTTTTTTTTTTTTTTTTTGTGTGTTTTGTTATAAGTTGGCTTGACTCAAAAACAAGGCTAACTAATATTGAAAGAAAATACGCACTGAAAGAAAGCACAATTCAAAAGAGTAGATTATCAGAGTAATAAAGAAGTAGGATCGCTGGGGATTGAGAAACCCCCAGACTTAGGGTTTACTCCTCTTTCAAGAAACAGACGAAGAGAGAAGAGAAGGTTTTATACCTGACTGTGATATCTCTCTTTGCTTCAATTGAAGGACACTCTCGAGCAGATTGTAGGATCCTTGGAGACGGGGTATCTTTGCAATGGATCCTTGGATTGTAGTCCTATGGCAAGGTTGGCCTTCTTCTCGTACTCTGGATCTAGAAAAGATGAAGAACAAGATAAGGATGTAAGAAACTCAAGGAAGAGACCTTTACCTGGGATAGCTCTGGACTGCTCGAACTTTGAAGATGAGGGAAGAGTATGGAGGTGGCGGTGGAAGATGGAGTGGATTTAGGGTTTGGCTGGTAGGGTGGCGGCTTGTAGATGAAAAGGACCTAGGGCTTGATATAGTGTGCGGTGGCTTGGAGAAGGAGATGGCGGCCTTGAATGAAGTGGGAATAGGGTTTAGGAATTTGGGTGTTGGCGGCTAGGATGATGAAAGGAAATTAGGGTTGGCGGCCAGGGATGAAAGTGGGGCAGGGTTTTGGTAACTTTGGAGATCTCTCACCTCCTCAAGGCTCCAATGGAACCCGGATTTACTCCCTCACGGAGCTCAACACTCAAAGAAGTGCGAAAGAAGAGAACACAAGGTTGCTCAACACAAGAAAAGATTTCATTTACTCATTAAAATCAAAAGATTACATAAGGGTCCAATATATAGACCTTGCAAGAGAAACAAAATTACACTACTTCCCATGTGGGACTAAACATTCATCCTAAGCATGAAAAACTTTTCCTTGACCGACCAGGCTTCTTTCCTTGGAGTGGGCGGCCTCAAATGCAAGGTGATGGCTTCATATGGCAGGTATGTGGGGCACCTCCTAGTTCTTCTCCTTAAGTCATGGGTTTTCCTTCCATGACTTGCTCTTTCTTGGAAGAAAATACTCATCTCCTAGTCTTTCTCCCCAAGACTAGGCTCCTTCCATTCATAGCCAGGTACTTTAGGTTGGTGTGGGCGCCTACCTTGAAGTCCTCTCCAAGAAAAATCCCCTGCTCCTTTAGCTTGGTTACTTTTGGCAGCTTGTGGGCGCCTTCCTTGAGTTCTCCTAAGAAAGTTTTCTTGCTCTCTTGGGCATGGGGACCAGGGACACTGGAATGAAATGTGGCACCAACTGGTCCTGGGAGTGTGGCTGGGAGTGTGGCATCCACTTGCATTTAGCCTTGGAAGAAAAAATGATGCCCTAGGGAAAGGCGCCAACTAGGACTTGACTTGGACTTAGATTGAGTCAACATGACTCAACAAAATGAAATGCAGACTCAAAGAAAAAAAATAATCTGGTTGACCAGGTCAACCCTTATTACAAACCCTAATCTTCGGGCAAGGTCATTCAGAGATCCAGATGGAACCCTGAAGTCTTCTTCTGATTCTGGTGCCCGCACCAATTCTCCCGGGGCGGGAGGAACTCGACCCTGTCGAGTAAGGCTCAAGTTGGCTTAGGTATCTCTCCAAGAGATCTGGATCTAGCTCTTGTAATTCATCTCGGGAGATCCAAGAGTCATCAGAATCTGGCCTTCCTTGCCAGCGGACCAGGTATCTTTGGTATCCTCGATTATGAGTAGAGATAACCTGATCATCCAGGATCTTTTCAATCTATTCTTTCCTCACTGGCCAGTTTGTTGGTGGACACACAGGGTTGGGTTCACTCTCAAGAACAGGATTAGGCTCAAAAGGCTCACTGGGAATCACAGCTGGCTCTCTATACTCTACTAGGTCTGTAATGTTGAAAGTGGGGCTAATGCCTAGTTCTGGAGGCAACTCGAGCACATAGGCATTGGATCCTACTCTCTTCACCACTCTAAATGGTCCAGCTCCTCTAGCATGTAACTTTCTAACGGTTCCAGGAGGAAACCGTTCAGGCCTTAACCTAATCATTACATAGTCTCCCTCAACAAAAGTTTTGACTCGCCTTTGAGAATCAGCCAACTTCTTATAAGTTTCATTACTTAAATTTATTTTGGCATGAATTTCTTTATGCAAGTCTTTTATATGCTGTGCAAAAACTTCAGCAGACTCGGAGACTCGTGTGTGGACTGGTAAAGGGGCTAGGTCAAGAGGTGTGTGAGGTTTGTACCCATGCACAATTTCAAATGGACTCTTACCTGTAGACCTATTGACCGAGTCATTGTATGCAAATTCAGCCCTATAAGTACAAATCCCAATTCCTAGTGTTTTCACCAACAAGACATCTTAGCAAATTGCCTTAGCTACGGTTCACTACCTCGATTTGGCCATCAGTTTGGGGATGATAGGCAGTTGAAAACTTAAGTTTTGTCCCTAACTTATGCCAAAGGGTTTTCCAAAAATAGCTGGTGAACCGGACATCCCTATCTGAAACAATTATCTTAGGTAGGCCATGGAGTCTAACTATCTCATTAAAGAACAGGGTGGCTACCTTAGATGCATCAAAAGTCTGGGAACAAGGCAAGAAGTGGGCCATCTTAGAAAATCGGTCGACTACGACACAGATAGAGTCATGCCTCCTCTGGGTCTTAGGCAAACCTAACACAAAGTCCATACTCACATCTTGCCATGGACGATCTAGGACTTGGAGTGGGGTATAAAGGCCTGTATTCTGTTTTCGCTGTTTGGCAACAGCGCAGGTCCGACACCTAGCCATAATGTGTGCTACATCTCTTTTTAAGCTAGGCCAGAAAAAGTGGTCTTCAACAGCCATGGTGGTCTTGTCTTTTTCAATATGGCCTGCTAGACCCCCAGCATTAATTTCCTAAATCAAAAATTCTCTAAGAGAAGTTCTAGGGATGCAAAGCCTATTCTTAAAGAACAGAAAGCCATCTAAAAGGGTATAATCCTTATGATCACTAGATGGTCCTTGAGCTAGATCCTGATACACAGTCTTAAAATCCGGACACGACTCATATTCCTCTTCGATCTGCTCAAACCCTACGACTTCAGCCCTAACAGAATTCAATAACAAAGATCGCTGACATGGAGCGTACGACAACCCAGCTGGCAGTCAGGCGGTGCCATGTGGGATTCTCCTCCGAGCTCTCCTGCCAAGTGGCTTGACCAACATCGAACCCACCTCGATTCGAGCTCGGCACCTCTGCCCCTTCACCAGGTGTCGACCTAGGAGGGGTCTACCTCGATCAAAGTGGGTTTGCCTTTGCTTCTCCACCAGGTGGCACCCCTAGATGGGTCCATCTAGGTGGGAGTCGAGCTGGGCACCTCCGCTCCTTCGCCAGGTGGCACCCCCAGTTGGGTCAACCTTGGTCGAAGTCGAGCTTGCCTCTGCCCCTTTGCCAGGTGTCAACTTAGGAGGGATCCATCTTGGTCGAAGTGGGCCTGCCTCTGCTCCTCCGCCAGGTGGCACCCCCTGATGGGTCCACCTCGACCGGAGTTGAGCTGGGCCCCTCTGCTCCTTCACCATGTGGCACCCCTTGATGGGTCCATCTCGGTCAAAGTCAAGCTTGCCTCTGCCCCTCCGCCAGATATCGACTAAGGAGGGGTCCACCTTGACTGAAGTGGGCCTGCCTCTACTCCTCCGCCAGGTGGCACCCCCAGATGGGTCCACCTTGGCTGGAGTCGAGCTGGGCACCTCCGCTCCTTCGCCAGGTGGCGCTCCCAGATGGGTCCACCTCGGTTAAAGTTGAGCTTGCCTCTGCCCCTTCTCTAGGTGTCGACCCAGGAGGGGTCCACCTCGACCGAAGTGGGCCTTGTTGGAAATTGTGTCCCAAAGCCAATCATCTAGGTTGTAGATGGTTATGCTACTTTATATTTATATATGAATTTTTTATAATAAATAAAAGTTATTTATTTTTGGCTGTCCATCATTTTAGATTTTCTTGTAATGAACTCTTGTATGATGGAGTCCTTAGAACTACTTTGTTTTGATATAAACAGGATATATCAAGTAGTTCTTAAACTGGTTCACAACCAAATGATACATTATTATAGGACGACAATGCATCAAGTGTAGGTTGTTGTATGTCATATTTATTGGTTGTCCTCTTAACCAAGGAGTGTGGAGATACTGGTGTGACATACAAGTGAAGTGTATGACATTTCACTGAACGTGACCATCTGCAGAGCTCCCTTCTGCCAAAGGGTTACTCGCGAAGGGATATGGGTATATGTGTCCCTCAGACCCAAGGTCACCATGGCAGCTTGCAAGCAACTCACTATACTTTGGTACCGGACTACCTGGATTTCTAATCTAGTGATGGAAGGTTTCTGGGTATGGTCAAGTACTTGTGGAGTGATGGTGGATCAAGATGGAATTGATCTCTCCAAATAGTTTGGAGTGAATGACTCACTATGTCTTAATTTAGCAAAACCTTGGTCAGGGTAGTTCTTGTAAGGAGTCACAGAACTTGTGAGGTTGAGACATGATCTGGATAGACCAAATTAGGGTTGGCAGTCGAATCCTAGGTCATCATGAGCATTGAAAGGTCAAAGGGATGAATTATGCAGCAACCATATGCTAGAGGTTCTTGTGAGGTGCTCAGTATCTTCGACCTATCCGGATGTCGGGTATCATTGTTAGATGAGAATTTTGATTGGTACTGGAAATGTTTTAGTGCTACCAATTTAGTGTTCGAACCTATGGGGTCACACACCATAGAGGATTTCTATATGATCTTTTGGACTAATCAATGATTGAGAATCGTTTGTTGTCACCTGAAGTCAATATGGTTGACTTTGCTCCAAGTGTCGATAATTGGATTTTTGCAGGTGTCGACACTTGGTGAAGTGTCAACACTTGACAATTTTCGAGTGTCGACACTTCCTGTGACAAGCATAATTTCTAGGAGGATTTCATGGAGGATTTTTGGGCATATTTTGACCTGATTTGAACTTTGAATTCAAACTAGTTTTGGCTCCAAGGTTTTATGGTATGAAGGTCATACTTTTCTCTTTGGGTTGGACTCATTTGGAATAACCTTGATCCTCTCCCCCATTCTCTCCTCTCATCTCTCCTCCTTCCTTCTTCTTCCTCTTTTTGTTTCCCTTATAAATGTAGGACATTGTGGTGGCTACTGGGGTTACAAGACATGAACAGCAAGAGAGAAAAAAAGAGAGAGGAAGAAGAAGGGCTTTGTGAGAGGTTTAGGGATTGGGTGTGAGCCACCTAGCAATCAAGCTAGGTCTTGGGAAAGAGGTTTTGGGAAGGGGTTCCTGCTCTCTTTCTTGTCTTCCTGGAAGAAGAAGTTCAGTCCAAGGTTCCCGAAGAGCTAGCACTCTGAGGGAGTTGATCAGAGTCGAGCCCAGGTATGGACATCCTGTAGAGGCCAGATGTGTGTGTGGCTCGAGCACCCTCCTCCTTCTCACAGCACTTCCTTGGCTTCTCTCTTGTGGAAAAGGTATGGTACTTTTATATTTTCTCTTGCTTTGATGTTTATATGCATGCTAGGTTATTATACTAGATCCTGTTGCGGGCAGATCGGTAGATGGTTTAGATCTATCTATCGAGCCTTCCACTATGCATGTCTTAAAAATATTTTAAAATGCATATTCTCTGCCCTGTTTCTTGCACAATGTATGCTAGGTGTAGATGTTTTTCACCTTCAATGGTATCAGAGCAATAGGTTCATTTTGTAGTATAATGATGCTAGCATGCTAATAACATCTCCTTTCCTCTTAAGTACTTGGATTGAGTGCTTCATTAGGCCGTCCGATCATAGGAGAAAAGTAGGGCTGCAAGACCCTCTCTTCCTATTCAATGGGATCTCCTATGGCATGTAGGGGTGCCACTGTGATTGGCTCATGAAAAAAAAAATAAGAAGAAAGAAATTTTGTAGGTTAAAAATGTTTTAATCTAATGGCATGATCATAAAATGACTTTAGATAAGATCTAAGAGTTATTTTTGATCGAATTTGTTGAATGTTTGGTGAAACATTAGATTTGAAATCACTATTTTTTTGTTGTCTCAGGCTGTGAGTCGACACTTGGCCTTTGAAGTGTCGACTCATGAAAAAATTTCCTGAGATCTGGTTTCTATTTTTCTTTTGAGACAGGCTGAAGTGTCGACACTTGACCCTGAAGTGTCGACACTTGATCCTGAAGTGTCGACACTTGACACTTGAAGTGTCGACACTTGAGGCGTGCCAGAAAACATGTTGTTCTATTTTCTGTTCCCTGTCTCAGGCCTTGAGTTGACACTTTCTCTTGAAGTGTCGACACTTGGCTACAGAAAATGCTGAAAATAGTGAATTCAAATTTTATTTTATTTTAAAATTACTTTACACTGATAAATTAAAATTATTTTAATTTATTTTAAGGTTATTGAACTTAACTTTGAATTAAGATTGACTAAGAACTCTAGGAATATGATTCAAAGATCTTAAGTCATTTCAATAAACCTTAAGGGTCATGGGTTAGCTTCTATTAGGTCCTTAATTGGGTTAGACCTAAGTTTAGATGCACTGGACTAATTAGAGAACTAATGTAATCAAATGTTGAGTTAGGATTTCTTCTCTAGATCTATCTAATAGTTAGATTGATTAGTCCATAATCTAAATGGATCTAATTTGTGGTTCAGTGGAAAGCTCGAGTCTTTTGGCTAGTCTAATTGAATCTGATGAACCGATTGGTGTCGAGGTAAGTTTGGCATTGTGATCATGGTTCTTTGGGGCTACATCTTACCTGGCCAACTCTGTTGGTGTCTAGGCAAGATGGTTAATGGCGGAACCCAACCCATGATCTCACTTACCTGGCTAATGTGGTCGATCAGGATTGATTAGATAGCTCATTGACTCGTGTTAACCCTTGTCACCTATGTTAATCAGTCTTGACTGATTTTAGGTGCCCATGGATCATTAGTTATGTGTAACCCTCCTAGATTGCTGATGTGGTCAGTGAGAGGTTGATCCATGTCTTCTCTTTTCTTCATCTGTCACATTAATTAAAACCCTCTAAATTATTAGGTCCTTAAAAGGATAAAGTTATAGAGATAACCAAGTCCTAGCCTCATATTAAGTGGGACAGTAATGTGTCCATTAGTTCGGTGTTCATCGGCAGATCCAAAGATCGGGTGTTCATCGGGCTATTGGAATTGCTGTTCCAATATGATGGCTCAGTGCGACTCTCTTAACAGTGGTTAGGTGAGCTGGCCAAAGTCGGGCTTGACCATTCGTTAGTTAGAAGCATTGAATTTTGTCATGTTAATGGTTGGACCTAACTGGGACCTTCAATAGGAGGCCCAAAGGCCAATTGAAGTGCTCCTTGGGGCAAAACCCAATTACTAGAGGTTACTTGGAGAAGTAATCAATTAAAGAACCTACCTTTAGACACTCATGGATGGGCCGGCCAAAGTTGGGCTCATGTGTTGTCTATTGGACTCTGGTACCCACTAAGGAATTATAGTAATTCCTCGGATTGGAGGTAGAGGCTACTAATCTGAGCAAAATAGTGGGAGGGATCTTTAGACTTAAGTCCATGTCTTTAGGTTAATTATTCATATATACTAATTAGTTTTGGTTTTCCTTTCAGATGTCTTCCAACCTGTCACTCCGATCTCTTCTTGACAACGAGAAGCTCAATGGACCCAACTTCGATAGCTGGTATCGAAGGCTCAGGATTGTCCTGGAGCACGAACGGATCCTATATATAATATCAGATCCGGCACCTAAGATCCCTGTTGCCAATGCTCGAGGTTCGGTCAGAGACACTTATCAGAAGTGGCTCTCTGACAGGACTACTATCCGATGCATCATGTTGGCTGCGATGAACGACGAGTTCAGTTGCAAATTCGAGAATGCCCAGCCGGAAGAAATCCTTCAAAGGTTGAAGGAGTCTTTCGGAACACTAGACGATGTTGAGAGGTACAGGGTCTCCTGTGCTATCTACAACGCATGGATGCGTGATGGGGCCTCAGTCATTGATCATGTACTGTACATGATCGAGATGATTGAGTGCCTGGGTAAGCTTGGATGTCCCTTGCATGAACAACTTGGGAAAGATGCGATTTTGAATTCTCTCCCCTTCTCTTATCTAGACTTTCTCGATTATTATAGAATGAACAAGCCTGCAGTTAACTACCATGGTTTGTTGGGGTTGCTGCAGACTTATGAGAAAAACCACCAGTTGAATAAAGGGGTGGTGAATCTAGTGGGAGGTTCCTCGGGAGGGCGTCGTCCCTTTAAGAAAGGGAAGAAGAAGAATAAAGGGAAAAATGTGCTTGGTGCTTCTGGGCCCAGTTAGGCCAAGAAAGTGAAGGCTGATCAAAGTCGTGCAGAGTGCTTCTTCTGCAAGAAGCAGGGACACTGGAAGAGGAACTGTCCTCTTTATATTGCATCCCTTGATCCGAACAGGTCCAAGAAGAGAAAGCTGCAGGATGGTCCTAGATAAGGTATTTATATGATAACACCTTGTAGTTTCTCTATTTGCGATACTACTAACTGGGTATTGGATACAGGAAGTCCAATTCACATTTGCAATTCTTTGCAGGGACTTCAAGTTAGTAGAAGATTCGAGGATGGCGAGAGGTTTTTGAGCATGGGAAATGGAAGCCGAGTTCCAGTTCTAGCATTGGAAGTTCTTAAACTTGTTTTCGAGTCCTGTACTGTCATTTTGAATGAGTGTAATTTTTGTCCTTCTTTCATTTTAAATGTCATTTCTGTAGGCCAGTTGGCCATGTATGGTTATGAACTATTAATAAAGAATGACATTTGCAAAATCATTTTGGATGATTCTGTTATTTTGAATGGATAAATGCGTGATGGCATTTATGTATTGCCCGACCTGTTAGTGTAATGTACATGTCTAGCAAACGCCCTAGGATAGATAATGTCAACGAAGCCTACCTATGGCATTGCAGGCTAGGTCATATAAACAGGAACAGGATAAACAGGTTGAAAATCGAGGGTATCCTTGATTTTAGTGAAGATAATTCACTTTCAACCTGTGAGTCCTGTCTTCTTGGAAAAATGACTAAGTCACCTTTTACTGGAAAAGGTGAACGAGCCAATGAAATTCTGAGTCTGATACATACTGCTGTATGCGGACCCATGAATGTTTGTGCTAGGGGAGGGTACGGTATTTCATTACTTTTACAGACAACCTTTTAAGATATGGTTATGTCTTCTTGATGAAACATAAATCTGAATCATTTGAAATGTTCAAACGATATCGTAATGAAGTAGAAAAACAAACCAGAAAGTGTATCAAAATCCTTCAATCTGATCGAGGTGATGAATACCTTTCTGGTGAGTTTTGGCATATCTTGAGGAGAATGGGATTCTCTCTCAGTGGACACCTCCAGGGACACCTCAATTAAATGGAGTGTCTAAGAGGAGGAATCGAACCCTGTTAGACATGGTTCGATCTATGATAGGCTTTGCTCTCTGCCGTTATCCTTTTGGGGATATGCTTTAGAATCAGCCTGTTACCTTCTGAATAGGGCTCCAAGTAAGTTCATTAGTAAAACACCATATGAGATGTGGATTGGACGTAAGCCAACACTTTCACACCTTCGGGTTTGGGGGTGCCCGGCTTATGTAAAACATTTAGAAACGGACAAACTTGGACCTTGGTCTGACCGGTGCCTATTTGTTGGGTATCCAAAAGAGTCTAAGGGATATTACTTCTACTTAGCTAAGGAACAAAAGTTGTTCGTCAGTCTTAGGGCTATCTTTTTTGAAAAGGAGTTCCTTGGTAAAGGAACTGTAGCAGCTAAGATTGAATTTAGTGAAGTTTAACAAGTAGAAGAACAGACACACTTAAGGGACAACATAGAACCGGCTATGATTAGATCACACCCAGAGCCCACTCAGGAACCATTAAGGAGATCCAGTAGAGTACCGAGCTGACCGGATAGATACTACGATTTCTTGGTCCAGGACGGTGATCCCATTGAACTCGATGAGAACAATAAGGATCCGATCACCTATATGGATGCGTTGCAGAGGTCCGACTCTGAGTCATGGCTAGGAGCCATGAAATTCGAAATGGAGTCTATGGAGATCAACAATGTGTGGACATTGGTTGATCCACCTGAAGGGATAAAATCCATTAGGTACAAATGGATTTTCAAAAGGAAAAGGGGCATAGACGGAAAGGTAGAGACTTATAAAGCCCATCTGGTTACCAAGGGGTATCGTCAACGTTATGGTATTGACTATGATGAGACGTTCTCTCCTGTGGCAATGCTCAAATCCATTCGGATTATGCTTGCTTTAGCAGCGCTCTTTGACTATGAAATCTGGCAAATGGATGTCCGAATAGCTTTCCTGAATGGTGAACTGGAAGAGGAGGTGTATATGATACAACCTGAAGGGTTCACATCCACAGAAGAGTCAAAGGTGTGGAAGCTTTAAAATTCCATCTATGGACTGAAGCAAGCATCAAGGAGTTGGAACATGCGATTTGATAAGTGTATCAAGTTATATGGCTTCGTTAGGAATGGAGAAGAGCCTTGCATTTACATATGGGCTAATAGTTTTGCAATTATATTCCTTGTGTTGTATGTGGATGACATTCTCTTAATCGAGAATGACATTGCAGCACTGCAAGGAATAAAAGTCTGGTTATCATCTCAGTTCTCTATGAAGGACTTGGGTGAAGCCTCTTACATACTAGGTATGAAGATCTATAGAGATAGATCTAAGAGGCTTCTGGGATTGTCCCAGTCTACGTACATCGACACCATGCTGAAACGGTTCAGCATGGAGAATTCCAAGAAGGGCTATCTCCCGATAGGCACTGGAATTGATCTCTCCAAAAGAAATTATGCGATAAGTCTTGAGGAGAGAAAGTGTATGAGTAGAATTCCATATGCTTTGGCAGTAGGTTCTATCATGTATGCCATGACATGTACTAGACCAGACGTGGCATACTCACTAGGTGTAGTGAGCAGATACCAGTCTGACCCAGGTGAAGCTCATTGGAAAGTGGTTAAAACCATCCTTAAGTATTTACGAAATACTAAGGATCAATGGCTAATTTATGGAGAATCTGACTTGAAACTTGTGGGGTATACCGCCTTCAGTTTCTAGTCAGATAAAGATGATAGCAAGAGTGTGTCAGGTTTTGTCTTTACCCTGAATGGAAGAGCTGTCTGCTAGAAAAGTTTCAAGCAGCCTATTGTGGCAGACTCAGTATGCGAAGCAGAGTACATTGCAGCATCAGATGTAGCGAAGGAAGCTACGTGGTTATGGAAGTTTCTTGATGAGCTGTAGTGGCACCTTTCCTGGATGGTCCTGTTCCGGTGTACTGTGACAACACTAAAGCCATTGCTCAAGCCAAAGAGCCGAAGTCTCATTACCGTACAAAGTATATTCTGCGGTGCTATCACCTTATGCGAGAGATCATGGAACGAGGTGACATCGACCTTCAGAAGATCGATGGAAAGGAGAACCTGGCTGACCCCTTTGTTGGGTTCCGGTGCAACACAGCGGAAGGGTAATTTCAAAATTGAAACTAAATTTACACCAAATTCCCTAAACCAGGAACTCCTTAAATAAGACTAGAACATATGACAAGCATATCTATGCAAATTAGGATTAGGGTACCAACCTGTAATCGCTTATTCCAACAAACTTGAAGTTGAAGGGGCTAACTGAATTCACCAGGCGTCCAGGTGTCCGCCCTCCGATGGTGATCCACACAGAGCAATGATCAAGAACACTATCTTCTTGTCCAATGGTTCCTCCTATTGAGTTCTTCTTCCTAGAACTCGATTCTTCGGATTATGGCTGGAATTCTTCCACACAAAAGGTTGCCTCCCTTTCTTTGATCTCTTCTCCTCCTTCCACTAAGACCTTGGCCCTTTAAGACACCCTTATCTTGAAGATAAGACCTTGTCCTAAGAGGATATAGGCTTGTCTTAAATTGGAGGAGAAATTAAGACAAGAATGTCTTAATGTAAGAAAGAAAGGAAAGAATATCAGAACTCTTCTTTCCTTTACCGTCGGAGACCTTCTCTTTTATTCTTGTTCAGCAACAGAGTTTCGACAGAGGAGTCCTCTGTAAAGGAAACAATGTAAAACAAGAAAAGAGGGAAGGAGTCTTTTGGAAAGGAAGAAGAAAAATAAAAGCATTACAGATTTGAATCACAAGTTCTAATTTTCCTGACCCCTTAAATAGTTTTCAGAGAGGCGCCCACACAACTCTCCGTAAACTCCTCACGCCCTTCTCATTTTCTCACGCCCCTTCCCTCCTTCTCACGGCCTTCCAGATTAAATCCCATGGCCTTTCTTAAAGGAAAAGTTGTGATGCTTTAAAAAGAAAGGAGTCGCGACTTTTATCTCCGAAGAGATGTTATTACATGCGATCGGAAAGAAACAACGCTTTCTTTCTTTCTTAAAAATCCATCAACTGTTGGATTCTCATCCAAGGGGGCATATCTGAGGCGCTAATTCTTAAGAAATGAGGCCGCCCCATCTTAATTCATCAGAGAATTAAGTGGGGGGTGCCAAGAGTCCATGCTTCATGGACTCTTCCAAATGGTGCGCCAAGAGTCCATTAGCGCATGGACTCTTGGCATTTTGGCATGAAAATGCAAAGGGGCGGGTGGAGGGGCTAGCCTAGATACTTGGTTAGCCAATAGGGTTAGCCATAATCCCTATAAATTCAATTAGGGTCTAATTAGATCCAATTAGAACCCAAATTGAACCAATCCGGAACCCTAATTCGAATCTAATTCGAATAGAAGCTAGGATTTGCAACACTGCTAGAGTGTCATCATGCAAAATGATTTAATTACAAAATTAAACCCTTGATCAATTCTCTTAAGTGTGTGACCCATTGGGTTCCACATCTAGCCAGCAGTGGGTTCGAATATAAGTTGACCTAATTTGATTAGAACTCTTTCTAATCGATTTAGGTCAAATCGGGCTTACCTGATTATGATCAATTAGGACTCTTCCTAGTAAGTGATCATTCAATTTAATCAACCCACAAGACAAGATTGACGTCTAGCAACGTGTCATGTCTACCCGAAAGATATGGAAATTCTGGTGAAACACCAAAACTACCCTTCAGTAGAAAGTTACCGTATAATTAAATCCCTCGATCAGCCTGCACCCAGAATATAATTATGGATATGGATATATGTCAATTCCAATATTACATTCATTTCTAGCTCAATCTTATATTGATGATTCAATTATCTTGATATTAGAAATCATCTCTAATATCTTTACTTTGATCAAAGATTCCCTGAATCATCATCCGATTGATAACTAACTGGATGCAATCTCCTCTTACTAAGAGTGATCGATTCCTTGTTGACCTACTCATTACCTTCATATCCAATTCACCATTCCCAGTATCAATCCTGTGCATGACTCAGTGTCATGATTAGAATTGAACCAAAGCATGGGTTCATGTACATAAGGTACTTATGGTAGTCTCAGGTCAAAGGATTATTTGTACCACTCCCACTATGAGAACCTTCTATTGACATGTAGCTAAGACTCCATTAGATGTTCTCAAGTTGGATCATATCAGTGAACTCATTCTCTAATGAGCACCCATATCCTAGTATTAGTGTCATACACAAGTGACTGTGAGAGCAGTCACCCTCTCCAGTATACATGGGATGTGCTAGTCTTACCAAAAAAACCCTGATCCCCTACTCAGGGTTCCTTTGATTAGGAATATTTTAGATTAAGGTTTTATGACTTTAGGTCTCACTGGTATGATCTCATCATAACCCTAAAATCATAGCCCTAATCTATGGGGTTCATCATATAATATAAACACAGTGTATGATGAAAAATAATGCCTTTATTAGATTATTGTCAATTACAATGGTTTGGGAGATACAACATAGATTGGCTTGTAGGGCATATCCCTTTCACCCTTCACTAAAGCCATTAGAATTCAAGAGTTCAACTATTGTAAATAGAAAATGGGAATGATATTCTGTACTGATTGGATTTAGTCCAAGTGGGAGTTGTTGAGAATTATGTCCCAAAGCCAATCTTCTAGATTGTAGACGGTTGTGCTACTTTATATTTGTATATGAATTCTTTATAATAAATAAAAGTTATTTATTTTTGGCTGTCCATCATTTTAGATTTTCCTGTAATGAACTCTTGTATGATGGAGTCCTTAGAACTACTTTGTTTTGATATAGAGAGGATATATTAAGTAGTTCTTAAACTGGTTCATAACCAAATGATACATTGTTATAGGATGACAATGTATCAAGTGTAGGTTGTTGTATGTCACATTTGTTGGTTGTTCTCTTAACCAAGGAGTATGGAAATATTCCAGTGCTACCAGTTTAGTATTTGAACCTATGGGGTCACACACCATAGAGGATTTCTATCTGATCTTTTGGGCTAATCAATGATTGAGAATCGTTTGCCGTCACTTGAAGTCAATATAGTTGACTTTGCTCCAAGTGTCGACACTTGGATTTTTGTAGGTGTTGACACTTGGTGAAGTATCGACACTTGGCAATTTTCGAGTGTCGACACTTCCTGTGACGAGCAGAATTTTTGGAAGGATTTTGTGGAGGATTTTTGGGCATGTTTTGACCTAGTTTGAATTTCGAATTCAAACTTGTTTTGGCTCCAAGGTTTTATGGTATGAAGGTCATACTTTCCTCTTTGGGTTGGACCCATTTGGAATAACCTTGATCCTCTCCCCCATTCTCTCCTCTCATCTCTCCTCCTTCCTTCTTCTCCCTCTTCTTGTTGCCCCTATAAATGTAGGACATTGTGGTGGTTGCTGGGGTTACAAGACATGAATAGCAAGAGAGAAAAAAAAAGAGAGGAAGAAGAAGGGCTTTGTGAGAGGTTTAGGGATTGGATGTGAGCCACCTAGCAATCAAGCTAGGTCTTGGGAAAGAGGTTTTGGGAAGGGGTTCCTGCTCTCTTTCTTGTCTTCTTGGAAGAAGAATTTCAGCCCAAGGATCCCGAAGAGCTAGCACTTCGAGGGAGTTGATCAGAGTCGAGCCCAGGTGTGGACATCTTGTAGGGGCCAGACGCGTGTGTGGCTCGAGCACCCTCCTCCTTCTCACAGCACTTGGCTTCTCTCATGTGAAAAAGATATGGTACTTTTATGTTTTCTCTTGCTTTGATGTTTATATGCATGCGAGGTTATTATACTAGATCCTGTTACAGGCAGATTGGTAGATGGTTTAGATCTATCTATCGAGCTAAACCATCTATCGAGCCTTCCACTATGCATGTCTTAAAAATATTTTAAAATGCATATTCTCTACCCTGTTTCTTGCATAATGTATGCTAGGCGTAGGTGTTTTTCACCTTCAGGCTTGCCTCTACTCCTCCGCTAGGTGGCACCCCTAGATGGGTCCACCTCGGTCGGAGTCAAGCCTGGCACCTCTGCTCCTTCGCCAGGTGGCGGCCTTTGATGGATCCTCCTCGGTTGAAGTCGAGCTTGCCTCTGCCTCTTTGCCAGGTATCGACCCAGGAGGGGTCCATCTCGACCAAAGTGGGCCTACCTCTATTCCTCCATCAGGTGGCACCCCCTGATGGGTCCATCTCGGTTGGAGTCGAGCCTGGCACCTCTGGTCCTTCGCCAGGTGGCGACCCTTGATGGGTCCACCTCGATCGAAGTCGAGCTTGCCTCTGCCCCTTCGCTAGGTGTTGACCCAAGAGGGATCCACCTCGATCAAAGTGGGCCTGCCTCTGCTCCTCCGCTAGGTGGCACCCCTTGATGGGTCCACCTCGGCCGGAGTCGAGCCAGGCCCCTCTTCTCCTTTGCTATGTGGTGCCCCTTGATGGGTCCACCTCAGCCGAAGTCGAGCTTACCTCTGCCCCTTCACCAGGTGTCGACCCAGGAGGGGTCAACCTCGACCGAAGTGGGCCTGCCTCTGCTCCTCCGCCAGGTGGCACCCCTTGATGGGTCCATCTCGACCGGAGTTGAGCTAGGCCCCTCTGCTCCTTCACCATGTGGAGCCCCTTGTTGGGTCCACCTCGATCGAAGTCGAGCTTGCCTCTGCCCCTTCGCCAGGTGTCGATCCAGGAGGGGTCTACCTCGGTCGAAGTGGGCCTGCCTCTGCTCCTCTACCAGGTGGCACCCCCAGATGGGTCCACCTTGACCGGGGTCGAGCCTGGCACCCCCGCTCCTTCCGCCAGGTGGTGCCCCCAGATGGGTGCACCTCGGTCGAAGTCGAGCCTTCTCCGCGGAGCACGGAAGGACCAAGGGCGCAAGCCCCGAGGACATTGCCGAGGATGGTGCGTATAGGCAGCACATCCAGTACGGCATCCCCATGCCTGTAATGATGCACGGAACCTCGTTTACACCAGTTTAGGAAGGACACCCTGCTTGAGGTACCAGATCTGGTGCTCGATAACCCGGTGCTCCAAAAGGGGAGAGCCACGATCAATGCCTCGAACCCGAGGGCGCCTTCACAAGGATCGGGGCCCCGCCAAGTTTTCCCTTTCGTGACTGCATGGTAGACAAGACCGGCTCACCACTAAACTCCCAATGATAAGGGGAGACAACCTCAGGAGAATAGTAAGCGCCGCTGACCTCCAAGGCCTCCCAGGAGGGAGAATCGAGGTACCAAAGTATCCAACGACCTCAAAATGGGCACCACCGGCAAGAAGGAAGGTAGGCAATCAAGAGGAAAAGCACACGCATGGAGAGAAGTAGCGATTATGGGACAGAAGTTCCAAAGGAGCTCGCAGGACCGAGCTCGACGAGCCTGGTTTCAAGAACCAGAGTGCTAATCCCTCTCATTCTCATTCATCTTCTCATCAAAGATTCCTCTAAGCACGGAGACCCAGTGGGGATCCATCTTAATGGATCTGTTTCACTTTACCGCTCTCTAACTTTACCGTCGGAGTGCCCTCGCCGAGATTCTCGGTCCGGGTCTCTAATCTCGTTTTGCAGGTCTGGGAGCGTTGGGATTCCGTAGCAAAGGGGACCGCAGTTGGTGCCAACTCACAGCTGCAAGCTACAGCAGTAAGGTCGGTAATAGATTGGCATACTAGGTAGGGGGGATGAAAGCCCCTGCATTAGCAAGCCCCCCACGAGCTTGAGAATGGCTCAACCCCAAGAATGGTGGTGACTCGCCGACGTGAAGTCTCCACCAGCCAGGCAGGAGAAGTTCCCTCACCTCCGAGCCCCCGCAGCCCGGAAAGGGAACTTCCCGCTCCTCTTGCTCCTCCTCCTCAGTTGCCCTCGATAGACGGTCAGTATGCTGCTATTGTCCAGTAGCTGCAAACACTGACCACTGTCGTGAGACAATTGCAGCAACACAACGCTCCCTGGTCACCCAACCACATCCAGGGACCCCTGCAGCCCAAGCCGTGGGCCCCCATGGAAGCCTGCGCTCCATCTAAGGTAGGTTGTCCCATCCACGGGTAGTAACCAACCCCCGCGGGAGTCATCAGACCCCCACGAAGAGAAACCATACCTGGTCGACGGACCACGAGAGCTGATCCCCAGTGGACAACAATGATGCCGCTAGGCACATCAAGCATCGCCGGTGCTAGGCCTCTCGCCACAACCCGTCGGCACCTTCTTCTCCAGTAGCCTCAGTGGAAGGTTCCACTGACAAGGCCATCAAGCGTCTAGCTGAAAGGCTCCTAGAAGAGCAAGAGTGCAAACTGGCAGAACTCTCTCGCCAGTTTGCCAACATGCGGGGCTCTCGCAACGAGCTAGTGGACTATAATACCCGACCACCTTTCTCCCAGGAAATCCAGGAGGAACCGATTCCGAGTCGGTTCTGCATGCCTCAGGTAGATCCCTATGATGGGACCATCGACCCCCTGGACCACGTGGAGAGCTATAAAGCTCTTATGAGAGTCCAAGGGGTGATGGACGCCCTCCTATGCATCACCTTCCCGGCCACCCTCCGGAAGGCCGCTCGAGTTTGGTTTACCCACCTCGAGCTCGAATCCATCGACTCCTTCCAGCAGCTGGAAAGAAAGTTTGTGGCGCACTTCGATGCTTGTCGAAAGGTGCCAAGAAAGGTGGATAGCCTCTTCTCCATCCGCCAACAAGACTAGGAGCTGCTGTGAAACTATGTCACCCACTTCAAGATCGCTGCCCTGGAGATCTACAGCCTAGATGAGCCCGTTACCATGCTAGCATTGAAGCGAGGGCTCAAGACCTCCTGACTGACATATTCCTTGGACAAAAAGCTACCCAAGACATACTCCGAACTCCTCCTCCGCATCCATAAGTATATCCGAGCTGAGGAGGCTGACCGTACCAGGAGAGAGCTGGTCAGGAAGCCTTCGAAGAAGCCTGCCCCAAGGGCCGCACCTGGAACCTAAAGGCTCGAGCCGCTTGCAGACTTCCGGTCAGGACCGAAGCTGAAGAACGGTCCCGCTCTGGAGTAGACCTTCACTCCCCTCTGGTGTGGACACCAGAAGCAGAAAGAAACTTCACTTCAACAAGGTTAGCCTTATCCCAATTTGGATCGAAGATAATTAGGTTACCCTGAGTCCTGTAATTAATTTTGAGTTTTAATTCATGATCAAGAGTGTTTTATTTTTCTAGTCCTGTAATTACTTCTAAATTTCATTGATCAAGAGTGTTTTAGTCCTGTAATTACTTCTAAATTTCATTTACTGTAAGTCCATCTCAAGTTTTAAAGTCTAGGTCAGTCAAGTCAGTTCAGTTGAGTTAAGTCATGAAAGCCAACAACAAGACTCAAATTTTGGACCCCAGAATTTGACCACATGAGGAAGAGAAGACACACCAACCAAGCAAGAGAGAAGGACCATCAACTAGGACCCACTTATGGCACCATATCAACAAAGATGCCACATCAGCAAGATTAATCAAGTGACCCCACTTGGTGCCACATGTCATCCTGAAATTCATATCCAAGTAGAAGGCCACCTCAACATGCCACGTCATCAGCCAAGGATGCCACCTCACCAGCCACCTCATCACCTTTGGGCGCCAACAAAGGAAATTCAAAAGAATCCAAAGGTGGCTGACCAAGGAAAAATTCAAATTCAAGGAGGTCAGCCACATCCCTCCCAAATCCTTTCTAACCAAACCCTCTACCAAATCCTCCAACCCCCCTTGTAATCCTCCTTAATCTATGGGTTTCAAATTTCAAATGAGTTGTTAGTCTTTTTTTAAGCCCTTGGATGTCCCATTGTAAATCTATTGATGAGATGAATGAAAAATGAAGTTGAAGTTGAAGTTGTAGTCTTATGTTATTTCTTTGAGTGATTGTTCCTAAGCCCCCTCCCCCCCCACTCGAATCTACTTTCTTCTCCAAGCCATCCAACGCCAAGTTCAAGAAGGATACATTGGAGCCGGCCAAACCATCTCAGACTTCCTTCCTAGCTCATAAATTATTCCATCCCTTCCATATGCCTGCTTTCTTCTTCCTTAACTTTTGATCTTCATTGCAGGGTCCTTCGAAGTCTTTGAGTTGTGAACATGGTTCCCCTTGACAATGAACCAACAAGCTGAAGCCCAAGCCCATTATTCTGATCTCTGTTATCCAAGTTCTCAAGTCCAGAGCATCGATAGTTTCAAGGTTTGAAATCATTAGAAGGTTGGAAAGCTCAACAAGGCAAGTCCTCAATCATTAGCCCCTATTGTATAGATCTTCTTCCTTCTTAGTTTTAGGATTGTGTCTAATCATGTAAAAGTCCCTTTTCATGTAATCCTTAAGACTTATTATGATGAGTACAATGCTAGTGTAATTAGGTTTCATTGCTCTACAAACACTAATCAAATCATTAATCATATGCTTGCTGGTGCGGGCACCAGAATCAGAAGAAGACTTCAGGGTTCCATCTAGATCTCTGAATGACCTTGCCCGAAGATTAGGGTTTGTTATAAGGATTGACCTGATCAATCCAATTTTGAGTCTGTAATTTTGTCATTTCAATTTTTGTTGAGTCATGTTGACTCAGTCCAAGTCCTAGTAGTGGTCTAGGTCTTCTCCAGGTTGGTGCCAATTTTTTCCAGCCAAGTCAAGGCCGAAGCAAGTGGGCGCCACACTCCCAGCCACATGCCAGAGCCCATGAGGCACCACATCCCTTGCCCAGTGTGCCTTGGTCCCCACACCACAAGAAAGCAGGTCCCTTCTTTCATGCACCACTTAAGGAGAGATCAATCTAGGATCCTCAATCCAAGGGGGCGCCCAAAATAATTCCATAAGAGCCAAGCTATGAATAGAAAAGAGCAACACTTGGGGAGCAAGACTAGGAGGCGCCCAAATACTTCTAAATAAAACCAAGCATGGAAGGAAAATACTTGTCTTGAAGAGCAAGGCTAGGAGGCGCCATCTTCTTGCCATTTGGAGCCACCAATCAACACTTAAGGAAGCTTTTGGCCGGCCATTATGAGGAGGATTTGATTCTACACGCCTAATTTGAGGATCCATCCTATTAGTCCCACATGGGAAGATGTAAAAACCTGATTTTTTGTAAAGGCCTATAAAATAGACCCCTCTTGTAAGTTTTAAAAACAATGATGAATGAAATCAATTTCTTTGTGAGCAACTTTGTGTTTCTCTCATCCGCACTTGTATTCAAGTGTTGAGCTCCGTGAGGGAGTGATTCCGGGTTCCATAGGAACCTTGAGGATGTGTGAGATCTCCAAACCCTACCAAAATCCTAGGTTAGCCACTTCAATTCCAAACCCTAGCCGCCCATCATCTTCTTCATTCCACCAATCATTCAAACCCTAATCTACCTCATCATCTCATGGCCCCTCTCTTCCAAGTAGAGACCGACCACCAGCATCCAGGTCCAGATCGGCTACTTCGAATACAGAGCAAATCCCAGAGGAAGTCAGATCATCATCCAGGAGAATCAGGATTTCAGCAACATCAATTTTTCAAGTTCCTCTTATATGGTAAATCCTTTCTTTGAGTATCTGGTTCCTTAACTTGTTCTTCTTCTTTCCCATATCCTGAGTTCAGGAGAAGCCAACTCTGCCAAAGGACCAGTATTGGAGGATCCATTGCGAAGATATCCGAATCTGAGGATCCAATAATCTGCTCGAGAGAGTCCTTCCACCAAACTCTGTGAAGATCACTGCTTGGTATATAACCCTTCCCTTCTCTTTATTTCTGTCATGTTGAAAGTTCAGAGCGAAACCCTAGGTCTGGGAGTTTCTCAACCCCCAGTGATCCTTTACTTCTGAACTACTCTGATAATCTAGTTTCTTTGAATTGTGCTTTCAATTATTATATAGTTTCTTTCAATTTAGTTTAACTTTCATTTGAGTCAAAGCCGACTTCTAAAAATATATATATAAAAAAAAGAGAATTAGTCTTAATTTACTTTCGCATCGCATCATCTCTTTTGTTCTGCATCAATCTTGGTATCAGAGCCCTGTCTAGGGTTCTCGCTTGTTTGATTATTTTTTTCGTTCCTTTTTACTTTTGCTACCTGGAGTAGACTCCCCTGGCCTTCCGGTCCTAGGAACAAGCGAGATGCAAGCCTCCTCCTCCATTCCACGGGGGTTCCTAGGGCATGTAGGGGTGCCGCTGGGTTATAACTTCTAGGCAGGGATTGTAAACGGGACACCGTTCTGTTTTCTGCCAGTAACTATCCGTTATTCGAATTGTTTCTTCCTACAAAAAATTCCAAATTAAGTAATTCTTATTTTTCTGGAACCAGTATAATTGAAAGTATTTTACATAAAATTCTCATGATTTATTAATTTCTATAGATTTTCTGAGATCAATTTTACTGCTATTCTGGTTTTTTTTATTTTCTGCAAGCTGTTTTTTTATTTGAGTGTGCATAAATTGAATCTATCTTAAGGGCACCGAAGTTGCAACATAATGGGATGATTGAGACCCTCTCCTTAGCCCAAAACCACCTCCCATGCATTCGAACCTAAGCCTTTAATCTTAAAATTAATTAGACCTAATTTGCCCTAGTGGGCTAGGGACACCAACTGGCCGGGTCTAGGCTAGTGTTGAGTCAGTTTGTCTAGTTACTCTATGTGTGCTTTGTACTCAGTGTCTAGAACGGTGCTTCAGGGATTCTATCCCGAAGGGCTTGTGTGCTGGTCCGCCTACCTGGCCAATCACTGATGGGTGTCTAGGATTGGCAATTAGGGACCTAACACTCCCTTTACACCTGCCTGGCTGAGTCCCGAGTTACTACAGGCTAGCTTGCCACTCTGATTGGGCATCTAGTTTGGGCTCTAGGTCTAGTTAGCCCGTAGTCGTTTCAGTCGAGTCTCATTTGGTGTGCTTGCTTGCATCATCATGTCCACCCGGAACGGAGTACCCTACCAACCTGGTCAAATCCAACCTGATTTAGAGGCCATGATTAGACCTCTTACTGAAAGTATAACCAAATTGAGTCAGGATATGACTGATACTGCTGCCCAGTTTAGGAATCCAGTCCGTGAGGATCTTACCCAGCTTAGGGATCGAGTCCAAGTACTTGAGGAACCTAGACATCAGAATTGGACTCCTGACCCAGATTTTATTGTGCCTCAACCTCACCCACACCAGGAGCCTAGGAGGACCTTATACCGTGATCCCGAGCATAACCCTAGAAAGCCTAACCATGATATCTATAGTGTGGATCGTGTCTATGAGAGGTCCTTACAATATTCTAGACCAGTCACTCAACAACCCAAGTCTTCTAAATCAAACCATTTAGATCCACATCCATGCCCAAGTAAGGTCTCTACTAGCTTGAAACCCAGTGTGACCCAAGTTCCTATATCGCAAGAATGTTGGTTTTGTGGAGAAAGAGGCCATAAATCTAGTCAGTGCCCATGCATAGGACTGGCTTGTGCACAGCTAAGTGGTAAGAATCCTAAGGATGACATTAATGAGGGAGAACCCAAGCCTACCAATGAGGAAGAAAGGTTAGGTATGACAAGCCCAGAATCAATTGACCCGATTACCACTGACCCGAAACCCATTGAAGATGGCATCGAGGAAGTATATGATGCTGGCTTGAGTCTAGTTGATGAATATGAGGGGGAAGAACTTGAAGAATGTGACATCGATACTATTGGTTCTTTACCTGAGGAGACCTTGGAGAGCAACCAAGTGGTAGGACCTAGTTCAGAAATTTAAGAGATTTGTGAGAACCAGGTTCCTTTAGTCAAATACCCCAGGAAGAACTCATAGTGTTAGCCCGAGCTATCAGTTCGTACCCTCTAATGACAGTCATTCCCCAAGTACCAATTGAAGATCTTTGCACTGAACTGTTTAAGTTTGCCCACCCTATGGTAGATCCTCTCCTTAGGATGACTGAATCAAGCCTCTTACAATTGGACCTTGTCCCATGCCCAGCCACTAAGGTCTCTCCCGTAATCTCAGTTGAACATCCTTGTCTTGAGCGGATTGATTCACCCAGTCCTGTAGAAGTCCTCCTTATGGCCCCAGACCCCTTCCTTCGCATGACTGACCTACCCTTCTATAGAGTATACCTTTCCGCACCCATAGGTCAAATTTCAAGTCTTGAGGTCATCATCCATAGGCCCTTCCATGAATCTTTCTCTAATCCATTTCTTGAGAAAGTGAATCATTATTTGCTTAGAGAACAAACCTTAACTGTTGCAATCACATGTCCTAGGCTACTCCCCGAACCATCTCTTGATCCATTCCTGGGAGTAGCAAACTTTTCCTTTCGTAAGGATGACCATTGACACTCATAGATCACCATTCAAACCTTCAGGTCACCACCTTTAGTCAGCAGGTAATTCGAGACTCCACCTCATATTTCCTCCCTTTCTCTAGGACTTCCAATGCTTCTTACACCATCCAAGTATACTTTGTCGAAGTCTTTAGAGTGAACCACGTGTCAGAACCTATTAGGTTTGCCACCTACTTCTGGAAGACCTTATGGCACCTACTAGGCACCCATGATAAGTTTTCATGCTCTGCATGCCATCCTCCGACCCAAGGTCAAACCTAGAGAGCCTTAGTTTGTTAGGTTTAGACCTAGGGTTCCTTTGAATAAAGTCCATTCTTTAGGAATGCGTCGTCAATCGAGTTTAGGACATTGACTCAGATTTTGGTTGAGTGAGAATACTAGGAATTGGGATTTGTATTTACCTAGGGCTGAATTTGCATATAATGACTCGGTCAATAGGTCTATAGGTAAAAGCCCTTTTGAGATTGTTTATGGGTACAAGCCTCACACCACTTGACCTAGTTCCTTTGCCAGTCCACACACGAGTCTCCGAGTCTGCTGAAGACTTTGCACAGCATGTAAAGAACTTGTATAAAGAAATTCATGCCAAAATAACTTTAAGTAATGAAACTTATAAGAAGTTGGCTGATTCTCAAAGGCGAGTCAAAACTTTTGTTGAGGGAGACTATGTAATGATTAGGTTAAGGCCTGAGCGGTTTCCTCTGGAACTGTTAGAAAGCTTCATGCTAGAGAAGCTGGACCATTTAGAGTGATGAAGAGAGTGGGACCCAATGCCTATGTGCTTGAGTTGCCTCCAGAGCTAGGCATTAGCTCCACTTTCAACATTACAGACCTAGTAGAGTACAGGGAGCTAGATGTGATTCCCAGTGAGCCTTTTGAACCTAATCCTGTTATTGAGAGTGATCCCGATCCTGTGTGTCCACCAACAAACTGGCCTGTGAGGAAATAGCAGATTGAAAAGATCCTGGATGATCAGGTTATCTCTACTCGAAATCGAGGATACCAAAGATACCTGGTCCGCTGGCAAAGAAGGCCAGATTCTATTGACTCTTGGATCTCCCGAGATGAATTACAAGAGCTGGATCCAGATCTCTTGGAGAGATACTAGAGCCGACTTGAGCCTTACTCGATAGGGTCGAGTTCCTCCCATCCCGGGAGAATTGGTGCGGGCACCAGAATCAGAAGAAGACTTCAGGGTTCCATCTGGATCTCTGAATGACCTTGCCTGAAGATTAGGGTTTGTAATAAGGATTGACCTGATCAATCCAATTTGAGTCTGTAATTTTGTCATTTCAATTTTTGTTGAGTCATGTTGACTCAGTCCAAGTCCTAGTAGTGGTCTAGGTCTTCTCCAGGTTGGTGCCAATTTTTTTCAGCCAAGTCAAGGCCCAAGCAAGTGGGCGCCACACTCCAGCCAAATGCCAGAGCCCATGAGGCGCCACATCCCTTGCCCAGTGTGCCTTGGTCCCCACACCACAAGAAAGCAGGTCCCTTCTTTCATGCGCCACTTAAGGAGAGATCAATCTAGGATCCTCAATCCAAGGGGGCGCCCAAAACAATTCCATAAGAGCCAAGCTATGAAAAGAAAGGAGCAACACTTGGGGAGCAAGACTAGGAGGCACCCAAATACTTCCAAATAAAACCAAGCATGGAAGGAAAATACTTGTCTTGAAGAGCAAGGCTAGGAGGAGCCATCTTCTTGCCATTTGTAGCCACCAATCAACACTTAAGGAAGCTTTTGGCCGGCCATTATGAGGAGGATTTGATTCTACATGCCTAATTTGAGGATCCATCCTATTAGTCCCACATGGAAAGATGTAAAAACCTGATTTCTTGTAAAGGCCTATAAAATAGACCCCTCTTGTAAGTTTTAAAAACAATGATGAATGAAATCAATTTCTTTGTGATCAACTTTGTGTTTCTCTCTTCCGCACTTGTATTCAAGTGTTGAGCTCCGTGAGGAAGTGATTTCGGGTTCCACAGGAACCTTGAGGAGGTGTGAGATCTCCAAACCCTACCAAAACCCTAGGTTAGCCACTTCAATTCCAAACCCTAGCCGCCCATCATCTTCTTCATTCCACCAATCATCCAAACCCTAATCTACCTCATCATCTCATGGCCCCTCTCTTCCAAGTAGAGGCCGACCACCAGCATCCAGGTCCAGATCGGCTACTTCGAATACAGAGAAAATCCCAGAGGATGTCAGATCATCATCCAGGAGAATCAGGATTTTAGCAACATCAATTTTTCAAGTTCCTCTTATATGGTAAATCCTTTCTTTGAGTATCTGGTTCCTTAACTTGTTCTTCTTCTTTCCCATATCCTGAGTTCAGGAGATGCCAACTCTGCCAAAGGACCAGTATTGGAGGATCCATTGCGAAGATATCCGAATCTGAGGATCCAGCAATCTGCTCGAGAGAGTCCTTCCACCAAACTCTGTGAAGATCACTGCTTGGTATATAACCCTTCCCTTCTCTTTATTTCTGTCATGTTGAAAGTTCAGAGCGAAACCCTAGGTCTGGGAGTTTCTCAACCCCCAGCGATCCTTTACTTCTGAACTACTCTGATAATCTAGTTTCTTTGAATTGTGCTTTCAATTATTATATAGTTTCTTTCAATTTAGTTTAACTTTCATTTGAGTCAAAGCCGACTTCTAAAAATATATAAAAAAAAAGAGAATTAGTCTTAATTTACTTCCGCATCGCATCATCTCTTTTGTTCTGCATCAATCTTGGTATCAGAGCCCTGTCTAGGGTTCTCGCTTGTTTGATTATTTTTTTCGTTCCTTTTTACTTTTGCTGCCTGGAGTAGACTCCCCTAGCCGTCCGGTCCTAGGAACAAGCGAGATGCAAGCCTCCTCCTCCCATTCCACGGGGGTTCCTAGGGTGTGTAGGGGTGCCGCTGGGTTATAACTTCTAGGCAGGGATTGTAAACGGGACACCGTTCTATTTTCTGCCAGTAACTACCCTGTTATTCGAATTGTTTCTTCCTACAAAAAATTCCAAATTAATTAATTCTTATTTTTCTGGAACCAGTATAATTGAAAGTATTTTACATAAAATTCTCATGATTTATTAATTTCTATAGATTTTTTGAGATCAATTTTACTGCTGTTCTATTTTTTTTTTATTTTCTGCAAGCTGTTTTTTTATTTGAGTGTGCATAAATTGAATCTATCTTAAGGGCACCGAAGTTGCAACATAAGGGGACGATTGGGACCCTCTCCTTAGCCCAAAACCACCTCCCGTGCATTCAAACCTAAGCCTTTAATCTTAACATTAATTAGACCTAATTTGCCCTAGTGGGCTGGGACACCAACTGGTCGGGTCTAGGCTAGTGTTGAGTCAGTTTGTCTAGTTACTCTATGTGTGCTTTGTACTCAGTGTCTAGAACGGTGCTTCAGGGGTTCTATCCCGAAGGGCTTGTGTGCTGGTCCGCCTACCTGGCCAATCACTGATTGATGTCTAGGATTGGCAATTAGGGACCTAACACTCCCCTTACACCTGCCTGGCTGAGTCCCGAGTTACTACAGGCTAGCTTGCCACTCTGATTGGGCATCTAGTTTGGGCTCTAGGTCTAGTTAGCCGTAGTCATTTCAGTCGAGTCTCATTTGGTGTGCTTGCTTGCATCATCATGTCCACCCAGAATGGAGTACCCTACCAACCTGGTCAAACCCAACCTGATTTAGAGGCCATGATTAGAACTCTTACTGAAAGTATAACCAAATTGAGTGATGCAGCACGAAGAACAAGGAAGCGTTTGCGGAAGTAAATTTAAGATTAATTCCTTTTTCTTTTTTTTTTTTATATTTCAGAAATTGGCTTTGACTCAAAGTAAAGCTAAACTAAGTTGAAGGAAACTAGGTAAGGATTGAAAGCACAATTTAGATAAAACTAAATTATCAGAGTAGTTCAGAAGTAACGGATCGCTGGGGGTTGAGAAACTCCCAGACCTAGGGTTTCACTCTGAACTTTCAACAGAACAGAAATAGAGAGGAGAGATGGTTTACCAACCAGACAGTGATCTTCTCAAATTTGGGTGGAAGAACTCTCTCGAGCAGATTGTGGGATCCTCGGAGTCGGCTATCTTCGCAATGGATCCTCCAATACTGGTCTTGTGGTTTGGTTGGCTTCTCCTGGACTCAAGATCTGGGAAAGAAGAGGAACAAGTGATGGAATTCAGATACTCAAGAAAAGGTTTACCAGGTTGAAGAACTTGAAAGCTGAAGTTGCTGAAATCAGGATTCTCCTGGAGGTTGATCTGACTTCCTCTTAGAATTGCTGTAGATCTGAAGTATCTGGGCCGGAGCTGGATGCTGGTGGTCGGCCTGGACTTGGAGAGGGTGGCCGTGAGAGGTGGGATAGGCTAGGACTTGGTGGAAAGAGAAGGGTGATGGCGGCTAGGGTTTGGGAGTGGAGTGGCTAACCTAGGGTTTGGGTTTTGGAGATCTCACACCTCCTCAAGGTTCCTGGGGAACCCGGATTTACTCCCTCATGGAGTTCAACACCTGGATGCAAGTGCGAAAGAGAGAAAACACAAAGTTTGCTCACAAAAAAAATTTGGTTTCATTCATCTGATTGATTTAAACTTACAAGAGGGGTTTAGTTTATAAGGCTTTACAAGAGAGTAGGGTTTTACATCTTCCCATGTGGGACTAAAGGAGGGGATCTTCAAATTAGGATATCAATCCCTACTCATATGGCCGGCCAATTAATTCCAAAGTTGATTGAAGCTTCAAAAAGGAAAGTGGGTGGCGCCTCCTTGTCTTGACCTCCAAGAAAATATTTTTTTCCTTCTATGCTTGGCCTTATCTGGAAGTGTTTGGGTGCCTCTTAACCTTGCCCTCCAAGAGAAAATTTGTTGCCTTTTATATCTAGCTTTAGTTGGAATGATTAGGGCGCCTCCTAACCTTGCTTTTTCAAGAGAAATCTCCTTCCTTCCATGGCTCAACCCTTTTTGGATACCTCCTTTTCTTTCTCCCCAAGTTATGGCTCCTTCTAACTTTGTTTTGAGTATTTCTGGCAGGTAATGGGCGCCTCCTTGAATTTCTCTCCAAGAGAATTTCTTCCCTTTCATAGTTTGGTTCTTTTGGGAAGTCTTGGGCCACCCCCTTGATTTGTGGACCCCTGGTGGATTTCTCCTCAATTGGCGCATGAAAGAGGGGAGCTGCTATCTGTGGTGTGGGGACCAAAGCCTGCTGGATGGAGATGTGGCACCCCCTGGACTCAAGCGTATGGCTGGGAGTGTGGCTGGGAGTGTGGCACCCACTTGCTTGGCCTTGGAAGAAAATGTAACACCCTAGGTTGAAACCCTAGTCCACTACCGAGTCAACATGACTCAACAAAATAAAATGCAGGTAATGTAGACTCAAGCTAAATTGAGTTGATCTAGTCAACTCTTATTACAAACCAAAAACCCTAATTCTTCGGGCAAGGTTAATCAGAGATCCAGATGGAGCTTTGAAGTCTTCTTCTGAGTCTGGTGCCCGCACCATTGAGTCATGATATGACTGATACTGTTGTCCAGTTTAGGAATCCAGTCCGTGAGGATCTTACCCAGCTTAGGGATCGAGTCCAAGTACTTGAGGAACCTAGACATCAGAATTGGACTCCTGACCCAGATTTTAATGTGCCTCAACCTCACCCACACCAGGAGCCTAGGAGGACCTTATACCGTGATCCCGAGCATAACCCTAGGAAGCCTAACCATGATATCTATAGTGTGGATCGTGTCTATGAGAGGTCCTTACAATATTCTAGACCAGTCACTCAACAACCCAAGTCTTCTAAATCAAACCATTTAGATCCACATCCATGCCCAAGTAAGGTCTCTACTAGCTTGAAACCCAGTGTGACCCAGGTTCCTATATCGCAAGAATGTTGGTTTTGTGAAGAAAGAGGCCATAAATCTAGTCAGTGCCCATGCATAGGACTGGCTTGTGCACAGCTAAGTGGTAAGAATCCTAAGGATGACATTAATGAGGGAGAACCTAAGCCTACCAATGAGGAAGAAAGGTTAGGTATGACAAGCCTAGAATCAATTGACCCGATTACCACTGACCCGAAACCCATTGAAGATGGCATCGAGGAAGTATATGATGCTGGCTTGAGTCTAGTTGATGAATATGAGGGGGAAGAACTTGAAGAATGTGACATCGATACTATTGGTTCTTTACCTGAGGAGACCTTGGAGAGCAACCAAGTGGTAGGACCTAGTTCAGAAATTCAAGAGATTTGTGAGAACCAGGTTCCTTTAGTCAAATACACCAGGAAGAACTCATTGTGTTAGCCCGAGCTATCAGTTCGTACCCTCTAATGACAGTCATTCCCCAAGTACCAATTGAAGATCTTTGCACTGAACTGTTTAAGTTTGCCCACCCTATGGTAGATCCTCTCCTTAGGATGACTGAATCAAGCCTCTTACAATTGGACCTTGTCCCATGCCCAGCCACTAAGGTCTCTCCCGTAATCTCAGTTGAACATCCTTGTCTTGAGCGGATTGATTCACCCAGTCCTGTAGAAGTCCTCCTTATGGCCCCAGACCCCTTCCTTCACATGACTGACCTACCCTTCTATAGAGTATACCTTTCCGCACCCATAGGTCAAATTTCAAGTCTTGAGGTCATCATCCATAGGCCCTTCCATGAATCTTTCTCTAATCCATTTCTTGAGAAAGTGAATCATTATTTGCTTAGAGAACAAACCTTAACTGTTGCAATCACATGTCCTAGGCTACTCCCCGAACCATCTCTTGATCCATTCCTGGGAGTAGCAAACTTTTTCTTTCGTAAGGATGACCAGTTGACACTCATAGATCACCATTCAAACCTTCAGGTCACCACCTTTAGTTAGCAGGTAATTCGAGACTCCACCTCATATTTCCTCCCTTTCTCTAGGACTTCCAATGCTTCTTACACCATCCAAGTATACTTTGTTGAAGTCTTTAGAGTGAACCACGTGTCAGAACCTATTAGGTTTGCCACCTACTTCTGGAAGACCTTATGGCACCTACTAGGCACCCATGATAAGTTTTCATGCTCTGCATGCCATCCTCCGACCCAAGGTCAAACCTAGAGAGCCTTAGTTTGTTAGGTTTAGACCTAGGGTTCCTTTGAATAAAGTCCATTCTTTAGGAATGCATCGTCAGTCGAGTTTAGGACATTGACTCAGATTTTGGTTGAGTGAGAATACTAGGAATTGGGATTTGTATTTACCCAGGGCTGAATTTGCATATAATGACTCGATCAATAGGTCTATAGGTAAAAGCCCTTTTGAGATTGTTTATGGGTACAAGCCTCACACCACTTGACCTAGTTCCTTTGCCAGTCCACACACGAGTCTCCGAGTCTGCTGAAGACTTTGCACAGCATGTAAAGAACTTGCATAAAGAAATTCATGCAAAATAACTTTAAGTAATGAAACTTATAAGAAGTTGACTGATTCTCAAAGGCGAGTCAAAACTTTTGTTGAGGGAGACTATGTAATGATTAGGTTAAGGCCTGAGCGGTTTCCTCCTGGAACTGTTAGAAAGCTACATGCTAGAGAAGCTGGACCATTTAGAGTGATGAAGAGAGTGGGACCCAATGCCTATGTGCTTGAGTTGCCTCCAGAGCTAGGCATTAGCTCCACTTTCAACATTACAGACCTAGAAGAGTACAGGGAGCTAGATGTGATTCCCAGTGAGCCTTTTGAACCTAATCCTGTTATTGAGAGTGATCCCGACCCTGTGTGTCCACCAACAAACTGGCCTGTGAGGAAATAGCAGATTGAAAAGATCCTGGATGATCAGGTTATCTTTACTCGTAATCGAGGATACCAAAGATACCTGGTCCGCTGGCAAGGAAGGCCAGATTCTATTGACTCTTGGATCTCCCGAGATGAATTACAAGAGCTGGATCCAGATCTCTTGGAGAGATACCAGAGCCGACTTGAGCCTTACTCGATAGGGTCGAGTTCCTCCCATCCCGGGAGAATTGGTGCGGGCACCAGAATCAGAAGAAGACTTCGGGGTTCCATCTGGATCTCTGAATGACCTTGCCCGAAGATTAGGGTTTGTAATAAGGATTGACCTGATCAATCCAATTTTGAGTCTGTAATTTTGTCATTTCAATTTTTGTTGAGTCATGTTGACTCAGTCCAAGTCCTAGTAGTGGTCTAGGTCTTCTCCAGGTTGGTGACAATTTTTTTCAGCCAAGTCAAGGCCCAAGCAAGTGGGCGCCACACTCCCAGCCACACGCCAGAGCCCATGAGGTGCCACATCCCTTGCCCAGTGTGCCTTGGTCCCCACACCACAAGAAAGCAGGTCCCTTCTTTCATGCACCACTTAAGGAGAGATCAATCTAGGATCCTCAATCCAAGGGGGCGCCCAAAACAATTCCATAAGAGCCAAGCTATGAAAAGAAAGGAGCAACACTTGGGGAGCAAGACTAGGAGGCACCCAAATACTTCCAAATAAAACCAAGCATGGATGGAAAATACTTGTCTTGAAGAGCAAGGCTAGGAGGCGCCATCTTCTTGCCATTTGGAGCCACCAATCAACACTTAAGGAAGCTTTTGGCCGGCCATTATGAGGAGGATTTGATTCTCCACGCCTAATTTGAGGATCCATCCTATTAGTCCCACATGGGAAGATGTAAAAACCTGATTTCTTGTAAAGGCCTATAAAATAGACCCCTCTTGTAAGTTTTAAAAACAATGATGAATGAAATCAATTTCTTTGTAAGAAACTTTGTGTTTCTCTCTTCCGCACTTGTATTCAAGTGTTGAGCTCCATGAGGGAGTGATTCCGGGTTTCACAGGAACCTTGAGGAGGTGTGAGATCTCCAAACCCTACCAAAACCCTAGGTTAGCCACTTCAATTCCAAACCCTAGCCGCCCATCATCTTCTTCATTCCACCAATCATCTAAACCCTAATCTACCTCATCATCTCACGGCCCCTCTCTTCCAAGTAGAGGCCGACCACCAGCATCCAGGTCCAGATCGGCTACTTCGAATACAGAGCAAATCCCAGAGGAAGTCAGATCAGCATCCAGGAGAATCAGGATTTCAGCAACATCAATTTTTCAAGTTCCTCTTATATGGTAAATCCTTTCTTTGAGTATCTGGTTCCTTAACTTGTTCTTCTTCTTTCCCATATCCTGAGTTCAGGAGAAGCCAACTCTGCCAAAGGACCAGTATTGGAGGATCCATTGCGAAGATATCCGAATATGAGGATCCAGCAATCTGCTCGAGAGAGTCCTTCCACCAAACTCTGTGAAGATCACTGCCTGGTATATAACCCTTCCCTTCTCTTTATTTCTATCCTGTTGAAAGTTCAGAGCGAAATCCTAGGTTTGGGAGTTTCTCAACCCCTAGCGATCCTTTACTTCTGAACTACTTTGATAATCTAGTTTCTTTGAATTGTGCTTTCAATTATTATATAGTTTCTTTCAATTTAGTTTAACTTTCATTTGAGTCAAAGCCGACTTCTGAAAATATATAAAAAAAAAGAGAATTAGTCTTAATTTACTTCTGCATCGCATCATCTCTTTTGTTCTGCATCACTTGCCGCATCACCCTCCTTGCTCAAAGAACAAAGATTCTCATGGAAATCGAGGGCGAGCGCTACCTCCGCCGACCTCCTCCTCAGAACCTGAAGAACCGTCGTGACAAGATGAAGTATTGCCAATTCCATCGTGACCACGGCCATAACATGGAGGAGTGCCATAACCTGAAGAGGGAGATTAAGGACTTGATCAAGAGGGGCTATCTTAAGAAGTACATTGGAAGAGAGGCCCCGGTAGAGGACCAGCCACTCGCAGCCCTTCCCCCCGTTCCTGCAGTCGACAATCGCCCTACGGAGAAGCCGGTGGGCATGATCTCTTGGGGGATAGGGTGCGCGTCGAAGAGGGCCCGGGAGGGAGGAGATTTAGAAAATGTACTCCCCTTTGAAAAGGGAAAGGGAGGTGAAGAAAATATAAATAATGATGCATTGGTGGTCGAGATGACCATCTCTAAGCATCCTGTTGATGCGGGACTAATATGCATGCAATTCTTTTTGTATGTTTTATGTGTGGGGTTAGGTAATTAATTCCCGAATTTTAGATCAAAATTAGTTGTAGAGAATTTTGTATGAATTTTTGAAGCCAAGCATGCAGATTAGAACCTAGAAAAGTACTAAAGAAGGATCGCCGGGGCTGAGAAGCCTCGGTTAGGGCAAGTTCTCCTACAATAATAAGACTGGAGTTAGAGGGGGTGTACCTGACAATGTTGAAGTGCCCGGTGAAGATTGCAGCGAAGGGATCTCTCATTCCTCGATGGATGCAGCCTGAAAAACCGAGCCAAAGACCCGCGGATACCCGGCTTTCTACTCGGTGGTCCGATTGAGGCGTGGCTGGAGTCGTTGGATTCGTAGGAACTCGGTGACCTGCAAACGACCTATCAAGGATTAGAAAACTTAGAGGAAATCAAGAAAATAAAGGAAAATAGCAAAGGGAAGAAAGTTTTGGAGGGGGCTGGAAGGATGGTTGGCGGCAGAAGATGGTTGCAAACACCGGGAAGAAGAACTCTCAAACCCCTGTATGCACACAGCAGTGTAATCACACAAAGCAATTGAAGAACTCAAGGTTTATTTCATATATCAAAATCTCCCTTCATACAAGAGGCTAGGGTCCTTTAAATAGACCCTTAACCTTGGGCTCCAAGTAAGGGCACATAAGTCTTTACATAAGAATCCTTTTCCCTCTCAAACCCTAGCTAGAAAATAAGGAAACATTAGGTAGAAAAAATCCCTAAAAATTCTCTTGACTTGGCAAACACTCCAAGGATGCCTAGGGGGGCGTGTTGGGCTTCTAGGAGCAGCAAGAGGCTGGCCCAAAGGGGCTCGGGCGCATGGGTTTGGGCCTTTGGAAGCTGGGGTGGCCTGGTAGCCAGGTAGCAGGAATATTCCTTGGTATCTTGCTTCTTAGGGGCTTGGGCTTGGCACCTGGGCTTAATTTCTTTGGGCTAGGATGCAGATGGACCTCTAAAATCATGGATGCCTTGGTATATGAATATATTTTGGCATCTGGAAGGGAATCTGGGCATCTGGAGGGCATCTACAATGAATCAGGGTTTTCTGAATTTTCCTCCTGGGGTCTTCAAATCTTCAAACTGGGTTGGACTTGGGCTATACTTCCTTGTCTTCAATATGGTTGGACTTGGTCTTCACTTGTATGATGTGGTCTTGAGTCTTCAATATGGTTGAATAGGACTCAAAAAAATAAAATTAGCTCGACATGAGCTAAATAACACTGGACCGAACTAGCTCAATATAAGCTGACTAGTACAGAACTGAAACTCAAAATACTAAAATAACAACTAAAATGGACTCAGATAGGCTAAGCCCTTATTACAGATGGACTCATAAATTATTGATCAATTCATAGACGGTTGAAAAGCCTCTATCTTATTCTGGTGCCTTTGGTGTCCCCACCACCTGTACATCGAATTATGGTTGATAGTGGGAGCTCCACTGACATACATTTTTACGATGCTTTCTCCCGGATGAACTTATCTCATGATCAGCTAAGACAAGTGCACACCCCTCTCATGGATTTCACCAGAGATTCTGTAGGAGTCGAGGGAGAGATCACTCTCCCTGTTACCGTCGGGACTCCACCCCGGTAGAGCACGGTCATGATGACCTTCACCGTCGTCCGACTCTCATCACTGTACAATGCTATCCTGGGCCCCCCGGGGCTCAACCAACTTGACGCAGTCATCTCCACCAAAAGATTGCTGGTGTAGGTCCCCACCATTTTCGAGGTGGGATAGATGAGGGGGGCAGTTCAGCCCGTCTCGCATTGGTTGCAGGCCATCCCAGGAATGCGGAATGCTGAGCTAGATGCCGACGTGGATGACCTCGACCACAGGGTGAAGGATCCAAGGGGTGGTCCCATTGAGCACCTATTAACATACTTCTTTGGCTCGGACCCACAAAAAATGGTGTAGATAGGAGCCCAACTCCCGGAAGACGAGCGGGCTCATTTGCTGAGTTTCCTTTGGGCGGACGCAAATGTATTCGCTTGGTCTGTGGCTAACATGCCAGGAATTCCCCCAGACATCATCACCCACCAGTTGATGATCGATCCGAAGTGCCATCCAGTCTGGCAGAAGAAAAAGAGTTTTACTATAGAAAGGTAAAGGGCGATCAATGAAGAGATGGAGAAGCTCATCATTGCTAGCTTCGTACGAGAGGTGCAGTACCCCAGTTGGCTGGCGAACATGGTGATGGTTAAGAAGAACAACAGGAAGTGGAGGATCTGTGTGGACTACACCGACCTCAATCGAGCTTGCCCGAAAGATAGCTTCCCCCTTCCGAAGATCGACCAGCTCGTGGATGCCACTTCGGGACACTGCCTCCTCTCCTTCATGGATGCCTTCTCCGGGTACAATCAAATCCGAATGCATCCAGAAGTTGAGGAGCACACTGCCTTCATCATGGATCGTGGGATATATTGTTACAAGATGATGCCCTTCGGTCTGAAGAATGCTGGCGCCACGTACCAGCGGTTGGTCAACAAGGTCTTCAAAGACCAAATTGGCTGCAACATGCATGTATACATGGATGACATGCTCGTGATGAGCAAGCCGACCTCGGACCATGTCGATGACCTGATGGAGACCTTCCGCAACTTTCGCCTTCACTAAATGAAATTGAACCCAGCGAAGTGTGCTTTTGGTGTGGTGGCGGGGAAGTTTCTTGGCTTCATGGTGACCTAGAGAGGGATAGAAGCCAACCCAGAGAAGGTTCAAGCGATCCTTGAAATGGAGCAGCCCACCTCAAAGAAGCAAGTCCAGTGGCTCATCGGCCGAGTAGCAGCCTTGAGCCAATTCATTTCATGATCTGCTGATCATTGCCGGCCTTTCTTTAAGGCGTTGAAGAAGATGCACGACTTCTCCTGGATGAAGGAGTGCCAAGAGGCATTCGAGAAACTGAAGAAAACCTTGGCATCACCACCGCTACTCTCTCAGCCACAGGAGGGAGAAGAGCTCCTTCTGTATATGGCAGTCACTCTGGAGGCCGTCAGCTTGGTCCTAGTCTGGACGGACGACAAAGGGATCCAGAGACTGATGTACTATACAAGCAAGCTTCTCCACGATACGGAGCTCAGGTACTCTCAATTCGAGAAATTAATTTTTGCACTAATTATGTCGACCCAGCACCTCAGGCCTTATTTTCATGTACACCCAATTACGGTCATGACAGGCCAACCGCTAAAGGCCGTGCTCAGCTGACCTGACATGTCTGGATGCCTGGCAAAGTGGGCGCCGAAGCTCAGCGAGTTCAACATTGCCTATCGACCGAGGTTGGCCATGAAGGTGCAGATACTGGCCGACTTCTTAGTTGAGTGTGCAGGCCTAGGTGAGGGGCCGAGAGAGAGCTCCTAGAACCAATAGCTAGGCCCTGAACTGAAGGAGGACATCTGGGTCCTGCATATGGACGGAGCCTCTAACTTTGGTGGAAGCGGAGCTGGACTCATCCTCGCCAACAATGACGGAGTCATCACCGAATGCGCGCTTTGTTTCCAATTCGCCGCCACCAATAACCAGGCGGAGTATGAAACACTCCTCACGGGACTGAGTGTCTCCCGTAAACTGGGCGTGACCAGCCTGAGGGTCTTCACAGATTTGAGCTAGTGGCTGGACAGGTCTCAGGCGAATACGAGATGCGAGACCCTCAAATGTCGAAGTATCTGGAGTTGGTGCGGGCCAGCGCAACGGGTTTTAAGCATTTCAGCATCTCCCACATCCCGCGCGGTGAAAATGCTCGTGCTGATGCCCTCTCTCGGCTGGCAACCATGCCGAACTCATCATTGGGCCGCGCCTACGTTGAGCATCTTTAGGTCCCAAGCTATGAAGGTCCCAGAGAAATCTAGTAGGTCAACCCGGAGCCCAGCTGGATGGACAAGTATGTCAAGTATATTATCGATGGTACCTTGCCCGAGGATCGGATTGAAGCTGGCCTCATCAAAAGGAAGGCCGCACGCTTCATGTTGATGGATGGACTGCTCTACCAGAGGTCCTACTCCTATCCACTCCTCAAGTGTTTGAGGCTCACGGAGGCCGCACTCGTTCTCCAGGAGATCCACGAAGGCCTCTGCGAGAATCATGTGGGGGGTAGGACTCTGGCATACAAGGCCCTCCGTCAAGGATACTTCTAGGAAAGGATGAGGGAGGACATAGCCAACTTTGTCAAGAGGTGTGACCGCTGTCAACGTCACGCCATCATGCAACATCAGCCAGTTGTGCTGCTCTCCTAGCTCTCCGCCCCCTAACCGTTTGCTCAGTGGGGCATGGACCTCCTCGGTCCCTTTCCTACCATGTCCAGGCAACTTAGATTTTTAATCATCGCTATCGACTACTTCACGAGGTGGATTGAGGTAGAGCCGTTAGCCTGGATCATGGAGGTGAATGTCAGTAAGTTTTTCTGGAAGTCAATCATATGCCACTTCGGGCTTCCCCATACCATCATCACCGACAACAGATGCCAGTTTGACTGTCGAAAGTTTGAGGAGTTCTACAATGACCTCGGCATTCATCACTGCTTCACCTCAGTGGCGCATTCCCAGACCAATGGGAAAGCTGAAGTCACCAATCGGACCATCCTGCAAGGGCTCCATACTAGATTGGATCAGACCAAGGGGAGGTGGGCTGAAGAACTCCCCAGCATCCTGTGGGCATACCATATGACCCCGAGGATGGCCACGGATGAAACACCATTCAACCTTATCTTCGGAGCAGAAGCGATGATCCCGGTGGAACTTAGCCTGCCAACGTTGCATGTGGAGCAATACAATAAAGCTAAAAATCCAGCACGGCTATTGCTCAATCTAGATCTCCTTGAAGAAACAAGGGACAGGGATCGAGTTCGGATGGTGGCCTACCGGCACCAAGTGGCCAGATACTACAACTCCAGGATGAGGACGAAGTCTTTCTGCCCGGGAGACCTGGTGTTACGCCGTGCCAAAGCCTCCTAACCTCGGGAATGTGGCAAGCTCTCCCCGAACTAGGAAGGCCCTTACAGGGTGGCCGAAGCACTGCCTCACGATGCCTACTATCTTGTCGAGCTCGATGGAACTCAATTCTCACGGACATGGAATGCTGCAAACTTGAGGATGTATTACCAATGATGTAAGACTTCCTAAACATTAATAATGAAAATCTCTTTAAAGCAATGCTTGTTTCTGTCTCGTAGGACCGTCATCGCCCGGCCTTCGGCCCAACGGGCAAAGGTGAGGCAAAAGTCCCACGAACGGTTCTTGAAGAACGCAAAGCCTAGAGGCCAACTCGGAAGGTGACACGGAACCTAGTTCCTCCACGTGATCCTGGACTTCAGTCCAGAAGGTGGCACGGAACCTAGTTCCTCCACGTGATCCTGGATCTCAGTCCGGAAGGAGACACGGAACCTAGTTCCTCCACGTGATCCTGGACTTCGGTCCGGAAGGTGGCATGGAACCTAGTTCCTCCATGTGATCCTGGGCTTTCGTCCGGAAGGTGGCTCGGAACCTAGTTCCTCCATGTGATCCTGGACTTCAGTCTGAAAGGTGGCATCGAACCTAGTTCCTTCATGTGATCCTGGACTTCGGTCTGGAAGGTGGCATGGAACCTAGTTCCTCCACGTGATCCCGGACTTCAGTCCGGAAGATCGCACGAAGTCTAGCTCTGGTGATTAGAGACTTATGAAATGAAAGCCGGAGGCCCCAGAGATTCCCTTATGAAGCCTAGAAGCCTCCTGAATCTGGTTTTTGACTGAGTCCAAATCGAGCTACAAATTGATGTTGCAGACTTGGCTCCAAAAAAATAAAGGAGAAGAAAAAGGAGTAATAAAAATAAAATAGCAACAAGGAGTCAAGACAAAGAGAATGAGGAGTAAAAGGAGTTTTCATTTCTAGCACAAGGAATTCTTACAAGCAAAAGGGTCCCAATAGATCGGGTGGCCCAAAAACAAAAAGAAGAAGTCCTATGCTAAAATACAAACTCGGAGTCACTTCGCCGGCTCTTCCCTAGGCTGGGAAGCCTCAGCATCGTCTGTCGCCTCTCCAGAAGGTTGCCCGATAGTCCCCTCCTCGGCTACTCCCTGCATCGTGACATCGGCCACTGCTTTTGCCACTCCTCCCGGGGCCTCCCAGTGCGACCCCGGCTATATCAAGCTCAGGAAAATGAGAGGCCACCTTTTCTCGGCAGACCTCAAAGCCCTTCAGGAATGAGTCTATGATAGCCTCGTGGACCTCGTCCTTGAACTGCTGTGAGGCTCGAAAATTAGGTACAGCCTCTCGAGCCTCCTTCTGCACGGCCTCCAGCAGCGTAGTGACATAGGAGGTCTTCTCCTTGACAGCTTTCAACTCTACCAAGACCTCGCTAACTCGGTTCTCCAGTGATCGGGACTACCCCCTCAGGCGAGAGATCTTTGCTGCATCCTCTTTGGTGCAACGCTGGGTCACAGCCCTCTCCTCAGACCGGGCAGACTCAAGCTCCCTGATGCACCCCTCGGATCGTGCCAGATCATCTCGGAGAGCTTGGTTGCTCCCCCTTAGCTCAGCACCCTTCTCCATGAGGTCCTCCACATCAGCGGTGAGCTTGCCCAGTTTTCGCTCCTTTTTGGTCTCCTTCTTCGCCGAAGATGAGAGGAAGTCCCGCAGTAGGAGTACATCGGTCCTAATCTGCACAAAGAAAGGTTAGAATTTTTTAAAAGGATCCAACTGGAGCATTAAATGGGAGAGCTGGGTACTTACTATGAAAAGCAGTGGAAGAATCCTGAGCAAGGTGGTCGCGTAGTCCTGGCCACCCCTCAAACGACGATCCCGGGGTTGGGCCGCATACTCCATCATCTTCTCTACTAGAGTGGATGATGGAGGCACTGATAGGGAGCCCTGCCCCCGGTGCGGGGCGGGGCTCGAAGGAAGGTTGAGCGGGAGTCCCTCCAGCCTGAGAAGCTGTGGTCAGCAAGGCTGCCACCACGGTCGTGGCCGTCATCGAAACGGTGGGCACTACAATTGCTAGAGAAGGTACTGGCCGCACCTCCTCCTTGCTCCCATCAAGATCGACGGCCTCTGCAGCAAGAGTCTGCCACTGGGATGTCACTGATATCGTATCGGCCACCCTCTGCCCAGAGCCCGGAATGGGCCTGGGCCCCTGGTCCATCTCTGTATGGGCCCTCTTCGGTGAAGTATCCTGGGCTATGCTTGAAGCACCCCTCTTCTAGGCCCCCTCCATCAGGCTCTCTACGAAGAACTTCATCCCTAAAAAGAGAAGATGTCAGTATACAAAAAAAAAAGGGAGAAAAAGAAGAAGGAAGAGGACCCTGGGCCTCACCAGTTGCCCGGATAGGGCTGACCCCCACCTCGAACAAGTTCTTCTCCGAGAGCAGAACTTCAAGAGAAGGGACAATATCCCCTAGCAGCCAAGAATAAACCTCCTTGTCGATCGGCTCAACCTAGGAGTTTCGGTTCAGGGACCGGTCTGGCTCACTCCAAACCCAATCAACATCCTGAACCGAGGCAAAGAAGAACTGGTTCTTCCACCCCTTAATTGACATGGGGAGGTCGAACTAGAGGCACCTAAGCTGGGGTGAGAGGTACCACCAGCCGTCATCGATGGAGTATCGCTTTAGGGTGAAGAGGGCCCTGAATAGTGAAAAACAGGTGACGAACCCATGAAAATGGCAAAAAATGATGAAAGCAAAGATTACCTTGATGGCGTTAGGAGCCAACTGGGCTGGAACAAGATAGAAATAGCTAAGAAATGAGAGAAAGAATTGGTGAAGAGGAAAACGAAGATCCTTGGAAAGGAAGTCCTTGTAGAATGCGACTCTGCCAGGGCTGCTCGAAGTCACTCGCTCCCTCAGCCCTGGAAGTGAAAGCTAGATGGAGTCTGGGACCCCATACGTATCCCGAATCCAAGATAGGTCATCTTCGGTCATCGTCAAAGTGAAGTCGGAGGGACTGGAAGGAGTCTCTGCCACTGAAGGGGGGAGGGTAGAGATAAGAATAGCATAAATGGCAAGAGGAGCCCTAGAAGCCCTAGGGACTTCGATAGTTATACCTCCCGGCCGCAACCACCATCGGACATCAATCGAAACATCCTCCTCCATTGAGGAGGATGATGGAGTCCTCGGCCAGGAAGGACCGGCCTCATTCGGGTTAGAAGAAAAATGGCGATGATGACCCGAAGGAGCCATCGAGACGAAGGAGGAGAAGGAAGGTCTGGTTCGAGAGGACTAGGACTCAAGAAGAAGCAGAAGAGAAAATGTGGGGTCCTTTTAAAGGCACTCCCAATGGTCGAATATGGCCTCCTCTCGGTGCTCCCCATGATGGAGGACAGAGATAGGATCGTTGGCAAGCCTAGAAGTCACCAAAATTAGGGTATCCTATTTTCTTTTGGATTTTTTTGTTAGGGGTAGTGAAGGAAATAATGGGGATGGAAGACAAGGATATGGATCTTATGGACTTTGGGACTCACACTAACGAAGAGACCTCTCACCTCTAGGGCATTCAACCCTCATCGATACTTGGAGGCGTTAGGGTGAATCTCAAAGGTCATAAGGGGATAAAGAAAATAGAATGGGAAGGGGGATAACTGGACATGACCTCACATCATGTCCTAGGGTTGGGTCTCACACCCTCTCCTTATGGAGTGGAAAAAAAGAATCTCTCCTTTCCTAAAAATTTATCTTTATTGACTGAATTTTTTTTTTACAAAGGACTGAGGGTGGTATTTATAGACCTGTCCAACCCTCATTTGAATTTGAATACAAGAAAAAAAAGATAGGGATGATTCAAATTCAAATACAAGATAGGATAAGATAAGCCTATCCATATCTCAATCATAACCAACCAAATCCTAATTCAAAATTCAAACAAAAGATAAAGATAAATCCTAAACAAATTTATTCTGGATATCCTTCGAGATTCGTGCAGCTCTAGGATTCATGCTTGCTCCGGGATCCATGCTGGCGATGTCCCTATCATTCCCCTGAGATGGGGAGAACTCAACTCCGTCAAGTCAGACTCAGATCCAGCTAGCCATGAGACCTTTATTTTTTATTTTTTTAAAACTTTTTTTTTCACTATTTTTTTTTTCTGGCCTGCACTTAAAGTTGGCAATGGGAAGTCGGCTTGCTTTGAAAAGCGTGCAGAGGAGAAGTCGGCTCCAAACATCGGGTTTGCGTTCACGTTCGTGCACGTGCCCTTCTTTCTCCACAGACTGAAAATAGGGAACAGGGAGGTCTTTGGAGGGCAGTCCGGTGGGCGTTCGTCGACGGTGGTGCTGGGGCGAAGACAGTGGCTCGGACGGTGGTAGTTATAGTGGAGGCGGTTGGCGATGGCAGCAAGTAGGGAGCTAGATCGAGTGAGAGGAAGGAGGCGGCTGTGGCTTGATTCCGGGGAGGAGGGTCACCTGAAGACTCAAACGGCGGCGATCTGAGGTGGGAGGGCAGTAGTCGACGGCTCTGCTCTAGTGATGACGGACGGGAGGTTGTGAAGGAGACATCGTATACGTTGACGTTGATGACGCCTCTGGGGGTGAAGCCGAACTTCTTGAAGAGGATGATTTTTAGCATTTTGATCTCCACCATGGATGATAAGATCATGGAGAAAATGATGAGGAGAGGGAGGATGGAAGACTTGCCCATGGCACCGGGACCAGATCTGGGATTCATCGAAGGAGGAGGTCGCTGTGCTGGTGGTCGAAGCGGCAGAGGGTTGGTGCTTAAATTGGTGCGTTCTGGTTGTTGATGAGACAGAAATAGATCCAGATGGCGAGGAAGGCGACGTAGGCGAGGGCGAAGAAGAAGTAGAGGGAGGGAATTGGGGACTGGCCGACTGAGAGGTAATCACGGGTTCTGTCTAGAAGAGGATTGTACATCTCGGTGTGGACGGCCATGGAGACCCGTTCACGGTCTACGTCACCGATCGGGAGCTCGTCGATGCAATGGGGAGCTCCTTCTCCAGCAGAACGATGATCTCCGGTATCATTCAGGCCAAGAATCGATTCTTATGAAAGGATCTGGAGTAGAAAAGAGGAAGCCCAAGGGCGGAGGGCAGGGCGGCGGTGGGGGAAGGAACCTAGGGTTCCGCAGTGAACCGACGGCAGGGAAATGGGATCGTAGGCAGGATGGACTGGTGGAATCCAGCAGTGGAGGTGGAATTGGTGGTGGAGCACGGTCGTCGGCTACTGGGTGTTGATCCTTCTTCTCTTCGGGTGTCCGTTCGATGGGATCTAGCTTGGTGATGGCCAATGAGGAGGGAAGGCGGATGCCAGGGTGAATCGGAGATGGAGGCCGGTGGCTGACCGATTTGGTTATAGGCGACGGAGTTGTCGGTGAGGCAGCACGGACAGTTCGCCGGAGAGGGGGGGAGACTGTGGTGTGGTGGCGGGGCAGTAGGGAGGTGATAATGGCAGCAGGGGGGTGTGGGAGGAGTCACGGGAGGGAAGGCACCAATGAAATCTATTTTTTTTTTGTTTTTGGATTTGGGAAGTGGGATTCGGGTGATGCAGCGGCGACGTTGTTCGGGAGTTGTCGATGGGGCTGGGTGGAAACGGGATTAGAAATGAGATGATCAGCGACGGGAAAGTAGAGGGACTCATCGGGGCTGGTGGGAGAGAAGGGGAATATGGGATACCCTAATTTTTTCTAGGCTCTGATACCAAAATTGATGGGGGACGAAGATAGGATCGTTGGCGAGCCTAGAAGTCACCAAAATTAAGGTATCATATTTTTTTTTGGATTTTTTTGTTAGGGGTGGTGAAGAAAATAATGGGGACGTAAGATAGGGATATGGATCTCATGGACTTTGGGACTCACACTAACGAAGAGACCTCTCACCTCTAGGGCATTCCACCCTCGATACTTTGAGATGTTAGGATGAATCTCAAAGGTCATGAGGGGATAAAGAAAATGGACTGGGAAGGGGGATAACTAGACATGCTCTCACATCATGTCCTAGGGTTGGGTCTCACACCCTCTACTCATGGAGTGGAAGAAAAGAATCTCTCTTTCCCTAAAAATTCATCTTTATTGACTGAACTTTTTTTTTTATAAAGAATTGAGGGTGGTATTTATAGACCTGTCCAACCCTCATTTGAATTTGAATACAAGATAAAAAAGATAGGGATGATTCAAATTCAAATACAAGATAGGATAAGATAAGCCTATCCATATCTTAATCCTAACCAACCAAATCCTAATTCAAAATTCAAATAAAAGATAAAGATAAATCCCAAACAAATTTATTCTGGATATCCTCTGAGATTCGTGCAGCTCCAGGATTCATGCTTGCTTCGGGATCCATATTGGCGATGTCCCTATCACCCCATTGGAATGCAAATGCATGCGGACTCCCATTTTGAGCACCCCTATTCCCCCAGATGCTTTTCTGGGCCATGAACTGCTGCATCGGGAGGTGAGAAGGCATCATTTTAAATCATCATCCATTGCATGCATGGAGACCCCCAATTACCTGGTGGGAGATACGCGAATTGCCAAAAGCCATGGAAATTAAATGCAAACCCCCGAGACCCTCCACGTCAGTAGCTTTCCTTCTTCTTGTACCTGAGGGACTCGTTTAGCCTGTAGTAGTTCACCAAAAGGGAAGCGATTGCACCGTGCGCACAAGTTAACCTAATTTGCAAGAAATTTGGAGACTGACTACTCCCTTCACCCGAGCTGGTGAGACCATGGCATGCTCCAATCTCGGGAGTGGGGGGCATCTGATATGGAAATATGCCAACATGGCACCGATAAGGGTGCTGCCAGTCCTGACAACCTGGATTCTTATGATAAACTCCACCCAAGCTAAGTAGTGCTCTAGGCTGAGTAAAGCTCTAGATCGAATAGAGCTCCAAGCTGAGTAAATCCTTGGACCGAGAAAGCTCCAGGTCGAGTAAAGTTCCAGGCCGAGTAGAGCTATGTATCAAGTAAAATCTCTGGCCGAGTAGAGCTCCAGGCCAAGTAAAGTGCCGGGCCAAGCAAAGCTCCAGGCAGAGTAAAGCCTCGAGTTGAGTAGAACTCCAGATTAAATAGAGCTGGTGTGGGCACCAAGATCCGACAGAGGCTCCTCAACCCTTTGTGGATCTCAGATTAGGGTTCCACTTCTTTGTGTCTTGTAATAAGGCTTCAAGCCTCAAATTTGTAATTGTCTTTTGCTTTGAATTGAGTCTGTACCTTGACCAATTAGGTCAAATTGAGTCCTGTACTAAGTCGAGTCATAAATCGAGTCCAGTTTGAGTCTCTTAGAAGTATGGGTCAATTGCAAGAGTGAGTCTTAAAATTTAGTCTCCTTGGAAGCAAGTAAGGAAAGAAGCCAAGTCAGCTCAGGGCCCACCTGTGCATCCTACATGGCTCCATGACATCTTGCCATGTGGGCAGCACACTTGGCATGCAAGGATGCCCAATGGGGAGGACCACTTCACTTGGCTCTAGCCTTTTTCCCCTCCCCTTATCAAGCTCATTGCCATGCAAGGGTGGTCGGCCAAGGTGGAAGTCAATGGGAGTTGAAGTGGGGAATTCAAATCCCTTGCTTCAAGCCCTCCAATCAAGTCTTCTTCCCAAATTGTTTCAACCTCTTTGGAAGGGAGAGACAAGATCCTTGGGCGCCTCCACCTAACACTCCCCATGTCAAGCCTTATACCAAAGAAAGGGTGTGCAACAAAGGAAGGAAGAAGAACATAAGCCATGCTACAAGCCCCTCTTCATGTCTTTTTCCAAAATAATGAAGATTCTTTCCAACTTCAGGGCACCATGATCCCTCCTCATAGCCTTGCTTCATGCCATGCCCATTCAAGAAAAAGAAGAAGAAATTTTGTATTCTTGCGTTTGAATTTCAAAATGGGCCTTGGGTGCCTATTTAAAGGATCCAACCCCCTCCATTGTAAAGGATTATTGAATGATTAATGAAAAAGAGATTGAGTTTTCTATCCTCCAACCATTGTCTCCTAGACTAGGTTTGAGTGAAGTTGCCTTCGTCCCCAGGGACGTCGAGTGGTGTGAGGCCACTTGTCCGTCGCCCGAAGGCATCGCGAGTCCTTTGTCCTCCTGGATGTCGAGTGGTGTGAAGCCACATTCCTTCGTCCTCCATGACGTCGCGGGGTGTGAGGCCCCAAGTTATCTCCAACTTTGACTTCGGAATCCAGCCGGACATCGGGCTTGAGGCCCCTTCTCAACTCCATCTCAGTTCCTTTCCGTGCATCTCAACATCTCGCTGATCCTTCTTTTGTTTGCCTACAGGTCCTCCCTCGCATCTCGGGCATCGGAGACAGTCAGCTTTTCCATCGCGACCTCCCGACCCAAAGCCAGTGCTTCCACGGGTTCGACTGCTCGGGCATCCAGGCCGCATCACCGAGTTGAGCGATCTCTGCATCGGGCGCTTCAGAAGTATGAGGTTTGCTTTCTCTCTACCTCCTAAGTAGGTATTGTATGTCGAGCTAGTCCTACCGGGGTTTCTTAATCCCGGGGTCCTGTCCACGTTTTCACTTTTAGGGCTTTGAACTGCTAGCGTAAGCTTACATTACTCTTCTTTTGTATTTCTTGCCTTTGCTTGTGATCGGGAATCGAAACCCTAAGAAAAAAACAACAAGAAACATAAAAAACAACTCATCAACCCTAAAAAGAATTCCCTTGCATCGTAAGCATCCTCACTAGCATCTAGCATCCCTAGCCCTATGATGCGGCAAGCATATGATTAATGTTTTGAATATGGTTTGTAGAGCAATGATACCTAATTACACTAGCATTGTACTCATCATAATAAGAAATAAGGATTATAAGAAATGGGATTTTTACTTGATTAGACACAATCCTAAACTAAGAAGGAAGAAGATCTAGACAATAGGGGCTAATGATTGTGGACTTATCTTGATGAGCTTTCCAACCTTCTTTTGATTCATACCTTGAAACTACCAACGCTCAGAACTGAAGAACCTGGATAACAGAGATCAGAACCCTGGACTTGGGGCTTCAGCTTGTTGGTTCTTTGTCAAGGTGAACCCGGTTCACAACTCAAAGACTTCGAAGGGCCCTACAATGAAGATCAAAGTTAAGGAAGAAGGATAAGAACATATAGAAGGGATGGGAGAATTTATGAACTAAGAACAAAAATTTGAGAAGATCTGGCTGACTCCAATGCCTTCACGTGAGCTTGGAAGATGCTTTGCTAGGGAAAAAGAATGGCTTTGTCATGGAGGAAGAGGATGGGAAACTTTCACATAAGGAAAAAAAAATACAAGACAACTTCTACTTCCAAAATTCAACTTCAATTTTCATTCATTCCCAAAATCAATCCCCTTTACAATGGGCGTCCAAGGCCTTTAATAGCCTCACAAAGCTAGCTTTTGAAATTTAAAAACTCCCCAAATTGAGGAGGATTACAAGGGGGGTTGGAGGATTTGGTGGAGAGTTTGGAGGGATGGGGGGGTTGGAGGATTTGGTGGAGAGTTTGGAGGGATGGGGGGGTTGGAGGATTTGGTGGAGGACTTGGAGGGGTGTGGCCAACCTCCTTGAATTTGAATCTTCCTTGTTGGCGCCAAAGAGTGATGAGGTGGCTAGTGAGGTGGCGCCTGATAATGAGATGGTCTTCTACTTGGATAAGGAATGACATGTGGTGCCAAGTGGTCCTAATTGATGGTCCTTTTCTCTTGCTTGGTTGATGTGTCATCTCTTCTTCATATGGTCAAATTCTGGGGTCCAGAATTTGAGTCTTGTTGCTGGCTTTCATTGCTTTAAGACTTGATTAACTTGTTGGAGTGAAGTTTCTTTCGATTTCTGGTGTCCACACCAATTCTCCTAGGGTGGGCAGAACTCGACCCAGTCGAGTATGGTTCAGTTTTTCCCTGGTAATGCTCGAACAAGTCTGGGTTAAGTCTTTGCAGGTCCTCTCGAGTAATCCAAGAGTTGTCGAACTCAGGTCGACCCTGCCATTGAACCAGGTATCGCTGATACTCCTTATTCCTGGTAGTAATGATCTTGTCATCCAGGATTCTCTCAATCCTCTCTCTCCGCTCAGGTAGGGTTGGTAGTGGAGACTCGGAAATATGTTCACTCTCAATGAAAGTTTCTGGCCCAAAAGGCTCACTAGGTATTAGTACTGGTTCTTTGTATTCTACTAGGTCTGAAACATTAAAGGTTGTACTGATATCCATATCAGGTGGAAGTTCCAAAACATATGCATTAGGCCCTATTTTCTTTAAGATCTTGAAAGGTCCCGCTATGCGGGCATGCAGCTTCTTTATGGTTCCAGAGGAGAACCGTTCAGGGTTGAGCCTAATCATCGCATAATCCCCTTCACAGAATTCTTTAGCCCTCTTATGTGAGTCAGCTAAGTGTTTATAAGTTTCATTGCTCAGGTTGATCTTATTACTGATTTCTTTATGCAGATTTGTGACATACTGTGCAAAAGACTCAGCAGACTCAAAAACTTACACAAGCACTTACGAAATGCAGAATGAACTAGGCATCCTTATTGAGAGAAATTTTATTGGACTCTCTAGGGCCTAAACCTAACAGATTAATGACTCTCCAGGTTTGACCCTGGTATGGCATGCACATGAGAATTTACCATGGGTTCCTAGCAAATGCCATAAGGTTTTCCAAAAGTAGGTAGCAAAAGGAATAGGCCTTAAAAGCTCATGCATCCTAGTAATCTCATCAAAATGAAACTTAATGGCTCTAAAATTATGATAGGAATCTGAGACTTGGGATAATTTAGGAGAATCTTGAAACAGACCTTGGTTACTCATGATGACCTTAAGATTAGAATTTTGATCTACAGGTGGGATGCTTCTAGGTAGTTGAAGGTCATCAGGAAAGTCTCTAAAATAATGATTGGGTTCTTCTCAGGTACCTGAAGGAGTTCTTCTGTCGAAGCTAAAGTATTGGTTCTTCCTAAGGGCATTGTCTTACGGGAACCAAGTCCTCACTAAATTTTTGTTGTTCTGATGTTTCAGGACTAGGCTCAATAATCTTTTCTTTACCAAAGGTTTCCTCAGGTAAGGTACTAAAGTTGTTCTCTTCACAGTCTTCCCCTTCATATTCATCTATTAAACTTATGTTAGTCTCATACACATATTTACTAGGTTCAGATTTGCCTTCTTCCTTCCCTAGCCCTTCAGTTTGAGGATACCCTAAGTCTTGGGTATTAATGAACTCAACTTGTACTTTAGGGTTCTTACTCCTATTAGTCATATGAGCTAATGGGATAGTAGGAGTTGGTTGGTCTAAGGGAAATTGTTTAGCCAGAATTTGGTTCAATTGGGCCATTAGATCATTTAAGCCTTTCAGCATGGTTTCAAGATTCGGGTCCATGGCTACACTAGACTGGGTCTGGACTGGTGAATATGAGGCCCCTGATCTAGTTTTCATGCATGCAAGTAGACTCAAGCTCGAGCTAAGGTTTCCTAGACCTAGAGCACAAATTAGAGGTCTAATTAAGTGAACCAACTAGCTAGTAGTACTTATGGGACTTAGCCAGGTAGGTGGAGGGGAGTGAAGGTCACTGATTGCCAAACCTTGGACACCAATCTGAGATTGGCCAGGTAGGCGGACCAAATCACAAGTCCTGATGCACCAATCCTAGACACCAAGCTAGTAAGCACACACCAATTAGCTGACACAGTTAACTTGACCCTAACCTGAACCCAACTTGTTGGTGTCCCTAACCCACTAGGGCAATTAACGTTCTACTCAATTTTAATTAACGGGCTGGGATCGATATGCTGGGTGGTGATTTTTGGGCTAGGGACAGGTGATGAAACCCTGACCCTATGATGCGGCAAGCATATGATTAATATTTTGAATATGGTTTGTAGAGCAATGAAACCTAATTACACTAGCATTGTACTTATCATAATAAGACTTAAGGATTATAAGAAATGGGGCTTTTACTTGATTAAACACAATCCTAAACTAAGAAGGAAGAAGATCTAGATAATAGGGGCTAATGATTGTGGACTTACCTTGATGAGCTTTCCAACCTTCTTTTGATTCATACCTTGGAACTATTAATGCTCAGAACTGAAGACCTGGATAACAGAGATCAGAATCCTGGACTTGGGGCTTCAGCTTGTTGGTTCTTTGTCAAGGTGAACCCGGTCCACAACTCAAAGACTTCTAAGGACCCTGCAATGAAGATCAAAGTTAAGGAAGAAGGATAAGAACATATAGAAGGGATGGAGAATTTATGAACTAAGAACAGAAATTTGAGAAGATCTGGCTGACTCCAATGCCTTCACTTGAGCTTGGAAGATGCTTTGCTAGGAAAAAAAATGGCTTTGGCATGGAGGAAAAGGATGGGAAACTTTCACATAAGGAAAAAAAACACAAGACAACTTCTACTTCCAAAATTCAACTTCAATTTTCATTCATTCCCAAAATCAATCCCCTTTACAATGGGCATCCAAGGCCTTTAATAGCCTCACAAAGCTAGCTTTTGAAATTTAAAAACTCCCCAAATTGAGGAGGATTACAAGGGGGGTTGGAGGATTTGGTGGAGAGTTTGGAGGGATGGGGGTGGTTGGAAGATTTGGTGGAGGACTTGGAGGGGTGTGGCCAACCTCCTTGAATTTGAATCTTCCTTGTTGGCGCCAAAGAGTGATGAGGTGACTAGTGAGGTGGTGCCTGATGACGTGGCATGATGAGATGGTCTTTTACTTGGATAAGGAATGACATGTGGCACCAAGTGGTCCTAGTTGATGGTCCTTTTATCTTGCTTGGTTGATGTGTCTTCTCTTCTTCATGTGGTCAAATTCTGGGGTCCAGAATTTGAGTCTTGTTGCTGGCTTTCATTGCTTTAAGACTTGATTAACTGAAATAGACTTAACTCAACTGAACTGACTTGACTGACCTAAACTTGAAACGGACTTACAGGAAATGAAATTTTTTTTAAAAAGTAATTACAAGACTCAATAAACACTCTTGATTAATTACAAAACTCTTGAAAAGGAAATGGCTCTTGAAAATAAAACATTTACAGGACTCTTGAAAAGGAAATGGCTCTTGAAAATAAAATATTTTTGAACTAAAGGACACAAGGTAACCTAATTATCTTCGATCCAAATTGGGATAAGGCTAACCTTGTTGGAGTGAAGTTTCTTTCGGTTTCTGGTGTCCACACCAATTCTCCTGGGGTAGGCAGAACTCGACCCAGTCGAGTATGGTTCAGTTTTGCCCTGGTAATGCTCAAACAAGTCTGGGTTAAGTCTTTGCAGGTCCTCTCGAGTAATCCAAGAGTTGTCGAACTCAGGTCGACCCTGCCATTGAACCAGGTATCGCTGATACTCCTTATTCCTGTAGTAATGGTCTTGTCATCCAGGATTCTCTCAATCCTCTCTCTCGCTCAGGTAGGGCTGGTGGTGGAGACTCGGAAATATGTTCACTCTCAATGAAAGTTTCTGTCCCAAAAGGCTCACTAGGTATTAGTACTGGTTCTTTGTATTCTACTAGGTCTGAAACATTAAAGGTTGTACTGATACCCATATCAGGTGGAAGTTCCAAAATATATGCATTAGGCCCTATTTTCTTTAAGATCTTGAAAGGTCCCGCTACGCGGGCATGCAGCTTCTTTATGGTTCCAGAGGGGAACCGTTCAGTGTTGAGCCTAATCATCGCATAATCCCTTTCACAGAATTCTTTAGCCCTCTTATGTGAGTCAGCTAAGTGTTTGTAAGTTTCATTGCTCAGGTTGATCTTATTACTGATTTCTTTATGCAGATTTGTGACATGCTGTGCAAAAGACTCAGTAGACTCAGAAACTTACACAAGCACTTACGAAATGCAGAATGAACTAGGCATCCTTATTGAGAGGAATTTTATTGGACTCTCTAGGGCCTAAACCTAACAGATTAATGACTCTCTAGGTTTGACCCTGGTCTGGCATGCACATGAGAATTTTCCATGGGTTCCTAGCAAATGCCATAAGGTTTTCCAAAAGTAGGTAGCAAAAGGAATAGGCCTTAAAAGCTCATGCATCCTAGTAATCTCATCAAAATGAAACTTAATGCCTCTAAAATTATGATAAGACTCAGGGAAAGGCAGAAAATAGGAATCCGAGACTTGGGATAATTTAGGAGAATCTTGAAACAGACCTTGGTTACTCATGATGACCTTAAGATTAGAATTTTGATCTATAGGCGGGATACTTCTAGGTAGTTGAAGGTCATCAGGAAAGTCTTCTAAAATAATGATTGGGTTCTTCTCAGGTACCTGAAGGAGTTCTTGTGTCGAAGCTAAAGTATTGGGTTCTTCTTGAGGGCATTGTCTTACGGGAACCAAGTCCTCACTAAATTTTGGTTGTTCTGATATTTCAGGACTAGGCTCAATAATCTTTTCTTTACCAAAGGTTTCCTCAGGTAAGGTACTAAAGTTGTTCTCTTCACAGTCTTCCCCTTCATATTCAGCTATTAAACTTATGTTAGTCTCATACACATATTTACTAGGTTCAGATTTGCCTTCTTCCTTCCCTAGCCCTTCAGTTTGAGGATACCCTAAGTCTTGGGTATTAATGAACTCAACTTGTACTTCAGGGCTCTTACTCCTATCATTCATATGAGCTAATGGGATAGTAGGAGTTGGTTGGTCTAAGGAAAATTGTTTAGCCAGAATTTGGTTCAATTGGGCCATTAGATCATTTAAGCCTTTCAGCATGGTTTCAAGATTCGGGTCCATGGCTACACTGGACTGGGTCTGGACTAGTGAATATGAGGCCCCTGATCTAGTTTTCATGCATGCAAGTAGACTCAAGCTCGAGCTAAGGTTTCCTAGACCTAGAGCACAAATTAGAGGTCTAATTAAGTGAACCAACTAGCTAGTAGTACTTATGGGACTTAGCCAGGTAGGTGGAGGGGAGTGAAGGTCCCTGACTGCCAACCTTAGACACCAATTTGAGATTGGCCAGGTAGGCGGACCAAATTACAAGCCCTGATGCACCAATCCTAGACACCAAGCCAGTAAGCACACACTAATTAGCTGACACAGTTAACTTGACCCTAACCTGAACCCAACTTGTTGGTGTCCCTAACCCACTAGGACAATTAATGTTCTACTCAATTTTAATTAACGGGCTGGGATCGATATGCTGGTTGGTGATTTTTGGGCTAGGGACAGGTGATGAAACCTTGACCCTATGTCAAATTGATGCCCTTAATTTGATTTCTCATGAGATGAATGAAATGCAAAGGTGCTGCAGAAGTGTGTTGCAGTTTGAAAGTGGTGTGGAAAATGTGATGAAAAAAATGTCTAGAAATTCTGAAAAATTCACAGAGGATTTCTAACTTATATGTTTCAATGCAGATGAAAGAATTTTAAAACTAAAATTTGTACTACTCTAAGAAGATCCTACAAATGAAGATAAATAAAAAGGACAGAACAAAACCCTAATGATAGTGTCGAACTGCATAAATTTTCATTTTTTTTATAATTATTTTCTGATGATGATATTTAATATGGTGATAACTGACTTAAAAAGGAACAAGAAAAAAAAATATTTCAACAAAAAATTAGCCACTTGCCTTTGGAACTGCAGATGGATTACAGTAAACAGATACAAATTTTTAGAAAAACAGAACCTAATCAAACAAGTGCAATGGCTTACCCAAACTTCAATCTAAAAAATTCATGTCCGGCCAGGGGCTCATTATTCCCATGGGTCATGACAGTGTACTGGAGTACACCCGCTCAGGAGGCGTGAATTTTAGATCTTGCTTGGATTTAAAGAAAACTATTCTACCCTAATGCAACCATGCTCTGATACCAATTTGATGCGGCAAGCATATGATTAATGTTTTGAATATGGTTTGTAGAGCAATGAAACCTAATTACACTAGCATTGTACTCATCATAATAAGACTTAAGGATTATAAGAAATGAGACTTTTACTTGATTAAACACAATCCTAAACTAAGAAGGAAGAAGATCTAGACAATAGGGGCTAATTATTGTGGACTTACCTTGATGAGCTTTCCAACCTTCTTTTGATTCATACCTTGGAACTACCAACGCTCAGAACTGAAGAACCTGGATAACAGAGATCAGAATCCTGGACTTGGGGCTTCAGCTTGTTGGTTCTTTGTCAAGGTGAACCCGGTCCACAACTCAAAGACTTCGAAGGACCCTGCAATGAAGATCAAAGTTAAGGAAGAAGGATAAGAACATATAGAATGGATGGGAGAATTTATGAACTAAGAACAGAAATTTGAGAAGATCTGGCTGACTCCAATGCCTTCACGTGAGCTTGGAAGATGCTTTGCTAGGGAAAAAAATGGCTTTGGCGTGGAGGAAAAGGATGGGAAACTTTCACATAAGGAAAAAAAAATACAAGACTTCTACTTCCAATATTCAACTTCAATTTTCATTCATTCCCAAAATCAATCCCCTTTACAATGGGCATCCAAGGCCTTTAATAGCCTCACAAAGCTAGCTTTTGAAATTTAAAAACTCCCCAAATTGAGGAGGATTACAAGGGGGGTTGGAGGATTTGGTGGAGAGTTTGGAGGGATGGGGGTGGTTGGAAGATTTGGTGGAGGACTTGGAGGGGTGTGGCCAACCTCCTTGAATTTGAATCTTCCTTGTTGGCGCCAAAGAGTGATGAGGTGACTAGTGAGGTGGCGCCTGATGACGTGGCATGATGAGATGGTCTTCTACTTGGATAAGGAATGACATGTGGCACCAAGTGGTCCTAGTTGATGGTCCTTTTATCTTGCTTGGTTGATGTGTCTTCTCTTCTTCATGTGGTCAAATTCTGGGGTCCAGAATTTGAGTCTTGTTGCTGGCTTTCATTGCTTTAAGACTTGATTAACTGAAATAGACTTAACTCAACTGAACTGACTTGATTGACCTAAACTTGAAACGGACTTACAGGAAATGAAATTTTTTTTAAAAAGTAATTACAAGACTCAATAAACACTCTTGATTAATTACAGGACTCTTGAAAAGGAAATGGCTCTTGAAAATAAAACATTTACAGGACTCTTGAAAAGAAAATGGCTCTTGAAAATAAAACATTTTTGAACTAAAGGATACAAGGTAACCTAATTATCTTCGATCCAAATTGGGATAAGGCTAACCTTGTTGGAGTGAAGTTTCTTTCGGTTTCTGGTGTCCACACCACCCTATGTCAAATTGATGCCCTTAATTTGATTTCTCATGAGATGAATGAAATGCAAAGGTGCTGCAGAAGTGTGTTGCAGTTTGAAAGTGGTGTGGAAAACATGATGAAAAAAATGTCCAAAAATTCTGAAAAATTCACAGAGGATTCCTAGCTTATATGTTTCAATCAAATGAAAGGAATTTTAAAACTAAAATCTATACTACTCTAAGCAGATCCTACAAATGAAGATAAATAAAAAGGACAGAACATAACCCTAATGACAGTGTTGAACTGTAGAGATTTTCATTTTTTTTATAATTTTTTTCTAATGATGAGATTTTATATGGTGATAACTAACTTAAAAAGGAACAAGAAAAAAAATATTTCAACAAAAAATTAGTGACTTGCTTTTGGAGCTGCAGACGGATTACAGTAAATAGATGCAAATTTTTAGAAAACAGAACCTAATCAAACAAGTGCAATGGCTTACCCAAACTTCAATCTAAAAAACTCATGTCTGGCAAGGGGCTCATTATTCCCATGGGTCGTGACAGTGTACTGGAGTGCACCCGCTCAGGAGGCGTGAATTTAAGATCTTGCTTGGATTTAAAGAGAACTATTCTACCCTAATGCAACCATGCTCTGATACCAATTTGATGCAGCAAGCATATGATTAATGTTTTGAATATGGTTTGTAGAGCAATGAAACCTAATTACACTAGCATTGTACTCATCATAATAAGACTTAAGGATTATAAGAAATGAGATTTTTACTTGATTAGAGACAATCCTAAACTAAGAAGGAAGAAGATCTAGACAATAGGGGCTAATGATTGTGGACTTACCTTGATGAGCTTTCCAACCTTTTTTTGATTCATACCTTGAAACTACCAACGCTCAGAACTGAAGAACCTGGATAACAGAGATCAGAACCCTGGACTTGGGGCTTCAGCTTGTTTGTTCTTTGTCAAGGTGAACCCGGTTCACAACTCAAAGACTTCGAAGGACCCTGCAATGAAGATCAAAGTTAAGGAAGAAGGATAAGAACATATAGAAGGGATGGGAGAATTTATGAACTAAGAACAGAAATTTGAGAAGATCTGGCTGATTCCAATGCCTTCACGTGAGCTTGGAAGATGCTTTCCTAGGGGAAAAGAATGGCTTTGGCGTGGAGGAAGAGGATGGGAAACTTTCACATAAGGAAAAAAAAAATACAAGACAACTTCTACTTCCAAAATTCAACTTCAATTTTCATTCATTCCCAAAATCAATCCCCTTTACAATGGGCATCCAAGGCCTTTAATAGCTCACAAAGCTAGCTTTTGAAATTTAAAATCTCCCCAAATTGAGGAGGATTACAAGGGGGGGTTGGAAGATTTGGTGGAGAGTTTGGAGGGATGGGGTGGGGTTGGAGGATTAGGTGGAGGACTTGGAGGGGTGTGGCCAACCTCCTTGAATTTGAATCTTCCTTGTTGGCACCAAAGAGTGATGAGGTGGCTAGTGAGGTGGCGCCTGATGATGAGATGGTCTTCTACTTGGATAAGGAATGACATGTGGTGCCAAGTGGTCCTAGTTGATGGTCCTTTTCTCTTGCTTGGTTGATGTGTCTTTTCTTCTTCATGTGGTCAAATTATGGGGTCCAGAATTTGAGTCTCGTTGCTGGCTTTCATTGCTTTAAGACTTGATTAACTTGTTGGAGTGAAGTTTCTTTCGGTTTCTGATGTCCACACCACCCTACCCCCTTGTTCCACATCATTCTTGGTATCAGAGCAAGGCTAGGACTAGTGCATTTGGTTTCATTTGCTGCATTCTGGTCAGTCCATATATGGTCTGATCGTTGGATTGTTTCTCTCTATAGAGACATCCAAATTTTGTGATTTCTATTTTGTTAGATCGCAGTAATTTCAAAGTATTTTTTTTTATTTTTTCAGATTTTATTTCAGTTTGTAGAATTTCTACAAGCTAAAATACTACCTGAGAAAATCTCAGGTCTGAAATTTCAGCAAGCATCTCATCTTTTGATTCATTCATCCATCTAGCTTGTTCTTGCATGTTTTAATTCTTGCATTTTGTTTAGCATTCGCCCATATAAAAGACACAAAAAAAAAAAAAGTCATTTCATTAGTCATTATTGTGCTTCATTTTACATAACTTATCTGATGTGGGCATCAGGGTTTGACTTGAGCCCTTCAAACTTCGGGAGATCTCTGATTAGGTTTCTGTGTTTATCGAGTCCTGTAATAAGGCTGTCAGTCTCTAGTTTATTTGCTTAAATGGAGTTTGTACCTCGACCCATCAGGTCGAGCTGAGTCTTGTAATAAGTCGGGCCGAGTCTAAGCCCAAGAAGTCTTTAGTGGTTCAAAAGTTAAGTCTCTTTTAAGCCTAACAAAGGCAAGGAGACATGTCAGCTCATGGCCCACCTTATCTGTTTATGTGACGCACTGAGGTGATGACATGTGGTTTGTTTTGGGCGCCCAAGAAAGGGGACCACTCACATGATCCATGCCCCCCTTCCCCTCCCCTCTTCAAGCTCTCTTCCAATCTAGGATGGGCGGTCATGGAAAGAAGTTTCAAATCCCTTGATGCATGCCTCCACTCAAGCCTTCTTCCATAAAGAAGTTAAGCAAGGCATGGTGAAGGCCTCAATGGCCATGAAGACATCAAGCCTCAATCCAAGCCTTCTACCAAAATAAGCCATGCAAGGAAGGAAGGTCAAAGACCAATCCCCCTCTCCAAGCCTCCAATCATGCCACGCCTAGGATTATTCCCATTTGGTCGTCCTTGAATCAAGCTAAGAAAAGTCAAAGTGGGACAAATCCCTCCAAGCTAGCCTTACTTCATGTTTTCTACCAAAACCAAGCAAGCAAAGAAAGAAGTTCTCCTCCAAATTTTGGGTGCCAAGTGTAATGGGGTAGTTTAAATTTCAAAGTACTCTTGGGTGCCTATTTAAAGGACCCAAACCCCTCTTGTAAAGATTATTGATGATTAATGAAAGAAAGCTTGTGTGTTCCATACTCTTCTTCAATCCTTGTCTCTTAGGCTAGGTTGAGTGAGAGCTTCCTTCGTCCTCCGGGACGTCGCATGGTGAGAGGCCACATTCCTTCGCCTGAGGGCATCGCGTGGTGAGAGGCCACATTCCTTCGCCTGAGGGCATCACGTGGTGAGAGGCTACATTCCTTCATCCTTCGGGACGTCGCGGGGTGCGAGGCCCCAAGTTATCAACTTCGATTTCGGACTCCAGTCGGATACCGGGCTTGAAGCCCTGTTTCTCTACCCTAACCCTATTTCAACTTCAACACTTCTCATCTCTTCGCTAACTGATCTTTCTCTTGCTGCCTACAGGTCTTCCTCGGTGCTACGGACATCGAAGATGGGTCGTCTTGCCATCACGGCCACATGATTGGGAACCGGTGCATCCACGGGCGCGATTGCTCGGACATCCAGGCCGCATCCATCGAGTGGAGCGATCTCTGCACCAGGCGCTTCAGAATTTGAAAGGTTTGCATCCCCATCTCCTAGGTTGGTATTGGGTGTATCGAGCTAGTCCTAATCCCGGGGTTTCTTAATCTCGGGGTCCTGGTCTATCATTATTTAGGGATTGATCTGCTAGCGTAGATTTCTTTTCTTTCAGTTTTCCTAGGTTCTCTTTGCTTGCAATCGAGAACCAAAGATAAAACCCTAAAAAAAAATATATAATCATATTTGCATCGTCCGTGCTAGCATCTTCACCTCATCCTTTTTTTTTTTTTTACCCGCATCATTTTGGTATCAGAGCCTAGGCTAGGACTAGTGCTCTTGCATTTAGATTTCTGCATTTTGTCCAGCCCATATATAGTCTGCTATTTTAATTTTCTCTCTTTGTAGGAATCTTTTTTTTATTTGATTTTTCTTTTGCTAGATCTGTTGCATTTAGAGGATTTTTCTACTCTTTTCTCAGATTTTATTTCAGCCTGTAGAAATTCTACAAGCCGAAATACCACCTGAGAAAATCTCAGGCCTGCAGTTTTAGCAAGCATCTCTTTCTTGTCTCATTTAGTTAGTTCATGTATTTAGTTCATGTTTAGATTTTTACATTTTGCTTAGCATCCATACATTGTTCATAATACACCTAAGGGTGACAAGTTAACATAGGGTCAGGAGTTCATAACCTGTCCCTAGCCCAAAAACCACCACCCGGCATTTCGAACCCTAGCCATTAACTAAAATCAATTAGACGTTAATCTGCTCTAGTGAGCTAGGGACACCCACAAAGTCGGGTCAACCCAAGTGTTGGACCAAGCTAGATTGCTTGGAAGTGTGTGCTTGTGTAGCTGGTGTCTAGGCAAGCGGTTCAGGGACTAGATCCCGAAGGGAAGTGGGTTGGATCGCTTACCTGGCCAATTGCAAGATTGGTGTCTAGGCAACAAAGAGGAACCTCCACTAACCTTATGCTTACCTGGCCAGGTGCCAAGTTACTACTACCAGGTTCGTTTTCTTGACTTTTCATTTGGTGAGATCTCCTAGGTCTAGCACACCGTAGTACCGTTTTGTGTGTTTGCATGTCACTAGATCAGGAGCCCTTTTTCACCCACTGTCTCCAACCCCTATCGAAGACATGGACCAACTTCGTGTTGAGCTTGCAGCCATGAACGAATCCCTGACTTGAGCCATAACTCAGTTAAGCACCCAGTTAGATGATAGATGTGATCAAGTAGAGGCCAGACTAGGTCCCATAGAGGAAGCCGCTAGGCTCCGTGAGCGTTTCCAGAGAGCTCCCGCCTACAGAAGACCTGAGCCTTTTAGGAACCAAAGCCACATCCCCAGATCCACCCAAGGTTATAGCCAGGCTTACCCAAGTCGACCAAGCCCGAACCGATCTGACCCCAATCGACCAAGCCTAGCCCAACCCAGTCCTAGTCATCCCAGTCTAAAGCGACACCAATACAGTAGAGAGGACAAGGGTAAGGCTATTGAAGTCCAAAGGAGACCCGATCCCCAAGGTAACAACTATAGGTGTCATAAACCTGAGCATCTTGCCAGTCAGTGCACCGCCCCTGCCCTACTTATAGATGAACCAATTGAAACTGAACCCAAACCCATTGAGGAATCAAAGAAGAAAAGATTAGAACCCTTCTGTGAGTTTGAGGAAGTCATATATGAGCCTGACATAAGCTCGATTAATGAATATGAAGAAGAAGAAGAAGAATGTGAGGAGGTATCGCCTGATAATTTAATTGATCAGCTCCCACCTGATGGAATCATTAAGGATACCCCAGAACTTAGCAAGGACCCAAATGATAATGATCCTGAATCCACTATAGACCTTGAAGCAGAACTGACCAAGCCAGGATCAAACGAAGTAGATGAAGGTATAGGTTCTCAAGATGAATGTTCTGAAGACCTTCCCGAAAGCCCTCCACTATCTAGGAGCATCCCGCCTACCCGAGGACTTGCACCTATCGATCCTCCTAGTACTGACCATGAGGTTAAGATGAGCATGCCTGTAGACCTACATTCACATATTAAGGTCAGTAGCCTAAACCTTGAACCAGTCCTTGAGTCTCCTCCTTATTTCCTACCCTTCCCCGAACCTTCGCACATTTCTAGGGCTATGAGTGCACTTTTTGTTGAGATTATCATTTTGCATGACTCCTTAGAGCCCATCCCATTCGCCCTCTACTTCTGGCATACTTTATGGCATCTGTTAGGGATCCTAAAAAATTTTTCTTGTGCATACCAGGCTAGGGTCAAGCCTAGAGAACCAATGGCCTAGTAGGTTTAGGCCCTAGGACCCTAATAAATTCCTCTTACTAGGAATACCTAGTTTAGTTTGCTTTTGTTGAGTGTTACTTGAGTCTCAGAATCTGCATGATCTCTTGCATTGCATACTAGGGACACGAAAATTAATAATTAAAATTTGGTCGTTCCCGAAAGCAAGCTAAGTAGAGAATTGGGGATTCTAAAATAATAAAGAAGTTTTATGCTCGCTGAATTGGTCCCTTAGAGTGATAGGAGAGTGACCCTAATACCCTGATTTGGGACATTAGCTCGACTCTCAATATCTTGCACCTAGTTGAGTATAGGGAACCAGCAAACCACCTAGCGAGTGATTTGAGCCTAATCCTTTTTGGAGAGAAAACCAGACCCGAGTGTCCACTTCCAATTTGACCTGAGTAAGGAGTACGGATCGAGCGTGTCTTGGATGGTCGAGCTACCGCAGCCCAGGACAATGGCTTTCAGATTTCTTGGTCCGTTGGCAAGGCCGACCCCAAATCTGATGACTCTTGGATCACCCAGGAGGACCTGCCATTCACCGACTGCTGGAGAAGTACCAAAGCCAAATCAACTTCCACTCGAAAGGGTCGAGTTTCTCCCACCCCGGGAGAATTGATGTGGGCATCAGGGTTTGACTTGAGCCCTTCAAATATCGGGGGATCTCTGATTAGGGTTCTGTGTTTATCGAGTCCTGTAATAAGGCTGTCAGCCTCTAGTTTATTTGCTTAAATGGAGTCTGTACCTCGACCCATCGGGTCGAGCTGAGTCTTGTAATAAGTCGGGCCGAGTCTAAGCCCATGAATTCTTTAGTGGTTCAAAAGTTAAGTCTCTTTTAAGCCTAACAAAGGCAAGGAGACATGTCAGCTCAGGGCCCACCTTATCTGTTTATATGGTGCACTGAGGTGATGACATGTGGTTTGTTTTGGGCGCCCAAGAAAGGGGACCACTCACATGATCCATGCCCCCCTTCCCCTCCCCTCTTCAAGCTCTCTTCCAATCTAGGATGGGCGGTCATGGAAAGAAGTTTCAAATCCCTTGATGCATGCCTCCACTCAAGACTCCTTCCATAAAGAAGTCATGCAAGAAAGGCATCCTCCATTCTCCAAGTGGAAAGAAGTTTCAAATCCCTTGATGCATGCCTCCACTCAAGCCTTCTTCCATAAAGAAGTTAAGCAAGAAAGGCATGGTGAAGACATCAAGCCTCAATCCAAGCCTTCTACCAAAATAAGCCATGCAAGGAAGGAAGGTCAAAGACCAATCCCCCTCTCCAAGCCTCCAATCATGCCATGCCTAGGATTATTCCCATTTGGTCATCCTTGAATCAAGCCAAGAAAAGTCAAAGTGGGACAAATCCCTCCAAGCTAGCCTTACTTCATGTTTTCTACCAAAACCAAGCAAGCAAAGAAAGAAGTTCTCCTCCAAATTTTGGGCGCCAAGTGTAATGGGGTAGTTTAAATTTCAAAGTGCTCTTGGGTGCCTATTTAAAGGACCTAAACCCCTCTTGTAAAAGATTATTGATGATTAATGAAAGAAAGCTTGTGTGTTCCATCCTCTTCTTCAATCCTTGTCTCTTAGGCTAGGTTGAGTGAGAGTTTCCTTCGTCCTCCGTGACGTCGCGTGGTGAGAGGCCACATTCTTTCGCCTGAGGGTGTCGCATGGTGAGAGGCCACATTCCTTCATCCTCCGGGATGTCGCGGGGTGCGAGGCCCTAAGTTATCAACTTCGATTTCAGACTCCAGTCGAATACCGGGCTCGAAGCCCTGTTTCTCTACCCTAACCCTATTTCAACTTCAACACTTCTCATGTCTTCGCTAACTGTTCTTTCTCTTGCTGCCTACAGGTCTTCCTCGGTGCTACGGACATCGAAGATGGGTCGTCTTGCCATCACGGCCACATGATCGGGAACCGGTGCATCGACGGGCGTGATTGCTCAGACATCCAGGCCGTATCCGTCGAGTGGAGCGATCTCTGCACCAGGCTGATGCAGAACAAAGAACAAAGAAGCGTATGCGGAAGTAAAATTAAGATTAATTTTTTTTTTTTTATATTTCAGAAATTGGCTTTGACTCAAAGTAAAGTTAAACTTAGTTGATGGAAACTAGGTAAGGATTGAAAGCACAATTTAGAAGAAGCTAAGTTATCATAGTAGTTCAGAAGTAACGGATCGCAGGGGGTTAAGAAACTCCCAGACCTAGGGTTTTGCTCTGAACTTTCAACAGGACAGAAATAAAGAGAAGAGATGGTTTACCAACCAGACAGTGATCTTCACAGAATTTGGGTGGAAGAACTCTCTCGAGCAGATTGTTGGATCCTCAGATTCGACTATCTTCATAATGGATCCTCCAATACTGGTCTCGTGGCTGGGTCAGCTTCTCCTGAACTCAAGATCTGGGAAGAAGAAAAATAAGTGATGGATTCAGATACTCAGGGAAGGATTTACTAGTTCGAAGAACTTGAAGGCTGATGTCGCTGAGATCCGGATTCTCTTGAAGGCTGATTCGACTCCCTCTGGAAAGAGCTATGGATCTGAAGTATCCGGACTGGAGCTGGATGCTGGTGGTCAGCCTGGACTTGGAGAGAGAGACCGTGGGAGGTGGGATAGGCTAGGGTTTGGTGGATTGAAGTGGATGATGGGCGGCTAGGGTTTTGGAGTAGAAGTGGCTAACCTAGGGTTTAGGGTTTGGAGATCTCACACCTCCTCAAGGTTCCTGGGGAACCCGGATTTACTCCCTCACGGAGCTCAACACCTGGATGCAAGTGCGGAAGAGAAAACACAGAGTTTGCTCACAAAAAAAGTTGGTTACATTCATCAGATTAAATTCAAGAGTTACATAGAGTTGAATATATAGACATAACAAAGAAATAAAATTTTATACATTTCCATGTAGGACTAATAGGACTAACCCATACTTTAGGCATCAAATTCTCTTCCCAAGACTCCTTCCATGAGTGGGCAGCCCAAAAACTCCAAGAAAACTTGAAAATCAGCTCCAAATGGCAGGTTATGGGGGTGTCTCCTAGTATCTCTCCATGAATCAAGGATTTTCCCTTCATGGTTTGGCTCTTTTGGACACCTCCTAGTCTTGCTCCACAAGTTTAGGCTTCTTCCTTTCATGGCTTTGGCACTTTTGGAAATTTTTGGGTGCCTCCTTGATTTTCTCCCCAAGACATGCTCTCTTCCCTTTTATAACTTGGATTTTTATGGAACATTATGGGGCACCTCCTTGATCCTCTCTTCAAGAAAAATTCTTGCCATCCTGGCTTGGGTTTATCTGGAAAGAAGTTGGCTCCTCCTTGGATTGAGGTATCTTATGGATTTCTCCCCCAAGTGGTGCAAGAAAAAAAAACCTGCTTACTTGAGGCGTGGGGACCAAGGTACACTGGATGGAGATGTGGCAGGGAGTGTGGCACCCACTTGTAGCTGGAAAATGTGGTGCCATATGGCAAAGGGAATGACACCTACCTTGGCCTTGGACTTGGACTGAGTCAACATGACCCAACAAAAAATGAAATGACAAAATTATAGACTCAAAATTGAGTTGATCAGGTCAACCCTTATTACAAAACCAGAAAACCCTAATTCTTCGGGCAAGGTCAATCAGAGATCCAGATGGAGCCCTGAAGTCTTCTTCTGAGTCTGGTGCCCGCACCAATTCTCCCAGGGTGGGAGGAACTCGACCTTGTCGAGTAAGGCTCAAGTTGGCTCTGGTATCTCTCCAAGAGGTCTGGATCCAAATCTTGTAGTTCTTCTCGGGAGATCCAAGAGTCATCAGAGTCTGGCCTTCCTTGCCAGCGGACCAAGTATCTTTGGTATCCTCGATTACGAGTAGAGATAACCTGATCATCCAGGATCTTTTCAATCTGCTCTTTCCTCACAGGCCAGTTTGTTGGTGGACACACAGGGTCGGGATCACTCTCAATAATAGGATTAGGTTTCAAAGGCTTACTAGGAATCACAGCTGGCTCCCTATACTCTACTAAGTCTGTAATGTTGAAAGTAGAGCTATTGCCTAGTTCTGGAGGCAACTTGAGCACATAGGCATTGGATCCTACTCTCTTCACTACTCTAAATGGTCCAGCTCCTCTAGCATATAACTTTCTAACGGTTCCAGGAGAAAACCGCTCAGGCCTTAACCTAATCATTACATAGTCTCTCTCAACAAAAGTTTTGACTCATCTTTGAGAATCAGCCAACTTCTTATAAGTTTCATTACTTAAAGTTATTTTGGCATGAATTTCTTTATGCAAGTCCTTTACATGCTATGCAAGTGCATCATGAGACTTGTGTGTGTGGGCTAATAGTGAAATCAGATCAAGTGGTGTGTGAGGCTTGTATCCATGAACAATTTCAAAGGGACTCTAGCCTATAGACCTATTGATCGAAACATTGAATGCAATTTCAGCCCTGGATAAAATACAAATCCCAATTTCTGGTGCTCTCAATCAAACCAAAATCTGAGCCAAAGCCTAGTAAAGGGTCAAGAAAACTAAACTAGACTGACGATGCATTCCTAAAGAATGGACTTTATTACAAAGGAACCCTAGGTCTAAACCTAACAAACTAAGGCTCTCTAGGTTTGACCTTGGGACGGAGGAGGGCATGCAGAGCATGAAAACTTATTATGGATGCCTAGTAGGTGCCATAAGGTCTTCCAGAAGTAGGTGGCAAACCTAATAGGTTCTGACACGTGGTTCACTCTAAAGGCTTCGACAAAGTATACTTGGATGGTGTAAGAAGCATTGGAAGTCCTAGAGAAAGGGAGGAGATATGAGGTAGAGTCTCGAATTACCTGTTGACTAAAGGTGGTGACCTGAAGGTTTGAATGGTGATCTATGAGTGTCAACTAGTCATCCTTACGAAAGGAAAAGTTTGCTACTCCTAGGAATGGATCAAGAGATGGTTCGGGAAGTAGCCTAGGACATGTGATTGCAATAGTTAAGGTTTGTTCTCTAAGCAAATAATGATCCACTTTCTCAAGAACTGGATTAGAGAATGATTCATGGGAGGGCCTATGGATGATGACCTCAAGACTTGAAATTTGACCTATGGGTGCAGAAAGGTATACTCTATAGAAGGGTAGGTCAGTCATGCGAAGGAAGGGGTCTGGGGCCATAAGGAGGACTTCTACAGGACTGGGTGAATCAATCCGCTCAAGACAAGGATGTTCAACTGAGATTACGGGAGAGACCTTAGTGGCTGGGCATGGGACAAGTTCCAATTGTAAGAGGCTTGATTCAGTCATCCTAAGGAGAGGATCTACCATAGGGTGGGCAAACTTAAACAGTTCAGTGCAAAGATATTCAATTGGTACTTGGGGAATGACTGTCATTAGAGGGTATGAACTGATAGCTCAGGCTAACACTATGAGTTCTTCCTGGGGGTATTTGACTAAAGGAACCTGATTCTCACAAATATCTTGAATTTTAGAACTAGGTCCTACCACTTGGTTGCTCTCCAAGGTCTCCTCAGGTAAGGAACCAATAGTATCGATGTCACATTCTTCAAGTTCTTCCCCTTCATATTCATCAACTAGACTCAAGCCAGCATCATATACTTCCTCGATGCCATCTTCAATGGGTTTCGGGTCAGTGGTAATCGGGTCAACTGATTCTGGGCTTGTCATACCTAACCCTTCTTCCTCATTGGTAGGCTTGGGTTCTCCCTCATTAATATCATCCTTAGGATTCTTACCACTTAGCTGTGCACAAGCTAGTCCTATGCATGGGCACTGACTAGATTTATGGCCTCTTTCTCCACAAAACAAACATTCTTGCGATATAGGAACCTGGGTCACACTGGGTTTCAAGCTAGTAGAGACCTTACTTGGGCATGGGTGTGGATCTAAATGGTTTGATCTAGAAGACTTGGGTTGTTGAGTGACTGGTCTAGAATATTGTAAGGACCTCTCATAGACATGATCCACACTATAGATATCATGGTTAGGCTTCCTAAGGTTATGCTCGGGATCACGGTATAAGGTCCTCCTAGGCTCCTAGCATGGATGAGGTTGGGGCCTATTAAATTTTGGATCAGGGATCCAATTTTGATGTCTATGTTTCTCAAGTACTTGGACTTGATCCCTAAGCTGGGTAAAATTCTCATGGACTTGTTCTTTACACTGGGTAACAGTAGCAGTCAAATCCTGGCTCAATTTGTTCATACTTTCAGTAAGAGCTCTAACCATGGCCTCTAAATCAGGTTGGGTTTGACCAGGTTGGTAGGGTACTCCATTCCGGGTAGACATAATGATGCAAGCAAACACACCAGATGAGACTCAACTGAGACGACTATGGGCTAACTATACCTAGAGCCCAAACTAGATGCCCAATCAGAGTAGCAAGCTAGCCTGTAGTAACTCGGGACTCAGCCAGGCAGGTGTAAGGGGAGTGTTAGGTCCCTAGATGCCAATCCTAGACACCAATCAGTGATTAGCCAGGTAGGCGGACCAGCACACAAGCCCTTCAGGATAGAATCCCTGAATCACCGTTCTAGACACTGAGTACAAAGCACACACAGAGTAACTAGACAAACTGACTCAACACTAGCCTTAACCCGACTTGTTGATGTCCCTAGCCCACTAGGGCAAATTAGGTCTAATTAATTTTAAGATTAAAGGCTTAGGTTCGAATGAGTGGGTGGTGGTTTTGGGCTAAGGAGAGGTTATCAACTCCTCCCCTTATCTTAGATGCTCAAATGCCCTTAAGATGAATTAAGAGATGATCACTCAAAATAATTGAATTGCAGAATCACAAAAATAGAGTTGCAGTAATTTAACTCTCAGAAATCTCACGGAAACCGATAAATCACAGGAAAATTAATCCAAATAGTTTCAATTATAATGGTTTCAGCAAAACAAAGATCACCAAATTTGGAGTTACCTGCAGTGAGAAATAATTCCTGCAACAGGGTAGTTACAGACTAAAAACAGGGTGCTTCCCCCGTTTACAATTCCTGCTACGAAGTTGTAACCCAACGGATCCCCTACACGCCCTAGGAACACCCCGTGGAATGGGAAGAGGAGGTTTGCACCTCGCTTCGTTCCTAGGACCGGACGTCCTGGGGAGTCTACTTCGAGCAGACAAAGTAAAAGGAGAGAGACTTAAAACAAGCAAGCAAAACAGAAACCCTAGACTGTGCTCTGATACCAAAAATGATGCAGAACAAAGAACAAAGAAGCGTATGCGGAAGTAAAATTAAGGTTTTTATTTTTTTTTTTTATATTTCAGAAATTGGCTTTGACTCAAAGTAAAGTTAAACTTAGTTGATGGAAACTTGGTAAGGATTGAAAGCACAATTTAGAAGAAGCTAAGTTATCATAGTAGTTCAGAAGTAACGGATTACTGGGGGTTGAGAAACTCCCAGACCTAGGGTTTTGCTTTGAACTTTCAACAGGACAGAAATAAAGAGAAGAGATGGTTTACCAACCAGACAGTGATCTTCACAGAATTTGGGTGGAAGAACTCTCTCGAGCAGATTGTTGGATCCTCGGATTCGGCTATCTTCATAATGGATCCTCCAATGCTGGTCTCATGGCCGGGTCGGCTTCTCCTGAACTCAAGATCTAGGAAGAAGAAAAATAAGTGATGGATTCAGATACTCAAGGAAGGATTTACCAGTTCGAAGAACTTGAAGGCTGATGTCGCTGAGATCCGGATTCTCTTGAAGGCTGATTCGACTCCCTCTGGAAAGAGCTATGGATCTGAAGTATCCGGACTGGAGCTGGATGCTAGTGGTCGGCCTGGACTTGGAGAGAGAGACCGTGGGAGGTGGGATAGGCTAGGGTTTGGTGGATTGAAGTGGATGATGGGCGGCTAGGGTTTTGGAGTAGAAGTGGCTAACCTAGGTTTAGGGTTTGGAGATCTCACACCTCCTCAAGGTTCCTGGGGAACCCGGATTTACTCCCTCACGGAGCTCAACACCTGGATGCAAGTGCGGAAGAGAAAACACAGAGTTTGCTCACAAAAAAAAGTTGGTTTCATTCATCAGATTAAATTCAAGAGTTATATAGAGTTGAATATATAGACATAACAAAGAAATAAAATTTTATACATTTCCCATGTAGGACTAATAGGACTAACCCACACTTTAGGCATCAAATTCTCTTCCCAAGACTCCTTCCATGAGTGGGCAGCCGAAAAACTCCAAGAAAACTTGAAAATCAGCTCCAAATGGCAGGTTATGGGGGTGTCTCCTAGTATCTCTCCATGAATCAAGGATTTTCCCTTCATGGTTTGGCTCTTTTGGACACCTCCTAGTCTTGCTCCACAAGTTTAGGCTTCTTCCTTTCATGGCTTTGGCACTTTTGGAAACTTTTGGGTGCCTCCTTGATTTTCTCCCCAAGACATGCTCTCTTCCCTTTTATAACTTGGATTTTTATGGAACATTATGGGGCACCTCCTTGATCCTCTCTTCAAGAAAAATTCTTGCCATCCTGGCTTGGGTTTATCTGGAAAGAAGTTGGCTCCTCCTTGGATTGAGGTATCTTGATGGATTTCTCCCCCAAGTGGTGCAAGAAAAAAAAACCTGCTTACTTGAGGCGTGGGGACCAAGGTACACTGGATGGAGATGTGGCAGGGAGTGTGGCACCCACTTGTAGCTGGAAAATGTGGTGCCATATGGCAAAGGGAATGACACCTACCTTGGCCTTGGACTTGGACTGAGTCAACATGATCCAACAAAAATTGAAATGACAAAATTACAGACTCAAAATTGAGTTGATCAGGTCAACCCTTATTACAAAACCAGAAAACCCTAATTCTTCGGGCAAGGTCAATCAGAGATCCAGATGGAGCCCTGAAGTCTTCTTCTGAGTCTGGTGCCCGCACCACAGGCGCTTCAGAATTTGAAAGGTTTGCATCCCCATCTCCTAGGTAGGTATTGGGTGTATCGAGCTAGTCCTAATCCCGGGGTTCCTTAATCTAAGGGTCCTGGTCTATCATTATTTAGGGATTGATCTACTAGCGTAGATTTCTTTTCTTTCAGTTTTCCTAGGTTCTCTTTGCTTGCAATCGGGAACCAAAGATAAAACCCTAAAAAAAAATATAATCATATTTGCATCATCCATGCTAGCATCATCATCTTCATCCTTTTTTTTATTTCCACATCATTATCTTAAGGGCGTCAAATTAACATAGGGTCAGGATTTCATTACCTGTCCCTAGCCCAAAAACCATCACCCGACATATCGAACCCTAGCCATTAACTAAAATCGATTAGATGTTTAATCTGCTCTAGTGAGCTAGGGACACCCACGAGTCGGGTCGACCCAAGTGCCGAGCCAAGCTAGATTGCTTGTTGGTGTGTGCTCGAGTAGCTGGTGTCTAGGCAAGTGGTTCAGGGATTAGAGCCCGAAGGGAAGTGGGTTGGTTCGCTTACCTGGCCAATTTTTAATTGGTGTTTACGCAAGCAAAGAGGAACCTCCACTAACCTTACACTTATCTGGCTAGGTGCCAAGTTACTGCTTTCAGGTTCATCTTCTTGACTTCATATTTGGAGAGATCTCCTAGGTCTAGCAAGCTGTAGCATTATTTTGTTACATGTGCACTAGATCAGGAACCTCTTTTCACCGACCTTTTCCACCCTCTACCGAAACCATGGATCAACTGTGAGCTGACATTGGAGCCCTAACTTAATCCATGACTCAATTAAGCAACCAGTTGAATAATAGATGTGATCAAATAGAGGCCAGACTAGGACCCATAGAGGAAGCCGCTAGGCTCCGTGAGCGTTTCCAGAGAGCTCCTGCCTACAGAAGACCTGAGCCCTTTAGTAACCAGAGCCGTATCCCCGAATCCATCCAAGGTTATAGCCAGGCTTACCCAAGACGACCAAGCCCGAATCGATCTGACCCCAATCGACCAAGCCTAGCCCGACCTAGTCCAAGTCTTCCTAATCTGAATCGACCCCAATACAGTAGAGAGGACAAGGGTAAGGCTGTTGAAGTCCAGAGGAGACCCGATCCCCAAGGTAATAGCTATAGGTGCCATAAACCTGAGCATTTTGCTAGTCAGTGCACCGCCCCTGCCCTACTTATGGATGAACCGACAGAAACTGAACCCGAACCCATTATTGAACCTGAGGAAGACTTGAAGGTTGAACCCATTGAAAATCTAGGGAATGAAACTCCTGAGCCCATTAAAGAATTGAAAGAAAGCATCTATGAGTCAAGTTTAGTAGAAGATGGGCCCGAGGGTGAAATCATTGAGGAATCCAAGGAAAATGATCCTGAACCCACTACAAAATTTAAAGAGGAAATGACCAAGCCAAGATCACATCTAGTAAATGAACATGAGGATTCACCAGTCTTTTCCATAGGGTTCAGGAACCAACCCTCAATGAACCGATCCAAAGAGAACATCCTCAAGAGATGGTTGAAGCTCGGAAAGAAATTGAGGATGAAGTTCCCGATGAGTTACCTGATCAACTTCCACCCTTGAGAGACATCCATCATACTATAGACTTGGTCCCATGATCCTCTTTAACAGACCTTCCTCACTATGGGATTGACCCTAGCGAGCCCCAAGATCTACCGGAACAAGTGGACCATATGACACCTATAGAACGATGCCCAAATTTTAAGGTCATCCTGAATAACCAAGGTCTGTTTTATGTTTTCCATAAGCCACCCCAAGATTTCGATTCCTATTTCCTACCCTTCCCTGAACCTTCTCACATTTCTAAAGCCATGGGGTTACTTTTTATTAAGATTACCAGAATGCGTGACTCCTTAGAGCCCATCCCTTTTGCCCTCTATTTCTGGTATACTTTATGGCATTTGCTAAGGATCCTTAATAATTTTTCTTGTGCATATCAGACTAGGGTCAAACCTAGAGAGTCAAAAGTCTGTTAGGTTTAGACCCTAGGAGTCCAATAAAATTTTTTTCTCAATAAGATTGCATAGTTGAGTCTGCAATTTGCATCATGTTAGGATTATGCATTAAATACAATTTTTTAAATAATTTGGCTGATTCCTGAAAGCAAGCCAAAGAGTTTGAAATAAGGAATTTTGTAATGATTAGGCTCCGGCCTCAACGGTTTCCACCGGGAACCGTTAAGAAGCTTCATGCTCGTGGGGTGGGTCCCTTTAAAGTGATTAGGAGAATGGGCCCTAATGCCTATGTGCTAGAATTACCTCCGGATTATGGAATTAGCTCGACATTCAATATCTCTGACTTAGTCAAGAATAGGGAACCCGCAAACATACCCAGTGAGCTGTTTGGGCCTGACCTCCCTTTTGAGAGTGAACTTGAACCTGAGTGTCCACCTCCAAATATACCTGAGCGAGGAGAGCGGATCGAGCGTGTCCTGGATGACCAAGCCATCACTACCCGGGGCAAGGGCTATCAACGTTACTTGGTCGATGGCAAGGCTGACTCAAATCCGATGACTCATAGATCACATGGGAGGACTCGCAGTGCATCGACCCCGATATCCTAGAGAGGTACCAAAGCCAAACTAACCCTTACTCGACAGGGTCGAGTTCCTCCCACCTCGGGAGAATTGATGTGGGCACCAGGATCTGACAGAGGCTCCTCAACCCTCTGTGGATCTCAGATTAGGGTTCCACTTCTTTGTGTCTTGTAATAAGGCTTCAAGCCTCAAATTTGTAATTGTCTTTTGCTTTGAATTGAGTCTATACCTTGACCAATTAGGTCAAATAGAGTCCTGTACTAAGTCGAGTCGTAAATCGAGTCCAGTCTGAGTCTCTTAGAAGTATGGGTCAATTGCAAGAGTGGGTCTTAAAATTTAGTCTCCTTGGAAGCAAGTAAGGAAAGAAGCCAAGTCAGCTCAGGGCCCACCTGTGCATCCTACATGGTGCCATGACATCTTGCCATGTGGGCAGCACACTTGGCATGCAAGGATGCCCAATGGAGAGGACCACTTCACTTGGCTCTAGCCTTTTTCCCCTCCCCTTATCAAGCTCATTGCCATGCAAGGGTGGTCGGCCAAGGTGGAAGTCAATGGGAGTTGAAGTGGGGAATTCAAATCCCTTGCTTCAAGCCCTCCAATCAAGTCTTCTTCCTAAATTGCTTCATCCTCTTTGGAAGGGAGAGACAAGATCCTTGGGCGCCTCCACCTAACACTCCCCATGTCAAGCCTTATACCAAAGAAAGGGTGTGTAACAAAGGAAGGAAGAAGAACATAAGCCATGCTACAAGCCCCTCTTCATGTCTTTTTCCAAAACAATGAAGATTCTTTCCAACTTCAAGGCGCCATGATCCCTCCTCATAGCCTTGCTTCATGCCATGCCCATTCAAGAAAAAGAAGAAGAAATTTTGTATTCTTGCGTTTGAATTTCAAAATGGGCCTTGGGTGCCTATTTAAAGGATCCAACCCCCTCCATTGTAAAGGATTATTGAATGATTAATGAAAAAGAGATTGAGTTTTCTATCCTCCAACCATGGTCTCCTAGACTAGGATTGAGTGAAGTTGCCTTCATCCCCAGGGACGTCGAGTGGTGTGAGGCCACCTGTCCGTCGCCCCAGGGCATCGCGAGTCCTTCGTCCTCCTGGATGTCAAGTGGTGTGAGGCCACATTCCTTCGTCCTCAGTGACATCGCGGGGTGCGAGGCCCCAAGTTATCTCCAACTTCGACCTCGAAATCCAGCCGGACATCGGGCTCGAGGCCCCTTCTCAACTCCATCTCAGTTCCTTTCCGTGTATCTCCACATCTCACTGATCCTTCTTTTGTTTGCCTACAGGTCCTCCCTGGCATCTCGGGCATCGGAGACAGTCAGCTTTGGCATCGCGACCTCCCGACCCAAAGCCAGTGCTTCCACGGGTTCGACTGCTCAGGCATCCAGGTCGCATCCACCGAGTTGAGAGATCTCTGCACCGGGCGCTTCAGAAGTGTGAGGTTTGCTTTCTCTCTATCTCCTAAGTAGGTATTGTATGTCGAGCTAGTCCTACCGGGATTTCTTAATCCCGGGGTCTTGTCCTCGTTTTCACTTTTAGGGCTTTAAACTGCTAGCGTAAGCTTACATTACTCTTCTTTCGTATTTCTTGCCTTTGCTTGTGATCGGGAATCGAAACCCTAAGAAAAAAACAACAAGAAACATAAAAAAAACTCATCAACCCTAAAATGAATTCCCCTGCATCGTAAGCATCCTTACTAGCATCTAGCATCCCTAGCCCTACCCCCTTGTTCCACATCAAGAGGTCTAGGCTAAGTAGAGCTCTGGCCTGGATGAGCCCATCCAATGAGTCATGGCAGACAATGACTCGATAAAAGCTATTATCCCTAATGAAAAAGGTACAAACCACCAAATCCTAACTCTATAATGAGGGGATCCTAACAATGGAGATTTTGGGGGACAGGACATTGCCACCTCCACTGAACCCATTATGCATATCAGAAATGAACACCCCATTCGAGGTGCACTATGTTATTTTGTAAACTTTATTCTACAACATTCATCTCTTATATAGGTAAGAAGGACCTCCGGCTAAGGTATGCAAGCTACTACGTGCTCTCACACTAGTTTTCCATTCCTTCTATGGTCATCCACCATAGCTTCGACTGTTGCCTAGATCACTATACTAACTTGAGTGTTGGAGTGTCCCTACTGGTACCCCTAGTCTAGATTTTCTTTACAAGTCTTTCCGTCCAAGAGGAGAACTCGAGAGGAAGAGAGGCCCCTTCCCATGAAGGGATCGGTGAGATCTCTGACCCTATCAGAGCTTCAAGCAAAGGTAATTTAGCAGCAATAACTACCATTACATAAGACCAAGGAGGAAGATAAAAACCTAGAACCTAGGCTCATGTATATGCATAGAACTAGTAGGATGTGCAAGAATCCAATGTGATAGTCATAGCTAGCTAAAATAATCTATGTACATTGATGCTTATGTTTATGCTCAATTACTTATGGGAGTAATTTTTAAACCTTAATTTGTGATGGGTGTCATTAGAGTATCATTTGTGTATGCTTATATCATGTTTGACTGCAGGACTAGTTACTCCATCTCTTATTGGTTTATTAAAAAGAGTGGTATCATGCTATTATCCATAGATTTGAAATTATGTGTTATAGCCTAGATCGCCTTTGCCTGTAGCTCTAGTGGGGTCTCAAGGTCACGTTGGGTGCTTCGGTGAGGAATGGCTTCAACATCTTTCGTGGGTCTTCTCCTGGATATTCAAGCCTACAAGAAAACCTGGACTAGGGATACCAGCGAGAACACTTCGATACTCAAGTTAGTGTGGCAATCGAGGGCAATAGCCTGGACCATGATGGCCTGAGCCACCATGAAGAGAAGAATGAGGGTCTTTTTGAAAGTGAGCAGGGGTCACCTACTTACCTTGGCCGGAGGTCCCTCTTACCTACTGATGTGGCAAAAAGTTGACGTGTAATCCCTGTCAGATGCCATGTCAGAAGAAGATGCCACGGTGGACTTTCCTCCTCGGGCTTCTTTGCTGGGCCGAGCTCCCTCAGCATATCAGGGCAGCTCGTCGAAGCCAAGTTCCATCCTCTGCCAGATCGGCTCCCGCAAGACCGGGACACCTAGGCCGGAGCCGAGCGGCCTCCTTCGCCAAATTGAGCCCCTCCGAGGTCGAGCCCCCTAGATCGGAGTCGAGCCTAGCCCTCCTCTACCAGGTCGAGCCCCTCCGAGACCAAGCCCTCTACACGAAAGTCATGTACTGACCTCATCCGCCAGGTTGAGCCCCTCCTAGGCCAAGCCACCTGGGCCGGAGTTGAGTCCAACTCTCCTCCGCCAAGTTGAGCTCCTTCGAGGTCAAGCCCTCTGTGCAGGAGTCGAGCCCTGCCCTCCTCCGCCAGATTGAGTCCCTCCGAGGCCAAGCCCCTTGGGCCAAAGTTGAGTCCAGCTCTCCTCCTCTAGGTTGAGCCCCTTTGAGGTCGAGCCCTCTGTGTAGGAGTCGAGCCCTGCCCTCCTCTTCCAGGTCGTGCCCCCTTGAAGTTGAGCCTTTTGGTCCGAAGTCGAGCCTAGCCCTCCTCCGCTAAGTGGAGCCCCTTCAAGGTCGAGCCCCTTGGAGTCGAGCCCCAGCTCTTCAGTTCGGCCTCCACCTCGGACAAAGGCACAAGCCATCGAGGGAGTGATGCCACCCTCCTAGGGCACCGGCGAGTCGCCCAAAGACTGTACGGGGGTGCCCTCCAAGCCATAATAACTATCCGTAGCTACCACTTACACCAGAAAAGGATGAAGCTCCCTGACCGAGGTGCCATGCTCTCCACAAACCACCTGGATCACCCAGAAGAGGAAGTCAACCAGGGAATTTGAATCCCGGGGGCGGTGGTCCCTCGATCGAGGCCTTGCCAAGTTTTCCGGAATGGAGCAACCAGAAGGAATGTCAGAGCACATGGTAGTTTTCCTTATCATGAACCAGGAAAGATGTCCCGTCCACAGCACGGACACCACCGCGCGCGTTGCTAGCACGGGAGAAATCTTGAGGTAGGCATTCAGCAACCACCTGGATATAAAAGAACCATCGACACCCCCAGCGGGGAGGTAAGCAAAAAGTAAGCTGAAAAGTAAGCCAAAGCTAAGCTAAGAGCATCCAAGCAAGTGTGGAAAGAGAGGCCACATAGGAGAACCATGAAGGAGACAGAATTCAAGGCTACCAGAGATCTGCGGGAAGGATCACTCAGACTCAGCCATCCAGCTCTAGTTCACCTCGGCCACCACCTTTCCCAGCATGCTTAAACCCCACTCACATATCATTCACTCCTCCTAGCATGGAGTCCATCTTAGGGGCTCTACCAGGAGGATCTGTTCCCTTGGATTGTCACTGACTTGACCGTCAGAGTGCCCGCACCAGAATCCCCGGCCTGGATCTCTAACCCTTGTTTTGCAGGTCCAGAAGAGCAGGTCGGTCCCAAAGAGACGAGGGGTGATCTGACACCGATAGTAGCTACGAGCCATGATGATCTTGGCAACAATAGATTGGTGCGCCAGGAAGGGGCGCAGGATGAACTTTGATCCAATCTAAATCCCTTGCAAGCAACTCACCGGGAGGATGGTGATGACGCAAGCAAGAGAAGTATCCACCAGCCATGCAAGAGATCCCCCTTCCCATGGGGACCCGCACAGTCTAGAAGGGGAGCTCCATACTCTAGCTCAACCTCCTTCGATGGACATTCAGTTGGCCACACTAGCCCAGCATATGCAAATCCTTGGCTACCCACCAATAGCCAGGGACCCCCGTAGCCCATGCCGCAGCATCCCACGATAGTGGTGCGGGCACCAGACTCAGAAGAAGACTTCAGGGCTCCATCTGGATCTCTGATTGACATTGCCCGAAGAATTAGGGTTTTCTGGTTTTGTAATAAGGGTTGACTTGGTCAACTCAATTTTAGTTTGAGTCTGTATTTCCCTGTAATTTAAATTTTGTTGAGTCATGTTGACTCAATACAAGTCCTAGTAGTGGTCTAGGTCTTCTCCAAGGTGCCACATTTTCTCCCAGGACCAAGCGAGTGGGCGCCACACTCCCAGCCACACGCCAGAGTCCAGGAGGTGCCACATCTCCATCCAGTGTGCCTTGGTCCCCACACCACAAGAAAGCAGGTCCCTTCTTTCATGCGCCACTTGGGAGAGAAATCCATCAAGATACCTCAATCCAAGGAGGAGCCAACTTCTTTCCAGATAAACCCAAGCCAGGATGGCAAGAATTCTTCTTGAAGAGAGGATCAAGGAGGTGCCCCACAATGTTCCATAAAAACCCAAGTTATAAAAGGGAAGAGAGCATGTCTTGGGGAGAAAATCAAGGAGGCACCCAAAAGTTTCCTAAAGTGCCAAAGCCATGAAAGGAAGAAGCCTAAACTTGTGGAGCAAGACTAGGAGGTGTCCAAAAGAGCCAAACCATGAAGGGAAAATCCTTGATTCATGGAGAGATACTAGGAGACACCCCCATAACCTGCCATTTGAAGCTGATTTTCAAGTTTTCTTGGAGTTTTTGGGCTGCCCACTCATGGAAGGAGTCTTGGGAAGAGAATTTGATGCCTAAAGTATGGGTTAGTCCTATTAGTCCCACATGGGAAGTGTATGAAATTTTATTTCTTTGTTATGTCTATATATTCGACTCTATGTAACTCTTGAAAAAATCAGATGAATGAAACCAAATTTTTTTTGTGAGCAAACTTTGTGTTTTCTCTCTTCCGCACTTGCATCCAGGTGTTGAGCTCCATGAGGGAGTAAATCCGGGTTCCCCAGGAACCTTGAGGAGGAGTGAGATCTCCAAAACCCAAACCCTAGGTTAGCCACTCCACTCCCAAACCCTAGCCACCCATCATTCTTTTCTTTCCACCAAGCCCTAGCCTATCCCACTTCTCACGGCCATCCTCTTCAAGTCAAGGCCGACCACCAGCATCCGGGTCCAGTCCGGATACTTCAGATCTACAGCAATTCTAAGAGGAAGTCAGATCAGCCTCCAGGAGAATCCTGATCTCAGCAACTTCAGCTTTCAAGTTCTTCAACCTGGTAAATCTTTTCTTGAGTATCTGAATTCCATCACTTGTTCCTCTTCTTTCCCAGATCTTGAGTCCAGGAGAAGCCGACTCAGCCACAGGACCAGTATTGGAGGATCCATTGCGAAGGTATCCGAATCCGAGGATCCAACAATCTGCTCGAGAGAGTTCTTCCACCAAACTTTGTGAAGATCACTGTCTGGTTGGTAACCCATCTCTCCTCTCTATTTCTATCCTGTTGAAAGTTCAGAGCAAACCCTAGGTCTGGGAGTTTCTCAACCCCCAGCGATCCGTTACTTCTGAATTACTCTGATAATTTAGCTTCTTCTAAATTGTGCTTTCAATTCTTACCTAGTTTCCATCAATTTAGTTTACTTTACTTTGAGTCGAGGCCAATTTCTGAAATATAAAAAAAAGAAAAAAGAAAAAATGATTTAATCTTAAACTTACTTCCGTATACGCTTCTTTGTTCTTTGTTCTGCATCATTTTTGGTATCAGAGCCCTGTCTAGGGTTTCTGTTTTGATTGCTTGTTTGAGTCTCTCTCTTTTTACTTTGTCTGCTCGAAGTAGACTCCCCAGGACGTCCGGTCCTAGGAATGAAGTGAGGTGCAAACCTCCTCTTCTCATTCCATGGGGTGTTCCTAGGGAATGTAGGGGATCCGTTGGGTTACAACTTCGTAGCAGGAATTGTAAACGGGGAAGTACTCTATTTTCAGCACGTAATTGCCCTGTTGCAGGAATTATTTCTCACTGCAGTTAACTCCAAATTCAGTGATCTTTGTTTTTTTGAAACCAGTATAATTGACGCTATTTTACATAATTTTTCTGTGATTTATTGGATTCTGTGAGCTTTCTAAGAATTAAATTACTACAACTCTATTTTTGTGTTTCTGCAATTCAATTATTTTTGAGTGTTCATCTCTTAATTCATCTTAAGGGCATTTGAGCATCTAAGATAAGGGGAGGAGTTGATAACCTCTCCTTAGCCAAAACCACCACCCACTCATTCGAACCTAAGCCTTTAATCTAAAAATTGATTAGACCTAATTTGCCCTAGTGGGCTAGGGACATCAACAAGTCGGGTCAAGGCTAGTGTTGAGTCAGTTTGTCTAGTTACTCTGTGTGTGCTTTGTACTCAGTGTCTAGAACGGTGGTTTTGGGACTACGTCCTGAAGGGCTTGTGTGCTGGTCCACCTACCTGGCCAATCACTGATTGGTGTCTAGGATTGGCATCTAGGGACCTAACACTCCCCTTACACCTGCCTGGCTGAGTCCTGAGTTACTACAGGCTAGCTTGCCACCCTGATTGGGCATCTAGTTTGGGCTCTAGGTCTAGTTAGCCCGTAGTCGATTCAGTTGAGTCTCATTTGGTGTGCTTGCTTGCATCATCATGTCCACCCGGAACGGAGTACCCTACCAACCTGGTCAAACCCAACCTGATTTAGAGGCCATGATTAGAACTCTTACCGAAAGTATGACCAAATTGAGTCAGGATATGAATGAGGGTTTTGCCCAGTTTAGAGATCGAGCCCAGGGACTTGAGAAACATAGACATCAAAATTGGACCCCTGATCCAAAATTTAATAGGCCCCAACCTCACCCATGCCAGGAGCCTAGGAGGACCTTATACCGTGATCCCGAGCATAACCCTAGGAGCCTATATCCATACTTGGTTGAATCAGAAAAGGGACCCGTTAGGAACACCGAACCTTATGCACCCACTTTTGATGGAAGACAAGAGACATATATTAAGTGGGAAGAACAAATGGATTGGTATTTTGAGTGCACTAAAATATCGGAATTAGGACAAGTTAGGTTGGCCAAAACCAAGTTCACCAAACATGCTAGGTCGCATTGGTATGCTATTGAGCATGAGTGTCATCAAAGAAAAGAGGAAATATATACTTGGAGAGATATGAGAAGTAAGTTGAGAGATAGGTACCTAGGTAGATCCTATGAGAAAAGACTTTTAGACCAATGGTACCAATTGCGACAAGGTAATAGGCCTGTGTCTAAATATATCGAGGACTTCCAGTGGTATGACATGAAATGCAATACCATTGAGACCGAAGCTCAGATCACATCGAGGTTTAGGGTTGGGTTACACCCAGACATTTATAGGAAGCTATGCCTTGAAAAGACCAATAAGTTAGACCGAGCCTACCAAGAAGCCCAAGACTATGAGTGGTCTTTAAGATATAACCAATCAAGTACTTTGGACTTAAAGCCAACCTCTACCAACTTGAGTCAAGTTCCGATTGATCCGATATCCGTAGTGAACCAGACTTTTGTTTGTCAATTCCCACTGGTGTCACCTCTTGACCAGAAGGATAACACTGAGAAGGAGTTAGGCATGGCCATCCCAAAATTAGTTGACCGACCAGAGCCGTACTTAAAGAGGAATCAAATAAGAATAGGTTAGAACCTTTCAGTGAGATTGAGGAAGAAATATATGAGCCTGACATAAGTTTGATAGATGAATATGAAGAAGAAGAATTTGAGGATATCTCTCTCGATAATTCAATTAACCAACTCCTACCTAATGGGTTTATTAAGGGGACCCCTGCCACTCAAGGAATTCAGGAGCTAACCCTAAGAGAAGACCCTTTTGAGGAAGTTCAGGAAGAGGAAATTACACCAAATGAAAGTTTAAGTGAGAATACCCCTAAACTCATTGAGGAATCCAAAGAAGACACCCCTGAGTCAAATCTGGTAGAGAAGTGTGAAGAAGGAAGGGGTTCACAAGAATTGCCCATTGAGAAGGTCCAAGAACAAGAAAAAGACAGTAGCTTAGAGGACTTTTTAGATAAACATTCCAAAGACCTTCCTGATAACCTTCCACCTTCTAGGAGCACCCAGCCTATCCTAGAACTTGCACTTGTAGACCCTCCTAGAGCAAATCATGAGGTTTGGATGAGTGCACCTATAGAACAATGTCCTCATTTTAAGGTCATCCTGAATAACCAAGGTTTGTTTCTTGTTTCTGATAAGCCACCTCAAAACTCTGATTCTTATTTCCTACCCTTCCCTGAATCTTCTCATGTTTCTAGAGCTATGGGATTACACTTTACTGAGATCTCTAGGTTGCAAGACTCCTTAGAACCTATTAGGTTTGCCACCTACTTCTGGAAGACCTTATGGCACCTACTAGGCATCCATAATAAGTTTTCATGCTCTGCATGCCCTCCTCCGACCCAAGGTCAAACCTAGAGAGCCTTAGTTTGTTAGGTTTAGACCTAGGGTTCCTTTGGAATAAAGTCCATTCTTTAGGAATGCGTCGCCAGTCTAGTTTAGTTTTTCTTGACCCTTTACTAGGCTTTGGCTCAGATTTTGGTTTGATTGAGAGCACCAGGAATTGGGATTTGTATTTTGTCCAGGACTAAATTTGCATATAATGTTTCGATCAATAGGTCTATAGGCTAGAGTCCCTTTGAAATTGTTCATGGATACAAGCCTCACACACCACTTGATCTGATTTCACTATTAGTCCACACACACAAGTCTCTTGATGCACTTGCATAGCATGTAAAGGACTTGCATAAAGAAATTCATGCCAAAATAAATTTAAGTAATGAAACTTATAAGAAGTTGGCTGATTCTCAAAGGCGAGTCAAAACTTTTGTTGAGGGAGACTACGTAATGATTAGGTTAAGGCCTGAACGGTTTCCTCCTGGAATTGTTAGAAAGTTACATGCTAGAGGAGCTGGACCATTTAGAGTGGTGAAGAGAGTAGGGTCCAATGCCTATGTGCTCGAGTTGCCTTCAGAACTAGGCATTAGCTCCACTTTCAACATTACAGACCTAGTAGAGTATAGAGAGCCAGCTGTGATTCCCAGTGAGCATTTTTGAGCCTAATCCTGCTCTTGAGAGTGAACCCAACCCTGTGTGTCCACCAACAAACTAGCCTGTGAGGAAAGAGCAGATTGAAAAGATTCTGGATGATCAGGTTATCTCTACTCGTAATCGAGGATACCAAAGATACCTGGTCCACTGGCAAGGAAGGCCAGATTCTGATAACTCTTGGATCTCCCGAGAAGAATTACAAGAATTGGACCCAGACCTCTTGGAGAGATACCAGAGCCATCTTGATCCATACTCGACAGGGTCGAGTTCCTCCCACCCCGGGAGAATTGGTGCGGGCACCAGACTCAGAAGAAGACTTCAGGGCTCCATCTGGATCTCTAATTGACATTGCCCGAAGAATTAGGGTTTTCTGGTTTTGTAATAAGGGTTGACTTGGTCAACTCAATTTTAGTTTGAGTCTGTATTTCCCTGTAATTTAAATTTTGTTGAGTCATATTGACTCAATACAAGTCCTAGTAGTGGTCTAGGTCTTCTCCAAGGTGCCACATTTTCTCCTAGGACCAAGCGAGTGGGCGCCACACTCCCAGCCACACGCCAGAGTCCAGGAGGCGCTACATCTCCATCCAGTGTGCCTTGGTCCCCACACCACAAGAAAGCAGGTCCCTTCTTTCATGCGCCACTTGGGAGAGAAATCCATCAAGATACCTCAATCCAAGGAGGAGCCAACTTCTTTCCAGATAAACCCGAGCTAGGATTGCAAGAATTTTTCTTGAAGAGAGGATCAAGGAGGTGCCCCACAATGTTCCATAAAACCCAAGTTATAAAAGGGAAGAGAGCATGTCTTGGGGAGAAAATCAAGGAGGCACCCAAAAGTTTCCTAAAGTGCCAAAGCCATGAAAGGAAGAAGCCTAAACTTGTGGAGCAAGACTAGGAGGTGTCCAAAAGAGCCAAACCATGAAGGGAAAATCCTTGATTCATGGAGAGATACTAGGAGACACCCCCATAACCTGCATTTGGAGCTGATTTTCAAGTTTTCTTGGAGTTTTTGGGCTGCCCACTCATGGAAGGAGTCTTGGGAAGAGAATTTGATGCCTAAAGTGTGGGTTAGTCCTATTAGTCCCACATGGAAAGTGTATGAAATTTTATTTCTTTGTTATGTCTATATATTCAACTCTATGTAACTCTTGAAAAAATCAGATGAATGAAACCAAATTTTTTTTGTGAGCAAACTTTGTGTTTTCTCTCTTCCGCACTTGCATCCAGGTGTTGAGCTCCGTGAGGGAGTAAATCCGGGTTCCCCAGGAACCTTGAGGAGGTGTGAGATCTCCAAAATCCAAACCCTAGGTTAGCCACTCCACTCCCAAACCCTAGCCACCCATCATTCTTTTCTTTCCACCAAGCCCTAGCCTATCCCACTTCTCACGGCCATCCTCTTCAAGTCAAGGCCGACCACCAGCATCCGGGTCCAGTCCGGATACTTCAGATCTACAGTAATTCTAAGAGGAAGTCAGATCAGCCTCCAGGAGAATCCTGATCTCAGCAACTTCAGCTTTCAAGTTCTTCAACCTGGTAAATCTTTTCTTGAGTATCTGAATTCCATCACTTGTTCCTCTTCTTTCCCAGATCTTGAGTCCAGGAGAAGCCGACTCAGCCACAGGACCAGTATTGGAGGATCCATTGCGAAGGATCCGAATCCGAGGATCCAACAATCTGCTCGAGAGAGTTCTTCCACCAAACTTTGTGAAGATCACTGTCTGGTTGGTAACCCATCTCTCCTCTCTATTTCTGTCCTGTTGAAAGTTCAGAGCGAAACCCTAGGTCTGGGAGTTTCTCAACCCCCAGCGATCCGTTACTTCTGAATTACTCTGATAATTTAGCTTCTTCTAAATTGTGCTTTCAATTCTTACCTAGTTTCCATCAATTTAGTTTACTTTACTTTGAGTCGAGGCCAATTTCTGAAATATATAAAAAAAAAAAAAAAAGAATTAATCTTAAATTTACTTCCGCATACGCTTCTTTGTTCTTTGTTCTGCATCATTTTTGGTATCAGAGCCCTGTCTAGGGTTTCTGTTTTGATTGCTTGTTTAAGTCTCTCTCTTTTACTTTGTCTGCTCGAAGTAGACTCCCCAGGACGTCCGGTCCTAGGAATGAAGCGAGGTGCAAACCTCCTCTTCTCATTCCACGGGGTGTTCCTAGGGCGTGTAGGGGATCCGTTGGGTTACAACTTCGTAGCAGGAATTGTAAACGGGGAAGTACTCTATTTTCAGCCCGTAATTGCCCTGTTGCAGGAATTATTTCTCACTGCAGGTAACTCCAAATTCAGTGATCTTTATTTTGATGAAACCAGTATAATTGACGCTATTTTGCATAATTTTCCTGTGATTTATTGGTTTCCGTGAGCTTTCTAAGAATTAAATTACTACAACTCTATTTTTGTGTTTCTGCAATTCAATTATTTTTAAGTGTTCATCTCTTAATTCATCTTAAGGGCATTTGAGCATCTAAGATAAGGGGAGGAGTTGATAACCTCTCCTTAGCCAAAAACCACCACCCACTCATTCGAACCTAAGCCTTTAATCTAAAAATTGATTAGACCTAATTTGCCCTAGTGGGCTAGGGACATCAACAAGTCGGGTCAAGGCTAGTGTTGAGTCAGTTTGTCTAGTTACTCTGTGTGTGCTTTGTACTCAGTGTCTAGAACGGTGGTTTGGGACTACGTCCTGAAGGGCTTGTGTGCTGGTCCGCCTACCTGGCCAATCACTGATTGGTGTCTAGGATTGGCATCTAGGGACCTAACACTCCCCTTACACCTGCCTGGCTGAGTCCTGAGTTACTACAGGCTAGCTTGCCACTCTGATTGGGCATCTAGTTTGGGCTCTAGGTCTAGTTAGCCCATAGTCGATTCAGTTGAGTCTCATTTGGTGTGCTTGCTTGCATCATCATGTCCACCCGGAACGGAGTACCCTACCAACCTGGTCAAACCCAACCTGATTTAGAGGCCATGATTAGAACTCTTACCGAAAGTATGACCAAATTGTGTCAGGATATGAATGAGGGTTTTGCCCAGTTTAGAGATCGAGCCCAGGGACTTGAGAAACATAGACATCAAAATTGGACCCCTGATCCAAAATTTAATAGGCCCCAACCTCACCCATGCCAGGAGCCTAGGAGGACCTTATACCGTGATCCCGAGCATAACCCTAGGAGCCTATATCCATACTTGGTTGACTCAGAAAAGGGACCCGTTAGGAACACCGAACCTTATGCACCCACTTTTGATGGAAGACAAGAGACATATATTAAGTGGGAAGAACAAATGGATTGGTATTTTGAGTGCACTAAAATATCGGAATTAGGACAAGTTAGGTTGGCCAAAACCAAGTTCACCAAACATGCTAGGTCGCATTGGTATGCTATTGAGCATGAGTGTTATCAAAGAAAAGAGGAAATATATACTTGGAGAGATATGAGAAGTAAGTTGAGAGATAGGTACCTAGGTAGATCCTATGAGAAAAGACTTTTAGACCAATGGTACCAATTACGACAAGGTAATAGGCCTGTGTCTAAATATATCGAGGACTTCCAGTGGTATGACATGAAATGCAATACCATTGAGACCGAAGCTCAGATCACATCGAGGTTTAGGGTTGGGTTACACCCAGACATTTATAGGAATCTATGCCTTGAAAAGACCAATAAGTTAGACCGAGCCTACCAAGAAGCCCAAGACTATGAGTGGTCTTTAAGATATAACCAATCAAGTACTTTGGACTTAAAGCCAACCTCTACCAACTTGAGTCAAGTTCCGATTGATCCGATATCCATAGTGAACCAGACTTTTGTTTGTCAATTCCCACTGGTGTCACCTCTTGACCAGAAGGATAACACTGAGAAGGAGTTAGGCATGGCCATCCCAAAATTAGTTGACCCGACCAGAGCCGTACTTAAAGAGGAATCAAATAAGAATAGATTAGAACCTTTCAGTGAGATTGAGGAAGAAATATATGAGCCTGACATAAGTTTGATAGATGAATATGAAGAAGAAGAATTTGAGGATATCTCTCCCGATAATTAATTAACCAACTCCTACCTAATGGGGTTATTAAGGGGACCCCTGCCACTCAAGGAATTCAGGAGCTAACCCTAAGAGAAGACCCTTTTAAGGAAGTTCAGGAAGAGGAAATAGACCAAATGAAAGTTTAAGTGAGAATACCCCTAAACTCATTGAGGAATCCAAAGAAGACACCCCTGAGTCAAATCTGGTAGAGAAGTGTGAAGAAGGAAGGGGTTCACAAGAATTGCCCATTGAGAAGGTCCAGGAACAAGAAAAAGACAGTAGCTTAGAGGACTTTTTAGATAAACATTCCAAAGACCTTCCTGATAACCTTCCACCTTCTAGGAGCACCCAGCTATCCTAGAACTTGCACTTGTAGACCCTCCTAGAGCAAATCATGAGGTTTGGATGAGTGCACCTATAGAACAATGTCCTCATTTTAAGGTCATCCTGAATAACCAAGGTTTGTTTCTTGTTTCTGATAAGCCACCTCAAAACTCTGATTCTTATTTCCTACCCTTCCCTGAATCTTCTCATGTTTCTAGAGCTATGGGATTACACTTTACTGAGATCTCTAGGTTGCAAGACTCCTTAGAACCTATTAGGTTTGCCACCTACTTCTGGAAGACCTTATGGCACCTACTAGGCATCCATAATAAGTTTTCATGCTCTGCATGCCCTCCTCCGACCCAAGGTCAAACCTAGAGAGCCTTAGTTTGTTAGGTTTATACCTAGGGTTCCTTTGGAATAAAGTCCATTCTTTAGGAATGCGTCGCCAGTCTAGTTTAGTTTTTTCTTGACCCTTTACTAGGCTTTGGCTCAGATTTTGGTTTGATTGAGAGCACCAGGAATTGGGATTTGTATTTTGTCCAGGACTAAATTTGCATATAATGTTTCGATCAATAGGTCTATAGGCTAGAGTCCCTTTGAAATTGTTCATGGATACAAGCCTCACACACCACTTGATCTGATTTCACTATTAGTCCACACACACAAGTCTCTTGATGCACTTGCATAGCATGTAAAGGACTTGCATAAAGAAATTCATGCCAAAATAAATTTAAGTAATGAAACTTATAAGAAGTTGGCTGATTCTCAAAGGCGAGTCAAAACTTTTGTTGAGGGAGACTACGTAATGATTAGGTTAAGGCCTGAACGGTTTCCTCCTGGAACTGTTAGAAAGTTACATGCTAGAGGAGCTGGACCATTTAGAGTGGTGAAGAGAGTAGGGTCCAATGCCTATGTGCTCGAGTTGCCTTCAGAACTAGGCATTAGCTCCACTTTCAACATTACAGACCTAGTAGAGTATAGAGAGCCAGCTGTGATTCCCAGTGAGCCTTTTTGAGCCTAATCCTGCTCTTGAGAGTGAACCCAACCCTGTGTGTCCACCAACAAACTGGCCTGTGAGGAAAGAGCAGATTGAAAAGATTCTGGATGATCAGGTTATCTCTACTCGTAATCGAGGATACCAAAGATACCTGGTCCGCTGGCAAGGAAGGCCAGATTCTGATAACTCTTGGATCTCCTGAGAAGAATTACAAGAATTGGACCCAGACCTCTTGGAGAGATACCAGAGCCAGCTTGATCCATACTCGACAGGGTCGAGTTCCTCCCACCCCGGGAGAATTGGTGCGGGCACCAGACTCAGAAGAAGACTTCAGGCTCCATCTGGATCTCTGATTGACATTGCCCGAAGAATTAGGGTTTTCTGGTTTTGTAATAAGGGTTGACTTGGTCAACTCAATTTTAGTTTGAGTCTGTATTTCCCTGTAATTTAAATTTTGTTGAGTCATATTGACTCAATACAAGTCCTAGTAGTGGTCTAGGTCTTCTCCAAGGTGCCGCATTTTCTCCCAGGACCAAGCGAGTGGGCGCCACACTCCCAGCCACACGCCAGAGTCCAGGAGGCGCTACATCTCCATCCAGTGTGCCTTGGTCCCCACACCACAAGAAAGCAGGTCCCTTCTTTCATGCGCCACTTGGAAGAGAAATCCATCAAGATACCTCAATCCAAGGAGGAGCCAACTTCTTTCCAGATAAACCCAAGCCAGGATGGCAAGAATTTTTCTTGAAGAGAGGATCAAGGAGGTGCCCCACAATGTTCCATAAAAACCCAAGTTATAAAAGGGAAGAGAGCATGTCTTGGGGAGAAAATCAAGGAGGCACCCAAAAGTTTCCTAAAGTGCCAAAGCCATGAAAGGAAGAAGCCTAAACTTGTGGAGCAAGACTAGGAGGTGTCCAAAAGAGCCAAACCATGAAGGGAAAATCCTTGATTCATGGAGAGATACTAGGAGACACCCCCATAACCTGCATTTGGAGCTGATTTTCAAGTTTTCTTGGAGTTTTTGGGCTGCCCACTCATGGAAGGAGTCTTGGGAAGAGAATTTGATGCCTAAAGTGTGGGTTAGTCCTATTAGTCCCACATGGAAAGTGTATGAAATTTTATTTCTTTGTTATGTCTATATATTCAACTCTATGTAACTCTTGAAAAATCAGATGAATGAAACCAAATTTTTTGTGAGCAAACTTTGTGTTTTCTCTCTTCCGCACTTGCATCCAGGTGTTGAGCTCCATGAGGGAGTAAATCCGGGTTCCCCAGGAACCTTGAGGAGGTGTGAGATCTCCAAAACCCAACCCTAGGTTAGCCACTCCACTCCCAAACCCTAGCCACCCATCATTCTTTTCTTTCCACCAAGCCCTAGCCTATCCCACTTCTCACGGCCATCCTCTTCAAGTCAAGGCCGACCACCAGCATCCGGGTCCAGTCCGGATACTTCAGATCTACAGCAATTCTAAGAGGAAGTCAGATCAGCCTCCAGGAGAATCCTGATCTCAGCAACTTCAGCTTTCAAGTTCTTCAACCTGGTAAATCTTTTCTTGAGTATCTGAATTCCATCACTTGTTCCTCTTCTTTCCCAGATCTTGAGTCCAGGAGAAGCCGACTCAGCCACAGGACCAGTATTGGAGGATCCATTGCGAAGGTATCCGAATCCGAGGATCCAACAATCTGCTCGAGAGAGTTCTTCCACCAAACTTTGTGAAGATCACTGTCTGGTTGGTAACCCATCTCTCCTCTCTATTTCTGTCCTGTTGAAAGTTCAGAGCGAAACCCTAGGTCTGGGAGTTTCTCAACCCCCAGCGATCCGTTACTTCTGAATTACTCTGATAATTTAGCTTCTTCTAAATTGTGCTTTCAATTCTTACCTAGTTTCCATCAATTTAGTTTACTTTACTTTGAGTCGAGGCCAATTTCTGAAATATAAAAAAAAAAAAAAAAAAAAGAATTAATCTTAAATTTACTTCCGCATACGCTTCTTTGTTCTTTGTTCTGCATCATTTTTGGTATCAGAGCCCTGTCTAGGGTTTCTGTTTTGATTGCTTGTTTGAGTCTCTCTCTTTTTACTTTGTCTGCTCGAAGTAGACTCCCCAGGACGTCCGGTCCTAGGAATGAAGCGAGGTGCAAACCTCCTCTTCTCATTCCATGGGGTGTTCCTAGGGCGTGTAGGGGATCCGTTGAGTTACAACTTCGTAGCAGGAATTGTAAACGGGGAAGTACTCTGTTTTCAGCCCGTAATTGCCCTATTGCAGGAATTATTTTCACTGCAGGTAACTCCAAATTCGGTGATCTTTGTTTTGATGAAACCAGTATAATTGTCGCTATTTTGCATAATTTTCCTGTGATTTATTGGTTTCCGTGAGCTTTCTAAGAATTAAATTACTACAACTCTATTTTTGTGTTTCTGCAATTCAATTATTTTTGAGTGTTCATCTCTTAATTCATCTTAAGGGCATTTGAGCATCTAAGATAAGGGGAGGAGTTGATAACCTCTCCTTAGCCAAAAACTACCACCCACTCATTCGAACCTAAGCCTTTAATCTAAAATTGATTAGACCTAATTTGCCCTAGTGGGCTAGGGACATCAACAAGTCGGGTCAAGGCTAGTGTTGAGTCAGTTTGTCTAGTTACTCTGTGTGTGCTTTGTACTCAGTGTCTAGAACGGTGGTTTTGGGACTACGTCCTGAAGGGCTTGTGTGCTGGTCCACCTACCTGGCCAATCACTGATTGGTGTCTAGGATTGGCATCTAGGGACCTAACACTCCCCTTACACCTGCCTGGCTGAGTCCTGAGTTACTACAGGCTAGCTTGCCACTCTGATTGGGCATCTAGTTTGGGCTCTAGGTCTAGTTAGCCCGTAGTCGATTCAGTTGAGTCTCATTTGGTGTGCTTGCTTGCATCATCATGTCCACCCGGAACGGAGTACCCTACCAACCTGGTCAAACCCAACCTGATTTAGAGGCCATGATTAGAACTCTTACCGAAAGTATGACCAAATTGAGTCAGGATATGAATGAGGGTTTGCCCAGTTTAGAGATCGAGCCCAGGGACTTGAGAAACATAGACATCAAAATTGGACCCCTGATCCAAAATTTAATAGGCCCCAACCTCACCCATGCCAGGAGCCTAGGAGGACCTTATACCGTGATCCCGAGCATAACCCTAGGAGCCTATATCCATACTTGGTTGACTCAGAAAAGGGACCCGTTAGGAACACCGAACCTTATGCACCCACTTTTGATGGAAGACAAGAGACATATATTAAGTGGGAAGAACAAATGGATTGGTATTTTGAGTGCACTAAAATATCGGAATTAGGACAAGTTAGGTTGGCCAAAACCAAGTTCACCAAACATGCTAGGTCGCATTGGTATGCTATTGAGCATGAGTGTTATCAAAGAAAAGAGGAAATATATACTTGGAGAGATATGAGAAGTAAGTTGAGAGATAGGTACCTAGTTAGATCCTATGAGAAAAGACTTTTAGACCAATGGTACCAATTGCGACAAGGTAATAGGCCTGTGTCTAAATATATCGAGGACTTCCAGTGGTATGACATGAAATGCAATACCATTGAGACCGAAGCTCAGATCACATCGAGGTTTAGGGTTGGGTTACACCCAGACATTTATAGGAATCTATGCCTTGAAAAGACCAATAAGTTAGACCGAGCCTACCAAGAAGCCCAAGACTATGAGTGGTCTTTAAGATATAACCAATCAAGTACTTTGGACTTAAAGCCAACCTCTACCAACTTGAGTCAAGTTCCGATTGATCCGATATCCGTAGTGAACCAGACTTTTGTTTGTCAATTCCCACTGGTGTCACCTCTTGACCAGAAGGATAACACTGAGAAGGAGTTAGGCATGGCCATCCCAAAATTAGTTGACCCGACCAGAGCCGTACTTAAAGAGGAATCAAATAAGAATAGGTTAGAACCTTTCAGTGAGATTGAGGAAGAAATATATGAGCCTGACATAAGTTTGATAGATGAATATGAAGAAGAAGAATTTGAGGATATCTCTCCCGATAATTCAATTAACCAACTCCTACCTAATGGGGTTATTAAGGGGACCCCTGCCACTCAAGGAATTCAGGAGCTAACCCTAAGAGAAGACCCTTTTGAGGAAGTTCAGGAAGAGGAAATAAGACCAAATGAAAGTTTAAGTGAGAATACCCCTAAACTCATTGAGGAATCCAAAGAAGACACCCCTGAGTCAAATCTGGTAGAGAAGTGTGAAGAAGGAAGGGGTTCACAAGAATTGCCCATTGAGAAGGTCCAAGAACAAGAAAAAGACAGTAGCTTAGAGGACTTTTTAGATAAACATTCCAAAGACCTTCCTGATAACCTTCCACCTTCTAGGAGCACCCAGCCTATCCTAGAACTTGCACTTGTAGACCCTCCTAGAGCAAATCATGAGGTTTGGATGAGTGCACCTATAGAACAATGTCCTCATTTTAAGGTCATCCTGAATAACCAAGGTTTGTTTCTTGTTTCTGATAAGCCACCTCAAAACTCTGATTCTTATTTCCTACCCTTCCCTGAATCTTCTCATGTTTCTAGAGCTATGGGATTACACTTTACTGAGATCTCTAGGTTGCAAGACTCCTTAGAACCTATTAGGTTTGCCACCTACTTCTGGAAGACCTTATGGCACCTACTAGGCATCCATAATAAGTTTTCATGCTCTGCATGCCCTCCTCCGACCCAAGGTCAAACCTAGAGAGCCTTAGTTTGTTAGGTTTATACCTAGGGTTCCTTTGGAATAAAGTCCATTCTTTAGGAATGCGTCGCCAGTCTAGTTTAGTTTTTTCTTGACCCTTTACTAGGCTTTGGCTCAGATTTTGGTTTGATTGAGAGCACCAGGAATTGGGATTTGTATTTTGTCCAGGACTAAATTTGCATATAATGTTTCGATCAATAGGTCTATAGGCTAGAGTCCCTTTGAAATTGTTCATGGATACAAGCCTCACACACCACTTGATCTGATTTCACTATTAGTCCACACACACAAGTCTCTTGATGCACTTGCATAGCATGTAAAGGACTTGCATAAAGAAATTCATGCCAAAATAAATTTAAGTAATGAAACTTATAAGAAGTTGGCTGATTCTCAAAGGCGAGTCAAAACTTTTGTTGAGGGAGACTACGTAATGATTAGGTTAAGGCCTGAACGGTTTCCTCCTGGAACTGTTAGAAAGTTACATGCTAGAGGAGCTGGACCATTTAGAGTGGTGAAGAGAGTAGGGTCCAATGCCTATGTGCTCGAGTTGCCTTCAGAACTAGGCATTAGCTCCACTTTCAACATTACAGACCTAGTAGAGTATAGAGAGCCAGCTGTGATTCCCAGTGAGCCTTTTTGAGCCTAATCCTGCTCTTGAGAGTGAACCCAACCCTGTGTGTCCACCAACAAACTGGCCTGTGAGGAAAGAGCAGATTGAAAAGATTCTGGATGATCAGGTTATCTCTACTCGTAATCGAGGATACCAAAGATACCTGGTCCGCTGGCAAGGAAGGCAGATTCTGATAACTCTTGGATCTCCCGAGAAGAATTACAAGAATTGGACCAGACCTCTTGGAGAGATACCAGAGCATCTTGATCCATACTCGAAGGGTCGAGTTCTCCCACCCCGGGAGATTGGTGCGGGCACCAGACCAGAAGAAGACTTCAGGGCTCCATCTGGATCTCTAATGCATTGCCCGAAGAATAGGGTTTTCTGGTTTGTAATAAGGTTGACTTGGTCAACTCAATTTAGTTTGAGTCTGTATTTCCTGATTTAAATTGTTGAGTCATTTGACTCAATACAAGTCCTAGTAGTGGTCTAGGTCTTCTCCAAGGTGCCACATTTTCTCCCAGGACCAAGCGAGTGGGCGCCACACTCCCAGCACAGCCAGAGTCCAGGAGGCGTAATCTCCATCCAGTGTGCCTTGGTACCCACACCACAAGAAAGCAGGTCCCTTATTTCATGCGCCACTTGGGGAGAAATCATCAAGATACCTCAATCAAGGAGGAGCCAACTTCTTCCAGATAAACCAAGCAGGATTGCAAGATTTTCTGAAGAGAGGTCAGGAGGTGCCCCACAATGTTCCATAAAAACCCAAGTTATAAAAGGGAAGAGAGCAGTCTTGGGAAAAATCAAGGAGGCACCAAAAGTTTCTAAAGTGCCAAAGCCATGAAAGGAAGAAGCCTAAACTTGTGGAGCAAGATAGGAGGTGTCAAAAGAGCCAAACCATGAAGGGAAAATCCTTGATTCATGGAGAGATACTAGGAGACACCCCATAACTGCATTTGGAGCTGATTTTCAAGTTTTCTTGGAGTTTTTGGGCTGCCCACCATGGAAGGAGTCTGGGAAGAGAATTTGATGCCTAAAGTGTGGGTTAGTCCTATTAGTCCCACATGGAAAGTGTATGAAATTTTATTCTTTGTTATGTCTTATATTCAACTCTATGTAACTCTTGAAAAAATCAGATGAATGAAACCAAATTTTTTTGTGAGCAAACTTTGTGTTTTCTCTCTTCCGCACTTGCATCCAGGTGTTGAGCTCCGTGAGGGAGTAAATCCGGGTTCCCAGGAACCTTGAGGAGGTGTGAGATCTCCAAAACCCAAACCCTAGGTTAGCCACTCCACTCCCAAACCCTAGCACCCATCATTCTTTAATAGGAAGTCAGATCAGCCTCCAGGAGAATCCTGATCTCAGCAACTTCGCTTTCAGTTCTTCAACCTGGTAAATCTTTTCTTGAGTATCTGAATTCAATCACTTGTCCTCTTCTTTCCCAGATCTTGAGTCCAGGAGAAGCCGACTCAGCCACAGGAACAGTATTGGAGGATCCATTGCGAAGGTATCCGAATCCGAGGATCAACAATCTGCTCGAGAGAGTTCTTCCACCAAACTTTGTGAAGATCACTGTCTGGTTGGTAACCAATCTCTCCTCTCTATTTCTGTCCTGTTGAAAGTTCAGAGCGAAACCTAGGTCTGGAGTTTCTCAACCCCAGCGATCCGTTACTTCTGAATTACTCTGATAATTAGCTTCTTCTAAATTGTGCTTTCAATTCTTACCTAGTTTCCATCAATTTAGTTTACTTTACTTTGAGTCGAGGCCATTTCTGAAATATATATATAAAAAAAAAAGAATTAATCTTAAATTTACTTCCGCATACGCTTCTTTGTTTTGTTCTGCATCATTTTTGGTATCAGAGCCCTGTCTATGGTTTCTGTTTTGATTGCTTATTAAGTCTCTCTCTTTTTACTTGTCGGCTCGAAGTAGACTCCACAGGACGTCCGGTCCTAGAATGAAGCGAGGTGCAAACCTCCTCTTCTCACTTCCACGGGGTGTTCCTAGGGCGTGTATGGGATCCGTTGGGTTACACTTCGTAGCAGGAATTGTAAACGGGGAAGTACTCTATTTTCAGCCCGTAATTGCCCTGTTGCAGGAATTATTTCTCACTGCAGGTAACTCCAAATTCATGATCTTTATTTTGATGAACCAGTATAATTGACGCTATTTTGCATAATTTTCCTGTGATTATTGGTTTCCGTGAGCTTTCTAAGAATAAATTACTACAACTCTATGTTTTGTGTTTCTGCAATTCATTATTTTTAAGTGTTCATCTCTTAATTCATCTTAAGGGCATTTGAGCATCTAAGATAAGGGGAGGAGTGATAACCTCTCCTTAGCAAAACCACCACCCACTCATTCGAACCTAAGCCTTTAATAAAAAATTGATTAGACCTAATTTGCCCTAGTGGGCTAGGGACATCAACAAGTCGGGTCAAGGCTAGTGTTGAGTCAGTTTGTCTAGTTACTCTGTGTGTGCTTGTACTCAGTTCTAGAACGGTGGTTTTTGGGACTACGTCCTGAAGGGCTTGTGTGCTGGTCCGCCTACCTGGCCAATCACTGATGGTGTCTAGGATTGGCATCTAGGGACCTAACACTCCCTTACACCTGCCTGGCTGAGTCCTGGTTACTACAGGGCTAGCTTGCCACTCTGATTGGGCATCTAGTTTGGGCTCTAGGTCTAGTTAGCCCATAGTCGATTCAGTTGAGTCTCATTTGGTGTGCATGCTTGCATCATCATGTCCACCCGGACGGAGACCCTACCAACCTGGTCAAACCCAACCTGATTTAGAGGCCATGATTAGAACTCTTCCGAAAGTATGACCAAATTGTGTCGGATATGAATGAGGGTTTTGCCCAGTTTAGAGATCGAGCCCAGGGACTTGAGAAACATAGACATCAAAAATGGACCCTGATCCAAAATTAATAGGCCCCAACCTCACCCATGCCAGGAGCCTAGGAGGACCTTATACCGTGATCCCGAGCATAACCCTAGGAGCCTATATCCATACTTGGTTGACTCAGAAAAGGGACCCGTTAGGAACACCGAACCTTATGCACCCACTTTTGATGGAAGACAAGAGACATATATTAAGTGGGAAGAACAAATGGATTGGTATTTTGAGTGCACTAAATATCGGAATTAGGACAAGTTAGGTTGGCCAAAACCAAGTTCACCAAACATGCTAGGTCGCATTGGATGCTATTGAGCATGAGTGTTATCAAAGAAAGAGGAAATATATACTTGGAGAGATATGAGAAGTAAGTTGAGAGATAGGTACCTAGGTAGATCCTATGAGAAAAGACTTTTAGACCAATGGTACCAATACGACAAGGTAATAGGCCTGTGTCTAAATATATCGAGGACTTCCAGTGGTATGACATGAAATGCAATACCATTGAGACCGAAGCTCAGATCACATCGAGGTTTAGGGTGGTTACACCTAGACATTTATAGGAATCTATGCCTTGAAAAGACCAATAAGTTAGACCGAGCCTACCAAGAAGCCCAAGACTATGAGTGGTCTTTAAGATATAACCAATCAAGTACTTTGGACTTAAACAACCTCTACCAACTTGAGTCAAGTTCCGATTGATCCGATATCCATAGTGAACCAGACTTTTGTTTGTCAATTCCACTGGTGTCACCTCTTGACCAGAAGGATAACACTGAGAAGGAGTTAGGCATGGCCATCCCAAAATTAGTTACCCGACCAGAGCCGTACTAAAGAGGAATCAAATAAGAATAGATTAGAACCTTTCAGTGAGATTGAGGAAGAAATATATGAGCCTGACATAAGTTTGATAGATGAATATGAAGAAGAAGAATTTGAGGATATCTCTCCCGATATTCAATTAACCAACTCCTACCTAATGGGGTTATTAAGGGGACCCCTGCCACTCAAGGAATTCAGGAGCTAACCCTAAGAGAAGACCTTTTTAAGGAAGTTCAGGAAGAGGAAATTACACCAAATGAAAGTTTAAGTGAGAATACCCCTAAACTCATTGAGGAATCCAAAGAAGACACCCCTGAGTCAAATCTGGTAGAGAATGTGAAGAAGGAAGGGGTTCACAAGAATTGCCCATTGAGAAGTCCAGGAACAAGAAAAAGACAGTAGCTTAGAGGACTTTTTAGATAAACATTCCAAAGACCTTCCTGATAACCTTCCACCTTCTAGGAGCACCCAGCCTATCCTAGAAACTTGCACTTGTAGACCCTCCTAGAGCAAATCATGAGGTTTGGATGAGTGCACCTATAGAACAATGTCCTCATTTTAAGGTCATCCTGAATAACCAAGGTTGTTTCTTGTTTCTGATAAGCCACCTCAAAACTCTGATTCTTATTTCCTACCCTTCCCTGAATCTCTCATGTTTCTAGAGCTATGGGATTACACTTTACTGAGATCTCTAGGTTGCAAGACTCCTTAGAACCTATTAGGTTTGCCACCTACTTCTGGAAGACCTTATGGCACCTACTAGGCATCCATAATAAGTTTTCATGCTCTGCATGCCCTCCTCCGACCCAAGGTCAAACCTAGAGAGCCTTAGTTTGTTAGGTTTATACCTAGGGTTCCTTTGGAATAAAGTCCATTCTTTAGGAATGCGTCGCCAGTCTAGTTTAGTTTTTTCTTGACCCTTTACTAGGCTTTGGCTCAGATTTTGGTTTGATTGAGAGCACCAGGAATTGGGATTTGTATTTGTCCAGGACTAAATTTGCATATAATGTTTCGATCAATAGGTCTATAGGCTAGAGTCCCTTTGAAATTGTTCATGGATACAAGCCTCACACACCACTTGATCTGATTTCACTATTAGTCCACACACACAAGTCTCTTGATGCACTTGCATAGCATGTAAAGGACTTGCATAAAGAAATTCATGCCAAAATAAATTTAAGTAATGAAACTTATAAGAAGTTGGCTGATTCTCAAAGGCGAGTCAAAACTTTTGTTGAGGGAGACTAGTAATGATTAGGTTAAGGCCTGAACGGTTTCCTCCTGGAACTGTTAGAAAGTTACATGCTAGAGGAGCTGGACCATTTAGAGTGGTGAAGAGAGTAGGGTCCAATGCCTATGTGCTCGAGTTGCCTTCAGAACTAGGCATTAGCTCCACTTTCAACATTACAGACCTAGTAGAGTATAGAGAGCCAGCTGTGATTCCCAGTGAGCCTTTTGAGCCTAATCCTGCTCTGAGAGTGAACCCAACCTGTGTGTCCACCAACAAACTGGCCTGTGAGGAAAGAGCAGAGATTGAAAAGATTCTGGATGATCAGGTTATCTCTACTCGTAATCGAGGATACCAAAGATACCTGGTCGCTGGCAAGGAAGGCCAGATTCTGAAACTCTTGGATCTCCCGAGAAGAATTACAAGAATTGGACCCAGACCTCTTGGAGAGATACCAGAGCCAGCTTGATCCATACTCGACAGGGTCGAGTTCCTCCCACCCCGGGAGAATTGGTGCGGGCACCAGACTCAGAAGAAGACTTCAGGGCTCATCTGGATCTCTGATTGACATTGCCCGAAGAATTAGGGTTTTCTGGTTTTGTAATAAGGGTTGACTTGGTCAACTCAATTTTAGTTTGAGTCTGTATTTCCCTGTAATTTAAATTTTGTTGAGTCATATTGACTCAATACAAGTCCTAGTAGTGGTCTAGGTTCTCCAGGTGCCGCATTTTTCTCCCAGGACCAAGCGAGTGGGCGCCACACTCCCAGCCACACGCCAGAGTCCAGGAGGCGCTACATCTCCATCCAGTGTGCCTTGGTCCCCACACCACAAGAAAGCAGGTCCCTTCTTTCATGCGCCACTTGGAAGAGAAATCCATCAAGATACCTCAATCCAAGGAGGAGCCAACTTCTTTCCAGATAAACCCAAGCCAGGATGGCAAGAATTTTTCTTGAAGAGAGGATCAAGGAGGTGCCCACAATGTTCCATAAAAACCCAAGTTATAAAAGGGAAGAGAGCATGTCTGGGGAGAAAATCAAGGAGGCACCCAAAAGTTTCCTAAAGTGCCAAAGCCATGAAAGGAAGAAGCCTAAACTTGTGGAGCAAGACTAGGAGGTGTCCAAAAGAGCCAAACCATGAAGGAAAATCCGTGATTCATGGAGAGATACTAGGAGACACCCCCCATAACCTGCCATTTGGAGATGATTTTCAAGTTTTCTTGGAGTTTTTGGGCTGCCCACTCATGGAAGGAGTCTTGGGAAGAGAATTTGATGCCTAAAGTGTGGGTTAGTCCTATTGGTCCCACATGGAAGTGTATGAATTTTATTTCTTTGTTATGTCTATATATTCAACTCTATGTAACTCTTGAAAAAATCAGATGAATGAAACCAAATTTTTTTTGTGAGCAAACTTTGTGTTTTCTCTCTTCGCACTTGCATCCAGGTGTTGAGCTCCATGAGGGAGTAAATCCGGGTTCCCAGGAACCTTGAGGAGGTGTGAGATCTCCAAAACCCAACCCTAGTTAGCCACTCCACTCCCAAACCCTAGCCACCCATCATTCTTTTCTTTCCACCAAGCCCTAGCCTATCCCACTTCTCACGGCCATCCTCTTCAAGTCAAGGCCGACCACCAGCATCCGGGTCCAGTCCGGATACTTCAGATCTACAGCAATTCTAAGAGGAAGTCAGATCAGCCTCCAGGAGAATCCTGATCTCAGCAACTTCAGCTTTCAAGTTCTTCAACTGGTAAATCTTTTTTGAGTATCTGAATTCCATCACTGTTCCTCTTCTTTCCCAGATCTTGAGTCCAGGAGAAGCCGACTCAGCCACAGGACCAGTATTGGAGGATCCATTGCGAAGGTATCCGAATCCGGGATCCAACAATCTGCTCGAGAGAGTTCTTCCACCAAACTTTGTGAAGATCACTGTTGGTTGGTAACCCATCTCTCCTCTCTATTTCTATCCTGTTGAAAGTTCAGAGCGAAACCCTAGGTCTGGGAGTTTCTCAACCCCCAGCGATCCGTTACTTCTGAATTACTCTGATAATTTAGCTTCTTCTAAATGTGCTTTCAATTCTTACCTAGTTTCCATCAATTTAGTTACTTTACTTGAGTCGAGGCCAATTTCTGAAATATATATAAAAAAAAAGAATTAATCTTAAATTTACTTCCGCATACGCTTCTTTGTTCTTGTTCTGCATCATTTTTGGTATCAGAGCCCTGTCTAGGGTTTTTTTTGATTGCTTGTTTAAGTCCTCTCTTTTTTACTTTGTCTGCTCGAAGTAGACTCCCAGGACGTCCGTCCTAAGAATGAAGCGAGGTGCAAACCTCCTCTCTCATTCCACGGGGTGTTCCTAGGGCGTGTAGGGGATCCGTTGGGTTACAACTTCGTAGCAGGAATTGTAAACGGGGAAGTACTCTATTTTCAGCCCGTAATTGCCCTGTTGCAGGAATTTTCTCAACTGCAGGTAACTCCAAATTCGGTGATCTTTATTTTGTTGAAACAGTATAATTGACACTATTTTGCATAATTTTCCTGTGATTTATTGGTTTCCTGAGCTTTCTAAGAATTAAATTACTACGGCTCTTTTTTGTATTTCTGCAATTCAATATTTTTGAGTGTTCATCTCTTAATTCATCTTAAGGGCATTTGAGCATCTAAGATAAGGGGAGGAGTTGAAAACTCTCCTTAGCCAAAAACCACCACCCACTCATTCGAACCTAAGCCTTTAATCTAAAAATTGATTAGACCTAATTTGCCCTAGTGGGCTAGGGACATCAACAAGTCGGGTCAAGCTAGTGTTGAGTCAGTTTGTCTAGTTACTCTGTGTGTGCTTTGTACTCAGTGTCTAGAAGGTGGTTTTGGGACTACGTCCTGAAGGCTTGTGTGCTGGTCCGCCTACCTGGCCAATCACTGATTGGTGTCTAGGATTGGCATCTAGGGACCTAACACTCCCTTACACCTGCCTGGCTGAGTCCTGAGTTACTAAGGCTAGCTTGCCACTCTGATTGGGCATCTAGTTTGGGCTCTAGGTCTAGTTAGCCCGTAGTCGATTCAGTTGAGTCTCATTTGGTGTGCTTGCTTGCATCATCATGTCCACCCGGAACGGAGTACCCTACCAACCTGGTCAAACCCAACCTGATTTAGAGGCCATGATTAGAACTCTTACCGAAAGTATGACCAAATTGAGTCAGGATATGAATGAGGGTTTGCCCAGTTTAGAGATCGAGCCCAGGGACTTGAGAAACATAGACATCAAAATTGGACCCCTGATCCAAAATTAATAGGCCCCAACCTCACCCATGCCAGGAGCCTAGGAGGACCTTATACCGTGATCCCGAGCATAACCCTAGGAGCCTATATCCATACTTGGTTGACTCAGAAAGGGACCCGTTAGGAACACCGAACCTTATGCACCCACTTTTGATGGAAGACAAGAGACATATATTAAGTGGAAGAACAAATGGATGGTATTTGAGTGCACTAAAATATCGGAATTAGGACAAGTTAGGGTGGCCAAAACCAAGTTCACCAAACATGCTAGGTCGCATTGGTATGCTATTGAGCATGAGTGTTATCAAAGAAAAGAGGAAATATATACTTGGAGAGATATGAGAAGTAAGTTGAGAGATAGGTACCTAGGTAGATCCTATGAGAAAAGACTTTTAGACTAATGGTACCAATTACGACAAGGTAATAGGCCTGTGTCTAAATATATCGAGGACTTCCAGTGGTATGACATGAAATGCAATACCATTGAGACCGAAGCTCAGATCACATCGAGGTTTAGGGTTGGGTTACACCCAGACATTTATAGGATCTATGCTTGAAAAGACCAATAAGTTAGACCGAGCCTACCAAGAAGCCCAGGACTATGAGTGGTCTTTAAGATATAACCAATCAAGTACTTTGGACTTAAAGCCAACCTCTACCAACTTGAGTCAAGGCGATTGATCCGATATCCGTAGTGAACCAGACTTTTGTTTGTCAATTCCCACTGGTGTCACCTCTTGACCAGAAGGATAACACTGAGAAGGAGTTAGGCATGGCCATCCCAAAATTAGTTGACCCGACCAGAGCCGTACTTAAAGAGGAATCAAATAAGAATAGATTAGAACCTTTCAGTGAGATTGAGGAAGAAATATATGAGCCTGACATAAGTTTGATAGAGAATATGAAGAAGAAGAATTTGAGGATATCTCTCCCGATAATTCAATTAACCAACTATACCTAATGGGGTTATTAAGGGGACCCTGCCACTCAAGGAATTCAGGAGCTAACCCTAAGAGAAGACCCTTTTAAGGAAGTTCAGGAAGAGGAAATTACACAAATGAAGTTTAAGTGAGAATACCCCTAAACTCATTGAGGAATCCAAAGAAGACACCCCTGAGTCAAATCTGGTAGAGAAGTGTGAAGAAGGAAGGGGTTCACAAGAATTGCCCATTGAGAAGGTCCAGAATAAGAAAAACAGTAGCTTAGAGGACTTTTTAGATAAACATTCCAAAGACCTTCCTGATAACCTTCCACCTTCTAGGAGCACCCAGCCTATCCTAGAACTTGCACTTGTAGACCCTCCTAGAGAAATCATGAGGTTTGGATGAGTGCACCTATAGAACAATGTCCTCATTTTAAGGTCATCCTGAATAACCAAGGTTTGTTTCTTGTTTCTGATAAGCCACCTCAAAACTCTGATTCTTATTTCCTACCCTTCCCTGAATCTTCTCATGTTTCTAGAGCTATGGGATTACACTTTACTGAGATCTCTAGGTTGCAAGACTCCTTAGAACCTATTAGTTTTGCCACCTACTTCTGGAAGACCTTATGGCACCTACTAGGCATCCATAATAAGTTTTCATGCTCTGCATGCCCTCCTCCGACCCAAGGTCAAACCTAGAGAGCCTTAGTTTGTTAGGTTTACCTAGGGTCCTTTGGAATAAAGTCCATTCTTTAGGAATGCGTCGCCAGTCTAGTTTAGTTTTTTCTTGACCCTTTACTAGGCTTTGGCTCAGATTTGGTTTGATTGAGAGCACCAAGAATTGGGATTTGTATTTTGTCCAGGACTAAATTTGCATATAATGTTTCGATCAATAGGTCTATAGGCTAGAGTCCCTTTGAAATTGTTCATGGATACAAGCCTCACACACCACTTGATCTAATTTCACTATTAGTCCACACACACAAGTCTCTTGATGCACTTGCATAGCATGTAAAGGACTTGCATAAAGAAATTCATGCCAAAATAAATTTAAGTAATGAAACTTATAAGAAGTTGGCTGATTCTCAAAGGCGAGTCAAAACTTTTGTGAGGGGACTACGTAATGATTAGGTTAAGGCCTGAACGGTTTCCTCCTGGAACGTTAGAAAGTTACATGCTAGAGGAGCTGGACCATTTAGAGTGGTGAAGAGAGTAGGGTCCAATGCCTATGTGCTCGAGTTGCCTTCAGAACTAGGCATTAGCTCCACTTTCAACATTACAGACCTAGTAGAGTATAGAGAGCCAGCTGTGATTCCCAGTGAGCCTTTTTGAGCCTAATCCTGCTCTTGAGAGTGAACCCAACCCTGTGTGTCCACCAACAAACTGGCCTGTGAGGAAAGAGCAGATTGAAAAGATTTTGGATGATCAGGTTATCTCTACTCGTAATCGAGGATACCAAAGATACCTGGTCCGCTGGCAAGGAAGGCCAGATTCTGATAACTCTTGGATCTCCCGAGAGAATTACAAGAATTGGACCCAGACCTCTTGGAGAGATACCAGAGCCATCTTGATCCATACTCGACAGGGTCGAGTTCCTCCCACCCCGGGAGAATTGGTGCGGGCACCAGACTCAGAAGAAGACTTCAGGGCTCATCTGGATCTCTGATTGACATTGCCCGAAGAATTAGGGTTCTGGTTTTGTAATAAGGGTTGACTTGGTCAACTCAATTTTAGTTTGAGTCTGTATTTCCTGTAATTTAAATTTGTTGAGTCATATTGACTCAATACAAGTCCTAGTAGTGGTCTAGGTCTTCTCCAAGGTGCCACATTTTCTCCCAGGACCAAGCGAGTGGGCGCCACACTCCCAGCCACACGCCAGAGTCCAGGAGGCGCTACATCTCCATCCAGTGTGCCTTGGTCCCACACCACAGAAAGCAGGTCCCTTCTTTCATGCGCCACTTGGGAGAGAAATCCATCAAGATACCTCAATCCAAGGAGGAGCCAACTTCTTTCCAGATAAACCCAAGCCAGGATGGCAAGAATTTTTCTTGAAGAGAGGATCAAGGAGGTGCCCCACAATGTTCCATAAAAACCCAAGTTATAAAAGGGAAGAGAGCATGTCTTGGGGAGAAAATCAAGGAGGCACCCAAAAGTTTCCTAAAGTGCCAAAGCCATGAAAGGAAAAGCCTAAACTTGTGGAGCAAGACTAGGAGGTGTCCAAAAGAGCCAAACCATGAAGGGAAAATCCTTGATTCATGGAGAGATACTAGGAGACACCCCCATAACCTGCCATTTGGAGCTGATTTTCAAGTTTTCTTGGAGTTTTTGGGCTGCCCACTCATGGAAGGGTCTTGGGAAGAGAATTGATGCCTAAAGTTTTGTGAGCAAACTTTGTGTTTTCTCTCGTCCGCACTTGCATCCAGGTGTGAGCTCCGTGAGGGAGTAAATCCGGGTTCCCCAGGAACCTTGAGGAGGTGTGAGATCTCCAAAACCCAAACCCTAGGTTAGCCACTCCACTCCCAAACCCTAGCCACCCATCATTCTTTTCTTTCCACCAAGCCCTAGCCTATCCCACTTCTCACGCCATCCTCTTCAAGTCAAGGCCGACCACCAGCATCCGGGTCCAGTCCGGATACTTCAGATCTACAGCAATTCTAAGAGGAAGTCAGATCAGCCTCCAGGAGAATCCTGATCTCAGCAACTTCAGCTTTCAAGTTCTTCAACCTGGTAAATCTTTTCTTGAGTATCTGAATTCCATCACTTGTTCCTCTTCTTCCCAGATCTTGAGTCCAGGAGAAGCCGACTCAGCCACAGGACGTATTGGAGGATCCATTACGAAGGTATCCGAATCCGAGGATCCAACAATCTGCTCGAGAGAGTTCTTCCACCAAACTTTGTGAAGATCACTGTCTGGTTGGTAACCCATCTCTCCTCTCTATTTCTGTCCTGTTGAAAGTTCAGAGCGAAACCCTAGGTCTGGGAGTTTCTCAACCCCCAGCGTCTTACTTCTAAATTACTATGATAATTTAGCTTCTTCTAAATTGTGCTTTCAATTCTTACCTAGTTTCCATCAATTTAGTTTACTTTACTTTGAATCGAGGCCAATTTCTGAAATATAAAAAAAAAAAAAAGAATTAATCTTAATTTACTTCCGCATATGCTTCTTTGTTCTTTGTTCTGCATCATTTTGTATCAGAGCCCTGTCTAGGGTTTCTGTTTTGATTGCTTGTTTAAGTCTCTCTCTTTTTACTTTGACTGCTCGAAGTAGACTCCCCAGGACGTCCGGTCCTAGGAATGAAGCGAGGTGCAAACCTCCTCTTCTCATTCCACGGGTGTTCCTAGGGCGTGTAGGGGATCCGTTGGTTACAACTTCGTAGCAGGAATTGTAAACGGGGAAGTACTCTATTTTCAGCCCGTAATTGCCCTGTTGCAGGAATTATTTCTCACTGCAGGTAACTCCAAATTCGGTGATCTTTATTTTGATGAAACCAGTATAATTGACGCTATTTTGCATAATTTTCCTGTGATTTATTGGTTTCCGTGATCTTTCTAAGAATTAAATTACTATAACTTTATTTTTGTGTTTCTGCAATTCAATTATTTTTGAGTGTTCATCTCTTAATTCATCTTAAGAGCATTTGAGCATCTAAGATAAGGGGAGGAGTTGATAACCTCTCCTTAGCCAAAAACCACCACCCACTCATTCGAACCTAAGTCTTTAATCTAAAAATTGATTAGACCTAATTTGCCCTAGTGGGCTAGGGACATCAACAAGTCGGGTCAAGGCTAGTGTTGAGTCAGTTTGTCTAGTTACTCTGTGTGTGCTTTGTACTCAGTGTCTAGAACGGTGGTTTTGGGACTACGTCCTGAAGGGCTTGTGTGCTGGTCCGCCTACCTGGCCAATCACTGATTGGTGTCTAGGATTGGCATCTAGGGACCTAACACTCCCCTTACACCTGCCTGGCTGAGTCCTGAGTTACTACAGGCTAGCTTGCCACTCTGATTGGGCATCTAGTTTGGGCTCTAGGTCTAGTTAGCCCGTAGTCGATTCAGTTGAGTCTCATTTGGTGTGCTTGCTTGCATCATCATGTCCACCCGGATTGGCATCTAGGGACCTAACACTCCCTTACACCTGCCTGGCTGAGTTCTGAGTTACTACAGGCTAGCTTGCCACTCTGATTGGGCATCTAGTTTGGGCTCTAGGTCTAGTTAGCCCGTAGTCGATTCAGTTGAGTCTCATTTGGTGTGCTTGCTTGCATCATATGTCCACCCGGAACGGAGTACCCTACCAACTGGTCAAACCCAACCTTATTAGAGGCCATGATTAGAACTCTTACCGAAGTATGACCAAATTGAGTCAGTATAGAATGAGGGTTTTGCCCAGTTTAGAGATCGAGCCCAGGGACTTGAGAAACATAGACATCAAAATTGGACCCCTGATCCAAAATTTAATAGGCCCCCAACCTCACCCATGCCAGGAGCCTAGGAGGACCTATACCGTGATCCCGAGCATAACCCTAGGAGCCTATATCCATACTTGGTTGACAGAAAAGGGACCCGTTAGGAACACCGAACCTTATGCACCACTTTGATGGAAGACAAGAGACATATATTAAGTGGGAAGAACAAATGGATGGTATTTGAGTGCACTAAAATATCGGAATTAGGACAAGTTAGGTTGGCCAAAACCAAGTTCACCAAACATGCTAGGTCGCATTGGTATGCTATTGAGCATGAGTGTATCAAAGAACAAGAGGAAATATATACTTGGAGAGATATGAGAAGTAAGTTGAGAGATAGGGACCTAGGTAGAGCCTATGAGAAAAAGACTTTTAGACCAATGGTACCATTGCGACAAGGTAATAGGCCTCAAATGAAAGTTTAAGTGAGAATACCCCTAAACTCATTGAGGAATCCAAAGAAGACAACCTGAGTCAAATCTGGTAGAGAAGTGTGAGAAGAGGGGTTCACAAGAATTGCCCAATGAGAAGTCCAGGAACAAGAAAAAGACAGTAGCTTAGAGGACTTTTTAGAATAAACATTCCAAAGACTTCTCTGATAACCTCCACCTTCTAGGAGCACCCAGCCTATCCTAGAACTTGCACTTGTAGACCCTCCTAGAGCAAATCATGAGGTTTGGATGAGTGCACCTATAGAACAATGTCCTCATTTTAAGGTCATCCTGAATACCAAGGTTTGTTTCTTGTTTCTGATAAGCCACCTCAAAACTCTGATTCTTATTTCCTACCCTTCCCTGAATCTTCTCATGTTTCTAGAGCTATGGGATTACACTTTACTGAGATCTCTAGGTTGCAAGACTCCTTAGAACCTATTAGGTTTGCCACCTACTTCTGGAAGACCTTATGGCACCTACTAGGCATCCATAATAAGTTTTCATGCTCTGCATGCCCTCCTCCGACCCAAGGTCAAACCTAGAGAGCCTTAGTTTGTTAGGTTTATACCTAGGGTTCCTTTGGAATAAAGTCCATTCTTTAGGAATGCGTCGCCAGTCTAGTTTAGTTTTTTCTTGACCCTTTACTAGGCTTTGGCTCAGATTTTGGTTTGATTGAGAGCACTTCTGATAAGCCACCTCAAAACCTTCTTCTTATTTCCTACCCTTCCCTGAATCTTCTCATGTTTCTAGAGCTATGGGATTACACTTTACTGAGATCTCTAGGTTGCAAGACTCTTAGAACCTATTAGGTTGCCACCTCTTCTGGAAGACCTTATGGCACCTACTAGGCATCCAATAATTTGTTTTCATGCTCTGCATGCCCTCCTCCGACCCAAGGTCAAACCTAGAGAGCCTTAGTTTGTTAGGTTTATACCTAGGGTTCCTTTGGAATAAAGTCCATTCTTTAGGAATGCGTCGCCAGTCTAGTTTAGTTTTTTCTTGACCCTTTACTAGGCTTTGGCTCAGATTTTGGTTTGATTGAGAGCACCAGGAATGGGATTTGTATTTTGTCCAGGACTAAATTTGCATATAATGTTTCGATCAATAGGTCTATAGGCTAGAGTCCCTTTGAAATTGTTCATGGATACAGCCTCACACACCACTTGATCTGATTTCACTATTAGTCCACACACACAAGTCTCTTGATGCACTTGCATAGCATGTAAAGGACTTGCATAAAGAAATTCATGCCAAAATAATTTAAGTAATGAAACTTATAAGAAGTTGGCTGATTCTCAAAGGCGAGTCAAAACTTTTGTTGAGGGAGACTACGTAATGATTAGGTTAAGGCCTGAACGGTTTCCTCCTGGAACTGTTAGAAAGTTACATGCTAGAGGAGCTGGACCATTTAGAGTGGTGAAGAGAGTAGGGTCCAATGCCTATGTGCTCGAGTTGCCTTCAGAACTAGGCATTAGCTCCACTTTCAACATTACAGACCTAGTAGAGTATAGAGAGCCAGCTGTGATTCCCAGTGAGCCTTTTTGAGCCTAATCCTGCTCTTGAGAGTGAACCCAACCCTGTGTGTCCACCAACAAACTGGCCCATGTCTTGGGGAGAAAATCAAGGAGGCACCCAAAAGTTTCCTAAAGTGCAAAGCCATGAAGGAAGAAGCCTAAACTTGTGGAGCAAGACTAGGAGGTGTCCAAAAGAGCCAAACCATGAAGGGAAAGGAGCAAGACTAGGAGGTGTCCAAAAGAGCAAAACCATGAAGGGAAAATCCTTGATTCATGGAGAGATACTAGGAGACACCCCCATAACCTGCATTTGGAGATGATTTTCAAGTTTTCTGGAGTTTTTGGGCTGCCCACTCATGGAAGGAGTCTTGGGAGAGGAATTTTGATGCCTAAAGTGTGGGTTAGTCCTATTAGTCCACATGGGAAGTGTATGAAATTTTATTTCTTGTTATGTCTATATATTCAACTCTATGTAACTCTTGAAAAAATCAGATGAATGAAACCAATTTTTTTTTGTGAGCAAACTTTGTGTTTTTCTCTCTTCCGCACTTGCATCCAGGTGTTGAGCTCCATGAGGGAGTAAATCCGGGTTCCCCAGGAAACTTGAGGAGGTGTGAGATCTCCAAAACCCAAACCCTAGGTTAGCCACTCCACTCCCAAACCCTAGCCACCCATCATTCTTTCTTTCCACCAAGCCCTAGCCTATCCACTTCTCACGGCCATCCTCTTCAAGTCAAGGTCGACCACCAGCATCCGGGTCCAGTCCGGATACTTCAGATCTACAGCAATTCTAAGAGGAAGTCAGATCAGCCTCCAGGAGAATCCTGATCTCAGCAACTTCAGCTTTCAAGTTCTTCAACCTGGTAAATCTTTTCTTGAGTATCTGAATTCCATCACTTGTTCTCCTTCTTTCCCAGATCTTGAGTCCAGGAGAAGCCGACTCAGCCACAGGACCAGTATTGGAGGATCCATTGCGAAGGTATCCGAATCCGAGGATCCAACAATCTGCTCGAGAGAGTTCTTCCACCAAACTTTGTGAAGATCACTGTCTGGTTGGTAACCCATCTCTCCTCTCTATTTCTATCCTGTTGAAAGTTCAGAGCGACCAAACCCTAGGTCTGGAGTTTCTCAACCCCAGCGATCCGTTACTTCTGAATTACTCTGATAATTTAGCTTCTTCTAAATGTGCTTTCAATTCTTACCTAGTTTCCATCATTTAGTTTACTTTACTTTGAGTCGAGGCCATTTCTGAAATATAAAAAAAAAAAGAAAAAAAAGAATTAATCTTAAATTTACTTCCGCATACGCTTCTTTGTTCTTTGTTCTGCATCATTTTTGGTATCAGAGCCCTGTCTAGGGTTTGTTTGATTGCTTGTTTGAGTCTCTCTCTTTTACTTTGTCTGCTCGAAGTAGACTCCCCAGGACGTCCGGTCCTAGGAATGAAGCGAGGTGCAAACCCCCTCTCTCATTCCACGGGGTGTTCCTAGGGCGTGTAGGGGCCGTTGAGTTACAACTTCGTAGCAGGAATTGTAAAGGGGAAGTACTCTGTTTCAGCCCGTAATTGCCCTATTGCAGGAATTATTTCTCACTGCAGGTAACTCCAAATTCGGTGATCTTTGTTTTGATGAAACCAATAAATGTCGCTATTTTGCATAATTTTCCTGTGATTTATTGGTTTCCGTGAGCTTTCTAAGAATTAAATACTACAACTCTATTTTTGTGTTTCTGCAATTCAATTATTTTTGAGTGTTCATCTCTTAATTCATCTTAAGGGCATTTGAGCATCTAAGATAAGGGGAGGAGTTGATAACCTCTCCTTAGCCAAAAACTACCACCCACTCATTCGAACCTAAGCCTTAATCTAAAAATTGATTAGACCTAATTTGCCCTAGTGGGCTAGGGACATCAACAAGTCGGGTCAAGGCTAGTGTTGAGTCAGTTTGTCTGTTACTCTGTGTGTGCTTTGTACTCAGTGTCTAAAACGGTGGTTTTGGGACTACGTCCTGAAGGGCTTGTGTGCTGGTCCACCTACCTGGCCAATCACTGATTGGTGTCTAGGATTGGCATCTAGGGACCTAACACTCCCCTTACACCTGCCTGGCTGAGTCCTGAGTTACTACAGGCTAGCTTGCCACTCTGATTGGGCATCTAGTTTGGGCTCTAGGTCTAGTTAGCCCGTAGTCGATTCAGTTGAGTCTCATTTGGTGTGCTTGCTTGCATCATCATGTCCACCCGGAACGGAGTACCCTACCAACCTGGTCAAACCCAACCTGATTTAGAGGCCATGATTAGAACTCTTACCGAAAGTATGACCAAATTGAGTCAGGATATGAATGAGGGTTTTGCCCAGTTTAGAGATCGAGCCCAGGGACTTGAGAAACATAGACATCAAAATTGGACCCCTGATCCAAAATTTAATAGGCCCCAACCTCACCCATGCCAGGAGCCTAGGAGGACCTTATACCGTGATCCCGAGCATAACCCTAGGAGCCTATATCCATACTTGGTTGACTCAGAAAAGGGACCCGTTAGGAACACCGAACCTTATGCACCCACTTTTGATGGAAGACAAGAGACATATATTAAGTGGAAGAACAAATGGATTGGTTTTGAGTGCACTAAAATATCGGAATTAGGACAAGTTAGGTTGGCCAAAACCAAGTTCACCAAACATGCTAGGTCGCATTGGTATGCTATTGAGCATGAGTGTTATCAAAGAAAAGAGGAAATATATACTTGGAGAGATATGAGAAGTAAGTTGAGAGATAGGTACCTAGGTAGATCCTATGAGAAAAGACTTTTAGACCAATGGTACCAATTGCGACAAGGTAATAGGCCTGTGTCTAAATATATCGAGGACTTCCAGTGGTATGACATGAAATGCAATACCATTGAGACCGAAGCTCAGATCACATCGAGGTTTAGGGTTGGGTTACACCCAGACATTTATAGGAAGCTATGCCTTGAAAAGACCAATAAGTTAGACCGAGCCTACCAAGAAGCCAAGACTATGAGTGGTCTTTAAGATATAACCAATCAAGTACTTTGGACTTAAAGCAACCTCTACCAACTTGAGTCAAGTTCCGATTGATCCGATAGTAGTGAACCAGACTTTTGTTTGTCAATTCCCACTGGTGTCACCTCTTGACCAGAAGGATAACACTGAGAAGGAGTTAGGCATGGCCATCCCAAAATTAGTTGACCCGACCCGACCGAGCGTACTTAAAGAGGAATCAAATAAGAATAGGTTAGAACCTTTCAGTGAGATTGAGGAAGAAATATATGAGCCTGACATAAGTTTGATAGATGAATATGAAGAAGAAGAATTTGAGGATATCTCTCCCGATAATTCAATTAACCAACTCCTATTTGGCCAAACCAAGTTCACCAAAACAGCTAGGTCGCATTGGTATGCTATTGAGCATTGAGTGTTATCAAAGAAAAGAGGAAATATATACTTGGAGAGATATGAGAAGTAAGTTGAGAGATAGGTACCTAGGTAGATCCTATGAGAAAAGACTTTTAGACCAATGGTACCAATTGCGACAAGGTAATAGGCCTGTGTCTAAATATATCGAGGACTTCCAGTGGTATGACATGAAATGCAATACCATTGAGACCGAAGCTCAGATCACATCGAGGTTTAGGTTGGGTTACACCAGACATTTATAGGAAGCTATGCCTTGAAAAGACCAATAGTTAGACCGAGCCTACCAAGAAGCCAAGACTATGAGTGGTCTTAAGATATAACCAATCAAGTACTTTGGACTTAAAGCCAACCTCTACCAACTTGAGTCAAGTTCCGATTGATCCGATATCCGTAGTGAACCAGACTTTTGTTTGTCAATTCCACTGGTGTCACCTCTTGACCAGAAGGATAACACTGAGAAGGATAGGCATGGCCATCCCAAAATTAGTTGACCCGACCAGAGCCGTACTTAAAGAGGAATCAAATAAGAATAGGTTAGAACCTTTCAGTGAGATGAGGAAGAAATATATGAGCCTGACATAAGTTTGATAGATGAATATGAAGAAGAAGAATTGAGGATATCTCTCCCGATAATCAATTAACCAACTCCTACCTATGGGGTTATTAAGGGGACCCTGCCCACTCAAGGAATTCAGGAGCTAACCCTAAGAGAAGACCCTTTTGAGGAAGTTCAGGAAGAGGGAAATTACACCAAATGAAAGGTTAAGTGAGGGAATACCCTAAATCATTGAGGAATCCAAAGAAGACACCCCTGAGTCAAATCTGGTAGAGAAAGTGGAAGAAGGAAGGGGTTCACAAGAATTGCCCATTGAGAAGGTCCAGGAACAAGAAAAAGACAGTAGCTTAGAGGACTTTTTAGATAACATTCCAAAGACCTTCCTGATAACCTTCCACCTTCTAGGAGCACCCAGCCTATCCTAGAACTTGCACTTGTAGACCCTCCTAGAGCAAATCATGAGGTTTGGATGAGTGCACCTATAGAACAATGTCCTCATTTTAAGGTCATCCTGAATAACCAAGGTTTGTTTCTTGTTTCTGATAAGCCACCTCAAAACTCTGATTCTTATTTCCTACCCTTCCCTGAATCTTCTCATGTTTCTAGAGCTATGGGATTACACTTTACTGAGATCTCTAGGTTGCAAGACTCCTTAGAACCTATTAGGTTTGCCACCTACTTCTGGAAGACCTTATGGCACCTACTAGGCATCCATAATAAGTTTTCATGCTCTGCATGCCCTCCTCCGACCCAAGGTCAAACCTAGAGAGCCTTAGTTGTTAGGTTATACCTAGGGTTCCTTTGGAATAAAGTCCATTCTTTAGGAATGCGTCGCCAGTCTAGTTTAGTTTTTTCTTGACCTTTACTAGGCTTTGGCTCAGATTTTGGTTTGATTGAGAGCACCAGGAATTGGGATTTGTATTTTGTCCAGGACTAAATTTGCATATAATGTTCGATCAATAGGTCTATAGGCTAGAGTCCCTTTGAAATTGTTCATGGATACAAGCCTCACACACCACTTGATCTGATTTCACTATTAGTCCACACACACAAGTCTCTTGATGCACTTGCATAGCATGTAAAGGACTTGCATAAAGAAATTCATGCCAAAATAAATTAAGTAATGAAACTTATAAGAAGTGGCTGATTCTCAAAGGCGAGTCAAAACTTTTGTTGAGGGAGACTACGTAATGATTAGGTTAAGGCCTGAACGGTTTCCTCCTGGAACTGTTAGAAAGTTACATGCTAGAGGAGCTGGACCATTTAGAGTGGTGAAGAGAGTAGGGTCCAATGCCTATGTGCTCGAGTTGCCTTCAGAACTAGGCATTAGCTCCACTTTCAACATTACAGACCTAGTAGAGTATAGAGAGCCAGCTGTGATTCCCAGTGAGCCTTTTGAGCCTAATCCTGCTCTTGAGAGTGAACCCAACCCTGTGTGTCCACCAACAAACTGGCCTGTGAGGAAAGAGCAGATTGAAAAGATTCTGGATGATCAGGTTATCTCTACTCGTAATCGAGGATACCAAAGATACCTGGTCCGCTGGCAAGGAAGGCCAGATTCTGATAACTCTTGGATCTCCCGAGAAGAATTACAAGAATTGGACCCAGACCTCTTGGAGAGATACCAGAGCCAGCTTGATCCATACTCGACAGGGTCGAGTTCTCCCACCCCGGGAGAATTGGTGCGGGAACCAGACTCAGAAGAAGACTTCAGGGCTCCATCTGGATCTCTGATTGACATTGCCCGAAGAATTAGGATTTTCTGGTTTTGTAATAAGGGTTGACTTGGTCAACTCAATTTTAGTTTGAGTCTGTATTTCCCTGTAATTTAAATTTTGTTGAGTCATATTGACTCAATACAAGTCCTAGTAGTGGTCTAGGTCTTCTCCAAGGTGCCGCATTTTCTCCCAGGACAAGCGAGTGGGCGCCACACTCCCAGCCACACGCCAGAGTCCAGGAGGCGCTACATCTCCATTCAGTGTGCCTTTGTCCCCACACCACAAGAAAGCAGGTCCCTTCTTTCATGCGCCACTTGGAAGAGAAATCCATCAAGATACCTCAATCCAAGGAGGAGCCAACTTCTTTCCAGATAAACCCAAGCCAGGATGGCAAGAATTTTTCTTGAAGAGAGGATCAAGGAGGTGCCCCACAATGTTCCATAAAAACCCAAGTTATAAAAGGGAAGAGAGCATGTCTTGGGGAGAAAATCAAGGAGGCACCCAAAAGTTTCCTAAAGTGCCAAAGCCATGAAAGGAAGAAGCCTAAACTTGTGGAGCAAGACTAGGAGGTGTCCAAAAGAGCCAAACCATGAAGGGAAAATCCTTGATTCATGGAGAGATACTAGGAGACACCCCCATAACCTGCCATTTGGAGCTGATTTTCAAGTTTTCTTGGAGTTTTTGGGCTGCCCACTCATGGAAGGAGTCTTGGGAAGAGAATTTGATGCCTAAAGTGTGGGTTAGTCCTATTAGTCCCACATGGAAAGTGTATGAAATTTTATCTTTGTTATGTCTATATATTCAACTCTATGTAACTCTTGAAAAAATCAGATGAATGAAACCAATTTTTTTTGTGAGCAAACTTTGTGTTTTCTCTCTTCCGCACTTGCATCCAGGTGTTGAGCTCCGTGAGGGAGTAAGGTTCGGAGGAACCTGCCAGGAGGAGGATTCCAAAACTCCAAACCCTAGGTTAGCCACTCCACTCCCAAACCCTAGCCACCCATCATTCTTTTCTTTCCACCAAGCCCTAGCCTATCCCACTTCTCACGGCCATCCTCTTCAAGTCAAGGCCGACCACCAGCATCTGGGTCCAGTCCGGATACTTCAGATCTACAGCAATTCTAAGAGGAAGTCAGATCAGCCTCCAGGAGAATCCTGATCTCAGCAACTTCAGCTTTCAAGTTCTTCAACCTGGTAAATCTTTTCTTGAGTATCTGAATTCCATCACTTGTTCCTCTTCTTTCCCAGATCTTGAGTCCAGGAGAAGCTGACTCAGCCACAGGACCAGTATTGGAGGATCCATTGCGAAGGTATCCGAATCCGAGGATCCAACAATCTGCTCGAGAGAGTTCTTCCACCAAACTTTGTGAAGATCACTGTCTAGTTGGTAACCCATCTCTCCTCTCTATTTCTGTCCTGTTGAAAGTTCAGAGCGAAACCCTAGGTCTGGGAGTTTCTCAACCCCAGCGATCCGTTACTTCTGAATTACTCTGATAATTTAGCTTCTTCTAAATTGTGCTTTCAATTCTTACCTAGTTTCCATCAATTTAGTTTACTTTACTTTGAGTCGAGGCCAATTTCTGAAATATAAAAAAAAAAAAAGAAGAAAAGAATTAATCTTAAATTTACTTCCGCATACGCTTCTTTGTTCTTTGTTCTGCGTTAGATAGCCTGCATTCCTTCCAAGGAAGGCCTTCGTAGCCGCGGGCCATCACCGATCACTGGGGTAGTCACTTGACTTCAGCAAAGAGGCAACGAGCCGGATCTACCGATCGGGAGAGCCGGTCCCCAACCCTCGAGCGGGTAATGCCCAAACCCCGTCGAGGTTGAAAGGGCAAAACCCCCCTTCATGGACACCGTCCACCCATGTCATATTCTCCATCTCCTTCGACCTCTACGAAGTGTTCAACCGACGAGGCCATTAGGCGCACAGCTGAGAAGCACTTGGAAGAGCACGAGCGCAAGCTGGTGGAGCTATCCCACCGGTTTGCGAATATGCATGGCTCCTCTAATGAGCCAGTGGGCTACGATGCCCATCCCCTCTTCTCCAGAGAGATCCAAGAGGAACTAATTCCCAGCCAATTCCGTATGCCACACGTGGATCTCTATGACAGGACCACCAACCCCCTAGATCACCTGGAAAACTATAAGGCCCTCATGAGGGTCCAGGGGGCCACTGACCCCCTTTTCTGCATCGCCTTCCCAGCAACCCTCCGAAAGGTAGCTCGGATCTGGTTCACCCATCTTGAGCCTAAAAGCATCGGCTCTTCAACTCAACTGGAGCGGAAGTTTATGGCCCACTTCGATGCCTATCGGAAGGGCCACGAGAAGCAGACATCCTCTTCTCCATCCGATAACAAGACCGCGAGCCCTACGGGACTACGTGGCCTGCTTTAAGGTTGCTTGGTGGAGGCACCAGGATCAGACATAGATTACTAGGTCCTATTTGGTTTACCTAGCCATGTGTCAAATTTTGTAATCAACTAGAATTGAGTCCTGTAATAAGTTGAGGTTAGTTGATTTATCTCAACCCTCAACCTAGTCAGTATTTTGAGTCCTGTATACCAGTATGAATCCATGTGAGTTCACTTATTGTATAAAAGAAGAGGCTATGCTATTTTGGAGTCCAACTAAACCTCATTCTGAAGCCAGAAGCAATTACACCAGCTTAGGGAAGCTCAATCGACACCCAGGTGCCTTGTTTATGCATTGATTTTTCCCGGATACCATTTTAGATGCCAGATTCCCTCCAGATGCTTCTGGAATATTCTATATGCCAGGAGCCCATGTTTGCCAGGTTATCCCAACACTCCAGGCCTCCAAATCCAAGTCCAGGAAGCAAGCCCAAGACAAGAGAACCAAGATTCCTTTTTGATGCCAAGAATATACTAGCCCAGGGAACCAGGCAACCCAGCTTCCATGGGGCCCAAGCCCAAGCTCTCCAAGCCCATGGCTGACCTCCACTTGCTGCCCTAAAGCCCACACACCAAAGGAGGGTCGTCGAAAGAGGTTTGACTAATCCAAGTTGAAGAAAAAAAGGAGAAGACCAAGTTATTCTAACATAGTTAGGATTCCTATCCCTTTAAACTTTGTAATTCTAACCTAGCTAGGAAAGGACCTGTATTCCAATTTGGAAGAGGACTTGTAACCTAAATGTAACCATGGTTAGTGAGGGCATGGGGACTCTATAAATACCCCATCCCTCCCCCTCTTGTAATCATCTCTTTCTTATGAATACAACTTGCTGAAATTTTGAGTTATTACCTTGTGTTGGTGTTTTGTTTTGGTTCTTAAGGTTGTGTTTTTATATTTGGACGAATTCCTTGCTGCCCTAGCATCCTTCCATGCCCTAAATCACTACCATCCAAGCCCTCACATGTCCAAGAAGGAGTGCCCTAGGCCTTCAAGCAAGGAGATCTTCAATAAGCTTCGAACAGCCATCTTCTAACCCTGATTCCAACTCCTTCTAAATCATAGTTCCTTTTTCTAATTTTTACTTGCTGTTTGATCAACCTCTGATGCTTGCAGGATCCCCGAGGTGCTTCCCCTCCCTGGAGGAGGCCTTCTTTGCTACCTAGACCGCACAGATTCACCATCAGATCAAGGGAAACAAAGCTTCTTCTTCCAGGCTCTGATCAGAGTGTGAGTGAACCCTTCTATTACTGAATCTTCAAATCTTTGACTGGTATGAAACCTTCCCTTCTCTTATTATTAGTTTGCTTAAAGTTAACTATCCTAAGCCAGGAATTCCTCAATTTCTGGGTCCTGTCTTATATTTATCTTGCATGATTCAGCCTACGATATGATGATTTCTTAGAATCACTAAATCCTGCTAATTCTTTACTTTGCTTTGAGAAATTAGCCATCAAACCTAAATCTAAAAATTACAAAAAAATTTGTTTACTTCTTTTATTGCATATTTAGTATTCTTAGAGTCATCCTGCATCAACTTGGTATTAGAGCACAGCGGATTAGGGTTTTCTCTTCCTCCTCAGCTTCCTAGCATTGCATTGGATCTACATCACCGACGCTGCCCCCGTTCTCTCCTGTTGCCATCACCTATGATGCACACCTTCATCGCGTGAAGCCTCTCATCCCCTACCCGTGAAGCCCTGTTCCTGTTCACTGCTAGCAGCCGACACCCCAAACACCCTCCCCAGCGGGATCTCACAAACCTCACCGTACCCTCCCCCTCCCTCCCCCTCCGCCCCGACGAGTCCTGCGCCAAGGCCGCCACCGCTGCACTCACCGACCCCGGCCTCGACCGCACAACCGACCGTGGCATCCCGCCAGCGGGTTGTCCACCCCTGCAGATTTTGGGTTTCCCCCCAGCTCCCATGGGCGCCCGCCCTCTTGCGGCACCCGTGCAAGTCGCCGCCAGGCCAGGGGCGCCGCCCGTGCCCTTCCCTGTGCCACCACCGCTGAGGCCCAAGATGCCCCCACCCTGCCGATCAACACCACCGATGCCCTTTGTCCATCGGCGACACATCTCGGATCGATCGCATGTGGGAGGACCAACCGCGCTTTCATCATCCTCAGCCCCGGGAGCATGTCTGCCCCCTCCTTCCTCCCTGTTCTCCGACCGGAAGTCGACGATGCCCCGCCATTGGAGACTCTAGCTCCGCCTCCTCCCTCTTCGCTTGTGCTCCCTCCCACGGCAAGCCGAGCCCTATAACATTGCCTCAGAACGGAGTCCCCTATGCCACCGAGCCATGCCGACTGCTATCCGGCCGTCTTCTTCCCGTGTCACCATCGTCCCCGCCCCAGCGATGCCCACCGGGAAGCCTTCCCCTATTCGATCTACATCAGTCGCCCGTGGGATGGAAGGAGACCGCACGAACATGAAGGCAAAAGCCTTCACTATTGCCAACTTCTGTGTTGCACGCTCCTCAGGGCAGCACAAATATCAAAGCTACACACCTTTCATAGCTGCACGGCTTGCAATGCCGCATAGATATCAGAGCAGCCAATAAAAAAAATTAAAGAAAAGAAAATAAAAGAAAAGAAGTTGAAAAAAAAAAGGGGTGAACCCAGAGTCCTTTTTTATTAGTTTTGATTCCATCAAACCCCATTGAACCTAACTCGACGGAGTCGAGTTCTCCCCACTGCAAGAAAATGATGGGGACCCGAAAACCTATTTTATTTTATTTTATTTGAGTCCATTAGTCCTATGCCACTTGAGTCGAAGTGAGCCACTTGAGTCCTGTAATAAAGTGGGGCAACTGAGTCAGTTGAGTCCACTTAGTCAGGTCCAGTCGTTTTAGTTCAGTCAAGAGTCCAGTTAAGTTATTAAGTCAAGAGGAGATTCATCAGCAGCCAGAAGATTCACGAGACCCCTCCAACCAGAGCCGGCCTTCATGCACCTGGACCCTTTCATGCCACCAAGCCCACAAGAGAGAGCTCCAGTCCAAGACAGGACCACTGTTGACTGGTCCACCAGGATTTCTTGGCCCACAAGTCAGGATTTCTTAGCCCTCAAGTAATGTACCATAGGGTGAATCTATAAATACCGCCCCTTCCCTCTTGTATTAAACATCTTCTCATGAATACAACTTAAAAAGTTATTTTGTCTGAGTTTTGAGTTTTCTCCGGATTGGAGTGGGTGTGACGCCCGGGTTCCTAGTCTTGAGTACAAGCACTAATCTTCTGGTGACTTCTATGCTCGCCAGCGATCCTCCTCGCCATTCTATCCCGCATCATTGCCACCTTGAAGATTTGCAACCTTGATGAGCCAGTCACCATGCTGGCACTGAAGCGAGGGCCCAGGACCTCCTGCCTGACCTACTCGCTCGACAAGAAACCCCCTAAGACCTACTCCAAGCTCCTCCTTTGAGCTCAAAAGTACATCCGCACTAAGGAGGCGGATCGTACAAGAAGGGAGCTAGACGGGAAGCCACCGAAGAAGCCAACTCCCATCGAGGCATTCGGGATACGGAAGCCAGGACCCCCAGCTCTGAACTTCCACCAGGGGTCGAGACCAAAGGAGCGCCCCCATTTTGGAGGAGAGGTCTACCCCACTCCTCGCCTCGAGGATGAAGATCCTCATAGAGATCGAAGGTGAGCCCTACTTGAAGTGCCCGCCTCTAATGAAGCCGTCCACTGGCCATGATAAGATGAAGTACTATCATTACCATCATGATCACGGTCACGATACCGAGGAATGCTGCAACCTCAAAAAGGTGATCGAAGAACTCATCAAGAGGGGTTATCTCGGAAGGTTCGTAGGGGGCACACCTCCAGCAGAACCTCATGCACTCGCCACTCTCCTGCCAGTCCCTGCGGTCGACAACGCCCTGTCGAGAAGCCGATTGGGATGATATGCTGGGGAGCCGAGCATGCTTCCAATAGGGCCCGGGGGCAAAATGTTCTAAAAATGTACTCCCCTTTATGAGAGAAGGAAAAAATAGGGGAGAAAATATAAATAACGATGCCATGGTCGTCAAGATGATGATCGTAAGGAATCTTATAAAATGCATCATGGTTGATAGTGGAAGCTCCACAAATATGCTTTTTTATGATGCTTTCTCCAGGATGAATCTTTTCCCTGCCTAGCTCAGACCTGTACACACACCCCTTGTCAGTTTCACGGGGAACTCTATAAGGGTTGAGGGAGAGATCACTCTCCCAGTCATTATCGGGACCACACCTCGACAGAGCACTGTTATGATGACCTTCACGGTTGTTAGGCTTCCATCAGCCTACAACGTGATTCTCGACCGACCTGGGCTCAACCTGCTCAATGCCGTCTTCCACCAAGCGGTTGTTAGTGCAGTTCCCCACCCCCTATAGTGTCAGGGAGATGAGGGGGGCACCTCAGCCGATGCAACATTGTTTCCAGACTCTTCTTGGGGCCAAAGCCCCCAAGGACAACCCCAGCACGGACGATCTCGACCAAAAGGTGCAGGACCCCAGGGGCGGCCCGGTCAAGCACCTGCTGTCTTGCCCACTCAAAGTTGACCTGGCAAAGACAGTGTAGATTGGGGCCCAGCTACAAGATGAGGAGAGGGCCCACCTATTGGAGTTCCTACGGGCGAATGCAGACATGTTTGCTTGGACGACGACAGACATGCCAGGTATTCCCCCTGACATCATCACCCACAAGCTAAGTATTGACCCAAAGCACCGGCCAGTTCGGTAGAAGAAGAGAAGCTTCGCCTCAGAGAGGCAAGCGGTGATCAATGAGGAAGTGGACAAACTCCTCACCATCGGCTTCATTCGGGAGGTTCGGTACCCGAGCTAGCTCGTAAATGTAGTGATGGTGAAAAAGAGCAATGGCAAATGGAGGATCTGTATAGACTACACCGACCTCAACAAGGCATGCCCGAAGGACAGCTTCCCTCTATCGAAGATTGACCAGTTGGTGGACGCCACCTCAGGACACCGGCTACTCTCCTTCATGGATGCATTCTCTAGATACAACCAGATCCGGATGCACCCAGAGGACAAGGAGCATACCGCCTTTATCACCGACCAAGGGATGTACTGCTATAGGATGATGCCCTTCAGTCTGAAAAATGCTGGGGCCACGTACCAGCATCTGGTCAACAGGGTCTTCAAAGACCAAATTGGCTGGAACATCCAGGTGTACATGGATGACATGCTTGTCATGAACAAGCCGAGCTCGGACCACATCGTCGACCTCGTCGAAGCTTTTCACAACCTTCGAAAATACCAGATGAAGCTGAACCTAGCTAAATGTGCCTTTGGAGTGGTGGCAGGAAAGTTCCTCAGCTCCATGGTCATCCAAAGAGGCATCGAAGCAAACCCAGAGAAGGTCCAGGGATCGTCGACATGGAGCACCCGACATCCAAGAAGCAGGTCTAGTGCCTGACGGGGTGAATTGCAGTTCTGAGTCAGTTCATCTCGAGGTCGGCAAACTGCTGTCTTCCCTTTTTCAAGTCGCTACACAAGATGCATGACTTCACCTGGATGGAGGAGTGCAAGATGGCCTTTGAATAGAATTGAAGAAGTTCTTAGCATCTCCCCAGCTGCTCTCCAGACTGGAGGAAGGAGAGGAGCTCCTACTCTACCTAGCAGTCACACCTAGAGCTGTCACTCGGTCCTCGTTCGTGCAGACGAGGATGGATCTCAGAAGCCGGTGTACTACACCAGCAAAATTCTTTGCGATGCAGAGATTAGGTATACTCATTTTGAAAAACTCATTTTTGCTTTAATAATGCCTGCTAAGTATCTCAGGCCCTACTTCCAAGCACATCCCATAGCGGTCATGATGAATCAGCTGCTGAGGACCATACTCAGCCACCTCGAAATCTCTGGGTGGCTGGCCAAGTGGTCCATGATGCTGAGCGAGTTCGGCATCTCATATCGACCGAGGTCATCGCAGAAGGCCCAGGTCCTAGTTGACTTCCTGGTTGAGTGTACGGGACTCACCATGGAGTCAAAGCAGACAACCTCGGAGCATCAAGTTGAGCCTGGGTCAGAGGAGGAGCCCTGGATCCTCCACATGGATGGTGCATCCAACTCTGGCGGGAACGGAGCAGGCCTCATCCTTACCAACAGCGATGGGGTCATGGCAGAGTGTGCTCTCCGCTTCAAGTTTGCCGCGATAAACAACCAGGCGAAGTACGAGGCGCTCCTCGTGGGCCTAAGGGTCTCCCGCGAGCTGGGCATGCAAAGCTTGAAAGTCTTTACCGACTTCCAACTGGTGGTCGGACAAGTCTCCAGAGAATATAACGCCAGAGATCCCTAGATGATGAAGTACCTGAAGCAGGTTCGCTCAAGCACGGCAGGTTTTCGATGCTTCAGCATCTTTTATATCCCCCGTGGAGAGAATGCTCGCATGGATGCACTATCGAGACTCACGACCTTGCCGAACTCATCACTAGGGCATGCCCACACTGAGTACCTCGGGAATCCAAGCTACGAAGCCCCAGAGGAGGTGCAACAAGTCACCCCAAAGCCGAGCTGGATGGACAGGTATGTTAGATACATCACCAATGGCATCTTCCAAAGGACCGCACGAAAGCCGGCCTCATCAAGAAGAAAGCCTCCTGGTTTGTCCTGATGGAAGGACAGCTCTACCGTCGATCCTACTCCTATCCGCTCCTGAAGTGCCTCAGGCCTACGGAGGTAGCCTTCGTACTCCAAGAGATATATGAAGGCCTCTACAGGAACCACGTGAAAGGAAGGATGCTGGCATACAAAGCCCTTCACCAGGGATACTTCTTGGAGACCATGAGGGAGGATGCCACCGACTTCGTAAAGAAGTGCAACAAATGCCAGCGCCATGCTCACATACAGCGTCAACCAGCAGCACCGATCTCTTAGCTCTCCGCCCCTTGGCCCTTTGTGCAATGGGGAATGGACATTTTAGGACCATTTCCCTCAGCACCAGGGCAACGAAGATTTCTGCTGGTGGCTATTGACTACTTCACCTAGTGGGTGGAAGTAGTGCCATTAGCGCGGATCATGAAAGCTAAGGTCCACCAGTTCTTCTGGAAATCTATCATTTGTCGCTTCGGACTCCCCCACTGTATCATCATCGACAATGGAAGGTAGTTCGATAATCGGGAGTTTGAAGGGTTCTGTGCAGAGCACGGCATCCAACACCGCTTCACCTCAGTGGCTCACCCCCAAACAAATGGAGAAACTGAGGTAACCAATCGAACTATCCTTCAAGGACTCAGGACCAGGCTGGATTAAGCCAAGGTAAGATGGACGGAGGAACTCCCAAGTATTCTGTGGGCCTACCACACAATGCCCAGAACAGCAATGGACGAAACGCCTTTCAACTTTGTCTTCAGTGCTGAGGCGGTTATCCCGATCGAGCTTGGCATGCCAACATTACGGGTACAGCAGTACGACGAAGCGAAGAACCTGACATACCTTCTACTCAACATGGATGGTGTGGGCACCAAGATCCGACAAAGGCTCCTCAACCCTCTGTGGATCTTAGATTAGGGTTCCACTTCTTTGAGTCCTGTAATAAGGCTATAAGCCAAATTAATTTTATAATTTTGAGTCATGCACCTAGTCTAAATTTGTTTTAGTCTTGTACATTGACCAATTTGGATCAAGTTTAGGTCATGGGTCCTGTATCTATTTTTGGTTCGAGTCTGAGTTTGGTATGGGCCCAAGTCCAATTGAAGTCAACCTGGATTTCAAGACCAAGTCAAGTTTCTTATGGGCTAACCCACCTCTTACACTTGGAGAGATGCCAACTTAGGCGCCACCTCAGCCACCTATGTGGCACCACATCAGTTGACACATGGGCATCCAAGGAAGGAAGCAAGGAGGAACCCCTCATGCATTCCACACGCCCCCTCCATACTATTTTCATTTGGGCGACCATGGAAGGAGGAGACATCATCCCCTCTTCCCTTTCCCACATCATGCCATAATCCATCAACAATAGGGCATTGAAGATTCATGAAGAGACCAAGCCTCAAAGCAAGCCATCTCCCAAGTCTTCTTCCCAAAGTATTCATACAAGAGATGAAAGTCAAGGGACACACTCCCCATTCCAAGCCTTCAACTTTGCAATGCCCAAAGCCTCCTCCACCTTGGCCGGCCATGAGTCACTCCAAATGGGCGTTGAAGAATCAAAGGAAGAACATCCCTTCAAGCAAGCCTTGCTCCCCATTTCCTTCCCAAAATAAACTTGCAAAGAAGGAAGTCAAGCTGCCAATTTCCCTCTCCAAGCCGTCCCACATGCCACGCCAATCCCCTCCTCCATTTGGTTGGCCATGAAGAGCTTTACCCATCCATGTGGGTGCCATCTTTTTGGGTTGTAATTTGGGTTCAAAGGTTTGAAATATTTTGAATTCAAATGGGCCTTGGGTGCCTATTTAAAGGACCCAACCCCTCCATTGTAAAGGATATTGATGATTAAATGAAATTAGCTTGAGTTTTGTTTCTCCTCCAACCATTGTCTCCTAGACTAGGTTTGAGTGAAGCTTCCTTCGTCCCCAGGGATGTCGAGTGGTGTGAGGCCACATTCCTTCGTCCTCCGGGATGTTGTGGGGTGCGAGGCCCCAAGTTATCTCCTTCTTCGACTTCAGAATCCAGCCGGACACCGGGCTCAAAGCCCCTTCTCTACTCTCCCTTAGTTCCATTTCGACACTTCGCTCCATTTCACTAATCCCTCCTTTGCTTGCCTACAGGTCTCCCTTGGTATCACGGGCACCGGAGACGGTCTGCTTTGCCATCGTGACCACCCGACTGAAAGCGGCGCATCCACGGGTTCGACTGCTCGGGCATCTAGGCTGCATCCACCGAGTCGAGCGATCTCTGCATCGGGCGCTTCAGATGTATGAGGTTTGCCCCTATCTCCTAAGTAGGTATTGCATATCGAGCTTAGTCCTACCGGGGTTTCTTAATCCCAGGATCCTGTTCTCTTTTTTTACTATTTAGGGACTTGATTTGCTAGTGTAGGCTTCTATTATTCAATTTCTCCTATTTCTAGTCTTTGTTTGTGATCGGGATCAAAAACTTAAAAAAACATTTTAAACTCATCAACTATAAAAACCCCTTTGCATCATAAGCATCCATACTAGCATCTTTAGTCTTCTCTTTCCTGCATTATTATTGGTATCAGAGCAAGGCTAGGACTAGCACATCTTTTCCTTTCATTTTCTGCATTCTATTCAGCCCATATATGGTTTGAACATTGAATTTTTTCACTCTGTAGGGACCCCCAAATTTCGTGATTTTTGTTTGGATAGATCTCATATAATTCAAAGTATTTTTGGATAACTTTTTTAGATTTTATTTCAGTTTGTAGAATTTTTACAAGCTGAATTACTACCTGAGAAAATCTCAGGTCTGAAATTCCAGCAAGCATCTCATTTCTTGCTTCATTCATCCATCTAGTTTATTTCTTGCATTTAGGGGCATATTTCAATTCCTGCATTTTGTTTAGCATTCACACATCTGAAAGACACAAAAAAAAAAAAAACAAGAAAAATTTTAGTCATTTCATTAGTCGTTTGTGTGCATCATTTTGCATAACTCATCCTAAGGGCATCAAATTAACATAGGATCAGGATTTCATTACTTGTCCCTAGCCCAAAAACCACCACCCGACATATCGAACCCTAGCCATTAAATAAAATTGATTAGATGCTTAATCTGCTCTAGTGAGCTAGGGACACCCACGAAGTCAGGTCGACCCAAGTGCCGAGCCAAGCTAGATCACTTGTTGGTGTGTGCTTGAGTAGCTGGTGTCTAGGAAAGTGGTTCAGGGACTAGATCTCGAAGAGAAGTGGGTTGGTTCGCTTACCTGGCTAATTTCAAATTGGTGTCTAAGGAAAGCAAAGAGGAACCTCCACTAACCTTACACTTACCTGGCCAGGTGCCAAGTTACTACTTCCAGGTTCATCTTCTTGACTTCACATTTGGTTAGATCTCCTAGGTCTAGTGAACCGTAGCACCGTTCTGTGTGTGTTACTTGTGCACTAGATCAGGAACCTCTTTTCACCCACCTTCTCCACCCCCTACCGAAGCCATGGACCAACTTCGAGCTGACATTGGAGCCCTAACTCAATCCATAACTCAATTAAGCAACCAGTTGACTAATAGACTTGATCAAATAAAGGCCAGACTAGGACCCATAGAGGAAGTTGCTAGGCTCCGTGAGCGTTTCCAGAGAGCTCCGGCCTACAGAAGACCTGAGCCCTTTAGGAACCAGAGCCGTATCCCCGGATCCACCCAAGGTTATAGCCAGGCTTACCTAAGTCGACCAAGCCCGAACCGATCTGACCTCATCGACCAAGCCTAGCCCAACCAGTCCTAGTCGTCCCAGTCTGAATCGACCCCAATATAGTAGAGAGGACAAGGGTAAGGCTATTGAAGTCCAGAGGAGACCCGATCCCCAAGGTAACTGCTATAGGTGTCATAAACCTGGGCATTTTGCTAGTCAGTGCACCGCCCCTGCCCTACTTATAGATGAACCGACTGAAACTGAACTCGAACCCATTGTTGAACCTGAGAAGGAAGTCTATGATCCTGAAAATCAGTTGTTGGAAGAATTTCAGGGAGAGAAGGATGAACAATCTGAGAATTTGAATACAAAAACCTTTGAACCCATTGAAGACTTTAAGGTTGAACCCATTGAAAATCTAGGGAAAGAAACTCCTGAGCCCATTAAAGAATTGAAAGAAGACATCTATGAATCAAGTTTAGTAGAGGAATATGGTGAAGATGAGCCCCAGGTAGAAATCATTAAGGAACCAAAAGAAAAAGATCCTGAACCCGCTAGAGACTGTGAAGGAGTAATTATGCCAGGATCGAACATTGTAGAGGATGGTGAAGGTTCACGAGTATTGCCCTTAGAGGAGGTCTAGGAACAAGTCCCTATAGAACCACCCCAGGAGGTAGACATCAGTTTTGAGGACTTTCAAGATAACATTCCCAAAGACCTTCCTAATGACCTTCCACCATCTAGGAACACCCATCTAGCCTTGGAACTTGCACCTGTAGAATAATGTCCAAATCTTAAGATTATCCTGAATAACCAAGGTCTATTTCATGACGCCCAGAGATTACCCAAGACTCCGACTCCTATTTTCTTCCCTTCCCAGAGCCTTCTCACATTTTTAGAGCCATGGGGTTGCATTTTGTTGAAATTACCAGGCTGCATGACTCCTTAAAACCCATCCCTTTTGCCATTTACTTTTGGTACACTTTATGGCATTTGTTAGAGATCCTTGATATTTTTTCTTGTACATACCATACTAGGGTCAAACCTAGAGAGTCCATAATCTGTTAGGTTTAGGCCCTAAAGCATCCAATAAATTTTTTTTCAGTAGGGATGCATAGTTGAGTCTGCATTTTGCATCATGTTAGGATTATGCATTAAATAATTTTTTTAAAAAAATAATTTGGTTGATTCCCGAAAGCGAGCCAAAGAGTTTGAAATAGGAAATTTTGTAATAATTAGGCTCAGGCCTGAACGGTTTCCACCGAGAACCGTTAAGAAGCTTCATGCTCGTGGGGCTGGTCCCTTTAAAGTGATTAGGAGAATGGGCCCTAATGCCTATGTGCTAGAATTACCTCCAGATTATGGAATTAGCTCGACATTCAATATATCTGACTTAGTTGAGTATAGGGTACCCGCAAACATACCTAGCGAGCCATTTGGGCCTGACCTTCCTTTTGAGAGTAAACCCAAACCTGAATGTCCACCTCCAGTTTTACCTGAGCGAGGAGAGCGGATCGAGCATCCTGGATGACCAAGCAATCACTACCCAGGGCAAAGGCTATCAACGTTACTTGGTCCGATGGCAAGGCCGACCCGAGTCCGATGACTCGTGGATCACCCGGGAGGACCTGCAGTGCCTCGATCCCGATATCCTGGAGAAGTACCAAAGCCAGACTAACCCTTACTCGACAGGGTCGAGTTCCTCCCACCTCGGGAGAACTGGTGTGGGCACCAGGATCCGATAGAGGCTCCTCAACCCTCTGTGGATCTCAGATTAGGGTTCCACTTCTTTGAGTCATATAATAAGGCTATAAGCCAAAGTAATTTTATAATTTTGAGTCATGCACCTAGTCTAAGTTTGTTTTAGTCTTGTACCTTGACCAATTTGGGTCAAGTTTAGGTCACGGGTCCTGTATTTATTTTTGGTTCGAGTCTGAGTCTGGTTTGGGCCCAAGTCCAATTGAAGTCAACCTGGATTTCAAGACCAAGTCAAGTTTCTTGTGGGCCAACTCACCTCTTACACTTGGAGAGATGCCAACCTAGGCACCACCTCAGCCACCTATGTGGTGCCACATCAGTTTACACTTGGGCATCCAAGGAAGGAAGCAAGGAGGTGCCCCTCATGCATTCGACACGCCCCCTCCATACCATTTTCATTTGGGCGACCATGGAAGGAGGAGACATCATCCCCTCTTCCCTCCCCCACATCATGCCATAATCCATCATTAATAGGGCATTGAAGATTCATGAAGAGACCAAGCCTCAAAGCAAGCCATCTCCCAAGTCTTCTTACCAAAGTATTCATACAAGAGGAAAGTCAAGGGACACACTCCCCATTCCAAGCCTTCAACTTTGCAATGCCCAAAGCCTCCTCTACCTTGGCCGGCCATGAGTCACTCCAAATGGGCGTTGAAGAATCAAAGGAAGCACATCCCTTCAAGCAAGCCTTGCTCCCCGTTTCCTTCCCAAAATGAACTTGCAAAGAAGGAAGTCAAGAGGCCAATTCCCCACTCCAAGCCCTCCCACATGCCACACCAATCCCCTCCTCCATTTGGTCGGCCATGAAGAGCTTTCCCCATCCATGTGGGTGCCATCTTTTTGGGTTGTAATTTGGGTTCAAAGGTTTGAAATATTTTGAATCCAAATGGGCCTTGGGTGCCTATTTAAAGGACCAACCCCTCCATTGTAAAGGATATCGATGAGTTTTGTTTCTCCTCCAACCATTGTCTCCTAGACTAGGTTTGAGTGAAGCTTTCTTCGTCCCTAGGGACGTCGAGTGGTGTGAGGCCAAATTCCTTTGTCCTCCGGGATGTCGCAGGGTGCGAGGCCCCAAGTTACCCCCCTCTTTGACTTCGAAATCCAGCCGGACATCGGGCTCGAAGCCCCTTCTCTACCCTTCCTTAGTTTCATTTCGACACTTCGCTCCATTTCACTAATCCCTCCTTTGCTTGCCTACAGGTCCCCTTTGGTATCACGGGCACCAGAGATGGTCTGCTTTGCCATCGCGACCATCCGACCAAAAGTCAGTGCATCCGCGAGTTCGACTGCTCGGGCATCCAGGCCACATTCGCGAGTTGAGCGATCTCTGCATCGGGCACTTAAGACATGTGAGGTTTGCCCCTATCTCCTAAGTAGGTATTGCATATCGAGCTTAGTCCTACGGGGTTTCTTATCTTAATCCTGGGATCCTGTTCTCTTTTTTCACTATTTAGGGACTTGATTTGCTAGTGTAGGCTTCTATTATTCAGTTTCTCCTATTTCTAATCTTTGTTTATGATCGGGAATCAAAAACTTATAAAAACATTTAAAACTCATCAACTATAAAAACCCCTTTGCATCATAAGCATCCATACTAGCATCTTTAGTCCTCTTCCCTACATCAATGGACCTCCTTGAGGAAACCCTGGCTACGAGGCCACCCTAGCTTCTAGAGGCCCAACCCATGTGCCAAGCCCCTTTGGGCCGGCCCCTTGTGCTGCTCTTAGAAGCCCAACATGCCCCCTAGCATCCTTGGAGTGTTTACCAAGTCAAGAGAATTTTTAGGAGTTTTTTCTGCCTAATGTTTCCTTATTTTCTAGCTAGGGTTTGAGAGGGAAAGGATTCTTATGTAATGTCAATGTACCCTTATTGGGGCCCAAGGTTAAGGGTCTATTTAAGGGACCTAACCTCTTGTATGAAGGAAGATTTTTATATGAAATAAACCTTGAGTTCTTCTATTGCTTTGAGTGTTACCGCTTTGTGTGGTGCGGGCACCAGACTCAGAGAGAAGACTTCAGGGCTCTATCTGGACTCTGATGACCTTGCCCGAAGAATTAGGATTTTCTGGTTTTGTAATAAGGGTTGACCTGATCAACTCAATTTTGAGTCTATAATTTTGTCATTTTCAATTTTGTTGTGTCATGTTGACTCGGTCCAAGTCCAAGGCCCAGTAGGTGTCATTCCCTTGCCATAGGCACCACATTTTCCAGCTACAAGTGGGTGCCACACTCCCTGCCACATCTCCATCCAGTGTACCTTGGTCTCCACGTCTCAAGTAAGCAGGTTCTTTTTTCTTGCACCACTTGGGGGAGAAATCCATCAAGATACCTCAATCCAAGGAGGAGACAACTTCTTTCCAGATAAACCCAAGCTAGGATGGCAAGAATTTTTCTTGAAGAGAGGATCAAGGAGGTGCCCCACAATGTTCCATAAAAATCCAAGTTATAAAAGGGAAGAGAGCATGTCTTGGGAGAGAAATCAGGAGGCACCCAAAAGTTCCAAAAGTGCCAAAGCCATGAAAGGAAGAAGCCTAATGTCCAAATAAGCCAAACCATGAAGGGAAAATCCTTGATTCATGAGAGATACTAGAGACACCCCCAAACCTGCCATTTGGGAGCTGATTTTCAAGTTTTCTTGGAGTTTTTGGGCTGCCCACTCATGGAAGGAGTCTTGGGAAGAGAATTTGATGCCTAAAGTGTGGGTTAGTCCTATTGTCCCACTGGAAATGTATAAAATTTTATTTCTTGTTATGTCTATATATTCCTCTATGTAACTCTTGAATTTAAAGATGATGAATGAAATCAATTTCTGTGTGAGCAACTTTGTGTTTCCTCTCTTCCGCACTTGTATTCAGGTGTTGAGCTCCGTGAGGGAGTAAATCCGGGGTTCCCTAGGAACCTTGAGGAGGTGTGAGATCTCCAACCCCAAACCCTAGCTTAGTCCACCATCTCTACTCCACCACCACCAAACCCTAATTTTCCATCTTCATCCCACGGCCCCTCTCTCCACATCGAAGCCGGTCACCAGCATCCAGGTTCAGATCAACTGTTTCAACTACAGAGCCAGTTCAAAGGAGAGTCAGATCAGTATCAAGATCTCCGGAACTTCTACTACTCCAACAATCTTCATTAAGTCCTCAGGTCAGTGTCTTTCTTTGAGTTTCTGGTTCTTCTTTTGTTCTTCTTCTTCCAGATCGTGAGTTTGAGAAGGAGGCCAACCTTGCCATAGGACTACAATCCGAGATCCATTACGAAGATACCCCGTCTCCAAGGATCCTACAATCTGCTCGAGAGTGTCCTCCAATTGAAGCAACGAGATATCACTGCTAGTTACAAGAACCTTCCCTTCTCACTTTGTCTGTTTCATTGAAACTCAGAGCAAACCCTAGATCTGGGGGTTTCTCAATCCCCAGCGATCCTACTTTTGAGTTACTCTGATAATCCACTCCTTTTTATTGTGCTCTCTATCATTTCTTAGTTTCTTTCAACATTAGTTTATCTTTCCTTTGAGTCAAAGTCGACTTCTGAAAATATATTAAAAAAAAAATTATTTTAATTTGCTTCCGCATCCACATTTTTGTTCTGCATCATTTTGGTATCAGAGCTTTTGTTCTGCATCAATTTTGGTATCAGAGCTTTCGTGCTGCATCAATTTTGGTATCAGAGCCCTGTTTAGGGTTTCTGTCTTGTTTGCTTGTTTGAGTGTCTCTCCTTTTTACTTTGTCTGCTCGAAGTAGACTCCCCAGGACGTCCGTCCTAAACGAAGCAAGGTGCAAACCTCCTCTTCCCATTCCACGGGATGTTCCTAGGGCATGTAGGGGATCCGCTGGTTACAACTTCGTAGCAGGATTGTAAACGGGTGAAGCACTCTATTTTCAGTCTGTAACTATCTTGTACAGGAATTGTTTCTCATTGCAGGTAACTTCAAATTATGTGATTTTTGTTTTTCTGGAACCAGCATAATTGAATCTATTTTTACATAATTTTTCTATGATTATTGGTTTCTGTGAAATTTCTGAGAGTTAAATTACTGCAACTCTATTTCTGTATTTCTGCAATTCAATTTTTTTGAGTGATCATCTCCTAATTCATCTTAAGGGCATTTGAGCATCTAAGATAAGGGGAGGAGTTGATAACCTCTCCTTAGCCCAGGTTGAGTCAGTTTGTCTAGTTACTCTGTAGGGTGCTTTGTACTCAGTGTCTAGAACGGCTGGTTCAGGGATTCTATCCTGAAGGGCTTGGTGCTGGTCCGCCTACCTGGCCAATCACTGATTGGTGTCTAGGATTGGCATCTAGGGACCTAACACTCCCCTTACACCTGCCTGGCTAAGTCCCGAGTTACTATAGGCTAGCTTGCCACTCTGAGTGGGCATCTAGTTTGGGCTCTAGGTCTAGTTAGCCCGTAGTCATTTCATTGAGTCTCATTTGTGTGTTTGCTTGCATCATCATGTCTACCCGGAATGGAGTACCTTACCAACCTGGTCAAACCCAACCTGATTTAGAGGCCATGGTTAGAGCTCTTACTGAAAGTATGAACAAATTGAGCCAGGATTTGACTGCTACTGTTACCCAGTGTAAACAACAAGTCCATGAGAATTTTACCCAGCTTAGGGATCGAGTCCAAGTACTTGAGAAACGTAGACATCAAAATTGGATCCCTGATCCAAATTTAATAGGCCCCAACTCATCCATGCCAGGAGCCTAGGAGGACCTTATACCGTGATCCTGAGCATAACCTTAGGAAGCCTAACCATGATATCTATAGTGTGGATGTGTCTATGAGAGGTCCTTACAATATTCTAGACCAGTCACTCAACAACCCAAGTCTTCTAGATCAAACCATTTAGATCTACACCCATGCCCAAGTGAGGTCTCTACTAGCTTGAAACCCAGTGTGACCCAGGTTCCTATATCGCAAGAATGTTGGTTTGTGTGGAGAAAGAGGCCATAAATCTAGTCAGTGCCCATGCATAGGATGGCTTGTGCACAGCTAAGTGGTAAGAATCCTAAGGATGACATTAATGAGGGAGAACCCAAGCCTACCAATGAGGAAGAAAGGTTAGGTATGACAAGCCCAGAATCAGTTGACCCGATTACCACTGACCCAAACCCATTAAAGATGGCATCGAGGAAGTATATGATGATGGCTTGAGTCTAGTTGATGAATATGAGGGGGAAGAACTTGAAGAATGTGACATCGATACTATTGGTTCCTTACCTGAGGAGACCTTGGAGAGCAACCAAGTGGTAGGACCTAGTTCAGAAATTCAAGAGATTTGTGAGAATCAGGTTCCTTTAGTCAAATACCCCCAGGAAGAACTCATAGTGTTAGCCCGAGCTATCAGTTCGTACCCTCTAATGACAGTCATTCTCCAAGTACCAATTGAAGATCTTTGCACTGAACTGTTTAAGTTTTCCCACCCTATGGTAGATCCTCTCCTTAGGATGACTGAATCAAGCCTCTTACAATTGGACCTTGTCCCATGCCCAGCCACTAAGGTCTCTCCGTAATCTCAGTTGACATCCTTGTCTTGAGCGGATTGATTCACCCGTCCACTCAAACAACCCAAGTCTTCTAGATCAAACCATTTAGATCTACACCCATGCCCAAGTGAGGTCTCTACTAGCTTGAAACCCAGTGTGACCCAGGTTCCTATATCGCAAAGAATGTTGGTTTTGTGGAGAAAGAGGCCATAAATCTAGTCAGTGCCCATGCATAGGACTGGCTTGTGCACAGCTAAGTGGTAAGATCCTAAGGATGACATTAATGAGGGAGAACCCAAGCCTACCAATGAGGAGAAAGGTTAGGTATGACAAGCCCAGAATCAGTTGACCCGATTACCACTGACCCGAAACCCATTAAAGATGGCATCGAGGAAGTATATGATGATGGCTTGAGTCTAGTTGATGAATATGAGGGGGAAGAACTTGAAGAATGTGACATCGATACTATTGGTTCTTTACCTGAGGAGACCTTGGAGAGCAACCAAGTGTAGGACCTAGTTCAGAAATTCAAGAGATTTGTGAGAATCAGGTTCCTTTAGTCAAATACCCCCAGGAAGAACTCATAGTGTTAGCCCGAGCTATCAGTTCGTACCCTCTAATGACAGTCATTCTCCAAGTACCAATTGAAGATCTTTGCACTGAACTGTTTAAGTTTTCCCACCCTATGGTAATCCTCTCCTTAGGATGACTGAATCAAGCCTCTTACATTGGACCTTGTCCCATGCCCAGCCACTAAGGTCTCTCCCGTAATCTCAGTTGAACATCCTTGTCTTGAGCGTATTGATTCACCCCGTCCTGTAGAAGTCCTCCTTATGACCCCAGACCCCTTCCTTCGCATGACTGACCTACCCCTTCTATAGAGTATACCTTTCCGCACCCATAGGTCAAATTTCAAGTCTTGAGGTCATCATCCATAGGCCCTCCCATGAATCATTCTCTAATCCAGTTCTTGAGAAAGTGGATCATTATTTGCTTAGAGAACAAACCTTAACTATTGCAATCACATGTCCTAGGCTACTTCCCACCCATCTCTTGATCCATTCCTGGGAGTAGCAAACTTTTCCTTTCGTAAGGATGACCAGTTGATCCCGAGCATACCTTCGGTCACCATTCATCCTTCAGGTCACCACTTTTAGTCAACAGGTAATTCGAGACTCCACCTCATATCTCCTCCCTTTCTCTAGGACTTCCATGCTTCTTACACCATCCAAGTATACTTTGTCGAAGCCTTTAGAGTGAACCACGTGTCAGAACCTATTAGGTTTGCCACCTACTTCTGGAAGACCTTATGGCACCTACTTCTGGAAGACCTTATGGCACCTACTACATCCATAATAAGTTTTCATGCTCTGCATGCCCTCCTCCGACCCAAGGTCAAACCTAGAGAGCCTTAGTTTGTTAGGTTTAGACTTAGGGTTCCTTTGTAATAAAGTCCATTCTTTAGGAATGCGTCGTCAGTCTAGTTTAGTTTTCTTGACCCTTTACTAGCTTTGGCTCAGATTTTGGTTTGATTGAGAGCACCAGGAATTGGGATTTGTATTTTGTCCGGGCTGAAATTGCATTCAATGTTTCGATCAATAGGTCTATAGGCTAGAGTCCCTTTGAAATTGTTCATGGATACAAGCCTCACACACCACTTGATCTGATTTCACTATTAGCCCACACACACAAGTCTCTTGATGCACTTGCATAGCATGTAAAGGACTTGCATAAGAAATTCATGCCAAAATAATTTTAAGTAATGAAACTTATAAGAAGTTGGCTGATCTCAAAGACGAGTCAAAACTTTTGTTGAGAGAGACTATGTAATGATTAGGTTAAGGCCTGAGCGGTTTTCTCCTGGAACCGTTAGAAAGTTACATGCTAGAGGAGCTGGACCATTTAGAGTGGTGAAGAGAGTAGGATCCAATGCCTATGTGCTCGAGTTACCTCCAGAACTAGGCATTAGCTCCACTTTCAACATTACAGACCTAGTAGAGTACAGGGAGCCAACTGTGATTCCCAGTGAGCCTTTTGAACCTAATCCTGTTATTGAGAGTGATCCCGATCCTGTGTATCCACAAACAAACTGGCCTGTGAGGAAAGAGCAGATTGAAAAGATCCTGGATGATTAGGTAATCTCTACTCGTAATCGAGATACCAAGATACCTGGTCTGCTGGCAAGGAAGGCCAGACTCTGATGACTCTTGGATCTCCCGAGAAGAACTACAAGATTTGGATCCAGACCTCTTGGAGAGATACCAGAGCCAACTTGAGCCTTACTCGACAAGGTCGAGTTCCTCCCACCCCGGGAGAATTGGTGCGGGCACCAGACTCAGAAGAAGACTTCAGGGCTCCATCTGGATCTCTGATTGACCTTGCCCGAAGAATTAGGGTTTTCTGGTTTTGTAATAAGGGTTGCCCTGATCAACTCAATTTTGAGTCTGTAATTTTGTCATTTCAATTTTTGTTGGGTCATGTTGACTCAGTCCAAGTCAAGGCCCAGGTAGGTGTCATTCTCTTTGCCATAGGGCACCACATTTTCCAGCTACAAGTGGGTGCCACACTCCCTGCCACATCTCCATCCAGTGTACCTTGGTCCCCACGCCTCAAGTAAGCAGGTTCTTTTTTCTTGCACCACTTGGGGGAGAAATCCATCAAGATACCTCAATCCAAGGAGGAGACAACTTCTTTCCAGATAAACCCGCCAGGATGGCAAGAATTTTTCTTGAAGAGAGGATCAAGGAGGTGCCCCACAATGTTCCATAAAAATCCAAGTTATAAAAGGGAAGAGAGCATGTCTTGGGGAGAAAATCAAGGAGGCACCCAAAGTTTCCAAAAGTGCCAAAGCCATGAAAGGAAGAAGCCTAAACTTGCGGAGCAAGACTAGGAGGTGTCCAAATAAGCAAAACCATGAAGGGAAAATCTTGATTCATGAGAGATACTAGGAGACACCCCCATAACCTGCCATTTGGAGCTGATTTTCAAGTTTTCTTGGAGTTTTTGGGCTGCCCCACTCAAGGAAGGAGTCTTAGGAAGAGAATTTGATGCCTAAAGTGTGGGTTAGTCCTATTAGTCCCACATGGGAAATGTATAAAATTTTATTTCTTTGTTATGTCTATATATTCAACTCTATGTAACTCTTGAATTTAAAGATGATGAATGAAATCAATTTCTGTGTGAGCAACTTTGTGTTTCTCTCTTCCGCACTTGTATTCAGGTGTTGAGCTCCGTGAGGGAGTAAATCTAGGTTCCCTAGGAACCTTGAGGAGGTGTGAGATCTCCAACCCCAAAACCCTAGCTTAGTCCACCCATCTCTACTCCACCACCACCAACCCTAATTTTCCATCTTCATCCCACGGCCCCTCTCTTCCACATCGAAGCCGGTCAAGCCTCAATCAACCACCGAGCAGAAAGGGGTATCGCGGGTCTCCGGTTTTCCACCGCATCCATCGAGAAACGAGAGATCCCTTCGCTGCGATCTTCATCGGGTGCTTCAGATATTGTCAGGTACACCCCCTCTACCTCCAGTCTTATTATTGTAGGAGAACTTGCCCAAACCAAGGCTTCTCAGCCCCCCGACGATCCTTCTTTAGTACTTTTCTAGGTTCTAATCTGCATGCTTGGCTTCAAAAATTCATATACAAAACTCCCTACAACTAATTTGATCTGAAATTCGGGAATTAATCACCTAACCCTACATATAAAACATACAAAAAGAATTGCATGTATATTAGTCCCGCATCACTCGAGGATCTAGATGGTGCCAGATTACCATGAACGTGGAATGCCTGTAACCTGAGAAAGTATTATCAGTAGTGTAAAGCTCTCTCCTTAATAATAAGTTTTTTTTTTGCACAAATCGCTCTCTACCTTGCAGGGATGTCACTGCCCGCCCAAGGTCCAGTATGCCAAAGCCTGGAGCCCAACTCTCCGACACTTAAGCCCAGAGCTCGGCTCTCTGGCACTCAAGCCCAGGGCCCAGCTCTCCTTCACTCCAACCCGAAGCCTGGCTCTGCGGCACTCCAACCTGGAGCCTAGCTCTCTGGCACTCCAACCCGAAGCCCAACCCTCCGGCACTCAAGCACGGAGCCCAGCTCTCTGGCACTAAAGCCTGGGGCCCAACTCTCCGGTGCTCCAACTCGAGGCCTTGCTCTCCGGTACTGAAACACAGAGCCCAGCTCTCCGACATCGAAACACGAAGCCCAACTCTCTGTCACTCAAGCTCGAAGCCCAGCTCTTCGGTGCTCTAACTCGGAGCCCAGCTCTCTAGCACTCAAGACCGGGGCCCAGCTCTCTGGCGCTCCAACTCGGGGCCCAGCTCTCTGGCATCAATAGTGTAAGGTCCTTCCTCACTAATAATCAAGATTCCCCTTGTGCAAACCTTTTTTTCCTTGTAGGGGAATCATCTCCCGACCCCAGGTCTGGCACTTAAAGCCCGGATCCCACGACTCTCTGGCACGAAAGACCGGACCCTGCTCCGGCACCAGGAGCCTAGCTTCCTGGCATTCTAAGCCCGGATCTTACAACCCTCCGGCACCAAAGACCAGACCCTACTCCAGCACCAGGAGCCTATTTTCCTGGCATTCTAAGCCTGGATCTCACGACCCTCTAGCACCAAGACCGGACCTTGCTTCGGCACCAAGAGCCTAGCTTCCTGGCATTCTAAGCCCGGATCTCATGACTCTTCGGTACCAAAGACCGGACCCTACTCCGGCACCAGGAGCCCAGCTTCCTGGCTTTTAAAGACAGGACCCTGCTCTGGCACCAGGAGCCTAGCCTCTCGATAATCAAAGTTTGGATCTCACACCCTTCCGACACCAGGACCCAAGCTTCCTGACGTTGATCAGAGCAGAGAGATCTTCAACTACTTCGCCTCCCAACTGCGCATGAACAACCAAGACAAATACTCCTCCTTCACCTTTTCACCTATTCAGCATCCAGATGGCCAAGAAGTGGAGAGGAAATATTTGCATTACAAAGAAACAATCAAAGAAGAGAAGAAACAAGTCAAGTTGATTGAAGCATTTTCATTTACTTGGCAAAATATTACATTGTTCCTGAGCCCTGACATGTCGGGCAGCCCAGGTCAGAAAACAAAAATGAAATAGCTACAATTGCTAAGGAGCCCTACTCTACTCAGCCAGTGCCTTTCCTGGATGGTGCACAGCTGGGGTCTCCCCCTCCTCGACCTCCGGGGCTGGGTCACCTCCTTCAGCCATCGCTGCCGATGAAGTTGGTTTTGTCACCGCCACCTACAGGGTCGGTTCAGCCATGGCCGCATGCTCTTCTACCACCGCCATTGCAGGAGCCGAGGTGTCCTCCCTGCAAAGCCTGAAAGGTGGATGCCAGCCATCTGCTTATCTGAAAGTATGCCACGCAGCAGAGATCGGCAATATGCAAAACCCTTGAAGAAGGAGTCCGTCGCTGCCTCCTTGAAATCGAGCTTGAACTCCAGAGAGGCCTTGTAGTTGGCCACCGCATCGGCGACCTCCTTCCCAGCAGCCTCTGCCCTGCGGGTACAGTAGCCTCTGCCCTCGGCCACCCTCCTCTCAACATCCTCAGCCCAGTGGATGGCCTCGGCTGCCTCTTTCCTTGCAACCTCTGTTGAGCTGACGGCAGTGGAAACCTTCCCCTCTACCTCGGTATCCTTCTGCTCGATGGCTATGGCCTTTCTCTCAACAGAGGCACCCCGCTCCTTCGCTGCCTCCAACTCGGCTCTAAGCTCCTTCAGCCGAGCCCCTTTGGACTTGAGCTCCTTCGAGAGTCGCTCAGCGCTAGCGACTTCACCCTGGAGCCCTTTGACCTTTATATTGGCCTCCTAGCCTCATCGTTCTTCCCTCTCAGCTCGACATTCAAGGACTCGAGCTTCGCTGCTCACTCCCTGTCCCTCCTGGCCCAGGTGCGGCAATAATCCCTGATGAGTAGGAGATCCGTGCCTTGCTGCATAGAAGGGGATGTCAGTCGTAAAGACAAGAAATGAAGAAGGAAGCGAGGCAGAGCAGAGAAGCACTTACAACAAAGATGTGGGAGAAGGTGGTGCTGATGACGTTGCCCAAAAGTTTTCTGGCCCTCTTTTGCCGGTCGCATGACTAGATGATGAAATCCATCATGCACTTGGCGAGGGCCGGGTCCTTGGCCAAGGAGACATTGGATCCCAACCTAAAGGGGACCCGGCGGTAGTCCCTGTCTCTCTTGCTCGCCGCCGTTGCAGAATCACCCGCACCATCAGTTAAAGAAGCTTCCATCGATGTCGGCTCCCACTTTTTGGCTCTCCTTCCTCCTCAACCTCGACGATCTTCGGAGTGGGGGACACCACTACGACAGTAGCGGTAGCAGATCTGGCCCCGGCAACCACCTCGGACTCTAGTACCGGGATCAGATCATGATGCCTAGGAGGTTCGAGGATGCGTTCGATGACCCTCCTACTCGCTCAAGAGTGGGCTCAGCTAGTACGACAGGTACGGCCTCGTGCCATCATTTACTCGGGCCCTCTTTGGGGCAAGCTCACCGACCCCCTCTGCTTGGCTCCTCTTCTCAGTGAACGAAAGGAGCTCGTCCATGGAGAACTTCATGCTTGAATAAAAAAGGAAGACATCAGCTTTAAAAAAAAGGGGAGGAACCGATGTGGAGTGTAGGGCTAGAGGTGCTAGTATGGATGCTTATGATGCAAAGGAACTTTTATGGTTGATGAGTTTTAGATGTTTTTCTTAGGGTTTTGATTCCCGATCACAAGCATAGACTAGAAATAAGAGAAGTGAATAACAGAAGCTTACACTAGCAGTTCAAGTCCCGAAATAGTGATAATGAGAACAGGATTCCAGGATTAAGAAACCCCGGTAGGACTAAGCTCGAGATGCAATACCTACTTAGGAGATAGAGAGAGCAAACCTCACATGTCTGAAGCGCCCGATGCAGGATCGCTCAACTCGATGGATGCGGCCTGATGCCCGAGCAGTCGAACCCACGGATGCACTGCTTTCGGTCAGAAGGTCGCGATGGCAAGTAGACTGTCTCTGATGCCGAGATGCCCGGAGGATCTGTAGGCAATCAAAGTAGGGATTAGCAAAATGAAAGATGTACTGAAATGGACTAAGATGGGTTGAGAAAGGCTTCGAGCCCGGTGTCCGGCTAGATTCTGAAGTCGAAGAAGGAGATAACTTGGTGATGGGGACATCATCCTGCACGAATCTCGGAGCAGCACAAATTTCGGAGCAGCAAATAATTTGAAAAATAAATTTAGGATTTATCTTTATTTGAAATTTAAATAGGATTTTGTTGGTTATGATTGAGATATGGATAGCTTATCTTATCCTATCTTTTATTTGAAATTTAAATTAGGATTTTGTTGGTTATGATTGAGATATGGATAGGCTTATCTTATCCTATCTTGTATTTAAATTTGAGTTATCCCTATCCTGTATTCAAATGAGGGTTATGGAGCTTATAAATAACCCCTCATTCCTATTGTAAAAAGAGAGAAGAAATTGAATTTTTGGATTTGGTTTGTCAGTTGGTTTGGCAGTTGTTGTTCAGTGCTATGGCCCATTATGTCTTCACCTGCGGGTGTTGATGTTGTCTTTGTCCTTCAAGACATCGTAGGGGCGTGATGCCCTAGTTATCCCCCCATCTTCGTTTTCCTCCACATTCTTTGAAATCCCCCTCATGGCTCCAGGAGTGACCTGGGTGGCAGGTGAAATACCCTGGCTCCGCGTGTAGTGAGATGGGTGGTAGGTGAGATACCCTAGACTGCATGTAGTGAGGTGGGTGGTAGGTATAATGCCCTAGAGGTGTGAAGTCTCTCTGTGAGAGTGGTTTCAGGGTTCGTGGTAGTCCATCCTCGTTATCCTCCATCCCTATTTTTTCCTTCGTCACCACCATAAAGAAATCAGAAAATCGAAAAAAAATAGGATACCCTAATCTTCGGTGACTTCTTAGCTCGCCGACGATCCTACCCCTATCCCGTGCCCCATCACTTGGGGCCTCACACCCCATGACATCCCGGAGGACGAAGGATTGTGGCCTCACACCACTCAACGTCCAGGAGGACGAAGGATTTGCGATGCCCTGGGGCGATGGAAAGGTGGCCTCACACCACTCGACGTCCCTGGGATGAAGGAAACTTCACTCAAACCTAGTCTAGGAGACAATGGTTGGAGGATAAACAAAACTCAAGCTCTCCTTTTCATTTAATCATTCAATTCCTTACAATGGAGGGATTGGGTCCTTTAAATAGGCACTCATGGCCCATTCGAATTTCAAATGAAACAAAAATTACAAACTTTCTTGGGTGGGCGCCAAAAGCCTTGACTTTCTCCTCTCTTTGGCCGACCAAAGGTACCTTGGATTGGGCGTGGCATGATGCATGGCTTGGAGTGAGGTTCTTGGTGACTTGAACTTGGTAAGAATCTCCTTGGTTTTGGAAGAAGGCATGAAGAGGGGCTTGGAGCAAGGCATGTGTTCCTCCTCCTTCCTTTGTTGGTGTTCTTTCTTTGGTACAAGGCTTGACAAGGGGAGTGTTAGGTGGAGGCATCCAAGGCTCTTGTCTTTCCCTTCCAAAGAGGTTGAAGCAAATTAGGAAGAAGGCTTAATTGGAGAGCTTGAAGTAAGGGATTTGAATTCCCTCCATTATCTTCCATTGAATTCTTCCTTGCCGACCACCCTTACATGGAAATGAGCTTGATGGGGGGAGGGGACAAAGGCTTGAACCAAGTGAAGTGGTCCTCCCCATTGGGCATCCTTGCATGCCACGTGTGCTGCTCACATGGTGAGATGTTATGGCGCCATGTAGAATGCATAAGTGGGCCCTGAGTTGACTTGGCTTCTTTCCTTACTTGCTTCCAAGGAGACTAAGTTTTAAGACCCACTCTTGCAATGGACCCATATTTCTGAGAGACTCAGACTGGACTCAATTTATGACTCGACTTAGTACAGGACTCAATTTGACCTAATTGGTCAAGGTACAGACTCAATTCAAAACAAAAGACAATAACAAATTTAAGGCTTGAAGCCTTATTACAAGACACAAAGAAGTGGAACCCTAATCTGAGATACACAGAGGGTTGAGGAGCCTCTGTTGGATCCTGGTGCCCACACCAATTCTCCTGGGGTGGGAGGAACTCGACCCTGTCGAGTAAGGGATAGTCTGGCTTTGGTATCTCTCCAGGATATCGGGGTCGGTGCATTGCAAGTCCTCCCGGGTGATCCACGAGTCATCGGATTCGGGTCGGCCTTGCGATCGGACCAAGTAACGTTGATAGCCTTTGCCCTGGGTAGTGATAGCTTGGTCATCCAGGACATGCTCGATCCGATCTCCTCGCTTAGGTATATTTGAAGGTGGACACTCAGGTTCAGGTTCACTCTCAAAAGAAAGGTCAGGCTCAAATGGCTCGCTAGGTATGTTTGTGGGTTCCCTATACTCGACTAAGTTATAGATATTGAATGTCGAGCTAATTCCATAATCCAGAGGTAATTCTAGCACATAGGCATTAGGGCCCATTCTCCTAATCACTTTAAAGGGACCAACCCCACGAGCATGAAGCTTCTTAACGGTTCCCGGTGGAAACCGTTCAGGCCTGAGCCTAATCATTACAAAATCCCTTATTTCAAACTCTTTGGCTCACTTTCAGGAATTAACCAAATTATTTAAAATTATATTTAATGCATAATCCTAATATGATGCAAAATGTAGACTCAACTATGCATCCCTACTGAAAAAAAAAAATTATTAGATGCTCTAGGGCCTAAACCTAATAAATTATGGACTCTCTAGGTTTGACCCTAGTCTGGTATGTACAAGAAAAATTATCAAGGATCCCTAACAAATGCCATAAAGTGTACCAAAAGTAAATGGCAAAAGGGATGGGTTCTAAGGAGTCATGCAGCCTGGTAATTTCAACAAAATGCAACCCCATGGCTCTAAAAATATGAGAAGGCTTTGGGAATGGGAGGAAATAGGAGTCGGAGTCTTGGGGTAATCTCTGGGTGTCATGAAATAGACCTTGGTTATTCAGGATAATCTTAAGATTTGGACATTGTTCTACAGGTGCAAGTTCCAAGGCTAGATGGGTGTTCCTAGATGGTGGAAGGTCGTAAGGAAGGTCTTTGGGAATGTTATCTTGAAAGTCCTCAAAACTGATGTCTACCTCCTGGGGTGGTTCTATAGGGACTTGTTCCTGGACCTTCTCTAAGGGCAATACTTGTGAACCCTCATCAACCTTTACAATGTTCGATCTTGGCTCAATTACTCCTTCACAGTCTCTAGTGGGTTTAGGATCTTTTTCTTTTGGTTCCTTGAGGATTTCTACCTGGGACCCATCTTCACTTGATTCACAAATGTCTTCTTTCAATTCTTTAATGGGCTTAGGAGTTTCTTTCCGTAGATTTTCAATGGGTTCAACCTTAAAGTCTTCAATGGGTTCAAAGGTTTTTATGCTCAAATTCTCAGATTGTTCATCCTTCTCTCCCTGAAATTCTTCCAACAACTGATCTTCAGGATCGTAGACTCCTCCTCAGGTTCAACAATGGGTTCGGGTTCAGTTTCAGTCGGTTCATCTATAAGTAGGGCAGGGGCGGTGCACTGACTAGCAAAATGCCCAGGTTTATGACACCTATAGTAGTTACCTTGGGGATCGGGTCTCCTCTGGACTTCAATAGCCTTACCCTTGTCCTCTCTACTGTATTGGGGTCGATTCAGACTGGGAAGACTAGGACTGGGTCGGGCTAGGCTTGGTCGACTAGGGTCAGATCGGTTCGGGCTTGGTTGACTGGGGTAAGATCGGTTCGGGCTTGGTCGACTTGGGTAAGCCTGGCTATAACCTTGGGAGGATCCAGGGATACGGCTTTGGTTCCTAAAGGGCTCAGGTCTTCTGTAGGTGGGAGCTCTCTGGAAATGCTCACGGAGCCTAGCAGCTTCTTCTATGGGTCCTAGTCTTGCCTCTATTTGATCACATCTATTAGTCAACTGGTTGCTTAATTGAGTCATGGATTGAGTTATGGAGTGAGTTAGGGCTCCAATGTCAGCTCGAAGTTGGTCCATGGCTTTGGTAGGGGGTGGAGAAGGTGGGTGAAAAGAGGTTCCTGATCTAGTGCACATGTAACACACATACAGAACGGTGCTACGGTTCGCCAGACCTAGGAGATCTCACCAAATGTGAAGTCAAGAAGATGAACCTGGAAGTAATAACTTGGCACCTGGCCAGGTAAGTGTAAGGTTAGTGGAGGATCCTCTTTGCTTGCCTAGACACTAATTTGAAATTGGCCAGGTAAGCGAACCAACCCACTTCGCTTCAGGATCTAGTCCCTGAACCACTTTCCTAGACACCAGCTACTCAAGCACACACCAACAAGTAATCTAGCTTGGCTCGGCACTTGGGTCGACCCGACTTCGTGGGTGTCCCTAGCTCACTAGAGAAGATTAAACATCTAATCAATTTTAGTTAATGGCTAGGGTTCGATATGTCGGGTGGTGGTTTTTGGGCTAGGGACAGGTAATAAAATCCTGACCCTATGTTAATTTGACGCCCTTAGGATGAGTTATGAAAAATGGTGCACAGAAATGACTAATAAAATGACTTAAAATTTTCTTCTTTTTTTTTTTTGTCTTTTAGATGTGTGAATGCTAAATAAAATGCAGGAATTAAAATATGTCCCTAAATGCAAGAAATAAGCTAGATGGATGAATGAAGCAAGAAATGAGATACTTGCTAAAATTTCAGACCAGAGGTTTTCTCAGGTAGTATTTTGGCTTGTAGAAATTTTATAAACTGAAATAAAATCTAAGAAAATATAAAAAAATACTTTGAAATAGGTGCGATCTAACAAAATAGAAATTAAAAAACTTGGAGGTCTCTACAGAGATAAAAAATTCAATGATCAGACCATATATGTGCTGACCAGAATGCAGAAAATGAAATGAAAAATTACACTAGTCCTAACCTGGCTCTGATACCAATAATGATGTGGAGTGTAGGGCTAGAGGTGCTAGTATGGATGCTTATGATGCAAAGAAACTTTTTTTATGGTTGATGAGTTTTAGATGTTTTTCTTAGGGTTTTGATTCCCGATCACAAGCATAGAATAGAAATAAGAGAAGTGAATAACAGAAGCTTACACTAGCAGTTCAAGTCCTAAAATAGTGATGATGAGAACAGGATCCCGGGATTAAGAAATCCTGGTAGGACTAAGCTCGAGATTCAATACCTACTTAGGAGATAGAGAGCAAACCTTATATGTCTGAAGCGCCCGATGCAAAGATCGCTCAACTTGGTGGATGCGGCCTGGATGCCCGAGCAGTCGAACCCGCGGATGCACTGGCTTTCGGTCGGAAGGTCGCGATGGCAAAGCAGACTATCTCTGATGCCTGAGATGCCAGGGAGGACCTGTAGGCAATTAAAGTAGGGATTAGCAAAATGGGAAGATGTACTGAAATGGACTAAGATAGGGTTGAGAAGGGGCTTCGAGCCCGGTGTCCGGCTAGATTTCAAAGTCGAAGAAGGAGATAACTTGGGGCCTCGCATCCCGCGACGTCCCGGAGGACGAAGGATTGTGGCCTCACACCACTCGACATCCAGGAGGACGAATGGTGCGCGCACCAGACTCAGAAGAAGACTTCAGGGCTCCATCTGGATCTCTGATTGACCTTGCCCGAAGAATTAGGGTTTTCTGGTTTTGTAATAAGGGTTGACTTGGTCAACTCAATTTTAGTCTTGAGTCTGTATTTTCCTGTAATTTAAATTTTGTTGAGTCATGTTGACTTAGTACAAGTCCTAGTAGTGGTCTAGGTTTTCTCCAGGTTGGTGCCACTTTTTTTTCAATCAAGTCAAGGTCCAGGGTGCCACATTTTTTCTCCCAGGCCCAAGCAAGTGGGCGCCACACTCCCAGCCACATGCCAGAGTCTAGGAGGTGCCACATCTCCATCCCAGTGTCTTGGTCCCCACACCCAAGGGAGCAAGAATTTTTCTTGAAGCCAAAATCAAGGAGGCGCCCCATATGTACCTTAAAAGGCCAAGCTAAAGGCGGAAAGAGGCATTTCTTGGGGAGCACTTCAAGGGGGCGCCCAATCCATGCCTAAAAAGCCCAAAGCAAAGTTGGGAAGAGCCATGACTTGGGGAGAAAGAAAAGGAGGTGTCCAAAAGAGTTGAGCCATGGAAGGAAGAAAATTTTTCTTGAAAAGCAAGGCTAGGAGGCGCCACCTACTTACCATTTGGAGCTTTCAATCAACATTTATGGAACCTCTTGGCCGGCCATATGGGAAGGAATTGATTCTACAAACATAATTTGAAGATCCATCCTATTAGTCCCACATGGGAAGATGTAAAACCCTGACCTCTTGTAAAGTCCTATAAAATAAACCCCTCTTGTAAGTTTTGAGGATAAATGATGAATGAAATCAATTTCTTTGTGAGAAACTTTGTGTTTCTCTCTTCCTCACTTGTATTCAAGTGTTGAGCTCCGTGAGGGAGTGATTCCGGGTTCCACAGGAACCTTGAGGAGGTGTGAGATCTCCAAACCCTACCAAAACCCTAGGTTAGCCACTTCAATTCCAAACCCTAGCCGCCCATCATCTTCTTCATTCCACCAATCATCCAAACCCTAATCTACCTCATCATCTTACGGCCCCTCTCTTCCAAGTAGAGGCCAACCACCAGCATCCAGGTCCAGATCGGCTACTTCGAATACAGAGCAAATCCCAAAAGAAGTCGGATCAGCATCCAGGAGAATCAGGATTTCAGCAACATCAATTTTTCAAGTTCTTCTTATCTGGTAAATCTTTTCTTTGAGTATCTGGTTCCTTAACTTGTTCTTCTTCTTTCCCAGATCCTGAGTTCAGGAGAAGCCAACTTTGCCAAAGGACCAGTATTGGAGGATCCATTACGAAGATATCCAAATCCGAGGATCCAACAATCTGCTCGAGAGAGTCCTTCCACCAAACTCTGTGAAGATCACTGCCTGGTATATAACCCTTCCCTTCTCTTTATTTTTGTCCTGTTGAAAGTTCAGAGTGAAACCCTAGCTCTAGGAGTTTCTTAACCCCCAGCGATCCTTTACTTCTGAACTACTCTGATAATCTAGTTTCTTTGAATTGTGCTTTCAATTATTATATAGTTTCTTTCAATTTAGTTTAACTTTCCTTTGAGTCAAAGCCGACTTCTGAAAATATATATAAAAAAAAAGAATTAGTCTTAATTTTCTTCCGCATCGCATCATCTCTTTTGTTCTGCATCATTTTTGGTATCAGAGCTTTCGTTCTGCATCAATTTTGGTATCAGAGCCCTGTCTAGGGTTTCTGACTTGCTTGCATATTTTGAGTGTCTCTCTTTTTTACTTTGTCTGCTCGAAGTAGACTCCCCAGGATGTCCGATCCTAGGAACGAAGCGAGGTGCAAACCTCCTCTTCCCATTCCACGGGATGTTCCTAGGGCATGTAGGGGATCCGCTGGGTTACAACTTCGTAGCAGGAATTGTAAACGGGGGAAGCATTCTATTTTCAGTCTGTAACTACCCTGTTTTAGGAATTGTTTCTCATTGCAGGTAACTCTAAATTATATGATTTTTGTTTTTCTGGAACCAATATAATTGAAACTATTTTACATTATTTTACTGTAATTTATTGGTTTTTGTGAAATTTCTGAGAGTTAAATTACAGCAACTCTATTTCTGTGTTTCTACAATTCAATTTTTTTGAGTGATCATCTCCTAATTCATCTTAAGGGCAATTGAGCATCTAAGATAAGGAGAGGAGTTGATAAACTCTCCTTAGCCCAAAACCACCACCCATTCATTCGATCCTAAGCCTAATTTTAAAATTTATTAGACTTAATTTGCCCTAGTGGGCTAGGGACACCAACAAGTCGGGTCTAGGCTAGTGTTGAGTCAGTTTGTCTAGTTACTCTGTGTGTGCTTTGTACTCAGTGTCTAGAATGGTGGTTCAGGGATTCTATCCCGAAAGGCTTGTGTGCTGGTCCGCCTACCTAGCCAATCTCTGATTGGTGTCTAGGATTGGCATTTAGGAACCTAACACTTCCCTTACACCTGCCTGGCTGAGTCCTGAGTTACTACAGGCTAGCTTGCCACTCTGATTAGGCATCTAGTTTGGGCTCTAGGTCTAGTTAGCCCGTAGTCGTTTCAGTCGAGTCTCATTTGGTTTGTTTGCTTGCATCATCATGTCTACCCGGAATGGAGTACCCTACCAACCTGGTCAAACCCAACCTGATTTAGAGGCCATGGTTAGAGCTCTTACCGAAAGTATGACCAAATTTAGTCAAAATATGAATGAGGGTTTTGCCCAGTTTAAAGATCGAGTCTAAGTACTTGAGAAACGTAGACATCAAAATTGGACCCCTGATCCAAAATTTAATAGGCCCCAACCTCATCCATGCCAGGAGCCTAGGAGGACCTTATACCATGATCCCGATCATAACCTTAGGAAGCCTAACCATGATATCTATAGTGTGGATCGTGTCTATGAGAGGTCCTTACAATATTCTAGACCAGTCACTCAATAACCCAAGTCTTCTAGATCAAACAATTTAGATCCACACCCATGCCCAAGTAAGGTCTCTACTAGCTTGAAACCCAGTATGACCCAGTGGTGGGGACACCTAAGGCACCAGAATAAGACAGAGGCTTTTTCAACCCTCTGTAAATTGATCAATAATTTATGAGTCTATCTGTAATAAGGGCTTAGCTCATCTGAGTCCATTTTAGTTGTTATTTGAGTATTTTTAGTTGTTATTTCAGTTCTGTACTAGTCAGCTCATGTTGAGCTAAATTTATTTTTTTGAGTCCTGTCCAAGCATACTGAAGACTCAAGACTATATCATACAAGTGAATACCAAGACCAACTAGATTGAAGACATGGAAGTATAGCCCAAGTCCAACCCAGCTAGAAGATTTGAAGACCCCAGGAGGAAAATTCAGAAAAACCTGATTTCTTGCAGATGCCCTCCAGATGCCCAGATTTCCTTCCAGATGCCAAAATATATTCATAGACCAAGGCATCCATGATTTTAGAGGTCCATCTGCATCCTAGCCCAAAGAAATCAAGCCCAGGCGCCAAGCCCAAGCCCCTAAGAAGCAAGATACCAGGGAATATTCCTGCTACCTGGCTACCAGGCCACCCTAGCTTCCAGAGGCCCAAACCCATGCACCCGGGCCCCTTTGGGCCGGCCCCTTGCTGCTCTTAGAAGCCCAACACGCCCCCCTAGGCATCCTTGGAGTGTTGACCAAGTCAAGAGAGTTTTTAGGGATTTTTTTACCTAATATTTTCTTATTTTCTAGCTAGGGTTTGAGAGGGAAAAGATTCTCATGTAAAGACTAATGTGCCCTTACTTGGAGCCCAAGGTTAAGGGTCTATTTAAGGGACCATAGCCTCTTGTATGAAGGGAGAATTTTTGATGAATGAAAACCTTGAGTTCTTCTATTGAGTTGTGTGATACCCTGTTGTGTGCATAAAGGGGTTTGTGAGAGTTCTTCTTCCCGGTGTTTGCAATCATCTTCCTGCTGCCAACAAACCCTCCAGATCCCTGGACGCCCAATCCAAAAGAAGCCTTTCCTTGCTATTTTTTCTTTGTTTTCTTGTTCCTTTGTGAGTTTTCTAACCCCTGACAGGTCGTTTACAGGTCCCCGAGTTCCTACAAATCCAACGACTCTAGCCAAGCCTCAATCGGATCACCGAGCAGAAAGCGTGTATCCGCGGTTCTTTGGCTCGATTTTCCAGGCCGCATCCATCGAGGAACGAGAGACCCTTTTGCTGCAATCTTCACAGATATTGTCAGGTACACCCCCTCTACCTCCAGTAGTTTTATTGTAGGAGAACTTGCCTTAACCGAGGCTTCTCAGCCCCGGCGATCCTTCTTTTCTACTTTTCTAGGTCCTAATCTGCATGCTTATCTTCTAAAATTCATATAAAACTCTCTACAACTTATTTTAATCTGAAATTTGGGAATTAATCACTCAACCCCACATATAAAATATACAAAAAAAATTTGCATGCATATTAGTTCCCCATCATTTGGTATCAGAGCTTAGATTAGGGCTTGTTTTCTGCAATTTTTCAGTCCATATATACTCTGTTATTTGGATTATTTCTCCTTGATAAAAACTCCAAAAATTATAAAATTTATTTTTCTGGATTCATCATAATTTTCTGTAATTTTAAGAATTTTTGAAAATTTTATTATGGACTGTGAATTTTCTGCAAGCCGAAATATAGCCTGCAAATTTTGGCTCTATTTTTTCAGCAAGATAAGTTTGGAAGTTTTAGGGTTTTGTTTAGCATCTTTTGCATATCTTTTAATTTTAGTATATTTCTAGCATATTAGGCTATGATTTGAAAGTTTTCTTCTATTTAAGAAAATACCAAAAAAAAAATTACATATTCTCCAAAAATACCAAAAACATCTAAACCCTAATTTGCATCCTCATCTGCCTGCCATCATTGCATAATTTACTTTTAAGGGCACTCTTGCTATATCAGATAAGGGGAGGAGTTGATAACCTCTCCTTAGCCCAAAACCACATCCCTTGCATTCGGTCCCAAGCCTTAACCTAAAAATTAACTAGACTTAATTTGCCCTAGTGGGCTAGGGACACCAACTGGTCGAGTCCGGGCTAGTGTTAGATCACCGTGTCAAGTTAACCTATGTGTGCCTTGTGCTCAGTGTCTAGAACAGTGGTTCAGGGATTCAATCCCGAAGGGCTTGTGTGCTGGTCCACCTACCTGGCCAATCTCTGATTGGTGCCTAGGATTGGCAATCAGGGACCTAACACTCCCATTACACTTGCCTGGCTGAGTACAGGGTTACTATAGGCTAGTTTGCCACCCTGATTGAGCATCTAGTTTGGACTCTAGGTCTAGTCAGCTATAGTCGGTCTGATCGAGTCTTGTATGAGTACTAGATCAGGAGTTTCATATCACCCACCTCCTTCACAAATGTCTGAACCCATGGAAAATTTACAAGCCCAAATAAAAGCCCTAGCTGATCAAATGGCCTAGATGACTACCCAGTTAACTCAGTCTGCTACCCAAACCAATAATAGAATTGACCATCTTGCCAATAGGTTTGACCAGTTAGGAGGCCGTGTAGGGACCATAGCAAGAACCCATGGGTCACGATCTGAGTCAGATCCTGAGTCTCCTCAACCTAGGAGAACCCCAAACCCTGATATATACCATGAGGTCGAATGATGCAGAACAAAAAGAAGAGATGATGCAATGCGGAAGTAAATTAAGACTAATTCTTTTTTTTATTATTTTTTTAATATTTTCAGAAGTCGGCTTTGACTCAAAGGAAAGTTAAACTAAATTGAAAGAAACTAGGTAATAATTGAAAGCACAATTTAAATAAAACTGGATTATCAGAGTAGTTCAGAAATAACGGATCGCTGGGGGTTGAGAAACTTCCAGACCTAGGATTTCGCTCTGAACTTTCAACAGGACAGAAATAAAGAGAAGAGATGGGTTACCAACCAGACAGCGATCTTCACAGAGTTTGGTGGAAGAACTCTCTCGAGCAGATTGTTGGATCCTCGGATTCGGGTACCTTCACAATGGATCCTCCAATACTGGTCCTGTGGCTGAGTCAGCTTCTCCTGGACTCAAGATCTGGGAAAGAAGAAGAACAATTGATGGAATCAGATACTCAAGGAAGAATTTACCAGATTGAAGAACTTGAAAGTTGATGTGCTGAAATCCGGATTCTCCTGGAGGTCGATCTGACTTCCTCTAGGAATTGCTCTGGATCTGAAGTATCCGGACTGGACCCGGATGCTGGGGTCGGCCTTGACTTGAAGAGGATGGCCGTGAGAGGTGGGATATGCTAGGGATTGGTGGAAAGAGAAGGATGATGGGCGGCTAGGGTTTGGGAGTGAAGTGGCTAACCTAGGGTTTGGGGTTTGGAGATCTCACACCTCCTCAAAGTTCCTGGGGAACCCGGATTTACTCCCTCACGGAGCTCAACACCTGGATGCAAGTGCGGAAGAGAGAAAACACAGAGTTTGCTCACACAAATATTTGAATTCATTCATCTGATTACTTTAAAGTTTACAAGAAGGGTTTAATTTATAGGACTTTACAAGAGAGTAGGGTTTTACATCTTGTCATGTGGGACTAAAGGAGGGGATCTTCAAATTAGGATTGTAGGATCAATCCATACACATATGGCCAGCCAAAGGTTCCAAAAAAATTTGATTGGGGTTTTAAAAGGAAGATAGATGGCGCCTCCTAACCTTGTTCTTCAAGAGAGGATTTCTTTCCTTCCATGGCTCATCTCTTTTGGACTCCTCCTTTTCTTTCTTCCTAAGTCATGGTCCTTCCCATCTTTGTTTTGCGTAGTTTTGGCATGGAATGGGTGCCTCCTTGAAGTTCTCTCCAAGAATAATTTCTTCCTTTTTATAGCTTGGCTTTTATGGAAGTTTTTGGGCCGCCCCCTTGAATTGTGGATCCCTGGTTGCTTTCTCCTCAAATGGCGCATGAGAGAAGGGATCTGCTATCTGTGGTGTGGGGACCAGAGCATACTGGATGGAGATGTGGCACCCCCTGGACTCAGGCGTGTGGCTGGGAGTGTGGCGCCCACTTGCTTGGCCTTGGGAGAAAATGTGACACCCCAGGTTGAAATCCTAGACCACTATTGAGTCAACATGACTCAACAAAATAAACTGCAGGGAATACAGACTCAAGCTAAAATTGAGTTGATCAAGTCAACCCTTATTACAAACCAGAAAACCCTAATTCTTCGGGCAAGGTCAATCAGAGATCCAGATGGAGCTCTAAAGTCTTCTTCTGAGTTTGGTGCCCGCACCAATTCTCCCGGGGTGGGAGGAACTCGACCCTGTCGAGTATGGATCAAGTTGGCTCTGGTATCTCTCCAAGAGGTCTGGGTCCAATTCTTGTAATTCTTCTCGGGAGATCCAATAGTCATCAGAATCTGGCCTTCCTTGCCAGCGGACCAGGTATCTTTGGTATCCTCGATTACGAGTAGAGATAACCTGATCATCCAAGATCTTTTCAATCTGCTCTTTCCTCACAGGCCAGTTTGTTGGTGGACACACAGGATTGGGTTCACTCTCAAGAGCAGGATTAGGCTCAAAAGGCTCACTGGGAATCACAGCTGGCTCTCTATACTCTACTAGGTCTGTAATGTTGAAAGTGGAGCTAATGCCTAGTTCTGGAGGTAACTCGAGCACATAGGCATTGGATCCTACTCTCTTCACCACTCTAAATGGTCCAGCTCCTCTAGCATGTAACTTTCTAACGGCTCCAGGAGGAAACCGTTCAGGCCTTAACCTAATCATTACATAGTCTCCCTCATCAAAAGTTTTGACTCGCCTTTGAGAATCAGCCAACTTCTTATAAGTTTCATTACTTAGATTTATTTTGGCATGAATTTCTTTATGCAAGTCTTTTATATGCTGTGCAAAAACTTCGACAGACTCGGAGACTCGTGTTTGGACTGGTAAAGAGCTAGGTCAAGAGGTGTGTGAGGTTTGTAACCATGCACAATTTCAAAGGGACTCTAGCCTATAGACCTATTGATCAAAACATTGAATGCAATTTCAGTCCTGGACAAAATACAATTCCTAATTCCTGGTGCTCTCAATCAAATCAAAATCTGAGCCAAAGCCTAGTAAAGGGTCAAGAAAACTAAACTAGACTGACGACGCATTCCTAAAGAATGGACTTTATTCCAAAGGAACCCTAGGTCTAAACCTAACAAACTACGTTTCTCTAGGTTTGACCTTGGATCGGAGGATGGCATGCAGAGCATGAAAACTTATCATGGGTGCCTAGTAGGTGCCATAAGGTCTTCCAGAAGTAGGTGGCAAACCTAATAGGTTATGACACGTGGTTCACTCTAAAGACTTCGACAAAGTATACTTGGATGGTGTAAGAAGCATTGGAAGTCCTAGAGAAAGGGAGGAAATATGAGGTGGAGTCTCGAATTACCTGTTGACTAAAGGTGGTGACCTGAAGGTTTGAATGGTGATCTATGAGTGTCAACTGGTTATCCTTAAGAAAGGAAAAGTTTGCTACTCCCAGGAATGGATCAAGAGAGGGTTCGGGAAGTAGCCTAGGACATGTGATTGCAACAGCTAAAGTTTGTTCTCTAAGCAAATAATGATCCATTTTCTCAAGAACTGGATTAAAGAATGATTCATGGAAGGGCCTATGGATGATGACCTCAAAACTTGAAATTTGACATATGGGTGCGGAAAGGTATACTCTATAGAAGGGTAGCTCAGTCATGCGAAGGAAGGGGTCTAGGGCCATAAGGAGGACTTCTACAGGACTTGGTGAATCAATCCGCTCAAGACAAGGATGTTCAACTGAGATTACGGGAAAGACCTTAGTGGCTGGGCATGGGACAAGGTCCAAATGTAAGAGGCTTGATTCAGTCATCCTAAGGAGAGGATCTACCATAGGGTGGGCAAACATAAACAGTTTAGTGCAAAGATCTTCAATTGGTACTTGGGGAATGACTGTCATTAGAGGGTACGAACTGATAGCTCAGGCTAACACTATGAGTTCTTCCTGGGGGTATTTGACTAAAGGAACCTGGTTCTCACAAATCTCTTGAATTTCTGAACTAGGTCCTACCACTTGGTTGCTTTCCAAGGTCTCCTCAGGTAAGGAACCAATAGTATCGATGTCACATTCTTCAAGTTCTTTCCCCTCATATTCATCAACTAGACTCAAGCCAGCATCATATACTTCCTCGATGCCATCTTCAATGGGTTTCGGGTCAGTGGTAATCGGGTCAACTGATTCTGGGCTTGTCATACCTAACCCTTCTTCCTCATTGGTAGGCTTGGATTCTCCCTCATTAATGTCATCTTTAGGATTCTTACCACTTAGCTGAGCACAAGCCAGTCCTATGCATGGGCACTGACTAGATTTATGGCCTCTTTCTCCAAAACAAACATTCTTGCGATATAGGAACCTGGGTCACACTGGGTTTCAAGCTAGTAGAGACCTTACTTGGGCATGGGTGTGGATCTAAATGGTTTGATCTAGAAGACTTGGGTTGTTGAGTGACTGGTCTAGAATATTGTAAGGACCTCTCATAGACACGATCCACACTATAGATATCATGGTTAGGCTTCCTAAGGTTATGCTCGGGATCACGGTATAAGGTCCTCCTAGGCTCCTGGCATGGATGAGGTTGGGGCCTATTAAATTTTGGATCAGGGGTCCAATTTTGATGTCTACGTTTCTCAAGTACTTGGACTCGATCCCTAAGCTGGGTAAAATTCTCATGGACCTGTTCTTTACACTGGGTAACAGTAGCAGTCAAATCCTGGCTCAATTTGTTCATACTTTCAGTAAGAGCTCTAACCATGGCCTCTAAATCAGGTTGGGTTTGACTTGGTTGGTAGGGTACTCCGTTCCGGGTGGACATGACAATGCAATCAAGCACACAAAATGAGACTCATCTGAATCGACTACGGGTTAACTAGACCTAGAGCCCAAACTAGATGCCCAATCAGAGTGGCAAGCTAGCCTGTAGTAACTCAGGACTCAGCCAGGCAGGTGTAAGGGGAGTGTTAGGTCCCTAGATGCCAATCCTAGACACCAATCAGTGATTGGCCAGGTGGCAGACTAGCACACAAGCCCTTCGGGACGTAGTCCCAGAACCACCGTTCTAGACACTGAGTACAAAGCACACACAGAGTAACTAGACAAACTGACTCAACACTAGCCTTGACCCGACTTGTTGATGTCCCTAGCCCACTAGGACAAATTAAGTCTAATAAATCTTAAAGTTAGGTTTAGGATCGAATGAGGGGGTGGTGGTTGTGGGCTAAGGAGAGGTTATCAACTCCTCCCCTTATCTTAGATGCTCAAATGCCCTTAGGATGAGTTAGGAGATGTTCACTCAAGATAATTGAATTACAGAATATAAAAACAAAGTTGCAGTAATTTAACTCTCGGAAATTTCACGGTAACCAATAAATCATAGGAAAATTATGTAAAACAGCATCAATTATAATGGTTCCAGCAAAATAAAAATCATGCAATTCGAAGTTACTTGCATTGAGAAACAATTCCTGCAACAGGATAGTTACGGACTGAAAACAGGGTGCTTCCCCCGTTTACAATTCCTGCTACGAAGTTGTAACCCAACGGATCCCCTACACGCCCTAGGAACACCCCATGGAATGGGAAGAGGAGGTTTGCACCTCACTTCATTCCTAGGACCGGACGTCCTGGGGAGTCTACTTCGAGCAGACAAAGTAAAAGGAGATAGACTTAAAACAAGCAAGCAAAACAGAAACCCTAGACTGTGCTCTGATACCAAAAATGATGCAGAACAAAAAGAAGAGATGATGCAATGCGGAAGTAAATTAAGACTAATTCTTTTTTTTGTTATTTTTTTAATATTTTCAGAAGTTGGCTTTGACTCAAAGGAAAGTTAAACTAAATTGAAAGAAACTAGGTAATAATTGAAAGCACAATTTAAATAAAACTGGATTATCAAAGTAGTTCAGAAGTAACGGATCGCTGGGGGTTGAGAAACTCCCAGACCTAGGGTTTCGCTCTGAACTTTCAACAGGATAGAAATAAAGAGAAGAGATGGGTTACCAACCAGACAGTGATCTTCATAGAGTTTGGTGGAAGAACTCTCTCGAGCAGATTGTTGGATCCTCGGATTCGGGTACCTTCACAATGGATCCTCCAATACTGGTCCTGTGGTTGAGTCGGCTTCTCCTAGACTCAAGATATGGGAAAGAAGAAGAACAATTGATGGAATCAGATACTCAAGGAAGAATTTACCAGATTGAAGAACTTGAAAGTTGATGTGCTGAAATCCGGATTCTCCTGGAGGTCGATCTGACTTCCTCTGGGAATTGCTCTGGATCTGAAGTATCCGGACTGGACCCGGATGCTGGGGTCGGCCTTGACTTGAAGAGGATGGCCGTGAGAGGTGGGATATGCTAGGGCTTAGTGGAAAGAGAAGGATGATGGGCGGCTAGGGTTTGGGAGTGAAGTGGCTAACCTAGGGTTTGGGGTTTGGAGATCTCACACCTCCTCAAAGTTCCTGGGGAACCCGGATTTACTCCCTTACGGAGCTCAACACCTGGATGCAAGTGCGGAAGAGAGAAAACACAGAGTTTGCTCACACAAATATTTGAATTCATTCATCTGATTACTTTAAAGTTTACAAGAAGGGTTTAATTTATAGGACTTTACAAGAGAGTAGGGTTTTACATCTTCCCATGTGGGACTAAAGGAGGGGATCTTCAAATTAGGATTGTAGGATCAATCCATACACATATGGCCGGCCAAAGGTTCCAAAAAAATTTGATTGGGGTTTTAAAAGGAAGGTAGATGGCGCCTCCTAACCTTGTTCTTCAAGAGAGGATTTCTTTCCTTCCATGGCTCATCTCTTTTGGACTCCTCTTTTTCTTTCTCCCTAAGTCATGGTCCTTCCCATCTTTGTTTTGGGTATTTTTGGCATGGAATGGGCGCCTCCTTGAAGTTCTCTCCAAGAATAATTTCTTCCTTTTTATAGCTTGGCTCTTATGGAAGGTTTTGGGCCGCCCCCTTGAATTGTGGATCCCTGGTTGCTTTCTCCTCAAATGGCGCATGAGAGAAGGGACCTGCTATCTGTGGTGTGGGGACCAAAGCATACTGGATGGAGATGTGGTGCCCCCTGGACTCAGGCGTGTGGCTGGGAGTGTGGCTGGGAGTGTGGCGCCCACTTGCTTGGCCTTGGGAGAAAATGTGACACCCCAGGTTGAAGTCCTAGACCACTAGTGAGTCAACATGACTCAACAAAATAAACTGCAGGGAATACAGACTCAAGCTAAAATTGAGTTGATCAAGTCAACCCTTATTACAAACCAGAAAACCCTAATTCTTCGGGCAAGGTCAATCAGAGATCCAGATGGAGCTCTGAAGTCTTTTTCTGAGTCTGGTGCCCGCACCATCGAACCTAGGAGAGCCCCTTATCCTGACCCGTACTACAATCCTCAACCTAGGAGGACCCCAAACCCTGATCCATATCGAGAGGTTGAACCTAGGAGAGCCCCTCAGCCTGACCCATACTATAATCCTGAACCTAGGAGGACCCCAAACCCTGAACCATATCGTGAGGTTGAACCTAGGAGAGCCACTCAGCCTGACCCATACTATGATACTGAACCTAGATCCTATGACTCTAGATCCTATTTACCCACATCCTATAAGCCTAGTATACCCACAACTTATAGATCTTATGACTTCAAATCCTCTGACTCTAGAATCTACGAACCCATATCCCATGAGTCCAGTAAACCCAAGACCCATAGAGCTGAACCCAAATCCTATGACCCCAGATCTTATAATCCCGTGACCCATAGATCTGCACCCTTATCATATGAGTCTAGGGAGCCCATAATCCCTAGATATCAATATAGTACTAGTCAGGTTTCCCTTAGTCAACTTGAACCCCATAGGATTAGCACCCCTAAATATGAGCCCAGTAGTGAGCCACTACCCCTTAGACAACCTGAACCTACTAGGATTAGTGTCCATAATCAAAAACCAGGACCTAGCCAATTTTCCCATAGCCGACCTTCTCCAACCATTCCTGAGATTGACAAGGCTTACATTAATGCGGAAGTGTATGAAGCTGATGCAAACTTAGTGGATGAGTATGAGGGTGAAGAAGAGACACCTTTAGATAACCTAGAATTAGTTGACCCAATAGATACCCAGGTAGAAGCCAACCTAGAGATAGTTGACCTTGACCACATCCAACCTAAAGCTATAGTGGAAGAACAAATAGAGGAAGAGAACCTAGGTACTGCTACTAGAGCCTTACCTAAGGAAACCGAAGAGGAGAGCCAAATTATAGAGTCTAGTCCTAAAATACAAGAACGGAAGAATTTATTAAGGACCTGATCTCCTTGAATCAGTGATGCAGAACAAATAAAGGGATGCGATGCGGAAGTAAATTAAGATTAACTAATTTTTTTGTTGTTTTTATATGTTTGTAGAAGTTGGCTTCAAATCAAAGAAAAGTTAACCTAACATTGAAAGATACTAATATGATAATTGAAAGCACAATTTTAAGGAAACTAAATTATCAGAGTAGTTCAGAAGCAACGGATCGCTGGGGGTTGAGAAACTCCCAGACCTAGGGTTTCGCTCCGAACTTTCAACAGAACAGAAATAAAGAGAAGAGATGGTTTATCTAACCAGACAATGATCTTCACAGATTTTGGTGGAAGAACTCTCCCGAGCAGATTGTTGGATCCTCGGATTCAGATATCTTCGTAATGGATCCTCCAATACTGGTCCTTTGGCGGGTTGGCTTCTCCTGAACTCAAGATCTGGAAGAGAAGAAAAACAATTGATGGAATCAGAGAGTCAAGGGAAAGATTTACCAGGTTGATGAACTTGAAGATTGAAATTGCTGAAAACTGGATTCTCCTGGATGTTGATGTGATTTTCCTTGGAACTTGCTCTGGATCTGAAGTAGCCGGACTGGATCTGGATGAAGGTGGACGGCCTGGACTTGTAGAGAGAGAGAGGCCGTGGGAGATGGAAGGAGCTAGGGTTCGATGGATTGAAAATAATGAAGGGCGGCTAGGGTTTTGGATTTTTAAGTGGCTAACCTAGGGTTTTGGATAAAGATGGAGATCTCTCACCTCCTCAAGGCTCCAATGGAACCCGGATTACCCCCTCACGGAGCTCAACACTTAGAATAGTGCGGAAGAAGAGAAACCTAGGTCACTCAACACAAGAGAATAGCAAAAATAATTTTTCTTCATTGATTGATTGTTTGCAACTTACAAGAGGGATGTAATTTATAATGCTTTACAAGGGAGAAGGGTTTCATATTTTCCCATGTGGGACTAAAGGAGGGGATCTCCAAATTAGGGCAAATCCCTTACATATGGTTGGCCAAAATACCAAAAATTAGGATTTGGGTTATAAATGGCAGGTAGATGGCGCCACCTTGCTTGGAATTTTTCAAGAAAATTTTCTTCCTTTCCTGGATGAACTCTTTTGGACTCCTCCTTTTCTTCCTCCCTAAGTCAAGGCTCTTCCCATCTTTGTTTTAGGTGTTTTTGGCAGGTAATGGGCGCCCCTTGATATTCTTTCCAAGAAAAACTTCTTCCCTTCTTTGCTTGGAATCACTTGGGAAAGTCTTGGCCGCCCCCTTGATTTGTGCTCTTCTCTTTATCTGGTGCATGAAAGAAGGAAGTTGCCATCTGTGGAGTGGGGACCAAAGGCTGCTGGATGTGGATATAGCGCCCCCTGGACTGGGAGTGTGGCTGGGAGTGTGGTGTCCACTTGCCTGGTCTTGGGAGAAAATGTAACATCCCTGGTTGAAACCCTAGTCCACTACTGAGTCAACATGACTCAACAAAATAAAATGCAGGTAATGTAGACTCAAGCTAAATTGAGTTGATCTAGTCAACTCTTATTACAAACCAAAAATCCTAATTCTTCGGGCAAGGTTAATCAGAGATCCAGATGGAGCTCTGAAGTCTTCTTCTGAGTCTGGTGCCCGCACCAATTCTCCCAGGGTGGGAGGAACTCGACCCTGTCGAGTAAGGTTCAAGTTGGCTCTGGTATCTCTCCAAGAGGTCTGGGTCCAATTCTTGTAATTCTTCTCGGGAGATCCAAGAGTCATCAGAATCTGGCCTTCCTTGCCAGCGGACCAGGTACCTTTGGTATCCTCGATTACGAGTAGAGATAACCTGATCATCCAGGATCTTTTCAATCTGCTCTTTCCTCACAGGCCAGTTTGTTGGTGGACACACAGGGTCGGGATCACTCTCAATGATAGGGTTAGGCTCAAAAGGCTCACTAGGAATCACAGCTGGCTCCCTGTACTCTACTAAGTCTGTAATGTTGAAAGTAGAGCTAATGCCTAGTTCTGGAGGCAACTCGAGCACATAGGCATTGGATCCTACTCTCTTTACCACTCTAAATGGTCCAGCTCCCCTAGCATGTAACTTTCTAACGGTTCCAGGAGGAAACCGTTCAGGCCTTAACCTAATCATCACATAGTCTCCCTCAACAAAAGATTTGACTCGCCTTTGAGTATCAGCCAACTTCTTATAAGTTTCATTACTTAAATTTATTTTGGCATGAATTTCTTTATGCAAGTCTTTTACATGCTGTGCAAAATTCTCAGCAGATTCGGAGACTCGAGTGTGGACAGGTAAAGGGACTAGGTCAAGAGGTGTGTGAGGTTTGTACCCATGTACAATTTCAAATGGACTCTTACCCGTAGACCTATTGACGAGTCATTGTACGCAAATTCTGCTCTTGGTAGGTATAAATCCCAATTTCTGGTGTTTTCACCAACAAGACATCTCAGCAGATTTCCTAGGCTACGGTTCACTACTTCAGTTTGGCCATCAGTTTGGGGATGATAGGCAGTTGAAAACTTAAGTTTTGTCCCTAACTTATGCCAAAGGGTCTTCCAAAAGTAACTGGTGAACCGGACATCCCTATCTGAAACGATTGTCTTAGGTAGGCCATGGAGTCTAACTATCTCATTGAAGAAAAGTGTGGCTACCTTAGACGCATCAAAGGTTTGGGAACAAGGCAAGAAGTGGGCCATTTTAGAGAATCGGTCGACTACGACACAGATAGAATCATGTCTCCTCTGGGTCTTAGGTAAACCTAACACAAAATCCATACTCACATCTTGCCAAGGACGATCTGGGACAGGGAGTGGGGTATAAAGGCCAGTGTTTTGTTTTCGCTGTTTGGCAACAGCGCAGGTTCGACATCTAGCTACAATATTAGCTACATCCCTTTTCAAGCTAGGCCAGAAAAAGTGGTCTTCAATAGCTAGAATGGTCTTGTCTTTTCCAAAATGGCCGGCTAAACCTCCAGCATGGATTTCCCAAATCAAAAATTCCCTAAGAGAAGTTCTAGGGATGCAAAGCCTATTTTTGAAGAACAAAAAACCATCTACAAGGGTATAATCCTGGTGATTACTAGATGGTCCTTGAACTAGATCCTGATACACAGTTGTGAAATCCGGACAAGACTCATATTCCTCTTTGATTTGCTCAAACCCTATGACCTCAGTTCTAACAGAAGTTAATAACAGAGATCGGCGACTAAGGGCATCAGCTACCTTATTCTCAACTCCAGCCTTATGTTTCAGGACAAAAGTATAGGACTGGATATATTCTACCCACTTAGCATGCCTAGGGTTAAGCTTCTTTTGGGAGTTCAGAAATCTAAGAGCCTCATGGTCCGAAAATAGTACAAATTCCTGCGGTAGCAAATAATGTCTCCAGTAACGCAAAGCTTGCACCACCGCATAAAATTCCTTATCATAGGTAGAATACCTAAGCTTAGCATCATTAAGTTTTTCACTAAAGAATGCTATGGGATGATTCTCTTGGCTTAGGACTCCACCTATTCCTACACCTGAAGCATCACAGGCAACCTCAAATACTTTAGAAAAATCGGGTAATCTCAGAATGGGTGCCTGGGTCATTTTATCCTTAAGATCTAGGAAGGCTTTATGGGCTGACTTAGTCCAATGAAATTCTCCCTTCCTAATACAATCAGTGATAGGAGCAGCTAAAGTACTAAACCCCTTGATGAATCGCCTATAGAAGGTAGCCAAGCCGTGGAAACTTCTAACTTCATGCACATTGGTTGGCTCTGGCCAGTCTACTATGGACCTAATCTTCTCAGGATCGGCCGCCACGCCGTCAGGGGTTACTACAAAACCAAGAAAGATAACTCTACTAGTCATGAATTCACACTTCTTAAGATTACCGTAGAGTCTATCATTCCTCAAAACTTGGCAGACTGCTCTAAGGTGGCCTAGGTGATCTGCTGGGGTCTTACTATAGATCAGGATGTCATCAAAATAGACCACCACAAATTTTCCTATGAAAGCTCTAAGTACCTGGGTCATAATTCTCATGAAAGTACTAGGGGCATTGGACAACCCAAAAGGCATAACAACCCATTCATAAAGACCATCCTTAGTTTTGAAAGCAGTTTTCCATTCATCCCCGGGTCTAATCCTAACCTGATGATAGCCGCTTTTGAGATCAATCTTAGAAAAAACCATTGCACCAGCCATCATATCAAGCATGTCATCTAGTCTAGGGATGGGAAACCTATATTTGATTGTAATTTTATTGATGGCACGACTGTCAACACACATCCTCCACGTGCCATCTTTCTTTGGGGTCAGTAAGGCTGGGACTGCACAAGGGCTAAGACTTTCTCTAATAAACCCCTTCCTCAATAATTCTCCAACCTGCTTTTGCAGTTCTTCATGCTCAGATGGATTCATCCTGTAATGGGGCAAGTTGGGCAAAGTCGCTCCTGGGATTAGATCTATGGCATGCTGGATATCCCTAAGAGGTGGAAGGTGGTCTGGCAAATCCTCGGGAAAGACATCCTCAAATTCTTTTAACACAGGTTTAACTTCTTGAGGAGGCTCTGAGGGTTCCGAAGTTCTAAGTTCCTTAGCAGTCAACATCCAGATGGGTGAACCACTATGAATTTCTTGTTCTAGATCCTTAGCACTGATTAGGTTCACTCCAGTTTTCATCTCCTTAACCTTACCGGCTCCTTTAGTTACCTTGTCCTTAGGGGGAACTGAATGGATCGTAATCTTCTTCCCATTGAAACTAAAGACACAGGTATTGGATTTTCCTAAGAGGGTGGCATCATGATCATACAACCAAGGTCTTCCGAGAATTATACTGCTCACCCCCATGGGTAAGACATCGCACCAAATCTTTTCGTGATAAGATTGCATTTGGATTTGGACTTGACATCTAGACTGGATGGGTATGGAGGTAGAATCTACCCAAGAAACCTTATAGGGGTTGGGATGGGGAACTGGGATTAAGCCTAACATCTTGACAGTGCTAGTAGAGATGGCATTTACACAGCTCCCACTATCTATGATGATCTTACATACCTTATCCCCTAATTTTAGAAAAGTCTGTAGGATGTTAGTCCTACGCCAATCCTCTTGAACTAGATTCTGGGATAGGATGCATCTTACAACTCCTAATTGGTCAGATTCATTGGGTTCCTCCTCTCCTTCATACTCCTCAACCAAATTCATTCCGGCCTCATAAACTTCTTCTTCAAATTCCTCACTGGGCTCGGAATTATCATTCTCTCCCTCTTCTATGTAAAGGGATCTCCGTGGGCACTAGCTAGCAACATGACCTACCTTATGACACTTGAAACAGGCTATGGCAGTACACTGACTGGAAATGTGACCTGGTTTCTGACACTTAAAACAGGTGATATTTGAACTAGGGGTTCTCTGGGTGTCAGGTGCCTTACCTTTGTCCATGGGCCTAGGGGTAGAAGTACCCTGAAAAGGTTTACTAGGGATAACTTGGCTAGGTCCATTCCTTGGGATTGGGGCACTAACCCTAGAAGGTATAGGTCCTCTCTGAAATTTCTCAGTGTTCAGTGCAATCTGGTAGGCTTGGTCTAGATCAGTAACCTCTCTCAGAAATAGTTCTCTCTTGATATCTTCCCTCAGTCCAGCCCTAAATCTAGACAAAGTGACTTCGTGGGCTTCACTCACATCACATCTCATTAGGTATTCATCAAAAGTAGCTATGTAGTCTGAGACAGATCGGTTTCCTTGTTTCAGGTTTTGCCATTGGTCTAACAGGTTTTGCTGGTATGAAATGGGTAGGTATTTATCTCTCAGTTTTTCTTTCATACCCTGCCAAGTGGTTATGGGCTCAACATTCCGTCTCCTAGTGGTTAGCTCAATGTTCCCCCAGTATAACCTAGCTTGACGCACTAATTTCATCTTGGCAAACTTGTATTTCCTCTCCTCAGACATAGCATACCACTCAAAGTATTGGTCCATCTCACCCTCCCAATCAGAATACACCTTAGGGTTCAGACTACCATCAAAAGTGGGTGCATCTAATTTGATGTTCCTGATGAACCTATCATCTCTATCTTCAGGCTCTGGGTCAGGCCTCCTATGATTAGGTTCAGGATCTCTATATAAAGGCCTTCTAGGCTCCTGATGTGGGTGAGGTTGAGGCACATTAAAATCGGGGTCAGGAGTCCAATTCCGATGTCTAGGTTCTTCAAGTACTTGGACTTGGTCCCTAAGTTGGGTAAGATCCTCATGAATTTGTGCGCTAAACTGGGCCACAGTGTTTGTCATATCCTGATTCATTTTAGCCATACTTTCAGTAAGAGTTCTGATCATGGCCTCTAAATCAGGTTGGGTTTGACCAGGTTGATATGGCACTCCGTTTCTGGTAGACATGATGATTCAAGCAAGCACACAAAATGAGACTAGACTAAATCGACTACTGGATCACTAGACCTAGAGTCCAAACTAGATGCCCAATCAGAGTGGCAAGCTAGCCTGTAGTAACTCAGGACTCAGCCAGGCAGGTGTAAGGGGAGTGTTAGGTCCCTGATTGCCAATCCTAGACACCAATCAGTGATTGGCCAGGTAGGCGGACCAGCACACAAGCCCTTCGGGAATGGATCCCTGAACCACCGTTCTAGACACTGAGTGCTAAGCACATACAGAATAACTCGGCAAACTGACTCAACACTAGCCTAGACCCGACCAATTGGTGTCCCTAGCCCACTAGGGCAAATTAGGTCTAACTGATTTTAAATTAGGTCTAGGTTCGAATGATTGGATGGTGGTTTTGGGCTAAGGAGAGGTAATCAACTCCTCCCCTTATCTTAGATGCTTAATTGCCCTTAAGTAAATTATGAGATGATCACTCCAAAAAGAATTGAATTGCAGAACACAAAAAAACAGAGTTGTTGTATTTTAATGCTCAGAATTTTTACCGAAACCAATAAATCACAGAAAATTATGTAAAATAGGATCAATTATACTGGTTTCAACGAAGCAAAAATCATGCAATTCGGAGTTTTATGCAGGGAGAAATAATTCAGACAATAGGGAAATTATGGGCTGCAACTAGATTGTCTTCCCCGTTTATAATCCCTGCTACGAAGTTATAACCCAATGGATCCCCTACACGCCCTAGGAACACCCCGTGGAATGGGAGGAGGAGGCTTGCGCCTCGCTTAGTTCCTAGGACCGGACGTCCTGGGGAGTCTACTTCGAGCAGACAAAATAAAAAGAGAAAACAATCAAACAAGCAAGCAAGCAAATCAGAAACCCTAGACTGGGCTCTGATACCAAAAATGATGCAGAACAAATAAAGGGATGCGATGCGGAAGTAAATTAAGATTAACTAATTTTTTTGTTGTTTTTATATGTTTGTAGAAGTTGGCTTCAAATCAAAGAAAAGTTAACCTAACATTGAAAGATACTAATATGATAATTGAAAGCACAATTTTAAGGAAACTAAATTATCAGAGTAGTTCAGAAGCAACGGATCGCTGGGGGTTGAGAAACTCCCAGACCTAGGGTTTTGCTCCGAACTTTCAACAGAACAGAAATAAAGAGAAGAGATGGTTTATCTAACCAGACAATGATCTTCACAGATTTTGGTGGAAGAACTCTCCCGAGCAGATTGTTGGATCCTCGGATTCAGATATCTTCGTAATGGATCCTCCAATACTGGTCCTTTGGCGGGTTGGCTTCTCCTGAACTCAAGATCTGGAAGAGAAGAAAAACAATTGATGGAATCAGAGAGTCAAGGGAAAGATTTACCAGGTTGATGAACTTGAAGATTGAAATTGCTGAAAACTGGATTCTCCTGGATGTTGATGTGATTTTCCTTGGAACTTGCTCTGGATCTGAAGTAGCCGGACTGGATCTGGATGAAGGTGGACGGCCTGGACTTGTAGAGAGAGAGAGGCCATGGGAGATGGAAGGAGCTAGGGTTCGATGGATTGAAAATAATGAAGGGCGGCTAGGGTTTTGGATTTTTAAGTGGCTAACCTAGGGTTTTGGATAAAGATGGAGATCTCTCACCTCCTCAAGGCTCCAATGGAACCCGGATTACCCCCTCACGGAGCTCAACACTTAGAATAGTGCGGAAGAAGAGAAACCTAGGTCACTCAACACAAGAGAATAGCAAAAATAATTTTTCTTCATTGATTGATTGTTTGCAACTTACAAGAGGGATGTAATTTATAATGCTTTACAAGGGAGAAGGGTTTCATATTTTCCCATGTGGGACTAAAGGAGGGGATCTCCAAATTAGGGCAAATCCCTTACATATGGTTGGCCAAAATACCAAAAATTAGGATTTGGGTTATAAATGGCAGGTAGATGGCGCCACCTTGCTTGGAATTTTTCAAGAAAATTTTCTTCCTTTCCTGGATGAACTCTTTTGGACTCCTCCTTTTCTTCCTCCCTAAGTCAAGGCTCTTCCCATCTTTGTTTTAGGTGTTTTTGGCAGGTAATGGGCGCCCCTTGATATTCTCTTCCAAGAAAAACTTCTTCCCTTCTTTGCTTGGAATCACTTGGGAAAGTCTTGGCCGCCCCCTTGATTTGTGCTCTTCTCTTTATCTGGTGCATGAAAGAAGGAAGTTGCCATCTGTGGAGTGGGGACCAAAGGCTGCTGGATGTGGATATAGCGCCCCCTGGACTGGGAGTGTGGCTGGGAGTGTGGTGTCCACTTGCCTGGTCTTGGGAGAAAATGTAACATCCCTGGTTGAAACCCTAGTCCACTACTGAGTCAACATGACTCAACAAAATAAAATGCAGGTAATGTAGACTCAAGCTAAATTGAGTTGATCTAGTCAACTCTTATTACAAACCAAAAATCCTAATTCTTCGGGCAAGGTTAATCAGAGATCCAGATGGAGCTCTGAAGTCTTCTTCTGAGTCTGGTGCCCGCACCAATCAGTACCCTCAGGATGAGCCTCCTCCTATAGTTCCCATTAGGGACCTCTTCCCTGAGATTAGTAACCCATCATTCCATTATGCAAACCCCATAGATATACCGCAACCTCGTAAGGTTAGCCTCATTAGTCTAGGATTAGTCCTTGACATGCCTTCTTATATCGAACTTTATCCAACTAACCTTGAACCTTTTTTCCTACCCTACCAAACTAATTCTGAACCCACTTCCTATTTTCTGCCCTTTCCTGACACCTCCAGCATTTCTAGGATTATTAGATTGCATTTAACAGATATTAGCGTACTGCATGCATTCATTACTCATGTTAGGTTTGCATTATACTTCTGGCATACCCTCTGGCATTTGCTTGGAGTCCATTGTAAATACTCTTGTGCACACCACACTAGGGTCAGACCTAGAGAGTCTATAGTCTCTTAGGTTTAGGCCCATAAAAGTCTAATAAATTTCCTTCGATAGGAATGCAAAGTCGAGTGTATTAGGTGTTAGTTTGAGTCCTTTGCATCATCTTGTTAGGAGTCTGCATGTGCCTAACATGTTCACCACCCGCACTAATGTTAAACAAACTGGCTAATTCCCGAAGATGGATCAAAGAATTTGATATAGTGGATTCTATCTTAGTTAGGCTTAGGCCTAAAAGAAGCTTCATGCTCGCAGAGCCGGACCTTTTAAAGTGATAGAGAAGGTTGGATCAAATGCCTAGGTGTTAGACTTGCCTTCGGATTTGAGCATTAGTTCTACCTTCAATATTACAGACCTGGTTGAGTATAGGGAACTGGCAGCGCTACCTAGTGAGGCCTTTGGACCTATTCCTTTTCATTGTGAGTGACCCTAACCTAAAGTGTCCACAAACAAATTTGTCCTGAGAGAGGAGAACGGATCGAGCATATCCTGGACGATCAAGCCATCACGACCTAGGGCCATGACTATCAACGCTTCCTGGTCCGATGGCAAGGCCGGCCAGAGTCGGACGATTCGTGGATTTCTCGAGAGGACTTGCAACGCCTCAACCCAGACCTTCTCGAGAGATATGTGAGCCAGTCTGACCTTCACTCGATAGGGTCGAGTTCCTCCCATCCCGGGAGAATTTGTGGGGACACCTGAGGCACCAGAATAAGACAGAGGCTTTTTCAACCCTCTGTAAATTGATCAATAATTTATGAGTCCATCTGTAATAAGGGCTTAGCTTATCTGAGTCTATTTTAGTTATTATTTGAGTATTTTTAGTTGTTATTTCAGTTCTGTACTAGTCAGCTCATGTTGAGCTAGTTCAGTCCAATGCTAGTTAGCTTATGTTGAGCTAATTTTATCTTTTTGAGTCCTGTCCAAGCATACTGAAGACTCAAGACTATATCATACAAGTGAAGACCAAGTCCAACTAGATTGAAGACATAGAAGTATAGCCCAAGTCCAACCCAGCTTGAAGATTTGAAGACCCCAGGAGGAAAATTCAGAAAATCCTGATTTCTTGCAGATGCCCTCCAGATGCCCAGATTTCCTTCCAGATGCCAAAATATATTCAAGACCAAGGCATCCATGATTTTAGAGGTCCATCTGCATCATATCCCAAAGAAATCAAGCCCAGGCGCCAAGCCCAAGCCCCTAAGAAGCAAGATACCAGGGAATATTCCTGCTACCTGGCTACCAGGCCACCCCAACTTCCAGAGGCCCAAATCCATGCACCCGAGCTCCTTTGGGCCGGCCCCTTGCTGCTCTTAGAAGCCCAACACGCCTCCCTAGGCATCCTCGGAGTGTTGACCAAGTCAAGAAATTTTTTAGGGATTTTTCTATCTAATATTTCCTTATTTTCTAGCTAGGGTTTGAGAGGGAAAAGGATTCTCATGTAAAGACTAATGTGCCCTTACTTGGAGCCTAAGGTTAAGCGTTTATTTAAGGGACCCTAGCCACTTGTATGAGGGAGAGTTTTTGATGAATGAAAACCTTGAGTTCTTGTATTGAGTTGTGTGATACCCTGCTGTGTGCATAAAGGGGTTTGTGAGAGTTCTTCTTCCCGGTGTTTGCAATCATCTTCCTGCTGCCAACAAACCCTCCAGATCCCTGGACGCCCACTCCAAAAGAAGCATTCTCTTGCTATTTTTCCTTTATTTTCTTGTTCTTTTGTGAGTTTTCTAACCCTTGACAGGTCGTTTACAGGTCCCCGAGTTCCTACAAATCCAACGACTCCAGCCAAGCCTCAATCGGATCACCGAGCAGAAGCCGGGTATCCGCGGGTCTTTGGCTCGGTTTTCCAGACCGCATCCATCGAGGAACGAGAGACCCTTTTGCTGCGATCTTCACAGACGTTGTCAGGTACACCCCCTCTACCTCCATTAGTTTTATTGTAGGAGAACTTGCCCTAACCGAGGCTTCTCAGCCCCGGCGATCCTTCTTTTCTACTTTTCTAGGTCCTAATCTGCATGCTGATCTTATAAAATTCATATAAAATCCCCTACAACTTATTTTAATCTGAAATTTGGTAATTAATCACTAAACCCCACATATAAAACATACAAAAAAAATTGCATGCATATTAATTCCCCATCATTTGGTATCAGAGCTTAGATTAGGGCTTGTTTTCTGCAATTTTTTAGTCCGTATATACTTTGTTATTTTAATTATTTCTCCCTGATAAAAACTTCAGAAATCTTGAAATTTGTTTTTCTGGATTCATCATAATTCACAGTAATTTTAAAAATTTTCAGATTTTATTATGGCCTTTGAATTTTCTGCAAGCCGAAATACAGCATGCAAATTTTTGGCTCTGTTTTTTTCAGCAAGACAAGTTTGGAAGTTTTAGGGTTTTATTTAGCATTTTTTGCATATCTTTTAATTTTAGTATATTTCCTGCATATTAGGCCATAGTTCGCAAGTTTTATTCTATTTAAAAAATACCAAAAAAAAAAATTACATATTCTCCAAAAATACCAAAAAAATATTTAAACCCAGGACAGGAGCTATTACGACTCAAACAGGAAATAGAATTCCTATATAGATAGCGATAGACCCTTACCTAGGCCAGGGAATCAGAAAGCTACTCTGCTTGAGTCATCAGAGGAGCTATTCCTGCATTTGTTGACTCTTGAGCTTCACACAAACACAATGGCGTCGGTGCGATGTAAAACACATCACATCAGCAAGGGATTAGGATTGCTTTGGGAATTCACTAATGGTTGTTAATGTATTCAATGATTTACCACGGTTGATAACAACAACAACTAAGATGCCAGGTGCGGCTCAGAGAATATGATCATGAAATATGATGCTGTAGCAGCAGCCGTAGCAGGGGGAACTCGAAAGAGGCTATTCCTCTCTCTCGGTACAGCTCATTTTAGGAGGTAGGCAGAGGTTGCCCTAGAGAGGGCGACGAGTTTGGGTACCTCTTGAAAGGGATATGCCCTACAAGCCAATCTGTGTTGTATCTCCCAAACCATTATAATTGACAAAAATTCTAATAAAGGCAATATTTTTTATCATACGTTGTGTTTATTATTATATGATGAACCCCATAGATTAGGGCTATGATTTTAGGGTTATGATGAGATCATACCAATGAGACCTAAAGTCTTAAAACCTTAATCTAGAATATTCTAGTCAAAGGAACCCTGAGTAGGGGATCAGGGTTTTTCGGTAAGACTAGCACATCCCATGTATACTGGAGAGGGTGACTGCTCTCACAATCACTTATGTATGACACTAATACTGGGATGTGGGTGCTCAGTGGAGAATTAGTTCACTGATATGATCTAACTTGAGAACATCTAATGGAGTCTTAGCTACATGTCAATAGAAGGTTCTCATAGTGGGAGTGGTACAAGTAACCTTTTGACCTGAGACTGCCATAAGTACCTTATGTACATGAACCCATGCTTTGGTTCAATCCTAATCATGACACTGAGTCATGCACAGGATTGATACTGGGAATGGTGAATTGGATATGAAGGTAATGAGTAGGTCAACAAGGAATCGATCACTCTTAGTAAGAGGAGATAGCATCCAGCTAGTTAAACAATCGGATGATGATTCAGGGAATCTTTGATCAAAGTAAAGATATTAGAGATGGTTTCTAATATCAAGATAATTGAATCATCAATATAATATTGAGCTAGAAATAAATATAATATTGGATTTGACATATATCCATATCCATAGTTATATTTTGGATGCAGGTTGATCGAAAGATTTAATTGTACGGTAACTCTCTACTGAAGGGTAGTTTTGGTATTTCACCAAGTTTTCATATCTTCCGGGTAGACATGACACATTGCTAGACATCAATCTTGTCTTGTGGGTTGATCAAATTCAAAGATCACTTATTAGGAAGAGACCTAATTGATCAAATCGGGTAAGCCCGGTTTGACCTAAATCGATTAGAAAGAGTTCTAATCAAATTAGGTCAACTTGTATTCGAACCCACTGCTGGCTAGATGTGGAACCCAATGGTCACACACTTAAGAGGATTGATCAAGAGTTTAATTTGTGATTAAATCATCTTTGCAGGATAACACTCTAGCAGGTGTTGCAAACCCTATCTTCTATTCGAATCGGATTCGAATTAGGGTTCCGGATTGGTTCAATTTAGGTTCTAATTGGATCTAAGTAGACCCTAATTGAGTTTATAGGGATTATGGCTAACCCTATTGGCTAGCCATGTAACTAGGCTAGCCTCCCCACCCGCCCCTTTGCTTTTTCATGCCAAAATGCCAAGAGTCCATGCACTTATGGACTCTTGGCATGCCATTTGGAAGAGTCCTTGGCGCATGGACTCTTGGCGCGCCCCACTTAATTCTCTGATGAATTAAGATGGTGCGGCCTCCTTTCTTAGAGTTAGCGCTTCACAGGTCCCCCCTTGGATGGGAATCCAATGGCTGATGGGTTTTTAAGAAAGAAGGAAAGCGCTGACTCTTCCCGGTTGCGTGAAATAATGTCTCTTCGGAGATCGAAACATCGCGATTCCTTTCTTCTGGAATTTCACGACTTTTCTTTTAGGAAAAGGCGTGAGTTTTAATCTGGAAGGGCGTGAGAAGGAGGGAAGGGGGCGTGAGAAATATGGAAGATCGTGAGAAATGTTTTACGGAGAGTTGTGTTCTTTTGAAAAGGCAACTTTTTGTAATCTATTTAAGGAACAGAGACTTCGGGTGATTGACTAATGTACGACAGAGGTTTTATTTTTCTTTTCTTTCCAGGAGACTGATTCCTCCTTAGCTTGTTTAGGACACAGAGAGTTTCCCTTTTACAGAGTTCTCTTCTCTGTTGAAACTCAAGTCTAAAACAAGAGATAGGAAGAATCTCTCGATCGGTAAAAGAAAAGAATTACTACTCTGTTTCTATTTCCTTTTACATTAAGACATTAGTGTCTTAAATCCTCCTCCTCCTTTAAGACAAGAGTTTTATTCTTAGGACAAGGTCTTAAGAAAGGGAGAGGAAGAAGAAAGAAAGGAAGTAAGGAGTCCCTACCGTGGAGTTTTAAAGCCATAGTCCTCTTGAGTTCTAGGATAAGAATTCAAGTGAAGGAATTTTGAAGAAGCTAGCATCTTGATCAATCTTCTTGTGGATCACCATTGGAGGGTGGACATTTGGACGCCTGGTGAATTCAAAAGGGGCATTCAACATCAAGTTTTGATCCTACACCAAAATTGGGTTTAGCGATAACAGGTTGGTGCCCTTATTCTAATAGTGTAGGTTTGCATGTCTCTCATATGTTTTAATCCTGTTTAAGGAGATCCTGGCTAAGGGTTTTGGTGCAAATTTCATCATTTTTGAAATTATTTTTTACAATGGTGCACCGGATTCCCAACACCTCTGTGGGTGGATAGGCTATAGCAGACCTATCGGCCTACAATAGGAGATAGAGGCATTGTAGCGAGTCTCACTAATACGCATATAAGGGAGGTAGGGATTACTAATGGACTATCATGAACGAAGTGAGGGAAGGAGTCTAGACCTCAAGCCAAGTGTACTATAAAGGTATGGAACTCCGGGATATACTCTCGTTATTACCGTACCGACTAAATGAAGGGATAGATAGATCTCAGCGAACGTTTTCTATTTGAGGAGACTAGTAGAGGACAGAACGGATGGGATGGATTCTAAACCGCATTCTGGTAAATCAAATAAGGCTCTCAGGGACTTCGGGATTTTAGACCCATTACTCTAATGGACTATAGGAATGAAGGGAGGGATTGGACGACGGACGGGACAACTAGCTAATAGGGGGGACAGAAGGACAGAGAGATTAGACCACAGCTTAGCTTGAGCTTGAGACTGAGCGCTTTCGAGAACGAAGTTTGTTGTCTGGTGACTGAGCTTGCGAGAATGAAGACAGACAGAGATCTTGATTTGGAAAAGACTGAGCTTGCAAAAAGAGTTTACGACTGGCTTTTGATCGTAGAACGACTTGAGCTTGAAAGCGGTAGATCGAAGACCAATTATACAATTGATAGTTGGCTTATAAAGAAGGTAAAGGCCTTTTTTTTTGCATAGAAGTGGATGGTGGGCAATAGATATTAATTGAAAGAAAGTGTCTACGACTTCTTTTTCTGTCCGGCCCTTGAGGTACTAACTAACATGTATGTATTTTCAGTGGATTTTTGTCCTACACTTCAAGTGAGGCTATCAAGCTCCAAGCGGTCTTAAACAACGGGTAGTCCCTTCTTCTTTCAATTGTATTCCAACCCAGGTTTAGGGTATTAAGGTTCTTCCTCTGGAAATGGGTTTATCCCTCCTTGCTGAAAGGGCATTATTTTTCTATCTTTTGTCTTTCATGTTTGATAATGAATGCACATTAACCGCCGTTGACCAACCTAATAATAAGGTACTTGGGGCTGTACTTTCTTTTCTTAATTATTGAACTAAAGTGGGTAGCTATCCAACTTTTGGAACTACTTTTCTTCGTCCTTTTACCAAAGAAAACTATGTCCCGACTCCGCTCCTAAATGGGAATTAATACAGAGCTGGTAGATGAGAAAATGTCTTTCCCCAAAAATTTTTTGTTTTTGTCCATTCAATGCTTTATTCACGGGCCAGGGGTTCCTCTTCCTCCTATAGTGGGCTTCCTTGATGATCAACCTGGCCGTCAGCCTTGTACTTATGTTGTTGATCGGTGCTTCCCTTCGCTTGCCATTATAGAGCCAAAAGCATTTCGTAGGCCTATCCATCTCCCCCAACCAAAAAAGGATCTCCCTCCATTCTCTTTCTCCTTCACATCATTGACTCAAGATGACTTGGAATCCCGAGCGAATCAACCATACGTACCTCATGAGTGCTACCATCTTCCAGTCTGTGAGTCTTCCCTATGACCTAGAAAGAACCCTTGCTCGACGAATTGGTTCCTAGAGTCGTCGAATTGTTGGTTTGGTGAGAAATGAGCCCTGTTGGGGAATCCTTCTCTCTCTCTTGAAAGTGGAAACCCTTTCATTCGACTCTGCAGGAACCCTGATCTCGAGAAAAGCCCTCTACCCCACCCGTCAGCGGTCTGACCTTCCCATCTGTGGGGTTTGTTTCCTGCCACCAAGAAAGCGTGGAGTATGCAACTCATGGTCGAAGACGTCATTGGAAAGAAGATGACCTCACCAATGGGAAGTGTGTCCGTGGGTCAATCCACAGACTCTTCCATCCCATCTAGAACTCCATCTCGATCTTCATTCAGTGGGAGCATAAGGGGAAGGAGTCCACTGCATCCTCAAGGTCGAGCTCAGAAGAGGATCGAAAGAATCCACTCATCCATTGACGGGATCACTTGCTTCACTACTTGCGGAAAGGCCCACCTCAAATGGTGGATCACATAGAGTCACTCAATGCCAGAAGGAGGATCTCCTACTTGGATTGGACTGGACAACTCACTGCTGCTGATGGATGGAAAAGAAGCTCTCCTGCAACTCGCTTCCGAAATGAGGAAATTGGACATGTGCTGAGAACTCCTACCCCACCAACAGACCTGGCCACTACTGATGCCTCGTAGCCACTCACTACCACAATCCAATGATTCAGCCCTTTGCTCTACGAACATGTGATCCGCTATCTAGATCTCATGCACCGGGGAAATGACACAAGGCCTCTCACTCATCCGTCAGTTGGGAGAAAGAAGGGTTTCCTTGGAGTGGAAGGGAAAGGCTGTCTCATAAAGAGGATTGCAGGCTAGAAGGAAAGACCAGACAGGTCAGACGGAAGGAATTCGATTGTAGCTGCTTCATCCACCCCGTGTGTTTGATGGCATGTCGCGGATTTCCCCTTGCTTAGCAGACTTGACGACTCGAACCAATTGTTCTTTCCCGGGAAAAATGAATGAACCCTGGGTTCCCCTCTGAACTGAACTTGAAAATGAAAGTGTCACCAACTCAAAAAGTAGAAGAAGAAAGAAAATTCCTGTTTGTAGTGTTTTTTGGTATTAAGTCCATTTCCCTGAATAGCTTCCCAGTAACAAATCAAGTTTTCATTCTCCGTGAAAAGCTTCCAAAGTTGGATTGTTTGGATCGCTTTCTGAGTGAACAGTTTTTTGCTACCAACAAAAGATAGAAAAACGTCCCATGTGGATTTTTGATTGGGTCAGAGTCCTGGAACCCAAGATCGATGGAAAGAGAATCCCAGTTCAATCCAATCAGAAAGAAAGGGGGATTTCTTTGTCGACAGTAGTGGAATCACCGTCATTTCGCGAGAAGCCCCATCTCCTCATTGGTTTGAGACGGGTTCAAGGAATCCGCCATACCACATTCAGGCTTTTTCGTACCTGTACATTGCTTCACTTGTGGAAGACCTTAGGGCAGGTTGAATGAAAAGCTTTTACTCTGTCTCTTGGTTGTTGCATCTCCTCCCTTTTGATGGGCGAAGAGAGCCCTTCCTTTAGCTAGTAGTCGTCCTCACCCTATAAAAAAGGCTGAAAGAATCAGTAAGCTCCAGCTAGGTGCTTTCTACCGCTTGTGTGGTAGAGTAGAGGGTTCATCATGCAACTCCCTCTGCATTCGACTCAGTTGCCTGAAGGCATTGTGGAGGAGGGCCCGTGACGGAAATCCCAAACCATTCCCCTGGGTGTGAGTTCTGCTATGCTCTGACGTCAAAATCTTTGTGTGATCCCGATCTTAGACAATACACGCTGACTCTTCGGATCTTCCCAGTGGGCCAAGGGGCTCTAACCCATCACTTGGGTTGCCTGATTCGTCGTCCCATGGTCCTTCATTGGGAACTTTTTCGGATTCATGATTGGAGACTGTAGACAAAGAGGAAGTTCAGTGGAAAGATCAGCTTCCATTGAGGTTCTCTTTTTGGTTCCTGTGATCCGTGTGAGGACGAAATCCCCATTGCAATTGATAGAACCCCTTGTATGAGGATCGATTCCCCACGTTCGGCTACCCTCTCCCTCTCACACTGTCATTCGCCATCCAAAAGCCCTTCTCTCAGTCAAGTGAAAGCCAATCGAGCACTTCCATTGGGTAGGTGCCCTTCTTTGTCCTTCTTCGGGGAATCAAAACAGGGTGATCCAGAGTGCAAGTCTCATTGTCCATCTACAAAATATGCTAAGGGTAGATCATCTCATGTTTAGGTTGAGGGTTCTTTGCAGAAAGATTCCTTATCGGACATGAATCCTTCTATTCTTTGCAAAGGTGTTGATCTTGCATCTGAGTGGAGTCTGCGGCGGGCAAGCAAGAATCCGATTGAGCATCCCATCCCATTTGGACTGGGTGTGAGCAAGAATCCTGCAGAGATAGCAGTCAATCTTGGATGGAAGATGGACTGTGTTCCAAAGATCCTATCTTGGAGCTGCAGACGAGAGAGCCCCCGTTTCTGGTCACAAGTCCCTCTCCTTTTTTGTGCACACCTATCAGGCCAGAGCTCAACAATCCTCTTTCAAACAAAGGAAGCCTACCGAGCATTACTCTTTTAGTATCGAGACGTATTCACTTGGACATATAAAGAAATGCCTGGACTCGACCCTAAAATCGCTATCCATTACATGGAAATTGATCCAAAACATAAGCCAGTAAAATAGCCGCCGAGACGTTTCCGTCCAGAGCTTGAAGGACAAATAATCGGAGAGGTCGACAAATGGCGCTGACTTCATTGATGAAGTTAAGTACCCTACTTGGATCGCCAATATAGTCCCAGTTCGGAAGAAGAACGGTCAAATACGCATCTGCGTTGATTTCCGGGACTTAAATAAAGCGTGTCCTAAAGATTCTTTTCCTCTTCTCATAACGGAGATGATGGTTGACTCCACAACTGGGCATGAGGCACTCTCGTTTATGGACAGGTCATCTGGTTACAATCAAAGAAAGATGGCACCCGAGGACGCGATACACACGACCTTCAGAACTCCAAAGGGGATCTATTGCTACAAAATAAAGCCATTCGGGCTCAAAAATGCGGGAGCCACATACCAACGAGCTATGACTGTCAAATTTGATGATATGCTCCATAGAGTGGTCGAGTGCTACGTGGATGATCTCGTCGTGAAGACCAAAAGGAGAGCCGACCATCTCGATGACCTTCGTATGGTTTTTGAACGATTGCAGAAACATAAACTCCGCATGAATCCAGTCAAATGCGCCTGAGGGCTTACATCTGGAAAATTCCTAGTGTAGTCCACCACCGAGGGATTGAAATCGATATGAAAAAGATCAGGGCGATTCAGGAGATGCCGCCTCCAAGAAACCTAAAGGAGCTTAAATCACTCCAAGGAAGATTGGGTTACATCCGACGGTTCATATCAAACTTATCTGGAAGATGCCAACCCTTTTCTCGTCTAATGAAGAAAGAAAGGAGCCCCGTTGGGATAAAGCCTACCAAAATGCTTTCGATAGCAAAAAGGAATACTTGCTAAATCCTCCAGTCCTCTCTGCTCCTATAAAAGGAAAGCCGTTAATCTTATACATTGCGGCATTGGATGGGTCGCTAGGAGCTCTTATGGCGCAGCATAATGAAGAAGGCAAGGAAGGAGCTCTGTATTATATCAGCAGGATGCTCATCGGGGCTGAACATAATTATTCACCGATTGAGAAAACCTGCCTGGCCTTGATCTTCGCCGTAAAGAAGCTGAGACACTATCTCTTGGATTGGCTCAAAAAATTCGGCTCATCTCTAAAGCCGATCCACTCAAATTCCTAATGACTCGGCCAGTTCTGTCAGGGAGACTCGCCAAATAGGCTCTCTTGCTGATGGAATTCTATATTGAATATGTAAAAAAAAAGCTGTCAAAGGACAGGCACTCGCGGACTTCCTCGCTGCACATCCGGTGCCTGATGACTCACCTTTGGCCACTGATCTTCCAGATGAAGAAGCACTTGTCGTTGAAGACATTGGACCTCACTGGGAGATGTATTTTGATGGGGCATCCCAAAGAGCTCCTGGAGAGGGTAGAAGTGCACCAAAGATACGAGTCAGGACCGGTATTGTGTTCCTAACACAAAAAAATGGGACATTATACCATTCTTTCTTTTCCCTTATCAAAGCCAATAATGAGGTGGAATATGAAGGAAGCCCTGATAATGGGATTGACAATAGCTCTTGATATTGGAATTATCTTCCTATACGTCTTCGGAGACTCACAATTGGTCATATGCCAACTCATGGGAATCTACGAAGTTCGAAAGCCTGAGCTGCTGCCTTATTTTGAAAAGGCGAAGCAACTCATGTCGTGCTTCTCTTTCATAAAGTTGTCCTACGTGCCTCGAATACAAAACAAACAGGCTGACGTATTGGCTAACCTAGCAGCTGCTCTCACGATCCCTTTTTTTAGGAAAGAAAGTCAAGGTGGTCGTGGAAGAAAGGCTTCTTCTTCCACCGATACTCAAACTCCTGCCAGAAATAGTTGAGGTGAACGTAACGACTTGAGCAAAAGTGAAAATTACCGATTGAACCGTTCGTTTCATATTTAAAACACGGGAGATTACCGGAAGAACTTCACAAACATACGGATTTGAAAAGAAGAGTCATGCAATATGCGTACTTCAACGACACCTTTACATCGTAAGCATCCACCACTAGCATCCCTAGCCCCCCCCGCTAGTATGGATGCCTATGATGCAAAGGAATTTTTATAGTTGATGAGTTTTAGATATTTTTCTTAGGGTTTTGATTCCCGATCACAAACAAAGACTAGAAATAAGAGAAGTTGAATAACATAAGCTTACACTAGCAATTCAAGTCCCTAAATAGTGAAAACGAGAACAGGATCCTGGGATTAAGAAACTCCGGTAAGACTAAGCTCGAAACACAATACCTACTTAGGAGATAGGGGCAAACCTCACACGTCTGAAGCGCCCGATGCAGAGATCGCTCAACTCGGTGGATGCGGCCTGGATGCCCAAGCAGTCGAACCCGCAGATTCACTGGCTTTCAGTCGAATGGTCGCGATGGCAAAGCAGACTGTCTCCGGTGCCCGAGATACCAGAGAGGACCTGTAGGCAATCAAAGTAGGGATTAGTGAAATGGAGAGACGTATTGAAATGGACTAGGATAGGGTTGAGAAGGGGCTTCGAGCCTGGTGTCCGGCTGGATTTCGAAGTCAAAGAAGGAGATAACTTGGGGCCTCGCACCCCGCGACGTCCCGGAGAACGAAGGATTGTGGCCTCACACCACTCGACGTTCAGGAGGACGAATGACTTGCGACGCCCTGGGGCGACGGAAAGGTGGCCTCACATCACTCGACGTCCCTGGGGACGAAGGAAACTTTACTCAAACCTAGTCTAGGAGACAATGATTGGAGGATAAACAAAACTCAAGCTCTCCTTTTCATTTAATCATTCAATTCCTTACAATGGAGGGATTGGGTCCTTTAAATAGGCACCCATGGCCCATTCGAATTTCAAATGAAACAAAAATTACAAACTTTCTTGGGTGGGTGCCAAAAGCATTGACTTTCTCCTCTCTTTGGCTGACCAAAGGTACCTTGGATTGGGTGTGGCATGATGCATGGCTTGGAGTGAGGTTCTTGGCGCCTTGAACTTGGTAAGAATCTCCTTGGTTTTGGAAGAAGGCATGAAGAGGGGCTTGGAGCAAGGCATGTGTTCCTCCTCCTTCCTTTGTTGGTGTTCTTTCTTTGGTACAAGGCTTGACAAGGGGAGTGTTAGGTGGAGGCGTCCAAGGCTCTTGTCTTTCCCTTCCAAAGAGGTTGAAGCAAATTGGAAAGAAGGCTTGATTGGAGAGCTTGAAGTAAGGGATTTGAATTCCCTCCATTATCTTCCATTGAATTCTTCCTTGGCCGACCACCCTTACATGGAAATGAGCTTGATGGGGGGAGGGGACAAAGGCTTGAACCAAGTGAAGTGGTCCTCCCCATTGGGCGTCCTTGCATGCCATGTGTGCTGCTCACATGGTGAGATGTTATGGCACCATGTACGATGCATAAGTGGGCCCTGAGTTGACTTGGCTTCTTTCCTTACTTGCTTCCAAGGAGACTAAATTTTAAGACCCACTCTTGCAATGGACCCATATTTCTGAGAGACTCAGACTGGACTCGATTTACGACTCGACTTAGTACAGGACTCAATTTGACCTAATTGGTCAAGGTATATACTCAATTTAAAATAAAAGACAATAACAAATTTGAGGCTTGAAGCCTTATTACAAGACACAAAGAAGTGGAACCCTAATCTGAGATCCATAGAGGGTTGAGTGATGGGGATATTGCCAGCACGGATCCAAGATCAAGCATGAATCTTGGAGCTGCATGAATCTCGGAGGATATCCAGAATAAACTAACTTGGGTTTATCTTTTTGTTTGAAATTTAAATTAGGATTTGGTTGGTTAGGATTTAAATATGGATAGTTTTATCTTATCCTATTTTGTATTTAAATTTGAGTCATCTCTATCTTTTTATCCTGTATTCAAATTCAAACAAGGGTTGGATAGGTCTATAAATATCACCCTCAGTCCTTTGTAAAAATAAAGTTTTTGGAGAAAAAATTTGAGTTTTTTTAGAAGAGTGATTCTTTTGTCCTTCGCCTTCGGGCATGGGCGTGATGCCCTAGTTATCCCCCTTCCCATTCCATCTTCTTTACCCCTCGTGACCTTTGAAATTCATCCTAGCGCCTCCAAGTATCGAGGAGGGTGTAATGCCCTAGAGGTGAGAAGTCTCTTCGTTAGGGTGAGTCCCAAAGTTCATGAGTTCCAAACCCTGTCTTCCAACCACACTATTCCTTCGCCACCCTTTACCCTTAAAAAATATATAAAAAATAGTGGTACCCTAATCTAGGTGACTTCTAGGCTCACCAACGATCCTACTCATCTGTCCCTCATCATTTTTGGTATCAGAGCCAGAAAAAAATTAGGATACCCCATATTCCCTTCTATCCCGACAGTCCTCATCGTCCTCGTCCTCCATCTTCCACCCGGTCTAGCACCCCTTGGTCGCCTCCCTATCTATCTCCATCGCTATTTTCCTTCCCATTGATCGCCATTATTCCATTGCTATTTCGTCAGACCACGACCGGCCGCTATAGTCATCGTCTTCCTCAAACCAACGCCCGTCCGCTCGCGTCCGCCATGGCCCAAGCCTCCCGTCGTCCGTAAGTTTCCTCCAGCCACCCTGTCATCCATAAGCCTCTTCCGGTTTTATCCGTCCGACCTCCCTCTTCCACGCCATCACCGACCGCCGCATCGCTCTTCCACAACCATCTCCGTCTTCCCCAAAGCACCATTCCACCCTTCGGTCCAGTCCACAACAAAGGAGCTCCCATCCCCAGATGACCCCGATCCGCAAAGACTTCCCTCCCATTTCCCATCGCCAGGTCATCCCCCACCCCCCCTCTGTCTCAAACCAGACCTCACTCCTCCATCTCCCAACGCCAGATCTCCCCTCCTCCCTGCTTTCCCAGGAGCTCAGATCCAAGTCCCACTCCCAAACCTCCTTCCTCCGGTTCTTCTCTATCGACCGGTCTCCCTCCTTCCGGCCCTCCGTCGCCGGACTTCCCACCGCCAGTCCTTCTGTCGTCCGGTCACCTCCCTGCTCCTCACGCCCGGATGTCCCCGAGCGTTTAGTGACCTTTCCGACGCCCGCTCGGCATTCCTCCACCGGAGCCTGATTCCCCCCATCAGAAACAAGGCCCCGAGATCGCCCCGATGCCGTCCTCTCCGAACCACCATCTCACGAAGCAGCCTCCCATCTCCCATGTTCCACAAAGCCGCTGTTCTGCCCTCAAAGAAGACCGCCCCAGGCTCGCCCTCCTCCGGTCTGCCCCTTGTCAGACACCCTCTTTCGGTCCTCCCATGCCGGATCTCCCTTCTTTGGTCCGCCCCGACGCCGGATCTCACTCCTCTTGGAGATCGCCATGGCGCCAACCCTCTACGGACGTTGCACCCAAATCGAGCTCACCTCCCCTGCTCCTCAGACACACGAACAACACTTTCGAACATCCCCGCCGTCAAGCCTCTTCTCCGGACCACCTCTCCTCGGAGATCTTGTCCGAACACCTCCTTCCGATGAGAAGCTCCTGTTCCAAAAAGCGTGCAAGATGAATCGTGAAGCTACTGTTGAAGAAGACCTGAATAGCTATTCTAGCTATTCTGGCTATTCCACATATATCCCATATTTATTCCAGCTTAGAATAAATCCTGATTACTTTAAATTGGGTCATGTGCATCCTAGAGCCAGCCTAACTTGACATAGCCGAGTTTCCCCACCTCAGGAGAATGATGGGGACATCGCCAGCACGGATCCCGGAGCAAGCACAAATCTTGGAGCTGCACGAATCTCGGAGGATATCTAGAATAAATTAACTTGGGTTTATCTATTTGTTTGAAATTTAAATTAGGATTTGGTTGGTTAGGATTTAGATATGGATAGGCTTATCTTATCCTATCATGTATTTGAATTTGAGTCATCTCTATCATTTTATCCTGTATTCAAATTCAAATGAGGGTTGGACAGGTCTATAAATACCACCCTCAATCCTTTGTAAAAAAAAAGTTTTTGGAGAAAAAATTTGAGTTTTTTTAGAAGAGCGATTCTTTTGTCCTTCGCCTTCGGGCATGGGCGTGATGCCCTAGTTATCCCTCTTCCCATTCCATCTTCTTTATCCCCTCGTGACCTTTGAAATTCATCCTAGCACCTCCAAGTATCGAGGAGGGTGTAATGCCCTAGAGGTGAGAGGTCTCTTCGTTAGGATGAGTCCCAAAGTTAATGAGTTCCAAACCCTGTCTTCCAACCCCACTATTCCTTCGCCACCCTTTACCCTTAAAAAATATAAAAAAAAATAGTGGTACCCTAATCTAGGTGACTTCTAGGCTCACCAACGATCCTACTGAAAGGATCCCGGTGTAATGCAGCGGAAAGATAATTTCAAAATGATGAAATTTACACCAAAAATCCTTAGCCAGGATCTCCTTATTCAGGATTAAAACATATGAGAAACATGCAAACCTACACTATTAGAATTAGGGCACCAACCTGTTATCGCTAAACCCAATTTTGATGTAGGATCAAAACTTGATGTTGAATGACCCTTTTGAATTCACCAGGCATCCAAATGTCTACCCTCCAATGGTGATCCACAAGAAAATTGATCAAGATGCTCGCTTCTTCAAAAGGTTCCTCACTTGAATTCTTCTCCCAGAACTCAAGATGACTATGGCTGAAAAACTCCACGGCAGGGACTTCTTACTTCCTTTCTTTCTTCTTCCTCTCCCTTTCTTAAGACCTTGTCCTAAGAATACACTCTTGTCTTGAAGGAGGAGGAGGATTTAAGACACTAATGTCTTAATATAAAGGAAATAGGAAACAGAGTATATCTTCTTTTCTTTTACCATTCGAGAGATTCTTCCTATCTCTTGTTTTAGACTTGAGTTTCAACAGAGAAGAGAACTCTGTGAAAGGGAAACTCTTGTGTCCTAAATAAGCTAAGGAGGAATCAGTCTCCTGGAAAGGAAAGACAAATAAAAAACTCTGTTGTACATTAGCCAAAACACCCGAGGCCTCTGTTCCTTAAATAGACTACAAAAAGATGTCTTCTCAAAAGAACACAACTCTCGTAAACACCATTCCCTTTTTCTCACGCCCCATCCTTCCTTCTCACGGCCTTCCGGATAAATCCCACGGCCTTTCTTAAAGGAAAAGTCATGATGTTTTTAAAAGAAAGGAGTTGCGAATTTAAATCTTCGAAGAGATGTTATTTCGCGCAACCGGGAAGCAACAGGTACTTTCTTCCTTTCTTAAAAACCCATCAACCGTTGGATTCCCATCCAAGGGGGCATATCTAAGGCGCTAAATCTAAGAAATGAGGCCGCCCCATCTTAATTCATCGGAGAATTAAGTGGGGCGCGCCAAGAGTCCATGCGCCATGGACTCTTCCAAATGGCGCGCCAAGAGTCCATTAGCGCTTGGACTCTTGGCATTTTGGCGTGAAAATGCTAAGGGGCGGGTGGGGGGCCAGCCTAGGTGCATGGTTAGCCAATAGGGTTAGCCATAATCCCTATATCCTCAATTAGGGTCTAATTAGATCCAATTAGAATCCAAATTGAATCAATCCAGAACCCTAATTCGAATCTAATTCGAATAGAAGCTAGGTTTTGCAACACCTGCTAGAGTGTCTGGTGAGGGCACCAGACTCAGAAGAAGACTTCAGAGCTCCATCTGGATCTCTGATTAACCTTGTCCAAAAAAAAAATTAGGGTTTTTGGTTTGTAATAAGAGTTGTCTAGATCAACTCAATTTAGCTTGAGTCTACATTACCTGCATTTTATTTTGTTGAGTCATGTTGACTCAGTAGTAGACTAGGGTTTCAACCTGGGGTGTTACATTTTCTCCCAAGACCAAGCAAGTGGACACCACACTCCCAGCCACACTCCCAGCCATACGCCTGAGTCCAGGGGGTGCCATATCTACATCCAGCAGCCTTTGGTCCCCACTCCACAGATAGCAGCTTCCTTCTCTCATGCGCCAGATGAGGAGAAATCCACCAAGAGTCCACAAATCAAGGGGGGCGGCCAAGACTTTCCCAAGAGAACCAAAGTAAAGATGGGAAGAAATTCTCTTGGAGAGAACTTCAACGAGGCGCCCACTACCTGCCAAAAAAAAATCCAAAACCAAGATGGGAAGGACCTTGACTTAGGGAGGAAGAAAAGGAGTCCAAAAGAGTTGATCCATGGAAGGAAAAAAAATTCTCTTGAAGATCCAAACAAGGAGGCGCCATCTACCTGCCTTTTATAACCCAAATCAAATTTTTTTGGTACCTTGGCCGACCATATGTGTATGATTTATCCTGATTTGTAGATCCCCTCCTTTAGTCCCACATGAGAAGATGTAAAACCCTACTCCCTTGTAAAGCCTTATAAATTAAACCCCTCTTGTAAGTTTAAATCAATGAGATGAATGAAGCCAATTATTTTTTGAGAAAACTTTGTATTTTCTCTCTTCCGCACTTGCATCCAGGTGTTGAGCTCCGTGAGGGAGTAAATCCGGGTTCCCCTGGAACCTTGAGGAGGTGTGAGATCTCCAAAACCCAAACCCTAGGTTAGCCACTCCACTCCCAAACCCTAGCCGCCATCACCCTTCTCTTTCCACCAAGCCCTAGTCTATTCCACTTCTCACGGCCATCCTCTCCAAGTCCAGGCCGGCCACCAGCATCCAGCCCCAGTCCAGATACTTCAGATCTACAGCAATTCTAAGAGGAAGTCAGATCGGCCTCCAGGAGAATCCTGATTTCAGTAACTTCAGCTTTCAAGTTCTTCAACCTGGTAAATCTTTTTCTTGAGTATCTGAAATCCATCACTTGTTCCTCTTCTTTCCCAGATCTTGAGTCCAGGAGAAGCCGACCAAACCACAAGACCAGTATTGGAGGATCCATTGCGAAGATAGCCGACTCCGAGGATCCCACAATCTGCTCGAGAGAGTTCTTCCACCAAAATCCTGAGAAGATCACTGTCTGGTTAGTAAACCATCTCTCCTCTCTATTTCTGTTCTGTTGAAAGTTCAGAGCGAAACCCTAGGTCTGGGAGTTTCTCAACCCCCCAGCGATCCGTTACTTCTGAACTACTCTGATAATTTAGTTTCTTCTAAACCGTGGTTTCAATCCTTACCTAGTTTCCTTCAACTTAGTTTAGCTTTACTTTGAGTCAAAGCCAATTTCTGAAATATAAAAAAAAAAGAAAAAAAAAAGAAATTAATCCTAAATTTACTTCCGCATACGCTTCTTTGTTCTTTGTTCTGCATCATTTTTGGTATCAGAGCCCTGTCTAGGGTTTCTGTTTTGATTGCTTGTTTGAGTCTCTCTCTTTTTACTTTGTCTGCTCGAAGTAGACTCCCCAGGACGTCCGGTCCTAGGAACGAAGCGAGGTGCAAACCTCCTCTTCCCATTCCATGGGGTGTTCCTAGGGCGTGTAGGGGATCCGTTGGGTTATAACTTCGTAGCAGGAATTGTAAACGGGGAAGTGCTCTGTTTTTAGTCTGTAATTACCCTGTTGCAGGAATGTTTTCTCACTATAGGTAACTCCAAATTCGGTGATTTTTGTTTTGTTGAAACCAGTATAATTGACACTAATTTGTATAATTTTTCCATGATTTATTGGTTTCGTGCAATTTCTGAGAATTAAATTACTGTAGCTCTATTTTTATGTTCTACAATCCAATTATTTTTGAGTGTTCATCTCTTAATTCACCTTAAGGGCATTTGAGCATCTAAGATAAGGGGAGGAGTTGATAACCTCTCCTTAGCCCAAAACCACCACCCCTTCATTCGAACCTAAGCCTTTAATCTAAAATTGATTAGACCTAATTTGCCCTAGTGGGCTAGGGACATCAACAAGTCGGGTCAAGGCTAGTGTTGAGTCAGTTTGTCTGGTTACTCTGTGTGTGCTTTGTACTCAGTGTCTAGAACGGTGGTTCAGGGATTCCATCCTGAAGGGCTTGTGTGCTGGTCCGCCTACCTGGCCAATCTCTGATTGATGTCTAGGATTGGCATTCAGGGACCTAACACTCCCCTTACACCTGCCTGGCTGAGTCCTGAGTTACTACAGGCTAGCTTGCCACTCTGATTGGGCATCTAGTTTGGGCTCTAGGTCTAGTTAGCCCGTAGTCGTTCAGTTGAGTCTCATTTTGTGTGTTTGCTTGCATCATGTCTACCCGGAATGGAGTGCCCTACCAACCTGGTCAAACCCAACCTGATTTAGAAGCCATGGTTAGAGCTCTTACTGAGAGTATGAACAAACTGAGTCAGGATGTGACTACCACTGTTGCCCAATTTAAAGAACAAGTCCATGAGGATTTTGCCCAGCTTAGGGATCGAGTCCAAGTGCTAAAGGAACCTAGGCATCGGAACTGGACTCCTGACCCAGATTTTAATGTACCTCAACCTCACCCACACCAAGAGCCTAGAAGACCTTTATACCGAGATCCTGAACCTAATTATAGGAGGCCTGACCCAGAAGGATAGAGATGATAGGTTCATTCGAAACATCAAGTTAGATGCACCCACTTTTGATGGTAGCCTAAATCCTAAGGTGTATTCTGATTGGGAGGGTGAGATGGACCAGTACTTTGAGTGGTATGCCATGTCTGAGGAGAGGAAATTCAAGTTTGCCAAGAAGAAATTAATACATCAAGCTAGGTTATACTGGGGAACATTGAGCTGACCACTAGAAGACGAAATGTAAAGCCCATAACCACTTGGCAGGGTATGAAAGAGAAACTTAGAGACAAGTACCTACCTATTTCATACCAGCAAAATCTATTAGACCAATGGCAGACTTTGAAATAAGGGAACCGATCTGTTTCAGACTACATAACCACCTTTGATGAATACCTGATGAGATGTGATGTGAGTGAAGCCCATGAGGTCACTTTGTCTAGATTTAGGGCTGGACTTAGGGAAGATATTAAGAGAGAGTTGTTTCTGAGAAAGGTTACTGACCTAGACCAAGCCTATCAAATTGCACTGAACACTAAGAAGTTTCAGAGAGGACCCATGCCATCTAGGGTTAGTGCCCCAATCCCAAGAAATGGACCTAGCCAGGTTACCCCTAGCAAACCTAATTAGGGTATCCCCACCCCTAGGCCCATGGACAAAGGTAAGGCACCTGACACCCAGAGAACCCCTAGTATCGTCTGTTTTAAGTGCCAGAAGCCCGGTCATATCTCCACTCAGTGCACAACCATAGCTTGTTTTAAGTGTCATAAGGTAGGTCATGTTTCTAGCCAGTGCCCTCGTAGATCCCTATATATAGAAGAGGGAGGAGAAGAGAATTCCGAGCCTAACAAGGAGTTTGAAGAAGAAGTTTATGAGGCCGGAATGAATTTGGTTGATGAGTATGAAGGAGAGGAAGAATCCACTGAATCTGACCACTTAGGGGTTGTGAGATGCATCCTGTCCCACACTAAAGTTCAGGAAGATTGGCGTAGGACTAACATCCTACAGACTTTCCTTAAACTAGGGGATAAGGTTTGTAAAATCATCATAGATAGTGGGAGCTGTGTGAATGCCATTTCTACTAGCACTGTCAAAATGTTAGGCTTAACCCCAGTCCCCCACCCCAACCCCTATAAGGTTTCTTGGGTAGACTCTACCTCTATACCCATCCAGTCTAGATGTCAGGTCCAAATCCAAATGCAATCCTATCAAGAGAAGATTTGGTGTGATGTCTTGCCATGGGGTGAGCAGTATAATTCTTGGAAGACCTTGGTTGTATGATCATGATGCCACCCTCTTAGGAAAATCCAACACATGTGTCTTTAGTTTCAATGCGAAGAAAATCACAATCCATTCAGTCCCTCCTAAGGATAAGGTAGCTAAAAGAACTAGTAAGGTCAGAGAAATGAAGACTGGAGTGAACCTAATTAGTGCCAAGGATCTAGAACAAGAGATTCATAGTGGTTCACCCATTTGGATGTTGACTACTAAGGAACTTAGGACTCCTACACCCTCAGAGCCTCCTCAGGAAGTTAAGCCTTTATTAGAAGAATTTGAGGATGTTTTTCCCGAGGATCTGCCAGACCACCTTCCACCTCTTAGGGATATTCAGCATTCCATAGATTTAGTCCCAGGAGCTACTTTACCCAACTTGCCCCATTATAGGATGAATCCATCGGAGCATAAAGAACTGCAAAAGCAGGTTGGCGAATTGTTGAGGAAGGGGTTCATTAGAGAGAGTCTTAGCCCTTGTGCAGTCCCTGCACTTCTAACCCCGAAGAAGGATGGCACGTGGAGGATGTGTGTTGACAATCGTGCCATCAATAAAATCACAATCAAGTATAGGTTCCCCATCCCTAGACTAGATGACATGCTTGATATGATGGCCGGTGCCATGGTTTTTTCTAAATTTGATCTCAAGAGCGGCTATCATCAGGTTAGGATTAGACCAGGGGATGAGTGGAAAACAGCCTTCAAAACTAAGGATGGTCTCTATGAATGGGTTGTTATGCCTTTTGGGTTGTCCAATGCCCCTAGTACTTTCATGAGGATTATGACCCAGGTACTTAGAGCTTTCATAGGGAAGTTTGTAGTGGTCTATTTTGATGACATCCTGATCTATAGTAAGACCCCTGCAGATCACCTAGGCCACCTTAGACAAGTCTGTCAAGTTTTGAGGAGTGATAGTCTCTACGGTAATCTCAAAAAGTGTGAATTTATGACCAGTAGAATTATCTTCCTTGGATTTGTTGTAACCACTGACGGCGTGGCTGCCGACCCTGAAAAGATTAGGTCCATAGTAGAATGGCCAGAGCCGACCAGTGTGCATGAAGTCAGAAGTTTCCATGGCTTGGCTACCTTCTATAGGCGATTCATCAAGGGGTTTAGTACCGTAGTTGCTCCTATCACAGACTGCATCAGGAAGGGAGAATTTCAGTGGACCAAAGCAGCCCATAAAGCCTTCCTAGATCTTAAGGATAGGATGACCCAAGCACCCATTTTGAGACTACCAGACTTTTCAAAGGTATTTGAGGTTGCCTGTGATGCTTCAGGAGTAGGTATAGGTGGAGTCCTAAGCCAAGAGAACCATCCCGTAGCATTCTTTAGTGAAAAACTTAATGATGCTAAGCTTAGGTATTCTACCTATGATAAGGAATTTTACGCGGTAGTGCAAGCTTTGCGTTACTGGAGACATTATTTACTACCGCAAGAATTTGTGCTGTTTTCGGACCATGAGGCTCTTAGATTCTTGAATTCTCAGAAGAAGCTTAACCCTAGGCATGCTAAGTGGGTAGAGTATATCCAGTCCTATACTTTTGTTTTGAAGCATAAGGCTGGGTCTGAAAATAAGGTAGCTGATGCCCTTAGTCATCGATCTTTGTTGTTGAATTCTGTTAGGGCTGAAGTCATAGGGTTTGAGCAAATCAAAGAAGAATATGAGTCGTGTCCGGATTTCAAGACTGTATACCAGGATCTAACTCAAGGACCATCTAGTGAACATAAGGATTATTCCCTTTTAGATGGCTTTCTGTTCTTTAAGAATAGGCTTTGCATCCCTAGAACCTCTCTTAGGGAATTCTTGATTTGGGAAACTCATGCTGGAGGTTTAGCTGGCCATTTCGGAAAAGATAAGACCACCCTGGCTATTGAAGACCATTTTTTCTGGCCTAGCTTAAAAAGAGATGTAGCACACATTGTGGCTAGGTGTCGGACCTGCACTGTTGCCAAACAACGAAAACAGAACACCGGCCTTTATACCCCACTCCCTGTCCCAGATCGTCCTTGGCAAGATGTGAGCATGGACTTTGTGTTAGGTTTGCCTAAGACCCAGAGGAGGCATGACTCTATCTGTGTTGTAGTAGACCGATTTTCCAAGATGGCCCATTTCTTGCCTTGTTCCCAAACATTTGATGCGTCTAAGGTAGCCACCATGTTCTTTAATGAGATATTTCGACTCCATGGCCTACCCAAGACCATTGTTTCAGATAGGGATGTTCGGTTCACCAGCTATTTCTGGAAAACCCTGTGGCATAAGTTAGGGACGAAACTTAAGTTTTCAACTGCCTATCATCCCCAGACTAACGGCCAAACCAAAGTAGTGAACCGTAGTTTAGGCAATCTGCTAAGGTGTCTTGTTGGTGAAAACATTAGGAACTGGGATTTGTACTTACCTAGAGCTGAATTTGCATATAATGACTCGGTCAATAGGTCTACGGGTAAGAGTCCATTTGAAATTGTGCATGGTTACAAACCCCACACACCTCTTGACCTATCTCCTTTACCAGTCCACACACGGGTCTCCGAGTCTGCCGAAGTTTTTGCACAGCATATAAAAGACTTGTATAAAGAAGTTCAAGCCAAAATAAATTTAAGTAATGAAACTTATAAGAAATTGGCTGATTCTCAAAGGCGAGTCAAAACTTTTGACGAAGGAGACTATGTAATGATTAGGTTAAGGCCTGAACGGTTTCCTCCTGGAACCGTTAGAAAGTTACATGCTAGGGGAGCTGGACCATTTAGAGTGGTAAAGAGAGTAGGATCCAATGCCTATGTGCTCGAGTTGCCTCCAGAACTAGGCATTAGCTCCACTTTCAACATTACAGACCTAGTAGAGTATAGGGAGCCAGCTGTGATTCCCAGTGAGGCTTTTGAACCTAATCCTGCTCTTGAGAGTGAACCTGACCTTGTGTGTCCACCAACAAATTGGCCTGTGAGGAAAGAGCAGGTTGAAAAGATCCTGGATGATCAGGTTATCTCTACTTGTAATCGAGGATACCAAAGATACCTGGTCCGCTGGCTAGGAAGGCCAGATTCTGATGACTCTTGGATCTCCCGAGAAGAGTTACAAGAGCTGGACCCAGACCTCTTGGAGAGATACCAGAGCCAACTTGATCCATACTCGACAGGGTCGAGTTCCTCCCACCCTGGGAGAATTGGTGCGGGCACCAGACTCAGAAGAAGACTTCAGAGCTCCATCTGGATCTCTGATTAACCTTGCCCAAAAAAAAATTAGGGTTTTTGGTTTGTAATAAGAGTTGACTAGATCAACTCAATTTAGCTTGAGTCTACATTACCTGCATTTTATTTTGTTGAGTCATGTTGACTCAGTAGTGGACTAGGGTTTCAACCTGGGGTGTTACATTTTCTCCCAAGACCAAGCAAGTGGACACCACACTCCCAGCCACACTCCCAGCCATACGCCTGAGTCCAGGGGGCGCCATATCTACATCCAGCAGCCTTTGGTCCCCACTCCACAGATAACAGCTTCCTTCTCTCATGCGCCAGATGAGGAGAAATCCACCAAGAGTCCACAAATCAAGGGGGGCGGCCAAGACTTTCCCAAGAGAACCAAAGTAAAGATGGGAAGAAATTCTCTTGGAGAGAACTTCAAGGAGGCGCCCACTACCTGCCAAAAAAAAATCCAAAACCAAGATGGGAAGGACCTTGACTTAGGGAGGAAGAAAAGGAGGAGTCCAAAAGAGTTGATCCATGGAAGGAAAAAAAATTCTCTTGAAGATCCAAACAAGGAGGCGCCATCTACCTGCCTTTTATAACCCAAATCAAATTTTTTTGGTACCTTGGCCGACCATATGTGTATGATTTATCCTGATTTGTAGATCCCCTCCTTTAGTCCCACATGGGAAGATGTAAAACCCTACTCCCTTGTAAAGCCTTATAAATTAAACCCCTCTTGTAAGTTTAAATCAATGAGATGAATGAAGCCAATTATTTTTGAGCAAACTTTGTGTTTTCTCTCTTCCGCACTTGCATCCAGGTGTTGAGCTCCGTGAGGGAGTAAATCTGGGTTCCCATGGAACCTTGAGGAGGTGTGAGATCTCCAAAACCCAAACCCTAGGTTAGCCACTCCACTCCCAAACCCTAGCCGCCATCACCCTTCTCTTTCCACCAAGCCCTAGTCTATTCCACTTCTCACGGCCATCCTCTCCAAGTCCAGACCGGCCACCAGCATCCAGCCCCAGTCCAGATACTTCAGATCTACAGCAATTCTAAGAGGAAGTCAGATCATCCTCCAGGAGAATCCTAATTTCAGCAACTTCAGCTTTCAAGTTCTTCAACCTGGTAAATCTTTTCTTGAGTATCTGAAATCCATCACTTGTTCCTCTTCTTTCCCAGATCTTGAGTCCAGGAGAAGCCGACCAAACCACAAGACCAGTATTGGAGGATCCATTGCGAAGATAGCCGACTCCGAGGATCCCACAATCTGCTCGAGAGAGTTCTTCCACCAAAATCCTGAGAAGATCACTGTTTGGTTAGTAAACCATCTCTCCTCTCTATTTCTATTCTGTTGAAAGTTCAGAGCGAAACCCTAGGTCTGGGAGTTTCTCAACCCCCCAGCGATCCGTTACTTCTGAACTACTCTGATAATTTAGTTTCTTCTAAACCGTGCTTTCAATCCTTACCTAGTTTCCTTCAACTTAGTTTAGCTTTACTTTGAGTCAAAGCCAATTTCTGAAATATAAAAAAAAAATAAAAAAATAAAAAAAAAGAAATTAATCCTAAATTTACTTCCGCATACGCTTCTTTGTTCTTTGTTCTGCATCAGTGTCATCATGAAAAATGATTTAATTACAAAATTAAACCCTTGATCAATTCTCTTAAGTGTGTGACCCATTGGGTTCCACATCTAGCCAGCAGTGGGTTCGAATACAAGTTGACCTAATTTGATTAGAACTCTTTCTAACTGATTTAGGTCAAATCAGGCTTACCTGATTATGATCAATTAGGACTCTTCATAATAAGTGATCATTCAATTCAATCAACCCACAAGACAAGATTGACGTCTAGCAACGTGTCATGTCTACCCGGAAGATATGGAAATTCTGGTGAAATACCAAAACTATCCTACAGTGGAAAGTTACCGTATCATTAAATCCTTCGATCATCCTACACCCAAAATATAATTATGGATATGGATATATGTCAAATCCAATATTATATCTGTATCTAGCTCAATCTTATATTGATGATTCAATTATCTTGATATTAGAAACCATCTCTAATATCATTACTTTGATCAAAGATTCCTTGAATCATCATCCGATTGATAACAAGTTGGATGCAATCTCCTCTTACCAAGAGTGATCGATTCCTTGTTGACCTACTCATTACCTTCATATCCAATTCACCATTCCCAGTATCAAACCTGTGCATGACTCAGTGTCATGATTAGGATTGAACCAAAGCATGGGTTTATGTACATAAGGTGCTTATGGCAGTCTTAGGTCAAAGGATTACTTGTACCACTCCCACTATGAGAACCTTCTATTGACATGTAGCTAAGACTCTATTAGATGTTCTCAAGTTGGATCATATCAGTGAACTCATTCTCTACTGAGCACCCACATCCTAGTATTAGTATCATACATAAGTAACTGTGAGAGCAGTCACCCTATTCAGTATACATAGGATGTGCTAGTCTTACCGGAAAAACCCTGATCCCCTACTCAAGGTTCCTTTGACTAGGAATATTTTAGATTAAGGTTTTAAGACTTTAGGTCTCACTGGTATGATCTCATCATAACCCTAAAAACATAGCCCTAATCTATGGGGTTCATCATATAATAATAAACACAGCGTATGATGAAAAATAATGTCTTTATTAGAATATTGTCAATTACAATGGTTTGGGAGATACAACATAGATTGGCTTGTAGGGCATATCCCTTTCAATCTCCCACTTGCACTAAAGCCAATCGCCTTTAAATCTTAGTCCCATACACTCGAGGTGGTGATCAAACTCTCGCTGTGGTAGAGCCTTAGTGAACGGGTCTGCTACATTGTTCTTTGTATCAACTCTATTTATGTAGACATCTTGTCTTTCTACTATTTCTCGGACGAGATGGAAGCGTCTCAAAATGTGCTTGGACTTATGATGAGCTCTTGGTTCCTCAGCTTGAGCAACAGCTCCAGTGTTGTCACAGTAAAGTGGCACTGGGTTTTCAATCTCAGGAACAATACCCAACTCTGTGATGAACTTCTTCATCCAGACTACTTCCTTGGCGGCTTCACTGACAGCTATGTATTCTGCCTCTGTGGTTGAGTCAACTACAGTCTACTGCTTGGCACTCTTCCAACTCACTACTCCACCATTTAGGGTAAAAACATATCCCGAAATGGATTTGCTATCATCAGAGTCTGATTGAAAACTAGAATCAGAATAAACTTCTAGTTTAAGATCAGAACCACCATAAACCAGAAATATATCCATAGTCCTTCTCAGGTACTTAAGAATATTTTTAACTGCTTTCCAATGATCCTCTCCTGGATCAGCCTGAAACCTACTGACAATGCCTAAAGCATATGCCACATCAGGCCTGGTACATAACATGGCATACATTATGGACCCTATTGCCGAAGCATAAGGTATAGAATTCATTCTATTTCTTTCTTCAGGTGTCTTAGGAGACATCCTTTTAGAAAGATGTATGCCTTGACTCATAGGAAGATAACATCTTTTACTTCCATCCATGCTGAATCTTTTCAGCACTAAGTCAATGTACCTAGATTGGGATAAACCTAACATCCTCTTAGATCTATCTCTATAGATCTTAATACCTAGTATATAGGATGCTTCTCCCAAATCTTTCATGGAAAACTGGTTTGATAGCCAAACCTTGACTGATTGTAACATTGGGATATCATTCCCAATGAGGAGTATGTCATCTATATACAGAACCAAGAAGACTATGGCGCTCCCACTAGTCTTCTTATAAACACAGGGTTCATCCACATTTTTGATAAAACAAAACCTTTTAATAGTTTCATCAAAGCAGATGTCCAACTCCTTGAAGCTTGCTTTAATCCATAAATGGATTTCTTTAGCTTGCATACTTGATTAGGTTTATTCTTTGAAATAAAACCTTCTAGCTGTGACATGTAGACTTCTTCCTCAAGGAAACAATTGAGGAATGCAGTCTTCACATCCATCTGCCAAATCTCATAATCATGGTATGTTGCTATAGCAAGTAAAATCCGAATTGATTTGAGCATGGCAATAGGTGAGAATGTTTCATCATAATCAATTCCTATTTTTGTCTAAAACCTTTTGCCACTAATTTGGCTTTATAGGTTTCAACTTGGCCATCAGCCCCAATCTTTTTCTTATAGACCCATTTGCATCCAATAGGATTAACACGCTCTGGTGCATCGACCAAAGACCATACTTGGTTTACATACATAGAGTCTATCTCGGATTCCATGGCTTCTTGCCATCTATCTGAATCAGTACTTAAGATAGCTTCCGTATAGGTCAGAGGTTCATCATTTTGAATGACTTGGGCTTCATTATTTTCAATAATAAACCCATACCTCTCAGGTGCCCGTGACACTCTATCAGACCTACGGGGAGGAGTTTTGTGTTCTGGTTCTGTCCTAACTATATGTTCTAATGGTTGAGAACTGTATATCTGTGTTTCTTGTATTCTCCAAGTTCAATAGTTCTACCATTTCCCTTTTCTAAAATGAACTCTTTTTCTAGAAAAGTGGCATGCCTGCTGACAAAAATCTTTTGTTCAGTAGGATGGTAAAACAGATATCCTCTACCCTCTCTAGGATATCCTACAAATAAACATTTATCCGCTCTAGGTTCCAACTTATGTCCAAAATTTCTTTTAACATAAGCTGGACATCCCCATACCTTAAAATATTTAAGATACGGTTTCTTTCCACTCCAAATTTCATATGGAGTACTAACAACGGATTTAGAAGGTACCTTGTTCAGAATGTAAACAGCAGTTTCTAGGGCAGGACCCCAGAAGGAAATGGGTAAATTTATAAAGCACATCATGGATCGTACCATATCTAATAAGGTACGATTCCTCCTTTCAGCTATACCATTTAGCTGTGGTGTATAAGGAGGGGTCCATTCAGAAAGAATTCCATTAACTTTAAGATAGTCTAAAAACTCCGTGGATAAGTATTCTCCTCCTCGATCAGAACGAAGAACTTTAATACTTTTCCCGGTTTGTTTTTCGACCATACTTTGATACTCCTTAAATTTATCAAAGGCTTCAGATTTATGTTTCATAAGATACACACATCCGAACCTAGATAAATCATCTGTAAAAGTGATAAAATATAAGTATCCACCTCTGGCCTGAGTTGTCATTGGACCACATACATCAGTATGTATAAGTCCTAATAACTCAGTTGACCTTTCTCCATGTCCAGTAAATGGAGTCTTGGTCATCTTATCCATGAGACATGATTCGCAAGTTCCTAATGATTCATACTCATAAGGATCAAGGAATTTTTCCTTGTATAACTTGCTTATCCTAGACTCATTAATATGACCAAGTCGATGATGCCAAAGTAAAGTATTATTAAAGTCTTCTCTTTTTCTTTTATTATTGACATGAAAAACACTATCATTGGAAGAAAGAGTTAAGAGCCCATTGCTAAATATGCCAGAACAAATAATTTTATTAGACAACATTATCGAGCAACCAGTGCTCGTTACATCCATTACATATCCTTGTTTTAACAACAAAGGAATAGATATAATGTTCCTAATAATCTTAGGCATATAATAACAATTTTCTAACTCCAAGATCTTCCCTGAAGGCAACTTCAGAATATAGGTCCCTACAACTTTTGCTTGGATGATATCACCACTAGCACCGTAGAGATTGAAGTCACCTTCCTTCAATACTTTAAGCTTGTGGAGGTCCTGCAAAGATTTGCATATATGGTAACCACAAGCGGTATCCAATACCCAAGTATTTGATATAGATGAATTTAATGTCAATATAGCATGTATCTCATACATACCTTTTGGCGCATATGATGCACCAGGCTTCACAGTTGCAAGGTAAGCCTTGCAATTCCTTTTCCAATGTCCCGCTTTACCGCAAAAGAAACAGGTCGACTGTTTGGAGGCCTTCTTTCATTTCTTATTCTTATTGATGACACTCTTAGGGTTTAGCCTCCTATTAAAACCCTTTTTGCCTAACTTCTTCTTATTGGTGTTATCAACAAGAAGAAGTGGAGCCTTATCTTTCTTAACGTGGCTCTCCACTGTTTTTAATATATTTAACAGCTCAGGCAAGGAAGTGTTCAGTTTGTTCATGTGATAATTCAAGACAAACTGAGAAAATGACTCCGGGAGTGATTGCAGGATTAAGTCCTGATTCAACTCCCCATCCATGATAAAACCTAATTGACCCAATCTGGTGATTAAGTCAATTACCTTCATAACATGATCCTGAACGGATGTTCCCTCTGTCATCCTAGCATGGAATAACTGCTTAGATATTTCATATCTAGCAGTTCTGCTATGTTCTCCATAAAGCTCTTTTAAACTGAGTATTATGGATTGAGTATCCATGCTTTCATGCTGTCTCTGTAACTCATTGGTCATAGAGGCTAGTATGATACACTTGACAGTTAGGGAGTCATTCTGCCACATTTTGTATGTGGCCATATCTTCCTGTGTGGCATCGTCCCCTAGTGGATTAAGACTAGGGGTATCAAGAATATAAGAAAGTTTTTCTGAACTCAGCACAATCTTTAAATTTCTCAACCAGTCCACATAGTTCGGACCAGTCAGTTTGTTGGTATCTAAGATACTTCACAGTGATAATGAAGATGTCATTTATCTATATTTAATAAAGAGCAATACATAAGCAAACAACCATGAAATGACTTACATAATTAAATTAGGTCTTCAATTTAATTATGTCTCCCACTATTTTATCAAAAATCATAGCCCTCACTATGATAATTGAGAAGAACCCTGATCGATTTTTCTTAGTGAGATTGAGATCCTAATAACTTATAAAAGATCTTGCAGAAAACACAACAAATCTTTTATAAGCTCAAAGATAGGAAACTCTTCTAATTATATCTCATATAATTCTTAAGAAGTAACTTGGCCTCTAGAACATTATTAGTCTTGCAGAAAACACAACAAACCATAATGTTCTAGTTAAGTCAAGACCCTTTCATTTCTATACAGTCAATACTCAAATATAATGCCCTTGCAGATAACACAACAAAGCATTATACTGAATATACTGTAAGCATATCTATGCACTAGACTAGTTTTATGTCAATCACCATATTAGGTCTTGCAGATAACATAACAAACCTAATGTGGTTCATAACACAATAATGATCCAGCATGAAGGAAGGCCAATACATAGTATTTTTAACACTTAAGCATTTTAGTCAAGATTTAAATTTAATCAAATCGGCCATGCAAGTGGAAGAGATGTGGGAGTCCCCCCGTTGCTTTCCTAGACACCAATAAAAATTGGCCAGGTCAGTCAACGGAACCAATTAAAAACCATAATTCTCTTTACCTTCCCAGAACCACCTTTCTAGACACCGAATGATCAATTGTACATCATGACTAGTGATGCTTATTAGTTAAATATACTAAGACTTAATATAATTTTTAATAGGAGGGATTTATAAATTGCTAGCACATCCTTATAGAATGTATCACAATCAACATATCATTCTTATAAATAAGAAAATATGTGCTAAGTGTGTCATCATACTAGGACAACCATTTACCACATAATGGATACACCATTATGCCAGGGCAACCTTATTTCAGTATGATGACTTCAAAACTAAACATATCTCTATAATAATTAGGGTTTGAGTGAAAAAACCCTAATTAGTGACACACATCAAACATAGATTCTAAAACATACATACATCCCATAATGTGCTAAGTGTATCAGCATTCAAGGGTTTAAAAACCCTAACATGCGACACTACAACAAAAAGACATATAAATAATTTCCATATGTTTTAACTGTAATAAGGGTGGCTCTGATACCACTGAAAGGATTCCGGTGCAACGCAGCGAAAAGATAATTTCAAAATGATGAAATTTACACCAAAAACCCTTAGCCAGGATCTCCTTATTCAGGATTAAAACATATGAGAAACATGCAAACCTGCACTATTAGAATTAGGACACCAACCTGTTATCGCTAAACCCAATTTTGATGTAGGATCAAAACTTGATGTTGAATGACCCTTTTGAATTCACCAGGCGTCCAAATGTCCACCCTCCAATGGTGATCCACAAGAAAATTGATCAAGATGCTCGCTTCTTCAAAAGGTTCCTTCACTTGAATTCTTCTCCCAGAACTCAAGATGACTATGGCTGAAAAACTCCACGGTAGGGACTTCTTACTTCCTTTCTTTCTTCTTCCTCTCCCTTTCTTAAGACCTTGTCCTAAGAATACACTCTTGTCTTGAAGGAGGAGGAGGATTTAAGACACTAATGTCTTAATATAAAGGAAATAGGAAACAGAGTATATCTTCTTTTCTTTTACCATTCGAGAGATTCTTCCTATCTCTTGTTTTAGACTTGAGTTTCAACAGAGAAGAGAACTCTGTAAAAGGGAAACTCTTGTGTCCTAAACAAGCTAAGGAGGAATCAGTCTCCTGGAAAGGAAAGACAAATAAAAAACTCTGTTGTACATTAGCCAAAACACCCGAGGCCTCTGTTCCTTAAATAGACTACAAAAAGATGTCTTCTCAAAAGAACACAACTCTCCGTAAACACCATTCCCTTTTTTCTCACGCCCCTTCCCTATTTTCTCACGCCCCATCCTTCATTCTCACGGCCTTCCGGATAAATCCCATGGCCTTTCTTAAAGGAAAAGTCATGATGTTTTTAAAAGAAAGGAGTCGCGAATTTAAATCTCCGAAGAGATGTTATTTCGCGCAACCGGGAAGCAACAGGCGCTTTCTTCCTTTCTTAAAAACCCATCAACCGTTGGATTCCCATCCAAGGGGGCATATCTGAGGTGCTAATTCTAAGAAATGAGGCCGCCCCATCTTAATTCATCGAAGAATTAAGTGGGGCGCGCCAAGAGTCCATGCGCCATGGACTCTTCCAAATGGCGCGCCAAGAGTCCATTAGCGCATGGACTCTTGGCATTTTGGCATGAAAATGCTAAGGGGCGGGTGGGGGGCCAGCCTAGGTGCATGGTTAGCCAATAGGGTTAGCCATAATCCCTATATCCTCAATTAGGGTCTAATTAGATCCAATTATAATCCAAATTGAATCAATCTGGAACCCTAATTCGAATCTAATTCGAATAGATGCTAGGTTTTGCAACACCTGCTAGAGTGTCATCATGCAAAATGATTTAATTACAAAATTAAACCCTTGATCAATTCTCTTAAGTGTGTGACCCATTGGGTTCCACATCTAGCCAGCAGTGGGCTCGAACACAAGTTGACCTAATTTGATTAGAACTCTTTCTAATCGATTTAGGTCAAATCAGGCTTACCTGATTATGATCAATTAGGACTCTTCCTAATAAGTGATCATTCAATTTAATCAACCCACAAGACAAGATTGACGTCTAGCAACGTGTCATGTCTACCTGGAAGATATGGAAATTCTGGTGAAATACCAAAACTACCCTTCAGTGAAAAGTTACCGTATAATTAAATCCTTCGATCATCCTGCACCCAAAATATAATTATGGATATGGATATATGTCAAATCCAATATTATATCTGTATCTAGCTCAATCTTATATTGATGATTCAATTATCTTGATATTAGAAACCATCTCTAATATCATTACTTTGATCAAAGATTCCTTGGATCATCATCCGATTGATAACTAGCTGGATGCAATCTCCTCTTACTAAGAGTGATCGATTCCTTGTTGACCTACTCATTACCTTCATATCCAATTTACCATTCCCAGTATCAAACCTGTGCATGACTTAGTGTCATGATTAGGATTGAACCAAAGCATGGGTTTATGTACATAAGGTACTTATGGCAGTCTCAGGTCAAAGGATTACTTGTACCACTCCCACTATGAGAACCTTCTATTGACATGTAGCTAAGACTCTATTAGATGTTCTCAAGTTGGATCATATCAGTGAACTCATTCTCTACTGAGCACCCACATCCTAGTATTAGTGTCATATACAAGTAACTGTGAGAGCAGTCACCCTATTCAGTATACATAGGATGTGCTAGTCTTATCGGAAAAATCCTGATCCCCTACTTAAGGTTCCTTTGACTAGGAATATTTTAGATTAAGGTTTTAAGACTTTAGGTCTCACTGGTATGATCTCATCATAATCCTAAAATCATAGCCCTAATCTATGGGGTTCATCATATAATAATAAACATAGCGTATGATGAAAAATAATGCCTTTATTAGAATATTGTCAATTACAATGGTTTGGGAGATACAACATAGATTGGCTTGTAGGGCATATCCCTTTCAATCTCCCACTTGCACTAAAGCCAATCGCCTTTAAATCTTAGTCCCATACACTCGAGGTGGCGATCAAACTCTCGCTGTGGTAGAGCCTTAGTGAACGGGTCTGCTACATTGTTCTTTGTATCAACTCTATTTATGTAGACATCTTGTCTTTCTACTATTTCTCGGATGAGATGGAAGCGTCTCAGAATGTGCTTGGACTTATGATGAGCTCTTGGTTCCTTAGCTTGAGCAACAGCTCCAGTGTTGTCACAGTAAAATGGCACTAGGTTTTCAATCTCAGGAACAATACCCAACTCTGTGATGAACTTCTTCATCCATACTGCTTCCTTGGCGACTTCACTGTCAGCTATGTATTCTGCCTCTATGGTTGAGTTAGCTACAGTCTGCTGCTTGGTACTCTTCCAACTCACTACTCCACCATTTAGGGTAAAAACATATCCCGAAATAGATTTGCTATCATCAGGGTCAGATTGAAAACTAGAATCAGAATAAGCTTCTAGTTTAAGATCAGAACCACCATAAACCAGAAAAATATCCTTAGTCCTTTTCAGGTACTTAAGAATATTTTTAACTGCTTTCCAATGATCCTCTCCTGGATCAGCCTGAAACCTACTGACAATGCCTAAAGCATATGCCACATCAGGCCTGGTACATAACATGGCATACATTATGGACCCTATTGCCGAAGCATAAGGTATAGAATTCATTCTATTTCTTTCTTCAGGTGTCTTAGGAGACATCCTTTTAGAAATATGTATGCCTTGACTCATAGGAAGATAACCTCTTTTACTTCCATCCATGCTGAATCTTTTCAGCACTAAGTCAATGTACCTAGATTGGGATAAGCCTAACATCCTCTTAGATCTATCTCTATAGATCTTAATACCTAGTATATAGGATGCTTCTCCCAAATCTTTCATTGAAAACTGGTTTGATAGCCAAACTTTGACTGATTGTAACATTGGGATATCATTCCCAATGAGGAGTATGTCATCTACATACAGAACCAAGAAGACTATGGCACTCCCACTAGTCTTCTTATAAACACAGGGTTCATCCACATTTTTGATAAAACCAAACCTTTTAATAGTTTCATCAAAGCTGATGTTCCAACTCCTTGAAGCTTGCTTTAATCCATAAATGGATTTCTTTAGCTTGCATACTTGATTAGGTTTATTCTTTGAAATAAAACCTTCTGGCTGTGACATGTAGACTTCTTCCTCAAGGAAACCATTGAGGAATGCAGTCTTCACATCCATCTGCCAGATCTCATAATCATGGTATGCTGCTATAGCAAGTAAAATCCGAATTGATTTGAGCATGGCAACAGGTGAGAATGTTTCATCATAATCAATTCCCTGTTTTTGTCTAAAACCTTTTGCCACTAATCTGGCTTTATAGGTTTCAACTTGGCCATCAGCCCCAATCTTTTTCTTATAGACCCATTTGCATCCAATAGGATTAACACCCTCTGGTGCATCGACCAAAGACCATACTTGGTTTACATACATAGAGTCTATCTCGGATTCCATGGCTTCTTGCCATCTATCTGAATCAGTACTTAAGATAGCTTCCGTATAGGTTAGAGGTTCATCATTTTGAATGACTTGGGCTTCATTATTTTCAATAATAAACCCATACCTCTTAGGTGCCCGTGACACTCTATCAGACCTACGGGGAGGAGTTTTGTGTTCTGGTTCTGTCCTAACTATATGTTCTAATGGTTGAGAACTGTATATCTGTATTTCTTGTACTTCTCCAAGTTCAATAGTTCTACCATTGCCCTTTTCTAAAATGAACTCTTTTTCTAGAAAAGTGGCATGCCTGCTGACAAAAATCTTTTGTTCAGTAGGATGGTAAAACAGATATCCTCTACCCTCTCTAGGATATCCTACAAATAAACATTTATCCGCTCCAGGTTCCAACTTATGTCCAAAATTTCTTTTAACATAAGCTAGACATCCCCATACCTTAAAATATTTAAGATACAGTTTCTTTCCACTCCAAATTTCATATGGAATACTAACAATGGATTTAGAAGGTACCTTGTTCAGAATGTAAACAGCAGTTTCTAGGGCATGACCCCAGAAGGAAATGGGTAAATTTGTAAAGTAGATCATGGATCGTACCATATCTAATAAGGTACGATTCCTCCTTTCAGCTATACCATTTAGCTGTGGTGTATAAGGAGGGGTCCATTCAGAAAGAATTCCATTAACTTTAAGATAGTCTAAAAACTCCGTGGATAAGTATTCTCCTCCTCGATCAGAACGAAGAACTTTAATACTTTTTTCGATTTGTTTTTCGACCATACTTTGATACTTTTTAAATTTATCAAAGGCTTCAGATTTATGTTTCATAAGATACACACATCCGAACCTAGATAAATCATCTGTAAAAGTGATAAAATATGAGTATCCACCTCTGGCCTGAGTTGTCATTGGACCACATACATCAGTATGTATAAGTCCTAATAACTCAGTTGACCTTTCTCCATGTCCAGTAAATGGAGTCTTGGTCATCTTACCCATGAGACATGATTCGCAAGTTCCTAATGATTCATACTCATAAGGATCAAGGAATTTTTCCTTGTATAACTTGCTTATCCTAGACTCATTAATATGACCAAGTCGATGATGCCAAAGTAAAGTATTATTAAAGTCTTCTCTTTTTCTTTTATTATTGACATGAAAAACACTATCATTGGAAGAAAGAGTTAAGAGCCCATTGCTAAATATGCCAAAACAAATAATTTTATTAGACAACATTATCGAGCAACCAGTGCTCGTTACATCCATTACATATCCTTGTTTTAACAACAAAGGAATAGATATAATGTTCCTAATAATCTTAGGCATATAATAACAATTTTCTAACTCCAAGATCTTCCCTGAAGGCAACTTCAGAATATAGGTCCCTACAGCTTCTGCTTGGATGATATCACCACTAGCACCGTAGAGATTGAAGTCACCTTCCTTCAATACTTTAAGCTTGTGGAGGTCCTGCAAAGATTTGCATATATGGTAACCACAAGCGGTATCCAATACCCAAGTATTTGATATAGATGAATTTAATGTCAATATAACATGTATCTCATACATACCTTTTGGCGCATCTGATGCACCAGGCTTCACAGTTGCAAGGTAAGCCTTGCAATTCCTTTTCCAATGTCCCGCTTTACCGCAAAAGAAACAGGTCAACTGTTTGGAGGCATTCGGAACAAGCTGGACAGAAACAAGGCGGTAGTTATTCAAGATTGAGAGAAAGAATGGATAGAACGAGAATCGAAGGCCTCTCACGAAGGTTTCCTCATAGAAAGCTATGTGACGAGGGCCACTAGAAGTAACCCATTCTCCTGGTCGAGGGACCGAGAGCCGAACGGAGTCCGGGATACCATAGGTATTTCGAATGGCCACGAGATCCATGGTGGTGATCACCGAAGCAATCCCCCTGGGACCTGTCGACTAAGGAGGTTCAGGAGCAAGTCCAGGAAGAAGAAGAGGAGGATGGGGTGGAGGAGAAGATGCGGGTTCCCTAATCACTATCCCTCTGGGCACGGGCCTCCTGCTGAGCTCGAAGCGCGCCACATCCTCTTCATCATTGGAAGAAGAAGAAGGCGGCCTCGACCTTGAAGGGCCAGCCTCACCCTAGTTAGTGGTGGGGCGAAAGTTTGGTCTAAAGCGAGACATGGAGAAGAAGATGAAAGCCAAGAAACATAAAGAAGAGAGAAGATGGACGAGAGTCCGAGGAAGAACTTGGCCCTAGAAGGTAAACTCTACTCGACTGGGACGGGGAGGAAGGAGACTAACCTGCTATAAACTTGGGAAGAGAGAGATGGCCGAGGGAGCGAAAGAAGAACTTCGATACGATGGCGGGCATGCAGGATTTGAAAGAAGGTGTGTTTTGAAAAGGTTGCATTTCTTTTTGAAGTGACCGGCCCCTGACCGTACCATTACAGCTCCCCACCGTCAGGTTCATGCCACGCGTCATCAATCGATAAGGCTGGGGTTTGGTTTTGATTATGGTCGCTCTGAATTCTGCGCCCGTAATAACTACTCCTCAGACATATACACATGGCTTCCTAGATAGGCCGAAGAAACCCCTTCATGAAATGCTGGTGATCATGGCCATCATTGCACCGGATTCTCACCTTTCCATGTCAGCATTACATTAACTCCCTTCACCTCGAGTGCCCTGCGCCAATGGGATTCAGGAGTGGGGGGAAAATGATGTGGCAAAAAGCTGACGTGTAATCCCTGTCAGACTCCATGTCAGAAGAAGCTGCCATGGTGGACTTTCCTCCTCAGGCTCCTTTGCCGGGCCAAGCTCCCTCAACATATCAAGGCAGCCCATCGAAGCCGAGTTCCATCCTCCACCAGGTCGGCCCCCGTAAGACCGAGATGCCTAGGTCGGAGCTGAGAGGCCTCCTTCGCCAAATTGAGCCCCTCTGAGGCTGAGCCCCCTGGGCCAAAGTCGAGCCTAGCCCTCCTCCGCCAGGCCGAGCCCTCTACGCGGAAGTCACGTATTGACCTCCTCCACCAGATTGAGCCCCTTCGAGGCCGAGCCCCCTGGGTCGGAGTCGAGTCCAGCTCTCTTCCGCTAGGTTGAGCCCCTTCGAGGTCGAGCCCTCTATGCAAGAGTCGAGCCTTGCCCTCCTCTGCCAGATTGAGCCCCTCTGAGACCTAGCCCCCTGGGTCGGAGTCGAGTCCAGCTCTCCTCCACCAGGTTGAGCCCCTCCAAGGCCGAGCCCTCTGTGCAGGAGTCGAGCCCTGCCCTCCTCCTCCAGGTCGCGCCCCCTCGAAGTCGAGCCCCTTGGTCCGAAGTCAAGCCAAACCCTCCTCCACTAAGTGGAGCCCCTTCGAGGTCGAGCCCCAGCTCTTCAATTCGACCTCCACCTTGGAGAAAGGCACCGGCCATCGAGAGAGTGATGCCGCCCTCTTAGGGCATTGACGAGCTGCCCAAGGACTGTACGGGGGTACCCTCCAAGCTGTAATAAGTATCCGCAGCTACCATTTACACTAGAAAAGGAAGAAGCTTCCTGATCGAGGTGCCACGCTCTCCACCAACCACCTAGATCACCCAAAAGAGGAAGTCAACCAGGGGATTCGAATCCCGGGGATGGCAGTCCCCCGATCAAGGCCCTACCAAGTTTCCCAGAATGGAGCGACCGGAAGGAATGTCAGAGCGTATGGTAGCTTCTCTTATCACGAACCAGAAGAGACATCCCATCCATGGCATGGAACATCACTGCACGTGCCTGCTAGCATGGGGAAGATCTCGAGGTAGGCGTTCAGCAACCACCTGGACATAAAAGAACCATCGACACCCCCTGCGGGGAGGTAAGTGAAAAGTAAGCTAAAAAGTAAGCCAAAGCTAAGCTAAGAGCACCCAAGCAAGTGAGGGAAGAGAGGCCACATAGGAGAACCACCAAGGAGACTGAGAATTCAAGGCTATCGAAGATCTGCGAGAAGGATCGCCCGGACTCAGCCATCCAGCTCCAGTTCACCTCGGCCACCACCTTTCCCAACTTGCTTACACCCTACTCACACATCATTCACTCCTCCTAGCGTGGAGTCCATCTTAGGGGCTTGACCAGGAGGATCTGTTCCCCTGGATCGTCACTGACTTGACCATCAGAGTGCCTCCACCGAAATTCTCGGCCCGGGTCTCTAACCCTTGTTTTGCATATCCAAAAGAGCAGGTCGGTCCCAAAGAGACGAGGGGCGATCCGACGTCGACAGCAGCTATGGGCCACGACGATCTTGGCGGCAACACCTACATAGGAGATGGATGTTGTGAGACAAAGTTTGGAAGCATGGCAGAGCACTCCCCCACAAGGTGTGCTTCTTTGATAATCATAATGGCTTCGGGGTAGTGGCGACAGCCTACCCCCAAATCATCATTATCAGGATTCCCTCATCATGGTGCTTTCCATTAGGGGGTTGCAACCTTTATCGAGTAGTTTCCTACCATGGCCTACAGGGAGGCTCGCCTAGGCTCGGGGCCCTATTCGATTGGGAGCTCTACTCGGCCGAAGCTCTAACCAACCTGGATCTCTACCCAGCCGGGAACTCTACTTGGCCCGAAGCTCTGCTTGGCCGGGATCTCTAACCGGCCTAGAGCTCATCCAATCGAGAACTCTACTCGACCCGAGGCTTTATTCGGTCAGGAGCTTTGCTCAGTCCAGAGCTCTACCCAGTCAAAAACTTTGCTCGACCTGGGGCTCTACTCAATTAGGAGCTATACTCGGTCCAAAGCTTTGCACGGCCAGGAGCTCTGCCCAGTCTGGAGCTTAACTGGCACCATGCTGGCACATTGCCACATCAGATGCCCCTGACTTCCACATGCTAAGATGCCATTATTTGCTAGGCTCATGGCAAAGGGAGTAGTTCGAAGTCGCTGACATTGAAAGACCCATGGGGCCATAATTAATTAGCATGATTCATGATGATTCACATATCCGCTGCCAGGCAATGGGGTGTCGTCATGCATATAAAGGGATAACGATTCAAAATGATGTCATCGCGTCCCCCGACATGTCAGCACATGGCTCAAGGGAGGGCTCGAGGAGATTTGATGTTCACCAATGAGGAACTGTCATGTGCCTGCATCCTAATGGAGGATACAGAAGAATCATCACATTTGACCATTGGAAGTCATTAAAGGGGGTCTTCATCTTCTCCAAGAAGGCTTTTTGCTTACCGATCACTAGGAAGTTGCAAGGAAGGGAAAGAAAGGAGAGAGAGAGGAGCCCCTGACCCACATTGACACCTCGAACCCTCACTTGCTTCAGGTAAATCCTTCCTCCTTATCTTCCCAGGTCCCTCATGGTCATCCTAGGTGGGCATTCTTCTTCATGGCCTTGGTTTTTTCCTCTCCGACTAGACTCTTCTTCCTTTCTCTATGTTAGGTAGCCATGAGTTCCTTGGAGGGTGAGCACTATCTCTTGGAGCACGTCCTGAGCCTCTCAAGTGCCAAGGGGTTGCCTTTAGTTAGGCCCCCTCCTTCGGATAGCGAGGAGGAGGACGTCCCATTTAGGGTCACCCCCTAGAGGCCCCGTCTGGCATCCTAGCTCTTCCTCCTAGCATCCTAGCTCTTCCTCCTCCTCCTTTGGCATCCTCGAATCCAGACCTGGCAGGTCCGTTGAGTGCTATCTCGATGATAAGTAGGGCAGATGCCCTTCACCTGTGAGGGGTGTACAGGATCCCTGAGACTATTCAAATCTCAACCCCTAGTCTAGGTGATAGGGCTACCACAAGCAAGCCTGGTAGGATGGATCTGCATGAGGATTTCTTCCTCGTGGGCTTTCGTCTTCCCCTGCATCCCTTCATCCTATCCTTCTTAGATACTTATAGGCTGGTCCCCACCCAACTTACCCCAAACTCTTTTAGGGTTATTTGTTAGATAATTATGGAATAGTCATTCGATTTTCTCTCTTCAGGACCCTTTTGTCCTGAAGCGCCACCCTTCAGAAAGGGGTTGGTGGTTCATGGCACCCTGGTGGGGGAACCTATGCTTTGACCTCTTGACTTCTATCAAGCGATGGATGAACAGTTACTTCTTCGCTTCCATCGAGGGGGTCAACTAGGTTTGGAATGACCCCGATAGTTCTCCAAACTGAAATACCAATGTAAAGCCTGCCAATCGAGAGGTGTACGACCAGCTTGTCACCTTAAGGATTCCTTGTGAGTGGGACCTCCTTTTTGAGCAGAATTGGTCCGGTCTCTAGGTAAGAGCTGTGGTATGGACCCCCTGGTGGCTTATAGTGACTAACTAGATTTCTTTGCTAGTGCAGACATAAAATTTTCCATTGACAAGATCAAATGGATGACCTGAAAGTGGGCATCGGTAGGGAAATCTCATAAGAAAACAGTGAAGAGACCTCGTGAGGGGGAGACAGAGAAAACTCTAGCTCCAATAGCAAAGGAAGCTCGGACCGCGGTATTGCAAGCCGGCCTAGCCACAGAGTCGAGGGAGAGGACTCTAGAGCCCTACCCAGTCCTTCTCAACATCCTGCCAATGCTACCATCTCCTAGGGTGGGCAACCTAGTAGAACTGGAGAGATTCCTGACTCTGCTCGCATCTCCTATGGCAACAAAGGTGCAGCCTTCGAGCCCGGTGTAAGTGGGCCCTTCCAAGATGACTGCTCCACCGCCTAGGATGGTGGAGGCTTCAACAACCATGTTGCCCAACATGTTGGTCCTTCGAAATGACTTCATCCTACCACCCCATGATCGAGTGGAGAGAAGTGGGCGTACCGTGGCTGAAACTATTATTGAAATCTTCCCTCAGCTCCTCACGGTAAGTCCTCCACACCTCCATTGAGCTTAGGACCTGAGAAAGAGATGTTAACTGACCACCTTACTCCTGATTCCTGATTTCAAATCATCCAGGATGCCTTCCTCATCAAGGAGGCATGTCAGTAGTTGGTCGAGCAAGAAGAGGAGTCTCGAAGCAGGGTCGATATAGCATTGGCAAGGGATAAGGCCCTGGGGGACCAGTTGTTGTGCTATGAGGCATGAACGAATGAGCTGGAGGTCAAGCTCATGGATGTGCATGACATGGTCTTCGAGCTCAAAGAGCGAGTGAGTGATCGCAAAGTAGAGATCATCAAAAAAGAAGAGTACATCACCCTCTTAGAGGATCATTTCACCAAGGCCATAGCTAAGTTAATCTAGCAAGAGGGATGAACCTGTGCTTTATAGGTGCAACTCAAATCAATTGGAGGTTTAGCTACGGTGGTCAAGAAGAAGGCAATGATGGCCGAGGTGGTGGTCAGGGTGGCCAAGGAAGAGGCATCTCAAGCAATTATGTGGTATAAGACTTCCACGGAGTTTGAAGATGAAGTGAATGAGGCAATGTTCGATGCCTTCTACAAGGGCTTCGATGAATGCAAGAGAAAAATTGCACATGCCTTCCACCTCCTTGACTTGAAAGACATCATCACCATTAAGCCTGAAGAGATGGAGGGAAAGGCAGCCACTGTAGCCAAAGGGGAGCCTACTAGAGCCGGTGGGGTTGCCAAGCCCAGGGCTGACCCAGATCCCCCTCAGGAGTCTCAGCTCATCAAAGCTACCAAAGCAATGGGCTAAATGGGTTCAGTGCGGGAGATCATTATGCAAGTGATGGCCAAAATGGGGGCAATGATTGATGTTGCCATAGAGGCCCTCAGATCTAGAAAGGTCCCAGCTCTGAGCACCGGTAAGTAGGAACTTATGATGTACCTAGCACTTTACCTTAGGGAATTTTGTAAAGCCTCCCGACCTGTCGGGGGACTCTTCGTCCTATAACCCCCCTTTTTTTGAAAATGAAGTTTCTTAATTTTCATTGCCAAAGTTGTCCCCTTTTCTTCTTATTATTACTTCTTTTTCGTTCTATTGACTCTGGCCTTGATTTTGATGATTGACAAAATACTTAAGTATATATGATTACTAATTATGTGTTTTAGTGTATTTATCAGATTAAGTACTCATATCAGTTGAAAGAACAAAATGCTTGTATTTTAGTTGAAGAAGTCCTTCAAATTCATGAAATTTCAAGTTATAAGGACTTTGGAACATAAATAAGACTTGGAAGGACTTAAAATTTGATTTTGGAGAAGTTTCAACAAGTTTCAACACTGGCATACTCAAGTGTCAACTCATGAAAATGTCAAAATGTTGACTCAAGGCCTGAGAATAAAAAAAATATAGAACTATGTCAATCTAGAATTTTTGTCTTGAGCTGGCCTGTCAAGTGTCGACTCACCAATCAAGTGTTGACTCATGAAGAAATCAAGTATCGACTCATGAGAACTCAAGTGTCGACTCATCAGATTCAAGTATCGACACTTGGTCTAATGGCTAGTTTTTCAGAAGTGTAGAATTGATTCCAACTTGCTTCAAACGGCTAGTTTTTCATCTCCAATGGTCATAAATGGTCATTTATGGTTTAGAGAGCTATATAAACACCAAAAATCAAATGGAGAAGCAATCCTTTGGTGAGATCATTGAACATCCTTTAAGGATTCAAGAGTTGAGTGGTTCAAGTCTTCAAGCTTCCAAAGATAAGAGAGTTGATCCAAGTCCACAACATCAAGCTTAATTCAAAGTCTTCAGCAAATTGAAGACAAGCTTCTTCAACATCATCCAAGGACTTCAAAGAGATACTTTATTTTAGAAAGCTTTATTGTATTCTTTACTTTCATTCTTATATTGTTGTATCAAGATTTTTGGTGAGCCTTGGAAAATCAAAGAGGTTGTTGGTTAGCCTTTGTGTAAAACCAACATAGGTTGTTGATGATCCCGTAAAACCAACATAGGTTGTTGGTGAGCCCATAAAATCATCGGAGGTTATTGGTTAGTCTAAGTTATAAAACCAACAAGAGGTTTTGACTTGTGAGCTCGGGAAATTAAGTTGGATTTTGATTAGTGAGCCCGGAAAACTAATCGACTATAATCTTGGTGATTATAGTGAAATACCCAAGGAAAACTTGGAGAGTAGATGTAGGTACCTTGGAGTGCACCGAACCTGATGTGGGCACTAGACCTCTGGTTAGGGTTTCAATTTTCGGGTCTTGTAATAAGGCTTCAAGCCTAGTCTCAATCTTGTAATTTTCTTTTTCTTTGAATTAAGTCTCATGTCTACTCTATACTTTGACCAATTAGATCAAATTATGTCCTGTATCGAGTCCAGTCATAAATCGAGTCCAGTTTGAGTCTGTTGGAAGTATGGGCCCGAGCTAGATTGGTCTTGAAACCAAGTCACTTTTGGGCTAAGACATGAAGGATGCCAAATCAGCCCTGGGATGCCACATCATCATCCTATGAGGCACCACTTCACTTGGCCATGTGGGCGACACAAAATCTGAATTTTGGAGGCCTAAAGGAAGACAACATCACTTGACACTAGCCCTCTTTCCCTCCCCCTATCAAGCTCTTTTCCAAGTAAGGGTGGTCAGCCAAAGGGAATGTCAAAGGGGAGTTGAAGTTAGGAATTCAAATCCCTTACTTCAAGCCCTCCAATCAAGTCTTCTTCCCAAATTGTTTGAACCTCTTTAGAAGGAAGGGACAAGATCCATGGGCTCCTCCACTTCCCACTCCCCATGTCATGCTTTGTACCAAAAAAGGGATGCACAACCAAGGAAGGAAGAAGAACACATGCCTTGCTCGAAGCCTCACTTCATGCTTTCTTCCAAAACAAAGGAGCTACTTTCCAAATTCAAGGTGCCAAGATCTCTCCTCCAAGCCTTGCATCATGCCACGCCCATTCAAGACCAGCTCTTGGTCGGCCAAAGAGAGAAGAAAGTCAAGGGTTTTGGGTGCCCATTCAAGAAAACTTGTATTCTTTCATTTAAAATTCAAAAGGGTCCTAAGGTGCCTATTTAAAGGACCTAACCCCTCCTTTGTAAATTTTAATCTTGATGAATGAAAAAAATTATATTCTTGAGTTCCAATCTCTTGTTAGTTGCCTTCATTCACTTGGAACGTCGATCTTCGAGAGGGAGCGCCTTTGCCTTCAGGCGTCGAGAGGTGTGAGGCCTCAAACTATCGTCACTTCTGCAACTCCATCATCCGACTCCGAATCAAGCAGAACTCCACCATCTCAACAACCTTTTCTTTCATTATTCCACTACTTTCCTTCTTGTTGAGAATTAACCTGTTATCTTCTTTGAATGCTCATAGGTCCTCCAGGTGACACAAGTACGACGACGGTTGCCTTTGCCATCGAGATCTTCGGATAGCCAGCCGGCACCTTCGTAGGGTTGACGGCTCGATCATCCAGGTGCATTCGCCAAGATGAGCGATCTCTGCATCGGGCGCTTCAGATCTTTGAGGTTTGCCCCCTGACTCCTAAGTAGCTCTTGATCGGAGAGCTAAGTCCTATGGGGTTTCTCAATCCCGGGGTCCTCTCTTTATCATTGTTTAGGGACCATTTACTGGCTTGATAGTTCTTATTGTTATAGAACCCCAGATCATCTCTTACTTTCAGGAATCCAAAGAAACCATAAAAATCTAAAAATCATAAAACCCTAAAAAATCACTTGCATCATCATTTCATCTTCGCATCTAGTTAGTCCCCCATCAGAACCACTATATATTCTTGTGTTTGTGATTGCTCTTGTTTATTGCTTATTTACTCTTGTATTTACTTTGTTAATTCCATTGCATATTTTCATAAGCACACAAACACTTTGGCAAAATATAAGCACTTGATTTGAATTGGCACATACTTGTTTTATATCCATTGAAATAGTTCAAATAATTTTTAAAATCTAATTTACCCCCTCTCTTGGATTGCATCATCACTAGGCAATAATTAGTATCAAAGCCTGGAATCCGAAATCGTTGGTATCTAAACTTGGTGCTTTGCAAAGAATCCAATAATTTTGAGTTAAAAGATCATGGCAACCCTAGAAGGTGCTTGTTTTGCTATAGGACATGCAACTAATAGACCACCATTTTTCAATGGTACTAATTACATTTTTGGAAAACTCGTATGCGCATCTATATTCAATCTATTAGTTATTATCTTTGGAAAGTTATAGTTAATGGTCCTCATATTCCTTCCATTTTGGTTAATGGCATTTCCATTCTAAAGTTCGAAGAGGATTGAAATGAATATTACATTAAGCAATCTGAAATTAATGCTAAAGCAATGAACTTGCTTTATTATGCATTGGACTTTAATGAATTCAATAGGATCTCCACATACACATCAGCGAAGGAGATATGGGACACACTTGAAATTATTCATAAGGGTACTCTTCAAGTAAAAAGTATCAAAATTAATATGCTTGTTCATTCTTTTGAAATATTTAAAATATTGCATTTTGAATCTATATCTGATATGTATACTAGATTTATGACTATTGTTAATGAATTGAAAAGTCTTGGCAAAATCTATACTAATGCTGATTTGGTTAATAAAATTCTTAGATCTTTGCCAATATCATGGGATCCAAAGGTAACGGCGATCCAAGAAGCCAAAGATATTGATACCCTACTGATACGGGACAAAAATGAAATGATGGATGGAGAGTTTTAGCAAGCTAACCAGTAAGCAAACTTGAGTAATTAATTATCAAATAAATAGGTTAAATTATTTCAAGAAAAGAATTTTCATAAAGAGACTAGTTGATCTAAGTTACAACACCTGCAATGTAGATCTAGTTCAAAACAATGATTAGGATCTTCATGGCAAGGAAACCATCACTACTAGGGCAAGTTAACCTTCAAATGATTAGATTAAATGAAGCTTAGGAAGAGTTTTCCTACCAACAATGATGGCTAAAATATTTTTAGTGAAAGGGTTCACACAATACTTTAGGAAAGAGGATTAGATGGTAAAACTAGAACTCCTTCAACTTATGAACTTACCTTGCACTTGGAGCATGGCAAGAAACCTTCATCATCAATTTGAATCCCTGAGAGAACCTACAATGAACAAGCAATAAGGGTGTGGAAACTAAGATGGAAGGAAATAAATCAAAGGAAAACAAAGGAAGAGAAGTTTGGGAATGGCTTGAAGCTAGGTGGCAAGCTCTTCTCTTCTTCCTCTTGGTACATGCCTCAAAGACCTTGGAAGGGCTTTTTTGAAGCATCAAATGGGCCTCTCACCCTCTCCCTCAAGGAGTGACCTAGCTCTAGGACTAGAGAATGAAGAAAACTAGCTAGATTAAAGGGCATCTCACCCTTTCCACACAAGAAAACTAGACTAGAATTCAAGAAGAAAACCAAACTCAATATCATCTCAATTTCATTTCTAAAATGGAATGAATACAAGATGGGAGGTTTGGCCCTATTTATAGGCCAAGAAATTTCCAGAAAATTCATCCAAAAAAAGATTAAAATATAACAATCCATGGATTAGTTATGCTAAGCACTAGATTAGGTGGTTTTAATTAAAATTGGTTACAACTTCCAACAAGAAATGGTTAATAACAAAATTTGGTTGCAACAAACTTCCAAGTGGCGCCTTCTTAGCTTGCCATGTGTCATCAAGGAATTCTTCCATATGTCTTCAATAAAAGTGATCTTCCAAGTGGCAGCATGAGATGTTTCCATATGGCATCCAAGGATGCTTCCAAGTGTAATCAACATGGAACTTCCAAATATCATAAGGGATGGCATCCAAGACTCTTCAAGTGTGCTTCAAGTGGTGCTCCAATAAACTCTCAAGTGGCAAATAAAAAAGCTTGATGATCTCCCAAATGGCATGGAAAAATTGCTTGACAAAGGGGTAGTGTTGGCTCAAGGACAAGTTGAGTCGACTTAAGGTGCATGAAGTGTCGACTCAAGGACAGTTGAGTCGACTCAAGGTGCATGAGTCGACACTTGAAAATTGGGGCTCTCCTTCTTGAGTTGGCTCATAAAATATCTTCTTTAAAAGTGAATTGCTTGAGTACTGGGGCTTTCTTTTAACTATGTTTTAGCTTCTATGAGGTGGACTTGCTTTCTCCATGGGTATGTTGATTAGAAGACTTTCATAGCTGCAAGATTTGCTTGAAATCTATTTGCCTTTGCTTGATATCCCTATCAATTCTCCCGGGGTGGAGAGAAACTCGACCTTATCGAGTATGGGTCAATTTGACTTTGGTAATAGATTAGTTGGTCTGGACTATTCCTTTGAAGATTTTCTCTAGTGATCCATGAGTTTTCTGATTTAGGTCAACCTTTCCAATGAACCAAATAGTGTGGATAGTCCTTGTTTTAGGTAGTAATAATCTTATTATCCAAATTCGCTCATTCCTATCTCATTGATTTGGGTAGTGGGGCTGGTAGACACTCAAACATTGGTTTACTCTCAAAAATAGGATTAAGTCCAAAAAGACTCACTAGGTATCATAGTTGGTTCCTTTACCCTACTAGGTCTGAAACATTGAAAGTGGAACTTATACCAAAGTTGGATGGTAACTTAAGCACATGAGTATAGGTCCAAATTTCTTTGGTATTTGAATAGGACCTACACCATAGGTTTGCAACTTTTCATGTAGTCTTTTCATGAAAACTCTTAAGAAGATTTAGTCATATGCTAGTTAATTCCATTGCTCAAGTTTTCTTACTAATCATGCTATGCATATGACTCTCGCAGTCATGGATACTTATGCATGGAAAGGTCAAATAATATCAGATGATAAAAGACAAACACAGATGACAATAAATGGCAAAAGACAAACACAAATGATTTCAAATGACAAAACATAAATGACACCAAAAATAAAACAAGCTCAAATGGACTTTATTATCTATGGACTAAACTTTATTATTGGGCTAGGAAACAAAAGTTCCTAATTTCTAATATTTTCTTAAATGGCTTTGAAGACTTTGGCAAACAACTTCAAGTAGGTGGTAGTGAATCTTAATTTGGTGCCTAATAAATGCCATAATGTCTTCCAAAAGTAACTGTTGAATATTACTGGGACCATATCAATGGTATGGCGGATGTCCCAACTTGGTGGACTAGGATTGGGGATGTTCCAGAAGGGTGAATCAGGCTCAGGGCAACTATCAGGGAATACATATTGATAATCCTTTAACGGCTCCACAATTTCTAGGGTTTGATCCTTTGGAATTAGTTCTAGGTTTTCTCTGATGGTCAATATCCATTAGGTGATCCTTCATTAATCTCTAGATCTAAATCCTCAACATTGATTAATTCCGGGTCCTCTATTACTCCTCGAATTGCTCTTCATGGTTTTGTCCCTGGACTTCATTTTCTTTAAATTGATTATTCCCGTTGTTGATTTCTTTAGGATGGGTAATTATTTTATCCTCAAGCAATTATTCTTGTTCATACCCATCCATAAGGTTAGACCTAGCTTCATAAACTTCTTCCTTAAGTTCTTCAACGGGATTAGGATCTTCTCTTTCTAGCCCTTCATTTGAACAAGACTTTGATTCTATTTTGTCTTTAAATTCTTCAATAGGTTCAGGAGATTTTGCTCTAATTTTTCAGTGGACTTAATCTCTTCTTTATCTTCTTTATATTCATTTATGAGACTGGATTCAGCTTCATATATTTTTAGTTTTGGCTCTTCAATGGGTTCAAGGATTTCTTCCTTACAAACTACTGGGATAATAGGAGTTGGTTTGTTTGAAGGAATCTGACTAGAACTAGACCTATGTCTATGTATTATTCCTGTTGGACTTAGGTCGACTGATCAAGAGTTCTTTCTGATACGTATCAAATTTTCTAGCTATTTGATAAGCTTCTTATAGGTAGTGAATTTTTCATTGAAACAATTTCCACTAGATGTCCTTACGTAGACCAGCTCGAAATCTAGATATGATCATTACCTCAGATTCGGCTATGCTAATCTCCTGACAAACTCATTGAATTTAGCAATATACTCAGATATAGTTGTATCATCTTGTCTCAATCTATACCATTGGTCTAAAAGTCTTTTCTCATAATATCTACCTAGGTACTCTTTCTCAGTTTACTCTTCATATCTTCTAAGTAATTATTTTATCTCCATTATAATAACTTTTATGCTTAACTTCTCTTCAATATTTTTTATCATGTCGGACTAACTTTAATTTGGCAAATTAACACTTCCTTACTTCTGACATTTTATCAAACTCAAAGAATTGATCCATTTTCTTCTTCCTATCGACATACACTTCAGGATCTAAATTTTCATCAAAAGTGGGTGCATAGGGTCAATTACTCCTAAAGACTCTCTCTTCCTGATCTACAAAGTCTTGGCAGGGGTGATGTGGCGGGATCGCTAACGTGGAACCCATGTCAGACCCAGTCAGTGCTACATCGGAGGAAGCTGCCATGTCAAAGGAAGCTGCCATGTCAGATGTCTCTCTTCGGACTCCTTCGCTAGGTGGCTCCCTCGAGATCGAGATCCCTGGTCGAAGTCGAGCTCCGGCTCTCTTCGGACTCCTTCGCCAGGTGGCTCCCTCGAGGTTGAGACGCCTTGGTCGAAGTCGAGCTCCAGCCCTCTCCGAACTCCTTCACCATGTGGCTTCCTCGAGGTCGAGATGCCCTGGCCGAAGTTGAGCTCCGGCTCTCTTCAGACTCATTCACAGGTGGCTCCCTCGAGGTCGAGATGCCCTGACTGAAGCCGAGCTTCGGCTCTCTTCGGACTCCTTCACCAGGTGGCTCCCTCGAGGTCGAGACGCCCTGGCCAAAGTCAAGCTCCAGCTCTCTTCGAACTCCTTCACTAGGTGGCTCCCTCGATGTCGAGACGCCCTAGCCGAAGTCGAGCTTCGGCTCTCTTCGAACTCTTTCACCAAATGGCTCCCTCGAGGTCGAGACTGGTGGGGACACAAGAGCCAGGAAGAGGAAGCAAACCTTTTCCGATTCAATTTGGATCATCAATGAGTAAGTCCATGTGTTCTTCACAAAGAACACTCGAGTCCCAGTTGTTTTGAGTTTGTAATTAGGTCAAATTGAGTTGTAATTTGATCAAATTGAGTGTAATTTGGTCAATTAGGATTGTTGAGTTACCAATTGAGTCTATTGAGTCCATCAATTAGTTTAAGAGTCTTGTAAATAGCATTAATTTGCTTTGTTCGGTGAATTGTCCAAGATGAGTCCTGTAATTAGTGCATGAATAAGTCAAGGGGAGTCATAATTATCCAAAACCCAAGTCATCGTCACCTTGGTGGATCAATTCTAAGCCAAAAAGGGGTTGTCCATATTTTTTACCAGACATTCGGATATTGGAACATCTTGACATTGGGACAACCGGACAACTGGATATTTGGATAACTTTAAATTCATCCTTATCCAAGTGAGGCGTCCATCCATTTTCATCGCCCATTTCAAGGAGGCGCCAATTGAGAGGAGTAAAGTAGAAAGACTCTGCTTCTTATCTGGTGCCCCCTCATTCCCTCTTGTCGCCCACTCCAAGATGACGCCCACCCATGGTCCATTCAAATTTTAAATGGGAGAAAGTTCAAGATAAGTGGAGGCTCATCCAAAATTCAAAGAAAAAAGTCCAAGATAAAAGGAGGATCATCTCAAATTCAAAGGAGGAGACTTTAAATTCAAACCTATACATTTGAAGAGGCCTTCTTATCCCATGTTGCGATCAAGTGGAATAAAAATCAGATTAAGAAAGGTTTAGCACTAAATAAGAAGGAGATTAGCACCCCATCTTCATTTTCCCAAATATTTTTCATGTTGTCGCCCAAGCCATGGAGCGAAAGAATTTAAAATTCAAAATTCAAGGAAGGAGTTAAGAAGCCAAGGAATGTTTTAGAATTTAAATTTAAATGTGATTTAAATTCAAAGGAGTCCTATGAAAGCTTCATGTGTGAAGAACCCTATATATAAGATCCCATACCCCCTTGTAAATGATGATTATTGATTTATGTTGCCCAGATATGGTGCCCAAGAGGGGGGGTGAATTGGGTATTTTAAAAAATTAAAGCAATATATGTGCTATCAAGTTCAAAGGTGAAGAGTGATAGTGCTCAAGTAATTGTGCAACGGAAGCAATGAAATATAACAACAATTAAAGAGCAAAAGAAGATAGAGAGTAAAGCAATGCAAACACACAAGAAGTATAGTGGTTCGGTGCACCTAGCACCTACATCCACTCCCCAAGCTCCACTTGGGAATTTCACTATAATCTTTTCTAGATTACAGCCGACTTGTTTTACCAGGCTCACAAGTCAAAACCTTACACACTTGTTTTGGCTTCGGGCTTACAAGCAACCCTAGTTGGTTTTATCAATTGGCTCCCCAACAAACCTCACTCACTTATTTTGGCTTCGGGCTTACAAGCAACCCTAGTTGGCTTTGTCAATTGGCTCACCAACAAATCTCACACTAGTTTCAAATTCCCTTGAAACTAGCCTAAGACAAAAAGAATATGAATACAATGAATAAATCAAGACAAACTCCTTTTGAGCAAAAAGAAATTCGATGTAGCTCTTGATGGAGACTCTTCAAGCCTTTCTCTTAGAATCTTGGACCTCACTAAATGCCAAACTCTTGAAAGTTGGATTCCTCAAAGATGGAAAGCTTTTGGATAAGGAATCTCTTGGTTTTCTCACTCTTTTTGGCTTGGAATTGATTGAAGGCTTTGTACTTTCACTCTATTCCTTTTCACTTTGTCTCCTTGTCTTTTTTGAAGTTAGGTGGAGGTTAAATACCTCATTCAAGCTGAAACAACTCCACAAGACCGTTAGAATCAAAAATATGACTGTTTATGGCCGTTAGAAATCAAATCAAAAGTTCAGAAAAATTAGTCGTTATGCCATGAGTCGACCTCATGAGTTGACCTCTAGATCAAGTGTCGACCTCCAGTTTATCTTAGGCAAAAATCCAGAAAACCATAGTTCTGCCCAGTTTGAATTCTCAAGCGATGAGTCGACCTCTAGTGTCGACCTCTGGACAGGTGTCGACCTCTGGTGGTCGACCTCTGGAGCGTGCCACTGAAATTTTGCCATGCCGGCCTTGTTGAACTTTTCTTTTCTTCATGAGTCGACCTCTGGTGGTCGACCTTTGGCAAGGTGTCGACCTCTGGTGGTCGACCTCTGGTCTGAGATTTTCTGAAACTCTGGAGAGGTGCGTGCCTTGCTTGAATTTCTCTAAGCCTTTGTTACTTTTGTCAATTGCTTCTTAATAATAAGGTCCAATATGAGAAATTTGATCTTGTTCAAGGTAGAAGAGCTCTTTTCCAAATCAGCAAGCTTGGTTTCATCATTGTACTCTTGATACTCTTTTTGAATAACCTAAGTCCTGAAACTTTATCTTGAGATGAAACATTAGTCCAAACATATACTCAACCTATTGTTAATCATCAAAATTAAGGAGCCAAAGCCAACAATCTCCTCCTTTTTGATGATGACAAAACCTTGAGTATATATGCAATTAAGTCCAAAAGCAAAATATAGCAGTAATAAAAATTTTCAAAGAATCCTTACATGCATGAGTATACCATAAAAATTTTACTTTTCATCTACCTTTTTTGTGAAAACATTCTTATGAGTCAACAAGATAAGAACCATAATAGTTTTACTCTATTTTATGAAAGAGTCATACTTTACCATATATACTTTACAAACATTACTATACTCCCCCTTTTTGTCAAGAATCAAAAAGTGCATTCTTTGTAGTAAAAGATATATTAAAGAAAATTATGTTCCATTACAATGAAGTACTTAGTTGCATAAAATACATGCTCCCGCTCAATTTGTGCATTCAATATAACAAAAACATTCTAACTTGAGGGTTTAAAAAGATAAATGCGAAGAGCTGGTATCAGACAGTGAAATATCAGTTACAAATCCTAGATGGATCAGTATATAAATTTAGATAAGTATATAAATGTATTTAGTTACAAAATTGCTTACATAGTAAGCACAAAACACTGATACATCAGATCATACAAAGCAAACTAAATACAACATACATCAAGTAAATCTATGAGGCTACTCCTCATCAGAAGGTATATCAAAAGAGATAGGAGCCGAAATCCTAGATGAGGATTTTGGAGTCCTATGAGTGAGACTCCGAGTCCTCAGAGAGGGACCAGACCTAGGGATAGTCCTACGAGATCTATAGGTCCGAGGAAAAGGCTCCACAGGTGTCCTGACAGAAGCAGTAGCAGAAGGAGTAGATGGATCAGTATGCTGAGTAGACTGAGCTGGAGTGTGCCTGCTGACTAGCTCATAAGCAGTGGGATCATCAATATCTATCTCTGTATGCTCATCTCTATCATCCGGAATCCCTGTAATAGTCTCAAAAAGTGACTCAGTAAACTCAGTATCTACTGGCACATCTGTAGCTGGAGGATCTGTACTGGGAAGATCAGTAGAAGGAGGATCAGTAGAAGGGAGAATCTCTGGAATCGGATCTGCAGGTGGAACATCAGAGCTACCTGCTCCAGGCTGATCTCCATCACTGTCACCGTATCCACTAGAGTCATCATCATCATCATCAGAATATGGAGGAGGCACTATCGGATCTATAGTCCCTGGTGGCAATGCCAATCTCAGTAGGCTAAGGATCTGTCGAAATCCTGCATCTACACTAGCTGAGAGAGCTCCAATGCGCATATCTGTGTAGATCCGCAGACCATGTAGCTCCTGTCGTACACCAGCAATCTCTGTCCGGATCTCTGAAATGTGATCAGTCACTCTCTACTCAAAGTCCGATATCCTCGCTGTAGTCCTCCATGGTGTAGCAGTAGCAGTAGGTGCTGGAGCTGATGAGGGTGGTGGCGTGAATGGCTCAGGCTCCGCAGTCTCTGACTCTGGTGCTGGGCGAGGAGGTGTACCATGATCAGTAGGCTCTGAAGGCCCTTCCTCAGCTGCTTGGATCTCATCCTCCTCATCTGGTTCCTGGCCAGACTCTCGTCGCATCCAACGGTCACCAATCAGTCGAAATCCCATCCTATGCAGGGATTTCTCTCCATATGTATCAGTATGCTGCAGCTGACTGAAAGGTATACCATCAAATGAAACTCCATGCTCCCTGAATAGCTGTGTCAGCCCCATACCATATGGCTGAACTAGTCTCCTGTGAGATGCTGTCTCACCCATCTGCTAAAGCATGATCCTGGGAAGGTTGATGGGAGTCCGCTGTCTCAGGGACACCATCAACACCAGCTCACGCTCAGTGATAAAGTCGAACCTCCCGCTCTTCGAATCAGGATACGGGCGATGATATGATGCAGCACTCTCATCTCCAGTGAAAGCTGGTTAGCGGCTACTGTGGAAATGCTGCTAACATCCTCATGCTCTAGAATACATCTGAAGGCATGCTCTCTATCGCTGATCGAAGTGGCAGATGTGCCATGAAGTGGAATCCTCCAAACATGACTGATGACCTCTGGTGTCACTGGAATCTCGATCCCACATACAGTAGTTGACCATCCAATGCCATCAGTGGCCATGGATGCATAGAACTCCCTGATGAGGTCTGGGTAGAATCTCTCAGTCATCGTGCAGAAGTGAACCAGACCTGCATCTCTCAGCACATCTCCTATAAAAAAGTGATGCTGATCCCAGAAAGGTATGTCCACACGCCTCCCACTCGCAATGCTCTTCCGTACTAAGCTGGCTGGCACTGGTGCAGGTGGCTCTGGGGTCGGCTCATGCTTATGTCTGACCTTTCTTCGTCGCTCAGTGCTACTTTGGCCTTGTTCCATTCTCCTTTTTCTCACTGCCAAGTGCTTTCTTGGACCCATATGGATGGAAGAGGGATAAATTAGGGAGAAGTAGGATAATGCAAGGCTAAGAGGGAAGGAGCCAAGAAAAGAGAGGAGAAGAGAGGTTCACGGGTTGAGCAAAAGAAGAAATGGTGAAATGGTAAGATAGGGTTTGTGAAAATGGAGAAAATCGAGAGTAAATGGAGGAAATGCAAGAAACGGAGGAGGGAAATAAGTGATTTCAATTGAAAAACAACCGATATTTGAGGGTAGATAGAAGCAAAAGCTTTCGGTTGTCCAAAACCAAGAACACGGTCAAAAAATGGTTTGGTTCTAAAGAAAACAAGAGGAGAGGAGAGGATTACCCAAAAAGATGAAGGAGAGGGTTGGAAATCCACTGTTTAGAGGTTTAGGAGCATTGGAGGGGGACCACATGAAGGAGAAAAGGAAGGAAATGGAGAAAAAGAGGCTTACGGACGGGTTTTAAAAAGGATGATTTCCGTTCAAGTGTTGACCTCTAAAAATTCTCAGGGGTCGACCTCAAGTGTCGACCTCTAAAAATCTTAGGGGTCGACCTCAAGTGTCGACCTCCAAAAACTTAAGTGTCGACCTCCAAAAATAAATTAGCCAAAATAAAATTCGGTAAAATTTGAAAAATTGATAAAATTTAGAAAAATAAGCTTTAAACAAATTTGAGAATTTTTTTAAATCATTTTTGAGGAATTTTGATGAAAAATGAAGAGTTTCAAGCAAAAGGATCAATGACTCCCAGTTCTCTTCTGATCATACAAAATCTATCTTCATTCAATGGTTTTATGAATATTTCAGCCAATTGATAATTAGTACAAATAAATTCTAACAACACATTAGAGTTTTGAACGTGATCTCTTATGAAGTGATGTCTTATTTCAATATGTTTGCTTCTTGAATGTTGTACAGGATTTTTTGTTAAATTGATTGCACTAGTATTATCACATCTTATGGGTGTCTTAGTTAGTTTGATGCCAAAGTCCTCGAGTTGTTGTTTGATCCATAGAATCTGAGCACAACAACTTCCAGCTGCTATATATTCGGCTTCCGCCGTAGATAGAGCAACCGAATTCTGTTTCTTGCTGCTCCATGAAATCAAATTAACTCCTAGGATTGACAAGTTCCACTAGTACTTTTACGATCAAGTTTACACTCAGCAAAATCAGCATCAGAATATGCAATTAATTCATATGATGACTCTCTAGAGTACCAAAGACCAATTTTAATTGACCCAGATAAGTATCTAAATATACGTTTTACAGCTAAGAGATGTGATTCTTTAGGAGCAGACTGAAAATGTGCACACATACAAACACTAAACATTATATCCGGTCTACTAGCAGTTAGATATAGTAATGAACCAATCATGCCTCTATATAATTTTTGGTCTACTGATTTACCACATTCATCTTTGTCTAATTTACATGAAGAGCTCATAGGGGTACCTATTGGTTTGGTAGTCTCCATCCCAAACTTTTTCAATATTTCCCTTGTGTACTTGGCTTGGTTGATGGAGATCCCCTCTTTGGTTTGCTTAATTTGGAGTCCGAGAAAGAAGTTGAGTTCTTCCATCATGCTCATCTCGAACTCACTCTGCATTAACTTTGCAAATTCTTGACAAAGATATTCGTTAGTAGCACCAAAAATAATATCATCTACATAGATTTGTACTACTAAGAGATCATCATTTTTCTTTTTCAAAAACAATGTATTATCTACATTACCTCTAAAAAAATCATTCTTCATCAAAAATGAACTTATTCTATCATACCAAGCTCTAGGAGCTTGCTTTAAACCATATAATGCTTTATGCAATTTAAAAACATGGTTAGGAAATTCATGATTTTCAAAACTAGGAGGTTGTTCAACATAAACTTCCTCTTCAATAAATCCATTTAAAAAAGCACTTTTAACATCCATTTGAAATAACTTGAAATCCATAAAACAAGCAAAAGCAAGTAAAAGTCTAATTGCTTCTAGCCTAGCAACAGGAGCAAAGGTTTCATCAAAGTCAATCCCTTCTTCCTGGTTGTAGCCTTTAGCAACAAGTCTAGCTTTGTTTCTAGTTACAATACTATGTTCATCAAGTTTATTTCTAAAAACCCATTTTGTGCCAATTACAAAAACATTAAGGGGTCTTTCAGTTAAAGTCCAAACGTTATTTCTTTTAAATTGATTTAGTTCATCTTGCATAGCATTAATCCAGTTACAATCTTTTTCAGCTTCTTCAATTGACTTAGGCTCTATCTGAGATACAAAAGCTAAATAATCACAAACATTTCTAATAGAAGAGCGTGTACTTACTCCCTTTGACGGATCACCAATTATTAGCTCTTTGGGGTGTCCGTGTGCATACCTCCACTCTTTAGGTAAAGGTTTTGGTGAAGTTGCATTGATCTCTTGAGTTTGATCTTCATTTTCTTGATCATCATCTCCTTTGGGCTCATCTTCATTGATTGTCAATTGTTCAAGCTTCTTTGTACCTGTTTCATCATCAATAGAATCTTCTTTTCTAGAAGATTTTTCGTTAGATTCATCAAACACTACATGAATTGATTCTTCAACCAGAAGAGTTCTTCTGTTGAAGACCCTGTATACCTTGCTAGAAGTAGAGTATCCTAAGAAGATACCCTCATCTATCTTGGCATCAAATTTACTGATATTATCTTTGCCATTGTTTAATATGAAACAGCAGCAACCAAATACACGAAAATACTTGAGATTAGGTTTTCGATTTTTCCAAAGCTCATATGGTGTTTTCTTCAAAATAGGTCGAATTAAAACACGATTTAAAATGTAACAGGAAGTATTAATAGCTTCTGTCCAAAAATATCTAGGTAAATCATTTTCGCAAAGCATTGTGCGTGCCATTTCTTCAAGTGCCCTGTTCTTTCTTTCTACCACCCATTTTGTTGAGGTGTCCTAGGTGCAGAAAAAATTATGACTAATGCCATTTTCATTACAAAAAGCTTCAAAATCATGATTGTCAAATTCAGTTCCATGATCACTATGCAAAGAAACAATAGTGAGATCTTTTTCATTTGAAACCCTTTTATGAAATTTAACAAAAGCTAAAAACGTTTCATCTTTATGAGCTAAAAACATTACCCAAGTAAATCGTGAGAAATCATCTACAATTACTAGCCCATATTTTTTACCTCCCAAACTAGTTGTTCTGGTTGGTCCAAAGAGGTCCATATGCAATAATTCAAGGGGTCTAGTAGTAGATACTACTCCTTTAGGTTTGAAAGTAGATTTAGTTTGTTTTCCAAATTGACATGCAGCACAAATCTTATCTTTTTCAAATGTGAGTTTTGGTAATTCTTTTACAAGATTCTTTTTGCTTAATTTTGAAATCAACTGCATACTAGCATGCCCTAGCCTACGATGCCAAAGCCAACTAGTTTCACTTGCCTTGGCTTCCCTAGCCACTAGGCATTGACCACTTTCCATGGCTAGATCATCAAGATCAACCATGTAAATGTTTCCATGCCTATGACCAGTGAACTTGATGCCATCGACATCTAGACTAGATACCATGCACAAAGATGATTCAAAAATTACTTTAAAACCCTTATCACAAAACTGACTAATGCTAAAAAGATTATGCTTCAAGCCATCAACAAATAATACATTATCTACATAAGCATTAGGGGTGATATGGATTTTACCAATTCCGACGATTTTGCCTTTTCTATTATCACCAAAAGTAACGTTTCCACCATCAATAGCTGCTAGTGTGAGAATTGCTTCACATCCCCAGTCATGTGCCTTGAGCAACTACTATCCAGATACTACATTCTTCTTTTATTTTTGGTTGCAAGGCACACCTGCAAAAATTAATCAAGTTGAAACTTTAGGTACCCAAGTCATCTTGGGTCCTTTAGGGTTAGTCAAATTGGTTCCTTTTGGAACCCAAATCTTTTCAAAGATATTTAATTTTCTTCTATTACAAATATATGATTTATGTCTTAACTTACCACATGCATAGCAGGTAATATTAGAAGATGCAGGTATGAAAAAGTTTTTGAAAGTTTTTGCTGATTGTGTGGCTTAAATCCAAGTCCAGCTTTGTTAAACACTGCATGTTGACTATTTAAAAGCATACTTAATTTTTCTGAACTAAAAGTAAACTTTTCTACAAAAGGTTTTACTTTTTCTAACTCTTCTTTGTAATTCTTGTTTTGAAGCAATAGTTCTTTGTTTTGTTTTTCAATTTTCTCATTAGTTTTAAGACTTCTATTATTTTTCAAAGAATCATTTTCTTTTAAAAGATTATCCTTATCATTTTTCAAGGTCTTTACATGTTCAGTTAATTTCTTGTTTTCTTGAATTAAATCTTCAATTTCAGTTGAAAACTTTTCTGAATTTTTGGTAAGCTCAAGATTTAGCTTTCTTAATTTCTTATTTTTCAGTTTTAATTTTTCATATTCCATAACTAAATCATCAAAAGCATCATGCAATTCATTGAAAGTAAATTCAATTTCAGGTTCAGAATTTACCTCATTATCTTCATTGGCCATGAAACACAGGTTGGCGACTACCTGCTACTCTTCATCACTGCTGGAGTCCTCATTCTCACTCCAGGTAGCCATCATGGCTTTCTTTCTCAACATCCTTCGACTCTTTTTAAGCAAAGGGCAATCCGTTTTATAATGACCAGGCATCTTGCACTCGAAGCAGATGGGTGGATCCCTTTCTTTTTCTTTCTCTTTATCTTTATTGTGATCACCTTTTTGTGGCTTTTTCTTGTAGAAGCCCTTCTTCTTTCTCATGAATCTTTTGAATTTTCTTGTAATGAGGGCTGTCTCATCATCATCAGCTTCTTCTTCTGATTCATCACTTGACTCTTCCTTTGTAGTGGACTTGAAGGCTATGGCTTTCTTTTTCTTGTCATTGTCCACTGTCTTCTGCTTTAGTGAAAGCTCGTAAGTCATCAGTGATCCAAGAAGCTGCTCAAGAGGTAGAGTATTGACATCCTTGGCTTCTTCTATGGCTATTACTTTCGCATCCCATGAAGCCGGAAGAGACCTGAGAAGTTTGTTAACCAGTTCACCATTAGATATAATTTTTTCCAAACTCCTCATACCATTTACTATATTAGTAAATCTAGTATACATTTCACTTATACTTTCAGTTGGTTCCATCCTGAACATCTCATACGTATGAATGAGCATGTTCACCTTTGTGGTCTTCACTTGGTGTGTACCCTCATGGGTAACCTCAAGTGTATCCCAAATTTCTTTGGCGGAAATATAATTTGATATTCTGTTAAATTCACTAGGGTCAAGTGCACAGAATAGCAAATTCATCGCCTTAGCATTTAACTCAGCTTGTTTGATGTCATTGTCATCCCATTCTTCTTCAGATTTTGGGGTGATAATGCCATTAACCAAGTGAGTGGGCTGATGAGGCCCTTTAGTAATTACTCTCCATATATGATAATCTACAGCTTGCAAATAAATAGGCATATGAGTTTTCCAATATGTGTAGTTTGTGCCATTAAAGAAAGGAGGGCGATTTGATGCTTGTCCTTCAACTACACCCATTCCAATTGGGGCGGCCATGATCTTTCACTCAAGATCGTTGGACCTACAAGAGAGTATCGGTGCTCTGATACCACTTGTTGCCTAGATATGGTGCCCAAGAGGGGGGGTGAATTGGGTATTTTAAAAAATTAAAGCAATATATGTGCTATCAAGTTCAAAGGTGAAGAGTGATAGTGCTCAAGTAATTGTGCAACGGAAGCAATGAAATATAACAACAATTAAAGAGCAAAAGAAGATAGAGAGTAAAGCAATGCAAACACACAAGAAGTATAGTGGTTCGGTGCACCTAGCACCTACATCCACTCCCCAAGCTCCACTTGGGAATTTCCATTATAATCTTTTCTAGATTACAGCCGACTTGTTTTACCAGGCTCACAAGTCAAAACCTTACACACTTGTTTTGGCTTCGGGCTTACAAGCAACCCTAGTTGGTTTTATCAATTGGCTCACCAACAAACCTCACTCACTTGTTTTGGCTTCGGGCTTACAAGCAATCCTAGTTGGTTTTGTCAATTAGCTCACCAACAAACCTCACACTAGTTCCAAATTCCCTTAAAACTAGCCTAAGACAAAAAGAATATGAATACAATGAATAAATCAAGACAAACTCCTTTTGAGCAAAAAGAAATTCGATGTAGCTCTTGATGGAGACTCTTCAAGCCTTTCTCTTGGAATCTTAGACCTCACTAAATGCCAAACTCTTGAAAGTTGGATTCCTCAAAGATGGAAAGCTTTTGGCTAAGGAATCTCTTGGTTTTCTCACTCTTTTTGGCTTGGAGTTGATTGAAGGCTTTGTACTTTCACTCTATTCCTTTTCACTTTGTCTCCTTATCTTTTTTGAAGTTAGGTGGAGGTTAAATACCTCATTCAAGCTGAAACAACTCCACAAGACCGTTAGAATTAAAAATATGGCCATTTATGGCCGTTAGAAATCAAATCAAAAGTTCAGAAAAACTAGCCGTTATGCCATGAGTCGATCTCATGAGTCGACCTCTGGATCAAGTGTCGACCTCATGAGTCGACCTCCAGTTTATCTTAGGCAAAAATCCAGAAAACCATAGTTCTGCCCAGTTTGAATTCTCAGGCGATGAGTCGACCTCTGGTGTCGATCTCTGGACTGGTGTCGACCTCTGGAGCGTGCCACTGAAATTTTGCCGTGTCGGCCTTGCTGAACTTTTCTTTTCTTCATGAGTCGACCTCTGGTGGTCGACCTTTAGCAAGGTGTCGACCTCTGGTGGTCGATCTCTAGTCTGAAATCTTCTGAAACTCTAGAGAGGTGTGTGCCTTGCTTGAATTTCTCTAAGCCTTTGTTACTTTTGTCAATTGCTTCTTAATAATAAGGTCTAATATGAGAAATTTGATCTTGTTCAAGGTAGAAGAGCTCTTTCCCAAATCAGGCAAGCTTGGTTTCATCATTGTACTCTTGATACTCTTTTTGAATAACCTAAGTCCTGAAACTTTATCTTGAGATGAAACATTAGTCCAAACATATACTCAACCTTTTGTTAATCATCAAAATTAAGGAGCCAAAGCCAACAATTTATGAAATGAAATGCTATCTTTCTTCTTCCACAAAGCTGGGTAGGCTTAGTGATTTTCTCTAAGGACAGGGAGGTCCTTAAGAGCTCAAGGCGGGGAGGTCCTTGAGAGCTCAAGGCGTTGAGGTCCTTGAGTGGAGGTTCTGCCGGATTCATCAAGCTACTACTGATATGCTACAAGCCCTACACATCCAACATTTCTTTTTTTTTTCATTTTGGAGCCTGCTTACTTTGTTCTTAAAATGTTATTTGCTGCCTTCTCTGCAGATCCCAAGTGTTCAAGGACTTTAAAGGATGGATCTTTTGCTTCTGAACCAAGATTTGATAGTAGATCTAAAATCTGGAGTCCCAATCTTCATCCTACTGCGAGATCTGAGCAACCAAGCAGCAGATCCATCTCGAGTCGAAGAGAATCTCCATTGGGATAAGTAACCAATCCTTTTCTCATTAGATTTGGTAATTGAAGCATGGAATAGCCTGATCTTAGATAGTTTCCTAGTCGTCGACGGTCCTTATTCTTCATAACTTGCGGAGCGGATTGCGGGTAAGTGGTTAATTGCCTTCTTTACTCTCTTCAATCTATTATGTTAGTTTCTTTACTATGATCATTGCTCTCTAAATCATCTAGGCTAAAATTGAATCATCCTACACCGCATCATAACCGTCCCGCATCATCTTATTGATATCAGAGCTGGCATTCCCCATCATTATTGGTATCAGAACATTAGGTTAGATTAGGGTTTCATGCTTGTTAAATTCTTTTTAAGTACTCGGATCGGGTGCTTCACCATGGCTGTCCGATCATAGGAAAAAGTAGGGATGCAAAATCCTCACATCCCATTCAAAGGAATTTTCTATGGCGTCTAGGGGTGCCACTATGAATTGACCCCTGAAAAAGAAAATGAAGAGAAATGCATCTTTAGGGTTAATTTTTTTTATCCCGTCCATTCCAGAACATGGTCTGTTATTCTAATTATTTTTCTATATAGGAAGATTAAAAAATTTTGATTTTTGCTTTGTTGGATTCGTTACATCTGGTTTTATTTTTTGATATTTTTTTAGAATTTAATTCGATCTGTAGAATTTCTGAATGCCTGATTACTGCCCGAAAACATTTCTGTTTCAGAATTTCATATAGTTTAAATTCCATAAAAGTTTAATTTTTGCAATTTAAAATTTAAATTTTAAAAAAAAATTAAAATTTAAAATTCAAATCTGAAATCTGAAATCTAAACTTAAAATTTGAAATTTAAAGTTTAAATTTTGAATTGCTAGTGTTGATTGTGCATTCATTTTACTTGAAAATACTTAAGGGCAAGCAATATAACATAAGGGAAGGATTAAGACCCTTCCCTTAGCTCAAAACAACCAACCCCATTTGCATAGTCTTAAGCCTTAATTAAAATCGAGTAGCACTTAAAGCTAGGGACAGCAACAAGTCAGGTTTTATATACGTGTTAACCCATTGTAGTAGTCACTTCTGTGTGTGCTTCTGAGAATTGGTGTCTAAGGCTAGAGATCCAGAGGCAAACGCCATAAGTGGACTGGTGATTCTTTAATTAGGACCTCACAAAAGTAAGGGGAGCCTCCCACCACCCCACCTCTTACCTAGCCAATCGAGGAGTTACTACAGTCTTGGTTATTACCTTGACTAAGCACTATATTGGCCCTTAGGTCTAGGAACCCCAGACTTCAGTTGTTTTGTAATGTTTGCATTGCATGACCACTAGAGCAGGCCAAACCCAACCCAATCTAATCATGGAGTCCACTATAAAAATTTTATTGAGAACCTTCAATGAACAATGTGCCCTGATGGAAAATAGGTATGACCGACTAGATAAACGACTCGATAACCTAGAAAGAACCCATAGGGCCCAGACTAACCCTGGTTCACCTAAACCAACTTTCCCTAGATCCAAAATTAATTGGCCAGAACCCATTTGGATTGGTGCCCCTTATCAAAAATCAGGATATAGCCTAGTCCACCCGAGTTGACCCATTCTATAACAGAGTCAACCCAATTTTCATCAGAGTCGACTAAACTCTAATCCGAGCCGACCCACTCCTGTGACCCTGTTTGTTCCTAAGAATGACCCTGAAGAGGAAATATCTATTACAGACTCAGAGTTAATTGACTAGAAGGTTACTCAAGCTGAAACCATAGTGGAAATATATAAAGCTGGAGAAAACCTGATGAATGAATACGAAGGAGAAGACTTCGAGGAGGACAACTCTAGTACCTTGCCAGAGGAAACCCTTGGAAAAGAAAAGATTATTAAGCCTAGTCCTGAAATATCATAGCAACAAGAAATTAGTGAGGACTTGGTTTCCATAACTCAATGCCCTCAAGAAGAACCTAATTCTTTAGCCTTGACACAAGACCTCCTTTAAGTTCCTGAGGAACAACCCCAAGAGGTCGACATTATTTTAGAAGACTTTCAAGATGAACTTCCTGAAGACCTTCCAGATGACCTTCCGCCACCTAGAAGCATCCCGCATCAGAGACGCCCTGGCCAAAGTCGAGTTTCTCCTCCCTGGACTGGCCCCACTTTGGCCAAAGGGACCGGCTGCTAAGGGGCATCGCCGCCTTCCTTGAACAGCGGTAAGCCCCCCAAGGACCATGGAGGGGCACCCGCCAGACCGTAATAATTGCCCCAGCAATCACTTACACCGAAGGGGAAGGGGTCCCCCGATCGAGGCACTGCGCTCCTGACCGACCGTTTGTGCCACCCAAAAGAGAAAGTCAACCTAGAAGATTCAAATCTAGGGAGTGGCTATCCCTCGATCGAGGCTCTGCCAGGTTTCCTAGAACGGAGTGACAGGAAGGAGGGTCAGCGTGCACGGTGTAGTTCCTTATCACGAATGAGGAAAGGCACCTCGTGCATGGCACAGAACGTCACTGCAAGCACCTGCAAGCGAAGGGAGGATCCCAAGGTAGGTGGCACGCAGCCATCCTGGCTTAAAAGGGTTCTCCAAGGTTCTAAGAAAAAGGTAAGCAAACAAACGGGCAAAAGGGTGGCATACAGAACAACAACCGAGAGGCCAAGTGCTTTAGGGTACCGGAGACTCATCGGAAGGGTCTCGACGGACACAACCATCCAGCTCGAACTCTCCTTCACTGCCACTTCCCTCGCTCTACTTTCAACTCATTCACACTCTCCAAGCACATAATCTTCTCCTCCTAGCATGGAGTCCATCTACGGGGCTCGACTTGAAGGATCTATTCCCGTGGATCACCACTGACTTGAGCATCGGAGTGCTCCCACCGGGATCACCAGCCCGGGTCTCCTTTGTTTTGTAGGTCCGGACCCACGAGTAGGATCCCGAGCGACGAGGGTGCGGTCTGAGGTCATCTCCAGCTTTAGGCCACGGTGATCAGGTGGCAACAGATTGGCATGCCAGGAAGGGGGGGCAGGATACATTTTGATCCAAGCTAATCCTCTTGCAAGCAACCCCACCAGGAGCATGGTGATGACCCATGCGAGGGAGGTCTAAACTAGCCGTGCGGGGGATCCCCTTTCCCGTGGTGATCTGCACAATCCAGAGAGGGAGCTCCCCGCTCCACCGCAACCACCTCTAGTGGACGTCCAGCTGGCCGCACTCGCCCAGCAAATGCAACTTCTGACCGTAGTGGTGCACCAGTTGCAGCATCAACACTGATCCCTGGCCACCCACCAATAGCCAGGGACTCCAGTGGCCCAAGCCGCCACACCCCGCGATAGCCTATGGTCCTTCCAAGGAAGGCCTTCACTACCGCGAGCCACAACGGATCACTGGGGAAGCCACAGGACCCCGGTGAAGAGATAGTGGACTGGGTCTACCGACTGGGAGAGCCGGTCCCTGACCCTCGAGTAGGCTGCTGTCAAGCACCATCGAGGTCACAGAGGTAACACCCCCCATCATGACCCCCCTCAGCTATCACCTTCACCTCCTCCGTTGGTCTCAATAAAGGGCTCAACCGACGAGGCCATCAAGCGCATGGCAAAAACGTGCCTGGAGGAACAAGAGCGCAAGCTAGTAGAGCTATCTCGCCAGTTTGCAAATTTGCAAGGCTCTCCCAGCGAGCCTACGGACTACGATGCCCATCCCCTTTTCTCCTGAGAAATCCAAGAGGAACCGATCCTGGGTTGGTTCCGCATGCCGCAGGTGGATCCCTACGACGGGACCACCGACCCCCTGGACCACCTTGAGAGCTACAAGGCTCTCATGAGAGTCCAGGGAGTGACCGATGCTCTCCTTTGTGTTGCTTTTCTAGCCACCCTCCAAAAGGCGGCTCGAGTCTAGTTTACCCGCCTCGAGCCTAAAAGCATCGGCTCATTCGCTCAGCTGGAGAGGAAGTTCGTGGCCTACTTTAACGCATGTCAGAAGGTGCCACGAAAGGCAAACAACCTCTTCTCCATCAGGCAGCAAGACCACGAGCTCCTGTAGGACTACGTGGCCCACTTCAAGGTTGTCGCGCTGGAGATTTACAATCTGGATAAGCCAGTTGCCATGCTGGCACTGAAGAGAGGGCTCAGGACTTCCCTCCTAACATACTAACTGGACAAGAAGCCACCGAAGATGTACTCCGAACTCCTCCTTCATGTTCACAAGTACATCCACACCGAGGAGGCAGACCGCACGAGGAGGGAGCTGGACGGGAAGCCACTAAAGAAGCCAACTCCTGAACTTCTGCCAAGGGCCGAAGCCGAAGAGCGGCTCCATCCTAGAAGAAAGATACACACCTCTCCTAGCCCCGAGGATGAAGATCCTTATAAAGATTGAGGGTGAGCACTACCTGCATCGCCCACCCCCACTAAGGCCATCTAACGATCGCGACAAGATGAAGTACTCCCAATTCCATTGCGACCATAGCCACGACACCGAGGAGTGCCATCACCTCAAGAGAGAAGTTAAAGACCTCATAAGGAGGGGCTACCTCGAAAAGTTCATGGGGGGCAAGACCCCAGTGGAACCTCAGGTGCTCGCTACTCTGCCCCTGGTCCCTGCAATCGATAACAGTCCCACCGAGAAGCCTATGGGGATGATATGTTAGGGAGTCGAGCATGCCCCCAAGGGGGCCCGAGGAGGAGAAAGTTTGGAAAATGTACTCCCCTTTATGAGGAGGGAAATCTGGAAATGAAAATGTAAATAATGATGTCATGGTCATTGAGATGATGATCTCCAAGCATCCTGTAAAGCAGATTATGATCGATAATGGAAGTTTGACTAATGTCCTTTTTTACGATGCTTTCTCCAGGATGAATCTGTCCTCTGCTCAACTGAGGCTTGTGCACACTTCCCTTATCAATTTTATAGGAGACTCCATGGGAGTCGAGGGAAAAATCACTCTCCCTGTTACTGCTAGGGTGCCACCTCAGCAGAGCACCGTCATGATGACCTTCATGGTTGTTAGGCTTCCCTCAGCTTACAACATGATTCTTGGCTGCCCCGGGCTCAATCTACTCGACACAGTCATTTCCACCAAGTGGCTATTGGTGCGGTTTCCCACTCCTTATGATGTTGGAGAAATAAGGGGGGCACCTCAGCCGATCCAACACTATCTCCAAGCCATTCCTAGGGCCAAAACCTCCGAGGAAGAACCCAGTGCCGACGACCTCGACCAAAGGGTGCAAGATCCTAGAGGTGGTCCTGTCGAGCACCTGTTATCGTATCCACTCGGAGCCGACCCAATGAAGATGGTGCAAATTGGGGCCCAGCTGCAAGAGGAACAGGCCCACCTATTGGAATTCCTTCGAGCGAATGCAGATGTGTTCGCCTGGACGCCGACTGATATGCCCGGGATTCCCCCTAACGTCATCACCCACAAGTTAAGCATCGATCAAAAGTATCGACCTGTCTGGCAGAAGAAGAGAAGCTTCACCTCGGAGAGGCAACGGGCAATCAATGAGGAGGTGGATAAGCTCTTCACAACCGACTTTGTCCGTGAAGGGCAATACCCCAGCTTACTAGCAAATGTAGTCATGGTAAAGAAGAACAATGGAAAGTGGAGGATCTGCGTGGACTACACCGACCTCAATCGAGCCTGTCTAAAGGATAGCTTCTCTTTGCTGAAGATCGACCAGTTGGTGGGTGCCATCTCGGGTCACCGCTTGCTCTCCTTTATGGATGCATTCTCCGGATATAATCAAATTCGGATGCATCTGGAGGATGAGGAGCACACTACCTTCATCACCGATTGAGGGATGTACTGTTACCGAATGATGCCTTTTGGCTTGAAGAATGCTTGTGCCACATACCAGCAGTTGGTCAATTGGGTCTTCATAGACCAGATTGGCTGAAACATGCAAGTATATGTGGACGACATGCTTTTTATAAGCAAGCCGAAGTCAGACCACGTCACCAACCTGATGGAGACCTTCCACAATCTCTAGATGCACCAGATGAAGCTGAATCCGGCGAAGTATACCTTCGGCATGGCAGCATGTGATGGGGACATCGCTAGCACGGATCACGGAGCAAGCACAAATCTTGAAGCTGCATGAATCTCGGAGCATATCTAGAATAAAGTAGTTTGGGATTTTATCTTTTGTCTGAAATTTAAATAAGGATTTGGTTGGTTAGGATTTAGATATGGATATGCTTATCTTATCCTATCTTGTGTTTGAATTCGAATTATCTCTATCTTTTTATCCTGTATTCAAATTCAAATGAGGGTTGGACAAGTCTATAAATACCACCCTCAGCCCTTTGTAAAAAGATAGTTTTTGGAGAAAAGAATTTGAGTTTTTTAGAAGAGTGATTCTTCTTGCCTTCGCCTTCGGGCATGGGCATGATGCCCTAAGTTATCCCCTTCCCGTTCCATCTTCTTTATCCCCTCGTGATCTTTGAGATTCATCCTAGCGCCTCCAAGTATCGAGGAGGGTGTAATGCCCTAGAGGTGAGAGGTCTCTTCATTAGGGTGAGTCCCAAAGTCCATGAGTTCCAAACCCTGTCTTCCATCCCCACTATTCCTTTGCCATCCCTAGAGAAAAAATACCAAAAAAAAATAGTACCCTAATTTAGGTGACTTCTAGGCTCACCAACGATCCTATCCCTGTCCCCCATCAATTTTGGTATCAGAGCCCAGAAAATTAGGGTACATTTATATCATCCCAGAATCCCTTTTATCATTCATCCCTCTACTTCCCAGATTCAAAAAAAAAAAAAAAATCTCCCGGTTTATCAAGTCACCATCAATTTTCTTCTTCCCTCTTCTGATCACGTCGTTGAGCATCTGCCGGCGCCCTGCCTTCCCTGCCGTGACTCCTCCCAAAACTACACCGGACTCTTCTCTGCTGCAGCGATGCTTGCAAGCACCAAGCCTTCTCCCCGGATCCGCCCATCTAACTCAGTCGGTAGAGCAACAAGGTCTACAACCGGAAATTGCACAACAAGACCCCCAAGCCCACATCCAGCCCTCGGCCCCCATCCTCCTCCAACCAAACCCCCACCGCCGACCGCCGGAACCAAGCCGAATCCAAGCCCCTACTGCTCCTCTGCCTCTCCCACCGCAACGCCAACTCCTCATTCATCTACTCCCTCGAAGAAGACGACGACTCTGACGATGTTATCGCCGCCATCGCCATAGCCGTCGGATCCTAGCCGTCCGGGCCAAGATCCGGGAGATCTTCTTGCCGGCTCCAGCCCATCCGTGCATTGCAACCATGACGACGAGGGGTGCGAGGCCCCATCCAGTCCAGTATGTCTTCCTCCCATGACCATCTCATCCTCCGCCCGACCTCCCTTCTCTGGTCTACGTCGCCAGATTCCCCTCCTCCAGCCCGTGATGCCATCCTCATTCCCAGATCACTGCACCACGGAGTTTTGACCCAGGCCCGGCTCACCTCCCTGCTCCTCGGGCTCACCGCAGCAGTTTCGGGCATCCCCGACGTCGGCCTCTTCTCCGGACCACCTCTCCTCGGAGTTCTCACCCGAACCAGGCGCGCCTCCCCTGTTCCCAAGCCCACGGCATCCCTTTCGAACATTCCCAAACTCCCAGCTCCTTCCAAGCGTCTGCCCTGAGGTTCTCCCACCGCAGCTCGACTCCCCGTCGAAGGACAACGCCCTGTCCTCCCTCGGAGCTCGCCCCGCCGACAGCCTCTTCTCCGGACCAAACCCCCCAACGGAGTTTCTGCCCAAGTTCCGGATCCTCCGCTCCCTGCTCCCGAGCTCGCAGCTTCTTCCCTGGACGACTGCTGCCATTTTTTCTACTGAAGTCCGACTCCTCTCCCGCTTCTTGAACAAAGCCCCAGCCTCCTCGGAGATCACCCGACGCCCGCTCCTTCTCCGGACCACCGGCCTTGGAGTTTCCGCACCATCTACGGACCGGTTCCCCTGTTTTCATGAAGCATCCAGCGGCTGTTGTGAAGAAAACTCATCGATCTGCTGTTGAAGAAGACCAGAATCGCTATTCTAGCTATTCTGGCTATTCCACATATATCTCGAATTTATTTCAGCTTGGAATAAATCCTATTTACTTTAAATTGGATCATGTGCATTCTAGAGCTAGCCTAACTCGACAGAGCCGAGTTTTCCCCACCTCAGGGGAATGATGGGGACATCGCTAGCATGGATCCTGAAGCAAGCACAAATCTTGAAGCTGCACGAATCTCGGAGCATATCCAGAATAAAGTAGTTCGGGGTTTTATCTTTTGTTTGAAATTTAAATAAGAATTTGGTTGGTTAGGATTTAGATATGGATAGGCTTATCTTATCCTATCTTGTATTTGAATTTGAATTATCTCTATCTTTTTATCCTGTATTCAAATTCAAATGAGGGTTGGACAAGTCTATAAATACCACCCTCGGCCCTTTGTAAAAAGATAGTTTTTGGAGAAAAGAATTTGAGTTTTTTAGAAGAGTGATTCTTCTTGCCTTCGCCTTCGGGCATGGGCATGATGCCCTAAGTTATCCCCTTCCTGTTCCATCTTCTTTATCCCCTCGTGATCTTTGAGATTCATCCTAGTGCCTCCAAGTATCAAGGAGGGTGTAATGCCCTAGAGGTGAGAGGTCTCTTCATTAGGGTGAGTCCCAAAGTCCATGAATTCCAAACCCTGTCTTCCATCCCCACTATTCCTTCGCCATCCCTAGAAAAAAAATACCAAAAAAAAATAGTACCCTAATTTAGGTGACTTCTAGGCTCACCAACGATCCTATCCCTGTCCCCCATCAGTAGGGAAGTTCCTTGGCATCATGGTCACCTAGAGGGGAATCGAAGCGAACCCAAAGAAGATCCAAGCAATTATCAACATGGAGCATCCCACCTCGAAGAAGCAAGTCCAGCACCTGACGAGCTAGATTACAGCCTTGAGCCAGTTCATCTTGAGGTTGGCTGACCGTTGTTCGCCTTTCTTTAAGGTGCTGCGCAAAGTGCATGACTTCGCTTGGACCGAAGAATGCAAAGTAGCCTTTGAGGAGTTGAAGAAGTTCTTGGCATCACCACCCCTACTCTCCAGGCCAGAGGAAGTGGAGGAACTTCTACTGTATTAGGCAGTCACCCCGGGACCATCAGCTCAATTTTTGTCCGCACAGATAAAGACGGATCCCAAAAATTGATGTACTATGCCAGCAAAATCCTCCGAGACACGGAGATCAGGTACACCCACTCAAAAAAGTTAATTTTTGCTCTAATAATGTCTGTCCAGTGCCTTAAGCCATACTTCCAAGCGCATCCGATTGCGGTCTTGATGGACCAATCACTGAGGGCCATGCTTAGTCACCCTGACACATCCGGACGCTTAGCCAAGTGGGTGTTGAAGCTCAGTGAATTCGACATCGCATACCAACCAAGGCCATCTCAAAAGGCCCCGGTGTTGGTCAACTTCCTGGTCGAGTGTGCGAGACTTGCCAAAGAGTCGGAGCAGGCCACCCCGGAGTGTCAAGTGGAGCTCGAAGCTAAGGAGGAGTCTTGGGTCCTCCACGTGGACGGCGTGTCCAACACGGGCGAGAGTGGGGCAGGCCTCATCCTCACTAACGACGACGGGATTGTAGCCGAGTATGCACTCCGCTTTCGATTCATGGCGACCAACAACCAGGCAGAGTATGAGGCACTCCTCACGGGTTTGAGAGTCTCCCGCAAGCTGGGAGTAACCAACTTGAAGGTCTTCACTGACTCCCAGCTGGTGGCCGGACAGGTCTCAAGAGAGTATAAGGCCCAAGATTCCCAGATGATGAAGTACCTGGAGCGAGTCTGCTCGAGCATGGCAGGCTTTCAGCACTTCAATATCGCCCACATCCCTCATGGAGAGAACGCTCATGCCGATAATCTGTCAAGGCTCGTGACCTTGCCAGACTCGTCACTGGGGCATGCCCACATTGAGTACCTAGAAAATCCAAGCTACGAAGCTCCCGAAGAAGTCCAGCAAGTCATTACGGAGCCCAGCTGGATGGACCAGTACATCAGATATATCACTGACAGCACCCTACCAATAGATCGAATGAAGGCCGGCCTCATCAAGTAGAAGGTCGCGTGATTCATCTTGATGGACAGGCAGCTCTACCACAGATCCTACTTTTATCCGCTTTTGAAATGCCTGAGACCCACAGAGGCAGCCTTTGTGCTCCGAGAAATATACAAAGGCCTCTGTAGGAATCACGTCGGAGAGAGGATGCTAGCATACAAGGCCCTCCATTAGGGGTACTCCTAGAAAACCATGAGGGAGGATGTCACCAACTTCATGAGGAAGGGCGACCGTTGCCAGTGCCACGCCCACATACAGCATCAACCAGCGGCGCCACTCTCCTAACTCTCTGCACCCTGGCCCTTCACCCAGTGGGGGATGGACATCCTTGGTCCATTCCCTCTTGCGTCTGGACAATGAAAGTTCCTGATAGTGGCTATTGACTACTTCACCAAATGGATGAAGGCAGAGCCACTAGCACGGATCACCGAAGCCAAGGTTCGACAGTTCTTCTAGAAGTCGATCATCTGCTATTTCGGACTCCCCCACAACATCATCACTAACAATGGACGGCAGTTCGATAACCGAGAATTCGAAGAGTTCTGTGTCGACCTCGGCATTCAACATCGTTTCACCTCGGTGGCTTACCTTCAGACCAATGGAGAGGCTAAGGTGACCAATCAGATTATCCTCCAGGGACTCTGAACTAGGCTATACCAAGCCAAGGGTAGGTGGGCAGAGAAACTTCCTAGCATCCTTTGGGCCTACCACACAACACCTAGGATGGCCACGGATGAGATGCCCTTCAGCCTCGTCTTCAGCATCGAAGCCATCATCCCGGTCGAACTTGGTGTGCCCACACTACAGGTGGAACAGTATGATGAGGCAGAAAATCTGGTCTGCCTTCTTTTCAACTTGGACCTCCTTGAGGAAACAAAAGACAAGGCTCAACTCCGGATGGTGGCCTATCGGCAACGGGTGGCTCAGTACTACAATGCACGGGTGAGGCCAAAGATCTTCCCCCCAGGCGACCTGGTGTTGCGTCGAGATGAAGCATCCTAATCCCGGGAGTGCGGCAAGCTCTCGCCGAATTTGGAGGGCCCCTATAAGGTGGTCGACGCTCATCCCCATGGAGCCTACTACATAGCGGAGCTGGACGGTGCTAGATTCCCACAGACTTGGAACGTCGATAATCTGAGAATGTATTATCAGTGATGTAAGGCCTTCCTCCATTAATAATAAAGATCCTCATTGTTCAAATCACTCTTACCTTGCAGGAATATCACTGCCCGACCCCAGGTCGGGCAAGCCAAGCCCGGAAACTCCTGAAGCCTGGCACTTCAAGCCTGGAAACTCCTGAAGCCTGGCATTCCAAGCCCAGAAACTCCCAAAGCTCGGCACCTAGTAGCCACCTCGCTGCTCATGAGGTGGGAATGACTAAGCAAGTCAGGGACTTCCTTCCCAACCACCCCGTGTACCCAGAGCTCGACAGGAAAGAGCCCAAGGACTTAGAGCCTCAAGGCGAGCCACCTCAGCAAAGATGTGTACGTCGGCAGTTGAGAAGAAAAAGAAGGAAAGTCGCCAAAGTGTTGAGAATGCGAAAGCATACAAACAAAACAAGGTAGAAAGAAAATTTTCATTGAGAATTTTTAAGTTCTTACACTATCTCTGGGCCTCGACAGGCCGGGCAGCCCAGACAGAAATAGTAAAGAAAGAGGTACAAGAAGGAGGGAGGCTCCTACGCTACTCTGCTAGCTCCTTCCTGGGATGGCGCACAGTTAGGGCAACTTCTTCTAGGACCTTCAGCGATGGGGAGACGTCTTCTGAGACCTCTGACGGCAGGGCTACATTGATGATAGCCTCGGGTTCCTCCGTTACGGCCAATGCCAAGACTGGGCTCCCACACGGGGCAGCCGAGAAGGGGAGCCCATCCAAGCTCATGTCTGGAATGAGCTCCACCACCTTGGACCAGCAGAATAGGAACCCCTTGAAGAATGAGTCTGTGGCCAGTTCGTGGAACTCGGCATCGAACTCCACCGAGGCCTTATAATTTGGCACTGCCTCGGTGGCCTCCTTCGCAGCCTCTATTAAGTCGACCACCTTCGCAGCCTTCTCTTCGATGGTGGTAGCCTTCCTCTCGGCGGCAGTGGCCCACTCCTTTGCTGCCTCCAGTAGAGCTCTAAGGGTTTGGGCCAGCTCTCTCTTTCGGGCCACTTCGGTGCTGAGCTCTTCCACTTTGGCCTCCCTAGCCTTGAGCTCCTCGGTCCGACTTCTGGCCCGGTTCCTCTCCCGGTCCAAGGACTCCTCCAGGCCCTTGAGGCACCTCTCGATGCCTGCCACCTCGACCCTAAGTTCTTTATTCTTCTGTTCAACCTCCCATGCCACATCTGTCTTCATCTTGACCTCGGTCGCTAGATTCAAGTTGTAGTGCCCGCTTCTTGTCTCTCTTGGCCCAGTCTTTGCAGTAATCCCATATGAGCAAGAGGTCCATCCCAAGCTGCACCAAGGAAGACCTCAACAAAAAAAAAAGAAAGAAAGAGAGAAAGGAGGAAAAGACGGGAGTACTCACCGAGGAAAGCTACAGGAAAGTGCCAAGGATGGCGTCGGATAGAAGCCTTCCCGCTTTTTCCCACTGATCGTGCAGTTGGACGGCGAAGTCCATCATGCACTCGACGAGGGCCCGATCCCAGACCAACGAGGTGTTCAGCGCCACCTTGAATGGCAACCTGCGGGTGTTCTTCTTCTTCTTCTTCACCGCTACCGTGGCATCGCCCCCATGACTGGCCGAGGACACCTCAGAATCCCTGTGGGGGCTCACCACCATGCCAGATGACGCCGCTGACGGTGGCTCCCTCCTCTCCTGCTCTTCTTCCACTTCCACCTCGATGATTACAGGAGGTGGGGGCGCCATAGCGGAGGTAGCAGACATGGCCCGGGTGACCACGTCAGGCTCTCGGATCGGGGGCAAGTCTCGCTGCCTTGGCAGTACGGGGACAAGGTCGGCCATCCTCCTGCTCGGCTCAGATGGCATGGCGGATGCGGTCCTTGCGCTATCCTCGTTCCGAGCCCTCTTCGACGAGGACTCTTTGAACCCCGCCGATGCACCCCTCTTGTGGGAGAGCGCAAGGAGTTCATCCATAAAGTACTTCATGCCTGCACAAAGGAGAATGAGGTCAGTTCTGAGCTTGAAGAGATAAGTAGAAAATAAAGACAAGTAGAGCCTATACCGAACTCACCCAATTTCTGCATTGGGCTAACCCCGGCTTCATACAGGTTTTGCTCCGATAGCAGAACCTCGAGGGAAGGGATTTGGTCGGTGCGAAGCTAGTTGTAAATTTCCCGATCAGCCATCTTGATAGCAGAGTTCTGGTTCAGGGTCCGGTCTGGGTCTCTCCAAACCCAATCGACCCCTCGACGGAAGCAAAGAAGTATTTGCTCTTTCATCCCTTGATGGAAGAGGGGAGCTCGAACTTGATGCCCTTTGGGCATAGGAAAATAAACCACCACCCCTCCTCGGTCGGGTGGAATTTCAAGGTAAAGAAAACCCTGAACAGAGAGAAATGGGCTATGATCCCATGGAAGTGGCAGAGGACGATGAAGCAAAAAATTGTCCTAACTGCATTCGATACCAACTGAGCCAGAACTAGATGATAATGGCTCAGCATAGAAAGGAAAAAGGGATGAAAGGGGAGTCGAAGGCCCCCTGTGAGGGTCTCCTCGTAAAGGATAATCTGGCCCGGGCCACTAGAAGTGACCCGTTCCCCCGATCATAGGATCGAGAGCCGGATGGAATCCGGGACATCGAAGGTCTCCCAGATGATCGAGAGCTCCTCGCCGATTATCACCGAAGCGATACCGTCGAGACCGGTCGACCGAGAGGGTTCAGAGGAAGCTTCAGGAGGAGGAGGCGGGGGTCGGGCCCTAGGCTCCCCTATGACGATTCCTTTGGGACGAGGCCTTCTATAAATCTTGAAGTGGACTTCTTCCTCCTCATCGGAGGAAGAAGGCGTCCTCGATCGAGAAGGCCCAGCCTCATCAAGATTGGTCGAGGGACGAAAGTTATGAACCCAATGAGACATCTCAAGGAAGAAGATGAAGGAGAAGGAATAGAGAAGGAGACAGGAGATTGACAAAGTTCGGGAAGATCTTAATCCTGAAGATGAACTCTACCCAACCAACAGAAAAAGAAGAATGAAGAGGACGAACATGGCTAGCCTTGGAGGAAAAGGATGGCTGGGGGAAGGAAGAAAACTCTGGTTCACTGGCGGGCACGAAGAATTTGAAAGAGGAAGTGCTTTCAGAGAAAATGTCCTTCCATTCAAAATGACCAGACCGCAACCATCCCGTCATCGCCATCGGATCCATGCCACATATCAGCAATCGACAGGGGCCAATGCTTCGTTTCACTCATGACCATTTTGAACTCCATGTCAGCCATAAAGCCTCCTCGAATGAGTCCATGTGTCATCCCCATGTTGGCTTGGAGGTCTGCCTCACGAGGCACCGGCGATCGTGGCAATTATGGCACCAGATTTTGACCTTTCCATGTCAGCACCGCATTTACTCCCTTTGCCCCGAATGCAATGCGCCAACGGGACTTGAGAGTGGGAGGCAAATGATATGGCGGGATCACTGACGTGGAACCCATGTCAGACCTAGTCAGATGCTAAGTCAGAGGAAGCTGCCATGTCGGACATCACTCTTCAGGCTCCTTCACTAGGTGGCTCCCTCGAGGTCGAGATCCCTGGTCGAAGTCGAGCTCTGACTCTCTTCAGACTCCTTTGCCAGGTGGCTCCCTCGAGGTCAAGATGCCTTGGCCGAAGTCGAGCTCCAGCCCTCTCTGGACTCCTTCACCAGGTGGCTTCCTCGAGGTCGAGACACCATGGCCGAAGTCGAGCTCCGGCTCTCTTCAGATTCCTTCACCAGGTGGCTCCCTCGAGGTCAAGATGCCCTGGCCAAAGTCGAGCTCTGGCTCTCTCCGGACTCCTTCGCCAGGTGGCTCCCTCGAGGTCGAGATGCCTTGGTCGAAGTTGAGCTCTAGCCCTCTACGGACTCCTTCGCTAGGTGGCTCCCTCGAGGTCGAGATGCACTGGCCGAAGTCAAGCTCCGGCTTTCTTTGGACATCTTTACCGAGCGGCTCCCTCGAGGTCGAGATGCCCTGGCCGAAGTCGAGTTTCTCCTTCCTGGACCAGCCCCACTTTGGGCAAAGGGACCGGCTACTGAGGGGCATCGCCGCCTTCCTTAAATGGTAGTAAGCCACCCAAGGACCACGGAGGGGCGCTCACCAGGCCGCGATAATTATCTCAGCTACCACTTACACCGAAGGAGAAGGGGTCCCCCGATCGAGGTGCCACACTCCTGACCAACCGTCTATGCCACCTAAAAGAGGAAGTCAATCCAGAAGATTCAAATCCAGGCGGTGGCTGCCCCCTGATCGAGGCTCTACCAGGTTTTCCAGAATGGAGTGACAAGAAGAAGGGTCAGCAGTTCCTTATCACGAATGAGGAAAGGCACCTCGTGCATGCAATGGAACGTCACCGCACGCAACTGCAAGCAAGGGGAGGATCCCAAGGTAGGTAGCACGTAGCCATCCTGGCTTAAAAGGGTTCTCTAAGGTTCTAAGAAGAAGGTAAGCAAACAAATGGCAAAAGGGGCGGCATACAGGAGAGCAACCGAGAGGCCAAATGCTTTTGCTTTAGGCTACCGGAGACTCATTGGAAGGGTCTCGACGGACACAGCCATCCAGCTCGAACTTTCCTCCGCTGCCACTTCCCTCGCTCTACTCTCAACTCATTCACACTCTCCAACCACATAATCTTCTCCTCCTAGCATGGAGTCCATCTACGGAGCTCGATCGAGAGGATCTATTCTCCTGGATTGCCACTGACTTGACCATCGGAGTGCCCCCACTAGGATCACTAGCCCAGGTCTCCTCTATTTTGTAGGTCCAGGCATGCGAGCAGGATCCCGAGCAACAAGGGCATGGTCCGAGGTCATCCCAGCTACAGGCCATGGTGGTCGGGCCGACATTTCATCAAACTCAAATTATTGATTCATTTTCTTCTTCCAATTGACATACACTTCAAGATCTAAATTTCTATCGAAAGTGGGTGCATAGGGTCAATTGCTCCTAAAGACTCTCTCCTTCTAATCTATAAAGTCTTGGCAGGGGTATCTAGGATTATACTTAGGGGTGAGATCATAACATTGGGCTTTTGGACCAAGGGGAGGTGGACTAGGTGATTTGGGCTTAGTATGGTTCCTGATTTGATCATCCATTTGTCCTAACTCTTTGTTCATTGACCTTAATTGTTTAGTTAGGGTATCAAACTTTTCAGTCATGGTCCTCATAAAGAATTCAAAATTGGGGTCCATGGGTAAACTAGACTAAGTGTAGGACTGTTGGTCTAAAGCTCTTGACCTAATAGACAAGCAATACAGACCTAGCTTCTAGTGTTCATAGACCTAGAAGTTCAAAATACAGGATTTAACTAGGTACTAATTAAGGATGCAATTACCCTTTCCACTGGCCAGATAAGAGGTGCGAATGCAGGAGGCCCCCTCGCTCTCATGAGGACCCAATTAAAGAACCGCAAGTCTGCTTAAGGCATTTGTCGTTGGACCTTTAGCCTTAAATACCAATTCTAAGGAGTAAGTACAAACTCAAATAACACTTTGCCTCATCTTGTACTTGAACCCGACTTGTGGGTGTCCCTAGTTTAGGTTCATACTCAATTTTAATTAAGATTAGGTCAATGCACGATGATGGATGGTTGTTTTGGGCTAAGGAAAGGTTATTATCTCCTTCCCTTATTTTATATTGAATGCCCTTAAAATGATTTTGAAATGGATGCACAAACAACCAACTAGCTAACAAAATATGTAGAATAGCACAAACATGAGTCAAACCCGAATTTCAAAGTTTCAAAAATTCAAAAATTAAATTGAGAATTTCAGATCTGGAAATCTCAATTTTAAATTTTAATTTATAAATTATAGTTTGAAAATTTGTTCTTGGAGGTTGAAGGCTTAGGTAGGCAACCCAAGAGGGGGGATGAATTGGGTTTTATAAAATTTTTGTATTATTTGCAAAAGTGTGAACTAAAGCAAGTATGTGCTAGTGCAATTCAAGTGCTTGTGTATTTTAAATAAATGCAGTGGAAATAAAAAAATAAAAGCACAAGGAGAACAATCATATAAATATAAAGGTTTATAGTGGTTCATTGCCAATCAAGCACCTACATCTATTCCCCAAGCCATCCTTGGGAATACCACTATAATCAAACCGATTATAGTCAACTTATTTTGTCTTCGGGTTCACAAGTTAAAATCCTAGTTGGTTTTGTCACCTAGGCTCACCAACAACCTTTACAACTTGTTTTGACTTCGAGCTCACAAGTTAAACCCTAGTTGGTTTTGTATCTTTGGCTCACTAACAACCCACCTTGGTTTTACGGGCTAACTAAGAACCTAGTTGGTTTTATAACTTCGGCTTACCAACAACCTTGTTGGTTTTCACACAAGGCTTACCAACAAACCTCTCTTAGTTTTCCAAGGCTCACCAAAAACCTTAAGTAAACAAGTTAAGAGCAAAATAAAAAGAATACAATTTAAAGCTTTCTAAATTAAAGCAAATATCTCTTTGAAGCCCTTGATTGTTGATGAAGATCTTATCTTCAAGTTGATGAAGCCTTTGATTGATGCTTGTGGATGTAGACTTTGAATGCTTTTTTTGAAACTTGGAAGCTTGAAGGCTTGAATCACTCAACTCTTGAATCCTTTAAGAATATTCAAGAAACTCACCAAAGGATTGCTTCCCCATTTGATTCTTGATGATTTTATAGCCTCCCAATACTTAAATGACTGTTTATAGTCATTAGGAAGGAGAAACTAGCCATTGGAGCCAAGTTGGGGAAGTTCTGCACTTCAGAAAAACTAGCCATTACTGTTCAAGTGTCGACACTTAAATAGTAAGTGTCGACACTTGAATAGTACAAGTATCGACACGTGCTACGGTGAGTCGACACTTGGCACTATTCATAGCCAAATCTGATTTTTCATATTTCTATATTTTTCTTGTTCTCAGGCCTTGAGTCGACACTTCAATCTTCAAGTATCGACACTTGATCATCAGGTGTCAACACCTCATTTCCAGGTGTCGATACTTGTCTATGCCATTGCTGAAACTTGACCAAAATCAAACTTTAACCTTTTCAAGTTCTTCCATATCAATTCCAAAGTCCAAATACTTGATTTTCTATTAATTTAAGGACTTTTTCAACTGAAATACAAGTATTTCTTTATTCAACATGGTTGAGTACTAAGATCTAAAAAATATACTTAAAATATAATTATGACTCATATATACTTAAATATTTTGTCAATCATCAAAATCAAGACCAGAGTCAACAATCTTCCCCTTTTTGATGATGATAAAATCTTTAAGTATATGAATAGGATAAGCTTAACAGATTAACAATAGTATAAACATGTAAGCTCAAAACAAGAAGCACCAAGCTCCCCCTCAAAATATGATCCAAAAAATATTTTTCAAAAAATGCAAAATTTTCAAATTTTCAAAATTTCTTCTTCTTACTAATTCTTCCTTTTAGATAAAAATATTTTGCATTCTTCTCCCCCTTTTGCACTTTTTTTTATTTCTCAAAAGATTTTTTATGTTTATCTTATCTTCCCCTTTTCATACTTAACAATTTTCTCCCCCTTTTTGACATCATGAAAAAGGGTGAAAGGCAATACAAAATGGGAGTGAAGGTGGAAAGAATAGCAAGTAGATCATCAAAATCAATACATAAAAGTAATTTATCATGATACCACTTGAAATTGTTATAGATTGAACATGATATCTCCAAAAAAATGATATGCACATGCCAAAAATAATTCAATGTATATATAAACTTTGATATGCAAATTTTTCATTTATCTCACTCGTTCATGGGATCAGGTCATAGCGGCACCCCAACACATCATAAAAGACCCCAGTGAATTGGAAGAGAGGGTCTTTAAACCCTACTTAGCTTCTATGACCGGACGGCCATGGTGACTAACCCAATCCAAGGCCGTTACTAGGAATTCTTTTTAAAAAAAAAATTTTGATCCAATAAAATATGATACCACATGAATGTAACTCCCCTTAAAGAATTAGATTGAAAACAAGGAGAAGAGTATCAAAGCAATATAAGTACAGCATGATACCAAGCAAGATATTCAAAGCATCAAATATGTATATAATGATAACAAATTTTTAGATGCTCTCCCTGAATGTTATTCCCCCTTAAAAAATATGCATTCATTTGAGGAATAAAATATGAAAGTACATGCATCATAATTTCAGATAATTTTAGATATAAATTTTAAGTCTGATAGCAAGGATTTGAAATTTTCAAAATATTCATGATTTTCAAAATACAAAGCATTTATATCACTTGAAAATTTTTAGCATGATTTCAAATTCATTTTAAGATGATTTGATATCCATACAAATGCTAGAAGTAATATGATATCAAGTCTAGCTACTAGAGCAAGGGTTTATCAATATGCATACCTTCTTCTTAAATGTAACCCTTAACTACTAGTTCTATACTTGATTCAAATCAATTCTAACTTAAGCATAGATGCCAAAGATGAAGGCACATAAATTGTAACATTTCACTTGAAGTAATTCAAAAACTATATTAATCAAAATCAAGTGAAAGTCTAATAATCATAAGTTGAAATCATAAGAGCATGAAATCCATCAGCATCAAAATGGTCATGATCATAATAAATGACTATTAGTCTAAGCTTGATTCTAATTAATCAATTAAAATATTTTTCAGATCAATATGCATCTTTAAAAGTATTTTTCATGAAATAATTTAAGATACATTAATCAAAATCAAGTGAAGGTTTTACAATCATAAGTTTAATTATGATAGCATGAAATTCATCAATATCAAGAAGTTCATGATCCTAACCAATGATTATAAGTCCAAACTTGATTCTAATTAACTATTTAAAATAATTTTTCAAATTAATTGACGTAATAAGAATTTTACATTTTCAATTATGGAAGGAGATGTTTAGAATTTACCAATGTCAATAATCCTTCCTTTAACCATTTAGTCCAAAATATAGCTTGTCCACTTCTTCAAATTATCTTGTACAGCCACTTTTCAAGAACTTCCTTTCTTCATGTTGGGCAGTAAGACATTTCTTTAAAACAAACTAAGTGGATATTTTTGGTACCCAAACTTTCTTGGGTCCTTTATGATTAGTAATTATGGTTCCTTTTGGAACCCAAACTTTTCTTAATCTAGAAGGATAAGCATTAAAACCACATTTATAAAACAAATTGAAAGAAGCAGGAATAGAGAAATTCTTCAAAAGTTTTTGCTTCTTTTTCTCAACCAAAATATTTTTCTTATTCAAAACTTTATCACATGAATCTTTCAAAACAACATTTTCTTTTTCTAAAATTTCTTTTTGTTTAGAAAAATTATTCTTTTCATTTTTTAAAATATCAATCTTGGCATTTAAATCATCATTTTTATTTACAAGATTATTATTATTGAGAAAAAATGAATCTACATGCCTATTTAATTTCTTGCGCTCAATTTTTAGCAATTTATATTTATGCACAAGATCATTAGATGCATCATGTAATTCATCAAAGGTAAAATTATAATCATTTTCAGCACATACCTTTTTCTCATTTGCCATGAAGCAAAGATGGGTAACTTCATCATCCGTACTTCAATCTTCGCTATCGTTCCAAGTTGCCATCATTGCCTTGAATTTCTTTTTGGCCTTGAAGGCCATTATCTTCTTCTTCTCTTGATCAGCAATTACTTTCCTTTGCCATAAGTTCAACTCATAGGTCATAAGTGAATCGATAAGCTCCTCCAAAGGTAAGGTTTCTACATCTTTAGCTTCTTGGATCGCCGTTACCTTTGGATCCCATGATATTGGTAAAGATCTAAGAATTTTGTTCACCAAATCAGCATTAGTATAGATTTTGCCAAGAGTTTTTAATTCATTAATAATAGTCATGAATCTAGTAAACATGTCAGATATGGATTCATAATGCATCATTTAAAAAATTTCAAAAGAATGTACAAGCAAATTAATTTTAGTGTTCTTCACTTGAAGAGTACCCTCATGAGTAACTTCAAGTGTGTCCCATATTTCCTTCGCTGATGTGCATGATGAGAATCTATTAAACTAATTTAAGTCCAATATACAATAAAGCAAGTTCATTGCTTTAGCATTGATTTCAATTTGTTTAATGTCATATTCATTCCAATCCTCTTCGAGCTTTGGAATGGAAATGCCATTAACCAAAATGGAAGGAATATGAGAACCACTAACAATAACTTTTCAAAGATAATAATTAATAGATTGAATATGAATGCGCATGCTAGTTTTTCAAAAAGCATAATTTGTGCCATCGAAAAATGGTGGTCTAACACTAATACCTACTAGGGTTACCATAAACTTTAACTCAAAATCATTAGATTTTCAAAACAGAGCACCGGGCTCTGATACCAATTGAAGGCTTAGGTAAGCAACCTAAGAGGGGGGTGAATTGGATTTTATAAAACTTTTGTACTATTTACAAAAGTGTGAACTAAAGCAAGTATATGCTAATGCAATTCAAGTGCATGTGTATTTCAAATAAATTCAGTAGAAATAAAGAAATAAAAGCACAAGGAGAACAATCACACAAACACAAAGGTTTATAGTAGTTCGGTGCCAACCAAGCACCTACATCCACTTTCCAAGCCACCCTTGGGAATACCATTATAATCAAACCGATTACAGTCAACTTGTTTTGTCTTCTGGTTCACAAGTTAAAACCCTAGTTGGTTTTGTCACCTAGGCTCACCAACAACCTTTACAACTTGTTTTAACTTCGAGCTCACAAGTTAAACCCTAGTTGGTTTTGTATCTTTGGCTCACCAACAACCCACCTTGATTTTATGGGCTAACCAAGAACCTAGTTGATTTTATAACTTCGGCTTACCAACAACCTTATTGGTTTTCACACAAGGCTTACCAACAAACCTCTCTTGGTTTTCCAAGGCTCACCAAAAACCTTAAGTAAACAAGTTAAGAGCAAAATGAAAAGAATACAATTTAAAGCTTTCTAAATTAAAGCAAATATCTCTTTGAAGCCCTTGATTATTGATGAAGATCTTGTCTTCAAGTTGATGAAGCCTTTGATTGATGCTTGTGGATGTAGACTTTGAATGCTCTTTTTGAAACTTGGAAGCTTGAAGGCTTGAATCATTCAACTCTTAAATCCTTTAAGAATATTCAAGAAACTCACTAAAGGATTGCTTCTCCATTTGATTCTTGATGATTTTATAGCCTCCCAACACTTAAATGACCATTTATAGCTATTAGGGTGAAGAAACTAGCCGTTGGAGCCAAGTTGGAGAAGTTTTACACTTCATAAAAACTAGCAGTTACTGTTCAAGTGTCGACACTTGAACAGTAAGTATCGACACTTGAACAGTGCAAGTGTCGACACTTGCTACAGTGAGTCGACACTTGGTACTATTCACAGCCAAATCTGATTTTTCATATTTCTGTAATTTTCTTGTTCTCAGGTCTTGAGTCGGACACTTCACTCTTCAAGTATCGACACTTGATCCTTAGGTGTCAACATTTTATTTCCAGGTGTCGACACTTGCCTGTGCCATTACTGAAACTTGACCAAAATCAAACTTTAACCTTTTCAAGTTCTTCCATATCAATTCCAAAGTCCATATACTTGATTTTTCATTAATTTAAGGACTTTTTCAACTGAAATACAAGCATTTCTTCATTCAACATGGTTGAGTACTGAGATCTGAAAAATATACTTAAAATATAATTAGTACTCGTATATACTTAAACATTTTGTCAATTATCAAAATCAAGACCAGAGTCAACAGAGGTAAAAACGATTGTATGAAATTTTCAGCCTCTTAACTAACCTCCAACTAACTAGTTTAAAAATTCAAGATTTTAAAGTTTAAATTCCCAAAATTTAAAATTAAAAGTAGATTAGTTAGATCTCAATGTTAAGATCTCATATTTTAAGATTTTAAATCAAAAAATTTTGAAATTTGGTTAGGGAAGTTGTTATGAGAAGTGGTTACTAGAAGATTTTAGTAGCTTAACAAACTTCCAACTACCTTGATTCAAAATTCAAATTTCAAATTTAAAACCCTTCTAGAATTAGAAATTTAAATGGGAATCATCAGATTTTGACATCTGGATCTCACATCTCGAATTTGAAATTCAGAAAAAATATTTTTGAATTTTTTGAAAATTAAACTTAAGGGAGGGAAAAAATAGAATTTGAATAGCTTTTAGGAAACAACCTAAGAATCCAAATTTTAAACTCCAAAAAATATAGAAAAAAATATTTTTTTAAAAAAATTTATATTTCATATCCCAAACTCCTAAAATGTAGAAAAATATTTTTTTGGATTTTTTTGCCTTTTAAAAAAAAATACTAAAATTTCGTGGAATACTCGGGTTGGTGCTAGTACAGAAATTTTAGCAATCAGCAAACCTCCAATTGACTAGATTCAAATTTTAAAATTTAAATTTAAAAATCTAGTTCAAAACAAAGAGGATTAAATTTAAAATTTTAAAATTTAAATTTATAACACCTGTAATGTAAATCTAGTTCAAAACAAAGATTAGGATCTTCATGGCAAGGAACCATCACTACTAGGATAAGTTAATCTATAAATAATCATATCTAATAAAGCTTAGAAAGAGTTTTCCTACCAACAATGATGGCTAAAATATTTTTAGTGGAAGGGTTCACACAACACTCTAGGAAAGAGGATTAGATGGTAAGACTAGAACTCCTTCAACTTATGAACTTACCTTGCACTTGGAGCATGGCAAGAAACCTTCATCATCAACTCGAATCCTTGAGAGAACCTGCAATGAACTAGCAATAAGGGCATAGAAACTAAGATGGAAGGAAATAAATCAAAGGAAAATAAAGGAAGGGAAGTTTGGGAATGGCTTGAAGCTAGGCGGCAAGCTCTTCTCTTCTTCCTGTTGGTACATGCCTCAAAGACCTTGGAAGGGCTTCTTTGAAGCATCAAATGAGCCTCTCACCCTCTCCCTCAAGGAGTGACCTAGCTCTAGGACTAGGAAATGAAGAAAACTATCTAGATTAAAGGGCATCTTATCCTCTCCCCACAAGAAAACTAGACTAGAATTCAAGAAGAAAACCAAACTCAATATCATCTCAATTTCATTTCTAAAATGGAATGAATACAAGAGGGAAGGCTTGGCCCTATTTATAGGCCAACGAATTTTCAGAAAATTTATCCAAAAAAAGATTAAAATATAACTAATCCATGGATTAGTTATGCTAAGCACTAAATTAGGTGGCCTTAACTAAAATTGGTTACAACTTCCAACAAGAAATGGTTAATAACAAATTTTGGTTACAACAAACTTCCAAGTGGCACCTTCTTAGCTTGCCATGTATCATCAAGGGATTATTCTATGTGTCTTCAATAAAAGTGATCTTCCAAGTGGCGGCATGAGATGTTTCCACATGGCATCCAAGGATTCTTCCAAGTGTAATCAACATGAAACTTTCAATTATCATAAGGGATGGCGTCCAAGACTCTTCAAGTGTGCTTCAAGTGGTACTTCAAGTGGTGCTCCAATAAACTCTCAAGTGGCAAATAAAAAGGCTTGATGATCTCCCGAGTGGCATGAAAAAATTGCTTGACAAAGGGATAGTGTTAGCTCAAAGATAGGTTGAGTCGACTCAAGGTGCATGAAGTGTCGGCTCAAGGATAGATTGAGTTGACTCAAGGTGCATGAGTCAACACTTGAAAATTGGGGCTCTCCTTGCGTTGGCTCATGGAAGTACCTTTTTTAAAAATGAATTGCTTGAGTACTAGGGCTTTCTTTTAACCATGTTTTAGCTTCCATGAGGTGGACTTGCTTTCTCCATGGATATGTTGATTAGAAGACCTTCATAGCTACAATATTTGCTTGAAATCTATTTATCTTTGCTTGATATCCCCATCACCTACCTTTGGAGGAGCTTATTGGTTCACTCATGACCCATGAGTTGAATTTATGGCACAAAGAAGTGGTTGCTGATCAAGAGAAGAAGAAGATAATAACCCTCAAGGCCAAAAAGAAATTCAAGACAATGATGGCAACTTGAAGCGATTGCGAAGATTCAAGTTCGGATGATGAACAAGAAGTTGCCAATCTTTGCTTCATAGCAAATGAGAAAGAGGTATGTGTTGAAAATGAATATGATTTTATCTTTGATGAATTACATTATGCATTTAATGATCTTGTGCATGAATATAAAGTATTAAAAATTTAGCACAAAAAATTAAAAAGTTATGTAGATTCTTTTTCTCTTGAGAATACCAATCTTGCCAATAAAAATCATGATTTAAATATAAATATTGATGTTTTAGAAATTGATAAGAATAATCTTTCTAAAGAAAAAAAAAATTAGAAAAAAAAAATTGATTTGAAAGAGTTATGCAATAAGTTTTCAAATAAGAAAAATATTTTATTAAATAAAATAGAAATTCTAAGAATACCCAAGATTTTTATATCAAATGATGAGCTTTTAAAGAAAAACAAAAATCTTAAGTTGAAAAACAAGAATTTCTTTGTTGCTACTTCTTCCAATATTGCATGCTTTAAATATGAAAAATTTGGACTTAATGCATATCCTTGTAGATTAAGAAAAATTTGGGTATTCACTAACCCTAAAGGATCCATGAAAATTTGGGTACCAAAATTATCTTCTTAATTTGTTTTGCAGAGATATCTTGCAACCCAACAAGAAGAAAGGAAGTTTTTTTGAAAAATGGCTGTACAAGATAATTTAAAGAAGTTGACCTACTACATTTTTGACTAAATGGTAAAGAAAGGACTATAGATATTGATAAATTCTGAACATTTCCTTCTATAATTGAAAATATAGTTGAATATTTGTTATAAATGTTACATCAATTACTTTAAAAATTATTTCAATTGATTAATTAGAATCAAGTTTAGACTAATAGTCATTTGTTGTGATCATGAACTTTTTAATGTTGATGGATTTTATGCTCTCATGATTAAACTTATGATTATTAGACTTTTACTTGATTCTGATTAACATAGTTTTAAACTATTTTAAGTGAAATGTTATGATTTATGTGTTTTCATTTTTGGCATCTATGCTTAAGTTAGAAATGATTTGGATCAAGGCTAGAACTGGTAGTTAAGGATTATATTTAAAAATATATGCATATTGATAAATCCTTGCTCTAGTAGCTAAACTTGGTACTAGATTACTTCTAACATTTATATAGATAATCAAAATCATTTCAAATCATATGGTTTTCTTGAAATGTATTTTATTTTATATCCATGCTTAGACTAGAAATGATTTAAAATAAGTATAGAACTGGTAGTTAAGGGTTACAATTAAGAAAAAGATATGCACATTAATAAACCCTTAATCCAGTAGCTAGACTTGATATCATATTATTTCTAATATTTGTATGGATATCAAATCACTTCAAATAAATTTGAAATCATATTAAATTAAATCTTTAATTGTCAACCTCCTGTATTTTGAAAATCTTGTATATCTTGAAAATTCAAATCTTTGATTTCAGACTTAGTATTTATGTTCATATCTCAAATTATCTGAAATTATGATGCTTGTGCTTTCATATTTTAGTCCTCAATGAATACATATTTTTAAGGAGGAATAATATTTAAAAGGAGCATCCAAAGATTTGTTGTCATATATAATGATTTCAATATTTTTTTGATATCATGCTTTTTTATATTGCTCTATTACTCCTTCTCCTTGCATTCAAATCTATTTTTTTTAGGGGAGTTACATTCAAATGCTATCAAGATTTATGTTTTGCATGTGCATGTCATTTTTGTGGTATCATGTTCAATTGGTATCATATTTAATTAGTATCATATATTGATTTTGATGATCTACTTGCTATTCTTTCTACCTTCATTCCCATTTTGTATTGCCTTTCATCCTTTTTCTTGATGACAAAAAGAGAAAGAAAAATGTTAAGTATGAAAAGGGGAAAGATATGATAAACATGAAAAATTATAAGAGAAATGAAAGAAAGGGCAAAAGGGGGAGAAGAAAGCAAAATGTTATAATCTTAAGGGAAAAATTAGTAAGGGGGAGATTTTGAAAAATATTTTGAAATCATATTTTGAGGGGGAGCTTAATACTTATTGATTTTGAGTTTACTTGTTTATCTTATTGTTAATCTTTTTAAGCTTACCCTGTTCATATACTTAAAGATTTTATCATCACCAAAAAGGGAGAGATTGTTGACTCTAGTCTTAATTTTGATGATTGACAAAATACTTAAGTATATATGAGTATTAATTATATGTTTTAGTGTGTTTATCAATTTAAGTACTCATATCAGTTGAAAGAACAAAATACTTATATTTCAGTTGAAGAAGTCCTTCAAATTCAGGAATTTCAAGTTATAAGGACTTTGGAATATAAAGAAGACTTGGAAGGACTTAAAGTTTGATTTTGGATAAGTTTCAGCAAGTTTCAGCACTGGCACACTCAAGTGTCGACTCATGAAGATGTCAAAGTATCAACTCAAGGCCTGAAAACAAGAAAAATATAAAACTGTGTCAATCTAGAATTTTTGCCTTAAGCTGACCTGTCAGTGTCAACTCACCAATCAAGTGTCGACTCATGAAGAAATCAAGTGTCGACTCGTAAAGAACTCAAGTATCAACTCACCAAATTTAAGTGTCGACACTTGGTGTAACCGCTAGTTTTCAGAAGTGCAGAATTGATTCCAACTTGCTTCAAATAGCTAGTTTTTCATCTTCAATGGTCATAAATGGTTATCTATGGTTTGGAGAGCTATATAAACACCAAAAATCAAAAAGGAAAGCAATCCTTTGGTGAGATCATTGAATATCCTTCAAGGATTCAAGAGTTGAGTGGTTCAAGCCTTCAAGCTTCCAAAGATAAGAGAGTTGATCCAAGTCCACAATATCAAGCTTCATTCAAAGGCTTCAACAAATTGAAGACAAGCTTCTTCAACATTATCCAAGGGCTTCAAAGAGATACTTGCTTTATTTTAGAAAGCTTTATTGTATTCTTTACTTTCATTCTTGCATTGTTGTATCAAGATTTTTGGTGAGCCTTGAAAAATCAAAGAGGTTGTTGGTTAGCCTTTATGTAAAACTAACATAGGTTGTTAATGATCCCATAAAACCAACATAGATTATTGGTGAGCCCATAAAACCATCGAAGGTTGTTGGTTAGCCTAAGTTATAAAACCAACAAGGGATTTTTGACTTATAAGCCCGGGAAAACAAGTTGGGTTTTGATTAGTGAGCCCAGAAAACTAATCGATTGTAATATTGGTGATTATAGTAAAATATCCAAGGAGAACTTGAGGAGTAGATGTAGGTGCCTTGGAGTGCACCGAACCACTATATATTCTTATGTTTGTGATTGCTCTTATTTATTGCTTATTTACTCTTACATTTACTTTGTTAATTCCATTGCATATTTTCATTAAGTACACAAACACTTTGAAAAAATAAGCACTTGAATTGAATTAGCACATACTTGTTTTATATCCATTGAAATAGTTCAAATAATTTTTAAAACCCAATTCACCCCCCCTCTTGGGTTACATCATCACTAGGCAACAAATTGTTATGCAAGTGATGGCCGAAATGGGGGCAATGATCGATGTTGCCATAGAGGCCCTTAGATCTAGAAAGGTCCTGGCTCCGAGCACCGGTAAGTAGGAACTCATGAAGTACTTAGCACTTTACCTTAGGAAATTTTGTAAAGCCTCCCGACCAGTCGAGGTACTCTTCCTCCTATAACCCCCCTTTTTTTGGAAATGAAGTTTCTTAATTTCCATTGCCAAAGTCGTCCCCTTTTCTTCTTATTATTACTTCTTTTTCATTCCTTCTTTGAACTCTTGCTACTGGCTGGCCGAACCTCGCCCGGTCCCTGATGGGATGAGTGGATAATGGCACTATGGGACAAGCCATCCCAGAGGATGGTGTCATGGATTAGCCCATAGAACTTTGTCTGACTTCCGATCAGATGGATAGGCAAGGATGCTATGAAGCATACCACCTAAGGAGGTGGTGCTATGGAGCATCCTATTAAGCTTCATCTGACTTCCGATCAGATGGATAGGCAAGGGCGCTATGGAGTAGGTTGCCTAAGGAGGCAGTGCTGTGGAGCATCCTGTTAAGCTTTGTCTGACTTGCGATCAGATGGATAGGCAAGGGTGTTGTGGAGCAGGCTGCCTAAGGAGGCGGTGCTATCGAGCATCCCATTAAGCTTCATTTGACTTTCGGTCAGATGGATAGGCAAGGGCATTGTGGAGTGGGTTTCCTAAGGAGGCGGTGCTGTGAAGCATCTCATTAAGCTTCATCTAACTTCCGATCAGATGGAAAGACAAGGATGCTATGGAGTAGGCCACCTAAGGAGGTAGTGCTGTGGAGCATCCCGTTAAGCTTCGTCTAACTTCTGATCAAACGAATAGGCAAGGGTGCTATGGAGCAAGCCGCCTAAGGAGGTGGTGCTATGGAGTATCTCGTTAAGCTTTGCCTAACTTTCGATCAGGCGGGTAGGCATCCTTCAAGGATAATGACTGGGATGCTTTGCTGGAAAGCAACTTCATTCTAGTTTTGAACAAGGAATACACATCACTAAAAGTACATCCTCAGGTTCTCGGCATTTCATATCCATGGGATTTGGGTCCCATTGAGTTTGACAATCTGATACATTCCTTGGTGCAGTGCTTCAATTACTCAGTAGGGGCCTTCCCAATTCAAGGATAACTTATCCCATTCGATCGACCAGAAGCTAGAAAAATCCCTGTGATGAGGAGATCCCTAATATCTTTTAAAGGATCATGAGAACTACTAGACGAAGAGGTAGACCAATCTTTAAAGTTCTCTATCAAATAGAACCCATAGAATAGAATGAACTAAAGGAGAAACTCTAGGAGTTGCTTGATAAAAGCTTCGTTAGGTGTAGCGTCTCTACATGAGTTTCTCCATAAAATTGTGCATAGATTACATGAAGCTAAAATAAGTCACAAATTAGAACCAATATACTATGTTTGTTGAGAAAATACCTCGATTCGGCCTAAAATACAAAGCCTAGGCATCAAAAAACTCAAGAGAAGACTAACATAGGCCCAGGAGTAGACCAAGCCTAGTAACAATGGGCCAGGCCCGGCCCAGGCCTCAATGCACATGCAAGGTGTGGCCTGAAAGTGCACGAGGCATGTGCCCTGTAGGTGCATGTGGCTCGCGATGCATAGTGCAGGCCACAAGACTGCATTTCGTGTGATCCACGGACACAGTTCATGCAGTCCATGTGTGTTTCTTGTGCATTTCGTACAGCACATAGTGGTCTATACATGCAGACATGCAAGTGGCATGCGGGGATTGGCCCAGTTCATGTGGCAGTTCATGTGGGAGAGGGTAGCATGGTCCATGGGTGGTCTATAGTGTATGGAATACAATTTTGACTCGATTTGGATTTTGTTTTCAACATAGTTTGAATCTCTGGAGTCTTGTTGAAGTACTCTTTGAAACAAAGAACTATATACAAGTTGTACACAATCTCAGGATCTTTAAAAGGGGGGACAGAGGCCAAGTAGGGTGTGGTAACGACAAAGAAAGCCTATAGAGGCTAGAGGGTCTCCTTAAGAGTTAAGAGATTTTGTGAGGGATTTGGATTTCTTGTTGAGAGATTATTGTACAAGATTAAGAGGGCAAGTTTTTCTCTTATAAGTAATTTTTTTCATGGTGAAGTCTTGCATGCCTAACTAAATTGTATTATATATCTTTTCTCTTTCTATTTTCTCTTGCGGTATCAACTTCATCGATGGAGGTGCGATCTTGGATGAGAATTTGTATTCTGCAATCCGCGGGATCTCCAAATAAGTGATATTAGTGCAAGTGATACCATAATGACTGGTATTATAGTGAGGCTATCCATGTTGCAGCAATGTCAATCAAGGTTAAAGAAGATGGAGAAGAAAAGTGTAATTAAGATGAAGATCAACTAGTATGATGAGAAGGGCAATTTTTCTTTGTGGAAAGCAAGGATGAAAGACATGCTTATCCAATAGGGGTTGATGATTCTTCCTTATACAAGGGGAGGTTGGCTACCATGGAGGATAAAATTTAGAATTGGTACTAGATGGAGCCGGTGAGCATGATCCGCTTGTACTAGTAGATGATACGGTGATTCATGTACTTAGCTAAACTTCTTCAACGATAATGTGGATGAAGCTCGAGAAGCAGTTTTACTCTCTTCCTCTAAAAGCAGTTTTACTAGCTATGAATGAGCGAGAGACAGAGCGTGGAAGAGTATCTAAGCAAATTTTAGAGGATTATCACTGATCTTCTTAGTATTGGTGAGAGAGTTGAGAAGAAGACTAGGGTGCTGATCTTGTTGTTGTCGCTTCTCCCATCCTTTGAGTCCTTGGCAATTGCTCTTCTAGTAAGAAAGAACATCAAGATGGAGGGATTTGAAAGAAATGAGGTGCAGGTGGTTTGACATGGTCCTACACTAGGCATGCAAACAGCTGCGGGAGCAGAATGGATATTAAAAATATTTTTAAAAAATTAGCGCAGCGAAAATCTGCTCCGCCCAGAACCTAACCTATTCATGTTGCATGTAAGCATGTATCATGATATAAAAATTTGCAAAATATTAAACAAATAAATCTATTCATGCATGATTAAAAAAATAATTTCAAAACCTTTATTCCACCTGGAATAACTCTGGAATAAAGCTAGAATAGGCTGGAATAGCTGGAATAAAACTATTCCAGCCTTCTTCTTCCTTGGACTAAAATTTTGCTCTGTTTTGAGCTTGAAAATAGCAGTGAAACACCACTTTCCGGACCTCCATTTGCTCCCAAATCGCAGCAGTGGCAAGGTGGAAAAGTGTTCTTCGATCTCCAATGGAAATCTGCAAGGAAAATACAGTGTACACGATGTACAAAACAGCCAAAAACCTGCTGCCATAATTTCTGCAGCAGAACTGGACAGCACTCTTTTGCTTCACGTTTGGAGCAACAGCAGGTGATCCGGCTCGCGTGGCTTGCTTCCAGGAGTAGAAGGGTACTCCCTCTAGAGGGGAGACTCACCGGGGGCTCTCCGATCCACCTCCGCGCGCGGGGTACTAGCCACTGGAAGACGATTCGGCACAATGAACGGCAGCAACTGGCCTTGCTGTAGTCCTGGGTTTGAGCACTCAAATGGACAAGGAAATGGGGCCTGAGACTCTCCTTCTCACCCTCCAAAACCCAGCCTATAAGTACCCAATGGAAGCAAGCAAAAACTCTATCAAAAACGTCCCAGAATTTTTTTTGCTTTCTCTTCACACGGTGTAACTTCAACTGAGTTGTAAACAGGGGCGCGCTGCAGAGGTTTATATAGGCAACTGGGAGAGGGAGTAATTCATAGAGACCGGGAGAGGAAGAGGCAGCAGCCGTTAAGCCATAAAAACAACCATAAATGAGAGGTAAATGAGCAGTGGTGGAGGGAGAAGAAGAGGCGCCAGCGAGGGGAGACGTTCGGCCTTCTCCCAACGTTAGGAAACTTTTACACAGTGAAACCAGTCCATTCCCAATTGGGTTCAGTCCCATTAAACCTCTTGGTTCAATCCAATTGAACCGGTTTCAAGCCCAATTAAATTGGTTCATGGGATTAAAATTGGTTCACAACCAATTGAAGGCCAAAACGAACTCTGAATTAGTTCAAAACTGGTTCAGAAAAAACCTGGTGCAGTCCTGGTCAACCTGAAACAATTTTCGGTTGACACAAACAAGGGCGCAAGACAGGAAAAAGAGTGCTCAAAAAATACTGTGACCATAAAACCGAAACGATTCCCAATCATAATCGGTATCCTGATCAGAGAGTAATCCTCTATGGCGTGTGACCTCATAGGTTCGAACCTAAACTGTAGCACTAGAACAATTCTAGTACCAGCACAGGAAACCATCTAGCAATGGATCCCGACGTCCGGATAGGTCGAAGATGCGGGAGCAAACTATCAAACCTCTGGCATATGGTTACTGTATAATTCATCCCTTTGACCTCTAATGCTCAGGATGACTGAGATTGGGCTGCCAACCCAGACAGAGTCAATCGACTATGTGTCTCAACCTTGCAAGCCCAGTGACTCTTCACTAGGACTACCCCGGCCGAGAATTTGCTAAATTGAGATACTGCGAGACATTCAATCCAAACTGTTTTGACAAGTCAATTCCATCTTGGTCCATCACTGCTCCACAAGTACTTGCCTGTACCCAGAAACCTTCCATCACCGGATTAAAAATCGGGTAGTCCGGCACCAAAGCACAGGGAGTTGCTTGCAAGCTACCGTGATGACCTCAGGTCAGAGGGACACATATACCCATATCCAATCGTGAGTATCCCTTTGGCAGAAAGGGGCTGCACGGAGTCACGTTCAATGAGATCATATATCCCACTTGTAGATCACATCAGTGTCACCACACTCATTTGGTCAAGAGGACAACCAAACGATGCGAACTACAACAACCTATACTTGATATATTGTCCGTCCAGTACAATATATCCTTTGGTTGTGAACAAGGTTTAAGGACCACTGATACATCCTCTCTGTATCGAAGTCAGTGTAGTCCTAAGGACTTCATCACATGGAAAGAGTTCATTTCAGGAAAATTTAGTATGTGATAAGCTGCCATAAATATATTTTATTAATTCAAAGAAAAAGTACAATACTTAGCTCAACCGCCTATAACCCAGGCGATGGCTTTGGGACATAATTCCAACAACTCCCACTTGTACTAAAGCTAATCAGAAGAGTATCTAATACCCATTCCCATTTACAATAGTCGAACTCTTTTATTCCGAGGGCTTTAGTGAAGGGGTCGGCAAGATTTTCTTTTCCATCGATCTTCAGAAGATTGATGTCGTCTCGTTCTACGATCTCTCGTACGAGGTGGTAGCGCCGCAGAATGTGCTTGGTGCGGTGATGAGCTTTAGGCTCCTTAGCTTGAGCAATGGCTCTAGTGCTGTCACAGTACACCGGAACAGGACCATCTTGGGAAGGTGCCACCTCTAGCTCTCCAAGGAACTTTCGCAACCACACAGCTTCCTTTGCTACATCTGATGCTGCAATGTATTCTGCTTTGCATACCGAGTCTGCAACAGTTGCCTGCTTGGAACTTTTCCAGCATATCGCTTCTCCTTCGGGCGGATCAACCAATGTCCAAACATTGTTGATTTCCATGGACTCCATTTCGGATCGCATGGCTCCAAGCCATGCCTTAGAGTCAGATCTCTGAAGAGCATCCATATAGGTGATCGGATCCTCATTGTTCTCATCGAGCTCAATGGGATCGCCATCCCGGACCAAGAAATCGTAGTATCTGTCCGGCTGATGCGGTATTCTACCGGATCTCCTAATGGGTTCTGGGTGTGATTTAATCATAGCCGGTTCTACGATGTCCTTAGAGTGTGCAGGTTCTTCTATTGGCTGAACTTTATCAAGTTCAATCTTAGAGGCTATAGTTCCTTCTCCAAGGAACTCTTTTTCAAAAAGATAGCTCTATGAGCAACGAACACCTTTTTCATTCTCCAAGTAGAAGAAATACTATTTGGTTTCCTTATGATAACCAATGAATAAACACCGATCAGACCTAGGACCAAGTTTGTCTGAGTCTAAACGCTTTACGTAAGCCGGACAACCCCAGACCCGAAGGTGTGAGATTGAGGGTTTACGTCCATTCCACATTTCATACGGAGTGGAGACAACAGATTTACTTGGAACATTATTTAACAAGTAACAGGCTGTCTGAAGCGCATATCCCCAAAAGGATAGCGGCAGAGTTGCAAAGCCCATCATGGATCGAACCATGTCCAACAAGGTTCGATTCTTCCTTTCGGACATACCATTCAACTGTGGTGTACCTGGAGGAGTCCACTGAGAGAGAATTCCATTCTTCTCAAGATATGTCAAAAATGCACTAGATAAGTATTCGCCACCTAGATCAGATCGAAGGGTTTTAATACTTTTTCCAGTTTGCTTTTCTACTTCATTATGGTATCGTTTGAACATTTCAAACGACTCAGACTTATGTCTCATTAAAAAGACATAACCGAACCTTGTAAAGTTGTTTGTAAAAGTAATGAAATATTTGTATCCTCCTCTAGCACTAACTGTCATCGGTCCACATACATCAGTATGTATTAGACTTAGAAGTTCTGTAGCTCGTTCACCTTTTCCAGTAAAAGGTGACTTGGTCATTTTACCAAGTAAACAGGATTCACAAGTGGGCAGTGATTCAGAATCACTGACCTCGAGAAGTCCATCTCCTCGTATCTTGTTATCCTATTTTGGTTAATATGACCTAGCCTACAGTGCCAAAGATACAAATCATTGACATTATCTAATCTTGGGCATTGCTGGAAGTGTGCATTACACTAACAGGCCTTGATAGTACGTATATGCCATTATTTAATCTTGCTTTCATTATAACAGAGTTATTCAAAATAACATTACAAAAATCTCCTTTTATTGATAGTTCAAAACCACAATTGGCCAAAAGGCCTACAAAGATTATGCTCATAATGAAACTAGGACAATAGTGACAGTCGACTAGTTCGACAGTACAAGACTCAAAGACAAGACGCAGGACTCCGACCGCCAGTACTGGAACACGATTTCCATTCCCGATGCTTAGAAACTGTTCTCCATCTTCAAATCTTCTGCTAACTAGAAGTCCCTGTAACGAATTACAAACGTGAATTGGACTACCAGTATCCAATACCCAGTTAGCAGTATCAATAATTGAGTAATTGTAAGGTTTTATCATATAAATACCTTGTTTAGCAGACTTCCGCTTCCTCGGCCTGTTCGGATCAAGGGACGTAATATAAAGAGGACAGTTCCTCTTCCAGTGTCCCTTCTTCTTGCAGTAGAAACATTCTGCAGAAGATTGATCAGCCTTATACTTCCTGGTCTGACTAGGGCCATGAGCATTCTGCACCTTCTTTCCCTTTTTTTCGTTTTCTTCTTCCCTTTCTTAAAGGGATGACGACCTCTACTTCCTCCCACTAAATTCACCACCCCCTTATTCAGTTGGTTGTCTTTCTCGAAAGTCTGCAGTAACCCCAAAAGACCATGGTAGTTGACTGTAGGCTTGTTCATTCTATAATGATCAAGAAAATCAAGATAGGAGGAGGGAAGAGAATTCAAGATCGCATCCTTGCCGAGCTGCTCGTGCAAGGGGCATCCGAGTTTGCCCAGTTTTTCAATCAGCTCGATCATGTACAATACATGATCAGTGACTGAACCACCATTCAGTATCTTAGAGTTGTAGATGGCACAAGAACTTTGTACCGTTCTACATCATCTGGGGTGCCGAAGGATTCCTTCAACTTTGTAGGATTTCATCAGGTTGGGCCTCCTCGAATTTGCGACTGAACTCGTCGTTCATCGCCGCTAACATAATGCATCGGACAGCAGTCCGATCAGAGACCCACTTCAGATAAGCGTCTCTGACCGCACTCCGTGCATTAGTGGGAGGGATTTCAGGTGCTGGATCCGTTATCACATAGAGGATCTGTTCATGCTCTAGAATGATTCTCAATCTTCGATACCAACTATCGAAGTTGTGACCCTTTAACTTCTCGTTATCGAGAAGTGACCGGAGCGATAAATTAGAAGACATCTGAAAAGAAAATAAGACCAATTAGTGTATGAATTAATAATTTAACCAAAAGACTTGGACTTTAGTCTAAAGGTTTCTCTCACTAATTTTTCAGATTGGTAGCTTCTAACTCCAATTCGTGAAAAAACACTCTTTCAAGTGGGTACTGAAATCCAATAGGCCTCGCATGAGCCCGACTATGGCCAGCTCACCCATACGAGCCTAAAGGTAGATTCATAAACCAATTATTTCCTAAACAATTTTCAGTATTTTATTTTGCCCCAGAGAATACCCCAATCAGCCTAGGGCCTCCTATTGCGGGTCTCTGGTTAGGTCCAACCATTAAAATGATAAATCCAATGCTTCCAGCTAACTAAAGACCAAGCCCGACTATGGCCGGCCCACCTGGTCCCGTTAAGGAGGTTGCACTGAACCATCATCGATCAGATAGAAATTCCAATCGCCGGATGTACACTCGTTCTATGGAACTGCCGATGCACACCAAGCTAGTGGACACATTTCTATCCAACTTAATGGGAGGCTAAGACACTGTCAACTCTTTGACTTAGTCTTTTTAAGGACCTAATAATTTTAGAGGATTTTAGTTTGTGACAGAAGAAAAAGAAGAAGGACATGGATCAACCTCCCACTGAATCAATCAGATTCCAGGAGGGTTGAAATAAATCAACAAATTGATCCATGGGCACCTATAGATCAGTCAGACCGATCAACCTGGGTGACATGGGTTAACTCGAGTCATTGAGCTTTTCCAATCAGTTCTGGTCTACTCGACTAGCCAGGTAGGTGAGATCATGGGTGAGTATCCACCATTAACCATCTTTCCTAGACACCAACCAAGCTGGCCAGAAAAGAGGTAGCCTCATACAACCATGATCACAATGCCAAACCTACCTCGACACCAGTCGGTTTACCAGACTTGATCAGACTAGCCTAAAGACTCGGGCATCCACTGAGCCACTAATTGGATCCATTTTAGATGAACGGATCAACTAATCTAACTATTAGATAGTTCTAAAGAAGGGCATTATACAACTTTTGTTTAATCTTCTTGTAATCCGGTCAACTAAACTTAGGTCTAACCATTATGGAACCCAACTAGTCAACTAACCCAATTAACCCAAAATGGCTTATGCAAATTGATTAGATTTTATAAACCTAAAAAAATTTTAATAAGCCAAACACTTAATTAAAATAATTTTTAATTAAGTCACTATGTAAAACAATTTTGCATAACTAATCATGCATCTAGATTCAAAATTTTACAAATATTTTATATCCAATAAAACATGCCTAAAACATGTATCACCAAATTAAAATAATTTTAATTTTAATATTCTTTAAGGATCCTTCTGAAGAGGCCAACACAGACGATCCGCATCGTGTCAAAGATACACGGTCATGGTGAAGGTCTCAACTAGGTTCCAAAAAGAAATCATGATACATTTTTAGATTAAATAATTTTTAATCTATAAACATGCATACATGAATAGATTACACATGCAACCTGGCTCTGATACCACTGAAAGAAATGAGGTGCAGGTAGTTTGACATGGTCCTACACTAGGCATGCAAACAGCTGTGGGAGCAGAATGGATTTAAAAATATTTTTAAAAATCCGCGCAGCAGAAATCTGCTCCGCCCAGAACCTAACCTATTCATGTTGCATGTAAGCATTTATGATGATATAAAAATATTTGCAAAATATTAAACAAATAAATCTATTCATGCATGATTAAAAAAATAATTTTCCATACCTTTATTCTGCCTGGAATAACTCTGGAATAAAGCTGGAATAGGCTGGAATTGCTGGAATAAAACTATTCCAGCTTTCTTCCTTGGGCTGAAATTTTGCTCTGTTTTGAGCTTGAAAAATAGCAGTGAAAACACACTTTCTGGACCTCCGTTTGCTCCCGAATCGCAGCAGCGGCAAGGTGGAAAAGTGTTCTTCAATCTCCAATGGAAATCTGTAAGGAAAACACAATGTACACGATGTACAAAATGGCCAAAAACCTGCTGCCATAATTTCTGCAGCAGAACTGGACAGCACTCTTTTGCTTCACGTTTGGAGCAACAGCAGGTGATCCGGCTCGCGTGGCTTGCTTCTAGGAGTAGAAGGGTACTCCCTCTAGAGGGGAGACTCGCCGGGGGCTCTCCGATCCACCTCCACGCGCGGTGCTAGCCGCTGGAAGACGATTCAGCCACAGTGAATGGCAGCAACTGGCCTTGCTGCAGTCCTGGGTTTGAGCACTCAAATGGACAAGGAAATGGGGCCTGAGACTCTCCCTCTCACCCTCTAAAACCCAGCCTATAAGTACCCAATGGAAGCAGGCAAAAACTCTCTCAAAAATGTCCAAAATTTTTTTGCTTTCTCTTCACACGGTGTAACTTCAACTGAGTTGTAAACAAGGGCACTGCAGAGGTTTATATAGGCAGCTGGGAGAGGGAGTAATTCGTAGAGACCGAGAGAGGAAGAGGCAGTAGCCGTTAAGCCATAAAAACAACCATAAACGAGAGGTAAATAAGCAGCAGTGGAGGGAGAAGAAGAGGCGCCAGCGACGGGAGACGTTCGGCCTTCTCCCAACGTTAGGAAACTTTTACACAGTGAAACCGGTCCATTCCCAATTTGGTTCAATCTTATTAAACCTCTTGGTTCAATCCAATTGAACCGGTTCAAGCCCAATTAAATTGGTTCATGGGATTAAAATTGGTTCACAACCAATTGAATGCCAAAACGAACTCCGAATCAGTTCAAATCTGATTCAGAAAAAACCTGGCGCAGTCCTGGTCAACCCGGAACAATTTTGGTTGACACAAACAAGGGCAAGATGGAAAAAAGAGTGCTCAAAAAATACTGTGACCATAAAACCGAGATGATTCCCAATCATAATCGATATCCTGATCAGAGAGTAATCCTCTGTGGCGTGACCTCATAGGTTCGAACCTAAACGGTAGCACTAGAATAATTCTAGTGCCAGCACAGGAAACCATCTAGCAATGGGTCCCGGCGTCCGGATAGGTCGAAGATGCGGGAGCAAACTATCAAACCTCTGGCATATGGTTACCGTATAATTCATCCCTTTGACCTCTAATGCTCATGACGACTGAGATTGGGCTGCCAACCCAGACAGAGTCAGTCGACTACGGGTCTCAACCTTACAAGCCCAGTGACTCTTCACTAGGACTACCCCGGTCGAAGATTTGCTAAATTGAGATACTGCGAGACATTCAATCCAAACTGTTTGGATAGGTCAATTCCATCTTGGTCCATCACTGCTCCACAAGTACTTGCCTGTACCCAGAAATCTTTCGTCACCGGATTAAAAATCCGGGTAGTCCGGCACCAAAGCACAGGGAGTTGCTTGCAAGCTACCGTGATGACCTGAGGTCAGAGGGACACATATACCCATATCCAATCGTGAGTATCCCTTTGGCAGAAAGGGGCTGCACGGAGTCACGTTCAATGAGATATCACATATCCCACTTGTAGATCACATCAGTGTCACCACACTCATTTGGTCAAGAGGACAACCAAACGATGCGAACTACAACAACCTATACTTGATATATTAGTGTCCAGTACAATATATCCTTTGGTTGTGAACAAGGTTTAAGGACCACTCGATACATCCTCTCTGTATCGAAGTCAGTGTAGTCCTAAGGACTTCATCACATGGAAAGAGTTCAATTCAGGGAAATTTAGTATGTGATGAGCTGCCATAAATATATTTTATTAATTCAAAGAAAAAGTACAATACTTAGCTCAACCGCCTACAACCCAGGCGATTGGCTTTGGGACACAATTCCCAACAGGATTACTATAGCACTACTCCGAAAGAGGCTACAGGAGAATCGAACTTTGAGTTCATGTGACAACTTAGTTTTAGCAGTGACTGTAGGTGCAGATGGCACAAGATAGAGTGATGGAAGATCATGAGGTGGGCGGTCCAGGTCTAAATCAAGGGATGTGAGTAAGATTGGATGCTATCGATACAATGAATTGGAAAATCGTATCAGAGATTGTTCATAATTTAAGGATCGGATGAAGGCTACTGTGGTAGTGGTCAATGGTAGCAATAATGACAAATGCGATGAGGTGGTTTTAATATTCGACAAGATATTTACTTCTTTCCTATAGTGGATTTTAGATTATACATGTCCATATCATATCTATTATAGAGATGAGTAGTTTGACTCTCTAGAAAGTAGAGAGAGTTCTATTTACTTATCAAATAGATCGAGCTGTGCGATCAAGAATATCAAGATAATTAGCTTGAGAGCATATGATGGGACAGTAAAGAAATTGAACAAGATCCAATATATTCTTAGTTTTTGCAATAATCTGATTTTATAGAGTAGACTAGATTCAAGCAGTTATAGGTGAAAAGCTAGTGATGGAATTCTGAGGTCATGCATGATGGTAAGGTTATATTAAAGGGAAAGAAGTATGAAGCACATTATCTCTTAATAGGGAGTTCAATGCAAGGTAGAGTTTTGATGTAGATAGGAGTCTAGTACAAAGTGGAGCTCTGGACATAGGTAGATAGACATGAGATGCGAGACTCGTGAGGATGATAAGCGATGTCACAGAGTGAAATTCCTATTACCATAAGAGGCTTTTCTAAGCAGGTCAGGTCAGGCAAAGTATAATACACTATGGAGATGGGATCGAGCTACCTGGCTCAACTCCATGTTTGCCCATCCATAAGCAGTAAGCGTTTGCTCAAGGCATGGGGATGAAATTTTTCAAAAGCTCTCAAAAATTAGGTGGAGGTCGAATATCAAGTTGAGGTAGAGATTGTTGAGAAAATACCTTGATTTGATCCAAAATGCAAAGCCTAGTCACTAGAAAACCTAAGAGAAGACCGAGCATAAGCCCAAGAGCAGATCAGGCCCGGTAGGAGCAGATTAGGCTTGGCAGTAGCAAGCCAGGCCCAGGTGCATATGCAGAGCATGGCCCACAGGCATGCACGACCTGCAGGCATGCATGGCTCGAGATGCTGGCAGCCCATAGGCACATGCAACCTGCATGCATGCGTGGCCCGCAATGCACAGTGTGGCCTGCAATGCACAGTGTGGTCCACAAGATAGTGTTTCACACTGGCCATATGCATTTTTCATGCATTTCATATAGTGCATGGCGGTCCACTCGTGCAGATGCACACGTGGCACACGAGGATTGGCCCGATTCACATGGTAGAGAGTAGCGCAGTCAATGGGCGATCTAAAGGATATTGGATGCGATTTTAACTCAATTTGGACTCCATTTTTTACATGGTTTGAATTTCTAGAATCCTGTCAAAATGCTATTTAAGACAGAGACCTGTACACAAGTGTACACGATCTTAGGGTCTTTAAAAGGGAGAATAGTGGTCAGGTAAGGTATGGTAGCGATAAAGAAAGCATGTAGAGGCTAGAGGGTCTTCTTGAAAGTTGAGAGTTTTTGTAAGAGATCTAGGACTTCTTGTTGATAAATTATTGTACGGGATTGAGAATATGGGTTCTTATCTTGTAAGTAATTTTTCTTTCAGTAAAGGTTTGCATGTCCAATTAAATTATATTGTATCTTTTCTCTTGCAGTATCCATTTTGTCGATGAAGGTGCAATCTTGAACATAAATCTGTATTCTGCAATCTGAAGGATCCTCCAATAAGTGGTATCAATGCATGTGGTACTACAACACTGTCAACGATTGATGATCTTTTTGATCGGTTATAAAATGTCCAAGTCTTCTTCATGATTGATTTTCAATTAAATTATCATCCATTAAAGATTAAGGTTGTTGACATATCAAAGGTAGCTAACTGCTTGAACTTATCTGCAAAACAACAGAAAATTATAGTTATCTTCTGCAAAACTACCTTTCATCATCACTTTGAAAGAAAAAAGATCTAACTATTTATGTATTAAATATTTCCAAACATTAGAAATAACTATAAGCTTTATTTCCTCCCATTTCATTTGGTCTTGCCTGCATCTTGCCAATTATGTAACTGATATAGGCCCCTATTTTTTGCATCCCAAAAAAACAAAACCGTTTATGCTCCTTATTTTTGTTCTACTCCATTCACAACCTCTTTTCCATTCTACACCCACAGCTTCCCAACCGGCCCCAAGCAGCATAGCTTTGCTGTTATAGCTGACCAAGCTCCAAGAGCTTTAACATGTCATGTTTATGTACATTCTTGAAAATGTTAACAAACTATGAAAAAAATTACAGCTCTTACCTCAATTAAACATGTCCTATGAGTGTAGAAAAGTCATAAATATTATATATAAAAACTACAATTATTTTGAGTGACTAACTAAATTCTTTAAAAATATAACACCATTAGGGTTCAAATTCTTTACAAAATCCGTGATAAACACATGATGATCACTAATCTGATTGTACATAATGTGAAAAATCTGCTAGATTTTCTAGTAATACTCATAATAAAAACATGTAGTTTGCTAGATAACACATGCAAGCATACCCAAAAAAAAACAGTTGGGGGGGGGGGGGGGGGGGGGGGGGGGGGGGGGTGGAGGAGAGTGGGTGGGTGGGTGTTAACCTTATTAAAATAGTGCATATTACAATGATGTAATGAATTATATTTATTACTAATTGTTCCTGGGATGCTATGGAGCTAGGTCAAGACAACAGTCAAGATGGACTCGAATAGTTATCAACAACAAGGATAAAAAGAAAAAAAATAAAAAAAAATTACATCTTAGTCTACTCCGATTGTCCTGGTGCATCCCAAATTACAACATAACTAGAACAACATAGATGGTCAGGGTACATCCCAATGAGAACCATTGTCTTGCAGATGTCCCAAGTTCCAGTTTCATTCCTCAAATGATATGGTACTTGTGGGATATATTGGTACTTTCAAAATCACTACCACAAAAATGCTATTTACCAGAGGACAAATTTCATTGCTGATCTATATAGCAGTGAATTAGCAACAAATTTACTTAAATTGCTAAATATCTCATAACTAATTAGCAGCGTATCATTTCTGTTGTTATTTATTGCTGATTTTTTTTAGCAACAGAATAGCAATGGAATAATTTCATTACATATTTTTGAACAACGACTTTCTAAATCAAATAATCATGATTACAATTTTGTCACAAATCTGTTGCTAATCCTTATTAAATTTTCAATTTTTTATTATTAATCCATTACTTTGTAAAACCATTGTTATTATTTTAATATTCCGTTATAAATCCATTGCTAATCCCATTTTTAATTTTTTAGATTTTTATTGTTAATTCATTACTATGCCGATGTAAAACCATTGCTATTATTTTAATCTTCTGTTGCAAATCCGTTTCTAATCCATTACAAATTTTCAAATATCCATTGTTAATGCATTGTAAATCCATTACTAATTAATATATTTTAAAATTCTTTCCATTGCAAATCTATTACTAAATTATATTTTTATAATTTTTTGTATATATTTTTTTAAAACAATATATTTATATATTCATGCTATATATCTAACAACAATTATAATAATTTCAAACCATCCAATAATAAATTTCAAGCCATCCAACAATAATAACAATTCTACATCCAATAATATCAATAATTTAATAAAGTATATATATCAAAAAAATATTCATAATATCTTATACATAAAGCATGTATCATGCATTTTTACAAAGTTTATATACAAATAACTATCTAATATGTAAAGCAAAAGATACTAAGCAAAAACTATAGAGTGTTTATGTGCACGTCACCACCACCAGTGTTTTGTCCATCTCTGTCGCCTCCTGATGTACGATGCTCCGAAGTAGAACTCTAACATTATATATTAAACAATAAAGAAATAATACAGAAAAGCACAAGTAAAGAAAAAGTAAATGTGATATTTTTCTTATCTCTTATTGAGTTGGAGATGGTGCCATAAGAATATGCTGTGTATTGATTGACAGGCGCATCCAACCAAGAAGAGTAGTCCACCAAGTACCTGGCCAATTTCATGATGCAGACCAAGGAATCAAAGGAGGAACTGCGGTAAGATTCTTTTCAAAAGACCCAAGATGCTCAGGTGCTGATTCCATCCCAATTTAAGTTATAAAAAATTAACAGTGCACTCCAAAAAAAATGACATCACCGGGTTCAAAAAGACTTTGTAAACTTGGTTTCTGTTGGCTCTACCCCATGATTTTGATGATTAACAAAACATTGAGTACATATTTTGTACTAATGATCATTTGTAGTTATGAGTTTTCAGGTTTCAAGCACCTCAAATTCTCAAAACTAGAGTATCATGGCACGCTTTGGAAACAAAGCATTTTTCGTGGTTTGGGAAGTCTTCTCCATTAAAAAAGGACACAACGAGTTCAATTATTGTTGATATATGTTGCATTTAAGTTTCATGAAAAATATTTATGTTTTTGGCTTGTTTGGCACTTGCTTTTGAAATTTGCAGAACCAAGTGTTGACACCTGGGAGCCCAAGTGTCGACACTTCAGCATTTGGCACACAGAATTTTCTAGTGGCACGCCATGTGTCGATACCCAAAACTCAAGTGTCGATACCTGAAATTCAAAGTGTCGACACTTAAGTTCCCAAGTATCGACTCAAGGCCTAAGACTTTTGAAAATACAGAACTTGCCTCTAGAGAGTTTTTGTGTCAAGTGTCGATACCTGAAAATAAAGTGTCGATACCTGAAAATCAAGTGTCGACACTTGAACTTTCAAGTGTCGATACCTGGAAACCAAGTGTCGACACCTGACAGCAAGTGTCGACACTCGATTTCTGATAGCTTCAACGAATTTATTTTTTGACAGCCTGATTTGACGGTTTTTAGCTCCTAATGGCTAGTTTTTATCCCTAACGGTCTAAAATGGTTTTTTGGATGTTTTTCATGTATTCAAGCTTCACCAAACTCATTCATGAAGCAAGAGAGGAGAAAAAGCAAGGAAATATTCAAGAGTTAAAGACATTCTTCAAGAACTCCACTTCCAAAGCTAAAAAGGAGATATTCCACTAAAAAAACCTACATTCTTTTCATTTCATCTTTCCAAAAGTGTTCTAAAAAGATTCCAAGTCAAGTCACATCAAGGAATCATTCAAGAGTTTCAAGATTCCTTATTCCCCTCTTAAGAAGAGAGTTTTCTTGTGTTTAAATTCTTGTATTCTGAATTTATTATTATTTGACCTAGCTTTCAAGATTCTTGAAAGTAGGTTGTGTTGCCGACCTTACCGCTGTGGCGTGTAGCTGTGAGTTGGTGCCGGACTGGGGCTCCCGATGCCGAGGGATCTCGATGCTTCCGGACTTGCAAAAAACAAGGTTAGAGACCCGGGCCGGAGATCTCGGCGGGGGCACTCCGATGATCAAGTTAGAGAGCGGTAAAGTGGAATAGATCCCCCAAGACGGAAACCTACGGGGTCTCCGTTCTTAGAGAAACTTTAGATGGGAAGAAGAAGAATAAGAGTGAGAGGAGAGGACACTCTCGTTCCTGCCACCGAGCTTGTTGCACCCGATCTGGTGAGTTCCACTGGAGCCTTCTGGGAGAAGGATCGCCTCTTCCTTTTGCGGGATTGCTTGCCCTCTCGATCACTTACCTTGCTTCATGCCCCCGGCCTCCCTTTTTAGGTCACCGATCCTTGCCCCTATCCGATCCCCCTTTTATCCCCCTTACGGTCGGGAGTTAAGCGGGGAACCAGTCTCGTCCGCCGTGTATTCATGGGAGGGGGAACTTGACGGTATACTGATCCTTGCAAAGGCATCCTCGAGCCTGAGGCATGATCGTTGCCCTCCCTTTTTAGGATGCTGGGCTACCGGATGCTGGGTTCGGCGCCTTGGGTAGGATTCCCCTTCCAAACGGGTGCAAATGAGGTTTCGTGCACCATTGCAGGTCTAGGGATGTCATACCGGGTGAGCCGCCTGTGCGCGCCGTCTTCAGTAGCCTCCTCGAGGCTCGCACCCCTGGTCCTTTCATCTTCCGTAGAGAGGGCTGGCTCCGGTCGAGGTGGACCCATCTGGGGATGCCACCTGGCGAGGGAGCAGAGGTGGGACCACTCCGACCGAGGTGGATTCTGCCTGGATCGATACCTGGCGGAGTGGCAGAAGCTAGCTCGACCTCGACCGAGGTGGACCCATGGGGCACCACCTGGCGAGGGAGCAAGGAGAGCCTGGCTCAAATTCGGCGAGGTAGGCCCATCTGGGGGTACCACCAGGCAAAGGAGCAAAGGCAGGACCACTCCGACCGAGGTGGATCCCTCCTGGATCGACACCTGGCAAAGTGGCAAAAGCCAGCTCGATCTCGGTCGAGGTGGACCATCTGGGGGCGCCACCTGGCGAGAGAGCAGGGAGAGCCTGGCTCGACTTCGACGAGGTGGGCCCATCTCGGAATGCTACCTGGAGAAGGGGCAGAGGCAGGGGCCACTCCGACCGAGGTGAATCCCGCCTGGATCGACACCTAGCGAAGTGGCAGAGGCCAGCTCGACCTCGACCGAGGTGGACCCATTTGGGGGCGCCACTTGGCGGGGGAGCAGGGAGAGAGGGGCTTAACTTCGGCGAGGTGGGCCCATCTCAGGCGCCACCTGGCGAAGGGCCAGAGGTAGGGGCCACTCCGACCGAGGTGGATCACGCCTGCATCGACACCTGGCGGAGTGGCAGAGGCCAGCTCGACCTCGACCGAGCTGGACCCATCTGGGGGCACCACCTGGCGAGAAAGCAGGGAGAGCCTGGCTCAACTTCAACAAGGTGGGCCCATCTGGGAGTGCCACTTGGCGAAGGAGCAGAGGCAGGGGCCACTCCAGCCGAGGTGGATCCCGCTTGGATCGACACCTGGCAAAGTGGCAGAGGCCAGCTCGACCTCGGTCGAGGTAGACCCATCTGGGGGCGCCACCTGGCGAGGGAGCAGGGAGAGCCTGGCTCAACTTTGGCGAGGTGGGCCGATCTGGGGGTGCCACCTGGGGAAAGAGCAGAGGCAGGGGGCCACTCCGACCGAGGTGGATCACACCTGGATCAACACCTGGTGGAGTGGCAGAGGCCAGCTCGACCTCGACCGAGGTGGACCCATCTAGAGGTACTACCTAGAGAGGGAGTAGGGAGAGCCTAGCTCAACTTCGACGAGGTGGGCCCATCTCAGGGCGCCACTTGGCGAAGGGGCAGAGGCAGGGGCCACTCCGACCGAGGTGGATCCCGTATGGATCGATACCTGGCAGAGTGGCAGAGGCCAGCTCGACCTCGACCGAGGTGGACCCATCTGGGGGCGCCACTTGGCGAGGGAGCAGGGAGAGCCTGACTCAACTTTGGTGAGGTGAGCCCATCTAGGGCCGCCACCCGGCGAAGGAGAAGAGGCAGGGGGCCACTCCGACCGAGGTGGATCCCTCCTGGATCGACTCCTGGCGGAGTGGCAGAGGCCAGTTCGACCTCGGTCGTGGTGCACCCATCTGGGGCCCACCTGGTGAGGGAGTAGGGAGAGCCTGGCCCGACTTCAGTGAGGTGGGCCCATCTCGGGGTGCCACCTGACGAAGGAGCAGAGGCAGGACCACTCCGACCGAGGAGGATCCCTCCTGGAATGATACCTAGTGGAGTGGCAGAGGCCAGCTTGACCTCGATCGAGGTGGACCCATCTAGGGGCCACTTGGCGAGGGAGCAGGGAGAGCCTGGCTCAACTTCGACGAGGTGGGCCCATCTGGGGGTGCCACCTAGCGAAAGAGCAGAGGCAGGGGCCACTTCACCGAGATGGATCTCGCCTGGATCAACACCTGGCGGAGTGGCAGAGGCTAACTCGACCTCGACCGAGGTGGACCCATCTGGGGGCGCCACCTGGCGAGGGAGCAGGGAGAGGCTGGCTCAACTTCGACGAGGTGGGCCCATCTCGGGGCACCACCTGGTGAAGGGGCAAAGGCAGGGGCCACTCCGGGCAAGGTGAATCCCACATGGATCGACACCTGGCGGAGTGGCAGAGGCCAGCTCTATCTCGACCGAGGTGGACCCATCTAGGGGCGCCACCTAGTGAGTGAGCAGGGAGAGCTTAGCTCAACTTCGATGAGGTGGGCCCATCTAGGGGCGCCACCTAGCGAAGGAGCAAAGGCAGGGGGCCACTCCGGCCGAGGTGGATCCCTCCTGGATCGACACCTGGCAGAGTGGTAGAGGCCAGCTCGACCTCAGCCAAGGTGGATCCATTGGGGGCGCCACCTGATAGGGAGAGGAGCAGGGAGAGCCTGGCTCGACTTCGGCGAGGTGGGCCCATCTTGGGGTACCACCTGGTGAAGGAGCAGAGAGGCAGGACCACTCCGGTCGAGGTGGATCCCTCCTGGATCGACACCTGACAGAGTGGTAGAGGCCAGCTCGATCTCGACCGAGGTGGATCCATCTGGAGGCGCCACCTGGCGAGGGAGCAGAGAGAGCCTAGCTCAACTTCGACGAGGTGGGCCAATCTGGGGGTGCACCTGGCGAAGGAGCAGAGCAGAGGCCACTCTCTGCGAGCGTGGATTCCTGGGGGATACCTGGTGGAGTAGCAGAGGTGTTGAGCTCGGCTCTGAGGTTGGCTTTACCGCTGAACGAGTCACCTGGCAAGAGAATCTAGAGATGACGTCACGTGGTGCCACCTGGTAGATAGCTGGATCTGACACATAATCCATGTCAGCGATGTTGCCATATCAGTTGCCCCCCACTCCCATGTCCCATCGAAGCACCGCTGCAGGGACGTAGGGAGTTAATTTGGAGATGACGTGGGAGGACAAAAATCTGATGCAATAAATGTTGGGATCATTGCCGATCCGCTCATCATGCCCAAGATCCAATACGTATGCACTATGTCAGCATACTCAGCAGGTTATAATTGCACCGTGCTAGGCTCGAGGCGGTTTTCAGCGAACCGAAGCGTCTTCGTCGGGTGCCTTCCCACGTGGCGCTCATCCGATGGCGTTGGCGAAAAAGAAGTTGTACGGCCGCTAATGATGGGTTTGAAAAGAGAGAAGACTTTCCGGAAACGAGGTCTTTTGGCTTTCTCATACCTTGCCGGTAGTTGCAGCGATCCTTCTTCTTCTCTCAGATCGCCATTCTTCCACCATAATATGCCGGTGAGTGCTTTGCGACCTGGTCTTTTCTGTCTACTTCCCCTTCACCTTCTCCTGACCCTTCATCTGCTCCTTTGTCGTCTTGATGGCCCGCCATCGCCACTTCTCTTCTAACCCGGACGAGGCCAGTCCTTCCCAGCTGAGGACTCCATCCCCCTCCTCTTCAGAGGATGACCTTCCCGTCGACGTCCGGCGACGGCTGCGACCGGGCGGCATAATTATTGGCATCCCTAGGGCTTCTAGGGTTTCTCCGGTCCTTCTTGCTATCCCTGTCTCTGCCTTCCTCCTCCAGTGGCAGAGACTTCTTCTGGTCCCTCCGGCTTCGCCTCGACGATGACTGAAGATGACCTTACCCGGGTCCGAGATATGTATGGGGTCCTGGACTCCATTCAGCTTTCAGTCCCAGGGCCGAGAGATCGGGTGACTTCCGGCAGCCCTGGCAAAATTGCCTTCTATGAAGACTTCCTTGCCGGAGGTCTTCGTTCGCTCTTCATCCATTCTTTCCTATCTTTCCTTAGCCACTTCCATCTTGTTCCGGCCCAGTTGGCTCCCAATGCCATCAGGGTCATCTTCGCCTTTATAGTTTTTTGTCATTTCCACGAATTTGTCACCCGTTTTTCCTTATTCAGGGCCCTTTTCATCCTGAAATGGTACTCCATTGATGACGGTTGGTGGTACCTTTCACCCCGACTCAGGTGCCTCCGGTTCGACCTCCCCACATAGATCAAGGGATGGAAGAACCGGTTCTTCTTAGCTTCAGTCCGTGATATCGACTGGGTCTAGAGTGTGCCAGATCGGTCCCCGAACCAGAATTTCCAGGTCGAGTCGGTGGATCTAGAGGTCTATTCCCAGCTGCTGGGCGATGTAGTCCCTTCCCTTGACATTCTGCTCTCAGAGCAGAACTTGTTCGAGGCAAGGATTAGCCCAGTATGGATGATCGGTGGGCCTCCGCTCTTCTTTCTTTGCCCTCTTTTTCCTTTCCCTTTTTTTTTTTGCTAGACCATCTGACGCTCTGGCCTCTCTTTTTCTCTAAGGATGAGGTTCTCCATTGAAAGCCTGATGGAGAGGGCCCAGAAGAGGAACCCCCCGAAGGGGCCCAGCAGGCTCCTCCGAAGCGGGCCCGAACGGAGATGGATCAGGGGCCCAGGCCCACTCTAGATTCTGCTGGGGCTAGGGCGACAGGTCTGGCTCCTAGGCCACCTCAGCGGCAGACACCCGCTGCGGACATCGTCGAGCTTCACGAGGTTGGGGAGGTGGGGTGATCAGCACCTCCCCCTGCTACTGCTGCACCAGTCGCCATGCCAGCAGTGGCTGCGGCTACACGAGGGTGGCGGCTCCAATTGTGTCTCCGCCCAGCGGGGGAACTCCAGTTCAGTCTCTCCCCGATCCTCAGCTAGCACCACCCATCCTCCATAGGGGCTCCTCCGTCATCCGCGACCAACATCTCGCGAAGAAGATGATGGAGTTTGTAGTGCAGCCCCAGGACTGTCGCCTGAGGAGCGGCCGAGACTACACGGAGGCCCTGCTCGAGACCCTTCCCCTGCTCTTCATGGTATGTATCTAGCTCCTCCATTTAATGTTCCAGTTGGGTCTTGTTGAACCCTTAATTCTTTCTCTGATGCAAATTGGGACCGACGTGCTGCTGCTCCGAGATTTTCTCTCCTCCTTAGCGAAGAAAGAGGCCGAGAAGGAGCGGAAGTTGGGCAAGTTGGCGGACGATGTAAAGGATCTCATGGACAAGGGCTAGGAGATGCTGGGGAGGAATGAGGCCCTCCGGGAGGACCTGGCCCGTGCCGATGGCCGGGTTAGGGAACTGGAGTCCTCATTATCCGAGGAGAGGATCTCGAGCCAGTGCTGGGCCGAAGAAGACACGGCCGAGATTACCTACCTCAGGGGGCAGTCTCGGTCACTAGAGCGTCGGGTGGAGGAGGTTCTCAGAGAGTTGATGGCGGTTAACGACAAGACATCAACGGGCTGCTGTTGACCTCACGGAAGGAGACTAAGGAGGCTGTGCCGAAGTTCGGGCTTCGAGAGAGTTCGAGAAGGAGATGCACGAAGCTGCCATGGACTCATTCCTGAAAGGCTTCGAGGTCTGCCGGGGACAGGTGGCCGCCAGTTTCTCGAGATAGACTACCGGGGTCGCCCTTGGCAGGATTAGGGGGCAGGCCCAAAGAGGAGGAGCAGCATTGAGGGCCGCTATGAGGAGGCTCACGGGCAGCCTTCGGAGGATGCGACCGGCTGCACGGAGGCCTCCCTGCCAGAGGAGGGTGCAGCAGCCGAGTGATTCCACTCCGTAACCTATCATAGGCTTTTCTTTGGCTTGTTGTTGTCTTCCTTTTTGCTGGGTCACCCGGTCTGTCGGGACCCTTCTATTTGTAAGGAGAACTCTCATCAAGGAAGAAAGTCTTTTATCGTTTCATTGAGCTTCTCTTTTCTCTTTCCTTCTTTTCTTTGCCTGGTAGTGCTACTCTAGTGTTGCCTACCATTGGAGCCCAAATGCTATAACTCTAGTTTGTGACTTAACCTAGACCTTTGGTCTAGAACAAAGTTCTGGAGCTTCTCGCTTGCACCTTGAAGATCTTTGGCACTAGGACTTAAGCCGCCGGGGCATCCTCCAGATTGAACTCTAGGATTTCATGGGAGAACTGAGTTTCGCACCACCTTTCGGACTGAACTCCGGTGCCTCACACTGGAACTATGTTCCGTTTGGCTTTCCGGACTAAACTCAGGGATTTCATGGACTCCGTGCCACCTTCTGGACTGAACTTTGGGGCTTGGAACTAGGTTCCGCTCGGTGCTCCAGACTAAACCCTGGGATTTCATGGGGAACTGAGTTTCGCACCACCTTCCGGACTAAACTCCGATGCCTCATACCGAAACTGTGTTCTGTTCGACTTTTCGAACTGAACTCCGGGATCTCGTGGACTCCGTTCCACCTTCTGGACTGAACTCTGGGGCCTGAAACTAGGTTCCGCTCGGCACTCCAAATTGAACTCCGGGATTTCGTGGGAGAACTGGGTTCCACGCCACCTTCCAGACTGAAGTCCGGGATCTCGTGCTTCTCGCGGACCACTCAGTGGGATCCTCGCCTCGCCCTCGCTTGCCGGACTTAAGGTCGGGCGGCGCTGGTCCTACGAGACAGAAACAGACATTACGCAAAGAAAAGATTTTATTGTTAACATTCAGGGAATCTTACATTATTGGTAATACATCCTAAGGTTTGCGGCGTTCCAAGTCCGTGGAAATCGAGCCAAGCGTCCTAGCCAGGAGGAAAGCTGCAGTGCTGATAGTGGCTTAGTGCTTCGACCACTGATAGGGGCCTTCCTAGTTCGGAGAGAGCTTCCTGCATTCCCGAGGTTGGGAGGCCTCAGTGCGGCCAACCCTAAATCCCCTGGGCGAAAGGTCTTCGGCCTTACCTTGGAGTTGTAGTACCTTGCCACCCATTGTCGGTACGCCATCATCTGAACCCGTGCCTTGTCCCTCATTTCCTCGAGAAGATTGAGGTTGAGCAGCAACCGTGCTGGGTTCTCAGCCTCATCATACTGCTCCATACACAGCATTGGTAGGCTGAGCTCCACTGGGATTACCGCCTCCTATCCACAGACAAGGTTGAAGGGAGTTTTGTCTATGGCCATCCTTGGGATTGTATGGTATGCCCACAGGATGCTGGGGAGCTCTTCAGCCCATCTCCCTTTAGCCTGGTATAGTCTGGTCCGAAGCCCTTGCAAGATGGTTGGTTGGTTACTTCGACTTCTGATGGGACATCAACAAGAAAAAATATTTTTCAACTAATTCTCTTGATATTTTTTGGAGCTAAATAGTGTACTTAAGAATAATGAGAACCTTGGAATGAAGCCCACTAATCCCCTTGAAGACAAAGACCAATTCATGAGCCGACTCATGAAAAAAGGCCACCAGTCCCTTGAGTCGACTCAATCCAGATCAAGACCAACTTCAAGCATGACCAAGTCAAAGCCCAAGCAAGTCAAGATACCACCTTTTGAAGCCCATGATGCCACCTCTTAGAAGCCCATTTTATTCTTTACATGGGACACATTTTTGGGGAGACATAAGAAACAACACATCAAGTATTTTGAGGGGAAGCAGGGGACCACTCCTCACACACCCAACAAACCCCCAACTAACTTGCCATGTGGGATGCCATATCACATGACACCTAGGGCTCCACATCAGTAATTAGAAGCAATGTCAAAGCCACCTAGGTGCCACATAGTAAGTTGTTACAACCTCTTACCTAGAAGTTATTTCTTGTTGCAACTATGTAACTAAAGGAGTTGGATTTAACTAGAAATGGTTAGCTAACCTAACTCCACCTCTCTTCCTCACTTTGGATGACCCCTAACGCTATATATAGGGTCCAAGGCTCCCCTTGTAAGGCATTCCATGTATGAAATATTTTGAGCATTAATGAAGGTTTTTTTCTTGTTGAGTTCTATCTTGAGTTCTTCTTGTATGGAGTAGTTTAGTTCTTCTAGTTGGAGTGATTTAGTCCTTTAAGTTGGAGTGTTTAAATTCATGTTTGAGAAGGGAGTGAGAGGTCCTTTGAGTGCTTGAAAGGTGGAGTTCTCCTTGCTTGATCCAAGATCCAAGCATCATTCCTTGAAGGCGCTGGTTTCTACTTCCTTGTTTTCCCTTTCTTCTTCTTCTTGTTTCCATTCCAATTTTGAATTCTTCTTCCATGCTTAATCTCTGATTTGATGTAGGTTTTCTCTGATTTTCTAAGTCTAAGATGAAGGTCTCCAAGCCAAGGATCATGGCCAAGGTGAGTCCTAAAAGTAGGGAGTACTAGTCTTATGGTTTAGACCTCAATCCTTGAGAGAAGAGAGCTCCTTCTTCCACCAATAATTAGTCATCATTGTTAGTAGGAAAACTCTTCCTAAGCTTCATTAGATCTGATCATTTGAAGGTTAACTTGCCCTAGTAGTGATGGTTTTCTTTTCATTAAGATCCTAATCTCTGTTTTGAACTAGATCTACATTTCGGGTATTGTAATTTAGATCAACTAGTATTTTTATGAAGATTCTTTTCTTGGATTAATTTAGACCATTTATTTGATAATTAATTGTTCAAGTTTGCTTGCTGGTTAGATTGCTAAAACTCTTTATTCATCATTTTATTTTTGTCCCCCATCAATTTTTGGTATCAAGAGCTTAAGGTTCTACTAGGTGAAGTGTTTGATTGCTGAAATTTCTATTCTAGTATTCACCCGAGTTTTTCATGAAGTTTAGTAATTTTTTTACATTGCAAAGAAATCCAAAAAAATACTTTTCCAGTACCTTAGTATGTTAGGATTCGAAATTTAAAATTAAAAAAAATATTTTCCATTGATTTTTGGATTTAAAAATATGAGTTCTTAGATCATTTCTGAAGTTATGTCCAGAATTCTATTTCTGCCTTCCATTTCATTTAATTTTCAAAAAAATATAAAAATATTTTTTCTAATTTTTAATTTTATATCTGAGATCCAAACTTCAATTTTTGTTATTTCCTACTAGATTTTTGAATTTTAGAAGGATCTAGAGTTAGGAATTCGAAATTTGAATTTAGGTTGTCAAGAGTTAGCTAAACTGCTAGAACCTTCTAGCATGTGCTTTCAAACTACCTTCTCAACTAAAATTCATGTTAATATTGTTGCCCAGAAATGGAGCCCAAGAGGGGGGGATGAATTGAATCTTTTAAAAATTTAAAACAGAAATGTAAAGGTCCAGTGGTGCTTGTGAGTAGTAAATTCAATGCTCAAGATTAAATGCAGCGGAAAGCAGTAAATCAAATGTAATAAGCAAAGAACAAGAGGGAAAGAAGGCAATCACACACAAACACAATATTTATAGTGGTTCAATGCAAACCTAGCACCTACATCCACTCCCCAAGCCACCCTTGAGAATTCTACTATAATCCAATCAAGATTACAACCGACTTGTTTTTTAAAAGGCTCACAAGTCAAAACCTATGTTGGTTTTGTCATCTAGGCACACCAACAACCTTTTATACTTGTTTTGTCTTTGGGCTCACAAGTTAACCCTAGTTGGTTTTATCCTTTTGACTTACCAACAACCACAACAACCTTCTTTCAAGACACCCTTGAAAGCAAGGTCAAATCACAAGACAAAATCAGATATATAATTTCAAAAATAAGACAAACTCTCTTCAAGAGTAAAATGGAAGCTTTGAGGCTCAAATTGATGCTTTGTCTTGTCTCCTCCTTGGAATATCCTTCAAACTCTTCTTTTGGAATGATGTAAGGATGAGCTTGTAGGCTTTTTCAAGGAATCAAACTATAAAAGGCTCTTGATGTGAAGTTCTTGAGAGAATATTGGCTTTTTGGCTTTCAATGGACTTTAATACACTTCAATGCCTTTAGAATGAAGTTGGTGGAGGTTAAATACAACAAGAAACTTCCAAAAATTGTTTGTGACCGTTGGAGCCTCGAATCTAGCTGTTTGGAGCTTGAAAAGTGAGTTCTGCAAGTCAGAAAAATAGATCCGTTAGGGCTGTCAGGCTTCAAGTGTCGATACTTGGCTCATCAGGTGTCGACACTTGGCTCATCAGGTGTCGACACTTGGCTGTCAGGTATCGATACTTGATGCACAGGTGTCGATACTTGACACAAAAATTCTCAAATGGCAAAGTTTTGTATTTTCAAAAATCTCAGGCCTTGAGTTGACACTTAGAAACCTAAGTGTCGACACTTGAAATGCAGGTGTCGACACTTGGCATGCCAAGAGTTTTCTGCGTGCCAAATGCTGAAGTGTCGACACTTGACTTCCCAGGTGTCGACACTTAACACTGAAAAAATTCACATTCAAGTGCGATTTGAGCCAAAAACACAAATATTGATTTTGAAGTTTAAATGGAACATAAATAAATAATAATTGAACATGTAAAAGCCCTTTTTCTATGAAGAGGATGTCCATAATTGCGAAAAATGCTCCGTTCCATGGCGTGCCATGATACAAAAGCTTTTAAGATTTTGAGATGCTTTCTTCCTGAAAACTCATAGCTTGAAATACACATAGTATACAATATGCACTCAATGTTTTGTTATTTAACAAAATCACTGGGTGGAGCTAACAAATATAAAGTCAAAACTTAAAATCTAAGAATTTTTATCTGTGAGTTAACCAAATCAATTTTATTTTAAATTTTTGGATTTTTGAAAAGATTAAATTTTGAATTTTTAAAACTAGCTAGTTAAAAGTTGTTCCCTACTGAAATTTTTTTACAACTAGCTTTCAAAACGAATTTCTTAACCAAATTCAAGGAATTAAATTTCAAAATTTAGAATCTGAGATTTTCACTAAGGGATCTAATAATTCAAATTTTAATTTTAATTTTTTTAAATTTTAAAATTTTAATTTCAATTTTTTAAAAAAAATTAGTTGACTAGAAGTTGTTAGGGCTGAAACTATCTTACAACAACTCTAACTTCTAGAATGAATTTTAATCCTAATTCGAGATTTAAATTTTAAAATTTGATTTCTGAAATATAGACTTCAAAATCTAAATTTTTCAATTTAATTTTATAAATTTTAATTTTTTTTAAAATTCGGGTTTGAATCACTTGTTTGTGCTAATACTAGTTATCTAGTTGGTGAATTGTTGTGCATCCATTCCTAAATCTAATTAAGGGCATTCAATCATAACATAAGGGAAGGAGGTTATTACCTTTCCTTGGCCCAAAACAATCACCCACATTTGCATTGACCTAAACCATAATTAAAATTGAGTAGGAACCTAAAGCTAGGGACACCCACAAGTCGGGTTCAAGTACAAGGTAAGACAAAGTATTATTTGAGTTTGTTCTTATTCCTTAAAATTGGTGTCTAAGGCAAGAGGTCAAATGGCAAACGCCTTAAGTGGACTTGCGATTTTTAATTAGGACCTCGCAAAAGCGAGGGGAGCCTCTCGCAAACCCACCTCTTACCTGGCCAGTGGACATGGTAATTACATACTTAAGTAGTACCTAGTTAAGTCTTGTATTTTGAACTTTTAGGTCTAGGAGCCCTAGAAGTTAGGTTTGTACTACTTGTTTTGAAGCTCCATACCAATAGTCCCACACTCAGTCAGTTTTTACCCATGGATTCTAATCTTGAATTCTTTTTGAAAACCCTGACAAAAAAGTTTGATACCATAAATGGGCAATTATAACAAATGAGAAAGGAATTAGGTCAAGTGAAGGACCATGTTGGGATACTTGAAGAGACCCCAATGACCCCCACTGAACCTGAGTCACTTAGGTCAATTTCTCGAGGTCCAAGAGTGATGTGGAACAAGGGGGTTAGGGCTAGGGATGCTGGATGCCAATAAGGATGCTTACGATGCAAAGGAATTCTTTTTAGGGTTGATGATTTTTTTTATGTTTCTTGTTCTTCTTCTTCGTTGTTTTAAGGTTTTGATTCTCGATCACAAGCAAAGATAAGAAATACGAAGAACAGTAATGGAAGCTTACACTAGCAGTTCAAAGCCCTAAAAGTAAGAACGAGAACAGGACCCTGGGATTAAGAAACCCCGATAGGACTAGCTCGACCTACAATATCTACTTAGGAGATAAAGAGAAGGAAAATCTCAAACTTCTGAAGCGCCCGGTGCAGAGAATGCTCAACTTGATGGATGCGGCCTGGATGCCCGAGCAGTCGAACCCGTGGGAGCACTGGCTTTGGGTCGGGAGGTCGCGATGGCAAAGCTGACTGTCTCCAATGCCCGAGATGCCAGGGAGGACTTGTAGGCAAACAAAGAAAGGTCAGCGGAATGTGGAGATGCACGGAAAGGAATTGAACTGCAGTTGGAAAGGGGCTTCGAGCCCGGTGTCCGGCTGGATTCCGTAGTCGAAGTCGGAGATAACTTGGGGCCTCGCACCCCGCGACGTCCCGGAGGACAAAGGAATGTGGCCTCACACCACGCGACGTCCTGGAGGATAAAGGATTTGCGATGCCCTGGGGCGACGGACAGGTGGCCTCATACCACTCGACGTCCCTGGGGACGAAGGCAATTCCACTCAAACCTAGCCTAAGAGACAATGTTTGGAGGGTGGAAAAAAACTCAAACTTTTCATTAATCACTCAATCATTTATTCATTATCTTTTACAATGGAGGGGGTTAGGTCCTTTAAATAGGCACCCAAGGCCCATTTTGAAATTCAAATGCAAGAATACAAAATTTCTTCTTCTTTTTCTTGAATGGGCATGGCATGAAGCAAGGCTAGGAGGAGGGATCATGGTGCCTTGAAGTTGGAAAGAATCTTCATTGTTTTGGAAAAAGACATGAAGAGGGGCTTGTAGCATGGCTTATGTTCTTCTTCCTTCCTTTGTTGCACACCCTTTCTTTGGTATAAGGCTTGACATGGGGAGTGTTAGGTGGAGGTGCCCAAGGATCTTGTCTCTCCCTTCCAAAGAGGTTGAAGCAATTTGGGAAGAAGACTTGATTGGAGGGCTTGAAGCAAGGGATTTGAATTCCCCACTTCAACTCCCATTAACTTCCACCTTGGCCGACCTCCCTTGCATGGCAATGAGCTAGATAGGGGGAAGGGGAAAAAGGCTAGAGCCAAGTGAAGTGGTCCTCCCCATTGGGCGTCCTTGCATGCCAAGTGTGCTGCCCACATGGCAAGATGTCATGGCACCATGTAGGATGCACAGGTGGGCCCTGAGCTGACTTGGCTTCTTTCCTTACTTGCTTCCAAGGAGACTAAATTTTAAGACCCACTCTTGCAATTGACCAATACTTCTAAGAGACTCAGACTGGACTCGATTTACGACTCGACTTAGTACAGGACTCAATTTGACCTAATTGGTCAAGGTACAGACTCAATTCAAAGCAAAAGACAATTACAAATTTGAGGCTTGAAGCCTTATTACAAGACACAAAGAAGTGGAACCCTAATCTAAGATCCACAGAGGGTTGAGGAGCCTCTGTCGGATCCTGGTGCCCACACCAAAGAGTCCATCATCATGAATTCACTACTAAATACAATTCAAGACGATTTCACCATGACTTCATAGAAGAAGCCCATAGGATCCATGCTGAGCCTGAAGCCCATAGGACCTGAGTGAATCACCTAGTCCACCTCCCTTGGTCCAAGAGCCCAATGTCATGATCTCACCACTGAGTATAATCCTGGATATTCCTACCAAGACTTTGTAGATCAGGAGGAGAGAGTCTTTAGGAGCAATCGACCCTATGCACCCACTTTCAATGGAAATTTAGATCCTGAAGTGTATGTCAATTGGGAAGAGAAAATGGATCAATACTTTGAAATTGATGAAATGTCAGAAGTAACGAAGTGTCAATTTGCCAAATCAAAGTTAGTCCGACATGCTAAAGCATATTGGGGAGAAGTTGAGCGAAAAGGTTATTATAGTGGGGATAAAATAAGTACTTTGAGAGAAATGAAGAGTAAACTGAGGGAAAAGTACCTAGGTAAATATTATGTGCAAAAACTTTTAGACCAATGGTACAAATTGAGACAAGATGATACACCTGTATTTGATTATATTGCCAAATTCAATAAGTATAAGGGAGATGAAGAAGAGACCAAATCCATAGAAAAATTAGAGAAAAAATCTCCTGAACCTATTGAAGAATTTAAGGATAAAATAGAATCAAAGTCTTGTCCAAATGAAGGGCTAGAAAGAGAAAATCCTAAACCCATTGAAGAACTTAAGGAAAAAGTTTATGAAGCTGGGTCTAACCTTATGGATGAATATGATCAAAAACAATTATTTGAAGATAAAATAATTATCCAGCCTAAAGAAATCAACAATGGGGATTATCAAAATGAGATCCAAGAACAAAGCCATGAAGAACAATTCGAGGAGATAATAGAGGACCCGAAATTAATCATTGTTGAGGATTTACATCTAGGGATTAATGAAAGATCACCTAATGGGGTATTGACTATCAAAGAAAATCTAGAACCAAGTCCAAAGGATCAACCCCAAGAAATTATGGAACCCGCAAAAGAATTTAACATGAAGATTAGAAGTAAAGAGATGGAAGGAATTGAAAGATGGAAGTGTAAGAGTAGGAAGATGGAAATTGAATTCCCTGATAATTACCCAAAGCCTGGTTCACCCTTCTAGAACATCCCCAATCCTAATCCACCCAGCTGGGACATCCACCATACCATTGATCAGGTCCCAGTAATATTCAATAGTTACTTTTGGGAGACATTATGGCATTTATTGGGCACCAAATTAAGATTCACTGCCACCTACCTAAAGTTGTGTGCCAGAGTTTTCAAAGCCATTTAGGGGAATATTGGAAATTAGGAACATTTGTTTCCTAGCAATAAAGTTTAGTTCATAGATAATAAAGTCCATTATAGCTTGTTTTGTTTTGGTGTCATTTATGTTTTGTCATTTGATGTCATTTGACTTTCCCATGCATAAGTGTACATGATTGCGAGAGTCATATGCATGCATGATTAGTAAGAAAATTTGAGCAATGAAATTAATAAGCATATAATCAACTCACATAAAAGCGCCAAAGAATTTCAGGAAGGAGACTATGTCATGGTAAGGCCAAACCTGAACAATTATATGCCCATGGTGTAGGTCATTTTCAAAATAGTAAGAAAAATTTGGACCTAATATGTGCTCGATTTACCATCCGACTTGGTGTCAGTTCCACTTTCAACAATTCAGATCTAGGAGGGTAAAGGAACCAACAATGATACCTAGTGAGCCTTTCAAGCCTGATTCTATCTTTGAGAGTGAGCCAACCCATGAGTGTCCACCAGCCAAGTTACCAAAGCAGTAAGATAAGATTGAGCGAATCTTAGATAATAAGACTATCACTACCCGAAACAGGGACTATCAACGCTACTTGGTTCATTAGCAAGGATGTCCTGATTCTGAAGACTCATGGATAACTCGAGAGGACCCACAAAGAATCAATCCCGACCTACTAGAGTATTACCAAAGTCAGACTGATTCCTACTCAACGGAGTCGAGCTCTTTTCCACCCCGGGAGAAATGATGGGACATCAACAAGAAAAAAGTGTTTTTCACTAATTCTCTTGATATTTTTTGCAGCTAAAAAGTGTACTTAGGATTAATGAGAACCTTGGAATGAAGCCCACCAAACCCTTGAAGACAAAGACAAATTCATGAGCCAACTCATGAAAAAAGGCCACCAGTCCCTTAAGTCGATTCAATCCAGATCAAGACCAACTTCAAGCATGACCAAGTCAAAGCCCAAGCAAGTCAAGATACCATCTTTTGAAGCCCATGATGCCACCTCTTAGAAGCCCATTTTATTCTTCACATGGGACATACTTTTGGGGAGACATGAGAAACAACACATCAAGCATTTTGAGGCGATGCATGGGACCACTCCTCACTCACCCAACAACCCCCCAACCAACATGCCATGTGGGATTCCATATCACATGACACCTAGGACTCCATATCAGCAATTAGAAGCCATGTCAAAGCCACCTAGGTACCACATAGTAAGTTGTTACAACCTATTACCTAGAAGTTGTTTCTTGTTGCAACTATGTAACCAAAGGAGTTGGATTTAACTAGAAATGGTTAGCTAACCTAACTCCACCTCCCCTCCTCACTTTGGATGATCCCTAAGGCTATAAATAGGGTCCAAGGCTCCCCTTGTAAGGCATTCCATGTATGAAATATTTTGAGAATTAATGAAGGTTTTTTTCTTGTTGAGTTCTATCTTGAGTTCTTCTTGTACGGAGTGATTTAGTTCTTCTAGTTTGAGTAATTTAGTCCTTTAAGTTGGAGTATTTAAATTCATGTTTGAGAAGGGAGTGAGAGGTCCTTTGAGTGCTTGAAAGGTGGAGTGCTCCTTGCTTGATCCAAGATCCAAGCATCATTCCTTGAAGGCGCCAGTTTCTACTTCCTTGTTTTCCCTTTCTTCTTCTTCTTGTTTCCATTTCAATTTTGAATTCTTCTTCAATGCTTAATCTCTGATTTGATGCAGATTTTCTCTGATTTTCCAAGTCCAAGATGAAGGTTTCCAAGCCAAGGATCATGGCCAAGGTGAGTCCTAAAGGTAGGGAGTGCTAGTCTTATGGTTTAGACCTCCATCCTTGAGTGAAGAGAGCTCCTTCTTCCATCAAATAATTAGCCATCATTGTTGGTAGAAAAACTCTGTCTAAGCTTCATTAGATCTGATCATTTGAAGGTTAACTTTCCCTAGTAGTGATGGTTTCCTTGCCATGAAGATTCTAATCTCTATTTTGAACTAGATCTACATTTCGGGTATTGAAATTTAGACCAACTAGTCTCCTTATGAAAATTCTTTTCCCGGATTAATTTAGACCATTTATTTGATAATTAATTGCTCAAGTTTACTTTCTGGTTAGTTTTCTAAAACTCTCCATTCATCATTTTATTTTTGTCCCTCATCAATTTTTTGGTATCAAGAGCTTAAGGTTCTACTAGGTGAAGTGTTTGATTGCTGAAATTTCTATTATAGTATTCACCTGAGTATTTCACGAATTTTAGTAATTTTTTTATATTGAAAAAAAATCCAAAAAAATACTTTTACAATACCTTAGTATGTTAGTATTTGAAATCTAAAATTAAAAAAAATAGTTTCCATTAATTTCGGGATTTAAAAATATGAGTTCTTAGATCATTTTGAAGTTCTGTCCAGAATTCTATTTCTGCCTTCCATTACATTTAATTTTCAAAAAAATATAAAAATATTTTTTCTAAATTTTTAACTTTTAGATCTAAGATCCAAACTTCTATTTTTTTTATTCCCCATCAGATTTTTGAATTTTAAAAGGATCTAGAGTTAGGAATTCAAAATTTGAGTTTAGGTTGTCAAGAGTTAGCTAAACTGCTGGAACCTTCGAGCATGTGCATTCAAACTACCTTCTCAACAAAAATTCGTGTAAATATAAAGTCAAAACATTAAAATCTGAGAATTTTTATCTGAGAGTTAAAAATCAATTTTATTTTAAATTTTTGGATTTTTGAAAAGATTAAATTTTGAATTTTTAAAACTAGCTAGTTAAAAGTTGTTCCCTGCTGAAATTTTTTTACAACTAGCTTTCAAAACGAATTTCTTAACCAAATTCAAGAAATTAAATTTTAAAATTTAGAATCTGAAATCTTCACTAAGGGATCTAACAATTAAAATTTTAATTTTGATTTTTTTGAAATTTTAAAATTTTAATTTCAATTTTTTTTAAAAAACTAGTTGACTAGAAGTTGTTAGGGCTGAAACTATCTTGCAACAACTCTAATTTCTAGAATGAATTTTTAATCCTAATTCGAGATTTAAATTTTAAAATTTGATTTCTGAAATCTAGACTTCAAAATCTAAGTTTTTCAATTTAATTTTTTAAATTTTAATTTTTTTTAAATTCGGGTTTGAATCACATGTTTGTGCTAATACTAGTTATCTAGTTGGTGAATTGTTGTGCATCCATTCCTAAATCTAATTAAGGGCATTCAATCATAACATAAGGGAAGGAGGTTATTACCTTTCCTTGGCCCAAAACAATCACCCACATTTGCATTGACCTAAACCATAATTGAAATTGAGTAGGAACCTAAAGCTAGGGACACCCACAAGTCGGGTTCAAGTACATGGTAAGACAAATTATTATTGAGTTTGTTATTATTCCTTAAAATTGGTGTCTAAGGCAAGAGGTCAAATGGCAAATGCCTTAAGCGGACTTGCGATTTTTAATTAGGACCTCGTGAAAGCGAGGGGAGCCTCTCGCAACCCCACCTCTTACCTGGCCAGTGGATAGGGTAATTACATACTTAAGTAGTACCTAGTTAAGTCTTGTATTTTGAGCTTTTAGGTCTAGGAGCCCTAGAAGTTAGGTTTGTACTGCTTGTTTGGTGTGGACACCAAAAGCCGAAAGAAACTTCACTCCAACAAGGTTAGCCTTATCCCAATTTGGATCGAAGATAATTAGGTTATCTTGTATCCTTTAGTTCAAAAATATTTTATTTTCAAGAGTCATTTCCTTTTCAAGAGTCCTGTAATTAATTTTGAGTTTCAAATCAAGAGTGTTTATTGAGTCCTGTAATTACTTTTAAAATTTCATTTCCTATAAGTCCATTTCAAGTTTTAAAGTTTAGGTCAGTCAAGTCAGTTCAGTTGAGTTAAGTCTAATTCAGTTGAGTTAAGTCTAATCAAGTCTTAAAGCCATGAAAGCCAGCAACAAGACTCAAATTCTAGACCCCAGAATTTGACCACATGAAGAAGAGAAGACACATCAACCAAGCAAGAGAACAGGACCATCAACTAGGACCACTGGGTGCCACATGTCATTCTTATCCAAGTAGAAGACCACCTCACCATGCCACGTCATCAGGTGCCACTTCACCAGCCACCTCATCACCCTTTGGGCGCCAACAAGGGAGATTCAAATTCAAGGAGGTTGGCCACATCCCTCCAAGTCCTCCACCAAATCCTCCAACCCCCCCCACATCCCTCCAAACTCTCCACCAAATCCTCCAACCCCCCTTGTAATCCTCCTCGATTTGGGGAGTTTTTAAATTTCAAAAGCTAGCTTTGTGAGGCTATTTAAAGCCTTGGACGCCCATTGTAAAAGAGATTGATTTTGGAAATGAATGAAGTTTGAAGTGAAGTTGTCTTGAGTTTTATGTGTGAATTTTTTTCTATCTTCTTCTTCCACGCCCAAAGCCACTCTCTTCCCTAGCAATTCATCATCCAAGCTCAAGGCAAAGGCATTGGAGTCCGCCAGATCTTCTCAATTATCTTTTCTTTGTTCACAAGTTCTCCCATCCCTTCTTTATGTTTACATCCTTCAACCTTAACTATGATCTTTATTGCAGGGTCCTTCGAAGTCCTTGAGTTGTGAACAGGGTTCCCCTTGACAATGAACCAACAAGCTGAAGCCCAAGTCCAGGGCTCTGATCACTGTTATCCAAGTTCTCCAGTCCAGAGCATCAGTAGTTTCAAGTTTTGAATCATAGGAAGGTTAGAAAACTCATCAAGGTAAGTCCTGAATCATTAGCCCCTATTGTCTAGATCTTCTTCCTTCTTAGTTTTAGAGTTGTGTCTAATCATGTAATAGTCCCTTTTCATATAATCCTTAAATCTTATTAAGATGAGTACAATGCTAAGTATAATTAGGTTTCATTGCTCTACAAACACCATATTCAAAACATTAATCATATGCGTGCCGCATCATTGTTTTAAAGCTCCATACCAATAGTCCCGTACTCAGTCAGTTTTTATCTATGGATCCTAATCTTGAATTCTTTTTGAAAACCCTGACAAAATTTTGATATCATAAATGGGCAATTAGGACAAATGAGAAAGGAATTAGGTCAAGTGAAGGACCATGTTGAGACACTTGAAGAGACCCAAATGATCCCCACCGAACCTGAGTCACTTAGGTCAATTTCTCGAGGACCAAGAGTCCATCATCATGTATTCACTACTGAATTCAATTCAAGACGACTTCACCATGACTTCATAGAAGAAGCCCATAGGATCCATGCTGAGCCTGAATCACCTAGTCCACTGCCCCTTGGTCCAAGAGCCCAATGTCATGATCTCACCACTGAGTATAATCCTGGATATCCCTACCAAGACTTTGTAGATCAAGAGAAGAGAGTTTTTAGGAGCAATCGACCCTGTGCACCCACTTTCAATGGAAATTTAGATCCTGAAGTGTATGTCAATTGAGAAGAGAAAATGGATCAATACTTTGAAATTGATGAAATGTCAGAAGTAACGAAGTGTCAATTTGCCAAATCAAAGTTAGTCCGACATGCTAAAGCATATTGGGGAGAAGTTGAGCGAAAAGGTTATTATAGTGGGGATAAAATAAGTACTTTGAGAGAAATGAAGAGTAAACTGAGGGAAAAGTACCTAGGTAAATATTATGTGCAAAAACTTTTAGACCAATGGTACAAATTGAGACAAGATGATACACCTGTATTTGATTATATTGCCAAATTCAATAAGTATAAGGGAGATGAAGAAGAGACCAAATCCATAGAAAAATTAGAGAAAAAATCTCCTGAACCTATTGAAGAATTTAAGGATAAAATAGAATCAAAGTCTTGTCCAAATGAAGGGCTAGAAAGAGAAAATCCTAAACCCATTGAAGAACTTAAGGAAAAAGTTTATGAAGCTGGGTCTAACCTTATGGATGAATATGATCAAAAACAATTATTTGAAGATAAAATAATTATCTAGCCTAAAGAAATCAACAACGGGGATTATCAAAATGAGATCCAAGAACAAAGCCATGAAGAACAATTCGAGGAGATAATAGAGGACCCAAAATTAATCATTGTTGAGGATTTACATCTAGAGATTAATGAAAGATCACCTAATGGGGTATTGACTATCAAAGAAAATCTAGAACCAAGTCCAAAGGATCAACCCCAAGAAATTATGGAACCCGCAAAAGAATTTAACATGAAGATTAGAAGTAAAGAGATGGAAGGAATTGAAAGATGGAAGTGTAAGAGCAGGAAGATGGAAATTGAATTCCCTGATAATTACCCAAAGCCTGGTTCACCCTTCTAGAACATCCCCAATCCTAATCCACCCAGCTGGGACATCCACCATACCATTGATCAGGTCCCAGTAATATTCAATAGTTACTTTTGGAAGACGTTATGGCATTTATTGGGCACCAAATTAAGATTCACTGCCACCTACCTAAAGTTGTGTGCCAGAGTTTTCAAAGCCATTTAGGGGAATATTGGAAATTAGGAACATTTGTTTCCTAGCAATAAAGTTTAGTTCATAGATAATAAAGTCCATTATAGCTTGTTTTGTTTTGGTGTCATTTATGTTTTGTCATTTGATGTCATTTGACTTTCCCATGCATAAGTGTCCATGACTGCGAGAGTCATATGCATGCATGATTAGTAAGAAAATTTGAGCAATGAAATTAACAAGCATATGATCAACTCACATAAAAGAGCCAAAGAATTTCAGGAAGGAGACTATGTCATGGTAAGGCCAAACCTAAATAATTATATGCACATGGTGTAGGTCATTTTCAAAATAGTAAGAAAAATTTGGACCTAATATGTGCTAGATTTACCATCCGACTTTGGTGTCAGTTCCACTTTCAACAATTCAGATCTAGGTGGGTAAAGGAACCAACAATGATACCTAGTGAGCCTTTCGAGCCTGATTCTATCTTTAAGAGTGAGCCAACCCATGAGTGTCCACCAGCCAAGTTACCAAAGCAGTAAGATAGGATTGAGTGAATCTTAGACAATAAGACTATCACTACCCGAAACAGGAACTATAAATGCTACTTGGTTCATTGGCAAGGATGTCCTGATTCTGAAGACTCATGGATAACTCGAGAGAACCCACAAAGAATCAATCCTGACCTACTAGAGTATTACCAAAGTCATATTGATTCCTACTCAATGGAGTCGAGCTCTTTTCCACCCCGGGAGAAATGATGGGACATCAACAAGAAAAAAGTATTTTTCAACTAATTCTCTTGATATTTTTTGTAGCTAAATAGTGTACTTAGGATTAATGAGAACCTTGGAATGAAGCCCACCAAACCCTTGAAGACAAAGACCAATTCATGAGCCGACTCATGAAAAAAGGCCACCAGTCCCTTGAGTCGACTCAATCCAGATCAAGACCAACTTCAAGCATGACCAAGTCAAAATCCAAGCAAGTCATGATACCACCTTTTGAAGCCCATGATGCCACCTCTTAGAAGCCCATTTTATTCTTCACATGGAACACATTTTTGGGGAGACATGAGAAATAACACATCAAGCATTTTGAGGAGAAGCATGGGACCACTCCTCACTCACCCAACAACCCCCCAACCAACTTGCCATGTGGGATGCCATATCACATGACACCTAGGGCTCCACATCAGCAATTAGAAGCCATGTCAAAGCCACCTAAGTGCCATATAGTAAGTTGTTACAACCTCTTACCTAGAAGTTGTTTCTTGTTGCAACTATGTAACTAAATAAGTTGGATTTAACTAGAAATGGTTAGCTAACCTAATTCCACCTTTCCTCCTCACTTTGGATGATCCCTAAGGCTATAAATAGGGTACAAGGCTTCCCTTGTAAGGCATTCCATGTATGAAATATTTTGAGAATTAATGAAGGTTTTTTTTTTGTTGAGTTATATCTTGAGTTCTTCTTGTATGTAGTGATTTAGTTCTTCTAGTTGGAGTGATTTAGTCCTTTAAGTTGGAGTGTTTAAATTCATGTTTGAGAAGGGAGTGAGAGGTCTTTTGAGTGCTTGAAAGGTGGAGTACTCCTTGCTTGATCCAAGATCCAAGCATCATTCCTTGAAGGTGCCGATTTCTACTTCCTTGTTTTTCCTTTCTTCTTCTTCTTGTTTCCATTCCAATTTTGAATTCTTCTTCCATGCTTAATCTTTGATTTGATGCAGGTTTTCTCTGATTTTCCAAGTCCAAGATGAAGGTCTCCAAGCCAAGGATCATGGCCAAGGTGAGTCCTAAAGGTAGGGAGTGCTGGTCTTATGGTTTAGACCTCGATCCTTGAGTGAAGAGAGCTCCTTCTTCCACCAAATAATTAGCCATCATTGTTGGTAGGAAAACTCTTCCTAAGCTTCATTAGATCTAATCATTTAAATGTTAACTTGTCCTAGTAGTGATGGTTTTCTTGCCATGATGATCCTAATCTCTATTTTGAACTAGATCTACATTTCGGGTATTTTAATTTAGATCAACTAATCTCCTTATGAAGATTCTTTCCTTGGATTGATTTAGACCATTTATTTGATAATTAATTGCTCAAGTTTGCTTGCTGGTTAGCTTGCTAAAACTCACCATTCATCATTTTATTTTCGTCTCCCATCAGCTTCTCCGTTGGTTTGTGGATGCACCACCGAGGTGAAGCGGTGGTGAATTTCAAGGTCGTTGCAGAACTCCTCGAATTCCCAACAATCGAACTATCATCCATTGTCGATGATGATGGTATGGAAAAGTCCGAAGTGGCATATGATTGACTTCCAAAGGAACTTACTAACGTTTGCCTCCATAATCTGGGCCAATGGCTCAGCCTCGACCCAATTCATGAAGTAGTCGATGACGACAATCAAGAACTTATGTTGCCCAGACGTGAGAGGAAAGGGACCAAGGAGGTCCACGCCCCTCTGGGTGAAAGGCTAGGTTGTAGAGAGTTGGGAGAGCGGCGCAGCTGGCTGGCATTGCACGACGACATGACATTGGTAGCGATCACACCTCTTGACAAAGTTGGCTGCGTCCTCCCTCATCATCTCCCAGTAGTATCCTTGATGGAGGGCTTTGTATGCCAGGGTCCTTCCCCCCACGTTGTTCCCGCAAAGGCCCTCGTGAATTTCCTGGAGCATGAGTGCAGCCTTCGTGAGCCTCAAACACTTGAGGAGTGGGTAGGAAAATGACCTCCGGTAGAGCAGCCCATCCATCAGCACGAAGCATGCGGCCTTCCTCTTGATAAGACCGACCTCTATTCGATCCTCAGGCAAGATGCCATCGGTGATGTACTTAACATACTTGTCCATCCAGCTGGGCTCCGGGATGACCTGCTAGATTTCTCTAGGGATCTCATAGCTCGGAGCCTAGAGATGCTCGATGTGGGCGCGACCCAATGATGAGTCTGGTAGAGTTGCTAAGTGAGAGAGGGCATCAGCACGGGCGTTTTCACCATGCGGGATTTGTGAGATGCTGAAATGCTTGAAGCCTGTTGAGCTCGCACGTACTAATTCCAGATATTTCAACATCTAAGGATCCCATGCCTCATACTTGCCCGAGACCTACCCATGACCAATTGGAAGTCGATGAAGACCCTTAGGTTAGTCACACCGAGCTTGCATGAAACTCTCAGCCCTGCGATGAGCCTTCATATTCTGCCTGGTTGTTGGCGGCGGGAAACTAGAGGTGGAGCACGCATTCAGCTATGACTCCCTCGTTGTTGGCGAGGATGAGCCCGACCCCACTTTCACCGGAATTAGAGGCTCCGTCCACATGCAGGACCCATAAGTCCTCCTCTGGCTTAGGCCTTGGTTGTTGATTCTGGGGGCTCTCTTCCCCACCCTCGCCCAGGCCTGCACACTCAACTAGGAAGTCAGCCAGTACCTGTGCCTTCATAGCTGACCGCGGTCGATAGGCGATGTCGAACTTGCTGAGTTTCATTGCCCACTTGCCAAGTGACCAGATGTGTCAGGTCGGCTGAGCACGGCCTTCAACGGTTGATCCATCAGGACCGTAATTGGGTGTGCTTGGAAATAAGGCCTGAGACACCGGGCATACACTATTAGCACGAAAATCAACTTTTCATATCGAGAGTTCCTGAGTTCTGCATTGCAGAGAAGCTTGCTTGTATAGTACACAGGTCTCTGGATCCCTTTGTCATCCGTCCAGACTAAAATCAAACTGACGACCTCCAGAGTGATCACCAGATACAGGAGGAGCTCTTCCCCCTCCACTAGTCAGGAGAGTAGTAGCAAAGATGCCAAGGTCTTCTTCAGCTCCTCGAATGCCTCCTGGCACTCCTTCGTCCAGGAGAAGTCGTGCATCTTCCTCAGTACCTTGAAGAAGTGCTGGCAACGATCGATGGATCACGAGATAAAATGACTCAAGGCTGCCACCCGGCCGGTGAGCTGTTGGACCTGCTTCTTGGAGGTGGGCGACTCCATGTCAAGGATTGCCTGAACCTTCTCTGGGTTGGCTTCAATCTCTCTTTGGGTCACCATGAAGCCGAGGAACTTCCCCGCCGCCACACCGAAAGCGCACTTCGCCGGGTTCAGCTTCATTTGGTGGAGGTGGAGGTTGCAGAAGTCTCCTCCAGGTCGTCAACGTGGTTTGAGGTCGGCTTGCTCATCACCAGCATGTCATCCATGTACACCTGCACGTTTCGGCCAATTTGCTCCTTGAAGATCTTGATTACTAACCGCTGATACGTGGCACCATCATTCTTTAGGCCAAAGGGCATCATCTTGTAGCAGTAGGTTCCGCGATCCATGATGAAGGCAGTGTGCTCCTCATCTTCCAGGTGCATCCTGATCTAGTTGTATCCGTAGAAGGCATCCATGAAGGATAGGAGGCAGTGGCCTGACATAGTGTCCACAAGCTGATCAATCTTCGGGAGGAGGAACTGTCCTTTGGACAGGCTCGATTGAGGTCGGTGTAGTCCATGCAGATCCTCTACTTGTTGTTGCTCTTCTTCACCATCACCACGTTAGCTAGTCAACTGGGATAGTGCACCTCCCGTATGAAGCCGGTGTTGAGGAGCTTTTCCACCTCTTCGTTGATTGCCTTCTGCCTTTCTACTGCAAAGCTCATCTTTTTCTGCCTAACTAGGTGGTACTTCGGATCGATCTTCAACTGGTGGGTGATAACCTCCAGGAAAATACCTGGCATGTCTGCCGCAGACCAGGCGAACACATCCGCGTTCGTCGGGAGGAAGTCCAGTAGGCGAACCTGCTCATCTTCTAGGAGCTGGGCTCTTATCTGTATCATTTTCTGTGGGTCTAAGCCAAGGGGATACGTCAACAAATGCTCTAGTGGGCTGCCCTGGGATCCTGCACTCTTTGGTCAAAGTTGTTAACATCAGTTTCGATCTCAGCATTCCTGGTGCCCGGGATGGCCTGCAGGCAATGTTGAACGGGTTGAACTGCCCCCCTCATCTCTCCCATCCCGAAAATAATGGAAAACTGTACCAACAATCTTTTGGTGCAGATGACTGCATCAAGTTGGTTGAGCCCTGGGTGGCCCAAAATGGCGTTGTATGGCGATGGGAGTCGGACGACGGTGAATGTCATCAAGACCATGCTCTACCGGGGCGGGATCCTAGTAGTAACAGGGAGAGTGATCTCCCCGTCGACCCCCATAGAATCTCCAGTGAAATCCTTGAGAGGGGTGTGCACCGGCCTTAATTGATCATGAGAGAGATTCATCCGGAAGAAAGCATCATAAAAAAATACGTCGGTAGAGCTCCCACTATCAACCATGATCCGATGTACAGGATGCTTGGCGATGGTCATCTCGACCACCACTGTATTGTTATTTACATTTTCATTTTTGTTTTCACCTCCTTTCTCCTTTTCAAAGGGGAGTACATTTTCCAGATTTTCTCCCTCCCGGGGTCTCTTCGACGTGCACCCTATCCCCCAAGAAATCATGCCCACGGGCTTCTCCATGGGGCAGTTGTCGACTGCAGGGGAACGGGGAAGGGCCGCGAGTGGCCGGTCCTTCATCGGGGCTCCTCTTCCCATGAACTTCTTGAGGTAGCCCCTCTTGATCAGGTCCTCGATCTCCCACTTCAGATTATGGCACTCCTTTGTGTTGTGGCCATGGTCGCGATGGAACTGACAGTACTTTATCATGTCATGACGGTTTTTCGAGTTCTGAGGGGGAGGCCGGTGGAGGTAACCCTCGCCCTCGATCTCCATGAGAATCTTGGTTCTAGGGGCAAGGAGGAGAGTAAAGGCCCGCTTCGGGGCGGGACCATTCCTGGACCTTGGCCCCACTCGGGAGTCTGCGGAAGGTCCATGCTTGCGAGTCCCCTGAATATCTTTCGAGGCTGGCTTCTTCAAAGGCTTCCCATCCAGTTCTCTCCTGGTACGGTCGGCCTCCTCAGCCTGGATGTAATTGTGGGCACGGAGGAGAAACTCGGAATATGTCTTGGGTGGTTTCTTGTCCAACGAATATGTTAGACGGGAGGTCTTAAGCCCTTGCTTCAATGCCAGCATAGCGACGGGCTTGTCCAAGCTGTAGATCTCCAGGGCGGCAGTCTTGAAGCAAGCTACATAATCCCGTAGGAGCTCCTGGTCTTGCTGGCGGATGAAAAAGAGGCTGTCCACCTCTCGCAACACCTTTTGACAAGCATCGAAGTGTGCCACAAACTTTCCTTCCAACTACTGGAAGGAGTTGATAGATTCAGGCTCGAGCCGGGTGAACCAAACTCGAGCGACCTTCCGGAGAGTGGCTGGGAAGGCAATGCATAGAAGGGCGTCTGTCACCCTATGGACTCTCATGAGAGCCTTATAGCTCTCCAGGTGGTCCAGGCGGTCCGTGGTCCCATCGTAGGGATCCACCTGAGGTATACGGAACCGATTCGGGATCGATTCCTCTTGGATTTCCCAGGGGAAGGGGGGTCGAGCGTTGTAGCCCACTGGCTCGCTAGGGGAGCCCTGCATGTTGGCAAACTGGCGAGAAAGCTCCGCCAACTTGCGCTCTTGCTCTTCCAGGTGCTTTTCAGCCAGACGCCTAATGGCCTCGTAAGTGGAACCTTCCACTGAGGCCGCTGGAGAAGGTGCCGATGGGTCGCGGCGAGGGGCCCTTCCTCGGTGATGCTTGCTGCGCTTGGCAGCATTGTCATTGTCCACTGGGGATCGGCTCTCGTGGTCCGCCGACCCAAAATGGTTCCTCTTCGTGAGGGTTTGGTGACTCCTGTGAGGAATGGTCGATGCTCGCGGATGGGACAGCCTGCCCTGGATAGAGTGCAGGCTTCCACGGGGGCCCGAGGCTTGGGCTGCGGGGGTCCCTGGCTGAGGTTGGGTCACCAGGGAACGCTGCTGATGCTGCAGCTGCCTCACAGCCATGGCTAGCGTCTGCAATTATTGGATAATGGCAGCATACTGGCCGTCTGTTGAGGACAGCTAAAGAGGTGGAACTGGTGTGGGGAGTTCCCTCTCCGGGCTACGAGGGCCCATCTCGAGGCGCCACCTGGTGTAGGAGTAGAGGTAGGACCACTCCGGTCGAGGTGGATCCCTCCTGGATTGACACCTGATGGAGTGGCAGAGTCCAGCTCGACCTCAGCCGAGGTGGACCCATCTGGGGGCACCACCTGGCAAGAGAGCAAGGAGAGCCTGGCTCAACTTCAATGAGATGGGCTCATCTGGGAGCGCCATCTAACGAAGGAGCAGAGGCAGGGGCCACTCCGGCCAAGGTGGATCCCGCCTAGATCGACACCTGGCAGAGTGGCAGAGGCCAGCTCGACCTTGGTCGAGGTGGACCCATTTGGGGCCGCCACTTGGTGAGGAAGCAGAGAGAGCCTGGCTCAACTTTGACGAGGTGGGCCCATCTTGGGGTGCCACCTAGCAAAGGGGCAGAGGCAGGGGCCACTCCGGCCAAGGTGGATCCTGCCTGGATCGACTCCTGGCGGAGTGGCAGAGGCCAACTCGACCTCGACCGAGGTGGACCCATCTAGGGGTGCCACCTGGCGAGGGAGCAGAGAGAGCCTGGCTCAACTTTGGCGAGGTGGGCCCATCTGGGGGCACCACCTGGTGAAGGAGTAGAGGCAGGGGGCCACTCCGACCAAGGTGGATCACACCTGGATCGACACCTGGTGGAGTGGCAGAGGCCAGCTCGACCTTGACCGAGGTGGACCCATCTGGGTCACCACCTAGCGAGAGAGCAGGGAGAGCTTAGCTCGACTTTGATGAGGTGGGCCCATCTCGGGGCACCACCTGGCGAAGGAGCAGAGGCAGGACCACTCCGGCTGAGATGGATCCCTCCTGGATCGACACCTGGCGGAGTGGTAGAGGCTAGCTCGACCTCGATCGAGGTGGACCCATCTGGGGGCATCACTTGGCGAGGAAGTAGGGAGAGCCTAGCTCAACTTCGGCGAGGTGGGCCCATCTCGGGGTGCCTCCTGGCGAAGGAGCAGAGGCAGGGGCCACTCCGGTTGAGGTGGATCCTGCCTGGATCGACACCTGGCAGAGTGGCAGTAGCCAGCTCGACCTCGACCGAGATGGACCCATCTGGGGGCACCACCTGGTGAGGGAGCAAGGAGAGCCTGGCTTAACTTCGGTGAGGTGGGCCGATCTGGAGGCGCCACCTGGCGAAGGAGTAAAGGTGGAACCACTCCGGTCGAGGTGGATCCCTCCTGGATCGATACCTGGTGAGTGGCAGAGGCCAGCTCGACCTCGACCAAGGTGGACCCATCTGGGGGCGCCACCTAGCGAGGGACCAGGGAGAGCTTAGCTCGACTCTGGCGAGGTGGGCCCATCTGGGGGCACCACCTGGCGAAGGAGCAGAGGCAGGGGGCCACTTCGGCCAAGGTGGATCCCGCCTGGATCGACACCTGGCAGAGTGGCAAAGGTGCCGAGCTCGAATCCGTGGTCTGCTCTACCGCTGAACGAGTCACCTGGTGGGAGAGTCCGGAGATGACGTCATGCAGTGCCACCTGGCCGACAGCTAGATCTGACATATAATCCACGTCAGCGATGTCGCCATATCAGGTTGTAAGGTTGTTGGTGAGCCAAAACCAACTAGGATTGACTTGTGAACCCAAAGACAAAACAAGTGTAAAGGTTTGTTGGTGAGCCTTGATGACAAAACCCACTTAGGTTTTGACTTGTTAGCTTTGGAAAACAAGTCGGCTGTAATTTTTTGAAGAGATTATAGTGGAGTTTTCCAAGGAAAGCTTGGAGAGTGGACGTGGTTGCTTGGAGAGCACCGAACTACTATAAAACTTGGTGTTTGTGTTATTGTCTCTCTTTAATTACTTGCACTTTATTTCTTGCACTCTATTTAGTATTTTTTCCACTACATATACTTAAGTGCTTTAATCACATTATCCACAAATACTACACGGCCTGCACATAATTGTTTTAATATTTGAACGACCCAATTTACCCCCCTTTTGGTCTCCATTTCTGGGCAACAAGTGATATCAGAGCGTCGGTACTCTCTTGTAGGTCCAAGGATCTTGAGTAAAAGATCATGACAGCCCCAATAGGTATGGGTGTTGTTGAAGGTCAAGCTTCAAACCATCCCCCACTATTTAATGGCACGAATTACATATATTGGAAGACCCGCATGCACATATTCATTCAAGCCATTGATTATAATCTTTGAAAGACTATTGTCAAAGGTCCTCATCAGCCAACTATTTTGATTAATGGCATTCCCACTCCCAAAATGGAAGATGATTGGGATGAGAATGACATTAAGCAAATAGAGCTTAATGCTAAGGCTATGAATCTATTGTTTTGCTCCTTAGATCCGAGTGAATTCAATAGAATCTCTAACTCTCTCCGCTAAGAAAATATGGGACGCACTTGAGGTTACCAATGAGGGTACACACTAAGTGAAAACAACTAAAGTTAACATGCTCATTCATATAGATGAAATATTCAAAATGGAACCTACTGAATCTATAAGTGAGATGTATACTAGGTTCACAAATATTATGAATGGCATGAGAAGCCTAGGAAAGATTATATCTAACAGTGAACTTGTAAACAAACTTCTCAGGTCTCTTCCGGCTTCATGGAATGCAAAGGTGACTGCTATAGAAGAATCCAAGGACGTCAATACTCTTCCTCTCGAGCAATTGTTGGGCTCATTGATGATATATAAGCTCTCATTAAAGCAAAAGAATGTTGATGTTGACAAGAAAAAGTGATTGCTTTCAAGTCCATCAATAATGATGAATCAAGTGAAGATTCAGAAGAAGAAGATGAAGAAGATAAGATAGCTCTCATGGCTAGAAAGTTTAGGAGGTTCATGAGAAAGAAGAAGTATAACTTCAAGAAGAAACCTCTAAAAGGAGAGCCTAGCAAAGAGAATGAGAAGGAGAAAGAGAAGGAGCATCCCACATGCTTTGAGTGCAAAAAACTGGGCTATTTCAAAATGGACTACCCCTTACTTAAAAGAGCAGAAGACGATTAAGAAAGAAAGCCATGATGACAACTTGGAGTGACAGCGAGGACTCCAGTTCTGAGAAAAAATAGCAAGAAGTTGCAAACTTCTGTTTGATGGCCAATAATGATGAGGTATTATCCAAAACCGAAAATGAATTTACTTTTGATGAACTGCATAAGGTTTTTAACGAATTAGTTATTGAATTTCAAAATCTGAAATCAAAGCATAAAGAATTAAAGAAACAAAATCTAGTTTTGGCAAAAATAAATAACAAGTATTTAATTGAAAATAATTGCTTGTTTCAAGAAAACAAAAAGTTGAATGATAAAGTTTGTCTTCTTGAAAAAGAAAAAGAAGATTTTTTAAAAAAAATCTTTTATTTCAACTAAAAAGTTTACAAAACAAAACAATGAGATTTTGCAAGAAAACAAAAAGTATAAAGAAGAACTTGAAAAGTTAAAACCATTTGTTGAAAAATTTATATACAGTTCTGAAAAATTAAACATGCTTTTAAATAATCAAAGGATTGTTTTCAACAAAGCCGATTTAGGTTTTAAAACTCAAAAATAGTAAAAGTTTTTCAAGAATTTCTTTGTGCCTGCATCATCTTCTATTACTTGCTATGCTTGTGGTATTGTAGGACATAAATCTTACCTATGCAATAAAAGAAAAAATAACAAAGTTAAGAAAGTTTGGGTTCTAAAAGGAACTATTACCACTAACTTGAAAGGACCCAAGATGACTTGGGTACCTAAAGTCTCTACCTGATTTTTATTGTAGGTGTGCCTTGCAACCAATAAAACAAGAATGTGATACCTCAACAGCGGTTGCTCAAGGCACATGACTGGAGATGTGGAGCAGTTCTCATCACTTGAATATCAGAATGGTGGTAATGTAACATTTGATGATAATGAAAAGGACAAGATTGCCAGAATTGGTAAAGTCCATATCACCCCCTCTACTTATATTGATAATATTTTGTATGTTGATGGTTTGAAACATAATTTACTTAATATTAGTCAATTTTGTGACAAAGATTTTAAAGTTGTTTTCGAATATTTCATGTACATTGTTTCTAGTTTAGATGACAATGGCATCAAGTTCATTGGTCATAGGCACGGTAATATTTATATGGTTGATCTTGATGATCTTCCTGTTCAAAATGGTCAATGCCTAGTGGTAATGGAAGCCAAGATCAATGAAACTAGTTGGCTTTGGCATCGTAGACTATGGCATGCTAGTATGCATTTGATTTCAAAACTTAGCAAAAGGGATTTGATAAAAGATTTGCCAAAATTTAGTTTTGAAAAAGACAATATTTATACTGCCTGCCAACTTGGAAAACAAACCAAATCATCTTTTAAACCAAAAGGAGTAGTCTCTACATCTAAACCCTTAGAATTGCTTCATATGGATCTCTTTGGGCCAACTAGAATATCTAGTTTGGGAGGTAAGAAGTATGGTCTAGTTATTGTAGACGATTTCTCATATTTTACATGGATCATGTTTTTAGCATACAAAGATGAAACATTTTCTGCATTCATTAGATTTCATAAAAGAGTTTCAAATGAAAAAGATGCTTCTATTGTATCTTTGAGAAGTGACCATGGAACGGAATTTGAAAATTCTGAGTTTGATAAATTTTGTAGTGAAAATGGCATTCATTACAATTTCTCTGCACCTAGGACACCTCAACAAAATGGAGTGGTAGAAAGAAGAAATAGAACTCTTGAAGAAATGGCATGCACCATGCTTTGTAAAAATGACCTGCCTAGATATTTTTGGACGGAAGCCATAAACACTGCATGCTATATTTTGAACAGTGTTTTAATCCGACCAATTTTAAAGAAAACTCTTTATGATCTTTGGAAGGGTAGAAAACCTTCAATCAAATATTTCCGACCTAGATATTTTTGGACGGAAGCCATAAACACTGCATGCTATATTTTGAACAGTGTTTTAATCCGACCGATTTTAAAGAAAACTCTTTATGAGCTTTGGAAGGAGGTGGCGAATGCCGTCTCGGACTTCAGGGTGTCTGCTGCCTTCAAGGAAGAAGTCATCGAGGCGACTCTGGACTCCTTCCATCATGGATTCCAGGAATGTAGGAGGAAGGCCTTCAAGTTTTACAACTTGAAGGGCCTGGACAACATCAAGCCCTCCATTCCCTTTCCCAGACATGAATTTGATTCTGACTCCGATGAGAGGTCGGATTATGGTTCGGACGGGAACCCCGGGGGCCCTTCATTGTCCCTCCAGATCTCCCCCCGTAGGTATGGGAAAAACCCGGAAGGAGGTTATTGAAAATTTTCCACATCTTTCTGATGCTACTCTTCTTTTTTTTTGTCTCTCTTTATAAGAGTTTCTTTTTCTTTTTTTGTAAAAAATTGAAAAAAAGAAACGAAGTATCTTCCTTCTACCTCTTCCCATGCATTTCTTGGGATATGTTGTATCATGCTTTGTCTGAAATATTGACTCCATGGACCATTTTCGGTCTATAGGGAAGAAGTGAGGTCGGTTAGACCGTTCTTGGAATGTCTATGGTCGACAGAAAGGATGACAGTGGCCCTTTTGGGCATGTTTTCGGATTTACCGTAGGGTAGGGTGTTTATACCGTCCCTGTGCACTTCTGTCATGATTAAGGTAAGCTGTTTAGGCCCGCCTCGGTGCATCTTCAGATTCACCATAAGGTAGGTTACGAAAACCATCCCTGCACCTTTGATCTTCTTGGTGGCCTGGTTAGGCCATCCGTTGTGCTCGTCGGGCATACCGATAAGGTGAGTGGATCAGACTCTCCTTTGCACAGTTGACCGATTTTTCAGATCATGTCACTCAGGTTGTGTCGTTCAGTCGATGCAACTAGCCGTTCTGAGTTGAGCAGGGTTGAGTAGCTTTGCACAGGAATTTTAAGAACTCATTTATTGATAGTATTTGCGAAGGTTTTGTACATTCCATGGCCGGGATAGAGTCTTCCCCTCCAGGGTCTTGAGTCGATATGTTCCTGATCGAATGACTTCTTCGACTTAATATGAGCCTTCCGAATTGGGGGAGAGTTTATCCTGTTCCGTTGGCCTAGATACCTCTGCCCTTCGCAATACCATATCCCCCATGCGAAAGGTTTGCTCTTTCAACCTTGAGTTGTAGTACTTGGCAACCTTTTGCTAGTACACCACCATCCTTATCTGGGCCTGGAGCCTGGTGCTTGATAGCAAGTCCAGATCAATCCTTCTATGATCAGAGTTCCCAGGCTCTTCATAGTTGTCAATTCTCAGGGACTGTAAGGAGACTTCAATAGGAAGCACAGCTTCGGTACCGTATGCCAGATTAAATGGAGACTCGCCGATGGCCGTTCTCGGGATAGTTCGGTATGCCCAGAGAATGAAGGTCAGTTCTTTGGGCCAAAGCCCTTTGGCGACGTTCAACCATGTCTTCAGACCATGGAGGATGGTCCAGTTAGTGACTTCGGCTTCTTCGTTGGACTGTGGATGAGCGACGGATGTCAGCTGATGCTAGACATGATACCGAGCACAGAAGTCCTTGAACTTTGGATTGTCGAACTGTCTCCCGTTATTCGTGATAATAACATGTGGGATGCCGAACCTGAATATGATGAAATTTTTTACAAAATTTTCCACCTTACCTTCTGTGATCTGGGCTAGTGGTTCGACTTCTACCCACTTCGTAAAGTAGTCGATGGCCACTAGGAGAAACTTCCTTTACCCTGATGCCGGTGGGAATGGGCCAAGAATGTCCATTCCCTACTGGAAAAAAGGCCATGGGGCTATCAATTGAGTTAGGTGACTCGTAGGCTATCTCTGTACATTGGCGTACCTCTGGCACTGGTCGCACTTTTGTACGAAATTAGCCGAGTCCTTCTGGATGGAGGGCCAGTAATATCCCCATCGAATGATCTTGTATGCCAGGGACCTGCCTCCCAAGTGATCACCGCAGATGCCCTCGTGGACCTCTCTCAGAGCATAATCCATATCTGTGGGTCCCAAACATTTTAGCAGTGACTGAGAGAATGATCTCTTATAGAGGATTCCGTCTAAGATGACGTACTGAGATGCCATCCAGCGGATCTTCTTGGCCTTTACTTTATCCTCTGGTAGCTCTCCCTCATTCAGGAACTTGATGATGGGATCCATCCAGCTTGGTTCAGCATCGATCTGGCATACCTCTGTAGCCTCTTCGGCTATACTTGGAGTTTCAAGATGTTCAACAAAGGTGCATCTGAGAGATTCCAGTGCCGTAGTTTCCAGTCGAGATAATGTATCCGCCTGGGAGTTTTCTGATCGTGGAACATGGATGATCTCAAAATGATCCAGCTAGGAGGATAAAGCCCGTACCTTCTCCAGGTACTGCACCATGGTTGGATCCTTGGCTGCATATTTTCCGTTAACTTGATTCACAACCAACTGGGAGTTCGAGAAGGCTCGAAGTTGCTGGACTCCCAGATCTTTGGCGATCCAAAGTCCAGTGAGCAAGGCTTCGTATTCGGCTTGGTTATTAGAGGCATGGAAGGAGAACCGGAGTGCGTACTCTATGGTATGGCCATCAGGTTCGGCCAACATGAGTCTAGCCCCGCATCTAGTAGCATTGGAAGCTCCGTCCACAAAACATCCAAACAGACATCGTCTCCTTTGGGATTTCTTCTTCTATCGAAGATGCTTCATCTTCGGACCTCCAGGTGCATTCAGCCAAGAAATCGGAGAGCACCTGGGCCTTCATAGCCGATCGGGGCTGAAAATTGATGTCAAATTCACTTAACTTCACAGCCCACTTGGCTATCCTTCTAGAGGTGTCCAGAGATCGGAGAACGGCCTTAAGAGGTTGATTGGTTAGCACCACAATAGAGTGGGAGTGAAAATATGGCCGTAGTCGCTTTACCGCAATCATCAAAGAGTATATCAGCTTCTGCATCCTTGCATATCACGTTTTGGCATCATGCAGGACCTTGCTGATATAGTAAATCAGCTTGTGGGATCCGTCTTCATCTCTCCGGACAAGAACTGAACTGATCGCTTCATCTGAAGCAGAGAAGTATAGGTAGAGGACCTCACCTTCTTGTGGCTTGGAAAGCAATGGCGGGGTCTCCAGGTACTTCTTCAGCTCCTCAAAGGCAATGCGACAGTCTTCGGACCATTCAAAGCCCTTTGACTGCCGGAGTACCTTGAAGAATGGAAGGCATTTCTCGGCTGACCGAGTAATGAATCTGCTTAGGGAGGCAATTCTCCCTGTCAATTGCTGGACTTTCTTCTTGCAGGAGGGATGTCTCATATCCTTCAGGGCCTGAATCTTCTTAGGGTTCGCCTCAATCCCTCGCTTGGTGACAAGGAAGCCTAAGAACTTGCCCGAAGTGATCCCAAAGGCACACTTTGCCGGGTTTAGCTTCATGCAGTAGCGTCGTAGAGCACTGAATGACTCTTCCAAGTCATGGATGTGGTCTATCTGGAGGAGGCTCTTGACGATCATGTCGTCAACATAGGCCTCCATGTTTCTCTCCAGTTGTTTTTCGAATACCTTGTTGATCAGCCTTTGAAATGTTGCTCCGGCGTTCTTGAGGTCAAACGGCATCATTTTGTAGCAGTAGAGACCTTTATCAGTGATGAAAACCATCTTCTCCTTATCTTGCAGATCCATTCTAATTTGGTTGTAGCCGGAGAAAGCATCTATGAAGCTCAGCAATTGATGGCCGGCAGTGGCGTCGACCAACTAATCAATCTTTGGGAGGGGGAAGCTATCTTTCGGGCAAGCTTTGTAGAGGTTTGTGTAATAGATGCAGATCATCCACTTGCCGTTGGCTTTCTTCACCATCACCATATTGGCCAACCACTCGGGATAGTGGGCCTCTCGGATGAACCCTGCTTTAAGGAGCTTGCCAACTTCTTCGTCCACAGCTTGCTGTCTTTCAGGAGTGAAGCTCCTTTTCTTCTGCCGCACTGGCTTGTACCCAGGGGTTACTTCCAACCGATGAGTGATTACTTCGGCAGGAATCCCCGGCATGTCCGAAGCCGACCAGGTGAAGATGTCAGCGTTGTCCCTGAGGAAACAGACCAACTTCGCTCTGGTTTCCTCATTAAGTGTGCTCCCGATCTACACGACTCTGGAGGAGTCTTTCTCTGTCAAAGGTACAGGGACGGTCCTCTCCATGGGCTCACCAAGGTTTGTGGTTGCATCCCTCGGATCCAACTGATCCGGAGTTGTTGAATCATTGAAATGCCTATCTTCGATCATCAGGCACTGTCGTGCTATCCTCTGATTTCCTCTAACTTCTCCGACACCATTCCTGGTGGGAAAGTGCACCAAGAGGTAGTGAGAGGAGATCACGGTTCGGAACTTGTTCAAGGTAGGCTGCCCTAGAATAATGTTGTATGCTGAGGGGATCCAGACCACCGTGAAGTTGATCGGCAGTGTCTTTTGTCGAGATTCAGTGCCGAGGGTTACAGGTAACACTATTTCTCCCTCGGCATAAACTTGGTTGCCCCCGAAATCGGAAAACGATATGGGGGATCTTCGTAGTTGGTGTCTAGGTGAATACATTTTGGAGAATGCATCATAATTCAAGACATCAGTCGAACTTCCATTATCAACAAGAATTTGCTGTACATCATAATTGGCCACTACGGTCGAGATTACAAGGGGATCATCATGTGGGAGCCGAATTCCTACAAGGTCATCGGAGAAGAGGATAGCGTTGTTGTCCTTGAGTCGCTTTGGGGCTTCGTCCTCATCCCTTCTCCAGTTGGTGGATCGGTGTATCATCCTTACATCTCCGTTGGTGGGCCTTTGATTTGGCAATTCAACCTCTTTGGGAGGTGGCTGGGGAACAGTTGCTTCCGACCGAGGTCCTTGGCGACCAATATACCGCCCCAAGTACCCTCTCTTAATGAGATCCTCAATCGCATCCTTCAGCTGGATGCACTCTTCTGTGTTGTGGCCGTGGTCCCGGTGGAATCGACAGTATTTGTTCCTATTCCTTATGAAAGAGGAAGCCTTCATAGGACGGGACCGTTGGAGATAGTTCTCCTTCTCTATCTTCATGAGGATCTTTTCTCGAGGGAGGTTGAGGGGGGTGTAAGAGTCGAACCTTCCTCCCGAAGCTCTAGGTCTGGGAGGACTTCTTCGGCGGTCTGTATATTTGCCGCCATTGTTATTGAAAGTTTGGGGACCTTGTCCCCTGTTATTTTTCTTTTTTGAAGTGGGTTTCCCTTCGATCAGTCATCGATTAGCCGCCTGCTCTTCAGCATCGGCATATTTCTGAGCCCTTGACAGGAGCTTAGCATAGCTTTTAGGGAACTTCTTGTTCAGGAAAAAAGTAAGGCTGGAGGTGCGAAGCCCCTTCTTTAGTGCAGACATGGTCACGTGCTCGTTGAGATCGGGAATCACAAGTGTGGCCGCATTAAACCTGGAGATGTAGTCTCGCAGGCTTTCTCCTTCGTTCTGGTGAAGGAGGAACAGTGTGTCCGTATTCCATGGAGTCTTGCGGCAGGACCTGAAATGCAAGACAAACAGTTTTTCTAACTCGGAAAAAGAGTCAATGGTACTTGGGCGCAGGCTCGAGTACCACATCCGAGCGGACTTCTTCAAGGTAGCCGGGAATGCTAGGCAGTACATCACGTCCGAAGCTCCTTGGATCATCATATGGGCCTTGAAGCTGCCCAAATGGTCGAGAGGGTCGGAGGTGCCGTCGTAGGATTCCATCTGGGAAACCCTGAAGTGCCGAGGAATAACCTCGGCCATGATACGATCGGTGTATGGTGGGCAAATCATCGGGATCTTTCAGATCCCGCATTCTCTGTTCCTGCACCTTCGCCATCTCTGACTCGATGGCTCTGAATCTCCCGTCATAATCGGGAGTTTGCTTCGGCGCTCTCTCCACAAAGGTGGAGTCTTCGGAGGAGGGTGAGGGAATTTGCCTAGGCCTTTTTCCTTTTTACGGAAAATTGGCGGACCTAGGCAATCTCGAAGTTTGGCCTTCGAGAGAAGGCCGAGAACAGGGTGAGGGATGCGTAGAATCCTCCCATGGGGCTCTCCTCCTTCGGGACCGAGAGCTATATCTGGAGGCGGCCGGTGGATTTCCCACCGGAAAGGCTCTGTTATGGAAATCCTGAACCATGGCCATGAGGTTGGTGACCTGGTTCACAAGGGCTTCGAATTGCTGTAGTCCCACAACAACTATGGGAGATGGGACATTGTTCTCCCCTGGGGGTGCACCCCCTGGGACGGAGCACGACTCCGGCTTGTAGAAGCTATTTGAGCCTTTCCTCTCACCATCAAGAATTTTTTACTTCCCCTTGTCTAGGAGGGAGCTTGAAAAGTGCTAACACCCCCTTCCTAGCATGCCAATATGTTGGCATGGAGTCCTTGAATCGACCGGTCGGAGCTGCTGCACCGCAGGACCGCTCACTGGTTCACCTGCAAAACAGGTCTCTTGCTGGAGTTGTTCTGGCAGGGGACACTCCGATGCCTAAGTCAATGGCGGATCCCAGCCACAGAATGGGGAAGGGTGTCGAGAGTGTGAGAGAAAAGCTCTTCGAGTATGGGCGAAATTGTGAATGTGTATGTGAGCATACCTCCTCGAGCCATTCTTTTTACCATTATTTAAGGGGAGGCCTCCGACCTGCGATCCGCTCTTTTTCCGGTGATTGTGGGGAGTCAATTTCTCCCATGCTTGGCGATCGTTGGTTGTCATTGAGCAGTTCTGGCCAGATCAGAGGCATGGCAGCTGGAGTGGCGCGCCATGATTGTGGCATGGAGAGTGTTAATTTTAACCATTGGTTACAGTTGCCTATTTGGGCCAGATTGTGGTCCCATCTTTGAGTTTTCCCTTTGCATGGGCCGAAGACTTGGCGTTTGCCCCGGGACCGGAGATTGTCTCTACGGCTGGGACCGAAGAGCGTGTCTTCGAAAGTCTATGAGAAACTTGATCTTCAGTCAAGGCCGAAGACGTCATCCGAAATTCTGTTATTCGGATGTCGTAGTCTAGTGAGAAGCCTAGGGTTGCCTACAGTTGGCCTGTCCCTTTCCTGGTCCGAAGTCTGGAGAAAAAGGCTTCGGCCAGTCAAACCGGAGTTCGGTTCGTAGCTGAACCGGGATATCCCAATACATGTCAACAGCTCAGCAGTTTCTTCTCCACAACTCAAAACAGAACCATACTTTGGAGCCATTTCTAGGTGACATTATTCCAGAGACCTCTCCCTTTTGACACCAGCCAAAAGGGTAAAACATCACAACACAGCAGCACCAATAGTAACAACAACAACATCATCAACGGGTCCATGAAGCAAATTCAACAAACTACTCTAACTACAACAGAAGCAAGACTAACCATGGCAAACAAGGAAAGGGCTACTAGAGGTCATTAAAAGAAAACCAAGAGAAAGAGAGAAAAGAGGAACCAACCAATCCTCAAATGAAATGACTTCATGCATATCAGAAGAAGGGAATTATGATTGAAATGTTAATTGAACAGAGGGCAACCAAACGCCATCTCCCAATTAATTAATAAAAATAAGCCAAGCAACTTGTGAGGGGCTTACAGATTTCTCGTATCGGATCATCCCGTCAGTGGTGCAGACGTCGCCGGTGCAGATCAGTCGATGCTCGTTCTTCCACTGAAGATCTGAAAACACAACAGGTAACAGAGATCCGATCAAGCAATCGCCTTAATGGAACGAGATGATCAACGACTTGAGGAAGGTTAGAGAGCGGGACAGGCCCAAAGCTGGAAGGCGGCGAAGGGGAGGACGCCAGTGAGAGGCTGGAGGAGGAGGGAGGGGCATCGGGTGCCGGGGCTGGGGGAGGGGGCACCGAGCGACAAGAACAACTAAGGATGGCAATTTTTTCCAATCCTATGGGTATCTAACCCGGCCCAATCCTAATGGGACGGGTAAAACCCGACCCGCCTAATTTATAAACAGATCTGGATTATATAAAAAAAACTCAACTCGGATTCAGATCGGATACGGATAGTAGTACGTCCCGACCCATTTATATATAAAAAAATTATGTTTATAAAATATTTAAGTAAATTTGATATGGGACGGATATACATGACCCAACCCGATCCGTTTAGCTTTTAAATAAACTAAGTTTTATGAGACTGGGTATACCCGACCTGACCCGATCCATATATGATTTTTTTATACCCGACCAGACCCGACCCGAGACAAGTATGGGATGGGTATAGGATGGATAATTTTTTAGCGGGTGGGTATGGGTTTTGGGTGACCCGACCCAAACCCAACCCGTTGCCATCCCTAGCGGCAAGGGGCGGTGGGCTGGGGTTTGAATGAGAGAGAGGGGGGGGAAGGGGTGTGCAAGCGGGACTCGAACTGGACCAGGCTCGGCCAAGCACGAAGCAAACTTGATCGGACTTCGGCCTGGATATATAACCCATTTAATTTTTGGACTGAACTCAGATGCCTCTTTAGCTTGATCAAGTCTAGCTCGAATCTAGTAAAAAAAAAAAAAATGATCCAAGTCCGAGATATTTACTGTTCTCTTATTTAGGCTCCCAGATTTTCAGTTTTTTTTATCTCTTAATCATTTCTTTTCCTTGTTTATATCAATACTAGCCCGCCGCCCCTACTAGTTAATGCCCCCTAACTTAGTCCTGATGGTGCCCATGTCTCGCACCACCCATAGGCTTTGCACCAACCCCCCAATCACGATGGCACCTACATCTCGCGCCACCTAGCTCGGTGGCTCCGCATAACCCCACTACCCCCCGGCTCTAATCTCCCTCCCTTGCCATCGACACCCGATGCCCCCTATGGCTCCACACAACCCCCTACCCATCGGCTCCAATCTCCAGCACTCAACTGCTCTCCTTCCCTTCCCCTATCTCAACACCTGCACCCAACGCCACCCACCAACCTCCTCTCCCTTCTATCTCCCCTCCTCGTCTACCGTCCGGTTATCCCTGATTTGATGGAGATGGTTGGTGGTTTTTTTTATTTTTTTCTGTTCGTTTGGGTTTTATTCAGGCCAGGCTTTAATTCGGGCTTGTCCAATCAAGCTCAGGCCAGGCTTGAGCCTAGTTTTTTCAAAATATTTCGGGCCTAAGCTTAGCTCGAAGCCCAAAATTTTTTTAGGACCAAGCTCAAGTAGGGATGTGGCCCGACCCAGCCTGACCTAGTTCAAGCCCTAGAGAGAGGGGGCGATGGGCAAGGTTTTTTTATTGGAAAGGGGGCAACAACGAGCAAGGTTTTTTTTCTAGAGGGGTAGAAAACCTAGAGTAAGTTTTTTTTTAAAAAAAAAGTTAGCAACGAACCAAAATTATGTTATAATTTTGTTACAAATTTATATCATTTTTTAAAAATTAACAATGAATATCATGCCATTTCAATTTCGTTACAATTTTTTAAAAGATTTAATCAATGCTTAGTAATGAAAAGTGGGTCCATTTTTATTCCAATGTAAAAATATCCGTTTCTAATCTATTGCAATTTTGTTACCAATAATAACCTTTCATAAAATTTAGCAACCATTTTTAGATCCATCGTTATTCTTTTGCAAAATATCCATTTCTAATCTATTACAATTTCGTTGCTAATAATATACATGAACCTCCCACATATTATTAGCAATGGTTTTTATGCCCGTTGTTAGTTTGTGGCAAAATAGTCTGTCATGGCTACTATTCCTTCTCGGTCTTGAGACACCCGCTGGATCACCAACTATGGTATTGGTGGTCATTGAGCGATCGGATAGCTCTTTCATCATCGACCACTTCTTGCTGAAGCTCTAGAAGACTTGGTGGCCAAGGAAGACCCCTATACTTGTCGGGCGCTCAATTGGCTTCAACTTGGGCCTCCATTTAGTCGAGCGCACTAAAAAGTTGGTATCCAGTGTCCTCTCTCGGTGCCCAACCTATTCTCAGTGCCTGGCCCTCTCTCAGCGAGGTCCATTCATGATGTTTAGCCACCTCTCAGCACCGAGACTACCACCACCGACTCCACCTGATCTAGCTATACCAATCTCTTCACATGTCCATTGTAGCGAGTATAGACCACATGGCTAACCGGTGAGTTCGTGGGAGACATTACCTTAATAGAATCAGCGGCCTTACTAGAAAAGATGCCAACAAATGGAATTCCAAGGGATAAGATCCTAATAAACTATCAGGATCCGTTACGCTTGCCAGAGGCCACTTCCTTGATAATCTTTTCATGGCTCCACTCAATACTATAAATAGGTAAGAGGGACAATTAGTAAGGTAAGGGGCCATTCTGAATGCTCATCACACTTACATCCTCAAAGTCACCACGACACACAGCTCCAGCTACTGTTGTCCATTCCATCCTCCCTTTTTTATTTAAGCAATGGACTGTCCCCGTCGATAACCCCGGTGCCCGGGACCTTTTGTAGGTCCTTATCGACGGACCACCAAGAGCAATGTTTGAAGTTGTTGAAAAGGAACAGATGACACCTTGTTGCCATTACGATCTCTCGAAGATTTTGAAAGAGATTGAAGGGGAATAGTACCTACAAAAGCCCAACCCCTTGAAGCCTTCTGCCTCCTGGAACAAGGGGAAAGTACTACTGCTTCCACCATGACCATGGCCATGACATGGATGAATGCCACTAGTTGAAGAAGGAGATTGAAAATCTCATCTAGTGCGGCTACCTTGGCAAGTATGTTCGTGGAGGCATCACCTGCTCCAATGCCTCGAATCCTGAGGGTAGCCATCCTTACTCGAGATCGACAACCGATCGATTGAAAACAAAATTAGCATGATATATTGGAAGGCAAGGTGACCTTCGAAGAAGCTGGGAGAAGAGGAAAGAGAATAAAGTAATTTCTTTTTCTGACAAGAACCTGGTCGAGGTTCATAACCCTAATAATGATCATATCATCATTTCAGTGATGATAGCTAAGCATCTTATAAGAAGAATTCTTATTGATAGTAAAAGTTTGGCTGACATCATTTTTTATAATGCCTTTGTTCGGATGAATTTGCCATTGAACTATCTAAAATCTATTTTTATACCCTTGGTCACCTTTAATGGAGAATTGATCGGTATTGAAGGGGAAATAACTCTTCTTGTCATAGCAGGAACCCTGCCCCGATTGAAGATGGTTTTTATCACCTTAATCATGGTTCGAGTCCCTTCGATGTACAATGCCATTCTTGGTGCCTTGAGCTAAATCAGCTAGATGCTTCCATATCTACCAAGCATCTTCTAGTCCATTTTTTCATGGACAACAGTGTTGGCAAAATGTGGGGTGACTAGCAGCTCACCCAATAGTGCTTCCAAATAGCAACTAAATAGCCAAGGCCCAACGAGCATCAACCTACTGAGCTATTAGACCAAAAGGAACTCGAGAAAAGGGGCAAGCTGGTCTCCTCTCTTTTTCCTTGGGTGATGACCCCGCAAAGATAGTACAGATCAGGGCATCCTTGCCCGGGCCTGAAAGAAATTTACTTCTAGAATTCCTACATCAGAATGTGGATATCTTCACTTGGTCAGCATTAGACATGCCAAAAATCCTTCCCCAATTAATCACTTATAAGCTGCATGTCGACCCGAGTTTTAAATCAGTCCAACAGAAGAAGAGGAGCTTGGCCTCCAAGAGATAGAAAGCAATCGACGAAGAAGTCAACAAACTTCTGGATGCTAGGTTCATTTGGAATCTCATTACTGCAACTGGTTGGCCAATATCGTTATGGTAAAGAAAGCAAGTGGGAAGTGGTGCATCTACATGGACTACACCGATCTGAACAATACCTGCTCAAAGGATAGTTTCCTCTATCAAGGATTGATCAGTTAGTCGAAGCCACTTCAAGCTATAGGCTGCTTAGGTTCATGGATGCCTTCTCAAATTACAACCAAATAAGAATGGCCCCGAAGGACGAAGAAAATATGGCCTTTGTAACTAATAAAGGTATGTACTATCATAAAGTAATGCCTTTCGATCTTAAAAATGTAGGAGCCACATACCAAAGACTCATCAACAAGGTCTTCAAAAGTTAGATCCATTGAAATATAGAGATCTACATCGATGACAAACTTATTAAGAGCACTGAGAAAGCCGACCATGTCAAAGACCTGGAGGAAGCCTTTAATGCCCTTCGCCAACATTATATGAAACTGAATTCAACTAAATGCACATTCAATGTCACTACCGAAAGGTTTCTCAGGTTCATGGCCACCCACCAAGGCAACGAAGTGAACCCAGAAAAGATCCAAGCCCTCCTGGACATGCAACACTCAGTGTCCAAGAAGGAGATGCAGCAACTCACCGGTCACATGGCCGCTTGACTCGATTCATCTTAAGGTCAACTAAGTGATGCCTACCATTGTTCAAAACTTTGCGAAAGATGAATGACTTTAATTGGATGGAGGAATGTCAGCAGGAATTCAAGAATCTGAAGAAGTTCCTTGCCTCTCCACCCTTAATATCTAAACCTGAGTTCAAGGAGGAATTATACCAATACCTTGCCACTGCCCAAGAGGTGGTTGGTTCTGTACTTGTTCAGCTAGATGACAAAGGAGTTTAGAGACCCATATATTACATAAATCGAGTGCTGCACGATGTAGAAATGAGGCATTCTAGACTCAAAAAAAGAGTTTTTGCACTAACCACATCTGCACAGCATATGAAGCCATATTTCCAAGCACACTCGATAGCTATCCTCACCAATTAATCACTTCACGCCATCCTGCAGTGCCTGGATACCTTAGGCAAATGGCAAAGTAGGTAGTCAAGCTTGGGAAATTCAACATCTCATATCGTCCATGCTCATTTATAAAGGAGCAAGTCCTGGCCAACTTTCTCATGGAGTATACCTGGCTTGACAACGTGCTTAGGGAGGCATCTACTAAACCTCCTACCAAGCAACCTGACCTAGCAACAACTTGGATCCTCCATATGGACGGAGCTTCAAATTTTTAAGAAAGTGGAGCTAGGCTAATTCTCGCCAATCCTGAAGGAGTGGTTGCCGAGTATGCTCTGTGCCTCTTATTCAAGGCGACCAATAACCAGGCTGAATATGAAGCCCTCCTGACCGGCTTAAGGCTCGCAAAGCATCTTAGTGTGGAGCACTTAAAAGTCTTCATCGATTCTCAATTAGTGGTCGGACAGGTAACGGGTGAATACGAGTCTCAGGACCCTACGATGGCCAACTATATGGATAAGATGTAGACCTTGACCATGTCACTTAAGCACTTCGGCATCTGCCACATTCCCTGATGCAAGAATGCCCATGCCGACACTCTCTCTCGACTAGTAACAGCGATCGACAGCTCACTACTGGGTTATGGTTGCATATCGGAAGACTAGATTGCAAAAGTTTAAAACTTTGAATCCTAGTCAACCGAAATCCTAGACCCAGGACCTCTTGACTATGATAAATTAATAAGGCAAATTATTATGATATAAAAGAATACCTATAATGCTAGTATCCTTTATTTTACTAAGAATACAAGTGTGTATGCCCTCCTGAGATGATCCACATAGAATCTGGATCAAGAAAGCACTCTTATTTCTTGCTTGCTTAATTAGAAACTCTTCCTGGTAGCCTTTCTTCCTTTAATAGCATTTCCTCTCTTTTAGGACCTTTTTGACGTGGGACACGAACCCGAATCAATTTTATTCTAAGGAGATTGGACTGTTGGTCGCTAGGAAACGACCTTTAGGCTAGGTCAAATAGGCCCCAATTATTTCTTTTTTTTCCAAAGGTTTTTCAAATAAAAAAACCTTTTTTTCCCATTTTTTTCTCATATTTTTTTTTCTTTTTCTCTGTATTTTTTTTTCCTCACGGTTTTACACTAAAGTCGGTAGAGGAGGGCCGATTTTGCCTTCACGATCGTGCATATTCACGATCGTGCCAACAGGGGAGGGAAACTGGGGCTCTCGCCAGCGATCTCGAAGGGACCTTCGCCGGAGGGAGGGCAGCAGGGAGAGGATCCCGATGGAACGTCCGGAGGTGAGGCGGTGGCACAGGCGGAGACCGGCGGTTGGGCATTGCGGTAGGGAGAGTCTAGTGGGAGGTGTCGCGCGGATTGGGCGGAGATGGCAGCAGGGCGGAGGTGACCCGGTGGACTTGCGGGGAGATCTCGTCGACGCTGGGCGGCGGGCGTCAAGGTAGCAGGAAACCGGGCGGGTGTTCGTGAGGGATCGCAACGAAGAAGGAACAGGGCGTGCAGCATCTTGGCAGTAGGAGATTTCGACAAGAGATGGGTGTCCGATCGGCGTCAATGGTGCACCGCGGTGGGTGAGCGGACGGTGCCATGGAAGAAGACACCGGGCACGTTGGAAGTTCAGGAGAAGACACGCACGATCTGGGGCTGAGAACGGCAATGGCGCAGGGAGGTCCAGTTATAGGCGATCCAATTCGGGCCATGGATCTGGTTGCAGTGAACGTGGAGACGACCGAGGGCGCTGGTTCGATGGAAGATTTTCGGTCGGTGGAGACCAACGACGGTGGCGTAGAGGCTCGGAAGGTCAGCGGTGGTCGGCCAAAAACTTGGCAGCAGTGGATTCGACGGAATCCAGTGAGGAGATGACATCAATTGCTGGATTGGAGCAAACAGGGTTCCAGTGGTGTTGAGAAACTGGGAATAAAGCAGAACAGGGAAGGAGGTCCGAGAAGATTGATGGTTCTCAAGTTCGAAGGAGAAGGATTTTTGATGCGAGATCCAGGGGAATCCAGAAAGAAGAATCCGAGAGGAAGAACGGGAAGAGAAGGGGAAAGTCAGTCGGGACACATCAAAAATCTCATTTCTCAAATAATCTTCATCCTCCTAATTTCATCTTCGCTACTTTCTTTATTTCAGTAAGAAACATCTTAAATAAACTATCGGAACCTGAAAGAGATCCGAAAAAATCCTAAAATAATTGGAACTTCTCAACAGACTGAGAAATCCGAACGATAAATCCTAAAACAAATATTTAAACTAGATAATCAAATCCTAAAAACTGATAAGATAAGATAATATCTTGAATTTAAATTAAGAGTGTTGCATCAGGATCTGTGCTCATCAGGATCTGTGCTCATTAGGATCTGGGCTGGCTTCTAGGTTGGGCTGGCTTCAGGTTTGGATCGATGTCCCCATCATTTCCCCTGAGGTGGGGAGAACTCGACTCCGTCGAGTCAAGCTTCAGCAATCTTCAAATTGATGCACTTCTGACTCCAATGCACCACGCAATCTGCAGACTAAAATTTTATAGAAATAATGCAATTAAAATGGCTAACCTAACCTAAACTGTCTCTGATACCAAGTTGACGCGGGACACGAACCCGAATCAATTTTATTCCAAGGAGATTGGACTGTTGGTCGCTAGGAAACGACCTTTAGGCTAGGTCAAATAGGCCCCAATTATTTCTTTTTTTCCCAAAGGTTTTTCAAATGAAAAAAACCTTTTTTTCCCATTTTTTTCTCATATTTTTTTTTTCTTTCTTTTTTTTTCCTCACGATTTTACACTAAAGTCGGCAGAGGAGGGCCGATTTTGCCTTCACGATCGTGCATATTCACGATCGTGCCAACAGGGGAGGGAAATCGGGGCTCTCGCCAGTGATCTCGAAGGGACCTTCGCCGAAGGGAGGGCAGCAGGGAGAGGATCCCGATAGAACATCCAGAGGTGAGGCGGTGGCACAGGCGGAGACTGGTGGTTGGGCGTTGTGGCAGGGAGAGTCTAGTGGGAGGTGTCGCGCGGAATTGGGCGGAGATGGCAGCAGGGCGGAGGTGACCAGGTGGACTTGCGGGGAGATCTCGCCGGCGTCGACGCTGGATGGCGGGCGTCATGGTAGCAGGGAACCGGGCGGGTGTTCGTGAGGGATCGCAACGAAGAAGGAACAGGGCGTGTGGCATCTTGGCAGTAGGAGATTCCGGCAAGAGATGGGTATCCGATCGGCGTCAATGGTGCACCGTGGTGGCTGAGCGGACGGTGCTGTGGAAGAAGACACCGGGCACGTTGGAAGATCGGGAGAAGACACGCACGATCTGGGGCTGAGAACGGCAATGGCGCAGGGAGGTCCAGTTATAGGCGATCCAATTCGGGCCATGGATATGGTTGCAGTGAACGTGGAGACGACCGAGGGCGCTGGTCCGATGGAAGATTTTCGGTTGGCAGAGACCAACGACGGTGGCGCAGAGGCTCGGAAGGGCAACGGTGGTCGGCCAAAAACTTGGCAGCAGTGGATCCAGCGGAATCCAGTGAGGAGATGACATCAATTGCTGGATTGGAGCAAACAGGGTTCCAGTGGTGTTGAGAAACCGGGAATAAAGCAGAATAGGGAAGGAGGTCCGAGAAGATTGATGGTTCTCAAGTTTGAAGGAGAAGGATTTTTGATGCGAGATCCAGGGGAATCCAGAAAGAAGAATCCGAGAGGAAGAACGGGAATAGAAGGGGAAAGTCAGTCGGGACACATCAAAAATCTCATTTCTCAAATAATCTTCATCCTCCTAATTTCATCTTGGCTACTTTCTTTATTTTAGTAAGAAACATCTTAAATAAACTATCGGAACCTGAAAGAGATCCGAATAAATCCTAAAATAATCGGAACTTCTCAACAGACTGAGAAATCCGAACGATAAATCCTAAAACAAATATTTAAACTAGATAATCAAATCCTAAAAACTAATAAGATAAGATAATATCTTGAATTTAAATTCAAGAGTGCTGCATCAGGATCTGTGCTCATTGGGATCTGTGCTCATCAGGATCTGGGCTCATCAGGATCTGGGCTGGGCTTCTAGGTTGGGCTGGCTTCAGGTTTGGATCGATGTCCCCATCACTTTTTCTTTTGAAAGAGTACTTCAAAACCTTTATGAAATCTCTCTTACTATCATATTTTCCTTTTTAATTATCTTCCTAGCCTTTGTCTTAAAATGATAGACTTGTTTTAAAATAAAAGACTTATCCTAACAAGGAAATGAAGAGAGTTATCAGGACAAACTTTGGATGATCTGACTTCAATTACTGAAATCTTTAAATAGTTAGAGAGGAGGCACTTAAAGCATCATTTTTATCAGCCCTTAATTTGATATTTAACATATCATATAAAACCCTTCAAGCAGAAGGAGTCTCATGGTAGAAAGGTGCGATGAAACACCATAAATATACAACGTTTCACAAACACTTTGTGCCAAGAGTTGCTTATTGCAACTCTTCAGAATGATCTGATAAATAAGCCTTTAATTAATCAATTAAAGACTTGGTCAACCATCCTAAAAGGCATATATAATAAGTGATCTTATTTGGAAAAGGTAATTGATAAATAGAAGGACTCTTGTCCATTCCATGTGCCATATATTACAAGCATCGTAACCTTTCATGTGCCCACATGAATTCATGCCCAAAATTTATCCACTTGACCAGTAAAATCCAGTCCAAATGGGCATGGATAAGAGATGATAGGGGCTAGGTTTTATTAGCAAAAAGATGATTTAATTGCATAAGAGATCTTGGTCTTTCTACTCCCCTTTTATTGTGCACGCTAATATTGGTGCCAAGAGTCCTAAGCCCTTGGGACTCTTGGTTTAAGGCATGGATAAGTGCTATAAAATCAAGATAAATCCTAATTTGGCTACCCCACTTAAGGCTCAACCAAATTTAAGTTCTACTTAAATTAGTTAGCCCAAATAGTAAGCATTTAAACTCAATCTAATTATGTCAGGAGTTCGGGTAGCCAGCATATGCTAGTATGTTAATTAGCTAGCCAATTATGATCATATCATCCTAATAAAAATATAATTGACTTTCTTGATCAATTCCTTAGCATGTGTGATCCTTTGAGCTTCATATCTAGCCAGCGATAGGTCTAAGTTCATATCGATTTGGTTCAATTAGAAATCAACTAATCAAATTAGGTCAAATCGAGCTAATTCTAATTACTAATTTGAACGATCTTTCAAATTGACTCAAGAATTTAATTAATTTAATTAATTTAATTTATAAAACCTGTAAAACATGATTGATGTCTAGCAACATATCATGCCTACCTAGAAGAGAAAAATTTTGATAAAAATAATAAAAACATCCTTTAGTGACAAGTTACCATATAATTCAATCCTTCGATCTTCCTTTATCCCAAATAAGCAATGGATATAAAAAATTATCAAACCCTAACACTTTATTCATCTGAATCTCAAATCACTAATGAAGACTCGACTGATAAAAGATTAAAAACTTTTTTCTAATTTTATCCTACTTTGATCAAAGACTTCTTGAGTCATCATTTGATGAAATTACATGGGATGAATACTCTTCTTACTAGAAGTGATTGATTCTTTGTTGACCTATTCATAACCTTTATATATAATTCACTATATCCATGAACACCCTGTATATGACTAAATCAATAAAAGTATGAACCAAAATATGGATTCATGTATACAATATTCCATGGTGATCTCAGGTCTAAGATGTAAGGATTTTGGTGACCAGGGCAGAAGCGTGGATTTCAAAAACTTATTATGAAGCCACTACCAAACCCTTAACTCAAGACCTCCTTACTAGGAATTAAAATATACAAACATGCATATATAATATAAACTAGAGTTTAGGCACCAACCTGAACCGCTAGTATCCATCCGATGAAGAAAACCCTGATTCAGCCTTCTTCTCCACCAGGCGCCCAAACGTTCATCCTCCAACGGTGATCCACACGAAACTCGGACCAAGGAAGAACTCCTTCTTCGAGTTGCTTGGAGAAGTGGAACTCTTTCGGCAGCCTTTGGTCTATTGACCACTATAGGACACCCTGTCCTACTGTAGGGCACTAAAGACACTCTCCTAAACCACTCTTAGTTTTAGGACAACCCTCCTCTAGGACCCCTTAGGCTTATGTCCTAAAACAAAGCCTTGTCCTAGTAGAAAAGATCTTGTCTTAACAAGACAAGTCTTGTCTTAAAGAAAGAAGGAGGGAGAGAGAGACACTCAGAATAATACTTCGGTGGAATTCTTATTATTAGACTCATTTCACCGCCCCCTATTTATAGATACAAGAGGGGCGTGTGATATGCCCTCCCATCAACTTATTAGATATGATTTTTCAAGACCGAAGAGAAGTTATCTGGCTTGAAAAATCATATCTAATAAGCCCATTCATGCACCGAAGGCCTTATTAACATCCCTTCTTTTATCTGGACGAATTCTCACTTGCCACATGTCAATTACCAGTTCCTAGGAAGCCAAGAGGTGCCTCTTCAATCTCCAAATATCAGAGATTATGAAGAGTCCTGATAGCAGAAGGACTCTCCATCAGAACTGCGTACTACATGTAGAGTTGCGACTCTTCATGCACCGTGCGTGCCATCCTTCTTCCATGCAAATTTCAAAGAATGTTTACTAGTCAAAACATAGGCAATATGGGTGTCATTGGAAAGAGTATAAAATTTTCTTTCTGACCATATAAATTATATTCAAATCAGAGATCTATAGCTTATTCTGTGCCCTTTTGAAGTTAAGGTATCATTTATATACCAAGAGTCCCATGCCATCGGGACTCTTCATGTATGGCACCTAAAATGCCCTTAAATCCAAATTAAAATCAGATTTAGCTCTGATTAGGCTAGCCCCACTTAGGACTCAACCTAATTTAGATTTTTCATAATTAGGATAGCCCAATTAGCAAGCAATCGGATCCAATCCAATTGGGTTAGGAATTTGGTTAGCCTACATATACTAGTATGTAATCCGGCTAACCAATTAGAATCCTATGACCCTAATTAAATCATGAATGACTTCCTTGGCCAAGTCTCTATTATGTGTGACCCATTGAGTTCCACATCTAGCCAGTAGTAGGTTTAGGTTTGAGCCGATTCGATCCGATCGAACCCGATTGACTTAATTAGGTCAAATTGGCTTACCTAATTATCCAATTCGAATCACACATCGAATTGACTAATGAAACCAAATCAATTGGTTCATGAAGACCTACAAGACAAAATTGATGTCTAGCAACGTATCATGCCTACCCGGAAGATGAGAAATTTTGGTGGATTTACCAAAATACCCTTCAGTGGTGAGTTACCGGACAATTCAGTCCTTCGATCTACTTACACCCTGAATATGACTATGGATATGGATACTTGTCAAATCCAATTTCATATTCATTCCTTGCTCAATCTGATAATGATGATTCATTAATGAACTATTAGAAATTATTTCTAATGTTTATACTTTGATCAAAGATTTCCCGAATCTTCATTTGATTGAAATCATCTGAATGCGCTTCCCTCTTACTAGGGTTGATCGATTCCTTTTTGACCTACTCACAACCTCCATATGCAATCCACCATACCCAGTATCACCCCATGCATGACTCAGTGTCATGATTGAGTATGAACCAAAGTATGGATTCATGCATACAAGGTAAGAGGTTCAAATGGAAAGCTTCCCAAGTCATGATGTTGGACAGACAACTCCACAAGAAATCCTTTTCTTTCTCACTCCTCAAGTGCATGCAGCCCGATGAAACTGACTACATGCTCAGAAAAATCCATGAAGGAATATGCAGAAATCATCTGAAAACCAGGTCCTTATCTTACAAAGCCCTAAGACAAGGGTACTACTGGGCAACCATGCACGAAGATGTGATGGAGCTTGTTTAGAAGTACGATCACTATCAGCGCTTTGCCAATATACAGCACCTGCCAACGAGCCAGCTAAGCCAACTCTTCTCTCCCTGACCGTTTGCTCAATGGAGAATGAACATACTTGGTTCCTTTTCCCTAATGTCTGAATAGCAAAAGTTCCTTATCGTCACTATCAACTACTTCACTAAGTAGATTTGGCTGAGCTCCTCGTGCATATAATCGAAAACAAGATCAAAAGTTTCTTTTGAAAGTCGATAATCTGTCATGAACTCTCACATACCATCATCACTGATAATGGCTAGCAATTCGATAACCAAGTTTTCAAAAATTTTGTGCTAAGCTCCACATTCGACACCAATTCATGTCCGTTGGTCACCCGTAGACTAATGGCATAGTGGAAGTCATGAATCGAACCATCCTCTAAGGACTCAAGACTAAATTGGAAGAATCAAAGTGCAGGGAGGTTGACAAATTACCTGGGGTGCTGTGGACACATCATACCATCCCATGGACTTTTACAAACAAAACCTCCGTCAATTTGACTTTTGGCATTGAGGTAGTAATTTCCATCGAAGTCGGGCTTCCGATTATGCAAATGAAGAACTTCGATGAAGCAAATAACTTGGACAAGTTAAGGGCCAACTGATAATTATATTATATACATATTAATTTAATAATTAAATTATCTTTATTTATTTAAAATTGATACTTTTATATAGTATTTTATAAAAAAGAATCCATGGATAGAAAGAGATTAATTTTTTGAGTCTAATGGTACAAACAATACTCAAATCAGAGTTGAAATGAGAATGAAATTGAATTTCAAAGAATTAATATAAGATTGTACTTATTTTAAAGCAACCCGTCCACCTTGAACTGGTCGCTTGGTTTATAAACAAAGATGGGTTCATGGGTAGCCATGGTTTCAGTCCATGACTTAAAACCATGGACCATTGATGGATTTTGATGGTTGTTGTTCACATGCGCTGTCTCGCACTGTTCCCCTCATTGTCGAGAAGCTTCTCTTGGTCGAAAAACTTGCCGAGCCACCTCCAGAGCCAAGATTCGCCACCATCTTGTCTGTTCTATCTGACCACACCGACCCTCCTTCTCTAATCCATTAACGGTCGTCTAGCCCCTGAAATCACCATCTCCTCCTCTCTTTCTAGCCAGAGAACCTCCCGACTATTGCTAGAGCCATCCCTGTTGTCATTCATCGATGTAATCGCCACCCCCTCGCTGGCTCAAGACCCCTCCAGCCAAGATCAATGCCATGAAGAAGGCCGTCATGCTTCTCCTCAATGGCAAGATCCTTCCACTAGCTCTTCAACACTGTCATCCTCGTGTTCCATCTTCCCCGACTGTTCTCCTTTCCACCTTTGTGAACCCATAATGTTGTGCGGCCATCCAAGATGCTCACCGCCAACCCTCCTCTTCTCCACCAAAGCTGTTGCCTGTGCATCACATGGTCATTGCCATCTCACCACCACCGAGCACCACATCTCTGTTACCAACACGAGAGGGAGCTTGAAAACGAAGCCAAGCCACCTATTGACCAAGAGCTCCATGCAGTGGCCATTAACGCCTCCATCCCGGTCTATTTCGGTATCAGTTATCATCTTCTTGGTTCATCCTCATCTTGGCTATCCTTCTTCCATCCTTGTAAGCCTATCAAGTTGTCGGGATCAGGAGCTAGACCAATATTAGAGTGAAGCAGTGATGTCCAAACAAGAGGAATGGTTGAAAGTAAGAAACTACTCTATGGATTTCTAGGTTGTTCGGCGAAGAAAGATAAGCCAAAGTTTAATTTTTGAAAAACAAGAAATGGTTGGAATGGAACAACAAATGCGAGACGCAATGGTTGAGTGGGTGCGATGGTTGAGCAGATAAACTAAAGATTATTGCAATGGATTGCAATGGAAACCAACTCGGTCCATATGCACTTTTCTTTGCCTTTAAAAGAAGCATCGCAGCTCGAGTGGGGAGTATTCGGTTATTCTTTCTGATAGCCTCCTTCCGTTTCCCCTCTCCTTTCCACCTTCCCATCCACCACCACCTCCTTTCCATCCAAAGATCTCTGCCCTGGCTTCTACTCAGCTACTCCATCAAGATGACAATGAGTAGTTTACCCATGGAAGACTAGATCTTAATTTCTTGGGAAGTCACTAAGTACTTGCAGGCTATTTGTAATTATGATTATCATTTGTACTTTTTTTTCTACGAAATAAAATTGTTTCTTTCAGAATCCTATCTTATTCTCTATATGAATGATCTATATTTTTGAAATGAATCATGCTTTATAGATCCAGTTCATACTCTTAGAATAGATTATTTTAATGTAGGAGTTCTTTTACTTTATACATCTTATTTAGACTAATCAGTACATCAAGGAAATGGGCCATGATCTAACAGGTATGGGCATGACTCCATAGATAGATTATATCATGATAGGAGTATTTATATAGGAAGAGAGTACCAGCTATCTGCCAAGTAGTCCGTTGAAATCTCGAGACCTTTAGTCTTTCATTTGAGTTTTTAATATATTATTTGCTTATTTAGTTAAATAGTTTTAATATTTTTTGTATTATTACTCTTTAAGATTACTGTTGAAATAACTGCTGAAAGTTCCTGTGGATTTGATCATTACTCTTCCTACTCTATATAAGAATAGTGGAAATAAGGTTTATATCGGTGCATAGCGACGCGCACTAGATTTTTGGCACCATTGTTGAGAACTTTTGGTACATTATTTTGAACAAATATTAAATCAAAAAAATAAAAATTAATAGTTATTTTTTTCGATCTTGATTATCCTGACATAAGGTTGCCCTGACATAACTTTAAGTTATGTTAAAGAGTTGTCCTAGCACACAAAAAGGTTGAACTGACTTAAAAATTTCTAAAATTTAAAAAAATTAAAAATTAAAAAAATTAAAATATTGACATCTCATAAATTACTAGGAGATTATAGACTTAACCATAAAATTAAAAAAATAATCAATCTAATTTTGATTGTACACTAATCATAAAGTTTAGACATCTTATATATTGCATTGCATTTCTTTATAATCAACTTTAAGGATATAACCCATTAATCAGATAAGGTGGGGAGTTGATTATCCTTTCTTAGCCCTCAAATCATCATCCTGCATTTACATTGACCCAGACTTTAATTATTAAAATTAATTGGACATCGGTCCTAAGAATTTTGAGCTTAATAGGACAAAAAAATCCTAGAGTTGGGCTGGGTTCAGATTGGTTAGTTGCTTGGTATCTAGGACAAGTGGTTCAGGGATAAGAGCCTAAAGGAAGGAGGTTCTTTAATTGATTTTGTTTGCTTACCTAGCCATTTTAATTGATGTCTAAGACAAGCAATGGGAGACTCCCACCAACCTTACACTTATCCGGTCGAGTCAGTTAATTAATCTTAGATTTGGAGTGCTCAAAGGTAATCTTGGAACAGTTAGGAACTGTTTAGACTTAAGCTAACCCTAAGATAAAGTTAATTTTGATTGCATCACTAGTTTGAAAAAAAAAATTAAAATATCTCTCTCATCTTTTGTCTCTAGTCTAGGACTCTTTTAGGATTCTTCTCTTTAGACCTCCTTTCATTCTTCCTGATGTTGTTGGACACTAATGTGGCACCCATGTCCAACGTGGCTGGTAGCTGATATGGCATGCATGTCTGACATGCCACCACATATTCGACGTGGCTGACCGCTGATATGGCACCCATGATCTGCATCTCAATCCAGAAGAGCTCCTGGCCGAGTAGGGGTCCTGGCAAAGTAGAGCTCCTAGTCGAGTAGAGCTTCTGACAGAGTAGAACCCCTGACTGAGTAGAGCTCATGGCAGAGTAGAGCTCATGGTAGAGTAGAGCTTATGGCTGAGTAAAGCTCCTGATGGAGTAAAGCTCCTAGCCAACCTGAACCCTGGTCACAAGAGGAGGTGGCCCCTGCAAGCTGGGAGAGAAAGGGAGGATTGAAGGATGTGGCAACCCCAGACAAGCATATGCACCTTGTTTGGTCCTAACGATGCTAGATAGTGATTGAAGAGAGCGGGGTCGCTATCTCCGCAAAACTTGTTGTGACACACCACAAGGGGAGCAGCGTACCGCCAGTCCCGTGTACCTCATAGGGGCATGCTCTGTCTGGATAGTGAGTCATGGGGCACCATCTCCTATTAATATAGGAGGTCTTACTGGGACTCCAATCTTTATAAGATCTGCACCCCTCTCTGAAGGGCAAGTCTTATAGCATGCTGCCTGCATCTAGTGCAGGGGAGCCCTACCGAGACTCCAGTTGCTGTTCCACGGGATCCTGCTAGGTTTGTACCTTCTTCCAAGAGGGTGCACTCTAGCACGCTGCCTATACCCAATACCGAGGGCCTTGCCGGGACTCCAATCTCTATTCTATGGGGTCTTGCAAAGCCTGCACCCCTCTCAGGAGGTTCACTGCCAGGACACCCAATCCTACCCACCATCATCGACTTTCATGTATATATTGACAAGAGGGATCTCCGACAAAGGAAAGCAAGAAAGAAGAAGCGGCAAGTAACTCTCACTACTGAGAAAGAGATCCATTCTCTCTAAAAAGGAGGGATGGCAACAAAATCCAAATCTATGGATACTCGACCCGGCCCGACCTGATTGGGCCGGGTAGTCAATACTTTGACAAGATTTGGGCCAGGACTGGATAGATATATACCCGACCTAAGCCTGGCCCAAATTATTTTAATATTTTAACATATATAATTAATATATCTTATTTTGATTAAATATAAAACTAAGTACTGTTGAACTAAAAATATAGTTAAATTTTATTTATTTAATATTTGTATGATTTATAAAATAGTAGATAATTTTAAAGTTGACAAAAATGAAAAAAATATTTAATGTGATTCAATTAAGTTCAGGCCGGGTAAACCCGAATTACCCAATACCTAATTAAGATGGGTTTGGATAAAAAAACCAGTCTCGATAGTGTTTGGGCTGGGTTTGGATAACTTATTGGATATTCGGGTTTGGATTTGGATAGTTATAAATCCGGTCTGAACTCGACCCATTGCCATCCCTACTAAAAAGTCTATTCATGGTGGTCATCTAGACCTTCGTGACATAGGATATATTGTCCTTGATCGCTATACTAACTTGACCATCAGAGTGTCCCTGCTGGGATCCCCAGCCTGGGTTCTCTCTTTTTTACAGGACCGTTCGGTAGCTAGGAGCATTCTGAGACGAGGCATAAGATGACGTCTGAAGCGATTGATGTAATCTTGAGACCCACCGAGTCTACAAGCAAGAAGCGATCTTGGCAGTAATATATTGGCACGCCAAGAAGGGGCAGAGTGAAACAAGAGCAGTGAAGGAATACACCACTAACAACCTACCCAAGAGGCCACCGCGTTGTTATAATGGTCCAATGGTTATAACGCGTGCACAGGAAACTTCTGCTAGCCATGTCAGGAACCCATCCCACCCCATAGACTGGCATAGTTAGGAGGTAGAGATCCAACTCCACCACCCCCACTATCGGCAGACCAGCATTTGCAAGTCACCGTGCTTGCGCAGTAAGTCTAATCCTTGATCATGGTGGTGCATCGTCTACAGCACCAGCATTGGTCTATGGCAACGCAACAGCAACTGGGGACCCCCACGGCCTCTATCACCGCGGTCCCCATAGGTTTTCAGTCCATCTAGCAAGGACCATCCCAAGCATGGGCTGCATCATACCCATGCTCACTGATCACCCATGGAAAGACCAGCATGCTCCAAGCAACAAGTGATGGGATAGTTCGGTCGTCTGGAAGAACCGCTCCCTAGACTCGAGCTACGATGGCCCCTCATGCCGATGGTGGAAACATGGCAGGGGACTTAAGCACGAGCTCCACCGATCTCCACCTTCCTCTCCATCAATGGCCTCGACCAAAGAATTGATCAACGAGGCCATCCGGTGGTAGGCCAAGGAGTGCCTAGAGAAACATGAACGTAGACCGGCCAATCTTGCCTACCAGTTTGCTGACCTCCAAGGCACTTCTCACGAGCCGATAAGCTACAATGCCCACCCTTTTCTCTCTCATTGGATTCAGGAGGAATTGATTCCCAACCGATTCCATATGCCCCAACTGGATCCCTACTATTGGACATGGTGTTAGGTATATGCCCTGAAAGCCATGTTGGCATGACACATTTTAATTTTAGGACATGAACTTTTTACTTAATTTTTCTTATTAATAAAAGGGCATTAATTTCATTCATATTGTTATGTCTATGAATCGTCCATGAAGTTAATGGACAATGACACATATTCTCAAGAGTTGAGAATTTGAGGCATGTGTCTTTATAGATTAACTCCTAAAAGCTCTCGCTTGTTGGAATAGCACGAGGACGGTGATTGATTCATTAAAATCAGTGCACAAATCACTTCCTTTTTGGGTAGATGAGTCTTTGACCTACAGTGTGGTGACACTGGAATGAGAGTGCAGGTAGTTGATAGAGATCAACGGTACCGAGCATGACTAAGTACAGGAAGTTATGCGGATGACTACTCACTCATCGATAACTTCCTGATGCTGTAGTCGTGTGAATGGTTCCTTGTCGTAGAGTGTCTCAGCTACTCATAATAAGGTTGCTGTAGTTTGATAGCACAATCACATGGTTCCTATCCATATGGGACCTTGCGGTGTTCGTTAGCTGTAGTAAGTTTATTATAGGAGTAAGGTGTTCACTTGTAGGGATCTATCAGCCTTAGTAGTAAGGTATAATCCTATACAAGCTTAATGAGACTAAGTCCAGAAATCTATGGCAATAGTAGGGTGATAATGAAAAGGGGTTTTTATTAGTATCACAATTGGACTTGAGTTAATTAAGTTAAGCATATGACTGATGGGTTTGACGAGTATCCGTAACCAACATCATGTCGGGATTTTGATAGAGGAACCGAATCACATAGTAACTATACCTAGGAGTTCCAATCTTATTCTGCTGGGTTGCCACTACATACTGCTAGGTGTCACTGGTGGATTATGAGAGCCCATTAGGATTGTTTTCGGATCGATGATCATAATTAGGGTTGAGCTGAAATTGTTTCAGTCCATTGAAAGGAGTTTCGATGATGTATAATGGAGATTATAGCATGTCTCATTACTAGATAGGATAGGACCTGAGGGGTGACACATATTAGGAGCTCAAGTAACCAATCAGCAAATCAGTTTGGACCTAATTGTAAGTGTTACAATTAATATTTGACCTAATTATAATTGTTATAATCAATTAATTATGGATTAATTATTAATTAAATTAAATTAAATTAAATTGAGTTAAACTGAATTAATTAATCCTAATTGAGTTGAGTTAATGTCTGCTTTGAAATGGTTTGATCGAGTTTAAAATCAGCTTCAATTTGATTGTAAAATCACTTCATTTGGACCATGACCTAGAGTCCAGTTAGACTAGGACTCTCTCTCCATGTCTCCCCTTCCCTCCACATGCCTACCTTGTGGGCCCCATGTGTTTGGGCGATAAAAGAGAGGAAGCATGAATGTTGCCCAGAAATGGAGCCCAAGAGGGGGGGGTGAATTGGGTCTTTTAAAAATTAAAACAGTAATGTGAAGGTCTAGTGGTGTTTGTCAGTAATAAATTCAATGCACAAGATTGAATGCAGCAGAAAACAGTAAATAAATAGCAATAACCAAAGAGTAAGAGAGAAAGAGAGCAATCACACACAAACACAAGGTTTATAGTGGTTCGGTGCAAACTTAGCACCTACATCCACTTCCCAAGCCACTCTTGGGAATTCCACTATAATCCAAACAAGATTACAGCTGACTTGTTTTTCACAAGGCTCACAAGTCAAAACCTAAGTTGGTTTTGTCACCTAGGCTTACCAGCAAACCTCAACACTTGTTTTGTCTTCGGGCTCACAAGTTAACCCTAGTTGGTTTTATCCCTTTAGCTTACCAACAAACTACAACAACCTTCTTTCAAGACACCCTTGAAAGCAAGGTCAAATTATAAAATAAAAATAGATATACAACTTTTAAAACTAAGACATACTCTCTTCAAGAGTATAATGGAATCTTTGAAGCTCAAGCTGATGCTTTGTCTTGTCTCCTTCTTGAAATATTCTTCAAAACACCTCTTTTGGAATGATGCTAGGATGAGCTTGAAGGCTTTTTCATGGAATCAAACTATAAAAGGCTTTTGATGTGAGGTTCTTGAAAGAATATAGGCTTTTTGGCTTTGAATGAACTTCAATACACTTCAATGCCTTTAGAATGAGGTTGGTGGAGATTAAATACACCAAGAAACTTCCAAAAAATGGTTTGTGACCGTTGGAGCCTCGGATCTAGCCGTTTGGAGCTTGAAAAGTAAGTTCTGCAAGTCAGAAAAATAGATCCATGAGGGCTGTCAGGCTTCAAGTGTCGACACTTGGCTGTTAGGTGTCGATACTTGGCTGTCAGGTGTCGACACTTGATTTCTAGATGTCGACACTTGAACTTTCAAGTGTTGACACTTGATGCACGGTGTCGACACTTGACACAAAAACCCTTAAATGGCAAAGTTCTGGATTTTCAAAAATCTCAGGCCTTGAGTCGACACTTGGAAACCTAAGTGTCGACACTTGTGTTCTGGGTATCAACACTTGGCATGCCAAGGATTTTTCTTCGTACCAAATGCTGAAGTGTCGATACTTAGCTTCCCAAGTGTCGACACTCGAGACTGAAAAGCTCAGATTCAAGTGCAAATTAGCCCAAAAACACAAACATAAATTTTGAAACTTAAATGGATCATAAACAAATAATAATAAAATATGTAGATGCCCTTTTTCCATGAAGAGGATGTCCAAATTTGCGAAAAATGCTCCGTGCCATGGCGTGCCATGATACATAAGTTTTTGAGATTTTGAGATGCTTTCTTCCTGAAAACTCATAATTTGAAATACACATTAGTATACATTATGCACTCAATATTTTGTTATTCATCAAAATCACTGGGTGGAGCCAACAATCTTCTCCTTTTTTATGATGACAAAACCTTGAGTAAAAATAGCGTTAAGTTTCAAATTTCAACTGTTATAATTCATGAATATAAATGTAAGTCCATATGAGCCATAATTTTCATAGTTAGGAAGAATCAATCTCTCCCTCAAATAGATATTTCTAATCAGAACAAATAATATGTTATTTCAGGGTATCAAAGCAGATCAGATTTGAAAATTTATACAAAGTGGAACCACAATAATTTATGCATACAATCTATACTATTACTCTCCCTTTTTGTTAATCATTAGAAAGGAGAATAACCTCCCCCTCACAATGAGCATAGAGACAAAAAGATGGTAGAGTATCAAATATGACAGGCATCAGAGCCAAAAAGATCCAAAGAGAGTATCAGAGCAGAAGAAAGTAAATGTAACCAATCAATCACAAATAATAAGCACCAAACTGAAATATATAACTGATAAGAGGAGTTTTCAGTACAAAATTTGCTGAGTCATCAGCAAAACTGAAACATACAAAGTGTATCAGAGTCATACAATAATCAAAAACATACAAAGTAACATGAAACATAAAAGACATACAATAGAAGAGACAAAAGACATAAAAGACATCTGTAAGGCTAATCCTCATCAGATGGAATCTCAAGACTAAAAGGAGCACTGATCTTAGATCTAGAGGCTAAGGCCCTAGGAGGTCCCTGGGCTAAAGCCCAATGACTCCTAGTGCAGCCAGAAGGATCTAAAATGGGTACAACCCTAGATGATCTAGTGGAAGGGGGGAAGAGAAGATCAGCTGGTGTAACAAAGTCTGGTGTGCAATCAACTAAGTCAGTAGGTGAAGGAGCAGCTGGGGTAGCGGGAGGATCATGACTAACCACCTCAAAACCATTAGCACAGTCATCACTACCACTGCCACTGTCAATAATCTCTGTAGCTCTGTCCTCACTCATATCTGCCTGATCATCACCATCAACTGTATCAGCATGGTCACTCTGGTGATCATCACCATCATCATCATCATCATCAGAAGATACAACTGCAGGGGTTGCTGGAGGTATAAGGGATCTCAATAAATCCTTAATATGAGTGAAACCCTCCTCCATAGTCCTACGGATCTCAGCATGCTCTGAGGTAGTATGTGCTCGAAGAGTTTCAATCTCGTTACGCAGCTGAGTCAACTCACTCCTGATCTCCGTAAACTGCTCTTTGGCATGCTCCTCAAAGGGTAAACCAGTAGAAGGTGGCGGAGGAGCCGAAGTACCAGGTGTCGAAGGCTCTGCCTGTGTCGGTGGAATATCAATGGGAGGAAAACTAGCTGGCCCGATGGCCCTCCCTCTGCCTCTCGAAGCTCATCCTCCTCATCTGGCTCCTGGCCAGACTCTCTGCGCACCCACTGACCTGCGACAAGTCTGTGCCCCATATGGTGCAATGACCTCTCATCATAGACATCTATATGCAGTATCTCCTTGGGGATCTCCCCCTCCAGCAATACTCCACAAGTTCTAAATATCCTGGTTAGAGCCATACCATAGGATAAACAATGACGGCGCTGAGTCGCGGCATTGTGCATCTATACTAACATCAATGATGGAAGGTCGATCTGCCTCCTCTCTATCAGACTGGTCATCACCATCAGCTCTCTTTCAGTAATGAAGTCGAATCTCCCAGTCTTTGGCAGAAGAATACGAGCCGTGATATGGTGTAACAGATGCATCTCCAAGGATAGCTGGTTCGCGGTGACTATAGACACACCACGAACATCCTCTCGCTCGAGGATACACCTGAATGCTGCCTTCCTGTTGTCTACTATAAAAATACTGATTCCCCTATGGGGGATCTCCCAGACTCTGCTCAGTAGCTCTGCAGAAAGAGAAATCTGAACTCCTCTCATGGTGGTAGTCCATAGAAGTCATCGACAGTCCATAGCACCGTAGAACTCCCTTACTAGATGAGGGTAGTATCTCTCCTGCATAGTGCAGAAGGGTACTAAACCTGCATCAGTGAGCACCTGTCATATAAGGAAGTGTGCTGATCGAAACAATCCAAGTCGACTCTCCTCCCAAAGGCCACTATCTTCCCTGCCATCCTCTCTGCAGGGGGGAACTCTGTGTAGTAGAACTGCTAGCCTGTCCTGAATCAAATCTAGCCTTCGATCTCCTCTCTATACCCTGACTAGGACTCTCCCTAACTACAAGTCTCTTCTGGGGACCCATTATAGCAAGCTGACCAAGAGAGTTTAAAGAAGGTAAGCTAGGGGGTAGATTCAATCAGACTAGGAGCAATGGGACTGCTGGGTAAATTTGATGAGAAAATCATTTTACAAGATAGTTTTGAAACAAATTTTAGGTTATAAAAACCAAAATAATTTAGAAAAGCCACAAACAATTTGAAATCAAGGATTTTATAAGCTAGAAAATGTTTTTGGTTTGAAATATATTTTGTAAATACCAAAATACCAAAATATTTGAGTTTTGGGCTTAAAACATTTAGGATTTTACCAAAATGGTAAAACAATGTGGCAAAAACATCATGATAAACTATGATAAATCACTAGAAATATGTATAAAACACTAGTTTTTAGGTGAATACCCAAATTTTTGGCTAAAAACCAATCAAACAATGATTTTACCCAAATTCGAATGGAATGTGCGTGAGGAACGGCCAAAACTGTGAGAAATCCATGAAAAATGCCGTGTAAATCACCATTCCTTCAAACGGAGTTTTGGAAAACCACTAAAACTTAGGAAAATCTGGTTATAATCCCAAATAAAATCGGCAAAACCTAAATCTAGGTCAAACGGATTGACGGTAACAAAAATGAAGTGAAAATATAAGAAATAAAAATGAAATAAGAGGGAATACCTGATTCGTGAGGGGTTAAACGGGAAGAGGAGGGATTTGGATAGAAGGGGACCATTGTAGCTTGAAATCGATGGGAGAAATGTAAGAACAAAACCCTCGGTCGGTCTATTTAAAAACAGATCTCATTTTGCAAGTGTCAACACTTAATATTCGTCAAGTGTCGACACTTGGTCAGGTGTCGACACTTTGCAAAATCCAAGTGTCGACACTTGGCCAAGAAAATCCCAAAAATAAATCAAAAAATCTTCAATAAATCTTAGAAAATATTTAAGATCTTTTGGGACTTAAAACAAGTGTTTTTGAGTGAAATGTCTTGGGTAAGATGAAAATTATGAGAGTTCTAGGAAAATGGGTCAATGACACCTAACTCTCTTCTAATCATACAAAATCTCTCTTCACTCAAAGGTTTGGTAAACACATCTGCTAACTGATCATCAGTACACACAAAATCAAGAATAACATTAGAGTTTTGTACATGATCTCTTATGAAATAATGTCTTATTTCAATGTATTTACTTCTTGAATGTTGCACAGGATTCTTAGATAGATTGATTGCACTAGTATTGTCACATCTTATGGTGTCTTAATTAATTTAATGCCAAAATCTTCGAGTTGTTATTTGATCCAAAGGATTTGAGCACAACAGCTTCCAGCTACTATATATTTGGCTTCCACCGTAGATAGAGCAACTGAATTCTGTTTCTTGCTACTCCAAGAGATCAAATTTACTTCAAGAAACTGACAGGTTCCACTAGTACTTTTATGATCAAGTTTATACCCAGCAAAGTCAGCATCAGAATAAGCAATCAATTCAAATGAAGAATCTCTAGAGTACCACAAACAAATTTCAATTGTGCCAGATAAATATATAAGTATGCATTTAACAGCTAAAAGATGAGACTCTTTAGGATTAGACTGATATCTAGCACACATACAAACACTAAACATGATATCTGGCCTACTGGCAATAAGATATAACAATGAACCGATCATGCCATGATATAATTTTTGGTCAATAGATTTACCTGATTCATCCTTGTCAAGTATACAAGTAGAGCTCATAGGGGTACCTAAAGGCTTGGTGTTCTCCATCGCAAACTTTTTGAGTATTTCTTTTGTGTACTTTGCTTGGTTGATAAAGATCCCCTCTTTGGTTCCCCTCTTTAGTTTGCTTTATTTAGAGTCCGAGGAAGAAATTTAGTTCTCCCATCATGCTCATCTCGAACTCACCCTGTATTAACTTCGCAAATTATTGACAAAGAGATTCATTAGTAGCACCAAATATTATATCATCTACATAGATTTGAATTACTAAGAGATCATCAATCTTTTTCTTTAAAAATAAAGTTTTGTCTACATTACCTCTAGCAAAATCATTTTTGAGTAAGAAAGAACTTAAACGATCATACCAAGCTCTAGGAGCTTGTTTCAAACCATACAATGCTTATTAAAGTTTATAAACATGATTTGGAAATTCAGAATTTTCAAAACCAGGAGGTTGTTAAACATAAACTTCTTCTTCAATAAAACCATTTAAAAAGGCACTTTTAACATCCATTTGAAATAATTTAAAATTCATAAAGCAAGCAAAAGCCAACAATAGCCTAATTGCCTCAAGTCTAGCCACAGGAGCAAAGGTTTCATCAAAATCTATCCCTTCCTCCTGATTGTATCCTTTGGTAACTAGTCTAGCCTTATTTCTAGTAACAACACCATTTTCATCAAGTTTATTTCGAAAAACCCATTTTGTACCAATAATTGAAGTATTTGAAGGCCTATCTACTAATGTCCAAATATTATTCCTTTTGAATTGGTTAAGTTCATCTTGCATAGCATTTATCCAATTATTATCACATTTAGCTTCCTCGATAGTTTTAGGTTCAATTCGAGAAATAAAAGCTAAATAGTCATAGATATTTCTAAGGGATGATCGAGTACATACACCTTTAGATGGATCACCAATAATTAGTTCTTTTGGGTGTCCGTGAACATACCTCCATTCCTTTGGTAGTGGATTAACTGTTGATGTGTTTTCATCACCTTGTACTTGATCTCCTTCAGTGTTTTGATCATCTTCTTGTTCCTTGATACGCTCTTCATTGTTGTTTATACTTTCAGTTTTCTTGGTACATGTTTCATCAGAAAGCATATCTTCTTTTCTCGAAGATTTCTAGTCAGATTCATCAAATACCACATGTATGGATTCTTCAACAACAAGTGTTCTTCTGTTGAAGACCTTGTATGCCTTACTAGAGGTGGAGTAGCCTAGAAAGACTCCCTCATCCGATTTGGCATCAAATTTGCTTAAATTATCCTTACCAATGTTTAAAATGAAACAACGACATCCGAAAACACGAAAATAATGAATTGAGGGTTTTCTACCCTTCCAAAGCTCATAAGGTGTTTTCTTTAAAATCGGTCAGATCAAAACTCGATTTAAAACATAGCATGCAGTATTTATAGCTTCTGCCCAAAAATATCTAGGTAAATTATTTTCACAAAGCATGGTGCGTGCCATTTCTTCAAAAGTTCTATTTTTTTTCTACCACCCTATTTTGTTGTGGTGTTTTAGGTGCAGAAAAATTGTGATGAATGCCATTTTCAATACAAAATTTATCAAAATCAGCATTTTTAAATTCGGTTCCATGATCACTTCTCAAAGATACGATTGAAACACCTTTTTCATTTGAAACTCGTTTATGAAATCTAATGAATTCAGAAAACGTTTCATCTTTATGTGCTAAAAACATGACCCATGTAAATAGTGAGAAATCATCTACAATAACTAGACCGTACTTCTGACCTCCCAAACTAGATGTTCTAGTTGGCCCAAAGAGGTCCATGTGAAGCAACTCTAAGGGTCTAGATATAGAGATTACTCCTTTTGGTTTGAAAGAGGATTTGGTTTGTTTTCTAAGCTGACATGCACTACAAATCTTATCTTTTTCAAAACTGAGTTTAGGCAAATCTTTTATCAAATTCCTTTTGCTAAGTTTTGAAACCTAAATGCATACTTGCATGTCCTAGTCTGCGATGCCAAAGCCAACTAGTTTCAATGATCTTGGCTTCCATTGCCACTAGGCATTGACCATTTTGAATAGGAAGATCATTAAGATCAACCATATAAATATTGCCATGCCTATGACCAATGAACTTGATACCATTGTCATCTAAACTAGAAACGATGCACAAAGAAGATTCAAAAACAACATTAAAATCCTTGTCGCAAAACTGACTAATACTAAGCAAGTTATGTTTCAAACCATCAATATATAAAACATTATCAATGTAAGAAGAGGGGGTGATATGGACTTTACCAATACCAATAATTTTTTCCTTTCCATTATCACCAAAGGTCATATTGCCACCATTTTGATATTCGAGCGATGAGAACTACTCCACATCTCCTGTCATATGCCTTGAGTAACCGCTATCAAGGTGCCACATTCTTTTCTTGTTGGTTGCAAGGCATACCTGCAATAAAGATCAAGTGGACACTTTAGGTACCTAAGCCATCTTGGGTCCTTTTAGGTTAGTGGCATTGGTTCCTTTTGGAACCCAAACTTTCTTAATATTATTCAATCTACTTTTGTTGCACATAAAAGATTTATGCCCTTTAGTACCACATGTATAGCAAGTAATGGATGAAGATGCAGGTACAAAGAAATTTTTTAAAAGTTTTTGTTTCTTATTAATTCTAAATCCTAAACCTGCTCTATCAAAAACAGCTCTTTGATTGTTCAAAAGCAAATTCAATTTTTCAGAACTATAAGTAAATTTATTTATAAAAGGTTTTAATTTTTCAATTTCTTCTTTATATCTTTTATTTTCATCCAAAATTTCTTTGCTTTGTTTTGAAAAATTTTCATTTGAAAGTGAAGAACTTTTCTTTTTCAAAACTTCTTTTTCTTTTTCAAGAGCTAAAATCTTATCATTTAATTTTTTATTTTGAAAAAAAAGGCATTCATTTTCATCTAAAAGCTTATCATTTTTTTTGGCTAAATCCAAATCATGCTTTTTCAAATCTTTATGTTTTGATTTTAGTTTTTGAAATTCTATGACTAATTCGTCAAAAACTTCATGAAGCTCATCAAATATAAATTCATTTTCTGTTTCAGAACATATCTCATCATGATCCGCTATTAGACAGAAGTTTGCCACCTCCTGCTGTTCTTCCTCAGAACTGGAGTCCTCACTGTCACTCCAAATTGCCATCATGGCTTTCTTTCTCAACTTTCTTCTGCTTTTCTTGAGCAAGGGACAGTCTACCGTGAAATGACCGGGTTTCTTGCATTCAAAACAAGTGGACTGCTCCTTCTCCTTCTCCTTGTCTTTCTCTTTACTTGGCTCACCTTTCAGAGGTTTCTTCTTGAAGTTGAACCTTTTCTTCCTCATAAAGCTTCTGAACTTTCTTGCCATTAGAGCCATCTCATCTTCTTCATCATCTTCTTCAGAGTCATCGCTTGATTCTTCTCTCGTAGTAGATTTGAAGGCGATTACTTTCTTCTTATTGTCGACTTCCACATTCTTTTTCTTGAGGGAGAGCTCATAGATCATCAGTGAACCCAACAGTTGTTCAAGTGGAAGAGTGTTGACATCCTTGGCTTCTTCAATAGCTGTTACCTTTGCATCCCAAGAAGTCGGTAGAGACCTGAGGAGTTCGTTCACAAGTTCACCGTTAGAAACAACTTTTCCTAGGCTTATCATGCCATTCACAATATTTGTGAACCTAGTATACATCTCACTAATAGACTCAGTAGGTTCCATTTTAAACATTTCATACATATGAATAAGCATGTTAAATTTGGTTATTTTCACTTGGTGTGTACCCTCATGGGTAACCTCAAGTGTGTCTCAAATCTCCTTGGCGGAGAGACAATTAGATATTCTATTAAATTCACTTGGGTCAAGAGAGCAAAATAACAGATTCATAGCCTTAGCATTAAGCTCAATTTGCTTAATATCATTCTCATCCCAATCATCTTTCATCTTCGAAGTGAGAATGCCATTAATCAACATAGTAGGCTGATGAGGATCTTTTATAATTGTCCTCCATAAATTATAATCAATAGCTTGAATAAAAATGCGCATGCATGTTTTCAATACGTATAATTTGTGCCATTAAAAAGTGGGGGACGATTTGAAGCTTGACCTTCAACTACACCCATTCCTATTGGGACTGCCATGATCTTTCACTCAAGATCCTTGGACCTACAAAAGAGTACCGGTGCTTTGATACCACTTGTTGCCCATAAATGGAGCCCAAGAGGGGGGGGTGAATTGGGTCTTTTAAAAATTAAAACAGTAATGTGAAGGTCTAGTGGTGTTTGTGAGTAATAAATTCAATGCATAAGATTGAATGCAGCGAAAAACAATAAATAAATAGCAATAACCAAAGAGCAAGAGAGAAAGAGAGCAGTCACACACAAACACAAGATTTATAGTGGTTCGGTGCAAACCTAGCACCTACATCCACTCCCCAAGCCATCCTTGGAAATTCCACTATAATCCAAACAAGATTACAGCTGACTTGTTTTTCACAAGGCTTACAAGTCAAAACCTAAATTGGTTTTGTCACCTAGGCTCACTAACAAACCTCAACACTTGTTTTGTCTTCGGGCTTACAAGTTAACCCTAGTTGGTTTTATCCCTTTGGCTCACCAACAAACCACAACAACCTTCTTTCAAGACACCCTTGAAAGCAAGGTCAAATCACAAAACAAAAATAGATATACAACTTTTAAAACTAAGACAAACTCTCTTCAAGAGCATAATGGAATCTTTGAAGCTCAAGTTGATACTTTGTCTTGTCTCCTTCTTGAAATATTCTTCAAAACACCTCTTTTGGAATGATGCTAGGATGAGCTTGAAGGCTTTTTCAGGGAATCAAACTATAAAAGGCTTTCAATGTGAGGTTCTTGAAAGAATATAGGCTTTTTGGCTTTGAATGAACTTCAATACACTTTAATGCCTTTAGAATGAGGTTGGTGGAGATTAAATATACCAAGAAACTTCCAAAAAATAGTTTGTGACCATTGGAGCCTCGGATCTAGCCGTTTGGAGCTTGAAAAGCAAGTTCTGCAAGTCAGAAAAATAGATCCATTAGGGCTGTCAGGCTTCAAGTATCGACACTTGGCTGTCAAGTGTCGACACTTGGCTATCAAGTGTTGACATTTGATTTCTAGGTGTCGACACTTGATGCACAGGTGTCGACACTTGACACAAAAACCCTCAAATGGCAAAGTTCTGGATTTTCAAAAATCTCAGGCCTTGAGTTGACACTTGGAAACCTAAGTGTCGACACTAGGTATCGACACTTGAGTTCTGGGTGTCGACACTTGGCATGCCAAGGATTTTTCTTCATGCCAAATGCTGAAGTGTCGATACTTGGCTTCCCAGGTATCGATACTTGAGACTGAAAAGCTCAGATTCAAGTGCAAATTAGCCCAAAAATACAAATATAAATTTTGAAACTTAAATAAATTGTAAACAAATAATAATTAAATATGTAGATGCCCTTTTTCCATGAAGAGGATGTCCAGATTTGCGAAAAATGCTCCGTGCCATGGCGTGCCATGATACATAAGTTTTTAACATTTTGAGATGCTTTCTTCCTGAAAACTCATAACTTGAAATACACATTAGTATACATTATGCAATCAATGTTTTGTTATTCATCAAAATCACTGGGTGGAGCCAACAATGAATATTAGATGGCACTAATCCTTCTTTTGGCATGGAGGAATATGAGAAGGAGGAGTCATTCTCATTCACTCCTTTTAAATCCTAGCCAGATAAAATAAAACACTGGAGTTTTATTTTTATGGGATGGGAGAACTTGAATTTAAATAGGAAGAAAGGTGGCTGACCAAAGAGAGAACAATTGGCATGAATATTTCTCTCCTTCCATCGTGAATATTCCTCTTGGCCATGAGCTTTTTTTTAGGGTGTCTTCACCTGAGGTTCTCTCTCCTGGCGCCAAGTTCTTTTCTTCCCTTTTTATTTCCTTCTTCCTTTTGTGAGGTCTAAAGAGATTCTCTACTGGACAAAGAAGAGAGGAAAGGATCCAAAGATCTTGCATAGTTTGATCTGCAAGACAGAAGCCAAAAGTTGGTCTGGATTTGGATCGGCACAGTTTTTAAAGTAGGCAATTTGCTTAAAGAGGAGAGGCTGCAAGGATCTAGAAGTATGGTGCCCTCTACATTCAATTGTAAGAACTTTGTGTGGATACCAGCAGAGATCGGGTATTTGTACGGCTCCGACAGAATCCCGATTTTTAGCAGTGGATCTGCATGATTTTCAAAGCAGGCCCGAATAGCAATCCAAGTAAGTATTTTATATTTAAAATAATTTTTATTTCAGATCTGATATTTTTCTCATATGTTGCAGTATATTAGAAATTTATGATAAATAAATTAGATTTATTTATGAATTACATGATTAGATATAAATTGTTTTTATATCTACTTCCATTGTGACAGGCTGTTGATGCCTGTTCGATTGCAATTTTTGTTCCTGGAAGAACACCAACAGTGGTATTAGAGCCACAATTCTCCTCTTAACATGCATGCATGAGAATCAGGAAAAATATTCAGATCATATAGATAGATTATGATTTTTGGGATCTATGTTGAACATAAGATTGTTCTAGCATAGAATTTCATGTTTTGAAAAATTATTTTTGAAATTAAAATCATAATTTTTAGATCTGAAATTAAATTTAATAATCTAAAATTTAATTGATCAAGGGTTGCACAAAGTGACATAAGGTTATCCTGCTATAGGGTTTACCCCTATAGAGCAAAGGTTGTCCTACTTTGATGTATACCTGGTTTTGAAAAGGGATTTTCAAAAGGATTTTGATTGATTTATGATTATGCATGTTGTTGTATATGATGCACAAAATTAGGGTTTAGATCTTAAATATGATTCATGATCATAAGCCATTAATGTCATGCACTTGAACATAATTTTAAAACTGATTTGTTCAAGAAAATCAAATTAGGTGCATGAGGGTTTGGGTTGAACAAATTAAGTCTAGAGATTGGGCTGCGGTGATTAGGGCTTGATTAGATCATCTAGTAACCCTAATTTAATTTTGAGCAAGTGACTTAACCTGATCGGATGATGATTCGGGTTAGGTCAAGTATACTCAAAATTGATTTTAGATGTAGTCTGGTCAGACCAATTCATTTGATAGTGAATCGATAAGTTAAGACCTAATTTGGCTCAGTGATGAGCCCAGATCATTAGATGACCTAATTGAATCTTGTCAGTCAATTGGTGTCTGAGGAAGGTTTCGATCATGGTTTTAATTAGGGCTAACTCTTTCTCAACCAACTAGTTTGGCAGAAAAAGGATAAATTGGTAGAACCCTCCCATGGATTAAACTGACCTGGCCAATTTGGTTGATTAGGTTTTCAAAAGGGCCACTTTTGATTTGAGTTCACCCATGCTAATTAATTTTAGTCAGTCATAAGATTGTGCTGACTGAATGTAATTAGTCATGAGATTGTACTGACTTAATGTAATTGGTTAGTCATGATTTGGCTGATAAATTTAGAAGAGACATGAACCTAAGCTCCCAATAAATATTAAGTCATAGGTCTTCTACCATTGTAGGTGTGTGGGTGTCCTACTACTGTTGATTATTCTCGGTTGGTTACAGTGGTCTAGTTGCATTGGGAAGACACAACCACCCTATTAGGCATGAGATATTGCTAGGCACTGATGGGGTTGGGCCCAATAAACAGGCATGTTGAGGGACTCAATGATAGCTTTGTCTAGCAGGAATGGTGGGTCTGACTTAACTAATGATTGGACCAATAAACGGACATGTTGAGGTTCCATGATTTAGAGATCAAGTAGCTACAACGTGTATTAGCTACATTGGACACGTGTAGTAGCTTCAAATGCCTTAGTCCATATTCTCGAGACAAACCGACTAGTATGCCTCAATTTTAAAGATTGGTTGAGAAACATTAAAATTGTTTTGAGTTATGAGAAGTTGGACTATGTGCTTGACCAGGAACCCCCTGTCTTACCTGACCATCCAAATGCTCGTCAAATGATTGCACATAAAAAATGGATGGAAGATGATAATAAGGTTAAGTGTTATATGTTGGCCTCAATGTCAAATGATTGCAGAGCCAACATGAGGATATGTCAACTCTAAATCGATTCTGATTCACCTACAAGAGTTATATGGTGAACAAAGTTGGATTGTATACTTCGAAGTATCGAAAAGGCTTTTCAACAACAAGATGCATGAAGGGTAGTCAATGCACGATCATTAATTGAAAATGATCAAGGACATCAAACAGCTTGGGAAGCTGGGTATTCCAATTCATAAGGAGCTACAGGTAGATTTGATCTTCCAGTCCTTGACTAGTTCATATGCTCAATTTGTTATGAACTATAATATGAACAAGTTGAATTACACTTTGCCCGGATTATTGAATATGCTTGTAAGCAATGAGGGGACCCTGAAAAGTTCAAGGGGGCTCTGTTTTCTCTATGGAGCAGTCTTCCTCCAAAAGAAAGTCTACTTGGAAGAAGAAGAAACCTGCAAAGAAGCAGAAGAAGGAAAGCAAATAGAAGAAGAAGGATACTCCCAAGAAAGCCAAGGTTAGCAAAGGGAAATGTTTCCATTACAATACAGATGACCACTGGAAAAGGAATTGTCCTCTCTACCTGGAAAGCCTAAAGAAACAGAAGGAGGATGCACCTTCTAAAGGAAAGCCTATGCTCATTATTGAATCTAACATAATGGTTTCATCTACTTCTAGTTGGATTTTAGACTCTGGCTCTAGTGCTCATATATGCATTTCAATGCAGGGCTTAGAAAGAAGTAGAATGCTGAGAGAAGGTGAGATGGTCCTACCTGTCAAATATGGAGTAAGAGTTGCTGCTCAAGCCGTTGAATCATATTCTCTGGTGTTACCTTTAGGGTTTAGATTAGTACTTAGTGACTATTATTTTGTGCCTGGAGCTAGTAGAAATTTGTTTTCTATCTTTGTGCTAGCACAGGAAGGATTTGAATTTATATTCAATAAAGACTTTTGTAGTATTTATTTGAAATAAATTGGTTATAAAAGCTATTTTAATTGATAGTTTCTATCATTTGCATGCCGATGCATCTTTGAATATTAACAAAAAAACTAAAGTGAATGCCATAGGACATAAACATCCTAGAGATGACCTAAATAATAAATACATGTAGCACCTAAAGCTCGGTCATATAGGTGAGGACAGAATAAACAAACTGGAAAGGGATGGGATCGTAGATTTAGTTAATTCTGAATCATATCTACCTTGTGAGTCATGTTTTCAAGGAAAAATGACCAAGATAACCTTTGTAGGACATGGGGAGAGTGCCACAGAATTACTTGCCTTGGTACACACTGATGTGTGTGGTCCATTTGATGTACAGTCTAGGGATGGTTTTTACTACTTCAAAACCTTTACTGGTGATTGTTCACGATATGGTTATGTGTTTCTTATGAGACACAAATCTGAAGCTTTTGAAAAGTTCAAGGAATTCAGACATGAGGTAGAAAAATAAACAGATAAAACTCTTAAGGTTCTTCGATCAGATCGAGGAGGTGAATACCTTAGTAAGGAATTTTTAGGTTACCTTAAGGACAATGGCATAGTCTCACAATGGACTCCACCTAGTACACCTCAACTCAACGGGGTGTCTGAGAGGAGAAATAGGATATTATTAGATATGGTCCGATCCATGATGAGCTTCACTGACTTGCCTTTATTTCTTTGGGGAGATGCCCTACAAACTTCAATTTATATTCTAAATAGGATTCCATCTAAATATGTTCCTATCACACTATATAAAATTTGGCATGGTAAGAAACCAAGTCTTGCCCATTTCAAGATTTGGGGATGTCCAGCCTATGTCAAAAGACTAATGGCGCATAAGTTGGAATATAGATCTATGAAAGCACGGTTTATATGGTATCCTAAAAAAACTTTAGGATATTACTTTTACCTTCCAGAAGATCAAAATGTGATTGTAAGCAGACACGCCACATTTCTTGAAAAATAGTTTATTTAAGAAGGTGGTAGTGGGAGGTTAATTGAACTCAATGAAAAAGTCTTTGAACAGCTACCAACTGGAGATTAGATCGAACCAATCAACCAATACACATAAATGCTCTTCCACCTCATAGGTCTATTAGAGTCTCCAAACCTCCTAAAAGGTACTTGGGTATGCTTATAGAGGATATAAAGGAAATGTTTCTTGTTGGGGATAAGGATCAATTGATTGATCCTAAGACTTATGATGAGGCGATGTGAGACATCGACTTCGAGAAATGGTTGAATGCTATGAAGTCAGAAATTGATTCAATGCATTCTAACTAAGTTTGGTCCTTAGTGGATCCACTAGAGGGTATTGTACATATTGGTTATAAATGGATCTACAAAAGGAAAATAGGTGCAGATGGTAAGGTAGAGACCTTTAAAGCTAGGTTAATGGCAAAAGGGTAAAGTCAACGTGAAAGCATTGACTATCATGATACCTTTTCACCAGTGGCTATGCTGAAATCCATCTGTACATTGCTTACAATTGCAGCATATCATGATTATGAGATATGGTAGATGGATGTGAAAACTGCATTCCTGAATGGATATCTTGAGAAAGATATTTATTGGAGCAGCCTTTGGATTTCACTTCTAATGATGAAAATTATAAGGTCTGCAAGCTGCATAGATCAATCTACGGATTGGAGCAAGCTTCTCGGGGTTGGAATACTCGTTTTGATGATGCAATCAAATCATTTGATTTTATCAAAAATGAGGATGAGCCATGTATTTACAGGAAGGCCAGTGGGAGGGTAGTGACATTCCTCGTATTGTACGTGGATGACATCCTCCTTATAGGGAATGATATTCCCATGTTGACTTCGGTCAAAAGTTGGTTATCTAAGGAATTCCTTATGAAAAACTTAGATGAAGCATCTTATATTTGGGGATTAAGGTCTATAGAGATAGATCTAATCGGATGCTTGGCCTTTCACAAAAATTGTACATAAAGGAAGTGCTGAAAAGGTTCAGCATGGAAAACTCTAAAAGAGGATTGTTACCTGTTACGGTCATAACGATGATGTGGCCGGGCTCAGATACCGCCGAATATGATCGAGCCACGTGGAGGTTTCTCCGGCCGAGTCAGCGCCACGTCACCAAGGCCGAGCTCGACAAGACTACTCCGCCAGACGACTTCCTAAGGCAAGCTGCTCTCGCCGAAGTCGAGCTCGGTTCGGGGCCCCTCTACCACCTCGCTTGGCACCCACCCCGGAGGGGCCCACCTAGGCCGAGGTCGGCCGAACCTTCGCTCCTTCGCCAAGTGGCCCCCCGGAGGTGGGCCCACCTTGGCCGAAGCCAGCGACCTCCTGCCACCTCGCCAGGTGTCCACCCAGGAGGGGTCCACCTAGGCCGAGGTCGGCCGAACCTTCGCTCCTTCGCCAGGTGGCCCCCCGGAGGCGGGCCCACCTCGGCCTCGCCAGGCGACCGCCTGCCACCTCGCCAGGTGTCCACCCAGGAGGGGTCCACCTAGGCCGAGGTCGGCCAAACCTACGCTCCTTCGCCAGGTGGCCCCCCCCGGAGGCGGGCCCACCTCGGTCGAAGCCAGGCGACCTCCTGCCACCTCGCCAGGTGTCCACCCAGGAGGGGTCCACCTAGGTCGAGGTTGGCTGGTCCTTCGCTCTTCGCCAGGTGGCCCCCGGAGACGGGTCCAAATCGGTCGAGGTCAGGCCGCCCGTACGGAGAAGGTCCCAGGGAAGGAGGCGCAGGCCCCGAGGCCATCCCTCGGGCCGTACGCGTCACAGACGGCGCCCCGTATGGAGGGCGGTGGCACGCGAAACACCATTTGCCTCGGCCCGACAGGTCCTGCAGCCGAGAGGCGCGATTCTGACAAAACAGGCCCCATAGACGGATGGCGCCCACACTTGGGAAAGAGAGCGCTCTCACTGGGCCCGAGGTCTGACCGGCCGCCTCACCAGCGCCGCCCCCCCTGTTCTGTCTTTGCCTTTTTCCTGTTGGGCTCGGCGGACGAGGTCAGAAAGCCGCCTAGCCCTCCTCACCGAAAAGGGAAAAGAGAAAAGGATGGGGGAGGGGAGCCTCCCAGGAGGAGAAGACAAGAGACCGACGAGAGGAGATAAAAGGAAGGAATCTAGGGACGACAAGGTAAGCGAACAGGCCTGGGGACAAGGAGGAAGCAGCGGCAAGAGGCCTCGCTCCGAGAGAGGGATCCGAGATCCCGAGAGGGGATAATTCGGCGTGAGCTCAGCAAGGAGGCCCGGCCGAATCTCCGGTCCCCAAAGCGCCTTTCTTACTAGTAAACTCGCTAAGTTTGGAGCCCTTTCGGGGGTCCATCTTGGAGAGTCTGTTCCTTCTCGTCGTCTACTGACTTGACCGTCGGAGCTCCCTCGCCGGGATCCCCGGCCAGGGTCTTCTAACCCCTTCTTGTAGGTTCGCCGCAGCCAGGGAGGCTCCCTCGCCAGGCGGTCAGGAAGGATCCGCGGATCCGAGGCACGGGCGCGGCGACGAGAGCGGCAACAGATTGGCGCGCCAAGTAGGGGGGCAGGACACCAAACCCTAGCGGGAGCCAGCTTTCTGCAGGTATCGCGCTCTCCGACAATGGTGGTCACTCATGGCCGCGAGGCGTCCACCAGCCATGTGGGGGAGGTTCACTCCCCTCCGGGGGCCCACAGCCCCGAGAGGGAGCTTCCAGCTCCCCCTCCTCTTCCACCACAGCCTACCTCGACGGACGGACCCCTTGCGGCCGTCATCCAACAGCTGCAGACCTTGACCTCGGCGGTCCGGCAGCTTCAGCATCAGCAGCGGTCCCTGGCCACGCAGCCACAGCCAGGGGCTGCCTGCGCTCCATTCAGGGCAGGCCATCCCATCCGAGGGCCGTCTCCAACCCCCGTGGGAGCCACCGAGCTCTCGCAAAAAGAAACTACTCCGGTTCAGAGGATCACGAGAGCCGATCCCCGGCCGACGGGGCCGAAACGGTGCATCGCAGCAAGCGACGCCGAGGCCAGACTTCGCGCCGAGACCGATCGGCTCCCCCTTCACCCGCAGCCTCGGTGGAAGACTCCACCGACGAAGCCATCAGGCGCCAGGCCGAGAGGCGCCTGGAGGAGCATGAGCGCAAGCTGGCGGAGTTCGCCCGCCGATTCGCCGACCTGCAGAACTCGTCGGCAGACCCGGCGGGCTACGACTCCCGCCCCCCTTTCTCTGAAGAAATCCAGGTGGAACCGATCCCAAAACGGTTCCGCATGCCGCAGGTGGATCCCTACGACGGGACCACCGACCCTCTGGACCATCTGGAGAGCTACAAAGCTCTCATGAGGGTCCAGGGGGCCACCGACGCTCTTCTGTGCATCGCCTTCCCGGCCACCCTCCAGAAGGCCGCTCGAGTCTGGTTCACCCGCCTCGAGCCCGGATCCATTTGCTCCTTCCATCAGCTGGAAGGAAAGTTTGTGGCACACTTCGACGCTTGTCGAAAGGTGCCGAGAGAGGTGGACAGCCTCTTCTCCATCTGCCAGCAGGACCAGGAGCTGCTCCGGGACTACATCACCCGGTTCAAGACCGCAGCCCTGGAAATCTACAGCCTAGACGAGCCCGTCGCCATGTTGGCTTTGAAGCGCAGGCTCAAGACGTCCCGCCTGACCTACTCTCTAGACAAGAAGCCGCCCAGGACGTACTCCGAGCTCCTCCTCCGTGTCCACAAGTACATCCGAGCGGAGGAGGCCGACCGCACCCGTCGAGAGTTGGACGGGAAGACTCCGAAGAGGCCGCCCCCGAGAGATACCCCGGGAGCTCGGAAGCCCGGGCCATCTGCCGACCCTCGCCCGAATCCAAGGCCGAGGGGCGAGGCCACTCCCGAGCGGAGGTACACCCCTCTTCTCGCACCTCGGACGAAGATCCTCATGGAAATCGAGGGCGAGCGCTACCTCCGCCGACCTCCTCCTCAGAACCCGAGAGCCATCCGGGACAAATCGAAGTACTGCCAGTTCCATCGCGAGCACGGGCACGACACGGAGGAGTGTCGCAACCTGAAGCGGGAGATCGAGGAGCTGATTAGGAGGGGCTACCTCAGGAAGTTCGTCAAGAACGAGGCCCCCTCGGAGGGGCAGCCGCTCGCGACCTTACCGCCCGTCCCTGCAATCGATAACCGCCCAACGGAGAAGCCCGTGGGCATGATCTCGCGCGGGGTCGGTCGAGCGGCGAAGAGAGCCCGGGAAGTCGGGAACCCGGAGAATGTAATCCCTCCCGAGGGGAGGAAGGGTAATGATAATGTAAACAACGATGCCGTGGTGGTCGAGATGACCATCGCAAAGCATCCTGTACATCGAATCATGGTGGATAGTGGAAGCTCGGCTGACGTACTTTTTTACGACGCTTTCTCTCGGATGAACTTGTCCCACGATCAGCTGAAATGGTGCACACCCCCCTGGTAGGCTTTACAGGGAACTCCGTGGGGGTCAAGGGGGAGATCACTCTCCTGGTCACCGCCGGATCCCCACCCCGGCAGGCGACCGTCCTAATAACATTTACCATCGTCAGGCTCCCTTCGCCTTACAACGCCATTCTCGGGCATCCCGAGCTCAACCAACTGGATGCCACAATCTCCACGAGAAGGTTGTTGGTACAGTTCCCCACGCCTTCCGGGCTCGGGGAGATGAAGGGGATGACCCAGCCAGTCCCGCTCTGCCTCCAGACGGTCCCGAGCGCCCGGGGCGCGAGCTCCCCCGATATCGACGACCTCGACCTAAGAGAGAAGGAACCTAGGGGAGGGCCCGTAGAGCGCCAGCTGATTTTTCCCCTTGGATCGGATCCCCTGAAGACGGTGCAAGTTGGGGCCCAGCTCCCTGAAGAAGAACGGACCCGCCTGCTGGAGTTCCTCCGCGCGAACGCTGACGTGTTCGCCTGGTCAGCAGCTGACATGCCGGGCATCCCGCCCGAGGTCATCATGCACAGGCTAAACGTGGACCCAAGTTGCCGCCCGGTCCGCCAGAAGAAGAGGAGCTTCGCCATGGAAAGGCAGAAGGCAATCAACGAGGAAGTGGAGAAGCTCCTCGCGCCGGTTTTGTGCGGGAGGTCCATTATCCCAGCTGGCTGGCAAACGTGGTCATGGTAAGAAAGAGTAGTGGTAAGTGGAGGATCTGTGTGGACTACACCGACCTCAACCGAGCTTGCCCGAAGGACAGCTTCCCTCTTCAAAAGATCGACCAGCTGGTCGACACCACCTCAGGGCATCGCCTCCTGTCGTTCATGGATGCCTTCTCTGGATATAACCAGATCCGAATGAGCCCGGAGGACGAAGAGCACACCGCCTTCATAACTGACCGCGAAACTTTTTGCTACAGGACGATGCCATTCGGTCTCAAGAACACGGGGGCGACGTACCAGCGCCTGGTCAATAGAATTTTCAAAGACCAGATAGGCCGCAACATGCAGGTGTACGTGGACGACATGCTCGTAATGAGCAAACCCGAGTCGGACCACGTGGCTGACTTGGCGGAGACGTTCGGCAACCTCCGATGCCATCAGATGAAGCTGAACCAGGTGAAGTGCGCCTTTGGCATCTCCGCCGGGAAATTCCTAAGATTTATGGTGACCCAAAGAGGAATTGAGGCAAACCCGGAGAAAGTCCAGGCCATCCTGGATATGGAGCAGCCCGCCTCCAAGAAGCAAGTGCAGCAACTCACCGGCCGAGTTGCGGCCCTCAGCCGCTTTATCTCCAGGTCGGCAGACCACTGCCGTCCCTTATTCAAGGTGCTGAGAAAGATGAACGACTTCGCTTGGACCGAGGAATGCCAGAAGGCCTTCGAGGAGCTGAAGAAGATGCTTGCGTCGCCACCGTTGCTGTCCAGGCCCGAGGAGGGGGAGGAGCTTATCCTCTACCTAGCGGTCATCCCAGAAGCTGTTAGCTCGGTCTTGGTTCGGACCGATGGCCAGGGGGTCCAGCAGCCGGTGTACTATACCAGCAAGCTTCTCCGTGGCGCGGAGCTCAGGTATTCTCGGCCCGAGAAACTTGTTTTTGCGCTAATAGTGTCTGCCCAGCGTCTCAGGCCCTATTTCCAAGCGCACCCCATCGCTGTCCTGACGGGCTGAAAGCAGTGCTCAGCCGACCCGATACTTCGGGATGATTGGCAAAGTGGGCACTGAAGCTCAGCGAGTTCGATATTACGTACAGGCCAAGGTCGGCCATGAAGGCACAGGTGCTGGCCGACTTCTTGGTCGAATGTGCAGGCTTGGGCAAGGAGCCCGAGGAGGGCCCCTCAGGCCAGCCAACGGAGATAGGCACCGATGAGCCCAGAGAGGACGCCTGGATCCTCCATGTGGACGGAGCCTCAAACTCCGGCGGGAGCGGGGCTGGGCTCATCCTTGCCAACAGTGATGGGGTCGTCGCCGAATGCGCACTCCGTTTCCAATTCCCCGCAACAAATAACCAGGCGGAGTACGAAGCACTCCTTGCCGGACTGGGAGTCTCCCGCGAGCTGGGCGTAACCAACCTCAAGGCTTTCACTGATTCCCAGCTCGTGGCAGGACAGGTATCCGGGGAGTACGTCGCACATGACCCCCAAATGGCGAAATACTTGGAGCTCGTCAAGGCGGGCGCGTCCATATTCCGGCGCTTCAACATCTTCCATATCCCCCGCGGGGAGAACGCCCGCGCGGATGCTCTCTCTCGGCTGGCGACCCTGTCGGACTCGATGCTGGGACGCGCTCATGTGGAGCGCCTTGAGATCCCAAGCCTCGAGGCACCGGTGGAGGTCCATCAGGTCAGCCACGAACCCAGCTGGATGGATAAGTACGCTGAATACATCACCAGTGGCACCCTGCCGGAGGACCGCGAGGCGGCTCGCCTTATCAGAAAGAAGGCCATGCGGTTCGTCCTGATGGACGGGCACTTGTATCGAAGATCCTACTCCTACCCCCTCCTCAAGTGCGTAGGACCCACGGAGGCCAGGCTTGTGCTCTAGGAGATTCACGAAGGCGTCTGTGGGAACCACGTGGGGGGCAGGGCATTGGTGTACAAGGCCCTCCGTCAGGGCTACTTCTGGGAGACAATGAAGGAAGACGCCGCTGACTTCGTGAAGAAGTGCGACCGGTGCCAGCGTCACGCCACGGTTCAACGGCAGCCCTCCAACCCAATCTCCCAGCTCTCAGCTCCCTGGCAGTTCGCCCAGTGGGGGATGGACCTCCTGGGCCCATTCCCGCCGGCGTCTGGATAGCGGAAGTTCTTGATAGTGGCCATCGACTACTTCACGAAGTGGGTCGAGGCCGAACCCTTGGCGAGGATCACCGAAGCAAACGTCGCCAAGTTCTTTTGGAAGTCCATCGTCTGCCGCTTCGGCCTCCCCGACACCGTGGTTACTGACAACGGGCGCCAGTTCGACTGCCGGGAGTTCAAAGAATTCTGCAGCGACCTCGGCATCAGGCATCGCTTTACCTCGGTGGCGCATCCCCAGACCAATGGGGAGGCCGAAGTCACGAACAGGACCATTCTTCAGGGCCTCCGCACGCGGCTGGACCAGGCCAAGGGCAGGTGGGCCGACGAGCTCCCCAGCATCCTCTGGGCATACCACACCACCCCGAGGACGGCTACCGACGAAACCCCGTTCAACCTCGTCTTCGGAGCCGAGGCAGTCATCCCGATCGAGCTCAGCCTACCCACGCTGTGCGTGGAGCAATATGACGAGACAGAAAACCCGGCCAGGATGATGCTCAACCTTGACCTCCTCGAGGAAACGAGGGACAAGGCCCGAGTCCGAATGGCCGCGTATAGGCAGCGTGTGGCCAGGTATTACAACTCCCGAGTGCGGCTGAAGGTTTTTCGTCACGGAGATTTGGTCCTCCGGCGCGCTGAAGCTTCCCAGCCGCGAGAATGCGGCAAGCTCTCGCCCAACTGGGAGGGCCCCTACCGGGTGGCAGAAGCCCTCCCTCACGGCGCATACTACCTGGAGGAGTTGGGAGGTGACAGGTTCCCCGGACGTGGAACGCCTCGAACCTAAGAATGTATTATCAGTGATGTAAGGTTTCCTACTCCCATAATAAAGTCCCCCCGCTTCAAACGCTCCCTTCTCACTTTGATGGAAGACCGGCGCATGGTCCTGGGCTTCAGCCTGGAAGGTGGCGCGGAACCCAGTTCGCCCATGCAAGCCCGGAGAACAGCTCGGCAAGCCGCGCAAGGCTTGAGAAAGCCTGCGGCATCGGGTTTCAGTCCGGAGATCCTGGGCTTCGGCCTGGAAGGTGGCGCGGAACCCAGTTCGCCCACGCAAGCCCGGAGAACAGCTCGGCAAGCCGCGCAAGGCTTGAGAAAGCCTGCGGCATCGGGTTTCAGTCCGGAGATCCTGGGCTTCGGCCTGGAAGGTGGCGCGGAACCCAGTTCACCCACGCAAGCCCGGAGAATAGCTCGGCAAGCCGCGCAAGGCTTGAGAAAGCCTGCGGCATCGGGTTTCAGTCCGGAGATCCTGGGCTTCGGCCTGGAAGGTGGCGCAGAACCCAGTTCGCCCATGCAAGCCCGAAGAACAGCTCGGCAAGCCGTGCAAGGCTTGAGAAAGCCTGCGGCATCGGGTTTCAGTCCGGAGATCCTGGGCTTCGACCTGGAAGGTGGCGCGGAACCCAGTTCACCCAAGCAAGCCCGGAGAACAGCTCGGCAAGCCGCGCAAGGCTTGAGAAAGCATGCGGCATCGGGTTTCAGTCCGGAGATCCTGGGCTTCGGCTTGGAAGGTGGCGCGAAACCCAGTTCGCCCATGCAAGCCCGGAGAATAGCTCGGCAAGCCGCGCAAGGCTTGAGAAAGCCTGCGGCATCGGGTTTCAGTCCGGAGATCCTGGGCTTCGGCCTGGAAGGTGGCGCGGAACCCAGTTCGCCCACGCAAGCCCGGAGAACAGCTCGGCAAGCCGCGCAAGGCTTGAGAAAGCCTGCGGCCCCGAGGTTCAGTCCGGGGGTCCCGGGCTTTGGCCTGGAAGGCGGTGCGGAAACCATGTCGCCCACGCGAGTGTGAAGGCAATCCCACGGACGGACCCGCTCAAGACCTACTCTGTCGCCGCGCGGCCCGGGATGCCCCAACCTTCGATTTGAGCAATGGAAGGGACCGGGCCTACGATCGTTTCAGCATTCCACATCAACATCTCAGAAAAAAGAAAAGAGAAGGGAGATGGGATGAACTCGAGGCTTGGTCAAACAAAATCTTCATTGATTTAAGCGACAGTACAAGCCGGGAGTCCCGACAGGCCGGGAGTCCCCAAAAAGAAGAAGAAAAGAAAAAACAACTACAACAACGAGGCAGGCGAGAAGATGATGGCTCAGTGTGGTGCGGGGTCGGAGCCCTTCGCCGGGGGCGCAGGCACTGCATCCTCATCTTCTGCGGTGGCCGGCTCTTGAGGCTGCTCCGGAGCCACGGCTTCGCTGGTCGACGGGGCCATAGGAGTGGCGTCGGCCGCACCGGAGGCTTTGCTCTCGGCTCCTTGCCTCCTTCCTCCGAGCACCACCCCGCTGAGGTCGAGCTCGGGGAAGAAGGCCCCCACTTTCTCCCGGCACATCCGGAACCCCTTCAAGAAGGAGTCCACGGCGGCCTCCCGGACCTCCGACGTGTACTCGTCGGAAGCCCGGAACTTCGGGATGGCCTCCTGCGCCTCCCGCTTCGCGGCCTCCAGGAGTCCGTTGATGTACGCACTCCAGTCCTTCGCCGCGCTCGCGTCTCGCCGAGCCTCCTCCAGCTGGTGCTCCAGCCACTGGGAGTGGGCCTGCAGGCGAGCCTTCTCCGCCGCGTCCTCCTCCGTGCGACGCCGGTAGGAGAGCCTCTCCTCCGACAAGGAAGCCTCCAGCTCCTTGTTCCGCCCCTCGGAGCATGCCAGGTCGGTCTGGAGGGCTTGGTTGCTGGCTCGCAGCTCGACCCCCTTTTCCATGAGGTCTTTGATGTCGGCCGCGAGCTTGCCGAGCTTCCTCTCCTTCTTGGCGTCCCTCTTCGCGTTCCCTACGAGGAAGTTCCTCAGTATGAGAACGTCATTTCCGATCTGCACCAACAGAGCAACCAGGTTAGGAGAAAAGGCCACTAAATCTTGAAAGAACAGAGAAGAAGGAGCTCAGGCTTACCGTAAAGAGCTGCGGGAGAATCCCGAGCAAGGCGTCCGCATAGTCCCGGCCGCCCCGAGCTCGGCGGTCCCGGGCTGTGGAGGCATACTCCATGACCTTCTCCGCGAGCTCCTTGTCGTGGATGACTGAACACCGGTGGGTGATCACCGGTGGCGGAGCTGTCAGGTCGGCTCCTGCGGTGGCTGCCCCTTCAACTGGGGCCGCGATCGACGGGCTGGCAGAGGCCATGGGCTGCGCCGTCGGGGCAACAGCAACGATGGGACCAGCGCTGGACGGAGCCTCGGACGGTGGAGCCCCCTCAACAGCAGCGCCACCAGGTCGGGCAGCCGGAGCATCAACAGCCTCGCCTTGAGGCAACCTGGGTGGGGGAGCAGTGGCCACTGGGCTGGGCGCGATCGCCGGCGCGATCTCCCGGCCCACCTCAGTACGAGCCCTTTTGGCCGCGGGCTCGTCTACCTCCGGAACGTCCCTCTGGCCGCGCCCTCCAGAAGGCTCTCCAGTGAGAACTTCATCCCTGCAATGCAAAAGAACAGAAGGTCAACCGGCTCAGTTATGAAGAAAAAGGGGGCAGAAGTCAAAGGAGGGCCGAATCTTACCCGTCTCACGGATGGGACTGATCCCGGCCTCAAAAAGATTCTGCTTCGAAAGCAGAACCTCGAGCACCGGGACCACGTCACTCAGGAGCTGGGAGTAGGCCTCCTGGTCCGCCGACTCGACCTGAGAGTTCCGGTTCGGGGACCGGTCCGGTTCACTCCAGGCCCAGTCGACATCTTCGACCGAGGCGAAGAAAAATCGGCTCTTCCAGCCCTTGATCGAAGAAGGGAGGTCGAACCGGAGACACCTGGGCTGGGGTGAAATATACCACCAGCCATCATCGGTGGAGCACTTCTTCAGGGTAAACATGGTCCTGAAGAGGGAGAAACAGGCAACAAACCCGTGAAAGTGACAAAAGACTATAAAGGAGAAGATGACCCGGATGGCATTGGGAGCCAACTGGGCCAGAACAAGCTGGAAATGGCTGAGAAAAGAAAGGAAGAAGGGGTGCAGAGGAAATCGAAGACCCCTAAGGAGGAAGTCTTCGTAGAAGGCTATGCGGCCGGGGCCACTCATGGTGGCGCGCTCCCCGGACCGCGGAACAGACAGATGAATTGACCCCGGGATACCATAGGCATCCCGAAGCAGAGAAAGATCGCCTTCGATCATGGTGGAGGCATGACCGGAGGGACCGGCGGGAAGAAGAGGCGGAGCAGGAAGAGAACGAAGGGGCACGGTGGGAGCAACCGGGGGAGACCGGACCCCCCTAGGGATGCCAATGGTGACACCCCCGGGTTGCAGATGCCGGCGGATCTCCTCCGGAATCGTTTCCTCCTCTGAGAAGGAAGAAGATGGAGTCCTCGGCCGGGATGGACCGGCCTCGTCCGGATTGGAGGAGACATGGCGACGACGCGCCATGGCAAGGAGAAGGACAAAGGTTCAAAGAAGAAAAGAGAGAGGGGAACTGGAGAAAGATGGAGGCACTCACCGAAAATACGCCAGGCGAGCGCGGTGCAACAGAAGTTAGCCTGCAGCAAACCGCCCACGGAGCAAGGAAAAGGCCTCATTCTGGAAAGTCCCCTCCCTTTCAAACTCAGTCGACAGCGGTCGTACCCGTCATTCCGCCTCAAGCCACTGAGCGATCGCCACGTGGACGCATGCCCGACACCGATGCCTCGTTAGCAGGATAACGGCCTCTGCCTCGAAGCGACGCATTCATTGCGGGCAAGTGGGCGACGCGTGGCGGCTTCCTATAGGGTTTCAGGCGCATTGAGCCGCGGCAACGAGGATCGCGGCAATTATGATGCAAGATCTTCGCCTCCCCACGTCATATCTGCATTTAATCCGACGTTCCGTTCCACGATGCCCCAACGGAACGGCGGGCTGGGGGGCAACTGTTACGGCCGTAACGATGACCTGGCCGGGCTCAGATACCGTCGAATATGATCGAGCCACGTGGAGGTTTCTCCGGCCGAGTCAGCGCCACGTCGCCAAGGCCGAGCTCGACAAGACTACTCCGCCAGACGACTTCCTAAGGCAAGCTGCTCTCGTCGAAGTCGAGCTCGGTTCGGGGCCCCTCTACCACCTCGCTTGGCGCCCACCCCGGAGGGGCCCACCTAGGCCGAGGTCGGCCGAACCTTCGCTCCTTCGCCAGGTGGCCCCCCGGAGGCGGGCCCACCTCGACCGAAGCCAGGCGACCTCCTGCCACCTCGCCAGGTGTCCACCTAGGTCGAGGTCGGCCGAACCTTCGCTCCTTCGCCAGGTGGCCCCCCGGAGGCGGGCCCACCTCGGTCGAAGCCAGGCGACCTCCTGCCACCTTGCCAGGTGTCCACCCAGGAGGGGTCCACCTAGGCCGAGGTCGGCCGAACCTTCGCTCCTTCGCCAGGTGGCCCCCCCGGAGGCGGGCCCACCTCGGCCGAAGCCAGGCGACCTCCTGCCACCTCGCCAGGTGTCCACCCAGGAGGGGTCCACCTAGGCCGAGGTCGCCTGGTCCTTCGCTCTTCGCCAGGTGGCCCCTGGAGACGGGTCCAAATCGACCGAGGTCAAGCCGCCCGTACGGAGAAGGTCCCAGGGAAGGAGGCGCAGGCCCCGAGGCCATCCCTCGGGCCATACGCGTCACAGACGGCGCCCCGTACGGAGGGCGGTGGCACGCGAAATACCATTTGCCTCGGCCCGACAGGTCCCGCAGCCGAGAGGCGCGATTCTGACAAAACAGGCCCCATAGATGGATGGCGCCCACACTTGGGAAAGAGAGCGCTCTCACTGGGCCCGAGGTCTGACCGGCCGCCTCACCAGCGCCGCCCCCCCCCCCCCCCATTCTGTCTTTGCCTTTTTCCTGTTGGGCTCGGCGGACGAGGTCAGAAAGCCGCCTAGCCCTCCTCACCGAAAAGGAAAAAGAGAAAAGGACGGGGGAGGGGAGCCTCCCAGGAGGAGAAGACAAGCGACCGACGAGAGGAGATAAAAGGAAGGAATCTGGGGACGACAAGGTAAGCGAACAGGCCTAGGAACAAGGAGGAAGCAGCGGCAAGAGGCCTCGCTCCGAGAGAGAGATCCGAGATCCCGAGAGGGGATAATTCGGCATGAGCTCGGCAAGGAGGCCCGGCCGAATCTCCGGTCCCCAGAGCGCCTTTCTTACTAGTAAACTCGCTAAGTCTGGAGCCCTTTCGGGGGTCCGTCTTGGAGAGTCTGTTCCTTCTCGTCGTCTACTGACTTGACCGTCGGAGCTCCCTCGCCGGGATCCCCGGCCAGGGTCTTCTAACCCCTTCTTGCAGGTTCGCCGCAGCCAGGGAGGCTCCCTCGCCAGGCGGTCAGGAAGGATCCGCGGATCCGAGGCACGGGCGCGGCGACGAGAGCGGCAACATTACCTCTTCGGCATGGCATTAATCTCTTCAAGAAAATGTGTCCCAACACACCTGAAGAGATTCCATGCATGAGCAAGATTCCATATGCTTCGGCAATTGGAAGCCTTATGTATGTCATGTTGTGTACTCGACCTAATATAGCTCTTGTTGTGAGTATCACGAGCAGATATCAGTTGAATCCAGGTGAAGAACACTGGATAGCTGTGAAGAACACTCTTAAGTACTTGAGAAGGACTAAAGATTTGTTCTTAGTCTTTGATGAGAGTTCAGAATTAGGGATAAAGAGATACAGAAACTCAGACTTTATGTCTGATCGTGATGATAGAAAGTCTACATCATGGTCTGTGTTTCTATACAATGGTGGGGTAACTAGTTGGAAAAGTTTGAAGCAGCCCATCATAGCAAATTCAACAATGGAAGCAGAATATATCGCTGCCTCTAAAGCTGCAAAAGAAGCCTTCTAGTACAAAAAGTTCATTACGGAGCTTGGAGTGATGCCATCTGATGCCATCCCCATATATTGTGACAATAATGGTGCAATATCTCTAGCTAAGGAGCCCAGGTCTCACCAGAAATCCAAGCATATTAAGCGACGGTTTCATATCATACGTGACTACCTCGAGAAGAAATATGTTGAGGTGCAAAGAGTAGACTCCACGGACAACGTGGCAGACCCACTGACTAAGACTCTGAGCCATCAGAAGGCTGAAGTCCACTTTGAAAAAATGGGACTTAGATATGTAGCCAATTGGCTTTAGTGTAAGTGGGAGATTGTTAGGTGTATACCCTAAAAGCCATATTTGCATGACACATTTTAATTTTAGGACATGAACTTTGTACTTAATTTTTCTTATTAATAAAAGGGCATTAATTTCATTCATATTGTTATGTCTATAAATCGTCCATGAAGTTAATGGACAATGACACATATTCTCAAGAGTTGAGAATTTGAGGCATGTGTCTTTATAGATTAACTCCTAAAAGCTCTCGCTTGTTGGAATAGCACGAGGACGGTGATTGATTCATTAAAATCAGTGCACAAATCACTTCCTTTTTGGGTAGATGAGTCTTTGACCTACAGTGTGGTGACACTGGAGTGAGAGTGCAGGTAGTTGATAGAGATCAACGGTACCGAGCGTGACCAAGTATAGGAAGTTATACGGATGACTACTCACTCATCGATAACTTCCTGATGCTATAGTCGTGTAAATAGTTTCTTGACCTAAAGTGTCTCAGCTACTCATAATAAGGTTACTATAGTTTGACAGCACAATCACATGGTTCCTATCCATATAGGACCTTGCGGTGTTCATTGGCTGCAGAAAGTTTATTGTAGGAGTAGGGTGTTCACTTGTAGGGATCTATCAGCCTTAGTAGTAAGGTATAATCCTATGTAAGCTTAATAAGACTAAGTCTAGAAATCTATGCCTATAGTAGGGTGATAATGAAAAGGTGTTTTCATTAGTATCATAATTAAACTTGAGTTAATTAAGTTAAATATATGATTGATGGGTTTGACGAGTATCCGTAACCAACATCATGTTGGAATTTTGATAGAGGAATCGAATCACATGGTAACTACACCTAGGGGTTTCAATCTTATTCTGCTGGGTTGCCACTACATACTGCTAGGTGTCACTGGTGGATTATGAGAGCCCTTTAGGATTGTTTTCGGATCGATGATTAGGGCTAAGATGAAATTATTTCAGTCCATCGAAAGGAGTTTCGATGATGTATAATTGAGTCTCATTACCAGACAGGATAGGACCTGAGGGATCACACATATTAGGAGCTCAAGTAACCAATCAGCAAATTAATTTGGACCTAATTGTAAGTATTACAATTAATATTTGGCCTAATTATAAATATTATAATTAATTAGTTATGGATTAATTATTAATTTAATTTAATTAGATTTAATTTAATTAAGTTAAACTCAATTAATTAATCCTAATTGAGTTGGATCAATGCCTTCTTCGAAATGGTTCGATTGGATTTAAAATCGGCTTCAGTTTGATTGTAAAATCACTTCATTTGGACCATGATCTAGAGCCAGTTAGACTGGGACTCTCTCTCCATGCTCCCCTTCCCTCCACATGTGTTTAGACGACAAAAGAGAGGAAGCGTGAATATTAGATGGCGCTAATCCTTCTTTTGGCATGGAGGAATATGAGAAGGAGGAGTCCTTCTCATTCACTCCTCTTAAATTCTAGCCAGATAAAATAAAACACTGGAGTTTTGTTTTGATAGGATGGGAGAACTTGATATTAAACAGGAAGAAAGGTGGTCGACCAAAGAAAGAACAATTGGCATGAATATTTCTCTCCTTCTATCGTGAATATTCCTCTTGGCTGTGAGCTTTTCTTTTGGGGCATCTTCACCTGAGGTTCTCTCTCCTGGCGCCAAGTTCTTATCTCCTTTTTTTCCTTCTTCCTTCTGTGAGGTCTAGAGAGATGCTCTACTAGAGAAAGAAGAGAGAAAAGGGTCCAAATATCTTGCATAGTTTGATCTGCAAAACAGAAGCCAAAAGCCAGTCCGAATTCGGATCGGCACAGTTTTTAAAGCGGGCGATTTGCTAAAAGAGGAGAGGGCTGTAAGGATCTAGCAGCCCGGTGCCCTCTATGACTCAGTTGTGATAGTTTCATGTGGATACCAGCAGAGGCCGGGCATTTGCATGGCTCCAACAAAATCCTGATTTTTAGTAGCGGATCTGCACGCTTTTCAAAGCAGGCCCGAATAGCGATCCAGGTAAGTATTTTTTGCTTAAAATAATTTTTATTTTAGGTCTGATATTTTTTTCATATGTTGCAGCATGTTAGGAATTTATGATAAATAAATTAGATTTATTTATGAATTGCATGATTATATATAAATTATTTTTATATCTGCTTCCACTGCGATAGGCTGTTGATGTATGTTCGATTGCAATTTTCTATTCCTGGGAGAACACCAACACATGGACCCCTTGGATCACCTTGAGACCTACAAGACTCTCATGCATGTCCAGGGGGTGATCGATACCCTTCTCTATACTACCTTCCCAGTTATGCTCCACAAGGTAGCTCAAGTTTGGTACTCCTATCTCGAGCCAGAGAGCATCGACTCCTTTGAGTAGTTGGAGAGGAATTTCGTGGCACACTTCGATGCCTGCCGCAAGGTGTCACGAGAAGCTAATAGCCTTTTCTTGGTCTGCCAACAAAATCCCGAGTCTCTCAAGGATTATGTGACTCACTTCAAGATGACCGCCCTAGAAATCTACAATCTGGACGCGCCCGTTGCCATGCTAGCCCTGAAGAGAGGACTTGGAACCTCTTGCTTTACTTACTCCCTCGATAAAAAGCCCTCCAAATCTTACTCAGAGCTCCTACTCTACACTCAAAAGTACATTCATATGGAAGAAGCTGACCGCACTCAGAGAAAGTTAAATAGGAGGCCTTTGAAAAGGCAAGCCCATGAGGAGCCGAGCAAGCCACCGGGGTGGAAGGTTACTCCAACCTCCCGAAGGGGTTCCAAGCTGAAGGACACCCCTTACAAAGATAGGGGATATACTTTTCTCCTCATCCTAAGAGCCAAAATCCTAATGGAGATCAAGGGCGAAGGCTTCCTACATCACCCTCCCTCGCTGAAATCATCCAGTAGTTATGACAAGTTCAAGTACTTCCACTTTCATAGAGACCATGACCACAACACCGAGGAGTGCCACCACTTAAAGAAGGAGATCGAGGAGATGATCCGGTGAGGTTACTTTGTAAAATATGTTAGGATAAGGGCTCCATCCGAGATCCAAGGTACCAAGGCCCACCATGCCGCCATTAATAATCAACCCATAGAGAAGCGAGTGGGGATGATCACCTGGGGGTAGGGAGAGGGCCAAAAAGAACCAGAGGCGAGGAGAGGACTATTGATGTAATCTCTTTGATGGGGAGAGACCTTGTGGGGGGAGAAAATACTAATAATGAAGCTATCATCGTAGATATGACGATAGCGAAGCATCCTATAAGAAGGATTATGGTTGATAGTGGAAGCTTCTTTGATATCCTTTTTATGATACTTTTGCAAGAATGAATCTGTTCCCTGGTTTGCTCAAGCCGGTGTTTACACCTTTGGTCAGTTTCATCGGAGACTCTGTTAGGGTCGAGGGAGAAATCACACTCTTGGTCACGGTTGGATCACCACCTCGATATAGCTGATGACTTTCATTATGGTCAAGCTAACTTTGGATTATAACATGATCTTGGGATGACCTAGGCTGAACCTACTTGATGCGGTCATCTCGACTAGGCAGCTCCTTGTCCACGGGATAGAGGAAATGTGGGGAGACTGGCAGATGGCCCGGTAGTGTTTATAGACCATCCCTAAGGTCCAAAAAGCAGAGAGCCCTACTATGGACCACCTAAACCAGAGAGAGCAGGAGGTGAGAGGGGGGCTCGTTGAATGCCTGCTCTCATTTTCCCTCGATGAAGACCCCTTGAAGATGGTGTAGGTGGGAGCCCTCCTGATCGAGGAGGAAAGAGCCCAGTTGCTAAGCTTCCTATGGATGAATGTGGATGTTTTCACCTAGTCCACATCAAACATGCCCGGGATTCCACTTGATGTAATCATCCATAGGCTGAATATCGATCCCAAGTGCGGGTCAGTCCCATAAAAGAAGAGAAGTGTTATACCAAAATGGTAGCAGGAGATAAATGATGAGGTCGAGAAGTTGTTTGCTACGGGTTTCATCCAAGAGGTATATTACCTCCGGTAGCTTGTAAATGTGATCATGGTCAAGAAGGCCAACGGGAAATGAAGAATTTGTATGGATTATACCAACCTCAATCGGGCATGTCCAAAGGATAGCTTCCTATTGCCTAAGGATGACCAGCTCGTGGATGCGACATCCAGACATAGGCTACTTAGCTTCATGGATGCATTCTTAGAGTATGACTAGATCTGCATGGACCCGGAAGATGAGGAATACACAGTGTTCATGATAGATAGGGGAACATTTTGCTACAAGGTAATGCCGTTCGGCCTAAAGAATGTGGGAGCAACTTATTAGCAACTGGTTAGCAAGATTTTCAAGGACTAGATAGGATGCAACATGCAAGTCTATGTGGATGATATGCTCGTTATGAGTGGCCAAGAGTCAGACCACATTATCGACCTAACGGAAGCTTTCAATAACCTACACCTTCATTGGATGAAGCTAAACCCAACAAAATATGCATTTGGTGTCACGGTCAGGAAGTTCTTGGGTTTCATGGTCACCTAACATGGGATCGAGGTAAATCCCAAGAAGATACAAGCCATAACAGACATGAAGCAACCCATTTCAAAGAAGGAGGTCCAGTGCTTGATCGATTGCATCGCCGCCCTTAATTGGTTCATCTCACACTCGATTGAGCATTGCTTGCCATTCTTCAAGGTGCTATGCAAAATGCATGACTTTACCTAGTCGGAGGAGTGCAGGGAGGCCTTTGAGGCATTAAAAAAAATCCCTTGCCTCGCTCCCCTTGCTTTCTAAGCCAGAGGATGGAGAGGAGCTCCTCCTTTACTTGACTGTATGCCTTGGTGTAGTCAGCTCGGTGTTGGTCTACACTGACAAGGACGGCACCCAAAAGCTGGTCTACTATACTAACAAGGCACTACATGATGCGGAAATCAGGTATACTCGATCGAAGAAAGTTGTTTTTGTGTTAGTCATGACTCAGCATCTCAGGTCCATTTCCAAGCTCATCTGATTGCGATCCTTACTGACCAAACTTTGAGGACCATCCGGAGCTGACCGGATACCTCGGGATGCCTAGGCAAATGAGCGATGAAGCTTAGCAAGTTTGACATCTCGTATCATCCGAGACCATCTCAGAATGCCCAGGTCTTGGTCGACTTCCTGGTGGAGTGCTTATGGGTAGATGATGACTCAAAGGGGTGCCACTCGAGCTAGTGCGACACCCACTTGAAGAAGAGATGATGTGGATACTCCACGTCGATGGCACATCAAACTCAAGAGGGAGTAGAGCCATCCTCATCCTCACCAACCAGGAAGGGGTGGTGGCCAAGTATGCTCTACGTTTCCTCTTCAAAGCAACAGATAACCAAGCCGAGTATGAGGCCCTCCTGTTAGGGTTGAGAGTACCTCATAAGCTAGGAATCATGAGCCTGAGGGTCTTCACCGACTTGCAGCTCATGGCTGGACAAGTCATCGATGAGTTTTAGGCTCGAGATCCCCTCATGGTGAAATATTTGGATGAAGTGCACTCCCCGCGCTGATGCTCTCTCTAGGATTGTAACCTCGCCCGATTCTTTGTTGAGGTGGACCTTTATTAAGTACTTGGAGGCCCCCAGCCTTGGAATGACTGGTGAGGTCTAGCAAGTAACTCACGAGTCAAGCTGGATGGACCCCTACATCAGGTATATAGCCAAGGGTACTTTGCCTGAAGATTGTAAGGAAGCCAACCTCCTAAAGTGGAAGGTCATCCAATTTGTGTTGATGGATGGGCAACTTTACCGGATGTCATACTCCTATCCCTTGCTAAAGTACTTGAGGCCTTCCAAGGCCACCTATGTCCTCCAGGAGACCATGAAGGCATTTATGGAAGTCACGTGGGATGCAGGGCGCTATCCTATAAAGTCCTAATATAGGGCTATTATTGGGAAATGTGCAAAAGGACGTGGCCAAGCTTGTGCAAAGGTGTGATCTTGCCAACAGCATGCCCATATCCAGTGATAGTTGGCCTCTCCATTGACTCAGCTCTACTCTCCCTAGCCATTCATCCAGTAGGGGATGTGTTGACTCCTATCTTGATTTTGATGAATAACAAAATACTTAAGTATATTTGAGTACTAACTGTGTGTTAAAAGTATGTTTATCAGAATGGGGCACTCATCAAAATTATAATATATAAAAAGTTCAAAGCTTGTCATCTTGTTGAACAATTCACTCTCTTTGATGGAATTTTAAGTTAAATGGACCTTGATATATAAGGATAATCTTGAAGAACTCAAATCTTGAAGTTGGAAAAGTTTCAGCAGAGTTTCAGGAGAGTTTCAGCCAAGTGTCAACTCATGGAAGTGAAGTGTCGATTCAAGGTGTCGACTCATAGAAGCTTGAGCTGACATGCAGAAGAAGTTTCAGATGGCACGATGAAGTGTTGACTTATGAAGCTCAAGTGTTGACTCATGTGTTGACTCAAGTGCCGACTCAAGGCCTAAGACCATAAATGATATAAAACATGCTGAATTCAAGTTTTTTCTTAAGTGTCGACTCATGAAGATGAAATGTCGACTCAAGTATCGACTCACCAGAAGAAGTGTCGATGCACCAGTGATTCCAGAGAGATTTAGAAAGCATTTTTGATCTAGTGTCGACTGAAGTATCGACTCATGACATAAAGTGTCGACACCTGCAGGTCTAGATGAATAGTAATGGCTAGTTTTCTGAAGTGCAGAATTGGTCATTTTGTCTCTAACGGCTATTTTCACCTCTCCAACGGTCAAAAATAGTCATTTAAGGCTTAGAAAGGTATTTAAAGTGGACCAAACTCAAGAGGAAAGGAATAATAAATAACTAATGAGAATTTATTAAGAGTTCATTACTTTTGAGAGAAGTTGAGCCTTTAAGCATTCAAGAGTATTCAAGAAGCATTCAAGTCCATCCTTCAAGCATCCATTAAGGCTTCAACAACTTGAGACAAGCTTCTCAACTATAATCAAAGAGCTTCAAAGAGATATTTACTTTATTCAAAAGCTTATTATACTTTTATCTTTAAACTCAATTTTATTATTGTTTCTAGTTTCAAGTGGATTGAAACTAGTAGTTGGGTTGTTGGTGAGCCTTGTAAAAACCAACTTGGATTTTTGGTTAGCCTTGTGAAAACCAAGAGGTTGTTGGTAAGCTTTGTGAAAACCAACTAGGTTTTTGGTTAGCCTTATGAAAACCAAGGGATTGTGTTTAGTAAGCCCGGAAAACTAATCGACTGTAATCAAGTGGAATTGTAATCAAGTGGGATTATAGTAAAATATCCAAGTAGACCTTGGGGAGTGGATGTAGATGGTATGTACCAAATCATTATAAATTATTGTGTGCTTGTGATTACTTTTCTTTTTTTGTTTTTACTTTATTTCTGCTATATTTTACTTATCAAGCACACATACACTTGAGATCACTAACACACTCATTATTTTTGAATTGGCACTCACACTTGCAACAAGTTTTGGAAACATAATTCACCCCCCTCTTGGGTTGCTTCGCTGGGCAACAAGTAGTATCAGAGCCATGTTCTCAGTTTATAAGTCTAACCACCTTGAGTTAAAGATCTATGGCGGTCGCTTTAGGTTCTAGTGTTGTTGAGGGTCAAGTCTCAAATAGATCGCCCTTTTTTAATGGCACAAATTACACATATTAGAAAACCCGAATGAGAATTTATATGCATTCAATAGATTATAATCTTTGGAAGGTTGTAGTAAAAGGTCCCCATGTTCCTTCCATGATGGTTAACGACATTTCCATTCCAAAACTAGAAGATGATTGGGATGAAAACGATATTAAGCAATTGAAGCTTAATGCTAAAGCTATGAACTTGCTCCATTATACATTGGATCCTAATGAATTTAATAGGATATCCCCATGCACATCTGCAAAGAACACTTGGGACACGCTTGATGTTACTCATAAGGGTACCCATCAAGTGAAGAATACTAAAGTAAATATGCTTGTACATATATATGAAATGTTTAGAATGAAGCCTAATGAATATATAACTAATATGTATACTAGATTTACTAATATTGTAAATGGTATGAGAAGTCTTGGGAAGGTTATGTCTAACGCTGACCTTGTAAATAAAATTGTTATGTCATTGCCAACATCTTGGGATCCGAAAGTCACAGCAATTCAAGAAGCTAAAGATGTTGAGATACTTTCCTTGGAGCAACTAGTCGATTCACTCATGACTTATAAGTTGAACTTGAAACAAAAGGCAGTGGATGTAGATAAGAAGAAGACCATCGCATTCAAATCCACTACACCAAATGAGTCTTCAAGTGAAGAATCAGAAGAAAAAGAAAATGAGGATGAAGAGGCTCTAGTGGCAAGAAAATTTAGAAGATTCATGAGGAAGAAAAAGTTCTCTTTCAAAAATAAGCCACACAAAGGTGAGCCTAGCAAGGACAAAGGTAAAGAAAAGGAAAAACAAAAAGAGAAGGAGCAACCTATTTGCTTTGAGTGTAAAAAGCCTGGACATTATAAATTTGATTGTCCTCTTCTTAAGAAATTCAAGAAGTTTAAAAAGAAAGCAATGATGGCAACATAGAGTGATAGTGAAGACTCTAGTTCAGAGGAAGAATAACTAGAAGTCACCAATCTTTATCTCATGGCTTAAGAAGATGAGGTACAATCTAAACTTGAATCATAATTTACTTTTGAAAAACTTAGAGATGCTTTTGATAAGCTTATGCATGAATACAAATTACTAAAAATTGAAAATATAAAGTTAAAAAAGCATGCTGATTCATTTTCTCATGAAAACACCAATCTTACAAATAAAAATAATGATTTAAAAACTAAGATTGATATTTTAGAAAAACAAAGAAATGCTTTATCCATGGAAATAGAAGTTTTGAAAAGATCCAAGGATATTATTACAAATAATGAACTTTTAAAGAAAAATAGATCTTGAGGTAAAAAATAAGAAATTCAAAGAAGAGCTTGACAAAGTTAAACCTTTTACTGAAAAATTTACATTTAGTTATGAAAAGTTAAATTTATTATTGAACAATCAAAGAGCTATATTTGATAAAGCAGGACTTGGTTATAAGTAACAAAAGAAACAAAAACTTTTCAAGAATTTCTTTGTCCTGCATCATCTAATGTTACTTATTTTTGTCGTAGAAAATTGGGCATAAAGTATATCAGTGTGATCTAAGAAAGTTAAATAATTCTAAAAAGGTTTGGGTTCTGAAAGGAACCACCATTAGTACTAACCTTAAAGGATCCAAGATGGCTTAGGTACCTAAAATAAAAACTTGATCTATTTTGCAGGTATGTCTTGCAACCAAAGAGAAAAAAAGATTGTGGTATCTTGACAATGGTTGTTCAAGACACTTGATCATAGATGTAAAGCAATTCATATCTCTAGTGGCACTAAATGGTAGAAATGTGATAACGGTAAAGGCAAAATCATCAGTATCGATAAAGTCCATATCACCCCCTCTACTTATATTGATAATGTTCTACTTGTTGATAGATTAAAACATAATTTACTTAGTATTAGTTAGTTTTGCGATAAAGGCTATAAAGTAGTTTTTGAATCATGTTTTTGCATGGTATCTAGTCTTGATGATAATGGAGTGAAATTCATTAGAAATAGGCATTGCAACATCTATCTTGTTGATCTTGACAATCTACCTTTACAAGATGGTGAATGCCTAGTTACAATGAATGCCATAATTAATGAGACTAGTTAGCTTTGGTATCATAGATTAGGTCATACAAGCATGCATCTACTTTATAAATTATGCAAAAAGGATTTAGTTAAAGATTTACCAAAACTTAGATTTGAAAAAGATAAAATTTGTGAAGCTTGTCAATTTGGAAAACAAACAAGAACATCTTTTAAAACTAAAGGAATGGTTTCAACTTCTAGGCCACTAGAACTACTCCATATGGATCTCTTTGGACCAATTAGGACCACAAGCCTAGGAGGCAAGAGATATGGACTAGTCATAGTGGATGATTTCTCTTGATTTACATGAGTTTTATTTTTAGCACATAAAGATGAATCCTTTTCGACTTTCATGAAGTTTTATCGAGAGGTTTCAAATAAAAAAAGAACTTCTGTCATTTGTATTCGAACTGATCATGGAATTGAATTTGAAAATCAAGATTTTGAAAATTTTTGTAATGAAAAAGGAATTGAACACAACTTTTTTAGACCTAAAACACTTCAACAAAATGGGGTGGTAGAAAGAAAAAATCAAACTTTAGAAGAAATGGCACGCACAATACTTTGCAAAAATGATCTTTCGAGATATTTTTGGATAGAAGCTGTTAATAATGTCTGTTATATTTTAAACCATATTTTAATTAGACCAATTTTAAAGAAAACTCCATATGAGCTTTGGAAAGAAAGAAAACCTACTTTAAAGTATTTTCGAGTTTTTAGTTGTCAATGTTTTATTTTAAATACTGGAAAAGATAATTTAAATAAATTTGATGCCAAGTCAGATAAGGGTATCTTCTTGGGATACTCTATATCTAGCAAGGCATACAGAGTTTTTAACAAAAGAATACTTATAGTAGAAGAGTCTATGCATGTAATGTTTGAAGAGTCTACTAACAAGTCCTCTAGAAAAGAGGATATTTCTTATGAATGTGCAGATATTGAAGGACTTAAGAAATTGACTTTGGATGATCCCCTTCCAAAGAAAGTGAAGAAGATCAAGACAAGAAAAATGAAGAACAAGCCACAAGATCTTCACCAAAGGATCTACATAAAGAATGGAAGTATGCTCTTGGACATCCTAAGGAATTAATCTTAGAAGATCCATCGAAAGGGATAAGAACTAGATCCTCTATTAGAAATGAATGTGATTATATTATTTTTGTTTCACAAATTGAACCTAAATATATTGAAGAAGCTGAAAAAGACCTAAATTGGATGATTGCTATGCAAGAGGAACTAAATCAATTTGAAAGAAATAATGTTTGGACACTAATAGAAAGACCAACTAATGCTTCCATAATTGGTACTAAATTGGTGTATAGAAATAAATTAGATAAAAATGGTATAGTAACTAGAAACAAGGTTAGATTGGTAGTTAAGGGTTATAATCAAGAAGAAAGAATTTATTTTAATGAAATCTTTGCTCCAGTAGCTAGACTTGAAGCTATTAGATTACTTTTAGTATTTGCATGTTTTATGGATTTCATGATGTAGGAACATCAGGAGCAGACCAGGATTTCAAGATTCCAATATCTGAATCATGTGTTGGTCAATTTTGTTGAGTCCTGTAATGAAGTCTAATTTTTGAGTCATGTAATAAAGTGAGTCAATTGAATTCACTAAGTCCATTGAGTCCTGTTTAGTTTGTCAATTGAGTCCATTTATTTTATTCAGCCTACTTTGAGTATTGTCAGTTAGGCCCTTTGAATCCTGTATTTGCTTTCAAGTCTTGTTCAAGAGGAGAGCCAATGGACCACCACTCAAGTCACCTAGCCAGCATCTAGACTCCATTCATGCTACCCAGACCCAGAAGCCCTTGGCACCCCAGCTCATAAGGAAGTGGCACCCCAGGCCCAAGCCCATTCATATTGGCGCCCATGCTTTGACCCAGTCCAAGGCACCCCATGTTTTGACCCAGTCCAAGTTGCCTAAGGCTTGACCCAGTCCAAGTGGTTTGTCATCCCAACCCAGCAAGGAGTCAACCAATCCAAGTCCAGCAAGAATTTCATACCAGTCCAAGCCCATGGAGAAAAGTCGAAGCTTCCAAGTTCAAGAAGGAGTTGATGTCCAAGTTCTACAAGGATTTCAGTCTACTAATTCTATTCAAACTATGAACTCCTTATTCTACTCAACTTTATTCTCTTAATCCTATTCATACTGTATACTCTTAGTTTGACAGGGAAAGGGCTGGATGAATGTATAAATACCCACCCCCTTCTCCTCTTGTAATCAATCTTTTTTTTCATGAATACAATCTAAAGTTACTCTATCAAATTATGTGGTGTGAGACTTGTTTGATTTTTCTTGTGAGCAAACCTTAGCCGCCAACCTTCCTTCCCCTTCCATTAAACACTAGCCATCATCCAACTCTAGCTGAAGCCTAAGGATGCCCACCTTCATCCAAGCCAGGCATCCCCTTCTTCAACTGGTCGCCAGCCACCTGAAGCTCCCTCCACCCTCTACTCTTATCTCTTCTAGTTTATTATTTTTCTCATCATCTGTGACCCTAACCCCTGACGTTTGTAGGATCCCTCGGATGAAACCATTCTCAAATGAAGTATTCTTTGCCTCCGAATGAAGCTGATAAAAAGACGATGGATTTGTGAGAAAGTGACTGAACCATCCGGGCGCCGATATGAGCAGAGCGATTTCATCTATGGTATCAAGACATCATTGCCTGGTAAGTTTAGTCCAATTCCTAACTCTCTTTATCTGATTTCTTAAAGTTGAACATACTCCTAATAGGCCTTCTTAGATCTAGGATCCTAATTTTCTTTTCTCTTTGATTGATCTAGCATGTGAGTATGATACTAATTAATACAGGATAACCCTAACTTAGTTTTGTCAAGTTTTGGAAATTAAACCATAAACAAATATGAAAATATTTTCTTGCTTTAATATGATTTTCATCATGTTCATCCCTTGCATATCATCTTGCATCATATTAAAATCTTGCCCCCGCATCATTTCAAACTATTTCAAATGGATATTAAAAGTGCATTTTTAAATGGTTATATTGATAAAGTAGTTTTTTGTTGAACAACCACCTGGTTTTGAAAGTCATGCACATCCTGATCATGTTTTCAATCTATACAAAGCACTTTATAGTTTAAAGCAAGCCCCCCATGCATGGTATGAAAGACTTAGTAAATTTTTGATTGAAAATGGTTTTACTAGAGGTCATATTGATACTACACTATTTTTAAAGAAAAAATCTGATGATCTTTTAGTAGTATAAATCTATGTGGATGATATTATCTTTGGTGCCACTAATAAATATCTTTATCAAGAATTTGTAAAACTGATGCAGGGAGAGTTCGGGATGAGCATGATGGGAGGATTAAGCTACTTTCTCGAACTCCAAATTAAGCAAACAAGTGAATGGATCTTCATCAACCAAGCTAAATATACAAAGAAGATCTTGAAAAAGTTTGGGATGAAGAAGACTAAACCTATTGGTATACCTATGAGCCCTTTATGTAAGCTTGATAAGGATGAATCTGGTAAGAAAGTTGATCAAAAATTTTATAGAGACGTCATTGGATTATTACTGTACTTAACTGCTACTATACCAAATATTATGTTTAGTATATGCATGTATACTAGATATCAGTCCGAGTCTAAGGAATCACATTTATTAGCTGTTAAGCGTATACTTAGATATTTATCTGGCATTGTTGATATTGGATTATGGTACTCTAAGAATTCAACTATTGATTTAATTGCATATTCAGATACTGATTTTGCTGGCTGTAAGTTAGATAGAAAAAGTACTTCCGGAACTTGTCAATTTCTTGGAGTTAATTTAATCTCTTGGTTTAGCAAGAAACAAAATTCAGTTGCACTATCTACAGCTGAAGATGAATATATTGCAGATGGAAGTTGTTGTGCTTAAATCTTATGGATTAAGCAACAACTCGAGGACTTTGGCATTAAATTAACTAAGACACTAATAAGATGTAGTGCTACAAACTTAACTAAAAATCATGTTCAATACTCAAGAAGTAAACACATTGAATTAGACATCATTTGATTAAGGATCATGTTCAAAATAATGATGTTATGCTTGAATTTGTTTGCACTGAAATGTAATTAGCTGATATATTGACCAAGCTACTCTCTGAAGATCGGCTCAGTATGATTAGAAAAGAATTATGAGTCATTAATCCTTTTGATTAAATTTTGATCTCTTCATGACCTTTCAATTTTTTTTAAAAAATTTCTTGATCAAAATATCTTTAAAAATCATATTCAATCATCTGTTGACTGTTAGAACAAATTATCTAAATTTCCTATGATTTTTCCATTTTTTCCTTATTTTTCAAAGTATCGACACTTTGAAGTATCAACACCTCCAAGTGTCGACACTTGGACTCAAGCCCATGAGTCGACACTTGACCGGCGAGAACCGGTGATTAAATAAGGAAATCGATTTGATTTCTCTCATTTTCTCCCCAAATCCTTCGAGCCGACACCTTGCCTCACTATTCCCTAACTTCCATTTTGTGTTTTTTACTATTATATTGCTGATTTGAGCCCGTTTTTCCTCTCTTCTTCCCTGCTCTTCATGGTTTTACCATGAACCCATGTGTTTTCCTCTTTCATTTGTTTGTTTCTTTCTTCATGGATGATGGAGCCCAGGAAACAGTTAGTCAGGAGACCTCGACCCTCTACACATGACACAGAGCGGTGCACGAAGGCGCATCATGAGGATCCTGCAATAAAGGGAGCTGCATAGCAGGAGTTCCTTGTCTGACCACAGGTTCATGGAGCTGACAGGATGGCCTCCAAGGCCATCGTTGGAGGTCAAAGGGTAGACTTTGACTTTATAGATCATCAGCACTTCCAGATAGGAGATTGGCTGAGGGATTCAGGATTGGCTCACTTCTGCTTATTGAGAGAGAGATTCTACCCTTGTCTGATATGAGAGTTTTATGCTACATTGGTCAGAGGAGCAGATAGCTGGATAGCTGAGGTCAGAGGAACTACCATACCGCTGATAGCCGAGGTTTTGAGCAGAGCTTAGGAGATTCCGATGAGAGGTACTATGGCGGACTCCCTAGTTGACAGGATGAGTGGATTTTGATTCATCTTTGAGAGAGAGGATATTGGTGAGGGAGCCACCGTGGTAGCATCTTGACTTTCTTCGGAGATGAGATTACTGCACCACATTATCGCCCGGATATTTCTACCGAAGATCGAATGCTTCAACTTCATTACGGAGAGAGAGTTGCTCGTGATGGTATCCTAGATTCAACGGACTCATGTTTGCCTTCCAGTACTCATGGTCCATCAGATGACTGAGATAGCTACTAGCAGGAGGTTATGTTTACCCTACAGCATGGGTCTGACCATTCTATTCAAAGCTTATGGATTTGTCGTAGATGGAGAGCTCTACAGATAGTTGCTTTACACTGACATATATGATGAGAGATCACTGCACAGGATGGGATATCACTTGCATAGAGGTCAGTGGAGATGCAGGATCTCTGGACAAGCTACTGATGCTGATGATGAGGACACTGCTAAGGAGGAGTGCATATTTAAAGATAAGGTCGGGCCATCTAAGCCACCGAGGGACATACCTGAGTCACATCCCAAGCCATCGGTACAGCCACTTCTTGGAGACAGTATAGATAAGAGGATCACTCACTTGGAGACCGAGGTCATGACTATTAGACAGCGAGTGATCACATTCACAAGGAGATGAGAGCATGTCATCAGTAGATGAGAGAGGGATTCTCTGCTATTCTGGCCGTACTTGAGAAATTATCTTCTGTCAGAGCACCTTCTCCTCTATCATCAGATTTTTCGCCTGCACCACCCCGGATACTTCTACCGAAGTTCGGATGCTTCAACTTCATTACAGAGAGAGAGTTGTTCATGATGGTATCCCATATTCAGCATACTCTATTTGCCTTCCAGTACTCATGGTCCATCAGATGACTGAGATAGCTACTAGCATGAGGTTATGTTTACCATATGGCATGGGTCTGACCATTCTATTCAAAGCTTATGAAGTTGTCATAGATGGAGAGCTTTACAAATAGTTGCTTTATACTAACATCTATGATGAGGGATCACTACACAGGATGGGATATCACTTGCATAGAGGTCAGTGGAGATGCAGGATCTCTGGACAAGCTACTAATGCTGATGATGAGGACACTACTGAGGAGTGTATATTTAGAGATGAGGCCGACCCATCTGAGCCATCGAGGGACAAACCTGAGCTACAGCCCGAGCCATCAGTATAGCCACCTCTTGGAGATAGTACAGATGCGAGGATCACTCGCTTAGAGACCAAGGTCATGACTATCAGATAGCGAGTTGATCATATTCACATGGAGATGAGAGCAGGTCATTAGCAGATGAGAGAGGGATTCTCTGCTATTCTGGTCATACTTGAGAGATTATCTTCTGTCAAAGCACCTTCTCCTCCATCATCAAATTCTCCGCTTGCTCCACCAGCACCTCCAGCTCCAGCTCTAGACATAGAGATCAGAGATGGCCAGGGCGATTCTTCTGTGAATTTCAACATTGCAGATTATATGGCGGACCCTGAGCCAGATGTTGCTGCTGATCAGGATACGGTGCCCCATCGGACAAGATGATGACTCCAGAGGCTATTCCTGATCCTAGTTCTTCTATCCTGACTCCAGTTCTTCCTAGCACTCCCACCATTCTTGATCCTTTAGATATTTCAGTTTCCACTCCTATCCTTCACACTGATCCACTTGATACTTCTATTGATTTATCGACTCCTACTTTTAGTATACCCACTAGGACACCACCTATACCTTTTACTTCTTTGATTTGGGAACTAGGGTTTTACATACCTGGTTTCCATATTCTTTCTTCATGACCCACTTTTGATGCCACACCTTCTATCACTGATACAGTTACTGATCCTGTCACACTTCATGTTCCTGCTCCTGACGTCACTTCCTCCTCTGCAGCACCAGCTAGAGGAAGAGCATGTGCCAGAAATAGAGGCTGAGGGCATGGCGATGCTCTCAGACCTGTCCAGACTAGACTTTCATATCTCCGATCAATGTGGCCGCGATGCCGACTTTCTAGGATTACGGAACTGATCATTATGGAGATTGGGTCTTTCTTTAATGAGGAAAGCACCCCTTAGGGTTGTTTAGTATATCAGTCTATCTGTATTTTAGTGTTTCAATGTATTAGTGTGTTCGTGTACTTATTATATGTTACTTGTATGAAATTCTGAATCTGATATGTTAAATGTTTGAAATTATATATATATATATATATTGACATTTTCAAATTTTATATGTGTGCACTCTCACTTTACTGCAATGTTTTATTTGTACTTTGTTCCATTTTTTTCTCACCTTTTTAATGATAATAAAAAGAAGGAGAATTAGTAATAATGAAGAAATAATTAATGAATTGGCAAAAAGAGAGAGTAATGGCAAAAAAAAATTATTAAAAGAGAGAGATGAAGAGAAGAAGCAAGTAATAAGTAAGGGAGAGAGAAAAGTTCTAAAGAAGTAAATTTTAAAATTTTTTAAAATTTCTAAATCTTTTGAAAATATTCTTTGAAAAATATTTTTTAGATCATATATTGAGGGGAAGCTTTTGTTCTATGCTTTTTGATCTATACCCTTCAATTCTATGCTCTGATGCTCATTATCTTTATTTGTTTTATTTTTTTATGCTCTAATACTCCTTATTCTCATTTCTATATAACTTTGATACTCTTTGTTTTCATACTCTGATACTCTTCATGCTCTAATATTTTTGTTCTGATACTATTTATTGCCGCCAAGATCGTCGTGGCCCATAGCTCTGATGCATCAGGTTCCTGTCGGGTGCTCGGCTCCCCGCCTCGCGGTCAGCTCGCTCGCTCGCTTCAAGGGTCCTGCAAGACAGAGGAAAACCTTGGGCCGGGGATTCTGGCGAAGGCACTCCGATGATCAAGTCAGTGGGATGATCGAGGGGAACAGAAACCTCTAAAGCAGAGAGCTTGGGGGACTCTCCGCATTGAGAGGGTGATAAGAGAAAAGATAATGCAGAAAACAAAAGAGTCTCTGTTCTCTTCTCCTTGCTTTTTTGCTTCTTGCTCGCTTCTTACCTTTACTTACCTTTTCGTGCAGGTCTTATATAGGTGAGTGGCTTCTTATTGGTTTCCAGGTTCTCTTCTTCGAAGGTGGCTTTCCGTTTCCTGCTGTTGCCTCTCTGTCGGAACGGTTCTGTTCCTGAGCCTTCAGCCATAATGGGATGTTGCCATTTTAAAGGAGGCCATCCGGGTACCACAAGGGCTAGGGCCCTAGGGTCCAGGCACACTGTCATGGAAGTCATAGTCTCCTAGTCATGCGATCGTCGACATGTCGGCACACCGTAAGACTAGGAGCCTGGTGTTGTCCAAATCGTGCAGATCGTGCGCATGGCATGCTGTAGGGGGCCCGTGCCCATGGTAGGGCATGCACCACCTCTCGGAGGCTCTACATGATCAGGTATTCTCTCGTCTTCATTTTGAATTCTGGCCTCTTTATGCCTTTGGCGGGAGTCCATGCGCCTGTTGGTAGGAGGGTTCACTTCAGAGAGATGGACTCGACCTCGATCGGGAGCTGACCTCGGACATGGATTTTGATCAATGAGCCCTACTTCGGCTGGGAGCTGACCTTGGCAGGGTGGTCCATTCTGGAAGCATGAGCTTGGCTTTGATTGGGAGCTATCCTCAACCAGAGGGCTCGCCTTGGAGGGATTGACTCGACCTCGACCGGGAGCTGACCTCAGATGGGGGGGCCTGCCCAATGAGCCCTACCTCAGTTGGGAGCAAACTTCGGTCGGGTGGTCTACCTTGGTTCTTCCTCATGTAGCCTTGCCTAGGTGGCGGGACCCTTGCCGTTGTGGCCATCTGCAGGCTCCATGTCAATGGATGTTGCCATATCAGTCTACAGGCTCCATGTCAGTGGATGTCACCATATCAATTGCCCCTCACTCCCAAGCCCGGAGAATGAAGCATCCACTCGGGGTGAAGGGAGTAATGGTTGCACTGGTATGGAGGGGGTGCGCCCCTTCCATTTCCAATGCTGGATGCACTGGTGTTCAGGTGGTCATGCTTATGCACCATCTGGGTGTCGCCACATCTTCTCTCCTCAAAGATGGTTATTGATACTGCATCAGCTTCAAGGGAACTGCCTCGGGTACGAAGCATTGCTTCGGTACAAGGCATCTCTCGATTGGCTTGTCACGAGATATGGCACACGTCTTCTATGGGCACGAAGCGATAGGACTCCAGGCTGATAAATATGACTCATTTTCTTAGTCCTCAGAGATTCTTCAAGTGGTGGAAAGACGAGACGTTTGCTCCTGAGCTACTCTCCCCCTTCCCCTTGGGCAAAGTCTTGAAAAGTTAGGCTCCTTTCCTTTTTTCCCCCCTTTGTCCTTCTTGAGTTGGGGGAGTACCCTTGCTAGGGTCTCCAGGTCCCTGTACGACCTTTATCTTCATTCTTCATACCGTAGGGATGAAGTTTAGCCTCAAGGATCTCCAGGAGATATCTCCAAAGAGGGCTACTATTGAGGAGCCCGAGGGAGAGCCCAGTGTGGAGGCCCGGGAGGGCAACACTGACTCCTTTTAGGCCAAGGAGGTGGCCCGTTTGGAAAGGAGGGTGCAAACCCTTCAGACTCAATTGGAGAAGGAGAAGGTTCGGGCCGTGGCAGCAATGAGAGGGCGGCGGCGACGGCTGCGCTGGCAGAGATGGCCAAAAAGAAGGTGGTGGAGGCCATCTTCAAGTTCATGGCATCCCAGGCTTTTAAGGACAAGGTCGCCGAGGCTGTCTTGGACTCCTTCCATCAAGGATTCAGAGACTTCATGAGCAAAGCCTTTCGCTTCTACGGGCTGAAAGGACTAGATAGCATCAAGCCTTCCATTCCATTCCCTGGACAGGAGGATGAGCCTGGCTTTAAGGAGGAGTTAGAGTCAGAGGATGCTGAGGCTAAGGCAGGACCCGAAGCCTCCCCAAGCACCTCGCGGGAGGTGGGGGTCGCCCGTCGATCTGGAAAGGAGCCGATGGCTGATGTTTAGATCTTCCTTTCCTTTTCATGTTTATAAGTCAAAGAGGGCCTTCAATTTGTTGGGGGCACCTTGCAGGGAATGTATAGAAAGTTTTCATATTAATAAAACCCCTTGGCTATCATTTCGCTTCTTTCTCTTTCTTTTATTTTCTTTCCTTTTTTTCTCTCTTTTTTTTTTCATGTTGCTCGACTGCGGGCCAAGAGGTAGATGGTGGGACTTGCTTGGAGTTCCCATCTGACATCTCCGGACTGTGAGTTGGGCGATGAAATTGCTTGCCTCTTAGTGCTGAGCTTCATAAGTTTCCGGGCTTGAGTGCGAGGTGTTGTGGCTCCCGGCTTGAATGCGAGGCACTATGGCTCCCGGCTTTGGTGCGGGGTGCTATGGCTTCCGGCTTTGGTGCGGGGTGCTGTGACTCCTGGCTTGAGTACGGAGCTTCGAAAGTTTTCCGGCTTTGGTGCGGGGCATCGGAGGTTCCAGTGATGGGGACCCGAAACCCATTCGGGTTTTCTTTTTCTTTTTTTAGATATTTTTATTTTTTAGTTTAAAAATACTTATCCAAACTATTCCTCTTATTCCCATTATCCTTACCTTATCCCGATGTTATTCCCAACTTATTCTAGATCTATTCCTATCTTCTTCAACCTCCAGGAAATCACAGAGAGTTCATTTTTCTGATTTTTTATGCCCCACCGGTCCTCGATCCGTCGTGCCCGACCCCCGGCCACCCCCACCGGATCGCTGCCGATGCTCGCTGGCCCCCGCCCTCGCCGGAGAAGCCGCCACCACCGCCCACGCCCGTGGAAAGATGAACAGACGTGGGAGGCATCTGTTCGCCCACCTACGGTCGTGCCGCCCTGCACCACCACCGGCTTGCTACCCGACGCCGTTCGCACCGCCCGCCGGCCCCCGCCTGGCTGCCGGTGGGGTCCGCCGTCACCCACGCCCGTGGGAAGACGAACGAACGGGGAGGCATCCGTCTGCCCCGTGCGTCCGTGTGACACCGCCGCCATGCCACCCCGCCACCGCCGCCCGCCCGCCGGTGTGCCGCCATGCCGCCCCACCACCTCCCGCTGGGCCGGCCACCGGAGATACCCCTGTGGCTCGACCGAGAGAAGCTTTGGCATGCTTCTCAAAGCACCCCAAGGAATGGCTATTCTGCATGATTTTCAGAGCAACACGATCTTCAGGGTCGCACGATTTCCAGAGTAGAGGGAGATTTCAAAATTCAAATAACAGAAATTTATTTGGTATTTTTTCATGATTGTAATGTGGGTTTAAAATTGAAATTTGGGATTTGGGTTTTGAATTTGAATTCAAATCATTTTGAATTTGAATTCAAATCTAGGGAGAATTTCAGGGGATTTTATTTTTGAATTTTAAAAGAAATATGGGCATTTATAAATACCCATACTCCTCTTGTAATAAACTAGTTGCTGAAAATGAATTTTTGAGAGTATTTTTCCACTTGTGTGTGGTTATGGGCTGAGGCCCGTTTGCCTTCGTCCTTCGGGACGTCGAGGGGTGTGAGGCCCCAACTTGCCTTCGTCCTTCAGCACGTCGAGGGGTGTGAGACCCCAGATATCCCCATTCTTTTCTCCCATCTTCATGTCTCAACCTGTTTCCCCTCGTGACCTTGAGATTCATCCTAGCACCTCCAAGTATCGAAGAGGGCATAATGCCTTAGAGGTGAGAGGTCTCTTCGTTAGGATGAGTCTCAAGGTCCATGAGTTCCAGTCCCCTGTCTCTCATCCCCGTCCTTCCTTCACCACCTCCGCCAAGAAAATTGAAAATCAAAAGAGTCTGGCTATTTTAGGACTTTCGGGGTCGTCCTATCCTAGTCCCGGGAGGCTTCTTAGCCCTCCCACGATCCTTGGTTTGCTTTAGATTTTTTTTTTCATTTCCGAATAACCGTAGGTTTCTTCGTGTCCACCATCACCACATCAAATTGGTATCTGAGCTCTATTCCACATCATTATTGGTATCAGAGCTCTATTCCCCATCATCCAGGCTTTGGTGCGGGGGGCTGTAGCTTTTGGCTTTGGTGTGGGGCACTGTGGCTTCCTACTTTGGTGCGGGCGCTATGGCTCCTGGCTTGAGTGCGGGGCTTTGGAAGTTTCCCGGCTTTTGGGGCGGGGCATCGGAGGTTCCAGGCTTTGGTGCGGGGTGTTGTGGCTCCCGACTTTGGTGGGGGGCACTGTGGCTCCCGAATTGAGTGCAGTGCTTCAAAAGTTTCTCGGCTTTAATGCGGGCCACTGTGGCTCCTGGCTTAAGATGGCGTGGATGAGTTCCTGCATAGGTGAAAAATAATGTTGCACCAAAAAAGAACTTGAATTTATTATGGAAAAACCTTACATTATTGGTGGTACATCCTCAAGTTGCTAGCGTTCCAGGTTTGTGTGAAGCGGACACCATCGAGCCCAGTGAGGTAGTAGGCCCTGCCTAGCAAGGCTTCGATCACCTGGTAAGGAACCTCCTAATTCGGGGTGAGTTCCTCACACTCCCCTAGTTGGGATGCTTCCACTCGCTTGAGCACGACATTGCCTAGGCGGAACACCTTGGGCCACACGCGGGAGTTGTAATAACACGTGACTCACTGCCGGTAAGCTACCATTTGGAGTCAGGCTTTGTCCCTTGTCTCATCTAGCAAGTTCAGGTTGAGGAGAAGATATGCCGGGTTTTTGACTTTGTCGTACTGCTCTATCCGGAGTATGGGCAGACCGAGTTCCACTGGGATTACTGCTTCAGTTCCGAAGACAAGGTTGAAGAGCATCTCTCCAGTGGCCGTTCGGGGAGTGGTGTGGTAGGCCCATAGCATGTTGGGCAGCTCATCTATCCATTGGCCCTTGACTTTGTCCAGCCTCATATGGAGCCCTTGTAGGATGGTGCAGTTGGTCACTTCGGCCTCCCCATTTGTTTGAGGATGAACCACCGAGATGAAGCGGTGGCAGATGCCGGGATCGGAGCAAAATTCTTCGAAGGCCCAGTTGTTGAACTACTTCTCATTATCGATGATGACTGTGTATGAGAGGCCGTATCTACAGATTATGGATTTCCAAAAGAAAGACTGGACCTTCGCCTTCGTTATCCATGCCAAAGGTTCGGCCTCGACCCACTTGGTGAAGTAGTCGATGGCCACAATCAAGAACTTTCATTGGCCGGACGCTGCACGGAAGGGGCCTAGGATGTCCATTCACCACTGGACAAATGACCACGGGGTTGATAGCTGGGTGATAGGGGCTGTCGGCTGCTGCTGGATGCATGCATGGAGCTGGCATTTGTCGCATTTCTTCATAAAGTCAGCTACATCTTCCTGCATGGTTTCCCAGAAGTATCCCTGCTAGATCGCCTTGTGGGCTAAGGCCCTGCCCCCCACATGGTTGCCACAGATGCCTTCGTGTATCTTTTGGAGCACGTAGGCGGCTTCTGAGGGCTTCAGGCACTTCAGCAGGGGGTAGGAATAGGACCTCCGGTAGAGCTGCCCATCCAAAATCACATAACATGTGGCCTTCTTCTTGAGAAGGCTAGCATCCTTTCAGTCCTCTAGCAGGGTACCAGCGGTGATGTACTTGATGTAAGGATCCATTTAGGTGGCCTCATTGGAGACTTGCTGGACCTCGGCCATAGTTTTGTAGCTGGGGGCCTCGAGACATTCGACGAAAGTGCACCCCAACAAGGCCTCTGGCAGGGTGGCCAGCATGGAAAGGATGTTGGCTCGGGCATTCTTTGCCCACAGGATATAGGAGATGTTGAGGTGCTGGAGGGTCGACGCATGAGAGCGCACCTGATCCAGGTACTTCACTATCATGGAGGAACCCGTGCCTTGTACTCTCCAGAGACTTGGCCCACCACTAGCTGTGAGTCTTTGAAGACCTTTAGCCTTTTGACATTCAGTTCGCGGGATACCTTCAGCCCTACAAGGAGTGCTTCATATTCCACCTGATTGTTGGTCGCCTTGAAGAGGAAACACAGTGCGCATTCCATGACAGCCCCATCAGGACTGGCAAGGATAAGGCCAGCTCCGCTTTCTCCCGCATTGGACATGCCGTCCACATGGAGTATCCACGTCTCCTCCACCGGGGTCGAGTCCTGCCTGAGCTCGGTCTGTTGGTCTGCCTCCTTTGAACTTTCCTTGGCCCAAGTGCATTCCACCACAAAATCGGCTAGAACCTAGGCCTTCTGCACCTACCGTGAGTGGTAGATGATGTCGAATTGCTGAGCTTCAACGCCCACTTGGCCAAGCACCCGGAAGTATCAGGATGGCTCGGGAATAGCCCTTAGGAGCTGATCAATAAGGACGACAATGGGGTGCGCTTGGAAGTAAGGCTTGAGATGATGCACAGACATTATTAGTGCAAAAATAATTTTTTTGGGTTGGGTGTACCTGATTTCAGCATCACGCAGTAGCTTACTATTATAGTAGACTGGCCGTTAAGAACCATTTGAGAGCCATCCTTGTCAGCACGAACCAGCATGGAGCTGATTACCTATAGTGAGATCCTAGGTACAGGAGGAGCTCTTCTCCGGGCTCCAGCCTGGATAGTAGTAGCGGTGAGGCGAGGAGCTTCTTTAGTCCCTCGAACGCTTCTTAGCATTCTTCTGTCCAAGTGAAGTCAATAATCTTTTGGAGGACCTTGAAGAATGGCTGGCAATGCTCGGCAGCAAATGAGATGAAGCGGCTCAAAGCTATGATGCGCCCAGTCGAATGCTGGACGTCCTTCTTGGAGGCGGGATGCCTCATGTCTGTTATCGCTTGGATCTTCTCGAGGTTGGCTTCTATCCCCCTCTAGGTCACCATGAACCCCAAGAACTTTTCCGCTGCCACACTGAATATGCACTTGGCAGGGTTTAGCTTCATTTGGTAGCAGCGGAGGTTATCGAAAGCCTCCACCAGGTCGACAATATGGTCCTCCTCCGGGCCACTCATGACAAGCATGTCATCCACGTACACTTGCATGTTACAGCCGATTTGGTCCTTGAAGACCATGCTGACCAAGTACTGGTAGGTGGCCCCTGTATTCTTAAGACCGAAGGGCATCATCTTGTAACAATACAGACCTCGGTCGGTCATAAATGCTGTGCACTCCTCATCCTCGGGATGGATGCGAATCTGATTATATCTGGAGAATGCATCCATGAAGCTAAGGTACTTGTGGCCTGAAGTTGTATCCACCAGCTGGTCAATCTTGGAAAAGGGAAAACTAACCTTTGGGCATACCTTATTGAGGTCGGTGTAGTCTACACATATCCTTCACTTTCCAAAGGCTTTCCTGAGCATCACCACGTTAGCAAGCTAGTCAGGATAACGTACCTCTCAGATGAAGCCCATCGTGAGAAGTTTATCGACCTCCTTATTGATGACTTTCTATCATTCTGGGGTGAAGCTCTATTTCTTCTGTTGGACCGGATGATGATTGGGGTTGACATTCAACTTATAAGTTATCACCTCTGATGGGATACCGGGCATGTCGACGGCGATCCAGAAAAAAATATCTACATTAGCCTGCAAGAAGCTGAGCTGACGGGTTCTCTCTTCCTGAGTCAACAAGGCCTCGACCTGTATCATCTTCGAGGGATCCTCCCCTAAAGGAAAAGATAATAAGGGTTCGACCGGCTCGCTCTTCGATTCTGGTGCCACCGGATCGAGCTGGTCTATGGCAGGGCTGGAATCTACTCTTCTTAGGCCTGGGACGATCTGCCAATAGTGCTGCACCGGCTACTGGGACCCTCTCATCTCTTCAATCTCCCATGGGGTCGGGAACTGGACAAGGAGGTGTTTCATGGAAATGGTGGCATCAAGCAGATTGAGCCTCGGGCATCCCAGGATGGCATTGTAGGGTGAGGGGAACTTTACAATAGTGAAGGTCACCAGCACGGTGCTTTAATGGGGTGGTGTCCCAGCGGTTATTGGGTGGGTCATGGCATTGGGGTGGTGTCCCGATGTGGAGCCTCTCCGAGCGCGTGCCCTCTGGACCGGGTCCGCCTTCCACCCTCCAGAGCGAGACCCTCGGAGGCTAGTGCCCTGCAGTCGAGGTCGAGCTCAGCGCTTACCCGCCAATGTGGAGCCTCTCCAAGCGCGCGCCCTCTGGATCGGGTCTGCCTTCCGCCCTCCACAACGAGACCCTCGGAGGCTAGTGCCCTGCGGGCGAGGTCGAGTTCAGCACTCACCCGTCGATGTGGAGCCTCTCCGAGCGTGCACCCTCTGGACCGGGTCCACCTCCTACCCTCCGGAACGAGACCCTCGAAGGTTAGTGCCCTCTAGTCGAGGTCGAGCAAAAGCACTCACCCGCCAATATGGAGCCTCTCCGAGCACGCGCCCTCCGGACCGGGCCCACTCTCTGCCCTCCTCCATCGAGATGCCCCCGCAAGCTCGGAGCACTTAGATCGGAGCAAGCCCTGCCGTTCCAGCTCAGCCCCAGCTCGGACGAGGTCATCGCCACCCTAGAACATTGGCGAGCCATCCGAGGACCATACTGGAGCACCTACCAGACCGTACTGACCACCTACGATTGCCAGTTACACCAGAAAGGCAAGCAGCACATTGATCCATACACCACACTTCTCACCAACTACTCATATCGCCCAAGAAAGGATGCCAACTAGGAGATTTGAATCCCGCGGGCGCCGGCCCGCTATTCAAGGCACTGCCAAGTTTCCCAGAATGAGACAACCAAGAGGAGTGCCGGAGCGCCTGACAACTCTCCTTATCACGAATCAGGAAAGACTCCTCGGGATAATGCCACATGCGCCTGACAGCCCGATGAGGATCCCGAGACAAGCGTCCAACGGTAACTTAGTTTGTAACAAACTCGAAGGTAACATAACAACTCCAACACACAGGCAAAAAACACAAGCCAGAGAGAGAAAAAAAAAGAGAAGGAGAAGGAGTTCAACCCTCACCAGCAAGAGGGGCATGGCACCACCACCACTACGAGCACAAGCGTAAGCCCGACCAAGAGGGCGAAGCACCACTACTACCATAGTTGAAGGAAAACGAGGGATACAAGGAGAGGCGGAGGAACAGGGCACCCTTCTGTCCCCGCTATCACTCTCCCCCTGCAATGTTTTCACCTTCACACATATTTTCCACTCCTCCTAGAGCGGAGTCCATCAAGAGCAGCCCGATCAGGAGGATCTGTTCCCCTGAATTGTCACTGACTTGATCATCGGAGTGCCCCCGCCGAAAACCCCGGCCCGAGTCTCTAACCCCTATCTCGCAGGTTCAGGAGCGAAGGACCGCCAGGCGGCAAGGCTACCGCACCCAGCACGGAGGTCCGGGAGCCAAGGATGGCTGGGCGGTAGGGGGAGCACATCTCTGGCACCGACAATAGCTACGGGCCATGACGATCTTGGCGGCAACAGAACCCAATTTGATCAAAAGGCATAATCTCAAAACAAAAAAAACGGCTTAAGCTAGTAAATAGGGTTTGGGGTCGAACCCAACTAGGCCAAAATAATAGAATTTTAAAAAATTGGCTAAGCCCCATATTAACATTAGGGTTATATATATATATATATATATATAGGTTTCATTTGGGTTCAGGGATTTTTTTTTACATACTCAATTTTGGGTCCAGGGTTTTTTTTTTTTCATAGACTCAATTTTGGGGTTTAGGCTTAGGGCTTTATTCATAAGTGATCTACAGGGATGTGGAATTGACCTGTCGATTCGTTATGGCCTTGGTGTCCGCACCAATTCTTCCCGGGTGGGAGAAACTCGACCCTGTTAAGTATGGATCAACTTTGTTATGATAGTGCTCTAGTAAGTCTGGGTCAATTCTTTGTAAGTCCTCTCTGGTAATCCAAGAATCGTCAGTCTCGGGTCATCTTTGTCAATGAACAAGAAATCACTGATAGTCTTTGCTCTGAGTAGTGATAATCATGTCGTCCAAGATTCGCTCGATCCTGTCTTTCTAGGCTGGTAGTAGGCAGGTGGACACACATGGGTTGGCTAACTCTCAAGGATGGGATCAAGTCCAAAAGACTCACTATGTATCAACGTTGTCTCCCTATACTCTATAAGGTCTGAAACGTTGAAAGTAGAACTAATATCTAGTTCAGGTGATAACTCAAGCACGTAGGTATTAGATCCAACTTTTTTATTACTTTGTATGGTCCACTACTACGGACATGTAACTTTTTCATAGTTCCAAGTGGAAACTATTCAGGTCGTAGCCTAACCATGACAAAGTCTTCTTCATTGAATTCTTTAAGTCTTTTTCTTGGGTCAGCCATATGATTCTTATACAATTCTTTAATGTGTTGTGCATATGACTCTGCAAACATCTAATAGACTCACTATGTATTATTAGTAAAGAAAATTTATTTATTTATTTATTTATTTATTTATTTATTTATTTTTGTCTTTTTAAGTTCTTAATTTTAATTTTGTGCTTGATCATTGGTCAGCGGGTGATATGCAGATGAAAACTTGACATGAACTCCTAATAGATGCTATAAGGTTCTCTAGAAATAGATGGCAAATCTAACAAGGCTAAAGGATTGACGAAACATGCTAACCTCAACAAAGTGTAACCTAATGGTTCTAGAAATATTGGAAACCTCAGGGAAGGGTAGAAAATAATAAGTGAATTCGGGGGTGACTTGGTAGGGTAGGAAATAAGAAAAGGGTTCGGGGATTTGTCCTAGACTAATCGGGTTGACCTTAAGGTTTGGACATTGGATTACATGAATAGGTAAATAAAGGTTAGCCTTATGGAAGGATGAGTCAGTGATTTCTGGAAAAAGATCTTCAATTGGGATCATAGGGGTGAAGTCTTTCTAAGGGTACTGGACAATAAGCCAGTTGGTGCGGACACCAGGGCCAGAAGAAAGCGACAGGTCGAACCCACATCCCTGTGGATCACCTGTGAATAAAGCCCTAAGTCCAAATCCTAGATCACTTGTAAATAGTTATCTTAAATTCTGTTATTTTAGCTTAGTTGGGTTTAGCCCTAAACCTCAAAATTAAGTCATCTGTAAAAATCCCTGGACCCAAAATTGAGTCTATAAAAAATTCCAATTTCAATTGGGTCATAAATTCTGTTATAATGGTCCAGTGTTATTTATCCCTTTTTACCAACTTTAATTGGGTTTTGTATTTGCAAGCCTAATTAAGTATGGTATGGTTCAATTATGAATTGGTTATGCCTTTTGATCAAATTGGGTTCCAATTGATCAAGTTGGGCATGAAGTTAGTTACAATTGAGTCCTTGTAATTAGTTAGTTGGTTTCAATTAGTTGGTTGAGTCAAGTGATTAGTTATTTTAGTTGAGTCCTGTAATACAAGAGGGGACCCAAGTCAAGACCCATGTGACTCCATGTGCCAATCCAAAACATCATATACCAACTAGCTCTTGGCACCACACCATCACATGGGATCCATTTGGAGCGCCAATTAAGAATTACAACTTGATTTCAAGACATCCGGACATCCAGACACCCAGACATCCAGACACCCAGACATCCAGACATCAAGACATCCGGACATCCAAACATTAAGATATCTAGCAATTAAGACCTCATCCTATCTTATCCAAGGAGGATGCCTTATTTAAATTCTAAGTTGTCGATGGATTTAAGAGAAGTAAAGCAGGAGTCCCAGCCATGTTTAGCGCCAAGAAGGAGTTTTGGTCGCCCATCTTTCTCATTATTTGTTGCCAAATCCAAAAGAAGTCGGCCAAGGATCCAGGGACGCCCATCAAGGAAAAGGTTCAAGGGAGTTTCTTGCTTCAAGCCAATCAAGTTCCAAGCAATCAATAATTCAAAAACTCTAGAGTCCCATTTAAAAGAAAGCATTTGAATTTCAAATCCAAGAGGAGGACACCATTTTGTCGCCAACATCCCATGAAATATTAGTGCCTCATCCTTCTTATTGTCACCCATTTAAAAATATACAAGGCATCGCTGATTTTAAGAGGAGTGAACAAGAAGAACTCATTTCTTGTCGCCAAAAGGATGGTGGTTCCTTGTTGTCGTCCACCCAGATGGAGCCAATTCAAGTTGTCGCCCACTATGGATGAAGACCTAGCTAAAGCCAAACACAAGAGTTCCAAGACACCAACACAAGGATTCAAGGAGTTGCTGCCCAAGAAGAACTAATTCTACTTTTTGTAACCCACACTTCTCATGTAGATGGTCTATAAATATCACCATCAATCCCTCTTATAAATTAATTATATTATTCATCAAATAAAGATGTCATTCTGCCAATCCTTTGCTGTGTCAAGCATCGTGGGGTGTGAGGCCCTTTTTCTTTGTTCTTCTAAGCATCACGAGGTGTGAGGCCCTAGTTATCATATATATCCAACCATCAGAAAACCCTAGCCACCATCTTCCAACTCTCTTTCCTTCCTCCTTTTCCATCTTCTTTCTCTTTCTACAACCATCTAACTTGAGTTTTTTTTTGAGTGATTGCAGGTGATCGAGATCTAAAGTAAAGGTGCTTCTTGCCTTGGAACCAACATCGTTGAAGTTTGGAGCCTGAAAATCAACCATCTTGAAGCCTTACCGCAAGATCCTAGAGAGTCCAGTCAGATCCACAACCAAAGGGTATAATCTTCGTTGGTAAAATCAAAACCTTCTCTAACTCTTTAATTTCTGATTCTTTGAAAGGTAGAAATCCTGGTTTAAGTTGATTTCTTGATCACCAGATCCTTATTTTCTGATTAGATTTGTTAGATCTGCTTTGCGGGTGATAACTAGTTAACTAGTCTTACTTTATTCAATACTTTGAGTCTTTAATTCTGAAAAAAAATCCAGAAAATTAATCACTATTAATTTTAGTTAATTAGATTTAAAATTGGTATATTAGTTTTCATATTTTGTCCCACATCACAAGTCCTCACCAATTTCCTCTTGTTCTTGGATTTCAGGAGTAGGCTCTATGACTTGAGTCTCTTTTAGTGTTTCCTCAGGTAAGGTCCTAACAATAGGGTTAAACTCCTTATAGGTCTCTTTTTCTAAGGGCCCTACTAGTACAGTTTCAGTCAAGGTATAGTCATAGTCAACTAACTCTGGGCTGGCTTCAGCCTGGGTGCCTACCGGGTCAGTTAATTCTAGGTATCTCCTCTTCTCCTTCATACTCATCCACTAAGTTCACTTCAGCTTCATACACTTTCACTTCAATGTCATCCTTGTGAACCAATGGGGTAGTAGGAGTGGGTCGACTAAGAAAAAATTGATGAGTGTCTGGGATAGCAGGGGTGGGTTGACTAAGGGGTACCTGACTAAGACTTAGCTTGCACTCAGAGGTGCTAATCCTATGGAGTTCCGGTTGACTAAGAGAAACCTGACTGGTACTAGGCTGATACCTAGAGGTTATGGGTTCCTTGGGCTCATAAGACATGGACTCAGAGGATCTAGATTCATAGGATCTGGGATGGTAGGGTGCAGGAAGGTACTTCTTCCTAAGTTTGCTCTTCATGGCTCTCCAGGTAGCTATGGGGATTTCTCCTCTATTTCTAGTCATTCTTTCAACCTTATCCCAATATGTTCTAGTTTAGTGAACTAACTTAAGCCTAGTAAACTTAAACTTTCTTTTCTCAGACATTAGATCCCTCTCAAAATATTGATTCATACCTTGTTTCCAATCAATATAATCCTCAAGATCAAGATAACCACCAAATTTAGGTGCTTTTATCCTAAAGTTCCTAGTGGCTCTCTCATTCTGGTCTATGAAATCATAATTGGGTCTCTTCGAACTAAGATCCCAAATTGGGTCATGGCGAGGGGCTAACCTAGGGTTGGGTTCTAAGAATGGGTCAGGGTGTGGGGTCTCAAGTTTAGGCTTAGTACGGGTCATAGGGGTTCTCTCTAGGGTTCCTCTACAGTCTCCTATCTGGTCAAACCTAGTACTAAGTTGCCTAACTTTTTCCATTATGGATCTCAACAAAGTCTCAATATTAGGATCCATGGTAGGATTAGGTTGGGTTTGAGTATGCTAATAGGGTGTTCCTGATCTAGTAGACATGCAATGCATACACACAAAACTCGAACTAGGGTCTCCTAGACTCGAGCTCAAGTAGAATGGGTCAGCTCAATTTACAACCAATTCAGCAATTACCCTATCCACTGGCCAGGTAAGATGTGGGGTCGTGGGAGACTCCTCCTGCTTGTCACAGGGTCCAAATTAAAAACCACAAGTCTGCTTGGGGCATTTGCCTCTGGATCTCTAGCCTTAGATACTATATTCAAGTGATAATTAAAGGATTGGGTGCACTAGCCAAAGGCCACTTCCCTGGTAGCCTTTTCATGACTCTGCTTGACCCTATAAATAGATAAGAGGGACACCCGGCAAGGTAAGGGGCCATTCTAAGTGCTCATCATACTTATGCCCTCACAGTCATCATGGCACAACTCTGGTTGCTGTTATCCATTCCATCCTCCATGTCTGACTTGAGCGTTGGAGTATTCCTGCTAGTAATTATGGCTTTCAGGATCTTTCACAGGTCCTCATCGGCGAACCACCAAGAATAGCATCCGAAGTTACCGAAAAGTACTGGGGACACCTCGTCACCGCTGTGACCTCCCAGAGGGTGATTTGGCAGTAACATGATCATTTCTAATTCGTTGCAAATTTGTTGTTAATTTATTTTTTTGAAGTTAGTAACGGAATTAAGTATTTCGTTGCAAATCCATTGCTAATTAATAATGGATTAGAAATAGGTTCTGTCCATTGTAAATTTTTTATTATTAAATTAATTTTTCTTGTAGTGGATGTGAATCTTTCTTTGCAAGTTTAGTACCAAATATTGGATTCCAGCGAGTATGATTTGAGAAATAGCACAATATGTGGAGCAATAATAGGTTATAACTTTCCAAATAGCTAGCAAGCAATTACAAGACATGACAATATAATTATGTGCATAATTTATGAAACAGCAATATTTAATAGTCCGTCCCCTTTCAAACTCAACTAGGACTTTAAAACTTGAAATAAGAGTTCTAGAAACAAAATCCTCTTCCTAGAACGTGATTTGGTCGCTTTAAAAATTTATCAATAGTGAGCTAACTATTGTTGGATGAAAATGACGAACTAACTAATATCTATACTCTTGAGATTGTAGATTGTAGTCTGTTCACAAACTCGAACTACACTAACAAAACTTTAGTTTCTAACCATAACTTTATCATCCTACCTTTAGTCCATGCAATTCAACTTTATGACAAATGTGATCAAAATATTTTGATGCCAAAAAATATATCTGTTGCCGCTCTTCCTCCTGAACTGGGCTCGGCAGACGCGCTGGAGGGCTCCTCGACCGGACAACCTGCAAGAAGTCCCTAGATGCCGGAGGGGGCTCCGGCGGGGGATACTCCGATGCTTAAGTTAGAGGAGGATTGGAGCAACAGAACGGGAAGAACTCGGGAAGATAAAATCAGAACGGGGAAGAAGAACGTTACCCTTCACGGAGGTCCCCCGGGTGCCTTTTATAGGCACGGAGCGCTGCCAAATTCTGCTGGAGAGCAGGTTGGGAAAACCCGGATATGCCCCCAGGAGAATAGGTATGGCGGCGAGATCGTGGGTGGCGGCATGCCAGGTGTGTCAGAGTAGTGGCTATGCGTTGGAGTTTGTTATAACAGAATGTCAGAATTGTCAGAGAGGAAAGGTTCCTGGAAACTTCGGGTGGTCCCTCAACAGTGGGTCGGCTGGCTTCCTAGAAGCCGACCGGGGAGTTCGACAGGATCTCAGGAGCTGACCGCGGTAATCAAAGGGCCATCGCACGGGCGGTGAGGCACCTGTCAGCCCTCAAAACTCTCGGGTCGGCTCTTTGGGAAAGCCGACCGGGGAGTCAGGCTCCACGCGGGGACTGGCCGACCGGATGTCGGGGGCCGGTCCGACCGGGGACTAGTCGAATGGGCGCATCAGTTGGCCCCCCTGCTCCTGGGCGTTGAGGGGCCACGTGGCTCAAAAGGATAGGAGCATGATCGTGCGCACCTGTGGCGGACTCCGGACTGAGGTGTCGGGTCGCTTTGAATCCGCCCCAAACAGCGCCTTGGACAGCTGTCAGCCGCTCGTTGGGGTGCAGGCGAGGCAGTTAATGCAAGTCAGGTGCCATGATGAAAACCAGGCTGTCCCGCATCAATCCGGGGCAAAGTGGTGCGTTGCGTCACGTGGCAGCATCCAGCCCACTGGCACTACCTCCCAGGTCAGTCTCTCACCACTGATCTAGCATGCACGCGGATCGCGATCCGCGTGAGAGGGCGTTTCAGTAGCTTCGATTCTCGTAGCGCAGGCAGTTGTGGCTCTTGACGGGATGGCTGAGACGTGCCCGAGGCGGGCAATAACTTCTCCCCCCTCTCCCCCTCCCTCGAAGGCCTATAAAAGGAGGAGGAGGCAGGGCGAGGGGGCTTTTCCTGCTGCACCTGCCCTTCACGAGATCGAGTCCTCCCTTCCTTCTTCCGCGAAAACCGGCACCTAGGAGTCCACCCCAGGTTAGTCCCAGCCATTCCTCTTCTCCTTCTAGCTTCCAATGGCATCTAGTAGTAGGGGTTCATCCCATAGACCTAGGGACCCAGGACTGAGCGCGGTATCCTCGACCATGACCCGGGAACGGGTCGAAAACCTCAGGGCGGTATACGGTATCCCGTCCACCCTACACCTCACTCTTCCGGGTCGAGAGGGAAGAGCAAACAATCCATTAGGTCCAGGGACCCTTCCGATGTACGAGTCCCATTTTAAGGCCGGTCTTAGGTTCCCACTACATCCCCTGTTTATAGCCATCTTCAACCACTATAGGGTAACCCCGATACAGCTGACCCCGAACAATATTCGGGTGATATGTTGCTTTATAGTACTCTGTCATAGGGCCGAGTCCGACCCCAGTCTATCCCTCTTCGGTAACTTCATTTACCTGAAGAGGGACTTTAGGAGCCGAGAGTGGGTCCTATTCATCCCTCGTCAAGGCCGAAAGATCTTGAAGTGCCTCCCGTCGGCCGTCCACAAGTGGAAGGCCAGGTTCTTCCTCGTCAGTAGCCTCGAACCTTGGGGGTTCTAGCTGTTGTGGAGAGAGCCACGAGCGAGGGTCCGCGAGGGGAGGTCGGTATCGGCGACCGACCTGGGCGTGTTCAATGCGCTTAGTAAAACCGGCCCGATGGCGGCATTTGAGCTATTGGGGGAAGAGACCCTTCATCAGGCGGGGATCAGCCCCCAAAGATTCTTAGGCAAGGGCCGACCCCTCTTCTTACAGCTCTCTTAATCTTTCCTCCTCTCTCTGACTCTGGATGTTTGGTGACAGGAGAAAGAATGCAACGGATTGACAAGTCCAACGTCATCCGACGGGCGGTGCGGAAGCGCGCCGCTCCAGAATCAGCCCCCCTACTAGCCGCCGAGCGATAGAAGAAGAGGCAGGAGGAGGAGCGACCCGCCCCCATCGTCGACATCGAGTCGGATTGGGATGACCTCCCTCTCAGCGAGCGCAGGGCGAGGAACGCGGCGGGGGCGTCGGCCGCACAGGAAGAGCCAGCCCCCCGGCCGGAGCAAGAGTGTCTGGGGATGCCCGTCGCAGTCGCGATGCCCGCCGATCCGGAGGAAGTAGTCCCTCCAGCCAACAAGGGTAAGGGGCCGACCGTTGAAGGGACGGCCGACAGCGAGCTCGAGCTGTCGGAAGAGGAGGTACGTCAGGAGGAGTTTCAGCACTGGCATGCACTGGACCATCCCAGGCGGGCATGGAGCCTGCTGAGGGGGGCGATGACTGATGTTGACTGGGAGGCGTCAATCAAGAGGAACTTGGTCGATGTGACCACGGAGAGCTACCATGACCTTATAAGGGTAAGGATTTTACCTTGCTTTTTTACCCCACTACCTTTTTGTTTTCAAGTAAAACACTAACTGGGTCATACTTCCCCAGCTCCTCCACGGCATCTCCCTCATGGACGATGCCTTCTGCCAAGTAGTGCAGGCCGCTAAGACCTCTGCGTAGAGCGCCCAGGAGCTAGAAGCGGCCCAGGAGACCGCTTTGGCATCCCTGAAGTCGGCCGAAGAGAACCTGGTGGTAGCCCAGGCGGAGACAGAGTCGACGAAGGCGGCTCTGAAGGAGGCCGAGGGCCGGCTGGCTGACCGCGAGGCCAGGTTGAAGAAAAGAAAGGTGAAAGCCAACTCTCTCGCCCGCCGGTTGGGTGAGGAGGAGAAGCGATCGGCGGAGGCCGATAGGAGAGCTCGGGCCGAGCGGGCGGCGGTGGTACAGTTGGAGGCCCAGCTTAAGGAATCCCAGGAGCTAGCCACGACGTAGATCCAGGAGGCTGTGGTGGCGTACAAGGCCTCCAACGTCTTTACTGAAGATATGGAGGAGGTGGCGGCCGACTTCTACAGGGAGGGCTACGATGATGCCCTGAAGAAGGTGGGTCTGCTATTCCCGGAGCTGGACTTGGCGGGCGCCGAGCTGCAGGACACGTCTGAAGGGGAGGAGGCCGAAGCGGAGCCTCCAGTGGAGGGCGAGGTAGGAGCGGCCAGGGCCGAAGCTCCAGCGCCAGCCGACGCGGAAGCGGTGGCCCCTCCGGAGGAAGCCCCGGCCACCGTGGTCCCAGCCGACCCTCCAATTGTAGCCGATGGGGCCAAGGTTGTGGCCCCTGACACATCTCCCGTGGGTCGGACCTAAGGGGTTTGTAAAGGTCCAACCCACCTCTTTTGTAAATACCACTTTTTGAAATGAACGAGTAGACTTGTTTTTGGAACTTCTTCAATGTTTTTGTACCCATGGTCGTCTTTATGGGATTGTAGGGTCACGAGCTCCTTCAAAGCGACCGACGGGCACGGGATGGGTGTCTTGCTCCCGAAATTTCTCTAAGTACCCCCGATCGGCTCAACCGGGCCAGGCGCCGGCAGGGTTGTTGAGAATAGTAACTTAATTTGGGTCGGATACCTGGGCATTTGCACCAGGCCTCCACCCGCGAGTCATCTCGCACTGTGGCCCGTCCTCGCCATAGTCCCGTGGGAGCTATCTTGAGATAGTTGTCGATCGTGGTTAGACTTTCGGAAGCAGGCTGCCCTGGAGCCTCTACCGACCAGAGTCGGACTTTCGGAATGGGCTGCCTTGGAGCCTCTGCCGACCAGAGTCGGACTTTCGGAAGTGGGCTGCCTTGGAGCCTCTACCGATCGGGGTCGGCCTTTCGGAGTGGGCTATCTTGGAGCCTCTGCCGACCGGGGTCGGACTTTTGGAAGTGGGCTGCCATGGAGCCTCTGCCGACCGGAGTCGGACTTTCGGAAGTGGGCTACCTTGGAGCCTCTGCCGACCGGGGTCGGACTTTCAAAGTGGGCTGCCTTGGAGCCTCTGCCGACCATAGTCAGACTTTCGGAAGTGGGCTACCTTGGAGCCTCTATCGACCGGAGTCAGACTTTTGGAAGTGGGCTGCCTTGGAGCCTTTGTCGACTGGAGTCGGACTTTTAGAAGTGGGCTGCCTTGGAGCCTCTGCCGACCGAGGTCGAACTTTCGGAAGTGGGCTGCCTTGGAGCCTCTACCGACCGGGGTCGAACTTTCGAAAGTGGGCTGGAAAAAGTTGGAGAAGTTTGTAGACTTCATTTATAATACTTGCGAAGATTGTCTACATTCCACGGGCGCGCTATCTGTCGCCCATCCAGGTGTGCTAGGTGGTAAGTTCCAGCCCGGACTACCTCGATGACCCGATAGGGGCCTTCCCAATTAGGGGAGAGCTTCCCCTGTTCGGTCGGTCTCGAGACCTCTGCCTTTCGCAGGACCAGATCCCCAACTTGGAAGGTGCGCGCTTTGACCCTTGAGTTGTAATATCTGGCCATCCTTTGACGGTAGGTCGCCATCTTCATACTTGCCCGGAATCAGGTCTCATCGAGCATATCTAGGTCAGCCCTTCGTTGCTCCGAATTGGCTGGCTCGGCGAATTGATCAACCCGCAGGGATGGTAGAGAAACCTCCACAGGGATGACCGCCTCACTCCCATAAGTCAGGTTAAATGGAGTTTCTCCCATTGCTGACCGTGCGGTCGTCTGGTATGCCCAGAGTACTGAATGAAGCTCTTTCGTCCAGAGCCCCTTGGCTTCATTTAGTCAGGTCTTCAGCCCATGCAGGATCGTCCTATTGGTAACCTCGGCCTCTCCATTGGACTAAGGGTGAGCAACCGACGTAAGCCGATGGGCGATGTGATATTGTTGACAGAAGTCCTGAAACTGGGAGTTATCGAATTACCTCCCGTTGTCGGTGATGATCGTCTTCGGAATCCCACACCAGAAGATAATGCAATTCCAGATGAAGTTTTCCACTTTAGCCTCGGTTATCTGCGCCAATGCCTCTGCCTCCACCCACTTAGTGAAGTAATCAATGGCCACGAGGAGGAATTTTCGCTGATAGGAGGCCGGGGGAAAAGGTCCCAGGATATCCATCCCCCATTAGGCGAATGGCCAAGGCGCTGTGAGCGGGGCCAGCTGGCTGGCTGGCCTCCTTTGGATGCCGGAGAACCTCTGGCAAGCATCACACCTTCGTACGAAGTCCAAGGCATCCTTCTGGATTGTAGGTCAGTAGTACCTTTGGCGAATGATTTTGTAAGCCAGGGACCTTCCTCTAAGATGTTCGCCATAGATGCCTTCGTGCACCTCCTGGAGCGCGTAGTCCGCATCGGCCGACCCCAAGCATTTCAGTAAGGGTTGGAAAAATGAGCGCTTGTAGAGAGCCCCATCTAGGATGACGTACTTGGAGGCCATTGAGCGGATGCGCCTGGCCTCCGTCGGATCATTCGGAAGGACCCCTTGCACCAGAAATGCACGGATTGGGTCCATCCACGAGGAAAAACGTGAACCTGGACGAGCGGAGCCCCCTCTTAAAGGCCGACATGGCTACCACTTCATTTAAGTCAGGGATCTCCATAGCGGTCGAGTTGAAGCGGGCCACGTAGTCCCAGAGGGTCTCTCCCTCCGTTTGTTGGATGAGGAAGAGGCAATCGGTGTTCTTCGGAGTTCGGCTGCAGGTCCTGAAATGAGAGAGAAAAAGGGTCTTGAGCTGGAAAAAAGAATGAATCGTACATGGACGGATGGCCGAGAACCACATCCGCGGGGCCTTCTTCAGGGTCGCTAGGAAGGTGATGCAGTGGAGGGCGTCGGACGCGCCCTGCACCATCATGTGGGCTTTGTAGGCACCCAGGTGATCTAGGGGATCGGTGGTACTGTCGTAGGGGTTCACCTACGGGATCTTGAAATGGCGGGGGATAGACTCTCCCAGAATCTCCACGGAGAAAGGCGGGCGGGTGTCATGCGCCGGCCTTCCCTCAGCGTTCTGCCGCTCGACTATCTCGGCAATGCACTCCTCCATGCGCATGATCTTGCTGCCATAGTCGTGCGGGTCTGCAGTAGGGCGCCGGCCGTCGGGATGAGCAGAGTCGGTGAAAGAGGGGGTGGCTGACCTCGCCCTCTTTCCTTCAACATGGGCCCTCATGGACCCCTGGGGTTCTGGGACTACGGGGGACGGTGGCGGAGGTGCGTCCGGCTGCTGGCTGACGCCGGCGACTGGCTGATGATTGACACAGGAAGCCGCCGGTGGCTGCTGTTGGCGGTCCGCCATCTCCTGGAAGTGCTGGACCGTCGAGGTAAGCGTCTCGATGCGGTTCACCAGTGTCTGGAATTATTGCAGCCCCAGGGTGATGGTGGGCTCGACGGCGGCGGTGATATTGCTCTCCACAGGGGGCGCGCTGGGCAATTGGTGGGAGCGTCCTCCCCTCGCAGAGACGCTCTGGGTTCTTCCTCTTGCCATAGCTGGATCCTTCCCGTTTATCTTCCCTTTTAGAGTAAAGAGCGCAACGAAGATTCAGGCGACTGCCCTTCCTCTAGCACCAATCTGTTGCCGCTCTTCCTCCTGAACCGGGCTCGGCGGACGTGCTGGAGGGCTCCTCGACCGGACAACCTGCAAGAAGTCCCTAGACGCCGGAGGGGGCTCTGGGGGGGACACTCCGATGCTTAAGTTAGAGGAGGATTGGAGCAACAGAATGGGAATAACTCGGGAAGAGAAAATCAGAACGGGGAAGAAGAACGTTACCCTTCATCGAGGTCCCCCGGGTGCCTTTTATAGGCACGGAGCGCCGCCAAATTCTGTTGGAGAGCAGGCTGGGAAAACCCGGATATGCCCCCAAGAGAATATGCGTGGCGGCGAGATCGTGGGTGGCGGCGTGCCAGGTATGTCAGAGTAGTGGCCATGCGTTGGAGTTTGTTATAACAGAATGTCAGAACTGTCGGAGAGGAAAGGTTCCTGGAAACTTCGGGCGGTCCCTTCAGCAGTGGGTTGGCTGGCTTCCCAGAAGCCGATCGGGGAGTTCGGCAGGATCTCAAGAGCCGACCGCGGCAATCAAAGGGCCGTCGCACGAGCGGTGAGGCACCTGTCAGCCCTCAAAACCCTTGGGTCGGCTCTTTGGGAAAGCCGATCGGGGAGTCGGGCTCCGCGCGGGGACCAGCCGACCGGACGCCGGGGGCCGGTCCGACCGGGGACTAGCTGAATGGGCGCATCAATATCTTTACTATTTCAGATAAATTTTAAGTTTGCTATGGCCATATAATATTTTTTAGTATTGTAAATATTTTAGCTTTTTAGATACATGTAATCATCTACCTCCCCGTACCTTCATGCTAGCCATCAATTCAAGCTCCCCGCTGTTCATCCATGATGCTTTGTTGCTGCTATTTTGGTCTTGACATGAATTTTGAGATTGGGGTTTGCTTTGCATGCATCCCCTATCTCTTGGGTAATACTGCTAAGGTTATCCTAATCCCGGATTAAAAGTTATACAAAACATGAAGGGGCAAAATCATATGCGTCCCCAATAATTTCTCACCTATGATATTTATAATTTTACATATTCACCACCTGTAACATACTTAGATGTAGGGGTAAAATCATCTAGAAATGTGGGTGGAAAAAAGGCCTGCAATAATCAAAGCCAGGTCGACCCCCAACTCAAGTTGTTCGATAATTGTGATAAACTCAAACTAATTTAATTTGAAGTGGATCTCAAGTTGTTCATCTATTACTTGTTTATGGCATCTGAAACTAAATTAATTTGAAGTGGATCTCAAGTTGTTCATCTATTACTTGTTTATGATAATTATTTTTTAAAATCATAATTATATTTTAATATCATAATTAGTATATATTTATATTTTTTTATTAATTTATGAAAAATATAAAAATATCAATAATAATTTTAAATAATATATTTTATAGTATTTATGTATCAGTATTTCAAGATAACTCGAGCCAAGAATAAGCTCAGCCTAGCTTTGGCAAAATTTGTTTCTTAATTGAGTGTGCCCTTGGTCATTTGCCAACAAATTTGTCCGCTTAGCAAAGTGGAAAAAAGAAATCCAACTTTTCTCACAAAATCAATTAACTGGATCATTTACGCAAAATTCACCTACTAAAAACCACACCCAACAAACATTTCTAGTTGCTTGTACGTGTTACGCAGATACCCTCTGTATATACTTACCTATCGGTAAACACACACACACACACACACATATATATATATATATAATATTGATTGTACTGCTCTCTCCGTATATTTATACGCCTATACGGGAACGGAAAGCCCTCCCAAAACCTCCCTCGCAACCCCAGCCGCAAAAGTCCAAATAACCACCCGCTTTCACACCTCCTACTCCTCTTCCCCTCGCATCCCCCGCCCCCACCTTCCTCCTCCGGGGGGGAAGAAGGGCTGATCTCTTCTTAACCTAGTACTCCTCCGCCATCTCTTTAAGTTTATTTCGCACTAAAAATCTTTTCTCTCGTCTTCTTTATCTTAAGAATTTTGCCGATTTGGACTCTTGCGAGCGCGATGGGATCCTCCATAAGCCACGCCGCCACCCCACCGCCTTCGTCGCCACCGCCACCGCCACCGCCACCGCCACCGCCACCGCCGCCCACCGTCGGGCTCGCGGGGGTTCTTCCCCCGAAGACGGAGGAGACGGGCGAGACGAAGGTGGACTGGTTGAATCTCCCGTGCCCGGTCCCCTTCGAGGAGATCCAGCGCGAGGCATTGAGTGAGTCTCGATTCCAAGGCTGTGCCTTTGCTGTTGCTTTTCGCTGAGAACCGTTTAAATCTCTATTCTGGATTCTCTGTTCCGAATGTTCTCTTCTTTGTGTTTATTTATTTATTTTTTATGAGCATTTATTTGATTTGTTTGGTTGGTTTAAATACAAGTTATTTTGAATCTCTTTTTCAATTGTAAATCTCGTGGAATTTCTAGTTGCACTGTTAGTTACATAGAATATTATGTTAACGCTGGGTGTTTTAGAGAGTTACCGATCTACATATTTGAATAAGTAGCATTAGAGTTGAGTAGTGATGCAAATTGAGAGCGCTCTTGTTGATCTGGGATTTTTTTGGACTGGTAGTGACTTATTTGAGTGGTGCCAGATAAGTGACAAAACTTTTCTTTGAGCAATTCTTAAGCTTTGTGCTCTTTAGCCTTTTTGTGCTCTTCACTAGACTCTATCCAGCTCCAGAAAACTAGGGCCGCTCCTCACTTACACGATCTTGAAGTGCAATTAATGAGGCAGTTCTCCCCTCTTGTTTGTTGGCCTTGCTGTTTTGTAACAGGCTCCTCTCTTGCCTAAATTTGCCTTGGCCAACAGCTGACACCAATTTCTATAAGGTTGTTGTCGGTTTGATAACTGGTCAAAAAACTTGTTTAATCCTTTGTGGAGCTTTCTTAATGTGAAGTTGTGCTCTATGGATGACATTGGAAATAAGTGATGATGGTAATGATGATATTAATTTTGAGAACTAGGGTGTGTGGAAGCCAGACTGGATACAAAACTGATTAGCCAGGTCTTTTGTATCAACACAAGAAATTTTACCAACTTGGCTAGTGGGTACCCTCATGATGATGCTGTTTATTACCTGTCAACTTTTTGTGAAGATACTCATGTCATGTTTTCTTGTTTAATGCTACAACATGATCATATGTTGAAGCACCATATGTGGAATTCTGGGGGTTCCATCGGTTACTTATCTGATTGGCCTTTGTAGTTTTGTTCCTCTTAGTTATGCATTTCATTATTCAACTGTTCAAGTCTAAAAGTAGGCATCCAAACCCTTTCCAGAGTTGAGATCAAGGTGCTATGCCAGTATTGGAGGTTGTATTGGTCTGCTAGTAGCACAGTTCAGTATGCCTCCATGTTGTTCTGTGCTGGATCCGAATCAACACAACGGAGAGAGTGGGAGAGAGGGAGAACCAGGGAGAGGAAAATAAAGAGAGGGGGGGGAGGAATGGAGAGGGAGGGAAGGAGAGTGAGAGGGTGGGGAGACCAGTGGTGTTAGTTGGAGGGTTGTGGAGGCCCCTAGATGATTGGATGAGCAAGGGAGAGGGAGATTCGGAGAGAGAAAAATAGAGAGAGAGGGAAGGAGGGGTGGGAGAGGGAGAGGGTGGGGAGGCTGGCAGTGGTTGCTGGATATCCACGGAGGTCTCTGGATGGTCAAATCCTTGTCCCTGCCCTTCGTCAGATCGAAACAAGTTCCTTATTTTGATCATGATTATATTTTTTTGCTGGCTCATAGTGAGTCATGCTTCTTTCTATCTAGTGAAGGGCAGAGAGGAGGACTCGACCATCTAGAGGCTTTTGCGGCCCTCTAGCAACCACAACTGGCCTCTCCTCCCCTGCCCCCTCCCTCTCTCTATTTTTCTCTCTCTAGAGGAGAGCGGAGCTTCAGAGATTTTGGTGGCCCTTTGGCAGCCTTCCTAGCCTTTCCCTTTCCTCTCCTCCCCCCTTCTCCTCTCTCTCTCTTCCTCTTTTTTCTTCTCCCTGCCCCCGTCGTTGCTGATGTTTCATTTCGAACACCTGAATCATCTTGGTTGGCTGCTGGGACAGCTCGACATGTCCTGAATCGGGTGGTTCCATTTGGTTCGAAGAACCTTGGATGAGATATATATGGAGTGCCACAATCTCACAATTGTTTTTTTAAAATTTAAAAAGTCTTGTCTTGAATATGACTCTAGTAATATAGTTTTGTTGACATTCTGGCTTTTAACGTCCTCTAAATTAAAGAGCTTTTGCCACTTTTTCTTTGAGCTATTTGCTTTTGTCTTCTTAACTTTAAATTTACGTTCTAGACTAGACATATTTCCCTTCCCTCTCTCTCATTTCCATCTTCATAGAAAAGAGGAGTGATTTCTTGTAAATCCAACTGATGAATTTAATCAACCAAATTAAACTTGCAGTTATCAAAACTATGAAATCTATCACCATCATAGAAGCTTCTGAATATATCAAGTCAAAACAATATTCAATTTTCAACATGTTACGAACATATCTTTGATATTAAATATCTTGGTCTCGCTCAGTAAGTCCCATGGCCAATTTAGCAGGAGCATCACAGATGAAGGATGCCTAGTGCTCTTCTTGTGCAGAAGAAATCAGAAGGCTATCTATTATATTCATGAGACAATTTCTGATTCAGTGGGCAGAGATTGTTATGTCTTATAATAAGCTAATTGCACTGAATGATTATAAACCAATATTTAGAAAACAAGTAAGGTTTATTTTGGTTAAATACATTGATTGCATGTGCTGGGTTTAAATCATCAAAGATGATTCTTATTTAGAATCTACCTCTAGTAAAATAATTTTTTTTATAAGTTTGGCTTCTCTTCTTATAAATTGTTTGTGAAAATCTTTATTTTTTCCCAAGGAAACCTATCTTTCTTTCCTCTGTCTCCTTTTTTGTGCTAAGAATTTCAGTTGGTCATTCTCTGGCTAAAAGGGCTTAAATTGTATAAGTATTTTCATGCATGTCCTTTAATCTTTCTACATGCACAAATGGCAATGGATGGTGTTGGTAATGAGGGAGAAAGGCATTGATAATTGGTTCTGATTTTATTGAGATAAAAGAGCACTTAGGTGGGCAGTTGGAGGAGGGACTCTTGCTTAGCATATTTTCTTATTAAGTAATTTGGATTCACGGTAGAAACATCTTAATATGAATGTTGCAGCCCTCCTTAATGCAGATGATATTACCCTTCTTGCAACAGACTTTCTAAAATTTTTGTTACATGGGATACAAAGTAGATCTCAATGTGCAGTTTTCAGCTATGTGAAAGCAGGCCAGATGTTTAAGCTTCAGGCTTCACCAGAGTTAGAATTCAACCTGCAATAATGAAAGCTAAGGGTAGTAAATGTGAGATAAGGGCATTTTCTAATGTTTTTTGTAATTTGCTTTTGTAGTGTCTTTGAAGCCTGAGCTTTTCGAAGGATTGCGTTTTGACTTTACAAAGGGCCTAAATCAAAAATTCTCACTTAGCCACAGGTGATTTAGTTTGTGCTGCATATGATATATGTTTTCTTTTATTGGTGATTATTTTTAAAAAGAAAATCTTTGACTTGACAATTTTCTGTCAGTGTTTTCATGGGATCAATGGAAGTTCCTTCACAGTCTTCTGATACTATCAAAGTCCCTACTGCACATTATGAATTTGGTGCCAATTTTCTGGATCCAAAGGTTAGTTTTCTTGCAGTTTATGGCCAGATGATGGCTGTGGAGCTTGATGTCTTGTTGATGGATAACTGAATCATGGAACCTTTCATGCATTTGTACAGTTAATGCTTGTTGGAAGAGTGCTTACTGATGGAAGGCTGAATGCAAGAGTTAAATGCGATCTGACTGATAACCTTACTTTGAAAATCAATGCACAGGTGCTCTATAGAATTTTTTAATGATTTAAAGTCTTTTAACAAGGAAAATGATTTTGGTTATTGCTCTTGACTGTTGGTTTAGTGACACATTTTTCATTTGGTCAGCTCACTAATGAGCCACACTACTCTCAGGGCATGTTTAACTTTGATTACAAGGTTTGTTCCTCGACTCCTTACTCTTAAATGGTCTAGCATTTGGTTGTTTCATCAAAGTAGAGCTGTACCTTTAAGACTTTTGATTTTTTTCTGGTTGCCTTCATTGTCTAGTGAAGCTTCATCAATGTCTGATTTGCTGATTCAGAATTATGCATTGTTGCCTTTATTGTCAAAAATACATGATAAAATATTAGTACCAACAACAGATTACTCTGCCACCTAAGAAAATATAGGAAGTAAGAAACATGCAAGTTTTTTTATGTATCTCTATAATGCTGGGCTTTCTGGTGAAAGATTATAGTAATAGCTCTTTCATATTGGTGAAAGATTATACTAAAGGCTGTTTCATACTTTGAGGTAATGTAGGATTTCTCGTTCTGTAAGTTCACATTCATGGTGGCTTCACTTGATGAAATTTTAGTACTTAAAATTCATAAACTGGAACTGGGCATGTTTATTAAATGGTACTTCAGACCCTTAATTGTTGACATTCATGTTCTGTTGAAGTGTTTTGCCATCTAATATCTATAATGATTCATTATAGTTAACATTGCTTCCATTTATGCCATTATATTTGTTGCTTCGGTGCTTGACCGAGTGAATGTTTTCTATAAAACCTGTGCACATTTTTAGATTCCAAAAGTCTCTTACAAATGTTCACATGCCTATTTATGTTTTATTCGAGCTCTTCTTTTAGCAGCATTGATTTTTGTTCTTCTAAAAAGTGCAATTTAGGTTTTCTCATAAAAATAAGTTCACTATAACTATGCACTTAACATGCAGATAGGGTACGCCAATTTGATTTGTTTCCACTGTTATTACTTGGAAATACCTAGTAGCATCTTGACCTGTACCTGTTAGCCCAACCTGATCCAACCTAGAGTCAACCCATTTAGGTTCACCTATTTTCTTCATGGATCGGGTTTGCTTCTATCTAAACTTATATGTTGGCAGATTGCATCAAATTTAGGTCAGAAGGTTCTAGCTTGTCAAGTCAGAATCATGTATATTTACAAATACATTATACAATAATTTATTTTTGTATTATATTAAAAACTTAAAAACCTAAATTAGCCCTTTCTTTTTGTTTTTGAAATGTGGTGGGCACGCTCTCTTGCCTCTTCAGGAATCTTCCTTGCATCCTGTTGCCACCAAGATCGTCGTGGCCCGTAGCTGCTGTCGACATCGGGTGGCCCCTCGTCTCTTCGGGACTGGTCTGCGTTTCAGGACCTGTAAAACATGGTCAGATACCTGGGCCGGGAATTTCGGTGGGGGCACTTCGACGGTCAAGTCAGTGACGATACAGGGGAATAGATCCTCCTGGTCGAGTCCCTTGAGATGGACTCAATGCTAGGAGAAGTGAATGTGGTGTGAGTAGAATGCAAGTGTGTTGGAGAGGGTGATGGCCGAGGTGAATCGGAGGTGGTTCTCCTGTGTGACCTCGCCTCTCTTGCTTGAATGTACCGTTACCACCCCTGTTGGGGATGCCGATGGCTATTTTAAATCCAGGTGGTTGTTAAACGCCTCCCTCGGGATCTCCCCTATGTCAGCAGGTGCGTGCGGTGGTGTTCCGTGCCATGTACGGGACGTCTTTTCCGGTTTATGATAAGGAAACCTGCTATGTGCTCTGACATTCCTTCCGGTCGCTCCGTTCCGGGAAACCTGGCAGGACCTCGATCGGGGGGCCGCCGCCCCCAGGATTCGAATCTCCTGATTGACTTCTTCTTTCGGATGGTGCAGGTGGTTGGTGGAGAGCGTCCTGCCTCGGTCAGGAAGCTTTTTCCTTTTCTGGTGTAAGTGGTAGCTGTGGACAGTTATTACGGCCTGGTGGGCGCCTCTTAGTGATCCTCGGGCGACTTGGCGGCATCCAGGGAGGACGGTGTCGCCTATTCGGTTGCTGGTGCCTTCGTCCGAGGTGGGGGTCGAACTGGAGAGACAGGGCTCGACTCCGGTCTAAAGGGCTTGACCTCGAAGGAGCTCCGCTTGGCGGAGTGCTGGGCTCGACTCCGTACCAAGGGGCTCGACCTCGAAGGGCTCGATCTGGTGGAGGAGGGCAGGGCTCGACTCTGGCTCAGAGGGCTCGACCTTGAGGGGGCTCCGCTTGGTGGAGTGCTGGGCTCGACTTCGGACCAAGGGGCTCGACCTCTAAGGGCTCGATCTGGCGGAGGAGGGGAGGTCACGATTCCAGTCCAGAGGGCTCGACCTCGAAGGGGCTTCACCTGGCGGAGGAGGGCTGAACTCGACTCCGGACCAAGGGGCTCGACTTTGAGGGGCTCGATCTGGAAGAGGTCGCTCGGCTCTGGCCTAAGCATCCCGATCTTGCTGGAGCCGACCTGGCGGAGGATGGAGCTCAGTTTTGATGGGCCGCCCCGACATCTTGAAGGAACTTGGCCTGGCAAAGGAGTCCGAGGAGAAGAATCCGGCATGGCAGCCTTCTCCGATATGGCGTTTAACAGGTGTTCCACGTCAGCTATCCTGCCACATCATTTGCCCCCCACTACCGAGGTCCGTTGGCGTGCGGCGCTCGGGTCGAAGGGAGTAATTGCGGTGCTGACGTGGAAAGGCAAAGATCCGGTGCAATAATGACCACGATCGCTGGCACTTCGTGAGGGGTTCCCCGAACCAGTGCGGAGGAGCCACGTGGCCACGTCCGAGGAGCAGTTATTACTGGCGCAGAATTCAGAGCGGCTGCAGTCGATGCGGAGTGTCCCACTCGCCGATGGCTGGGACGTGGTGCAAATCTGGCGGTGGAGGGGTTGTATTTGTACGGATGCGCCGGGTCACTTTGAAATGAAGGGCAGATTTTTTCCAAAACATCCACTCTTTCGAATTTTGCGTGCCTGCCATCGTACCCTGGCTTTCTCCTCTTTCCCGGTTACCTTAAGCTTCCCCAGGAATCAGGTTCGTCTTCTTCTTCCTCCTCCCAGTAGAGTAAAGTTTCTCCTTTTGAGTCTAGGGCCATCTTCGGACGCAGTCCGTCTTTCCCCTGTCTTGAGCCTTCGTCTTCGTCTCTGTAAATGTCTCACTTTGGTCCTGGCTTCCGTCCCTCGACTAACCAGGCCGAGGGAGGGCCTTCCAGGCCGAGGCCACCTTCTTCTTCTTTTTCCGATGAGGAGGGGGAGGAACGTTTTGAGTTTAGTAGGAGGCATACCCCGGTGGGATAGTCATTAGGGAGCCCAGGTCTAGGCCCCCTCCTCCTCCACCTGAACCCATCCCTGAACCTGCTCGGTTGACTGGTCCAGGCGGGATTGTCTCGACAATCTCTGCTGAGGAACTGGGGACCATCCGGGATGTCTATGGCATCCCGTACTCCGTCCGGCTTTTGATCCCTCGACCAGGGGATCGGGTTACTTCGAGTAGCCCGGGCCGGATCGCCTCCTTTGAGGAGACCTTCTCAGGAGGACTTTGCTTCCCTTTCCACCCTTTCTTCTTGTCAGTGTTGAGCAACTACCGTCTGGTCCTTGCTTAGCTTGTTTCGAATGTCATTAGGACCATATTTTGCTTCATAATGCTCTGTCATTTCCACGAGATTGTCATCCGTTTTTCTTTGTCAGGGCATTCTTTACCCTGAAGCGCTACCTTACTGAGGACGGGTGGTGGTCCATCTCTTCTCGCCCGAAGGGCATTAAATTTGAACTCCCCTCTTCCATCAAAGGGTGGAAGAGCAAATGTTTCTTTGCCACTGTCGAGGGGATCGACTGGGTGTGGAGTGACCCAGATCGGTTCCCCAACCGAAACTTCGCGATTGAAACAGCTGACTTGGATGTCTACGAGCAGCTCTGTATCGTCCAGATTCCTTCTCTCGAGGTTCTGTTGTCATAGTAGAACTTCGCCGAGGCCGGGGTCGATCTAACGAGAGAGTTGGGTGAGTTCGGCTCGAGTTATTCTTTTTGTGCCTCTTACTTTGTTTCTCAAAACTTGGGACTGATATTACATCTTTCGTATACAGGTATGAAGTTCTCGGTGGACGACCTGCTCTCGATCACCAGGAAGAGACCCCCATTGGATTTGGTTAAGGAACCCTCCTCGAAAAGGGCCTGCGACGGGAGCGCGTCGGCGGCCGCTCCTGCCGTGCCGATCGAGCCGAGCAGGAGAGAGGTTGAGGCCACCCCCGCACAAGGAAGGAGGGTGGTTGCTGAACCGGGTCAGAGGGCCGCCGGGCCCGTACAAGAGCGGCCGAGGCAAAGAGAGCCGGCCCTCGCCTTGGAGCCTGAGGTGGTCGTTCGGGCCAGGGCCACAGCTGTTGCCGTCATGTCTCCTCCCCCGGAGGTCGTTGTCGTCGAGGGGGAGGAGGTGCGAGGAGGAGCAGAGCCGGCACCTGAGGTGCCGCCTGAAGGGGCGCCGAGCTCTCGCCTTGCCCCCGAGGCCTCTTCTGCTGGCGGAGTAGGTGATTCCGCCTCGGGGGCGAGCAGGAGGGAGAGGAACTACCACCGGGTCCCATTCAGACTGGCACCTGACGTCTCGTTGCTCCGGGACTAGAGGTTGGTCGAGCATATGATGGATTTCTCAATCCAATCATGCGACCGGTAGGAGATGGCTGGAAAGGTGCTAGGGGATGCGATTAGCAGCATCTTCCTTCAACTCTTCTTGGTAAGTCATCTCGCCTTCTTGATTTCTTTCTTTTCCTCTCTTTCTTTGTGTTGATGTCTTGCTTGGTGCAGATCGGCGCCGAGACCCTCCTGATCAGGGACTGCTGCAGAAACTGGTTGAAGAACGACCAGCAGTGAGCAGCGGAGGTCGAGTCCTTGAAGACCGAGCGGAAGGAGAAGACTGACGCCTCTCGAGAGCTTGACTTGAAGAACAAGGAGCTCAAGAAAGAACTTGCTAGCACCGAGAGGCGCTCGAAGGAGCTCCAGGAGAACCTTGACTAGGAGTGTGGCTGGTCAAGGAGCAAGGCTGAGGAGCTCGCGGCCACCGAGAAGAGGCTGATCGAGTTAAACGCCGAGGCGGTCCGGCAGAAAGGGCAAGCCGAACTGGATGCGGTGAAAGTGAGGCTGGCCGCCGCAGAGAAGAGGGCCGCAGCTGCTGAGAAGGAGGCAGCGATGGCAGCCAAGTTGGCAGAGGCGGCAAAGGAGCAAGCCGCCGAAGCAAAGAAGGGGGCTAAAGAGGCCGTGGCAAGGTACAAGGCCTCGGAGGAGTTCGCCGCCGAGTTCCATGAAATGGCGTCGGACTTCTTTTTCAAAGGCTTCATGTACCTGTGCTCCAGGATCAAGGAGTTCGTCTCCGATAAGGGCCTGCCTTACCTCATATATCCCAATGCTTCGGACACGGAGCCGGCCCCAGATTCGGGCGTTGTTGAGGAGTCGGCGGTGGTCGCTGAAGCCGGAGTTGCACAGCCCGAGGTCCATGGAGATGACGCCTCGCAGCCACGCAGCCCCGGCGAGGGACCGACTGTGTAGGATAGGTTTCCCTTCCAGCTTTTCTTTTCTTCTGTTTTTGACCTGGGCTGCCCGACATGTCAGGGGCCCGGGGACACTTGTAATGCACCAAAAATTTTCAATGAACAAAATTTCTAACCGTCTCGACTTGAAACTTCTTTACCTCCTTTTCTCTTTTCTTTTTTCCTCTCTTTTTTTTTTTTGGGCATGTAATGAGATTGGAGAGGGGGCTTCCACTTTGTCTCTGAGTGCCTCAGAGATGGATGAGTGTTCTCGAGTGCCGGAGCGCTGGGCTTCATGCTTTAGTGCCGGAGAGCTGGGCTCCGGGCTTGATGGCCTGAGAGCTGGGCTTCAAGCTTCAATGCCGGAGAGTTGGGCTTCGGGCTTGATGGCCTGAGAGCTGGGCTCCAGGACTCGGTGCCGGAGAGTCGTGGGATCCGGGCTTTGATGCCTGGGAGCTGGGCTTCAAGTTTCGGTGCCAGAGAGCTGGGCTTCGGGCTTGATGGCCTGAGAGCTGGGCTTCAGGACCTGGTGCCGGAGAGTCGTGGGATCCGGGCTTTGATGCCTTGGAGCTGGGCTCGAGGACTTAGTGTTGGAGAGTCGTGGGATCCGGGCTTTGATGCCTTGGAGCTGGGCTCGAGGACTTGGTGCCGGAGAGTCGTGGGATCCGGGCTTTGATGCCTTGGAGCTAGGCTCGAGGACTTGGTGCCGGAGAGTCGTGGGATCCGGGCTTTGATGCTTTGGGAGCTAAGCTCCAGGACTTGGTGTCGGAGAGTCGTGGGATCCGGGCTTTGATGCCTAGGAGCTGGGCTTCGGGCTTTAATGGTGGAGAGCTGGGCTCCGGGCTCGAGTGGCGGAGAGCTGGGCTCCGGGCTCGAGTGGCGGAGAGCTGGGCTCCGGGCTCGAGTGGCGGAGAGCTGGGCTCCGCGCCTGGGTGCCGGAGAGCTGGGCTCCGGGCTTGAGTGCGCCGGAGAGCTGGGCTCTGGGCTTTAGTGGCGGAGAGCTAGGCTCCGCGCTTCTATGCCAGAGAATTAGGCCTCGGGCTTGAGTGGCGGAGAGCTAGGCTCCGCGCCTGGGTGCCGGAGAGCTGGGCCCCGGGCTTGAGTGTGCCGGAGAGCTAGGCTCCGGGCTTTAGTGGCGGAGAGCTGGGCTCCACGCTTTTATGCCGGAGAATTGGGCCCCGGGCTTGAGTGCCGGAGAGCTGGGCTCCGGGCTTCTATGTATCGGGCCTCGGGCCGGGCAGCAATATCCCTGCAAGGCAGAGAGCGATTTGTGCAAAACAAAATCTTTATTATTATAAGAAGAGATTCTTACACTACTGATAATATTTTCTCAGGTTGCAGGCATTCCACATTTGTGGGAATCTGACACCGTCCAGATCCTCCAGATAGCAGGCTCCGTGTGGAAGAGCTTCGGTCACCTTGTAGGGGCCTTTCCAGTTCGGTGAGAGTTTGTCGCACTTCTGGGGTTGAGATGTTTCGGCTCAGCGCAGCACCAGGTCGTCGGGTCGGAAGACCTTTGGCCTTACCTGCGCGTTGTAGTATCGGGCCACTTATTGTCGGTATGCTGTCATCCAGAGCCTTGCTTTGTCCCTGGTCTCCTCAAGGAGGTCCAAGTTAAGGAGAAGGCGCACCGGGTTCTCTGCTTCGTTATACTGCTGTACTCGCAGTGTGGGCATGCCGAGCTCGACCGGAATGACTGCTTCTGAGCCGAAGGTGAGGTTGAAGGGCATTTCATCCATCACCGTCCTGGGCATTGTGTGGTAGGCCTAGAGAACACTTGGGAGTTCCTCAATTCATCTGCCCTTGGCTTGATCCAACCTGGTCTTGAGTCCCTGGAGGATAGTCCGATTGGCTACCTCAGCTTCCCGGTTTGTTTGGGGTTGAGCCACCGAGATGAAGTGGTGTTGGATGCCATGCTTGGCACAAAATTCTTCGAACTCTCGTTTATCGAACTGCTGTCCGTTGTCAGTGATGATGCTGTGGGGAAGCCCAAAGCGGCAGATGATCGACTTCCAGAAGAACTGGCGGACCTTGGCTTTCGTGATCCACGCCAGTGGCTTTGCTTCTACCCACTTGGTGAAGTAGTCGATGGCCATTATTGAGAACTTATGCTGCTTTGAAGCTGGAGGGAACGGGCCCAAAATGTCCATCCCCTACTGGGTAAACGACCATGGGGCGGAGAACTGAGAGAGGGGCGTCGCGGGTTGGCGCTGTATATGGGCGTGGCGCTGGCATTGGTCGCATCTCTTCACGAAGTCAGCGGCGTCCTCCCTTATAGTCTCCCAATAGTAACCTTGACGGAGGGCCTTGTATGCCAGTGTCCTCCCTCCGACGTGGTTTCTGCAAAGGCCTTCGTGGATCTCTTGGAGCATGAAGGCTGCCTCTGCGGGTCTCAGGCACTTCAAGAGTGGATATGAATAAGATCGGCGGTAGAGTTGTCCTTCCATGAGGACAAACCACGAGGCCTTCTTCTTGATGAGGCCCGCCTCTGCTTGGTCTTCCGGCAGAGTACCATCGGTGATGTATTTGATGTACTTATCCATCCAGCTCGGCTCCGGGGTGACTTGCTGCACCTCTGCGGGAGCTTCGTTGCTTGGACTTTCGAGGTACTCTATGTGGGCGCGCCCTAGTGATGAGTCCGGCAAGGTCGCAAGTCTGGACTGTATATCGGTGCGAGCATTCTCACCTCGGAGGATATGAGAGATGCAAAAGCGCTGAAAACCTGCCATGCTCGAGCGGACCTGCTCTAAGTACTTCATCATCTGGGGGTCTCTGGTTTCGTATTTTTCGAAGACCTGTCCAGCCATCAGTTGGGAGTTGGTAAAGACCTTCAGGCTCCTCGCACCCAGCCCATGCGAGATCCTGAGGCCCGTGAGGAGTGCCTCGTACTCCGCTCGGTTATTCGTCATGGCGAACTTGAAATGGAGTGTGCATTCAGCCACGACTCCATCGTTATTGGCAAGGATTAAGCCTGCGCCGCTTCCGTCCGCGTTGGACGGGCCGTCGATGTGGAGGATCCAAGGTTCCTCTGCACCGGGCTCCTCTTGATGCTCTGGGACCGTCTGCTCTGGCTCTTCGGCGGTCCCGCGCACTCGACCAGGAAGTTGGCCAGCACCTGGGCCTTCTGGGACGACCTCAGTCGGTATGCGATGTCGAACTCGCTGCTTTTGTGCCCATTTGGCCAAGCGTCCAGACGTGTCGGGACGGTTGAGCATAGCTCTCAAGGGCTGGTCCGTCATGACCGCGATTGGATGTGCTTGGAAGTACGGCCTGAGACGTTGAGCAGACATGATAAGTGCAAAAATGAGCTTTTTGGATCCGGTATACTTGTTCTCGGCGTCTCGGAGAAGTTTGCTGGCATAGTCCACCGGCTTCTGGGATTCGTCCTTGTCCGTGCGGACGAGTATCGAACTGACGGCTTCAGGGGTGACCGCCAGGTACAGCAGGAGCTCCTCTCCCGTCTCCGGCCTGGAGAGCAGTGGTGGTGATGTCAGGAAATTTTTAAGCTCCTCGAAGGCCGTCCTGCACTCCTCCGTCTAGATGAAGTCGCTCATCTTGCGCAGCACCTTGAAGAAGGAGAGGCAGCGGTCCGCTGACCTCGAAATGAATCGGCTCAGTGCAGCGATCCGACCCGTCAGGCGCTGGACCTGCTTCTTTGAGGTCGGGTGCTCCATGTTAATGATCGCCTAGACCTTCTCCGGGTTCGCCTCGATCCCTCTCTATGTCACCATGAAGCCGAGGAACTTTCCTGCTGCTACCCTGAAAACACACTTCGCTGGGTTCAGCTTCATCTTGTGCTCGCGGAGGTTGTGGAAGGCTTCCATGAGGTCAGCTATGTGATCCGAACTCGGCTTGCTCATGACGAGCATGTCATCCACATAGACCTGCATGTTCCTGCCGATTTGGTCTTTGAAGACCCGGTTGACCAGGCGCTGGTATATGGCGCAGCATTCTTCAAGCCGAACGGCATCATCTGATAGCAGTATGTCCCTCGGTCGGTGACGAAGGCGGTGTGCTCCTCGTCCTCTGGATGCATCCGGATCTGGTTGTATCCGGAGAATGCATCCATAAAGGAGAGCAAGCGGTGCCCCGGGGTGGCGTCCACTAGCTGGTCGATCTTCGGTAGAGGGAAGCTGTCCTTTGGACAGGCTCGGTTGAGGTCGGTGTAGTCTACACAGATCCTCCACTTCTCATTATTCTTCTTCACCATAATCATATTTGCCAGCCAGCTCGGATACTGCACCTCCCGAACATAGCCGGCTGCGAGGAGTTTGTCCACCTCCTCGTTGATCGCCCTTTGCCTTTCCGAAGCAAAACTTCTCTTCTTCTGCCGGATAAGGCGGTACTTCGGGTCGGTGCTCAGCTTGTGGGTTATGATTTCTGGCGGAATCCCGGGCATGTCGGCCACTGTCCAAGCGAACACATCAGCGTTCGCCCGGAGAATCTCTAGGTGGGCCCTTTCATCATCTTGCAGCTGCGCCCCAATCTGCACCGTCTTCGCCGGGTCGGTTCCGAGGGGATACGATAGCAGGCGCTCGACCGGGCCACCTCTGGGGTCCTGCGCCTTTTGGTCGAGGTCGTCTGCACTGGGATTGTCCTTGGCAGACTTGGCCCCGGGGATGGTTTGGAAGTAGTGCTAAACGGGCTGAGGTGCCTCCCTCATCTTCCCGACACCGTAGGGAGTCGGGAACTGCACCAGCAGCCGCTTTGTGGAAATGACTGCGTCGAGCAGGTTGAGCTCGGGTCGGCCAAGGATCACGTTGTAGGCTGAAGGGAGCCTAACAATCGTGAATGTCATCATGACGGTGCTCTGCCGAGGTGGAGTCTCGGCAGTAACGGGGAGGGCAATCTCCCCTTCGACCCCCACGAAGTCACCCATGAAACCAACAAGGGGCGTGTGCACGGGTCTGAGCTGAGCGGGGGAGAGATTCATCCTGGAGAAAGCATCGTAAAAAAGCACGTCTGTGGAGCTTCCATTATCAACCAAGATGCGCTTTACAGGATGTTTTGTGATCGTCATCTCGACGACCACAGCATCATTGTTTACATTTTTATTTTCATCCCCCCTTCCCTCGTAAAGGAAAGTACATTCTTAAGATTTCCCCCATCCCGGGCCTTCTTAGAAGCATGCTCGGCTCCCTAGCATATCATCCCCATCGGCTTCTCGGTAGGGCGGTTGTTGACGGCAGGGATCGGAGGGAGCGCGATGAGTGCCTGAGGTTCAGATGGAGGTCTGTCCCCCATGAACCTTCCGAGGTAGCTCCTCTTTATGAGGTCTTCAATCTCCTTTTTGAGGTTGCTGCATTCCTCGATGTCGTGGCTGTAATCGTGGTGGAATTTATAATATTTCGTCCTGTCGCGATCGTTGGATGGCTTTAGCGGAGGTAGGCGCTTCAGGTAGCGCTCACCCTCGATCTCCATGAGGATCTTCTCCCTCGGGGCGAGGAGAGGAGTGAAGCTATCTTTTGGGATGGGGTCTCTTCTCGGCTTCGGCCTCTGGCGGAAGTTCGGGGTGGCTGGTCCGGGCTTCCGTATCTTGGAGGTCTCCCCGGGAGAGGGCTTCTTCAGAGGCCTTCCGTCCAGTTCCCTCCTTGTTCGATCCGCCTCCTCGGCGCTGACGTACTTTTGGACTCGAAGGAGTAGCCGGAGTAGGTCTTGGCGGGTTTTTTATCGAGAGAGTAGGTCAGGCGGGAGGTCCTGAGCCCTCTCTTCAATGCCAGCATAGCGACTAGCTCATCAAGGTTGTATATCTCCAGCGCGGCAGTCTTGAAACGGGCCACATAGTCCTTTAGGAGCTCGCGGTCTTGCTGCCTGATGGAGAAGAGGCTGTCCTCCTCTTGTAGCATCTTTCGACAGGCTTCGAAGTGGGCCACGAACTTCCGCTCCAGTTGAGCAAAAGAATCGATGCTTTTGGGCTCGAGGCGGGTGAACTAGACTCGAGCCGCCTTCCAGAAGATTGCTGGGAAGGCAACGCAAAAAAGGGCGTCAGTGGCCCCCTGGACCCTCATGAGGGTCTTGTAGCTTTCTAGGTGGTCCAAGGGGTTGGTGGTCCCCTCATTGGGTTCCACCTGCGGCATACGGAACCGACTGGGAACCAGCCCTCTTGGGTCTCTTGGGAGAATGGGGGACCAGCGTCATAGCCTGCCGGCTCCTCGGTAGAGCCTTGCATGTTTGCAAACCGGCGGGATAGCTCCGCCAGCTTGCGCTCGTGCTCCTCCAGGCGCTTCTCAGTTGTGCGCCTGATGGCCTCGTCGGTGGAACCCTCGGTCGAAGGAGACGGAGAAGGTGACATGGTATGGTGTCCATGATGGGGGGTCTTGCTTTTTCGGCCTCGGTGGGGTTTGGACGTCACCCGCTCGAGGTCTGGGGATCGGCTCTCCCGATCGGTAGACCCGCCATTGTCTCTTCGCCGGAGTCTGGTGACTATCCCAGTGGTCGATGATGGCTCGCGGCTGCGAAGGCCTTCCTTGGAAGGAACGCAGGCTGTCCCGGGGTGCTGCAGTGTGGGCCGCGGGAGTTCCTGGTTGCTGGTGGGTAGCCAAGGACCGTTGCTGGTGCTGGAACTGGTGCACTGCCGTAGTGAGGATCTGCATCTGCTCGGTGAGTGCGGCCAGCTGGACATCCGTCGGAGGTGGTTGAGTTAGAGCAGGGAGCTCCCCTTCTGGACTGTGCGGGTCCCCACGGGAAGGGGGATCTCTCGCACGGCTGGTGGAGACTTCTTTTGCCCGCGTCATCACCATCCTCCTGGTGAGTTGTTTGCAAGGGATTTAGGTTGGACCAAAGAGCGTCCTGCCTTTCCCCCTACCTGGTGCACCAATCTGTTGCCGCCAAGATCGTCGTGGCCCGTAGTTGCTGTTGATGTCGGGTGGCCCCTCGTCTCTTCGGGACTGGTCTGCGCTTCAGGATGTGCAAAACAGGATCAGATACCCGGGCCGGGGATTCCGGCGAGGGCACTCCAACGGTCAAGTTAGTGATGATCCAGGGAAACAGATCCTCCTGGTTGAGCCCCTTGAGATGGACTCCACGCTAGGAGGAGTGAATGTGGTGTGAGTAGAATGCAAGTATGCTGGAGAGGGTGATGGCCGAAGTGAATCGGAGGTGGTTCTCCTGTGTGACCTCGCCTCTCTTACTTGCTTGAATGTGCCGTTACCTCCCCCGTTGGGGGTGCCAATGGTTCTTTTGAATCTAGGTGGTTGCTAAACGCCTGTCTCGGGATCTCCCGTGTCAGTAGGCGCGTGCGGCGGTGTTCCGTGTCGTGGATGGGACGTCTTTTCCGGTTTGTGATAGGGGAACCTGCTATGCGCTCTGACATTCCTTCCGATCGCTCCGTTCCGGGAAACCTGGCAGGTCCTTGATCGGGGTGCCGCCGCCCCCAGGATTCGAATATCCTGGTTGACTTTTTCTTTCAGATGGTGCAGGTGGTTGGTGGAGAGCGTGGCGCCTCGGTCAGGAAGCTTCTTCCTTCTCTGGTGTAAGTGGTAGCTGTGGGCAGTTATTACGGCCTAGTGGGCGCCTCTTGGTGATCCTCGGGCGACTCGCCGGCGTCCAGGGAGGACGGTGTCGCCCCATCGGTTGCTGGGGCCTTCGTCCGAGATGGGGGTCGAACTGGAGAGACAAGGCTTGACTCCGGTCAAGAGGGCTCGACCTCAAAGGGACTCCGCTTGGCAGAGGAGTGCTGGGCTCGACTCCGTACCAAGGGACTCGACCTCGAAGGGCTTGATTTGGCGGAGGAGGGCAGGGCTCGACTCCAGCCCAGAGGGCTCGACCTCGAGGGGGCTCCGCTTGGTGGAGGAGTGCTGGGCTCGACTCCGGACCAAGGGGCTCGACCTCGAAGGGCTCGATCCGGCGGAGGAGGGGAGGTTGCGACTCCAGCCCAGAGGGCTCGACCTCAAAGGGGCTCCACGTGGCAGAGAAGGGCTGAGCTCGGCTCCGGACCAAGGGGCTCGACTTCGAGGGGCTCGATCTGGGAGAGGTCGCTCGGCTCCGGCCTAAGCATCCCGATCTCACGGGAGCCGACCTGGCGGAGGATGGAGCTCGGTTTCGACGGGGCCGCCCCGACATCTTGAAGGAACTCGGCCCGGCAAAGGAGTCCGAGGAGAAGAATCTGGCGTGGCATCCTTCTCCGATGTGGCATCTGACAGGTGTTCCACGTCAGCAATCCTGCCACATCACATCCCCTCCCACAATCCCTTCTCTTCCTGCTCTTCCTCCTCGCCTCTTCTCTCTCCTTGTCCACTCCTATTCTCTCTTTTTCTTACCCTTCTCCATCAAATCCTTGCCCACCTCTTCTACCAACTTAGCCTTACTCTGCATAGCCCTTGCTTATTGTCATTTCTCTTGACAGCCCTCATTGTCAGTCTATGATTTTTCTGTCACCGAGTATCACCTCATCCTCATAACCATCATCACCACCAGTTGCCTTGCTGGGTGCCTTTGTTGTAGCACCTCCTCCATTGCTGTCATTGAATTGTGGCTATGTTGCCTGCCACTGATCATAGACCCATTGTCAGTCCCAACCCTCCCATCCCCTGTTATCATTGGTTGCCCCACTTTTGTCCACCCAAATCTAGCTTTCTTTTCTGTTGGCCATTGCCCCAATGTCAATGATAGCGTCCACTGCCCATCTGCCCCACCTCTTTGCATGCTTCTCCCTTTTATCCTGCCTCATTTTCTCTTCTTGGTCTTCTCCTCTAGTCAGGTCTGGGTATCTGATATGACCGGTCTGCATCTGGAAGTCAAAGTAGGGTGACTTGCTAGCTGTTTGGTAGGCCTGCAAGTGAACTAGGTTGGGATGGGCCAAGTATGGCTGGTGCTTGGTTTTCTTTTGGGTCCACGTTTTTAGACCTAAACCCAACTCCATTAATTGATTTGTTGGATCGGGTCAGGTCCATGAATTTTTAGACTTACTAGGTCATTCAGGGCTGGGAGGGGCTAGCATGATCCAACCCAATCCATGCATTATTTGGGTCCAAGGCAAGATCAAAGGATAGCAAGTAAAAAGATTACAAGGAAAAAGTTGATAAGAACATGATTCACCTAGTTGAGCCCTACGAATAGATAATCTTAACGTGCAAATTACAAATACAAATATGGCAAAAGGGTGAAAGATGGAGAGTTTTAAGCATTTTAGATTCATGGGTTTTTGGATTGAATTGGATTGAACCAAGCTATGCCAAGTTGGGTAGAGAAAAAGTGACCTAGACCTGACACAATTTTTCTAGTGAGCCTCCTTTTTGTTTGACCCGGATCCTAACTATAAGAGCAGGGTTCCCGGTACCGGTACCGGGATCCATTTCGGCAGGAGGACGGTATGGTACGGCACGGTCCATACCATATCGTACCGGCATGCGTATCAGGCCTTTTTTTTTTTAAATATAAAAACCATCTTTCTCTCACCCCCAAAGCAAGAAATGGGCTGAACTGGGCTGAAACGGGCTAAACCGTCTGGTACCATACAGTACCGTACCGGTACGGAAATTTTTTTTTTAATTTTTTTAACGGTCCGGAAGACTGGACCATTTTATTGGGGTGAACCGTACCGGCTAGCTGCCGGTACGGTATGCCCCCTACCGGGCGATATGGGACGGTACCGTGTTCCTTGTATAAGAGTCTTCAGAAGTGGATATGGCTGGCCTAGCCTGGTCACTAATGCATTAGGTCAAAGGTTGACTAGATCCATTTGCAGCCCTACTGGTCAGATCAAGTTTGGGTCAGACCACTACAGCTTTGATATTTGTATTCACTTCATCCAAGCCAACCTATTGCCAACCCTAGCAATACCTCAATATTATGCCTAATATTATTTTATTTTACAAATTTGATACTATACGGGATTTGAATAATAAATCATGAACATGCAGGTGGATTTTTGGTTAAGTTTTTGCTGATGCCTTTTTGGATCTTGTCTACTCAGATGACATTAGTCTAGATGGCTGTCTCTATATCAGTCTTATCGACTTGCTTTTTCTTAACGATCTTTTGTACTGACTTATGAAATTTTCCTGGATATTCATTTTCCTGGATCAAGTGCTGTCCACAGGCTCGTTATAGTTTCCTTCCATGATGCTTAAATAAGATGAAAAGGTGTATGCACTTGCTGCATCATATTTAGGTCCTAGCAGTATCCTCATGCAGTCCCCACTTCAAGTATGCTCAGTTGATTAAACTGTTACATATTGTCTCTGTTTACTTTAATATTCTTTTTTCTGTGGTATCAAATCTGCTTCTACCTATGCATGAGAAGCATTGATCACAGCTATCATTAAACAAATACTAGTGCTTACCTCTGGAGTTACGGCTCTTGCTCCTTGTAGAATATGATGTCAAGATAACTTATGTGTAGCATGAATATGAATATCAAAAATGGTACATAATCCTGATGTGAAAAACCTTGAAGGGGTATGGTAGTAAATAGTTTAGCATATAATTGTACTTTTTTGAATATCAGGCTTTTTAGTTAACTAAACATTCTACATTCTAGGTCTTGTCCACTCTCCTACTACAGTCTCTCCCCCCTCTTCTCCCTCCCTCTCTTCCCTCTAGTTAGGGAACGCTTAATTATAAATGCACAAGGGGGTTTGTTTTTCCTTAACAGGTTGGGTGTCGAACATACCGTACATGACCCAACCTCAACACATGTTACCAGACAGCTCAAGACAATGCAAGTAGGGCTGGAAATTGGCCGGCCCAAAAGCCCATTATTTGGAACTGGGCTGGGCCAGCTCAATAAACTGCGGGTCGGCCTGAAATTGGTTCAGGCTTCGGACCAAATTTTAAGCATATTGGACTAGTCTTAGGGCTGTAAAATAGAGTCATTTAATTTTTGGGCCAAAGGGATGCCCGGATTCGATCCAAAAATTTTTAAAATATAGTCTTTGGACCGGCCCATTTCCAGTCCTAAATGCAAGAGATGCTTAGGAAGTCTCTGAAATCTGAGTTATAACCTTCTTGCATTTCATGCCTTCTATTCTAATTAAATGGATACTTATGGGAAATATCTGAGATTTAGGCCATATATGAGGTGTATCAATATCCAATATGTATTGGATACTTCTTGGTTACAAGTATTGCACTGGTAATTGTTACTACACAAAACTCAATTTCTGTTATCAACTTGCCATTCCTGTTTGCTACTTTGCTGATCATCCTGTCACAAAAATTCTCTCAGCAAATTGTACCCAGGGGACCGAGTCCACTTCTCTTATGTGGTTCTTGTAGTTAGGAACTCAGTCTATATTCCCATAATATACATGAGCATAATCCAACCATGTCATTCTGATCCAATTTATTTATCTTCATATCAGTGAAACATGTTTGCTGACATTAATATCATTTTTTATTCTCTGTACTTGGTGTCTGGAAAGTGTATTTAGTTGTATGTAATGCTATGAAATACAAGGCCTATAAAAAGTATAATTGGCTAGTGCTTATCTTATAAGGCTGTTATTCTTATTTTGTTGGGCCTCTATTTTTTTATGACATTGTTTTTTATTATTTTTGAAATTCTAGTAAAACAGTACATGGCTTGAAAGTTAGTGGAGACTTCTGAATGTATCTATTCTGTTTTTTTAGTCTGTCATGCTGCCATGGACCATTTTCTACTGTTAATACAATTTATATTATCCTGTTGGTGCAGGGAAAGGATTACAGGTCTCAGTTTCAAATTGGAAACAATGCCTTCTATGGGGCCAATTATATTCAGGTAATGATGTGCTATGCCATGCAGCATATCTTGATATTTCATCGCTATCATCATCACTATCATCTTCTTCTTCATCATCATCTTCTTCTTTTGCGTGTATTTGCTCAATTGCTGGTTGGTTGAGCAACTTAGTATGTTGGTATGGAACATCTCTTGTTTCTTAGTGTTACTGGAGTCCCATTTAGCTCCATCGTTATTTGATTATGTTGCTCACCAATTGAGGTTGCATTTTCCTTTATCTTCCAATCAGAGATGGATCTAGGATTTTTGTTCAATAGAGACAACTTAATACAAGATATTAGGACATAAATATATATATATATATATATATATATATATATATATATATATATATATATATACGTACACGTACGTACACATAAACACAATCAAAATTAATTGCAAATTTTATTGCAACTGCTCGTGATGTGTTTTTATATTTTGAATGCATTGTGAGATGCTTTTATTGTCAATACTACTAAGCATATCTTTTTCAATATATGTAACTAAGCAATCACCATCCAAGAATCTCTCATTTGATTACATAATTGATTCTTTACAATTTTCATAGCAAAAAATGCTCTTTCAACTGATGCAGTAACAACTAGCAATATTAAAGCTAACTTTAAGAGCACATATACTGATGGATACATAATATATTTCTTTGTCTCAACTAGCTTTTGTGAAAGATCACAAATACTTTTCAGCTTTGTGAAATCTTTGCTACATCACCAAACAATAATGAAAGCCTCTAGTTGATTATCAAGAATAAAAATATCCACCGCCGAAAAGTCTAATGGATAAAATTAAGCAAGTCAAATCAACTTTTTTTTGTCAAAAGTAGTAAAAGAATTATTAGGATTTAGACAAACCACACAAAGAAGCAACTTCGTGTTTACCTCATTAAAACGAGTATTAAGCTCTTGGAGTTGTATATCAATTATGGCATAACACAAATCAACTTGATAATGGTGTTGATTTGTCATCAACTAAGTATTATGTTGTTGTTGTCCTCGAGTAACAACAGTGTCATCCATATGACGTATGTCAATATTGTGTTGAACCCAAAATGAATATACCTCGTTGATTAAAGCTTCCCATCCATCCTCTCTTATTGCTTGTAGTCATTGCTTAGCTACTTTAACCAAAGCCATCTCATTAAGATCTTTCCTTTGCAGTGCTAAAGACAATTCATTTGTAATCCCTAATGTATTTTTCATCAAGTGCAAGTTAAAGACAAACTCAAAACATTGCATAGATTCTAGCAAGGCATAAGCTTCACCTCTTTGCTTCAAACTAATGCCATCTTTTATAACCATTTCAAGCACCTCAATAGTGGAAGCAAACATTATAATCAAATTGATCAATGAGCCATAGTGCGAGCTTCAATGTGTATCACCTACTCGCTAATGGCTAGTCTCTTGATTGAGACATTTTCCTGGTGAAAGTTCACCAGCTTGCAATGCTTCAATAACCTTGTTAGTGCTTTTCTGGAAGAATATCTTGTCTTTTGCATGAAGCTCCAACAACATTTATCACACTAGCAACTAAGTTAAAAAGCAAGGCAATTCGAACATGGTTCTTAGCTACTATTATAAGTGCTAATTGAAGTTGATGGGTGAAATAATGTACATAATAAATAGATCCTGAAAGGAAATCCTAGATTTATTGCATTGCAAAAATTAAAACTGTTTTAATTGTATACATTCTGATCTAAAAATTTCAGCAAACCTAAACGAGGGTCCGTCATCGCTATTAAGATTAAGATGTAATAAAGTACAGAAGATCTGATCTTCACCTTTGCATGGGTAGTTATTCACTATAATCGACGATCGTGGATGTCTTCTCGATCCTTTTGAAGCCAGACAAGTGTCTGGCCTATACAGGTCTCTACATGAGGCTGTGTGCTGATTGGAATACCTGATCTCACTGGGATGTTACCTCCCTTGCAGAGATCTTTCCTTGATGGCTAAATTTTTCTTTTCTTTTTTTCCTTGTTGCTGCTGAATTTCTTCTCAAGAAAATTCAGCACCCTTGATGAAATTCTTCTTAAGAATTTTCAGTACCTTCTTTGTAGCTAAATTTCTTTTCAAGAAAATTCAGTTGTTTTGCTAAAATTTTTTTCAAAAATTTTCAGCACCTTGCTTGTAAAGGCATGGAAGAGGAAGAGACGGCGAAGAGAGATTAAGTTGGCATTATTTTCATCCCTAGTTTTGCCCTACAAAATACTTTTGGTGTGGGGTTTAATTAGGGCATGGATGAGAGAGAGTCCCTGGTGAAATTAACTCCTTTTAATTGGCCAACCTTTGGACATGTGGGTTTGGGAGTTTTTCTTTTGTTTTGTCACATAAAATCCCGCCTAAGAGCTCCTTTAATTGTGTACCCAAGAGTCCTCAAAGAAGACTTTTAATTTTTGGGTGTTAACATGAAAGAGAGTTCCATTCCAACTAGGACTCTCTCTATGTGCTAAAAAATCTAGCGCCTCACATTTTATTCATGTTAAAGGAGCCCTAGGAGAGAGAGTCCCGGTCCAACTAGGACTTCACCTATTGGCGCCAACACTTAGCACCCACCCCTTTTTTTCACATAAAAATCATATAGGGCATGAGAGATCTAAAGTCCTGGAGATGAATTACCTCTTTGACCAGTCAAACCCTAGGGCATGAAGATTCCTTAATTGGATTATCTCATAATCCAAATTAGCTTGATCAAATAAAATCTAAATCCAATTCAATTTAAAATCTTAGCCCCGATTTAATCAAATTAAATTAATTAATCATGCAACAATTGCACATTAATCCTCCTATGAAACTCACTAACTATTACAAATCAGCCCATTATTAATCACATTGATAATAAATTCTAAGCGATTCAACCATCTGATTAGTCACAACCTCTTATATGTGGGGTCTCATAGGTTTTATTCTATCTAGTAGTAAAATATATCTGGATCTCTATCCATAATATCATTGAAACTCTTTTCAATGGATTGGAATCATTCCAACTTATCCAATGAAAATTATTGACCATCAAAACAATTCTTATGAGTCTCACAATCTATCAGTGATATCTAGCAATATGTAGTGGCAACCCAGCAGAATAGAAAAGATGAACCTCTAGGTGTAGTAATCATATGATATAGTCCTTCTATTGTGAGTCTTGAGAAGATGAAGGTTATGGAATTTTTCGTCAAATCTCATTATTTATCATATGTTAGATTCATTCGACTCAAGTTCATAATATGAAATCTTGTAGAAACTCTTTTCTACTTTTTGCATTATCTTGGTTTAGGATTTTCTAAACTCAGTCTTACAAATCACATATGACCAACTTCCTTATCTACCAAAGGTGATAAATTCTATATAAATGCACACCGTATCCTACAATGAATCTACTATAGCTAAATGCACTGCAAGGATCCAAATGACAAGGAGTCCATGTATATGTGCAATCAAATTATAGCAACCCTATTGTAAATAGTCGAGGCACCGTAGGTCTAAGGATTAGTCACACTACTGCAACATTAAATCACTGATGAGTGAGTAGATATTTAAGTGATTTCTCGTACCAATTATGCTCGATACTTATGTTCTTAACAACTACATGCACTCTCACTCCAGTGTCTTTATACTGTAGACTTGAGATCCGTCTACCCGAAAGGAGAGTGATCCATGCACTAATGTCATCGGATCAATCACCATTCCTGTGATGATCCATTGATTGGAAGCAATTCAGGAATTAATTATTAATAACACATGCTTCAAATTCTCAACTCTTGAGAATATATGTCATCATCTTATTAATTTTTTGGACGATTCATGAAAATATAACAACATGAATGGAGTAAATAACCTATTTTCATTAACAATGAAGAATATCAAATACAAAATTGTCCCAGAATGAAAACATATGTTTGCCATATTGGCTTCTAGGGCATACATCTAATAGATTCATTCTCTTTCATGATCAATGCCATAAGACCATTAAATTCACCTTGCATATTGCTAGTGACATCATAATGTTGCCCATGTAATCTTGATATACTTAAATTATACTGTAAAAATGGTGTTTCAATTGCTATGGTATCACTAACATGCATAATGCTAAGAAAGCATTCAACAATGCATCCTTTAGAATCAACATAACGCAAAGCTATTGCTACTTGTTCTTTACTTGATTTATCATGAGATTCATCTAGTAGGATGCCAAATGGTTTATCCCCAAGATCATTAATGATTGCAGTGGTGGTTTCAATTGCAGCGGCACGAACAAGATCCTTTTGAATATTGTGAGCTACCATCTTTGAATTTCCTTTAGCATTCTTTAGAACATCACTATTGATGGTGTCATTGTGATTGGCAAGAAATCTTGAGGGCCCGTTCGTTGGAGGGTAAATGACTTGCGAATCTTTATTTTTTTGGATAAGTGTTTTCCATGCAACATTTAGCTGGGAAAATGAAATATCCATGTTCTTTTATGCACTGAAAAATACCTCCAAAACTTATTACCAATGTTCTTTTGCATTATTACTTTCCCAGATAAGTTGCTAAGTTCTATCCATATTTTTCATAATACCTTTTATTATATAAATATATCGATTATCTATATTAGAATTTATATTATATTATATATAATTTAATATATCATAATATATAATACGATATAAATAATATATTTTATGTTACTATAGTATATTATTTTATCCTATATTATTTTATATATATAATATATTATAATATATATCTTATAATATATTATATAATAATGATAAATTATTTTATAATAATAGATTAATTATAATAATATAATACACTATAATATAATATAATATATAATATTATAATAATACAATATATTATTATGAGCACTATTAGGACCTCCAACATGAACATCAAGTCTATCTTTCTTCTTTGAATTTTTATACCTTTATGTGACAAAGCAATCACTATCTCTTTGCTCTCCAATATCTGGTCGATAAAGATAGCAACACATGCAGAAGACTTCATCTTTTTTCTATGCCGTACTCTAACCAATAGCCATAATTTTTAAACCATGCTGGAACAAATTGACACATTGCTTTTCTAATTTTTCTTTGTGGGAAATCGTGATAAAAAAGTTGGCATGGACCTCTTTGTAGGTAAGCTCTTCGAACTTCATCTCGATCATTTGGATGATAGTCTGAATTTTTTTTTTTTGCAACCTGGGTTCCTAAGGGAGATCATTTAAATTGAATTCTACAGAACTATGCTTTGAGCAATGTTGCGTAGAATTTGCATTAGCTTCTTTAGCTCCAGATGTTTCCTCTAAGATTAGCTTTCTCTAGATTAGATATTTCTCCATGGCTAATTAAAAGCAATTAATTTAGTTTGCATAATAGTCAAACTAAAATAAAACGATTTGTAATAAGAAATTTACTTGAACAATAATTAGTGTCATTACATCACATGACCTTATAATTTTTAAATAAATTTATCTAATATAGAAAAAAACTACATCACAATACATGATACAAAAATATTTAAACTATAAATTAAACACAAAAAAGAGGCTCTACTTCATCAAACTGGAAGTGCTCGGAGGCCTTTATTAGTCTCAGGAACCCAATGTACTATCAACAAAAAAAAAGTTAAAAAGAAATCTACTTCATCGTGAGAAAGTGTTTGGAGTTCAATCCATCAATTTTTTTGGTTTTGAGTCCCTAGGAACCAACATACTACCAAACATTAAAAAAAGGGGACTCCATTTCACCATCAATAAGAAAGCATTTGAAGGCTTGGTTTTTTTCCTTTTTTTCTGTTATAGTCCATCAATCCATGGGAACAGGAACCCAATGTACTACCCAAAAAAAACCGCTATATCATCATTGAGGAATAGAAGAAGTACGAGCCTACAAGGCCATATCCCCTCTCTTATGAGTTGTGATATTTTTTGTCCATGTGTAAAATATACCTATGATATTTTTGATGTTTCGATTTTTCATTAAAAAAACAATCACCGTACAAGATAAATAAAAAAGTGACGTGAGATCAAAAAAAATCTATTTACAATGGAAGGCTTCACATCCAAACTGAAAAAAGAAGATTAAATAATCTTAGGTGAAGGGCTAGAGCAATGATGGAGTGTTGAGGAGAAGATGGACAGCAAAAAAAAGGGGTGAGAAAGAAGATGTGAGGTGTGGGCTATTAAAGAAGATAGTTTGCAGTTCTCATTACCTCTCTTTCCTCTTTCTCAGATATATTTTTTAAAACTTTTTTAACTTTTTGTCTTTATTAATCTCTTCAATAATCAAGAATGTGAAAAGCCTTGTTATTATTTCTTTTTAAGTTTTGTTCTCTTTATATCCTTAAAAGGTGTGCTACTATTAAATATTTTAACTTTAAATTAATTTGTCTATACATGATGGTGTATTATTTTTGATAGTTTAGTGGGGGCAACAAAAAAACTTATACTATTTTATATCTATAATATCAAAAAAGTTAGGATGTCAGCAGGAGAAAGTGCCCCCACTGCCCCCATTGTACATTTGTCCCTGCTTCCAATGCATAGAAGCAGAAATTGTCTAAGGAAGACTTAGAAATGGTCATATTGCTGCTGCATGTACATGTTTATTTCTATCATTTTGTATTTATCTTATCTTTTAAATTTGGATATTTAAACAATGTTCGCTGAACTGGTACCAAGACCTGTACTAGTTGGCCATTGGTACATGGTTTGGTATGGGTTTGCTACCATACTGATATTGAGTATGCCCTGGCATATCCGTTAGTTGACAGGTACACCATTTTTCTTTCTTATTTTGTTCTTTCATTTTTTTTTCTCATTTTTTCGTTGGAGTTTTACTTAAAAATTTTATTGGGATTTTTGTTCAATTCGTGGTTCGAACCTTGTTTTGATATCTTTTTTATTATGAAATGGAATTTGAGTAGACTAACCAATGTATTTATAAGTAAAAACATATGCAATACAACAAATTTAATTGATTTTAATGTATTTGAAGTATAAAATAAATGTCGACTTCCAAAATCTGGTGGAGTGTCAAAGTAACTTGTAGGCCGGTTGTAATAGTATTTTGGAGGAGTTTCACACCAACTCTCCAAAAGGCCCATCTTGTGATAGGCTTCCATAGGCCTTTAATAGTCCACTAAATAGCTACATGGGAGGAGTCATCTGTTTGACTCTGAGATTGGACTGGTCATCTAAAGATGCCGATAGCAAAATTTGACCTGAAAGATGGTTGAGGCTGTGAAGGATGGTAACCACTCGAGTATGGCATCTCAAGTGATCCGTGGCATACGGATTCTTGGTGTCATTTTGGGATAGGGTTTGATGTGTGATTAGGAACTAGATACATCTAGGGATCTCATTCCATGTGCAATGTCATTTGCTGTAGCAGCATCACCTTTTGAACAACTACAAGGAGTCTGTCTTTTATATGCATTGGTGTCCTTGTGGTTTCCGCTAGGTCGTGCACTGTGATCCCTCTCTTGTGTTGCATAAGTAAATTGGGACTCACCAGTGAATCAAAGATCATGCTGGCTCACCTATCTCTGGATTAAAGTGAAGGGATTCCTCCTCGAGTCTCTCCATGGAAGATGCAATTACCTTTTCTTTGCTTTTCTTGCTAACTTGAATAGTTGCCTCCTTGCCCTACTTTGGGAGGATCGATTCGGTCCTCGACCTAGACTATATTGGGTACCATCGTGGTCTCCTTAGCATCTCTTGATCAAATTATTGGGAGGATGCCTCTAATATAAAGCCATGCTATGATTGGCTCCCTCTTGCCCCTCATAGTTGTTCGACTGGATGTGAGCATGGAAATGCCGTTCTACCCATGGCTTCACATCCATCCTAGCCTCCTAGCCTCTCTGGTTACAAAACTAGCTGACCAAGGAGGCCAGCCTCTCTGGTTACAAAACTAGTTGATCAAGGAGGTGATTTTGGCTTATCTAACTTTGGCTCATATTGTTGACCCTCAAGCCAATTGATTGTCAAATACTCTTCATCATGCATGAAGTCATTCTGAAGTGGATCTTTGTACTTAGGATTGGTGTAGCACCCTACCAAAGATGTTACAAATATTTTTCTTTGCCTATGGGCATGTACAAAACACTAATTATTTTTTAAATTTATTTACATTTGAGCTTATGTAACGTACGCATAATCATGCCAAACTTAAATAAATGACACCAAATTTTAATAGAGTAGTATGCATACCCTTTATCATGCATTCATGCTACCAATTTTATAGAATTTTTTGGCAATTACTTTATTGGATCTTTGTACTTAGGATTGGTGTAGCACCAAAGATGTTACAAATATTTTTCTTTGCCTATGGGCATGTACAAAACACTAATTATTTTTTAAATTTATTTACATTTGAGCTTATGTAACGTACGCATAATCATGCCAAACTTAAATAAATGACACCAAATTTTAATAGAGTAGTATGCATACCCTTTATCATGCATTCATGCTACCAATTTTATAGAATTTTTTTGGCAATTACTTTATTTTTTAAAATTGTAATCCAAAGATGCATTTTTTAATTTAAAAATTATATAGTTAATGGAAATTTATGGTTTTCATGGCATTGTGTAGATCATCCATGGATCTATAACATATCATGAAACCATGCTAAAATCAAAAAATATGGCACGATCTTCCTCTATTTTTCCATGTTATTGCAATTTTCAACTTCTAAACTAAAAAAAAGAAATGAGGGGGAGGGGCTTATTACCTGATTTGTGCTTGGATTTGGCTTAAATCTTGCGAAATCAGGCATTTTTTTCCAAAGATTTTTAAAAATGTGTGATTGAAAGAGAGAGAGAGGCCTTCTCAACCTCTCTTCTTTTATTGAAGCAAGGGAGAGGGTGGGGAGTGGAGCCTGAAGTGATATTGAGAGAGAGAGAGAGAGGCCTTCTCAACCTCTCTTCTTTTATTGAAGCAAGGGAGGGGCGGGGTGTGGAGCCTGAAGCGATATTGAACCAGTGCAAATCTGGTAGTTCGCATTGGTACCACTCCGAATTGCCCACTTTAGAGTGGTTTGCATGATTTTTTGAGCTTGGGGAGGGCGGGGGAACCATTCTGGGTCTATAGTTAAATTAAAAAACAAGAGATGCTTCATTAATCAGGAGAAATCAGGTGTGTGTTCCTTTTTTCAACGATTTTCAGAAAAAAATGTGTGTGTGTGTGTGTGAGAGAGAGAGGGGCCTTCTCAGCCTCTTTTCTATTATTGAAGCAGGGGAGGGGATGCGGGGTGGAGCCCGAACCGATATTGATCAAATCAGGTAGTTTGCAGTGGTATCACTCCAAATTGCCCATTTCAGAGTGGTTTTCATGATTTTTTGTCTTGGTATGGTTTGATGTCTTGAACGAACAGTTTGAGGGGGTACGGCAAACCTTAATCTAAACCTTTGATGTAGTAATCTATACTTATAACTTGCCTTCAATATATTTCAATCTCGTTTCATTCATGGGAGGGTTGATACTTTTTTTACAATGGTTCTTGTAGATGCATGTTATTTGTTTTGCTTTCCTCAGTTTGTCGTATTCTAATGTATCAAGGTTTGACAAACCAACCCACACCGATTGTGTTGTACCATACTAGTAAGACAGCAATATAATATTCAGTATGTGAGTCAAACAGATCCGTAATTATCTGAACTGAGCAAAACGATCCTGTACCACATGGTACTGTTCAAAACCAGGGTGTGTATGGTGGTACCATACTGATCCATACCGCCTGATTTTGGGCAGTAACATGACAATAAGTGAGAAAGGGGTTGAGAGCTACCTACTGTGCTGATTGTATCATATCAAACCAGTAATATATTGGTACAATACCCGGTGCTGAGATTGCGGACCTCGGTTGAAATCCTTCGATATGTGGACCATGAACTACTATTCAAGGATGCATACAGGAAAATATTGTAACTTTATTATGAAACTTCCGATGCTTATACAAGTTGATTTTCATAAAACTACTATAATTTCTGCTTTAGGGTTTAAAGAGTAAGGTACTGAGTCCTATCAAAATTTCTTCTTTAACAAGAGGGAAAAAAACTGAAAATTCATGATATATGAGGGTGCCTTTCAGTCTCCAAACCTTTCATTAATCCTACATTTTCATGGTTTTCTGTTCAAGCCATTGATTGATTGGCTAATAAAAGAGTAGTGGTTCTACTGAAGCAACAACACAATGAATGGGATTTTCTTATAGATAACTAATTAAATATCAGGATTTGTGTATCTGGGTAAAAATTTGTAAACTAAATTTGGAAAACATGTAGGAGAATTTTGGAGTTCCAATGTGCAGGAGATGCTATGGAAGTAGTGTGAACATACAAAATATATATATTGAAGAGCAGAACTTAAAAAAAAGGGTTTATAAGTTACTTCAAAATATTTTGCAGTCATCCATTAAATACTTGCAAAATCTTCCAGAAATTAAACTGCTTTAGGGAAAATTTGATTAAAAATATTTGTGAAAATCAAAATTTTTATCTTGCAATCGATAACCATATTTTATTCAAGATTAATTCTTTAGGGGTAAATTCCTAGGACAAGTGGAAGCACATGATATTATATTTGTTGATACATAGTACATAAATAAGTACGTGGATATGCACATACTTGTATCCAAGAATGCTTAACATAGTTGATATGGCTTATCAAGACATCAATTGACTTGGTTTCATCTTAATTCTTCCTGTATTAAATTTTCAAATGAAATATCCATCCACATATTCCAATGGAACTTGGGTGTTAAAAAGACAAAAATTAACTGTCATCAGTTTGCATAGAAGACTAGAAGTAATATGATTATTTGAATATCCATTTACTTGTATGTTGAAATATCAATTGCTGAATATATCTGTCTGATTTCGACAGCTTTTGCCTTTTTTAACTGAATGCTTAAGCTGTGGTTGCTTTCCCATTGATTTAGTTTCTGATTTAGAAGTTAAAACCAGAATGTAATCTATGGTTTAGTGGTCTGATCATATAAGTGGCTACTTTTGTTCCTCCCTATAGAATTCTTAAAATTGTAGACTGAACAGGTGCAATAACCTTGGTGAATGTCTGATTAAGCTATGCTAGGTGCAGAAATTTCATCATTTTTTCATCGAGATGTTATTCATGTTATGCTTGTGTGGTCTCAAGAGTCTACTATCACAAAAAAGTGATTATAAAAGAGAAATCTTACTCTCTCATTGTAAGCTGTAACACATTTTTTGTTTATTTTTTCTGCAGAGTGTTTCGCCACATTTATCCTTGGGTAGTGAAGTATTTTGGCTTGGTCATCAAAGGAAGTCCGGTATTGGTTTTGCAGCTCGATATAACACAGATAAGATGGCAAGTTTTGCTTTTTCTTTTCATTTCCCTCCTTGATGTCTTATTATGTGATTTGCATTTTTTGCATTTTTATTATTCTTTTATGCAGCCCATAAATTTCATCACCATGACTTTATGATTAATCCATAGTATCTGATGCAAGGAACTAATGGTGTTTCTACAGCATTGCAATTCTGGTGTCTTTTAGTGTATATAGCTTTGTGTGGATTGTTTCAATGTTGAATTAAACCTTTTAGTTTGCATTTGCGGTAATTTAATAATTATAGATTTCAAAAGTGTCTATTTCATACGTACACTGTAGTTTGAATATGCTGATTTTTGACGAGTGTTGCATTCACTTGTTTGCTGTTTATGTTGGGTTGATAAGAAAGAAGAGTGATGCTTTGGGTTAGAGTGACAAGAAATGTTTGCTCATCAACCAATACAATAGCGGGCATTTGGTATGGAGTAATGACACCAAGATCAAGGGTGATGTGAGTGGAGGTGACAAGATCATCGTGTTTGGTTGCACCATGATGATCTTAAATGATAGTGATTCCAAATCAGTCCCATTTCTCAAATCACCACCCAACTTGATGATAGGAAACCATCCTTAAGGATGGCTATCTAAAATATCCCTGAGGCAATGATCTTGGGTTGAAATTTTGGGACAACAATGCTGTTCAGTTTTGTAGAAAAAAAATATCTTCAATATATAATTGATATATTATATCCAAGGTTCCCGGTACTGGTACCGGGAGCTGTATCGGCGAGAGGCTGGTACGGTACGGTATGGTTCGTACCATACTGGCAAGCGTAACGATCTTTTTTTTTTAATATAAAAACATTCTCCCCCTCCCAAAAAAGTATTTAAAACATAAAAAGGACCTGAATTGGGCTGAACCGACCGTCTTGTACCGGGACCGTACCGTATCGTCTTGTACCGGTACAGAAATCAATTTTTTTTAAATTTTTTTAATGGTCCGGATGCCGGACCGTTTTAATAGGCTGAGTCGGTACGGTATGGTACGTACCGGGCGGTACGGGACGGTACCGCGATCCCTGATTATATCAATATTGTACTATATTATATAATATAATATATATATATATATAAGACAAGGTATGATATACTGTACTGAACCAGATGGTGTGAGGCATACCATACCATATCGGTTTAGTATTGGTGCACGGTACACGCGGGGTGAGGGGGGGGCATACCAACACTTGGTATGCTGAACTAGTCCCTAAATTGGTTGTATTGACATAGTAATAGGCCGCATCAATACGGGGCCCACTACCAAGACCGCATACCTTGATTTATAATATATATTATATTAAAATGTATTAATCATATTATTATTTAATTATATTTTTAAATTATAATAGAAATATATTATTTTACTTTGTATTTATATTATGAAATTATTTAATATATTACTTTTATTTGCATGATTTTTTTAATCAAATAAATATTAGTATTAAAAAATAATTTATTATAAGTATAAATGGAAATGTTTATTTTGTTATAATAATTAATATATTTTGAAGGATTAATAACTTATAGAATTATAAATATGTGTTTATGGAATATTTTAATAATTAATATATTAATGAAAATATTAATAATTTATTATAATATTTTTTTATATAATTATTAATTAAAAAATATTTTTATGGAATATATTGGGGTAATTTTGGTATTAAATAGATGGTGATCTTGGATTCTTATGAAAAACCAAACAGGTTACTTGTGGATACACGGGAATCTTGAATCAACGGAACAAAGTATACCAAACATGGTGATTTTAGACTATTGTATACTAGATTACTCAGGTACAAGGATCACTAATGATCTAAGATCACCTTATTGGTCCCATTTGGGTCACCAAATGCCACCATAGAGAAATAGTACTTAACCTTTTATCCTTAAACTATATAAAAGTGCTTAATTGCCTAATTTCTCAATTCCAAAAGTAACATTAGATTTCTCTTTTAAAGTATTTTAAACATACTAGACTTCTATAGAAGAATGGATTCCAAATCTACTAAAAAAGATATGTGAATATATATGGACGATAAGAAGAACTGAAAAAGAAATACTTTTGAACCCAAATTCTATGGTGAGATATTACACTTATATTTAATTATGATTAAGTATTTTCAGATACTTTTAGAATTTAGTTAAATTTATCTCAAATCACGTGCATTATATCTTGTAATCAGTAAAAGTCAAATTCTGTGAATGAAGTTGGGTTATAATGAAAGCAATATGCAAATACTCATCCATGCATCAGTACTCCGATGTAAATTTGATCTTCTTACAAAACATGTAATATTAAATTAGATATAAGAAAAGTTTTGTAACCAAGGTAGTGCATAGCAGAGAATGAATTTAAAACTATTAGCAAATTTTATGTAAAACTTATAAAGCTTGACTAATTCCCAAATAAAATTCTTGAAGATAGAGCATTAGTTTGCCTCGTAAATGGTTGTTACAGTAGCTAGATTGAATAAGCACAGCAGCATATATTACCTGCATCCTGCATGTGAGACCTGCTAGGGGTAAAGTATCAAGCAAGATTTCCGGTACCGGTACCGGGAGCTGTACCAGTGGCCGGCTGGTACCGGTACGGTACCGTGCCGTACCATGCCGACACAAGGTATGGCAGGGCATGCCGGTTTGAACTGGTACGCATAACCGGTACGCCCAATTTTTTTTTTTTGATTTTTTTTTGATGAATTTTGGGATTTTAAGATTTTTATTTTATTTTTTAAGGGTTTAAGGTTTAGGGTTTATAATTTAGTGTTTAAAAGTCCTAAATGCTTGAAATTTAGAATTTAAGATATGTCCGATTTCAAGGTTTAGGATTAAATACTAAGATTTAGGACTACTTTCAATTGAAATAAGATATAAAATGATAATTAAACTAAGATTATCAACAATTAATAAAAGTGAAATGTAGCATAAACATATAATTACATACTGTTACAGTAGTAAACAAGATCCATTCGACCCTGACACGCGTCCTCCTTGGAGGCAGGCGCGGCAACGTACTTCTCCACCTCGGCCCCAGCTCGGCCATATACTCCACCACCTCGGCCAGGTACTTCTCCACCTCGGCCCCAGCTCGGTCATACACTCCACCACCTCGGCCAGGCACTTCCCCACCTCGGTCCCACCTCGGCGGGGAATCTCAGTACCTCGGCCTCACTTCGGCCATGAGAAATCCAACTTCGGCACGCCCGCGGCATGTGCCCAGTTCCAACTCGGCAAGCCCACGGCGCGCCCAGATCATCTCAAGCCCACCGGCCTCCCCGGCTCAGCCCGGCGGGACCCCCCCTCGGTCTGGCGCTCCCGCGCCACAGGTCGGCTCCGCGTGGGTACTTCTGCCCTCCCCGGCTCTGCCTACAGGGCGAAAGGTTCCCTGGCTCCGCTCGCCGCAGCCGAGCATGTCGATGAACGTCCATGCAAGATTGCACGGGCAAGCTCTCCCATGCATGCCCAGGCCTCCGCCCGCAGGCACGTCCCAGGCACCCTCACCGCGCCTCGGCTCTGCACCGCCCCGGGCTTCAGCTCCGGCCATGCATCGCCCGAGCGCTGCCCGACGCCACCGTGACTGGCGCGGCACGGTCCCCCCCGGCGCCTCCGTGCCCGGTGACGTGTCCCCCAGCTCGTCTGAGCCCGGCACGGCACGCCCCAGTGCGCCCGGTGCCTCCGGCTTCTCCGGCGCGACAGGATCGGCGCCTCCTAACCCTGCGCGGGTACCCCGGCACCTCTCGGTTCGGCCCCCAGCTCGGCGTGGCCATGCTTTGCCTCCGCCCGCACGTTGAACCAGCTCCCTCGGCTCGCGCAACAGCAACAGGGGAGGAGCCCGTTCGCCTGACCTTGTCGGCATGACCGCAAGGGAGGCGTCTCTACCTGACCTTGTCGGTGTACCCGCACGACTCCCCTCGGCGATGCCGCGCTCCAGGTCTGCCTTCGCCAACTCCGCCCTCCTGCTCCAGCCCGGCAGCGGATTCGGCTCGGCCCGAGTGGCGCCCCAGCAGCGCCTCGCCGACGGCCCGGCTCGCCTCCGCCCAAGGCTATCCCTGCTCCGCCGGCGGTCTTGCTCCGCCCCCGGCAACCTCGGACCCACCTCGGCACGTCCGGTCTCTCCAGCTCCGCACGGCGTGCGACCGCAGCAAGGCTCCGCCCGATCTCGCCCGCATGGCGCTCCCCCGTGATAGGTCGGCGGTCCTGCGCGGCTCCGGCCCCTCCCGGCGGTTCTCCGACGAGCGAAACCCCCTCTGGCTCCGGCGCAGCTCGGCGCGCCCGTAGGACCCCAGTTCGGTCCGCACCTGCACCGCCCGCGAAGCACCCGCATGGGGTTCTTCCGCCCACGGCGGCCCGGTCTCCGGTGCCCGCGCCCCGCTCCGGTTCCGCGTGTCCCGCTTCGGCTCCGGCTCCCCGTCCGACGCCCGGCTCGCCAGCGGGAGGCCTCCGCCTCACCCCTGTCCGGTTCCGCCCGGTGTGGGGAGCGGTCCGGCATGCCTACAGTCAAGGCAGCCCTCCGCGCGGCTCCAGCTCGGCGACGCCGTGCTCCGAGTCCAGCTCGGCCTGACCTCGCCTAGGGCAGCGCGCCCCGCTCCGTCTGCGTCCAGCTCCAGCCGGCCGCGGCACGTCCGAGCCCGGCCACGCTTCATCCCAGGTCGGCTCCGCCTGCGGGGGAGCAGGCCGGCTTCTTCGGCTCCGCACGATCCAGCTCAGCTGCCCAGCCCGGCACTAACATGCCCGGCCAGCTCCGCCTCCGCCTGCAGCACACCCAGCTCCTGTCCGGCTCCGCCCTCGCCCACGGCGCAAAGGCCGGCCAGGTTCCCTCCGGCGTGCCCGCATGCTTTTGCCCGCGCTACGGCGCGACCTGCTCTTCTCCGGCTTCGCCCACTTCGGCGGGCCCCGCATGCTTCCGTCCGGCGCCCAGCTCGGTACGCCCACGTGCCCGCGCGCCCAGTTCGGCACGCCCCTGTGGCGCCGTTCGGCGCGCCCGCGTGGCGCCCAGTTCTATCCGCACCCGCTCCGCGTCCTAGCATGACCACGGTCCAGCTCCGCCCTCTCGCGGTCTGGTTCCGGCCAGGAGCAGCATATGGGTCCGCAACGTGTGGGTTCGCACCCACGCGCTTGGAGCCTTACACTTCGCCTCGGTCAGCGTGCGCGGGCCTTCGCGCGAGCCTTCTCTCGGTCCGCGTGCCCGCATGGCATCTTGAAGCGGCGTCTCGGACTCAGTCATTGGGAGCACCACGCGAATCGGTCTCACTCGCGTGGGCCCGGCGTGTTTCCCGAGGGGCCCATCCACGTGGGCCCGGCGCTCTTTCCATGGATCCCCCCTCACGTGGGTCCTGGACACGCCGCCTGACACGCCGCCTGCGAAGAAAGGTTTGCATTTAAGTTTCCTAAGCTACCGTTTACACTAACTAGTGAATAGTGCCATACCCGAGGCGCTGGGCTCCTCTGCCAATCTTCTGAGCCATCAAGAAAGGGAAAGCTGGCCAGCCTACCTAAGCCTCCCAGGCCTGCAGAGGCTTCACAGGCCTATACCAAGAAGAACGTGCCCCTCTGAACACCAAGAGCCGCTCGTCTATATAAGAGCAGCGGGAAGAGGTAAGAGGGGAAGGGGGTAAGTAAGAGACAACACACTCTCTTCACTCTGGCATTGTCTATCACCCTCTGGTAGCGGAGAGTCCCCCAAGCTCTCCGTCTCAGAGGTCTCTTATTTCCTTCGATCGTCCCGCTGACTTGATCGTCGGAGTGCCTTTGCCGGAATCCCCGGCGCAGGTCTTCCCTGTTTTGCACGTATCGCCCGGCGGAGGGACAACAAGGAGGAAGATTATTCCTCACCGGAGAGGCCCATAGGAGGGCCACTATAGTACCAAGCCCTTTCCTCCCAACTACAACTATGTTCCCCTTGACCGTCTCCGACCAACGAGCCCGGTGACGTTGGCATGGAGCCCACTCACCTAGGCCACGCAAGAGCTACAGGCCACGACGTTCTAGGCGGCAACACATACAAATTTTTAGAATCGGGTAGAGTGTCGATGTCCATAAATATAAGGATCATTTATGTACTCTGTAGGCAGATCGGTATATCCATTCAGCCAAGCAGCATGATACTCTTCTAAGGTCATCCCAGGAGGTATGCGTGATGTATCATAACTTATCGCAGATCCATTCTTGATATCTCGACTCTGAGAGTTATCTAGAGACTGATGATATGGCAGTGCAGGGGCCCATCCAAATATACCAGCAGCAAAATCAGATTCATAAGATGCTCCGGGCTGCATAGGATAATAACCACTAGAAGATGACGTCTCAGATGCACCATATAGATCATATGGACCAGAAGCTGCTGGTAGCTACGGATAAGAGGATCTTGAATATGAGGATGATCCAAATACATCCATGAATCCTACTCCACGTGCAAGAGTTGTAACTGTATCGTGTCCCGAACGGCCTCGCGGAGCCCGTCGTCTATATGGAATCGTATCACCACGGGATCTATCAGATGATAATCCATGATTTGTATCCTGCGTGGCATGGCTAAACCGTGACTTTCTAGTGAATCGAATATAAATAGGTGGCTACGATTCCTGTCCTCCGGTCCCTCCCTGATCACTAGATCCTCCACTATCTGAAGCACTATCATCACTCTCTCTGGTATTTGAATATGAGTGGATCGAGTACTCCGATGGAGGTGCAACTACCTTTTCTTTTTCTGTCTCAGGATCTACCAGATGGTGGGGAGGGACGATGTGCTGTATCTGCTGGAGCCCTGTGAGGAATATGGCTTGTTGTCCATTGTCTAGCATCCATCCCAGCCTCACTAGCTACAAAACTGGCTAGTCGAGGAGGCGATCCTAACTCATCAAGCTTTAGCTGCTGCTGACTCATGACCCACTCAAGTATTGGATCTTCATCCTCGTCAACATATGAACTTGCAGTGGGATCGGGATATTTCAATTCTACTTCTTCCTGAATATACTTTAGCCTCAACCTTAAATTATAGTATACATATACAAGATTGTTGAGGCATTTCTGTTTCAGACGGTTCCTCTGCTTGGAGTGGATAAGGCCAAATATAGACCAGTTGCGCTCACATCCACTAGATGACACCGTATGGGAGAGAATCTTAACTGCAAGAACCTTCAAATTTTTAGCAGATCCACCAAAATGCACCTACCATTCAGCTGCAAAAGACATTACATCATTTAGAATTTTAAATCTGGCAAAATAAAAAATTTAATCCTGATCTAATATTATACTTATTCCTTAGTAGTACCTACCAGGATTCATCTTTGATTTACTTCTGATTGCTACAGTAGATCCAAATGAATCTGTCATTCCTAAAAAATTTCGTCTGCCAGAAAAAGTTTTGTTATCATGTACAATTTGTTGAAATTAATGCTCATAAAAATCACTCAATAATTTCAAACAAATTTACTTCTTCTAGGTATATAGCAGCGACATTTGGATCGGGCTCCATCTTATATATAACATTGCGTAGGGCAGACATAAGATCTTTATTCATGGCAATGTCGGTATGGAGTACTGAAATCTCGGATTCAGATAGTAAGCTGCACATATATTTTAAGAATTAGTCAACCATACTTGTACAAATCTAAATAAATTTAAATTTTTAGTGACTTCATAAATTACTGCGTACATGCTAGATGCAAATCCGAACTCATTTGATAACTCCACTGTCCATCAATGATCCGGATATACTCGGATGCATGTGATGGATCTGCCTCCTGGATCTTTTCCTTTGCCCTTTGCATCATGAAATATAAGAAGTCTATCTGAGCATACCTCTCGGAGTCCACGGCGCGAAGTACCTTGTATAGAAGCTTGATAGCCTCTACTATCCTCTCAGCCTGCTGCCAGAATGTTTGTCTCGTCACTAAATTTTTCACATTGCTTCTCTCAGTATTTGCTTGGTATATCTATTCTGCTGCCACTCCTGACTGACAAATATCTGATGCAGCTCTGCTTTCTTGCTAAGAAGACTATCAAGTGCAATGTAATTAGTAGCAAACCGTGTGATCCCTGATCTCAATATTTTTCTCCTGTAAAGCTCATCATCAATGATAAGATCCATGTATGGTTATATATAAATCTGGTGATAGACTGTGCTAACTCAATAATTTTCTGTATCTTGTGGATTTTTCCAATATCCATCAACATGAGGTCTATACAATGTGCAGCACAAGGGATCTAGAAAATATGCGGTCGTCGCTCCATCAAGATCTGTCCTGCGGTCCTGTACTGTGGTCCATTATCAGTGATGACCTGCAGGACATTATGCTCTCCTACCTGATCAATCATCTCCTCCATCAATCTGAGGATATAATTGGCGTCGTGCACCTGATCTGAAGCATCAAGAGACTTCTGAAAAATTCTTTCTATCATAATAAGTCTAGAAATTGATGATGCTCCGTCTAGTAGGACCAGTCCAACTATCACACATCACCGTCAACCCATATACGGGCTACTTGCTCTGATATGAGGATTTCCATCCTTTTAGCTCTTCCTTATTGCTGTTTAGAAGCTAACCATAGATATCCCTCGATGTTGGAGGATCTATACCTGTACCAGCAGCCTGTATAGATGAAATAGCAGAACGATAATATGGCTTGTCTGCTGCATGGGTTGGGATATGACTGAAATGAAACCAGGAGGAGATGGCTTGCCACATATCCTTTTTCTTATCCCTTTTTAGCATTGTGTCAATCCTCTGTTGCTTGGAATCTCTAGTAGAAAAGGCATGTGGATCGACATCATAGATAGTGGCTCCCTCTGGAATGTCCCTGGAAGACTCCTTTATTGGTAAATGCTCCCAACATCGATGCAATATGGCTAGTGCCTCTCCTGACGGGCTCTCTGACTGAGGAGGTTCTCTTAAACTGTCTCAGACTCTCTTACAGCACTAGCAGAAGCGGATCCCGATCCTGACTCAAAAGTTGATGGTCCAAATCGCTGTCTATGCTTAGTTGCCTTCTGCTGTCTCTGCTCATACAAGCTCGTCTGAATAGCAGTCTCCATCCGTGCCTCATAAGAAGAAATATATGCTCCATCTGACTTCCTGGAATAATAAGAAGGTGGTTCTGTGGTTTTGTGCTCTACCTCTGCCTTCTTCTTTGCTAATCTTTATTTTCCAGCTTTAAAATCATCAAAGTATTTCTTCATCAACTGATGGACCTCCTGTGGACAATGTCGGCATGCAGATACATCAGGATAGCCGCCAGCTAAGTGCTGCTTCAACCTTGTTACCCCCCACCCTTGAATTTCAGTATTGCACCATTTACACCTCCAGTGCCCGAGAGTATCTCTCCATGCAACCAACCAATGTCCCGCTCCAGATCCTTCTTCCTCTTGATGGATCCATACATGAATATTTAAATTACATATATGGTCAATAATAATGTTTATTAATTAATACTTTATTAACCTAATTTTTAAAATTTAATTTATTTTTTATTTAAAAAATTTAAAAAATAAAGAAAAATAAAAAAAAATTAAATTTTAGATTCACGTAGGATTCTATCATACATGTTACATATATTTTTTAAGATCCTAGAAATACAATAAAAGCCAATTTTTCTTCAATTTAAGATCTAAAGTACTATTCATGAGATGCATCAAAACTTGAATAAATCGACATGAAATTTATAGTGAGAGTAGCTAACGAGCTCTAGATTATTAATTTATAATTATATTTTTTTTTTCTAATTATTTTTTAAATTAATTTATTAATCTGGAATTAATTTTTAATTTAAAAAATTATATACTTAACAAAAAATCAAGATCTTAGTATCATTGTGTAGATATATCCTACATCTACCACATACTCTAAAATCATAGTCAACAAATAAATTTTGACAGTATTTCTCAATTTTCTGTTTTGTACGAATTTTAACAAAAAAAGAGAGGAAAGAGGGAAATACGGAAAAGGAAAGCTATACGTACTTTGATTCTACCTTCTTCTTCGACTTCTAGATGTTTGATTGCGTTGAAATTGATTAACTTTTTTTTTTAATATCGTCGTCGCAAAACAAACAACGAACAACAGAGAGCTCGTAAGGGCTCTTTGTTGTTTTGTTAAAGCTCTTAAGAGCTTTCTCAGAGACATCCCCTCCACCATGTTACGAGCTCTCTGTTGTTTTGTTAAAGCTCTTAAGAGCTTTCTCAGAGACATCCCCCCATATCACATGGCTACAGTAGCCATGTGACAAAAACAAAACCCCCCCCCCCCCCACCCGAACCGGGCCGAACCAGGCTCGAATCGACCGAACCGAGCGGTTCGGCCTCATTTCGACCGGTTCAGCACCGGTTTGGCCCGGTTCGGGTCCGGTATAAATTTTTTTTTTTAAATTTTTATTGTGGCGGGAATCGATTTATGTGGCCGAGCCGTGTCGGCTGGTCACCGGTCTGGTTCCGTATGCCTTGAACCGGCCGGTTCGGCATGGTTCGGAGAACCCTGGTATCAAGTACATTGCATGATCATCAATTTAACTTGATGTATTAAACATCAACTCAAATCCATTCTAAAAGATATAGATGGAATTTTTGTTACCTTTTTGACATGGGAACACCATTCTTTGATTTTTACTCTTATTTTAAAAAAATATAGCGGAGATTCTAGTACTAGCATTTGAAGTTTTGAACCCTAGACATATACATCAAAACAGGTCCTTAGGTTATCCTAAAGCAGCTTGAATTCAACTTGAAATTAAATAGGCTAGCTCAAGCTTGGATTGATTATGAAACAACTTGGCTCGAGATTGGCCTAGTTTGCTCAACCTTGACTTATTTACATTCATATAATAAGTTAATGAAGTTTAGTCAATTCTATTAAAATTATTTTAGACCCACCAGGTCATTGGGTTGGTTTCAGTAATAATCCAAACCAACCAAATGCATTTGGGCCTGCGATTGGATCAAGTTTAGATTCTGATCCAATGCAAGATTAAAAAAAGTAGACTATTCATTATATTCTGAGAAGTAAAATTAGTAATAAAACAAATATTAAGCAGGGAGAACTAAAAAGGGTATTGGCAAGGAATGTTAGCACAAGTGTTGTCTGCAATTTTATAATTTAAATTTAATTTACCTTTCCACCTACAAATAAATAATTTCACCACCCAACCTACCAAGCAGAGACAAGTAATCAAGGACTTAGAGATTTCAAATTTATTGGATGTTTTAATAAGTTAGATTGAGCATGGCTAAATTGGGCAAAAATAAATATGACCCAACCCACTCCAATTTTCCAAAATGATCCTTTTTTTGTAAATGGGACGAGGAAGCTCTACCTACTTCACTAGAGAATGGAGGTAACACGGAGCATATAACAGCTCAGGTAAGTAGGCTGAGAAAAGGAGGATTGATTAGGCTTAAATATGGGTGTAGAAGAAAGAAGTAGAGAGGCAAGTTTGTAGTAATATTGGTGAGTTCTAGGATGGATGACGGGATCCCAAGAAAGGAGCAGAGATAATGCTTCCTTTATTTTAAAGATGCTATCTATTGATACTTTTAGAAGAATTCTATTATTTCCTATCCTTTTAGATAGATCAAGATGCAATCACTAGCAGGTGCCAAGCAGAAGCAGAGGTTTGATGGAGCAATTGCCGGGCGCCAGTACCAAAGAGCTCTGAAAGTGTGAATTCTTGACCAGTCAATCTTCCATGTGGATCCTCGTCAATCTCCATATAGCATTCAAGAAAAGACAGGTGATCAATAGAATCTAGATGCAAAGTGCATGGAGGAGAGCAAAAGATAGTGTTGCTGGACAGAGATATGAGAGTCAGATTTGAATGGGGACCCAGGTGTATAACTCAGCAAGAAGGAAAATGATATACGAGGATATGCAGGATAAATTATAATTTTAACTAAAGTTTTCCTTTATAATCTTCTTTATTTAAAATATCAAAAATAAATGTTAAGCCAGCATTATTTGTTAAGGTCTTTTAATATGCATGTTTCTCATATAAACTTCCAAATCAACTAAGAACATGAGAAAAAAGATCTTTTAATATCCATGTTTCTCATTTAAACTTCTCAAAGAACTAAGCATGTAGAAAAATGATATTTTATACAATTATTTCAATATCCATATCCTTGGTCGATGACTAAAATGAGAAAAAAAACTTGGAACATGAAAATGGATGGTCAAACTCATTTAGGAAGAGTTCGACTCTTTTGTAATCTTTAAAAGTGGCAATCATAGAACTTCATAAGCATCCAAGTGTTCAATACATATATGAGGAATATTTATTGAGTTGGGTTTTTGGAGCCAGACACAAGTGTCCAGGTAACACAGGTAGAAGATATGAATCCAACCTTTTTTATTAAGCATTTCCCTTGTATTGAGTCTTTTTCGGAGGTCTAACCACAAAAAAAGTAAATTTAGTATTTTCTATGCAGAACCTGTGAAATGAAAATTTCATGTCTGATCCAGCATCTATCAGCTGGCCGGGTTGATTGGGTTGACTTGCTGGACCTGTCACCTGACAGCCTCGGCTGGAACTGGTGGGTACACAAACTAAAAAACAAATGTGAAGGTTGTAAATACCAAGAATCAAACTCATACCAGTTTAAAGTTTTAAACGATAACCCATTTCCCAGCCATGCAGAAACCTTTTCATGGTGTTTTCAAAGAGCCCAAGATTTTTGTAGCAGCAGTTTCAGAGGACATAGCCTCTCCTATTGAGAAAATTTGTAGAATGAATTAACTAAAAAAATCCCACAAGTAGACCATTTCTAGATCTGTTTGTCGGGCTTCAGATTAGGTCATGGGAGGGACAAAAGGTTTGTGAGGTCTTTGGACTCTTGAGTAGCGACTTTGGAGATGATTTTCTTTTTCCCCAAATGAGATGTATCTTAGATCTGAGCCAAATTTGTGAATCTGAAAATTGAAGCTGGACTTGGATGCTCACCTGTATAAAGTGTGTAGCTTAGCTTTCTTGTTTTGCCAATAGGTACTTGAGGACCATGACACCAAATCAACTATGGCTTGTTGCAGAGCTGATGTGTAGCCTTCTTTATTGCTTCTTTTACCAAGAACCAATACTGCACCCATTTTAGGCTGTCTGCATGATATGCTGCAGGATATAATTGCAGCTTGGCTATCTAACTTCTTTCTAGAAGTTTCTGTGTTATTTTAGCATTGCTGGGGGTCTGTGCCATGTCACTAAAGCCACCTCATTAAGTTTGATCCCATGTTAAGTTATCAATGCTAAGTTGTCACTAAAGCCGCATCACTATAGCGACCTCATTAAGTCAGTTCAATGCTAAGTTATCTAGTGCTCACCTGAGATTGAACTTTCAAATCAGGGAACCATATGAAGATTATGTCCGACCTTCCTCAACACTAGATCATGCCGTGCTAGCCAAAGATATCAAGACCTATCTAAGTAACTGGCTGTTGAAGTTCCTTTATGGGCAGATCACTTAGTTGATTATACATTGGTGAAGCCATATCATCTCAAAATTATTCTCTTTTACTATTTAATTCTCTTCTGAAGAATTAAACACAAATTCTTCCTTCCATTGATCATGAAACTCCATAGCTATTCTTGTATTCCCAACAATATCAAACTTTGTTTGGGTAATAGTTAATATATAGCTAGAGATAAGTATGAAGTCTGCATTTAAATGCTAGTAGTCTCTCTTGAATAAATGGGTATGCTAAAGCTTGCATGGTCCAAAGATGGAGCCAACAACGAGGTCTCAAAAGGGAAGGATTCCACTGTCCAAGCCGAACTATGATCCACCCAAAGACTCCAAATCCAACACCACACTGCCTCACATCTATCAAGATACCATTACAGACCCCTAGTCGGATGGACTTCATCATCTATTGTGTTATGGCCACCCATCATAGCAATTCACAATCCTGTGACCCATGGAACCCGGAACCGTACGGGGCATTCCATACCGTATCGGCCAAGAGCCGGTACGGTTCAGCCATATAAAACGGTTCGGGAAGCTGGACCATTAAAAAAATAAAAAAATTTATTTTTCCGTATGGTACGGTATGGTACTGTACCGCCCGGTACACTCCGGTTTGGGCTCGGTTCGGGTCCGGTTCAGCTTTGGTTCAGCAACTTTTGCTTGAGAGGGGAGATTTTTTTCAGCTCATTTTTTATTACCGGTACGGACTGTACCGTACCATACTGTCGGCTGATCGGTACGGCCCTCGGTATCGGTTCAGCGATCCTTGCTGTGACCAAGTACCCCTTCCAATGACTTGTAACTGATGTGTTACATGTCCTATTAGTAACCATTTAGTTCGAGCTTTTCCCCTTCTTTTAGGAGATCTCTGATGTATTTCTTTTTTTTTTTTTAAATAAAACAATAACATCTATTTTTAGCCATTATAACTGAAAAAATGAGTGGGAATTGCAATATGACTTTGTTATTGATACTTGCCTACACACACATTCATATGCTATTAAAACAAAGTTATAGTTTATTGTCTATGTAAGGGGTGGTCTAGTGCAAAAATGTAAGTCATATGCTTGTACATGTGCATTACATTTAAAATAAAATTCTTTAGCATAGCATAGGTGATGAATAAGTCTAGGCAAATTTCATTCATTAAATTCTAGAAAATCAAGAGATAAAATATGTATTCTTAAATGATCAGATATACCAATATAAAACAAATATTAATAGAGAGAGCACCGATAAATCAAATGAAGTGTATACAATGCATAACATGTATATATGAAATATATACCCCATAAAAAAATATTTTTAGGGTTTAATTTCAATGTATAAACTAAGGGTATAAATCTTGGTTTTTGGCCCCTTCTCAGTTTTCTTCTGGATGGTAAGGAGCTGGGACCATATGGAACAGTTAGGATAGACCAAAACAGTCATTAACAAGAAGAATAGAAGATAAGTCTTCATCTATCCCAATTTGAGAGTTAAGATATCTCACACCCATCTCAGGTACCATTGTCTTCCTCGAATGTTTTGGTACCATCAAAATATGCTGGTACCATTGTAATGTGCCAGTATCGTCAGAACATGATGGTACAATTGGAACATGCTGATACCATCGGAACATGCCGATACTGTTTGGAGATGAATCCTTGGTCCAAACGTAAAGTTTGAGAACTCTTATCAATGATATTGGCTTAGGATATAAAGCAAATAGTCTTCTAGAAACACAAAAGGGAAGCTACACAATGGGAAAATGAGTTGAAATGGTTGTGATCAATGAAAGAAGAGACTCCTTTCTTGTTCAAACCTGAAGTGAAGTTTTTCTTTTCTATTTTGAAGATAGAGAACCCATCGAGCTTCTATTCGAAGCAGTGATGTTGTTGAAATTCAAAGATCCGCAAAGGCTGATTGGAGTTGTCCTTCTAAGCTCATAAAAGCTGTCCACATTTATTATTGTGATATTTCTTCCCAATCCAGACCAATTGGCATGTGAATTCTCTAAGTGAGAAGGGGCGTGGTAAGTGAGAGAGATTGATTTAAGATAAGTTTAAAATTCTGCACACGTTATCTGGGAGAATGACTGATTTAGAGAGTATTACCATTTAGATTGTTTCTAAATTATGCTGTGCATGCAAATCTAGGATATGTGAGGAAATCTTTTGGCATTTGTAGTGGAGATTTTCTATAAGGGATGAGTATGGTGGGATGTGAAATCAGGAAATTCGGGGAGAAGAGTCATGATCCCAATGGTAATTTTTCCCAATGCAATCCAATCTGCATGTAGACTCTCAAAGTGAGAAGGGACGGGGGACATATAAGGAAGAGATTGGTTTACAATATGTTAGGATTCAATACTCGTGGGACTTGTAGCTAGGATGATGGCTATGATAATGCTTGTGTCTCCAATACCGAGTCCCAAACCTGTAACATGCTTGTGTGGGTTTAGGTCAGTATTCTCAGGATGCGCTTTAGAGAATGCTGATGGAATTAATTTCTAGATCTGTAACTTTATTAAGAGATGATTATTATTTAGATCACTTTCAATCATGGTGTGTGTAGACATGGGATTGGAGAGAGATTAAGGCGATACTGATGGTGGTGAATGGAAACTTAAGGACATGCCTTATGATTTTTTTCTTTTATTTTTCAACCTTATTAATTTGGCCCTGCAATTACTCTGAGGTGTAATTTATAATGACCTGTTAGCTGTTACTCTTGTTAGATTCAACTTTATTTAGTTTCTAAAAGGAAATATGTGAAAAGCATCTTCAGAATACGAGCTTGATGCTGAATAATAATTGCAATGAATAAGGTAGGCTGAATAATAATTGCAATGAATAAGTTACAAATTACAAAGAAGTGCCAAGGTGATTGATGAAGAAAAGCAGCTTAGATTCGCAAGGTAATTGTGACAAGGTAGGCTGCATCTTGCTAACTTAGAAGCATCATGTAGGATAATTTTGTAATCTTAGAAATTGTGTACTATGATGAAGGCGACCCAGATATGTTGTTGAAAGTGTGCTTCTGCTTTTGAAGAATGCCACGTGCAAATTTGCGATTCATACTAACTCAGCAACTTAGATTCACAATCTGATGAGGCTGGCTGGTAATGGGTTAACCAATTTCACTATTATGAAGTTGACAAATTAACCATGATCTTTAAGAACAAAATAAAGTGGTGTGATGTAAAGCAATAAGGTGAAGCCACCAGCAATCTGCATGTAGGCCATGCCAGATGCAAAAAAGGTCACTGCAAGAAGCCACTCAAGATTTGTGGTAATGTTAAAGATCTTAAGATTGTAAAAGCCTAAAGGCAATCAAGGTGCAAAAGATTAATGCATGTTGTATAGTTCTGGTTAGTGTTGGAGCATGGTTTTTGCAGGGTTTGCGGTACCATCCCGTATCGCCCGGTACGGGATGTATCGTACCGTACCGGCTCTTGTCCGATACGGTTCATATATAAAAAACAGTTCAGCACTCTGGATTGTTTAAAAAAAATTAAAAAAATTATATTCTGTATGGTACGGTATCATACTGCCCAGTTTGGGCTCAGTTCGGGTCTAGTTTGTGCCCGATTTAGGTTAAACAATTTTTTGATAGGGAAGGAAGGGATTTTTTAAAGATTTTGTGGGCCTGATATGGGTCGGTATGGTATGGTACCATATCGTACCATACCGGTCAGTGACCGGTACAGGGCCCGATACCGATTCCGAGTTGGTACAGGGCCCGGTACCGATTCCAAGTTCCTTGGGTCTTTGGAATCAGATTGAACTGGGTGGTTTAGGGTGTTTTGAGCCATACTGGTGGCAAACTGGGATGGTTTTGCCTCACGAACTGGAACATCGGTGACAAACAGCGGAGGGAGAGGGAAGGGAAAGAGAGGACGATGCCACTAGAGATCGGCGGTGGCCCTTCGAGACCATGGAGGCCTTCGGGACTCCATGTCCTTCGCTAGGACCTCTAATCAAGAGAGATAGAGTGAGAAGGGGAGGCATGGTACCAGTGGGCGGGAGAGATGTTAGAGGGCCACCGGGTGATGGAAAAGGCTCCCACGAAATCGCTACTATGGAAGAAGGGCCATTGTCCCTTGTTCATCTAGATTTTTTTAAAAATGAAGATGAATAGTGAACCCGATGAACATGGTTGGTTGTCCCTGTTTTGTAGCAGCGGCATTGTGGGAGCCTTTTCCACCATGTGGCAATCACAGATTCACAATGATCACCTAGTGGCCCTTCGATGCCCTCTTTAGTGCCTTTCCTGTCCTTTGGTACCCTTCCTCCCCCTTCTCTCTCTTTCTCGATTAGAGGCCCTAGTTAAGGACACGGAGCCTTGGAGGCCTCCGCGGCCCTCTGATGGCTACTATTGACTCTCCGAGTCCCTCTGTTCCCTCCAGCGGCCATCTTCAGTGTCTCCTCGGGGTCCTTCCCCCCCTCCCCCCAGTTCGTTCCTTTGTTTCTATGTTTGTTCATGCCTATCTGGTCTGCTATGTACCGTACTAACTTGTACTACTGGCTGGCTGGAATGAGGACTGGTTTGGTTCTGCATTCCTTGGTTGGAGCTTTGTAGATATGTAAACAAGGGAATCATATATTGTTTATGCCCAGTATTTCAAAGTAACTATGATGAATGAATGATAACCATACCCAAACATGATTTATCATTGCTTGAAGGTCGCCAAGTATGTGGGCTTGGAGAGTATCAGGTGGATCCTTGATGAGAGCACAGATACTAGAAGTTTCTTATGATGTATCCATTCTAAAGAATTTCTAAGACCAATTAAAAATAGACAAAAGTTAAGCCATCTAGCTGGGCAATATGGAGAGCAAGAAGGGTCAAGGGCATGTCTGAAAAGACAAGTAGGCTTAGCTCGCTGCCAGATTCTTAATAATGTATGGCTACCATCACATCAAGGGGGTAAAATAAAGGATTCAGGTGATAGTTAAAAAAAGTCATGCTTGAAATTTAAATAAAAAATTGACATAAGGTCTTTTTTTTTTTTGTAACATGTCATGTGGCACAGTTTGTTCGTGGTTTGGCAGTATCCAAAGGCTCCAAAGTGACTAAAATTTAGTGCATGTAGGCTTTCAATAGTTGGAAAAGTAATGAATGTTGTGAATTTCTTATTTGACTGCCACACTGCATATTTTGCAGTACGCACCAAGACAACTAGAGGTTTCTATCATATGAATTGAAATATTTACTGCCCCCCACCTACCAAAAAAAATCATAAAAATTCTCTTTGTTAATAATATCTAGGGCTGGAACTGGGCTCGGGCTAGCCCGAGGCCCATTGGGTCAGGCTGACTTCACGTCGGGCTTCAGGCTAGGCCCGAATAACTTTGGATGGGTTTGAGGTAACATATAGAGCCTATTTGATTTTCGAGGTGGGCTCGGGTATACCATTAGCCTGGCTTGAGCCTGATCCATTCATGGCTTAAATATAAGCTCGATTAAGGCCTAGAACTAGGCTTGTTAAATTTTGCTTGGCTCCTCGGCTCATCTTGGTGAAGTCTTTCACCTCCTCAGCTCCTCTCTGCTCTTATTAAATCACTGAGAGAGGGCTCAAGGGCCTGAGATGATGGAGCTGCCATCACTGCTTCATTACCCGATCTTCTTCGATGGGAGTGGGCAATAGCATCGGCACTGCCACCATCCATCCTCTCATCTTCAGGAAGTTCCAAGCCCTCATCAACCACAAGATTAGGCCCACCCCAACACGTCTGTCGGAAGAAGGCCTGTGCTTCATTGGTGGTCCTCTACAATGTACAATCAACGAGTCCTCCGACTTTGCTGCCATGCAAGCTCATCAGAGAGGGAGCACCAGAGCAGGGGCTGGGGATGGGGCGATGGCAGCCCTAGGGAGGGAGATGGCTAGATGGGTTAGGATTAGGGTGTTTGAGGTTTTTTTTTTAAACAATTTTTTTAGACGAAAGAGAGATGGTGTGGCTGAAAACCTGATTGGACTGGCCTAATTGGGTTTGGGCCAGGCTCGGGCCTGAGTTTTTCAAAAACTTTCAGGCCTAAGCCCTCCCTAAAGCTCGAAAAAAGTTTTGGGCTGGGCTCGAGTAGGCGTGTGGCTTGGCCCACTTCCAACCCCAAGGATTCAGGTCCCGGTGGGACATCCCACGGGACACCGGGACGGGGTACCATCCTGTGTTGGGACAGGACATCTTGCCAGTGTCCCAGTGTCCCAATCGGGACACCTTGGGACATTGCCTATCCTAAGTGTCGGGATGGGGCGGGACGTCGATGCGCCCGGTTCCATGAAAAAACCGGGACAATCCTGTCCCACGGGATTTAAAACCTTGTCCAGCCCTAATAATATCACTATCCATTTGTTCTTACACTTTTATAACGGGGATAAATGGGATCAGAATTGCAGTTAAATTTTTATACATTGCGAATTTGTATCTTAAAATTTTTTGGTTATGCTGTTGGAGAGTGGTTGATTGGTTCATGTTATGATGGATATTAATTCAATCTGGTGCAGGTTGCGACAGGGCAAGTTGCAAGCACTGGAATAGTTGCACTGAGCTACGTTCAAAAAGTTTCTGAGAAGGTCATATTTCTGATAGTCAGAAGAAAACCTTATTCATGCTCTTGTATTTTTACCATATAAGTTTGCATTTACTGAACCTCTGTCTGGCAGGTTTCCCTTGCATCTGATTTCATGTACAATCATATGACAAGAGATGTGATTTCAAGTTTTGGTTATGATTACATCCTTAGACAGGTAGCATCTTGTTTGCTTAAATTTGCTCCCTTCTATTAATTACTCTGTATTTTTACTTGTCATGTTAGCTGCCTAGAGAAATTTGCTTGATACATTGCTATTATAGTTCAAGAATCATTGAATGAAATTATTCTTGTACTTCTGAGTTATTAGCTAATCTTTTTTTCATGATTTTGTTCTAGCTTTGGTCCTATCTGAAATCTGCAGTCTCTCTATCAACATAATAAATTTCTTCTCCCCTTTGCCATTTTGTTACCATTAGATATTGTCCATATGGATCATTTCATTCCTTAACCTGGTTTTTGTCCTGATCTTGTCCAGTTCTGGGAGATATTCATTCCTGTAAAACTCCAGTATCCTGACTTGTAGAATATGCCTGTTCTATCTGAAATATGGGATATTAACATATATCCTAGTGTTTTATTTAATGGCTCCATTTCTATTTGATAATGTTTACCTGTTAATCATTTGTGTCGTTTCTGGTTGAAACCAGCCACTATTTATCTTTACTCTATATTCCATAAAAAAGTATGGATTAGCAGATTTTGCCTGTAAAAACATTGTGTACCGGAACTTAAATGCTTTTTCTTCCCCATCTTGAGAAGATCTGGATTCAGAGTAGCATATATGCAGATACTTCAAATGTGCTATTGATTTCTAATATAAATATGGAAGACATGTTGAATCCTTGAAGGACATCAAGGATTCACAAGAATGAACCGACAGATCCCAAGCAGGGTTTCTCGAACTGAATTGAACCACCCGATTCAGACCGTACTATACCGGTCAATATCTGGGACGGTTCGGCCATGGAAAACAGTCTAGACCCCTGGACCGTCCGAAACACCTAAGAACCAGATCGAAACGGTCTGGTTCAACCCTGAATTGTACATTTCGGGCCGGTTCGAGCTCGGTTCGGCCCGATTCGGTTCAGGTTAGACACTGTAGCAATGTGAATTGGGGGTTTTAGTATGACTGAGAGCCCGATAGGTTCTCAGTTTAACAGAGAAGCTTATTTTTTCCTATCCAACCCATTCTAATCTATACAACTCGAGAAAAACATAGGAAAAACTTGAAAAAAATGTCAATTAAAGGTACGTAGATCCATCCTCTTCCCTCGTTTTCTTTTTTTCTTCTTTCTCCTCGTAATCTAGTCAGCCAGAGCATCATGTGACGAGAGGACATGCAGCTACACAACCCAGTCACAAAAAGGATAGGCAGTTGCATCTCTGATAGAGTACTTAATTCAATCAAATTTAGACACTAGGGAGAGCAGCACTAGTGATTTTTCTGATGGTCGAGGATGCAGGGAGGGACCGGAGGATAGGAGATGCAGTCGATTAATGATCTTCGATTCACTGGTGAGTTGCAGTTTATACACATTATACAGGATAGAGACCATGGTGCACGAGTTGATAGAGCCCATGGTGATATGATTTTATACAGGAGATGGGCTTTGGAAGATTGTTTAAGACACGATGCAACTGCAGATGATCTCGCACGTAGAGTAGGATCCATGGATATGTCAGGCTTATCCTCGTATTCTAGATCTTCTTACCTGTAGGCACTGATAGCTTATGATCTATATGGATATGGATATGGTGCATCCGAGACATCGTCTTCTATTGGTTATTATTTCATGCAGCTTGGAGCATCTTACATATTTGATTTTGCTGCCGGTATATTTGGATAGACCCATCTACAGGTATATCATCAGTCTTAGGATATCTCTTAGAGTCAGGATCTCAGCAAGGGATTTGCGATGAATTATGATTTGTATACCTTCTAGGATGATCATATAGATGATTATAATGCCTCTTGGCTAGAGGGATGGATTGATCTTCATACTAAGTATATCAATTATCCCGACATTTATGGATATTGACACTCGATTAGATTCTAAATATCGATATGTAATTATCTATTGATTATTTATTTATAAATTTTAAGTATTTTAAGATTCAATGATATCTAATCCATACATTGATAATTTAAAAATTAGAAATCTAGAAAGTCAATTTCATGTTACACATAGTTAAGAGTGTATTGAAATGATGCAAACATCAATTAGTATCAATAAACATTTATTTGAATTTAAAAATATTTAATAAATTCTTAAAAAATGATTTGAAACCACAAGAAAAAAAAATATTTTTTGCATGCTGGTTTGACAGCTTCCCTTTTGAGGTTTTTAAGCTATTAACAGCTCCCTGTTTAGAAATTTATTTCTTTGTGCAGCACTTCTTGTTAGACTAGCTGTAACTTCAGCACCAATGAAATGTGTACTACGTCCTGGTACAAATTTTTTTCTGAATGCTTTCATGATGGAAGGGAATTATGTAAAACATATCAGATGGGTTGCACAATCGATGGAATTTTGCTTTCATCATAAGAGACATGATAGAAGAAATTAATTCTCTCACCAAAGAAAGTGATATGGCTGCTTCTTTTTAGGGGTTGCATGAGGTGGATGTCTTATACATAGCAAATAGACTATCTGCATACTTGCTGTTGATACATAATGTTTAAAAAGGTGAATGCTAGATCAAAGCATATTCTCGTTGAAGTGCTTAAAAAGCCTTGAGGCTTTGGCTTAATGCATTCTCATTCTCATTCCTTAAGATTTTAAAAAGAATGAATATGGTAAGAGAAAAAATAAAGTAAGGTCCTGGGGAATGTAGTTTCCTGATGTAAAATCGTGGTTCTTCTTTCTTTGTTCAATGTTCTTGGTTGAAGAGCTTGACTATATAAATGAGAAGTGAGATCTCACCTGTCAATTGACCTCCTCTGTTTTTTTCTAGGCCCTATGCTAGCGGAATGCAGTTTGTTAATGTTTGTCTTCTTGGCTGCTAGCGCTTGAACTTATATATGAGAAGTTGGGCACCTTACCTGCCAACGGGCTTTTTTCATTTTATTTTACACCCCACTCTTGAAGTAGATTTTTCTTAGCTGCAAAACAGTAATATGCTTTGAAGTAGATTTTTCTTTTCTTTTTTTTTTGGCCCATGCATTGAGCAGCCATATCTTTATTGCTACAAAAGGTTTCAAATTTGTTCAACCTTTTCTTGTTTTGACCTAGGCTTTCTTTTTTGCAGCGTTTCTTATATCCTATATGTGGTAGTGATAATTGATGCCTGAATGTGTATACTTTTTACAAGCATCTCTATGTAACAAATATATCTGTTACTGCTAAAATACTTGTTCATTGTATTTTAAGCATCACACTTTTGACAACAGGTGTTGTGACAAGAATCAACATTTTTAGACTTTGTTCTTAATGCAACATATGTTTGATAATAAAATCTTTGATCATCACTATGAGAAGAAAAATACTAGTTATTGAAAATGTGAAACATTTATCATGTATGAGGAAGGGCTTCCCTTAATTTAGCTTGTCAAAATTCTCCAATGAGGTAATATCCTTGCGTAGGTCATGAATTGCTCTGGATTTTTTGACAAATTCCTGATATATATATATTACTTTGAAACTGCGTTTGAGGATTACTCTCCTTTTTAGATGTTTAGAACTGCCTTTCATTTCCATGCTCATATCCTTTTTATCTACAGCGGCAAATGGGGTTTGATCCAATGCTATTTCATGTTCGGGTGTTGATTTTGGACCTAGATCTGAAGCCATTGGTTGATAATGTAGTGTCTATTTCATGGAAAAGATTTTTGACCCAATAGGTTATTTGGGTTGGTTTGGTGTCAAGTATGACCCGGATCCAACCAAAATATTTGAGTTAAAGGCTAGAGGAGATGGGTTGGCCTATAGTTTGGGTCAAACATTTATCTATTATGTATTGCTAAAAATCATGAAAAGTTTTTAAACAAATCTAACAAGCCAACTTAAATATGAACTTCCATTCAAAAAACTTTTTAATTTGATCCAAGAAAGTGGCACTCTTATGGTGCAATTGTGAAAGTTTACAAACTATATATATATATTTTTAAAAAATAAGTGTTAATGTATTTGAGAATATCATAAATAAGAATCCACCAAAACAAACAATAAATGTTTAATTATAATTAAATGAAAGTAGGTGATAGGAGATTTGGTTATTTAGATATATACAGAATGATTGGTTTAAATAAGGTTTATTTGAAGAATTGAAGAAACATTTAGGGTGGTTAAGATGTGTGTCTGACTTGTTCTGGACATAGGAGAGTGGTTGGGACACTCAGAGGGTGGTCTAGCTCTTGCTCTTTGATGATCTGTTGGCTGAGAGAGTTGTCTTTGCCAATCCCCATCATTCAGGGCCCGAATGTTAGGACATGGCAGTCATCGTGCAATCCCAGATCAATGACTAGGGAGTTCTATGACATTTATAGGGAGGAGCTGATGAGGTCAATGGATGGTATATGGATTTGGAGACTTGGGATTTACTCGAGGGTGAGCTTGTTTCTCTGGAAGGTTGCTTGGAGTGACTGCCTACCAGAGTGCTTCTGAGAGGTAGAGGAATGGATATCTTAGCTATTTTTCCGAGCCGCGGGTCGGTGGACGAGACTATGGAGTATGTTCTCTTCCATTGCCTCCCTATCTTTTGCCGATAATCTTGGGGGGCAGTCTACCTAGACCTTCCTAGAGGTTATGCTGGTGAGTTTAGAGTTAGAGGCCACGAGGAGGGCCAGGATAAGGGTTGCTTATATTGCTTATCAGATTTGGCTTGCCCAAATTTCGGGTGTTTTTGAGGCGACATGATTGCCAGCGAGGTTCGTGGTGGAGAGGGCCATGACCTAGGTCGCGGAGTTTAAAGAGGCCTTGCTATCCGATGTGACCTTGAGTACTCGGGACATCTAGGACCTTTTTCTTCTATCAAAAGGAGGATTTTCATCTCTTGGGAGCCCCCACCAGCATCTTTCTTGAAGGTTAATTTTGATGATAGTGTATGAATGGGAGAGGTGGAGCAGGATTTGTCATCCGAGGCCCTGACTCCTGGCTTATTGTAGTTGGCGGTGTTCGACTGGTGGAGACCTCTGTGCCTGGGGCTGAGTTTAGGGCAGCTTAGGAGGGGATATGTTTTGCTAGGTTAACTCCAGGCCGACCGTCAGATTATGGAGGGCGACTCTGCTATAGTTATGACCTAGTTGTAGGGCATCAAGACTATGATGCAGCCACTCACCTCCTAGTATGTGACATCCGTTGCTTTCTTTTAGGGTGTGTTGCTTTTGACATCAGGAACATTTATCACGAGGTGAATAAGGCCGCGGACTGGGTCGCTTCTTTCGTTGTGCAGCATTTTGATGGTGCTCTTTGGGATGATGTGTCTTTTTTGCAGATATCATTCTTTTTTTTTAATTTTTGGGATGTACTCGTACTCGTATTATATGAATTATTCGTTATATCAAAAAAAAGAGAAACATTTAGGCTGAAAAAGGTGTTTTCTATGTTTCTGGTTTTTGGTTTGGGCTGAATCAGGTCTAGATCGGGTGGGTCTATTTTTTTTGTTGACCCAAATTAGACTAGGATTTTATCTGGGCTGGCTTGGTTCTCATCAGGTCTTAAAATAGAAAAAACCCATGTGTGATCGATTTACAAACTGAGCCCAAGTTTTGACCCTCGATCCTATCCACAAGTCTCCATAATAAATAGATTGAGCCGAGTAATAGGGTTGGTCTGGACAGGGTTGGGTCACTAGTTCTTGCAGCCCAATTTTTATCTAATTCTCTCTACTTTTTTTCACACCTAAATAGGGGTGAATTTTTGATCCAACCCAACCTATTGGGTTTGCTGATTGGGTGTGGGTTAGCCAATCCCAACCTATTTGGGCCGGGCCCCCCAACCCCATATTACATGCTTGTATGTATGTATATATGTTTGTGTGTGTGCGTGCGTGCGTGTGTGTGTGTGTGTATGGTAATATGTATATAATCTTTAAGTGGTTGTTTTATGTGGTGACTGTAAGCTATTGGGTCAATGATCATGCTATTTTGTTTTAAAACTTGAATTGGAATGTAATATTTTAGATATTTGTGATTTATATTGTTATTTTATTGTCTCTATTATGTCGTGATTTAGGCCAAAACTATGAAAACAAATACCGTACTTGCACAATATGAAAACCCAAAATTAGATGGGCTTGGACCAAGTAAGCAGGTCAGTGGGCTGGCTGCAGGTTGTGTTTGGATTGAGAATTCCTGACCCACTAGCTGGTCGGGGCAGGCCCTATGGGCCGAAAGAAATGGTTTCAACCATACCCAAACATGGTCCGACCAGCAGATTACATCCTTGTACTTATGATCCATAGATTATTGTCACTGCATTAATGCATACTTTGTAATTTTTCTAATCTAAAATTTTAGACAATGCTATCTCTTTCGTGCATATCTTTTCTCTATTATTATTTATTCAGTTTTATTTCATCTGATAAGTTTTATATTTCTGGCAATATTTGGCATGTTAATTTTGTTGCTCTGCACATACATCCTAGGCTTCATGTATTTCATGTGTATTCAATGTGTGGGATTAAAACATATTCCAACTGAGTAAATTGATCTTTCCAACATATGGCTTTCATTCTATATCACAGAATAAGTGGTGTTGTGGGCTCTGTAAGACATCTTTGGGCCTTGTTTGGCATGACATGTCCTTGTTGCCCTTGTTAAGGCACTCTTGTATTCATGGTAAGGGACAAACTAGGCTATAAGTATTTTGATTTCCTAAGGCAAAGAATTGTTCGTTGATTTAGGATTTGTTCATAAAATTTCACAAATCAATGACATTTCCTTTTGTACTGAATGACACCTGATTCAGCATTTCTAACCAAGTCAATCAAGGGCCATGTTGACCTCCATTTGATCTTCAGCCCTTTTCCTTTGTTTCTGGAATTTCATTTCTCTTGCTTTTTGAAACCTGTAACTGCCGAACTAATTTCCCCAAGCATGTTAAAGTCCTTATCACATTTTTGTGGTGATTTCTTCTTTTTGTGTCAGTTCTCTTGTACTCATTTCAAATTGAGTTGGTTGGGACCTCTCTTAATTCAACATCAGATCTTTTTTCCTATGTTTTTACAGCTTGCCTACCATGTCCAAGCTAAATTGCATTCTTTTGCTTCTTATTTCAACTTGGACATTGTTCCCCCCTATCTGACACGTGTTTGTTTTATCGATCCTTCACCTGAATACACTTTAGACATTAATTTCTCAGTTTATACTGCCTTATTGAAGACTTTCAGACATGCAATAAGGCACATATTATTCCAGTCATGGTTATTTCAATTTCCAATTTAGGCTCCAATATTTCTCTATAGAAAAACATCCCTTTCTTAAGCTTGACTTCAATTATCAGATGGAAGATCATTATTCTTTATCTTGATTTCTAAGTTTCATAAAATGGTTTGTTCACCCAGACGCTGTTACTTCCTGCCTAATCACTGACTTGGACAAACCAAGTATATGGAAATCAAATACGACCTCCATCCATTCTTTTGCAAAAGCTACTCTCTGACTTTCTATTGTCAGCTGCTACTAATATTTTCACCTTGTACTCCCACCAAACATTTATTTTTTGATTAACTATTAATTTGGTTAAGGGGAAGTTGGGAGGGGGAGACTACCAGATATGTCCTCTTTTAACAGATATTTTTTTTTTCTTTTAAATGTCCAATGCTTGCCAATTGAGTTGGTTGCTGAACTGAATGATGACCACCACTTTTACAAATTCTTCTCAAGTCACAAATTTAGATTTATTTCATGGAAAAGGATGTGAAGCCATGATAAGTGACAGTTAAATGCCTTATCTTGGCATTAGTTGCTTTCTGGGACTTATTAGTTAAAATTTAGGTAAAAATTCCAAATTTATGCTAGAATTTAGTGCAACTAAGATACGCAAAATGCATGTCTCTTGTTAATACTTTGTTGCCTAACTACTTGTGCTCTAGCTACTTGTAGCAAACATATTAAAGATACTTGCAACATGCAAGTCATGCCCATGTTTGCTATTGCATTGAGATGACATGATGTAGGTACATAGGGACTTCAAAATTCTCATATCCCGTCAGTAGATTCAAGGGTAAATGATAAAATGACTAAAATTATTGAACTCATAAATGCTAATGATTTAATGTTTTCTTTTCTATTTATCCACATGAAATTTTTTTACAGTGTCGTTTAAGGGGGAAAATTGATTCCACTGGTTGTGTGGCTGCTTTTCTTGAGGAGCGACTTAATATGGGTGTCAATTTTATTCTTTCTGCGGAGGTGAGCATGGCATAGTTACTCGATGCCTCCCTACAACCTCAGTTTTATTATTTCCATTGTACTTGTCCAGTTTGGTATTTTTATTTTTAACACAGTCAAGTGAAAAAGATGAACTAAATAGATATCTATTTGTCCACCTTTTTATACTTATAAACAAACCTTGGCATTGATCCCAATTCTGGTGCTAGTAAATCCTCTGGCATTTGTTTGCTCTTAATCTCTTATCCATCTGATGGGCATGTTGCAGATTGATCATCAGAAGAAAGACTACAAATTTGGGTTTGGCATGACTGTAGGAGAGTAAAACTTCATGTAACATCTCTTCCCAAGAATTAATGGTTTTCTGGTCGCTGGTTTTGTTGGCTGGGCCTTGTTTTCATGGCCAGTTGGGGCCACCAATTCTGAACAGTTCTTCAAGTTCTGCTTGGCAAGTTTATTATGTTGAAGGTTTTATAGAAAGAAAGAAACCATCATTTTTGCAATTTTATCAGTTGATTTCCAACATTTGGATACAGCATTTGGTGGCCATTTGATATTTATGGCATTCTCAGGCCATGATTCCTTGTTCATCACCGATGGAATAAGTTCTATGACAGGGTTGATCAAAGATAAGTTATTCTGGTCCTTCATTTAGATATTCTAATTTTGCAGAAGTTTTGTCTGTAAATCAGAATGCTCTTCCTGCATCGACTTCTGTAGATTATTCACTTATTAGCAGTTGTGTAGTTCTCTCCCTCATTGGTTGAATTCAGATAGTGTTTCTCAATGCAGATAGAATACAATTCTTACCACTGATGTCTGTCATGACCAAATTCACATGTAATTTTAAATGGATAATTGAATTTTAAGATGTGATTCATGCACAGATATCGGTGTCCTGGATTGTCTAAAATATTGAGGGTTGACAGGTATCATGGTCATGGTTTAAAATTTTAATGACATTCTAGGTCAAGTCAATTGTGCCTATCTCTATAACCATATATGCTTTTTTTTTTTTTTTTTTTTTTTTGTTGATTACCAACTTGAGATTAAAGCAATCCAACTTGCATTGTTTAGAATTGGAATCAAGATCTTTTCAAATGTCACCAGAAGGAAGTTGATAAATTCAATCAAGAACAGTGATGACTTGCATTTTCAACAGATGTCTGTGTGTCAGTTAATAAAAAACAAATTCTATCTTTGATTAGAGATTTTGATAAAGAAGTCTATCCAAAGGTGTTTTGTGTTCTTTATTTACTCCGGTAGATCTGGAAAAAAAAAGAAAAAGAAAAAAAAGACCATTACCACAAAGAAAATGAATTAAAATAAACAGCAGTCCGCTCCTGTCTGCGTTGATGCCAAGAATGCTAAACTCATGCTATGTTTTAAATATGGTACAGAAGTACATCTTAACAAGTGCTGAAGTGGTTCTTATTGAATTCAATTTAACTATAATCAACATTCTCAGTTTGTGTAATGGAGCCTAGTTTTTCATCAAGTCCACCAGCCAGTTGGTCACAAAGCTGAAGACGATTTTAAGCTGTGTAATATTTCAGTCCACCAAAGTTCTTTGTTCAGTAACTCATCTTTTATATGATGTGCAAATCTGTGATCCTACGTGAAGAGTAGATTATACAGTGAGACTAGGCTCGAAAGTGTGCGACATAGCTACAATGTTCTGCAAAAAAAAAAAATTGTGAATTATTGATGAAACAAGGCTCAGATGAATCATTTCATTACACATTGTGTCGAGTTTTTTTTTTTTTTTTTTTTTTTAATTTTAACAAAAAGAGAATTATGTGACACGAATCGTGAAAGCTGCACAACACGGGGCACCTTTACCAATGATATGCTCAGAGCATTTGAAAGGAATTTATTACTAGATTCGGCTGAAGTCATAGATCTTGAGAAATATCAGTACAGGATATTGGTTCAAACTCTTTAATTCAATCCTCCTTGTCATCTCTTCTCATTGATCCACCCATACAATCAATTTCTCCCTCAACGGCGCATGAAACTCAAACTCCAGCCCAAGCACGGAAGCACCCTTACATAACCCGGTAAGCCTATTCAAAACTCTGCCACGGTGGTCTGATCAAAATAGCATCCTGAAAGGTCCACCATTGGGCAACAAACCAAGCATTACTGGACCTTTAGCCCCTTTTTCAGTAGGGAGGACCCCAGTATTCCAATTTATGTCAGTTTTGACAAAGCCTGGGTGCGCACAATTGACGCACATATCTGGATCTCTCTTTCCAAGAACTCTTGTGTAGGCATTGAGCGCAGTTTTTGATACACTATATGAAGGTAACATCATTGGCCATCCACCTGCTTCAAGACTTCCATTCTTGACGTCCTCCAGGAATCTATCAAGCAACTTCTCTATCTTCTTCTCTTCGTTCAAGTTATCGATGACATTCAGTTCATTTCTGATACTTTCACTGGGCATCCTCTGATAGCAATCCAAACAACAAAACCGAACTCGCATGGTAAATAAAACTGCTTGTGTTAGTTTTAAATCTAAAGGTATAGAACTTTTACCTTTAGCTCTGATCTCAGAGAGGAAACATTGACAATCCTTGCACCTGAGGTCGAGCGCATCAGGAGAGGCGGTAGTGCTTCTGTCACCCTTTTTGACGCCATAGTAATTGGTGTCCAGGCATGTTATGGCATCTTCGTAGCCCTGACGGATCACTCCTCGAACTATGTTGGTTGGCTTACCAGAAGCTGCATTGCGAGCAAGAGTGCACTATTGGTCTTATCAAATCATTTTTAATGTCATTTGATAATCTGTTTCATCTACCTTTATCTTGTTATGATGTCTATTAAAAGACTTTTTATTGAGGTACAAGAGAGAATGACTTGCATAAGTCTTTTGATTGACCATATAACTGAGTGAACAGATGTCTGGACTCTGATTATACGAACTAAATTTATGCAAGTTACTAGCCATTCTCATTCTGGAGATTTTTTGAAGGATTCTACTCATCAGAGTCCAGCATCATTTTTCCAAGATAATTTATTAATGTCTAAATGTTAGTCATTCAATAAATATTTTTGTTATTGTATCGCAGATGATCTTGACATGATATTTCTTTTAGACCTACAACAAATGGTTTGACACCAAAGGAGTTACCCAAGATTCAGGATCAATATTAAGAGCTTTCAGGCCTTCGACATCAACAAAGACTCCTGAAGCTCCTGCATTATTTACCTGTATCCACAGCATGGCTCTAACAAGCGATCAAGAGAGATCAGGGTAGCATCAGTGTTTGAAGTCTTTTTTTTTTTCCCAATATATCGAGCTTTCCGAATTGATTTTGGATGAAATGGGCTAAGGATGCAACACTAGCATAATCTCGAACATCAAGTTGATGGAAGACCACATTGGAGAAGCCAACTTGGTGGAGGAATTCAACAGCACCTATCCCCTTCTTCTCATCTCTTGCTGTTAGGATGACAGTTACGCCATGGCTTGCGAGCTGCCGAGCAGTTTCAAGGCCAATCCCTTTGTTGGCTCCAGTAATCACTGCAAGCCTGTGCAAAGACACAAGGCAAGTAAAGATTTTGTGCAGATTTGAATAGAAATTTGATAATAAAGATCACATACTGGTCTGCAATTGGCTGCTTGTTGCTTCCCATTGTCCGCTGTCCGGCCAAGGAAGAGCGGGTCTCAGTTATCTATCAGCATATGAAACCTGGTCACTAATCAATATTTAAATGCATGGCAATCTTGTATTGTTGTTGTTGTTATTACGGTGATGAGTGAGCAATGATATAACATTGATGACAAGTACAATACAAGATGCTAAAAGATGACTGAAAATTAATGACATGTGAGCAATATGAAGTTTTTTCACTATTTTTTTGTAGGTGTTCATATATAGAGCAATGCAAGAGTAATGCAGAAATTTCAAGCAAAAAAAGTTAAAAGGATGATGTTCCATTGCCTTGTGGCTAGTCATGTAGACGATGCTTAATTTGGGAGTAACAGAAAAGTGCTACAGTACCTATGAATTTTTTTCCTATCAATTTTATCTATTATTCAACTGCATCTACTACAATAGTATTTTGTATATGAAATTCATTTCATGTCTATGCTCCCTGTAAGCTAAAGCCAACACAATTTATTATCTACCAGAATTTATTTTTAAGTCCTGAGGCTAGGCATATAGGCAATTTTTGGACCCATGAAGGTTTGCACAAACTTGAAACCTATTAAATAAGCTAATGGGTTTCTTGTTGTACTAGGATTTGAGTCAAACAATGGATCGATGATTTTTAAGGGGAAAGGCTTGACAAATAGAATATCCATGGGATCAACTTTAGTAAAGACGAACTGAGGAGGTTTGCATAGGAATATCTCTCTGGTGTAATACTTAAGTTATTCCGAAATAGATGTTAGGACATGGTGACATAAGGGACCTCCTATTAGATGTATGCCCCAGAAACTAATCTTACATATTTCTTTTTCTAGGACATGATTTTGTATTTAATTTCAAAAATTAGACTTTATAATCCATATATATTGTATCCATGTATTTTCCAAGGAGTTAATGGATAATGACACATACTTTCAAGAGTTGAGAATTTGAGATATGTATCATTATAGGTTAACTCATAATACTTCTGATTGAAGAATCATCATGGGGACAGTGATTGATCTATTAAGACTGGTGCATAAATCACTTTTCTTTTGGATAGACGAGTTTCGAGTCTACGGTATCAGGACACTGGAATGAGAGTGCAAGTGGTTGTTAAAGAACAACGGCACTTACGTAACCAACTATGAGAAGTCACATGAATGTCTACTCACTTATCAGTGACTTCTTGATAATGTAGTGTGTGAGTAGTTCCTTGACCTGTGATGCCTTGGTCATTCATAAAGGATTATTATAGTTTGACAAGCATATAAACATGATCCTTATCCATATAGGGCCTTGTAGTGTATATTGACTATAGTAGGTTTGCTATAGGAGTTGAGAATATACTTATAGCGGATCTGTCAGCTTTGATAGAAGAAGCTAGTCTTATGCAATTTAAAAAACTAAGTCCTAAAATCCATGATCATGATAGATGAAGGATGAAAAAGTATTTTCATAAGTTTCACAATGGACTTAGGCTAATTGAATCTAACATATAATGGATGCTTAGGATTTGACGAGATTCCATGACCTGCATCATGTTGGTAGTTTCAATAAAGAAACTTGATCACACGATAACTACACCTAGGGGTTCAGCTATTTTATTCTGCAGGGTTGCCACTACATACTGCTATATATTACTGGTGGATTGTGGGAACCAACTTGGATCGTTTTCGGATCATCGACCAATGTTAGGGTTGAACTAGAATTGTTCTGGTCCATTGAAAAGAATTTCGATGATACTATGATAAAGATCATAGTATGTCTCATTACCAGACAGAATAGAACTTAAGAGATCATACACAATAGGGACTTGACCTGATCAAGAGCTTTTGGATCAGTTTTAGAAATTCTAAATTTATAAGAGTTATAAATTTAGTATTTGCTAATTTTGGCACTTGCTTAGGGACATAATTGCAAAAGTTTAAACTTAATTGGACTAATTAGGTTTAAGAATCGTAGTTGGACTAGGATTTTAAATTCTATTGTGAATAGGATTGACAGTCTTTTCAAATTTGATTCGAATCTAGCTTGAATTGGATTCAAATTGAACTCTATTTGAATCAAATTGATTTGGACCTTGAACCTAATTAGATTAGGTTCAAACCCACTTAAATTGGGCTTAAGAAACCTTGAGGGGCACTGCCTATTTTTTCTCTCTTGCATGTACATGCAAGAATGAAAGGAAAGGTGCATTTTTGGTCTTTCTCCTTCTTTCCAGGGACTCTCTTTCTAGATAAAGATAAAGTTTAACTTTATCTTAATCCTTATTTGGATGAGGATAAAAATTCTTATTTTTCTAGAATTTTTTTATGGGCATGGAATCCTTGTAATTGTGTGCAACAAAAACCATGAGAAAGAATGTTAGTGCCAAACATTTCTCATGCACATCCTCCTTCACATTAATTTCCCTATTATCGCCCAATTATTTTGAATTACATTCAGATTAGGATAAGTTAGGAAGTTGTCTTGATGGGTAAGGACTCCTTTAGGCATGGGATTATTCTTTTGTGCGACAAAAGGAAGAAAAAAAAGTTGGTTGCGCTAAACTAGTTTTCTCACCATAATATTTTCTTCACGCTATGTAATCCTTGTTGCCTACTTTCAAAAATAATCAGATAAAGTTGGACTCTTATCTTCATGTGGCTGAGCCCTATCCAGAGTTGGTGTAAGATTGGAACATGTTTTGTGCAACAAAACATTGTGAGAAAAAAACCCGACGTACATAGTTTTCATTATAAGTTTTCATCATGCAAAATCTTTTCTCATTCACTTCCTTTTTGACATTGTTTTGAATTTAGATGGAGACCTAGCTATTGGTGGCATGAGTTGCTGGGTTATGTTGGTTTGTGCGACAATTTAATCAAAGCAGGTTTAGGGGTGGGTGCACTTTTTCTTCTAATGAGAAACCTTACCGCAAGCCATAACCTCCTATCCTCCTTTCCTTCTTAAATTTATAAGAGTTATAAATTTAGTACTTGCTAATTTTGGCACTTGCTTAGGGACATAATTGCAAAAGTTTAAATTTAATTGGACTAATTAGGTTTAAGAATCGTAGTTGGACTAGGATTTTAAATTCTATTGTGAATAGGATTGACAGTCTTTTCGAATTTGATTTGAATTGAGCCTGAATTGGATTCAAATTGTATGCTATTTGAATCAAATTGATTTGGACCCTGAACCTAATTAGATTAGGTTCAAACCCACTTAAATTGGGCTTAAGAAACCTTGAGGGGCACTGCCTATTTTTTCTCTCTTGCGCATACATGCAAGAATGAAAGGAAAGGCGCATTTTTGGTCTTTTTCCTTCTTTCTAGGGTCTCTCTTTCTAGATAAAAATAAAGTTTAATTTTATCTTAATCCTTATTTGGATGAGGATAAGAATTCTTATTTTTCTAGAATTTTTTTACGGGCATGGAATCCTGTAATTGTGTGCAACAAAAACCATGAGAATGAATGTTAGTGCCAAACATTTCTCATGCACATCCTCCTTCACATTAATTTCCTTATTATCGCCCAGTTATTTTGAATTACATTCAGATTAGGATAAGTTAGGAAGTTGTCTTGATGGGTAAGGACTCCTTTAGGCATGGGATTATTCTTTTATGCGACAAAAGGAAGAGAAAAAAGTTGGTTGCGCTAAACTAGTTTTCTCACCATAATATTTTCTTCATGCTATGTAATCCTTGTCACCTACTTTCAAAAATAATTAGATAAAGTTGGACTCTTATCTTCATGTGGCTGAGCCCTATCCAGAGTTGGTGTAAGATTGGAACATGTTTTGTGCAACAAAACATTGCAAGAAAAAAACCCGACGTACATAGTTTTCATTATAATTTTTCATCATGCAAAATCTTTTCTCATTCACTTCCTTTTTGACATTGTTGTGAATTTAGATGGATACTTAGCTATTGGTGGCATGAGTTGCTGGGTTATGTTGGTTTGTCCGATAATTTAATGAAAGCAGGTTTAGGGGTGGGTGCACTTTTTCTTCTAATGAGAAACCTTACCGCAAGCCATAACCTCCTATCCTCCTTTCCTTCTTCAATTAATTTCATGCCATGCTTCTGAAAATCAGAGAGAGAAGAATCTTGAGAGAGAGGTATAAGGAATAGAAAAAGTGTTTTCATCTTCTTAGACATCTAGAAATAAGTCTCGATACCCTACGTGACGGGTTCGCATAAAGGCTGCAGTAGTTGGAGCCCTTATCTTCAAGAGTTGAAGCCAGATCTAGATCCAAGCTGGATGAGATGCCTGCGAAGGAGCTAGTACCCTGATGTCAACGTTGACTCAATCAAGAACGAGCCCCGAGTGAAAAATAGTAAAGGTTGGGTGCGTGCACGGCTCCGATAGGAACCCTGATGATCCACCGGATGCGATTCAATAGGAGAAGAAGATGGATATTGTTCTAAGATAAGTATTTTTATTCTTATTTTTAATTTTTAGAGCTGCTATGTGATCTATATCAGCATGTTAGTTTATATTGTAGGTGCTTTTATTTTATTTTGAATGCTTATTTATGAAAATAGTTTTTATAGATGCAATTTTCACTATCTAGGATTTTGAATCATGTCAAACATATGCATGCATAGCAGCTAGGAAACAACAATGGTATCAGAGCCAGGGTTGGCTTTCAAACATGCTAAGATAGATTATAGTTACTCACAATGGAATTGCTGTAGTTTGAGAAGTACATAAACATGGTCTGTTGATCCCTGGAATGATTTTGATGATCACAAAACATTGGAGCATGTATTTGATACTAACTCTTTACAAATGTTCAAGAAGCTTTGCAGGAATTGATTACCTTGGTTTTAAATGGTATTCAAATTCACTTAAGGGAAATTCAATTGAGTTTGTAAAAGCCCCAAGTTATGAATATTGTAATCATGAAAAATGGGCTTAAAATTGTAAGTATTTTGATAAAGTATGTAGATTAGCTTTTAGTTGACTCAATGATGAAGTTTTTGGGAAGCTTGAAGCAAATTTTTAAAAGACTTGTAAGAGCCGACTCAAAGTGGCACGGCACGGAGGAAGATTCAAAGTTTCAGAACTAAGAGCCGACTCCTAGTCCAAGAGCCGACTCCCACAGAAGTTTATTTTTGGCCTGACTGAGACTTCGAGCTGACTCCTGGAGCTCGAGCTGGCTCGTAGAGCCATTGTCTGCACTTCAACAACTAGCTGCAGAAATTGAAATTTGAATTCCAAATCATCTCCAATGGCCATTTCATGAATCCCAAGGCTCTACAATGGCCATATCACATGGAAAACTATAAAGGAGATTATTTTTGAAGGATTAATCAATTAATGGAGATTTATTGCTGAATATTCTTGAAAGAACAAAGAGCTTCTAAGTTATTCCTCTACCTACCTCAAAGAGCATTCAAGTGAGACTCAAAGCTTCACCAACTCCACTCTATCATTGAATCCACTCATTGAAGAAGGGAAGAAGCAGCATTGAAGAGCATTTAAGGCTTGACTTCATTTTGATCTTCATCGGCAACACCAAAACAAACTTGGTTTGTTGTAGTTGCTTGTTATACATCTTATATCTTTGTGTGCTCTCTTATAACAGCAAGGGGCTGTATCTAGAGAGAGAGTTAAAGGTTTTTTGGTGAACCTTGTAAAACCTAAGTTTGGATTTTTGGTTTTTCCAGTTTAAAACCAAGTGTTTGGGTTTTCTTTGGTGATCCCGTGTAAAACCAAAGAAAGTTTGGATTTCTTTGGCGATCCCGGTAAAATCAAAGTATATAGGTTTGGATTGTGAGCCTTGTAAAATAATCCAATTGTATCCGGTTGGGGGATATAGTGGAAATCCCAACTGATCCTTGGGTAGTGGATGTAGGAGCCGGTTGCTCCGAACCACTCTATTTCTTGGTGTTTGTGATTGTACTTTCATTGCTTGATTATTTTAATTTATTTACTTCCGCTTTGCACACTTCACCTCTACACTAAAAGAATTTCAAAGTGCACATACTTGCAAAAATTTTTAATCCCAATTCACCCCTCTCTTGGGAAGCCATCTAGGCAACAAGTGGTATCAGAGCAGAGTCTCTAAAAGTTACTTAGAGTAAAGACATATGGCACATCCCATGAGCACTTCATTGGCCGAAGGTCAATCCACAAATAGACCATCACTTTTCACCGGAATTAATTACACTTATTGGAAGGCAACAATGAAGATATACATTCAAGCCGTAGACTTTCACCTATGGAAAATTATCATGAAAGGACCTCACACACCCATAATTAAAGTCAATGATGTAGAGGTTCCCAAGCCAGAAGAGGATCGTGATGAGAATGATATGAAATTAGCTGAATTAAATGCCAAAGCGATGAATCTATTATACTGTGCTTTGGATCCAAATGAGTTTAATAGAATTTCAACTTGCAATTCTGCTAAAAAATTTGGGACAAATTAGAAATCACACACGAAGGCACCTCTCAAGTTAAGACATCAAAAATCAATTTGCTTGTACATAATTATGAGATGTTTAAGATGGATCATAGTGAGACTATATCTGCCATGTATACTCGTTTTACTGATATTATAAATGGTCTCAAAAGTCTAGGTAGAACTTATTCTAATGCTGATCTTGTTCAAAAAGTATTAAGATCTTTGCCAGATAAGTGGGAAGCCAAAGTGACAGCAATTCAAGAAGCAAAAGACCTGAATACACTGCCACTGGATGAACTGCTTGGATCCTTAATTACTCATGAATTGGCTATGCAACAAAGGACTAAAGAAGATACAAAATGGAAGAAAGCCATTACATTTAAAGAAACCGAGGAAGATAAGAATGAAGAATCTGATTCATCAGATGATGATGATCTTGGAAGTGATGAAATTGCCCTAGTCATGAGGAAACTCAAAAGATTTATGGGCAAAAGAAAAATGAATAGATGGAGAAAGTATTACAGAAAAGGTGACTTTGGAAAAGAAAAGGAAAGAGATAAAGAAAAAGATAAAGAGAAAGATAAAGATCAAGTATCTATCAGCTATGGATGCAAGAAACCAGGACACATCCGCCCTGATTGCCCTGAAGGAAAGAAAAAGATATTCCCTAGAATGAAGAGGAAGGTAATGCTAGCTGCTTGGAGTGATAGTGATGAAACTACTTCTACTGAAGAGGACGAAGATACAATAAAAACAGCGCAAATCTATCTAATGGGTTTGGAGGATGAGGTAAGTACTTCTGAACCTAATTTAGAATTCACTTATGATGAATTACATAATGCTTTTTGTGAATTATTGATAGAATATAAAAAGCTGGTTTAAAATTGAAAGATTTAAAAGATAAATTTGATGTATTTGAAAATGACAAAAATGAATCTTGTGAAAGAAACAAAATCTTACAAAGAGAACTAAATTTGGTTTGTGAAAGACTTAAGATTGTTCAAGTTGAAAAAGAAGAGCTTTTTGAGAAAAATAAGAATTTGAAAAATGAAAATGATGACCTAAAGAAAGAAGTTCAAAAATTGAAACCCTTAGTTGAAAAATTAATCCTAAGTTCTAACAAACTTGAGTTAATCTTAAAAGATCAAAAAGAAACAAATAATAGATTTGGAATTGGTTATAAAGGCTCTATTTCCAACATATTTTCTGCTTCTACTTCATATACTCCAAAATTCATTAGTTCTAAACATGTTAGACCTAAATTTGCATCATCTCGTAGTTATTATTCAAATTCAAGGATTGTATGCTATGCATGTAATAACATTGGTCATAAAACTTTTGAATGTCATTTGAAACACAATGACAAAAAAAAAAAAAAAAAGTTTGGGTTTCAAAAGAAACCATTTCCACTAACTTGCAAGGACCCTAGAGAGCTTGGGTACCTAAATCTATTAAATGATTATTTTGCAGGGATGTCTTGCAGCCACAAGCATAAAGAAAAGATGGTATTTGGATAGCAGCTATTCAAGACACATGACGGGTGATGTTGATCAATTCTTCATCCTAGAACAGAAGGATGGTGGAATGGTAACATTTCGTGACAATAGAAAAAGAAAAATAATCGGTATAGGTAAAATCAAAATTATTCCTACATTTATTGAAAATGTATTACTGGTAGAAAAATTAAAGCATAATCTTTTGAATATTAGTCAGCTATGTGACATTGGTTATAATGTATTCTTCAAGTCATCAATGTGTATAGTAGTTGATCCACTTGACTCTAGTACTAAATTCATTGGACATAGACTTGGTAACATTTATGTGGTAGATCTTAATGATCTAGCCATGTCAAGTAATACAAGTCTTATAGCAATGAATGACAAGAGCAAGGAATTAAGTTTACTATGGCATAGGCGACTTGGTCATGCTAGTATAGACACAATAGCAAAATTGATTTTTCAAAGATTTAGTCAAAGGTTTGCCAAAGTTTAAAGTTAATTTTGATTATGTTTGTGAGCATGTCAGTTAGAAAAACAAGTGAAAGGGAGTTTTAAATCTAAAAACATAGTTTCAACTTCTAGACCCTTATAGCTACTTCACATGGACCTATTTGGACCTATTAGGACTATCAGCCTAGGTGGTATGAAATATGGACTTGTGATTGTAGATGATTTTTTAAGATACACATGGGTTTTATTTATTGCACATAAGGATGATACTTTTAATGTATTCAAAAAGTTTTACAAAAGAGTTATAAATTTGAAAAACTTATCTGTTATTTCAATTCGTAGTGATCATGGCACCGAATTTGAAAACCAATATTTTGATCATTTTTGCACAAAGCATGGTATTGATCATAACTTTTCTGTACTCAAAACATCACAGCAAAATGGTGTTGCAGAAAGAAAAAATCATACTTTGGAAGAGATATCCAGAACAATGCTTTGCGAAGGAAATCTTCCAAAATACTTTTGGACAGAAGCTGTTAATACCGCATGCTATATTTTAAATAGAGTTTTAATTAGACATATTATCAAAAAAACCCTCTATGAGCTTTGGAATAATAGAAAACTAAATATCAAATATTTTATGTTTTCGGATGTAAATATTTTGTTCTCAACAATAAAAAAGATAATCTTGGTAAATTTGTTGCAAAATTCGATGAGGCTATTTTTCTTGGATATTCTTTAAATAGTAGAGTCTATCGAGTTTTTAATAAAAGAACTTTGACTGTTGAAGAATCTGTGTATGTTGTTTTCAATGAATCTGACATTACATCTTCGAGAAAGGAAGATTTTGCTGATGATGATGCAGGTACACTAGAGCATGGAATGAAAGACTTGACTCTTAAAGACAAACAATCAAGTGAACCACATGAAGAAGAGGTGAGTAAAAATCATGATGATCTACCTAAAGAATGGAGATATGTACATTCACACCCTAACGAATTAATTATAGGAGACTCATCTCAAGGTGTTAAAACTAGATCTACACATAGAGATGCACATGATTTAATTGCTTTTGTTTCTCATGTAGAACCTCATAATATAGAAGAAGCCAAAATTGATCCTAATTGGATGTTAGCAATGCATGATGAATTAAACTAATTTAGGAGAAATAATGTTTGGACCTTAGTTGAAAGACCCAATGATCATCCTGTTATAGGCACTAAGTGGGTTTACAGAAATAAACTAGATGAAAATGGAAATGTAATTAGAAATAAAGCTAGATTGGTTGCACAAGGATATAATCAAGAAGAAGGAATAGATTTTGATGAAACCTATGCATTAGTAGCTAGATTAGAAGTCATTAGACTGTTACTAGCTTATGCATGTTTTATGAATTTCAAGTTATTTCAAATGGATGTAAAGAGTGCATTTTTGAATGGTCTTTTATCTGAAGAAGTTTTTGTTGAGCAACCTCTCGGTTTTATCGATCATATTTTTTCAAATCATATTTTTAAATTGAATAAAGCTTTATATGGTCTGAAACAGGCACCTAGAGCTTGGTATGATAGACTAAGCAAATTTTTAATTATAAATGAATTTGTTAGAGGTAGTGTTGACACCACACTGTTTATTCAAAGAAAGAAAAATGATATTTTGGTTATTCAAATTTATGTTGATGACATTATCTTTGGATCTACTGATGAATTTTTGTGTCAAGACTTTGCTAAGCTAATGTAGGGAGAATTCGAAATGAGCTTGATGGGCGAATTAAGTTACTTTCTTGGACTTCAAATTAAACAAACAAAAGAAGGTATTCTGATCAACCAAGCCAAGTACATTAAAGAAATAATCAAGAAGTTTGGCATGGAATCAAGCAAGGTAATTGGAACACCAATGAGTCCTGCATGTAGACTTGACAAAGATGAGAATGGCACAAATGTTGATCAAAAGCACCGAGGTATGATTGGATCATTACTTTATTTAATAGCTAGTAGACATGATATATTATTTAGTGTTTGTATGTGTACACATTTTCAATCTAATCCTAAAGAATCACACATCACAGCTATTAAGAGAATTATTAAATACCTGAAAGGTACTTGTAATGTAGGTCTGTGGTATTCTAAGCACACATCACTGAAACTAATTAGTTATTCTGATGCTGATTATAGAGGATGTAAAATAGATAGAAAGAGCACAAGTGGCACCTGTCAATTTCTAGGTGTTAACTTGATCTCTTGGCACTGTCGCAAACAGAACTCTATAGCTTTATCTACTACTGAGGTAGAATATGTAGCTGCTGGGAGCTGTTGTGCTCAAGTGTTATGGATCAAGCAACAACTAGAAGATTTTGGTGTTGTCCAATCTAAAATTTCTATCAAATGTGACAATACTAGTGCTATTAATTTATCAAAAAATCCAATTCAGCACTCACGAACTAAGCACATTGAAATTCGACATCATTTTATTCATGATCATGTTTTAAACAATGTTGTGGAACTTGAATTTGTACCTACAGAAGACCAATTAGTAGACATTTTCACTAAACCATTAAGTCTAGATAGATTTGAAAAATTAGAGGAGAATTAGGGTTCTGTGACCCATTTTAAACCTATATGACCTAATTTTTGAAAATTAAGAAAAAATTATCTAGAAATCTCAAACTTCTCTTTAGAGCATAGGGCAACCTAGTTTAGACTCTAGAAACCCTTAGAAACTGAGTTTGACCCATTTTGTTTTTTAGAATAGATTTTAGCTCGAGCCGACTCGAGTTCTCAGTGCTCTGTACGAGCTGACTCGCAGGTCGGACCAAAACTTTTTAAATAGGGTTTCCACTTTCCCTATTCATCACACTCTTTATATTTCGACTGTTTCTCTCTAGCCGACTCTTCACTCCTCACTAGAAACCACTCCAAAACCCTTTTTACCTATTCAAATCCTTAATCTTTGGAGAATAGGGCCTCGCAAGGCGGTGGCAAAGAAGGCAACAAGGGTTGTTCGGACTGCGGCTGAGGAAAGGAGGAGCAAGAGGCGTTTGGATACTTCAATTCTGTAAGAAGAGCAGGAGCCTGAGCAAGAAGAAGTCGTTCCAGCACCCCGGCAGATCATTCCAATGGAAAATCGACAAGTGACCCCTGGTAGGTGCATCGATTTCAATTTTATTGAACAAGAACATTTGAATATTGGTATGTGGCTTGAAAGACAGAGATGGAAGGAGTTTTGTCAATTAAATGTTCCGACTTACCCAAATTTGGTTCGACAATTCTTTGAGAACATGTCTCTAGGAGCTTTTCACATTGAAGGAACAGTAAAAGGAAAATTGATTGAAATAAATGAGTAAAAATTGTCAAATTTGTTGAATATACCTAAAGAAGGGGACTGCTATTTGGTTATGAAGGAAAGAGTGAAGACTCTCAGACTCATCTTAGGAAGATCCAATGTGAAAGGAGTTATTCATGTGTGTGCAAATTAGCTCTCATTGGAAATGAGACTGTTGCACAACATCATTAGCCAGATTTTCCTACCTAGGACGGGCAGATTTGATTGGGTTAGTGAGAGAGATCTCATATTCATGAGGCGACTGATTGAGGGGGAGCCCCTTAACCTTCCATTCATTATGATTTCTCAGATCAGAGAGGTTGTACGTAGGGCACGAACTTGTTTGCCCTACGGGATGGTATTCACTTTGTTGTTCCAGGATGCTGACATAGATCTGACTGGAGAGGACTGTTGGTTGTTGCTGCACACCGACAAGTATACAGTGAAATCCCTAACTAGGATGGGATTTATCAAGGTTGATGGAAACTAGATTAGAAGACTTCAGGAGTTCCTGTTGCACACTCAGAGGACTCAGACGATGACATACAGGCTACACAGGGTCATGGTGAGCAGACTGAGGGATATATTGATGAGGCTGGACCATCCAAGCCAGCTCCTGCTTCACCATATTCACCGGTCAGGACTCCTACTACTACTGTTAGAGCTGATACTGATGATAGACTCCACAGAGTTTTAGAGGAGATTTCTTGTCTTAGGACTGACACTGACAGGAGGATTACTTCTCTACAGTCTGAGATGCAGCAGGGCTTTCATGATATCATGGTTATATTGAGACAGTTATCCGCGGCCAGCCAGCATGAACCTTCTACTTCCACAGGGACTGGCACAACGACTGGCACAGGGACTGGCATGGGCACTAGACTGGTACTGGCACACATGCTGAGCAGGGACAAAAGACACATTGTACTGATGTACCATATCGAGCCACACCTGCTGTTGGTGAGCCTCGGGATACTATGGAGGCTACTGGATCTGCTGATGTTGGAGTGACTCCTGCCACTCAGATATTTTCATCCACCAGTACTTTGGCCCTATCTCTTGATCCACCTTCTGCCAGACCTACACCCATCTTTATTTCATCAGAATCAAAAACTAAACCTAAACCTAAATCTAAAGTAACTAGGACTTCTACACCTACTAGGACTAGGAATAGGGATCTCCGCCCTAGGTTCCCCAAGTTCAAACCTAGTCCAAGTATTCTAGAGGTTGGTTCCTCCTCTGATGAGGAAGAACCTGATAGTGATCCTAGCACCTCATTCTGATGTTTAGGTTTTATCTTTTGAGACTTTTTATTGTTATATTTTGGTTATGCGATACTATTTTGTTATGCCGTGGCACATTTGTAAAGTATCACATATCGGTATGTATTGACTTATTTCTCATATATATATACTTCACTTGTTATTAAATTACTTTTATGATTGAATCAATGTCCATATCTCATATGTTATGTGATTGTTGTGAATGTTTGTCCATTTCTCATTTACCTTTTGTTGATGACAAAAAGGGGGAGAATGGAGATTGTGTGTGGGCATGAAAAAGTAAAAAGTACAAAAGCTGTTGTTTCATGCAAATTTCTTGGAAATTTTTTGGAAATCTATGTTGATTCATGAAAATTACTCAAGAATTGTTTAGAAAAGCTATATGGATAATTAAATGTTATGAAATTTTGATAAAATGAATGTTTGATTCATAGAAAGTTGATGAAACTTAAGTTTACTTCAAAAGTTTGAAAATTCTATAAGTTTCGATACGCTTTGTATAGTTAATATCTTTGATACATCATGTATCGATACATCATGTCTTGATACATATGAAATTTCATGTTTCGATACTCTTGATACACATAATACTTGGTATTCAGTTATATACATTTGATACATTATGGCATATTATATTGATACACTGATACCTAATCTATATGATATGCATAGACTTGAAAATACTGCAATTGTAAAGTGATTTCAATTTTTTATCATGCCCAGTGTTTTGTCATCATCAAAAAGGGGGAGATTATTGATCCCTGGAATGATTTAGATGATCACAAAATATTGGAATATGTATTTGATACTAACTTTTTATAAATGTTCAAGAAGCTTTGCAGGAATTGATTACCTTGGTTTTAAATGGTATTCAAATTCACTTAAGGGAAATTCAATTGAGTTTGTAAAAGTCCTAAGTTATGAATGTTGTAATCATGAAAAATGGGCCTAAAATTATAAGTATTTTGATAAAGTATGTAGATTAGCTTCTAGTTGATTCAATGATGAAGTTTTTGGGCAGCTTGAAGCAAATTTTTAAAAGACTTGTAAGAGCCGACTCAAAGTGGCATGGCACGGAGGAAGATTCAAAGTTTTAGAACTAAGAGCTGACTCCTAGTTCAAGAGCCGGCTCCCACAGAAGTTTGTTTTTGGCCTGACTGAGACTTCGAGCCGACTCTTGGAGCTCGAGCCGACTCGTAGAGCCATTGTCTGCACTTCAACAACTAGCTACATAAATTGAAATTTGAATTTCAAATCACCTCCAACGGTAATTTCACGAATTCCAAGGCCCTACAACGGCCATATCACATGGAAAACTATAAAGGGAATTATTTTTGAAGGATTAATCAATTAATGGAGATTTATTGCTGAATATTCTTGAAAGAACAAAGAGCTTCCAAGTTATTCCTCTACCTACCTCAAAGAGCATTCAAGTGAGATTCAAAGCTTCACCAACTCCACTCTATCATTGAATCCACTCATTGAAGAAGGGAAGAAGCAGCATTGAAGAGCATTTAAGGCTTGACTTCATTTTGATCTTCATCGGCAACACCAAAACAAACTTGGTTTGTTGAAGTTGCTTGTTATACATTTTATATCTTTGTGTGCTCTCTTAGAACAGCAAGGGGCTGTATCTAGAGAGAGAGTTTAGGTGAACCTTGTAAAACCTAAGTTTGGGTTTTTGATTTTTTCGGTTTAAAACCAGGTGTTTGGATTTTCTTTGGTGATCCTGTGTAAAACCAAAGAGAGTTTGGGTTTCTTTGGTGATCTCGGTAAAACCAAAGTGTATAGGTTTGGATTGTGAGCCTTGTAAAACAATCCGACTGTATTCGGTTGGGGGATATAGTGAAAATCCCAAGTGGTCCTTGGGTAGTGGATGTAGGAGCCGGTTGCTCCAAACCGCTTTATTTCTTGGTATTTGTGATTGTGTTTTCATTGCTTGATTATTTTAATTTATTTACTTCCGCTTTGAACACTTCACCTCTATACTAAAAGAATTTCAAAGTGCACATACTTGTAAAAGTTTTTAATCCCAATTCACCCCCCTCTTGGGAAGCCACCTGGGCAACATGGTCCTTAGCCATATAAGGCCTTGTAGAATATGTTGCCTATAATAGGTTTGTTGGAGTTGAGAGTGTATCTATAAGGGATCTATCGATTTTGGTAAAAGAGGCTAGTCCTATGCACTAATTTCAAAATTTATGGCCATGGTAGGTGAAGGATAGAAAAATATTTTCATAAGTTTCAATAGACTTTGGCTAATTGAATCGAGCATATGATGGATGCTTAGAGTTTGACGAGACTCCATGACCTACATCCTATCGAGATTTTCGATAGAGAAACTTGATCACACAGTAACTATACCTAGAGTTCAGCTATTCTATTTTGCTAGGTTACTACTACATACTGCTAGATATCACTGGTGGATTGTGAATACTCATTTGAATCATTTTTGGATCAACGATTTATGATAGGGTTGAACTAGATCGTTTTGATCCACCAAAAAGAATTTTGATGATACTGTGATAGAGATCATAGTATGTCTCACTATCAGATAGAATAGTAGGGGTTTGACCTGATTAAGAGCTTGGATCAGTTTTATAAACTCTAAATTTATAAGAGTTACAAATTTAGTACCTACTAATTTTGGCACAAGGCATATAATTGCAAAAGTCCAAATTCAATTGGTCTAATTGGATTTAAGAGTCCTAGTTGGACTAGGATTTCAAATCCTATTACGAATATGATTGACAACCTTTTCAAATTTGATTCGAATCAGGCTTGAATTGGATTCAAATTAAATCCTATTTGAACCAAATTTATCTAGATCTTGAACTTAATTGGATTAGGTTCAATCCTACTTAAATTGGGCTTAAGAAACCTTGAGGGGTGTTGTCTATTTTTTCTCTCTTGTGCACATGCGAAAGGCATATCTTTGGTCTTTTTCCTTCTTTCCAGGGACTCTCTCTAGATGAATATAAAATTTAACTTTATCTTAATCCTTATTTGGATGAGGATAAGAATTCTTATTTTTCTAGATTTTTTTTAGGGCATGGAATCCTTGTATTTGTGTGTGACAAAAACCATTAGAAAGAATGTTACCGCCAAACATTTCTCATGCACATCTTCCTTCATGTTAATTTCCTTATTGTCACCCAATTATTTTGAATTACATTCAGATTAGGATAAGCTAGGAAGTTGTCTTGATGGGTATGGACTCCTTTGGGCATGTGATTATTCTTTTATGCAACAAAAGGAAGAGAAAAAAGTTGGTTGTGCTAAACTAGTTTTCTCAAAATAATATTTTCTTCATGCTACAAAGTCCTTGTCGCCTACTTCCAAAAACATTTAGATAAAGTTGGACTCTTAACTTCATGTGGCCATGCCCTATCCAGAGTTGGTGTAAGATTGGAACATGTTTTGTACAACAAAACATTGTGAGAAACAAAACCCGGTGTACATAGTTTTCATTGTAATTTTCATTGCGCAAAATCCTTTCTTGTTCACTTTCTTTTTGAAATTGTTTTGAATTTAGATGGAGACCTAGCTATTTGTGGCATGAATTGCTGGGTTATGTTGTTTTGTGTGATAATTTAATCAAAGTGGGATTAGGGGTGGGCTCACTTTTTCTTCTAATGAGAAACCTTACCGCAAGCCATAACCTTCTATCCTCCTTTCCTTGTTTCTTCAATTAATTTCATGCCATGCTTCTAAAAATCAGAGAGAAGAGAATCTTGGGAGAGAGGTATAAGGGATAGAAAAAGTGTTTTCATCTCTTTAGGCATTAAGAAATAAGTCCTGATACCCTGCACAATGGGCTTGCACAAAGGCTGTAATAGTTGGAGCCCTTATCTTCAAGAGTTGAAGCCAAATTTACATTCGAGCTGGATAAGAAGCCTGTGACGAAGCTAGCACTATGGTGGCATCATTGACTTGATCAAGAACGAGCCCCGTGTGAATACTAGCAGAGGCCGAGTGCATACGCGGCTTTGATAGGAACCCTGATGATCCACTAGATGTGATCCAATAGGAGAAGATGAATAGTGATCCAAGGTAAGTATTTTTATTCTTATTTTTAATTTTCAGAGCTGTTATGTAATCTATATCAGCATGTTAGTTCATATTTTAGGTGATTTTATTTTATTTTGCATGCTTATTTATGAAAATAGTTTTCATACATGCAGTTTCTGCTATCTAGGATTTTGAATCCTGTTAAACATATGTATGCATAGCACCTAGGAAATCAACAATGGTATCAGAGCTAGGTTTGGCTTTAAAACATGTTAAGATAGATTACGGTCTTTCATAATGGAGTTACTGTAGTTTGACAAGCACATAAACATGGTACTTAGAATAAAGGGCCTTGTAGTGTACGTTGCCTGCAGTAAGTTCGTTGTAGGAGTTAAGAGTGTACTTATAGGGAATTTATTGTTCTCGATAGAAGAGGCAAGTCCTATGCGATTTAAAAAACTAAGTCCAAAAACCCATGACCATGGTAGGTGAAGGATGGAAAAATGTTTCCATAAGTTTCACAATAGACTTAGGCTAATTGAATCGAGCATATGACGGATGCTTAGAATTTGACGAGACTCCATGACCTATTTCCTGTCAGTATTTTTGATAGAGGAACTTGACCACACGGTAACTATACATAGAGTTCATCCATTCCATGTTGCTGGGTTGCTACTACATATTGCTAGATGTCACTGGTGGATTGTGAATATCTACTTGGATTATTTTTTGGATCAACGATCCATGTTATAATTGAACCGGATCATTTTGGTCCATTGAAAAGAATTTCGATGATACTGTGATAGAGATCATAGTATGTCTCACTACCAGATAGAATAAAACTTGAGGGATCACACATAGGGGCTTGACCTGATCAAGAGCTTGGATCAGTTTTAAAAACTCTAAATTTGAAAGAGTTACAAATTTAGTACCTGCTAATTTTGGCATTTGCTATTTTTAGCACCAGGAACATAATTACAAAGTTTAAATTCAATTAGACTAATTGGGTTTAAGAATCCTAGTCAGGTTAGGATTTCAAATCCTATTGCAGATAGGATTGATAGCCTTTTTAAATTTGATTTGAATCGAGCGCAAATTAGATTCAAATTGAACCCTATTTGAACCAAATTGATCTGGACTCTGAACCTAATTGGATTAGGTTCAAACCCACTTAATAAGAAACCTTAGAGAGGTGTTGTCTATTTTTTCTCTCTTATGCGTACGTGCAAGAATGAAAGGAGAGGTACATCTTGATGGGTTTGGTGACCAGGGCGGAAGCGTGGATTTCAAAAAATTATTATGAAACCACTACCAAACCCTTAACCCAAGACCTCCTTACTAGGAATTAAAACATATAAACATGTATATATGATATAAACTAGAGTTTAGGCACCAACCTGAACTGCTAGTATCCAATCCGATGAAGAAAACCCTGATTCATCCTTCTTCTCCACCAGGCGCCCAAATGTTCGCCCTCCAACGGTGATCCACACGGGGCTTGACCAAGACTCCAGCACCTTCAAAGAACTTGGTTCCACCAACTAGACTTTCAAACTTAAGACTAATAGGATTTGGGCAAATTCCAATCCAATTGGACTAACTCTTCTTTGAATCAGCCTTTCTACTCCTTCCCTTCTTCTTCCTCTTCTTCTCTTCTTTACTTTTTCCTAATTCCTCTCCTGATTTGAACACTCCTAGGCCTTCCAAAGACCTTGTCCTAAAAAGGCTAGAGTGTTTAGGACAAGAGGATAGGATGTAATAAAAATAAGAAAGAAAGAAGTCTTCGGAATCAAATCTTTTTTTTTAACACCCCGAGAGGCTACGCTATTTATAGTGCACCAAGGGACTTCTGAGATATCCATTCACACCAAAAATATACGTTACTTGGTTTAAAACATGTGACTCTTTGATTTGAAATAAATATGAGAAGAGTAAAACAGAAGGACACTTGAATGAAACATTACGATGTTTTAATCAAGTGTCGCTTCCTTTCATTCTTCCAAGCATCAAAATCAAATGGCCGGCCTCTCTGGTATTTAAAATTGAAATGCCACATCAAATGGGACGCCATCCAGAAGAGTCACATGCCATCTGGACTCAAAAGTGCGCAGAATAAACTCAAGTATCACGTTGCTTCATTTTTAGCGCCAAGAGTCCCAAGGGGCGTGGACTCTTCTTCTTTTGGCATGAAGATGTATCCAAAGGGGCGTGGAAGACTCCAAGAGGCATGAAAGTGTGTTTGACTTGGTCCTATGCTTAATACAGAAGGACTCTTGGCCAGGGGGCACCTCTGGATTATTTTCTCATGCAATTTCTACGTAGAAAACATGTTGGCGCCCAAGAGTCCCACTTAGTCCAAACATTTCATACGCCCAACTTAGCCCAATTGCTAAATGGATAATCTCAGGTTAATTAATCCAAATTGGCTGACTTAAACCTTGGTCTTCTAGCCAAGGACTGACCCAACACTTGAGCCAAATTTAATTTGACTTTAATTAATCCAAATTAGCCCAAATCGGAACCTGATTCGAAACCCATTCGAATCTAGGTGCTAGGGTTTGCAACACGTGCTAGCATGTTCACCTGCAAACATGGTTTAATCCAATTAAACCCTTGATCAGAACCCTTTGTGTGTGACCCATTAGGTTCCACATCTAGCCAGCAGTGAGTCCGGGTGTAACTTGACCTGATTCGATTGGATCACATCCAAACTGATTTAGGTCAAGTCAAGCTAGCCCAACTAGGTCAATTAGAATCCAATTCTAATTAACTGATTGAATTACCATAATTCAATCAAATCTCCATAAGACAAGATTGACGTCTAGCAACGTATCATGCCTACCCGGAAGATGTGAAATTTTGGTGGCATTACCAAAATACCCTTCAGTGGTGAGTTACCGGGCAATTCAGTCCTTCGATCAGCTTGCACCCTGAATATTACTATGGATATGGATACTTGTCAAATCCAATTTCATATTCATTCCTAGCTCAATCTGATAATGATGATTCATTAATGAACTATTAAAAACTATTTCTAATATTCATACTTTGATCAAAGATTTTCCGAATCTTCATTTGATCAAAATCAGCTGGATGCGATTCCCTCTTACTAGTGTTGATCGACTCCTTTTTGACCTACTCACAACCTCCATATGCAATCCACCATACCCAGTATCACCCCATGCATGACTCAGTGTCATGATTGAGTGTGAACCAAAGTATGGATTCATGCATACAAGGTACCATGGCAGTCTCAGGTCAAAGGACCACATACGCTACTCCCACAATGAGAACTATCTATTGACAAACAGATAAGGTTCTGTTGCCGCATGGACCGTCGTGGCACGTAACTACTGATGGTGTCAAGTTGTCCGCACCCGCCCATCGGGGATGCCTCCGGTACCTTGAGACCTGCAAGACGACCAACGTCAATGACCCGGGCCCGGGATTCTGGCGGGGGCACTCCGATGATCAAGTTAGTAATGGCCCAGGGGAACAGATCCTCCTGGTCGAGCCCCTCTTGATGAGCTCCATGCTAGGAGGAGTGAATATAGTGTATGAGAGTGCAAGCAAGCTTGGAGATGTGGTGGCCGAGGTGGTCTTGCCTTCCTGTCTGGCCTCTCCCCTTTCTCCTCTTTCTCTTTGTGGTGGTTGTGTTGTTCTTGCTTGGAATTGGAAAAATGAGCGTTGTTACCTCCTTTTTGCTTACACTGGCTGGGTCATTTTTTGCGGCTTGCCTCGGGGTCCTCCCATGTTGTTAGATGGGTATGACGTGATGTCATGCCATGAATGGTATGCCTTCTTTATTAGGTATCTGGGGAAGCTTCCACGAGCCTCTGACGTTCCTTCGATTTGCCATTCCTAGAAGTACGGCAGGGCCTCGACTGTCACGTCGCTGCTCTCGAGAATCGTGCTCTCTGGTATCTTTTCCCTGGTTGTACAGCAAGCCGGTGGGTGGCATAGTGCCTTGATGTGAGCTTCCCTTCTTCCTGGGATGAATGGTGGCCGTGGGCATTGATGATGATGTGGCGGGTGCTGTCGTACGGTCCTCGGGGGGCCCGCCATCGTCTTTAGATGGGAGGTGCTTCTTCCTCGGTGGTTGACGTCTTGACTTGTGTCGGGGGCCAAGCTAGAAAGATGGAACTGGTGGGGACACCAAAGGCACCAGGATAAGATAGAGGCTTTTCAACCCTCTATGAATTGAACAATAATTTATGAGTCCATCTGTAATAAGGGCTTAGCCCATCTGAGTCCATTTTTGTTGTTATTTGAGTTTTTTGAGTTTCAGTTCTATACTAGTAGCTCATGTTGAGCTAGTTCAGTCCAGTGTTAGTCAGCTCATGTCGAGCTAATTTTATTTTTTTGAGTCCTATTCAACCATATTGAAGACTCAAGACCACATCATACAAGTGAAGACCAAGTCCAACCATATTGAAGACATGGAAGTATAGCCCAAGCTCAACCCAGCTTGAAGATTTGAAGACCCCAAGAGAAAAAATTCAGAAAACCCTGATTCCTTGCAGATGCCCTACAGATGCCCAGATTCCCTTCCAGATGCCAAAATATATTCATATACCAAGGCATCTATGATTTTAGAGGTCCATTTGCATCCTAGCCCAAAGAAATCAAGCCCAGGCACTAAGCCCAAGCCCCTAAGAAGCAAGATACCAGGGAATATTCCTGCTACATGGTTACCAGGCCACCCCAGCTTCCAAAGGCCCAAACCCATGCGCCCGAGCCCCTTTGGGCCGGCCTCTTGCTGCTCTTAGAAGCCCAACACACCCCCTAGGCGTCCTTGGAGTGTTGGCCAAGTCAAGAAAATTTTTAGGGATTTTTTCTACCTAATGTTTCATTATTTTCTAGCTAGGGTTTGAGAGGGAAAATGATTCTTATGTAAAGACTTATGTGCCCTTACTTGGAGCCCAAGGTTAAGGGTCTATTTAAAGGACCCTAGCCTCTTGTATGACGGGAGATTTTGATATATGAAATAAACCTTGAGTTCTTCTATTGCTTTCAGTGATTACCCTGCTGTGTGCATAAAGGGGTTTGAGAGTTCTTCTTCCCGGTGTTTGCAACCATCCTCCTGCCGCCAACCATCCTTCCAGCCCCCTCCAAAACTTTCTTCCCTTTGCTGTTTTCCTTTTTTTTCTTGATCTCCTTTGAGTTTTCTAACCCCTGACAGGTCGTTTGCAGGTCCCCGAGTTCCTACGAATCCAACGACTCCAGCCAAGCCTCAATCGGACCACCGACCAGAAAGCCGGGTACCGCGGGTCTTTGGCTCGATTTTCAGGCCGCATCCATCGAGGAACGAGAGATCCCTTCACTGCGATCTTCACCGGGCACTTCAGACGATGTCAGGTACACCCCTCTACCTCCAGTCTTATTATTGTAGGAGAACTTGCCCTAACCGAGGCTTCTCAGCCCCGGCGATCCTTCTTTAGTACTTTTCTAGGTTCTAATCTGCATGCTTGGCTTCAAAAACTCATACAAAATTCTCTACAACAAATTTTGATCTGAAATTCGAGAATTAATCACCTAACCCCACATATAAAACATACAAAAAGAATTGCATGCATATTAGTCCCCCATCAGGGACCCACTCACAGGAGACCCGTCTCGCGGTGGCTCGGCTGTGAGGAGAGGGGCCGAGCTCGGCACTAGGCCAGAGGGGCCCAGCTTTGACCAAGCTCGAACTGGCTAAGGTGGCTGAGGTGCGTCCAGGCCAGGGGACCCGGCCTCGAAGGGGTCCCACATGGCGGAGGAGGCTTGAGCTCGACTCCGGACCACGGGACCTGAGCTTGGGCTCGGAAGGTCTGCCTTTGATGGGATTTGAGCTCGGATCCGACCTAGGCGCCCCGACCTGACGGGTACTGACCTGGCGGAGGACGGAGCCCGACTTTCGACGGGCAGCCCCGCTGGCATCGGGGGCTCAGCCCGGCGAAGGGGCCCGTGGTGGTAATCCCGCGTGGCGCCCGATGGGGGCTCCATGTCAGGCTCCTTACTCCATGTCAGCGATCTGGTCACATCATTTGCTCCCCACTCCCGAGGCCAGTTGTCACGTGGCGCTCGGGGCAAATGGAGTAGTTACGGTGCTGATGTGGAAAGGTGGGAAATCTGGTGCAATAATGATCGATATCGGCGGTGTCTCGCCCGGCGGGCCCTTGAGCCTGTGCGGGGGCGCCGCGTGGCCACGTCTTGGGAGCAGTGATGGCGGGCACGGAAGCTAAAGTGGCTGCAGTCAGATGGGGGCACTGGCTCCGTTGATCGGCAACACGTGGTGTGACTTTTGGAGAAGCTATAACGGTACAGTCGAAAGTAGGTTGTCTCGAAGGGATGGGTAAGTCCTTTCAAAACATACCTTTTTTCAAATTCTTCACGCCCGGAGTCATACAGGAGCCTTCCTCTTCTTCTTTTCCAGCCGTTGGCGCCTTTTGTGAGCATCAGCAAGTTAGCTCTTCCTTCTCGCCCATTAGAAGTCACCGTAGACCTTCCTCTGTTCTTTCCCTCCCTTTTGTCATTTAGGAGTCACCCTGTTCTCTCCCTTTCTCTTCCATGGACCGCTTCGGGCCCAACTTCCATCCCTCTTGCCAGGCTGAGGCCGTACCTTCCCGGTCGAAGACTCCTTCATTTTTCGACAAGGAGATGGAGGCGGCGAGGTGCGAGTTCAGTAGAAGGCCTTTCCATGGCCCGGTGTCCATTAGGGAACCCGGGTCTTCTCCTCCTCCTCGCTTGGCTTCTCTTCCTACTCCTGCTCCTGCTTCTACTTTTGTTTCTGTTCCTCTCTCTGAGCTTGAGTCTTCTCGGTCATCAGGTCCAGGAGGGATCACTTCGGTGATTACCGCTGAGGACCTTGCATTCATCCGGGAGGCTTACGGCATCCCCGGATCCATCCAGCTCTCCGTTCCTCGTCCCGGAGAGCGAGTCACTTCTAGTGGTCCTCGGTGGATCGCCTTCTATGAGGAGATCTTCGCTGGAGGTCTCCGCCTCCCTGTGCACCCTTTTTTCCTTTCTTTCTTGGCCAGCTACCGGCTTGTCCCAGCCCAGTTGGTCCCCAATGCCATCAGAACGATATTTTATTTCATCGTTCTGTGCCACTTCCACGGGATTGTTTCCCGTTTTTCCTTGTTCAGGGCCTTCTTCATCCTGAAACGCCACCCTACTGAGGATGGGTGGTGGTCCCTTTCTTCCCACCCTCGGGGCATCAGATTTGTGCTCCCCTCTTCCATCAAAGGATGGAAGAGCAGGTTCTTTTTCGTCTCTATAGAGGGGATCGACTGGGTTTGGAGCGACCCAGATCGATCTCCGAACAGGAACTCCGTCGAAGCTGCCGACCTTGATATATATGACCTGCTTAGATCGATCGAGATCCCATCATTGGAGGTCTTGCTGTCAGAGCAGAATCTTCGTGAGGCCGGGGTCAGCTTGGCGTGGGAGCCGGGTGAGTTCGACTTGGCCACTTCACCACCGTTTCTTATTTATTTTTCTTTCTTCATTTCATTCATTTCATTTTTTTTCATTTTTTTTCTTTTCTATTTTTTTTTGCTGCTGCTGTTCGGCTGACCTAATTTCCTCTAGTGTAGAAATGAAGTTTTCGATGGATGAACTGCTCTCATTTTCTGAGGAACGAGAGTAGGCTGCTGAGGTAGGTGAGCCCGCTTCGAAGAGGGCTCGAGCCGAGGATGGGGCGAGGTTGGTGCAGGTTAGGGTGGACGCACCGGTTCAGGAATGATGGCGAAAAAGGGTGGCCGAGCCCGTTCCCGCACCGGCCAGGCAGCGTGAGCTGGTGGCGGCGCCCGAGCCCGAGATGGTGGCCCGCGCGAGATCAGCTGCCGCTGCCGCCAGGTCGGCACTCCCCATCCCGGAGGTCGTCAACATTGAGGAGGAGGAGGGCCCGAAAGAGATCAGGCCAGCACTCCAAGTGCAGTCCGATGTTGCACCGGTCTCATCATTGGAAACGAGGGCACCACCCATTGATGAATGGGTTGAGCCGGCGAGGACCAGAGACAGAGATTACCAGTGGTTCCCCTTCAAATTGGTGCTAAATGTATCTCTGGTGAAGGATCCCAATCTCGCAGAGCGGATGATGGACTTCTCGATCCAGTCCTGAGACAAGCGAGACGGAAGCAGGAGGCTCCTGGGCGATATCATCGGCACGACGTTCGCGAACCTCTATGCTGTAAGTCCTTCGCTCGTCGTTGCTTTTTCAAATTACTTCTTTTTCTTCTTGCCTAACAGCTGACACCCCTTCCTTGATGCCGCAAGGCAGAGAGCTCCTCCTCATCCGGGACTTCTATCAAAATTGGGCCAGAGGGGAGAAGGAGTGACTGGCCGAGCTCGAGTCTCTATGGGCTGAGGCGAGAGAGAAGAGCCAAGATGCCCAGGATGCCCACCTCAGAAATAAGAGCCTCACGGTCGAGGTTGGCGACCTCGTCTAGGCGAAGAAGGAGCTTGAAAGCAAGCTCGAATCGAAGAGGACTTGGCTGAAGGAACTCTGGGTTGAGTCCAAGAGGAAGGTGGCTGGTGCAGGCACCAGACTCAGAAGAAGACTCCAGGGCTCCATCTGGATCTCTGATTGACCTTGCCCGAAGAATTAGGGTTTTCTGGTTTTTTAATAAGGGTTGACTTGGTCAACTCAATTTTAGTTGAGTCTGTATTTCCCTGCAATTTAAATTTTGTTGAGTCATGTTGACTCAGTTCAAGTCCTGGTAATGGTCTAGGTCTTCTCCAGGGTGTCACATTTTCTCACAAGCCCAAGCAAGTGGGCGCCACACTCCCAGCCACACTCCCAGCCACACGCCAAGTCCAGGAGGCACCACAAATCCATCCTAGTGTCTTGGTCCCCACACCCAAGGGAGCAAGAAATTTTCTTGAAGCCAAAATCAAGGAGGCGCCCCATATATACCTTAAAAGGCCAAGCTAAAGGAGGAAAGAAGCATTTCTTGGGGAGCACTTCAAGGGGGCGCCCAATCCATACCTAAAAATCCCAAAGCAAAGTTGGGAAGAGCCATGACTTGGGGAGAAAGAAAAGGAGGTGTCCTAAAGAGTTGAACCATGGAAGGAAAAAAAATTTTCTTGAAGAACAAGGCAAGGAGGCGCCACCTACTTACCATTTGGAGCCATCAATCAACAATTATGGAACCTTTTGGCCGGCCATATGGGAAGAAATTGATTCTACAAACCTAATTTGAAGATCCATCCTATTAGTCCCACATGGGAAGATGTAAAACCCTGACCTCTTGTAAAGTCCTATAAAATAAACCCCTCTTGTAAGTTTTAAAGACAACTGATGAATGAATTCAAATTTCTGTGTGAGCAACTTTATGTTTCTCTCTTCCGCACTTGCATCCAGGTGTTGAGCTCCGTGAGAGAGTAAATCCGGGTTCCCCAGGAACCTTGAGGAGGTGTGAGATCTCCAACCCCTAAACCCTAGGTTAGCCACTTCAACTCCAAAACCCTAGCCGCCCATCATCCTCTTCTTTCCACCAAACCCTAGCCTACCCCCATCTCTCACGGCCTCTCTCTCCAAGTGGAGGCTGACCACCAGCATCCAGGTCCAGTTCGGCTGCTTCGAATATGGAGCAAATCCCAGAGGAAGCCAAATCAGCATCCAGGAGAATCAGGACTTCAGCAACATCAACTTTCAGGTTCTTCTATCTGGTAAATCCTTCCTTGAGTATCTGGTTCCATAAATTGTTCTTCTTCTTTCCTAGATCTTGAGTTTAGGAGAAGCCTACTCTACCAAAAGACCAGTATTGGAGGATCCATTATGAAGATATCTGAATCCGGGGATCGAACAATCTGCTCAAGAGAGTCCTTCCACTAACTCTGTGAAGATCACTACCTGGTCTATAACCCTTCTCTTCTCTTTACTTCTGTCCTGTTGAAAGTTCAGAGCGAAACCCTAGGTCTGGGAGTTTCTCAACCCCCAGCGATCCTTTACTTCTGAACTACTCTGATAACCTAGTTTGTTTAAATTATGCTTTCAATTATTACAAAGTTTCTTTCAATTTAGTTTAACTTTCTTTTGAGTCAAAGCCAACTTCTGAAAAAAAAAAAAAAAAAAGAATTAGTTTTAATTTACTTCCGCATCGCATCATCTCTTTCGTTCTGCATCATTTTTGGTATCAGAGCTCTCATTCTGCATCATTTTGGTATCAGAGCTCTCTGTTCTACATCATTTTTGGTATCAGAGCTCTCGTTCTACATCATTTTGGTATCAGAGCTCTCTGTTCTACATCAATTTTGGTATCAGAGCCCTGTCTAGGGTTTCTGACTTGCTTGCGTGTTTTGAGTGTCTCTCTTTTTTACTTTGTCTGCTCGAAGTAGACTCCCCAGGACATCTAGTCCTAGGAACGAAGCGAGGTGCAAACCTCCTCTTCCCATTCCACGGGGTGTTCATAGGGTGTGTAGGGGATCCGCTGGGTTACAACTTCGTAGCAGGAATTGTAAATGGGGGAAGCATCCTGTTTTCAGTCTGTAACTGTCCTGTTGTAGGAATTGTTTCTCATTGCAGGTAACTCCGAATTACGTAATTTTTATTTTGCCGGAACCAATATAATTGAAACTATTTTACATAATTTTACTGTAATTTATTGGTTTTCTTGAAATTTCTGAGAGTTAAATTACAGCAACTCTGTTTCTGTGTTTCTGCAATTCAATTTTTTGAGTGATCATCTCCTATTTCATCTTAAAGGCAATTGAGCATCTAAGATAAGGGGAGGAGTTGATAACCTCTCCTTAGCCCAAAACCACCACCCATTCATTCGATCCTAACCCTAAGTTTAAAATTTATTAGACTTAATTTGCCCTAGTGGGTTAGGGACACCAATAAGTCGGGTCTAGGCTAGTGTTGAGTCAGTTTGTCTAGTTACTCTGTGTGTGCTTTGTACTCAGTGTCTAGAACGGTGGTTCAGGGATTCTATCCCGAAGGGCTTGTGTGCTGGTCCACCTACCTGGCCAATCACTGATTGGTGTCTAGGATTGGCAGTTAGGGACCTAACACTCCCCTTACACCTGCCTAGCTGAGTCCCGAGTTACTACAGGCTAGCTTGCCACTCTGATTGGGCATCTAGTTTGGACTCTAGGTCTAGTGAGCCAGTAGTTGCTTTAGTCTAGTCACATTCTGTGTGCTTGCTTGCATCATCATGTCTACCCGGAATGGAGTACCCTACTAACCTGGTCAAACCCAACCAGATTTAGAGGCCATGGTTAGAAATCTTACCGAAAGTATGACCAAATTGAGTCAGGATATGAATGAGGGTTTTTCCCAGTTTAGAGATCGAGTCCAAGTACTTAAGAAGCGTAGACATCAAAATTGGACCCCTGATCCAAAATTTAATAGGCCCCAACCGCACCCATGCCAGGAGCCTAGGAGGACCTTATACCGTGATCCCGAGCATAACCTTAGGAAGCCTAACCATGATATCTATAGTGTGGATCGTGTCTATGAGAGGTCCTTACAATATTCTAGACCAGTCACTCAACAACCCAAGTCTTCTAGATCAAACCATTTAGATCCACACCCATGCCCAAGTAAGATCTCTACTAGCTTGAAATCCAGTGTGACCCAGGTTCCTATATCACAAGAATGTTGGTTTTGTGGAGAAAGAGGCCATAAATCTAGTCAGTGCCCATGCATAGGACTGGCTTGTGCACAACTAAGTGGTAAGAATCCTAAGGATGACATTAATGAGGGAGAACCCAAGCCTACCAGTGAGGAAGAAAGGTTAGGTATGACAAGCCTAGAATCAGTTGACCCGATTACCACTGACCCGAAACCCATTGAAGATGGCATCGAGGAAGTATATGATGCTGGCTTGAGTCTAGTTGATGAATATGAGGGGGAAGAACTTGAAGAATGTGACATCGATACTATTGGTTCCTTACCTGAGGAGACCTTGGAGAGCAATCAAGTGGTAGGACCTAGTTCAGAAATTTAAGAGATTTGTGAGAACCAGGTTCCTTTAGTCAAATACCCCCAGGAAGAACTCATAGTGTTAGCTCGAGCTATCAGTTCGTATCCTCTAATGACAGTCATTCCCCAAGTACCAATTGAAGATCTTGGCACTAAACTGTTTAAGTTTGCCCACCCTATGGTAGATCCTCTCCTTAGGATGACTGAATCAAGCCTCTTACAATTGGACCTTGTCCCATGCTCAGCCACTAAGGTCTCTCCCGTAATCTCAGTTGGACATCCTTTTCTTGAGCGGATTGATTCATCCAGTCCTGTAGAAGTCCTCCTTATGGCCCCAGACCCCTTCCTTCGCATGACTGACCTACCCTTCTATAGAGTATACCTTTCCGCACCCATAGGTCAAATTTCAAGTCTTGAGGTCATCATCCATAGGCCCTTCCATGAATCATTCTCTAATCCATTTCTTGAGAAAGTGGATCATTATTTGCTTAGAGAACAAACCTTAACTGTTGCAATCACATGTCCTAGGCTACCCCCAGAACCATCTCTTGATCCATTCATGGGAGTAGCAAACTTTTCCTTTCGTAAGGATGACTAGTTGACACTCATAGATCACCATTCAAACCTTCAGGTCACCACCTTTAGTCAACGGATAATTCGAGACTCCACCTCATATTTCCTCCCTTTCTCTAGGACTTCCAATGCTTCTTACACCATCCAAGTATACTTTGTCAAAGTCTTTAGAGTGAACCACGTGTCAGAACCTATTAGGTTTTCCACCTACTTCTGGAAGACCTTATGGCACCTACTAGGCACCCATAATAAGTTTTCAAGCTCTGCATGCCATCCTCCGACCCAAGGTCAAACCTAGAGAGCCGTAGTTTGTTAGGTTTAGACCTAGGGTTCCTTTGGAATAAAGTCCATTCTTTAGGAATGCATCGTCAGTCTAGTTTAGTTTTTCTTGACCCTTTACTAGGCTTTGGCTCAGATTTTGGTTTGATTGAGAGAACCAGGAATTGGGATTTATATTTTGTCCAGGGCTGAAATTGCATTCAATGTTTCGATCAATAGGTCAGGCCAAAAAGGTAATGGCGGCGGCAATCCGTCAGGCCGAGCGCGTAAAGGACCTGGTGGCCATCAAAAGAAACAAGGTGGAGGGCATCAGAAGGGATGTCGCTGGTGCTGTGGCTGCCTTCAAAGCTTCTCCTGAGTACCTCAAATACTTCAAGGAGGCGGCGACGGACTCCTTTGCCAAGGGGTTCACCTATTGCCGCCAACAGCTATGGGGTATTCTATTCGAGGAGCGGTTGGCCGCGCTTCGATTTCCGGGGAAGAAGGCTCCCTCTGCAACGACGACGGTGGCGGTAGGGCAGGGGGTGCTCTAGTCGAGGCTCGCACCCCAGCGACCTCGGCGGTGCCTGGTCCCGTGGAGCCGACGCTGACGATGGCAGGGGCAGCCCCTGCGCCACAGTCGGGGGCTACTGATCCGATCCCAGCGGCTCCAGCAGCTGAACCTGCTCCTCCAGCAGAGGTCGCCTAGGGTCATGCCCAAGCGACGGAGGTCGAGGAGGGGGAGGTCTCAGCCGTGCAACCTTCGGGGAAGGAGCCGGCTACTTAGGATATGATTTCTCTCTTTTTACTTGTGTCTTCCTTTTGCCTTTTCTTTTTCTTCGCCGGGTCACCCGGCCTGTCGGGGCCTGGAAGATAGTGTAATTAACTCTTTTAGCAATGAAACTCACTTTTACAATCAGGATGTCTCCATCATCTGTAATGTGGAATGTCTCTTCTCTCTCTTCTCCTTTTTTTTGCTACTTCTTTCTTTTTGGTGCAGGGAGGTCTGAGAGGGGAGCTAAGGACTTCAACTGGCACAGACCTGGCATTGGGCTTGAGGTCACGTCGTTGATGAATGTTGGCCTTGGATTCAGCTGCTTGGGGACATAATTCAGTGGTTGGCATCTTGGAGCTAGGCTCGAAGACGTCGAGGGCTGAGATCCCTGGTGTTGGAAATCAGGGTCTTGAACCTTAGTGTCCCGGAGCTAGTCTCGAGGATGTTGCCATTTGGGAATTGTGGCGCTAGAAATCTAAGTTCTAGGCCTTGGCGTCCTGGAGTTGGGCTCGGAGGCACTAAGTGCCTGGGGGTTTCCCAGGTCCTTTGCCGGGGAGTTGGGCTCGCCGGTGCCGGAGGGCCGTCCAGCCTTTGATGCCAGGGATCTGGGCTCGCTGGTGCCTGGGGGTTTCCTAGGTCTTTTGTGCCTGAGGGTCGTGGGATCCGGTCTTTGATTGGTGACGATGCTGGCCAGCTCAGGAGACCTGAGCTCGGAGGGGCGCCTCGCGGTGGAGGAGGCTAGGCTCAACTCCTGGCCATGGGTCCCGATCTCGAGGGGTCCACCTTGGGTGGAGGCTCGCGCTCGGCTCTGGCCTAGGCATCCTAGGCTTGCAGGAGCGGACCTGGCGGAGGATAGGGCCCCGCTTTGGCTATCATTGTGAGGCCGAGCCCGGGGGCGTTGTCGATGACGAGTTGCATGGCTCAGTGGTGCCCCTGGCCGGAGGTCTAAGCTCCGGTCTCAAGCAAGCATCTTGGAGCTGGGCCCAAAGATGATGAGAACTTGAGATGGTGCCTTGGAGTTGGGCTCGTAGGCGCAGTGGTCGAGAGAGTTCCCTTGACCGGAGATCTGAGCTCCGGTGTTGGGCAGTCATCCTAGAGCTGGGCTCGAAGGCGTCGAGTGCTTGAGGGCTTCCCAGGTCCTTCGCTGGGGAGCTAGGCTCGCCGGTGCCGGAGGGTCATCCTGTCTTTGTTATCGGGGAGCTGGGCTCGCTGGTGCCAGAGGTCGTCCGGTCTTTGATGCCGGGGAGCTGGGCTCGCCGGAGGTCGTCCGATCTTTGATGCCGGGGAGCTGGGCTCGCCGGTGCCAGAGGTCATCCAGTCTTTGATGCCGGGGAGCTGGGCTCGCCGGTGCCGGAGGTCGTCCGGTTTTTGATGCCTGGGAGTTGGGCTCGTCGGTGCAGGAGGTCGTCCGGTCTTTGATGCCGGGGAGCTGGGCTCGCCGGTGCCGGAGGTCGTCCGGTCTTTGTTACCGGGGAGCTGGGCTCGCTGGTGCCGGAGGTCATCCGGTCTTTGATAATCGGGAGCTGGGCTCGCTGGTGCTGGAGGTCATCCGGTCTTTGATGCCGGGGAGCTAGGCTCGCTAGTGCCGGAGGTCGTCCGGTCTTTGGTGCCGGGGAGCTGGGCTCGCCGGTGCTGGAGGTCGTCCGGTCTTTGATGCCGGGGAGCTGGGCTTGCCGGTGACGGAGGTCATCCGGTCTTTGATGTCGGGGAGCTAGGCTCGCCGATGCTGGAGGTCGTCCGGTCTTTGTTGCCGGGGAGCTAGGATCGCCGGTGCCGAAGGTCATCCGGTCTTTGGTGCCGGGGAGCTAGGCTCGCTGGTGCTGGAGGTCGTCCGGTCTTTGATGCCGAGGAGTTGGGCTCGCCGATGCCGGAGGTCGTCTGGTCTTTTGATGCCGGGGAGCTGGGCTCGCCGGTGCCGAAGCTCGTCCAGTCTTCTGATGTAGTTTCCTGCAAGACAGATAGATCGTGTTACGGAAAGAGATCTTCATTTCTCATGGAGGGGATACATACATTACTGATAGTATCTCCTTAAATTACAAGCATTCTAGGTCCGGGGGAACCTGGCGCCATCCAAGTCTTCTAAGTAGTAAGCCCCTTACGACAGGGCCTCGGCCACTTTGTAAGGGCCCTCCCAGTTCGGTGAGAGTTTGTTGCTCTCCCGGGGCTGGGACGCTTCTGCTCGGTGCAGTACTAGGTCGCCAGGTTGGAAAACCTTCTGCCTCACTCGTGCATTGTAGTACCGGGCAACCCATTGCCGGTATGTTGCCATCTGGAGCCGAGCTTTGTCTCTTGTTTTTTCGAGGAGGTCTAAGTTGAGGAGAAGGTGTGTCTAGTTCTGTGCTTCATCATACTGCTATACTCAGAGCGTAGGCATGCCAAGCTCAACTGGAATTACCGCTTTTGACCCGAAGACCAAGTTGAAAGGTGTTTCACACGTCACTGTCCTGGGCGTTGTATGGTAGGCCCACAGGACACTTGGACGTTCTTTTACCCATTAGCCCTTCGCCTGGTCCAACCTGGTTTAGAGTCCTTGAAGAATGGTTTGGTTAGTGACCTCGGCTTCCCCGTTTGTCTGGGGATGGGCGACCGAGGTGAACTGATGTTGGATCTCATGCTCGGCGTAGAATCTCTCAAACTCTCGATTGTCAAACTGTCGTCCATTATTGGTGATGACATAGTTGGGCAGTCCGAAATGGCAAATGACAGACTTCCAGAAGAATTGTCTGACATTGGCCTCTGTGATCCGAGCTAGTAGCTTTGCTTCGACCTATTTGGTGAAGTAGTCGATCGCCACCAGCAAGAACTTCCGCTGCCCTGGAGCGGTGGGGAACAGTCCCAGGATGTCCATCCCCCATTGCGCGAAAGGCCAGGGAGATGACAGTTGGGAGATCTGCGCAGCCGGCAGGCGCTGGATGTGGGAGTGGTGCTGGCACTTGTCACACTTTTTGACGAAGTCGGCGGCATCCTCCCTCATTATTTTCCAGAAATATCCCTGGCGAAGGGCCTTGTATGCCAGGGTCCTCCCTTCTACATGATTTCCGCAGAGGCTTTCGTGTATCTCCTGGAGTACGAAGGCTGCTTCTGCGGGCCTGAGGCACTTCAGAAGAGGATAAGAATAGGATCGGCGATAAAGCTGGCCATCCATCAAGACAAAGCGGGTGGCCTTCCTTCTGATGAGGCCAGCTTCCTTGCAGTCTTCCGGTAGTAGGCCGTCTTGGATGTACCAAACATACTTGTCCATCCAGCTCAGCTCGGGGGTTACTTGCTGCACCTCTTCGAGATTTTCATAGCTCGGGCTCTCGAGATTTTCATAGCTCGGGCTCTTGAGATATTCGATGTAGGCATGCCCTAAGTATGAGTCTGGTAGGGTCGCGAGCCTTGACAGTGCATCCGCACGAGCATTCTCTCCACGAGGAATGTGGGAAATGCGGAGTAGCGGAAGCCTGCCGTGCTCGAACAGACCTTCTCCAGGTACTTCATCATCTGGGGATCTCGGGCCTCGTACTCCCCGGAGACTTGTCCGGCAACCAACTTGGAGTCGGTGAAGACCTTGAGGTTCTGTACGCCCAACTCGCGAGACACCTTCAGGCCCGTGAGGAGCACCTCATACTCCGCTTGGTTATTTGTGGTGGGGAACTTGAAGCGAAGTGCACACTCCGTCACCACTCCATCGGAATTGGCGAGGATAAGGCCTACTCCGCTCCCGCATGAATTGGAGGCACCGTCCACATGGAGGATCCAGGGGTCCTCCAGTGGGGTGGGCTTGACTTGGCTCTCCAGGACCACCTACTTTGGTTCCTTGAGAAATCCTGTGCATTCGACCATGAAGTCGGCTAGGACTTGGGCCTTCTGCGATGATCTCGACCGATATGCGATGTCGTGCTCACTCAGCGTCAGGTACCATTTGGCTAACCTTTCGGAAGTCTCAGGGTGGCTTAGCATAGTCCTCAGCGGCTGATCAGTCATAACCACAATGGGATGCGCTTGGAAATAGGGCCTAAGGCGCTTAGCAAACATTATTAGCACAAAAATGAGTTTTTCGGAGCGGGTATACCTGATCTTCACATCATGGAGTATTTTGCTGGTGTAGTACACCGGCTTTTACATTCCGTCCCGGTCTGTATGGATGAGGACTGAGCTGACGGCCCCCGGGGTGATCGCTAGGTAGAGCAGGAGCTCTTCTCCCTCTTCGGGTCTGGACAGCAGAGGCGGGGAGGTCAGGTACTCCTTCAGCTCTTCGAAGGCTGTCCGGCACTCTTCAGTTCAGGTGAAGTCATGCATCTTGCGCAGCGCCTTGAAGAAGGGGAGGCAGCGATCAGCCGACCTCGAAATGAACCGCCTTAGGGCTACGATCCTTCCCGTCAGGCACTGAACCTGCTTCTTGGACGTAGGGTGCTCCATGTCTAGGATTGCTTGGACCTTCTCTGGATTCGCCTCGATGCCTCTCTGGGTGACCATGAAGCCGAGGAATTTTCCGGTCGCCACCCCGAAGGTGCACTTCGCCGGGTTGAGCTTCATCTGGTGCTTCCAGAGGTTGTGGAAGGCTTTAGTGAGGTTGGCAATGTGGTTCGAGCTCGGTTTGCTCATGACGAGCATGTCATCCATGTACGCTTGCATGTTCCGGCCAATCTGGTCCTTGAAGACCTTGTTGACCAGGCGTTGGTACGTGGCCCCAGCATTCTTCAGGCCAAGGGACATCATTCTGTAGCAGTAAGTCCCCTGGTCAGTGATGAAGGCGGTGTGCTCCTCGTCCTCTGGGTGTATCCGGATCTGATTGTACCCGGAGAATGCATCCATGAAGGAGAGTAGCCTGTGCCCTGAAGTGGCATCCACCAGCTAGTCTATCCTTGGCAGAGGAAAGCTGTCCTTCGGGCATGCCTTGTTGAGGTCAGTGTAGTCTACACAGATCCTCCACTTGCCATTATTCTTCTTCACCATCACCACATTCGCTAGCTAGCTCGGGTATTGCACCTCTCGGACGAATCCGACGGCGAGGAGTTTCTCAACTTCCTCGTTGATGACCGCTTGCCTTTCTGGGGCCAAGGCTTCTCTTCTTCTGTCGAACTGGCCTGCACTTCGGATCAACACTAAGTTTATAGGTGATGACTTCAGGGGGAATACCTGGCATGTCGGCCGCCGTCCAGGCAAACACATCTGCGTTTGCTCGCAGGAACTCTAATAGCGGAGTCCTATCCTCCTCAGGTAGCTGGAATCCGATCTACACGGTTTTCGCCTGGTCAGCTCTGAGCTAATAGGAAAGCAGGCACTCGACCGGGCCTCCTCTGGAGTCTTGGGCCCTCTAGTTGAGCTCGTCCACCCTGGAATCCTCCTCGGGCACCTGGGCCCCGGGGTGTGTTTGGAAGCAGTGCTGCACTGGCTGGGGCGTACCCCTCATCTCTCCCACGCCGCAAGGGGTTGGGAACTAGACAAGCAACCTCTTGGTAGAGACGATGGCATCGAGGAGGTTGAGCCTAGGTTAGCCCAAGATCACATTGTAAGGCGAAGGAAGCCTGACAACCGTGAACGTCATCATGACGGTACTCTGCCAAGGTGGGGTCCCGGCAGTGACTGGGAGAGTGATTTCCCCCTCTACTCTTGCGGAGTCTCCCGTAAAATCAACAAGGGGAGTGAATACTGGCTTGAGTTGAGTGGGGGAGAGATTCATCCGGGAGAAAGCATTGTAAAAAAGTATATCCGTAGAGCTTCCACTATCTACCATGATGTGCTTTACAAGATGCTTTGCGATCGTCATCTCAATAACCACAGCATCATTATTTACATTTTTCTCCCCATTATCCCCTTCCCTCATAAAGGGGATTACATTCTCAGAGTTCCCTGCCCCCCGGGTTCTCTTGGACGCGTGCTCCGCTCTCCAGGAGATCATGCCCACCGGCTTCTCGGTGGGGCGGTTGTCGATGGCTGGAGCTGGCGAGAGAGCAACGAGTGCCTGGGACTCTGGTTGAGGTTTGCCCCCCACATATTTTTCGAGGTAGCCCCTCTTAATGAGCTCTTTAATTTCCCACTTAAGATTGTGGCATTCCTCGGTGTCGTGCCCGTGGTCACAGTGGAAGCGGCAGTACTTCATCTTGTCACGGGTGAAGGATGGCTTTAATGGCCGAGGACGTCTCAGATAAGTCACGTCCTCAATCTCCATGAGGATCTTCGTTCTTGGGGCGAGAAGGGGAGTGAAGTTTCCCTGAGGGATGGGAGCGTTCCTTGGCCTTGGCACTGGTTGGGAGCTCTGAGCTGGTGGTCCCGACCTCTGCGCTTCAGGCTTCTCGATTGGTGCCGGCCTCCTTAGTGGCTTCCCGTCAAGCTCCCGCCTCATGCAATCCGCCTCCTCGGCGCGGATATACTTCTGGGCCCGGAAGAGCAGCTCGGCATAAGTCTTCGGGGGCTTCTTGTCGAGCAAGTAGGTTAGGCGGGAAGTCCTGAGCCCTCGCTTCAAAGCCAGCATCGCCACCGGCTCCTCCAGGTTGTAGATCTCCAAGGTGGTAGCTTTGAAGCGGGCCACGTAGTCTTGTAGTAGCTCATGGTCTTGCTGCCTGATGGAGAAGAGGCTATCTGCATCACGTGGCATCTTCTGGCAGGCATCGAAATGGGCCACGAACTTCTGCCCTAGCTGGGCAAAAGAACTGATACTTTCCGGCTCGAGGCGAGTGAACCACACTCGAGTGGCCTTCCGAAGGGTAGCAGGGAAGGCGACGCACATAAGGGCGTCAGTGGCCCCCTGGACCCTCATGAGGGCTCGATAGCTTTCTAGGTGGTCCAGGGGGTCGATGGTCCCATCGTAGGGATCCACGTGCGGCATGCAGAACCGACGAGGAATTGGCTCCGTTTGGATCTCCTGGGAGAAAGGAGGGCGGGCATCATAGCCCGCTGGCTCACTAGTGGAGCCAGGCAAGTTGGCAAACCGGTGGGCAAACTCCTTCAACTTGCGATCATGCTCCTCCAGGCGCTTCTCCGCCATGCGCCTAATGGCTTCGTCTATGGACCCCTCCATTGAGGGGGGTGTTGGGAATTGTGTCCCAAAGCCAATTGCCTGGGTTGTAGGCGGTTGAGCTAAGTATTATACTCTTTCTTTGAATTAATAAAATATTTTTTGGCAGCTTATCATATATTGTATTTTCCTGAAATGAACTCTTTCCATGTGATGAAGTCCTTAGGACTACATTGACTTCGATACAGAGAGGATGTATCGAGTGGTCCTTAAACCCTGTTCACAACCAAAGGATATATTGTACTGGACGGCAATATATCAAGTATAGGTTATTGAAGTTCACATCGTTTGGTTATCCTCTTGACCAAATGAGTGTGGTGTCACTGATGTGATCTGCAAGTGGGATATGTGATATCTTATTGAACGTGACTCCGTGCAGCCCCTTTCTGCCAAAGGGATACTCACGATTGGATATGGGTATATATGTCCCTCTGACCTGAGGTCATCACGGTAGCTTGCAAGCAACTCCCTGTGCTTTGGTGCCGGACTACCCGGATTTTTAATCCGGTGACGGAAGGTTTCTAGGTACAGGCAAGTACTTGTGGAGCAGTGATGGACCAAGACGGAATTGACCTGTCCAAACAGTTTAGATTAAATGTCTCGCAGTATCTCAATTTAGCAAATCCTCGGTCGGGGTAGTCCTAGTGAGGAGTCACTGGGCTTGCGAGGTTGAGACACGTAGTGGACTGACTCAGTCTGGGTTGGCAGCCCAATCTCAGTCGTCCTGAGCATTAGAGGTCAAATGGATGAATTATACGGTAACCATATGCCAGAGGTTCGATAGTTTGCTCTCGCATCTTCGACCTATCCGGACATCGGGACCCATTGCTAGATGGTTTCCTGTGCTTGTACTAGAATTGTTCTAGTGCTACCATTTATGTTCTAGTGCTACCATTTAGGTTCGAACCTATGAGGTCACATGCCATAGAGGATTACTCTCTGATCCGGATACCGATTTCGATTAAGAATCGTCTCGATTTTATGGTCACGGTAGTTTTTGAGCACTCTTTTCCCCGTCTTACCCTTGTCTGTGTCAATCGAAAATTGTTCCGGTTGACCAGGTCTGCGCCAGGATTTTTCTGAATCAGTTTTGAATTGATTCAGAGTTCGTTTCGGCCTCCAATTGGTTGTGAACCAATTGAACCAATTTTTTTGGTCTTGAACCAATTCAATTGGATTGATCTGCCGTTTGGTTTAAATGGGTTTGAACCATTTTGCTTGGACTGGTTAATTGAACCGGTGTTCCTCTCCATTGACTGTTTTGCATGGTAAAACGTTGGTTGGAACTCCTTTCGAAGAAGACCAAACGTTGGATGAAACGAAGAGGCCAAATGTCCGGTTGAAGGCCAATCGACGTCTCTTCTCCTCCCTCCACCCGCTGGCTTTAACCTCATGTTTATTGCTGGTTAAAGAGTGTAACGCAGCCATCTGCCTCGTCCTTTCCCAGCCTCTCCAACTCCCTCTCCCTGCTGTTCTATTTAAACAGCTTCCTATGCCCTGTTTCAGCCCAGTTTTTCTAGCATGTGAGAACCGAGAGAAAGCAACAACAAAATCTGGGTGTTCTTCTTTGAGAGGCTCATTTAGAGTGCAGTTGGGGCTGGGTTTTGGAGTGTGTGAGGGAGAGAACCGGTTGTTTCTTGTGCTCAAACTCGTACTGCAATAAATGTGTGCTGCTGCCATTAACCAGTGACCGTGTCTCCTTCCAGCGGCTAGCACCGCGTGTGAAGGTGGATCGGAGAGCCCCCCGGCGCGTCTCCCCTCTAGAGGGAGTACCCTTCTACTCCTGGGAGCAAGCCACGCGAGCCGGATCACCTGCTACTGCTCCAAACGCGAAGAAAGAACCTGCTGTTTTTGTCCTGCAGCAAAAATTCTGGCAGAAACTTGGGTGATTTTGTACACCGTTTACACTCTTTTTGCTTGTAGATTTTTGTTGGAGATCGAAGAAGACTATTCACCATTGCCTTAGCTACAATTTGGGAGGAAACGAAGGTCCGGAAGCTTACTTTTGGATGCACTTTTTCAGGCTCAAAACAGGGTATCCCACGGTCCAAGGAGGAAGAAGGCTGGAATAGATTTATTCCAGCTATTCCAGCCTATTCCAGGTTTATTCCAGAGTTATTCCAGCCAGAATAAAGGTATGGAAAAATTATTATTTAATCATGCATAGATAAATCTATTTATTTATATATTTTGAAAATATTTTATATCATCATACATGCCTATTTGCAACTAGAATTAGATTAGTTTCTGGGCGGAACAGATTTTCGCTGCGCGAATTTTTAAAAATATTTTTAAAATCCTTTCTGCTCCCGCAGCTGTTTGCATGCCTAGTGTAGGATCATGTCAAACCACCTGCATCATTTTCTTTCAGGGGGCGGTGAAGGCGATGCGGACACGCGGTGCCCATGACGGGGAGCCTTGCCCTTCCGGCATTGACGGGGTTTGGGTGCCCCCCGGTCAAGGTGCGGTGAGCATCTTTCTTCTTCGGTGGAGCTGGCTCGCCGTCGCTTCCTTGGGGCTTGATGGGTACCCGGGGGTTCTATAACTACCCGCGGTTGTGAGGGCCTCCCGTGGAAGGAACGCAAGCTATCGTGGGGTGCTACGACGTGGGCCGCGGGGGTCTCTGGCTGCTGGTGGGTAGCCAAGGACCGATGCTGGTGCAGATGCTGGAGCTGACGCACCGCCACAGTGGGGGTATGCATCTGTTGGACAAGTGCGATCAGCTGGACCTCCAGTGGGGGAGGTTGAACCGGGGCAGGCACTTCCACCTCAAGTCCGTGCGGGTTCCTGCGAGAAGGGGATGCCTCCGCACGACTGGGAGAAGCTCCCCTTGCCCAGGTGGTCACCATCCCCCAAGTGGACTGGCTAAGCAGGACTTGAACTGGAAAAAGTGTCGTTCTGTCCCTCCTTTCCTGGCATGCCAATCTGTTGCCACCTGGACCGTCGTGGCCCGTAGCTATTGATGGTGTCGAGTGGTCCGTGCCCGCCTGTCGGGGATGCCTCCGGTACCTCGAGACCTGCAAGACGACCAACGTCAGTGACCCGAGGCTGGTGATTCCGGCGGGGGCACTCCGACGATCAAGTCAGTAACGGCCCAGGGGAACAGATCCTCCTGGTCGAGCCCCTCTTGATGAGCTCCATGCTAGGAGTGAATATAGTATATGAGAGTGCGAGTGAGCCAGGAGATGTGGTGGCCAAGGGGGTCTTGCCCTCCTGTCTGGCCTCTCCCCTTTCTCCTCTTTCTCTTTGTAGTGGTTGTGTTGTTCTTGCTTGGAATTGGAAAAATGAATGTTGTTACCTCCTTTTTGCTTACACTGGCTGGGTCCTTTTTTGCGGTTTGCCTCGGGGTCCTCCCATGTTGGCAGATGGATATGACGTGATGTCGTGCTGTGAATAGTACGCCTTCTTTATTAGGTATCTGGGGAAGCTTCTACGAGCCTCTGACATTCCTTCGATTTGCCCTTCCTAGAAGTATGACAGGGCCTCGACTATCGCGCCGCTGCTCTCAGGAATCATGCTCCCTAGTGTCTTTTCCCTGGTCGTATAGCAAGCCGGTGGGGGGCACAGTGCCTTGATGTGAGCTTCCCTTCTTCCTAGGGTGAATGGCGGTCGTGGGCATTAATGATGATATGGCAGGTGCCGCCGTACGGTCCTCGGGGGGCCCGCCACCGTCTTCGAATGGGAGGTGCTGCTTTCTCGATGGTTGACATCTTGACTTGTGTCGGGGGCCGAGCTGGAAAGACGGGACCTGCTCGCAGGAGACCCATCTCGCGGCAGCTCTATTATGTGGAGAGGGGCCGAGCTCGGCACCAGGCCAGAGGGGCCCAGCTTTGACCGAGCTCGAACTAGTTGAGGTGGCTGAGGTGCGCCCATGCCAGGGGACATGGCCTCGAAGGGGTCTCGCATGGCGGAGGAGGCTTGGCTCGACTCCGGACTGCAGGACCCGAGCTCAGGTTCGGAAGGTTTGCCTATGGTGGAATTTGAGCTCGGCTCCGACCTAGGTGACCCGACCTGGCGGGTACCGACCTGGCGGAGGATGGAGCCCGGCTTTCGACTGGTGGCCCCGCTGGCATCGGGGGATCAGCCCGGCGAAGGGGCCCGTGGTGGTAATCCCGCGTGGTGCCTGATGGGGGCTCCACGTCAGGCTCCTTGCTCCATGTCAGCGATCTGGTCACATCAGGTTCCATTAGATGTTCTCAAGTTGGATCCATTCAGTGAACTCATTCTCTAATGAGCACCCTCATCCTAGTATTAGTGTCAAACACAAGTGACTATGAGATCAGTCACCCTCTTCACCAAGTATACATAGGATGTGCTGGTCTTGCCGGAAACATTGATCCCCTACTCAACGTCCCATCGACCAGGAATATTTTAGATTAGGGTTTTAAGGCTTTAGGTGTCACTGGTATGATTTCATCATAACCCTAGAACCATAGCCCTAATCTATGGGATTCATCATATAATAATAAAATAATTAAGACACAGCATATGATGAAAATAAAATATCTTTATTAATTGATAATGTCAATACATTGGTTTGGGATACAAAGAAAAATCCTATCGAAATACAATATTTCAATTGGCCTTTAGGGCATAATCCTTTCAATCTTCCACTTGCACTAAAGCCAATCGCCTTTAAATTTTAACCCCATATAATCGAGGTGGCGATCAAACTCTCGCTGTGGTAGAGCCTTAGTGAACGGGTCTGCTATGTTGTTATTTGTTTCAACTCTTTTAATGCAGATTTCTTGTCTTTCGACAATCTCTCGAACGAGATGGAAGCGTCTCAGAATGTGCTTTGATTTGTGATGAGCTCTTAGGTCCTTAGCTTGAGCAACGGCTCCAGTATTATCACAGTAAAGTGGTATTGGACCTTCAATCTCTGGAACAACGCCCAACTCTGAGATGAACTTCTTCATCCAGACAGCTTCCTTGGCAGCTTCACTAACAATAATGTATTCTGCCTCAGTTGTTGAGTTAGCTACAGTCTGCTGTTTAGAACTCTTCCAGCTTACAGCTCCTCCATTTAGGATAAAAACATACCCTGAAATAGATTTGCTATCATCTGGATCTGATTGAAAACTAGAATCTAAATAAGCTTCTAGTTTAAGATCAGATCCTCCGTATATTAGAAAAATATTCTTAGTCCTTCTTAAGTACTTAAGAATATTTTTCACAGCCTTCCAGTGATCCTCTCCTGTATCAGCCTGAAACCTGCTGGCTATACCTAAGGCATATGCCACATCAGGCCAGGTACATAACATGGCATACATTATAGACCCTACTGCCGAAGCATAAGGTATAGAACTCATTCTATTTCTCTCTTCAGGTGTCTTAGGAGATATCTTCTTAGAAAGATATATGCCATGACCTATGGGTAAGTAACCTCTTTTACTTCCCTCCATGCTAAATCTCTTTAGCACTTGGTCAATGTACCTAGACTGGGATAAGCCTAGCATCCTCCTAGATCTATCTCTATAGATCTTGATACCCAGTATATAGGATGCTTATCCCAAGTCTTTCATGGAAAACTATTTAGATAAGCATACCTTGACTGATTGTAACATTGGGATATCATTCCCATTGAGGAGTATGTCATCCATATACAGAACCAAGAAAACCATGGCACTCCCACTAGTCTTCTTGTACACACAAGGTTCATCCTTATTTTTGATAAAGTCAAACTCTTTGACTGTCTTATCAAATCGGATGTTCCAACTCCTGGATGCTTGCTTTAATCTATAAATGGATTTCTTCAGCCTACATACCTGATTAGGTTTAGTCTCGAAGACAAAACCTTCTGGCTGTGACATGTAGACCTCTTTCTCAAGGAAATCATTAAGGAATGCGGTTTTCACATCCATCTACCAGATTTCATAATCATGATATGCTGCTATAGCAAGCATGATCCAAATAGATTTGAGCATAGCAACAGGAGAAAATGTTTCATCATAATCTATTCCCTGTTTTTGTCTGAAATCCTTAGCCACTAATCTGGCTTTATAAGTTTTGACTTGGCCATCTGCCCCAATCTTTTTCTTATAGACCCATTTGCATCCAATAGGGTTAGCACCCTCTGGTGCATCAACCAAAGTCCACACTTGGTTGACATACATGGAGTCCATTTCGGATCTCATGGCTTCCAGCCATCTGTCTGAGTCCTTACTCATGACAGCGTCCGTATAGGTTAGAGGCTCATCATTTTCAATGATCCGGGCTTCATTATTCTCAAAAATGAACCCATACCTCTCAGGTGCATGACGCACCCTATTAGACCTACGGATAGGAGTAGTGTGTTCTGGTCCATACTAACTATGTTATCATTTGGTTGAGGTGTATCTATTTGTTGAACTCTTTAAGTTCAATATTTCTCCCACTGCCCTTTTGTAGGATGAACTCTTTCTCCAGAAAAGTGGCATGCCTACTGACAAAAACTTTTTGTTCAGTAGGGTGGTAGAACAAATATCCTATACTATCTTTAGGATATCCTACAAATAGACACTTATCTGCTCTAGCATCCAGCTTATGTCCAAAATTTCTTTTGACATAGGCTAGATATCCCCATATTTTAAGATACTTAAGATTGGATTTCTTACCCCTCCATATCTCATATGGAGTGCTAGAGACAGATTTAGATGGTACTCTATTTAAGATATTAGCCGCTGTTTCCAAGGCATATCCTTAGAAGGAAATAGGTAACTTTGTGAAGCACATCATGGACTGTACTATATCTAATAAGGTACGATTCCTCCTTTCAGCAACACCATTTAATTGTGGTGTGTAAGGAGGGGTCCATTCAGAGATAATCCCCTTTTCTTTAAGGTGATCAAGAAACTCGGTGGATAAGTATTCACCTCCTCGATCTGATCAAAGGATTTTAATACTTTTTTCCCTTTGTTTCTTTACCATACTTTGATACTCTAAAAAATTATCAAAGGCTTCGGACTTATGTTTCATAAGATACACAAATCCATACCTTGAAAAATCATCAGTAAACGTGATGAAATAAGAGTATCCACCCTTGGCCTGAGTTGTCATAGGCCCACATACATCTGTATGTATGAGTCCTAATAACTCAGTTGTCCTTTCTCTATGTCTACTAAATGGAGTCTTGGTTATTTTATCCAAGAGACATGATTCACAAGTTCCTAATGATTCATAACCATAAGGATTAAGGAAATTTTCTTTGTATAACTTGCTAATCCTAGTCTCATTAATATGTCCAAGCCGACAGTGCCAGAGAAAAGTATTGTTTACATCATCTCTCTTTCGTTTGTTACTTACATGAAGTATATTGTCATTAGTAGATAGAGTCAAAAGACCATTGCAAAATATGCCACAACATATAATTTCATTAGAAAAGTTGATTGAGCAACCATTGCTCATTACATTCATAGTATAGCCTTGTTTAAGTAACAATGGTACAGATATGATATTTCTAATGACCTTAGGCATATAGTAACAATCTCTCAGCTCTAAGATCTTCCCCGAAGGTAACTTCAAGATATAAATCCCTACGGCCTCTGCTTGGATGGACTCTCCTCCAGCACCGTAGAGCTCGAAGTCTCTTTCCTTTAAAGCTCTAAGCCTCTGCAGCCCCTCCAATAATTTGCAGATATTATGATCACAGGTGGTATCCAATACTCAAGTATTTGAAATGGAAGAATCCAATGACAAAATAGTATGAACTTCTTTCATACCTTTTGGTGCATCCGATGCACCAGGCTTCATACCTGCAAGGTAAGCCTTGCAGTTCCTCTTCCAATGACCTGGCTTGCCACAGTGAAAGCAGGTCATTTGTCCGGAGGCCTTCTTTCCTTTCTTCTTCTTGATACCCCTTTTTGGGTTCAATCTCCTCTTGGAACCCTTTCTGCCTGACTTCTTCTTGTTGATCCCATTCGCAAGAAGAAGCGGAGCCTTATTTTTCTTTAAATGGCCCTCTACTGTTTTTAACATGTTTAACAGCTCAGGCAAGGAAGTGTTAAGTTTGTTCATATGATAATTAAGAACAAACTATGAAAATGACTTCGGAAGTGATTGCAGGATCAAATCCTGATTCAACTCCCCATCCATAACAAAACCCAATTGACCTAATCGAGTGATCAGGTCAATAACCATCAGTACGTGGTCTTGTACGAATGTACCTTCTGCCATTCTCGTACGGAACAACTGCTTAGATATCTCATATCTAGTAGTTCGACTATGTTCTCCATATAGCTCTTTTAGATTGATCAGTATGGAGTTAGTGTCCATGCTATCATATTGCCTCTGCAACTCATTGGTCATAGAGGCAAGCATGATACATTTGACAGTGAGTGAGTCATTTTGCCATATCTTGTATGTGGTCTTTTCCTCTTGCGAGGCATCTTCCCCTAAAGGTTCCAAGGTAGGGGTATCAAGAATGTAAGAAAGTTTTTCCTAGCTGAGTACTATCTTTAGGTTTCTCAACCAGTCAACATAGTTCGGTCCAGTCAATTTATTGGCATCAAGTATACTACGGAGTGAGAGTGAAGATGCCATTTAATCTACATTAACAAAGAACATAACATAAGCAAACAACCAATGTTGACAAAACATAATTAAATTAGGACTTTAACTTAATTATGTCTCCCACTATTTTATCAAGCATCATAACCTTCTATATGATGATCGAGAAACCCTAATTGATTTTTTTAGTGGGGTTGAGATCCTAATTCCTTATAAAGACCTTGTGTGTTCACAACAAATCTTATATAAGTTCAAAGGTAGGAAAACTCTTTCCAATTGTAACTCATACAATTCTCAACATATCCTGGCCTCTAAAATATTAATATCCTTGTGTGTGCACAACAAACTATAATTTTAGTTAAGTAAGACCCTTCATTCCTTTATAGGCATGATTGTAATAATAATACCCTTGTGTGTACACAACAAAGTATTATATTAAATCATGCCATAAGCATCAAATGCACCAGGCCAAAATTGTGTTAGTTACAATAATAGGACTTGTGTGTACACAACAAATCTAATACGGATCATAACATAATAATGACCTAGCATGAAGGAAGGCCTAATGTAGTGAATATTACACTAAGCATATCAATCAAGAATTAAGTTAATCTTATCGGCCAGGTAAGTGGGAGAGTGTGGGAGTCCCCCCGTTGCTTTCCTAGATACCAATAAAAATTGGCCAGGTCAGTCAACGGAACCAATTAAAAACCACGTCCTCTTTACCGATCATGAACCACTTTTCCTAGACACCAAATGATCAACTAATCATCTTAATTATTTTGCTTTTGGTATATGACACTACAACTTAATATAATTTTAATAGAGGGCAATTCAAATAGAAGCACATTCTAATATTACCATTCAATCAACTATGCATCATATATCATTTTATAATATGCCAAATGTGTCATCATACTAGGACAACCATCTACCACATAATGGATCCACCATTATGCTAGGGCAACCTTATTTCAATATGATGACTAGAAAGCTAAACATATCTCTATATCGGTTAAGGTTTAAGTGAAAACCCTAACCATTGACATGCATATATGCATAAACATATCAATCATATGTAACTTTAAACTTTTGTAGAGTCCTACAAAATTGGGGAACTTCAAATTTTGTAGAGTCCTACAAAAATGGGCAACCTCAAGAGTCCTACAAAATTGGGCAACTTCAATTTTATAGAGTCCTACCAAAATGGGCAACCTCAAGAGTCCTACAAAATTGGGCAACTTCAATTTTGTAGAGTCCTACCAAAATGGACAACCTCAAGAGTTCTACAAAATTAGACAACTTCAATTTTATAGAGTCCTACCAAAATGGGCAACCTTAAGAATTCTACAAAATTGGGCAACTTCAATTTTATAGAGTCCTACCAAAATGGGCAACCTCAAATTTTGTATGATTTAGCCCTAATAAGGTGGCTCTGATACCACTTGTTGGGTTTGGTGACCAGGCCTGAAGCGTGGATTTCAAAAATTTATCATGAAACCACTACCAAACCCTTAACCCAAGACCTCCTTACTAGGAATTAAAATATATAAACATGCATATTCATATATAAACTAGAGTTTATGCACCAACCTGAACCGCTAGTATCCAATCCAATGAATAAAACCCTGATTCAGCCTTCTTCTCCACTAGGCGTCCAAATGTTCGCCCTCCAACGGTGATCCACACGGGGCTTGACCAAGACACCAGCACCTTCAAAGAACTTGGTTCCACCAACTAGACTTTCAAACTTAAGCCTAATAGGATTTGGGCAAATTCCAATCCAATTGGACTAACTCTTCTTTGAATCAGCCTTTCTACTCCTTCCCTTCTTCTTCCTCTTCTTCTATTCTTTACTTTTTCCTAATTCCTCTCCTGATTTGAACACTCCTAGGCCTTCCAAAGACCTTGTCCTAAAAAGGCTAGAGTGTTTAGAAAAAGAGGATAGGATGTAATAAAAATAAGAAAGAAAGAAATCTTCGGGATCAAATATTTTTTTTTAACACCCCGAGAGGCTATGCTATTTATAGCGCACCAAGGGGCTTCTTGATGGGGGACTAATATGCATGCAGTTCTTTTTGTATATTTTATATATGGGGTTAGGTGATTAATTCCCGAATTTCAGATCAAAATTTGTTGTAGAGAATTTTGTATGAATTTTTGAAGCCAAGCATGCAGATTAGAACCTAGAAAAGTACTAAAGAAGGATCGTCGGGGCTGAGAAGCCTCGGTTAGGGCAAGTTCTCCTACAATAATAAGACTGGAGGAAGAGGGGGTGTACCTGACAACGTCTGAAGTGCCCGGTGAAGATTGTAGTGAAGGGATCTCTCGTTCCTCGACGGATGCGGCCTGAAAAATCGAGCCAAAGACCCGCGGATACTCGGCTTTCTGCTCGGTGGTCTGATTGAGGCTTGGCTGGAGTCGTTGGATTCGTAGGAACTCGGGGACCTGCAAATGACCTGTCAGGGGTTAGAAAACTCAACGGATATCAAGAAAATAAAGGAAAATAGCAAAGGAAAGAAAGTTTTGGAGGGGGCTGGAAGGATGGTTGGCGGCAGGAAGATGGTTGTAAACACCGGGAAGAAGAACTCTCAAACCCCTTTATGCACACAGCAGGGTAATCACTCAAAGCAATAGAAGAACTCAAGGTTTATTTCATATATCAAAATATCCCTTCATACAAGAGGCTAGGGTCCTTTAAATAGACCCTTAACCTTGGGCTCCAAGTAAGGGCACATAAGTCTTTACATAAGAATCCTTTTCCCTCTCAAACCCTAGCTAGAAAATAAGGAAACATTAGGTAGAAAAAATCCCTAAAAATTCTCTTGACTTGGCCAACACTCCAAGGATGCCTAGGGGGGTGTGTTGGGCTTCTAAGAGCAGCAAGAGGCCGGCCCAAAGGGGCTCGGGCGCATGGGTTTGGGCCTCTGGAAGCTGGGGTGGCCTAGTAGCCATGTAGCAGGAATATTCCCTGGTATCTTGCTTCTTAGGGGCTTGGGCTTGGTGCCTGGGCTTGATTTCTTTGGGCTAGGATGCAGATGGACCTCTAAAATCATGGATGCCTTGGTATATGAATATATTTTGGCATCTGGAAGGGAATCTGGGCATCTGGAGGGCACCTGCAAGGAATCAGAGTTTTCTGAATTTTTCCTCCTGGGGTCTTCAAATCTTCAAGCTGAGTTGGACTTGGGCTATACTTCCATGTCTTCAATATGGTTGGACTTGGTCATCACTTGTATGATGTGGTCTTGACTCATCAATATGGTTGAATAGGACTCAAAAAAATAAAATTAGCTCGACATGAGCTGACTAACACTGGACAGAACTAGCTCAACATGAGCTGACTAGTACAGAACTGAAACTCAAAAGACTCAAATAACAACTAAAATGGACTCAGATGGGCTAAGCCCTTATTACAGATGGACTCATAAATTATTGATCAATTCATAGAGGGTTGAAAAGCCTCTATCTTATTCTGGTGCCTTTGGTGTCCCCACCAATTCTCTCGAGGTGGGAGGAACTCGACCCTGTCGAGTGAAGATCAAGCTAGCTCACATATCTCTCGAGGAGGTCTAGGTTGAGGTGCTGCAAGTCCTCTCGAGAAATCCACGAATCGTTTGACTCAGGCCGGCCTTGCCATCGGACCAGGAAGCATTGATAGTCACGGCCTCGGGTCGTGATGGCTTGATCGTCCACGATACGCTCGATCTGTTCTCCTCTCTCAGGCCAATTTGTTAGTGGACACTCTGGGTTAGGGTTACTTACAATGAAAAGGAACAGGTCCAAAGGCCTCACTAGGTATCGCTGCCAGTTCCCTATACTCAACCAGGTCTATAATATTGAAGGTAGAACTAATGCCCAAATCCGAAGGCAAGTCTAACACCTAGGCATTTGATCCAACCTTCTCTATCACTTTAAAAAGGTCCGACTCTGCGAGCATGAAGCTTCTTTTAGGCCTAAGCCTAACCAAGATAGAATCCACTACATCAAATTCTTTGACCCTTCTTCGGGAATTAGCTAGTTGTTTTAACATTAGTGCGGGTGGTGAACATGCTAGGCACATGCAGACTCCTAACAAGATGATGCAAAGGACTCAAACCTACACCTAACAGACTCGACTAAAGAAGTTTATTAGGTCTTAACTACCACTTGGGCATTGGGGCATGAGTCATGGTTGATGGATGACATGCAGAAGAAAATTTGCTAGTAACTCCTAATAAGTGCCAGAGGGTCTGCCAAAAGTAGGTAGCAAATGGGATGGGCTCTATGGATCCTTGCAACCTAGTAACCTCAACAAAATGTAACCTAATAGTTATAGACACATGAGAAAACTCAGGAAATGGTAGGAAATAGGAAGTGGGTTCAAAATTACTCTGGTAGGGTGGAGAAAAAGGTTCCGGGTTAGTTGGATAAAGTAGAATAAAAGAAGGCATGTCAGGGACTAATCCTAGACTAATGAGGCTGACCTTACAAGGTTGCGGTATATCTATGGGGTTTGCATAATGGAAGGATTGGTTACTAATCTCAGGGAAGAGGTCCTTAATGGAAACTATAGGAGGAGGCTCATCCTGAGGGTACTGATTCAAAGAGATCAGGTCCTTAATAAATTCTTTAGGTTCTTGTATTTTAGGACTAGACTCTATAATTTGGCTCTCCTCTATGGTTTCCTCAGGTAAGGCTCTAGCAGCAGTACCTAGGTTATCTTCCTCTATTTGTTCTTCCATTATAGCTTTAGGTTGGATGTGGTCAAGGTCAATTAGCTCTGGGTTGGTTTCTACCTGGGTATCTACTAGGTCAGCTAATTCGAGGTCTACTAAATGTGTCTCCTCTTCTCCCTCATACTCATCCACTAGGCTCACATCAGCTTCATATACTTCCACGTTAATGTAAGCCTTGTGAATCTCAGGAATGGTGACAATGCACCTTATCACGAATCAGGAAAGGCTTCCTGGGACATCGTCGCATGCGCCTGACAGCCCGGCGGGGATCTTGAGACAAGCACCGAACGGTTACCAAGTTTACAGCAAACCCGGAGGTAACACGACAACTCCAAGAACCCAAAAGAACTCCAAGAAAAGAAGAGAAAAAAAGAAAAAAAAGGCAACCCCTACCAAGAGGAAGGGGAGGACACCACCATCACCACCACAAGCACAAGTGCAAGCCCGACCAAGAGGGCGAAGCGTCGTTACCACCACCGATGAAGGAAAACGAGGGGTACAAGGAGAGGCGGAGGAATAGAGCATCCCTCTGTCCCCGCTATCACTCTCCCCTGCAACGTTTACGCCTTTATGCACATCTTTTACTCCTAGTACGGAGTCCATCAAGAGGGGCCCGACCAGGAGGATCTGTTTTCCTGGATCATCACTGACTTGATCATCGGAGTGGCCCCACCGGAAACCCCGGCCCGGGTCTCTAACCGCTGTCTCGCAGGCTCAGGAGCGGGAGACCGCCAGGCGACGAGGCGACTGTGCATGGAGGGGAGGTCCGGGAATCGGGAATGGCAGGTGGCAGGAGGAGCGCACTCCGGTGCCGGCATCAGCTATGGGCCACGACGATCTTGGCGGCAACAGTATTCATGCCCAATGTTTCGTCATCATCAAAAAGGGAGAGATTGTTGACCCCTGGAATGATTTTGATGATCATAAAATATTGGAGCATGTATTTGATACTAATTCTTTCAAATTACTTAAGATGTTTTGCAGGAAATTGGTTACCTTTAGTTTAAAATGGTTTTCAAATTGATTGGAAGGTAATTCAATTATGTATGTAATTTTATGAACTTGAACTGGTAAAAGCCCTAGTTTTATTAGTCTTGTAATCTTGTAAAATGGGCTGAAAATTGTAAAATTAAGATTATGTAGATTAGCTTTTGTTTGATTCAAATGATGAAGAGTTTTGAAGAAGTTTGAAGCATCAATTGAAGACTTAGCAAGAGCTAACTCATGGATCGAGAGCCGACTCATTATGGCACGGCACGGAGAAAATTTCAGAGTTTCAGTATCAAGAGCCGACTCCTGTCCTAAGAGCCAACTCATGGAAAGAATATATATTTTTGAAGGCTGAGAACTCGAGCCGACTCTTGCTCCAAGAGTCGACTCGTCCAGAGTTAGGGTTTTTGATGAACTGAGACTTAGAGCCGACTCTCATAGAAATTTGTTTTGGGCTGTCTAAGACTTCGAGCCAACTCGTAGACCTCGAGCTGACTCGTGTAGCCATTTTTTGCACTCTAATGGCTAGTTGCTGAAGTTGATTTTTGAACTCCATTTCGTCTCCAACAGCTCTTTCACGAATCCCAAGGCCCTATAACAATCATATCTCATGGAAAACTATAAAAGGGATTGTTTTTGAGGGATTAAACAATTATTAGAGCATTATTATGGAATTATCTTGAGATATTGAAGAGCTTTCAAGTTAGGATTCAAAGCTTCACCAACTCTACTCCATCATTGAATCCACTCATTGAAGAAGCATAGAAGCAGCTTGAAGAGCATTAAAGTGCATTCAAAGCTAGGCTTTGTTTTGATCTACATCGGCAACACTTAAATAAACTCGGTTTGTTGTAGTTGCTTGTTTATCTTCTCTTTATCATTGTTTTCTCTCTAAGAACAGCAAGGGGCTGTGTCTTAAGAGAGTGATGCAGAACAAAGAACAAAGAAGCGTATGCGGAAGTAAAAATTAAGATTAATTCTTTTTTTTTTTTATATATATTTCAGAAATTGGCTTTGACTCAAAGTAAAGTTAAACTAAGTTGAAGTAAACTAGGTAATTATTGAAAGCACAATTTAGAAAAACTAGGTTATCAGAGTAGTTCAGAAGTAACGGATCGCTGGGGTTGAGAAACTCCCAGACCTAGGGTTTCGCTCTGAACTTTCAATAGGACAGAAAAAGAGAGGAGAGATGGTTTACCAACCAGACAGTGATCTTCACAGAATTTGGGTGGAAGAACTCTCTCGGGCAGATTGTTGGATCCTCGGATTCGGCTATCTTCGCAATGGATCCTCCAATACTGGTCTCGTGGCTGGGTCGGTTTCTCCTGGACTCAAGATCTGGGAAGAAGAAAAACAAGTGATGGATTCAGAGACTCGGGGAAGGATTTACCAGTTCGAAGAATTTGAAGGCTGATGTTGCTGAGATCCGGATTCTCTTGAAGGCTAATTCGACTCCCTCTGGAAAGAGCTTTGGATCTGAAGTATCCGAACTGTAGCTGGATGCTGGTGGTCGGCCTGGACTTGGAGAGAGAGGCCGTGAGAAGTGGAATAGGCTAGGGTTTAGTGGATTGAAGTGGATGGTGGGCGGCTAGGGTTATGGAGTAGAAGTGGCTAACCTAGGGTTTGGGTTTTGGAGATCTCACACCTCTTCAAAGTTCCTGGGGAACCCGGATTTACTCCCTCATGGAGCTCAACACCTGGATGCAAGTGCGGAAGAGAGAAAACACAAAGTTTGCTCACAAAAAAAAAATTTGGTTTCATTCATCTGATTCCTTTAAACTTACAAGAGGGGTTTAATTTATAGGACTTTACAAGAGAGTAGGGTTTTACATCTTCCCATGTGGGACTAAAGGAGGGGATCTACAAATCAGGATAATCCATACACATATGGCCGGCCAAGGTTCCAAAAAAAATTGATTTGGGTTATAAAAGGAAGGTAGATGGCGCCTCCATGCTTGGTTCTTCAAGAGAGGATTTCTTTCCTTCCATGGCTCAACTCTTTTGGACTCCTCCTTTTCTTTCTCCCTAAGTCAAGGTCCTTCCCATCTTTGTTTTGGATATTTTTGGCAGGTAGTGGGCGCCTCCTTGAAGTTCTCTCCAAGAGAATTTCTTCCCTTTCATAGTTTGGTTCTTTTGGGAAAGTCTTGGGCCGCCCCCTTGATTTGTGGACTCCTGGTGGATTTCTCCTCAATTGGCGCATGAGAGAAGGGAGCTGCTATCTGTGGTGTGGGGACCAAAGGCTGCTGGATGTAGATGTGGCGCCCCCTGGACTCAGGCGTATGGCTGGGAGTGTGGCTGGGAGTGTGGCGCCCACTTGCTTGGCCTTGGGAGAAAATGTAACACCCCAGGTTGAAGCCCTAGTCCACTACTGAGTCAACATGACTCAACAAAATAAAATGCAGGTAATATAGACTCAAGCTAAAATTGAGTTGATCCAGTCAACCCTTATTACAAGCCAAAAAATCCTAATTCTTCGGGCAAGGTTAATCAGAGATCCAGATGGAGCTCTGAAGTCTTCTTCTGAGTCTGGTGCCCGCACCAGAGAGGGTTAAAGGTTTTTGGGTGAGCCTTGTGAAAACCTAAGTTAAGTTCTTGGTGATCCCGGTATAAAACTAAGTGTTAGGATTTTCTTTGGTGATCCCGTTTAAAACCAAAGGGAGTTTGGGTTTCTTTGGTGATCTCGGTAAAACCAAAGTGTATATGTTTGGATTGTGAGCATGGTAGAACAATCCGACTGTATTCTGATTAGAGGATATAGTGAAAATCTCAAGTGGTGCTTGGGTAGTGGACGTAGGAGCAGGTTGCTCCAAACCACTCTAAATCCTTTGTGTTTGTTCTTGTGTTCTTGTTGCTTCATTGCTCTTACTTAATTACTTCTGCATTGCATATTGCACCACAACACTAAAAGAATTTTAAAGTGAACATAATTATAAAAAGGTTTTTAATCCCAATTCACCCTCCTCTTAGGAAGCCACCTGGGCAACACTAGAGTTTTCAGTCTGTAGCACATGTGCAATTTCAAAGAACTCCAATCGAGACAGAAGATCTCGGACCTTTTTCAAGTATCGGACATAGCAGGATCTCGAGCCTTGAATTCACCTTTTACTTGGTTCACCACCAATTAGAAATCTAAGAAAACTTTAATCTTCCAAATCTCCAATTCTTTGGTGATCCTGAGTCCTGCTAAGAGGGCGTCATATTCAGCCTAATTGTTTGAAGCTTGAAAAAAGAACCATAGAGCATATTCCACGGTTCGGCCATCGGGGTCGGCTAATATAAGACTAGCTCCGCGGCCAGAAGAATTGGAAGCTCTGTCCACATGAAGTATCTATATAGATTCTGAATCCTTTTCATCGGTTTCCTCCTCTTCAGTCTTCTGCAGGCTATCTTCTTGTCCCCATGTGTATTCGGCTAGGAAATCAGCAAGTACCTACACTTTCATAGTTGACCAAGGTCGAAAAATGATGTTGAATTTTCCCAACTTAACAGCCCACTTAGCTATCCTCCCTAAAATGTCTGACATCGGAGAACGGCTTTCAAGGGTTGGTCCATCAATACTTTAATGGTATGGGATCGAAGGTACGAATGCAAGCATTTTACTGTGATCACCAATGAATAAATAAGCTTATGTATTATGGGATATCTTACTCTGGCTTCATGCAATATTTTGCTGGTGTAGTAGATCAACTTTTGTTGGTCTTCGGCTCCTTTTCTGACAAGTACGGAGCTGATTGCTTCATCCGAAGTGGCAAGATATAGATATAGAGTCTCGCCTTCTTGAGGCTTAGAAAGTAGAGGAGGATTTTCTAAATACTTCTTCAATTCTTTGAAGGTGAGTCGGCATTCTTCCGACCACTCAAAACTTCTAGTCTAACAGAGGACTTTGAAGAATGGTAAACAACTTTCTGCTGACCGGAAAATGAATCGGCTCAAAGAGGAGATTCTTTCGGTCAGCTGTTGAACTTCTTTCTTATTAATATGATGTCTTATATTCTGGATGGCAAGAATCTTCTTCGGATTGGCTTCTAGTCATCGCTTGGTGACGAGCAATCCTAAAAACTTTTCCAAAGTCACTCCAAAAATGTATTTGGTCGGGTTCAGCTTCATCCGATGACGTCACAGGGCATCAAAGGACTCTTGAAGGTCTTGGATGTGATCGGCTTTCTGGAGGCTTTTACAATCATATCATCGACGTATGCCTCCATGTTCCAGCCAAGCTAGTTTTCAAATACTTTGTTGATCAGCCTTTGAAAAGTTGCTCTGGCGTTCTTTATCCAAATGGCATGACTTTATAGCAATAGAGCCCTTTCTCTATTATAAAAGCTATTTTCTCTTCGTCTTCAAGATCCATTCGTATTTGATTATAGCTGGAGAAAGCATCCATAAAACTTAAAAGTTGATGGCCAGTGGTGACATTGACCAGCTGATCAATCTTTGATAGAGAAAAGCTATCTTTGGGGCATGCCATATTAAGATCAGTATAGTCGATACATATCCTCCATTTGCCATTGGCTTTCTTGATCATTATAACATTGGCTAACCAGTCGAGATAATAGATTTCCCTTATGAATCTGGCCTTGAGAAGCTTACTTACCTCTTCGTCGATTACTCTATCTTTCTGGAGCAAAATTCTTTTTCTTTTACCGGACGGGTTTGTGATCAGGAAAAATCTTCAGTCGATGTGTAATGACTTCGGCTGGAATCCCAGGCATGTTCGAAGCCGATCAGGCAAAGACATCGACATTACTCCGAAGGAACTATATCAACCTTGTTTCTATAACTTTGTCTAGCATGCTCTCGATTTGTATGACTCTCGTTGAGTTGTCTTCGGCTAACGGTATAAAAATGGTTTTTTCCATGGGTTCTCCACATTCCTCTAGTCGATCTCTTGAATCTAATTGCTCAAATATCATGGATTCTGCAGATTGATTTTCTTGAATCATCAGACATTGTCTAGCAACTCTTTGATCTCCCTTTACTTCTCCGATGCCATTCTTAGTGGGGAACCCACCAGAAGGTGATAAGTAGAAACTATGGCACAGAACCTATTTAGGACGGGTCATCCCAAAATGGTGTTGTAAGCTGACAGGGTTTGTACGACCATGAAATTGATGGGAACTGTTTTTTGAAGAGGTTCAGTGCTAATAGTAACTGGGAGCACGATTTCTCCTTCTACTCCGACGTGGTTGCCTCGAAAAAAAGGTATAGGAGACCTTTGTAGCTTGCTTTTGGATATATTCATCCCGAGGAAAGCATCATAAAGTAAGACTTATGTAGAGCTTCCATTATCAACAAGAATCCGTCTTACATCATAATTGGCAATTACAGCCAAGATTACAACGGGGTCATCATGGAGAGTCTGAACTCCTCGTAGGTCATCGTCAGAGAAGCTTATAGTATTGTTGCTTTTATACCTCTTAGGAGTATTCTCTTCGGCTCCGCTTCTCCAGCAGGTCTGCCGGTGAAGCATACCTACTCTTCCATCAATGGGTTACTGATTAGGTAGTCAGCTCCTTCTGTGGCCCTTGTAGGAGCAGTTGCTTCAGTTCAGAGTTCCTGGGTGTTGATATACTTTTCCAGGTAGCCTCTTTTTATCAAATCTTCTATCACATCCTTGAGTTGGATGTAGTCTTCAGTATTATGGTCATGATCTTGGTGGAATCGACAATATTTATTTCTGTCCCTCCATACAGGATTTGTCTTCATAGGACGCGGCCTTTGCAAAAAGCTTTCTTTCTCTATTTCCATCAGAATTTTCTCTCTTAGAAGAGAGAGTGGAGTGTAGGAGTCGAACTTGCTGCTCCAAGGTTTGGATTTAGGACTGCATCGTGGGGTTGGCGCATCATTTTTAGAAGGTACAGGTGGAGTCGACTCTTTGTTGTTTTTTCCTTGGAGGTTGGCCTTCCTTCAGTTAGTCATCGGCTCGTCGCTTGCTCTTCAGCCAATGCATACTTCTGGGCTCTTGCCAGCAGTTTGGCATAACTTGTAGGAAATTTTTTATCCAGGAAGAAGGTAAACCTGGATGACCAAAGGCCTTTTTTAATGGTCGACATGGCCACAGACTCATTGAGATTAGGGATCTCAAGAGTTGTAGAGTTGAATCTAGCGACATAGTCTTTAAGACTTTCTCCTTCAATTTGCTGTAGCAGGAAGAGGCTATCGGAGTTGCGAGGCATCTTCCTGCAAGTCCTGAAATGCGAAACAAACAAGTTTTCCAATTCAATAAAAGAATGGATTGTACCTGGTCTAATGCTTGAATACCACATTCGAGTAGCTTTCTTTAAAGTGGCAGGGAAGGCGAGACAATGAAGGGCATCCGAGGCCCCTTGTATCATCATATGCACTATAAAGATCCCCAGATGATCAAAAGGATCAGTGATTCCATCATATGCTTCCAGCTGAGGAACCTTGAAATGATAGGGGATTACTTCTTCCATGATTCCTTGGGAGAAGGGAGGCCATGAATTGTATGCCATGACATCATTAGCTCTTCGCTGGTCATTGAGCTTTTCAACTTGGAGTTCCAGCACTTGGAGTTTTTTTTCATAATGATGATGTGTTTCCTTCCGCCTAGCATTCCCCGATGTAGAGTCATTGAAAGAAACTGAGAGAGATCTTCTTGACCTCTTCTTATCAATTCTTCTCTCCATGAGCCCATGATGTCGAGAACTCCAAGGCTGGCAGGATTGTTGGCCTTGAGAGGAGTGTCGAGTGGATTCTGGAGGTTGTTCGCCATCTCTCTTGGATTGGTGATTGTGTTTGGAGGTTGCTAGTAGATATCACCCTTGAAGTGCCGTTTCTTGGAAGGTTTGAACCAAGGTGGTCAACATGTCTACCCTTTTCATGAGGGTCTCCAACTGTTGCTGTCCTATAATGATTGTGGAAGGAATTGCCTCACTCTCCAGTGGAGGCTCATTCCTTTGGGATGCAGGGCATCCCCTGTTTGCTGAGGCATTTTGAACTCTACCTTTTACCATCCTGTGTATCTTAGAACTCTCCTTTCAAAGAAAAGGAACAATCGCCTCCTTTTCTGGCATGCCAATCTGTTGACGTTGAATCCCTATAGACCGGATGGAGTGGCTGGATTGTTGCTTCGCCTCCCGGAGTTCTTACAAAACAAACCCCCTGACCGAATTTTTTTTGATGGGGATACTTCGATGCCTAAGTCAGTAAGGATCCAGGCCACAGATGAAGAGCTCAAAGAGAAAGAAATTGAATGAAAGGGATGAGAGCTTGGGTGGCATTGTGAAAGCATCCGTGGACTGGCTCTAACTTGCCTAGAATCGCCCAGAATTGCTTAGGATCACTTACCTCGGAAGTCCCCTCTTACCGATATTTATAGGTGATGTTGTAACTGAAAGTAGTTGAGCCTTTGGGAATTCAGTTAGGGAAGTTGGTTAATCCAACTTGCTCATAACAGAATGGGATTGCTGTCGAAGATTAGTTACATATTGAAGCAGGAGCTATTCATCACGTGGTTGGTTAAACCAGTTCTTGATGGCTCTTGGCCGAAGCAACTGCTCATTTAATTTAGGGTCATTCTCTTCGGATTTGGCCGAAGACAGATCAAGCCTTTGCTTCAGAACCACCTTCTTTGGATTGGGCTGAAGATAGGTTGTCACTCAGAATCATCCCCTTTGGATTCGGACAAAGGTTGATCAGCCATCTGTTTCAGAACGGCACGGATCAACTATGCACTTAAAAATCATTCTCTTCGGAGCAAGCTGAAGACTGATCCAACACCAGGCGAAGCCGCTAGCTGGAATATAGCATCGAACTATTGCTCAGTTGAGTTCCGGAGTCACTTTCATGTATATCCATTTGGTCGACTGGTTTACGTAGGACCAATTGAATCATCGGACCGGTAATCATCTTTTCTTGAGCTGGCGTATCACAATAATTGGCAATTCAAGTTGATCGAGTTTTGAATACTACACAAATACCTTCCACATTGGTATAATATGTATTTACTTCATATAGTAATAATTTAACGGATAACATTATTTTTATTTGTTTGTTAAGTTTGCTATGTTTACTAATTTTGTCCCTTCGTTTTTTACATCACATTAATTAAATTGATCTAAAATTAATTAAGTTACCAACTTGGCAACTTGTAGCTTGGATAACTCTACCCAAGTTTCAGTACATGAAAATACATCTGAAGAAACAAAGAAACTATATTTATCTCTTCCGGTATATAACTGAAAATCAACTGATTTAAAAAACAAATTAAAACGGTTCCAACCTGGAAGATGATGCGACTCCAAGAAAGGTGGCAGCAGGGATCTTCTCGGACCTTAATCCCCTGTTCCTCTTCCAAACACCAAAGAGGACGCTTGGCAGCGGATGGCTCGAAGGGATGGTGCTGTGACGTACGATGTTGGTAGTGGATGGCCGGAAGGCGATGGCGGATCGGAACTCAGAGCCTAATAATATTCTTTCAGGATAGATCATAAATTGATAGGTGGTCAACGAGGAGGAAGATAAGGTGAATAGCGGCGAAAGATGGAAACCTCTGGCTGTTGAGGTTTATGATATTTTACCAGACAAGCGAGCCCTAAAATGATTCACATACTACGGGACCCGTATGTGACCCAACCATGGCACCAAAAAGAACTTCATGGAACATGGCGCGCATGGATTGGTGCAATTTGAAAGATTTTTTTTTTTTTTTTTTTTTTTGGTAAAACAAAAGGATAGGAGGGGATAAATTTCGGTGTAGCTATCCCCACAGGCTCCCATCCCGTCAGGTAATATTCGATATGAGGCGCTCAGATTCGCGCAGCCTCTCTCCACCTAATGATGAGTACGTCAACCTGATACCATTAAGATGCCGGCCAGTAGATCGGAAATAAAGGGCAATTTGAAAGATTTGGATGCCATGCCCAAAGTAGTGTGACAAGTAAATTCCAATTATATATTTGTAAATAACTTTGGGAATGAATTTTTTAAAGAAAATCTTATAGGTTGCTAAGGAGTGCTTTGACTGACCAGCCATTATGTTTTCGTTGATGCTTTGAGATTCATGCTATGCTATGACCACTTTTTTCTTGATCGTGCGATTCATTGAGCTACAAATGATAGTGGCTAGGGATAGAATTTTTTCCGACCCGATGGATATCCGACCCGACCCAATCCTAATGAGGCGGGTAAAACTTGACCCATCTAATTTATAAACGGATATGGATTATATAAAAAAGTCCGACTCGAGTTAGGATCGGGTACAGGTAATAGTATGCCCCGATCTAAATCCGATCCATTTATATATAAAAAAACTATGTTTATAAAATATTTAAGTAAATTAGATATAGGATGGATATACCTGACCCGATCCGACTCGACTCGACCCATTTAGATTTTAAATAAATTAGATTTTATGAGACCGGGTATACCCGACCCGACCCGATCCAAACGTAATTTTTTTTTATACCCGACCTGACCTGAGACGGGTATGGGGTGGAGAATTTTTTAGCGGTGCGGGTATGGGTTTTGAGTGCCCACCCAAACCCGACCCATTGCCATCCCTAGTAGTGGCAATAGAGAATATGGCTGGCACCTCATCGAGCCATCTTGATGTCTCGAAGGCTAGTGCTTTAGCTAGAGGGAAGTTGGAAACGGGCAATGCAAGGATGCACCATTTCGAGCTCATCAGCACCATCTTCGAAGAAGGTAGAGGATCTTATTAAATGGTTCTTGAAGGTATTCTAGGTCCCGGTGCAGGATCTGAGGGAGGAGTCCATGGACTGGGTAGCCTCGGTGGTGGTGGTGAAAAGCCTAGGGCGGCGGGTCTTAGTAGAAATGGTGGCCAGAGACTTTTGATTGAGAGTTGGGCTAAAAGGGAAGGTGACCAGCTTCAATTTGGAGAATGGGTTTGCTATGTTCTGCTTCAAGGAGGTTGGGAAAAGAGATTTAGTGCTTTGTCGACCGTGGATTGTTGCAGGTTAGGCAATGGTGATGGAACTCTGATGGCCAGGGTTCTTTTTGTCAGAGGGGGTGATTCACTCAGCCCACATTTGGGTCCGTCTCCCATAGCTGCCAGTGAAGTTCTGGGGTGAGGCAGTGTTGTGGAAAATGTTTTAGCTAGCCGGGGAGCTATCATCGATGGATGATTGCATGGTGGAAAGGAATCATCTGGGGTTTGCTCGAGCATGCTTCGGATTGACCTTTCCCTGTCACTTTGATTGAGAGTCTTAATCATGGGACCAAAGTTGCCCTTTTGGCAGAGATTCGTCTTCAAGAATCTCGATGGTGTTTGTCTCTGGTGCGGCAGTTCCATTCTCCACATGATACATGCTTGGTCAAAGGGGGTGAAGAAGAGGGTGCCGGTCCATCCCCAGAGAATTTTGTCTAGGTCAAAGGGGAGGCAAGGGTAGCATCAAATGGTGGGCCATGACTAGGACCATGGTTGGTGGCTTTCCGATGGTGGAGACCTAGGCAAGAGGCGGTGGTCGACCAAGGGAAGAAGATGATCGAGTCGACTCAGTCCAAGGAACTAAGGTGACCTAGCAAGGAGGCTACTTGGACGAAGCCGGGTTGAATGAGCATCGAAAGTTGATGGCTAGATCAAGCTAGCCAAATATGCATGGCGGAGATCCCCTTTGCTCATTGGCTGGATCGAGTAAAGAGGGCATCGAAATCCATGTGGAACCATTAGCGGGCCACTTTGCACCGCTGCGATGGATCAGATCATTCCTTTTGTGGGCATGGATTTGGCCTAGTCCAAGCACAAGAGCAGGGGTGTTGGGGCATTTGGAAGTGGGCTAGTGCTGGTTGTGGGTGTGGGTTTGGCCTAGCACAAACGTGCTTGGCCTCCTGAGTTTGATGCGGGCCGGGCACCTGCAAGTCTCATGTCAAGGGTTTTGGAGGCTGAGGGATCCAGCAAGGGTGTAAGGAGGAAGAATAAGATCTTATTCAAGGTGCTGGCATCTTGCATGACCCAGGAGGCTGCCAGTTGGAGAGGAAGGTCCTAGGGTTTTTTTTTTCTCTACTTGGGCCCTAGGGGAGGTCGAAGACACTTCAGTTCAAGAGGATCCTTCACCAGACCCTGGTGCCTAGGGAAAGGAGGGGTGCTCTGAGTAGGGGTTGGAGCCAACAGGGGAGCCTCAGGAATTGAACCATGAGGATGCTATGGGTTGGCTGAGCTAGGCCATCTAGGGGCCAAGGGAGAGCCCTTCGGCCGTGGATGCATCTATAGCTAGGATCGAGATGGACATTCAAACTAAGGGGGGTGCAGTTATGGACCCCCTTCCTTGCCAGCTATCTCCATGAGGCTTTTGATTTGGGACACCCGGGGCATGGAAACCCTCGTTCTGGAGTTTGGTAAAATTGTCCAACAGCATTGCCCTAATATTTGTGTCCTGCTTGAGACCCGGCTATCGGGGATGAGACTTGATCATGCTAGGTGATGGATCTAGCTAGCCTAGAGCACATGGAGCACCTATGTAGTGGAGTCTATCAGCCTGTTAGGGGGGATCTTGGTGATGTGAAGACATGGCTCTGTGAGGGGGGATGCTTTTCATAAGTGCAAGCAAAGGTGGCCTTGGTCATTTTGGAGGAGATCGGAGTCCCTAGATTCTATCTGGCATATACATGACCACAGAGTATAGGGAGTGGAGGGTATTTTGGTTCAAGATCACCAAATTGACTTTGTCCCTAGCTTGTCTAGCAAATACAAGAGCCCAAAGTATAGGGGGCGGAGGCTGCTTTGGTTCAAGATCATCATACTGACTTCCCAGGGGCTGCCACCTCTTGTCACCGGGGACTTCAACTATATTATGAGATCCCATGAGAAGATGGGTGGCAAGTAGTATACTAATAGCATCGAGTCCAGGGAGTTTAGGAACCTTATTAGCTACGGGTCTAATTGACTTGGTTACTCTAAATCCCAGTTCACCTGGTGCAAAACTGACTGGGGGCTGTTAGAGTTTGAGAAAGGATTGATCAGGTGCTTGTTATAGTTGGTTGGCTTCAGTATTTTCCGAGGTACCAAGTGCAACATCTTCTAAGGATTGTGTCGGATCACCGCTCGATTCTCATTACCACTGATGGTCCATGCATGCCCAGGCCTCTATTTTGATTTGAGAAGTTATGGACTTTCTATCCGAGATCGTGGGATTAAGGAGGTGTGGATGATGTCAATCCGTAGGGATGCGAGGTATCATATAACCTGGAGGTTAGAGCTAGCCAGGTGTAGACTCCTGCAATGGAACTGGCTTGAGATCAGTGACATCTTTAGGAGGATTAAGGAGGTAGAGGCGGGCATTTCAAATATATAGATGAGAGACGACCAAGAGGGGGGCCTCTAGGAGTTCAATTTGAGGGAGCTTTGTCATAGGCTCTCTCGCACCACTCCTTATTGAGACAGTAGGAGTCATTGTGGAGTCAAAAGTCAAGGATCTAGTGGATCAAGGAGGATAATCGGAATACAAAATTCTTCCATCAATCTACTATTATCTGGAGGGCGGCCAACCATATTAGATAGTTAAGGGAGAGTGATGGCATAGTGGTGATTGATGATGATCAGGTTAGGGGGCAGATCTTCCAATTCTTTAGATCTCAATGGACCTTGCCTCTGGGTGGAGATGATTCCATCTAGGGCTCCTAGTCTCTGGGCTATGTCTTTGATCAAGAAAATATGGACCTAACTCACCTAGTGTTTGATGTGGAGGTGTGCGAGGCACTCTGGTCCCTTGAAAATGATAAGGCCCCTGGGCAGGATGGCTTTCCTCCTCTATTCTTTTGCGGCTACTGGCCCATTGTTGGGGGAGAGGTGCTTAAGGTTGTGCAAGTAGTTTTTCATTCGAATAGCATCCCTAGGGAATTGAAGAAGACACTGATCACTCTTATTCTTAAGAGGTTCGATGCTTTTGCTTCGGGTCACTTCGGACCGATCAACTTATGCACCACCCTTTATAAGCTTTGTGCTAGGATCTTGGTTGGACGGCTATAGTTGATCATGCCTCAACTCGTCAGCCGTGAGTAAGGAGCCTTTGTTAGTGGCCATTGCATTACCAATAATATCTTACTCGCTTAGGAGTTCATGCATGACCTTTGGCATGCTCTTGTCTGGAAGAGCTTTATGCTGATCAAGCTTGATATGGAGCAAATTTACGATCGGATGAGCTAGCAGTTCCTTTGGTGGATGCTCTAGGACTTTGACTTCTAGGACTGGTGGATCAGATGGATCATGGCCATGTGGTGACTTCCAATTTTACCATTCTGATCAATGGAGCCCTGATAGAGTACTTTTAATCAACTATCAGACTTTGTCAAGGTTGCCCCCTTTCTCTTTACTTGTTCATGTTTACACCGATGCTCTATCCCATGCTTTGAGGGTTGCGATTTAGGGATTGGAGCTCGAGCCCTACTAGCCCACTCCTTGAGCCCAGCTACTCTCGTACCCTCTCTTTTGAGATGATTGTCTTTTGATCGATTGGGCCTTGACTTGGAATGCGAGGTGCTTTGCAACAATTATTGAGACATATTGTCAAGTCTTTGGCCACTTGTGAACCTCCAGAGGTCCTCAATCTTCTTTAGCCCCAAAATGAAGGCCCAGATGAAGTAGGTGTTTTGAGCTAGGTTGTGGATCTCAGAACAGACTTAGACCTGGGCCTTAACTTATATGGGCATTCCTATGACAGGGAAGAGACTTCGAATAGTTGATTGTAAGCCCATGGAGCTATGTGTCCATGACCAACTCGATGGCTGGCAAGCTAGTGCCTTATCCATGATGGGTAGGACTACTCTTATCAAATCAATCCTCAGTTCCATCCCTATCTACCTTTTGGCAAACACCGTTGTGCATAGCTCTTGTCTTAAGGGGTTGGAGCAGTTGCTCTGGAACTTCTTGTCAGGCTCAAGGCATAATAGTTGCGGGCTACACCTGATGTCCTAGGAGATGATCTGCCAGCCCCTTAAGGTATGGAGGTCTTAGGATTCAGTCCCTTCTTTTGGTCAGGTGGGAGGCATTGATTACTAGATATGCTACAAGATATATTTTCAGCCAGATACTTGTGGAGTAGAGTGATGAGGGCTCGATACAGGGCTCAAAGCTAAAGATCCTAGATTCAGACTGTTCATGGATGCTCCTTTATCTGGAAGGAGATCTATGCTCAAACCCTACAGTGTTGGCCCAGGTCAGATAGTTAATTGGGGATGGGACTTCAGTTGATGTAAGTTAGGATGCTTGGATCTCCAGCTTCTCACTCTCTTGATGGTCGACCTATGTTAGCATGGAGATGGATGACCAGTTATGAGTTTGTATCTTGCTTACTACTAATGGTAGAGCTTGGAGAACTTAGGATGTCACCCAGCTTGCTGATCAGATTCTCGCCATCCTAATTTTTATCCATCGCAGCCAGGATTGAAGAGTGTGGGGCTGATCGTGCTATCCTAATGTTTATTCTAAGGCCCTTGATGAGTTGCTTATGACTTCACTTGAGACTAGGATCATGGTTGCTTGGATCTAGAAAGTGGCAGCCCATTCTAAGGTACTCCTTTTTCTTTGGAAGTTTATATGGGATTGCTTTTTCATGTGTGCATTACTCAGGGATAGGGGTGTGGATCTACTGATATCTTGTCGGGTTTGTATCTTGGAGGATGAGTTTAATGAGCATTCTCTCTTGCATTGTGCGAGGGCGAGGTTGATTTAGAGGATGGCAGGAAGTCAAATCTAGGAAGGGGTTAAGGGCCCTTGGCTAGGTCTCTTTCTAGATGCACTCCATTATAGTTCAGCCAAGGTAGCTGGTCGGTTTGCTTACATTGAATATTAAATTTGCTTGTCTAGGAATAGCTTGGTGTTCAAGGCCAAGGTTATACTTGCACATTGGGTGCTTGAGAGAGCTACTTGCATGGCGATGGAATATCACCAGTTCGATGTTGCTAGCCCATCCTTTAAGGTCCTGAAATCCTGGGACTCCCATGCTGCCTCAACACTAAACTAGAGGGTTATTTTCATTTCTTGGGAGCCCCCTTCTATAGGATTTGTCCAGGTAAACTTTGACGGCAATGGTCGGGGTGCCAGGGGAGGTGGTGGGTATGTCATCCGAGATCTTGATGGTAGGCTTCTGGTAGCGGAGGCTTATGTTTGTTTGAGCCATTTATCTCAGAAGTATAGCTTAGAGCCACTTGGGTGAGCATCATCTATGCTAGGCAAGAGTTGCGGGCAGAGAGGATTTTCATTGAGGAAAACTCTACTACCATCATTGCTTGGATTCAAGATAAGATGAAGCAGTGCCAGGCTCACCCTTTCTTTCTTGACATTTGGAGCTCTCTCCGTGGTATTGCTGTCGTGCCTGTTTGCTACATCTTCTAAAAAGTAAATAGTGAGGCCGATTGGATTGCATTCTATGTTGCTGAGCACTCTGAAGACTGGACCTGATATCAGGACGTTGGCCTCTCGTGGGTACTACAGGATCATTTATTTCTTGACTCTTTGGATTGCTCTCGTACTAGAATTGTGTGACTATCCATTTGTATATATATATAAAAATTCCTGTGCGATAATAATGAGATTTTTTTTTTTCCATTTATTCTGATACCAAGATGGGGTCTTGATTTTTCTTTTTCTTTTTTTTTAAATTAGAGAAAACCTAAGTTGCCACCAAAATAGCATGAGGTCAGGGCAATCATAAAAAATGCTGACTAATTAAAGGACTTGGTAAATTTTTTTTTGTTAATATAAAGGACCTGGTTTTGATCATGTCCTTGCTCCAATATTTAGTTTAATTTTCAATTGTCCTGGATTTGACGAGAAAGTTAACATAAACATTTGAGTCTGACATGAATTAAGCAAATTATTACTAGGTTAACCTGACCAACGTGCCATGCTTGAAGGCTTTACCGAACAAATAATAGATGTTGCGATGATCAATAATAGCGTTTGATGGACAGAGACGGTAATAATATCATGACAAGCCTACCACCTTGCACTAAAAGGGGTGATATTTAGGCAGCTATCCTTTCTCTTTCGTTAGTGTGTTGACAAACTTAACCATGATCGCATTGAAAGGGCTGCTAATTAGGTAGCCCATCCTTCTCTTTCCAAAGTCTATTGTCTCTTTCTTTTCAAATGAAATGGTGATTCCTCCAAGGAGTTTGTTAGCATGGAAATTTGGTGTGTACAGCTTGTGGCATGTGGCCTGTAGAGCTACTCAACTTATATTTATGCATACCAAATCTTGCTAACATGGTTCAGCAAATCATGGCTGCTCTAATCGTGCGGGACGTGAAACTGAGAGACAAGACAAAGATGCATTTTTTGGTTTAAAATGTTTACATGATTACTAAGGAGCAGCTGTTGCTCCCTGCTGAAGCAAAATCTAGCCGTTGCTGCAACCTAACATAAATGGTTAATGTAACTGCAATTGTGACATTTTAGACCACGTTTTTAAGGCTACTTGGATGATTGTTGCCCAGCTTCAAACATGGAGCCATATGTGGTGATTTCTATTTTAGTGGAAAATATAATTCTCTGGGAGACAACTCTTGAATCTGAGGCTCTTGATGCTAAGAAGTTGCAGGTTTGAAGCTAGAAATTGATTTGAAGGGGGGCACAAAGCAAAGATTAAATGCTCATCCACTTTATACCGCATCTGTTCATGTTCTCTGACATCATTTTAGTCTCCTTTTCTTTTCCTTGGTTTATTATTATTATTTTTTAATAATTTAATCTGTTTTTTTCTTTTGGGATTTCCGGATAGAATATTCCATGAGTAGGAGTAAATTGTCAGCAAGTTCTATAATGCCAACTGGAGAATTTCTTTCAGTTTCGTTTTAAACCACATAAGATATGGGCCAACTGTTGTTGGTCATGGCTACAGTTAGTAATAGTTTGTGCAATACCTGACTTTTGATGGCTCGCTGTAGTAGAATGTCTCTTTGCCACTAGTAGATCATAAGGTGTCTAAATATACTAGAATCAGACAACATCATTTTTACTAAGATTTGGGATGCGCATCGTGATGAGGAAGTATTGGTCCCAAGGACCGTTCCAAGGTGTTGCTAAGCCAATAAAGTATGAATTTTTTCTTTTTTCTTTTTTGATGGTAGTAAGGTCTGAAATTATTGAAATGCGAGTTTGACATGGATCATTTCAATGAGGGTTGCAGTTGCAAGCAGACAAATAGCACCTAAATTTTGTGTTAAGTCTAAAAAATTTTCATATCAAGATCCTATGCATGATTATTAGAACACCAAAATAATAATTTCAAGTTAGAGAAATACCTATTTACTCCATTGGAATATGCACATGTATATTTTAGGATTAGATCTTTCTCTTCATAAATCGTTCACTTGAATGACGGTCATCAATGAAGAAAGCATCAAAATTATAATTTTGGAGTCGGGACTTAGTCTATTTATAAGTAAACCCTAACATGCCCTCCTATCATGGCTTAAGTTGGATTAAGGTTTATACTATGCCATCCCAACCACATCAATCAATATAAGGTGCACATAGCCCAAATACAAAGATCACTAACAACATTAGACTTATAAATATGTCCATCAACACGGATCATATAATCAATCCATTTTTAATAAAATAAAATAAAAAATAATTAATGGTAATCTATAATTAGAAAAAATCTTATATTCTTTCACATAGATAATATTAGTTATGATTTTAAAAATATTTTATTCTAAAATAACTCTCGAGTTGAATAACAGAAAACATAGTGTGTAGCGATGATTTTAAAGAAAAATATGATTTATAGATAGCACATTGGAATTGACTTGGTACAACAGTATCAATTATGCTGAATCATATGAGTCATTGCATCCTTTATTTGATACAAGACATATCCATGGTTAAAAATATTATCAATATTATTGATATGAGTCTTGGTATGGTAGTGTAGCAAGAAAAAAATATCCAAAAGTAATAAAAAGAAAACATGCTATTTTCATTGTTGGTCCAATAATTGCTCTTCAATATGCTTAGATATAATATAAGCAAGAAAAATTTTAATGCCTTCAACAACAAGCCATTCTATCTCATATACTCAACATGGTATCAATGATAAGATAGTACGACATATCTAGGACTCGACACTTGGTCTTAATTTTTATATAATAGATTCATAAACAAAAGATATCTCATAAATATGCAAACATAACAAAAATAAATTATATAAATAAATCATTAATTATGATTTTTCTTTAATCTTATGCTTTATTACAAGCTAAAGAAATCCTACGACTTCTAAAGAAGCCCGAATATCTCCAAACAAATATATTGAGATTTTTTAATAGCAAATGAGACGTACCTATACAATTGTTATTCTCAAGACAAATATATTTTTTGAGATACCATACTGTATTTTATATATGCACATATAAATCATATAGGATTGTAATTCATTAATTAATAAAGCAATCAATGATAAATATAATTTATCTATTATGTCAATGCATAAATTCAAAATACATCAAACTTTCATTAATCCAAAAAATCAAAAGATTCTAAAATATCCACGTTCTTGATATGCTTCATGAAAACTATGAATCTTAGCTATTTGTTTAGAGGATCAGTGAACATTGACTCTATACCAATATACTTTACTAAAATATCTTTTTTTAAACTAAAATCCCAGACCGTCGAATATTCTATCTTCATATTGATAGAAATATTAAAAAAATTTATTATTCTTTAAAAGAACATAGCTGCACTATTATTATAATAAATCTCAAGTAGTTTTAAGATAGAATTAAATAATTATAAGATATGGAACAACATCCTATAATCAAAATAATGTAAATTATGATTTTGTGACATGTCACATGATATGTCAGGGTTCCATGGTCCAGCATGGTAACCAGGCTTTGATCCACTATAGACACGTGTTAGCCAGATAAGGTATCGGGGTTACCACCTAACATATTGCCACATGGATACAAAGGTGCATGCCTACCAATTTCCTGTGTGCATATCAACCCTTGCTGAGCTTGCCCTGTCTACCAGGTCATGCGTGTTCCAGGTGCGGCAGTCATTAATGTTTACCATCTAAGGGACACCCCATCACAGGGATGTATCATGATGACTACCACTTCCTATCTCACCTACCATGGCATGATCTCCCATTCTGAGAATGCCTGCAATAACCAGAATATACCAGCCATCATTCCTTGTACTTAGGTGTTAGGTATACACATATGAATTGGTTTCTAGAAATCCTCTAGGTAAGTTGAGAAAAGGGCATGGTAAGGATATAAGGAGAAGAACAAGGAGAGACAATAGGGATGGAACCGAGAGAGAGCCCACTCTTCTCAAGAACCTTTACCTTTCATCATAAAGGAACTCTCTTCTTGCTCTCGCCCCTAAGTACACTTTAAGCTCCCTAGATTGAGTCTTCCATAGTTTGCCACCTGAGTGAGATCCCTGTAGGCCGACCGTACATTTCTAGGATCCTCACTCCTTTATCATGACCCCACTCATCTGGGTGCCATCCTTGGAGAAGCAGGACTCATATGCATTGAGATCCCCTTCTCCTATCGATCTCATTTCGTCTCCCTCCTTCGCTTCTTCTTCGACTCCTCCACTCTTACTCTAAACCCAGAGGAAACTCTAAGCCTCCTCTGTTTGTCTTTTTAGGAGAATGACTTTGGCATTGGATGGTCCACCACCGGGAACCCATCCCCAGTGTGTCAGACTTTTTGATCTTCTCTGTCTTGTAGGACCAACTTCCGGTGATAGAATCCTTTGAGGCTTCTAGCTCTGCATCAGTAGCTACTCCTACTCTAGCCCTATCCAAGCCAAGCCTGAGTCAGCATCGCCTCCTAGAGATCTGTAATAGATTGGTGCTAGAGGAAGGGCTCAAGTGCCCATAAACTTCATCGAGACTGGAGTTTGCCTCTAGTCTATTTTGCCCTCATTCCATACCATGGCCAAGGGAAAAGAATATCATGTCTAACCTTATTGAGGTGTTCGCAATCTTACCGTTCTATCTCCAGTCCCTCCAGAAGAGGGAGAAACGGGGCCTTTGGCTGCTTCGACTATCACCCTTGAGCAATTCTAGTAGCTCTCTCAGCAAGTTTAGGCACTAACGACCTTGGTTTAGAGTTTTTAGCAGGCCTTGATAAGGCTCGAGATGAAGCCCACCCCCAACCTGTCTCCATTGTATCAGCCTTCTCCTAGGCAAGGTGAATAGCCTGGGGAGTGAGGGGGGCAAGGCGAGCCTAGGGCATAGGCCGAGCATTGGGTCATCCCCATTGCAGAGTCGGAAGGCGAGGTGACTCTGCATTGGGGTGAGGCGAGCTCCTTACTGAGCCTCCCGAGTGAGACATGGAAGGCGAGGCGAGCCTCCTGAGTGAGACATGGAAGGCACGGCGAGCTCCCTATTGAGCCTCGTCCTAGCCCACCACATCTCACAGCCATTGCTCCTACCAGGAGTGAGACAAGGTGCACCATCTAACTCTCTTGTTTTTATTTCCTCCTCTACGTAAGATGCTTCACTAGAGAATCTTCAGATCCTCGCCCCAGTCGATGGTTCGAGCGATGAGGTGAGCTAGCCCATAAGCTCTAAGAGGTGGATGGCTACCTAAAAGAACTGTGCTAGTAGAATCCACTTTCAGGTGGCAAACCTTAACTTATGGTTCTTCCCTATTTTCTTGCAAGATTATGAAGGAATTGGTGCCTTGCCGCTTCAAGACACCTATCATGGAGGCCTATGACGGCACCTCTAACCTGTTTGACCACCCAGAGAGCTTCAGGTCCCTCATGATACTTCAGGGGATGTCAGATGCCCTCATGTGCAAGACCTTCCTGACTACTTTCAGAAAAGTAGTGAGAGCTTGGTATACTCAACTCTAGCCACGATCGATCCATTCCTTTAAAGAATTTGGCTAGAGGTTTATGGTCCAATTTCAGAGCAACAAGAGGCTCGAGCGAGGCTCCAATTTGCCATGATCGATCCATTCCTTTAAAGAATTTGGCTAGAGGTTCATGGTCCAATTTCAGAGCAGCAAGAGGCTCAAGCAAGGCTTTAATTTTTTTTTTTTTCAATCCAGCAAGAGAAAGGTGAGTCCCTCTACTGCTACATGGGTCACTTTAAAGTGGCCATGCTAGATATTCATGGCCTCGAACCCCCTATTACCATGTTTGTCTTGAAGAGAGGACTGTTGTTGGAGGATGTTTCCAGGTGCATGGACAACTTTCTACTAGCAACCAACCTCAGAACATTATATTGGAAGCGGCAGTAACAGGGAATTGAAGCAATCAGCCTGGCAGGGATTCAGCCTTCTTATGCAGAAATCTCCTAACTTATTCAGAGTGTCCCGAATGTTCTCGATATAATATGGACATGAAACCACCTCTCTTGGGACCTCCAACCAGTGATAATTCAACCCTCCCAAGCTCCTGGTTGAACTTCAAAAGGGTAGAGAGGGATGACTCCAAAGATGCTAGGCGTTGAGTTTTCTACTCGGACTAGAAGTCCCTAGACGCTAAGGAATTTTCTCCTTCCTAGGGTATGGCAACTTGGATGCTGATATTACCCTGATAGAGAGTGACAAACTACAGAGGAAGAGAGGGAGGAAGAAGATGGATATTAGGAAGAAAAGGTTATTTCATTATAACAGCTCCAATCAGCCTCATATACAATGTATATATACTAGGTCACCATGACCTAACCCTAAAACTCCCATAGGCCAACTTAATGCATAATTGAGTTTTCCAAGCCCAAGTACACCCTTGACTCAGCCTAATCACACATACTTAGGACTCAAAACTAGTCCAATACAAGTTGTCCCCTTGAGGCCCAAGTCTCCTGAATCTCAAGACCTGAAAGGCTAATAGCCTTTTATCCTAGGGCCCAAACTAGCCCTAGAAATTCCATGACAGCATCATGATCATTGAACCTTGGCCTTAGCCTTGGTCCCCTGAGCCTTAGAAGCACCACATGAAATCCAACAATCTCCACCTTGGTGCTTCAAGGCTTCAGCCACTCCATCTTATCCACAAGCTGCATCAGTGCCACATACTTGCGAAAGTTACCATGCAGTAGAACCTTCGTCAGTGCATTTACCAAACTCTCCTTGATGTGTACCTTCACTAGCTCCATTGCCATCCTCCATGAGCTCTCTGATCCGATGGTATCTGATATCAATGTGTTTGGTCTAAACATGATAGATAGAGTTTTGTGCAAGTAGAAGTGCACTCTAGCAATCACGGTGTACCCTAACAGCCTCTTGTTCGAGGCCCATCTCCAATGCTAGACCCTTCAGTCATAGAGTCTCCTTTGCTGCCTTTGTAACTCTGATGTACTCTGCCTCGGTGGTTGATAACACTATAATCGGTTGCAAGCAGGATCTCCATGATACAGGACCTCTATATATGCTGAATATGAAACCTGTCATCGAATGACGGGTGTCCACATCTCCACCAAAATCCACAACCACGAACCTTCCTATCAGCCCTCGAGCCTCCTTGGACATGTTGGAGTATCTCTCAGCACCTCCTCGCTGTCTGTAGCAGATGCCAACTCCAATCGTGCTCGCCAAGTACCTGAAGACTCCCTTTAGTACTCGACAGTGCTCCCCACCAGGCTATGCCATGAACCTGCTCACTTGACTCATTACATGGGCGATATCCGGCCTACAACACACTATGGTGTACATGAGACTACCTACACCAGAGGCATACGACACCCTCTCCATCTCCTGAACCTCCACCTCAGTCTATGGTGCCATGGTCTTCGAGAGTCTGAAGTGTTCGGCTATAGGTAGCTCTATCAGTTTTGCTTCCTTCATCCCATACCTCCCTAAAACCTTCTTTATGTAGCCACCTTGAGATAAATGCAATACCCTGTTGTTTCAATCTCTGAAGATTTTCATTCCTAGGATCTTCCTCGTAGGTTCCAAATCCTTCATCTCAAACTCCCAAGATAAAACTACCTTCAGTTCCTGTACTGTTTACTTTTGCATGGTATCAGCATGTCATCCACATACAAAAGTAAGTAGATCCTAGAACCATCATCAAGAGTCCTCACATATACACAAGAGTCATGATCACACCTAAAATGTCCAATGCTCCTCACAAAAGTATCGAACCACTTGTACCATTGCCTCGGTGACTGCTTGAGCCCGTATAGCAACTTCTACGGCAAACAAACTCTCTTTTGATCTTGGTTCTTTGAAACCTGGTGGCTGCTCCATGTAGATGCTCTCCTCTAAGTGTCCATGGAGAAACACTGTCTTGACATCCATCTGCTCTAGGTCCAATTCTTGAGCTGCTACGATGCTTAGTGGCACCCTGATAGAAGTATGTCTAACGATGGGAGAGAAAACCTCGCCGAAGTCTATTCATTCTCTTTGTGAGTAACCTTTGGCAACCAAACAAGCTTTGAATCTGATGCCTCCTTGTTCCAAGGGTCCCTTCTTGCATTGGTAAACCCATTTGCATCCTATGGATTTCTTCCCTTGTGGCAACTACACCAACTGCCATGTGTCATTCTTATGGAGAGACTGTATCTCCTCGGACATTGCTTGGACCCACCTCTCTCTGTCTGGGCTCTCTATAGCCTCCTCGTAGGTATATGGGTATCCATTGGCTGTCACCAAGGCATTGACACCATCTCTCCAAAGCCATATCGGTCAGGTTGCCTATTGGTCCTCTTGGACTTGTGTAGCTCAACCCTGATATCTCTCCTAGGTCCAGCCTACTCCTGCTAGTCCTCCTGGCCTTGATCATCCATTCAAGCTCTCTCTACATGTGGAGGCACCCTCTGAGAGTGCTCCACCTGAATGTCCAATCCTCCAGATGCACCTACAAGTGGCAAAATAGAAAACGAGGTAAGCTGTCCATCGCTGCCCTGTTGGACCTCTTATTGCTCCTGTTGCTCCTCCGTGCCACTTGACCTCTAGAGAACTGACCTCTCATCAAAGGTCATATCTCTGCTGATGATGACCTTCTTCTCCAAGGGATCTCACATCCTGTACCCCTTGACTGCTCGTGGATATCCCAAGAACACCATCTTCTTTGACTTGGCATCCAACTTACTATGCTCACCAGCATTGATGTGCACGTATGCCGTGCATCCAAAAATCATAGATGGCAAAGCCCAATCCTCCTTCCAGACCATCTCTCCTTTAGAATACCACCATCAAACTTTGTATGCGGTGACCGATTGACCAAATAGCAGGCCGTGTCAACTGTATCAACCCAGAATGCCTTAGGAAGCCCTGCTTGCAACCTCATGCATCTTGCCTTCTCCATAAGGGTTTGGTTGATTATCTCGGCCATGCCATTTTGCTGAGGAGTCCCTCTGACTGAGAAGTGCCTTTTGATGCCACACTCCTCACAAAAGCACTGGAACTCCCTGCTGGTGAACTCACTGCCGTTGTTGGATCTCAAGCACTTTACACTGCGACCTTGCTCCTTCTCAACTTCTGCTTTTCATACCTTGAACTTTGAGAAGACCTCTGATTTTTTTCTCATAAAGTAGACACATACTTTTCTTGAAAAATTATCTATCAAGGTCAAGAAGTATCTTGATGCAGAACTATATATGTATGCAATTATTTTTTTATGTTTTTAATATTAAGTTATAAGTTGTAATGCCGAAGATCAGACCAAGTAATTATGTAAAGAGTTCTATATGAAAAAAAAGAAACTCAGGCATGCATAACAGGACCTAAAAGTAACAGAAAGAAGGACCGCCGAGGCGAGAAGCCTCGATTTGGCTAGTTCACTTACAATAAGGCTACTGGTGGCAGAGGGGGTGTACCTGGCAATGGTTGAAACGCCTGGTGCAGGACATATGCGAAGAGATCACTCTCACTCTAGATGTGGCCTAGAAAACCAATCCAAAGGCCCGCAGATACCCGGCTTTCTGCTCGGTGGTCCGATTGCGGCCTAGCTGGAGTTGTTGGATTTGTTGGAGTTGAGGGACCTGCAAACGACCTTCCAAGGGTTAGAAAACATAGTAGGGAAGAAGAAAGAAAAGAGAAACAGCAAGGGGAAGTGGTTGTTTGGAGAGGGTGGCTAGGGTTTTGGAGAGTAGGATGGTGGTTGGAAGCAGTCGTAGGACACCGGGAAGAAGAAGGGCTCACACAGAATCCCTTCAAGCACACAGCAGGTAGCACATAGCAATTGGAGAATTCAAATATTATTTCATGATAAAAATTGTTAAATTTTCATACAAGGGGTCCCTTATATAGAGTCATAAGACTTAGGGCCCAAGAAAAATAAAACAAGGAAAATAAGATGTGACCACTTTCTTCCTAAAGTGTGGGGCTGAATACATGGAAGAAAACACTCTCATGCCATACAAAATCCCTCCAAACAAGGTAGGTAGTGGACATCAAAAGGGGGGGACCACTTCTTTCCTAAGCAAGCTGGCATGAATCAAGGGATTCATGTTTATTTATTTTGACTTTCCTTCTTGTCATGCTGGCATGTGGAGTTGGTGTGCTTGGGGTGTGGAATGGGTGTGCTGGTGTGTGGTCATCAACTCCTCATGCATGGGCCAACTTCATGATCCTCCAAGTAACCCTAGGTGGTGAAATCCAGGGTGTGACTGGGACTCCATGTGGCTGCTGAGGTGGCATGCTAGGTGGTGTCCTTCACATGCTTGAGTCTTCTTTGACTGGGCTTGACTCAAACAGACTCAATACAACTGGACATGATTACAAGACTCAGAATATGATTAGCTCAACATGAGCTGACTTGAACGACTGATCCAAAACCCTAATGGTATGGATCAAATGCTATATATAGGACTCAAAAAAAAAACTAGCTCAACATGAGCTGATTGGTACAGGACTTGAATGATAACTCAATTAGGCTAAGCCTTTATTACAAATGGACTCAAAGACTACTAAGTAATCCACAGAGGGTTGAGAAGCCTCTGTCTTATTCCTGTGCCTCTGGTGTCCCCACCATATCTCGCTCTATTTCTAGCTGAAATTGGAGAAGGTCCCCACACATTAGTGTGAACTAGCTCTAGTGGAGCTACAAATGGGCTGAACTACTACTGAAGTGGATCCTCCTTTGCTTTTCCATTTGGCATGGCTCACAGATATCTGAAATGTCACCAACCAGATCTGAAATTGAATCCATGCTTACTCAGTTCCTTCATCCCATGATCTCCCATGTGGCCCAGGCGGTAGTGCCACAATCTGTAGTCATCCTGTGGGTCTTGTGCTGTCATTACTATATCAGATTGCCCCATCACAACTGACCCCTCTATCCTGTAGAGATTATTATCCATCCTCCTACCTCTCATCACAAACATAGCTCCATTGGAGATATTAAGTACTCCACTCCTGGCTCGACTGCAGAAGTTGTAACTGCATCACTCCAGGTAGCCCAGTGACACCAGATTTTTTTTCAGCTCGGGAACATGCTTAACATTGATCAGTGTCCTCATGATCTCATCAAACATCCTCACTTGTACACTCCCAATAATAGTGACCTTGCATGAGAGATCATCTCCAAGTATCACACTTCCCTCATCGATCTTGGTATAGGTCGAAAACCAAGACTAGTTTGGGGTATAATGGTGAGAACAGGCTGAATCCAGGGTCCATATATCTATGCACAATCTATGATCATCTGATATCACTAAGAGGTCATCCTCCATCTCTTTATCAGCCATGACACTCACCGAATCTGATCCTCCTATGTCTCCCTTGTTCTTCAACTGAGGACAATCCCGTTGAAAGTTCCAGTCTCATTGCACTTAAAGCACCTTGCTTGCTCTTCCTTCTAGACTTCGACTGTCCTCTCTGCTTGGACCTCTCCCTTCCGCTTCCAGAACTTTTTCAAATGGCCAAGCCCTCTTGAGGAACTCCTTCTTTGGTTAGCTTCTCCCTTTACTTGTTGGAACGTAGCACCGAGACCTTGTCCTCATACTCCAGGGTCTCCTTGCCGTACAGTAGTGTAGTAACCAAAGCATCAAAGGAAGGGGAGCAACGAGCATAGAAACAACAAGGACTTGTCCTCCTCCTCAAACTTGATCCCAATATTCAGCAACTTGTAGCATATTTGATCGAACTTCTGAATATGATCTACTATGTTTCCGCTTTCCTGCATTCGAAGGTTGTAGAGTCACTTCTTTAGCATCAACTTGTTACACATGTTCTTCCCCATATAGAGCATATGCAACTTCGACCAGAGACCTTTTGGAGTCCTCTCCTCTATCACAGAATAGAGAGTCGCATCCGCCAAGCACCCTTTGATCGTTGCACAAGCCTTCTTTTCCATGGACATTCATTGCTTCTCTGACACCTTGTCAGGCTTTTCCTCCAAAGCCTGATCTATTTCCAACTAGACAAGGAGATCTTCAACCCAAACTTTCCACATGGAAAAGTTTTCTTTCCTATCAAACTTCTTGAAATATACCTTCATACTAGTACTCATGGATGGATCCTAGCCAAACATACAACAAAAAAAAAATACCGTAGGATTGAGAAGTACCTTGATAGGCCCTTGCCAAAATTTCAGCAATTAAAGATCTGTAACTTCTGGCATCTCCCACGAACTCCACACAAATCGGGCTTTGATACCACTTGTTGGAAGATGTTTGTAGGTGTGTGGACAACCTTCTACCAGCAACCAATCTTAGAACATTATATTGGAAGCAGCAGCAACAAGGGATTGAAGCAATCAACCTGGCAAGGATTCAGCCTTCTTGTGTAGAAATCTCCTAAATTATTCAGAGTATCCCGAACGTTCCAGAAATGATATGGATGTGAAACCACCTCTTTTGGGACCTCCAACCAGTGAAGATTCAATCCTCTAAAGCTTCTAGTCGAACTCTAAAATGGTAGAGAGGGATGACTCCAAAGATGCTAGGTGCTGGGTTTCCTACTTGGACTAGGAGTTCCTAGGCACTAAGGAATTTTCTCCTTCCTAGGGTATGACAACTTGGATGCTGATATTACCCTGATAGAGAGTGACAAACTAGAGAGGAAGAGAGGGAGGAAGAATATGGATATCAGGGAGAAAAGGTTATTTCATTATAATGGCTCCAATCACCCCCATATACAACGTATATATATACTAAGTTACCATGATCTAACCCTAAAACTCCCATAGGCCAACTTAATGTATAATTGAGTTTTCTAATCCCAAGTACACCTTTGACTCAGCCCAATCACACATACCTAGGTCTCAAAACCAGTCCAATATAAGTTGGTCCGTTAAGGCTCAAGTCCCCTGAACCTCAAGACTTGAAAGGTTAACAGTCTTCCATCCTAGGGCCCAAACTAGCCCTAAAAATTCCATGATAGCATCATGATCATTGGACCTTGGCCTTAGCCTTGGTCCCTTAAGTCTTGGAAGCACTACATGAGACCCAACAACTACATGGAGGTAGCTTTTACTTCTCTCTTTCCAAGAGATTCCCCCAAAGCCTTTTCGAGCTCTTGGCTTGCACTAAAAAGTACATTAACATCAAGGAAGGCATGGTGGAGAAGTGGAAGGAGAAGGGGGATCGAAAACATCCCTGAAAGGATAGCTCCCATTCGACCCTTCCTCTCTAGTAGTAGTATTAGAAGAAGAAGTGAGACAAGGAGTTCTACCACCAATTTAGAAGTCCTAGGCTACCTCGTTGGGAGGACTTCACCTCACTAAATGTTCCTTGAGGGCAAATCTTGATGGAGATCAAAGGTCTGGATTTCATCCAATGGCTAGAAAAGATGAATAGGAAGGCCTGCAAGGATCCTAGAAATATTGTCTATTTCATCGAGACTACGGGCATGACATTGAAGACTGCATCTCTATGAAAAAAGAGATCGAATCATTAATTTAGTAAGGCTGCCTACATAGCTATATTGGTTAGCCTAATGCTTCAAAGGCCACTAGTCAGGAACCCCAGTCGGCAGTCGAATCCCTTGTAGAGAACAAAATCCATATTGGTACTATCTTCGATAGACTAAATGCTGGGGGGCAAGCTCCTTTAGGCGGTAAGCAAATGCTAAGGTGGCCCAGGTGGAAATCTACTTGCCAAAATGCCAGAGGACTAGATAAGTGCCTATTACTTTTTTCGTTGCTGATGCTGATGGAGTTCTGTTCCCACATGATGTTCCTATGGTTGTTGTCCTTGTTATTTCAAATTGTGATGCAAAAAGAATCTTGGTGGTAATGGAAGCTCCATATATATTTTATTCTATAATACTTTCTCTTGGATGGTGATAGGATCATGATGTTATCGTTAAGACACCATATTATCAGTTTAAAAAATTGACTTCTATTAAATTAAAAATACATATATAGTAGCAAGTTTGGTTGAATTCATAGAGAAGGCAGTGCTTAGGATAGTTTAAAATCTTTTTTTTATAAAATAAAAAATATTTTAAAGTTAGGAAAGTAAAAATTAAAAGTATAAAAGAAAAATAAAACTCAAGTACGTTCGATATACTAATCAGATCTTAGCATTTACTTGCAATAAAAATAAATAACAAAAATATAAAGTATATAAAAATTAATATTGCATTAATTAAAAGAAGAATTCAATTACAAAAAAAGAAAAATAATAATTAAATAAACTATAAAAAGTGGTAACAAAGTATCTAAAGTTGATTGGCACAGCCTTGTTAGGAAGTTAGTTGATGTCACTTTGCCTTCTTCCATCGTATTCCATGGAGCGAACCGTGCTTCTTCTTCTTCTTTCTTTTTGGATCTTAATCTTGGAGATGGAATAGGCTTGAAGATGGTGTAGGGGCAAAACTTTTCTTTAAGAAACCTCACTCTTAGAGGTTAACCCACAACCTAAGCTATACCCTCTACCTTGTACCGTACCCTTTCTCCAGAATAATTTCTTCTATAGCCCAGGGTGAAGGTGAAAAACACCTACACCTAGCATACAATATGCAGAAGAAGAGGGTAGAAAAATGTATTTTTAAAATAATTTTAAGGCATGCATAGCGAAAGGCTCGATAGATAGATCCAAACGATCTATTGATCTGCCCGCAATAGGATCTAGCATAATAATCTAGCATGCACCATAACATCAAAGCAAGTCAAAATCACAAACATAAAAGTACCATACCTTTATATCAAGAGAGAAGTAGTGGAAGGAGGAGGGCGCTCGAGCCACACACGTGTCTGACCTCTACAGGAAATCCACATCTGGGCTCGACTCTGATCAACTCCCTCGGAGTGCTAGCTCTTCGGGATCCTTGCGCCGATCTTCTTCTTCCAGGAAGACAAAAGAGAGAGCTGGAACCCTTTCCCAAAGATTCTCTTCCCAAGACCTAGCTAGAATGCTAGGTATCACATACCCAATCTGATGCAGGACTAATATGCATGCGATTATTTTTTTATATTTTAGGGGTTGGATAAGGTGGTTAAATCCCGAATTTCAGATCAAAATATGATGTAGATAATTTTATATGAATTTTTAAAGCTACGCATGCAGATTAGGACCTAGAAAATCAGTAAAGAGGGATCGCCGGGGCTGAGAAGCCTCGGTTAGGGCTAGTTTACCTACAATAAAACTACTGGTGGTAGAGGGGATGTACCTGGCAACATTTGAAGTGCCTGATGAAGATCGCAGTGAAGAGATCTCTCATTCTCGATGGATGTAGCCTGGAAAACCAAGTCAGGGACCCGCGGATACTCGACTTTCTGCTCGGTGGTCCGATTGCAGCCCGGTTGGAGTCGTTGGATTTGTAGGAACTCGGGGACCTACAAACAACCATCAAGGGTGAGAAAGCAAGGTTGGAAACACAAGAAAATATCATAAACAAGGCAGCAAGGGCGTGGGAAGAGGAAGCTTGGATGAAGGCTGGAGTCAGTTGCAACACCGGGAAGAAGAAAGCACCAATAAAATCCCTTAAGCACTAAGCAGGGTAGCACAAAGTAATTGTAGAGAACTCAAGTTTTAATTCATATATCAAAATCAATCCTCATACAAGAGAATAGGGTCCTTTAAATAGATCCTTAGTCTTGGGCTCCAAGTAAGGACAAAAGAGACATTACATAGGAGTTTGAATCCCAATCCAACTCTAGCTAGAAAAATAAAGAAAGCTTGGTAGAAAAAAATCCCTAAAAACTCTCTCCTCCTCTCTTGACTTGGTCAACACTCCAAGGATGCCTAGGGGGGTGTGTTGGGCTTCTAAGAGCAGAAAGGGGCTGGCCCAAAGGGGTTTGGGCGCATGTGCTTAGGCCTCTGGAAGCTGGGGTGGCCTGGTTGCCAGGTAGCAGGAATATTCCCTGGTATCTTGCTTCTTAAGGGCTTGGGCTTGGCGCCTGGGCTTGATTTCTTTGGGACAGGATGCAGGTGGACCTCTGAAGTCATGGATGCCCTGGTCTATGAATATACTCTGGCATCTGGAAGGGAATCTGGGCATCTGGAGAGCATCTGCAAGGAATCAGGATTTTCGGAAGACATATTAGATCTTGTGGTGTCACACAAAATCCCATAATTGATTTCTTCTACTGGGCCTTCCATGGTCTTCATGTCTTTTGTTGGGTTGGTCATCATGTCTTTAGTTGGGTTGGTCTCCACTTGGACTGGCTTGGTCTTCTCTTGTACTTGGGCTGACATGTACAGGACTCAGGAAGAAGACTAGCTCAACATGAGCTGACTAATAGGAACTGAAATAACAACTCAAAAAACTCAAATAACAACTAAAATGGACTTAGATGGGCTAAGCCCTTATCACAGATGGACTCATAAATTATTGATCAATCCACAGAGGGTTGAAAAGCCTCTGTCTTATTCTAGTACCTCTGGTGTCCGCACCACAATCCCAAGAGCTCTCACAACCCTTCTCAATCTTCTTCTCTTAAAAGTTTTTCTTAAAATCTATTACAACCTCTGAAATGACTCTTATTTATAGGGGCAGCGAGGAGAGGGAGAAAGAGGAAGGAGGAGAGACGGAGGGAGAGAATAGGGGAGACGATCAAGACCATACCAAATGGGTCCAACCTATTAAGGTAAGTATGACCATCATACCAAATAACCTTGGAGCCAAAACTGGTTTGAATTCGAAATTCAAACTAGGTCAAAACTTGCCCAAAATCTTCCAAAAAATCTTTCCAAAACTTTGCTCATCACAGGAAGTGTCGACACCCGAAAAATGCCAAGTGTCGACACTTCACCAAGTGTCGACACCTGCAAAAATCCAAGTGTTGACACTTGGAACAAAGTCAATCATATTGACTTCAGATGATGGCAAACAATTCTCAATCGTCGATTAGCCTTAAGATAAGATAGAAATCCTCTATGGTGTGTGACCCCATAAGTTCGAACACTAAACCAGTAGCACTGAAACATTTCCAATACCAGTCAAAGTCCTTATCTAACAATGAAACCCGATGTCCGGATAGGTCGAAGAGCAGAGCACCTCATGAGAACCTCTGGCATATGGTTGCCGCATAATTCATCCCTTTGACCTCATAATGCTTAGGATGACTTAGGGTTCGACTGCCATCCTAATTTGGTTTATCCAGATCATGTCTTAACCTCACAAGTTTTGTGACTCCTCACAAGAACTACCCTGGCCAAGATTTTGCTAAATTGAGACATAGTGAGTCATTCACTCCAAACTATTTGGAGAGGTCAATTCCATTTTGATCCACCACTGCTCCACAAGTACATGACTACACCTAGAAACCTTTCATCACTGGATTAGAAATCTAGGTAGTCCGGTACCAAAGTACAGTGAGTTGCTTGCAAGCTGCCATGGTGACCTCAGGTCTGAGAAATACAGATACCCATATCCCTTCCTGAGCAACCCTTTGGCAGAAGGGAGCTCCGCAGATGGTCACGTTCAGTGAAATGTCATACATTTTACTTGCATGTCATACTAGTATCTCCACACTCCTTGGTTAAGAGAACAACCAACAAATGTGACATACAACAACCTACACTTGATACATCATTGTCCTATAACAATGTATCATTTGGTTGTGAACCAGTTTAAGAACTACTTGATATATCATCTCTATATTAAATAATGTAGTTCTAAGGACTCCATCATATAAGAGTTCATTTTAGGAAAATGTAACTATGATGAACAGCCAAAATAAATAACTTTTATTTATTAAAAGAATTCATATACAAATACAAGATAGTACAACCGTCTACAGCCTAGATGATTGGCTTTGAGACATAATTTCCAAAACAGGGGTCCTTTAAATAATGTTTGAAGAAGGCTCTAGGTCAAGTCAGATTAATATGAGCCATGGGATGGTTGATTTTTGGTGTCTTTGGACCATTTGATTGCCTAAATCACACGGATCATGCTTCAGCACTTTGTCTTAGGCTGGGATTCTATATTAGCCATTAAATCAAGCTTTTTGGATGGTCAAGATCAATTTAACTCCATGGATCTCAATGACCATTGGATTGCTGGTTTTGATGGCTGGGAATCATCGATAGCCATATATCAAGGAGGAGGCCATAGGAGGGAGGAGCCCCCACATTATCTTGGCACTTGGGCTGAGAACCTGGATGGCCAGCGGCTTGGGCGGAGTCAGGTAGAACACAAGAGGCGGTGAGGACGGTGCTACCATTATTGCCGCGATTAGTGGTGGGGAGCAAGAAAAGTGGAAACAAAATCCAGGGGGCCCTGCCTAGAACTTGGAGCAGGGAGGAGCGGCGACGTGAGGTGGTAGCCAGCAACTTGTGTGGCGATGGTGGAGGGAGGAAGAAGATGACCAGTGGTGGTAATGAATCAAGAAGATAGTGGGCGACTGTGATTTGGGAAGAATGGCTGGCGGCATCTTAGGCTGGGGAAAAAGAAGATGACCTGGCTCGAATGGTGGCTAGAAGAAGGAGACATGGTGGCTAGAAGAAGGAGACGTCGAGTTGGGTCTCAGCTGATGGATGGCATGGGAGCAGAGGGGTGATGGCCAGATCGGGCTAAGAAGAGGGCCAGGAGGGGGAGGTGGCATGTTTGGTAGCATGTCTAGGAGGAGGACAATGGCTGTAGGCGGATCGGGCCGGGGTGGAGCAGAGGAATGGTAAAACGAGTCCTTCCACAGTGAGGAGAATGGTGAAGAGATAGTGAGGGAGGAGGCCGACGATAATGGAAAGGTTTGATGGTGGCCGATGGCTTCTCTTGGCCATAAGGAGGCTCGTAGCAGTGAGGGGGAAGTCGAGGGACGACTCTGATGGCCAGATGGCTTGAAACAGTGCATTTGGTCCACGAGAATGGGTCATGGACCGATAGCAATGGTAGCTGATCGCTATTGTAGGCGATCAAAAATAATTCACCAACTCAACCCTATTACTAGGATAAGTCGGGATCGTATCCTCAGGGATCGGTTGAGATTATGTTCACTTTTAGGATTATTTTATTAGAGAATAATTATGTTAGAGAGATAGAATATTAATAATATGATTATACTAAGAACAAGAATTAAATTAAGCAAGAAATTAATGTGGAAGATGTCTTGGGTTTTGATTCAATATTTGGTATATATTAAGTATTTATTCAATATGTAATTATTAAATTATGATCAAAGCTCGAGCATAGCCTATCTCGCTGGATACAGATCTTGATCCGCTCTTACGTAGCCATAGGCTATTCAAAGTCTCTAATCATTTAAATAAAATTTTTTATAATCAGATTCTAAGCATAACCTATCTCGCTAAGCACGAATCATATCCTGGGTTTACAACTTGTCTCTACATAGTCATAGGCTATTCTAAAACCTAACTATAGTCTAGATGTGCAGAACACTACTTGAAGTAATGAAAAGTAATTTTATTCATGAAAAATAAACATTACAATCAAGCATTAATTACATAAAGAAAAATACAAAATATAAATACTAGAAACCTCATCTACTCCCCGAAGATAAAAATTTCTTAGCCGCTTATGATCTTCCCTTTTTTCCTTCCATGCCAAGGCTCTAGAGGGACTCTAGGAAGTTGCTTCCCTCGGGTAGAGGCGTAGGAACCTTTTTATAGGATTTAACAGGAAAGAGGTTTTCATGGATATCTGATGCGAGACTAAACTAAAGAACCAAAGTAGTGGCTGAGATTTAATTTTACAGGACTCAATGGTTAGATGATTTACCCAAATCCTAGTTGAATTAGATTTCAGAATCCTGCTCCAATTAGTGCTTGACTGGTTGAGCATTAGTCACCATCAGATCTTAATCGAAGGTCCAGAAATCAATCACCACAAGGAAATCAATATGAATCATTGAATGCTTTGATTGCTTTAAGAGTCGTGCTGATTCTTCCTTTCTTGATGGTTCTGGAATCGCCCAGCATTGCCCCTAGACTTGTTCTTGGGTTGCAGCTGCCACCGACGCTGGATTCTCGTGCTGCTATCGTTGGAGGAGCTCCCTCATCCTGCCATCACTAGATCTTCCTCGTCCCGCCACCGCTAGATCTCCCTCACACTGCCGTGAAGAAGATCGGTGAAGAAGGAGGCATGGTGGTCATGGGGACTACTGGCAGGCCATAGGGAGGATAGCTGCTGGTGACGGGCAGTGGTGGATCGAGCTTCTCCGATGATGGGGAAGGAGAAGATGGCTGATCGGTGATCAGATGGCTGGCATTCTTGTTTCCTTGGAACAAAGTGGAGAAGACGATGACCCACCGTGGATCATTTTGGATCTTGGAATCTCATGCTAGCAAATGTAGGAAAAATAATTTCCTTAAATCTCTAGGATTGATCAAATGATTAGAATCATGTAAACAGATTTGAGAAAAAGAAGGATTACGTACCTGCATTCACCATAATCCTGATTATTGATGCTCACACGACCATTGCAGGCAGGGTCCTCTCCTGGCTTAGAAAGGCAGCTCTCGATGGAGAAAATCACCGTACCATTAAATCATAATATACATGAAATATATAAATAGAGGAAGCGAAGAGGGGACCTAGCTAATAAAATGAAAATACCCTAACTAACCCTCCCATTACAAGTCAAGTCGGGATAAGGTCTATACTATGCCACCTCAACCATACCAAATTATATAAGGTGCTTCTAGCCCAAATAATGATCACATAATAATGGGCTCAACCTACGTCTATTAACATGGACCATAAAATCAACCCAATTTTAATAAAAGAAAAATTCTAACTAATGTTAGCCCAAATTAAAAAAACTCTTACATTCTCCAACTTAGACTACATTAATTATAATTTTGAAAATATTTTATTTTAAGAGGAGGTTCTCCGGCGATGGGAAAAGCGAACGACATCTCTGGTGACAGCAGGGCAGCTTTTCTGGGCTAAAAACCAGTCACGGTCCATGGCTCTGCACCATGGACCGATGGTCATGGCTGTTGGTGGTCCATCAGGCATTTTGTAAACCATTCAATTGATCCATGGTGGACCGGTTGCTTTAATAACCGTGCAAACCTTTAATAATTCTTCAAAAATCGATTCTGGGCTCATTGTAAATCAGATTTGTTTCAAACTTATTTTGTTTGAACCCATAAATTGAGATCTTCATATTGGCACTCTCTTTTCCTACAAATGATATATAAAAGTATTAATCCTAAATAAATAAAAATAATTTAATTATTAAGTTAATACTTTTATATATGTATATAATATGGTTATCACACCCCCCAACTTGAACTTTACTCATTCTTGAGTAAAGTAAATAAATTAGCTATGTATACAAACTCATCCTTGAATTGAAAGTTGACTTAGGCAGTCCTAAAGGCAGTTGATACCTGGCTGACCATTACTGAGATACTTCATCGAATTATTAATTAAACCCAATTAATGGTTGGATAGAGACCATAAAAAATTTTAGAGTTCTTCTTTTGCCAACTTTCCACCTCACTTTTTGAATCCTTTAACTTTCTAGGGATTTAGTGAAGTACCTTTCTGCTAGTTGGTTTCCCTTTTCTTTTTCTTTCTTCTCTTTTCTTTTGTTTTCTCCTTTTTTTTGAGTATAGTGCCATGTCCTAGCCTCTTAAGTATTAATATCCTCATCTTTTGATACGAACCATAATGCTTACTTAGGCGAAGGGGCCTAGTTACTTAGTAAGGTATCATTGCTTAACAGATTTTTTTACCTTCACATCTTTTGACGCGAACAACAATGCTTAGCAAAGCTGTGAGACGGGACAACTCTTTTTTCTCTTTTTTTATTTTTTATTTAAGGGGAAACTTCAACATATTGGACCTTTTGATTTATATTCCCGTAAAATAAATTCTTCATTAAGATCAATGGTCAGAAAATTTGGGAATTACTCATAAAATTATTTATGATCTAAACCCTACCATTTATTGAGTTTCTTTAATAATTTATCCCTCAGCATCTCTAGAATTATCTAGGTCATTAATCAATCATTGATTAAGGTGCCTATGTAACTCCAATTCGAAATAATAATTATGATGGGGACCAAAAGTCCATTTTATTTTATTTGAGTCCTGTAATAAAGTGAGACAACTGAGTCCAGTTGAGTCTACTTAGGTAGGTCCAGTCTTTAAGTCCAGTCAAATCCAGTCGAGTCTCTAGTCGAGTCAATGTAGTTTCATTCAGGTCACGTACAAGAGGAGAGTTCGCAGCCAGGAGATTCACCAGGCCCCCCAACTAGGCTGGCCTTCATGCACCTGGGCCCTTTCATGCAGCCAGGCTCGCAAGAGAGAGCTCCAGTCCAAGATAAAGGCCCACTATTGACAAGTTCCACCAGGATTTCTTGTCCCACAAGTCAAGGTTTCTTAGCCCTCAAGTCATGTATCCTGGGGTGAATCTATAAATACCACCCCTCCCCTCTTGTATAAAATATCTTTTTTCTCATGAATACAACTTAAAATTGAAAGTTATTTTGTTTGAGTTTTTTTTCTCCAGATTGGAGTGGGTGTGATGCCTTGGTTCCCTGTTCTTGAGTACAAGCCCTAATCCCCTGGTGACTTCTATGCTCGCCAATGATTCCCTGCTTCCCCATCCCGTATCAAAAAAAAAATGAACCTAGTTTTTTTTTTTTGTTGTGATTGGTTCTGGTTCCATCAAACCCCCGCTCACCCAAACTTGATGGAGTCGAGTTCTCTCCATTGCAGGGGAATGATGGGGACCAAAAGTCCATTTTATTTTATTTTATTTTATTTGAATCCTGTAATAAAGTGAGATAACTGAGTCCAGTTGAGTCCACTTAGGCAGGTCCTGTCTTTTAGTCCAGTCAAGTCCAGTCGAGTCTCCAGTCAAGTCAATGTAGTTTCATTCAGGTCATGTACAAGAGGAGAGTTTGCAGCCAGGAAATTCACCAGGCCCCCTAACCAGAGCTGGCCTTCATGCACCTGGGCCCTTTCATGCCACCAGGCCCGCAAGAGAGAGCTCCAGTCCAAGATAAAGGCCCACTGTTGACTAGGTCTACCAGGATTTTTTGGCCCACAAGTCAGGGTTTTTTAGCTCTCAAGTCATGTACCGTGGAGTGAATCTATAAATACCACCCCTCCCCTCTTGTATAAAGTATCTTTTTTCTCATGAATTCAACTTAAAATTGAAAGTTATTTTGTCTAAGATTTTTTTCTCCGGATTGGAGTGTGTGACGCCTGGGTTCCATGTTCTTGAGTACAAGCCCTAATCCCCTGGTGACTTTTATGCTCACCAGCGATCCCCCGCTTCCCCATCCCGCATCAAATTAGGCATACATAATATAATTTTTTCTAACCATACTCAAAGATCTAAGCAAGTCAAGTTTTTCTTCCCTCCTAACTTAATCGACATTATCCTCAATGGAGTAAGAAAGAAAATAAGTACATAAGAAAAAGAAAGAATACACCTGGGATAAATATGCTTCGGGAGTTGAAGAGGGCTTCCTAAGGTAGAGGGCTCTTATTCTTCCATCTAGGTTCTTGTAATTATACTAAAAAGAAGATAAGATTGTTGGGTTGCCTCCCGACCAGCACTAAGTTTAACATTTTTAGCCAGACATAGTGGATCATTTAAATTATACTAGTTGATACCTTCATTAAACTATTAGGTATACCTAGCCATGGTGGGTGGTTGGACGAAGTCCAGTCAGTAATGTTCCACACCAGATTTCTTTTAAGTGTGTCTACAAGATGTGTCTCCTGATAGTAGGTACCAGGAGATGGCATGGTGTGCATAGTAGATGATGGTTCTAGTGTAGAGGCTAGGTAAAAACTGGAGGATACAATAAATTGCTCCCACTGTGGTGTCCAAGGTGAATCTAATAACTCACTCAGCTTCTCCACGTTATCTATTCCAGTACAGTTCAGATGTTTGTGGGATGGGTCCTCAGTAAAGTTGTCAGGGCTATCATATTTAAAGACTGCATTACTTGATTCTTGAAGTGACACTTTGCTTGGGCAGTCTACTGGCGGTTCCATGATTATTTCTCCAATAGCTTCTTTGGATTCATTCAGTAAACCTACAAATTGGGTTTCCTAGTTAGAGGTTGCATCATGTTTGAAGAATGGATCCTTTACTATGACTAGGAGTGGCTCTTATTTTGGTATAGGTAAGATTTCTAATAAAGAAGCTATTGGTGTATCAGAGAGAGGGACTGTCTACTCATATTTCATGATCCATGGAGGAGTAGAACTGGGTGGTTCTAATAGTACATTCACTTCATCCATGTACCCATCTATGTCAAAGCTGTCCATATCAAAATGGGCTAAACAGGCTTGCAGAAGATCTTGCAAGGGCATGGTAGGGGTATTATCTTCTACAAGTTTCTCTAGTACATTTACTTCATCAAACCCATCACTTTGTGGTCCCATAATTGCATTAAATATATTCAACCTTAGCTTTTTAGTCTCAAATTACACATCCATGGCTCCCATCCTATAGTTAATGCAAGCATTGGCTATTGCAAGAAAGGGTCGACCTAAAATAATTGGAATTTGCCTAGGGTCACTTTCCGATTCCATATCTAATACAATAACATCTATAGGGAAGTAGAATTCATCTACCTTAACTAACACATCTTCAATTATTCCCAGTGATACCTTAAGGGATCTATCAACTAGTTGTACGGTTACCAATGTGGGCTTTAGTGCTCCAAGCCCAAAATGTTTATATACTGAACTTAGAAGGAGGTTGACATTTGCTCCTAAGTCCAGTAAGGCTTTTTTAATGGTTAGGCCTCCTATGACACAAGAAATAATAGGGATACTAGGATATATGAGCTTGGATGGAGCTGTGTGTTAAAAGACTGAGCTAGCTTGCTCAGCGAGGCAGACTTTCTTTGGGATGTATGCTTGAGATCTACGTTTATGGGTGCACAAATCCTTCAAAAATTTAGCATAAGTTGGGATCTGCTTGATGGCATCTAAGAGTGAAGATTGATATGGACTTATTGGAATAATTCAAGCATTTCATTCATTTTGGCCCCCATCTTATCTGAAGGTAGAGGTTTTTCTAGAGCACTTAGGTATGGAACTCTAATCGTAGGTGCTGAAAAAATTGGGTCAATCCTCTCCTTAGGGTCTTCTTTATTATCAGGTAATTCACATTTGCTTTCAGTTTGGATTCTTGACATATTAATCCTTTATGGTGGCTCCAAAACCTTTCCACTTCTCAGGGTCATTATAGATTTGGCATGCACAAGATGAGGTTCAAGAACATTGGAGACTTCAACCCTCTATTTTTTTTTTGGCTTGCTAATAAGTTGGCTAGGTAGGTTCCCTTCCTCCATCCTATGGATGGCTGTAGCGAGTTGATCGATTCGGGACTCTAGCTTAGTTATAGATTGTGTGTGGGAGTCAAGGGTTTGCGAATTAGTTTCAAGTCTAGCCAAAGCTTGTAGAACTTTTTCCTTAAAATTGGAGCCACAGTAATTAAGAGAAGGTTATGGGGCATCATGAAACTGAGGATCTAGTGAATTATTGCAATGGTGATTAGGTCTATTAGAAGTTGGGTTGATGTTTCAATGAGAGATTCAGGTGATTCCTCCAGCTTGGATTATACATATTCGTCGAGTATGGGTCATTTCCTGGTTTAGGAACAATATAGATTTGGGTTGGGTAGGCTTGTTCCTGTACAAGCTCAGAAAATTGATGAACTACTAGGCAATCACCTATAGTATGAGAAAGACTTGAGCATATAAGACAAACATCTTGGGACTATGCACATGAGGAAGAGGTGTGACCGACTTGCAAGAATCGATCAAATTTCTGAGACAGTGCATCCACAACTTGGGATAGTGTATCCACCTTGCTATGGATGTCTACAAAGTGGCTTTCCTCATATATTTCACCTCTTTTAGGGTTTAGCCTAGGAGTTTCTTTAGATGTGGTAGACATGTAGTGTAAGGAGTTTTCGCTTAGGATCTCAAATACTTGCCAGGCCTCATGCTCACTCCTAAGATAGAATGTCCCTCCACAGGATGCATCAACCATCTGCCTATGCTTTTTTGACAATCCATCATAAAAGCAGTGGACTAGTTGCCATTTGGATATGGTGTGGTATGGATACTTGTGAATAAGTTTTTTGAGACTCTTCCAAGTTTCATGAAACATCTCCCCTTCCAATTCGAAAAAAACTAGTTATGGCTTTTTGGATCTAATTTATTTTCCCTATTGAAAAATATTTCTTAAGAAATTTCTTTTATAGTTGTCCCAAGTTGAAATGGTCATGGACTCTAATGAACATAGCCAATATTTGGCCTTGTCCTTAAGTGAGAAGGAAAATAATTTCAACCTAAGGGCCTCATCAGATAGATTTCAAATTCTAACAGTAGAGCATATCTTAAGAAATTTACCTAGATGTTTGTATGGGTCCTCTTGACTAAGTCTATAGAAGGATAGTAGCATTTGTATGACACTAGACTTAATCTCATACTGGGTTGCCTCTATATGAGGTGCTTGAATACATGGAGAATATGTATATGATGGAGTGAAGTACTCTCTCAATTGGTATGGTGGGTTTGTCTCACTATGTATATCCATGGTCTAACCCCAGTTATGATTTTGATTTTTTTTTATTAGAGAGAAAAAAAGGAAAGAAAAGAGAAGAAAGATAGAGAAGAGGTCTAAAGATGCGAGCTTGAGTCCTAAAGCTAAGAGCGATAGAAAAGAAGTATTAATTAAAGTTATAGGTTAATTACAAACAAGTTAGCAATCAATGGACTCTCTATCCTAGGGTTCCCTAATTCTAGATAGCTCCTAACTATTCCAAGATCACCTTCGAGCCTTCGAAGTCGATACTAACTAGCCATTGGCCAGGTAAGGGTAAGGTAGGTGGGGGTCCCCCATTGCTTTCCTTAAACACCAAATCAATTAGCTAGGTTAGACAACAGACCAATTAAAGAATCACCTTCCTTCATGGCTACATCATCCTTGAACCCCTTGCCTTAGACACTAGTGAACCAATTAATTCTGAGCTAGTCTAACTCTTAGGATCCCTTATCTTAGTGAGCTCAAAAATTCTTATGGGCCAATATCTAATTGATTTTAAATTTAAGGCGTAGGTCAATGCAATATGAGTATAGTAGTTTGTGGGCCAAAGAAGGGTGATGAAATTCCCACCTTATATTGTTTAGCGGTTAGTGACCTTAAGATGATTTATGTAAATGCAATGCAATGCAAACAGATGTCAAAACAAGTTAGTTTAAGTCTCTAAAAAAAGAAAACCCTAATAAATTATGAATTTTATTTTATTTTATTTTATTATTTTTTTAGTAAACTAACCGTGCTAATGATCCCGATAATAGTGCCAAAATTTGATCGCTGTCGTAGGCAGTCAAAAATAATTCACCAACTCAACTCCATAGCTAGAATGAGTCGAGATCGTATCCTCAAGGATCAGTTGGGGTTATGTTCACTTTCAGGATTATTTTATTAGAGATTAATTAGGTTAGAGAGATAGAAAAGTAAGAATATGATTATACTAAGAACAAGAATTAAATTAAGCAAGAAATCAATATGAAGGATATCTTGGATCTTGATTCAGTATTTGGTATTATATTAAGTATTTATTCAATATATAATTATTAAATTATGATCAATCTCTGAGCATAGCCTATCTCGCTGGATACGGATCTTGATTCACTCCTATGTAGCCATGGGCTATTCAAAGTCTTTAATCATATAAATAAAATTTTTTATAATCAGATTCTGAGCATAACCTATCTTGCTGAGCATGAATCATATCTTGGGATCATGACTTGTCTCTACGTAGTTATAGACTATTCTAAAATCTAACTATAGTCTAGATGTGCAGAACACTACTTGAAGTAATGAAAAGTAATTTTATTCATAAAAAATGAATATTACATTCAAGAACTAATTACATAAAGAAAATATAAACTATAAATACTAAAAACCTCATCTACTCTCCGAAGATAGGAATTCCTTAGCCACTCATTGTCTTCCCTTCCTTTGCTTCCATTCCAAGGCTCTAAAGGGACTCTAGGGAGTTGCTTCCCCTAGGTAGAGGCGTAGGAACCTTTTTATCGGGTTTAACAGGGAAGAGGTTTTCATGGATATCCAATGTGGGACTAAACTAAAGAGCCAAAGGAGTGGTTGAGATTTAATTTTACAGGACTCAACGGTTAAATGGTAAATCCAAATCCTAGTTGAATTAGATTTCAGAATCTTGCTCCAATTGGTGGTTGACTAGTTGAGCATTGTCACCATCAAATCTTAATCAAAGGTCCAGAAATCAACCATTGCAAGGAAATCAATATGAACCATTAAATGCTTTGATTTCTCTAAGATTCGTGCTGATTCTTCCTTCCCCGATGGTTCTGGAATTGCCTAGCACTCTCGCTGGAGTTGTTCTTAGGTTGCAGCCACCACCGATGCTAGATTCTCGCACCACCATCATTTGAGGGGCTCGGTCGTCCTGCTGTCGCTGGATCTCCCTCGCACCACCATGAAGAAGATCAGTGCAAAAGGAGGCACGATGGTCATGGGGACTGCTGGTAGGCCATAGGGAGGATAGTTGCTGGTGACGGGTAGTGGTGGATTGAGCTTCTCTAGCGATGGGGAAGGAGGAGATGGCTGATCGGTGGTCAGACAGCTGGCATTCTTGTTTCATTGGAATAGAGCGGAGAAGATGATGACCCATCATGGATCGTTGCTGGATCTTAGAATCTCAAGCTGGTGAGGAGGTTCTTCGGTGATGGAGAAGGAGAACGACATCTCTAACGATAGCAGGGTGGCTTTTCTGGGCTAAAAACTAGTCACGATCCATGGCTCTATGCCGTGGACCGGTGATCATGGATATTGGTGGTCCATCGGGCATTTTGTAAACCATTCAACCGGTCCATGGTGGACTGGTTGCTTCAATAACCATGCAAATCTTTAATAATTCTTCAAAAATTGATTCTAGGCTTATTTTAAATCAGATTTGCTTCAAACTTATTTTGTTTAAACCCATAAATCGAGATATTCACATTGGCACTCTCCTTTCCTACAAATGATGTATAAAAGTATTAATTCTAAATAAATAAAAATAATTTAATTATTAAACTAATACTTTTATATATGTATATAACATGGTTATCAGTAGTCGATGGACTGTGCGGGAGTGTATGAACTAAGTAGTCGATCCATGGTGGACCGGTTGTTCTAATATTCATGTAATTTCTTTAATAACCTTCAAACTCTGATTCTGGGCTTAATTGAACTCTAATTTGAGTGCCATTTATACCATTGGACTCCAAAAATTGAGCTTTTTTAATTTATGAGCTTCTTTCCTACAAAATATTCATAAACAATATTAATTTTTAATAAATATTAATTAATTAATACTTATTTTAATGGTTAAGTTGGGATAATTAATAGACTTATCAGATGGGTTTGCCTAAGGATTGCCTTTGAATGACAAATACTCCCCTGATTGGTTTTTCTAGGAAAGCCATTCTCGTTGAGGGCATAGTGACTTTGCTTGTGATAGCCGACTGCATCTCGAGATAGGCTACGATTCTCCTAGATTTTCTGGTGGCCAGGATCCTAGCTGCCTACAATGCCATCTTGGGGAGACCTGGCCTGAACGTCATGCAAGCCATGGTCCACCTATTGATAAAGTTTCTCACTCCCTATAGGGTGGATGAGGTTCGAGGTGATTAGGCCTTGGCAAGGTGATGCTATGTGGTAACCCTCAAGCAGAAACTTAAGGATGCCATGTCCATTGAGAGCCTTAACCTCTTGGATCAATAGAACCTACAATGTGGAGAGCTTGCAGAGGAAATGATTCTTGTCCCCCTAGACTTGACCCTCCTGAGTGGTGTATATCAGGAACAAGCAAAGTAGGAATCCAAAACCTGAATGGTGGAGTTCCTCTATGTGAACATTGACATCTTTGCAAGACTATAGTAGACATGTTAGGTGTTGACCTTGAGATTATGGTATATCGCCTTAACGTCAACCTAATGTACCCCTAGTTCGTTAGAAGAAAATAAGCTTTGTCCCTGAGCACTAGCATGCCATTAAATAAAAGGTAGAGAAACTTTTGGAAGCCAAGTTCATTCATGAACCTAGATTAGCTCGCCAACATTGTCCTAGTAAAAATGACCAATGATAAGCGGTAGGCATGCATCGACTTCACCAACTTGAACAAAGCCTGCTCGAAGGATTATTTTCCCTGCCATGGATTGATCAATTGGTAGATTCAACCTCTGGGCATGAGACTCTTAGCTTCATGTGAAAGGATTATGCCCTAAAGGCCAATCGAAATGTTGAATTTCAATGGGATTTTCTTTTGTATCCCAAACCAGTGTATTGACATTATCAATTAACAAAGGAATTTTATTTTCATCATACGTTGTGTCTTATTAATTTTATTAAGATATGATGAGCACCATAGATTAGGGCTATGGTTCTAGGATTATGATGAGATCATACCAGTGAGACCTAAAGCTTTAAAACCCTAATCTAGAATATTCTTGGTCGATGGGAAATTGAGTAGGAGATCAATGTTTCGGTAAGACCAGCATATCCTATGTATGCTTGGTGAAGAGGGTGACTGATCTCACAGTTACTTGTGTTTGACACTAATACTAGGATGTGGGTGCTCATTAGAGAATGAGTTCATTGAATGGATCCAGCTTGAGAACATCTAATGAAACCTTATCTGTTTGTCAATAGATAGTTCTCATAGTGGGAGTAGTGCATGTGGTCCTTTGACGTAAGATTGCCATGGTACCTTGTATGCATGAATCCATACTTTGTGATGCGGCAAGCATATGATTAATGTTTTGAATATGGTTTGTAGAGCAATGAAACCTAATTACACTAGCATTGTACTCATCATAATAAGACTTAAGGATTATAAGAAATGGGATTTTTATTTGATTAGACACGATCCTAAACTAAAAAGAAGGAAGAAGATCTAGACAATAGGGTCTAATGATTGTGGACTTACCTTGATGAGCTTCCCAACCTTCTTTTGATTCATACCTTGAAACTACCAACGCTCAGAACTGAAAAACCTAGATAACAGAGATCAGAACCCTGGACTTGGGGCTTCAGCTTGTTGGTTCTTTGTCAAGGTGAACCCGGTTCATAACTCAAAGACTTCAAAGTACCCTGCAATGAAGATCAAAGTTAAGGATGAAGGATAAGAACATATAGAAGGGATGGGAGAATTTATGAACTAAGAACAGAAATTTGAGAAGATCTGGCTGACTCCAATGCCTTCACGTGATCTTGGAAGATGCTTTGCTAGGGGAAAAGAATGGCTTTGGCGTGGAGGAAGAGGATGGGAAACTTTCACATAAGGAAAAAAAACACAAGACAACTTCTACTTCCAAAATTCAACTTCAATTTTCATTCATTCCCAAAATTAATCCCCTTTACAATGGGCGTCTAAGGCCTTTAATAGCCTCACAAAGCTAGCTTTTGAAATTTAAAAACTTCCCAAATTGAGGAGGATTACAAGGGGGGGTTGGAGGATTTGGTGGAGAGTTTGGAGGGATGGGGGGGGTTGGAGGATTTTGTGGAGGACTTGGAGGGGTGTGTCCAACCTCCTTGAATTTGAATCTTCCTTGTTGGCGCCAAAGAGTGATGAGGTGACTAGTGAGGTGGTGCCTGATGATGTGGCATGATGAGATGGTCTTCTACTTGGATAAGGAATGACATGTGGTGCCAAGTGGTCCTAGTTGATGATCCTTTTCTCTTGCTTGGTTGATGTGTCTTCTCTTCTTCATGTGGTCAAATTCTGGGGTCCAGAATTTGAGTCTTGTTGCTGGCTTTCATTGCTTTAAGACTTGATTAACTTGAAATAGACTTAACTCAACTGAACTGACTTGACTGACCTAAACTTTAAAACTTGAAACGGACTTACAGGAAATGAAATTTTTTTTAAAAGTAATTACAGGACTTAATAAACACTCTTGATCATTTACAAGACTCTTGAAAAGGATATGGCTCTTGAAAATAAAACATTTTTGAACTAAAGAATACAAGGTAACCTAATTATCTTCGATCCAAATTGGGATAAGGCTAACCTTGTTGGAGTGAAGTTTCTTTCGATTTCTGGTGTCCACACCAATTCTCCTGGGGTAGGCAAAACTCGACCCAGTCGTGTATGGTTCAGTTTTGCCCTGGTAATGCTCGAACAAGTCTGGGTTAAGTCTTTGCAGGTCCTCTCGAGTAATCCAAGAGTTGTCGAACTCAGGTCAACCTTGCCATTGAATCAGGTATCGCTGATACTCCTTATTCCTGGTAGTAATGGTCTTGTCATCCAGGATTCTCTCAATCCTCTCTCTCCGCTCAGGTAGGGTTGGTGGTGGACACTCGGAAATATGTTCACTCTCAATGAAAGTTTCTGGCCCAAAAGGCTCACTAGGTATTAGTACTGGTTCTTTGTATTCTACTAGGTCTAAAACATTAAAGGTTGTACTGATACCCATATCAGGTGGAAGTTCCAAAACATATGTATTATGCCCTATTTTCTTTAAGATCTTGAAAGGTCCTACTTCGTGGGCATGCAGCTTCTTTATGGTTCCAGAGGAGAACCGTTCAGGGTTGAGCCTAATCATCGCATAATCCCCTTCACAGAATTCTTTAGCCCTCTTATGTGAGTCAGCTAAGTATTTATAAGTTTCATTGCTCAGGTTGATCTTATTACTGATTTCTTTATGCAGATTTGTGACATGCTGTGCAAAAGACTCAGCAGACTCAGAAACTTACACAAGCACTTATGAAATGCAGACTGAACTAGGCATCCTTATTGAGAGGAATTTTATTGGACTCTCTAGGGCCTAAACCTAACAGATTAATGACTCTCTAGGTTTGACCCTGGTCTGGCATGCATATGAGAATTTACCATGGATTCCTAGCAAATGCCATAAGGTTTTTCAAAAGTAGGTAGCAAGTTGAATAGGCCTTAAAAGCTCATGCATCCTAGTAATCTCATCAAAATGAAACTTAATGGCTCTAAAATTATGATAGGAATCTGAGACTTGGGGTAATTTAGGAGAATCTTGAAACAGACCTTGGTTCCTCATATGACCTTAAGATTAGAATTTTGATCTACAGGCGGGATGCTTCTAGGTAGTTGAAGGTCATCAGGAAAGTCTTCTAAAATAATGATTGGGTTCTTTTCAGGTACCTGAAGGAGTTCTTGTATCGAAGCTAAAGTATTGGGTTCTTACTGAGGGCATTGTCTTACGGGAACCAAGTCCTCACTAAATTTTGGTTGTTCTGATATTTCAGGACTAGGCTCAATAATCTTTTCTTTACCAAAGGTTTCCTCAGGTAAGGTACTAAAGTTGTTCTCTTTACAGTCTTCCCCTTCATATTCATCTATTAAACTTATGTTAGTCTCATACACATATTTACTAGGTTCAGATTTGCCTTCTTCCTTCCCTAGCCCTTCAGTTTGAGGATACCCTAAGTCTTGGGTATTAATGAACTCAACTTGTACTTCAGGGTTCTTACTCCTATCATTCATATGAGCTAATGGGATAGTAGGAGTTGGTTGGTCTAAGGGAAATTGTTTAGCCAGAATTTGGTTCAATTAGGCCATTAGATCATTTAGGCCTTTCAGTATGGTTTCAAGATTCGGGTCAATGCCTTCACGTGAGCTTGGAAGATGCTTTGCTAGGAGAAAAGAATGGCTTTGGCATGGAGGAAGAGGATGGAAAACTTTCACATAAGGAAAAAAAACACAAGACAACTTATATTTCCAAAATTCAACTTCAATTTTCATTCATTCCCAAAATCAATCCCCTTTACAATGGGTGTCCAAGGCCTTTAATAGCCTCACAAAGCTAGCTTTTGAAATTTAAAAACTCCCCAAATTGAGGAGGATTACAAGGGGGGGTTGGAGGATTTGGTGGAGAGTTTGGAGGGATGGGGGGGGTTGGAGGATTTTGTGGAGGACTTGGAGGGGTGTGGCCAACCTCCTTGAATTTGAATCTTCCTTGTTGGCGCCAAAGAGTGATGAGGTGGCTAGTGAGGTGGCGCCTGATGATGTGGCATGATGAGATGGTCTTCTACTTGGATAAGGAATGACATGTGGCGCCAAGTGGTCCTAGTTGATGGTCCTTTTCTCTTGCTTGGTTGATGTGTCTTCTCTTCTTCATGTGGTCAAATTCTGGGATCCAGAATTTGAGTCTTGTTGCTGGCTTTCATTGCTTTAAGACTTGATTAACTTGAAATAGACTTAACTCAACTGAACTGACTTGACTGACCTAAACTTTAAAACTTGAAACGGACTTACAGGAAATGAATTTTTTTTAAAAGTAATTACAGGACTTAATAAACACTCTTGATCATTTACAGGACTCTTGAAAAGGAAATGGCTCTTGAAAATAAAATATTTTTGAACTAAAGAATACAAGGTAACCTAATTATCTTCGATCCAAATTGGGATAAGGCTAACCTTGTTGGAGTGAAGTTTCTTTCGGTTTCTGGTGTCCACACCACTTTGGTTCACACTCAATCATGACACTGAGTCATGCATGGGGTGATACTGGGTATGGTGTATTGCATATGGAGGTTGTGAGTAGGTCAAAAAGGAATCGATCAACCCTAGTAAGAGGGAAGTGCATCCACATGATTTCAATCAAATGAAGATTCGGGAAATCTTTGATCAAAGTATGAACATTAGAAATAGTTTCTAATAGTTCATTAATGAATCATCATTATCAGATTGAGCAAGGAATGAATATTAAATTGGATTTGACAAGTATCCATATCCATAGTCATATTCAGGGTGAAAGTAGATCGAAGGACTGAATTGCCCGGTAACTCACCACTGAAGGGTATTTTGGTAAATCCACCAAAATTCCTCAACTTTCGGGTAGGCATGACATGTTGCTAGACATCAATCTTGTCTTGTAGGTCTTCATGAACCAATTGATTTGGTTTCATGAGTCAATTCGATGTGTGATTCGAATTGGACAATTAGGTGAGCCAATTTGACCTAATTAGGTCAATCGGGTTCGATTGGATCAAATCGGCTCAAATCTAAACCTACTGCTGGCTAGATGTGGAACCCAATGGATCACACACAATAGAGACTTGGCCAAGAAAGTCATTCATGATTTAATTAGGGTCATAGGATTCTAATTGGTTAGCCGGATTACATACTAGCATATATAGGCTAACCAAATTCCTAATCCAATTGGATTGGGTCCGGTTGCTTGCTAATTAGGCTAACCTAATTATGAAAAATCTAAATTAGGTTGAGTCCTAAGTGGGGCTAGCCTAATCTGAGCTAAATCTGATTTTAATTTGGATTTAAGGGCATTTTAGGTGCCATACATGAAGAGTCCCAATGACATGGGACTCTTAGTACCTAAATGATACCTTAACTTCAAAAGGGCATAGAATGAGCTATAGATCTCTGATTTGAATATAATTTATATGGTCAGAAAGGAAATTTTATTCTCTTTCCAATGACACCCATATTACCTATATTTTTATTGGTCAATACTCTTTGAAATTTGCATGGAAGAAGGATGGCGCGCACGGTGCATGAAGAGTCACAACTCTTCATGTGGCGCGCGGTTCTGATGGAGAGTCCTTCTGCTATCAGGACTCTTCATAATCTTCGATGTTTGGAGATTGAAGAGGTGCCTTTTTGCTTCCTAGGGACCGGTAATTGACATATGGCAAGTGAGAATTCGTCTAGATAAAAGAAGGGATGTGAATAAGGCCTTCGGTGCATGAATGAGCTTATTAGATATGATTTTTCAAGCCAGATAACTTCTCTTCGGTCTTGAAAAATCATATCTGATAATTTTATAGGAGGTCATATCACATGCCCCTCTTGTATCTATAAATAGGGGGTGGTGAAATGAGTCTGATAATGAAGAATTCCACCAAAGTATTATTCTGAGTATCTCTCTCTCCCTCCTTCTTTCTTTAAGACAAGACTTGTCTTGTTAAGATAAGGTCTTTTCTAATAGGACAAGGCTTTGTTTGAGGACATAAGTCTAAGGGGTCCTAAAGGAGGGTTGTCCTAAAACCAAGAGTGATTTAGGAGAGTGTCTTTAGTGCCCTACAGTAGGACATGGTGTCCTACAGTGGTCAATAGACCAAAGGTTGCCGAAAGAGTTCCACTTCTCCAAGCAACTTGAAGAAGGAGTTCTTCCTTGTCCGAGTTTCGTGTGGATCACTATTGGAGGGTGAACGTTTGGGTGCCTGGTGGAGAAGAAGGCTGAATCAAGGTTTTCTTCATCGGATTGGATACTAGCGGTTCTGGTTGGTGCCTAAACTCTAGTTTATATTATATATGCATGTTTGTATGTTTTAATTCCTAGTAAGGAGGTCTTGGGTTAAGAGTTTGGTAGTGATTTCATAATAATTTTTTGAAATCCACGCTTCCGCCCTAGTCACCAAAACCCTTACATTGGTATCAGAGCCACCTTATTAGGGCTAAATCATACAAAATTTGAAGTTGCCCAATTTTGTAGGACTCTACAAAAGTTTAAAGTAACATATGATTGATATGTTTATGCATATATGTATGTCACTGGTTAGGGTTTTCACTTAAACCTTAACCGATATAGAGATATGTTTTGCTTTCTAGTCATCATACTGAAATAAGGTTGCCCTGGCATAATGGTGGATCCATTATGTGGTAGATGGTTGTCCTAGTATGATGACACACTTGGCACATTATAAAATGATATATGATGCATGGTTGATGAATGGTAATATTAGAATGTGCTTCTGTTTGAATTGCCCTATATTAAATTTATATTAAGTTGTAGTGTCATATACCAAAAGCAAAATAATCAAGATGATTAGTTGATCATTCGGTGTCTAGGAAAAGTGGTTCATGATCGATAAAGAGGACGTGGTTTTTAATTGATTCCGTTGACTGACCTGGCTAATTTTTATTGGTGTCTAGGAAAGCAACGGGGGGACTCCCATTACTCTCCCACTTACCTGGCCGATAAGATTAACTTAATTCTTGATTGATATGCTTAGTGTAATATTCACAACATTAGGCCTTCCTTCAAGCTAGGTCATTATTATGTTATGATCCGTATTAGGTTTGTTGTGTACATACAAGACCTATTATGGTAACTAACACAATTTTGGCCTAGTGCATTTGATGCTTATGGCATGATTTAATATAATACTTTGTTGTAAACACACAAGGGTATTATTATTACAATCATGACTATAAAGGAATGAAGGGTCTTACTTAACTAAAAATATTATAGTTTGTTATGTACACACAAGGCTATTAATATTTTAGAGGCCAAGTTTTGTTGAGAATTGTATGAGATACAATTAGAAAGAGCTTTCCTACCTTTGAACTTATAAAAGATTTGTTGTGTACACACAAGGTCTTTTATAAGGAATTAGGATCTCAACCCCACTAAGAAAACCAATTAGGGTTTCTCGATCATCATATAGAGGGTTATGAAGCTTGATAAAATAGTGGGAGACATAATTAAGTTAAAGTCCTAATTTAATTATGTTTTGTCAATATTGGTTGTTTGCTTATATTATGTTCTTTGTTAATGTAGATTAAATGGCCTCTTCACTCTCACTGCATAGTATACTTGATGCCAATAAATTGACTGGACTGAACTATGTTGACTGGTTGAGAAACCTAAAGATAATACTTAGCCAGGAAAAACTTTCTTACATTCTTGATACCCCTACCTTGGAACCTTTAGGGGAAGATGCCTCACAAGAGGAAAAGACTACATACAAGATGTGGCAAAATGACTCCCTCACTATCAAATGTATCATGCTTGCCTTTATGACCAATGAGTTGCAAATGCAACATGATAGTGTGGACACTAACTCCATACTGCTCAATCTAAAAGAGCTATATAGAGAACATAGTCGAACAGCTAGATATGAGATATCTAAGCAGTTGTTCCGTGCAAGAATGATAGAAGGTACATCCGTACAAGACCACGTACTAATGATTATTGACCTGATCACTCGATTAGGTCAATTGGGTTTTGTTATGGATGGGGAGTTGAATCAGGATTTGATCCTGTAGTCACTCCCAGAGTCATTTTCACAGTTTGTTCTTAATTATCATATGAACAATCTTAACACTTCCTTGCCTGAGCTATTAAACATGTTAAAAATAGCTGAGAGCCATTTAAAGAAAAATAAGTCTCTACTTCTTCTTGTGGATGGGATCAACAAGAAGAAGTCAGGCAGAAAGGGTTCCAAGAGAAGATTGAACCCAAAAAGGGGCATCAAGAAGAAGAAAGGAAAGAAGGCCTCCGGACAGATGACCTACTTTCACTGTGGCAAGCCGGGTCATTGGAAGAGGAACTGCAAGGCTTACCTTGCAGGTGTGAAGCCTAGTGCATCGGATGCACCAAAAGGTATGAAAGAAGTTCATACTATTTTGTCATTGGATTCTTCCATTTCAAATACTGTGGTATTGGATACCGCTTGTGGTCATAATATCTGTAAATCATTGCAGGGGCTGCAGAGGCTTAGAGTATTAAAGGAAGGAGACTTCGAGCTCTACGGTGCTCGAGGAGAGTCCATCCAAGCAGAGGTTGTAGGGACTTATATCTTGAAGTTACCTTCGGGGAAGATTTTAGAGCTGAGAGATTGTTACTATATGCCTAAGGTCATTAGAAATATCATTTCTGTACCCTTGTTACTTAGATAAGGTTATATTATGAATGTGATGAGCAATAGTTGCTCAATCAGCTTTTCTAATGAAATTATATGTTGTGGCATATTTTGCAATGGTCTTTTAACTCTATCCACTAATGACAATATACTTCATGTAAGTAACAAACGAAAGAGAGATGATGTAAATAATATTTTACTCTGGCACTGTCGGCTTGGACATATTAGTGAGACTAGGATTAGCAAGATATACAAGAAAAATTTCCTTAATCCTTATGATTATGAATCATTAGGAACTTATGAATCATGTCTCATGGGTAAAATGGCCAAGACTCCATTTAGCGGACATAGAGAAAGGACAACTGAATTATTAGGACTCATACATACAAATGTATGTGGGCCTATGACAACTCAGGCTAAGGGTGGATACTCTTATTTTATCATGTTTACTGATGATTTTTCAAGGTACGGTTTTGTGTATCTTATGAAATATAAGTCCGAAGTCTTTGATAAATTTTTAGAGTATCAAAGTATGGTAGAGAAACAAACGAGGAAAAGTATTAAAATCCTTCTATCAGATCGAGGAGGTGAATACTTATTCACCGAGTTTCTCGATCACCTTAAAGAAAAGGGGATTATCTCTGAATGGACCCCTCCTTACACACCACAATTAAATGGTATTGCTGAAAGGAGGAACCATACCTTATTAGATATAGTACGGTCCATGATGTGCTTCACAGAGTTACCTATTTCCTTCTAGGGATATGTCTTAGAAATCGCGGCTAATATCTTAAATAGAGTACCATCTAAATCTGTCTCTAACACTCCATATGAGATATGGAGGGGTAAGAAACCCAATCTTAAGTATCTTAAGATATGGGGATGTCCAGCCCATGTCAAAAGAAAATTTGGACATAAGCTGTGATGCGGCAAGCATATGATTAATGTTTTGAATATGGTTTGTAGAGCAATGAAACCTAATTACACTAGCATTGTACTCATCATAATAAGACTTAAAAATTATAAGAAATGTGACTTTTACTTGATTAGACACAATCTTAAACTAAGAGGGAAGAAGATCTAGACAATAGGGGCTAATGATTGTGGACTTACCTTGATGAGCTTTCCAACATTCTTTTGATTCATACCTTGAAACTACCAACGCTCAGAACTGAAAAACCTGGATAACAGAGATCAGAACCCTGGACTTGGGGCTTCAGCTTGTTGGTTCTTTGTCAAGGTGAACCCGGCCCACAACTCAAAGTCTTCGAAGGACCCTGCAATGAAAATCAAAGTTAAGGAAGAAGGATAAGAACATATAGAAGGGATGGGAGAATTTATGAACTAAGAACAGAAATTTGAGTAGATCTGGCCGACTCCAATGCCTTCACTTGAGCTTGGAAGATGCTTTGCTAGGGGAAAAGAAGGGCTTTGGCGTGGAGGAAAAAGGATGGGAAACTTTCACAAAAAAAAAAAAAAAAAAAAAAAAAAAAAAAAAAAAAAAAAAAAAAACACAAGACAACTTCTACTTCCAAAATTCAACTTCACTTTTCATTAATTCCCCCCAAAATCAATCCCCTTTACAATGGGCGTCCAAGGCCTTTAATAGCCTCACAAAGCTAGCTTTTGAAATTTAAAAACTCCCAAATTGAGGAGGATTACAAGGGGGGTTGGAGGATTTGGTGGAGAGTTTGGAGGGATGGGGGGGTTGGAGGTTTTGGTGGAGGACTTGGAGGGGTGTGGCCGACCTCCTTGAATTTGAATCTTCCTTGTTGGCGCCAAAGAGTGATGAGGTGACTAGTGAGGTGGCGCCTGATGACATGGCATGATGAGATGGTCTTCTACTTGGATAAGGAATGACATGTGGCGCCAAGTGGTCCTAGTTGATGGTCCTTTTCTCTTGCTTGGTTGATGTGTCTTCTCTTCTTCATGTGGTCAAATTCTGGGGTCCAGAATTTGAGTCTTGTTGCTGGCTTTCATTGCTTTAAGACTTGATTAACTGAAATAGACTTAACTCAACTGAACTGACTTGACTGACCTAAACTTGAAATGGACTTACAGGAAATGAAATTTTTTTTTAAAAGTAATTACAGGACTCAATAAACACTCTTGATTAATTACAGGACTCTTGAAAAGGAAATGGCTCTTGAAAATAAAATATTTACAGGACTCTTGAAAAGGAAATGGCTCTTGAAAATAAAACATTTTTGAACTAAAGAATACAATGTAACCTAATTATCTTCGATCCAAATTGGGATAAGGCTAGCCTTGTTGGACTGAAGTTTCTTTCGATTTCTGGTGTCCACACCAAGCTGGATGCTAGAGCAGATAAGTATCTATTTGTAGGATATCCTAAAGATAGTATAAGATATCTGTTCTACCACCCTACTGAACAAAATGTTTTTGTCAGTTGGCATGCCACTTTTCTGGAGAAAGAGTTCATCCTACAAAAGGGTAGTGGGAAAAATATTGAACTTGTAGAAGTTCAATAAATAGATACATCTCAACCAAATGATAACATAGTTAGTATAGAACCAGAACACACCACTCCTATCCGTAGGTCTGATAGGGTGCATCATGCACCTGAGAGGTATGGGTTCATTATTGAAAATAATGAAGCCCGGATCATTGAAAATGATGAACCTCTAACCTATACGGATGCTGCCATGAGTAGGGACTCAAACAGATGGCTAGAAGCCATGAGATCTGAAATGGACTCCATGTATGTCAACCAAGTGTGGACTTTGGTTGATGCACCAGAGGGTGTTAATCCTATTGGATGCAAATGGGTCTATAAGAAAAAGATTGGGACAGATGGCCAAGTCGAAACTTATAAAGCTAGATTAGTGGCTAAGGGTTTCAGACAAAAACAGGGAATAGATTATGATGAAACATTTTCTCCTGTTACCATGCTCAAATCTATTCGGATCATGCTTGCTATAGCAGCATATCTTGATTATGAAATCTGGCAGATGGACGTGAAAACCACATTCCTTAATGGTTTCCTTGAGGAAGAGGTCTATATGTCACAGCCAGAAGGTTTTGTCTTGGAGACTAAACCTAATCAGGTATGTAGGCTAAAGAAATCCATTTATGGATTAAAGCAAGATCCAGGAGTTGGAACATCCGATTTGATAAGACAATCAAAGAGTTTGACTTTATCAAAAATGAGGATGAACCTTGTATGTACAAGAAGACTAATGGGAGTGCCATAGTTTTCTTGGTTCTGTATGTGGATGACATACTCCTCATTGGGAATGATATCCCAATGTTACAATCAGTCAAGGTATGGTTATCTAAACAGTTTTCCATGAAAGACTTGGGAGAAGCATCCTATATACTGGGTATCAAGATCTATAGAGATAGATCTAGAAGGATGCTAGGCTTATCCCAGTCTAGTTACATTGACCAAGTGAGAAAGAGATTTAGCATGGAGGGAAGTAAAAGAGGTTACTTGCCCATTGGTCATGGCATACATCTTTCTAAGAAGATGTCTCCTAAGACACCTGAAGAAAGAAATAAAATGAGTCTATACCTTATGCTTCGGCTATAAGATCTATAATGTATGCTATGTTATGTACCAGGTCTGATGTAGTATATGTCTTAGGTATAGCCAGCAGATTTCAGGCTGATCCAGGAGAGGATCACTGGAAGGCTATGAAAAATATTCTTAAGTACTTGAGAAGGACTAAGAATATTTTTCTGATATACGGATGATCTGATCTTAAATTGGAAGCTTATTCAGATTCTAGTTTTCAATCGGATCCAGATGATAGCAAATCTATTTTGGGATATGTTTTTATCCTAAATGGAGGAGCTGTAAGCTGGAAGAGTTCTAAACAGCAGACTGTAGCTGACTCAACAACTGAGGCAGAATACATTGCTGTTAGTGAAGCTGCCTGATGCAGAACAAATAAGATGATGCGATGCGGAAGTAAATTAAGACTTTTTTTTTTTTTTTGTGTTTTGTTAGAAGTTGGCTTGACTCAAAAACAAGGCTAACTAATATTGAAAGAAAATATGCACTGAAAGAAAGCACAATTCAAAAAAGTAGATTATCAGAGTAATAAAGAAGTAAGATCTCTGGGGATTGAAAAACCCCCAGACCTAGGGTTTACTCCTCTTTCAAGAAACAGACGAAGAGAGAAGAGAAGGTTTTATACCTGACTGTGATATCTCTCATTGCTTCAATTGAAGGACACTCTCGAGCAGATTGTAGGATCCTTGGAGACGGGGTATCTTCGCAATGGATCCTCGGATTGTAGTCCTATGGCAAGGTTGGCCTTCTTCTCGTACTCTAGATCTAGAAAAGATGAAGAACAAGATAAGGATGTAAGAAACTCAAGGAAAAGACCTTTACCTAGGATAGCTCCGGACTGCTCGAACTTTGAAGATGAGGGAAGAGTATGGAGGTGGCAGTGGAAGATCGAGTGGATTTAGAGTTTGGCTGGTAGGGCGGTGGCTTGCAGATGAAAAGGACCTAGGGCTTGATATAGTGGGTGGTGGCTTGGAGAAGGAGATGGCGGCCTTGAATGAAGTGGAAATAGGGTTTAGGGATTTGGGTGTTGGCGGCTAGGATGATGAAAGGAAATTAAGGTTGGCGGCCAGGGATGAAAGCAGGGCAAGGTTTTGGTAACTTTGGAGATCTCTCACCTCCTCAAGGCTCCAATGGAACCCGGATTTACTCCCTCATGGAGCTCAACACTCAAAGAAGTGCGGAAGAAGAGAACACAAGGTTGCTCAACACAAGAAAAGACTTCATTTACTCATTCTAAATCAAAAGATTATATAAGGGTCCAATATATAGACCTTGCAAGAGAAACAAAATTACACTACTTCCCATGTGGGACTAAACATTCATCCTAAGCATGAAAAACTTTCTCTTGACCGACCAGGCTTCTTTCCTTGGAGTGGGCAGCCTCAAATGCAAGGTGATGGCTTCATATGGCAGGTATGTGGGGCACCTCCTAGTTCTTCTCCTTAAGTCATGGATTTTCCTTCCATGACTTGCTCTTTCTTGGAAGAAAATACTCATCTCCTAGTCTTTCCCCCCAAGACTAGGCTCCTTCCATTCATAGCCAGGTACTTTAGGCAGGTGTGGGCGCCTACCTTGAAGTCCTTTCCAAGAAAAATCCCCTGCTCTTTTAGCTTGGTTACTTTTGGCAGCTTGTGGGCGCCTTCCTTGACTTCTCCTAAGAAAATTTTCTTGCTCTCTTGGGCATGGGGACCAGGGACACTGGGATGAAATGTGGCGCCAACTGGTCCTGGGAGTGTGGCTGGAAGTGTGGCGTCCACTTGCATTTGGCCTTGGAAGAAAAAATGATGCCCTAGGGAATGGCGGCAACCAGGACTTGACTTGGACTTAGACCGAGTCAACATGACTCAACAAAATGAAATGCAGACTCAAAGAAATAAAATAATCTGATTGACCAGGTCAACCCTTATTACAAACCCTAATCTTCGGGCAAGGTCATTCAGAGATCCAGATGGAACCCTGAAGTCTTCTTCTGATTCTGGTGCCCGCACCAATTCTCCCGGGATGGGAGGAACTCGACCCTGTCGAGTAAGGCTCAAGTTGGCTCTGGTATCTCTCCAAGAGATCTGGATCCAGCTCTTGTAATTCATCTCGGGAGATCCAAGAGTCATCAGATCTGGCCTTCCTTGCCAGCGGACCAGGTATCTTTGGTATCCTCGATTACGAGTAGAGATAACCTGATCGTCCAGGATCTTTTCAATCTGTTCTTTCCTCACTGGCCAGTTTGTTAGTGGACACACAGGGTTGGGTTCACTCTCAAGAACAGGATTAGGCTCAAAAGGCTCACTGGGAATCACAGCTGGCTCTCTATACTCTACTAGGTCTGTAATGTTGAAAGTGGGGCTAATGCCTAGTTCTGGAGGCAACTCAAGCACATAAGCATTGGATCCTACTCTCTTCACCACTCTAAATGGTCCAGCTCCTCTAGCATGTAACTTTCTAACGGTTCCAGGAGGAAACCGTTCAAGCCTTAATCTAATCATTACATAGTCTCCCTCAACAAAAGTTTTGACTCGCCTTTGAGAATCAGCCAACTTCTTATAAGTTTCATTACTTAAATTTATTTTGGCATGAATTTCTTTATGCAAGTCTTTTATATGCTGTGCAAAAACTTCAGCAGACTCGGAGACTCGTGTGTGGACTGGTAAAGGGGCTAGGTCAAGAGGTGTGTGAGGTTTGTACCCATGCATAATTTCAAATGGACTCTTACCTGTAGACCTATTGACTGAGTCATTGTATGCAAATTCTGCCCTAGGTAAGTACAAATCCCAATTCCTAGTGTTTTCACCAACAAGACATCTTAACAGATTGCCTAAGCTACGGTTCACTACCTCGGTTTGGCCCTCAGTTTGGGGATGATAGGCAATTGAAAACTTAAGTTTTGTCCCTAACTTATGCCAAAGGGTTTTCCAAAAATAGCTGGTGAACCGGACATCCCTATCTGAAACAATTATCTTAGGTAGGCCATGGAGTCTAACTATCTCATTAAAGAACAAGGTGGCTACCTTAGATGCATCAAAAGTCTGGGAACAAGGCAAGAAGTGGGCCATCTTAGAAAATCGGTCGACTACGACACAGATAGAGTCATGCCTCCTCTGGGTCTTAGGCAAACCTAACACAAAGTCCATACTCACATCTTGCCAAGGACGATCTGGGACAGGGAGTGGGGTATAAAGGCCGGTGTTCTGTTTTCGCTGTTTGGCAACAGCACAGGTCCGACACCTAGCCACAATGTGTGCTACATCTCTTTTTAAGCTAGGCCAGAAAAAGTGGTCTTCAACAGCCAGGGTGGTCTTGTCTTTTCCAAAATAGCCTGCTAGACCCCCAGCATGAATTTCCCAAATCAAAAATTTCCTAAGAGAAGTTCTAGGGATGCAAAGCCTATTCTTAAAGAACAGAAAGCCATCTAAAAGGGTATAATCCTTATGATCACTAGATGGTCCTTGAGCTAGATCCTGATACACAGTCTTAAAATCCGGACACGACTCATATTCTTCTTTGATCTGCTCAAACCCTACGACTTCAGCCCTAACAGAATTCAATAACAAAGATCGACGACTAAGGGCATCAGCTACCTTATTTTCAGTCCCAGCCTTATGTTTCAAAACAAAAGTATAGGACTGGATATACTCTACCCACTTAGCATGCCTAGGGTTAAGCTTCTTCTGGGAATTCAGGAATCTAAGAGCCTCATGGTCCGAAAACAGCATAAATTCCTGCAGTAGCAAATAATATCTCCAGTAACGCAAAGCTTGCACTACTGCATAAAATTCTTTATCATAGGTAGAATACCTAAGCTTAGCATCATTAAGTTTTTCACTAAAGAATGCTACAGGATGATTCTCTTAGCTTAGGACTCCACCTATACCTACACCTGAAGCATCACAGGCAACCTCAAATACTTTAGAAAAGTCGGGTAACCTCAAAATGGGTGCCTGGGTCATCCTATCCTTAAGATCTAGGAAGGCTTTATGGGCTGCTTTAGTCCACTGAAATTCTCCCTTCCTAATACAGTCTGTGATAGGAGCAACTACAGTACTAAACCCCTTAATGAGTCATCTATAAAAGGTAGCCAAGCCGTGGAAACTCCTAACTTCATGCACACTGGTCGGCTCTGGCCATTCTACTATGGACCTAATCTTCTCTGGATCGACAGCCACGCCGTCAGGGGTTACTACAAAACCAAGGAAGATAACTCTACTGGTCATGAATTCACACTTCTTGAGATTACCGTAGAGACTATCATTCCTCAAAACTTGGCAGACTTGTCTAAGGTGGCCTAGGTGGTCTGCAGGGGTCTTACTATAGATCAGGATGTCATCGAAATAGACCACTACAAACTTTCCTATGAAAGCTCTAAGCACCTGGGTCATAATCCTCATGAAAGTACTAGGGGCATTGGATAACCCAAAAGGCATAACAACCCATTCATAGAGACCATCCTTAGTTTTGAAAGCGGTTTTCCACTCATCCCCTGGTCTAATTCTAACCTGATGATAGCCGCTCTTGAGATCAATTTTGGAAAAAATCATTGCACCGGCCATCATATCTAGCATGTCATCTAGTCTAGGGATGGGGAACCTATACTTGATTGTGATTTTGTTGATGGCACGACTATCAACACACATCCTCCACGTGCCATCTTTCTTTGGGGTCAGTAGTGCAGGGACTGCACAAGGGCTAAGACTCTCTCTAATGAACCCCTTCCTCAACAATTCTCCAACCTGCTTTTGCAGTTCCTCATGCTCAGATGGATTCATCCTATAATGGGGCAAGTTGGGTAAAGTAGCTCCTGGGATTAAATCTATGGAATGCTGGATATCCCTAAGAGGTGGAAGGTGGTATGGCAGATCCTCGGGAAAAACATCCTCAAATTCTTCTAACAAAGGCCTAACTTCTTGAGGAGGCTCTGAGGGTGTAGGAGTCCTAAGTTCCTTAGCAGTCAACATCCAAATGGGTGAACCACTATGAATTTCTTGTTCTAGATCCTTAGCACAAATTAGGTTCACTCCAGTCTTCATCTCTTTGACCTTATTGGGTCCTTTAGCTACCTTGTCCTTAGGAGGGACTGAATGGATTGTGATCTTTTTCCCATTAAAACTAAAGACACAGGTATTATTGGATTTTCCTAAGAGGGTGGCATCATGATCATATAACCAAGGTCTCCCAAGAATTATACTGCTCATCCCCATGGGTAAGACATCACACCAAATCTTCTCTTGATAGGATTGCATCTGGATTTGGACCTGACATCTAGACTGGATGGGTATAGAGGTAGAGTCTACCCAAGAAACCTTATAGGGGTTGGGGTGGGGGACTGGGGTTAAGCCTAACATTTTGACAGTGCTAGCAGAAATGGCATTCACACAGCTCCCACTATCTATGATGATCTTACATACCTTATCCCCTAATTTAAGGAAAGTCTGTAGGATGTTAGTCCTACTCCAATCCTCCTGAACTCTACTCTGGGACAGGATGCATCTCACAACTCCTAACTAGTCAGACTCTGTGGGTTCCTCCTCTCCTTCATACTCATCAACCAAGTTCATTCCGGCCTCATAAACTTCTTCTTCAAATTCCTCATTGGGCCCGGAATTCTCTTCCTCTCCCTCTTCTATGTAAAGGGATCTACGTGGGCACTGGCTAGAAACATGACCTACCCTATGGCACTTAAAACAGGCTATGGCTGTACACTGGCTGGAGATATGACCTGGTTTCTGACACTTAAAACAGGTGATACTTGAACTAGGGGTTCTCTGGGTGTCAGGTGCCTTACCTTTGTCCATGGGCCTAGGGTGGGAATACCCTGAAAAGGTTTGCTAGGGGTAACTTGGCTAGGTCCATTTCTTGGGATTGGGGCACTAACCCTAGAAGGTATAGGTCCTCTCTGAAATTTCTCAGTGTTCAGTGCATTCTGATAGGCTTGGTCTAGGTCAGTAACCTCTCTCAGAAACAACTCATTAGTCTTCCCTAAGTCCAGCCCTAAATTTAGACAAAGTGACCTCATGGACTTCACTCACATCACATCTCATCAAGTACTCATCAAAGGTGGCTATGTAGTCTGAGACAGATCGGTTCCCTTGTTTCAAGGTTTGCCATTGGTCTAACAGATTCTGCTGGTATGAAATGGGTAGGTACTTATCTCTAAGCTTCTCTTTCATACCCTGCCAAGTGGTTATGGGCTCAACATTTTGTCTCCTAGTGGTTAGCTCAATGTTTCCCCAGTATAACCTAGCTTGATGTACTAACTTCATCTTGGCAAACTTGAACTTCCTTTCCTCAGACATGGTATACCACTCAAAGTACTGGTCCATCTCACCCTCCCAATCAGAATACACCTTAGGGTTTAAGCTACCATCAAAAGTGGGTGCATCTAATTTGATGTTCCGGATGAACCTATCATCTCTATCTTCAGGCTCTGGGTCAGGCCTCCTATGATTAGGTTCAGGATCTCTGTATAAAGGTCTTCTAGGCTCTTGGTGTGGGTGAGGTTGAGGCACATTAAAATCTGGGTCAGGAGTCCAATTCTGATGTCTAGGTTCCTCAAGTACTTGGACTCGATCCCTAAACTGGGTAAGATCCTCACGGACTTGATCCCTAAACTGGGCAAAAGTATCAGTCATATCCTTACTCAATTTGGTCATACTTTCGGTAAGAGTTCTAATCATGGCCTCTAAATCAGGTTGGGTATGACCAGGTTGGTAGGGTACTCCGTTCCGGGTGGACATGTTGATGCAAGCAAGCACACCAAATGAGACTCGATTGAAACGACTACGGGCTAACTAGACCTAGAGCCCAAACTAGATGCCCAATCAGAGTGGCAAGCTAGCCTGTAGTAACTCGGGACTCAGCCAGACAGGTGTAAGGGGAGTGTTAGGTCCCTAATTGCCAATCCTAGACACCAATCAGTGATTGGCCAGGTAGGCAGACCAGAACACAAGCCCTTCGAGATAGAATCCCTGAACCACCATTCTAGACACTGAGTACAAAGCACACACAGAGTAACTAGACAAACTGACTCAACACTAGCCTAGACCCGACCAGTTGGTGTCCCTAGCCCACTAGGGCAAATTAAGTCTAATTAATTTTAAGATTAAAGGCTTAGTTCGAATGCATGGGAGGTGATTTTGGGCTAAGGAGAGGGTCTCAATCCTTCCCTTATGTTGCAACTTCGGTGCCCTTAAGATAGATTCAATTTATGCACACTCAAATAAAAAAAAAAGCTTGCAAAAAATAAAAAGCAGAACATCAGTAAAATTGATCTCAGAAAATATATATAAATTAATAAAACATGAAAATCTTATGTAAATTACTTTCAATTATACTGGTTCCAGAAAAAAAAGAATTATTTAATTTGGAATTTTTTACAGGGAGAAACAATTCGAATAACAGGGCAGTTACTGGTAGAAAATAGAATGTGTGTCCCGTTTACAATCCCTGCCTAGAAGTTATAACCCAACGGCACCCCTACACGCCCTAGGAACCCCCATGGAATAAGAGGAGGAGGCTTGCATCTTGCTTGTTCTTAGGACTGGACAGCCAGGGGAGTCTACTCTAGGCAGCAAAAGTAAAAAGGAACGAAAAAATAATCAAACAAGCAAGAACCCTAGACAGGGCTCTGATACCAAAAATGATGCAGAATAAATAAGATGATGTGATGCAGAAGTAAATTAGGACTAATTTTTTTTTTTTTTTGTGTTTTGTTAGAAGTTGGCTTGACTCAAAAACAAGGCTAACTAATATTGAAAGAAAATATGCACCGAAAGAAAGCACAATTCAAAAGAGAAGATTATCAGAGTAATAAAGAAGTAGGATCGCTGGGGATTGAGAAACCCCCAGACCTAGGGTTTACTCCTCTTTCAAGAAACAGACGATGAGAGAAGAGAAGGTTTTATACCTGACTGTGATATCTCTCATTGCTTCAATTGAAGACACTCTCGAGCAGATTGTAGGATCCTTGGAGACGGGGTATCTTCGCAATGGATCCTCGGATTGTAGTCCTATGGCAAGGTTGGCCTTCTTCTCGTACTCTGGATCTGGAAAAGATGAAGAACAAGATAAGGATGTAAGAAACTCAAGGAAGAGACCTTTAGCTGGGATAGCTCCGGACTGCTCGAACTTTGAAGATGAGGGAAGAGTATGGAGGTGGCAGTGGAAGATGGAGTGGATTTAGGGTTTGGCTAGTAGGGCGGCGGCTTGCAGATGAAAAGGACCTAGGGCTTGATATAGTGGGCGGTGGCTTGGAGAAGGAGATGGCGGCCTTGAATGAAGTGGGAATAGGGTTTAGGAATTTGGGTGCTGGCGGCTAGGATGATGAAAGGAAATTAGGGTTGGCAGCCAGGGATGAAAGCGGGGCAGGGTTTTGGTAACTTAGGAGATCTCTCACCTCCTCAAGGCTCCAATGGAACCCGGATTTACTCCCTCACGGAGCTCAACACTCAAAGAAGTGCGGAAGAAGAGAAAACAAGGTTGCTCAACACAAGAAAAGATTTCATTTACTCATTCTAAATCAAAAGATTACATAAGGGTCCAATATATAGACCTTACAAGAGAAACAAAATTACATGACTTCCCATGTGGGACTAAACATTCATCCTAAGCATGAAAAACTTTCCCTTGACCGACTAGGCTTCTTTCCTTGGAGTGGGCGGCCTCAAATGCAAGGTGATGTCTTCGTATGGTAGGTATGTGGGGCACCTCCTAATTCTTCTCCTTAAGTCATGGGTTTTCCTTCCATGACTTGCTCTTTCTTGGAAGAAAAAACTCATCTCCTAGTCTTTCTCCCCAAGACTAGGATCCTTCCATTCATAGCCAGGTACTTTAGGCAGGTGTGGGCGCCTGCCTTGAAGTCATCTCCAAGAAAAATCCCCTGCTCCTTTAGCTTGGTTACTTTTGGCAGCTTGTGGGCGCCTTCCTTGACTTCTCCTAAGAAAATTTTCTTGCTCTCTTGGGCGTGGGGACCAGGGACACTGGGATGAAATGTGGCACCAACTGGTCCTGGGAGTGTGGCGTCCACTTGCATTTGGCCTTGGATGAAAAAATGATACCCTTGGGAATGGCGCCAACTAGGACTTGACTTGGACTTAGACGGAGTCAACATGACTCAACAAAATGAAATGCAAACTCAAAGAAATAAAATAATCTGATTGACCAGGTCAACCTTTATTACAAACCCTAATCTTCGGGCAAGGTCATTCAGAGATCCAGATGGAACCCTAAAGTCTTCTTCTGATTCTGGTGCCCGCACCACTGCCAAGGAAGCTATCTGGATGAAGAAGTTCATCTCAGAGTTGGGCGTTGTTCCGGAGATTAAAGGTATAGTACCACTTTACTGTGATAATACTGGAGCCGTCGCTCAAGCTAAGGAACCTAGAGCTCATCATAAATCAAAACACATTCTAAGATACTTCCATCTCGTTCGAGAGATTGTTGAAAGACAAGAAGTATACATTAAAAGAGTAGAAATGAAGAACAACATAGCAGACCTGTTCACTAAGGCTCTACCACAGTGGGAGTTTGATCACCACCTCGATTGTATGGGGTTAAAATTTAAAGGCGATTGGCTTTAGTGCAAGTGGGAGATTGAAAGGATTATGCCCTAAAGGCCAATCGAAATGTTGTATTTCGATGGGATTTTCTTTTGTATCCCAAACCAGTGTATTGACATTATCAATTAATAAAGGCATTTTATTTTTATCATATGCTGTGTCTTATTAATTTTATTAAGATATGATGAATCTCATAGATTAGGGCTATGGTTCTAGGGTCATGATGAGACCATACCAGTAAGACCTAAAGCTTTAAAACCCTAATCTAGAATATTCTTGGTCAATGAAAAATTGAGTAGGGGATCAATGTTTCCGGTAAGACCAGCACATCTTATGTATGCTTGGTGAAGAGGGTGACTGATCTCACAGTCACTTGTGTTTGACACTAATACTAGGATGTGGGTGCTCATTAGAGAATGAGTTCACTGAATGGATCCAGCTTGAGAACATCTAATGGAACCTTATCTGTTTGTCAATAGATAGTTCGCATAGTGGAAGTAGTGCATATGGTCCTTTGACCTGAGACTTCCATGGTACCTCATATGCATGAATTCATATTTTGGTTCACACTCAATCATGACACTGAGTCATGCATGGGGTGATACTGGGTATGGTGGATTGCATATGGAGGTTGTGAGTAGGTCAAAAAGGAATCGATCAACCCTAGTAAGAGGGAAGTGCATCCACATGATTTCAATCAAATGAAGATTCGGGAAATCTTTGATCAAAGTATGAACATTAGAAATAGTTTCTAATAGTTCATTAATGAATCATCATTATCAGATTGAGCAAGGAATGAATATTAAATTGGATTTGACAAGTATCCATATCCATAGTCATATTCAGGGTGAAAGTAGATCGAAGGACTGAATTGCCCGGTAACTCACCACTGAAGGGTATTTTGGTAAATCCACCAAAATTCCTCAACTTTCGGGTAGGCATGACACGTTGCTAGACATCAATCTTGTCTTGTAGGTCTTCATGAACCAATTGATTTGGTTTCATGAGTCAATTCGATGTGTGATTCGAAGTGGACAATTAGGTGAGCCAATTTGACCTAATTAGGTCAATCAGGTTCGATCGGATTGAATCAGCTCAAACCTAAACCTACTTCTGGCTAGATGTGGAACCCAATAGGTCACACACAATAGACACTTGGCCAAGGAAGTCATTCATGATTTAATTAGGGTCATAGGATCCTAATTGGTTAGCTGGATTACATACTAGCATATGTAGGCTAACCAAATTCCTAATCCAATTGGATTGGGTACGGTTGCTTGCTAATTGGGCTAACCTAATTATGGAAAACCTAAACTAGGTTGAGTCCTAAGTGAGGCTAGCCTAATCAGAGCTAAATCTAATTTTAATTTGGATTTAAGGGCATTTTAGGCACCATACATGAAGAGTCCCAATGGCATGGGACTCTTGGTACCTAAATGATACCTTAACTTCAAAAGGGCACAAAATGAGCTATAGATCTCTGATTTGAATATAATTTATATGGTAAGAAAGGAAATTTTATGCTCTTTCCAATGACACCCATATTGCCTATGTTTTTACTGATCAACATTCTTTGAAATTTGCGTGGAAGAAGGATGGCGTGCACAATGGATGAAGAGTCGCAACTCTTCATGTGGCGCGCGGTTCTGATGGAGAGTCCTTCTGCTATCAGGACTCTTCATAATCTCCGATGTTTGGAGATTGAAGAGGTGCCTCTTGGCTTCCTATGGACCGGTAATTGACATGTGGCAAGTGAGGATTCGTCCAGATAAAAGAAGGGATTTGAATAAGGCCTTCGGTGCATGAATGGGCTTATTAGATATGATTTTTCAAGCCAGATAACTTCTCTTCAGTCTTGAAAAATCATATCTAATAAGTTGTTGGGAGGACATATCACACGCCCTTCTTGTATCTATAAATATGGGGCGGTGAAATGAGTCTGATAATGAAGAATTCCACCAAAGTATTATTCTGAGTGTCTCTCTCTCCCTCCTTTCTTTAAGATAAGACTTGTCTTGTTAAGACAAGGTCTTTTCTAATATGACAATTCTTTGTTTCAGGATATAAGCCTAAGGGGTCCTAGAGAAGGGTTGTCCTAAAACCAAGAATGGTTTAGGAGAGTGTCTTTAGTGCCCTACCGTAGGACAGGGTGTCCTATAGTGGTCAATAGACCAAAGGCTGCTGAAAGAGTTCCACTTCTCCAAGCAACTTGAAGAAGGAGTTCTTCCTTGGTCCAAGTTTCATGTGGATCACCGTTGGAGGGCGAACGTTTGGGTGCCTGGTGGAGAAGAAGGCCGAATCAGGGTTTTCTTCATCGGATTGGATACTAGCGGTTCAGGTTGGTGCCTAAACTCTAGTTTATATTATATATGTATGTTTGTATGTTTTAATTCCTAGTAAGGAGGTCTTGGGTTAAGGGTTTGGTAGTGGTTTCATAATAAATTTTTGAAATCCATGCTTCCACCCTGGTCACCAAAACCCTTGCATCATGGATGTCTTTTTTGGGTATAACTAGATCGGATTGCACCTAAGGACGAGGAGAAGACCGCATTCGTTATGGACCAAGGGCTATACTTTTATAAGGTCATTCCTTTTAGATTAAAGAATGTGGGAGCCACTTATCATTGCCTCTTTAATAAGGTTTTTAGCAACTAGATTGGCCATAACGTGAAAGTTTACATCGATGATATATTGGTGAAGAGTGGCAAGGAAGGTCAGTACATGGAGGACATGGAAAAACTTTCCAAACCCTATGAAAGTACTGCATGCGGTTGAACTCCAATAAGTGTGCTTCAAGATTTCATTTAGGAAGTTCCTAGGTTTCATGGTGTCCCACCGTGGAATCAAAGTGAATCCAGAGAAGCTCTAGGCAATCATTGAAATGACACCCCTAGAAGCCACAAGAAGGTCCAATGCCTTGTGGGATGGGTTGCAGCACTAAGCCGATTCGTGGCAAGGTCCAGTGATAAGTGTCTACTTTTCTTTAAGGTCTTGAGGTTGATCAAAGACTTCTAGTGGATAAAAGAGTGCCAGATCACATTCAAGCAGCTCAAGACCTACCTCACCACCATGCTGCTCCTTATAAGGCCGATTATGGGAGAAATGTTATATCTTTACCTAGCTATCTCTCTCATGGTCGTGTGCTCTATTCTCGTTCGAGAGGAGGATGGAGTGCAAAACCAGTTTACTACATCAGCCAGGTCCTCAAGGATGTGGCGACTCGCTACTCAATGGTGGAAAAGGTCACCTTTGCCCTCCTAACTATGATAAGAAGACTTCACCCCTATTTCCAAGCACACTTGATTACAGTCTGGCTTGACCAGCCTCTACGATATATCCTACAAAAGATTGATGCCTTTGGAAGATCGCCAAGTGGGCCATGGTAGGTCCGCGGGGTTGTCGTTAAAACACCGTGGCTATCAGTTTAAAATCCGACTTCTTAAAATATTTAAAAATGCGTAGCAAGAGGAGTCGGGTCGAATCCATAGAGAATGCGGTGTTTAGGATTTGAAATCTTTTTGATCTTGTAAAAAAAAATATTTGAAGTTGAAAAATATAAAAAAAAATTAAAATTGCAGGAAAAGTAAACTTGGCACTAGGATCTATTATTTAGATCCTAGCATCTACTTGCAGACAAGACGAAAGACAGGAGTTAAAAAGAGATATTGCATTGATTGAAATTTAATGTCTAGATACAATGCAAAAAAATTAAATTAACAAAACAAGTAACAAAGATAAGAACAGATCGGCACAGCCTCATCGGGAAGATAGCTCCTTCCTTCGTACTCCATGGAGCGAACTGGGCTTCCTCTGCATCTTCTTCTTCGGATCCTGATCTCAGAGAGAGAGAAGGTTGGAAGATGGTGTAGCGACACGCTCTCCTTTGAGAAACCTCACTCCCAAAAGCCAACCCGTAACCCAAGCAATGCCCTTTACCCTGTACCTTGTCTTTTCTCCGAGATCCCCCTATCTTGTGCATTGGGGTTCATTTTATAATTGACCGGAGAGGGGAGCTCGTTGCACACTAGCGATGTGGGACAAAAAAAAAAATAAAATACCGTGACCGCCATTGCTGCTCCGTTGATTACGCCGCGAAGCTCATGGAGAACGCCCAACGTCCGTCAGCCCGTGGAGAATGCCCAGATCATGCCGTGACGACCGCTTGGCAACGCCCGTGGAGAAGCTCGGCTCGCGGACTGCTCGTGCCCGTGGACTGCGCTCTGGTAATGTGGAGAACATTCATGCCCGTGGAGCTCGCCCGTGGACTGCCTGTGGAGAACATGGAGAAGCTTGGCCGTGCGCGTGGAGCCACCGTGGAGAACGCCCGTGGATGTGCGCGTGGAGGAGCTCGGCAACGCGCGTGGAGCTCGGCAACGTCTTGCAGCCCGTGGAGTGGTGCCCGTGGACTGCGCCACCGTGGAGGGTGTGGCCGTGGGGAACGCCACCATGGAGGGCGTGGCCGTGGGGAACGCCACCGTGGACGTGCATGGCCGTGGAGAACGCCACGTGGAGGGCGTGCGTGGCCGTGGAGAACGCCACCGTGGAGGGCGTGGGCTGCGCGTGGAGGAGCTTGGCCACGCATGGAGGAGCTTGGCAACACGTGGAGGAGCTTGGCCATGGAGAACGTGGGCTGCCTCCTCATGTTTGCCGCCGAAAAACACCACCACCGACCGTCAAAGCACCGTCGGAGCTTCTCCTCCGGCCAGGGACACCGCCGGCGTGCTTCCCGGCGAATTTCGGCGCTTCTGGAGGGCTGTGGTCCACGACCTATTCCGTGGACCGGCAACCATGGCTGCCGGTGAACCAAACAACACTTTGTAAACCCAGCAGCCGGTCCATGGTGGACCGGCTGCTCCAAAAAGCGTGCAGCATCAAAATATGTGCAAAAATATTAGAAAATTCATAACTTCTTCATTTCAAACCTGATTTAAGTACCGTTTGCGTCGTTGGATTTCATAAATCAAGCTCTACCTATTGGCGAGTTTCAAACTTATTAATTTTATCGATTCCATGATCATTAATTATAATTATTGAATATTTTATTAATCATTTAAATGGGTGTGTGGTGCTTTGACTTGAAATATATTTTTCATGAACGTACTCTAATTTCACACTTTTCAAAGATATTTTTAAAATAATTAGTTTTGCAAGAAAGTCCAAATTAATTATGAAATTAGGTTATTAAAAAAATGTTAGCACCAATAATTAACTAAAATACTTAAAATAATCGTGTAAATCCATGATTTATCACACCCCCTAACTTAAATATTGTTAGTCCCTTAGCAATGCAAAAAGTATAACTATGTGTCACAAAGATCATCCTTTACAAAAATAGATCAAGGTTTTAAAGTAAAAAGATCTAGCAAGTATCACTAACTAAGTATTGAGTTTCAGAAATAAATTTTGCAGTCAACATAATTAGAAACTTTCTTAGAGTTCATCTAAAGATCTACAACACTTGTATTTGTGATGACTAACTTAACATTTTGGTACTAGTTTGTAAGAACAAATATATCTTTGATTAACACTTACTTTGGTTAATTTTCTATACATCCCTAAATTAAGCTTATGAACTGAGTTAGCTTTCACACTACCTGATTTTTTTTTTTTTTTTTTTGCTGGAGAATCCTGGCCTTCCCTTCACCGTTTGACGCGAACCTCCACACTTGACTTAGGTGCAGAGACCCGGTTACTAAGTTTAGGGCGATCCACATATACTCTATGTTTTGCACTTTTATTTCAGGTAGGTAGCTCTTTCCTCAATTCAAAAAAAAAAAAAAAAAAATTTAAATTGGGATATATATCAATTGCCAGTTTTCAGTGATAATTAAGTCCTCAATTGTCCTTACAACTAATACTTACTTTGTCTCGTCAGCGTGCATGTGCAATGGAAGTGCTAATAGCCTTTAGGTGATCTAAGTAGGCCCTAAAAGTCTGACACGCTAGTCTACTTCTTGACTCGCTACAGTCATTAGCAACACTCTCTAACTCTTATTACTTTTCCTAGTCTATCGTGCTCCAGATTTATTTTTGACACATGAAAACTTTTATTTTTATTATTATTATTATTATTATTATTATTATTATTATTTTTATTTTTTTAAAAAAAAATATTTGTCCCGACCCCCCAACTTAAATACCATTGTCCCTAATGGTATAAAAAGAACTAAAAATGTAAAGGGATACCTGAGAAGAGGAGCTCATGAACAATGAGGCTGCAAATTTTTTTTTTTTTTTTAAAAAAAGAGATATTGAGTACATATTGGGTTGCCTCCTAACAAGCGCTAAGTTTAATGTCTTCAGCCAGACATAAAGCAGCTCAGTTTAGTGTGGGTCAGTTAATGTTACTTGGTCAATGGTTCGATTTGTTGATATTCCTTCAATGTATGGTTTTAAACGTTGACCATTTACCTTAAAGAAGTTTCCTTACCTAGGATCATAAATTTTGACTGCACCATGGGGGAAAACTTGGTTAACAATGTAAGGTCCATCCCATCTAGATCTCAATTTTCCAGGAAATAATCGAAGCCTTGAATTAAATAACCAGACTTGTTGATTTGGCTCAAAGATTTTCCTAGAAACAAGTTGATCATGAAAGGCTTTCATTTTCTCTTTATAAATACATGAATTTTCATAAGCCTCTCGTCTCAGTTCATCTAGTTCACTCAGTTACAACATCCGGTTAGAACCAGCTTGCTTTAAATCAAAATTTAATTGCTTAATCGCCCAATATGCTCTATGTTCAAGTTCTACCGGAAGATGACATGCTTTTCCAAAGATCAGCCTATAGGGAGACATTCCAATGGGATTCTTGTAAGCTGTCCGATAGGCCCATAATGCATCATCTAATCGATCTGACCAGTTTCTACGATCGGGCCTAATAGTCTTTTGCAAAATGTTCTTGATCTCCCTATTGGATACTTCCACTTGGCCACTTGTTTGCGGGTGATAAGGTGTAGCTACTTTATGTGTGACCCCATATTTTTGCAAAAGCATTCGAAATTGGTAGTTTGTGAAATGGGCACCTCTGTCGCTAATGATGGCACGAGGAAATCCGAACCTAGAGAAGATATTCTTTTGAACAAACTTTATGACTACCTTATGATTATTGGTTCGTGTAGCCATTGCCTCAATCCATTTAGAAACATAATCGACAGCCACCAAAATATATTCAAAACCATTAGAGGGTGGAAAGGGTCCCATAAAATCAATTCCCCAAACGTCAAAGATTTCAACTACCAAGATTGGATTTAAAGGCATCATGTCTTTTCTTGAAATATTTCCTAAGGCTTGACACTTAAGACATTCTTTGCCAAAAGTATAGGCATCCTTAAACAATGTCGGCCAGTAAAATCCACTTTGCAAAACTTTAGCCGCAGTTTTTCGACCAGAAAAATGTCCTCCGCAAGCAAGGGTGTGGCAAAAATTCAAAATACTCAGATGTTCAGATTCAGGAACACACCTACGGATGATTTGATTAGCACAGATTCGAAAGAGTTCAGGATCTTCCCAAAAGTAGTATTTAATTTGAGCAAAGAATCAATCCTTTTCATTCTTGGACCAGCCATCAGGGATTTGTCCAACCACTAAGTAGTTCACAATATCTGCAAACCAAGGGGCCTTTTCATGTGAAACTGCTAAGAGCTGTTCATCTGGAAAAGATTCTTCAATTGATGCAGGTTCACACTCTTCAACTAAAATCCTAGATAGATGGTCTGCTACAACATTCTCGGATCCTTTCTTGTCTCGAATTTCAATATCAAACTCTTGTAGCAGTAAGATCCATCTAATCAATCGTGGTTTAGCATCTTTCTTTGAGAGCAGGTATCTCAAAGCCAAGTGATCCAAATAAACCACAATCTTGGAACCTAAAAGATATGATCTAAACTTTTCCAGGGCAAACACCACAGCTAGCAACTCCTTTTCAGTAGTGGTATAATTTTTTTGGGCATCATTCAAAGTTCTACTAGCATAATAAATCACTATGGGACATTTGTTTACCCTTTTGCCCAAGACAACTCCTATGGCAAAGTCTGAAGCATCACACATGATTTCAAAAGGTAGTGACCAATCTGGGGGTTGGATGATTGGGGCTTGGGTCATAGCTTCCTTTAGAAACTCAAAAGCCTTAAGACAATCTTCATCAAAATTGAAAGGAATGTCCTTGGCGAGCAGATTACACAAAGGACGGGAAACTTTGGAAAAGTCTTTGATGAAGCGACAATAGAATCCTACATGGCCGAGAAAAGATCGAATTTGTTTGATAGAGATGGGTGGAGGAAGTTTAGAGATCAATTCAACCTTTGCTTTATCTACCTCGATCCCTCTCTTAGATACAATATGTCCTAAAACAATCCCTTCTCGAACTATGAAATGGCTCTTCTCCCAGCTCAGAACTAAATTAGCCTCAATACATCGTTTTAATATTTTCTTCAAATTATTGAGGCAACTCTCAAAAGATTCTCCAAAAACTGAAAAATCATCCATAAAAATTTCTAAGAAATCTCCTACCATGTCCGAGAAAATTGATATCATGCACCTTTGAAAGGTTGCAGGTGCATTACACAAACCGAAAGGCATTCTACGGAGAGCAAAGGTTCCAAAGGGACATGTGAAGGTGGTCTTTTCCTGGTCTCCTGGATAGATTGCTACCTGGTTATATCCTGAGTATCCATCTAAGAAGCAAAAGTATTGCTGGCCAGCTAATCTTTCTAGGATCTGATCAATAAATGGTAAGGGAAAGTGGTCTTTGCGGGTAGCTGCATTAAGTTTTCTATAATCTATACAGACACGCCACCCAGTAGAAAGTCGTGTTGGCACTAAATCCCCATGGTCAGTACGGACAACCATGAGTCCAGATTTCTTTGGAACGACTTGAGTAGGACTCACCCAGTGGCTATCAGAAATAGGATAAATAATACCAGCATCTAACCATTTAATCACTTCCTTCTTGACCACTTCTTGCATGTTTGGGTTGAGCCGTCTTTGCATTTCTCTAGTAGGCTTGGCACTATCCTCAGCATAGATATGGTGCATACAAATTGATGGACTAATGCCTTTTAAATCAGAAATGGCCCAACCTATGGCCTCCCTATGTGTTTTCAGAACATCTATCAATTGATTTTCCTGCTCAATGGTTAGGTCAGAAGCAATGATCACAGGCAGGGTTTTGTCAGATCCTAAAAACACATACTTAAGTGATTCAGGCAAAGTTTTTAGTTCAAGTTGTGGTGGGGCTTGAATCGAAGGGTGCAAAGGCTCAGTTCCTAGGTCAGGTAAGGATTCAATTTGCATTGACCAAGGTGGTGAAGGTTGAGGTGAATCAAGTAGGGCATTTACCTCTTGGACTTGGGTTTCAGCAATAGGCTCATCATCTTCCATCAAATTGGAGGAAAATTCATACTCAACAATCTCATCTACTAAACTAATCACAGAACAATTTTCCTCCTCTCGAGCAAATTTTGAGGCATTAAAAATATTGATTCTCACCTTTTGATCCCCAAAAGAAATGTCCATAGATCCCGTTTTATAATTGATATTGGCATTGGCAGTGGCTAGGAATGGACGACCTAAGATTATGGGATTTTGATTTAGCTCTTGGGATGGTTCCATGTCTAGTATGAGGAAGTCTACTGGGAAATAACATTGGTTCACTATAACTAAGACATCCTCAATCAAACCACGTGGTGTCTTGACAGATCTATCGGCTAGTTGAAGAATGACTGACGTGGGTTTTAGTTCACCTATCCCAAATTTTTCATAGACCGAGGTTGGAAGAAGGTTCACACTAGCTCCTAGGTCTAACAGGGCTCGGTCAAAGGTAATGCCTCCTATAACACAAGAAATCAAAGGAGCACCGGGGTCTTTCATTTTCTGAGGTAATTGATTCAACAAAACTGCACTTACATCCTCAGACAAAATGATTCTCTTTATGGTTCGTGGCTCACGCTTTTGGGTGCAGAGTTCTTTGAGAAATTTAGCGTAAGCCGGAACGTGCTGAATTGCATCGAGGAGGGGTAAATTAATATGAACTTGCTTGAATAATTCCATTAGCTCCTCGTTGCGTGCTCCTTGCTTTTTACGGGAAGAGCCAGCTTCTAGGGCTGAAGGGAACGGGGCTCTAGGTTTATAAGTCTCAAGTAATTCATCTGCTCTCTTCTTCCCTTTCTCATTTAAATCGGAACCAGTATCAGTACTAGTCCCGGGCTCAGGCTCTTCTACATGGTTAGTCTCAGTACTAACATCATCTTCTAACTTCTCATTCTTGCTAGCATCAGTACTAGCCTTTCTCTCCTGGTTTTTATATGGGTCCCTAAGAATCCTACCACTTCTAAGCTCAGAAATTGCTTTGGCATTCTCAAATTGAGGGTTCTTAGGTGGAACATTAGGCTGAAGAATGAGTGGGTTGTTTCTAGGATTCGGTATTGGTTGACTTGGTAGTTGACCTGGTTCTCTCCTCATAGTAGATTCAGCTAACTGTCCTATTTGAACTTCTAACCTGGCAATAGATTGTTGTTGGGTCATGATTAATTGTTGAAGTTGATCAAAACTATCGTCGGCCAGATTGGTCTGTTGAGGAGGTTGATATGATGACTGATGATGATATGGTGGCTGATATGGTGGCTGAGCAGGCTGACTAGGCTGACCTCTATTATAGGCATAGTTTTGGTATGGGGGCCTATTTTGAAAGTTCCGTGTAGGAGGAGTTTGGGTCTGAACCTGAGTCTGTTGTGGTTTCCAAGAAAAATTAGGATGGTTTCTCCAACCCGGGTTATAAGTATTTGAAAATGGGTCATTACCCGGCTTGGAGCAACCTTGAGCAGCTTGGACTTGTTCTTGGATGAAAGGTGGTAACTGTGCAACCGTAGGACATTCATTCATGTGATGGGCTGGGCTAGCATAGATAGAACAAATCTCCTGATGATTAGAGGGTGATGGGTATTGTGATGGGGGGTGTGATGGGTATTGTGCAGGAGATTGAGATTGTTGACTGAGGGCTAGGACTTGGTCCAACTTTTGAGAAAGGAGGTCGACTGTATCTAATCTTTGGGATATTAGGTTCAAGTCGACATTGGAATTTGAATGTGTAATTTCATAAATCCCTGCCCGCTTTTGGTGAGGAATCGATCTTTCATATGAAGTCAAAGAAGCATGGTTGATCGAATTTTCACTTAGAGTTTCAAACAAGGTATAGGCCTCATCCTCACTTCTACTCATGAATGCACCTCCATAAGATGCATCCACCATCTGTCTATACTGGTCTCCTAATCCCTCATAAAAAGCTTGGACAATTTGCCACTTAGACAGACCATGATGTGGGCATTTTCTAAGGAGTTCCATAAGTCTCTCCCATGATTCATGAATTTGTTCACCAGGAAGCTAAGCAAATCCAGTGATGGCTCACCTCATGGTGTTGGTTCGACCTATAGGATAGAATTTCTTAAGGAACTCGTGCTGCATTTCAGCCCAAGTTCGAATTGGTTTCCCTATTGTGCCAGGCCAGTACTTGGCCTTATCCTTAAGTGAGAAGGGGAACAAGGTTAGCCTAAGGGCATCATCAGTGAAATCTTGGATCTTCACTGTAGAACAGATTTCTAGAAACTCATCTAGATGCTTATAAGGATCTTCGTTGGTATTCCCATAAAAGGAACGGAGCATCTGGATTGTGGCAGACTTGATCTCATATTGTCTAGCAGGTATTTCAGGTAAATGGATACAAGTCAATGGGTTGTAGGTGGAAGGAATAAAGTATTCCTTCATCTGTCTAGGTGGTTCTTCTGGGTTTCCAGCCATTTGATTTTTTGGTGTACTATAGATCAGCCGTTCAATTTCAGGGTTGAAGTCAACTAGGTCTGGAAATAGAGATCTTCTACCGTGCATGAAACAGTGCAACCCAAAATGTGAGAATTTTTTTTTTATTTTATATATATATTTTTTGTTATTTTCAAACACTTATCAAACATATTTCTATCCTAGGCTCCCTAATTCTAGACAGCTCCTAACTTCCAAGACCGCCTTGGAGCCCTCCAAGTCAAAGACCAATTAGCTAACTGGCCAGGTAAGGGTAAGGTCGGTGGAGTTTCCCTCTTTGCTTGCCTTAGACACCAACTGAAAATTGGCCAGGTAAGCGGATCGAACCACCTTCCTTCGGAACGTAATCCCTAAACCCCTTTCCTAGACACCAGTCAACCAACTAATCTTGACCCGGTCCAACTCTTCCGGGTGCCCTGTCCTATTGAGCTCGAGTTCCTTAGGGCTGACGTCTAGTTAATTTTATTTAGAAGGCTTAGGTATGCAAAATGAGGGGTGATGGTTTGTGGCCTAAGGAAGGGTATTGAACTCCCCACCTTATCTTGTTTATGGATAAGTGCCCTTAAGATGATTATGAGATTATGAAATGCAATAAGATGTCCAAAATAAAAGTTATAAACACACAAAATTAAATTAAAGCTATATATATATTTTTAATTTTGTGATTAAGTTTCTAATCCTAATAAATTATGAAATGTCTGGGCAATTTTTTTGGATTTTGCAGAAAAGATAAATTTACCTAAATGAATCTAAAAATGAAAAACAAAAATTTTTTTGTTTGAAATTTGAAATTTGAAATTTGAAATTTTTTTTTTTTAAATTTGAAATTTGAATTTTTTTTTTGGAGATAAGAAAAGAAACTAAAAAGAAAAATAATTAATATGTAAAAGAGGAAAGAAAGTTTACTGATTGGGAGACTTCCTTCCTCTTCTGCTTTTCTCTCCCTTTTTTTTTTTAATCTGCAAGAAAAAGAAAAGTTAGCATGGTATAAAAAAATCAAAAAGATCAAAAACTATTATTTTAATGCCCTCCCCGGCAACGGCGCCAAAAACTTGGTAGGTCCGCGGGGTTGTCGTTAAAACACCGTGGCTATCAGTTTAAAATCCGACTTCTTAAAATATTTAAAAATACGTAGCAAGAGGAGTCGGGTCGAATCCACAGAGAAGGCGGTGTTTAGGATTTGAAATCTTTTTGATCTTGTAAAAAAAAATATTTGAAGTCGAAAAATATAAAAAAAATTAAAATTGCAGGAAAAGTAAACTTGGCACTAGGATCTATTATTTAGATCCTAGCATCTACTTGCAGACAAGACGAAAGACAGGAGTTAAAAAGAGATATTGCATTAATTGAAATTTAATGTCTAGATACAATGCAAAAAAATTAAATTAACAAAACAAGTAACAAAGATAAGAACAGATCGGCGCAGCCTCGTAGGAAGATAGCTCCTTCCTTCGTACTCCGTGGAGCGAACTGGGCTTCCTCTGCATCTTCTTCTTCGGATCCTGATCTCAGAGAGAGAGAAGGCTGGAAGATGGTGTAGGGACACGCTCTCCTTTGAGAAACCTCACTCCCAAAAGCCAACCCGTAACCCAAGCAATGCCCTTTACCCTGTACCTTGTCTTTTCTCCGGGATCCCCCTGTCTTGTGCATTGGGGTTCATTTTATAATTGACCGGAGAGGGGAGCTCGTTGCACACTAGCGATGTGGGACAAAAAAAAAAAAAAATACCATGACCGCAATTGCTGCTCCGTTGATTATGCCGTGAAGCTCGTGGAGAACGCTCAGCGTCCGTCAGCCCGTGGAGAATGCCCAGATCATGCCGTGACGACCGCTTGGCAACGCCCATGGAGAAGCTTGGCTCGCGGACTGCTCGTGCCCGTGGACTGCGCTCTGGCAACGTGGAGAACATTCATGCCCGTGGAGCTCGCCCGTGGACTGCCTGTGGAGAACATGGAGAAGCTTGGCCGTGCGCGTGGAGCCACCGTGGAGAACGCCCATGGACGTGCGTGTGGAGGAGCTTGGCAACGCGCGTGGAGCTCGGCAACGTCCTGCAGCCCGTGGAGTGGTGCCCGTGGACTGCGCCACCGTGGATGGCATGGCCGTGGGGAACGCCACCGTGGAGGGCGTGGCCATGGGGAATGCCACCATGGACGTGCATGGCCGTGGAGAACGCCACCGTGGAGGGCGTGCGTGGCCGTGGAGAACGCCACCGTGGAGGGCGTGGGCTGCGCGTGGAGGAGCTTGGCCGCGCGTGGAGGAGCTTGGCAACACATGGAGGAGCTTGGCCATGGAGAACGTGGGCTGCCTCCTCATGTTTGCCACCGAAAAACACCGCCACCGACCGTCAAAGCACCGCCGGAGCTTCTCCTCCGGCCAGGGACACCGCCGGCGTGCTTCCCGGTGAATTTTGGCGCTTCTGGAGGGCTGTGGTCCATGACCTATTTCGTGGACCGGCAGCTATGGCTGCCGGTGAACCAAACAACACTTTGTAAACCCAGCAGCCGGTCCATGGTGGATCGGCTGCTCCAAAAAGCGTGCAGCATCAAAATATGTGCAAAAATATTAGAAAATTCATAACTTCTTCATTTCAAACCTGATTTAAGTACCGTTTGCGTCGTTGGATTCCATAAATCAAGCTCTACCTATTGGCAGATTTCAAACTTATTAATTTTACTGATTCCATGATCATTAATTATAATTATTGAATATTTTATTAATCATTTAAATGGGTGTGTGGTGCTTTGACTTGAAATATATTTTTCATGAACGTACTCTAATTTCACACTTTTCAAAGATATTTTTAAAATAATTAGTTTTGCAAGAAAGTCCAAATTAATTATGAAATTAGGTTATTAAAAGAATGTTAGCACCAATAATTAACTAAAATACTTAAAATAATCGTGTAAATCCATGATTTATCAGGCCATAGAGCTGGGCAAGTTTGACATTCATTACCAGCCTCACCCCTCCATCAAGGCCCAGGCTTTGGCAGACTTCATTGTGGAATGCACTATCCCTGGAGAGATGGAGACTCGGCCATTACAAGCAAAGCCAGAGCTGACAAGCAAGCTTTGGACTCTCCATGTTGATGGTGCTTCCAATGCTGGGGGTTCATGGTTGGGTTGATCCTTGCCAGTCTGGAAGGAGTTGTCATTGAGCAAGCACTCCGCTTTAACTTCAAGGCCTCTAACAACGAGATGGAGTATGAAGCTCTCTACTAGGGATGAGACTCGTCCATGAGCTTGGGGTTGAACATCTCAGAATTTTCAATGATTCTTAGCTGATAGTAGGGCAAGTTCATAGAGAATTTGACACATTCCCCCACCATGTAGAAGTACCTTAGACAGGTAAGGGAGATCACCCCATCTTTCCTTTTCCTTGAAACTATGTGTATCCCCTGGATAAAGAATGCCCAGGTAGACCTATTGTCAAGGCTGGCCACCTTTGGATATGCTAATATCCCAAAATTTGACTATCTAGAGACCCTTGAAAAGCCAAGTATTAAGAAAGAGCTGGCCCTGGTCTTGCAAGCGAGCAGCAAATCTTGCTGGATGGATTCCATAATCCACTTTCTGCAAGAGGGAGTACTACCAGAGGATAAGGCTAACGCCAAGAAGCTCAGATGTTGGTCTACCCTTTTCATGGTACTTGATGGAAAGTTATACAAATGAGCCTACTTGATGCCACTCCTTCACTATCTTCTCCCCTTAGAAGCAAGCTTCATTTCAGGAGGTCCATGAAAGGATCTATAGTAGCCACGTAGGAGGTTGTGCCTTGGCTTACCAGATAACGAGACAAGGATATTATTGGTTGAGCATCCTCGAGGATGCTATGGAGTACGTGCAGTGTTGTGACCACTATCAAAGACATGTCCACATCCAGTACCAACCTATAGTACCTCTCAGCTCCTTGAGCTCTCCATGGCCTTTCACCTAGTAGGGGATAGATATCCTCGACCCTTTTCCACTAACCACTGGCAAGAGGAAGTTTTTAATTATCACCATTGATAGTTTACTAAATGGGTCAAAGCAAAGCCTTTAGCCTGGATCACTAACTAGGAGGTCCAAAAGTTCATTTAGAAGTCGATAATCTGCCACTTTGGGCTTTTTCATGTTATCATCATCGATAATAATGGACAGTTCGATAATGCATCCTTCGATAAGTTCTACAATGACTTATGGATCAATCACTAGGTTACTTCAGTCACTCATCCATATACAAACCTAGAAGCTGAGGTTATCTATCAGATGATTCTCTAGGGATTGAAGCTAACTAGATAAGGCCAAAGGACTTTGGGTGAAAGAATTGCATAACAACCTCTGGGCCTATCACACCACTCACTTACTCTCGATGGGTGAGATATCATTCAACCTCGCCTTCAGTATTAAGGCTATTATTTCCTTAGAGGTGGGCTTGCCATCACCCCGGGTCGAAGCCTATGATGAGTAGCACAACCCAGAAGGCCTTAGGATGAATCTTGACCTCTTGGAAGAAGTCTAGGTCAGAGCTCGAATCTGGATGGACATGTTCAGTGATGCACAGCCCACTAGTTCAATGCTCACGTGAAGACGAAGCAATTCTAGCCTAGAAAACTCATCCTTCGGAAGGTGGCGGCCAGCTAGCCCATAGAGAGTGGGAAGCTCCCCCAACTGAGAAAGATCCTATCATGTCATTGTGGTGGTCCGACCTGGCATGCACTAGTTGGAATAGCTAGATGGCATGCCCATCATCCAAACTTGGAACTTTGACAATCTCTGGCCATATTATCAATGAGATATATCCCAAGCTGCTATACTTGATCCTTTCAATGAGAACCCTCTCTTTTTCCTATTCCAAAAAGAGACAACAATCAAGGCTAGGGACCTCCTTGAAAGTTTGGGGGCAGAGTTGTCCTAGGCAGGGTTACACACCCCTTATTCAAAAGGTCCTAGGATAAGATTATTTCAGACAGGGTTTTGACATCCCTTATTCTTAAAGCCCTGGTAGAGCTGTTAGACTCCTAGGTTGGGTCATGATACCCCTAAGTTCTGATTAAGCAATAAGCCTCTCAGGTTTCAAAGCCTTGAGGTTGCCCCAAGCACCCTGATGGAGATGTCAGGCTCCCTGGCTAGGTCATGATATCTCCAAGTTCTGGTTAAGCAGTAAGCCTTCCATGTTCCAAAGCCTTGGACAAGGTTGTCCCAAGCACCTTGGCAGAGCTATTAGACTTTCAAGTCGGGTCACGATATCCCTAAGTCTCGATTAAGTAGTAAACCTTCTAGGTTTCAATGTCTTGGGCGAGGTAATTTCAAGCACTTCGGTGTAGCTATCAAACTTTTAGGCTAGGTAGCAATATCCCTAAGTCTCAATTAAGCAGTAAACCTCCTAAGTTTCAAATTCTTGGGTGGATTGCCCCAAGCACCCTAGCAAAGTTATTAGACTCCCAGGCTGGGTCGTGATATCTTTAGGTCATGGTTAAGTAATAAGCCTCTCAGGTTTTAAAGTCTTGGACGAGGTTGCCCCAAGTACCCTATTGTAGATATTAGACTTTCGGGCTAGGTTGTGATATCCCTAAGTCTTGGTTAAGCAGTAAGCCTCGTATATTCCAAAGCCTTGGATGAGGTTGTCATAAGCACCCTGGTGAAGCTGTCAGACTCCTAGACTAGGTCACAATACTCAAAAGTCCCGATTAAGTAGTAAACCTCCCAAGTTCCAAAGTCTTAGACAAGGTTGCCCAATGCACTTTGGTGGAGCTGTTAGACTTCCGGGCTAGGTCATGATACCCCTTAGTCTTGGTTAAGCATTAAGCCTCCTAGGTTTCAAAGCCTTGGATGAGGTTGCCCTAAGTACTCTAGTGGAGCTATCAGACTCCTGAGCTGGGTCGCGATACCCTTAAAACCCAGTTAAGCAGTAAGCCTCCCAGGTTTTGAAGCCCTTGATGTGCTGGTCCAGGTGGGGTTAAGACACCCCTTATTCGAAGATGCTCTAGATGAGGTTGTCCCAAGCAAGGTTAACAAGCCCTCATGCAAGATGCAACATATGCATGTAGACACAAGCAAGTATTAAAAGAATGAAGGTTCATTTCATTAGCAAGTACTTATTATACATATTTTCAACTCTACAACCAGATTACATTATACCTAGGATGCCTTGAGAGGTAGATGGAGGATAGGGACAAGTTACACATGTTGTACAAGGTTTCTTGAGGCTCCAAAGCATCTTTAATTCCTTACCTACAAGAGAAGAGTCAGGACCAAGTCAAAGCTTCCCGAAGATCTCAAGAATCCCATAGTTAGGTGAGGTCTGCTCTGGGAGGTCCTTCCTTTGCTGGATAATGAAGGGCTCCTGGATCCTTTAAAGAGGCTCGAAGATGATGCCAGTCAGGAAAGAAAAGATGTGCATTGCCCATAGAAGGCTCAGCCGGCATGCAGGGGAGGTGGAGGTGAGCCATAGGCATTGTTGAGCCTCACCCACTGAAGACAAAGAGGAAAGCCCCAAGATGCACCGAAGGTCCCATCAGAGTGCTTCTCCATGGCTTCAATGCAATCCCATTGCTTGCCGGTGAGGTAGCATTCTCAAGATTGCTCCTACTCCTGACCTATTGACTCCTGACAGAGAGCTAGGCCTTGCTCGATGAGACTTGAAACTGCATTGCAGACATTAATGGGTCACCATCATGCCTCCCTTGTTTGAATTCACTAGATGATGAGTGGGATAGGTTTCTGGAGTTTCACCCATTGTAGGCCCATCTATCATGAGATGCGATGATGGATTATGGTGGAGGAGGAAGTGGGTGACAAGGTATATAACCATCACCTCCCCACTGGCTCTACTAGCCAACCAGCAATGGCTATGACCCAACCACTGAAGTGTCGGCCTTTTCCAATGCCTCCCATGCCAAAAAGAGTACCCACCAGTGCTCCCACATTATGGAGGTACCTATCCTAAAGAGAACCTTTTTAGCAAGAAAGGAACTCCCAAGAACCGACATCGAAGAACCTCCACTAGAGTTGAGGCATTTCTTTGGTCATTGAGGTTTTGGAAGGATCTATCAAATCCCATTTCCCACTGTCCTATTTATAAAGGGAATGAAGGAAGGTCACCACACCCATAGCTAATTGACATGCGATAGATGGTGCCATCTCATCGACCGGATGACTGCTCCCATGGAGTTGGAAGACAAGGCATCGAGCAGCTTCCCCAGAGTTGATTCTCTTGGAAAACCACACCTTAACGACCCCCTACACTTCAACTAAGGTGACCCCATGGAAGCACCATGTCATCTCCAACCGAGGACCTCACCAAGATCGGGTCTACACTAAGCGATGCATTAGGCCACATTATGCTCTGTGATTGGGGGTAAGTCAAGCCTCCACACCGCATCCGCAGGAATTATCAGATCCAAAGAACTTGGCAATCTTTTGAGACCTATGCAAAGGTGTTCCCCAGTCGACAACACATCAAGTGCTTGATAGAACTATTCCAGATGATGCAAAGATATGCAATGCATCTCTATTCAAAAAGCCAGACATAAAGAAATGAAGGTAAAGAAAAAGAGTTCTTATTCATTTCTTGGGAGGAGATGGGGGAAGTATAAAGTCAATAAGCCCTATAGCCTTCCTCAATCTCTCTGTCTTATGCATCACTGAGTCTACAATCTCTTCAGGTGTGGTGTTGCAAGGAATAAGTGATTTGGTCACCCCCTATCTCAAAGAAGTGACCTTGCATGATGAGCTTATAGACTCTAAAGCTAAAGTTATACCCCTACAAGAATGCTTCGTCTACTATTCTGGTCAAGCCCTAGACCCCCTGGTGACTGGGACATCGTGCTTACTCTTTGAAGGCTTCCTCTTGGTAGCACCCGTGCCTCGATGACTCTTTGAGGTATGGGTGAGCTCCACCTCTAGGTGGTTGGCCTTCATCTCCACCTCGACCACCCAGGCCCATAGCACTACCAAATGTCAAGCTTTGTCCACCTTGGCAGCCCGTTCGGAGGCCATGACCTCTTCAGCATCTATCAATCTTTCTCATAGGAGAGCAAGTTTGTGCTACGGATCTACGGTTGGTTCAGTAGATTATCACATCTTCTGCATGCCCTTCCCATCACCTGTGGCCTTAACTCCCAAGGAGGAAATCACCTTGCCCTTCTCTGCAGATACCTTGCCGGTGGCATCAGATGGCATACTTGCCTTGTGAGGAACCTCACCCTCCTTATAGGTGCTTTGCTAGTAGTGCTGGATAGCTTACCTTGCTCATGAGGAAACTCCACCACTATAGCCTCACTGGTGGTACCGAATAATGTGCTAGGCTCATGAAGTAGGCCCACCACCAGTGGACCAAAGACCCTTTATAGCGAGGCTATGTGCATCCCGTTGATGTCTTCAATATGGGTCACTATCTCAACCCCTATAGGAACTTTGAGATCCTCTGTCTATATACCCATGGAGAATTTAGCCATCACCACTAAAGCTTCACCTGTGCATGTCCTTATTCCGACACCCTCTAAGAACTGAATAAACTTATTATGGGTAGCCTTCAGCTCCCAAACCAGATCTTTGTTCATGCTTATATGCAGGTCTAGTTGGCGCTCAGCCATTTGCCTAGCTTCTTCTACCATGAACCAGTCATGCTCCATGGAGGTGCATACATTTTCTATGACCTTCAATCTATGCCTGCCATCCACAAGTTCTCACCTCACACTTTCAACTTCTTCCTGGAGCTACATAGCATCAGCCTCTGCCACCTACCAAGATAATGGGACCATCAACCAGGCCAAAAGAGAGAGCTTACCATAATGACAGGAACCTCCCTACCTGCAAGCTCTGGGTAAGGCAGTCAAATGGTCTCCCATGCATCAGGTCGGGCATTCTACTGGCACGAGGTAAGGAGTCATGAAGCCAACTATTGCTGCTACCTTAAGTTGCCATTGGGAGCACCCTTGATGGGCGAGCCACCTCCAAAAGTGCCAATGTAGATGTTGTAGTCTCCATGAGCTTGCTAGCCTCACCTACCATCTCGACTAAAAGCAACTCAATCATAATAGAGAGGACCCTGGCCAATGCCTGGATAGCTAGCAAACCTGCCATGGTAGGTGTTGCCGCCCGGATCACCGTGGCCTGTAGCTCTGACATGTTGGGTTCCCGTCGGGTCCTTGGTTTCTGTCTCACGGTCGGCTTGCTAGCTTGCTCGGGGATCCTATAAGATAGAGGAAAACCTTGGGCCAGGGATTCTGGTGAAGGCACTCCGATGATCAAGTCAGTGAGACAATCGAGGGGAACAGATACCTCTATGGCAGAGAGCTTGGGAGATTCTCTGCATTGAGAGGGTGATAAAAGAGAAGATAATAATACGAGAATGAAAAGAGTCCTCGTTGCCCTTATTCGCTTACCTTTACTTATCTTTTTCTACGGGTTTTATATAGGCAGGAAGCTTTTCAAGGGATTCCAGGCTCTCTCCTTCGAAGGAGGCTTTCCATTACCCGTTGTTGCCTCTCTGTCAGGCTAGTTCTGTGCCTGAGCTTGCAGCCATAACGAGATGTTGCCACTTTGGAGGAGGGCATTCGGGTGCTACAGGGCATAGGGCCATAGGGGGACGCCCTTCTTTGGGAGGTCCAGGCATCCTGTCATGGAAGTTGTGGTCTCCTAGTCGTGCGGTCATCGACGTGTTGGCATACCGCAAGGCTGGGAGCCTAGCATTGTTCAGATCATGCAGATCATGTGCATGATGCACCGTAGGTGGGCCTGCACCCATGGCAGGGTATGCACCACCTCTTAGAGGCTCACGATGGCCAGGTACTCTGCTACCTTTGCTTTGAGTTCTGGCTTCCCCATTCTTCACACCTGTGGCGGGAAACCATGCTCTTGATAGGAGGGTCATCTTCGAAGGGGTGGACTCGACCTTGATCGGGAGCTATCCTTAGACGGGGGGCTCATCCAATGAACCCTGCCTCGATTGGGAGCTGACCTCGGAAGGGCGGTCCCTTTTGAAGAGGTGGACCCGACCTCGATCGGGAGCTATCCTCAGATAGGGGTCTCGCCCAATGAGCCCTATCTCGACTAGGAGCTGACCTCAGAAGGGTGGTCCCTTCTAGAGAGGCGGACTCAACCTCGACCAGGAGCTATCCTCAGATGGGGGGCTCACCCAATGAGCCCTAACTCGACTGGGCACTTACCTCGATAGGATGGTTTGCTTTGGTTCTTCGTCATGCAGCCTTGCCCAGGTGGTGAGCTCCTCACCGCCGTGGCCGTCCACAGGCTCCGTGTCAATGGATGTCGCCACACCGCTCCACGTCAGCAGATGTCGCCATATCAGTTACCCCTCACTCTTAAGCCCAGAGAATGAGGCGTACTCTCCAAGCGAAGGGAGTAGTGATTAAGCTAGCATGGAGGGAGTGTGGCCCTTTCGCTACCAATGCCCGATACACTAGCATTTGGGCGGTTATGTCTTTATGCCATTTGGGTGCCACCACATCTTCTCTCTTTGAAAGCGGTTATCAATGCCGTGTCAGTCTTCAAGGGGGGTGCTTGGGATTCGAAGCGCCACCTCGGTTCGTGGCACCTCTCTATTTGCATGGCGCGAGACATGGCACACGTCTTTTCCAGGTCATTAAATAGGACCTATCTTCTCAGTTCTCAAAAATTCTTCAGGCGGTGAAGAGACAAGACTTGCATTCCAGAACTGCTCCCTTCTCTTCCCCTTAGGCGGAATCTTGACAAGTTAGGCTTCCTTCTTTCCTTCCCTTTTTTTCTCTTGTTGAGTTGGGGGAGTAACCTTGCTAGGGTCTCCAGACCTCTGTGCATCCCCTATCTTCATTTCTACTGGTGCCAGTGAGTCTCTTCAGTGTGGGGGAAAGAGGGACCTCGTTTCCTCTGATGGTGGGTTTAGTGTGGAGGTAAGGCTAATCAGTCTGCTTTACCCTACAGGGATGAAGTTCAGCCACAAAGATCTCTAGGAGATGTCTTGAAGGAGGACTGCCATTGGGGAGCCTGAGGGGGAGCCCAGTACGAAGGTCCAGAGAGGCAACCCCGGGACTACGAGTGTGGCCAAGCCCGAGGTGGCCCCTACGGGGGAGTGGGATGCCAGCTCCCTTTGGGTCGAGGAGAGGGCCCAACTGAAAAAGAAGGTGTGGGCCTCCAGGCCCAACTTTAAGAGGAGGAGGACTGGACCGTGGCGATGCTTGAGAGGGCATTGGTGGCCACTGTAGTGGTGGAGATGGCCAGAAAGGAGGTGATATGAAGGCCATCCCTAAGTTCATGGCATCCCAGGCTTTCAGGGATGAAGTCGCTGAGGCTGTCCTAGACTCATACCACCAAGGATTCCGAGAGTACAAGAGCAAGGCGTTCTACTTCTATGGGTTGAAAGGGCTGGACAACATTAGGCCTTCTATCTCGTACCCCGGGCAAGAGGATGAGTCTGGCTTTGAGGAGGAGTCAGAGTTTAAGTAGGCTGGGGCAGAACCTGAAGCCTCCCCGAGTGCCTCGCGGGGGGCTGGTGTTGTCTGTCAGTCAAGAAAGGGGCCGGCGGTCGATGTTTAGATCTTTTTTTCCTTATCTATCTTTCTCTTTCTTTCTTCTTCTTCTTTCTTTTTCTTTCTTTTTTTTTGTAAGTCAAGGAGGGCCTTCGATTTGTTGGGGGGCGCCTCACAGGGGATGTATAGGAAATTTTCATCAATGAAACATCTTCTTTTTGATGGCTGCTATTCTGCTTCTTTCTTTTTGTGTTGCCCAGCTGTGAGTAAGATGACAGATGGCGGGATTTGCTCGGAGTTCCCAGTTGACATCTCTGGACTATAAGTTGGGTAATGAAATTATTTGTCTCTGAATGTTGGGCTTCATGAGCTCCCAGGTTTGAGTGTCGGGCTTCAGGAGTCTCCAGGCTTGAAGTACCGGACTTCTTAGAGTTTTCGGGCTTAGTGGTCGGGCTTCTTGGAGTTTCTGGGCTTGGAGTTTCTGGGCTTCAGAAATTTTCGGGCTTAGTGGCTAGGCTTTAGGAGTTTCCGGGCTTATGCTAGGCTTCAAGAGTTTCTGGCTTAATGGCCAAGCTTCAGGAGTTTTCGGGCTTAGATGCCGGGTTTCAGGAGTTTCTAGGCTTAGTGGCCAGGCTTCAAGAATTTTCAGGCTTAGCAACCAGGCTTTAGGAGTTTCCAGACATAGATGCCAGGCTTCAGGAGTTTCTAGGCTTAGTGGCCAGGCTTCAAGAGTTTTCGGGCTTAGTGGCTGGGCTTCAGGAGTTTTCGGGCTTAGATGCTGGGCTTCAGGAGTTTTCGAGCTTAATGACCAGGCTTCAGGAGTTTCCGGGCTTAGTGGCCAGGCTTCATGAGTTTCCAAGCTTAGGTGCCGGGCTTCAGGAGTTTTTGGACTTAGGTGCCGGGCTTCGAAAGTTTCTAAGCTTAGATGCCGGTCTTCAGGAATTTCCGGGCTTAGTTGCAGGGCTTCAAGAGTTTTCGGGCTTAGGTAGTGGGCTTTAAAAGTTTCTGGGGTTAGATGTGGGGCGCTGTGGCTCCCAGCTTGAATACGGGGCTTCAGGAGTTTCCTAGCTTTGGTACGGGGCATGGCGGCTCCTGGCTTGAAGTGGGGTAGATGAGTTCCTGCACAGGTGAAAAGCAAGATTATACCAAAAAAAATTTGAATTTATTATAAAAGAGCCTTACATTATTGGTGGTACATCCTTAAGTTACTGGCATTCCAGGTTCGTGTGAAGTGGATGCCATCGAGCCCGACGAGGTAGTAGGCCCCGCCTGGCAGAGCTTTGATCACTTGGTAAGGACCTTCCCAGTTCGGGGAATATTTTCCACATTCCCCTAGTTAGGATGCTTCTGTTTACTTGAGCACGAGGTCGCTTGGGCGGAACTGTTGGGAATCCGGTGCAACATTATGAAAAATAATATCAAAAATGATGAAATTTGCACCATAAACCCTTAGCCAGGATCTCCTTATTCAGGATTAAAATATATATTAAACATGCAAACTTACATTGTTAGAATTAGGGCACCAACCTGTTAACGCTAAATCCAATTTTGATGTAGAATCAAAACTTGATGTTGAATGCCCCTTTTGAATTCATCAGTCGTCCAAATGTCCACCCTCCAATGGTGATCCACAAGAAGATTGATCAAGATGCTAGCTTCTTCAAAATTCCTTCACTTGAATTCTTATCCTAGAACTCAAGAGGACTATGGCTTTAAAACTCCATGGTAGGGACTCCTTACTTCCTTTCTTTCTTCTTCCTCTCCCTTTCTTAAGACCTTGTCCTAAGAATAAAACTCTTGTCTTGAAGGAGGAGGAGGATTTAAGACACTAATGTCTTAATGTAAAAGGAAATAGAAACAGAGTAGTAATTCTTTTCTTTTACCGATCGAGAGATTCTTCCTATCTCTTGTTTTAGACTTGAGTTTCAACAGAGAAGAGAACTTTGTAAAAGGGAAACTCTCTGTGTCCTAAACAAGCTAAGGAGGAATCAGTCTCCTGGAAAGAAAAGAAAAATAAAATCTCTGTCGTACATCAGTCAATCACCCGAAGTCTCTGTTCCTTAAATAGATTACAAAATGGTGCCTTTTCAAAAGAACACAACTCTCCGTAAAATATTTCTCACGGTCTTCCATATTTCTCACACCCCCTTCCCTCCTTCTCACGCCCTTCCAGATTAAAACTCATGGCTTTTCCTAAAATAAAAGTCATGAAATTCCAGAAGAAGGGAATCGCGATGTTTCGATCTCCGAAAAGACGTTATTTCGCGCAACCGGGAAGAGACAGCGCTTTCCTTCTTTCTTAAAAACCCATCAGCCGTTGGATTCCCATCCAAGGGGGGACAAGTGAAGTGCTAACTCTAAGAAAGGAGGCCGCCCCATCTTAATTCATCAAAGAATTAAGTGGGGTGCGCCAGGAGTCCATGCGCCATGGACTCTTCAAAATGGCGCGCCAAGAGTCCATAAGCGCATGGACTCTTGGCATTTTGGCATGAAAATGCAAAGGGGCGGGTGGGGAGGCTAGCCTAGTTACATGGCTAGCCAATAGGGTTAGCCATAATCCCTATAAACTCAATTAGGGTCTAATTAGATCCAATTAGAACCTAAATTGAACCAATCCAGAACCCTAATTCGAATCCGATTCGAATAGAAGCTAGGGTTTGCAACACCTGCTAGAGGGTTATCCTGCAAAGATGATTTAATCACAAATTAAACTCTTGATCAATCCTCTTAAGTGTGTGACCCATTGGGTTCCATATCTAGCCAGTAGTGGGTTCGAATACAAGTTGACCTAATTTGATTAGAACTCTTTCTAATCGATTTAGGTCAAATCGGGCTTACCCAACTTGATCAATTAGGTCTCTTCCTAATAAATGATCTTTAAATTCGATCAACCCACAAGACAAGATTGACGTCTAGCAATGTGTCATGTCTACCCGGAAGATATGAAAATTCTGGTGAAATACCAAAACTACCCTTCAGTAGAGAGTTACCGTACAATTAAATCTTTCGATCAGCCTGCATCCAAAATATAACTATGGATATGGATATATGTCAAATCCAATATTATATTTATTTCTAGCTCAATCTTATATTGATGATTCAATTATCTTGATATTAGAAACCATCTCTAATATCTTTACTTTGATCAAAGATTCCCTGAATCATCATCCGATTGTTAACTAGCTGGATGCTATCTCCTCTTACTAAGAGTGATCGATTTCTTGTTGACCTACTCATTACCTTCATATCCAATTCACCATTCCCAGTATCAATCCTGTGCATGACTTAGTGTCATGATTAGGATTGAACCAAAGCATGGGTTCATGTACATAAGGTACTTATGGCAGTCTCAGGTCAAAGGATTACTTGTACCACTCCCACTATGAGAACCTTCTATTGACATGTAGCTAAGACTCCATTAGATGTTCTCAAGTTGGATCATATCAGTGAACTCATTCTCCAATGAGCACCCACATCCCAGTATTAGTGTCATACACAAGTGACTGTGAGAGCAGTCACCCTTTCCAGTATACATGGGATGTGCTAGTCTTACCGGAAAACCCTGATCCCCTACTCAGGGTTCCTTTGACTAGGAATACTTTAGATTAAGGTTTTAAAATTTTAGGTCTCACTGGTATGATCTCATCATAACCCTAAAATCATTGTCCTAATAAATGGGGTTCATCATATAATATAAACACAGCGTATGATGAAAAGTAATGTCTTTATTTAGAATATTGTCAATTACAATTGTTTGGGAGATACAACATAGATTGGCTTGTAGGGCATATCCCTTTCAATCTCCCACTTGCACTAAAGCCAATCGCCTTTAAATCTTAATCCCATACACTCGAGGTGGCGATCAAACTCTCGCTGTGGTAGAGCCTTAGTGAACGGGTCTGCTACATTGTTCTTTGTATCAACTCTATTTTTGTAGACATCTTGTCTTTCTACTATTTCTCGGACGAGATGGAAGCATCTCAGAATGTGCTTGGACTTATGATGAGCTCTTGGTTCCTTAGCTTGAGCAACAGCCCCAGTGTTGTCACAGTAAAGTGGCACTGGGTTTTCAATCTCAGGAACAACACCCAACTCTGTGATGAACTTCTTCATCCAGACTGCTTCCTTGGCGGCTTCACTGACAGCTATGTATTCTGCCTCTGTGGTTGAGTCAGCTACAGTCTGCTGTTTGGTACTCTTCCAACTCATTGCTCCACCGTTTAGGGTAAAAACATATCCCGAAATGGATTTGCTATCATCAGGGTCTGATGGAAAACTAGAATCAGAATAAGCTTCTAGTTTAAGATCAGAACCACCATAAACCAGAAAAATATCCTTAGTCCTTCTCAGGTACTTAAGAATATTTTTAACTACTTTTCAATGATCCTCTCCTGGATCAGCCTGAAACCTACTGACAATGCCTAAAGCATATGCCACATCAGGCCTGGTACATAACATGGCATACATTATGGACCCTATTGCCGAAGCATAAGGTATAGAATTCATTCTATTTCTTTCTTCAGGTGTCTTAGGAGACATCCTTTTAGAAAGATGTATGCCTTGACTCATAGGAAGATAACCTCTTTTACTTCCATCCATGCTGAATCTTTTCAGCACTAAGTCAATGTACCTAGATTGGGATAAACCTAGCATCCTCTTAGATCTATCTCTATAGATTTTAATACCTAGTATATAGGATGCTTCTCCCAAATCTTTCATGGAAAACTGGTTTGATAGCTAAACCTTGACTGATTGCAACATTGGGATATCATTCCCAATGAGGAGTATGTCATCTACATACAGAACCAAGAAGACTATGGCACTCCCACTAGTCTTCTTATAAACATAGGGTTCATCCATATTTTTGATAAAACCAAACCTTTTAATAGTTTCGTCAAAGCGGATGTTCCAACTCCTGGAAGCTTGCTTTAATCCATAAATAGATTTCTTTAGCTTGCATACTTGATTAGGTTTATTCTTTGAAATAAAACCTTCTGGCTGTGACATGTAGACTTCTTCCTCAAGGAAATCATTGAGGAATGCAGTCTTCACATCCATCTGCCAGATCTCATAATCATGGTATGCTGCTATAGCAAGTAAAATCCGGATTGATTTGAGCATGGCAACAGGTGAGAATGTTTCATCATAATCAATTCCATATTTTTGTCTAAAACCTTTTGCCACTAATCTGGCTTTATAGGTTTCAACTTGGCCATCAGCCCCAATCTTTTTCTTATAGACCCATTTGCACCCAATAGGATTAACACCCTCTAGTGCCTCGACCAAAGACCATACTTGATTTACATACATAGAGTCTATCTCGGATTCCATGGCTTCTTGCCATCTATCTGAATCAGTACTCAAGATAGCTTCCGTATAGGTCAGAGGTTCATCATTTTGAATGACTTGGGCTTCATTATTTTCAATAATAAACCCATACCTCTCAGGTGCCCGTGGCACTCTATCAGACCTACGGGGAGGAGTTTTGTGTTCTGGTTCTGTCCTAACTATATGTTCTAATGGTTGAGAACTATCTATCTGTGTTTCTTGTACTTCTCCAAGTTCAACAGTTCTACCATTGTCCTTTTCTAAAATGAACTCCTTTTCTAGAAAAGTGGCATGCCTGCTGACAAAAATCTTTTGTTCAGTAGGATGGTAGAACAGATATCCTCTACCCTCTCTAGGATATCCTACAAATAGACATTTATCCGCTCTAGGTTCCAACTTATGTCCAAAATTTCTTTTAACATAAGCTGGACATCCCCATACCTTAAAATATTTAAGATACGGTTTCTTTCCACTCCAAATTTCATATGAAGTACTAACAACGGATTTAGAAGGTACCTTGTTCAGAATGTAAACAGCAGTTTCTAGGGCATGACCCTAGAAGGAAATAGGTAAATTTGCGAAGCACATCATGGATCGTACCATATCTAATAAGGTACGATTCCTCCTTTCAGGTATACCATTTAGCTGTGGTGTATAAGGAGGGGTCCATTCAGAAAGAATTCCATTAACTTTAAGATAGTCTAAAAACTCCGTGGATAAGTATTCTCCTCCTCGATCAGAACGAAGAACTTTAATACTTTTCCCGGTTTGTTTTTCGACCATACTTTGATACTCCTTAAATTTATCAAATGCTTCAGATTTATGTTTCATAAGATACACACATCCGAATCTAGATAAATCATCTGTAAAAGTGATAAAATATGAGTATCCACCTCTGGCCTGAGTTGTCATTGGACCACATACATCAGTATGTATAAGTCCTAATAACTTAGTTGACCTTTCTCCATGTCCAGTAAATGGAGTCTTGGTCATCTTACCCATGAGACATGATTCGCAAGTTCCTAATGATTCATACTCATAAGGATCAAGGAATTTTTCCTTGTATAACTTGCTTATCCTAGACTCATTAACATGACCAAGTCGCTGATGCCAAAGTAAAGTATCATTAAAGTCTTTTCTTTTTCTTTTATTATTGACATGAAAAACACTATCATTGGAAGAAAGAGTTAAGAGCCCATTGCTAAATATGCCAGAACAAATAATTTTATTAGATAACATTATCGAGCAACCAGTGCTCGTTACATCCATTACATATCCTTGTTTTAATAACAAAGGAATAGATATAATGTTCCTAATAATTTTAGGCATATAGTAACAATTTTCTAACTCCAAGATCTTCCCTGAAGGCAACTTCAAAATATAGGTCCCTACAGCTTCTGCTTGGATGATATCACCACTAGCACCATAGAGATTGAAGTCACCTTCCTTCAATACTTTAAGCTTGTGGAGGTCTTGCAAAGATTTGCATATATGGTAACCACAAGCGGTATCCAATACCCAAGTATTTGATATAGACGAATTTAATGTCAATATAGCATGTATCTCATACATACCTTTTGGTGCATCTGACGCACCAGGCTTCACAGTTGCAAGGTAAGCCTTGTAATTCCTTTTCCAATGTCCCGCTTTGCCGCAAAAGAAACAGGTTGACTGTTTTGAGGCCTTCTTTCCTTTCTTATTCTTATTGATGCCACCCTTAGGGTTTAGCCTCCTATTAAAATCCTTTTTGCCTGATTTCTTCTTATTGGTCTTATCAACAAGAAGAAGTGGAGCCTTTTCTTTTTTAACGTGGCTCTCTGCTGTTTTTAACATATTTAACAGCTCAGGCAAGGAAGTGTTCAGTTTGTTCATGTGATAATTAAAGACAAACTGAGAAAATGACTCCAGGAGTGATTGCAGGATTAAATCCTGATTCAGCTCCCCATCCATAATAAAACCTAATTGACCCAATCTGGTGATTAAGTCAATTACCTTCAGAACATGATCCTGAATGGATGTTCCCTCTATCATCCTAGCACGGAATAATTGCTTAGATATTTCGTATCTAGCAGTTCTGCTTTGTTCTCCATAAAGCTCTTTTAAATTAAGCATTATGGATTGAGTATCCATGCTTTCATGCTGTCTCTGTAACTCATTGGTCATGGAGGCCAGTATGATACACTTGACAGTGAGGGAGTCATTCTGCCACATTTTGTATGTGGCCATATCTTCCTGTGTGGCATCGTCCCCTAGTGGATTAAGACTAGGGGTATCAAGAATATAAGAAAGTTTTTCTGAACTCAGCACAATCTTTAAATTTCTCAACCAGTCCACATAGTTTGGACCAGTCAGTTTGTTGGTATCTAAGATACTTCACAGTGATAATGAAGATGCCATTTATCTATATTTAATAAAGAACAATACATAAGCAAACAACCATGAAATGACTTACATAATTAAATTAGGTCTTCAATTTAATTATGTCTCCCACTATTTTATCAAAAATCATAGCCCTCACTATGATAATCGAGAAGAACCCTGATCGGTTTTTCTTAGTGAGATTGAGATCCTAATAACTTATAAAAGATCTTGCAGATAACACAACAAATCTTTTACAAGCTCAGAGGTAGGAAACTCTTCCAATTATATCTCATATAATTCTCAAGAAGTAACTTGGCCTCTAGAACATTATTAGTCTTGCAGAAAACACAACAAACCATAATGTTCTAGTTAAGTCAAGACCCTTTCATTTCAATACAGTCAGTACTCAAATATAATGCCCTTGCAGATAACACAACAAAGCATTATATTGAATATACTGTAAGCATATCTATGCACTAGACTAGTATTATGTCAATCACCATATTAGGTCTTGCAGATAACACAACAAACCTAATGTGGTTCATAACACAATAATGATCAAGCATGAAGGAAGGCCAATATATAGTATTTTTAACACTAAGCATTTTAGTCAAGATTTAAATATAATCAAATCGGCCAGGCAAGTGGAAGAGATGTGGGAGTCCCCCCGTTGCTTTCCTAGACACCAATAAAAATTGGCCAGGTCAGTCAACGGAACCAATTAAAAACTACAATTCTCTTTACCTTCCCAGAACCACCTTTCTAGACACCGAATGATCAATTATACATCATGACTAGTGATGCTTATTTGTTAAATATACTAAGACTTAATATAATTTTTAAAAGGAGGGATTTATAAATTGCCAGCACATTTTTATAGAACATATCATAATCAAAAGAAATATGTGCTAAGTGTGTCATCATACTAGGACAACCATTTCCCACATAATGGATCCACCATTATGCCAGGGCAACCTTATTTCAGTATGATGACTTCAAAACTAAACATATCTCTATAATAATTAGGGTTTAAGTGAAAAACCCTAATTAGTGACACACATATAACATAAATTATCATACATGCATCCCATAAATATGCTAAGTGTATCAGCATTCAAGGGTCTAAAACCCTAACATGCGACACTACAACAAAAACACATATAAATAATTTTCATATATTTTAACTATAATAAGGGTGGCTCTGATACCACTATTGGGAGTCCGGTGCAACATTATGAAAAATAATTTCAAAAATGATGAAATTTGCACTATAAACCCTTAGCCAGGATCTCCTTATTCAGGATTAAAACATATATTAAACATGCAAACTTACATTGTTAGAATTAGGGCACCAACCTGTTAACGCTAAATCCAATTTTGATGTAGAATCAAAACTTGATGTTGAATGCCCCTTTTGAATTCACCAAGCATCCAAATGTCCACCCTCCAATGGTGATCCACAAGAAGATTGATCAAGATGCTAGCTTCTTCAAAATTCCTTCACTTGAATTCTTATCCTAGAACTCAAGAGGACTATGGCTTTAAAACTCCACGGTAGGGACTCCTTACTTCCTTTCTTTCTTCTTCCTCTCCCTTTCTTAAGACCTTGTCCTAAGAATAAAACTCTTGTCTTGAAGGAGGAGGAGGATTTAAGACACTAATGTCTTAATGTAAAAGGAAATAGAAACAGAGTAGTAATTCTTTTCTTTTACTGATCGAGAGATTCTTCCTATCTCTTGTTTTAGACTTGAGTTTCAACAGAGAAGAGAACTCTGTAAAAGGGAAACTCTTTGTGTCCTAAACAAGCTAAGGAGGAATCAGTCTCCTGGAAAGAAAAGAAAAATAAAACCTCTGTCGTACATCAGTCAATCACCCGAAGTCTCTGTTCCTTAAATAGATTACAAAAAGGTGCCTTTTCAAAAGAACACAACTCTCCGTAAAATATTTCTCACGGTCTTCCATATTTCTCATGCCCCCTTCCCTCCTTCTCATGCCCTTCCAGAATAAAACTCATGGCTTTTCCTAAAAGAAAAGTCGTGAAATTCCAGAAGAAGGGAATTGCGATGTTTCGGTCTCCGAAGAGACATTATTTCATGCAACCGGGAAGAGACAGTGCTTTCCTTCTTTCTTAAAAACCCATCAGCCGTTGGATTCCCATCCAAGGGGGGACAAGTGAAGCGCTAACTCTAAGAAAGGAGGCCGCCCCATCTTAATTCATCGGAGAATTAAGTGGGGCGTGCCAAGAGCCCATGCGCCATGGACTCTTCCAAATGGCGTGCCAAGAGTCCATAAGCGCATGGACTCTTGGCATTTTGGCATGAAAATGCAAAGGGGCGGGTGGGGAGGCTAGCCTAGTTACATGGCTAGCCAATAGGGTTAGCCATAATCCCTATAAACTCAATTAGGGTCTAATTAGATCCAATTAGAACCTAAATTGAACCAATTCGGAATCCTAATTCGAATCCGATTCGAATAGAAGCTAGAAGCTAGGGTTTGCAACACCTGCTAGAGGGTTATCCTGCAAAGATGATTTAATCACAAATTAAACTCTTGATCAATCCTCTTAAGTGTGTGACCCATTGGGTTCCATATCTAGCCAGTAGTTGGTTCGAATACAAGTTGACCTAATTTGATTAGAACTCTTTCTAATCGATTTAGGTCAAATCGGGCTTACCCGACTTGATCAATTAGGTCTCTTCCTAATAAGTGATCTTTAAATTTGATCAACCCACAAGACAAGATTAACGTCTAGCAACGTGTCATGTCTACCTGGAAGATATGGCAATTCTGGTGAAATACCGAAACTACCCTTCAGTAGAGAGTTACCGTACAATTAAATCTTTCGATCAGCCTGCATCCAAAATATAACTATGGATATGGATATATGTCAAATCCAATATTATATTTATTTCTAGCTCAATCTTATATTGATGATTCAATTATCTTGATATTAGAAACCATCTCTAATATCTTTACTTTGATTAAAGATTCCCTGAATCATCATCCGATTGTTAACTAGCTGGATGCTATCTCCTCTTACTAAGAGTGATCGATTCCTTGTTGACCTACTCATTACCTTCTTATCCAATTCACCATTCCCAGTATCAATCCTGTGCATGACTAAGTGTCATGATTAGGATTGAACCAAAGCATGGGTTTATGTACATAATGTACTTATGGCAGTCTCAGGTCAAAGGATTACTTGTACCACTCCCACTATGAGAACCTTCTATTGACATGTAGCTAAGACTCCCTTAGATGTTCTCAAGTTGGATCATATCAGTGAACTTATTCTCCAATGAGCACCCATATCCCAGTATTAGTGTCATACACAAGTGACTGTGAGAGCAGTCACCCTTTCCAATATACATGGGATATGCTAGTCTTACCGAAAAACCCTGATCCCCTACTCAGGGTTCCTTTGACTAGGAATACTTTAGATTAAGGTTTTAAGATTTTAGGTCTCACTGGTATGATCTCATCATAACCCTAAAATCATAGCCCTAATCTATGGGGTTCATCATATAATATAAACAGAGCGTATAATAAAAAATAATGCCTTTATTTAGAATATTGTCAATTATAATGGTTTGGGAGATACAACATAGATTGGCTTGTAGGGCATATCCCTTTCAGGAACACCTTAGGCTGCATGCGGGAGTTGTAATAGTGCGTGACTCGCTGCTAGTAAACCATCATTCTGAGTCGGGCCTTGTCCCTTGCCTCATCTAGCAAGTCTAGAATAAGTAGGAGGCGTGCTGGGTTCTCGCCTTCACTTTTTTGCTCTATCCGGAGTGTGGGCAGGCTGAGCTCCACTGGGATTACTGCCTCAGTCCCGAAGACAAGGTTGAAGGGCATCTCGCCGGTGGCCATATGAGGGGTGGTGTGGTAGGCCCATAACATGCTGGGTAGCTCGTCCACCCATCGGCCCTTGACTTCATCCAGCCTCATGCAGAGTCCTTGTAGGATGGTGCGGTTAGTCACTTTGGCCTCCCTGTTTAGTTAAGGATAAGCCACCGAAGTGAAGCAGTGGTGGATGCCAAGATTGGAGTAGAATTCTTCGAAGACCTGGTTGTTGAATTGCTTCCCATTATCGGTGATGATTATGTGCGGGAGGCCATATCTACAAATTATAGATTTCTAGAAGAAAGACTGGACCCTCATCTTTGTTATCCATGCCAAGGGTTTGGCCTCGATCCACTTGGTGAAGTAGCTGATGGACACAATCAGGAACCTCCGTTGGCTGGACACCATAGGAAAAGGGCCTAGGATGTCCATTCCCCACTGGACAAATGACCACGGGGTTGATAGCAAGGAGATAGGGGCTGCCGGCTTTCGTTGAATGTATGCGTGGCATTGGCACTTGTCATATTTTTTCACGAAATCAGTCACATCCGCCTGCATGGTCTCTTAGAAGTATCCCTGCTGGATCGTTTTATCGGCTAGGGCCCTGCCCCCCACATGATTGCCATAGATACCTTCATGGATCTCCTAGAGCACGTAAGTGGCCTCTGAGGACTTCAGGCATTTTAGCAGTGGGTAGGAGTAGGATCTTCGGTAGAGTTGCCCGTCCAGGATCATGTAGCATGTGGCCTTCTTCTTGAGAAGGTCGGCCTTTTTTCGGTCCTCTAGCAGGGTGCCGGCGGTAATGTATTTGATGTAGGGGTCCATCCAGTTGGCCTCGTGGGAGACCTGCTGGACCTCGGTCGCAACTTGGCAACTGGGGGCCTTGAGATGTTCGATGAAGGTGTGCCCTAGTGAAGTCTCTAGCAAGGTGGCCAGCCTGGAAAGGATGTCAGCTCGGGCATTCTCTGCCTGCGGGATACGGGAGATGCTAAAGTGCTGGAGGGTCGACGTATGAGAGTGCACCTGATCCAGGTACTTCACCATCATGGGATCTCGTGCTTCGTACTCACCGAAAACTTGGCTCATTACTAGTTATGAGTCTGTGAAGACCTTCAGCCTTTTGATGCCCAATTTGTGGGACACCTTCAATCCCACGAGGAGCACTTCATACTTTGCCTGGTTGTTGGTCGCCTTGAAGAGGAATTGCAGTGCGCATTCCCTAACGACCCCATTAGGACTGGCAAGGATGAGGCTAGCTCCGCTTCCTCCCATATTGGACATGCCGTCCATGTGGAGTATCCACGTTTCCTCCATCGAGGTCGGGTCTGGCCCGAGTTTAGCATGTTAATCCATCTCCTCTTGACTTCCTTCGGCCTAGGTGCACTCCACCACAAAATCGGCTAGAACTTGGGCCTTCAGTGCTTGCCGCAGGTGATATGTGATGTCAAATTTGCTGAGCTTCAGTGCCCACTTGGCCAAGCACCTGAAAATGTCAGGATGGCTTAGGATAGCCCTCAGGGGCTGAACAATGAGGATGATAATGGAATGTGCTTGAAAATAAGGTCTGAGATGCTGCGCAGATTTTATTAGTGTAAAAATAATTTTTTTTGACCGGGTGTACTTGGTTTCGACATCAGGGAGTAGCTTGCTGGTGTAGTAGACTGGCCACTAAGAGCCATCCCTTCAGCACGAACCAGCACGGAGCTAACCATCTTCGATGAGATCGCTGGTACAGGAGGAGCTCCTCTCTAGGCTCCGGCCTAGATAGTAGTGGCGGTGAGGTGAGGAGCTTCTTCAGCTTCTCGAATGCTTCTTGGCATTCTTTTATCCAGGTGAAGTCGTTCATATTTTGGAGGACCTTGAAGAATGGCTGGCAATGCTCAGTGGAGCGTGAGATGAAGTGGCTCAAAGCTGTGATGCACCCAGTCAGATCTGGACCTCCTTCTTAGAGGTGGGATGCCGCATGTCTGTGATCGCCGGGATCTTCTTGGGGTTGGCCTCTATCCCCCTTTGGGTCACCATGAACCCTAGGAACTTTTCCGCCGCCACACTGAAGGTGCACTTGATGGGATTTAGCTTCATTTGATAGCAGCGAAGGTTATCGAAAGCCTCCACCAGGTTGACGATATGGTCCTCCTCGGGGCCGCTCATGACAAGCATGTCATCCATGTACACTTGCATGTTGCGGTCGATCTGGTCCTTGAAGGTCGTGCTGATCAAGCGCTGGTAGGTGGCCCCTGCATTTTTGAGGCCAAAGGACATCATCTTATAACAATACGTACCTCGGTCGATCACAAATGATGTGCACTCCTCATCTTTTGGATGCATATGGATTTGATTGTATCCGAAGAATGCATCCATGAAGCTGAGGTACTTGTGACCCAAGGTCGCATCCACCAGCTGATTGATCTTGGAGAGGGGAAAGCTATCCTTTGGGCATGCCTTGTTGAGGTCGGTGTAGTCTACACAGATCCTCCACTTTCTAGAGGCTTTCCTGACCATCACCACGTTAGCAAGCCAGTCAGGATATCATACTAGTCGGATGAAGCCTGTCGTGAGGAGTTTTTTGACCTCCTCATTGATAGCCTTATGTTATTCCAGGATGAAGCTCCTTTTCTTCTACCAGACTAGACGATGGTTGGGGTCGACGTTCAGCCTATGAGTTATCACCTCAGGTGGGATACCGGGCATGTCAGTGGCAATCTAGGCAAAGACATCTGCGTTGGCACGCAGGAAGCTGAGTAGAAAGGATCTCTCCTCTTCGATCAGTAGAGCTCCAATCTGTATCATTTTTGAGGGATCATCCCCCAAAGGAAAAGATAGCAAGGGTTCGACCGGCCCGCTCTTTGGTTTCGATGCTATCAGATCTGGCTGGTCTATGGCAGGGCTGAGATCTGCTCCCCTTAGACCCGGGATGGTCTGTCAGCAATGCTGCATTGGTTACCCAGACCCCCTCATCTCTCTGATCCCCCATGGGGTTGGGAACCAGACCAAGAGGCATTTCATAGAGATGGTGGCATCAAGCAGATTGAGTCTTGGGCATCCCAAGATTATAGGATGAGGGGAGCTTTACAACAATAAAAGTCACCAGCACAGTGCTTTGCTGGGGTGGTGTCCCAGCAATTATTGGGAGTGTAATTTCTCCCTCGACTTTGACTAAGTCTTCGATGAAGCCTACTAGAGGTATTGAGTCTTCGATGAAGCCTACTAGAGGTGTAAACCCCGATCTTATTTGGTTAGTGGATAAATTATCCTTGCAAAGGCAAAGTAAAAAAGGATGTCGAAGGAACTTCTACTATCTACCATGATTCTTTTTATAGGGTGTTTGGCTATCATCATTTTGATGACGACAGCATCATTATTTAGGTTGTCTATCCCAATTGACCTTTTTCCCATACAGGGGAGTACATCATCACTCTCCTCTCTTCCCATAGCCTTCTTCGAGGATTTTCTTGCCCCCTAGGATATCATCCCTACCGGCTTCTCGGTGGGATGGTTGTCGATGGTGAGGGGCCAAGGCCCTTTGGTATGGGCCACAAGGGGCGCTCCCCCTCCACATACTTACCGAGGTAGCCATGCTTGATCAGCTCTTTGATCTCCCTCTTCAGGTGGCGACATTCCTCCATGTCATGGCCGTAGTCCCGGTGGAAATGAAAGTAGCAGGATTTGTCCCTCCTAGTCGATGGCCTAAGTGGTGGGGGTCGGCACAAAAAGTGCTCGCCCTCGATTTCCATTAGGATCTTGGCCTTAGAGGCGAGGAGAGGAGTGAAACTCTCTTCGTTGGTGGGGTTAACCTTGGACCTGGACTTCGATCATGGGACCCACTCCATCTTCCAGTTCGGGTAGCCGAACATCTCCCCGATGGCCTGTCTCTTTGGGGGCCTCCTGTCCAACTCCCTCTTGGTATGGTTCGCCTCCTCGGTGTGGATGTACTTCTTGATGCGGGACTAATATGCATGTAATTCTTTTTGTATATTTTATATGTGGGGTTAGGTGATTAATTTCCAAATTTCAGATCAAAATTAGTTGTAGAGAATTTTGTATAAATTTTTGAAGCCAAGCATGCAAATTAGAACCTAGAAAAGTACTGAAGAATGATCGCCAGGGCTGAGAAGCCTCGATTAGAGCAAGTTCTCCAACAATACAAAGACTGGAGGTAGAGGGGGTGTACCTGACAACATCTGAAGTGCCCGGTGAAGATCACAGCAAAGGGGTCTCTCGTTCCTCGATGGATGCGGCCTGGAAAACTGAGCCAAAGACCCGCGGATACCCGGCTTTTTGCTCGGTGGTCCGATTGAGGCTTGGATGGAGTTGTTGGATTCGTAGGAACTCGGGGACCTACAAACGACCTGTCAGGGATTAGAAAACTTAAAGGAGATCGAGAAAATAAAGAAAAACAGCAAAGGAAAGAAAGTTTTGGAGGGAGCTGGAAGGATGGTTGGCGGCAGGAAGATGGTTGCAAACACCGGGAAGAAGAACTCTCAAACCCCTTTATGCACACAGCAGGGTAATCACACAAAACAATATAAGAACTCAAGGTTTATTTGATATCAAAAATCTCCCTTCATACAAGAGACTAGGGTCCCTTAAATAGACCCTTAACCTTGGGCCCTAAGTAAGGGTATAATTGACATTACATAAGAATCCTTTTCTCTCTCAAACCCTAGCTAGAAAATAAGGAAACATTAGGTAGAAAAAATCCCTAAAAACTCTCTTGACTTGGTCAACACTCCAAGGATGCCTAGGGAGGCATGTTGGGCTTCTAAGAGCAGCAAGAGGCGGGCCCAAAGGGGCTCGGGCGTATGGGTTTGGGCCTTTGGAAGCTGGGGTGGCCTGGTAGCCACGTAGCAGGAATATTTCCTGGTATCTTGCTTCTTAGGGGCTTGGGCTTGGCGCCTGGGCTTGATTTCTTTGGGCTAGGATGCAGATGGACCTCTAAAATCATGGATGCCTTGGTCAATGAATATACTTTGGCATCTGGAAGGGAATCTGGGCATCTGGAGGGCATCTGCAAGGAATCAGGGTTTCTGATTTTCCTCATGGAGTCTTCAAATCTTCAAGCTGGGTTAGACTTGGGCTAAACTTCCATGTCTTCAATCTAGTTGGACTTGGTCTTCACTTGTATGATGTGGTCTTGAGTCTTTAGTATGCTTGGACAGGACTCAAAAAAATAAAATTAGCTCAACATGAGCTGACTAGCATTGGACTGAACTAGCTCAACATGAGCTGACTAGTACAGAACTGAAATAACAACTCAAAAGACTCAAATAACAACTAAAATAGACTCAGATGGGCTAAGCCCTTATTACAGATGAACTCATAAATTATTGATCAATCTATAGAGGCTTGAAAAGCCTCTATCTTATTTTGGTGCCTTTGGTGTCCCCACCAATTCTCCTGGGGTGGGAGGAACTTGACCCTGTCGAGTGAAGATCAGACTGGCTCACATATCTCTCAAGAAGGTTTGGGTTGAGGCGTTGCAAGTCCTCTCGAGAAATCCATGAATCGTCCGACTCTGGCCGGCCTTGCCATCAGACTAGGAAGCGTTGATAACCACGGCCTCGGGTCGTAATGGCTTGATTGTCCAGGATACGCTCGATCCGTTCTCCTCTCTTAGGCCAAATTTGTTAGTGGACACTCTGAGTTAGGGTCACTCACAACGTGAGGGGATAGGTCCAAAGGCCTCACTAGGTATCGCTGCTGGTTCCCTGTACTCAACCAGATCTGTAATATTGAAGGTAGAACTAATGCCCAAATCCGAAGGCAAGTCTAACACCTAGGCATTTGATCCAACCTTTTCTATCACTTTAAAAGGTCCGGCTCTGCGAGCATGAAGCTTCTTTTAGGCCTAAGCCTAACCAAGATAGAATCCACTACATCAAATTCTTTGGTCCATCTTCGGGAATTAGCCAGTTATTTTAAGATTAGTGCAGGTGGTGAACATGCTAGGCACATGCAGACTCCTAACAAGATGATGCAAAGGACTCAAACTAACACCTAATAGACTTGACTTTGCATTCCTATCGAAGAAAATTTATTACACTTTTATGGGCCTAAACCTAAGAGACTTTAGACTCTCTAGGTCTGACCCTAGTATGGTGTGCACAAGAGTATTTACAATGGACTCCAAGCAAATGCCAAAGGGTATGCCAGAAGTATAATGCAAACCTAACATGCATAATGAATGCATGCAGTACTCTAATATCAACTAAATACAATTGAATGATCCTAGAAATGTTGGAGATGTCTGGAAAGGGCAGAAAATAGGAAGTAGGTTCAGAATTAGTTTGGTAGGGTAGAGAAAAAGGTTCCGGGTTAGTTAGATACTGTAGGATAAAAGAAGGCATGTCAGGGACTAATCTTAGACTAATGAGGCTAACCTTACGGGGTTGCGATATATCTATAGGCAAGAAAAGGTCCATGCTATGGAAGGATGGGTCAACAATTTCTGGGAAGAGATCTTCAATAGGAATGGTAGGAAGGGATTCATCTTGAGGGCAATGGGTTAAGTAAGCCAAATCCTTAATAAAGTCTTCTTGTTCATGGAATTTAGGAATAGGCTCTACAATTAGATCCTTTTCTAGTGTTTCCTCAGGTAAAATCCTAGTATCAGAGTTCTCTTCCTCTAATTGTTCTTCCACTATAGCTTTAGGTTGGATGTGGTCAAGGTCAACTAGCTCTGGGTTGGTTTCTACCTGGGTATCTACTGGGTCAGCTAATTCTAGGTCTACTAAAGGTGTCTCCTCTTCTCCTTCATACTCATCCACTAGGCTAGCATCAGCTTCATACACTTCCACGTTAATGTAAGCCTTGTCAATCTCAGGAATGGTTGGAGAAGGTCAGCTAGGAGAAAATTGGTTAGGTCATAGTTTCTGATTATGGACACTAGTCCTAGTAGGTTCAGGTTGCCTAAGGGGTAGTGGCTCACTATTAGGCTCATATTTAGGGATACTAATCTTATGGGGTTCAAGTTGACTAAGGGAAACCTGACTAGTACTAGATTGATACCTAGAGGTTATGGGCTCCCTAGGCTCTTAGGACAATGGTGCAGATCTATGGGTCATGGAATTATAGGATCTGGGGTCATAGGATTTAGGTTCAGCTCTATGGGTCTTGGGTCTACTAGGCTCATGGGATATGGGCTCATAGGTTCTAGAGTCATAGGATTTGGAGTCATAAGATCTATAGGTTGTGGGTATATAGGTTAAAGATGGCTCATGTTTGGATCTAGTCTGGGTCCTCCTAGGTTCAGGATTATAGTATGGGTCAGGATGAGGGCTCTCCTAGGTTCAACCTTACGGTATGGATCAGGGTTTGGGGTCCTCCTAGGTTCAGGATTATAGTATGGGTCAGGATGAGGGGCTCTCCTAGGTTCAACCTCATGGTATGGTTCAAGGTTTGGGGTCCTCCTAGGGTCAGGATCATAATAAGGGTCATGGCGAGGGGTTCTCCTAGGCTGAGGGGACTTAGTATCAGGCTCAGACAGGGTCCTACGTGTCTCCTCTAGGGTTCCTAGTCGGGCATCTATTTGTTCAAGCTTCTGGGTCAATTGGGCATTTGCTTGGTCAAACCTAAGATTGAGGGTTTGGACTAACCTTTCTCCAAGGGCATCAAATTTGTCATCAAGATGATCCATGGATTCATGGAGATGGTGAATGAGACGGGACTCCTGATCTAATGCTCATGCAAGACTCGATCAAACCAACTACAGCTTTCTAGACCTAGAGTCCAAAACTAGGTGTTCAATCAGGGTGGCAAACTAGCCTATAGTAACCCTGTACTCAGCCAGGCAGGTGTAAGGGGAGTGTTAGGTCCCTGATTGCTAATCCTAGACACCAATCAGAGATTGGCCAAGTAGGCGGACCAGCACACAAGCCCTTCAGGATTGAATTCCTAAACCACCATTCTAGACACCGAGCACAAAGCACACAGAGGTTAGCTTGACATAGTGATCTAACACTAGCCCGGACCCGACCAATTGGTGTCCCTAGCCCACTAGGGCAAATTAAGTCTAATAAATTTTAGGTTAAGGCTTGGGACCGAATGCAAGGGATGTGGTTTTGGGCTAAGGAGAGGTTATCAACTCCTCCCCTTATCTGATATAGCAAGAGTGCCCTTAAAAGTAGATTATGCAATGATGGCAGGCAGATAACGATGCAAATTAGGGTATAGATATTTTTTTGATATTTTTGGAGAATATGTAATTTTTTTATTTTGGTATTTTCTTAAATAGAAGAAAACTTGCAAATTATGGCCTAATATGCAGAAAATATACTAAAATTAAAAGATATGCAAAAGATGCTAAACAAAACCCTAAAACATCCAAACTTGTCTTGCTGAAAAAAATAGAGCCAAAAATTTGCAGGCAGTATTTTGGCTTGAAGAAAATTCACAAGCTGAAATAAAATTTGAAAAAACTCTGAAAATTACTGTGAATTATGGATAATCCACAAAAATAAATTTCAGAATTTTTGGAGTTTTTATCAAGGAGAAATAATTTAAACAATAGAGAATATACGGATTGAAAAATTGCAGAAAATAAGCCCTAATCTAAGCTCTGATACCAAATGATGCGGGACTAATATGCATGCAGTTCTTTTTCTATATTTTATATGTTGGGTTATGTGATTAATTCCTGAATTTTAGATCAAAATTAGTTGTAGAGAATTTTATATGAATTCTTGAAGCCAAGCATGCAGATTAGAACCTAGAAAAGTACTAAAGAATGATCACCGGGCTGAGAAGCCTCGGTTAGGGCAAGTTCTCCTACAATACAAAGACTGGAGGTAGAGGGGGTGTACCTGACAACATCTGAATCACCCGGTGAAGATCGCAGCAAAGGGATCTCTCATTTCTTGATGGATGCAGCCTGGAAAACCGAGCCAAATACCCGCAGATACCTGGCTTTCTGTTTGGTGGTCCGATTGAGGCTTGGCTGGAGTCGTTGGATTCGTAGGAACTCGGGGACCTGCAAACGACCTGTCAGGGGTTAGAAAACTTAAAGGAGATCAAAAAAATAAAGAAAAATAGCAAAGGAAAGAAAGTTTTGGAAGGAGCTGGAAGGATGGTTGGCGGCAGGAAGATGGTTGCAAACACCGGGAAGAAGAACTCTCAAACCCCTTTATGCACACAGCAGGGTAATCACATAAAACAATATAAGAACTCAAGGTTTATTTCATATCAAAAATCTTCCTTCATACAAGAGGCTAGGGTCCCTTAAATAGACCCTTAACCTTGGGCCCCAAGTAAGGGTACAATTGACATTACATAAGAATCCTTTTCCCTCTCAAACCCTAGCTAGAAAATAAGGAAACATTAGGTAGAAAAAATCCCTAAAAACTCTCTTGACTTGGTCAACACTCCAAGGATGCGTAGGGGGGCATGTTGGGCTTCTAAGAGCAGCAAGAGGCTGGCCCAAAGGGGCTCGGGCGCGTGGGTTTGGGCCTCTGGAAGCTGGGGTGGCCTGGTAGCCATGTAGCAGGAATATTTCCTGGTATCTTGCTTCTTAGGGGCTTGGGCTTGGCGCCTGGGCTTGATTTCTTTGGGCTAGGATGCAGATGGACCTCTAAAATCATGGATGCCTTGGTATATGAATATACTATGGCATATGGAAGGGAATCTGGGCATCTGGAGGGCATCTGCAAGGAATCAGGGTTTCTGATTTTTCTCATGGAGTCTTCAAATCTTCAAGATGGGTTGGACTTGGGCTAAACTTCCATGTCTTCAATCTGGTTCGACTTGGTCTTCACTTGTATAATGTGGTCTTGAGTCTTCAGTATGCTTGGACAGGACTCAAAAAAATAAAATTAGCTCAACATAAGCTGACTAGCATTGGACTGAACTAGCTCAACATGAGCTGACTAGTATAAAACTGAAATAACAACTCAAAAGACTCAAATAACAACTAAAATAGACTCAGATGGGCTAAGCCCTTATTACAGATGGACTCATAAATTATTGATCAATCTATAGAGGGTTGAAATGCCTCTATCTTATTCTGGTGCCTTTGGTGTCCCTACCACTTCTGCACCCGGAGAAGAAACTCTGAGTACGTCTTTGGAGGCTTCTTGTCGAGGGAGTAGGTGAAGCGGGAGGTCCACAGTCCCCTCTTCAGCGCTAGCATGGTGACAGACTCATCGAGGTTGTAGATCTCCAAGGCGGCCGTCTTGAACCGGGACAGTAGTCTTGGAGGAGTTTCCGGTCCTACTATCAGATCGAGAAGAGGCTATCGGTCTCGCACTGCACCATCCTACAAGCATCAAAGTGCACCGCAAACTTTCCCTCCAGCTTAGGGAAGGAGTCTATACCTTCGGGTTCGAACCTAGAAAATCAGACCCGAGTGGCTTTTTGCAAAGTGGCAAGGAAGGTGATGCAAAGGAGCATCGGTGGCCTCCTAGACCCTCATGACGGCCTTGTAACTTTCCAGGTGGTCCAGGAGGTCGGTTGTCCTATCGTAGGGATCAACCTGTGGCATACAGAACCGGTTGGGGATCGGTTCCTCTTGGATCCTCTTCATAAAGGGTGGACGGGTGTCATAACCCGTGGGCTCACTTGGGGAGCCCTGCACTTCTGAGAACCAGCCGGCCAGATCTGCCAGCTTGTGCTCATACTCTTCGATGTGCCTTTACACTCGATGGTGGATGGCCTCGTCAATCGACCCCTCGATGGAGGATGCTGGGGATGAGGGTGGACCAGAGCGGTGGAACCCGCACCTGAGTTTCCAGCCATGCTGGTGCTGCTGGTGTGAGGGCGTGTGGTGGTCCGAGACTGGGGAGCGGCTCCCCTGGCTGGTCGGATCATGCTGCAGCCATTTGTCGTTCACCTGATGGGCCTCCCGAGGGGGTGATGCCACATGCAGCGGCCCCTCTCGGAAGGATCATAAGTTGGTGTGAGGAGTAGCTACACGAGCCACTAAAGACCCCGATTGCTACTGTGTTTTCAGAGAGTGCTGCCTCTAGTGGAACTGATGCACCATCGTGGCTAGGAGCTGGACCTGGTGGGCGAGGGCGGTGTACTGGAGGTCCACCGAAGGTGGCTATGGTGGAGTGAGGATCCCCCTCTAGGCATTGGTCGCCGTGATGAGGGGGTTCCTCCACCTGACTGGTGGGGGCTTCATGGGCTCGCGTAGTCACCATTGAACTGTGAGTGCCCGTAGGATCTTCCTTGCTATAGGAGGAGCAACGTTTTCTTCTGACCAGTCCCCCCTACCTAGTGCACCAATCTATTATCGCCCGGATCGCTATGGCCTGTAGCTCTGACGAGTCAGGTTCCTGCCGGGTCCTTGGTTCCCGTCTTGCGATCGACTTGCTAACTTGCTCGGGGGTCCTGCAAGACAGATGAAAATCTTGGGCCGAGGATTCCCGCGAAGGCACTCCAATGATCAAATCAGTGGGACGATCGAGGGGAACGGATACCTCTATGGCGGAGAGCTTAGGGACTCTCCACGTCGAGAGGGTGATAAAAGAGAAGATAATAATACGAGAATGAAAGAGTCCTCGTTACCCTTCTTCGCTTACCTTTACTTACCTTTTTCTGCGGGTCTTATATTGACAGGAGGCTTTTCAGGGGATTCCAGGCTCTCTCCTTTGAAGGAGGCTTTATGTTCCCCGCTGTTGCCTCTCTATCGGGCTGGTTCTGTGCCATAGCCTACAGCCATAACGGGATGTTGCCACTTTGGAGGAGGCCATCCGGGTGCTACTAGGCATAGGGCCATAGGGGGATGCCCTTCTTTGGGAGGTCCAAGCATCCTGTCATGGAAGTTGCAGTCTCCCAATCATGCGGTCATCAACGTGTCAGCATACTGCAAGGCTAGGAGCCTAACATAGTCCGGATCATGCACATGACACGCCGCAGGGGGCCTGCACCCATGGCAGGGTATGCGCCACCTCTTGGAGGCTCAGGGTGGCTAGGTACGCTGCTGCCTTTGCTTTGAATTCTCGCTTCCCCCCTCTTCATGCCTTTTGTGGGAAACCATGCTTCTGGTAGGAGGGTCTGCTTCGGAGGGGTGGACTCGACCTCGACTGGGAGCTGTCCTTAGATGAGGGGCTCGCCCAATGAGCCCTGCCTCGACTGGGAGCTGACCTCAAAAGGGCGGTCCCTTCTGGAGAGGCAGACTCGACCTCGATCGAGAGTTGTCCTCATATGGGGGGCTTACCCAATGAGCCGTGCCTCGACTAGGAGCTGACCTCGGAAGGGTGGTCCCTTCTAAAGAGGCGGACTCGATCTCGACCGAGAGCTGTCCTCAGATGGGGGGGCTTGCCCAATGAGCCTTGCCTCGATTGGGAGCTTACCTCAACAGGGTGGTCCGCTTTGGTTCTTCGTCATGCAGCCTTGCCCAGGTGGCGAGCTCCTCACTGCCGTGGTCGTTTGCAGGCTCCACGTCAGTGGATGTCACCATACCAGTCCACGTTAGCGGATGTCCCCATATCAGTAGACACTATCATTTCTCCTATCACCTCACCTAGCTGTGCTTTGACGGTGGCCGAGAGAACTTCCATAGCAGCCTCGATTGCCGGAGAACCCACCGCCATAGGCTCCTTTTCTTCGGTTACCTCGGCAATAATCGGCTTTGATGAGGGCATCACCCTAGCATAAATTTTGATGCATGCCCAGTATTTCTTTGAATAGACATATATATTTATTTTTTATTTTATCTGGATGTATGGAGATTGGGCTTATTTTTATTTTATTATTTTTATATCCAGCTAATGCAAAGATCTCAAAGCATGAAAACTAGATTAGTTTGGAGTTTATTTTAGGTTAGTCTAATTATTTTAGATTAGTCTGGAATCCTACAGTTCTGGTTAAGTTGGTCTCTAATTTATCGAGAACTAAAGTCTATTTAAAGAGCTCTTATATTTGGAATAATTGAATTAGAGAATAAAAAAAAAAAGTTTGGATTTTTTTCTTGACTCCTTCCTTCCCCCATTCTCTCTCTCCTCTTCTTCTTCTTCTCTCTCCCTCTTCTTCTCTCTTCTTTCTTTCCTTCCTCTCTCTCCTTCTCTTCTTTTTCTCCTCTCTTCTTTCCCTATTTCTCCTTTCCCCTTCTTCATCTCCCTGCTATCGTAAGCTTTTGATAATCGACTTCCAAGTCCTTCATCGAGCCATCTACAACCACCACCCTATTATCCTAAGCATCGTCCGATGCCCATCACTCGTGATCCAAGGAGAACACAGCCTTGTCCATGGCCCTCAGCTCCATTCATCGCATTCTCTGTGCCTGCCATCCCAACCTCCCCTTTTTCCAACTCCTCTCTGTCAAACAACGGCCCCCCACCACTGTGCCTCCCATGCTCCACAACCATCGTCAAACTCCACCGGGCCAACCCCTCATCTCCCAACCTCATCGCCAATGAATCTGACCTCCCACCTTGGTTTAGCATCCCATTCATCTTTGGCCTTCCATTTTGAATGGCTGAAACCCTCCAATCTCTAATCTAGTTGTACCCAATCCCATGACACCCGAGCCTCCTTCATCCTCCTAGCATTGGCAAGATCTCCCACCTCGAATTTGATCGGCCTCATCCTAAGCACTCTGTCTTCCATGGCTATGTGGGTTTGGATGGATTTTCGCCAGTGGCCTGGGAGATGGGGGTGGTCGGCCGAAGGATGACAATGGCAGTGGAGCATTTTTGGGGTGGTCGGTGTCCGTTAGGGGCCAGTCATTATCAGCTCGTCTGTGGACCTCTCCGGATGAGAGGGAGGTGGCGGTCTCGGTGGCAATGTCGAAGACATCAAAGGTGGTGTGGGCACCAGACTCAGAAGAAGACTTCAGAGCTCCATCTGGATCTCTGATTAACCTTGCCCGAAAAAAAATTAGGGTTTTTGGTTTGTAATAAGAGTTGACTAGATCAACTCAATTTAGCTTGAGTCTACATTACCTGCATTTTATTTTGTTGAGTCATGTTGACTCAGTAGTGGACTAGGGTTTCAGCCTGGGGTGTTACATTTCCTCCCAAGACCAAGCAAGTGGACACCACACTCCCAGCCACACTCCCAGCCATACGCCTGAGTCCATGGGGCGCCATATCTACATCCAGCAGCCTTTGGTCTCCACTCCACAGATAGCAGCTTCCTTCTCTCATGCGCCAGATGAGGAGAAATCCACCAAGAGTCCACAAATCAAGGGGGCGGCCAAGACTTTCCCAAGAGAACCAAAGTAAAGATGGGAAGAAATTTTCTTGGAGAGAACTTCAAGGAGGCGCCCACTACCTGCCAAAAAAATCCAAAACAAAGATGGGAAGGACCTTGACTTAGGGAGGAAGAAAAGGAGGAGTCCAAAAGAGTTGATCCATGGAAGGAAAAAAATTCTCTTGAAGATCCATACAAGGAGGTGCCATCTACCTGCCTTTTATAACCCAAATCAAATTTTTTTGGTACTTTGGCCGACCATATGTGTATGATTTTTCCTGATTTGTAGATCCCCTCCTTTAGTCCCACATGGGAAGATGTAAAACCCTACTCCCTTGTAAAGCCTTATAAATTAAACTCCTCTTGTAAGTTTAAATCAATGAGATGAATGAAACCAATTTTTTTTTTTTGTGAGCAAACTTTGTGTTTTCTCTCTTCCGCACTTGCATCCAGGTGTTGAGCTCCGTGAGGGAGTAAATCCGGGTTGCCCAGGAACCTTGAGGAGGTGTGAGATCTCCAAAACCCAAACCCTAGGTTAGCCACTCCACTCCCAAACCCTAGCCGCCATCACCCTTCTCTTTCCACCAAACCCTAGCATATTCCACCTCCCACGGCCTCTCTCTCCAAGTCCAGGCCGATCACCAGCATCCAGCTACAGTCCGGATACTTCAGATCCCAAGTTCTTTCCAGAGGGAGTCGAATCAGCCTTCAAGAGAATCCGGATCTCAGCGACATCAGCCTTCAAGTTCTTCGAACTGGTAAATCCTTCCCTGAGTCTCTGAATCCCTCACTTGTTTTTCTTCTTCCCAGATCTTGAGTCCAGGAGAAGCCGACCAAACCACAAGACCAGTATTGGAGGATCCATTGCGAAGATAGCCGAATCCGAGGATCCAACAATCCGCTCGAGAGAGTTCTTCCACCCAAATTCTGAGAAGATCACTGTCTGGTTAGTAAACCATCTCTCCTCTCTATTTCTGTCCTGTTGAAAGTTCAGAGCAAAATCCTAGGTCTGGGAGTTTCTCAACCCCCAGCGATCCGTTACTTCTGAACTACTCTGATAATTTAGTTTCTTCTAAATTGTGCTTTCAATCCTTACCTAGTTTCCTTCAACTTAGTTTAGCTTTACTTTGAGTCAAAGCCAATTTCTGAAAAAAAAAAAAAAAAAAAAAAAGAGAATTAATCTTAAATTTACTTCCGCATACGCTTCTTTGTTCTTTGTTCTGCATCAAAAGGGATGGGTGGTTGACCTTCGATGAGATCAATGACTGGATGGTGGGAAGATGGGGGTTGATTTGGTCGGCCGTAGGTGGCTGCTAGTTGAGATAGGGGAGATGGACTACAGGGCTTTGGTTGCTTGTTAATAATTTGATAACGGGATCGAAAGGATTGAATTGTTAGGAGGAATAAGTAACAGAGAAGAAGAGGAAGAGGAGAGGAAGAAGGAGAAGAAGAGAAGGAGAGAGGAAGAAGAGGAGAAGAAGAGAGGAAGAGAAAGAGGGGAGTAAAGAAATAAAATTCCTTAATTCAATATTTGTTGATGCTTCAATTAATACATGGGACTCCTTTAAATAGACCTTGGTCCTCCATGAATTAGAGACCAAAACTTTGGGACTCTCCAATAAATTGGAGACCAGACAAACTAAAATACTAAGATTCAAGTCAAAATAAAATAATTGATCTAATCTAAAAATAGATTCCATACTAATCCAGTATTCATGCTTTAAGATCTATGCATAATCTAGATACAAGAATAATGAAAATAAAAATAATATTTCCAATCCCAATACATCCAAATAAAATATAAATGTCTGCTCAGATATGTGCATCAGGATCTGTGCTGGGTGATGTCTTCATCAGGTACACAAGAGTCACTTCATTTAAAATCACAGCAACTAAACCAACATTATTTAAATAATTTAATAATAACTAAAAGAAATCTATTTATTCAAATCAAAACCACTAAATGGTCAACTAATTTATTATAAGTATCAGCAACCAAATTAACTAAACAAAACTAACTAAACAATCTAAATGTTGATATTCAGTTTCATGCCTAGCCTGATCCTTGCTATGCATCCCATGTCTCTAGAAAAAAACCAAAAAATAAAGAGTGAGCTTTACAGCCCAGTTAGGTCTCCAAACAGTCGCACAAATAATAGCATAATTTAAAAATAACTAGAAAATAATAGTTTATCAGATCATGCAACCAAAACAACTCAAATGTCAAGTATAACAAAACCTTTGATAACATTATATTTTCTTTTTATGTTTCCATTAGTTGTCCTTCTTCTTTAGGATTCTAGACTGACCATGGTCACACTCCAGCCTATAACTGGCACACTATTGTTACACTCCCATTTGCGACTGGTACACTATTATCACACTCTCGCCTGTGATTGGCACATATTTGTTACAATCTCTCCTGTGACTGGCATACAATTTATCACAATCCCATCTATGATTGGCAACATCAGTAACCACGGTCTCACTCATGATGTGGCTAGTCCAAATACTATATTCACTTGATTAACACTTTATCATTCCATATCATGTAGTCAAATTATGTCATTTATAGTTTTTCAATAACCGACATCATAGTCTAACCCATCCAAAGATAACTTTGCTTGATAAAACATGGTATACAGGAACATAAATAATAATAACATCAATCATACTATCATCACTAGAAGTCAAAATATACCATGCGAAAATAACCATGCAGCCAATGCTCATGTACTCGAATCAAATCATGTCATATAAGATATATGTATAAAATTTGTAATCATGTCCAGAAATCCTTACCCCTTAGGAGCTAATCTAAAATATCCAATATTAATTTATACCCGAAGCTCGCTCAAATTTCTTTTTGCTCAGAAGTCTGTTCCTCTACAATGATAAATAATTTATTCAAATTTCTTCTACAATTCACCTGAAAATCCTAACTTCAAGAATTTCAAGAAATAAAACTTTTTGATCCCCTCTTTTATTTTATTATTTATTTTATTTTATTTTCCTTCTCTTTCTTTCTCTCCTCTCTCCTCTTTTTCTCTCTTCTCTTCTTCCGAACCCCCCTGTTTCTTCCTCAACTTGACTGAACCAGCCTCCAATGATTGTCGGCAGCCATGGGAGGTGGTCATTGGGAAGAAGGCTTGGCGGACCAGAGACAGATCGAAGGGAAGATGGTGGTGCACCACCGATGACATACAGCCCAACAACCAAAATTGAAAACCCAGCAAAATCCTGATTAAATCCTCCCAAAAAATAAAAATAAGGGAAAAAGGACTCACCAGTGTTGAAGAGATCTCGGTCGCTCGTTAGAGAGGAGGAAGATGGCATGGAAGAAGGCTCGAAGGGCTCGGTTGGTAGCGGTGAGGGGATATTTAAAGAAAAACCCTCGACGAGCTTTCCTTGCCATTTGGAAAAGAAACACCTCATCGATCGGAGTCCTATCCCACCCCAAACTCATCACCGACCCTGCCCCTCCTCTCCATGGCTGTCTTAGTGATTTTTTTGTTGAGTTTTCTGGCCGAAAAGAGGGGAGGATGAGGTTCCCCTGTTTTTGCCTCTTAGCCCCCTTTTTTTTCTATATTTTGGGTTGAAGTCGGTTCGGCCTATCGATTTCAGCCAAAAAAGCTCGTATCTCACACATAGATCCATATATACAAAATTCCATAATGATCTCAGGTCTAATGATCATATATACCACTTTCACTAAAGAAACATTTATTGGCATGCAAGTAAAGCTCTATTAGATATTTTCTCTGTAGGTCAGTCCAGTCAACTCATTTTTTGATGAGCACTTATATTATTGTATTAGTATTCCCATACAGGTAATTGAGATCAGTCACTCTCTATCGAGAGCATACATAGAATATGCCAGTCTATCATGTATTATAGATTCCTATCTAGATCATCCTATGACTGGAAATATTTTAGATTAGGACTATCAAAATTTTAAGTCTCACTAGTGTGATGTCATCATGGTCTTAAAACCATTATCCTAAACTATGGGGTTCATCATAATTCAATATAAATAGAATGCAATATATGATGAAATACACTGCCTCTTAGTTAATGTCAATTATATAAGTAAGAAGATAAAGTACAAAATATCCAATTATATTAATTAAGTAATTGGCTTGTAGGACACTATTTTTTTAATTTTTCACTTGTATAAAGCCAATTGCCCTTGTATTAGATGCCCATGCAATCAATGTGGCTATTAAATTGCTGCATTGACTAGGCCTTTAGAGAATGGCCACTATGTTTGTTATTTGTAACTCTTTTAACTCATTGCTTGTCCATTACAGAGTAAATACATATCTCAAGATGGACTTGCTATCATTGAAAAAAATCTCTAATGCTTCTTAAGTATTTAAGAATATTCTTTATAGCTTTTCAATTTACACTTATCCATATTGAACTCTTCAACATGAGATCTATGTACCTAGATTGGGACAAGCTAATCAACTTTTAGATCTATCTCTATTGATCTTAATATCAAGATGCTTTACCCAAGTCTTTCATGAAAAACTTTTGTGATAGCATGGTTTTGACCATTTTCACTATCGGGATATCATTTATAATAAATAGTATGTCATCCACATACAAGACCAATAAGATAATGGCACTCCTTATCTTTTGTATATGCATGGTTCATTCATATTTTTGATAAAGTCAAACTATTTGACCATTTCATCAAAACGGATATTCCAATTCCTGAAAATCTGCTTTAGCAAATAAAATTTGAATGGACTTAAGCATCATTATTGGTAAAAAAAACTCATCAAAGTCAATTCCTTGGATTTATGAAATTCTTTACAACTAGTTTATTAAGGATAGAGATACATGTAGTTACCTCCACTACTCTTCACCTTTATGGTCCTCGAATAGTGAATGTGTTCCCCATATTATAAGAAGTTTATTGTTCAAGCTCAAGGAAGCAATGGCATGTGAATCATCAGTGTCATTATCTTCTTCTCAAGATGATGTCTAGAAAATGGCTGCCTACATCTGTGTAGGGCTCATTCCTTTGAAGACCCAAGAGCATGAATTTTCTACAACTCATGCATGACACTACAAAATACTATGTAGCCATAGATGGCCACCATCAAGAAATGGATGGTAATCAAACAAGATAGTCTATAACTAGGTGCTGTACCATACAGAACAAAAGTTTTTTGATAGCTGTCCATCTTTGGATGATAGCTACCTAGAGATGCATGGCATTCTATAGTATGCAGGCCATACCACAAATGATCTTGGTTGGAAAACCCCATCAATGAACATTATTGAAGCACATTAGCTCGCGAGAGACTTTAATATTATCTTTGTGCTTTAGCTAAATAAATAGCATGTGGCTAGAAGGTGGCACTCGACATTTTTTGTTTGAATCAATGATGGCATCTAAAACACTTAAGTTGTCCAAACAACTCATTTTTTTCCTAAGAACCAATAGTGGACTTCCTTGTTGTTTTGGCAAATAAAAAGTAAATAATATCTTACATTTTATGCTGATTTGCAAATATCTCTCTGCATATTCATTTGTTGTCATATCAATCCCATATTTTTCAATTCTGTAATATCCTCCATCGACCTTCCAATTTAAGGCAAAGCTCTTTGCTGGGGCATATATGCAAGCTATTGGGGGTTAGTGGATTTGTTAGATTATTTTTAAAATGGTATGAATGTAATGTAGAATGTTACAATCCCTTTTCTTAAGGTGGCCATACTTACTAGCACTGACAAGGTGGCCATACCTACAAGCAACTTATCAGTGATTCCTTGGTCATCGCTGCTGTTGCCCTCATCCATCTGGCCACCACCCAGGTCCTCCTCTCTTCTCCTCTCTTCATCTTCTTTTCACTCTCCCTTTCAATCCTTCTTCATCTCCCTCTTCCTTCTCCTATTTTCTCTCTCTTTCTAAAATTTGGATAAAATTCTTCGTGACTTGAGCAACCACATATATGTTAGAATAAATTTAAAGATCACATATCAGTCCATAATATTTTTTTTATTAATGTGATCTCATAATATTTTTATTATTAATATGATTACATATTAGTTTTCTTTATTAGCATGATTATGTATCAGTTATTACTAATTTCTTTTATTAGCATGATTTTGCATCAAATGTTATTGTGATGGCCTAGTCCATTACTAAGTCAAGCCCAAAAAATCCCAATACCAAAAAACTCTATGCATATTTTAAAGTAAAAAAAGAGAAAGGGAAAAATTCCATCAGGAGTTTTCTTCCTCCTCAAATCTGGCAAGAGATCAGACTCCTAGGGCCGCCAAAATCCTAGGATGTCTCTATAAATTGGAACCTATTCCCTCATGACCCTTCACCATGACCACCGCCCCTTCTTTTTCCCTCTTTCTCATGATTTTCATTAATCTTCTTTTCATTATGGCCACTAGAATTGGAGCAATTGGCATTATTTGAGCATAAGGTAAGCCCTGATCCTCCTTCCTCTCCATATTTCTCTTTTTCCCATGACCTCAAGCCCCACTATTGATCATCAAATTCATCAAAAATCGATTGACAAAAATCTCTACCCACTTCCCTTATTTTTTTGATCTTTTTTTCTCCTTTTTTGACCACCGGTGCCATTGCTGCTTGATGATAGATCCTTGGTTGGGTCGCTCAGCCTCCCTACAACACTCCATGGCCAAGCCATAGCCACCCTCCATGGCCAAGCCATAGCCACCAGTGAGCAACCAGCATCCCAAAAATGAGAAAAGGACTTGGTTTCCCTATTTTTCCAAGCTCTTTTTTCATGTGTTCCCACCGGCCAATCACTGTCATTTATCCATCACTACCCACCATCAGCTGCCACCATGGGTCACCATCCTTTGACCATGACCACTACACCACCTCCCTTCCTCTCCTATTCGGCCAGAGAAAAGAAGAAAAGAAAAGAAAAAGGGAGAGAGAAGGCCAACTCTTTCTCTCCTCCATCTCTTGTGTCTCTCTTCCTTTTTCTTTCTAAGCTAATCGAAGATCTAGTTCAAAGTCTTGATTCTTTATTTATGAATCCAAGAAATTCTTTTAAAAAGATATCCAAAATCATTTGATATCCATGCAGTATGTCAGATCTCTTATTTTTCAAGTTTTTTTCATGTTTTTCATTGGTCGATCATTGTCACCGGCTCTATCCAAGGCCACTGACCCCTGGCTAGGCCCTTTGATATGATCTCTGATATAGATTTCTTCCTTTAGGAGAGACAAGGACTCTCTCTTCTTTTCTATCTTATTTTCTCTTTATTTTCTCTTTTCTCTCTAAGAAAATCTATGAATCCTAGTATTAAGTCCCACCTTTCTTTCTTGTGGATCCATATTGTCCCTTGGCTAGAAGGCTTTAAATTATCCTAGTGCTTGGATAGCCTGTTGGGCTAATCACAACAATCTTGATTTGAAATTCATTATTAATGAACCTTGTAGATTATTCTAGGCTTTGATCTAATTGATGCTTCATGATTCCTTGATCAAGTCATCTGATTTGTTAAGCTAAATATCCAATTAACGATCTCCTCTTTGTATTATTTAATTTCATTAAATTTATTGAATAAAAAATTGAATTATATTTTTAATATGTTAAATAGGATTAGTAGATTTACTTAGTAAAGTTTGAAGATGTAGGATGAATGAGGTAAGTAAATTTTATGCTCCTTGTTTATCTAAATTACCATATTTTAATGTATATGATTTGTTATTATTGATGAATCTATGCTTTTAATAAAATAAATGATCAACATATGTATATAAAAATTCATGCCTTATTAAGAAAATTGGTTTAATGAATATCTTTGATAAAAAATATATATTTATAAAGCATGAATTAGATTATACGATCTAGTATTTTCTACTTGTGTACATGTATGAAAAAAGATATCAGGATTTCAAAGGATTTTAGATAGCTATGAATGAATTCCCATAATTAGGAAGGTCAATACTCAAAGCTAGCATCCACAAGAAACATGGCCCCACCAATAGGTATAAAATTGGTATATGAAATAAGAACTTTATCGATTAATGGGTACAAAGTAACCATAATACAAAATCTATAAGCATTGTTTTGAAATATGATATGAACATATAATATTAAATATTATTAATTTTATGACAATCATATCTATAAAATGTTCATGATTTATACATGCATGGTTGATTTTATGAATTGCTTTATTATATTATGTTATGAAAAATTCTATTTTGATATATACTAGTTTTATAATTATGCACTATTTGTATAAAAAATTTAGGAAAAATTATAGGAACACCCCCTCAACTTTACTTCAATTTCACTTACACTCCTTTTACTTTAAAAAATCTCAATTAAACCCTTCAAGTTACTATATTATTTCAATATGGCCCTTCCATCTATCCAACTGTTGATGCTCTTATGTTGTCATTCAAAAAGATAAAAATATTGATTTTTGTTAATTTTTTTATATATCCCATCTTGCTCCTCCCATCACTTTCCATCAGTCAGCACCCGCCAACCACCAGAAATGCCATCCTCTCTCTTTATTTCTCTATCTGAATCCTCTAAAATCCCAGTCGACTCTGCCATGATAACCTCCACCTATTCATCTCCAATGCCCATAGCCCTGGTTAATTATCCATGTTTCATAGTTGATCTCGATCTCTACAAAGTTTGGTCTTTTCTGAGAGGGTTCTCTATTTCATTTCTTATTGTTAATTTAATCAAAGTTTCTTTATTTTTTTCCAAAGTTCTCATGACCTATCGATAGAGTTCGATTTTTCCAAGGGTTGCCCAGTAAACATTCTTTTCTTGATTGTTAGATAATGTGGAGGAAACATTCATGGCATCTTTTATCTCACAACTAGCATAGCCCTTTATAATTGGAATTGATGTGGATGTGTCAGAATTCAGCAGCTAGGGAAGGAGATGGTGTTGCCTCCAGGCCATCGTTCCTCCCATCGTGAGAACCAGTTCCATTTTGAGTGTTCACCTTAGACTGTTGTTCCCCATGGAGGCCGGATTGCGAGCTGTGCAGTTCCAAACCCTCAAGCTACATGCTTCTAATGAGTGAGAAAGTCTTGGGTGATTGTGACCTCCCTTGTAAATTATCTCAATATATGGCCTTCTTGGGAGCGCTCCACTTTCTTTTTCATCGCACAAATTGGATAAGTACATTTGTAATAGCTTCTTAGAAACTCACTATCTTAACCTGTTTCTGCCCATACTTCCTCTAGCTATATCCATCTTCTATTGTGAAATACCTTTAATCCTTTATACCTAGATCATACTTTTATGTACATACAAAATCCTAAATTGAGGAAGACATACCTTGTGCCAATATTTCGGTCTATAGATCATGCAGTCCTTTAGATGTCCTTCATTTATCACGTGGTGATTGATCTTTTCTCTTCTCATCCTCTTCTCTTTATATGGATGATCGATGGGGAACCGTTCATCGCTATTTTGAGAGTTAAAGAAAAGGGACCGGGTTACCTTTATATTTATACTTGCATATATTTCTCTCATCAGAAGACTAAAATCTTAGTTAGAGTTTCATTCCAATTCTATTTGATCGATAATATTAGTTTCATCAGGAATAGTTTTTCTTAATCAATTGGACTCTGATTTAGTATATATGGTTGATCCAAAAGTTAATCATGATTAAGTGATAATTAGACCACATATCAGATATTAAATCTAACATTCTCTAACTTGGCCTATATTATTACTGAAAAACAACTCTTTGATTCTACCAAAATATTTTATTTTATAAAAATAAAATATTTAAAATAAAATAATTGTAATGAATCAAAATTTTAAAATTAATCTGATGAGTGCACTTATTTTAAAAAATTACCCAATTATCTATTCCTTAATAAATCTTTTATACTTTGATTAAGTAGAAAATTATTGATACAGATCATGGCAGTCATACATCTCAATTGACATACTCCGTTCTATATATCATGATATCAATAATTCTTACTTAACCTAGTCTTATATATTAGAGTACATAGGCTATCAAAATCATAATGTCTATTATAATGGTCCCACTATAATGTTATATAAATGACCCTGTTATTTACTTGAATTTTGATAAAAGTCAACCATAATGTATATAAATAATAATTGAATAGAAGTAATAGTAGTTAATATACTATTAAGAGATCTCAAATAAGTATCTATTATAATTAAATATTTCAATGATAAATATCCATAAGTTTTACATATTTTTTTGAAATTTAGGTACTAAATTTTTAGTCAATGGATCCACTAATATACAAGCAATACCAATAAAATCAATAGACACCTGATGACTGCTAATTCTCTCATTTATTGTAATATATTTAATATCAATGTGCTTATTTGCATTGGTAATCTCATCACTATTGAAGAATGAAACTACAGCAGAATTATCATAATAAATTCTTAGTAACTTGAAAATATAATCCATAACTCCTAGTCCTGAGATAAATTTTCTCAGCCATAAAGCAAGCAAAGAAGTCCCATAATAGCTTATATATTCAACTTCTATAGTAGAGTAGGTAGTAATGCACTGTTTTATGCTCTTCCACAAGATTGCTTCGCTAGCTAATAGAAAAATATAGCCTGAAATAAACTTCCTACTATCAAGACAACCGACATAATCTACATCTAAATAACCAATCACTTCTAACTGATCAGTCATTCTATAAGTGAGCATATAGTCTTTAGTCCCTGAAGATAGTACATCACTTTCTTGGCAGCCTTCCAATAGTCCATACCTGAATTAATTTGATATCTACCAAGCATTTCTAGAATAAAACTAATATCAGGATGAGTACATACCTGAGTATATATCAGACTAACCATTGTAGATGCATAGGGTATACCTTTCATCTGATTTCTCTTAATCTCATTCCTAGGATTATGAAATTTACTAAATTTATCATCCTTAACAATTGGCACTTTACTTGATGAATAACTTGATATCCAAACCTTTCTAAGGTCTTAGTAATATAATATTTTTAAAATAAACTAAGCAATCTCTTACTTCTATTACAATGAATTTCTATACCAAGAATATAAAAGTATTTTTCATATCTTTCATATCAAAATATTTTGAAAAAAAATTTTAGTTTCATACAGGGGATCCAAATTACTGCTAGCTAGTAAGATATCATTCATATATAGAACCAAAAATATAAACTTACTCCGACTCATCTTCAGATATATATATATTGATTGGCAATATATTTTCTAAATCCGAAGAAAGCAATGACATCATTAAACTTTAAGTATCATTACTTGGAAGCTTGTTTAAGATCCTATATAGATTTCTTTAATTTACATACTAATATTTTATTTTCTTGTATTGAAAATCCTTCTAGTTATTCCATATATACCTCTTCTTGTAAATCCCTATTCAAGATGTAGTCTTGACATCTATTTGGTGTAGCTCTAAATCAAAATAAGCTACTAATACCATAATAATTCTTAATGAATCCTTTTCAAAAATAGGTGAGAATATTTCAAAATAATCGATGCCCTCCTTTTGAGTGAATCCCTCTACACAAGTCTAGCCTTATATCTTTTAATATCTATTACCTTTGAAGTGTCGTTTGGTTTTAAGAATTCACTTACAACCAACAGACTTAAATATTTTAGGTAATTTGATAAATTTCTAAACTTGATTTTTATTCATAGATTCCATCTCATCTTTCATGGCATCTAACCAAGGTTCAGAATTATCACTATTCATGTCATCTTTAAATAAAACTAGATCATCCTTAATCCCAATATCATAATCATTCTTGTAGGTAAATAATATAATTATCTAGAATAGCTGATCTCCTAATTCTAGTAGATTTTTGAAATACTCCAGGTTCAGTATTATTGTGATTATATTCAATCAGGTCAGGTTCATTGATAGGCTATTCGAGAGGTAGTGTATCAATTTCTTGTTGATGTTCCACAGCCTTAGGATAAATAGTTTCATGTGAAACATCTCTAGATGTTATTATAATAAAAAAAAACTTTCTTATTTTCTTGAATACCATATTATATGGTTCACCACTCCCACTATTATTACCATCCTCAATGAACCTAGCAGTTTTAGTTTCAATAATTTTATAGTATGTAATGGATAATAAAATTTAAAACCTTTAATGGATATCCCATAAAATAACTAGTAATTTTGAGATCCAGTTTCTTTTCTTGTAGGTTATATAATCGAGCCTTTGCAGGATAACCCCAAATATGTAGATATGCTAAATGTGGTTTCCTATCTATCTATAACTCAAAAGGAGTTTTAGGAACAACTTTATTAGGAACGTGATTTAGAATATACATAATAGTTTTCAAGGCTTCTCCCCATAAATATAAAGATAATGAGAAATTACTAATCATACTCCTTACCATGTCCATCAAGGTGCAATTATGCATTTCAGCCGTACCATTTTATTGAAAATTTCTTGGCACAGTATATTATGCTACAATGCTACATTGTTCAAGTAATTTGGCAAAAGATCCAAGATTATAGCCAAATTCATCATATCTACCATAGTATTCACCATCTCTATCAGATCTCACAAGCTTAATATTCCTATCCAGTTAATTTTCTATTTCAGCTTTATACATCTTAAATGCTTCCAAAGCTTCAAACTTTTCATGTAATAGAAAACATAACTATAACATAAGAAATTATCAATAAATACGATAAAATATCTTTGCCCTTCACAACAAAGTAAAAAATAGTCATAAATATCGGTATGTATCAATTCTAAGAGTTCTTAACTTCTAATGGCATGCCTTTTATGACTTTTAATTTATTTTCCTTTAATGTAATTGATGTACATACCAAAACTATTAAATCTAGATTTGATAAAATACATTCCTTAACCAATCTAGTTATTCTTTTTTTGATATGTAACCTAATCATCTATACCATAATATCGAAGTACTCTTATTTATAATATCATGTTTCATTCTGAAATTGACATTCAAAATAAGTAAAGATTGTATAAAAAAAGAATCCAAATTTGTTTTATATAATCTATTATATAATGTTCCAATACCAACTAAAATATAATTTTTTATTAACTTAAAACTTGAATTTACAAAAGTAAATAAGAAACCTTCTAAATCAAGTTTTGCTAAAGACATTAAACTCCAAGATATTGAAAGAACATAAAGGTCATCATATAGATCTAATTAGAAATTGATATTTATAATAAGTCTATAGGTCCCAACCGGAATAATCTTGGACTTCGTCTAGTTTCCTATAAAGATCCATCTCTCTCTATCATTTGGCTTCCAATTTGAAAGGAATCCCTATAATGAATTTGAAATATGAATTACAACATCTAAATCAATTTACCAAGTATTAGAAGAACATCAATAAATTTGGTTCCATAACAAATAAGTGATAAGAAAATATCCTTCTTTTTGAACTATTTCTTTTTTTTTCATAATCCTTCTTGATATATCCCTCCTTATTACAGAAAAAGTATTTCAATTTGTATGAACATTTCTTTGGTGAATTGCTCGATCCTTTATTTCCTTTCTTTGGGTTCTTTCTTTTAAAATGCTTCTTAGAAATCATGTGAACAATTGGAATCCCTTCCTGTCTTAATCTCTCTTCCTCTTGTATATTGGGAGATAAGCTCATTCATTGATCATGATTTTTTATGTGTATTATAGTAGATTTTAAATTGAATAAACTATGATGAAAGAGAGTTGAAAATAAACTGGATAAGAAAGTTTTCAGATACTATCATTTCCAAGTCATTCAATTTTCTAGTTATATCACGCATTTCTATAATATGCTTTCCACTCTAAAAATTCATCATATTTCATAGCGATTAACTTATTCATTAAGATACCAGTTAGGACTTTATTTGACTTAGTAAACTATTACTCTACAGAGGAAAGGTATCCAGAAGTCAATTCATTATCAAGAATATATCCCTTTATATCTCTCACCATAGAGCTCTTAATTATTGTGAGAGAATCTATTACAATACTCCTACTTTTTATATAATTTCTTTTGATCAGGAGAACTAGTGGAAGTTAATGGATCATGCTGAGGTTTACGAAAAGCCAAATTTAAGTTTAGGCATCTTAGAATAATAAGAAGCTATTCATGCCAATCAAAATAATTTGATCCATTCAGTGTAAAAATATTAGTTAGTATGATGAGAGTGAAGGAGGGATCATAGCTGTAAATAAAAGAATATCCATATAGTTACTTTTATGATGTAGATTTTAAAAAATAATAATTTTGTTAATAACACTTATTATACAACTATAAAATAACTTTGGATAAAAATTATAGCATAGAATAAGTGATATAACTAATTTAATCACAAATTTTAATATAATAATACCAAAACATGCATTATATAAATCATAAATATAAAATTCTCATAATTAACAATAATATGAAATATGCCAAAAATAATAGTAATTATAAAATAAATATATAATTTATATTTAAATTATGATTTATTATATTAGTTATACTTTCAGTGGTTTAACCAACTATGATTATAAAAATCCAAGATTTTTCCTACCTTTGGGTGTAGAACTTCTCGTCTTTATGCAATTTAAGTTGATTAACCTATAACTGCCAATTTTGCATCTAATTACAATCATCTTTGGATTAACTACGATATACACACCTTTATATAATTTAAAAAAATAATAAAAGAGAAAACCATTAGCCCTTAATGACTCAGTTATTCAAAATCTATAGAGTATTTCGGGCCCTTTGGGGCTACACGAAATACACTTAAATAATGCAATAATAAGTAAAATTATATATAAATAATTTAAAAATATTTAAATATTTTATCATATATAAAGAACTTAATTAAAATATTTTTTAAATCATTATGAGTTCAAGGGCTCAAAAATCATTAAAATCATATGTAAAACGAGCAAGTTATTGCAATTTTAATAAAATTAAATAAGAAAGGTCTAAACTATAAATAGTAGATAACATAGGGGGCTTTCTCTAAAATAGAATAAAAAAATTGATAGGGACCTAAATATGATTTTAATTTAGACTTATATGTAATTTAAAATTTTATAAGAACTACAATGCAAAAACCCTCTTAACCCAATTTGAATCTGACTTAATGTGACTGGGTTCGATTAATTCATTAAATGGACTTTTAATTAGTGGATCTTGTTTATAAACGGGTTAATACCCAAAACCCAAAAACCCATTTAACTCATCTTCTTCCCCCTATCTTCTTCAATCAATGACCATCCAAAGCCTCCATTAATGGCTTCCCAAGCTCGGGATCTCCTCCACTGGTGTGTCACCAACCAATCTAGAGGTCTGACGACCATCTCCCAGCCATCGGTGACCTTCTTGTTGGTCACACAGTGGCTAAGAGCCATCGGATAAAGAAAAAACAAAATCATTGTTTCTCTTCCAAATACCATTGAAAACCCATGGCCAACGGCGTTCTTCCGATCCTTGCAACCCACCATACATCTACCTCTCCCCTCCCTGACCACCAGAGAGAAGAATAGGGAGGGCGACGGACTACCACCATCGATCACCAGCAAGCTAGCTCGATTTCATCCTTTTGGGCGGTGGATATGGAGGATCTCAAAAAGCACCCATGGTCGGTGCTCCTGTCCTTTTCCGATCCTATGGACGGCCATCTCCCAAGTGTTAGGAATAGTATCCCAAACCCAATCATCTAGGCTGTTGACGGTTGTGCTATTTTACAATTGTGTGTAAATTTTTTTAAAAAATAAAAGTTATTCTTTTGGTTGTTCATCATATATGCATTTTCCTGAAAAGAACTCTTGTGTGATGGAGTCCTTAGAACTACATTATATTTGATATAGAGAGGATATATCGAGTAGTTCTTAAATTGGTTCATAACCAAAGGATACATTGTTGTAGGATGATGTATCAAGCATAGGTTGTTGTATGTTACATTAGTTGGTTGTCCTCTTAACCAAGGAGTGTAGAGATACTGATATGATATATAGGTGAAATGTATGACATCTCACTGAACGTGACCAACTGCGGAGCTCCCTTCTGCCAAAAGGTTGCTCGCGAAGGGATATGGATATATGTGTCCCCCAGACCTGAGATCACCATGGTAGCTTGCAAGCAACTCACTATACTTTGATGCTGGACTACTTGGATTTCTAATCCAATGATGGAAGGTTTCTGTATACAGTCATGTACTTGTGGAGTAGTGGTGGATCAAGATGGGATTACCCCTCCAAATGGTTTGGAGTGAATAACTCACTATGTCTTAATTAAGTGAAACCTTGACCAGGATAGTTCTTGTGAGGAGTCACAGAACTTGTAAGGTTGAGACACGATCTGAATGTACTAAATTAGGGTTGGCAGTCAAACTCTAGGTCATCCTAAGCATTATGAAGTCAAAGGGATGAATTATGCGGTAACCATATACCAGGGGTTCTAAAGAGTTGCTCTGCAATCTTCGACCTATCCGGACATCGGGTATCATTGCTAGATGATGACTTTAATTGGTATTGGAAGTGTTCCAGTGCTACTGGCTTAGTGTTCGAACCTATGGGGTCACATACCATAGGAGTTTCTACCTGATCTAAAGGCTGATCGATGATTTGAGAATCGTTTGGCATCACTCAGGGTCAATATGATTGACCATGATCTAAGTGTCGGTACTTTGGAGTGTCGATACTTTAAAGTGTCGACACTTCCATGTGTCGACACTTGGCTGTGACAAGGATTTTTTTTTCACTAATTTGATTAGTAAATTTTGGAGGACTTATTTGCAATATGAGTGCAACCTGATAGGTCAAGCCAAATATGATTTGGCTTAGAATCAAATTAGATTTGATTTTTCATGCTCTCTTTTCTTTAAAAAGATTTAAATTTGAATTTCAAATTCAAATTTCAAATCTTGGCTGAAATTGGCTCCAAAGTTTTTATAGAATGCATTATTTGGAAATGCAGATTTTCTCCCATTTAAACCTAGAGCTAATTTTGTTTAACCATTAACCCTCTCCCCCAATCACTCCACCTTCATATCTCTCTCCCTCTTCACTGCCACTATAAATTAGTGTTATTGTTGGGCCAGCAAAAGGATGATAAGCTGGGCTTTTCTAAGAGGGAAAGAAAGGGATTCCTTATACTGGTGTTTGAGAGGATTAGGATTTTGGGTGTGAGCCTACCTAGAAATCAAGCTAGAGTTTGGAAGAGAGAGTTTGTTGGAAAGGTTTCCACTTCCACTTCTCCTCATTGTCCTCCAACAAGTTCTTCCCAATGGCTTCAAGAAGGTCTTACAGGTCCAAGGAAGGAGAAGATTGGCTTCCAGGATCCTGAGAAGCTAGCACTTTAAGGGAGTTGATTGGGATCGAGCCCTAGTGTGAACTACCCATAGAGGCCAGTCACTTGTGTGGCTCGGCAGCTCTTCATCACCTCCATCCAACAGTTTAAAGGTAACGTACCTTTCCCTTGGTCTCATGTGATCAGATCTAAAGCATGAAATTATTACATGCTTTTACTTTTTTTTGCTTATGGTATCCTTTGCATGCAATTTTATTATGTCGGATCCTGTTGCAGGAAGATTGGTAGATCGACTTGATCGATCTACCAAGTCTTCCGCTATTTTTCATTTTAAAATAGTTCTAAAATATAGTTTGCTTGTACTGCTTCACTTACATTGGTATCAGAGCTAGGTTCCTGTAGCATAATAATAGTAGTATGTTAAGATATCATTAGTTTTCTCTTTCAAAGTACTTGGATTGAGTGCATCACCATGGCCTCCGGTCATAGGAGAGAAGTAGGACTGCAAGATCCTTTCTTTCCATTCAATGAGGTCTTCTATGGCATGTAGGGGTGCTGCTTGTGATGTGACTCATGAAGAAAAAAAGTAAAGGTGTTGACTCATGAGCGCATACCGAAAAATATGGCATTTTGTTGTCACCATGTCCCAGGTCATGTGTCGACACCTAGTGTCGATACTTGATCCTGGTGAGTCGATACTTGACCTGAGAATGCTGAAAAATAATGAATTCAAATTCTAATTGGTTGTAAAATTATTTTACATTATAAATTGAAATTGTTTCAGTTTATGAAGATTATTGAACTTAATTAAGAATTAAGTTATCTTGAATGATAAAGTGATCTAGAAATATAATTCAAAGATTTTAAGTCATTTCAATAAGCTTTAAGGATCATGGGTTAGCTTCAATTAGGTTCTTAATTGGGTTAGACCTAAGTTTAGATACATTGGACTAAATAGAGAACTAATCTAATCAAATATTAAATTAGGATTTCTTCACTATAGATCTCTCTAATAGTTAGATTGATTAGTCCATAAATCTAAATGGACCTGATTTGTGGCTCAGTGGTCAGCCCGAGTCTTTAGGCTAGTTTAATTGAGTTTGATGAATCAATTGGTGTCTAAGGTAAGTATGGCATTTGATCATGGTTCTTTATGGCTACCTCTTACCTAACCAACCCAGTTGGTATCTAAGGCAAGATGGTTAATGGCAAAACCCATCCCATGATCTCACTTACCTAGCCAATATGGTCAATCAGAATTGATTGTGTTGGCTTTGGCTCCTTAGTTTTGATGATTAACAAAAGGTTGAGTATATGTTTGGACTAATGTTTCATTTCGAGATAAAGTTTCAGGCCATAGGTTATTTGGTGCGGGCACCAGACTCAGAAGAAGACTTCAGGGCTCCATCTGGATCTCTGATTGACATTGCCCGAAGAATTAGGGTTTTCTGGTTTTGTAATAAGGGTTGACTTGATCAACTCAATTTTGAGTTTGTAATTTTGTCATTTCAATTTTTGTTGGGTCATGTTGACTCAGTCCAAGTCCAAGACCCAGGTAGGTGTCATTCCCTTTGCCATAGGGCAACACATTTTCCAGCTACAAGTGGGTGCCACACTCCCTACCACATCTCCATCCAGTGTACCTTGGTCCCCACGCCTCAAGTAAGCAGGTTCTTTTTTCTTGCACCACTTGGGGAAGAAATCCATCAAGATACCTCAATCCAAGGAGGAGACAACTTCTTTCCAGATAAACCCAAGCCAGGATGGCAAGAATTTTTCTTGAAGAGAGGATCAAGGAGGTGCCCCACAATGTTCCATAAAAATTCAAGTTATAAAAGGGAAGAGAGCATGTCTTGGGGAGAAAATCAAGGAGGCACCCAAAAGTCTCCAAAAGTGCCAAAGCCATGAAAGGAAGAAGCCTAAACTTATGGAGCAAGACTAGGAGGTGTCCAAATGAGCCAAACCATGAAGGGAAAATCCTTGAATCATGAAGAGATACTAGGAGACACCCCCATAACCTGCCATTTGGAGCTGATTTTCAAAGTTTTCTTGGAGTTTTTGGGCTGCCCACTCATGGAAGGAGTCTTAGGAAGAAAATTTGATGCCTAAAGTGTGGGTTAGTCCTATTAGTCCCACATGGAAAATGTATAAAATTTTATTTCTTTGTTATGTCTATATATTCAACTCTATGTAACTCTTGAATTTAAATGATGAATGAAATCAATTTCTGTGTGAGCAACTTTGTGTTTCTCTCTTCCGCACTTGTATTCAGGTGTTGAGCTCCGTGAGGGAGTAAATCCGGGTTCCCTAGGAACCTTGAGGAGGTGTGAGATCTCCAACCCCAAAACCCTACCAAAATCCTAGGTTAGCCACTTCAATTCCAAACCCTAGCCGCCCATCATCTCTTCATTCCACCAATCATCCAAACCCTAATCTACCTCATCATCTCACGGCCCCTCTCTTCCAAGTAGAGGCCGACCACCAGCATTCAGGTCCAGATCAGCTACTTCGAATACAGAGCAAATCCCAGAGGAAGTCAGATCAGCATCCTGGAGAATCAGGATTCAGCAACATCAATTTTCAAGTTCTTCTTATCTGGTAAATCCTTTCTTTGAGTATCTGGTTCTTTAACTTGTTCTTCTTCTTTCCCAGATCCTGAGTTCAGGAGAAGCCAACTCTGCCAAAGGACCAGTATTGGAGGATCCATTGCAAAAATATCCGAATCCGAGGATCCAACAATCTGCTCGAGAGAGTCCTTCCACCAAACTCTGTGAAGATCACTACCTGGTACATAACCCTTCCCTTCTCTTTAGTTCTGTCCTGTTGAAAGTTCAGAGCGAAACCCTAGGTCTGGGAGTTTCTCAACCCCCAGCGATCCTTTACTTCTGAACTACTCTGATAATCTAGTTTCTTTTAATTATGCTTTCTGTCATTTCTTAGTTTCTTTCAACATTAGTTTATCTTTCCTTTGAGTCAAAGCCGACTTCTGAAAATATATAAAAAAATATATATATTAATTTTAATTTGCTTTTGCATCGCATCATCTTTTTTGTTCTGCATCATTTTTGGTATTAGAGCTTTCGTTCTGCATCAATTTTGGTATCAGAGCTTTCGTTCTGCATCATTATTCAAAAAGAGTATCAAGAGTACAATGATGAAACCAAGCTTGCTTGATTTTGGAAAGAGCTTTCCTACCTTAAACAAGATCAAATTTCTCATATTGGACCTTCTTATTAAGAAGTAATTGACAATAGAAACAAAGGCTTAGAGAAACTCAAGCATGGCACGCACCTCTTAAGAGTTTCAGAAAATTTCAGACCAGAGGTCGACACCTTGCCAAAGGTCGACCACCAGAGGTCGACTCATGAAGAAAAGAAAAGTTCAGCAAGGCCGGCATGGAAAAATTTCAGTGGCACGCTCCAGAGGTCGACACCTGTCCAGAGGTCGATACCAGAGGTCGACTCATCGCCTGAGAATTCAAACTGGGCAGAACTATGGTTTTCTGGATTTTTGTCTAAGATAAACTGGAGGTCGACTCATGAGGTGACACTTGAACCAGAGGTCGACTCAGAGGTCGACTCATGGCATAACGGCTAGTTTTTCTGAACTTTTGATTTGATTTCTAACGGCCATAAACGACCATTTTTTTGATTCTAACGGTCTTGTGGAGTTGTTTTAGCTTGAATGAAGTATTTAACCTCCACCTAACTTCAAAAAAGTCAAGGAGACAAAGTGAAAAAGAAGAGAGAAAAAGTACAAAGCTTTCAATCAATCCTAAGCCAAAAAGAGTGAAAAACCAAGAGATTCCTTAGCCAAAAGCTTTCCATTTTTGAGGAATCCAGCTTTCAAGTCTTTGGCATTTAGTGAAGTCCAAGATTCCAAGAGGAAGACTTGAAGAGTCTCCAACAAGAGCTACATCGAATTATTTTTTGCTCAAAAAAAAATTTGTCTTGTTTTTATTCATTGTATTCATACTCTGTTTGTGTTAGCCTAGTTTCAAGGGAATTTGAAACTAGTGTGAGATTTGTTGGTGAGCCAATTGATAAAACCAACTAGGGTTGCTTGTAAGCCCGAAGCCAAAACAAGTGTGTAAGGTTTGTTGGTGAGCCTAGGTAGCAAAACCAACTTAGGTTTTGACTTGTGAGCTTTGTAAAACAAGTCGGCTGTAATCTAGAGAAGATTATAGTGGAAATTCCCAAGTGGAGCTTGGGGAGTGGATGTAGGTGCTAGGTGCACCGAACCACTATACGTTTTGTGTGTTTGCATTACTTTACTCTCTATCTTCTTTTGCTCTTTAATTGTTGTTATCTTTCATTGCTTCCGTTGCACAATTACTTGAGCACTATCACTCTTCACATTTGAAATTGATAGCACATATATTGCTTTTTTTTAAAAGACCCAATTCACCCCCCCTCTTGGGCACCATATCTGGGCAACAAGTGGTATCAGAGCACCAATACTCTCTTGTAGGTCCAACGATCTTGAGTGAAAGATCATGGCCACCCCAATTGGAATGGGTGTAGTTGAAGGACAAGCATCAAATCGTCCTCATTTCTTTAATGGCACAAACTACACATACTGGAAAACTCGTATGCGCATTTATTTACAAGCTGTAGATTATAATATATGGAGAGTAATTACTAAAGGGCCTCATCAGCCCACTCACTTGGTTAATGGCATTATCACCTCAAAATCTGAAGAAGAATGGGATGACAATGACATCAAACAAGCTGAGTTAAATGCTAAGGCGATGAATTTGCTATTATGTGCACTTGACCCAAGTGAATTTAACAGAATATCAAATTGTATTTCCGCCAAAGAAATTTGTGATACACTTGAGGTTACCCATGAGGGTACACACCAAGTGAAGACCACAAAGGTGAACATGCTCATTCATAGGTATGAGATGTTCAGGATGGAACCAACTGAAAGTATTAGTGAAATGTACACTAGATTTACCAATATAGTAAATGGTATGAGGAGTTTGGGAAAGATTATATCTAATGGTGAACTTGTTAACAAACTTCTCAGGTCTCTTCCGGCTTCATGGGATGCGAAAGTAACAGCCATAGAAGAAGCCAAGGATGTCAATACTCTATCTCTTGAGCAGCTTCTTGGATCACTGATGACTTATGAGCTTTCACTAAAACAGAAGACAGTGGACAATGACAAGAAAAAGAAAGCCATAGCCTTCAAGTCCACTACAAAGGAAGAGTCAAGTGATGAATCAGAAGAAGAAGCTGATGATGATGAGACAGCCCTCATTACAAGAAAATTCAGAAGATTCATGAAAAAGAAGAAGGGCTTCTACAAGAAAAGGCCACAAAAAGGTGATTACAATAAAGATAAAGAAAAAGAAAAAGAAAGGGATCCACCCATCTGCTTCGAGTGCAAGAAGCCTGGACATTATAAAATAGATTGCCCTTTGCTTAAAAAGAGTCGAAGGATGTTGAGAAAGAAAGCCATGATGGCTACCTGGAGTGAGAGTGAGGACTCCAGCAGTGATGAAGAGCAGCAGGAAGTCGCCAACCTGTGTTTCATGGCCAATGAAGATGATGAGGTAAATTCTGAACCTGAAAATGAATTTACTTTTAATGAATTACATGATGCTCTTGATGATTTAGTTATGGAGTATGAAAAACTAAAACTGAAAAATAAGAAATTAAGAAAGCTAAATCAAGAGCTTACCAAAAGTTCAGACAAGTTTTCAATTGAAATTGAAGATTTAATTCAAGAAAACAAGAAATTAACTGAACATGTAAAGACCTTGAAAAATGATAAGGACAGTCTTATAAAAGAAAAGGATTCCTTGAAAAATAATAGAAGTTTTGAAACTAATGAAAAAATTGAAAAACAAAACAAAGAACTGTTGCTTCAAAACAAGAATTACAAAGAAGAATTAGAAAAAGTGAAACCTTTTGTAGAAAAGTTTACTTATAGTTCAGAAAAATTAAGTATGCTTTTAAACAGTCAACATGCAGTTTTTAACAAAGCTGGACTTGGATTTAAGCCACAGAATCAGCAAAAACTTTTCAAAGACTTTTTCATACCTGCATCTTCTAATATTACCTGCTATGCATGTGGTAAGTTAGGACATAAATCATATACTTGTAATAGAAGAAAATCAAGTACCTTTGGAAAGATTTGGGTTCCAAAAGGAACCAATTTGTCTAATCCTAAAGGACCCAAGATGACTTGGGTACCTAAAGTTTCAACTTAATCAATTTCTGCAGGTGTGTCTTGCAACCAAAAATAAAAGAAGAATGTAGTATCTGGACAGTGGTTGCTCAAGGCACATGACTGGGGATGTGAAGCAATTCTCATCACTAGTAGCTATAAATAGTGGAAACGTTACTTTTGGTGATAATGGAAAAGGTAAAATCGTCGGAATTGGTAAAACCCATATCACCCCTAATGCTTATGTAGATAATGTATTATTTGTTGATGGTTTGAAGTATAATCTTTTTAGCATTAGTCAGTTTTGTGATAAGGGTTTTAAAGTAATTTTTGAATCATCTTTGTGCATGGTGTCTAGTCTAGATGTCGATGGCATCAAGTTCATTGGTCATAGGCATGAAACATTTACATGGTTGATCTTGATGATCTAGCCATGGAAAGTGGTCAATGCCTAGTGGCTAGGGAAGCCAAGGCAAGTGAAACTAGTTGGCTTTGGCATCGCAGGCTAGGGCATGCTAGTATGCATTTGATTTCAAAATTAAGCAAAAAGAATCTTGTAAAAGAATTGCCAAAACTCATATTTGAAAAAGATAAAATTTGTGCTGCATGTCAATTTGGAAAACAAACTAAATCTACTTTCAAACCTAAAGGAGTAGTATCTACTACTAGACTCCTTGAATTATTGCATATGGATCTCTTTGGACCAACCAGAATAACTAGTTTGGGAGGTAAGAAATATCGGCTAGTAATTGTAGATGATTACTCACGATTTACTTGGATAATGTTTTTAGCTCATAAAGATGAAATATTTTCAGCTTTTGTTAAATTTCATAAAAGGGTTTCAAACGAAAAATATCTCACTATTGTTTCTTTGCGTAGTGATCATGGAATTGAATTTGACAATCATGATTTTGAAGCTTTTTGTAATGATAATGGCATTAGTCATAATTTTTCTGCACCTAGGACACCTCAACAAAATGGCGTGGTAGAAAGAAAAAACAGGACTCTTGAAGAAATGGCACACACAATGCTTTGTGAAAACGATTTACCTAGATATTTTTGGGCAGAAGCCATTAATACTTCCTGTTACATTTTAAATCATGTTTTAATTCGACCTATTTTGAAGAAAACACCATATGAGCTTTGGAAAAATCGAAAACCTAATCTTAAATATTTTCGTGTATTTGGTTGCCGCTATTTCATATTAAACAATGGCAAAAAAAATATCAGTAAATTTGATGCCAAGTCAGATGAGGGTATCTTCTTAGGATACTCCACTTCTAGCAAGGCATATAGGGTTTTCAACAGAAGAACTCTTCTAGTTGAAGAATCAATTCATGTAGTGTTTGATGAAACTAACAAAAAATCTTTTAGAAAAGAATATTCTATTGATGATGAAACAGGTACAAAGAAGCTTGAACAATTGATAATCAATGAAGATGTGCCTAAAAAAAATGATGATCAAGAAAATGAAGATCAAATTCAAGAGATCAATGTAACTTCACCAAAACCTTTACCTAAAGAGTGGAGGTATGCACACGGACACCCCAAAGAGCTAATTATTGGTGATCCGTCAAAGGAAGTAAGTACATGCTCTTCTATCAGAAATGTTTGTGATTATTTAGCTTTTGTTTCTCAAATAGAGCCTAAGTCAATTGAAGAAGCTGAAAAAGATTGTAACTGGATTAATGCCATGCAAGATGAACTAAATCAATTTAAAAGAAATAACATTTGGACTTTAACTGAAAGACTCCATAATGTTTCTGTAATTGGCACAAAATGGGTTTTTAGAAATAAACTTGATGAACATGGTATTGTAACTAGAAACAAAGCTAGACTTATTGCTAAAGGCTACAACCAGGAAGAAGGCATTGACTTTGATAAAACCTTTGCTCCTGTTGCTAGGCTGGAAGCAATTAGACTTTTACTTACTTTTGCTTGTTTTATGGATTTCAAGTTATTTCAAATGGATGTTAAAAGTGCCTTTTTAAATGGGTTTATTGAAGAGGAAGTTTATGTTGAACAACCTCCTGGTTTTGAAAATCATGAATTTTCTAACCATGTTTTTAAATTGCATAAAGCATTGTATGGTTTAAAGCAAGCTCCTAGAGCTTGGTATGATAGATTAAGTTCATTTTTGATGAAGAATGATTTTTCTAGAGGTAATGTAGATAATACATTGTTTTTGAAAAAGAAAAATGATGATCTCTTAGTAGTACAAATCTATGTAGATGATATTATTTTTGGTGCTACTAACGAATGTCTTTGTCAAGAGTTTGCAAAGTTAATGCAGAGTGAGTTCAAGATGAGCATGTCGGGAGAACTCAACTTTTTCCTCGGACTCCAAATTAAGCAAACCAAAGAGGAGATCTTCATCAACCAAGCCAAGTACACAAAGAAAATATTGAAAAAGTTTGGGATGGAGACTACCAAACCAATAGGTACCCCTATGAGCTCTTCATGTAAATTAGACAAAGATGAATGTGGTAAATCAGTAGACCAAAAATTATATAGAGGCATGATTGGTTCATTGCTATATCTAACTGCTAGTAGACCAGATATAATGTTTAGTGTTTGTATGTGTGCACATTTTCAGTCTGCTCCTAAAGAATCACATCTCTTAGCTGTAAAACGTATATTTAGATACTTATCTGGGTCAATTGAAATTGGTCTTTGGTACTCTAGAGAGTCATCATATGAATTGATTGCTTATTCTGATGCTGATTTTGCTGGGTGTAAACTTGATCGTAAAAGTACTAGTGGAACTTGTCAATTCCTAGGAGTTAATTTGATTTCATGGAGTAGCAAGAAACAGAATTCGGTTGCTCTATCTACGGCGGAAGCCAAATATATAGCAGCCGGAAGCTGTTATGCTCAGATTCTATGGATCAAACAACAACTCGAGGACTTTGGCATCAAACTAACTAAGACACCCATAAGATGTGATAATACTAGTCCAATCAATTTAACGAAAATCCTATACAACATTCAAGAAACAAACATATTGAAATAAGACATCACTTCATAAGAGATCACGTTCAAAACTCTAATGTGTTGTTAGAATTTATTTATACTGATTATCAATTGGCTAATATATTTACAAAACCATTGAATGAAGATAGATTTTGCATGATCAGAAGAGAATTGGGAGTCATTGACGCTTTTGCTTGAAACTCTTCAATTTCCTTCAAAATATCTCAAAAATGATTTATAAATTCTTAAATATATTTAAATCTTCTCTAAGAATTCATTCTAAATTTTTTTTTAAAATTTTTTCCAAATTTTATTTTGACAAATTTATTTTCGGAGGTCGACACTTAGAATTTCGGAGGTCGACACTTGAGGTCGACCCCTGAAATTTTTTAGAGGTCGACACTTGGATGGAAAATCTATTTTTTAAAACCCGTCCGTGAACCCCTTTCCTCCATTTCTTTTTGCCTTCTCCTTCGTGTGGTCCCCCTCCAACGTCCCTAAACCCTGAACAGTGGATTTGCAACCCTCTCCTTCCTCTTTTTGGGTAATTTTTCTCCTTCCCTCACGGTTTCTCTTGAACCGAACCATTTTGACCGTGTTCTTTGTTTTTGGACAACCGAAAGCTTTTGCCTCTATCTACCCTCAAATATTGGTTGGTATTCGATTAAAAACACTCATTTCTTCCCTCCATTTCGTGCATTTCTTCTATTTGCTCTCTTTTTCTTCTCAATTTCACAAACCCTCACTTACCTTTTCACGGTTCCTTCATTTGTCCAACTGTGAATTTCGTTTCTCCTCTCCAAAATTCTTGGTTCTCCTCTTTCTTAGCACTGCACTATCCTTCTTCTCCCTAAATTACCCTCTTCCATCCATATGGATCCAAGGAAGCATTTGGCTGTAAGGAAAAGGAAAATGGAACAAGGCCAAGGTAGTACTGAGCGACGAAGAAAGGCCAGACATGAGCGTGAGCTATCCTCAGAGGAACCTGTACCAGTGCCAGCCAGCTTAGTACGGAAGAGCATTGCGAGCGGGAGACGTGTGGACATACCCTTCTGGGATCAGCATCACCTTTTTATTGGAGATGTACTGAGAGATGCAGGTCTGGTTCACTTCTGCACGATGACTGAGAGATTCTACCCAGACCTCAGGGAGTTCTATGCATCCATGGCCACTGATGGCATTGGATGGTCTGCTACTGTTCGTGGGATCGAGATTCAGTGACACCGGAGGTCATCAGTCATGTTTGGAGGATTCCACTTCATGGCACAGCCGCCACTTCTATCAGCGACCGAGAGCGCGCCTTCAGATGTATCTTAGAGTGCGAGGATGTTAGCGGTATTTCCATAGTAGCTACTAACCAGCTATCATTGGAGATGAGAGTGATGCATCATATCATCGCCGGCATCTTGATTCCAAAGAGCGGGAGATTCGACTTTATTACTGAGCGTGAGCTAGTGTTGATGGTGTCCCTGAGATAGCGGACTCCCATCAACCTTCCCAGGATCATGCTTCAGCAGATAGGTGAGGCAGCATCTCACAGGAGACTAGTTCAGCCATATGGCATGGGGCTGACACAGTTATTCAGGGAGTATGGAGTATCATTTGTTGGTATACCCTTCAGTCAGCTGCAGCATACTGACACATATGGAGAGAAATCCCTGCATAGGATGGGATTTCGACTGATTGGTGATCGATGGGTGCGATGGGAGTCTGGCCAGGAGCCAGATGAGGAGGAGGAGATTCGAGCAGCTGAGGCAGGGCCTTAGAGCCTACCGATCATGGTACACCTCCTCGCCCAGCACTAGAGTCAGAGACTGCGGAGCCTGAGCCATTCACACCACCACCCTCATCAGCTCCAGCACCTTTTGCTACTGCTACACCATAAAGGACTACAGCGAGCACATCGGACTTTGAGCAGAGAGTGACTGATCACATTTCAGAGGTCCAGATAGAGATTGCTAGTGTACGACAGGAGCTACATGGTCTGCGGATCCACACAGACATGCACATTGGAGCTCTCTCAGCTACTGTCGATACAAGATTCCGACAGATCCTCAGCTTACTGAGATTGGCATTGCCACCAGGGACTGTAGATCCGACAGTGCCTCCTCCACATTCTGATGCTGATGATGATGATGATGATGATGCTGATGATGATGATGATGATGATGATGATGACTCCAGTGGCTACAGTGACAGTGATGGAGATTAGCCTGGAGCAGGTAGCTCTGATGTTCCACCTGCTGATCCAATTCCAGAGATTCCCCCTTCTACAGATCCTCCTTCTACTGATCTTCCCAGTACTGATCCTCCAGCTACAGATATGCTAGTAGATACTGAGATTACTGAGTCACTCTTTGAGACTATTACAGGCATTCCAGATGACAGAGTGGAGCATACAGAGACTGATATTGATGATCCCACTGCTTATGAGCTTGTCAGCAGGCACACTCCAGCTCAGTCTACTCAGCATACTGATCCACCTACTCCTACTGCTACTACTTCTGTTAGGACACCTTCGGAGTCTTTTCCTCGGACCTATAGATCTCGTAGGACTACACCTAGGTCTGGTCCCTCTCTGAGGACTTGGAGTCTCACTCATAGGACTCCAAAATCCTCATCTAGGATCTCGGCTCCTATCTCTTTTGATATACCTTCTGATGAGGAGTAGCATCATAGATTTGCTTGATGTATGATGTACTAGTTTGCTTTGTATATTCTGATGTATCAGTGTTTTGTGCTTACTATGTAAGCAATTTTGTAACTGAATACATTCTTTTATATATTTATCTACTTTGTGGTATTTTACTGTCTGATATCAGCTCTTAGCTTTTATCCTTTTAAACCCTCAAGTTAGAATGTCTTTGCTATATCGAATGCACAAATTGAGGGGGAGCATGTATTTTATGCAACTAAGTACTTCATTGTAATGGAACATAATTTTCTTTAGTATATCTTTTACTACAAAGAATGCACTTTTTGATTCTTGACAAAAAGGGGGAGTATAGTAAAGTTTGTAAAGTATATATGGTAAAGTATGACTCTTTCATAGAATAGAGTAAAGCTATTATGGTTCTTATCTTTTTGACTCATGAGAATGTTTTCACAAAAAGAAAGAAGTAGATGAAAAGTAAAATTTTTATGATATGCTCATATATGTGAGGTTTCTTTGAAAAATTTTTTATTGCTATATTTTGCTTTTGGACTTAATTGCATATATACTCAAGACTTTGTCATCATCAAAAAGGGGGAGATTGTTGGCTTTGGCTCCTTAGTTTTAATGATTAACAAAAGGTTGAGTATATGTTTGGACTAATGTTTCATTTCGAGATAAAGTTTCAGGCCATAGGTTATTCAAAAAGTGTATCAAGAGTACAATGATGAAACCAAGCTTGCTTGATTTTGGAAAGAGCTTTCCTACCTTAAACAAGATCAAATTTCTCATATTGGACCTTCTTATTAAGAAGTAATTGACAAAAGAAACAAAGGCTTAGAGAAACTCAAGCATGGCACGCACCTCTCAAGAGTTTCAGAAAATTTCAGACCAGAGGTCGACCACCAGAGGTCGACACCTTGCCAAAGGTCGACCACCAGAGGTCGACTCATGAAGAAAACAAAAGTTCAACAAGGCCGGCACGGCAAAATTTCAGTGGCACGCTCCAGAGGTCGACACCTGTCCAGAGGTCGATACCAGAGGTCGACTCATTACCTGAGAATTCAAACTAGGCAGAACTATGGTTTTCTAGATTTTTGCCTAAGATAAACTGGAGGTCGACTCATGACGTCGACACTTGAACCAGAGGTCGACTCATGAGGTCGACTCATGGCATAATGACTAGTTTTTCTGAACTTTTGATTTGATTTCTAACGGCCATAAACGGCCATTTTTTTATTCTAACGGTCTTGTGGAGTTGTTTCAGCTTGAATGAAGTATTTAACCTCCACCTAACTTCAAAAAAGTCAAGGAGACAAAGTGAAAAAGAAGAGAGAAAAAGTACAAAGCTTTCAATCAATCCTAAGCCAAAAAGAGTGAAAAACCAAGAGATTCCTTAGCCAAAAGCTTTCCATTTTTGAGGAATCCATCTTTCAAGTCTTTGGCATTTAGTGAGGTCCAAGATTCCAAGAGGAAGACTTGAAGAGTCTCCAACAAGAGCTACATCGAATTATTTTTTGCTCAAAAAGGAGTTTGTCTTGTTTTTATTCATTGTATTCATACTCTATTTGTGTTAGCCTAGTTTCAAGGGAATTTGAAACTAGTGTGAGGTTTGTTGGTGAGCCAATTGATAAAACCAACTAGGGTTGCTTGTAAGCTCGAAGCCAAAACAAGTGTGTAAGGTTTGTTGGTAAGCCTAGGTAGCAAAACCAAATTAGGTTTTGACTTGTGAGCCTTGTAAAACAAGTCGGCTGTAATCTAGAGAAGATTATAGTGGAAATTCCCAAGTGGAGCTTGGGGAGTGGATGTAGGTGCTAGGTGCACCGAACCACTATACATTTTGTGTGTTTGCATTGCTTTACTCTCTATCTTCTTTTGCTCTTTAATTGTTGTTATCTTTCATTACTTCTGTTGCACAATTACTTGAGCACTATCACTCTTCATATTTGAAATTGATAGTACATATATTGTTTTTTTTTAAAAGACCCAATTCACCCCCCCTCTTGGGCACCATATCTGGGCAATAGATTGGATAGCTCACAGACTCATGTTAACCCATGTCACCTAAGGTTAATCAGTCTTGACTGATTTTAGGGGCCCATGGATCATTAGTTTCTGAAACCCTCCTTAATGATTGATGCAGTCAATGGGAGGTTGATCCATGTCTTCTTATCTATTTCATCTATCACATTAAATTTAAACCCTCTAAATTATTAGGTCCATAAAAGGATGAAGTTATGGGGATAACTAAGTCCTAGCCTTCCATTAAGTGGAATGGTAATGGGTCTAATAGTTGGGTGTTCATCGGCAGATCCAAAGATTGGGTGTTCATCGAGCTATTAGAATTGCCATTCCTACTATGATGGCTTAGTGCGACTCTCTTAACGATGATCGGGTGGGTCGGCCAAAGTCGAGCTTGACTATTCGTTGGTTAGAAGCATTGAATTTTGTCATGTTAATGGTTGGATCTAACCGAGATTTTCAATAGGAGACCCAAAGGCCAATTGAAGTGTACCTTGGGGCAAAATCTAAGTACTAGAGTTACTTGGAGAAGTAATCGATTAAAGAACCTACCTTTAGATGCGCATGGGTGGGCCAGCCAAAGTCGGGCTCATTTGTTGTCTATTGGATTCTAGTACCCACTAAGAAATTAAATTAATTCCTTGGATTGGAGGTAGAGGCTCTTAGTCTAAACAAAATAGTGGGAGGGCCTTTAGACAAAAGTCCATGTCTTTCGATTAATAATTCATATACACTAATAGATTTTGGTTTTCCTTTCAGATGTCTACCAACTTGTCGCTCTGATCTCTTCTTGATAATAAGAAACTCATGGGTCCCAACTTTGATAGTTGGTATCGAAGGCTCAAGATTATCTTGGATCATGAATGGATCTTATATGTGATATCGGATCTGGCGCTTGAAACCCCTGCTCCCAATGCTCGGGGCTTGGTCAAAGACACTTATCAGAAGTGGCTCTTTGATAGGATCACTGTTCGATGCATCATGTTAGTAGCAATGAATGATGAGTTCAGTCATCAATTTGAGGAAGCCCAACCGGAGGAGATCCTTCAAAAGTTGAAGGAGTCCTTCGGTACACCAGATAACGTTGAGAGGTACAAGGTCTCCTGTGCTATCTACAATACGCGGATGCTTAATGAGGCCTCGATCACTGATCATGTATTATACATGATCGAGATGATTGAGCACTTCGGTAAGCTCGGATGTTCCTTGCATGAACAGCTTGGAAAAGATGCGATACTGAATTCCCTGCCCTCTTCTTATCTAGACTTTCTTGATCATTTCAGAATGAATATGCCTGTAGTTAACTACCATGGTTTGTTGGGGTTACTACAGACTTATGAGAAAGACAACCAACTCAATAAAAGGGTGGTAAATCTAGTGGGAGGATCTTTAGCGGGGCGTCATTCCTTTAAGAAAGAAGAAAAGAGAAATAAAGGAGAGAAGGTGAAAAATACTTCTAGGCCCAGTCAAGTCAAGAAGGTGAAGGCAGATAAGAGCCAAGTGGAGTGCTTCTTCTATAAAAAGTAAGGTCATTGGAAGAGAAACTGTCCCCTTTATATTGCATCCCTTGACCCGAACAGGTCTAAGAAGAGGAAGCAGCAGGGCAGTGCTGGACAAGGTATTTATATGATAACGCCTTGTAGTTTTTCTATCTGTGATACTACTAATTGGGTATTGGATACCGAAAGTTCAATTCACATTTGCAATTCTTTGCAGGGACTTCAACTTAGTAGGAGATTCGATGATGGCGAGAGATTCTTGAACGTGAAAAATGGAAGCCAAGTTTCAGTCCTAGCATTGGGAGCCCTCAAATTAGTTTTCGAGTCTTGTATAATCATTTTGAATGAGTGCCATTACTGTCCATCTTTCATCCTGAATGTCATTTCTGTAGGCCAATTGGCCATGTATGGTTATGAACTATCAATAAAGAATGACATTTGCAAAATTATTTAGAATGGTTCTGTTGCGATAAATGGATACATGAATAATGATATTTATGTACTATCACGACCTGTTAGTATAGTGTATATATCTAGCAAATGCCCTAGGATAGATAATGTCAGTGATGCGTATCTATGACATTGTAGGCTTGGTCATATTAACAAGAATAGGATAAATAGGTTGAAAAGCGAGGGTCTTCTCGAGATCAGTGAATGTGATTTACTACCAACCTGTGAGTCCTGTCTTCTTGAAAAGATGACAAGATCACCTTTTACTGAAAAAGGTGAACGAGCCAAAAAAATTTTAAGTGTAGTACATATTGATATATGCGGATCTATGAATATTAGTGCCAGAGGTGGGTATAATTATTTCATTATGTTTACAGATGACCTTTCGAGATATGGTTATGTCTTCTTGATGAGACATAAATCTGAATCAATTGAAATGTTCAAACGATATCGCAATGAATTTGAAAAACAAATTGAAAAGTATATCAAAACCTTTCGATCAGATCGAGGTAGTGAATATCTTTTCGATGATTTTCTAGCATATCTTGAGAAAAATAGGATTCTCTCTTAATGGACACCGCCAGGGATACCTCAGTTAAATGGAGTGTCTGAAAGAAGGAATTGAACCCTGTTAGACATGGTTCATTCCATGATGGGCTTTGCTTCTCTATCTCTATCCTTTTGGGGATATGCTCTAGAGTCTGCCTGCTACCTTTTAAATAGGGTTTCGAGTAAGTTTGTTAGCAAAACCCCATATGAGATATGGGTTGGATGTAAGTCGACACTCGCATACCTTCAGGTCTAGGGTTGCCCGGCTTTTATCAAACATTTGGAATTGGATAAGATTGGACCTAGGCATGACTGGTGCCTATTTGTTGGGTATCCAAAAGAGTCTAAGGGGTACAACTTTTACTTAGCTGGGGAATAAAAGTTGTTTGTCAGTCTTAGGGCTATCTTTTTAGAAAAGGAGTTCCTTGGTGAAGGAACTGTAACCGCTAAGAATGAAATTAGTGAAGTTCAATAAGTAGAAGAACCGACACACTTAAGGGACATAAAATCGATTGTGAATATATCACACCCAGAGCCCACATAGGAACCATTAAGGAGATCTGATAGGGTACCACATCAACTGGATAGATACTACGATTTCTTGGTCTGGGATGGTGATCCCATTGAACTTGATGAGAATAATGAGGACCCGATCACCTATATAGATGCAATGCAGAGATCCGACTCTGAGAAATGGCTAGGAGCCATGAGATCCGAAATGGAGTCCATGAAAATCAACAATATATGGACATTGGTTGATCCATTTGAGGGGATAAAATCCATTGGATGCAAATAGATTTTCAAACGGAAAAGGGGCACAAAGAGGCAGGTAGTGACTTATAAAGCCTATTTGGTTTCCAGGGGTATCATCAACATTTTGGTATTGACTATGATGAGACGTTCTCTCCTGTGGCAATGCTCAAATCCATTCGAATCATACTTGCTTTAGCGGCACACTTTGACTATGAAATCTGGCAAATGGATATCTGAATAGCTTTCCTAAATGGTGAGCTGGAAGAGGAGGTGTATATGATACAACCTGAAGGGTCACATCCATAGACGAGTCAAAAGTGTGCAAACTTCAAAGGTCCATCTATGGACTGAAGCAAGCATCTTGGAGTTGGAACATGCGATGTGATAAGTGTATTAAGTCGTATGGCTTCGTTAGGAACAGAGAAGAACCTTGCATTTATAAATGGGCTAATGGTTTTGTGATTTTATTCCTTGTGTTGTATGTGGATGACATTCTCTTAATTGGGAATGACATCCAAGCACTACAAAGAATAAAGGTCTGGTTGTCATCTCAGTTCTCTATGAAGGACTTGGGTAAAGCCTCTTACATACTGGGTATGAAGATATATAGAGATAGATCTAAGATGCTTCTGGGACTGTCCCAGTCTACGCACATTGATACTGTGCTGAAGCGTTCAGCATGGAGAAATCCAAGAAAGGCTATCTCCTGATAGGCCCTGGAATTACACTCTCCAAAAAGGATTATGCGATAACTCCTGAGAAGAGAGAGCGTATGAGTAGAATCCCATATGCTTTGATAGTGGTTCTATTATGTACTCCATGACATGTATTAGACCAGACGTGGCATACTCGCTAGGCGTAGTGAGCAGATATCAGTATGATCCAGGTGAAGCTCATTGGAAAGTGGTAAAGACCATCCTTAAGTATCTACGAAATACTAAGGACCAATGGCTGATTTATGGAGAACCTGACTTAAAACTTGTGGGATATACTGATTCCAGTTTTTAGTCAGATAGGGATGACAGCAAGAGTGTGTCAGGGTTTATCTTTATCTTAAATGGATGAGTGATCTGCTGGAAAAGTTTCAAGCAGCCTACTATGGCAGACTCAGTATGCGAAGCAAAATACATCGCAGTATCGGATGCACCAAAGGAAGCTGTGTGGTTGCGGAAGTTTCTAGGTGAGCTAAGAGTGGCACCTTCCTTGGATGGTCTTGTTTAAATGTATTATGACAACACTGGGCCATTGCTCAAGTCAAAGAGCCAAAGTCCCAAACACATTCTGCGGTGTTATCATCTTGTACGAGAAATCATGGAACGAGGTGAAATCGACCTTCAGAAGATCGATGGAAAGGAGAACCTGGCTGACCCCTTCACTAAAGCCGTCGGAGTTCAAGAGTTTGACAATTATAAATGAAAAATGGGAATAAGATTCTATACTGATTAGTTTTAGTCCAAATGGGAGTTGTTGGGAATAGTGTCCCAAAGCCAATCATCTAGGCTGTTGACGGTTGTGCTATTTTGCAATTATATATAAATTTTTTAAATGAATAAAAGTTATTCTTTTGGTTGTTCATCACATGTGCATTTCCTGAAAAGAACTCTGTGTGATGGAGTCCTTAGAACTACATTATATTTGATATAGAGAGGACATATCGAGTAGTTCTTAAACTAGTTCATAACCAAAGGATACATTGTTATAGGACAATGATGTATCAAGCGTAGGTTGTTATATGTCACATTGGTTGATTGTCCTCTTAACCAAAGAGTATAGAGACACTGATATGACATACAGGTAAAATGTATGACGTCTCACTGAACATGACCAACTGCGGAGCTCCCTTCTACCAAAAGGTTGCTCACGGAAGGATATGGGTATATGTGTCCCCCAGACCTGAGGTCACCATGGTAGCTTGCAAGCAACTCACTATACTTAGGTGCCAGACTATCTGGATTTCTAATCTAGTGATGGAAGGTTTCTGGGTACAGTCAAGTATTTGTGGAGCAGTGATGGATCAAGATGGGATTAACCCTTCCAAATGGCTTGGAGTGAATGACTCACTATGTCTCAATTTAGCAAAACCTTGGCCAGGGTAGTTCTTGTGAGGAGTCACAGAACTTGTAAGGTTGAGACGATTTGGATGTACTAAATTAGGATTGGCAGTCAAACCCTAGGTCATCCTGAGTATTATGAGATCAAAGGAATGAATTATGTGGTAACCATATGCCAGGGGTTCTGGAGAGTTGCTCTGCAATCTTTGACTTATCCAAACATTTGGTATCATTGCTAGATGACGACTTTGACTGGTACTGAAAGTGTTCCAGTACTACCAGCTTAGTGTTCGAATCTATAGGGTCACACACCATAGGGATTTCTACCTGATCTAAAGGTTGATCGATGATTGAGAATCGTTTGGCATCACTCGGGGTCAATATGATTGACCATGATCTAAGTGTCGACACTTTGGAGTGTCGACACTTTAAAGTGTCGACACTTCTATGTGTCGACACTTGACTGTGACGAGGATTTTTTTTTTTTACTAATTTGATTAGTGAATTTTGGAGGACTTATTTGCAATATGATTGCAACTTGATGGGTCAAGCCAAATATGATTTGGCTTAGGATCAAATTGGATTTGACTTCTCTTTCCTTTAAAAAGATTTAAATTTGAATTTCGAATTCAAATTTCAAATCTTGGCTAAAATTGGCTCCAAGGTTTTTATGGAATGCATTATTTGGGAATGTAGATTTTCTTCCATTTAAACCTAGAGCTAATTTGGTTTAACCCTTAGCCCTCTCCCACAATCACTCCACCTTCCATATTTCTCTCCCTCTTCACTGCCACTATAAATAAGTGTTATTGTAGGGGCAGCAAAATGATGATAAGCTGGGCTTTTCTAAGAGAAAAAGAAAGGGATTCCTTAGAATAGGGCTTGAGAGGATTAGGATTTTGGGTTTGAGCCTACCTAGCAATCAAGCTAGGGTTTGGAAAAGAGAGTTGGTTGGGAAGGGTTCCATTTCTACTTCTCCTCATTGTCCTCCAACAAGTTCTTCCCAATGGCTTCAAGAAGGTCTTGCAAGTCCAAGGAAGGAGAAGATTATATTCCAGGATCCTGAGGAGCTAGCACTCCAAGGGAGTTGATTGGGATCGAGTCCTGGTGTAAACTACCTTTAGAGGCCAAACACTTATGTGGCTCAGTAGCTCTTCATCACCTCCATCCAACGGTTTAAAGGTAATGTACCTTTCCCTTGGTCTCATATGATTAGATCTAAAGCATGAAATTGCTACATACTTTTTCTTTTATTGCTTATGGTATCCTTTGCATGCACTTTTATAATGTTGGATCCTATTGCAGGCATATTGGTATATCGACTTGATCGATCTACCAAGTCTTCCACTATTCTTCATTTCAAAATAGTTTTAAAATACAGTCTGCTTGTACTGCTTCACTTATACTAAGAAGTGCAGCCCTTCACTACCCCTATCTATCAGTGATTGATAGGGGAAACCACTGGTAGCAGCCATCTCCAAGAAGCACCAACTTCGGGAGATCAAATAAACACATGGATAGGGTGCGGAGAGAGACGGGTTTGGGTTCCATTAGATTTTTTTCTGCACTTCTTCCCTCTCTTGGTCTGTTGTCAGTTTGCCGGTGAGCTGCCGACTGACGAGAATACTTCCATAACCTAGAATTTGGATTCTTCAATCTGAGTCCACCTATTCCTAGCACTTACCACCACCTATTTTCTAGTGCTTGAGAAGAGAAACCGTTGGTTAACACAGATCTAGCAGTTTCTTCCTTTTCTTTTCTTCTTTAATCATATGCCGATGCTTACCGGGTTCTCTGACCACGAACAACCAGTTCCAAATGGTAGGGGAAGAATCTTATTTTATTTTATTTTTAATTTAATAAAAAAATCAAAACTGATTTTTTAATCTTTAATTTAATTTTAAAATATAAAATATAATTTTAATATTTTAAAATTAAACTAAAATTTATCTTAAATTTTTGTATGAACACAAAAAATGAAACCATGCTCTGATACCACATATTATGAAATATTTTTAATCCTTTATGCTTGGATCATGCTTTTATGTACTCTCACTTATGGTGAGCGACCGGACCGAAGATTTACCATCATTGGTTGCACTTTTTCTGGTAGAAAATGACAATCCATTAATACTCTCACTTTTCAAGACACATCATTGCTTCGAAAACTGAGAAAGGGGGGCAACTGTTATGATATGTCGCTCAGTATTAGCTAATATCGGTTCGACCGCTCATCAAATTTCTTCTGAACCAGATGTCTAAACCGAAACTCCCGGAGGAAGCATATGGGTAGATAAAGTAACGACCCCGCATCGTTGCCCTAGTCACATCATGGGGTCAATCTTTGGTCTTAGCTGAAGGCATTGGTCTCGAAAAGTACCTCCAGTCTATAACATGTCCGGCTACTGACCAGTCTCCTTTACATCAGCCAAAGAAAGCCAATCTGAAGAAGACTGGTTTGAAGACGACGCCACCTTCGTTCCATAATCCACTCCAAAAGAAAAAGCTTCGATACAAATGATAAAGGTATCTTCGGCTCATTCTGAGAGGATAAGTCTAAAGCATTCCACCGATTTAACATCGACCCCTCCTGAGAAAATGGTCAAGAAATGAATCTCCGGTTGATCTCAAATCTTCGAACGTGGATACGGTTGTTACAATCAACCGTGTGGCCACTATCTCCAATCTCAACCACATCAGCACTAACTCCAATTCCAATGATTTCAAACTGGTCAGAATCAATTTGCAACCATTTATGGTTATATGTGGGGTAAAGTTAATTAACCTCATCTTAACCATAGATGGGTGAGCCTAACTATACAATGGCACGACAACCATTGTAAATACTGGTAAGAGGGGACACTCAAGGTAAGCCTGGCAAGAGAATACTTTCACCATCTTTCTTTCTTCTTCTCAGAAAGCTCTCCATCCTGTTGCTAGAACCTCTTTCTGACTTAGACATCGGAATGTCTTCCACCGGAGAAAATCTGGTCAGGGAATTGTTTTGTAGGTATCCAGGGGAGCGAACCGGTAATCCAGCGGCTTCGCCCGGTCGATGAAAGTTCTATGCCAACATAAGCCATCCTAAAGGTTGAAATGTTGCCGAGGTTAGCACTGCAACCTAGCCTTGGTAACTTTGGTTTGAGCAGGACAATCTGATCGAGCCAGTTCCTTGATACTTGGCGAAGAATGCTGCTGATTAGTTGTTGGGTATGCCCGGAGATGGAATGAACCATTTAACTGATTGGTAATATGATGGAAATAACTGGAGCATAAAACAAACACCAACTGCAAAAAGCGTATTTGTTTACATAAATTCATTCAAGCACATACACATGGGAAGAACATGATACAAGCCTGCATATGTTTTCCTTTAACAAAATTCAAACTTGGTCACCACATCATGAGCAATCCTGACTCTGAACACCACAAATGAACAAAAGGAAAAGGAAGTTAAGATAACCCATGCGAACATTTGGAATCAGGTAATTTCTCCATTCCAGAAAGTTACTTCAGAACCTTGCAGGGATAGGTTCCACTACTCAAAAAAATTTCAGGACCTAAACATTATAAACAGGGGGCTAGATGACCACCCAAACTTATCCAGATTAACTATTAACTAAATCTTCTTACATAATATTACATATATCACAGTCTCAAATCGAGATTACTATAAATTAAACTAGCTTTACCGTAGAATTAGAATGAAAGACTAGAAAATTCAACAATGCTGCTGGACTAAGAGCAGGAGGAATTGTGATATCAAGAGAACAGACATCTATGGTTGAGGAAAAGAAGTTCACTTGTCTTGTCTCAGCTGTATTAAGCCATAAAGAATTAAAACCAGCCCTCGCTGCTATCCTTTCAGCAAGACCTCCTCTCATTCTTGACTTTTGAACATCCAGCGTGCTCGGTTTTGATGAAGAGTCGCTTGGGAATAGAATTCTCGTCTCTCTCTTCATCCTTGGAATTCATAATCACATCCTGCTTGTCGGATGTCGGAACTTTTGCTGGATTTCCATTTAGCATCGAGTCAGAGAATGACCGAGTACCTAATTCATCAAACTTGAAATCCGAAAGATATGATCCATGACTAGGAGTCCATGGCATCCTCTCTCCAATTATGGCAGCATTTTCTTTCATTCCTTCTATGATGAGAAACAAATCCTTGTCTCAACTCAGTGAAGCATGTCTTGCTGGATTTACACTGGAAATTAAAAGTAGAATTAATGACACAGCCACTAATCCAAAGGGGCGATAAGAAAATCTTGCCTCCCTCCCCCTCCTTCGCCTCAGCCGCCACACTTCACCTTCGCACCTGCCCCTACTGCACCTGCAAGCATGGCCACTCCACCCTCATCACCCTCCCTTCCAAGCATCGGTGCAGCCCCTTCTTCCGCTCACTCCCCACCACCATCGCAGCCCAACTGGGCTTCGCCTATGGTCTACCTCTCCTGGCCCCCTTATCCACCCCTAAAAAGTCGCCCATCAAAATCTCTAGCGACCTCCTCAGCCTCTCCCTCCTCCCACCCACCCCTTTATTGGACCTTTGATATATAATTTTTATTCCAAGTGAAAGTAAAAGTAATTTTGCCATTTCATAGAGCATTATGTGAGGATTAAGTGACAACATTTTTTAATGGAGATTGACGGTTGGGTCACATTGAAACATAATAGTAATTTGAAAGTTTTAATTAAGATTTTTTAAAATAAAGGGGGTGTAAGTAAAATTGAAATAAAGTTAAGAGGATGTTCCTATAATTTTTTTAAAAATTTATACTTGATCGAATAAAGAAGTGTATGTTTTACTTAATGAGCTTGTATAACTTATACCTCTTTTTTTTTTTTTTTTAGAGGAATAGGATCATTAGAGATAAAAAATAGTTCGAGCTTTGGAGATTATGTTAATAAAATGATTTTGCAGTAGAATTAGTTCTTTAATTGATTATAAAGTTATACTTGGCAACTTTTTTAAATTTAAGATTATAGATTTTGATATTTTATTTCAAATTTAGTCACTCTAAATTAATATTATTTAATTATTAAATGGATGATTGTTTGACCTTTTATTTTATCTAAGATTATGAATGATTGGATTTATGTTATCGTAAACTGTACCCCTTGATAGCATGATCATATTATATCTTGGATTTGGAGCGTGACGGTTATTATTTTCTTTGTATGGAGTATGTATGTTGTCACAAATAATCTTAATATTTATTGAATGAAATTGAAATAAAGATAATAAAATTCTTTTCTTCTCTCCCTATCATTCTTTTTTTTCTTTTTTTTTATAAATATTTCGATATGGTATTAGAGCCACAAATAGTTGCCAAACTATCAACTTTATTTCTCTATATCTCCTCTATTTTTAATAAATATATAGATCATTCATTTTTGATAAATGATTTGAAGATCCTTTATTTTTAGCTGAATTTATAGTTGTTCTTCTTTATATTTTTCATTTTTTTACGCATTCCTTCATCGCCCAATTAGAGACCTTTTACTCTTTTGGGACATTTTACCTTCTAGTTTTAGGCATGTTCCTTTTTTATAAATGTTTTTCTATCTTTAGCTTCTTCGTTGCCCAGTTTGATGCATTTTGCTTTTCTTTGAATGTTTTGTTTTCTAGTTTAAGATCTCTTCCTTTTTTTAAGATAATTTTCAATCTCTGGTTTCTTCGTCAGTTTAAGACTTTTTTCTTCTTTTTATGTACTTTTCTCCCTCTAGCTTCTTTGGTGTCCAATTTGAGATGTTGTTCTTTTCTTCTATGATATTTTTACTTACAAGGATCACCAGTTTTGGCTGTCTTCTATTTGAGTACCAACCGTTTTTTATATGGTATTTTTATCTACATTGATCATTGACTTTCAATCGCCTTTACTTTGAGTGCCGGACTTTTTTTTATAATATTTTATCTTCAGGGATCATCCTTCTTCAATCGCCTTCTCTTTGAACACTAGTTTTGTCTTTTTTGGTATGTTTTATTTATAAGAAAATAATAATTTCTAAACTTAAGTTGATACCTACAATACCATCTTAAGTTTGAGGGAGAGTGTTGGTATAGATTTAGGGATCACATATCAATCCATAATAATTATTTTTGTTAATGTAATTTTATAATATTTTCTATTATTAGCATGATTGTATTTTTTCTTTGTTACCATGATTTTGTATCAATTATTATTATTTTTCTTTATTAGCACAGTTCTGTATTAGCTATTATTTTCTTGTATGAAGTTTGCACACTATTTTAGATAATCTTGAAATGCATCAAATAAAATTGAAATAAAAATAGTAAAATATTTTTTCTCTCTCTTTCTTTGTCTTTCTTTTTTTTTTTTCCTTTTTTTTGCAAATATTTTAGCAACACATTAGAAAAGTTGCTTAACACAAAGTCTAGAAAACTTTTTGGAATTGCTTCTTTTTCATCACAAGCTACTGCATGATATATAGATGATTGTAATGGCGCTATAGGGCTCTCCAATTCATTCTATCATTTACACTTCCAAAAATCAATCTAATGCCCATGTACTAATATTAGTTTTGTTCCTTTTCAAGTATAAAATTGATACTAGTCTTAAATGAAGTGATAATATATATATATATATCTCTAAAGTTACATAATGATTATGTAATTTTCCAATTGATTCATTGAGCGAGGCATTTACAATGCAAAATGTAGAAACATGATATTATTTTAACATTTTTTTTTTAGTTTTTCATTCTATTTATTGAGTAAAATCTAGAAATACCCTAGTGCCCATGTGGGGATTATATGGCCATCTTAGAAAGGAGGGTTGTTAAAGGGAATAGAATTAAGGTTTAGGGCTAGGAACTTTTTTTGAGTCCATATCACATTTCACTATTTTAAAATAATCCAATAAATTCACATCAGCTATCTAACTTTAAATAGCTTGTCATGTAGGCACCGGTAGTAAGCTCCATCCTATATTGAAAGGTTGATAAAGGACATCGTAATAAATTAAAAAATATAAAATTGGCATCGTAGTAATCGGAGTTGCAGGAGAATATTTACGAATTAAGGTAAAATATAGCATGCTATTTACTTTTTATATTTTTTTAATGTGAAGCAGCCAACAGATATCCTCACTCTTTTGGCTACTATTTTCCATTCCACCTTTTCTACTTCTATTGTCCATGCATTAATGTTGCTAGGTTTTCTTACTTTAGATGTACTTGTGGGTTCGATCTCTTGCAACCATCAGACACAGGCTATTTATTTCATCGAAAGTATGCAACTCCCTTCCCCTGGATCACCCATTGCATACATATCAAAGTGCCCCAAACTCCATCATTCATCTGCATGCATGGATGTGAAAGTGACAGGTCGATGATCCATCAATGGATTTGTATGAACGATGATGGTGAATGCTTGTTTTGCACAAGAAAAGATACGACCACAACTAATAATAAGAAAAGTGTTGCTTAAATTTGATCAACTTTTTGAACAAGTAAATAGTTTTATAAATTTTCGGATGGTGTTGTGCAGATGGTGTATTATCTAGATCTTAAGTATTGACCACAGAATTTCAAAAATTAAGCTAATGTACAATGCCATACCTAATAGCTCATTTATAATTAGTAATCCATTCGATAAAAGTGCTCATAAGATACCACTAGAAACTAAAGGAAATTGTTTTGAAATCGGCTAACAAATAACAACTCCATAATTAGCAATCTTTTACAAATTATATTCCATCCATCATTGCTACTAAGTCGATGAATCACTTGAATTTTCACATGCAATGAAGATCCTCCCAAAATAATGTAATTATGTTCTCTGATATGTGTGGATTCTTCGTAATCATAAAAACAATGTAGTTAATCTTGTAAAAGTTACTGGTTGATGCAATGAAGCTAAAAAACTACAAAAATTAATGAACACACACACCAAAAAAACTTAACCTAAAGAAGATCTAAGTCGATGAATCACTTGAATTTTCACATGCAATGAAGATCCCCCCAAAACAATGTAATTATGTTCTCTGATATGTGTGGATTCTTTGTAATCATAAAAACAATGTAGTTAATCTTGTAAAAGTTACTGGTTGATGAAATGAAGCTAAGAAATTATAAAGATTAATGCACACACACATCAAAAAAACTTAACCTAAAGAAGATCTAAGTCGATGAATCACTTGAATTTTCACATGCAATGAAGATCCTCACAAAGCAATGTAATTATGTTCTCTGATATGTGTGGATTCTTCGTAATCATAAAAACAATATAGTTAATCTTGTAAAAGTTACTGGTTGATACAATGAAGCTAAGAAACTACAAAGATTAATGCACACACACACCAAAAAAACTTAACCTAAAGAAGATCTAAGTCGATGAATCACTTGAATTTTCACATGCAATGAAGATCCCCCCAAAATAATGTAATTATGTTCTCTGATATGTGTGGATTCTTCGTAATCATAAAAATAATGTAGTTAATCTTGTAAAAGTTACTGGTTGATGCAATGAAGCTAAGAAACTACAAAGATTAATGCACACATACACTAGAAAAACTTAACCTAAAGAAGATCTAAGTCTATGAATCACTTGAATTTTCACATGCAATGAAGATTCCTCCCAAAACAATGTAATTATGTTCTCTGATATGTGTGGATTCTTCGTAATCATAAAAACAATATAGTTAATCTTGTAAAAGTTACTGGTTGATGCAATAAAGCTAAGAAACTACAAAGATTAATGCACACACACCTAAAAAGCTTAACCTAAAGAAGATCTAAGTCGATGAATCACTTGAATTTTCACATGCAATGAAGATCCCCCCAAAACAATGTTATTATGTTCTCTGATATGTGTGGATTCTTCATAATCATATAAACAATGTAGTTAATCTTGTAAAAGTTACTAGTTGATGCAATGAAGCTAAGAAACTACAAAGATTAATGCACACACACACCAAAAAAACTTAACCTAAAGAAGATCTAAGTCGATGAATCACTTGAATTTTCACATGCAATGGAGATCCCCCCAAAACAATGTAATTATGTTCTCTGATATGTGTGGATTCTTTGTAATCATAAAAACAATGCAGTTAATCTTGTAAAAGTTACTGGTTGATGCAATGAAGCTAAAAAACTACAAAGATTAATGCACACACACACCAAAAAAACTTAACCTAAAGAAGATCTAAGTCGATGAATCACTTGAATTTTCACATGCAATAAAGATCCTCCCAAAACAATGTAATTATATTCTTTGATATGTTTGGATTCTTCGTAATCATAAAAATAATGTAGTTAATCTTGTAAAAGTTATTGGTTGATGCAATGAAGCTAAGAAACTACGAAGATTAATGTGCACACACACCAAAAAAACTTAACCTAAAATTCATCAAGACATACCATGGCAATTTGAATATCCATGACCATTTGTACAAATTAAAGCAACGTTAACTTTTAAGCGGTTAGTATCATACGTCTAATTTCACTACAACTTGCAAATGCGGGTGCCATGCGATGTACGTCACATGCACACACGATGTGGGTTCGTACAGTGGATTGAATTCTTATCATGAATGATGCAACTGCAAGTTTGAAAGCAATCCAAGATGTGATTCCAGGTTCATTGAATTCTCTCTCCACAATGGACACAACTTGCAATGCACCTGCAATGTATCTATCTAATTACCCATCAATCTATGGGGATGAAAATGTACTATGTTTGGACAGAAACTATCCAAAGTTATAGATGGAGCCATCCCACTTATATGTACATGACTACATGTGTCCCCACGTGTCCTGAGATAAAATAAAGGGGATTTTAAGTAGCAGTCCAAGTATCGATCATGCTTTATTTTTAAAACACCTGGTCCAGGGTAACCAAAAATTTAATTTCTGATCCATATTTTTATGGTTTTACACTTTCCAAAATCTCTAAAACTACAATTCCCCACTTCCTACCATGAAATGACAATCCCCCTTGTACTATAAAACCTCCATTCTCATAGTAAAACCTCCATGCCCACCATGAAAGCTCCATTTCCCACCATGAAATCCTATTTTTTCATCCATCCCCTCGCTCCCTTCCTCATCATCAAATCTCCCATGAGAAGCATTCCCTAGCATGAAACCTCCCTTCCCCTTAATCTGTGAAATCCCCTCTTACCTTGGCATAGTTTGATGCGATGGTCTTCTTCAATCCATCTTCTCTGATATTATGTTTTTTCCATATGTGGATGGTGTCCTCTCCCCTTTATCTATTATATTCTTGTGTTTCAATCCCAATGAAATTTCTTCAATTTAAACAAATTATAATACTAACAATCTAAACATTGGGCCAATTAATTTTTATAGTAATTTTTAAATGATTGAAAAGAATTGACTGTCAAATTCATTATCTTTAAATGTGAACAAAATCAATAATTTAATATAGAATGTGTAAAAAAATTAATTTATTATCTTTAACTATATACAATTAATGTAATTTTATAATGTCTTGTACAATGTTAATTTAACTCCACCAAATTTGATGTACAGAAATTTAACTGTGTACACATATCATTTTCTAATAATCATTGTCTTTAACTACATTATACTACAAAAATTCATTGCACATAGTTAATATAGTTATTTTGTCCCTCATAAAAATCCCTTATCTATTAAAATTGCTAGATTTTCATTTTCCAAGATATAATTTCTACATAAAGCAATTTATTGTTAAATTATACGACAAGTAGTAATATTAGAATAATGTATTTTAATAATTAAAAGACCTAATATAGTGAATGCATAAGTAAAATTAGTTCTTGTAGCAATTATAATTATACTTAACTTATTGTCGCAGCTCATGATGCTTGAAGTATAAACTGTGTGTACAAAGATACATTAGCTGTACATGGTATTAGATTAAGTGTGTATCATGCTAAAATAACTATGTACCATGATATCAATGAACAAAAAAAGCTCATGTTTCATATAATTGTACTTATATTTTATGATCCTCATTGCTTGATTGTTCTTATACATTATTAGTTAATATAGTCTATTAGAAATCAATGACCAATGCATGATAAATTAGATAATAATATATTTATAATTTTATAGTGATGTTTCTAATATATATTGTTTAAATATTATTTGTCATACAAAGTGTTATAATGGCAACAACAAGGGAAGGCAAAGTATTTTGTATTAGCCAAAGTAATATGGTCAACGAAAGATGATAGTTTAGCCATTACATCGAGGTTGTTGATAAACTAATTTAGTCCATATTTGAGGAGCAAAAGAAAATAATGTATGATACTCCATTTGGCCATATGCCTTGGCTTCCATGTATCGAGTAGAGCAGGCCATTATTGGATGCACTACTCTCTTTCTAGGATGACGAGAAAGAGGGTTTTAGGTTTGGTAAGATTTAATACTTTTTATGGGGACCAACATTGTCCTCATCCTCGGATTAAGGGTCATGGGTGATGAGGTTGATTACATAAAGAGGGGAGGGTTTAATTTGAACTCATCACACTTTTTTTAATGGTACCATAAAATGGCAACCAGAGATTTAATAAAAAATAAATTGATGTCTATTATTAGATAGTCAATGTTGCAAGATGTAGAGGATTTTAGTAAGTTATAGGTTATTTATCTTTTGCAATAATTCTTTTCCCAACTGCACACTATAATATTCCTAAGGCATTGTTTTCTACTACCAGAAATAAGGGCTTTACCAAAAGAATTTTTAATGGACAGGATTTGTCAGACATTTTGATGGATCACAGATAGATTTCCATCAAAAAAATAGTAACAAAACATATTTAATATATCTCAAAATCTTTAAGAAAAATTTGATAGATTATTTGTCAGAACAAATTCAATCAAAAAATCTATCAATTTTTTTATAAAAATTTAAAAAATATTTAAAAATATTTGTAATGGATTTAATGATAAATTATTTATCAATAATGTTAAAATTGATGGTAGAAATATAATTTTAATAATTTTAAAATTGTTAGAATGGTTGTTTCTAATGGAAAGGTGGTCAAAAGTATTTTAACAAATATAAAATAAATTTCTTGATGGATTATTCATTAAGAAATTAGTATCAATAATTTTTAAATTATTGGAATCATTGTTTCTAATGGAAAGGTAGTCAGACAAATTTTAAAAAATATAAAGTAAATTTATTGATGAATTATCTACCAAGAAATTAGTGTCAATAATTTTTACATTGTTGGAATGGTTATTTTTGGTCGAAAGGAGGTCAGAAATATTTTAACAAATATAAAATAATTTTTTTGATAGAGTATCTATCAAAAAATTAGGATCAATAATTTTTAAATTATTGAAATAATTATTTTTGATGAAAAGGTGGCTAGAACTATTTTAATAAATATAAAATAAAATTTTCAATAAATTATCTATCAAGAAATTAGTATCATAATTTTGAATATAGAATCAAAAATATATTTATAATTTTTATAAATAGGTAGATATAAAGATTTAAACTTCAAATCATTCTTACCTTAGCCACCAAAACCCAACCATACATTAATTATATTTTAATTGATAAAATAATTATATTAATTAAAAGCTTAGATATAAATATAACTCAAAATTATCATTGACAAAGCTTTTATGTTTGGCTATCTGACTTTTCAATTTAGCTGCTCTAGCTTCTTCACTTGGCCTTCCCACTTGCTCTAGCATCCTCATTAATTTGGCCTTCTCACTTTGCTATTAAGCTGCGCTCCCATTCTGATTAAGGCTCTTGAGGATGGAAGATATGGAGAAAAACTCACTGAAAACTTCAAAAAAATTAGAGAAAGACTTTAGAAAAATTAGAGAAAACTAAGGGAAAGACAAAAAAAATTAAAAGGTAAGATCTTTTCTCACAAAGTTCTATTTGCTTCTTTTCCAATAAATGGATTTTAATCCTCTCAAAGTTCTCATGTTTGAGGGTTTCATCTATGGAAATATCTAGTATTAGAGTTTATACTACCAGAAATTAGCTTTTCACCAAGGGATATTCTTAGTACTGGTAAAATATTTTTAAAAATAAAAAATTATATTAGGGAGAGAATTTTTTTAAAAAAATTCTTTGTAATATTAAAATCTAATACCAAGTGAATTTCATTTGCAAATTCCCTCATTACTATAAAAATAAAATTCATAGGCAAAATTGGTATCATGTACTGATCTCTAATACCAATTCAATCAAAAGAACTTCTCCATCCCTCCCTTTTTCTTTCTCTCTAGATGTCTCCTAGTTATATATATAACCTAATACAAATTTTTATAAAAATATATAAAAAATTTAAGGATGAGAGGATTTGAACTTTGAATCTTTGGAGGGTTTAACAACTATTTGAATCAATCTATTTTTGAATTAATTAATAATATGTTTATCTTATTTAGATTATTATATATGAATATCGATCACACATAGCCTCCCATCTGATTGAAACTTGTAAAGTTCTCTTATATATAAGGCTATAAATAAGTTGGGTTGACCCATGATTTGACCTGACCCAATTCGCATAGTCCCGATCTAACATGTATTTAAAGAGCCATAGGTTTGGATTGGGTTCTAAAATTAGACTCAATCTATTTTTCAGATTGGGTCTACATTTATTAAATTCGGACCTGACCTGACCCGATCCAAAATGTTAGGACTTAAGCCTGTTTAAGCCTTTAAATTATGATTTAAGACTTGTATAGACCATATAAAGATAAATTTAAAAATATTTTATATCCTAATTTGTTTTGAGTGTAATATTGTTTGTTATTTATTTTGTATGGTTAATATTAGTTGGTTATATAGTAAAAAAAATATAATTGGCTACATTTGATTAAGACCCAACCCAAACCCAATATAGAGCTGAATTTTTTTGAATTTAGGTTGGATTATAGATGGATCGGACTCAACTTGAATGACCCATTGGGTCAAAGGTTTGGTCCATGGACCCAACTCACCTCCACCCGATTTTTTATTGGGCTGGGACTAGGTCTAATATTATGACCCAAACAAGGAATTGGGTTAGGTTGGGTCACTCAGGATCTGGTCCAACCCGACCTATTTACACCCCTACTTATATATAAATATCCAACACAAAACCCAAGCCATCGCCTAAACTTTCCTATCTAGCCGCTTCAAGCCTCCCACTCGATTGAAACTATCGAGAATAGAAAAACTAGAGGAAAAAAACTTAGGAAAATCATAGAAAAAACTATCAAAGAAAAGATGAAACATAATCATTCTAATATTGTTTTATAAAATAAATTTGTAATGGGTAAATAAGAGAATTTGAACCTAAAATTTTTTAAAAACTTGCCCACTGCCATAAACACTAAAACCACAATTGGTTTTTATAAAACATTAAGAATAAAAAATAAAAAACTCCCTGAATTTTATCTCAATTTGCAAATATCTCTACATCTCTAATTTCAGTAATGTCAACCCTACATTTATTAAATTGTTGCAATGTACCCCATCGACCTTCCAATATGGGGCATGATGCCTATGTGGCAAATTATTTAGGATTAAATGGCTAATATGACTTTTATTGGATTATTTTAAAACAAGATGAAATGAAATACCAAAAGTAATTTTAATCATCTTTCTTGCAATCACCTTCTCTCCACCTCTTCCATCACCTCCCTCACCTTTTGGTTCCTCGGATCTCTGCCAGCCCCATTGCCATCTCCACTCGACACAGCACCAGAATCTCGTCCTCCCCTGCCAGGTAGCCATCATTGATGCCATAGGTGGAGGCACACACCACTGTGGGTGGATTCATGGACATTGCATGGTGGGAACCGATGGAAGGAGATGGCAAGCTCGGCGGCGGCTAGGAATGTAGGGTTCAGTAACAAGGGCGGAAACATGGATTTCAAAAATTATTATGAAATCAATACCGAATCCTAAAAACAAGATCTCTTTATTATAGACAAAATCATACAAACATGCAATTAAATAACACATTAAATTAAAGTACCAACCTTTGATCTCTAAATCCAAATTTGGTGACAGATTTCTTGAAACAAACTTGATCACTCCACCAGGTGTCCAAACGTCCACCCTCCAATGGTGGTCCACAAGAGAAGCAATCAAGACACTAACTCTTCTAGGAAATGGTCCCTCTTCCTTTGCACTTCCTTCTTCCTAGCCTTGTCCTTGTCTTCCCTTAAACACTTATTCAAAAGAACACTACTTTCTTGAAGAAAGAAGAATGTCCTAAATGAATAAATTGTGTCTTAAAGAAAAACTACTAAGATAACTATTGTCTTTAAACAAGAGAGAAGGAAAAAATTTTCTATTTCTTTCCTTTTCCTTTCAAGAGTTTCACTCTTACTCTTGTTATAGATTAGAGTTTCGACAGAGTTCTAACTCTGTAAAGGAAACTCTTCTTAAAAAGAAAAGAGGGAAACAATATTCAGGAGAGGAAGAAAACCAGTAAACAAAACACCCGTAATACCAATCCTTAAATAGTTTACGTATAGATGTCAATCCAAAGATCACATCCCTCGGCAAAAATATTCTCACGCCCTTTCTTAATTTCTCATGGCCTTCCAGATTTAATCTCACGGCTTTTCTTAAAGGAAAAGTTGCGATGAATTTAAAAGGAAGAAGTCGCGAACTTAAATCTCCGAAGAGATGTCGTTTCATGCAACCGGGAAGCAACCACGCCTTTCTTAAAATCCAGATTAAATTCCCACCATTTGATGGCATCCAATGATCAACAAAAGGGGCACTAATTTGAGAAAGGAGGCTGCCCCAAAACTCTTCACGGAGTTTTTTGCGCTAAGATGTGAAGAGTCCATGCACGCATGGACTCTTCTCATTTGGCGCATAAAATAAAATGGGTGGGTGGAGGGGCTGATTTGGGTGTTTGCTTAGCCAATTGGGTTAGCCATGGATTAGATCAAAACTCAATTTACTTAATTAGTCTTCAATTAGGCTCAATTAGAACCCAATTAAGGCCAATTCGGAACCATAAACTCAAATCCGATTTGATTTCGAGCTAGGGTTTGCAACACATGCTAGTGTGTTTGTCCTGCAAACATGATTTAGTCCAAATTAAATCCTTGATCAATCCTCTTTCATGTGTGACCCATTGGGTTCCATATCTAGCCAGCAGTAGGCTCGAGTGCAAGTTGACCTAACCTGATTAGAACTCTTTCTAACCGATTTAGGTCAAACCGAGCTTTCCCGATTGAAAATTAGAAGTCATTCTAATTCATGATCTAATTAAAACTATTTAATTTGATCAACCTACAAGACATGATTGATGTCTAGCAACATTTCATGCCTACCCGGAAGACATGGAATTTTTGGTGGAAATACCAAAAATACCCTTCAGTGGAAAGCTACTATACAATTCAATCCTGCGATCACCAAACATCCAGAATATGACTATGAATATGGAATTATGTCAAATTCAATATCATATTCATATTTGTTTCAATTTGATAATGATGATTCAAATTTAATGCAATATTAGAAACCATTTCTAATATTCATTATGCTTTGATCAAAGACTCCCGAACCATCAAGTAATTAAAAACAAGTAGGATGCAATCTCCTCTTACTAGGAGTGATCGTTTCCATATTGATCTACTCACAACCTTCATATTCAATCCACCATATCCAGAACATCCCGTACATGACTTAGTCATGAATGAGTATGAACCAAAACATGGTTTCATGGATACAATGTTCCATGGTAATCTCGGGTCAAAGGATTATATGTATAACTTTCTACTATGAGAATATTCTATTGACAAGCAGATAAGGCTCCATTAGAGATTCTCAGGTTGGATCCATTCAGTGAACTTATTACCTAATAAGCACCCACATTCTAGTATTAGTGTCCTACACCTGTGACAGTGAGATCAGTCACCCAAACATACATAGAATGTGCTGGTCTTTCCGGAAACATTGATCCCCTACTCAAAATTCCACCGACCAGGAATATTTTAGATTTAGGTTTCAAGGTTTTAGGTCTCACTGGTATGATCACATCATAACCCTAAAACCATAGCCTTAATCTATGGGGTTTATCATTTCCTAATTTATAATTAAGACACAGCGAATGATAAAATAATGCCTTTATTGATAAAATTGTCAATACATTGGTCTGGAAGATATAAGAATATCCCATTAGAATACAATTTCAATTGGCTTATAGGGCATATTCCTTTCAAGGAACTCCAAAATGCCCTACAAAATAGACCCAGCCAATGCATGCTGGCAACAGAAATCTAATGCTGCAATCAAGTAAACACACAAAAGACAGAGAAAAATGGCAAGGAAACATACTCAAATGCACAATGCAAAACTAGTACTTTTATTAATAAAAATGGAGAGATTACAGGCAAATGCAACTACCACTAGACCTATCCTAAAAGCTCAGAACGTAGAGGAGGCAACAATGAACCATAAGAATCTATAAGGAAACCAGTCCACGATTGTTCTCACTCACCCTCTTGATACTATACATGTGAAGCATCCTGCCAAATCCCATCTTGGGGGTTCCAAGATATCGAGGATACTTGCATTTTTCTGGCTCATCGCAAGAAGCCCCGATACAAGGAAAAACTCTCCAAAACTAGCCAAAACAAGGAAAAACACCCTAGCGATAGTTGCTCATGACATCTTTTTACAAGATATGTACAAGACCGTCTCAAAGGCCATGGCAAAGCAAAATACTGTGTAAATGGATTTGACAGACTCCCCCACTTGATCAGGTCGATGCCCTCATTGACATGCTTTGCTTGTTTGCCTCGACCTTATCCTCTTCATGCCGTAATGAGTCCTTTAGCTCCCAGCTTGCTTATGACTAAGGAAGTTGTTTCCACTATACCAAGTACTTGATCACCTATGCACCATTGGATAACACATGGACTCTATCTGCCAAAATATTGTCAACCTGTCGCTCTAAGGAGGTAGTAATAGGGGTTGGATGGTTTAACGTATTCCTCATGGGATCCTCTATATCGGCATGGTATGGTTTGATGCAGCTTCCATGGAGCATTGGATGTATCTTGAGCCATGCAACAAGTTGCACTCTGTAGGATACATTTCCTACCCTTTCAAGGATGGGGAATGGACCCTCATACTTCGAACCAGTTCTTTATGCACCTTACAAAAGAATCGAAGTTGGGCTGGTTGGAGTTTAACCAGCACCATGTCGCCTCTCTTAAAGTCCAGAGGTCTCCTCCCCTTATCGGCCCACTTCTTTGTCTTCTTGGAAGCCTTCTCCAAGTATGCCCGTGCGATCTCAGTATTGCGATGCCACTCCTTGGCTAGATGATAAGCCAAAAGGCTATTCTCAGTGTACCCCACAACCACTATATGCGAAGAGAAGGGGTTGCTGTCCAGTGATGATTTCAAAAGGGCTCTTGCTTGATGCCAAGCTCCGCTGCAAGTTGGAGGAGAATTAGGCTATGTCAAGCAACTTCACCCAATCCCTTTGGTTGGCACTTACAAAGTGCCTCAAATACTGCTCCAGAAGAATATTTATTCTTTCTATATAGCCATCAGTTTGAGGGTGGAGACTAGTGGAGAAGTATATTTTTGACCCCAATAACTTGAAACGCCCAGTCCAAAATCACCCTAAGAACCTAGAGTCTTTGTCACTGATAATATTATGAGGGATACCCCAATACTTCACCACATACTTCAAGAAGAGTCAAGCTACCTCCTCTGCATAACAATGTAGGGGTGGTGGGATGAAGATGCCTACTTCGAGAATTGATCCACCACCATTAGGATCGACCCACACTCTCTCACTTTTGGCAAACTTGAAATGAAGTCCATAGAGACGCTCTCCCATGGTCGCTCCGGCATAGGCAAGGGTTCAAGAAGGCCATCAGGTTTGCTTTGCTCCACCTTATCTTGTTGGCAAATGAGACACATCTAGACATACTCTTCCACATCCTCTCCTATCCTTGGCCAGTAGTATGCCCTCTTAAAGAGGGCAATAGTTTGGTGCATTCCTGGGTGACCAGCCCAAAGAGTGTCATGACATTCTCGTAGTAGTTCTCTTCTAGGGTTGTCCACCTGAGGCACACTCACTCGATGCCCTTTTATCAAAATAAGCCCATCTTCAGACCAAAATTGCCATGCCTTTCCTTCATCAATGTGCTGCTTCAAGGTAATAGCTGTGGGATCCTTCAGCAGTCTATTTCAGATATGGGGTAGCAAAGTTGCTTGCATTTGGCTGACTCACCCTTGCTCCTCCACCTTTAGAGTGGCGAGCTCTGCCTTCCGGCTCAAGGCATCGGCCACATGGTTCATATGCCCTGGTTTATATTTCAAGGTCATGTCAAACTTTGCTAAAAAATCCTACCAGCAAGCCTATTTTGGAGACAGCTTCTTCTATGTTTGGAAATAGCTGAGGGCCACATCATTGGTCGTACCACAAATTATGATCCAAGGAGATAGTGCCTCCACATCCTTAGATAGTGAACTATCGCTATCATCTCCTTCTCATGAATAGTGTATCACCTCTCCATGTCATTTAGCTTCTGACTTTCAAATGTCACTGGATGGCCCTCATGAACTAGGACTCCTCCAATAGTAAAGTCTGAGGCATCAGTGTGGACTTCAAAGGATAAGTTATGATTTAGAAGTCATAGCAGGGGCTCCTCCATTATTGCAGCTTTCAAGTCCTCGAAAGCTTCTTGGCACCTCCAAGACCAATCCCATAATTGATCCTTCTTCAATAGCTCCATTAGTGGCATGGCTCGATGAGAGTAACCTGTGATGAACCGTCTATAGTAGTTAACAAACTCCAAGAAAGATCACAATTCCATCACTTTAGTAGGGGCCTGCCACTCTTGTATAGCCTGGACCTTCTCCTGGTCCATTCGGATCATGCCGCCACCAAGACAATGTCCCAAGAACAAATCTCTTCTTGGGCAAAGTAGCACTTCTCCTTCTTCACATAGAGGGAGCTCTCCCATAGAACTTGAAGGATGATCCACAAGTTCTTTGCATGGTCCTCCAGTGTCTGACTATACATGATAATATCATCAAGGTACACCACCATGAATTTGTCAAGATAGTCATGGAACAACTGGTTCATTAGTGTGCAAAATGTAGCTGGGGCATTAGTCAGTCCGAAAGGCATCATCAGGAATTTAAATGCCACATACCTTGTCACACATGTAGTCTTGCCTTCATCCAATACCCAGATTTTAAATCTAGCTTGGAGAAATATCAGACTCCACCCAACTGATCAAACAAGTTCGTAATTAGAGGAATTGGGTACTTATTCTTCATAGTTACCTTGTTTAGGGCTCGATAATCCACACACAAGCAAAGACTCCCATCATGTTTCTTCTGAAAGAGTACTGGGGCTCCGAAGGGGGCCTTTGAGCTATGAATGAGTCCTCCCTTTAGCAGCTCATCAAGCTATTTCCTAAGTTCTGCAAGCTCCAGTGGGGCCATATGATAAGGCAGATGAGCAGGAGGCTTTGTGCATGCCTCTAGCTCAATTTTGTGATCCACCACCCGCCATGGTGGCAAAGTCTTTGGCAACTCGAAAGGCATCAGATCTTTGAACTCCTGTAGAACTTTAGCCACCCCAGGAGGCAAGGGACCTATGTCTTTGGCTTCTGATTCCAGCTTCATAGTAGCCACATAGGTTAATTCTCCTTTCTTCATTCTTCTCTTCAATTGGAGTGAAGATATTTGCTGCATCCCTTCTTAAGTTCTCCGAGTAACAGGAATGACATAAGGGGACTCATCCCCCATCATGCATAGTGCATCTAGGAATGGTATTGGAACTACCCTAGCTGCCTGAAGAAACTTCATATCCAAAATCACCTGGAAATCATCCAGCGGTACAGCCATGAAATTGGCCTTCCCATTCCAAGTTCCGACTCGCATTGGTACCTCCCTTGCAAGTCCAACAATGGGTCAAGCTTTCAAATTCACTGCCTTCATTCTACTGGAATCCCCTTCTAGCTTCAATCCAAGACGAGTCGCTTCTCGATCAGCAACAAAGTTGTGGATTGCTCCTGTGTCCACCATTGCTTGGGTTACATGACCATTGAGCTCCACTTGCACATACATGAGTTCATTGGTTCGCTGACCAGTATGTTGACGAGTTTGGTGTTTTTCGACCATTGCTACTGCTGCTTTGGCTATTGTGGCTTGGATGGCTTAAGTTGCTCCCCCACTTGACCCTTGATGGCATTAGGTAACCTGAGGGAACCCATCCTAGGACCTTCAACTTGTTCCTCCTCACCTTTGCTACTAAAATCTTCCAGGTTAACCTGGCTCCGCTGCACACTGGCTTGCAAGGCATTGAGAGCCTATTTCTGAGAATAGTTCTTCACCATGTGTGGCCCTCCACATAGAAAGCACCCAGACTTTGGGGTCCTTGATAACTCTGCCCCCTTAGTCTTAGAGTCTTTCTTCTTCTCATTTTCCACACCCTTTCCTTTCGACAGCTTCTGATTCTTGGAGGTATTTTGCATGGCTTTCTTCTTCTAGTGGTTAGAGGGGAGGAAATCTGTCAATCACTCAGCTGTGGCTTGAGCAGATGCGAAGTCGGTGACACCTCTTCATTGCAACTCCTGCTGGGCCCATGGTTTCAAACCTTCTAAAAAGTGGAATAGCTTATCTTTCTCATACATATCCCTAATGTCTAACATCAGTGCTGAGAACTGCTTCACATATTCTTGAACAATCCCTGTATGCTAGAGATGCCTCAAGTTTCGCCAAGCAATGAAGTCCACATTCTCTGGCAAGAACTGAGACTTGATCTCTCTCTTTATGTCCTCCTAGTTGGCAATGATGCAACAACCCACCTGCATATCTTCATACCAAGTTTGCCACCATAGTTTGCATCCTTGGTCAAGTACATGGTAGCCAAGATGACCTTTGTCTCCTTTGAGTCAGGTCATACCACTCGATAGTATTGCTCAACATCGAATAGGAAGTTCTCTAACTCCTTTGCATCACAAGCTTCATTGTAACTTCTAGGCTATGGTGCTCTCATCTGGCTTGCCCTGCTTACTATAATACATGGAGCAAGCATGTTACCCACTGCCTGAGTCAGCACTGCAACCTTGGTGGTCAACTCATTCAGTTGCTCCTGTAAGATCTTGATAGACTCTTTAGTATTATCAGCGAGATTATCCACCATGAGCTGCTCCTAACGCAACTCCAAGTTTGCAACACAGTCCACCATTGAAAACAAATGTACCATGCTCTCATCCATTTGGCCCAACTGCACCTCCAATGCGAACATCCCTCCTTATGGCTTCGTGGCTTTGTATTATCAGCTTGTACATCTACCGGGACCAGTGTAGCAACCGTCGCCTCCTTGCACACTGTCCCACTTGTCTCTCCCTCATTCTTGTGACCCATGTGAGTTGTACCAATGTCTACAGCCGAACCTACTCTGATACCACTTGTCATGGGGCTAATCTTTTCTTAGGCCAAACCCGTGTAGCGCTCCAAAATGCCCTGCAAAAAAGAGTTAGCCAATACATTTTGGCAACAAAAATCTAATGCTGCAACCAAGGCAAACACACAAAAAATAGAGAAAAATGGCAAGGAAACACACTCAAATGCATAATGAAAAAATTAGTACTTTTATTAATGAAAATGGAGAGATTACAAGCAAATACAACTACTGTTGGACCTATCCTAAGGGCTCAGAAGGTAGAGGAGGCAATAATGAACCGCAAGAACCCATAAAAAAATCGGCCCACGATTATTCTTGCTCACACTCCCGAACTATACATGCAGAGCATCCTGCCAAATCCAACCCCAGGGGTTCCAAGGTATTGAGGAGACTTGAGTTTTTTTGGCTTGTCACAGGAAGACCTAACACAAGAAAAATCGCAAAAAACTAGCCAAAACAAAGAAAAAATATCCTAGTAGTAGTTGCTCATGACATCTTTTTACAAGATTTGTGCAAGATTGTTTTAGAGGCCATGGCCAAGCAAAATATTATGCAAATGACCTTGACAATAAGGCCCCTAAGGTTGAGGTTGAGGGCCTTCTTGGTCCAGGTAGTAGATGGCTATGGAAGGTAGAGGATGGCTGGGGTGCAAGCAGTGTCGAGGATGTGGAGGCAAGGGAGGACCTCGGTGATGCTTCCATGGGGATGGGGCCAACAATAGTAGTGCCTAGGGGATTGCCCTCCACTCCAAATTTTCCACCTTCTTTAGGAAAGCCTGCTCTTTTGCTAGCTATTGCCCAAATGGCCAACCCAAGAGGGGGGTGAATTGGGTTTTTAAAACCTTTTCACAAGTATGCGCTCTTTTAGAAACTCGGTGTGGTGAGTGATGTGATTTAAATAAGAGATGCGGAAGCAAGTAAGAAACACAATCAACATAAGTACAAACACCAGCAATTTATAGTGGTTCTAAGCAACCCGGCTCCTACATTCACTACCCAAGGTATCACTTGGAATTTTCACTATATTCACCCATTATAAATTCCAAGATACAACCCTTGCTGTACTTGGAACAACTTAAATAAAGAGTTAAAAATAGAGCAACACTAATGACAAACCAAACTTTGTCAGATGGTTGTAGTTGATACCCTTTGAGAAGCCTCCTTGATTGCTTATTTAATGCTCTTCAAGGCTTCCAAACTTCTTTAGTAGATGACTTAAATAGCTGATGGAAAGTAGGTGTGGACTTGAGTTCTTCCTTCAATGCTCTTGAACTTTTCTCCTTTTTTTCTTAAAGCTCTCTTCTCAAAAAGTTGTTTAAAACATGTTTAAATCCTTTGTTTATAGTCTCTAGAACTGATCCTAGGTAGAAATGACCGTTGTAGTGCCTTGGAAATTGAAATATGGCCGTAGGAGCACTTTTCAGATTCAAAAAATTAATTCTGGAACTAGCCGTTACTTACCAGAAACTGGAATTCGAGTTGGCTCGGTTGGGTCGAGTCAGCTCGGATTCTCAGACATGTTGAAACTGCACTTTGGTCGAGTCAACTCTTCTCAGTCGAGTCGGCTCGGATGCATATGAGTCAGCTCGATTGTCCGACTTTAGAAAATTGAACATTTGATACTCTGGACGAGTCAGCTCTGGTTCCTTTGAGTCAGCTCGGATGTCTACATGCCAAAAACCTTTGTACCATGCCAAAATAATGAGTTAGCTCTCTTGCTTGAGTCAGCTCGAGTAACTTAAGTCCAAAAGTATCCAAACTTCTTTAAAAAGCTTCCAAACACTATCAAACTTCTTCCAGTCCTAATCTAAGTAACTTAAACTTAAAATTTACATAGAATTGCTCCTTTTGCAAGAATGTATACTTAAGTTATTTAGAGCTTTTCAATATTTGAATATTTTTTCATGATTACATTGATATACTATAAAGATTACTGAAATGTAGGTAGAATGATTGTTCTTTTGAAACATCCTACAAAAACTTCTCAAATATTTGAATGTGTCAGCAACAAATGCATGCTCCAATATTTTGTTATCATCAAAATTATTTTAGGGATCAACAATCTCTCCCTTTTTGATGATGACAAAACACTGGGCATGAAAAAACTTTACAAATAAGTATTATATGAACATGTATTGAGAATGTGTCAGTATGTATCAATAAGTATCACGGCTTTATGTATCAAAGTCAATATTTGTTAAAGAAAGTGCTTTTGCTTTGGAATGTATTGGAGCTAGTTGAGTACTAGAACTGAATGTATTGGAGCTAATTGAATATCAAAGTATATCAGTGCAAAATAAGATCTAAAAGCAATTAATTTCCATTAATTTAGCATTAAGAAAGTATTGGTGCGCGTCTGCCAATTTAAATTACCTTAAGTCCACTATTCTAGGTAGAATAGCGGGAGTAAGGGTCGAATCCTCAAAGACTTTTGGATTATTTTAAAAAGAACTTTCCAACACAAATGCTAATATTTACTAATGACAGAAGTAAGCAATAACATAATTTAAATCTAAGGGAAGAAGTATTACTTGTGAAGATAATTAAGATGTGGTCTATCTTAATGAGAGCATGGCCCGTACCCACAGACCATGGCCCGTCCCTTTTCAGTATAGACCAGTCAAAAGTTTTCTTCACTCGAATAGAAAACTTACCTCAAACGCTTCGTATCCTTATCATAACTTGTTCCAGCATTTAAACTACTTCATACAAGATAAAAAGTTACGAATCAATATGAAGTAGAATATGAAAAAGCATTCATTTCATAAAATCTGAAGTACATCAATAAAAATAAAAGAAAATTAAAGAATTGCGGGAATAAGGATCCCTCTTTCCCTTTTTTTTGATTTCTGAGTAGCACGCTCTCTGGAGTGGTGGAAGCGATGGAAACTCGACAGCACCTCAGCAACAGATCAGGGTTCAAAGAACCAACAGTGGAGACAAAAATGGATGGGTGAGGAAGTAGAGGTGGGAGTGGAATAGTAGTGGCAAAGTGAAGGAGAGGTGGAGTAGAGTGGAGCAGAGATATTAAAAGTCCAGCAATGAAGCGGAGATCGAACGAAGTGAATGAAGTGATCAGCTTTATAGATGAGAAGCACTGCATTAGGCCCGCGTGGGAACCGCGGTGGTTTTTTATCTTAATTTGCCCAATAGTCTCGGTTCTACATCCCTATGCTCGTATCTGTTTGCATGATCCCTGGCAACGGTGCCAAAAATTTGGTGTGCATCGCTATGCACCGATTTAAATTACCTTAAGTCCACTATTCTAGGTAGAATAGCGGGAGTAAGGGTCGAATCCTCAAGGACTTTAGGATTATTTCAAAAAGAACTTCCCAACACGAATGCTAATTTACTAATGACAGAAGTAAGCAATAACACAATTTAAATCTAAGGGAAGAAATATTACTTGTGAAGATAATTAAGATGTGGTCTATCTTAATGAGAGCACGACCCGTACCTGCAGACCAAGGCCCATCACTTTTCAGTATAAATCAGTCAGAAGTTGTCTTCACTCGAATAGAAAACTTACCTCAAACACTCCGCATCCTTATCATAACTTGTTCTAGCATTTAAACTACTTCATACAAGATAAAAAGGAATGAATCAATATGAAGTAGAATATGAAAAAGCATTCATTTCATAAAATTTGAAGTACATCAATAAAAATAAAAGAAAATAAAAGAATTATGGGAACAAGGGTCCCTCTTTCCTTTTTTTTCTGATTTCTGAGTAGCATGCTCTCTGGAGTGGTGGAAGTGGCAGAAACTCTGTAGCACCTCAACAACAGATCAGGGTCACACAGAACCAAGCAATGGAGACGAAAATGGATGGGTGAGGAAGTAGAGGTGGGAGTGGAATAGTAGCGATGAAGTGAAGGAGAGGCGAAGTAGAGTGGAGCAGAGATATTAAAAGTCCAACGATGAAGTGGAGATCGAATGAAGTGAATGAAGTGATCAGCTTTATAGATGGGAAGCACCGTGTTGGGCCCGCATGGGAACCGCGGTGGTTTCTTATCTTAATCTGCCCAACAGTCTTAATTCTACGTCCCTATCCTCGCACCTGCTTGCATGATCCCCGGCAACGATCGTGCACCCACTGTAATCTTCCCAATGACCTCGCACCTTCTCTCTATTTAGTGATCCTATCCCCACACTCGCTCGTGCGATCCCAGGTTCAGTTCCAATGCTCCTGCTTATCCATTGCACAATTTCCATGACTTTGTTCTAACCAACTCACCGATGTTTATCCTCCTCCCTCGCCTCACCTTCTTTGTTCGGACATCTAATTTCCCGACAATAATCCATACAGTGAGAAAGAAAAAGGAAGATGGTGACTCTAATGATATCCAAAAATGGGTGGTAGCATGGACGGGTGGTGCGGTAACTGTGAAGGACTGATGGCATCATTTGGGCAGTGGCCGGATGGTGGCTGGCAGGACATGGAAGCCTAGATGCTGCAGACATAGGCACCGACTATTGTTGAAGATGATGCAGAGGGTGGTGGCGACTCTCGGGTGGTCGGCGATGATTGGCAGTGGAGGAAACAGCTCAGATTCGTGACGGTGGTGCTTTGCCGGAGAGGAAGGAGAAGATTGATCATCAAAGGGAGGAGAAGAGGAACTCATGGCAGCGACTGGTGGCTCCAGTGAACTATCTGGCTGGTGAGGGGTGTGGCAAGACATTGGGGCGGCAATGTGGAGTCAGGCGGTGGTTCCGATGGCTTCTTCGACGATGGGGAGGTGAAAACGGGCTGGTGGTCCATGGTTCCCAGCCATGGACCGCCAGCAATGGTAGTTGTGCACCGTCCAATGCTTTGTAGACCAAATGGCCGGTCCATGGTGGATCGGTTGTTTTTTTTAAAAAACACTATTGCAAACTTCAAAATTCATGCTGCTCTGAAAGATGTGCTAAATTCCTTCTAAAATTGACTTTGGGCTCATATGAACTCCGATTTGCACCGCTGGATTCCATAAATCAGGCTCTACAAGTTGGAAGCTACATTTCCTAAACAACATTGATAAAAGTATCAATTCTAAGTAAAAAAGATAATTTAATTATTAAATTAATACTTTTATGTATATATATTATATAATTATCACACCCCCCAACTTGAACTTTGCTCATCCTCGAGTAAAGCAGATGAATTAGTTTCATGTTCTAATTTATCCAAGAAGTAAAAATTATCTTACTAACTCTAAAATCAGTTGATACCCGGTTAGACCATTAAAGAGGTACTTCATCGGATTACCAAGTCCACCCATTTAATGGTGATGAAGTCCAAAGATGTTTTCAAGAGTTCTTCTTTTCCTAACTTTCTCCCTCACTATCCACATCCTCCAACTTACTTTGGTTTTGGTGTAGTATCAGTTTATTTAGTCCCCTTCTTCTTCTTCTTCTTCTTCTTTTAATTAATTATTTATATAATATAAAGCCAGTGTAATGTCTTAACAACTTGCTTCCTAGATGATCCTTATAGCGAGCTTTAGGCCAATGACTTCCAAACCAGTTGGCTTTAGGACATTAGGTGTAAAACACCCATCAGGTTTACTGACTCGAGTAAAAAAGGCTACGCATTAAGACTGACTCTACTAAAGGTTTCTTTACATTCCCACTTTTTGACGCGAACAACAACACTTAGTTAGGAGAAGGGGCCCAGTTACTCAGTGAGAAATGCTAAAAACCTTTTTTATTAGACTTTAAAGAATACTTTTTTTTCGATATTTTTACCTATGCCATTATAAGGTAGATTCTTTATCAAGATCAATAGGCAGAAGGGTCTGGAAGTACTCAAGAAACTTTTCTGGTCTAAACTCTTCCATTTATAGGGTTTCCTTGATAATTTATCCCTCAATATCTTTAAAATAGTCTAAACCGTTAATCATTCATCATTTAGCAAGTTTGATTATTTTCAAATTGAGACAAAGTTTAGTATACAGAAATTGATTAAAGTTTTACTTGAGGATTAGATTAATTTAATTTCCCCCCTAACTTAATCTCCATTGTCCCTAATAGAAGAGGATACTAATAATGTAATGGCATGGAAGGATACCACCTGGTAGTTCTTTTGTCACTATATTTCTCACAATCTTCTTTTATTACTCCTCTCAATTTATTCTAAAAATAAAGAATACAAGGTTAAAACTAAAAGCATGAACTGGGTTGCCTCCTAGGAGCGCTAAGTTTAAAGTCTTCAGCAAGGCTAAATTGATTGTCATGGCAACATTGGGTCCATAAGGTCAAGAGTTTCAACAACTTCTCCATCATTGATTTCTTAAATATACGATTTCAAATGCTGGCCATTTCCTTAAAAACATTTCACTGCTTGGGATCCCTAAGCTCAACAGCTCCATGAGAAATACCTAAGTTATTATGAAAGGTCCATCCCATCGTGAACGAAGTTTTCCAGGAAAAAGGCATAACCTAGAATTGTAGAGCCATACTTTTTGATTAGGCTCAAATAATTTTCTATTAATAAATTTGTCATGATATGCCTTTATTCGAGCCTTATAAATTTTCGAACTCTCGTATGCTTCATTTCGTAACTCTTCCAACTCACTTAGTTGAAGTTTTCTATTGGAACCTGCACTCTTTATATCAAAATTAAATTGCTTGATGGCCCAAAATGCACGGTGTTCCAATTTCACAGTTAAATGACAAGCCATTTTAAACACTAACCAGTACGGAGACATTCCTAGAGGGGTTTTGAAAGTAGTTCAAGAAGCCCATAATGCATCATCTAAATGTTTTGACCAATCTTTCCTCTCAAGTCTTACCATTTTCTCAAGAATATGCTTGATTTCTCTGTTCGAAACTTCAACCTGGCCACTGGTCTGGGGGTGATATGGTGTGGCTACTTTGTATGTTATTCTATATTTTCTCATCAATCCTTCAAAGTGCCTATTCATGAAATGTGCACCCCCATCACTAATAATGGTCCTTGGGCACCCAAACTAACTAAGGATGTTTCACTGAATGAACTTGATTACAACTTTGTGGTCATTGGTTCGAGTTGCCATAGCTTCAATCCATTTTGACATATAATCCATGCTACCAGAATGTACTCGAATATGAAGGAAGGAGGAAATGGCCCCATGAAGTAAAAACCCCATACATCAAAAATTTCAATAACTAAAATAGGGTTTAGGGGCATCATATCTTTCCATGAAATATTTCCCATTTGTTGACACCTAAGATAATTGCGGCCAAATTCATGTGCATCTTTGAAAAGAGTTGGCCAGTAAAATCCACTATGCAGCACCTTTGCTGTAGTTTTCTTTCGACTAAAGTGTCCCCACAGGCAAGAGAATGACAAAAATTGAGTATGCTTTTGAATTCACTCTCAGGGACACATCATCTAATCACCTGATCTGAATAATATTTAAATAATTTAGGTTCCTCCCAAAAAAAAATATTTGATCTGCAAGAAGAACCTATTGATGTGGGATGAAGCTCTGATACCAGAAATTGATGTGGGACTAAGATGATGCAGGACTATACTAATGATGAGATGGATATGCAAATATTTTTTTTTCTTTTATGATTTAACTTTTAAAAGATTTTTTGATTCCCGAAGTCAAGCAAAGATTAGATCTAGAGGTTCTATAAGCACAAGAATTTCTAGCATGCAAGCTTAGCCCCTAAACAATGATGAAGAGAGGACCCCGAGATTGAGAAATCCTATAAGACTTAGCTCTAAATCAATACCTACTTAGGAGACTAGGGAGTGCAAACCTTGAAAATTTTGATGTACCCGATGCCGAGTTCACTCACACTCGCGGATGCAGCCTGGAGGATCAAGCCTTCGACCTTGCAGATTTGCTGGCTTTTTGTCTAATGGTCCCGAAGGCAAGGGAGACCAAATCTTTTGTCCATGGCACCTAGAGGACCTACGAGCAACCAAGTAAAGGATTAGAAAATAGCAAGTAGGGGTATAAGAAAATAGCAAGTGTTGGGAAAGGAGTTGAAGATGGTGGTCGAGGAGGGCTCTTCTCGTTGGGCATCTAGGTGGATCTTCCAGGTGGCGTCTTAGCTTGAAGATGGAATGGTGGCTTGTGAAGGAGGATGGTAACTCAGGGCCTCTCACCCTTTGATATCCCGAAGGACAAAGGCACTCTCTCACAGAGTTCCTAGTCTAAGATGACAATGGCTAATGGAAGAAGAACTTCTCACTTTTTCATTCATCAAAAATTAGTTTCTTACAAGGAGGGTAGGGCCCTTTATATAGGCTCCTAAGTCCCATTCAAATTTCAAAAGAAAAGGTTACAAGCCATCATCAAAGAGGTGCTTAAAAATCTGAATTTGACTCTTGAAATCCTCCTTTAACCGGCCTTGATTTGGTGGAAAGCTTGATTCGGGGAGTGAGGAAGGGATCATGTCTTCAAGAATCTTGGGATTCTTAGTTGACTTTAGGATCCTTCCTTGGCCGACCATGCTTCTATGGAGAGAGGCTTGATATGGGGGAGGAAGGGAGGAAGTGGTTGGCTTGGATCAAGAGGAGGCTTGATGGGGTGTCCACATGGCATTGACTTTGGAGTTTCCCTCTTGCCTTGGCCGCCCAACATGACTTGGTGATGTGGCGCTTCCTCACGCCACATGGCACAGATGAAGTGGCACTCCATGAATTGAAGTGGTGCTCCTACTTGGCGTGGAGAGATTGCTTGAACCGTCAACAACTAGGCTTGACTTGAATGCTCACCAAGCTTGAGCCCAACCTCAAGTAGACTTGAGCTTGAACCAATTCAGCTAACTACAAGACCCATTGACCCAACTTGACCAAATTGGCTAAGATACATGACTAAAACAAAAATTGAAACCAAGTACATGACTCAAAAATAAATTGCTCAAGCTTGAAGCCTTATTACAGGACCCAACAAATTAAAAATCCTAATCCAGGATCCACAGAGTGTTAAGGAGCCTTTATTTGACCCTAGTGCCCACACCACCTATCCTTTTCTTGTTTTGACTAGTGGGGAGGAACTTGCCCTGTTGCCAAATAATTTACAATATGGGCAAACCAGGGAAGACTATTGGAAGTAATCGAGAACAACTATTCATCAGGGAACCTATCTTTAATTGTTTCTTTGTTGTATTCAACCAAGATCCTAGATATATGATCTACTACCATATTTTCAGAACCTTTCTTATCCAAAATTTCTAGGTCAAATTCTTGTAGTAGAAGGATCCATCTAATCAGTCTCGGCTTCGTATCCTTTTTGGATAGCAGATGTCTCAATGATGAATGATCAGAATAAACTAGGACCTTAGACCCTAATAAATATGATCAAAATTTTTTCAGGGCGAATACAACTGCTAGTAACTCTTTTTTAGTAGTGGTATAGTTCATTTGTGCATCTGAAAGAGTTTTACTAGCATAGTATATTACATGTGGTTCCCTATTAAGCCTTTATCCTAAAACTATCCCTATAGCATAATCAGAGGCATCACACATGATTTCAAAAGGTAGGGTCCAATCTAGAGGCTCGATGATCGGTGCAGTGGTCAAAGTGGTTCTAAAAATGTTATAAGCGGCCAGACATTCTTTATTAAAATCAAAAGAACTATCTTTGGCAAGTACATTACATAATGGTCAAGAAATTTTGCTGAAATCCTTGATGAAGCGTCTATAAAAACCATCATGGCCAAGAAAGTATCATACTTATCTAACCAAGGTCGTAGGAGGCAATTTCGAGATTAGTTCAACCTTAGCTTTGTCAACCTCAATCCCTTACTTAGAAATAATATGTTCGAGCATGATTCCCCCACGAACCATAAAATGGCTCTTCTCCCAACTTAAGACTAAGTTTGTCTCTATACGTCATTTTGGTACCTTAGTCAAATTCTGGAGGCAATCATCAAATGAAGATCCAAACATAGAAAAATCATCCATAAACACTTAAGAAACTGACCAACCATGTCAGAAAATAAGGCCAACATATATCGTTGAAAGGTGGTTGGTGCATTACAAAGACCAAAAGGTATGTGTCTAAAGGCAAATGTTCCAAAAGGGGAGGTAAAGGTGGTCTTTTCTTGGTCTGCAAGAAATACTAGGATTGGTTGTACCCTGAATATCCATCCAGGAAACAAAGAAACTCTACCCTTCTAGCCATTCTAAAACTTGATCAATAAAAGGCAGAGAAAAGTGATCTTTCCTAGTATTGACATTTAGTTTTCGGTAGTCTACACACACTTTTCAACTAGTCATTGCTCGGGTGGGAATTGACTCACCCTTTTCATTTTCTATGATAGTAATACATGACTTCTTAGGTACTACTTGGGTTGGACTGACCCATTGGCTATCTGAAATTGGGTAAATAATTTTGGCATCAAGCCACTTTACCACTTCTTTCTTAACAATTTCCCGCATGATCAGATTTAGCCTCCATTGCATGTCCCTATGTGGTTTAGCTTCCGCTTTGCAGTGAATGTGATGCATGCAAATAGAAGGGTCAATTCTGTTGAGATCAACTATCATCCATCCAATTACTTCTTTGTGTTCTTTAAGTACATCCACTAATTTATTTTCCTGATCCGAGGTTAGGATAGATGCAATGATTATCGGAAGGGTATCATTGGATCCAAGAAAAGAATATTTCAACTTTTCAGGGAGAGGCTTCAAGTCTAGCTTGGGTGGTGCTCCTAAGGATGGTACTAAAGGGCTTGATTAAGTAGATAATAGTTCATACTTTACAGTCCAGGGAGGAGTGGTGCTAAACTTGGGTGGCTCTAACAAAGCATTCACCTCATTTGTATTTTCATCAACATCAAAATTGTCTATTCCAAAATGGGTCACACATGCTTGTAAAGGATCTGAATCAAGCAAAATAGGGAGTTTCCTATTTACAGCTTCCTCTATCAGGTTCACTTCATGATGACAATAATGAGGTGGTCCTTGGGATGCATTAAAAATATTCAATCTCATCTTTTTATTTTCAAAAGATACATCCATTACTCTCGTTCTATAATTTATACAAGCATTAGCGATAGCTAAGAAAGGTCTTCCAAGAATGATGGGTATTTGACTAGGGTTATCGCTAGATTCCATATCCAAAATAAGAAAATCAATAAGTAGAATTCATCTACTTTCACCAACACATCCTCTAACATTCCACGGGATACCTTGACTGATCGATTTGCTAATTGTAAAGTCACCATCTTGGGTTTCAGTTCTCCAAATCTGAACAAATTATACACTGAGCTTGGGAGAAGGTTTATACTTGCACACAAATCAAGTAAGGTTTTCTTGATTGTAAGGTCCCCTATGACACATGATATGATTGGGGTACCAGGATCTTTGAGTTTGGGTGGAGCTATATGTTGAAAAACTGAGCTAGCTTGCTAAGTTAACTAGATTTTCTTAGGTATGTATGCCTTGGATTTCCGTTTCTATGTGCACAAGTCCTTAAGAAATTTGGCATAAGCCAGAACTTGTTTAATGGCATCAAGAAGAGGTAGGTTTATCTAGACTTGCTTGAATAATTCAAGCATCTCATTCATTTTCAGATTCTTCTTGTCCAAAGGTAGGGGTGATTCTAGAGCACTAGGGAATGGAGCCTTAGGTATAGGTGCATTACCAATGGATTCCTTTTTCTCTTCATTCATCTTCTCTAGCTTAGCCAGTTCTAACTTTTGGGTCAGGTCAGGCTGGTTCAATATTTTTCCACTTCTTAAGGTTATGACATATTTAGCATGTTCGAAAAAATTTTCAGGTCTAGTGGAGGAGCTTTCAGCTATGTATTGACCTTTAGGATTGCTAATGGGCTAGCTAAGTAACTTACCTTCCTCCCTTCGATTGAAAGCTGTAGCTAGCTGACCTATCTGGGTCTCTAGCTTGGCAATGGCTTATGTGTGAGAGTGGAGGAGTTGGGTATTTATTTCTAGCCCCTTTAATTCTTTGAACACCTTCTCTTCAAAGGTAGGGTCATAATTATTCGGTGGAGGTTGTGGGGCACTTGGATACTGCAAAAATGGCATGCTTCTAAAGTTGGTCTCTTGATGGTTTGGCCTAACTGATGAATTGATGATAGGTTAGGGTTTCCAAGAGAAATTTGGATGATTGCGCCAGCTAGGATTGTAAATATTTGAGTACGGGTTGTTTCCTGGTCTAGGAGCCATTCGGGTTTGGGCTTGATGGGCTTGCTCCTGAACAAGCTCAGGAAATTGGTAAGCAGCTAGACAATCACCTATCAGGTAGGCGGGACTCGAGCAGACAATACAAACATCATGATCATGATTTTGATGAGATGAGGAGGAAGTATTTCCAGCTTGCAAGATTCAGTCAAGCTTCTTAGATAGTTCATTTACCTTGCTGTAGATATCCACAGCATGACCAACTCATACATTCCCCCTCTCTTGGATCCCATGGATCCTATGGGGAGATCTCTATGGGCAGCAGACATGTGGTGCAAAGAATTTTCACTTAGAATTTCAAACAGCTGCCATGCCTCATGTTCATTTTTGAGCATGAACGTTCCTCCATATGAGGCATCCACCATTTGCAGGTGCCTTTCTGACAGGCCATCATAAAAGCACTGGACTAATTGCCATTTTGGTATGGCATGGTGAGGACATTTCCTAATCAACTCTTTCAATCTCTTCCAAGTTTCATGAAATATTTTTCCGTCTAATTGGGAAAAACTGGTTATGGCATTTCTAATCTGATTTGTTTTTCCTATGGAGAAATACTTTTTAAGAAATTCTCTCTGAAGTTGATCCCAAGTTGAAATAGTTATAGTGTCTAGGAATCCAACCAGTATTTAGCTTTATCTTTCAAAGAAAAAGGGAATAACTTAAGCCTTAAAGCATCATTAGAGAAATTTTGTATCTTTACTGTTGAGCAAATTTCGAGGAATTCATTGAAGTGTTTATATGATCCTCATTTGCAAGTCCGTAGAAAGAGGGTAACACTTGTATTACACTGGACCTGATTTCATATTGAACGGCCTTTATAGGGGGTACTTGGATACATGGTGAATATGTATACTTTGAAGGAGTGAAATACTCCTTCAATTGTCATGAAGGATCAATTTCTTGATTTCCTTGATTGGGATTCATAGTACATGGTCTCTTTGATCTGTTTGCTCTACAGGTTCTATCTCCTTCTGGGTCTAGGGGTATGAGTTCAGGTTCTAGTGATCGACGACCTAGCATACACCCTACAATGATACTCTAAAGCAAACAGCAAACAATAATTCAGTTTTTTTTTTTAACTTTTCTTTTTTTAATTAAATTAAATTATTTTAAAAATAAAAAATGAGAAGAGGTCTAAAGAAAGACTCTTAAAAGAGTCCTAGACTAGAGAGAAGAGAATTATATTAATTAACTTTTTTTTTCAAACAATTGAGATAATCAAAATCACTATCCTGAGGTTAACCTGGATCTAGACAGATCTTAACTATTCCAAGGTTGCATTCGAGCACTCCAAGCCCAAGATCAACTAACTGACTCGACCAAGTAAGTGTAAGGTTGGTGGGGGTCTACCCGTTGCTTGCCTTAGATACCAATTGAAATTGGCCAGGTAAGCAAATGAAACCAATTAAAGAATCATCTTTTTTTGGGCTCTTATCCCTGAACCACTTTTCTTAGACACCAAGTAGCTAAATGATCTAAACCTGATCCAACTCTAGGATTCCCTTGTCCTATTGAGCTCGAAATCCTTAGGGCTGGTGTCTAATTAGATTTAAAGTTAATGTTTGGGTCAATGCAAATGATGGGTGGTGATTTGTGGGCTAAGGAAGGGTATTGAACTCCCCACCTTATCTGATTAATTGGGTTATGCCCTTAAAGTAAATTATGGAGAAATGGATGCAACAAACAAGATGTCCAAACTAAAAGTTATTACACAAACAAAATTAATCTAATTACTTTTTTTAAAAAATTTGGTGATTAAGTTTCTAATTCCCTAATAAATTATGAGATGTCAGGATAATTTTTTTTTTGATTTTGCAGAAAAGTAAATTTACCTAAGTCAATCTAAAAATTGGAAGAAAATAGCACCACTCTTTTTTTATTATTCAACCTTTTTGTACCCTAGGACAACCATTCAGCATAACATTCCAGTTATGCCAAGGCAACCTTATGTCAGGGCACTCAAGATTGAAAAATACAAACTACTAATAATTTTTTCTTGAATTTCAAATTTTTTGAATTTTGAGTGCCCTGACATCTCATAATTTATTAGGGAATTAGAATTTCAAAGTTTTGAATTTTGATTTTTTTTTTTCAAAAAAATGCCAAAAGTTCTATGCAATGATGCCAAAAATCTGGTGCGTGTTGCTACGCACTGATTTAAATTACCTTAAGTCTATTATTTTAGGTAAAATAGCGAGAGTAATGGTCGAATCCTCATGGACTTTACGGTTATTTCAAAAAGAACTTTCCAACATGAATGCTAATATTTACTAATAACAGAAGTAAGCAATAACACAATTTAAATCTAAGGGAAGAAGTATTACTTGTGAAGATAATTAAGATGTGATCTATCTTAATGAGAGCACAGCCCATACTCGCAGACCACGGCCCGTCCGTTTTCAGTATAGACCAGTCAAAAGTTATCTTCACTCGAATCGAAAACTTACCTCAAATGCTCCGTATCCTTATCATAACTTATTCTAGCATTTAAACTACTTCATACAAGATAAAAGGCACAAATCAATATGAAGTAGAATATGAAAAAGCATTCATTTCATAAAATCTGAAGTACATCAATAAAAATAAAAGAAAATTAAAGAATTACGGGAACAAGGGTCCCTCTTTTCCTTTTTTCCTAATTTCTGAGTAGCACACTCTCTAGAGTGGTGGAAGTGACGGAAACTTGGTAGCACCTCAGTAATAGATCAGGGTTCAGAGAACCAAGCAATGGAGACGAAAATGGATGGGTGAGGAAGTAGAGGTAGGAGTGGAATAGTAGTGGTGAAGTGAAGGAGAGGCGTAGTAGAGTGGACCAGAGATATTAAAAGTGGAGATTGAATGAAGTGAATGAAGTGATCGGCTTTATAGATGGGAAGCACCGCGTCGGGCCCGCATGGGAACCGTAGTGGTTTTTTATCTTAATCTGCCTAACAGTCTTGATTCTATGTCCCTATCCTCGCACCTGCTTGCATTATCCCCGGCAACGATCATGCACCCGCTGTAATCTTCCCAATGGCCTCGCACATTCTCTCTATTTAGTGATCCTATCCTCGCACCCACTCGCGTGATCCCAGGTTCAGTTCCAACGCTCTTGCTTATCCATCACATGATTTCCGTGACTTCATTCCAACCAACTCACCGATGTTTATCTTCCTCCCTCACCTTGCCTTCTTTGTTCGGACATCTAAGTTCTCGACAACAATCCATATGGTGAGAAAGAAGGAAGATGGTGACTCGAACGATATCCAAAAATGGGTGGCAGCATGGATGGGTGGCGCAGTAACTATGAAGGATTGATGGCGTCATCTGGGCAGTGGCCGGATGGTGGCTGGCAGGATATGGTGGCTTGGATGCTACAGACATGGGCATCGACTGCAGTTGATGATAATGTAGAGGGCGGCGGTGACTCTCGGATGGTCGACAATGATTGGTAGTGGATGAAACAGCTCAAATCCATGACAGTGGTGCTTTGCCAGAGAGGAAGGAGAAGAAGATCATCAAAGGAAGGAGAAGAGGAACTCGTGGCAGCAACTGGTGGCTCCGATGAACTATCTGGTTGGTGAGGGGTGTGGCAAGACATTGGGGTGGCGATGTGGAGTCAGGCGGTGGTTCCGACAGCTTCTTCGATGATTAGGGAGGTGAAAACGGGCTGGTAGTCCATGGTTCCCAGCCATGGACTGCTAGCAATGGCAGCTGTGGACCGCCCAATGCTTTATAGACCAAATAGCCGGTCCATGGTGGACCGGCTATGTTTTTATTAAAAAAACATGGTTGCAAACTTCATAATTTGTGCTGCTCTGAAAGATGTGCTAAATTCCTTCTAAAATTGACTTTGGGCTCATATGAACTCCGATTTGGATCCGATTTGCACCGTTAGATTCCATAAATCAATCTCTACAAGTTGGCAGGTACATTTCCTGAACAACATTGATAAAAGTATCAATTTTAAGTAAATAAAGATAATTTAATTATTAAATTAATACTTTTATGTATATATATTATATAATTATCACAACAAAGCTAATTGATCATTAAAATGTATCAGGGCTAATTTAGTTTCATTGATTTCCATGTACTAGAGCTCATTGATTTCAAGAAAATATCAGAGCTAAGAAAATATCAGAGCTAACTGACTTCTCCCCCTATTTTGCATATTCTCATGAATTGAATTTTAAAATTTCCATGCACAACACAAATAGTAGTCCCCCTTTTTGTCATCAACAATAAAGGTCCTTTAAGCATTTAATAATTTTTGAAATAGAGTAAGAATATTAACATGATTTGAGATAATTTCACATTCTCTTTATAGTTAGGATATTCTTATTAATATTTTCCTTTCTTTTGCAATGACAATTGTTTGAAATTTACTGTCGAGTCCAAACTTTAAGTATCACAGAAGAGTTAAAATAGTAGAAAGATAATGACATTAAAACAAAGTGCACTCATACATATATATATAAGGAAGTTCAATACAATTACTCAATACAACCAACAAAAACAAGATACAAAAGATACAATCATCAAGATCTAATCATCTTCTTCCTCACTAGAGGAAGAACCTATTTCTAAGACAATAGAAGAGACCTTAGTTTTAAAGGGTTCGTGCCTAAGATCTCTGAGTCTAGTTCTAGTGGGAGCTTTAGGTCTAGTGGATTTGGCTTTTGGTCTAGCTTTAGGTTTCGAAGGAGTAGGCTCAGTCTTGATGTCTCTAGAAAGCATAGGGTCATGAACAACAGGAGGTGGTGGTGGCTGTCTTGATGGTCTGGCATGAGGTGGTGGCTGCCTAGGTACATATGTGTGCTGTGAAGGTGCCTGCCAAGAAGTAGATGCACCAGATGTAGACTGAACTCCAGTCATAAAGAGTAAGATAGTCTGAAGCTCAGACTCTACTCTCTGAACTCCCAGCTATAGCTCATGAATTGTACTGGCCTGATCTCTGGCAAATGAGTCTGCTTCTCATCGAAGTCTCCCAAAGTCAGAGCATAATTCTCTGAGGTTTGTACAGTAGTCATCCTGGATCCGTTGCCTCATCTCCAAAGACTCAACTTTACATGTCAACTCCCTCATCTCTATTCGGAACTCCTCTAGACCTCTCTCGAGTGTTTGGCGAAGATCGCCAAATATCGATATGAAGGATCCTATCAAAGTCTCAGCAAACTGAGTAAGCTACTCCAAGGAAAGACCAGAATGAGTGCCAGCCAAGGTCGATGGAACTAAATGAGCTGCTAGTGCTGCTAACGATGCTGGTGGAATCCTGGGTTTGTCGGTCTGTCTAGTCATCCCAGCCTATCCCTAGGTCTCCTCATCTATGGAATCCTCATCGCTGTCACCAGAATCACTATCACTATCTCCATCAGACTCCTCTCTAACAGTGCCAGTAGTTGCAGTCTCGTGCTCGCCTCCTCCTCATCTGACGATTGATGCAACACTCTTTGACCTGATGTTTTCTTGACCCAAACTCCTTCAACTTGGTGATATCCCATCCTATGCAGGAATTTCACCGAGTATCTATCAGTGTGGTGAAGGAGTCGCCCATCCTCTTCGGTCAAGTCGATACCAAACTCCTGAATAACAAAGTAAACATCATCCCATAAGGCAGACATGCCTTCACTCTCCTAGCTGCTCCCGTATCTATGTCAGCATAATGAATGAAAGATTGAGGGCCTCCCCCTCAATCACATATCTCATAAACATCATATCACATTCGCTAACCCAATCAAAGTGACCTGTACGGGGCAAAAAGATCTGGCTGATGATGTTATGCAAAAGCCTCATTTCCAGGGATAATATGTTAGCTTGAACATTAGCTATCCCACCAACATCTCTTCTCTCCATAATAAGTCTCAGGGTTTTATGCTTGTCTTTTAAATTTAGAAAATATTTCCCTTCTTTGGGCATTCTCAGAGCCCTACTAATCCTTTCTTCATCAACAATCATTCTAACTCCCTTCACAGATGATTCCACACTGTTTTCTCCAAGAGATAAATTTTTTAAGAAATTCTTGACAAGGCCAGGGTATGTAGGAATATCCAAGGAGCAAAAGTAGTCCCAACCTTGATTTTCTAAACATTCTCCAATTCTAAAACCTTGGTTTTTGAGAAATGAGAAATCAATTTTCCTACAACAAGTCACTAGACGGTTTTCCATAGGGATGACTTGCCTTGTAGGTGCCGGAGATAAATTCCTCGATTCATCTTGCTCTTCAACCTGAGTTAGCTCATCCTCATGCCTTTTGGATCTTCTTTCTCATTGGATGAGGCTCGTATCCACATGCCTCGGTCTCTTGGCAACTTGTTGAATCCGTTATTGATTTTGATGATAAGCAAAATGGTTAAGTATAAGTTGAGTACTAATGATTTCCTTGAAGTGTGTTTTTATAGAAAAAGATGCTCGTAAATTTGAAAAAGTTTGTTTGATTGAAGAAGCCAAGCTTAGATGAAAGATATACTCAAAGAAGACTTGGACAGTCAAAGTTTGCTTGAATGGATACTTGAGTGAGACATAAATTTGGTTCAGCACAAGTTCAAGTATTTTTGTGAAGATCTCAGTAAGGTGTCGACTCAAAGTGTTGATACATGACACCAAGTATCGACACATGAAAGTAAAGTGTTGACTCAAGCCGGTATACAAAGAAAGTTTCAGATGGCACGGTTGAAGTGTCAACACATGGACATGAAGTATCAACTCAAAATGTCGACATATGGATCAGCTCACTGCCTGAGATTTTTAAGTCACAGAACTTACTAAAGATGAAGAACTGCAGAAGTGTCGACACATGGATGCGATGTGTCGACTCAAAGTGTCGGCTCACCTGAAGAAGTGTCGACACATCTGAGATTTTTAGAAAGCCAGATTGAAGATATTTGAACTTAATGTCAACTTAAGAAGTTCAAGTGTCGACCTGAAGTGTCGACTTACAGCCTAAAGTGTCGACACATGAAGTTCTGGAAACAGTAATGGCTAGTTTTTCAAATGCAGAACTTTTCTCTTTTCACCCCCAACAGCTAGATTCTCGAGTCTAATAGCTAGAAACCAGATTTGAGGCCTTGGAAATGTATTTATATGCTCCAAATCAAATCAAAAGAAAGATGTTCAATGGAAATAAAATAGAAATATCCAAGAGAGAAGAAAAGAGAGCATTCATTGAAGTTCAACCACTCTCAAGAAAAAGCAAGCCTCCAAGCATTCAAGAGTCTTCAAGAGCATTAAAGATCAACCATTCTTGAGCAATCAAAGAGGCTTCATCAAGTTGAAAGCATCACAACTACCAAGCTTCAAAGAGATACCCACTTTTTATTAGAAAGCTTTCATTCTCTTTACTTCAAACTATTATTTGTTGTAAGGGTTCTTGGTTAGCCTATTACAAAATCAAGGGAGGTTATTGGTGAGCCTTTGAAAATCAATTAGGTTCTTGGTTATCCCAAAAAACTAAGAAAGGTTGGTGGTGAGCCTTAAAATCATTTAGGTTCTTGGTTAGCCCGTAAAACTAAGTGAGGTTTTTACTTGTGAGCCTTGTGAAAATAAGTCGGATTTTGATTAGTGAGCTTGGAAAACTAATCGACTGTAATCGATTGAGATTATAGTAAATTCCCAAGAAAATCTTAGGGAGTGGATGTAGGTGCATTAGATAGTACCGAACCACTATACTTCTTTGTCTTTGTGGTTGCTTGCCTCCTCTTATTGCTCTTACATTTATTGCTTTTTATTTTTGCTGCATATTTACTTAAGAGCATTATATTTGAATTCATAGTACCTTGATTAATTATTGGATTAGATTACATACTATTGTATTGCATCAAGTAATTATTTTTTAGAGACCCAATTCACCCCCCTCTTGGGTTGCTTACTGGACAACAAGTGGTATCAGAGCCCTGTTCTCAGGTTATAGGCTTTACCACCTTAAGTAAAGATCTATGGCAACCCATATTAGTACTAGTGTAGTTGAGGGTCAAGCCTCAAATAGACCTCCATTTTTCAATGGATCAAATTATACATATTGAAAAACTAGGATGAGAATTTATATGCATTCTATTGATTATAACTTATAGAAAGTAGTTGATAAAGGTCCTCATATTCCTTCGGTTGTGGTTAATGGTGTTTCCATCCCAAAGCTTGAAGAGGATTGGGATGAAAATGATATTAAGAAATCCAAGATCAATGCTAAGGCAATGAATCTCTTTTATTGTGCATTAGATCCTAGTGAATTCAATATGATATCTACTTGCACTTTAGCCAAAGAAATATGGGACACACTTGAAGTTATCCATGAAGGTACCGATCAAGTAAAAAATACTAAGGTGAACATGTTAGTGCATACTTATAAAATATTCCGAATGGAACCTAATGAGTCTATCACTGACATGTACACTAAATTTACAAATATTGTAAATGGAATGAGAATTATAGGAAAAGTAATGTCTAACGTTGATCTTGTGAATAAAATCCTCAGGTCACTTTCAACATCGTGGGATTCGAAGATGACCGCCATCCAATAAGCAAAGGATGTTGACAAGCTACCATTAGAGCAGTTGGTTGGATCGCTCATGACTTATGAGCTGAACTTGAAGCAAAAGTTAATGGACATGGACAAGAAGAAAGAGGTGATTGTATTCAAATCAAATATACAAGAAGAATCCTCAATAGATGAGTCTGAAGAAGAAGAAGAAGATGAAAGTGAAGAAGCTCTTCTTGCTAGGAAATTTAGAAGATTCATGAAAAGGAGGAAGTTCCCTTACAAGAAAAAATTTCAATCAAATAAAGAAAAGGGAAAAGAGAAAGAGAAAGAAAATGAAAAAGAAAAGGAGAAGGAAATACCTACATGCTTTGAGTGCAAGAAGCCGGGTCACTACAAATTCGACTACCCTCTCCTAAAGAAGTCAAGGAAGAAGTTAAGAAAGAAAGTAATGATGGCCACCTGGAGTGATAGTGAGGACTCCAATATCGAAGAAGAGCAGATAGAAATTGCAAATCTTTGTCTAATGGCACATCAAGAGCAAGATGAGGTAAATTCTGATACCGAAGTAGATTTTACTTTTGATGAGTTAAGAAATACTTTTGATGAACTTATGCATGATTACAAATTAGTTTTATTTGAAAATAAAAGATTGAAAAAGCATGCAAACAGTTTTTCTCATGAAAACAATTCTTTATTAAATCAAGTTAGTGACTTGAAAACTAAATTAGATGTTTTAGAAAAGAAAAACAATACTTTAACTATGGAGAATGAAGTTTTAAAAAGATCCAAAACTATTATTTCAAATAGCGATCTTTTAAAGAAAAATAAGGATTTAGAATTAGAAAATGCAAAGTACAAAAATGAACTTGATAAGATGAAGCCTTTCGTTGAAAAAATTATCTATAGTTCAGAAAAATTAAACCTATTTTTGAATAGCCAAAGAGCCATTTTCAACAAAACAGGATCAGGCTATAGACCCCAAAAATAATAAAAGTACTTTAAAAACTTTTTTGTACCTGCATCATCTAGCATAACATATTTTTCATGTAAAAAACAAGGTCATAAATCTTTTCAATGTAATTTAAGAAAAAATAATTGTTTTGAAAAAGTTTGGGTTCCAAAAGGAACCATTTTTAGTACTAACCGTAAAGGACCGAAGTTGGCTTGGGTACCTAAAAACAAAGCTTGATTTTTATTATAGGTGTGTCTTGCAACCAAGGAGAACAAAAGACTTTGGTATCTTGATAGTGTTTGCTCAAGGCACATGATGGGAGATGTGAAGCAATTCACTTCTCTTGAAGCAATGAATGGAGGGAGTGTGACCTTCAGGGATAATGGTAAAGAAAAAATCATTGGTATTGGTAAGGTTCACATTACTCCTTCTAGTTGTATTAGTAATGTACTTTTAGTTGAAGGTTTAAAGAATAATCTTTTAAGTATTAATCAATTTTGCGATAAAGGTTTTCAAGTTGTTTTTAAATCATCTTATTGCATGATTGCTAGTCCAGATAAAAATGGAGTACAATTCATTGAAAAAAGGCATGGTAATATTTATTTGGTAGATTTAGATGATCTATCGTTGCCTAATGGAGAATATCTTGTTGCAATGAATTCTACTAAAGATGAGACTAGTTGGCTTTGGCATAGAAGATTAGGTCATGCTAGTATGTATCTACTTTCAAAACTTTGCAAAAAAAAATTAGTTAGAGATTTACCTGAACTTTGTTTTGAAAAAGATAGAGTTTGCCAAGCATGTCAATTTAGAAAACAAGTTAAAACTTCTTTCAATCCTAAAAGTTTTGTAACTAATAGTAGGCCACTAGAACTACTTCATATGGATCTCTTTGGACCAACTAGAACATTAAGTCTAGGAGGTAAGAGATATGGATTAGTCATAGTGGATGATTTTTTAAGATTTACATGGGTTTTCTTTCTGGCACATAAAGATGAGTCATTTTTTGCATTTATAAAGTTTTATCAAAAAGTTTCAAATAAAAAAGGTGTTTCAGTTGTTTATATTCATAGTGTTCATGGAACTGAATATGAAAATCAGGATTTGAAAAGCTTTTGTAATGAAAAAGGTATTGAACACAACTTTTTTGCACCTAGGATATCTCAGCAGAATGGGATAGTAGAAAGAAAAAATCATACTTTAGAAGAAATGACATGTACTATGCTTTGTGAAAATGATTTATCAAGATATTTTTGGGCTAAAGCTATTAATACTACATGTTATATCTTAAATCTAGTTTTAATCCGTCCTATTTTGAAGAAAACTCTCTATGAACTTTGGAATCAAAGAAAACCAACCTTAAAATATTTTTGAGTTTTTGGTTGTAAATATTTTATCTTAAATAATGGCAAAGACAATCTTAGAAAATTTGATGCCAAGTCTGATGAAGGTATCTTTTTAGGATACTCTATATCAAGCAGGGCATACAGAGTTTTCAACAAAAGAACCTTAGTTGTAGAGGAGTCTGTACATGTTGTTTTTGAAGAATCTACTAACAAATCCTCCAGAAAAGAGGATACTTCTGATGCATGTGCAAGTGCTGATAAGCTTCAAAAGCTGACATTGAATGATCAATCCCCTCAGCCAAGTAAAGAAGATCAAGACAAAAGTAAGAAAGGTGAAGATACTCCAAAGCACCAAGATCTACCTAAGGAGTGGAGGTATGCTCATGGACATCCTAAGGAATTAATCCTAAGTGATCCATCTAAAGGGATAAGAACTCGAGCCTCAATTAGAAATGAATGTGATTATATAGCTTTTGTTTCTCAAGTAGAGCCTAAATGTTTTGAAGATACTAAAAAAGACCCTAACTGGATAAATGCTATGCAAGATGAATTAATTCAGTTTGAGAGAAATAATGTTTGGACATTAATAGAAAGACCATCTAATGTTTCTATTATTAGCACAAAATAGGTATTTATGAATAAATTAGATGAAAATAGAATTGTTGTTAGAAATAAAGCTAGGCTAGTTGCTAAAAGATACAATCAGGAGGAAAGAATTGATTTTGATGAATCTTTTGCTCCTATTGCTAGACTTGAAGCAATTAGACTACTATTAAAATTTGCCTATTTTATGAATTTTAAACTCTTTCAAATGGATGTTAAAAGTGCTTTTCTAAATGGTTTTATAATAGAAAAAGTTTTTGTTGAACAACCTCATGGATTTGAAAATCACGCATATTCTGATCATGTTTTTAAATTGCACAAAGTACTTTATGGATTAAAGCAAGCACCTCGAGCCTGATATGAAAGACTCAGCAAATTTTTGATTAAAAATAATTTTTCTAGAGGCCATGTTGATAAAACCTTGTTTTTCAGAAAGAAAGATAATGATTTATTAGTAATACAAATATATGTTGATAATATCATTTTCGATGCTACTAATGAAATTTTTTGTCAAGAGTTTGCTAACCTAATGCAGGGTGAGTTCGAGATGAGCATGATGGGAGAACTCAATTTCTTTCTTGGACTCCAGATTAAGCAAACTAAAGATGGAATCTTCATCAACCAAGATAAGTATACAAGAGAAATTATAAAGAAGTTTGGGATGGAGACTACTAAATCAATAGGTACACCTATGAGCCTCTCTTGTAGACTTGATAAAGATGAGCATGGTAAATCTATAGATCAAAAATTATATAGAGGTATGATTGGCTCTTTACTGTACTTAACTACTAGTATACCAGATATAATGTTCAGTGTATGCATGTGTGCTAGATATCTATCTGAACCTAAAGAATCACATCTATTGGTTGTTAAGCACATTATTAGATATCTATCTGATACAATTGATATTGGCTTATAGTATTCTAGAGATTCATCTACTGAATTAATTGGATACTCTGATGCTGATTTTGGTGGTTGTAAATTGGATAGAAAGAGTACTAGTGGTACTTTCCAATTTCTTAGAGTTAACTTAATCTCTTGGTTTAGTAAGAAACAAACTTCAGTTGCATTATCCACTGCTGAGACTAAGTATATTGTAGCAGGAAATTGTTGTACTCAAATCTTGAGGATTAAGCAACAACTTTCAGATTTTGGAATCAAGTTGACTAGTACACCTATAAAATGTGATAATACCAGTGCTATTTGCTTGACTAAAAATCCTTTTCAACACTCTAGGAGTAAACATATTAAAATTAGACATCGTTTTATTAAAGATCATGTTGAAAATAATGATGTGCTTGAATTTATTTGTACTGAATTTCAATTAGCTGATATTTTGACGAAGCCTCTTCTAGAAGATCGGTTCTGTATGATTAGAAGAGAGCTCGGGATCATTAATCCTTTTAATTAAAATCTTCCAATCTTTGACTCAAATAGATCAATTTGACAACAATCGTATTCATTTATCACAAATTTTATTGAATTTCCAGTGTATTTGATCAGATTTTCTGTCTCTTAATTTTTGGTTTTTAAGTCGATGTGTCGACAGTTGCATGTGTCGACACATTCGTGAGTCGACATATGAACAGCAGCAGACCAAGGTTAAGGGCATTTCGAAGTATTTTTTCTTCATTTCTTCTCCCCACTCGAGCTGACACAAGCCCTAAGTTTTTCCACACTCCTCCTTCCCTCCAATTTGTGCTCAAAACCCTTTGATTCTTCGTTTGCGATGCTTTTTGGCTTGGATTAAATGACTTTCTTCTTCCCATTTCCAATTTGAACCCTAGAAACCCCAGGTTTCTCCTCCAAATTTGTTCAAATCTCTATTTTGTGCAATGAGACCCCGAAAACAAGTAGTCCATCGCCCTCGACCATCCAATCAAGAAGAAGAGCGAAGAACCAAGGCCAGACATGAAGCTAGAGCTCCAGATTCACCTGCTCGACCCCTATTTGCAGCTTCTAGCTAGATGAGTTTGAAGATGGTTGTCGAAGGACGCCGTGTGGACTTCAGTTTCGTTAACCAGCAGCACTTAAGGATCTATCAGTGGATTCGAGATGCTGGTTTGACATTCTTCTGTTCTCTGAGCTAGAGATACTACCCAGGGCTCATATGAGAGTTCTATGGATCGTTAGCCCATGGGAGTGATGGTTGGCTAGCTCAGGTCAGAGGCAGGGATATCTCCGTTACTTCAGAATATTGAGCAGAGTGTGGGATATTCTTATGATTGGGTTAGTTGTTGATAGTTTGATTGATAGAGTGAGTGGTCTCCAGTGTGTATTCGAGTCAGACATTTTGCTTGAGGGAGCCACCATGCCTGCATCCCGTTTGTCTATGGAGATGAGACTTTTGCACCACATTGTCACCCGGATCCTTCTACTGAAGTGTTGGCAATTGTGTCCCAAAGCCAATCGCCTGGGTTGTAGGTGGTTGTGCTCAGTATTGTACTCAATTTTATGAATTAATAAAATATTAACTTTGGCAGCTCATCACATACTTAATTTTCCTAAAATGAACTCTTTCCATGTGATGAAGTCCTTAGGACTACAATGACTTCGATACAGAGAGGATGTATCGAGTGGTCCTTAAATCTTGTTCACAACCAAAGGATCTATTGTACTGGACGGCAATATATCAAGTATAGGTTGTTGTAGTTCACATCATTTGGTTGTCCTCTTGACCAAATGAGTGTGGTGACACTGATGTGATCTGCAAGTGGGATATGTGATATCTTATTGAACGTACTCCGTGTAGCCCCTTTCTGCCAAAGGGATACTCACGATTGGATATGGGTATTTGTGTCCCTTTGACCAGAGGTCATCACGGTAGCTTGCAAGCAACTCCCTGTGCTTTGGTACCGAACTACCCGAAATTTTAATTCGGTGACGGAAGGTTTCTGGGGATAGGCAAGTACTTGTGGAGCAGTGATGGACCAAGATGGAATTGACCTGTCCAAACATTTGGATTGAATGTCTCGCAGTATCTCAATTTAGCAAATCCTCGACCGGGGTAGTCCTAGTGAAGAGTCACTGGGCTTGCGAGGTTGAGACACATAGTCGACTGACTCAGTCCGGGTTGGCAGCCCAATCTCAGTCGTGATGAGCATTAGAGGTCAAAGGGATGAATTATACGGTAACCATATGCCAGAGGTTCGATAGTTTGCTCCCGCATCTTCGACCTATCCGGACGTCGGGATCCATTGCTAGATGGTTTCCTGTGCTGGTACTAGAAATTGTTCTAGTGCTACCATTTAGGTTCGAACCTATGAGGTCACACACCACAGAGGATAACTCTCTGATCCGGATACCGATTACGATTGGGAATCATCTCGGTTTTATGGTCACAGTATTTTTGAGCACTCTTTTCCCCATCTTTCCCGTGTCTGCATCAACCAAAAATTGTTCCGGGTTGACCAGCTCTGCGCCAAGATTTTTCTGAATCAGTTTTGAACTGATTCGGAGTTTGTTTCGGCCTTCAATTGGTTGTGAACCAATTTTTTCCTTGAACCAAATTTTAAATCGGTTTAATTAGATTGAACCACTTGGTTTAAATGGTTTTGAACCGGGTTTTAATTGAACCGGTGTTTTGGTTTCAGCGTGACCGTTTTACACGGTCTTTCACTGGAAGGAACCCAAGGGCCGAACAACCAGCTGGGCGTCATCTCTCCTTCTTCCACCCACTATCTTTATTCCTAGTTTATTGCTGGTTTAATCCCGTTTAATGGCTGTTAAATGGGTGTTTGGTTGCCGGCATCGTTTGCTTTTCCCTGCCTCTCCCTCTCCCTCGTCCCTGCTGCCTTTAAATTCCAATAGTCCTCTTGTTCACGGTGGAAATAAAAAAATCTGGGCGCTGTTTGTTTTTTTTTTACCGTGCACATCCAGCAAAGTTTTTTTTTTTGGGAGCTTTTCTTTAGGAGTCTCATTCCTTCTTCCTTTGAGTGTTTGAGAGGCTTAAGTGGAGTTCTTTGGGGCTGGGTTTAGGAGTTTTGTGAGAGAGAAACAAGGCCTTAATCCCATTGTTTCAAGTGCTCTAGTTCTGCCCTGTTACAGAATTCCTGTGATCGTGAAGCTCTCTTCCAGCGGCTAGCACCGCGCGTGGAGAAGGATCCAAGAGCCCCGGGCATGTCTCCCCTCTAGAAGGAGTACCACTCTACTCCTAGGAGCAAACCATGCGAGCCAGGATCGCCCCAGCTACTCCAAAACGAAGGCCAAAGTCTGCTATCCAGTTCTGCTGCAGAAATCTGGCAGCAGACTTTGGTGATTTATTTAATTTTTTTGGCTTAGATTTGGTTGCAGAAATTGGTGGCAAATTGAAGAAGACTTGTCCAAGAAGCCCTGCTCAAATTTGGAAGCAAACAGAGGTCCGGAAGGCAGTGTTCCGACGACGTTTTGCATGCCAAAAAAAGGGTCCCAAGGAGGAAGACGACTGGAATAACTTTATTCCAGTTATTCCAGTCTATTCCAGGTTTATTCCAGAGTTATTTCAGGTAGAATAAAGGTATGGAAAATTTATTTTTTAATCATGCATGGATATATTAAATTGTTTAATATTTTATAAATATTTTATATGATTGTGCATGCCTAAATGCAACTAGATTTAGATTAGTTCCTGGCGGAGCAGATTCCCGCTGCACGAATTTTAAAAATTATTTTAAAATCCAATCTGCTCCCGTAGATGTTTGCATGCCTAGTGTAGGATCTTGTCAAACCACCTGCATCAGTGAACTATCAATGGTATCAGAGCCAGGTTGAATTTGTAATCTAATCTAGTCTGAATGGTTACAGATTAAAATTGTTTAATCTTAAAATGTATCCAGATTTCTTTTTGGAACCTAGTTGAGACCTTCACCATGACCGTGTATTTTTGACACGATGCAGATCGTCTGTGTTGGCCTCTTCAGAAGGATCCTTAAAGAATATTAAAATTAAAAATTATTTTAATTTGGATATACATGTTTTAGGCGTGTTTTATAAAATATTTGTAAAATATTTTTTGATGCATGATTTGGTATGTAAAATTGTTTTACATAGAGACTTAATTAAAAAATGTTTTAATTAAGTGTTTGGCTTATTAAAAATTTTTTAGGTTTATGAAATCTAATACAATTTGCATAAGCCATTTTTGGGTTAATTGGGTTAGCTGACTAGTTGGGTCCAAAACTGGGTTAGACCTAAGTTTAGTTGAACCAGATAATAAGAAGATTAAACAAAAATTATTTAAGGTCCTTCTTTAGAACTATCTAATAGTTAGAATAGTTGATCCGTTCATCTAAAATGGATCCAATTAGTGGCTCAGTGGATGCCTGAGTCTTTAGGCTAGTCTGATCGAGTCTGGTAAACCGACTGGTGTCGAGATAGGTTTGGCATTGTGATCATGGCTGTATGAGGCTACCTCTTTCCTGGCCAACTTGGTTGGTGTCTAGGAAAGATGGTTAATGGTGGATACTCACCCATGATCTCACCTACCTGGCTAGTCGAGTCGACCAGAACTGATTAGAAAAGCTCAATGACTCGAGTTAACCCATGTCACCCAAGTTGATCGGTCTGACTTATCTATAGGTGCCCATGGATCATTAGTTGATTTCAACCCTCCTGGAATCTGATTGATTCAGTGGGAGGATGATCCATGTCCTTATCTCTTTCTTCTGTCATAATTAAAATTCTTCTAAAATTATGAGGTCCTTAAAAAGACTAAGTCAAGGAGTTGATAGTGTCTTTGCCTCCCATTAAGTTGGATAGAAATGTGTCCACTAGCTTGGTGTGCATCGGCAGTTCCATAGAACGGGTGTACATCCGACGACTGGAATTTCTATCTGATCGATGATGGTTTAGTGCAACCTCCTTAACGGGACCAGGTGGGCCGGCCATAGTCGGGCTTGGTCTTTAGTTAGCTGGAAGCATTGGATTAGTCATTTTAATGGTTGGACCTAACCAGAGACCTGCAATAGGAGGCCCCTAGGCCGATTGGGGTGCTCTCTGGGGCAAAATAAAATACTGAAAATTGTTTAGGGAAACAATTGGTTTACGAACCTACCTTTAGGCTGTATGGGTGAGCTGGCCATAGTCGGGCTCATGCGAGGCCTATTGGATTTCAATACCCACTTGAAAAAGCATGTTTTCATGGATTGGAGTTAGAGGCTACCAATCTGAAAAATTAGTGGGAAAAACCTTTAGACTAAAGTCCAAGTCTTTTGGTTAAATTATTAATTCATAAACTAATTTGATCTTATTTTATTTTCAGATGTCTTCAAATTTATCGCTCCGGTCACTTCTCGATAACGAGAAGTTAAAGGGTCACAACTTTGATAGTTGGTATCGAAGGTTGAGAATTGTTCTGGAGCATGAACGGATCCTTTATGTAATAATGGATCCGGCACCTGAAATCCCTCCCGCAAATGCACGGAGTGCGGTCAGAGACGCTTATCTGAAGTGGGTCTCTGATCGGACTACTGTCCGTTGCATCATGTTAGCGGCGATGAACGACAAGTTCAGTCGCAAATTCGATGAGGCCCAACCTGATGAAATCCTTCAAAAGTTGAAGGAATCCTTCGGCACCCCGGATGATGTAGAAAGGTACAAAGTGTCTTATGCCATCTATAACTCCAAGATGCCGAATGGCGGTTCAGTCATTGATCATGTATTGTACATGATCGAGTTGATTGAAAAACTGGGCAAACTCGGATGCCCCTTGCACGAGCAGCTCGGCAAGGATGCGATTCTGAATTCTCTTCCCTCCTCCTAGCTTGATTTTCTCGATCATTATAGAATGAACAAGCCTGCAGTAAACTACCATGGTCTTTTGGGGTTACTGCAGACTTTCGAGAAAGACCACCAACTGAATAAGGGGATGGTGAATTTAGTGGGAGGAAGTAGAGGTCGTCGTCCCTTTAAGAAAGGGAAGAAGAAAACAAATAAAAAGGGAAAGAAGGTACAGAATGTTCCTGGCCCTAGTCAGACCAGGAAGTATAAGGCTGATCAGTCTTCTGCAGAATGTTTCTACTGCAAGAAGAAGGGACACTGGAAGAGGAACTGTCCTCTTTATATTACGTCCCTTGATCCGAACAGGCCAAGGAAGCAGAAGTCTGCTGAACAAGGTATTTATATGATAAAACCTTGTAATTACTCAATTGTTGATACTGCTAACTGGGTATTGGATACTGGTAGTCCAATTCATGTTTGTAATTCGTTACAGGAACTTCAAGTTAGCAGAAGATTTGAAGATGGAGAACAATTTCTGAGCATCGGGAATGGAAATCGTGTTCCAATACTGGCGATAGGAGTCCTGCGTCTTGTCTTTGGGTCTTGTACTGTCGAGCTAGTCGACTGTCACTATTGTCCTAGTTTCATTATGAGCATAATCTCTGTAGGCCTTTTGGCCAATTGTGGTTTTGAACTATCAATAAAAGGAGATTTTTGCAATGTTATTTTGAATAACTCTGTTATAATGAAAGCTAGATTAAATAATGGCATATACGTACTATCAAGGCCTGTTAGTGTAATGTACACTTCTAGCAAACGCCCAAGGTTAGATAATGTCAACGATTTGTATCTTTGGCACTGTAGGCTAGGTCATATTAACCAAAATAGGATAAACAAGATGCGAGGAGATGGACTCCTCGAGTCAGTGATTCTGAATCACTGCCCACTTGTGAATCCTGTTTACTAGGTAAAATGACCAAGTCACCTTTTACTGGAAAGGGTGAACGGGCTACAGAACTTCTAAGTCTAATACATACTGATGTATGTGGACCGATGTCAGTTAGTGCCAGAGAAGGATACAAATATTTCATTACTTTTACAGACGACTTTTCAAGATTCGGTTATGTCTTTTTAATGAGACATAAGTCTAAGTCGTTTGAAATGTTCAAACGATACCGTAATGAAGTAGAAAAGCAAACTGGAAAAAGTATTAAAACCCTATGATCTGATCGAGGTGGTGAATACTTATCTGGTGATTTTTTGACATATCTTGAGGAGAATGGAATTCTCTCTCAGTGGACTCCTCCGGGAACACCACAGTGGAATGGTGTGTCCGAAAGGAGGAATCGAACCTTGTTGGACATGGTTCGATCCATGATGGGCTTTGCAACTCTGCCGCTATCCTTTTGGGGATATGCGCTTCAGACAGCCTGTTACTTATTAAATAATGTTCCAAGTAAGTCTGTTGTCTCCACTCCGTATGAGATGTGGAATGGGCATAAACCCTCAATCTCACACCTTCGGGTCTGGGGTTGTCTGGCTTACATAAAGCATTTAGACTCAGACAAACTTGGTCCTAAGTCTGACAGGTGTTTATTCATTGGTTATCCTAAGGAAACCAAAGGGTATTTCTTCTACTTGGAGAATGAACAAAAGGTGTTCGTTGCTCTTAGAGCTATCTTTTTGGAAAAGGAGTTCCTTGGAGAAGGAACTATAGCTTCTAAGATTGAACTTGATGAAGTTTAGCTAATAGAAGAACCTACACACTCTAAGGACATCATAGAACCGGCTGTGATTGAATCACACCCAGAACCCATTAGGAGATCCGGTAGAATACCGCGTCACCCAGACAGATACTATGGTTTCTTGGTCCGGGACGGCGATCCCATTGAGCTCGATGAGAACAATGAGGATCTGATCACCTATATGCATGCACTTCAGAGATCTGACTCTGAGGCATGGCTTGGAGCCATGCGATCCGAATTGGAGTCCATAGAAATCAACAATGTTTGGACATTGGTTGATCCGCTTGAAGGAATAAAACCCATCGGGTGTAAATGGATCTTCAAGAGGAAAAGGGGCGCAGATGGGAAGGTAGAGACCTATAAAGCCCGTCTGGTTGCCAAGGGGTATCGTCAACGATATGGTATCGATTATGACGAGACTTTCTCCCCTGTGGCAATGCTCAAGTCCATTCGGATCATGCATGCTTTGGCAGCATATTTTGATTACGAGATCTGGCAGATGGATGTCCGAACCGCTTTCCTAAATGGGGAGCTGGAAGAAGAGGTGTATATGATACAGCCTGAAGGGTTCACATCCACAGATGAATCAAAAGTATGCAAGTTGTAGAGGTCCATCTATGGACTCAAGCAAGCGTCTCGAAGTTGGAACTTACGGTTTGATAGGTGTATCAAATCGTATGGCTTCGTTAGGAATGGAGAAAAACCATGCATCTATAAATGGGTTAATGGTTCTGTGATCGTATTCCTAGTACTGTATGTTGACGACATTCTCTTAATCGGGAATGATGTCGCAGCATTACAAGGAATAAAGGTCTGGTTATCATCTCACTTCTCTATGAAGGACTTGGGTGAAGCTTCTTACATACTAGGTATGGAGATCTATAGAGATAGATCTAAGAAGCTTTTAGGACTGTCCCAGTCTACGTACATTGACACTGTGTTGAAATGGTTCAGCATGGAAAATTTCAAGAAAGGCTATCTTTCGATAGGTTCTGGAATTACTCTTTCCAAGAAGGATTGTGTGACAACTCCTGAGGAAAGAGAGCGCATGAGTAGAATACCTTATGCTTCTGCAGTAGGCTCTATCATGTATGCTATGACTTGTACTAGACCAGACGTGGCATACTCACTAGGAGTAGTGAGCAGATACCAGTCTGACCCAGGTGAGGCACATTGGAAGGTGGTTAAGTCCATCCTTAAGTATTTAAGAAATACTAAAGATCAATGGCTAATTTATGGAGAACCTGACTTGAAACTTGTGGGATACTCTGACTCCAGTTTCCAGTCAGATAGAGATGATAGCAAGAGTGTGTCAGGGTTTGTATTTACCCTAAATGGAGGAGCGATCTGATGGAAAAGTTCTAAGCAGGCAACTGTTGCAGACTCGGTATGCGAAGCAGAATACATTGCAGCATCAGATGCGACAAAGGAAGCTGTGTGGTTGCAGAAGTTCCTTGGAGAGCTAAGGGTGGCACCTTCCCTAGATGATCCTGTTCCGGTGTACTGTGACAGCACTGGAGCCATTGCTCAAGCTAAGGAGCCTAAAGCTCATCACCGCACCAAACACATTTTGCGGCGCTACCACGTCGTATGAGAGATCGTGGAACGAGGCGACATCAATCTTCTGAAGATCGATGGAAAAGAAAATCTGGCCGACCCCTTCACTAAAGCCCTCGGAATAAAAGAGTTCGACTATTGTAAATGGGAAATGGGTATTAGATACTCTTCTGATTGGCTTTAGTACAAGTGGGAGTTGTTGGGAATTGTGTCCCAAAGCCAATTGCCTGGGTTGTAGGCGGTTGTGCTCAGTATTGTACTCAATTTTATGAATTAATAAAATATTAACTTTGGCAGCTCATCACATACTTAATTTTCCTAAAATGAACTCTTTCCATATGATGAAGTCCTTAGGACTACAATGACTTCGATACAGAGAGGATGTATCGAGTGGTCCTTAAATCCTATTCACAACCAAAGGATATATTGTACTGGATGGCAATATATCAAGTATAGGTTGTTGTAGTTCACATCGTTTGGTTGTCCTCTTGACCAAATGAGTGTGGTGACACTGATGTGATCTGCAAGTGGGATATGTGATATCTTATTGAACGTGACTCCGTATAGCCCCTTTCTGCCAAAGGGATACTCACGATTGGATATGGGTATATGTGTCCCTCTGACCTGAGGTCATCACGGTAGCTTGCAAGCAACTCCCTGTGCTTTGGTGCCAGACTACCCGGAATTTTAATCCGGTGATGGAAGGTTTCTGGGTACAGGCAAGTACTTGTGGAGTAGTGATGGACCAAGATAGAATTGACCTGTCCAAACAGTTTGGATTGAATGTCTCGTAGTATCTCAATTTAGCAAATCCTCGGTCGGGGTAGTCCTAGTGAAGAGTCACTGGGCTTGCGAGGTTGAGACACGTAGTCGACTGACTCAATCTGGGTTGGCAGCCCAATCTCAGTCGTGATGAGCATTAGAGGTCAAAGGGATGAATTATACGGTAACCATATACCAGAGGTTCGATAGTTTGCTCCCGCATCTTCGACCTATCCGGACGCCGGGACCCATTGCTAGATGGTTTCCTGTGCTGGTACTAGATATTGTTCTAGTGCTACCGTTTAGGTTCGAACCTATGAGGTCACACGCCACAGAGGATAACTCTCTGATCCGGATACCGATTACGATTGGGAATCATCTCGATTTTATGGTCACAATATTTTTTAGCACTCTTTTCCCCGTCTTGCCCTTGTCTACGTCAATCGGAAATTGTTCCGGGTTGACCAGCTCTGCGCCAAGATTTTTCTTGATCAGTTTTGAACTGATTCGGAGTTTGTTTCGGCCTTCAATTGGTTATGAACCAATTTTTTCCTTGAACCAAATTTTAAACCGGTTTAATTAGATTGAACCACTTGGTTTAAATGGTTTTGATCCGGGTTTTAATTGAACTGGTGTTTTGGTTTCAGCATGACCGTTTTACACGATCTTTCGCTGGAAGGAACCCAATGGCCGAACAACCAGCTGGGCGTCATCTCTCCTTCTTCAACCCGCTATCTTTATTCCTAGTTTATTACTGGTTTAATCTCGTTTAATGGCTGTTAAATGGGTGTTTGGTTGTCGATGTCGTTTGCTTTTCCCTGCCTCTCCCTCTCCCTCATCCCTGCTGCCTTTAAATTCCAACAGTCCTCTTGTTCACGGTGTAAAAAAAAAAAATCTGGGCGCTGTTTGTTTTTTTTTTACCGTGCACATCCAGCAAAGTTTTTTTTTTTGGGAGCTTTTCTTTGGGAGTCTCATTCCTTCTTCCTTTGAGTGTTTGAGAGGCTTAAGTGGAGTTCTTTGGGGCTGGGTTTAGGAGTTTTGTGAGAGAGAAACAAGGCCTTAATCCCATTATTTCAAGTGCTCTAGTTCTGCCCTGTTGCAGAATTCCTATGATGTGAAGCTCTCTTCCAGCGGCTAGCACCGCGTGTGGAGAAGGATCCAAGAGCCCCGGGCATGTCTCCCCTCTAGAGGGAGTACCACTCTACTCCTAGGAGCAAACCACGCGAGCCAGGATCGCCCCAGCTGCTCCGAAACGAAGGCCAAAGTCTGCTATCCAGTTCTGCTGCATAAATTTGGCAGCAGACTTTGGTGATTTATTTAATTTTTTTGGCTTAGATTTGGTTGCAGAATTCAGAGGCAAATCGAAGAAGACTTGTCCAAGAAGCCGCTGCTCAAATTTGGGAGCAAACGGAGGTCCGGAAGGCAGTGTTCCGACAACATTTGGCAAGCCAAAAACAGGGTCCCAAGGAGGAAGACGACTGGAATAACTTTATTCCAGTTATTCCAGTCTATTCCAGGTTTATTCCAGAGTTATTCCAGGTGGAATAAAGGTATGAAAAATTTATTTTTTAATCATGCATGGATATATTAAATTGTTTAATATTTTATAAATATTTTATATGATTATGCATGCCTAAATGCAACTAGATTTAGATTAGTTCCTGTGGAGCAGATTCCCGCTGCGCGAATTTTAAAAATTATTTTAAAATCCAATCTGCTCCCACAGATGTTTGCATGCCTAGTGTAGGATCTTGTCAAACCACCTGCATCAGTGAACAATCATGAAGAACAGATGTTTCTATTACATCACTGAGCGAGAGTTGCTCGTGATGGTCTCATTGGTACAGCGCACACCCATCTGCCTTCCGGTGCTCATGGTTCATCAGATAATGGAGGCTTCGACGAGTCAGCAACTTTTCTTACCCTATGGGATGGGGTTGACATTATTGTTCAGGGAGTATGGTGTTAGTTTTGAGGATGAGCCCTTCCGTATGCTCCTACATACTGATGTTTATGACATCAGGTCATTACATCGAATGGGTTATCATCTATTCATAGGCTAGTGGAGACGTAGATTATCTGGTCAGGCTGATGATAGAGATGATGATGATGCTGCAAAGGAGGAGCGCATCCTTTCTGGCGAGGCAGGACCTACAGAGGAATCTCTTCCAGAGAGTCAGCCTGAGACAGCAGCACAACCAGAGACTGCTTCTCAGTTTGAGCCTACATCATAGCCTCAGCTAGTTCAGTCGGATACTCCAGGAGTTTCAGAGAGCTTGATTGACAGAGTCAGTCGCATAGAGATAGATGTCTTGAACATTAGACAGCGACTTGACAATGGTGGGGACACCGGAGGTACCAGAATAAGACAGAGGCTTTTCAACCCTCTGTGAATTGATCAATAATTTATGAGTCCATCTGTAATAAGGGCTTAGCCCATCTGAGTCCTTTTTTAGTTGTTGTTTGAGTCTTTTGAGTTGTTATTTCAGTTCTGTACAAGTCAGCCTATGTTGAGCTAGTTCAGTCCAATGCTAGTCAGCTCATGTTGAGCTAATTTTACTTTTTTGAGTCCTGTCCAAGCATATTGAAGACTCAAGACTATATCATACAAGTGAAGACCAAGTCCAACCAGATTAAAGACATGGAAGTATAGCCCAAGTCCAACCCAGCTTGAAGATTTGAAGATCCCAGGAGGAAAATTGAGAAAACCATGATTTCTTGCAGATGCCCTCAAGATGCCCAGATTTCCTTCCATATGCCAAAATATATTCATAGACCCAGGGCATCCATGATTTTAGAGATCCATCTGCATCCTAGCCCAAAGAAATCAAGCCCAGGTGCCAAGCCCAAGTCCCTAAGAAGCAAGATACCAGGGAATATTCCTGCTACCTGGCTACCAGGCCACCCCAGCTTCCAGAGGCCCAAACCTATGCACCCGGGCCCCTTTAGGCCGGCCCCTTGCTTCTCTTAGAAGCCCAACACGCCCCCCTAGGTGTACTTGGAGTGTTGGCCAAGTCAAGAGAAATTTTAGGTATTTTTTCTACCTAATGTTTTCTTATTTTCTAGCTAGGGTTTGAGAGGGAAAAGGATTCTCATGTAAAGACTAATGTGCCCTTACTTGGAGCCCAAGGTTAAGGGTCTATTTAAGGGACCCTAGCCTCTTGTATGAAGGGATAATTTTAATGAATGAAAACCTTGAGTTCTTCTATTGAGTTGTGTGATACCCTGCTGTGTGCATAAAGGGGTTTGCGAGAGTTTTTCTTCCCAGTGCTGCAATCATCTTCCTACTGCCAACAAGCATCTCAGATCCTTGGACGCCCACTCCAAAAGAAGCCTTTCCTTGCTGTTTTTCCTTTGTTTTCTTGTTCCTTTGTGAGTTTTCTAACCATTGACAGGTCGTTTACAGGTCCCCGAGTTCCTACGAATCCAACGACTCCAGCCAAGCCTCAATCGGATCACCGAGTAGAAAGCCGGGTATCCACGGGTCTTTGGCTCGGTTTTCCAGGCCGCATCCATCGAGAAACGAGAGACCTTTTGCTGAGATCTTCACAAACGTTGTCAGGTACACCCCCTCTACCTCCAGTAGTTTTATTGTAGGAGAACTTGCCCTAACCGAGGCTTCTCAGCCCCGGCGATCCTTCTTTTCTACTTTTCTAGGTCCTAATCTGCACGCTGATATTCTAAAATTAATATAAAATTCCCTACAACTTATTTTAATCTGAAATTAGGGAATTAGTCACTCAACCCACATATAAAACATACACAAAAAATTGCATGCATATTAGTCCCCCATCATTTGGTATCAGAGCTTAGATTAGGGCTTGTTATCTACGATATTTTAGTCTGTATATACTCTATTATTTTAATTATTTCTTTCTGATAAAAACTCCAAAAATTCTGAAATTTATTTTACAGGATTCATCATAATTCACAGTAATTCTAAGAATTTTCTTAGATTTTATTATGGCCTGTGAATTTTCTGCAAGCCGAAATACAGCATGTAAAATTTTGGCTCTGTTTTTTTTCAGCAAGACAAGTTTGGAAGTTTTAGGGTTTTGTTTAGCAATTTTTGCATATTTTTTAATTTTAGTATATTTCCTGAATATTAGGCCATAATTTGTAAGTTTTATTTTATTTAAAAAAAATACCAAAAAAAAATACATATTCTCCAAAAATACCAAAAACATCTAACCCTAATTTGCATCCTCATCTGCCTGCCATCATTGCATAATTTACTTTTAAGGGCACTCTTGCTATATCAGATAAGGGGAGGAGTTGATAACCTCTCCTTAGCCCAAAACCACATCCCTTGCATTCGGTCCCAAGCCTTAACCTAAAATTAATTAGACTTAATTTGCCCTAATGTGCTTGGGACACCAACTGGTCGGGTCCGGGCTAGTGTTAGATCACTGTGTCAAGTTAACCTGTGTGTGCCTTGTGCTCAGTGTCTAGAACAGTGGTTTAGGGATTTAATCCCGAAGGGCTTGTGTGCTGGTCCACCTACCTGGCCAATCTCTGATTGGTGTCTAGGATTGGCAATCAGGGACCTAACACTTCCCTTACACCTGCCTGGTTAAGTACAGGGTTACTATAGGCTAGTTTGCCACCCTGATTGAGCATCTAGTTTGGACTCTAGGTCTAGTCAGCTATAGTCGGTCTGATCGAGTCTTGCATGAGCACTAGATCAGGAGTTTCATATCACCCACCTCCTTCACAAATGTCTGAACCCATGGAAAACTTACAAGCCCAAATAAAAGCCCTAGCTGATCAAATGGCCCAGATGGCTACCCAGATGACTACCCAGTTGACTACCTAGTTAACTCAGTCTGCTACCCAAACCAACAATAGAATTGACCTTCTTGCCAATAGGTTTGACCAGTTAGAAGGCCGTGTAGAGACCATACAAAGAACCCATGGGTCACAGTCTGAGCTAGATCCTGATTCCCCTCAACCTAGGAGGACCCCAAACCCTGATCTATACCATGAGGTCGAACCTAGGAGAGCCCCTTATCCTGACCCGTACTACAATCCTCAACCTAGGAGGACCCCAAACCCTGATCCATACCGAGAGGTTGAATCTAGGAGAGCCCCTCAGCCTGACCCATATAATAATACTGAACCTAGAAGAACCCCTTACCATGACCCTTATTATGATACTGAACCTAGAAGAACCCCTTACCATGACCCTTATTATGATACTGAACCCAGGAAAACCCAATACTCTGACCCATATAGGGAGTCCAATCTTAGGAGAACCCAATACTCTGACCCATATAGGGAGTCCAACCCTAGGAGAACCCAATATTCTGACCTATATAGGGAGTCTAACCCTAGGAGAACCCAGTATTCTGACCCATATAGGGAGTCCAACCCTAGGAGGACCCAATATCCTGACCCATATAGAGAGCCCAACCTTAGGAGGATCCCATACCATGATCCATCCTTAGAACCTGACCATAGAGCTGACCCAAAATCCTATGACCCCAGATCCTATAATCCCATGACCCATAGATCTGCACCCTTGTCCTATAAGCCTAGAGAACCCATAACCCCTAAGTATCAATCTAGTACTAGTCAGGTTTCCCTTAGTCAACTTGAACCCCATAGGATTAGCTCCCCTAAATATGAGCCCAGTAGTGAGCCACTACCCCTTAGGCAACCTAAACCTACTAGGATTAGTGTCCATAATCAGAAACCAGGACCTACCCAATTTTCCCTTAGCCGACCTTCTCCAACCATTCCTGAGATTGACAAGGCTTACATTAACGTGGAAGTGTATGAAGCTGATGCAAACTTAGTGGATGAGTATGAGGGAGAATAGGAGACACCTTTAGATGACCTAGAATTAGCTGACCCAATAGATACCCAGGTAGAAGCCAACCTAGAGGTAGTTGACCTTGACCACATCCAACCTAAAGCTATAGTGGAAGAACAAATGAAGGAAGAGAACCTAGGTACTGCTACTAGAGCCTTACTTGAGGAAACCATAGAGGAGAGCCAAATTATAGAGTCTAGTCCTAAAATACAAGAATCAGAAGAATTTATTAAGGACTTGATCTCTTTGAATCAGTACCTTCAGGATGAGCCTCCTCCTATAGTTCCCATTAAGGACCTCTTCCATGAGGTTAGTAACCCATCCTTCCATTATGCAAACCCCATAGATATACCGCAACCTCGTAGGGTTAGCCTCATTAGTCTAGGATTAGTCCCTGACATGCCTTCTTTTATCGAACTTTATCCAACTAACCTTGAACCTTTTCCCTACCCTACCAAACTACTTCTGAACCCACTTCCTATTTTCTGCCTTTTCCTGACACCTCCAACATTTCTAGGATCATTAGATTGCATTTAGCTGAGATTAGCATACTGCATGCATTCATCACGCATGTTAGGTTTGCATCTTACTTCTGGCATACTCTTTGGAATTTGCTAGGAGTTCACTGTAAATTTTTATGTGCATGTCAAGCTAGGATCAAACCTAGAGAACCTATAATCTATTAGGTTTAAATCCAAAGAGTTCAATAAAATTTCCTTCGATAGGAATGCATAGTCGAGTCTGTTAGGTGTTAGCTTGAGTCCTTTACATCATCTTGTTAGGAGTCTGCATGTGCCTAGCATGTTCACCACCTGCACTAATGTTAAATAAACTGGCTAATTCCCGAAGATGGATCAAAGAATTTGATGTAGTGGATTCTATCTTGGTTAGGCTTAGGCCTAAAAGAAGCTTCATGCTCGCGGAGCCAGACCTTTTAAAGTGATAGAGAAGGTTGGATCAAATGCCTAGGTGTTAGAATTGCCTTCGAATTTGGGCATTAGTTCTACCTTCAATATTACAGACCTGGTTGAGTATAGGGAACCGGCAGTGATACCTAGTAAGGCCTTTGGACCTATTCCTTTTCATTGTGAGTGACCCTAACCCAGAGTGTCCACTAACAAATTGGCCTGAGAGAGGAGAACGGATCGAGTGTATCCTGGATGATCAAGCCATCATGACCCGGGGCCGTGACTATCAATGCTTCCTGGTCCGATGACAAGGCCAGCCAGAGTCGGATGATTCGTAGATTTCTCGAGAGGACTTGCAATGCCTCAACCCAGACCTTCTCGAGAGATATGTAAGCCAGTATGATCTTCACTCGACAGGGTCGAGTTCCTCCCAACCCGGGAGAATTGGTGGGGACACCGGAGGTACCAGAATAAGACAGAGGCTTTTCAACCCTCTATGAATTGATCAATAATTTATGAGTCCATCTGTAATAAGGGCTTAGCCTATCTGAGTCCTTTTTTAGTTGTTGTTTGAGTCTTTTGAGTTGTTATTTCAGTTCTGTACTAGTCAGCTTATGTTGAGCTAGTTCAGTCCAATGCTAGTCAGCTCATGTTGAGCTAATTTTATTTTTTTGAGTCCTGTCCAAGCATATTTGAAGACTCAAGACTATATCATACAAGTGAAGACCAAGTTCAACCAGATTAAAGACATGGAAGTATAGCCCAAGTCCAACCCAGCTTGAAGATTTGAAGATCCCAGGAGGAAAATTCAGAAAACCCTGATTTCTTGCAGATGCCCTCCAAATGCCCAGCTTTCCTTCCATATGCCAAAATATATTCATAGACCCAGGGCATCCATGATTTTAGAGATCCATCTGCATCCTAGCCCAAAGAAATCAACCCAGGTGCCAAGCCCAAGCCCCTAAGAAGCAAGATACTAGGGAAAATTCCTGCTACCTGGCTACCAGGCCACCCCAGCTTCCAGAGGCACAAACCCATGCACCCGGGCCCCTTTGGGCCGGCCCCTTGCTTCTCTTAGAAGCCCAACACGCCCCCCTAGGTGTACTTAGAGTGTTGGCCAAGTCAAGATAAATTTTAGGGATTTTTTCTACCTAATGTTTCCTTATTTTCTAGCTAGGGTTTGAGAGGAAAAAGGATTCCCATGTAAAGACTAATGTGCCCTTACTTGGAGCCCAAGGTTAAGGGTCTATTTAAGGGACCCTAGCCTCTTGTATGAAGGGAGAATTTTGATGAATGAAAACCTTGAGTTCTTCTATTGAGTTGTGTGTTACCCTGTTGTGTGCATAAAGGGGTTTGCGAGAGTTTTTCTTCCCAGTGCTGCAATCATCTTCCTGCTGCCAACAAGCATCTCAAATCCCTGGACGCCCACTCCAAAAGATGCCTTCCCTTGCTGTTTTTCCTTTGTTTTCTTGTTCCTTTGTGAGTTTTCTAACCCCTGACAGGTCGTTTACAGGTCCCCGAGTTCCTACGAATCCAACAACTCCAGCCAAGCCTCAATCGTATCACCGAGCAAAAAGCCAGGTATCCACGGGTCTTTGGCTCGGTTTTCCAGGCCACATCCATCGAGAAACGAGAGACCTTTTGCTGCGATCTTCACAAACATTGTCAGGTACACCCCCTCTACCTCCAGTAGTTTTATTGTAGGTGAACTTGCCCTAACCGAGGCTTCTCAGCCCCGGCGATCCTTCTTTTCTACTTTTCTAGGTCCTAATCTGCATGCTGATCTTCTAAAATTCATATAAAATTCCCTACAACTTATTTTAATCTGAAATTAGGGAATTAATTACTCAACCCCACATATAAAATATACAAAAAAAATTGCATGCATATTAGTCCCCCATCATTTGGTATCAGAGCTTAGATTAGGGCTTGTTATCTGCAATTTTTCAGTCCGTATATACTCTGTTATTTTAATTATTTCTTCCTGATAAAAAGTCCAAAAATTCTAAAATTTATTTTTTTGGGATTCATCATAATTTACAGTAATTTTAATAATTTTTGCAGAATTTATTATGGCCTGTGAATTTTCTGCAAGCCGAAATACAGCATGCAAAATTTTGGCTCTGTTTTTTTTCAGCAAGACAAGTTTGGAAGTTTTAGGGTTTTGTTTAGAAATTTTTGCATATTTTTTAATTTTAGTATATTTCCTGCATATTAGGCCATAATTTGTAAGTTTTCTTTTATTTAAAAAAAATACCAAAAAAAAAATACATATTCTCCAAAAATACCAAAAATATCTAACCCTAATTTGCATCCTCATCTGCCTGCCATCATTGCATAATTTACTTTTAAGGGCACTCTTGCTATATCAGATAAGGGGAGGAGTTGATCACCTCTCCTTAGCCCAAAACCACATCCCTTGCATTCGGTCCCAAGCCTTAACCTAAAATTAATTAGACTTAATTTGCCCTAGTGGGCTAGGGACACCAACTGGTCGGGTCCGGGCTAGTGTTAGATCATTGTGTCAAGTTAACCTGTGTGTGCCTTGTGCTTAGTGTCTAGAACGGTGGTTTAGGGATTTAATCCTGAAGGGCTTGTGTGCTGGTCCGCCAACCTGGCCAATCTCTGATTGGTGTCTAGGATTGGTAATCAGGGACCTAACACTCCCCTTACACCTGCCTGGCTGAGTACAGGATTACTATAGGCTAGTTTGCCACCCTAATTGAGCATCTAGTTTGGACTCTAGGTCTAGTCAGCTATAGTCGGTCTGATCGAGTCTTGCATGAGCACTAGATCAGGAGTTTCATATCACCCACCTCCTTCACAAATGTCTGAACCCATGGAAAACTTACAAGCCCAAATAAAAGCCCTAGCTAATCAAATGGCCCAGATGGCTACCCAGATGACTACCCAGTTGACTACCCAGTTAACTCAGTCTGCTAACCAAACCAACAATAGAATTGACCATCTTGCCAATAGGTTTGACCAGTTAGAAGGCCGTGTAGAGACCATACAAAGAACCCATGGGTCACAGTCTGAGCCAGATCCTGATTCCCCTCAACCTAGGAGGACCCCAAACCCTGATCTATACCATGAGATCGAACCTAGGAGAGCCCCTTATCCTGACCCGTACTACAATCCTCAACCTAGGAGGACCCCAAACCCTGATCCATACCGAGAGGTTGAACCTAGGAGAGCCCCTCAGCCTGACCCATACAATAATACTGAACCTAGAAGAACCCCTTACCATGACCCTTATTATGATACTGAACCTAGAAGAACCCCTTACCATGACCCTTATTATGATACTGAACCCAGGAAAACCCAATACTTTGACCCATATAGGGAGTCCAATCCTAGGAGAATCCAATACTCTGACCCATATAGAGAGTCCAACCCTAGGAGAACCCAATATTTTGACCCATATAGGGAGTCCAACCCTAGGAGAACCCAGTATTCTGACCCATATAGGGAGTCCAACCCTAGGAGGACCCAATATCCTGACCCATATAGAGAGCCCAACCTTAGGAGGACCCCATACCATGATCCATCCTTAGAACCTGACCATAGAGCTGACCCAAAATCCTATGACCCCAGATCCTATAATCCCATGACCCATAGATCTGCACCCTTGTCCTATGAGCCTAGAGAACCCATAACCCCTAAGTATCAATCTAGTACTAGTCAGGTTTCCCTTAGTCAACTTGAACCCCATAGGATTAGCTCCCCTAAATATGAGCCCAGTAGTGAGCCACTACCCCTTAGGCAACCTAAACCTACTAGGATTAGTGTCCATAATCAGAAACCAGGACCTAGCCAGTTTTCTCCTAGCCGACCTTCTCCAACCATTCCTGAGATTGATAAGGCTTACATTAACGCGGAAGTGTATGAAGCTGATGCAAACTTAGTGGATGAGTATGAGGGAGAAGAGGAGACACCTTTAGATGACCTAGAATTAGCTGACCCAATAGATACCCAGGTAGAAGCCAACTTAGAGGTAGTTGACCTTGACCACATCCAACCTAAAGCTATAGTGGAAGAACAAATAGAGGAAGAGAACCTAGGTACTGCTACTAGAGCTTTACTTAAGGAAACCATAGAGGAGAGCCAAATTATAGAGTCTAGTCCTAAAATATAAGAACCAGAAGAATTTATTAAGGACTTGATCTCTTTGAATCAGTACCTTCAGGATGAGCCTCCTCCAATAGTTCCCATTAAGGACCTCTTCCCTGAGATTAGTAACCCATCCTTCCATTATGCAAACCCCATAGATATACCACAACCTCGTAGGGTTAGCCTCATTAGTCTAGGATTAGTCCCTGACATGCCTTCTTTTATCGAACTTTATCCAACTAACCTTAAACCTTTTTCCATACCATACCAAACTTCTTCTGAACCCACTTCCTATTTTCTGCCCTTTCCTGACACCTCCAACATTTCTAGGATCATTAGATTGCATTTAGCTGAGATTAGCATACTGCATGCATTCATCATGCATGTTAGGTTTGCATCTTACTTCTGGCATACTCTTTGGAATTTGCTAGGAGTTCATTGTAAATTTTCATGTGCATGTCAAGCTAGGATCAAACCTAGAGAACCTATAATCTATTAGGTTTAGATCCAAAGAGTTCAATAAAATTTTCTTTGATAGGAATGCATAGTCGAGTCTGTTAGGTGTTAGCTTGAGTCCTTTGCATCATCTTGTTAGGAGTCTGCATGTGCCTAGCATGTTCACCACCCGCACTAATGTTAAACAAACTGGCTAATTCCAGTAGATGGATCAAAGAATTTGATGTAGTGGATTCTATCTTGGTTAGGCTTAGGCCTAAAAGAAGCTTCATGCTCGCAGAGCCAGACCTTTTAAAGTGATAGAGAAGGTTGGATCAAATGCCTAGGTGTTAGAATTGCCTTCGGATTTGGGCATTAGTTCTACCTTCAATATTACAGACCTGGTTGAGTATAGGGAACCGGCAGCAATACCTAGTAAGGCCTTTGGACCTATTCCTTTTCATTGTGAGTGACCCTAACCCAGAGTGTCCACTAACAAATTGGCTTGAGAGAGGAGAACGGATCGAGCCAATCCTGGACGATCAAGCCATCACGACCCGTGGCCATGACTATCAATGCTTCCTGGTCCGATGACAAGGCCAACCAGAGTCGGATGATTCGTAGATTTCTCAAGAGGACTTGCAATGCCTCAACCTAGACCTTCTCGAGAGATATGTGAGCCAGTCTGATCTTCACTCGACAGGGTCAAGTTCCTCCCAACCCGGGAGAATTGGTGGGGACACCGGAGGTACAAGAATAAGACAGAGGCTTTTCAACTCTCTGTGAATTGATAAATAATTTATGAGTCCATCTGTAATAAGGGCTTAGCCCATCTGAGTCCTTTTTTAGTTGTTGTTTGAGTCTTTTGAATTGTTATTTCAGTTCTGTACTAGTCAGCTTATGTTGAGCTAGTTCAGTCCAATGCTAGTCAGCTCATATTGAGCTAATTTTATTTTTTTGAATCCTGTCCAAGCATACTGAAGACTCAAGACTATATCATACAAGTGAAGACCAAGTCCAACCAGATTAAAGACATGGAAGTATAGCCCAAGTCCAACCCAGCTTGAAGATTTGAAGATCCCAGGAGGAAAATTCAGAAAACCCTGATTTCTTGCAGATGCCCTCCAGATGCCCAGATTTCCTTCCATATGCCAAAATGTATTCATAGACCTAGGGCATCCATGATTTTAGAGATCCATCTGCATCCTAGCCCAAAGAAATCAAGCCCAGGTGCCAAGCCCAAGCCCCTAAGAAGCAAGATACCAGGGAATATTCCTGCTACCTAGCTACCAGGCCACCCCAGCTTCCAGAGGCCCAAACCCATGCACCCGGGCCCCTTTGGGCTGGCCCCTTGCTGCTCTTAGAAGCCCAACACGCCCCCCTAGGTATACTTGGAGTGTTGGCCAAGTCAAGAGAAATTTTAGGGATTTTTTCTACCTAATGTTTCCTTATTTTCTAGCTAGGGTTTGAGAGGGAAAAGGATTCTCATGTAAAGACTAATGTGCCCTTACTTGGAGCCCAAGGTTAAGGATCTATTTAAAGGACCCTAGCCTCTTGTATGAAGGGAGAATTTTGATGAATGAAAACCTTGAGTTCTTCTATTGAGTTGTGTGATACCCTGCTGTGTGCATAAAGGGGTTTGCGAGAGTTTTTCTTCCCAGTGCTGCAATCATCTTCCTGTTGCCAACAAGCATCTCAGATCCCTGGATGCCCACTCCAAAAGAAGCCTTCCCTTGCTATTTTTCCTTTGTTTTCTTGTTCCTTTGTGAGTTTTCTAACCCCTGACAGGTCGTTTACAGGTCCTCGAGTTCCTACGAATCCAACGACTCCAGCCAAGCCTCAATCGGATCACCGAGCAGAAAGCCGGGTATCCGCGGGTCTTTGGCTCGGTTTTCTAGGCCGCATCCATCGAGGAACGAGAGACCCTTTGCTGCGATCTTCACAAGCATTGTCAGGTACACCCCCTCTACCTCCAGTAGTTTTATTTTAGGAGAACTTGCCCTAACCGAGGCTTCTCAGCTCCGGCGATCCTTTTTTTCTACTTTTCTAGGTCCTAATCTGCATGCTGATATTCTAAAACTCATATAAAACTTCCTACAACTTATTTTAATCTGAAATTCGGGAATTAATCACTCAACCCCACATATAAAACATACAAAAAAAATTGCATGCATATTAGTCCCCCATCAGACAGCTTTATCATGGAGACGAGAGAGCCATCGAGGACTGAGTGGTGGCATCTCAGCTATTTTATTTGCACTGTGCAGACCTTCTACAGGGAGTATTCCAGATCCAGCTCCAACTCCATCTGCCCTAGCACTAGTTGATGATGATGGTGATGATGAGGAGACTGACTCTGATGATTTTGACTTCCTAGATCTGATTTCAGAGCTAGTGGTAGAGGTGACAGCAGACTTGCCTAGGAGTCCCATTTGTGACCCTTCCAGTTCACCTACTTTGACTCCAGTCCTATCTTCTCCTCCATCTAGATCAGATGATCATGTTCCTATTCCTATTCTTTCACCTGTTGTTAATTCACCTGCTGTTGATTTGCCCATTGTCGATACACCCATTATTGACATTCCTATTATTGACTCACCGATTGTAGATTCACCCATTCATTCCTCAGCTGATACGCCTATCATTGATACACCTATCATTTCATCAGCTGATACACCTATTTTTGACACACCCACTATTGTTACACCTACCATCCATACTTTCTCTCTTATTCGGGAGCTAGGTTTTTACACACCTGGCTTTCAGTATCTTGATTATGGTCCATCTTTTGATCGTACACTACATCCGACAGTTGCAGAGACTGTCATCTCGATCTACTCTGTTCCTGCTGAGGACATAGCCTCCACCTCTTCTGCTTCAGCTAGAGGTCGGACGTATGCTCGACATAGAGGATGTGGTCATTGTACTTTTCCACGATCGACCAGGACCCATCTTCGAGATCTCAGATCGATGTGACCATGAGCTCGCTCTTCTACTAATACTGTACCGATTGAGATCAGATCTTCTGATGATGATGAGGATGAGGATTGGGATATCTTTGTATAATTAGATAGTTTACTTTTATGCATCTTTTGTATGTTTTGTTGTTGTACAAATTTTGAATTTAAAAATGATGTTGTACTTCATGATTATAATCTCAAATGAATGAAATGCTTTAAATTTCCTTTAGTACTTCATTGTCTTCATTTATGAATGAATGAATTTTTATTGTACTTCAATGCTATATCTTGAATAACTTGCCTATTTGTCTTCCTACCTTTTTAATGATAACAAAAAGGGGAAGTAATATAACTAAAGTGTAAATGTGCAAGGGAGTAATAGTGTAAATATATGCTTGAAAATTTGTCATGTTTGACAATTCCTTTTACATTTGAAAATTCTTTCGAAAATTAAGTTGAGCTTGAATTGAAAATTCTTTGCAAATTCCTTAAGTAAGGGGGAGCAATACCTTCTTTATATTGAAAATCTTTTCTGAATTGAACTTCATCTTAAATCCTTTCTTTAGATGTTTAAAAAGATGTTTACAAACTCTTCTATGAATCATCAATTCAGGGGGAGTCTTGTTTATTGCTAAATCTTTGCCTCTCCTAAAGCATGATTTCTTGTAGAGTATTATGATACATGAGTTTATGTCTTATATATCCCAAAGCTTTGATACTCTTAATCATTATAACAAGCTCTAACACTCTTAATCATTATATCACACTTGCTCTGATACATCATGTCAATATTGCAAATTACTTTGATATACCTATTGCATTTAGCTCTTTGCACCTTGATAAATTCTTTTAAATGATCTTTATGCAATTTATACTTAAAGATTTTGTTATCATCAAAAAGGGAGAGATTGTTGACTCCATTATTGATTTTGATAATAAGCAAAATGGTTAACTATAAGTTGAGTACTAATGATTTTCTTGAAGCGTGTTTTTATAGAAAAAGGTGCTCGTAAATTTAAAAAAGTTTGTTTGATTGAAGAAGCCAAGCTTAGATGAAAGATCTGCTCAAAGAAGACTTGGACAGTCAAAGTTTGCTTGAATGGATACTTGAGTGAGACATAAATTTGGTTCAGCACAAGTTCAAGTATTTTTGTGAAGATCTCAGTAAGGTGTTGACTCAAAGTATCGACATATGGCACCAAGTATCGACACATGGAAGTGAAGTGTCGACTCAAGCTGGTACTCAAAGAAAGTTTCAGATGGCATGGCCGAAGTATCAACACATGGACTTGAAGTGTCGACTCAAAGTATTGACACATGGATCAGCTCATCGCCTAAGATTTTTAAGTCACAAAACTTGCTGAAGATGAAGAACTGCAGAAGTGTCGACACATGGATGTGATGTGTCGACTCAAAGTGTCGACTCACCTGAAGAAGTGTCGACACATCTAAGATTCTAGAAAGCCAGATTGAAGATATTTGAACTGGGTGTCGACTTGAGAAGTTCAAGTATCGACCTGAAGTATCGACTCATAGCCTGAAGTGTCAACAAATGAAGTTCTGGGAATAGTAACGGCTAGTTTTTTAAATGCAGAACTAGTCTCTTTTCATCCCCAATGGCTAGATTTTTGAGTCTAAGGGCTAGAAACTGGGTTTAAGGCCTTGGGAAGGTATTTATATGCTCCAAATCAAATCAAAAGAAAGATGTTCAATGGAAATAAAATAGAAATATCTAAGAGTGAAGAAAAGAGAGCATTCATTAATGTTCAACTACTCTCAAGAAAAAGCAAGCTTCCAAGCATTCAAGAGTCTTCAAGAGTATTAAAGATCAACCATTCTTGAGCAATCAAAGAGGCTTCATCAAGTCGAAAGTATCACAACTACCGAGCTTCAAAGAGATACCCACTTTTTGTTAGAAAGCTTTTATTTTCTATACTTCAAACTATTATTTGTTGTAAGGGTTTTTGTTTAGCCTATTGCAAAACTAAGGGAGGTTATTGGTGAGCCTTTGAAAATCAATTAGGTTCTTGGTTATCCTGAAAAACCAAGGGAGGTTGGTGGTGAGCCTTAAAACCATTTAGGTTCTTGGTTAGCCCATAAAACCAAGTGAGGTTTTGACTTGTGAGCCTTGTGAAAATAAGTCGGGTTTTGATTAGTGAGCCCGAAAAACTAATCGGCTATAATCGGTTGAGATTATAGTGAATTCCCAAAGGGATCTTGGGGAGTAGATGTAGGTGTATTGGATAGCACCGAACCAATATACTTCTTTGTCTTTGTTGTTGCTTGTCTCCTCTTATTGCTCTTACATTTATTGCTTTTTATTTCCGCTGCACATTTACTTAAGAGCATTACATTTGAATTCATATTACCTTGATTAATTGTTGGATTAGATTACATACTAATGTATTGCATCAAGAAATTTTTTTTAGAGACCCAATTCACCCCCCCTCTTGGATTGCTTACTGGGCAACACAATTGCCTTCTTGGGAGCCATTAGGATGAAATCTAAGGGAGGAAATTGAGAAATTGGGTGGCCTAGGAAGGTATGGGAGGTGGGCCCCTAGGGTTCTTTCCAAAATAGTGAAAAGGGTAAAGTGAAAGAATTTTAAGGCAAATAGCTTTAAATAGTGTCCGACATTCGAGTCGACTCGACTCCTGCTCGAGTCGGCTCGAGCCAAACTCTAAAAATGGCTCAAAAAGCTCTAAAAAAGGTTCCATTCCTTAGATATACTCTATATAAGGTGGTCAGTAGGCTTAGATTAGTGATGGAGGTCTTCTAGATAATTTTTTCTTAATTTTGAAAAAATTAGGTCAAAAGTTCTAAAACGGGTCACACAAACCTAATTCTCCTTAATCATTTGAAATCTATTTTCACTAAGTGGCTTGGTAAAGATGTCAGCTAATTGATTTTCAGTTGGAACAAATTCAAGTTCAATGTTACCATTTTATACATGATCCCTAATGAAATGATGTCTAATTTCTATGTGCTTTGTCCTAGAATGCTGAATTAGATTCTTTGTCAAATTAATAGCACTTGTGTTATCATATTTGACAGAAATTTTAGTTTGAATAACACCATAGTCTTCTAGTTATTATTTAATCTAAAGCACTTGTGCACAATAACTCCCTGCAGCCATATACTCTGCCTCAGTAGTGACAGTGCTATAGAGTTTTATTTCTTACTGTTCCATGAGATTAAGTTCAACCTTAGAAATTGACAAGTACCACTAGTACTTTTTCTATCAATTTTACATCTACCATAATCAGCATCAGAAAATCCAATTAAATTCAATGAAGATTGCTTAGAATACCATAGACCTAGATTACCTGTTCCTTTTAGATATTTTATGATTCTTTTAATAGCAAGTATATGTATTTCTTTTAGATTTGATTGAAATCTAGCACATATACAAACGCTAAACAAGATATCAGGTCTACTAGCAGTTAAATACAATAATGATCTAATCTTATCTTGATAGAGTTTTTGATCAAAGTTGCTTCCATCTTCATCCTGTCAAGTCTGTAGGTGGGGCTCACGGATGTGCCAATTTTTTTGACTAACTCTATACCAAACTTCTTGATGATTTTCTTGATGTACTTAGCTTGGTTGATAAATATTTCTTCTCTTGTTTGCTTAATTTGCAGTCCAAGAAAGTAGGTCATTTATCCATCAAGCTCATTTCAAATTCGCCCTGCATAAGCTCAGCAAATTGTCTATACAAATTTTCATTAGGTGCATCAAAAATTATATCATCTATATAAATTTGTACAACTAACATATCATTTTCTTTTCTTTTAATGAACAGAGTGGTGTCTGCATTACCTCTGATAAAATCATTTTCAAGCAAGAACTTACTCAATCTATCATACCATTCTCTAGGTGCTTGTTTTAAACCATATAATATTTTATTAAGTTTGAAAACATGATTAGGAAAAGCATGGTTTTCAAATCTTGGTGGTTGTTTTACAAAAACTTATTTTAAAATGAAACCATTCAAAAATATGCTTTTTATATCCATTTGAAATAATTTGAAATTCATGTAGCAAGCAAATGCAAGTAATAATCTAATAGCTTCTAATCTTGCTATAGGTACATAGGTTTCATCAAAATCATTCCTTCTTCCTGATTATATCTTTTGGCCACTAATCTAGCTTTATTTCTAATTATATTTCCTTTTTCATCTAACTTATTTTTATAAATCCATTTAGTGCCTATAACAGGATGATCGAAAGGTCTATTCACTAAAGTCCAAACATTAATTCTTTCAAATTGAATTAGTTCTTTATGCATGGCCATCATTTAATTGGGATCATTTTCTGCTTCTTCTATGCTATTTGGTTATACTTGTAAAATAAATGCTAGATAATCATATGCATCTCTTAGTGATGACCTAGTTCTAACTCCTAGTGAGGGATCATGAATAATTAAATTTTTAGGGTGTGATGTTACATACCTCCATTTCTTTGGTAAATCACCATGATCTTTACTTTCCATTTCTTCACCTTGTCCTGTTGGTTTGTCCTTTAGGCTCATGTCCTCTATAGCTTTGTCGATTGTGCTAGCATCATTATCAATGCACTCTTCTTTTCTAGAAGGTAAGGGATTAAATTCATCAAATATAACATGAACAGATTCTTCAACAGTCAATGTTCATGATGCGAAACCAAAATTGCATGCAAATATATTTTTATAATTTTTTAGGTTAAGTTGTGAATCTAAATCCCGAAGAATAGACCATGAATCTAAGAAGAGAATTCAATATAAGAAAGAAACAACTGCATGCAAAGTAGAACCTAAAAAGCAATAAGAAGAGGACTGTAGAGGCTGAGAAGTCTCGATTGGGCTAGTTCTTCTCCAATAAAGTGACTGGCAGGCAGAGGGGGTGTACCTGGCAATGGTTGATGCGCCCGGTGCAGATCGTAGATGAAGGGATTGCTCTCGCTCCCGGATACGGCCTGAAAAATCAAGCCAGAGACCCATGGATTCTTGGCTTTCTACCCGGTGACCCGATCGCTGCCCGACTGGAGTTGTTGGATTCGTAGAAGCGAGGGACCTGCAAACAACCTTTTAAGGATGAGAAAGAAAAGCAAGGATGAAGTAGTAAAGGGAAAAAAGCAAGGAAAAAAAGAGTTTGAGGTTGGGCGGCCAGGGTTTGGAGAGCTGGATGGTGGCTGGAGACTGGGCGCAGAACACCAGGAAGAAGGAGGGGCTCATACAGAATCCCCTTAGCACACAACAGGTAGCACACAGCAATTAGAAGAAACTCAATTATATTTCATGAATAAAGTGCCTTGATACAAGAGAGTAGAGTCTCTTAAATAGACTCTTAAACTTGGCCCCCAAGTAAGGTTATAATAGACATTACTTAAGAGTTTTAATCCCACCCAAAGCTTAGCTAGAATACATGGTAGGTTTAGGTTGAAAAATCCCTCAAATCTCTCCTCCTCTCTCTTGACTTGGTCAGCCAAGGGAGGTGACCCTAGTGGCCGACCAAGGGGTGGTGAGCATAAGGCTTGGCGCCCCTTGGTTCCCCTCCTGGGCCTTGGCTAGCCCATTTTGCTTCAGGCTACGGTCCAGGACTCCAGGGCTTCTGATTTGTCTCTCGGGCTCCTGATTTCTTCTCTGAGGCCTTCCATGGTCTTCATAGCTTTGGGTTGGTCTTCACTTGGATTGGCTTGGTCTTCTCTTGTACTTGGGTTGACATGTCTTTACTTGTACTTGGACTGAAATGTACAGAACTCATGAAGAAGACTAGCTTAACATGAGCTGACTGGTACAGGACTCAAATAATAAAATGACAACTCAAATGGACTAAGCCCTTATTACAAATGGACTCAAACACTACTAATTAATCCATAAAGGGTTGAGAAGCCTCTGTCTTATTCTGGTGGCTCTGGTGCCCTCACCAATTCTTTTATTAAATACTCTATAAGCTTTACTAGATGTAGAATAACAGAGAAATATTGCTTCATTATATTTAGCATCAAATTCTCCAAGGTTATCCTTTCTATTGTAAGTACAAAGAAATTGCAACCAAATACATAAAAATAATGAATACTTGGTTTTCTATCATTCCAAAGTTTATAGGGGGTTTTCTTTAAAATAGGTCTAATCAAAACATGATTCAAAATATAATAGGCAGTGTTTACAGCTTCTGTCCAAAAATACCATGGAAGATTGCCTTCACATAATATAGTTCGGGCCATCTCTTCTAATATCCTATTTTTCCTTTCTACAACACCATTTTGCCATGGTGTTCTAGGAGCGAAGAAGTTGTGATCAATGCCTGCTCAATACAATACTCTTTAAAATACTGATTTTCAAATTCTGTGCCGTGATCACTTCTAATAGAAATAACTGAAAGATTTTTCTAATTTGAAATTTTTTTATGAAATTTTTGAAATACTTTGAAAGCTTCATCTTTATGTGCAATAAACAAGACCCATGTAAATCTTAAAAATTTGTCTACTATCACAAGTCCATATTTCATACCTCCTAGGCTTGTGGTCCTAGCTTGGTGCGGGCACCAGGGCTAAAAAAATTTGACAGGTTGAACCCACATTCTTGTCGATCACCTTTGAGTAAAACCCTGAACCCAAACCCTTTTTATCATGTAAATATTTATTTTAAATTCTGTTATTTTGGTCTAGTTAGGGTAAACCCTTTTTACCAACTGTAATTAGGGTTTTGTTTATTTTGGGATAAAATCCTTTTTACCAAGTAGAGTCGAAACCCCAATTGAGTCAAACCCTATTTATCCAATAGGGATTTAAATGGTCTGGTTTGAATTAGCCCTTTTTACCCACTTTAATTGGGTTTTTATTCACAAGCCTAATTAAGTATGGTTGGTTATTTAGTTAAGTCATGTAATTTGTTATTTATTGAGTCCATATAACTAGTTGAGTCATTGAGTCCTGTATTACAAGAGGGGACCCAAGACAACATCCCATGTGCATCCAATTGAAGATCCATGTGACCCCATGTGCTAGCTCCAGACAACCCATGTGCTAGCCCAAGTCACAACCTCTTCTTGGCACCACCTTTTCAAAGATTTGGACATCAACACATATCATGTTTGGACATGTCTTTGGGACAACATTGCTTGGCACTTCAACCAGGACAAGAATACATGACATGTCTGAAAATTACTTGCCATTGGGACAGCACACTTGTCATGTCCCTTATGTTTGGACATCCTACATTCCTTGTCTTAAATGAATTCCAAATTGGCACCCTTCTTTTTAAGAGGTGTAAAGCATACTCAAATTATTTCACACCAATTTAAGAAGAGGTCGGCCAAGCATTCCACTCTTTCTTATCACCCACTTCAAAGAGAGTTCCAAGGTATCCATTCACTAAATAAAAGAGGTTCAAAGGTTCTGTACCACAGCATTTCACTCAAATAGATTGAAAGCTGCTTAAATCTCCAAAACTCAAGAGTCTCACCAAAACTCTTGAGTCCTCTCCTATCCAGACTAAAGAGTCCACTCACCTACAGAAGACCACATCTTCTAGACTCTAGACTCCAGCAAACAAGGCCAAGTGATGGAGCATCTTGACCCTACATCAAGCCATCTTACCAATCCACCACTTGGGCGCCCACTTTAGATGAGAAGCCTAAAGTTGTCACCCACTTTGAAAAGAGTCCGGATCTTCTCAGCAAACAAGAGTCTAGGCTACTTAAAGCAGGATTCTAAGAGTTGTAGTCCAAGGAAGAAAAAGACTAGTAGTTGTATCTCTTACACCACTGGTTGGGGATCTATAAATACCCCTCCAACCTCCTTGTAATCAATCAATTATTATTCAATAAAAGTGTTATTCTATCAAAAAATCTTTTTCCTTTGCTGTGCGCATCACGGGGTGTGAGGCCCTACTTATCCAGCCGACCAGAAAATCCAAAAACTATAATTTCTAAACCTTCCTTTCCTTTCATTCTTTTTTTTTCTTTGCTTTTTTTTAAAAAAAATTCATGATTTTCATTGCTGAGTGTTACAGGTGAACAAGAGTCAAGATCAGGTGTTCTTGCCTTGAAACCAGCTTCACGTGGAAGATCGAAACCAGAGGAGCATTTCTTCGTTGGTAAAATCAAAACTTTTCCTTTCTTATTATTCTCTGATTCATCGATAAGATAAATCCTAGTTTACGATGATTTTTTAATCACCAAGTCCTACTTTCCTAGTTAATTTGTAGATTAACTTGCGGGTAGATAATAACTAGTTTCCTTTTCTATCTTCATTGAAGTCTTCTTTAAAAAAATTGATAAAAACATATTAGTTTCTATTTTTCTCTGCTAATTAATCAGTAATATCAGTAATTTAGTTTTTATTTTATCTCGCATCATCTTTGGTATCAGAGCAGGTTAAACTAGGGTTTAATCTCTCTCATGCTGATTTAGTTTCTCTTTAAGTACTCAGATTGGGTGTTTCACCATGGCCGTTCGGTCATAGGAAAAAGTAGGGCTGCAAGATCTTCACCTCCCATTCAAACGTTTTCTATAGCATGTAGCGGTGTCGTTGTGAATTGACCCTTGAAGAAGAAAACAAAGAGATAGGCATCTTTAGGGTTTATTTTCTGCATCACGTCCATCACATTACATGGTTTGTTATTTTGATTGTTTTGTGCATGTAGATAATTCAGAATTGCCTGATTCTTATTTTGGTAGATCAATCATAATTGATAGTATTTTTTAAAATTTTATTTTGAATTATTTCAATCTATAAATTTTTTGCTCACCGGAATACTGCCTGAGAATAGTTCTGTCTTGAATTTCATCAATTCTAGTTTAGGGTTCTTTTTGCATAAATTTTATATATTTTAATTTTCTGCATCTTAGGTATTTTTCTATAAACTATATCTTTTTTTAAAACAAAAGAACAAAATACAAAAAAAATAATTAATTTTATTTTTTTGTTATTTTAATTTGATTGCATCTAGGGTTTCATCTTATATGTGCATCATTAAGTAACCTAATCTTAAGGGCACTTAAGCATCTTAGATCAAGGCAGGAGCTCATCACCTGTCCTGGGCCCACAATAACCTTCTTTGCATTCGAGCCTAACCCTAATTAAAACTCAATTAGACTTAATTTGCTCTAGTGAGCTAGGGACACCAACAGGTCGAGTTCCAAGTATTGTGTGTAAGCTAGTGCACCCAATCCCTTGATTATCACTTGAATATGGTGTCTAAGGCTAGAGGTCTAGAGGCAAAGGTCCTAAGTGGTTTCGTGGTTTTTGATTAGAACCCTGCGAGAGCAGGAGGAGCCTCCCAAGATCCCACCTCTTACTTGGTCAGTGGACAGGGTAATTATTGAATTGGCTGTAATTTGAGCTGACCCATTCTACTTGACCTCTAGGTCTAGGAAATCCTAGTCTGAGTTGAGTTCTGTGTGATTGCATTGCATGGCAACTAGGTTAGGCACACCATAACAACCTATCCAAAATCAACCCAGTCCACCCATGGACCCTAATATGGAAAATTTTATGAGGACTATAACTACTTAGACAGCTCATACCCAGGTTTAATCAGGTGGAAGACAGACTAAGTAACCTTGAAGAATCCCATGCAACTAGATCAGATCCTGAAACACCTGGACCCACTCCCTTAGGTCAAAGCTCTGAGACGCCTAGACCCATTCCCCCAATTCCACGAGCCCAACTCACTCCCCCAGATTTAAGAGATCAATATAGAGAACCTACTTACCTAGGTCCAAGAGCCCAACATAGGGAAATTACTTTTGACCCAATCCCTAGGTGCCACACCCCTGATGCGAATGACCAGGAAGAAAGGATCCTTAGGAGTATTCGATTAGACGCAAACACATTTGAGGGATGTTTGGATCCTAAGGTCTATACTGATTGAGAAAGTGATATGGATCAGTACTTTGAATGGTATAAAATGTTGGAGGAAAGAAAATTCAAATTTGCCATGCTTATGCTAGTCCGACAGGCTAGATTGTACTGGAAAAATGTAGAATGACTGAACCGACTGAGAGGTAACCTACCTATAGGTACATGGTGAGCCATGAAGGTAAAGCGTAGGGAGAGATATCTACCATTCTTATATGAACAAAAATTATTAGATCAATAGCAAAAATTAACTCAAGGAAATAGATCAGTAGCTGATTATATTGCCAAATTTGATGAGTTCATTATGAGATGCAGTGTTCATTATGAGATGCAGTGTAGTCGAGTCCGAAGCTATCACCTTGTTAAGGTTTAGAGCTGGTTTACATGAAGATATCTAGAGGGAGTTATTCTTAAGGGAAGTTAATGATCTGGAACAGGCTTACCAGATTGCTAGGGATTGTGAACATTTTCAAAGGAGACCTGTTACCTATAGACCTAGTCAAATAGGTTTAATAGCCATGGAACAAGGCCTAGCCCTAATCAGTTTCCACCTAGCCGACCCAATCCTACTTTTTAATCAGTTCGTAAGGAAGATAAAGGAAAGGCACCCATGGTCCCTAGAGATAGGAATCAAAATACCATGTATTTCAGGTACCGTAAAATGGGTCATTTGGTTGTTGATTGTCCAGTATGAACATTACATATAGGTGAATGTGAGGAAGAGAACCTAGAGAATGTAGAAGAATTTGAAGAGAAAATTTACGAAGTTGAGGAAGACTTGGTAGAAGAGTATGAAGGTGATGAAGAGCCCATAGAGTCATCTGCCTACTAGGTGTAGTTAGGTGTATTCTGGCTCAAACCAAGAAGAATGGGGACTGGCATAGGACAAATATCTTACAAACCTTCATTAAGCTAGGAGATAAAGTGTGTAAAATCATTATAGACAGTGGGAGTTGTGTAAATGCAATATCTACTAATGCTGTTAAGAGCTTAGGCTTACCCACAGTGCCACTTCCTGGCCCATATAAGGTATCCTGGATTGATGGGACATCCATTCCTATTAGGTTATAATGCCAGATCCCAGTCCAAATTCAATCTTACCAAGAGAAAGTATGGTGTGATGTGATTCCAATGGGAGTTAGTAGTATCATACTAGGTAACCGTGGTTATATGATCATGATGCAACCCTCTTTGGCTGATCTAACTCATGTGCATTCAAACACCATGAAAAAAAAATTGTGATCAACTCGACCCAACCCAAAGATAATACTAAAAGAGGGTCTAGTCATTTGATAGAGAAAGAATCCAGATTGAACCTAATTACTGCTAAGGAGTTAGAGCATGAAATCATTGAAGGTTCAACAGTCTGGATATTGACTGCCAAAGAAGTTCATGATGAACCCAGAAAGAACATCCTAAGAAAATTTTAGATTTCCTACAAGAATTTAAGGATGTATTTCCAGAAGACCTTCCTGACTGTTTACCTCCATTAAGGGACATACAACATGCTATAGACTTAGTTCCAGGAGCAACCTTGCTAAATTTACCTCACTATAGGATGAATCCTACCGAGCATAAGGAATTGCATAGGCAAGTTAAGGATCTTCATAGGAAAGGATTTATCAGGGAAAGTTTGAGCCCAAGTGCTATTCCTGCCCTTTTGACTCCTAAAAAGGATAGCACTTGGCGCATGTGTGTAGATAGAAGAGCCATCAATAAGATTATAGTGAAGTATAGGTTTCCCATACCCTGACTTGATGACATGTTAGACATGATAGCCGCTGCTACCATATTTTCAAAGATAGACCTTAAGAGTGGCTATCATCAGGTTAGAATTAGGCTCGGGGATGAATGGAAAACTATATTTAAGACCAAGGATGGCTTGTACGATTGGTTGGTGATGCCTTTTAGATTATCGAACGCACCTAGTACTTTTATGAGGATTATGACTTAAGTATTAAAATCATTTATTGGAAAATTTGTGGTAGTATATTTTGATGATATCCTCATATATAGTAAGAATAAGAAGGATCACTTAGACCATCTTCAGTAGGTTTGTCAAGTACTCAGGGAGATAATCTTTATGCAAATTTGAAGAAATGTAGTTTTATGACTCCAAGGATTATTTTCCTAGGATTTGTAGTAATTGCCGAAGGAGTATCGGCAGACCTCGAGAAAATCAAATCCATAGTTGAGTGGCCTATTCCTAAGAATATTCATGATGTTCGAAGTTTTCATGGATTAGCTACTTTCTATAGGAGATTTATTCGAGGGTTTAGTATGATAGTTGTACCCATTATAGATTGTATGAAGAAAGAAACATTTGACTATTCAAAGGAAGCCAATAGGTTTTTTGAAGAGATTAAGAATAAAATGACCCAAGCCCCAATTCTGAGGCTACCCAATTTTTCGAAAGTCTTCGAGGTTGTTTGTGATGCCTCAGGGGTAGGAATTAAAGGAGTCTTGAGTCAAGAGAATCACCGATTGCTTTCTTTAGCAAGAAATTGAATGATGCTAAGTTAAAATATTCTACTTATGATACGGAACTATATGCGATAGTTCAAGCACTTAGATACTGGCGACACTATTTGCTATCGCAAGAATTTGTACTTTGTTCTGATCATGAAGCTCTTAGGTTTCTTAACTCGCAAAAGAAACTGAATTCTTAGCATGGAAAATGGGTTGAATATATTCAGGCCTATACTTTTGTTTTAAGACATCAATCGGGTACTGATAATAAAGTTGCTGATACATTGAGTAGGAGATTTATGCTTTTGAATTGTGTTAGTACTAAAGTAGTCGAGTTTAAGAAATTGAAGGATGAGTATGAGAACTATGAAGATTTTAGTAAAATCTATAAGGTAGTTAAGCAAGGACCGACTAGTTCATATAGTGAGTACACAATTCAAGATGGGTACCTCTTTAGGGAGAGTAAGCTATGTATTCCAAACACTTCACTTAAAGACTTCTTGATTTGGGAAACACATGCTGAAGGTTTAGCTGGATATTTTGGTAGAAATAAGACAATCTTAGCACTAAAAAAACAATTCTATTGGCCGAGTCTTAAGAGGAATGTTGCTCAAGTTGTAGCTAGATGTAGGACTTGTACTGTTGCTAAACAGCAAAAGTAGAACATTGGCTTATACACCCCTCTTCCTATACCAGATTGTCCATGGAAAGATCTTAGCATGGACTTCGTTCTTGGATTACCTAAGACCTTAAGGAAAAATGATTCTATATTTGTAGTGGTCGATAGGTTTTCAATGATCGCACATTTCTTGCCTTGTTCCCAAACCGATGATGCTTCTAAGGTAGCCAAGCTATTTCTGAATGAAGTAGTTAGACTGCATGGTTTACCTAGGACAATAGTTTCCGACAGAGATGTCCGATTCACCAGTTATTTCTGGAAAACACTCTGCAACTTATTAGGGACAAAACTTAAGTTTTCCATATCTTATCACCCTTAGACTGATGGCCAGACTGAAGTTGTGAATCGAAGTTTAGGAAACTTACTGAGAAGTTTAGTTAGAGAGCATACTGCTAGTTGAGACCTATTACTATCTAGGGCTGAATTTGCATATAATAGCTCAGTGAATAGGTCTACGGGAAAAAGTCCGTTTGAAATTGTTCATGGGTACAAACCTAGAAAACCTCTAGACCTCATTCCTTTATCCATGCATGAACATATATCTGAATCTGCTGAGTCATACGCTGAACATGTTATAGAGTTGCATAAAGAGATAATTAAAAAAATTAATGAAAGCAACGAATCATATAAACATATGGATGATACTAAAAGAAGACTCAAAAAGTACGAAGAAGGAGACTTTGTTATGGTTCGATTACAACCTGAATGGTTCCCACTTAGAATCATGAAAAAATTGCATACCCATAGTAGTGGACCATACAAAGTAATTAAGAAAATTGGACCTAATGCCTACATGCTTAAATTGCCACCTGAACTAGGCATTAGCTCTACTTTCAACGTTTCAGACCTTATCGAGTATAAGGAGCCAACGTTGATTCCTATTGAGCCATTTAGGCCTAATCCAGTCCTTGAGAGTGAACCAATCCAAGTGTGTCCACCTACCATACCACCAGCCTGGAGAGACAAGATCGAATGGATCTTGGATGACAAGATCATCGCCACCCATAGCAAAGATTATCAGCGATATCTAGTTCCTTGGCAAGGATGACCTGAGTCTGATGATTTTGGATCACCAGAGAGGACTTGCAGAGAGTTGCCCCTGACTTACTAGAGTATTATAACAGTGGAGTTAACCCATACTTGACAGGGTCGAGTTCCTCCCACCCGGGGAGAATTGGTGCGGGCACCATGGCTAAAAGAAATCGACAGGTTAAACCCACATCCCTATGGATCACCTGTGAGTAAAATCTTAAATCCAAATCCTTTTTATCATGTAAATATTTATTTTAAATTATGTTATTTTGGTCTAGTTAGGGTAAACCTTTTTACCAACTATAATTAGGGTTTTATTTATTTTGAAATAAAATCCTTTTTACCAAGTTGAGTCGAAACCCCAATTGAGTCAAACCCTATTTACTCAATTGGGATTTAAATGGTCCGGTTTGAATTTGCCCTTTTTACCAACTTTAATTGGGTTTTTATTCGCAAGCCTAATTAAGTATGGTTGGTTATTTAGTTGAGTCATGTGATTTATTATTTATTGAGTCCATGTAACTAGTTGAGTCATTGAGTCCTGTATTACAAGAGGGGACCCAAGACAACATCCCATGTGCACCTAATTGAAGATGCATGTGACCCCATGTGCCAGCTCAAGATAATCCATGTTCTAGCCCAAGTCATAACCTCTTCTTGGCACCACCTTTTCAAAGATTTGGACATCAACACAGGTCATGCTTGGACATGTCTTTGGGACAACACTGCTTGGCACTTCAACCAAGACAAGAATACATGACATGTCTGAAAATTACTTGCCACTGGGACAACACACTTGCCATTTCACTTATGTTTGGACATCCCACATGCCATGTCTTAAATGAATTCCAAATTAGCACCCTTCTTTTTAAGACGTGTAAAGCAGAAGGAGTTCTCCACATTGGCGCCCCCACTGAAATTATTTCATGCCAATTTAAGAAGAGGTCGGCCAAGCTTTCCACTCCTTATTGCCCACTTCAAAGAGAGTTCCAAGGTATCCATTCATTAAATGAAAGAGGTTCAAAGGTTCTCTACCACAGCATTTCACTCAAATAGGTTGGAAGTTGCTTAAATCTCTAGAACTCAAGAGTCTCACCAAAACTCTTGAGTCCTCTCCTATCCTGACTGAAGAGTCCACTCACCTACAGAAGACCACATCATCCAAACTCTAGAGTCCAACAAGCAAGGCCAAGTGATGGAGCATCTTGACCCTACATCAAGCCATCTCACCAATCCACCACTTGGGCGCCCACTTTGGATGAGAAGCCTCAAGTTGTCACCCACTTTGAAAAGAGTCCAGATCTTCTCAGCAAACAAGTGTCCAGGCTACCTAAACCAGGATTCTAGGAGTTGTAGTCCAAGGAAGAAAAAGACTAGTAGTTGTATCCCTTACACAACTAGTTGGGGGTCTATAAATACCCCTCCAACCCTCCCTTGTAATCAATCAATTATTATTCAATAAGAGTGTTATTCTATCAAAAAATCTTCTTCCTTTGTTGTGTGCATCGCGAGGTGTGAGGCCCTTCCTTTGTTCTACGGAACATCACAAGGTGTGAGGCCCTACTTATCCAGCCGACCAAAAAATCCAAAAACCACCATTTCTAAACCTTCCTTTCCTTTCATTCTTTCTTTTTCTTTGCTTTTTCTTTTTTTTAATTCATGATTTTCATTGATGAGTGTTACAAATGAACAGGAGTCAAGATCAGGTGTTCTTACCTCAAAACCAGCTTCGTGCAGAAGATCGGAACCCGGGATTGAGTTCTTGAAACCCTACTGTGAAGATCTTGAGAGTTCTGTCAGATCCGATTCAGAGGAGCATTTCTTCGTTGGTAAAACCAAAACTTTTCCTTTCTCGTTATTCTCTGATTCGTTGATAAGATAAATCCTAGTTTATGGTGATTTTTCAATCACCAAGTCCTGCTTTCCTAGTTAATTTGTAGGTTTACTTGCGGGTAGATAATAACTAGTTTCCTTTTCTGTCTCCATTGAAGTCTTCTTTAAAAAATTTGATAAAAACATTAAAAAATTAGTTTCTATTTTTCTCTGCTAATTAATCAATAATATCAGTAATTTAGTTTTTATTTTGTCCCGCATCATAGTTGGTCCAAATAGGTCCATGTGTAGTGGTTCTAAAGATCTAGAAGTTGAAACTATATTTTTCAATTTAAAACTCCCCCTAGTTTGTTTACCAAATTGGCATGCATCGCAAACATATTCAAAGTCAATTTTGAATTTAGGTAAACCTCTAACTAGATTTTTGAAAATTAATTTAGCTAAAGTATGCATGCTAGCATAATCTAATCTTCTATGCCATAGTAGGCTAGATTCCTTAGTTTTATCATTCATTACCACAAGACTTGTACTACTAGATATGCCTAGATTATTCAAATCTACCACATAAATATTTCCAAGTCTATGACCAACAAACTAGTACTAGAATCAAGAGAACTGGTTACTATACATATTAAAGATTCAAAGATAACCTTGAAGTCTTTATCACATAATTGACTTATACTTAACAAATTGTGTTTCAATTTGTCTATTAGCAATACATTTTCAATGAATGTAGAAGGGATAATTCTGATCTTACCAATGCCAATGATCTTCCCCTTACCATTGTTATCAAAAGTGACCATTCCTCCATCTTTCATTTCTAGAGTGATGAATTGTTCTTTGTCACCAGTCATATGTCTTAAACAGCCACTGTCCAGATACCATCTTTTCTTTGAATTCTTGGCTGCAAGACATTCATGCAAAATAATCAAGTAATTCTTTTAGGTACCCAAGCTTTCTTGGATCCTTGCAGGTTAGTAGGAGCGGTTCCTTTAGAAATCCAAATCTTTTTCACTTTACTTTTAAGATTCTTTCTTTCAAATTGCATTCAAAAGACTTGTGACCAAACCCCATTACAAGAATAACATATTATATTTGGTTTTTGAAAAGGTTTAGATATAGAAAACATTGATGCAAAAGATTTCGGAGCTGAAAACTTTGGTACATAAGATTTTGAAGCTGTAAACTTAGTAGCTAAAATATTATTTGTATGCACTAAATTATAACCAATTCTAGCTCTATTGTTTATTTCTCTTTGACTTTTCAAAATTAGCTCAAACTTATTTGAACTCAAAGTTAATTTCTCAGCTAAGGGCTTGACTTTTTCAACTTCTTTTTGCAAACATGTATTTTCTTCATGTAAAGCCTTATTCTTTTCATGATATTCATTCTTTTCCTCTTGCAAAACATTATATTTTTTAGAAATACTCTTAAGTTCTTTTTACAAAATATTGTTCTTTTCTAAAACTTCACTCCTCTCTTTTATCAAAGCATCACAGTTATTTTTCAAAGTCTTAATTTTTAAACTTGCCTTTTTGTATTCAGATAAAAGTTCATAAAATGCAGTATTTAATTCTTCATATATAAATTCATCATTAGGTTCAGGAAATATTACCTCATCTTCGACTCTCATTAGACATATATTTGCAATTTTGGATGTCTCTTCCTCTTCATTTGATGTAGACTCGTCGCTGTCACTTCACGTCGCAACCATCACTTTCTTCTTCTTCTTTTTGAATCCTTTCTTTAGTGTGGAGCAATTGGAACGGAAGTGCCCTGGTTTCTTGCACTTGTAGTAGATAGGCTGTTGCTCTTTATCTCTTTCTTTTTCTTTTTTTTTCTTTGCTATATTCCCCTTTTCTATAGTTTTTTCTCTAATGTCTTGCCTTTTTCGTATCCATAAATTTCTTGAATCTCCTCATGACTAGAGCAATATCATCATCTTCTAGTTCATCTTCATCTGAGGAAGGGCTTTCTTCTTCTATTTCTTCTTCTTGTTTTTTGAGTTCAGCTACTGCTTTGAAGGCTATTGACTTTTTTCTTGATATCATCCTCATTGCAGTGTTGCATTGTAAGCTCATGAGTGATTAAGTATCCCAGTAGCTCATCCAATGGTAAAGTGTTGAGGTCCTTGGCCTCTTGAATCGCAGTGACCTTCGGATCCCATCTATTTAGTAAAGATCTTAAAAATTTCTGCACAAGGTCTGCATTTGCATGTCCTGCCAAGACTCTTTAAACCATTAATAATATTTATAAATCTTAAGAACATGGTAGATATAGTTTCATTGAGCTCCATCTTAAATAATTCATAACTATGTACAAGAAGATTAATCTTGGAAGTTTTCACTTGAGAGGTTCTTTCATGGATTACTTCAAGTTTATCCCAAATTTCTTTTACAAACATGCAAGTAGAAATCCGGTTAAACTCATTAACATCCAAAGCATAGTATAAGAGATTCATGGCTTTGGCATTTAATTCACCCATCTTCATGTCATGTTCATCCCATTCCTCTTCAGGTTTTGGGATGTTTATGCCATCAACCTTCTTTGTGGGTGTGTGAGGTCCTTTTAGAATAACTTTCCATAATTGAAAATCTACTGCTTGAATGTAAATTTTCATTTATGCTTTCCAGTAGGTATAATTTGTGCCTGTGAAAAGTGAAGGTCTATTTGTAAATTGGTCTTCGGCCAAAGAGGTACTCATAGGGTTTGCTATAGACATTTTTTCTAGGAAAATAAATTATAGAGACACTGCTCTGATACCAGTTATTGCCCATATGGCTAACCCAAGAGGGGGGTGAATTGGGTGTTTAAAACTTTTTCACAAGTATGTGCTCTTTTAGAAACTTGGTGTGGTGAGTGATATGATTTAAAAAAAAGATGCGGAAGAAAGTTAGAAACACAATCAACACATCACAAACACCAGTAATTTATAGTGGTTCAGAGCAACTCGACTCCTACATCCACTACCCAGGGTATCACTTGGGATTTTTACTATACTCACCCATTGAAAACAGCCGGTTTGTTTTACACCGGGCTTTTAAACCAAAATCTAAACTTGGTTTTACACTGGGATCACCAAGAATCCAATACAATGTTTGTTTTCATGGGCTTACAAACAACCTAAACCTAGTTTTCAAAGGCTCACCAAAAATCTTAAACGAGCCCTAGGATACAGCCCCTGCTATACTTGAAACAACTCAAATAAAGAGTTAAAAATAGAGCAATACTAATGACAAACCAAACTTTGTCGGATGGTTGTAGTTGATGCCCTTTGAGAAGCCTCCTTGATTGCTTATTTAATGCTCTTCAAGGCTTCCAAACTTCTTCAATAGATGACTCAAGTAGCTGATGCGAAGTAGGTGTGGACTTGAGTTCTTCCTTGAATGCTCTTGAACTTTTCTTCCTTCTTCTCTTAAAGCTCTCTTCTTAAAAAGTTATTTAAAACATGTTTAAATCCTTCATTTATAGTCTCTAGAACTGATCCCAGGTAGAAATGACCATTGTAGTGCCTTGGAAATAGAAATATAGCCGTTGGAGCACTTTTTAGATTCAAAAAATCAATTTTGGAACTAGCCGTTACTCACCAAAAACTGGGATTCAAGTTGGCTCGGTTGGGTCGAGTCAGCTCGGATTCTTAGACATGTTGAAACTGTGCTCTTGTTGAGTCAGCTATTCTCAGTTGAGTCGGCTCGCTTGGCTAGTTTTTCATAACTGAGATTTTGCATACTCTAGAAGAGTCGGCTCGGTTGCACATGAGTCAGCTCGGTTGTCTGACTTTAGAAAATTGAACATTGATACTCTGGATGAATCGGCTTTGGTTCCTTCGAGTCAGCTCGGATGTTTGCATGCCAAAAACCTTTGTGCAATGCCAGAACAATAAGTTGGCTCTCTTGCTTGAGTCGGCTCGAGTGACTTAAGTCCAAAAGTGTCCAAACTTCTTCAAAAAGCTTCCAAATACTATCAAACTTCTTCCAGTCCTAATCTAAGTAACTTAAACTTAGAATTTTCATAGAATTATCCCTTTTGCAAGAATGTACACTTAAGTTATTTAGGGCTTTTCAATATTTGAACATTTTTTCATGATTATATTGATATGCTATAAAGATTACTGAAATGTAGGTAGAATGATTGTTCTTTTGAAATATCCTACAAAAACTTCTCAAACATTCAAACATGTTAGCAACAAATACATGCTCTAATATTTTATTATCATCAAAATCATTCCAGGGGTCAACACCAGCGCCTCCTTTGCCTCTATTGCCACCTTTCCCTCATCTCTCACTGTAGCCATTGCCCCACCACTTCCTAAGGCATTCTCTACCACCATGGATGACTCCATTGATATCAGCCCTAAGACCCTCTGCGCTTGCCTCTACAACATCGATAGCGGCCCTACTACCCATATGGTGGCGATCTATGCTGCCCAGGCCAAGCTCAAGCCCATCATGTTCGAGGGATGGGTGGCCAACGACATCGCTGCCGGTGGCTAGCTCACCACCACCACCAATGCCGAGAACTTCCCTAGATTCCCAGAGGGCTTCTTTGGCTTCGAGCTCATGGATCGGTACCATGCCTAGTCACTCCACTACAGCACACACATCCTCTCCAAGACCATCACCACCATCGACCTCGCCATTCACCCTTTCTTGTGTCATCTCCTTCTCCAACACCATCGAGGCGGACACCCTCATCATCTCCACCAGCGTTGTTGCCCACCACCTCCACTTCCCCAAAGTTGACTTCTGGAACCATGGCATCTCCGCTTGTGCTATTTATGATAGTGCCATCCCCATCTTTTAGAATCGTCCCATCACAATCATTGGTGGTGGTGACTCTGCCATGGAGGAGGCCAACTTCCTTACCAAGTATGACTCTAGGGTTTACATCGTGCACTACTGTGATGCCTTTAAGGCATCGAAGATCATGCAGGTGAGGACACTTGGGAATCACAAGATCGAAGTTGTTTAATATTTTAGAAAGAAGGGTAGCAGAAGAAGATGGTTAATGTTATTTTTGATATTTTATTTATTTAAATCTAAATCATGCTTCTTATTTTAAAATAATTCAATAAAAATCATATTAATCATTTAATCCTAATAATTTGTTACATAGATATCGTGCCTCAATTTGAAAGTTTGATGGAGTATATTATAATAATTTAATAAATATAGGGTTGATATTGTTAAAATTAGAAATGTAAGGATGTTTCTATAAATCGAGATAAAATATAGGAAATTTGTTATTTTTTTACTCAAATATTGAGTGATAAGATGATAAAGAGAACCTAAAACCCTCTTGAGCCATCGCTTATAACTTAAAACCCTCCATGTCAAATCCATTGCCACAGCCCAGAAACGACCATCGCACTTCCCTTGAGAAATCTAGATGATCGAGACCCCTGGGGATGAACAAGCCACCATCTAAGCTTCTCTGTTCCACTGCACACCTCCCTCTTGAGCATCTAGCACGATTGAGACTCCTGGAGACTAAACAAAGCAAAGGAAAAATCATGGGAGCAGTTATTTTTTTTTCACAAGATCCTTTCCTACATAGATTGATCTGTTTTTTTATTTTTCATTTAATTTTTTTCTCTTTTTCAGAGATCTATAGGGAAGGAGAGCCCGGGAGAGATTGGAGGGGATTCTTAGGTCATTCAGCCACTCCAATCCTCCCACCCGATTGACACTCCTGGGAAAAACAGAGAAAAAATGAGGTGGAATAGTTAGTCTACTAATTATATAATATCTTATATATATATATATATATCATTTCTTTCTCTTTTCGGAGATCTTTGGGGAAGGAGAGCCTGAGAGAGATTGGAGGGTGTTGCCGCGCCTCCACCTAGACCGAGCTTGGTTGGCTGTGTTGGAGAGCTCCTCTGCTGGTCAACCTGAAGGTGACCCTCTCCAACCAAGTTACGACTGACCCCCTCTAGGGGTCTCTTGGAGCCTTCGGAGGTCCCTTCCCTACAATGTGTCATTCGACTTCCTCGGAGCTCCTGACGGACCCCCGGTCGGCCGGATGACCCACTCCCGCTAGGTCTGACCGGTCCATCTCCATCTGGGAAATTCCAAGAGCCTCCTTTCACATCCATCAGTCAACTTCTTCAGTTGAGTCCGACTGACCCGTGATCCTTCTTGGAACCTCTCGAAAGCTCCAGAAGCTCCTTTCCAGCTAGTACCGGAATGCTGTTGTAATGGACTCCACAATGTGGCCATGCCTTCGTGCCACCAAGTTGGGGCTTTTCAGCCTGTCCCCTAACGGAATTTGGTAGCATTCACACCCATAAAAGGTGCCCGGGGGACCTTCGCTAAAGGCTAAGTGCTCTCTTCCCTCTCCACGCTACCCTCTCTCAGTCTTCTCCATTCTGTTGCTCCAAACCCCCTGCTAACTTAAGCATTGGAGTGTCCCCCGTCGGAGCACGTCCGGCGCCCAAGGGACTTTGTGCAGGTTGACCAACAGAGAAGCTCTCCAATGCAGCCAGCCAAGCCCGGACCAGGTGGAGGCGTGGCAATAGATTGGTGCTAGAGGAAGGGGCTGAACCTTCGTTCCGCTCTCAACTCTAAAAGGAGAGATTGACTGAGGAAATATAGCAATGGCAAGGGGAAGAGCACGAAGTATCTCCGCCAGAGGAGGACATTCTCACCATAAGTCTAAAGCGCCTCACAGGGAAGATGACACTGTTGCTGTCACTGAGCCCACCATTACTCTGGGACTGCAGCAATTCCAACTGCTGGTGAACCGCATCGAGATGCTTACCTCGGTGGTCCAGCGCTTCCAAGAAGCGGCCGATGATCGGCGGCAACCACCTGTGGCATCTTGCATCAATCATCAGCCGGTCGCCAGGGGGAGTTAGCAGCTGGAGGTGCCCCAACCTCCTTCCCATGCCGCTTCGAAGTAGTAAAGGTCCTTGGGAGCTTGCACTGACGGGAAGAGGGCAAGGTCAGCTTCCCCCTCTTTTGCTGACTCCTCCCTCCTTGACGGTCAGCGCCCTGCTGAGGATCTGCATGACTATGGTAGCAAAATCATGCGCATGGAAGAGCGCATGGCTGAAATCATTGAGCGACAGAAGGCCGGGGGGGCAGGCGTACAACACCCGCCCACCTTTTTTTACTGAAATCTTGGGGGAGCCCATTCCCCGACACTTTAAAATTTCTCAGGTGGACCCCTATGATGGTACCACCGACCCACTAGATCATCTGGGCATCTATAAGGCCCACATGATGGTACAGGGCACCTCTGACTCCCTTCATTGCATTTCCTTCCCGGCAACCCTGAATTAGGTAGCCCGGATGTGGTTTATGGCCATCCGACCAGGTACAATCTGCTCCTTTTCCTAACTGGAGAACCTTTTTCTTTCTCATTTCAGGACATGTAGTCGGAGCTCGAAGAACACCGACTGCCTCTTCCTCATACTGCAGAAGGAGGGGGAGACCCTCCGGGACTACATGGCCCTCTTCAATTCAACGGCCATGAAAGTCCCAGACTTGAACGAGGCGGTAGTGATGTTGGCCTTCAAGAGGAGCTCTACTCATCCAGGGTCACATTCTCTCTGGACAAGAAGTTCCCGATGGATTATACTGAGCTGTTGGTTAGGGCGCACAAATATGCCCTGGCAGAGGAGCAGTCGACGAGTTGATGCCAGGCTGAGGGGAGGTTAGCCCCCAAGAAGCGGAGTGAAAAAGCCCCTATAATCCGACCTCTCGGCGATGACAACCGACCCACTCGGTGTCGAAGCTCGAAGCCGAGGGACTTCTTCAAAAGGTTTGAGACCTATGCGCCCCTCTCCCTTCCGAGGGAGAAAATCCTCATGGAGATTGAGAATGAGGCATACTTCCAAAGGCCTCGACCGATGAGGGGCCCTCCTGCTGCCAGAAATAAGAATAAGTACTGTCGATTCCATAGGGAACATGGGCACGACACCGAAGAGTGCCTCCAGCTGAAGGACGCCATTGAAGACCTCATCAGAAGAGGATACCTGGGAAGGTATGTCCGACCCCATCGAGATCGAGCTTAGGCCTCAACCGTCAGAGACCCTCCGGAGGAGGCTGAGCTCCCCAACCAGCATTCGACGGATGGGGGCGTTGGCATGCTGCATCGGCGGTCCGACTGGGGGTGCGAAGGAGACCAAGACATTGTAAAGAGGCCCAGGGGTTTTAGTGTAATCAGTTTCTCTGACGAAGACCTCTTGGAGCCTCATCTTCTAGGAGATGACCCTATAGTTGTGTCGGCAATCATTGCCAACTATGATGTAAAGGATGTCCTCATTGATAATGGAAGCTGTGCGGAAGTTTTGCTGTATGACGCCTTTGATCGAATGAACTTGTCTAGATCAAGGCTACGAGAATCCCTGATGCCAGTCACTGGCTTTGGGGGAAACTCCATTGGGGTAGAAGGAGAGATTACTTTACCCGTGACCCTCGGGACAGAGCCTTACCAGCAGACTTTCCCCTTCAATTTCGTGGTCGTCCATACGACCTCGGCATACAATGCCATCTTAGGCCGACCGGCTCTCAACAGGTTCCGGGCCATCATATCCACTTACCATTTGCTGGCAAAGTTCTCGACTCATAACGGGGTCGAAGAAATGAGGGGAGATAGTAGGATGGCTAGACAATGTCTGGCCATACATGACAAGCAGTTGGATGGGTGTCCCACACTTGAACAACTTGACCCTAGAGACGAAGCCGACGACCACGGCCAGTCGGTTGAGAAGATTGTGTTTTTCTCCTTAAGGAGGATGACCCTACTAAAGTCCTCCAAATCGGGAGCACACTAAATGAAGAGGCTAGACAGGAGCTGGTTGGTTTCTTGAAAAGCAATGCTGATGTCTTCGCCTGGTCGGCTTCGGACATGCCAGGCATCCCGTCGAACGTCATCACTCAACAGCTTAGGGTGGACCCAACTTATAGACCCGTCCGATAGAAGAAGAGGAGCTTCACTGCCGAAAGGCAGAAGGCCATCGAAGAAGAAGTGAAGAAGCTCTTTGACGCTGGCTTCATCAGGGAGTCCCATTACCCAGAGTGGCTGGCCAATATCGTCATGGTGAAGAAGGCCAGTGAAAAGTGGAGGATCTGTGTGGATTACATTAATCTCAACAAGGCTTGTCCGAAGGATAGCTTCCCCCTGCCAAAAATCGATTAGCTGGTGGATGCTATGGCTGGCCACCAGCTCTTGAGCTTCATGGACGCCTTCTCTGGGTACAACCAGATCAAGATGCACCCCGAAGATGAGGAGAAGACAGCCTTTGTCACGATAGAGGGCTGTATTATTACAGAATGATGCCTTTCGGCCTGAAGAATGCGGGTGCCACTTTCCAATGGCTGATCAACCGAGTCTTTGAAGGGCAACTCGGAAGGAATATGGAGGCCTACATCGATGATATGATTATTAATAGCCTCCGCAAGGCTGACCACATCAGGAACTTGCAGGAATCCTTTGACGCGCTAAGACGCCATCGGATGAAGTTAAATCCTGCAAAGTGCATATTTGGGGTGACCTCCGGGAAGTTTCTTTGTTTCCTGGTCACTCAAAGGGGTATTGAGGTCAACCCCAAGAAAGTTAAAGCTATCATTGACATGATACATCCGACCAATAAAAAGCAAGTGTAAGAAATCACGGGCCACATCGCTTCTCTCAGCCATTTTATCTCCCGGTCGGTAGAAAGAGGTCCCTTCCATTCTTCAAGACCTTCAACCAGTTGGATCGGTTCCAATGGACCGATGAATGTCGGTCGGCCTTCAAAGCCCTAAAGGACTATCTGAAGAACCCTCTACTCTTGGCAAAACCAATGGAGGGAGAAGTGTTGTACCTATACTTGTCATTCTATGATGAGGCTGTCAGTGCTATTATCGTGCGAGTGGGGGAAGATGGCCAGTAGAAACCTATCTCATACATTAGCAAGGTCCTCCATGATGCCAAGACAAGGTACCCTAAAGTTTAAAAACTGGTCTACTCATTAGTCATAGCAGCGAAGCACCTCCGGCCCTACTTTCAGGCGCACCCGGTCGTTGTGCTGACGGACCAGCCCCTCAAGGCAATTCTTCGAAGCCCCAACACCTCCGGACAGCTCGCCAAGTGGGCTGTCAAGCTGGGCGAGTTCGACATCTCATTCCAATCCCGATCGGCCTTAAAGGCTCAGGTAATCGCTGATTTTATTGCAGAATGCACCGGGGGTCAGAGGTAACCCCATCTAAAGCTGAAGCACCTATGGCTGATCTAATGGAAGGGATCGATCCTGCTTGGACCCTTCATGTGGATGGAGCTTCCAACCTCACGGGGTGTGGGGCATGCCTTATCTTAGCTGACCCCGACGGGCAATGTCTGGACTACGCTCTACACTTTGCATTTCAGGTATCGAATAACCAGGCAGAATATGAAGCCTTACTTGCAGGGTTAAGGATAGCCAGTGAATTAGGCATTGGCAAAATCTGGGCCTTCTCCGACTCCCAGTTGGTGGTCAATCAAGTGAAGGGCGAGTTTGAAGCAAGGGACCCTACTTTGACTAAATACTTGGATAAGGTATGAGGCTTTATATCTCGGCTTAAATTTTTCGAGATTCTTCATATACCTTGACTGTAGAACTCCCGGGCAGATGCTCTATCACGGTTAGCCACAGCCATAGTCAGTACCTCTGACCGGACCTTTGTAGAGCATCTGCAGCGCCCAAGCATCATCGAAGAGCTGACTGAGATCCATCAGGTCGAGCAGGAAGCATCATGGATGGACCCGATCCATACATTCCTGGTTTAAGGGACTCTCCTAGTTGACCCGGTCGAAGCTAAGCGTATGCGCTCAACAGCTTCTAAGTATATCATCCTCGACGAGACCCTCTATAAGCGGTCATTCTCACAACCACTACTGAAGTGCTTGGGGCCGACCGATGCAGACTATGCACTCAGGGAGGTACACAAAGGCATTTGTGGTGACCATCTTAGAGGGAGATCCCTGGCTTATAAATTATCCGGCAGGGATATTATTGGCCCACAATTCAAAAGGACGCGTCGGACTTCGTACGAAAGTGCAATGCATGCCAAAGGTTTCTAGTATCCAAAGGAGGCCCACCAGCTAGCTGACCGTGCTTACGATGCCTTAGCCATTTGCTCAATGGGGCATGGACATCCTGGGATTCATTCCCCCAGCATCCGGCCAACAAAAATTCTTTCTTATGGCCATCGATTACTTTACCAAGTGGGTGGAGGCTGAAGTATTGGCACAAATAATGGAGGCCAAGGTGGAAAACTTCATTTGAAACTACATTGTCTTCCAATTCGGCATCCCACGGACATTCATTACTGATAATGGAAGACAGTTTGATAACTTAAAGTTCCAGGATTTTTGCCAGCAATACCACATTTCCAATCAGCTTACTTCGGTCGGCCACCCTCAGTCTAATGGAGAGGCTGAAGTCACTAATCGAACAATCCTGCATGGACTGAAGACCCAACTGAACGAAGCCAAAGGGCTTTGGGCGGAAGAGCTTCACTCGGTGCTATGGGCATACCAGACGATCGCCCAGGCGATGACTGGAGAGACTCCGTTCAACTTGACCCATGGGAGTGAGGCGATCATCCCCATGGAAATCTCTTTGCAATCCCTGTGGGTTGATCATCTCACTGAGCTGATCAATTCGGAGCAGCGGAGGGCTGACCTGGATTAGCTAGAGGAAACCAGACTCTGGGCAAGCTTGAAAATGATGACTTACCGACAGAAGATGGCTAGATACTACAATTCGTGGGTTAAGGCGCAAACCATCCAAGTTGGAGATCTGGTCTTGCGAAGGATGGAGATTTCAAGGCCGATCGAGCAAGGAAAATTTTCTCCCAATTGGGAAGGCCCTTATCGAGTCATCGAAATGATCCGGGCTGGAACCTACCGACTCGAGCATTTGGACGAACGATAGATAGTACGCCCGTGGAATGTAGACAACCTTCACAAGTATTATCAATAAAGTCTACAGTTTCTTCCATCAAGGCTCCGAAAGTCCGACTCTAGTCGGCAGAGGCCCTAGGACAACCTACTCCAAAAGTGTGACTTCGGTTGGCAGAGGCTCTAGGGCAGTCCACTCCGAAAGTCCAACTCCAGTCGGCAGAGGATCTAGGGCAACCTACTCCGAATGTCCGACTCCGGTCAGCAGATGCTCTAGGGCAGTCCACTCCGAAAGTCCGACTCCGGTCGACAGAGGCTCTTGGGTATCCCACTTTGAAAGTCTGACTGTGGTCGGCAGAGGCTCTAGGGCAGCCAACTCCGAAAGTCCGAACTCGGTCGGCAGAGGCTCTATGGCAGCCCACTCCGAAAGTCCGACCCCGATTGACAGAGGCTCTAGAGTAGCCCACTCTGAAAGTCTGACTTTGGTCGATAGAGGCTCTAGGGCAACCCACTCCAAAAGTTCGACTCCGGTCGGTAGAGGCTCTAGGGCAGCTCACTCCGAAAGTTTGACTCCGGTCGGCAGAGGTTCTAGGGCAGCCCACTCCGAAAGTCCGACTCCGGTTGGCAGAGGCTCTAGGGTAGCCCACTCCGAAAGTCTGACTCCGGTTGGCAGAGGCTCTAAGGTAGCTCACTCCAAAAGTCCGACTCCGATCGGCAGAGGCTCTAAGACAGCCCACTCTGAAAGTTTGACTTTGGTCGGCAGAGGCTCTAGGGCAGCCCATTCCGAAAGTTCGACTTCGATCGACAGAGGCTCTAGGGCAGCCCACTCTGAAAGTCTGGCTCCGGTCGGTAGAAGCTCTAGGGCAGCCCACATCAAAAGTCCGACCCCTGTTGATAACCACATCAAAATGACCCACACGGAACTGCATGAAGAACAGGTTGCAAATTTGGGCCAGCTGACGGACTAGACTTGGAGCAGATTTCTGGGTACATGGGTCCGGACTGAGCTATCGCCCCCTCCAGCCATTATATCGACCTCGAACTCGAAGGAGCCGACCAAAAGTACTTGGAAATTTTCCTAAAAATCCAGATTAGGTTGGTGCATGACGGCCACCTCGAAAAGAAGGTAGCTTGCAATCCTGAAGGCCCGACCAAAAATACTTAGAAGAATTTTGAAAGGAAGGTACCTGTCTCACACCCATGTACACGGAAGATAACTGAAAGGCCTTTTTATTAATATGAAAAGTAGGCATTTACAAGGAAGGTGGGTCGGACCTTTACAAACTCTCTAGGTCAAACCCATAGAAGGTGCGTCAGGGGCCGCAACCTTGGCCCCATCCACTACAACTAGAGGATCAACAGGGACCGTGACAACTGGGGGTTCGACTGGGACATCCACCGTCTCTGCATCAGCTTGAGCCGGGGCTTCGGCCCTGGCCTCCTCCATCTCACCTTCTGCTTGGGGCTCCCCCTTGTCCATTGGTTCTTTCAGTTCAGCATTCGATAGGTCCAGCTCCGGGAAGAGTGAGGGCGCCTTCTTTAAGCAGTCGTCGTAGCCTTTCCTATAAAAGTCTGACGCCGCATCCTCTATATCTTCAGTAAAGTCGGAGGAGGCCTTGTATGTCGCCACCGCATCCTGGATCTGCCTCACCGCCAGCTCCTTGGCTTCCTCAAGCTGGGTCGCCAACTATGCTGCCACCGCCCGCTCAGCCTGGGCCCTCTTGTCAACCTCAGTGAGCCGTCCCTCCTCCTCTTGCAGCTGGCAGGTGAGGGAATTTACCTTTGCCTTTCTCTTCTTCAGTCTAGCCTCCCGGTCAACCAGTTGGCTCTCCACCTCTTTCAGCACCTCCTTCGATGACTCAACCTCCACCTGGACGGTCGACAGCCTTTCCTCTGTAGACTTCAAGGACACCCCCACGGTCGCTTGAGCCGCCTCTAATTCCTGTACCTTTTTGGTGGAGGTCTTAGCCACGTACAGCACCTGACCGATACCATCGTCCATCAAAGAGATGCCATGAAGAAGCTGCATGCACAAGATTAAATTAGTGCTACACAAAGAAAAGAGTAAATGTAAAGAAGCAAGGTAGGGACTTACCCTCATGAGATCGCGGTAGGACTCTACGGCCACGTCACTCAGATTTCTTTGAATTGACAGTTCCCAGTCAGCATCCTTCATGGCTCCCCTAAGCAAACTTCGTGCTCTCATGGGGTTGTCCAAGGCATGCCAATGCTGGAACGCCTCCTAGCGGACCTCTTCATCGGATTCCTCCTTAGCCGCCTCGCCTTCGGCCGCCCCTCCTTCGACCGTCCCCTTTCTCCTGTCCGTCAGGGAAATCGTCTCTTCCGGGCCAACGAACGAGGGGGCTGACGCCGCCGTCGCGCCAGATGGCTCTGACTACTCCTGCCCCCGTCGGGTAGCCGACCCCTTGGCTGGAGCCGAAGCCCCGGGAATCTTCTTGGCCAGCACCTCAGTAAGGGGGGTACCATCTTCGTCGGAATCCACATCCATAATGGGTGCAGGCCGTTCGTCCTCTCGCCTCTTCTTTTGTCTCTCAGTGGCTGGTATTGAGGCCGACTCTGGAACGGCCCTCTTCTGCACCGCCCACTGATTGACCTTGGCTTTGTCGATCCTCTTCATCTTCCCTCCTGTTGCAGAAAGATCAAAGTGAGAAGAAGGGAAAGAAGCGTTAGAGTCAAGAAAACAAGTTACAAAGGAAGGGGTCGGCCCTTGCCTAAAAGTCCTTGGGGGCTGATCCCTGCCTGATGAAGGTGATCCTCCCCTAACAGTTTGAATGCTATGGTCAGGCCAGCTCCATTGATCTCGTTGAACTTGGCCTGGTCAGCTATCAGGATCGACCCCCACTCCAGAGCCTTGGCCACGGCTCCCTCCATAAAGGCTTGAACCCCTAGGGTTGGAGACTGCTCACAAGAAAAAATCGGGCCTTCCACCCATGGACAGCCGACGGGAGGCTCTTCAGGATCTTTCGGCTGGGACGAGGACTGAACATCCACTATTCCCGGCTCTTAAAATTTTTCTTCAAAAGAAAGAAGTTGCTAAAGAGGGATAATCTGGGTTCAAGTTAGGTCCTATGACATAATACGATGAAGCAGCATATTGTCCGAATGCTATTCGGGGTTAGCTGCACTGGGGTTATCCTATAAAAGTTGAAGACCTCTATGAAGAAGGGGTGTAAGGGGAACCTTAGATAGCCTTGAGGTGGGATTCGTATATTGGGAGAGTCCCCGGTCCCAATGGATTGTTTGCTCTCCCCTCTCGGCCTGGAAGCATGAGGTGCAAGGTAGAGGGGATGTCGTATACTGCCCTAAGGTTCTCGGCCCATTCCTAGGTCATGGTCGACAGGATCTCACTTGGCCCCGGCTGCCTAGGTCTACGGACTGGACCCCCTCTAGCGGATGCCATTAGAGCTAAAGAAGAAGGAAGACTAGGAGACTAACCTGAAGCTGAACTCCTAGGAGCCTGGTTTTGCAGAAGAATAAGAGGGGGCTCTTTCTCTCTCGCGAAGCACAGACGCAGCAGAAAAATCCTCTTAGAGTGCCTCGCCCCTCCTTTTATAGGTCTCCGGAGGGGCACTGCCGCTCGCTTCGTGGGCGTCCCAACCGTCCCGTCGAAAGATGCGACCGCCCATGCCTCAAAGACCGAAGCGACGGGTTGATCCCAGTGGACAGGCGATGATCCACGTGAGTGCCGGATCAGTGGTGCGGAGATTGCCTAGGAAGCGGCGTCGGCCACTCAGATGCTGCCACGTGGTGCGGCACGTCCCTCCGTCCTTGCCATTACGCGTGCCAACCTGGCTCTTCATCATGGTGCCCTTTCTGCATTAACTACAACTCCTGCACCCCAATACGGAGCTGGCACCTGTCCAGGAGGCCGGTCGTGGGAGATTCGAAGCAATTCATTGCAATGATACCAGATCGGGCCTGAATGGACGCGATCTGTGCAAAAACAATGCTCCTGCCCTTTGAAGCTACGTGCCTCCTCAAAGCCCATAAGCAGGGGCCAATTGTTGTACCCATCTAGCCGATCCTGGGTTGGGCCGGCTAAGGAGTCCGACCGGCTGACCCATGGGAGGAGAGGTCCGGATGACCCACTTCCTTCGAGGTCCCACCGATCTGCTCTCGCGGGGATCCTGACTGATTCCCCTACCGGGGGCCCAATAGGCTGACTGACTTGGAGGCCGACCCAGAAGGCCGATCAACCTGAAGGCGACCCTCTCCAGCCAAGGTACGGCTGACCACCTCTAGGGGTCTCTTGGAGCCTTCGGAGGCCCCTTCCCTACAATGCGTCATTCGGTTTCTTTGGAGCTCCTGACGGACCCCCAGTCGATCGGACGACCCACTCCTGCTAGGTTCGACCGGCCCGTCTCCATCTAGGGAATTCCAGGAGACTCCTTTCACATCCATCGGTCGACTTTCTCAGATCTCTTGGTGAGTACTCTCTATCGGCCAGACGATAGCCTCCAGCTGAGTCCGACCGACCCGTGATCCTTCTCGGAGCCGCTCGAAAGCTCCAGAAGCTCCTTTCCAGCTAGTACCAGAATGTTGTTGTAATGGACTCCACGACGTGGCCACTCCTTCACGCCACCTGGCTACCACTCTGATTCTTTCAAGGGCAAATTGGGGCTTTTTAGCCTGTCCCCTAATGAAATTTGGCAGCATTCACGCCCATAAAAGGTGCCCGGGGGACCTCCGCTATAGGCTAAGTTCTCTCTTCCCTCTCCACGCTACCCTCTCTCAGTCTTCTCCATTCTATTGCTCCGAATCTCCTGCTAACTTAAGCATCGGAGTGTCCCCCATCGGAGCACCTCCGGAGCCCAAGGGACTTTGTGCAGGTTGACCAGCAGAGGAGCTCTCCAGCGCAGCCAACCAAGCCCGGTCCAGGTGGAGGCATGGCAACAAAGGGTTTTCTTGGGTCATTCAGCGGCTGCAATCCTCCCACCCGATTGAGATTCTTGGGAAAAACAAAGGAAGAAATAGAGAAAAAAATGAGGTGGAATAATTAACCTATTAATTATATAATATCTGATCTATATCATCACTTTTTTCAATGTTATTGATATTTATTTCGTATTCATAACCATTAAGCACAACTATAGATGCGAATTTTAGCATCCAATATCTATATTTGTATTTACTAAATAAAAAGAGATCCTTCATAGATGTGTCCATATACAATCCATTCTCTGATCTACTTTTAGACCTGAAGATGCAATGGAAATTGTCCCAAAACAGGTTACTGGAAGACTTCTAAAAGAAATACATTACAAATCTGCTAATCTCTTTGATGCAGTTACCTAATTTAGGATATCTTCTAATTTAAAGAACTTTCATAGTCAAGATAATAAAGCTGAGGCAGTGATAAGATCCACACTCTCACATTTTATCAAGAAAGGTTCTGCCATTGAACTCAGGATACGATAATCTTACAAGAAATGAGCTAGAGCAATGCATCCAACTATTACAATTAAACCAAGTAACCAATAGTATTTGGTTTCATCCTGGAGATATTTCACTTTAAGGAACATCATCTCATCCGAGTCAGAACCATAGTTCATAAAGTCCGAACTTTATAGATCAGATATTATTCCACCTAAATCCAAATTGTATGGTGCGATTCCCATCAAAGGATAGGGCTGATTCTGTTTTCTGTTACACAATGGCATCAACAGTATCAGAAGAGCCTTTTACATCATGTTGTATTGGTTGATTGTTGAGAATATTTATTGGGAACATCTGGAAGTTTGGATCACTTGGATGATGTTGCGGGTTTTGAAATTTTATCATTGTTAGATGGGGCAAACAGGAAGAACGATTTGTAACAAAGGTCTCCTATGTGACTATCTTATTGTACTATTAATCATTTGTCAAATAGAGAGAGACTAGAGGAATAAAATTTCTTTGCTAAGACCATTGGGAGTGATTGTGCTGGTCTTCCCTAAATAACTAAGTGCTTTGTCTGTTGGGAGAGTTTTTGCTTGCTTTTCTATTCCATGTTTACATGTGGGGCAATTGTATTGTTTAGAGACTTTCTAGTGTACAGTAGTTTTTATGTTATGCTTTTGGGAATAAATCTTCTCAAATTATATCATCTTCATTAATTGCCAATGGCCCAAATAAGGTGAACTATACCTATAAGCTAATGCTCTTTTTTTTTTATTAGTGTAGAACTACAATTTATTTGGGGATCGTACTTGGTGCATGATCGATTAATTGATGGGTATATAAATGTTGAATTTATTTCGAGAGTTAGAAGAGTTTCTTGATTTTGCCTTTTCTAAATCTGCGTATTTGAATGAGAACAAAATAATGTGCTTGTGCTCTAAGTGCTGCAATTAAAAGTGGGGTACTCATAATAAAGTAAGAGTATAGTTATATAGAAAAGAGTTTGTTGAAGAATATACTGTATGGCTTTCACACGATGAATCCTAATGGGTGTCACGATGAATCCTATGAACAAGAATGGGTGTCCGGAGAATCTTTAACAAACATAAATGAGATATAAATATAGAAGATGATGTGAATCCATATAGAACAATGGTAATGGATACAGCAGGTAATGATTATAAGTCACCTATAGATAGAGTTAATGAGATTGGGTTTGATAATGAATTTTCTAATCTAGAAGCTATTAAATTTTATGATTTATTAAGAGATACTGATGAGCAATTGTAGGTGGATTGCTAAAAGCACATGAAGCTGTTTGCAGTTTCACAGCTTTTAAATTCTAAGTCTGAATTTAGAATAAGTGAGGGTTGTTATAATCATCTCTTTTCCATAGTAAAAGGTATGTTGCCAGAGCCATGCAACTTTATGAAAAAAAAAATGGTTGCAAAACTTGGACTTGGATATATGAAGATAGATGTTTATCCTAAAATGTCCATATTATACTACAAAGAAGATGAAGCAAAGATTCTATGCTTGATTTGTTCATATCCTCGATATAAACCGAAGAGAAATGTTAGAGGCAAAATGGAAAAAAGTATACCTTATAAAGTCTTGCATTACCTCTCTCTTATAGAAAGAGTTTAGAGGCTTTACATGTTCTCAAAAACTAACAAGCATATGACATGGCATGCAGTGAATAAGTGTCTTGATGGTACTATGGCAAATCATGCTATAGTGAGGCATATAAGCATTTTGATCGAACCCATCTTCACTTTGCTTCTGATCCAAGGAATGTATGACTTACATTATGTACGGATGGGTTTAATCCATTTGTCCACTCATCAACTCCTAACTCTTGTTGGCTAGTGATTATAATCATATATAATTTATCTCCTTGGATGTACCTTAAACAACAATATATGTTCCCAAATATGATCATACTAGGACCAAAAAGTTCAAGCGAGTGTATCAATGTATTCCTTAGACCTTTGATTGATGTGTTAAAAATGTTATGGAATATAGGGGTCAACACTTATGATACTCATCAGAAGCAGAATTTTTAAATGAGAGTAGCACTTTTATAGACATTTAGTGACTTTCTTGCTTATGCTATTAGGATGGAGCACACATGGAAAATTGGCTTGTCCTTGCATTATGGAAAGACATTTTTTTTTTTGATTGCCACTGCTAGTTCTTGCCTATGAATCACTCCTACAGAAAACAATGAGAAACCTTTAAGAGGAGTACAATTGAAAAATCTCTTCCCCCTCCTTGGTTATCTGCTCATGAGTTGTTGCAAAGAGTACAGAGTCTCCTTGACATCACATTTGGCACCTACAGTGGAAAATAAAAAGTTTCTGGTTTTAGTACCCAACATAATTGGATGAAGAGGAGTATTTTTTAAGAGTTTCCTTACAGGCACACAAATCTCATTCGGCATAATTTAGATGTCATGCACATTGAAAAGAATGTTTTCAATAATATATTCAACATAATAAAGGACATCAAAGGGAAGACTAAAGATAATGCAAAAGCTAGGTTGGATCTTACTACATATTGTAAGCGCCCACATTTGGAGTTGCAACAAGATGGTAATGAGAGAGTGTACAAACATAAGGCCACCTATAGTTTGACTAGAAAATAGAAAATTGATGTATGCAATTAGATTAAAGAGTTGAGGTTCCCTAATGGCTACACCTCAAACATATTCTGATGTGTGAATGTAGAGGAATGCAAATTTTATGGGTTAAAAAGTCATGATTATCATATGTTTATGGAGAGATTGTTATCTATTGCCTTTCCTAAGTTATTGCCAACTCCTATTTGGGATGCATTAACTGAGCTTAGCCATGTATTTAGGGACTTATGCTTTATTATCTTACGTGTTAAGCATGTGAAGATGTTGGAGAAAACATTGTGAAGAACTTATATAAATTAAAGAAGATCTTTCCTCCAGGTTTCTTTGATTCAATGGAGCACTTGCCAGTGCATCTTGCTTATGAGGCTAAAATTGGAGGATCTGTTCAATTTTATTAGATGTATCCATTTGAAAGATAAAGTTGGCAATTAAATGATAGTTATATTTTTGAAGTAATTGAAAAATGTAATTATTTGTATACCTGGGTAACTTGTTGGGATAACTATTTTATTTGTGATTCAGGTATATGTTCTATTTTAAACAAAAGGTACGAAATAAGGCTTATGATAAGGGATCAATTTACGAAGCTTATATCATAGAAGAAATTTCAACTTTATGCTCACTACCTGAGGTTCAAACACAACTGAATAGAGTTCCACAGAACGACAACGAGAGAGCTAAGAGGCCGATGGGACTTTTGTCTATTTTTTTCTATCATGGTCGATCATTTGGTCCAATAGGATTTCGTAGGTATATGACTAATTTCAAATATAATGCAGTACACATTTATGTCTTGCTAAATTGTGATGAGCTTAGATCTTTTATTAAGCAAGTATATAAATTTTCATGCTTTTATTGTGATTATCTCATTAGAAAGATAATTTATAGCTACTAATGGAATTAGTATATAATTATAGCAATATGATGTTTATGTGAGGGCATGTTATCCTTTGATAAGTGATGAAGAGGTGAAAAAGTCCCATAAATGAGAGTTTGTAAGTTGGTTAAAATAGATGGTTAGTAAATGATTATTTCAAAGAAAATTATTGCTTTCTCTATATATGGATTATCTATTCATTAACATTTATATTGAACAGGCAAACACAATTGGAAATGGATTTGATTGCCGTATATTGGATTTTGCACAAGGTCCCTCATTGGTGGTAAAAAGCTATAAGGGGTATTTTGTTAATTGGTTCAAATTTCATACAATTGATTATGTCCAAGATAGAAAAATAATGAATAGTGGAGTTTGTATCAAAGGGAGCTGTTATAATGATTATGAACGTAACTATTACAAGATGTTACTTAAAATTATAGAGTTGCAATATTATGGTGTTGAGAATAAAGTTGTACTATTCAAATATAATTGGTATGATATAGAGGGAGATTAAAATTGATAACATGATCTTGTTGAAGTTCAACATGATTTGCATCTCTCTCTGCAAACGAGCCATTTGTTTTGACTTAGTAAGTACATCAAGTTTATTACATAGCTTATCTATCAAGAAGGAGGGATAGATGTGATTGTGAATTGTTTACAAAATTAGAGCAAGGAGCACATATGACATCCCAATTTCCCTGATCAGCTATGACTGATAATGTCTACCAAGAGGATGAGATGCCCATTTTAGCTCTAGTTGAACTAAGAGATGCACTTGATGATATTGATATCCTTATAGATTTTAGTATGTATCAAGAACTCAATGGAGAGGAGTAAAGACAACTTCAACAATAGACAATAGAATTAAAATGCGAGTATGATAAGGAGGATAAAGAGGAGGAAGAGGAAAAGGAGTTTGTTGAAAAAAATGAGACTGAAGAGAAAGAAAATGAGTTTAAAGTATCAAAAAGTTTCCAATCACCTTAGGATGATCGGATCTCGGTAGAACCTCTACAGGACTAGGCTTGGGCTCAAAAAGCTTGGTCTTCTTAAAGCCCTCGGAAAAAATTTAGCCATTTTTCTTCTAGACCAACCTCTGCCTCATAGCCACGGCATATTTGGGCCTCATGCCTATGAATCGATCGACCAATTAGAATTAAAGAGAGAATGGTCAGAATAAAAGAATATAAAACTTCCAAACTTACCTTTAGGGAGCCTGCTGAGCCCCATCCTTTGGAGGGACTTTCAAATAAGAGCTACTCCAAGTTTGGGACCATAAATTTATTAAGGGCTTCAAACTTCACCTCCTCCTCGGTACTCAGCAAAAGATTGGTTGGTTCATCCCAACTCGGTAGATCCCAGTCGTCCACTAAAGAAGATGATACAAAATAGAAGTACTCTTTTCATCCTTTGATGGCAGAAGGAGAACCTGAGATTAGGGGCTTGATTTTCTTTTGGGCTAAGAGGTACCACCATACTTTAGAATAAGGGTGCCTCTGGGCAGTGAAAAAGGAATGAAACAAAAGCAAAGAAGGTTGGATCTTAAATAGAAAACATAACCTCAGAAACCCTACTATATGCCTAATCGAATTTGGGATCAGGACACTCAAAGATATACAATATACCATAAGGAGTTCCAGAATGAATGGATGGAGGGGAAGTCTAAGTCCTGCCTCAAATGCATCATAGTAGACATCCAATCTACTAGGCGAAGAACTATTTATCCATGCATCGGGTTTAGGCAACTCTATCTCGTAATCCCTAGGAACATAGTATCCCATGGAGACAAGAGACAAGTTCTCTTGGTCCACTAGAGATCAGTATACTTTTGGACCATTAGATGCCAGCCGAGCATGCTTTAGGTGTAGGGCAACGAGGTTTTTTGACCCCCCACTCTAATACCCTTCCTAGGTGATTTCCCTTTCTTAGGGCTTGCCATAAAACAAGTGCTTAGAAAAAGAGGAAATAAGAAAGGAGAAATTATGGGAAGGAAAGAAGGGCCGACTTAGGAAAGAAAAGGAACAAGAGGTCGAGGATGACGGACTTCTTGGAAGAAAATCCTAAGAGAAAGAGACACTCGAACAAGAGCAGAAGATAGACAACCGGAAGAAAAAGGATGATAAGAAATATCCTAAAAGAAGGATAGAGCTAGTTAACCCAAAGATAAGATAAAAAAGAAGTAAAAGTGATCGGCCCTATCTTTTCAAATGCAAAAGCATGGTCGGTGACTGCCACGTGGAACCTGAAGCTGGTGAGTTGTAGACATTTCATCATCTAGAGTAAATATGAAATGCCCTACAAATCGCTATCAGCAAATACAAAGTGAGACGCATCATTGCCCCATCTATCCAACTCCATCTTGAAGGCCACATCCCCCTATATTAGAAATAAAGATCCTATGCCCCTGACCTTCTTTTCTTCTGAATACTTTCGTGATCTGATCAATGTTCGATTAAAAAGTAGGGGGTATCTGTTAGTAGGAAATATAGTTAGGCCAAAGACATAGCCCATGAAAATGAAGATGGGTCAACGGTTTGATCACTAGCACGAGTCACAGACCATACATGGAACCGAACCATCTTAAATTGGATGGAGTCGTTACAGAGGCCAACTCCTATACTCCAAGGTATCAGTGAGCCTCGTTGACTACTCTGGAGGTGTTCAGTCATGACTCCCAAGTAGGCATTGGCAAAGCCAGCTTCTATGCTCCAGGATATTAGCGAGTCTCGTCGATCGCTCTGGAGGTGTTCAGTCATGATCCTCGAACGGGCACCGACGGAGGCCAACTTCTACACCTCAAGGTATCAACGAGTCCCACTGACTATTCTAAGGATGTTCGACCATATGTTTCCAGGCCTTGAAAACACCGCAAGCACTCCAACATGCTAAGTCCCAGCAGCATACCCCACAGAAATAATATCTGGACACTCATCGCTATAGCTTCTACCATGCAACCAGCCCCCTATCACATCCCCAAAACCTCAATCACCGTCAAATATGGATGAATGGGGAAGGCATATTTGGATTTCTTGTATTCTAGCCCAACATTTAATAAGGCATGCCATGCACTAGGTTAGCAACAATAATGCATTTAAAGAGATGGGATGCCACCAGTATACAAGAAAGCCCTATATGATGCATGGAAGGCTCCGCTATCCTTTGAAGGATCTAGCAAAATCCTATCCAAAACTAGATTGTACTGCGCGTCACAGCCTATAAAAGGATTCCAAGTAAATCCTTAAGGTATGCAAGCCTTTCCACTCGCACTCTCCTTGTTGGTATCTATACTAACTTGAGCATTGGAGTACCATTACCGTAACCACTCCCGGCAGGGCATTTTTGTATGTACCTCTTCCCAAAGACTGGCTTGCACCACCAACTCCACCATCGACTCTAACTTTTCCTCCGGTGCTTGATGAGTTTTGGCACCAATAACTATGTACAATATCTATTTAACTATGTATAATATATATTTAACTATATATGATATCCATTTAATCATGTATAATTGCTATTTAATTGTGTATAATATCTATTTTACTATACATAATGTATATTTAACTATATATAATATCTATTTAACTATATATGATATATATTTAACTATGTATAGTGATAAATTAATTGTGTTTCATATTTATTTAACTGTGTACTATATTTATTAACTATGTATGACATTTATTTAACTATGTACAATGAACTTATACTATATACCAACATATATTTAATTATGTACAACCAGAAATTTACTATGTACCATATAAATTTAAATATGTATAATGTAAAAATAATTGTGTATCATGTTTATTTAACTTTGTACCATTCTAAATAAATAAGGTACATAGTTAGATAAATAGTATACATAGTGAAAAAATTAATTTTGCATGTTGTGTACCATTCTAAATAACTGCATACCATTCTAATTTAACCATGCACCGTTTGATATTTGAGCATGCCATTAGATTGACAGCCAAGGTAGCTGATCTTCGCATTCTTCTTCCAAGGCTTTCCATAGAATATATTGGTTAAATGATGAAATAGTAAAATTGTAAAAGCATTAAATCATGGACCCACACCATATGGGTCACCTCCATTGCAAAAAGAGCGAGGCTAAGCCACAATTCAGATGTTTAAAGTACATATGCTCTACAACTGAAACTTTTTAATTTGCATTATATTAGGTAGACTTGCCTTATTGTGTGGGTTAGGTTGGGTTTGGGTTGAGCTCAACCTAGGAGATAGCAGCACTATGCCAAGCTCGAGCCTAGCCTTTGGGCCTCCTTTCGAGGCCTGGGCCTTCTCTGGACTGGGCTTGGGCCTTCAGGCTAGACCTAGGGCTTTAATGGATGAGGAGAAGATGGTGATGTGGAGAGGCAATGGTTGGGGCTTGAGAGTTTGGAGGTGGGGAGTGAGGGTGGTGGAGGGGGTATGGTAGGGTACGGGTTGGTGGGCATGGCAAGCGGTAGGGGTGGTGGTGGGGAGGATAGTCTCGAAAAGCATTTATTTGTTTAGAAGGGACCATCTACTATTCCTTCAATGGGAGGATCTTAATGTTTTGTTATACTTATTGATGACTCTTTCCAATATATTGGGATTTATTTAATGCACAACAAGTTTGAACCGGTTAATATTTATAGTGATTTTTCTACCATGGTCAAAACATAATACATTAAGGTTTTCATATTTGATAATGAATCTGAGTACAAATAGTCTGCAATGTTTGATATTCTTAAATGGGATGCTATTATTCTTATTCTTCATGTCTAGGCACTTCTCAACAAAATGGTCAGGCTTAATGCAAACTTAGGCACATTCTTAATACTGTATGTTGCTGTCAAATCTCCCGGACCAGGTTCTCTCAGCTTGGCTGGAGCGCTCCTCTCGCGGTTCTTGCAAAGAAGTTCCACGGGCCAGTGGTGTTCCGGTAGGGGACACTCCGATGGCTAAGTTAGCGGGGTCCTTAGAGCAACAGAATGGAGGAATCAAAAAGGAGATAGCTCATGGAGAAGGAAAAGTGCCCTTACCGTTCGGAGTCCCCCATTTAGCTTACATAGGCACATAACACTACCAGATTCTGTTAGGGGCTAGGCTAGAAATATCCGATATGCCTCTAGGAGAATTAGGGTGGTGGCTAGGTGGCATCAAGATGTGGCCACGTCGTGGGATCTGTTGTAACAGAATTCTAGTACCAGCTGGAAGGGGCTTTTGGAGCCTTATAATTAATATGGGTCTGGCTGAAGTAGGTCAGTTGGACCTTAAGTGGGTTGGTCGGACCACTGATGAAGTGGATCTTTCGGACCATTGATGAAGTGGGTCATTTGGACCTCGAATGAAGTGGGTCGGTCGGACCTCTGTTGAAGTGGATCGTTCGGACCTCTGCTAGAGTGAGTCGGTCGAACCATTGATGAAGTGGGTCGTTCGAACCTCTGTTGGAGTGGGTCGGTTGGACCTCTGCTAGAGTGGGTCGTTTGGACCACTGATAAAGTGAGTCATTCGGACCTTTGATGAAGTGGATCGTTCAGACCTCTGATGAAGTGGGTCATTCAGACCTCTGATGAAGTGGGTCGACCGGACCTTTACTAAAGTAGGTCGTTCGGACTTCTGCTGGAGTGGGTCATTCGGATCCCTGGCAAAGTGGGTCAGTCGAACCTTTACTGGAGTTGGTCAGTCGACCCTTAAGTCGGTCGATCGGATCTTTGGTCTGGTTCAGAGAAGGGCTGAATGGGTATAACAGTTGCCCCCTTGCTCTTGGCCTTCGAAGGGACCTTCAGCCTTAAAGGATGAGAGCATCATTTCTCACTTAATGTGTCTATCCTTGGGATGATCGCTGATCTGATCAGGCATACCATGTATGGTCGTGTCCCACTCAAGAATTCCGTGCTTGGGACAGGTGTCAGTCTCGTGTTGGAGGTGGGGGGGAGGCAGTTAATGCAGACAGGGCGCAATGATGAGCGGCCAACCTGGATTGCCTAACCATCGGGCTTCGGATGTGCTAGTGCAACATGGCGGCATCTAGGCGGTTGGCATCGTGTCTGGGATGAGCTCTCCGCCACTGATCTAGCGACCACACGGATTGTGGCTTGGGTGTGTTTCCTTGCATCGCATCGGCTTCCATCATGTGGAGAGTCGCACCGCCTGATGGCTAGATCGTGGTGCTCGAGGGATGGTGGGAAGCGAGTCTTCCAGGGGCTATGAAATAAGGCATTGAGAGCCCACGAAAAGTTTCCTGCTACATCCATGCTCAAAGAGAGAGAAAGAGTGTCTTCTTTCTTCCACTTTCATCTTCCTAGAAACCTATTTTTCATGTCAGTCTTCCCCATGCCTCTTTAACCTTCATTGGAATGGCCTCCGGTAGCCGCAGTTCCATCCACAGAGATAGGGAACCAGACCCCAGTGAGATTCGGTCTGAGATGACATAGGAGAGGGTAGAAGCCCATAGGGTTAGATTTAATATTCCCTCTACCCTACACCTCTCTGTCCCAAATCGAGAAGGAAGGGTGACCGGACCACTGTGTCCGGGGGCTCTTTCGATGTACGAGGACTACCTTAAGGCAGGGATTAGGTTCCTACCTGATTTCTTTGTAGAGCTCTTCAATCTTTATAGGGTCTCCCTTGTACAGCTGACCCCGAATAGCATTCGGGCGATCATTTATTTCATGGTTCTATGCTGTAAAGTTGGAACCGAATCTAGGACTTCTCTTTTTGCTAATTTCTTCCTCCTGAAAAGGGACTTCAAAAGCCAAGAATGGTGGATGTTCAGTCCCCGTCCTAGGCGAAGAACTCTAGGGGGTCTCCCATCGGCTTTCCATGGGTGGAAGTCCCAGTTCTTCTATGTGGATAGCCTCCGACCTTGGGGTTTCGAAGTACTGTGGAGGGAACCAAGACCGAAAGCCATCGATGGAAGGGCATTGCTTATGGCCGACCGGGCCAATTTCAATGAGATGGAGGGGGTCGACCCCACCATGGTATATGAGTTTCTCCAAGAGGATAGCCTCCAGTTGGCCAGGATCAGCTGCCACGGAAGCTTAGGTAGGATATAAGGCACTGTCGTCGGTTCCTTTTTGTACTTTACAAATTTTATCTTCTTCTGTACACACTTTGGTTTTATTCCTACAACAGGAGATAAGATGAAGCTCGACAGGGCTAAGGTAGTAGAGAGGGTGGCGAAGAGGAGGGCCGCCCAGTCCGCGAGGCCGACTATGGACCAGTCGAAGAAGCAGCGGGTGGAAGAACGGCCCGCATCAATTATGTCGGTGGACTCCGACGAGGATGACATGCCTCTGTTGGAGCGACTGGCGGCGAGGGCGTCAAGGCATTCATCCCCCGTCAGGGAGCCGGCCGCCCAATCGGAGTAGGAATCGCTAGAGCCGATTGGTGCAGCAACGGCTCTAGGCTCATCATCAATAGGGCCGACAGAAGTGACTCCACCCATGGATAAAGGGAAAGGAGCAGCCGAAGGGGAGGAAGCCGATGGTGTCCGCTTCAAGACATATCGACACTGGCGCACCCTCCACAATGCAGGGTATGCTAGAGAGCTACTCAGGGGATCCATGTCAGAGGCTGACTGGGAGGAGTCCAGTCGGAGGATATTGGATGATGTGGCAAAGGAAGCCTACCATGACATGATGAGGGTAGGTCATCGTTCTCATACCATCTTCTTTCTATTCTTCCTTCTCTATGAATGATTAACTCAAATTTTCATTTGCAGCTTATCCATGGGATCTCACTGATGGATGATGAACTTGGCGAGATGTTATACGCAGCACAGGCCGTGGCCAAGAAGGTCGAAGAGTTGGAGGTAGCCAAAAGGGTGGCTGAGGAGAGGCTATCTGCTAGTCATGTCGAAGCTAAATCTTTGAAGAAGTAGGTAGAAGACCTGCAGATCTGATTGGCCGACCGGGAGGCTAGGCTAAAGAAGAAGAAGAAGAGGGTGAGCTCTCTAGTCTATCAGCTGACCGTGGAGGAGGAACGGTCCATCAAAGCCGAGAGGAACTCTCGAGCTCACCAATTTGTGGTGGCAAAGTACATGGCCTTGCTGAAGGAGGCCAAATAGTAGGTGGCGGAGGTGGTCGGCAAAGCCGTGGTAGAGTACAAGGCTTCTGCCAGCTTCGACGAGGAGATGGAGGAGGCCAGGGCGGTCAGCTTCGACTATGGCTATGAAGATTTCCTAAAGAAGGTGGCCGATGCCTTTCTGGAGCTTGACCTGTCCACCTATAGCTGCCACCGCCAATGGGAGAAGGAGCAGGCCCGATCGACACCGGGGTCGATGCCCATGCTGCTACCGACACAGGAGGGGTAGGGGGCCTGTCAGACACTAGCGTCGATGCCCAAGCTATTGCTGATGTAAGACCGATGGATGCCTCGGTTGGGACTTCGGGTGCGGCATAGGAGGTTAAAGCTGAAGTTCCTCCTATGTACTCACAGGGTCAGACTTAAGATCATTTGTAAAAGTCTATCCTACTTTTTGTAGAAACCTTTTGCCAGGAAATAAAAATACTTCTTCTTTTGACATGTGTTTTTAGCATTCTTCTTTCTGAATGTGGAATAGTCGGCTTTGTCTGAACTCATTTTTCTTGAAAGATATTTCTATGTGTTGAACAGTTGGCTGAGTCCGAACCCAAGTTCTTAGAAATATTTCTATGTGTTGACGGGTCGGTTTAGTCTGAACCCTTAGATTGGTTTCTTACAGGGTGATCCCTCAAATGCTTAAGGATTTCAAGTAGAATTCTCCAAGCAAGGTTGGATTTTTGAGCGGGCTACCATAGAGCCTCTGCCAACCAGGGTTGGACTTTCGATGTGGGCTGCCCTAGAGCCTTTGCCAATTGTGGTCGAACTTTCAGTGTGGGCTGCCATAGAGCCTTTATCAACCGGGGTCGGACTTTCGATGTGGCTCTCCTAGAGCCTTTACCGACCGGGGTCAGACTTTCGATGTGGACTGCCTTAGAGCCTTTACCGACCGGGGTTGGACTTTTGATATGGGCTATCCTAGAGCCTCTACCGACCGGGGTCATACTTTCGGTGTGGGCTATCTTAGAGCCTTTGCCGACCGGGGTTGGACTTTCGATGTGGGTGGCCTTAGAGCCTCTGTTGATCGGGGTTGGACTTTCAATGTGGGCTCCCTTAGAGCCTCTACGGACCAGGGTCAGACTTTTGATGTGGGCTGCCCTAGAGCCTCTGTCGACCGAGGTTGGACTTTCGATATGGGCTACCTTAGAGCTTTTGCTGACCAGGGTTAGACTTTCGATGTGGGCTACCCTAGTGCCTTTGCCGACCGGGATCGGACTTTCGATGTGGGCTGCCCTAGATCCTCTGCCAACTGGTGTCGAACTTTCTGTGTGGGCTGCCTTAGAGCCTTTGTCGATCGGGTTGGACTTTTGATGTGGGCTGCCCTAGAGCCTCTGCTGGTTGGGGTCGGATTTTTGATGTGGGCTGTCCTAGAACCTTTGCCGACCGGAGTCAGACTTTCGATGTGGGCTGCCCTAGAGCCTTTGCCAACCGGGGTCAGACTTTTTTATGGAATGAACTGTTGCCTTCATTGATAATACTTGTGAAGGTTGTCTACATTCCAAGGATGCACTATTTGATATCCATCCAAGTGCTCGAGTCAGTAGGTTCCGACTCGGATTACTTCAATTACCCTGTAGGGACCTTCCCAATTGGGAGAAAGTTTTCCTTGTTCAGTCAGCCTGGATATTTCCGTCCATCATAGAACCAAGTCTCCGACCCTAAAGCTTTGAGCCTTGACTCGAGTATTGTAATATTTGGCCATCCTTTGGTGATATGTCACCATCTTTAGACCGGCTTGGAGTCAGGTTTCCTTGAGCAAGTCGAGGTCAATTCTTCTCCGTTCAGAGTTGGTTGGCTCGACGAAGTGATCAATCTGAAAGGATTGCAGGGAGATTTCCATAGGTATGACCACCTCACTATCGTAGGTCAGATTGAATGGAGTTTCTCTAGTTGCCATCTAGGAAGTAGTCTGATAGGCCCAAAGTACCGAATGAAGTTCTTCTGCCCAGAGTCCCTTAGCGTCGTTCAGTCAGGTCTTCAACCCATGTAGGATCGTCCGATTGGTAATTTCAACTTCTCCGTTGGATTGGGGATGTCTGACTGAAGTTAGTCAATGGGAAATATGGTATTGCTAGCAGAACTCTCAAAATTTTGGGTTGTCGATCTATCTTCCATTGTCGATGATGACTGTCTGTGATATGCCAAACTGGAAGATAATGTAGTTATGGATGAAGTTTTTCATTTTGGTTTATGTCATTTATGACAGCGACTCAGCTTCCACCCATTTGGTGAAGTAATCGATGGCTACAACTAAGAACCTCCGTTGTCCGGAGGCTCGCAGGAACGGCCAAAGAATGTCCATTTTCCATTGTGCAAACGACCAAGGGGTGGTCAGTGGGGTTAGCTGACTAGCCGGTCATCTCTGAATAGTGGAGTTCCTTTGGCATGCATCGCACTTTCTGATGAAGTCCGACGCGTCCTTCTAGATGGTTGGCCAATAATAACCTTGTCAAATATTTTTGTAGGCCAAGGATCTTCCTCCCAGTGGTCGCTGTAGATGCCTTTGTGCACCTCTCTGAGCGTGTAGTCGGTGTCCGACGGCCCCAGGCATTTAAGCAAAGGTTGCATGAACGACCATTTATAGAGGGTTCCATCGAGGATGATGTACTTCGAGGCAATCCAGCGTACACGCTTGGCTTCGGTCTCATCTTCCGGTAGGGTCCCTTCGATGAGGAACACAAGGATGGGGTCCATCCAAGAGGCTTCCTGCTCCATTTAATAGATTCCAGCCATCTCTTCAGTAATGCTCGGTTGTTGCAGGTATTCCACAAAGGCTTGGTCGGAGGAGTTGGTGATGATAGTAGCTAGTCATGACAAAGCGTTCGCCCGAGAGTTCTACATTCAAGGTATATGGAAAATCTCAAAGAATTTAAGTCGGGTCACGGACATTGTACCTTGCCCAAGTGTTTGGCAAGGGTCAGATCTCTCACCTTGAATTCGCCCTTCACTTGATTCACCACCAGTTGAGAATCAGAGAAGGCTTTGATCCGACTGATGCCCAGCTCGTCGGCTATTCTCAGTCTAGCAAGGAGCGCTTCATATTCTGCCTGGTTGTTTGATACCTGAAATGCAAAATGCAAGGCATACTCTAGACTCTGTCCGTCGGGGTTAGCTAGGATTAAGCGTGCTCCACATCCAGCAAGGTTAGATGCTCCGTCCACATGAATCTCCAGGCGGGCTTTGCTTCTTTAGCAATGTCTTCCTCAGGTGTGTCGACTGGTTGTGGAGGTGCAACCTGTCTCTAGGTACACTCCGCTATGAAGTCGGCGATTACTTAAGCCTTCATGGCCGACCAAGGTTGGAAGGAGATATCAAATTCACCCAGCTTGACGGCCCACTTGGTAAGCCGACCAGAGGTGTCAGGGCTTCTGAGGATCGCCTTGAGCGGTTGATCAATCAGGAAGACAATCGGATGTGCTTGGAAGTAAGGGCACAGCCGCTTGGCTACTATAATCAGGGAGTAAGCAAGCTTCTACATCTTAGGATATCTTGTTTCGGCATCATAGAGAACTTTATTAATGCAGTAGACATGCCTTTGCTGGTTGTTCTCTCTATCCAGATGAGGACGGAGCTCACTACCTCGTCCGATGCTGACAGATACATATATAGGGGCTCTCCCTCCACAGGCAGCAAGCAAGGGGTCTTCAGGTACTCCTTCAATGCTTCAAAAACTGACCGACACTCATTGGTCCACTGGAAGTGATCCGACTGCCACAGGCTTTTGAAGAAAGGGAGACATTTCTCGACCGACCTGGAGATAAAATAGCTAAGAGAGGCTATTCAGCCTATAAGTTCCTGCACTTGCTTCTTATTGGTTGGATGCCCCATGTTAATGATGGCCCTAATTTTATCAGGGTTGGCCTCGATTCCTCTGTGCATGACCTGAAAGCCAAGGAATCTTCAAGAGGTCACCCCAAAGGTGCACTTGGCTGGGTTCATCTTCATCCGGTGATACCTCAAGGCATCAAAGGATTCTTATAGATCTTTGATGTTGTTTGCTCTTAGGAGGCTCTTGACTATCATATCGTCAACATACGCCACCATGTTTTTTCTATGTTGCCCTTCGAAAACCTGGTTGATCAGTCTTTGAAAGGTGGCTCCGATGTTCTTCAGACTGAAAGGCATCATTTTGTAGTAGTACAACCCTTTATCAGTGATAAAGGCTATCTTCTTCTTATCCTCTAGGTGCATTCTGATTTGATTGTACCCGAAGAAGGCATCCATAAAGCTCAGAAGTTGGTGACCGGCAGCGGCATCCACCAGTTGATCAATCTTTAGTAAGGGAAAGCTATCCTTCAGACAAGCTTTATTGAGGTCAGTGTAGTCCACACATATCCTCCATTTTCTATTGGCTTTCCTCACCATTACAATATTTGCCAGCAAGTCAGGATAATGGGCCCCTCCGATGAAGCCAGAATCAGAGAGTTTCTTGACCTCCTCATCAATCGCCCTTTGTCTCTCAGGGGTGAAGCTCCTCTTCTTTTGTCTGACAGGCTTGTAAGATGGGTCCACCTTGAGCTGGTGGGTTATGACCTCTGACGAGATGCCTGGCATGTCTAACGCCGACCAGGAGAAGACGTCGGCATTATCTCATAAAAAGTTGTTTAACTCTAACTTGGCCTCTTCACTGAGTGTGCTTCCAATCTGCAGGACTTTAGTGGGATCGTCCTCCCAAGGGGTACGAACAGGATCTTCTCAACCGGTTGTCCGCTATAGTCGGCTTCGGCATTGGGATCAAGTTGTTCCAAAGTGGAACCTTCATTGGATTGCCTGTCCTGGATGGTCAGACACTACCTGGTCATTCTGTGGTCCCCCCTCATTACTCCAACTCCATTCCGGGTCAGAAATCTTGCTAGTATATGATAAGTAGACATGATGGCCCAAAATTTGTTAAGTGCTGGCCGCCCCAAGATGGCGTTATAGGTCGAGGTCATTCATACGACCACAAAATTGATGGGGAGGGTCTTTTGACAAGGCTTGGACTTGATTGTAACAGGCAAAGTTATTTCTCCTTCCATGCCGATGGAGTGCCCTTCGAACCCTATCAACGGCATTGGGGATTCTTATAGCCTGGCTCTAGGCAGGTTCATTCTGACAAAAGTATCATACGATAAAACCTCCGTGGAGCTTACATTATCTATGAGGATCCTTCTTACATCATAGTTGGTAATCACTACCGATATAACCATAGGGTCATTCCTAGGGATCTGAGCCTCTAAGAGGTCTTCGTCAGAGAAACTAATTACATTAGAACTTTGGGGCCTCTTGATAATGTCTTGGTCTTCTTCATTCCTCCAGTCGGATCGACAGTGGAGCATACCCACATTTCCATCGATGGGATGCTGGTTGGGTAGCTCTATTTCCTCTGGGGAGTCCCTGGCAGTAGAGGTTTCAGCCCGATTCCTCTGAGGTTGGATGTACTTGTGCAGGTACCCCCGCCTGATCAGAAATTTGATCGTGTCCTTCAATTAGAGGCACTATTCAGTGTTGTGTGCATGGTCGCGATGGAACCGGCAGTACTTGTCCCTGTTTCTTGATGCAGAGGGGCTCCTCATCAGGAGAGGCCTTTGCAAGAAGGTCTCGTTCTCTATCTCCATGAGAATTTTCTTCCTCGGGAGGGAGAGAGGTGCATAAGTCTCGAACTTCTTGGGAAGTCCTTCGGCTTAGGGCTGCAGCATCGGGCCGAGTTGATGCCATCACTGGGAGGTCGGACTTCGGGAGCCTTGTCACTCTACTTCTTAGAGGCCAACCTCCTTTCAGCCTGGCATCGGCTTGCTGCTTGTTCCTCTGCCAGGGCATATTTCTATGCCCGAGCTAACAGTTTGGAGTAGCTGATCAAAATTTTTTTATCTAGAGAGAAGGTGAGCCTGGACAATCGCAGTCCCTTCTTGAAGGCCGACATAGCTACGTCTTCATTGAGATCTGAAAACTCCATGGCCGCCAAATTGAATCGGGCCATGTAGTCCGGAGGGTTTCTCCTTCCTTCTGCTGTACGAAGAAAAGGCAGTCTGTGTTCCTCGGTGCCCGGCTGCAAGTCCTGAAGTGGGACAAAAAGAGTTTTTCCAGCTGGTGGTAGGAGTGAATCATACCTGGTCGGATGGCGGAGAACCACATCCAAGCTGCCTTCTTAAGCGTTGCAGGGAAGACAATGCAGTGGAGGGCATCAAAAGTGCCCTGTACCACCATGTGGGCCTTGTAAGTGCCTAGATGATCTAGTGGGTCGGTGGTGCTATCGTAGGCATCCACTTGAGGAATTTTGAAATAGCGAGGGATGGCTTCCCCCATGATTCTGGCGGAGAAAGGTGGGTGAGAGTCGTACGCCTGCGCCCCATTGACCTTTTGCCGATCGACTAGCTTAGCGATTTGCTCCTCCATGCACCGGAGCTTGCTGGTGTAGTCCCTCGGGTCCTTGCTGTGGCACTGATCACCGTCAGGAACCAAGTCTGCAAAGGAGAGTGAGGCGGACCTCACTCTCTTTCCATCAGCACGAGCCTCCTGAGACCTTCAGGGCTCCGATGCTAGATGGGAGCAGAGTTGAGGTTCTCCCTGCTGTCCGCTTCCCTCGGTAGCAGGCAGATGATTGGTTGGGATGCTACAAGGTGTTGTTACCTATTGTTGGCTATATCTTGGAGGTTCTGAACTGTGGCAGCAAGGGTGTCGATGTGGTTCGGAAGGGATTGGAACTGATGTTGTCCTAGGATAATGGTAGGTTTAGATGCTACAAGGAGTTGTTGCCTGTTGTTGGCTGCATCTTGGAGGTTTTGAACCGCGACAGCAAGGGTGTCGATGCAGTTCAGAAGGGTTTGGAACTGATGTTGTCCTAGGATAATGGTAGGTTGGGTGGTGTCATTCTTCCTAGGAGGATCTTCTGATCTTGACGGCGAGTGGCCTCTCCCGATGGAGGTATTCTAGGCTCTTACTTTAACTATTGCTTCACTTAGCAGCAGATTCCTCCTTTTAGAGAAGAGAAATGAGAATGAAGGTTCAGCCACCCTTCCTCTAGTACCAATCTATTGCTGTCAAATCTCCCAAACCGGGTTCTCTTGTCTTGGTTGGAGCGCTCCTCTCCCGGTTCCTACAAAGAAGTCCCACGGGCCAGTGGTGTTCCGGTGGGGGACACTCCGATGGCTAAGTTAGTGGGGGCCTTAGAGCAACAGCATGGAGGAATCAAAAAGGAGATAGCTCGTGGAGAAGGAAAAGTGCCCTTACCATTCAGAGTCCCCCATTTACTTTATATAGGCATGGAACACTACCAGATTCTGTTAGGGGCTAGGTTGAAAATATCCGATCTACCCCTAGGAGAATCAAGGTGGTGGCCAGGTGGTACCAGGACGTGGCCACGTCGTGGGATCTGTTGTAACAGAATTCTGGTACCAGCTGGAAGGTACTTCTGGAGCCTTCTAATTAGTATGGATCTGGCTGAAGTAGGTCAGTTAGACCTCAAGTGGATCGATCAGACCACTAATGAAGTGGGTCATTCGGACCACTAATGAAGTGGGTCGTTCGGATCACTAATGAAGTGGTCGTTCGGACCACTAATGAAGTGGTCGTTCGGACCACTAATGAAGTGGGTCGTTCGGACCACTAATGAAGTGGGTCGTTCGGACCTTTGATGAAGTGGGTCGGTTGGACCTCTGCTGGAGTGGGTCGTTCGGACCTCCGCTAGAGTGGGTCGGTCGGACCACTGATCAAGTGGCTCACTCGGACCTCTGCTGGAGTGGGTCGGTCGGACCTTTGCTGGAGTGGGTCGTTCGGACCACTCATGAAGTGGGTCATTCGAGCCTCTGATGAAGTGGGTCGTTCGGACCTCTGATGAAGTGGGTCGTTCGGACCTCTGATGAAGTGGGTCGTTCGGACCTCTACTGAAATGGGTCGTTTGGATCCTTGGCGAAGTGGGTCAGTCGGACCTCTACTAGAGTGGGCCAGTCAGCCCTTAAGCCGGTCGGTCGGATCTTTGGTCCGGTTCAGAGAAGGGCTGATTGGGTATAACACTGTACATACCTTGCCAATATTTGCTTATATTCTTGAACAATTTTGGGGAGAACATGATCTTACTACTATTTACACCATAAATTGGGTTCTTTCTCTGGTTACTACTGGTCAATCTCCTTATGAGTGTCTATATGGTACCTCTTCTAATTATCTTAATGTCAAAACTTTTGGCTGTACATGTTTTGTTCTTCTTCGGCCACATGAACAGAATAAATTGGATTCATGCTCTAGATTATGTTGTTTTATTGGATATGGTATGGAACATAAAGGCTGTTGTTGTTATGATACTATTAGCAAATGCCTTTGAATTTCTCATTATGTTATGTTTTGGAAAAACACAATGTTTTCTAATGTCTCAAAGTTCATATTGAGTTTAATCATACAAATTCATTTTCTACTAATCCTAATGTTAAATTGTTCCCCGATCATGATGAAGAGATTGTAGTCATGAAAACTCAAATAACTACCACTACAGCTTCTAATGATTCTAAACAATCAAATGAATCTCCTGATCAGCCCCTTGTTACATGCACGCCCTCTTCCAGTTCTCGTTTCTTTGATCATTATCTTGCTCGAAATAGACTTCAAAATGTTAGGCTTGATCATTTTCATGTTTATTCTGCCCTTGCCACCCTTCATGAACCCTATTCTTTCCATGAAGCCTCTTCTAACCCTTTGTGACAGCATGCAATGAAAGAAGAACTCGATGCTTTAGAGAAAAATAAAACTTACGTCAAAGAAAAATTCCTGTTGGATGCAAATGATTGTATAAGATCAAGACCAATTTGATTGAAGTTTCGAATGCTACAAAGCTCGCTTGATAGCAAAGAAATTTACTTAGGAGTATGGTATATAATATGAGGAGACTTTTACTCTTGTTGCATGTATTACCACTATGAGAGCTCTTATTGCAGTTGCTGCAATTCATTAATGGTCTCCTTTTCATATAGATGTTGAAAATATATTTCTCAATAGTGATCTTTAAGAAGTTTGTATGCAGCCTTTGCCTAGACTGAATCATTCTTTCTATAAAATCTACAAACTTTAGTAAGGCTTTATATGGGCTCAAGCAGACACCTTGTGCTTGGTTTTCAAAATTTAGCACTACTGTATAGAATATTAGATTTTCTTCTAAAACACATGATTCTACCTTATTTCTCAGAAAAACAAATCAAGGCACCATTATCTTGCTACTTTATATAGGTTACATAATAATCACCAGTGATGATCTTAATGGGATTCATGATTTGAAGTGCTCTCTTAGTCAGCAGTTTAAGATGAAAGATATGGGCCCTTTAAGCTACTTCATAGACCTTGAGGTAACCACATCATCTGTTGGCTATTATTTGTCTTAAGCCAAATATGCCTTTGATCTGTTATCTTGACATGGGATATCTGATAGTAAGAATGTTGATACACCATTGGAATCAAATGCTAAACTTCAGCCAAAGGATAGAGAACTTCTTTCCAATGCTACTATTTATCGACGATTAGTTGGCAGTCTTATCTATGTTATAGTCACTTGGAATGATATATCATATGCTGTTCATATTATTAGTCAATATATGGCTGCACCTTGCTCGGCTCATTATGTTGTAGTTCTACGCATATTAAGATGTGTCAAAGGCACAATCTTTTATGGACTCCACTTCTTTTCTCAATCCTTTTTTATATCTTTGTGTATATTCTGATGTCGATTAGGCTGGTGATCCAACATATTGATGGTCTATAATTGGATATTGTTTCTTGCTTGGTGATTCTCTTATTTCTTGGTATAGTAAGAAGCAAATAGTTGTTGCTCGATCCAGTACTAAGGCGAAGTATGTGCACTTATTGATATGCCTTCTGAGTTGCTTTGGCTTTGATGATTACTTGCTAATATGTGTGTACCACAAATTGAGCCTACTCCTCTTTATTATTGTGACAATCATAGTGCTATCCAATTTGCCTATAATAATTTTTTTAATGAGAGAATCAAATATATTGAGATTGATTGTCAATTCATTAAGCATCATTTGTAACAGGGTCACATACAACTTTACCCTACATCTTCTATATATTAACTTGCATATATCTTCACTAAGGTTATTTTACTGCACGTTTTCGTGATCTCCTACCTAAACTCAAACTATCATCTTCTATGCTACCTTGAGTTTAGGGGGGGATGTTAGTATCTATGATTATATCTTTGGTTGATTGTATCCATAATTGAGGATATTAATGTAATACCTAATATACAAGATTCCATATCTTATATATTAATCAAGATATTTACAAAATTTATACCTAATGTACAAGATTCCATATATATCTTGTATATTAGTTAGATTCCTTTGTTATAAATTAGGTGTAGAAAAATCATGTACTTTCTAATTTCGGTCAAAGGCCATGTCTATAAATTGGAGCCTTTCATTGTACATTAATTAATAATCAGACAATACACAACTTTCAATTCTCTATTTTCTACTAGTTCAATCATTGGCCATTATCTTCCAAGAAATCCATAATTAATCAGGAAACAGAAGATATCATTTCAATCAAGATAAACTAGGATATTATTAAAATGCACAAGTTGCAAGTTAGCACATGTTCTAACCACAGCAAATTTTTAAAGCCTATAATCCACTATATTAACTAGGATCCCTAGCTTCTTAGACTTCCTCACATGTATTTTACTAGTATCTTTCATTGCTTGGAGGTTTCACCAAAACCACCATCTCTTCCAACGTAAAATAAAGGTTCTGCATTAGAAAACCAAGATGTTACTGTCAGAGGATCTCTTACTCTTAGACTCCATGTAAGAGATCAACATAGTACTTAAGTTAAAGGGCGTCGGAAGCTAGGACGGTTCCATCAGTAACCATATTTGATAAAATTTAATCATACAGTAAACTTTGAGATTTTCTTCTTAATCTTTGCTGCCAATCTCATGCTTAGAATAAGTGTTCAATAGCAAGTGTAATCCCATGTTTTGGCACCCGAATTCGAGTTTATTAGAATCATAAGACTAAAATATTATGGCTGTTTGTTTGATCTCTCTTTGTTAAACAATTGATAATATGTTCTTTGAGATGTGAAGGTAGACTAATCTCAAGTGCAAATCACTGCACATGCATGAAGTTTAGTCTCGGTTGAGACATAATTATAAAACCCACTAGCATTCGCTAGTTTGTGTTGAAGATAGATAAATTATTTGGTAGGGTCATAATAATTTTTTTAAGTAATATTTTTTAATACTTGTTTTCTAAAATATTCTTATTTCCATTTTATTCATAGATATACTATCACTATAATGAATATGATAAAAGCTAATGCTAAAAAATAGTTTTTCCGATGCTAATAAGCATCGGTATAAAATTTTCCAGTGCTTCAAAAAGCATCGACTATGACATCATGGAAAGAATTTTTACTGATGCTTTTAAAAAGCATCGTCATGCAATATCCTGATGCTTTATAGCATCGGGACAGTATAATTTACCGATGCTATAAATTATCAGAAGTGACCAGGCTAACCCCAATGCATTTTCGATTCTTTTTAAAAGCATCAGGAGCTTTTATTTGCCGATGCTTAAAAGCATCGCTAAATCAAACTTCTCGATGCTTTTAAAGCATTATTACTGACCTGGTCCATCCCAAGTATCTTCTAACACTTTTTAGAAGCATCGAAAATCTATTAAATCTCGACATTTTAAAGCATCGTTATTGACACTATTTGACGACACTTTAAAGCATTGATAAATCAATTTTTTAAAAAAATATAATTTTAAATAAAAAAATCTATACAAATTTTTAATAAACCTGTATAATAAAATCATAACAAATATATATATATATATATATATATATATATATATATATATATATAATTCATTCCATCTAAATAGCAAATCCAAATATATAATTTATTACAATCCAATATAATAAAGTTCATTACAATCCAAAGTTTAACAAAATAAAAGATACATGAAACATGTGGATAAAATAAAAAAATGCTGAAGCTAATCATCTACGAAGGTCATCTTCCTATTCACGAGTATCTGATGCTTTGGAAGCCTACAAGAAATATTTAGAAAGCTTGAGTTGTGAATCTATGTACGACAATATATTATATATTATTGATTTTATATAAGAATATATATTTAATAATATATATATTTACATGATGTGGAACATACATCTATACTATAGATATAAGCCGTTCAATGTGCTCTCTCATGGTCTCCATCGTTACTCTATCGGTGGCACAACCCTGTCGTATCTCCTCTATCTCCCCCTCGAGTCTGCGAACACCTGCATGCTGAATACCATATGTAGCATCATGAGTATATGTACTTACTCTAGATAACTAAGTGGGGGTGACTTCAACTCCATAACCCCTCACTTGACTATAGTACTCTAGTCCTATCAGCTCTGTGAACATCTTAGTCTCGATGCAACTACTCTGTGTAGATGCTGCGGACTCATCGACACACTCCACAATGAGAGAGTAGCTCTTTCCTATATTAATTCAGGAAAAATAGTTATATCTTAATGACTAACAAAATCAAATTAAAATCATTGCATAAAATAAATTATAGGACTCATCGACACACTCCACAATGAGAGAGTAGCTCTTTCCTATATTAATTCAGGAAAAATAGTTATATCTTAATGACTAACAAAATCAAATTAAAATCATTGCATAAAATAAATTATAATAAATATTACATATAACTCTCTCAACTCATCTCGGATGAAAGTGCCATCACGATGAGTATGAGTCATCCGATAAAACTCCACTTCACCGAGTTCCCTCCCATGCTCATCTATCTATAGAAAAATTATAATTTTAAGCAAATATTACTAACAAATTCAAAATATATTTATGTATCATGATACATATATCATCCATGACATATAATGTTAGTTTCATTAAAAAATATAAATATTTTAATATAAAAAGTATAAGTTTATAGTATAAGGAACATATAAACTCCTAGCTGACTCATGCATAACTCTTGAATCCTGATGCATGAAAAATAGATCAAGCTATTTGTGCAGTTCTATCAATATCAGAATATATTTGCAAAATCAAATAAATAACTTGTTATATCCTAAAAGTAAAGTATATATATAATCTATAATATAAATAAAATATTTTAATAAAGTTGCTTAAAGGAATGTAATACAAGATACCTATCCTCTCTCAGAGAACTAGTAATGAACCAGCTCCATCAATTGATGATGGGGTACATTAGGAGGACAACCACTAATTACCTGCTCCTAAGTCATACCCAAAACTTGTATTTCATCTTTAATTGTGTTTTATATTCTTTCCATTTTTGGTTGAGAGACTTCAATACAAAACCATGAAAGGATGGAGGGAGTATGAACTTGGACTACAAACAAAACAAATGTTAAGTCAAATAAATATTAGAAATAGGGGTGGCAATACAAAACAAAATAAAATAATACAAAATGCCATGCTGATACAATGTTTTGTAATTGAAAGAATATAAAGCACAACAAAATATGCCAACCATACAATGCTTAATATGTCATAATGATCAATGTAAATATCTAAGATGATTTGTGATAGTAAATCTCCAAATGATTTTTTTTTGAAAAAAATGTCTACCTTATAATGTGAAGTGGTTAAAATTTATTCTTTCATTTCGTGGCATGTTGTAAAGAATCTCCCTATAGCATGTTGTATTATATAGATTAGCCAAATGCAAAATACGAACAAAATAGATTCAATTTTTTACCAACATAACTTGTAGAATCTCAACTTTGTACGTTGCAAGTATGTCATTCCATTTTGCATAACTCAAGGAATACAGTTGATGCCTCTATGCAACTATCCCTAAAATAAAGTCAATAAGCTGGCGGCATTTTTAATTGGCTGCCCCAACTTATTGCACTCAACTAGTATCCTCTCACCCTTGTACATCTGCCATCATCTCATACTATTATGGGCCTGCATCTGGGTCTAACCTTCCCGGATCTATCTATAAAAAATACATAAAAGTAAAATATAGTAAGAAGTGTAACAAAATTTTATCAAATCAAATAAAAAAATAAACTACTCTAAATGTGTAGCTCATCATATGCTACATCGATGGAAGGATCATGCTACCCCGAGGATGATGGAACTGCATCCGACTGCTATGGAGAAGGACCAGCCCCAACCTGCTGTGCTGAAGAAAAAGGATCGACCTCAGCCTACTGTGCTAAAGAAGCACTGGCCTCAGCTTGCTGTGCTGAAGAAGAAGGATCGACCTTAGCCTACTATGCTGAAGAAGCATTGGCCTCAATCTGCTGTGCTGAAGAAGTCCAGCCTCATGCTGCTATGATGAAGTACCGATCTCTATTCGTGAGTGCTGGAACTGTATACTAGCAAATCATCGCAAGCGAGGCATAATGCCACCTATTATTTATATTAGAGTCAGAATCAATGAACATAAATATTAATTTAAAAAAATAATTTTTACAAATTACATATAATGTAAATATTTAATACCAATAACAATTAAGCAATAGCATCTCCTTCAAATTCTATCCTAACCAAAGATACTGTAGCATTTACATTGTCAACTGGTACAAAATTGTATGTTATGGAATGCGTATAAGTATCGTCATCATCATCATTTTCTAACTACTTTCTCATATCATATAAGTCCCTATGTTTCGTTTTGATAATAATAGCCTAATCTTTATCTTTTGCATCTTGTATAAAAAATACTTGACGAGCTTGAAATGAAAAGATGAATGGATTATCCTTCAATAAGATACTAGTATATATCAACTTTGAAAAATTTATAAGTGTAAATCTATTTGCATCTTATTTCAAACCTCTTGATGAGTTTATATCTATCCAATCGCATCAAAATAATACTACTTTAAACATTCCATAATAATCCAACTCATAAATACTTTAAGTATATTATAATAAGTTTTTCTATCCACTTCCACCATAACACCGCTATTTTATATTTTTAAAAAATTTCTCATGATCTTTAGTTTGGAATTTAAAATCATTGATTATGAAACCATTATATCTATTCACGACTTTATTAGGTCTTCAACCAGGGCTATGAATTCATTTGAACAATTTTTCTCCATCATCGTTGATACCTTAAAATAATAAGAAATGTTATGATTGGCTTGTCACTGAGATATTAAAAACTCGTTGCATAAAATATACATTGTTCATTTAGAACATTATGTAAGATATGATATTTAAACTTGTAATGCCTTAATATATTAACCTGCGATAGATAGATATTATATCACTATAAAGTAATACATAATGTTGTACTTGTGCTATGAATTTTTGATCAAGTACAATACTTTCACTTTTTTCCATGATTTTGCCAGCAATTGAAAACTTATATAATTTTGCATTATTTAAAAAATCACTATACCATTGAGATCTATTAAATACAGTCTCTATACCTTGAACATATATTCAATAAAATATTAAATACTCTTTGATGTGGCAACATCTGCTGACATAGAGCATACACAGTCTCCAGCCAGCAGCCACATGGGTGGGAACTGCCACTTAGACGCGGCCCCCGAGTGGAAGGCTGAAGCCAGCTCCCAACCGGGGTTGAGCTTGTGAAGTGAGCCCTCATACTGAGGTCACTCCCAATCGGGGTCGAGCTCACAGGATGAACCCTCCATCTGAGGTCAGCTCCCGGCCGGGATCGTGTTCATGCTACCGAAGTTAGCCCTCCTGCTGAGGTCGGCTCCCAATCGGGGTCGAGCTCATAAAGCGAGCCCTCCTGCCGAGGTCAGCACCCAGTTGGGGTCAAGCTCGTGAAGCGAGCCCCCTGCCGAGGTCGGCTCTCAGCTGGGGTCGAGCAGCCAAAAGCTCGGCCCTCCATCTAAGGTCAGCTCCCGGCCAGGGTCATGCTCATGCTATCGAAGGCGGACCTCCCTTTGAGAGGTCCTTCCCTACCATAGAAGGCTAGAATTCTCGCCAATAGTGAAGAAGGGAAGGATCAACAGGAATTCAAACCATGACATGGAGGTCCCTGTCCGCCTGCAACCTCTAGAAGGTGGTGCATGCCCTGCCACCAATACCAGCTTTACAACATGCCGCCCACATGCTCTGCACGAGGTAAGCCCTGTCAGATCTAGGACCCCATAACGTGCCACCACGTCGACTACCATATGGCCGGAGGATGCCGATCCACACTGCACAAGACCTAGAGTTCCCCAGAACGGGAATCCTATCAAAGCCATAGGCCCTGCAATGCGCAGACGGTCCCTCCGGGAATGGCAACTTCCTGCCATAGCACGGGGCTCAATGGCACAGCGCCTGCCCCTCTTAAGCAAAAAATGACACCCCCAATAAGAGAGAGCTCTCCAAAGGCTAGAAGGAGGACAAGTCTGAGAGAGAAGAAGAGGCTCCAAGAGGTCCACGACTCCTCCTCCTCCAAAAAGGACCAGTCCGAGAGGAGGGGGAAGAAAGAGAAGTAGCGAGCTACGGCAAGCCCCTCCACCATGAGAGGGCACACAGAGGACACCAGGACACAGCCAGAAAAGAAGAGGAAGGTAAGTGAGCAGGAGGGGGAGAGAGGCAAGCAAGTAGCCAAAAGCTCAACAAGCCAAGGGACCGGCCAAAGGAATCCTCCCCGCTCCCCACTCTCCATTCCCTATTCCTTTTTGCTATTTGATCATTATCATGTTGTCACCCCTTGGGGCAAGGGAGTCCCCCAAGCTCTCTTGTCTAGACATTTTGTTTCCCTCGATCATCCCATTGACTTGATCATTGGAGTGTCTTCACCAGAATCTCCAGCGCGGGTCTCCTCTATTTTGCAGGTCGAGTGGGTTGAAGAGCTGACCCTAGAGGGGGAGGGAGCATTCCCAGTGGGAGGAGGCACCCGGTGCGGTACTAACATGCCGGAGCTACGGGCAACGAACAGATTAGCGCACTAGGTAGGGGGACGAGTGGTGGACGATTTAGGAGATAAGAAGATTTTGGCCAAGGCTAGGGATCTAGGCTCTCCAACTGACGGGGTGACATTAGCCGCCTCCTTGGGGGGCAGGCGGGAGACATGAGAGCTCCCTCTTGGGAGCCCATCCAAAGAACGAGAAGAGAATGATGCGGGACCTATATGCATGCAATGATTTTTTTGTATGTTTTTTTATTAAGTTGGATAATTAATCCCGAAGAGCAGAGTAAGGAATGATATAGAAGGTTCTATATAAAAATAAGATGCTACAGCATGCATAACAGGACCTAAAGAGCAAAAGAAAGAGGACCGTCGAGGCTGAGAAGTCTCGGTTGGGCTCGTTCATCTTCAATAAAGTAACTGGTGGCAGAGGGGGTGTACCTGGCAATGTCTGATGTGCCTGGTGAAGATCGCAACGAAGAGACCACTCATTTCTTGACTGATGTGGCCTGGAAAATCGAGCCGGAGGCCCATGGATTCCCGGCTTTCTTCTCGGTGGTCCGATTGTAGCCCGGCTGGAGTCGTTGGATTCATAGAAACTCGGGGACCTGCAAACAACCGTCAAGGGTGAGAAAACAAAGGCTAGAAACAAGAATAATTTCAGAAAAAGGTAGCAAGGGCATGTTGGAAGAAGAGGCTTGGAAGAATATTGGTCGGCTAGCACTTCGGCAGGACTTCGGTTCACACAAGATCCTTTAATGCACACAGCAAGGAGGCACACAGCAAGGAAAGAACTCAAGAGTATTTCATATATCAAAATTGTTAAAATTTTCATACAAGGGATCCCTTATATAGAGTCATGAGACTTAGGGCCCAAGCAAAAGAAAATAAGGAAAATAATTGGTGACCACTTTCTTCCTAAAGTGTGGGGCTAAATACATTGAAGAAAATACTCTCCCACTTTTTTCCTAAAGTGTGGGGCTAAATACATGGAAGAAAACAGTCTCATGCTATACAAAATCCCTCCAAAACAAGGTAGGTAGTGACATCCAAAGGGGGGGACCACTTCTTTCCTAAGCAAGCTAGCATGAATCAAGGGATTCATGTTTATCTATTTTGACTTTCCTTCTTATCATGCTGGCATGTGGAGTTGGTGTGCTTGGGGTGTGCTGGCGTGTGGTCATCAACTCCTCATGCATGGGCCAACTTCATTATCCTCCAAGTAATCCTAGGTGGCAAAATCCAAGGTATGACTGGGCTCCATGCGGCAGTTGAGGTGGCATGCTGGGTGGTGTCCTTCACATGCTTGAGTCTTCTTCAACTGGGCTTGACTCAATACAAACTCAATACAAGTGGACATGATTACAAGACATAGAAAGAAAACTAGCTCAACATGAGCTGACTAGTACAGGACTCAAATAAAAAAATAACAACTCGACTGGACTAAGCCCTTATTACAAATAGACTCAATCATCACTAGGTAATCCACAGAGGGTTTAGAAACCTTTGTCTTATTCTGGTGCCTGTGGTGTCCCCACCAGAGAAGGGTTTGATGATAGCGGAGAGAGGGGCTTGTGTTCATGGGTTTTCCGAACACCTGCCACCTTTCGCGGTACTCTCCGGTTAGACCCAAAATCCAGGCATTCCCCTACACGTGGGGCTTTCATCACCTTATGCAAGCCTAATGGGTAACTCCCTTTCCCATTACTTTTGTAATATGAGATCTACATTACAGTTCTACAAGAGGGGCCCCTACACCACTATCGATGGCAAGCACCATACTTTCACTCACGGTTTGGAGATGGTAGCGGGGAAGCCACCCACCGTGTGACTCACAGCGGGGCAAACTAACAAGGGATGGGGCTTGATCCCAGGGGGCAGCCTGCTAGTAAGAGGTGGCACGCTACTGCAACCCCCATAAAGGACCCCAGCGAAGGGGTTGAAGCCTAGCCGAATGGAGCTACTACCTCGCCGGTCCCAGCGCCTCTCAATGCTCGCAAACCTGGAGCACGAGCAAATTAAGGGAGTGCTACCAGTGATATAAAACTTCTTCTCAATTATCTAAGTCCCTTTTTCGTGCAACTTTATCTTTCACCTATGCAGGGACGTTTCCATCCGACTCAAAGTCTAGCGGGCACAAGCCAGACCATCTATCAGGCCTGCACTCCTCATTAGCCAAGCTCACAGCCTAGAGGTGGCGGCAGGGCAACCTGCCATCTGCCGCGTGACTCACAGTTCGACACCCTTAAGCTAGGCCCTTCATTAGGCTCACCTTCCTCAACCGCGATCATAGCCCATAGGTGACACCAAGATGCCGTCTACCGTGTTACTCACAGCGTGGTGAATTGAGAAGCTCGATGCCCTTGGTCATACTCACAGCCTAGAGACGGCACCAAGATGCCATCTACCGTGAGACTCACAGCACGGTGACTCCTTACCAGCTGTGCTCACAACCTGGAGACGGCACCAAGATGCCATCTACTGTGAGACTTATAGCATAGCAACTCACCAGCCGAGCTCATGGCCTGTAGGTGATGGTAGGGTAACCTACCATCTGCCGCGTGACTCGTAGTTCGGAACCCTCAAGCCAGGCCCACACCATCATGCCCGCACTCCTCAGCTATGCTCACAGCCCGAAGGCGGCACCAAGATGCTGTCTATCGTAAGACCATAGCATGGCAACTCCTCATCAGTCGAGCTCATAGCCCAGAGGTGGTGGCGGGGCAACCCGCCACCTACTGCGTGACTCACAGTTTGGCACCCTTAAGCCAGGCCCTTCATCAAGCTCACCTTCCTCAGCCATGCTTAGAGCCCGGAGGCGACACCAAGATGCCGTCTACCATGAGAGTCATAGCACGGTGACTCCTCATTAGCCAAGCTCACAGCTCGGAGGTGGCGGCAGGGCAACCTGCCATCTACCACGTGACTCACAGTTTAGCATCCTTAAGGTGAACCCTTCATCATGCCCGTCTTCCTCAGCCATGCTCACAGCCCAGAGGCGGTACCAAGATGTCATCTACCATGTGACTCACACATAAGTCTGGGGCCCCATAGCCTCATGGCCATGCTCACAACCCAGAGGTGGCACCAAGATGTCGTCTATCATGTAACTCATAGTGTGGCGAATCGGGAAGCTCGATGCCCTTGGTCGTGCTCATAGCCAGGAGGCGGCACTAAGATGCCATCTACCGTGAGACTCACAGCATGGTGATTCCTCACCAACCGAGCTCACAGCCCGGTGGTGGTGGCATGGCAACCCGCCATCTACCGCGTGACTCATAGTTCGGCACCCTTAAGCCAGGCCCTCCATCGGGCCCTCCCTCCTTAACCGTGCTTACAGGCCGGAGGTGGCACCAAGATACCATCTACCGTATGACTCACAGCATGATGAATCGAGTAGCTAGGCGCCCCCAGTCTAGCTCACAGCCTGGAGGTGGTGGTAGGGCAACCTGCCATTTGCCGCTTGACTCACAGTTTGGCACTCCCAAGCCGAGCCCACTACATCAGGCCTACAATTTTCAGCCGAGCTCATAACCTAGGGGTGGCAACAGGGCAACCCGCCATCTACCACGAGGCCCACAACTAGGCAATCTCCAAGTCGGGTCCTTCCGACGGACCTGCGCTTAGTCACCCTGCTCATAGTCTTGAAGTGCAGTTGGGGATTCCTGGAACCCTGCCATCTATTATGTAACACACAGTTTGGTACCTATAAGCCAGAAAACTCATGAAGCCCTGCACCCACTGCCTTACAGTCTGGAGATGTCTGTCGGGAAACTCCAGAAGTCCCACCATCTACCGCTTGACTCACAGCGTGGCAAACTAAGCCGAGATATTCCAGAAGCCCTGCATCCGGTTGCCTTGCTCACAGCCTGGGGATGTAGATGGGAAATCCCTAAACTCCCACTGTCGGTCGCCTGACTCATGGCTTGGTAGACTAAAGAAACCCCCCAGAAGCAATCCAAGCCGAAGAAAAAAAAAAAAGCAAGCAAAGCGGAGGGAATACAAAGCATTTCGATCGAAGGGAATAGAAAAATTACCCTCATTGGAACGTTCCTCACATCGAAGAGAGGCTCGCAGCAGCCCGGGAGGCTGTATAGTAGATTCAAGCCAAAAAAAAAAGGGCGGGATAGCACACATAATGGAAGAAGCACCTTCATTGATCAAAGATATTTTAGATCCTATGGAGGCTCCTGACAGGCTGAGAGACCTCCTGAAATCCTAAGATACAAGATGAAAGGAAAACAGGCTGAAGCCCCATCTTCGCTCCTTGCTCAATTGGTGAGCGGATCACCTCAGCATCGATGCAATGCCCGCCGGAGGGCTCTGACCTTAACCTTCGTGATCGGTGTAGGAGGTGCCGGCAGGCCAGGTCGACCCTGTACTCTACCCTTGAGGAGTGGCTGGGGACATGCCAATCCCTTCTATTCGAATGGATGGGTGCCCTTCCTCAAGAGTTTGCTGGATCTCTAGAGCCCGGCATCGGCTCTGCCGCCCCATCCTTGGAATTCATTGATCCTATGATTCCAAGCACTGCTATAGTAGCTCCGCATAAGGATACTCCTATTAGCACCACAACGGCCATGGCCCCTTTCAAAGTGACCACAACTCGGGCCACCACCTCCTCCTATAAGATCTCCAATCTTATGAACTAGAAGGTGGCTCCTAGCGTATCCGCTTTTGAGGCAGCCTCTTTCTCTGCCCCAGCTATGAGACTGGAGGCTCTCCCCCTTCACATCCATGGGGGAAGCTTCGAACTCGATAGATTTCTTCTTCGAACCAGACGCCCTCAACTTGGCACTGGTCGGTCTCTCATGGATAGCCTTCATTTGGCCCTCCAGGTCTCGGGTTGAAATCCTGAAGTCTAGCAAGAGCCCTCCTGGTGTGGACACCAGGGCTAGAAAAAAAAATGACAAGTCAATCCCACATCCTTGTGGATCACCTGTGAATAAAAGCTCTAAGTCCTAAGCCCCAGATCACTTGTAAATAGTCATATTTAAATTATATTATTTTAGCCCAGTTGGATTCATCCCTAAATCCCAAATTCAACTGAGTCATGTATATATACAAACAAACCCTATTTACCAAGTTGAGTTAGTATTTAATTTTTATTTTATGAGATTATGCCTTTTGATCAAATTGGATTCAATTTGATTAGGTTTGGGTGTAGAGTTAGCCCCTTAATTATTTAGTTGACTAAGTCCTGTAATTAGTTATTGAGTCTTGTAATATAAGAGGGGACCAATTCAAGATACCATGTGCCAACCCAGTTCAAGACATGCCAACTAATTCTTGGTGCCATGTGCCAACTAATTTTGGTGCCACACCATCACATGCCATGTCACACTATCTTAGACACCAAGCCATGTCATCATGCCATGTCATCATGCCACATCATCACCTCATGCCACATCACCATGTCATGGAGCTTTGTCACCCGTCGCTTGGAGTAGTATGCCTCACCACATCACCTTGGATAGCCAACTCAATGTCAAAAGATGGTTGTCTTTTATTTTTATCAAGACATCAAGATATCAAGATAACATTTAAAAGTCAAGTTTATCTAAGAGGGGCACCCATAAATTCCTTCTTATTGTCACCCATTTAAATTCCAATCAAGTTGCCGCTAATTTCAAGAGGAGTAAGAAGGAAGGACTCCTCATTTCACCTTCTCTTTGTTTCCCACAATTCAAGGGAGCGCCAATCTAATTCAAGGAGTCCTTGGAAGATGGGATTCCAATCTTATCTATCTACTTCAAAGGAGTCCAACCTTAGCTAACTTGTGATTGAATTATCCTCATCTAATTACAAATGCAAGCTAGACTTTAAGAGAAGGATTGATGCCAATCAAGAAATAAAGAAGGATGCCATCTTCTCACAAGTTGTTGCTCACTCATATTTGAATTTGAGAGGACCAAAATCAAGGACACCATAGTGCTTCTTCTTATTTTTTTTGTCGCACACTTCAAATCCAAGAAGAGCACCACATTTTATTTCTTGTTGCCCAACTGGATGAAGCTCTTTGTTGCCCAAGTGGATGAAGCCCAAATACCAAGAATTTAAGATGCCTAAATGGGATTCAAGAAGAGTTTTCTACCCAAGAAAAGCCAATTCCAAGAAGTTCTTGCCTTTTCAACAAGAACTCAACAATTTGTAACCCACACTCATCTTGTATATGTTCTATAAATACCACCATCAAACCACTTGTATTAAATAAATTCTTTATGAAATAAGTTGAGAGTTTCTCTTCAATCCTTTGCTATAAAAGCATCGACCTCCATGAGGGAGAGGGTGTGAGACCCAAAACTTCCATGCCTTAGGGCATTGACGCTTCGTGAGGGAGTGGTTATCCAAAACCCTAATCGCCACCTTCAACCTTCCTTCTTCCCTTTCTTCTTCCTTCAATCTTTTTCTTTTTAATACGCCATGTAACTTTAGTTTTTGTGAGTGATTGCAGGTGATCAAGATCTGAAGTGAAGGTGATCCTTGCTTTGGAACCAACTTCATTGTAGATCGGAGCCCGAGGAACGACAACCTTGAAGTCCTGCCATAAAATCCTAGAGTGCCGAATCAAATCTACATCAAGAGCATTGCAAATCCTCGTTGGTGACTAAAACCCTTCCTCATCTCTTAGTTCTGATTCTTTGAAAGTAGGAACCCTAGTTTAGGTGATTTCTTAATCACCAAGTCCTATTTCTTAATTAGTTTGATTTTCATTGCGGGTATCGTAACTAGTTGACTAGTCGAGTTCTATTGAATACTTTGAGTTTGATTTTTTGATAATTCCAGAATTAAATCTCTACATAATTATAGATAATTCAACTTAAAATCAGTAGATTAGTTTTGCATCTTTGGTCTCACATCTCCTCCCTCAGCACAGGCCGAGGGAGAGGGATCGAAGAAGGAGAACATGGAGGCCAATGCTAGAATAGAAAGGGGGCTGAAGAAGAAGGAGGAAGGAAGCTTTGTGTAACCCTGGCCACCCATGCCCGAAGGCCTTTTAAAAGCTATATAGCCAACCATAAGTGGTGGGGACACCGGAGGCACCAGAATAAGACAGAGGCTTTTCAACCCTCTGTGAATTGATCAATAATTTATGAGTCCATCTGTAATAAGGGCTTAGCCCATCTGAGTCCTTTTTTAGTTGTTGTTTGAGTCTTTTGAGTTGTTATTTTAGTTCTGTACTAGTCAGCTTATGTTGAGCTAGTTCAGTCCAATGCTAGTCAGCTCATGTTGAGCTAATTTTATTTTTTTGAGTCCTATCCAAGCATACTGAAGACTCAAGACTATATCATACAAGTGAAGACCAAGTCCAACTAGATTTAAGAAATGGAAGAATAGCCCAAGTCCAACCCATCTTGAAGATTTGAAGACCCCAGGAGGAAAATTCAGAAAACCCTGATTTCTTGCAGATGCCCTCTAGATGCCCAGATTCCCTTCCAGATGCCAAAGTATATTCATAGATAAGGGCATCCATGATTCCAGAGGTCCATCTACATCCTAGCCCAAAGAAATCAAGCCCAGGTGCCAAGCCCAAGCCCCTAAGAAGCAAGATACCAGGGAATATTCCTTCTATCTGGCTACCAGGCCACCCCAGCTTCCGGAGGCCCAAACCCATGCACCCGAGCCCCTTTGGGCCGGGCCCTTACTGCTCCTAGAAGCCAAACACGCCCCCCTAGGCATCCTTGGAGTGTTGGCCAAGTCAAGAGAGTTTTTAGGAATTTTTTCTACCTAATGTTTCCTTATTTTCTAGCTAGGGTTTGAGAAGGAAAAGGATTCTTATGTAAAGACTTATGTGCCCTTACTTGGAGCCCAAGGTTAAGGGTCTATTTAAGGGACCCTAGCCTCTTGTATGAAACCTAATTTTTTATATGAATTAAAACCTTGAGTTCTTCTATTGAGTTGTGTGATACCCTGCTGTGTGCATAAAGGGGTTTGTGAGAGTTTTTCTTCCCAGTGCTGCAATCATCTTCCTGCTGCCAACAAGCCTCTCAGATCTCTGGACGCCCACTCCAATACAAGCATTCTCTTGCTGTTTTCCCTTTGTTTTTTTGTTCCTTTATGAATTTTCTAACCCCTGACAGGTCGTTTGCAAGTCCTCGAGTTCCTACGAATCCAACGACTCCAGCCAAGCCTCAATCGGATCACCGAGCAGAAAGCCGAGTATCCGCGGGTCTTTGGCTCGGTTTTCCAAGCCGCATCCATCGAGGAACGAGAGACCCCTTCACTGCGATCTTCACAGATGTTGTCAGGTACACCCCTCTACCTCCAGTAGTTTTATTGTAGGAGAACTTGCCCTAACCGAGGCTTCTCAGCCCCGGCGGTCTTTCTTTGCTACTTTTCTAGGTCCTAATCTGCATGCTGATCTTCAAAAATTCATACAAAATTCCCTACAAATAATTTTAATCTGAAATTCGGGAATTAATCACCTAACTCAACATGTAAAACATACAAAAAGAATTGCATGCATATTAGTCCCCCATCATTTGGTATCAGAGCTTAGATTAGGGCTTGTTTTCTACAATTTTTTAGTCCGTATATACTCTGTTATTTTAATTATTTCTCCTTGATAAAAACTCCAAAAATTTTGAAATTTATTTTTATAGATTCATAATAATTCACATTAATTTTTAAAATTTTTGCAGATTTTATTATGGCCTGTAAAATTTCTGCAAGCCAAAATATAGCCTGCAAAATTTTGGCTCTATTTTTTCAGCAAGACAAGTTTGGAAGTTTTAGGGTTTTGTTTAGCATTTTTGCATATCTTTTAATTTTAGTATATTTCCTGCATATTAGGCCATAATTTGCAAGTTTTCTTCTATTTAAGAAAATAACAAAAAAAAAAAATACATATTCTCCAAAAATACCAAAAACATCTAAACCCTAATTTGCATCATCATCTGCCTGCCATCATTGCATAATTTACTTTTAAGGGCACTCTTTCTATATCAGATAAGGGGAGGAGTTGATAACCTCTCCTTAGCCCAAAACCACATTTCTTGCATTCGGTCCCAAGCCTTAACCTAAAATTAACTATACTTAATTTGCTCTAGTAGGCTAGGGACACCAACTGGTCGGGTCCGGGCTAGTGTTAGATCACTGTGTCAAGTTAACCTGTTTGTGCCTTGTGCTCAGTGTCTTGAACGTGGTTTAGGGATTCAATCCTGAAGGGCTTGTGTGCTGGTCTGCCTACCTGGCCAATCTCTGATTGGTGTCTAGGATTGGCAATCAGGGACCTAACACTCCCGTTACACCTGCCTGGCTGAGTACAGGGTTACTATAGGCTAGTTTGCCACCCTGATTGAGCATCTAGTTTAGACTCTAGGTCTAGTCAGCTGTAGTCGGTTTGATTAAGTCTTGCATGAGCACTAGATCAGGGGTTTCATATCACCCACCTCCTTCACAAATGTCTGAACCCATGAAAAATTTGCAAGCCCAAATAAAAGCACTCACTGAGCATCTAACCCAATCCATGGCCCAATTGACTACCCAGTTAACTCAGTCTAGTACCCAAACCAACAATAGAATTGACCATCTTGCCGATAGGTTTGGCCAGTTAGAAGGCTATTTAGGGACCATAGAAAGAACCCATGGGTCACAGTCTGATCCAGATCCTGAGTCCCCTCATCCTGACCCGTACTACAATCCTCAACCTAGGAAGACCCCAAACCCTGATCCATACCGAGAGGTTGAACCTAGGAGAGCCCCTTAGCCTGACCCATACAATAATACTGAACCTAGAAGAACCCCTTACCATGACCCTTATTATGATACTAAACCTAGAAGAACCCCTTACCATGACCCTTATTATGATACTGAACCCAACACCCAATATTCTGACCCATATAGGGAGTGCAACCCTAGGAGAACCCAATATTCTGACCCATATAGGGAATCCAACCCTAGGAGAACCCAATATTCTGACCCATATAGGGAGTCCAACCCTAGGAGAATCCAATATCCTGACCTATATAGGGAGCCCAACCTTAGGAGGACTCCATACCATGATCCATCCTTAGAACCTGACCATAGTGCTGACCCAAAATCCTATGACCCCAGATCCTATAATCCCTTGACCCATAGATCTGCACCCTTCTCCTATGAGCTCAGAGAATCCATAACCCCTAAGTATCAATCTAGTACTAGTCATGCTTCCCCTAGTCAACTTGAATCCCATAGGATTAGTACCCCTAAATATGAGCCCAGTAGTGAGCCACTACCCCTTAGGCAACCTGAAACTACTAGGATTAGTGTCCATAATCAGAAACCAGGACCTAGCCAATTTTCCCTAGCCGACCTTCTCCAACCATTCTTGAGATTGACAAGGCTTACATTAATGCGGAAGTGTATGAAGCTGATGCGAGCTTAGTGGATGAGTATGAAGGAGAAGAGGAGACACCTTTAGTAGACCTAGAATTAGCTGACCTTGACCACATCCAACCTAAAGCTATAGTGGAAGAACAATTAGAGAAAGAGAACTCTGATACTAGGATTTTACCTGAGGAAACACTAGAAAAGGATCTAATTATAGAGCCTATTCCTAAATTCCATGAACAAGAAGACTTTATTGAGGATTTGGCTTACTTAACCCATTGCCCTCAGGATGAATCCCTTCCTACCATTCCTATTGAAGATCTCTTCCCAGAAATTGTTGACCCATCCTTCCATAGCATGGACCTTTTCTTTCCCATAGATATACCGCAACCCCGTAAGGTTAGCCTCATTAGTCTAGGATTAGTCCCTGACATGTCTTCTTATATCGAACTTTATCCAACTAACCTTGAACATTTTTCTCTACCCTACCAGACTAATTCTGAACCCACTTCCTATTTTCTGCCCTTTCCAGACACCTCCAGCATTTCTAGGATCATTAGATTGCATTTAGTTGAGATTAGCATACTGCATGCATTCATTATGCATGTTAGGTTTGCATTATACTTCTGGCATACCCTTTGGAATTTGCTAGGAGCCCATTGTAAATTTTCATGAGCATGTCAAACTAGGATCAAACCTAGAGAACCTATAATCTGTTAGGTTTAGATCCAAAGAGTTCAATAAAATTTCCTTCTATAGGAATGCACAGTCAAGTCTGTTAGGTGTAGGTTTGAGTCCTTTGAATCATTTGTTAGGAGTCTGCATGTGCCCAGCATGTTCACCACCTACACTAATTTTAAACAAACTGGCTAATTCCCGAAGATGGATCAAAGAATTTGATGTAGTGGATTCTATCTTGGTTAGGCTTAGGCCTAAAAGAAGCTTCATGCTCGTAGAGCCGGACCTTTTAAAGTGATAGAGAAGGTTGGATCAATGCCTAGGTGTTAGACTCGCCTTTGGATTTGGGCATTAGTTCTACCTTCAATATTATAGACCTGGTTGAGTATAGGGAACCGGCAGCGATACCTAGTGAGGCCTTTGGACCTGTTCCTTTTCATTGTGAGTGATCCTAACCCAGAGTGTCCACTAACAAATTGGCCTGAGAGAGGAGAACGGATCGAGCGTATCCTGGACGATCAAGCCATCATGACCCGGGGCTGTGACTATCAATGCTTCCTGGTCCGATGGCAAGGCCGGCCAGAGTCGGACGATTCGTGAATTTCTCGAGAGGACTTGTAGCACCTCAACCCAGACCTTCTCGAGAGATATGTGAGCCAGCTTGATCTTCACTCGACAGGGTCGAGTTCCTCCCACCCCGGGAGAATTGGTGGGGACACCGGAGGCACCAGAATAAGACAAAGGCTTTTCAACACTCTGTGAATTGATCAATAATTTATGAGTCCATCTGTAATAAGGGCTTAGCCCATCTGAGTCCTTTTTTAGTTGTTGCTTGAGTCTTTTGAGTTGTTATTTCAGTTCTGTACTAGTCAGCTTATGTTGAACTAGTTCAGTCCAATGCTAGTCAGCTCATGTTGAGCTAATTTTATTTTTTTGAGTCCTGTCCAAGCATACTGAAGACTCAAGACTATATCATACAAGTGAAGACCAAGTCCAACTAGATTGAAGACATGGAAGTATAGCCCAAGTCCAACCCAGCTTGAAGATTTGAAGACCCCAGGAGGAAAATTTAGAAAATCCTGATTTCATGCAGATGCCCTCCAGATGCCCAGATTCCCTTCCAGATGCCAAAGTATATTCATAGATAAGGGAATCCATGATTCCAGAGGTCCATCTGCATCCTAGCCCAAAGAAATCAAGCCCAAGCCCCTAAGAAGCAAGATACCAGGGAATATTTTTGCTACCTGGCTACCAGGCCACCCCAGCTTCCGGAGGCCCAAACCCATGCACCCGAGCCCCTTTGGGCCGGCCCCTTGCTGCTCCTAGAAGCCCAACATGCCCCCCTAGGCATCCTTGGAGTGTTGGCCAAGTCAAGAGAATTTTTAGGGATTTTTTCTACCTAATGTTTCCTTATTTTCTAGCTAGGGTTTGAGAAGGAAAATGATTCTTATGTAAAGACTTATGTGCCCTTACTTGGAGCCCAAGGTTAAGGGTCTATTTAAGGGACCCTAGCCTCTTGTATGAAACCTAATTTTTGATATGAATTAAAACCTTGAGTTCTTCTATTGAGTTGTGTGATACCCTGCTGTGTGCATAAAGGGGTTTGTGAGATATTTTCTTCCCAGTGCTGCAATCATCTTCCTGCTGCCAACAAGCCTCTCAGATCCCTGGACGCCCACTCCAAAAGAAGCCTTCCCTTGCTATTTTCCCTTTATTTTCTTGTTCCTTTGTAAATTTTCTAACCCCTGACAGGTCGTTTGCAAGTCCCCGAGTTCCTACGAATCCAACGACTCCAGCCAAGCCTCAATCGGATCACCGAGCAGAAAGCCAGGTATCCGCGGGTCTTTGGCTCGATTTTTCAGGCCGCATCCATCGAGGAACGAGAGACCCCTTTGCTGTGATCTTCACAGACATTGTCAGGTACACCCCTCTACCTCCAGTAGTTTTATTGTAGGAGAACTTGCCCTGACCGAGGCTTCTCAGCCCTGGTAGTCCTTCTTTGCTACTTTTCTAGGTCCTAATCTGCATGTTGATCTTCAAAAATTCATACAAAATTTCCTACAAATAATTTTGATCTGAAATTTGGGAATTAATCACCTAACTCAACATGTAAAACATACAAAAAGAATTGCATGCATATTAGTCCCCCATCAATAAGCCACCATGTGTCGACACCAGGTTCCTCTCGACACTTCGGTTCGTGGAACAAATGCCTTGATCCAGCCAAGGCATTGATGATCCCTCTATTAGAAAACTAAGCACAGCACCCCATTAATGTAAAGGTGAGGTCTTCAGGGCATGGCCAGTCAAAGAAATGATGGCATAGAAGATGCGTCCCTCTAGGTCAGCATGATCGTTACTCTCATCACCCCGAGCGATGCTTTGTTCTATGGGCTCGAGAGTGGGGGGCATCTGATGTGGCAACATTCGCTGACATAGAGCATACACAACTGCCAGCCAGCAGCCACATGGGTGGGAACTACCACCTAGACGCGGCCCCCAGGTGGAAGGCCGAGCCCAGCTCTTAGCTAGGGTCGAGCTCATGAAGCGAGCCCTCTTGTCAAGGTCAGCTCCTAACCAGGGTCAAGCTCATGGGGTGAGCCCTCCGTCCGAGATCAGCTCCCAGTCGAGGTCATACTCATGCTACCAAAGTTAGTCCTCTTGTTGAGGTCAGCTCCCAATTGGGGTCGAGCTCCTGAAGCGAGCCCTCCTATCGAGGTCAGCTCCCAGTTAGTCAAGCTCCTGAAGTGAGCCCTCATATCGAGGTCAGCTCCCAACTGAGGTCGAGCAGCCAAAAGCTCGACCCTCCATCCGAGGTCAGCTCCTGGCCGGGGTCATGCTCATGCTACCGAAGGCAGACCTTCCTTCGAGAGGTCCTTCTTTACCATACGAAGGCCAAAATTCTCACCAGCAATGAAGGAGGGAAGGATCAACAGGAATTCAAACCATGGTACGGAGGTCCTTGTCCACTTGCAACCTCCAGAAGGTGGCGCATGCCTTGCCACTAATGCCAGCTCTACAACATGCTGCCTGCATGCTCTGCACGAGGTAAGCCCCATCAGATCTAGGACCGTGTAACGTGCCACCATGTCGATTACTGTACGATGGGAGGACACTGACCCATGTGGTGCGAGACCCAGAGTTCCCCCACAAGGAGGATCTTGTCAAATCCATAGGCCCTACAATGCTCAGACGGTATGTCCGGGAATGGCAACTTCCCACCATAGCACGGGTCTTAGTGGCACAGCGTCTGTCCCTCTTAAGCAAAAAATGACACCCTTAACAAGAGAGAGCTCACCAAAGGCTAGAAGGGGGATGAGTCCGAGAGAGAGGAAGAGGCTCCAAGAGGCCCACAGATCATCTCCTTCTTTGGAAAGGACCAGTCCGAGAGGAGGGGGAAGGAGGAGAAGCAACGATCTGCGACAAGCCACTCCACCATGAGAGGGCACACAGAGAAGGACACCACGATGCAGCCAGAAAAGATGAAGAAGGTAAGTGAGAAGGTAAGTGAGTGGGAGGGAGAGAGAGGCAAGCAAGCAGCCAAAAGCTCGGCAAGCCAAGGGACCGGTCGAAGGAATCCTCTCCGCTTTCCATTCCCTCTTCCTTTTTGCTATTTGATCATTATCATCTTGTCACCCCCTGGGGCAAGGGAGTCCCCCAAGCTCTCCATCCCAAAGGTTCTATTCCCCTTGGTCATCCCACTGACTTGGTCGTTGGAGTGTCCTCATTGGAATCCTTGGCCTGGGTCTCCTCTATTTTACAGGCCGAGCGGGCCGAAGAGCTAACCCCCGAGGGGAAGGGATCATTCCCGATGGGAGAAGGAGTTACTTGACATGGCAATGACGCGTGGAGCTACGGGCCACGATGATCTAGGTGGTAAAAGATTGGCATACTAGGTAGGGGGACGAGCGGCAAATGATTTAGGAGCTAAGAGGATTTTGGCCAAAGCTGAGGATCCAGGTTCTCCAACCGACGGGGTGATAGTAGCCATCTCCTTGGGGGCAGGCAGGGGACACGAGAGCTCCCTCTTGGGAGCCCACCCAAAGAATGAGAAGAGAAGGGTCTGATGATAGCGGAGAGAGGGGCTTGTGCTCATGGGTTTTTTGAACACCTGCCACCTTTCACGGTACTCTCTGGTTACACCCAGAATCCAGGCATTCTCCTATGCATGGGGCTTCCATCACCTTATGCAAGCCTAATGGGTAACACCCTTCCCCATTACTTTTGCAATATGAGAACTACGTTACAGTTCTTCAGGAGGGGCCCCTACACCACCATCGTTGGCAAGCACCATGGTCTTGCTCACAGTCTGAAGATGGCAGCGGGATGCCACCCACCGCATGACTTGTAGCGGGGTAAACTAACAAGAGATGGGGCCTGATCTCGAGGGGTAGCCTGCCTGTAAGAGGTGGTGTGCTATGTAACTCCCGTAAAGGACCCTAGTGAAGGGGTCAAAGCCCAGCTAGACGGAGCCTACTACCTCGCCGATCCCGGCGCCTGCCAACGCTCACAAACCTAGAGCACAAGCAACTTAAGAGAGTGCTACCGATGATGTAAAACTTTTTTTCAATTATCTAAGTCTCTTTTTGTGCAACTTTGTCTTTCACTTGTGTAGGGACATTTCTGTCTGACTCAAAGTCCGGCGGGCACAAGTCGGGCCCTCCATCAGGCTCGCACTCCTCATCAGCTGAGCTCATAGCTCGGAGGTGGCGGCAGGGCAACCCGCCATCTGCCGCGTGACTCACAGTTTGATACCCTTAAGCCAGGCTCTTCATCAGGCCCACCTTCCTCAGCCGCGCTCATAGCCTGAAGACGGCACCAAGATGCCGTCTACTATGTGACTCATAGCATGGTGAATCGAGAAGCTTGGTGCCCTCAACCATGCTCATAGCTTGAAGGTGGCACCAAGACACCATTTACTTCGAGATACATAGCACGTCGACTCCTCACCAGCCATGCTCACTACCCAAAGGCGGCACCAAGATGCTGTCTACTGCAAGACTCACAGCATGGTGACTCCTCACCAGCCGAGCTCACAGCCCGGAGGTGGCGACAGGGCAACCCTCCATCTGCCTCATGACTCACAGTTCAGCACCCTCAAGATGGGCTCACTCCATCAGGCCTACACTCCTTAGCTATGCTCACAGCCCGGAGGTGACACCAAGATGCCATCTACGCGAGACTCATAGCATGGTAACTTCTCATCAATAGAGCTCACTACCCAGAGGTGGTGGCAGGGTAACCGCCACCTACCGTGTGACTCAGTTCGACACCCTTAAGCTGGGCCCTATATCAAGCCCACCTTTCTCGGGCATGCTCATAGCCTGGAGGTAGCACCAAGATGCTGTCTACCATGAGACTCACAGCATGGTGACTCCTTATCGCCGAGCTCATAGCTCAGAGATGGCGGTAGGGCAACCCGCTATCTATCGCATGACTCACAGTTTGGCACCCTTAAGCTCAGCCCTTCATTAGGCCTGCCATCCTCAGCCATTCTCACAGCCCGAAGGTGGCACCAAGACGCCATCAACCGTGTGACTCATAGCTTGGCTCACACATAAGTCCGGCACCCCACAGCCTCATGGTTATGCTCACAGCCAGGTGGCGGCACCAAGATGCCATATACCGTGTGACTCACAACGTGGTGAATCGAAAAGCTCGGCACCCTCGACCATACTCACAGCCCAGAGGTGGCACCAAGACATCATCTACCATGAGACTCAAGCACGGTGACTCCTCACCTGCCGAGCTCATAGCCTGGAGGTGGCGGGAGGGCAACCCACCATCTATCACATCACTCACAGTTCGGCACCCTTAAGCTGGGCCCTCCATTGGGCCCGCCCTCAACCGCTCTCATAGCTCGAAGGCGGTGCCAAGATGCCGTCTACTGTGTGACTCACAGCATGATGAATCGAGAAGCTCGGCACCCCCAGTCTAGCTCACAGCTTGGAGGGGGTGGCAAGGCAACCCGCCATCTATCGCTTGATTCATAGTTCGGCACTCCCAAGCCGGGACTACTCCATCAGGCTCGTACTTTTCAATCAAGCTTACAAACCAAGGGTGGCAAAAGGGCAACCTGCCATCTACCATGAGGCTCGTAGCTAGGAAATCTCCAAGTTGGGTCATTTCTATGAACTCGTGCTCAGTCACCCTGCTCACAATCTTGAAGTGCAGTTGGGGATTCCTGGAACCCTGCCATCTACCGCGTAACTTATAATTTGAAACCTATAAGCCAAAAAACTCATGAAGCCCTGCATCCACTACCTTACAGTCCGGAGATGTCTACCAAGAAACTCCAGAAGTCCCACCATCTGCTGCTTGACTCACAGCATGGCGAATTGAGCTAGGATATTCCAGAATCCCTGCATCTGATTACCTTGCTCATGGCCCCGGGATGTCAGTGGGAAATCCCTGAACTCCCACCGTCGGCCGCCTGACTCATGGCTTGGTAGATTGAAGAAACTCCCCAGAAGCAATCCAAGCTGAAGCAAAGAAAAATAGCAAGCAAAGTGGAGGGAATACAAAGCATTTCGATCGAAGGGAACAAAAAAATTACCCTTATTGGAATGTCCCTCACATCGGAGAGAGGCCCCCAGCAGCCTAGGAGGTTGTACTATATATTCAAGCCCAAAAAAAAGGGGGGGGACAACAAATGTAATGGAAGAGGCTTCTTCATCGATCAAAGATCTTTTACATACTATGGAGGCTCCCGACAAGCCGAGAGACCTCCTAAAACCCTAAGATACAAGATGAAAGGAAGATGGGTTGAAGCCCCATCTCTGCTCCTTGCTCAATTGGTGAGCAGGTCCCCTCAGCATTGGCACAACGCCCGCCAGAGAGCTCTGACCTTAACCTCCATGATCGGTGTAGGCGGCGCTGGCTGGGCAGGTCAACCCTGTACTCTACCCTTGAGGAGTGGCTGGGGACATGCCAATCCCTCCTATCTGAATGGATGGGTGCCCTTCCTTAGGAGTTCATTGGATCTCTAGAGCCCGGCATTAATTCTGCCACCCCATCCTTGGAATTCATCGATCCCATGATTCCAAGGGCAGCTACAACAGCTCTGCATCAGGATACTCCTGTCAGCACCATAATGGTTGTGGCCCCTTCCATAGTGAGCACGACCCGGGCCACCACCCCCTCCTATAAGATCTTCGGTCTTGTGAGCCAGGAGGTGGCTCCTGGAGCCATCGCTTTTGAGGCAGCCTCTTTCTCTGCCCTAGCTACGCGACCGAAGGCTCTCCCCCTTCACATCCATGGGAGAAGCTTCGAGCTCGATGGATTTCTTCTCCAAACTAGATGCCCTCGCCTTGACACTAGCCGGTCACTCCTGGAGAGCCTTCATTTGACCCTTCGGGTCTTGGGTTGAAATCCTGAAGTCTACCAAGAGCCCTCCCTCAGCACAGGCTGACGGAGAGGGATTGAAGATGGAGAACATGGAGGCCAATGCTAGAATGGAAAGGGGGCCAAAGAAGGAGGAAGGAAGCTTTACGGAATCCTGGCCATCTACGTTCGAAGGCCTTTTAAAAGCTACATAGCCATTTGGAAGCCACCACGTGTCGGCACCAGGTGCCTCTCGATGCTTTGGTTCACAGAATATATGCCTTGATCCAGCCAGGACATTAATGATCCATCCATTGGAAAACTGAGCGTAGCACCCAATTAATGTAAACATGCGGTCTTCAGGGCATGGCCAGTCAAAGCATTGATGGCATAGAAGATGAGTTCCTACATGTAAGCATGATGGTTACTCCTATCACCCCGAGCGATGCTTCGTTCTCCTGGCTCAGGAGTGGGGGGCATTTGATGTGGCAACATTCACTGATGTAGAGCATACACGGTTGCCAGCCAATAGCCACATAGGTATGAACTACCACCTAGACACGGCTCCTGGGTGGAAGGCCGAGGCCAGCTCCTAGCTGGGGTCGAGCTCGTGAAGCGAGCCCTCCTGCCGAGGTCAACTTCTAGCCGGGGTCAAGCTTATGGGGTGAGACCTCCATCCAAGGTTAGCTACCAGTCAAGGTCGTGCTCATGCTACCAAAGTTAGCCCTCTTGCTGAGGTCAGCTCCTAGTCGGGGTCGAGCTCGTAAAGAGAGCCCTCTTGCTGAAGTCAGCTCCTAGTCAGGGTCAAGCTTGTGAAGCGAGCCCTCCTACCAAGGTCAGCTCCTAGCCAGGGTCGAGCAACCGCAAGCTTGGCCCTCCATCCAAGGTCAGCTCTCGATTGGGGTCATGCTCATGCTACCGAAGGTGGACCTTTCTTTGGGAGGTCCATCCCTGCCATACGAAGGTCAAGAATCCTGCTAGCGGTGAGGGAGGGAAGGATCAACAGGAATTCAAACCATGACATGGAAGTCCTTGTCCTCTTGCAACCTCCAGAAGGTGGTGCATGCCCTACCACCAATGCCAGCTCTGCAACACGTCGCTTACATGCTCTGCACAAGGTAAGCCCATTTAGATCCAGGGCCCCGTAACGTGTCACCACGTCGACTACCATACGGGCGGAGGATGCCAACCCATGCGGTGTGAGACCCGGAATTCTCCTAGAAGGGGAATCTTGTCAAAGCCATAGGCCCTACAATGCTCGGACGGTCCCTCTGGGAATGGAAACTTCCCACCATAGCACAGGGCTCAGTGGCACAGCGCCTACCCCTCTTAAGAAAAAAATGACACCCCCAACAAAAGAGAGCTCTCCAATGGCTAGAAGTGGGACGAGTCTGAGAGAGAGAAAGAGGCTCCAAGAGGCCCATGGATCGCCTCCTCCTCTGGAAAGGACCAGTTTGAGAGGAAGGGGAAGGAGGAGAAGTAACGAGCTGCAGCAAGCCCCTCTACCAAGGGAGGGCACACAAAGGACACCAGAACATAGCCAGAAAAGAAGAGGAAGGTAAGTGAGAAGATAAGTGAGCGGGAGGGGGAGACAGCAAGAAGCAGCCAAAAGCTCAGCAGGCCAAGGGATTGGCCAAAGGAATCCTCACCGCTCCCTGCTCTCCATTACCTCTTCCTTTTTGCTATTTGATCATTATCATCTTGTCACCCCTGGGGCGAGGGAGTCCCCCAAGCTCTCTATCCTAGAGATTTTGTTCCCCTCGATCATCCTATTGACTTCATCGTCAGAGTGTCCTCGTCGAAATCCCCGGCCCGGGTCTCCTCTATTTTGTAGGTCGAGTGGGCTGAAAAGCTGACCCCCGAGGGGGAGGGAGCATTCCTGGTGGGAGAAGGAGGCACCCAACATGGCGGTGATGCACCCGAGCTACGGGTCATGTGATCCAGATGTCAATACTCTTCAGCAATATATCCTTCAGCAATTGAGCCCTTGGGATAGGCTCTATTTTATACATGATCTTTCAGTCGTACAAGATAACTTCAAGAATTAAAAATTTATTTATACATCATTATAATGCTATTTTTACTAAAAATATTTAAAGGTTAGAAATTGATAACAATACCTCTCAATAGGATACATCCATTTATAGAGTACTGGTTCACTATGCTTGACTTCGAAGCTAAGTGAATGAGTGATGTATCATGATGGTAAAAAATCTAGGAAAAAAATCTTCTTTATTTAGTAAAGTATAATCATAACATCAGACTCCAATTGATCAAGGTCCCTAAGATCAATAACTTTTGAGCATAATACCTTAAAGAATGATGACAATCGAATTATAACTGTAAGAACTTGTTTATGAATTAACGATTTTAAAGCTATTGGAAAGATATTTTGCCTCAATATGTAACCATCATGACTTTTAAGATTAGAAATTTTATAGTCTTTTAGATGCACACACCATAAAATATTTGATGTATATCCATCATGTACTTTAATATTTTCAAAATTATTAGAAAATTATTTTTTTCTTGAATAGAAATTGCATAACATGCAGGAGGCAAATAAATTCTATCATTATCAAACATTTTGGGATGAAGCTCCTATCGGATACCCAATTCTTTTAAATCAAGTTGTGCATTCATGTTATCTTCGATCTTTCCATCAAGGTTTAATAATGTTCCAAGTCGTTATCACACACATTCTTCTCTATATGCATGACATCAAGATTATATCAAATAATATTATATTCCTAATAAGGTAAGTCAAAGAAGATACTTCTTTTTTTCTATAAATGTCTGCTAGTCTGACGTGTAGATACTATATGTACATCTTTTTATTTTTATTTTTGAAAAACTTATCAAGATCTTCATATACTTGTGCATCCATAGTACTAGTATTCACTTCCTTTGATAACTCTTCTTGATCATCCTTTCCTCATTTTTTAGAAGACTTCAAGAATTTACTATATATATAATTGATGCCATCCATTTGTCTACAAACATTAGTTCTAGAATGTGGAGTAAGGGCATATCCCAATTCTATAGTATCATCAAATAAATCTTTTTGAAATCAAAATAGATAATTTGCTTTTAATTATTGATGATGTTCTATATAACAAAATTTTTCTCCATGTTTTAACCAAATTGAATATGTTAAATCTACATAACAAGGACATGTAGCACGTCCCTTTGTACTCCAGCCAGATAAATTGATATATGTTAAAAAATCATTAATAGTCCATAATAAAGTTGCTCATAGTTTAAATGTTTGACCATTGGGAGCATCAATTGCATCGATACCCTCTCCACAACTATTTCAGTTTCTCTATTAAAGGTTGTAAGAAAATATCAATATTATTGTTTGGACCCTTATTATCTAAAATAACCATTGACAAGATAAGTGAGGATTGTTTTATGCACATCCATGGTGGTAAATTGTATGGTATTAGAATAATTGGCCAAGTACTATATGTAGAATTCAGAGTTCGAAATAAATTGAAGCCATCTGAAGGTAAACCTAACCTAGCATTATGAATATCAGAGGCAAAATTAGAATGCCTAGCATTAAATACTTTCCATGCTAAATTATCTGCTGGATGTCTCAACATTCTATCCTTCGTATGTCCTTTATCATGCCATCTCATTAATGAAGCTATTTTTGATAATGCATAGAGCCTCCTCAATCTAGAATAAGAAAAAAGAAATGCAATACCTTCATTAATTTTTTTGTACTCCATATTATATCTACTCCATCAGGCATATCATCCTCAACTTCTTTATGGATTGTTTATCATGAAGATCCACATATATTGAATGACTCTTGATCAGTATTTTCACCATGATATAATATACAATCTTTTGGATAACTATGAATCTTTTTATATCCAAGATCCAATTCCTTTACAACTTTCTTGACTTCATAATAAGAGAATGATAAACCAGTTCCTTTTGGAAATGCATCCTATAATAACTTGAGAAGTATGGTAAAACTCTTTTCAGACCATCCATTCATATATTTTATATGGAATAGATGTACAAGAAAAGAGATCTTAAAAAATTTTATATAGCTCGGATATAATTGTTTATCTACATCTTTCATTAAATTTTAATACCGAGCTGACTCACCAGTTAATGGTTGTGTATGTTTCTCAAAATATGTTTAATCCATAAATGTAGAACCCTCACATATTCCAGCTACTTCATGTGTACTATTATAACCTCCTAAGTTTTGAACACCATATCCAAAAGCATCTGTAATCAAATCCCTTATATCATCATCTTCTACAGGATTTTCTTGCATATTACTGGATCCAATATCAGATAATGATTGATTACTTGATAATGGCAATATAAATTCTCCATGAAAAATTCACTCAGTATAATCTCTTACAAAACCATTCCATATCAAATGTTCTTCAATAGTTTATGGATTTAGAGGAGAACTATTAACACATCTTCAGCATGGACATAAAATCTTTTCATTTAAACTACTTTTGTCCTTACCAAATTTAACGAAATCATGAACTCCATCTAAATATTCTTTGATATTTTTTGATTTATTTATCCAACTTTTATCCATTATAGGATAAAATGATCGAACTCGCAAGATATCTAAAAGTATGAAAAATTACACAATCAATATTAATGAAATGAGTAAAAATATTAAAAATTATGACACTCACAAATCGATAAGCAATTATCTAATATATAATTAAATTATACATATCTCTATTAAAACCAGAGCAGACATAGAAGGGAAAGCCAAAATTCACATTATTTAAGGATAATGTGAGATTATTTCTTAAATTTCATAAGAATATGTGGAGCATAAAATAACTTATATAATAAATATATCCTATCACCAACTAATAGATCAAAATAGGTTCTATCCCATTCAAGAATTGTATTAATTATACAGGTCATTTACAGTAATATAACGATATGCAATATGGGCTAAAAAAAAATTTGATAGTATCTTTTTTTAGTTCTCCCCACATGGCTAAAGATGTGTGAGGATAACTAAAAGAAAATGCTATCTAAAATTTATCTCCAAACCTATACATACTGCTTGATTACTATAATTATCTATAAAATTATTTTCAATAATGAACCAATAATCAATTGACGGGTCATGGTTCTATGCAATGTAAGTTTATAAAAAAAATTAATAAAGCCATAATATATTTAAAGTGAAGGACAAATGCATATAATAGATGTAAAGTGAAGGACAAATGCATATAATTACGTAAACATCTCAATTGTTAGAATGATATGGATCCGTGGCAAAACTATACATAGTATTGAAATGAAAGATTTATAATAATGAACCAATAAAATGACATTAGCATTATTAGTATGGGCATGTAAAATGATATTAGTTAGGCTATATATGGTATTGAAATGAAAGATTTGCAATAAACGAATTTGAGTCTACCATCTAGAATGATGATTCATCACAATGAACCACTCAGACATATGCTAACATATGAATGTCATTGAATAATCACATCATTATTTGAAAATTAGTCTTATAACTCGCTTAAATTACATGCTAAATTCACCACTAATTATGCTATTCTCAACTTGACCCAACCTATCCAAGTTGCCTATCTTGATGTTCACATGCAGCTCAACATCTGAAACTAATTAGCTTCTTCATAAATATGTCTAAAGTTTTTCTCGGTGAATATTAGCCAAGAACAAATACACATGCAACATATACCATAGAAGCATCCATCTAATGTTTATTTTGACCCACAAAACATGTACAACTAAATGTGATCTTGGTGCCAGAGGTTAAGTGATCATTCATACTAGATCCAATATATATTTGGCTATCTTTCTGATATCTTACATTCAAATTTTTGCAATCACCATACTAACTCTATGACACACATTTTCTTCATTCTTTATTATGCACTAACATTAAGATTTTGCTTTGATAATAATAGAACAAGGATAACACAGTAGTATACACCCCTCCATCACCACAAACCTACTCCCTAGAAAAAACATCTTTGTAACCTTTAAGCATGATATGGAAATTGAAACTTACATGAACAAATGATATGGACAATTACCATTTATCAGGAGAATTTAAGTGATCATGCTTAAAATCATATAGAATACATGCCATAGAAAAGTGACAACCATTTATCTCTGAGATAGATAATGTAGTAGCTATCCAGCACGGTATAGTACCATACAAAGTATTTAAAAAAAAAAAAAAAAAGAATAAAAAAAAAAGAAGCATATCACAAAAGACCTTAGCATGAGAATGTTTATCTTTTTCCCTATTATATACAAGGAATGTTTACCTTATTTTAGAGGATCTTGGCATGGAACACTTGAACTTTTTCCCTATCATATAATCTAATGGATTGTCTACCTTGTACTTCAATTAGATCCACTGAGTGCCCAACCTTTCTTGCTAATGCCAACTTGAGATTTAAGACTCTTTGAAAGCAAAGTCTAATAGCTCGAAAAAATTAATACTTTTGAAAGCATGATTTCCTCATTCCTCTCTTTCTTTTTCTTTTTTTCTTTTTTTTTTTTAGGTGGCTACTAAATTAAGTTACATACAAGCGATGCACCAATTCATTAGTTATTCTAGATATCGCTTCACCGAAGTTTAAGACTTTAATTTTGACTCACATATACAACTAAAAAGTCATTACTAGTTCTTTAATTGTTACCAAACATTGAAGAAATAACAAGATATTGTGATGTGTATTCTAGAAAATATTTGTGTATACGTTTTCTCTGATATAATCAAAGGAAAATTCAAGCACCTTACTTGACGCGAAGACACATACACACGGTGCAATACAAACTCTTTTGAGACGTCTATTTGTAAAGCCTGTTAAGCCATCCAGCCTCCAAATATGAATCCCATATTCCAAATGAATCTTAGCTATCCTTGCATCCATCTACAAGTTTATTAATATATTTCATACAATTTTGATTGATGGAATCATAAGAACCTATTAAATTTTTCCCTTAATTATACCTTGTGCATCACATGATTCTGGCACTACAACAAAAACACCCTTTGCCCATAGATTTTCCCGATGCTAGGGGCGAGTGTCGGGAACCTCCGACGTCCCACCGATGCTTTTGAAAAGCATCAGCAAAATCAGACTTTATCAAAATCAGACTTTATCGACGCTTTATAGCATCGGCACGTTTCTCCTTTTCTTCCCTAAAACCGAGCCCTAGATCCCATTCGATCCGCTGCTAGCTCCTCCTCGGATCCCTCCCTCCCTCCTCTCATTCGATTGGCCGCGGCCTTGCACTCCTCCTCCATCTCTTCTATTTTGTCACCATCGTCCTAGCCATCGGGTCTTTCCTCACCGTCCCAGGGATCGGATCGAGCTGCATGTAGATTTGAGTCGAGCCGCCACCGCGCCACCACCTCCGTTTCCTCCTCCCTCCCTCCTCCTCCATCTTCTCCAGTTCGTCGCCGTCCCAGCCTCTCTCTCTTCATCAAAGCTATAGGATTCTCCTTCTTACCGTTCAAGCACTGAGAGCAGAACTTATTCTCTTTCCTTTCTCTTTTCTGCTCTTGTGTCTCTATTCTGAAAAATTTAATTTGCTGGCATTTACTTGATAACAAAGTTATTCTTTGGTCAAAAGAAAAATGTGTGCAATTGTGATATGAGGATATTTGGATTCAGTATAAATATTTAGAAGTGGAACCGTGAGTCCTTTGGTGATCATGTGTATCATTATTTGACACAAGTTTTTGGTTATGAAGTTTGATCTATCTCTTGCAGAAATTGTTGATTATGATGTTTGAGCATTCATATCTTGTTTCCCTATAGCTTCATTTTGTTTGCATTTTAAAATGCCTATCTCTTTCTCTTTATTTTGTCGTTTAAGTTTATTTATAATTTCATGAAAGCTCTGTGCTTGCTGTTGCTGCTAGTATGGTGGGTGAAATAATGCCGGATGGTTAATTGGTTTCCATACTTGGAAAGTATCTTTTTTGATAAATTTTTTGGAAGATGTTATTATGTTGCATTTTTGCGGGACATAATGTTGGTTGTGTGAATGTGTTAGAACCATGGGATTAGTTTGTTCTCACATAAGCTCCAATCAGGTTGGTTTTTTCTGCTAGTAAGTCATCAGCAGGGTCACACCGGTCCAAATTCAAGTACAGGCAATTAGGCATGCTAGATGAACATGTGGAATAGGGGTTTATAGATCAATGGCCCTATGAATGAGTTATTATATGGGTTATTGTGATTATGCAAATTTTAATTTGAACAATCCACTTTTTACGTAGGGGTCTTTACCTTGGCTGTTGCTTTCATGCTCAGTCTGCTAATCTGCTTCTTGACATTCAGGCTTACAGGTTTTATGATGACTGAGCTTTATTAAAATATCAGTACTCTAGTAATTTTGTTTTTTGAAATCTATGACATTAGAATGGCACTTCTAAAAGGATTAATTAATAAACTAATTGCCAAATAGGTGAGGATTTTTTCTTCTATCATATGAAGTTTAGCTCAACAGTTGATGTTTTTGTATGAGCTCTTGCATCCCTAATTTTCTTTTTGATGATGACATAACTTTGAGTATAAACAAGCAATGATCTTAATGCAAACAATATAAATGTATCAGAGTATTACTTTTAGAAGGAAATTTTAGGCTATAGTTGCTAACATATCATAGCAATACAAAAAAAAGTTTGAAGTTATTAATCTAATTTTATCCATGTGTCAAAAAGTATCAGGTGTTGCATGATTAATTTATATTAGAGTGAGGTTATTTTGATAGTCAAGTACTGTCCACTAGAAGTTAAGATAAGTATCAAAGCAAAATATGTATGTATTAGAGCAATGTTTTTCTTTCTTGTTGAAATTATATCCAACTAGCTTGGTTTATATTATTGCTTATGTTCAACCAAGCTTATATTCAACCAATTATATTATCTTGCTATGCCACCATGTGGTCATCATGCATGCAAAAAGCAATAAACAAACATAACACAAAAAGTAATGACATTGTAAAGTAAAGATAACCTTTTCATTTGATAATGGTGTCTTTACAATTATGTATCATACAAAATGAATGCATTGTTTATAGAAAAAAATGATAGAGAACCATGTGTCCTAAATGGAGGTTTGGGGGTGTCTAGCTAGGTTGGCTTGTTAAGAAGAGGAATGAATGAGTGAACCACGTGTCCTACCTTTGGCTCTAGCTGCTGCTACTAGTACCACTGCTGGTGTAAGTGTATCAAGTTGCTCCACCAACCGACCTATCATGGTTGGAAGGAAAGTGATGCTGAACTGCTATGAAGTAGTCAGACTCCTAATCTTTGACTAGATCTGAGCTACTCTAGTCTCAATCCTCCCCCACAGCTTGGTAGCCTACCAAATGAGGTTAGATAGATCTATGTAAGGGTGGTGAGCGAAAAGCCAAAGTTTGGCAAGGGTAGACATTATGTTGGCAATAACAGTTCAGTGGCTAGTAAGGTAATGTTATGTAATTTGGAGAGATTATACTTAATAAATTAACTCACCTATCTTCCACCAATGATGTTGATTGGCATGTATTTATATGGTTAATAAACTTGCATAGCATCATGTACATGTTTCAAGAATATTAAGGCTCTTTGGTGTATACCTGTATTTTACTCAATATGTTATTCTTTAAGATTGTTCATTATTATAAATTATTGACTCCTATCTTAATTTTGATGAATAACAAAATACTTAAGTATATTTGAGTACTAATTGTGTTAAAAGTGTGTTTATCAGAACAGGGTACTCACATGTTGAATGTTTAAAGTACTTGTCATCTTGTTGAAGAAGTCAGTTTTATAAATAAAAATTTAAGTTAAATGGACCTTGATACATAAGAATAATCTTGAAGGGTTCAAATCTTAAGTTTGGAAAAGTTTCAGTAGAGTTTCTGGTGTGGACACCAGAAGCAGAAGCAGAATAAAACCCCGCTCAAATAAGGTTAACCTGATTCCAATTTGGATCGAAGATCACTAGGTTAAATTTTTCTTGTAAAGGGCAATTTACTTTCAAGAGTCCTGTAATTACTTAGTTTCAATTTCATGAATCATGTAATTATGTCCAATCGAGTCCTGGAATTATGTCCTGTCTCAATCTGGGTTCAAATAAGAACTCAATTAGAGTTCCATTAGGTTTATTTAAATCAAGTCCAAGCTACTTCAAGTTGAGGTTCACCAAACCACTTGGAGCTTCCAAATCAAGACCTTGGTCCACCAAGCTGGAATTCCACATCACCATGCCAACAAAGCAGCCACCAGGGATGCCACATCATCAGCCACGTCACCTTCAAATGGGCGCCTAAAGGGGAGATTGACCAAGCATTTTAAATTCAAAGAAACCGGCCAATCTCCATGAATTTCTCTTTATCCCATGTAACAAGGCCCCATATCCTCCAACCTCCCTTGTAATCCTCCACAATTTGGGGAGAATCTCCATGAATTTCTCCTTATCCTATGTAACAAGGCCCCATATCCTCCAACCTCCCTTGTAATCCTCCACAATTTGGGGAGTTTTCAAATTTCAAAAGTTTTGTAAGGCTATTAAAAAGCCTTGGATGCCCCATTGTAAAAGGGATTTGATTTTTGGAGATTAATGAAAGTTGAAGTTGAATTGAAGTTTTATGTTTTGAGTGATTGTCTCTAAGCCCCTCTTCCACACCAAACTATTCTCTCTTCCAAGCATCCAACGCCCAAGTCAAGAAGAAGGCCTTGGAGTTGGCCAAGCCATCTCAAATCTCTTTCTTTGCTCATAAATTTTCCATCCCTTCTATATGCATGCCTTTCTTCTTCCTTAACTCTTATTTTTTATGTGCAGGGTCCTTCGAGGTTTTTGAGTTGCAAGCAGGGTCTTCCTTGACAAGGAACCAACAAGCTGAAGCCCAAGTCCAGGGTTCTGATCTCTGTTATCCAAGGTTCTTCAGTTCTGAGCGTTGGTAGTTTCAAGGTATGAATCAAAAGAAGGTTGGAAAGCTCATCATGGTAAGTCCACAATCATTAGCCCCTATTATCTAGATCTTCTTCCTTCTTAATTTAGGGTTGTGTCTAATCAAGTAAAAGTTCCATTCTTATAATCCTTAAGTCTTATTATAATGAGTACAATGCTAGTGTAATTAGGTTTCATTGCTCTACAAACCATACTCAAAACATTATTCATATGCTTGCCGCATCAAATTGGTATCAGAGCATGGTTGCATTAGGATAGAATAGTTCTCTTTAAATCCAAGAATGATCTAAAATTCACGCCTCCTAAGCGGGTGTACTCCAGTACACTGTCACGACCCATGGGAATAATGAGCCCCTGGTCGGACATGAATTTTTTAGATTGAAGTTTGGGTAAGCCATTGCACTTGTTTGATTAGGTTCTGTTTTCTGAAAATTTGCATCTATTTACTGTAATCCGTCTGCAGCTCCAAAGGCAAGTCACTAATTTTTTGCTGAAATAATTTTTTCTTATTCCTTTTTAAGTCAGTTATCACCATATTAAATTTCATCATCAGAAAAAAAATATAAAAAAAAATGAAAATTTCTGCAGTTCGACACTGTCATTAGGGTTCTGTTCTGTCCTTTTTATTTATCTTCTTTGTAGGATCTTCTTAGAGTAGTATAGATTTTAGTTTTAAAATTCCTTTCATCTGCATTGAAATATATAAGTTAGGAATCCTCTATAAATTTTTCAGAATTTTTGGACATTTTTCTTATCACATTTTCCACACCACTTTCAAACTGCAACACACTTCTGCAGCACCTTTGCATTTTATTCATCTCATGAGAAATCAAATTAAGGGCATCAATTTGACATAGGGTCAGGGTTTCATCACCTGTCCCTAGCCCAAAAATCACCAACCAGCATATCGATCCCAGCCCGTTAATTAAAATTGAGTAGAACGTTAATTGCCCTAGTGGGTTAGGGACACCAACAAGTTTGGGTTCACGTTAGGGTCAAGTTAACTGTGTCAGCTAATTGGTGTGTGCTAACTGGCTTGGTGTCTAGGATTGGTGCATCAGGGCTTGTGATTTGGTCCGCCTACCTGGCCAATCTCAGATTGGTGTCTAAGGTTGGCAATCAGGGACCTTCACTCCCCTCCACCTACCTGGCTAAGTCCCATAAGTACTACTAGCTAGTTGGTTCACTTAATTAGACTTCTAATTTGTGCTCTAGGTCTAGGAAACCTTAGCTCGAACTTGAGTCCATTTGCATGCATGACAACTAGAGCAGGGACACCATATTCACCAATCCAAGCCCAGTCAAGTGTAGCCATGGACCAAAACTTAGGGAATTTGATCAAAGGCCTAAATGATCAAGTGGCCCAACTGACTAAGAGTTTAACTGAGCAATTGGCCCAAACAAATCAGAATGTGGCACAAACCAACCAAGACATGAATGAGCAGTTAGCCCACATAACTACTAGGTTGGATCAGTTAGAGGCTAGAACCCCTGAAAGCAATCATGAAGCCCAGACTGAGCCTGAGCCTAGTCTTGCACCTGAACTCGAGACCTCAGTGAACCCTAGAAGGATTCCATATCAAAACCCTCTCTACGAAACAAACCCTAGTAGAGCTTCCCAAGATCAGTTTTATGATCCAATTCCTAGAGGACCCCACCCTGATCAAACCATCGATCCCAACCCAAGGAGATTCCATCATGAGCCTAACTATGAACCCAATGTCAGGAGACCCACCCCAATTCACTTTGATCAAGATGACCGAACCAAGAAGAACATTAGGCTGGAAGCTCCCACCTTTGATGGAATTTTAGATCCTAAGATCTACATTGATTGGGAAGGTGAGATGGACCAATATTTTGACTGGTTTGAGATGAGTGAAGAGCGCAAGTGTAAGTTTGCAAAGCTTAAACTTGTGCGCCAAGCTAGGTTATATTGGGGAAACATTGAGAGACTCACTAGACAGAGAGGTGATGTGCCCATAGTGACCTGGCGAGCTATGAAACTTAGGCTTAGGGAGAAATACCTTCCTATGTCCTACCACCAAAGACTCCTAGATCAATGGCAAAGACTTACTCAAGGAAATAGGAGTGTCGCAGAGTACATAGCAAAGTTTGACGAATTCGTTATGAGGTGCAATGTTGATGAATCTGAGTCGGTGACCTTGTCTAGATTTAGAGCCGGATTGAGGGAAGAAATTCAAAGAGAATTGTTCATGCAAGAGGTACATGACCTAGAATTGGCCTATCAGATAGCTAGGGATGCTGAGAGATTCCATAGAGGTCCAGTCTATCGTAGGCCCGAAGCCCCTAGGACTAGTGCACCTTACCAGCAGTCAGGATCCAATCAGCCTAGATTCAACCGACCCAATCCTAATGTGCCTGTGACCCGAAGAGATGACAAGGGAAAAACACCTGAGACCCAAAAACTCCAAATGCCTATTTCAAGTGTAACAAAATGGGTCACTATTCTAGCAGCTGTCCCAATAGAGCCCTACACATAGGGGAAGTAGAAGAGGAAGCCATAGAATCCCAAGGTGAATTTGAGCAGGAAGTATACCAGGCAGATGAGAACTTGGCTGAAAAGTATGAGGAAGAGGAAGTCCTGGTAGATCAAGATCTGATAGGAGTGGTTAGGTGTATTCTCACCCAGGCTAAAACCCAAGAAGATTGGCGTGAGACTAGCATCCTACAAACATTCATTAAGATAGGTGAGAAAGCATGCAAAGTCATTTTAGATAGCAGTAGCTGTGTCAATGCCATATCTACCAACACAGTAAGAACCCTGGGATAGCCCACCGTACCCCACCCCAATCCCTATAAGGTATCCTGGATAGACTCAACCACGATTTCCATTAAGTCTAGGTGCCTAGTAACCATTCAGTTCCAATCTTACCTAGAGAAAGTATGGTGTGATGTACTTCCAATGGGAGTAAGTAGCATAATCCTAGGCCGACCATGGTTGTACGATCTTGATGTAACACTCTATGGTCATTCTAATTCGTGCTTGTTTACTCATAATGGAAAGAAGATCGTAATCCATTCTTCTCCACCTAAGAACCCCATTAAGAGAGGATCAAGCCAATTGAGTGATAAGAAAAAAGGGATAAACGTGATCACTGTTAAAGAAATGGAGCAAGAAATTAGCAATGGATCACCTGTTTGGATTTTGACCATTAAGGATCATAAAGAACCTCTTTAAAAAGAACAACCTCCAGAAGTCAGTGAGGTGCTAGAGGAGTTCAAAGACGTGTTCCCCGATGACTTACCAGACCAACTCCCACCTCTTAGGGATATACAACATGCGATAGATTTAGTCCCCGGAGCAACCCTACCGAACCTTCCCCATTATAGAATGAACCCTACCGAGCACCAAGAATTACAACGACAAGTAGGAGAACTCCTAAAGAAAGGATTCATTAGGGAAAGGTTGAGTCCATGCGCAGTCCCAACCTTACTTACCCCTAAGAAGGATGGCACATGGAGAATGTGTGTTGATAGTCATGCCAAAAATAAAATCATGGTGAAGTATAGGTTTCCAATTCTCCGCTTGGATGATATGTTAGATATGATGGCCGGTGCAACTATATTTTCTAAGATTGACCTGAAGAGCGGCTATCACCAAGTTAGGATCAGACCAGGGGATGAATGGAAGACTGCCTTTAAAATTAAGGACGGGTTATTTGAATGGGTAGTCATGCCTTTTGGGTTATCAAACGCCCCTAGCACTTTTATGCGAATCATGAATCAAGTCCGACGGGCCTTTATTGAGAAATTTGTTGTCGTTTACTTTGACGACATACTTATCTATAGTAGGACTAGAGAAGATCATCAACAACATCTGAGGCAAGTCTGTTTAGCACTTAGGAAAGATAACCTCTATGCCAACCTAAAGAAATGTGCTTTCATGACTACTAGAGTTATCTTTCTAGGATTTGTTGTGACCCCTGAAGGAGTATCCGCTGACCCTGAGAAGGTTAAGGCAATTGTAGAGTGGCCAACACCCAATAATATTCATGAAGTAAGAAGTTTTCATGGCCTCGCTATGTTTTATCGAAGATTTATTAGAGGGTTTAGCACTATAGTTGCTCCTATCACGGATTGTATTAGGAAGGGCCAATTTGAATGGACGAAGTCAGCTGATAAGGCCTTCCTTCACATCAAAGATAAGAAAACCCAAGCACCAGTCTTAAGGCTACCCGATTTTTCTAAGGTCTTTGAAGTAGCATGCGATGCTTCGGGAGTAGGGATTGGTGGAGTTCTGAGTCAAGAAAACCATCCCGTAACATTCTTTAGTGAGAAATTGAATAAAGCCAGGAAGAAATACTCTACATATGATTGGGAGCTTTATGCGGTAGTGCAAGCATTAAGGTATTGGAGGCATTATCTCCTACCGCAAGAATTTATTTTATTTTCAGATCATGAAGCCCTTAGGTTTTTGAGTTCCCAAAAGAAACTAAATCCTAGGCATGCCAAATGGGTAGAATACATCCAATCCTATACTTTTGTCCTAAAACATCAATCGGGAACTGATAATAAGGTAGCTGATGCCCTATGTCGTAGAACATTACTTTTATCTTCAGTCAGTACTGAAGTCATAGGTTTTGAAAGACTTAAGGAGCAGTACGAAACCTGTCCAGATTTTGATGAAATTTATCAGGTTTTGCGTCAAGGACCATCTAGTGATCATAGTGACTATACCCTTCTAGATGGTTATCTTTTTAGAGAGAATAGGCTTTGCATCTCAAGAACCTCCTTAAGAGATTTTTTAGTTTGGGAGATACATGCGGGAGGTTTGGCTGGCCACTTCAGACGAAACAAGACTATCTTGGCTGTTGAGGAATAATTTTACTGGCCAAGCCTTAAGAAACAAGTAGCAAACCTTGTAGCCCGATGTAGGATATGTGCTGTTGCAAAGCAGCAAAAGAAGAATACCGGGCTATACACTCCATTACCAGTACCTGAGTGTCCATGGCATGATCTAAGCATGGACTTTGTTCTAGGATTACCCAAGACCATTCAAAAACATGATTCAATCTTTGTGGTGGTCGACCGGTTTTCAAAAATGGCCCATTTCATACCTTGCTCCCAAACTTCCGATGCCTCTAGGATAGCCAAACTCTCTCTTGATCAAGTAGTCAGACTCCACGGGTTACCAAAAACCATAGTTTCTGATAGGGATGTCCGCTTCACAAATTACTTCTGGAAAATCCTTTGGCACCTATTAGGAACCAGACTGAAATTCCCCACAGCCTACCATCCCCAGACTGATGGACAAACCGAGGTTGTAAATAGAAGTCTAGGGAACTTGCTGAGATGCCTAGTGGGAGAAAGTCTAGGGAACTGGGATTTGTTATTGCCACGTGCTGAGTTCGCTTACAACAGTTCGGTCAATAGATCTACGGGCAAAAGTCCCTTTGAGATAGTCCATGGTTACAAGCCTAGGAAGCATTTAGATCTAATCCCACTACCTATTCACACATGAGTCTCTGAGTCTGCTGAGTCTTTTGCACAGCATATCACAAATCTACATAAAGAAATCGGTAATAAGATCAACCTGAGCAATGAAACTTACAAACACTTAGCTGACTCACATAAGAGGGCTAAAGAATTCTGTGAAGGAGATTATGCGATGATTAGGCTCAACCCTGAACGGTTCCCCTCTGGAACCATAAAGAAGCTGCATGCCCGCGGAGCGGGACCTTTCAAGATCTTAAAGAAAATAGGGCATAATGCGTATGTTTTGGAACTTCCACCTGATATGGGTAACAGTACAACCTTTAATGTTTCAGACCTAGTAGAATACAAAGAACAAGTACTAATACCAAGTGAGCCTTTTGGGCCAGAAACTTTCATTGAGAGTGAACATATTTCCGAGTGTCCACCACCAACCCTACCTGAGCGGAGAGAGAAGATTGAGAGAATCCTGGATGACAAGACCATTACTACTAGGAATAAGGACTATCAGCGATACCTATTTCAATGGCAAGGTCGACCTGAGTCCGACAACTCTTAGATTACTCGAGAGGACCTGCAAAGACTTAACCCAGACTTGTTCGAGCATTACCAGGGCAAAACTGAACCATACTCGACTGGGTTGAGTTCTGCCCACTCCAGGAGAATTGGTGTGGACACCAGAAGCAGAAGCAGAATAAAACCCCGCTCAAATAAGGTTAACCTGATTACACTTTGGATCAAAGATCACTAGGTTAAATTTTTCTTGTAAAGGGCAATTTACTTTCAAGAGTCCTGTAATTACTTAGTTTCAATTTCATGAATCCTGTAATTATGTCCAATCGAGTCCTGTGATTATGTCCTGTCTCAATCTGGGTTCAAATAAGAACTCAATTAGAGTTCCATTAGGTTTATTTAAATCAAGTCCAAGCTACTTCAAGTTGAGGTTCACCAAACCACTTGGAGCTTCCAAATCAAGACCTTGGTCCACCAAGCTGGAATTCCACATCACCAAGCCAACAAAGCAGCCACCAGGGATGCCACATCATCAGCCACGTCACCTTCAAATGGTCGCCTAAAGGGAAGATCGACCAAGCATTTTAAATTCAAAGAAACCGGCCAATCTCCATGAATTTCTCCTTATCCCATGTAACAAGGCCCCATATCCTCCAACCTCCCTTGTAATCCTCCACAATTTGGGGAGAATCTCCATGAATTTCTCCTTATCCCATGTAACAAGGCCCCATATCCTCCAACCTCCCTTGTAATCCTCCACAATTTGGGGAGTTTTCAAATTTCAAAAGTTTTGTAAGGCTATTAAAAAGCCTTGGACGCCCCATTGTAAAAGGGATTTGATTTTTGGAGATTAATGAAAGTTGAAGTTGAATTGAAGTTTTATGTTTTGAGTGATTGTTTCTAAGCCCCTCTTCCACACCAAACTATTCTCTCTTCCAAGCAGCCAACGCCCAAGTCAAGAAGAAGGCCTTGGAGTCGGCCAAGCCATCTCAAATCTCTTTCTTTGCTCACAAATTTTCCATCCCTTCTATATGCATGCCTTTCTTCTTCCTTAACTCTTATTTTTTATGTGCAGGGTCCTTCGAGGTTTTTGAGTTGCAAGCGGGGTCTTCCATGACAAGGAACCAACAAGCTGAAGCCCAAGTCTAGGGTTCTGATCTCTGTTATCCAAGGTTCTTCAGTTCTGAGCGTTGGTAGTTTAAAGGTATGAATCAAAAGAAGGTTGGAAAGCTCATCATGGTATGTCCACAATCATTAGCCCTTATTATCTAGATCTTCTTCCTTCTTAATTTAGGATTGTGTCTAATCAAGTAAAAGTTCCATTTCTTATAATCCTTAAGTCTTATTATGATGAGTACAATGCTAGTGTAATTAGGTTTCATTGCTCTACAAACCATACTCAAAACATTATTCATATGCTTGCCGCATCAAATTGGTATCAGAGCATGGTTGCATTTGGGTAGAATAGTTCTCTTTAAATCCAAGAAAGATCTAAAATTCATGCCTCCTCAGCGGGTGTACTCCAGTACACTATCACGACCCATGGGAATAATGAGCCCCTGGTCGGACGTGAATTTTTTAGATTGAAGTTTGGGTAAGCCATTGCACTTGTTTGATTAGGTTCTGTTTTCTGAAAATTTGCATCTGTTTACTGTAATCCGTCTGCAGCTCCAAAGGCAAGTCACTAATTTTTTGCTGAAATAATTTTTTTCTTATTCCTTTTTAAGTCAGTTATCACCATATTAAATTTCATCATCAGAAAAAAATTATAAAAGAAAATGAAAATTTCTGAAGTTCGACACTGTCATTAGGGTACTGTTTTGTCCTTTTTATTTATATTCCTTTGTAGGATCTGCTTAGAGTAGTACAAATTTTAGTTTTAAAATTCCTTTCATCTGCATTGAAATATATAATTTAGGAATCCTCTATGAATTTCTTAGAATTTTTGGACATTTTTTTTATCACATTTTCCACACCACTTTCAAACTGCAACACACTTCTGCAGCACCTTTGCATTTCATTCATCTCATGAGAAATCAAATTAAGGGCATCAATTTGACATAGGGTCAGGGTTTCATCACCTGTCCCTAGCCCAAAAATCACCAACCAGCATATCGATCCCAGCCCGTTAATTAAAATTGAGTAGAACGTTAATTGCCCTAGTGGGTTAGGGACACCAACAAGTTTGGGTTCACGTTAGGGTCAAGTTAACTGTGTCAGCTAATTGGTGTGTGCTTACTGGCTTGGTGTCTAGGATTGGTGCATCAGGGCTTGTGATTTGGTCTGCCTACCTGGCCAATCTCAGATTGGTGTCTAAAGTTGGCAATCAGGGACCTTCACTCCCCTCCACCTACCTGGCTAAGTCCCATAAGTACTACTAGCTAGTTGGTTCACTTAATTAGACTTCTAATTTGTGCTCTAGGTCTAGGAAACCTTAGCTCGAACTTGAGTCCATTTGCATGCATGACAACTAGAGCAGGGACACCATATTCACCAATCCAAGCCCAGTCAAGTGTAGCCATGGACCAAAACTTAGAGAATTTGATCAAAGGCCTAAATGATCAAGTGGCCCAACTGACTAAGAGTTTAACTGAGCAATTGGCCCAAACAAATCAGAATGTGGCACAAACCAACTAAGACATGAATGAGCAGTTAGCCCACATCACTACTAGGTTGGATCAGTTAGAGGCTAGAACCCCTGAAAGCAATCATGAAGCCCAGACTGAGCCTGAGCCTAGTCTTGCACCTGAACTCGAGACCCCATTGAACCCTAGAAGGATTCCATATCAAAACCCTCTCTATGAAACAAACCCTAGGAGAGCTTCCCAAGATCAGTTTTATGATCCAATTCCTAGAGGAACCCACCCTGATCAAACCATCGATCCCAACCCAAGGAGATTCCATCATGAGCCTAACTATGAACCCAATGTCAGGAGACCCACCCCAATTCACTTTGATCAAGATGACCGAACCATAAAGAACATTAAGCTGGAAGCTCCCACCTTTGATGGAATTTTAGATCCTAAGATCTACATTGATTGGGAAGGTGAGATGGACCAGTATTTTGACTGGTTTGAGATGAGTGAAGAGCGCAAGTGTAAGTTTGCAAAGCTTAAACTTGTGCGCCAAGCTAGGTAATATTGGGGAAACATTGAGAGACTCACTAGACAGAGAGGTGATGTGCCCATAGTGACCTGGCGAGCTATGAAACTTAGGCTTAGGGAGAAATACCTTCCTATGTCCTACCACCAAAGACTCCTAGATCAATGGCAAAGACTTACTCAAGGAAATAGGAGTGTCGCAGAGTACATAGCGAAGTTTGACGAATTCGTTATGAGGTGCAATGTTGATGAATCTGAGTCGGTGACCTTGTCTAGATTTAGAGTCGGACTGAGGGAAGAAATTCAAAGAGAATTGTTCATGCGAGAGGTACATGACCTAGAATTGGCCTATCAGATAGCTAGGGATGCTGAGAGATTCCATAGAGGTCCAGTCTATCGTAGGCCCGAAGCCCCTAGGACTAGTGCACCTTACCAGCAGTCAGGATCCAATCAGCCTAGATTCAACCGACCCAATCCTAATGTGCCTGTGACCCAAAGAGATGACAAGGGGAAAACACCTGAGACCCAAAGAACTCCAAACGCCTATTTCAAGTGTAACAAAGTGGGTCACTATTCTAGCAGTTGTCCCAATAGAGCCCTACACATAGGGGAAGTAGAAGAGGAAGCCGTAGAATCACAAGGTGAATTTGAGGAGGAAGTATACCAGGCAGATGAGAACTTGGCTGAAGAGTATGAGGAAGAGGAAGTCCTGGTAGATCAAGATCTGATAGGAGTGGTTAGGTGTATTCTCACCCAGGCTAAAACCCAAGAAGATTGGCGTGAGACTACCATCCTACAGACATTCATTAAGATAGGTGAGAAAGCATGCAAAGTCATTTTAGATAGTGGTAGCTGTGTCAATGCCATATCTACCAACACAGTAAGAACCCTAGGATTGCCCACCGTACCCTACCCCAATCCCTATAAGGTATCCTGGATAGACTCAACCACGATTTCCATTAAGTCAGGTGCCTAGTAACCATTCAGTTCCAATCTTACCTAGAGAAAGTATGGTGTGATGTACTTCCAATGGGAGTAAGTAGCATAATCCTAGGCCGACCATGGTTGTACGATCTTGATGTAACACTCTATGGTCATTCTAATTCGTGCTCGTTTACTCATAATGGAAAGAAGATCGTAATCCATTCTTCTCCACCTAAGAACCCCATTAAGAGAGGATCAAGCCAATTGAGTGATAAGAAAAAAGGGATAAACGTGATCACTGCTAAAGAAATGGAGCAAGAAATTAGGAATGGATCACCTGTTTGGATTTTGACCATTAAGGATCATCAAGAACCTCTTTCAAAAGAACAACCTCCAGAAGTCAGTGAGGTGCTAGAGGAGTTCAAAGAAGTGTTCCCCGATGACTTACCCGACCAACTCCCACCTCTTAGGGATATACAACATGCGATAGATTTAGTCCCCGGAGCAACCCTACCGAACCTTCCCCATTATAGAATGAACCCTACCGAGCACCAAGAATTACAACGACAAGTAGGAGAACTCCTAAAGAAAGGATTCATTAGGGAAAGTTTGAGTCCATGCGCAGTCCCAACCTTACTTACCCCTAAGAAGGATGGCACATGGAGAATGTGTGTTGATAGTCGTGCCATAAATAAAATCATGGTGAAGTATAGGTTTCCCATTCCCCGCTTGGATGATATGTTAGATATGATGGCCGGTGCAACTATATTTTCTAAGATTGACCTGAAGAGCAGCTATCACCAAGTTAGGATCAGACCAGGGGATGAATGGAAGACTGCCTTTAAAACTAATGACGGGTTATTTGAATGGTTAGTTATGCCTTTTGGGTTATCAAACGCCCCTAGCACTTTTATGCGAATCATGAATCAAGTCCTACGGGCCTTTATTGAGAAATTTGTTGTCGTTTACTTTGACGACATACTTATCTATAGTAGGACTAGAGAAGATCATCAACAACATCTGAGGCAAGTCTGTTTAGCACTTAGGAAAGATAACCTCTATGCCAACCTAAAGAAATGTGCTTTCATGACTACTAGAGTTATCTTCCTAGGATTTGTTGTGACCCCTGAAGGAGTATCCGCTGACCCTGAGAAGGTTAAGGCAATTGTAGAGTGGCCAACACCCAATAATATTCACGAAGTAGAAGTTTTCATGGCCTCGCTATGTTTTATCGAAGATTTATTAGAGGGTTTAGCACTATAGTTGCTCCTATCATGGATTGTATTAGGAAGGGCCAATTTGAATGGACGAAGTCAGCTGATAAGGCCTTCCTTCACATCAAAGATAAAGATGACCCAAGCACCAGTCTTAAGGCTACCCGATTTTTCTAAGGTCTTTGAAGTAGCATGCGATGCTTCGGGAGTAGGGATTGGTGGAGTTCTGAGTCAAGAAAACTATCCCGTAGCATTCTTTATTGAGAAATTGAATGAAGCCAGGAAGAAATACTCTACATATGATCGGGAGCTTTATGCGGTAGTGCAAGCATTAAGGTATTGGAGGCATTATCTCTTACCGCAAGAATTTATTTTATTTTCAGACCATGAAGCCTTTAGGTTTTTGAGTTTCTAAAAGAAACTAAACCCTAGGCATGCCAAATGGGTAGAATACATCCAATCCTATACTTTTGTCCTAAAACATCAATCGGGAACTGATAATAAGGTAGCTGATGCCCTAAGTCGTAGAACGTTACTTTTATCTTCAGTCAGTACTGAAGTCATAGGTTTTGAAAGACTTAAGGAGCAGTACGAAACCTATCCAGATTTGGTGAAATTTTTCAGGTTTTGCGTCAAGGACCATCTAGTGATCATAGTGACTATACCCTTCTAGATGGTTATCTTTTTAGAGAGAATAGGCTTTGCATCCCAAGAACCTCCTTAAGAGATTTTTTAGTTTGGGAGATACATGCGGGAGGTTTGGCTGGCCACTTCAGACGAAACAAGACTATCTTGGCTGTTGAGGAACAATTTTACTGGCCAAGCCTTAAGAAACAAGTAGCAAACCTTGTAGCCCGATGTAGGATATATGCTGTTGCAAAGCAGCAAAAGAAGAATACCGGGCTATACACTCCATTACCAGTACCTGAGTGTCCATGGCAGGATCTAAGCATGGACTTTGTTCTAGGATTACCCAAGACCATTCAAAAGCATGATTCAATCTTTGTGGTGGTCAACCGGTTTTCAAAAATGGCCTATTTCATACCTTGCTCCCAAACTTCCGATGCCTCTAGCATAGCAAAACTCTTTCTTCATCAAGTAGTCAGACTCCATGGGATACCAAAAACCATAGTTTTTGATAGGGATGTCCACTTCACAAATTACTTCTGGAAAACCCTTTGGCACCTATTAGGAACCAGACTGAAATTCTCCACAGCCTACCATCCCCAGACTGATGGACAAACCGAGGTTGTAAATAGAAGTCTAGGAAACTTGCTGAGATGCCTAGTGGGAGAAAGTCTAGGGAACTGGGATTTGTTATTGCCACGTGCTGAGTTCGCTTACAACAGTTCGGTCAATAGATCTACGGGCAAAAGTCCCTTTGAGATAGTCCATGGTTACAAGCCTAGGAAGCATTTAGATCTAATCCCACTACCTATTCACACACGAGTCTCTGAGTCTGCTGAGTCTTTTACACAGCATGTCACAAATCTGCATAAAGAAATCAGTAATAAGATCAACCTGAGCAATGAAACTTACAAACACTTAGCTGACTCACATAAGAGGGCTAAAGAATTTTGTGAAGGAGATTATGCGATGATTAGGCTCAACCCTGAACGGTTCCCCTCTGGAACCATAAAGAAGCTACATGCCCGCGGAGCGGGACCTTTCAAGATCTTAAAGAAAATAGTGCCTAATGCGTATGTTTTGGAACTTCCACCTGATATTGGTATCAGTACAACCTTTAATGTTTCAGACCTAGTAGAATACAAAGAACCAGTACTAATACCTAGTGAGCCTTTTGGGCCAGAAACTTTCATTGAGAGTGAACATATTTCCGAGTGTCCACCACCAACCCTACCTGAGCGGAGAGAGAGGATTGAGAGAATCCTGGATGACAAGACCATTACTACTAGGAATAAGGACTATCAGCGATACCTATTTCAATGGCAAGGTCGACCTGAGTCCGACAACTCTTGGATTACTCGAGAGGACCTGCAAAGACTTAACCCAGACTTGTTCGAGCATTACCAGGGCAAAACTGAACCATACTCGACTGGGTTGAGTTCTGCCCACTCCAGGAGAATTGGTGTGGACACCAGAAGCAGAAGCAAAATTAAACCCCGCTCAAATAAGGTTAACTTGATTACACTTTGGATCAAAGATCACTAGGTTAAATTTTTCTTGTAAAGGGCAATTTACTTTCAAGAGTCCTGTAATTACTTAGTTTCAATTTCATTAATCCTGTAATTATGTCCAATCGAGTCCTGTAATTATGTCCTGTCTCAATCTGGGTTCAAATAAGAACTCAATTAGAGTTCCATTAGGTTTATTTAAATCAAGTCCAAGCTACTTCAAGTTGAGTTTCACCAAACCACTTGGAGCTTCCAAATCAAGACCTTGGTCCACCAAGCTGGAATTCCACATCACCATGCCAACAAAGCAGCCACCAGGGATGCCATATCATCAGCCACATAACCTTCAAATGGGCGCCTAAAGGGAAGATCGACCAAGCATTTTAAATTCAAAGAAACCGGCCAATCTCCATGAATTTCTCCTTATCCCATGTAACAAGGCCCCATATCCTCCAACCTCCCTTGTAATCCTCCATAATTTGGGGAGAATCTCCATGAATTTCTCCTTATCCCATGTAACAAGGCCCCATATCCTCCAACCTCCCTTGTAATCCTCCACAATTTGGAAAGTTTTCAAATTTCAAAAGTTTTGTAAGGCTATTAAAAAGCCTTGGACACCCCATTGTAAAAGGGATTTGATTTTTGGAGATTAATGAAAGTTGAAGTTGAATTGAAGTTTTATGTTTTGAGTGATTGTCTCTAAGTCCCTCTTCCACACCAAACTATTCTCTCTTCCAAGCATCCAACGCCCAAGTCAAGAAGAAGGCCTTGGAGTCGGCCAAGCCATCTCAAATCTCTTTCTTTGCTCACAAATTTTCCATCCCTTCTATATGCATGCCTTTCTTCTTCCTTAACTCTTATTTTTTATGTGCAGGGTCCTTCGAGGTTTTCGAGTTGCAAGCAGGGTCTTCCTTGACAAGGAACCAACAAGCTGAAGCCCAAGTCCAGGGTTCTGATCTCTGTTATCCAAGGTTCTTCAGTTCTGAGCGTTGGTAGTTTCAAGGTATGAATCAAAAGAAGGTTGGAAAGCTCATCATGGTAAGTCCACAATCATTAGCCCCTATTATCTAGATCTTCTTCCTTCTTAATTTAGGATTGTGTCTAATCAAGTAAAAGTTCCATTTCTTATAATCCTTAAGTCTTATTATGATGAGTACAATGCTAGTGTAATTAGGTTTCATTGCTCTACAAACCATACTCAAAACATTATTCATATGCTTGCCGCATTAGTTTCAGAAAAGTTTCAGCTAAGTGTTGACTCATGAAAGTAAAGTGTTGACTCACAGAAGCTTGAGCTTATACATAGAAGAAACTTTAGATGGCATGCATGAAGTGTCGACTCATGAAGCTCAAGTGTTGACTCATATGTCGACTCAAAAGTTGACTCAAGGCCTGAGACAAAAATGATACAGAATATGCTTAATTCAAGCTTTCCTCAAGTGTCCACTCATGAAGATGAAGTGTCGACTCACCAGAAGAAGTGTCAATACACCAGTGGATTTCAAAGAGCTTCAGAAGGCTTTTTTGAACTAGTGTCACTCATGAAGATGAAGTGTCAACTCAAAGTGTCGACTCATGACCTGAAGTGTCGACACTTGCAGTCCTGATAAATGGTAATGGCTAGTTTTTTGAAGTACATAATTGATTCTTTTCACCTCTAATGGCTATTTTCACCTCTTCAATGGTCAAAAACAGTCATTTAAGGCTTGGAAAGATATTTAAAGTGAACCAAAATCAAGAGAGAAGCAACTAATGAGATTTTATTAATTATCCATTAAGAGTTCATTACTTTTGAGTGAAGTTGAGCCTTCAAACATTCAAGAGCATTCAAGTCCATTCCTCAAGCATCATTTAAGATTTCAACAACTTGAAGACAAGTATCTTCAACAGCAATCAAAGAGCTTCAAAGAGATATTTGCTTTTATTATTGAAAGTTTATTATATTTTCTCCTTGTACTTGAAAATTTTGTTGTTCCTAGCTTCAAGGGAATCGAAGCTAGTGATTTGGTTATTGGTGAGCCTTGAAAACCAACTTAGGTTGTTGGTGAGCCCGGAAAATCAACTAGGTTTTTGGTTAGCCTTTAGAAAACCAAAGAGATTTTTGGTGAGCCTTGTGAAAACCAAAGGGTTGTGATTAGTAAACTCAGAAAACTAATCGGTTGTAATCAGGTGAGATTATAGTGAAATTCTCAAGTGGATTTTGGGAAGTAGATGTAGGTACTTTGGTATGCACCAAACCACTATATATCTTTGTGTTTGTAGTTATTTGCTCTCTCTCATTATTTGTTCTTACTTTCTCTGCATTTATTTTATCAATTCCATTGCATATCTTCAAGCACACATACACTTAAATCACTAGCACATTCATTGTATTAGAATTGGCACATACTTGTTTAATCATTGCAAAAAAATTTTAAAACCCAATTCACCCCCCCTCTTGGGTTGCTTCGCTGAGCAACAAGTAGTATTCGAGCCACGTACTCAGCTTATAGGTTTAACTGCCTAGAGTTAAAGATCTATGGTAGCCCCTTTAGGTTCTAGTGTTGTTGAGTGACAAGCCTCAAACAAATCATCTTATTTTAATGGCACAAATTACACGTATTGAAAAACATGCATGCAAATTTATATGCATTCTATAGATTACAATTTTTGGAAAGTAGTTGATAAAGGTCTATATATTTCTTCAATTATTGTTAATGGCATTTCCATTCCAAAACTTGAAAAGGATTGGGATGAAAATGGCATTAAGAAATCCGAGCTTAATGCTAAGGCAATGAACTTGCTTTATGTGCATTGGATTCTAGAAAATTTAATAGGATTTTCACAAGCACCTCTGTGAAGAAAATATGGGATACACTTGAGGTTACTTATGTGAAAGATTGTGCCCTGAAAGCCAATTGAAATATTATATTTTGATCCCAAAATCAATGAATTGACATTTTATAATAAAGGCATTATTTTCATCATACGCTGTGTCTTTATGATTTTATGATGAACCCCATAGATTAGGACTATGGTTCTAGGGTTATGATGAGATCATACCAGTGAGACCTAAAGCCTTAAAACCCTAATCTAAAATATTCCTGGTCGATGGGACATTGAGTTGGGGATCAATGTTTCCTGCAAGACCAGCACATCCTATATATGCTTTGTGATGAGGGTGACTGATCTCACAGTCACTTGTGTTTGACACTAATACTAGGATGTGAGTGTTCATTAGAGAATGAGTTCACTGAATTGATCCAGATTGAGAATATCTAATGGAACCTTATCTGTTTGTCAATAGATAATTCTCATAGTGGGAGTAGTGCATGTGGTCCTTTGACCTGAGACTACCATAGTACCTTATATATATGAATCCATACTTCGGTTCGCAATCAATCATGACACTGAGTCATGCACGAGGTGATACTGGTTATGGTGGATTGTATATGGAGGTTGTGAGTAGGTCAACAAGGAATTGATCAGCCCTAGTAAGAGGAAATTGCATCCAGCTAATTTCAAATGATGGATTCAGGAAACCTTTGATCAAAGTATGAACATTAGAGTTATTTTCTAATGGTTCATTAATGAATCATCATTATAAAGATTGAGCTAGGGATGAATATGAAATTGGATTTGACAAGTATCCATATTCATAATCATATTCGGGATGCAAGTTGATCAAAGGACTAAATTGCCCGGTAACTCACCACTGAAGGGTATTTTGGTAATTTCACAAAAATTCCACATCTTCCGGGTAGACATGATACGTTGCAAGACGTCAATCTTGTCTTGTAGGTATATGATTGAGTCATGGTAATTCAAATCAGTTAATTAGAATTAGATTCTAATTGACCGAGTCGAGCTAGTTTGAGTTGACCTAAATCAGCTTAGTTGAGATCTAACCGAATTAAGTCAAATAGCACTCGGACCTACTGCTGGCTAGGTGTGGAACCCAATGGGTCACACACAAAAGAAAATTGATGAAGGATTTAATTTGGAATTAAATCATGTTTGCAGGATAAACACACTAGCATGTGTTGCAGACCAAATTTCTATTCGAATCAGATTCGAATTTGGTTCCGAATTGGGCTTAATTGGATTCTAATTGAACCAGATTAAGGTCCAATTTAATTTTTAGGACATTGGGCTAACCCATGGCTGAACCCAAGTGAATTAAGTTCACTGAGACCCTCTCTCCAAGCTGCCCTCTCCCTTTCTCACCCGCGCGCGCCAAGAAGAAGAGTCCACGCGCGTGGACTCCTCTTCATGCGCGTGAGAAAGAAAATAACATCGGAGAAAAATCTGAAAAAGGGGCGATTCAGATCCTTGTCTGGCGCCCTTGGATCTGGATCTGATGGCCAGAAAAAATTAAGGAAAAGATCCGTCGCTTTTCGGTCGCAAATCCGTCTCCAAAAGTCGCGATTCTTCCTGAAGTTTTTCCGAGAGTCCTCCTCGTCGGAAAAACGAAAATTAAATCGGAGAATCATGATTTTTGGTTGAGGGCACGCGTGAGGAATGAGGGATCATGATTCCTGGGGTTTCAGAGGGTTGCGTTGTTTTGAGAAGACGCCCCTCTGAGATCTATAAATAGGGTTGGGTTCTCGGGGGTTTTCACGTAACATAATTCAGAGATCCGATTCCTTTTCTTCCTCTCCAGAATACTCCTTCCCCTTGTTCTTGTTGGGTATTGTTTCCCTTACAGAGGTATCCTCTGTCGAAACTCTGACCCTAAACAAGAATAAGAAGAAGGTCTTGAACGGTAAAGGAAAGAAAAAGGAAAGGATCTGTTCTTCTTCTTTTCCTTCTTGAATTAAGACTTTGCCTGTCTTAATTTTTCTTCCAATTCAATTCAAGAAAAGGAATTCAAGAAAGGGAATTCTTGAAAAAAAAAAATTCAAGAAGAGGAAAGAAGGAAGAAAAGAAATTTTCAAGAAAGAAAATTTCAGCCTAAAAGTCCAAGAATTGAATTCTTGAAAAAGAATTCAAGAAGAGGAGCCAAGAACTAGAAATTGTTGTCTTCATCTTTTTCTGTGTGGATCACCATTGGAGGGTGAACATTTGGGCACCTGGTGGAGATTCAGAGTTTGGATTTTTGCGATACAGGTTAGTATTTTAATTTGAGATTAAATCTTATATATACATCTTATATGTTTTAATTCTTTTAAGGAGATCTTGGGTTAAAGGTTTGGTGAAGATTTCATAAAGATAAAAATTTTGAAATCTATGTTTCCGCCTTGCCATCGAATCCTACAGTGGTATCAGAGCCTCCTTATTAAGATTAAAATATATATGCTGATTTTTAGATGCATATTTATATAAGTAACATGAGATGTAGTATATGTTTGATGTAATGTCACCAATTATGATGCAGAACAAAGAACAAGAAGCATATGCAGAAGTAAAATTAAGATTAATTCTTTTTTTTTTATTTATTTTTTTATATTTCAGAAATTGGCTTTGACTCAAAGTAAAGTTAAACTAAGTTGAAGGAAACTAGGTAAGGATTGAAAGCACAATTTAGAAGAAGCTAAGTTATCAGAGTAGTTCAGAAGTAACGGATCGCTGGGGGATGAGAAACTCCCAGACCTAGGGTTTCACTCTGAACTTCAACAGGACAGAAATAAAGAGGAGAGATGGTTTACCAACCAGACAGTGATCTTCACAGAATTTGGGTGGAAGAACTCTCTCGAGCAGATTGTTGGATCCTCGGATTCGGCTATCTTCGTAATGGATCCTCCAATACTGGGCTCGTGGCTGGGTCGGCTTCTCCTGGACTCAAGATCTGGGAAGAAGAAAAATAAGTGATGGATTCAGAGACTCAGGGAAGGATTTACCAGTTCGAAGAACTTGAAGGCTGATGTCGCTGAGATCCGGATTCTCTTGAAGGCTGATTCGACTCCCTCTGGAAAGAGCTTTGGATCTGAAGTATCCAGACTGTAGCTGGATGCTGGTGGTCGGCCTGGACTTGGAGAGAGAGGCCGTGGGAGGTGGGATAGGCTAGGGTTTGGTGGATTGAAGTGGATGGTGGGCGGCTAGGGTTTGGAGTAGAAGTGGCTAACCTAGGGTTTGGGTTTTGGAGATCTCACACCTCCTCAAGGTTCCTGGGGAACCCGGATTTACTCCCTCACGGAGCTCAACACCTGGATGCAAGTGCGGAATAGAGAAAACACAAAGTTTGCTCACAAAAAAATTTGGTTTCATTCATCTGATTCTTAGAACTTACAAAGGGGTTTTAATTTATAAGACATTATAAGAGAGTAGGGTTTTACATCTTCCCATGTGGGACTAAAGGAGGGGATCTTCAAATTAGGATTGTAGGATCAATCCCTACTCATATGGCCGGCCAAAAAATTCCAAAGATGATTGAGGCTTCAAAAAAGGAAAGTGGGTGGCGCCTCCTTGTCTTGACCTCCAAGAAAAATATTTTTTTCCTTCTATGCTTGGCCTTATATGGAAGTGTTTGGGCGCCTCTTAACCTTGCCCTCCAAGAGAAAATTTGTTTCCTTTTATATCTGGCTTTAGTTGGAATGATTAGGGTGCCTCCTAACCTTGATCTTCAAGAGAAATCTCCTTCCTTCCATGGCTCAACCCTTTTTGGATACCTCCTTTTCTTTCTCCCCAAGTTATGGCTTTTTCTAACTTTGTTTTGAGTATTTCTGGCAGGTAATGGGCGCCTCCTTGAAGTTCTCTCCAAGAGAATTTCTTCCCTTTCAAAGTTTGGTTCTTTTGGGAATGTCTTGGGCCGCCCCCTTGATTTGTGGACCCCTGGTGGATTTCTCCTCAATTGGTGCATGAGAGAAGGGAGCTGCTATCTGTGGTGTGGGGACCAAAGCCTGCTGGATGGAGATGTGGCACCCCATGGACTCAGGCGTATGGCTGGGAGTGTGGCTGGGAGTGTGGCGCCCACTTGCTTGGCCTTGGGAGAAAATGTAACACCCCAGGTTGAAGCCCTAGTCCACTATTGAGTCAACATGACTCAACAAAATAAAAATGCAGGTAATACAGACTCAAGCTAAAATTGAGTTGATCAAGTCAACCCTTATTACAAGCCAAAAAACCCTAATTCTTCGGGCAAGGTTAATCAGAGATCCAGATGGAGCTCTGAAGTCTTCTTCTGAGTCTGGTGCCCGCACCAATTCTCCCAGGGTGGGAGGAACTCGACCCTGTCGAGTATGGATCAAGTTGGCTCTGGTATCTCTCCAAGAGGTCTGGGTCCAACTCTTGTAATTCTTCTCGGGAGATCCAAGAGTCATCAGAATCTGGCCTTCCTAGCCAACGGACCAGGTATCTTTGGTATCCTCGATTACGAGTAGAGATAACCTGATCATCCAGGATCTTTTCAATCTGCTCTTTCCTCATAGGCCAGTTTGTTGGTGGACACACAGGGTCAGGTTCACTCTCAAGAGCAGGATTAGGTTCAAAAGCCTCACTGGGAATCACAGCTGGCTCTCTATACTCTACTAGGTCTGTAATGTTGAAAGTGGAGCTAATGCCTAGTTCTGGAGGTAACTCGAGCACATAGGCATTGGATCCTACTCTCTTCACCACTCTAAATGGTCCAGCTCCTCTAGCATGTAACTTTCTAACGGTTCCAGGAGGAAACCGTTCAGGCCTTAACCTAATCATTACATAGTCTCCTTCGTCAAAAGTTTTGACTCGCCTTTGAGAATCAGCCAACTTCTTATAAGTTTCATTACTTAAATTTATTTTGGCTTGAATTTCTTTATGCAAGTCTTTTATATGCTGTGCAAAAACTTCGGCAGACTCGGAGACCCGTGTGTGGACTGGTAAAGGAGCTAGGTCAAGAGGTGTGTGAGGTTTGTAACCATGCACAATTTCAAATGGACTCTTACCCGTAGACCTATTGACCGAGTCATTATATGCAAATTCAGCTCTAGGTAAGTACAAATCCCAGTTCCTAATGTTTTCACCAACAAGACACCTTAACAGATTGCCTAAACTATGGTTCACTACTTCGGTTTGACCGTCAGTCTGGGGATGATAGGCAGTTGAAAACTTAAGTTTTGTCCCTAACTTATGCCAAAGGGTTTTCCAGAAATAGCTGGTGAACCGAACATCCCTATCTGAAACAATGGTCTTGGATAGGCCTTGGAGTCGAACTATCTCATTAAAGAACAGGGTGGCTACCTTAGACGCATCAAATGTTTGGGAACAAGGCAAGAAATGGGCCATCTTGGAAAATCGGTCTACTACAACGCAGATGGAGTCATGCCTCCTCTGGGTCTTAGGCAAACCTAACACAAAGTCCATGCTCACATCTTGCCAAGGACGATCTGGGACAGGGAGTGGGGTATAAAGGCCGGTGTTCTATTTTCGCTGTTTGGCAACAGCGCAGGTTCGACACCTAGCCACAATGTGTGCTACATCTCTTTTTAAGCTAGGCCAGAAAAAATGGTCTTCAATAGCCAGGGTGGTCTTATCTTTTCTGAAATGGCCAGCTAAACCTCCAGCATGAGTTTCCCAAATCAAAAATTCCCTAAGAGAGGTTCTAGGGATGCAAAGCCTATTCTTAAAGAACAGAAAGCCATCTAAAAGGGAATAATCCTTATGTTCACTAGATGGTCCTTGAGTTAGATCCTGGTACACAGTCTTAAAATCCGGACATGACTCATATTCCTCTTTGATTTGCTCAAACCCTATGACTTCAGCCCTAACAGAATTCAACAACAAAGATCGACGACTAAGGGCATCAGCTACCTTATTTTCAAACCCAGCCTTATGCTTCAAAACAAAAGTATAGGACTAGATATACTCTACCCACTTAGCATGCCTAGGGTTAAGCTTCTTCTGAGAATTCAAGAATCTAAGAGCCTCATGGTCCGAAAACAGCACAAATTCTTGCGGTAGCAAATAATGTCTCCAGTAACGCAAAGCTTGCACTACCGCAAAAAATTCCTTATCATAGGTAGAATACCTAAGCTTAGCATCATTAAGTTTTTCACTAAAGAATGCTACGGGATGGTTCTCTTGGCTTAGGACTCCACCTATGCCTACTCCTGAAGCATCACAGGCAACCTCAAACACCTTTGAAAAGTCTGGTAGTCTCAAAATGGGTGCCTGGGTCATCCTATCCTTAAGATCTAGGAAGGCTTTATGGGCTGCTTTGGTCCACTGAAATTCTCCCTTCCTAATGCAGTCTGTGATAGGAGCAACTACAGTACTAAACCCCTTGATGAATCGTCTATAGAAGGTAGCCAAGCCATGGAAACTTCTGACTTCATGCACACTGGTCGGCTCAGGCCATTCTACTATGGACCTAATCTTTTCAGGATCGACAGCCACGCCATCAGGGGTTACAACAAAACCAAGGAAGATAATTCTACTGGTCATAAATTCACACTTTTTGAGATTACCGTAGAGACTATCATTCCTCAAAACTTGGCAGACTTGTCTAAGGTGGCCTAGGTGATCTGCAGGGATCTTACTATAGATCAGGATGTCATCAAAATAGACCACTACAAACTTCCCTATGAAAGCTCTAAGTACCTGGGTCATAATCCTCATGAAAGTACTAGGGGCATTGGACAACCCAAAAGGCATAACAACCCATTCATAGAGACCATCCTTAGTTTTGAAGGCGGTTTTCCACTCATCCCCTGGTCTAATCCTAACCTGATGATAGCCGCTCTTGAGATCGATTTTAGAAAAAACCATGGCACCGGCCATCATATCTAGCATGTCATCTAGTCTAGGGATGGGGAACCTATACTTAATTGTGATTTTATTGATGGCACGACTGTCAACACACATCCTCCACGTGCCATCCTTCTTCGGGGTTAGAAGTGCAGGGACTGCACAAGGGCTAAGACTCTCTCTAATGAAACCCTTCCTCAATAATTCGCCAACCTGCTTTTGCAGTTCTTTATGCTCAGATGGATTCATCCTATAATGGGGCAAGTTGGGTAAAGTAGCTCCTGGGACTAAATCTATGGAATGCTGAATATCCCTAAGAGGTAGAAGGTGGTCTAGCAGATCCTCGGGAAAAACATCCTCAAATTCTTCTAATAAAGGCTTAACTTCCTGAGGAGGCTCTGAGGGTGTAGGAGTCCTAAGTTCCTTAGCAGTCAACATCCAAATGGGTGAACCACTATGAATTTCTTGTTCTAGATCCTTGGCACTAATTAGGTTCACTCCAGTCTTCATTTCTCTGACCTTACTGGTTCCTTTAGCTACCTTGTCCTTAGGAGGGACTGAATGGATTGTGATTTTCTTCCCATTGAATTTATGTTCCATCTGATACATGTTATGAATGATTTAATTTATGAATGAATCTTCTCTATTATATATCTTTGTATTGATGACAAAAAGGGGGAGAAAGGAAAAAAGAGTGTGCATGAAATTGTGAAGCTTGTGTAAATATGAAAATGAATATGAAAATGAGTTAAGTATGAAAATATGAAGAAAATATCATTATATTAGTAAGGGGGAGCTTGTGTTAAGCTTTTACTAAACTCACTTCAAATACAAGTTAATATTGTGAAGTTTTGATACTTAGTGCATGGATGATACAAATGATACATTGTGTTGATACTCTTCAGTTTAATACTTGATATGGTTTGATACACACTACTTTGAATATTTTTGATACATGTGAATATGATACATAGTAATTATAAAGTGTTTTAAATCCTGTTCATGCCCAGAGTTTTGTCATCATCAAAAAGGGGAAGATTGTTGACCCTTGGAATGATTTTGATGATCATAAAATATTGGAGCATGTATACGTTACTAATTCTTTCAAATTACTTGAGAAGTTTTTGCAAGAAAATGTTTATCTTTACTTTAGTTGGTTTTCAAATTGGTTGAAAGGTATTCCAACAATGTATAGATTCTTATGTACTTCAAATTGTAAAAGCCCTAATTTTTCATCTATGTAATATTATAAAAGGGCTATAAAATTATAAAAATAAGAGTGAGTAGATTAGTTCTTGTTGGATTTGTGTTTTGATGAACTTTGGAGAAGTTTGAAGCTTTAAAAGAAGTTTTTGTAAGAGCCGACTCATGGATCAAGAGCCGACTCCTTCTGGCATGGCATAAAAAGTTTTCAGAGTTTCAGTACCTCGAGCCAACTTAAGCCCCAAGAGTCGACTCAATGATTCCCTTGTTTTTGAAGTTTGAGATCTCGAGCCGACTCAAGCCTAGAAGAGCCAACTCATCCAGAGTTAGGTTTGTTAGTCACTGTAACTTCGAGCGGACTCAGCCTTGAAGAGCCAACTCAAGGAAAATTTGAATTTATGATGATTGAGGGTTTGAGCCGACTCAAGCTTGAAGAGCCGACTCACACAGAATTTTTGTTTGGGCTGTCTGAGACTTCGAGCTGACTCGTGGACCTCGAGCCGACTCGAGTGACCATTTTTTTTAGTCTAATGGCTAGTTGTAGAATGTTATTTTTGAACTTAGAAAGGTCGCCAACAGCTCTATTTCAATTTCCTAGGCCCTACAATGGCTATTTCTGATAGAAGACTATAAAGGAGGGAATTTTTGAGGAATTATTCATTGAGTTATCTTTGGAAGTTGAAAAGTCTTCAAGTTTTTCACCAATCCACTTCAAGAGCATTCAAGATAGGATTCAAAGCTCCACCAACTTCTCTTCATCATTGATTCCAACCTTTGAAGCAGTAAAGAAGCAGCTTGAAGAGCATTAAAGAGCATTCAAGGGTAGGCTTCACCTTGATCTTCATTGGCAACATTTAAACAAACTTGGTTTGTTGTATAGTTGCTTTACATTTTGATATATCTTGTTTAACTCTTTAAGAACAGCAAGGGGCTGTGTCTTAAGAGAGGGTTAAAGGTTTTTAGGTGAACCTTGTGAAAACCTAATTTGGGTTCTTAGTGATCCCGGTGTAAAACCAAGATTAGAGTTTCTTTGGTGATCCTGTTTAAAATCAAAGGGTGTAGGGTTTTCTTTGGTGATCCCGGTAAAACCAAAGTGTATAGGTTTGGATTGTAAACCTGTTAAAACAATCCGACTGTATTCTGGTTGGGGGATATAGTGAAAATCCCAAGTGGTGCTTGGATAGTGGACATAGGAGCCGGTTGCTCCGAACCACTCTAAACTCCTTATGTTTGTGATTGTGCTTACTTTACTTTATTACATTTATTTATTGCTTCCGCATTGCATATTGCACCACAACATCAAAAGGATTTTTAAATTGCACATATTTGCTAATGTTTTCATAATCCCAATTCATCCCCCTCTTGGGAAGCCACCTGGGCAACACTATTTTTCTGGGAGATGGGGCCTAGGAAGCAAGTTGTCAGGAGACCTTGTCAGTCTACCCAGGACATTGAGCGGTGCATGAAGGCGCAGCATTAGGATCCATCTGTTCAGCATGACATTTTGATCAGATCGACCACCCATGTAGCAGATAGGATGGCCTTGAAGGCCATTATTGGTGGACGGCTAGTTGATTTTGACTTCGTGGACCAGCATCACTTTCACATTGGACAATGGTTAAGAGATGCAGGGCTGGCCCACTTCTACTCATTGTCTGAGAGATTTTATCCTGGCCTGATTTGAGAGTTCTACGGTACCTTGGCCAGAGGAGTAGACTGCTTGGTTATAGAGGTCCGAGGGATAGAGATTCCACTCATTGCTGAGATTCTGAGCAGGGCTTGGGAGATTCCCATGAGGGGGACTGTAGCTGATTCTTTAGTGGATAGAATGAGTGGATTGAGATGTATCTTTGAGACTGATGATCTTATAGAGGGAGCCACAGTGGTAGCCTCCCGACTCTCACTAGAGATGAGACTGTTACATCACATCGTCACCCGGATCCTTCTATTGAAGACCAGATGTTTTGATTTCATCACGAAACGAGAGTTGCTGGTTATGGTATCATTGATTCAGCGACTCCAGTCAGCCTCCCAATTCTTATGGTACACCAGATGATCGAGGCTACTACCAGTAGGAGACTGTGCTTACCATATGGCATGGGATTGACCATCCTTTTCAGAGCATACGGTGTCATCGTAGATGGAGAGCCATTTAGGCAGTTACTTCACATAGACATCTATGATGAGCGATTGTTACATAGGATGGGATATCATCTATATAGAGGGCAGTGGAGACGTAGGATCTCCGGACAGATTGCAGATATGGATGATGATGATGCCGTTGACGAGGAGTGGATTTTTACTGATAAGGTAGGGCCATCTGAGCCATAGAGGGACTTTCCAGCTACTCAGCTTGAGCCTTTCATTCCGGCATAGACTGAATTGCTAGCTTCTGGAGACAGTATGGAGGAGAGGATGACTCGCTTGGAGACTGAGGTTATGATCATTAGATAGTGAGTTGATGGCATGCATTCGGAGATGAGGGCAGGTCATCAGGGGTTGAGAGATGGCATTTCAGCTATTTTGGCCATGCTAGAGAGGTTGTCTTCTGTCAAAGCACCTTCACCTCTTTCATCATCAGATTCATCACCAGCACCTCCAGCTCCAGCACCAGACACAGGAGATGGCCAGGGTTTCTCTTCCATAGAGTTTGATGTTGCAAATTTTATGACGGAACCCGAGCCAGATGTTATTGAGGACGTATCGAGGACTCTTGTACCAGATCCTCCTAGATCATATATCCATACACCAATCCTATCCAGCACACCCACCATTCCTGCCCACATGATACTTTTGTTTCCACACCTATACTTCATACTGATCCATTTGACATTTCTATTGACTTACCGACTCCTATTCTTAGTATCCTTCCTAGGACTCCACCAGTTCCTTTCACATCCTCTTTGATCTTGGAACTGGGGTTTTATACACCTGGTTTCCATGTTCTTAGTTTAGGTCCCATTTTTGATGATACACCTTTGATCACTGATATACTATTGTTTCCATCACAGTTGATGCTCCTACTCCTTAAGTTGCCACCTCCTCTTCAGCACCAGCTAGAGGGAGAGCATATATCAGACACAGAAGTCGAGGCCATGGCGATGCACCTAGACCTATCTGGACCAAACTTTTAGATCTCTGGCTGATGTGGTCATGGCCCCGACCTTCTAGGGTTACCAGGCCAATTATTCTTGAGATCGGGTCTTCCTCTAATGAGAAAAGTATCCCTTAGGGTTGGTCTGTATGTTAGTCAGTGTGTATTTCAATGTTATTTATATTTTGTGTACTTATGTCCATATTAGTTCTCTATTTTGTGTATCAAATTCTACATCTAGTGTGTCAAATCCTTGAAATTATATATATATATATATATTGACCTTTTCGAATTTTATTTGTGTGCACTCTTACTTTAATGCAATATTTTATGACTACCTTGTTCTTCTTCTTACCTTTTTACTGATGACAAAAAGGGGAAGAATTAATGAGAGAATTGATGAGAGCAATGGAGAATTAGTGTGAGCAATGAATCATTGAGGGAATTAATGAGAGCAATGGAAAATGTGATATAATAAAGAATTAATGAGAAATAGTATTGGGGAGAATTTTTGACATCCTTAATGAATTAAACAAAATAAAGAAAAATGGAAGCAATGAGTAAGGGAGAGAGAGAGAATGAAAAGTACCAAAATAGTAAATTTTAAATTTTTTTTAGAAATCTCTTTTTAAAAATCAATTTTCAGATTATATATTGAGGGGGAGTATTTTGATCTATCACTTTTGATCTATACTCTTTAATTCTATTCTTTATCACATTTATTATTCTTAATTGTTTTAGTTTTTATGCTCTAATACTCCTTATGCTTATTTTTTTTAATATACTCTGATAGTCTTTGTTTTCATACTTTGATACTCCTCAAGCTCTAACACTTTTGCTCTGATACTTTCCATCTTTTTGGTATATTATTTGCTCTGATGTGCTCCGACATGTTTCATGCCTTGATACTCTTTATGATTTAATCTGTTTTTTTTTAATTCTTATCTTTCAAATTCATTTTAAGCTCTGATACAAAATATGAACATCTAGTATAAGTACACAACTTTGATTTATTTCAATTTCCAACTCTGATACATTACAATCGTAAATCTGATACAATATGGCTACAATTCTGATATTTACATTCACTAACTTTGTTACTTAAAGCCAAATGCTCTATATTGCAAATCTTTTATTGATGCTCTGATACTTATTGCAAATCTTTTGGAGATTACTATGAGTATATACTTAAAGGTTTTGTCATCATCAAAAGGGGGAGATTGTTGACTCCTTGATGCAGGATGAAAGGCCTAACTAAGGTTTTGATGATTACAGTAATGAATCTAATTTTTATATTTTTTTAATTTTTTTGTAAAAGATGAAAAGAAGCTATCTAAAGAAAACTACAAAGAGAGAAATAAAGACATGCTCATAACTAGTCTTCTAAGTGTAAAGAACCAAGGACCTAGAAGGATTAAGAATCCCTCAAGAATAGGGCTAAGGCTACCTTCAACAAATAGAGCAAGAGTAGAGGGGGTGATACCAAGCAGCGATTCGATCTGCTCCTAAAAGAAGGTACTCTCTCCTCCAAATTCGGCACCTAAGATTAAAAAATTAACACTTCTCTGATAGTAGACTCCATTTTAAGGGTTCTTTGGTAAGATAAGCTTCCTCCTCGGACCGGCACTCTTGAGAACCCTGCAAGCAAGAAGAAAACTTAGCAAAGATGAAGAAATGCAATAAACAACTTAAGAAAATAAGGAAGGATGGAGAGTGATGGCTTGAAGAATGCTTGGCGCCTTGATGAAGACTAGACTGGCTGCTCCATGGATAGGGGCATCAACTCCATGGGTTAGGGGGGAACGTCAACACCAAGGTATGGTAGTGGGAGATGGATGAACTATGGAAACTAGATGGTAGATTGGGTCTCACACCCTCTCCCTCTCGAAGGCCGATGCATCTCACACCGGAAATGAAAACTCACAATAATGGGAGCTCAAAGGAAATTTGTCTTTCATTCAACAATAGCTTCCTCCTTACAAAGAGATTAGGGGCCTATTTATAACCTTCTAAGTCCTATTTAAAATTCAAATTTTACATGAAAAGAGGGGGAAAGGTAATTACAAATTTGAATTTCAAATTTCATGAAAGGAGGCACCATCTCTAGAACCTTCTTCAATTCAAACTTCATGAAAAAAGGGGTGCCAAATCTGAAAACCTGCATGCATCGGCACCAAGTGTCATGTGGTTTCAAAATAGGATGCCAAATCTGAAAATCTACATGCATGGGCACCAAGTGTCTCCATGTGGTCCCCAATTTAAATTCTTCATGAGGGCATTCATGTGTCATCATGTGTTGGGCGCCACTTGGCATTTGGGTACACATCCTGGTCTTCTTCAATATAATGCTCCTTCACTTGGTCAAGGCTAGCTCACTGGTTATAGGACTCAACTAACAACAAAAAATAAAATGTAATGGTACAGTTAACAGGATTGAAAGAAAATTGGCTAAGTATTAGTCAAACCAAATTGAATTGAGTCTCCTTCGAATCTTGGTACCCGCACTAATTCTCCCGGGGTGGGAGGAACTCGACCTTGTCGAGTAAGGATCTTTTTGACTCTGATAATGCTCAAGAAGGTCTAGATCAATCCGCTACAGGTCCTCATGAGTGATCCATGAATCCTCGAATTCTAGCCTACCTTGCCATCAAACCAAGTAACGTTGGTAGTCCTTATGTCGGGTCATGATAATTTGATTATCCAGGATGCGCTCGATCCATTCTCTCCTCTCTGGTAAGTTGGTTGGTGGACACACAGGGATGGGTACACTCTCAAGTATTGGTTCAGGCTCAAAAGGGCTACTAGATATTACTGCTGGTGCCCTATACTCTACAAGATCTATAATGTTGAAGGTGGAACTAATGCCTAGCTTTGGGGGTAACTCAAGCACATAGGCATTAGGTCCAACTTTCTTTAACACTTTAAAAGGACCAGCACCACGGGCATGCAGTTTTTTCATGGTCCCGGGTGGAAACCATTCAGGTCTAAGCTTGATCATCACATAGTCTCCTTCAAAAAATTCTTTAAACCTTTTACGAGAATTAGCCATATTTTTATATAATTCATTACTTATATTAAGTTTCTTATTGATTTCATGATGCAATTCCTTAACATGCTGAGCATATGACTCAACAGATTTAGAGACTCATGCATTCACAGGTAATGGGATGAGGTCTAAAGGTCTCCTAGGTTTGTAACCATGGACAATTTCAAAATGACTCTTTCCAGTAGACCTATTGACAGAACTGTTGTAGGCAAACTCGGCTCTAGAGAGAAGAAGATCCCAATTCGTAGTGTGTTCACCTACAAGACATCTCAACAAGTTCCCAAGGCTTCTATTGATAACTTCTATTTGACCATCGATCTAAGGGTGGTAGGAAATAGAGAACTTCAGCTTAGTCCCCAACATGTGCCAAAGAGTTTTCCAAAAGTAGCTTGTAAATCGGACATCCCTATCATACACAATAGTCTTGGGTAGGCCATGTAACCTAAATACTTCGTTCAAGAAAAGTTTGGCCACTCTAGAAGCATCAAAAGTTTGGGAGCAGGGCATGAAGTGAGCCATTTTAGATAATCGGTCAACCACAATATAGATTGAATCGTGTTTCCTTAGGGTTTTCGATAGCCCTAGTACAAAGTCCACACTCAAGTCCTACCACGGACAGTCAGGTACAGGAAAAGGAGTATAAAGGCCAATGTTTTGTTTTCGTTGCTTAGCAACAGCATAGGTTCTACATCTAGCCATGATTTGAGCTACGTCTCTTTTCAGACTTGGCCAAAAGAACTGGTCTTCAACAGCTAGGATGGTCTTGTTTCTATCAAAGTGACTAGCTAATCCTCCCGCATGGGTCTCCCAGATCAAAAATTCTCTAAGGAAAGTTTTAGGGATACATAACCTATTTCCCTTAAAGGGGTAGCTATCCTGTAAGGTATACTCACTATAGGCACTAGATGGTCCTTATAGAATAGACTGGTAGATCTTATTAAATTCAAGACAATCCTCATAGTTTTCTTTCAACTTGTCAAAACCTATGGTCTTATTATAGACAGTGTTCAGAAGCATAGATCTTCGACTCAAAGCATCAGCTACTTTGTTCTCAATTCCTGCATGGTGTTTCAGGACAAAAGTGTAGGCCTGGATGAATTCTATCCATTTTCCATGCCTAGGGTTCGACTTTTTCTGAGAACTAAGAAATTGCAGGGCCTCATGGTCGGAGTATAGAACAAATTCTTGCAGTAATAGGTAGTGTCTCCGGTACCTCAAGGCTTGTACTACTGCGTATAACTCCTTATCGTAGGTTGAGTACTTCAGCTTAGCCTCATTAAGTTTCTCACTAAAGAAAGCTACGAGATGGTTCTCTTGGCTAAGTACTTCCAACACCTACTCTTGAGGCATTACACGCAACCTCAAAAACTTTGGAAAAATTAGGTAATCTTAAGATCGATGCTTGGGTCATTTTCTCCTTAATTTCTTAGTAGGCTTTGTTTGTAGATTTGGTCTAATTAAAAGTTCCCTTCCTAATGCAGTCAGTTATTAGAGCGATAATTGTACTAAATCCCCAGATGAATCATCTATAGAAGGTGGCTAGACCATGAAAACTACGAATCTCGTGGATGCTAGTTGGTACAGGCCACTTTACTATGGACCTAATCTTTTCAGGGTTGGCAGAAACTCCCTCGAGGGTTACAACAAATCCTAAAAAGATAACCTTATGGGTCATAAATTCATATTTCTTTATATTTGCATAAAGGTTTTCTTGTCTAAGGACCTGGTACACTTGCCTTAGATGATCGAAATATTCTTCCTGGGTCCTACTATAGATCAAGATATCATCGAAGTAGACCACTACAAATTTTCCAATGAACCTTCGTAGGACTTGAGTCATGATCCTCATAAATATATCGGGTGCATTTGAAAGTCCGAAAGGCATGACTACCCATTCATACAATCCTTCCTTTGTTTTGAAGGCGGTTTTCCATTCATCCCCAGGTCGGATCCTAACTTGGTGGTAACCACTCTTAAGATCTATTTTAAAGAATATTGTGGCTCTCGACATCATGTCTAACATATCGTTCAGACGGGATATGAGAAATCTATACTTGACAATGATTTTATTGATGGCACAACTGTCAATGCACATCCTCCAAGTGCCATCTTTCTTAGGGGTGAGAAGGGCTGGTACAGCGCATGGGCTCAAACTCTCCCTAATGAATCCTTTCCTTAGCAATTCTCCCACTTGTCGTTGTAGCTCTAAGTGTTCAGTGGGGTTTAGTCTATAATGGGGCAGGTTTGGCAAAGTGGCTCCCGAGACTAAATCTATGGCATGCTGTATGTCCCTCAGTGATGGTAATTGGTTAGGCACGTCTTCAGGAAACACATCCCTAAACTTCTCTAATGCCTTTGTCATTTTCTTAGGTTGTTCCTCTAAGCTGGGTCTTGGAAATTCCTTTGTGGTTAAGAGCTAGACTGTTGATCTGCCACTAATCTCTCATTCCACCTCTTTGGCGGTGACTAGGTTTAATCCTTGTTCCTTTTCCTTTAAATGGCTAGACCCGGTTTTCATGTTATCCTTTGGTGGGGTGGGATGCACAGTAATTTTCTTTCTTTGGTGACTAAATGAATAGGAGTTTGACTTACCATATAGGGTGGCATCATGATCATACAACCAAGGTCTCCCTAAAATTATGCTACTAACTTCCATAGGTAATACGTCACACCAAACTTTTTCCTGATAAGATTGGATGTGGATATTGACTTGACACCTAAGTTTGATTGGAATTGAGGTAGAGTCTACCAAGGATACCTTATACGGGTGTGGGTGAGGAGTAGTAGCCAATCCTAGTGTTTTAACAGCATAGGTGGATATGATATTGACACAGCTCCCACTATCAATGATGATATTGCAAACCTTCTCCCCTATTCTAATGAAAGTTTGTAGGATGTTAGTCCTATGCCAATTCTCATGTCCCTTATTTTGGATTAGGATATACCTAACAACTCCAAGAAATTTAGACAGGTCTACAGGCTCCTCTTCTTCTTCATACTCTTCTATCAGGTTTGACTCAGCCACATAATCTTCTTCATTTGATTTAGTTATGGGTTCAAGTTCTCCCTCCTCTAACTCTCCTATATGTAGGGCTCTGGTAAGGCACTGGCTAGCGTAATGTCTAAACTTATGACATCTATAGCACACAGGAGCAGGTTTGTAGTTCTTGGGGTCTCTGGGGCCTTACCCTTATCTTCCTTATGGATCATCGGAGTGTTGTGGTGGGGACACCAAGATCAGACACAGATCCCTGGATCCCATATGGTTTACTATGTCATGTGTCAAAGTTTTGAAAATTTTGTAATCAATTAAGATTGAGTCCTGTAATAAGTTGAGATTAGTTGATTTGTTTTAACCCTCATCCTAGTCAGTATTTTGAGTCCTGTATATCAGTTATGAGTCTAATATGAGCTCAATTTTTGTACAAGAGAAGAGGTTACCATATTTTGGAGTTCCACCAGCCACATCCAGGAGTCAGAGGCCACTACATCAGCCTAGTGGATTTTGTGTGACAACCCAGGATCCAAGATGCTTCCAGAAACCCTGATTCCTTCCAGATGCCTTCCAGATGCCCAGATTCCAGTCCAGATGCCAGAGCATATTCCCAAACCAGGGCATCCATGATTCCAAAGGTCCCTCTATATCCTATCCCAAAGAAATCAAGTCCAAGTGCTAAGCCCAAGCCCTAAAGAAGTAAGATTCTATGGAATATTCCTGCTACCTGGCCACCCCAGCTTCTAGAGGCCCAAACCCATGCACCCAAGCCCCTTTGGGCCAGCCCCTTACTGCCCCTAGAAGCCCAGCATGCCCTCCTAGGCATCCTTGAAGTGTTGACCAAGTCCAAGAGGTGTCCTTGAGTGGAATAGTCAAAGCATGAAGGGAAAAGGAGAAGACTAGGTCAATTCCTAACCTAATGGAGATTTGTTTTTATAACCTAGCTAGGAAAGGACTTGCATTCCAATTTGGAAGAGGCCTTGTAACCCAAGTGTAACCATGGTTAGTGAGGGCATGGGAACTCTAAAATATCCCACCCCTCCTCTTGTAATCAACTTTTATTCATGTTATCAAAACCCTGGTGAATTTATTTTGAGCTTGCGAGCTTGTGTTACTTTGTTTTTTTTTTGGTTCTTTGGTTTGTGTTTGTGTTTCCTTGCTGCCCTAGCATCCTTCCACACCCTAACTCACTGCCATCCAAGCCTTCACACATCCAAGAAGGAGTGCCCTAGGCCACCAAGCAAGGAGATCTTCATCAAGCTTCAAGCCGCCCCGCTTCTAAACCCTAACCTGATTCCTTCTAAACCTAATCCCCTTTCTTTTTTTACTTGCTATTTTGATTGACCCTTGACATTTTGCAGGATCCCCGAGATGTTTCACTGCCCCAAAGGAGGTTTTCTTTGCATCCGGAATCATCCAAATCAGCCATCTAATCAAGGGAACCGAACTTCATCATCCAGACTCCAATCAGAGTGATGTGTGATCTTTTCATCGGATGTTCTTCAAATCACTAATTGGTAACATCCTTCCCTTCTTTTAATTTCTGATTTGATGAAGATAAGCTATCATAATCTGGGAGTTTCTCAATTCTCGGGTCCTGGAATTTATTGTTTTGCTTGAGTTTGCCTGCGATACGATGATTCTATGCATTGCTCTTCTTCTTGCTAGTTCTTACTTTTATTTAGGAATTTAGCTTACAAACTAAATTATAAAAATCACAAAAAGATTATTTTACTATTTTTCTTGCATGTTTAGAAATCTTAGAGTCATCCCACATCATTTTGGTATCAGAGCAGGTTTAGGATCATTTTCTATTTGCTTTGCATTCTTAAACCCTAATTCAGCATTCTATCCACTACATTAGGTGTCTAGGTTTCATTTAATTTTGGCATCCTAAATATTTTATTTTTTTATTAAATTTTCACTTCATGTCCTCTGTTATGTCCTAGTAATTATCATAATTTTTAATTATTTTTATAGAAACCCTAAAGTCCTAAAAGTCAGCATCATAGGAACCCTAACAGATCCTAAAAATCTCTACAGCAGTCCAAAACCCCAAAGATTTGCATCACCATTCGATTTTTTTTTCTGCATAAATTTTGGTAGGTAGAATCATCACTGTCCATCCTTTGTTATAGAATTTTTTTGATTTTTTTTTTGCATCAAAATCTATATCAAATTCAGTATCGGTTGAAACCCTAATATCCTGAATTCTGCTATTTCTGCATTTTGACTCAACCTAACCTAATCAACTTCCAAACCCCCCAATCCCAAGCCAAATTTTGTTTGCTAACCCCAATAAACTTAAACTTAACTTGACATCTCATAAATTAATTAAAAATCATTTTATTTTCTGATTGTTTAAGATTGCATCAGGACCATTGAATGTTCATCATCTTTTAATCTAATCTTAAGGGCAATCAATATAACATCAGGGCCGGAGGTCATAACTTGTCCTGGGCCCAAAACAACCATCCAGCATTTCCACCCAAGCCTTAATTAAAATTAATTAGACTTAATTAGCCCTAGTAGGCTAGGTGACACCCAACAGGTCGGGTCCGAACTGTGTGGGCCAACTAGTGCATTTAATCTTGTGGTTATTACTGAAAGCTGGTGTCTAAGACTGGGGGTCCAGAGTCAAACGACCTAAGTGGACTGGTGGTTTATAATTAGGACCCTGTGACAAACAGGGGGAGCCTCCAACCACCCCACCCCCTACCTGGCCAATGGAAGGATTAGTTGCTTGGTTAAGTGTAAGTTGAGCTGACTCACCCAGTTTTGGCTCTAGGTCTAGGAAACCCTAGATTAAGCTAACCCAATTTTGCATGCTTGGCTGCACCATCTCATTTTGACTGATTGCTTGATTATATGACCACTAGACTAGGAACCCAATATCAAAAGTCTAAACCCCAACCAAACCCAACCATGGATCCCAATTTTGAGGCTTTCATAAAAGCCACGAATGACCAGATGGTTACCCAATAAACTGCTCAAATAAACCAATCCAATACCTAAATTAATAACAAGCTTGACCAAACCAATGACCAGATAATCCAAATGAACTATAGGTTTAACCAAGTAGACCAACAATTTGACCAAGCAACCACTAGGATCGACCAATTAAACACTAGATTAAACCAAGTAGAGAATCGACTAGAGACTATAGAGAAAACCCAAGACTCTAATGTTGAACCTAATCCTGACCCATCCTGTTCCATCTCTCAAAACCCTAGGGGAACCTTAAATCTAGATCAAGTTATGGAACTCAACCCTAGGAGGACCAAAACCCAGGTTTAATTCATGGAACCCAATCCTAGTAGAACCCAAACTCAGGAACCATACCAAGAGCCTAACCATAGGATAGTTCAACCTCAGGAAACATACCAAGAGCCCAACCATAGGGAAGTCCACAACCCTGACCCTATCCAAGACCCAAACCATAGAAGGCCCCAACATGAAGCCCATGATCGAGATGAAAGGGCCATGAGGAATATTAGGATAGAAGCACCCACCTTTGATGGGAGTCTTGAACCAAAGGTCTATGTAGATTGGGTAGGTGATATGAATTATTATTTTGAATGGTATGAAATGAGTGAAGGGATGAAATATAAATTTGCCAAGATGAAGTTGATTCATCAAGATAGATTACATTGGGGTAATCTTGAGCATACTAGGAGACAACGAGCCCTTCCACCTATAACTACTTGGCAAGAAATGAAATTGCAACTCAAAGAGAAAGACCTACCAGAATCCTACAATCAGTAGCTTTTGACCAATGGAATAGAATTCATCAAGGGAATAGATCAGTGTCAGATTATATTGCTCAATTTGATGAGTTTGATGTTAGGCGTAGTGTAACCGAGTCCTTAGACCAAACCCTATCCAGGTTTAGAATTGGATTGCATGAGGACATTAAAAGGGAACTATACATGAGGGAGGTCCATGATTTGGAACAAGCCTATCAAATAGCTAAACATTATGAACAATTCCAAAGAGGACCTACCTATCAGAAATCTGAACCTGTTAGGAACAATACCCAAATTCCAAGATCAAACCCAAACCAAGTATACCAGGGTAGACCAAATCCTAACCCCAACCCAGTTAGATCAAACCATAACCCAGTCCGACCCAACCCTAATCCAATCTAATTCAATCCCAACCCTAACCCATCTCGACCTAACTCGAGTCCGAGTCCATCTAGTGCAAGTAATTCTGCACCTACTAGAATCGACAAGGGTAAGACACCCATGTTTCAGAAAGCCCCAAGCCCCAGCCCCAATGCCTGCTTTAGATGTAATAAGGTATGTCACTATGCTAATCAGTGTCCCACCAGGTCATTACACATAGGGGAGCTTGAAGAACAAGAGACTGAACCCAATGTTGATGACCTAGAAGAAGAAGTTTATGAGGCTGAACCAGACTTGATAAAGGAATATGAAGGAAATGAAGAAGAATTTGATCAAGTAGGGGTGGTTAGATGTATTTTAACCCAAACCCAACCTGAGGAAGATTGGCGTAGGACTAGCATCTTACAGACTTTTGTTAAATTTGAGAATAAAGTATGTAAGATTATAATTGATAGTGGTAGTTGTGTCAATGCCATTGCTACTAAGATAGCTAAATCTTTAGGCTTGACCCTAGTTCCACACCATGACCCCTATAAAGTATCATGGGTAGATTCCACCTCTATACCAATCAAGTCTAGATGCCAAATCCTAATTAAATTGCAATCATATGAAGAAGAGATTTGGTGTGATGTCCTTCCCATGAAGGTTAGTAGTGTCATTCTATGTCGACCATGGCTATATGACCATGATGCTGTCTTATCTGGTCAAACCAACATCTGTACCTTTCATCGTCATGGGAAAAAGTTTGTGATTTACCCCAGTCAGCCTAAGAATTTAAGAAATTCTAGTAGCCTTAGAGCAAAACCAAGAGTAAATCTAATTAAGGCTAAAGAATTAGAGGTAGACCCTTCTGAACCCACTAAGGAAGTCATGAGAGTTGATCCTGAACCCACTTTAATAATTGAAGAATTAAGTAAGCTAGGATCAAACTTTATGGGTGAAACTGAGAAATTACAAGAGTTATTCATAGAGGAAGCCCAAGATCAAATCTTTAAAGAACAACCAAAACAAATAGGTATATGTAATGAAACAACATCTGAATGTGAGTCCATAGACTCAATCTATATGTCTGCACCTACACTAGCCTTTGCATAGCATATGCATCATGAAATTAGTCAAGAGCTGAACATAATTAATGAACTAAATAACAACTTGGCTAATTCCCAAAAGAAAGATAAAAAGTTTTCTGCAGAGAAATATGTGATTGTTCAAGAATTTTCTGCTCGCAAAGCTGGCCCATCGAAATAATGAATAGTAGTGGACCCAATGCCTATGTGCCTGAGATATCACCTGATTTAGGTATTAGCTCCACCTTCATCATCTCAGACTTTGTAAAGTCTAGGGAGCCAGCAGTGATACCCAGCGAGCCCCTTGAGCCACTCCCGTTCTTTGAGAGAGACCCATCCCAGAGCGACCACATATAATTTGGCCTTATGGGGAGGTAAAGATTGAAAGAGCTCTGGATGATCAAGCATCGGTACCTAGGATAGAGATTGTCAATGGTATTTGGTCTGGTGGTAAGGTTAGCCAGAATTTGAGGACTTGTGGAATGCTAGTGCGGATCTGCAACGCCTCAACCCAGACCCTACTTGAGCCAAATTGATCCATACTCGATGGGGTCAAGTTCCTCCCGTCCTGGGAGAATTGTTGGGGACACCAGGATCAAACACGAATCCCTGGATCCCATATGGTTTACTTAGTCATGTGTTAAAGTTTTGAAAATTTTGTAATCAATTAAGATTAAGTCCTGTAATAAGTTGAGGTTAGTTGATTTGTCTCAACCCTCAACCTAGTCAGTATTTTGAGTCCTGTATATCAGTTATGAGTCCAATATGATCTCAATTTTTGTACAAGAGAGGAGGTTACCATATTTTGGAGTTCCACCAGGCCACATCCAGGAGTCAGAGGCCACTACATTAGCCCAGTGGATTTTATGTGACAACCCAGGATCCAAGATGCTTCCAGAAACCCTGATTCCTTCCAGATGCCGTCCAGATGCCCAGATGCCAGAGCATATTCCCAAACCAGGGCATCCATGATTCCAAAGGTCCCTCTATATCCTATCACAAAGAAATCAAGTCCAAGTGCCAAGCCCAAGCCCTAAAGAAGTAAGATTCTATGGAATATTCTTGCTACCAGGCTACCAGGCCACCCCAGCTTCCAGAGGCCCAAACTCATGCACCCAAGCCCCTTTGGGCTAGCCCCTTGCTGCCCCTAGAAGCCCAACATGCCCTCCTAGGCATCCTTGAAGTGTTGACCAAGTCCAAGAGGTGTCCTTGAGTAGAATGGACAAAGCATCAAAGGAAAAGGAGAAGACTAGGTCAATTCCTAACCTAATGGGGATTTGTCTTTCTAACCTTGCTAGGAAAGGACTTGTATTCTAATTTAGAAGAGCACATGTAACCCAAGTGCAACCATGGTTAGTGAGGGCATGGGAACTCTATAAATACCCCACCCCTCCCTGTCTTGTAATCAACTTTTATTCATGATATCAAAACCCTGGTGAATTTATTTTGAGCTTGCAAGCTTGTGTTACTTTATTTTTTTTTAGTTCTTTGGTTTGTGTTTGTGTTTCCTTGCTGCCCTAGCATCCTTCCACACCCTAACTCACTACCATCCAAGCCTTCACACGTCCAAGAAGGAGTGCCCTAGGCCACCAAGCAAGGAGATCTTCATCAAGCTTCAAGCCACCCCGCTTCTAAACCCTAACCTGATTCCTTCTAAACCTAATCCCCTTTCTTTTTCTTACTTGCTATTTTGATTAACTCTTGATATTTTGCAGGATCCCCGAGGTATTTCACCACCCCAAAGGAGGTTTTCTTTGCATCTGGAACCATCCAAATCAGCCATCTAATCAAAGAAACCGAACTTCATCATCTAGACTCCAATCAGAGTGCTGTGTGATCTCTTCATCGGACATTCTTCAAATCACTAATTAGTAACATCCTTCTCTTCTTTTAATTTCTAATTTTATGAAGATAAGCTATCCTAATTTGGGAGTTTCTCAATTCTCGAGTCCTGGAATTTATTATTTTGCTTGAGTTTGCATGCGATACGATGATTCTATGCATTGCTCTTCTTCTTGCTGGTTCTTACTTTTATTTGGGAACTTAGCTTACAAACTAAATTATAAAAATCACAAAAAAATTATTTTACTGTTTTTCCTACATGTTTAGCAATCTTAGAGTCATCCCGCATCATGTTGGGCTTTGTTCTGGTTACAGGAGGGTTTGGTCTAGTTGTAGGAGCTGGTTTGATCCTGGTCTAAATGCAGGGGTACTGGTCTTTGGGACTTCGGGTCGATTGTAGATGGGTACCCTTTGAAATCTCTCATAATCCCTGGCTATTTGGTAAGCATGTTCTAGATTATGGACCTCCTTTAAGAATAACTCTCTCTGTATGTCCTCTCGTAAGCCTGCCCTAAACCTAGATAAGATGACTGATGTTGGTTCATCTATTCCATATCTCATGGTACACTCATCAAACATGGCTATATTATCAGACACAGTCAAGTTTCCTTGTTTTAATCTTTGCCAGTGATCTAACAGTCATTGCTAGTATGATTCAGGTATGTACTTTTTTCTCAGCTTCATTTTCATAGCCCTCTAGGTGGTTATAGGTATGTCTTGCCTATGATCTATTTGACTTTCAAGGTTTCCCCAAAATAATCTAGCCTGGCGAACTAGTCTTATCTTAGTAAGCTTGTATTTTCTTTCCTCAGTCATATCATACTAGTCAAAATATTGCTCCATCTCACTCTCCCAGTCAATATAGGCTTTAGGGTCTAGGGTTCCATCAAACATGGGTGTCTCTAGTCTAATGTTCCTCATGGCCCTTTCATCCTGATCTACTGGGTCTGGGTGCAGCCTTCTTGGATTAGGCCCTAGATTTGGTTCTTGCCTAAGGACTCTCCTAGGGTTATAAGGCGTAGGTGGTGGTGTGACTAGACCAGGTTCGGTGTTGGTCTCATGGTTCCTTTATAAGGCTTGAACTCTATCCTCTAGTTGGTTGAACCTAGCATCCACTTGGTCAAATCTAGTATGAAAGTTGGTGTTCATTTGGGCAACCCTATCATCCATCTGATCCAGTCGGTCAAGTAAGGTCCTCAAGGTGACCTCAAGATTGGGTTCCATGGGTGAATTAGGTGGGATGTAGGGTGGTCTAAATTGGGTCCCTGCCCTGGTGGTCGTATAATACAAGACTTCAATCAATTAGATTCCTAATGTTCTAGGGCTCTTAGACCTAGAAATCTAAAGTAGGATGAGTCAGCTAACTTTGTAGCCAATTTATCAACTAATCAATCCACTTGCCAAGTAAGAGGTGGGTCTGTGGAAGGCTCCCCCAGCTCTCACTGGGTCCTAATTAATAACCACAACAACCACTTAGGGCATTTGCCACTTGACCTCTTGCCTTAGACACTAGCTTTAAGATGTAGCCAATGAGTTGAGTACACCAGCTTCACCACAATATCTTGAATTTGACCGGTTGGTGTCACCTAGCTCATTAGAGCAAATTAAGTCTAGTTGATTTTAGAATTAGACTTGGGACTATGCAATATGTGGATGATGGTTTGTGGGTCAAGGAGAGGTGATGAAATCCTTACCTTATCTTGTATATCAATTGCCCTTAAGTAGCTTGAATATGAATGCACAATCAAGTTGACACACAAGCTTTTAATAGATTGATTAAGTTCAACCTTTCTTTAGAAATTTTATATGGTATATATATATATTTTTTCTTTCAAAGTCACTGGTTTCAGATTTGAGAATGAAAGTGCAGGTGTGGTGTGTTTGAATAGATAAAAAAAAAAATGTAACAAGTGTGATGGAGAACTGATGAACTAGCAAGCATGAAAAACCTAATTACAAAAATTTTAGGATGTAACAGTGACAGAAAATAAATTACAAAAATTTGTTTTCATGATTTTAATATGACATTTAAGCTGGTAATAGTAGACTTACTGATGGTTAACATAAAAATAATGGCAAGCAAAAAGGATTAGATCTAATAGGGTTTCAATGGATGTGAATCTCAGGCATGTGTAGAATTACTGGATGCAGAAATTATAGCAAAGAACATGAAAACAGGCCCTATTCTAGCATGCTTTGATACCAATAATTGATGCGAGATGAAAAGCCTAACTAAGGTTTTGATGATTACAGTAATGAATCTGATTTTTATATTTTTTTAATTTTTTTGTAAAAGATGAAAAGAAGCTATCTAAAGAAAACTACAAAAGAGAAGTAAAGACATGCTCATAACTAGTCTTCTAAGTGTAAAAAACCAAGGACCTAGAAAGATTAAAATTCCCCCAAGAATAGGGCTAAGGCTACCTTCAACAGATAGAGCAAGAGTAAGGGGGGGTGATACCAAGCAGTGACTCAATCTGCTCCTAAAAGAAGGTACTCTCCCCTCCGGATCCGGCACCTAGGATGAAGAAATCAACACTTCTCGGATAGTAGACTCCATTGTAAGTGTTATTTGGCAAGATAAGCTTCCTTCTCAGACTGGCACTCTTGAGAACCCTGCAAGCAAGAAGAGAACTTAGCAAAGATGAAAAGATGCAGCAAATAACTTAAGAAAATAAGGAAGGATGGAGAGTGATGGCTTGAAGAATGCTTGGTGCCTTGATGAAGACTAGACCGGCTACTCCATGGATAGGGGTGTCAACTCCATGGGTTAGGGGGGAACATCAACACCAAGGTATGGTAGATGGGAGACGGATGAACTATGGGAACTAGATGGTAGATTGGGTCTCATACCCTCTCCCTCTTGGATGACGATGCATCTCACATCGGAAATGAAAACTCATAATAATGGGAGCTCAAAGAAAATTTGTCTTTCATTCAAAAATAGCTTCCTCCTTACAAAGAGATTAGGGGCCTATTTATAGCCTTCTAAGCCTCATTTAAAAATTCAAATTTTACATGAAAAAAGGGGGAAAGGTAGTTACAAATTTGAATTTCAAATTTCATGAAAGGGGGCACCATCTCTAGAACCTTCTTGAATTCAAACTTCATGAAAAAAGGGGTGCCAAATCTAAAAATCTGCATGTATGGGTGCCAAGTATCATGTGGTTTCAAAATGGGGTGCCAAATCTGAAAATCTGCATGCATGGGAACCAAATGTCTCCATGTGGTCCCCAGTTTAAATTCTTCATGAGGGCATGCATGTGTCATCATGTGTTGGGCCCCACTTGGCATTTGGGTGCACATCTTGGTCTTCTTCAATATAATGCTCCTTCACTTGGTCAAGGCTAGCTCACTGGTTACAGGACTTAAACTTTACAGGAGTCAATTAACAACAAAAAATAAAACATAATGGTTCAGTTGATAGGATTCAAAGAAAATTGGCTAAGCATTAGTCAAAGCAAATTGAATTGAGTCTCCTTCGAATCCTGGTGCCCACACACTCCTGTCTTGATTTTGATGAATAACAAAATACTTAAGTATATTTGAGTACTAACTGTATGTTAAAAATATGTTTATTAGAACAGGGTACTTACATGTTAAAAGTTTAAACTACTTGTCATCTTGTTGAAGAAGTCAGTTTTATAGATAAAAATTCAAGTTAAATGGACCTTGGTATATGAGAATAATCTTGAAGGGTTCAAATCTTAAGTTTGGAAAAGTTTCAGTAGAGTTTCAGAAGAGTTTCAGGAAAGTTTCAGCCAAGTGTCAACTCATGAAAGTAAAGTGTCGACTCACAGTGTTGACTCACAGAAGCTTAAGCTGATACACAGAAGAAGTTTTAAATGGCGAAGTATCAACTCATGTGTGGACTTAAGGCCCGAGACAAAAATGATACAGAACATGCTGAATTCAAGCTTTCCTCAAATGTTGACTCATGAGAATAAAGTGTCAACTCAAAGTGTCAACTTACTAGAAGAAGTGTCAATGCACTAGTGGATTCCAGAGAGCTTCAGAAGACTTTTTTGAACTAGTATCGACTCATAAAGATGAAGTGTCAACTCAAAGTATCGACTCATGACCTGAAATGTCGACACTTGCAATCCTGATGAACAGTAATGGCTAATTTTTTGAAACACATAATTGGTGCTTTTCGTCTTCAACGGCTATTTTAACCTCTCTAACGATCAAAAATAGTCATTTAAGGCTTGGAAAGGTATTTAAAGTAGACCAAACTCAAGAGGAAAGCAACTAATGAGATTTTATTGATTATCCATTAAGAGTTCATTACTTTTAAGTGAAGCTGATCCTTCAAGCATTCAAGAGCATTCAAGGAGTATTCAAGTTCATTCCTCAAGCATCATTTAAGGCTTCAATAACTTGAAGACAAGCATCTTCAATAGCAATCAAAGAGCATCAAAGAGATATTTTCTTTTATTGTTGAAAGCTTATTGTATTTTCTCCAGGTCTTGAAAATTTTGTTGTTCCTAGCTTCAAGGGAATTGAAGCTAGTGATTTGGTTATTGGTGGGCCTTGAAAACCAACTTAGGTTGTTGGTGAGCCTGGAAAACCAACTAGATTTTTAGTTAGCCTTGAGAAAATCAAAGAGATTTTTGGTGAGCTTTGTGAAAACCAAAGGATTGTGATTAGTGAGCCTGGAAAATTAATTGACTGTAATCAAGTGAGATTATAGTAAAATTCCCAAGTGGATCTTATGCAGTGGATGTAGGTGCTTTGGTGTGAACCGAACCACTATTTATCTTTGTGTTTGTAGTTGCTTACTCTCTCTCATTATTTGTTCTTACTTTCTCTGCATTTATTTTATCAATTCCACTGCATATCTTCAAGCACACATACACTTGAATCACTAGCACCTTCATTGTATTAGAATTGGCACATACTTGTTTAATCATGGCAAAAAGTTTTTAAAACCCAATCATCCCTCCTCTTGGGTTGCTTCGCTGGGCAACACAAATCTTTCATTTCAATACCATATATAGCTTTGCTATGATTAATTATGACTTTTTAAGTACTTTTTGTAAAACTTGTATTGCATAGAAATATAGACCCGCTAATTAATTAATGTACATATTCTATATCATCCATAAATTTATTTTATTTTTATATGGGTGGAAGAATTATGTATAGTGGTCAATTGATTGTCTAGTTTGGATAGTTTAAGAATTGTAAATAATTTTATTGGTACTTACAGTAATCAAGCAATATGGATAGAGTTCGATATATATTTCGTACAACATTTTTTTTTAGTTCTTCTCATACATCTTTAGTCGTGTGGGAAGAACTAAAAAAAATACTGCCAAAATTTTTCAGAGCTCTCATTGTGTATCGTTTGATTGCTGTAAATGACCTATATAATTAATGTAATTATTGAATAGAATAGGGCCTATCTTTACCTATTAATTGATGATATGATACATTTATTAGTTAACCTATGTTATTTTTCACATAATTTAAAAAAATTACTTGGTGCATTGTTATTGACTAAAGAATTTTTTCTATATTTAGATAATTTGAAAGTTGGATCATTTTATCATAAAATATATAAAAGCTGGATAAATAAACCAAGAAATATCAAAGAATATTTAGAAAGAGTTCTTAATTTCATTAAATTTGATATGGACAAAAATAGTTTGAATAAAAAGATTTTATATCCATGCCAATGATTTGTTAACAATTCTTGTCTAGATCCATAAACCATTGAAGAACATTTGATATGAAATGATTTTGCAAGAGGTTATACTGAGTGGGTTTTCAATGGAGAACTTATGTTGCCAGTATCAAGTAATCAACTCTCGTCTGATCCTGGATCCAATAATATGCAATAGAGTCCTATAGGAGATGATGATATAACGAGTTTGATCATAGATACTTTTTGACATGGTATACAAAACTTTGAAGGTTCAACTAATACACATAAAACAACTGAAATATGTAAAGGTTCTATATTCATTGAATAAACATATATCAAGAAGTAGATGCGATCATCAACTTCTAAGTCATCTCGGTATCATAATTTAATAAAAGAAGTAGATGAACAATTATAGCCAGGCTATTTGAAGTTTTCTAAGATCTCTTTTCTTATATATTTATTCCATATAAAATATATGAATGGATGGTCCGGAAAGAGTTTTACCATACTTCTCAGGTTATTAAAGGATACATTTCTAGAAGACAATTGATTACCATCCTCTTATTATGAAGCAAAAAATGTTGTCAACAATCTGGATCTTGGATATCAAAAGATTCGTAGTTGTCCGAAAGACTATATGTTTTATCATGATAAAAATGCTGATCGAGAGTCATACAATGTATGTGGATCTTCATGATGGACAACTCACGAAGGAGATGAAGATGACGTATTGAATGGCACAGATACACTAAGACGTATAAGAAATCGATGAAGGTATTATATTACTTTTTTCTTATTTCTCTATTGAGAAGGCTATATTCATCATCGAAAATAGCTTCATTAATGAGATGGCATGATGAAAAGCGCACGAAGGATGAAATATTGAGACATCCAACAGACAGTTTAGCATGGAAAGCATTTATTGCTAGGCATTCTGATTTTGCCTCTGATATTCGTAATGTTCAGTTGGGTTTAGCTTCAGATGGCTTCAATCTTTTTTGGACTCTAAATTCTATATATAGCACTTGTCCAGTTGCTCTAACACCATACAATTTACCATCATGGTTGTGCATGAAATAATCCTCACTTATCAATGGTTATTCTAGGTGATAAGGGTCCAGAAAATGATATTGATGCCATTTAATTTTGTACCAGTTGATGACGTACATGATACAGTTCCTTGGTTAGGATGGAATTTGAAGAAAATGCTAATGCTTGATTCTTGTTGGTATTAAATTTTGTAATGTATGTAATTTATAGTAATTATTATGTTAAATTAATATTTATCTTCACTAATTTTGACTCTGATATAAATGATAGGTGATACTATGCTGCGCTCATGATGATTTGTTGGTGTGTAGTTCCAGCACTCATAGACAGAGATCAGCACTTCTACTTCGGCATAGCAAGCTGAGGCCAGTACTTCTTCAGCACATGACATTGTGTTAAGTCCTTTGGCACATTAATCTACTGCAGGTCCATCATCCTCGGGGCAGCATGATCTTCCTATCGATGTAGCAGATGATGAGCTACACATTCGGTTAATTTATTTTTTTTATCCTTGGTTAGATAAGATTTTATTACACTTTTTATTATAGTTTACTTTTATCTATTTTTATGCATATGGATCTGGGAGGGTTACATGTACGTGCGGGTCCATAGTAGTATGAGATGTCTGGCAGATGCGTGAGGGTGAGAAGATTAAGGTTGAGTGCAATCAGCTGGGGCAGCTAATTAAAAAAGCTGCTAGCTTATTGAGTTTATTTTTAGGAACAATTGCATGGAGGCATCAGCTTTGTCCTCTAAGTTATGCAAAGTAGAATGACTTGCTTCCGATATATAAAGTTGAGGTTCTATGAACTATGCAAGTAAAAAATTGGTATTAAATTATTTGTTATCTTGCATAGTTGATATATTATGCTATGTTTTATATTCTTTCAATAACAATATTTTGTATCAACACGGTATTAGATAGAGGCTTGGTAGATTTTATATTTCTTTATTTTCTTTTAGTGTCTGCGGTAAGGGTTTTGGTGACCAGGGCAGAAGCGTGGATTTCAAAAATTTATTATGAAACCACTACCAAACCCTTAACCCAAGACCTCCTTACTAGGAATTAAAACATACAAACATGCATATATAATATAAACTAGAGTTTAGGCACCAACATGAACAGCTAGTATCCAATCTGATGAAGAAAACCCTGATTCAGCCTTCTTCTCTACTAGGCGCCCAAACGTTCGCCCTCTAACGGTGATCCACACGAAACTCGGACAAGGAAGAACTCCTTCTTCAAGTTGCTTGGAGAAGTGGAACTCTTTCGGCAGCCTTTGGTCTATTGACCACTGTAGGACACCCTGTCCTACTGTAGGGCACTAAAAATACTCTCCTAAACCACTCTTGGTTTTAGGACAACCATTCTCTAGGACCCCTTAGGCTTATGTCCTAAAACAAAGCCTTGTCCTAGTAGAAAAGACCTTGTCTTAACAAGACAAGTCTTGTCTTAAAGAAAGGAGGGAGAGAGAGACACTCAGAATAGTACTTCGGTGGAATTCTAATATCCAATTGGGTTAGGAATTTGGTTAGCCTACATATGCTAGTATGTAATCCGGCTAACCAATTAGGATCCTATGACCCTAATTAAATCATGAATGACTTCCTTGACCAAGTCTCTATTGTGTGTGACCCATTGGGTTCCACATCTAGCCAACAGTAGGTTTAGGTTTGAGCCGATTTGATCTGATCAAACCCGATTGACCTAATTAGGAGGTCAAATTGGCTCACCTAATTGTCCAATTCGAATCACACATCGAATTGACTCATGAAACCAAATCAATTGGTTCATGAAAACCTACAAGACAAGATTGTCATCTAGCAATGTGTCATGCCTACCCAGAAGATGAGAAATTTTGATGGATTTACCAAAATATCCTTCAGTGGTGAGTTACCGGGCAATTCAGTCCTTCGATCTACTTGCACCCTAAATATGACTATGGATATGGATACTTGTCAAATCCAATTTCATATTCATTCCTTGCTCAATCTGATAATGATGATTCATTAATGAACCATTAGAAACGATTTCTAATGTTCATACTTTGATCAAAGATTTCCTGAATCTTCATTTGATTGAAATCATCTGGATGCGCTTCCTCTTATTAGGGTTGATCGATTCCTTTTTGACCTACTCACAACCTCCATATGCAATCCACCATACCCAGTATCACCCCATGCATGACTCAGTGTCATGATTGAGTGTGAACCAAAGTATGGATTCATGCATACAAGGTACCATGGCAGTCTCAGGTCAAAGGACCACATGCACTACTCCCACTATGAGAACTATTTTTTGACAAACATATAAGGTTCCATTAGATGTTCTCAAGCTGGATCCATTCAGTGAACTCATTCTCTAATGAGCACCCACATCTTAGTATTAGTGTCAAGCACAAGTGACCGTGAGATCAGTCACCCTCTTCACCAAGCATACATAGGATATGCTGGTCTTATTGGAAACATTGATCCCCTACTCAATATCCCATCGACCAGGAATATCTAGATTAGGGTTTTAAGGCTTTAGGTCTCACTGGTATGATCTCATCATAACCCTAGAACCATAGACCTAATCTACGGGGTTCATCATATCTTAATAAAATTAATAAGATACAGCGTATGATGAAAATAAAATGCCTTTATTAATTGATAATGCCAATACACTGGTTTGGGATACAAAAGAAAATCCCATCAAAATACAACATTTCGATTGGCCTTTAGGGCATAATCCTTTCATCTACATGATTATTTCTAATATTTGCTTGACTTACTAATTATTTTCTTTGCAGTCTAAGTTTGTACTCCCTCCATCTGCTCATGATTTTGTACTAAAGTCTCTCAATAAAAATAGAAAGAATATAAAGCATAGTTGAAGATGAAGTACAAGTTACCGGGTATGATAGAGGAGCAAGTAGTTGATACTTGTCCTCCTGATGTACCCTCTTATCAGTAGATGGAGTTGGATCATTATTGGTTCTCTGAGAGGGGATAGGTATCTTCTAATTTCTTTGAAGCAAGTTTATTAAAATATTTGGTTTATATTGCATATTATACATATACATACTGGTGTGGATACCAGAAATCGAAAGAAACTTCACTCCAACAAGGAGTCATTTCCTTTTTAAGAGTCCTGTAATTAATTTTGAGTTTCAAATCAAGAGTGTTTATTGAGTCTTGTAATTACTTTTAAAATTTCATTTCCTGTAAGTCCATTTCAAGTTTTAAAGTCTAAGATAGTTGAGTTTAATTCAGTTAAGTTAAGTCAAATTTAGTTGAGTTAAGTCTATTCAAGTCTTAAAGCCATGAAAGCCAGCAACAAGACTCAAATTCTGGACCCCAGAATTTGACCCCATGAAGAAGAGAAGACACACCACCAAGCAAGAGAAAAGGACCATCAACTAGGACCACTTGGCGCCACATGTTTTCTTGAAATTAGAAGACCACCTCACCATGCCATGTCATCAGCCAGAGGTGCCACCTCACCAGCCACTTCATCACCCTTTGGGCACCAACAAGGGAGATTCAAATTCAAGGAGGTCGGCCACATCCCTCCAAGCCCTCCACCAAATCCTCCAACTCCCCCCACATCCCTCCAAACCCTCCATCAAATCCTCCAACCCCCCTTGTAATCCTCCTCAATTTGGAGAGTTTTTAAATTTCAAAAGCTAGCTTTGTGATGCTATTAAAAGCCTTGGACGCCTATTGTAAAGGGGATTGAAAATGAATGAAATACAAGTGAAGTTTTGAAGCAAATTGTCTTGTGTTCTTGTGTGAAAGTTTCTTCCTCCATGCCAAAGCCAATTTTTTTTTTCCAAGCAACTCACCATTCCAGTACAAGACGAAGGCATTGGAGTCGGCCAGATCTTCTACAATTTCTTCTTTGTTCACAAATCCTCCCAACCTTTCTTTACATTTGTCTCTTTCTTCCTTAACCTTTGATCTTCAATTGCAGGGTCCTTCGAAGTCTTTGAGTTGAGAACCGGGTTTCCCCTTGACAATAAACCGACAGACTGAAGTCCAAGTCCAGAGTTCTGATCTTTGTTATCCAAGTCCTCCAGTCCAGAGCATTGGTAGTTTCAAGGTATGAATCAAAAGAAGGTTGGAAAGCTCATCAAGGTAAGTCCATAATCATTAGCCCCTATTATCTAGATCTTCTTCCTTCTTAGTTTAGGATTGTGTCTAATCAAGCAAAAGTTCCATTTCATGTAATCCTTAAGTCTTATTATGATGAGTACAATGCTAGTGTAATTAGGTCTCATTGCTCTACAAACCATAATCTAAACATTAATCATATACTTGCCGCATCATATTGGTATCAGAGCATGGTTGCATTAGGGTAGAATAGTTCTCTTTAAATCCAAGCAAGATCTAAAATTCACGCCTCCTGAGCGGGTGTACTCCAGTACACTGTCACGACCCATGGGAATAATGAGCCCCTGGCCGGACATGATTTTTTTTAGATTGATGTTTGGGTAAGCCATTGCACTTGTTTGATTTGGTTCTGTTTTCTGAAAATTTGCATCTGTTTACTGTAATCCGTCTGCAGCTTCAAAGGCAATTCGCTAATTTTTTGTTGAAATATTTTTTTTCTTGTTCTTTCTTAAGTCAGTTATCACCATATTAAGTTTCATCATCAGAAAAAAATTATAAAAAAAATGAAAATTTCTGCAGTTCAACACTATCATTAGGGTTCTGTTATGTCCTTTTTATTTATCTTCATTTTTAGGATCTGCTTAGAGTAGTACAGATTTTAGTTTTAAAATTCCTTTCATCTACATTGAAACATATAAGTTAGGAATCCTCTGTGAATTTTTTAGAATTTTTGGACATTTTGTTCATCACGTTTTCAACACCACTTTCAAATTGCAACACACTTCTGCAACACCTTTGCATTTCATTCATCTCATGAGAAATCAAATTAAAGGCATCAATTTGACATAGGGTCAAGGTTTCATCACCTGTCCCTATCCCAAAATTCACCAACCTGCATATCGATCCCAGCTCGTTAATTAAAATTGAGTAGAACGTTAATTGCCCTAGTGGGTTAGGGACACCAATAAGTTGGATTCAGGTTAGGGTCAAGTTAGCTGTGTTAGCTAATTAGTGTGTGCTTACTGGCTTGGTGTCTAGGTTTGGTGCATCAGGGCTTGTGATTTGGTCCACCTACCTGGCCAATCTCAGATTGGTGTCTAAGGTTGGCAATCAGGGACCTTCACTCCCCTCCACCTACCTGGCTAAGTCCCATAAGTACTACTAGCTAGTTGGTTCACTTAATTAGACTTCTAATTTGTGCTCTAGGTCTAGAAAACCTTAGCTCGAACTTGAGTCCATTTGCATGCATGACAACTAGAGCAGGGACACCATATTCACCAATCCAAGCCCAGTCAAGTGTAGCCATGGACCAAAACTTAGGGAATTTGGTTAAAAGCCTAAATGATCAAGTGGCCCAACTGACTAAGAGTTTAACTGAGCAATTGGCCCAAACAAATCAGAATGTAGCACAAACCAACCAAGACATGAATGAGCAGTTAGCCCACATCATTACTAGGTTGGATCTGTTAGAGGCTAGAACCCCTGAAAGCAATCATGAAGCCCAGACTGAGCCTGAGCCTAGTCTTGCACCTGAACTCGAGACCCCATTGAACCATAGAAGGATTCCATATCAAAACCCTCTCTACGAAACAAACCCTAGAAGTGCTCCCCAAGATCAGTTTTATGATCCAATTCCTAGAGGACCCCACCCTGATCAAACCATCGATCCCAACCCAAGGAGATTCCATCATGAGCCTAACTATGAACCCAATGTCAGGAGACCCACCCCAATTCACTTTGATCAAGATGACCGAATCATGAAGAACATTAGGCTGGAAGCTCCCACCTTTGATGAAATTTTAGATCCTAAGATCTACATTGATTGGGAAGGTGAGATGGACCAGTATTTTGACTGGTTTGAGATGAGTGAAGAGCGCAAGTGTAAGTTTGCAAAGCTTAAACTTGTGCGCCAAGCTAGGTTATATTGGGGAAACGTTGAGAGACTCACTAGACAGAGAGGTGATGTGCCCATAGTGACCTGGCGAGCTATGAAACTTAGGCTTAGGGAGAAATACCTTCCTATGTCCTACCACCAAAGACTCCTAGATCAATGGCAAAGACTTACTCAAGGAAATAGGAGTGTCGCAGAGTACATAGCGAAGTTTGACGAATTCGTTATGAGGTGCAATGTTGATGAATCTGAGTCGGTGACCTTGTCTAGATTTAGAGCCGGCTGAGGGAAGAAATTCAAAGAGAATTGTTCATGCGAGAGGTACATGACCTAGAATTGGCTTATCGGATAGCTAGGGATGCTGAGAGATTCCATAGAGGTCCAATCTATCGTAGGCCCGAAGCCCCTAGGACTAGTACACCTTACCAGTAGTCAGGATCCAATCAGCTTAGATTCAACTGACCCAATCCCAATGTGCCTGTGACCCGAAGAGATGACAAGGGAAAAATACCTGAGACCCAAAGAACTCCAAATGCCTGTTTCAAGTGTAACAAAGTGGGTCACTATTCTAGCAGCTATCCCAATAGAGCCCTACACATAGGGGAAGTAGAAGAGGAAGCCATAGAATCCCAAGGTGAATTTGAGGAGGAAGTATACCAGGCAGATGAGAACTTGGTTGAAAAGTATGAGGAAGAGGAAGTCCTGGTAGATCAAGAACCTCTTTCAAAAGAACAACCTCCAGAAGTTAGTGAAGTGCTAGAGGAGTTCAAAGACGTGTTCCCCGACGACTTACCCGACCAACTCCCACCTCTTAGGGATATACAACATGTGATAGATTTAGTCCCTGGAGCAACCCTACCAAACCTTCTCCATTATAGAATGAACCTTACCGAGCACCAAGAATTACAACGATAAGTAGGAGAACTCCTAAAGAAAGGATTTATTAGGGAAAGTTTGAGTCCATGCGCAGTCCCAACCTTACTTACCCCTAAGAAAGATGGCACATGGAGAATGTGTTGATAGTCGTGCCATAAATAAAATCACGGTGAAGTATAGGTTTCCCATCCCCCGCTTGGATGATATGTTAGATATGATGGCCGGTGCAACTATATTTTCTAAGATTGACCTGAAGAGCGGCTATAACCAAGTTAGGATCAGACCAGGGGATGAATGGAAGACTGCCTTTAAAACTAATGACGGGTTATTTGAATGGGTAGTCATGCCTTTTGGGTTATCAAACGCCCCTAGCACTTTTATGCGAATCATGAATCAAGTCCTATGGGCCTTTATTAGAAAATTTGTTGTCGTTTACTTTGACGACATACTTATCTATAGTAGGACTAGAGAAGATCATCAACAACATCTGAGGCAGGTCTGTTTAGCACTTAGGAAAGATAACCTCTATGCAACCTAGAGAAATGTGCTTTCATGACTACTAGAGTTATCTTCCTAGGATTTGTTGTGACTCCTAAAGGAGTATCCGCTGACCCTGAGAAGGTTAAGGCAATTGTAGAGTGGCCAACACCCAATAATATTCACGAAGTAAGAAGTTTTCATGGCCTCGTTACGTTTTATCGAAGATTTATTAGATGGTTTAGCACCATAGTTGCTCCTATCATGGATTGTATTAGGAAGGGCCACTTTGAATGGACGAAGTCAGCTGATAAGGCCTTCCTTCACATCAAGGATAAGATGACCCAAGCACCAGTCTTAAGACTACCCGATTTTTCTAAGGTCTTTGAAGTAGCATGCGATGCTTCGGGAGTAGGGATTGGTGGAGTTCTGAGTCAAGAGAACCATCCCGTAGCATTCTTTAGTGAGAAATTGAATGAAGCCAGGAAGAAATACTCCACATATGATCGGGAGCTTTATGCGGTAGTGCAAGCATTAAGGTATTGTAGGCATTATCTCCTACTGCAAGAATTTGTTTTATTTTCAGACCATGAAGCCCTTAGGTTTTTGAGTTCCCAAAAGAAACTAAACCCTAGGCATGCCAAATGGGTAGAATACATCCAATCCTATACTTTTGTCCTAAAACATCAATCGGGAACTGACAATAAGGTAGCTGATGCCCTAAGTCATAGAACGTTACTTTTATATTCAGTCAGTACTAAGTCATAGGTTTTGAAAGACTCAAGGAGCAGTACGAAACCTGTCCAGATTTTGATGAAATTTATCAGGTTTTGCGTCAAGGACCATCTAGTGATCATAGTGACTATACCCTTCTAGATGGTTATCTTTTTAGAGAGAATAGGCTTTGCATCCCAAGAACCTCCTTAAGGGATTTTTTAGTTTGGGAGATACATGCGGGAGGTTTGGCTGGCCACTTCGGACGAAACAAGACTATCTTGGCTATTGAGGAACAATTTTACTGGCCAGGCCTTAAGAAACAAGTAGCAAACCTTGTAGCCCGATGTAGGACATGTGCTGTTGCTAAACAGCAAAAGAAGAATACCGGGCTATACACTCCATTACCTGTACCTGAGTGTCCATGGCAGGATCTAAGCATGGACTTTGTTCTAGGATTACCCAAGACCATTCGAAAACATGATTCAATCTTTGTGGTGGTCGACCGGTTTTCAAAAATGGCCCATTTCATACCTTGCTCCCAAACTTCCGATGCCTCTAGGATAGCCAAACTCTTTCTTGATCAAGTAGTCAGACTCCACGGGTTACCAAAAACCATAGTTTCTGATAGGGATGTCCGCTTCACAAGTTACTTCTGGAAAACCCTTTGGCACCTATTAGGAACCAGACTGAAATTCTCTACAGCCTACCATCCCCAGACTGATGGACAAATCGAGGTTGTAAATAGAAGTCTAGGGAACTTGCTGAGATGCATAGTGGGAGAAAGTCTAGGGAACTGGGATTTGTTAATTCCACGTGCTGAGTTCGCTTACAACAGTTCGGTCAATAGATCTACGGGCAAAAGTCCCTTTGAGATAGTCCATGGTTACAAGCCTAGGAAGCCTTTAGATCTAATCCCACTACCATTCACACACGAGTCTCTGAGTCTGCTGAGTCTTTTGCACAGCATGTCATAAATCTGCATAAAGAAATCAGTAATAAGATCAACCTGAGCAATGAAACTTATAAACACTTAGCTGACTCACATAAGAGGGCTAAAGAATTCTGTGAAGGGGATTATGCAATGATTAGGCTCAACCCTGAACGGTTCCCCTCTGGAACCATAAAGAAGCTGTATGCCCGTGGAGTGGGACCTTTCAAGATCTTAAAGAAAATAGGGCCAAATGCATATGTTTTGGAACTTCCACCTGATATGGGTATCAGTACAACCTTTAATGTTTCAGACCTAGTAGAATACAAAGAACCAGTACTAATACCTAGTGAGCCTTTTGGGCCAGAAACTTTCATTGAGAGTGAACATATTTCCGAGTATCCACCACCAACCCTACCTGAGCGGAGAGAGAGGATTGAGAGCATCCTGGATGACAAGACCATTACTACCAGGAATAAGGACTATCAGTGATACCTGGTTCAATGGCAAGGTCGACCTGAGTCTGACAACTCTTGGATTACTCGAGAGGACCTGCGAAGACTTAACCCAGACTTGTTCGAGCATTACCAGGGCAAAATTGAACCATACTCGACTAGGTCGAGTTCTGCCCAACCCAGGAGAATTGGTGTGGACACCAGAAACTGAAAGAAACTTCACTCCAACAAGGAGTAATTTCCTTTTTAAGAGTCCTGTAATTAATTTTGAGTTTTAAATCAAGAGTGTTTATGGAGTCCTGTAATTACTTTTAAAATTTCATTTCCTGTAAGTCCATTTCAAGTTTTAAAGTATAGGATAGTTGAGTTTAATTTAGTTGAGTTAAGTCAAATTCAGTTGAGTTAAGTATATTCAAGTCTTAAAGCCATGAAAGCCAGCAACAAGACTCAAATTCTGGACCCCAGAATTTGATCCCATGAAGAAGAGAAGACACACCACCAAGCAAGAGAAAATGACCATCAACTAGGACCACTTGGTGCCACATGTTATCTTGAAATTAGAAGACCACCTCACCATGCCATGTCATCAGCCAGAGGTGCCACCTCACCAGCCACTTCATCACCCTTTGGGCGCCAACAAGGGAGATTCAAATTCAAGGAGGTCAGCCACATCCCTCGAAGCCCTCCACCAAATCCTCCAACTCCCCCCACATCCCTCCAAACCCTCCATAAAATCCTCCAACCCCCCTTGTAATCCTCCTCAATTTGGGGAGTTTTTAAATTTCAAAAGCTAGCTTTGTGAGTCTATTAAAAGCCTTGGACGCCTATTGTAAAGGGGATTGAAAATGAATGAAATACAAGTGAAGTTTTGAAGCAAATTGTCTTGTGTTCTTGTGTGAAAGTTTCTTCCTCCACGCCAAAGCCAATTTTTTTATTTTCTCCAAGCAACTCACCATTCCAATACAAGACGAAGGCATTGGAGTCGGCCAGATCTTCTGCAATTTCTTCTTTGTTCACAAATCCTCCCAACCTTTCTTTACATTTGTCTCTTTCTTCCTTAACCTTTGATCTTCAATTGCAGGGTCCTTCGAAGTCTTTGAGTTGAGAACCGGGTTTCCCCTTGACAATGAACCGACAGACTGAAGTCCAAGTCCAGAGTTCTGATCTTTGTTATCCAAGTCCTCCAGTCCAGAGCGTTGGTAGTTTCAAGATATGAATCAAAAAAAGGTTGGAAAGCTCATCAAGGTAAGTCCATAATCATTAGCCCCTATTATCTAGATCTTCTTCCTTCTTAGTTTAGGATTGTGTCTAATCAAGTAAAAGTTCCATTTCGTGTAATCCTTAAGTCTTATTATGATGAGTACAATGCTAGTGTAATTAGGTCTCATTGCTCTACAAACCATAATCTAAACATTAATCATATGCTTTCCGTATCACATACATTACTTTCAGGATGTAAGAAGTTATCTATTTGATTTTACAGACATATTCTAATATTGGTAGAGCAGCACGAGGAGCTCTATCTATTTCTCATACATCGGGATCCAAGAGTTACGCGCGAGTCAGACAAAAGTTCATAAGTTTTTTAAACTATAAACATATATTTTCAATATTAAAGTATTTATACATTTTAATGAAACTAATATTATATATCATGAAAAAAGTATCGCGATATATATATGTATCGTGGATGATGTATCGCGGTACATATATGTACTATGGATGATGTATCGTGACACATATATGTATTACAATATATATATGTATCATGATACTTAAATAATCTTTAAATTTGTTTGAATTATTTGCTTAAAATTAAAATTTTCTTGTAGCATGGATGAGCATGGGAGGGAACCTGGTAAGGTGGAGTTTTACCGAATGGCTCATACTCATCATGATGGCACTTTTGTCAAAGATGAGTCGAGTGATATATGTATAAGTTTTTATTATAATTTATTTCATACAATAATTTAAATTTAATTTTGTTAGTCATTAAGATCTAACTAATTTTTTAAATTAATACAAGAAAGGGCTATAGCTCTTATTGCCGAGCGTGTCGATGACTCTACAGCATTTATGCAGAGTAGTCGCATCGAGGTCGAGGTGTTTATAGAGTTGATGGGGCCGAAGCACTACGGTTGAGTGAGGGGCTATGGAGTTGGAGTTACCCCCACGCAGTTATTTATGATCAGTAGATTTACACATGATGCTACAGAGGGTGCTCAGGATGCACGTGTTTGTAGATTTGAGGAGGAGATAGAGGAGATGCGACATAGCCGTGACACTGATAGAGAAGCGATGGAGAGCATGAGAGAGTACATTGAGTGGCTTACTCTGTCGTACAGATGTTTGTTCCACATCAAGTAAATATATATGTTATCAAAGACATATTCTTATATTAAATTAATAATTTATATAATATATTATCATTCATAGTTTCATAAATTAAATATTTTAAATATTTCTTATAGATTTTTGGAGCATCAGATCCTCATGGACAGGGGATGACCTACCTCCTACAGATCATTGACCTCGGCTTTTTGTTATTTTATATCTTATATTTCATGTATTTTTTAATTTTGCTAAACAAACATATGTATAACAACTTTGTTATATTAGATCATTATGAATTTTATATTTGGGATTTATATTTGGATGTGAAGAATGCATGCAATGGGATTGGAATATTTATTATTATTGCATTATACAGGTTAAAAAAATTATACAAATTTTAAATTTAAAAATAATTATTTTATTTTTGTAAAAAAATAATGGATTTCTCGATGCTTTAAAGTGTCAGGAATTCCAATATTTTTCCCAATGCTTTAAAGTGTCAGGAATTCCAGTTATCCCAATGCTTTAAAGTGTCAAGAAATCTAGATTTTTCCCAACACTGCATCAGAATTTTAGGGCTCTTTTCCAATGTTTTAAAGCATCAAGAATTCCAGGGGTCTTTTGTAGGGTTTTGCGTGGTGCTCCCAAGCCTTTGAGAGACTTGGGAGGCCATGGCAGGGATGCTGGAGATGATCCCTAAAGCTTGGGGGCATGTTCCAAGCTGTCCTGGAGGTGTTCCAGGGATTTCTGGGGGTTGTTCCCAGGGCTCTAAGTCATATTTGGATCACGGCATGCTGGGCCAGGGGCTTGATCCAGGGTTGAGTATTTTTCTCATATGACTTAGAGGAGAGTTTTTTAGGAGATTGTAACATAACCCAATTGGGTTATAGGGTTGGGTCTAGGTTTGTTATGTTGGTTAGGAGGTTAGCCAGTTGGTTGGTTGTAACCAATTAAGAAGCCCAACCATGTGAGGTGTTCTAACCAGTTTGTTATTGGACCATCAAGTCCTAATCGCCCATGTGATTAAGTCCTAACAAGACCAAGAAGTTGTTAGCCCAAGTAGTCCAAGATCAAGAAGCCTAAGAAGACCAAGTTCACCACCCCATGTGCTATTTAATCGAGGGAGCATGCAGTTTGGAGTTAGGAGAGATTGGTGAGGCTTCTCACTTGAAAGGGCCGACGGTTTCTTGGAGAGGCTGAGCACGATGCTTGGAGAACACCCTTATGGGTGTGACCATCGTGAGGAGCTTCTTGAGGGGGTCTCTCAATTTGGAGAGGTCGACCGTGTGGAGCATGTTATTTTGTCTTGTAACAAGGTTCTTCTTCAAAGGAATGAATAAAGTAATCTCTCTTTTTCTTCTACATCTCTTCTATATATCTCTTTTATTGCATGATATTGAATCCAAGAACAGGTTGTTGCTGGTTCTTGATCAAGAAGGTTGGTTCTTGATCTTTCCCTCGTTGTTTTTGCTGTGTAGGTGCTAATCCAGATCTTCCACCAAGTGGTATCAATGCCTAGGAATCTCAACAATTGGTATCAGAGCGGGGTTCATGGGGGTTTGAGCCTTAGGAGAGGAGAATTCAAGAAAGGAGGCTTTGCATAAGAGGTCTGACATTGACGTTAGGTATGCACAGTTGTATGGGTGTACTGCAAAAGCACAGGTTGGTGTTGCAGTCACGGGAATAGATCAGGAAGATATCAGTTCAAGCTCAGGAGAGCGGTGGAGCATGAGTCTCAGAAGCTATGGAGCACAGGTTGATGTTCTAGCTAGGGAGGCGAGGTAGCTTCAACGGGAAGATGTTAGCTCTGGAGATAGCAAGAAGGGTGTAGATGGTCACATGGAGCTTGTCAAGGATGGAGAAAGGAAAAGCATGATTTTCTTAGGTTTTATCACTAGGTTAGATGGTGTAGACACCAGAAGCAGAAGCAGAATAAAACCTCACTCAAGTAAGGTTAACCTAATTCCACTTTGGATCAAAGATCACTAGGTTAAATTTTTCTTGTAAAGGACAATTTACTTTCAAGAGTCCTGTAATTACTTAGTTTCAATTTCATGAATCCTGTAATTATGTCCAATCGAGTCCTGTAATTATGTCCTATCTCAATCTGGGTTCAAATAAGAACTCAATTAGAGTTCCATTAGGTTTATTTAAATCAAGTCCAAGCTACTTCAAGTTGAGGTTCACCAAATCACTTGGAGCTTCCAAATCAAGACCTTGGTCCACCAAGCTGGAATTCCACATCACCATGCCAACAAAGCAGCCACCAGGGATGCCACATCATCAGCCACGTCACCTTCAAATGGGCGCCTAAAGGGGAGATCGACCAAGCATTTTAAATTCAAAGAAACCGGCCAATCTCCATGAATTTCTCCTTATCCCATGTAACAAGGCCCCATATCCTCCAACCTCCCTTGTAATCCTCCACAATTTGGGGAGTTTTCAAATTTCAAAAGTTTTGTAAGGCTATTAAAAAGCCTTGGACGCCCCATTGTAAAGGGGATTTGATTTTTCGAGATTAATGAAAGTTGAAGTTGAATTGAAGTTTTATGTTTTGAGTGATTGTCTCTAAGCCCCTCTTCCATACCAAACTATTCTCTCTTCCAAGCATCCAACGCCCAAGTCAAGAAGAAGGCCTTGGAGTCGGCCAAGCCATCTCAAATCTCTTTCTTTGCTCACAAATTTTTCATCCCTTCCATATGCATGCCTTTCTTCTTCCTTAACTCTTATTCTTTATGTGCAGGGGGTCCTTCGAGGTTTTCGAGTTGCAAGCAGGGTCTTCCTTGACAAGGAACCAACAAGCTGAAGCCCAAGTCCAGGGTTCTGATCTCTGTTATCCAAGGTTCTTCAGTTCTGAGCGTTGGTAGTTTCAAAGTATGAATCAAAAGAAGGTTGGAAAGCTCATCACGGTAAGTCCACAATCATTAGCCCCTATTATCTAGATCTTCTTCCTTCTTAATTTAGGATTGTGTCTAATCAAGTAAAAGTCCCTTTTCATGTAATCCTTAAGACTTATTATGATGAGTACAATGCTAATGTAATTAGGTTTCATTGCTCTACATACACTAATCAAATCATTAATCATATGCTTGCCGCATCAAATTGGTATCAGAGCATGGTTGCATTAGGGTAGAATAGTTTTCTTTAAATCCAAGCAAGATATAAAATTCATGCCTCCTGAGTGGGTGTACTCCAGTACACTGTCACGACCCATGGGAATAATGAGCCCCTGGCCGGACGTGAGTTTTTTTTAGATTGAAGTTTGGGTAAGCCATTGCACTTGTTTGATTAGGTTCTGTTTTTCTGAAAATTTGTATCTGTTTACTGTAATCCGTCTGCAACTCCAAAGGAAAGTCACTAAGTTTTTGTTGAAATATTTTTTTTCTTGTTCCTTTTTAAGTCAGTTATCACCATATTAAATTTTATCATCATAAAAAAATTATAAAAAAAATAAAAATTTCTGTAGTTCGACACTGTCATTAGGGTTCTGTTCATTCCTATTTATTTATCTTCATTTGTAGGATCTTCTTAGAGTAGTATAGATTTTAGTTTTAAAATTCCTTTCATCCACATTGAAACATATAAGTTAGGAATCCTCTATGAGTTTTTCAAGATTTTTTATCACGTTTTCCACACCACTTTCAAACTGCAACACACTTCTGCAGCACCTTTGCATTTCATTCATCTCATGAGAAATCAAATTAAGGGCATCAATTTGACATAGGGTCAGGGTTTCATCACCTGTCCCAAGCCCAAAAATCACCAACCAGCATATCGATCCTAGCCCGTTAATTAAAATTGAGTAGAACGTTAATTGCCCTATTGGGTTAGGGACACCAACAAGTTGGGTTCAGGTTAGGGTCAAGTTAACTGTGTCAGCGAATTGGTGTGTGCTTACTAGCTTGGTGTCTAGGATTGGTGCATCAGGGCTTATGATTTGGTCCACCTACCTGGCCAATCTTAGATTGGTGTTTAAGGTTGGAAATCAGGGACTTTTACTCCCCTCCACCTACCTGGCTAAGTCCCATAAGTACTACTAGCTAGTTGGTTCACTTAATTAGACCTCTAATTTGTGCTCTAGGTCTAGGAAACCTTAGCTCGAGCTTGAGTCTACTTGCATGCATGAAAACTAGATCAGGGGCCTCATATTCACCAACCAGACCCAGTCCAGTGTAGCCATGGACCCGAATCTTGAAACCATGCTGAGAGGCCTAAATGATCTAATGGCCTAATTGAACCAAATGCTGGCTAAACAATTTTCCTTAGACCAACCAACTCCTACTATCCCATTAGCTCATATGAATGATAGGAGTAAGAACCTTGAAGTACAAGTTGAGTTCATGAATACTCAAGACTTAGGGTATCCTCAAACTGAAGGGCTAGGGAAGGAAGAAGGCAAATTTGAACCTAAAAAATATGTGTATAAGACTGACATAAGTTTAATAGATGAAAATGAAGGGGAAGACTATGAAGAGAACAACTTTAGTACCTTACCTGAGGAAACCTTTGGTAAAGAAAAGATTATTGAGCCTAGTCCTGAAACATCAGAACAACCAAAATTTAGTGAGGACTTGGTTCCCGTAAGACAATGCCCTCAGGAAGAACCCAATACTTTAGCTTCGACACAAGAACTCCTTCAGGTACCTGAGAAGAACCCAATCATTATTTTAGAAGACTTTCCTGATGACCTTCAACTACCTAGAAGCATCTCGCCTGTAGATCAAAATTCTAATCTTAAGGTCATCATGAGTAACCAAGGTCTGTTTCAAGATTCCTCTAAATTACCCCAAGTCTCGGATTCCTATTTCCTGCCTTTCCCTGAGTCTTATCATAATTTTAGAGCCATTAAGTTTCATTTTGATGAGATTACTAGGTTGCATGAGCCTTTAAAGCCTATTCCTTTTGCTACCTACTTTTGGAAAACCTTATGGCATTTGCTAGGAACCCATGGTAAATTCTCATGTGCATACCAGACCAGGGTCAAACCTAGAGAGTCATTAATCTGTTAGGTTTAGGCCCTAGAGAGTCCAATAAAATTCCTCTCAATAAGGATGCCTAGTTCAGTCTGCATTTCGTAAGTGCTTGTGTAAGTTTCTGAGTCTGCTAAGTCTTTTGCACAGCATGTCACAAATCTGCATAAAGAAATCAGTAATAAGATCAACCTGAGCAATGAAACTTATAAACACTTAGCTGACTCACATAAGAAGGCTAAAGAATTCTGTGAAGGGGATTATACGATGATTAGGCTCAACCCTGAATGGTTCCCCTCTAGAACCATAAAGAAGCTGCATGCCCGCGGAGCGGGACCTTTCAAGATCTTAAAGAAAATAGGGCCTAATGCATATGTTTTGGAATTTCCACCTGATATGGGTATCGGTACAACCTTTAATGTTTCAGACCTAGTAGAATACAATGAACCAGTACTAATACCTAGTGAGCCTTTTGGGCCAGAAACTTTCATTGAGAGTGAACATATTTTCGAGTGTCCACCACCAACCCTACCTGAGCGGAAAGAGAGGATTGAGAGAATTCTGGATGACAAGACCATTACTACCAGGAATAAGGACTATCAGCGATACTTGGTTCAATGGCAAGGTCGACCTGAGTCCGATAACTCTTGGATTACTCGAGAGGACCTGCAAAGACTTAACCCAGACTTGTTCGAGCATTACCAGGGCAAAACTGAACCATACTCGACTGGGTCGAGTTCTGCCCACCCCAGGAGAATTGGTGTGGACACCAGAAGTAGAAGCATAATAAAACCTCACTCAGAAAAGGTTAACCAGATTCCACTTTGGATCAAAGATCACTAGGTTAAATTTTTCTTGTAAAGGGCAATTTACTTTCAAGAGTCCTGTAATTACTTAGTTTCAATTTCATGAATCCTGTAATTATGTCCAATCAAGTCCTGTAATTATGTCCTGTCTCAATCTGGGTTCAAATAAGAACTCAATTAGAGTTCCATTAGGTTTATTTAAATCAAGTCCAAGCTACTTCAAGTTGAGGTTCACCAAACCACTTGGAGCTTCCAAATCAAGACCTTGGTCCACCATGCTGAAATTCCACATCACCATGCCAACAAAGCAGCCACCAGAGATGCCACATCATCAGCCACGTCACCTTCAAATGGGCGCCTAAAGGGGAGATCGACCAAGCATTTTAAATTCAAAGAAACAGGCCAATCTCCATGAATTTCTCCTTATCCCATGTAACAAGGCCCCATATCCTCCAACCTCCCTTGTAATCCTCCACAATTTGGGGAGTTTTCAAATTTCAAAAGTTTTGTAAGGCTATTAAAAAGCCTTGGATGCCCCATTGTAAAGGGGATTTGATTTTTGGAGATTAATGAAAGTTGAAGTTGAATTGAAGTTTTATGTTTTAAGTGATTGTCTCTAAGCCCCTTTTCCACACCAAACTATTCTCTCTTCCAAGCATCCAATGCCCAAGTCAAAAAGAAGGCCTTGGAGTCGGCCAAGCCATCTCAAATCTCTTTCTTTGCTCACAAATTTTCCATCCCTTCCATATGCATGCCTTTCTTCTTCCTTAACTCTTATTCTTTATGTGCAGGGTCCTTCGAGGTTTTCGAGTTGCAAGCAGGGTCTTCCTTGACAAGGAACCAACAAGCTGAAGCCCAAGTCCAGGGTTCTGATCTCTGTTATCCAAGGTTCTTCAGTTTTGAGCGTTGGTAGTTTCAAGGTATGAATCAAAAGATGGTTGGAAAGCTCATCACGATAAGTCCACAATCATTAGCCCCTATTATCTAGATCTTCTTCCTTCTTAATTTAGGATTGTGTCTAATCAAGTAAAAGTCCCTTTTCATGTAATCCTTAAGACTTATTATGATGAGTACAATGCTAATGTAATTAGGTTTCATTGCTCTACATACACTAATCAAATCATTAATCATATGCTTACCGCATCATTAGAGGAGCTGGGATGAGCTCTTTGTTTCAGAGGAGCCTGTGGGATGCAGTGTATCTGAAATGGTCTTGGAGGTGTTCGTGGTATGCGAAGGGTTCGAGGAGGTAGCAATGGGGTATGAGGTTCAGGTGCAGGCTTAGAAGGGTAGTGTTGAGTTGCTGGCATCGGGATTTCTTTCTGTGGCATCAGGGAGACTTCAGTTTCAGGTGGAGCACCAGGGAGAGGTGGCTTCATGGAAGAAGCAGGATTCGACATGAGTTCAGAGCGGGAGGTGCAGTAAAAGTAGCCATATCCTAGCACGAGCACCAGGGGTGCACTTAGCCAGGTGGAGCAAAGTGTGTAGAGATTTGGCATGGCTCTAAGGAGATGGTGTCAGGTGGAACTCTAGTTACAGCGAGTGCTGGCTCTGGTTCGCTGTGGTCTCTCTAGGAAAGTCTAAGGAAAAGACTATTGCAACTGCTATATAGAAGGAAGGCTATAATTATGGTGCAAGGATACAAGCAAGGGTCTTCAACTATGGAGGCAGTCATCCCAAAGGCCTCCAAGGGCTAGCAGTAGCTGAGGGGTGTTGGCAGAGGCAAGGAGATCTGCATAAGGAGCTGTCAAGACATGCAGTTATATTGGGGTTGTGCAGGAGGACATTGCTAGGTTTACCAAAGCTTAAAAGCACCAAGGTGGAGATTGTAGGGTTTTGCATGGTGCTTCCAAGCCTTGGAGAGACTTGGAAGGCCATGACAGGGATGTTGGAGGTGATCCCTGGAGCTTGGGGGTGTGTTCCAAGCTTTCCTGGAGGAGTTCTAGGGGTTTCTGTAGGTTGTCCCCAGGGCTCTGAGTTATATTTGGATCACGACATGCTAGGCCAGGGGCTTGATCCAGGGTTGAGTATTTTTCTCATGTGACTTATGGGAAGAGTTTTTTGAGAGATTGTAACATAACCCAATTAGGTTATAGGGCTGGGTCTAGGTTTGTTAAGTTGGTTAGGAGGTTAGCTAGTTGGATGGTTAGTTGGTTGGTTGTAACCAATTAGGAAGCCCAGCCATGTGAGGTGTTCTAACCAGTTTGTTATTAGACCATCCAAGTCCTAACCGCCCATGTGATTGAGTCCTAACAAGACCAAGAAATTGTTAGCTCAAGTAGTTCAAGATCAAGAAGCCTAAGAAGACCAAGTTCGCCACCCCATGTGCTATTTAATTAAGGGGGCATGCGGTTTGCAGTTAGGAGAGACCGGTGAGGCTTCTCACTTGGGAGGGCTGACGTTTCTTGGAGAGGCCGAGTGTGATGCTTGGAGAACGCCCTTGTGGGTGTGACCATCGTGCGGAGCTTCTTGAGGGGGTCTTTCGATTTGGAGAGGCTGACCGTGTGGAGCATATTATTGTTGTCTCGTAACAAGGTTCTTCTCCAAAGGAATGAATAAAGCAATCTCTTTTTTTCTCCTACATCTCTTCTCTATATCTCCTTTGTTGCATGATATTGAATCCAAGAACAGATTGTTGCTGGTTCTTGATCAAGAAGGTTGGTTCTTGATCTTTTACTTGCTGTTTCTGTTGCGTAGGCGCTGATCCGGATCTTCCACCAAGTGGTATTAGTGCCTAGGAATCTCAACATCTTTCCCGATACTTTTAAAAAGTATCAGGAAAAAGCATCTCCACTCCTACATTGCCGATGCTTTTTATAGCATCGGGAAGATTTTTTCCAATGCTTTAAAGCGTTGGAAAAAGTCTTTTTTAGTATTGGAAAAACCTGTTTCTCTTGTAGTATAGGATCTCATAGACACATAATTAGCTCGATCATATATTCTATTGGCATAGAACCTTTGACGATCGAGTGGCATTGTTGGATTGCCGATTCGCTCCCCTGGATACCTACAAAACAAGTCCCTGACCAAATTTTCTCTAGTGGGGGACACTCTGATGCCTAAGTCAGAAAGAGGTTCCTGCAACATAATGAAGAGCTTTCTAAGAAGGAGAAAGAAAGATGGTGAAAGTGTTCCCAGAGAGTATCTTGTCTTAGATTTTCTTTGCTTTTTCCAGGCTTATCTTGAGTGCCACCTCTTACCTGTATTTATAGTGGTTATCGTGCTAGTGTGTAGTTAGGCTCAGTTGTCTATGGTTAGGATCTCATAGACACATAATTAGCTTGATCATATATTCTATTAGCATAGAACCTTCGACGACCGGGCGGAGCTGCTGGATTGCCAGTTCGCTCCCATGGATACCTGCAAAACAAGTCCCTGACAGGATTTTTTCCAGTGGGGGATACTCCGATGCCTAAGTCATAAAGAGGTTCCGGCAACAGAATGGAGAGCTTTCTGAGAAGGAGAAAGAAAGATGGTGAAAGTGTTCCCAGAGAGTATCTTCGCTTAGATTTTCTTTGCTTTTGCCATGCTTACCTTGAGTGTCCCCTCTTACCAGTATTTATAGTGGTTATTGTGCCAATGTGTAGGTAGGCATCTATAGTTAGGACGGGGTTAATTAACTTTATCCCTCATATAACCATAAGTGGTTACTAATTGATTCTGGCCATTCTGGAATCATTGGAATTGGAGTTATTGGCCATGTGGCCACTCCGATATGGTTGAGATTGGAGATAGTGGCCACGCGGTTGATTGTAACAACCATATCCATGTTCAAAGATTTGAGATTAACTGAAGATTCATTTCTGGACCACTTCTTCAGGAGGGATCGATGTTGAATCGGTGGAATGCTTCGGGCTTATCCTCTCAAGAATAAGCCGAAGACACCTTTATCATTTGCATCAGAGTTTTCTCCTTCGAAGCAGATTATGGAATAAAGCTGGTGTCGTCTTTGGACCAGTCTTCTTCGGATCAACCTTCTTTGGTTGATGTGAAGGAGACTAGTCAATAGCCGGATGTGTTATGGACTGGAGGTACTCTTCGAGACCAACGCCTTTGGCTAAGACCGAAGACTGACCCCATGATGTGACTAGGGCAGTGATGTGGGGTCGTTGATTTATCTATCCATGTAGCTTCCTCCGGGTGCTTCGGTTTAGACGACTGGTTCAGAAAGAATTTGATTGAGCGATCGAATCGATAATTAGCCTATACTGAGCTAGCATATCACAACAGTTGCCCCCCACTCTCAGTTTTTGAAACAATGATTTGCCTTGAAAAATGGGAGTATTGATGATCTGTCATTTGCTGGTATAAAAGGCATAACCAATGATGGCAAATCTTCGATTCAGTCATCCACCATAATTGCCCCCTAATTTGATAGTCGTGCGGAGGACATGTGTCACCCTGTTATTGGCACCCGGGAGGAAGATAGTGATTCATCATGCATGCACCTTTTCTCCCATTATGAGGGTTCGACAAACTCTTCGGATTTGATTAGGGCATGTTGGCTTTGGCTCCTTAATTTTGATGATTAACAAAAGGTTGAGTATATGTTTGGACTAATGTTTCATCTCAAGATAAAGTTTCAGGACTTAGGTTATTCAAAAAGAGTACTAAGAGTACAATGATGAAACCAAGCTTGCCTGATTTTGGAAAAGAGCTCTTCTACCTTAAACAAGATCAAATTTCTCATATTGGACCTTCTTGTTAAGAAGTAATTGACAAAAGAAACAAAGGCTTAGAGAAACTCAAGCATGGCACGCACCTCTCTAGAGTTTCAGAAAATTTCAGATCAGAGGTCGACCACCAGAGGTCGACACCTTGTCAAAGGTCGACCACCAGAGGTCGACTCATGAAGAAAAGAAAAGTTCAGCAAGGCCGGCACGGCAAAATTTCAGTGGCACGCTCTAGAGGTCGACCACTAGAGGTCAACACCTGTCCAGAGGTCGACACCAGAGGTCGACTCATAGCCTGAGAATTCAAACTGGGCAGAACTACGGTTTTCTGGATTTTTGCATAAGATAAACTGGAGGTCGACTCATGAGGTCGACACTTGATCCAGAGGTCGACTCATGAGGTCGACTCATGGCATAACGGCTAGTTTTTCTGAACTTTTGATTTGATTTCTAACGGCCATAAACGGCCATATTTTTGATTCTAACGGTCTTGTGGAGTTGTTTCAACTTGAATGAGGTATTTAACCTCCACCTAACTTCAAAAAAGACAAGGAGACAAAGTGAAAAAGATTAGAGTGAAAGTACAAAGCCTTCAATCAATTCCAAGCCAAAAAGAGTGAGAAATCCAAGAGATTCCTTAGCCAAAAGCTTTCCATCTTTGATGAATCCAACTTTCAAGTGTTTGGCATTTAGTGAGGTCCAAAGATTCCAAGAGAAAGGCTTGAAGAGTCTCCATCAAGAGCTACATCGAATTACTTTTTGCTCAAAAGGAGTTTGTCTTGTTTTATTCATTGTATTCATATTCTTTTTATCTTAGGCTAGTTTCAAGGGAATTTGAAACTAGTGTGAGGTTTGTTGGTGAGCCAATTGATAAAACCAACTAGGGTTGCTTATAAGCCCGAAGCCAAAACAAGTGTGTGAGGTTTGTTGGTGAGCTAATTGATAAAACCAACTAGGGTTGCTTGTAAGCTCGAAGCCAAAACAAGTGTGTGAGGTTTGTTGGTGAGCCAATTGATAAAACCAACTAGGGTAGCTTGTAAGCCCGAAGCCAAAACAAGTGTGTAAGGTTTTGACTTGTGAGCCTGGTAAAACAAGTCGGCTATAATCTAGAAAAGATTATAGTGAAAATTCCCAAGTGGAGCTTGGGGAGTGGATGTAGGTGCTAGGTGCACCGAACCACTATACTTCTTGTGTGTTTGCATTGCTTTACTCTATCTTCTTTTCTCTTTAATTGTTGTTATATTTCATTACTTCCGTTGCACAATTACTTGAGCACTATCACTCTTCACCTTTGAACTTGATAGCACATATATTGCTTTAATTTTTTAAAATACCCAATTCACCCCCCCTCTTGGGCACCATATCTGGGCAACAGGGCAGATGCCATGGCATCGTCCTGTCCATCAAATGCCAGGTATGCACTTCATCCCCACCGTCGGATGTGGTCACATGGATCATGGCTGATAGGTTGGTCTGGACATCTCCCTATTGGAGGAGAGCATCCACGAGTCGATTGATTTCAGCGAAAGCCTTCGGAGCCAATTGGCTTCAAATGTAGCTGAGAGAGGGGCGACCGAGGAAAAGGCAGACGAAGCCGCTACCACGAACAGTTTCTTAAAAGGAGAACTGAGAACACTTGAGGGGTACATAGTTGAAATAGCATCGGAGCCATAGAAGAAAAGAAAGAAGGTGATCTCCGAAGAACTACTATTAAGAGATTGCCTTCAAAGTGTTGAAGAAGAAGTGGCCCGGAAGGCCTAATTGATGAATAAGGTCGCCCAGTTGGAGGCGGATGTCCTGTCAGCTCATTAGAGGGCGGATAAGGAGAGGAATGTTCTTCAGGCCGTTGAGGTCTACAAGAGATCCCAAGCCTTCAAGGATGAGATACACGAGGCTGGGGTGGAAGGCTATCTCGCCGGCCACCAGGAATGCATGAAGGAGATCAAGAAGGCCCATCCAAACTTGGACCTTTCCTTAACAAGTAAACCGATGGGTTTGGCTGAAGAACCGCTAGCTCCTTCTGAGGTCCCCGTTCCTGCTCTAAGCTTGCTGATGAAAAATGATCTGCTACATACATGTTCCTTCTTCTTCTTCTCTCTTTTTTATTTTGTAATCCCATTGATCATACAATTCTTCTGTTAATGAATGAAGATGCTTTTTGGTTGGGCAGATGCATTCTGATATGGCTACATCACAGACGTGGAATGTGCGTCAGATCCAGCTGGATGCCGCCGGTGCCACGTAGATTTTTCTTTCAAATTCCTTGCTCGGGAAAAGGCCCTCCTGCTCCTTCACCAGGTGGCACCCCAAGACGGGTCCACCTCGGCCAAAGTCGAGCATCTCTCTACCACTCTACCAAGTGTCCACCCAGGAGGGGTCCAATCGGACGAAGCTGGCAGCCTTCTGCTCCCTTGCCAGGTGGCCCCCAAGAAGGGTCCACCTCTGTCGAGGTCGAGCCAGGCCCTCCTGCTCCTTCGCCAGGTGGCACCCCAAGATGGGTCCACCTCGATCGAAGTCAAGCATCTCCCTGCCACTCCGCCAGGTGTCCACCCAGGAGGGGTCCACCTCGGCTGAAGCTGGCGGCCTTCTGCTCCCTCGCCAGGTGGCACCCCAAAACGGGTCCACCTCAATGAGGTCGAGCCAGGCCCTCCTGCTCCTTCGCCGGGTGGCACCCCAAGACGGGTCCACCTCAGTCGAAGTTGAGCATCTCTGCCACTCCGCCGGGTGTCCACACAGGAGGGGTCCACCTCAGCCGAAGCTGGCGACCTTCTGCTCCCTCATCAAGTGGCACCCCAAGATTGGACCACCTCAACCGAGGTCAAGCCAGACCCTCCTGGTCCTTCGCCAGGTGGCACCCCAAGATGGGTCCACCTCGGTCGAAGTCGAGCGTCTCTACCACTCCACCAGGTGTCCACCTAGGAGGGGTCCACATCAATCGAAGCTGGCGGCCTTCTGCTCCCACACCAGGTGGCACCCCAAGATGGGTCCACCTCTGCCAAGGTTGAGCCAGGCCATCATGCTCCTTCGCCAGGTGGCACCCCAAGACGGGTCCACCTCGGTCGAAGTCAAGCATCTATCTGCCACTCCGCCAGGTGTCCACCCATGAGGGGTCCACCTCGGTCAAAGCTGGCGGCCTTCTGCTCCCTCGCCAGGTGGCACCCCAAGATAAGTCCACCTCAACCGAGATCGAGCCAGGCCCTCCTGCTCCTTCGCCAGGGGGCACCCCAAGATGGGTCCACCTCGGTCGAAGTTGAGCATCTCTGCCACTCCGCCAGGTATCCACCCAGGAGGGATCCACCTCGGTCGAAGTTGGCGACCTTCTGCGCCCTCGCCAGGTGGCACCCCAAGATGGGTCCACCTCTGTCGAGGTCGAGCCTGGCCCTCCTGCTCCTTCTACAGGTGGCACCCCAAGATGGGTCCACCTCGACCGAAGTCAAGCATCTCTTTGCCACTCCGCCAGGTGTCCACCCAGGAGGGGTCCACCTCGATCGAAGCTGGCGGCCTTCTGCTCCCTCACCAGGTGGCACCCCAAGACGGGTCCACCTCAGCCGAGGTCAAGCCTGGCCCTCCTGCTCCTTCGCCAGGTGGCACCCTAAGACGGGTCCACCTCAGCCGAAGTCGAGCATTTTTGCCACTCTGCTAAGTGTCCACCCAGGAGGGGTCCACCTCGACCGAAGCTGGCGGCCTTTTGCTCCCTCGCCAGGTGGCACCCCAAGATAGGTCCACCTCTACTGAGGTAGAGCCAGGACCTCCTGCTCCTTTACCAGGTGGCACCCCAAGATGGGTCCACCTCGGTTGAAGTCAAACATCTCTCTGCCACTCTGCCAGGTGTCCACCCAGGAGGGGTCCACCTCGGGCAAAGTTGGCGGCCTTCTGCTCCCTCACCAGGTAGCACCCCAAAACTGGTCCACCTCAGTCAAGGTCGAGCCAGGCCCTCCTGCTCCTTCGCCAGGTGGCACCATAAGACGGGTCCACCTCGACTGAAGTCAAGCATCTCTCCACTCCGCTAGGTGTCCACCCAGGAGGGGTCCACCTCGATAGAAGCTAGCGGCTTTCTGCTCCCTCGCCAGGTGGCACCCCTAAATGGGTTCTCCTCTACCAAGGTCGAGCGATGCCTTCCTGCTCCTGCGCCAGGTGGCACCCCTAGAGGGGTCCACCTTGGCCTACGTCGAGCATCTTTCTGCCACTCCGCCAGGTGTCCACCCAGGAGGGGTCCACCTCGGCCGAAGCTGGCAGCCTTCTGCTCCCTCGCCAGGTGGCACCCTAAGATGGGTTGGTGCGGGCACCAGAATCAGAAGAAGACTTCAGGGTTCCATCTGGATCTCTGAATGACCTTGCCCGAAGATTAGGGTTTGTAATAAGGGTTGACCTGGTCAACCAGATTATTTTATTTCTTTGAGTCTGCATTTCATTTTGTTGAGTCATGTTGACTCAGTACAAGTCCTAGTAGTGGTCTAGGTCTTCTCCAGGTTGGTGCCATTTTTCCAATCAAGTCAACGCCCAAGCAAGTGGGTGCCACACTCCCAACCACATGCCAGAGTCCAGGAGGCACCAAAACTACATCCCAGTGTCTTGGTCCCCACACCCAAGGGAGCAAGAATTTTTCTTGAAGCCAAAATCAAGGAGGCGCCCCATATATACCTTAAAAGGCCAAGCTAAAGGAAGAAAGAGGCATTTCTTGGGGAGCACTTCAAGGGGGCGCCTAATCCATGCCTAAAAAGACCAAAGCAAAGTTGGGAAGAGCCATGACTTGGGGAGAAAGAAAAGGAGGTGTCCAAAAGAGTTGAACCATTGAAGGAAGAACCCTAAATTCAAGGAGAAGACTTCGGAGGCGCCATCTTTCTACCTTTTGAGAGGATTTTCATGACTTTTAGGGCCGCCTACTCCTTGTAGGACTCTTTGGTTGGCCAAGAGGGAGAATATTTTCTACCAAAAGTATAGGCTAGGGAGTTTAGTCCCACATAGGAAATATATGAAATTTTATTTCTTTGTTATGTCTATATATTCAACTCTATGTAACTCTTGAATAATAATAATGAATGAAATCAATTTCTTTGTGAGCAACTTTGTGTTTCTCTCTTCTGCACTTGTATTCAAGTGTTGAGCTCCGTGAGGGAGTGATTCCGGGTTCCACAGGAACCTTGAGGAGGTGTGAGATCTCCAAACCTTACCGAAACCCTAAGTTAGCTCCTTCAATTTCCAAACCCTAGCCGCCCATCATCTTTCCTCCAATCACCATCCAAACCCTAATTTTCTATCTACATCCCACGGCCCCTCTCTTCCACATCGAGGCCGGCCACCAGCATCCAGGTTCAGATCAACTGTTTCAACTACAGAGCCAGTTCAAAAGAAGAGTCAGATCAGTATCAAGATCTCCAGAACTTCCACATCCAACAATCTTCATTAAGTTTTCAGGTCAGTGTCTTTCTTTGAGTTTTGGTTCTTCTTTTGTTCTTCTTCTTCCAGATCCTGAGTTTGAGAAGAAGGCCAACCTTGCCATAGGACTACAATCCGAGGATCCATTGCGAAGATACCCCATCTCCAAGGATCCTACAATTTGCTCGAGAGTGTCCTTCAATTAAAGCAACGAGAGATATCACAGTCAGGTATAAAACCTTCTCTTCTCTCTTTGTCTATTTTTTGAAAGAGGAGTAAATCCTAGGTCTGGGGGTTTCTCAATCCCCAGCGATCCTACTTCTGAGTTACTCTGATAATCCAGTCCTTTTAATTGTGCTTTCTATCATTTCTTAGTTTCTTTCAACATTAGTTTATCTTTCCTTTGAGTCAAAGCCGACTTCTGAAAATATATTAAAAAAAAAATACATTAATTTTAATTTGCTTCCGCATTCCATACTTTCGTTCTGCATTATTTTTGGTATCAGAGCCCTGTCTAGGGTTCTTGCTTGTTTGATTATTTTTTTTTCGATCCTTTTTACTTTTGCTGCCTGGAGTAGACTCCCCTAACTGTCCGGTCCTAGGAACAAGCGAGATGCAAGCCTCCTCCTTCCATTCCATGGGGGTTCCTAGGGCATGTAGGGGTGCCGCTGGGTTATAACTTCTAGGCAGGGATTGTAAACGGGACACACGTTCTGTTTTCTGCCAGTAACTATCCTGTTATTCAAATTGTTTCTCCCTGCAAAAAATTTAAATCAAGTAATTCTTATTTTTCTGAAACCATTATAATTGAAAGTAATTTACATAAAATTTTCATGATTTATTAATTTCTGTAGATTTTCTGAGATCAATTTTACTATTGTTCTGCTTTTTATTTTCTGCAAGCTGTATTTTTATTTGAGTGTGCATAAATTGAATCTATCTTAAGGGCACCGAAGTTGCAATGTAAGGGGAGGATTGAGACCCTCTCCTTAGCCCAAAACCACCTCCCGTGCATTCGAACCTAAGCCTTTAATCTTAAAATTAATTAGACCTAATTTGTCCTAGTGGGCTAGGGACACCAACTGGTCGGGTCTAGGCTAGTGTTGAGTCAGTTTGTCTAGTTACTCTATGTGTACTTTGTACTCAGTGTCTAGAACGGTGGTTCAAGGATTCTATCCCGAAGGGCTTGTGTGCTGGTCCGCCTACCTGGCCAATCACTGATTGGTGTCTAGGATTGGCATTTAGGGACCTAACACTCCCCTTACACCTGCCTGGCTGAGTCCCGAGTTACTATAGGCTAGCTTGCCACTCTGATTGGGTATCTAGTTTGGGCTCTAGGTCTAGTTAGCCCGTAGTCATTTCAGTCGAGTCTCATTTGGTGTGCTTGCTTGCATCATCATGTCCACCCGGAACGGAGTACCCTACCAACCTGGTCAAATCCAACCTGATTTAGAGGCCATGATTAGAACTCTTACCGAAGTATGACCAAATTGAGTCAGGATATGACTGCTATTGTTGCCCAGTTTAGGGATCAAGTCCGTGAAGATCTTACCCAACTTAGGGATCGAGTCCAAGTACTTGAGGAACCTAGGCATCAGAATTGGACTCCTGACCCATATTTTAATATGCCTCAACCTCACCCACACCAGGAGCCTAGAAGACCTTTATACAGAGATCCTGAACCTAATCATAGGAGGCCTGACCCAGAGCCAGAAGATAGAGATGATAGGTTCATCCGGAACATCAAATTAGATGCACCCACTTTTGATGGTAGCTTAAACCCTAAGGTGTATTCTGATTGGGAGGGTGAGATGGACCAGTACTTTGAGTGGTATACCATGTCTGAGGAAAGGAAGTTCAAGTTTGCTAAGATGAAGTTAGTGCGTCAAGCTAGGTTATACTGGGAGAACATTGAGCTAACCACTAGGAGACGAAATGTTGAGCCCATAACCACTTGGCAGGGTATGAAAGAGAAGCTTAAAGATAAGTACCTACCCATTTCATACCAGCAGAATCTGTTAGACCAATGGCAAACCTTGAAACAAAGGAATCGATCTGTCTCATACTACATAGCCACCTTTGATGAGTACCTGATGAGATGTGATGTGAGTGAAGCCCATGAGGTCACTTTGTCTAGATTTAGGGCTGGACTTAGGGAAGACATTAAGAGGGAGGTGTTTTTGAGAGAGGTTACTGACCTAGACCAAGCCTATCAGATTGCACTGAACACTGAGAAATTTCAGAGAGGACCTATACCTTCTAGGGTTAGTTCACCAATCCCAAGAAATGGACCTAGCCAAGTTACCCCTAGCAAACCTATTCAGGATATTCCCACCCCTAGGCCCATGGACAAAGGTAAGGCACCTGACACCCAAAGAACCCCTAGTTCTAGTATCACATGTTTTAAGTGTCAGAAACCAGGTCATATCTCCAGCCAGTGTACAGCCATAGCCTGTTTTAAGTGCCATAGGGTAGGTCATGTTTCTAGCCAGTGCCCACGTAGATCCCTTTATATAGAAGAGGGAGAGGAAGATAATTCCAGGCCCAATGAAGAATTTGAAGAAGAAGTTTATGAGGCCGGAATGAACTTGGTTGATGAGTATGAAGGAGAGGAGGGACCCACAGAGTCTGACCAGTTAGGAGTTGTGAGATGCATCCTGTCCCAGAGTAGAGTTCAGGAGGATTGGCATAGGACTAACATCCTACAGACTTTCCTTAAATTAGGGGAGAAGGTATGTAAGATCATCATAGATAGTGGGAGCTGTGTGAATGACATTTCTGCTAGCACTGTCAAAATGTTAGGCTTAACCCCAGTTTCCCACCCCAACCCCTATAAGGTTTCTTGGGTAGACTCTACCTCTATACCCATCCAGTCTAGATGTCAGGTCCAAATCCAGATGCAATCCTATCAAGAGAAGATTTGGTGTGATGTCTTACCCATAGGGGTGAGCAGTATAATTCTTGGGAGACCTTGGTTATATGATCATGATGCCACCCTCTTAGGAAAATCCAATACCTGTGTCTTTAGTTTTAATGGGAAAAAGATCGCAATCCATTCAGTCCCTCCTAAGGACAAGGTAGCTAAAGGACACAATAAGATCAAAGAGATGAAGACTGGAGTGAACCTAATTAGTGCTAAGGATCTAGAACAAGAAATTCATAGTGGTTCACCCATTTGGATATTGACTGCTAAGGAACTTAGGACTCCTACACCCTCAGAGCCTCCTCAGGAAGTTAGGCCTTTGTTAGAAGAATTTGAGGATGTTTTTTCCGAGGATCTGCTAGACACCTTCCACCTCATAGGGATATCCAGCATTCCATAGATTTAATCCCAGGAGCTACTTTACCCAACTTGCCCCATTATAGGATGAATCTATCTGAGCATGAGGAACTGCAAAAGCAGGTTGGAGAATTGTTGAGGAAGGGGTTCATTAGAGAGAGTCTTAGCCCTTGTGCAGTCCCTGCACTACTGACCCCAAAGAAAGATGGTACGTGGAGAATGTGTGTTGATAGTCGTGCCATCAACAAAATCACAATCAAGTATAGGTTCCCCATCCCTAGACTAGATGACATGCTAGATATGATGGCCGGTGCAATGGTTTTTTCCAAAATTGATCTCAAGAGCGGCTATCATCAGGTTAGAATTAGACCAGGGGATGAGTGGAAAATCGCTTTCAAAACTAAGGATGGTCTCTATGAATGGATTGTTATGCCTTTTGGGTTGTCCAATGCCCCTAGTACTTTCATGAGGATTATGACCCAGGTGCTTAGAGCTTTCATAGGGAAGTTTGTAGTGGTCTATTTTGATAACATCCTGATCTACAGTAAGACCCCTGCAGACCACCTAGGCCACCTTAGACAAGTCTGCCAAGTTTTGAGGAATGATAGTCTCTACGGTAATCTCAAGAAGTGTGAATTCATGACCAATAAAGTTATCTTCCTTGGTTTTGTAGTAACCCCTGACGACGTGGCTACCGATCCAGAGAAGATTAGGTCCATAGTAGAATGGCCAGAGTTGACCAGTGTGCATGAAGTTAGGAGTTTCCACAGCTTGGCTACCTTCTATAGATGACTCATCAAGGGGTTTAGTACTGTAGTTGCTCCTATCACAAACTGTATTAGGAAGGGAGAATTTCAGTGGACTAAAGCAGCCCATAAAGTCTTCCTAGATCTTAAGGATAGGATGACCCAGGCACCTATTTTGAGGTTACCCGACTTTTCTAAAGTATTTGAGGTTGCCTGTGATGCTTCAGGTGTAGGTATAGGTGGAGTCCTAAGCCAAGAGAATCATCCCGTAGCTTTCTTTAGTGAAAAACTTAATGATGCTAAGCTTAGGTATTCTACCTATGATAAAGAATTTTATGCGGTGGTGCAAGCTTTGCGTTACTGGAGACATTATTTGCTACCGCAGGAATTTGTGATGTTTTCGGACCATGAGGCTCTTAGATTCCTGAATTCCTAGAAGAAGCTTAACCCTAGGCATGCTAAGTGAGTAGAGTATATCCAGTCCTATACTTTTGTTTTGAAACATAAGGCTGGGACTGAAAATAAGGTAGCTGATGCCCTTAGTCGTCGATCTTTGTTATTGAATTCTGTTAGGACTGAAGTCGTAGGGTTTGAACAGATCAAAGAGGAATATGAGTCGTGTCCGGATTTTAAGACTGTGTATCAGGATCTAGCTCAAGGACCATCTAGTGATCATAAGGATTATACCCTTTTAGATGGCTTTCTGTTCTTTAAGAATAGGCTTTGCATCCCTAGAACTTCTCTTAGGGAATTTTTGATTTGGAAAATTCATGCTGGGGGTCTAGCAGGCCATTTTGGAAAAGACAAGACCACCCTGGCTGTTGAAGACCACTTTTTCTGGCCTAGCTTAAAAAGAGATGTAGCACACATTATGGCTAGGTGTCGGACCTGCGCTGTTGCCAAACAGTGAAAACAGAACACCGGCCTTTATACCCCACTCCCTATCCCAGATCGTCCTTGGCAAGATGTGAGTATGGACTTTGTGTTAGGTTTGCCTAAGACCCAGAGGAGGCATGACTCTATCGGTGTCGTAGTCGATCGATTTTCTAAGATGGCCCACTTCTTGCCTTGTTCCCAGACTTTTGATGCGTCTAAGGTAGCCACCCTGTTCTTTAATGAGATAGTTAGACTCCATGGCCTACCTAAGACAATTGTTTCAGATAGGGATGTCCGGTTCACCAGCTATTTTTAGAAAACCCTTTGGCATAAGTTAGGGACAATGGTGCGGGCACCAGACTCAGAAGAAGACTTCAGGGCTCCATCTGGATCTCTGATTGACCTTGCCCGAAGAACTAGGATTTTCTGGTTTTGTAATAAGGGTTGACTTGGTCAACTCAATTTTTTTTGAGTTTGTATTTCTCTGCAATTTAAATTTTGTTGAGTCATGTTGACTCAATACAAGTTCTAGTAAGTGGTCTAGGTCTTCTCCAGGGTGCAACATTTTCTCCCAAGCCCAAGCAAGTGGGCGCCACACTCCCAGCCCCACGCCAGAGTCCAGGAGGCGCCACATCTCCATCCCAGTATCTTGGTCCCCACACCTAAGGAAGCAAGAGTTTTTCTTGAAGCCAAAATCAAGGAGGCGCCCCATATATACCTTAAAAGGCCAAGCTAAAGGAGGAAAGAGGCATTTCTTGGGGAGCACTTCAAGGGGGCACCCAATCCATGCCTAAAAAGACCAAAGCAAAGTTAGGAAAAGCCATGACTTGGGGAGAAAGAAAAGGAGGTGTCCAAAAGAGTTGAGCTATGGAAGGAAAAAATTTTTCTTGAAGAGCAAGGCTAGGAGGCGCCACCTACTTACCATTTGGAGCCACCAATCAACACTTATGGAAGCTCTTGGCCGGCCATATGAGAATGATTTGATTCTACAAGCCGAATTTGATGATCCATCCTATTAGTCCCACATGGGAAGATGTAAAACCCTGACCTCTTGTAAAGACCTATAAAATAAACCCCTCTTGTAAGTTTTAAAAAACAACCGATGAATGAATCCAATTTATGTGTGAGCAAACTTTGTGTTTCTCTCTTCCGCACTTGTATTCAGGTGTTAAGCTCCGTGAGGGAGTAAATCCGTGTTCCCTAGGAACCTTGAGGAGGTGTGAGATCTCCAACCCCAAAACCCTAGGTTAGCCACTTCAACTCCAAACCCTAGCCGCCCATCATCCTCTTCATTCCACCAAAACCCTAGCCTACCCTATCTCTCACGGCCCCTCTCTCCAAGTAGTGGCAACCACCAGCATCCAGGTCCAGTTTGGCTGCTTCGAATACGGAGCAAATCCTAGAGGAAGCCAGATCAGCATCCAGGAGAATCAGGACTTCAACAACATCAACTTTCAAGTTCTTCTATCCGGTAAATCCTTCCTTGAGTATCTGGTTCCATAAATTGTTCTTCTTCTTTCCCAGATCTTGAGTTCAGGAGAAGCCAACTCTGCCAAAGGACTAGTATTGGAGGATCCATTACGAAGATATCTGAATCTGGGGATCCAATAATCTGTTCAAGAGAGTCCTTCCACTAAACTCTGTGAAGATCATTGCCTGGTCTGTAACCCTTCTCTTCTCTTTACTTCTATCCTGTTGAAAGTTCAGAGCGAAACCCTAGGTCTGGGAGTTTCTCAACCCCCAGCGATCCTTTACTTCTGAACTACTCTGATAACTTAGTTTCTTTAAATTGTGCTTTCAATTATTATATAGTTTCTTTCAATTTAGTTTAACTTTCCTTTGAGTCAAAGCTGACTTCTGAAAATAAAAAAAAAAAAAAAAAACTAGTCTTAATTTTCTTCCACATCGCATCATCTCTTTCATTCTGCATCAGACAAAACTTAAGTTTTCAACTGCCTATCATCCCCAAACTGATGGCCAAACCGAGGTAGTGAACCATAGCTTAGGCAATCTGCTAAGATGTCTTGTTGGTGAAAACACTAGAAATTGGGATTTGTACTTACCAAGGGCTGAATTTGCATACAATGACTCGGTCAATAGGTCTACAGGTAAGAGTCCATTTGAAATTGTACATGGATACAAACCTCACACACCTCATGACCTAGCTTCTTTACCAATCCACACACGAGTCTCCGAGTCTGCTGAAGTTTTTGCACAGCATATAAAAGACTTGCATAAAGAAATTCATGCCAAAATAAATTTAAGTAATGAAACTTATAAGAAGTTGGCTGATTCTCAAAGGCGAGTCAAACTTTTGTTGAGGGAGACTATGTAATGATTAGGTTAAGGCCTGAACGGTTTCCTCCTGGAATCGTTCAAAAGTTACATGCTAGAGGAGCTGGACCATTTAGAGTGGTGAAGTAGGATCCAATGCCTATGTGCTCGAGTTGCCTTCAGAACTAGGTATTAGCCCCACTTTCAACATTACAGACCTAGTAGAGTATAGAGAGCCAGCTGTGATTCCCAGTGAGCCTTTTGAGCCTAATCCTGTTCTTGAGAGTGAACCCAACCCTGTATGTCCACCAACAAACTGGCCAGTGAGGAAAGAACAGACTGAAAAGATCCTAGACGATCAGGTTATCTCTACTCGTAATCGAGGATACCAAAGATACCTGGTCCGCTGGCAAGGAAGGCCAGATTCTGATGACTCTTGGATCTTCCGAGATGAATTCAAAGAGCTGGATCCAGATCTCTTGGAGAGATACCAGAGCCGACTTGAGCCTTACTCGACAGGGTCGAGTTCCTCCCACCCCGGGAGAATTGGTGCAGGCACTAGAATCAGAAGAAGACTTCAGGGTTCTATCTGGATCTCTGAATGACCTTGCCCGAAGATTAGGGTTTGTAATAAGGGTTGACCTGGTCAACCAGATTATTTTATTTCTTTGAGTCTGCATTTCATTTTGTTGAGTCATGTTGACTCAGTACAAGTCCTAGTAGTGGTCTAGGTCTTCTCCAGGTTGGTGCCATTTTTCCAATCAAGTCAAGGCCCAAGCAAGTGGGTGCCACACTCCCAGCCACACGCCAGAGTCCAGGAGGCACCACAACTACATCCCAGTGTCTTGGTCCCCACACCCAAGGGAGCAAGAATTTTTCTTGAAGCCAAAATCAAGGAGGCGCCCCATATATACCTTAAAAGGCCAAGCTAAAGGAAGAAAGAGGCATTTCTTGGGGAGCACTTCAAGGGGGTGCCCAATCCATGCCTAAAAAGACCAAAGCAAAGTTGGGAAGAGCCATGACTTGGGGAGAAAGAAAAGGAGGTGTCCAAAAGAGTTGAACCATTGAAGGAAGAACCCTAAATTCAAGGAGAAGACTTAGGAGACGCCATCTTTCTACTTTTAGAGAGGATTTTCATGACTTTTAGGGCCGCCTACTCCTTGTAGGACTCTTTGGTTGGCCAAGAGGGAGAATATTTTCTACCAAAAGTATAGGCTAGGGAGTTTAGTCCCACATAGGAAATGTATGAAATTTTATTTCTTAGTTATGTCTATATATTCAACTCTATGTAACTCTTGAATCATAATGATGAATGAAATCAATTTCTTTGTGAGCAACTTTGTGTTTCTCTCTTCTGCACTTGTATTCAAGTGTTGAGCTTCGTAAGGGAGTGATTTCGGGTTCCACAGGAACCTTGAGGAGGTGTGAGATCTCCAAACCTTATCGAAACCCTAAGTTAGCCGCTTCAATTCCCAAACCCTAGCCGCCCATCATCTTTCCTCCAATCACCATCCGAACCCTAATTTCTCATCTACATCCCACGGCCACTCTCTTCCACATCGAGGCCGGCCACCAGCATCCAGGTTCAGATCAACTGTTTCAACTACAGAGCAAGTTCAAAAGAAGAGTTAGATCAGTATCAAGATCTCCGGAACTTCTACATCCAACAATCTTCATTAAGTCCTCAGGTCAGTGTCTTTCTTTGAGTTTCTGGTTCTTCTTTTGTTCTTCTTCTTCCAGATCCTGAGTTCGAGAAGAAGGCCAACCTTGCCATAGGACTACAATCCAAGGATCCATTGCAAAGATACCCCATCTCCAAGGATCCTACAATCTGCTCGAGAGTGTCCTTCAATTGAAGCAACGAGAGATATCACAGTCAGGTATAAAACCTTCTCTTCTCTCTTCGTTTGTTTCTTAAAAGAGGAGTAAACCCTAGGTCTGGGGGTTTCTCAATCCCCAGTGATCCTACTTCTGAGTTACTCTGATAATCTACTCCTTTTAATTGTGCTTTCGGTCATTTCTTAGTTTCTTTCAACATTAGTTTATCTTTACTTTGAGTCAAAGCCGACTTCTGAAAATATAAAAAAAAAAATACATTAATTTTAATTTGCTTCTGCATTCCACACTTTCATTCTGTATCATGGGTCCACCTCAACCGAGGTCGAGCCAAACCCTCCTACTCCTTTGCCTGGTGGCACCCCAAGACGGGTCCACCTCGGTCGAAGTCGAGCATCTCTGCCACTCCACCAGGTGTCCACCCACGAGGGGTCCACCTTTGCTGAAGCTGGCGACCTTTGCTCCCTCACCAGGTGGCACCCCAAGACCGGTCCACCTCTGTTGCGGTCGAGCCAGGCCCTCCTGCTCCTTCGCCATGTGGCATTCCATGACGGGTCCACCTTGGCTAAAGTCGAGCATCTCTCTACCACTCCGTCAGGTGTCCACCCAGGAGGGGTCCACCTCGGCTGAAGCTGGCGGCCTTCTGCTCCCTTTCCAGGTGGCACCCCAAGATGGGTCCACCTCAGCCGAGGTTGAGCCAGGCTCTCCTGCTCCTTCACCAGGTGGCACCCCAAGATGGATCCACCTTGGCCGAAGTCGAGCGTCTCTGCCACTCCGCCAGGTGTCCACCCAGGAGGGGTCCACCGTGGCCAAAGCTGGCATCTTTTCTGCTCCATCGCCAGGTGGCAACCCCTGATGGATCCACCTCGATCGAATACAGCCCTACTCTACAAAGCCTCGGGGAAGCAGAGGCACGGGTCACGAGGTCGCCACTAGAACCGACATGCACCGCATCCCGTACAGGATGCCAATATGGCCCGCAGCGATACGCGAAACCTCGTTTATATCGGTTAAGCAGGTCCCCGTGATCGAGGAACGAAATCCTTGTGGGCAGGAGCCTGAAATGGCCGAAAGCCCACCATAAATGCCTCGAAAGGAGGGCACTCGCACTTGGCCCAAGGTCTCGCCAATATTCCCCCTTTCATGACACACAGTGGACAAGGCGTGTCGACCACTTAACTCCTGGACTTGAATGAGAGGGGGGGGAGGGAGATCTAGAGACCTCGGAGAGCCTCCGGGAGAGAGGTGGGCTTAAGGTGGTCCAGTGGTATAAAAGGGACGGTAAAAACAGATGGAAAGGTAAGTTGAAAAGAGGAGAGAACATCGAGAGAACGATCCAGGGACCCCTAAAAAGTCCTCAGGCGCGAGCTCGGTGAACCCAGCACAGGAAGCCGGGCTTCAACTCCTCTCTTCCTCATACTTCTCTCATCTACATCTCCTCTAAGCACGGGAATCCTTCGGGAAACTGTCTTAGAGGACCTGTTCCATCTTGCCACTCTCTAACTTGACCGTCGGAATGCCCTCGTCAGAATTCCTGGCCCAGGTCTCTAACTTTGTTTTGCAGGACCGGAAGCTTGGAGATCTCGAGGTGAGAGAGTATGATAACCGACGCCAGCTCACGAGCTACAGGCCACCACGGTAAGATCGGCAATAGATTGGCATGCCAGGAAGGGGGGCAGAACAGTAACCCCTGTACAAGCAAGCTCTCAGTGGGCAAAAGCATGCTCCAACCATGGTGGTGACACATGGACGCGAAGATCCACCAGCCGAGCAGGAGAGGTTCTTTCTCCCCAGGTGCCGCGCAGCCCAGAGAGGGAACTTCCTGGTCCACCTCCTCCTCCTCAGCCATCCTCGGTGGACGGTCCTTTCGCAGCTATCGTCCAGCAGCTGCAAACATTGACTACAGTTATGCGATAGCTGCAGCACCAGCAGCACTCCCTGGCCACTCAGCCCTATCCAGGGACCCCCGCGGCTCAAGCCATGGGCCACCGCGGAAGCCTACGCTCCATCCAAGGCAGGCCTTCCCATTCGCGGGCAATTTCCAATCCCCGCGGGAGCCACCAAACTTCCACGAAGAGAAACCATTCCGGTTCGGCAGATCACGAGAGTCGATCCCCGACCAACGATATCGAAGTAGCACGGTGCAGCAGGCGCCATCGAAGCAAGGCCCCCCGCCGAGACCGATCGGCACCTCCTTCTCCAGCAGCCTCGATGGAAGATTCCACCGATGAGGCCATCAGGTGCCAGGCCGAGAGGCTCCTGGAGGAGCATGAGCACAAGTTAGCAGAGTTCTCCCGCCGCTTTGCCGACATGTAGAGTTCCCCAACTGATCCAGCAGGCTACAATGCCCAACCACCCTTCTCCCAGGAAATCCAAGAGGAACCGATCCCGAATCGGTTCCGTATGCCTCAGGTGGATCCCTACGATGGGACCACCGACCCCTTGGACCACTTAGAGAGCTATAAGGCTCTCATGAGGGTCCAGGGGGCGATGGATGCTCTTCTATGCATTGCCTTCCCAGCCACTCTCCAGAAGGCTGCTCGAGTTTGGTTCACCTGCCTCCAGTCAGAATCCATCAGCTCCTTCCATCAGCTGGAAAGAAAGTTTGTGGCATACTTCGATGCTTGACGAAAGGTGCCAAGAGAGGTAGATAGCCTCTTCTCTATCCGCTAGCAAGACCAGGAGCTACTGCGAGATTATGTCACCCGCTTCAAGACCGCTGCCTTGGAGATTTATAACTTGGATGAGCCTGTCACCATGCTGGCGTTGAAGCGCGGGCTCAAGACCTCCCGCCTGACATATTCCTTCGATAAGAAGCCCCCCAAGACGTATTCTAAGCTCCTCCTCCGCATCCACAAGTACATCCAAGCCGAGGAGGCCGACCACACCAGGCGAGAGCTGGATGGGAAGCCTTCAAAGAAGCCTGCCCCAAGGAATGTCCCTGGGACCCGGAGGCCTTGACCACCAGCGAACTTCCGTCTAGGTCCGAAGCCGAAGAATGGTGCTCCCCCGGTGTGGACCTTCACCCCTCTCCTCACTCCCAGAACGAAGATCCTCATGGAGATTGAGGGCTCAACCGGCTGTCCAGGACTCAACCGGCTGGACGCAGTCATTTCCACCAAGAGGTTGCTGGTATAGTTCCCTACCACCTCTGGGACAGGGGTGATGAGAGGGACGGCCCAACCTATCCCGTATTGCCTGCAAACGGTCCTAGGGGCCCGGGGTGCTGAGCTCGGCTCCGATGTTGATGACCTCGATCTAAGGGTGCAAGACCCCAGGGGAGGCCCTATGGAGCGCTTATTGACGTACCCTCTCGGCTCAGACCCTCAAAAAATGGTGCAGATAGGAGCTCAACTCCCGGAAGAGGAGCGGGCTCGTTTGCTAGACTTCCTTCGGACGAACGCTGATGTGTTCGCCTGGTCTACTGCAAATATGCCAGGTATCCCCTCGGAGGTCATCACCCACCAGTTGAAGATTGATCCAAGGTGTCGCCTAGTCTGCCAGAAGAAGAGGAGTTTTGCTGCGGAAAGATAGAGGGCCATCAATGAGAAAGTGGAAAAGCTTCTCGTCGCCAGTTTTGTATGAGAAGTACAGTATCCTAGCTGGCTGGCAAACATGGTCATGGTGAAGAAGAGCAACGACAAGTGGAGGATCTACGTGGACTACACTGATCTCAACCGAGCTTGCCCGAAGGATAGTTTCCCTCTTCCAAAGATCGACTAGCTCGTGGATACTACTTCAGGGCATCGCCTCCTCTCTTTCATGGACGCCTTCTCCGGGTACAACCAGATCTGAATGCATCTAGAGGATGAGGAGCACACTGCCTTCGTCACTGACTGTGGGACCTACTGCTATAAGATGATACCGTTCGGCCTCAAGAACGCAGGTGCCACATACCAACGTCTGGTCAACAAGGTCTTCAAAGATCAAATTGGCCGCAACATGTAGGTGTACGTGGATGACATGCTGGTGATGAGCAAGCCCACTTCCGACCATGTCGGTGACCTGGCAAAGACCTTCAGTAACCTCCAGCTTCACCAGATGAAATTGAACTCGACGATGTACGCTTTCGGCATATCTGCGGGAAAGTTCTTGGGGTTCATGGTGACCCAAAGAGGGATAGAGGCCAACCCGGAGAAGGTCCAAGCGATCCTAGACATGGAGCAGCCCACCTCCAAGAAGAAAGTGCAACGACTCACCGACCGAATAGCCACCCTAAGTTGATTTATCTCAAGGTTCGCTGACCACTGCCAGCCCTTCTTCAAGGCACTGAAGAAGATGAACGACTTCGCCTGGATGAAGGAATGCCAGGAGGCATTTGAAGAGCTGAAGAGGACATTGGCATCGTCGCCACTGCTTTCTCGGCTGGAGGAAGGAGAGGAGCTCCTCCTGTACCTGGCGGTCACTCCAGAAGTCATCAGTTCGGTCCTAGTTCGAACAAACGACAAAGGGACGCAGAGGCCGGTGTACTACACGAGCAAACTCCTCCACGATGCGGAGCTCAGGTATTCTCGATTTGAGAAACTGATTTTTGCACTAATCGTGTCCGCCTAGCATCTCAGGCCTTATTTCCAAGTGCACCCCATTGCGGTCCTGATAGATCAGCCACTGAAAGCGGTGCTCAGCCGACCGAACATGTCAGGGCACCTGGAAAAATGGGTGCTCAAGCTCAGCGAGTTCGATATCACCTACAGGCTGAGGTCGGCCATGAAGGCACAGGTACTCGCTAATTTCTTGGTTCAGTGTGTAGGCCTGGACGAGGGGCTAGAAGAGAGCCCCCCAAGACCGGCAGCTAGATCCAAGACTAGAGGAAAACTTCTGGATCCTTCATGTAGATGGAGCCTCGAACTCCGTTGGAAGCGGAGATGGACTCATTCTTGCCAACGGCGAAGGGGTCATTGCCGAGTGTGCGCTCTGCTTTCAGTTCGCCACCACCAATAACCAGGCGGAGTATGAAGCGCTTCTCGCGAGGCTGAGAGTTTCCCGTGAGCTGAGCGTGGCCTGCCTCCGGGTCTTCACCGACTCGTAGCTGGTGGCTGGGCAGGTCTCGGGGTAGTACGAGGCATGGGACCCCCAAATAGCGAAGTACCTGGAGCTCGTATGCACGAGCGCGACAGGTTTTAGGTGCTTCAGCGTCTCCCATATCCCTCGCAGTGAAAATGCTCATGTAGACGCCCTCTCCCACCTTGCAACCCTACAAGACTCATCACTGGGCCGTGCTTACATCGAGCATCTCAAAGCCCCGAGCTACAAGACACCCATGGAAGTCCAGCAAGTCAACCCAGAGTCCAGCTAGATGGATAAGTACATCAAGTACATCACCAACAGCACCATGCCAGAGAACCGCGTGGCGGCTGGTCTCATTAAGAGGAAGGCCGCCCGGTTCGTATTGATGGATGGGCTACTATATTGGAGATCCTACTCCTACCCACTCCTCAAGTGTTTGAGACCCATAGAAGCCACACTCGTGCTCTAGGAGATCCACGAGGGCATCTATGGGAACCATGTTGGGGGCAGGATGCTGGTGTATAAGGCCCTCCATCAAGGTTATTTCTGGGAGACCATGAGAGAAGATGCGGCTGAATTCGTAAAAAGGTGCGACCGATGTCAACGGCACGCTGTGGTGCAACATCAGCCTACTGCTCCACTCTCCCAGCTCTCCACCCCATGGTCGTTCGCTCAGTGGGGCATGGATCTCCTAGGACCTTTTCCTCCGGTGTCCGGGCAATGGAGATTCCTGATTATGGCCATCGACTACTTCACGAAGTGAGTCGAGGCCGAGCCCTTGGCCTGGATCATGGAGGCGAATGTCACCAAGTTCCTTTGGAAGTCGATTATCTTCCACTTCGGCTTGCCCCACACCATCATCACTGACAACGGTGCTAGTTCGATTGTCAGGAGTTCGAGGAGTTTTGCGACGACCTCAGCATCCATCACCGTTTCACCTCGATGGCACATCCTTAGACGAATGGAGAAGCCAAGGTAACGAACAGGACCATCTTGCAAGGCCTCCGGACAAGACTAGACCAGGCCAAGGGGAGGTGGGCAGAAGAGCTCCCGAGCATCCTTTGGGCGTACCACACTACCCCAAGGATGGCTACGGATGAGACCCCATTCAACCTCATCTTCGGTGCAGAAGCAGTTATCCCAATTGAGCTCAGCCTACCGACCCTGTGCATGGAGCAGTATGTGAGGCAGAGAACCCGACCAGGATGCTACTGAACCTGGACCTCCTTGAAGAAGCAAGGGACAGGGCCCGAGTTCGGATGGTGGCTTACCGGCAATGAGTGGCCAGATACTACAACTCCAGGGTGCGACCGAAGTCCTTCCGCCAGGGAGACTTAATGCTCCACCGTGCTGAAGCTTCCCAGCATGGGAGTGAGGAAAGCTCTCCCTGAATTGGGAAGGCCCTCATAGGGTGGCAGAGGCACTTCCCCACAAGGTATACTACCTGGAGGAACTAGGCAAATCCCGATTCCCTCATATCTGGAATGCCTCAAACCTGAGGATGAACTACCAAAAGTGTAAGGCCCATCAAACTTCAATAATAAAATCTTTTTCACCAAATGCCTACTCTCGTCTTATAGGACAAAAGCCATCCAGCTCTAGGTTTGGCAAGCATGGGCACGACGAAAGATCCACGAGGGCACGAAGTTCCCTCTCATAAAAATCCCGGAGTTCGGTCCGGAGTGTCGCACAGAATTAAGTTCCAACATGCGGCCCTAGAGTTCAGTCCGGAAGAGGTCCCGGAGACCTAGGTCCCTGAGACCTAGGTCTCGGTCCTACAAAATCATGGAGAACAGCTCGGTAGGTCGTGCAAGGCTCAGTTCTAACCTGCGGCCCCGGGGTTCAGTCCGGAAGTTCGCGAGGAAATTGGTTCCAAAGCGAAGTCCCAAACTTCGGTCTCGAAGGTGGAGTCGAACCCAATTCGTCCATGCAATCCCGGAGTTCAGCTCGAAACGTACATTGGGACTTAGTCCTAGTGGCCAGCGCCTGGGTTCAGTCCGGAAGATGCATAAAAAAAAAAAAAGGTGAGAGAAGGAACGAGTTAATGAGAAAGGAATTTTCATTTCAGAAAAAGTTCCTTACAAAAAGGGCCCCGACAGGCTGGGTGACCCCAAATAAAGAAAAAGAACACATAGTCATGCAAAAACAAAGAAAAAGAAATAGAGCCGCAGGGGCTACTTCGCTGTAGCCACGTCCTCTTCCGGCTGGGGGCACCCTCTCCGCCGGTGGCATCATCTAGAGGCTACTCGAAAGCCACCACCTCAGCTACCACCATAGTTATGGCTCCTTCGGTGGGCTCCTCCCTCTGGCCGCCCAGAATGACTCCACTAAGGTCGAGCTCGGGGAAGAAAGAGCCTACTTTCTCTCGGCATACCTAGAAGCCCTTCAGAAAGGAGTCAACGGTCGCCTCATGCACCTCCGTCTTGAATTCCTCGGAGGCTCGGAACTTCGGCACGGCCTCCTGTGCCTCCCTCCTGGATGCCTCCAGCAGCCCGTTGACTTGGGAGGTCTGCTCCTTGGCCACGCCTAGCTCCTTGAGGACCTCCTCGACCCGGCGCTCCAGCGATCAGGACTGGGCCCTGAGGCGCGACATCTCTGCTGTGTTGTCCTCAGCACAACACTGGTTCGAGATCCTCTCCTCAGATAGAGAGGTCTCGAGCTCTCTCACACGCCCCTCGGTGCAACCCAGGTCTACTCGTAGGGCCTGGTTATTCCCCTGCAACTCGACCCTTTCTCCATGAGGTCCTTCACGTCGGCTACCAGTTTGCCAAGCTTCTTCTCCTTCTTGGCGTAGCCCGAGATGAAATTCCTCAGCAGGATAATGTCAGTCCCGATCTACGTTAAAGAAGAAACGGGACGTCAGTAAAATCCAACTGAAACTTTAAAAGAGAAGGGCTCGGGACTCACCGTGAAGAGTAGGGGGAGGATCCCTAGCAGTGCGTCGGCGTAATCCCGGCTACCCCATAGGCGGCGGTCATAGGAGGTGCACGCGAACTCCATCACCTTCTCCGCGAGCCCTTGGTCATGGATGACAGAGGAGTTGGCAGTGAGACTCGGAGGTGGAATGTGGGCATCGGTAGCAGGCTACGTGGCCGCCCCTTCGAACAGGCGATGCGGCCATCGATGGAGCCACCGTCGCCATGGTGGCCACCGTAGAAATGACCAGCACGGTAAATGGAGCAGGCGTTGCTCGAGGAGGTTCTGGCCTCCTCTCTTCCCCGGCCCTGTCGAGCTCGACGACGGGGACATCGAGTGCATGAGTGTGGGGCAGCCTAGGAACAGAACCCGTTGCTTCAGGTCCAGAAGCAGCAAGAGTGGGCGTGGAACCCCGGCTCGTCTCAGTGTGAGCCCTCTTCGCTGGGGCCTCCTCGATCCCTTCAATGGCGTCCCTCTTCAGGGCGCCCTCCATTAGGCTCTTGACAGAGAAGTTCATTCCTGGAGGAAAAGGTCAGTTAGGCCAGTTTAAAGGAAAAGAGGTGCAGAGCAGAAAATGAAAGCAATGGAAAGAGATCCAGGGTCTCACCCAACTCCTGGATGGGACTGATTCCTGCCTCGAATAAATTCTGCTATGAGAGCAGAACCTCGAGAGCCGGAACCACGTCACCCAGCATCTGCGTGAAGACCTCTTGGTCTGTCAGCTCAACTTGGGAGTTCCGATTCGGGAACCAGTCTGGCTCGCTCCAGGCCCAATCAACGTCCTCGACCGAGGTGAAGAAGAAGCAGTTCTTCCAACCCTTGATCGATGAAGGGAGGTCGAACCTGAGGCACCTAGGCTGGGGTGAAATATACCACCAGCCATCATCGGTAGAGTAGCGCTTCAAGGTAAAGAGGGCCTTGAAAAGGGAGAAACGGGCAACGAACCCGTGAAAGTGACAGAGGACAATGAAAGCAAAGATGATCCGGATGGCATTAGGAGCCAACTGGGCCGGGACAAGATGATAGTGGCTGAGAAAGGAAAGAAAGAAGGGATGTAGGGGGAAACGAAGACCCCCAACAAGGAAGTCTTCGTAGAAGGCAACCCGTCCAGGGCCACTCGAGGTCACTCGGTCCCTAGGTCCCGGGAGGGAAAGATAGATTGAATTTGGGATGCCATAGGTATCCCGGATCCAAGAAAGGTCATCTTCGGTCATCATCGAAGCGTAACCGGAGGAACCGAAAGAAGAAACCTCCACCACCAGAGGAGGGAGAGAAGAAATGGGACGTGCAGGAATTGCAGGAGGGGACCTAGGACCCCTAGGGACACCTATGGTCAAAGTCCCCGATCGAAGTTGCCTCCGGACCTCGACCGGGATTTCTTCCCCCTCTGAGAAGGAAGACGATGGAGTCCTTGGCTGGGAAGGACCGGCCTCGTCCGGGTTGGAAGAGACATGACGGCAACGTGCCATCAAGGGGAAAGAAGCAAGAAGAAAATGGGATTCGGAGTAGCAAAGAACTGGGAGATAGAAGAAGAAGAGAGAAGGAGTCGCAGGTACTCATCGGGATGTTTAGTACCAAAATATTGGCAACCCTTGGAAGATGAAGGGAGAATGCTACAACTGCCGGCGAGGTGTGAGAAAGTCGAGAGACTTGATTTCCGGAAAGTCCCCCTCCTTTTCAAACTCAATCAACAGCAGCCGTACGCCTCTTTCTGTCCTGAGCCATCGGATGACCGCCACGTGGAGGCACGCTCGACATGGATGCTTCGGTCCGATGGAAACTACATCAGTTTGAAAATGGCGTATTAATGACTCATCAGACACGCGCACGTGGTAGCCTCCCACCGGGTCTCGGGTGCAACAGAAGTGGCGGCAGCGATCATGGCAATTATGGAACGAGATTTTTTGTCCTTTCCACATCATCTCCGCATTAACTCTCCATGCCCCAAGCCACGATGCTTCGATCGGACCTGGGGATGGGGGGCAACTGATATGGCTACATCGCTGACATGTAACGTGCGTCAGATCCATCTGGATGATGCCGGTGCCACGAGGATTTTTTTTTCAAATTCCCAGCTCAGGAAAAGGCCCTCCTGCTCCTTCGCCAGGTGGCACCCCAAGACGGGTCCACCTCGATCGAAGTCGAGCATCTCTCTGCCACTCCGCAAGGTGTCCACCCAGGAGGGATCCACCTCGACCGAAGCTCGCAGCCTTCTGCTCCCTTGCCAGGTGGAACCCCAAGACGGTTCCACCTCTGCTGAGGTCGAGCCAGGCCCTCTTGCTCCTTCGCCAGGTGGCATCCCAAGACGGGTCTACCTCGGTCGAAGTCGAGCATCTCTCTGCCACTCCGTCAGGCGTCCACCCAGGAGGGGTCCACCTCAACCAAAGCTAGCAGCCCTCTTCTCCCTCACCAGGTGGCACCCTAAGATGGGTCCACCTCAGCCGAGGTCAAGCCAGGCCCTCCAGCTCCTTCACCGGGTAGCACCCCAAGACAAGTCCACCTCGACCGAAGTCGAGCATCTCTGCCACTCCGCCGGGTGTCGACCCAGGAGGGGTCCACCTCGGTCGAAGCTGGCGGCCTTCTGCTCCCTCGTCAGGTGGCACCCCAAGATGGGTCCACATCAGCCGAGGTCGAGCCAGGCCCTTCTGCTCCATTGCCAGGTGGCACCCCAAGACAGGTCCACCTCGACCGAAGTTGAGCATCTCTGCCACACCGCTAGGTGTCCACCTAGGAGGGGTCCACCTCGGCGGAAGATGGCGGCCTTCTGCTCCCTCGCCAGGTGGCACCCCAAGACGGGTCCACCTCTGTCGAGATCGAGCCAGGCCCTCCTGCTCCTTCGCCAGGTGGCACCCCAAGATAGGTCCACCTCGGTCGAAGTTGAGCATCTCTCTGCAACTCTGCCAGGTGTCCATCCAGGAGGGGTCCATCTTGGCCAAAGCTGGCGGCCTTCTGCTCCCTCGCTAGGTGGCACCCCAAGACGGGTCCACATCAGTCGAGGTCGAGCCAGGCCCTTTTGCTCCTTCGCTAGGTGGCACCCCAAGATGGGTCCACCTCGGTCGAAGTTGAGCATCTCTGCCACTCTATCAGGTGTCCACCCAGGAGGGGTCCACCTCAACCGAAGCTGGCGACCTTCTGCTCCCTCGCCAGGTGGCACCCCAAGACGGGTCCACCTAAGACGAGGTCGAGCCAGGCCCTCCTGCTTCTTCGCCAGGTGGCACCCCAAGACGGGTCCACCTCGGTCGAAGTCGAGCGTCTTTGCCACTCAGCCAGGTGTCCACCTAGGAGGGGTCCACCTCAGCCGAAGCTGGCGGCCTTCTGCTCCCTCGCCAGGTGGCACCCCAAGATGGGTCCACCTCTGCCGAGGTCAAGCCAGGCCCGCCTGCTCCTTCGCCAAGTGGCACCCCACGATGGGTCCATCTCAGCCGAAGTCGACCATCTCTCTGCCACTCTACCAGGTGTCCACCCAGGAGGGATCCACCTCGGCTGAAGCTGGCGGCCTTCTGCTCCATCGCCAGGTGGCACCCCAAGATGGGTCCACCTCTACCGAGGTCAAGCCAGGCCCTCCTGCTCCTTCGCTAGTTGGCACCACAAGACGAGTCCACCTCGGCCGAAGTCAAGCATCTCTCTACCACTCTGCCAGGTGTCCACCCAGGAAGGGTCCACCTTGGCCAAAGCTGGCGGCCTTCTACTCCCTCGCCAGGGAGCACCCCAAGATAGGTCCACCTCTGCCATGGTAAAGCCAGGGCCTCCTACTCCTTCGCCGGGTGGCACCTGAAGATGGGTCCACCTAGGCCAAAGTCGAGCGTCTCTGCCACTCTGCCAGGTGTCCACCTAGGAGGGTTCGACCTCGGCCGAAGCTGGCGGCCTTCTGCTCCCTCGCCAGGTGGCACCCCAAGATGGGTCCACCTCAACCAAGGTCGAGCCAGGCCCTCCTGCACCTTCGCCAGGTGGCACGCCAAGACTGGTCCACCTCGGTCGAAGTCGAGCATCTTTGCCACTCCGCCAAGTGTCCACCTAGGAGGGGTCCACCTCGACCGAAGCTGGCAGCCTTCTGCTCCCTCGCCAGGTGGCACCCCAAGATGGGTCCACCTCTACCGAGGTCGAGCCAGGCCCTCCTGCTCCTTCGCCAGGTGGCACCCCAAGATGGGTCCACCAAGACCGTAGTCGAGCATCTCTATACCACTCCACCAGGTGTCCACCTAAGAGGGGTCCACTTCGACCGAAGCTGGCGGCCTTCTGCTCCCTCGTCAGGTGGCACCCCAAGATGGTTCCACCTCAGCCTAGGTCGAGCCAAGCCCTCCTGCTCCTTCGCCAGGTGGCACCCCAAGACTGGTCCACCTCTGTCGAAGTCGAGCGTCTCTGCCACTCTACCAGGTGTCCACCCAGGAGGGGTCCACCTTGACCGAAGCTGGCGGCCTTCTGCTCCCTCGCTAGGTGGCACCCCAAGATGGGTCCACCTCTGCCGAGGTCGAGCCAGGCTGGTGCAGGCACCAGAATCAGAAGAAGACTTCAGGGTTCCATCTAGATCTCTGAATGACCTTGCCTAAAGATTAGGGTTTGTAATAAAGACCTGGTCAACCAGATTATTTTATTTCTTTGAGTCTGTATTTCATTTTGTTGAGTCATGTTGACTCAGTCTAAGTCCAAGTCAAGTCCTGGTTGGCGCCATTCCCTAGGGCATCATTTTTTCTTCCAAGGCCAAATGCAAGTGGACGCCACACTCCCAGGACCAGTTGGTGCCACATTTCATCCCAGTGTCCTTGGTCCCCACGCCCAAGAGAGCAAGAAAATTTTCTTAGGAGAAGTCAAGGAAGGCGCCCACAAGCTACCAAAAGTAACCAAGCTAAAGGAGCAGGGGATTTTTCTTGGAGAGGAGTTCAAGGTAGGCACCCACACCTGCCTAAAGTACCTGGCTATGAACGGAAGGAGCCTAGTCTTGGGGAGAAAGACAAGGAGATGAGTATTTTCTTCCAAGAAAGAGCAAGTCATGGAAGGAAAACCCATGACTTAAGGAGAAGAACTAGGAGGTGCCCCACATACCTACCATATGAAGCCATCACCTTGCATTTGAGGCCGCCCACTCCAAGGAAAGAAGCCTGGTCGGTCAAGGGAAGTTTTTCATACTTAGGTTGAATGTTTAGTCCCACATGAGAAGTAGTGTAATTTTGTTTCTCTTGCAAGGTCTATATATTGGACCCTTATGTAATCTTTTGATTGGAAATGAGTAAATGAAATCTTTTCTTGTGTTGAGCAACCTTGTGTTCTCTTCTTCCGCACTTCTTTGAGTGTTGAGCTCCGTGAGGGAGTAAATCCGGGTTCCATTGGAGCCTTGAGGAGGTGAGAGATCTTCAAAGTTACCAAAACCCTGCCCCGCTTTCATCCCTGGCCGCCAACCCTAATTTCCTTTCATCATCCTAGCCGCCAACACCCAAATTCCTAAACCCTATTCCCACTTCATTCAAGGCCGCCATCTCCTTCTCCAAGCCACCGCCCACTATATCAAGCCCTAGGTCCTTTTCATCTGCAAGCCGCCGCCCTACCAGCCAAACCCTAAATCCACTCCATCTTTCACCGCCACCTCCATACTCTTCCCTCATCTTCAAAGTTCGAGCAGTCCGAAGCTATCCCAGGTAAAGGTCTCTTTCTTGAGTTTCTTACATCCTTATCTTGTTCTTCATCCTTTCCAAATCCAAAGTATGAGAAGAAGGCCAACCTTGCCATAGGACTACAATCCGAGGATCCATTACGAAGATACCCCATCTCCAAGGATCCTACAATCTGCTCGAGAGTGTCCTTCAATTGAAGCAAAGAGAGAGATCACAATCAGGTATAAAACCTTCTCTTCTCTCTTCGTCTGTTTCTTGAAAGAGGAGTAAACCCTAGGTCTGGGGGTTTCTCAATCCCCAGCGATCCTACTTCATTATTACTCTGATAATCTACTCTTTTGAATTGTGCTTTCTTTCAGTACATATTTTCTTTCAATATTAGTTATCCTTGTTTTTGAGTCAAGCCAACTTCTAACAAAACACAAAAAAAAAAAAAGTCTTAATTTACTTCCACATCGCATCATCTTATTTGTTCTGCATCACAGGCCCTCCTGCTCCTTCGCCAGGTGGCACCGCAAGACGGGTCCACCTCTGTCGAAGTCAAGCATCTCTCTGCCACTCCGCCAGGTGTCCACCTAGGTGAGGGCCACCTCGACTGAAGCTGGCGGCCTTCTGCTTCCTCGCTAGGTGGCACCCCAAGACGGGTCCACCTCAGCCGAGGTCAAGCCAGGCCCTCCTGCTCCTTCGCCAGGTGGCACCCTAAGACGGGTCCACCTCGACCAAAGTCGAGCATCTCTGCCACTTCGCCAAGTGTCTACCTAGGAGGGGTCCACCTCGGCCGAAGCTAGCGGCCTTCTACTCCCTCACCAGGTGGCATCCCAAGATGGGTCCACCTCTGCCGAGGTCGAGCCAGGCCCTCCTGCTCCTTCGCCAGGTAGCACCCCAAGACTGGTCCACTTCGATCATAGTCGAGCATCTCTCTGCCACTCTGCCAGGTGTCCACACAGGAGGGGTCCACCACGGCCAAAGCTGGTAGCCTTCTGCTCCCTCGTCAGGTGGCACCCCAAGACAGGTCCACCTCAGCCGAGGTCGAGCCAGGCCCTCCTACTCCTTCTCTAGGTGGCACCCCAAGATGGGTCCACCTCGATCGAAGTCGAGCATCTCTGCCACTCCGCCAGGTATCCACCCAGGAGGGGTCCACCTCAACCGAAGCTGGCAACCTTTTGCTCCCTCGCCAGGTGGCACCCCAAGACGGCTCCACCTCTGCCGAGGTCGAGCCAGGCCCTCCTGCTCCTTCGCCAGGTGGCACCCCAAGATGGGTCCACCTTGGTCGAAGTTGAGCATCTCTCTGCCACTCTGCTAGGTGTCCACCCAAGAGGGGTCCACCTCGGTCTAAGTTGGCGGCCTTCTGCTCCCTCGCCAGGTGGCACCCCAAGACGGGTCCACCTCGGTCGAAGCTGGCGGCCTTCTGCTCCCTCGCCAGGTGGCACCCCAAGATGGGTCCACCTCAGCCGAGGTCGAGCCAGGCCCACCTGCTCCTTCGCTAGGTAGCACCCCAAGACGGGTCCACCTCGACCAAAGTCAAGCGTCTCTGCCACTCCGCTAGGTGTCCACCCAGGAGGTGTCCACCTCGACTGAAGCTAGCAGCCTTCTGCTCCCTCGCCAGGTGGCACCCCAAGACGGGTCCACCTCTGCCGAGGTCGGGCCAGGCCCTCCTGCTCCTTCACCAGGTGGCACCCCAATACAGGTCCACCTCGATCGAAGTCGAGCATCTCTCTACCACTCCGCCAAGTGTCCACCCAGGAGGGGTCCACCTCGGCCGAAGCTGGCGGCCTTCTGCTCCCTCGCCAGGTGGCACCCCAAGACGGGTCCACCTCAGCCGAGGTCAAGCCAGGCCCTCCTGCTCCTTCGCCAGGTGGCACCCCAAGATGGGTCCACCTCGACCGAAGTCGAGCATCTCTACCACTCCGCCAGGTGTCCACCCAGGAGGTGCCACCTCGATCGAAGCTGGCGACCTTTCTGCTCCAACGCTAGATGGCACCCCCTGATGGGTCCACCTCGATCGAAGACAGCCCTACTCTGCAAAGCCTTGGGGAGGCAGAGGCACATGTCACGAGGTCACCACTGGAACCGGCATGCACCGCGTCCCATACAGGATGCCAGTACGGTCCGCAGCGATACGCGAAACCTCGTTTACATCGGTTAAGTAGGATCCCGCGATCGGGGAACAATATCCTTGCAGGCAGGAGCCTGAAACGGCCGGAAGCCCACTGTCAATGCCTCGAAAGGAGGGCTCCCGTACTTGGCCAAAGGTCTCGCCAATCTTCCCCCTTTCATGACACGCGGCAGACGAGGCATGCCAACCACTTAACTCCCAGACTTGAAGGAGAGGAGGGGGAGGGAGATCCAGAGACCTCGGAGAGCCTCCGGGAGGAGAGGTGGGCTGAAGGCTTTCCGGTGGTATAAAAGGGACGGTAAAAATAAACAGAAAATTAAGTCGAAAAGAGGAGAGAACATCGAGAGAACGATCCTGGGGCCCCCAAGAAGTCCTCAAGCACGAGCTTGGTGAACCCAGCACAGGAAGCTGGGCTTCAACTCCTCTCTCCCTCACACTTCTTTGATCTACATCTCCTTTAAGCACGGGAATCCTTCGGGAACCCGTTTTAGAGGACCTGTTCCATCTTGCTGCTCTCTAACTTGACCGTCGGACTGCCCCCGCCGGAATCCCCAGCCCGGGTCTCTAACTTTGTTTTGCAGGACTGAAACTTGGAGATCTTAAGGTGAGAGAGTCCGAGAACCGGTGCCAGCTCACGAGCTACAGGCCATTGCGGTAAGATCGGCAACACATTCCAAAGTAATGTTAAGTGTGAACTCTTCGGTATAGCAAATAGTAAAAAAGTCTGTCCGTTCACTTGGATCGGATTTGCTGCTAGGGTAGGTCGATTAAGCCATCCTCGAGGCATCTGTTGACAACAGAGTGAGTTGTTTGGACCCACCTTGGCACATATGTGGATTTACTGTAGGGTAGGTCACTTAGACCATCCCTGTGCCTTCGATTGATGTTAAGGCAGGCTGATTAGGCCCACTTAGTGCATCTATAGATTTACCATAGAGTAGGTTACGTGAACCATCCCTACACCTTTAGTGATCATAAGATGGCCTGGTTGGGCTCTCCTTTGCGCTTGTCGGACATACCGATAAGGCGAGTGGATCAAACCCACCTTTGTGATTTTTGTTGTTGATCATAAGGTGGCTTGATTAGGCCCTCCTTTGCACTTATCGGACATACTGATAAGGTGAGTGGATCAGACCAACCTTTGTGCTTTTTGTTGTTAATCATAAGGTGGCTGATTAGGCCCTCCTTTGTGCTCGTCAAACATATCGATAAGGTGAGTAGATCAGACCCACCTTTGTGCTTTTTGTTGGTTTCATCAGGAGGGTCACTGAGACCATCCTTGTATCATTGATTGATGATAAGATAGGCTGACCAGACCCATCTCCAAATAAACTTTTATTGAAGTCTTCCCTGGTGGGGACTTTTATTGATAGTACTTGGAGATTTTCTACATTCCAAGGTCGAGGTAGCACAACACCATCCAAAGTCTTGAGTCGATAAATCCCTGGATGTATGACTTTTTTTATTCGGTAGGGGCCTTCCCAGTTATGAGAGAGCTTTCCTTGTTCTATTGGCCTGGACACTTCAGATTTTCACAGTACTAGATCTTCAGGTCGGAAAGTTCATTCCTTCACCTTGGAGTTGTAATATTTGGCGACTCTTTGTTGATAAGCCACCATCTTCGTTTGGGTAGACAGTCTGGTACCTTGTAGCAAGTCCAAATCCATCCTTCAGCGCTCTGAGTTCTCGGGCTCCTTGTACTGGTCGATCCTTAAAGAATGCAGGGTAACCTCCATAGGAAGAACTGCTTCTGTTCCATAAGTCAAATGGAATGGAGATTCGCTAGTTGCCGTTCTGAGCTGGAAGCTGATGTCAAACTCTCCAAGTTTTATGGCCCACTTAGCTATCCTCCCCAAAGTGTTTGGACTCTGGAGGACAGCCTTCAAAGGCTGGTTTGTCAGGATGATGATAGAGTGAGATTGAAAGTACGGTCGTAATCGCTTTGTTGCAACCACCAGTGAGTATACAAGCTTTTGTATTCTGAGGTGCCTTACTTCTGCATCGGTAAGACCTTACTGATGTAGTAAACCAGTCTTTGGAGTTCATCGGCTCCCTTCCGGACAAGAACCGAAATGATCGCTTCATCCGAAGTGAAAAGATACAAGTAAAGAATTTCTCCCTCTTGAGGCTTCGAAAGTAAAGGAGGGCTCTCTAAGTACCTTTTTAGCTCTTCGAAGGCGAGATGATAGTCTTTGGACCATTTGAAGTTTTGTGATTAGCGAAGGACTTTAAAGAAGGGGAGACACCTTTTGGCTGCTTGGGAGATGAATCGGCTCAAAGAAGCGATTCTTCCAGTCAACTACTACACCTCCTTACAAGAGGGATGTCTCATGCTTTGGAGTGCTCGTCTGTTTTCGGGGTTGGCTTTTATTCTTCGTTTGGTAACAAGGAATCCCAGGAACTTGCCAGAGGTCACCCCAAAGATGCACTTAGCTGGGTTCAGCTTCATCCGATTGTGTTGTAAGGCGTCGAAAGATTCTTCTAAGTCTCTGATGTGATCTTCTTTGAGGAGGCTCTTCACGATCATGTCATCAATATATGCCTCCATACTCTTTCCCTTGGAAGGTTGAGGGGGGTGTATGAATCAAATTTTCTACCCAGTATTGTGGGCCTGGGGCTACATTGTCGGGTAAATCGTCGTTGCTGGGGGAGCAGAGGGATTTGGTCCTTTGCTATTCTTCTTCTTAGGGACAGGTTTCCCTTCAATCAGACACCGATTGGCCGCTTGTTCTTCGGTATCAGCATATTTTTGAGCTGTTGTCAGGAGCTCAGAGTAGTTTGTTGGAAATCTTTTATCTAGGAAAAAAGTGAGCCTAGATGACCGGAGCCCTTTCTTCAAAGCGGACATGGCTACGTACTCGTTAAGATTTGGGATCTCGAGAGTAGTCAAATTGAATCTGGTGATGTAATCTCGAAGGCTCTCTTCTTCGTTCTGGTGAAAGAGGAATAGAGTGTCCGTGTTACGGGGCATCTTCCGGCAAGTCCTGAAATGCAAGACAAACAGTTTTTTCAATTCAAAAAAGGAGTCGATGGTACCTGGATGTATGCTCGAATACCATATTCGAGCGGCCTTCTTTAGAGTAGCAGGAAAAGCGACGTAGTGCAATGAGTCGGAAGCCCCTTGAATCATCATGTAGGCTTTGAAGCTACCTAGATGATCAAGCGGGTCAGTGGTCCCATCATAAGGGTCCGTTTGAGGGACCTTAAAGTGCCGAGGGACAATTTTGGTCATAATGCGAGGAGTGAACAAGGGGTACGAATCGTAAGCTACGAACTCGTCGTCCCTCTTCTAATTATAAAGCCTCACAATCTATGATTCAAGGGCCTTGAACTTTTCTTCGTAGTCGAGACGGGCTTCTTTCGGCACATCCCTTTCGGGAGTAGAGTCTTTGGAGGAGATGGAGAGAGATTGTCTAGATCTCTTTCCCATCTGTAGGCCATTGGTCGACTTCGAATGTCGAGAACTGCGGCCTTCGAGAGAAAGCTGATCATGGGGGAAAAGTTGGGTAGACCCATGATGTTGGTCTCCTTTTCCTTGGGATCGATGACTATGCTTGGAGATGGCTGGCGGATGCCTCACCTGAAAGGCCGTATCCTGAAAGTTCTGAACTATAGTTGTAAGAGTATCAACTCAGTTCAGAAGGGCTTCGAACTGCTGCTGTCCCACAATAAGTATAAGAGGTGGGACATTATTCTCCATCGGGGGATTGTTCCTCTGAGAGGGAGGACGACCGCTGCTTGTTGAAGCATTTTGAGTTCTTCCTTTCGCCATCATGGCCTCTTCTCACTCTCCTTTCCCAAGAAAGGGGCTACTAGTAGATGTTAGATCCGAACTATTGCGCTTCTCTACCTGGCATGCCAATTTGTTGGTGTGACAACCTTTGACGACCCGGTGGAGCCACTGGATTGCCGGTTCGCTCTCATGGATACCTGCAAAACAGGTCCCTGACCGGATTTTCTCCGGTGGGGGACACTTTGATGCCTAAGTCAGAAAGAGGTTCCAGCAATAGAATGGAGAGCTTTCTGAGAATGAGAAAGAAAGATGGTGAAAGTGTTCCCAGAGAGTATCTTGTTTTAGCTTTTCTTTGCTTTTGCCCGGCTTACCTTGAGTGTCCCCTCTTACTAGTATTTATTGTGGTTGTCATGCCAGTGTGTAGTTAGGCTCACTCATCAAAGTTTAGGATGAGTTTAATTAACTTTACCCCTCATATAACCATAAGTGATTACCAATTGATTCTGGCCATTCTAGAATCGTTGGAATTGGAGTTAGTGGCCACGTGGCCACCCGATATGGTTGAGATTGGTGATAGTGGCCACGCAGTTGATTATAACAACCATATCCACGTTCGAAGATTTGAGATCAACCAGAGATTCATTTCTGGACCATTTTTTCAGGAGGGACCGATATTGAATCGGCGGAATGCTTCAGGCTTATTCTCTCATGAATAAGCTGAGGACACCTTTATCATTTGCATCGGAGCTTTTTCCTTCAGAGTGGATTGTGGAACGAAGTTGGTGTCGTCTTCGAACCAATCTTCTTCGGATCGGCTTTCTTTGGTTGATGTGAAGGAGACTGGTCAGTAGCCGGATATGTTGTGGACTGGAGGTACTTTTCAGAACCAATGCCTTAGGCTAAACCGAAGACTGATCTCACGATGTGACTAGGGCAGCGATGCGGGGTCGTTGCTTTATCTATCCACGTAGCTTCCTCCGGGCACTTTGATTTAGACGGCTGGTTCAGAAGGAATTTGATTGAGTGGCCGAACCGATAATTAGTATGTACTGAGCTGGCATATCATAACATATTCATATATAGATAAAAAGGAAAAAAGAGCTGCTATGTAGACGTTACCTAACATGGATCTACTACCCGGTTTCCTTCTTGTAGTCAGCAGAGCAAAATGTGTCAAACACGTTTTCAGTCATAACATTCAGCATTGTTATTTGATTTCCTTTGATTGTCGCTTAATTGTAGGGCCAACCGGCCAAGGCACTGGGAATGGACATGGAATGGCTTCCTAATGACCGGGTGAAGACCACATTGGGCCCTCGCTCACTAACCCGTGTGTTCCTATGGAGGGAGAAGGATGTGGTTCAACACCATCGTGGGCATGATGGCAGATGGATCCGAGATACCGGCAGATGTCGTGAAGAGGTGCCAGGAGATTATCGAGGAGAAGAGCATCCAGTTCAAGTGGGAGAACGGTGACATACTCTTCTTGGACAACTTAGCCTTGCTTCGTGGGAGGAGGCCCTCTTTGCCACCTAGGAGGGTCCTCGTTGCAACTTGCAAGTGAGCATTGGATACCTATAATGCCTCGACGCAAAATAACAAGGCATGTGATGTTTTGATGCAAAACAGAAGCCATGTGATAGTTTTACAAGGTAGTAAAACTATCGAAATAGACTACCTCAAAACAAAAGGGAATAAACAAAATAATAAAAATTCTCCATCAGCTTCATTAATTTCAACTTTTCTTCACAGAGATATTACCCCCGATACATGTTCCAAAATTCATGCATGGTTAAGCCACTTAAAGCTTCCTTATAATAAAGGTTACTGGTACCCCACCTTTTATGGGTTCGCAAGGCCAACTAGTTAGTTACGTATACCATACTGGGCATGTTCCCCGGTACTCTATAGTTCAAGTGTCATGTGCACCCACATGGTATTTTAGAACTAGATTTCAATAGTTCAATGTCAGTTCTTTCAAGAGTACCCTTAAATGAGATTCTTAGAGTATCTCTCTGGAAAACCCAGCAATGAAAAGAATTGATAATTTTTTTTCAATATCTCCATCCATCCTTCAACATCAAACATTAGAAAAAGGCAAAATTAGGCAAAAAAAGAGACTCGGAAAAACTGTCAGAACGTGGATCAATCAAGAACATTGGAAACAAAAACCTGCAAAACTGTAAATAAAAATGGGATTTTCCCCATACCTTAATTAGCCGTAATGGATAACAAAAAGAAAGACGCTTAAAAATCCAATCTTGTTGGTTCCTCTCTATCGAAGTTCCACCTTTCCCTCTTTTGGGAGATCTTTCCACCTGCTTCTACAAAAAAAAAAATCATGATTTCATGGAGGAATGGTGCAGAGAGAGGCCTTGGATAATAGCCACAAAGGCTTCTTTCATGCGCATCTCACCATCTACCGAGCAAGGGAGAAGGGAAAAATGGGAAGGCAATACCGGATTCGGCTATATCTATCCAAAGGTCGGATTATTTGGCAATGGGAAACAATGACGATGGAGCAGGATAGCCCCAAGATAGGGTCTTGCTTCATGATCGAGATCGTGACAGTGCAAAAGATTTGAGATAGATAGAACATGATTCCATCGACGAGGAGGCTAGAAATAGAGGAGGAGGGAGGGAGGAAGGGAGGGAAAGCCAGAATCAGTGAGGGATGGAGGTTAGGAGGAAAATTGGTGGCTGGGGTGGTGCCAGAAAGTGGTACCGCACGGATTTTAGAGGAAACCTGCCGATGCTTTAAAGCATCGTTAAAACCCGACTTAACTCGACATAGGAAAAAAGCATCGGCAGATCCCATGGCTTTATTTGCCAATAATTTTAAGCGTCGTTATTTTCTGATGCTTTTATAAAGTGTCGGTAGGCATGCACGACTTTCGACGCTTCATCCTAGTGTCTGGAAAAATTAGTTAGCTTTTCTCCTATTTGTTGTAGTGTATTGTTTTGATGCATTGGATGCCACCTAATAAATCATGAGTTGAATCCATGATTTCAACAGCTACATCCCAAACAAAATTGAACCCATGATTTCCTATTGGAAGCTTCCAACATTTTGTCACATAGCTTGGTGACATTTTTAAGCATTGTGTGCTATTTGGCAGCCGCCATCATGTGTGTCCAGCCACGTGTGGCCATACATCTCATGATGGAAGGGTGTGTGATGTACCACACCATGCAATGTATCGTGCATCATAGAGGATATGCACTAGATAAATATATATGCGGCAAAACCTCCTATAAAAATAATTGATTGTGTGCAGCAATCCAGCACAATGGACAGCATGTGCGATGCACCGTATAGAATAATGTGTCGTGCACATCATGGAGGATACACATCTAGATAGATATATATATAGCAACATGACCATCTATCAAATGATGGATGATACGTGTGATACAATCACAGTGCAGTATATCACGCGCACTAAAGAGAAATCTAGATATAATGTGGTAGCATACTCCATCCATCCTCCAAAATTTTTTTTGACTATGCACAATCATCCATCGCATGATGGATGGTGCATGTGATGCACCATATATTTAAGTTTATCACATGCACCACAGAACAAATGCACTTTTTACTGCATTTGTGTTAAAAAAAGTATTAAAAAATATATATATTTTAAAAGTCTAGTCAATATAACTAGAACAAATGCACTTTTAGCTACATTTGTGTATGTGCCTTGTCTTAATTAGTTAACATAAAATGTCTTGTGCCATTGATCCTATTGGGGAGAAGGAAGAATTTTTTTTCCAATCAGCTCGACGCAGATCTTTTCAAAAGAAAAAAAGTAATGAAAGTATTGTGAAAGTAGGGATTAAGTTTTTTAACTTTTATTGATTAATTATCCATTCAAAAACTAATGTACATAACCCCTATTTATAAAGTGAGGTTCGTCTTTACACAATTTAGATCAACTTTCCCTATTTATCTTTTAAAAGGATATCCATCTTTAAATAAGTTGAATTGGACTCCTCTTCCTAACTTAAATAGGACTAAATTTCTAAAAATATAAAAAATATAAAAAGTCATCAAAAAATATGAAAATATGATAAGAGATCTTAACTTCTATATCAACTTTGTCTTTTATCACTTTGCTTAATTCTTCATAGATTAGAAGATAATATCTAGTCAAAGTCTTTTCTAAAAAGGAAAGTTTTGGTTTCACCAATCTATTTCGAGATCAAAACAATGAAATTTTGGCCCAATTTAGTTGCTTTAAGGACTTGTCAATAGTTGTGAATCTTGAAAAGATATCCATTTAATTAAAAAATATCATCTCAATTAGGCATTGTATAACCAAATTATGACCTCCTGAAGTCTGGCTTAGTAATCGGTTTATTGACATGGTGGATTTTGCTCCTAGACCCTATCCAACCATATCCGTATTTATCTAAGTGGTCCACACTGGGTTCGATGATCCTCGTGAATCAGGGCTCTCTCTGTTTAGGGGATTTAGCTTTAGCTAAATCAGAACTGAAGGTTGGGAAATACCTGCTCTCCCTTGGGTTGAACCATCTGACTCTGCTGAAGATGATTTCTGATCTTACTTTTTCTTGCTGTTGGATTTTAGCAAACCACTTGGTTTGCTCTTGCATCTGGACTTCATGGGAGAGATGCTTCTTGTTATCTTTTCTTGTTGTCGATGATGACTATGACAACACCTCTTTGATCTCAATCTTGATCTCTATTAATCGATCAATAGAATCAAATAATGAGAGCTTGGCCTCTTTTGAATAGTATCTGCTTTTTGTACCATTATCACGAACTTGCATAAGTACTAAGAAGTTGCTTTGCTTGGATAATAAACTACAAGAAATTAGCTTATTAGTGATAGCTAACTTGCTATCGCTAATAACCACTTTTAGAGACCTAAATTACGATAGGAGAAAATGTCTATTAGCAATGATAAAATCCATTGCTAATAATATTTAAATTTTATTTTTTAAAAAAATATATTAGCAATGAACAATGCTATTATTAGCAATGGCAAGTTGCCATCGCTAATAATTTTTAAATTTTATTTTATTTTTTTATTTTGAAAATATATTAGTGACGACAAATATATTATTAGCTATCATTGTTTTTTTTTTTAAATTTTAATTTTTTTGTATGGAAAACATATTAGCAATGGAATGAAAGTTATTAGAGACAACAACTCATCATTGCTAATAATTTTTAAATTTTAATTTTTTTGAAAAAATTATTAACAATGGATGAGAAGTTATTAGTGACGACAACTCACCTTCACTAATAACTTCTTAGTTTTTAACATTTTTTTGACCACTTTTAGCTATGACAATGTTTGTCATCACTAAAAGTAGTCATAACCCCCCAGGTATGCAATTGGCCAATCATTTTTTTTCCAAAATTGCCATTCTCAGCTCCCCATTGTCGGTTCCCTCTTTCCTGTGCCGTGTTATCCCGTGTCGAGCTACCCCCTCCCTGCACCTAGCTCCCCATGCCGTGCTATCCCCTCCCCATACCGGTTGCCACTCCTAGTGCCCTGTGCTCCCCCCTCTTGGATCTGGCCTCCCCGCGGCCCTGCACCCTCCCTGCACTACCGCTCTCCTTTCTCTCCCTCCATCGAATGTTGGAACCGCATCCCTGCACTCTTGTGCCACTGTCTTGCAGCCTTGGTCCTACATCGCTATTCCTATGGCCCCATCGCTGTACCCCTTCCATAGCCTCATAGTCCCAATGGTTGAATCACCATCGTCCTATTCCCACACCATTGTTCTTGTTTTGTGCCACCATTCTTATACCACTGTTGATCCCTAGAATGATTTTGATGATGACAAAATATTGGAGCATGTATGAGTTACTAATTCTTTCAATTACTTGAGAAGTTTTTGCAGGAAAATCTTTATCTTTACTTTACTTGGTTTTCAAATTGGTTGAAATGTAATACAACATTGTATAGACTCTTATGCACTTCAAATTATAAAAGCCATAATTTTAAAAAAAAACAATGTAATCTTGTAAATGGGCTATAAAATTATAAAAATAAGAGTGAGTAGATTAGCTCTTGTTGGATTCATATGTTGAAGAATTTTGAAGAAGTTTAAAGCTCTAAATAAAGTTTTTGCAAGAACTGACTCATGGATCAAGAGCCGACTCCTTCTGGCACGGTATAAAAAATTTCAGAGTTTCAGTACCTCGAGCCGACTCAAGCCCCAAGAGCCGACTCATTGAAGAACACATGTTTTTGAAGTCTGAGACCTCGAGATGACTCAAGCCCAGAAGAGCCGACTCGTCCAAAGTTTTGTTTGTTGGTGACTGAGACTTTGAGCCGACTCTAGCTTGAAGAGCTGACTCAAGGAAAATATGGATTTATACTGTTTAAAGGTTTGAGCCGACTCCAGCATCAAGAGCCGACTCGCACAGAAATCTTGTTTGGGTTGTCTGAGACTTCAAGCCAACTCGAGTGACCATTTTCTGCACTGTAACGACTAGTTGCTAAAAGTAAATTTTGAACTCCAAATGGTCTTCAACAGCTCTTTCCCATTTTCCTAGGCTCGGCAACGGCTATATCTCATGGAAAACTATAAAAGGGAGTATTTTTTATGGATTAGAAGAATTTTTTTTAAGGGGTTATTCATTGATTTATCTTGGAAATTTGAAAAGTCTTCAAGTCTTTCACCAATCCACTTCAAGAGCATTCAAGATAGGATTCAAAGCTCCACCAACTTCTCTTCATCATTGAATCCACTCTTTAAAGAAGTAAAGAAGTAGCTTGAAGAGCATTAAAGAGCATTCAAGGCTTGGCTTCACCTAGATCTTCATTGGCAACATTTAAATAAACTTGGTTTGTTGTATAGTCGCTTTATATTTTTCTCACATCTTTGTTTTCTCTCTAAGAACAGCAAGGGGCTGTGTCTTAAGAAAGGGTTAAAGGTTTTTAGGTAAACCTTGTGAAAACCTAAGTTGGGTTATTGGTGATCCCGGCATAAAATCAAGTGTTAGGATTTCTTTGGTGATCCTGTTTAAAACCAAAGGGAGTTAGATTTTCTTTGGTGATCCCGGTAAAATCAAAGTGTATAGGTTTGAATTGTGAGCCTGGTAAAACAATCTGACTGTATTTCAGTTGGGAGATATAGTGAAAATCCTAAGTGATCCTTAGGTAGTGGATGTAGGAGCCGGTTGCTCTGAACCACTCTAAATTTTCTTGTGTTTGTGTTTGTACTTACTTTACCTTATTGCATTTACTTAATTACTTCACATTGCATATTGCACCACAACACCAAAAGGATTTCAAATTGCACATACTTGCCAAATTTTTTATAATCCCAATTCACCCCCCTCTTGGGAAGCCACCTAGGCAACAAGTGGTATCAGAGTAGAGTCTCTGAAAATTACTTAGAGTAAAGATAGATGGCATATCCCATGAAAATTTCTTTGGCCAAAAGCTGATCCACAAATCGACCTCCACTTTTCATCGGAACCAATTATACATATTGGAAGGTGAGGATAAAAATATATATTCAAATCGTAGATTTTCATTTAAGAAAAATTATTTTAAAAGGACCGCACACACCCACTGTTAAAATCAATGATATTGAGGTTCCCAAATCGGAAGAGGAATGGGACGAAAATGATATGAAATTAGCAGAGCTGAATGCCAAAGCTATGAATTTGCTTTATTGTGCTTTGGACCTAAATGAGTTTAACAGAATTTTGACTTGTAATTATGCTAAAGAAATTTGGGATAAGTTTGAGATTACACATGAAGGCACATCACAAGTTAAAACCTCAAAAATCAATCTTCCTGTGCTCAACTATGAATTATTTAAAATGGATCATAGTGAAACTATATCTGCTATGTATACACATTTTACTGATATTATCAATGGTCTTAAAAGTCTTGGTAGGACTTATACTAATGCTGATCTAGTTCAAAAAGTTAGATCCTTGCCAGATAAATGGGAAGCTAATGTGACAGCATTCAAGAGGCAAAGGACCTAAATACCCTATCACTGGATGAGTTGCTTGGATCATTAATTACTCATGAATTAGCCATGCAACAAAGAATAGATGAAGACTTAAAAAGAAAGAAAGCTATAGCATTTAAAACTACTGAGGAAGACAAGAATGAAAATTCAAATTTATCTGATGATGATGATTTTGAAAATGATGAGATAGCCTTTGTAATGAGAAAATTTAAAAGGTTTATGGGCAGAAGAAGAACAAATAGATGGAGGAAGCAATTTAGAAAAAGAGAGTTTGGAAGAGAAAGAGAAATGGACAAAGAAAAGGAGAAGGACAAAGATAAAGATCAAATTTCAATCTACTATGAGTGCAAGAAACCGGGACATATACATCCTGACTATCCAGAAGCCAAGAAAAAGATGATCAAGAGAAAGAAGAAAAAGACAATGCTTGCAGCATGGAGTGATAGCGACGAATCTACATCCATTGAAGATGATGAAGAAACAACAAAAACTGCTCATATCTGCCTTATGGGTTTGGAAGATGAGGTAACTACTTCTGAACCTAATTTAGAATTTATATACGATGAGCTGCATAATGTTTTCTGTGAATTATTAATAGAATATAAAAAAACTGGTTTGAAAATGAAAAATTTGAAAAACTATTGTGATATGATTGAAAAGGATAAAGATGAAAATGGTGAAAGAAATAAGATTTTACAAAGAGAATTGAGTTTAATTTGTGAAAGACTTAAAACCACTCAATTTAAAAAAGAAGAACTTCTTGAGAAAAACAAAAGTCTGCAAAATAAAAATGATGATTTGAAAAAGGAAGTTCAAAAGCTTAAACCTTTAGTTGAAGAATTAACCTTAAGTTCCAATAAGCTTAAACTAATTTTGAAAGATCAAATAGAGACAAATAACAAATTTGGAATTGGTTACAAAGGTTCAATTTCAAATAAATTTTTTGCATCTACATCATATGCTCCTAAATTTATTATCTCAAAATAATTTAGACCTAAAATTGCATCATCATATACTTTTTATACAAAGCTAAGAATTGTATGCTATGCTTGCAATAATATTGGTCATAAGGCATTTGAGTGTTATTTGAAATATAATGACAAGAAGAAAATCAAGAAAATTTTGGTTTCAAATTGAACCATTTCTACTAACTTGCAAGGATCCAAGAAAGCTTGGGTACCTAAATCTATTACCTGATTGTTTTGCAGGGATGTCTTGCAGCCACAAATACAAAGAAAAGATGATACCTTGATAGCGGCTGTTCAAGACATATGACAGGTGATATTGATCAATTCTTCAACCAAGAACAAAAAGATGGTGGAATGGTAACATTTGGTGATAATTGCTAAGAAAGGATAATCGGTATTGGTAAAATCAAAATTACTCCTACATTTATTGAGAATAAGTTACTTGTAGAAAAGTTAAAACATAATCTTTTGAGTATTAGTCAGCTTTGTGATATTGGTTTTAATATTTTCTTCAAGATCTCAATGTGTATAGTAGTTGATCCACTTGACTCTAGTACAAAATTCATTGGACATAGACTTGGTAACATTTATGTCAAGCAATACAAGTCTTGTAGCAATGAATGAAAAAAGCAAGGAATCAAGTTTACTATGGCATAGGAGACTTGGATATGCTAGTATGGATACTATTGCAAAACTTATTTCCAAAGATTTGGTTAAAGGTTTGTCAAAGTTTAAAGTTAATTTTGATTATGTTTGCGATGTTTGTCAATTAGGAAAGCAAGTGAGGGGGAGTTTTAAATCCAAAAACATTATTTCCACTACTAGACCCTTAGAGCTACTTCACATGGACCTATTTGGACCAACTAGGATAACAAGCCTAGGTGGTATGAAATATGGCCTTGTGATTGTAGATGATTTTTCAAGATACACATGGATTTTGTTCATTACACATAAAGATGAGACTTTTAAAGTATTCAAAAAGTTTTACAAAAGAGTTTCAAATTTGAAAAATCTTTCTGTTATTTCTATTTGTAGTGATCATGGTACATAATTTGAAAATCAATATTTTGATCACTTTTGTATAAAGCACGGTATTGATCACAACTTCTCAGCTCCTAGAACACCACAACAAAATGGTATTATAGAAAGAAAGAATTGTACTTTGGAAGAGATGTCCAGAACAATGCTTTGTGAAAGAAATCTTCCAAAATACTTTTGGGCAGAAGCTGTAAATATCGCTTGCTATATTTTGAACAGAGTTTTAATTAGACTTATCATTAAAAAAACCCCCTATGAACTGTGGAACAATAGAAAGCCTAATATCAATTATTTTCATATTTTTGGCTGTAAATGTTTTATTCTTAATAATGGTAAAGATAACCTTGGTAAATTTGATGCAAAATATGATGAGGCTATTTTTCTTCGATATTCTTTAAATAGTAAAGCCTATCGAGTTTTCAACAAAAGAACTTTGATTGTGGAAGAATCAATATATATTATTTTCAATAAATTTGACATTACATCTTCTAGAAAAGAAGATCATGCTGATGATGATGCAGGTATACTAGAACATGGAATGAAGGATCTGACTCTCAAAGACAAACAAACAAGTGAACAACATGAAGAAGAGGTAAGCAAAAATCATGATGATATACCCAAAGAATGGAGGTATGTACACTCACATCCCAAAAACTAATTATAGGAGATTAATCTCAAGGTGTTAGAATTAGAGCTGCACATAGAGATGCACATGACTTGATTGCTTTTGTTTCTTATGTAGAACCACACACCATAGAAGAAGCTGAAACTGATCCTAATTGGATGTTAGCTATGCATGATAAATTAAACCAATTTAAGAGGAATAATGTTTGAACTCTAGTAGAAAAACCTAATGACTATCCTGTTATAGGCACTAGATGGGTTTATAGAAATAAACTTGATGAGCAAGGTAATGTAATTAGGAAAAAGGCTAGACTGGTAGCTCAAGATTATAATCAAGAAGAGGGAATAAATTTTGATGAGACCTATGCACCAGTAGCTAGGCTAGAGGCTATTAGATTACTACTAGCATATGCATGTTTTATGAATTTCAAATTATTTCAAATGGACATAAAGAGTGCATTTTTGAATGGTTTTTTATCTGAAAAGTTTTTTGTTGAACAACCACCAAGTTTTATTGATCACACATTTTCAAATCATATTTTCAAATTGAATAAAGCTTTGTATGGTCTTAAACAGGCACTTAGAGCCTGGTATAACAGATTAAGTAAGTTTTTAATTGGAAATAATTTTGTAAGAGGTAGTGTTGACACCACACTATTTATTCAAAGAAAAGACAATGATATTTTAGTTGTTCAAATTTATATTGATGATATAATATTTGGATCTACTGATGAATCTTTGTATCAAGATTTTGCTAAGTTAATGTAGGGTGAATTCGAAATGAGCTTGATAGGTGAGCTGAGTTACTTCCTTGGGCTTCAGATCAAATAATCTAAGGAAGGTATCCTGATCAACCAGGCCAAATATATCAAAGAGATTATCAAAATGTTTGGCATGGAATCGAGCAAAGAAATTGGAACACCCATGAATCCTGCATGTAGACTGGATAAAGATGAAAATGGCATAATTATTGATCAAAAGCTATATAGAGGTATGATTGGTTCTTTACTTTATTTAACAGCCAATAGACATAATATTTTATTTAGTGTTTGTATGTGTGCATGTTTTCAATCTAATCTAAAAGAGTCATACATCATAGCTGTTAAAAGAATCATTAAGTATCTTAAAGGCACGTGCAATTTAGGATTATGGTATTCTAAGTATACATCTTTGAAATTAATTAGTTATTCCGATGCTGATTATGGAGGCTGTAAAATTGATAGAAAAAGCACAAGTGGCACTTGTCAATTTCTAGGTATCAACTTGATTTCATGGCACTGTCGTAAACAGAACTCTGTAGCACTATCTACTACTGAGGTAGAATATATGGCTATGGGGAGTTGTTGTGCTCAAGTATTGTGGATCAAGCAACAACTAGAAGATTATGGTATTGTCCAATCTAAAATTCCTATTAAATGTGATAACACTAGTGCTATCAACTTATCTAGAAATCCAATTCAGCATTCTCGAACTAAGCATATAGAAATTAGACATCATTTTATTCGAGATCATGTTTTAAATAATATTGTTGAATTATAATTTGTACCTACTGAAAATCAACTTGCTGATATTTTTACTAAACCCCTTAGTCAAGATAGATTTGAAAAGATTAGAGGCGAATTAGGCCTGTGTGACCCATTCTGAATATTTTGATCTAATTCTTCAAAAAATAAAGAAAAATTATCTAGACATTTCAAAATTTCTTCTAGAGCTTATGATAACCTCCTTTAGTATTAAGAAACCCATAGAAATTTATTTTATCTTTTTTTGAGTTTTGACCTAAATTTAGGCTCGAGCCGACTCGAGGCACCTGCTATTTTGGCGAGCCGACTCGAGAGTCGGGCCGAGGCTATTTAAATAGGGCATCATAGGTTTGAATTTATCATTTCTTTCTGCCTTTCTTATTTTTTCCTTAGCCATTTCCTTTCCCTAACCTAAGAAAAACCCTTGGAACACCTCTACACCCTTCCAAAACCCTAATCTAACCTAGATGGCTCCTAGGAAAGCCGTGGCAAAGAAAGCTAGGAGGGTTGTTCGATCAGTGGCAGAGTAAAGGAGGACCAAACGAAGGTTGGACACTTCAAATCCGTCAGAGGAACATCAAGAAGAGCATGAAGAAGAGCAAGAAGCTCCAAGATAGGTAATTTCGATAGGAAATAGGCAAGTAACTCCAGGCCAATGTATTGATTTCTCATTTTTAGAACAAGAGAGTTTAAAGATTGGAGATTGGATAGTTGGACAAGGTTGGAAGGATTTTTGCATGCTTAATCTTCCTACATATCCTAACCTTGTTAGACAGTTTTTTGAGAATATGTCTTTGGGTGCATTTCATATTGAATCTACTATGAAGGGGAAACATATTGAAATCAGTGAGCAAAAATTATCTAGTGTTCTTCAAATACCAAAAGAAGGTGAAGGTTACTTAGTGTTGAACGACAAATAGAAAACATTGTGAATTGTACTGGAGAGGACAAATGTGACTGGAGTGATTCAGTGATTCATGTTAGAGCCAACCAACTCTCATTGGAGATAAGGTTGCTTTATAACATCATTAGTTGCATCTGTCTACCCTGGATTGGAAGATTCAATTGGGTGAGCGAGATAGACCTAGTCTTCATAAGATGCTTAGTTGAGGGGGAGGCCCTCAATTTATCCTTTATCATGTTTATCGCAGATGAGGGAAGCTGCTCCGAGGGCATGAGCATGTCTTCCTATGGGATGGTCTTTATCCTACTGTTTCATGATGCCCATGTTGATTTGTTTGGTGAGGACAGCCGACCACTATTGCATACAGACAAATACAACTTAAAGTCTTTTGACCCGGATGGGATTTTTAAAGGTTGAGGGTCACTGGATTATGAAGAGTTCAGGACTTCCAGTGACTCATTCTGATGATGATTCAGGAGAGGATGATCAGGCAGCACAGGGACAGGATGTCGAGGTAGAGCCACATACTGACGAGGCTGGACCTTCAAAGCCAGCTCCTTCTACTCCTCGATCACCTGTCAGAGGATCGACTGCTGTTGGACCAGGTGATGATGACAGACTATAGCATATACTGGATGAGATCTCTAGTCTTCAGAGAGGGAGATCAGAGACTGATGCCAAGATATCTGCACTTTAGTTAGAGATGCATCAGGAATTTCAGGATATCATGACTATTCTTCAGCAGATTACAGCAGCACCTACTCCTTCTGCATTAGCACCAGACATTGGCACAGATTGTGAGTAGGGAGAGGCAGTATACTTCACTGACATTCCTGCAGCTGCTACTCCTGATGAGGCTGGGACTGGTACTGAGATTCTGAGTTTTGATGTTGGAGACACTCCGGCGACACAGATTTTGTTTACCAGCACCCTCGCCTTGTCTATTGATCCTCCTACTGCTAGACCTATCCCCATTATGATTTCTTCTGAGTCTAGAGCTAAAGTTAAACCTAGAACCTCTAAGACTACTACTCCTGTTAGGACCAGACTTAGGAACCTTAGGCCTAGGTTCCCTAAACTCAAGCCTGTTCTAGGTATTTTAAAGGTCGGTTCCTCCTCTAGTGAGGAAGAGTTTAGTGATGATGACCCTAGTCTTTCATTTTGATATTGCAGAACTTGATGTTTTTAGCTTTTTATGTTGTTTGTGATACTACTTCTGTCGTGCCGAGGCACTTTTGTGTTGTATCACTCTTGTACTGACACTCTTCATATATATATCCTTTTATGATACATTTAATACATGTTGTGAATGACTTATTTTGTGAATGAATGTTCTCCTTTTTACATACTTTTTTGTTGATGACAAAAAGGGGGAGAAGGGAAAAAGTGTGAATGTGCATGAAAGTGTGAATATGAAAGTAAATATGAAGAAAATATTATTATATTAGTAAGGGGGAGCTTATGTTAAGTTTTTATAAAACTTACTTCAAATAAAAGTTAATATTGTAAAGTTTCGATACTTAGTGCATAGATGATACATATGATACATTATGTTTCGATACTTAATGCACATATGATACATTTTGTTGATACTTTTCAGTTTAACAATTTGATATTCAACTTGGTTTGATCACACTATGTTAAATATTATTTGATACATGTGAATATGATACATAATAAATGTAAAGTATATTTAAATCCTGTTCATGCCCAGTGTTTTGTCATCATCAAAAAGGGGAAGATTGTTGACCCCTGGAATGATTTTGATGATCACAAAATATTGGAGCATGTATGAGTTACTAATTCTTTCAATTACTTGAGAAGGTTTTGCAGGAAAATCTTTATCTTTACATGGTTTTCAAATTGGTTGAAATATAATCCAACATTGTATAGACACTTATGCACTTCAAATTGTAAAAGCCCTAATTTTTTTAAAAAAACTATGTAATCTTGTAAATGGGCTATAAAATTATAAAAATAAGAGTGAGTAGATTAGCTCTTGTTGGATTCATATGTTGAAGAATTTTGGAGAAGTTTGAAGCTCTAAATAAAGTTTTTGCAAGAGCCGACTCATGGATCAAGAGCCGACTACTTCTGCCACGATACAAAAAACTTCAAAGTTTCAGTTCCTCGAGCCGACTCAAGCCCCAAAAGCCGACTCATTGAAGAACACATATTTTTGAAGTCTGAGACCTCAAGCCGACTCAAGCCCAGAAGAGCTAACTCGTCCTGAGTTATGTTTGTTGGTGATTGAGACTTCGAGTCGACTCCAGCTTAAAGAGCTGACTCAAAGAAAATATGGATTTGTACTATTTAAAGGTTCAAGCCGACTCTAGCTTCAAGAGCTGACTCGCACAGAAATTTTGTTTGGGCTGTCTGAGACTTCGAGCTGACTCGTGAACCTCAAGCCGACTCGAGTGACCGTTTTCTACACTCTAACGGCTAGTTACTGAAAGTGAATTTTGAACTCCAAATGGTCTCCAATAGCTCTTTCCCATTTTCCTAGGCCCTACAACGGCTATATATCATGAACAACTATAAAAGAGAGTATTTTTGATGGATTAGAAGAATTTTTTTTGAGGGATTATTCATTGATATACCTTGGAAATTTGAAAAGTCTTTAAGTCTTTCACCAACCCACTTCAAGAGCATTCAAGATAGGATTCAAAGCTCTACCAACTTCTCTTCATCATTGAATCCACTCTTTGAAGAAGTAAAGAAGTAGCTTGAAGAGCATTAAAGAGCATTTAAGGCTAGGCTTCACCTTGATCTTCATCGGTAACATTTAAACAAACTCGGTTTGTTGTATAGTTACTTTATATTTTTCTCATATCTTTGTTTTCTCTCTAAGAACAGCAAGGGGCTATGTCTTAAGAGAGTCTTAAAGGTTTTTAGGTGAACCTTATGAAAACCTAAGTTGGGTTCTTGGTGATTCCGGCATAAAACCAAGTGTTAGGGTTTCTTTGATGATCCTATTTAAAACCAAAGGGAGTTGGGTTTTCTTTGGTGATCCTGGTAAAACCAAAGTATATAGGTTTGGATTGTGAGCCTGGTAAAACAATCCAACTATATTCCGGTTGGAAGATATAGTGAAAATCCCAAGTGGTCCTTATGTAGTGGACGTGGGAGCCGGTTGCTCCGAACCACTCTAAATTTTCTTATGTTTGTGTTTGCGCTTACTTTACCTTATTGCATTTACTTAATTACTTCCGCGTTGCATATTGTACCACAACACCAAAAAGATTTCAAATTGTACATACTTGCCAAATTTTTTATAATCTCAATTCACCCCCCTCTCAAGAAGCCACCTGGGCAACAACCACCATTCCTACACTCAGTTCATGTGCATTGGATCTACCATCTATGGGACCCGCATTAGATCTATCATATGTGAGACCCACTGTTGATTTTTTTAGTGAGTATTAGCAATGGTGACTGTGATGATATAGAGCCATTGCTAAAAGTCATTTTTTATTTAAATATATTAACTAAATATGATTAGCCAATTAATTAATTATATTAATTATACTAATTATATTAATTAATTATAATTAGATATTATATATTTTATTTATTTAACTGGTTATTAATTAGTTATTAATTAATTAATTAATTAATTAGGTGTGCATGGATACGTGTCTTGCATTCATAAGACTAGGGTCTCGACATGCAGAGTTCAAGCTAGGGCCCTAGCTACTTTGGTACCAAGGTATGATGATGGATGCTCATATTGAAATGGAAGGTATCAAGAATGACCGATGCTCCAACTATGTTACTATGACTATCGCCGGCTAAATGATGGAGTTGGAGATGAGGGGAGGGGGTTATGGCTGTATACCTCATCACCCTATTACTCCTCAAGCGGGATCTAACCGTTGGTAAAGAAATCCTAGTGGCATCGCTATGACAGTTGATGGCGCCATCCATAGGATATGTAGAGGATAGTCGACTTTTTTATCATTACCCTTGATCTACCATCTTTTCTCGTCCATATGCTTATGGGTAGGAGCATGCCTCTCATTGCACCAAGCTCATGTAAAGGGGGTCTATGCTTGTGCTCCATGTCGAGCGAGTTCCAAGATGGAGACAAACACCTTCCTAGCCAACCTCAGCCCTCCTGGCTATGCCATCATATGTCTTAAGGCATCCAAGAAGTCTTCCAGAGTCATACAAGAGGTCCTGCCATTATTGGTGAGGTATAGAGTTTTGCAGTTATTTCTTGACCTATCAAGACTATTGTTTAGTCATCATCCTCTTATATTATTTAGTTGTCATCCTCCTGTATTATCATGTTTTAATGTATATCAACTGTTATTATTAATAAATTTATTTTTTTATAAGTACGTGTTAATTTAACTAATTAATTAAGTATTCATTTTTACAAAATCGCATTGCATAGAACCATAGACCTATGACATCCGTATATTTATATATTTTTGTATAGATGGAAGAATTATAAATTGGTCAATTGATTGTCCAGTTAGAATAGTTTAGAAATTATAATTAATTCTATAGGTAATTATAGTAATCAAACAGTATTTTGAGGGCTTGAGAGTTTTAGACAATATTTTTCTTTAATTCTCTTCATACATCTTTAACCATATGAGAAGAACTAAGGAGAAATGTTATCAAATTTTTTTTTGGCCTCTATTACATATCATTTGATCACTATAATTGACTTATAAAATTAATATAATTTTTAAACGGAATATGACCTAACTTTATCTATTTGTTGTTTATAGGATTTATTAAATGATACTAGAAGGTCACGGCGATTCTGAGTTTGCATCCCATCATTAAAAGCAAAACTTAGCAATATAAGAAATAAAATAATACGAGAAGGTTGTAGCAATTCAGATTTCGCATCCCATCATTAAAGACAAAACTTGGCATATTGAGAGTGATCGAAGGTGATGTTCTAGATGTGAGATATAAAAATCTGGATGCCTAGGTGGAGGCTGTTACTAAGAGGTGTTCAGACTTAGAAGTGAAGTCCAACAAAGGAGAGATGGGATTTCGAAAAGAGTACCTAACCAAGAGTAGAATCTTTGCAAGGAGAGGCATAGGAGTGCTTCAATAAAGGTAAAGCACAGGGAGTCAGAGGTCCAGAAGTTCATCGCAAGCAATGAGCATTACTCATCAACCTTTTAAGATGTTTGGTACCTTTCAGATTCTTTATTTGATTCTTCCTCTTCTTCCACTTGTTCATCCTCTTTCTCTTCTAGCTTTTCTTCCCCATCTTAGATAGAAAAAATCTATCCAAGAAGGGAAGAAAGAGAAAGAAGATGAAAAAGATGAAGAAAAGAAAGAATTAGATAAACAATTTGAAGAGTACCAAATATCTGAAGAGGTTGATGAGTAGTGTACCTCACTTGTAAGGAACTTCTAGATCTTTAACTCTCTGTGCTTGACCACCAGCAAAGCACTCTTGTACCTTTCCTTGCAAAGATTTTGCTCTTGCTTGGGTTCTCTTCTTTGAAGCCCCACTTCTCCTTTGTTAGACATTACTTCTAAGTTCGAATACCTCTTAATGATGGCCTCTCCGAGGCATTTAAGCTCTTTAATCTCGTATCTAGAATGTCACCTCCAATCTCTCTCATTCTTCTAAGTTTTGTCTTTAGTAATGGGATGTGAAATTTGAATCACCACAACCTTCTGGTATTATTTTATTTCTTGCATTACTTTGAATCATTTTAAATACTTATCTTTTCATTTTAAATAATAAAATAATTGATAAGTATTTTGTCTTGAATTTGTATATACAAAATCCTTAGATAGTATACCATGGATCATAGTTCAATGGACCATTGAGTAGTTGACAAAATGATTTTTGCTAAATATAAGGAGGGCATTAAGTACTTCTATTATTATACTTTTGGAAATGCAACACTTTTACTTAAAGGACAGGCACTCATTATCCTTGTAATAAATGTGTCAACAAAGAAATGCTTCAAGAGATACAATAATTGTTCATTTATATAGGAGTGGAGTTATGCCAAACTACAAGTATTGATACCTATACAGGAAGACATTGAAGATAATTACACGGGTTAGAAGTTAACAGGATAGGGATACAAATAAAATAGTAGATATAGTTATGGATGTAGCTGGTCCTGAATTTGACTAGAATATGAAGGATGATCTAGAAGCTGACGACAATGATTTCTATTGTATACTAAAAGATGTTGATGAACCACTATGGTTAGGATGTGAAACACATACTATACAATTAGCTATATCAGAGTTATTGAACTTGAAAGCCAAGTTTAATATGATGGTCAATTATTATAATAGAATAGTAGCAACAATAAAGAAAATGATACCAAAGGATGAGAAGTTTATTGGAAGTTTCTATACTTTAAAAAAATGGTAAAAGGGTTAAGCATGTGATATAAGAAAATAGATGCATGCCATAATGATTGCATACTTTTCTATAAGGAGAACTAACTGAAGAGCTTATGTGACAAATACAGTGAAAGCTGATTTAAGCTGAGACAAGAAAGTAGAATCAGAAGGACATACCATATAATGTTCTTCGATACCATCCCCTTACTTTTATGCTTCAGAAGCTTAACTTGTCGAAGAATACTGATGGGCAAATGAGATGGCACAAAAAAATGATTTCAAGCACAACGATATCATCAATCATCTATCAGATAGTGAGGCATGAAAGAACTTTGATGTTTGCCATCCTTTATTTGCTCGGAAATCATGTAATGTCCGACTAGATTTACTATAGATGGGTTTACACCATTTAGTCATGTAGTAGGCCTTTATTCATATTGGCTAGTCTTTATTACTTTATACAATATGTCGTTTGGGATGTGCATGAAAGAATATAACATCTTTCTTACATTAGTCATTCATAGACCACCACATGATAGTAGAAACATTGATGTATATTTAACTTCTCTTGTTGATGAGCTAAAATTCTTATAGTCAATGACAGCATACTTTTGATGCATCGAAAGAGCAAAATTTTATAATAAATGCTATATTAATGTAGACCATTGGCAATTTTCTTGCTTATTAAATGCTGTCAGGATGGAGCACTCATGGAAAGCAAGCATGTCAATATTGCATGGAGAATAATAAAATCATTTTAGCTTGAGCATGGTCATAAGCCCTGCTAATTCAATTATCATTATCAATTTCTTTCCTAGCATCATCCATTTTGAAAGCATCAAGACAGTTTCAAGAGGAATAAAATACAGAAGGACCATGTACCCCCATGCCTCAGTGGTATGGAAGTGTTTTAGAGGGTATCCCATGTGGATGAAGTTTCGCTTAGCATACTATTTGATAAGCAAAAATCTCGGGGGTTCAGTAGATATCATAACTAGGTGAAGCGTAACATTTTCTGGGAGTTGCTATATTGGTCCACCAATTGATTTGTTATAACCTTGATGTCATGCATATTGAGAAGAATGTATTGGATAATATTTTCTACACTATTATAGATGTCAAGGGCAAGACGAAGGACAACCCCAAGGCTTGAGTAGATGTGAAGAATATATGCAAGCATCCTCTATTAGAGTTGGTTGAGGTGTCACATGAAAAATTGTTGAAGCCAAAAACATTTTACACCTTAACAAGGGAGCAGCCGAAGGATGTATGTAATGGTATAAAAATCTTAAATTTTTAGATAGTAATGCAAGTAATCAGCTCAATGTGTTAATGTCAAAGATTACAGTTCCATAGTCTAAAAAGCCATGACTGTCATATTTTCATACAACGATTACTACTATTAGCTTAGCATGATCTCCTTTCCAACTCTATATAGAGTTCTTTGATCGAGCTTAGTCTTTTTTTAAGAGACATTTGTGCTACCGACATATCCACCTACTACATCTCCAGTCTTAAGGCTAGTAGTGTGGAAACTATTTGCAAGTTGGAAAAGATATTCCCTCCTATCGTCTTCAACTTGATGGAGCATCTTATGATTCATCTAGCATATGAAGCTAGGTTGAGAGGACTAGTGTAGTATAGGTAGATATATTCTTTTGAAAGATACATGCACAGTCTTAAAAGAAAGTAAAAAAAAATCAAATTCGAGGGTTCTATTATGGATAATTATATAATAGAAAAAATATCAAATTTCATCTGATACTATTTAGTCCTAATATGCAGACAAAGATAACTCAAGTTGGTTGAAACGATGATGGTGGTGGTGAGGGATTAGAGTAGGAGATCTCAATATTTGCTTATCTTGCTTGTAAATTTGGGCATAAGATTCGATGTGTTTTAACTGATACTGAGTTTCGATAGGTGTAGACATATTTTGCTAAACTATAAGGAGGTCAACCTGTATAATGAGTAAGTGACTACAATAATCTCAACTTTTTGATCACTTATTATAGTATGCTTTATTATGTATGTTTAGATAATATGATGGGGTACTGAGATAGGACAACCCGAGAATAAGTGAATAAGAAATTTTTATATGATGCTCATAGAACTTTGCAGATTGATTCCACCAATTGGTAAGCATCTATTATCATTTCACATATTTTAATTTCCTAAGATTTATTCTTTTTATAATATGCAGGTAATGCAAGGGGACAAATCCATATCTAAAAAAGTTAAGATCATTAGATTATGGGCCAACAAAATATATGACATATTATAATGATTATAACATAAAAAGTTTTAAATTTCTCATCCATGAATATGAATTTATAATAGCATAATGAATAGTGGTGAGTATATGAACGACAACTAGTGGGAAGAGGTGTAGAGTGTCTATTATGGAATCATCGAAGAAGTGATCAAATTGACCTATATTAAAGGTAATAGTATCATTCTATTTGTTGCCCAGTAGGCAACCCAAGAAGGGGGGTGAATTGGATCTCTAAAAATAATTACTTGATGCAATGCAATAGTATGTAATCCAATTCAACAATTAATCAAGGTACTATGAATTCAAATATAATGCTCTTAAGTAAATGTGCAGCGGAAATATAGAGCAATAAAAGTAAAAGTAATAAAAGGAGATAATCAACCGCAAAGACAAAGAAGTATAATGGTTCGGTACTATCCAATGCACCTACATCCACTCCCCAAGATCTTCTTGGGAATTCACTATAATCTCAATCGATTACAATCGATTAGTTTTCCAGGCTCACTAATCAAAATCTGACTTGTTTTCACAAGGCTCATAAGTCAAAACCTCACTTGGTTTTACGGGCTAACCAAGAACCGAAATGGTTTTAAGGCTCACCACCAACCTCCCTTGGTTTTCTGGGATAACCAAAAACCTAAATGGTTTTCGAATGCTCACCAATAACCTCCCTTGGTTTTGCAATAGGCTAACCAAGAACCCTTACAACAAATAATAGTTTGAAGTAAAGAGAATTAAAGCTTTCTAATAAAAAGCAGGTATCTCTTTGAAGCTCGAAGTTGTGATGCTTTTGAACTTGATGAAGCCTCTTTGATTGCTCAAGAATGGTTGATCTTTAATGCTCTTGAAGGCTCTTGAATGCTTAGAGGCTTGCTTTTGCTTGAGAGTAGTTAAAGTGCAATGAATAGGAGTGAATGCTCTCTTTTCTTCTCTCTTGGATATTTCTATTTTATTTTCATCAATATCTTTTGTTTTGATTTGATTTGAAAAATATAAATACCTTTTCCAAGGCCTCAAATCTAGTTTCTAGTTGTTAGACTCGAAAATCTAGCCATTGGGGGTGAAAAGAGACAAGTTCTGCATTTGAAAAACTAGCCATTATTGTTCCTAGAACTTCATGTGTCGACACTTCAAGCTGTGAGTCGACACTTCAGGTCGACACTTGAACTTCTTGAATCGACACCTAGTTCAAATATCTTCAATCTGGCTTTCTAGAAATCTTAGATGTGTCGACACTTTCTCAGGTGAGTCGACACTTTGAGTCGACACATCGCATCCATGTGTTGACACTTCTGAAGTTCTTCATCTTCAGTAAGTTCTATGACTTAAAAATCTCAGGCGATGAGCTAATCCATGTATCGACACTTTGAGTCAACACTTCAAGTCTATGTGTTGACACTTCAGCCGTGCCATCTAAAACTTTCTTTGCATACCAGCTTGAGTCGACACTTCACTGTCATGTGTCGACACTTGGTGTCATGTGTCGATACTTTGAGTCGATACCTTACTGAGATCTTCACAAAAATACTTGAACTTGTGCTGAACCAAATTTTTATCTTACTCAAGTATCCATTCAAGCAAACTTTGACTGTCCAAGTCTTCTTTGAGTAGATCTTTCATCTAAACTTGGCTTCTTCAATCAAATAAACTTTTTCAAATTGATGAGCACCTTTTTTATAAAAACACACTTCAAAGAAATCATTAGTACTCAACTTATATTTAACCATTTTGCTTATCATCAAAATCAATAACGAAGTCAACAATCTCTCCATTTTTGATGATAACAAAACTTTTAAGTATAAATTGCATAAAAAGCTTTTAAAAGAATTTATCAAGGTACAAAGAACTAAATGCAATAGGTATATCAAAATAATTTATAATATTGACATGATGTATCAGAGCAAGTGTGATATAATGATTAAGAGTGTCATAGCTTGTTATAATGATTAAGAGTATCAGAGCTTTGAGATATATAAGACATAAACTCATGTATCGTGATACTCTACGAGAAAACATGTTTAGGAGAGACAAGAATTTAGCAATAGATAAGGCTCCCCCTGAATTGATGATTTATAAAAGAGTTTGTAAATATCTTTTCAAACATTTAAAGAAGGGATTTAAGATAGAATTCAATTCAGAAAAGATTTTCATTAAAAAGAAAATATTGCTCCCCCTTACTTAAGGAATTTGTAAATAATTTTCAATTCAAGTTCAACTAAGTTTTCAGAATAATTTTCAAATTTTCATAAATTTTCAAGCATATTTACATTGTTACTCTTATTACTCCCTTGTACATTTATACTATAGTCTTATTACTCCCCCTTTTTGTTATCATTAAAAAGGTAGGAAGACAAATAGGCAAAACATTCAAGATATAACATTGAATTATAATAAAAATTCATTCATTCATAAATGAAGACAATGAAGTACTGAAAGAAAGTTAAAGCATTTCATTCATTTGAAGTCATAATCATGAAGTACAACATATATTCCATTTAAATTTAGAATTTGTACAACATATAAAAGATGCATAAAAGTAAACTATCTAAACAACAAAGATATCCTAATCCTCATCCTCATCATCATCGGAAGATTCGATCTCAATCGATCCAGTATCAGTAAAAGAGCGAGCTCGAGGCCACATCGATTTGAGATCTCGAAGGCGGGTCCTGGTCGGTCATGGAGGAGTACGACGACCACGTCCTCTGTGTCGAGCATACGTCCGACCTCTAGCTGGAGCAGAAGAGGTGGAGGCTATGTCCTCAGCAGGAATAGAGCAGATTGGGGCGATAGTCTCTGCGACTGTCGAAAGTGGTGTATGATCAAAAGATGGACCATAATCAAGATATTGAAAGCTAGGTGTGTAAAAACCTAGCTCCTGAATAAGAGAGGATGTATGGATGGTAGGTGTATCAAGAGTGGGTGTATCAAAAATAGGTGTATCAGCTGATGAAATTATAGGTGTATCAATGATAGGCATATCGGTTGAGGAATGAATGGGTGAATCTACAATCAGTGAGTCAATAATAGGAGTGTCAATAATGGGTGTATTGATAATGGGTGAATCAATAACATGTGAATCAATAATAGGTGAAAGAATAGGAATCGAAACATGATCATCTGATCTGGATGGTGGAGTAGATAGGACAGGAGTCTGAGTAGGTGAACTGGAAGGGTCACAAATGGGACTCCTAGGCAAGTCTGCTGTCACCTCTGCCACCGGCTCTGAAATCAAATCTGGAAAGTTGAATCCATCAGAGTTAGTCTCCTCATCATCACCATCATCATCACTGTCATGAACAACTGGTGCTGGAGCAGATGGAGCTGTATCAGAAACTAGAGTACTCCCTGTAGAAGGTCTAGATAGTGTGGTCAGAATAGCTAAGATGCCATCACTCAGTCCTTTGTGGCTCTCTCTAGTCTCAGCAATGAAACAATCAAGATGCTGTCTAATGATCAAAACATCTATCTCAATGTGCCTGACTCTGTCCAATAGACTCTCTATAGCTCCTGGAGTATCCGATTGAACTAGCTGAGGCTGAGAAGTAGGCTCAGACTGTGAAGCAGTCTTTGGCTACGCTGCTCGCTCAGGCTAACTCTCTAGAAGAGATGCCTTTATAGGTCCTACCTCGCCAGAAAGGATGCGCTCCTCCTCTACAGCATCATCATCATCTCTGTCATCGGCTTGACCAGATACTTTGCATCTCCACTGGCCTCTGAACAGATGATAACCCATCCGATGTAATGACCTGATGTCATAAACATCAATATGTAGGAGCATACGGAAGGGCTTATCCTCAAAACTAATACCATACTCCCTAAACAATAAAGTCAACCCCATCCCGTAGGGTAAGCAAAGTCGCTGACTCGTTGAAGCCTTCGTCATTTGATGAACCATAAGCACCGGAAGGCAGACGGGTGTGCGCTATACCAATGAGACCATCACAAGCAACTCTCGCTCAATGATGTAATCGAAATGTCCGGTCTTCGGTAGAAGGATCCAGGTGATAATGTGGTGCAATAGTCTCATCTCCACAGACAAATGGGATGCAGGCATGGTGGCTCCCTTAGGCAACATGTCTGACTCAAATACACACTAGAGGCCACTCACTCTATCAATCAAACTATCAATAACTAACCCAGTCATAGGAATATCCCATACTTTGCTTAATATCTTTGAAGTAACGGGGATATCCCTGCCTCTGACCTGAGCCAGCCAACCATTGCTCCCACAGGCTAATGATCCATAGAACTCTCATATGAGCCCTAGGTAGTATCTCTCGCTCAGAGAACAGAAGGATGTCAGACCAGCATCTCGAATCCACTGACCGATCCTGAAGTGCTGCTGGTCGACAAAACTGAAGTCCACACGGTGTCCTCTGACAACCGTATTCGAACTCATCCGGCTAGAAGCTACAAATAGGGGTCGAGCAAGCAGATCTGGAGCTCTAGCTTCGTGTCTTGCCTTGGTCCTTCAATTTTTTTCCTGATTGGATGGCCGAGGGTGATGGACTACTTGTTTCTGGGGTCCCATTGCACAGAATAGAGATTTGAAAAAATTTGGAGGAGAAACCTAGGGTTTCTAGGGTTCAAATTGGAAATGGGAAGCGGAAAGTCATTCAATCTAAGCCAAAAAGTGTCCCAAACAAAGAATCGAAGGGTTTTGAGCACGAATTGGAGGGAAGAAATTATTGGGAGTGAGTTAGGGTATGTGTCAGCTCGAGTGGGGAGGTGAAATGAAGGAAAAAACACTTCATAAAGCCCTTATCCTTGATCTGCTGTCGTTCATGTGTCGACTCAAGAATGTGTCGACACATTGACTTAAAACCAAAAATTAAGAGACAGAAAATCTGATCAAATACACTGGAAATTCAATGAAATTTGTGATAAATGAATACGAGTGTTGTCAAATTGATCTATTTGAGTTAATGATTGGAAGATTTTAATCAAAAGGATTAATGATCCCAAGCTCTCATCTAATCATACAGAATCGATCTTCCAGAAGAGGCTTAGTCAAAATATCAGCTAATTAAAATTCAATACAAATAAATTCTAGCACAACATCATTATTTTCAACATGATCTTTAATAAAATGATGTCTAATTTTAATATGTTTACTCCTAGAATGTTGAACAAGATTTTTAGTCAAGCAAATAGCACTGGTATTATCACACTTTATAGGTGTACTAGTAAACTTGATTCCAAAATCTTCAAGTTGTTGCTTAATCCACAAGATTTGAGCACAACAACTTCCTGCTGTAATATACTCAATCTCAGATGTGGATAGTGCAACTAAAGTTTGTTTCTCGCTAAACCAGGAGATTAAGTTAACTCCAAGAAATTGGCAAGTTTCACTAGTACTCTTTCTATCCAATTTACAACCAACAAAATCAGCATAAGAATATCCAATTAATTGAGCAGTTGAATCTCTAGAATACCATAAGCCAATATCAATTATACCAGATAGATATTTAATAATGTACTTAACAGCCAACAGATGTGATTCTTCAGGTTCAGACTGATATCTAGCACACATGCATACACTGAATATTATATCTAGTCTACTAGCAGTTAAGTACAGTAAAGAGCCAATCATTCCTCTTTATAATTTTTGATCTACAGATTTACCATACTCAACTTTATCAAGTCTACAAGAGGGGCTCATAGGTGTACCAATTGATTTAGTAGTCTATATCCCAAACTTCTTTAAAATTTATCTCGTATACTTAGCTTGGTTGATGAAGATTCCATCTTTAGTTTGCTTGATCTGGAGTCTGAGAAAGAAATTGAGTTCTTCCATCATGCTCACCTCGAACTCATCTTGCATAAGCTTAGCAAACTCTTGACAAAGAATTTTATTAGAGCACCGAAAATAATGTCATCAATGTATATTTGCACTACTAATAAATCATCATCTTTCTTCTTCAAAAATAATGTTTTATCAACATGGCCTCTAGAAAATTTATTTTCAATTAAAAATTTGCTGAGTCTTTCATACCAGGCTTAAGGTGCTTGTTTTAATCCATAAAGTACTTTGTGTAATTTAAAAACATGATCAGGATGTGCGTGATTTTTAAATCTGGGTGTTGTTCAACAAAATTTTTTTCTATTATAAAACCATTCAGAAAAGCACTCTTAACATCCATTTGAAACAGTTTAACATTCATAAAATAAGCAAATGCTAATAGTAGTCTAATTGCTTCAAGTCTAGCAACAGGAGCAAAAGTTTTATCAAAATCAATTTCTTCCTCCTGATTGTAGTATTTGGCAACTAGCCTAGCTTTATTTCTAACAACAATTTCATTTTCATCTAATTTATTCCTAAATAATCATTTTGTGCCAATAATAGAAACATTAGGTGACCTTTCTATTAAACATTCTTTCTATCAAACTGAATTAGTTCATCTTACATGGCATTTATCCAGTTAGGTTCTTTTTCAACATCTTCAAAACATTTAGGCTCAACTTGAAAAATAAAAGCTATATAGTCATATTCATTTCTAATTAAGGCTCGAGTTCTTATCCCTTTAGATGGATCACCTAGGATTAATTCCTTAGGATGTCCATAAGCATACCTCCACTCCTTAGGTAGATCTTGGTGCTTTGGAGTGTCTTCACCTTTCTTACTTTTGTCTTGATCTTCTTCACTTGGCTGAGGGGGTTGATCGTTTAGTGTCAACTTTTGAAGCTTATCAGTACCTGCACATGCATCAGAAGTATCCTCTTTTCTAGAGGATTTGTTACTAGATTCTTCAAAAACAACATGTATAAACTCCTCTACAACTAAGGTTTTTTTGTTGAAAATTCTGTATGACCTGCTTGATGTGGAGTATCCTAAAAAAATACCTTCATCCGACTTGGCATCAAATTTTCCAAGATTATTTTTGCCATTATTTAAGATAAAATGTTTATAGCCAAAAACTTGAAAATACTTTAAAGTTGGTTTTCTTTGATTCCAAAGTTCATAAGGAGTTTTTTTCAAAATATGATAGATTAAAACTCGATTCAAAATATAACATGCAGTATTAATAGCTTTAGTCCAAAAATATCTTGGTAAATCATTTTCACAAAGCATGGTGTATGCCATTTCTTCTAAAGTACGATTTTTTCTTTCTACTCCTCATTCTACTGAGGTGTCTTAGGTGCAGAAAAGTTGTGTTCAATACCTTTTTCATTACAAAGGCTTTCAAAATTTTGATTTTCAAATTCAGTTCCATGATCACTACGAATGCATACAACTAAAACACCTTTTTCATTTTAAACTTTTCGATAAAACTTTATAAATGCAGAAAATGACTCATCTTTATGTACTAGAAAGAAAACCCATGTAAATCTCAAAAAATCATCCACTATGACTAATCCATATCTCTTGCCTCCTAGACTTGATTTTCTAGTTGGTCCAAAGAGATCCATATAAAGTAGTTCTAGTGACATAGTAGTAGTTACAAAACGTTTAGGCTTGAAAGAAGTTTTAACTTGTTTTCCAAATTGACATACTTGGCAAACTCTATCTTTTTCAAAACAAAGTTCAGGTAAATCTCTAAATAAGTTCTTTTTGTAGAGTTTTGAAAGTAGATACATACTAGCATGCCCTAATCTTCTACGCCAAAGCCAACTAGTCTCATCTTTAGTAGAATTCATTACAACAAGGCATTCTCCATCAGACAAAAATAGATCATCTAAATGGTGCGGGCACCAGACTCAGAAGAAGACTTCAGGGCTCCATTTGGATCTCTGATTGACCTTGCCCGAAGAATTAGGGTTTTCTGGTTTTGTAATAAGGGTTGACTTGGCCAACTCAATTTTAGTCTTGAGTCTGTATTTCCTTGCAATTTAAATTTTGTTGAGTCAAGTTGACTCAGTACAAGTCCTAGTAGTGGTCTAGGTCTTCTCCAGGTTGGTGCCACTTTTTTTTCAGTCAAGTCAAGGTCCAGGGTGCCACATTTTTTTTCCCAGGCCCAAGCAAGTGGGTGCCACACTCCCAGCCACACGCCAGAGTCCAGGAGGCGCCATATCTCCATCCAGTGTCTTTGGTCCCTATACCACAAGAAGTAAGTTCCTTTTTTTTTTCTTGCACCACTTGGGAGAGAAATCCATCAAGATACCTCAATCCAAGGAGGAGCCAATTTCTTTCCAGATAAACCCAAGCCAGGATGGCAAGAATTTTTCTTGAAGAGAGGATCAAGGAGGTGCCCCACAATGTTCCATAAAAATCCAAGTTATAAACGGGAAGAGAGCATGTCTTGGGGAGGAATTCAAGGAGGTTCCCAAAAGTTTCCAAAAGTGCCAAAGCCATGAAAGGAAGAAGCCTAAACTTGTGGAGCAAGACTAGGAGGTGTCCAAATGAGCCAAACCATGAAGGGAAAATCCTTGATTCATGGAGAGATACTAGGAGACACCCCCATAACCTGCCATTTGGAGCTGATTTTCAAGTTTTCTTGGAGTTTTGGGGCTGCCCACTCATGGAAGGAGTCTTGGGAAGAGAATTTGATGCCTAAAGTGTGGGTTAGTCCTATTAGTCCCACATGGAAAATGTATAAAATTTTATTTCTTTGTTATGTCTATATATTCAACTCTATGTAACTCTTGAATTTAATGATGAATGAAATCAATTTCTTTGTGAGCAACTTTGTGTTTCTCTCTTCCGCACTTGTGTTTAGGTGTTGAGCTCCGTGAGGGAGTAAATCCGGGTTCCCTAGGAACCTTGAGGAGGTGTGAGATCTCCAACCCCAAAACCCTACCAAAACCCTAGGTTAGCCACTTCAATTCCAAACCCTAGCCGCCCATCATCTTCTTCATTCCACCAATCATCCAAACCATAATCTACCTCATCATCTCACGGCCCCTCTCTTCCAAGTAGAGGCCGACCACCAACATCCAGGTCTAGATCGGCTACTTCGAATATAGAGCAAATCCCAGAGGAAGTCAGATCAGCATCCAGGAGAATCAGGATTTCAGCAACATCAATTATTTCAAGTTCTTCTTATCTGGTAAATCCTTTCTTTGAGTATCTGGTTCCTTAAATTGTTCTTCTTCTTTCCCAGATCCTGAGTTCAGGAGAAGCCAACTCTGCCAAAGGGCCAGTATTGGAGGATCCATTGTGAAGATATCCGAATCCGAGGATCCAACAATCTGCTCGAGAGAGTCCTTCCACCAAACTCTGTGAAGATCACTGCCTGGTACATAACCCTTCCCTTCTCTTTATTTTTGTCCTGTTGAAAGTTCAGAGCGAAATCCTAGGTCTGGGAGTTTCTCAACCCCCAGTGATCCTTTACTTCTGAACTACTCTGATAATCTAGTTTCTTTGAATTGTGCTTTCAATTATTATATAGTTTCTTTCAATTTAGTTTAACTTTCCTTTGAGTCAAAGCCGACTTCTGAAAATATATAAAAAATAATAATAATAAATATATTAATTTTAATTTACTTTCACATCGCATCATCTTTTTTGTTCTGCATCAATTTTGGTATCAGAGCCCTGTCTAGGGTTTCTGACTTGCTTGCATGTTTTGAGTGTCTCTCTTTTTTACTTTGTCTGCTCGAAGTAGACTCCCCAGGACGTCCAGTCCTAGGAGCGAAGCGAGGTGCAAGCCTCCTCTTCCCATTCCATGGGGTGTTCCTAGGGCGTGTAGGGGATCCACTGGGTTACAACTTCGTAGCAGGAATTGTAAACGGGGGAAGCATTCTATTTTCAGTCTGTAACTATCCTGTTGCAGGAATTGTTTCTCATTACAGGTAACTCCAAATTGCATGATTTTTATTTTTCTGGAACCATTATAATTGAAACTATTTTACATAATTTTACTTTAATTTATTGGTTTCTGTGAAATTTCTGAGAGTTAAATTATAGCAATTCTGTTTCTGTGTTTCTGCAATTCAATTTTTTTTTGAGTGATCATCTCCTAATTCATCTTAAGGGCAATTGAGCATTTAAGATAAGGGGAGGAGTTGATAACCTCTCCTTAGCCCAAAACCACCACCCATTCATTCGATCCTAAGCCTAATTTTAAAATTTATTAGACTTAATTTGCCCTAGTGGGCCAGGAACACCAACTGGTCAGGTCCAGCCTAGGGTTTAGTCAATTTGTCTGGTTACTCTGTGTGTGCTTTGTACTCAGTGTCAAGAACGGTGATTCAGGGACTATGTCCCGAAGGGCTTGTGTGCTGGTCCGCCTACCTGGCCAATCACTGATTGGTGTCTAGGATTGGCAATTAGGGACCTAACACTCCCCTTACACCTGCCTGGCTGAGTCCCGAGTTACTACAAGCTAGCTTGCCACTCTGATTGGGCATCTAGTTTGGCCTCTAGGTCTAGTTAGCCCGTAGTCATTTCAGTCGAGTCTCATTTGGTGTGCTTGCTTGCATCATCATGTCCACCCGGAACGGAGTACCCTACCAACCTGGTCAAACCCAACCTAATTTAAAGGCCATGATTAGAACTCTTACCAAAAGTATGACCAAATTGAGTCAGGATATGACTGATATTGTTTCCCAATTTAGAGACCTAGCCCAGGTACTTGAGGAGCCTAGGAACCGAAATTGGACCCCTGACTTAGAATTTGGCAGACCCCAACCTCACCCATACCCAGAGCCTAGGAGACCTTTATACAGGGATCCTGAACCTAATCATTGGAGGTTTGATCTAAGAGCCTATGACCATGATCTTGCCCCTGAGTCTAGCCCTAGGAGCCTATACCCATACTTGGTTGACTCAGAGAAGGGACCCGTTAGGAACACCGAACCTTATGCACCCACTTTTGATGGAAGACAAGAGACATATATTAAGTGGGAAGAACAAATGGATCGGTATTTTAAGTACACTAACATATCAGAATTAGGACAATTTAGGTTGGCCAAGACCAAGTTCACCAAACATGCTAGGTCCATTGGTATGATATTGAGCGTGAGTGTTATCAAAGAAAAAAGGAAATATATACTTGGAGAGATATGAGAAGTAAGTTAAGAGATAGGTACCTAGGTAGATCCTATGAGAAAAGACTTTTAGACCAATGGTACCAATTGCGACAAGGTAATAGGCCTGTGTCTAAATATATCGAGGACTTCCAGTGGTATGACATAAAATGCAATACCATTGAGACCGAAGCTCAGATCACATCGAGGTTTAGGGTTGGTTACACCCAGACATTTATAGGAAGCTATGCCTTGAAAAGACCAATAAGTTAGACCAAGCCTACCAAGAAGCCCAAGACTATGAGTGGTCTTTAAGATATAACCAATCAAGTACTTTGGACTTAAAGCCAACCTCTACCAACTTGAGTCAAGTTCCGATTGATCCGACATCCGTAGTGAACCAGACTTTTGTTTGTCAATTCCCACTTATGTCTCCTCTTGACCAGAAGGATAACACTAAGAAGGAGTTAGGCATGGCCATCCCAAACTTAGTTGACCCGACCAGAGCCGTACTTAAAGAGGAATCAAAGGAGAATAGATTAGAACCTTTCAGTGAGATAGAGGAAGAAATATATGAGCCTGACATAAGTTTGATAGATAAATATGAAGAAGAAGAATTTGAGGATATCTCTCCCGATAATTCAATTAACCAACTCCTACATAATGGGGTTATTAAGGGGACCCCTTCCACTCAAGGAATTCAGGAGCTAACCCTAAGAGAAGACCCTTTTGAGGAAGTTCAGGAAGAGGAAATTACACCAAATGAAAGTTTAAGTGAGAATACCCCTGAACTCATTGAGGAATCCAAAGAAGACACCCCTGAGTCAAATCTGGTAGAGAAGTGTGAAGAAGGAAGGGGTTCACAAGAATTGCCCATTGAGAAGGTCCAAGAACAAGAAAAAGACAGTAGCTTAGAGGACTTTCTAGATAAACATTCCAAAGACCTTCCTGATAACCTTCCACCTTCTAGGAGCACCCAGCCTATCCTAGAACTTGCACTTGTAGACCCTCCTAGAGCAAATCATGAGGTTTGGATGAGTGCACCTATAGAACAATGTCCTCATTTTAAGGTCATCCTGAATAACCAAGGTTTGTTTTTTGTTTCTGATAAGCCACCTCAAAACTCTGATTCTTATTTCCTACCCTTCCCTGAATCTTCTCATGTTTCTAGAGCTATGGGATTACACTTTACTGAGATCTCTAGGTTGCAAGACTCCTTAGAACCTATTAGGTTTGCCACCTACTTCTGGAAGACCTTATGGCACCTACTAGGCATCCATAATAAGTTTTCATGCTCTGCATGCCCTCCTCCGACCCAAGGTCAAACCTAGAGAGCCTTAGTTTGTTAGGTTTAGACCTAGGGTTCCTTTGGAATAAAGTCCATTCTTTAGGAATGCGTCGTCAGTCTAGTTTAGTTTTTCTTGACCCTTTACTAGGCTTTGGCTCAGATTTTGGTTTGATTGAGAGCACCAGGAATTGGGATTTGTATTTTGTCCAGGGCTAAAATTGTATTCAATGTTTCGATCAATAGGTCTATAGGCTAGAGTCCCTTTGAAATTGTTCATGGATACAAGCCTCACACACCACTTGATCTGATTTCACTATTAGCCCACACACACAAGTCTCTTGATGCACTTGCATAGCATGTAAAGGACTTGCATAAAGAAATTCATGCCAAAATAACTTTAAGTAATGAAACTTATAAAAAGTTCGCTGATTCTCAAAGACGAGTCAAAACTTTTGTTGAGAGAGACTATGTAATGATTAGGTTAAGGCATGAGCGGTTTTTTCCTGGAACCGTTAGAAAGTTACATGCTAAAGGAGCTGGACCATTTAGAGTAGTGAAGAGAGTAGGATCCAATGCCTATATGCTCGAGTTGCCTCCAGAACTAGGCAATAGCTCTACTTTCAACATTACAGACTTAGTAGAGTATAGGGAGCCAGCTGTGATTCCTAGTAAGCCTTTGAAACCTAATCCTGTTATTGAGAGTGATCCCAACCCTGTGTGTCCACCAACAAACTAGCCTATGAGGAAAGAGCAGATTGAAAAGATCCTGGATGATCAGGTTATCTCTACTCATAATCGAGGATACCAAAGATACCTGGTCCGCTGGCAAGGAAGGCCAGATTTTGATGACTCTTAGATCTCCCGAGAAGAATTACAAGAATTAGACCCAGACCTCTTGGAGAGATACCAGAGCCAGCTTGATCCATACTCGACAGGGTCGAGTTCCTCCCACCCCGGGAGAATTGGTGCGGGCACCAGACTCAGAAGAAGACTTCAGGGCTCCATCTGGATCTCTGATTGACCTTTCCCGAAGAATTAGGGTTTTCTGGTTTTGTAATAAGGGTTGACTTGGTCAACTCAATTTTAGTCTTGAGTCTGTATTTCCCTGTAATTTAAATTTTGTTGAGTCATGTTGACTCAGTACAAGTCCTAGTAGTGGTCTAGGTATTCTCCAGGTTGGTGCCACTTTTTTTTCAGTCAAGTCAAAGTCCAGGGTGCCACATTTTTTCTCCCAGGCCCAAGCAAGTGGGCGCCACACTCCCAGCCACACGCCAGAGTCCAGGAGGTGCCACATCTCCATCCAGTGTCTTTGGTCCCTACACCACAAGAAGTAAGTTCCTTTTTTTTTTCTTGCACCACTTGGGAGAGAAATCCATCAAGATACCTCAATCTAAGGAGGAGCCAATTTCTTTCTAGATAAACCCAAGCCAGGATGGCAAGAATTTTTCTTGAAGAGAGGATCAAGGAGGTGCCCCACAATGTTCCATAAAAATCCAAGTTATAAAAGGGAAGAGAGCATGTCTTGGGGAGGAATTCAAGGAGGTTCTCAAAAGTTTCCAAAAGTGCCAAAGCCATGAAAGGAAGAAGCCTAAACTTGTGGAGCAAGACTAGGAGGTGTCCAAATGAGCCAAACCATGAAGGGAAAATCCTTGATTCATGGAGAGATACTGGAGACACCCCCATAACCTGCCATTTGGAGCTGATTTTCATGTTTTCTTGGAGTTTTTGGGCTGCCCACTCATGGAAGGAGTCTTGAGAAGAGAATTTGATGCCTAAAGTGTGGGTTAGTCCTATTAATCCCACATGAGAAATGTATAAAATTTTATTTCTTTGTTATGTCTATATATTCAACTCTATGTAACTCTTGAATTTAATGATGAATGAAATCAATTTCTTTGTGAGCAACTTTGTGTTTCTCTCTTCCGCACTTGTGTTCAGGTGTTGAGCTCCGTGAGGGAGTAAATCCGGGTTCCCTAGGAACCTTGAGGAGGTGTGAGATCTCCAACCCCAAAATCCTACCAAAACCCTAGGTTTCCACTTCAATTCCAAACCCTAGCCGCCCATCATCTTCTTCATTCCACCAATCATCCAAACCCTAATCTACCTCATCATCTCACGGCCCCTCTCTTCCAAGTAGAGGCCGACCACCAACATCCAGGTCCAGATCGGCTACTTCGAATACAGAGCAAATCCCAGAGGAAGTTAGATCAGCATCTAGAAGAATCAGGATTTTAGCAACATCAATTATTTCAAGTTCTTCTTATCTGGTAAATCCTTTCTTTGAGTATCTGGTTCCTTAACTTGTTCTTTTCTTTCCCAGATCCTGAGTTCAGGAGAAGCCAACTCTGCCAAAGGGCCGGTGTTGGAGGATCCATTGCGAAGATATCCGAATCCGAGGATCCAACAATCTGCTCAAGAGAGTCCTTCCACCAAACTCTGTGAAGATCACTGCCTGGTACATAACCCTTCCCTTCTCTTTATTTCTGTCCTGTTGAAAGTTCAGAGCGAAACCCTAGATCTGGGAGTTTCTCAACCCCCAACGATCCTTTACTTCTGAACTACTATGATAATCTAGTTTCTTTGAATTGTGCTTTCAATTATTATATAGTTTCTTTCAATTTAGTTTAACTTTCCTTTGAGTCAAAGCCGACTTCTGAAAATATATATATAAATAAATAAATAAATATATTAATTTTAATTTACTTCCGCATCGCATCATCTTTTTTGTTCTGCATCACTAAATCTACTAAATAAATGTTACCATACCTTTTTTCAATGAATTGTACTCCATTTATATCCGGACTAGCAATCATGCAATAAGATGATTTAAAAATAGCTTGAAAACCTTTATCACTAAATTGACTAATACTTAAAAGATTATGCTTTAAACCTTTAACTAAGAGTACTTTACTAATACAACTAGAAGGAGTTATGTGAACCTTATCAATACCAATGAATTTTCCTTTATCATTATCCTCGAAGGTCACACTCCCTCCATTCATTGCTTCAAGAGAAGTGAATTGCTTAACATCTCCCGTCATGTGCCTTGAGCAACCACTATCAAGATACCAAAGTCTTTCGTTCTCCTTGGTTGCAAGACACCTGCAATAAAAATCAAGCTTTGTTTTTAGTTACCCAAGCCAACTTGGGTCCTTTAGGGTTAGCACTTAAAATGGTTCCTTTTGGAACCCAAACTTTTCCAAAATAATTAATTTTTCTCAAATTACATTGAAAAGATTTATGACCTTGCTTTTTACATGAAAAACATATTATGCTAGATGATGCAAGTACAAAAAAGTTTTTAAAGTACTTTTATTATTTTTGGCATCTATAGCCTAATCTGCTTTAATGAAAATGGCTCTTTGGCTATTTAAAAGTAGATTTAGTCTTTTTGAACTATAGATAAATTTTTCAATAAAGGGCTTTTTTTTATCAAGTTCATTTTTATACTTTACATTTTCTAATTCTAAATCCTTATTTTTCTTTAAAAGATCACCAATAGAAATAATAGTTTTGGGTCTTTTTAAAAATTTATTTTTTATTATCAAAGCATTGTTTTTCTTTTCTAAAATATCTAGTTTCATTTTCAAATCACTAACCTCATTTAGTAAAGAATTGTTTTCATGAGAAAAACTATTTGCATGCTTTTTCAACTTTTTTATTTTCAGACAAAATCAATTTATAATCATGCATAAGTTCACCAAAAGCATTTCTTAACTCATCAAAAGTAAAATCTATTTCAGTATCAGATATTATCTCATCTTGCTCTTGATGTGCCATAAGACAAAGATTTGCAACTTCTGTCTACTCTTCTTCAGAACTGGAGTCCTCACTATCACTCCAGGTGGCCATCATTGCTTTCTTTCTTAACTTCTTCCTTGACTTCTTTAAGAGAGGGCAATCGAATTTGTAGTGACCTGGCTTCTTGTACTCGAAGAATGTAGGTATTTCCTTCTCCTTTTATTTTTCTTTTTCTTTCTCTTTCTCTTTTCCCTTTGCTTTATTTGATTGAAATTTCTTCTTGTAAGGGAACTTCCTCCTCTTCATGAATCTTCTAAATTTCCTAGCAAGGAGAGCTTCTTTACTTTCATCTTCTTCTTCTTCTTCTTCTTCTTCTTCTTCTTCGGACTCATCGATCGAGGATTCTTCTTGTATATTTGATTTGAATGCAATCCCCTTTTTCTTTTTATCCATGTCCATTGACTTTTGATTCAAATTTAGCTCATAAGTCATGAGCGATCCAACCAATTGCTTTAATGGTAGCTTGTCAATGTCCTGTGCTTCTTGAATGGTGGTCACCTTTGGATCCCACGATGTTTGAAGTAACCTGAGGATTTTATTCACAAGATCAACATTAGACATTACTTTTCCTAGACTTCTCATTTCATTTACAATATTTGTAAACTTAGTGTACATATCAATGATAGATTCATTAGGTTCCATTCGGAACATCTTATATGTGTACACCAACATGTTCACTTTTATATTTTTCACTTGATCGGTACCCTCATAGGTAACTTCAAGTGTGTCCCATATTTTTTTGACTGATGTGCAAGTAGATATCCTATTGAATTCACTAGGATCTAATGTACAATAAAGGAGATTCATTGTCTTAGCTTTGATCTCGGATTGCTTAATATCATTTTCATCACAATCCTCTTCCAGCTTTGGGATGGAAACACCATTAACCACAATCAAAGGAATATGAGGACCTTTATCAACTACTCTCGATAAGTTATAATCAATAGAATGCATATAAATTCTCAACCTAGTTTTTCAATATGTATAATTTGATCCATTAAAAAATGGAGGTCTATTTGAGGCTTGACCCTCAACTACACTAGTACTTATAGGGGCTGCCATAGATCTTTACTCAAGGCGGTAAAGCGTATAAACTAAGAATAGGGCTCTGATACCACTTGTTGCCCAGTAAGCAACCCAAGAGGGGGGGTGAAGTGGATCTCTAAAAATAATTACTTGATGCAATGCAATAGTATGTAATCCAATCCAATAATTAATCAAGATACTAAGAATTCAAATATAATGCTCTTAAATAAATATGCAGTGGAAATATAGAGCAATAAAAGTAAGAGCAATAAAAGGAGACAATCAACCACAAAGACAAAGAAGTATAGTGGTTCGGTGCTATCCAATGCACCTACATCCACTTTCCAAGATCTTCTTAGAAATTCAATATAATCTCAACCGATTACAGCCAATTAGTTTTCTGGGCTCACTAATCAAAACCTGACTTATTTTCACAAGGCTCACAAGTCAAAACCTTACTTGGTTTTATGGGCTAACCAAGAATCTAAATGATTTTAAGGCTCACCACCAACCTCCCTTGGTTTTCCGGGATAACCAAGAACTTAAATAGTTTTTAAAGGCTCACCAATAACCTTCCTTGATTTTGCAATAGGCTAACCAAGAACCCTTACAACAAATAATAGTTTGAAGTAAAGAGAATAAAAGCTTTCTAATAAAAAGCGGGTATCTCTTTGAAGCTCGAAGTTGTGATACTTTTGAACTTGATGAAGCCATTTTGATTGCTCAAGAATGGTTGATCTTTAATGCTCTTGAAGGCTCTTGAATGCTTGGAGGCTTGCTTTTACTTGAGAGTGGTTAAACTTCAATGAATATGAGTGAATGCTCTCTTTTCTTCCCTATTGGATATTTCTATTTTATTTTCATCAATATCTTTTGTTTTGATTTGATTTTAACTATATAAAAACCTTTCCAAGGCCTCAAATCTGGTTTCTAGTCGTTAGACTCTAAAATCTAGACGTTGGGGATGAAAAGAGACAAGTTCTGTATTTAAAAAACTAGCCGTTACTGTTTCCAGAACTTCATGTGTCGATACTTCAGGCTATGAGTCGACACTTCAGATCGATACTTGAACTTCTTGAGTCGACACCCAGTTCAAATATCTTCAATCTGGCTTTCTGGAAATCTCAGATATGTTGACACTTCCTCAGGTGAGTCCACACATTGAGTCGACATATCGCAACCATGTGTCGACACTTCTGCAGTTCTTCATCATCAGCAAGTTCTGTGACTTAAAAATCTCAGGCGATGAGCTGATCCATGTATCGATACTTTGAGTCGACACTGCAAGTCCATGTGTTGACACTTCAGCCGTGCCATCTAAAACTTTCTTTGCATACCAGCTTGAGTCGATACTTCACTATCATGTGTCGATACTTGGTATCATGTGTCGACACTTTGAGTCGACACCTTACTGAGATCTTTACAAAAATACTTGAACTTGTGCTGAACCAAATTTTTATCTTACTCAAGTATCCATTTAAGCAAACTTTGACTGTCCAACTCTTCTTTGAGCAGATCTTTCATCTAAACTTGGCTTCTTCAATTAAACAAACTTTTACAAATTGATGAGCACCTTTTTCTATAAAAATACACTTCAAAGAAATCATTAGTACTCAACTTATACTTAACCATTTTGCTTATCATCAAAATCAATAATGGAGTCAACACTATTTAAGTGTTAATAGTTTAATAATGATAACGGTATGAAATTTGATCCTTGACACATGCTTATTGAAATCAAACATGGATCAAAAGCATTTGTCAATGAGCTATTTGTGCTAGCTTAACAAGTTGCTCAAGTATATTATGCTCCTTTTCCATCAAAGGAGAGAAGAAGGAAAGATTGGTGGGTGCTGTATGCAAGATTAAGTCTCGAGCCATTTATTACATGCTCAAAGAAGAAGAAGAATCATGATTATTAGAATGCTTTCAAGAAGATAAAACATTAAGAGTTTAGTCTTTCATAGATGTAGAGTTTGATGCTCCAGGAATTCTCTTCCGTGATGACCAATATGAGGAGGTAGATTATACCAAGTTTGTTGTAAAGGGTAATCGATCCTACAAGGGGAAGAAGAGAAAGAAGATGAAGAAATGGAAGAGGAAGAAGATGAAGAAATGGAAATAAAGGAAGAGGAAGAATCAAAAGAAAAATTCAAAGGGTTTCAAACATTTGAAGAGGTCAACAAGTAGTGCAAAGTATATTATCCTTGGATCATTTTAAATACTTATTTTGCATCATTTTAAATTTTGCTTTATCATCCATCATTAATTTGGTTAATCTATTTACTTTAATTTTTAGAGATTATACATTATTTCTACTAGAGGCTAGAGCCATGCTAATTAAGGAGAGAGCTATAGAGGATATGGTCCTCGAGAAGAGAGTGATCATGTTGCCAGCTTGCATGATTTTGTACCACTCATACCACGTCGTAAACTCTAAAACTTTAGATATTTTTTATATTATTTTATATTTTATTATTTGATATAATATTCTTTATATTAAATATTTTATGATCAGGTTCGGAGGATGTGGGATCACTAGTGATCCCACAGTCACACGTAGCAACAACTGTCTCTCAGACTCAGTGCCATAGTCAAGGACTCACTTGACTCATGGCACCGAGGACTCGGCCAAAGGATAGAGAGCTCATTTACATTCAGAGCCACTAGTAAGTATGACATATTCATATTAATATGTTTAAAATTTAATCACTTTAGAATTAACTCTTATTATTAAATTTTAATTTTATAATATATTCAGAGAGCTTGGAGTGTCTTTGGTAGTTATCGGGTTCATTCATTGATTAATACCGAGGCCGGTGAATGAGTTCTCCAATTGGCCATCAAGGGTTCGTGATGTAGCTTGGCAAATATTCCTAGTAAGTTAAATGTATTTAATTTTTGAATTCATAAAATATTTATATTTTATTTATTTAATACAAGCTTACTTCTACTTGTAAGAGTACTATTAGTTTGAGACTCCTCAAGCTGAAGAGGATGGCCATCTGACCTTCAAGAAAGTAATGACATGTAGACTCTGAGACAGGCTGCACAGTCTCGATAGGCCATCATTTTGCATTCTAGTTTCGAGTTACCATCGAACTGGAGGTCTTTTAAGGATCAATAGATGTCGACGAACGTATGGAAAACCCTCTGTAACCATTGGAGCACTAAGGAGTACTCCGGTAGGTGGCAGAGGGCACGACTAAATCATACCACCTAACAAGATCCGATCAAGCATACTAGCAATTCTATTGGCATGCATATGGTGGCAGATAGATTGGTAAAAATTCTATACTTATATTAATTTTATATTAAATTGATTATATATTTTTAATTAATTAATTAATTAATTAATTTTATATAGACATAATAGTTGTGTCATGCACTGGGGTAGCTGCAGCTATGGGAGGCCATACACCAATTCAAAAGGATTAGTGATTACGTAGATCTGAGATATTGATGTATCACAGTAACAACTTAAAACATTAAGTGTTAGATTTTATATATACTAAAATATATAATTAGACTAATGAATTTGTAAACTATATTTGCTGATTATATGAATTATGTCGTATTGTGACACAGTAAGTACCCATCTTCTTATCCCCTCCTTAACCTCAAGGGATGGCTCGGGGCCATCGAATGGATGAGTAGGAGCCAATTCATAAGATTCAGTCACAGCTTTGATCCTTCAGTAGCTCGCTGGTCTTCGTCATCCTCATCTCATGCCTTGACGACCCAAACATGGGATGATGTATGTTGCCAACCTTACCGTTATGGCCTGCAGCTGTGAGTTGGCACCGGACTGCAATCCCCTTTGTTGCGGAATTCTGATACTCCTGGACCTGCAAAATGGGGTTAGAGACCTGGATCGGGGATCCCGTCAGGGGCACTCCGATGGTTAAGTTAGAGAGCGATAAAGTGGAACAGATCCACTAAGACGAATCCCTGCTGGGTTTCCGTGCTTAGAGAAATCTTTGATGAAAATATGAGTGAGAACGAGAGGGATCAGTGCTCTGGTTCCTACAACCGGGCTCGTTGAGCTCGCTCCTGCGAGTTCCTCTGGAGCTCTTGTCTTAGGATCACCTTTTCTTCTCATGTGCATGCTTACCCTCTCAATTGCTTACCTTCCTTCCTGCCCCTGGTGCCCCTTTTTAGGTCGCTAGTCGTTGGATACACTCGTGCCTCGATTCCTCCTCCTGAGAAGGCTCTGGAGGTCAGCGACGCTCAGCAACCATTCTTCATGTCGTTCCCCCTTAGGTTGGGAGTTAAGCGGTGAGCCAGTCTCATCTACCATGCAATCATGAAAAGGGAAACTTGGTGAGGTCTCGATCCTCGTGAAGGTGCCCTCGGGCCTGAGGCATTGACTATGACTCTCCCTTTTTAGAGTACCAGGTTACCGGGCACCGGATCCGGTATCTCGAGCAGGGTGCCCCTTCTAAGCTGGTGCAAACGAGGTTCCGCGCATTGTCACAAGCCAGGGGACACCGTACTAGATGCGCCGCCTGTGCATGCCGTCCTCAGTAGCCTCCTCGGGGCTTGCATCCTCGGTCTTTCCGTGCTCCGCAGAGAAGGCTGACTTCGACTGAGGTGGACCCATCAAGGGGCGCCACCTAGTAGAAGGAGCGGGGTGATAGGCTCGACTCCGGCCGAGGTGGATCCATCTAGGGATGCCACCTGGCGGGGGAGCAGAGTCAGGCCCACTTCGACTGAGGTGGGCCCCTCCTCGGTCGACCCTGGCGAAGGGGTAGAGGCAAGCTCGACTTGGATCGAGGTGGACCTATTAAGGGGTGCCACCTGGCAAAGGAGCAGAGGCAGGGCCACTTCGGTTGAGGTGGACCTTGCTTGGGTCGACACCTAGCGAAGTGGCAGAGGCCAGCTTGACTTCGATCATGGTGGACCCGTCAAGGGGCGCCACCTGGTGAAGGAGCAAAGGAAGCCTGGCTCGACTTCGGTGAGGTGGGCCCATCTGGGGGCTCCACCTAGCGAAGGAGCAGAGGCAGAGCCACTTCGATCGAGGTGGACCCCGCCTGGGTCGACACTTGGCAAAGTGGCAGAGGCCAGCTCGACTTCATCCGAGGTGGACCTGTCAAGGGGTGCCACATGGTGAAGGAGCAGAGGGAGCCCGGCTTGACTTCGATGAGATGGGCCCATCTGAGGGTGCCACCTGGAGAAGGAGCAGAGGCAGGGCCACTTCGATCGAAGTGGACCCTGCCTAGGTCGACACCTAGTGAATTGGCAGAGGTCAGCTTGACTTTGGCCGAGGTGGACCCGTCAAGGGGCGCCACCTAGCGAAGGAGCAGAAGGAGCCTGGCTCAACTTCGATGAGGTGGGCCAATCTGGGGGAGCCACCTGGCAAAGGAGCAGAGGCATAACCACTTTGGTCGAGGTGGACCCCACCTGGGTTGACACCTGGCGAAGTGGCAGAGGTGCCGAGCTCGGCCCGAGGTCGGCTTGACCACTAGCCGAGCCACCTGGCAGGAGAGCCTAGAGATGATGCCGCGTGGTACTGCCTGGCGGCCAACTAGACCTGACGGACACTCCATGTCAGTGATGTTGCCATATCAGTTGCCCCCCACTCCCAAGTTTTATCGAAGCACCGCTGCAGGGACATGGGGAGTTAATGCAGAGATGACGTGGGAGGACAAAAATCCTGTGCAATAAATGCCACGATCACTGCCGCTCCACTCGTCGTGCCCGAGATCCAATGCATGGGCACCATGTCCGCATGTTCAGTGGGTCATAATCATGCCATGCCAGGCTTGAGGTAGTGTCCAGCGAACTGAAGCATCGTCGTCGGGCATCTTCACACGTGGTGCTCATCCGATGGTTTAGGCAAAAAAAGGAGCTGTACAGCCGCTGTTGATTAATTTGAAAAGAGAGGAGACTTTCCGGAAACAAAGTCTTTTGGCTTTCTCACACCTCATCGACGGTTGCAGCGGTCCCTCTTCTTCTTTTGAGTCACCATTCATCCGCCAAAATATCCCGTTAAGTATCCTGCGACCCATATTTTCTTCATCTGCTTCTTCTCGAGTCCTAGTCCTCCCAAACCAGACCTTCCCTTTCCTTCTTCATCTCGATGGCTCCTTTGGGTCATCATCACCATTTCTCTTCTAACCCAGACGAGGCCGGCTCTTCCCGGTCGAGGACTCCATCGTCCTCCTCAACAGAGGAGGACGTTCCGATCGACGTCCGGTGGTGATTACGGTCGGGCGGTATAACCATCGGAGTCCCTAAGGCTCCTAGGGCTCCCCCTATCATTCCTGCTATTCCCGTCTCTACCTTTCCCCCTCCGGTAGTAGAGACTCCTTTCGGTCCCTCTGGTTTTGTTTCGACGATGACCAAAGAAGACCTTTCCTGGATCCGGGACATGTATGGGGTCTCGGACTCTGTCTAGCTTTCACTTCCAGGGTCGAGGCATCGAGTGACTTCGAGCGGCCCTAGCAAAATTGCATTCTACGAGGACTTCCTTGCCAGGGGTCTTCGTTTTCCTCTTCATCCATTCTTTCTTTCCTTTCTTAGCCATTTTCGACTCGTTCCAACCTAGTTGGCTCCCAATCCCATCAGGGTTATCTTCGCCTTCATAGTCTTCTGCCACTTCCATGGGTTCGTTGCCCATTTTTCACTATTCAGAGTCCTTTTCATCCTGAAGCGATACTCCACCAATGACGGCTGGTGGTACCTTTTTCCCTAGCCCAGGTGCCTCTAGTTTGACCTCCCCACATCGATCAAGGGGTGGAAGAATTGGTTCTTCTTCGCTTTGGTTAGGGATGTCGACTAGGCCTGGAGTGAGACAGATCGATCTCTGAACCAGAATTCTCAGGTCAAGCCAGTGGATCAGGAGGTCTATTCCTAGTTATTGGGTGATGTAGTCCCTTCCATTGAGGTTCTGCTCTTAGAGTAGAACTTGTTCGAGGCAGGGATTAGCCCAGTCCAGACGATTAGTGGGCCTCTGCTCTTCTTTTTCTTTTCTTTTCTTTTTTTTACTGGACCATCTGATATTCTGACATTTTCTTTCTCTAGGGATGAAGTTCTTCATCGAGAGTTTGATTGAGGGGGCCCAAAAGAGGAACACTCCTGTAGGAGCCCAGGAGACTCCCTCGAAGAGGGCCCGCATGGAGATGGGCTAGGAGCTAAGGCCCACTCCAGATCCTGCTGGGCCCAGGGTGATGGGTTCGGCCCCCAGGCCACCTCCGCAGTGGTCGCACGTTGCAGACATCATCGAGATCGATGAGGGTGGGGAGGTGGGGCGACTGGTAGCTCCCCCAATGGTTACTGCGCCAGCTACTGCGCCAGCGATGGCACCGATGGCTGCACCGGTGGCTGTGCCATCAACCACAGCTCTGCCCAGTGGGGTGACTCTAGCTCAGCCCCCTCCCGAGCCTCTACCCGTTCCACCCATTCTTAATGAAAGCTCCTCTATCATCCACGACCAGGGCCTCGCAGAGAAGATGGAGTACACGGCCCAGCCCCGGGATCGTCGCTTGAGGGGCGGCCGGGACTATGTGGACACTCTGCTCGGGATCCTCCCCCTGCTCTTCACAATAAGCATATAGCTCTTCTTTTTAATGTTCCAGTTGGATCCTCCTAAAGCCTCAACTCTTCCTTCAATGCATATCGGAACCGACGTTCTTCTACTCCAGAATTTCCTATCCACTTCAACGAAGAAGGAGGCCGAGAAAGAGCGAAACCTGGGCAAGCTGGTAGCTGACGTGAAGGACCTTATGGACAAGGGCCATGAGCTGAGCGAGAGGAACGAGACCCTCCGGGAGGACTTGGCTCATTTTGAAGGGTGGGTCAGGGAACTCGAGGCCTCTCTTTCTGAGGAGAGGATCTCGAGTCAGTGCTAGGCCGAAGATGATGCGACTGAGATCTCCCACCTCAGGGGGTAGTCCCGATCATTGGAGCGCTGGGTCGAAGATGTCCTAAAGGAGTTAGCGGCGGCCAATGAGAAGACCTCCTATGTCAACGGGCTGCTGGCGGCCTCACGGAAGGAGACACAGGAGGCTGTGTCGAAGTTCTGGGCCTCCGAGGAGTTCGAGGAGTTGCATGAGGCTACCGTAGATTCCTTTTTGAAGGGCTTCGGGGTCTGCCAGGAAAAGGTGGCTGCCCTGTTTCCCGAGCTCGATCTGATCGGGGTCGTTCTTGGCGGCCCTAGGGACCAGCCTGAAGGAGGAGGAGCAGCACCGGGAGCCACTGGCGAGGAGACTTCTGAGCAGCTTCTGAGGATGCGGCTGGCTGCACAGAGGCCTCCCAGCCAGGGGAGGGATCGGTAGCAACGGAGTGACTTCGAGTCCTCCATCTTGTATTCTAGTATAGCGTTTCTCTTTTATTTTTTTTTCTGGGCCACCTGATCTGTCAGGGCCCCTTTAATTGTAAGAAACCCTTACATTAGAAATGGAAATTTACTTTTCTCCATCTATTTTTGCCTTTGCCCTAGCTCCTCGTTCTGTTACTTGTCGATGTCATGTTTGATCTTTCTGCAACTTCAATTTGCAGTTCAACTTTGACTCTTGGTTTGGAATCAGACTTAGAAAATCCCTAGGCTTCAGGAAAGAACCCCTGGGCTTCCAGCTTGCATTTTATAAGTCTTTGGCACCAGGACTTCCTTCGGACTGAACTATAAAATCTCGTGGGGGAACTGGGTTCCATGCCACCTTTTGGAAAATCCGGGACCTATTATTGGAACTGGGTTCCGTGCTGCCTTCCGGACTGAACTCTGGGATCTCGTGGACTCCGTGACACCTTCCGGACTGAACTCTAGGGCCTCATGCCAGAACTGGGTCCGTGCAGCCTTCTGGACTGAACTCTGGGATCTCATGGAGAAATTGGGTTCCACGCTAGCTTTCGGACTGAACTTCCAGGCCTGTTGCTAGAACTAGATTTCGTATGGCCTTTCGGACTGAACTCTGGGATCTCGTGGACTCCGTGCCACCTTCTTGACTGAACTTCGAGGCCTCATGCCATGATTGGGCCCGTGCGGCCTTCCGGACTGAACTCCGAGATCTCATGGGAGAACTGGGTTCCACGCCACCTTCCGGACTGAACTCCGGGTCCTCATGCCAGAATTGGGTCCGTGCGGCCTTCTGGATTGAACTCCGAGATCTCATAGGGGAACTGGGTTCCACGCCCCCTTCCGGACTGAACTCCGGGGCCTCATGCCAGAACTGGGTCCGTGCGGCCTTCTAGAATGAACTCTGGGATCTCGTGGAGGAACTGGGTTCCACGCCACCTTCCAGACTGAACTCCGGGGTCTCATGCCTGAACTGGGTCCCATGTGGCCTTTCGGACTGAACTCCGAGATCTCGTGGGGGAACTAGGTTCCACGCCACCTTCCGGACTGAACTCTGAGGCCTTGCATTTCTCATAGACTGCTTCGTAGGATCTTTGCCTTGCCCTCGTTTGCCAGACTTTAGGCCGAGCGACGCTAGTCTTACGAGATAGAAACAAACATTGCACAAAGAAAGAATCTCATTGTTAGTATTCAGGAAGTCTTACATCATTTGTAATACATCCTTAAATTCGTGGCATTCCAAGTCAGTGAAAATCGATCCCCGCCGAGCTCAGCATGATAGTAGGCACTGTGAGGGAGTGCTTCGACCACTCGGTAAGGGCCTTCCCAGTTCGAAGAGAGCTTTCCACAATCTCGAGGTGGGAGGCCTCAGCACGACGCAGCACCAGATCTCCCGAACGGAAAGACTTAGGCCTTACCTTGGAGTTGTAGTATCTGTCCACCCATTACCGGTAGGCCGCCATCTGAACCCGTGCCTTGTCCCTCGTTTCCTCGAGGAGATGTAGGTTGAGCAGCAGCCTTGCTAGGTTCTCGGCTTCATCATATTATTCCACATGCAGCATTGGCAGGCTAAGGTCCACCGAGATTACTGCTTCCACTCAAAAGACAAGGTTGAAAGGAGTTTCATCTGTGGCCATCCTTGGGGTTGTATGGTACACCCACAGGATGCTAGGACACTCTTCTACTCATCTCCCTTTGGCCTGATCCAATCTGGTCCGGAGCCCTTGCAGGATGGTTCGGTTGGTCACCTCGGCTTCCTCATTGGTCTGGGGATGCGCTACCAAGGTGAAGCAGTGATGAATTCCAAGGTCGTTGCAGAACTCCTCGAATTCTCGATAGTCGAACTAACGTCTGTTGTCGGTGATGATGGTGTGGGGAAGTCCGAAGCGACATATGATCGACTTTCGAAGGAATTTACTGACATTCACCATCTCTAATCTGGGCTAATGGCTTAGCCTCGACCCATTTCATGAAGTTGTCGATGGCGACAATCAAGAATTTATACTGCCCGGATATGGGAGTAAAGGGATCGAGGAGGTCCATGCCCCACTGGGCAAAGGGCTACGGGGCGGAGAGTTGGGAGAGCGGCGCAGCTGGCTGGCATTGCACGATGGCATGATGTTGATAGCGGTCACACCTCTTAACGAAGTTGGCTGCTTCCTCCCTTATTGTCTCCCAGAAGTATCCTTATTGGAGGGCCTTGTATGCCAAAGTCCTGCCCCGCACATGGTTCCCATAGAGGCCTTCGTGAATCTCCTAGAGCATGAGTTCAGCCTCCGTGGGTCTCAAACACTTGAGGAGCGAGTAGGAGTATGACCTTTGGTAGAGCAGTCCGTCCATCAGCACGAAGCGCGCGGTCTTCCTCTTGATGAGGTCAACCTCTATCAATCCTCAAGCAAGGTGCCGTCGATGATGTACTTGATGTACTTGTCCATCCAGCTAGGCTCTGGGATGACCATCTGGACCTCTCTGGGGACTTCATAGCTCAGGGCTTGGAGATGTTTGATGTGGGCACGGCCCAACGATGAGTCCGGCAGGGTTTTTAGTGAGAGAAGGCATCAACACGGGCATTTTCACTGCACAAGATGTGGGAGACACTGAAGCGCTTGAAGCCCGCCGCGCTCGCATGCACTAACTCCAGATACTTCAACATTTGAGGGTCCCGTGCATCATATTCGCTTGAGACCTGCCCGACGACTAGCTGCGAATCAGTGAAGATCCTCAGGCTGGTCACACCGAGCTCGCGGGAGACTCCCAATCCCACGAGGAGCACCTCATATTCGGCCTGGTTTTTGGTGGTGGCGAATTGGAGGTGAAGAGCGCATTCAGCTACGACTCCCTCGTTGTTGGCGAGGATGAGCCCAGCCCCGCTTCCACCAGAGTTAGAGGCTCCATCCACATGCAGGACCCAATGTCCTCCTCCGATTCAGGTCCTGGTTGTTGACTCTGGGGGTTCTCTTCCGGCCCCTCGCCCAGGCCTGCACACTCAACTAGAAAGTTAGCCAATACCTGCGCCTTCATGGCCGACCGCGGTCGATAGGCAATGTCAAACTTGCTGAGCTTCAGTGCCCACTTCTCCAGGCATCCAGATGTGTCAGGTCGGCTGAGCATGGCCTTCAATTATTGATCCGTCAGGACCGCAATAGGATGCGCTTGGAAATAAGGCCTAAGGTGCTGGGCATATACTATTAACACAAAAATCAACTTCTCGGATCGAGAGTACTAGAGCTCCACATCACGGAGGAGCTTGTTTGCATAGTACACAAGTCTCTGGATTCCTTTGTCATCCATCTGGACTAAGATTGAGCTACAGCCTCCTGAATGACCGCCAGATATAGGAGGAGCTCTTCTCTTTCTTCTGGCTAGGAGAGTAGTGGCGGTGATGCCAGGGTCTTCTTCAGCTTCTCAAACGCCTCCTAGCACTCCTTCGTCCAGGAGAAGTCGTGCATCTTCCTCAGTGCCTTGAAAAAGGGCCAGCAGTGATCAGTAGATCATGAAATGAATCGGCTCAGGGCTGCTACACAGCCAGTGAGCCACTGGACTTGCTTCTTGGAGATGGGCTGCTCCATGTCAAGGATCGCCTGAACCTTCTCCGGGTTGGCTTCTATCCCTCTCTAGGTCACCTTGAAGCCAAGAAACATTCCTGCCACCATATTGAAAGCGCACTTCGCCGGGTTCAGCTTCATTTGGTGGAGGCGAAGGTTGCGGAAGATCTCTCCCAGGTCATCGACATGGTTCGAGGTCGGCTTGCTCATCACCAGCATGTCGTCCACGTATACCTGCATGTTGTGGCCAATTTGGTCTCTGAAGACCTTGTTGACCAACCGCTGGTACGTTGTGCCGGCATTCTTCAGGCCAAAGGGCATCATCTTGTAGCAGTAGGTCCCATGGTCCATGATGAAGGAAGTGTGCTCCTCGTCCTCCGGGTGTATCCGAATCTGATTGTACCCAATGAAAGCATCCATGAAAGAAAGGAGGCGATGACCCGAAGTGGCATCCATGAGCTGGTTGATCTTCGGGAGGGGGAAGCTATCTTTCGGGCAAGCTCGATTGAGGTCAGTGTAGTCCATACAGATCCTTCACTTGCCGTTGTTCTTCTTCACCATCACCACGTTTGTAGCCAACTAGGATATTGCACCTCTCGTACGAAGCCAGCAGTGAGGAGCTTCTCCACCTCTTCATTGATCGCCTTTTGCCTTTCTGCAGCAAAACTCCTCTTCTTCTACTGAACTAGATGGTACTTTGGATCAATCTTCAACTGTTGGGTGATAACATCCAGGGGAATTCCTACCATGTCCATCGTAGACCAGGCGAACATATTTACATTCGTACGAAGGAAACTCAGCAAACGAGCCCGCTCGTCCTCTAGGAGTTGGGCTCCTATTTGCACCATCTTCTATGGATCCGAGCCGAGGGGATACATCAGCAAGCGCTCCACCAGACCACCCCGGGATCCTGCATCCTTTGGTCAAGGTCATCGATATCGGAGTCGAGCTCGACATTACGGGCACTCGGGATAGCCTACAGGCAATGCTGGACGGGCTGAACTGCCCCCCTCATCTCTTCCTCCCAAAAAATAGTGAAAAATTGCACCAACAATCTTTTGGTGAAAATGACTGCATCAAGATGGTTGAGCCCTAGGCGGTCCAAAATGGCATTGTATGGTGACAGGAGTCGGATGATAGTGAAGGTCATCATGACCGTGCTTTGCCGGGGTGAAGTCCCGATAGTAACAAGAAGAGTGATCTCTCCCTTAACTCCCACAGAATCTCTGGTGAAACCTACGAGAGGGGTGTGCACCGGCTTTAGCCGATCACGAGATAAATTTATCCGGGAGAAAGCATCATAAAAAGTATATCGAGTAGAGCTCCCACTATCAACCATAATTCGATGAACATGATGCTTAGCGATGGTCATCTCGACCACCATCGCATCGTTATTTACATTCTCACTTTCATTTTCACGTCCCTTCCCCTTTTCAAAAGGGAGTACATTCTCCAAGTCTCCTCCCTCCCGGGCTCTCTTTGATGCGTGCCCTATCCCCCAAGAAATCATGCCCACCGGATTCTCCGTGGGGCGGTTATCTACTGCTGGAACAGGGGGAAGGGCCACAAGTGGCTATTCCTCCATTGGGGCTTCTCTTCCCATGAACTTCTTGAGGTAGCCCCTTTTGATGAGGTCCTTGATCTTCCTCTTCAGGTTACGGCACTCCTCCATGTCATGACCGTGGTCATGATGGAACTGGCAGTACTTCATCCTGTCATGATGAATCTTCGGGTTCTGAGGAGGAGGTCGGTGGAGGTAACCCTCGCCCTCGATCTCCATGAGGATTTTGGTTCTTGGAGAAAGGAGGGGAGTAATGGTCCGCTCTAGAACGAGACCATTCTTTGACTTCGACCCAGACCGGAAGTTCGCAGGTGGCCCGGACCTGCAGGTCCCCTGAACATCCTTCGAGGTGGGCCTCTTCGAAGGCTTCCCATCCAGCTCTCTCCTAGTACGGTCAGCCTCCTCAGCTTGGATGTACTTGTGGACATGGAGGAGTTTGGAGTGCATCTTGGGTGGCTTTTTGTCCAACGAATATGTCAGACGGGAGGTCTTAAGCCCTTGCTTCAATGCCAACATGGCGATGGGCTATTCCAAGCTATAGATTTCCAGGGCAGCAGTCTTGAAGTGGGTTACATTGTCCCGCAGGAGCTCCTGGTCTTGCTGGTGGATTGAGAAGAGGCTATCCACCTCCCTTGGCACTTTCCGACAAGCGTCAAAGTGTGCCACAAACTTTCCTTTAAATTGCTGGAAGGAGTTGATAGATTCAAGCTCAAGGTAGTGAACCAAACTCAAGCGACCTTCCGTACGATGGCCAGGAAGGCAATGCACAAAAGGACGTCCGTCACTCCCTGGACTCTCTTGAGAGCTTTATAGCTCTCCAAGTGGGCCAGGGGGTCGGTGGTCCCATCGTAGGGATCTACCTGAGGTATGCAAAACTGACTCGAGATTGGTTCCTCTTGGATTTTCCAAGAGAATGGGGGTCGGGCATTATAGCCCACTAGCTCGCTGGGGGAGCCCTGCATATTAGCAAACCGATGGGAGAGCTTCGTCAGTTTGTGCTCTTGCTCTTCTAGATGCTTTTCAGCTAGATGCCTGATGGCCTCATCAGTGGAACCTTTCACCGAGGCCATTGGAGAAGAAGGCACCGATGGGTCACGGCGAGGGTCCTTGCCACGGCAGTGCTTGCTACGCTTGGCAGCATCATTGTCGTCCACTGGGGATCGGCTCTTATGGTCCACCTACCCAGAATGATTTCTCTTCACGGGGGTCTAGTGACTCCTACGGGGATTGGTTGCTGCCCGCGGGTGGGACGGCATGCCTTGGATGGAGAGCAGGCTTCCGCGGGGGCCTGCGGCTTGGGCCACGGGGGTCCCTGACTGGGGTTGAGCAACCAGAGAGCACTGCTGATGCTGCAGCTACCTCACGGTCATGGTCAGTGTCTGTAATTGTTGGACAATGGCAGCATACTGACCGTCCACAGAGGGCAGCTGAGGAGGTGGAACAGGAGGAGCAAGGAGTTCCCTTTCTGGGCTACAGGGGCCTGGAGAAGAGGGAACCTCCCCCGCCCGACTGGTGGAGGCTTCACGTCTGCGAGTCACCACCATACATGGAATCGAGCTACTTTCGAGCTCGAGGGGGGGCTAACTCGTCTAGGTGCCTTGTCCTCCCTACCTAGCACACCAATCTATTGCCGACCTTACCATCATGGCCTGCAGTTTGAGTTGGCACCGGACTGCAATACCCTTTGCAGTGGAACCCCGATGCTCCCGGACCTGCAAAACAAGATTAGAGATCCAGGCCGGGGATCCCAGTAGGGGCACTCTGACGATCAAGTTAGAGAGCGGTAAAGTGGAACAGATCTACAAAGATAAATCCCTGCTGGGTTTCCGTGCTTAGAGGAATCTTTGATGAAAAGATGAGTGAGAACGAGAGGGATCAACGCTCTTGTTCCTACAACTGGGCTCGTTGAGCTCACTCCTGCAAGTTCCTCTGGAGCTCTTGTCTTAGGATCGCCTTTTCTTCTCGTGTGCGTGCTTGCCCTCTCGATTTGATGCGGGACAGATGGGTAGGGGTAGGATCGTTGGCGAGCCTAGAAGTCACCTAAATTATGGTACTATTTTTTGTTGGTATTTTTTTTTTAAGGATGGCGAAGGAATAGTGGGGATGGAGGATAGGGATCTGGATCTCATGAACTTTGGGACTCACCCTAACGAAGAGATCTCTCACCTCTAAGGCATTACACCCTTCTCGATACGTGGAGGTGTTAGGGTCAATATCAAAGGTCACAAGGAGATAAAGAAGTTGGAATGGGAAGGGGGATAACTTGACATGACCTCACATCATGTCCTAGGGTTGGGTCTCTCACCCTCTCCTCACAGAGTGGAAGAAAAGAATCTCTCTTTCCCTAAAAATTTATCTTTATTGACTAAACTCCAAAAAACTATCTTTTTACAAAGGACTGAAGGTGGTATTTATAAACCTATCCAACCCTTATTTGAATTTGAATACAAGATAAAAAGATAGGAATGATTCAAATTCAAATACAAGATATAATAAGATAAGCCTATTCATATCTAAATCATAACCAACCAAATCATAATTCAAAATTTAAAAGATAAAGATAAATCCTAAAAAATTTATTGAAATATGTGCTGCTCCAAGATCGGTGCTGCTCCGGGATTAGTGCTGGCGATGTCCCCATCATTTTTCTGAGGTGGGAAAAACTCGACTATGTCGAGTCAGAATCACGGGGGACGTTGGTGAAACTGAATCCAATCAATCAAAGGGGCTATGCTCTGAGATCTGTTTAGCTCCAAAAACCGTGCAGCACAGAAAATCATGCAACTCTGAAATCCATGTAGCTTGAACTCGGCAAGAGGAAACCGACTTTGCCCTGAGAAGCGTGCAAAGGATGCTGCTTTCACATTCGTACCCAAGGCTATCTGCTTTGATGAGCATGCGAAACACGAGGTTCGGTCCTTGGAGAGCAGATCCGGCAAGCTCTCCTCCAGCGATAGAGCTGGAGTCGGAGTGGCGGTTTAGGGAGAGGGGAGGCATGGATCCATCCCTGTGATTGACGGCAGCACGGTGGGGAGAAGAAACCAGCAGGGGATTTGGAGGAGAAGACTGGTAGGGCACCGTTGAGTGGATCTATGACATAGGGGTTTCGGATGGGATTGGGAGTTGGCTGAAAATGTTGATGACGGTGGAGCATCGATTTGCCGGTAGTGGCGAAGAGAGGGGCAGCCGTTGGTGTTTGGCAAAGACGGGGCTTCATGGGAGGTAGAGAGGAGGGGGGGCTCGGTCTGGGCAGAGGCTGATGGAGGTGTGGACGGCTTCTAGCGGACCGGAGGAAGGAGATCCGGCGACGGGGAAGGACCAGAGAAGGAGATCCAACGATGGAGAAGCCGGGAGGAGGCTTATGGACGGGCTTCTTTGGACGTGTGAACAGGGACTTCGTGGAACAGGGGAGCTGGGAGGCTGCTACGCGGGATGGTGGAGAGGTGATGATGTTGTGTGCGAGTATGGTGAATGGGCATGAAGGATCGATGGGCTGAAGGCTTAACTCGGCATGAGAGGATAGGATGGAGGAAGATAAATGGCTCTGGTTCAGGGCATGGAAAAAATATGAATGATGTGGAAGAGAGACTTGATTCCTAATCTAAATGGATGGAGGTAGGAAGATGGTGTGATGGTTGGAATGAAGGAACAGGGGAGGCTTCGGAGGGATCTTACAGACGACAAGAGGCTTGGGCCATGGCGGACGCGAGCGGACGGGTGTGGGTTTGAGGAAGATGATGTCTACAGCGGTCAGTCATGGTCCGACGAAACAGCAACGAAACAATGGCCACTGATGGGAAGGAAAGGAGGAAGATGGGGAGGCGACCAATGGGTGCTGGACCGGGTGGAAGATGGAGGACGGGGATGATGAGGGCTGGCGGGATAGAAGGGAATCTGGGATACCCTAATTTTTTCTGGGCTCTGATACCAAAATTGATGCGGGACAGATGGGTAAGGGTAGGATCGTTGGCGAGCCTAGAAGTCACCTAAATTAGGGTACTATTTTTTGTTGGTATTTTTTTTTTGGGATGGTGAAGGAATAGTCAGGATGGAGGATAGGGATCTGGATCTCATAGACTTTGGGACTCACCCTAACGAAGAGATCTCTCACCTCTAAGGCATTACACCCTCCTCGATACTTGGAGGCGTTAGGGTCAATCTCAAAGGTCACAAGGGGATAAAGAAGTTGGAATGGGAAGGGGGATAACTAGACATGACTTCACATCATGTCCTAGGGTTGGGTCTCTCACCCTCTTCTCACGGAGTGGAAGAAAAGAATCTCTCTTTCCCTAAAAATTCATCTTTATTGACTAAACTCCAAAAAACTATCTTTTTACAAAGGACTGAGGGTGTTATTTATAGACCTATCCAACCCTCATTTGAATTTGAATACAAGATAAAAATATAAGAATGATTCAAATTCAAATACAAGATATGATAAGATAAGCCTATCCATATCTAAATCATAACCAACCAAATCATAATTCAAAATTCAAAAGATAAAGATAAATCCTAAATAAATTTATTGAAATCTATGCTGCTCCAAGATCGGTGCTGCTCTAGGATTAGTGCTGGCGATGTCCCCATCATGATTGCTTACCTTTCTTCTTGCCCCTGGTGACCCTTTTTAGGTCGCTGGTCGTTGGATGCACTCATGCCTCGATTATCCTCATAGGGAGGCTCTAGAGGTCAGCGATGCTCAGCGACCGTTCTCCATGTCATTCCCCCTCACAGTCAGGAGTTAAGCATTGAGCTGGTCTCATATGCTGTGCAGTCATGAAAGGGGGAACTTGGCGGGATCCCGATCCTCGTGAAGGCACCCTCAGGCCTGAGGTGTTGATTATGGCTCTTCCTTATTAGAGTATCAGGTTACCGGGCACCAAATCCAGTATCTCGAGCAGCGTGCCCCTTCTAAGCTGGTGCAAACGAGGTTCCACACATCATCACAGGCCTGGGGACACCGTACTGGATGCACCGCCTATGCGCACCGTCCTCAGTAGCCTCTTCGGGGCTTGCAACCTCAGTCCTTCCGTGCTCCGTAGAGAAGGCTGACTTCGGCTGAGGTGGACCCGTTAAGGGGTGCCACCTTGCAGAAGAAGCGGGGTGACAGGCTCAACTCCGGCCGAGGTGGATCCATCTGGGGTGCCACCTGGCAGGGGAGCAGAGTCAGGCCCACTTCGGCCGAGGTGGACCCCTCCTTGGTCGACACATGGCATAGGGGCAAAGGCAAGCTCGACTTCGACCGAGGTGGACCCGTCAAGGGGCGCCACCTGACGAAGGAGCAGAGGTGCCCGACTCGACTACGGTTGAGGTGGGCCAATCTGGGGGTGCCACCTGGTGAAGGAGTAGAGGTAGGGCTACTTCGGCCGAAGTGGACTGATGTAGAACAGAAGCTCTGATACCAAAAATGATGCAGAACCTGGCTCTGATACCAAAAATGATGTAGAACAAAGAACAAAGAAGCATATGCGGAAGTAAAATTAAGATTATTATTATTTTTTTTTTATATTTCAGAAATTGGCTTCGACTCAAAGTAAAGTTAAACTAAGTTGATGGAAACTAGGTAAGGATTGAAACACAATTTAGAAGAAGCTAAATTATCAGAGTAGTTCAGAAGTAACGGATCGCTGGGGGTTGAGAAACTCCCAGACCTAGGGTTTCGCTCTGAACTTTCAACAGGACAGAAATAAAGAGAAGAGATGGGTTACCAACCAGACAGTGATCTTCACAAAGTCTGGTGGAAGAAATCTCTCGAGCAGATTGTTGGATCATCGGATTCGGATATCTTCGTAATGGATCCTCCAATACTGGTCCTGTGGCTGAGTCAGCTTCTCCTGGACTCAAGATCTAGGAAAGAAGAGGAACAAGTGATGGAATCAGAGACTCAAGGAAGGATTTACCAGATTGAAGAACTTGAAGGCTGAAGTTGCTGAAATCCGGATCCTCCTGGAGGCTGATCTGACTTCCTCTGGGAATTGCTCTGGATCTGAAGTATCTGGACTGGATCTGGATGCTAGTGATAGGCCTGGACTTGGAGAGGGAGGCCGTGGGAGGTGGAATAGGCTAGGGTTTGGGGGATTGAAGTGGATGGTGGACGGCTAGGGTTTTGGAGTAGAAGTGGCTAACCTAGGGTTTGGGTTTTGGAGATCTCACACCTCCTCAAGGTTCCTGGGGAACCCGGATTTACTCCCTCACGGAGCTCAACACCTGGATGCAAGTGCGGAAGAGAGAAAACACAGAGTTTGCTCACTAAAAAAATTTGGTTTCATTCATCTGATTGATTTAAACTTACAAGAGGGGTTTAATTTATAAGGCTTTACAAGGGAGTAGGGTTTTACATCTTCCCATGTAGGACTAAAGGAGGGGATCTACAAATCAGGAAAAATCATACACATATGGTCAGCCAAAGTACCAAAAAAATTTGATTTGGGTTATAAAAGGCAGGTAGATGGCGCCTCCTTGTATGGATCTTTAAGAGAATTTTTTTCCTTCCATGGATCAACTCTTTTGGACTCCTACTTTTCTTCCTCCCTAAGTCAAGGTCCTTCCCATCTTTGTTTTGGATTTTTTTGGCAGGTAGTGGGCGCCTCCTTGAAGTTCTCTCCAAGAAAATTTCTTCCCATCTTTACTTTGGTTCTCTTGGGAAAGTCTTGGCCGCCCCCTTGATTTGTGGACTCTTGGTGGATTTCTTCTCATCTGGCGCATGAGAGAAGGAAGCTGCTATCTGTGGAGTGGGGACCAAAGGCTGCTGGATGTAGATATGGCGCCCCCTGGACTCAGGCGTATGGCTGGGATTGTGGCTGGGAGTGTGGTGTCCACTTGCTTGGTCTTGGGAGAAAATGTAACACCCCAGGTTGAAACCCTAGTCCACTACTGAGTCAACATGACTCAACAAAATAAAATGCAGGTAATGTAGACTCAAGCTAAATTGAGTTGATCTAGTCAACTCTTATTACAAACCAAAAACCCTAATTTTTTTCGGGCAAGGTTAATCAGAGATCCAGATGGAGCTCTGAAGTCTTCTTCTGAGTCTGGTGCCCGCACCAATTCTCCCAAGGTGGGAGGAACTCGACCCTGTCGAGTATGGATCCAGTTGGCTCTGGTATCTCTCCAAGAGGTCTGGGTCCAGCTCTTGTAACTCTTCTCGGGAGATCCAAGAGTCATCAGAATCTGGCCTTCCTAGCCAGCGGACCAGGTATCTTTGGTATCCTCGATTACGAGTAGAGATAACCTGATCATCCAGGATCTTTTCAATCTGCTCTTTCCTCACAGGCCAATTTGTTGGTGGACACACAGGGTCAGGTTCACTCTCAAGAGCAGGATTAGGTTCAAAAGCCTCACTGGGAATCACAGCTGGCTCCCTATACTCTACTAGGTCTGTAATGTTGAAAGTGGAGCTAATGCCTAATTCTGGAGGCAACTCGAGCACATAGGCATTGGATCCTACTCTCTTTACCACTCTAAATGGTCCAGCTCCCCTAGCATGTAACTTTCTAACGGTTCCAGGAGGAAACCGTTCAGGCCTTAACCTAATCATTACATAGTCTCCTTCGTCAAAAGTTTTGACTCGCCTTTGAGAATCAGCCAATTTCTTATAAGTTTCATTACTTAAATTTATTTTGGCTTGAATTTCTTTATGCAAGTCTTTTATATGCTGTGCAAAAACTTCGGCAGACTCGGAGACCCGTGTGTGGAATGGTAAAGGAGCTAGGTCAAGAGGTGTATGGGGTTTGTAACCATGCACAATTTCAAATGGACTCTTACCCGTAGACCTATTGATCGAGTCATTATATGCAAATTCTGCTCTAGGTAAGTACAAATCCCAGTTCCTAATGTTTTCACCAACAAGACACCTTAGCAGATTGCCTAAACTACGGTTCACTACTTCGGTTTGGCCGTCAGTCTGGGGATGATAGGCAGTTGAAAACTTAAGTTTCGTCCCTAACTTATGCCAAAGGGTTTTCCAGAAATAGCTGGTGAACCGAACATCCCTATCTGAAACAATGGTCTTGGGTAGGCCATGGAGTCGAACTATCTCATTAAAGAACAGGGTGGCTATCTTAGATGCATCAAATGTTTGGGAACAAGGCAAGAAATGGGCCATCTTGGAAAATCGGTCTACTACAACACAGATAGAGTCATGCCTCCTCTGGGTCTTAGGCAAACCTAACACAAAGTCCATGCTCACATCTTGCCAAGGACGATCTGGGACAGGGAGTGGGGTATAAAGGCCGGTGTTCTGTTTTCGCTGTTTGGCAACAGCGCAGGTCCGACACCTAGCCACAATGTGTGCTACATCTCTTTTTAAGCTAGGCCAGAAAAAATGGTCTTCAATAGCCAGGGTGGTCTTATCTTTTCCGAAATGGCCAGCTAAACCTCCAGCATGAGTTTCCCAAATCAAGAATTCCCTAAGAGAGGTTCTAGGGATGCAAAGCCTATTCTTAAAGAACAGAAAGCCATCTAAAAGGGAATAATCCTTATGTTCACTAGATGGTCCTTGAGTTAGATCCTGGTATACAGTCTTGAAATTCGGACACGACTCATATTCTTCTTTGATTTGCTCAAACCCTATGACTTCAGCCCTAACAGAATTCAACAACAAAGATCGACGACTAAGGGCATCAGCTACCTTATTTTCAGACCCAGCCTTATGCTTCAAAACAAAAGTATAGGACTGGATATACTCTACCCACTTAGCATGCCTAGGGTTAAGCTTTTTCTGAGAATTCAAGAATCTAAGAGCCTCATGGTCCGAAAACAGCACAAATTCTTGCGGTAGTAAATAATGTCTCCAGTAACGCAAAGCTTGCACTACCGCGTAAAATTCCTTATCATAGGTAGAATACCTAAGCTTAGCATCGTTAAGTTTTTCACTAAAGAATGCTACGGGATGGTTCTCTTGGCTTAGGACTCCACCTATACCTACTCCTGAAGCATCACAGGCAACCTCAAATACCTTTGAAAAGTCTGGTAGTCTCAAAATGGGTGCCTGGGTCATCCTATCCTTAAGATCTAGGAAGGCTTTATGGGTTGCTTTGGTCCACTAAAATTCTCCCTTCCTGATGCAGTCTGTGATAGGAGCAACTACGGTACTAAACCCCTTGATGAATTGCCTATAGAAGGTAGCCAAGCCATGGAAACTTCTGACTTCATGCACACTGGTCGGCTCTGGCCATTCTACTATGGACCTAATCTTTTCAGGATCGGCAGCCACGCCGTCAGGGGTTACAACAAATCCAAGGAAGATAATCCTACTGGTCATAAATTCACACTTCTTGAGATTACCGTAGAAACTATCATTCCTCAAAACTTGACAGACCTGTCTAAGGTGGCCTAGGTGATCTGCAGGGGTCTTACTATAGATCAGGATGTCATCAAAATAGACCACTACAAACTTCCCTATGAAAGCTCTAAGTACCTGGGTCATAATCCTCATGAAAGTACTAGGGGCATTGGACAACCCAAAAGGCATAACAACCCATTCATAGAGACCATCCTTAGTTTTGAAGGCGGTTTTCCACTCATCCCCTGGTCTAATTCTAACCTGATGATAGCCGCTCTTGAGATCAATTTTAGAAAAAACCATGGCACCGGCCATCATATCAAGCATGTCATCTAGTCTAGGGATGGGGAACCTATACTTGATTGTAATTTTATTGATGGCACGACTGTCAACACACATCCTCCACGTGCCATCCTTCTTTGGGGTTAGAAGTGCAGGGACTGCACAAGGGCTAAGACTCTCTCTAATGAACCCATTCCTCAACAATTCGCCAACCTGCTTTTGCAGTTCTTTATGCTCAGATAGATTCATCCTATAATGGGGCAAGTTGGGTAAAGTAGCTCCTGGGACTAAATCTATGGAATGCTGAATATCCCTAAGAGGTGGAAGGTGGTCTGGCAGATCCTCGGGAAAAACATCCTCAAATTCTTCTAATAAAGGCTTAACTTCCTGAGGAGGCTCTGAGGGTGTAGGAGTCCTAAGTTCCTTAGCAGTCAACATCCAAATAGGTGAACCACTATGAATTTCTTGTTCTAGATCCTTGGCACTAATTAGGTTCACTCCAGTCTTCATTTCCCTAACCTTACTGGTTCCTTTAGCTACCTTGTCCTTAGGAGGGACTGAATGGATTGTGATTTTCTTTCCATTGAAACTAAAGACACAGGTGTTGGATTTTCCTAAGAAGGTGGCATCATGATCATACAACCAAGGTCTTCCAAGAATTATACTGCTCACCCCCATGGGCAAGACATCACACCAAATCTTCTCTTGATAGGATTGCATTTGGATTTGGACCTGACATCTAGACTGGATGGGTATAGAGGTAGAGTCTACCCAAGAAACCTTATAGGGGTTGGGGTGGGGGACTGGGGTTAAGCCTAACATTTTGACAGTGCTAGTAGAAATGGCATTCACACAGCTGCCACTATCTATGATGATTTTACAAACCTTATCCCCTAGTTTAAGGAAAGTCTGTAGGATGTTAGTCCTACGCCAATCTTCCTGAACTTTAGTCTGGGACAGGATGCATCTCACAACTCCTAAGTGGTCAGATTCAGTGGATTCTTCCTCTCCTTCATACTCATCAACCAAATTCATTCCGGCCTCATAAACTTCTTCTTCAAACTCCTCATTAGGCTCGGAATTCTCTTCTCCTCCCTCTTCTATATATAGGGATCTACGAGGGCACTGGCTAGAAACATGACCTACCTTATGACACTTAAAACAAGCTATGGCTGTGCACTGAGTGGAGATATGACCGGGCTTCTGGCACTTAAAACAGACGATACTAGGGATTCTCTGGGTGTCAGGTGCCTTACCTTTGTCCATGGGCCTAGGGGTGGGGATACCCTGATTAGGCTTGCTAGGGGTAACCTGGCTAGGTCCATTTCTTGGGATTGGGACACTAACCCTAGATGGCATGGGTCCTCTCTGAAACTTCTCAATGTTCAGTGCAATCTGATAGGCTTGGTCTAGGTCAGTAACCTCTCTCAGAAACAACTCTCTCTTAATATCTTCCCTAAGTCCAGCCCTAAATCTAGACAAAGTGACCTCATGGGCTTCACTCACATCACATCTCATCAGGTATTCATCAAAGGTGGTTATGTAGTCTGAAACAGATCGGTTCCCTTGTTTCAAAGTCTGCCATTGGTCTAACAGATTTTGCTGGTATGAAATGGGTAGGTACTTGTCTCTAAGTTTCTCTTTCATACCCTGCCAAGTGGTTATGGGCTCTACATTTCATCTTCTAGTGGTTAGCTCAATGTTCCCCCAGTATAACCTAGCTTGACGTATTAATTTCATCTTGGCAAACTTGAATTTCCTCTCCTCAGACATGGCATACCACTCAAAGTACTGGTCCATCTCACCCTCCCAATCAGAATACACCTTAGGATTTAGGCTACCATCAAAAGTGGGTGCATCTAACTTGATGTTTCGAATGAACCTATCATCTCTATCCTCAGGTTCTGGGTCAGGCCTCCTATGATTAGGTTCAGGATCTCGGTATAAAGGTCTTCTAGGCTCTTGGTATGGGTGAGGTTGAGGTACATTAAAATCTGGGTCAGGAGTCCAGTTTCGATGCCTAGGTTCCTCTAGCACTTGGACTCGATCCCTAAGCTGGGCAAAATCCTCATGGACTTGTTCTTTAAATTGGGCAACAGTGGTAGTCACATCCTGACTCAGTTTGTTCATACTCTCAGTAAGAGCTCTAACCATGGTCTCTAAATCAGGTTGGGTTTGACCAGGTTGGTAGGGCACTCCATTCCGGGTAGACATGATGCAAGCAAACACACAAAAAATGAGACTCAACTGAACGATTACGGGCTAACTAGACCTAGAGCCCAAACTAGATGCCCAATTAGAGTGGCAAGCTAGCCTGTAGTAACTCAGGACTCAGCCAGGCAGGTGTAAGGGGAGTGTTAGGTCCCTGAATGCCAATCCTAGACACCAATCAGCGATTGGCCAGGTAGGCGGACCAGCACACAAGCCCTTCGGGATGGAATCCCTGAACCACCGTTCTAGACACTGAGTACAAAGCACACACAGGTAACCAGACAAACTGACTCAACACTAGCCTTGACCCGACTTGTTGATGTCCCTAGCCCACTAGGGCAAATTAGGTCTAATCAATTTTAGATTAAAGGCTTAGGTTCGAATGAAGGGGTGGTGGTTTTGGGCTAAGGAGAGGTTATCAACTCCTCCCCTTATCTTAGATGCTCAAATGCCCTTAAGGTGAATTAAGAGATGAACACTCAAAAAAATAATTGGATTGTAGAACACAAAAACAAAGTTACAGTAATTTAATTCTCATAAATCGCACGGAAACCAATAAATCATGACAAAATTATGCAAATTAGTTTCAATTATACTGGTTCCAGCAAAATAACAATCACTGAATTTGGAGTTACTTGAAGTGAGAAATAATTCCTGCAACAGGGCAATTACGGGCTAAAAATAGAGCACTTCCCCGTTTACAATTTCTGCTACGAAGTTGTAACCCAACGGATCCCCTACACGCCCTAGGAACACCCCGTGGAATAGGAAGAGGTGGTTTGCACCTCGCTTCATTCCAAAGACCGGACATCCTGGGGTGTCTACTTCGAGCAGACAAAGTAAAAAGAGAGGGACTCAAACAAGTAATCAAACAGAAACCCTAAACAGAGCTCTGATACCAAAATGATGTAGAACAGAAGCTCTGATACCAAAAATGATGCAGAACCTGGCTCTGATACCAAAAATGATGCAGAACAAAGAACAAAGAAGCATATGCGGAAGTAAAATTAAGATTATTATTATTTTTTTTTATATTTCAGAAATTGGCTTCGACTCAAAGTAAAGTTAAACTAAGTTGATGGAAACTAGGTAAGGATTGAAAGCATAATTTAGAATAAGCTAAATTATCAGAGTAGTTCAGAAGTAACGGATCGCTGGGGGTTGAGAAACTCTCAGACCTAGGGTTTCGCTCTGAACTTTCAACAGGACAAATAAAGAGAAGAGATGGGTTACCAACCAGACAGTGATCTTCACAAAGTTTGGTGGAAGAACTCTCTCGAGCAGATTGTTGGATCCTCGGATTCGGATATCTTCGTAATGGATCCTTCAATACTGGTCCTATGGCTGAGTCGGCTTCTCCTGGACTCAAGATCTAGGAAAGAAGAGGAACAAGTGATGGAATCAGAGACTCAAGGAAGGATTTACCAGATTGAAGAACTTGAAGGCTGAAGTTGCTGAAATCCGGATCCTCCTGGAGGCTGATCTGACTTCCTCTGGGAATTGCTCTGGATCTGAAGTATCTGGACTGGATCTGGATGCTGGTGATCGGCCTGGACTTGGAGAGGGAGGCCGTGGGAGGTGGAATAGGCTAGGGTTTGGGGGATTGAAGTGGATGGTGGACGGCTAGGGTTTTGGAGTAGAAGTGGCTAACCTAGGGTTTGGGTTTTGGAGATCTCACACCTCCTCAAGGTTCCTGGGGAACCCGGATTTACTCCCTCACGGAGCTCAACACCTGGATGCAAGTGCGGAAGAGAGAAAACACAGAGTTTGCTCACTAAAAAAATTTGGTTTCATTCATCTGATTGATTTAAACTTACAAGAGGGGTTTAATTTATAAGGCTTTACAAGGGAGTAGGGTTTTACATCTTCCCATGTGGGACTAAAGGAGGGGATCTACAAATCAGGAAAAATCATACACATATGGTCGGCCAAAGTACCAAAAAAATTTGATTTGGGTTATAAAAGGCAGGTAGATGGCGCCTCCTTGTATGGATCTTCAAGAGAATTTTTTTCCTTCCATGGATCAACTCTTTTGGACTCCTCCTTTTCTTCCTCCCTAAGTCAAGGTCCTTCCCATCTTTGTTTTGGATTTTTTTGGCAGGTAGTGGGCGCCTCCTTGAAGTTCTCTCCAAGAAAATTTCTTCCCATCTTTACTTTGGTTCTCTTGGGAAAGTCTTGGCCGCCCCCTTGATTTGTGGACTCTTGGTGGATTTCTCCTCATCTGGCGCATGAGAGAAGGAAGCTGCTATCTGTGGAGTGGGGACCAAAGGCTGCTGGATGTAGATATGGCGCCCCCTGGACTCAGGCGTATGGCTAGGAATGTGGCTGGGAGTGTGGTGTCCACTTGCTTGGTCTTGGGAGAAAATGTAACACCCCAGGTTGAAATCCTAGTCCACTACTGAGTCAACATGACTCAACAAAATAAAATGCAGGTAATGTAGACTCAAGCTAAATTGAGTTGATCTAGTCAACTCTTATTACAAACCAAAAACCCTAATTTTTTTCGGGCAAGGTTAATCAGAGATCCAGATGGAGCTCTGAAGTCTTCTTCTGAGTCTGGTGCCCGCACCATGGACCCTGCCTGGGTCGACACCTAGCGAAGTGGCAGAGGCCAGCTCGACTTCGACCGAGATGGACCCGTCAAGGGGCGCCACCTGGCGAAGGAGAAGAGGGAGCCTGGCTCGACTTCGACAAGGTGGGCCCATCTAGGGGTGCCACCTGGCGAAGGAGTAGAGGCAGGGCCACTTCGATCGAGGTGGACCCTACCTGGGTGGACACCTGGCGAAGTGGCAGAGGCCAGCTCAACTTCGACCAAGGTGGACCCATCAAAGGGCTCCACTTAGCGAAGGAGCAGAGGGAGCCTGGCTCGACTTTGGCAAGGTGGGCCCATCTGGGGGCGCCACCTGGTAAAGGAGCAGAGGCAAGGCCACTTCAATTGAGGTGGACCTCGCCTAGGTCGATACCTAGCGAAGTGGCAAAGGCCAGCTCGACTTCAGTTGAGGTGGACCCGTCAAGGGGTGCCACCTGGCGAAGGAGCAGAGGGAGCTCGGCTTGACTTCGCCGAGGTGGACCCGTCAAGGGGCACCACCAGGCGAAGGAGCAGAGGGAGCCTGGCTTAACTTCGACGAGGTGGGCCCATTTGGGGGTGCCACCTGGCAAAGGAGCAGAGGTAGAGCCACTTTGGCCGAGGTGTACCCCGCCTGGGTCGACACCTAGTGAAGTGGCAGAGGTGCTAAGCTCGGCCTGAGGTCGGCTTGACCACTAACCGAGCCACTTGGTAGGAGAGCCCAGAAATGATACCGCGTGGTACTGCCTAGCGGCCAACTGGACCTGACGTACACTCCATGTCAGCGATGTTGCCACATCATTGTACACATCAAGAACATCGTGACCCATCTTTTTGCCCATCTCCTCAGAGCTTCCGGGATGCCATCCATGATATGGTTGTCGAGATTCTCTAGGATCCATATCTATGCGATTAGATGGCTTCATTATTATAGCCATTACAATAGATAAGTCTATTGATAAATTCATTTACTTGTTTTAAGTTTTTATACTTAGAAACTTTACATATTTAAACTTAAGTTGAGGAAGTGGACCTACGGGATAAAAATTTAATCTAACCATCCAATTGATAGATCGAAGGCATTTATATCTCTGTATCATCAAATAGAATGTGTATGAACAAACTATTTAAGAATCAGAGTATATCGAAATATAAATCTTTATATCAATATATATACTTCTGTATCAAAACTTATTAATAATATTCTATTTTTTTTCATTACATGATACTAAAACATCCAAATCTCATCCACTGACTGCTAGAGAGGATATATAGAAGCATGAGGCAAAGGACGACAACAAGGACATGAATTTTTTATGTTATGTATTTAATCTTGATACTTGTAAACTAATATTAATTTATAAAATTATATAATTTATATTTTTAATATAATATAATTAATTTTTTATTTGAAATTATGGTACTTAATTGTTAATTTACTTATAACAGGTTCTAGGAAATCTAATTGCATGTTATTATAATTATACAAGTTTTACAAATATATTTTTTTTAAAAAATAAAATAATATTACCAATGGCATTACAATGGTTAGCTATCGTCGATAATAATTATTAGTGATGGCATGATAATTAGCAATGACAAATTTAGTTGCTAATATTTTTTTAATTTTTAATTTTAATCAAAAAAACTAAAAAAAGAATATTAGCGTTGGCTTTGTCATTGCTAATATTATCACTAATAGGCATTATTAGCAATGGCATCATTACCATCGCTAATAATGCCTATTAGTGACAAGGGTAGTTCCAATGGCTAGTCTAGTAGTAATGACTTGCCGTCACTAATAGTATTAGTGATGGCTAATGGCTTATTAGCGATGATAATTAGCTATCACTAACAGTCAAATTTTTTGTAGTGATAGTTGCAAGGTCTATACTTTCTTGCATTTTGGAGGTATTAATTATGAATTCCTTCTTGTCCTTAACAAGATGATACTTTCTTTGCTATCATTAGAAGATTGCATCTCGATTCTAAAGATGCAAACTTCCTAGGATAACAAGAAAACATCTAAAGAACTATTTCACAAGTTATCTCGTCAATATACCAATCAGCAATGGTAAACTTGAAGGTATACTACTTAGTAATCTTCAACTCATATATTTTTTTGAATCCAGCTAAGAGTGTAAGGATATGGATAAGGCTTGATCTACAACTCTAGCTTCTAAACTATACTTTCAAAGATGAGGTTCTTTTAGCTTCAAGGATGTAAAATAGCCTCGATGATGCTCTGCTTCTCCTGTATCTTCAAGCAAAAAAGTCCCTCATGCACCTTTAGATTGCCTCAATTGTTGTCTTGGATTTTCTCATTATCAAGCTCAATTTGGAGTCTACTTGCTTGAGTTTAGACAACTTGTTAACCTCCATAGCATTAAGGACTACCTTCTCTTTTTTCTTGAAATTATCACACTTTAGCTTTCTTCTCTTAAGATGTAACTCGAGATGAAATTTCCAACATATCCCTTTGTAAACTTACAGTGATTGCAATAATTTTTCTGAGTCATGGTGGCATGCTTCTTGCCTTTCTTGTATTTTCTAGGCCAATTCTTTTCCTTGATCTCCATGACCTTCATGATAGCTTCACCGATGTCTTAAGCTTTGAAGAGCTTTAACTCTTTTTGGATGCTTTTATAGAGACCTCCAATGTACTTCATGAAAACTGCATGATCATCGATGGAGATTTTACTAGAGATTGCTTGCTTATACAACTTGGTGGTATAATCCTAGACAAATTGATTATACTTCTACTGTAAATACTACCACTTGATCTACCGATCCTTTTCATGGTCAATTGGTTAGAATTATTTCTTACTTAGGTTCTTGAATTTGCTCCATGTCAGAATAGAAATGTCATTATTTCTCATGTATGAATTTCACCGTATGAGAGCATGCCTAGAATGCTTGAGAAGGACAAAGCTACCTTTTGGATACTAGCATATTTATAGAAATACAATAGGTTTCTAACTAGTCTAACCAATTATCTAGCTTTTCCGTGTCAATAATCCCGGATGTAAATAAAATATATTCTTATAATACTTTTACTATCAATTTTCTATGTATCTTGTATTCTTCTCCTTTTTATTTTCTCTTTGTAATGAATAATAAGGTAAGACATGGATCTCTTTTTGTTTGCAACTAATGGCCAATACAAATACATCATATGACTCACTATACACTACAAGCAAATAAAATTAACTAAACAACTTTGCAACTATACTAAACCATGTGATCAAATGTAACCATAGTCCAAGATGCATGTAATAGACATTTAGAGGATACATATATATATCGACACAAAATAATTTGATTAGGAAGAAGAAAGAAATTTCTTCAACCTACTCAATTCAAGTCTTTGAAAAAAATAACAACTTTATTCATTGTGAGCTGGATTTTTTATCTACTTAAAATAAATATAGCTAGTGGAAATAATTATGTTGAATTAAATCCTATATATATGAGATAAATCTTGACTTTTATATCAATTCTTATCTGATAGAAAAATATACCTAATCAAAATCTTTCTAAGAAAAAGATTGTGTTGACCTATCCTTTTTGAGACTTAGAGGATGGAATATAACCCGGATCTTATGGTGTGCTGTGCTCTTGTAGGTGGTGCTATAATTAGAGCCCGAAAAATTATCTGATTCTAAAAGTAAAAAAGAGAGAGATTAAATCAAGCATGATACAAATAAGTTAAAGATCTCATAGAGTTTGACATGCAATTCGAGTGTTTCATGTGATGGATCGCTCCTGATCAAATATTATTCAGTACATCCTATAGTGATAAAAATAGTTCATATCAAGTCTAGTGATCTTCTTAAATTACTAAGATATTAAATCAAAATAATCATTTATTTGTTGAAGAAAAATATTTTCAAGGCATATAAATTCCTTTTGCAAGCTGGATTCTTTATCATATTGCAAGGTGCAATAGTTAAAGATGGAATTTTAAGCTCCAAAATTCTAATGAAGATCATTGCGAAATCTTTTCCGTATCTTATCATCCATGAGAAAATTATTGAGTTAGAGTAAAGAACTTGTCCCTTAGTCAAAGGGTCTAACAACGCTCGATCCCTTAGTTCAAGCTCAATATGTCTTTCCTCATTTTGCTCTTTGCTCCTTACATGCATGCAAGGAAAATATACTCTTCAGGAAATTCTTTTATCATATTCATCAGGGACATCAAGTCACCGAGCTAGAATATATAAATTCCCACAGCATTGATCGCTGTGAATAGGAAGCAAGCATCAATCTGGATCCCGGTGCTGCTGGGAATACCTCCACCTACGGACCTACCAAAGCCAAAGACCTAGCATATCCAAACCTCCTTGAGATCAGGGCTTGCAAATTTGACCCCAGCTTTCACACAGGGCTATGAGCAAAGCATAAAGTAGCTATAAAAAGTCAAGAATCAGATATTAAATCAACGGCTAACAGAGACATCCATGGGATAAGCCTCAAGTATTCTTAAAAACACAATTTTTGCTTCTTATTACTTACATTATACACGCTCAATGCTAATATTCTTGAGAACATAACAATCTTTCATGCTCATTATTACTTGCATCACACATGCTTAATTCTAGAATTTTTTATGCCTGCGGCACCTCCTCCGATCAGTGAGAGAAAATAAAACCTCATCTCTATTGCATGCTGGTAAGACGTCCGGGTCCTACAGGTATTGGGGCAGTCTGGTAATCCCACATGCCACCTGCCAAGCATATAAAATCTTTGTTAGGTCAGCAGTTCTCTTGTTTCACAAGAGAACGTCTGCTATATATACACACGTCTCCCTCATGACGTGCACTAAATGACCCATAACCTACTCACGAGAAACTCAAACAAGAAGAAGAGCAGAATTAAGGAGAAGTTTCCCATCTCCATCTCTGGTGAAACCCTCCATGATGTCATTCGTTCAACGACCAATCCTTCTGCTCACCATTCTCCTTGCCATGCTCCATGGAATACGGCCACAGGGACCAGCCCCGGCACCGGCACCGGCACCGGCCCTCCACTGCACCAATGCACTGCTGAACTTGTCATCATGCTTGACATATGTGGTGGGGGAAAGCAACTTGACACGGCCTGAGAAGGGATGCTGCTCGGGCCTTGCCATCCTGCTGGCAACCGAGACTGCCTGTCTGTGCCAACTCATTGGCAATTATAATAGCTTTGGCATACAGATCGACACCACCAAGGCTCTCATGCTGCCTACCGTCTGCCGGGTAGATGCACCGCCGGCTAGCCTTTGTTCAGGTTAGTGAGTTGAACACTCTTCAAGTTCATATCACCTTTGTTTTGGTTGCAAGAAATGATATGCTGGATGCTTTTAATGTTTCACAGTCCTTGAAGCTCCAACTGCAAGTGCATCACCAACAAGAGGTGGATCTGGTCAGATCAGTATTATTTCTTAACACCATTTTCCCTCTCTTTTCCTTTTACACTTTGTTTAAAGGAACAGAAATTCATTCTTGTAGAAAAGAACAAAACCCTATAGTGTTCATGATGTACCAAATTTAATGAATGAATTGTAATGACTTTGGCCATCTATTCCACCTAGCATGTGTATACTCCAATACATTCATATCCCATAGCAAAATATCCTTTTGTCAGGTTTCCATGAGAAAAGGAAAAATTCTTGATATATAGCTTTCATTTATGTTGAGTTTCCATGGATTCTATGTGAGATTCTCAGAATTGAAATTGCATAAAACACCTACTAAAATTGTATACCCTAAGCAAAGAAAATTGTTAAATTTATGAAATATTGTGCACATATGTTGTAGCCATAATTTCATGATAACATGTATTATAGCAATATGTTTAAAACGAAGATCTTTAATAATTCTTGGGTTTTATTTTCTTTCTTAAACAAGTCATATATTCATAGATTCTTAAGAAAGATTTATTGCTATAATCATGAGCTAAATTTAAGTCCTACGTTCATAGATATTTTCCTAACAAAGCCATAGATTCATAAAAAATTAAGCACCTAATTCTTTGCTCGTGACAATTAAAGATATCTGGTCTTAAAATCTCCGGTAGGATCCAGTCCATCAACGCCAGCAGCCGTCCCACGAAACAACAATATCGGCAGGTCAATCTTGAGAACCGCCGGTTCAGTATTGCTCTCAGCTCTCTGCTGCACCGCCGTGGCCATCGCAACCTTCTAAGTTAATTGCCACCGGTAGATCAGAGAACATTACCTGCTTCCTATAGAAAGCTATACCAAAACTTTTATTACTTTCATGCATCTGCTTGTGATTTATTACCACATTATCAGCAGTTGATTGAAAAGAACAATTCTTTGGTGTATTTGATACGATTAAACTTTCATTTATTAAGTAACGTCGGTTGATATGCCGTCTTCAATTGGTTTTGGGTGATGGTAGAGTGTTTTTTTTTTTTTTTTTTTTTTTTTTTTTTTTTGTACATGGCAATGGCAACGTTTGATCTGCAATTCTGGTGCCATATTCTGGGGCTCACCAGTCACATGTGACCTCCCTTCAGCCATTCAATTATGTGTCTACTTTCTCTGTTCTACTGTAAGAGGTGATTTTGGATTTCTTGTGGCCTCCACCTAGCCGCGGCATGGTGTGGTTGGTCCACACAAATGCAGGACCCACATGATCGGACCTTAAGTCCTGTTTTCAGCGGAACATGGTGCCTGTTGGCGTGGAATCCTTTTTCCGACCGGGTGGAGTTACTGAACCGCAGGCCCGCTTCCTGATTCACCTACAAAACAAATCCCTGGCCGGAATTGCTCCGGCAGGGGACACTCTGATGCCTAAGTCAGAGACGGGCTCCAGCCACAGAATGGAAATGATTCTGAGAATGATTCAATGGAGAGGGTAAAGACTCTAGGAGTTTTAAGGATATCTTGTGCTTTACCTCGAGCATTCCCTCTTACCGTTATTTTTAAGGAGTTGTCCAGCCTGCGATTCCGTTCTTCTTCTAGCGGTTATGATGGAAGAGTTAATTTCTTTTCCACAATCTGGGATCGTGGATAGATAATGGGCGGTTTCGCCGGCTAAGCCGGAGGTGTTGTCGCTGGAGTTGCGTGCCGTGATTATATTCCATAAATAGTCGATAATAATTGTTGCTTGTCCTGTTCATAGATATTTGAAACATGTCGAGAGCTCGTCTTCGGATTTCCCTTTTAGAGAGATTTCTGTGATTGAATTAGGGAATGTCTTCGGCATAGATCGAGGACTTGATCTTTGTCATAGGTCGAAGACTATGTCTTCGGCATAAACCGGAGACCATGTCTTCGGGAGTTGGTGAAGGTCGTTTTTCGGTTCAGGCTGAGGATCTTATCTTCGAGAACTGTAGGACTTGGTCTTCGACGAAGAATGAAGACGTAATCTGAAGACGATGCCTTCGGATACCGTAGGTCCAGTAAGAGCTTTGGTTTGCCCATAGGTTGCTTGATTTTTTCTGAATACCTTGGTCCGAAGCTTGTGGTTCAGAAGAAATGTCTTCAGCTGGTCAAACTAGCAGCTGGTTTGTACTTGGATCGAGATATGCTAATAGTTGCCCCCCTACTCTCAGTTTTCGAAGTGAAGATTTGCCTCGAAATATGAGAGTATTACTGGTTTGTCATTTTCTTCTTGAGGTAAGGTACAGTGAATGATTATAAAATCTCTGATTAGACCGTCTATCACAACTGCCAGCTAATTTGAGAATTAGATGATGGACAGTTGTCATTCCCTGATTGAGGGGTGAAAAAGGAGTGGGCGGGCCAGGGACTGCCTCTCCTTTTTCCATTGTGCGACGATTCAACCAATCTTTTGGTTGGGATTCGAGCGATTGTCGTGGTTCCTTCCTGCTTGTTGGATGATGAATGTGCTTCATCTTGGCTGTTGATTCAAATAGACTACGACCTTTGGTCTATTCCATGTCAAATCAGCTTGGGGCTGCTTTGGGGTCTTTTTGTTTCTTTTTGAGAAGGAGAAAAGGGGCCTACTGAGGAAGCTTCTTCAACCTCATACTTTCAGTTTTGATTTAGCTTTCCCTGTTCTTAGCCATCGGTCCCTTCTGTAGATAGAATCTTCCTTCCGCCTCTTTGTCTCGTTCTTTTATCATGGCTGAGTCTGTAGGAAGCCGCGGGGAACAAGTCAGGCCTTCGGGGGCCGGTGATGCAGTGAGTCCGGAGCTGGTCCCTAGCTCTGTTTCGCCGGGAAAGGTTGCTCATCTTCGAGAATGCTATCACGTTCCTGAGGGGATTCCTTTGATTCTTCCAGCATCTGAGGAATGGGTGAACAAACCTCCTCCCAGGTGTTTGGCTGTATACGAAGACCATTTGAAGGCTGGCCTTCGATTTCCCCTGCATCCTTTCTTCATCAAGATTTTCTGTCTGTACTAGGTGGTGCCTGCGTAGTTGACTCCGAATAGCATTCGGAACGTCTGCGGTTCTTGGTTCGGTGCCGCATAGCCAACATAGAGCCCGGGACCAATCTGTTTACTGTCCTTTTTATGCTCAAGAGGGATTTCCACGGTCACAGATGGTGGGTGATCGGCCCTCGACTAGGCCGCAAGATCATCAAGGATATGCCCAGTGCCATCCATGGGTGGAAACCCATCTTTATTTTTGTGTTGTTTATTGACCCGTAGGGCTTTAGTAGTGATTGGAAGGAGCCACGCTTAACCGCCAATGATGGACAAAAGGTTTTGGCAGCCGATCAGTCTGATTATGATTTACTGACTGATTCGGAGGCCGTTCCTATTGGCGAGTTGTTGGAGGAAAGGAATCTCCATCTTGCAGGGATTAGCAAGTTCCCTGTGTTAGGTATAAATAGTGAAAATTTTACCTCTCTTCTCCCATTCCTGTTGTAGTTCAATCAACTCAGAGGGGTCTTTCTGTTTGCACGCGGCGGGATGAAGTCTAACTTGAGCTGGCTCCATCAATCCTTCGAGAAGAGGGCAACTCCTGCCCCACCACAAGATCGACGATTCGGAAAAGAGCTCGAAAGGACGGTCCTGAGAGGAGTGGGAGCACTTCGTCCTCCAGAGGAGCCTCCGAAGGGAATGCGGTGCAAATGATGGAGGCCCCCACAGGGGCTCAGCTAGTTGAGCCTTCACCAGTGGTTACCTCTCCAGTTCATATGAGGGAGAGTTCGCCTCCGATGGCTGATGAGCCAGCGCCTTGCCCCCTGCAGTTGATAGGGGCAAGGCACCACAAGTCAAGAGAGAATCCATTCGTGAGGCTTCTCCAGCTAAGAGCCGTCCCGCGGACTTTTCGAAGCTTTTCCCCATAGGGAGATTATTGGTCCCTGCCATGGCTAGGCGGGCGCTCAAGGATACGTTGCTGCCTCAGGATTTGGCAGTGATCCGAAGTCGAAGCCTGGCTAGGGTATCTGACTCTGCCTTTTCCTCCCTACAACAGGTGAGATCCTCATCATGTCTTCTTTGTCTAGAAAGTTGTTTGGTTCATAACCTCACTTCGTCGATGTAGCTGGTCTATGACATCACCTTTATGGAGGAGGGCCTAGGGAACATCGACAGCCTTATCCATGGCCTTAAAGAGGAGCTCCATATGGCCAGGGCTGAAAAAGAGGTGGCCGAGGAATTGAAGCAGTCCATGAAGAATCGTCTAGTTCATGCGGATGCTGAAATTCATGGCCTGAGGAATGAGTTGAACGATGCCCATTTGACAATCGCGAGGCGAGGTGCTGAGTTGAGGAAGAATAGAGAATACACCAACTCCTTGGAACAATCCCTCAAGGAGAGCCAGGAAAAGGCAGAGAGCCTTACCAAGGCTATCGAGGAGGCAATCAGAAAGGCCAAAGAGGCATCCTTAAGAGCCAGGGAGGTGGCCTTGAAATCTGAAGCAGCCAGGAGAGAGTCCGAAGTCTTGAAAGAGCTGGCAAGTAGAGCTGTAGCAGATTTTAGGAGGTCCTCAGGTTTCCAGTAGGAGATGAATGAGGCTACCTTGTACAGCTACCAGCATGGTTTCAATGACGGACTCGCCAAGGTCAGCAAGGCTTCCCTAACTTGGACCTTTTCGTTGTCCCTGCATTTGACATTGTGGAGGAGGAAGAAGAAGAAGAAGAAGCCGAAGTTGAAGAGGAGATCAGAGGGATGCCAAGTCCAAGGGAGGATATTCCCGGCATAGTTTCGGCCCAAGTTGAGGTGGCCGAAGAAGTGCCGGACTTGGAGGGAAAAACTCCCACCGTAGCCGAAGACATGGATGTGATCCCGATCCCGGCCCAAGAGGAAGTTCGAGCTGAGGAGGAGGTCCAGGTTGAAGATCCTCTGGACTCAACCCAATTTCAGGAAACCCTCTCCGTGCAAATCGACAAACTGCTCCAATCTTGTGATGCGGGGTCTCCTCCAGCTGATGCTTAGGGATATGCGTCTCTTTAGGCATTGTATTTCTTCTTTGTTTTTCTCTGAAATGTAACCAACAAACTATTTTGAAGTTTCAAATGACTTCCTTCTTTTGTACATGCTAAGCCATATTTTTGAATACAGTTTGCGTGAGGTTTCTGGCTTTGATGATGACTCAAATTTTATTTCTCCTTTTTCTTTCTTGATTGAGGAGCCGAAGCTGAAGACCATTCGGCTCGTGGCTGATGTCGAAGATGAGTTCTGAAGCAAATTGGAATGTCGTTGCCGAAGACCGTCCATGGTCAAGCTAGGCTGATGTCAGCCTTTTTCCATAATTAACTTGCCCATCTAGGAATGGACACAACGGATAGGTGTCATTTTCCTGTTGATCAATGATCAAGGAACAATGATTATGATTCTTGTTGCCATTAATGAGCGCATCGATATTTGAATAGTCACATTTTCATGCACACTGGGTGCTGCCATATCCTTTCTTTCTGAAAGGGAGCCATTAATGTCGTAGTCGCACGATGGAGATTCTTTCGGATTTGAAGTACTAGCGGTCGCTATTCCAAGAGTAGTTATTGATAATTATATCGCTCCCGAGCGGTCACCTGGGTCTCGAGGCGTCGCTCTGACATGTGGCATCTTTTGATGGGTCTGGGAAAGGGCGTGGAGCATATTTCTCTGTGGCCAGTCGTGGGTGTAAGATCCTTATAAATGGGACCTTGTCCTCCCCTACTGAAGGCCATCACAGTTTTAGACTCTTATTTCAGAAGTTCTTCTTCTTTCTCCAGCGACCTGGCAAAATGAAGTTTAGTGTTCCCGAGCTTCGAAGGGTGGTGAAGAGGAGGGCCATCAGCATCGAGGCAAGAGGCAGCCCAGGGTTCCTCGGGCTGAGCGATGATGATGACCCAGTTGTCGATCGCTTGGAGAGGAAAGTCCGTGTCCTGGAGGCTCAATTGGAGGATGCCAGGTCTCAGGTTGAGGGGACCGTCGCGGAGGTAGTAGAGGCCAAGAAGAAGGTGACAGAAGTCATCTCAGACTTCAAGGCATCTTCTGCTTTCAAGGAGGAGGTCGCCGAGGTGGCTCTGGACTCTTATCACCAGGGGTTCCGGGAGTGTAGGGATAAGGCCTCCAAGTATTATAACTTGAAGGGCCTTGGCAACATCAAACCCTCCGTTCCCTTTCCTAGACACGAATTCGACTCTGACTTTGAGGAGGAGTCGGATTCTGATTCAGATGGGAACCCCGGGGCCCCTCATCATCCTCCTTACAAGACACCCCCCACCGGCTTGGGAAAAGGCTGGTGAGTGGTCACTAGATGTGCTTTCCCATTTTTTGCAATCTCTTTTTTTTTTGTAAAAATACAAAAGTAATGAAAGTACTGACTTTCTTCACACTTTTTCTTTTTCTGTGCATGATACTTCTTTGAATCCCACGAAGTGTGAACTCAAAGCTTGATGTTGGCAGAGTGGGTGATGTGAAATCATTTTCGCACATTTTTGGATTTTCCGTAGGGGATAGTGTCTATGCTGCCCCTGTGCATCTCTGTCATGGTTAAGGTAGGCTGTTCAGGCCCGCCCCGACGCGTCTTCTGATTTTCTATAGGGTAGGTTATGGAAACCTTCCCTGCACCTTTTTAACAAAAGGTAGGCTAGTTAGGCCCGCCCCGGCATGTATTCGGGTTTTCCGTAGGGTAGGTTACATGAACCATTCCCGTGCCTTTGATTATTTCGGCAGCCTGATTGGGCCAGCCATTGCGCTCATCGGACATACCGATAGGGTGAGTGAATCAAACTCTCCTCTGCGCCATTAGCTGATCTCTTTGATCAGGCTGAAAAAAATCGTTGCTGTTGCAATAGGTCATTCAAAGTTGAATAAATTTGCACAAAAGATTCTGGGGGTTTTATTGATAATACTTGCGAAGATTTTGTACATTCCATGGCCGGGACAGCATTTTACCATCCAAGATCTTGAGTCAATACGTTCCCGGACATATGACCTCTTCAACTTGGTACGGTCCTTCCTAGTTCGGAGAAAGCTTGCCTTGCTCAGTTGGCCTAGATACTTCGGCTCTTCACAACACCATGTCCCCCGTGTGGAAAGTATGTTCCTTTACCCTGGTGTTGTAGTATTTGGCGACCTTCTATTGATACATCGCCATTTTCATCTGGGCCTAGAGTCTGGTGCTTTGCAATAGATCAAGGTCGACTCTTCAGTGGTCGGAATTTCCAAGCTCTTCATATTTATCAATTCTTAGAGATTGGAAGGAGACCTTGATAGGAAGAACGGCTTCGGTACCATATGCCAGGTTGAACGGAGACTCGTCGGTGGCCATTCTTGGAGTAGTTCTGTATGCCCAGAGGATGGAGGTTAGCTCTTCTGCCCAAAGTCCTTTGGCAGTGTTCAACCTCGTCTTCAGACCGTGTAGGATGGTCCGATTAGTTACTTCGGCTTCTCCGTTGGACTGTAGGTGGGCAACAGAAGTCAGCCTGTGTTGCACATGGTACTGGGCATAGAAGTCTTTGAACTTCGGATTGTCAGATTGCCTCCCATTATCAGTGATTATTATGTGTGGAATCCCAAACCGAAATATGATGGACTTTCTTACAAAGTTCTCAACCTTGCCCTCCGTGATTTGGGCTAGTGGTTCGGTTTCGACCCATTTAGTGAAGTAGTCAATAGCCACAAGGAAGAATTTCTTCTTCCCAGATGCGGGCAGAAATGGGCCAAGAATATCCATCCTCCATTGAGCAAAAGGCCAGGGGGCTGTCAGTTGGGTCAAGTGACTCGTTAGTTGCCTCTGAATGTTGGCATATCTCTGGCATTGATCGCATCTTCGTACGAAGTCGATTGAGTCCTTTTGGATGGAGGGCCAATAGTACCCTTGGTGTATAATTTTATATGCCAAGGACCTGCCTCCCAAGTGATCACCACATATCCCCTCGTGGACCTCTCTCTAGGCATAATCAGCATCTGTCGGTCCCAAACATTTCAGCAGGGGTTGTGAAAATGACCTTTTATAAAGAGCTCCATCTAAGATAACATATTGAGATGCCATCCAGCGAATCTTTTTGGCTTCTGCCTTATCTTTTGACAATACACCTTCGTTTAAGAATTTGATAATAGGATCCATCCATCTTGGCTCGATCTCAATTTGGTGCATGTCCATAGCTTCTTCAGCTATACTTGGGGCTTCAAGATGCTAAACAAAAGTACGACTGAGAGATTCCGGGCTTGTGGTAGCAAGTCGAGACAACTCATCTGTTCGGGAATTCTCCGATCGGGGAACATGAATGATTTCGAAGTGTTCCAGTTGAAAAGATAAGATTTGTACCTTCTCCAGGTACTGCACCATGGTGGGATCTCTGGCTTCATATTCTCCTTTAACCTGATTTACCACCAACTAGGAATCCAAAATGGCTTGGAGTCTCCGAACTCCTAAGCTTTTGGCTATTCGAAGACCTGCAAGTAGGGTTTCGTATTCGGCCTGATTATTTGAAGCACGGAAGAAGAACCGGAGTGTGTACTTCAACGTGTGGCCGTCAGGTTCATCCATTATGAGGCTGACTCCGCATCTAGTGAAATTGGAAGCTCCGTCTACATGAAGCACCCAATCAGACTCCATATTCTTCAAGTTTCCTTCTTCTGCAGGAGGCACTTCTTCTTTGGACTTCCAGGTGCATTCTGCCAGGAAATCTGAGAGCACTTGGGCTTTCATAGCCGATCAAGGCTGGAAGCTGATGTCAAATTCGCTTAGTTTCACAGCCCACTTGGCTATCCTTCCAGAGGTATCCGGGCATCGGAGGATGGCCTTGAGGGGTTGATCGGTTAGCACCACGATGGCATGAGCATGGAAGTAGGGCCGTAGTCACTTTGCCATAATTATTAGAGAGTATATCAGCTTCTGCATCTTTGAATATCTTGTTTCAGCATCATGCAAAACTTTGCTGATGTAGTAGATCGGCTTGTGGGAGTTGTCTTCTTCTCTTCGGACAAGGACTGAACTGATTGCCTCATCCGAAGCGGAAATGTATAAATAAAGTACTTCCCTCTCTTGAGGTTTGGAAAGTAAAGGTGCGGTCTCCAAGTATTTCTTCAACTCTTCAAAGGTGGTATGGCAGTCTTCGATCCATTCAAAATCTCGAGACTGTCGAAGTACCTTGAAAAATGAAAGACATTTCTCGGCTGAACGAGAGATGAACCTACTTAAAGGGGCAATCCTCCCTGTCAGCTGCTGGACTTCTTTCTTGTAGGATGGATGCCTCATGTCTTTGAGGGCTTGAATTTTCTTAGGATTCGCTTCAATCCCTCGCTTGATAATGAGGAAACCTAGAAATTTGCCCGAAGTAACCCCAAAGGCACACTTCGTCGGGTTTAGCTTCATTTGATGATGCCACAGGGTATTAAATGATTCTCTCAGGTCCTGGATGTGATATTTTTTAAGGAGGCTTTTGACTATCATGTCATCCACGTAGGCCTCCAGATTTCTCCCCAACTGCTCCTTGAACACCTTATTGATCAACCTCTGAAAGGTTGCTCCAGCATTCTTGAGTCCAAATGGCATCATCTTATAGAAGTATAGGCCTTTGTCGGTGACGAAGGCCATCTTCTCTTCATCCCAGGGATCCATTTGGATCTGATTGTAGCTAGAAAAAGCATCCATGAAGCTTAACAATTGGTGGCCAATAGTGGCATCGACCAGCTGGTCAATTTTTGGAAGGGGGAAGCTATCCTTTGGGCAGGCTTTATTAAGGTCGGTATAGTCGATGCAGATCCTCCATTTGCCATTAGCTTTCTTTACCATTACCACATTGGCCAACCACTCGGGGTAATGGGCTTCCCGGATGAACCCTTCCTTGAGGAGTTTGCTCACATCTTCATCTATTACTTTTTGTCTCTCCGGGGCAAAGCTTCTCTTCTTCTACCAGACTGGTTTATATCTAGGGGCAACTTCCAACCGATGAGTGATTATTTCAGCGAGAATCCCTGGCATGTCCGAAGCTAACCAGGCGAAGACATCAGCATCATCCCTGAGGAAGCAGATCAGCTCCGTTCTGGTTTTCTCATCAAGCATACTTCCGATCTGCATAACCTTGGTGGGGTCCTCCATAGTTAAAGGTACTGAGATAGTTCTCTCCATAGGCTCACCAAAATCTATAGTCGAGTCCCTTGGATCTAGCTGATCCCAAGTGGTGGGATCGTTAGAGTGTTTGTCCTAGATCATCAAGCATTGTCGTGCCACTCTCTGGTCTCCTCTTACTTCTCCAACACCATTTCTAGTGGGGAAGCATACCGGGAGGTAGTAGAATGACACTACGGTCCGGAATTTATTCAGGGCAGGTCATCCCAGAATAATATTGTAGGCTGAAGGGGTTCAAACTATCTGAAGTTAATTGGCAGTGTCTTTTGTCAAGGTTTGGTACCGAGGGTTACAGGCAGTACTATTTCTCCCTCGGCATCAACCTGATTCCCTCCAAAGCTGGTAAGTGGTATAGGAGACATTCATAGCTTATCTCTAGGCAAACACATTCGAGAGAATGCATCGTAGATCAAGACATCAGTCGAACTTCCATTATCAACTAGGATTCGTTGTACATCATAATTGGCCACAACGGTCGAGATTACAACAGGGTCATCGTGCAGGAGCCGGACTCCTGTAAGGTCATTGTCGGAGAAGAGAATGGTGTTGTTATCCTTGAGTCACTTTGAGACATCGTCTTCGTCTCTTCTCTAGTTGACAGGTCAATGTATCATCCCCATGCCTCCATTGGTGGGCTATTGATTTGGTAGTTCAACTTCTTCAAGAGCTGATTGGAGAACAGTAGCTTCTGACCGAGGTCCTTGGTGACCAATGTATCATCCCAAATACCCTCTCTTGATGAGATCCTCTATTGCATCTCTTAATTGGATGCATTCTTCAGTATTGTGGCCGTGGTCCCAGTGGAATCGGCTGTATTTGTTCCTATTCCGTGCGGAAGAGGATGCTTTCATGGAATGTGGCCGTTGGAGATAGTTTTCTTTCTCTATCTCCAAGAGAATCTTGTCACGAGAGAGGTTGAAGGGAGTATAGGAGTCGAATCTCCCGCCCGATGTTCTAGGCCTGGGAGGACTTCTTCATAGATCAGTATATTTGTTGTTGGAAACAGGGGGGCCCTGTTTCCTATTGTTTTTCTTCTTCGAAGGGGTTTTCCCTACGATCAATCATCGACTTGCCGCTGCTCGTCAGCATCGGCATATTTTTGAGCCTTCGATAGGAGCTCAACATAGCTTTTGGGAAACTTCTTATCCACGAAAAAGGTAAGCTTGGATGTACGAAGTCCCTTCTTTAGTGCAGACATGGCCACATGTTCGTTGAGATCAGGGATCTTGAGCGTGGCCTCATTAAACCTGGAGATGTAATCTCGCATGCTTTCTCCTTCATTTTGGTGAAGGAGGAACAGCATGTCCGTATTCCGGGAGGTCTTGCGGCAGATCCTGAAATGCAAGACAAATAATTTCTCTAACTCGGAGAAAGAATGATGGAACTTGGGCATATGCTCGAGTACCACATCCGAGCTGCTTTCTTCAAGGTGGCAGGGAATGCAAGGCAGTACATCGCATCCGAAGCTCCTTGGATCATCATATGGGCCTTAAAACTGCCTAGATGGTCAATAAGATCAGAGGTGCCATCATAGGGTTCCATCTGGGAAACCTTGAAGTGCCGAGGGATAACTTCGGCCAAGACACGGTCGGTGTAGGGCGGGCGTAGATCCCACACCGCCAAATAATTGCAATCTCTCTGCTCCCGTATTTTCGCCATCTCCGATTCGATGGCCTTAAATTTCTCATCGTAGTCAAGGAGAGCCTATTTTGGTGCTTTCTTTACTGGAGTAGAGTTTTCAGAAGAGTATGAGAAAGTTTGCCTATGTCTTTTCCCTTTCTGTCGAGAATTAGTGGGCCTAGGCATTCATGAATTTTGGCCTTCAGGAGAGGTCCGAGGACGGGGGGAGAGATATGTGGACCCCTCTCGAGGGGCTCTCTTCCTTCGGGATCGAGAGCTATGTCTAGAGGCGACCAACGGATGCCCCACCTGAAGGGCTCTATTTTGAAAGTCCTGAACCATAGCCGTGAGGTTAGTGACCTGGTTCAGGAGGGCTTCAAACTGCTGCTATCCCACGATAATTATGGGAGGTGGAATGTCGTTCTCCATCGAGAGTGCACCCCCTTGAGATGGAGCACGATTTCAACTTGTTGAGGTGATCTGAGTCTTCCCTCTTGCCATCGAGAATTTTTTACTTCTCCTTGATTGAGGAGGGGAGCTTAACAATGCAAACTGCACAGGAGCTTCCCCTTCCTGGCATGCCAATCTGTTGGCGTGGAATCCCTTTTTCGACCGGGCGAAACTACGGGATCACAGGCCCGCTTCCTGGTTCACTTGCAAAACAAATCCCTGGCCAGAATTACTCCGGCGGGGGACACTCCGATGCCTAAGTCAGAGGCAGGCTCCAGTCACAGAATGGGGAAGATTCTGAGGAGGATTTAATGGAGAGGGTAAAGACTGGGTTTTCAAGGATATCTTGTGCCTTACCTCGAGCATTCCTTCTTACCGTTATTTATAAGGAGTTGTCCAGCCTGCGGTTCCTTCTTCCTCCAGGGGTTACGATGGAGGAGTTAATTTCTTTCCCACAATCTGGGATCATGGGTAGCTAATGAGCAGTTTTGGTAGCCAGGCCAGAGGTGTTGCCATTGGAGTAGCGCGCCATGATTACATTTCAGAAATAGTCGATAATAACCGTTGCTTGCCCTATTCATAGAGATTTGAAACATGTCGAGAGCTCATCTCTGGATTTCCCTTTTAGGAAGATTTTTGTGATTGAATCAGGGAATGTCTTCATCCTCAGATCCTCTAGAGACAGATCGTAGAACCTGTCTTCGGCATAGAACGAGGACTTGATCTTTGTCATAGGCCGAAAACTATGTCTTCGGTGTAAACTGGAGACCATTTCTTCGGGAGTTGGTGAAGGTTGTTCTTCGATTCAAGCTGAGGATCTTATCTTCAGGTACCGTAGGACTTGGTCTTCGATGAAGAATGAAGACATAATCTGAAGACAATGCCTTCGGGTACCGTAGGTCCAATAAGAGCTTTGGCTTGCCCATGGGTTGCCTGACTTTTTTCGAATACCTTGGTCTGAAGCTTGTGGTTCGAAAAAAATATCTTCAGCTGGTCGAACCAGCAGCTGGTTCGTACCTGGACCGAGATATCCTAACAGTGCCCATAATCTAGATTAATCATTTTTTAGCATGCACAAAGGGACTACATTTGTGGTGAGCAAATCCTATGTTTTACAAAGAGATCCTGCAGGATCTTCTGCCTTACATCTTTTGTACTGCAAATAGTTGCGAAGTTGACAATCTCAAAAGCCGAACCTGAATTATTTATGCACTAACAATCATATGATTTAAAGATCTCCCATCTTTACATCAACTAGTTAAATAATTGATTTGTTGAAATAACATAAAATAATAAATAATTTTTAAGGGGTGATCTACTTGAGTGTCGCAAAATCTATCTCTATATGCATAAATATATGTATACAGATTCTGTAATATGAGCTGTAGTAAATACTTGGTCTCGAGAACCAATCCAAGTGATAACTAAGCTGGAGGCTGCACTGAATAGCTATAGAGGATTGAGAAACTATAAGTGACTATAAATCCAATTGACATTGACTTCCCTCAACATGCGCTAACTGAGTGATTACTCGGACTCGACTAACTGCTTGAATAGATTTGGCCGAGTATACCAGGATATAGTGTCAGGGCTATCATAGTCAGCAATAGACAAGACACAAATACCACTCCTCCAAGGAGCTCAAGAGGCCATTGCCAAGGCATGAATAATAGGCCCGAACCATCCACTGATGCCACAATCTAGAGCACCCAAGCAAGAGGCAAGGGTGAACAGAATATAGCTATCATAATAAGAACTTGTTATCCTAACAAAAAGATCCCAACAGAGAGATCTTAATTGAAGGAATCTCAACCAATAGCTATTACCTTTAACTTAAAGTGGTTACGCTTAACCGAAGGAGGTTATTTCCAAATAGAATTCAATTACCTAAATATGTAAGATGGACTGTGATAGGTAATATACCTTTACCACTCACAAACGCTCACATGGTCACTTGCTCGCCATCTCTCTTGACTCCACAGTTGCCCAAATTCCTCACTGACTTGAGCATTGGAAGGTTTGCACCGGAAACCAATGGTCAAGCAGGACTTTTTGCAAGAAGCGTGAAGCACCTTTGGATCGCTTTCCACTAGAGATGGATGCAAGACCATCGATGCTACTAAAGTTTCAGGAGCAGGAATTTGGCTGCAACAGATTGGCATGCCATGTAGGGGGAGAAGAGAAGATTTAGGAGTCAAGAGGTTAATTACAAGGACTAGAGCATGGGATGCATCCATCAGCCACACCGGACGCTCTTCATTCCATGAAGAACATCCAAGCCAGGTGATGGAGCTCATTACTTCACCACCTCCATAGCCAGCATACCGGCAACACTTGCTTATCACTTTAGTGCAACAAGTGCATATGTTGGCCATGATAGTGTAGAGTTTGTAGAAGTAGCAACAAGCCACAATGAAGCATCAGCAACCGGCAATCCCTACTACTCTCATTACTACTGCATGACCCAGTCAGTGGTCTCCAGGTGGGAGATCTTTTGCATCGACCAACTTTCCACCTATCACGGTCCGTTATTGCAATGAAAAAGTTTGTAACGAGAAGAGCAGCAACGAGGAAGAGAGTGAAGGCAAGAGAAATGCTCTTATTCCTTATTTGAATTCTAGGAGGGATCTAGTTATGAAGTTTCTTGGAAACTAACCGATCAGTGGCTTGACGATTATGATAGAAAATTATGGAAGATTGACTGTTGACTTGCATATCTCCATGGAAGTAGAGGCTTGACAGGGTTCAACACCCATCCTCTTTTTTCCCGACAAATTATGGAGCAACCGATTTCTGGTCGATTCAGCCCCAACTAGAGCCCTATGACAGTACCACTGATTTATTGGACCATCTGGAGAGCTACAAGTCTTTCATGATGATTCAGGGTACCACATGCCTTGCTTTGCGTAGCCTTTCCAGCATTTTTTGAAATGGGGCTCGAGCTTGGTACTCTAACTCAAGCCGAAGAATATCCACTCCTTTAGATAGTTGGAGAAGTAGTTTATGGCCTACTTTAACGCTAGCTAAAGAATACCACAAGACCTAAATAGTCTCTTCTCAGCCTATCAGCTAGATGGGGAGTCGCTAAAGGATTATATAGCTTGTTTCAAAGCAACCACATTGAAGGTCTACCACTTAGATGAGTTTGTGTCCATGTTGGCTATGTCCATGTTGGCTATGAAGAGAAGACTATGCCCCTTCTGATTCACTTACTCGCTGAATAAAACGTATCCCAAGTTTTATTTAGAACTGCTGATGTGTGCTCAAAGGTACATTCTACAAGAAAGGCACACTCAGTTGGTGGGAAGCAAATGGAAAACCAAAGATGAAGCAGGCCCTAAGGAGGACCAGGTGGGAATCAAGTCGAGAAACCTGACTCATCATGTGAAAGAAGTCCTAGGCCAAAGGGCTTAGCTGACAACTTCGATAACTATAGCTACGGGATGGATGCGATGCTAATCTAAAGATTAAGAATTAAACTTTAATTTTAGTGAGCAATGGCAGTAAACTCAAGTAAATCTATTAATAGATTTAAGAAAGAAAGACTAGTAGACTATTACTAACTACCCGCAATGAAATTTACAGCAATAATATAAAGAAATCGGGATCTGATGATTAAGAAACCACCGAAACTACGATTTTCTTGCTTCAACTAATTAGATCTAATGAGATTCAGATCAGTTTCACTTACCAATAATGATTTTTTCCTCCTTTGTAGTAGATCCGGATTCAACTCTCAGGATCTCGCAGTTGGATTCCAAACTACAGTTCCTTCGGAGCAGATCTTCCTGCAGATGGTAGTATGGCAAAGAAAACCTCCTCTTCAGATTTGGAACACCAGGGATCCTGCAAAAGAACAACGATTAAAATGTGGTGAATTGAGTAAGCAAAGGAAGAATGGAAGATAGGGAGATAGGGGAAAGGATGGATGGCGTCTGGGATCTTGGAACTTGGAACTTGGGAGATAACTAGGGCATCACACCCCAAGGGCTTCAGCACCCTACTCTAACAACTAACAATGCTTACCCAGCAGAGCAATTGGAGAAAATAACAGAGTTTCATTAACAAAGCATAAACTAGTTATAGGGGGGATGAAGTGATATTTATAGACCCTCCATATAAGGTAGCAAGATAACAACAAATTACTTTGAATACAAGATAGATAAGGATAGGGCTCTTTGAGAAGATAATGTTGGACTCCTATCTTCTCTTGAGATGAAACTCCTTGGACTTTTAAGTAGGTAGGCACCCCTTTTCTCTTGAACTCCTCCATGTTGGTGACAAGAAATGGGATGATGGGCGACAAAATAAGAAGAGGTGCTAGTCACTTCATGAAATATTGATGACAAAATGAGATGGAATCCTCCTCTTAGATTTGAAATTCAAATGTGAGTGGGCGATAATCCATGGCTTAGACTCCTCTTGGACTTCTTCTTGCATTCCAAAGATACATAAGGATGGGTTAGAAGATAAAGGTGGACTCCCATCTTTCTTTTGAATTTAAACTTTAGTTTGGATTGGATGAAGACTCTTCTATCATAGGCGCCCCCCTTGACCCAAACATCTTCATGTTGGATGAAATGAGGTGCTCCTTCATATGGGCGATAAACAGTGGATAAGATGAGGTGCCCTTCCTTCTTACTCCTTTTAAAATTAGCATCATCATGGAAGGATTTCAAATGGGTGACAAATGAGAAAAAATTCATGGGCGCCCTTCTTGGATAAGCTTAAATTTTTAAACGATGTCTTAATATCTTGATGTCTTGATGTCTTGATGAGAATGAGAGACAACCTTCTTTTGACATTGAGTTGGCCATCCAAGGTGCTGTGGCATGGTATACTACTCCAAGTGACGGGTGACAAGGCTCCATGAAGTGATGATGTGGCATGGTATACTACTCCAAGTGATGGGTGACAAGGCTCCATGAAGTGATGATGTGGCATGGTGACATGGCTTCAATAATTGGGCTTGAACCTGGCTAACTTATGAACCCCCTTGACTAATTCAAGTACTAATTACAACACTCAATCCAAGCAAACCAAACTCAATCAAACTGACTCTCATTTGACTAATTTGCAAATCAAAATAGATTAATTTTAATTATAGGACTCAATTAATTACAAGGACTCAATTACTCAAGACTGAAAGAAGATAGACTACTCATTAGTGATCCACAATGAGCTTGGAGGGGTCTGATGTCTCTTCCTAGCTCTGGTATCCTCACCAATTCTCTTGGGGTGGGAGGAACTCGATCCTGTTGAGTATGGGTCAACTCTGCTCTCGTAATTTCTAGCAAGCTTGGGTTGATTCTTTAAAGATCCTTTCGAGTGATTCACGAATCATCAGATTTTGGTCTATCTTGCTATTGAACCAAGTAACGTTGATAATCTTTACTCCTAGTGGTGATAGTTTTGTCATCCAAAATTTGCTCAATCTTATCTCTCCATTTTGGTAATTTGGCTGGTGGACACTCAGGGGTAGGGTCACTCTAAAATATGAAATCAAGCCTAAATGGCTCACTAGGTATCATTATTGGCTCCTTATACTCAACAAGATTTAATATATTGAAGGTTGGACTAATACGTAATTTAGGTGGTAATTCTAACACATAGGCATTAGACCCAATTTTCTGTATGATCTTGTATGGTCCTGCACTACGGGCATGTAGTTTCTTCATGGTTCCAGGTGGGAACCATTCAGGCCGAAGCCTGATCATGACAAAGTCTCCTTCATTAAAATCTTTGAGATGTTTATGTGAGTTAGCCATATGCACATAAGATTCATTACTGTCATTAATCTTTTTACTTATTTTTTTATGCAATTTGTTAATATGTTGTGCATATGACTCTGCAGACTCAGAAATGCGTGCATGCATGGGCAATGGAATAAGATCTAAAGACTTTCTAGGCTTATACCCATGGACAATCTCAAATGGACTCTTGCCTGTGGACCTATTAACTGAACTATTGTAGACGAATTCAGCTCTAGGTAGCAAAAGACTCCAATTTACAGTATTTTCACCTACAAGACATCTCAGCAAGTTTCCAAGGCTCCAGTTTACTACCTCAGTCTGACCATCGATTTGGGGGTGGTAGGATGTAGAAAATTTGAGCTTAGTTCCTAACAAGTGCCAAAGGGTTTTCCAAAAATAACTTGTGAATTTGACATCCCTATCAGACACTATGGTTTTAAGAAGGCCATGTAACCTAACCACGTTATCAAGAAAAATTTTTGCTACCTTAGAAGCATCAGAAGTCTGTGAATAGGATATAAAATGCACCATCTTAGAGAACCTATCGACCACAACATAGATAGAATCATGTTTCCTTTAGATCTTAGGCAAACCTAACATGAAGTCCATACTAAGGTCTTGCCAAGGACAGTCTGGTATAGGTAAAGGGGTATATAAGCCAGTGTTTTGCTTTTGCTATTTGGCAATAGCGCAAGTTCGACACCTAGCTACAACTTGAGCAACATCCTTTTCCAAACTTGGCTAATAAAATTGGTCTTCAACAGCTAGGATGGTCTTGTTCCTATCAAAGTGATCAGCTAGACCTCTTGCATGGATCTCCCAAATCAGGAATTCTCTAAGAAAAGTTCTAGGAATACATAACTTATTGTCCTTGAAAAGGTAGCCATCTTGCAGGGTATACTCACTATTCAAACTAGATGGTCCTTGTTTGACAGACTGATAGGTCTCACTAAAATCAGGATAAGTTTCATATTGATCCTTTAGTTTGTCAAATCCTACGACTTCAGTGTTAACCGAGTGGAGGAACATGGATCGTCGACCAAGGGCATCAGCAACCTTGTTTTCACTACCAACATGATGTTTCAGCACAGAAGTATAGGCTTGAATGCACTCTACCCACTTAGCATGCCTAGGATTTAATTTCTTTTGGAAACCTAGAAATCGAAGTGCCTCATGATTTGAGTGTAGAACAAATTCCTGTGGCATCAAATAATGTCTCCAGTATCTCAAAGCTTGCACTACTACATAAAACTTTTTATCATAGGTTGAGTACTTAAGTTTAGCCTCATTTAATTTATCACTAAAGAAGGCTACTAGGTGATTCTCTTGACTTAGCACTCCTATACTAACTCTAGAGGCATCACAAGCAATCTCGAAAACTTTAGAAAAATCAGGTAACCTCAAAATGGATGCTTGGGTCATTTTGTCCATGATTTCTAGGAAGGCTCTATTGGCACTCTTGGTCCACTCGAAGGCTCCTTTCCTAAAGTAATCAGTAATAGGTGCTACAATTATGCTAAATCCTCGAATGAATCTCCTATAGAATGTGGCTAGTCTATGAAAACTATGAACATCATGTACATTCTTAGGTGTAGGCCATTCAACTATAGATTTGATCTTCTTAAAATCAGTAGATACTCCTTTAGAAGTCACAACAAAGCCTAGGAAAATGATTCTAGTAGTCATGAAACTACACTTCTTGAGATTGGCATACAAGTTTTCTTATCTAAGAGTTTGACACACTTGTTGGAGATGGTCTAAGTGATCCTTCTTAGTTTTACTATATATGAAGATATCGTCAAAATAGACTACTACAAATTTTCCAATGAAAGCTTTCAAAACTTGAGTCATGATCTTCATAAAAGTACTAGGTATATTTGACAGGACAAAAGGCATCACTAACCATTCATATAGGCCATCCTTAGTTTGGAAGGCTATTTTCCATTTATCCTGGGTTTGATCCTAACCTGGTGATAGCCGCTCTTAAGATCAATCTTAGAGAAAATAGATGCTCTGGCCATCATGTCTAGCATGTCATCCAAACGGAGAATAGGAAAATGATATTTCACTATTATCTTATTGATAGCTCTACTATCAACACACATCCTCCAAGTGTCATCTTTCTTTGGGATTAATAAGGCTGGAACTGCACACGGGCTCAGACTCTCCCTAATAAATCCTTTTTGAAGTAGATCCCCTACTTGTCTTTGTAACTCTAGATGTTCTGTAGGGTTCATCCTATAGTGTGGGAGGTTTGGAAGGGTGGCTCCTGGGACCAAATCTATGGCATGCTGTATGTCCCTTAATGAAGGCAATTGATCAGGAAGGTCTTCAGGAAACACATCCTGAAACTCCTTCAAAAACTCTACAATTTTCTTAGGGTATTCTTGTTGGGGTTGATCAAGAACTTCCTTAGAGGTCAAAATCCAAACTAATGAACATTCAGTAATCTCACGCTCTGGTTCCCTGGTAGTGATCAGATTTAGTCTTAGCTCTTTCTCCCTCAAATTGTTAGATCCTCTCTTGATGTTATCCTTACGTATGGTCAAATTTATGACAATCCTTTTACCATGGTGGTTAAAGGAACATGAATTGGATCAGTCATAAAGGGTAATATCATGGTCATAAAGCCAGGGTCTTTATAAGATAATACTGCTGACCCCCATTGGGAGAACGTCACACCAGACTTTCTCCTGATATGACTAGATTTGGACTGTAACCTGACATCTCAATCTAATAGGAATAGAGGTTGAGTCAATCCAAGAAACCTTATAGGGGTTGAGATGGGGCACTATAGTTAAACCTAAGTTCTTAACAGTATTTGTAGAGATAGCATTAACACAGCTCCCATTATCTATGATGATTTTATAAACTTTATCCCTTAATTTGATAAAGGTTTGTAGGATATTAGTCCTACTCCAGTCCTCATTTTTCTTTGTCTGGGTCAGGATACACCTAATGACTCCTAAGAGATTAGGTGACTCTAAATCTTTCTTATCCCCTTTAAACTCATCTGCTAATTTTGGTTCAGCTTCATACACTTCCTCCTCACATTCTTCCACAGTTTCTGGGTCCTCTTCATCAAACTCTCCTATGTGTAAGGCTCGTGCAGGGCACCGATTAGCATAATGACCATAATTTTGACATTTAAAATATTATATGTTCTTGTTTCTAGTCCTTTACATTTCAGGTGCCTTTCCTTTGTCATCCTTACGAGCTAGTGGAGTGGTAGGTTTGGGTTGGCTATTAGAAAACTGGTTCGCACTAGGCCTACTTCCAGAAGTACTAAACCTATTAGGTTCGGGTCAACGGGTTACGGGTCCTCTCTGGAATCTCTCACAATCCCTAGCAATTTGATAGGCCTGATCTAAATCATGGACCTCTCCTAGAAATAATTTCCTCTGAATATCCTCATGTAGGCCTGCTCGAGCCTATATAGGCTGACTGACTCCAACTCAACTACACAACACCTCATGACAAATTTGTCAAATTTGGCTATATAATCGGACATGGATTTATTGTCTTGGGTCAACTTCTGCCACTGATCTAAGAGTCTTTGCTCATAGGACAAGGGTAGGTATTTCTCCCTAAGTTTAATCTTCATGGCCCTCCATGTAACTATGGGCAAATCTCCTCTTGATGATTAAGTCTCTCAACATTCCCCAATACAATCTAGCCTGCTTGACTAACCTAAGCTTGGCAAACTTAACATTCCTCTCCTCAGACATCTCATACCACTCAAAATACTGGTCCATGTCACTTTCCCAATCAATGTACACCTTAGGGTCTAAGTTCCCATCAAAGGTTGGTGCCTCTAGTCTAATGTTCCTAAGGGCTCTTTCCTCTTGGTCATTAACATCTTGATAGAGATGCCTAGGATTGGGTTCAGGGGTGAGTTCATGATGTTGGGCTCTTGGACTTATGGAAGTAGATCTAGGAACTCAGGATCAGGATGAGTCATATGGGATTCTTCAAGGTTCCCCAATCTATCCTCCATCTGGTCAAACTTAGTGTTGAGCTGCCTAAACTGTTCAGTCATAGTCCTTATTAAAGCTTCCAGATTTAGGTCCATGGTGGGACTAGTTTGGGTTTGGGGTTATTGATATGGAGTTCCTACTCTAGTGGTCATGCAATACAATCCTAGCTTCTAAGGTTCCTAGATCTAGAGCTCAATTAGAATGAGTGATAGGGGACAAGGCTAGGAGGATCGTTGGAGAGCTGAGAAGTCTCCTGGGATTAGGGTTAAGAAGGGATAACTAGGGCCTCACACCCCACGATGTTCTAAAGAACAAAGGAAAACTAAGGCCTCACGCCCCTCGATGCTCGAAAGCAAAGGAATAGGGTCTCACATCCCTCGACGCTCGAAAGTGAAGGCATAGGGTCTCACACCCCTCGATGCTCGAAAGCAAAGCAATAGGGTCTCACACCCCTCGACGCCTAAAGGTAAAGGAAAAATGGGCCTCATGCCCACTCCTTACGGAGGCAGAAAGAACTACTCTTCTTAAATCATCTTCATTAACCAATTTTTTACAAAGGACTGAGGGTGGTATTTATAGACTTTCCAACCCTCTTACAAGATAAAGATGAAACTTATCCCAATCCTAATAGACTTCAAACTAATAATCCTAATCTAAAACAAACTTGAAATTAAAATAGTTTCAGAATAATCAATACATCCAGATTTAAAAAATTAAAATAAATAAAATATAATCCTAATGCATCAAAATCTGTGCTGAAAAAGGTTCGTATTAGGATCTGTGCTGAGCTGCACTAAAATCTATGCAGGCCTGATAAATGTGTAGAAGAATTCCTACTTTGAGAAGCGTGGAACTTTGAGATCCATGCAAAGCTGTTCTTCTTTGAGATCTGTACAGGTTCTTCTATGAAACCATGGAATAGAGGGAGGCGGCGAACGGGAAGAGGGGCTGGGGCTGCAGATCCGACGAGGGCATCATACGGTTGTTGACGAACTTCTAGGGTTGGAGGAGGGCATGGCAGTGGCGGGAAAAGGAGGAAGCTGAAGCCCTTGGAGCGGCTGATGGCCTTGTCGACGACAATGCGACAGTCCTCGATCTCACTGTAGCGGACAAAGGCAGCGCGGAGGCCATCGGAGATGGTATCCCAGCCTAAGCCATGGATGAAGAGCTTTCGATGGGCAGGGTCCAGATCGGCGAGGCGATGGATCTCGACGAGAATGTCTGGGTCCGAGGAGGTGCAGAGATGGGACGACGGCGAGTGCGGAGGACCGGCGGACGGCGGGTTGGGCGGCTGTGGATGTACGGCAGTCGTGGGAGGTCGCGAGTGGTGGATCCAGGAAGATGACCGTTTGGGGCTAGGTGGAAGAAGATGACTGGAATAGCTTAGGGATAAGTCAGGGATAAGTAGGGAATAAAGTAGGAATAACAGGGATAGGTGGAATAGCTAGAATAAAAATAACAAAATAAAATTTAAAAAAATCTAGAAAAGAAAAAGAAAAAATCTGGATGGATTTTGAAGTCCCCATCATTCTCCTGGGATGGAAAAACTCGAATCCATCGACTCAAGATCGTTGCTGCAATTCTTTTTTTTTTCTTTAACCCTAATCCTCTCTCGCTCTGATACCAAATTGATGGGGGACAAGGCTAGGAGGATCGTTGGAGACCTGAGAAATCTCCTAGGATTAGGGTCAAGAAGGGATAACTAGGGCCTCACACCCCGCGATGTTCCGAAGAACAAAGAAAAACTAGGGCCTCATGCCCCTCGATGCTCGAAAGTAAAGAATAGGGTTTTACATCCCTCGACACTCGAAATCGAAGGCATAGGGTCTCATACCCCTCGATGCTCGAAAGCAAAGGAATAGAGTCTCACACCCCTCAACGCTCGAAAGAGAAGGAATACGGTCTCACACCCCTCGATGCCCAAAGGCGAAGGAAAGATGGGCCTCACGCCCACTCCTTACAAAGGCAAAAAGAAGAACCGCTCTTCTCAAATCATCTTCATTAACCAATTTTTTACAAAGGACTGATGGTGGTATTTATAGACTTCCTGATGCAAAAAAAAAAGAAGAAAAGGATGAGGTGATGAATATGATGATGCTAGCACGGATGATGCAAAGGTGGTTATATCTTGTTTTCTTTTTAGGGTTTTATCTTTGGTTCCCGATTGCAAGCAAAGAGAACCTAGGAAAACTGAAAGAAAAGATGTCTACGCTAGCAGATCAATCCCTAAGAAATGATAGACAAGGACCCCGAGATTAAGGAACCCCGGGATTAGGACTAGCTCGATACACCCAATACCTACCTAGGAGATGGGGATGCAAACCTTTCAAATTCTGAAGCGCCTGGTGCAGAGATCGCTCCACTCGACAGATACGGCCTGGATGTCTGAGCAATCGCGCCCATGGATGCGCCGGTTCCCGATCATGTGGCCGTGATGGCAAGACGACCCATCTTCGATGTCCGTAGCACCGAGGAAGACCTGTAGGCAGCAAGAGAAAGAACGGTTAGCGAAGAGATGAGAAGTGTTGAAGTTGAAATAGGGTTAGGGTAGAGAAACAGGGCTTCGAGCCCGATATCCGACTGGAGTCCGAAATCGAAGTTGATAACTTGGGGCCTCGCACCCCGCGACATCCCGGAGGACGAAGGAATGTGGCCTCTCACCATGCGACGCCCTCAGGCGAAGGAATGTGGCCTCTCACCACGCGATGCCCTCAGGCGAAGGAATGTGGCCTCTCACCATGCGACGTCCCGGAGGATGAAGGAATCTCTCACTCAACCTAGCCTAAGAGACAAGGATTGAAGAAGAGGATGGAACACACAAGCTTTCTTTCATTAATCATCAATTATCCTTTACAAGAGGGGTTTGGGTCCTTTAAATAGGCACCCAAGAGCACTTTGAAATTTAAACTACCCCATTACACTTGGCGCCCAAAATTTGGAGGAGAACTTCTTTCTTTGCTTGCTTGGTTTTGGTAGAAAACATGAAGTAAGGCTAGCTTGGAGGGATTTGTCCCACTTTGACTTTTCTTGGCTTGATTCAAGGCCGACCAAATGGGAATAATCCTAGGCGTGGCATGATTGGAGGCTTGGAGAGGGGGATTGGTCTTTGACCTTCCATCCTTGCATGGCTTATTTTGGTAGAAGGCTTGGATTGAGGCTTGATGTCTTCACCAGGCCTTTTTTGCTTAACTTCTTTATGGAAGAAGGCTTGAGTGGAGGCATTCATCAAGGGATGTGAAACTTCTTTCCACTTGGAGAATGGAGGATGCCTTTCTTGCTTGACTTCTTTATGGAAGGAGTCTTGAGTGGAGGCATGCATCAAGGGATTTGAAACTTCTTTCCATGACCGCCCATCCTAGATTGGAAGTGAGCTTGAAGAGGGGAGGAGAAGGGGGCATGGATCATGTGAGTGGTCCCCTTTCTTGGGAGCCCAAAACAAACCACATGTCATCACCTCAGTGCGCCACATAAACAGATAAGGTGGGCCCTGAGCTGGCATGTCTCATTGCCTTTGTTAGGCTTAAAAGAGACTTAACTTTTGAACCACTAAAGACTTCATGGGCTTAGACTCGGCCCGACTTATTACAAGACTCAGCTCGACCCGATGGATCGAGGTACAGACTCCATTTAAGCAAATAAACTAGAGGCTGACAGCCTTATTATAGGACTCGATAAACACAGAACCCTAATCAGAGATCCCCCAAAGTTTGACGGGCTCAAGTCAAACCCTGATGCCCACATCAATTCTCCCGGGGTGGGAGAAACTCGACCCTGTCGAGTGGAAGTTGATTTGGCTTTGGTACTTCTCCAGCAGTCGGTGAATGGCAGGTACTCCTGGGTGATCCACGAGTCATCAGATTTGGGATCAGCCTTGCCAACGGACCAAGTAACCTGAAAGCCTTTGCCCTGGGCTGCGGTAGCTCGACCATCCAAGATACGCTCGATCCGCACTCCTTACTTAGGTCAATTTGGAAGTGGACACTCTGGTCAGGTTTACTCTCCAAAAAGGATTAGGCTCAAATCACTCGCTAGGTGGTTTGCTGGTTCCCTATACTCAACTAAGTGCAAGATATTGAGAGTCGAGCTAATGTCCCAAATCAGGGTATTAGGGTCACTCTCCTATCACTCTAAGGGACCAATTCAACGAGCATAAAAACTTCTTTATTATTTCAGAATCCCCAATTCTCTACTTAGCTTGCTTTCAGGAACAACCAAATTTTAATTATTAATTTTCGTGTCCCTAGTATGCAATGCAAGAGATCATGCAGATTCTGAGACTCAAGTAACACTCAACAAAAGCAAACTAAACTAGGTATTCCTAGTAAGAGGAATTTATTGGGGTCCTAGGGCCTAAACCTACTAGACCATTGGTTCTCTAGGCTTGACCCTAGCCTGGTATGCACAAGAAAAATTTTTAAGGATCCCTAACAGATGCCATGAAGTATGCCAGAAGTAGACGGCGAATGGGATGGGCTCTAAGGAGTCATGCAAAATAATAATCACAATAAAAAGTGCACTCATAGCCCTAGAAATGTGTGAAGGTTCGAGGAAGGGTAGGAAATAAGGAGGAGACTCAAGGACTGGTTCAAGGTTTAGGCTACTGACCTTAATATGTTAATGTAGGTCTACAGGCATGCTCATCTTAACCTCATGGTCAGTACTAGGAGGATCGATAGGTGCAAGTCCTCGGGTAGGCGCGATGCTCCTAGATAGTGGAGAGCTTTCGGGAAGGTCTTTGGAAGAAATCAGATTGACTCCAGTCTTCTTTTCCTTAAGGTTGCTAGATCCCTTCTTGACTGGGTCCTTGGGTTGGACTGGGTTGATGGTAACCTTCTTCCCTTGGTGGAAGAAGACACAGGTATTGGATCGACCATAAAGAGTGGCATCATGGTCGAAGAGCCAGGGTTGCCCTAAAATAATGCTACCCACACCCATAGGTAAGACGTCACACCAAATCATTTCTTCATATGAACTCATCTTGATCTTGATTTGGCACCTAGATTTGATTGGGATGGAGGTCGAATCTATCCAGGAGACATTGTAAGGATTGGGATGGGGAACTGTAGTTAGTCCTAGGGATCTGATAGTGTTCAGGGAAAGGGCATTGACACAGCTTCCACTATCTATGATGACCTTACACACTTTATCTCCTAGCTTAATCAGGGTCTGTAGGATATTGGTCCTACGCCAGTCCTCCTGTACTACATTTTGGACTAGGATGCACCTTATAACTCCTAGATGGTCTTCTGACTCACAGAACTCTTCCTCTCCCTCATATTCTTCCAACAATTGGTTCTCAGGGTCATAGACATCCTCTTCTAGCTCAACAGTGGGTTCTGGTTCTGGCTTAGTCGGTTCTTCTATGAAAAGGGCAGGGGTGGTGCATTGACTAGCAAAGTGTCCAAGTTTATGGCACCTAAAACAGTTACCCTGGGGGTTAGGTCTTCTCTGGACTTCAACAGCCTTACCCTTGTCTTCTCTACTGTATTGGGGTCGACTTGGGCTAGGATGACTGGGACCAGGTCGAGCTAGGCTGGATTGATTTGGATCAGATCGGGTTGGTCCTGGTCGACTTGGGTAGGCCGGGTTGTATCCTTGGGCTGGGCTAGGTCAGTTCTGGCTCCTAAAGGTCTCAGGTCTTCTATAGGTGGGAGCTCTCTGCAATCGATCACAGGTCCTAGCGATTTGGTAGGATTCTTCTAAGGTTCCTGTCGACCTAAAGTAAAGTTCTCTCTGGATGTCTGGGTGAAGGCCAGCCCTAAACCTAGACAGGGTTACATCAGGTGACTCGATAACCTTACACCGCATAACATATTCATCGAACTTCTCGATGTACTCAGCCACATTATTACTTCCTTGAGTCAGGGTTTGCCATTGGTCCAATAATCTCTGGGTGTAGGATTGGGGTAAATACTTTCTCCTAAGCTTTTCTTTCATCTCCCTCCAGTCTGTTACAGGCAAATGACCTCTCTACTCCATGTAGTTCTCAACACTATTCCAGAACAACCTAGCTTGCTTAACCAACCTAAGTTTGGCAAACTTAAACTTGGTTCTATCAGTCATAGAATACCAATCAAAATATTCCTCCATTGCAGATTCCCAATCTTCATATACCCTGGGATCTAGACTCCCGTCAAAGGTGGGTGCTTCAAGTTTAATACTTCTAATGGCTCTCTCCTCAGGGTCCTCTAGATGGGCTCTTCTAGGGTGAGTATTCACAAAGGGGGTGGGGTTTCTTCCAAACTCATCCTCAAAGAAAGGGTCTTGTTGCGGGATCCTCCTAGGGTGAGGGGATGCAGGACCGGCTTCAGATTGGGGCTTAGCATTTTCTTCTAAAGGTATGAGTCTCGCCTCTACTTGGTCAAGCCTATCATCTAACCGGGTGCTTAACTGAGTTATGGCTCGAGTCAGGGATTCGTTCATGGCTGCAAGCTCAACACGAAGTTGGTCCATGTCTTCGATAGGGGTTGGAGACGGTGGGTGAAAAAGGGCTCCTGATCTAGTGCACATGCAAACACACAAAACGGTACTATGGTGTGCTAGACCTAGGAGATCTCGCCAAATGAAAAGTCAAGAAGACGAACCTGGTAGTAGTAACTTGGCACCTGGCCAGGTAAGCGTAAGGTTAGTGGAGGTTCCTCTTTGGTTGCCTAGACACCAATCTTGCAATTGGCCAGGTAAGCGAACCAACCCACTTCCCCTCAGGATCTAGTCCCCGAACCGCTTGCCTAGACACCAGCTACACAAGCACACACTTCCAAGCAATCTAGCTTGGCCCGATACTTGGGTTGACCCGACTTCGTGGGTGTCCCTAGCTCACTAGAGCAGATTAATGTCTAATTGATTTTAGTTAATGGCTAGGGTTCGAAATGCCGGGTGGTGGTTTTTGGGCTAGGGACAGGTTATGAACTCCTGACCCTATGTTAACTTGTCGCCCTTAAGTGTTTTATGAACAATGTATGCACACAAATGTCCAAGAAAATGATTTAATATTTTTTTTTTTTTTTTATGTCTTTCAGATGTATGGATGCTAAGCAAAATGTAAAAATCTAAACATGAACTAAATACATGAACTAACTAAATGAGACAAGAAAGAGATGCTTGCTGAAACTGCAGGCCTGAGATTTTCTTAGGTGGTTTTTTGGCTTGTAGAATTTCTACAGGATAAAATAAAATATGAGAAAATAACAGAAATAACCTCTAAATTCAATAGATCCAGCAAAAGAAAAATGAAACAAAATATAGATTCCTACAAAAAGAAAGAATTAAAATAGCAGACCAATTACGAACTAGACAGAATGCAGAAACTAAATGCAAGAGCACTAGTCCTAGCCTAGGCTCTGATACCAAGAATGATGTGGGTAAAAAAAAGGGAAAAAGGATGAGGTGATGAATATGATGATGCTAGCACGGATGATGCAAAGGTGGTTATATCTTGTTTTCTTTTTAGGGTTTTATCTTTGGTTCCCGATTGCAAGCAAAGAGAACCTAGGAAAACTGAAAGAAAAGAGGTCTATGCTAGCAGATCAATCCCTAAGAAATGATAGACCAGGACCCCGAGATTAAGGAACCTCGGGATTAGGACTAGCTCGATACACCCAATACCTACCTAGGAGATGGGGATGCAAACCTTTCAAATTCTGAAGCGCCTGGTGCAAAGATCGCTCCACTCGACGGATGCAGCCTGGATGTCCGAGCAATCGCACCCGTGGATGCGCCGGTTCCCGATCATGTGGCCGTGATGGCAAGACGACCCATCTCCGATGTCCGTAGCACCGAGGAAGACCTGTAGGCAGCAAGAGAAAGAACGGTTAGTGAAGAGATGAGAAGTGTTGAAGTTGAAATAGGGTTAGGGTAGAGAAACAGGGCTTCGAGCCCGGTATCCGACTGGAGTCCGAAATCGAAGTTGATAACTTGGGGCCTCGCACCCCGCGACATCCCGGAGGACGAAGGAATGTGGCCTCTCACCACGCGACGCCCTCAAGCGAAGGAATGTGGCCTCTCACCACGCGACGCCCTCAGGCGAAGGAATGTGGCCTCTCACCACGCGATGCCCTCAGCCGAAGGAATGTGGCCTCTCACCATGCGACATCCCGGAGGACGAAGGAATCTCTCACTCAACCTAGCCTAAGAGACAAGGATTGAAGAAGAGGATGGAACACACAAGCTTTCTTTCATTAATCATCAATTATCCTTTACAAGAGGGGTTTGGGTCCTTTAAATAGGCACCCAAGAGCACTTTGAAATTTAAACTACCCCATTACACTTGGCGCCCAAAATTTGGAGGAGAACTTCTTTCTTTACTTGCTTGGTTTTGGTAGAAAACATGAAGTAAGGCTAGCTTGGAGGGATTTGTCCCACTTTGACTTTTCTTGGCTTGATTCAAGGCCGACCAAATGGGAATAATCCTAGGCGTGGCATGATTAGAGGCTTGGAGAGGGGGATTGGTCTTTGACCTTCCATCCTTGCATGGCTTATTTTGGTAGAAGGCTTGGATTGAGGCTTGATGTCTTCACCATGCCTTTCTTGCTTAACTTCTTTATGGAAGAAGGCTTGAGTGGAGGCATGTATCAAGGGATTTGAAACTTCTTTCCACTTGGAGAATGGAGGATGCCTTTCTTGCTTGACTTCTTTATGGAAGGAGTCTTGAGTGGAGGCATGCATCAAGGGATTTGAAACTTCTTTCCATGACCGCCCATCCTAGATTGGAAGAGAGAAGAGGAGAGAAGAAGAGGGTATGGATCATGTGAGTGGTCCCCTTTCTCGGGCGCCCAAAACAAACCACATGTCATCACCTCAGTGCGCCACATAAACAGATAAGGTGGGCCCTGAGCTGACATGTCTCCTTGCCTTTGTTAGGCTTAAAAGAGACTTAACTTTTGAACCACTAAAGACTTCATGGGCTTAGACTCGGCCCGACTTATTACAAGACTCAGCTCGACCCGATGGGTCAAGGTATAGACTCCATTTAAGCAAATAAACTAGAGGCTGACAGCCTTATTACAGGACTTGATAAACACAGAACCATAATCAGAGATCCCCCAAAGTTTGAAGGGCTCAAGTCAAACCCTGATGCCCACATCACTTTCCAACCCTCTTACAAGATAAAGATGAAACCTATGCCAATCCTAACATACTTCAAACTAATAATCCTAATCTAAAATAAACTTGAAATTAAAATAGCTTCAAACTAAACAATACTTCCAGATTTAAAAAATTAAAATAAATAAAATATAATTCTAATGCATCAACATCTATGCCGAAAAAGATTCGTATCAGGATCCATGCTAAGCTGCTCTAAAATTTGTGTAGGCCTGATAATTATGTAGAAGAATTCCTGCTCTGAGAAGCGTATAGCTTTGAGATCCGTGCAAAGCTATTCTCTTCTGAGATATGTGCAGGTTCTTCCCTATGACCGTGGGACAGAGGGAGGCGGTGAATGCGAAGAGGGGCTGGGGCTACAAATTCGGTGAGGGCATCATACGGTTGTTGATGAACTTCTGGGGTTGGACGAGGGCACGGCGGTGGCGGGAAAAGGAGGAAGCCAAAGCCCTTGGAGTGGCCGGTGGCCTTGTCAACAACGACGCGGTAGTCCTTGATCTCACCGTAGCGGACAAAGGAAGCATGGAGGCTATCGAAGATGGTATCCCAGCCCAGGCCATGGACAAAGAGCTTCTGGTGGGTAGGGTCCAGATCGACGAGGCAGTGGATCTTGGCGAGAATGTCTGGGTCTGAGGCGGTGCGGAGATGGGACGGCGACGGGTGGGGATGACTAGTGAACGACAGGTTGGGTGGCTGTGGATGTGCGGCGGCCGTGGGAGGTCACGAGTGGTGGATCCGGAAAGATGACGGTTTGGGGCTGGGTGGAAGAAGATGACTGGAATAGCTCGAGGATAAGTTAGGGATAAGTAACGAATAAAGTAGGAATAGCGGGGATAGGTGGAATAGCTGGAATAAAAAAATACAAAATAAAATAAAAAAATCTAGAAAAGAAAAAGAAAAAACCTGGATGGGTTTTGATGTCCCCATCATTTTCTTGGGGTAGGAAAACTCGACTCCATCGAGTCAGGCTCGATGCTGCAATTCTTTTTTTTTCTCTAACCCTAATCCACTCCCGCTCTGATACCAAATTGATGGGGGACGAGGCTAGGAGGATCATTGGAGACCTAAGAAATATCTTGGGATTTGGTTCAAAAAGGGATAACTAGGGCCTCACACCCCGTGATTTTCCGAAGAACAAAGGAAAACTAGGGCCTCACGCCCCTCGATGTTCGAAAGCGAAGGAATAGGGTCTCACACCCCTAGACACTCGAAAGCGAAGGCATAGGGTCTCACACCCCTCGATGCTCGAAAGTAAAGGAATAGGGTCTCACATCCCTCGATGCTCGAAAGCAAAGGAATAGGATCTCGCACCCCTCGACGCCCAAAGGTGAAGGAAAGACGGGCCTTATGCCCACTCCTTACGGAGGCAGAAAGAAGAATCGCTCTTCTCAAATCATCTTCATTAACCAATTTTTTACAAAGGACTAAGGGTGGTATTTATAGACTTTCCAACCCTCTTACAAGATAAAAATGAAACCTATCCCAATCCTTACAGACTTCAAACTAATATTCCTAATCTAAAACAAACTTGAAATTAAAATAGCTTCAAACTAATCAATACATCTAGATTTAAAAAATTAAAATAAATAAAATACAATCTGAATGCATCAAGATCTATGCCAAAAAAGGTTTGTATCAGGATCCGTGCTGAGCTGCTCTGAGATATGTGCAGGACTAATAACTGTGCAGAAGAATTCCTACTCTAAGAAGTGTGCAGCTTTGAGATCCATGCAAAGCTATTCTGCTCTGAGATCTGTGCAGGTTCTTCTCTATGATCGTGGAATGGAGGGAGGTGGTGGACGGGAAGAGGGGCTGGGGCTGCAGATCCGGCGAGGGCATCATACGATTGTTGATGAACTTCTGGGGTTGGAGGAGGGCGCAGCGAGTGGAGTGGCGGTGGCGGGAAAAGGAGGAGCTGAAGCCCTTGGAGCGGCTGGTGGCCTTGTTGACGACGTTGCGGCAGTCCTCGATCTCACCGTAGCGGAAGAAGGCAGCGCGGAGGCCATCGAAGATGGTATCCCAGCCCAGGCCATGGACGAAGAGCTTCCAATGGGTAGGGTCCAGATCGGCAAGGCTTTGGATCTCGGCGAGAATGTCTGGGTCCGAGGTGGTGCGAAGATGGGACAGCGGCGGGTGGGGATGACCGGCGAACGGCGAGTTGGGCGGCTGTGGATGTGCAACGACCGTGGGAGGTCACGAGTGGTGGATCCAGGAAGATGACAGTTTGGGGCTGGGTGGAAGAAGATGACGCGAATAGCTCAGGGATAAGTCAGGGATAAGTAGAGAATAAAGTTGGAATAGCGGGGATAGGTGGAATAGCTGGAATAAAAAATACAAAATAAAATAAATAAATAAATCTAGAAAAGAAAAAGAAAAAACTTGGATGGGTTTTGATGTCCCCATCAATAAGTCAACTCAATTTACACCCAATTCAATATTAGTCCTTCCACTAGCTAGGTAAGAAGTGGGGTGGTGTGATGCTCCCCTTGCTTGTCGCAGGGTCCTAATTAAGAACCACTAATCCGCTCAGGATATTTGCCACTGGACTTCTAAACTTAGACACCAGCTTCCAGTAATAATTAGAGGGTTAAGTGTACTAGTTTTCTCACAAGACTCAAACCCGACCTGTTAGTGTCCCTAAGCTGTATTAGGTTGCTACTCAATTTTAGATTAGGGCTAGGACAATGCAAGATGAGGTTGGTTATTTATGGGCTAAGAAAAGGTGATGAAATCCTTCCCTTATCTTATGATAGCATGCCCTTAAGATGACTTTAGATAAGATGAATGCACAACCAAACAAACTAGCTAACAGGATAAGATAAAGATAAAGATAAAACTTGAAATTCAAATTTTAAACTTTAAATTTCAAGATTGGATTTCAGATTTAAATTTTAAATTTTGATTTTCAGATTTTAGATTTTAAATTGCAGAAATTTAATTTTTATTTTTTGGGAGATTAGGTTGGATAATTTCATAATTCTAAATGTGCCAAAATCTTATCCTAAGTTGTGCTTAAAAGATTAACATGCAATCTTTCAAGCAATTAACAAATCAAGCAAGCATACACTAAGCACAACGGATTTTCAATATTAGGTTATCATGTCCAGCCATAGCTCATTACTTCCATGGGTCGTGACAGTATACTTTCGTATACCCGCTCAGGAGGCATGATTTCCTTCCACCAAAAAATACTAAGAAAAACAATGCATTTTTTTTGAAAAGTTTCATATCTGAAATCTATGAGAGAAGATTACATATCTGATTTTTAATCAGCTAAATCACTAAAATAATACAAAAGGAACTAAGATCTGAAGAGCTATAGATGAGCTTTCCAGATCTAATGCTAGAATGATGCAGAAATTTCAGCAACTAACTATATGTCCTAGTCTAACCTTTGGCTCTGATACCAAAGATGATGTGGGATGTGATGCTAATCTAAAGATTAAGAATTAAACTTTAATCTTAGTGATCAATGATAGCAAACTCAAGTAAAGCTATCAATAGATTTAAGAAAGAAAGACTAGTAGATTATTACTAACTACCAGCAATGAAATCACATGCAATCACATAAAGAATCCTGGATCCGATGATTAAGAAATCACCGAAACTAGGATTTTCTTGCTTCAACTAATCAGATCTAATGAGATTCGGAATGGTTTCACTTACCAATAATGAATTTTTCCTCCATTATAGCAGATCCAGATTCAACTCTCAAGATATTGCGATCAGATTCCAAACTACAGTTCCTTCGAAGCAGATATTTCCACAGATGGTTGTATGGTAAGGAAAACCTCCTCTTCATATTTGGAACACCAGGGATCTTGCAAAAGAACAATGATTAAAATGTGGTGAATTGAGTAAGCAAAAGAAGAATGGAAGATTGGGAGATAGGGGAAAGGATGGATGGCGTCTGGGATCTTGGAACTTGGAACTTGGAACTTGGGAGATAACTAGGGCTTCACACCCCAAGGGCTTTAGCACCCCACTCTCACAACTAACAATGCTTACCCAATAGAGCAATTGGAGAAAATAACAGAGTTTCATTAACAAAGCATAAACTAGTTACAAGGGGGGATGGAGTGGTATTTATAGACCCTCCATACAAGGTAGCAAGATAAAAACAAATTCCTTTGAATACAAGATAGATAAGGATAGGACCCTTTGAGAGGATAATGTTGGACTCCTATCTTCTCTTGAGATGAAACTCCTTGGACTTTTAAAGTAGGTAGGTGCCCCTTTTCTCTTGAACTCCTCCATGTTGGCAACAAGAAATGGGATGATGGGCAACAAAATAAGAAGAGGCTAGCCACTTCATGAAATGTGGATGACAAAATGAGATGGAATCCTCCTCTTAGATTTGAAATTCAAATGTGAGTGGGCGATAATCCATGGCTTAGACTCCTCTTGGACTTCTTCTTGCATTCCAAAGATAGATAAGGATGGGTTAGAAGATAAAGGTGGACTCCCATCTTTCTTTTGAATTTAAACTTTAGTTTGGATTGGATGAAGACTCTTCTATCATAGGTGCCCCCCCTTCATGTTGGATGAAATGAGGTGCTCGTTCATATGGGCGACAAACAGTGGATAAGATGAGGCGCCCTTCCTTCTCACTCCTTTTAAAATTAGCATCATCGTGGAAGGATTTCAAATGGGTGACAAATGAGAAAAAAATTCATGGGTGCCCTTGTTGGATAAGCTTGAATTTTTAAATGATGTCTTAATATGTTGATGTCTTGATGTCTTGATGAGAATGAAAGACAACCTTCTTTTAACATTGAGTTGGCCATCCAAGGTGATGTGGCATGGTATACTACTCCAAGGGGGGTTGGGTAAAAGAAGCAAAGCCACGAAGGAGACGATGGGTGGGGTCGGCCATCGACGGTGGGTGGCCTGTCGAGGGTAGTGGTAGGTGAGGGCAGTGCCATGATGGTTGCTGGTTAGGGAAGAGAGGTAAATAAGACAATGATAAGGGGCTAGCAGTTGGGGAAGAGAGGAGAAGTCAATTGGTGGCAGCCGGTGGGTGGGGTTTGGGGGTTGGGGAATGCTTCAGTGCAAGGGCACGATGGATGGTATTTAGGGATTGGGGAGAAGAAGGAGATGGCGATGCCACTGCAGGTGAGTTCTTCACCAAATTTTCTTTTTTTTCCTAAGACTCTTTGTGACTAATTTTTTTTATGTGACTTATGGGTTTTGATTCTTTTTTGGAATTTTTTATTGATTCTTTTGGGATCTTTTTAAGGTGAAGAGAGGAATTTTAGGGGTCCAAATACCTACCTATATACTAGTTTACCTTAACGAGCAGAGAAGATTATGGAAAAATTGGGGGGGCCAAGGCCCCCCTACCCCCTCGGCGATTTGCCCCTTACCCCCCCGGTGGTTTGCCTATAGTTGGAATGGTTAATATGATCTCTTGGAGGGCACAATCTTGGGGTGCAAAACACTCAAAGAGGTAGAGGGATGGTGATAATAAAATCTTATTTTTTGATGATGATTTGGTCGGAGTCCAAACTCTGCATGATGATGCTATTATTGTATCTATGATAATAGCAAACTATATTATAAAATGAGTGTTAGTTGATCATGGAAGCTCCACTGATATCTTGTTTTATGATGCTTTCTTTCTGTAGGTGCAAATATGGTGCTCCCGAATCTTAGAAGGCCAGGAGAGGGGCAATGGCATTGGCTCCAGGAGTTTAGGATCAATTTAGGTCATAAAGATAGGACCGTGGAGGTTTAGCCCTCCATAGTCTTGAGATTCAGGATTTGGATCTTAAGGGGGGCTAATCCATGTTTGGACCAGGTTTGGATCCAAGGGGATGAGAGCACGACAAGTCATGGGTGTACATGAGCTTGGTTTGAGTGCAATCATATTGGATTTATCTTGAAGTTGTTTGAGTTAGGTTTAAGGTTCATGGTTCATATTCCTAATTAGATTAGGAAAGCCTTTAGCCTATAAATAGGTCTCTATGTAATGCTAAAGTGATTGGAATCAAAGTAACTCTTTTCTCCCTAAACTCCTCCCTCTCCCTCTCTCCTCCATGCTACCCAAGGAGGCTTTCATGCCTAGAAGGAATGCGCCCCATCCCTCTCTCTTTTCTTGCATGCACAACCTCATCTCTTCCTAGCACTAGAGAGTTCCTAGCCCCTGGGACTCTCTCTCTTCCATGCCTTGAATCCCTGTTTGGTAGATCAAGAATCTAGCAAGAAAGGCACCAAAGACACCCTAAATAGAAGGACTCCTAATTGGAATACGAGTTGGGAAGCTCTAGGAAAGTTTAGTGCCAATCCTTGTAACACCTTAAAATTTCTTCCACCGAGAAATCCTAGTCTAACTAGGATTTGTATTTGCTACTGTCCACAACCCTTTTGGACACCTCCTTATTGTTATTCCAATTGTCCATGCGAAGGTCTATGTCCCTAAACTCTCGAATACAATTATCTAAAAATCAACTAAGAAGAGTCTCTACCTCCTTAGTTAGTTTCTCTAGAAACTCGACTGGGGTTGAAGGTAAGATTACTCTTCCCCTCACAACATGAAGCCCACCCAGCAAACTATAGTCCATCTTACATTTATAGTTATTTAGGTGCCTTCATATATAATGTTATCATTGGATAGCCAAGGTTGAATTGACTGGATGTAATTATCTCAACTCGACATCTCCAGGTCCGATTCCTAACAAGGAATGGAGTCGAAGAAATGCATGGAGATTAGCAACTAGCCTAACAATATTTATAATAAATAGTAAAATATAAAAGGCCAATGAAACACTAACAACCAAGCAACCAGATCAAAGAGAGCTAGAAAAAAAGGGTGAACCAGATAAACAACTAGTTTCTTTTCTACTGAAGGATGAAGATCCTTCAAAGTTGGTGCAAGTTGGAGCTCTCTTGTCTGAGAAAGAAAAGAACTAATTACTAGAGTTCCTACAATGTAATGCAAATATTTTCACTTGGTCAGCATCAGATAAACTCGAAATTCCACTAGAATTAATCACTCACTAGCTAAATGTTGTTCTAAACTACAAGCCAATCTAGTTGAAGATGAGAAAATCTGCTCCTAAAAGGTAGAAAGCCATTGATGAGAAAGTCAACAAACTCCTGGCTACTAGGTCCATTCGAGAAGCTCATTATTCTGAGTGGTTGGCCAATATTGTTATGATCAAGAAGGCCAATAGAAAGTGACAAATCTGTATAGATTAAATAGATCTTAATAAGGCATACCCAAAGGATAGTTTTTCACTACTGAAATTGATTAACTAATCGATGGAATCTCTAGACATGAGCTACTACGCTTTATGGATACATTTTCTGAGTACAATCAAATCAAGATAGATTTCAAAGTTGATGAAAATATTGCTTTCATAACTAAAAAAGATATTTATTGTTACAAAATAATGCCTTTTGATTTAAAAAATGTAAGAGCTACCTACCAACGATTGGTCTTAAGGTCTTCAAAGGCTATATTGGATACAACATAGAAGTTTATGTTAATGATATGCTTGTCAAAATCTCTGAAGAATCTGATCACATTAAAGACTTAGGAGAGGTTTTTAGTGCCCTCCATCATAGCCATATGAAGCTAAATCCGAGTAAATACATCTTTGGTGTGATCGTGAGCAAATTTCTTGAATTTTTGGTCATCATGTAAGGCATTGAGGTAAATACAGAAAAGATATAGATGATCCTTGATATGAGGCACCGAACCTCTAAGAAAGAAATACAACAACTAATTATACGAATTGTAGCACTTAGTTTATCTTAAGATCTGTCGAGTGGTGTTTTCCTTTCTTCAAAGTTCTACGGTAGGTGCATGACTTTACTCAGATAGAAGAATGTCGACAAGCTTTTGAAGAATTGAAGAGGTTCATTGGATCTCCACCATTGCTATCTAAGCCTAAAGTAGGAGAGGAGCTGTACTTATATCTTGCTGTATCTCTTCAAATAGTGAGCTTGGTACTTGTTTGGATGGATGATAAAGGATCTCAAAAGCCTATTTATTACACCAGTCGAGTCTTCCATGACATTAAAATAAGGTACTCTAAATCTAAAAGAATTGTTTATGCACTAATCATCTCTACATAGCATCTTAGGCTATACTTTTAAGCACATTCAATTGTAGTCTTAACTGACCAAGCATTCAAGGCCATTATGTAATGACCAGATACTTCCAGAAGAATGGCCAAATAGGCCATCAAACTTAGCATGTTTAATGTCTTTTACCAACTAAGATCATCTATGAAGGCCCAAGTCCTGGCCAATTTTTTGGTTGAGTGCACATAGTTAGAGGACAAGCTCGATGAAGAACCTATCGAATAGCTTGATCCAAAAATAATGTGAATTTTCTATGTAGATGAAACCTCAAGTTTTTATGAAAGTGGATCTAGACTAATCTTGACAAACTTGAAAGAAGTAGTTGTTGAATATGCACTTCGTTTCTAATTTAGGGCAACTAACAACCAAGTCAAGTATGAAGCTTGCTAGCTGGGTTGAAGATTGCCAAAGAATTTGGAGTAAAAAGTCTAAGGATATTCATTGATTCTCAACTAATAGCTGGTCAAGCAACTAACAAATATGAAGCTCAAGACATAACTATAATCAAGTATCTCAACAAGCTATGGACTCTCACATCTACTTTAAAGCATTTTAGCATATTGCACATACCATGACAAGAAAATGCTTGGGTGAATGCCCTTTTTTGCCTTGTTACTTCAATCGATAACTCTCTTAGTCAAACTTATATTGAATACCTAAAGGCATCCAATATCAATGATGATGTCGAAGAAGTTCAACAGGTCAATCATGAGCCAAGCTAGATAGACCCTTTGGTCAAGTTTCTAGCAAAAGGAGTCCTACCAGACCAACCCTTGGAAGTATAGTTATAGTGAAAAGCTTCTCAGCATGTGTTATTGGATGGACAACTCTATAAGAGATTTCTCTCTTTCCCCTTATTTAAGTGGTTCGACCCTCAAAATCAACTATACACTTTGAGAAGTCGATGAAGGAATTAGTGGAAATCATCTATAGGGCATGTCCTTAGTTTACAAAGCTTTAAGATAGGAATACTACTAACCCACAATGTGAGAAGTTGCCATGGATCTTGTTTAGAGGTGCAACTAATGCTGATAGCATGCAAACATCCAACGGCAACTGGCTAGTCAACTGACTCAGCTCACATCTCTATGGTCCTTTACCTAGTGGGGTATCGACTTACCTAGTCCATTTTCCTTAGCAATGGGTTAGAGGATGTTTCTCATCATTGTCATTGACTACTTTACCAGATAGGTAGAGGCAGAATCCTTGGCCCACATCACCGAGAGCAAAGTCAAAGATTTCCTCTAGAAATCTATCATATATTGATTTAGACTCCTGCATGTTATCATCACCGATAATGAACAACTACTTGATAACCAAATATTTAAGTAATTTTGTGCCGAACTCCACATTCAGCACTGGTTCACATCTATCAGACATTCTCAATCAAATGGGGAGGTAGAAGTTACAAACCAGATAATTCTACAAGGACTTAAGACTAGGGTAGATGAAGCTAAAGGCAGGTATGTAGAAGAGCTACCCGGAGTACTATGGACATATCGAATAACTTCTTGAGTACCAACTAATGAATTTTCTCTTAACTTAGCCCTTGAAATTGAAGCAATGATTCTGATCGAGATTAGATTACAGACTATAAGGATAGATAGTGCGGGCACCAGGATTAGACAGAGGCTCCTCAATCCTTTGTGGATCTCTGATTAGGGTTCTTAATATTTTGGGTCCTGTAATAAGGCTTAAAGCCTGAGTAATTTGCTTTTGAGTCATGTAATTAGTATGTAGTTGGTTTCAATTTTTGGTTTGGTCTTGTAATTTGGCCAATTTGGTCAAGGATCAATTGGTCCTATAATTAGCCGAATTGGTTCTCAAGCTTAAGTCAATTTGAAGATGGGCTCAAGCTAGTTTGAAGATGGGTCCACAAGTGGGCAATCAAGTCAAGCCCAATTGAAGATGAGTCAAGCCACCTCTCCTCCATGCCAAGTAAGAGTGTCAACTCATGGAGTACCACATCATCAATGCCATGTGGCATAGAAGGCACCACTTCAGCTCATGGAGTGCCACATCATCAATGCCACATGGCATGGGAGGTGCCACCTCACCAAGCATCTTGGGCGACCAAGCTTAAAGCTGAAATTCAAATTCAAAGCCATGTTGGACGCCCCGTTAAGCCTCCCCTTGATCCAAGCCAACACCACCCCCACCTCACTCCACATATCAAGCCACACTAGCAAAGATCATGATCGGACAAGGTGTCATGAAGAAGGATTTCAAATTTCAAAAACGGCGCCCCCTTGATTCATGAATACAACCAACCCCTTTCTTCTCCCCAAATCAAGTCTTGTAACCCCTTCTTTCAAATTTGAATTCAAATGTTCACATGAGGACTTGGGTGCTTATAAAAGGGGACCTAATGCTCTTGTAAGTTAATTTTGATGAATGAAAAAAAAAGTTCAGAAATTTTCTTTTTTCTAGCCCTTGTCTCTTGACTTGGAACTCTGTGAGAGAGTGTTCCTTCATTTTTGAGCATCGAGGGGTGTGAAGTCTCAGATATCCCCTTTCTACGCAAGCCACCAACCCTCTTCCCAAGCTTGGATGCCCCTTAGGAGATCCTCCTGGATGCCCAACAAGAAGAACCCTTCTTGACCACCACCTTCACTTCACTCCTCTCTTGTTTCTTTGCTTTCCCATTCCTTCTTGTTTTCTAACTCTTTTCTAGGTTGCTTGCAGGTCCTTCAGGTACCACGGACAAAGGAGTCGGTCCCCCTTGCATCCAGGACCATTTGAAGGAAAGCCAGCAAATTCGTGGGTTCGAGGGCTCGATCTTCCAGGCCGCATCCGTGAGTGTGAGTGAACTCGGCATCGGGTGCTTTAGAGCTTTGAGAGGTTTGCACTCCCTAGTCTCCTAAGTAGGATATTGATTTAGAGCTAAGTCCTACCGAGGTTTGTCAATCCCGGAGTCCTTTCTTTATCACTATTTAGGGGCTATGTTTGCATGCTAGAGTTTCTTGTCCTTATGCGAATCTCTAGATCCATTCTTAGCTTAATTTCGAGAATTGATCAATTCATTAAAACATAAAAACAACAAAAGAAAATCACTCGCATGCATAGCATCCTTGTCCCACATCAATAGAGTGCTACGATGCATCTATTAGATGTATGCCCTGGAAGCCAAATTAGCAGATACTTATAAAAGTTTCTTAGGACATATTTTATAATAATAATTTTTATATTAATAAAACTAGATTTTTTAATTATATCTAAGTTTAAAATGTCTATAAATCATCCATTGAATTAATGGGTATTGTTGTAGGTATAGGATGAGGGGCCTATTTAATCCCACATCAGTTATATGTCAAAAGAAACTATGGCTTATGTTTGTTGAGGACCCTCCTTTCTCACATGAGGTGCATTTTGGAATAGAGTACGAGGGTCATAAGTATTCCGTTCGATCAATCTCCATGATCAAATTTATAAGGCCTACAAGCCAAAGTGAACAATACCTTGCTTGCATATAGTAAGGGGGACCAACCATCACATGACCATAAGCCTTGACCATAATAGATTGGTGCCGTCTATGGGAACCGCCACAATCTTAGCCTAGACTCCCCCTTGACTAGGGGCTATGTTGTGGTTATAAGATGAGGGGTCTCTTTAGTCCCACATCGGTTGTGAGTTAAGAGAAACTCTAGCTTATGTGTTGCCAAGAGATCTAGGCATGCGGATCCAAGCTCCGTCCAATGGGAAAAGAGATCCAAAAGTCATGAGGATGAGCCAACTCTGGTTGAAGAATAAGATGAACCGAGGAATTTGTCTCCAACACCTGCAAGCCAAGTTATCCCTATGGGAAACCGTCCAGTAACTAGCGGTAGAAAGATTGATTTCTCATTTCTTGAAAACCAGAATTTTAGAATAGGTAACTAGATTGAGATTCAAGGCTAGGTATTTTTTGGCTCTTTGGATATTTCTACCTACCTTAGCCTTGTTAGAAGTTTCTTTGAAAATTTATCCTTTGGAGAAAATAGTGTGGTATCAACTATAAAAGGAGTAAGAATGATTGTTGATGAATCAAGGATAAGTCAGATTTTACATATGCCTAACAGGGAAAAACTTCATTTGAACTTGAAAGAGAAATAGAAAACCCTAAGACTTATATTGGAAAGAAGAGATGTTGGGGGAATTACTAATGTTCAGGCCAACTTGTTATCATTGGAGATGAGGCTTTTGCATAATATTATTAGTAGGATATTTTTGCCCCATACAGCTCGCTTTGATTGAGTCAACGAACATAATATGATATTTATAAGATACATGGTTGAGGGGGAGGCCCTCAATCTACCGTTCATTATGCTGACACAGATATGGGATGCAGCTAGGAGAGCAAAAGCCTATCTACCTTATGGGATGAGTTTACCTTGTTGTTCTAGAAGTTTGGTATAGACTTGACCAGAGATGATGGATGACTCCTTCACCATACTAACAGATACTTGGTGAAATCCCTGCATATGATGGGATATCACCTAGTTGAAGGAGTTTGGGTCAAGAAAACATCTGGTCAGAGAGTGTTACATCAGTCTTCAAATGAGGAGGCAAAGCACGTGATTGTAGCTACTGGCACTGTCAGAGAAGAGTCTGATGGAGATAGTGACAGTGACTCTGGTGATAGCAATGAGGATTCCATAGATGAGGAGACCCAAGGACAGGCTAGGATGACTAGATAGACCGGTAGCCCCAGGACTCCACCAGCACCATTAGTAGCACCAGTAGCTCATTCAGTACCATCGCCCTCAACTAGCACTCAAACTGGTCTTTCCTTCAAGAAGCTCACTTAGTTTGCAAAGACTCTGATGGGATCCTTCAGATCGATGTTTGGCGATCTTCGCCAAACACTCGAAGAGGCCTAAAGGAGTTCTTGACAGAGATGAGAGAGCTGACATGCAGAGTTGAGTCTGTAGAGATGAGACAGCATATCCAGGATGACCACAGTACTGACCTCAGAGACTTACACTCTGACTTCAGGAGACTTTAAGGAGCAGCTGACTTCTTTGCCAGAGATTAGACCTTTACATTGCATGAGTTAGAGTAGGGAGTTTAGAGGATAGAGTCAGAGTTGAGGACTGTTCTGCTTTACGTCACTGGAATGAGATCTAGAGCTAAAGGATCTGGAGCTTCTACTTCTTAGCAACCACCTCCACAGCACACATCCATACCAAAACAGCCACCACCTCATGCCAGACCATCAAGATAGCCACCTCCATCTCTTATTCAGAATGATCTACCCTTTATCTAGACTAAGCCTACTCCTACAAGATCTAGAGCAAAGCCTAAGACCAAAACTACTGTACCTAAAGCTCCCACCAGAACTAAACTTAGAGATCTTAGGCATAAATTTTTAAAAACTAAGGTCTCTTCTACTATCTTAGAAATAGGTTCTTCCTCTAGTGAGGAAGAAGATGATTAGATCTTGCTAGATCTTGTTTTTGTTGGTTGTATCTTTTGTATCAAAAAACTTGCTTATATATATATGTGTGTGCACTTTGTTTCAATGTTATTGTCATTCTGCTCTTTTAACTCTTCTGTGATGCATAAAGCTTGGACTCAATAATAAATATCAAATAATTGTCATTGAAAAAGAAAGGAAAATATTAATAAGAATATCAAGATTATAAAGAAAAGGTGAAATTATCTCAGACAATGTTAATATTCTTACTCTATTTAAAAAATTATTGAATGCTTAAAGAAACCTTTTTTGTTGATGACAAAAAGGGGAAGTAATGTTTGTGTTGTGCATGGAAAAATGTTGAAAAATGTTGTGCATGGAAAATTCAAATTTCAAATTTCATGAGAATATGCAAAACAGGGGGAGAAGTCAGTTAGCTCTGATATTTTCTTAAAATCTACAAGCTCTGATACATGGAAATCAATGAAACTAAATTAACCCGGATACATTTTAATGCTCAATTAACTCTGATACTTTCTTGATGCTAAATTAATAGAAATTAATTGCTTTTGATACATTTTAGATACTTATTTCGCTCTGATATACTTTGATACTTAATCGGCTCCAATACATTCGACTCTGGTACTCAATTAGCTCCAATACATTCTAAAGCAAAAGCAATTTCTTTAACAAAATTGACTCTAATACAAAAAGCCCTGATACTTCTTGATACTTATTGATACATTATGATATATTCTCGATACATGTTTATATAATACTTATTTATAAACTTTTTTCATGCCCAATATTTTGTCATCATCAAAAAGAGGGAGATTGTTGATCCCTGGAATGATTTTGATGATAACCAAATATTGGAGCATGTATTTGTTACTAACCTTTTGAATGTTTGAGAAGTTTTTATAGGACGATTCAAAAGAACAATCATTCTACCTACATTTCAGTAATCTTTATAGCATATCAATGTAATCATGAAAAAATGTTCAAATATTGAAAAGCCCTAAATAACTTAAGTGTATATTCTTATAAAAGGGGCAATTATATGTAATTTTTAAGTTTAAATTACTTAGATAAGGACTGGAAGAAGTTTGAAAGTATTTGGAAGCTATTTGAAGAAGTTTGGATACTTTTAGACTTAATTCACTCGAGCCGACTCGAGAAGTAAAGCCGACTCAATGTTCTGGCATGTTACAAGCATTTCTGATACTCTATTAATCGAGCTAACTCAGAGAGGTTAGAGCTGACTCGACCAGAGTGCGAAAATTATAGTTTTGAGGAACCAAACAATCGAGCTGACTCTTCTAGAGTGTGCAAAATCTCAGTCTTGAAAAACTAGTCAGACGAACCAACTCGATTAAGAAGAGTCAACATGACCAGAGTGTAGTTTTAACATTTCTAGAAATCCGAGCCAACTCGATCCAATCGAGCCAACTCGAATCCTAGTTTTAGGTGAGTAACAGCTAGTTCTAGAATTAATTTTTTGAATCTAAAAAGTGCTCCAACGGCCATATTTCAACTCCCAAGGTACTACAACGGTCATTTCTACCTAGGATCAGTTCAAAACACTATAAATGAAGGATTAAAGTCAAGTTGTAGAGAGTTTTTTGAAAAAGAGAGAAAAGTTCATTGAATATTTTCAAGAGCATTAAAGGAAGAACTCAAGTCCACACCTACTTCCTATCAGCTACTTAAGTCATTTATTGAAAAAGTTAGGAAGCCTTGAAGAGCATTAAAGGAGCAATTAAGAAGGCTTCTCAAAGGACATCAACTGCAACCATCTGACAAAGTTTGGTTTGTCATTACTGTTGCTCTATTTTTAACTCTTTTATTGAGTTGTTTTAAGTACAGCAGGGGCTGTAACTTGGAGATTGTTTAAGATTTTTGGTGAGCCTTTGAAAACCAAGTTTGGATTGTTAGTAAGCCTAGGAAAACTAACATTGTATTGGGTTATTAGTGATCCTGGTGTAAAACCAAGATTGGGTTGTTAGTGAGATAGGGAAAACTAACATTGTATTGGGTTCTTGGTGATCCCGGTATAAAACCAAGATTGGGTTTTGATTTGTGACCCTAGTGTAAAACAAACCAGCTGTATTCCATGGATAAATATAGTGGAAATCCTAAGTGGTAACTTGGATAATGGACATAGGAGCCGGGTTGCTCGGAACCACTATAAATTGTTAGTATTTGTGCTTGTGTTGATTATGTTTCTTACTTGCTTTTGCATCTCATATTTAAATCACATCGCTCACTACACTAAGTTTCTAAAAGAGCTCATACTTGTGAAAAAATTTTAAATACCTAATTCACCCCCCTCTTGGGTTGGCCAACTGGGCAACAAGAAGAGTCATGCCCGCAACTCTGGCTACCTTCATCATGCCTCCCTTGATAGCATTGTTACGGGTACAGGGGAGCCTGCTGTCCCCATGCAGCACTTGTGGCAATCTTCCTATGGGTTGAGGGTGCTTAGTCGCTTTAAGGCTATGCACGAGATACCCATCCCATTTTATAGAAGAGATTGAGATTTTTGAAGTCCTCCAGTTCTTTGATAAGTGGCACCGCTGCTACTTCTCCCGAACTTTAAAAGTCTAGGAAATAATATTATCAGCCATGAGGCTTTAAATCCTTGTAATCTAGCCACAAGGCTATGGACATATGTAATATTGAATTTCAAATGAGAAATTCTTGATGTCCTTGTGCTTTTGTTTGTTATTTATTTGTTGTTGACCACATTTCAAACTTGTTGTATCTAGCACTATGTACTTAATAGATTTCTAGGGAATTCAATGGGAATTCAATCAGAATGCATGTCTGATTAAGATCCCTATCTGAACCTTAAGCTTACAATTAGGATTTACATCCGATGAACCTTTGAACTTTCGATCATAGGTCCCCATTTTTCGAGCCTTCAGGCTTCCAACCACGAGTCCTCATTTGATGGGCCTTCAGCCTTCCTGATCGAAGGTTCTCATCTAATTAGCCCTTAGGCTTGCAAGAAACCTTATCCAAGCATTGGGTCTTTGATGGGGAGTTCCTCACCGATGGACTTTGGATTTTTGATGATGGGTCCTGTTCCGACGTGTCTTCAGACCCTCCATCAAGGATCTCATCTATTGAGTTTTTTTAAGAAGGGTCTTGCTTAGCTTTATGAGGACCTCATCTGAAATTCTTCATCAGGAAACTTTTTTTGTAGAAAGCATGCAAAAGACAAGCATAGGAAAGGAAAATGTTTCATATTAAATGAGTAGGAGGCTATATTACTGATAAAATTTCTGGAGGTTAGTCAAATTCTATGTTCAGAGTATGGAAGTTCCATTTAACAACTTTAGTCGATAAGTCTTCGGTCTAATGATTTATTCAACTTGGTAGGGTCCCTCCTAGTTTGGTGAGAGTTTATCCCTTTGGCCTAGTTAGGAGACTTTCGCCTAGTGCAGTACCAAGTCACTAACCCCAAAGGTCTTACTCTAGACCTTAGAGTTGAAGTGATCGGTGACCCTGTGCCAGTATGTTGCCATTCTGATGTAAGCTTTATCTTGGACCTTATCTAACAAATCCAGATCGGTGAGTCACCTTTTTAAGTTTGTCTGATCATCGAAGTTCACAACTTGGGCTATGGGAACTCCAAGCTCAATGAGAATTACTATTTTGGTTCCAAAGGCTAAGCTAAAAGGTGTTTTCCCTATCATAACCCATGGTATCATTCAGTATGCCCAAAGCACATGGTGGAGCTCATCGCCCATGATCCTTTGGCATTGCCAAGCCTCTTTGTGATCCCTTGGAGGATGGCTCGATTAGTAACTTCTACCTCCCCATTGGCTTGGGGATGAGCTATAGAAGTCTAGTGGTGTGAGATCCCCTGATCTTTACAAAATTCTTTGAATTTAATTCCAACAAATCATCACATGTTATCTGTTACTAGCATCTGGGGGAACCTGAAATAGTAGATTATGGCCCTCCATACAAAATCAATTACCTTGGATTCGGTGATGTGGGCAAGTGGCTTTGCCTCCACCCACTTTGTGAAATACTCCACTACAACGAGTAAGAATTTTTGCTACCATGAGGCAAGTAGGAATGGACCAAAAATATCCATCTCCTATTATGAGAATGTTCAAGGAGTGCATATGGGCATGATTGGTATAGCTAGAAGTCACTAAATATTTGAGTTCCTTTGGCAAGCATTACAATGCATGACGAAGTTCCCCGCATCTTGCTGCATCATGGGCCAATGATAGTCCTATTAGAATAGCTTGTATGCCAGTGCCCTTTTTTCACTATGGTCATCGCGAATCACTTCATAGACTTCCCTTAATGCATATTCAGCCTCAAACAGGCATAAGGATCGAAGGAGAGGTAAGGAGAATGATCTCCTGTAGAGTTTTCCTTCATGTACTAGATAGATGGAGGATTGATACTTTATCTTGCTAGCTTCTTTATGATCTACAGGAAGTTTGCCATTTTTTAAAAAAATCAATTAGCAAGTCAATCCAACATGGTTTATTATCTACTTGTATTACTTCAGGTGGTTCCACGGTAGCTAGTTTTTTGACTTGCTGGAACTAAGCTCCTCTAGGAAGCATCATCAGCATGGTGGTGACCACCCTGGCTAGCAAATTGGCCCTAGAGTTTTCTCCTCTAGAAATTTGTTGGCTCTCAAAATTGTTGAAGGTGTAGATTAACTTTTTAACCTTCTAAAGGTATTTCATCATATTCTCTTCTCAAGCCACGTAGTCACCATTGACGTGCCCAAAGACCAACTAGGATTTCCTATAGACCTTTAGGTCCCGTACTCCAATTCTTTGGCAGCTTCGAGTCCTGCAATTATGGCTTTATATTTAGATTCATTATTTATGGTGAGGAACTTGAAACATAAGGTGCATTTGGAAATGACTCCTTCGGGACTTGCAATAACTATCCCTATGCCCGATCCCTCAAAATTGGATGACCCATCCACATATATCTCACAGGTGTGGATTGGACTTGGAGTAAGATCTTGTGTCATTGACTCATTGTCAAAGTCTTTGATTTTTCCAATTTAATTAGCTCATCAGGAATGGTGCATTTGATGAAAAAATTAGCCAAGAACTTTGCCTTGATTGATGGCCAAGGTTGGTACTTGATATCAAATTTAGAGAGCTTGATTGTCCATTTAGTGATATACCTGGAGGTTTTGGGCTGATGTAGGATACTTTTTATGGGCTGATTGGTCAAGAGGGTGATGTAAGAGCTTGAAAGTATAGTCAGAGCTTTCGAGTAGCAATGAGAAAGGCATAGACTAGTTTTTCTAACTTTGTATAGTGAGTCTTCGTATACCTTAGGATATGGCTAACATAGTAGATCAACTTTTGTATTTTATCCCTCTTGGATTAGCACTGCACCCATTGCTAGGGGGAGGCTACCAAATACAAGAATAGTTCCTCTCCTAGATCAGGCTTGCCTAGTAGCAGTGGGGAGCTGAGATACTTTTTGAGATCTTCAAAAGCTTTCTAACACTCCTTAGTTTACTAGAAATTCTTGGACTGCTTCAGAGTTTGGAAGAAAGGAAGGCAGCATTTGGCTGACCTGGAGACAAACCAATTGAGGGCTACAATTCTTCCAGTAAAGTGTTGTACATCTTTGACTATCAATGGGAAAGTCATATTGTAGATAGCCTTTATCTTTTCTAGATTGGCTTCCATCCCTTAGTTAAAGATAATAAAATCCAAAAATTTATCTGAGGCCACCCTGAAGGAGCACCTGGTGGGGTTTAGCATCATTTGGAACCTCTGAAGGGTAGCAAAATCTTTTCTAAGATCGTCGATGAGAGTTCTAGCTTCTTTACTTTTAACAAGCATGTTGTTTACATACACCTCCATATTTCACCAGATCTGGTCCTTGAAGACTTCATTCACTAAGCCCTAGTAAGTGGCACCTACATTTTTAAGGCCAAATGGCATGACCCTTTAACAAAAAAGACCACAAGTAGTAATAAAAGCAAGTTTTCTTTATTTTTGGATCCATCCAGATTAGGTTATAGCCAAAAAATACATCCATGAAGCTAAGAAGATCATGGCCCGAAGTCGCATCAACCATCTGATCGATCCCTAGAAAAGGGTATCCATCTTTCAGGCATGCTCGATTGAGGTCAACGAAGTCTATGTAGATTTGCAATTGCCAATTACCTCTTTTACCATGATCAGATTAGTAATCCACTTTGGATAGGTAGTTTCTCTAATAAAGCTAGCATCGAGTAATTTATTGACCTCCTCGGCTATAGCCTTCTGGAGCTTGGGTGCAAAGCTTCTTTCTTTTGCTTGATGGGTTGGAGTTTTAGGTCTATCTTCAGCCAATGTACCATTACTGAGGGATCGATGCCTGGCATGTCTGCTAGTATCCAAGTAAAGACATCGACGTTCTCTTACAAAAATGAGGTTAGTTGAACTTTGGTTACCTAATTGAGGTTGGAGCCAATATGGACCATATGCTCAAGGTTTCCATCAACCAAAGGTATACTAATAAGATCCTTGGCTAGTTCCCCTCGCTATTCAGCCAAATCATCATAGGTATCTAAGTCTTCAATAGGGTAAGCATCAGTAGCCTTTATTCTCCACGAATCTCTCTGATCCCATCCATTGTAGAGAATTTGACTTTCAGCCAGTATGTTGACACAACTACTCAGAAAGTGTTAAGGCCCGGTTGCCTGAGGATGGAATTATAAGCTGAGGGTGCTTAGACTAAAAGGAAGTCTATTTGGGTGAAGGACTAGAGTAGGTAATGCCCCATCCTTATGGTTAGAGAAATCATTCGCTCAACTTGGATTGCATCTCCCATGAATTCAACCAAGCAAGAGCCCACTGGTGTTAGCCCATTTGGGGTGATCCCTATTTTTGTAAGAGCATCAAAATATAAAATATCATCTGAGCTTTCATTATCGATCAGAATATAATGTACATCATAATTCTCCATATTCAAATTTACAACAACTGCATCATTGTGAAAGAATTGGACTCCTTGGTCACTTTCTTCTAAAAAGATGATCAGCATAACCTGCCTTTTGGTCAGCAACTCCCAATCGTGGTAATGGTACCCCCAGTGATTGTGTTAACCAGCCCAAATGGAGGTAGATCACCTCTTTTTAGGGGCTGAGGCTACTATGGTGGCTCGACTAGCCGGGGTAGCCTTAGCTGATCATTTTGCTCCCTCCAGCACCGGATGAAGCGATCAAGATAACCACACCTAATGAGCTCCTCGATTTTGGCTCAAAGCTCGATGCATTCTTTGATATCATGGCCATGATCCTGATGGCATAGATAGAACTTGTTCGAGTTTCTTCTATTTGGCAAGGTTCGTAGCTTCTAAGGCTTTGGAATTTGCCTCCTAATTCCATCAATACCCTTTCTTAAGGTGCATTTATCAAAGTATAAGTATAGAACTTCTTTGGTGGTGATGCCTGGTAGGCTTTTCTGGGTCGATGATCCTTGAAGGCCTTGCTCTTCTTCTACGAGGACCTGGAGCATGATTGGACCTTTCCTACTACCTTGGGGAGTCCTTCTGATCATCTCAAATTCTTTAGCCACCCCTAGCTTAGAGGACCTAGGCCAGCAAGTCTGTGAAATCCTGAGAATAGGTTTTGGTCAATGACCTCTTGAGGTCGTTCTTTTGTAGACCGCTCATTAGGGCCAACATGGTGACCGAATGGCCTAAGTTGCGGACTTCCAAGGTGGCCACGTTGAAGGGACTAATGAAGGCTCAGATTGATTCACCTTCTTTTTGTTTAGGGGTGTGGAGATAATTTGATCACCTTTGTTTCTTCCAACTGCTAATAAAATGGTCAATGAAAGACCAACTTAGTTGCTCCAAGGAGTGTACCGACCTTGGCTTCAAGATTGAATACTAGTAATAAGCCACTCCCTTTTAAGGTAAATGGAAAGGCTTGGAAAAGGATGGGATTAGGTGCTCCATGAAGGAGCATAGTTGCTCAGAAGCTTGCTAAGTGATTAGTGGGATCAGCGATCCAATCATAGCTTTCAAGTTGAGGGATCTTAAAGTGTCGAGGAAGCAGTGCTTGCATAGTCTTAATGTTAAAAGGTGGATCATTGCTGAACTCATTGCTCGGCACTAGCGGAAGGTTGCAAAAAGCCTAAATACACCAGTCCAGCTCCTTAAGTTTTTAATTGACTTCTAGGTCTCAAATAACAGGGGCCTCTAATCACTGGGGGGATCATTGCCCCAGGATGGAGCAGTGTTCTGACCAAAGGCTTTGAGAGCATTGCCTTCTAGGCTCCAGGCTCTTGAGATGACGGTGATGAGCAGTCCACTTTGGATCCCTGGGAGGGACCCGTGACTATCCTGGTAGTGGAGGTGCTACTTCGAATACCGAACAGGAATAAATAAAGTATTATAGGAGGTAACACAGGTGTTGGTTGTATTATAGGTTAAGAAGCTATAGGTGGTGTTGCGAATGAAGGTTGGGTTGCTAGAGGTGGAGTACGAGTGGCTTGGATAACCTGGACAACTACTACTATATTTTGAACTTGCATAAAGAGCAGGTTGAACTGCTTCACACTAACAATCACCATTTATGGGGATGACGAGGTTCATGCAAGTACAAGCAGGGGTGAAACATTTGTTTGACCTCCACCACTCTTTATGCTCACCAAGAGGTGGCTGTAGTAGTGAGACAAGAAGTAACTATATTGGGTGGCATGGCTATTCTATTTTTAAGTTGTTCTTCTCATAGTTATTAGGCCTTTCCTGTAATTTATTGGTGCCAAAATTTGTCAAGCATTGGAGGAAGTGCTATGGGGTGATGCTGGAGTGAGTGCTAGAGTAGACGATATAGGTGGCTCTTCGAGAAGTGATACCTACAAAAAATCCCATCAGGGATATTACCGATAAAGGCACTCTAATACTTGAGTCAATATCGAATCGATAGTGAGAGAAGTGTATATGGGAGAGCATGCATACCTTAGGGGCTTGCATGAAGCCCCCTTTTCTAGTTAGTGAGCTATAGGCGTTCTTGTAATGATACGGATTTTGATGAATCTGGTGAATAGCGATGGAACTCTCCACATGTCGCCTGAGGCTTACTCATTGGTAGAGAATGTCTTATCCCATTAAATAAATCCTTGTCATTTACCTTTGGCATACCCTACTACATTAATGGCGACATGGGTAACTATACAAGTTTAAGCACACTCCCCTTAATTGTATAGATCTGGCAATGATTTGAAATTTTAGGATGTGATGAAGAGTCTTACCACTTGGTGAAAGCCATGGCAATGGGTGTCAGAGTGCTTTTCTTTGTTGATTTTGGGCAAATGCATTGCCTAAAGGTCTACTAGTCTAAGAGTTCTTTGGATATCTAGGGCCTAGTCAGCCCAAAGAGATTGTCTAAGCTGCCTTACCGGGGGAGGAGCGCATCTAGAAAACTTGAAACCATCGAGCAGCAAAGATCGGCTTGTGATAGGGCCAAGTTAGATAGAGATGATCGGTTGGATGGTGTCTAGCATGGTCTGACCGATCTCAAGATCCTTCTTGAGTGGACGTTAAAGGGATTATTGCACACTAGGCATGTGACAGTGTTCGAAGAGCGGTTGATCAGAATGTCCCAAGTAGAAAGTCCGCCATGTGTAGGACATGCAATTTAGCTTGATGAACGATTGACAAGGGCTCATTAGTACCTTATGAGTATAGGAGTTAGCCACTACCGAGACTTAGCTTAATGAATGGTTGGCGATGACTCACTGATACCTTATGGGGTACAAGAGTTGGCCCCTATCAAGGCTTGTTCATATGCTTTTATGAACTTGATGAGGGTCACTCAGATGCATGCATCTGAGCATCTTGCTAAGGGGTGACTGAGCCTGGCTAAGACTAGCTAGTTTGAAGGCTCAGCACTCGACCAATTGATCGAGAGAAGGATCATCCTTCTAGATGAGTCAATCGAATGATGAAGTTGACTACATGCTGGTGGGGTTGTCTCGCATAATAGTGCTAGGTTTGGTAATCCTCCTCTGTTAGGGGCCTCCTCTAGTGACTTGTTTCATAATCGGCAACTTCTTAATGGGGCTCAATCAATGTTGCTACTACTAATTTGATGTACGATCGAATGACATGCACCATTGAGCCATCGGATCTAACCACACTTGGGCTTTATATCCTCAATCAGTAACCATGCTCCTTGGCTAATAGGCTGCTACTTTTGCTATTGTGGACCCCATGTCCCTGGGCCGAACATAACTCCTACCAACAATCCCCTTGAAATAAAAATAAAAATTTAAAGAAGGAAGATGAAACTAGAAAATCTCAACAAAAGCAAGATGTACTAATGTAGGATGGGCTAGCTATCCTAGATCTAAAGATCCACTATCAAGATTAGCATATAAAACTAAATAGGGATTTAGAATAAATAAAAGTATATGTCAAAAACAAGTAGGAATTAAACTAATTGATCTGGTCAAAATTAAGATACGATCTATAAAGTGACCTGATTGGTATACATAGTTGAGAGTTTTCAAAAATTGGATCATCAATTGTTGAGGAACGACCACTAGGCTAGGTTTTTTTTTCAATTCAATTATTTCATATCTAATGGGATTAAAGATAGGAAAACAAATGAAATACCATCAATGAATTTTAAATTCTAATCTAAACCATAAAAAGTTCTCACCAAGCATGGAACATCACAGCATCCTGGAAGAGAGAGATTAATCTGAAGGTTGCAAGGATATCCGGATAATAGTTCATCAGTGAATCAAGCAAGAATCTTTGGACCAGGGTCATACAAGTGAAGAGGGATTAGCCAACTGATATTTAAGTTAGTCTAACTAATAAATCCCAAAAAGTCCAAGGTCAACAAATTTAATCTGGATCTATCCAAAATAGCCTAATATACAGAATGTCAGCAATAGGCTCGGGATTTGCTTTGAAAAATGTGCAAAATAAATTCTCTCTTGATTTCATGTTCATGTAGAATGGATCTTTCCAAGGTTGCGATGGCAACGCCTACTCGCAAAGATGACTGGCAGGACCTCGGCAAGCTCAAAGGCGGATGATGATGGGATATAAAGGCACTCAAAGGATGGGCGGAATGCATAGCTCAGTTAAAAAGTCAAAATTTCATGCAGCCCAAGAGGATCTAGTGAAGTCGATAGAAAGGCCCAAAAATGCTTTTATGATCATGTAAAGCTTTTTGGGTGCTTTCATGATCACGCGGGAGTGTCGGAGGTGGAGAGGTTGGTCAGGCTTGGTGGAGATGCCATGGTCAGCACGGCGGTGGCTGATGGCACGGGAGGTAGCATGGTCAATGCAAACTGGGGTGGAAGTGCTGATCAGAAATGAGGAACCATAGGCAGCAAGGCCCTTGGGTGAGGCCTGTTTGAGGTTGAGGAGGCCATGGGAGGTAGCTCCTTTGGGGTAAGGCCAATCAGAGGCAAAGAAGCCTCAAGAGGCACCTAACAATGGTGGTCAGAGGCGATGGAGACGTCTGACAGTGCCAAAGAGGAAGCAGATCTCTAGGCGAAGGGGTGCGCTCGAACTCGTGGAGGTGGTGGGAAGCAAGGAGAGGCTTTGGGTGGTGACGGTGGACAATCCTTAGGGTGATTCAGTGGTGGGTGGTGGTCGATCCAAGGAGGTGGAGAGGAGATGGATGCAGCATGGGTGGCACGGTGGTGGGATGGCAGTTTGTTCGGTGGTGAGTACTTAGAAACAGGGGGTGATGGAAGGGTTGATGAGTTAGTTAGAGTGGCCAATTATGTGAGCTTAGATGGTGGTTTAAGTTCTCAGAAGACTTAAGAATAGCAGAGAGGAAGGGAAGTAAGGGAAGGAAGAGGAAGAAGAGAAGACGAAGAAGAACAGAAAAGAGAAGAGAAGGGAGAACAAGAAGAGAAAGGGAAAGAAAGAGAACATGGGAGAGGAGGAACTCAGGAAAAAATCCAAGAATTTTTTTATTAACTTTGTCAATGATCTATTCCAATATCAGGACTTCTTTAAATAGACTCTAATCGTCAACAAATTGAAGATCAAATAAACCAAAACTCTAAGAGTCCAAACTAATCTAAAATAATTAGACTGATCTAAAATAGACTCCAAATTTATCCAATTTCATGCTCTAAGATCTGTGCATAAACTAGATACAAAATAATAAATTTAAAAAAATATGCCCAATCCCCATCACCTAGGTAAATAAAATAAAAATATATATATATCTATTCAAAGAAATGCTAGGTGTATATTAGAATCCATGCTAGTTGATGTCCTTATCATGCACTATTCAAGAATTTGAGGTATGCTCATAGACACCTGAAAGATCTTATTATTAATGAACCATCCTAAGGGATAAGAATTTGATTATTTTTGAAAGATTCCTGCAATTACTTAGCTTTTGTATCACAAATAGAGCCTAAATCTATAAAAGAAGTTGAAAATGACTCTGAATAAATAACTGCTATGCAAAAAAAACTTAACCAATTTCAAAAAAATAAAGAATAAATCCTTGTAGATAAACTTTCAGATCATCCAATCATTGAAACTAAATGATTTTCAAAAATAAACTAGATAAAAATGAAAGCAATATTTATTGCAAAATGATATATTCAAGAAGAATGTATTGATTTCAATGAAACTTTTGTACCAGTAGCTAGGCTAGAAGCTATTACATTATTGCTTGTTTTTGCTTATTTTATAGATTTTTAGCTTTACAAAAAAATGGATATCAAAAGTATATTTTTAAATGACTTTATTTTCAAAGAAGTATATGTTGAACAACTACCAAGATTTGAAAATCAATACTTTATAAATCATGTTTATAAATTACATAAGGCATTAAACAGGTTGAAACAAGTCCCTCGTACATGGTATGAATGCTTAAATAAATTTTTACTTGAAAATGATTTCATTAGAAGAAATGTAGACACTACCATATTTTTGAAAAAAAAGATGATGATTTGTTAGTTATTCAAATCTAAATAGATGATATTATCTTTGGTGCTACTAATAAACTACTTTGTCAAGAATTTGCTAAGTTAATATACAAGGAGTTTGAAATGAATATGATGAGAGAGCTTAGCTTCTTTCTCAAACTCCAAATAATGCAAATAAGAGAGAGAATCTTCATCAACCAAATAGAGTATGCAAATGAAATACTTAAAAGGTTGTTGGGTCCATGTGGTGCTTCCAAGGCTCAGGGGACCAAGGCTAAGGCCAAGGTCCAATGATCATGATGCTGTCATGGAATTTCTAGGACTAGTTTGGATCCTAGGATGAAAGGCTATTAGCCTTTTGAGTGTTGAGGTTCAAAGGACTTGGGCCTCAAGGGGCCAACTTGTATTGGGCTAGTTTTTAGTCCTAGGTATGTTTGATTGGGCAGAGTCAAGGGTGTACTTAGGCTTGGAAAACTCAATTATGCATTAAGTTGGCATATGGAAGTTTTAAGATTAGGTCATGGTGACCTAGTATATAATATACTTTGTATTTGAAGCTGATTGGAGCCGTCATAGTGAAATAACCTTTTTTTCCAAATATCTATCTTCTTCCTCCCTCTCTCCCTCTCTAGTTTTCACTCTCTATCAGGGTAATATCAGCATCCAAGCTACCATACCCTAGGAAGTGGAAAATTTCTTAGCGCCTAGGGACTCGTAGTCGAAGTAGGAATCCCGAACACAAGGGATTCTTGTGCCACCCACTTGCAAATCCTGTTCCCATAAAACTTGGTGATATTAGACCTCTTCAAGGTTGGTTCCAGGTCTTATTCAGAGGGGGATTTGATCTGGAAGAGATCTCTTTAGATTGGTGGGCATTAGAAGAAGATTGTCATGGTTTCCTAGTCCAAGTATGAAACCCAACGCCTAGCATCTTTGGAGTCATCCCTCTCTACCCTTTTGGAGTTTGACCAAGAGCTTTGGACGGTTTAATCCTCACTGGTTGGAGTTCCCAAGAGAGGTGATTTTATATCCATATCAAATCTAGAACGTTTGGGGCACTCTGAATAAATTAAAAGATTTCTGCACAAGAAGGCTAAATCCATACCAGGCTAATTGCTTCAATACCCTATTGCTATCACTTCCAATATAATGTTCTTAGGTTGGTTACTGGTAGAAGGTTTTTCACGCACCTGGGAATGTACTCCAATAAGTGGTATCAAAGCCTAAGTTGCATGGAATTCGTGGGAGACACCTGAAGTTGTAGATCTTCAAGTGCTGAAATTTCAACAAGGTTCCTGTCAAGGTATTACTTAATTCCCTTGGTTTATTTGTTGCATTTGGCTTGGATCCGGCCATGGGTAGTAGCATGAAGGTTGATTTTGAGAAGTTTGATGGGAAATAGAATTTTTTCATGTGAAAAGTCCATGTGAAAGATCTCTTGGTTCAGTTAGATTTGGATCAGGCATTGGAGGGAAAGCCTGACGGGTTGTCAGAGAAGCAATGGATGTCCTTGGAAAATAAGGCCTATGCCATGATTAGAGGGTGTTTGACAAATATGGCTCTCTACTTGATGGTAGAGAAGAAGACCCTAAAGGGTTTGTGGTCAAAGTTGCAGAGTCTCTACATGGGGAAGAACATGTACAACAAACTGATGCTGAAAAAAGGGCTCTACAGTCTTCGGAAGTAGGAGGGTGGAAACATAGTGGATCACATTCAAAAGTTTAACCAGATGTGCAATGAGTTGCTGATCATTGGGATGAAGTTCGAAGAGGAAGACAAATCATTACTTTTGCTTTGTTTGCTACCCCCTTCTTTTGATTCATTGGTTACTACACTGCTCTACAGCAAGGAGACCTTGCAGTATGAATATATGGTTCGGTGCTGCAATCTAATGAGCAAAGAGAGAAGTTGACCAAGGAAGGTGTTGTTGGAATTCCTAGGCACTGATCTCACTTGGTGGGAGATCCAGATTAGCACCTACGTAGTGAAAACAGCGAGGGAGAAATCAAGAACCAACCTTCTTGATTCAAGAACCAGCAACAACCTATTCTTAGATTCAATATCATGCGACAAAGAAGATATAGAGAAGAGATGTATGAGAAAAAGAGAGATTATATTTCTTTGGAGAAAAATCTTGTTACAATATACAAGAACGAGACACCAGCCTCCTCTCACAAACCCGAGTGGAAGCCCCCACCTATGGACAATACCTCACGTAGGCTTTCCCTTCCCCAAAGCCCCATGGAACACCCCACGATCCAAGCCCTCCACATGATATCTCCCTCACATGTGCCTCTTTGAAGCCCAAGCCATGACCATGCCTCCTCTCACCTAAAAGAGCTCCACCTGCGGACTCCCTCACGTAGATTTCCCATGGCCAACTCCCTACATGGAAGACCCTCCATACGATCTCGCCCGAAGGGGGATGCTCCAAGATCTCAGCCCATCACGGTCTTCTCATGATCATGAGGAGGTCCTCCATGGACCTCTCCTTGGACCGTGAGCCAAGCCTCACGGTCACATGTATCCACGCCCCATGTTGAGCAAATCCATACTCATCCGGTCGAACCGCTGAATGTGTCCCGTAACATCCTCACCCTCCTGCATCCGAAGGATGTATAGTTGCTTCTTCAGCACCAACTTGTTGCATATATTCTTTCCGATATACATAGTGTGCAACCTCAACCACAATCCCTTGGATGTCTTCTTCTCTAACACACCAGACAAAACCTCATCCGCCAGACAAGTCCTAATCGTGGCACATGCCCTTTTCTCCAAGGACATCCACTCCTTGTAATTCATTTCCCCTAGCCTATCTTCCAAAGCCAGATCTAATCCCATCTGAACCAGCAAGTCTTCCACATAGTGAAACTCCCTTTTCCATCAAACTTCTCCACATCAATCTTCACCTCGCTACATGCCATGATCCAAAACAATCACAAAATAATGAACGATTAACAAAAATCTTGAAGAAGATACCTGATGTAAAAAGCATAAAGACAGCAGCCCCATATCTTGTACTTCTTTCCAACCCCTTGAGGAAATCCTAGATCTGAACCCTTCTCCAAAATCCTGGAGAAACCTCAACGGGATCACTCCCTCCAACAAGTGTTCCCCAAGAGGGCTTGGATATGGGGGAGAGATCTAGAAGAAGAAGGGAAAGATCCAAGTGGTGGGGACGTTCAATGTCCTGGAGGAAGAGCAGGAGCAGGAATGAAGCAAAGTGCTACAAGTGCAAAGAGATCAGGCATTTTAAACGGGATTGCCTACAGTGGAAGAACCAGAAGGGAGATAAAGGAGGATCTGATTCTTTGAGCATGGTGGCTGATAAAGAGGTAGAGGATGACCTTTTGGTTGTATCAGATGGTCACACGAATCACATAGGTATATGGACTCTTGACTCTACCTGTTCGCATCACTATATCCCAAATCGGTCTTAGTTTGTGACCTATACCAAGATTGATGAGGGAAGCATGACACTTGGAGATAATCACTCATGCAAGGTCACTGGTACTGGAAGTGTTCAAGTGAGGATGTTTGATTGGATCATGAGGACTCTTACAAATGTAAAGCATGTTCCCAAACTAAAGAAAAATTTAATGTCACTTGGCTACCTGGAGTGGAGCGGTTTTAGCTTTAGCAATCGAGCCAGGAGTGGAGTTCTAAATATCTCAAATGGATCTATGATAGTGATGAAAGGTAGGAGGTTGGATAATAACCTTTACAGCATGGAGGGATTAGTTATGACTGAGGAGACTAATACAGTAACTGTAGTGCAGGATCGGTAGGGGGTTTATCGATTGTGGCATGACCACCTAGGCCACATGGGAGGGAGATCATGAGATGAAGGAGCTGAGCAAATATAGATTGATTTCAGATCTGGATGGAGGATTTTCAGAGGTGTGTGAGCGATGCTAGATGGAAAACAGAAGAGAGTTCAGTCTGTCAGTAGTTCGGCCCATAGTGCAGCCCCACTAGAACTAGTCACACTGATGTGTGGGGACCGGCTCCGATTTTAGTCAAAAATGGAACGAGATACTTCTTTATCGTAATAGATAATTTTTTCAGGAAGGTTTGGAACTATTTCATGAAGAAAAAATCAGAAGCCTTCTCAAGATTCAAGGTGTGGAAAGCTAAAGTGGAGAAGGAGCAGGGTGGAAGTGTGTAGTGTCTGTGGTCAAACAATGGCAGAGAGTACACCAACAAGGAGTTCAAATTTTATTATGAGGAGTGTGGCATCAAAAGACACTTCTCGATTAGAGAAACTCCTTAGCAAAATGGGGTGGCTGAATAAATGAACAGGACCCTTATGGAAAAGACACGGTGCATGAGGCTGCAGGCAGGGCTTCCTAAGGCATTTTGGGTTGACACAGTTGATGCAGCCTATTATTTGGTGAATCGGTCACCTCACACTAAGTTAGATGGTAGAATTCTATATAAGAGATGATCTGGAAGGAAGATTGGGCTGAGCCATCTACGAGTGTTTGGGTGCACGTCATTTGTGCACGTAGGTGTTGGTGAGCAGAGTAAATTGGATGCCAGACCTCGAAATATGGTATTCTTGGGATATCTACTGGGAGTTAAGGGATACCGGCTATGGGATCCCTTGGAGATGAAGGTCTCATTAGTAGAGAGGTGATCGTTGATGAAAATTTAGTTCTCCAAAGGTCAAGTGGCATGGAGGAGCAACAAGAGTAGCAGGTAGTCCAGTAGGGCAGTACTAGATAGCTCACATCATTTTCTGTTTTGCCACTTTTAGGTGCATTTGGAAGACTTGATATTCAGGTGGATCACTCCCAAAGGGTGCCTCCACATGTGGAGAGAGCTCAGACAGGTGATGGAAGCTAGGAGGACCAACAGGAGCGGGCTAGACATAGGAGGGATATTGGGGTTGCTCTACACAAGCCCAAAAGGAATGTCAAGCAACTGGATCGATATGGCTTTGGAGAGATGGTGTCATATGCCCTGGTGATAGCAAATGGAGACCCTTACACCTACAAGGAGGCTATGGAGAGCCAAGACAAAGAGAAGTGGGCCCAAGCAATGTCCAAGGAGGTGCAATCTCTCCATAAAAATGACACATGGCGATTGGTACAGTTGCCACAAGGAAAGAAACCTATAAGATGCAAGTGGGTTTACAAACGCAAGAAGGGACCTTTGAAATAGGGAGGCATCAGGTTCAAAGCTCAATTAGTGGCCAAGGGATACTCTCAGAAGGAAGGAATTGATTTCAGCAAGGTTTTCTCTCCCGTTGTCAAATATACTTCTATCAGGGTACTACTAAGCATTGTAGTAGCTCAAGACTTGGAGCTGGAGTAGATGGATGTCAAGATGGCATTTTTTCATGGGCACCTAGAGGAGAGCATCAATATGAAGCAGCCCCCAGGATTCAGAGAGCCAGGATCAGAAGGAAAATTCTATTTGTTGTCGAAGTCGCTGTACGGGTTGAAACAGACATCGAGGCAGTGGTACAAGTGATTCGATACTTTTGTAAGGAGCATTGACTTTTCAGGTATGATCATGATTCTTGTATTTATGTGAGGACTTTGGATGATGGCTCTAGTGTTGGGATTCCGGTGCACCGCAGCGGAAGTGTAATTTCAGAAATGATGAAATTTGCACCATAATCCCTTAGCCAAGATCTCGTTATTCAGAATTAAAACATACAAACTAACATTGTTAGAATTAGGGCACCAACCTTTTAACACTAAGTCCAATTTTGATGTAGAATCAGAACTTGGTGTTGAATGCTTCTTTTGATTTCACCAGGCATCCAAATATCCACCCTCCAATGGTGATCCACAAGATGATTGATCAAGATGCAAGCTTCTTCAAAATTCCTTCACTTGAATTCTTGTCCTAGAACTCAAGAGGACTATGGCTTTAAAACTGCAGGGTAGGGGCTCCTTACTTCCTTTCTTTCTTCTTCCTCTCCCTTTCTTAAGACCTTGTCCTAAGAATAAAACTCCTGTCTTGAAGGAGGAGGAGAATTTAAGACACTAATGTCTTAAAGTAAAAGGAAATAGAAACAGAGTAAGAGTTCTTTTCTTTTACCGATCAAGAGATTCTTCCTATCTCTTGTTTTGGACTTGAGTTTCAACAGAGAAGAGAACTCTATAAGAGGGAAACTTTCTGTGTCCTAAACAAGCTAAGGAGGAATCAGTTTCCTGGAAAGAAAAGAAAAATAAAAGACTCTGTTGTTCCTTAGTCAAAACACCCGAGACCTCTGTTGTTTAAATAGATTACAGAGAGATGTCTTCTCAAAAGAACACAACTCTCCGTAAACCCCATTCCACTTTGTCTCATGTCCCTTCCCTATTTCTCATGCCCTATCCTCCCATCTCATGGCCTTCCAGATTAAATCCCACAGCTTTTTTTAAAGGAAAAACCGCAGTGTTTTAAAAGGAAGGAAGTCGCGACTTTTCATCTTCGAAGAGATGTTATTTCGCGGGCCTGGGAAGAGTTAGCGCATTCCTTCTTTCTTAAAATCCCATCAGCCATTAGATTCCCATCCAAGGGGGGACAGATGGTGTGCTAATCACTAAGAAAGGAGGCCGCCCCAAATAAAAACATCGGAGATTTAAGTGGGGCGCGCCAAGAGTCCATGCACCATGGACTCTTCCAAATGGCGCGCCAAGAGTCCATATGCGCATGGACTCTTGGCATTTGGCATGAAATTGCAAGGGGGGCGGGTGGGAAGGCTAGCCAAGTTACATGGCTAGCCAATAGGGTTAGCCATAATCCTATTTTCATAATTAGGGTCTAATTAGGTCCAATTAGAACCCAATTTGAACCAATCCAGAACCCTAATTCGAATCCGATTCGAATAGAAGCTAGGGTTTGCAACACCTGCTAGAGTGTTATCCTGCAAAGATGATTTAATTCCAAATTAAATTCTTAATCAATCCTCTTAAGTGTGTGACCCATTGGGTTCCACATCTAGCCAGCAGTGGGTTCGAATACAAGTTGACCTAATTTGATTAGAACTCTTTCTAATCGATTTAGGTCAAACCGGGCTTACCCGATTTGATCAATTAGGACTCTTCCTAATAAATGATCTTTGAATTTGATCAACCCACAAGACAAGATTGACGTCTAGCAACGTGTCATGTCTACCCGGAAGATATGGAAATTCTGGTGAAATACCAAAATTACCCTTCAGTAGAGAGTTACCGTACAATTAAATCTTTCGATCAGCCCACACCCAAAATATAACTATGGATATGGATATATGTCAAATCCAATATTATATTTATTTCTAGCTCAATCTTATATCGATGATTCAATTATCTTGATATTAGAAACCATCTCTAATATCTTTACTTTGATCAAAGATTCCCTGAATCATCATCCGATTGTTAACTAGCTGGATGCATTCTCCTCTTACTAAGAGTGATCGATTCCTTGTTGACCTACTCATTACCTTCATATCCAATTCACCATTCCCAGTATCAATCCTGTGCATGACTCAGTGTCATGATTAGGATTGAACCAAAGAATGGGTTCATGTACATAAGGTACTTATGGCAGTCTCAGGTCAAAAGATTACTTGTACCACTCCCACTATGAAAACTTTCTATTGACATGTAGCTAAGACTCCATTAGATGTTCTCAAGTTGGATCATATCAGTGAACTCATTCTCCAATGAGCACCCACATCCCAGTATTAGTGTCATACAAAAGTGATTGTGAGAGCAGTCACCCTTTCCAGTATACATGGGATGTGCTAGTCTTATCGAAAAACCCTGATCCCCTACTCAGGGTTCCTTTGACTAGGAATACTTTAGATTAAGGTTTTAAGATTTTAGGTCTCACTGATATGATCTCATCATAACCCTAAAATCATAGCCCTAATCTATGGGGTTTATCATATAGTATAAACACAGCGTATGATGAAAAATAATGCCTTTATTTAGAAAATTGTTAATTACAATGGTTTGGGAGATACAACATAGGTTGGCTTGTAGGGCATATCCCTTTCAATCTCCCACTTGCACTAAAGCCAATCGCCTTAAAATCTTAATCCCATACACTTGAGGTGGCGATCAAAATCTCGTTGTGGTAGAGCCTTAGTGAATAGGTCTGCTACATTGTTCTTTGTGTCAACTCTATTTATGTAGACATCTTGTCTCTCTACTATTTCTCGGACGAGATGGAAGCATCTCAGAATGTGCTTGGACTTATGATGAGCTCTTGGTTCCTTAGCTTGAGCAACAGCCCCAGTGTTGTCACAGTAAAGTGGCACTAGGTTTTCAATTTTAGGGACAACACCCAACTCTGTGATGAACTTCTTCATCCAGACTGCTTCCTTGGCGGTTTCACTAACAGCTATGTATTCTGCCTCTGTGGTTGAGTCAGCTACAGTCTGTTGCTTGGTACTCTTCCAACTCACTGCTCCACCATTTAGGGTAAAAACATATCCCGAAATGGATTTGCTATGATCAGGATCTAATTGAAAACTAGAATCAGAATAAGCTTCTAGTTTAAGATCATAACCACCATAAACCAGAAAAATATCCTTAGTCCTTCTTAGGTACTTAAGAATATTTTTAACTGCTTTCAATGATCCTCTCCTGGATCAGCCTGAAACCTACTGACAATGCCTAAAGCATATGCCACATCAGGCCTAGTACATAACATGGCATATATTATGGACCCTATTGCCGAAGCATAGGGTATAGAATTCATTCTATTTCTTTCTTCAGGTGTCTTAGGAGACATCCTTTTAGAAAGATGTATGCCTTGACTCATAGGAAGATAACCTCTTTTACTTCCATCCATGCTGAATCTTTTCAGCACTAAGTCAATGTACCTAGATTGGGATAAAGCTAGCATCCTCTTAGATCTATCTCTATAGATCTTAATACCTAGTATATAGGATGCTTCTCCCAAATCTTTTATGGAAAACTGGTTTGATAGCCAAACCTTGACTGATTGCAACATTGGGATATCATTCCCAATGAGGAGTATGTCATCTACATACAGAACCAAGAAGATTATGGCACTCCCACTAGTCTTCTTATAAACACAGGGTTCATCCACATTTTTGATAAAACCAAACCTTTTAATAGTTTCATCAAAGTGGATGTTCCAACTCCTTGAAGCTTGCTTTAATCCATAAATGGATTTCTTTAGCTTGCATACTTGATTAGGTTTATTTTTTGAAATAAAACCTTCTGGCTGTGACATGTAGACTTCTTCCTCAAGGAAACCATTGAGGAATGCAGGCTTCACATCCATCTGCTAGATCTCATAATCATGATATGCTGCTATAGCAAGTAAAATCCGTATTGATTTGAGCATGGCAACAGGTGAGAATGTTTCATCATAATCAATTCCCTGTTTTTGTCTAAAACCTTTAGCCACTAATCTGGCTTTATAGGTTTCAACTTGGCCATCAGCCCCTATCTTTTTCTTATAGACCTATTTGCACCCAATAGGATTAATACCCTCTGGTGCATCAACCAAAGACCATACTTGGTTTACATACATAGAGTCTATTTCGGATTCCATGGCTTCCTGCCATCTATCTAAATCAGTACTCAAGATAGCTTCCATATAGGTCAGAAGTTCATCATTTTGAATGACTTGGGCTTCATTATTTTCAATAATAAACCCATACCTCTCAGGTGCCCGTGGCACTCTATCAGACCTACGGGTAGGAGTTTTGTGTTCTGGTTCTGTCCTAACTATATGTTCTAATGGTTGAGAATTGTCTATCTGTGTTTCTTGTACTTCTTCAAGTTCAATAGTTCTACCATTGCCCTTTTCTAAAATGAACTCCTTTTCTAGAAAAGTGGCATGCCTGCTGACAAAAATCTTTTGTTCAGTAGGATGGTAGAATAGATATCCTCTACCTTCTCTAGGATATCCTACAAATAGACATTTATCCGTTCTAGGTTCCAACTTATGTCCAAAATTTCTTTTAACATAAGCTGGACAGCACCATACCTTGAAATATTTAAGATATGGTTTCTTTCCACTCCAAATTTCATATGGAGTACTAACAACGGATTTAGAAGGTACCTTGTTCAGAATGTAAACAGCAGTTTCTAGAGCATGACCCCAGAAGGAAATGGGTAAATTTGTGAAGCACATCATGGATCGTACCATATCTAATAAGGTATGATTCCTCCTTTCAGCTATACCATTTAACTATGGTGTATAAGGAGGGGTCCATTCAGAAAGAATTCCATTAACTTTAAGATAGTATAAAAACTTCGTGGATAAGTATTCTCCTCCTCGATCAGAACGAAGAACTTTAATACTTTTCCCGGTTTGTTTTTCGACCATACTTTGATACTCCTTAAATTTATCAAAGGCTTCAGATTTATGTTTCATAAGATACACATATCCGAACCTAGATAAATCATCTGTAAAAGTGATAAAATATGAGTATCCTCCTCTAGCCTGAGTTGTCATTGGACCACATACATCAGTATGTATAAGTCCTAATAACTCAGTTGACCTTTCTCCATGTCCAGTGAATGGAGTCTTGGTCATCTTACCCATGAGACATGATTCGCAAGTTCCTAATGATTCATACTCATAAGGATCAAGGAATTTTTCCTTGTATAACTTGCTTATCCTAGACTCATTAACATGACCAAGTCGATGATGCCAAAGTAAAGTATCATTAAAGTCTTTTCTTTTCCTTTTATTGTTGACATGAAAAACACTATCATTGGAAGAAAGAGTTAAGAGCCCATTGCTAAATATGCCAGAACAAATAATTTTATTAGATAACATTATCGAGCAACCAGTGCTCGTTACATCCATTACATATCCTTGTTTTAATAACAAAGAAATAGATATAATGTTCCTAATAATCTTTGGCATATAGTAACAATTTTCTAACTCCAAGATCTTCCCTGAAGGCAACTTCAGAATATAGGTCCCTACAGCTTCTGCTTGGATGATATCACCCCCAGCACCGTAGAGATTGAAGTCGCCTTCCTTCAATACTTTAAGCTTGTGGAGGTCCTGCAAAGATTTGCATATATGGTAACCACAAGCGGTATCCAATATCCAAGTATTTGATATAGACGAATTTAATGTCAATATAGTATGTATCTCATACATACCTTTTGGTGCATCTGCCGCACCAGGCTTCACAGTTGCAAGGTAAGCCTTGCAATTCCTTTTCCAATGTCCCGCTTTGCCGCAAAAGAAACAGGTTGACTGTTTTGAGGCCTTCTTTCCTTTCTTGTTCTTATTGATGCCACCCTTAGGGTTTAGCCTCCTACTAAAACCCTTTTTGCCGGATTTCTTCTTATTGGTCTTATCAACAAGAAGAAGTGGAGCCTTTTCTTTCTTAACGTGGCTCTTTGCTGTTTTTAACATATTTAACAGCTCAGGCAAGGAAGTGTTCAGTTTGTTCATGTGATAATTCAAGACAAACTGAGAAAATGACTCCGGGAGTGATTGCAGGATTAAATCCTGATTCAGCTCCCCATCCATAATAAACCCTAATTGACCCAATCTGGTAATTAAGTCAATTACCTTCAGGACATGATCCTGAACAGATATACCCTCTGTCATCCTAGCATGGAATAACTGCTTAGATATTTCGTATCTAGCAGTTCTGCTTTGTTCTCCATAAAGCTCTTTTAAATTGAGCATTATGGATTGAGTATCCATGCTTTCATGTTGCCTCTGTAACTCATTTGTCATAGAGGCCAGTATGATACACTTGACAGTGAGGGAGTCATTCTGCCACATTTTGTATGTGGCCATATCTTCCTGTGTGGCATCATCCCCTAGTGGATTAAGACTAGGGGTATCAAGAATATAAGAAAGTTTTTCTGAACTCAGTACAATCTTTAAGTTTCTCAACCAGTCCACATAGTTTGGACCAGTCAATTTGTTGGTATCTAAGATGCTTCGCAGTGATAATGAAGATAACATTTATCTACATTTAATAAAGAACAATACATAAGCAAACAACCATGAAATGACTTACATAATTAAATTAGGTCTTCAATTTAATTATGTCTCCCACTATTTTATCAAAAATCATAGCCCTCACTATGATAATCGAGAAGAACCCTGATCGATTTTTCTTAGTGAGATTGAGATCCTAATAACTTATAAAAGATCTTGCAGATAACACAACAAATCTTTTATAAGCTCAAAGGTAGGAAACTCTTCCAATTATATCTCATATAATTCTCAAAAATAACTTGGCCTCTAGAACATTATAAGTATTGCAGAAAACATAACAAACCATAATGTTCTAGTTAAGTCAAGACCCATTCATTTCTATACAGTCAGTATTCAAATATAATGCCCTTGAAGATAACACAACAAGGCATTATACTAAATATACTGTAAGCATATCTATGCACTAGACTAATATTATGTCAATCACCATATTAGGTCTTGCAGATAGCACAACAAACCTAATGTGGTTCATAACACAATAATGATCCAGCATGAAGGAAGGCCAATATATAGCATTTTTTAACACTAAGCATTTAAGTCAAGATTTAAATATAATCAAATCGGCCAGGCAAGTGGAAGAGATGTGGGAGTCCCCCCGTTGCTTTCCTAGACACCAATAAAAATTGGCCAGGCCAGTCAACGGAACCAATTAAAAATCACGATTCTCTTTACCTTCCCAGAACCACCTTTCTAGACACCGAATGATCAATTGTTCATCATGACTAGTGATGCTTATTAGTTAAATATACTATGACTTAATATAATTTTAAGAAGAGGGCTTTATAAAATTGACAGCACATTCTTGTAGAACATATCACTCAGATAAAAATAGATATGTGCTAAGTGTGTCATCATACTAGGACATCCATTTACCACATAATGGATCCACCATTATACCAGGGCAACCTTATTTCAGTATGATGACTTCAAAACTAATCATATCTCTATAATAATTAGGGTTTGAGTGAAAAAACCCTAACTAGTGGCATACACCAAAACATATTTGTAACAAAATATGCTAAGTGTTATCAGCATTCAAGGGTTTAAAACCCTAACATGTAACACTACATCAAAACCACATAAAAATTTTCATATGTTTTAACTGTAATAAGGGTGGCTTTGATACCACTGTTGGGATTCCGGTGCACCGCAGCGAAAGTGTAATTTCAGAAATGATGAAATTTGCACCATAATCCCTTAGCCAAGATCTCCTTATTCAGAATTAAAACATACAAACTAACATTGTTAGAATTAGGGCACCAACCTTTTAACGCTAAGTCCAATTTTGATGTAGAATCGGAACTTGGTGTTGAATGCTTCTTTTGATTTCACCAGGCGTCCAAATGTCCACCCTCCAATGGTGATCCACAAGATGATTGATCAAGATGCAAGCTTCTTCAAAATTCCTTCACTTGAATTCTTATCCTAGAACTCAAGAGGACTATGGCTTTAAAACTGCAGGGTAGGGGCTCCTTACTTCCTTTCTTTCTTCTTCCTCTCCCTTTCTTAAGACCTTGTCCTAAGAATAAAACTCTTGTCTTGAAGGAGGAGGAGAATTTAAGACACTAATGTCTTAAAGTAAAAGGAAATAGAAACAGAGTAAGAGTTCTTTTCTTTTACCGATCAAGAGATTCTTCCTATCTCTTGTTTTGGACTTGAGTTTCAACAGAGAAGAGAACTCTGTAAGAGGGAAACTCTCTGTGTCCTAAACAAGCTAAGGAGGAATCAGTTTCCTAGAAAGAAAAGAAAAATAAAAGACTCTGTTGTTCCTTAGTCAAAACACCCGAGATCTCTGTTGTTTAAATAGATTACAGAGAGATGTCTTCTCAAAAGAACACAACTCTCCGTAAACCCCATTCCACTTTGTCTCACGCCCCTTCCCTATTTCTCATGCCCTATCCTCCCATCTCATGGCCTTCCAGATTAAATCCCACGGCTTTTCTTAAAGGAAAAACCGCAGTGTTTTAAAAGGAAGGAAGTCGCGACTTTTCATCTCCGAAGAGATGTTATTTCGCGCGCCTGGGAAGAGTTAGCGCATTCCTTCTTTTTTAAAATCCCATCAGCCATTGGATTCCCATCCAAGGGGGGACAGATGGTGCGCTAATCACTAAGAAAGGAGGCTGCCCCAAATAAAAACATCGGAGATTTAAGTGGGGTGCGCCAAGAGTCCATGCGCCATGGACTCTACCAAATGGCGCGCCAAGAGTCCATATGCCCATGGACTCTTGGCATTTGGCATGAAATTGCAAGGGGGGTGGGTGGGGAGGCTAGCCAAGTTACATGGCTAGCCAATAGGGTTAGCCATAATCCTATTTTTACAATTAGGGTCTAATTAGGTCCAATTTGAACCAATCCGGAACCCTAATTCGAATCCGATTCGAATAGAAGCTAGGGTTTGCAACACCTGCTAGAGTGTTATCCTGCAAAGATGATTTAATTCCAAATTAAACTCTTGATCAATCCTCTTAAGTGTGTGACCCATTAGGTTCCACATCTAGCCAGCAGTGGGTTCGAATACAAGTTGACCTAATTTGATTAGAACTCTTTCTAATCGATTTAGGTCAAACCGGGCTTACCTGATTTGATCAATTAGGACTCTTCCTAATAAATGATCTTTGAATTTGATCAACCCACAAGACAAGATTGACGTCTAGCAATGTGTCATGTCTACCCGAAAGATATGGAAATTCTGGTGAAATACAAAAATTACCCTTCAGTAGAGAGTAACCGTACAATTAAATCTTTCGATCAGCCCACACCCAAAATATAACTATGGATATGGATATATGTCAAATCCAATATTATATTTATTTCTAGCTCAATCTTATATCGATGATTCAATTATCTTGATATTAGAAACCATCTCTAATATCTTTACTTTGATCAAAGATTCCCTGAATCATCATCCGATTGTTAACTAGCTGGATGCATTCTCCTCTTACTAAGAGTGATCGATTCCTTGTTGACCTACTCATTACCTTCATATCCAATTCACCATTCCCAGTATCAATCCTGTGCATGACTCAGTGTCATGATTAGGATTGAACCAAAGAATGGGTTCATGTACATAAGGTACTTATGGTAGTCTCAGGTCAAAAGATTACTTGTACCACTCCCACTATGAGAACTTTCTATTGACATGTAGCTAAGACTCCATTAGATGTTCTCAAGTTGGATCATATCAGTGAACTCATTCTCCAATGAGCACCCACATCCCAGTATTAGTGTCATACACAAGTGACTATGATAGCAGTCACCCTTTCCAGTATACATGGGATGTGCTAGTCTTACCGAAAAACCCTGATCCCCTACTCAGGGTTCCTTTGACTAGGAATACTTTAGATTAAGGTTTTAAGATTTTAGGTCTCACTGGTATGATCTCATCATAACCCTAAAATCATAGCCCTAATCTATGGGGTTCATCATATAGTATAAACACAGCGTATGATGAAAAATAATGCCTTTATTTAGAAAATTGTTAATTACAATGGTTTGGGAGATACAACATAGATTGGCTTGTAGGGCATATCCCTTTCATCTAGGATCTATCTACTCTCGTATGTGGATGACATGCTGATAGCATGGAAGAGTAGAAAGATTGTGCAGGAACTGAAGGTAGATTCGTCTTGGAAGTTTGAGATGAAAGATATGGGGCTTACAATGAAGATCTTAGGGATGGGAATCTTCAGAGACTAGGCCAAGAAGGTGCTGTATTTATCTCAGGGTGGTTTTATAAAAAAGATTATGGAGAGATATGGATGAAGGGAGCAAAACCGATAGAGATGCCAATTGCTAGACACTTTAGACTCTCGAAGACTATGGCACCATAAATTGAGGTGGAGATTCAAGAGATGGAGAGGATTCCATATGCCTCTTGCGTAAGAAGTCTCATGTACACCATGGTTTGTTGTAGGTCGGATATCGCCCATGTAATGAATCAGGTCAGTAGATTCATGACACAACCTGGCAAGGAGCACTGACGAGCACTGAAGGGAGTCTTCAGGTACTTGGCAGGCACAGTTGGAGTTGGCATCTGCTACAGATAGTGAGGAGGTGCCGAGAGACTCTCCAACATGTCCAAGAAGGTTCAAGGGCTGATAAGAGGGTTCATGGAAGTGGATTTTAGTGGAGATGTGGATACCCATCGCTTGCTGACGGGTTTTATTTTCAGCTTGTATGGAGGTCCTGTTTCATGGAGATCATTCTTGCAACCCATTATGGCTTTATCAACCATAGAGGTGGAGTACATTGGTGTTATAGAGGCAGCAAAAGAGGCTTTATGGCTGAAGGGCTTAGCATTGGAGATAGGCCTCGAACAGGAGGCTGTCAGGGTTTACTGCGATAGCTAGAGTCACTTCTACTTGCATAGAACTTTGTCTATCATTCTTAGACTAAGCACATCGACATCAAATACCATCAAATCAGAGAGCTTGTAGAGGATGGCAAGGTAGAGCTGATGAAGGTACACACCAAGGAGAATCTGGCAGATGCACTGTCGAAGGTTCTACTACGTGATAGCTTTCGCAAGTGTGTAGCATTGATGTACTTGTGGACAAGATGGAGTTGGCTGAAGCCTTGAAGCACCAAGGTGAAGATTGTTGGGTATCATGTGGTGCTTTCAAGGCTCAGGGGACCAAGGCTAAGGCCAAGGTCCAATGATCATGATGCTGTCATAGAATTTCTAGGGCTAGTTTGGGCCCTAGGCTGAAAGGTTGTTAGCCTTTCGGGTCTTGAGGTTCAAAGGACTTGGGCCTCAATGGGCCAACTTGTATTGGACTAGTTTTGAATCCTAGGTATGTTTGATTGGACAGAGTCAAGGGTATACTTAGGCTTGGAAAACTTAATTATGCACTAAGTTGGCCAATGAGAGTTTTATGGTTAGGTCATGGTGACCTAGTATATAATATACTTTGTATATGGAGCCTATTGGAGCCATCATAGTAAAATAACCTTTTCTCCCTGATATCCATCTTCTTCCTCCCTCTCTCTCTCTCTGGTTGTCACTCTCTATCAGGGTAATATCAGCATCCAAGCTACCATACCCTAGGAAGGGAAAAATTTCTTAGTGCCTCGGGACTCCTAGTCGAAGTAGGAATCCCTAACACAAGGGATTCTTGTGCCGCCCACTTGCAAATCCTATTCCCATAAAACTTAGTGATCTTAGGCCTCTTCAAGGTTGGTTCCAGGTCCTATTCATAGGGAGATTAGATCTAGTTAGATTGGTGGGCGTTGGAAGAAGATTGTCATGGTTTCCTAGTCCAAGTAAGAAATCCAATGCCTAGCATCTTTGGAGTCATCCCTCTCTCTACCCTTTCGAAGTTCGACCAGGAACTTTGTAGGGTTGAATCCTCACTAGTTGGAGGTCCCAAGAGAGGTGATTTCACGTCCATATCAAATCTAGAATGTTCAAGACACTTTGAATAAATTAGGAGATTTCTACACAAGAAAGCTAAATCCCTACCAGGCTAATTGCTTCAATCCCCTATTGCTGCCGCTTTTAATATAATGTTGTAAGGATGGTTGCTAGTAGAAGGTTGTCCATGCACCTGGGAACATGCTTCAACAAAGGTTTGGGATGGAAAACTTTAAGAAAATTGGCATACCTATGAGCCATTTATATAAGCTTGATAAAGATGAAAAAGGTAAGAGCATAGATCAAAAACTTTATAGAGATATGATTGGATCTTTACTCTACCTTACTACTAATAGGCTAGATATAATATTGAGTATTTGCATGTGTGCAAAATATCAATCTAATTTTAAAGAATTACATTTACTTTCTATTTAAAGGATTCTCAAATACTAATCTAGCATCATTAATGTTGGCTTATGGTACTCAAAACTCTCTTTTATTGAATTAATTAAATATCTAATGCTGATTTTGCTAATTATAAATTAGATAAAAAAAAGTACTAATAGAACTTATCAATTCCTTAGAGTTAACTTAATCTTATAGTTTAGCAAGAAATAAAGTTCGATAGCTTTATCTATGATCGAGATTGAATACATTACTACCAGAATTTATTATGCTCAAATTTTATAGATTAAGCAATAACTTAAAAATTTTGGCATCAAACTAAATAACATTCCCATAAGATGTAATAATACTAGTATAATAAACTTAACAAAAACTTCAATTCAATATTCAAGAACTAATCGCATCGATATAAGATATCATTTAATAAGAGATCATGTTCAAAATAGAGATGTAATGCTTGATTTTGTTAGTATTGATCGGTAATTAATTGACATCATCATCAAGCCCTTAAGTGAGAATAGGTTTAGCATGATTAGAAGAAAATTAGGCATCCATGACAATCGATAGGTAATTAATTGACATTTTCACCAAGCCCTTAAGTAAGGATAGGTCTAGCATAATTAGAAGAAAATTAGGCATCCATTACTCATTTGGCTGAACCTCTCTTTCTCTTCTTGGCTTCAACTACTCTTATCTGATAAGATCTTTATCTAGTTGAAATTTGTTATTCCTAGAATCCTTAAAATCTCTTTTGAAACCTCCCAGACCCTATTTTTTTTATTTTCTAAACCGTCTCTACCTTAGATTCGAGCCAACTTGAGTTATGAATCCAGGTCTATTTGAATCCTAGCCAACTTGAATTCTAATCCAACTTGACTCATCATCGAGACCTCTTGTTAAAAAGTAGGAACCGTAGAGCTTTTTATTCACCCAAAGGAAAACCTAAACTGTTTTTCCCCTTCTTTGAGCCCTACAAAATAGTAAGTCCCCTCATCTTGTCCCTCCTTCCATCTATCCAAATCTCTTTGACTTACCTCAATTCTCATTATTTCCCTTTGATCCCTAGCCATTTTCACTAGTGATGGAACCCTAGAAGCAGCTTGCACAGTGGTTGACATGACCATGATCAGAAATGGTTCATGCGACTAAGGAAAGAGAGATGTAGTGAAGGGATGCTGCTCATGAAGCTGAAGCACCCCTGATCTGGCCTAGGTTAGAGCAAGAACATCCTCAACCAACCGAGCTCTTTGCCCCTGCACCGGCACCCTCATCCTCTCATGCTCAAATTAAACCAAAAGAATGTCTGGAAGAGTGGTCACCATAGGTAGACAGATCAATTTCAAATTTTTTGATAATGGTGGCTATGTATTTGGGCAATAGATCAAGGCTCAAGGTTGGAAACACTTCTACTACTTAAATAGTCCAACCTACCCAAGACTAGTTAAGGAATTTTATGAAAATCTTAAAAGGATACTTGGTGGGATTGCCTCTACTGTCAAGGAAGTTGAGTTCACCCTAATAGGCTTGGACTTAGGTTAGATCCCTAGAGTTTCCTTCCAAGATATTATTCCTGAGAGACTAGCTAAGAAGAGGACTGGCCTTAGATGTGTGTCAGATAGAGATGATGTTGATGGCATTGGAGATTTGATTGCCAGCACCTTAACCATAGATATGAGACTGCTCTATCACATATTTAGAGAATCTTTATTCATAAAATCAGCCATTTTGATTTTGTATATGAGAAGGAGCTAGCTTTGATGTATCATCTGACTTAGAGCTCCTCTATTAACTTGCCAAGTCTTTTGTTAGTATTGATGAGGGAGGCTACAGAGAAAGTAAAAGTATGCCTGCCCTATAGGATGGTCTTGACTCTGGTATTTGAAGCTTTCAATGTATCTCTAGAGGGGGAGTCATTCAAGAAACTTTAGAGCCATGATAAGCACTGTGACTGAAACCTTCATAAGATAGGGTATCAAAAGTGAGCAACCACTAGATTCATAGGGTTTCAGGATAGGATTGTTAGGATAGAGCAGATCCACTTGAGTCCCTTGGCTATAGGCTAAGCCCTCTTCTCCACCCAGAGCATTTGATGTTCCATCCCCAATAGTCCCTACACCTCCTCTTATATCAACACCTTCTCCCAAGACACTCAGAGTTCCTCATCGCTCTAGCATATCTACTGACCAGTTCATATAGAGGATAGTCGAGGTAGTCAGTTAATTAATTGGAGTAGAGATTCAAGCACTGATAGAGTTGATGGGCTTTAGGATGAGATGAAGAGTCACTTTATGCAATTGCCCAGAGATTCTGAGTCCACTGGTAAGACTGGCAGGCTCAGGGAGAGACTCAACTCTGGAGTCAAGGACATTATGAGTGTCATTGATAGATTAGGCATGCCTTAGCATGTAGGCATGCTTTCTATCTCCTATACCTTGACCAACATTGTTGAGCTATTTGTCTCGAGAACAACACCAGCAGGTCTAGTAGCATCATCTACACCATCTTCTTCCATGGTAGTAGTAGTAGCAGCTAGTAGACCAACTCCAAGACCTCACCTCCTTACTCTACCCAGCCCATTCCTAGCCAGCCTGGTCCATCTACATATGTTAGGACCTATACCAAATCATCTATGAGGCATCCACCTCCAGCTACTGGTCCATCTTCTAGGACTAGGAGTCAGGCGATTCATCCTTCATCCTCTAGAGTTGATTCCTTAGTGACCCTAGAGATCCATTCTGATGACTAGAGTTGAGCTCTAGGATGACATGTTCTTAGGATGTTCTTAGGCTATCTATGTATTGCTTCTATAGATATTACTATTTTGTATGACACTATGTTAGGGTTGTATGTTCTTGCATCTCGGAGTACTTCTATGGCATCACATTTTGAGCCATACATTCATTTTGTTATATGATACTTTGTGCTACTCTGAAATGGTCCTATGATCTATCTTTTTATGAATACATGTGATACTTCTTCCCATTTTTTCTGAGATTATCATTGTTGTTGCATATTCTAGCTTGAGATCAAAGTGGGTGTCGACTAGCAGGAGTCATCATTGGAGTGACTTACAAAACAAAGTCCCTAGCTAGAGTTGGCTCTGGTCAGGACCCTCCGATGCTCAAGATAGAGATCTAGAATAGAAGGAAAGCAATGAGCATAGAAAATAGTTGCTTACTGGGGGTCCTCAGGATCCTGGTTATTTATAGAAGAGGGCTAAGAAAATGAGCAACTTTGAGAGTATCAGGTCATGATCACACTGTTACAGTATTATAGTCCTGATTTGCTCCAATAGATAGAGTTGGCTCTGGTGAGGACCCTCCGATGCTCAAGATAGAGATCTAAAATAGAAGGAAAGCAATGAGCATAGAAAAAAGTTGCTTACTGGGGGTCCTCAGGATCCTGGTTATTTATAGAAGAGGGCTAAGAAAATGAGCAACTTTGAGAGTATCAGGTCATGATCACACTGTTACAGTATTATAGTCCTGATTTGCTCCCATGGATGGTGGAGGCCATTACCACTGGTGATATCAATGGCATGGGATAGCTTTTCCCTTAATTTGGATGATTGGCTATTTGAAATCTCAAAGATAAGCTACATGAGAAAGGGCATGTTCAAGGACCATACTTAATAATAACCAAGTAAAGTTGCTTGACATTAAGTTCGATGCCATTGAAGGACTAGTAGATGGATCAGCAAACAGGGCCACAGCATCTAGCTATTAAACTACAAAGACACCTCAGAGAAAGGCTCTGGCCGATGGATAGGTTAGTAGCTGGGTCAGTAGGTTAAGTATCCATCCCTGAAGACATGTTTTAGAGATATATCTAAGGCATCTGAAGTACCCCCATAACACTTGCCCGCTACTCCCTGGTGTAAACTGGAAGCGGGTTAGACTAGGGAAGTAATACGGATGCCATGCCTCAAATCCAGAATACTTGCTTGCGGCTTTAATGAGTCATCATTTAATGCAAGCGGCTCCTGGATATCATCAATTATTGGCTATTGTGGGAATCAAAGTGATCATGTCAGTTTACTATTGCAAAATATGTTAGGGATTCTAAATCAATAAATGTGCTTTTCCACCTTCTCTTTTCCTTCTCTATTTAAATACATCCCCCTTCCTTTGGAATTCATCCAAAAATTTTTCTAGCCAAGTCTTCTATGGTACTTCTCTTAGCTTCCCCGAGACAAAATAACTCCAGAAGATCATGAAGTACTTGAAAGGGCACTTCAAAGAAAATGAGCTAGAAGAACCACACCAGTGGTCACCCCTTCGACTTCTCAAGCTTAAGCGGATGACTAGAGGGTTGCAACTAAAAGGAGCCACCGGGGCCCTCCTACCCCCTAGGCTAAAGTTGAGAGGGGTCTGAGCTCAAGCCTTCCAACCCTCAAGCCTGAGGAAAGCAAAGGGTGGAGAGTCCCACCTCCTCGAATGAAGCTATTCCCTACCAAGCTTAGGAGGGAGTATCCAGTGTAGCCCTTGCCTACACTAGGCTTGAGGCCTCTAAGCTAGAGGACTATAAGCTTATGCACAAGGTTTTCTCCAGGCTCAAATTTCTTGCTGACATGAACGAGCTTCTAGCCAAGCCTTAGGTCACCATGCAGAGAAATATGATAAACTACATCATCCAAGTAAGCCAGCTTACTCGCAAGTTTTCATACTTAGACATATGTACATATATATATATATATATATATATATATATATATATATATATATATATTATTGCTAACAGACCTTTGATAGATAGCTATGTATATGAATGGATACTTCAAGCACACCCGAAACACCTCGACTAAATCCAAAAACACAAACTAGAGGCTGAGATGTTATAGGAAAAGCTCTCCAAAAGGAATGAAGAGGCTGGATAACAAGTCAATGCCACCACAAAACAGGCGAGGATGCTGAGGCTACTTTACAAAGGGCCATGGAGGAAAACTCTAGATGAATAGGCATCCAAGAAGCTTAGGAGGTCAGAATAAAGAAGATGAAGGCCTCACTTAAGATGACAGACCAAAAAATGAGGGAGGTTGAGAGCGGTACCAAGAGCAGAGTCAAGGCTGCCACTTTGAAGGCCATGGAAGACTTTTAAGCATCTGCTGAATTCCTTGATAAGAAGGTTGATGTCGCTTCAAAGGCTATGAAGGACTTTCGGGCATCTACCAAATTCCGTGATGAGAAGGCCAGCTTCACTACTATAGCCTACAATGAAGGGATAAAGTTTGCCTAAAACAAGGTTGCTGCCTAATGTCCTAAATTGGACTTGGAATTTTTAGATGATTTTGTAGAGCCTAAAGTGGATGAAGTCATGGCAGACACCTCCAAAGATGCTTCACCACCATATCATAGGGCTTTTCTATTTTCTTTTCTTTTTGTAAACTTTTTCGACCTTTAAAAGTTCATTGTAAATATTTTTTTTTGAATCAATAAAGGAGTTTTTGTTTAAACATTGTCCTTGAACTATTGTTATGCCTGAATGAAACTGATAAACAAGTTCCAACAAACTTTACCTTTGCTTCGACCAGAGTGCAAATAACTTGGAATTGTTCACCACATGAACATGAAGAACATAGTAACTTGGAACCACTCACTATATAAATTGCTTAATAACTTGATTAATTTATTAACTTGGACCTGCTCATCACAATAGTTTTGATTGTTGATCGAATAAGTCCATAGGAGATTGACAAACAACCTCAGTATATAGATCATGTAAATGCTCTATCAACTTCAATCAGCACAATCAATCAAAATAGCTTGTAGATGAGCATCTAAGCCAAAACCTTGCAAAGCTTTAAACCATCCTCAAGATTCCAAGAGAACTGTCAGGCCATCTTGAGTCATGGTTAAGCTTCGGGTGTATTCATCCAGATTATCGTTTCCATGAGCAATCACCGAACTAGGGTGACTCATGCATCATCAATCCAAGGCTATCATTTTACCCTTCTACTTCTTCAAGGCTGCTGCTTTACATGGCCTACTTAAACAATACCACGAGATAATTACCATACATGACCAAATAGGATAGCACCATATCATCAACACTGTTGCTTTATATAACCTACTTAAGCAATTTCTTGAGGCAATTACTGTACATGACTAGCTTGGATATTGCCATATCTTTGAGGCTGCTACTTTACATAATCTATTTAAGTAATGCCTTGAGATAATTTCCATACATGATCAGCTTGAATAGTAACATACCTTCAAGATTGTTGCTTTACATGACCTGCTTAAGTAATGCCCTGAGATAATTGTTACATATGCTAGCTCGGATAGCACCATTCTTTAAGGCTGCTACTTTACATGGCTTGCTTAAGCAATATCCTGAAGCAATTATAATACACAAGCAACTCGGATAGCATCATATCTTCGGTTAGAAACCAGTCCTTGAGGGAGTACTTCTCATTAGCTATGGGATCTCTCACCAAGCTCTAAGGTGATCTTCTGCTTCTTGGGTATTTAGGGCCTCCAACCTAAGCAATTCTTTGAAAGGGTCCATCTAAGTGGTTACACACCAAGTATTGTTGGAGATTAATTTTCCATTTCATGATGTATAGGTCATTATGCAAAGAACATGCACATCAAATAATGAACTTGGGATTTATTTAATAAAACTCCATCATTGATAACACATGCAAAGGTTAGAAGAATTCCAGGATCTAGGGAGCAGAGTCCCATCGAGCTGCTACAGGCAATATGTGCCAGGGTGGATTACTTCATCCCCTTGGTAGGGGCCTTCCCAGTTTAGTGATAGCTTTCCTTGCTTGGAAAGTTATGAAACTTCAACATGGCGTAGCACCAATTTGCCCACTCTAAACTTCTTGACCTTGACTCAGGCATTGCAATATTTGGCCATCCTCTATTGGTAAGAAGCCATCCTCATTATAGCATGCTCCTATTTTTCTCGAGTAGGTTCAGGTTTGCTCAAAGCCACTCAGAGTTGGCATATTCATTGTATTCTTCAACCCTGAATGAAGGAAGCCTAATCTCCATTAGGATGATGGCTTCAATTTTGAGTGCAAGGCTAAAAGGAGTTTTTTCAATTGAGTTCCTTTGGATAGTTTGATAAGCCCATAATACATGGTAAAGTTCATCTATCCAATATCCATTCACCTAACTCAGTTAGGCCTTCAGATCCCATAGGAGAGTCCTATTGGTAATTTCGGCTTCACCATTGGCTTGAGGATGCCACACCAAAGTAAATCACAGACTAATATCAAATCCTTGGCAAAACTTGTGAAACCATGCATCACTAAACTGGCGACCATTGTCCATGATTATCACCTTAGGAAGATCATATTGGCAAATGATGGATTTCTAGACAAAGTTCTTCACCCTCGCTTCTATGATTTGGGCGAGTGTTTGGCTTCGACCCATTTGGTGTAGTAATAAATAGCCAGCAATAAGAATTTGCACTGTCTGTTCACTCGAGGAAATGGACTAAGGATGTCCATCACCTACTAGGTGAAGGGCCACGGTGCGGCGATTGGAGTTAAGTGTGCTACTAGCTGACACTGAATGATGGTGTTCCTCTAATGGTGATCGCATTTCTATACAAACTTGGTTACATCCTACTACATGGTAGGCCAATAATAGCCTTGTCATAGTATCTTATAAGTGAAAGATCTACTATCCAAGTGGCTTTCATAGACTCCCTCATGGCTTCTTTCAATGCATAATCAGTTTTAGACAAGTGCGAGCACCTCAACAAAGGTAGGAAGTATGAGTACCTATATAACTTATCATCATATATGATATAATGCAGAGCTTGGCACTTTATTTTCTAAGCCACTTCTGATTGAGGGTAACTCCTCTTGTTTCAGATACTTGAAAAGCGAGTCGATCCAGCTCAGCTCTTCATTGATCTACTAGACAAGATGAGGCTTCTCAAGGCTTAACTTCTTTAACACTTCAAAGTAAGTATCCCTCCGAAGATCTAATGGCAAGAGTGCTACCAGCTTTGATAATGCATCAACCTTAGTATTTTTAGCTCTAGGCACCTACCGATCTCAAAGCCTTGAAATGATGTAGTTATGTCTTTTGCCTTGTTGAGGTACTTCTTTATATTCTTTTCTCAGGCTTCATACTCACCTTTAACTTATCCTGCAACTAGTTGAGAATCACTAAAAGCAATAAGGTACTGGACTCCTAACTCCTTTGTGATCTTAAGTCCAATAATTAACACCTCATACTCTATCTTATTGTTAGTAGTAGGAAAATCAAACCACAAAGCATAGTCAACTACATCTCCTTCAAGGGGAGCTAATATCAGCCCTACACCTAACCCAAAAGAGCTTGATGAGCCATCTACATGCAAGCTCCATCATTCCTTTAAATCAACCTAGGAACTTGTACCCTCCATCTGTGACTTGTCTTCCTCCAGTATTTTGCATTCTAGAACAAAGTCAGTGAGTACCTGAGCTTTGATTGAAGGTCTTGGATAGAACCTCACATCAAATTTAGAGAGCACAAGCACCCACTTAGCTATCCTTCCCAAAGTATATGGTAGATAGAGGATAGCTTTCATAGGTTGATCGATGAGAAGGGTAACACTATGCACTTGAAAGTATGGCTGGAGCTTTCTAGCTAAGATCATGAGGATGAAGTGAGTTTTTTTAGCCTTGTGTTTCTGGTCTTGGCATCATGAAGAACCTTGCTAATATAGTAAATGGACTTCTGGACCTTCCCTTCCTCTTGAACAAGTACTGCACTTAGTATAATAGAAGATATGATAAGATAGAGGAAAAGCTCTTTGCCAAGCTCGGGCTTGCTCAATAAGGGTGCAAAACTAAGGTACCTCTTCATCTCCTCGAATGCATGTTGGGCCTTTATTATCCACTACAAGTCCCTCGGTTGCTTGAGTATCTTGAAGAATAGAAGACACTTCTTCGTCGATCTGGACATGAAGTGATTATGGGCTACCACCTTCTTGGTGAGGCACTGTACCTCCTTGATAGAACTCGATGGGGCCATTTCTTGGACCATCCAAATCTTCTCTAGGTTTGCCTTGATGTCTCAATGCAAAATTATGAAGCCCAGAAATTTGCCAGATGCCACTCTGAACATACACTTCACTGGATTCAGCTTTATCTTGTATCGATGCAGTATGCTAAAGGTATCCTAGAGGTTGGTTATATGGTCTTGAGTAGACCATCTCTTGACTAATGTATTGTCGATATAGACTTTTATATTTCAGCCAATTTGATCTTTGAAAATTTTATTCATTAGATGCTGATATAAGCACCAGCATTCTTGAGCCCGAAAGGCATAATCCTGTAATAATAGAGCCCACAATCAATAATAAAAGCGGTCTTCTCCTCATCTTTAGGTGCCATCTATATTTGATGAGGTTAAGAACCATGAGATATGACTTATCTTCTTTTCCCCCATCTTGAAAACCTTTAGTGCCTACCCCTATTACACTTTTTGCTGCCCCCTGCTATGCAAATCCCTCGACTAGGGAATCCAACCTCCTGCCATAATGGAAGGAGTGGGTCGGGTTCAATAGCCAACCCTAACTAAAAGGTAGGTAGGTAGGCTTTGAAAATGCCTTACTTACACCTTACTGATGATGATAAAAATGCCCTACCAAGATAAGTAGAGGACTAGCCTTGAGTTCCCAATAGTTATGACCTTCTCTTTCTTTCCCGCCACATCCAAACCATCAACTAGAGATGGCATCCACAAAGGTGAGGAGCTCATAATCGAAACATGCATTGATCAATTGATCAATCTGAGAAAGAGGGTAGCTATCTTTAGGACAAGTTTTATTTAAGTCAATGAAGTCTATATATATTCACCACTTTCCGTTTGCCTTCTTTATGAGTACCATATTTGCTAGCTAGTCATGGTACATCACTTCCCAGATAAATCTAACCTTGACCACCATGTCAGCTTCCTTGATAATGGCCTTCTATCACTCTGAGGCAAAGCTCCTCTTCCTAGAGGCATTGGGTTGCCGAAAAAATCTTGTACGAGGGATCTATACCTCTCCAAGCAGTTCATAGAAAGTTTCATCTAAGAAAAGGCCAAACATATAAAACATCAACTACACTTCTACTATCAATTAAGACGGTGTACATTATAGTTATCAATATTCAAAGTTGCAACCACCGCATCTGTGTGTTGGAACTGGATACCAATTTCATCTTCCACAGAGAAGGTGATATCTTCTTCAATTCTCCACTTCTTCATTGCTCTAGAAGATGTTGCTAGCTCCTAACGGGCCCCATCCACCATGTCCATGCTTATCATGTTCACATCTTCGGCAAGTGAGCTTCTTTCTCTTTTCTCTTGTTAGGAAGACTGCTTAGGAGCCCTATGCGGTTGCAATGTAGATAGTGGTGGCAACTATCAAGGCCTTCATAGCAACCATCATGGCACTACCCTTCTTTGAAGGAATCAAACAAGCCTTTTCTCTGGATGAAGTGCTCAATCTCATCCTATAGTTGAATGCACTTCTCTATGTCGTACTCGTGGTTGTGATGATAGTGGCAATATTTATCTAGATTGCGATGACTGGGCTAAGTACAAAGCCTTCTTGCCAGCGATAGCTGCTCCCTAGCTTTTATTAGTATTTTCCCTCGAGATACATTCAAATGCATGTAATTGGTGTAATGCCTTGGAGGTGAAAAATCTTATAGATACAGCATATATAAAGTTGAAAATTGTGATCTTTTATCCAGGAAGACCATGTTAAATAAAAAATATAGTACTATAAATGTGTACATTCACAGCAATCTTATAGATACAGCATTCAATTAGTTCAAAACATAAGCAAAAAATATTTTGTGTAACATCATAACAAAAGATATTTTTTCTAGATGCACAAATACTTGGCAAACTCATGGTTTAATATATAAAACTTGAGTTTTAGTGTATGAAAAAATTTTGCAAGTTTAACAAATTTGATATAATATCTTTTCATATATTCCATATAAATTCTCTCAGCTCTTTTTTACTTTTGCCAAAAAAATTTCTCATACAAAGAGCAAATAAAATCAAGGTTCTTGGTACCATCGCAAACCGTCCAGTTCAAAACGTTCCGTACTATACTGGTCAAGAGCCAGTATGGTTCAATCATGAAAAACGATTCAGAATTTCGAACCATTCAAAAAATACTATACTGAACCGATACAGCATGATACTTTACTATACCGGTGCATTTTACCCGATTCGGTTCAGCCTGGTTTGAATCCAGTTCGGACATGATTCAAGTCAAACAATCAAAGAATACTACTTTTTCTTAATTTCATAAATTTACTACGGAGCTCGATATGATATGGTATAGTATGATACCGTACCATATTATATCGGTCAGCAACCAGTATAGGACCTTATATTGGTTCAATATTTCCGGAATGAAACCGTTGTGGTGTCCTTGTAACATTACCAAGCAAGCTTTCGCTCCACTGGTTGACACACCTCTCCTCCTAGGAAAGGTTTCAAGTTTAATTGGTATTCCCAAATGGCTGCAGGTCTACGTGACCCATTGGCAAATCTTTCTTTGTTCAAACTAATAAAGAATAATTCATCGTCGACATGTCATTGGTTGGGCGAGGTCCAATCTTTGCTGGCTCTGGAATGGGGTGAGTTCACCGGAATTGCTCAGATTGAGAGCCTCTAAAATCTATCAGCTTGAATCTTTGCCAACCTGAGGAGGCTCCTTGATGCAACAATCGCCAGAAGATTCATGCCATGCAACTCCCTCAGGTGAAGGCGTTGTGCCGTCGTGAACGCCGCCACCACCTTCAGACCTTTAGAACTTGAATCACCTAGAAGGCAATAATGCCCAACAATCCTTACTGTAGGCTGGAAGAGCACCCATGGCCGGGGAATCCTTCCCCCTTCCTTCCATGCTTCTCTTCATCATCTTTTAGTCGAACTGATTATGCTTGTTTGCTAGAATCGGGGATGTAACACACGGTTGCTCTGTTTCGTCTTGTCCAAAGGCCCATTTTGGCCAGCCCAGTCCACACAAAACTTCCGACTTAGAAGAGATGGGCACGCCATACAAATTCTTTGTACATTGCTTCAGAAGGAGATAAAAAATGCACTTCACCTACTTGGATCATATAAGTCTCTGCTTTCTAATATATATTTAATATCCATAATTTTATTTTTTATATTTAAAATTTTGAACGATAAGGACGTTCACTTCCTTCTAAAAAAATCATGATATCCAGTAGCTATATGACATCCTCTGACTAAATTATAAAAAAAACATTTTTATCATTAAAAATTTGTATTCCACTTTTTTATTTAAAATTTTAAATAACAAAAACACTCCTCTTCTAAAAATTTATGACACTCCATGACCGTACAATGACTTCTTATAACCAAATTGTGACTTTCTAAAAATAGAAAATAAAAAAAAAAAAGGACATTTGTATCATTGAAAAGTTTTTAAATTTTTAAAATAACAAAATGCCTCTCCCCTCCTTATGGCATCCTGTTCTTAGAAATTATTATTTGCCCATAGGATGTCATAATGTGACCACATTATATCATAATTTTTCAAAAGAGAGGGAACATTTTTATCATTCAAAATTTTTAACAAAAAACAGAGCAAAAATTTTTAATGATAAAAATGCCCTTCCCTCTTTATGACTTCTTGTAATCAAGAAGTCATAATTTGGCCACATAATATCATAATATGGTCACAAGGTATCATAATTTTTTAAAAGATGATGAATATTTTTATCATTCAAAATTTTAAATGAAAAAGCAAAATTATAGGCATTAAATATATATTAAAAAGTGAGAGCTTATGTGTCCCGATTAGGTAGAACAGTACATTCTTTTCTCCATTGGAACTAGTATACAAAGAGTGATATACATGAGTGTACATAAGCAGGATAACCAAATATCTTTAAAATAAAATAATCAGCAGGTATACCAAGCTATATCTCAATAAAAGTCTTTATCTCAATAGCAGTAAATGGAGACTTGTTTACTAAGTAGCAGGCTATATTAGTAGCTTCAGTACAAAAATCTTGAGATAAATTAGATTGAGAAAGCATACACTATGTTATATATCTTCAAAAGAGTTTTATTCATGCATTCTGCAACACCATTTTACCGTAACGTCTTTCTAACTATGCAATGTCTAATAATTAGGGATAGCAAAATATAACCCGACCAGCCAACGCAACCCATGTTCGACTTGCCTTAAACAGGTTTAGATTGAACTTAAATAGGTTCGGATCATTTATGGTCAACTTATTTAATTTGTTTATTATACAGGTCAAGTTCAAGTTTAAAGTTTTTAACTTGCATAACCTATTGAATCTATTTATGATTTTTTAATTAAATTATTATATAATTGGTCTGTTTAAAATTTTAAAAATATTTGGTTTCACCAAACTATTTGTTTGAAATTTAGATCATGCTGACACCGTGTCACATCATCAACGTGATCATGACCTCGTGTAGAGGGTGGACAACCATGCAAGCTAATGTTTTTTCATTTATTTTGGTAACCGCTCCACCTCTCCAATCCTCCCACCTCCCTTCTTTCTCTCCTCTCTGGACTTGCTAGTCACCACTATCGAAGCCCACCCTCCCCTCCCCCTCCCTTCATCCCAGGTTCCTCCACGTGCTCCCCTCCCCTGCGCATCCCTCCTCCCTCCATCCTAGGCTTCTATGCATACTCCACTCCCCCACACATCCCCCCTCCTTCTATATCGAGCTCCTCCAAGTGCTCTCACCTGTACAGTGCTAGCCCTCCCTCCATGGCTTGCCCACCAAAGCCCTCCCTCCCCTCGCTAATCACCTCCACTTCGCCTAACTTACCTGAGCCATCCCTTCCCTCGCTAGTCAACCCCCCATCCATGGCCTGACCTGCCAGTTCCCTCCCTCCCCTCACCAATCACTCCCCCTTCCATGGCCTAAACCATCAGAGCCCTCCCTTCCCTAGCTAGTCACCCCCCTTATGGCCTAACCTATCGGAGTCCTCCCTCCCCTCACCAGTCACTCCCTCCTCCATGGCCTAACCCTCTAGAGGCCTCCCTCCCCTTGCCAGTCATCCCCCCTCCATGGCCTGGCCTGCCAAAGACCTCCCTCCCATCATTGGTCACCCTCCATGCAACGGCTCATAGCCCCTCCGAGCTCTTGATTCGTGGTGCATACTCCCTCCCTCCAATCCATCTCGAGCTCCTCCAAGTGCTCCCCCCTCCATGGCCAGCTCGTGATGTGGCGGCAGGATTTTTTTAATTGAGTTATAAATGGTTTGGATCATTGATTTCTTCATCTGAATTATAAATAAAATATAAACAGATAGATCAGATAGCCTGTTTATTAAATAGGTCATGTTTGAATTTTAAAACTTGACCTATTTAATAAATAGGTCGGATTTGGGTTGAAGCTTTTTTAAGTCAACCTATATCTGACCTGACTTGTTTATACCCAACCCGACCTAATTGCTACCCTATTCACAATGCCTTCAATCTCATAGAACTTATTAAAGTGATCTCCTCACAAAACTCCATGCCATTATCAGTTCTCAATCTCTTAATTTTTTTACTAGACAGTTCTCAACAAATGCTTTCCACTTCTTGAAAGTGGGAAAGACTTCGTACCTGTGCTTCAAAAAATATACCTAAATTCTTCTTTAAAATAATCAATAAATTTCAAGAACCACTTTTACATATATCATAAAAAATCAATAAAATACGATAGCTAAATCAAGAATCCAAGCATTTCTAGATGAACTGACAGATATTGAAGAACTTCGACACCATTGGAACTATCCTTCACTGCACTAGCTAGGTCACCAGTATTAAAGATATTATCAGACTTTTTCTTCTTTTCTTGGAGTTGAGGACAATCAGATTTCCAATACTATTCCTTTTTACAATAATTGCATTTGTCTTTCTTTCCATTTCTTTTGGATTTTGATTTGCTAATATTACTTCCTAAACTTAAACTCCAATATTTTTTTTAGATCTACCTCTAGCATCTAGGCCATCTGCTAAATTTTCATTTCAAGTTTTAGACACCCTTTTTTCTTAACTCTCTTGAGTTTAATGAAGCCTTCTCATCTTCCATAAAAAAAAGGTGCCCTGATCTTATGGCATAGTATCAATAAAATGATAAAATGTAGAAGGTCATAAACACAACAAAATAAAAGGCTTGATTTTTATCATCAATTTTAATATTAATATATTTTAACTCCAGAATAATTTTATTGAATTTATCAAGGTGGTGTTTAATAGGCATATTTTCTTTCATACAAAGAGTGAAGAGCCGCTACTTCAAATAGAGCTAATTTGTTAGAGACTTGATCATATAAATGTTTTCCAGTTTGAGCTATAATGTTGGGCCAAATGGCTCATCCACAATTTCTCATAGAACCTTGTCTGCTAATGAAAATTAAATCATATTGTATACACAATCCAAAAGATCATCCTTATTCTTTTCTAATAGCTTGATCGATAAAGTATCCCTACCCTTTAGCACTTTCAACAATCTTTGTTGAATTAATAGGGCTTGCATTTCCACTCACCAAAGACTAAAATTGTTATTTCCATCAGACTTTTAATCTCAAATTTCGTAGCTATCATGGAAGATGAAATCAACAAATAATTGAAATCCAAAATAGATTGTCAAACAAATCCGAACCCAAGGCTCTAATACCTGTTTGTTATAAAATTACTTGTTGATTAGTATGAAACTCGAAATAACAAACAAGCATATAATCTAATATACTGATTTATGTAGTTCAGTTTTTGGCTTACATCCATGAATAAAGATGTGAAAGATTTCCCTATATCAAAAGATGGAGTACAAAAAGAATGAGCAATAAGCTCTACAATATATGGCGGCTCTCTTTCTTGTTGAACAAAAGATATGGCCATAATATATATAGCCATCAAATCCTAAAAATTAAGAAAATATCAAAGCCCGCGGCAAAACAAACTCTAAAACTAAATAGAATTATATTTGAACTTAGAATCAAGTCCCATTTAAAATAGTATATATAATTAAATAGAGTTCTAAATTAATATAAACTTGAATTACTATTTATAATAGACTTTCCGTTGATGTTAACTTGATTTATTAGAAATAGAATCCAAAACAAACTAAATAAAATATATATGCCACCAGTCAACTTGATTTCAAGTCAAGAACACATCCATGATGCATTAATTGTCAAGGTTTCAGCAAAGCATGGATTGGCCTTGGATTAGGGGAGGTGATAAAGATGACGAGCCAAGGATAAGACAGGCCTTGCTTTGGCTAGCCTTGTTTGATGTGCATCTTTGGCTTTGATAAGCTAAAGTTTAAGATGTCACTAAATGCTGAGTATCGTATTGGAAAAGTCATATCCAAGGTGCCACAATAAAGGTGTATGTGATGTCTCATTCAGGCAAGCACATCAATGGTATTAAGAGGCATTGCAGTTCGCAAATCAAACCAGTCTTTTGACTCTTTTCCCTTTTGCTAAAATATCAAATTTTTCATCATTTTCATAAGATTTTCAGTATGATTGGCTTCTGTGAAATTTGGATCAAGCAAATCTAGTAGTACAATTAATCCAAGTTGAACTAAAAGTCTTCCCTAGTTAATTGAAATGCGGACACACGACAGGATATCTACAAGCCTGGTGACTACAGCATTCAAAAGCCCTTCGTGGAACCATTGTGCAAAATGCCGGAAAAAAGTCATTTATCTTGCAGAAAAGGACTACCACAGAAAGAAGTCAGCTCCCCGATAGTGGATTCACGGGACATCTATCTTAATTTGTCCAGTTGCAGCATCAACTCCTGGATCGGGACTGGATGTACTGGAGTGCTCCTCTCCTGGAAGAACCTGCAACAAAGTCTCCAAGGACGCCGATGATGTTCTGGCGGGGGACCCTCTGATGCCTAAGTTAGCAAGAGGTTGAAGACAACAGAATGGAGGAACCAAGAAAAGAACAGCGTATGGAGAGGGAAGAGTTGTTCTACCTTCAAACGGGGTCCCCTGAGTACCTTATATAGGCGCGGAACAGTCCAAAATCTGTTAGGGGAGAGGCTAAGAAAGACCGATCTGCCCCTAGAAAAATTTGGAGAGTAGCCACGTGGCACGCAGATACAATGACACCGTGAAAGTAGTGGAGCAGGGCTATTGGGACGGCAGGATCCTGCAGTAACAGAAAGGTACTTCTAGAATTTCCTGGATGCTAGGGCATGCCAGTCGGACGTCGACCGTGAGAAAGCTGGTCGGCCGGACTAAAGGCCAAACCTTTGAAGGAACCACAGGCCGGATCCCAGTAGGGGAGGGTCGTTCGGACTTCTGCTCCAGTAGGTCGGACCTCTGAAGGAGAGCAGCGGGCCGGACCCCAATAGGAGAGGGTCGTTCGGACTCCTGCTCTAGTGGATCGGACCTCTGAAGGAGAGCGACGAGCCGAACCCTAGCAGGAGAGGGTCGTTCGGACTTCTGCTCCAGTGGGTCGGACCTCTGAAGGAGAGCGGTGGGCCGGACCCCAGCAGGAGAGGGTCGTTCGGACCTCCACTCTAGTGGGTCGGACCTCTGAAGGAGAGCATTAAAGGGGTGGCCCGTTCGGACCGCAAGAATGGGCCGGTTCTGGTTGAGGGTGAGCCATCAGGGTACAACAGTTGTCCCCCTTGTCCTTGTGCTTCGAGCGAGTCTGTAGGCTCGAAGTGCGAGGGCATTAAATCACAGTAAATGCATCACTCTTTCAAATGATGGCGAATCCGATCTGGCGTGCTGTGGCCAGGCACCTTCTACTCTAATTTTTGCTTCTAGATAGGTGTCAGCATCTGGTTGGTGAAGATAGGGGGAACAGTTATTGCTAGTACAGTGCATGGCAGCTACCCGCTTGAATTCTTGATGCGACGTGGGACACGTGGTGTCATCAGAGCAGTTGGTGCATTTCCTGGAGTGATCTATCCACCGTTGCTTCAACTATCATGCGGATCGTGATCAGATATGATCCGGCACGTCCCCTCGGATTCCAATCCAACTCGAAAACTGATGTGCCAGTCGTCGGGTCGTGGCACATGGGGGAGGCATTGGGAAGCTACCCCCAGGTGCCTATAAAAGGGGGGTAGCAGCGCTCAGAAGGAGCCTTTCACCGTGCTTGTGCTTGGAGAGAAAACAGCCTCCTCCCTCCTTCCGCCGCTCTAGCCCCTTTAGAGAACTAGGAAACCAGGTTAGTCTCGTCTCCACCTTTCTCCGTCCTCTCCCTTTTTCTGCAGCTCCCCTTAGAATACCTTTTGGGAGTCGGAGTTCGGCTTGTGGACATAGGGAACCCAGTCCCTTTGACATCTCTTCAACCATGACCCGAGAGAGGGTCGAAAATCTCAGGATCGTGTATAGCATCCCCTCCACCCTACATCTAACCGTCTCCAGTCACGAGGGTAGAGTGAACGGACCTTTAAACCTAGGAGCTCTCCCTTTATATGAAGACCACTTGAAAGCCGGCCTTCGCTTCCTGATCCATAGTTTCTTTATCCAGGTCTTCAACACCTATAGAATTACCCCTTCCCAGCTGACCCCGAATAGCATTCGGGTTCTCTACGGCTTCGTGGTTCTATGTCGAGAGGCCGACATTGAGCCGAGGGTACCCCTATTTTCAAATATTTTCTTGTTGAAGCAGGACTTCCGAAGTCAGGAGTGGTGGATGTTTAGTCCACGCCCTAACCGGAAGATACTAGGGGGGCTTCCGTCCGTCATTCATGGATGGAAGTCCTGATACTTCTTTGTAGATAGCCTGGAGCCGTGGGGCTTTGAGGCAACTTGGAGGGAGCCGAGGCTGAATGCTTTGAACGGGAGGAAGGTCTCGAGGGCCGACGAGGCCGACTTCCATAAATTGGATGATGAGGATCCGAAGTTCATCGGCTTCATGCTCCATAAGGGGAGTCTTCATCAAGCTGGACTCAGCCGGTACCAGATGTTAGGAAGGATGAGAGCCGTAGAGAGAGACCGGCTACTTTATCTTCTGTCGGCTTTACAACCGTACCTTACTTTAACTTTGTTTGTTGATAGGTGGCAAGATGAAGCCGGATCGGGCAATCCTTTCGGCACAATCTACACAGCGGAGGGCTGTCCGTATCGCGAAGCTGACCCCCCAGGAGCCGAAGAAGCGGGCAGTAGAGCCGGCGCCTGAGAGGCTGAAGAAACAACAGACGACAGAACCGTCCGTCACAGTGGTGTTGGCTGGGTCGGAGGATGACGACGTGCCATTGACTGAACGTCGAAGGGTGATTGCATCCGAGCGATCCTCCTTGGTCCGGTAGCCGATCACCTAGGCGAAGGAGAGGCTTCCGACACCGACCGAGGCATACGCGACTCCTCCGTCCCGGCCGTTGGAGCTAACTATGGTGACCTCCCCGACAGTCAGGGGAACTCCTGTAGAGGAGGGGCTGGCGGCCATTGATGAGAGGGTCGGCGGTGCTCATGATGAGGGGGAACGCCAAAAGTGGTGCGATGCTGAGAAGGCTAAGGAGCTACTTCAAAGGGCCGCCCCCAACAATGACGAGCGATCGGTGAATGAGGCCGCTAGGAGTTCCCTCTTCCATCTTCTAGGGGTAAGTATCACTTTTTATTTCTCCACTCCGAATTCATGGGTGGCGACTTTCTAACTGTGTGTGTCTGTCGGTAGCTTGTTAAAGATAACCTGCTGATGGACAACTGCCTGGGCGAGCTGCTCGATCTGAAAGAGCAGTTGACCCAGAGGGCCGAAGCAGCGGAGCTGGTGAGGGCACAGCTTGGGTGGCACTGACAGCCTCCAGGGAGGAGGTGCTCGGCTTAAGGGCAGTAGCCGAAGAGGTGTCCACCTTGCGGGTTGAATCGGAGGCCCAGAAAAAGTAGCTGGAGAACATGCTGGCCCAGAAGGCGGACCGGGAGGCAAGTTTAAAAAATAAGAAGAAGAAGATCAAGGCCCTAACCCGTCGGCTAGCCGTCGAGGAGGGGCGCTTGACCGAATGCGAGGTCCGTGCACAGGGCCTTCAGGCGGTGGCGGAGAGGTACAAGGGCCTGTTGAAGATGGCCCATGAATTACTGAAGACGGCCGGTGAGAAGGCCGTTGCAACCTATAAAGCCTCCAAGGACTTCACCGAGGAGATGAATGAAGCCAGGACTGTCAGCTTCGACTACAGGTATGACGAGTGTCTAAAAAAGGTTAGTGCAGCCTTCCCAGACCTCGATCTATCATTCCTTCAGCCGTCGAAGCCGACGGAAGAGGAGGGCTTGGAGGCGGCGGATCCCACTGCCCGAGTGACCGATGCTCCAGTGGAGGCCGTCGTAGAAGTGGCCGGAATGGATGCCCAAGTTGGAGCCGAAGCAAAAGCAGCCGAAGGGGCCGAGGGGGCCGAAGTGGCTGGAGATAGTGTACCTCCCGAGGGTCAGACCTACTCGTTTGTAAAGGTCTGACCTTCAATTTTGTAAAGAAACTTTTTGGAAGTAATGAAGAACTTTTTTCCATAATGTCTCATTTTCTTCTCTCTGAAATTTCACTAAGTGTTGACTAGTTGGCTGATTTGAGCAGACGGTCGGACCTCCAGGGTAAGCATCGAATAGTGGCTCAAGCCAAACTAGATTCCCTTAGGATTTTTGCTCTAAGTATTGGTCCGTCGGCTTGCCCGGACCAAGAGCAATTGAAGTAGTGGTCGGAGTGTAGCTCAGGCCAGAGCAACGAGCTTAGGAATTTCAACCTAAGGTTGGTCCGTTGGCTTTCAGGACCCAGAAGTAGTTGAGGCTGCGGTCGGATTATAGCTCAGGCCGGAGCAACGAGCTTAGAAATTTCAACCTAAGTGTTGGTCCGTCGGCTTTCCGGACCCAGAAGTAGTTGAGGCAGTGGTCGGATTGTAGCTCAGGCCAGAGTAACGAGCTTAGGAATTTCAACCTAAGTGTTGGTCCATCGGCTTTCCGGACTGGGCTGCCCTAGAGCCTCTGTCGACCGGAGTCAGACTTTCGGAAGTGAGGTGCCGTAGAGCCTCTGTCGACTGGAGTCAGACTTTCAGAAGTGGGCTGCCCTAGAGCCTTTGCCGACCAGAGTCAGATTTTCAGAAGTGGGCTGCCCCAGAGCCTCTACCGACCAGAGTCGTACTTTCGAAAATGGGCTGTCCTAGAGCCTCTACCGACTGGAGTCAGACTTTCGGAAGTAGGCTGCCCTAAAGCCTCTGCCGACCGGAGTCGGACTTTCGGAAGTGGGCTGCCCTAGAGCCTCTACCGACCAGAGTCGGACTTTCGGAAGTGGTTCATATAAGAAATGTGGACTTTATTGATAATACTTGTGGAGGTTGTCTACATTCCACGGATGCACCATCTGTCGTCCGTCCAAAAATTCAAGTCGATAGGTGCCGGCTCGAACCACTTCCGCGACCCGATAAGGTCCTTCCTAATTTGGGAAAAGCTTGCCTTGCTCGATCGGCCTCGAAACTTCCGTCCTCCACAGGACCAGGTCTCCGACTCGGAAAGCTCACGCCTTGACCCGCGAGTTGTAATATTTCATCATTTTCTGACGGTATACCGCCATCTTCATGCCTGCTCGAAGTCTAGTTTCTTCGAGCAAGTCCAAGTCAGCCCTTCACTGTTTGGAGGTGGCCGGTTCGGTATAGTGGTCAATCCAGAGAGATTGAAGAGAGGTCTCAACAGGGATGACGGCCTCGCTCCCGTAAGTGAGGTTGAATGGGGTTTCGCCGGTTGACATTCTGGTGGTCGTCCGGTATGCCCATAATACTGAGTGGAGCTCCTCTGCCCAAAGTCCCTTAGCTTCATTCAGTCGGGTCTTCAGTCCATGCAAGATTGTCCGATTGGTGACTTCAGCCTCTCCATTGCACAAGGATGTCCGACCGACGTGAGTCGGTGAGAGATATGATATTGCTGACAAAAATCTTGAAATTTAGAGTTGTCAAACTATCTTCCATTGTCAGTAATAATTGTTCGGGGAATTCCGAACCAAAAGATGATGTTATTCCAGACGAAGTTCTCCACCTTGGCCTCTATATATGTGCTAGTGGTTCGGCCTCCACCCATTTGGTAAAGTAATCAATGGCCACAAGCAAAAATTTTCATTGCCTTGATGCCGGGGGAAAGGGCCCCAAGATATCCATCCCCCATTGTGCGAACGGTCATGGGGCAATGATCGGCATCAGCTCACTGGCAGGCCTCCTTTGAATAATCGAGTATCTTTGATATGCATCGCACCTTCGAATGAAGTCCGACGCGTTTTTCTGAATGGTAGGCCAGTAATACCCTTTTCGGATGATCTTGTAAGCTAAGGACCTTCCTCCGAGGTGGTCGCTATAGATGCCTTCATGGACTTCTTTAAGTGCATAGTCAGCGTATGTCGGCCCCAAGCATTTCAACAGCGGCTAGGAGAATGACCGCTTATACAGGATGCCACCTATAATGACGTACTTAGAGGCCATCGAGCACACTCACTTGGCCTCCGTCGGATCCTCCGGGATAGTTCCTTTAGTCAAGAAAGCAAGGATTGGATCTATCCAAGAAGTTTCTTGTTCCACCTAGTGGACCTCAGTCGGCTCCTCCGTAATACTTGGATGCTGTAGATGCTCCACAAAAGTTCGGTCGGAAGTGCTGATAGCCGTCGTAGCCAACCTTGACAGAGCGTCCATCCGAGAGTTCTGCAGACGAGGTATATGGAAGATTTCGAAAAATCTGAGCCAAGAAATAAGGTTTTGTACCTTGTTTAAGTATCTTGGCAGGGTCGGATCCCTTGCTTCAAATTCTTCCTTTACTTGATTAACCACCAGTTGGGAGTCAAGAAGACTCTGAGTCGACTGATGCCCAGGTCATTGGCGATTCGTAGCCCCGTGAGGAGGGCTTCGTATTCCACCTGATAGTTTGACACCTGAAATAAAAAATGCAATCCATACTCCATGTTCTCTCCATCTGGATCAACCAGGATCAGTCCGGCCCCGCAGCCCGCAAGGTTGGACGCTCCATCCATATGGAGGGTCTAGGCTGCTTCGGCTTCGTAGATGGCATCGGCTTCGGGTACTTCGACCATTTGAGGAGGCGTCTCATGTCTCCATGTACACTCTGTAATGAAGTCAGCAATTACTTGGGCCTTCAAGGCAGATCGTGGCTGGAAAGAGATATCAAGTTTGCCTAGCTTGATAGCCCACTTGGCGAGCCGACCGATGTGTCTGGACTCTGAAGGATTGCCTTGAGGGGTTGGTCGGTCATCACCACAATCGGATGTGCCTGGAAATACGGTCGGAGCCGCTTGGTGGATGTGACCAAAGAATATATCAATTTTTGCATCTTGGGGTACCTTGTTTCGGCGTCGTGGAGGACTTTGCTGATATAATAGATAGGCTTCTACTATCCGTCCTCTCCGACTCGCACGAGGATTGCACCGATCGCTTCGTCCGATGCCGAAAGATAAAGGTACAAAGGTTCCCCCTCTATCGGCTTGGCCAGCAATGGGGGGTTTTTCAAGTACTCCTTCAATGCTTCGAAAGCTAACCGACATTCGTCAGTCCAAACAAAGCTTTACGACCGAGAGAGGCGATTCGATCGATGAGCTCTTGCACTTGCTTTTTGTTGGTCGGATGTGCCATCTCAGTGATGGCCTTTATCTTGTCAGGGTTCACTTCGATTCCCCTCTGCATGACCAAAAAATCAAGGAACTTGCCAGAGGTTATCCCAAAAGTATACTTCGTGGGGTTCAGCTTCATCCGATGGCGCTTGAGCACATCAAAGGATTCCCACAAGTCCATGATGTGGTCGGCCTTATGGAGACTCTTCACTATCATGTCATCCACGTAAGCCTTCATGTTTTTTCCCAGCTGACCTTCAAACACTAAGTTGATCAGCCTTTGAAAGGTGGCACCGGCGTTTTTCAAGCCGAAGGGCATCATCTGATACCAATACAAACCCTTGTTGGTGACAAAGGCGGTCTTCTCCTCATCTTCCGGATGCATCATTATTTGGTTGTAGCCGGAGAAAGCATCCATAAAGCTGAGAAGTTGGTGGCCGGCCGTGGCATCCACCAGCTGATCAACCTTGGGCACTAAAGAGTTGTCATTCGGACAAGCCTTTTTGAGGTCAGTGTAATCTACACAGATCCTTCACTTCCCGTTGGCCTTCTTCAGTATAACTACATTCGCTAGCCACTCAGGGTAGTGGACTTCCCTGATGAAGCCAGCATCACAGAGCTTCTTTACTTCCTCATCGATGGCTTTCTGCCTTTCGGCGGCAAAGCTTCTCTTCTTCTGTCGGACAGGTCGGTAGGCCGGATCCACCTTGAGCTGGTGTGTGATGACCTCCGACGGTATCTTGGGCATGTCCGACGCTGACCAAGTAAAAATGTCAGCGTACTCTTGAGGAAGCCAATCAGTTCTGACTTAATATCTTTGCTTAGGGAACCTCCAATCTGAAGGACTTTGGTGGGATCATCCTCCCGAAGGAGAACAAATAGAATCCTTTCTCTTGGCTAACCAAGGCCGTCGGCCTCAGCCCTCGGGTCAAATTGCTCCAGAGTGGGACAGCCTTCTGACTGTTGGTTCATAATGGTCAGACACTGCCTGGCCATCCGACGGTCTCCCCTCATCACTCCAACCTCGCTCTTGGTTGGAAATTTGGCCAACAAATGGTAAGTGGACACAATGGCTCTGAATTTGTTGAGGGCCGGTCGGCCCAAGATGGCATTTTAAGGGGAGGTTGTCCGAACGACCACAAAATTGATGGGGAGGGTTTTCTAGAAAGGCTCCGTCCCGATCGTCACAGGAAGAACTATCTCCCCTTCCACTCTGATAGAGTTGCCCCCGAAGCCTGTCAGTTGCGCGGGGGATTCCTGCAGCATGGACCTGGATAGATTCATTCTCACAAAAGCATCGTACAGCAATACCTCTATTGAGCTCCCATTATCTATAAGTATTCTCCTTACATCGTAATTGGCAATCACTACCAACACGACTATAGGGTCATTTTCAAAAACATGAGTCTTCAGAAGATCTTCATCAGAGAAAGTGATTGCATTGGAGTCCTTGGACCTCTTAGCAATATCGGGTCGGTCCTCATAACTTCCTTCGGATCGTCGATGCAGCATGCCGACATCCCCGCCAGTCGGCCTCTGATTGGGGAGCTCCGTCTCCTCCGGAGGGTTTCTGACATTTGATGCTTCGGCTCGATCCTGATGGGGTCAGACGTACTTGCACAAGTACCCCCTCCGGATGAGGTCTTCGATGGCATCTTTCAGCTGCATGCACTCTTCAGTACTATGCCCGTGAACCCTATGGAACCGACAGAATTTATCTTTGTTTCTCTGGGTAGGAGGACCCCTCATCGGCCGAGGCCTTTGTAGAAAGATCTTGTTCTCGATCTCCATAAGTATCTTCTCTCTTGGCAGGGATAGGGGCGCATAAGTCTCGAACCTCCACGGGAAGTCCCTCGGCTTCGGACTTCCGCGTTGGGCCGACCGCCGACTATCACTCGGAGGTCGGACTTCAGGAGCCTTATCGCTCTGCTTCTTAGGTGTCGGCCTTTTCTCAGCTTGTCGTCGGTCGGTCGCCTGTTCTTCTGCCAGAGCATACTTCTGTGCTCTGGCCAAGAGTTCGCTGTAGCTTGTCGAATGTTTCTTGTCCAGAAAGAAGGTCATCCTAGACAAGCGGAGCCCTCACTTGAAGGCTGACATGGCCACAGCCTCATTCAAGTCCGGGACTTCCATGGCCGCTGAGTTGAAACGGGCCATGAAATCCTGAAAGGTCTCTCCCTCCTTTTGCAGCACAAGGAAGAGGCAGTCGATATTCCTCGGGGTCTGACTGCAAGTCCTGAAATGGAAAAGAAAAAGTGATTCGAGTTGAGAAAAGGAGTGGATCGTACCTGGCTGGATGGCGGAGAACCACATCTGGGCGGTCTTCTTAAGGGTGGCAGGGAAGGCGATGCAGTAGAGGGCATCGGAGGCACCTTGTACCATCATATGGGCTTTGTATGTGCCCAGATGGTCTATCGGATCAGTGGTATCGTCGTAGGGGTCCACTTGCGGAATCTTGAAGTGGCGGGGAATCGTCTCCGCCAAGATCTCGTCAGAGAACGGAGGACGAGAGTCGTATACCTGTCCTCCTTCGGCCTTCTGCTAGAGGGCGATTTCGGCAATGCGCTCCTCCATGCGCATGATCTTCTAGCATAGTCCCTCGGAGGTTCGGCAGTAGGCCGATGGCCGACTGGGACGGATTCGGTGCAGGAAGGCGAAGCAGACCTTGCCCTTTTGCCGTTGGCATGATCGCCCAATGATCTTCGGGGCTCCGCGACGATGTGAGAACAATGCTGAGGGACCTCCGACCATCGGCTCCCCTCAGCGGCAGTCAGAGGATTGGTATAGGAAATAGCCGGTAGTTGCTGCCGGTTGTCGTTGCTTCTTGGAAACACTGAACTGCAGTAGTAAGCATTTCGATGCGATTCACCAATGTTTGGAACTGCTGCAACCCCAGTGTGATGGTAGGTTCAGCGGCAGCAGTGGCGGTGGCGATGATATCATTCTCCCTTGGAGGTCCCTCAGACCTGGAAGGAGAGATACCTCTTCTGGCAGTGACATTTGGAGCTCTTTCCTTAGCCATTTTGTAGCAGGGGTGAGGGATTCCTCCTTTTAGAGAAGGGAACAGTAATGTAAGCAGTGGCCCTTTCTCTAGCACCAATCTGTTGTGGTGTCAACTCCTGGACATGGGCTGGATGTGCTGGAGCGCTCCTCCCCGGATGAACCTGCAACAAAGTCCCCAAGGGCGCCGGTGGCGTTCCGGTGGGGGACCCTCCGATGCCTAAGTTAGTAGAAGGTTGAAGGCAACAAAATGGAGGAACGAAGAAAAGAACAGCGTATTGAGAGGGAAGAGTTGTTCTACCTTCAAACGGGATCCCCTGAGTACCTTATATAGGCGCGAAACAGTCCAAAATTCATTAGGGGAGAGGCTGAGAAAGATCGATCTGCCCCTAGGAGAATCTGGAGAGTGGCCACGTGGCGCGCAGATACGGTGACATCATGAAAGTAGTGGAGCAGGGCTGTTGGGACGGCAGGATCCCGCAATAACAGAAAGGTGCTTCTGGAATTCCCTGGATGCTAGGACATGCCAGTCGGACGTCGGCCGTGAGAAAGCCGGTCGGCCGGACTAAAGGCCAAACCTCTGAAGGAGCCACAAGCCGGACCCCAGCAGGGGAGGGTCATTCGAACTTCTGCTCCAGTGGATCGGACCTTTGAAGGAGAGCGGCTGGTCGAACCCCAGCAGGAGAGGGTCGTTCGGACTCCTGCTCCAGTGGGTCGGACCTCTGAAGGAGAGCGATGAGCCGAACCCCAGCAGGAGAGGGTCATTCGGACTTCTACTGCAGTTGGTCGGACCTCTGAAGGAGAGCGACGGGCCGGACCCTAGCAGGAGAGGATCGTTCGGACCTCTAAAGGAGAGCCTTGAAGGGATGGCCCGGTCGGACCGCAAGAATGGGCCGGTTATGGCTGAGGGTGAGCCATCAAGGTACAACATGTCGCATTCTAATTCTAACTTCAGTTTGGATTCGTATCTAATGGTTATTTCTTAGATATTGAGTGTCATTTCATTCCATTGCTCGAACCATTATCTACTACTACTCCATATTTTCTTGTGGTTAATAGTGGTGAGGCGACTAATATTTTTTTAAGATTTCGAAATGCTGAGAAGATCTAGTATAGAAAAAGGATGACCCTCACTCGAGAACATAGATAATTCCACCATCCATTCACAACACGAGAGAGGGAATGCTCGTCTCAAAAGCTGCTTGCTTAATTAATTATTGACCAAACTTGCATCAACTTGGTTTATATATCACATGTTTTGGAAGTTCTCATGAAAGGAAGAGAGGGTAGCTAACTAGGAAAAAAGGCCAAAAACTACTTCAGTATAGATCTTTATTCGTCAGACTTTGTACTTGGACGACAATATTGATCTGCTGATGATCTATAACTGCCAAATGGGAAGAACATGGACATGTTTGGTGTTGGTTTCCATGCTCGGGAGGCATGGCTTTGTTAATTAAACTGGAATCCCCATAGCTTGTATCACAAAGCTTACCCTATGCAATGAACCAAGGGAGCAGGAACACTTCATTATCTATGAAAATCTAGTGAAAAGTCGATCGCTAGATACCCGTTGTTTACCAACCCGATGTTCCCTCATCTATCTCCTGATTAGTTTAACCCCTGACACATGTACTTGTTTCTCAAACATCTACAAGTTCTCTCGATGAAGCACTAGGGCATGTGCTGCTTTGTTTTAAGTAACATCTAGAGTGATGGTTTTGGGGCCTTGAGCCAAGGAATGGATTAGAATTTAGAAGCACGCATACATCACTTCTGGACATACATTTTCACCTCATTTGTTTAGTTGCATTAGCGTCCTGAGTTCCAAAGCTGGCCCACTGTTGTTTACTTGCCAACCAATCACAGCAATTTCGATCCCTGTAGACATGCATGATTTCTTTATTTTCACGTAAATGGCTTGGGACTATCATTTTACTGAAAGCATCCGTTAGGTCATGATCTAACTAATTTCGCAGCCCATCAATGGTGGCACATTTAGTTCTAAATAGATGCCATCATTGAAGGGCGGCATGTTTTGTTGAAATAACTTGAAGGAAAAAAATATGTGCATGCCTTTAGAATTATGTGCAGGAGGAGGGGGGTGGGGAGGTAGTGAGGTTACCTTGTGTATAAAAGGAAGGGGTTTTCTTTTTCTTCTACGGTAAAAATATAGTTTGCATTTCGTACACGTATCTGTATGCAAATATGTACATATGTATGTATATATATATATATATATATACAAACACATGGATACATACACATATACATGCATACATTTATGTTTTCTTTTTCCAGATGCTCTTCAATGAAAATCAATGATAGACTCTCCAAAAAAAAAATCCATGCTATAAATTATAATCACAATTAACGTTAGAAGAATTGTTTATAAAGATAGTTGAAATTTTAGTGTTTATTATAAAATAGTCCTTTATCATGAAAAGTGCCTAAATAGTTGGTGATTATTATCTACTGAAGGAGGACAGAAAAAAGTGCTAGAGATGATGACCTGATACTCTCAATAATATTATTTAGATGCTCTGTTATTTATTAGCGGCGTGGAGATCTTCATCTTTTTAATAACCCAGACCATAGAAAATAAGGAGTGGATCGGAGAACTCAATTAAACCTCTGCTTCAATGAGCCATATGACTATTAATCACAGTGCTTCAATCTTTCTACATGTGCCAACTTGCATTGAGCACTTGGATGCGAACTATAGGATTGAAATCAGGAATACTGAAATAAAAAAGCATATTACCATTTATTTTTAATTCAACTTGCATTGTTCTATATTTGCCAGTCCAAGATAAATCTACATTTGCACCATATCTTTCCCAAGAACGAAGAAAAACGATGGTTTTTAGAGCAAAATGATGATTCTATTTTTATTCATGATAAACATAATTATTCATTCAGCGTCATGTAGGATAGAATGACAAAATTGATTGATCAAACTCCTAACCAGACCACCTCAGCCCATGAAAATAGAGTTTTCAGAAGTTTTCTATGAATAAATGACACCTCAGACTACCCCTAAAAGAACTGAATTTTATGAACATACTATTGGTTATCCTGCAAACATTTATAAAAATCCAACTGCATGTTTTTATTTTTCTATATATGGTAACTGATTTGCATAAATCCTTCTCCTCGGCAGTGAAGAAAATGAACGCGGTGTAACACGGACCTTATCATGTCTTAGTACTTTAATCTGGTGCCATGTCTAAAACTAGTTCTCATTTACCTTTGAGTAAATGAAAATGAACTCAAATGAGACCCACACCAGGATTAGCATATTGCGAATGAATCAAATACAACCTTCCTCTCTCCCAACCAATTTCTTGAAATAATAGTAGTCATGAATCCCAGCTAGTCATTAAAACATTGGGATCTTCATAGCTGAGGCCAGTGACCTTTCTTAACTTGCCATGGACATCCTCTATTACTTACCAAGGTATAGGTTATCTTGGTTTGCAAAGGTTAAACTCAAATGCTGCTTTACCTTCGACTAGAATACGATCCCTCACATTAATCTTTTCTTGGATAATCTGTTTCCCATCAAGGAGTCTCAATAACAACACCTCCAATGTGACAAAGTTCTTCACGTATTTTGCTGCCTGCTCCACCTCCATATATGGTTCACCATGTTCAAGGAGGTCATGCAGTGGAAATGTCAACAACAACTTGAGATGCTTAGAAATCAAACAAAGTTTAGCTGATTGGTTAAAGCTTTACAGCAACTGATAAAATATGATTTCGTTGACAAAAATCAACTAGTGTTGGATCACTTCCCTTGTACGCCAGTATCTCCGAACATATCTTAACGTTTTTTTTATTAACAAAAGGGATAGGGAGATAAATCTCCTCACCTCGCAAGGTAATATTTGATTCGAGATGCTCAGATTTTTCAAGTCTCTTCCCATCCTGCAAGATAATGTTCGATTCGAGATACTCAAATTTTTCCAATCTCTTCCCACATTATAGTGGATAGGTCAACCTGATACTATTAAGACGCCGGCTAGTAGAATGTGCAAAAAGGAGAAGACCCTAACCTCTCATTCACACCAACTATTAATACAAGAAAAAGGAAAATTAGCAACCCTTTTCTCCCGACGCTTTGGCTGAGCGTCAGGAGATACCGCAAATCCGCTGATACTTTTAAAAAGCGTGGTATCCTCCGTTACTTATAAGTGTCGCTAAGTTTATTATGTCCCGACGCTTTTAAGCGTCGCCGGATTTTTAAGCGGGCGTTAGGAAGCTCCGCCACCTGTCGATGCTACTGAAAAGCATCGTCCAAAGCCAGCTTTTAACGATGGTTATAAGCATCAAAAAATTCCTCCTCTTATACCCAGCATCGAGCCCTAATTTTTCATTCAATCGATCCGCCACCGAACCCATTCTCTTATATTTCCTCCTCCCTCTCCCTCCTCCTTCATCTCCGACGCGTTGCCTTCGGGTCCCTTCGTTGTCGCCAAAGCTCTCCGATGCCTTCATCTCCTTTGTCTCCATTGTATTGCCCCTCTTCCGTACCGGCTCACCGATCGAAGCCCCACCCTCCCACCTGCTATCCCCGCCAACCTCCCTGCCTTGCTCCACCGGTCGACCAAGAGGTCGTCAAGCAGCAAATATCCCATAGATTTTTTTTTCCTCATCCGGTTTATTTTTTGGCTATTTTAGGTTACATTCAAGTATAGTAATAAGCATTATAATTAAAAATATTTGATTCGGATTCAATGCTTTAGTAAGATGCATTGATCAATTATATAATTTATATTCCATTCTTATCAAGAATATATCGTTTGATTCAAATTTGCTAACATGTAGGGAGGTATGAAAATGATCTATATCCATGCTAGCTAGTGATGGTCACACTGCAAAAAAACAATCATAATTAAATGCACCGGTTTATTAAAAAAAATAGTCATAATAAAAGGAGTATGAATGATGTGACTAGAATCCTATTTTAGTGATGATATGTCTTTTTTTTAATAATAATGGTTATTTTGTACATAGTTATAGATAAAGTTTACCTTTCATGTTGTTGAACCATATATTCCATTCCCATGGAAATAACATAGTTATGCTATTTTTGATGCAAGTTTGTATGAAGGAGAGGAGGATATTTGTGTTTCATTTATATATAGGTACATTTTGTTCTCCTTTTTAATGCATAGCTTTCTAAAAGCGACGGTCGGTAGGATTAGGATTTAAACCTAGCGACGCTTTTTGAAAGTATCGGCAGGTTACGTCCCCACGCTACCTCATTTCCTATAGTGTGTTACAAGTCCAAGAAAAATTTCTCATTTCCTGTAGTGTGTTACAAGTCCAAGAAAAATTTCTGGATTTAATCTAGTTACTCGCAAGACTCGCAAGATCATGTCTCGAACCCGCGACCTGTTAGTAGTGAAGCAAGGCCTCTATCAACCGGGCTACCGTCTTATTGGTATCTTAACACTTCTTTTACTAGGCCTTTGCATCTGCAGTACTATAAATGTTAGAGGTTTGGAGGGAAAACTCAAAATTCCCTCCAAGCTATTCCTTAGTCCTACATGGGAAAAGGAGAACACCCCAAAGATGTTTATTTATGATCCCTCTTCTGTTTGGCCTTGTACCGTCTTGGGCCACTCACACGCATGCGCGCGGGCCGGCCTGGTTCGGTTCGCGCGCGCGGTCCGGTCCGGTTCGCACGCGCGCCGCGGCGTGGTGTGGTGTGTTATTTTTGCCCGTTTTTTTTCCTTCTTTTTCGTTTTCTACACTGGACCGAAACTGCATCGCGTTTTCTCCGAGCGTCGCATCCTCTGCTGTACCGCATCGCGTCTTCACCGAGCGGTGTTTCTTCATGGAACTTCTCCATCTATAAAAGGATAGAGTCAGATCACAGATGGATTATTATCAATCTATTTTCCCGATCTCTCTCAATCTATTTTCTCGATCTAGAACTCTCTTCCGTTCTGGGTTTTCTTTTCAGTTTTTTTTCACTGCTGGGCGAAGCCATAGTCATTCCTTTCACAGTCGTGCCTGCAGAAGGGATACCTGGTTGTATCTTGGGGCAGAGTTCTCGGATTGAATCCTGCACGAGGGCCGAGAATCGCCTTAGAACAGTGCCTCTGCATGCCTCCGGTCAGAAATCCTAAATCTTAACTTTTATATGCTCTATATTTTTATTGTTTCTAGGTTTTATATATATACTTATAGTACTGTTTTACATAGCATCGTTTACTGTTTTAGGACAGAACATATACAGATACTTTATATTCATTGTTTCTAGGTTTTATTTCATAACGAAGATTTATAATAATCTAAGGCGATTCTAGATGAAATAAAATAGAAACAAAAAATTGTTTAATTAGATATATATGTTTTGATATTGGCTATTAAAATTTTAAAATGAATCTCTTATTATTGTGCAGCTCTAGTTCTTAAATCACCTTGGTATGGGTTCTGTGCATTCTTCTAGCCTTAAACCTGATAGATTTGATGGGAAGGATTTTCTTAGATGGCAAGAACAAATGGAGGCCTGGTTAATTTCATTAGGTCTAATTTCTGTCCTAGATAAAATCCTTCCATTTGAAACCAATTCTCAAGGTTCTGATGCAACTTCTAAGTCTCCTGAAGAAGTAGATTATCACTGCAGATTTAGAATATTGAGTTGTCTTTCAGACAACATGTATGCAACCTATAGGAAATGTCAAACTTCTAAAGAACTCTGGTGTGCTCTAGAAGATACCTATATCAGAGATCATGAGGGGGCTATGAGGTTTACCGTTTCTGACTTTCATAACTTTAGAATGGTAGATAACCAACCAATCAATGACCAGATCCATCATTTCCAAAACCTTGTTCAAGAAATTCTTAGAGGAGGGTCTATCCTTGATGAAACTTATCAAGTTTCAAGTTTAATAGATAAACTTCCTCCATCGTGGACTCAATTTGCCAAAAATCTTAAAAGGACTCAGACTTCCCTGACCTTTAGGTCTCTTCTTCAATCCATCAGGATCGAAGATCAATATAGACTTAGAGAGATTCAAGAAAATCAACTCAAGGCCAAAGTCAACCTTATCGAATGTCAAAGTCAAAATACTAAAGGTCAGAACTCTAGAGATTACAATCCTAATTATAAACCTAAGGAGAAAAATTTTAAAGGAAAAGGAAAACCTTTCCATCAAAATAATATCCATAGGCAGAATAACATAAAATTCAAGGATCAAGGTGATGGAAGATTCTGCTTTGTCTGTGGAAGGGACAATCATATTGCTCCTCAATGTTTCTACCGAAAGAAGCAGAAGGTTGTCCATAAGAAGAAGAATGATACTAAGAACCAGAATCAATTCAAATCTCAGGTCAATATGATTGAAGGAGAATCATCTTCTTTTAGGTCAATCTCCTTCACCCCTTCGATAAATCTAACCTATTTTGATTCCGAATGGTGGTTAGATACTGGTGCTAATATCCATGTTTGTACTGATAAAATTTGGTTTTCATCTTATCAGGGATCAAGTGAAAGAAGTGTAACAATGGGTGATGGAACAGCTGTTCAAGTACTAGGATCAGGTCACATCAATCTAAAGTTTACCTCAGGAAAATCTTTGATTCTTCATGATGTACAGCATGTTCCAGCAATTAGAAGAAACCTAATTAATGGTTCTTTGCTTGTCCAGACAGGATTTAAAGTCGTATTAGAATCAAATAAAGTTGTAATCTCCAGAGGAGATATGTTTATTGGCAAGGGCTTTGTATCTGAAGGATTATTCAAATTAAGTGTAATAGCACCTATTAATATCAATAAAATCTCTGGTTCTTCTTCTAAATCTACTGTGTTGAACTTTGAGACTTGTGAAATTTGGCATGGCAGATTGAGTCATGTCAATCGTCGATCAATCAAGAAAATGTCTGATCTTCTATTAATTCCTAAAATAAATATAGATCATAAATCTAAATATGAAATCTGTGTACAATCAAAATAACCTAGAAAACCATTCAAGCCTATAGAATTTAGATATTTCCAAATCTTAGAACTAATACATAGTGATGTTTGTGATTCTAATAGAACCCTAACACGTGGAGGTAGTCGTTATTTTGTCACTTTCATAGATGATTTTTCTAAATACTGTTACACTTATCTTCTAAAAACTAAGGATGAAGTTCTTAATAAATTTAAACTTTATAAAGCAGAAGCTGAGAATCAATTAGAAAAAAGGATTAAAATCCTTAGATCAGACCGAGGAGGTGAGTATACTTCAAATGAAATAAATCTTTTCTATGAAAAAAATTGAATAATTCATGAAGTTACTGCTCCCTATTCACCTCAATCTAATGGTGTAGCAGAAAGAAAGAACCGAACACTACTAGATATGATAAATGCAATGATCATTAGTTCAGGTGTTCCAGAAAATCTATGGGGAGAAGATCTTCTTTCTGCTAATTACATCCTCAATAGAATACCTGCAAAAGATAAAGATAAAACTCCTTATGAAATTTGGAAGGGTCACAAACCTAGACTTAGTTACTTTAGAGTTTGGGATTGCTTAGCTAAAGTTAGTATTCTTGAATCCAAAAGATTAAAAATAGGTCCTAAGACCGTAGATGCCGTATTTATTGATTATTCGTTGGATAGTAATACCTATAGATTCCTTATTATTAACTCGGAAATATCATCAATATCAAATAATATAATAATTGAATCCAGAGATGCAACTTTCTTTGAAAATATTTTTTCTATGAAAAATAGAGTGTCTAATCCAACGAATATTATTCCATCTTCTGCATCCTCAGTTATAGATTTAACTCATGAACCCGAATCTGAACCTGAACCTAGACGGAGTAAAAAAATTAGAACAGAAAAGAATTTTGGTGAAGGTTTTTTCACCTATTTAATTGAAGATACTCCTTCTACTTATTTAGAAGCTTTGTCTTCTCCTAATGCACCTTTCTGGAAAGAGGCAATCAATAGTGAATTTGAATCCATTATCGAAAATAATACTGGATTCTTACTAATCTGCTTCCTGGAAACAAACCTTTAGGGTGTAAATGGATTTTCAAGAAGAAAATGAAAACTGATGGAACAATAGAAGAATATAAAGCTATGCTTGTTGTTCAGGGATTTGGTCAAAAGGGCGGTATAGATTTCTTTGATACATATTCTCCTGTTGCTCATATCTCCGCTATTAGAGTCATTCTAGCATTAGCTTCCATCTATAAACTTTATGTTCATCAAATGGATGTTAAGACTGCATTTTTGCATGGTGATCTAGACGAAGAGATCTACATGCATCAACCTGAAGGATTTTTTATGCCAGGATAAGAAAATGAAGTCTGCAGGCTTGTAAAATCTCTTTATGGATTGAAGCAAGCACCTAAGCAATGGCATGAAAAATTTGACCAAGTGATCTTATCCTACGGATTTCATATTAATGAATCCGATAATTGTCTTTATCAAAAACAAGTTAATGATCAAATTCATCTTTCTATGTCTCTATGTTGATGACATTTTAATTCTTGCACCAGATTTGAATCTGGTTAATGATATCAAGAATTTTCTGTCTCATTATTTCAATATGAAAGATTTAGGTAATGCTGACTTAATCCTTGGAATGAAAATCATTCGAATTGTCGAATCGGTCAGTTTATCTCAATCTCATTATACTAAAAAACTTATAGACAAATTTGGATACTCTAATTATTCAACTGTTTCTACACCTTTTGATCCATCTATTCATCTTACAAAGAATACTGGAATACCTATAAATCAAGAGAAATATGCACAAATTATTGGATCTCTAATGTATTTATCCAACCGGACTAGGCCTAATATTGCTTTCACTATTTCTAGACTTAGTAGATATACATCTAACCTTAGTTCAATTCATTGGAATGCATTAGAAAGAGAGTTCAATACCTTAAAGGTACTACTGAGTATTCTCTATGCTTTACAGGTTATCCAAATATTCTTGAAGGTTATTGTGATGCAAATTGGATTTCTGATACTTTAGATGTCAAATCTACATCTGGTTATGTTTTTCTGTTATGAGGTAGTGCCATATCATGGCAATCAACTAAACAAACTATTTTAGCTAGGAGCACCATGGAAGCCGAGCTTATTGCTCTTGACTCTGCCTGTACTGAAGCAGAATGGTTAAAAGAGCTTCTTACTGAGATTTCTATATCTTCTCCTATACCTCCAATTTCAATACATTGTGACTCTAGAGCTGCTATAGAATTTTGCAAAAAGAAGTTAATAAATACTAAAGTAAGCAGACACATCAAATTAAGACAAAAATATGTTAAAAGGAAAGAAAAACTTCAAATTGTTTCTATAAGTCATGTAGCTACAGATAATAATCTTGTGCTGATTATCTTACAAAAGGCTTAAACAGGACTAAGGTCCTGATGTCATCGAGGGGGATGGGGCTTAGCCAATAAAGGATCTTCCAGCAGCGGGAACCCAACCTCTGTGATAGGAGATCCCTTGAAGGAGGTTCAATGTGGTAAAAACAAGCTGATTGGTTGATCAGGGAGCACATGTAGTTTATTTAGCAGGAGTCTCTGACTCTAGCACATCCCTATGATGATTAGTGCTCCTATGTAGTATTTAGGAAGAGTTATCTCTGAATAAGTTCCGAGAGGTATTCCTCGAAATGTGACACTACACACATCCTTGGAGGGACTCACCTATATGAAAATATCCGTATTCGGCCGCGGCTAGAGACATAGGCAATCTCTAGAAATTCTCATGAAACAAATCAAGATGCTTGCACACGACCATTAATGTGCAAACCCGCGACATGAGCTTCTATACTGTGGGTATTATAGTAGAAATTTGATCTAACGGAACGTAGTTCAAAACCTGGTTCACTCCGCTCCCTTCAAATCAATACTATCAATGCTAAGTGAAGTGAACTTTAAAGGCACTTCATCAATTACACAGTATATGTACCCAGCAGTAAATATTTTTTATTATGTTCTATTTAATTATTTATAATAAGTGAATTTTGAGTTTTGAGGGGGATTGTTAGAGGTTTGGAGGGAAAACCCAAAATTCCCTCCAAGTTATTCCTTAGTCCCACATGGGAAAAGGAGAACACCCCAAAGATGTTTATTTATGATCCCTCTTTCTGTTTGGCCTTATACCGTCTTGGGCCACTCACGCGCGCACACGCGGCCCGGCCCGGTTCGGTTCGATTCGTGCGCGCGGTCCGATTCGCACACGCACCGCGGCGTGGTGTGGTGTGTTATTTTTGCCCATTTTTTTTCCTTCTTTTCCGTTTTCTACACCGGACCGAAACTGCATCACGTCTTCTCCGAGCGTCACATCCTCTGCTGTACCGCGTCGTGTCTTCACCGAGCGGTGTTTCTTCACGACACTTCTCCATCTATAAAAGGATAGAGTCAGATCACAGATGGATTATTATCAATCTATTTTCCGATCTAGAACTCTCTTCCGTTCTGGGTTTTCTTTTCAGTTTTTTTTCACTGCTGGGCGAAGCCATAGTCATTCATTTCACAGTCGTGCCTGCAGAAGAGATACCTGGTTGTATCTTGGGGAAGAGTTCTCGGATTGAATCCTGCACGAGGGCCGAGAATCGTCTTAGGACAGTGCCTCTGCACGCCTCCGGTCAGAAATCCTAAATCTTAACTTTTATATACTCTATATTTATTGTTTCTAGGTTTTATATATATACTTATAGTACTGTTTTACATAGCATCATTTACTGTTTTAGGACAGAACATATGCAGATACTTTATATTCATTGTTTCTATGTTTTATTTCATAACGAAGATTTATAATAATAAATGCTGCCTATTTCGAGGGAAGCAATATGTAGCTTTTTGAAGATAACTTTGATGAAAGCAAATTAGCTCTTTGAAGCTAGAATCATGTCTCCAAGTTAGTATTTCCCAAATGAAGATAATAAAGAAAAAAAATAAAGTCATGTTGCAACAAATAATCTTGGAGAACTATTGTACCTAGGTTGTTATAACGACCACTGCATACATAATCACCCACCAACAGTTCAATCATTTGTCATTATCTTTCAGCAAATCCATAATTTATAAGGAAACAGAAGATATCATTCCAATAAAGATAAAGTAGATTATTATTAAAATGCACAAGTTGCAATTTAGAACACCTTCAAACCAAAGCATATTTTTGAAGCCTATAATCCACTATATCAACTAGAATCCCTCTTTAGGCTTCCCCACTTGTATTTTACTAGTATCTTTCTTTGATTCCTCAGAGGTTTCACCAAAACCACTCTGCTCTCCCAATATAAAATAAAGGTTCTGCATTAGAAAACCAAGATGTTACTGTCAGAGGATCTCTTAGACTCCACTGAAGGGATCAACATAATAATCAAACTAAAGGGTGTCGGAAGCTATAGGACGATTCCATCAGCATCCATATTTGACATAATTTAATCATACTCTAATCTTTGAGATTTTCTTCTTAACCTTTGGTGCTAATCTCATGCTTAGAATAAGTGTTCAATAAACAAGACCTCGTCGGTTTGGACCATGTATAATCTCGAGTTTTGGCATGCGTGAATTCGAGTTTATTATAAGACAAAAATATTATGGCTTTTGTTTGTTTGATCTCTCTTCGTTAAACAATTCATTAACATTTTTTTTAAGATATGGAGGTAGACTAATCCCAAGAGCAAATCACCACACATGAAGTTGAGTCTCGTTGAGACATAATTATAAAATCCACTAGAATTCGCTAGTTTGTGTTGAAGATAGATAAATTATTTAATGGTAGGCGTCAGTATAGCTAGAACAAACGCACTTTTAGCTGCATTTGTGTTTGTGCCTTATTAGTGTAGACATCGTTGCTCTATGCCTAGATGACACCTATCAGCGAGCGACAGATAATTAATATACATTGAGCAACGACAGCTAAGATTTGGAGTACTATATTAGTGTAGGCATCGTTGTTATATGTCAAGATGACACTTGTCACCTTCTAACTTGTTGAGGAGATCGAATTGATGGGAAATGCCTTTTCAAATATTTTACTTGGCTGGGTGGAGTTTTGGTGTAGGTAACGAAGTCAATGATTTCTTGTAAACTTTGCGAGACAATCTTCTTGACTTAGATAGTATATATTCTTATAATACTTTTGCAATCAATTTTATCAGTATCTTGTATTCTTGCCTTTTTTTAATTTTCTCTTTGTAATAAATATATAATAAGGTAAGACATGGATTTTTTTTTTTTTTTTGGAAGAAAGGATCTCTTTTTGTTTGCAACTAATGGCTGATACAAATACATCATATGACGTGATATATCTGACAAACAAACAGAATTAACTAAGCATGTTTTGCTGGCCCATGACACGTGTGTGTTAGACATATAGGGGATACAAATATCAACACCAAATAATTTAATTAGGAAGAAGAAAAAAAAAATTTCAACCTACTCAACTCAGGTCTTTGCAGAAAATAACAAAATTAAAGTAGGGTTTAGATTTCCTTTTTCCTTTTTTTTTAATAAATAATAAAATAACTAAGGTACAAAATATATTTATACTAATGAGATGTCCGTGCTTATTGCGAGCGGGATTCCCCATCCACTTGGAAGAGAATATAGTTTTTTCTAAAATAAATATAGCTAGTAAAAATAATTATGTACGATTTAATTTTATAAGAAGTAAATCTTAATTTCTGCAACGGCTCACCTAATTCTTTTTTGATAGGAAAATATACTTGATTAAAATCCTTCTAGGAAAAGATTACATTGACCTATCCATTTTGAGGTTTAAAAGATGGACTATAACTTTGATCTCCTGGTGTGACATACTCTTGTAGGTGGTGCTACATCATAGAGTTCGAAGAATTTTTCAATCTTTTTTTTAAGAAAAAGAGAGATTAACTCAAACATTATACAAATAAGTTAAAGATGGATCTCACTCCTGACTATCATTCAATACATCCTATGGTGACAAAAGTGCCCCACATCAAATCTAGTGATTCTCCTGAATTACTAAGATATTGAATCAAAATAATCATTTATTTTTTGTAGGACAATCTTTTCAAGGCATATAAATTCCTTTTTGAAAGTTGGATTCTTGATCATGTTGCAAAGTGCAATAATTAAAGATGGAATTTTAAGCTCTAAAATTCTAATGAAGATCTCTGCAAAATCTTGTCAGTATCTTATCATCCATGTGAAAATTGTTGAGCTAGAGTAAAGAACTTGTCCTTTGGTAGTCAAAGGCTGTAACAACCGTGGGTCCCTAGTTCAAGCTCAATACGCCTCTCCTCATTTTGCTCTTTGCACTTCACATGCTAGGAAGATATACCCTTCAGGAAATTCTCTTTTGATATTCATTGGGGGCATCAAGTCACAGAGATAGAATATAAGTAGCATAGAGGTTGAGTCTAATCCTAGACTTTGCAGTGGACAATAAAAGTCATAGACTATAGCCAAGGAAAAAGAGAACCTTCTCTTTTATGTTAATTACTATGGTTATCAATAAATTATAAGATTTTATTTTGATAATCATATATCCTCAGAATTTTGTGCATTGTGCCTCTGTAATTAATCCAGTGAATCATTTTTTATATATGTAACAAAATAATGCAAAACATACTTTTGCTACAGTTGAACTGACCGGATCACATATTTTTCTCTTGACTATACATTCTTTTTAAAATTAAGGAGTATTTGCCAAAGCCACTATAGTTCTGGCATCCAAGTGAACATTTTTTAATCTAGTACCATTATTTTTAATTTATTAGATTAAGTAGCCATCCTTCTGTATTAACGTGTGGCACTAATATAGAGAAAAATCAAGGCAAGGATCATAGTGATTGAAACTTTTGAATCCTTTGCCAACATTACTGGCCGAAATAAAACAAAAATGTTCAACGTCATATCTTCACTTATCTCAAGTTCGTTTCCACGTACGAGAGACATGGGGAATCCATTCCAAAATGAAAAGAGTTAGAGAACCAGAAGAAGAACAGTAAAATAAATAAAGAAAAGAAGGGTGGAGTAGACGGTGACGATGACAAAAAAGAAAGCATCAGATGTTTTTACGATCGATTACCCTATCTGGTAACGTGACTCTTGCTGATCCAGCAACTTTTTTGTTTTTGGTAATAATGCATCTAATAACAACATTTTATAGAAATAAAAGAAAAGAAAAAAAATCTTTTCTTTTTCGTATCTCAAAAAGTTAGAGAATTTTAGCTTTACCAAGAAGAGACCTGGTGTGAACACCAGAAGCAGAAAGAAACTTCACTCCAACAAGGTTAGCCTTATCCCAATTTGGATCGAAGATAATTAGGTTACCCTGAGTCTTGTAATTAATTTTGAGTTTTAATTCCTGATCAAGAGTGTTTTATTTTTCTAGTCCTGTAATTACTTCTAAATTTATTAATCAAGAGTGTTTTAGTCCTATAATTACTTCTAAATTTCATTTACTGTAAGTCCATTTCAAGTTTTAAAGTCTAGGTCAGTCAAGTCAGTTCAGTTGAGTTAAGTCATGAAGCCAACAACAAGACTCAAATTTTGGACCCCAGAATTTGACCACATGAGGAAGAGAAGACACACCAACCAAGCAAGAGAGAAGGACCATCAACTAGGATCCACTTATGGCACCATATCAACAAAGATGCCACATCAGCAAGATTTAATCAAGTGACCCCACTTGGCGCCACATGTCATCCTGAAATTCATATCCAAGTAGAAGGCCATCTCAACATGCCACGTCATCAGCCAAGGATGCCACCTCACCAGCCACCTCATCACCTTTGGGCGCCAACAAAGGAAATTCAAAAGAATCCAAAGGTGGCCGACCAAGGAAAAATTCAAATTCAAGGAGGTTGGCCACATCCCTCCCAAATCCTTTCTAACCAAACCCTCCACCAAATCCTCCAACCCCCCTTGTAATCCTCCTTAATCTATGGGTTTCAAATTTTAAATGAGTTGTAAGGCTTTTTTTAAGCCCTTGGACGTCCTATTGTAAATCTATTGATGAGATGAATGAAAAATGAAGTTGAAGTTGAAGTTGTAGTCTTATGTTATTTCTTTGAGTGATTGTTCTTAAGCCCCCTCCCCCCCTCACTCGAATCTACTTTCTTCTCCAAGCCATCAAACGCCAAGTTCAAGAAGGATACATTGGAGCCGGCCAAACCATCTCAGACTTCCTTCCTTGCTCATAAATTATTCCATCCCTTCCATATGCCTGCTTTCTTCTTCCTTAACTTTTGATCTTCATTGCAGGATCTTTCGAAGTCTTTGAGTTGTGAACAGGATTCCCCTTGACAATGAACCAACAAGCTAAAGCCCAAGCCCAGCGTTCTGATCTCTGTTATCCAAGTTCTCCAGTCCAGAGCATCGGTAGTTTCAAGGTTTGAAATCATTAGAAGGTTGGAAAGCTCAACAAGGCAAGTCCTCAATCATTAGCCCCTATTGTCTAGATCTTCTTCCTTCTTAGTTTTAGGATTGTGTCTAATCATGTAATAGTCCTTTTTCATGTAATCCTTAAGACTTATTATGATGAGTACAATGCTAGTGTAATTAGGTTTCATTGCTCTACAAACACTAATCAAATCACTAATCATATGCTTGCCGCATCAAGACCTTAGATGTACATCAATGCATATCATGATCCAAAAATGATTAATATAAGAAAGATGTTATGTTCTTTAATGCACATCCCATGTGACAGATTGTATACAGTAATAAAGACTAGACAATATGAATAAGGGATTGTTGCATGATTGAACGGTATACATCTATTCGTAGATAGACTTAACCGGGCATTACATATACGGTGCTGACATGGAAAGGCGGAAATTCGGTGCAATGATGGCTGAGGTTACCGGCACTTCGAGGGGTGGCCCCGCCAGCCAGTGCGGGGGTGTCACGTGGCCACGTCCGAGGAGTAGTTAATACTGGTGCATAATTCTGAGTGGCTGGGACTCCTTTTTTGTCGATGGGAAGCACGTGGCGCAGATCCGTTGGCTAGGGGGTCATAACACACGGGTTTGATGGGCCCTTTCGAAGTGAAAAGAAAAAATTTCTTACTCAAAATTTCCTTTCTTTCAAATCCTTCGTGCTTATCGCAGTGCCCAGACCCTTTCTTCTCCGCGATCTGCACATGTTCTTCTCTTCTCTAGGGGACCAGACCGGCTTTGTTCTTCTCCCTTCTTTCCTTCTAGGGTAGGCTTTTTCCTTCTTAGGTCATCTTTGCAGTATGTCTTGTCCTGATCCTTCCACCCAAAGGGTAGTGCTCTCCTCCTCCGATGAGAAGTCGGAGGGGGCATAGTTTAGGGTTAGCAGGAGACCAGCCCTTCCTGCCCCCCTGTATCCATTAGGGAGCCGGAGGCTGTTCCTTCTCGTCCTACTTGTCCTCCCCTTCTACTCGAATCAGCTCCTGAGTCTGTCCGGTCAACAGGTTCGGGCGGCATCGTTTCGATGATTTTCGCCGCGGAGCTGGGGGCCATCCGGGATGCCTATGGCATCCCGTCTTCTGTTTGACTCATGATCCCCCGCCCCGAGGAGCGGGTCACTTCCAGTGGCCTGGGGCATCTCGCCTTCTATGAGGGGACCTTCTTCGGGGGTCTCCGATTTCCCTTTCATCCCTTCTTCTTATCCGTCCTGAATAACTATCGCCTGGTCCCTGCCCAGTTGCTGCTGAATGCCATTAGGGTCATCTTCTCCTTCATTGTACTATGTCATGTCCATGAGTTCATTGCCCGGTTTTCCTTATTCAGGGCATTCTTTACCCTAAAACGCCACCCGACAGAAGACGGGTGGTGGTCTCTGTCTTCTCGCCCGAAGGGCATCAAATTCGAACTCCCCTCTTCCATCAAGGGATGGAAGAGCAAATTTTTCTTTGTAGACATTGAGAGGGTCGACTGGGCCTGGAGCGAGCCGGATCGGTCCCCTAATCGAATCTCCGCGGTTGACGCAGCTGATCAGGATGATTATGAGTAGCTTCGTACCACCCAGATCCCCTCTCTGGTAGTCCTGCTATCGGAGCAAAACCTTCTCGACGCCAAGGTTAACTCATTAACGAGGTCGGGTGAGTTCAGCTCTTTCCCCATCTGCATTTTCTCTTTTCTTCATCTTAGGCTGACCTTCTTGGCTCCTACATGCAGGGATGATCCCCCTAGAGGGCGAGTCGTTGCCGATCTCCAAGAAGAGGCCGCCTGTCGGGATGGTTGCCGAGCCTCCTTCAAGGCGGGTCCAGGTTGAGGGCGCACTGGCGTCTGCCCTTGCAGTGCCGGCCGCCCCGAGAAGGGAGGCCGAAGCACGGGCGAGGCCGCAGGCTGGAGTCCCTGTTCTGGAGCCTGAGGCGGCTGTCCAGGTTGATACTGTTGCTGCCACCGTGCCACCTCGCCCTCCGGGTCCGAAGATGACTGGGGCTGAAGAAGGAGAGACCCGGGTTAGGGCTCCTCCTGCGATGGGGGTTCCGACCGCGGCTATGCCGGATCCTCGATCGGTTCCTGGGGGTCCCACTACCAGAGGGACGGGCGCACCTGCTCCCAGGGAGAGCAGGAGAGACAAGGCGAGGCACCGCCTTCCGTTCAAGCTAGGGCCGGAGAGCTCCTTGGCCGACAACCGCGCCCTGGCTGCTCGCATGATGGACTTCTCCATCCAGCCATGCGACCAGGAGGAGATGGATGGGCTGCCGGTTGGAGCGGTGATCGACAGCATCTTCCCCCATCTCTACACAGTAGGCAACCACATCCTCTTTCTCTCTCCCCCTTTTTTTTTTAACTTCCCATGTGATGTAGATGGGTGTCGAGGTCCTCTTCATCAGGAGCAGCTGCTGAAACTGGGAACGAGCTGAGTAGTAATAGGCGACCGAAATCGCGTCGTTGAAGGCTAACCTGAAGGAGAAGGTTGACTCCGAGGGGGCGCATGACCGGCGGGTCAAGGACCTCGAGAGGTTGCTTGCCGATTCTGAGGGGCGAGCGAAGGAGCTCCAAGAGAGCCTCGACCATGAGCTAGGGCAATCGAGGAAGAAGTCCGAGGACCTCGCTGACGCTGAGCGGCGGTTGGGCGTGTCTGACACCGAGGCGGCCCGACAGAAGGGGATCACCCAGTCCCTCCAGGCCTGGCTGGCGATGGAGGAGGAGAAGTCAGCCGCGGCCCAGAGGGCAGCCGAGGAGGCCGCCAGGTCAGTTATGGATCTAGGCGTGAGGTGGCCACAGCGAAGAAGGAAGCTGGGGAGGCGGTTGAAAGGTACAGGGCCTCGGAGGAGTTCCTCGTCGAGATCCAATAGACGGCGTCGGACTCCTTCTTCAAGGGCTTCATGTACCTGTGCCACCTGGTCGAGGAGTTCATCTCGACCGAGGGCTGAAGCCACCTTGACTATTCTGGCACTTCAGACCAGGAGGCGGGTGTTGAGGAGGCCGTGCCACCTAAGCCCGAAGCCGTGTAGGCAGAAGCCCCTGCCGATGGAGATTCCCAGCCTGGCGATCTAGCTAGCAAGTAGTTATTTCTCACTTTCTTTATACCTTGTTCTTTTTCTATACTTAACAAGGCCACCCGGCATATCGGGGGCCCGTAGGATGCTTGTAATTGATACTTAATCAATAAAGTACAAATTTTCTTGCAACCATTTCTCTTGTCCGGCTCTTCCTCTCTTTCACTCCCCCTTCTCCTCTTTTGTCTTTTTGATGTATGGGGAGATCAGAGAGGGGGCCTCACCTTGCATGGGGTTGAGTTGTTAGACTTCGACTCCAGCAAGCTAGGCGCAAGTTGATGGCACTCGAAAGTTGCTGGGCTCGGAGGTCTCTTGGCTGGAGATCTGACCTCTGGTCTTGAGCTGGTGTCCTGGAGCTGGGCTCGAGGACGTGGATGGTTGGGAGTTGCATGGCTCGAAGGTCTCTTGACCAGAGATTTGAGCTCCAGTCTTGAGCTAGCATCCTGGAGCTGGGCTCGGGGACGTGGATGGTTGAAAGCTACATGGCTCGAAGGTCTCTTGGTCGGAGATCTGAGCTCCATTTTGAGCTGGCATCCTGGAGCTGGGTTCGGGGACGTGGATGGTTAAGAGCTGCGTGGCTTGAAGGTCTCTTGGCTGGAGATCTGAGCTCCGGTCTTGAGCTGGCATCCTGGAGCTGGGCTCGGGGACGTGGATGGTTGAGAGCTACATGGCTCGAAGGTCTCTTGGCCGAGATCTGAGCCTCAGTCTTGAGCTTGAAAAGTGGCAGCTTCGATGTTGCATTTCCCCCTCGTTCTCTTTCTTTCCTTCCCCTCTCTTCTTTTCTTTCTTTTTTCTTTCTTTTTTTTTTTTTTTTTGGAGTGGGGAGATCAGAGATGAGGGCGCTTGCCGTGTTCCTCTTTTGTTCTCTTTCTTTCCTTCCTCTCTTTTTTTTTTCTTTCTTTTTTTTGGAGTGGGGAGATCAGAGAAGAGGATGCTTGCAGTGCCCCCCTTTGTTCTCTTTCTTTCCTTCCCCTCTCGTCTTCTTTTCGAGTGGGGAGATTAGAGAAGGAGGGTTACCGAGTTGCCCCCTTTGTTCTCTTTCTTTCCTTCCCCACTTGTCTTCTTTTTGAATGGGGAGATCAGAGAAGGGGATTACCGGTCTTGATTGCCTTAGAGCTAGGCTCGAGGCCTTCCTGGACGTGGAGCTAGGCTCGGGCCCAGGGGTTGCCTGAGGTCTTGGCTCAGGTCTTTGGTGCCTTGGAGCTAGGCTCGAGGCATTGATGGGAGCTACGTGGCCCCATGATCTCTTGGCTTCTCGGAGCTGGGCTCGGAGACGTTTGAGATTGAGAGCGACTTGGCTCAATGACTTCTTGGCCGGAGATCTGAGCTTCGATCTTGGGTCAGCATCCTGGAGCTAGGCTCGGGGATGTTGTTGTTTGAGAATGGCATGGCTCAATGACCTCTTGGCCGGAGGTCTGAGCTCCGGTCTTGGATCAGCATCCTGGAGCTGGGCTTGGAGACGTCATTGATTGAGAGCATCGTGGCTCCATGATCTCTTGGCGTCTCGGAGCTGGGCTCAGAGATGTTTGAGATTGAGAGAGGCATGGCTCAATGACTTCTTGGCCGGAGATCTGAGCTCCGATCTTGGACCAGCATCCTGAAGCTGGGCTCGGGGATGTCGTTAATTGAGAGCGGTGTGGCTCCATGATTCCTTGGCCGAAGGTCTGAGCTCCGGTCTTGGATCAGCATCCTGGAGCTGGGCTCGGGGACGTAATTGATTGAGAGCATCGTGGCTCCATGATCTCTTGGCATCTCGGAGCTGGGCTCGGAGACGTTTGAGATTGAGAGCGGCTTGGCTCAATGACTTCTTGGCCGGAGATCTGAGCTCCGATCTTGAACCAGCATCCTGGAGCTAGGCTCGGGGATGTCATTAATTGAGAGCGGCGTGGCTCCATGATTCCTTGGCCAGAGGTCTGAGCTCCAGTCTTAGATCAGCATCCTGGAGCTGGGCTTAAGGACGTTGTTGAAATTTTCCCGCAAGACAGATAGACACTTACGCAAGGAAAAAGCCATTATTATTATCACTGATGGCAAAACCTTACATTATTGATAGTATTTCCGCAAGTTGCAGGCATTCCACGTTCTGGGGAACCTGAGTCCGCTGAGATCTTCGAGGTAGTAGGCCCCTTGTGAGAGGGCTTTAGTTACTTTGTAGGGGCCCTCCCAGTTCTGGGAGAGCTTGCCGCACTCCCTAGGCTAGGACACCTCCGCCCGCCGTAGCACCAGGTCTCTGGGCTTGAAAGCTTTTATCCGGACATGGGCGTTGTAGTACCGGGCCACTCTTTGCCGGTAGGCCACCATCCGTATGCGGGCTTTGTCCCTTGCTTCTTCAAGAAGGTCCAGGTTGAGCAGGAGGTGCATCGAGTTCCGCACTTCATCGTACTACTGCACCCGCAGCGTGGGCACGCCGAGCTCGATGAGGACGATCGCTTCGATGTCGAAGATGTGGCTGAAGGGCGTTTCGTTGGTTGCCGTCCTGGGCATTGTGTGGTAGGCCCACAAGATGCTCGGGAGTTCTTCTGCCCACATGCCCTTAGCTTGGTTTAGCCTGGTTCAGAGTCCTTGAAGGATGGTCCGGTTGGTCACCTCGGCTTCCTCGTTCGTTTGGGGGTGGGCCACCGAGGTGAACCGGTGTTGGATGCCGTGTGCTGCGAAGAATCCTTCGAACTCGCGTTATCAAACTGTCGCCCGTTGTCGATGATGATACAACGAGGGAGCCCGAAGCGGCAGATGATTGACTTTCAGAAGAACTGGCGGACATTGGCTTCCACGATCCGAGCTAGCGGCTCTGCCTCGACCCACTTGTTGAAGTAGTCGATCGCCATCAGCAGGAACTTTTACTGCCCTGATGCTGGGGGGAACGGTCCTAAGATGTCCATTCCCCACTGGGCAAAGGGCCAAGGGGCTGAGAGCTGGGAGATCGGCGCCGCCGGCTAACGCTGTTCGTTGGTGTGGCGCTGGCATTTGTCGCACCTTTTGACGAAGTCGGCAGCGTCCTCCCTCATGGTCTCCCAAAAGTATCCCTGGCGGAGGGTTTTGTAAGCCAGTGTTATCCCTCCCACGTGGTTCCCACAGAGGCCTTCGTGTATCTCTTAGGGCACAAAGGCCACCTCGGCGGGCCTGAGGCATCTCAGGAGCGGGTAGGAATAAGTCGGCGGTAGAGTTGGCCCTCCATCAAGACAAACCGGGGGGCTTTCTTCCTGATGAGAGTGGCTTCTGTGCTGTTTTCTGGCAGGGTGCCGTCAGTGATGTACCAGACATACTTGTCCATCCAGCTCAGCTCGGGGATGACTTGATGCACCTCCATCGAGCTCTCGTAGCTGGGACTTTCAAGGTGCTCGATGTAGGCGCGTCCTAGAGACGAGTCCGGCAATGTTGCGAGCCTGGACAGCGTGTCCGCATATGCATTCTCCCCTCGGGGGATGTGGAAGATGCTTAAGCATCGGAGACCTGCCGTGCTCGCGCGGACCTGTTCCAAGTACTTCATCATCTGGGCATCCCTCGCTTCATATTCTCCGAAAATTTGTCCGGCGATCAGTTAGGAGTCGGTGAAGACTTTCAAGTCCTGCACACCCAACTCGCAGGAAACCCTGAGGCCCACGAGGAGTGCCTCGTACTCCGCCTGGTTGTTGGTTACGGCGAACTTGAAGCGGAGGGCGCATTCTGCCACAACCCCATCACAGTTGGTTAGGATGAGGCCTGCTCCGCTCCCGCCAGAATTAGATGCTCCATCTACATGGAGGATCCAGGGCTTTTCTCCTGGCTCGGGCTCCGTTGCTGTCTGCTCCAGCTCCTTGACGAACCCGGTGCACTCAACCACGAAGTCGGCCAGGACTTGGACCTTTTGTGACGACCTCGGTCGGTACGCTATGTCGAATTTGCTGAGCAGCAGGGACCACTTGGCCAACCTCCCGGATGTCTCGAGTCGAGTGAGGATAGTCCTCAGTGGCTGGTCCGTCACGACCACTATTGGGTATACTTGGAAATAGGGCCAGAGATGCTTAGCAGACATTATTAGTGCAAAAATGAGTTTCTCGGAGTGAGTATACCTGATCTTCGCATCGTGGAAGATTTTGCTGGTGTAGTACACCGGCTTCTGAGATTTGTCCTCATTTATGCAGACGAGAACTGAGCTGGCAGCTCCCGGTGTCACTGCAAGGTACAGTAGGAGTTCCTCTCCCTCCTCCGGCCTGGAGAGGGGAGGCGAGGAAGTTCTTCAGCTCCTCGAAGGCTGTCCTGCACTCCTCGGTCTAGGTGAAGTCGTGCATCTTACGCAGCACCTTGAAAAATGGCAGGCAACGATCAGCCAACCTCGAGATGAATCTACTGAGGGCGGCGACACGTCCCGTTAGGCACTGGACCTGCTTCTTGGAGGTCGGGTGTTCCATGTCGATGATGGCCTGCACCTTCCCTCTGGGTGACCATGAAGCCAAAATTTTTCGGCCGCCACCCCGAAGGTGCACTTTGCTAGGCTTAGCTTCATTTGATGTTGCCGCAGGTTATGAAAGGACTCAACGAGGTCAGCTACATGGCTCGAGCCCGGCGTGCTCATGATGAGCATGTCGTCCACATACACTTGCATGTTGCGGCCAATCTGGTCTTTGAAGACCCTACTGACCAGGCGCTAGTAGGTAGCTTTTGCATTCTTCAAGCCAAAAGGCATCATCCTGTAGTAGTACGTCCCTTGGTCGGTGACGAAGGCAGTGTGCTCCTCGTCTTCCGGATGCATGTAGATTTGATTGTACCCGAAAAATGCATCCATGAAGGAGAGCAACCGGTGGCCCGAGGTGGCATCTACCAGCTGGTCGATCTTCGAGAGAGGGAAGCTATCCTTCGGGCAAGCTTTATTGAGGTTGGTGTAGTCCACACAGATCCTCCATTTGCCATTATTCTTCTTGACCATCACTACATTCGCCAGCCAGCTCGAGTAATGGACCTCTCGGATGAAACCGGTAGCCAGGAGTTTATCAACTTCTTCATTGATAGCTACCTGTCTCTTCGGGGCAAAACTTCTCTTCTTCTGCCGAACTGGCTTGTGCTTTGGGTCGACACTCAATTTATGAGTAATGATGTCATGGGGGATACCTGGCATGTCCGCCGCCATCCAGGCGAACACATTCGCATTCACCCACAGGAATCCCAGCAGCTGGGCCCTCTCCTCCTCAGGTAGCTGGGCTCCGATTTGCACCATCTTTGCGGAGTCCTCTCCGAGCGGATAAGAAAGTAGACGCTCGACCGGGCCTCTCCTGGGGTCTTGGGCCCTTTGGTCAAGGTCGTCCATGTTGGGGTCATCTTGAGAGACCTTGGCCCCAGGAAGGGTTTGGAAACAGTGCTGCACCGACTAAGGTGCTCATCTTATCTCCCCGACACCATAAGGAGTTGGGAACTGTACAAGTAGCCTCTTGGTGGAGGCAACAGCATCAAGCAGGTTGAGCCCGGGTCGGCCCAATATCATGTTGTAGGCGGAAGGAAGCCTTACAACCGTGAAAGTCATCATGATGGTGCACTACCGAGGTGGGGTTCCGGCAGTGACCGAGAGAGTGATTTCTCCTTCTATCCTTACGGAATCGCCCGTGAAACCAACAAGGGGTGTATGCACGGGCCTAAGCTGATCGGGACAGAGATTCATCCTGGAGAAGGCATCATAAAAAAGCACGTCTGTGGAGCTTCCACTATCAACCATGATGCACTTTACAGGGTGCTTCACGATCGTCATTTCGATGACCACGGCATCATTATTTACATTTTTCTCCCCATTTTCCCCCTCCCTCATAAAGGGGAGTACATTCTCAGAGTTCCTTGCCCCTCGAGTCCTCTTGGATGCACGAGCAGCTCCCCAAGAGATCATGCCCACCGGCTTCTCGGTGGGGCGGTTGTCGATGGTTTGAGCTGGCGAAAGAGTGACGAGTGCCTGGGACTTCCCTTGAGGTCTACCCACCATGATCCTTTTGAGGTAGCCTCTCTTGATGAGGTCCTCAATCTCCCACTTAAGGTTGCGGCATTCCTCGATGTCCTAGCCGTGGTCGTGGTGAAAATGACAGTACTTCATCTTGTCACGGCCGGTGGAGGTCCTCAACAGAGGCGGGCGCCTTAGATAGTCCTCGCCCTCAATTTCAATATGGATTTCATCCTCGGGGTGAGGAGAGGGGTGTAGCTCTCCCCAGGGACAGGGGTCCCTCTCAGTCTTGGTCGGTCCCTCCGAGAGCTCGGAGCCTGGGGTGCTGGTTTCCGGGTCCCGGATGCTTTAGCGGGGGCCGACTTCTTCGGGGGTCCTCCGTCAAGCTCCCACCTCGTACGGTTCGCCTCCTCGGCATGGATGTACTTTTGGGCCCGGAGCAAGAGCTCGGAGTAGGTCTTGGGGGGCTTCTTATCCAGCGAGTAGGTCAGGCGGGAGGTCCTGAGCCCTCGCTTCAGTGCCAGCATGGCGACTGGCTCTTCAAGATTGTAGATCTCCAACAAGGCGGCCTTGAAACGAGCCACGTAGTCCCGCAGGGGCTCACGGTCCTGTTGCCGGATGGAGAAGAGGCTATCTGCCTCTTGTGGCAACTTCCTGCAAGCATCGAAGTGAGCTACGAACTTTTGCCCCAGCTGGGCGAAGGAGCTGATGCTCTCTGGCTCCAGACGGGTGAACCATGCCCTGGCTGCCTTCCGAAGAGTAGCAGGAAAAGCGATGCAGAGGAGAGCATCGGTAGCCCCCTAGACCCTCATGAAGGTCCGGTAGCTTTCCAGGTGGTCCAGGGGGTCGGTGGTTCCATCGTAAGGATCCACCTACGGCATCCAGAACCGCTGCGGGATCAGCTCCACTTGGATTTCTTGGAAGAATGGGAGACGGGCATCGTAGCCCGCCGGCTCACTAGCGGAGCCCTGCATGCTGGAAAACCGGTGGGCGAACTCCGCCAGCTTGCGTTCATGTTCCTCCAGGCGCCTCTCCGCCGTGCACCTTACGGCTTCATCAATGGATCCCTCCACCGAAGGAGACAGAGAAGGTGACATGGATCCATGGCACCCGTGGCGGGGGGTCTTGCTTTTCTTGCCTCGGTGCGGTCTGGGCACCTCCCGCCCGAGGTTCGACGAGCGGCTCTCTCCGTCGGCAGAGCCGGCTCGTTGTCTTTTCACTAGAGCTTGATGGCTACCCACGTTGTCGGTAGTGGCCCGCGGCTACGACAGCCTTCCTTGGATGGAGCGCAGGCTGTCACGGGGAGCTGTGGCATGAGCCGCCGGGGTCGCTGGCTGCTGGCAGGTAGCCACGGACCGGTGCTGGTGTTGAAGCTGGCGCACTGCCATGGCAAGGACTTGCATTTGCTGGGCAAGTGCTGCCATCTGGACTTCCGGTGGAGGTGGCTGGACCGGAACGGGTGGCTCCGCTTCTTGGCGGTGCTGGTTCCCTCGAGAGGGGGAGTCCCCCGCACGGCTGGTGGAACCCTCCCTTGCCCTTGTCATCACCATCCTTCCGCCTGGTTTGTCTGTAAAGAGGTGGAGGGTTAGACCCCTGCCTAGCATGCCAATCTGTTGCTGCCAAGACCGTCGTGGCCCATAGCTGCTGCCTGTGCCAGAGCGTGCTCCCTTCGCTGCCTGTCGGTCCTCTGCTCCTGGACTTGCGAAACAGGGGTTAGTGACCCGGGCTGGGGTTTCCGGCGGGGGCACTCCGACGATCAAGTCAGTGACGATCCAGGGAAACAGATCCTCCTGGTCGGGCCCCTATTTTGATGGACTCCGCACTAGGAGGAGTGAAAGATATGTGTTGCCGCCTAGATCATCGTGGCCCGTAGCTTCTGATGGCATCAGGTGTTCTGCGTCCGCCTGCCGGGGATGCCTCTGGTGCCTCGGGACCTGCAATAAAGCCAATGTCAGTGACCCGGGCTGGGGATCCTGGCGGGGGCACTCCGACGGTCAAGTCAGTGACGATCCAGGAGAACAGATCCTCCTGGTCGAGCCCCTCTGGATGAGCTCCATGCTAGGAGGAGTGAGTGGAGTGTATGAGAGTGTGAGTGTGAGCTGGGAGATGTGGTGGCTGAGGTGGTCTTGCCCTCCTCTCTGGCCTCTCCCCCCTCTCCCCTTTCTCTTTGTCGTGGTTGTTGTTGTAAAATTGTTGTTCTTATTACCTCCTTTTTGCTTACTCTGGTCGAGTCTTCTAGTTTAGCTTGCCTCGGGGTTCTCCCATGCGGTCGGATGGGTACGACGAGGTATCATGCCGTAGACGGGATGCCTCTTTTATTGGATAGCCAGGGAAGCTTCTACATGCCTCTGACATTCCTTATGTTTACCCCTCTTCTGGAAGACTGGCAGGATCTCGATTCGCGGGCCACCGGTCTCGGGACCCTCGCTCTCCAGTGGGGTCTTTTCTCCGTTCGTATGGTAGGTCGGCGGAGGGCATGGTGCCTTGATGTGAGCTTCCTTTCTTTCTGGTGTGGACGACGGTCGTGGGCATTAATGGCGACGTGGCGGGTGCTGTCGTACGGTCCTCAGGAGGCCCACCACTGTCCTCGGAGGGGAGTGCTGCTTCCTTGGCAGTTGGTGCCTTGATTTGAGCTGGGAAGATGGGGCCCGCCTTCGGTGGGCTTGCTTTAAGGTGGCTCGACTGGGTGGTGAAGGGCCAAGCTTAACTCCGGGCCAGCGGGGCTGGGCTTCGGACGAGCTCAACCTGATGAGACGGACAGGGGCTGACCAGCCCAGGGGATCCGACCTCGGAGGGGCTCCTCGTGGCGGAAGAGGCTTGAGCTCGATTCCTGACCACGGGGCCCGACCTCGAGGAGTCCACCTCGGACGGTGGCTTGTGCTTGGCTCCGACCTAGGTGTCCTGACTTGGCAGAGACCGACCTAGCGGAGGATGGATCTCAGCTTCGGTGGATGACCCCATTGCTCCGGGGGTACTCAGCCTGGTGAAGGGGCTCATTAAGGGAATCCACCGTGGGGCCCGGTGAGGGCTCCATGTCAGTCTGTCCATGCCACATCAGCGATCTAGCCACATCATTTGCCCCTCACTCCCGAGGTCCGTTGGTACACGGTGCTCGGGATGGGGGTAATTGCGGTGCTGACATGGAAAGGTGGAGAAATCTGGTGCAATAATGATCGAAATCAGCGGCGCCTCGCTCGGCGGTCCTTCGAGCCTGTTCGAGGGTGCCATGTGGCCACATCTAGGGAGTGGTTATGGCGAGCATGGAAGTCAGAGCTACCGCGGTAGAATTGGGGGTGCTGGCCCCGTTGATTAGCGACATGTGGCAAGTCTCTTGGGGAAGCCGAAACAGTACGGTCGGGTGTAGGTTGTCTCGAATGGAGGGGTAAGTCTTTTCGAAGTTTATCTCTTTCGAATCCTTCATGCCCGGCGTCGTGCAACAGTCCCCTCCTTTTTCTTCTCCGGTCGTCATCATCCGTTTAGGATTTTAGCAGGTTAGCCCCCTCTTTTTCTCCCTTCTTGTCGACTAGGGGTCGCCGTAGGTTTTCTCCCGTCCTTCCCTTTTTCTTCTATGGATCACTTTGGTCCAAACTTCCATCCTTCCTGCCAAGCCGAGGCCGAACCTTTCCGGCCGAAGACTCCTTCTTCCTCTGACGAGGAGATGGAGGCGGCAAAGTATGAGTTCAGTAGGAGACCTTTCCATGGCCCGATAGCCATTAGAGAACCCGGGTCTTCTCCTCCACCTCGCTTGGCTCTTCTCCCTGCTCCCCTTCCTGCTTCCGTCCCTGAACCCGAACCTTCTCGGTCGACAGGTCCCGGAGGGATTGCTTTGGTGATCTCCACTGAGGATCTGGTGGCCATCCAGGGTGCTTACGACATCCCTGAGTCCATCCAGCTCTCTGTCCCTCATCCTGGGGAGAGGGTCATGTTCAATGGCCCTCGGCGGATTGCCTTCTATGAGGAGACCTTCGCCGGGGGCCTTCGGTTTCCTGTCCATCCTTTCTTTCTCTCCTTCCTGACCAACTACCATCTTGTTCCTGCCTAGTTGGTCCCCAATGCCATCAGAACGATATTTTGCTTCATCGTTCTGTGCCACTTCCACGGGATTGTTACCCATTTCTCCTTGTTTTGGGCCTTTTTCACCCTGAAATGCCACCCCACCGAGGAGGGGTGGTGGTCCCTCTCTTCTCGCCCTCAGGGTGTTCAATTTGAGCTCCCCTTTTCCATCAAAGGATGGAATAGTAAGTATTTTTTTTTCTCGATCGAGGAGATTGACTGGGTCTGGAGCGACCCAGATCGGTCTCCAAAAGGAACTCCTCTGTCGAAGCAGCCGACCTCGACCTGTACGAGCTGCTCAGATCGGCCGAGATCCCATCACTTGAGGTCTTGCTGTCGGAGCAGAATCTCCATGAGGCCGGGGTCAGTTCAGCGTGGGAGTCGGGTGAGTTCGACTTGGCCACCCCCTCTCATTTCTTATTCACTTTTCTTTTTTTTCTTTCTTCTCCTCTTCTCTCTCTTTTTTTTTTTTTTTTGAGGTTCACCATGTCTTTTCTGGTGCAGAGATGAAGTTTTCGATGGATGAGCTACTCTCATTTTCTGAGGAATGAGAGCAAGCAGCCGAGACAAGCAAGCCCGCTCCGAAGAGGGCTCAAGCTGATGATGGTGCGAGGCTAGCGCAGGCCAGGCAAGACACACCGGTCTCAGAGCAGAGGTGGAAGAAGGCGGTCGTGCCCGCCCGCAAGCCTTCATGGCAGCACGAATTGGTTCCGGCGCACGAGCTCGAGGTGGTCGTCCATGCCAGATCGGCCGTCGCCGCCACCAGGGTAGAAGTCCCTCCTCCGGAGATCGTCGATGTCGAGGAGGAGGGGAGATCGGGAGAAGCGAGGCCAGCACCCTAAGCGTGGGCCGAGGTGGTGCCGAGCGGGCCTCCCATCGCTGAGGGATCCGAGCCGGCGGGGAGGCAGGACAGGGACTATCGCCGAGTCCCCTTCCGCCTGGGGCCCAACGTTTCGCTGATGAAGGACCCAGGGCTCGCTGAACGGATGATGGACTTCTCAGTCTAGTCTTGCGACAGGAAAGAAGGGAGCGGGAGCTCCTGGGCGACATCATCAGCTCGTCCTTCGCCAACCTGTACGCCGTAAGTCCTTTCTCTCTTGTCTTGATGCCTTTTAATCCTTCTCAGCACTGCAACTAATATATTTCCTTTGGTGCAGCATGGCAGGGAGTTGATCCTTATCAGAGACTACTGCCGCAGCTAAGCAAAAAGGGACAAGGAGCAATAGGCAAAGCTCGAGTCCCTGAAGGTTGAGGTGGGCCGAAAGGACACCGAGATCTGGGAGGCCAATTCAAAGGCTAAGGGCCTCCTGGCTGAGATCGCCGACACTGCCCAAATAAAGAAGGAGTTCGAGGGAGAGCTCGAGTCGAAGAGGACTCGGCTGAAAGAGCTCCAAGCCGAGGTAGAGGCGGTGAAGGACAGGGCTGCCTCTAATGAGAAGAGAGCAGCAACCGTGGAGGAGAGGGTCGCCACCATCAGTCGCTCCACCGAGACCGTCGAGAAGGCGATGTCGATCGTGATCCGGCAGCACGAGCACACCAGAAAGCAGCTGGAGGAGTCGAGGCAGCGAGAGGAGGCCACGAGAAAGAGGGCTGCCGATGCGGTGGCCGCCTTCAAGGCCACCCCTGAATATATCAAGGACTTCACAGAGGCGGCAACGGACTCCTTCGCCAAGGGGTTCGCCTACTGCCGCCAGCAGCTACGGGGGATCCTTTCTGAGGAGCGACTAGCTGCGCTTCGGACTCCTAGCAAGAAGGCGCCGGCTCCGAAGGTGGTTGCAGGAGGGCAAGGAGCCACTCCGATTGAGTCGCTTTCGCAAGTGGCCCCGGGGTTTGCTGAGACTACTTCGGTTGTGGCAATGGCCGAGCCAGCGCCGCAGGAGAGGGCAGCCGAGCCGGCCTCCTCAATGGCAGCTGCTGAATCTGCCCCTCCAATAGAGCCTGCTTAGGTGCGCGACCCTGCGCCGGAGATGGAGGAAGGGGAAGTCCCGGCCGTGCACCGCCCAGGGAATGAGCCAGCCTCATAGTATAGGACTTCCCTTGTACTTTCTCATTTTCTTTCTGTTGTTTGTTTGTTTTGTTTTTGAGCCGGGCTGCCTGGCCTGTCAGGGCCCAGAAAATGATGTAAAACTTTTCCTCAAAGTAATAGAAATCAGTTTTGCAAGTGTGATTTCCTTTTTCTTTTGTGGTATGAATGTCCTACTTCCTCTTTTCTCCTCTCTTCTCTTTACTTTCAGTGCGAGGAGGTTGTAGGGAGGAACTTCGGACCTGGGTGCCTAAGGGCTGCACATATCTTGAATATCTTGGAGCTAGGCTCGAGGCTTGATTGTTAGATGTCGGGCTCAAGAAACATCGCCTCGGAGCCGGGCTCGGGGATGCACTAGCCGGAGAACTGCATGGCTCTAAGGTTCGCTTGGCCGGAGATCTAAGCTCCGGTCTTGGATCGGCATCCTAGAGCTGGGCTCGGGGATGTTGATAACTGAGAGCTGCATGGCTCAAAGGTTTCCTTGGCCGGAGATTTGAGCTACGGTCTTGGGCTTGAATGCCTGGGGCTTCCCAGGTCTTTGTGCCGGAGGACTCTTCTCTGGGCTTTGATGCCGAAGAGCTAGGCTCGAGGCTTGAGTGCCTGGGGGCTTCCCAGGTCTTTATGCCGGAGGACTCTTCTCCGGGCTTTGATGCTGAGGAGCTAGGCTCGAGGCTTGAGTGCCTGGGGGCTTTCCTGGACTTTATGCCGGAGGACTCTTCTCCGGGCTTTGATGCTGAGGAGCTAGGCTCGAGGCTTGAGTACCTGGGGGCTTCCCAAGTCTTTGTGTCGGAAGACTTTTCTCCGGGCTTTGTCCCTCGTCTCTTCGAGGAGGTCAAGGTTGAGTAGAAGATGTGCCAAGTTCTGTATCTCGTCGTACCGCTGCACCTAGAGTGGGGGCATGCTGAGCTCGACCGGGATTACTGCTTCAAATCCAAAGATGAGGTTGAAGGGTGTTTCGCCCGTCGCCATTCTGGGTGTTGTATGGTAGGCCAACAGGACACTTGGGAGTTCTTCTGTCCATCTACCCTTCGATTGATCCAACCTGGTGCGGAGTCCTTGAAGGATGGTTTGGTTTGTTACCTCGACTGAAAGAAACCGATATAGGTGGTTTGACATGATTTTACACTAGGCATGCAAACAGGTACGGGAGCAGAAAGGATTTTAAAAATATTTTTAAAAAATCCGCGCAGCGGAAAACTTCTCCGCCCAGAACCTAATCTATTCATGCTGCATGTAGGCATGTATCAAGACATAAAATATTTGCAAAAAATATTAAACAAATAAATCTACTTATTCATGATTAAAAAATAATTTTTTATACCTTTATTCTGCCTGGAATAACTCTGGAATAAAACTGGAATAGGCTGGAATAAGTGGGATAAACTTATTCCAGTATTCTTCTTCGTTGGGCTGAAACTTAGCTCTATTTTTGGGTTGAAAAACATCATCGGAACTCTACCTTCCGAACCTCCGTTTGCTCCCAAATTTGAGCAGCGGCAAGGTGATCGAGTCTACTTCAATCTTCAACAAAGAACTGCAAGAAAAAGTTAGCCAAAAAAATATAGAAATTTGCCAAAGTCTGCTGCAGATTTTCTACAGCAGAACTGAAACAGCAACTTGTTCTTCGCATTGGGAGCTGCAGCAGCGATCCCGGCTCGCGTAGCTTGTTCCCAGGAGTAGAAGAGTACTCCCTCTAGAGGGAAGACACGCTGGGGGCCCTCCGATCCCTCTCCACACGCAGTGCTAGCCGCTGGAAGAAGAAAAAGCCACAGTGGACGATAGCAATTTGGCTTTGCTGCAGTCCTGGGTTTGAGCACAGGAAACAACCGGTTCTCTCCCTCACACACTCCAAAACCCAGCCCCAAGAGCACCCCAAATGAGCCTCTCATAGAAGAAGAATACTCAGATGTTATTGTTGCTCTCTCTCGGTTCTCACACGCTGGAAACTTCAACTTAGAACAGGGTGGCTGCAGGGATTTATAAAAGCTGCAGGGAAGGAAGATAAAAGGGCTGGGAGACCAAGAAAAACTGCTGCCGTTCACCATTTAACTAGCAGTTAAACGGGGGATAAAGATCACGGGTGGAGGAGAGGAAGAGGTGCCCACAGCCAGCGTCGATCGTTTGGGACGTTTGGATTTCTTTTCGGTCGTTTGGCCTCCTCCAGTGCAAGTTTTTCCCAGCAAATGAACCGTGTTAAACGGTCAAGAGGAGAGAAAAACTGGTCCAATCAAAACCGGTCCAAAACCATTTAAACCAATTTGGTTCAAACCTATTGGTTCAAATAACCAACGGTGGTTCAATTCAATTGAACCGGTCCGAGCCCAATAAAATTGGTTCAATTGGTTCACAACCAATTGGAGGCCGAAATGAACTCCGAATCAGTTCAAAACTGATTCAGAAAAATCCTGGCGCAGAGCTGGTCAGCCCGGAACAATTTCCAGTTGACACAGACAAGGGAAAAATGGTAAAAAGAGTGCTCAAAAAATACTATGACCATAAAACCGAGACGATTCCCAATCGTAATCGGTATTCGGATCAGAGAGTTATCCTCTGTGGCGTGTGACCTCATAGGTTCGAACCTAAACGGTAGCACTGGAACAATTCCAGTACCAGCACAGGAGACCATCTAGCAATGGGTCCGGCATCCGGATAGGTCGAAGATGCGGGAGCAAACTATCGACCTCTGGCATATGGTTACCGTATAATTCATCCCTTTGACCTCTAATGCTCAGGACGACTGAGATTGGGCTGCCAACCCAGACTGAGTCAGTCGACTAAGTGTCTTAACCTTGCAAGCCCAGTGAGTCTTCACTAGGGCTACCCCAGCTGAGGATTTGCTAAATTGAGATACTGCGAGACATTCAATCCAAACTGTTTGGACAGGTCAATTCTATCTTGGTCCATCACTGCTCCACAAGTACTTGGCTGTACCCATAAACCTTCCATCACCGGATTAAAAATCCGGGTAGTCTGGTACCAAAGCACAGGGAGTTGCTTGCAAGCTACCATGATGACCTCAGGTCAGAGGGACACATATACCCATATCCAATCGTGAGTATCCCTTTAGCAGAAAGGGGCTGCACGGAGACACTTTCAATGAGATATCACATATCCCACTTGTAGATCACATCAGTGTCACTACACTCATTTGGTCAAGAGGACAACCAAACGATGTAAACTACAACAACCTATACTTGATATATTGCCGTCCTGTAAAATATATCCTTTGGTTGTGAATAGGGTTCAAGGACCAATCGATACATCCTCTCTGTATCGAAGTCAGTGTAGTCCTAAGGACTTCATCACAAGGAAAGAGTTCATTTCAGGAAAATGTAGTATGTGATGAGCTGCCATAAATAAAAAAATATATTTTATTAATTCATAAAAAGAATACAATACTGAGCTCAACCGCCTACAACCCAGGCGATTGGCTTTGGGACACAATTCCCAACAACTCCCACTTGTACTAAAACCAATCAGAAGAGTATCTAATACCCATTTCCCATTTACAATAGTCGAACTCTTTTATTCCGAGGGCTTTAGTGAAGGGGTCGGCCAGATTTTCTTTTCCATCGATCTTCAGAGGATTGATGTCGCCTCGTTCCACGATCTCTCGTACGAGGTGGTAGCGCCGTAGTATGTGCTTGGTGCGGTGATGAGCTTTTGGCTCCTTAGCTTGAGCAATGGCTCTAGTGCTGTCATAGTACATCGGAATAGGACCATCTAGGGAAGGTGCCACCCCTAGCTCTCCAAGGAACTTCCGCAACCACACAGCTTTCTTTGCTGCATCTGATGCTACAATATATTCTGCTTCGCATACCGAGTCTGCAACAGTTGCCTGCTTGGAACTTTTCCGGCAGATCGCTCCTCCATGCAGGGTAAATACAAACCCTGACACACTCTTGCTATCATCTCTATTTGACTGGAAACTAGAGTCAGAGTACCCCACAAGTTTCAAGTCAGGTTCTCTATAAATCAGCCATTGATCTTTAGTATTTCTCAAATACTTAAGGATGGACTTAACCACCTTCCAATGCGCCTCACCTAGGTCAGACTGGTATCTGCTCACTACTCCTAGTGAGTATGCCATGTCTGGTCTAGTATAAGTCATAGCATACATGATAGAGCCTACTGCAGAAGCATAAGGTACTCTACTCATGTGCTCTCTTTCCTCAGGAGTTGTCGCACAATCCTTCTTGGACAGAGTAATTCCAGAACCTATCGGGAGATAGCCTTTCTTGGAATTTTCCATGCTGAACCGTTTCAGCACGGTGTCAATGTACGTAGACTGGGACAATCCCAAAAGCTTCTTAGATCTATCTCTATAGATCTTCATACCTAGTATGTAAGAAGCTTCACCCAAGTCCTTCATGGAGAACTGAGATGATAACCAGACCTTTATTCCTTGTAATGCTGTGACATCATTCCCGATTAAGAGAATGTCATCAACATACAGTACTAGGAATACAATCATAGAACCATTAATCCATTTATAGATGCACGGTTCTTCTCCGTTCCTAACGAAGCCATACGATTTGATACACCTATCAAACCGTAAGTTCCAACTTCGAGACGCTTGCTTTAGTCCATAGATGGACCTCTGCAACTTGCATACTTTTGATTCATCTGTGGATGTGAACCCTTCAGGCTATATCATATACACCTCCTCTTCCAGCTCCCCATTTAGGAAAGCGGTTCGGACATCCATCTACCAGATCTCGTAATCAAAATATGCTGCCAAAGCAAGCATGATCCGAATGGACTTGAGCATTGCCACAGGGGAGAAAGTCTCGTCATAATCGATACCATATCGTTGACGATACCCTTTGGCAACCAGATGGGCTTTATAGGTCTCTACCTTCCCATCTGCGCCCCTTTTCCTCTTGAAGATCCATTTACACCCGATGGGTTTTATTTCTTCAGGCGGATCAACCAATTTCCAAACATTGTTGATTTCCATGGACTCCATTTCGGATCGCATGGCTCCAAGCCATGCCTCAGAGTCATATCTCTGAAGTGCATCCATATAGGTGATCGGATCCTCATTGTTCTCATCGAGCTCAATGGGATCGCCATCCCGGACCAAAAAACTGTAGTATCTGTCCGGCTGACGCGGTATTCTACCGGATCTCCTAATGGGTTATGGGTGTGATTCAATCATAGCCGGTTCTACGATGTCCTTAGAGTGTGCAGGTTCTTCTATTGGCTGAACTTCATCAAGTTCAATCTTAAAGGCTATAGTTCCTTCTCCAAGGAACTCCTTTTCCAAAAAGATATCTCTAAGAGCAACGAACACCTTTTGTTCATTCTCCAAATAGAAGAAATACCCTTTGGTTTCCTTAGGATAACCAACGAATAAATACCGATCAGACCTTGGACCAAGTTTGTCTGAGTCTAAACGCTTTACGTAAGCCGAACAACCCCAGACCCGAAGGTGTGAGATTGAGGGTTTACGTCCAGTCCACATCTCATACGGAGTGAAGACAACAGACTTACTTGGAACATCATTTAACAAGTAACAGGCTGTCTGAAGCGCATATCCCCAAAAGGATAGCGGCAGAGTTGCAAAACCCATCATGGATCGAACCATGTCCAACAAGGTTTGATTCCTCCTTTCGGACACACCATTCAACTGTGGTGTTCCTGGAGGAGTCCACTGAGAGAGAATTCCATTCTCCTCAAGATATATCAAAAATGCACCAGATAAGTATTCACCACCTCGATCAGATCGAAGGGTTTTAATACTTTTTCCAGTTTGCTTTTCTACTTCATTACGGTATCATTTGAACATTTCAAACGACTCAGACTTATGTCTCATTAAAAAGACATAACCGAACCTTGAAAAGTCGTCTGTAAAAGTAATGAAATATTTGTATCCTTCTCTGGCACTAACTGTCATCGGTCGACATACATCAGTATGTATGAGACTTAGAAGTTCTGTAGCTCGTTCACCTTTTCCAGTAAAAGGTGACTTGGTCATTTTACCTAGTAAACAGGATTCACAAGTGGGCAGTGATTCAGAATCACTAACCTCGAGGAGTCCATCTCCTCGCATCTTGTTTATCCTATTTTGGTTAATATGACCTAGCCTACAGTGCCAAAGATACAAATCGTTGACATTATCTAATCTTGGGCATTTGCTAGAAGTGTACATTACACTAACAGGCCTTGATAGTACGTATATGCCATTATTTAATCTAGCTTTCATTATAACAGAGTTATTCAAAATAACATTGCAAAAATCTCCTTTTATTGATAGTTCAAAACCACAATTGGCCAAAAGGCCTACAGAGATTATGCTCATAATGAAACTAGGACAATAGTGACAGTCGACTAGTTTGACAGTACAAGACTCAAAGACAAGACACAAGACTCCGACCGCCAGTACTGGAACATGATTTCCATTCTCGACGCTCAGAAACTGTTCTCCATCTTCAAATCTTCTGCTAACTTGAAGTCGCTGTAACGAATTACAAACGTGAATTGGACTACCAGTATCCAATACCCAGTTAGCAGTATCAACAATTGAGTAATTACAAGGTTTTATCATATAAATACCTTGTTCAGCAGACTTCTGCTTCCTCGGCCTGTTCGGATCAAGGGAAGCAATATAAAGAGGACAGTTCCTCTTCCAGTGTCCCTTCTTCTTGGAGTAGAAACATTCTGCAGAAGAATGATCAGCTTTATACTTCCTGGTCTGACTAGGGCCAAGAGCATTCTGCACATTCTTTTCCTTCTTATTTGATTTCTTCTTCCCTTTCTTAAAGGGACGACGACCTCTATTACCTCCCACTAAATTCACCACCCCCTTATTCAGTTGGTGGTCTTTCTCGAAAGTCTGCAGCAACCCCAAAAGATCATGGTAGTTAACTGCAGGCTTGTTCATTCTATAATGATCAAGAAAATCAAGATAGGAGGAGGGAAGAGAATTCAGGATCGCATCCTTGCCGAGCTGATCGTGCAAGGGGCATCCGAGTTTTCCTAGTTTTTCAATCAGCTCGATCATGTACAGTACATGATCAGTGACTGAATCGCCGTTCGGCATCATGGAATTGTAGATGGTACAATACACTTTGTACCGTTCTACATCATCCGGGGTGCCGAAGGATTCCTTCAACTTTTGAAGGATTTCATCAGGTTGGGCCTCCTCGAATTTGCGACTGAACTCGTCGTTCATCGCCGCTAACATAATGCACCGGACAGTAGTCCGATCAGAGACCCACTTCAGATAAGCATCTTTGACCGCACTCCGTGCATTAGCGGGAGGGATTTCAAGTGCCGGATCCGTTATTACATAGAGGATCCGTTCATGCTCCAGAACGATTCTCAATCTTCGATACCAACTATCGAAGTTGTGACCCTTTAACTTCTCGTTATTGAGAAGTGACCGGAGCAATAAATTTGAAGACATCTGAAAAGAAAATAAGACCAAATTAGTGTATGAATTAATAATTTAACCAAAAGACTTGGACTTTAGTCTAAAGGTTTCTCTCACTAATTTTTCAGATTGGTAGCCTCTAATTCCAATCCATGAAAACACTTTTTCAAGTGGGTACTGAAATCCAATAGGCCACGCATGAGCCCGACTTTAGCCAGCTCACCCATACGAGCCTAAAGGTAGGTTCGTAAACCAATTGTTTTCCTAAACAATTTTCACTATTTTATTTTGCCCTAGAGAACACCCCAATCAGCCTTAGGGACTCCTATTGCGAGTCTCTGCTTAGGTCCAACCATTAAAATGACAAATCCAATGCTTCCAGCTAACTAAAGACCAAGCCCAACTTTGGCCGGCCCACCTGGTCCCGTTAAGGAGGTTGCACTGAACCATCATCGATCAGATAGAAATTTCAGTCGCCGGATGTACACCCATTCTTTGGAACTGCCGATGCATACCAAGCTAGTGGACACATTTCTAACCGACTTAATGGGAGGCTAAGACACTGTCAACTCCTTGACTTAGTCTTTTTAAGGACCTAATAATTTTAGAGGATTTTTAGTTGTGACAGAAGAAAAAGATAAGGACATGGATCATCCTCCCACTTAATCAATCAGATTCCAGGAGGGTTGATTTAAATCAACAAATGATCCATGGGCACCTATTGATCAGTCAGACCGATCAACCTGGGTGACATGGGTTAACTTGAGTCATTAAGCTTTTCCAATCAGTTCTGGTCGACTCGACTAGCTAAGTAGGTGAGATCATGGGTGAGTATCCGCCATTAACCATCTTTCCTAGACACCAACCAAGTTGGCCAGGAAAGAGGTAGCCTCGTACAACCTGATCACAATGCCAAACCTACCTCGACACCAGTCGGTTTACCAGACTCGATCAGATTTGCCTAAAGACTCGGGCATCCACTGAGCCACTAATTGGATCCATTTTAGATGAACGGATCAACTAATATAACTATTAGATAGTTCTAAAGAAGGGCCTTAAACAACTTTTGTTTAATCTTTTTGTTATCCGATTCAACTAAACTTAGGTCTAACCCATTAATGGACCCAACTAGTCAGCTAACCCGATTAACTCAAAATGGCTTATGCAAATTTGATTAGATTTCATAAACCTAAAAAAAAAAATTTAATAAGCCAAACTCTTAATTAAAATAATTTTTAATTAAGTCTCTATGTAAAACATTTTTTACATACCAAATCATGCATCAAGATATTTTACAAATATTTTATATCCAATATAAAACATGCCTAAAAACATGTATCAACAAATTAAAACAATTTTAATTTTAATATTCTTTAAGGATCCTTCTGAAGAGGCCAACACAGACGATTCGCATCGGACACACGGTCAAGGTGAAGGTCTCAACTAGGTTCCAAAAAGAAATCTGATACATAATTAGATTAAACCAATTTTAATCTAAAAACATGCATACAGGAATAGGTTACACATGCAACCTGGCTCTGATACCACTGAAAGAAACCGATGCAGGTGGTTTGACATGATCCTACACTAGGCATGCAAACAGGTACGGGAGCAGAAAGGATTTTAAAAATATTTTAAAAAATCCGCGCAGTGGAAAACTGCTCCGCCCAAAACCTAATCTATTCATGCTGCATGTAGGCATGTATCAAGACATAAAATATTTACAAAAAAAATTAAACAAATAAATCTACTTATGCATGATTAAAAAATAATTTTTTATACCTTTATTCCGCCTAGAATAACTCTGGAATAAAACTGAAATAGGCTGGAATAAGTGGGATAAACTTATTCCATTCTTCTTCTTTGTTGGGCAGAAACTTAGCTCTGTTTTTGGGTTGAAAAATGTCGTCGGAACTCTACCTTCCGAACCTCCGTTTGCTCCCAAATTTGAGCAGCGGCAAGGTGATCGAGTCTACTTCAGTCTCCAACAAAGAACTGCGATAAAAAGTTAGCCAAAAAAATATAGAAATTCGTCAAAGTCTGCTGCAGATTTTCTACAGCAGAACTGAAACAGCAACTTGTTCTTCGCGTTGGGAGTTGTAGCAGCGATCCTGGCTCGCGTGGCTTGTTCCCAGGAGTAGAAGAGTACTCCCTCTAGAGGGGAGACACGTCGGGGGCCCTCCGATCCCTCTCCACACGCGGTGCTAGCCGCTGGAAGAAGAAAAAGCCAGGGTGGACGCAGCAATTTGGCTTTGCTGCTGATGGGGGACCCGAAACCTATCCAGATTTCACCTTTTATTTTTTTAGAATTTAAAAAAAAAAATTTAGAATTTTTCTATTTTAGTTATTCCCGTTATTCCACCTATTCCCTTTATTCTCATGTTATCCCGATGTTATTCCAACTTTATTCCAGGCTATTCCTATCTCCATCAACCTCCAGGAAAATTCGCAGAGGTCTTTTTTTTTCCGATTTTTTTGCCCCACCGGTCCGCGATCTGCCGTGCCCGACCCCCGCCACTGCCGACCGTCCGCCGGCGCTCCGCCGATCCACCGCCATGCCGCCCCGCCGGCGTCCCTAGGCCTCACGCCCGTGGGAAGTCCTGCGGTTGGTCTTCCGCGTGGAAGACCAACGGTCGCCCATGGCCGCCGCCGCCGTTTCGCCGCCTGGCCGCCGCCGCCCCCGCCGCCGCCGCGCCACCCCGCCGCCCGCCGCCGGCGCGCCGCCGATCCGCCGCCCTGCCATCCCGCCGGCAGCCCCGAGGCCTCACGCCCGTGGGAAGTCTTGCGGTCCGTGGAAGACAAACGGTCGCCCACGGCCGCCGCCGTCGTTTCGCCGCCTGGCCGCCGCGCCACCCCGCCGCTGCCGCCCGCCCGCCGGCGCGCCGCCGAGCCGCCGCCCCGCCGGTAGCCCCGGGGCCTCACGCCCGTGGGAAGTCCAGCGGCCCGTGGAAGACCAACGGTCGCCCACGGCCGCCGCCGCCGCCTTTCGCCGCCTGGCCGCCGTGCCACCCCGCCACCGCCGTCCGCCCGCCGGCGCGCCACCAGGCCACCCCGCTGCCATCCGCTGGGCCGGGTGCCGAAGGTCCAGGTGCCCTTGTTGCTCGGTCGTGAAGGAGCTTCTGCACGCTTTTCAGAGCAGCCAAATGAAGCTTCCGCACACTTCTCAAAGCGATGGAAGAAGAGTTGTTTTGCACGATTTTTGGAGTAGCATGAGTTTCAGAGCGGAGGGGATTTCAAAATTCAAATAAACGGGATTTATTTGGTTTTTTTTTTAATGAATGTAATTTGGAAAATTTTTGGATTTTGATTTTGATTTTGAATTTGATTTCAAAATCAATGGAGGATTTCAGGGGATTTTATTTTTGAATTTAAAAGGGATATGGGCATCTATAAATACCCATACTTCTCTTGTAATAAAACAGTTGAATGAAGTTTTTGAGTGTTCTTCCAGTGTGTGGTTCTGGGCTGAGGCCCTTCTTTTTCCTTCGTCCTTCGGGACGTCGAGGGGTGTGAGGCCCCAAGTATCTCCTTTCTCCCTCCCACCTTCGTGTCTTCCCCTCGTGGCCTTGAGAACCATCCTAGCGCCTCTAAGTACTGAGGAGGGCGTAATGCCTTAGAGGTGGACGGTCTCTTCGTTAGGGTGAGTCCCAAGATCCATGAGTTCTTCCCCACCCCCCATCCTTCGTGACCTTGAGATCCATCCTAGCGCCTCTAAGTATTGAGGAGGGCGTAATGCCTTAGAGGTGGACGGTCTCTTCGTTAGGATGAGTCCCAAGGTCTAGGAGTTCTCCCCCACCCCCGTCCTTCGTGACCCTGAGATCCATCCTAGCGCCTCTAAGTATTGAGGAGGGCGTAATGCCTTAGAGGTGGACGGTCTCTTCGTTAGGATGAGTCCCAAGGTCTAGGAGTTCCCGACCCAGCCTCCCATCCCCATCGTTCCTTCGCCATCTCCGCCAAGAAAATTTAAAAAAAAAAAAAACCAAAAGAGCCCAGTCGTTTTAGGATTTTCAGGGGTCGTTCTATCCTAGTCCCAGAGGCTTCTTAGCCCTCCCATGATCCTCGGTTTGCTTTAGGTGTTTTTCCTCTTTTCAAAATAACAATAGGTTTTCTTCGTGTCCTTCGTTCTACCTCAATTTGGTATCAGAGCTAGCAGCGGGCTAGGATTTGCTTAGTCCTCGAACTCGACGGAGTCGAGTTCTTCGTGCTGCAGGAGAATGATGGGGGACCCGAAACCTATCTGGATTTCACCTTTTATTTTTTTAGAATTTTAAAAAAAATTTTAGAATTTTTGTATTTTAGTTATTCCCGCTATTCCACCTATTCCCTTTATTCCCGTGTTATCCCGATGTTATTCCAACTTTATTCCAGGCTATTCCTATCTCCTTCAACCTCTAGGAAAAATCACAGAGGTCTTTTTTTTTTCTGATTTTTTTGCCCCATCGGTCTGCGATCTGCCGTGCCCGACCCCCGCCACTGCCGACCGCCCGCCGATCCGCCGCCCTGCCGCCCCGCCGGCATCCCTGGGCCTCACGCCCGTGGGAAGTCCTGCGGTCCGTGGAAGACCAACGGTCGCCCACGGCCGCCGCCGCCGTTTCGCCGCCTGGCCGCCGTGCCACCCCGCCGCGCCGCCCGCCGCCCGCCGGCAGCCCCGAGGCCTTACGCCCGTGGGAAGTCCTGCGGTCCGTGGAAGACCAACGGTCGCCCACGGTCGCCGCCGTCGTTTCGCCGCCTGGCCGCCGCGCCACCCCGCCGCTGCCGCCCCCCCGCCGACGCGCCGCCGATCCGCCGCCCTGCCGCCCCGCCGGCAGCCCCGGGGCCTCACGCCCGTGGGAAGTCCAGCGGCCCGTGGAAGACCAACGGTCGCCCACGGCCGCCGCCACCGCCTTTCGCCGCCTGGCCGCCGTGCCACCCCGCCGCCGCCGTCCGCCCGCCGGCGCGCCACCAGGCCGCCCCGCCGCCGCCCACTGGGCCAGGTGCCGAAGGTCCTGGTGCCCCTGTTGCTCGGCCGTGAAGGAGCTTCCGCACGCTTTTCAGAGCAGCCAAATGAAGCTTCTGCACGCTTCCCAAAGTGGTGGAAGAAGAGTTATTTTGCACGATTTTTGGAGTAGCACGAGTTTCAGAGCGGAGGGGATTTCAAAATTCAAATAAACGGGATTTATTTGGTATTTTTTTAATGAATGTAATTTGAAAATTTTGGGGATTTTGATTTTGAATTTGATTTCAAAATCAAGGGAGGATTTCAGGGGATTTTATTTTTGAATTTAAAAGGGATATGGGCATCTATAAATATCAATACTCCTCTTGTAATAAAACAGTTGAATGAAATTTTTGAGTGTTCTTCCAGTGTGTGGTTCTGGGCTGAGGCCCTTCTTTTTCCTTCGTCCTTCGGGACGTCGAGGGGTGTGAGGCCCCAAGTATCTCCTTTCTCTCTCCCACCTTCGTGTCTTTCCCTCGTGGCCTTGAGAACCATCCTAGCACCTCTAAGTACTGAGGAGGGCGTAATGCCTTAGAGGTGGACGGTCTCTTCGTTAGGGTGAGTCCCAAGATCCATGAGTTCTCCCCCACCCCCCGTCCTTCGTGACCTTGAGATCCATCCTAGCGCCTCTAAGTATTGAGGAGGGTGTAATGCCTTAGAGGTGGACGGTCTCTTCGTTAGAATGAGTCCCAAGGTCTAGGAGTTCTCCCCCACCCCCATCCTTCGCGACCCTGAGATCCATCCTAGAGCCTCTATGTATTGAGGAGGGCGTAATGCCTTAGAGGTGGACGGTCTCTTCGTTAGGATGAGTCCCGAGGTCTAGGAGTTCCCATCCCAGCCTCCCATCCCCATCGTTCCTTCGCCATCTCCGCCAAGAAAATTTAAAAAAAAAAAAAACCAAAAGAGCCCAATCGTTTTAGGATTTTCAGGGGTCGTTCTATCCTAGTCCCGGAGGCTTCTTAGCCCTCCCATGATCCTTGGTTTGCTTTAGATGTTTTTCCTCTTTTCAAAATAACAATAGGTTTTCTTCGTGTCCTTCGTTCTACATCAGCTGCAGTCCTGGGTTTGAGCACAGGAAACAACCGGTTCTCTCCCTCACACACTCCAAAACCCAGCCCCAAGAGCACCCCAAATGAGCCTCTCAAAGAAGAAGAATACTCAGATGTTATTGTTGCTCTCTCTCGGTTCTCACACGCTGGAAACTTCAACTTAGAACAGGGCGGCTGTAGGGATTTATAAAAGCTACAGGGGAGGAAGATAAAAGGGCTGGGAGACCAAGAAAAATTGCTGTCGTTCACCATTTAACCAGCAGTTAAACGGGGGATAAAGATCACGGGTGGAGGAGAGGAAGAGGCACCCACAGCCAGTGTCGATCGTTTGGGATGTTTGGATTTCTCTTCGGTCGTTTGGCCTCCTCCAGCGCAAGTTTTTCCCAGCAAATGAATCGTGTTAAACGGTCAAGAGGAGAGAAAAACCGGTCCAATCAAAACCGGTCCAAAACCATTTAAACCAATTTGGTTCAAACCCATTGGTTCAAATAACCAACGGTGGTTCAATTCAATTGAACTGGTCCGAGCCCAATAAAATTGGTTCAATTGGTTTACAACCAATTGGAGGCCGAAACGAACTCCGAATCAGTTCAAAACTGAGTCAAAAAAATCCTGGCGCAGAGCTGGTCAGCCCGGAATAATTTTTGGTTGACACAGACAAGGACAAGATGTGAAAAAGAGTGCTCAAAAATATTGTGACCATAAAATCGAGACGATTCCCAATCATAATCGGTATCGAGATCAGAGAGTTATCCTCTGTGGCATGTGACCTCATAGGTTCGAACCTAAACGGTAGCACTGGAACAATTCCAGTACCAGCACAGGAGACCATCTAGCAATGGGTCCCGACGTCCGGATAGGTCGAAGATGCGGGAGCAAACTATCGAACCTCTGGCATATGGTTACCGTATAATTCATCCCTTTGACCTCTAATGCTCAGGATGACTGAGATTGGGCTGCCAACCCAGACTGAGTCAGTCGACTACGTGTCTCAACCTTGCAAGCCCAGTGACTCTTCACTAGGGCTACCCCGGCCGAGGATTTGCTAAATTGAGATACTGCGAGACATTCAATCCAAACTGTTTGGACAGGTCAATTCTATCTTGGTCCATCACTGCTCCACAAGTACTTGCCTGTACCCATAAACCTTCCATCACCGGATTAAAAATCCGGGTAGTCTGGTACCAAAGCACAGGGAGTTGCTTGCAAGCTACCGTGATGATCTCAGGTCAGAGGGACACATATACCCATATCCAATCATGAGTATCCCTTTGGCAGAAAGGGGCTGCACGGAGTCACTTTCAATGAGATATCACATATCCCACTTGTAGATCACATCAGTGTCACTACACTCATTTGGTCAAGAGGACAACCAAACGATGTGAACTACAACAACCTATACTTGATATATTGCCGTCCGGTACAATATATCCTTTGGTTGTGAACAGGGTTTAAGGACCACTCGATACATCCTCTCTGTATCGAAGTCAGTGTAGTCCTAAGGACTTCATCACAAGGAAAGAGTTCATTTCAGAAAATATAGTATGTGATGAGCTGCCATAAATAAAAGAAATATTTTATTAATTCATAAAAAGAATACAATACTGAGCTCAACCGCCTACAACCCAGGCGATTGGCTTTGGGATACAATTCTCAACATCGACTTCGCCATTGGTCTGGGGATGAGCAACCGAGGTGAAACGATGTTGGATCCCGTGCTCGGCACAGAATCCTTCGAACTCCTGGTTGTCAAACTGTCGCCCATTATCGATGATGATGCAATTGGAGAGTCCGAAATGGCAGATGATGGACTTCCAAAAGAATTGGCGAATGTTGGCTTTCATAATCCGAGCTAGCGGCTCTGCTTCGACCCATTTGGTGAAGTAGTCGATCGCCACTAGCAGGAATTTCCGCTGCCTTGGTGCGGTGGGGAACGGTCCCAGGATGTCCATCCCCCATTATGCAAAAGGCCAGGAAGATGACAATTGGGAGGTCGGTGCAGCCGGTAGGCACTGAATGTAGGAATGGTGCTGGCACTTGTCACACTTCTTGATTAAGTCGGCGGCGTCCTCCCTCATCGTTTCCCAGAAGTATCCCTGGCAAAGAGCCTTGTACGCCAAAGTCCTCCCTCCTACATGATTCCCATAGAGGCCCTCGTGTAACTCCTGGAGCATGAAGGTCACCTCCGTGGGCCTGAGGCACTTCAAGAGTGGGTAGGAATAAGATCGGCGGTAGAGCTGACCGTCCATCAAAATAAAACAGGTGGCCTTCCTTCTAATGAGGCTGGCTTCTCTACGATCTTCTGGTAGGAGGCCGTCCTGGATGTACTTGGTGTACTTGTTCATCCAGCTTGGTTCATGGGCTACTTGTTGTACCTCCTCGGGGCTTTCGTAGCTTGGATTCTCGAGATACTCGACGTAGGCGCACCCCAGGGATGAGTTCGGTAGGGTGCGAGCCTCGATAGTGCATCCGCTTGAGCATTTTCTCCACGGGAGATGTGGAAAACGCGGAAGTAACGGAAGCCTGCCATGCTCGAACGGACCTTCTCTAGGTACTTCATCATCTGGGGATCTCGGGCCTCGTGTTCTCCATAGACTTGTCTGGCAACCAGTTAGGAGTCGGTGAAGACCTTTAGGTTCTGTACACCCAGCTCGCGAGACACCTTTAGGCCTGCAAGGAGCATCTCGTACTCTACCTAGTTGTTTGTGACGGGGAACTTGAAGCGGAGAGCACACTCCGCCACCACTCCATCGAAATTGGCGAGGATGAGGCCTACTCCGCTCCCGCAAGAATTGGAGGCTCCATCCACGTGAAGGACCCAAGGGTCCCCCGGTGGTCCGGGCTCAGCTTGGCTCTTCGGGACCATCCGCTCTGGTTCCTCGGGATGCCCTGTACATTCGACCACAAAGTTGGCCAGGACTTGGGCCTTCTGTGATGACCTCGACCGATAGGCGATGCCGAACTCGCTCAGCATCAGGGACCATTTAGCCAACCTTCCGGAAGTCTCGGGGTGGCTTAGCATGGTCCTCAGCGGCTGATCGGTCACAACCATGATAGGGTGCGCTTGAAAATAGGGCCTGAGGTACTTAGCAGACATAATTAGTGCAAAAATAAGTTTTTCGGAGTGGGTATACCTGATCTCTGCATCATGGAGGATTTTGCTGGTGTAGTACACTGGCTTCTGAGACCCATCCTGGTCTGTACAGACAAGGACCAAGCTGACGGCCCCTGGCATGACCGCCAAGTAAAGTAGGAGCTCTTCCCCTTCTTCTAGTGTGGACAGCAGAGGTGGAGAGGTCAGAAACTCCTTCAGCTCTTCAAAGGCCGCCTTGCACTCTTCAGTCCAGGTGAAGTCGTGCATCTTGCACAACGCTTTGAAGAAAGGGAGGCAGTGGTCAGCCAACCTCGAGATGAACCGGCTTAGGGCTGCGACCCTCCCCGTCAAGCGCTGAACCTGCTTCTTGGATGTTGGGTGCTCCATGTCAAGGATTGCCTGGACCTTCTCCGGATTCGCTTTGATGCCCCTTTGGGTGACCATGAAGCCAAGAAATTTTTCGGCTGCCACCCCGAAAGCGCATTTCGCTGGATTGAGCTTCATCTAGTGCTTCTAGAGATTGTGAAAAGCTTCGACGAGGTCGGCAACGTGGTCTGAGCTCGGTTTGCTCATAACGAGCATGTCATCCATGTACACTTGCACATTCCAGCCAATCTGGTCCTTGAAGACCTTGTTGACCAAACGTTGGTATATGGCTCCAGCATTTTTTAGGCCAAGGGGCATCATCCTGTAGCAGTATGTCCCCCGGTCAGTGATGAAGGCAGTGTGCTCTTCATCCTTTGGGTGCATCCGGACCTGATTGTACCCAGAGAATGCATCCATGAAGGAGAGCAACCTGTGCCCTGAGGTGGCGTCCACCAACTGGTCTATCCTCGATGGAGGGGAGCTGTCTTTTGGGCATGCCTTATTAAGGTCGGTGTAATCCACACAGATTCTCCACTTTCCATTATTCTTCTTCACCATCACCACATTCGCCAGCCAGCTCGGATACTGTACTTCTCGGACAAAGCTGGCGGCTAGAAGTTTCTCGACTTCCTCACTGATGGCTGCATGCCTTTCTAGGGCGAAGCTTCTCTTCTTCTGTCGAACAGATCTGTACTTCAGATCAATGTTGAGTTTGTGGGTGATAACTTCAGGGGGAATACCTGGCATGTCCGCTGCCGTCCAGGCGAACACATCCGCATTTGCCCGCAAGAATTCCAACAGCGGAGCTTTCTCCTCCTCGGGCAGCTAGGCTCCGATCTGCATGATCTTCATTTGGTTGGCTCCGAGCTGGTAAGGAAGCAGGCATTCGACCGGGCCTCCCCTGGGGTCTTGGGTCCTCTGGTCGAGCTCGTTTGCTCTGGAGCCCTCCTCGGGCACCCGGGCCCCGGGGAGGGTTTGGAAGCAGTGCTGCACTGGCTGGGGTGTACTTCTCATCTCCCCCACACCGCAAGGGATTGGAAACCGTACAAAGAGCCTCTTGGTAGAGACGACGACGTCAAGGAGATTGAGCCTAGGTCGGCCCAGAATCACGTTGTAAGGCGAAGGAAGCCTGACAACCGTGAACGTCATCATGATGGTGCTCTGCCGAGGTGGGGTCCCGACAGTGACTGGGAGAGTGATTTCTCCCTCCACCCTTGCGAAATCTCCCGTGAAACCAACAAGGGGGGTATATATAGGCTTGAGCTGAGTAGGGAAAAGATTCATCCTGGAGAAAGCATCGTAGAAAAGTACATCCGTGGAGCTTCCACTATCTACCATGATACGCTTTATAGGATGCTTTGCGATCGTCATCTCGATGATTACAGCATCATTATTTACATTTTTCTCTCCATTTTCCCCTTCCCTCATAAAGGGGAGTACATTCTCGAAGTCCCCTGCCCCCCGGGTCCTCTTGGACGCGCGCTCGTCTCCCCAGCATATCATCCCCACCGGCTTCTCGGTAGGGCAATTGTCAACCACCGGGATAGGTGGGAGGGCGACGAGCACCTGGGACTCTGCTTGGGATCTTCCCCCCACATATCTTCCGAGGTAGACTCTCTTGATGAGCTCTTCGATCTCCCACTTGAAATTACGGCATTCCTCGGTGTCGTGGCCATGGTCACGGTGGAAACGACAGTACTTCATCTTGTCATGGGTGAGGGATGGCTTCAATGGTGGAGGACGCCTCAGATATGTTTCGCCCTCGATCTCCATGAGGATCTTCATTCTCGAGGCGAGAAGGGGAGTGAAGTTCCCCTAAGGGATGGGAGCATTTCTTGGCCTCAATGTCGGTCAGGAGCTCTGAGCTGGCGGTCCTGGCCTCCGCGCCCCAAGCGTCTCGACGGGCACGGCCCCTTCAGCGGCTTCCCGTCAAGCTCCCACCTCGTACGATCCACCTTCTCAGCACGGATGTACTTCTGAGCCTGGAAGAGTAGCTTGGCGTAAGTCTTCGGGGGCTTCTTGTCAAGCGAATAGGTCAGGCGGGAAGTCCTGAGCCCTCGCTTTAGATCCAACATTGCAACCGGCTCCTCCAGGCTGTAGATCTTCAATGCAGCGGCCTTGAAACGGGCCACGTAGTCTCGTAGCAGCTCACGGCCCTGCTGCCTGATGGAGAAGAGGCTATCTACCTCATGTGGCATCTTTCGACATAAATCAAAATGAGCCACGAAATTCTACCCCAGCTGGGCAAAGGAATTGATGCTTTCAGGCTCAAGGCGGGTGAACCATACCCAAGCGGCCTTCCGGAGAGTAGCAGGGAATGTGACGCATAGGAGAGCATCGGTGGCACCCTGGACCCTTATGAGTGCCCGGTAACTTTCCAAATGGTCCAGGGGGTAGATGGTCCCGTTGTAAGGATCCACCTGTGGCATGCAGAACCGACGGGGAATCGGCTCCGCCTGGATCTTCTAGGAGAATGGAGGGTGGGCATCATAGCCCGCTGGCTCGCTAGCGGAGCCGGGCAAGTTGGCGAACCGATGGGATAGTTTCGCCAGCTTACGGTCATGCTCTTCCAAGCGCTTCTCGGCCATGCGCCTGATGGCTTCGTTTGTGGACCCCTCCGTTGAGAGGGCGGGGAAGGTGACACGGACGTGCGGTGCCCATGGCGAGGGGCTTTGCCCTTCCTGCCTTGGCGGGTTTAGGTGCCCCCTTATCAAGGTGCGGTGAGCGGCTTTCTTCGTCAGTAGACCCGGCCCGCCGTCGCTTCATTGGGGCTTCCATGGAAGGAACGCAGGTTATCGCGGGGTGCTGCAACATGGGCCGCGGGGGTCTCCGGCTGCTGGTGGGTAGCCAGGGATCGATGCTGGTGCTGATGCTAGAGCTGGCGCACTGCTGCAGTAAGAGTGTGCATCAGTTGAGCAAGTGTGGTCAGCTGGATCTCCAATGGGGGCGGTTGAACCAGTGCAGGTGGCTCCGTCTCCGGACTGTGCGGGTTCCCGTGGGAAGGGGATGCTTCCGCACGGCTGGGAGAGGCTCCCCTTGCTCGAGTGGTCACCATCCACCCAATGAACTGTCTGAGCGGGGCCTGAATTGGATCAAGTGTCATTCTGCCCCCCTACCTGGCGTGCCAATCTGTTGCCGCCTAAATCATCGTGGCCCATAGCTGCTGATGGCATCGGGTGTTTCACGTCTGCCTACCGGGGATGCCTCCAGTGCCTCGGAACCTGCAAGAAAGCCAATGTCAGTGACCTGGGCCGAGGATCCCGGCGGGGGCACTCCGACGATCAAGTCAATGACAATCCAGGGAAACCGATCCTCCTGGTCGAGCCCCTCTGGATGAGCTCCATACTAAGAGGAGTGAGTGGAGTGTATGAGAGTGTGAGTGTGAGCTGGGAGATGTGGTGGCCGAGGTGGTCTTGCCCTCCTCTCTAGCCTCTCCCCCCTCTCCCCTTTCTCTTTGTGGTGGTTGTTGTTGTAAAATTATTATTCTTGTTACCTCCTTTTTGCTTACTCTAGTCGAGTCTTCTATTTTGGCTTATCTCGGGGTTCTCCCATGCTATCAGATGGGTACGACGAGGTATCATGCCGTAAATGAGATGCCTCCTTTATTGGATAGCCGGGGAAGCTTCTACATGCCTCTGACATTCCTTCTGTTTGCCCCTCTTCTGGAAGACTGGCAGGACCTCGATTGGTGAGCCACCGGTCTCGGGACCCGCGCTCTCCGATGGGGTCTTTTCTCTGGTCGTACGGCAGGTCGGCGGAGGGCATGGTGCCTTGATATGAGCTTCCTTTCTTTCTGGTGTGGATGATGGATGTGGGTATTAATGGCGACATGGTGGGTGCTGTCGTACGGTCCTCAGGAGGCCCACCACTATCCTCGGAGGGGAGGTGCTGCTTTCTTGGCGGTTGGTGCCTCGATTTGAGCTGGGGGCCGAGCTGGAAAGATGGGGCCCACCTTCGGTGGGATTGCTTTAAGGTGGCTCGGCTGGGTGGTGAAGGGCCGAGCTCAACTCCGGGCCAGCGAGGCTGGGCTTCAGACGAGCTCAACATGACTGAGATGGATGGGGGCTGACCAGCCCGGGGGATCCAACCTCGGAGGGGCTCCTCGTAGCGGAAGAGGCTTGAGCTCGATTCCTGACCACGGGGCCCTGACCTCGAGGAGTCTGCCTCAGACGGTGGGTTGTGCTCGGCTCCGGCCTTGGTGTCCCGACTTGGCAGAGACCGACCTAGCAGAGGACGGAGCTCGACTTCAGCGGGTGACCTCGTTGCTCCGGGGGTGCTCAGCCCGGCGAAGGGGCTCATTGAGGGAATCCACCATGGGGCCCAGTGAGGGCTCCACGTCAGTCTGTCCATGCCACATCAGCGATCTAACCACATCAATGTGAGTGAAAGCGAAAGCATAGTAGGGGGAGAATGATAATGGGGACAGAGGGATTTCCTGTTCCTTCGCTTCTCCTATTTCCCTCGTTTTCCTTCAGCTGTGGTGTTGGTGATGGCGCTTCACCCTCTTGGTCGAGCTTGTGCTTGTGTTGGTGGTGGATTGTTATTGTTTGTGGTTACTGTTATTTTTTGGTGTTACCTCTTCCCCTTTCGGGGGTGTCAACTGTTCTTTGTAGTTGAAGATTAGCCATTTGGCGCTTGCCTCGGGATCCTCGCTGGGTTGGCAGGTGCGTGGCAAGGTTCCGTGCCATGGACGAGATGCTTTTCCTAACAGGTGGTAGGGGAAGCTTCCATTCATTTTGATATCCTCTCCGGTCGCCCCATTCCGGGAAGCTTAACAGAGCCTCGATCCAAGAGTCACCGTCCTAGGGGTTCGTGCTTTCTGGCTGGCCCATCCCCCTGGAAGTATGGCCGGGCAGGTAGTTATGGCGGCATGGGGGGATGCCATTCCGTGGTCCTCGGGCGGCTCGTCGATGTCCCGGGATGGTAGTGCTTGCTCCAGTATGGATGCTTCGAGCTCGTGCAGTCACCTTGATGGAGAGTGCGGGCTCGGTCCAAAGGGCGCGCGCTCGGAGAGGCTCCACATTGGCGGGTGAGCGCTGAGCTCGACCTTGACCACAGAGCTCTAACCTTCGAGGGTCTCGCTCTGGAGGGCGGAGGATGGACTCGGTCCAGAGGGCGCGCACTCAGAGAAGCTCCATATTCGTGGGTGAGCGCTTAGCTCGACCTCGACCACAGGGCTCTAACCTCCGAGGGTCTCGCTTTGGAGGGCGGAGGACGGACCCGGTCCAGAGGGTGCGTGCTCGGAGAGGCTCCACATTGGTGGGTGAGTGCTGAGCTCGACCTCGACTACAGGGCTCTAACCTCCGAGTGTCTCACTTTGGAGGGCGGAGGACAGCTCCAGCCTAGGCATCCTGAGCTTGCGGGCATGACTTGGCGGAGGACGGAGCTTGGCTCGTTGCCTTGAAGGAGCTCAGCTCAACTTGGCAGAGTGGTCCGGGCTGAGGTATTGCCTTGGCGTCCATCGTGGCGGTCTCCTTTAATGTGGCGCCTGCAGCTACCCATGTCAGCGATCTCACCACATCAACATGATTCCTGAGCAAATAAATGGTGGCAAGCATCAAATTTTTTCTATACCTCGTTGTTTGATGGATGACTCATCATATCGATATGCTTGTAAATCCCTTCTTTATATCATCTCATCTATCCAGCAATACTCTTGGACAAGTAGAGTCTCTGAAGCCTAGGAATGAGGAAAAGGTATAGAAAAACCTTATATGGTATGTCTTTCTGATTCCTACCCTCTTACCTTAGCTTAAATTAGCTTTCACCGCATACATCACATGAGCTCTTCAATTAATCCTTATAAAAAAAGTATGTAATCATTATGGCATGCATCTATCTTCTTGTATCCTATGCCTAACTCTTTCATCATTTTTATTGAAAGATAGAAGCTTATAATAGATTTCTCATCCTTTGGTAGTATTTTTTTTTTATTGCTACCATCATATCATAATAATTGACCATCATATTAACTCAGACTTGAAACTCAACAACTTTGACATAGTTAATAATACAGGATGTATTTCATATCCCAACCATAGTGGTTCATCAGCATCTTTCAATATATAGTAGAAATCACCACTATCAGCTTCTAAATCGTCCTCCATGTCCTAGTTAAATTTAAGACCAGTGGCATCTATAACCATATCTACCATGCTATCTATGTCCCTATCCTGCACACTTCTAACACTTACATCTTTCTTCCACATCTTTCTGATGCAGAACAAAGAACAAAGAAGCGTATGCGGAAGTAAATTTAGGATTAATTTCTCTTTTTTTTTCTTTTTTTTTTATATTTCAGAAATTGGCTTTGACTCAAAGTAAAGCTAAACTAAGTTGAAGGAAACTAGGTAAGGATTGAAAGCACAATTTAGATGAAACTAAATTATCAGAGTAGTTCAGAAGTAACGGATCGCTGGGGGTTGAGAAACTCCCAGACCTAGGGTTTCGCTCTGAACTTTCAACAGAACAGAAATAGAGAGGAGAGATGGTTTACCAACCAGACAGTGATCTTCTCAGAATTTGGGTGGAAGAACTCTCTCGAGCAGATTGTGGGATCCTCGGAGTCGGCTATCTTCGCAATGGATCCTCCAATACTGGTCTTGTGGTTTGGTCGACTTCTCCTGGACTCAAGATATGGGAAAGAAGAGGAACAAGTGATGGAATTCAGATACTCAAGAAAAGATTTACCAGGTTGAAGAACTTGAAAGCTGAAGTTGCTGAAATCAGGATTCTCCTGGAGGCTGATCTGACTTCCTCTTAGAATTACTGTAGATCTGAAGTATCTGGATGGAGCTGGATGCTGGTGGTCGGCCTGGACTTGGAGAGGGTGGCCGTGAGAGGTGGGATAGGCTAGGGCTTGGTGGAAAGAGAAGGGTGATGGTGGCTAGGGTTTGGGAGTGGAGTGGCTAACCTAGGGTTTGGGTTTTGGAGATCTCACACCTCCTCAAGGCTCCTGGGGAACCCGGATTTACTCCCTCACGGAGCTCAACACCTGGATGCAAGTGCGGAAGAGAGAAAACACAAAGTTTGCTCACAAAAAAAATTGATTTCATTCATCTGATTGATTTAAACTTACAAGAGGGGTTTAATTTATAAGGCTTTACAAGGGAGTAGGGTTTTACATCTTCCCATGTGGGACTAAAGGAGGGGATCTACAAATCAGGATAATCCATACACATATGGTCGGCCAAGGTACCAAAAAAATTTGATTAGGGTTATAAAAGGCAGGTAGATGGCGCCTCCTTGCTTGGATCTTCAAGAGAATTTTTTTTCCTTCCATGGATCAACTCTTTTGGACTCCTCCTTTTCTTCCTCCCTAAGTCAAGGCCCTTCCCATCTTTGTTTTGGATATTTTTGGCAGGTAGTGGGCGCCTCCTTGAAGTTTTCTCCAAGAGAATTTCTTCCCTTTCTTAGTTTGGTTCTTTTGGGAAAGACTTGGGCCGCCCCCTTGATTTGTGGACTCCTGGTGGATTTCTCCTCAACTGGCGCATAAGAGAAGGAAGCTGCTATCTATGGCGTGGGACCAAAGGCTGCTGGATGTAGATATGGCGCCCCCTGGACTCAAGCGTATGGCTGGGAGTGTGGCTGGGAGTGTGGCGCCCACTTGCTAGGCCAGGATGAAAATGTAACACCCCAGGTTGAAACCCTAGTCCACTACTGAGTCAACATGACTCAACAAAATAAAATGTAGGTAATGTAGACTCAAGCTAAATTGAATTGATCTGGTCAACTCTTATTACAAACCAAAAACCCTAATTCTTCGGGCAAGGTTAATCAGAGATCCAGATGGAGCTCTGAAGTCTTCTTCTGAGTCTGGTGCCTGCACCAATTCTCCCAGGATGGGAGGAACTCGACCCTGTCGAGTATGGATCAAGTTGGCTCTAGTATCTCTCCAAGAGGTCTGGGTCCAGCTCTTGTAATTCTTCTCGGAAGATCCAAGAGTCATCAGAATCTGGCCTTCCTAGCTAGCGGACCAGGTATCTTTGGTATCCTCGATTACGAGTAGAGATAACCTGATCATCCAGGATCTTTTCAATCTGCTCTTTCCTCACAGGCCAATTTGTTAGTGGACACACAGGGTCAGGTTCACTCTCAAGAGCAGGATTAGGTTCAAAAGCCTCACTGGGAATCACAGCTGGCTCCCTATACTCTACTAGGTCTGTAATGTTGAAAGTGGAGCTAATGCCTAGTTCTGGAGGTAACTCGAGCACATAGGCATTGGATCCTACTCTCTTTACCACTCTAAATGGTCCAGCTCCCCTAGCATGTAACTTTCTAACGGTTCCAGGAGGAAACCGTTCAGGCCTTAACCTAATCATTACATAGTCTCCTTCGTCAAAAGTTTTGACTCGCCTTTGAGAATCAGCCAATTTCTTATAAGTTTCATTACTTAAATTTATTTTGGCTTGAATTTCTTTATGCAAGTCTTTTATATGCTGTGCAAAAACTTCGGTAGACTCGGAGACCCGTGTGTGGACTGGTAAAGGAGCTAGGTCAAGAGGTGTGTGGGGTTTGTAACCATGCACAATTTCAAATGGACTCTTACCCGTAGACCTATTGACCGAGTCATTATATGCAAGTTTAGTCCTGGACAAAATATAAATCCCAATTCTGGTGCTCTCAATCAAACCAAAATCTGAGCCAAAGCCTAGTAAAGGGTCAAGAAAAACTAAACTAGACTGACGACGCATTCCTAAAGAATGAACTTTATTCCAAAGGAACCCTAGGTCTAAACCTAACAAACTAAGGCTCTCTAGGTTTGACCTTGGGTCGGAGGAGGGCATGCAGAGCATGAAAACTTATCATGGGTGCCTAGTAGGTGCCATAAGGTCTTCCAGAAGTAGGTGGCAAACCTAATAGATTCTGACACGTGGTTCACTCTAAAGACTTCGACAAAGTATACTTGGATGGTGTAAGAAGAATTGGAAGTCCTAGAGAAAGGGAGGAAATATGAGATGGAGTCTCGAAGTACCTGCTGACTAAAGGTGGTGACCTGAAGGTTTGAATGGTGATCTATGAGTGTCGACTGGTCATCCTTACGAAAGGAAAAGTTTGCTACTCCCAGGAATGGATCAAGAGATGGTTCGGGAAGTAGCCTAAGACATGTGATTGCAATAGTTAAGGTTTGTTCTCTAAGCAAATAATGATCCACTTTCTCAAGAACTGGATTAGAGAATGATTCATGGAATGGCCTATGGATGATGACCTCAAGACTTGAAATTTGACCTATGGGTGCGGAAAGGTATACTCTATAGAAGGGTAGGTCAATCATGCGAAGGAAGGGGTCTGGGGCCATAAGGAGGACTTCTACAGGACTGGGTGAATCAATCCGCTCAAGACAAGGATGTTCAATTGAGATTACGGGAGAGACCTTAGTGGCTGGGCATGGGACAAGGTCCAATTGTAAGAGGCTTGATTCAGTCATCCTAAGGAGAGGATCTACCATAGGGTGGGCAAACTTAAACAGTTCAGTGCAAAGATCTTCAATTGGTACTTGGGGAATGACTGTCATTAGAGGGTACGAACTAATAGCTCGGGCTAACACTATGAGTTCTTCTTGGGGGTATTTGACTAAAGGAACCTGGTTCTCACAAATCTCTTGAATTTCTGAACTAGGTCCTACCAGTTGGTTGCTTTCCAAGGTCTCCTCAGGTAAGGAACCAATAGTATCAATGTCACATTCTTCAAGTTCTTCCCCCTCATATTCATCAACTAGACTCAGGCCAGCATCATATACTTCCTCGATGCCATCTCCAATGGGTTTCGGGTCAGTGGTAATCGGGTCAACTGATTCTAGGCTTGTCATACCTAACCGTTCTTCCTCATTGGTAGGCTTGGGTTCTCCCTCATTAATGTCATCCTTAGGATTCTTACCACTTAGCTGTGCACAAGCCAGTCCTATGCATGGGCACTGACTAGATTTATGGCCTCTTTCTCCACACACCAAACATTCTTGAGATTTAGGAACCTGGGTCACACTGGGTTTCAAGCTAGTAGAGACCTTACTTGGGCATGGGTGTGGATCTAAATGGTTTGATCTAGAAGACTTGGGTTGTTGAGTGACTGGTCTAGAATATTGTAAGGACCTCTCATAGACACGATCCACACTATAGATATCATGGTTAGGCTTCCTAAGGTTATGCTCGGGATCATGGTATAAGGTCCTCCTAGGTTCCTGGCATGGGTGAGGTTGGGGCCTATTAAATTTTGGATCAGAGGTCCAATTTTGATGTCTACGTTTCTCAAGTACTTGGACTCGATCCCTAAACTGGGAAAAACCCTCATTCATGTCCTGACTCAATTTGGTCATACTTTCGGTAAGATTTCTAACCATGGCCTCTAAATCTGGTTGGGTTTGACTAGGTTGGTAGGGTACTCCATTCCGGGTAGACATGATGATGCAAGCAAGCACACAGAATGAGACTCAACTGAAACGACTACTGGCTCACTAGACCTAGAGTCCAAACTAGATGCCCAATCAAAGTGGCAAGCTAGCCTGTAGTAACTCGGGACTCAGCCAGGCAGGTGTAAGGGGAGTGTTAGGTCCCTAGATGCCAATCCTAGACACCAATCAGTGATTGGCCAGGTAGGCGGACCAGCACACAAGCCCTTCGGGACGTAGTCCCAGAACCACCGTTCTAGACACTGAGTACAAAGCACACACAGAGTAACTAGACAAACTGACTCAACACTAGCCTTGACCCGACTTGTTGATGTCCCTAGCCCACTAGGGCAAATTAAGTCTAATAAATTTTAAAGTAGGCTTAGGTTCGAATGAGTGGGTGGTTGTTTTGGGCTAAGGAGAGGTTATCAACTCCTCCCCTTATCTTAGATGCTCAAATGCCCTTAAGATGAATTAAGAGATGATCACTCAAAAAATAATTGGATTGCAGAATACAAAAATAGAGTTACAGTAATTTAATTCTCAAAAATCCTGTGGAAACCAATAAATCACAGGAAAATTATGAAAAATAGTTTCAATTATACTGGTTTCAGAAAAATAAAAATTACTAAATTTGGAGTTACCTTCAATGAGAAATAATTCCTGAAACAGGATAATTACGGGCTGAAAATAGAGCACTTCCCCGTTTACAATTCCTGCTACGAAGTTATAATCCAACGGATCCCCTACATGCCCTAGGAACACCCCATGGAATGGGAAGAGGAGGTTTGCACCTCGCTTCATTCCTAGGACCGGACGTCCTGGGGAGTCTACTTCGAGCAGACAAAGTAAAAAGAGAGAGACTCAAACAAGCAATCAAAACAGAAACCCTAGACAGGGCTCTGATACCAAAAATGATGCAGAACGAAAGCTCTGATACCAAAAATGATGCAGAACAAAGAACAAAGAAGCGTATGCGGAAGTAAATTTAGGATTATTTCTCTTTTTTTTTTTTTATATTTCATAAATTGGCTTTGACTCAAAGTAAAGCTAAACTAAGTTGAAGGAAACTAGGTAAGGATTGAAAGCACAATTTAGATGAAACTAAATTATCAGAGTAGTTCAGAAGTAACGGATTGCTGGGGGTTGAGAAACTCCCAGACCTAGGGTTTCGCTCTGAACTTTCAACAGAACAGAAATAGAGAGGAGAGATGGTTTACCAACCAGACAGTGATCTTCTCAGAATTTGGGTGGAAGAACTCTCTCGAGCAGATTGTGGGATCCTCGGAGTTGGCTATCTTCGCAATGGATCCTCCAATACTGGTCTTGTGGTTTGGTCGGCTTCTCCTGGACTCAAGATATAGGAAAGAAGAGGAACAAGTGATGGAATTCAGATACTCAAGAAAAGATTTACCAGGTTGAAGAACTTGAAAGCTGAAGTTGCTGAAATCAGGATTCTCCTGGAGGCTGATCTGACTTCCTCTTAGAATTGCTGTAGATCTGAAGTATCTGGATGGAGCTGGATGCTGGTGGTCGGCCTGGACTTGGAGAGGGTGGCCGTGAGAGGTGGGATAGGCTAGGGCTTGGTGGAAAGAGAAGGGTGATGGCGGCTAGGGTTTGGGAGTGGAGTGGCTAACCTAGGGTTTGGGTTTTGGAGATCTCACACCTCCTTAAGGCTCCTAGGGAACCCGGATTTACTCCCTCACGGAGCTCAACACCTGGATGCAAGTGCGGAAGAGAGAAAACACAAAGTTTGCTCACAAAAAAAATTGATTTCATTCATCTGATTGATTTAAACTTACAAGAGGGGTTTAATTTATAAGGCTTTACAAGGGAGTAGGGTTTTACATCTTTCCATGTGGGACTAAAGGAGGGGATCTACAAATCAGGATAATCCATACACATATGGTCGGCCAAGGTACCAAAAAAATTTGATTAGGGTTATAAAAGGCAAGTAGATGGCGCCTCCTTGCTTGGATCTTCAAGAGAATTTTTTTTCCTTCCATGGATCAACTCTTTTGGACTCCTCCTTTTCTTCCTCCCTAAGTCAAGGCCCTTCCCATCTTTGTTTTGGATATTTTTGGCAGGTAGTGGGCGCCTCCTTGAAGTTTTCTCCAAGAGAATTTCTTCCCTTTCTTAGTTTGGTTCTTTTGGGAAAGACTTGGGCCGCCCCCTTGATTTGTGGACTCCTGGTGGATTTCTCCTCAACTGGCGCATGAGAGAAGGAAGCTGCTATCTGTGGCGTGGGACCAAAGGCGGATATAGATATGGCGCCCCCTGGACTCAGGCGTATGGCTGGGAGTGTGGCGCCCACTTGCTAGGCCAAGATGAAAATGTAACACCCCAGGTTGAAACCCTAGTCCACTACTGAGTCAACATGACTCAACAAAATAAAATATAGGTAATGTAGACTCAAGCTAAATTGAGTTGATCTAGTCAACTCTTATTACAAACCAAAAATCCTAATTCTTCGGGCAAGGTTAATCAGAGATCCAGATGGAGCTCTGAAGTCTTCTTCTGAATCTGGTGCCCGCACCACTTTCCATGCAGGTACCATTGCTTGTAATTTGGTATAAATCCATTTCTATAAAAATGAATAATGATTGTATCCTTATCAAATATTTCTCTATTATCACATCTCTTATAAGGGCAACGAGCCCATTCTAATATAAGAGTGTCATATTCCTAAAAACTTAATCACAAAAATACTCTACACGCTCTCTATATTCATTAAAAATCATCCTATCGACAACTTGATGATCCATCCAACTATAATCCATGGCACACTATCTATGAATTTTACATATACAAATCAAGGCAATTATTAATTATTTATTTTTCTTAAAATAGCTTACATAATAAATGCATCCCATCATCAACTAATAGGTATAGAAGGTCCTATCCCATTTAGGAATTACATTAATTTAGTAGACTAATTAAATAATCAAATAATATGTAATAGAGACTGAAATAAATTTTAGCAGCATTTTCTCTTAGTTCTCTCTACATGGCTAAAGATGTGTGAAGAGAATTAAAAAAATATTAACCAAAATTTCTCTCGAACCTTCAATATACCGTTTGATTACTGTAATTACCTATAGAATCAATTGTATGTCCCAAATTGTTCACACTAGACATTCAATTGACCAAGGTATATAATTCTTCCACATGTACAGAAGTATATAAATATACGGATGCTATAGAATATGTATATTAATCAAAAGACGGGTTTATGATTCTATATAATGCAAGATTTTTAAAGTAAACACCTAATTAATTAGTTAAATTAATATCTAATTATCGGATACCGTAGAATATGCACTCGGCCCTTACGTGAATGCTAGCTACCCTGGATCTAGGCCAGGACCCGAGACTTGAGCACACGGGGCATGCCTTGGACCCCATGTTTGTAATGCTGCTCGGTACCTTCCCTAGCCCGAGCGTGCAAAGTGCATGAGGGCTAGCTACCTTGGACATCGACCGAGATCCAAGGCCCAAGCACACGAAGCATGCCCTGACCCCCATGTTAGTAATGCTACCCGGTACCTTCCCTCGGCCTGAGCATACAGGATGTGTGAGGGCTGGCTGTCCTAGATGTTGGCTGGGACCCGAAGCCTAAGCATGCAGGACATGCCCTGGTCTCCATGTTTGTAATGCTGCCCAGCACCTTCCCTCGACCCGAGCATGCAGAGCGCGTGACCTAGGCCCCCACTTGCACTCTGCATGCCGAGACCCAAACCCATGCATGCAGTGCACACGTCCATTTACACATATTTAATTAATTAATTAAATACCTAATTATTTAATTAAATTAATATCTAATTAATTAGTTAAATAAATATCTATTTAAATTTAATTAATATATTTTAAATTAAGAAATTGACTTTTGGTGATGGTTTTGTCACCGTCACCACCACCGTCCTTAATACTCACTAAAACTAGGGAAGGCGAGCCACATGGACAGTGGATCCGACATGTAGGAATGGCTGCACAGGGACAGGATGGTGACATGAGGATGGCGGCATGAGGATGGGACACCGACTCGGGGATGGCAGCATAGGGATGTGGCCACGGGAATGGGGGTGTAGGGACGAGACCACAGGGATAGTAGCTTGTGACGGGGCCACGGGGATGGTGGGTGGGAGTGCGGGGATGGGGCCATAATAGTTGGTGGGGGGAGAGAAAGGGGAGGCGACAGTGCAGGGAGGGTGACCCAGTATAAGGATGGCGATTCATAGCTAGGAGGCTAGATCCAGTAGGGGGACAGTGGTGCAAGATGTCGATGCAGGGATGGGGGCATGTGGAAGGGAGAACCAGCGACAAGGGAGGAGAATTGGCAACTGAGGGGGGGTATTTTGGTTGATCGAGTGCTAAAGATAGTTGTTGCTGCCAAGATCGCCATGGCCTGTAGCTCTGACATGGCATAGACTCATCGGGCTTCCGTTGGGTGCTCGATCCTCTTCTGGCATGGCCTATAAAAAGGAGAAGACCCAGGCTGGAGATTCTAGTAGGGACACTCTGACGATCAAGTCACTTGGGACGATCAAGGGGAACAGAACCTCTGTATCGAAGAGCTTGGGATATCTCCGAGTAGAGGGTAAAAGATGAGATGTAAGTAATGAAAATACATGGTCGAGTGGAGATTGGAGAGCTGGGAGGTTCTCTTGGATGGTTCATTGTCCATTTGCTCTCTGAGTCTTACCAGATGCGTCTCTCCTCCACCTCTTGGGGGTCTTATTTTTATATGAGTAGGAGTGGCCCAGACCAAGCTTGGGGCTTCATTGAGATGTCCCTTTCCTGTATCTCTTTTTAGAGGGATTTTCCTTTATCTACAGCCTCCTCCCTGTTGGATCGGTCCCCTAGAGATCCTTCTATTAAGGGGTGATCGCCGGCATAGTATAGATCTTGTCCTTCTGGTGGTGCAGTTTTTTGTGAGAGGGGTGGGCATCGTGCCACTGAACCCCGAGCTATGGTGAAGCATTTCTATTCTAGGAGGGACTATCGGAGTGTCGCAGGGCCTGTGCCTTAATGGAATACTCTTCTTGGAAGAGGTTTAGGTTTCGTGTCGCGAGGGTCGGAGCCCCTAGTTACAGGTTGTTGACATGGCGGTGCGCTACAGGGTATGGAGCCTGGCAGAGCATGCATTAGTTACGCAAAACGTGCAGCGCATTGCAAAGTTTGAATTTTTTGGCAGGGCATGCACCACTTCTGGAAGTTTGCAGGTAGCTAAGAGCTTCTATGTCACAGTCTGTACCTCTACTGATCCTTTCTCTTTCTGTCGTTGGCGAGAACTCCAGTTTCGATAGGAAGAGATGGAGAGCTCAGTTTGGGGAACCTAACTCTAGAAGCAGGAGCACGACCTTAGTTGGACGTTCGACCCCGAATGTGGGGAGCTGCCTTCAGAAAGCATGAGCACGACCCCGACCGGGAGTTGATCTCAGATAGAGGGCTCGTCTTATGAGCACGACCCCGGCTGGAAGCTAACCTCAGATGGAGGGCTCGCCCTTGGAAAGCATGAGCATGAACCCGGCCGAGAGCTGACCTCATATGGAGGGCTCGCCCTTGGAAAGCATAAGCACGATCTCGGTCGGGAGCTGACCTCAAACAGAGGGTTCACCTTATGAACATGACCCCGGCTAGGAGCTGACCTCGAACGAAGGGCTCCCCTAGGAAAGCATGAGTATGACCTTGGCCAAGAGCTAATATCAAACAGAGGGCTCACCTTATGAGCACGACATCGACTGGGAGCTGACCTCAGACGGAGGGCTCGCCTCATGAGCATGATCTCGGTTAGGAGCTGACCTCGGATGGAGGACTCGTCTTTGGAAAGCATGAGCATGACCCCGACCGAGAGCTGACCTCGAATGGAGGGCTCACCTTATGATTACGACCCCGGCTGGGAACTGACCTCAGATAGAGGGCTCGCCCTTGGAAAGCATGAGCATGACCCTGGCCGGGAACTGACCTCGGATGAAGGGCTCACCTTATAAGCACGACCCCGGCTGGAAGCTGACCTCAGATGGAGGGCTTGCCCTTGGAAAGCATGAGCACGATCCCAGCCGGAAGCTGACCTCAGATGGAGGGCTCACCTTATGAGCACGATCCTGGCCGGGAGCTAATCTCGGACGGAGGGCTTACCTTTGGCAAGCATGAGCTCGACCCCGGCCGGGAGCTGACCTCAGACGGAGGGCTCGCCTTATGAGCACGACTCCGACTGAGAGCTGACATCGGACGAAGGGCTCGCCTTTAGGTTTCCATTTGGGCACCGCATCCAAGTGGCACTTTCCACCCGTGCGGCCGCCAACTGTCGCCGTCATAGATTCCAGGTCAGCGATTGTGCCACATCAATAATTTTTGAGACAATTATTAACGACAGGAAAGATTTCCATCGCTAATAATTTTTATTAATACATTGATTTTAGTACTAATATTAGTGGCACTAAATTACCATCGCTAATAATTATAAAGTAGTTGCTAATACTATTTTCTAAAAAAAATTATATTATACAATTATTAGCAATGACAAAGCTTTTTATCCCTAATAATAGTAGATAATACATTGATTTTAGAGCTAATATTAACAATGACAATCTGCCATCACTAATAAGTAAAAATCCATCGCTAACACTATTTTCTAGAAAAATAAAATTTTAACTATATTAGGTACGGCTACTGTCCGATCTAGTTTTATCGCTAATAATATTAGTGATAATATTTTTTTATTATTATTTTTAATTAGACATCGTTAATAATGTATTTTCTTGCAGTGATGATATTTGTTAGCGTTTTTCAGTCCTATTCGGACAAATACTAGAGAATTTAGGATTCTAGAAAACCTGACAAAGAAAGGTTCGAGTTTTTTACGGCAATAAAATTGGTGCGCACTGTATGCTGCCGACGTATGATTAATCGAATAGAAGATGATGAAAATCTAAGTAAAGAAAGTTGCTAAGTCCAATTGCCTTAACTTTTAAGGACTTTTGCAATTGACACATTGCCGTTCAAAGGTGGATAAGAAAGTGTAGCGATGGGTCATGGTGGATGTGTGTAGTGCTTGGGTATGATAGTAAACTAAGTTATACTTACTCCTAAGCTAAAAGATGGATTATTAAACTAAGATAAAAGATAAAGTTTTGTTGGATTGATCGTTGAACAATCCTTCATACGGAGTATAATTTCGTTATTATTCTAAAATAGAATAACCACCCACTCTAAAAATTGTCATCCATCCCAGAGGATCAACCTTAAATTCACAAGATCAACGGAATTCATGACTGCATGTTACCGTACGATGCCAACCCGTTTGTGATAATTTGCTTTAAAACTTCCCCTTGGTGCATTTTCCAAACATAATTATTTTTATCAGTGCACATAGAACAAGCCTTGCAACCTCTACGAAATACACTAAATAATACATCGTTTAAATCTTCACAAGTCATGATCGTCTAGCTAATGCCAGCGCTTCTCTTTTTTTTCTTTTTCTTTTCCCCTTAAAAAAATTATTTTATATTTTAAATTTAAAAATAGTTACATATCCCTCGGAATCTCGGATCAAAAACATCATAGATCATCATTTACTGAGGTCCATTGTATCACGTTCGATTCTTATCTAACAAAGCAATGGAAAGAGACCTGTTTCGCATGGCAAATAAATGTAAAAAAAAAAAAAAAAAAAGGAAATAAAAAGACATAGGTTAGCCCCTGCCGACACCAAAATTCCCGGGCTTGTCCAGCATTGAAGGTAGTGAAAAAGTCTACAGGCGGGAGAGGAACCCGTGCGTCACGGGAAGTAAAATCCAAACCTGCCATAATTGGCAACGTCGGCGAGTTGACGGGCCCCACCATGACGCAATCCCGCGCCATTGCAGCGGGAATCCCCCAACTCCATCATCATCTTCCTTTCTTTCCGTATCGTGTAATAAAGAGAAGGGAAAGGGATGGTCCCATTCCTGCAGCGGCACGTGCAACTGCAATAACGATGAGTTTTAATAGCAAGCGACAAGCGTTGAAGGCACGCACTAGATAATTTTCTTTTTACATGAGACTGGGCAATGGATGTAAGCTTCCTCCGCCGTTGGACTTGGATCTCACCTCATCACGGCTTCTTCCCGCCTCCCCGCCGCCTTGGAGACGGTCGACTGGATACGGCGCCTATGGTGCCGGTTTCTTTTAGCTCCGGTCAAGGTCCAATATAACGTGATCATGATGCAACAATTTCTTTTGAATCGGTCTTCTCCTCTGGATCGGATATACTAATAATAACAATAATTATAAAAGAAATTCCCCTCAACTTAAAGTCCATATCAAAGACATCCTCTCAGCTGATAAAAGGTCTCAAATAAATAAATTTTTCAAATTCTCAAAGAATAAAAATCTAAGATTGCTGGTCATATAATATCAAAATATTTCTAATTTATTTTAAATAAATATATTTATTAATTAGTTGTATAAATTATTAATTCTATAAAAATATATTAATTATTATTATAGAATTAATATTTTATTTATACTTATAATATGTTATTTTTTATATTGATATTTATTTTGATTAAAAAATAAGGTAAATAGAACTCATATATTAAATAATTTCATTATATGTTATATATACAATATATAACATAAATATAATATAATATATAATATTGGTATAATATATTAATGGTATATTGATATACCAGTTTTTGCTAGCTTGAGAAATATTTTTATTCTTAAATTTCAGGCAAGGATCATTATTGTAGGGTGATATTTGATTCCCTATCTCAAGAACGGGTATTCCTTCAATAGTTTAGATGATAATTTAAGCAGTAGAGATAATTTGAGATCACTATCATGTAGGATCATTGTGTTGCAACCGAACATAGTGATCTTATCATCTCCATCTATATCATCCTTGATCTTGGAATAATCATCTCGTATCAATAGCCCCGTAATTAAGGATGCTTTGAGAATTGTGCATGCGAATGAATGAAAGTATTTAGAGTGATTTGAGATATATGGTGGATGATCCTTAACCATGGATCGTATGTTAAGAGTTCTTCGAGATCTATGCCAGGACTTCAACCGACAAACAACTAATGTTAATATAATTTTATGCTACCGTATGATGGTTACATGATATCATTTTGTTAAAGGCGATGAATGGTAGGATCGGTTTAGAATAATTTGGAAACTTAAAAAAACTCGTTTGGGATTTTTATTGCTAAGGGATGCATGTGGGATAGGCCCTTAAGTTGAGAGGTGTTACTATAATTTTTTCTAATAATAATGGAAAAACGATCATAACCATCATAACATATGATGTAGCATGATTCATTTTAATATATATATAATAATAATAATAATAATAATAATAATAATAATAATAATAATAAAATAATAATAATAATATAATAATAATAATAATAATAATAATAATAATAATAATAATAATAATGATACTATCTTTTAGATAATATATTATTTTAAATTTTAAAAATTAATTTTATAGCCATCAAAAAATGATACGATTATTTTTTGATAGCAACTATAACAATGATAAGTTTTATTGTTAAAAAATAAAAAATGATACATTTTGAGGTACATAATAGCTACTATGACTATTATACAAATCAATAAATTAAGGCATCAATAGGGTATGTTATAACAAAATGACATCATCTTGTCCTCTCTTGCAGATTCTCCTCTCAGCTATGGTTACGAGTCACTCAAAAGCTAATCCTCCCCGTTCCACCGAACAGAATCCATGACCTCTGGGTACATGGGGGACCAATCTTCATCTCAGCATCTTGAAGCATGCATAGGATTATTTGGTGTCAGCGTTGATGCGGAGTTTGTGGAAAGAAAGAAATAACAAGATTTCTCGATTTGAAGCCAACTCGTGCAATAAGACAATGGAAATTTTGATATCACTGTTTGAAGACTAGTAATCTCCGTCTATCTCCATTCTCAAATGCTGAAATTGCCGAAAGTTCTCATATGCTAGATGTCTTCCCGGGCTCCTAATAGATCATTATTATCTCCTCTTCTATACAAAAAAACTTGAGCAATCTTTGCTCAAACTACTCGCAATCTACTAAAAGTACATATGTAACTTACTCCTGACAATAAAACAGGTGGTTAAACCCTCCCATTTCATCAAAAAAATAAAATAATATCATCACTTGAATTCTAAAACCTTGGTTTTGAATGACATGCAGTCACCCATAAATAGAGGTGTAATTAAGCTTGCTTGAGCTTGGGTTTGATCAGGCTTGATTTGAGATTTAATGTTTGTCTTGAAAACCGGGATCGATGAAGCTTGATTATTCATTACTTGATCAACAAATCCAAGCCTAATTTCAAATTGAACTACACTCAAGCCTATTTCAAATAACTTGATAGCATTTATTAACTTAAAATCAATTCAATCTTGATGGTTTTAAGCTTCAATCAAACTCATCAAGCTCAATTCAAGCTTGGTTCAAGCTCATATATATAAAGTCTTGCTTGAGCTTGTTTTAGTAAATTTTATCAATTATATGCTAATTAATATATTTCAATATATTGATCTCAATTTTAAATCTTATTGGGCCAAGCTTAAGAAAGCCAGATTGTTTCAGCTTGAAATTAGCTAGTTCCAGATAAGAAACCATCTTTGATCTTAATTCAAACTTGATTTGACATAAGTTCACGCTGCTCCAAAAACCATTACTGTCCAAATCATTCTTAACTAAAAAGTTAAATTTTTATTATTGATTATGTAAAGGAAAGATTTTACTAGCTAGCATAATTATTTAAGTTAAAATATTATTTTACTTAGTTGAACAATATAAGTATTAATTAAAAATAACAATCACACTACAGCAAAACAGGATTATCCCGACCCTTTTCTGCCGACGCTTCGGTGAAGCGTTGGGAAGAACTAGAACCCGCCGACGATTTTTGAAAGCGTTGGCAAAACTGAAAGTCCGCCGACGCTTTTAAGCGTCGGCAATTAACCCTGAGTTTTACCGACGCTTTTAAGCGTCGTCGGACCATCCCGCTGAAATCCGGGATATTTGCCAACGCTTATAAGAGTCGCCGGAGTCTGGGACCTTTCCCGACGCTTTTAAGCGTCGCCAAACTAGACATTTACCGACGCTTATAAGCGTCGCGGAGTCCAGGGAGCTTTGGCGACGCTTATAAGCGTCGCCACAGTTTTTGACCTTTACCGACGCTTTTAAGCGTCGCCGTACTATATATTTACCGACGCTTTTAAGCGTCGCGGAGTCCAGGAACCTTTCCCAACGCTTATAAACGTCGCCGGATCCTAAATTTGCCGACGCTTTTAAGCGTCGCCGAAGTCCGTGACCTTTGCCGACGCTTTAAAGGGTCGCCAAAGATTCCAGGACATTTGGCGACGCTTATAAGCGTCGCTATAGTTTCCTGCTTATTTAGCGACGCTTATAAGCGTCGCTAGAGTCAGGACTTTTGGCGACGCTTAAAAGCGTCGCCGGACTCCAAGAAACCCCACCCACCCAACCCTAATTTTCTTTGCAGCCGCCACACCAACTCCCCCCCCCCCCCCGAACTCCTCCTCACCCTCCCTCCCCGCCTCCTCCTCCCCCCCCCCCCCGCTCGGTCCACCCCAACCCCCCCCACCCCCCCCCTCCTCCTCCTCCCCCCCCCCATGCCACCACCCCCCCCCTCCTCCTCCTCCCCCCCCCCCCACCGAACACTCCTCCTCCTCCTCCTCCTCCTCCCCCCCCCCCCCCCCCACACCACCGAACACTCCCACCCCCTCCTCCTCCCCCCCCCCTCCTCCTCCCCCCACCCTACCCCCACCCACGCCACCGAACACCCCCCCCCCCAACTCCTCCTCCTCCCCCCCCCTCCTCCTCCTCCTCCTCCTTCGCTCGGTCCGTCGACGTAGCAGCCGTCCGTGATCTCCCGGTCGATCGAGCCGCTGCCGAACCCCCCCTCCTCCTCCTCCTCCGCTTGGTAAATTTTTTTTTCTTTTCCATCAGTTTAGTCAGAATATGTAAAAGTTCTGTTTTCTCACAATATAGAAGAAAATGTGCACCTGAGAAATTGGGGCTAAAATGAATGTTCCAATAATCTTTGCAAAACAGAATGTGATACCTTGATTTTCTGTGTGAATTAACATTTCTATGGTCAACTTGAAAGAATAATATGGGCCTGATCCTAGTCATACCATTCTAATATCTTTGTTCCATGGCACCTGTATGATTTTTGAGGTATTATAGCATTGCTAACATGTTTGCTCATTCTTTTATCCCATAAGTTTCTGTATATCTTTTGTGAATTAGTTTGAGACATTGGGAAAATTTATTCCCAAAAAAATTATAAGTTTGCTCGTGGAATTAATTAGTTGTTTCTTTAGGATCCCAGCTTATTGCATCAGATCCATACAACTTGTAGTTCATTTCTTGTTACATTTTATATTCGTGGTTTTGTTGCTAAGTCATTTTTCCACGTAAGAAAGTTGCTAATGACACCTTTTTCATGTTAAAGGTTATGCAATAGCCTGTCTTTATCTCCTTGACCATTCAGAGAATTGTGGTGGATTACAGTTTTTATTAGTTATTTGTCTTTGACTTAAGCTCTCCTTGCTAGCCTAATCACTTTATAAGCTGCATAATAATTACAATTTGCACCAAAATGAGGACCTAACTATCTAAAGCTGCACTTATGTGGTGTTCTGAGGATGAATATAAAACTATAGCTTCAATTCTGGCTGTTTTCCAAAAGCAGATGAGAGAAATTTATTTTTGAAGTGCAAACTTGCTCCAATCCAACCTTGATTTCTTGAGTTGGCTGGGTCAACCTAAATTTTAAACATGTACTTACTGTGGCTAGATCTGGTTCAACAGAATCCAAAACCTAATTTGACAAATTTGTAGCCTATCTAGAGCACAATTCTGTTAAGCGATGGCAAATGGGGAAAAAGGTTGGTTTAAGGTGCATCACTGAGAGACATAAGTATAAATATGCTAAACAAACTTGATATACAATTTTTTTGTAAATCGCAGAGCAATGAAGGAAGTTTTAGAAGTGTCATTTGATGAGCAGAGTGATAAAGGGTATAAAGTAGAGAAATCTGAGAGAAAAATGGATTACGTGGTTAGCTGAATTGTCAAGGAGGAATATATTTTGTTTCTCTTTCATTGCAAAAATTTAATCTCCAAGGAACATGGTGGATGCAGGGAAGCCATGCCAACTTTTAGCAAGTAATCACTATTAAAATGGTCGCTGGAAAATAACCGAAATCATGGATCCACACCAAGTTGTAATCTTGTTTCTGTCTCTTCAGTTTCTCATATGATTAATCTAAACTACATATCATCATCATAAAGAAGCATTTCATTTATCATAGATAACAAACATGAGGCAGTTTAGGTGCAATATTAATACTTCAGCATTACATTGCTCGAGCAAGCATATATTTGGTCCATACATAAATAAAAACACGACACTCAGTCACACAATGATTCAATAACATAGAGACAACAAGCTGTCACATGCCCCATTGGCTTATTATGGCTTTTGCCATATAACGTCACCTCAGTGATGATTACTTCGATATCGAAATCTACTGCAACATTTTCGATAAGTTGTCCATGAATAACTCCATTTTTATATATTTCAATACCATCTGTAGTTTTGTTACGATCAATTATGATTTTTTATATATTTTTTTAAAAACTTGCATTGCATTGAAACATAGACCCGTCAATTGATTAAAGTACATATTTTACACGATCTGTACAATTATTTAATTTTTGTATGGATGGCAGAAATATGTACAGTGGTCAATTGAATGTCCAGATTGGACAGTTTGAGAATTGCAAATAATTTTATAGGTGCTTACAGTAATCAAACGGTACAGATAGAGCTCCAGATATATTTCGGTTATCATTTCCTTTTAGTTCTCCTCAAACATATTTATTTGTATGGGGAGAACTAAGGGGAAATGCTGCCGAGATTTTTCTGGAACTTCTATTGCGTATCTTTTGGTTACTGTAAATGACCTATATAATTAATGCAATTCTTGAATGGGATAGGACCTCTTTACCTATTAGTTGGTGATAGGGTGCATTTAATAATACTGTAATTGATCTATTGAATAAACTTATTTTAAATTTATTCTGTTCTTATAAATATTTATTTATTTCAGTTAGCTTTTTCTTATAATGGATAAGAGTTGGATAACTAAACCGAGGAATAGCAAAGAATATCTGGATGGAGTACAGAATTTCATTAAATTTGGTATGGAGAGAAGTAGTATCAGTGGGAAGATTTTATGTCCATGCCGAAAATGTGTAAATTCCAGTTCTCTATATCCAAATATTGTTGAAGAACATTTGGTATGGAATGGTTTTTTAAGAGGTTATACTGAGTGGTTTTTTCATGGAGAGTCAAGGTTACAATCTACATGTAACCAAACCTCTAACATGGAACATATACCTGATTTTGGATCAAGTAACCAACAGAAAAATCTTGCAAGAGATGATGATATCAGGGGTTTGCTGAGAGATGCTTTTGAATATGGTGCTCAACATCCTGGAGATTACAATGGAGAACAAGTAGCAGCTGGGTTTCCTGAGGATCCTATATTTACTGAATCTATACATGATGAAGAGCCGATACTCCCAACTAATGTTGGAACAGATCGTTATCAGAAGCTGATAAGAGATGCAGATCAAGAATTATATGCCGGTTGCAAGAACTTTTCAAAAATTTCTTTTCTTGTGCATTTGTTCCATATAAAATACTTGAATGGATGGTCTGGCAAGAGTTTTACTATGCTGCTCAAGTTGTTAAAGATGCATTTCCTGAAGGTACTAGTTTACCAACATCTTGTTATGAGGCCAAAAAACTAGTAAAGGAATTGGATCTTGGATACGAAAAGATTCATAGCTGTCCAAATGATTGTATATTATATCGGGGAGAACATGCCGATCAAGAGTCGTGCCATGTGTGTGGATGTTCATGATGGACGAAGCAAAAAGAAAATGAGAGTGAGGGATTAGATGAATTGGATGCAACATACATTAAACAAAAGCCGGCGAAGGTATTACGCTATTTTCCTCTTGTACCTAGATTGAAAAGGATCTATGCATCATCAAAGACAGCTTCGTCAATGAGATGGCATGATGAAAGCCGTACAAAAGATGGAATGCTGAGACACCCAGCAGATAGTTTAGCATGGAAAGCATTTGATGAGAGACATCCTGATTTTGCATCTGATGCTCGTAATGTCAGGCTCGGTTTAGCCAGTGATGGGTTCAATCCATTTCGGACCTTAAGTTCTGTCTATAGTACCTGGCCAGTTGTACCGATTCCTTATAATTTGCCACCATGGATATGCATGAAACAGTCTTCACTTATTTTATCAATGGTCATTCCAGGTGATAAGGGTCCAGGTAATGATATTGATATTTTCTTACAACCTTTAATAGATGAATTGAAACAACTGTGGAAGGGTATCAGTGCAATTGATGCTTCGAATGGCCAAACATTCAATCTACGGGCAGCTCTATTATGGACTGTTAACGATTTTCCTGCATATGCTAATTTATCTGGCTGGAGCACTAAGGGACGAGTTGCATGTCCTTCTTGTGGTGAATCAATCCATTCAATTTGGTTAAAACATGGAGGAAAGTTCTGTTATATGGGACATCGTTGATGGTTGGAGGCAAATCATCCATTTCGATTTCAGAAGGATTTATTTGATGGTACCATAGAGTTTGGATCTGCTCCAATTCTACCTTCTGGTTCTGATATTCGTAGACAAATGCTTGGTATCAGACACAGTTATGGCAAGATGACAAAGTCCTCTAAAAAGCGAGGAAGAGATGATGTTGAGACTTCAGTACAAGAAGAAATATCGGAGGAAGTCAATACTTGCACCTTAGATACGGCAGTGTTCGAGGATCCGGATAATTTCTTTGAAGTTGAAAATGATGATGATATAATCACTGCAACTACCCATCAGCATACTAAACAATTATGGAAGAAAAGAAGCATATTCTTTGACTTACCTTATTGGGAGCATAATATACTCCGGCATAATCTTGATGTTATGCATATAGAAAAGAATGTCTGTGATAATTTGATTGGAACAATATTAAATCTTGATGGAAAGACTAAAGATAACATGAAGGCGCGTCTTGATTTAAAAGAAATGGGCATCCGACATGAACTTCATCTACAAGTGCTTGCAAATGATAGAACTTATATCCCTCATGCATGTTATACAATGTCTAGTCGAGAAAAAGATCTCTTCCTGACAGTTTTAAAGAATATCAAAGTTCCTGATGGATATGCCTCAAATATTTCACGATGTGTGAATCTGAAAGAGCGCAAAATTTCAAATCTTAAAAGTCATGATGGACATATATTAATGCAAGATATTCTTCCATTGGCTTTAAGGTCGTCAATGCCAAAACAAGTTATTACGGTTGTTTTTCAGTTATCATCATTCTTCAAGGCATTATGTTCTAAGGTTCTTGATCCTCAGGAGCTTGATCAGTTACAGTCTCAAGTCGTACTTACATTATGTCAGATGGAAAAGATTTTTCCTCCTGGATTTTTTACGATTATGGTTCATCTACTCATTCACCTAGCTTCGGAAGCTAAACTTGGTGGACCGGTACACTACAAATGGATGTACCCTATCGAGAGGTAATGCTGTAAAACTTAAATTTTATAATTTATATAACTTTTTTATTATTTAATATGATATAAATATCATACTTTTTGAAGGTATCTTGTACGTTTGAAGGATTATGTACGAAACAAAGCCCATCCTGAGGGCTCAATAGCAGAGGGATATATTGCTGAAGAGTGTTTAACATTTTGTTCAAGATATCTCGAAGGTGTTGAGACTGTATTCAATCGACCTCAACGTCATGGTGATAATATGGAGAATACAGATATATACAAATTTGCATCATCCGGAAGATTTATAGGAAAAGCTGAAAGTATTGTTCTTGACCATAAATCCATGTCACAAGCACACCGTTATGTATTGCTACATAGTGACATAATATCTGACTATCGCAGGTTAGTCTATCTACACATGGATAATACTAAATATTAGACACAGTCAAACTTATATTTTATTGTCATGCAGTGAATTTTTATCTGTACAACGACAAGCCAATCATTCCACTCGTCCTAATCCAAGGATTGAACAAAGATGGTTGGTTGAGTTATTCCCTAATTGGCTTGCCAATCAGGTTAGTATATATAAGTCGTATAATAATTTTATATATTTTTAACATCGACTAAATGATCGATAATTGATATTATATTTTTTAGGTACCGGTACTGATGGAGAAAAATAGTTTAGCAGAATTAATTGCACTTGCCAGAGGTCCAAATTATATTGTGAACAAATATAATGGTTTTATTATAAATGGCTTTAAATTTCATACCAAGGAGCGCGAGAAACTTAGAAAAACTCAGAACAGTGGTGTTATGGTTGAAGCAGATGGAAAATCTTATTATGGTATACTTAAAGATATTTTGGAGTTGGATTATTATGGAAATTTTAAAGTTGTATTATTTCGATGCGATTGGGTGGATATAAATACACCGAGGGGTTTGAAAAAGGACTCAAACGGATTCGTACTTGCCAATTTTTCAAGATTGATACATACGGGTGTGTTATTGAAGGATGATCCATTTATCTTTTCATCTCAAGCTAGACAAGTTTTTTATGTACAAGACTCGAAAGATAAAGAATGGGCTACTATTATTAAGACAAAACCCAGAGACTTGTATGACATGGGAAAAAGGGTGGAAGAAGAAGATGATGATACTTACACTCAGTGTATGCCTTATAATATTGTACCGGATGATCATATAAATGATACAACCATTTTGGTTAGGTTGGATTCCGAGGAAGGTACAACTGGTTGATTATGACAAGTAAGTAGTTTGTAAGATGGTTTATATTTTTTGCATTGATGATTATGTTATCTTTTAAATTGTAATTCATTTCCGTTATAATTTGATTATAATGTTGACTGACTTGTTTTTAAATAATGTAGGTTAGGTACACCATGCCTCGAAGGAAGCGATTAGCAGATGTACAGATACAGTTTTCCCAGACCGAGGCTGGTACTTCTTCAGCACAACAGCCTGAGGGCAGTCGATCAGTTTCACATCGGTCTGATGGCAGTCCCTCTATTTCTGCACATCAGCCTCAGGACGACATTATTCCCTCCGAGTCCGCACATCACGATCCTTCTATGGATCATCCTGATGACGAGCCTATCATCGATGATATACAGATACAGGGTACATAATTTAATAATTCTATCTCATTTCAATTCATGCATATGCAATAGTTTTGATATACAATGTTCTGTATTTTTTTTTTTGTAGATGGATCCGGGAGACTCAGGCGTAGGCGAGGACCCACATTAGTCCGTGATGTGTGGCAGTTACCTGAGGGTGAGAGGATAGTGATAGAGTGCAACAAGCTAGGGCAGCCTATTAAGAAAGCTGCTAGCTTGTTGACTAGCTTTCTGGGGACAGTAGCACGCCGTGGTCAGCTATGTCCTCTGAATTATTCGAAGTGGAACGACATGCTTCCTGCATATAAAATAGAAATGCTACGAGTTGTGCAGGTAAAAAAATTAATATATTATTTTATATCTTAGGTTTTTAATAATTGAATTGCTTTTTTCATTTAATATTTATTTTATTGTTTAATTAAATTATAGAGCAAGTTCGTTCTTCCTTCAGATTCATCTGATTTTGTGCTTAAGTCTCTCAATCACAAGTGGAAAGAATATAGGGCGAAGTTGAAGAGAGACTACAAGCTAGAGGGTAGGACAGAGGAGCAGGTTGTAGCTACCTGTCCTCCTGATGTTCACCCTCATCAGTGGATGGAGCTGGTGCACTATTGGTTCTCTGAGAGGGCACAGGTTGTGTAGCATCATCAAACACTTCGAAATTTATTAATTTTCACTTGTTATAATTATATTTATACAATATATAACATTATTTTAATTTTATTTTGCAGACGTATTCTGATATTGGTAGAGCTGCACGAGCTGCTCAGTCTGTTCCTCACACAGCGGGGTCCAAGAGTTATGCACGGCTCAGGCATGAGTTTGTATGTTTCTCATCCCATAATACTAGTAGTATACTTTTAGTTTTAACATAATGTATCATCATGTATCATGCATGTGTCATGTATAATGATACGGGGATATAAGATGTGTTATTTTAAATTTTTTTATAATATTTATTCTTTATATAGGCTGATCAGCAGGGGAGGGAGCCTGGTGAGGTGGAGTTTTATCGGATGACTCACGTTCACCAGGATGGCAGTTTTGTTCGGGACGAGTCCAGAGATATATATGTATTTTTTTATTTATGTTATATTATGATTTATATTTTTATTTTTATTAAGTATTAATATATGTATTTTTTGTCAAATATAGAATAGGGCTACCTCTATGATATCCGAGCGTGCTGGCGAGGGTTCATCATCTACACAGAGCAGTCGCATCGAGGCCGAGGTATTCTCGGAGTTGATGGGACCAGAGCGTCCTGGATGAGTGAGGGGTTATGGGATTGGAGTTACCCCTACTCAGTTATCTGAGGTGCGTAGATATACTCGGGATACTAGAGAGAGTCATGATCAGTTACATGTTCGTCAGCTCCAGGAGGAGATAGCAAAGCTCCGACAGACACGTGATGCAGACAGAGCAGAGATGCAGACCATTAGGTCTCAGCTAGAGCATGTTACATCTGTGCTGCATATGTTCATGTCATCTCAGGTAAGTAATTATTTATTAATTTTGTATATATCTAATAATTGAGAATATATATAATATATGTATTATAATTCCTGATGTATATATTGCAGGTTCCTGGTGCATCTGCGAGCCGCAGACCTGACGACGACCAGCCTCCCACGGATCAGTGATATTAGATGGTTTTTTTATTATTTATGTATGTCTTTTTGTTTATTTGAACTTGGATTGATATGTTTATATATATATATATAACTTTTTATATTTGGGTTGTATTTGTGTTTGTGTATGTTGGATGTGATATGTGATACAAGTTTGAATATTTTCATTTGTTTGTGTATGTTGGATGTGAGACAGGTTTGAATGTTTCTTTTTCGTAATGTATACAGGTTATGGGTTTGTATATATGGCTGTTTATTTTTTTTTTTAAAAAAAATTTACCGACGCTTTAAAACGTCGCCAGTTCCAGTTTTAGCGATGCTTTAAAGCATCGCCAGATCCAAAATTAGAAGAGAAAGAAAAAAATAGCCTTTAAAGCTGCATCGGATTCAAAGAAAGATAACGAATCAGAAAATGAATGCTCCTCCTCTGAAGATGACTTGGAAGATGAAGATATTGCCATGGTCGTGAGAAAATTTAGAAGGTTTATGGAAAAGAAGAAAGGAAGATACTATAGAAAATTTCATAAATGAGGTGAGCACTCTAAGAAGAAGGACAAAGAAAGAGAAAAAAAAAAGAACAGATGCCCACGTGCTATGAATGTAAGAAGCCCAGGCACATCCATCTAGATTGTCCTCTACTGAAAAAGATATTTAAGAAAAAGAAGAAAAAAGCAATGGTTGCCACATTGAGTGACAGCGAGGAGTTGACTTCAACTGAAGAAGAAGAGGCCATAAAGACTGCAAATCTATGCCTAATGGATCTTGAAGACGAGGTAACATCCCCCGAACCTCAACTAGAATTTACATTCGATGAATTGAATTCTGCATTTCATGACTTATTGTCTGAATGCAAAAAGGCTAGTGTAAAGATTAGATCATTAAAGAATATCAATGACTCTTTACAAAAAGAAAAGAAAGAGATTTCAGAAAAGAAAAATTTATTGCAAAAAGATTTACATGTCTTTTCTGAAAAGAACAAAGCTTTGGAATCTGAGAAAATTGCATATCTTGAAAAAATAAAGCTTTGACAGTTAAAAATTCTGATTTAAAAAGGGAGGTTGAAAAGTTCAAGCCCTTAGTTGAAAAACTTACTTTATCTTCGAACAAGCTTGAGTTAATTTTAAAAGATTAAAGAATTTCTGGAAACAAAGCTAGAATTGATTTTAATTCTTCTAATTCAAATGAAATTTTAGCTATTAATTTGTATCTTCAAAAGCTTATGTTCTAAAAGTTATATCTCAAAAGGCTTATATTTCAAATCCTTCAACATCCATTTTAAGAGCTTCAAAGTATATTCCTAAGTTTTCAAATCAGAAATCTTTGAATTCAAATGTTTCTACATATGCATCTGCATCTACCTCTAGAACTTTAAAGCATACATCCTTTCAGAATTCTAGAATTATCCATTATGCTTGCAAAAGAATATGACATAAGGCTTTTTAATGCAATATTTATAGAAATGTCCAAAGTAAAATAAGAAAGATTTGGGTTCCCAAAGGAACCACCTCTGCTAACCTGCACGGATCCAAGGTAGCTTGGATACCTAAAAGAACTTGATGACTATTTTGTAGGAATGTCTTGCAGCCCAAAAATTGAAAAAAAGATGGTATCTCGACAATGGCTATTCAAGGCATATAACGGGTGACAAGGATCAATTTATCATCCTGGAGATGAAAGAAGGAGGTTTGGTGACCTTTGAAGATAATGGCAAGGAAAAAATAATCGGTATTGGTAAGATCAAATTGACCCCCCGTACTTTTATTAAAAATGTATTGCTAGTAGATAAATTGAAGCATAATTTGTTAAGTATTAGTCAATTATGTGATAAAGACTTCAAGGTTATCTTTGAATCATCTATGTATATTGTAACAAACTCTTTTGATTCTAGTAACAAATTTATTGGACATAGACTTAGAAATATTTATGTAATAGAACTTAATGATCTAGCTATGTCTAGTAGTTTCAGTCTAGTAGCAATGAATGCTAAGACCCAGGAGTCCTATTTATTTTGGCATAGACGATTAGGTCATGCTAGCATCATACTATTGCCAAGTTAATTTCAAATAATCTTATTAAAGATTTGCCTGAGTTTAAAGTAGATTTTGAACATGTTTATGATACTTGTAAATTAGGTAAACAAACTAAGGAGAGTTTTAAATCAAAAAATATGATTTCAACTTCTAGACCCCTTGAGCTACTTCACATGGACTTATTCAGACCAACTAGGACTACAAGCCTAGGTGGTATGAAATATGCTCTTGTGATAGTAGATGATTTTTCTAGATTTATATGGATTTTGTTTATCGCACACAAAGATGAAACTTTTAAAGCTTTTCAAAAATTTCACAAAAAAGTTTCAAATCAGAAAAATCTTTCAATTATTTTTATCAGAAGAGATCATGGCACGAAATTTGAAAATCAAGTTTTCGATGATTATTGCACAGAAAATGGCATTGATCACAACTTCTCCGTACCTAGAACGCCATAACAAAATGGTGTTGTAGAGAGAAAAAATAGGACTTTGGAAGAGATGGCCCGAAAAATGTTATGTGAAGGCAATCTTTCAAGGTACTTTTGGGTAGAAGCAGTGAACACTGCTTGTTATATTTTAAACCGTGTTTTGATTCATCCAATTTTGAAGAAAACCTCTTATGAGCTTTGGAATGAAAAGAAATCCAATATCAATTACTTTCATGTATTTGGATGTAAATGCTTTGTGCTAAATAATGGTAAGGATAATCTAGAAAAATTTGATGCTAAATCTGATGAAGCAATTTTTCTTGGTTATTCAACACATAGCAAAGCATATAGAGTATTTAACAAAAAAACATTGACTATGAAAAAATTTGTACATGTTTTTGATGAAACTAACCCCTTACCTTCTAAGAAAGAAGAGTGTATAGATAATGATGCAGGTACACTTCAAAAAGAATCGGAGGATATAAGCATACAAGAAAGATCGACACAAGAAGGAGAAGAAATGATAAGTAAGGATAATACTGATCTACCAAGGGAATGAAGGTATGTAACTTCTTATCCAAGAGATTTAATTATTGGTGATCCTTCACAAGGTGTTAGGACTAGGTCATCACATAGAGATGCACATGATTACCTAGTCTTTGTATTCCAATAGAACCCATAGCTTAGAAGAGATTGAATCTGACCTAAATTGGATGATGGCCATGCATGAAGAACTAAACCAGTTTGAAAGAAATAGTATATGGACTTTAGTTGAGAAACTATCAGATCATCCCATCATAGGAACCAAATGGGTCTATATGAACAAACTAGATGAACGAGCAAATGTAGTTATAAACAAAGCTAGACTAGTAGCTAAAGAATATAACCAAGAAGAAGGTATAGATTTTGATGAGACCTATGCACCCATAGTAAGACTAGAAGCCATTAGACTACTTGCATTTGCTTGCTACATGAATTTTAAACTTTTTCAAATGGATGTGAAAAATGCTTTTTTAAATAGTTTTATATCTGAACAAGTTTTTGTAGAACAACCACCAGGTTTTGAAAGTCATGCTTTTTCGAATCATGTTTTTAAACTCAATAAAGCTTTATATAGCTTGAAACAAGCACCAAGAGCCTGGTATAAAAGACTTAGCACTTTCTTGCTTGAAATGATTTTACAAGAGAAAATGTTGATAAAACTCTTTTCATAAAAAAAAAATAATGATATATTAGTTGTACAGATTTATGTTGATAATATTATATTTGGTGTAACTAACAAAATTCTCTGTAAATAATTTGCTAAGTTGATGCAGGGTGAATTTGAAATGAGTCTAATAGATGAACTGAACTGCTTCCTTGGACTTCAAGTAAAATAATCAAAGGAAGGAATCTTCATAAACCAAGCCAAGTACATCAAAAAAATCATCAAGAAGTTTGGTATTGAGATAAGCAAAGAAATGAGCACACCCATGAGCTAAACATGCAGATTACATAAAGATGAAGAAGGCAACAACATTGATCAAAGGCTATATCAAGGTATGATTGGATCTTTGTTGTACTTAACTGCAAGTAAACCTGATATCTTGTTTAGTGTATGTGTTTGTGCTAGATTTTAATCTAATCTAAAAGAATCACATATGCTTGCTGTGAAAAGAATAATAAGATATCTAAAAGGAACGAGTAATTTTGGTCTATGATACTCAAAGCATTCTTCATTGAATTTACTTTGTTATTCTGATACTGATTATGGCGGATACAAAATAGATAGAAAAAGCACTAGTGGTACATGCCAATTTCTAGGGTTGAATTCAATCTCATTGCACTGTAAGAAACAAAACTTGGTAGCACTATCCATTGTTGAGACAGAGTATGTTGCTTCAGGAAGTTGTTGTTGCCCAGAAATGGAGCCCAAGAGGGGGGGTGAATTGGATCTTTTTAAAAATTTAAAGCAATAATGTGCAAGCCTTATAGTGTTTGTGAGTTATGAAATTGATGCACTAAGTTATATGCAGCGAAAAGTAATAAATAGAGTACAATAAGTAAAGAGGAAGAGATAAAAGAGACAATCACATACAAATATATAGTTTATAGTGGTTCGGTGCAAACCTAGCACCTACATCCACTCCCCAAGCCATCCTTGGAAAATCCACTATAATCTCTCCAAGATTACAACCGATTTATTTTTCCAAAGGCTCACAAGTCAAAACCTATGTTGGTTTTATCACCTAGGCTCACCAACAAACCTTTACACTTGTTTTATCTTCGGGCTCACAAGTTAACCCTAGTTGGTTTTATCACCTTGGCTCACCAACAAACCACAACAACCTTCTTTCAAGACACCCTTGAAAGCAAGGTCAAATCAAAGGAGAATTTTAGATATACAATTTAAAATAAACAAGACAAACTCTCTTCAAGAGTAGAATGAAAGCTTTGAGGCTCTAATTGATGCTTCTCTTGTCTTCTTCTCCTTGGAATATTCTTCAAGCTCTTCTTTTAGAATGTTGAAATGATAGGCTTGTAAGCTTTTTCAGGGAATCACTCTTTAAAAGGCTCTTTGAAGTGAAGTTCTTGAGAGAATCTTGGCTTTTTGGCTTTCAATGGACTTCAATACATCAAGAATGAAGTTGGTGAAGCTTAAATACAAAGAAAAACTTCCAAAACATGGTTTGTGACCGTTTGAGCATCAAATCTAGCCATTGGGAGCTTGAAAAGATGTTTCTGTAAGTTAGAAAAATAGATCCATTAGGGCTGTCAGAACCCGAGTGTCGATACTTGGTTTGTCAGGTGTCGACACTTGACTTCTAGGTGTCGATACTTGAACTTTTAAGTGTTGATACTTGATTCACAGGTATCGACACTTGACACAAAAATACTCCAATGATCATGTTCTGGATTTTCAAAAAGTCTCAGGCCTTGAGTCGATACTTGGAAACTTAAGTGTCGACACTTGAGTTGCAGGTGTCGACACTTGGCTTGCTAAGGAGTTTTTCTGTGTGCCAAGAGCTGAAGTGTCGACACTTGACTTCCCAGGTGTCGACACTTGGTTCTGAAAAATTCACAATTTAGTGCAAATAAACCTAAAAATACAAGTGTTGAATATAAAACTTAAAACCAATGTAAATAACAAATAAATGAACTCTTTTAAGCCCTTTTTGCATGGAGAAGACTCTTCAAATTGCGAGAAAATGCTTCATGCCACAGCGTGCCATGATACTTTAATTTTAAGAATTTGAGATGCTTGTTTCCTGAAAACTCACAACTAAAAATAAACATTAGTACACAATACGTACTCAACATTTTGTTATTCATCAAAATTACTAGGTGGAGCCAACAGTTGTGCACAAGTGTTATGGATTAAATAACAACTAAAAGACTTTGGTGTTACACAAGCTAAAATTTTTATCAAGTGTGATAACATAAGTGCTATTAATTTGTCTAAGAATCTAATTTAGCATTCTAGAACAAAGCACAAAGAAATTAGACATCATTTTATTAGAGATCATATTTTAAATGGTAATGTTGTACTTGAATTTATTTCAACTATTGATCAACTTGCTGATATTTTTACTAGATCTCTTGATAAAGATAGATTTGAAATGATTAGAGGAGAACTAGGACTTTGTGACCCTCTTTAGGATTTTTTTGACCCAAATTCTCTCAAATCTAAGGAAACATTATCTAGAAAGCCTCCTACATTGATTTAAGTTCTTTGACTATCTCTCCTTGTGATTTTTTGGAATTAATTTTCATTTTTTTAATCTCCTTTTAACTCTTTTGAAGAATCTTGATTCGAGTCGACTCGGGCTTCTATGCTCGAATCGAGCCGACTCGGATTTCAGATTAAGTATGATTTTCTCTTCTCAAGCTAACTCAAGCAATTTAGGGCTTGTCAAGCCGACTTGGATGTTGGGCAAGCCATTTTTTAATAGAGCCGTAGAGCCTACTTTGAAATTTTATGTTCTTTATTCTAGCTCTTAACCCTTGCTCTCCACTTGAACATCAACTCCATTCATCCAAACCTACTTTTCGAGCTTCAATTTTCTCACTTTTCTTGCTAAGGATTGCAATGGCACCCAAGATGGCAGTTGGCGAGAGATCCAAATGGGCTATACCTTCTGTAGAAAGGGAAAAATGGACAAAGCATTGGCAGGAAGAGCCAACTCGGTCTGTGGAAAGGGAAGAAGAAGAAATTCAACAAATGGCTACTACCTCTTCTCCAAGACAATCGGTCTCCATGACCAATCGACCTGTGGCCAGCAGATGAAGGATTATTTTCTCATTTCTCAAGGAACTAGGGCTACGAATAGGTGATCTAATTGAAGATCAAGGGTGGAGCTTCTTTTGCTCACTGAATGTACCAACCTATCTAGCTTTGGTAAGATCATTTTATAAAAATTTGAGACTAGAAGAACAACATATGGAATCCTCAGTTAAAAGGAAAAGAATTATAGTCACTGAAGAAAGGATTTGCATCCTACTAGAAATGCCAAATGAGGAATTGAAGCATCTGGTTCTGAAGGACAGAGAGAAAACTCTCAAAATAATTCTGAATAGAGAGGATGTGAGTGGTATTGGCAATGTAATGGCCAATACTTTATCCCTTAAGATGAGGTTATTGCATAATTTCATTAGAATGATCTTTCTTCCAAGGATAGGAAGATTCGACTAAGTAAGTGAGAAAGATCTTAGTTTCATGGGATATGTTATTGAGGGGAGGCCCTCAACTTACCTCACATCATGATGATGAAAATGAAAGAGGATATGAGGAAGGTAAAGGCCTGTCTGCCCTATGGTATGGTTCTTACTCTATTCTTCCAAGCCTCCAGAGTAAACCTTGAAGGTGAAAATGGCAGACCCCTTCACCATACAGACACCTACACCTCCAAATCCTTGTAGCGAATGGGTTATGAGCTTAAAGAAGGAACATGGAGGAAGAAAGGAACATATATAAGAGCTATAGGATCTTCCAGCAGTGAGGATATGATGATGACAAAGAGCTACCCAGGGAGATTATCTCTGATACCATTGCTGATACTACCACCCTTGAGGAGCCTCTTGCTGTTACTGCTACTGACATTGCCTTTGTTGATGCTGAGTTTGCTGCTAAGCCTGCTGTTGCTATTGTTATTGAGCCTGCTACTCATAACACTATGGAGACTGAGCATATAGCTTATAGGAGTCCCAGGACTTTCCATCACCAGCTTCTCCACCAACACCTTCTATTAAGGGACCATTTGTTGGTTCTTCAGGGCCTTCAGTGTCACAAGATTTTATTGCTGAGCATATGAGATCACTCACTAAGTCACTGACTAGCTCTATGAGTTTGATGTTTGGCGAGCTTCGCTAATCAGTCGATAGCAGACTTGAGGAGATCAGTGGTGAGGTTAGATAGCTACGATCCAGAGTTGACACCCTTGAGTCTACTAGACCTACACCACAGATTGACACCCAGCATTTATCTGATACCCTCAGGACAGCCACTAAAAATATCAAAAAATCAGTTGACCAAAGCATAGAAGAATTCAGGGCTGAACTAAAAGAAGTGAAGTTCAAGATGGGTAGATTGGAACAAGGCAAGAGAATGGAAAAAGACTATACTCGAGGGATTGGCATTCTGAGATCTAAGTTTGGGAGACTTAGAGGCTCAGCTGAAACTTTTGCAAATGCCCAAGCTAGTGAGTAGATTGCACTGAATACTGGGATAAAAAAGATGGAGGAAGAGCTTAGTTCTGTTTGGGTGACCCTCACCGAGCTTCAGGCTTTAGTCATTGCATCCTTTGCTACTCCTAGACAGTCTTAGCCTACACCTGCTCCTACTCAGCCTACACCACCTCCTAGTCAGACTGCACCACACCCAAGGCAGCCTACACCACATCGTAGACCTCAAACACCTCAGCCACAGTTTGTTGAGCCTATATCTTCCATGCCACCACCTGGACCATTCACTAGCACTAGTGCCAAGGTTAAGGAAGAACTAGTAGAACATATTATACAATTACCTAGTGATAGTGAATAGACTTTTGGTTGTATCTTTGCTTTCAATCTTTTGTAATTTGTATTGAAAATTCTGTGAATGAAATGAAAGCTTCTTTATCTCACTCAATGTGTTTGTCAAATGTGTTTGCATAGCATTTTGCAATGGTACATTAGTTCTAATGACTTTGAAAATAGATTGTTAAATCTTGTTACAAGTGAAATTATCTCAAATAAAAATTTTCAATCTTCTCTTTCTATTTTAAAATCAAGTTTGGTGTATTACAAAAGGGTAGAAATCTTTTGAAAACCTTTTTGATTGTTGACAAAAAGGGGGAGTATGTAGAATTATGCATGAAGAATATATGAGAAAGGGGGAGACTGACATATACATATATCATATTTGCTCTGATGAATACTACTCTATATTGCACTGGCTCTAACTAAGTGGATTGTTAGTGATCCCGTTCAAAACTAACTGTGTAACGGTTCTTGGTGATCCTGGTAAAACCAAGTTGGATTCTTGGTGATCCTATTTAAAACCAAGAGCTGGATTTTTGGTGAGCCCAGTTGAAAAACCAAGTTGAGTTTGGATTGTGAGCCCGGTAAAATAATCTGACTGTATTATGATAGTAAATATAGTGAAAATCCTAAGTGGTATCTTGGATAGTGGACATAGGAGCTAGGGTGCTCCGAACCACTCTAAATTACTGTGTTTGTGATTGTGCTTTTACTTCTTCTCTTAATTGCTTCTGCTTTAAATTTCTGAATTACAGTACCTACCACATCAAAGAAGTTTTTAAGAAGGCATATACTCTGTTGAATTTTTTAAATTTTCAATTCACCCCCCTCTCGGGAAAGCCACCTGGACAACACCTAGTGGAGAATAATGTCCCACCTCCTACACTGGTCATGGGAGAGCACCAGTTCGAAGCCCTCCTGAACCGGGTTGATGCTCTCATAACCATGGTCCAGACTTTCAGGAGACTACTCTCCAAGTAGGGCATCCGCCAGCCACCTCTAGGCACAGTCATCGATCTAGAGAAAAGAGAGACTACCACCATGAGTCTACCCGGTGCTCCCCTCGAGATCGGCCCTCTCATAAGGGTCGAAGCTTCTGACATCCGAAGCAAACTGACGACCGGTATGTGATGAAGAGATCCAGACGATCTCCCTCTATCTCCTCCAAAGATTCTACTCTCGAAAGTGCTGGGCAGAAAGGAGCTCACTACAATTATGAAGAAAAGTTCAAGACACTTTAAACATAGATCGTAAGGCTTCGCGATCAGAAAAAAGATGGAGAGTTCATAGCCTATGACTCGCGACCTCCATTCACCTCCAAAATAATGGAGGAAGTCGTCCCTCGGTATTTTAAAGTCCCTCATATGGAATCCTACGATGGGACCACTGACCCTCTTGATCATCTAGGTAGCTTCAAGGTCCACATATAGGGTTGGAAATGGGCCAGCCCAAAGCTCATTGGACCGGCCCAAAGACTATATTTTAAAAATTTTTGGACCGAATCCGGGTATCCCTTTGGTCCAAAAATTAAATGGACTCTATTTTACAGCCCTAAGACTAGTCCAATATGCTTAAAATTTGGTTCGAAGCCTGAACCAATTTTAGGCCAGCCCGAAGTTTATTGAGCTGGCCCAGCCTAGTTCTAGATAATGGACTTTTGGGCCGGCCCATTTCCAGCCTTATCCATATGATGATCCAAGGAGCCTTTGATGCATTGTACTGCTTGGCCTTTCCTGCTATCCTAAAGAAGGTGGCTCGAATGTAGTATTCGAGCATATACCTAGGTACTATCGACTCCTTCTTTGAATTAGAAAAATTATTTGTCTCACATTTCAGGACTTGCCTAAAGACATCCCAAAATATGGACAGCTTGTTCCTCCATTAAAATGAAGGAGAGAGCCTCAAGGACTACATCGCGAGATTCAATTCGGCCACTCTCGAGATCCCCGATCTCAATGAGTATGTGGCCATGTCTGCTCTGAAAAAGGGACATCAGTCATCCAGGCTCATATTTTCTTTGGACAAGATTTTCGATGAGCTACACTGAGCTTTTGGTGAGGGCTCAGAAGTATGGGAATGCCGAAGAGCAAGCGGCAAATCAACGCCTAATCAAAGGAAAATCTATTCCCAAGAAGAAGAGCAACCGGGGGACGAATCCCCCTCCACCCTCCAGCAACAATGACTCCACTCGAAGACGTAGTCCCAGGCCCAAAGCATTGGGTGGAAAATTTGATTCGTATACTCCCCTCAATCTCCCAAGGGAGAGGATCTTGATGGAGATAGAAAAAGAGAGCTACCTCCAATGGCCGCGCCCAATGAGGATGTCCTCCTTTGCAAGGACTAGAAGCAAATACCGTCGATTCCATAAGGATCACGGTCACAATACTGAAGACTGCACCAACTTAAGGATGTAATAGAAGACCTAATCAAGAGGGGATACTTGGAAAAGTATGTCGGTCATCCAGAATCTCAACCTGAAGATGCCGTCCCTTAGAGGGCCATTGAAGAAGCTGAACTACCTAGCCAGAGGCCAATCGACAAAAGGTGGGCATGCTGCATCGGCAAACCAACTAGAGGAGAGCCGAAGAAGATGTTTCCAAAAGACTCAAGAGCAATAACTCCATATACTTCTCTGATGATGATCTCTAAGGAGTTCAGCTCCCGTATAACGATCCCGTTGTAGTTTCGGCCATCGTGGCCAGTTATGATGTAAGACATATTTTAGTAAACAATAGAAGCTCCACAGATATTTTACTTTATGATGCATTCTCTAGGATGGGTCTGTCTAGAAACAAACTATAGAGATCTTCTATACCTCTGACTAGGTTTGGAGGCAACCAAGTTGGAGTCGAATGAAAAATAATACTGTCTATGACCCTCGGCATAGAGCCATGTCAAAAAATGTTCCCCATCAATTTCGTAGTAGTCCGAACCCCATCGGCCTACAACGCGATATTGGGACTGCCTGCTTTGAACAAGTTTAGGGTTGTAGTCTCAACATACCACCTTCTAATGCGGTTTCCCACCAGAAGTGGGATCGAAGAAGCAAGAGGGGACCAGAGAGCTGCCCGACAATGCTTGATGATATAGGACAAGCTATCAGCTGATCTCATCACACTAGACCAGCTAGACCCAAGAGATCAGACTGAGAATTGTGGGGAACCAATGGAGAAGATTGTTTCTATGTCTTTAGTCGAAGACAACCCCACCAAAGTGGTGCAGATTGGAAGCCTACTCGATGAAGAAACGAAGACAAGACTTATTCATTTTCTATGGAAGAACACCAATGTCTTCGCCTGGTCGACTTTGGATATGCCTGGAATTCCTACCAAAGTAATCACTCATCGGTTGAAAGTTGCCTCTAACTATAAGTTGATTCGGCAGAAGAAGAGAAACTTTGTCCCTGAAAGATAGAGGGCGATAGACAAAGAAGTGGATAAGCTTCTCAAAGCCGAATTCATTAGAGCAGTATGTTATCTAGAGTAGCTAGCTAATGTTGTGATGGTAAGGAAGGCCAATGGCAAGTGAAAGATTTGTATCGACTACACAGATATCAACAAGAATTACCCGAAAGATAGCTTCCCCCTATCAAAGATAGACCAGTTGGTCGACGCCACCGCTGGTCACCAGCTACTAAGCTTCATGGTTGCTTTTTCTGGCTACAACCAGATACAAATGGATCCTGAAGATGAAGAGAAGACATCCTTCGTAACAGAGAAGGGACTATATTACTACAAGATGATCCATTCGGTCTAAAGAAGCCAGAGCAACATTCCAAAGGTTGATCAACAAAGTATTTGAGAAGCAATTGGAAAAGAATATGGAGGCGTATGTCGATGACATGATCGTGAAAAGCCTCCTTAAAAAGGACCATATTAAAGACTTGGAAGAATCTTTCAATGCTCTGTGACACCACCGGATGAAGCTGATCCCTGCTAAGTGTACCTTCGGGATGACCTCCAGTAAATTCCTGGGATTTCTTGTTACCAAACGATGGATAGAGCCAACCCGAAAAAGATATAAGCTATCCGAGGCATGAGACATCCCTCTTGTAAGAAGGAGGTACAATAATTGACCGAAAGAATCATCTCTTTAAGTTGATTCATCTCCCAGTCCCCAAAAGGTGTCTCCCTTTCTTTAAAGTCCTTTGTAAGTCACAAAACTTCGAATGGTCTGAGGACTGCCGTTATGTCTTTAAAGAATTGAAGAAGTATTTGGAGAATCCTCCTTTACTTTCTAACCCTCAAGAAGGAGAAACCCTCTATGTGTACCTCTCCACTTCGGACGAGGCAATTAGTTCGGTACTCATCCGAAAGAGAACGGATAACCTTCAAAAGCCAATCTACTATACCAGCAAAGTACTGCATGACACCGAAGTGAGATATCCCAGGATACAGATGTTGGTAATTGTGTCCCAAAACCAATCGTCTAGGCTGTAGACGGTTATGCTATTTTGTATTTTGTATATGAATCCTTTAATAAATAAAAGTTATTTATTTTTGGTTGTCCATCATATTTATATTTTTCTGTAAAGAACTCTTGTGTTATGGAGTTCTTAGAACTACATTGTTTGATATAGAGAGGATATATCAAGTAGTTCTTAAATTGGTTCACAACCAAAGGATACATTGTTATAGGACGATGATGTATCAAGTATAGGTTGTTGTATATCACATTTGTTGGTTGTCTTCTTAACCAAGGATTGTAGAGATACTGGTGTGACATGCAAGTGAAATGTATGACATCTCACTGAATGTGACCATCTGCGAAGCTCCCTTCTGCCAAAGGATTGCTCACGAAGGGATATGGATATATGTGTCCCTCAGACCTGAGGTCACCATGGCAGCTTGCAAGCAACTCACTATACTTTGGTGCTGGACGATTTCTAATCCAGTGATGGAGGTTTCTAGGGATAGTCAAGTACTTGTAGTATGGTGGTGGATCAAGATGGAATTGACCTCTCCAAATAATTTGGAGTGAATGACTTACTATGTCTCAATTCAGCAAAACCTTGGTCAGGATAGTTTTTGTGAAGAGTCACAGAACTTGTGAGGTTAAGACATGATTTGGATAGACCAAATTAGGGTTGGCAGTCGAACCCTAGGTCATCTTGAGCATTATAACGTCAAAGGGATGAATTATGCGGCAACCATATGCTAGAGGTTCTTGTGAGGTGCTCTGCATCTTTGACCTATCCAGACGTCAGGTATCATTACTAGATGAGGACTTTGATTGGTACTGAAAATGTTCTAGTACTACCGGCTTAGTGTTCGAACCTATGGGGTCGGTCACACACCATAGAGGATTTATATATGATCTTGTGGCTAATCGATGATTGGGAATCATTTGTCGTCACCCGAAGTCAATATGATTGACTTTGTTCCAAGTGTCGACACTTGGAATTTTGTAGGTTTCGACACTTGGTGAAGTGTCGACACTTGACAATTTTTGGATGTCGACACTTCATGTGATAAGCAAAAATTCTGGAAGAATTTCGTGGGAGGTTTTTGGACAGGTTTTGACCTGGTTTGAATTTTGAATTCAAACCAATTTTGGCTCCAAGGCTTTATGGTATGAAAGTCATACTTACCTTAATGGGTTGGACCCATTTGGTATAGCCTTGATCCTCTCCCCTCATCTCTCCTCCTTCCTCTTTCTCCCTCTCCCTGTTGCCTCTACAAATGAACGTCATTTTCAGGAGCTGCCAATGGTTGATCCACAGATTTTGAGAGAGAGGAAATAGAGAAGGGATGTGAGAGGTTTTGGGATTGGGTGTGAGTAACCTAGCACTCTAGCTAGGTCTTGGGAAGAGAGGTTTTAGAAAGGGGTTCCTGCTCTCATTCTAGTCTTCTTGGAAGAAGAAGATCGGCCAAGAATCCCGAAGAGCTAGCACTCCGAGGGAGTTGATCAGAGTCGAGCCCAAGTGTGGATTTTCTGTAGAGGCCGGATGTGTGTATGGCTCGAGCACCCTCTTCCTTCTCATAGCACTTCCACTACTTCTCTTAGAGGTATAAAGGTATGGTACTCTTATATATATTCTCTTGCTTTTGATGTTATATGCATGCTAGGTCATTATGCTAGTTCCTGTTGCGGACAGATCGGTAGATCGTTTAGATCTATCTACCGAGCCTTCTGCTGTGCATGCTTTAAAATTGTTTTAAAATGCATATCGTTTTGCCCTCTTTTCTTGTATATTGTATGCTTGGTGTTGGTGTTTTTCACCTTCAACAGAAGCTCATATACTCGCTAGTGATTGTGGCAAAGAACTTGTGATCATACTTTCAATCCCACTTTATTGTGGTCATAATAGACCAACCTTTAAAAGCTATCTTCCGATGCCCTGATACTTCGGTTAGGATAGCTAAGAGGGCCATAAATCTTGGAGAATTCGACATTAGCTTCCATCCTAGATCGGCAATGAAAGCACAAGTGTTGGCTGACTTCATAATCGAATGCACATGGGGTCCAGAAGATGACTCGCGACAAGCCAAAGAAGGTGAGGCTGTCCGAAAGGATTCAGATTCTACGTGGATACTCCATGTAGACGGGACTTCAAACTCGGCAGGATGCGGAGCGGGCCTCATACTAGCTAGCCCAAATGGGCACACTATAGAATATGCTTTACGCTTCTCCTTCCATGCTTCGAATAACTGACTGAATAAGAGCCCTTCTCGTAAGACTCCAAATCATGAAAGAGCTGGGGATTCAGAAGATCCAAATCTTTTCAGATTCTCAGTTGGTGGTGAACTAGGTAAAGGGCGAGTTCGAAGCTCGAGATCCTACTATGGTTCAATATTTAGAGAAAGTGTGGGTTCAAGTTTCCTAGCTAGAATTCTTCGAGATCGCCCATATCCCACGGATGGAGAACTCTCGAGCCAACGCACTGTCCAGCTCACCACCACCATCCTAGATTCTCTTGATCATATCTTCATAGAGTACCTCGAAGCTCCAAGTATAGCAGAAGAAACACCAGAGCTACATCAGGTTGAGTACGAGCCTAGTTGGATGGACCCTATTCTTAAATTTTTGAATGAAGGTACACTACCCATGGATAAGGTTGAAGCTAAACAAGTCCATTGGATGGCATCCTAGTATGTTATACTACATGAAACTCTATATAAGAGATCTTTTACAGAACCTCTTCTGAAATGCCGGGGGCCATCAAACGTCGACTATGCCCTAAGAAAAGTACATGAGGGCATATGCGAAGATTACCTGGAGGGCAGATCCCTGACGTATAAGATAATATACCAAGGTTATTACTAGCCAACCATCTAGAAGGATTCCGTCGACTTTGTCCGAAGATGCGACCAGTGCTAGAAATATGCCAATATTCAAAGACGGGCCGCAAGCCAGCTGACCCAGCTAACGGCACCATGGTCCTTCGCCCAATGGGGCATGGATATTCTTGGCCCATTCCCACCAGCATCCGGGCAATGAAAGTTTCTCATCGTAGCCATCGACTACTTCACCAAGTGGGTCAAAACCAAACCTTTGGCACATATTACCGAAGGGAAGGTCGAAAGCTTCATGGGGAACTTCATTATATTTGGATTCAGAATTTTTCATGCCATAGTCACCAACAACGGGAGACAATTCGACAACTCGAAGTTCAAGGACTTCTATGCTCAATACCATATACTCCACAAATTGACTTCTGTCGGTCATCCCTAGGCTAACAGGGAAGCTGAAGTGATGAACCAGATCATTCTCGATAGTCTCAAGACTAGGCTGAACGATGCCAAAGGGCTCTGGGCCAAATAACTAAATTCGGTTCTTTGAGCATATCGGACAACTCCCAGAATGGCCACCGACGAGTCTCCATTTCATTTGGTCTACGGCACCGAAGCGGTTCTTCCTATGGAGGTTACTCTGCAATCCTTAAGGATCGACCAGTATAAGGAACCCGAGAATTTGGAATGTCGAAGAGTGGATTTGGATCTACTGCAAAGCACCAGACTTTGTGCTCAAATGAAGATAGTGGCATACCAATACAGAGTCACCAAAGACTACAACTCTAGGGTGAAGGAACGAACCTTCCGACCCGAAGTATTAGTATTACGAAGGTCTGAAGTATCTAAGCCGATGGAACAAGGCAAGCTTTTCCCCAACTAGGAAGGCCCTTACCGAATCAAAGAAGTCGTACGTCCAGGAACTTTTCAGCTTGAGACTTTGGCTGGTTCTGTGTTACCCCGCTCTTGGAATGTAGAGATTTTTTGCAAGTACTATCAATGAAAGTTCCCTCTTAGAAAGACTTCAATAAAAGTCTATTCGAAGGTAGGCCTGATTAGCCCATCTTAGGCACAGGGATGGTTCAAGTAACCTACCCTACGGTAAATCCGCTGACGTGCCAAGGTGGCCTAATCAACCTATCTTATTCTCAATCAAAGGCACAGGGATGGTCAAGTAACCTACTCTACAGTAAATTTGCTGACATGCTAAGGTAGGCCTAATCAGCCTATCTTATTCTCAATCAAAGGCACAGGGATCGTTCAAAAAACCTACCCTACGGTAAATCTGCTGACATGCTGAGGTGGGCCTAATTAGACTATCTTTTTCTTAATCAAAATTACAGGGATGGTTCAAGTAACCTACCCTACGGTAAATCTGTAGACGTGTCGAGGTGGGTCTAAACAACCTACCTTATTATCAATGAAATGCCTAAGGATGATCTCATCGGCCTATCTTAATGGCGAATCCAATCAAGACGAATAGATAAATCTCTTTACAGCTTCGACGAGCTCAGACTTCTTAGACCAAGAAGAAGATGGGGCCGACATGAAATCTTGAGATTCTTCATGAATGCCCCTGCCTCAATATTTATGATGCTGAAGAGTTTACACTTAGTATTACTTTGGAACGCATTCGCCCATCAAAAGAAAATTTCTACTTTAAAGAAGAAGAATTTCCATTCATTGAAGGAAAAGCAGTACAATTGACTGAGTTACATCAGCAAAATAACAAAAGAAAAGAGAAAAAAAAGAGAGAGCTACAACAAGAAGCTATTTTTCTTCGGCTAACCCAGCAACCGGAGCAGGAACGGAGACCTCCTTGGCGACCCCTTCGTCAGCTGGAGGGGCTGACACCTCTCCGACAGCAAGTTTTGTTTCTTCGATCTCATCGCCCGGTACAGCAATGAAAGAAATATCCAGGGTTGGGTAAGCCTCCATGACCTTATTTGGGCAGTCTGTGTAGCCAATGAAGTAGCTCTCTGCCCCAGCTTCATGCATTTTATCGTCAAAGGTTTTGGATTTCTTATAAGCCTTGACGACTTGAGAAGCGCTCTTCTCAGCCTGCTCTGCCTTTTGATTGGTCGATGAAACGTCCATCTCCAACTCAACGATTATGTTCTCTAGTTTGACCTTGTGGGCCACCACTTCCTCGGCATTCCGAAGGCAATCCCTTATCATTAGTTCAACTGAGATGGCCTTCTTCCTTCTCTTCTGCAATTTAGCCACCAGCTCGACCACATATGTCTCAAGCATCCTCAGTTCCTTTTCCAAAGAACCGTTGGTGGTGATAACTTTGTTTAGTTTTTCTTTAGCGATGGCATGAAGCCCTTCAATCGCTTCTCTCTCGGCTATGGCCAAAGCCAATTGGCTGCGAAGGCTTTCGCCAAAGTTGATGGACTCACGAATACTCTCTTATAATAGAGAGACATCGTGGGTGACCTGTTAAGGGTAAACACACATAAAGTCAACTTGACTGATGCTATGTACTTATGCCACTTACATCGACACTCACATGTCGTATCCTGGGATAAATAAAGGAAAAAGGGTCCCCTGACCCTTGCTCCTTAGTCTCCTTCCCATCCTTCCGGAGGATAGCCGAAGTCTTCACCTGCCCTAAATTATTAAGACCAGCATCGGCAATGGACGCGCCATGTCCCCCCGGGCTCTCCCCTTCTACAATTGGAAGTTCGAGCTTGGTATTCTCAGTAGTGATGGGAGCTCTACTCACATCCAGCGAGCTTGGCTCCCCGATGACCCTGCAAGAGTGGGCCTTGCCGGACGTCTTGATGCAGGACGGGAATGCGATGTAACCTGGATTATTTGCAAAAGGGAAATACCTAAACAAACTAGGATCATGGGAGGGCTAAGAAGCCTCCCGGGACTAGGTTGACACTAAAACTAAAATCCTAAAATAGCCGACCTCTTTTGTTTTCAATTTTCTTGGTGGAGGTGGAGAAGGAAGGATGGAGATGGGGGACTGGGAACTGGAACTCATGGCCCTGGGACTCACTCTAACGAGGAGATGCACACAAAAAATCAGGGGGTCATAGCATACAGCTACCCTCCCGAGGGATCAAAGCACCAGCTATCTTCCCGAGGGATCAAAGCATACAGCTACCCTCCTGAGGGATCAAAGCACATAGCTACCCTCTCGAGGGATCAAAGCACCAGCTATCTTCCCGAGGGATTAAAGCATACAGCTACCCTCCCGAGGGATCAACGCACCAGCTACCCTCAATAGCATAGCAAAGGCATCCCGCTAGGGTGACTCTCAAAGGACATGAAGGGATAAGAAGATGGGAAGGGGATAACTAGGGCTTCACACCCCTCATCGAACCCAAAATGCACACAGCAGGGAACGAAGGCAAAATGGGCCTCAGCCCAGAACCAGAACAGAACCAGTGGCTAAAAATTTCTTATCAATAATTTGATTATTACAAGAGGGGAGGGGGTCTTTATATAGACAAACAAAACCCCTCACTTACTTAGTCTCCAAGTAAACCTAAAAAAGGAAAATAAGTCACATCAAAATCCATGCTACATCAAAATTAGTGCTGATCTGCTCTGAGAAGCGTGTCAGCTCTAAAAAGCGTGCTGCTTGTATTGCTCCAAAAAGCATGTGGAACCATCTCTCGTGGACGTGCACAAAGGAGGATCGATCTCTGCCGAGCACCGGTGGACAGCCGGCGATCGGGAAGCAAGCGATGGACGGGGCCGGTGGACGGCGAGCTGCTGGCAGGGTAGCGGCACAGGATGGGCACGGCATGCCCTGGGCGTGTCGTTTGGTCTCCCATGGCCATGGGGACCCCCTGGGCACCGATGAGGTCTCCGGTGGTCGAGCATGGGCTGGTGGACGGCAGGACTCTGGCGGGCGGAGGGCGACGGCCAGGCGGTGGACGGTGGCGGCAAGCGGTGGAACAGCCGCACGTGGTGGTACGGCATGCCGTACGTGCCATTTCATCTTTCCGCGGGCATGGGGCCCAAGGGCGTCGACGAGGACTTCGGTGGGCGGGCATGGGACGGCGGCTGGTGGTGGTCAGCGGGCGGCCGGTGGTGGCCGACGGTAGCGGTGGTCATGGGGGCGGCGGTTGGACTTCCCATGGCCGTCCCTTCATCTTCCACGGGCGGGGGCAGCGGACGCCGGGTTTCCGTCGAGGGCGGGGCCGGCGGGCACCGGTGGGCGGGCCTACGAAGGTGGCCGGGGGTCGGACAGCCTGGATTTGGGGTGGCGGCTAGGGTTTGGGAAGTTTTTTTTAAATCATGGGATGAAGATGGAATAATGCAGGAATAAGGTGGGGATAAGTTTGGGATAAAGCTGGAATAGTGGGAATATATGGAATAGCGGGAATAGGCAAAAATAAAAAAATGTGAGAAAATAAGAAAAAATAGAAAAAGAATTTGGACCTGTCTTGGATCCCCAACATTCTCCTCGACCGCGAAGAACTTGACTCCGTTGAGTTTGAAAAATGGAGCACACCCTAATCCATAACTCGCTCTGATACCAAAATTGATACGAGACAGGACTCGATATACCCTGGGTTATTTGGCAAAGGGGAAAACACCTAAACAAACTAAGACCATAGGAGGTCTAAGAAGCCTCCCGGGACTAGGACGAAACTAAAACTAAAATCCTAAAACAGCTGATCTCTTTTGTTTTCAATTTTTTTGGTGGAGGTGGCGAAGGAAGGATGGAGATGGGGGACTGGGAACTGGAACTCATGGCCTTGGGACTCACTCTAATGGGGAGACTCACACAGAAAATCAGGGGTCATAGCATACAGCTACCCTCCCAAGGGATCAACGCACTAGCTATCCTCCCGAGGGATCAAAGCATACAGCTACCCTCCCGAGGGATCAACGCACATAGCTACCCTCCCGAGGGATCAAAGCACCAGCTATCTTCTCGAGGGATCAAAGCATACAGCTATCCTCCCGAGGGATCAACGCACCAGCTACCCTCAATAGCACAGCAAAGGCATCCCGCTAGGATGACTCTCAAAGGACATGAAGGGATAAGAAGATGGGAAGGGGATAACTAGGACTTCACACCCCTCATCGAACCCATAATGCACACAGCAGGGAACGAAGGCAAATGGGCCTCAGCCTAGAACCAGAACCAGAACTAGTGGCTAAACCAAAAATTTCATATCAACTCCATAATACAGAAGGGGAGGGGGCCTTTTTATAGAAAAACCAAACCCCTCACTTAGCCTACAAGCAACCCAATAAAGGAAAATAAACTACATCAAAATCCGTGCAACATCAATATTGGTGGCTGATCTGCTCTGGGAAGCATGTCGGCTTAATGAAGTGCTCTGAAGAGCATGCTGCTCTGAAAACTGGACTGCTCCAAAATCCATGCGAACTCTACTCATGGCCGTGCACAGGGAGAGGAAACCATCTTCGACAGCAACCGATGGATGGCCGGCAGCCAAGAAGCGGGAGGTAGATGGGGCCGACGAACGGCGAGCGATGGACAACGAGCGGCGCGCTGCAGGCAGGGCAGTGGCACAGAGGTGGCATGGCACACCCAGGGCATGCCGTTTGGTCTCCCACGGCCATGGGGACCCTTGGCACCGGTGAGGACCTCCAGCGGGATGGCGAACGGCTGGACAGCGGCTCCGGTGGGACGACGGCAGACGGCGATGGTGGGAAGGTGGCAGAGTGGCGGCCCAAGGCAGCACGGCATGCACAGCATTCCGTTTGGGCTTCCCATGACCGTGGGGCCCAAGGGCACCGGCGGGGGACCTCCGGTGGTCGGGTGTGAGCCGACGGGTGGCAGGCAGGCGGCTGGTAGCAGGCAGGTGGCGGCAGGCAGTGACGACGGTGACTTTGGGCCATGGGTGACAGTTGGTCTTCCCACGGCCGACCCTTCATCTTTCGTGGGTGGGGGCGACGGACGTCGGGTTTCCGGCGAGGACGGGGCCAACGGGCACTAGCGAGCGGGCCGGCGGAGGCGGTCAGGGGTTGGGTAGCCCAGATATGGGGCGGCGGCTAGGGTTTGGGAAGTTTTTTTTTAAAATCACAGGATGAAGATGGAATAAGGTAGGAATAATGTGGGGATAAGTTTGGGATAAAGCTGGAATAGTGGGAATAGGTGGAATAGTGGGATTAGGTAAAAATTAAAAAATGCAAGAAAATAAGAAAAAATAGAAAAAGAATCCGGACCTGCCCTGGATCCCCATCACGTCTGGCCAGACATCCAAGCGAAGGAACTTGCTCCTCTTCTGAGGAAGGACCTACATCGAAAGGAACTTCACCTTCAGTCCGGACTCATGGGAGTGCCAGGACGTAGACCTATTTCTGGACTGACCTTCTTATTGAAGGGCCCATTGTCGGTCGCTTCCTTGACGCCCGTTGAAGCCATGCTACGTCTGGCCTCATAATTGACAAAGACCCTTTAAGCTGGTTATAGCAGAAAGAAGAGGAAAGATCACTGAGGGGCGACGTTGCTAAAGGCTCACGAAGGTTTGATCTATGGGGGCATCAGTCTCTTATATAAGGGTCGTTAATGGCTCAAATTAATTACCCATATTTCGGGCAGCCCTCCGATTATGCCATGTGTGCCTACCCTAATTAATAGAGGCCTTGATCCATATGAAGATGGTTACGAAAAGTCTGAGAGCTATGACTGATCCGATTCCTAATATACGCAACTTTAATGACTCTGATCATCACAGTCCCATGACCAAGATAATAACTACCTCACCAATAGTGATTGGACAACTGGCAAAGATGGAGTGTCGCGTTGATTGGTGAGCTAAGATCCCCATCAAACGTCGATAATCCTTAATTGTGGACCCAAATGTTGAAAAGTCTGACTCGTGAGCAGGAAAATGTTGACCTGACGAGAAGCCGGAATGAATGGTTTGTCTTTGAGGTTAATGATCCTGCTGAAGTCAAGTTCAAAAATCTCAGGCAACGAAGAAATTCATATTTAAGCCGAAGGATTTTCTATGCCCAAAGATAGCTCTCTATCCAAAAGGCCATAGTCTACTCGGAGACCACATACTTAGAAAGTTTATATTCAAGTTGAAGGTTATTGCATGTTCGGATGCGGCTACCTATCTGAAATGTCCACACTTTGAAAATTTTGTTGAAGGTTCTTATTCAGAGAATGCCATCTATCAGAAGATGGCTGCCCACTAGAAGACTCCTCACTTGGGAAAGCTTTCATTCAAGTCATAAGTTATTACATCTTTTAAGAAATGGTTATCTAAGTTATTACATCTTTTAAGAAATGGTTATCTACTCAAAGATTGCAATATGCCCGATGACTTCATACTTGAAAAATTTTCATCCAATTGGAAGAAAAAGTGTGCTTTCATTGATATCCAAGCGGACTTACACATCATTTTCTTATAGAACAAAAAACAAAAGGTACAAGGCCTATTCGCCTACTACGGCCACTGCAGGAACTTTCGGATCGGCCGTAGGAAGAGCCTCTTCAGTATGAAGCACAAGAGAGACCTCTTTTGCTTGAGCCGAAGTTGTTGGATCAGTCGTGATCGGCTCTTTGACTTGCTCTTGGCCTTCAGCCATGACTGGGACTTCTTCAACCTATCCTGACACTTCTTCGGCTTTAGCGGGGGTCGCGGGCTCAATTTCGATAGGGGCCGTAGGTCCTTCTTCCTCAATGATCTCGTATGCCGGGATGCTCGAAAGGTCAAGATCAGGGTAAAGCCCCTGGACCTCTTTGAGCCCATTGTTAAAGCCATATTGGTAACTGACCACACTTGACTCAGTTACCTCCTTCTTAAATGTTGAAGGCTTTTTGAAATCTTTGACTGCCCTAGCCGCTTCCCTCCAAGCCTCAGACTCCCTGACCACTGCTTTGGCCCTTTTGGCCGCCTCATCGGCCTTCTGTTGAATCTGGTTGGTGGAGTGTTCCAAGGAGTACATCTGCTTCTTCCTTTTTCAGAGCTTGGCCTCCTGTTCAGAGATCTTTAATTGAGCTTTCTTCAGCTCATTTTTTAGACCCTGAACCTCGGCATCTTTATTGTTGAGCTTCTCTTCCATGGCCAATTTCAGCTCTTCGGCCACTTCTTTTTAAGCTTCCACCACCTGAAGTTCTTCTTTCAAGTTCTTAAGAAAGTTATCGAACCCTTCCATGCTTTCTTCCATGAAAGTGATATCGTGGATTAGCTGGATTAAATCACCAAAATATGAAGTTAGTTATGCTGAAGACTACCAGAAGAAGACGAAGGAAGATAAGACATCTTACCTTCAGCATGGAAGAGGATGTTGAATCGGACACCTCTGCAAGGCACCGATTTCAAGTGGTTGCCCAGTCACGGGGTAGCAATGTGGCCTTCAGTATTCTCCTGGCCACATCGGGAAGTGCAGGACCCCTCGCATCAGAGAAGAGGGAGAGGTCCATTTTGCAATCCCTATCCAAGGGAGTGTTCCTCACCGGACTCCCTTCGACTTGAGGTGCCTTGCCCTTATCCCTCGCAGATGAGCAGGGCGGTGGTAGGTCAACAGTCGGGGCTGCGATCGGACTTTTCGAGATCTAGATCGAAGAGCTCTCCCTGGGCGAAAGCTCTACCGGTGGGACTTCGTATCTCCCCGACGACTCCCTCGTAGGAGTGATGCTCCTGCTGGCTCCCTCCTCCCGAGCTTTCTTTCGGACTTTCGATCTTGTTGGAGGAACTTGGGCTGCTTCCCTTTTGGCAGATTGATGAAGCAAGTTGACATCAGGCCTCATCCTGCCACCTGTCAATAAAACAAATCTCAAGGTCAGTTAGTTGGGATAACTATGAAGCTGCATAGAAGTCGAAGCTATCTACTGGTTATACCTAATGAAGAGAACTCGCTAATCTGAGCGAGATGAAGATTCCTCTCTCCTAAAAGTTACTAGATAGAAGTGACCTCAGACTCAGACAACAATGTGTAGTATGGTTGGTCGGCCTTTAGAATCTTCTTACCGGCATTCGCACTCAGATAGGGTTCTCTCCATTCTGTATCGAACCCCCATGTTTGAGAAGAGGAGATAAATAGAAAGTTGGGTTTCCATCCATGAATGGCACTAGGCATATCCTTCATTATTTTATGGCCAGGACGAGGGCCGATGACCCACCATCCGTAGCTGTGAAAGTCTCTCTTTAAAGCAAAGAGAGAAGTGAAGTGACTAGTCCTGGGCCTCACATTTGCTATGTGGCAATGGACTAAAAATCCGCAAATATTTTGAATACTATTTGGAGTTAACTGTACACGAACAGCATAGTACATATAGAAGACTCTAACAAAAAAGGGATGCAACGGAAAGCGAAGACCAGCTTTTAAATGGTCTTCATATATGGCGATAGCACCGGACGGAGGCCTATTTACTCTCTCTTCGGGTTGTGGAAGTATCAAAGGAAGGTTATCGAGAATGTGGTAGTATTTCCATAGTGATCGATCCTATCAAAAGACAGAGAGCTTGGGATTAACTCTGGTCGGGACTCAACAACAGTCCTCCTAACAGGTCTTAGGGCACTGGAAGATTCGACTTCTCTCCCATCAGAGGGGGTCCTACCAGTGGCAGGGACCTCTAAAATCCTAACCATGGTGGGAAAAGAAGAAGGAAAGGGGAGGCCCTACCTGTAAGAGGAAATGAAGATCAAGAAAAAAAGAAAAGCTGGGACAACCGAAAACAAAATGCATAAGGTATAGAAGCTTCCTCTGCCCACCTGTTCCCCTTTATATGGGGGGGGAAGGCGATTCAGGTAGTCTCCTTAAAAGAGGAGACACCTCTCCAATCATGCTATGTATGAAGGCACCGATCACGAATAGAAGTCCCAAACTATGCCAGTCGATTCAATAGGGGAAAAACCAAACTATTAGCCACGATCCATGCGACCACATCTGACGGCTGGGATGGAGTTCGTATATTATATCCAAAGAACAGGATGATGCCACGTCCTCCATCCAAACCGAAGCCAAAGAGTCTACCAAATCGCCATAATGGAAGGAAGAGACATGACTCTTTGACTCGCTGTCTTCTTTTCATAAGCCAATAAGAGTGCGACTCTGTCCCCCGCATGACTATCGAATCTGGTGGCAGTTATTGCGAACGACTGATTTGAAGATTCGCCATCATTGGTCATGCATTTTTCATCGATAAATGACAATCCATAAGTACTCCCACTTCTCAAAGCAAATAATTGCTTCGAAAACTGGGAGTGGGGGGCAACTGTTGAGAAAAGCCGGCTCAGTAAAGGCTAATTACTGGTTCAAGGGTCTAATTACTAGTTCAAGGGTCCAATTGAATCCCTTTTGAACTAGTTGTCCATATCATAAGGCTTGAAGGTGACTCCACAGGCTGATAAAGCGATGACTTGGAATCACCGTTTCGATTACATTGCAGGGTCAGTCTTTAGCCTACACCGAAGAGATCGGTCCCGAAGCATATTCCTGCTCCATGCTGTGCCATGTACCAGGTGGCTGGCCAGTCTTCTTCGCATCAGTCCAAAGAAGACTAGTCCGAAGAAGACAGCTACATCATTTCATAACTTGCTTCGAAAAGGATGAGTATGAAGTAAATATTACAGCCCATTCCGAAGAAGGCAATTCTGATGCAAATAGCCAAGGCATCTTCAACTTACTCCGAAGAGGATAAGCGCAAGGCGATCAGCCAATTCGACTTCGGTCCCTTCCGAAGGAGCGGCCCTGAAGCAAATCTTCAATTGATCCTGAAACAAATCTCCAATTGATCTCAAATCTCTAGACGTAGATATGGTTGTTGTAACCAACCACGTAGCCACTAACTCCAACAATATCAAAGTGGCCAGAATCAGCCACGTGGCCACTAACTCCAATACCAACAATATCGAAGTGGCCAGAATCAGGTAGCAACCACTTATGGTTATGGAGGGTTAAGCTAACCGACCCCATCTAACCAGAGACAAGTGAGCTTAACTACATTTTGGCACATCTACTGTTATAAATACTGGTAAGAGGGGGCACTCACGATAAGCAAAAAAGAAAAGGCCAAGGCAAACTCTCTTGAGTCACTTTCACTCTCTCTCTCCGAGAGCTCTATTTTGTTGTTCGAACCTTCACTGACTTAGGCATCGAAGTATCCCCATCAGAGAAAATCCGGTCAGGAACCTGTTTTGCAGGGATCTCGGGAGGCAAGACAGCAATCCAACCACTCCGTCCAGTCTCCGGGGGTTTGCAATATTGTATTTTCGCATGTTAGCAATTGTTGGAGGTAGAAGCCATATATGTATAGGTGGTTGGTGCTTTACTGGAAACGATTAAACTCAGCAACTAACTCTGAAAAAGCGAGAGAAATGGAGGATACCAAATTGGCCTAATATTTTCCTGTTCGAGACTTATGAAGCTGAAGATTTATTCAATGATTGCCAGTGTCCTCTTGTTTATGGTAAGAGCAAGTTTTTGATCTTCCAAGTCTAGTCCACATTGGAAGCTATAGGATGCGAGTCTCATAGCTGGTGGTCTATTTCGGAAGGTGTGCATGCCATGCATGCGAGTCATGAATGACATGATACGTAGGAGCTTTTGGCTGCTTGCTATATTAGCGGGCTATAGTTGCAGTTGTGGTTACAATAGAAACCTAAATTGCTGTTGCATGCTGTAGTTCAATTGAAAACGAAGCCCTAAAAGTTGTGGATGGAAGTGCAGCCAAGGTTGGCCATATACAGTTCCAATCACAATAAATTTTGCCACTAAAAATGTCATTAGGTACCCTCACCATTCCAACCATTCCTTTTCTCCTTGTACGCAGTATCCTTGCAACTAAAATAATAGTAATATTATTATAATGTTATTACTAAATTCGTATAATATTATGCTATTGCAATAACACTAATAGCATATTATTGTTGGTAGAAATAATTTATTATGAAATTATTCTATTTATAATAATATAATTATTATGGTATTTTTTGGTTCTATATTGCATTAACTTTGTTATATTAGATATTTTAATTTCTTATTGTTATAATGTATGACAAAATTGTAAGATTATAATAAAACTATGTTATCATAATATTATTATAATAATGCTAAATTAATTATCATAATAGTAGTGAAATTTATAATATTTAACACTATCAGAATATCTAATATTATATTACTATAATATTACCTTATCATTATAATATTATTACTGCAACCTATGCATAATATTATAATAGTTGTAATTATATAGAGTAAATTTACTATAACAAAAATAATTATTAGCAGCATTTTTAAGTGCTATGCGCTGTAGGTCAGAAAAATGCTACGAATATCTTTACCAATATTTTTGTAGCATTTTCTTATATACCATCGATGGTGTTGGCAATTAATTATCAGCATTTTTTAAAAAATATCAATAAAAATTTCTATTTTAGTGGCATATGTAGGTGTATTTAAAGTTTTAATCCCGATATTTTATATATGCTGATAATAAATTAAAAGATCCAAACCAATGACCTCTTATTTGAATAGCAAGCTCTTAACCACGAAGCTATAACTTATATTATCACATAATAACAGTTTATTTAATTTATTAATATGCATTCATATCATTAAATAAATATTTCATATATATTTTAATATTTAATATTTTAAATTTTGAAAAATCATTTTTTTATTAAAATAAAAATTGATATTAATTTATGTAATTCTTTATGTTTAAGGTTTTATTGTTAAAAATATCCAAAAATTAACTTTTATGTATCGCTATATTCATATATAATTTTTTCACAAGTGATGTAGCAAGACCGCCGACGTGGGATAGCTGTCAGACGCCACGTCAAAGAAAGCCGCCGCACCAAATGTCGCGTCAATTTTTCTGCTCGGACTTCTTTGCCGGGCTGAGCTCCCCCAGGACAACGAGATCGCCCGTCGAAGCCGAGCTCTGACCTCCACCAGGTCAGACCCGTGAGCCCGGGATGCCTAGGCCGGAGCCGAGCGGCGCCCTCCAAATCGAACCCCTCTTCGAGGTCGAGCCATCTGGTCCAGACCCGCGCTCTGCCCTTTAGAGCGAGTCCCTCGGAGATCGAGCCCCGTGATCGGAGTCGAGCTCAGCTCTCCTCCGTCATGTGGAGCCTCTTTGAGGTCGAGCCCTCTGGACCGGGCCTGCACTCTGCCCTCCAGAGCGAGCCCCTTGAAGATCGAGCCCCGTGGTCGGAGTCGAGCTCGGGCCTCTTCTGCCACGTGGAGCCTCTTCGAGGTCAAGCCCTCTGGACCGAGCCCGCACTCTGCCCTCCAGAGCGAGTCCCTCGAAGATCGAGCCCCGTGGTCGGAGTCGAGCTCAGCCCTCCTCCGTCACGTGGAGCCTCTTCGAGGTCGAGCCCTCTAGACTGGGCTCGCGCTCTGCCCTCCTCCGTCGAGGCAAGCCTGCGAGCTCGGGATGCTTAGGTCGAAGTTGAGCCCTGCCTTTCCAGCTCAGCCCCCAGCTCAGGCATAAGCACTAGCGAACCAAGGGACAACACCACCGTCCCAGGATGCCGGCGAGCCGCCCGAGGATTGCACTAAGACATCCACCAGGCCGCAATGACCACCTGCGGCCGCCGGTTACACCAGAAAGGGAAGAGGCCCACTGATCGAGCTGCCATGCTCCTCACCAACCACCTGAATCACCCAAAAGAGGAAGTCAACTAGGAGATTCGAATCCCGGGGGCGGCGGCCCACCGATCGAGGTACTGCCAGTTTTCCCGGAATGAGGTAACCAGAAGGAAAGTCAGAGCACATGACAGCTTCCTTTATCACGAATTGGGAAAGGCGCCTCGGGACACTGCCGCACGTGCTTGACAGCCCAGCGAAGATTCCAAGACGGGCGCCTAACGGTAACCTAGACTACAAAGCTCAAAGGAAGCAAGACAAAGGAGGTAACAACATTTAATACCATTCAAACATAAGTGCAAGCTCAAATAGAGAGAATGGCACCACAAGCAAATCTAAGCAAGGGCGGGCGGAAAGGCCACACAGAGAATCCCTCTAGCTAGGCCACTCTTCCCCCGATATACTTGCGTCCCACTCTCACACCATTCACTCCTCCTAGCATGGTGTCCATCAAGAGGGGCTCGACCAGGAGGATTTGTTCTCTTGGATCATCACTGACTTGACCGTCAGAGTGTCCCCATCGGAAACCCCGGCCCAGGTCACTAATCCCTGTTTTGTAGGTCCAGAACCATCGAACGGCCAAACGGTGAAGGGAGCGCATTCCGGCACCGACAACAACTATGGGCTACGATGATCTTGGCGGCAACAGATTGGCACACCAGGAAGGGGGCCCTATGAACAGTCTTTGATCTAGTTCAAGCCCCCCCTTTTTCACAAGCAAGTCTCACAGAAGGATGGTGACGACACGGGCGCGAGAGGCCTCCACCAGTCGTGCAGGGGACTCCCCCTCCTGGGAGAACCCGCACAACCCAGAGACGGGGTCATCCGCTCCGGTTCAACAACCTCCGGCAGAGTCTTAGCTAGCTGCACTCGCCCAGCAAATGCAGATCCTTGCCATAGCAGTGCGCCAGCTTCAGCACTAGCACCGGTCCTTGGCTACCCACCAGCAGCCAGGGAGTCCCGCGGTCTATGTCGTGGCCCCTCGCGACAGCCTGCATTCCTTTCATGGAAGGCCTTTATAGCCGTGGGCCATCACTGACAGCCGGGGTAGCCATCAAACTTCGGCAAAAAGACAACGAGCCAAGTCTGCCGACAGGGAGAGCCGCTCACCAAACCTCGGGTGGGCAGTATACAAGCCCCACCGAGGTAGGAAAAGTAAGACCCCCCGCCACGGGTGCCATGCACCCATGTCACCTTCTCCGTCTCCTTCGACGGAGGGGTCCACTGACGAAGCCATCAGGCGCGCGACAAAGAAGCGCCTAGAGGAGCATGACCGCAAGTTGGTGGAGTTATCCCACCGATTTGCCAATCTACCAGGCTTAGCTAGAGAGCCAGTGGGCTACGATGTCCATCCCCCTTTCTCCCAAGAAATCCAAGGGGAGCCGTTTTCGAGTCGGTTCCGTATGCCGCAGGTGGATCCTTACAGTGGGACCATCGACCCCCTAGACCACCTAGAAAGCTATCGAGCCCTCATGAGAGTCCAGGGAGCCACCGACACTCTCCTCTGTGTCACTTTTCCTGCTACTCTCCGGAAGGCAGCCCGGGTGTGGTTCACCCACTTGGAACTGGAGAGCATCAACTCTTTCGCCCAATTAGCGCAGAAGTTCATGGCCCACTTCGACGCTTCTCGAAAGTTGCCATGAGAGGTAGACAGCCTCTTCTCCATTCGGCAGCAGGACCGCGAGCCGCTGCAGGACTACGTGGCCCACTTCAAGGCTGCCGCGTTGGAGATCTATAACCTTGATGAGCCAGTTGCCATGCTGGCACTAAAGCGAGGGCTCAAGACCTCCTGCCTGACCTACTCGCTCGACAAGAAGCCCCCCAAGACTTATTCCGAGCTCCTCCTCCGAGCCCAAAAGTACATCCACGCCGAGGAGGTGGATCGTACAAGATGGGAGCTCGATGGGAAGCCACTGAAGAAGCCGACCCTCACCGAGATGCCCGAAACCCGGAAGCCAGGACCTCAGGCTCCGAGCTCCCGGAGGGGGCCAAGATCGAAAGGCGCTCTCATTCCTGAGGAGAGTTGCACCCCTCTCCTCGCCTCGAGGACAAAAATCTTCATGGAGATTGAAGGCGAGGACTACCTAAGATGCCCGCCTCCGATGAAGCCCTCCACTGGCCGATAAAATGAAGCACTATCGCTTTCACCGCGACCACAGCCACGACACCAAGGAATGCCGCAACCTCAAGTGGGAAATCGAAGAACTCATCAAGAGGGCTATCTCAAAAGGTTCGTGGGGGGCAGACCTCAGGTGGAATCCCAGGTGCTTGTTGCTCTTTCACCAGCTCCAGTAATCGACAATCGTCCTACCGAGAAATCGGTGGGTATGATCTCCTGGGGAGCCGCGTGCGCGCCCAAGAAGGCCCGTGGGGCAGAGGATCCTGAGAATGTACTCCCCTTTATGAGAAAAGGGGAAGACGAGAAGAAAAATATAAATAATGATGCCGTGGTTGTCAAGATGACGATCACGAAGCATCCTGTAAAATACATCATGGTTGATAGTGGAAGCTCCATAGATGTGCTTTTTTATGATGCCTTCTCCAGGATGAACATTTCTCCCGATCAACTCAAACCTGTGCATACTCCCCTTGTTGATTTCACAGGTGATTCTGTAAGGGTGGAGGGAGAGATCACTCTCCCGGTCACTACCGGGACCCCATCACAGCAGAGCACCGTTATGATGACTTTCACGGTTGTTAGGCTTCCTTCCGCCTACAACGTGATCCTGGGCCGACCTGGGCTCAACCTGCTCGACGCCGTTGTCTCCACTAAGAGACTACTTGTATAGTTCCCCACTCTCTACGGTGTCAGGGAGATAAGGGGAGTGCCCCAGCCGGTGCAGCATTGCTTCCAAGCCCTCCCTAAGGCCAAGATCCCCGAGAATGATCCCAAGGTAGATGATCTCGATCAAAGGGCTCAAGACCCCAGGGGAGGCCCGATCGAGTGCCTACTCTCTTATCCGCTCGGAGATAACCCCACGAGGATGGTGCAGATTGGAGCCCAGCTACCTGAGGAGGAGAAGGCTCAACTACTAGAGTTCCTACCGGCAAACATGGATGTATTCGCCTGGACAGCAGCAGACATGCCAGGTATCTTTTCTGACATCATTACTCACAAACTGAGCATTGACCCAAAGCACAGGCTAGTTTGGCAGAAGAAGAGAAGCTTCACCCTAAAGAGGCAGGAAGCTATCAAGGAGGAAGTGGATAAACTCCTAGCCACCGATTTCGTTCGGGAGGTCCAATATCCGAGTTGGCTAGCGAACGTGGTGATGGTAAGGAATAACAATGGCCAGTGGAGGATCTGTGTAGACTACACCGACCTCAACAAAGCATGCCCGAAGGACAGCATCCCTCTACCAAAGATTGACTAGCTGGTGGATGCCACCTATGGGCATAGGCTGCTCTCCTTCATGGATGCATTCTCCAAATACAATCAGGTCCGTATGCACCCGGAGGACGAGGAGCACACCGCCTTCATCACCGACCAAGGGACATATTGCTACAGGATGATGCCCTTCGGTCTGAAGAATGCAGGAGCCACGTCCCAGCATCTGGTCAGTAAGGTCTTCAAGGACCAAATTGGTCAGAACATGCAAGTGTATGTGAATGCAATGCTCGTCATGAGCAAGCCGAGCTCGAACCATATCGCTGACCTCACCGAATCCTTCCACAACCTGCGGCAACATCAGATGAAGCTGAATCCAGTGAAGTGCACCTTCGTAGTGGCGGCAGGAAAGTTTCTCGGCTTCATGGTTACCCAGAGAGGTATCGAAGCAAATCCAGAGAAGGTCCAGGCAATCATCGACATGGAGCACCCGACCTCCAAGAAGTAGGTCCAGCGCCTAACGGGGCGTATTACCATCCTCAGTCGATTCATCTCGAGGTCGGCTGACCGTTGCCTTCCATTCTTCAAGGCACTATGCAAGATGCACGACTTTATCTGGACGGAGGAGTGCAGGACAGCCTTCAAGGAGCTGAAGAAATTTCTCGCCTCTCCCCCGTTGCTCTCCAGGTCGGAAGAGGGGGAGGAGCTCCTGCTCTATCTGGCGGCTACACCCAGAGCTGTCGACTCGGTTCTCATCCATGCAGACGAGGACAAATCTCAAAAGCTGGTATACTACACCAGCAAAATCCTCCACGATACCGAGATCAGGTATACTCGCTCTGAGAAACTCATTTTTGCACTAATAATATCTGCTAAGCACCTCATGTCCTATTTCCAAGCACACCCGATGGTGGTCGTGACGGACCAGCCGCTGAGGACCATACTTAGCCACCCCGAGACTTCCAGGAGATTGGCCAAGTGGTCCCTGCTACTCAGCGAGTTTGATATAGTGCACTGGCCAAGATCTTCGTAGAAGGCCCAAGTTCTAGCTGACTTCGTAGTCGAGTGCATCGGGTTCGCCGAGGAGCCAGAGCAAACAATAACGGAGCTTGGACTAGAGGAGCCTTGGATCCTCCACGTGGACGGCGCATCCAATTCCGACGGGGTTGTGACAAAATGCGCCCTCCACTTCAAATTTACCGCGACAAATAATCAGGTGGAGTACGAGGCACTCCTCGCGGGTCTAAGAGTCTCGCGCGAGCTGGGTATGCAGAATTTGAAAGTCTTCACCAACTCCCAACTGGTTGCCGGACAAATCTCCGGAGAGTATGAAGACAGGGATCCCCAGATAATGAAGTACCTAGAGCGGGTCCGCTCAAGCACGACAGGCCTCAGATGCTTCAGCATCTTCTATATCCCCCGTGGGGAGAATGCACATGTGGATGCACTGTCTAGACTCGCAACCCTATCGGACTCATCGCTGGGATGCGCCTACGTCGAGTACCTCGAAAGTCCAAGATAGGAAGGCTTAGAGGAGGTGCATCAAGTCACCCCTGAGCCAAGCTGGATGGACAGCTACGTCAGGTACATCACCGACGGCTCCTTACCCGAGGACTGCGTAGAAGTAGCCCTCGTCAAGAAGAAGGCCTCCCGGTTCATTTTGATGGAGGGCCAGCTCTACCACCGATCTTACTCCTACTCGCTCTTGAAGTGCCTCAGGCCCGTAGAGGCAACCTTCATGCTCCAGCAGATACACGAAGGCCTTTGCGGGAACCATGTGGGAGGGAGAACGCTGGCTTATAAAGTCCTTCATTAGGGATACTTTTGGGAGACCATGAGGGAGGACACCATCGACTTCATTAAAAGGTACGATAAATGACAGTGCCACGCTCACATACAGCGCCAGCCGGCGGTGCCAATCTCCCAGCTCTCAGCCCCTTGGCCTTTTGCCCAGTGGGTGATGGACATCTTGGGGCAGTTTCCCCCTGTACCAGGACAGCAAAGATTCCTGCTGGTGGCGATCGACTACTTCACCAAGTGGGTCAAGGCAGAGCCACTAGCCCGGATCGCGGAGGCCAATGTCCGCCAATTCTTCTGGAAGTCAATTATTTGCGTCTTCGGACTCCTCTATTGTATCATCACTAACAATGGATGACAATTCGATAATCGGGAGTTCGAAGGGTTCTGCGCCGAATATGGCATCCAACATCGATTCACCTCAGTAGCTCACCCTCAAACAAACAAGGAAGCCGAGGTGACTAATCGGACCATCCTTCAAGAGCTCAGAACCAGGCTGGACCAAGCCAAGGGTAGTGGGTGGAAGAACTCCCAAGCATTCTGTGGGCCTACCACATAACACCCGGAACGGTAACCGACGAGACACCCTTCAACCTTGTTTTCAATATCGAGGCAGTCATCCCAGTTGAACTTGGCGTGCCTATGCTACGAGTGCAGCAATATGATGAGGTGAAAAACTCGGCGCACCTCCTGCTCAACCTGGATCTCTTTGAAGAAATAAGGGATAAAGCCTGGCTACGAATGGCTGCATACCAGCAACGAGTAGCCTGGTACTACAATGCCCAGGTCAGGCCAAAAGTCTTCAAACCCGGGGACTTGGTGCTACGCTGGGCAGAAGCATCTCAACCCCTGGAGTGCGGCAAGCTCTCATCGAACTGGGAAGGCCCTTACAAGGTGGCTGAGACACTCTCACAAGGGGCCTATTACCTCGAGGATCTCGACAGCATCAAGTTCCCTCGAACATGGAATGTCTGCAATCTGCGAAGATACTATCAATAATGTAAGGCTTTCCCCCAATAATAATAATAATGGTTTCTCTTTTGCGTGAGTATCAATCTTCCTTGCAGGAAAACCTCCAAAAAGTCTTCGAGCCCAGCTCCGAGATGCCAAGACCTGAGCCCAGCTCTTAGGCAACCTAAGGCCGGGGCCCAGCTCTCCGGCCAAGGGATATTCGAGCGAAGCTGCTCTCAAATAATCAATGTCTTCAAGCCCAACTCCGAGACGCCAAGACCTGAGCCCAGCTCTTAGGCAACCTTGGACCGGGACCCAACTCTCCGACCAAGGGATCTTCGAGCCAAGCTGCTCTCAAATCATCAACGTCTTCGAGCTTAGCTCCGAGATGCTAAGACCTGAACCCAGCTCTCAGGTGACCAAGACCCATAGCCCAACTCTCCGAAAAAAGAAGTCTTCAAGCCCAGCTCTGAGACACCAAGACCTGAGCCCAGCTCTTAGGCAACCCAAGACTGGGGCCCAGCTCTCCGGCCAAGGGATCTTCGAGCCAAGCTGCTCTAAAATCATCAACATCTTCGAGCCCAGCTCCGAGATGCCAAGACCTGAGCCCATCTCTCAGGCAACCTTGGACCGGGGCCCAGCTCTCTGGCTAAGGGATCTTCGAGCCAAGTTGCTCTCAAATCGTCAACATCTTCGAGCCCAGCTCCGAGACACCAAGACCTGAGCCCAGCCCTCAGACAACCTTGGACCGGGGCCCAGCTCTCCGGCCAAGGGATCTTTGAGCCAAGCTACTCTCAAATCATCAACATCTTCGAGCCCAGCTCCGAGACCCCAAGACCTGAGCCCAGCTCTCAGGTGACCAAGACCCGGAGCCTAGCTCTCCGGAAGAAGAAGTCTTCGAGCCCAGCTTCGAGACACCAAGACCTGAGCCTAGCCCTTAGGCAACCCAAGACTGGGGCCCAGCTCTCCGGCCAAGGGATCTTCGAGCCAAGCTGCTCTCAAATCATCGATGTCTTCGAGCCTAGCTCCGAGATGCCAGGACCTGAGCCCAGCTCTCAGGCAACCCAAGACCGAGGCCTAGCTCTCCAGCCAAGGGATCTTCGAGCCAAGCTGCTCTTAAATCATCAACGTCTTCGAGCCCAGCTCCAAGATGCTAAGGCCTGAACCCAGCTCTCAGGTGACCAAGACCCGGGGCCCAGCTCTCTGGAAGAAGAAGCCTCAAGCCTCGCTCCAAGGCATCCAAGACCTGAGCCCAACTCCCAGGCACCCAAGCCCGGGGCCCAGCTCTCTGGCACCAAAGCCTCGAGCCTAGCTCCAAGGCATTCAAGACCTGAGCCCAGCTCACAGGCACCCAAGCCCGGGGCCTAACTCTCCGACACTAAAGTCTCGAGCCTAGCTCCAAGCCCTAAGCCCAGCTCTCAGGCACCTTGGACTGGAGCCCAGCTCTCCGGCCAAGAAATCTTTGAGCCCAGCTGCTCTCAACTACCAAAATCTTGTGCCCAACTTGCCGACACTGAAGCCTTGTGGCCAAACCCCAGACAAGGTGGAACCCTCCTCTCTGATCTCGCCACTCATCTCAAAAAAAAAAAGAAGAAGAGAGAAAGATAAAAGAAAGAGAGAGAGGAGAAGGAAAGAAAGAGGGTAAGTGGGAAAAGTCAGGCAGTGCTCGAGAACAGGTAGCAGGAAAATTCGTATTTTATTAACAAAAGTTAACTACAAACATCTTCGGGTTCCCGACATGCCAGGTGACCCAAACCAAATACAAAAAGAAAAGCAAGAAAGAAAGTTACTCCACTCTGGCTGGCCCCCCGGCTGGGCTTTGAGGCTACGAGGTCCCATTTCTGGGAACCTCTGGCTGAACGGCTCCGGCTACGAGTGGCTCAGTCTCAGCCTCGGCTGGCAGGGAAGGCTCAGAGGCAACAGCTTCCTCAACGCCCGCCTTTTGGCCCGACTCCATGTCCAAGGCTAGAGGATACCTGAGACAACTACGGCCCTCGTCAGGAACGAACATCTGAACCCGGCCGCGCAGGAACATGAAGTCTTTGTAGAAGGAGTCCGACATCATTTGATGAATCTCGATAATGAACTACTCCGAGTCCTTGTACCTGGCGACGGCCTCTTCAGCAACCTTCCTAGCCTCGATGGCCTCACTCCTTGCCTCGGCGGCCTCCCTCCTGGCCGCCTCCACCGACTTGGCCGCCACCTCTGCCGCCCTCTCAGCCATGGCCAATCTCTCATTCTCTGCCGCTAGCTCTGCCTGACCAAACTGGGCAGCCTCCTTGTGTCGAACGACCTCGGCATCGTACCACTTCAGCCTCTTCTTAGCAAGGGCAAGCTCCTCAGCACTCTTCCTCGAGTGGCTCTACTCCCATTCAAGGCCCTCTCGGAGCTTCTTCGCTCGCCCCTTAGAGTCGGCGAGCTACTTCTCCAGGTCCTTGACCCTTCGCTCGAGCACTCCATTCGCCTCGGTCCTCTCCTTCAGGCCGGCCTTCAGTGACTCGATCTCAGCTGCCCGCTGCTATTCACTGCACTACTAGTTTCGATAGCAGTCCCTGATGAAGAGGGCCTCGACACCGATCTGCACCATGTAAAAGGTTAGCACAAAAAAAAAGAAAAAAAAGGAAAAAAAAAAGAGAAGAAAAAGAGAAGTGGAGCCACTTATCGAGTAGAGCTGGGGGAAGATGGCGCTAAGCACATCGCCCAGCCACAGCTCAGCCATCTCCTGCTGATTGCATGGCTTGATTGAAAAATCCATCATGTGCTTGGCCAGTGTAGGGCTCCGGAGATAAATGCTCTCCGGCCCCAGCTTGAATGGAAGTCGACGCCGCGCCTCCTCCCTCCTGCTCTCTCTGGGGATAGGTGCCCTTACCCCACTAGTAGCAGGGCCCCCGGGGGCAGGCTGAGGACCTGGCACCATTGCAGGCGGCGCCTCGGTCACGAGCTCAGCCCCGGCCCGGACCTCCATATCCTTGACCTTGATCACAGCCGGGCTCGGGGGACTGGGGGATGCCGCGGCAGCAGCTGCAGCCCTTGCCCAGATGACCACCTCGGGCTCCGCGGCGGGGGTCGTTCAATTTAGACCATGCTGCTCTGGAACCTTTCGGACTGTCCACTGGACTGGCCCCGGTGCCGCAAACGTTGCCCTCTCCACTGGTGCAGGAGCAGTTTCGGTCACCCCTGAATTCTGGCCAGCCGGCACGGCAGGAGCAGGTTCAGTCACCTCCCGACTCGGGTCGGCCGTCGTGGAGGGAGCGGCTGCAGATGCACTCTCGCCCCGGACCCATCTCGATGGAGGCTCCTTAACCAGCCCGGTTGAAGGCCTCTTCCAGGTGATTGCCAGCATGTCACTCTCCGTGAAGATCATGCCTGCATGCAAGCTATACAATAGTCAGAGCCCACAGAAAGTAGTGTAAGGAGTACAAAAAAAGGAAGAAAAGTTCAGGTCAAACTCACCCAACCCATTCGTTGGGTCGACCTCGGCTTCGGAGAGATTCTGCTCCGACAGCAGAATCTCGAGAGAAGGGACCTGGGCGGTGCAGAGCTGCTCATAGTCATCTTGGTCAGCCGCATCGATCATAGAGTTTCGGTTGGGGAACTGGTCCGGGTCACTCTAGACCCAGTCGACCCCCTCAACCGTGGCAAAAAAGAACTTGCTCTTCCATCCCTTGACGGAAGAGGGGAGCTCGAACCTAATGCCCTTTGGGCGGGAAGACAAGGACCACCACCCGTCCTCAGTCGAGTGGCGCTTCAAGGCAAAGAAAGTCCTGAACAAAGAAAACTGGGTAGCAAACTCGTGAAGGTGACAAAGGACAACAAAGGAAAAGATGACCCTAATGGCATTTAGTACTAGTTGAGCAGGGACCAAACGGTAATTATTCAGCACTGACATGAAGAATGGATGGAAGGGAAAGCGAAGATCCCCAGAAAAGGTCTCCTCATAAAAAAGCAATACGACCTGGGCCACTGGAAGTAACCCGTTCCCCCGGACAGGGAATCAAAAGCTGAACAGAGTGCGGGATGCCATAGACATCCCGAATGATCCCCAGTTCCTCGGTGGTGATCGTCGAGGCGATCCCGCAAAGACTTGTGGACCGGATGGACTCAGGAGCAAGTTTAGAAGAGGAAGGAGGATGAGAAGGAACGGACCCTGGTTCCCTGATGAGTACTGGACCGAGAGGGTGCTTCCTGCTGAACTCGAAACGAGCCACATCCTCCTCCTCACCGGAAGAAGAAGGAGACGCTGGCCTCTGCTCAGAAGGACCAGCCTCGCCCTGGTTGGTGGTGGGGCGGAAACTCGGGCCAAAGCAAGACATCCCTAAAGAAGGAAGAAGCAAAGGACTCGAAGAAGAAGATGAAGGGACGGACTCGATCCGAGGAAAACCCTAGACATAGAGGAAGGACCCTACTCTGACAGAGGAGGAAGAAAGAAAAGCTAACCTGGTTCCTTAGAAGATCTGAGGCAACCGGGAGGAAGGAGAAGGCTCGGGTACTGTAGTGGGTGCGAAGAATTCAAAAGAATAGATATTTTGGATAAGAAATTCTTTTCATTTTGAAGTGACCTAGCGCATCCGTACCGTTACGATCCCTCCGCCAATGGATCCACGCCACGTGCCAGCCATTGTTGAAAAAGGCACCCTGACTGCTCTGAATTCTGTGCCAACATTAACTGCTCCTCGGATGTGGCCACGTGGCACCCCCGCACTGGCCTAAAGGACCATTCCAAGGAGCGCCAGCAATCATGGCCATCATTGCACTAGATCTTTATCTTTCCATGTCAGCATCACAATTACTCCCTTCGGCCTGAGCGTTGCACACTAACGAGCCTCGGGAGTGGGGGGCAAATGATGTGGCAAGATCGCTGATGTGGAATAGCTGTCAGATGCCATGTCAAAGAAAGTTGCCGAGCCAGACACCGCGTCAATTTCCTTGCTCAAACTCCTTCGCCGGGCTGAGCTCCCCCAGGACAACGGGACCGCCTGTGGAAGCCGAGCTCTGACCTCCGCCAGGTCGGACCCGTGAGCCCGGGACGCCTAGGTCGGAGCCAAGCGACACCCTCCAAAATGAGTCCCTCTTCGAGGTCAAGCCATCTGGTCCAGACCCGTACTCTGCCCTCCAGAGCGAGCCCCTCGAAGATCAAGCCCTGTGGTTGGAGTCGAGCTCAGCCCTCTTCTGCCACATGGAGCCTCTTCGAGATCGAGCCCTCTGGACCGGGCCCGCACTCTGCCCTCCAGAGCAAGCCCCTCGAAGATCAAGCCCCGTGGTCGGAGTCGAGCTCAGCCCTCCTCCGCCATGTGGAGCCTTTTCGAGGTCAAGCCCTCTGGACCGGGCCCACACTCTGCCCTCCAAAGCGAGCCCCTCGAAGATCGAGCCCCGTGGTCGGAGTCGAGCTCAGCCCTCCTCCGCCACATGGAGCCTCTTCGAGGTCGAGCCCTCTGGACCGGGGCCGCGCTCTGCCCTCCTCCGTCGAGGCAAGCCCGTGAACTCGGGATGCTTAGGTCGGAGTTGAGCCCTGCCTTTCCAGCTCAGCCCCCAGCTCATGCGTAAGCACCGGCGAACCAAGGGACAGCACCACCATCCCAGGACATCGGTGAGCCGCCCGAGGATTGCATTGAGACATCCACCAGGCCGCAATGACCACCTGCGGCCCGGTTACACCAGAAAGGGGAGAGGCCCACTGATCGAGGTGCCACGCTTCTCACCAACCACCTGAATCACCCGATAGAGGAAGTCAACCAGGAGATTCGAACCCCAGGAACGGTGGCCCACTGATCGAGGTACTGCCAGGTTTCCCGGAATATGGCGACCAGAAAGAATGTTAGAATACATAACAGCTTCCCTTATCACGAATCAGGAAAGGTGCCTCGGGACACTACCGCACGCGCCTGATAGCCCAGCGAAGATTCCAAGACGGGCGCCCAACGGTAACCTAGACTACAAAGCTCGAAGGAAGCAAGACAAAGGAGGTAACAACATGCTATACCATTCAAACACAAGTGCAGGCTCAAACAGAGAGCACGACACTACAAGCAAATCCAAGCAAGGGCAGGCGGAAAGGCCACACAGAGAATCCCTCTAGCTAGGCCACTCTTTCCCGGACACACTTGCGTCCTACTCTCACACCATTCACTCCTCCTAGCATAGAGTCCATCAAGAGGGGCTCGACTAGGAGGATCTGTTCCCCTAAATCGTCACTGACTTGACCGTCGGAGTGCCCCCGCCGGAAACCCCGGCCTGGGTCACTAACCCCTATTTTGCAGGTCCAGGACCATCAGACAGCCAAACGGCAAAGGGAGCACACTCCAGCACCGACAGCAGCTACAGGCCATGACGATCTTGGCGGCAACAACAAGCACTTTAAGAATATTTAATTTATGATTACTTTTATTTATGCTATAATAAAAGTAATAATATTTTTTGATGCAAAAAATGTTAATATTCTTATATTATATTTTTTCCTTAAATATTTCTTATTCTTAATATTTTAATACAAGTCCAATCAAATCAATGACCTATATATAGTAATGCTATAAATACATATACATGGCAATATATTTGATGGAATCAGTATGACTAAACCAAGCTCTGTATAAAAATTTATAATTTAATATTTAGTAATATTTTTTAAAAAAATTAATAAATTATGATATTCTTTACTGGTATATTAGTTAAATGTTTTAATAACAATTTTAGTTTCTAGCATTTTACATTATATACTGTAAATATAAATTTATGGCAGTATTTATAATAAAGTATCACTAATTTAAAAATACTTATTGGAAGACCGTAGCATTTTTAATGTAATGTAGTAGAAACAAAGAATTTAGCAGTATACAATAAGAAATACTACAAACAATTTACCACCAAAAGTCATTTTTATTATAGTGAAATAATGTATAATAATTATTAGCAATTATAATGCATATGACGAGTAATATGCCAATTTATTATAATATCAAATTATTTTTTATGTTAGTAACTACTCTTATACTGATCCAAGGATAATTTAGGATTAATTTTATTTTAATTATAATTATAAAATTAATATAATAATGTTATACTATGTTAGAAAAATTATAAAAAATCATTTTTTTTCTTGGGGTAGCCTTACCTACTCAATTACAATGATGGTAACAATATCTCTATTCACATCAAATAATCAAATAGTTGTAATTATAATTGCAGATTTGAATTTTAAATACCTCTATCTTCTAATAAATATTTTTGTTAATGATACTTTATTGTAAATACTGTGTTAAATTTTATTATATGCATGACATATAAATTAAAGTATTGGAAACTATAATTACTGTAGGATTTAGGGAGATTGCAACTAATCCTGAACTTTTTAAATTTTTTTATAGTGCTTGGCCGGGTTTGCTTGCCTCGGTACCATCAAATATATTATTGTGCACAACATTGCAGTGATCATCAATATTTTCCAAATTAGGAGCCCTTGCAATAAAGTTGTATCCAACAAGCTAGTATACCTTCTTAGCATTATTATACAGAGATCATTAGTTCAGATTGAAACATGTATTAAAATATTAATAATTTAAAACTAATTAAAATAAAAATAACAAAAAAATATTTACTTGCATCTAATATTATTGTTAGTTTTTTGTTATACTATAAATAAAAATAATCATGAATTACCTTTTATTATAATGCTTGTGGGAAAAAACTGTATATGAAGTTAGAAATATACAAAAGTTATTTTTTAAATATTTTTGACAATCACTAAGGTGGTAGCTCGGTCTTATCTCGCTATCAACCGATCGTGGATTAAATCTAGAAATTTTTCTAGGACCGTTAGTAAGAGATCAGGGTCTTCCTTTTTATCCCCGTTAGACTACTAGTCTTAGTGGTTTCAGGTTGACGTACTTGGTTACCAAAAAAAAATATTTTTGATAATAAAACTTTGAAAATAATATAAATAATAAAATAAAATATATTTAGTTTTCATTTTTGTCAAAGAAAAATATTTTTTTATAAAAAGTAATGATTAAAACATGAAATATCACGATGGATATCAAATGATTATTTAATAACACTAACATGTGTGAATAAGTAAATAAACTCGTTTATATCTAATGTGTGCATGTCGATTGAAGTTTGGCGGTTGTGGGTGTGCCGTTCAATAGCATAGGTAATTGCTGCTAAATATTTAAATAAAATGATCGGATTAAAACTTTTTAGGCCCGTGTATATGAATGCTTTTATCAGCATTTCTTGAAAATATTGTCAATTAATTATCGACACATTTTAAGATGATACATAAGAAACTATCACAAAAATACTGAAAAATATATTTACAATATTTTTTTTTTATTATAGCAATGTACGCATGTAAAGACCACCAATAACTCTTGTTATTGTAGAATTTGTTTATACAACCGCAATTTCTGATTGCAAGTAGCTAAATTGTAGCATGCATTTGAATTGCATGCAATTGAACTATAGGCAACCAAATGGTCCCGCCGCAGACCATATGCGATACATGCCATGTTTTTATATTTGAGTGAACCTAATAAACTTTAGATTCACTTTCTAATACTACACAAGGTAGCATGCATGCATCCCAAAATCTGCCATATATTATACGTGGATTCGAAGCAAAAAGTTAGTTCACTTGATAGTAGACCTGAACTCCATCATGTATAAGCTTTGTATACAATGATCTCCCATTTTTTAATTTAGGTATCAATATAATAAAACGGATGGTATATATATATATATATATATATATATATATATATATATATGTATTATAGGTGGTTACTTATGCCTTGCGAAGAGTCCTAGCACGACTTCTCTTTTTACTATATTGAAAACTGACGTGCAAGAACCAAGCACTACATATTAAAATTGCGGTCAAGTATTAACAATTAGGCGTGTGATTGAACTAATGTCAGGACTAATTGGTCAACTAAATATTCCTTTCATACCTTTCCCTGACTTTTGGCTAAGATCAAGTGCAGCGATCGGATATTCCGTTCATGCCTTTGTAATTTTTATGGGCCCCACGTGTTGGAAAAAATGGCTAAAAAATGACATCAGGACTTATCTTTTGCACACAAAAAATAAATAAATATAAATATATTTAAGTAAAGAATTTTAAAAAAAAGTAACGATTAGCTGCTTTTTTTTTTTTTTTTTTTTAAACCATCTACATGAATGATCCTAATCATTCTAGGTGCATGTCCAATCAATGATGGTTGCCTTTGCGTCAGTGTGGTGCGGAAATGCCAATGATATCATTTGTCATGGGGAACATGATTGGTTTACAGGTTCTTGTAGTTATCGATGGACTATTCAACGGCTCTCATGAATTACTCTGCCTTTGCTCGTGCGAGGACGAGGATAAATATTGGAAGTTGGTTCACATGAGCCCCAGAATGTTGGTTCACGTGTTTTTTAAGATCTGCCAGGAACAGCCAGGTGAAACACATCTTTGATACTGTTAAGATAGTAGTTCAGCTAATTAAGGTATTATCTAATAATTAGTAGATCATGGATTCAAAATATAATTATATAAATAATTTAATTTAATTTAAAAATTATTTTTTAAGATTCAATAATTGGATGAGTAAGAGGAAGGATTCTTTTTCTTCTCTATTTTGACATGCAAGTATAGTTATACCAAATTTATTTACCTTATCTTTTTATTTAAAAAAATATATATATCCATGGTCCTCCGATTAGGACCCATTAGCTAAAGCGCATTCAATAGGTATGGGTGATGCATTAAATGGTAGCCAAAGCAATTCATCATTAAGTTGGAGAGGTCCTTGAAATCTGATATCGAGGAGTCGAGGATTTCATTTGTTGCAGATGAGAGGCATCATTTATCACTAATCACATGGGATCTGCTATGCCCATCCGGCTCACCTTTAAACCGGACCGGCTTCTCCTGCTAAGGTCCGACCCATTGGAGCCAAGGTCCGATGGCCCGTTCCCTCTGAGATCTGACCCACTGGTCACCTGCTGAGGTCCGATCCACTGGAGCCAAGGTCCGACGGCCCACTCTCGCTGGAGTCCGACCCATTATCCCTCAGACGCCTTCTTTTCGGTCGGCGTCCGACCAAATTACTTCAGGGCCCAGAGGATTCCAGAAATCCATTCTGTTACAACAGAATCCTACCACGTCAGCAGCACTGCTCCACTACTCTCACGATGCCGCCTTTCCCAGGCGCCACGTGGCCACTCTCCAAATCCTTGTAGGGGCAAATTGGTCATCTTCGGCCTACCCCGTAACGACTTTTAGACTGTTCCGCGCCTATATAAGGTACCCGGGGGACCCCGTTTTAAGCTAAGTCTTTTTTCCCTCTCTATATGCTGCTGCATCTTTAACTCTTCCATTCTATTGCCTTCAAGCTCCTGCTGACTTAGGCATCGGAGTGTCCCCCACCGGAACACTATCGACGCCTTGGGGACTTTGTTGCAAGTCGACCGGGAGATGAGCGCTCCAGCAAAGCCAACCAGAACCGATCCAGGAGAAGTTGCAGCAATAGATTGGCGCTAGAGGAAGGGGCCTCCCTTCTTTAAAAGGAGGAGTTCACCCACCCACGAAGCAATGGCAAAGGAAAGAGCGCAGAACCCCTCTGCTAGAGGCTTTTATCCATCCAGGTCTGAAGAACCCCCAAGGGAAAGCATCACCGCCGCTACCAATGTCCTTGTCGCTGTGGAGCCCACCGTCACTCTGGGACTGCAGCAGTTCCAGATGTTGGTGAGCCAAATTGAAACGCTCACGACAATGGTCCAGCATTTTCAGGAGATGGCCGACAACCAGCAACATCCGCCTGTCGTGTCCTGCACCGATCATCAACCAGCTGCCGGTGGAAGCCAACAGCCAGAAGTCCAGCATTGTCCCCATCCCATGGCGGAACCCCGGAGGTCCCTGGGGGCACACGCCGACAGCAAGAGGGCAAGATCTGCCTCGCCTTCTTACGCTGAATCCATTCTCGCCGGTGGTCGGCCTACAGCCGAACCCCAGAGCGACTACGCCTACAAAATTCTGCGCATTGAAGAGCACATAGGCGAAATTGTCCTTCGACAGAAAGCCGAAGGAGGGCGGGTATACGACTCCCTCCCGCCTTTCTCCAGTGAGATTCTGGCGGAGCTGATCCTCCACCACTTCAAAGTTCCTCGATGGAGCCCTACGACGGCACCACCGACCCGCTGGACCATCTGGGCACCTACAATGCCCACATGATGGTACAGGGTGCCTCCGATACCCTCCACTGTATTGCCTTCCCAGCAACCCTGAAGAAGGCCGCCCGGATGTGGTTCTCCACCATCCGGCCAGGTACGATCCACTCCTTTTCCCAACTCGAAAATCTTTTTCTTTCCCATTTCAGGACTTGCAGTTGGATTCCAAGGAATACTGACTGCCTCTTCCTCATGTCGCAAAGAGAGGGAGAGACACTCCGGGACTACATGACCCGTTTCAACTCAGCAGCCATGGAAGTCCCGGACTTGAATGAGGCGGTGGTTATGTTGGCCTTCAAAAGAGGGCTCCAATTGTCTAAGCTTACTTTCTCCCTGGACAAGCGGTTTCCGACAAGCTACCCTGAGCTGCTGACCCGGGTGCAGAAGTATGCCATCGCTGAGGAGCAGGCGGCAAGCCGACGACAGGAGGAGGGAAGGCCGAACCCCAAGAAGCGGAGCGACAAGGCTCCTGAAGTTCGACCCCCTAACAACAACAAGTTCGCCCGGCGCCAGAGTCCGAAGCAGAAGGACTACCCCAAGAGGTTCGAAAGCTACGCACCCCTCTCCCTCCCGAGGGAGAAGATCCTCCTGGAGATCGAGAACGAGGCCTTCCTCCAAAGGCCTCGTCCGATGAGGGTCCCACATGCTTCCAAGGACAAGAAGAGATACTGCAAGTTCCATCGAGACCATGGGCACAATACCGAGGAGTGCCTACAGCTGAAGGATGCCATCGAAGATCTTATCTGAAGGGGATACTTGCAAAAGTACGTCTGACCCCATTGGGATCGGGCCAAAGCCTCCGCTGCCAGAAACCCTCCAGAGAAGGTGGAGCTCCCCCACCAGAGGCCGACTGATGGGGGCGTCAACATGTTGCATCACAGGTCTGACCGGGGCTACGAGGGTGGTCCGGACATTGTTAAAAGATCAAGGGGCTCCAATGCCATCACCTTCTCTGACGAGGACCTTCTGGAGTCCCATGTTTTTGAAAATGACCCTGTAGTCGTGTCAGCGATTATCGCCAACTATGATATAAAGAGAATACTTATAGATAATGGAAGCTCAATGGAGGTCTTGTTGTATGATGCTTTCTTAAGAATGAACTTGACCCGGCTGATGCTGCATGTATCCCTCATACTGTTACGGGCTTCAGAGGAAACCCCGTCGGAGTTGAAGGGGAAATCACCTTACCAGTTACAATTGGGATGGAGCCTTTCCAGAAAACTCTCCCCATCAACTTTGTAGTCGTCCAAACGACCTCGGCATACAATACCATTTTGGGCCGAGTGGCTCTCAACAAGTTCCGAGCCATCGTGTCTACTTACCATATGGTGGCAAAGTTTCCAACCAGGAGCGGCATTGGAGTGATAAGGGGAGGTTGTCGGATGACCAGACAATGCTTAACCATTCTGAACCAACAGTCAGAAGGCCGTCCTATGCTAGAATAGCTTGATCCAAGGGCTGAAGCCGATGGCCGTGGGCAGCCAGACGAGAAAATCCTGTTTGTTCCCCTTCGGGAGGATGACCCCACCAAAGTCCTCCAAATTAGAAGCTCCCTCAATGAAGAAATCAAGTCAGAGCTAATTGGCTTCCTTAGAAGCAACGCCGACATCTTTGCCTGGTCAGCTTCGGACATGCTAGGTATCCCGTCGGATGTCATTACTCATCAGCTCAAGGTAGATCCGACATACAGGCCCGTCCGGTAGAAAAAGAGGATCTTCGCTGCCAACAGAAAGCTATTGATGAAGAAGTAAAAAAGCTGTTGGACGCTGGCTTTATTAGAGAAGTCCATTACCCTGAGTGGCTGGCAAATGTCGTCATGGTGAAGAAGGCCAGTAGAAAATGGAGGATCCGTGTGGATTACACCGACCTCAACAAGGCTTATCCGAAGGACAGCTTTCCTATGCTGAAGATTGATCAGCTGGTGGATGCCACGGCCGGCCACCAGCTTCTGAGTTTTATGGATGCCTTATCTGGCTATAACCAAGTCAAGATGCATCCGGAGGATGAGAAGAAGACTGCCTTCATCACCGACAAAGGCCTGTACTATTACAGAATGATGCCTTTCAGCTTGAAGAATGCTGGCACCACCTTCCAAAGACTGATCAACCGAGTGTTCGAAGGGTAGTTAGATAGAAACATGGAGGCTTATGTGGATGACATGATAGTGAAAAGCTTACATAAAGTCGACCACATCAAGGACTTGCAGGAATCCTTCGACGCACTCAAATGTCATCGGATGAAGCTAAATCCCGCGAAGTGTACTTTTGGGATAACTTCTGGCAAGTTCCTCGGCTTCTTGGTTATCCAGAGAGGAATTGAAGTAAACCCCAACAAGCTAAGAGCAGCCATCGAGATGGCGCATCCGACCAATAAGAAGCAGGTGCAAGAGCTCACGGACTGAATCGCCTCACTTAGCTGATTCATCTCCCGTTCGGTCGAAAAATCCTTACCATTCTTCGAAACTTTGCATTGGTCGGATCGCTTCATTTGGACAGAAGAATGTCGGTCAGCATTCGAAGCCTTGAAGGAATACCTAAGGAATCCTCCATTGTTGGCCAAGCCGACGGAGGGGGAGCCATTATATCTATATCTGTTAGCGTCAGACGAGGCGGTTAGCTCCGTGCTCATCCGAATGGGAGAAGATGACCATTAGAAGTCTGTTTACTATATCAGCAAAGTTCTTCATGATGTCAAGACAAGGTATCCCAAGATGCAGAAGTTGGTCTATTCTTTGGTCACATTTGCCAAGCGGCTCCGATCGTACTTCCAGGTGCATCCGATTATGGTGATGATCGACCAACCTCTTAAGGCGATCCTTCAGAGTCCGGACACCTCCGGACGGCTCGCCAAATGGGCTGTCAAACTTGGCGAGTTCGATGTGTCCTTCTAATCAAGATCCGCCTTGAAGGCCCAGGTAATCGCTGACTTTATTGTAGAGTGCACCTGGTAGCAAGGATTCTCCCCCCAAGTAGCCGAAGTACCCGAAGCTGATGCCATCTCCGAAGTTGAGCCAGTCTGGACCCTCCATGTGGATGGAGCGTCCAACCTTGCAGGCTGCGAGGCCGGCTTGATTTTAGCTGACCCAGATGGAGAGAGCATGGAGTATGCTTTGCATTTTTCATTTCAGGTGTTAAACAATCAGGTGGAGTACGAAGCCTTGCTGACAGGATTGCGAATCGCCAATGAGTTAGGCATCAGCCAAATAAGAGTCTTCTCCGACTCTCAGCTGATGGTCAACCAGGTGAAGGGCGAGTTTGAAACAAGGGACTCGACCCTAGCCAAGTACTTAAATAAGGTACAAAGTCTCATCTCTCGGCTCAAGTTTTTTGAAATCATCCATATACCTCGTTTGCAGACTCTCGGGTGGATGCACTATCACGGTTGGCTACGGCTGCCACCAATACCTCCGACCGAAACTTCGTAGAGCACATGCAGCATACAAGTATTCATGAAGAACCGACCGAGATCCACCAATTTGAACAAGCTTCCTGGATGGATTCGATTGTTGCCTTTCTTACTGGAAGGACTCTTCCAGAAGACCAAGTCGAAGCCAAACACATCCGCTTGATGGCCTCCAAGTACACCATCCTCGACAGCACACTACAAGTGATCATTCTCTCAGCCCCTCTTAAAATGCTTGGGACCAAGTGATGCCGATTACGCTCTCAGGGAAGTGCATGAAGGTATATGCGTTGATCATCTTGGGGAAAGATCCCTAGCCTACAAGATAATCCGACAAGGGTACTATTGGCCTATAATCCAGAGGGATGCATCGGATTTCGTCCGAAGGTGCAACGCATGCCAAAGGTACGCCAATATTCAAAGGAGGCCTGCCAGCCAGCTGACTCCGATCACTGCACCGTGGCCGTTTGCACAGTGGGGGATGGATATTTTAGGACCTTTTCCCCCAGCATCTAGGTAAAGGAAGTTTTTACTTGTGGCCATTGACTACTCCAAATGGATAGAAGTCGAACTACTGGCACAAATAACAGAGGCCAAGATGGAGAACTTTGTTCGGAATAGTATTATCTTCCAGTTTGTATTCCACAAACAATCATCACCGATAATGGAAGACAGTTCGACAACTCTAAGTTCCAGGAAGTCTGTCAACGGTATGGCATTTTCCATCAGCTTACATCAGTCGGACATCCTTAGTCCAATGGAGAAGCTGAAATTATCAATCGGACCATCTTACATAGGCTGAAAACTCGGCTGAATGATGACAAGGGACAATGAACAGAAGAACTCCACTCAGTACTATGGGCCTATCGGACGACCGCCCAGACGGCAACCAGGGAGACTCCATTCAACCTTGCCTACGGAAGCGAGGCGGTCATCCCCATTGAAGCATCTCTACAATCTTTAAGGATTGACCACTATGCCGAACCGGCTAACTCCGAGCAGCGAAGGGCTGACATGGACCTACTTGAAAAAACTAGACTCCACACAAGCTTGAAGATGGTGGCCTACCGTCAGAAGATGGAAAAGTATTACAACTCACGAGTCAAGGCATAAACTTTTCGAGTCGGGGATCTAGTCTTGCAGAGGACAGATATCTCAAGGCCGACCGAGCAAGAAAAACTTTTTCCAAATTAGGAAGGACCTTATCGAGTCATTGAAGTAATTCGACCCAGAACCTACCGACTCGAGCATCTAGACGGGCGGCAGATAGCACGTCCATGGAATGTAGACAACCTTTGCAAATATTATCAATGAAGTCCACAACTCTTTTTATGAAGCACTTTCGAAAGTCCGACTCCGGTCGGCAAAGGCTCTAGGGTAGCCCACTTCTGAAAGTCCGACTCCGGTCGGCAAAGGCTCTAGGGTAGCCCACTTCCGAAAGTTCGACTCCGGTCGGCAAAGGCTCTAGGGAATCCCATTTCCGAAAGCCTGACTCCGGTCGGCAAAGGCTCTAGGGTAGCCCACTTCCGAAAGCCCGACTCCGATCGGCAAAGGCTCTAAGGCAACCCACTTTCGAAAGCCCGGCTTCGATCGGCAAAGGCTCTAGGGCAGCCCACTTTCGAAAGCCCGACTCCGGTCGGCAAAGGCTCCAGGGAAGTGGGCTGCCCTAAAGGCTCTAAGGAAGTGGGCTGCCCTGAAGGCTCTAGGGCAGCCCACTTCCGAAAGCCCGACTCCAGTCGGCAAAGGCTCTAGGGAAGCCCACTTCCGAAAGTCTGACTCCGATCGGCAAAGGCTTTAGGGCAGCCCACTTTCGAAAGTCTGACTCCGGTCGACAAAGGCTCTAGGGCAGCCCACTTCCGAAAGTCTGACTCCGGTCGGCAAAGGCTCTAGGGTAGCCCACTTCCGAAAGTCCGACTCCGGTCGGCAAAGGCTCCTAGTACGAGTGAGCCGACGGACCAATACTTGGGAAGAAATTTTCTAAATAAATGAGTCCAGCCTGAGCTACCATCTGTCAGCTACCTCAACATCTCCTAGTTTAGATGAGTCGACGGATCAATACTTGAGAAGAAATTTTCTAAGTAAATGAGTCCGGCTTGAGCTATCATCCGTCAACCGCCTCAACGTCTCCTAATTCGGATGAACCGATAGGTCAACACTTAGAGTGGAAATTCTAAAGTAGCTTGACTCAGTTTAGGCTACTAACTTACATCTACTCCGGCAGCCCGACCGTCCGTTTGTACAAGCCGACAGGCCCATACTCAGAAAACTTTCTGAAGCAGATACACACATGATGTTATAAAAAGTTCTATTGCTTAAGAAAGTTCTTTACAAAATGGAAGGTCAGACCTTTACAAACATTTAGGTCTGACCCTCCGGAGGTATAGAGACAACATCGATTTCAGCCTCCTCAACTCCTCCTAAGGTTTCAATAGGAAGGGTTGCCGTTCCCGCATCAGCCTCAGCTCGGATGTCCGACCCGACCTCTATGGTGGCGGCTCCAACTGGTGTCTCATTCGCACCTCCTGTCAGACCCGCCGTCTCCGTGTCCGTCTCCTCTGTTGGCTTTGGTAACTGGAGGAAGGAGAGATCAAGTTCTGGGAATGCTGCACTGACCTTAAGATAGCATTCCTCGTACCTATAGTCGAAGCCAACCGTCCTGACTTCGTTCATCTCCTCCTGGAAAGCTTCGGAGGCTTTATACTCCTTGACAGCCATCTCTGCCCCCATCTTCATCAAGTCCTGGGCCATCTTTAAAATACCCTTGTAACGCTCCGCCACCGATTGGTGGCCCCTCGAGCGCCTTTCAGATTCAGCCAGGTGTTCTTCATCCTCTACCAGCCGGTGCGTCAGAGCTTTGACCTTCCATCTATTATTCTTCAACTTGGCCTTCCAATTAGCTTCTCGGATCCGTAGGTCTTCAAGCTGCTTCTTTTGGGCCTCTGCCTCGGCCCGAACGGTGGATAATTCTCCTTCGGCTGCCCGAAGGACGGTCAGCTCTGCTCTGGCGGCCGTCAGTGCCACACATGCGGTGTCTCTCGCCATCTTGGCTGCCTTAGCCCTTTCGATCAAGTGCTCTTTCAGTTGGAGCAACTCACCCAAGCCGTTGTCCACTAGCAATGAGTCCCGGACGACCTGACGACAAGCATACAGTTAGAAGATTATAAACAAGAGAATAAGGGCTAAAGGTTTGTGCCGGAAACTCACCCCCAACACACGTTGAAGAAGACTCCCAGCAGCTTCATTTACCTACCTCCCGTCAAGGCTGACTACAGCCCTTTGTAGCTATTCTTTTGCCTGTTCGGCGTCAGCCTCCCATCCTTGGCGATCTGCATCACCGCCAGTGTCGTCGACCCCCCTCGACGGTCGACGGCTCATCCATCGCCTGCCTTCCCCGGACGCCCAGAGAAGTCTCCTCTGCCAGGTCTAGTGGCAGAGAGGATGGTGCCACCCCCACCTCGATCAGCGCCGAACGCCCCTTGCTAGACCGGATAGCTGATGGCCTGGCAAATGACGAGAGCTCCAGTGCTATCGCCCTCTAGCGGTCCACCAACGGCATGTCATCTTCGGACTCCACTAAAATAATCATTGCGGATGGCTCCTCCGCCCGCTGCCTCTTTGAGCTCTCGAGTACCGACTCTAGCACCCATTGTCTTTTCGGCTCTCGGTGGGTCGGCTCTAAAATACGGACATCTCTCTTCTGTGTTGACCATGCCAAAAGAACCACCCGATTCGGCCTCATCTTACCACCTGCTAGCAAACAAAGTTAGAGTTAGTGATAACATGGAAGTCCACAAATGAAAGAATGGCAGGTTCCCCTCAGCGGCCTCCGCCCTACCCAGCATCGGATGTCGACTAATTCTAGCCCGATGGAGGCTATCCTCTTGGAGCAGGAAGCTGACGAATTTCGGATCTTCGTCGTTCAGCTTGAGGAAGTCTACCTCGTCGGCCCTCGATATCTTCCTCCCATTTATGGCATTCGGCCTTGGCTCCCTCCACGCCGGTTCAAACCTCCATGGTTCTAGGCTGTCTACAAAGAAAAATTGGGACTTCCATCCGTGGATAGCCGACGGAAGTCCCCCCAATATCTTCCTATTTGGGCGAGGACTAAAAACCCACCAGTCCTTACTCCGAAAGTCATGTTTTAGGAGGAAGAAGTTCGAAAACAGGGACAATCTCGATTCTATGTCGGCTTCCCGGCAGACGACCAGGAAGCCACAGATGACCCGAATGCTGTTCGGGGTCAGTTGAGAAGGGGTGATCCTATAGCTATTGAAGATTTGGATGAAAATGTGGTGGAGTGGAAATCGGAGGCCTGCCTTAAGGTGATTTTCGTACAGGGGAAGGGCACCTAAGTTCAACGGGTCGTTTACCCTTCCTTCCCTACTAGGAATTATGAGGTGTAGGGTGGTCAGAATGCCGTAGACGATCCTGAGGTTTTCTACCCTCTCCCTGGTCATGGTGGTGGCAAGGTCATACGGGTCGGGTTCCCTATTCCCATGGGCCAAGATCCTACTAGAGGCCATGCTAACATAGGTTTTTGAAGAAAGGAGGAGGAGGTGGAACTAACCTGACGGCCGGAGTTCCTAGCAGAAGCGAAAGCCGCGGGGAAGGGGTTTCTCTCTCTCTCTCTCCAATCCCAGGCGCAGTGAGAGACTTCCTTCGAATGTTCGCCTCTCCTTGTATAGGCGTTGAGGGGCCTTCCCCCCGGGCCCCTCGAGCGTCGTGATCCGCGGCAGACGACGCGACTATCTGATTGGACGGGGAAGCCGAAGGGACACACTGAATCATGTTTTGATCACGATCCACATGGCCATTTGCTCAACGGTGGATAACCCGTACCGGACGCCGCGCTGGCCACTGGGATTTTGTCACGTGGCCCACGTCGCATCAGGGGCGTGTCGTGCAGGCATTTCGGGCGGGCATCCCATAATGGTGCCATATCGGCAATAACTGCCTCCCATGGCGCCTCCAATCTGGCACTGACACCTGTCCAGGAGCAGAATTACGGAGCAGGAGACGACCAGTCGCGACACGTCGAATCAGATTCGCCATCATTCTGGAAGCTGACGCATTTATTGCCCAGATAATGCCCTCGTACTTCAAGACTGCACGATCGCTCGAAGGCCAAGGGCAAGGGGGACTACTGTTACGCCCATTCGGCTCACCTATAAACTGGACCGGCTTCTCCTGCTGAGGTCCGACCCACTGGAGCCAAGGTCCGATGGCCCGTTCCCTCTGAGGTTTGACCCATTGGTCACCTGCTGAGGTCCGACCCACGAGAGCCAAGGTCCGACGACCCATTCCCGCTGGAGTCTGACCCATTGTCCCTCAAACGCCCTCCCTTCGGTTGGCGTCTGACCGAATTACTTCAGGGCCTAGAGGATTCTAGAAACCCATTCTGTTACAACAGAATCCTGCCACATCAGCAACACTGCTCCACTACTCCCACGACGCTGCCTTTCCCAGGCGCCACGTGGCCACACTCCAAATCCTCGTAGGGACAAATCGGTCATCTTCGACCTACCCCGTAACGACTTTTGGACTGTTCGCGCCTATATAAGGTACCCGGGGGATCCCGTTTTAAGCTAAGTTCTCTCTTCCCTTTCTATACACTGCTGCATCTTTAACTCCTCCATTCTGTTGCCTTCAAGCTCCTGCTGACTTAGGCATCGGAGTGTCTCCCGCCGGAACACCACCCGGCGCCTTGGGGACTTTGTTGCAGGTCGACCGGGAGAGGAGTGCTCCAGGGAAGCCAATCGGAACCGGTCCAGGAGAAGTTGCAGCAACAGGATCCATGTTGAGGATAGCTGTGACAAATATCCCCCTAGAATTATCATGTATCTCTATTTATTTTAGATTTGTTTAATAATTCATTTTTATCAAAAATAGGGCTTTGATTTGCTTGACCGGGAAAGTTATGTATTTAATAATAGAAAACATGAAAAAAAAATATGCAGGGAATTCAAGATTTATTATGTTTAGTTTCTTTTATTTTTTACTTATGATCGTCTCTCTTTATTAATTAGGAGCCAGCCCTGAATATATTTTATTATCCTGAATTTTTTGAGAAAACTTTATCCAGTATCGACAAACTATTCCTATTTTCCAAGATATAAATTTTTTTTAAAAAAAGGATATATATGATTGGCATGTTTAGCATGACTATATGTACGAGACAAAGAAGTTGGATGTATTTTCTTTTCTATATTTGATTATAAGTGATTGCCTATGGATTAATGATTTTTCATGAAACTCAAATTTAGCATAACGATGGCCGCTATAATGTTACAATAATTTCATTCCCTTTCCCCCGTGCTGTTATATATATAATAGGGTGGGATACGAATTGAATATAAATATATTCATATCCATATTTATTTTGTTTAATGTAGATACAGATATCGGTCTGATGCAAAAATTTATATCTATATATTTTAAATGGATAAAGATACACATCAGATTCTGAAAATATGAATATAAATATAAATATAAATTTGATAATTAAATTTTATTACTAAATTAAAGATGTTACTAATGGCTAATAAACTAAGTTAATATGATGTTAATATAGTTATATTTTTTTCTTAAAAGTTAACGAGTTATATTAAATTATATAGAAGAATCAGATATTATTCAGATAGTTATCTATCCATATTTATATCAATTTTTTTAAGATAGATATGGATATAAATATGAATATTAATTGAATGTTCAAATTTTTATTTATATCGGAATAGATTGAGATACGAAACCAGATTTGATCGAATATTATCCGTACCATTTTTAGCCATAATATAAAATAATATCAAAAAGAATGATTATTATTATAGTAGGTGATTTAGCACTATATTTGTCCATTCTAAACGATGATTACCATTTTTACTTGTACTATTTCTTAATAAAATTACATACTATTTTCAAATTTTAAATTTATTTCAAGTTTTTACTCCAAAAGAATTTTTACAATCTGAAAAAAATATTTTTTATTAAGTGATATGTAATTTAAAACTAAAATAGATATTTCATTATTATCCATTATTTTTATCATACAATCATTATTTAATATTTAGAAATGTGAAAATACATATTGTGAGGCAAATAACAATGTTGTAGTCATTATACGGATCATTCTTGTGCAATGATCATGCCAATTTCTTTGTATCCTTTCTATTTTATCAAAAAATACTTAATAATCAATAATGACTTTAATTTCTATTTATTATAATAAAGTAATATCTTGATCCAAGTTAATCCAACCCATAGCGATCCTAGACTAGAATGGCTCGATATATCAAGCCTAGCCCTTCTTTGGTCAGGCTTTCAAGGTTTAATTTGTATTTGGTATACACCTCCTTACCTATAACTTAGCTACATCTTATACATGCACGCACGCGCATAAGAAAAAGAAAAAGAAAAAGAAAACAATAGTTCACATCCTTCACAAATATTTTATGTCTAAACTATGAGCAAATTGTCTATGACATGCTCAACAACACCTGAAAACTAATGATAAATTTATTTAAATAATTATATTTACATGATGTTAGAATATCTCGGTCCAGGTACGAACCAGCTGCCGGTTCGACCAATTGAAGACATTTTTTCTGAACCACAAACTTCGGGCCAAAGTATTTGGAGAAAGCCAGGCAACCCATGAGCAAGCCAAAGCTCTTACCAGAACGACGGTACCCGAAGACATCATCTTCGGATTTCGTCTTCATTTTTCATTGAAGACCAAGTCCTACGGTCCCTGAAGACAAGATCCTCAGCCTGAACCAAAGAACGACCTTCACCAACTCCCGAAGACATAGTCTCCGGTTTACGCCAAAAACATAGTCCTCGGCCTATGACAAAGATCAAGTCCTCGATCTATGCCGAAGACAGGTTTTACGATTTGTCTCGAGAGGATCTAAGGACGAAGACATTCCCTGATTCAATCATGGAAATATCCCTAAAAGGGAAGTCCAGAAACGAGCTCTCGACATGTTTTAAATATCTATGAACATGGCAAGCAAAGGTTATCATCGACTATTTCCGGAATGTAATCACGGCGCGCAATTCCAGTAGCAACGCCTCCGGCCTGGCCGCCGGAATCGCCCATTAGCTATCCACAATCCCAGATTGTGAGAAAGAAGTTAACTCCTCCATCATAACCACTGGAGGAAGAACGGAACCGCAGGCTGGACAACTCCTTATAAATAACGATAAGAGGGAATGCTCGAGGTAAGGCACAAGATACATTTGAAAATCCCAGAGTCGTTACCCTCTTCATTGAATCCTCAGAATCTTCCCTATTCTATGGCTAGAGCTCGCCTCTAACTTAGGCATCGGAGTATCCCCCGTCGGAGCAATTCCGGCCAGGGATTTGTTTTGCATGCGAACCACGGAGCGGGCCTACGATCCAGTAGCTCCGCCTAGTCGGAAAAGGGATTTTACGCCAACAGATTGGCATGCCAGGTAGGGGGCAGGTGACATTTTGTGCAATTTGCATTGTTAAGCTCCCCTCCTCAATCAAGGGGAAGTAAGAAATTTCCAATGGCGACAGGGAAGACTCAGATCGCCTCGACAAGTCAAAATCGTGCTCCATCTCAGGGAGATGCACCCCCGATGGAGAATGACGTTCCACCTCCCATAATTGTCATGGGATAGTAGCAGTTTGAAGCCCTCATGAACCAGGTCACTAACCTCATGGCTATGGTTCAAGACTTTCAAAATAGAGCTCTTTAGGTGAGGCACCCGTCGCCGCCTCTAGACATAGCTCTCGATCCCGGAGGAAGAGAGCCCCTCGAGAGGGGTCCACACATCTCTCCCCCCATCCTCGGCCCTCTCTTGAAGGCCGAAGTTCAAGAATGCCTAGGCCCACTAATTTTCCATAGAAAGGGAAAAGACCTTGGCAAACTTCCTCATACTCTTTTGAAGACTCTACTCCCGTAGATAAAGCGCCAAAACAGGCTCTCCCTGACTATGATGAAAAATTTAAGGCCATCGAATCGGAGATGACAAAAATACGGGAGTAGAGAGATTGCAATGATTTGGCAGTGTGTGATATGCGCCTGCCCTACACCGACCGTATCCTGGCCGAAGTCATCCCTCGGCACTTCAGGGTTTCCTAGATAGAACCCTATGATGGCACCTCTGATCCTCTTGACCATCTGGGCAGTTTTAAGGCCATATGATGATTCAGGGAGCTTCAGATGTGATGTACTGCCTTGCATTCCTTGCTACCTTGAAGAAAGCAACTCGGATGTGGTACTCGAGCATACGTCCAGGTACCATCGATTCTTTCTCCGAGTTAGAGAAATTGTTTGTCTTGCATTTTAGGATCTGTCGCAAGACCCCCCAGAATACGGACACACTATTCCTCCTTCACCAAAATGAAGGAGAAAGCCTGCAAGATTACATCTCCAGGTTTAATGCAACCACGCTCGAGATCCCTGATCTCAACGAACATGTGGCCATGTCTGAACTGAAGAAGGGACTTCATACATCCAGGCTTGCCTTTTTCCTGGATAAGAAGTTCCCCAAAAGCTATGCTGAGTTCCAATCGAGGGCTCAAAAATATGCCGATGCTGAAGAGCAGGCGGCAAATCGATGACTGATTGAAGGGAAGCCTCCTTCGAAGAAGAAAAATAACAGGGGATAAGGCCCCCCTATTTCCAACGACAACAAATATGCTGACCGATGAAGAAGTCCTTCCAAGCCCAGAGCATCGGGTTGGAGATTCGACTCCTATACTCCCCTCAACCTCCCTCGTGAGAAGATTTTCTTGGAGATCAAAAAAAAAACTATCTCCAATGGCCGCGTCCCATGAAGGCATCCTCTTCTGCAAGGAACAGGAATAAATACTATCGATTCCACCGGGACCATGGCCACAATACTAAAGAATGCATCCAACTGAGAGATGCAATAGAAGATCTCATCAAGAGAGGGTATCTAGGGTGATACATTGGTCACCAAGGACCTCGGTCAGAAGCTACTGTTCCTCAATCAGCTCCTGAAGAAGTCGAACTACCAAATCAATGGCCCACCAATGGAGGCGTGGGGATGATACATCGACCTGTCAACTAGAGAAGAGATGAGGACGATGTCCCGAAGCAACTCAAGGATAACAATGCCATTCTCTTCTCCGATGATGACCTTGTAGGAATCTGGCTCCCGCACGACAACCCTATTGTAATCTCGGTCGTTGTGGCCAATTACGATGTACAGCATATCCTAGTTGATAATGGAAGTTCGACTGATGTCTTGATCAATGATGCATTCTCTCGGATATGTTTGCCTAGAGACAAGCTACGAAGGTCCCCTATACTACTTATCGGCTTTGGAGGGATCAGGTTGATGCCAAGGGAAAAATAATATTGCCTGTAACCCTCGGTACCGAACCTTGACAAAAGACACTGCCAATCAACTTCATGGTAGTTCAAACCCCTTCAGCCTACAACATCATCTTGGGGCGACTTGCCTTGAACAAATTCTGGACCGTAGTATCATCCTACTACGTCCTGGTATGCTTCCCCACCAGAAATGATGTTGGAGAAGTAAGAGGAGACCAGAGAGCGGCACGACAATGCTTGATGATCCAGGACAAACACTCTAATGATCCCATTTGGGATCAGCTAGATCCAAGGGACTCGACTATAAATTCTGGCAAGCCTATGGAGAGAACTATCTCAGTGCCTTTAATTAAAGAGGATTCCACCAAGGTTGTGTAGATCGGAAGTATGCTCGATGAGAAAACCAGAATGGAGCTGATCTGCTTCCTCAGGGATAATGCTGATGTCTTTGCCTGGTCAGCTTCGGACATGCCAAGGATTCCTGTTGAAATAATCACTCATCGGCTGGAAGTTGCCCCTGGATATAAACCGGTCCGGTAGAAGAAGAGGAGCTTTGCCCCGGAGAGACAAAAAGTAATAGATGAAGAAGTGAGCAAGCTCCTTAAGGCAGGGTTTATCCGGGAAGCACATTACGTCGAGTGGTTGGCCAATATGGTAATGGTAAGGAAAGCTAATGGCAAATGGAGGATCTGCATCGACTATACCGACCTTAATAAAGCCTGCCTAAAGGATAGCTTCCCTCTCTTAAAAATTGACCAACTAGTCGATGCCACTGTCGGCCACCAATTGTTGAGCTTCATGGATGCTTTCTCTGGCTACAATCAGATCCAAATGGACCCCCGGGATGAAGAGAAGATGGCCTTCATCATCGACAAAGGCCTATACTGCTATAAGATGATGCCATTTGGACTCAAGAATGCTGGAGCAACCTTTCAGAGATTGATCAACAAGGTGTTCAAGAAACAGTTGGAAAGAAATCTGGAGGCTTATGTGGATGACATGATAGTCAAAAGCCTCCTTAAAAAAGATCACATCCAGGACCTGAGACAATCATTCAATGCCATGTAGCGTCATCAAATGAAGCTAAACCCAACGAAGTGTGCCTTTGAGATTACTTCAGGCAAATTTCTAGGTTTCCTCATTACCAAGCGAGGGATTGAAACAAATCCTAAGAAAATTCAGGCCCTCAGAGACATGAGGCATCCATCCTGCAAGAAAGAAGTCTAGCAGTTGACAGGGAGGATCGCCTCTTTAAGCAGGTTCATCTCTCGCTCAGCCGAGAAATGCCTTCCATTTTTCAAGGTACTCCGGCAATCTCGAGATTTTGAATGGACCGAAGACTGCCGTACTACCTTTGAAGAGTTGAAGAAATACTTGGAGACCCCACCTTTACTTTCCAAATATCAAGAGGGGGAAGTTCTTTATTTATACCTTTCCGCTTTGGATGAGGCAGTCAGTTCAGTCCTTGTCCGAAGAGAAGAAGACGGCTCCCACAAGCCGATCTACTACATCAGCAAAGTTCTGCATGATGCTAAAATGAGATATTCAAAGATGAAGAAGCTGATATACTCTCTAATAATTGCGGTAAAGCGATTACGGCCCTACTTCGATGCCCATGCCATCGTGGTGCTGACCGATCAACCCCTCAAGGCTGTTCTTCGATGCCCTGATACCTCTAGAAGGATAGCCAAGTGAGCTGTGAAACAAAACGAGTTTGACATCAGCTTCCAGCCTCGATTGGCTATGAAGGCCCAAGTGCTCTCAGATTTCCTGGCCGAATGCACCTGGAAGTCTGAAGATGAAGTGCCTCCCATAGAAGAAGAAAACTCGAAAAATACGGAGTCCGATTGGGTGCTTCATGTGGACGGAGCTTCCAATTCTGCTGGATGCGGAGCCGGCCTCATACTGGCTGAACCTGACGGCCACACGGTGGAGTATGCACTCCGGTTCTCCTTCCATGCTTCAAATAATCAGGCCGAATACGAAGCCCTACTTGCAGGTCTTCGGATCGCCAAAAGTTTAGGAGTGTGGAGACTCCAGGTTTTTTCAGATTCGCAGTTGGTAGTAAATCAGGTTAAAGGAGAATATGAAGCCAGAGATTCCACCATGGTGCAGTACCTAGAGAAGGTATGAATCTTATCTTCTCAACTAGAATACTTCGAGATCATTCATGTTCCCCGATCAGAGAACTCCAAGGCAGATGCGTTGTCTCGACTTATTATCACAACCCCGGAATCTCTCAGTCACACCTTTGTTGAGTACCTTGAAGCCCCAAGTATAGCTGAAGAAGCTATGAAGGTGCACCAAACTGAGATCGAGCCAAGCTGGATGGATCCTAATATCAAATTCTTAAATGAAGGTGTGTTGCCAGGAGATAAGGCAGAAGCCAAAATGATCCACTGGATGGCATCTCAATATGTCATCATGGACGGAGCTCTTTACGAAAGGTCATTCTCACAACCCTTGCTGATTTGTTTGGGACCAACAGATGCTGATTATGCCTTGAGAGAGGTCCACGAGGAGATTTGTGGCGATCACTTGGGAGGCAGGTCCTTGGCATATAAAATTATACACCAAGGGTAGTATTGGCCCTCCATCCAAAAAGACTCAATCGACTTCGTACGAAGATGTGATTAATGCCAGAGGTATGCCAACATTCAGAGGCAACCAGCGAGTCACTTGACCCAACTAACAGCCTTCTGGCCTTTTGCTCAATGGGGGATGGATATTCTCGACCCATTTCTGCCTGCATCTAGGCAGAGAAAATTCCTCTTTGTGGCTATTGACTATTTCACTAAATAGGTCAAAGCCGAACCACTGGCCCAAATTATGGAGTGCAAGGTTGAGAACTTCGTAAGAAACTCCATCATATTTCGGTTCGGGATTCTACACACAATAATCACTGATAACGAGAGGCAATTTGATAATCCGAAGTTCAAAGACTTATGTGCTCAGTACCATGTGCAACACAGGCTGACTTCCGTTGCCCACCCACAGTCCAACGGAGAAGCCGAAGTAACTAATCAGACCATTTTCCACGATCTGAAGATGAGGTTGAATGCTGCTAAAGGACTTTGGGCAGAGGAGCTAACCTCCATCCTCTGGGCATACAGAACTACTCCAAGAACAGCCACCAGCGAGTCTCTGTTCAACCTGGCATACGGTACCGAAGCCGTTCTCCCTATCGAGATCTCCCTCCAATCTCTAAGAATTGATAAATATGAAGAGCCTGGAAATTTCGATTGTCGAAGAGTCGACCTTAATCTATTGCAAAGCACCAGACTTTAGGCCTAGATGAAAATGGCGACGTATCAACAAAAGGTCTCCAAATACTATAACTCCAGGATAAAAGAACAGACTTTTCGCACGGGGGACATGGTGCTGCAAAGAGTCGAAGTATCTAGGCCAACTGAACAAAACAAGCTTTCTCCCAACTGGGAAGGACCGTACCAAGTTGAAGAGGTCATACGTCCGAGAACGTATCGACTCAAGACCTTGGACGGTAAAATGCTGTCCCGGCCATGGAATTTGCAAAATCTTTACAAGTATTATTAATAAAACCCCAGAATCTTTTATGCAAATCTGTTCAGCTTTGAATGACTTGTTGCAACAGCAACAATTTTTTCCAGCATGATCGAAGAGATTGGCTAATGGCACAGAGGAGAGTTTGATCCACTCACCCTATCGGTACGCTCGACGAGCGCAACGGTCGACCCAATCAGGCTGCCGAAATGATCAAAGGCACAGGAATGGTTCATATAACCTACCCTAAAGAAAACCTGAATACATGCTGGGGTAGGCCTAACCAGCCTACCTTATGTTAAAAAGGTACAGGGACGGTTTCCATAACCTACCCTATGGAAAACCTGAATATGTGCCGGGGCAGGCCTGAACAGCCTACCTTAACCATGACAGAGACGCATAGGGGCGGCATAGATGTTATCCCCTATGGAAAACCCGAAAATGTACGGAAATGATTTCACATCACTCACTCTACCAGCATCAAGCTTTGAGTTCACACTTCATGGGATTCAAAGAAGTATCATGCACAGAAAAAGAAAAAGCGGGAAGAAAGTCAATACTTTCATTTCTTTTGTATTCTTACAAAAAAAAAAAAGAAGATTGCAAAAAAAGGGAAAGCACATATAGCGACCACCCGCTGGCCCTTTCCCAAGCCGGTGGGGGGTGTCCTATAGGGAGGATGATGAGGGGGCCCCGGGGTTCCCATCTGAATCAGAATTTGACTCCTCCTCAAAGTCGAAGTCGAACTTGTGTCCAAGAAAGGGAACGGAGGGTTTGATGTTGCCAAGGTCCTTTAAGTTATAATACTTGAAGGCCTTATCCCTACACTCCTGGAACCCCTGGTGATAAGAGTCCAGAGCCACCTCGGCTTCATCCTCCTTGAAAGCAGAAGACGCCTTGAAGTCCAGGATGGCTTCTACCACCTTCTTCTTGGCTTCCACTGCCTCCGCGACGGCCGCCTTAACCTGAGCCCTGGCCTCCTCCAATTGAGCCTCCAGGACATGGACTTTCCTCTCCAAGCGATCGACAACTGGGTCATCATCATCACTCAGCCCGAGGAACCCTGGGCTGCCCTTTGCCTCGGTGCTGATGGCCCTCCTCTTCGCCACCCTCCGAAGCTCGGGAACACTAAACTTCATTTGGCCGGGTCACTGGAGAAAGAAGAGGAACCTCTGAAATAAGAGTCTGAAACTGCGATGGCCTTCGGCAAGGGAGGACAAGGTCCCATTTATAAGGACCTTACACCCATGACTGGCCACAGGGAAACGTGCTCCATGCCCTTTTCCAGACCTATCAAAAGATGCCACGTATCAGAGTGATGCCTCGAGACCCAGGTGACCACTCAGGAGCAGTATAATTACCAATAAGAACTCTTAGAATAGCGACCGCCGGTACTTCAAATACAGAAGAATCTCCATCATGCGGCTACAACATTAATGGCTCCCTTTCGGAAAGGAAGGATATGGCGGCACCTAGGGCGCATGAAAATACGACTGTTCGAATATTGACACGCTCATTACTGGTAATAAGAATCATAATCAATGTTCATTGATCATTGATCAATAGAATGACACCTGTCCGTTGTATCTATTCCTAGATGGGTAGGTTAATTATGGAAAAAGGCTGACATCAGCCTAGGTTAACCGTGAATGGTCTTCGGCAACAACATTCCAATTTGCTTCGGAACTCATCTTCGACATCAGCCGCAAGCTTAACGGTCTTCGGCTTCGGCTCCACAATCAAGAAAGAAAAAGGAGAAATGAAATTTGAGTCATCATCGAAGCCAGAAATCTCGTGCAAACTGTATTAAAAAATATGACATAACATGTACAAAAGAAGGAAGTCATTTGGAACTTCAAAATAGTTCGCCGGTTATGTTTCAGAGGAAAACAAAGAAGAAATACAATGCCTAAAGAAACACATATCCCTAAGCATCAGCTGGAGGAGACCCCGCATCACAAGATTGGAGCAGTTTGTCGATTTGTGCGGAGAGGGTTTCCTGAAATTGGGTTGAGTCCAGAGGATCTTCAACCTGGACCTCCTCCTCAGCTCGAACTTCCTCTTGGGCCGAGATCAGGATCACATCCATGTCTTCGACTACGGTGGGAGTTTTTCCCTCCAAGTCTGACACTTCTTCGGCCTCCTCAACTTGGGTCGATTCTATGCAAGGAATACCCTCCCTTGGACTTGGCATCCCTCTGATCTCCTCTTCAACTTCGGCTTCTTCTTCTTCATCCTCCTCCACAATGTCGAATGCAGGGATGGCGGAAAGGTCCAGGTTAGGGAAAGCCTTACTGACCTTGGCGAGTCTGTCGTTGAAACCATGCTGGTAGCTGTACAAGGTAGCCTCATTCATCTCCTGCTGGAAACCTGAGGACCTCCTAAAATTTGTTACAGCTCTACTTGCCAGCTCTTTCAAGACTTCGGACTCTCTCCTGGCTACTTCAGATTCCAAGGCCGCCTTCCTGGCTCTTAAGGATGCCTCTTCAACCTTTCTTTGCCTCCTCGACAGCCTTGGTAAGGCTCTTCACCTTTTCCTGGCTCTCCTTGAGGGATTATTCCAAGGAGTTGGCGTGTTCTCTACTCTCCCTCAACTCAGCCCCTCACCCCACGATTGTCAAATGGGCATCCTTCAGCTCATTCTCAGGCCATGAATTTCAGCGTCCGCATGAACTAGATGATTCTCCACAGATTGCTTCAATTCCTCGGCCACCTCTTTTTCAGCCCTAGCCATATGGAGCTCCTCCTTAAGGCCATGGATAAGGCTATCGATGTTCCCTAGGCCCTTCTCTATAAAGGTGATGTCATAGACCAGCTACATCGACAAAGTGAGTTTATGAACCAAACAACCTTATGGGCAAAGAAAACATGATGGGAATCTCACTTGTTGTAGGGAGGAAAAGACAGAGTTAGATACCCTAGCCAGGCTTCGACTTTGGATCACTGCCAAATCTTGAGGCAGCAACGTATCCTTAAGAGCCTGCCTAGCCACGGTAGGAACCAACAATCCCTCCGTGGGGAAAAGCTTCGAAAAGTCTACGGGATGGCTCCCAGCTAGAGAAGCCTCATGAACGGGTTCTCTCTCGACTTGTGGCACCTTACACCTATCAACTGCAGGAGGGCAAGATGCTGGCTCATCAGCCATCGGAGGCGGACTCTCCCTTATGTGAACTGGAGAGGTAGCCGCCGGTGAAGGCTCAACTAGCTGAGCCCCTGTGGGGGCCTCCATCATTGGCACCGCATTCCCTTTGGAGGCTCCTTTGGAGGATGAACTACTCCCACTCCTCTCAGGACCATCCTTTCGAGCTCTCTTCCGAACCACCGATCTTGGGGGGGGGGGACAGGATCTGCCCTCTTCTCAGAGGATTGATAGAGCCAACTCAAGTTAGGCTTCATCCCGCCGCCTGCAAATAGAAAAACCCCTCTGAGTCGACTGAACTACAACAGGGATGGGAGAAGAGAGGTAAAATTTTTACTATTTATACCTAACACAAGGAACTTGCTAATCCCTGCAAGATGGAGATTCCTTTCCTCCAACAACTTGCGGATAGGAATGACCTCCGAATCAGTCAATAAATCATAACCGGATTGATCGGCCTCCAAAACCTTTTTTCCATCATTGGCGGTTAAGCACTGCTCCTTCCAATCACTACTGAAGCCCCACGGGTCAATAGATAATACAAAAACAAAAATGGGTTTCCACCCGTGGATGGCGCTGGGCATATCCTTGATGATCTTATGACCTGGTCGAGGGCCGATCACCCACCATCCATGCCCGTGGAAATCCCTCTTTAGCATAAAAAGGGCAGTAAACATATTAGTCCCAGGCTCTATGTTGGCTATGCGGCACCGAACCAAGAACCCGCAGATATTTCAAATGCTATTCAGAGTCAACTGTGAGGCACCACCTGGTACAGACAAAAATTTTGACGAAGAAAGGATGCAGAGGAAATCGAAGGCCAGCCTTCAAATGGTTTTCATACACAGCCAAACACCCGGGAGGAGGTTTGTTCACCCGTTCCTCGGATGCGGGAAGAATCAAAGGAAAGCCCACGGGAATTCGATAGCGTTCTCGAAGGTGAGCAAACTTTTCTGGCAAAACGGAGCTGGGGACCAGCTCTGAACTCACTGCATCACCGGCCCCCGAAGGCCCAACTTGTTCCACACGGCTTCCTACAGACTCAGCCATGATAAAAAGAATAAGACAAAGAGGCGAAAGGAAGATTCTACCTGCAGAAGGGACCGATGGCCAAGAATAGGGAAAGCTGAGTCAAAACTGAAAGTATGAGGTTGGAGAAGCTTCCTCGGCAGGCCCCTTTTCTCCTTCTCAAAAAGAAATGAAATGACCCCAAAGCAGCCCCAAGCTGATTTGACACATAATAGACCAAAGGTCGTAGTCTATTTGAATCGACAGCCAAGATGAAGCACATTCATCATCCAACAGGCAGGAAGGAACCACGACAATTGCTCGGATCCCAACCAAAAGATTGGTTGAATCATCGCACAATAGAAAAAGGAGAGGCAGTCCCTGGCCCGCCCACTCCTTTTTCACCCCTCAATCAAGGAATGACAACTGTCCATTGTCTGATTCTCAAATTAGCCAGTAGTTTTGATAGGCGGTCTAACCAGAGATTTTGCAATCATCTGCTGCACCTTCCCTCAAAAGGAAAATGACAAACCAGTAATACTCTCACCTTTCGAGGCAAATCTTTGCTTCAAAAACTGAGAGTAGGGGGGCAACTATTAGGATATCTCGATTCAGGTACGAACCAGCTTCCGGTTTGATCGATTGAAGACATTTCTTTCGAACCACAAGCTTCGGACCAAAGTATTCAGAAAAAGACAGGCAACACATGAGCAAGCCAAAGCTCTTACTGGATCGACGGTACCCGAAGATATCATCTTCGGATTACGTCTTCATTCTTCATTGAAGACCAAGTCCTACAGTCCCCGAAGACAAGATCCTCGCCTGAACCGAAGAATGACCTTCACCAACTCCCAAAGACATAGTCTCCGGTTTACACCAAAGATATAGTCCTCAGCCTACGACAAACGTCAAGTCCTTGATCTATGTCGAAGATATGTTCTACGATCTATCTCAAGAGGATCCGAGGATGAGATATTTCCTGATTCAATCACGGAAATCTTCCTAAAAGGAAAGTCCGAAAATGAGCTTTCGACATGTTTCAAATCTCTATGAATAGGGCAAGCAATGGTTATCATCGACTATTTCCAAAATGTAATCACAGCACGCAACTCCAGCGGCAGCGCCTCCAGCCTGACCACTGGAACCACCCATTAGCTATCCACGATCCTAGATTATGGGAAAGAAATTAACTCCTCCATCATAACCACTGGAGGAAGAATGGAACCGCAGGCTGGACAACTCCTTATAAATAACGGTAAGAGGGAATGCTCGAGGTAAGGCACAAGATACCTTTGAAAATCCTAGAGTCTTTACCCTCTCCATTGAATCCTCCTTAGAATCTTCCCTATTCTGTGGTTGGAGCCCACCTCTGACTTAGGCATCGGAGTGTGCCCCACCGGAGCAATTCCAGCCAGGGATTTGTTTTGTTGGTGAACCAGGGAGCGGGCCTGCAATCCAGTAGCTCCACCCAATCGAAAAAGGAATTTTATGCCAACACATGATATCCATATTTTAATAGAGAAAAAAACCAATTTTCTAAGCTCAATTTGTATTTTTTTTAAATCTCAGGTTACTACCACCCCATGACGGAAGCATAACAAAATTAATTATTGAAAAAAATAAATGTAAGAGAGTCAAATGCTTACCCCTATCTCGGTCATGTTCAGGTGCACTGTAGATCAATTGGTAGTATCATAGTTTTACTTCATTTTATAGTACAAATAACAAGCAGCCCAACAACTCCTATTAGAAAGTCTTCATATTTTTCATATACATAATTTCCGATCTTTTTTTTCTTTCCTAGTTTTACTTTCCTGCTTTTCTAAGGCATGTACTTATTTTACTTTTTTGCTTTCTTAAGATCTATATCTCTTTTATATATACCATGATCCTACATGAATAAACCAAAAATTCATTAGCTTTACCATTAATAACATGGTATCAGAGCCTTCTCCCGATCCCTAATCCTTCCAGGAACCTTCCTAGCCAATCCAATTCACAGAATCCCAAAAAAAAAAAATCTCAGAAGCCAAGACCCCTCCTGAGCCAACATCACCTCCCTAACCATGGATCCCTTTACCTCGGCCCCTCCTGGAGGGCCAAGATAGCGTAGCTCCAGAATCTCTGATCCATCTTGAAGTCCTACGCAATCTCATGCACCAACCTCTAGAACGGTAGCTTCCCTATCAGTAGCTCTGTGCTCTACCCTAGCATCCTCCTTGGCCAACAATGCCTCCCAGCCTCCAGGAAACCCCCAGAAGTACCGCCCCTCCATCCTCGACAATGACACGTGCATGGCTACGATTGAAAAGATCATCACATGTGACTTCTTCCCCAACTCCATAAGCTCTGCGACCATCTCGACAGGCTCGAGGCCATCCATAGCAGTGATCTCATCCTCAATCATGATGCCCAGCTCAACATCCTCGAGTGGGCATGCCATCACTGACGCTGGCAAGAACCCCGCCGCCACCCCGGACATCACGGCCACCGGAAACTACTTCAAGACCCCAGCTCTACCTAAATGGCCACCTTCTTTCATGCCCCCACCGCTAACCCCTTCAGCTCCGACCAGCCTCTGGCAGTCCATCTCGTTGCCGGCCTTCCATGGACCTACTACATCCTCAGTGACACCGACTGGATCATCCCTTCTGAGCCGGACGAGTACCGCAAGTACTATTCCATATTGGAGAAGGGCATAGGGTGCTTTGGGAAGAGTAAAAGAAAAGTACCCTAAAATCCAATCTTTGTAAGGGTATTTTTATAATCTTTCAACTCTTGTATGACATTAATATATTAATAAAAGGTATTTTATTTCATCATACTACTGTGTCTTATTTAAAGATTATGATGAATCCCGTAGGTTAGGGCAAAGGAATTAGGGTTATGATGAAGATCATAATGGTGAGACCTAAGTTCCTATAAACCCTAATCTAAAATATTCCTAGTTGTTGGATCATCGATTCGAGGATCGATGCTTCTGGAAAGACTAGCTTATCCTATGTATGCTCGATGGAGAGGGTTGTTGGTCTCACAGCCACTTGTGTAGAGACACTAATACAAAGATAAGGGTGCTCATTAGAGTATGAGTTTACTAAATTGATCCGTATTGAGAATATCTTATGGAAGTCTTACTAATTATCAAGAGATAATTCTCATAGTGGGAGTTGTGCAAGTGATCTTTAGACCTGAGGTCATCATGGTTCCTTATACACACTAAGCCATATTTTGGTTCATACTCATTCATGACATTGAGTCATGTATAGGGTGTTCTTGGAATGGTGGAATGTATATGAAGGATGTGAGTGGACCAATAAGGAATCGATCATTCCTAGTAAGAGAAATTGTTATCCCAAGTAATCTCCTCGATTGATGACTCAGGGAGTCTTTGATCAAAGCAAAATGAGATTAGAAGTGGTTTATAATCAGTCATCAGAAGTGTCTTCATTATCGAATTGAGATTTGAAATGACTAAGTTCTAGGATTTGACAATTATCCATACCCATCACTTATTCGGGATAAAGGGAGATCGAAAGATTGAATTGCACGGTAACTTTTCACTGAAGGGTATTTTGGTACTTTCAATTAAATTTCACATCTTCCGGGTAGGCATGACACGTTACTAGACACCAATCATGTCTTGTAGATTCTCATGAATCAATTCGAAAGCTAGTTCAAATTGGTAACTTAGTTCAGCTCAATTTGACCTAATTAGGTCAATCGGGTTCGATTGGATCGAATTGGCTTGGACCTAGACCTACCGCTGGCTAGATGTGGAACTCAAAGGATCACACACATTAGAAAATCAGCCTAGAAAGTCAATTGATATTTTATTAGGATCATGGGATCCTAATTGGTTAGCTAGATTACACACTAGCATGTGTAGGCTGACCTAAATCCTAACCCAAATTAAATTAGGTCTAAAGGTTGCTTAATGGGCTAACCAATTTGAGAAAATCCTAGATTGGGTTAAGTCCAAAGTAGGGCAGCAATTATCTGGTTTTATCCAGATTTTATCAGCCTTTATTTAATTTTTATGAAGAGTCCAAATGTGGAGGGACTCTTGGTGCCAAATAATTTATGTGCCAAGATAAGTTGGCGTGCAGAAAAGAACCTAGAGTCCTTCTACTTAGGTGATTTGTTTCTAGATGAAAAAAGGCATTCCTAGCCTTATCCCATGTCCAAATGCTATGGCTAATTACTGGTAGAAAATATCTTAGGCAATGAAGAATAATTGGCATGCACATGAAGGAATGCGTCCCTTCATGTTAACCGCAGATGATTTAAATCCAAGAGTCCTTCTCAAAGAAGGAACTTGACTCTTGGATAAGTCACAATGCTTCCATGCCATCTTAAGACCCCTATTAGCCTATTAAGTGCCACATGGCATGAGGAGAAAAGGTATTTGTGTTGATCCTAGGATTGATTTTAATGATTACAAAACATTGATGCATGATTATGTTACTAATTATCCTTGTAAAGATTGTTTTTTAGAGTATCATAGGTTTAGAAGATGTTTGAAATGGTTTGGAAGCATTTGAAGAAGTTTAGCTCGAGCCGACTTATGGACCAAGAGTCGACTCTTTCAGAATGGCAGAACTATAATTATTCAATCAAAATGACTCTAGAATAGCAGAACTGTAATTATTTTGAAATTTCGAGCCGACTCAACCCAGAAAAGCCGACTCATCCAGAACTTTTATTTGGGTTGTCTGAGACTTCGAGCCAACTCTTGGACCTCGAGTCGACTCGAGTGATGTGTTTTAGTACTCTAACGGCTAATTGCAGAAATTATTTTTCTTCATTCCAACGGTTCCAAACGGTCATATTTTGATTCCCAAGGCACTCCAATGATCAAAACAATTTGCGAACACTTCCAAAACATATATATGATGGATCAAATTCAAAAGAAAAGAAAAAATGGAGAAATGAATTAGTTTTGGAGTTAGAGAAGAAAAAGTGAGCTTCAAAGGAATATTTTTTAGGAAATCAAGTAAGCTTTATTTTCCACACTCAAGAGGGATTCATGATCAATCTACTAAAACTCTTGAGGCATCTCTTGAAGAAGAGGAAGAGCTTTGAAGAGCATATCTTGAAGCCTTAGAGCTACACCAATACGAGCTAAAGCGAAAACCATCTACTCTTTGGGAGTTTGTATTTTATGTTGCATTGTTTGCTTGTTTTACTTTTGTTTGGGCTTTTGGTTAGCCCGTTGCAAAACCAAGTTGGGTTCTTGGTAATCCCGGTATAAAATCAAGAGTGGATTTTTGGTGAGCCCGTGTAAAACCAAGTTTGGGTTCTTGGTGATCCCGGTGTAAAACCAAGAGTGGGTTTCTTTGGTGAGCCCAGTGAAAAAATCAAATGGAGTTAGCTTTGGATTGTGATCCCGATAAAACAATCTGACTATATTTTAGAAAGAATATAGTAAAAATCTCAAGTGGTCCTTGGGTAGTGGACGTAGGAGTCGATTGCTCCGAACCACTCTAAACTCCTTGTGTTTATGATTATGCTTACTTTACCTTATTGCATTTACTTAATTACTTCCGCATTACATATTGCACTATAATACCAAAAGGATTTTAAATTGCATATATTTGTTAAAGTTTTTAATCCCAATTCACCCCCTCTTGGAAAGCCACCTGGGCAACAAGTGGTATCAGAGCAGAGTCTCTGAAAATTACTTAGAGTAAAGATTAATGGCTATCCAAATGGGCACACATCTTACTGAAGGGCAATGTTCTACACGACCACCACTTTTTATCGACACAAATTATAGCTATTGGAAAGCACACATAAAAATTTATATTCAAGCAATAGATTTTAAATTATGAAAAATTATCTTAAGAAAACCTCCCACTCTCATGATAAATGTTGATGGCATAAATATTCCAAAACTGGAGTTGGATTGGAATGTTTATGAAATGCAAATGGGAGAGTTGAATGAAAGAGCAATGAACCTCTTGTATTGTGCTTTAGATATAAATGAGTTTAACTAGATTTCTACTTGCACCTCTATAAAAAAAATTTGGGATAAACTTGAAATCACTCATAAAGGCACAACACAAGTTAAAAACTCTAAGATCAATATGCTCATGCATGATTATGAAATGTTTAAAATGGAACCTCATGAATATATTTCTAAAATGTTATCGAGGTTTACTAACATTACTAATAATTTGAAAAGTTTTTGTAGAATATGTTCTAATGCAGATATGGTTCAAAAGATTCTTTGATCTTTGCCAAGAATTTGGGATCCTAAAGTAACTGCAATTCAAGAGGCAAAGAATCTAAACAATCTGCCATTAGAAGAGCTTCTAGGATAACTCATCACTCGTGAACTCACAATGAAGCACCGGAGTGAAGAAGAGGAAAAGAAAAAGGAAACAATTGCACTCAAGGTGGCTACTAAAGAAAATGAAAAAGAGTTCACAAGTTCATCCGAAGAGGAGCAAAAGGAAGATGAATTAGCCCTGGTTATGAAAAAGTTTAGAAAATTTATGGGTAAAGGCATATTCTAAAAAAAGAAGAAGTATATGGCTAAGGGGGAGCCATACAGAGAGAAAGAAAAGAAAAAGAAGGCATTGGTAGCCACTTGGAGCGACAGCGAAGATTCAAGCTCAAGTGATAATGTAAAGCAATCAAAAACTGTCAACACATGCTTTACGGTTCTTCAAAATGAGGTAAATTATATACCTAACTAAGAATTTACATTTGATGATCCTAATAATGCTTTTTATGATTTATTTTCTAAATATAAAAAGTTAGAAACTAAGCATCAAATCTTAAAACTATCATATGATATGCTTCAAAATGAAAGAAATGATACTTTGGAAAAATATCATGTTTTGCGAATTGAATTAAATTCTATTTCTAAAAATTATAAAACTTTTCAAAAAGAAAAGATTGAATATCTTGAAAAGAATGAAGTATTACATGAAGAAAATCAAAGGTTGTAAAAAGAAGATGAGAAACTCAAACCTTTAGTTGATAAATTGACTTTAAGTTTAGATAAGCTTGAGTTATTATTAAACAATCAAAGATTTTCAAGTAGTATAGTTGAAATTATTTATAATTCAAATTCCAATCTTATTGAAAGAAAGATTTTAGCTCAAAACAAATTTCAAAAATCTAATATTGTTTATTTTTGTTGTAAAAGAGTTGGGCATAAAGCTTATCTTTTTAATTTTAAAATGAAAAAGAAAAATGATGTAAATAAAGTTTGGGTTCTAAAAGGAACCATATGTACTAACTCCAATAGATCCAAAAAGATTTGGGTACCAAAAATATCCACTTAGCTATTTTGCAGGTTTGTCTTGCAGCCCATCATAAGAAAAAGAAGATTGCAATGATAAAGTGGCTGTGCAAGGCATGAAGTAGGGTGGAAGAGCAAGTCTTTATCCTAAAGTTAGAGCAAGTGGACTAATGGTTTGTAGAAATAATAGCAAATGAAAGATTATTTATATTGGTATAATTTACTCAAACCCTTCCTTACTTTTTCATATATGTAATGCTAGTCATTTACTTAAAGCAATTTGCTATGTTTATTATATTTGATACTTCAAGATAAGTTAAATGTTAACTATGCAAAAGTTATTAGTATTCTTGATTATGTGAATTCATTGAACTTTGACTTGAAACATTTTGAATGTTTGATGTATGATTGATATTCAAGTCTTGTGGCAATAAACCATGAAATCAAGAGTTCTAGCTTACTCTAGCATAGATAATTTGAGATGTGCTAGCATACTTAATGTTTTAAATTGATCATGAGTATAGATTGATTTTGATGATTTTTATAAACTCATGACTTTAATTCTTCTATTGATATTTATTTTTATTGATACCATATTTTATATTAGTCTCTTGCATGAATGCTTAGAATGAATGTGAAAGAGAGAGGAGTGTACGTGTTAGATAAAAGAAGAATTAAGAATCTTGATACCCCCAACAATTAGTATTTATAACAATGATAGCATAAAGAAAGGGGGAGAAAAAGAGAAATTATTTACAAGAATATGAAGGAAATAAAAAGAAAGTGAAATTATCTCAAAACATCCTAATATTCTTGTGATATTATAAAATTATTGATTAGTATTCCCTTAAAGAATGGTTAAGAATATTTTTTGTTGATGTCAAAAAGGGGGAGAGATATAAGGTGTCATGAAAAAGAACATTTGAAAAGAGAAAAACTTTATTTTTGAAATATATTGATAAATTAAGGGAGAGCTTATTGCTTATATGATACTTATTAATATACTTGAAATACAATCTTTTATAGAGTTAATTTTGTCTAAAATTCTTTTTCATGCTCAAAATTTTGTCATCATCAAAAAGGGAGAGATTGTTGGCCCTAGGATTGATTTTGATGATTACAAAATATTGATGCATGACTATGTTACTAATTATCCTTGTAAAGATTATTTTTGTAGAGTATCATACGTTTAGAAGATGTTTGAAGTGGTTTGGAAGAAGTTTGAAGTGGTTTGGAAGAAGTGTGAAGTGGTTTGGAAGCATTTGAAGAAGTTTAGCTCGAGCCGACTCATGGACCAAGAGCTGACTCTTTCAGAATGGTAAAACTGTAATTATTCTATCAAAATGACTCCAGAATGGTAGAACTGTAATTATTTCGAAAGTTCGAGCCGACTCAACCCAGAAGAGCCGACTCGTCTTGAACTTTTATTTGGGTTGTCTGAGACTTCGAGCCGACTCGAGTGACGAGTTCTGGCACTCCAACGGCTAGTTGCAGAAATTATTTTTTTTCATTCCAATGGTTTCCAAACGGTCATATTTCGATTCCCAAGGCACTCCAATAGTCAAAAACAACACGGGAAAACTTCCAAAACATATATATGATGGATCAAATTCAAAAGAAAAGAAAAAAGGGAGGAATGAATTAGTTTTGGAGTTAGAGAAGAAAAAATGAGCTTCAAAGAAATATCTTTTAGGGAATCAAGTAAGCTTTATTTTCCACACTCAAGAGGAATTCAAGATCAATCTACTACAACTCTTGAGGCATCTATTGAAAAAGAGGTAGAGCTTTCAAGAGCATATCTTGAAGCCTTAGAGCTACACCAATACGAGCTAAAGCGGCAACCATCTACTCTTTGGGAGTTTATATTTTATGTTGCATTGTTTGCTTGTTTTACTTTTGTTTGGGTTTTTGATTAGCCCGTTGCAAAACCAAGTTGGGTTCTTGGTGATCCCGGTATAAAACCAAGAGTGGGTTTTTGGTGAGCCCGTGTAAAACCAAGTTTGGATTCTTGGTGATCCCAGTGGAAAACCAAGAGTGGGTTTCTTTGGTGAGCCTGGTATAAAAACCAAAGGGAGTTGGGTTTGGATTGTGATCCCGGTAAAATAATTCAACTGGAAGAATATAGTGAAAATTCCAAGTGGTCCTTGTGTAGTGGATGTAGGAGTCGGTTGCTCCGAACCACTCTAAATTCCTTGTGTTTGTGATTGTGCTTACTTTACCTTATTACATTTACTTAATTACTTCCGCATTGCATATTGTACCATAATACCAAAAGGATTTTAAATTGCACATATTTGTTAAAGCTTTTTAATCCCAATTCACCCCCCTCTTGGGAAGCCACCTGGGTAACAATTTGGCGCAGGAAGGGTCATAGCTTTTAGCATAGAAACAGTCATGATGTTTCAAGATAAGACTCCTTCTTAATGAAGGGTCTTATTTGATCTGTTGATTGACAGATCAAAGGCTGATGAAGAACCATCATTGGCACCTCCCCATCTATTATAAATAACCTTTGGTGTTTAGGCCGAAGGTATGATTAGTTATCTAATTCCTTTCTTTCTTACACTTACACTCTGCTACACTATCCTTGTTTCCTCCTTCCCTTGTTAGAACTTAGGTCTCGTCTTAAGACAAGTCCACCATTTTAAGACAAGGATTTAGGAAGAGATTTAAAAAGTGATAAAGGAAGTGAAGAGAGGTTTTGGAGAAGGCTCAGAGTGCTCCACTGGAGGGCAAGGGTGTAATATTTGGGCTTGGGCTGAAGTAGGCAGGCCCAGCCGACTTCAACCTGAACCAGTGAAAAAAAAAATGGGACGAAGATGAGTAATGTCAGAGTCCGAAGCAGGGGAGGCTTCTTCTCCCTTATCCGGCCAAAGTTTTTGCCTGGGGTCTCAGTGGAGGAGTCGTAAGGGGAGAGGGAGGTGGTCGGCGATGAGTTCAGGAGAGTTTGGGACTCTAGTTGAGCGGTTTTCCTTCCTTAAATGTCACGAAGACCGTCAATAGATTCTTTTATATTCTCCGCGACATCGCCAAACCGAGCCTATTGAGTCTTCTTCCTCGCATCCCGTTCCTCTCCAGCGAGCGTCCGATAGTCCACCGAGGTCGGTAAGTTCTTTTATTTGTTTAGAGGGAATTAATCTAGATTTTTTTTTGGGGTGGTCTTGGTTGATTTGTGTTGGGGCTGTGGATCATTGGTGGCTGCACCGTCGCTGTCTGCCCTGTCTACTGAGTTTGTCTTTCTGAAGGCCACTTTTCTTGGCCACTGGCAGCCATGGGGGAGGGGAGGGCTAGTTTGATTTGGTCCAGGAAAGCATCAGGGGAGGAGTTCGGGAGAGAAGAAAAGAAAAGAAGAAGAAAAAAAAAAGGAGGGGTTCTATACAGTTCAGGAAAAAAAAAGATGAGAGAGAGGAAGAAGAGAGAGAGAATCAAGGAATTTTCTCGAAATTCATGAAAATTGAGAATTTAGATTTTAATAAATTTTATTATTATTATAGGGAATCAATCTTCTAAGCAGAAAGGCGTCGCGTAGATTTTGAGTACGGATTAGTTCAGGATTGGATAGTTGTTTTTAACAGGTAAGGACTTATAGACTTGATCACTCGTAATATAAATATATTTTACATGACCTAATTTGATCCGAGCATATATATATATTTACATGCATGGTTGTTTTTGGATAGCATGATTTGATTTCTCGAGATACAAAATGGGTTTATTGTTATTGTTATTTGTTTTTTAATATACCCTATTTTTCCAGTGATCTTTGAATGGGTTGGACCATGATATCGGTTGTTGAAAGGTGACATGTTTTGATCATATGAGATGAAAGGATAAAGTGTTAATGGTAATTGGACTAGCCATGCCACGAGATCGTGGTTACATAGCCAAAGTGGGCATTATACGTGGGCCTAGCCATGGGCAGATTATACATGGTCGATTATGAGATTGCCAGTCACAGGCTGGAGTGTGACAATTTGTGTACCAGTCACAAGCTAGAGTGTGACATATAGTATACCAGTCACAGGCAAGAGTGTGACAATAGTGTGCCAGTCACAGGCTGGAGTGTGACCGTGACTAGTACAGAACCCTAAAGATAAAGGTTAATTAATGAAAATTCTGAAAGAAAACAATGTAAAGTTATCAAGGTTTTGTCATACATGAAACTTGAATTATTTGACTGCATGACATGATATACTGATATTTTGCTGTTTTCAGAAATATATATTATTATTGGTGGGATCACATGGAAATCTTACTAGACTGTATAGCTCACTCCCTATTTTTTTTTGATTTTTCAGGGACTCATGATGCGTAGCGAGGTTTGAGCTAGGCATGAGACGGAACATTGACTTTTAGTTTGTTAGTTAGTTTTATGTAGTTTTTCGGTTGCTGATACTTAATATGGTTCAGTGGACCATTAGTAGTTTGATTTGAATAAAAGAATTGTTTAGTTATATTCATACTTTAATTCATGTTGATATAATTGCTGTGATTTTTAAATGAATAACTCTTGTATACCTAGGCCTTGCATGATCTCTAGGATAAAACCTAGGGTTTGTGTGGCCGGTCACGTAGCTAATTCAGGTGCTGGATTCGGGGCGTGACAAAGGGTCTGAGCAAGGAAGGAGAGGCTACCAAAGGAAGAAAGGCTAAAGTGAAGAGTCCAAGTGGTTTAAGCAACCTACTAAGGAGTGCTTTCTAGGATCAATTCCTATGTGGATCACCTCTGAAGGGCATGCACTTATGTGCCTAGTGAAAGAAGAAGGAATTAGCATTCCAGGTATTCTTCCAAACCCTTGTTGAATGACTTGTTAATTGTAATGAATAAGGGATCTTGGGCTTAGGGTTTCTAGTTATTTGGGATTTTAAAATGAAAATTTTTGAAATCCATTCTTCCGCTGTGCCACCGAAACCCAATAGTGGTATCAGAGCCCTCTTATTTCATTCAATTAATGGTCAATTGAATATGCTAATGTGATAGTGAATATGATAAAATATGGTAATCATATTTTGATGCATGCCACTAATTAGGGTTCAATTATATATTGAATGATAATATGATTATGCATATAAATCATAGTATGATGCATACTATTGAAAGGTTATATGATAATGCATATTATCAAGTATGGTGCATGTTATTGAAAGATTATATGATTCTATGCATGATTAGTTCAATCACATATTAAAAATATGTTATATCCTAGTAACTGCTTCGGATTGGGTTAGTCACCATGGTCGTCCAATCATAGGAGGGAAGTAGGGTTTAAAGACCCTCTCTTCCCATTAATAGGATCTCTTATGGCATGTAGGGGTGCCGCTGAGGCCATATCGCATGAACAAGTGAAGTGAATGGATTTATATTACAATCATGCTTATGGTATGCATATTAGGGTTAATATGCTTGATTGATGGAATGAATATCATGTCATATGTGTATGGTTATGAATACATTATGATGTATTAAGTCAATATTAGGATGTGTTTTGAGAGCATTAAAATCCCTCATAATTAAAATATTTAGTCATAGTGTAAGTTAGTCCAGAGGCAAAATTCATTTAGGGTTATATGATTAGCTAATTGGTATCTAGGAAACTGGTTCTGGAAAGGTAAAGGGAATGAGATTTTTAATTGGTTCCGTTGTCTGACCTGGCCAATTAATTTGGTGTCTAAGGAAAGAAATGGGGGGACCCCCTCACTATTCTACTTACCTAGCCAATTTGGCTATGACTGAAACCTTAAATTGAATAAGCCAATTGAATTAACATACTACAATTTACCTTCCTTCATGCTAGGTATAGTTCATATTAACAACTATAGTAGGTTGTTGCCACCTGGACCATCATGGCCTGTAGCTCCGGTATGACGTCAGGCATCGCACCCCTTGCTTGGAATGCTGCGCGCGTTCCCAAACCCCTGCAAAAGAAAAAGAGACCCAGGTTGGGAATTTTGATGGGGGCACTCCGATGATCAAGTCAATAGGCGATCCAGGGGAACAGATCCCCCTCCATGGATCCCGGTGAGGTTTCCACATTCGGGGGTCATGTATTTGAGAAAAGAAAGTGAGTGTAGGGTGTTAAAAGTGAAGGAGGGCTAGAGCAGGGTCGGATGTGCCAATGGGATTCTTCCAACGAATTTTCTGATAGCCCTAAAGCATTGCATCTAGCTTGCTCCTCCTTCTATGTGCCAACCTTTACCTCCCTTACCCTTGCTGGTTTTTGCCTTCTGTTTCTCTCCTCTTGTTCAGAGGCCCTTCTTTGTTTTTGTTGTGAAGAGGCCATGTGTGTGACCTCATCCTTGCTTTCCAGATTTTTCCCTTTTGGGGGAGTCCCAGGGGTGACATCTGGCAACACGCAGGAACTATGTATGAGATCCCGTTTTCCCCTTTGAGGTGGGGGGTTATGTTGCTGGCTCTGTAGTTCCAGTTGGTCGCCACGTTTTGGAAAACCTGGCAGAGCACTGGCACGCGGGCGGCCGCCCCGGGGTTTGAATCCTCTGGCATGGCCTTCCACTTGTGGGTGGTGCAGACGATAGACTAGGGAGCGCCGCGCCTTGACGAGGACGTTCCTTCCTGATCAGTATAAACTAAGGCCTGGGGGGCCCTGATACTCCGGCGAGGTGGCCCCCTCCGCAGGTCTCAGGCAGCGGGCTGCCACCTGTCTGTTGTACTGTCTCAGCGGCAGGATCTCGGTGGAGGCAATTCTTTTTCCTCCCATGATTTGAACCTCTGTCACTTTCCCTCCTATGCTTGATTCCAGCTTGAGATCGACCACGACCGAGAACTGACCTTGGCAGGGGGCTCACTTCGGCTCCTTGCTCGGGTGCCAGGCTTAGGTGGCACCTCCACCTGCTGGCTGGTGACAGACGTCCAGTTAGGCCCCACGTCAGCATATACAGCAGTATCGGTTCCACCCCACTCTCGAGCCTGGAAGATGATGCGATGCTCGGGGCATGGAGAGAAATGATCATGCTGACATGGATTGGGGCATCCTTTATATCACTGATGTCTCCATGCACTTGTGCTTTGGAGACCACGCCTTCGCATTGATGGGAGTTTCGTGGTGCTTCGACTTTCCGGTGGAGGCCATAAATGCTTCTCTTGGGTCGATGCAAATCCTCTAAGAACGAAGCGCGCGAATCGTCCAGCGCTGGCACGTGGCATCTTTCGACTCGCTTGGTAATTAATAAGATGCGTTCCTTCAATCAGTACGAGGGGTCGACAGATCAATCTATTGCAGAGAGGCCATCCCTCACCTTTTTAAGCATGGGCAGATGGGCCTTCGCAGAACATCCTCTTTCCTCCTATATCTTTTCTCTTTGACTCTTCTCTCCTGGCTTGTGCCAAGGGAGGTCTTCTAGTGAGCTTCAGGTCTAGGAGGTTGCCTGATGCTTCTCTTGGGACATCCGACCGGTGTCCGGGCAAGGGCATCCCAGTCGAAGAAGAAATCCACTGAGCTCGAGATTCTCCTGAAGGAGGAGAAAGTGGAGAGGCCTCGGGGGGCAAGAGAGGTGGCTGTTTATGTGATGGAATCAGTTTACCTACAAACTTCCTAGGTGCGCCCGGTCATGCGATTGAATAAGGGGATGGTGGCGATCACAGTCGTCGAGGAGAAGACCGCGACTGCCGTGGTGCTACTGAGAGTGGCCTAACGAGGAGCGGCCACAGCTAAGCTTGGAATCACCAGATTGGTGAAATCCAAGAAGGACTACACGGTCGAGGAGGATGCATTGTTGTACCCCTTCCTCAGATGTTCACTTGCGAAAGTGTACCCGCATCCTCCAGGTGGAATCGATGTCGAGCTCTAAACACCCGGTGACTTCCTGGGTAGAGCGGGCCAGTAGAGGTGGAGGCACCGCCGTCCTCCTTCCCAGGAAGCCCACCTGAAAGAATGACTGGCGCTCCCCCAGCTGCTTTCGGGAGTACTGCCAGGGAGGATCCTTTTTTACTTGTAACTTAGATCTTTGGGAGGCTTCCTGGCCTGTCGGGAACCTTTGTTGGATGTAAGGGACTTTTGATCAATGAAGGCTTTTGCTTTGACTACTATGCACTTCTTCTCCTTGTCTCCTCCTCCTTCTTCTTCTCCTTCACCGTCTGAGCTACTCTAAAGAAGGCCCACCGGGGGCTGCAACTGCGCGCTTTGCGAGTATGCACTTTTGAAGGGGCTAGCTCGATGGGAAGACTTGGAGAGAAGTTCGGCTTCTGCTGGAGTCTCGACCTGGGGGGAGGTAGTCCAGCAGAAGAGCTTCGAAGTGGAACCGGGCTTCTACTGGAGTCTCAACCAGGGGGAGCCAACCTAGCAGAAGGTGGAGTCTGACTTTGGCTGGAGTCTCGACCAGGGGGAGGCAACCCAGCGAAGGGACTCGAGGAATCAGGCTTCCACTAGAGTCTCGACCAGGGGGGAGCCAGCCCAGCGAAAGGTGGAGTCTGACTTCGATTGAAGTCTCGACCATGGGGGAGCCAACCCAGCGAAGGGACTCGAGGAATCGAGCTTCTGCTAGAGTCTTTACCTGGGTGAGCCAGCCCAACAGAAGGTGGAGTCTGACTTCGGCTAGAGTCTCGACCAGGGGGAGCCAATCTAGCAAAGGGACTTAAGGAATCGGGCTTCCACTGGAGTCTCGACCTAGGGGGAGCCAGCCCAGCTGAAGGTGGAGTCTGACTTCGGCTGGAGTCTCGACCAGGGGGGAGCCAACCTAGCAAAGGGACTCGAGGAATCGAGCTTCCACTGGAGTCTCAACCTGGGGAAGCTAGCCCAGCTGAAGGTGGAGTCTAACTTCGGCTGGGGTCTCGACCAGGGGGAGCCAACCCAGCGAAGGGACTCGAGGAATCGGGCTTCCACTGGAATCTTGACATGGGGGGAGCCAGCCCAACGGAAGGACTTGATGGGACAGAGCTTATGGTTGCAATCTCCATCGAATGGATCCGTGTGGGACCTAGTGATGTCATTTCTTCATTGGATCCTAACAAAATTCCGTGCTCGGGGCTAAGGAGGTAATTGTGGAGCTGACATGGAAAGGCAGAGATCCGGCACCATTAAATGCCATGATCACTACCACTTCATGCGCTGTGCCTTGAGGCCGGTATGAGGGCGCCACATCAGCAGGTCCGAGGCAGCATAATGATGGATGTACGACTCGAGGTTGTTACCGTTGCATCGAGGCATCACCTTCGGGCGATGTTGCCACATGGTGCCTATCCGGTGATAGGAGCACTGAAAGGATGTATGGCTACAGTCTGGTGGCTTTGAAGAGAGGGTAAGCTTTTTCTCCCTAGTTTCCTCTTTCAGAACTTTCCCGCTCACCACCAGGCTAGAGCTTCTTCTTTCTCCCGACTGTCATTTTCCTTAACAATCATGTTAGTCTCCTTGGGCCTTCTCCTTCTCTTTTGGCTAGGTTAAGTCTTCCTATAGGGCTCTCAAGTCTCCTTTTCTTGTACACCTCCTTTTTTTTCTGATCTCGGATGGCTTGAGGGGGGATTGCATGGTCCTGAGAGATCGTCAAGTTGGGGAACTTGACATGAGGAGTCTCGAGATTGCCCTCACTGGCTTTGAGTCCAACCAGGGGAGTGTGGGCCTTCAGGAGTGCCCCACATTGCCGTCTCTGGACTGGGGGACTTTTGGACTTTTGGAAGTTCTCAGCTTGAGGTGTCGGGCTATGAGTCAGGGAGTAGATGGTGGAACCACTGGGGTGAACTGCTGACATCTCCAGACTGTGAGCGCGGCGACAGATACAGGGTTTCAAAAGTTTCTCAACTTGGGGTGCCGGGCTTCAAGAGTATCCGGGCTTTGGTGCCAGGCTTCAGGAGTTTTCGAGCTTAGGTGCTGGGCTTCAGGAGTTTTCGGGCTTTGATACCGGGCTTCAGGAGTTTTTGGGCTTAGGTGCCAGGCTTCAGGAGTTTTCGAGCTTGGGATGACGGGCTTCAGGAGTTTCCAAGCTTTGGTGCTAGGCTTCAGGAGTTTCCGGGCTTAGGTACCGTGCTTCAGGAGTTTTTGGGATTAGGTGCCGGGCTTCAAGAATTTTTGGGCTTTGGTGCCGGGCTTCAAGAGTTTTCGGGCTTTGGTGACGGGCTTCAAGAGTTTCCAGGTAATGTGGCCAAAATGCTGATGTGGCACGAGGCAGCGGACGTGGAGTCCCCATCAGACGCCATGACAAGCTTTCAATATGAGCACCTTTGCCAAGCTGAGCTCCCCTGAAGCAACACCTCTGCTCGTCGAAGGCAAGCTCTGTCCTCCGCCAGGTCCATTCCTGTAAGCCCGGAACATCTAGGCTAGAGCCGAGTCTGAGTTCCCACCTAAGACAGATCCCTCGAGATCGGGCCCCGTGGTTAGGAGTCGAGCTCAGCCTCCTCCACCATGAGGCGCCCCTCCGAGCTCAGGTCCCCTAGGCTGGGTGGCACCCCGGCACCGAGCTCGTCTTAGGTCAGGCCCCATGGTCAGGAGTCGAGCTTAGCCACCTCCACCACGAGACGCCCCTCCGCGACCGAGCTCTGTCCGCCTCCGTCCTGCCGAGCAGCACCCGGGCGAGTCTATTGCAGACAGGCCCTGCCTCTCCAGCTCTACCCCTGTTCAAGCCAATATGCTGGTCACCAAGGGAGCCCTACCTCTCCTCCAAAGATAGTGGTGACGCTCCCGAGGGCTGTACGACACCAACCATGCCACAATCAAGGTGCCATACCTTCCACCGATCTGCCGTACAACCAGAGAAAAGACCCTACTGAAGAGCACGGATCCCAAGACCGGCGGCCCGTCGATCGAGACCTTGACAGACTCCCAGGAGAGGGATAAGCAGAAGGATTGTCAAAAATCTATAGAGGCTTCCCCGACTGTCACAACAGGAAAGACATCCCGTCCACGTCACGGTACCTCGCCACACACGACAGTATGGGGAGATCCCGAAGCAAACCAAGGTAGAAATTTTCACCAAAAAACTAAGCAAAAAGGTATCGGCATCTAACCTCAAGAAGAGGGAGATTCATATCATACTCTCAATTGAAGAGAGAAACCAGAGCGACACAAGGGAAGAAGGCCAGAGAGGAGGGCAAGACCACCTCGACCAACACCATTCCCAGCTCGTCCTCATCTTCCACTCACACTATATTCACTCCTCCTAGAGTGGAGCTCATCCAGAGGGGCTCGACTAGGAGGACCTGTTCTCCTGGATTGCCACTGACTTGACCGTCAGAGTGCCCTCGCCAGAATCCCTGGCCTGGGTCACTGACGTTGCTTCCTTGTAGGTCCAGAGGCACCGGAGGCATTACCAGGCGGGCGGACGCAAACCACCCAACACCATCAGCAGCTACGGGCCATAACGATCCGGGCGGCAACAGATTGGCACGCCAGGTAGGTGGGATAACGACACTTCCTCCAGTTCAAGTCCTGCTTGGCCAGTCCATTGGGAGGATGGTGACCACCTGGGCAAGGGGAGCTTCTCCCGGCCATGCGGAGGCATCCCCTTCTCACGGGAACCCGCACGGACCAGAGATGGAAGTGCCTGCCCCTATTCAGCCACCCCCACGGAAACTCAGCTGACCGCACTCGCCCAGCAGATGTACACTCTCATTGCGGCAGTGCACCAGCTTCAGCACCAGCACCGGTCTGTGGCTACCCACCAGCGGTCAAGGACCCTGGTGGCCCATGCCGCAACTCCCCATGATAGCCTGCACTATTCCCGAGGAAGGTCGTCACAATCGCGGGCCACCACTGACAACCGAGGTAGCCATGAAGCTCTGTGAAAAGATAACAAGCCGGCTCTGCTGACAGAGAGAGTCGCTCACGAAACCTCGGGTGGGAGGCGCCCAGACCCCGCCGAGGCAGGAAAAGTAAGACCCCCCGCCACGGGTGTCGCGCATCCATGTCACCTTCTCCGTCTCCTTCGGTGGAGGGGTTTCTTGATGAAGCCGCCAGGCGCGCGACGGGTAGGTGCCTGGAGGAGCTTGAATGCAAGCTGGCGGAGTTCGATTGCCAGTTCGCCAGCATGCCGGGCTTTGCTAGTGAGCCAGCGGGCTACAATGCCCGTCCCCCATTCTCCCAAGAAATCTAAGCGGAGCCGATCCTGAACTGGTTCCGGATGTCATAGGTGGACCCTTACGATGGGACCATAGACCCCTTGGACCACCTGGAAAGCTATCGGACCCTCATGAGGGTCCAGGGAGCCACCGACACTTTGCTATGCGTCGCATTCCCTGCCACTCTCCGAAAGGCGGCTTGAGTATGGTTCTCCCGCCTCGAACCGGAGAGCATCAGCTCCCTCGTCCAGTTGGGGTAGAAGTTCATGGCTCATTTCGATGCTTGCCGGAAGATGCCATGCGAGGCGGACAACCTCTTCTCCATCGAGCAAAAGGATCAGGAGCCGCTGCAGAGTTACATGGCTCGTTTCAAGGCTGCTGCCCTAGAGATCTACTATTTGGAGGAGCCGGTCGCCATACTGGCCTTGAAGCGAGGGCTCAAGACTTCCCACTTGATGTACTCGCTCGACAAAAGCCTCCGAAGTCTTACTCCGAGCTCCTCATCCGTGCTCAGAAGTACATCCATGCGGAGGAGGCGGATCATACCTGGCGGGAGCTAGACGGGAGACCACCAAAGAGGCCCGTGCCTGTTGAGGGGCCAAGGGCGCAGAAGCCAACGCCCCAAGCTCAAAGCTCCCGAAGGGACCAGCTAAGACCAAGGGGGACTCCTGTTCCTGCGGAGGCCTACACTCCTCTCCTCGCCCTGAGGACGAAGATCCTCATGGAGGTCGAGGACGAGACCTATTTGCGACGCCCACTGCCATTGAAGTTGTCTGCCACCCGTGATAAGTTAAAGTACTGTCGCTTCCATCATGACCATGGTCACGACACCAAGGAATGCTGCGACCTCAAGTGGGAGATTGAGGAGCTCATCAAGAGAAGCTACCTCGGAAGGTATGTGGGGGGCAGATCCCAGTTGGAATCCCAGGCACTCGTTGCCCCTCCACCAGTCCCAGCGGTCGACAATCTCCCCACCGATAAGCCGGTGGGGATGATACACTGGGGGACTAGGTGCGTCTCCGAGAAGGCTTGGGGGGGCAAGGAGCGGAAAAGCTCCCGAGCATCCTGTGAGCCTGCCACATAGCGCCCAGAGCGGCCACGTGCAAAGTGCCATTCAATCTCGTCTTCGGCATGGAGATAGTGATCCCAGTTGAGCTCAGCGCACCCCCTCAACGGGGACCTCCTCGAAGAAACGAAGGTCAAAGCCTGGCCTTGGATGGCAGCGTATCGGTAACGGGTCGCCCGACATCATAGCGCCCGAGTGAGGTTGAAGATCTTCCGACCCGGCAACCTGGTGTTGTGCTAAGTTGAGGCGTCTCAACCGAGAGAGCGCAGTAAACCCCCGCCGAGTGGGGAAGGCCCCTACAAAGTAGTCGAGGCCCTCCTGCAGAGAGCCCACTATCTCGAGGACCTGGATGGAACCAGATTCCCCGTGGACATGGAACACTTGCAATCCGGGGAGTTACTACCAACATGTAAGTTCTCCTTCCATTTGCAATAAAAGCCCTTTTCCTGTGCAACGGTTTATCTGCCTTGTAGGAATCAAAAGACCTGGGAAGCCCCCAGACACCGGTGAGCCTAGCTCCCTAGCATCAAAAGACCAGACAACCTCCGGCACCGACAAGCCTAGCGCCCCAGCATCGAAAGACCAGATGACCTTCAGCACCGGCGAGCCCAGCTCTCCAGCATCGAAAGACCGGATGACCTCCGGAACCGGCGAGCCCAGCTCTCTGGCATCAAAAGACCGGACGACCTCCGGCACCGGCGAGCCCAGCTCACCGGCATCAAAAGACCGGACTACCTCCGGCACCGGTGAGCCTAGCTCTCCAGAACAAAAGACCTGGGAAGCCCTTGGCACTAGCGAGCCCAACTCCCCGGCGAAGGACCTGGGAAGCCCCCAGCACACAACGCGCTTTCAAGCCCAGCTCCAAGGCACCATCTCAAGTTCTCACATCACCGAGACCAGCTCCGGGGCATTTGTGCAAGACCGGAGCTTAGATCTCCGGCTGAGGGAATCGTCTCAGCTATTACCATCTTCGAGCCCAGCTCCAAGACGATAATTCTTGAAGTACGACCTCAGAACATCAGGCCCCAGAGACCAGTCCTCCGGCCGCCATGTCCCTGAGCCTGGCATAATGGCCTCACACTGATAGCCGAAGCCGGGCCTTGTCCTTCGCCAGGTTCGCTCTTGCAAGCCCGGGACACCTAGGTCGGAGTCGAGCACGAGCCTCCACCCAAGGCGGACCCCTCGAGATCGGGTCCTGTGGTCAGGAGTCGAGCTCAGCCTCTTCCGCCGCGAGGCGGCCCTCCGAGCTCAGGTCCCCTGGGTTAGATAGCATGTCACCAACAAAAGATCGAACGACCTCCGGCACCGGCGAGCCCAGCTCTCCGGCATCAAAAGACCGGACGACCTCCGGCACCGGTGAGCCTAGCTCCCCGGCATCAAAAGACTGGACGACCTCCGGCACCAGCAAGCCCAGCTCCCCTGCATCAAAAGACCGGACGACCTTCGGCACCAACGAGCCCAACTCCCCGGCGAAAGACCTGGGAAGCCCCCAGGAACACAACATGTCTTCGAGCCCAGCTCCAAGACGTCTACTCAAGACCAGAGCTCAGATCTCTAGCCAAGGGAACCTCCGAGCCTCGCGGCTCTCCAACATCACTGTCCTCGAGCCCAGCTCCAAGATGCCATCCCAAGACCGGAGCTCAGATCTTTGGCCAAAGAAATTCTCTCAACCAACGTGCCTACGAGCCCAACTCCCAGGCGTCGTCTCAAGCTCCCATCATCTTCGAGCCCAGCTCCAGGATGCTTGCGCAAGACCGGAGCTCAGACCTCCGGTCAAGGGCGCTTTGGAACCACGCAAATCATCATCATCAACGTGTCCAGGCCCGACCTCATGATGACAACCGGAGCCGGGCCCCGTCCTCCGCCAGGTCCGCTCCCGCAAGCCCGGGATGCCTAGGCCGGAGCCAAGCACGAGCTTCCACCCAAGGCAGACCCCTCGAGATCGGGCCCCATGGTCAGGAGTCCAGCTCAGCCTCCTCCATCGCGAGGCACCCCTCCGAGCTCCGGTCCCCTGGGCTGGACAGCATCGTCGCTAACCAAAGACCTGGGAAGCCCCCAGGCACTGACGAGCCTAGATCCCCAGCATCAAAGCCCAGAGAAGAGGGCTCTGGCATAAAGACCTGGGAAGCCCCCAGGCACCGGCGAGCCTAGCTCCCCAACATCAAAGCCCAGAGAAGAAGGCTCAGGCATAAAGTCCTGGGAAGCCCCCAGGCACCGGCAAGCCTAGCTCCCCGACCTAAAAGACCAGACGACCCTCTGGCACCGGCGAGCCCAGCTCCCCGGCAAAGGACCTAGGAATCCCCCAGGCACTTAGTGCCTCCAAGCCCAACTCCATAATGCCAAGGCCTAGAACTCAGATTTTTAGCACCGCACTTCTTAAGCGTCAACGTCCTCGAGACTGGCTCCGAGACACTAAGGTTCAAGACCCAAACTTCCAGCACCAAGGATCTCAGCCTCCGACGCCCTCGAGCTCAGCTCTGAGATGGCGACCGCTGGATCATGTCTCCAAGTGGCTAAGTCCAAGGTCAACATCCTTCATCGGCATGACCTCAAGCTCAACACTGGGTTAGTGCCAGTCGAAGTTCCTGACTCCCATCTCGGACCTCTCTACACCGAAAAGAAAGAAGCAGCAAAGAAAGTGAGAATAAGGGAGAGAGGGGACATTCAACATTGCAGACAATGGAGACACCATGATTACAAAGATGTATTTCATTGCTGGAAGAACTAATTACATTATCTCCCAGGCCCTAACAGGCCGGGTGACCCAGTCAAGAAATGAAAGAAAATATAAGTGTAAAAAAGAAGAAAAATCCTATCCTAAGGGGGCCGACTCCTTCCCCGGGCAGCGCACTATTGGGACCTCTCCCTCCTCCACCTCCACAAGAGGAGCAGGTTCAGCCGCTGAGGCCACTGGGATCGGACCGACTGCCTCTGGCCGCAGCGCAGGTGCCGCCCTCATCGCTGTCGGTGCCGATTCCCCAGGGCCAGGCACCTCCGAGGTCGCTGGAGCCGAAGCCTCAGTTGGAGTAGCTCCCTGCCTTGCCGCCACCGTCGTCATTGTGAAGGAAGCCTTCTTCCCCGGGACTCGAAGCGCGGCCAGCTGCTCCTTGGAAAGAATTCCCCGCAGTTGGGACCGGCAGTACGTGAACCCCTTGGCGAAGGAATCCGTTGCTGCTTCTCGAAAGTCCTTGAGGTACTCCGAGGTCACCTTGAAGGCAGCCATAGCATCAGCGGCTACCTTCTCCACAGCCTCAGCCCGATGCTGGACCTCTTCCAGCTCCGCCTTCAGATGCTCGGATAGACAGACGGCCATCGCCAGTGCCTTCTCGGTAGCTTTAGTGGAGCAGTGGGAAAGAGTGGCCTTCTCCTCTGCATCGGCAGCTCTCTTCTCGGCTGCAGCCACCTTCTTCTTAACAGAGGTGGCCCTCTCTCTGGACACCTTCGACTCGGCCCGGAGCTCCTTTAGTCGGGCCCGCTTGGACTCGAGCTCGTTATCGAGCTCCTTCCTTATTCTGGCCACTTTAGTAGCTTCGGCCTGGAGGCTCTTCATCTTTTGTCTAGCCTCCCGAATCTCCGCATCCTTGTGGCCTACTTCAGCTTTGAGGGATGCGAGCTCGGCTCCTTACTCTCTGTCCCTCCTTGCCCAGTTGCGGTAGTAATCCCTTATGAGGATCAGCTCCCACCCTTGCTGCAGTGAGAAGATCTAGGATTAGCAACAAAAGAAGGCAAAAAGATATCGAGGTGGGAAGAATTTACTTACAGCATATAGCGGGCGAACGACACCATGATGACGTCACCGAGGAGTCGCCCGCTCCCCTCATGCCTATCGCATGACTGGACCGAGAAGTCCATCATGCGCTCCGCTAGGCTGGCATCCTTCATCAAGGACATGTTCGGGCCTAGCCGGAAAGGGACTCGGTGATAGTCCCTCTCCCATGTTCTATCTGACTCAGCTCCTTCGACAACGGAAGGCTCTCTCGGTGCCAACTGAGAGATCGGCACCGCATCGGACAGGACTTGGGGCGCCGGCCTGACTTCTTGCACCCCACCGTCCTCCTCCGTGCTGGCATCCTCTGAGGTGGAGGGTGCTGACCTGGCTGCAGCGACAGCTGACCTCGCGCGGACAACCACCTCGGGCTCGGACGCCGCTATCGGAGGCTCCGAGATGGGCTCAATCACCCTCTTTCGCCTGCGCTCCTGGTGCCAGCGCATTCATCTCCGCCTGCACCGGCATGTCCATCCTAGCCTGCACCGGCCTCGCCCCATCATCAGGCTCTCTTTGGTGCCGGCTCGGTGGCCTCGGTAGTCTGCTCCCACTCCTCCGAGAATGAGAGCAGCTCGTCCATCGAAAACTTCATTTTTGCACCAAATGGAATGAGGTCAGCCCAACAGCAGCAAAAAAAAAAAGGAAGAAAAAATGAATAAGAAATGATAAGGAAGTGGCCAAGTCGAACTCACCCGACTCCTGCGTCGAGCTGACCCCGGCCTCGCGAAGGTTCTGCTCTGATAGCAAGACCTCGAGCGGAGGGATCTCAGCCGACTTGAGCAGGTCGTACAGATCGAGGTCGGCGGCTTCGACAGAAGAATTCCTATTCGGAGATCAATCCGGATTGCTCCAAACCCAGTCTATCCCCTCTACGGAGGCAAAGAAGAATCTACTCTTCCATCCTTTGATGGAAGAGGGGAGTGCAAACCTGATGCCCCGAGAGCCGGAAGAGAGGGACCACCACCCGTCCTCGGTGGGGTGGCGTTTCAGGGTGAAGAAGGCCCTGGACAGGAAAAAACGGGCAACAATCCCGTGAAAGTGACACAGAATGATAAAACAAAATACCGTTCTGATGGCGTTGGGGACCAACTGGGCAGGAACATACCGGTAGTGGGCCAAGAAGGAAAGGAAGAAAAGATGTACAGGGAAGCGGAGACCCCCGGCAAAGGTCTCCTCATAGAAGGCGATCTGCCGAGGGCCACTGGAGGTAACCCACTCCCCGGGACGAGGAATGGAGAGCTGGATGGACTCGGGGATGCCATAAGCTTCCCGGATGGACACCAGGTCCTCAGCGGTGATCGTCGAAGCAATCCCTCCGGGACCTGTCGACCAAGAAGGCTCAAGCTCAGGAAGGACTCGAGGAACAGGAGGGGAAGACCCGGGTTCCCTAATGATCACCGGGCCCTGGGCGAGCCGCCTACTAAACTCAATCCTCGCCACCTCCATCTTTTCATCGGAGGAGGAGGGAGTCCTCGGCCGGGAGGATCCGGCTTCGGCTTGGCAAGAAGGACGGAACTCCAGACCAACACGATCCATGGAGAGAAGAGACAAGAAGGAAGAAGAAAAAAGACAAGAGGGGCCCTAAATTGGCTCCTACAAGACGAGAAGAGGAGGCTAACCTGCAAGAACCCTAGGGAGTCACCGGTAGCTTGAAGAGACGAAGAGAAGGGAGAATACTCCTGCAGAATGTTGGTCGTGCAAAGTTTGAATGAGGGTAAGCTTCGAAGAAACTTACCCCTCCTTCCCAAGCTGCCTACTCCCAACCATACCTTTGCGACCCCCCAGAAGGTGCCCGCCGTGTGTCGACCATCCATTGGGCCCGGGCGCCCATCCGACCATAGTCTCTCTGACTTCCGTGCCCACCTCGATGGCCCCCCTCCTGCATGGCCACGTCGCATCCTCCCACAAGCTCGTAGGATCGCAGAGCAAGGCGCCGCCGATTTTAGCCATTATTGCGCCTGATTTCTTCGCCTTTCCAAGTCAGCACCATAATTATGCCCTTCACCCCAAGCACCGTGCATCAATGGGCCTTGGGCGTGGGGGGCAAATGATGTGACCAGAACACTGACGTGGCACGAGGCAGCGGACGTGGAGTCCCCATCAGACGCCATGACAAGCTTTCAACATGAGCACATTTGCCGAGCTGAGCTACCCTGAAGCAACACCTCTGCTCATCGAAGGCAAGCTCCGTCCTCCGCCTGGTCCATTCTCGCAAGCCCGGAATACCAAGGCTGGAGCCGAGTCCGAGTTCCCACCTAAGATGGACCCCTCGAGATCGGGCCCTGTGGTTAGGAGTCGAGCTTAGTCTCCTCCGCCACGAGGCACCCCTCCGAGCTCAGGTCCCCTGGGCTGGGTGGCACCCCTGCACCGAGCTCGTCTGAGGTCAGGCCCCGTGGTTAGGAGTCGAGCTTAGCCTCCTCCGCCATGAGGCGACCCTCCGCGACCAAGCTCAGTCCACCTCCATCCTGCCGAGCAGCACCCAGGCGAGTCTACCACAGACAGGCCCTGCCTCTCCAGCTCGGCCCCCTGTTCAAGCCAATACGCTAGTCGCCAAGGGAGCCCTACCTCTCCTCCAAGGATAGTGGAGACGCTTCCGAGGGCTGTACGACACCAACCATACCTCAATCAAGGCGCCATACCTTCTGCCGATCTACCGTACAACCAGAGAAAAAACCCTACCGGAGAGCACGGATCCCAAGACCAGTGGCCCGCCGATCGAGACCCTGACAGACTCCCAGGAGAGGGATAAGCGAAAGGAATGTCAGAAATCTACGGAGGCTTCCCCGACTATCACAACAGGAGAGACGTCCCGTCCACGTTACGGTACCTCGCCCCATACGACAGCAGGGGGAGATCCCGAAGTAAACCAAGGTAGAAACTCCCACCAAAAAACTAAGCAAAAAGGTATCGGCATCTAACCTCAAGAAGAGGGAGATTCATATCATACTCTCAATTGAAGAGAGGAACCAGAGCGACACAAGGGAAGAAGGCCAGAGAGGAGGGCAAGACCACCTCGGCCAACACCATTCCCAGCTCGTCCTCATCTTCCACTCACACTACATTCACTCCTCCTAGCATGGAGCACATCCAGAGGGGCTCGACCAGGAGGACCTATTCCCCTGGATAGCCACTGACTTGACCATCGGAGTGCCCCCACCGGAATCCCCGACCCGGGTCACTGACGTTGCTTCCTTATAGGTCCCGAGGCACCGGAGGCATTACCAAGCGGGTGGACGCAACCCACCCGATGCCATCAGCAGCTACGGGCCACGATGATCCGGGCGGCAACACCTGGTTTTGGTGCCGAATTGTGAGCCTCGCAGTAGATGGTGGAACTTTTGGAGAGTCTCGCTGACATCTCCAGACTATGAGCACGGTGACAGGTGTGTGGCTTCAGGAGTTTTCCGGCTTGAGATGCTGAACTGTGAGAGTGGCAGTATATGGAGGAACTTCTGGGGAGTCTCCCTGACATCTCCAGACTGCAAGCACGGCGACAGGTGCAAGGCTTCAAGAGTTTCCTAGCTTGAGGTGCCTAAATATGTGTCTGGCGGTAGATGGCAGAACTTCTGGGGAGTCCCACTGATATCTCCAGATTATGAGCACGATGATACGTGCAGGGCTTCTAGAGTTTTCCTGCTTGAGGTGCCGAACTGTGAGTCTGTCGCTAGATGGTGGAACTTCTGGGGAGTCCCGTAGACATCTCCAGATTGTGAGCGCGATGACGACAGGTGCAGGGTTTCAAGAGTTTCCCAGCTTGAGGTGCCAAATTGTGAGTCTAGCGATAGATGCCTGAGCTTCTGGATAATCACGCTGACATCTCCGGATATTGAGCGTGACGACAGGTGTGGGGCTTCAGGAGTTTCCCGGCTTGAGGTGCCAAACTGTGAGTTTGGCGGTTGATGGCAAAACTTCTAGGGAGTCCCGCTAACATCTCCAGATTGTGAGTGCGGTGATAAGTGTAGGGCATCAGAAGTTTCCCAGCTTGAATCGCTAGGCTTGGGGTCGGGCGATGGTTTTCCTGCATGGCAAAGACAACATTGCACCGAAAGGAAACTTTTATTGAAAGGGGGGAGCCTTACATTTTTGAAGGTTAGCCCTTTGACTTTCATCGCCGTCGATCTTGGCAAGATGGTAGGTTCCAAGTGGAAGGACCTCGACTACTCCGTAGGGCCTTCCTAGTCTGGGGAGAGCTTGCCCCCCAACACATCATGCCCACGGGCCTATCAATAGGCTGGTTGTCAACTGCAAGATAGAAGGTGGTGTAGAATGTAAAATGAAACTATGCAACCCTAATGGAGATTAGCAAATGATTAACCAAGCAATTCCCTATTTGCATATAAACAACTCAACATAAACTATCAAAGAGATCTAGTGAAGAAGCTCGAAGGATCTAACATAAACCTAGTGATCTAGACTCTCAGAATAAGAAAGGAATAGGACTAGAAGAGAACCACGCAAGCCAAGCTAGGTCTAATTTAACATTGCAGACTTAATCAACACTAGACATACCTGACATTGGCCCTTTAAATAGAATAGATTCACTCTTGAAGAGGTCTCCCAGATGACATGAACATAATACCACTGTAGGCCCCTCTTGTTTTCTGGATCTATGGCAAGTAAACCTTCCTCTTGAAGCCGGAATCGCGTAGAACCCTGCAACAAAGAAACCCTAAGATAAGTGACTTAACAAGCGATCAACTAGAGAAAAGAAAGAAGGGTGGAAGAGGCATTGAAGGAGATCCATCTTGGCATCATGGTGGAATGCTTGAAGTGGAGTAGGTTGATCGCCTTGTGATGATCTTCTTGATTCACCCTTGAACGCTGGAGCTAGTTTGAAGTTGTGAAAGAAGAGGAAGTCTTTGGCATTGGGAATGGAAGAAGGAAAGATTAGGGTTGGCATGGAGGAAGAGAAAGGCTAAGCTACCACATAGACACATAGGAAAAAAATACATAGAAGAAAAAAATACCAACTTCATTCATTAACCATTTTCAATGGGGCATCCCATAGCCTAAATAGAAGCCTTACAATATTTTTAAAATTTGAAAACCCATAGGATTAGGAGGATTACAAGGGGGGTTGGAGGATATGGTGGCATTTGTTGCTTGAAATGTGGGGAGTTGGAGGATATGGTGGCATTTGTTGCTTGAAACTCCTTCAAAGCTTGACATGTGGCGCAAGGTGGGTACCACTTGATGAGGTGGCGGTGTCCTTTGGAGCTCTTGACATGTGGCATAAAGTGGGGACCACTTGTTAAGGTGGCGACATCCATTGGAGCTTTTGACATGTGGCACAAGGTGGGGGTCACTTGATGAGGTGGCTTCTTCTTATCTTGATGCTTCATGGACTCATGGATTGGGCTTGATTTAACTGGACCCAACTCTCAATTGCAGGGTTAACTAAGATATTAAACCAGACCCAACATGGACTCGAAATTAACTATAAGATTATTTGGACTCAAAAAAAAAGAAAAATTACAGGACTTCTCTTTTGCTACTCCAACCACAAGGACTCGGACTTGACCTGAATTAGTTGGAGTCTTTTCCTGATTCTAGTGCCCACATCAATTCTCCCGGGGTGGGAGGAACTCGACCTTGTCGAGTAAGGATTAGCCTGATAAGCTTCTAATGCATCTGGATCGATTTGTTGTAGGTCCTCTCGGATGATCCAAGAGTCTTCAGAATCAGGACATCCTTGCCATCTAACCAGATAACGTTGGTAGCCCTTATTTCTAGTGGTAGTGATCTGATCATCCAAGATCCTTTCAATTTTCTCCCTTCGCTCAGGAACACTCGGTGGTGGGCATTCTTTTGGGGCTTCACTCTCAAAAGAAGTATTAGGACCAAAAAGCTCACCAGGTATCAATGCAGGTTCTTTGTATTATTTTAAGTCTAAAATGTTAAATGTTGAACTAATGCCATAACTTGGTGGTAATTCTAATGCATAAGCATTAGGTCCAATTTTCTTTATTATTTTGAAAGGTCCGGCTCCCCGGGCATGGAGTTTCTTCATAGTTCCCGGTGGAAACCTTTCAGGTTTAAATTTGATCATAATGGAGTCCCCTTCATTAAATTCTTTTAACTGTTTATGTGAATTAGTCATATGCTTATAGAGTTCATTGCTCGATTGGATCTTTTGGCTAATCTCCTTATGCAATTCCCTAATATGCTGTGCATATGACTCAGCAGACTTAGACACTCGTGTATGTGTGGGTAATGGAGCTAGGTCTAAAGGTTTCCTAGGTCTGTATCCATGGACCACTTCGAACAGACTTTTCCCAATAGACCTATTAACTAAGCTGTTGTAGGCAAATTCAGCACGAGGAAGTAATAGGTCCCAGTTTCCCAGGTTGTCACCAACTAAACATCTCAAAAGATTTCCTAAGCTTCGGTTTACTACCTCTGTCTGGCCATTGGTTTGAGGATGATAGGCAGTAGAGAATTTCAGCTTGGTTCCGAACATGTGCAAGAGGGTTTTCCATAAATAGCTAGTAAATTTGACATCTCTATCGGACACAATGATTTTGGGTAAACCATGAAGCCTAACGACCTGATCGAGAAAAAGCTTGGCCACCTTCGAAGCATCTAAAGTTTGAGAACAAGGAATGAAGTGAGCCATCTTGGAGAAACGATCGACAACCACAAAGATAGAATCATGCTTCCTAGACGTCTTAGGGAGGCCTACTACAAAATCCATGCTGATATCCTGCCATGGACAATCAGGGACAGGTAAGGGTGTGTACAGACCGGTGTTCTATCTTTGCTGTTTTGCAACAGCACAGGTACGGCACTGAGCTACAATCTGGGCCACATTTCTTTTGAGACCAGGCCAAAAGAATTGGTCTTCTATTGCTAAGATGGTCTTATTCCTACCAAAATGTCCTGACAAGCCTCCAGCATGAACTTCCCAGATCAAAAATTCCCTAACAGAGGTCTTGGGAATACACAACTGATTTCCCTTGAAAAGGTATCCATCTAAAAGGGTATAATCACTATGCTTACTAGATGGTTCTTGTTGAAGGGATCGATAGATGTTACCAAAATCAGGGCATGTAGGATACTCCTCTTTCAATCTATCAAACCCTACTACCTCAGTGCTCACAGAAGTCAACAACATGGAACGACGACTCAATGCATCGGCAACCCTATTTTCAGTACCGGCACGATGTTTCAATACGAACGTATAAACTTGTATGAACTCTACCCATTTTCCGTGCCTAGGGTTCAATTTCTTCTGAGAACTAAGGAACCTAAGAGCTTCGTGGTCAGAAAATAGGACAAACTTTTGTGGTAGAAGATAATGCCTCCAATAACGTAATGCCTGAACTATCACATACAGCTCCCTATCATAGGTGGAATACCTTAGTCTCACTTCATTTAACTTTTCACTGAAATATGCTACTGGGTTATTCTCTTGACTCAAGACACCTCCAATTCCTACCCCAGAAGCATCACAAGCAACCTCGAACACTTTGGTAAAACGGGTAACCTCAAGACGGGTGCGTGTGTCATTTTTTCCTTAATTGTTAGGAAGGCTTTGTGTGCTACTTTAGTCCACTCAAAAGTTCCCTTCCTAATACATTTAGTGATTGGAGCCACTATCGTACTGAACCCTCTAATGAATCTCCTATAGAAGGTGGCTAAACCGTGGAAACTACGGATATCATGGATGCTTTTGGGTACAGGCCACTCTACTATGGACTTAATTTTCGCAGGGTCAGCGGACACTCCTTCAGATGTGACTACGAATCCTAGAAAGATAACTCTATGTGCTAAGAAATCACACTTCTTGATATTGGCATAGAGGCTATCCTTCCTAAGGACTTGGCAAACTTGCCTTAGGTGGGTTAAATGGTCTGCCTTAGTCTTGCTATAGATAAGAATGTCATCAAAGTAGACCACCACAAATTTCTCGATGAAAGTTGTCAACACCTGATTCATAATTCTCATAAAGGTGCTGGGTGCATTGGACAGATCGAACGGCATGACTAACCACTCATATAATCCATCTTTAGTCTTAAAAGCGGTCTTCCATTCATCTCCAGGCCTGACCCTAACCTGGTGATAGCCACTCTTTAAGTCTATCTTGGAGAAAATCGTTGATCCGGCTATCATGTCAACATATCGTCCAGTCTTGGGATTGGAAACCTATATTTGACAGTAATCTTGTTGATGGCACGGCTGTCTACACACATCCTCCAGGTGCCATCCTTCTTAGGGGTTAACAAGGCAGGGACTGTACATGGGCTTAAACTTTCTCTAACAAACCCCTTTCTAAGAAGTTCACTAACTTGCCTTTGTAACTCCTGATGTTCAGTTGGATTCATCCTATAATGAGGCAAATTAGGTAAAGTCGCGCCAGGGACTAAATCTATGGCATGCTGTATGTCCCTTAAAGGTGGAAGACTATCGGGTAGGTCCTCGGGAAACACGTCTTCAAATTCTTTCAATAATTGGACCACCTCTTGCGCGTATTTTACAGGGGTGTGGTCCTTAGTTTCCTTAGCAGCTACCATCCAAATAGGTACTCCCTCATTAATGTCTTTTTCTAATTCTCTTGCACTTATCAAATTTAATCCAGTCCTTTTTTCTTTCAGGCTGCTAGCTCCTCTTTTGGTGTTGTCCTTAGGCTGGGTTGGATGAATGACAATTTTCTTGCCATTGAAATTGAAAGCACAGGAATTTGATCGACCAAAAATTGTCACATCATGGTCAAACAACCATGGCCTACCTAGGATGATGCTACTTACTCCCATAGGGAGCACATCACACCAAATTCGTTCCTGATAGGACTGAAGTTGGATTCGCACCTAACATCTCTGCTTGATTGGGATAGAAGTGGAATTGATCCAGGATTCCTTATATGGATTGGGATGTGGTTCAGTGGATAATCCTAGACTCTTGGCTGCGCTAGTGGAAATGGCATTGACACAGCTTCCACTATCGATCACGATCTTACAGACCTTTTCTCCTATTTTGACAAATATCTGTAGGATGCTAGTCCTACGCTAGTCTTCCTGCTCTTTGGTCTGTGTCATGATACATCTCACAACTCCTAACACATCTGATGAGTCTACATTTTCTTCATCTCCTTCATACTCATCAGCTAAGCAATCCCCTGCTTCATAAACCTCCTCTTCATTTTTCTCCAGGGGTTCTGATTCTTCTTCTTCTTCTACCTCCCCTATATATAAAGCTCTAGAGGGACATTGGCTCAGGAAATGACCGGGTTTACGACACTTATAGCCGACTCGCTCCCTCTCACCTCGAACTTTAGGGCCCTTTCCTTTGTCTTCTCTAGGAATTGGAGGAATGGCAAGGTTGGGTCTAGGGGTTGGATTCGAGCTGGGTCTTGGTCTATTGGCTGTATTAGGGATTGAACTAGGTCGACTAACAGGAGGATTAAACCTAGTGGGCTCTGGTCGCCTAAATGAAGCTCTCCTCTGAAACCTCTCATAGTCCATGACAACTTGGTATGCCTGTTCTAAATCATGGACTTCTCTCAAAAATAATTTCCCTTTTATATCTTCATTCAATCCTGATCTAAACCTCGATAAAGTGGCTGCCTCATACTCGACTACGTTGTATCGCATTACAAACTCATCAAATTTAGCAACGTATTTAGAAACGGTCTTATTTCCTTGTGTCAATCGCTGCCACTGATCTAACAACCTTTGCTGATAAGACATAGGCAAATATTTCTCTCTAAGCTTTCTCTTCATGTCTCTCCAGGTCGTTATAGGTAAGTCTCTCCTCTGCCTAGCTATGCGTTCGATATTTTCCCAATACAACCTAGCCTGACGGACTAGTCTGATTTTGGCAAACTTGAATCTTCTCTCTTCAGACATATCATACCAGTCAAAATATTGGTCCATGTCAGCCTCCCAGTCTATGTACACCTTAGGATCTAGGCTTCCCTCAAAGGTTGGTGCATCTAGACGGATATTCCTTAAGGCCCGATCATCCTGATCAAAAGTATCATGGCGAGGTCTTCTAGGATATGGCTCTGGAGTGTGATCAGCATAATCCTGATGTGGCCTTCTATGAATTGGATCAGGTGTATGTTCCTGTCGTTAGGCTCTAGGGCGAACTGAAGGTAATCTGGGTGAAGGTGGTTCAGTTGGGGTCAACCTAGATTCCTCTAGGGTTCCTATCCTTTCCTCGAACTGATCAAACCTAGCATCCAAACGTTCCAGTCGCTCAATCATAGATCTCATAAGGGTTTCCATACTAGTGTCCATGGATGAACTTGGTTGGTCTTGTGAAGGGTGGTAAGGAGTTCCTGATCTAGTTGTCATACAAACAATTAGACTCAAATTCGGGCTAAGGATTTCTAGACCTAGAGTACGAATTAGAGATCTAATTAAAAGGACCAACTAGCTAGTAGTAACTTACCTAACTTGGCCAGGTAGGTGGGAAGGGGAGTGGAGGTCCCTGTTCTGCCAACCTTAGACACCAATCTGTGATTGGCCAGGTAGGCGGACCAACCCACAAGCCCTAATACACCAATCCTAGACACCAAGCCCGTAAGCACACACCAATTAGTGGACACAATTAACTTGACCCTAATCCGAACCCCACTCATTGGTGTCCCTAACCCACTAGGGTGATTAGGTCTAATTGGTTTTAATTAAGGATTGGGATCGAGATGATGGGTTGTGGTTTTGGGCTAAGGACAAGTGATGAATTCTTGCCCCCATGTCATATTGATGCCCTTAAGATGTTTTCAAATGAATGAAAAAATATTTTCTTTTTTTTTTTTTTGAGCTCACTTAATTATTTGACTTGATTAGTTTTCAAACAATTTCAAATTCAAACTTAAATTTTAAGATTTAAATTTTAAACTTCAAGTTTCATATTCTAGAATGTCAGAATTCAAAATTTTAAAATTTAAAATTTGAACTTCAAATTCAAAAAATTTTCTGAGATTGGTTCTTGCTGGAATTTCAGTTCAGACTGAATCTCAGAGAGTATTTCGAACGCTAGAAATTCTAATAATCGAAATAAAACCTGAAAAATTGTTAAAGAATAACATGAATTATGAGGATCCCAGCAAAATAAAAATCAGAAAATTTAGATCTGTATATAAAGAGAAACAATAAAAACAACAGACCATGTACTGTAGACTATTTCAGCAGGACAGAAGATTGAAGTAGGAATTTTTATTTTTTTTGTATTTTTTTTCTGATGATGAGATTTAATATGGTGATAACTGACTTAAAAAAGAACAAGAAAAAAATTATTTCAACAAGAAATTAGTGACTTTCCTTTGGAGCTGCAGATGGATTACAGTAAGCAGATGCAAATTTTCAGTAAACAGAACCTAATCAAACAAATGCATTGGCTTACCCAAACTTCAATCTAAAAATTCATGTCCGGCCAGGGGCTCATTATTCCCATGGGTCGTGACAGTGTACTGGAGTACACCCGCTCAGGAGGCGTGAATTTTAGATCTTGCTTGGATTTAAAAAAAAGTAACTAGATAACAAGTATGCATGCAACATATCTAAATGCAGGAAATTATCCGACCATGCTCTGATACCAAAGAATTGACGCGGGACACAACCCCCAATCAATGTTTATTCCAAGAAGGTCGGACCGTTGGTCGCTAGGAAACGACCCTAGGCTAGGTTAAACAGTCCCAAATTATTTTTTTCCAATTTTCTTTTATTTCAAATAACCCCCTTTATTTTAATACTTTTGCAGTGCTTTTTTTATACTAAAAAAAAAAACCATACTTTTTTTTTCTCTCTGTATTTTCTTTTCTCTCCTTTTTTTTTATATATCCTTTTTTTTATACTAAGAATCCCATCTTCTTTTTCCTTATTTTTTTCTATTTTTCCCCTTTTTTCACTTTCTCACGGTTTTTTTTCCTTCATTTTTCTGGCCTACACCTAAAGTCGGCAAGGGAGGCCGACTATGCCTTCACGATCGTGCAAGCCATGCTTTCACGATCATGCCGAATAGGGGGGCTTGCGGGGGAGGCCTCGCCGGTGTCGGTGCTTGGCGGAGTTGGTTCGGTAGGGCGGCGGAGACCATGGCGGCTAGCAACGGTGGAGGGGAGGAGGCGACGGCTAGTGGCGCTGGACTTCGAGCCGTGAATTGGTGTTGGCGAGCGGGGAGACGCTCGGTCGGGAGAACAGAGGAGGAGACCGGTGGGAGGCTTCATGGGAGGGACGTCGGCTGTAGCGATTGATTGCACGTGTGCTCGTTCAGACATCCGGTCGGCGGAGTGGGGCGCTCGGTCTGTCGGACCGTGCGGTGGCCGTGAAGGGCACGGTAGCAGGGAGCTTCGACTGCAGCAGCGACTTGCACAGGCAGAGATGGGAGGTGAAGGGATGGACGGTCGGCTGGAGACTTCCGGTCGGCAACAATGGTGCTACGTGGAGACCAATGGTGGGGGTTGGCTTGGTCGCTCGGATCGACTGCAGGTGAGGGCGAGGGCGAGGATGATGGCTTCTGTTGATTCACTTGGAAGAGAAGTAGGGAGGGAAACACAGAGGAGAAGGAGCAAGAACCGGGAAGAGAGACGAGCGAGAGAAAAGGGGAGAACAAGAAGAAGAGAGGGGGAGAATAAGAGAACCCAGGGAGAAGAAACACCAGAGAGAAAGAATAATCAGTAGAAGGGAATAAGAAGGAGGGGGGAGGGAGTCGGGATACATCCAGACATTTTCTCAAATAATTTTCATCGCTCGCTAAATTTTATTCAATAATCAGACTCTTAAATAGAGTCATCTAAGATATCCGATAACCTGATCAGATATCCCTAACAAATTCAAACTAAAAACAAACAAATCCAATTAAAGGATAAAATAAATCCTAAAAATAAATACTCGAACTAAACAATCAAATCTAAAACAAATTTCAAAATAAATGTGATCATAATCCTAAAATTTCAATATACCCAATCCCTCGTACACCCATAAAAATATATTTATCATGTTGTGTACTTCGAGATTTGTGCTGCATCAAGATTTAAGCTGCATCGACTTCAGGATCTTGGGCCCCCAGGGTTTGGGCTGGATTGGGCTTCAGGTTTTGGACTGGGCTTCTGGGTTGGGGTTGGGCTTCAGGCTTGGACTGGACTGGGCTTCAGTTTTGGGCTGGGCTTTTGGGTTGATCTGGGCTACTTCAGATTCTGGGCCGATGTCCCCATCATTTTTCCTGAGGTGGGGAGAACTCGACTCCGTCAAGTCAAGCTTCAACAATCTTCTGACTCCAAATTGATGCACTTCTAACTCTGATGCATCACGTGATCTGTAGACTAAAAATTTTTATAGAAATAGTACAATTAAAATGACTAACCTAACCTAACCTAAACTTTCTCTGATACCAAAGAATTGATGCGGGACACAACCCCCAATCAATGTTTATTCCAAGAAGGTCGGACCGTTGGTCGCTAGGAAATGACCCTAGATCGTGATCGATAGTGGAAGCTGTGTCAACGCCATTTCCACTAGAGCAGCCAAGAGTCTAGGATTATCCACTGAACCACATCCCAATCCATATAAGGTATCCTGGATCAATACCACTTCTATCCCAATCAAGCAGAGATGTCAGGTCCGAATCCAACTTCAGTCCTATCAGGAACGAATTTGGTGTGATGTGCTCCCTATGGGAGTAAGTAGCATTATCCTAGGTAGGCCATGGCTGTTTGACCATGATGTGACAATTTTTGGTCGATCAAATTCCTGTGCTTTCAGTTTCAATGGCAAGAAAATTGTCATTCATCCAACCCAGCCTAAGGACAACACCAAAAGAGGAGCTAGCAGCCTGAAAGAAAAAAGGACTGGATTAAATTTGATAGGTGCAAGAGAATTAGAAAAAGACATTAATGAGGGAGCACCTATTTGGATGGTAGCTGCTAAGGAAACTAAGGACCACATCCCTGTAAAATACCCGCAAGAGGTGGTCCAATTATTGAAAGAATTTGAAGACGTGTTTCCCGAGGACCTACCCGATAGTCTTCCACCTTTAAGGGACATACAGCATGCCATAGATTTACACCAAATTGATGTACTCTGTCGGTCATCTCCCATTTGATCTCCGGAATAGGACACGGGACTGAGCCATCCGCCCCACTGCACGGTCCCTACAATCGAGCGTCGCCACCCCACCGCCCGTGCCGCTGCAAACCGGAACCACCCGAAGCCCTCTGTGAAGCTTTTCGCCGGAGTTCCCCTTCACTCCTACCAGTCACCTTCGCCGCACGCCAGCTAACTGAGCCCGGTCCGTTTCCTCCACCCATGCAGTCATGCCCTCCACGGACGAAGACTCTGCAACCATGCCCTCCGTGGCTGAAGTCCCCTGCCATAACGCCCGCTGCCGTGATCCCTGCCGACCATTCCGCCGTCACCGCCCAATGCCGACGCCGGTGACTCCGGCCGCAGGCCTTCGCCTGATCCCCTGTTCCTCTTGGTGTGATCCTTGGAGAAGAAAAGCAATTTTGCACGACCGTGAAAGCAGGAAGTTGCACGGTTTTCAGAGCCACCCGATTTTCAGAGCCACACGAATCCTAAAGCTGCCCGGATTTGAAAGTCACATAGATATCAGAGTGCTGGATTTATTGAGATTAATTTGTTTATTTATTTTGATTTGGAATTGATATATTGCTTGTTTTTTGGTGTTCCAGGTCCAACAGCTTTAGATCAATCTCGCCCGTGAACTATTGGTCCGGATTTTTGAACGATCTCAGGACGATCTCCCTTTTCCAAATTTTGTAAGATTCTATGTTTTTGGGTGAGATCCATTTTGAGAACCTGATCTAGTCAATTGCTAGCTATTTATATTTAATTAGATTTAATTTAATTAAATTGGACACCCTAATCTTGAGATCGTTTCTTAACGATCAACGGTCCGACACCAGTCTTGATATCAGAGCGTACGGTCCCGCATCAGAAGGAAAAGCCGTAAGCACCTAGGGCTCTGCAGGGGTCTTGCCCCCTACAAACTTTTCGAGGTGGCCCCTTCTTATCAGATCTTTGATCTCTCTTCTAAGGTGGCGATAGTCCTTGATGTCGTTCCATGGTCGCAGTGGAACCGACAGTATCTCATCTTGTCACGGCCACCGAGGGACTCTAGTAGGGGAGGGCGGTGCAGGCAGCGCTCGCCTTCAATATTCATGAGGATCTTCGGCCTCAAGGTGAGGAGAGGGGTGTATGCTTCTCCCGAAATGGGACTGCCCTTTGGCTTGGGCCTTGCCCAAGAACTGGGGTTCAACCCAGGCCTGCATGCCTTTGGAGCCTCCCCCGGAGATTGTCTCTTCAAGGGCTTTCCATCCTGCTCTCTCCTGGCACAATTTGCCTCCTCAGCATGAACATACTTGTGAACGTGGAGGAGGAGATCAGAGTATGTCTACGGTGGCTTCTTGTCCAAGGAGTAAGTTAGGTAGGAAGTCTGGAGCCCTCTCTTCAGCGCCATCATGATGATGGGTTCATCCAAGTTGTAGATCTCTTATGCGGCAACCTTGAAGCGGGCCACATAGTCTCACAAGGGCTCGTGGTCCTGTTGTCTGACAAAGAAAAGGCTATCGGCTTCTCATGACACCTCACGGTAGGCATCGAAGTGTACCACGAACCTTCTTTCCAGCTCTGTGAAGGAACAGATGCTTTCAGGCTCGAGATGGGTAAACCAGACCCGAGCGGCCTTCCGCATGGTAGCGGGGAAGCCTATGCAGAGGAGGGCATCTTACTCAAGGATGAGTAAGATTTAAGTTAAATAAAATGATATAAAATCGATTATACTACTTTCAGAAATATAAATTACAGGATTTAATTGCAGAAATAACTATAGTCCAGCCACCCGGTCCATAAAATGTGAGTCGATCCACCATCCTCAATGATTACTAGTCCACGGAACAAACCCATGGACCATAGGCCAAACGAAGCTCCGATCTTGGCAGGGAAGATGTCGAAGATGATCTCCTCATCGTCGAGACCCTTCTCGCCGGCCGGAGAAGACATTGGAGGCCGAAAAATCTCCCATTCACCGTTTGTCTTCTTCATCGCGTCCACCCAAACCATCGGGAAATTCTAGCCACTGTGCACCGCTTGCACTATTCGGTCTACTGTCCTTACCACCGGGATGCCAGAGAAGCCATGAATGGTCAAAAAATCCAAAGAAGAGCCACCAAGCTATCTTCTTCCCCTTTCTTAGTCAGTTTCCGTTCATCCTCCATCCATGGCCATCTTCCTCCTTTTGCCATTATTGCATGCCGAGGTACAGACGAAGCTCTCCACCGGATCACCACTGTCCACCAAGCCATTCATCATCTCCCTATTCCCGAAGTCGCCGGCCATGCTTATCTTCTCTGCCATGGCTCCTTCTCCAAGCACTTGCCATCACCGCCTGCACCGGTCAAGCATCATCTTCCTCAGCCGGCCACTGCTCTAAGCACTCGAAGAGAACCACCTTTGTTTGATTTTTCCCTCTCAGCTGCTATTCACCCTGTTGCGGTCCACCATCCACCAGATCAAGCTTGCTGCTCTCCACTATCTTCCGGATCGTCACTGCATCACCATACCTTGATGTCGGTCGAAAGCCATGAGTCAGGAGCTTGAATGTCCGAATGGGATGGATAAGAAGGATGGAAGACCTTCGATTACGAACTTACATGGATAACACCGAATGCCATGGTTGAGTTGGTCATGGGAATGAAGATAGAGAACCATAAGAAATTGATACTAGAGCTCAACGATGATTTCCCATGGGGTCACGCATCCAACTCTATTATAAATAAAGGCCCATCGTTCAACACTGGAAGTGAAGGGAAGCCGAGAGGCAGAAACCAAGAAGCCCATCATTTTTCTTCCCCTTCTTTTTCCCTTTAGTTATTTTATTTTTATTTTTATTTTTATTTTAACTCCAAGCCCTGTTAATGGCTTAGGAGTTGAATAGTTTATAATCAGATTTGATTAGGAATAGAAAATTATTTTTCTTATTTTAAATTCTTTCCTTGCAATTTTTAATTTCAGCACTAGGATAGATTACTTTCTTGCAATTTATTTTATGCTATTTAAATTCCTGCACTTAGAGTAGTTTTTATTTTTACATTTAAATCCTGCAATTCATATTTCTGCAAGTAGTATAATTTATTTTATATCATTTTATTTTATTTTAATTTTTAAAACTTTATTTTATCATGTTTGGCTAAGAATACCCTCTAGGGTTGGCGATGAAGCTAGATCATGATTAGAAACAGTTTTCTTAAGATTTATTTTCTTTTAATGTTTTAAGAGTTTTTCTTTCTTTTTAACCTTTTAGCCAAGAAACTTGATGAGCTATTGTTAAATTTTATCCCCTTCATAGTTCATACTTGATTCGATGCAAGAAGGAAAATAGATAGAAGACTCAATATTTTTGAATCCCTTTTCCTTCTTTTTGTAGAATCCTTGATAAAGTATCGTTAGAATCCTTTCATACTCTATACTTGGTTAACACAAGAAAAAAAATGGATGATACCAAAGTAATCTTAGGAATATTTTCTAAATTATTGATCTAGTGGATTCAAAAGCCCTAGATCTTTAACTTATTTATTTTATCGATTTAATTTACTTTTGCTCATTCTTGTCAGCCTATCTAAGTGAGGGTTTGAACACAATTCAAACACAAATTCCTCGTGGGATCGATCCGTACTCACTGGACGTGCTACTCTGCACACCGTGCACTTGCGGTTGAACTAAAGTTCACATCAAGTTTTTGGATCTAATCAAATCCACCCGAGTTGACCCATTCCTCTGCATAGTCGATCCAATTCTCACCCGAGCTGACTCAACCCTAATCCGAGCCGACTTACCCCTACTAGTCCAAATCCTAGCCAATTTTTCCTTAATCAACCTACTCTTACTATCCTATTGGTTCACCAGGATGACATTGAAGTGGAAATATATAAAGCTGAGGTGAACTTCGTGGATGAGTATGAGGGAGAAGAGAAAATACATATGGCTGACCCAGAATTAGCTGAACCGGTAGGCACCTAGGCTGAAGCCAGCCCAGAGTTAGTTGACCATGACTGTACCCTGACTAAAACTCTACTGATAGGACCCTTAGAAAAAGAGACCCATGAGAAGTCTAACCTTACTGCTAGGACCTTACTTGAGGAAACACTAGAAAAGAGTCAAGCTATAGAGCTTAGTCCTGAAGTAATTAGTGAGGACTTGATTTTTCCAAACCAGCAACCTCAGGAAGAATTCACTCCATCAGTTCCTAATGAAGAACTTTTTCCTGAAATTCTTAACTCGTCTTTTCTTTAGGCTGACCCTTTATTCCCTGTAGGTATGAATCAATGTCAAACCCTTAAGGTCAACCCCATTAGTCTAGGACTAATCCATGAGCTCTTTTCTCATTTCCCACCCTACCAGACTAACCTTGAATCCACTTTCTATTTTCTACCCTTTCCTGAAGCTTCCAGCATTTCTAGGACCATTAGTTTGCATTTTGTAGAGGTTAGCATGTTGCATAAGCCCATTGAGCATGTTAGGTTTACAACTTATTTCTGGAGAACCTTATGGCATCTATTAGGAGTTCATGTTAAATTTTCATCTGCATGTCAACCATCGACCAAGGGTCAAGCATTGAATTAAAATTAAGGACTTAAATAAACAAAAATAATAATAAATAAATAAATAAATTTTCTTCACTAGTAATACATAGTGAGTCTATTAGACATTTGTAGAGTCATATGTTGAACATATTAAAGAATTGCATAAGAATAATATAAACTTATGGCTAATTCAAGAAAAAGATTCAAAAAATTCAATGAAGGAGACTTTGTTATGGTAAGGCTACGACCTGAACGATTCCATGTAGAAGTTACATGCCCGTAGTAGTTGACTATACAAAGTAATTAGGAAAATCGGATCTAATGCCTACGTTCTTGAGTTACCGCCTAAACTAGGCATTAGTTTTACTTTCAACGTTTCAGACCTTATCGAGTATAGGGAGCCAACATTGATTTCTAGTGAGCCTTTTGGGCTTGATCCAATCCTTGAGAGTGAGCCAACCCATGTATTTCCACCTGCATACTACCAGCTTAGAGAGATAGGATCGAGCGGATCTTGGACGACAAAATTATCGCTACTCCGGGCAAAGATTATCAGTGATATCTCGTTCGTTGGCAAGGTTGACCTGAGACCGATGATTCTTGGATCACCAGAGAGGACTTACAGAGAATTGACCCAGACTTACTAGAGCGCTATCATAGTGGAGTTGACCCATACTCGACAGGATCGAGTTTCTCCCACCCGAGAAGAATTGGTGTAGACACCAAGGCCAGAAAAGATCGACAGGTCGAACACATCCCTGTGGATCACCTGTGAATAAAGCCCTGAACCCAAACCCCTTTTACCTGAAATATTTTATTTTAAATTATGATATTTAGGCTTAGTTGGGTTTAGCCCTTTTTTACCAGCTGTAATTAGGGTTTTAGTTATTTAGCCTTTTGGGCCAAACCCTTTTTACCAAGTTGAACTATTTGTTTACATGTCTTTGCCTTTTGATCAAATTGGATTCCAATTGATCAAGTGGGGCTTTATTTGGTTTATTTAATTAGTTTTGAGTCTTGTAATTATTAGTTAAGTCCTGTAATACAATGGGGACCCAAGTCCAGACCCATGTGACTCCATGTGCTAGCTCAAGACAAGCTATGTGACTCCATGTGCTAGCCCAAGTCATTTGTATATGCAACCACTTCTTGGTGCCACCTTTTTCATCACACGACTTTTGGACATCACTTGACACTTCATCGGGACAACACCACTTGCCACCTCATCGAGATAATACAACACTTGCCATGTCACTCACTTGGTCGGCCTCTTTATTCATGAATTGGCGCCACTTAATTTTAAGATGAGTAAATGAGAAGGAGTCTTCAAGTTAGCACCATCCCTCAAATAATTCATACCAAAATTCAAAGGAGTTGGCCAAGCTTCTCTTCCTCTCTTTGACGCCAACTTCCAAGGAGTTTCAAGCTTAGTTGATCACCCAAAGTGAAGGAGATTTAATAGTTCTCTACCTTAAGTGTTTTGATCAAACAGGTTCTAAGTTGTTCAAGATTAGAAAACTCAAGAATCCTATAAGAACTCTTGAGTTTTCTTCTATCCAGACTGGAGAGTCCACGATCCTGCAGGAGCCCAGATCATCCAGACTCTAGAGTCTAGCAATCAAGGCCAAGCTATGAAGCAATCTTGGTCCTTCATCATCCACCTCACCTATCCTCATCATTGGTGCCCAACTTGGATGGAGATCCCTTGATGTCACCCACCTTGGAGAGAGTTCTAGTTCAACCCAAAAGCAAGAGTCCAAGATGCCCAGAGCAGGATTCTAGGAGTTGTTGCCTAAGAAAAATAAACACTAGTCTTTCTAACCCCTATACCTCTGGTTGTTGGTCTATAAATACTCCATCAACCCCCTGTATTATTAATGAAATATTGATGAAATAAAGTGACATTCTGTCCAATTCTTTTCCTTTGCTGTGTGCATAGTGGGATGTGAGGCCCTTTTCTTTGTTCTTCGATGCATCGCGGGGTGTAAGGCCCTACATATCCAAATAATGAGAAACCTTAGCTGCCGACTTCCTTCTCTTTCATTCCACTTTTCTATTCTTTTCCCTTCTTTACTCCCTTCTAACTGAGATCTTCCTTTATTGAGTGATTGCATGTGATCAGGAACTAAAGTCCAGGTATTCTTGCCTTGGAACCAGCATCGCAGAAGATCGGAGCCTGAAGATAGAGATCTTGAAGCCCTACCGCAAGATTCTTGAGAGTCCAGCCTGATCTACTTTAGAGAAAAATATCTTCGTTGGTAAAAAAAACTCAAAAACCATCCCTACTCCTTAGTTTCTGATCTTTTAAAAGTAGACCCTAGTTTACGGTGGTTTCTTAGCCATCAAATCCTATTTTTCAAGTTACTTGGTAGATCTGCTGTGCGGGTTGATAACTAGAAGTCTAGTTTTCTTAATTATCTTCTTTGAGTCTTTAAAAACTGAAAATTATAAAAAAAACTTAATTTCTATTTTTTTCTGCTTATTAGGTTAATAATTAGTAGATTAAGTTTCCATAATTGTCCCGCATCATTTTGGATGTGAACTTTAAGTTGTAACTGCAAGCGCACGGTGTGCAGAGTAGCACATTCAGCGAGTACGGATCGATCCCATAAGAAATTTGTGTTCGAACTGTGTTCAAGCCCTTACCTAGATAAGCTGACAAGAATGAGCAAAAGTAAATTAAATCGATGAAATAAATAATTTAAAGATCTAGGGCTTTTGAGTCCACTAAACCAATGATTTTGAAAACTTTTCTAAGGATCTTTTTTATAAAACCTTTCGACTTCCTCCTTTGTAAGGACCAAGTATGGATTATGAAGAAATTTAACTCAACTATAACCCATCAAGATTTTACAAGGAAAAAAAGAAAGAAATGAAAAATAAATTATTGAGCTACCTATCTTTCGTCTTCTTGCACTGAATCAAGTATGAACTATGAAGGGATTAAAATCCAACTATAGCTCATCAAGTCTCTTGGCAAGAAGTTTAAAAATGGAAGATAAACTCTTAAAAATTAAAATGCAAAAAGAAATCCAAAGAAGGGCTTCTAATCATGGTCTAGCTTTATCACCAACCTCAGAGGGTATGCTTAGCCAGACATGATTAAAATAAAATTTTAAAAATTAAAATAAAATAAAATGATATAAAATTGATTATACTATTTGCAAAAATATAAATTACAGGATTTAAATGCAAAAATAAAAACTATCCTAATTGCAAGAATTTAAATAGCATAAAATAAATTGCAAGAATGTAATCTACCCTATTTCTAAAATTAAAAATTACAAGAAAAATATTTAAAATAAGAAAAGTAATTTTTTATTTCTAATTAAATTTGATTACAAACTATTTAACTCCTAAGGTAGGGCTTGGAGTTAAAATAAATATAAAAATAAAATAACTGAAGGGAAGAAGATGGGGATGAAAAATGATGGGCTCTCGCTTTTGCCTCTCCACTTCTCGGCTACAGGTTGGATGACGAGTGTTTATCTATAGTGGAGGAGTCAAACGCGTCGTAAAGGAAATCAGCGTTGGTCTTCTTCGGTTCTCTATCTTCCTTCGCATAACCAATATCACCACCACGTTCCTTCCCATCTTTAAACTACTTCGGCGTTATCTCGAACCTCCTGCTCCTTCGAACATCCAAGCTCCCGACAACGTGCTGCAGTGAGGGAGATCTGAGAGGAAGAAATTTGAAAGAGGAAAACAGCATGGTAGAGACCGGCTTCTCCCGGTAGCTTGGACAATGAACTGGCCAGTGGAAGAACAAAGCGGAGATCGGTGATGTCTGAGAACAAGAAGATGAAGAGACGATGGCTGTGGACTCAGGACGAGCGGACTGAGAAGAATGGGGCGGTAAAGAGTGGAGGTCCAACCATCCTCCATGGCCTGCAATGATGGCAAGAGGATGAAGATGAAAGGGAAGAATGGCTTGGCTTGATGGAGGATCCATGGCAGAAAGCTTGGTCCGGTGACGGACTGTGCACAGCGGTTGGATTTTCAGGCCATAAAGTCTTCTCCAGCATGCGGCGACATTGATGTGGGATCTGCGGATGCTATGAGGAAGACAAATGGTCATGGGAGGAAGAAGAACTAGTAGATCGGATGACTTAGATGGGTTTTTCCAGCTTTCAACGTCCTCTCCGACCGGCGAGAAGAGTCCCGACGATAAGAGAAGGAGCTCTGACATCTTCTCCGACAAGTTCGGAGCTTGGGTTGACCTATGGTCCACGGACCTGCTCCGTGGACCGGTAGCAATGGTGGATATGGACCGAGTGGCCGATTCGTGGACCGAGCGGCTGGACTGTAGTGAACCAATTGCTCCAAATTTTGTGCAACATCTTAATAATTCCTTTAAAAATCACTTTTCAGCTCAATTGAAGACCAAATTATATGCGGTTCACGTCGTTGGATCCCATAAATCATGCTATTCACATTGGCAAGGTTTCTTCATTAAAACACTGCATAAAAATATTAATTTTAATAAATAAAATAAAATAAAATTATAAATTAATGTACTATGGTTAATATTTATGCACTTATCTGCGTCTATTGCCCCCTGGACTCTCATGAAAGCCTTATAGCCCTATAGGTGGTCCAAGGGGTCGGTGGTCGATCCACTTGAGGTATGTAGAACCGACTTGGAATCGACCCCTCTTGGATCTCTTGGGAGAATGGGGGACGGACGTCATAGCCCGCCGGATCTTTGGAGGAGTCTTGTATGTTGGCAAACTGGCGGGACAGCTCTACCAGCCTATGCTCTTGTTTTTCCAGGCACTTCTCTGGCACATGCTTGGTAGCCTCATCAATGGAGTCTTCCACCAGGGCTGCTAGAGAGGACGGAGGTGAACGCTGAGAAGGGTCATGACGGGGGGCCTTACTATGACAGCATCTACGGTGCCTGTGGGAGGTGCGCTTTAAGCCTAAGGACTGGCTCTCCCAGTCGATCGACCCGCTCCTCTATCTCTCCGCAGGGATCTGGAGACTACCCTAGGGATCAGTCGTTGCTCGCGACTGTGAGGGCCTTTCTCGGATGGGACGTAGACTGCTATGGGTTGCGGCAACTTGGGCCGCAGGGGTCCTTGGCTGTTGCAGGGTAGCCAGGGACAATTGCTGGTATTATAATTGTCGCACCATCGTGGACAGTACTTGCATCTACTGGGCGAGCACGGTGGGTTGGGCATCCATTGGAGGTAGTTATGGTGGAGCAGGGAGCTCCCCCTCTAGGCTGCGTAGGCCTCCGTAAAAAGGAGGGCCCTCCATGTGGCGGGCGGAAGCTTGTTGCCCAGTAAGTAACCCAAGAGAGGGAGTGAATTGGGTTTGTAACAATTACTTGCAAGAATATGTTCCAATACAAATATTAAATCAAGTGCTAGTGTGAGGTGAAATAGGATGCTCTTGAAGAGTATGTAGAGGAAATATAAATGCAACAAATATAAAAGCAAGAAAAGAAAGCTAGAGATAATCACAAACACAAGCCAAGTATAGTAGTTTGGTGCTTTCCAATGCACCTACATCCACTCCCCAAGTTTCACTTAGGAATTCAATATAATCTCCTACGATTACAGCCGATTAGTTTTTCGGGCTCACTAATCAAAATCACTTTTGGTTTTTATAAGGCTCACAAAAAGAAACCTCCTGGTTTTCAAAGGCTAACCAATAACCTCCTTGGTTTTCAACTAGGCTTACCAAAAACCTTCTTGGTTTTCAACTAGGCTAACTAAAAATCTCATTGGTTTTCAAATAGGCTAACCAATAACCTCCTTGGTTTTTAACTAGGCTAACCAAAAACCTCCTTGGTTTTGTTCTTAGTCTCACAAAAAACGTTTACAACAAAGATATGAGATGAAGTAAACTTTGAAGCTTGGAGAAGTTGCTTGTCTTGAACTTGATGAAGCCTCAATCAATGCTCAAAAGTATTGGACTTGAATGCTTCTTGATAGCTTTGAATGCTTCTTGATAGCTTTGAATGCTTGGAGACTTCTTTTTGCTTGAAGGTAGTTGCTTTCAATCAATGAAAGTGAATGCACTTGCTTCTCTTTCTTTTTCTTATTCTCTTCTTATCCTCTTCTATTACAATTTGATTTGAATCACTTAAATACCATCCCAAGGCCTCAAGGTCAGTTTATGACTGTTAGACACAAAAAACTAGCCATTGGCAGCCAAGAGAGCCGAGTTTTGTGTTCAAAAAATTAGCAGTTACTATTTTCAGAACTCCAAGTGTCGACACTTCAAGCTATGAGTCGACCCTTAAGTTCCATAAGTCGACACCTAGTTCAAAATTTTTCATTGAAGCTCTCAGGAATTCTCAGGTGAGTCAACACTTCTTCAGGTGAGTCGATACTTAAGTCAACACTTGACATCCTTGAGTCGACACCTTAAGTCAACACTTGAGTGGTGTGAGTCGATACTTCAGCCATGCCATCTGAAACTCTTTCTGCGTGCCAGCTTAAGTCAACACTTGCACTGTCGTGAGTCGATACTTGAAGAGATTTCTTCAAAAATTACTAAACTTTTGCTGAAACCTTTTTGAGCTGAACTCTTTAAGTCCTTTAAAGCATTTCTCAAGTACTTAAGTCCATTTATAACTGATCTTTCATCCATACAGTTGGCTTCTTCATCATTTGACAAGCAATCCAATTTAGTGTTTTGATGAGTACCTTTTTCTATTAAACACACTTCAAGGAACATGTCAGTACTCAACTTATACTTAAGTATTTTGCTTATCATCAAAATCAATAACGAAGTCAATAATCTTCCCCTTTTTGATAATGACAAAACCTTTAAGTATAATTCATATAATAAGCTCTTAAAAGAATTTTCAATTTGCATAAAGCTTATTGCATTTTTTCTTGTAGTAAAGTGATAAAGTCTAAAAGCTCATTTGAAATGAATTAGAACCATAAGAGTATCAGAGCTAAAAAAATTTCATGTATCATGATACTCTGCATGAGTATCTGAGATAAACCATGCTTTACGATAAGAAATTCATCATAGAGCAAAAGTGAATGTAATCAAAAAAAAATTTGTGAATAAAAGATTGAAGAGTAAAAAAAACTCCCCCTCAAAAGATGATTCGAAAAACTGATTTTCAATGAGTTTTCATAAACAAAAAGCTAAAATTAAAGATTTGAGCAAACTAATTTACACAAAACATCAAAGGAAGGATTACTCCCCTCACTCATTGCTCTTTTCTCCTTTTTTTTTTACATTCATTTTTCTTGCACACACAAATTGCTTTTCATTTTATATTCTCATTATTAACTCTTATACATATCTCTTTTACTTATCTCTCCTATCTATCTCTCTTTTTTTTTTGTTTTTATCTCTCCCCCTTTATTTCTCACTTAATTCTCTCCCTTTTTGTCATCATTAAAAAGGTTAAAGCAGAGGGAAAACATCACAGAAATTTAGCAATACATTTCCAAAGATAAAACATTGATATATAAAGAAGATTTCATTCATTGATACAAGTACACTTCATACATTAATACAAGTAAAGATACAAGATAGTAAACAAACATAAATGCATACAAGAGTGCTGAAATATAAACTATCTAAACAAAAAGACTGTCCTAAGAAAAATGCTCCTCATCAGAGGATCCAATCACAATCGGTGTAGTATCAGTAGAAGAATGAGATCGAGACTACATGGATCGAAGATCGGCAAGACGGGTCCTGGTCAGTCTCGACATGCCATGATGTCCTCGTCCTCTATGTCTAACATAAGTCATGTCTCTAGCTGGTGCGAAGAGGTAGAATCTATGTCAGCAGCAGGAATTGCACTGACCGGAATGGCAGAATCAAGAACAGCATGAAGGGGGGTATGATCAAAGATAGGTCCTGAGTCAAGGCGGTGGAAACAAAGGGTATAAAATCCTAGTTCCTTGATAAGAGAGGATGTATGCAAAAATGGAGAATGAATGATAGGAGTATTAAAAGTTGATGGTATGATAGGAGTAGGTGTATGAATGGAAGTAGGATGTGGATCAGATCTGGAAGGTGAGGATGATAGGATCGGAGTATGAAAATATGATCTAAATGGGTCAGGATTAAAACTCCTAGGAAGGTCATCTACTACTTCTGGCACTGGCTCTATCATCAGATCATCAAACTCAAACTTAGCAGAGTCAGTCTCACCATCATCCAAATCTGGTCCTGGAGCAGGTGGTGTTGGAGGTGAATCAGCTGGAGCTAAAGGTCCAGGAGCACCACCTGAAGGTCTAGCCAAAGCAGACAAAATAGTAGAGATTCCATCACTCAGTCCTCGATGGCTCTCCCTCATCTCCATATGAATCCTATCGACTCGCTGATGAATGTTCATCACCTCAGTCTCAATGCGAGTGACCCTATCCTCTAGGTTGTCTGAAGCTCCAGGGATATCTATCCTCTGTGCTGGCTCAGACTGAGGAGCTGGCTCAAGCTGCGATGAAGGCTCGGGCTATGTCTCAGATGTCTCTCTGTGAATCTAATATGGCCCTGCCTCTCCTGAAAAGATGCGGTCCTCCTCCGCCACATCATCATCTCTATCAGCGACCTGTCCAGATATGCATCATCTCCACTGGTCTCTGACAAGCTGATACCCCATCCGGTGTAGTGATATGATGTCATAGATATCTGTGTGTAATAGCTGCCTATAGGGCTCATCATCCATGATCACTCCGTAAGCTCTAAATAGTAGTGTCAAACCCATCCCTTAGGGTAGACACAATCTCTGACTGATCGATGCCTCAATCAACTAACGTACCATAAGTATCGGGAGGCATACAGGAGTGTGTTGAACTAAAGATACCATCACCAAAAGCTCACGCTCTATGATGAAGTCGAATCAGTCGATCTTCGATAGAAGTATTCGGGCAACTATATGGTGCATCAACCTCATCTCAGGTGTCAGCCTAGATGCTACAATAGTTGCTCCCTCAGGAAGATCATTTGTCTCAAAGATGCATCAAAGTCCACTGATCCTGTCAACTAGAGCATCCACAACTGATCCTCTCATGGGAATGTCTCATACTCTGCTCAGAATCTCTACTGATATAGGAACATCTCTATCTCGAACCTGAGCAATCCAGCATCACTACCTCGGGCAAGCGATCCATAAAACTTTTAATCAATTCCGGGCAGAATCTCTCTGATAATGAACAGAATGATGCAAACCTGCATCTCTTAGCCACTGGCCTATCCGAAGTACTGCTGATCTATGAAATCAAAGTCAACTCAGTGACCACCGACAATAGTCTTCGATCCCATTTGGTTTGCTGTAGAAATTGGAGGTCTTGCCTTGCTTTAGTTCTCATTTATTCCTCCTGAATGGATGGTCTTGGATGCCGGACAACTTGCTTCCTAGGCCCCATTCCAACGATACAAGATGGAAATTCAAGAGGGGAAGAAACCTAGGGTTTCTACGGTGGAAACATAGTGAAACGGACTGAAGAACAGTGGAAATAAGAGAATGAACAATGAAAAACCAAATAAAACCTATCCTAATCGAAGAATCGATCGATTGAATCCAAGATTGGAGGGAAGAGGATGATGGAACTCGGTTAGGGGATGAGTCAGCTCGAATTGGAGTGAGAAAATCAAGAAAACCGTCCATTTTCCCTATTTTAGGTCAGTCTATCGTCGTTAAAGTGTCGACTCATGACACAGAGCCAAGTGTCGACACTTCTAGGTGTCGACACTTCCAAGTATCGACACTTTGACTAAAAATTGAAAAAAAAAGAAAATGGACCAATAATCAAAATAGGAAGAATTTTAAGGAATTTGAACAAGATTAAAAAGCAATTTTGATCAAACAAAGGTCAAAGATTATGAACAGTTGGGAATATCCAACAAACGGGTTGATGACCCCAAGTTCTCTTCTAATCATACTGAACCGATCTTCTTGGAGAGGCTTAGTCAATATGTTAGCAGTTGTATTTCAATACTAATAAACTCAAGCATAATATCATTATTTTCAACATGATTTCTATTAAAATGATACCTAATTTCAATATGCTTACTTCTAGAGTACTGAATAGGATTTTTAGTTAAGTTTATAGCACTAGTGTTATCACATCTTATAGGTGTCTTAATTAGTTTCATTCCAAAATCTTCAAATTGTTGCTTAATCTATAAGATTTGAGCACAACAATTTTCTACTGCAATATACTCAGCCTCAGCTATGGATAGTGCAACTGAAGTTTGTTTTTTTGCTAAACCAGGAGATTAAGTTAACTCCAAGAAATTGATAAGTTCCACTTATGCTTTTTCTATCAAATTTACACCCAACAAAATCAGCATCAGAATATCTAATTAAATTAATAGATGAATCTCTAGAATACCATAAACCAATATCAATTATACCAGACAAGTATTTAAATATGCGCTTAACAGCCAATAGATGAGATTCTTTAGGATTAGACTGACATCTAGCACACATACAAATACTAATCATGATATCTGGTCTACTAGCAGTCAAATATAATAAAGAGCCAATCATTCCATTATGTAATTTTTGATCAATTGATTTACCATGTTCATCCTTATCAAGTTTACAAGAGGGGCTTATAGGTGTACCTATTGATCTGGTAGTCTCCATCCCAAACTTCTTTAAGATTTCTCTTATATACATAGCTTGGTTAATAAAGATTTCATCTTTAGTTTGCTTGATTTGGAATCCGAGAAAAATGTTGAGTTCTCCCATCATGCTCATTTCGAACTCTCCCAGCATAAGCTTGGCAAACTCTTGACATAGAAGTTCATTAGTAGCACTGAATATAATGTCATCAACATAAATTTGTACTACCAATAAATCATCACTTTTCTTCTTTATAAATAATGTAGTGTCAACATGACCTCCAGAGAAATCATTTTCAATTAAAAACTTGCTATGTCTTTCATACCATGCTCGGGGTGCTTATTTTAAACCATAAAGTGCTTTATGTAGTTTAAAAACATGATCAGGATGTGCATGATTTTCAAATCCAGGTGGTTGTTCGACAAATACTTCTTCGGTAATAAAACTATTTAGAAAAGTACTTTTAACATCTATTTGAAATAATTTGAAGTTCATAAAATAAGCAAATGCTAAAAATAATCTAATTGCCTTAAGTCTAGCAACAGGAGCAAAGTTTCATCAAAATCAATCCCTTCATCCTAATTGTAGCATTTGGCAACTAGTCTAACTTTATTTCTAATTACAATACCATTTTCATCCAATTTATTCCTAAATACTTATTTTGTACCAATGATTGAAATATTAAATGGTCTTTCTATTAGTATCCAAATATTGTTTCTTTCAAACTGATTTAATTTTTCTTGCATAGCATTAATCTAATTAGGATCTTTTTCAGCATCTTCAAAACATTTTGGTTCAACTTGAAAAATAAAAGCAATATAATCACATTCATTTCTAATTGAAGATCTTGTTCTTATCCATTTTGATGGATCACCTAGGATTAACTTCTTAGGATGTCCATGAGCATACCTCTACTCCTTGGTAGATCTTGATGCTTTGGTGTGGATTATATGGCTTCTTCTCTTTCATTCTTATCTTGATCTTCTTCACTTTGTTGAGAAGGTTGATTATCCAATGTCAGCTTCTTTAACTTTTTAGCATCTGCACAAGCATCAGAAGTATCATCTTTTCTAGAGAATTTGTTAGCATATTATTCAAAGACTACATGTACAAACTCCTCTACTACTAAGGTTCTCTTGTTAAAAACTTTGTATGCCCTACTTGATGTAAAGTATCATAAGAAGATATCTTCATCAGACTTGGCATCAAATTTTTCTAAATTATCTTTACCATTATTCATGATAAAGCATTTATACCGAAAAACACGAAAATACTTTAAAGTTGGTTTTCTTTGATTCCTAAGCTCATAAGGAGTTTTCTTTAAAATTGGATGAATTAAAATACGATTTAAAATATAACAAGCAATATTAACTGCTTCAACAAAAAAATATCTTGGCAAATCATTTTCACAAAGTATAGTGCGTGCCATTTCTTCTAAAGTATGATTTTTTCTATCTACAATCCCATTCTGATGAGGTATCCTAGGTGCAGAAAAATTGTATTCAATTCTTTTTTCATTGTAAAAGTTTTCAAAATCTTGATTTTCAAATTCAGAACCATGATCACTATGAATACAAATAACTGAAGTACCTTTTTCATTTGAAACTTTTGGTTAAAACTTCATAAAAGCTAAAAATGATTCATCTTTGTGAGCAAGAAATGAAACCCATGTAAAGTGTAAAAAATCATCCACTATAACTCATCCATATATCTTACCTCCTAGGCTAGATATCCTAGTTGATCCAAAGATATCCATATGGAGTAGTTCTAATGGCCTAGAAGTTGTAACAAATCCTTTAAGTTTAAAAGATGTTTTTATTTGTTTTCCAAATTGGCATGCTTCATAAATTTTATCTTTCTCAAAACTAAGTTTTGGTTAATCTCTTACTAAATTCTTTTTGCAAAGTTTTGATAGTAAAAATATGTTTGCATGACCTAATCTATGATGCCAAAGCTAACTAGTCTTATTAATAGTGAAATTCGTTTCAACCAGGCATTCTCTATTAGGCAAAGATAGATTATCCAAATCAACAAGATAGATATTACCATGCCTTTTTTCAATGAGTTTCACTCCAATTTTATCAGGACTAGCAATCATGCAAAAAGATGTTTCAAAAATAACTTGAAAACCTTTATCACAAAATTAGCTAATATTTAAAATATTATGCTTTAAACCTTCAACTAAAAGAATATTATCAATCCAAGTAGAAGGGGAGATGTGAACATTACCAATACCAATGATTTTTCCTTTACTATTATCACCAAAGATTACACTCCCTCCATTTATTGCTTCAAGAGAGGTGAATTGCTTCACATCTCCTGTCATGCGCCTTGAGCAACCACTACCAAGATATCACAGTCTTTTATTTTCATTGGTTGCAAGACACACTTGTAAAATAAATTTAGTTTTGTTTTTAGGTACCTAAGCCAACTTGGGTCCTTTAGGGTTAGTATTAAAAGTGGTTCCTTTTGAAACCCAAATCCTTTTAGAATCACTAATTTTTATTAAATTACATTGAAAAGCTTTATGACCTACTCTTTTGTAAAAAAAACATGTAATGCTAGATGATGCAAGTATAAAAAAATTTTGAAATACTTTTGCTATTTTTAATGTCTATAACCTAATCCAGCTTTATTAAAAATAGCTCTTTAATTGTTTAAAAGAAGATTTAACTTTTCAAAACTGTATGTAAATTTTTCAATAAAAGGTTTTATTTTATCAAGCTTGTCTTTATATTGCTTATTTTCTATTTCAAGATCTTTACTTTTCTTCAAAAGTTCATTATTTGAAATAAATGCATTAGGTCTTTTTAAAACTTCATTTTCCATAGATAAAGCATTATTTTTCTTTTCTAAAACATCAATTTTATTTTTCAAATCATTGACTTCATTTAAAAGAGTAGTGTTTTCATGTGAAAAAGTGTTTGCATGCTTTTTCAACATTTTATTTTTAGAAATCATCACCTTATGGTCATGCATCAATTCATCAAATGCAATTCTTAATTCATCAAAAGTATAATCTATTTCAAGATCAGAATTTACCTCTTCTTCTTTATGTTGTAGTGCCATGAAACATAGATTGGCGACTTCAGTTGTTTCTTCATCTGAACTAGAGTCCTCACTGTCACTCTAAGTCGCCATCATTGCCTTTTTTCTAAGCTTTTTCCTTGATTTTTTTAGGAGAGCGTAGTCAAACTTGTAATGTCCAGGATTCTTACATTCGAAGCAGATAGGTACCTTCTTCTTCTTGTCCTTTTCTTTCTCCTTTTCTTTTTCCTTTTCTTTACTTGGTTGAAACTTTTTTTTGTAAGGGAATTTCTTTCTCTTCATGAATCTTCTGAATTTTCTTGCTAGAAGAGCTTCCTCACTCTCATCATCTTCTTCTTCTTCTAATTTTTTATTTGAGGATTCTTCTTGAGTTGTAGACTTGAAAGCTATCCCCTTTTACTTCTTGTCCAAATCCATAGATTTTTGTTTCAAATTTAGCTCATAAGTCATGAGCGATCCTACTAACTGCTTCAATGGTAGTTTGTCAACATCTTTAACTTCTTGTATAACTATCACCTTTGGATCCCAAGATGTTGGAAGTGACCTTAGAATTTTGTTAACAAGATCAGCATTAGACATAATTTTACTTAAACTTCTCATGCCATTTATAATGTTTATGAATCTGGTGTACATGTCAGTGATAGATTTATTTGGTTCCATGTGGAACATCTCATAAGTGTGCACTAACATGTTAACCTTAGTGTTCTTCACTTGATCAGTATCCTCATGGGTAACCTCAAGTATGTCCCATATTTTTTTGGTAGATGTGTATGTAGAAATCCTATTGAACTCACTAGAATCCAATGCATAATAAAGGAGATTCATTGCTTTTGCATTAATCTTGGATTATTTAATGTCATTTTTATCCCAATCCTCTTCAAGCTTTGGGATGGAAACACCATTAACCATGACCAAAGAAATATGAGGACCTTTATCAAATACTTTCAATAAATTATAATCTATAGAATGCATGTAAATTCTCATTCTAGTTTTTTAATAAGTATAATTAGTTCCATTAAAGTATGGAGGTCTGTTTGAGTCTTGTCCCTCAACTACACTAGTACCAAGGGGGGTTTCCATAGACCTTTACTCAAGATGGTTAGACCTATATACTGAAAACATGGCTCTGATACCACTTGTTGCCCAGTAAGCAACCCAGGAGGGGGGGTGAATTGGGTTTCTAACAATTACTTGCAAGGATATGTGCCAATATAAATATTAAATCGAGTACTAGTGTGAGGTGAAATAGGATGCTCTTGAAGAGTATGCAGCGAAAATATAAATGCAACAAATATAAGAGCAAGAAAAGAAAGCTAGAGACAATCACAAACACAAGCCAAGTATAGTGGTTCTGTGCTTTCCAATGTACCTACATCCACTCCCCAAGGTCCACTTGAAAATTCACTATAATCTTCCACGATTATAGTCGATTAGTTTTTCGAGCTCACTAATCAAAACCCCTTTTAATTTTTACAAGGCTCACCAAAAGAAATCTCTTGGTTTTCAAAGGCTAACCAATAACCTCCTTGATTTTAAACTAAGCTTACCAAAAACCTCCTTGGTTTTCAACTAGGCTAACCAAAAATCTTCTTGATTTTCAAATAGGCTAACCAATAATCTCCTTGATTTTCAACTAAGCTAACAAAAAATCTCCTTGGTTTTGTTCTTAAGCTCACCAAAAATCTTTATAATAAAGATATGAGATGAAGTAAAGTAAACAAGAAAAACTTTCTAATATAAAGCTGATACTCTTTGAAGCTTGGAGAAGTTGCTTGTCTTGAACTTGATGAAGCCTCAATCAATGCTCAAAAGTGTTGGACTTGAATGCTTCTTGATAGCTTTGAATGCTTGGAGACTTCTTTTTGCTTGAAGGTAGTTGCTCTCAATGAATGGGAGTGAATGCCCTTGCTTCTCTTTCTTTTTCTTGTTCTCTTCTTATCCTCTTCTGTTTTAATTTGATTTGAATCACTTAAATACCATCCCAAGGCCTTAAGGTCAGTTTGTGATTGTTAGACATGAAAAACTAGCCATTGAAAGCCAAGAGGGCCGAGTTCTGCATTTGAAAAACTAGCATTACTGTTCCTAGAAGTCCAAGTGTCGACACTTCAAGCTGTGAGTCGACACTTAGGGTCAACACTTAAGTCCCATGAGTCGACACCTAGTTCAAAAATCTTCATTGAAGCTCTCTGGAATTCTCAGGTGAGTCGACACTTCTTTAGGTGAGTCAACACTTGAGTTGATACTTGACATCCATGAGTCGATACTTCAGGTAAGTCTTCAATTTCAGCATATTTTTGTAAGAAATTTATATCAGGCCTTGAGTCAACACTTGAGTGGCGTGAGTCGATACTTCACCAGTGTCATCTGAAACATTTTCTGCATGCCAGTTTGAGTCGACACCTGCACTACCATGAGTCGACACTTGAAGAGATTTCTTCAAAAATCATTGAACTTTTGTTGAAACCTTTTTTAACTAAACTCTTTAAGTCCTTTAAAGAATTTCTCAAGTACTTAAGTTCATTTATAACTACAGATGGCTTCTTCATCATTTGACAAGCAATCCAATTTAGTTATTTTGATGAGTACTTTTTTCTATTAAATATACTTCAAAGAACATGTCAGTACTCAACTTATACTTAAGTGTTTTGCTTATTATCAAAATCAAAAATGGAGTCAACAAAGCTTCCTGTGCATGCATCACCACCATGCCTAAAGTGGAACCGCTTTCATGGTGGGGGGACTAGTTTGGCTGACATTCCAATGTTGTGCCCGGTGCTCCCCCATTCCTGGCATGCCAATCTGTTGCCGCCTGGACCATCATGGCTTGTAGCTCCGGCATGGTGTCGGGCATCACTCCCCTCGCCTAGAATGCTGCATGCATTCTTGGACCCCTATAAAAGAAAGAGAGACCCAGGCCAGGGATTTTGAAGGGGGCACTCTGATGATCAAGTCAGTGGGCGATCCAGGAAAACATATCCCCCTCCGTGGATCGCAGTGAGGTTTCCACATTCGAGGATATTATATTTGAGAAAAGAAAGTGAGTGTAAGGTGTTAGTAGAAAAGAAGGGCTAGAGCGGGGTCGATTGTGTCCATGGGATTCTTCCAACGAATTCCCCGATAGCCCCAGAGCATTGCATCTGGTATGCTCCTCCTTCTATGTGCCAACCTTTACCTCCCTTACCCCTTACTGATTTTTGCCTCTGGTTTCTCTCCTCTCGTTCGGAGGCCCCTCTTGGTTTTTATTATGGAGAGGCCATGTGTGTAACCTCGTCCTTGCTTTCCTGATGTTCTCCTTTTGGAAGAGTTCCAGAGGGTGACATCTGGCAGCACGCAGAAACTGAGTATGAGCTCCCGTTTACCCCTTTGAGGTGGGGGGTTATTTTGCTTGTTCTGAAGTTTTGGTTGGTCATCATGTTTTAGGAAACTTGGCAGAGCACCGGCATGCAGGCAGCCACCCCGGGGTTTGAATCCTCTGGCGTGGCCTTCCACTTGTGGGTGGTGCAAACGGTAGATTGGGGAGCACCGTGCCTTGACGGGGACATTCCTTCTTGATCGGTATAAACTGAGGCCTGGGGGGCCCTGGTGCTTCGACAAGGTGCCCCCCTCCATAGGCCTCAAGCAGCGGGCTACCGCCTGTCAGTTGTACTATCTCAGCGATAGGGACTGTGGAGGCAATTCTCTTTTCTGACATGATTTGAACCTCTCTCGCTTTCCCTCCTGTGCTTAATGGTAGCTTGAGCTCGACCTCGCTAGGAACTGACCTTGGCAGGGGGCTCACTTCGGCTCCTTGCTTGGGCACCAAGCTTAGGTGGCACCTCCACCTGCTGGCTGGTGACTGACATCCAGATGGGCTTCATGTCAGCGGATACAGCCATATCAGTTGTGTAACACAAGGCTTACCTTAGTGTTAAATATGAATTATCCTAGTACAGTTTTGCTTTATAGTATGTTTGGTAGTATTGCTTTATTGTGTAATACGAGGGCAATGTTATTCGAACATGTCTATATAGAAATGAAGGGTCTAACTAAACTAAGACATTGTAGTTTGTTATGTAACACAAGACTAAAGTGTCTTAGAGACAGTTCATTTGTTGAGAATTGCATGGGTTGCAATTGAAAAGGAATTCCTACCTTTGAACTCATGAGTGTTTGTTGTATAACACAAGGCACTCATGAGGAATTGGGATCTTAACCTCACTAAAGAAACCTAGTAAGGTTTCTCACTTACCATAGGTGAGGGTTATGGTATTCGAATAAAATAGTAGAAGGCATAATTAGATATAAAGTCCTAATCTAGTTATGAATGTCATCTTGAGTGGTCTACTTATATTGTTCTAAATAAAATGTAGGATTTATTATGGCTTCAAATTTATCACTGCGAGGCATTTTAAATGTTAATAAGTTGACCAGTCCGAATTATATGGACTGGTTGAGGAACCTGAGGATAGTATTAACTTAGAAGAAGCTTTCTTATATTCTTGATTCTCCGGATCCTGAGCCGATCGGAGAGGATGCATCTAAGGAGGAAAGGGCCACACATAAAATGTGGCTAAAGGATAACATGACTATTAGGTGCATCATGTTGGCCTCGATGAGCAATGAGCTTTGGAGGCAACATAAAGAGATGGAACCTCAACCATATTGCTTGATCTTAAGGAGCTTTATGGAGAGCAAAGTAGGGCTGCTCGGTACAAGATATCGAAGCAGTTTTCCGTGCACGCATGAGTGAGGGTTCATCAGTGCAAACCCATGTTTTGAAAATGATTGACTTAATCACCTAATTAGGTCAATTAGGATTTGTAATGGATGGTGAGCTTAACTAGGGTTTGATCCTACTGTCACTCTCGGATTCCTTCTCTCGGTTTGTTCAAAATTATCATATGAACAAACTGAATATTTCTTTGCCTAAGCTGCTTAACATGCTTAAGATAGCAGAGAACCATTCTAAGGGAGATAAGGCTTATCTTTTTCTTGTTGATGGGAAGAAGAAGGAAATTTAGAAGGGTTTGAAGAGAAAATTCAACCCTAAAAGAAACATCCATAAAAAGAAAAAAGCAAAGAAGGTTGTTAATGATGGAGCATGTTTTCACTGCGGTAAGCAGGGGCATTGGAAGAAAAATTACAAGATATATCTTACAAGTATGAAGCAAGATACCGGAGGAGCATCTAAAGGTTTGTACATGATACAAACAAATTTATCATTGAGTGCTTCCATTTCTAATTCATGGGTATTAGATACCGCATGTGGGTCTCATATCTGCAAGTCATTACAGGGACTCCACATAATTAGAAGCTTGAAGAAATGTGACTTCGAGCTATATGGCACAAGTGGTGAAGCCATGAACACTGAAGCTGTGGGCACCTATCTTCTATTATTACCTTCGGGTAATATATTAAAGTTAGAAGATTGTTACTATGTCCCAAATATTATAAAAATTATTATTTCTGTACCCTTGTTACTACAACAAGGATATGAAATAAGTGTAAAGAGCAGTGGCTACTCTATTCTTCATTCTAATAAAATATTTGGACATGGTTATTTTATCAATAGTCTTTTAACTTTAGAACTCAATGATACAATATTACTTATTGATAACAAGAAAAGAAAAAAAGATAATGTCAATGTCACATTTCTCTAGCATTGCCGATTAGGTTATATAAGTGAGTCAAGGATAAACAAGTTAGTCAAAGATAATTATTTTGATCCTTATGATTTTCAATCATCAGGAACTTGTAAATCTTGTCTCATAGGTAAAATGACCAAGTCTCCATTCACTGGACATGGAGACAGGGCAATTGAATTATTAGGTCTTGTATATATTGATGTGTGTGGACCTATGACAACTCAGGCCAGAGGAGGATACTCTTATTTTATCAAATTTATTGATTACTTATCTAGGTTTGGACATGTGTATCTGATGAAACACAAGTCCGGAGCCTTTGATAAGTTTAAAGAGTATCAAAGTATGGTTGAACAATAAACTGGACATAGTATTAAGATTCTTCATTCTGATCGAGGAGGAGAATACTTGTCTAGTGAGTTTCTAAACATCTTAAGGACAAAAGCATAATCTCTAATGGACTCCTCCTTATACACCCTAATTAAATGATATGGTAGAAAGGAGAAATCGTACCTTATTAGACATGGTGAGATCCATGATGAGCTTCACAGATCTTCCTATTTTTTTCTGGGGATATTCCTTGGAAACTGTTGCTTATATTTTGAACAAGGTACCATCAAAGTCAGTGACTAGTACTCCATATGTGTGGAATGGCAAAAGACCAAATCTTAAATACTTAAAAATTTGGGGTTGCTATGCTTATGTCAAAAAATAATTTTGGACATAAGTTAAGTGCTAGGGCTGACAAATGCAGGTTTGTTGGTTATCCCAAAGAGGGGATTGGATACCTCTTTTATCATACTACTGAACAAAAGATATTTGTCAATAGACATGCTATATTCTTGGAGCAATAATTTATCCAAGAAAGAAGTAGCGGAGCAACACTTGAACTTAGTGAAGTTCAAAACCAACAACCAATCCCTGAAGAGTCTTCAAATAAAATTTCTCAACCAAAGATTCTTGTTGATCAAGAACATCCACAACACACACCTCCTCTCTAAAGGTCAGAGAGGGTGCGGAGTGCACCTCTCATATATGGCTTTTTCATTGGAAATGATAATGAGGCCAGTATCATTCAAGATGATGATCCTGTGACCTATACAGAAATTATCGAGAGTAGAGATTCCAATAAATAGCTAAATGCCATGAAATCTGAAATGGACTCCATATATTCCTATCAGGTTTGGACCTTGGTAGATCTAGCTGAAGGAATTAACCCAATAAGGTATAAATGGGTCTTCAAGAAGAAGATTGGAGCAGATGGCCAAGTAGATACCTACAAGGCTAGGCTAGTGGCAAAAGGTTTCAAACAAAAACATGGTATTGACTATGAAGAAACATTTTCACCATTAGCAATGCTCAAGTCCATTACGATTTTGCTTGCAATAGCAGCATACTATGATTATAAAATCTGGTAGATGGACATAAAGACTGCTTTCCTCAATGGATATCTTAAGGAAGAAGTCTATATATCACAACTAGAAAGGTTTGTCTCAAGTGGGAGACCAAACCAAGTATACAAACTTAGAAAATCCATATATGGATTAAAGCAAGCATCGAGGAGTTGGAACATCCATTTTGATGAAGCAATCAGAGAGTTTGGTTTCATTAAAAATATGGATAAACCTTGTGTATATAAAAAGACAAATAGGAATGCAATTATCTTTTTGGTTCTGTATGTCGATGACATACTTATCATTGGAAATGATATCCCAATGTTACAATCTATCAAAACATGGCTATCATCAAAGTTTTTCATGAAGGATCTGGGAGAGGCATCCTATATATTAGGGATTAAGATCCATAGAGATAGTCTAAGAGGATGCTAGGCTTATCCCAATCCAGGTACATTGACTTAGTGTTGAAGAGATTCAACATGGATGGTAATAAGAGGGGTTACTTATCTATAACTCAAGGCATCTCTCCAAGAAAATGTCTCCTAAGACATCAGAAGAGAGAGAAGATGGCTATGATTCCTTATGCTTCGACTATAGGATCGATTATGTATACCATATTATATATCAGGCCTGATGTTGCTTATGCCTTGGGCATAGTGAGCAGGTTCCAGGCAGATCCAGGGGAGGATCATTAGAAAGCTGTGAAAAATATCCTTAAGTATCTGAGAAGGACTAAGGATGTTTTTCTTTTATATGATAGATCAGATTTAAAACTAGAAGGATATACAGATTCTAGTTTTCAATCAGAGCCAGATGATAGCAAATCCATATCAAGATATATCTTCATCCTATATGGTGGTGCAGTGAATTGGAAGAGTACAAAGCAGTCGGCTGTAGCTGACTCAGTCACTGAGGCAGAATACATAGCTACAAGTGAAGCTGTGAAGGAAGCTGTTTGGATGAAGAAATTTATCATGAAATTGGACGTGGTTCCTGAAATACAACAACCAGTGCCACTATATTATGATAACACTAGAGTTGTTGTGCAAGCTAAGGAACCAAGGTCTCATCATAAGTCAAAGCACATCCTAAGACATTTTCACCTCGTTCGAGAAATCATAGAAAGACAAGATGTTGTCATCGAACGAGTTGATATAAAGAACAATATAGCAGATCCATTCAATAAAGCACTATCTCAGCAGCAATTTGATCGCCACTTAGATTGTATGGGTATAAAATACAAAGGTGATTGGCTTTAGTGCAAGTGAGAAATTGAAAGAAAAGTGCCCTAAAAGCCAATCTTTATAAGGGCATTTTTGTAATCTTCCAACTCTTGTATGACATTAATATATTAATAAAAGGCATTTTGTTTCATCATGCTGCTATATTTTATTTAAAGATTATGATGAACTCCGTAGGTTAGGGCAAAGGAATTAGGATTATGATGAAGATCATAACGGTGAGACCTAAGTTCCTATAAATCCTAATATAAAATATTCCTAGCCGTTAGATCATCGATTCGGGATCGAGGCTTCCGGAAAGACTAGCTTATCCTATGTATGCTCGACGGAGAGGGTGGTTGGTCTCATAGCCACTAATATAGAGACATTAATACAAGGATAAGGGTGGTCATTAGGGTATGAGTTTATCGAACTGATCCGCACTGAGAATATCTTATGGAAGTCTTACTACTTGTCAATAGATAATTCTCATAGTGGAAGTTATACAAGTGATCTTTAGACCTGAGATCACTATGGTTCCTTTTGCACACTAAGCCTATTTTGGCTCATACTCATTCATGACATTGAGTCATGTATGGGATGTTCTCGGATATGTTGAAGGTGTATGAAGGATGTGAGTGGACCAAAAGGAATTGATCATTCCTAGTAAGAGAAATTGTTATCCTAAGTAATCTCTTTGATTGATGACTCAGGGAGTCTTTGATCAAAGCAAGATGAGATTAGAAGTGGTTTCTAATCAGTCATCAGTAAAGTTTTCATTATCGAATTGAAATTCGAAATGACTAAGTGCTAGGGTTTGATAATTATCCATACCCATCACTTATTTGGGATAAAGGGAGATCAAAAGATTGAATTGCACGGTAACTTTCCATTGAAGGGTATTTTAGTACTTTCCATCAAATTTCATATCTTTTGGATAGGCATGACACGTTGCTAGATGTCAATCATATTTTGTAGATTTTCATGAATTAATTCGATTAGATTCATGAGTCAATTCGAAAGCTAGTTCGAATTGGCAACTTAGGTCAGCTCAATTTGACCTAATTAGGTCAATCGGGTTCGATTGGATTGAATTAGCTTGGACCTAGACCTACTGTTAGCTAGATGTGGAACCCAAAGGGTCACACACATTAGAGAATTGTCCTAGAAAGTCAATTAGTATTTTATTAGTGTCATGGGATCCTAATTGGTTAGCTAGATTACACACTAGCATGTGTAGGCTAACCTAACTCCTAACCCAAATTGAATTGGGTCTAAAGGTTGCTTAATGGGCTAACCAATTTTAAGGGAATCCTAGATTGGCTTAAGCCCAAAGTGGGGCAGCAATTATATAGTTTTATCCAGATTTTATCAGCCTTTATTTAATTTTTATGAAGAGTCCAAATGTGGAGGGACTCTTAGTGCCAAATGAATTATGCGCCAAGATAAGATGGCATGCAAAAAAGGAACTAGAGTCTTTATGCTTAGGGGATTTGTTTCTAGATGAAACAAGGTGTTCCTAGCCTTATCCCATGTCCAAATGCTATGGCTAATTACCAGTGGAAAATGGCTTGGGTGGTGAAGAAAAATTGGCGCACAAATGAAGGGATGCATCCCTTTATGTTAACCGCAGATGATTTAAATCCAAGAGCCCTTCTCAATAAAGGAACTTGACTCTTGGATAAGTCACAATGCTTCCACACCATCTTAAGACCCCTATCAACCGGTTAAGTGCCACATGGCATGAAGAGAAAAGGCATTTGGTGTAGGAAGGGTCATGGCTTTTGGAGCAGGAAGAGTCATGATGTTTCAAGATAAGACTCCATCTTAATGAAGGGTCTTATTTGATATGTTGATTAATAGATCAAAGGCTAATGAAGAGCCATCATTAGTGGTGCGGGCACCAGACTCAGAAGAAGACTTCAGAGCTCCATCTGGATCTCTGATTAACCTTGCCCGAAAAATTAGGATTTTTGGCTTGTAATAAGGGTTGACTTGATCAACTCAATTTTAGTTTGAGTCTGTATTACCTGCATTTTTATTTTGTTGAGTCATTTTGACTCAGTAGTGGACTAGGGCTTCAACCTGGGGGTGTTACATTTTCTCCCAAGGCCAAGCAAGTGGGCGCCACACTCCCAGCCACACTCCCAGCCATACGCCTGAGTCCAGGGGGCGCCACATCTCCATCCAGCAGGCTTTGGTCCCCACACCACAGATAGCAGCTCCCCTCTTTCATGCGCCAATTGAGGAGAAATCCACCAGGGGTCCACAAATCAAGGGGGCGGCCCAAGACTTCCCAAAAGAACCAAACTATGAAAGGGAAGAAATTTTCTTGGAGAGAAATTCAAGGAGGCTCCTATTACCTGCCAGAAATACTCAAAACAAAGTTAGAAGGAGCCATAACTTGGGGAGAAAGAAAAGGAGGTATCCAAAAAGGGTTGAGCCATGAAAGGAAGGAGATTTCTCTTTAAAAGCAAGGTTAGGAGGCGCCCTAATCATTCCAACTAAAGTCAGATATAAAAGGCAACAAATTTTCTCTTGGAGGGCAAGGTTAAGAGGCGCCCAAACACTTCCAGATAAGGCCAAGCATAGAAGGAAAAAAATATTTTCTTGGAGGTCAAGACAAGGAGGCGCCACCCACTTTCCTTTTTGAAGCTTCAATCAACTTTGGAATTAATTGGCCGGCCATATGAGTAGGGATTGATATCCTAATTTGAAGATCCCCTCCTTTAGTCCCACATGGGAAGATGTAAAACCCTACTCTCTTGTAATGGCCTATAAATTAAACCCCCATGTAAGTTTGAAAGGGAGATGAATGAAGCCAAATTTTTTTTGTTAGCAAACTTTGTGTTTTCTCTCGTCCGCACTTGCATCCAGGTGTTGAGCTCCGTGAGGGAGTAAATCCGGGTTCCCCAGGAACCTTGAGGAGGTGTGAGATCACCAAAACCCAAACCCTAGGTTAGCCACTTCTACTCCAAAACCCTAGCCGCCCACCATCCACTTCAATCCACCAAACCCTATCCTATTCCACCTCCCACGGCCTCTCTCTCCAAGTCCAGGCCGACCACCAGCATCCAGCTACAGTCCGGATACTTCAGATCCAAAGCTCTTTCCAGAGGGAGTCGAATCAGCCTTCAAGAGAATCCGGATCTCAGCGACATCAGCCTTCAAGTTCTTCGAACTGGTAAATCCTTCCCAGAGTCTCTGAATCCATCACTTGTTTTTCTTCTTCCCAGATCTTGAGTCCAGGAGAAGCCGACCCAGCCATGAGACCAGTATTGGAGGATCCATTGCGAAGATAGCCGAATCCGAGGATCCAACAATCTGCCCGAGAGAGTTCTTCCACCCAAATTCTGTGAAGATCACTGTCTGGTTGGTAACCCATCTCTCCTCTCTATTTCTGTCCTGTTGAAAGTTCAGAGCGAAACCCTAGGTCTGGGAGTTTCTCAACCCCCAGCGATCCGTTACTTCTGAACTACTCTGATAACCTAGTTTTTCTAAATTGTGCTTTCAATCATTACCTAGTTTCCTTCAACAATAGTTTATCTTTCCTTTGAGTCATAACCGACTTCTGAAAATATATATAAAAAAAAAGAATTAGTCTTAATTTTACTTCCGCATACGCTTCTTTGTTCTTTGTTCTGCATCATTTTTGGTATCAGAGCTCTCGTTCTGCATCAATTTTGGTATCAAAGCTTCCGTTCTGCATCAATTTTGGTATCAGAGCCCTGTCTAGGGTTTCTGACTTGCTTGCATGTTTTGAGTCTCTCTCTTTTTTACTTTGTCTGCTCGAAGTAGACTCCCCAGGACGTCCGGTCCTAGGAACGAAGCGAGGTGCAAACCTCCTCTTCCCATTCCACGGGATGTTCCTAGGGCGTGTAGGGGATCCGCTGGTTTACAACTTCGTAGCAGGAATTGTAAACGGGGAAGCATTATGTTTTCAGTCTGTAACTACCCTGTTACAGGAATTGTTTCTCATTGCAGGTAACTCCAGATTATGTGATTTTTATTTTGCTGGAACCAGTATAATTGAAGATATTTTATAGAATTTTCCTGTGATTTATTGGTTTTCGTGAAATTTCTGAGAGTTAAATTACTGCAACTCTATTTTTGTGTTTCTGCAATTCAACTATTTTGAGTGATCATCTCCTAATTCATACTAAGGGCATTTGAGCATCTAAGATAAGGGAAGGAGTTGATAACCTCTTCTTAGCCCAAAACCACCACCCATTCATTCGAACCTAAGCCTAATTTTAAAATTTATTAGACTTAATTTGCCCTAGTGAGCTAGGGACACCAACAAGTCGGGTCTAGGCTAGTGTTGAGTCAGTTTGTCTAGTTACTCTGTGTGTGCTTTGTACTCAGTGTCTAGAATGGTGATTCAGGGACTACATCCCGAAGGGCTTGTGTGCTGGTCCGCCTACCTAGCCAATCACTGATTGGTGTCTAGGATTGACAGTTAGGGACCTAACACTCCCCTTATACCTGCCTGGCTGAGTCCCGAGTTACTACAGGCTAGCTTGCCACTCTGATTGGGCATCTAGTTTGGACTCTAGGTCTAGTGAGCCAGTAGTCGCTTTAGTCTAGTCACATTCTGTGTGCTTGCTTGCATCATCATGTCCACCCGGAATGGAGTACCCTACCAACCTGGTCAGACCCAACCTGATTTAGAGGCCATGGTTAGAGCTCTTACTGAAAGTATGAACAAATTGAGTCAGGATATGAATGAGAATTTTACCCAGCTTAGGGATCGAGTCCAAGTAGTTGAGAAACGTAGACATCAAAATCGGACCCCTGATCCAAAATTTAATAGGCCCCAACCTCACCCATGCCAGGAGCCTAGGAGGACCTTATACCGTGATCCCGAGCATAACCTTAGGAAGCCTAACCATGATATCTATAGTATGGATCGTGTCTATGAGAGGTCCTTACAATATTCTAGACCAGTCACTCAACAACCCAAGTCATCTAGATCAAACCATTTAGATCCACACCCATGCCCAAGTAAGGTCTCTACTAGCTTGAAACCCAGTGTGACCCAGGTTCCTATATCGCAAGAGTGTTTGTTTTGTGGAGAAAGAGGCCATAAATCTAGTCAGTGCCCATGCATAGGACTGGCTTGTGCACAGCTAAGTGGTGAGAATCCTAAGGATGACATTAATGAGGGAGAACCCAAGCCTACCGGTGAGGAAGAAAGGTTAGGTATGACAAGCCCAGAATCAGTTGACCCGATTACCACTAACCCGAAACCCATTGAAGATGGCATCGAGGAAGTATATGATGCTGGCTTGAGTCTAGTTGATGAATATGAGAGGGAAGAACTTAAAGAATGTGACATCGATACTATTGGTTCCTTACTTGAGGAGACCTTGGAGAGCAACCAAGTGGTTGGACCTAGTTCAGAAATTCAAGAGATTTGTGAGAATCAGGTTCCTTTAGTCAAATACCCCCAGGAAGAACTCATAGTGTTAGCCCGAGCTATTAGTTCGTACCCTCTAATGACAGTCATTCTCCAAGTACCAATTGAAGATCTTTAAACTGAACTGTTTAAGTTTGCCCACCCTATAGTAGATCCTCTCCTTAGGATGACTGAATCAAGCCTCTTACAATTGGACCTTGTCCCATGCCCAGCCACTAAGGTCTCTCCCGTAATCTCAGTTGAACATCCTTGTCTTGAGCGGATTGATTCACCCAGTTCTGTAAAAGTCCTCCTTATGACCCCAGACCCCTTCCTTCGCATGACTGATCTACCCTTCTATACAGTATACCTTTCCGCACCCATATGTCAAGTTTCAAGTCTTGAGGTCATCATCCATAGGCCCTTCCATGAATCATTCTTCAATCCAGTTCTTGAGAACATGGATCATTATTTGCTTAGAGAACAAACTTTAACTGTTGCAATCACATGTCCTATGCTACTTCCCGAACCATCTCTTGAACCATTCCTGGGAGTAGCAAACTTTTTCTTTCGTAAGGATGATCAGTTGACACTCATAGATCACCATTCAAACCTTCAGGTCACCACCTTTAGTCAACAGGTAATTCGAGACTCCACCTCATATTTCCTCCCTTTCTCTAGGACTTCCAATGCTTCTTACACCATCCAAGTATACTTTGTCGAAGTCTTTAGAGTAAACCACGTGTCAGAACCTATTAGGTTTGCCACCTACTTCTGGAAGACCTTATGGCACCTACTAGGCACCCATGATAAGTTTTCATGCTCTGCATGCCATCCTCCGACCCAAGGTCAAACCTAGAGAGCCATAGTTTGTTAAGTTTAGACCTAGGTTTCCTTTGGAATAAAGTCCATTCTTTAGGAATGCATCGTCAGTCTAGTTTAGTTTTTTTTTCTTGACCCTTTACTAGGCTTTGACTCAGATTTTGGTTTGATTGAGAGCACCAGGAATTGGGATTTGTATTTTGTCCAGGGTTGAATTTGCATACAATGACTCGGTCAATAGGTCTACAGGTAAGAGTCCATTTGAAATTATGCATGGTTACAAACCTCACACACCTCTTGACCTAGCTCCTTTACCAGTCCACACACGAGTCTCCGAGTCTGCTGAAGTTTTTGCACAGCATATAAAAGACTTGCATAAAGAAATTCATGCCAAAATAAATTTAAGTAATGAAACTTATAAGAAGTTGGCTGATTCTCAAAGGCGAGTCAAAACTTTTGTTGAGGGAGACTATGTAATGATTAGGTTAAGGCCTGAACGGTTTCCTCCTGGAACTGTTAGAAAGTTACATGCTAGAGGAGCTGGACCATTTAGAGTAGTGAAGAGAGTAGGATCCAATGCCTATGTGCTCGAGTTGCCTTCAGAACTAGGCATTAGCTCCACTTTCAACATTACAGACCTAACAGAGTATAGAGAGCCAGCTGTGATTCCCAGTGAGCCTTTTGAGCCTAATCCTGATCTTGAGAGTGAACCCAACCCTGTGTGTCCACCAACAAACTGGCCTGTGAGGAAAGAGCAGATTGAAAAGATCCCGGATGATCAGGTTATCTCTACTCGTAATCGAGGATACCAAAGATACCTGGTCCGCTGGCAAGGAAGGCCAGATTCTGATGACTCTTGAATCTCCCGAGAAGAATTACAAGAATTGGACCCAAACCTCTTGGAGAGATACCAGAGCCAACTTGATCCATACTCGACAGGGTCAAGTTCCTCCCACCCTGGGAGAATTGGTGCGGGCACCAGACTCAGAAGAAGACTTCAGAGCTCCATCTGGATCTCTGATTAACCTTGCCCGAAGAATTAGGGTTTTTGACTTGTAATAAGGGTTGACTTGATCAACTCAATTTTAGTTTGAGTCTGTATTACCTGCATTTTTATTTTGTTGAGTCATTTTGACTCAGTAGTGGACTAGGGCTTCAACCTGGGGGTGTTACATTTTCTCCCAAGGCCAAGCAAGTGGGCGCCACAGTCCCAGCCACACTCCCAGCCATACGCCTGAGTCCAGGGGGTGCCACATCTCCATCTAGCAGGCTTTGGTCCCCACACCATAGATAGCAGCTCCCCTCTTTCATGCGCCAATTGAGGAGAAATCCACCAGGGGTCCACAAATCAAGGGGGCGGCCCAAGACTTCCCAAAAGAACCAAACTATGAAAGGGAAGAAATTCTCTTGGAGAGAAATTCAAGGAGGCTCCCATTACCTGCCAGAAATACTCAAAACAAAGTTAGAAGGAGCCATAACTTGGGGAGAAAGAAAAGGAGGTATCCAAAAAGGGTTGAGCCATGAAAGGAAGGAGATTTCCCTTGAAAAGCAAGGTTAGGAGGTGCCCTAATCATTCCAACTAAAGCCAGATATAAAAGGCAACAAATTTTCTCTTGGAGGGCAAGGTTAAGAGGCGCCCAAACACTTCCAGATAAGGCCAAGCATAGAAGAAAAAAATATTTTCTTGGAGGTCAAGACAAGGAGGCGCCACCCACTTTCCTTTTTGAAGCTTCAATCAACTTTGGAATTAATTGGCCGGCCATATGAGTAGGGATTGATATCCTAATTTGAAGATCCCCTCCTTTAGTCCCACATGGGAAGATGTAAAACCCTACTCTCTTGTAATGGCCTATAAATTAAACCCCCATGTAAGTTTGAAAGGGAGATGAATGAAGCCAAATTTTTTTTGTGAGCAAACTTTGTGTTTTCTCTCTTCCGCACTTGCATCCAGGTGTTGAGCTCCATGAGGGAGTAAATCCGGGTTCCCCAGGAACCTTGAGGAGGTGTGAGATCTCCAAAACCCAAACCCTAGGTTAGCCACTTCTACTCCAAAACCCTAGCCGCCCACCATCTACTTCAATCCACCAAACCCTATCCTATTCCACCTCCCACGGCCTCTCTCTCCAAGTCCAGGCCGACCACCAGCATCCAGCTACAGTCCGGATACTTCAGATCCAAAGCTCTTTCCAGAGGGAGTCGAATCAGCCTTCAAGAGAATCCGGATTTCAGCGACATCAGCCTTCAAGTTCTTCGAACTAGTAAATCCTTCCCCGAGTCTCTGAATCCATCACTTGTTTTTCTTCTTCCCAGATCTTGAGTCCAGGAGAAGCCGACCCAGCCACGAGACCAGTATTGGAGGATCCATTGCGAAGATAGCCGGATCCGAGGATCCAACAATCTGCCCGAGAGAGTTCTTCCATCCAAATTCTGTGAAGATCACTATCTGGTTGGTAACCCATCTCTCCTCTCTATTTCTGTCCTGTTGAAAGTTCAGAGCGAAACCCTAGGTCTGGGAGTTTCTCAACCCCCAGCGATCCGTTACTTCTGAACTACTCTGATAACCTAGTTTTTCTAAATTGTGCTTTCAATCATTACCTAGTTTCCTTCAACAATAGTTTATCTTTCCTTTGAGTCATAGCCGACTTCTGAAAATATATATATATAAAAAAAAGAATTAGTCTTAATTTTACTTCCGCATACGCTTCTTTGTTCTTTGTTCTGCATCATTTTTGGTATCAGAGCTTTCGTTCTGCATCATTTTTGGTATCAGAGCTTCCATTCTGCATCAATTAGTGCCTCCCCATCTTCGATAAATAGCCTTTGATGTTCAGGCCGAAGGTATGATTAATTATCTGATTCCTTTTTTTTTACACTTATACTCTGCCACACTATCCTTGTCTCCTCCTTCCCTTGTTAGAACTTAGGTCTCGTCTTAAGATAAGTCCACCATTTTAAGACAAAGGTTTAGGAAGAGATTTAATAAGTGATAAAGAGAGTGAAGAGAGGTTTTGGAGAAAGCTTAGAGTGCTCTACTGGAGGGCAAGGGTTTGAGCAAGGAAGGAGAGGCTGCCAAAGGAAGAAAGGCTAAAGTGAAGAGTCCCGGTAGTTTAAGCAACCTACTAAGGAGTGCTTCCTAGGATTAATTCCTATGTGGATCATCTCTGGAGGGCATACACTTATGTTCCTAGTGGAAAGAAGAAGGAATTAGCGTTCTAGGTATTCTTCCGAACCCTAATTGAATGACTTGTTAAATTGTAATGAATAAGGGATCTTGGGCTTAGGGTTTCTAGTTATTTGGAGTTTCAAAATGAAAATTTTTGAAATCCATTCTTTCGCTGTGCCACCAAAACCCAACAAAGAGGAGGACCATAGGTAAACCTTAGTTTTGATTTTTCAAAAAAAAAGAAAAAAATATATCTTGTCCCTTCTATGTAGGACTAACTATTTCTTGAGCAATTTGGTGGAGGGTATTTTTAATTTCCATGGACTCTTGTGAAAGGAAAAGTTTTGGGTAAAGAATGACTGACCCAGACACTACTTAAGATTTGGAGCACTTATTAGTAGGTTGCTCACCATCTAGGTATCGGTTGGATCTTCGAGAGAGAGTGCATCATTTAATGCACTCCAAGTTGCGATTACGCTCGATGGGCCAGCCACATATTTATCATGGTCTAAAAGTATCCGGCTACTTATTAAAAGCCATGGTTTGGAGGGATATCTCACAAGCACAGCACCAAGACCTGCTGATGGAGTACCAAGCATGGCTTAGTGGGATATGAAAAATTTGGTAGTCATGACTTTTCTACTCAACACCGTGGTCCCGAGTGTCTCACAAAGCGTGCAACTGTTGGAGACAGTACATGAGATATGGGAGTCAGTGGCCCAGATGTATTCTTAGCGGGCGAATCTTGCATAGGTATATGAGATTTGGTATCAGTTGAGGCAGCTTCGTTAGGGTATACTTTCTATTACTGATTATACTACAGAACTCAAAAGATTATGGGCTGAATCTGACCACTACCGTACCTTTCACCTAGAGAGCTCGCAGAGATATTTTGATTTCAAAGGTACCAAGAAGATGAGTGAGTCCAGGATTTTTTGTATGGCTTAAGTCCTGAGTTTGAGCCAATTTAAATATAACTCCTAGCTCGAGAAGATATGCCAAGCCTTCTCTACTGTTTTACAAGAGGAGATGAGGTCCAGAGTAGTTGCTTCTACCAAGCCAGTTCGCTTTACCCTCAGAGCTAAACCACTACCTCGGTCTAGTGCACAGCCATCTACCATACGCAATTATTATCACAAGCTTGGTTATGTCAAAGCCACTTGCTAGAAATTACATGGTCACCCCACTCAGTCTAGGCAGAAAAATTGAGACCATGGTCATGGTCATGGTTGTGGTCAGCAAAATACACATCTATCTGAGATAGTGGTTGAGTCTTCTACAGTATATCCCTTGAAGATTATTAGATCATGAAATAGTTGATGGACAAATATGAATCTACCTCCAGTTCATTACCTTCTCAAACTTCGGATAACCTACTACTGCATACTTTTAACTTTACCCAATCATGTATTACATAAAGTACAAGCTATGCATTTAGTTGTTAAGATAAGTCTTCTTCCTGGATTTTTGATTCTGGGGCTTCAAGTTATATAACTAGATCTTCTACCTTATTTAGTTCATACTTTCCTAGTTCTGGTCGAGATAAAGTTTGTATAGCTGATGGATCCCTTTCAACAGTTTCTGGTAAGGAAACCATCGACTGTATGCCTACTCTTTAGTTATCATCCATTTTGCATGTCCCGACCTTTTCCATGAACTTGTTATCTATTAGCTCTATTACTCGAGATTTAAATTGTTCTGTCACCTTTTTGCCATTTCATTGCATTTTTCAGGAGCTAACAACGGGGAAGAAACTTGGATCTAGTAAAATGCACAATGGCTTGTACTACCTAGAGAATAAAGGGGAGAAGCTTAATGATTCATTGCTTGGGTGTGCTCTATCGACAAACACAACTTCTTCTAAGTTCCTACTTCATCACAGATGACTAGGTCACATTTCCTTTCCTGCTTTATGTCAGTTGTTTCCTGCTCTTTCTCTATCTTGCTAGAACCTTACTTTAGTTTGTGATGACTATAAATTTGCCAAACATACCCATGGAGTATATTCTAATTCTAATAATCACAGTAATAATAAATTTGATATTATGCATTTGGATGTTTGGAGACCCTATAGTACTACTTCCTTTATAGAGCATCAGTAGTTTGTTACCTTTATTGATTGCTACAGTTGGGTGACCTGATTGTACTTACTGAAGAGCTAGCATGAAATATTCTCCTGTTTTAGGGAATTTCATAAATTGGTGGACACTCAGTTTGGAGCAAAGATTAGAATACTCTTATCTGATAATGGTATAGAGTATACGAATCAAGCATTTCATGCCTACTTGCACAATCATGGGATCATTCATTAAATGACTTGCATAAATACACCTGCATAGAATGGAGTAGCTGAATGAAAGAATCAGCATTTGCTTGAGATAACTCACTCTCTCATATTTTCTATGTGAGTTCCTAAATTTTTATAGGAGGAGGCTATTCTGACTACGGCTTACCTAATCATCATATACTTCTCCAAGTTCTTGACTTCAAGTATCCACTTAAGTGTTTGCAAGGAAAGACATAATATATTGTGCGACCCCGTATTTTTGGCTGTGTATGTTTTGCTCAGGACCATGCACCATCTGTTGGTAAACTAGATCCTCGAGCTCTGAAATACATCTTTGTAGGCTATTCTGCCACTAAGAAAGGGTATAAATGTTATTATCTACCTACACGGTAGATGCTAGTCACCATAGATATGACCTTTCGAGAAATAGAGCCTTACTATGTGACGAAACAGCTCCCTCGGCTTTCGGATACACCAAGTGGTGTCTCTATGCCATATGAGTTCTTGACCATGCCATCTAGTAGCCCTTGGTATGGGAGGGAGCATAGTGGTGGTAGGAGTAAGGAAGTAGAGACTGATAATGCTCAGGATGATCTTAGTAAGGCATAAGGTGATGGAATTCAAGGGAAGCAAAGTGAGGCTATTGTGCATTCTTCAATCATCCAAGCTTCAGTTCCAAGCATAGTTCCATCTAGGCTTTTTGAGTCCTCCTTTTCCTATATGAATAACAATAATTGATGTGGTAGGATCGCTAACATGGAACACACGTCAGACCCAGTCAGATGCCATGCTGGAGGAAGCTGCCATGTCAGACATTTCTCTTCTGACTCCTTCGCCAAGCAGCTCCCTCGAGGTCGAGACATCGTGGTCGAAGTCGAGCTCCACCTCTCTCCAGACACCTTCACCAGGCGACTCCCTCGAGGTCGAGATGCTGTGGTCGAAGTTGAGCTCCGCCTCTCTCCGGACTCCTTCACCAAGCGGCTCCCTCGAGGTCGAGACACCATGATTGAAGTCGAGATCCACCTCTCTCTGGACTCCTTTGCCAAGTGGCTCCCTCGAGGTCGAGACACCATGGCCGAAGTCAAGCTCCACCTCTCTACAGACTCCTTCGCCAGGCAGCTCCCTCGAGGTCGAGACATCATAGTCGAGGTCGAGCTCTGCCTCTTTCTAGACTCCTTTGCCAGGAAGCTCCCTCGAGTTCGAGATGCTGTAGCCAAAGTCGAGCTCCACCTCTCTCTGGGCTCCTTCGCCAGGCAGCTCCCTCGAGGTCGAGATGCCGTGGCCGAAGTCGAGCTTTACCTCTCTTCGGACTCCTTCACCAAGCGGCTCCCTCAAGGTCGAGACGTCGTGGCCGAAGTCGAGCTCCGCCTCTCTCCAAACTCCTTCACCAAGTAGATCCCTTGAGGTCGAGACACCATGGTCGAAGTCGAGGTCTTCTTCCCCGAGCTGGCCCCACTTCGGGCGACGGGACCAACAGCTGAAGGATGCCACCAAGCCACCCAAGGACCACGGAGAGGCACCCGCCAGGCTACAATAATTGCCCCAGTGACCACTTACACCAAAAGAGAAGCGGTCCCCCAATCGAGGTGCTGCACTCCCAACCAACTATCTGTGCCACACAAAAGAGGAAGTCAATCCATGAGATTAATCCAGGGAGTGGCTGCCCCCCCTGATCGAGGCTCTGCCAAGTTTTCCAAAATGGAGCGACCAGAAGGAGGGTTAGAGCACATGGTGCTGTTCCCTATCATGAATGGAGAAAGGCACCTCGCGCACGGCAAGGAACGTCGCCACACACGCTTGCAAGCGAGGGGGGATCCCAAGACAGATGGTTGGCAACCATCCTAGTTTAAAGGAGTTTTCCAAGGTTCCAAGGAGGTAAGTGACGAACGGGCAGGAGGGATGGCATACAGGGGGGCATCTAGAAGACCAAGTGCTCTAGGCTACCGGAGACCGATCGAAAAGGTCTCGACGGACACAACCAATCAGTCTAAGCTCTTCTCCACTGCCACTTCCCTTGCTCTACTCTCAACCAGTTCATACTCTTTAAGCACATATTTTTCTCCTCCTAGTGTGGAGTCCACCTACAGGGCTCAACCAGGAAGATCTGTTTCCCTGGTCGCCATTGACTTGAGCATCGGAGTGCCCCTGCCAGGATCACCAGCCCAGGTCTCCTCTATTTTGCAGGTCCAGCCATGCGAACAAGATCTTGAGTGACAAAGGCATGGTTCGAGGTTGTCTTCAGCTACAGGCCACGGTGTTCTAGATGGCAATAGATTGGTGCACCAAGTAGGGGAGGGGCAGGACACACTTTGATCCAAGCAAATCCCCTTGCAAGCAACCCCACCAAGAGCATGGTGATGACCCACATGAGGGAGGTTTCCACTAGTCATACGGGGGATCCTCCTTCTCGTGGGGATCTGTACAGTCCAAAAAGGAAGCTCCCCGCTCCACCGCAATCACCTCCAGTGGATTCTCAGCTGGCTGCACTCGCCCAGCAAATGTAGTTTCTGACTGCAGCGGTGCACCAGTTGTAGCATCAACATCGATCCCTGGCTACCCACCAATAGCCAAGGACTCCTGCGGCCCAAGCCGCTGCACCCCGCGACATCCTACGGTCCTTCCAAGGAAGGCCTTCACTACTGCAAGCCACAACAGATCGCTGGGCAAGCCACCAGAACCCAGTAAAGAGACAGTGGACTGGGTTAGCTGACCGAGAGAACCGATCCCCGACCTTCGAGCAAGCTGTTATCAAGCACCACTGAGGACACAGGGGCAAGGCCCCCCGTCATGACCCCCCTCAGCTGCTACCTTCACCTCCTCCATTGGCCTCAGCGGAAGGCTCAACCAATGAGGCCATCAGGCGCATGGCAGAAAGGCACCTGGAAGAACAAGAGTGCAAGCTAGTGAAGCTATCCCGCTACTTTGTGAATTTGAAGGGCTCCTCCAGTAAGCTTGCGGGCTATGACGCCCATCCTCCTTTCTCCCGGGAGATCCAAGAGGAATCGATCCCGGGTCGGTTCCGCATGTTGCAGGTGGATCCCTACGATGGGACCATCGAACCCCTGGACCACCTTGAGAGCTACAAGGCCCTCATGAGGCTCCAAGGGGTGATCGATGCTCTTTTCTACGTCTCTTTCCAGCCACCCTCCAAAAGGTGGCTCAGGTCTGGTTTACCCACCTTAAGTCTGAAAGCATCGGCTCTTTCACTCAATTGGAGCGGAAGTTCGTGGCCCACTTTGATGCCTGTTGAAAAGTGCCACAAGAGGTGGACAGCCTCTTCTCGATCAGGTAGCAAGACCATGAGCTCCTACGGGACTACGTGGCCCACTTTAAGGTTGCTGCACTAGAGATTTATAACCTGGATGAGCTAGTTGCCATGCTGGTTCTGAAGAGAGGGCTCAAGGACTTCCTGCCTGACCTACTCTCTAGATAAGAAGCCCCTGAAGACGTACTCCGAACTCCTCCTCCATGTTCACATGTACATCTATGCCGAGAAGGCGGACCATATGAGGAGGGAGCTGGACGGGAAGTCGCTAAAAAAGCCATCTCCCGGGGAGATGTCCAGGGTGCGGAAGCCCAGACCGGCCACCCCGAACTTTCGCCAGTGGCTGAAGCCAAAGAGCGGCCCCATTCCCGAAGAAAGATACACTCCTCTCCTAGCCCCGAGGATGAAGATCCTCATAGAGATTGAGGGAGAGTGCTACTTACATCACCCACCCCTGCTGAGGCCGTCTAGCGATCATGACAAGATGAAGTACAGCCAATTCCACCATGACCATAGCCACGATATCGAGGAGTGCCACCATCTCAAGAGGGAGATTAAAGACCTCATAAGGAAAGGCTACCTTGGGAAGTTCGTGGGGGGCAGGACCCTGACGGAACCTCAAGCGCTCGCTGCACTCCATCCGGTCCCTGTAGTCGATAACCGACCCACCGAGAAGCCTATAGAGATGATCTGTTGGGGAATCAAGCACGCCCTGAAGAGGGCCCGGGGAGGAGAAAATTTAGAAAATGTACTTCTCCTTGTGAGGAGAGGAAATCTGGGAATGAAAACATAAATAATGATGCCGTGGTCATCAAGATGACGATCGCTGACATCCTGTAAAATGGATTATGGTCGATAGTGGAAGTTTGACTTTGGCCTGATGTCCTTTTTTATGATTCTTTCTTCAGGATAAATCTATCCTCTGCTCAACTTAGGCTTGTGCACACTCCCCTCATCGGTTTCACAAGGGTCTCTGTGGGAGTCAAGGGACAATTACTCTCCCTGTTACTGCCGAGGTGCCACCTCGGCAGAACACCGTCATGATGACCTTCACGGTTGTTAGGCTTTTCTTGTCTACAACATGATTCTTAGCCATCCCGGGCTCAATCTGCTCGACGTGGTCATTTTCATCAAGAAATTATTGGTGCAGTTTCCCACTCCTTATGGTGTTGGAGAAATGAGGGGGGCACCTCAGTCGATCCAACACTGTCTCCAAGCCGTTCCTGGGGCCAACACCTCCAAGGAAGACCCCAGTGCCGACAACCTCGACCAAAGGGCGCAGGACCCCAGGGATGGCCCAATCAAGTGCCTGTTGTCGTATCTACTCGGAGCCGACCTGATGAAGATGGTGCAAATTGGAGCCCAATTGCAAGAGGAGGAATGGACCCACCTGCTAGAATTCCTTCGAGCAAATATAGACATGTTCGCTTGGACGGTGACCGACATGCCCGGGATTCCCTCTGATATCATCACCCACAAGTTTAGCATCGACCCGAAGTGCCGACCTATTGGATAGAAGAAGAGAAGCTTTGCCCCGGAGAGGCAACAGGTGATCAATGAGGAGGTGGACAAGCTCCTTGTGGCCGGCTTTGTCTGCGAAGTACAATATCCCAACTGGCTAGCAAATGTAGTCATGGTCAAGAAGAACAATGAAAAGTGGAGGATCTGTGTGGACTACACCGACCTCAATCGGGCCTGTCCGAAGGATAGCTTCCCACTGCTGAAGATTGACTAACTGGTGGACGCCACCTCGGGGCACCGCTTGCTCTCCTTCATGGATGCATTCTCTAGATACAATCAAATCCGGATACACCCGGAGAATGAGGAGCACGCTGCCTTCATCATAAATTGAGGGATGTACTGCTACCGAATGATGCCTTTTGGCTTGAAGAATACTGGTGCCACAAACCAACGACTGATCAATAGGGTCTTCAAGGACCAGATTGGCCGAAACATGCAAGTATATGTGGACAACATGCTCTTCATGAGCAAATCGAAGTCAGACCACGTCACCGACCTAGCGGAGGCCTTCCATAACCTCCGAATGCATAAGATGAAGCTAAATCCGGAGAAGTGTGCCTTCGGTGTAGCGGCAGGAAAGTTTCTTGGCTTCATGGTCACCCAAAGAAGAATCGAAGCGAGCCCGGAGAAGGTCCAGGCAATCGTTGACATGGAGCACCCCACCTCAAAGAAGCAGGTCCGGTGCCAGATGGGCCGGATTGTGGTCTTAAGCCGGTTCAACTTGAGGTCGGTCGACCGTTGCTTACATTTCTTTAAGGAGCTGCTCAAGGTTCACGACTTCGATAGGATCGAAGAATGCAAAGTAGCCTTTAAGGAATTGAAGAAATTTTTGGCATCACCACCCCTGCTCTCCAGGCCGGAGGAAGTAGAGGAGCTCTTGCTATAACTAGCGATCACCTCGGGGGTCGTCAGCTCGATCCTTGTCCACGCAGATGGGGATGGATCCCAAAAATCGATGTACTATGCCAGCAAAATCCTTCGAGATGTGGAGATAAAGTACACCCTCTCAGAAAAGTTATTTTCTGCTCTAATAATGTCTGCCCAGCACCTCTGGCCATACTTTCAAGTGCATCCTATTGCGGTCATGACAGACCAGCCACTGAGGGCCATACTTAGCCACCCCGAAACCTCTGGGTGTTTGTCTAACTGGTCTTTGACGCTAAGTGAATTTGACATCTCTTACTGGCCGAGGCCATCCCAGAAGGCTCAAGTGCTGCTGACTTCTTGGTCGAGTGCACTGGCATGAGCGAGGAGCCCGAGGAGACCACCTCGACCTTAGAACCTCGGCTGGAGCCTATAACCGAGGAGGAGACATGGGTCCTCCATGTAGACGGTGCATCAAACTCAGGAGGGAGCGGAGCGGGTCTCATCCTCGCTAATTGGGATGGGGTTATGGCTGAATGTGCACTCCGCTTCCGGTTCGCAGCAACCAACAACCAGGAGGAGTAGAAGCACTCCTCGTGGGACTCAGAGTCTTCCACGAGCTAGGTGTACCTAGCCTGAAGGTCTTCACTAACTCCCAGCTGGTGGTCGGGTAGGTCTCATGAGAGTATAAGGCTCAAGATCCTCAGATGATAAAGTACATGGATCAGGTCTGTTCGAGCATGATGGGTTTTCGATACTTCAGCATCTCCCACATCCCTCATGGAGAGAATGCTCGCACCAATGCCCTATCAAGGCTCGTGACCTTGTCGGACTCATCACTGGGGCACGCCCACTTTGAGTACTTGGAAAGTCCAAGCTACAAAGCTCCAGGAGAAGTCTAGTAGGTCACCCTGGAGCCCAGCTGGATGGACCAATACATCAGGTACATCATCGACGACACCCTACCAGAAGATCGAGTGGAGGCTGGCCTCGTCAAGAAGAAGGCCGCACGGTTTGTCCTGATGGACGAGCAGCTCTACCGCAAATCCTACTCCTATCCTCTCCTGAAGTGCCTGAGATCCACAGAGACAGCCTTTGTGCTCCAAGAAATATACGAAGGCCTCTGCGGGAATCATATCGGAGGGAGGATGCTGGCATACAAGGCCCTCCATCAGGGGTACTAATGGAAAACTATGAGGGCAGACACTGCCAACTTCGTGAAGAAGTACGACCGCCGCCAGTGCCACGCCCACATATAGCATCAACCATCGATGCTGCTCTCCCAACTCTCCACACCTTGGCCATTCGCCTAGTGGGGGATGGACATCCTTTGTCCATTCCCTCCTGTATCCGGACAATGCATGTTTCTGATAGTGGCTATTGATTACTTCACGAAATGGGTGGAGGCAGAGCTGCTAGCACAGATTACCAAAGCCGAGGTTGGCCAGTTCTTTTGGAAGTCGATCATCTACCGCTTCGGACTCTCCCACAACATCATCACCGATAATGGACTGCAGTTTGATAATCGAGAGTTCGAAGAGTTCTAGGCCGACCTCAGCTTTCAATATCACTTCACCTCCATGGCTCACCCCCAGACCAACGGAGAGGCCGAGGTGACCAACCGAACAATCCTCCAGGGACTCTGGACTAGGCTATATCAGGCCAAGGGTAGGTGGGCAGAAGAACTACCTAGCATTCTTTGGGCCTACCACACGACACCCAAGATGGCCACAGATGAGACACGTTTTAGTCTCATCTTTGGCGCGGAAGCTATTGTCCCTGTCGAACTAGGTGTGCCTCCACTGCGGGTGGAAACCAGAGACAAGGCTCGACTCCGGATGGTAGCCTATCGGCAGCGCATAGCTCGATACTACAACATGTGGGTAAGGCTAAAGATATTTCGCCCAGGTGACCTAGTGTTGCACCGAGCTGAATCCTCGCAATCCCGGGAGTGCGGCAAGCTCTCGCCGAATTGAGAGGGCCTCTACAAGGTGGTCGAGGCTCTTCCCCATGGAGCCTACTTCATAGCAGAGTTGGACGGTGCCAGATTCTTGCGGACTTGGAATGCTAGCAATCTAAGAATGTATTATCAATAATGTAAGGCCTTCCTCCACTAATGATAAAGATTCTCTTTAAGCAAATCATTTTACCTTGCAGGAATATTGCTGCCCGACCCCAGGTTTGGCAAGCCAAGCCCAGAAACTCCTGAAGCCCGGCACTCCAAGCCTGGAAACTCCTGAAGCCCGACACTCAAAGCCTGGCAGCTCATAGTCACCTGGCAGGCCCACTAAGCACATCACCTTGGCTCAGTCACGCCGTGCGCGCTTGGAAACGGTTCCATCCGAGGTCGAACAGACCTCATTTGAGGAAGCATGCGAAGCCCCATCACCACACTGCTCGTGAGGTGGGAGCAACTCAGCAAGTCAAAGACTTACTTCCTAACCACCCGCATACCCGGAGCTAGGCAGGAAAGAGCCCAAGGACTTAAAGCCTCACTGCAAGGCGACTCGGCAAAGACATATACATGGGTAGTTAAAATAAAAAAAGTAGGAAAAGTGCCAGAGCATTGAGAATCCTGAAAGTGCACAAGCAAACAAGTAAAAGAAGAAAACTTCATTAAAATTTCTTTATGTTCTTACACTTTCTCTGGGCCTCAATAGGCCGGGCAGCTCGAACAGAAATAAAAAGGAAAAGAAGAAGTACAGAGAAAGGAGATTCCTAAGCTACCCAATTGGCTCCTTCCCGCGATGATGCACAATCGGGGCATTGTCTTCTAGGACCTCTGGCGACGGGGCCAGGTCCAAGACCTCCGATGGTAGGGCTATGTTGACAGTAGCCACGGGCTCCTCCGATCCGATCAGGGCCAAGGTCGGGCTCCCGCATGGAGCAGCCGGGAAGGCAAGCCCATCCAGGTTCATGCCCGGGAAGAGCTCCGTCACCCTGGTCCGGTAGAACACGAACCATTTGAAGATAGAGTCCGTGGCCAGCTCGTGGAACTCGGCGTCGAACTTCGGTGAGGCCTTGTAATTGGCCACTACCTCGGTGGCCTTCTTCTTCGCAGCCTCCATCGAGTAGACTGGTACCGCGGCCTTCTCTTCGATGGCTGTGGCCTTCCTTTCGACGGCAGCGGCCCGCCCCTTCGTCGCCTCCAGCTAAGCCCGAAGGGTTCGGGCCTGCTTTCTCTCCCGGGCAACCTTGGCATTGAGCTCTTCTACCTTGCCTCCCTGGCCTTGAGCTCCTCGGCCCAGCTTCTGGCCCGGTCCCTCTCCTGATCCAAGGACTCCTCCAGGCCCTTGAGGCGCTTCTCAGTGCCCGCTGCCTCGGCCCTTAGTTTTATGTTCTTCTTTTCGGCCTCCCAGGCCTATCTGTCTTCAGCTTGACCTCGGCCTTCAACGAGTCAAGCTGCAGCGCCTTATGCTGGTCCCTCTTGGCCCAACTCTTGCAGTAGTCCCATATCAGCAGAAGATCCATCCCAAGCTGAACCAAGGAAGATGTCAGCCAAAGTAAATAAAAGAAGAGAAAGGAAAAGTTGTAAGTACTTACCAAAAAGAGTTGCGAGAACATGCCGAGGATGGCGTTGGCCATGAGCCTTCCCGCCTTCTCCCACCAATCGTGCGGTTGGACGGCAAATTCCATCATGCGCTCGGCGAGAGCCCGATCCCGGACCAAGGAGGCATCCGGTCCCACCTCGAAGGGCAGCTTGCGGGGAGTCTTCTTCTTCTTACCCGCTACCTTGGCGTCGCCCCCGTGACTAGCCGAGGATGCTTCGGAGACCCTATGGGGGCTCGCCACCACTCCAGACGGGGCCGCTGGCAGCGGCTCCCTCCTCTCCTGCTCCTCTTCCACCTCCACCTCAATGACTTCAGGGGGTGGGGGTGCCATAGCGACAGCAGCGGCAACGGACCTGGCCCTCACTACCACTTCTGGCTCCCGGACCGGGGGCAGGTCCCGCTACCTCAGCAGCTTGGGGATGGGTTTGACCATCCTTCTACTCTGCTTGGATGATGTGGCGGGTGCGGCCCTTGTGCTCTCTTCATTCCGAGCCCTCTTCGATAGGGACTCTCTGACCCACACCAGTGCACCCCTCTTACTGGAGAGTATATGGAGTTCGTCCAAGGAGTACTTCATGCCTGCATGAAGGAAAATAAGGTCAGTTCTGAACTCGAAGAGACAAGCATAAAATAGAAGCAAGTAAAGATCATGCCGAACTCACCCAACTCCTGCATTAGGCTGACCCTGGCTTCATACAAGTTCTCCTCTGATAGCAGAACCTCGAGAGAAGGTATTTGGTCGATGTGGAGTTGGTCGTAAACTTCCCGATTAGCCGCCTCGACAGTACCATTCCGGGTCAGGGTCCGGTCTGGGTCGCTCCAAACCCAATCAACCCCATCGATGGAACAAAGAAGTATTTACTCTTCCATCCTTTGATGGAAGAGGGGAGCTCGAACTTGATGCCCTTCGGGTGCGGAGAAATGAACCACCACCCCTCCTCGGTTGGGTAGCATTTCAAGATAAAGAAGACCCTGAACAAGGAGAAACGCGTAACAATCCCGTGAAAATAGCAGAGGATGATGAAGCAGAAAATCATCCTGACTGCGTTGGAGACTAACTGAGCCGGAACCAGACGATAGTGGCTCGGTACAGAAAGGAAGAAGGGATGAAATGGAAATCAGAGGCCCCCTGCGAGGATCTCCTCATAGAGGGCAATCCAGCCCGGGCCACTGGAGGTGACCCGTTCCCCCGATCGAGGGACCAAGAGCCGGATGGAATTCGGGACATCGAAGGTCTCCTAGATGATCGAAAGCTCCTCACTGGTTATCACCAAAGCAATACCGTTGAGACCAATCGACCGTGGAGGTTCTGAAGAAGGTTCAGGAGGAGGAGGAAGGATACGAACCCTAGGTTCCCCTATGACGATCCCTGTGGGGCGAGTGAAGGTGAAAAGCACCTACACCTAGCATACAATATGCAAGAATAGAGGGAAAAAGATATGCATTTTAAAACAATTTTAAAGCATGCACAGTGAAAGGCTCGGTAGATAAATCAAAATGATCTACCGATCTGCCTGGAACAGGATTTAGCATAAAGATCTAGCATGCATATAACATCAAAAGCAAGAGAATATATATAAAAGTACCATACCTTTATACCTCTGAGAGAAACAGTGGAAGTGCTGTGAGAAGGAAGAGGGTGCTCGAGCCACACACGCATCTGGCCTCTACAGGAAATCCACACCTGGGCTCGACTCTGATCAACTCCCTTGGAGTGCTAGCTCTTCGGGATCCTTGGCCGATCTTCTTCTTCCAGGAAAACTAGGATGAGAGCAGGAACCCCTTCCCAAAACCTCTCTTCCCAAGACTTAGCTAGAGTGCTAGGTTACTCACATCCAATCCCAAAACCTCTCATAGCCCTTCTCTATTTCCTCTCTCAAAGTTTTTCTCTCAAAAACTGGATTAACCATTTGGCAGCCCCTAAAAATGATGTTCATTTGTAGAGGCAGCAGGGAGAGGGAGAAAGAGGAAGGAGGAGAGATGAGGGGAGAGAATGGGGGAGAGGATCAAGGTCATACCAAATGGGTCCAACCCAAAGAGGAAAGTATGACCTTCAAACCATTAAACCTTGGAGCCAAAACTGGTTTGAATTTGAAATTCAAACCAGGTCAAAACTTGCTGAAAATCCTACCATGAATTTCTTCCCAGAATTCTGTTCGTCACAGGAAGTGTCGACACTCAAAAATTACCAAGTGTCGACACTTCACCAAGTGTCGACACCTGCAAAATTCCAAGTATCGACACTTGGAACAAAGTCAATCATATTGACTTCCGGTGATGGCAAACGATTCTCAATCTCGATTAGCCACAAGATCAGATAGAAATCCTCTATGGTGTGCGACCCCATAGGTTCGAACACTAAGCCAGTAGCATTGAAACATTTCCAGTACCAGTCAAAGTCCTCATCAAGCAATGATACCCGATGTCCAGATAGGTCAAAAATGCAGAGCATCTCATAAGAACCTCTGGCATATGGTTGCCATATAATTCATCCCTTTTACCTCATAATGCTCAGGATGACCTAGGGTTCGACTGCCAACCCTAATTTGGTTTATCCAGATCATGTCTCAACCTCACAAGTTCTGTGACTCCTCACAAGAACTACCCTGACCAAGATTTTACTGAATTGAGACATAGTGAGTCATCACTCCAAACTATTTGGAGAGGTCAATTCCACTTGATCCACCACCGCTCCTCAAGTACTTACTGCACCCAGAAACCTTCCATCACTAGATTAGAAATTCAGATAGTCTGGTACCAAAGTACAGTGAGTTGCTTGCAAGCTGCCATGGTGACCTCAGGTCTGAGGGACACAGATACCCATATCCCTTCGGAGCAACCATTTGGTAGAAGGGTGCTCCGTAGATGGTCATGTTTAGTGAAATGTCATACATTTCACTTGCATGTCATACCAGTGTGTCCACACTCCTTGGTGAAGAGGACAACCAATAAATGCAACATACATCAATCTATACTTGATACATCATCGTCCTATAACAATGTATCCTTTGGTTGTGAACCAATTTAAGAACAACCTGATATATCCTCTCTATATCAAATAATGTAGTTCTACGGACTCCATCACACAAGAGTTCTTTACAGAAAAATATAAATATGATGGACATCCAAAATAAATAACTTTTATTTATTAAAAAGAATTCATATACAAATACAAAGATAGCACAACCATCTACAACCTAGACGATTGGCTTTAGGACACAATTTCCAACAACTCCCACTTGGACTAAAGCCAATCAGTACAGAATCTCATTCCCATTTTTCGTTTACAATAGTCGAACTCTTGAACTTCAACGGCTTTAGTGAAGGGGTCAGCCAAGTTTTCCTTTCTATCGATCTTCAGAAGGTCAATGTCACCTCGTTCCACGATCTCTTGTACAAGATGATAGCACCACAGAATATGCTTTGTGCGGTGATGAGACTTCGGCTCATTGGCTTGAGCAATGGCTCCAGTGTTGTCACAGTATACCAGAACAGGACCATCAAGGGAATGTGCCACTCCCAGCTCGCCAAGGAACTTCCATAACCACACAGCTTTCTTCGCTGCATCTGATGTTGCAATGTACTCTGCTTCGCATACTGAGTCCACCACAGTAGGCTGCTGAAACTTTTCCAGCAGACAGCTCCTCCATTCAGGGTAAAGACAAAACCTGACATACTTTTGCTATCATCTTTATCTGATTGGAAACTGGAGTCAGTATACCCTACAAGTTTCAAGTCAGATTCTCTATAAATGAGCCATTGATCCTTAGTATTCCGTAAATACTTAAGAATGGTTTTTACCACTTTTCGATGAGCTTCACCTGGGTCAAACTGTTATCTGCTCACTACATCTAGTGAGTATGCCACGTCTGATCTAGTACATGTCATGGCATACATGATATAACCCATTGCCGAAGTATATGGGCTTATACTCATATGCTCTCTCTCCTCAGGAGTTGTTGCACAATTCCTTTTGGAGAGATCAATTCCAATATCTATCGGGAGATAGCCCTTCTTGGAATTCTCCATGCTGAACTGTTTCAGCATGGTATCTATGTACGTAGACTGGGACAGTCCCAGAAGCCTCTTAGATCTATATCTATAGATCTTCATACCCAATATGTAAGAGGCTTCACCCAAGTTCTTCATAGAGAATTGAGATGATAACCAGACCTTTATTCCTTGCAGTGTTGGGATGTCATTCCCAATTAAAAGAATATCATCCACATACAGCACAAGGAATACAATCACATAATCATTAGCCCATTTGTAAATGCAAGGTTCTTCTCCATTCTTAACGAAGCAATACAACTTGATACACTTATCAAATCGCATGTTCCAACTCCTTGATGCTTGCTTCAGTCCATAGATAGATTTTTGAAGCCTGCACACCTTTGACTTGTCTGTGGATGTTAATCCTTCAGGTGTATCATATACACCTCCTCTTCCAGCTCACCATTCAAGAAAGCTGTTCGGACATCCATTTGCAAGATTTCATAGTCAAAGTGCGTTGCTAAAGCAAGCATAATTCGAATGGATTTGAGCATTGCCAAAGGAGAGAACGTCTCATCATAGTCAATACCATAATGTTGACGATACCCCTTGGCAACCAAACAGGCTTTATAGGTCTCCACCTGCCCGTCTGCACCCCTTTTCCTTTTGAAAACCCATTTGCACCCAATGGGTTTTATCCCTTCAGGTGCATCAACCAATGTCCATACATTGTTGATCTCCATGGACTCCATTTCGGATTTCATGGCTCCAAGCCATTTCTTAGAGTCGGACCTCTGCAACGCATCCATATAGATGATCGGATCCTCATTGTTCTCATCGAGTTCAATGGGATCACCGTCCCAGACCAAGAAATTGTAGTATCTATCCGGTCGGCTTGGTACTCTACCGGATCTCCTTCATGGTTCCTGTGTGGGCTCTGGGTGTGATATAATCACAATCGATTCTATGTTGTCCCTTAAGTGTGTCGGTTATTCTACTTGTTGAACTTTACTAAGTTCAATCTTAGTGGCTACAATTCCTTCACCAAGAAACTTCTTTTCAAAAAAGATAGCCCTACGACTGACGAACAACTTTTGTTCCTCAGCTAAATAGAAGTAATAGCCCTTAGACTTTTTTGGATACCCAACAAATAGGCACCGGTCAGATCTAGGTCCAAGTTTGTCTGTTTTCAAATATTTTACATAAGTCGAGCACCCCCAGACCCGAAGGTGTGAAAGTGTCAGCTTACATCCAGTCCACAACTCATATGGTGTTTTACTAACAGACTTACTTGGAGCCCTATTTAGAAGGTAACAGGCTGATTCTAGAGCATATCCCCAAAAGGATATCGACAGAGAAGCAAAGCCCATCATGGACCGAACCATGTCTAACAAGGTTCGATTCCTCCTCTCAGACACTCCATTTAACTGGGCTGTCCCTGGAGGTGTCCATTGAGAGAGAATCCCATTCTCTTCGAGATATATCAGAAACTCGCTGGAAAGGTATTCATCACCTCGATCGGATCGAAGGGTTTTGATATACTTTTTAGTTTATTTTTTTACTTCATTATGATATCATTTGAACATTTCAAATGAATCAGATTTATGTCTCATCAAGAAAACATAACCATACCTCGAAAGGTTGTCTGTAAAAATAATGAAATAACCATACCCTCTCCTGGCCTAACATTCATGGATCCGCATAGATCAGTATGTATCAGACTCAGAATCTCATTGGCTCGTTCACCTTTTCCAGCAAAATGTGACTTTGTCATTTTTTCAAGAAGATAGGACTCACAGGTTGGAAGTGAACTATCTTCACTAAAATCAAGGAGATCCTCGATTTTCAACCTATTTATCCTGTTCTTATTAATATGACCTAGTCTACAATGCCATAGGTATGCTTCGCTGACATTATCTATTCTAGGGTATTTGCTAGACGTGTACATTACACTAACAGGTCAGATAGTACATAGATGCCATCACGCATTTATCCATTCAAAATTACATAACCATTCAAAATGATTTTGCAAATGTCATTCTTTATTAATAGTTCTGCTGCCCAGAAATGGAGCCCAAGAGGGGGGGTGAATTGGATCTTTTAAAAATTTTAAGACAATAATGAGAGGGACTAGTGGTGCTTGTGAATAATGATGAATTTAATGCAAGATATTTAAAGTGGTTGCAATAATTAAAGAACAAGAGAGGAAGAGAGCAATCACACATAAATACAAGGTTTATAGTGGTTCGGTGCAAACCTAGCACCTACATCTACTCCCCAAGCCACCCTTGGGAATTTGACTATAATCCAAACTAGATTACAGTTGACTTGTTTTTCACAAGGCTCACAAGTCAAAACCTAAGTTGGTTTTATCACTTAGGCTTACCAACAAACCTTAACACTTATTTTGTCTTCGAGCTCACAAGTTAACCCTAGTTGGTTTTATCCCTTTGGCTCACCAACAAACCACAATAACCTTCTTTCAAGACACCCTTGAAAGCAATGTCAAATAACAATAAAAATAGATATACAATTTAAAACTAAAACAAACTCTCTTCAAGAGTAGATTAGAATCTTTGAAGCTCAAGTGGATGCTTTGTCTTCACTCTTCCTTGGAATCTCCTTCAAAGTGCCTCTTTTGGAATGAAGTAAGGATGAGCTTGTAGGCTTTTCAAGGAATCAAACTATAAGAGACTTTTGATGTGAAGTATTTGAGAGAATATTGGCTTTTTGGCTTTTGAGTAGACTTGAATGCCCTTCAATACACTTCATTTTCTTTAAAACAAGGTTGGTGAAGGTTAAATACACCAAGAACCTTCCAAAAAATGGTTTGTGACCGTTGGTACCTCGGAAATAGCCGTTTGGAGCTTGAAAAGCAAGTTCTGCAAGCCAGAAAAATAGATCCGTTAGAGCTGTCGGCTGCAAGTGTCGACACTTGGCTGTCAGGTTTCGACACTTGGCTATCAAGTGTCGACACTAGATCTCTGGGTGTCGACACTTAAACCTTCAAGTGTCAACACTTGATGCACAGGTGTCGACACTTGACACAAAAATTCTTAAATTACAAAGTTCTATATTTTCAAAATTCTCAGGCTTTGAGTCGACACTTGGCTGTCAAGTGTCGACACTTGGTATCGACACTTGGTTGTAGGTGTTGACACTTGGCGTGCCAAGAATTTTTGTCTGTGCCAAATGCTGAAGTGTCGACACTTGATTGTCCAGGTGTCGACACTTGAGACTGAAAAATCTCAGATTCAAGTGTAAATGCCTCGAAAACATAAATATAATTCTTGAAAACATAAACCCATAATATTTAAATATTTTTATGCCATTTTTCAATGAAGAGGATGTCCAGATTCGTGAGAATTGCTCCGTGCCATTACGTGCCATAAACCATAAGTTTTTGAGATTTTGAGGTACATTTTTCCTGAAAACTCACAACTTGAAATCCTCATTAGTATACAATATGCACTCAATGTTTTGTTATTCATCAAAATCACTGGGTGGAGTCAACAATCTCCCCCTTTTTGATGATGACAAAATCTTGAGTAAAAAAGCAATACATTTCAAACTTTAACTATTATAATTTATGAATATGAATTTAAGTCCATAAGAGAGTCAAAAACTTCATAGTTAGGAAAAATCAATCTCCCCCTTAATTAGATACTTAAGGTAAACTTCAAAGATTCTTACAAGGTGAAAAATCAACACAATCAATACAATTTCTCAACAAATTTAAGAATTAACACTTTATAAATTAACACATTTTTCTCTCCCTTTTTGTCAATCATTAGAAAGGGGAATAACCTCCCCCTCACAATGAGCATGGAGACAAAAAGAGAATCAAATAAGATAGATATCAGAGCCAAAATTATACCAATATAAAAGAGTATCAGAGTTAAAAAATATACCAAGACAAAAGAGTATCAGAGCCAAAAAATAGTAAATTGAACCATTCAAACACAAATAATGAGCACTGAACTGAAATATATATAGATAAGTTTTCAGTACAAAATTTGCTGAGCCATCAGCAAGAGCTGAAACATATAGATATCATCAAAGTCATATAAATATCAGACGTACAACATATGAACTATAACAGACATCTGTGAGGCTAATCCTCATCAGATGGAACCTCAAGACTGAATGGAGCACAGATCCTAGATCTAGTCGCTAATGCCCTAGGATGTGTTAAAGCTCGACAACTCCTAGTACGGCCGAAAGAACCAAAGGCGGGTACAACCCTAGATGATCTAGTGGAAGGGGGTGAAAGAAGATCAGCTGGTGTAACAAGATCCGGTGTGAAATCAGCCAAGGCAGTAGTAGGAGCTGGTGTAGTGGGAGGATCGCGACTGACCACCTCATAATCATCGGCACTGTCATCACTGTCACTATCACGGCCCACTACCTCTGTAGCTCGGTCGTCATCCTGATCACCACCCTCAACAGAATCAGCATGGTCGCTCTGGTGATCACTGCCATCATCATCATCATCATCATCATCATCATCATCCTCTGATGGAATGACTGCATGGGCTGCAGGAGGTAAATGGGATCTCAACAGATCCTCAATACGAGAGAATCCCTCCTCCATAGATCTGCGAATCTCAGCATACTCCGAGGTAGTATGTGCTCGTAGAAGCTCAACCTCACTACGTAGCTGAGTCATCTCACCCCTGATCTCTGTGAACTGCTCTCTGGCATGCTCCTCAAAAGATAGTCCAGTAGAAGGTGGCAGAGGAGCTGAAGTATCAGGAGACAAATGCTTGGCCTGTGTCGATGGGATATCTACTGGAGAAAAAACTGCTGGCTCAGATGGTCCAGCCTCTGCCTCTCAAATCTCATCCTCCTCATCTAGCTCCTGGCCAGACTCTCTGCAAACCCATCGACCTTCAACTAATCTGTATCCCATGCGGTGCAAAGACCTCTCATCGTACACATCTGTGTGTAGTATCTCTTGGAGATCTTCCCCTCCAGTGATACTCTACACGCTCTGAATAGTCTGGTCAGTGCCATGCCATATGGTAAATAGTGTCGGTGCTGTGTCGCAACATCATGCATCTGAGTAAGCATCAGGGATGGAAGATCAATCTGCCTCCTCTCAATCAGGCTCGTCATCACCATCAACTCCCTTTCAGTGATGAAGTCAAATCTCCCAGTCTTCGGTAGAGGTATGCATGCTGTGATGTGGTGCAATAGGCGCATCTCCAATGACAACTGGTTCGCGGTAACTACGGATATACCGCGAACGTCCTCTCTCTCAAGAATGCACCTAAACGCAGCCTCTCTGTCATCTACCGAAAAGATATAGACTCCCCTACGGGGGATCTCCCATACTCTGGCCAGAAGCTCATCTGTCAGTGAAATCTGAATACCCCTGACTGAAGTAGTCCACAGAAGTCGTCGACAATCTAATGCACCATAAAACTCTCTCACTAGGTGAGGATAGTACCTCTCCTGTATAGTGCAGAATGGTACTAATCCTGCATCAGTGAGAACCTGTCGAATACCGAAGTGGTGCCTGTCGAAACACTCCAAGTCGACTCTCCTCCCTGAGGCTACTAACTTCCCTGCCATCCTCTCTGCAGGGGGGGAACTCGGTGTGGCTGAACTGCTAGGCTGTGCTGTGACAAATCTGGCCTTCAACCTCCTCTCAACACCACGACTGGGCCTCTCCCTAACTGCAAGTCTCTTCCTGGGACCTATTACAGCAAGCTGACCAGGGAAGAAGGAAGATAGGTTTAGAACTAAGGGACTGGCTACATGCAGAGATAAGGAGAGTTTCATTTCTTAGATAGCTTTTTGAAAACCAAAGTTTAAACCAATTTTGGGTTGCAAAATACCTTAAACATCGTTTGGAAAAAACGTAAATCAGTTTAAAGTGGGATTTTTACAACTTATACTTTGATTAAGTGACAATATTCTGAACATATATTTATAGAAAATATTTTTGTTCGTTAAAACATATTTGAACCTTTGAAAAATAATTTTTGTAAGGCCTAAAAAATCAAAATCCTTGGAATTTAGGTCTAAACACTTAGGGTTTTAGCAAATAGGTGTCACAAAAATATCATGAAAAACCTTTCTAAATTAATAATAAATGGATTTAGCATACTTAATTGAAATGAAAACCAAAATTATTTCAGCCAAAAATCAATAGAACAGTGTTTTTGCGAAAAGTGAGTGAAAAAGGCGTGAAAATGACCAAAAGACGAGGGAAATCCGAGAAAAATACGTTTAAATCACTATTCCCTCAAATGGAGTTTTAGAAATCCATTAAAACATGTAGAAATCTGGTTAGATTCATGAAAAACACTCGAAAAACCCCATTCACGGTTGTTTGGTTCGAAAACGTCAAAACCAAAAACGAGAAAAAATAAAATAAAAATGAAAGGGGGAAATACCTGATTTGTGGTGGATTAAAGGGTAAAAGGATGGATTTGGATAGAGGGGACCACTATTGCAAGAAATCAATGGGGGAAAGAAAATTACAAAACCCTCGGTCGGCCTTTTTAAAAATAGTTTCTGTTTCGCAAGTGTCGACACTTAGAATGTGTCAAGTGTCGACACTTGGTCAGGTGTTGACACTTGACAATTTCCAAGTGTCGACACTTGGCCAAAAACTCGAGAAAATCTAAAAAATTTTTGAAAAATAGGAAATGTTTTGATCAGGTTTTTGGGGCTTTAATCAAGAGATTTTGAGCTCCAGGATTTAGGTATAATTAAAACTAAGAGAGTTCTAGGAGAATGGATCAATGACACCTAACTCTCTTCTAATCAGACAGAACCTATCCTCCCTCAAAGGCTTGGTAAACACATCTGCTAACTGATCATCAGTACATACAAAATCAAGAATAACATTAGAGTTTTGTACATGATCTCTTATGAAATGATGTCTTATTTCAATGTGTTTACTTCTTGAATGTTGCACAGGATTTTTAGATAGATTGATTGCACTAGTATTGTCACATCTTATGGGTGTCTTAGTTAGTTTAATGCCAAAATCTTCGAGTTGTTGTTTGATCCAGAGGATTTGAGCACAACAGCTTCCAGCTGCTATATATTTGGCTTCCACCGTAGATAAAGCAACTGAGTTCTGTTTCTTGCTACTCCAAGAGATCAAATTTACTCCAAGAAACTGATAGGTTCCACTAGTACTTTTATGATCAAGTTTACACCCAGCAAAGTCAGCATCAGAATAAGCAATCAATTCAAATGAAGAATCTCTAGAGTACCATAAACCAATTTCAATTGAACCAGATAGATATCTAAGTATGCGTTTAATAGCCAAAAGATGAGACTCTTTAGGATTAGACTGATATATAACACACATACAGATACTAAAAACATGATATCTGGCCTACTGGCAATAAGATATAACAATGAACCGATCATGCCACGATATAATTTTTGGTCTATAGACTTACCTGATTCATCCTTGTCAAGTCTACAAGTAGAGCTCATAGGGGTACCTAAAGGCTTAGTGTTCTCCATCCCAAATTTCTTGAGTATTTCTTTTGTGTATTTTGTTTGGTTGATGAAGATCCCCTCTTTGGTTTGCTTTATTTGGAGTCCGAGAAAGAAATTCAGTTCTCCCATCATGCTCATCTCGAACTCACCCTGCATTAACTTTGCAAAAGCTTGACAAAGAGATTCATTAGTAGCACCAAATATTATATCATCTACATAGATTTGTACTACTAAGATATCATCATTCTTTTTCTTTAAAAACAAAGTTTTATCTACATTACCTCTAGTAAAATCATTTTTGAGCAAAAAAGAGCTTAAACGATCATACTAAGCTCTTGGAGCTTGTTTCAATCCATATAAAGCTTTATGAATTTTATAAACATGATTTGGAAATTCAGAATTTTCAAAACCAGGGGGTTGCTCAACGTAAACTTCTTCAATTAAACCATTTAAAAAGGCACTTTTAACATCCATTTGATATAGTTTAAAATTCATGAAGCAAGCAAAAGCTAACATTAGCCTAATTGCCTCAAGTCTAGCCACAGGAGCAAAGGTTTTATCAAAATCTATTCCTTCCTCCTAATTATATCTTTTGGCAACTAGTCTAGCCTTATTTCTAGTTACTACTCCATTTTCATCAAGTTTATTTCGAAAAACCCATTTTGTACCAATAATTGAAATGTTTGAAGGCCTATCTACTAATGTCCAAACATTGTTCCTTTTAAATTGATTAAGTTCATCTTGCATAGCATTTATCCAATTACTATCACTTTCAGCTTCCTCAATAGTTTTAGGTTCAATTTGAGAAACAAAAGCTAAGTAATCACAGATATTTCTAAGGGATGATCGAGTACTTATACGTTTAGATGGATCACCTATAATTAGTTCTTTTGGGTGTCCATGAGCATACCTCCATTCTTTTGGTAATGGATCAACAGTTGATGTATTTTCATCACCTTGTGCTTGATCTCCTTCAGTGTTTTGATCATCGTTCTGTTCCTTGGTAAGCCCTTCATTGTTGTTTATTTCTTCAGTTTTCTTGCTACCTGTTTCATCAGAAAGTACATCCTCTTTTCTTGAAGATTTTTGGTTAGTTTCATCAAATACCACATGTATGGATTCTTCAACAACAAGTGTTCTTCTGTTGAAGACCCTGTTTGCCTTACTAGATGTGGAGTAGCCTAGAAAGACTCCCTCATCTGATTTGGCATCAAATTTACTTAAATTATCTTTACCATTGTTTAAGATGAAACAACGGCATCCAAAAACATGAAAATAACGAATTGAGGGTTTTCTACCCTTCCAAAGCTTATAAGGTGTTTTCTTTAAAATCGGTCGAATTAAAACTCGATTTAAAATATAGCATGCAGTATTTATGGCTTCCGCCCAAAAATATCTAGGTAAATCATTTTCACAAAGCATGGTGCATGTCATTTCTTCAAGAGTTCTATTTTTTCTTTCTACTACCCCATTTTGTTGAGGTGTCCTAGGTGCAGAAAAATTGTGATGAATTTCATTTTCAATACAAAATTTATCAAAATCAGCATTTTCAAATTCGGTTCCATGATCACTTCTCAAAGATACTACAGAAACACCTTTTTCATTCAAAACTCTTTTACTAAATCTAATGAATTCAGAAAAAGTTTCATCTTTATGTGCTAAAAACATGACCCATGTAAATCATGAGAAATCATCTACAATGACTAGACCATACTTCTTACCTCCCAAACTAGATGTTCTAGTTGGTCCAAAGAGGTCCATGTGAAGCAATTCCAAAGGTCTAGATGTAGAGATTACTCCTTTTGGTTTGAAAGAGGATTTTGTTTATTTTCCAAGTTGACATGCACTGTAAATCTTATATTTTTCAAAATTGAGTTTAGGCAAATTCTTTACCAAGTTCTTTTTGCTAAGTTTTGAAATTAAATGCATGCTTGCATGTCCTAGTCTACGATGCCAAAGCCAGCTAGTTTCATCGATCTTGGATTCCATTGCCACTAGGTATTGATCTTTTTGAATAGGGAGATCATCAAGATCAACCATATAAATATTGCCATGCCTATGACCAATGAACTTAATGCCATTGTCATCTAGACTAGAAACAATGCACAAAGATGATTCAAAAACAACTTTAAAATTTTTGTCACAAAACTGAATAATGCTAAGCAAGTTATGTTTTTAACCATCAACATATAATACACTATCAATATAAGAGGTAGGGGTGATTTGGACTTTACCAATATCGATAATTTTGCCCTTTCCATTATCACCAAAAGTTACATTGCCACCATTTTGATAAATGAGTGATGAGAACTACTCCATATCTCCTGTCATATACCTTGAGCAACCGCTATCAAGGTACCACATCCTTTTCTTATTGGTTGCAAGGCATACCTGCAATAAAGATCAAGTGGAGACTTTAGGTACCCAAGCCATCTTGGGTCCTTTTTGGTTAGTGGCATTGGTTCCTTTCGGAACCCAAACTTTCTTAGTGTTATTTAACTTTCTTTTGTTGCACATATAAGATTTGTGTCCTTTGATACCACAAGTATAGCAAGTAATAGATGAAGATGCAGGCACAAAGAAATTTTTAAAGAGTTTTTGTTTTTTATGAGTTCTGAATCCTAAACCTGCTTTGTCAAATACTGCTCTTTGGTTATTTAAGAGTAAATTCAATTTTTCAAAACTGTAAGTAAATTTTTCTACAAAAGGTTTTAGTTCTTCAATTTCTTCTTTATATCTTTTGTTTTCATTTAAAATTTCTTTGCTTTGTTTTGACAAATTTTCATTTGAAAGTAAGTCACTTTTCTTTTTAAAGACATCCTTTTCTTTTTCAAGTGCCATAATCTTATCATTTAATTTTTTATTTTGAATAAGAAGGCATTCATTTTCATTTGAAAGGTTGTTATTTGTTTTGGCTAGATCTAAATTTTGCTTCTTTAAATCTTTATGTTTTGATTTTAACTTTTGAAATTCTATGACTAATTCGTCAAAAACTTCATGAAGCTCATCAAAAGTAAATTCATTTTCGGTTTTGGAACATACCTCATCATGATTGGCCATCAGACAGAAGTTTGCTACCTCCTGCTGTTCTTCCTCAGAACTGGAGTCTTCACTTTCACTCCAGGTTGCCATCATGGCTTTCTTCTGCTTTTCTTTAACAAGGGGTAGTCTACCTTGAAATGCACGGGTTTTTTGCACTCAAAACACGTAGGCTGCTCCTTTTTTTCTTTGTCCTTCTCTTTACTCGGCTCACCTTTCAGAGGTTTCTTTTTGTAGTTAAACTTTTTCTTCCTCATGAACCTTCTGAATTTTCTTGCTAACAGAGCCGTCTCATCTTCTTCATCATCTTCTTCGGAGTCTTCGCTTGAGTCCTCTCTAGCAGTAGATTTGAACGCGATTGCCTTCTTCTTTTTGTCGACCTCTCCATTCTTTTGTTTGAGGGAGAGCACATAGGTCATTAAAGAACCTAACAGTTGTTCCAGCGGGAGAGTGTTGACATCCTTAGCTTCTTCAATAGCAGTGACTTTTGCATCCCATGAAGCTGGTAGAGACCTGAGAAGTTTATTCACAAGTTTACCGTTAGAAATAATTTTTCCTAGGCTTCTCATGCCATTCACAATATTTGTGAACCTAGTGTACATCTCACTAATAGACTCAGTAGGTTCCATTTTAAACATTTCGTATGTGTGGATAAGCATGTTGACCTTGGTGATTTTCACTTGATGTGTACTCTCATGGGTAACCTCAAGTATATCCCAAATCTCCTTGGCGGAGAGACAATTAGATATTCTATTAAATTCACTTGGATCAAGAGAACAAAATAAAAGGTTCATAGCCTTAGCATTAAGCTCGATTTGCTTAATGTCATTCTCATCCCAATCATCTTCCATCTTTGGAGTGAGAATGCCATTAATCAACATTGTAGGCTGATGATAACCTTTTACAATTGTCCTCCACAAATTATAATCAAGAGCTTGAATAAATATGCGCATGCGTGTCTTCCAATATGTGTAATTTGTGCCATTAAAAAGTGGGGGACGATTTGAAGCTTGACCTTCAACAATACCCATTCCTATTGGAGCTACCATGATCTTTTACTCAAGATCCTTGGACCTACAAGAGAGTACCGGTGCTCTGATACCACTTGTTGCCCAGAAATGGAGCCCAAGAGGGGGGGTGAATTGGATCTTTTAAAAATTTTAAGACAATAATGAGAGGGACTAGTGGTGCTTGTGAACAATGATGAATTTAATGCAAGATATTTAAAGTGGTAGCAATAATTAAAGAACAAGAGAGGAAGAGAGCAATCACACACAAACACAAGGTTTATAGTGGTTCGGTGCAAACCTAGCACCTACATCCACTCCCCAAGCCACCCTTGGAAATTTCACTATAATCCAAACTAGATTACAGTTGACTTGTTTTTCACAAAGCTCACAAGTCAAAACCTAAGTTGGTTTTATCACTTAGGCTTACCAACAAACCTTAACACTTGTTTTATCTTCGGGCTCATAAGTTAACCCTAGTTGGTTTTATCCCTTTGGCTCACCAACAAACCACAATAACCTTCTTTCAAGATACCCTTGAAAGTAAGGTCAAATCATAATAAAAACATATATACAATTTAAAACTAAAACAAACTCACTTCAATAGTAGATTAGAATCTTTGAAGCTCAAGTGGATGCTTTGTCTTCACTCTTCCTTGGAATCTCCTTCAAAGTACCTCTTTTGGAATAAAGTAAGGATGAGCTTGTAGGCTTTTCAAGGAATCAAACTATAAGAGGCTTTTAATGTGAAGTATTTGAGAGAATATTGGCTTTTTGGCTTTTGAGTAGACTTGAATGCACTTCAATACACTTCCTTTTCTTTAAAATAAGGTTGGTGAAGGTTAAATACACCAAGAACCTTCCAAAAAATGGTTTGTGATCGTTGGTACCTCGGAAATAGCCGTTTGGAGCTTGAAAAGCAAGTTCTGCAAGCCAGAAAAATAGATCCGTTAGAGCTGTCAGGCTGCAAGTATCGATACTTGGCTGTCAGGTATCGATACTTGGCTGTCAGGTGTCGACACTTGGCTGTCAAGTGTCGACACTAGATCTCTGGGTGTCGACACTTGAACTTTCAAGTATCGACACTTGATGCACAATTGTCGACACTTGACACAAAAATCCTTAAATTACAAAGTTCTGTATTTTCAAAATTCTCAGGCCTTGAGTCGACACTTGGCTGTCAAGTGTCGATACTTGGTTTTAGGTGTCGACACTTGACATGCCAAGGATTTTTGTCTGTGCCAAATGCTGAAGTGTCGACACTTGATTGTCCAGGTATCGACACTTGAGACTGAAAAATCTCAGATTCAAGTGTAAATGCCTCGAAAACATAAATATAATTCTTGAAAACATAAACCCAAAATATTTAAACATTTTTATGCCCTTTTTCAATGAATAGGATGTCCGGATTCGTGAGAATTGCTCCGTGCCATTACGTGCCATAAACCATAAGTTTTTGAGATTTTGAGGTACATTCTTCCTGAAAACTCACAACTTGAAATCCTCATTAGTATACAATATGCACTCAATGTTTTGTTATTCATCAAAATCACTGGATGGAGCCAACAAGTTCATAACCATACATGGTCAACTGGCCTACAGAAATGACATTCAAAATGAAAGAAGGACAAAAATGACACTCGTTCAAAACGATAGTACATGACTCGAAAACAAGTTTAAGGACTCCCAACGCCAGAATTGGAACTCAACTTCCATTTTCCATGTTCAAGAACCTCCACCGTCCTCGAATCTTCTACTAACTTGAAGTCCCTACAAAGAGTTGCAAATGTGAATTGGACTCCAGTATCCAATACCCAGTTAGTAGTATCACAAACAGAGAAACTACAAGGTGTTATCATATAAATACCTTGTCTAGAACCATCTACAGTTTTCTCTTCTTGGACCTGTTAGGGTCAAGGGACGCAATATAAAGAGGACAGTTCCTCTTCTAGTGACCCTGCTTCTTGCAAAAGAAGCACTCTGCACGACTCTGATCAGCTTTCACTTTCTTGGCCTGATTGGGCCCTGAAGTACTAAGCACCTTTTTTCCTTTATTATTTTTCTTCTTCTCTTTCTTAAAGGGACGACGCCCTCCCGAAGAACCTCCCACTAGACTCACCACCCCTTTATTCAACTTGTGATCTTTCTCATAAGTCTGCAGCAACCCCAACAGACCATGGTAGTTGACTACAGGCTTATTCATTATGTAATGATCGAGAAAGTCTAGATAGGAGGAGGGGAGAGAATTCAAAATCGCATCTTTTCCAAGCTGTTCAAGCAAGGGACATCCAAGCTTGCCCAAGCATTCAATCATCTCAATCATGTACAATACATGATCAGTGACCGATGCCCCATCACGCATCCGTGCATTATAGATGGCACAGGAGATCTTGTACTTCTCAACATCATCTGGTGTTCCGAAAGACTCCTTAAACCTTTGAATGATTTCTTCCAGCTGGGCTTCCTCGAATTTGCGACTGAACTCGTCGTTCATCGCCGCTAACATAATGCATCGGATAGTGGTCCTGTCAGAGAGCCACTTCTGATAAGTGTCTCTGATAGAACCCCGAGCAATGGCAGTAGGGATCTCAAGTGCCGAATCCGATATCATATACAGGATCCGTTCATGCTCCAGGACAATCCTGAGCTTTCGATACTAGCTATCGAAGTTGGGTCCATTGAGCTTCTCATTATCGAGAAGAGACCGGAGTGGCAGGTTGGAAGATATCTGAAAGAAAAACCAAAGCTAATTAGTGTATATGAATTATTAACCTAAAGATATGGACTTTAGTCTAAATGTCCCTCCCACTATTTTGTACAGATTGGTAGCCTCTACCTCCAATCCAAGGAATTACTTTAATTCCTTAGTGGGTACTAGAGTCCAATAGACAACACATGAGCCCGACTTTGGCCGGTCCACCCATGCATGTCTAAAGGTAGGTTCTTTAACCGATTACTTCTCCAAGCAACCTCTAGTAATTAGGTTTTGCCTCAAGGAGCACTTCAATCGACCTTTGGGCCTCCTATTGAAGGTCCCGGTTAGGTCTAACCATTAACATGACAAAATTCAATGCTTCTAACTAACGAATGGTCAAGCCTGACTTTGGCCGGCCCACCTGACCATCGTTAAGAGAGTCACATTGAGCTATCATATTAGGAACAGCAATTCCAATAGCCCGATGAACACCGAATCTTTGGATCTACCAATGAACACCGAACTACTGGACACATTACTATCCCACTTAATGAAAGGCTAGGACTAGGTTATCCCTATAACTTTATCCTTTTAAGGACCTAATAATTTAGAGGGTTTTTAATTTTAATGTAACAGATGAAGAGATGAGAAGACATGGATCAACCTCCCACTGACCAAATCAGCAAACAAGGAGGGTTACACATAACTAATGATCCATGGGCACCTAAAATCAGTCAAAACTGATTAACCTTAGGTGACAAGAGTTAACACGAGTCAATGAGCTATCCAATCAATCCTGATCGACCACATTGATCAGGTAAGTGAGATCATGGGTTGGGTTCCGCCATTAACCATCTTGCCTTAAACACCAACAGAGTTGGCCAGGTAAGAGGTAGCCCTAAAGAACCATGATCACAATGCCAAACTTATCTCGACATCAATCGATTCATCAGACTCAATTAGACTAGCCTAAAGACTTGGGCTTTCCACTAAGCCACAAATTAGATCCATTTAGATTATGGACTAATCAATCTAACTATTAGATAGATCTAGAGAAGAAATCCTAACTCAACATTTGATTAGATCAGTTCTCTAATTAGTCCAATGCATCTAAACTTAGGTCTAACCCAATTAAGGACATAATAGAAGTTAACCCATGACCCTTAAGGCTTATTGAAATGACTTAAAATCTTTGAATCAAATTCTTAGAGTTCTTAGTCATTCTTAATTCTTAATTAAGTTCAACATCCTCAAATAAATTAAAACAATTTTAATTTATCATGTAAAATAATTTTACAAAAATTAAAATTTGAATTCACTATTTTTTAGAATTTGTCAACCCAAGTGTCGATACTTCAGGAGCAAGTGTCAACTCAAGGCCTAAGATAGGGAACAGAAAATAGAACAACATGTTTTCTTGCACGCACTCAAGTATCAACACTTCAAAGGTCAAGTGTCAACACTTCAGGGTCAAGTGTCGATACTTCAGGATCAAGTGTCGACACTTCAACCTTTCTCCGAAGAAAAATAGAAACCAGATCTTAGAAAATTTTTTCATGAGTTGATACTTCAAAAGCCAAGTGTCGACATATGGCTTGAGGCAATAAAAACATAGTGATTTCAAATCCAATGTTTCTCTATACATTCAATCAAAATAGATCAAAACAATCATTTTAGATATTATTTAAAGTCTTTTTATGATCATTTCATTAGATTAAAACATTTTTAACCTACAATTTTCTTTCTTCTAAATTTTTTTTTCAAGAGTCAATCACAACGGCACCCCTATATACCATAGGAGATCCCATTGAATGAAAAGAGAGGGTCTTGCAGCCCTACTTCTCTCCTATGACCAGACGGCCATGGTGAAGCACTCAATCCAAGTACTTAAAAAAAATAAAGGAGATGTTATTAGCATGCCAGCATCATTATACTACAAGTTGAACCTATTGCTCTGATACCATTGAATGTGAAAAGCACCTACACCTAGCATACAATATGCAAGAATAGAGGGCAGAAAGATACGCATTTTAAAATAATTTTAAAGCATGCACAGCGAAAGGCTCGGTAGATAGATTAAAACGATCTACCGATCTACTTAAGTTGCTTGCAAGCTGCCATGGTGACCTCAAGTTTGAGGGACACATATACCCATATCCCTTCGCAAGCAACCCTTTGGCAGAAGGGAGCTCCGCAGATGGTCACGTTCAGTGAAATGTCATACATTTCACTTGCATGTCACTCCAATATCTCCACACTCCTTGTTAAGAGGACAACCAATAAATGCGACATACAATAACCTATACTTGATACATCATCGTCCTATAACAATGTATCCTTTGGTTGTGAACCAGTTTAAGAACTACCTGATATATCTTCTCTATATCAAATAATGTAGTTCTAAAGACTCCATCACATAAGAGTTCTTTATAGGAAAATGTAAATATGATGGACAGCCAAAATAAATAACTTTTATTTATTAAAAAGAATTCATATACAAATTCAAAGATAGCACAACCGTTTATAGCCTAGATGATTGGCTTTGGTATATAATTTCCAATAGCGAGGCCTTCTACAAATCTCGAAGTGGACCTTTTCCTCCTCATCGGAGGAAGAGGGAGTCCTCAGCCAAGATGGCCCAGCCTCATTAGGATTGGTCGAAGGACGAAAGTTCCGACCCCAGCGAGACATCTCAAAGAAGAAGACAAAGGAGAAGGAGAAGGAAGGAGATGGATGAAGCCCGGAAAGGTCCTGACCCTAAGGGAGAGCTCTACCCAATCGAAAGAAGAAGAAGAAGAATAAGGAGGATGAACCTGGCTAACCTTGGAGGAAAAGAACGGCCGGGGGAAGAGAAGGGACTCTGGTTCGTTGGCCGGCACGAGGAGTTTAAAAGGGAAAATGTTTTTGTGAAACTGTCTTTTCTTTCAAAATGACCAACTACAACAATACCATTCCAGAGCCACCACCATCGGATCTGCGCCACATGTCAGCGATTGGGAGAGGGCGACACTTCAATCCGCCCACAACCATTTCAAATTATGTGTCAGCAATAATGCCTCCTCGGATGAGTCCATGTGTTATCACCACATTGGCTCGGAGGTCCGCCCCACGAGGCACCAGCGATCATGGCAATAATGGCACCAGATTTTGGTCTTTCCATGTCAGCACCGCATTTACTCCCTTCGCTCCAAGTCCCATGCACCAACGGGACTTGAGAGTGGGGGGCAAATGATGTGGCAGGATCGCTGACATGGAATAGATGTCAGACCCAGTCAGATGCCATGTTGAAGGAAGCTGCCACATCGGACGTTTCTCTTCTGACTCCTTCACCAAGCAGTTCCCTTGAGGTCGAGACGTCATGGCCGAAGTCGAGCTTCGCCTCTCTCCGGACTCCTTCGCCAGGTGGCTCCCTCGAGGTTGAGATGCCGTAGTCGAAGTCGAGCTCCGCCTCTCTCCAGACTCCTTTGCCAGGCGGCTCCCTCGAGGTCTAGACGCCATTGCCGAAGTCAAGCTCCGCCTCTCTCTGGACTCCTTCACCAGGCGACTCCCTCGAGGTCGAGACGCCATAGCCAAAGTTGTGCTCCATCTCTCTCCATACTCCTTCGCCAGGCAGCTCCCTCGAGGTCGAGACATCGTGGTCGAAGTCGATCTCCGCCGCTTTCTAGGCTCCTTCGCCAAGCGGCTCTCTCGAGGTCGAGACACCGTGGTCGAGGTCGAGCTCCGCCTCTTTCCGGACTCCTTCACCAGGTGGCTCCCTCGAGGTCGAGACGTCGTGGTCGAAGTCGAGGTCTTTCACTTTGAGCCGGCCCCACTTCGGGCGACGGGACCAATAGCTGAAGGATGCTGCCAAGCTACCCAAGGACCACAGAGAGGCACCCGCCAAGCCATAATAATTATCCGAGCTACCATTTACACCAAAAGAGAAGCGAACCCTCAATCGAGGCGCTGCGCTCCTGACTAACCATCTGTGCCATCCAAAAGAGGAAGTCAATCCAGGAGATTCGAATCCAGGTGGTGGCTGCCCCTTGATCAAGGCTCTGCCAAGTTTTCCAAAATGGAGTGACCAGAAGGAGGGTCAGAGCACACGGTGCTGTTCCTTATCACGAATAGGGAAAGGCACCTCGCGCACCGCAAGGAATGTCGTCGCACGTGCCTGCAAGCGAGGGGGGATCCCAAGGCAGGTGGCTGGTAGCCATCCTGGTTTAAAGGAGTTTTTCAAGATTCCAAGAAGGAGGTAAGTGACGAACGGGTAGAAGGGGCGGCATACAGGAGGGCATCCAGAAGACCAAGTGCTCTAGGCTACCGAAGACCGACGGAAAGGTCTCGATAGACACAGCCAATCAGTATAAGCTCTCCTCCGCTGCCACTTCCCTCGCTCTACTCTCAACCAATTCATACTCTCCAAGCACATGTTTTTCTCCTCCTAGTGTGGAGTTCACCTACGGAGCTCGATCAAGAGGATCTGTTCCCCTGGATCGCCATTAACTTGAGCATCGGAGTGCTCCCATCGGGATCGCTGGCCCGGGTCTCCTCTGTTTTGCAGGTCCAGCCGTGCGAGCAGGATCCCGAGTGATAAGGACACGGTTCGAGGTCGTCTTCAGCTACAGGCCACGAGGTTCTAGGCGGCAATAATAATGATCCTATTTTCTCTGATTTAGATATTCCTATTACTAAATGAAAGAGTTCCCGCCTGATCGTTCCTCCTTCTTGCTATCGTTATTAAATTTCTAACTATATTTCTATGAGTCCCAATCTCCTTCTGATAAATCCTATGTAGCTATATTAGAATCTATTAGCATTCCTACTGATTGAAAGGTAGCTATGGCAAATCTAAATTGGAGGCGGGCATTGATGGAGGAGATGAATACTTTGTCAAAGAATCATACATGGGATATGCTCGCTCTACTTAACGGGAAGCAACCAGTGGATTATAAATGGATATATACAGTCAACCATAATCTTGGAGGCAAACTTGAAAGGTACAAGGCTCGCCTAGTGGTAAAAGGATACACTCAGACGTACGACATTGATTATAAGTAGACCTTTACTCTCATGGTAAAAATGAACTCAGTGCATACCTTAATCTCATGCATTGCTAGTTGTGGCTGGGAGTTGCATCAGCTAAATATAAAGAATGCCTTTCTTCATGGAGATTTTCATAAGAAGGTTTATATGTAGATTCCTTATGGATTTGCGAGCAGAGCTATGCTAGGAAAGGTATGCAGATTACGATACTTTCGTTATGGCCTCAAGCAGTCTCCCCATGCCTAATTTGAATGCTTCAGCTAGGCAGTGCTCAAAATGGGATATTTACAGAGTAATACTGATCAAACTCTATTTTACAAGCATGCTGGTGGAAAGAGAACTATTTTAATAGTATATATTGACGATATAATTATCATAGAGGATGATCTCAGGGAGATTGCGTAGCTTAAACAAAATCCGATTTGTGAGTTTGAGGTTAAGGACTTGGGATTATTGAGATATTTTTGGGGTATTGAGGTCTCTAAGTCATCATACAGCATTTTTTTGACTTGGTGAAATTATACTCTTGATCTTTTTAGTGAGACTGGGATATTGGGGTATAAACCAACTAATACTCATATGGACCAGAATAACAAATTAATAGCAAATGGATGAGCTCCTGTTGATCATAGGAGATATCAACAACTGGTAGGGAGACTAATTTATCTTTCTCATACCAGACTAGACATTGCCTTTGCAGTTAGTATCATCAACAAATTTATGCATGACCCACGAGAACAATATATGGAGGCAGTATATCAAGTACTACGCTACTTAAAAATATATTCTGGATGGGGACTACTCTTTTCTTGACATGACTCCCTAAAGATAGAGGTATTTACTGATACAGACTGGACAGGTTCACTAGATGATCGGCGATCCACTATTGATTGCTGCATGTTCTTTTATGGTAATCTAGTTACTTGGAGAAGTAAGTAGTCTGTTGTAGCCAGATCGACTATAGAGGCTAAATACAGAACAATAGCTCAAGGAATATGTAATCTTCTCTAGCTATAGAAATTACTCCAAGAGATTCGCCTTCTGAGTAAGTCTCCTATGATGATGTACTATGATAATAAGGCAAAGACTAAAATTATAAATAATCTGGTGCAACATGATTATACCAAACATATTGAAATTGACCATCACTTTATCAAGAAAAAGGTGACAAGCAGACATATTTACATTTCTTTTATCCGTTCAGCCAATCAAGTGATAGACATAGTAACAAAAAGATTAAGTAAATCTTCTTTTTCATCTCTTGTTAATAAGATGGGTCTCTGATATATCTTTTCTCTATCTTGAAAAAAAGTATTGAAATATTTTTATATTCTTTATATACATGAATTTTTTTTGAAAAAAAAAAATTTACTTTGCTACTTTTTTAGGATCCATACTTATTTTACTTTCTTGCCTGCTTGAAAATTATATATTTTCTATGTATACTATGATCCCGTATAAATAAATCAAAATCCATTAGCTTTATCCTTGATAAGACCCCAATGTAAGAGCAACATCGTACTGTTTTGACCACGTGGCAGCATTGACGACGGATCACGACTACCTTGCACCACGTGAAGGCTGTCTGACAGCCACTACCTGCGACTGGCATCTGACTAGAGCTTCGCTGGCTGACAGCATCCACCGTCCGCATCCTCCCAAGATTCCCCTCTCCTCCCATTGGCCAGGCCACCTCAGCCGCGCCGTTCACCGCCACCCATATCCGGCAGCCCAAAAAAAAATGGTTCCAAGTCACACTGTATTCGCAGCGTATATCGATTTTGTGTTGTAGCAGATATTTCTTCAGATAATTACCGGTGACCAAATCAATTCATATAAGGATAAGGGTTGAATGGTCATTCTCATAATCTACTAAGCACAGTGTAATGACATTGAATTGCTTAAATACACGGTTATCATTACCGAAAAAAACAAAAAATGACACTTACATAACTAATATTATTTTCTTTCAATATATATATATATAATTTAATTTGTTTATGTTACAGCCGTGACAGTGACGTGGCCAGGCTCAGGTATCGCCGAATGCGAGCGAGCCACGTGTGAGTTTTCCTGCCAGAATCAGCGCCACGTCCTCAAGGCTGGGGTCGGCAAGACCGCACCGCCCGATACTGTCTGAAGCAAACAGCTCCCGCCGAGGTCGAGTTCGGCGCGAAGTTCCCCCACCAACTCATCTGCGCCCGGGCTCGGAGGAGTCCGCCCCGTGTAAGGTCGGCCGAGGTCGGCTGACCCTCCGCCTTGCGCCAGGTGGCCACCCGGAGACGGGTCCACCTCGGCCGAAGCCAGGCGATCTTCTGCCACCTCGCCAGGTGTCCACCCGGGAGGGGTCCACCTAGGCCGAGGTCGGCCGACCCTCCGCCTTGCGCCAGGTGGCCACCCGGAGACGGGTCCACCTCGGCCGAAGCCAGGCGATCTTCTGCCGCCTCGCCAGGTGTCCACCCGGGAGGGGTCCACCTAGGCCGAGGTCGGCTGACCCCCCCCGCCTTGCGCCAGGTGGCCACCCGAAGACGGGTCCACCTCGGCCGAAGCCAGGCGATCTTCTGCCACCTCGCCAGGTGTCCACCCCGGAGGGGTCCACCTAAGCCGAGGTCGGCCGATCTCTCGCCTCTCGCCAGTCGGCCCCCGGAGACAGGTCCAACTCAGCCGAAGTCAGACCGCTCGTACGGAGAGGCCCCCGGGGGAAAGCGACGGGTCCCGAGGCCATCCCTCGGGCCGTACCGACCCCAGACGGCGTCCCATACGGAGGGCGACGGCACGCGGAACGTGACTTACACCGGCCCGACAGGTCCCGCAGTCGAGAGATCCGATCCTGACGGAACAGGCCCCGTAAATGGATGGCGCCCACGCTCGGGGAAAAGTGCACTCTCACGAAGCCCGAGGCCTGACGACTGGCCGCTCTGCCAGCGCCGCCCTCCCTCCTTTTCTCTTCTGTCCTTGCCTTCTCCCTGCTGGGCCCGGCGGACGAGGTCGGAAAGCCGCCTGGCTTCCTTCACCAAAAAGGGAAAAGAAAGGAAGACAGGGGGGAGGAGTTTTCGAGGAGGAAAAGGACAAGCACACGACGGAGGGAGATAAAGAGGGAAGGATCCGGAGACTGCAAGGTAAGCCAACTAGCCTGGGACAAGAGGGAAGCACCGGCACAAGGCCTCGCTCCGAGGAAGAAACCAGAGATCCCGAGAGGGGAATACTGGACGCGAGCTCGGCAGGCAGGCCCAGCCGAGATTCCGGTCCCCGGCGCTTTCCCCTCACTAGTTAACTCTCCAAACCTGGGACCCTTTAGAGGGCCTGGGAGGGAGAGTCTGTTCCTCCTCGTCGTCTACTGACTTGACCGTCGGAGCCCCCTCGCCGGAATCCCCGGCCAGGGTCCTCTAACCCCTTTGTTGCAGGTTTCTCGCAGGAAGGGAGGCTCCCTTGCCAAGCGGTCAGGGAGGATCGGCTGATCCTCGGCACGGGCGCGGCGACGAGAGCGGCAACAGATTGGCGCGCCAGGTAGGGGGGCAGGACACTAACCCCCAGAGGGAACTAGCTTTTTGCAGGTGTCACGCTCTCCAGCAATGGTGGTCACTCGTGGTCGCGAGGCATCCACCAGCCGTGTGGGAGAAGCCCACTCCCCTCCGGGGGGCCACACCCCCGAACGGGAGCTTCCGGCTCCCCCTCCTCTTCTGCAGCAGCCTACCCCGGCGGACGGATCCCTTGCGGCCATCGTCCAGCAGCTGCAGACCTTGACCTCAGCGGTCTGACAGCTTCAGCATCAGCAACGGTCCCTGGCCACTCAGCCGCAGCCAGGGACCCCCGCGGCCCGAGTCGCGGGACAGCACGGGAGCCTGCGCTCAATCCAGGGCAGGCCGTCCCATCCGCAAGCCATCTCCAACCCCCGAGGGAGCCGCCAAGCTCCCCCGAAGAGAAACTATTCCGGCTCGGAGGATCACGAGAGTCGATCCCCGGCCGATGGGGCCGAAACGGCGCGTCGCAGCAAGCGACGCCGGGGCCAGACCTCGCGCCGAGACCGATCGGCGCCCCCCTCACCTGCAGCCTCGGTGGAAGACTCCACCGATGAAGCCATCAGGCGCCAGGCCGAGAGGCGCCTAGAAGAGCACGAGCGCAAGTTGGCGGAGTTCGCCCGACGGTTCGCCGACCTGCAGAACTCGTCAGCTGACCCGGCGGGCTACGACTCCCGCCCCCCTTTCTCCGAAGAAATTCAGGCGGAACCGATCCCGAAACGGTTCCGCATGCCACAGGTGGACCCTTACGACGGGACCACCGACCCCCTGGACCATTTGGAGAGTTATAAAGCTCTCATGAGGGTCCAGGGCACCACCGACGCCCTTTTGTGCATCGCCTTCCCTGCAACCCTTCGGAAGGCCGCTCGAGTTTGGTTCGCCCGTCTCGAGCCCGGATCCATTTGCTCCTTCCAGCAGTTGGAAGGAAAGTTTGTGGCGCATTTCGACGCTTGTCGAAAGGTGCCAAGGGAGGTGGACAGTCTCTTCTCCGTCCGCCAGCAGGACCAGGAGCTGCTCCGAGACTACATCGCCCGGTTTAAGACCGCAGCCCTGGAGATCTACAGCTTGGACGAGCCCGTCGCTATGCTGGCTTTAAAGCGCGGGCTCAAGACGTCCCGCCTGACCTATTCCCTGGACAAGAAGCCGCCCAGGACGTATTCCGAGCTCCTCCTCCACGCCCACAAGTACATCCGAGCGGAGGAGGCTGACCGCACCCGTCGAGAGCTGGACGGGAAGATTCTGAAGAAGTCAACCCCGAGGGACGCCCCGGGAGCTCGGAGGCCCGGGCCATCAGCCGACCTTCGCCCGAACCCAAGGCCGAGGGCCGAGTCTGCCCCCGAGCGAAGGTACACCCCTCTCCTCGCGCCTCGAGCCAAAATCCTCATGGAAATCGAGGGCGAGCGCTACCTCCGCCGACCTCCACCTCAGAACCCGAGGGCCGCCCGAGACAAATCAAAGTACTGCCAATTTCACCGCGAGCACGGGCATGACACGGAGGAGTGCCGCCATTTGAAGCGGGAAATCGAGGAGCTGATCGGGAGGGGATACCTCAGGAAGTTCGTCAAGAACGAGGCCCCCTCCGAGAAGCGGCCGCTCGCGGCCCTACCACCTGTCCCTGCAATCGACAATCGGCCAACTGAGAAGCCCGTGGGCATGATCTCGCGCGGATCCGGCCGAGCAGAGAAGAGAGCCCGGGAAGTCCCGGAGAATGTAATCCCTCCCAAAAGAGGGGAGTCTAACGGCAATGTAAACGATGATGCCGTGGTGGTCGAAATGACCATCGCGAAACACCCTGTACATCGAATCATGGTGGATAGCGGAAGCTCGGTCGATGTACTTTTTTACGATGCTTTCTCTCGGATGAATTTGCCTCTCGACCAGCTAAAGCCAGTGCACACCCCACTGGTAGGTTTTGCAGGGGACTCCGTGGGAGTCGAAGGGGAAATCACTCTCCCAGTTACCGCCGGATCCCCACCTCGGCAGGCGACCATCATGGTAACTTTCACGGTCGTCAAGCTCCCTTCGCCTTACAACGCCATTCTTGGGCGTCCCGGGCTCAACCAACTAGACGCCACCATCTCCACAAGGAGACTGCTGGTGCAGTTCCCCACGCCTTTCGGGTTCGGGGAAATGAAGGGGACGATTCAGCCAGTCCCGCTCTGCCTACAGACAATCCCAGGCACCAGGGGCGCAGAGCTTGCCCACGACGTCGAGGACCTCGACCTGAGAGAAAAGGAACCCAGGGGAGGGCCCGTAGAGCGCCTGCTCTCCTTTCCCCTTGGTTCGGACCCCCTGAAGACGGTGCAAGTCGGGGCCCAGCTCCCCGAAGAGGAGCGAACCCGCCTGCTGGAGTTCCTCCGTGCCAACGCCGATGTGTTCGCCTGGTCGGCGGCCGACATGCCGGGTATTCCGCCCGAGATTATCATGCACAGCCTGAACGTGGACCCAGGCAGCCGCCCGGTCCGCCAGAAGAAGAGAAGCTTTGCCATGGAGAGGCAGAAGGCGATCGACGAGGAGGTAGAGAAACTTCTCGCCGCCGGTTTCGTCCGAGAAGTCCAATACCCCAGCTGGTTAGCAAACGTGGTCATGGTAAAGAAGAGCAGCGGTAAGTGGAGGATCTGCGTGGACTACACCGACCTCAATCGAGCTTGCCCGAAGGACAGCTTCCTTCTGCTGAAGATCGACCAGCTGGTCGACACCACCTCGGGGCACCGTCTCCTGTCATTCATGGACGCTTTTTCCGGATACAACCAGATCCGGATGAATCCGGAGGACGAAGAGCGTACCGCCTTCATAACTGACCGCGGGACTTTCTGTTACAGGATGATGCCCTTCGGCCTCAAGAACGCGGGGGCGACGTACCAACGTCTGGTCAATAAAGTCTTCAAAGACCAGATAGGCCGCAACATGCAGGTGTACGTGGACGACATGCTGGTAATGAGCAAACTTGACTCGGACCACGTAGCCGACCTGGCGGAGACGTTCGGCAACCTCCGGCGCCACCAGATGAAGCTGAATCCGGCGAAGTGCGCCTTCGGGGTCTCCGCCGGAAAGTTCCTAGGGTTCATGGTGACCCAGAGAGGAATCGAGGCCAACCCGGAGAAGGTCCAGGCCATCCTGGACATGGAGCAGCCAGCCTCCAAGAAACAAGTGCAGCAGCTGACCGGCCGGGTTGCGGCCCTTAGCCGTTTTATTTCCAGGTCGGCGGACCGCTGCCGTCCCTTCTTCAAGGTGCTGAGGAAGATGAATGGTTTCGCCTGGACCGAGGAATGCCAGCAGGCCTTCGAGGAGTTGAAGAAGACGCTCGCATCACCACCTCTGCTGTCCAGGCCCGAGGAAGGGGAGGAGCTTACCCTCTACTTGGCCGTTACCCCGGAGGCCGTCAGCTCTGTCCTGGTCCGAACCGACGACCACGGGATCCAGCGACCGGTGTACTATACCAGCAAACTCCTCCGGGACGCGGAGCTCAGGTATTCCCGGCCCGAGAAACTCGTTTTTGCGCTAATAGTGTCTGCCCAGCGTCTCAGGCCCTATTTCCAAGCGCACCCCATCGCCGTCTTGACGGATCAACCGCTGAAAGCGGTGCTCAGCCGACCCGATACCTCGGGACGATTGGCCAAATGGGCACTGAAACTCAGCGAGTTCGACATTACATACCGACCGAGGTCGGCAATGAAGGCACAGGTGCTGGCCGACTTCTTGGTCGAGTGCGCAGGTTTGGGCAAGGAGCCCGAGGAGGACTCCCCGGCCCAGCCGATGGAGGTCGGCACCAACGAGCCCGGAGAGGACGCCTGGATCCTCCATGTAGACGGAGCCTCAAACTCCGGCGGGAGCGGAGCTGGGCTCATCCTTGCCAACGGCGACGGAGTCGTCGCCGAGTGCGCGCTCCGTTTCCAGTTCCCTGCGACAAATAACCAAGCAGAGTACGAGGCACTTCTCGCCGGACTGAGGGTCTCCCGAGAGCTGGGCGTGACCAACCTCAGAGCCTTCACTGACTCCCAGCTCGTGGCGGGGCAGGTGTCCGGGGAGTACGTCGCTCACGACCCCCAGATGGCAAGGTATTTGGAGCTCGTCAAGGCGGGCGCGTCCAAGTTCCGGCGCTTCAACATCTTCCATATCCCCCGCAGGGAGAACGCCCGCGCGGATGCCCTCTCTCGGCTGGCGACCCTGCCGGACACGATGCTGGGACGCGCTCATGTGGAGCGACTCGAAGTCCCAAGCCTCGAAGTACCGGCGGAGGTCCATCAGGTCAGCCAAGAGCCCGGCTGGATGGACAAGTACACTGCGTACATCACCAGCGGCACCCTGCCGGAAGACCGAGACGCGGCTCGCCTCATCAGGAAGAAGGCCGTACGGTTTGTCCTGATGGGCGGGCAGCTGTATCGAAGGTCCTACTCTTATCCCCTCCTCAAGTGCATTGGACCCACAGAAGCCCAGCTTGTGCTCCAGGAGATTCACGAAGGCATCTGTGGGAACCACGTGGGGGGCAGGGCATTGGCATACAAGGCCCTTCGTCAAGGCTACTTCTGGGAGACGATGAAGGAGGACGCCGCCGACTTCGTGAAGAAGTGCGACCGGTGCCAGCGTCACGCCACGGTACAACGGCAACCCTCCAACCCGATCTCTCAGCTCTCAGCCCCCTGGCCGTTCGCCCAGTGGGGGATGGACCTCCTGGGCCCATTCCCGCCGGCGTACAGCCAGCGGAAGTTCCTGATAGTGGCTATCGACTACTTCACAAAGTGGGTCGAAGCCGAACCCTTGGCAAGAATCACCGAAGCAAACGTCGCCAAGTTCTTCTGGAAGTCCATCGTCTGCCGCTTCGGCCTCCCCCACACCGTGGTCACCGACAACGGACGCCAGTTCGACTGTCGAGAGTTCGAAGATTTCTGCAACGACCTCGGCATCAAGCATCGCTTCACTTCGGTGGCGCACCCCCAGACCAACGGGGAGGCTGAGGTCACGAACAAGACCATTCTTCAGGGCCTCCGCACGCGGCTGGACCAAGCCAAGGGCAGGTGGGCCGACGAGCTTCCCAGCGTTCTTTGGGCATACCACACCATCCCAAGGACGGCTACTGACGAAACCCCATTCAACCTCATCTTCGGGGCCGAGGCAGTCATCCCGATCGAGCTCAGCATACCCACGCTGCGCGTGGAACAATACGACGAGACAGAAAACCCGGCCAGGATGATGCTCAACCTAGACCTCCTCGAAGAAACAAGGGACAAGGCCCGAATTCGAATGGCGGCATACCGGCAACGTGTAGCCAGATATTACAACTCCCGAGTACGGCCGAAGGCTTTTCGTCCCGGGGACTTGGTCCTCCGGCGTGCAGAAGCCTCCCAGCCACGAGAGTGCGGCAAGCTTTCACCCAACTGGGAAGGCCCTTATCGGGTAGCAGAAGCCCTCCCTCACGGAGCATGTTACTTGGAAGAGTTGGGAGGTGCCAGGTTCCCCCGGACATGGAACCCCTCGAACCTGAGAATGTACTACCAGTAATGTAAGGCTCCCAGTTTCTCTAACAAAGCTTCTTCACTTTAAACATTCTTCTCTAACTTCAACAAGAAGGCCTGCGGCATCGAGCTCAGTCCGGAAGATCCTGGGCTTCGGCCTGGAAGGTGGCGTCGAACCCAGTTCGCCCACGCAAGCCCGGAGCACAGCTCAGCAAGCCGCGCAAGGTTTGAGAAAGCCTGCGGCATCGAGCTCAGTCCGGAAGATCCTGGGCTTCGGCCTGGAAGGTGGCGTCGAACCCAGTTCGCCCACGCAAGCCCGGAGCACAGCTCAGCAAGCCGCGCAAGGTTTGAGGAAGCCTGCGGCATCGAGCTCAGTCCGGGAGATCCTGGGCTTCGGCCTGGAAGGTGGCGTCGAACCCAGTTCGCCCACGCAAGCCCGGAGCACAGCTCAGCAAGCCGCACAAGGTTTGAGAAAGCCTGCGGCATCGAGCTCAGTCCGGAAGATCCTGGGCTTCGGCCTGGAAGGTGGCGCCGAACCCAGTTCGCCCATGCAAGCCCGGAGCACAGCTCAGCAAGCCGCGCAAGGTTTGAGAAAGCCTGCGGCATCGAGCTCAGTCCGGAAGATCCTGGGCTTCGGCCTGGAAGGTGGCGCCGAATCCGCTTTGCCCGCGCAAGCCCGGAGTTTTAGCTCAGTGAGCCGCGCAAGGTTTAAGAAAGCCTGCGGCATCGAGCTCAGTCCGGAAGATCCCGGGTTTCGGCCCGGAAGATGATACAGGAACTGTGTTGTCCGCACAAGCATAAAGGCAGCCCAAAGTCGGACCTGCTCAAGATTCTTGCCTTGCCGCGACGCGGCTTTGCAGACCCCGTCCTTCGATTTAGTATAGAAGGACCAGGCCCGTAGTTGTCTCAGGTGCCCCAGACCGACATCTCAGAAACAAACAAACAAAGAAGAAGAAAAAGAAGAACCAAAGATGATAGACAAGTTGTAGTAGAAAGTAAGTCTTCATTAAAGCAGGTACTCAGTACAAACTGGGAGCCCCGACAGGCCGGGACCCCCCAAAAAGAAGGACAAAGAAAGCAAAAGTACAAGGTGAGGTCACTGGAGCGCAGGGTCGGCGCCGTCCGCCGGAGGTGCGGGCGCCACCTCTTCAACCTCCGCGACAACCGGCTTCTGGGGCTGTGTCTGGGCCGCGGCGTCATCAGTCGGAGGTGCTGCAGGTGTCGCCTGAGGCGTCGCCTGGGTCGTGCCGGAGACCCTGCCCTCGCTCCCCGGCTTCCTGCCACCGACGACGACCCCACTCAGGTCCAGCTGGGGGAAGAAGGCCCCCACCTTTTCCCGGCACATCCGGAACCCCTTCAGGAAGGAGTCCACGGCGGCCTCCCGGACTTCCGACGTGAACTCGTCGGAAGCCCGGAACTTGGGGACGGCCTCCTGCGCTTCCCGCTTCGCCGCCTCCAGGAGCCCGTTGATGTAGGAGCTCCGGTCCTTCGCCGCGGCCACCTCTCGCCGGGCCTCGCCCAGTTGGCGCTCCAAAAACAGAGAGTGGGCCTGCAGGCGGGCCTTCTCCGCCGCGTCCTCCTCAGTACGGCGCTGGTTGGAGGTCCGCTCCTCCGCCAAGGAGGCCTCCAGTTCCTTGTTCCGCTCCTCGGAACGCGCCAGGTCGGACTGGAGGGCCTGCTTCTCAGCTCGCAGCTCGGCCCCCTTGTCCATCAAGTCCTTCACGTCGGCCGCGAGTTTGCCAAGCCTTTGCTCCCGATCGGAGTCCCGCTTGGCGTTCCCTACGAGGTAGTTCCTCAGTAGGAGGACGTCGTTCCCGATCTGCAAGGGCAAAAATAACGCACATCAGTACCAAGGCAGAAGGCCTCGGATCGGAAGAAAAGAAGAATCAAAGCTCAAACTTACCGTGAAAAGCTGGGGCAGGATGCCGAGCAGCGCGTCCGCATAATCTCGGCCGCCCCGAGCTCGGCGGTCCCGGGCGGTGGAAGCGTACTCCATCAACTTCTCCGCCAGTCCTCGGTCGAGGATGACCGAGTCTCGGTGCGAGATCACCGGCGCTGGGCCCTTCGGGCCGACCCCCGCGGCAGCTGCCCCCTCTGCTGAAGCTGCAGCCGACGGACCGGCGGTCGCCACTGGCGGTGCCGTTGGGCTGCCTACAGGAACGGGCCCGGCGATGGGCAGAACGGCGGGCGCCGGAGCACTCTCGGCAGCGCCGCCAGGCCGTGGGGCCGAGGCGCCAGGGGTGCCACCTCGAGGAGGCCTGGGCGGGGAAACGGCAGCAGCTGGGCCGGGCACGGTCGCCGTTGCGACCTCCCGGCTCGTCTCTGTGCGAGCCCTCTTCGCCACGGGCTCATCCACGTCGACGACCTCCCTCTGAGCCGCTCCCTCCAGCAGGTTCTCCAGGGAAAACTTCATCCCTGCAAAGTGAAGAAATCAGAAGGTTAGATGGTTCAATCCTAAAAAGAGAGGGGGGGCAGAAGTTAATGCGGGGCCAAATCTCACCGGTCTCCCGGATGGGACTGATGCCGGCCTCAAAAAGATTCTGCTCAGAGAGCAGAACCTCGAGCGCCGGGACCACGTCACTCAGGAGCTGGGTGTAAGACTCCTGGTCCGCAGGCTCAACTCGGGAATTCCGGTTCGGCGACCGGTCCGGTTCGCTCCAGGCCCAGTCAACGTCGTCGACCGAGGCAAAGAAAAATCGGCTCTTCCATCCCTTGACCGAAGAAGGGAGGTCGAATCGGAGACACCTAGGCCGGGGCGAAATGTACCACCAGCCATCATCGGTGGAGCACTTCTTCAGGGTGAACAGGGCCCTGAAGAGAGAAAAACGGGCAACAAACCCGTGGAAATGGCAGAAGACGATGAAGGAGAAGATGACCCGGATGGCGTTAGGAGCCAGCTGGGCCGGGACGAGCCGAAAATGGCTGAGGAAGGAAAGAAAGAAAGGATGCAGAGGAAAACGAAGACCCCCGAGGAGGAAGTCTTCGTAGAAGGCAATGCGGCCGGGGCCACTCATGGTGACACGCTCCCCGGACCGCGGAGCAAACAGACGGACAGATCCGGGATGCCATAGGCATCCCGGAGCAGAGAAAGATCACCTTCGGTCATGGTAGAGGCATGACCGGAGGGACCGGCGGAAGAAGTGGCGGAGCCGGAAGAGAAGCCAAGGCGGGGAGTGAACGGAGGGGCACGGCAGGCGCAACCGGAGGGGACCGGACCCCCCTGGGGATGCCAATAGTGACACCCCCGGGTTGCAAGCACCGGCGGACCTCCTCTGGAATTACCTCCTCAACTGAGGAGGAAGAAGATGGAGTCCTCGGCCGGGATGGACCGGCCTCGTCCGAGTTAGAAGAGACATGGCGACGGCGCGCCATGGAGAAGGAAAGGAGAAGGGGGCTGAATAAGAAACGAGAGAGAAGGAGAAGAAGACACTTACCCAAAAATGCACAGACGGGCGCGAGCAGCAGAAGTTGTTAGCCTGCAGCGAACCGCCCACGAAGCAAGGGAAAAGGCCTCGTTCTGGAAAGTCCCCTCCCTTTCAAACTCAGCCGGCAGCAGCCGTACCCATCATTCCGCCTCAGGCCACTGGATGGTCGCCACGTGGGCACACGCCCGACACCGACGCCTCGTTAGCAGAGTAACGGCCTCTGCCCCGAAGCGATGCATTGATTGCAGGCAAGTGGACGACGCGTGGCGACTCCCCATAGGTCTTCAGCCGCATCGAGCCACGACGAATGGAGATCGTGCCAATTATGATGCAAGATCTTCGCCTCTCCACGTCATGTCAGCAATTAATCCCGACGTTCCGTTCTACGATGCCCCGACGGAACGGCGGGCTGGGGGGCAACTGTTACAGCCGTGACAGTGACGTGGCCAGGCTCAGGTATCGCCGAATGCGAGCGAGCCACGTGTGAGTTTTCCTGCCAGAATCAGCGCCACGTCCTCAAGGCTGGGGTCGGCAAGACCGCACCGCCCGATACTGTCTGAAGCAAACAGCTCCCGCCGAGGTCGAGTTCGGCGCGAAGTTCCCCCACCAACTCATCTGCGCCCGGGCTCGGAGGAGTCCGTCCCGTGTAAGGTCGGCCGAGGTCGGCTGACCCTCCGCCTTGCGCCAGGTGGCCACCCGGAGACGGGTCCACCTCGGCCGAAGCCAGGCGATCTTCTGCCACCTCGCCAGGTGTCCACCCGGGAGGGGTCCACCTAGGCCGAGGTCGGCCGACCCTCCGCCTTGCGCCAGGTGGCCACCCGGAGACGGGTCCACCTCGGCCGAAGCCAGGCGATCTTCTGCCGCCTCGCCAGGTGTCCACCCGGGAGGGGTCCACCTAGGCCGAGGTCGGTTGACCCCCCGCCTTGCGCCAGGTGGCCACCCGAAGATGGGTCCACCTCGGCCGAAGCCAGGCGATCTTCTGCCACCTCGCCAGGTGTCCACCCCGGAGGGGTCCACCTAAGCCGAGGTCGGCCGATCTCTCGCCTCTCGCCAGTCGGCCCCCGGAGACAGGTCCAACTCAGCCGAAGTCAGACCGCTCGTACGGAGAGGCCCCCGGGGGAAAGCGACGGGTCCCGAGGCCATCCCTCGGGCCGTACCGACCCAGACGGCGTCCCGTACGGAGGGCGGCGGCACGCGGAACGTGACTTACACCGGCCCGACAGGTCCCGCAGTCGAGAGATCCGATCCTGACGGAACAGGCCCCGTAAACGGATGGCGCCCACGCTCGGGAAAAAGAGCACTCTCACGAAGCCCGAGGCCTGACGATTGGCCGCTCTGCCAACGCCGCCCTCCCTCCTTTTCTCTTCTGTCCTTGCCTTCTCCCTGCTGGGCCCGGCGGACGAGGTCGGAAAGCCGCCTGGCTTCCTTCACCAAAAAGGGAAAAGAAAGGAAGACAGGTGGGAGGAGTTTTCGAGGAGGAAAAGGACAAGCACACGACGGAGGGAGATAAAGAGGGAAGGATCCGGAGACTGCAAGGTAAGCCAACTAGCCTGGGACAAGAGGGAAGCACCGGCACAAGGCCTCGCTCCGAGGAAGAAACCAGAGATCCCGAGAGGGGAATACTGGACGCGAGCTCGGCAGGCAGGCCCAGCCGAGATTCCGGTCCCCGGCGCTTTCCCCTCACTAGTTAACTCTCCAAACCTGGGACCCTTTAGAGGGCCTGGGAGGGAGAGTCTGTTCCTCCTCGTCATCTACTGACTTGACCGTCGGAGCCCCCTCGCCGGAATCCCCGGCCAGGGTCCTCTAACCCCTTTGTTGCAGGTTTCTCGCAGGAAGGGAGGCTCCCTTGCCAAGCGGTCAGGGAGGATCGGCTGATCCTCGGCACGGGCACGGCGACGAGAGCGGCAACAGTTTATTTTCCCTCAAACATGCATGCTGTAAAATTTTGTTTTATACCAAATATTGCCGGTCTCACCACGATGGCCTGTAGCTCTTAAGCTGGCACCAGTCTCAGACTGTCACCTCGAGATCTCCAAGCTCCCGGACCTACAAAACAAAGTCAGAGATCCTAACCGAGGGTTCTGGCGGGGGCACTCCGACGGTCAAGTTAGAGAGTAGCGAGATGGAACAGATCCCCTAAGGCGGGTTCTCGAAGGATTCCCGTGCTTAGAGGAGATGTAAACGAAAGAAGTGTGGAGAAGAGGGGAGTTGAAGCTCAGCTTCTTGCACTGGGTTCACCGAGCTCATGCCTGAGGACTTCTTGAGGCCTCCCAGGATCGTTCTCTTGGTGTTTTCTTCCTTTTTCGACTTACCTGTCCGCCCGTTTTTACCATCTTTTTTATACCATCGAACTGCCTTAAGCTCCCCTTCCTTTCAGGGGGCTCCCTCAGACCTCTAGACCTTCTCCTCCCCCCTTCTTCTTCGGGTCCGGGAGCTAAGTGGCTGGACCGCCTCGTCCGTCGTGTGTCACGAAGGGGGGAAGATTGGTGAGGCTTTGGGCCGAGTGCGAGAGCACTCCTTTCGAGGCATTGACGGTGAACTACCAGCCGTTTCAGGCTCTTGTCCGCAAGGATTCCGTTCCTCGGTTACGGGGCCACGTCTGACTGGTGTAAACGAGGTTTCGCGTGTCACTGCAGGCCGTACTGGCGCCTCCTACGGGGCGCGGCGCGCGCTGGCTCTAGTGGTGACCTTGTAACCCGTGCCTCCGCTTTCCCGAGGCTTTGCAGAGTAGGGCTGACCTCGGCCAAGGTGGACCCGTCAGGGGGTGCCACCTAGCGGAGTGGCAAAGAAAGGCTCGACTTCGGTCGAGGTGGACCCATCTTCGGGTGCCACCTAGCGAAGGAGCAGGAGGGCCCGGCTCGACCTCGGCCTAGGTGGACCCGTCAGGGGGCGCCACCTGGTGGAAAAGCGAGCGGCCGCCAGCTTCGGCCAAGGTGGACCCGCCCTGGGTGGACACCTGGCGGAGCGGCAGAGAGGTGCTCGACTTTCGGCCGAGGAGGACCCGTCTTCGGGTGCCACCTGGTGGACGAGCAGTAGGGCCCAGCTCGACCTCGACCGAGGTTGACCCATCTCGGGGTGCCACCTGGCAAGGGAGCGAGGGTCCGCCAGCTTCGACCGAGGTGGACCCGTCTTCGAGTACAAGCTGGCGAATAAGCAGCAGGGCCCGGCTCGACCTCGACCGAGGTGGACCCGTCTCGGGGTGCCACCTGGCGAGGGAGCGAGGGGACGCCAGCTTTGGCCGAAGTGGACCCCTCTTGGGTGGACACTTGGCGGAGCGGCAAAGAGAGGCTCGACTTTGGCCGAGGTGGACCCATCTTCAGGTGCCACCTGGCGGAGGAGCAGCAGGGCCTGGCATGACCTCGGCCGAGGTGGACCCATCTCTAGGTGCCACCTGGTGAGGGAGCGAGGGGCCGCCAGCTTCAACTGAGGTGGACCCCTCCTGGGTGAACACCTGGCAGAGCGGCAGAGAGGGACTCGACTTCGACCGAGGTGGACCCGTCTTCGGGTGCCAACTGGCGAAGGAGCAGCAGGGCCCAGCTCGACCTCGACCGAGGTGGACCCATCTCGGGGTGCCACCTGGCGATGGAGCGAGGGGCCGCCAGCTTCGGCCGAGGTGGACCCCTCCTGGGTGGACACCTGGCAAAGCGACAGAGAGGGACTCAACTTCGACCAAGGTGGACCCGTCTTCGGGTGCCAACTGGCGAAGGAGCAGCAGGGCCCAGCTCGACCTCGACCGAGGTGGACCCATCTCGGGGTGCCACCTGGCGAGGGAGCGAGGGGCCGCCAGCTTCGGTCAAGATGGACCCCTCCTGGGTGGACACCTGGTGGAGCGGCAGAGAGGTGCTCGACTTCGATCGAGATGGACCCGTCTTCGGGTGCCTGCTGGCGAAGGAGCAGCAGGGCTCAGTTCGACCTCGGCCAAGGTGGACCCATCTCGGGGTGCCACCTGGCGAGGGAGCGAGGGGTCGCCAACTTCGGTCGAGGTGGACCCCTCCTGAGTGGACACCTAGCGGAGCGGCAGAGAGGTGCTCGACTTCGGTCGAGGTGGACCCATCTTTGGGTGCCAGCCGGAGAAGAAGCAGCAGGGCCTGGCTCGACCTCAACCGAGGTGGAGCCGTCTTGGGGTGCCACCTGACGAGGGAGCGAGGGGTCGATAGCTTCGGCCGAGGTGGACCCCTCCTGGGTGGACACCTGGTGGAGCGGCAGAGAGGTGCTCGACTTCGATCGAGGTGGACCCGTCTTCGTGCGCCAGTTGGCGTAGGAACAGGAGCACTTCATCCCGAACAGGGGATCTTTTGAAAGAAAAAATCCATGTGGTACTGACCGTGTCCAGTTGGACCTGACACGCGCCTCACGTCAGCGATGTAGCCATATCAGTTGCCCCCCATCCCCACGTTCCGTCGAGGCACCATGGCTCGGAATGTGGGGATTTAATACGGAGATGATGTGGAGAAGGCAAAAATCTCGCGCCATAATTGCCATGATCCCTGCCGCCGCTTCTGTTGCGCCCGAGACCCTATGAGAGGCTGCCACATGCGCGCGTTCGACAGGCCATTAATGTGCCGTTTCGAAAACGAGACAATTTGCATCGAACCGAGGCGTCGATGTCGGGTGTGCGTCCACGCGGCAGCTATCTGGTGGCTCGGAACGGAAAGAGGCATACGGCTGCTGTCGATTGAGTTTGAAAATGAGGGGGACTTTCTGGAAACGAAGTCCCTCTACTTTCTCGCACTCCGCCGGTGGTTGCAGTGGTTTTCCTTCACCTTCCGGGGATTGCCATTCCACTAGCACAAAATATTTCGGTGAGTATCTGTGACCTCCTTCTCCTCTTCCTCTATCTCTTAGCCCTCGTGTCAGTTTTTCGCTTCTTCTTCTTCCTTCATGGCGCGTCGCCGCTATGTCTCCTCCAACCCGGACGAGGTCGGTCCTTCCCGACCGAGGACTCCATCGCCTTCTTCCTCGGAAGGGGAAGAGATCCTGGATGAGGTCCGTAGGCGGCTCCGGCTTGGGGCTGTGACCATAGGCATCCCTAGGGGTCCTAGGTCTCCCCGCGTAGTTTCTGCTCGTCCCATTTCTTCTCTTCCTCCTTCGGTGACCTCTCCCTCCGGCCCCTCCGGTCATGCCTCAACAATGACCGAGGATGACCTTTCTCTGCTCCGGAATGTCTATAGATCCCATATTCGACTCGTCTTTCCCTCCAGCGGCCTGGAGATCGAGTGACCTCGAGTGGCCCCGGGAGAATTGCCTTCTACGAGGACTTCCTCCTTGGGGGTCTTTGATTTTCCCTTCACCCCTTTTTCCTCTCTTTTCTCAGTCATTACCGTCTAGTCCCGGCCCAATTGGCTCCTAATACCATCCGGGTCATCTTTGCGTATATCTTCTTCTGCCACTTCCACGGGTTCGTTGCCCGTTTCTCCCTTTTCAGGGCTCTCTCACCCTGAAGCGCTACTCCACCGATGATGGCTGGTGGTACATCTCACCTCGACCTAGGTGCCTCAGGTTCGACATCCCTTCATCGATCAAGGGCTGGAAGAACCACTTCTTTTTTGCCTCGATCGAAGATGTTGACTGGGCCTGGAGTGAGCCAGACCGGTCTCCAAACTGGAACTCTTAGGTCAAGCTAACGGACCAAGATGTCTTTTCATAGCTGCTGAGTGACGTGGTCCCAGCCCTCGATGTTCTGCTCTCAGAGCAGAACTTATTCGAGGCAGAGATCAGTCCCATCCGGGAGCTGGGTGAGGCTTGGATCTCCCTCCCTTGATTTCATTTTCTGCTCCGTATCCCCCTTCTTTTGAACTGGCTTGACTGACCTCCTTTTTCTCAGGTATGAAGTTCTCCGTGGAGAACCTGATGGAGGGCATTGCGCAGAGGGATGCTGCCGAAGGGACAGAACCCCCGGCAAAGAGTGCTCGCACTGAGGGGAGCCGGGTGCCTGCACCTACCTCCATCACTGGCCCTGGAGCGGCGGCTCCTGCATCTAGGCCACCTCAGGCCCGGGCGCCCGATGTCCCTGTCATCGACCTCGATAGGGCCGGGGAAGAGAGGGGGCCGGAACCTCCTCGGGCGGTGCCTGCTCCAACCGATGCACCGGTCGCTTTCGCGGTGGCCACTAGGGCAATGGCAGCTCCCTCGACGGCCGCACCACTTGGTGAAGGGACGGTCGCCTTGCCTGCTGCCGATGCGCCCATTCTGCCATCGAGTCTCACCAACCGATGCTCCGTGATCCGTGACCAGGGCCTCGAGGAGAAAGTCATGGAGTTTGCCAGTACCTCCCAGGACCGCCGTCTGAAGAGCGGCCGGGACTACAATGAGGCGCTGCTCGGGATCCTCCCGCAGCTTTTTATAGTAAGTTCCGAGCTCCGACTCCTTAAAGTTCCAGTTGGATTGTTTTAACTTCATTTTTCTTTCGATGCAGATCAGGATGGACGTGCTATTGCTGAGGAACTTCCTCGCCGGCTATGCCAAGAAGGATGTCGAGAAGGAGGAGAAGCTCGGCAAGCTCGCAGCCGACATCAAGGACCTCATGGAGAAAGGGGTCGAGTTGCGAGGAAATAACCAGGCTCTCCGAGCCGACCTGGTCCGCACCGAGGGGCGCGTCAAGGAGCTCGAGACCTCTCTGTCAGAGGAGAGGATCTCGAACCAGCGCCGCAACAAGGAGGACGCGGTGGAGAAGACCCGCCTTAGGGCTCAGTCCCAGTCACTGGAGCGCCGGGTGGAAGAAGTCCTCAAGGAGCTGAGCGCAGCCAAGGAGAAGAGCTCCTACGTTAACGGGCTGCTGGAGGCATCCAAGAGGGAGGTGCAGGAGGCCGTGCCGAGGTTCCGGGTCTCCGAGGAGTACGTCGCCGAGGTGCGGGAGGCTGCCGTGGACTCCTTCTTGAAGGGGTTCCAGGTATGCCGGGAGAAGGTTAGCTCCTTCTATCCCGAGCTCGACCTCAGCGGGGTCGTACTCGACGGCAGGAGGCAGGAGCCCACCGGAGGAGCTTCGGCAGCGGTCGGTGATGAGACAGCGACTCTCAAGCAGCCTCCAATCAACGGCGCCGGCGGAGAGAGTGCCCCCCAGCCCGAGGAGGATGCGGCTGTGCTGAAGTAGCTCCGCGGTGTTTTTATTTTACTTTCGTGTTTTCTTTCTTTGGGGTCACCCGGCCTATCGGGGCCCCTCTTGTGTACTGAACTTTTAAGCGTAATGAAATTATCTTTTCATTAAATTGTTCCTTCTGTCTCTCTTTCTTTCTTTCTTTCTTTTTTTTTTGGTGCATCTTCCGGACTGAACCCCGGTGCTAGCTACTGGGACTAAGTCGAGTAGTGCATTCCGAGCTGAACTCCGGAATTGCGTGGGCGAACTTAGTTCTGCCCCACCTTCCAGACCGAAGTCTGGGACTTCCGGACTGAACCGCGGGGCCAGAGGCTGGATCTGAGCCTTGCGCGGCTTGCCGAGTTGTTCCCCGGGATTGCGTGGGCGAATTTGATTCTGCCCCGCCTTCCAAATCGAAGTCCGGGACTTCCGAACTGAACCCCGGGGCCGCAGGCTGTATCTGAGCCTTACGCGGCTTGCCGAGCTGATCTCCGGGATCGCGTGGGTGAATTTGATTCTGCCCCTCCATCCAAACTGAAGTCCGAGACTTCCAGACTGAACCCCGGGGCCGCAGGCTGTATCTAAGCCTTGTATGGCTTACCGAGCTATTCTCCGGGATTTTGTGAGAGGGACATCACGCCTTCGCGGGTCTTCCACCGTGTTCATGCTCGCTGAACTTAGAGCTGGGTGGCCCTCACCCTAAGAGACGAGAGCAAGCATTTGATGAAAAAGATTTCATTGTAAAAGTTCAAGGAGCCTTATACTATTGGTAATACATCCTCAAGTTTGAGGCATTCCAAGTTCGAGGGAACCGAGATTCGTCTAGCTCTTCCAGGTAGTACACCCCATGAGGAAGTGCCTTCGCCACCCTATAAGGGCCTTCCCAGTTTGGGGAGAGCTTTCTGCACTCCCGTGGCTAGGAAGCTTCAGCGCGGCGGAGCACCAAATCTCCCTGGCGGAATGACTTCGGTCGTACTCTGGAGTTGTAGTATCTGGCCACTCGCTGCCGGTAGGCAGCCATCCGAACTCGAGCCCTGTCCCTCATTTCTTCAAGGAGGTCCAGGTTTAGCAACATCCTGGCAGGGTTCTCCGTCTCGTCGTACTGCTCCACACGTAGGGTCGGTAGGCTGAGCTCAACTGGGATAACCACTTCTGCTCCGAAGACAAGGTTGAATGGGATCTCATCCGTAGCCGTCCTTGGGATAATGTGGTACGTCCAAAGGATGCTCGGGAGCTCTTCCGCCCACCTACCCTTGGCTTGGTCCAATCTTGTCCGGAGGCCTTGCAAGATGGTCCTATTCATTACCTCGGCTTCTCCGTTTGTCTGTGGATGCGCCACCGAAGTGAAATGATGGTGGATGCAAAGGTCACTGCAAAACTCCTCAAACTCCTGACAATCGAATTGACGTCCGTTGTCGGTGATAATAGTGTGCGGTAGGCCAAAGCGACAAATAATTGACTTCCAAAGGAACTTGGTGACGTTTGCCTCTGTGATCCGAGCCAACGGTTCGGCCTCGACCCACTTCGTGAAGTAGTCGATGGCCACGATCAAGAATTTTCGTTGCCCGGACGCCGGGGGAAAAGGTCTTAGGAGATCCATGCCCCATTAGACAAATGGCCATGGGGCGGAGAGCTGGGAGAGTGGAGCAGCGGGCTGACATTGCACCACTGCGTGCCGCTGACACTGGTCGCACCTCTTCATGAAGTCAGCTGCGTCTTCTTTCATTGTCTCCCAGAAGTAATCTTGACGGAGGGCTTTGTATGCCAGTGTCCTGCCCCCCATGTGGTTCCCGCAGATGCTCTCGTGGATCTCTTAGAGCACGAGTACGACCTCTGCGGGTCTTAGATACTTGAGGAGAGGGTAGGAGTAGGACCTCCGATACAGTAACCCATCCATTAAGACGAACCATGCATCCTTCCTCTTGATGAGGCTAGCCGCCATGCGGTCCTCCAGCATGGTGCCATCGGTGATGTACTCGATGTACTTGTCCATCCAGCTGGGGTTGACTTGCTGGACCTCCATGGGTGTCTCGTAGCTCGGGGCCTTGAGGTGCTCGATGCAAGCGCGGCCCAACGACGAGTCCGGCAAGGTTGCAAGGCGGGAGAGTGCGTCCGCATGAGCGTTTTCCCTGCAAGGTATATGGGAGATGCTGAAACACCGAAATCCTGTCATGCTCATTCTCACGAGCTCCAGGTACTTCGCCATTTGGGGGTCCCGCACCCCGTACTCCCCCGAGATCTGCCCGGCTACCAGCTGCAAGTCGGTGAAGACCTTGAGGTTGGCCACGCCCAACACGCGGGACACTCTCAACCCCACGAGAAGTGCTTAATACTCCGCTTGATTATTAGTGGCGGTGAACTGCAAACGGAGTGCACATTCGGCGACAACCCCTTCGCCATTGGCAAGGATGAGTCCAGCTCCACTCCTACTGGAGTTCGAGGCTCCGTCTACATGAAGGGCCCAGACGTCTTCCTCTGGTCCTGGCCCCGGCTGCCAGTCTTGAAGGCTCTCTTCCGCCCCCTTGCCCAGGCCTGCACACTCGACCAAGAAATCAGTGAGTACCTATGCCTTCATGGCCGACCTCGGCCTGTAGGTGATGTCAAACTCGCTGAGCTTGAGCGCCCACTTCGCCAGGCACCCAGATGTGTCAGGTCGGCTGAGCACCGCTTTCAGCGGCTGAACCGTCAGGACAGCAATGGGGTGCGCTTGAAAATAAGGTCTGAGATGCTGAGCGGACACATTAGTGCAAAAATCAGTTTCTCAGACCGGGAATACCTGAGCTCCGCATCGTAGAGGAGTTTACTTATGTAATACACCGGCCTTTGCATTCCCTTGTCGTCAGTCCAAACCAGGACTGAACTGATGGCCTCTGGGGTGACTGCCAGGTACAGGAGGAGCTCCTCTCCTTCTTCGGGCCTGGAAAGTAGAGGCGGGGATGCTAGTATCCTCTTTAGCTCGTCGAACGCCTCCTGGCACTCCTCCGTCCAGGTAAAGTCGTTCATCTTCCTCAGCACCTTAAAAAAGGGCCGGCAGCGGTCAGCGGACCTCGAGATAAATCAACTCAGGACGGCGATCCGGCCGATGAGTCGCTGTACTTGCTTCTTGGAGGTGGATTGCTCCATGTCCAGGATAGCCTGAACCTTCTCCAAGTTGGCTTCTATCCCCCTTTGGGTTACCGTGAACCCCAGGAACTTCCCGGCGGATACGCCGAAGGCGCACTTCGCCGGGTTCAATTTCATCTGGTGAAGCCGGAGGTTACCGAAGGTCTCCGCCAGGTCGCTGATGTGGTTCGAAAGGGGCTTGCTCATTACCAGCATATCATCCACGTACACCTGCATGTTGCGGCCAATCTAGTCTTTGAAGACTTTGTTGACCAACCGTTGGTACGTGGCCCTAGCGTTCTTGAGGCCGAATGGCATCATCTTGTAATATTAGGTTCCACGGTCGGTGACGAAAGCAGTGTGCTCCTCGTCCTCCGGGTGCATTCGGATCTGGTTGTACCCGGAGAAAGCATCCATGAAAGAGAGGAGGCGATGCCCTGAAGTGGTGTCCATGAGCTGGTCGATCTTTGGAAGAGGGAAACTGTCCTTCGGGCAAGCTCAGTTGAGGTCGGTGTAGTCCACGCAAATCCTTTACTTGCCACTGCTCTTCTTCACCATGACCACGTTCGCCAGCCAACTGGGATACTGTACCTCCCGTACAAAGCCGGCGGCGAGAAGCTTCTCCACTTCTTCCTTGATGGCCTTCTGCCTCTCTGCAGCAAAACTCCTCTTCTTCTGGCGAACAGGGCGGCACCTTGGATCAATATTCAATCGGTGGGTGATGACTTCCAGGGGGATACCTGGCATGTTCGCAGCGGACCAGGTGAACAAATCAACGTTTGCCCGGAGGAAGTCTAGCAACCGGGCTCGCTCTTCTTCCGGGAGCTGGGCTCCTATCTGCACCATCTTCTGAGGGTTCGAACCGAGAGGGTACGTCAACAGGCACTCCACGGGCCCTCCCCTACGGTCTTTCTCTCTTAGGTTGAGGTCATCGACATCGGAGCTGAGCTCAGCGCTCCGGGCACCCGGGATTGTCTGCAGGCAATGCTGGATGGGCTGGGCCGTCCCTCTCATTACTTCCATCCCAGAGGCGATAGGGAACTGCACTAGCAACCTCTTAGTAAAAATGACAGCATCCAGCTGGTTGAGCCCTGGATGGTCGAGGGTGGCATTATAAGGTGATGGGAGCTTGACGACAGTAAACGTTATCATAACCGTACTCTACTGAGGTAAGGATATGATATGGTAGTGACAGGGAGAGTGATCTCTCCTTCGACCCCCATCGAATCTCTGGTGAAGCCCACAAGAGGGGTGTGCACCGGTTTTAATTGATCATGAGACAGATTCATTCGAGAGAAAGCATCGTAAAAAAGTATGTCAGTAGAGCTCCCACTATCCACCATAATGCGATGTACAGAATGTTTCGCGATGGTCATCTCGACCACTACTACATCATTGTTTACATTTTCATTTTTATTCCCCTTTTCAAAGGGGAGTACATTCTCTGGGTCTCCCGCCTCCCGAGCTCTCTTCGTCGCATGCCCGATCCCTAAGGAGATCATGCCCACCACCTTCTCCGTTGGGCGGTTGTCAATTATGGGGACCGGGGAAAGGGCTGCGAGCGGCTGACCCTCCGCTGGGGCTTCGTTCCTCACGAATTTCCTGAGGCAGCCCCTCTTGATCAGCTCCTCAATCTCCTGCTTCAGATTGCTGCACTCCTCCGTGTCGTGGCCATGCTCGCGGTGAAATTGGCAATATTTTGTCATATCACGGATGCTCCTTGGGTTCTGAGGAGGAGGTCTGCGGAGGTAGTGCTCACCCTCAATCTCCATGAGGATCTTCGTCCTGGGAGCGAGGAGAGGGGTGAACGTTCTCTCCGGGGCAGCACCGCTCTTCGGCTTCGGGCCTGGATGAAAATCTGCAGGTGGTCCAGGCCTCCAAGTCTCGGGGACGTCCCTTGGGGCAGACTTCTTTGAAGGCTTCCTGTCCAGCTCTCACCTGGTGCGATCGGCCTCCTCCGCTCGGATGTACTTGTGGACATGGAGGAGGAGCTCAGAGTACATCTTGGGGGACTTTTTATCCAGGGAATACGTCATGCGGGAGGTCTTGAGCCCGCGCTTCAACACCAGCATGGCGACAGGCTCGTCCAGACTATAGATTTCCAGGGCAGCGGTCTTGAAGCGGGTAATGAAGTTTCGCAGCAGCTCCTGGTCCTGCTGGTGGATAGAGAAGAGGCTATCCACCTCTCTTGGCACCTTCCGGCAAGCGTCGAAGTGTGCCACAAACTTTCTTTCCAGTTGATGGAAGGAGCTGATAGATTCCGACTCGAGGTAGGTGAACCAAACTCGAGCAGCCTTCCGGAGGGTGGCTGGGAAGGCAATGCATAGAAGAGCATCCGTTGCTCCCTGGACCCTCATGAGAGCCTTATAGCTCTCTAAATAGTCCAAGGGATCGGTGGTCCCATCATAGGGATCCACCTGAGGCATGCGGAACCGACCCGGGATTGGTTCCTCTTTGATTTCCTGAGAGAATGGTGGTTGGGCATTGTAGCCCACTGGATCTGTTGGGGAGCTCTGCATGTCGGCAAAGTGGCGGGCGAACTCCGCCAACTTGCGCTCGTGCTCCTCCAGGCGCCTCTCAGCTTGGCGCCTAATGGCCTCGTCGGTGGAATCTTTCACCGAGGCCACTGGAGAAAGGGGTGCCGATCGGTCTCGGTGAGGGGCCTTGCCCTGATAGCGCCTGCAGTGCCACGCTGCTTTAGCGTTGTTGGCTGGGGATCAACTCTCGTGATCCGCCGAACTGGAGTAGTTCCTCTTTGCGGGAGTCTGGTAGCTCCCGCGGGGGTTGGAGACTACCCGCGGATGAGAGGGCCTGCCTTGGATGGAGCGCAGGCTTCCGCGAGGACCCATGGCTCGAGCCGCGGGGGTCCCTGGCTGGGGCTGTGTGGCCAAGGATCGCTGCTGGTGCTGCAGTTGCCGCACAGCAATGGTCAAATTTTGTAGCTACTGGATGACAGCTGCGAAAGGACCATCCACCAGGGATGGCTGAGGAGGAGGTGGTGGACCAGGAAGTTTCCTCTCCGGGCTACGCGGCCCTTGAGGAGAAGGAACTTCCTCCGCTCGGCTGGCGGATGCTTCGCATCCACGCGTCACCACCATGAGCGGAGTGCGCTTTCGCCCATGAAGAGTTTGCTCGCACAGGGGTTACTGTTCTGCCCCTCCTACCTGGCATGCCAATTTGTTGCCGATCTCACCGCGGTGGCCTATATCTCTTAAGCTAGCACCAGTCTCAGACTCTCTCACCTCGAGATCTCCAAGCTCCCGGACCTACAAAACAAAGTCAGAGATCCTGGCCGAGGGTTCTGGCGGGGGCACTCCGACGGTCAAGTTAGAGAGTGGCGAGATGGAATAGATCCCCTAAGGCGGGTTCTCGAAGGATTCCCATGCTTAGAGGAGATGTAAACGAAAGAAGTGTGGAGAAGAGGGGAGTTGAAGCTCAGCTTCTTGCGCTGGGTTCATCGAGCTCACGCCTGAGAACTTCTTGAGGCCTCCCAGGATCGTTCTCTTGGTATTTTCTCCTTTTTTCGATTTACCTGTCCGCCCGTTTTTACCATCCCTTTTATACCATCGAACTGCCTCAAGCTCCCCTTCCTTTTAGGGGGCTCCCTCAGACCTCTAGACCTTCTCCTCCCCCTTCTTCTTTGGGTCCGAGAGCTAAGTGGCCGGACCACCTCGTCCGTCGTGTGTCACGAAGGGGGAAAGACTGGCGAGGCTTTGGGCCGAGTGCGGGAGCTCTCCTTTCGAGGCATTGACGGTGGGCTTCCAGCCATTTCAGGCTCTTGTCTGCAAGGATTCCGTTCCTCGATTGCGGAGCCCCGTTTGACTAGTGTAAACGAGGTTTTGAGTGTCACTGTAGGCCGTACTGGCGCCCCCTATGGGGTGCAGCACGCGCTGGCTCTAGTGGTGACCTTGCAACTCGTGCCTCCGCTTCCCCGAGGCTTTACAAAGTAGGACTAACCTCGGCCGAGGTGGACCCGTCAAGGGGTGCCACCTGGTGGAGTGGCAGAGAGAGGCTCGACTTTGATCGAGGTGGACCCATCTTCGGGTGCCACCTGGCGAAGGAGCAGGAGGGCCCGGCTCGACCTCGGCCTAGGTGGACCCGTTAGGGGGCGCCACCTGGCGGAGGAGCGAGGGGCCGCCAGCTTCAGCCGAGGTGGACCCCCCTGGGTGGACACTTGGCGGAGCGGCAGAGAGGTGCTCGACTTTTGGCTGAGGTGGACCCGTCTTCGGGTGCCACCTGGCGGAGGAGCAGCAGGGCCCGGCTCGACCTCGACCGGGTGGACCCGTCTCGGGGTGCCACCTGGCGAGGGAGCGAGGGTCCGCCAGCTTCGACCGAGGTGGACCCCTCCTGGGTGGATACCTGGCGGAGCGGCAGAGAGAGGCTCGACTTCGATCGAGGTGGACCCGTCTTCGGGTTCCAGCTGGTGAAGGAGCAGTAGGGCCCGGCTTGACCTCGATCGAGGTGGACCCGTCTTCGGGTGCCAGCTGGCGAAGGAGCAATAGGGCCCGGCTCGACCTTGATCGAGGTGGACCCGTCTCGAGGTGCCACCTGGCGAGGGAGCGAGGGGCCGCCAGCTTCGGCCGAGGTAGACCCCTCCTGGGTGGACACCTGGCGGAGCGGCAGAGAGAGGCTCGACTTCGACCGAGGTGGACCCGTCTTCGGGTGCCACCTGGCGGAGGAGCAGCAGGGCCCGGCTTGACCTCGGTCGAGGTGGACCCGTCTCGGGGTGCCACCTTGCGAGGGAGCGAGGGGCCGCCAACTTCGGCTGAGGTGGACCCCTCCTAGGTGGACACCTGGCGGAGCGGCGAAGATGGGCTCGACTTCGGCCAAGGTGGACCCGTCTTCGGGTGCCAGCTGGCGAAGGAGCAGCAGGGCCTGGCTCGACCTCTACCGAGGTGGACCCGTCCCGGGTGCCACCTGGCGAGGGAGCGAGGGGCCGCCAGCTTCGACCGAGGTAGACCCCTCCTGGATGGACACTTGGCGGAGCGGCAGAGAGGTGCTCAACTTCGGTCGAGGTGGACCCGTCTTCGGGTGCCAGTTGGCGAAGGAGCAGCAGGGCTCGGTTCGACCTCGGTCGAGATGGACCCGTCTCGGGGTGCCACCTGGCGAGGGAGCGAGGGGCCGCCAACTTCGGCCGAGGTAGACCCCTCCTAGGTGGACACCTGGCGGAGCGGCAGAGAGGTACTCGATTTCGGTCGAGGTGGACCCGTCTTCGGGTGCCAGCTAGCGAAGGAGCAGCAGGGCCCGGCTCGATCTCGGCCGAGGTGGACCCGTCTTGGGGTGCCACCTGGCGAGGGAGCGAGGGGCCGACAGCTTCGGCCGAGGTGGATCTCTCCTGGATGGACACCTGGCGGAGCAGCAGAGAGGTGCTCGACTTCGACTAAGGTGGACCCGTCTTTGGGCACCAGCTGGCGAAGGAGCAAGAGCACTTCATCCCGAACGGGGAATCTTTTGAAAGAAAAAATCCACGTGGTACTGATTATGTCCAGCTGGATCTAACACGCGTCCCACGTTAGTGATGTAGCCATATCACAAAATATTTCATTAGCCGGATATTTTAAGATAGGGTATAACTAGAAGAGTGCCTTATATAAAGCTCAGATATAAACTGTTGTTAGCTGTCGTTATAAAAATAATAACATTTGTGGTAGATAATAGAAATTTTTTTAGTAATTTTTTTCAAAACAATAACTAATAAAATAATGACGATCATGGCTACAATGAAAAGTTATTATAGTGGATAAGCTATATGTACTTAAAAAACACTACTAAGAGGAGTTACTTGGACAAGTGTGGTTAGACTGGCAGATGGCTTTCTCGTTCCTATTTATCTTTTTCTTCTTTCTACCTTATCCCGTCCTCTTATGTACACGAACCTTCTTGCTTAAATAAGTGGTTGATCGCAATCCTCTCTTCTCATCAAATAAAATACAAAAAATCTAAAAAAAATCAAATAACGAAATCTGAAACTATGCTTTGAATTTCATTCTATATGGTTGCTACATGCTGCAATGAAATATTTGCTAAACAATAATTGTAATTTAAATGCAGAGGGGATACTGACAAAAATAACAACTATAACGTTAAATACGTTATATCTAACGTATCAGAGTTTTTAAAAATATTATTATCCCGCCATCTTAGCTGTTCAATACTTTCCATAAATGAAAAGAGGTAACAAATTAAACCACTACATAAAAGCATCGAGGCGCCACCATCCGCATATGCTAACGTGAGCTGGAGGCGTCCGCTAGCAAAACGGCTCAGGATTAGGGTCTCCTCCCCTAACCGGAACGAATCAAACAACCATGGCGACAAATTAACGTGCTAGTGTCCAAAAATGCAGTCTTAGGGCCCATCTGCAGACATGATGGACGGTGAAGATTTATTCATAGAAGACGTGTACGGCCGATCTCCTTCACGAAGTATCTGTACCGCCTTTTCCAAACACCGCCCCGAGATAGCAAGTCCCGAGGCCCCGCCCCCGACCCCACCCCCCCCCCCCCCCAAAAGCAAAAAAAAATTTTTTTTTTCCAATTTTCAGCGTTAAAAAAGTAAAATATTAAAATATTGTTTGATAAAATAATGGTCAGGTGTGTCTTTTGCAGTCACCTGTGGGCACGTGGCAAGAATTTATTTGCTAAGTAATATCTGCTGTGTTGCATTTGGGCAGCCGATTTACCCATCTAAACAAAATGATGAGCGAGATGATTTTGTAAGGGACTAAGTCGAATTTAAAATTATTTATTCATGTAAAAATACTTATTTAATTTTGCATTTAAATTGTGCCGAGTATCAGAGTAAATTATTTTCCACGAAGTTGAGATTAACCTGCAAAATATTTTTTTTCCCGCAAATTTTTTTGGAAATATGAATAATAACAAAGCCCCCTGTATGTTATAACCATTCACAAAGAGTTAAAATTTCAGTTAATTATCATAAAATATTAACCTGCCTCCTGAAGAGATCGATGATCAGTCGTTTGAGAGCAGGAGCAAAAGCTACAGAAAGCTTCTAAGGTTTTCTACTTCTCAGTGCTAACAAATTATTCTAACAAGTCAGAAGAGGATAAGGAGGGTGGTATGATGGTACTGGTAGTATCTGTGAACTGTGGAGCCATACAACAGAGAGAGAGGGGGGGGGGGGGGGCTGAGGATCGAGGAAGAGAAGGGACTGGTAAGGTGACGAGGATAAGGAGAAGGTGGAGGCCAGGGACTGGTGGTGGATGTGGAGCGAAAGCTTTTTCTTTCCAACCCACAAGGGGGGAGGGGGAGGGGGAGGGGGCGAGGAGGGAGGAGAGAGAAAAGCCCGGGGGGGGGGGGGGGGGGGGCGTGTGGAAAACCATGAGGACGACGTGTGGAGCCCGAAGCAAATCGACTCGCCTTCGTTGCAAAAGATAGAAAGGAGGCACGTGGCCTTCCCCCTGTTGCGGCGGCTGCGGATTTGAAGGCAGTCGAGTTAACCGGATTGTATAAAACTTTTCCCTTTCATTAATACATTTACCGGATTGCCCCCCGGATTTCGCGGGGGAGTTGCCGTGTGCCCTCGCTCACAATGACCAGATTATCCTTGCCAGTCCTGTGGTATTGCCAAACAACCCCCAATCAAAATTATATTAAAATTGACGTCGCCGTGGCTCTATTTCTATTATTTGATAAAGAGAACAAAATGATAATGTCAAAATCATATTATTTATTTAATATTATATTGATGATAATTTTTATTATTTGCTACTTCAATGATTTGAACTTTCTATTTCTTTTTTTCCTCAAAAGACTTTTGATGATATATATGAATAGTAATAGAATAATTAAATCATATTATATATATAGCTTCAAAGTTAATATGAGGGCACTAATAGTAAGATTACTCTATTCTAACATGCATATTATGGCTTTGGATTATTGAGAATCTCTCTGTTTGTAGTACTTAGGATGCATATATTTGACCTTCCCCAACTCCATCAAGGTAGGATCCTTGTGCACTAAAATACTTATTTAAAATTTAAATTTAATCTGTAAATAATAGATGTGCTTAATAATAAGTTTATTACAGCAATATCATATTTTTAATAGTACTTGTTTTAGTAAATTATCGATCCTAAATAATAATGAAGTGTTAGAGAACTTTCCGCCATATTTCAATTAAACTCCTGCCACTCCCTAAATGTTTTGTTATTTAATTTTGTTCTTGCCATCTTTTTTTATTTTTTTTCTTAGAATGTTAATCACATGCAGTATTTCTCAAATATAACAGCAGAAAATAACTTGCCAATGACCCTATGTCTTGTGGACTTACATCTCAAGGTTATATTCACTTCTACTACTATACTAAGATTTGCCAATGGTGAATTTATATTATATTTTTTTAGTTACAAATAACTTGCTCAATCAATCATACAAATCCAATGAAGGAATATAATTTGATTACCATTATCTTGTCATAAACTAAATATAATGCCTCTTTAGCTTAACGAATCTGAAAAATATTTTGAGTAATTTCCACTGCATCCTTGCTTCTTGGAGTTTTATGAATTATCAAACCACCAGTAATACTCATCTATAGCTAATATATTTCACCAATTTTCGATCACCACTTAGGATATAGAAATTGATGTGGCAAGTCACTGACATGGTAGCGCCCACGTCCGACGCAGCTAGCTGATGAGGTGGCAGAGAGCGCTACCTAGCCCAGTCAAGGTCAAGCTCCCGTTCTAGGTGAGCTCCTAGATAAGGTCAAGCTTTCGGTTGAGGTCGAGCTCCTAAGGTCGAGGTCGAGGTCGAGCTTCTGATCGAGGTCGAGCTCCCAACCGAGGTCAAGCTCCAATCCAAAGTGAGCTCCCAGTCGAGGTCGAGCTCTCATCTGAGATCGAGCTCCCATCCGAGGTGAGCTCCCAGCCAAGATTGAGCCCTCATCCGAGGTGAACTCTCAATCGAGGTCGAGCACCTGTCTAAGATGAGCCCCTGGTCGAAGAGAGCTTCGGACCAGTCGAGCTCCCAATCGGATCAAGTTTTCAAGGACAAGAAGACATTTCCCTGACCATGACGGGAGAACAGTAGAAGGCGAGACATGACTCCCGGAGGATAGATACAAAAGAGGCTCGTATGGTGACATAAGGGCGTGACGTCACCATCTCCGCTGGACCGGTAGTAACTCTTGTGGAGGCGTGTGCTCCACTAGGGCTCCAAGCCCTGTAGCACGTTGTCTGCATCTCCTACAAGGAAAGTGCTCCACCGGGACTCCAGGTCCTGTAGCATATTGCTTGCATCTCCTGTAATACAGGTGCTCCACCGGGACTCCAAGTCTTGTAGCACGTTGCCTGTATTTCCTGCAAGAAAAATACTCCATTGAGGCTCCAAGCCCTGTAGCACGTTGCCTGCATTTCCTACAAGATGAATGCTCCAGCGGAGCTCCAAATCCTTAGCATGCCACTTATATCTCCTACAAGGAAAGTACTCTACTGGGGCTCCAGGTCTTGTAGCACATCGTCTACACTTCTCGCATGAAGAATGCTTTGCTAGGGGTCCAGGCCTTGTAGCATACCATCTACACCCCTTGTAAGTGGCAATACTCAACCGTGACCCCAAACCCTGTGGCATGCCACCTGAACCTTTTGTAAGGGATCGCTTCATTAGGGGCAGGCTTTGTAGCATGCTGACTACATCCCCTATAAGAAGACCTCCTGAAAACCTTGGACCCAACCAAGGCTCCAAAACCCGTCTAGCTAAATCAATTCCTATATAACGATAAGAGGGACCTCCAAGACAGGGGACGAACCAAGAGAGAAGGTAAAAGAGCAAGCAAGCAAAGGCAAAAGGCAGAAATAGCAAATAACCCCCTAAACTTTAGTTTTTCCATTCTCTTCTATCTTCCTCTACGTGATGGCATTCCAAGACTTTGCCATAGAGCGTTTGTTCTCCTTGGTCGCTTTATTGACTTGACCGTCAGAGTATCTCCACCGGGATCCTTGATCCGAATTTTTTTTACAAGACCAATCAGCCGTGAAGGCGCGATGACGAAAAGCCTGACACTCCCGGAAAGGCCAGCTAACTGGGTCCCATCAAAACTACATGCCAGCGAGGATTAATGAAGCTACATTTAGTAGTCGCATTTATAATTAAATGCATCATGAATATATCCTCTCCTGATCGTTGGGACAAGAAAACTGGTATTCGATAAAACCATCAAAAATAGAAAATTTTCATAGCTTAAAGTGTCATTTTATGCTTTCATAGACTTTGCATGTTAATATATATATTCTGGAGCTCTATCCTTTAATTTGACTTTTATAACCTCTAGCCCTAAACCTATCTATTAAAATTCCGCCTTAATCTATATGTCCTCTTGGTAAAAACTGCTCAATCTATTTTCTTATATAAATATTTTTTATTATATAAATCAATAATTTAATATAATTAATAATTTTAATTTTATCATATGCAACTTGACTTATAACTTTATGGTTCAAGCAAAATTATATCAATCACTACTTTTCATTTATCACTTCCTCTTCTTCAATCTATATACAAATATCCATCCACGTATAAAATGTGCTAGAATTAGGGCTCTGCAATTGCAAATAATACTTTCACTCAATATATGAATGACTAAAATTATGTGATTACTCTTTCAGTTGTTGTATCATAGCCTACTCTTTATTTATAAACACCATTGTGAGATAGTTAATTATAGTATTTACAATTGGTGACTAAAATATAGCATAAATTAACTTTCTAATATATATAGTATAACAAAGAGGGCGCCAACATATCCTCCTTGCTATACCTTCAACATGTAATTTATATTTATCATAAAATTTATAATAATAATCATCAATAATTAGGATACTAGGAGTATGCAACGTGGATTAAAAAAAGGGGGGCCGGGGAAAGATTACTTTTTATAACCTAGTTCTCAAACGATATTGCAAATAAAAAAATATTGCAAGGGTAGAATGGTAATTGTATTAAAGGGCATCACATCAGGCACCATCCGGGAAACCGGCTCACCAAACCGTCACACCCCCGGGCCCAGCATGGATTTTCCCGTCTACGCCCTTCCCTCCCCCAGCTTTCACCGTTCACTTTTCACTCTCCTATTTTAACCACCCAGGTCCCATCGTCGCATGCCCCACCCCGCACTTAGAGAGAGACAAAGGGCGATCGCTGTAGAGGCGAGGCCCACGGCCTCCCAACTCTTATAATCTCTCTCTAGTTTCCGAGCTCTCTTCTCCCAAATTTTCTCCTTCTTCTCCTCCTCTCCTCTCTCTCTCTCTCTCTCTCTCCCTCTCTTCTTTCATCCCTCGTCGTCGTCATCGGCAGAGGAGATTCCTTTCATCGAGTAGCGAAACCAGATCCATAGCCGGAGCTGAGAGGAAGGAAGAAGCAATCAAGGTTTGTTTTTTCCGCTCTTCACTTCGAAAAGGCGCCTCCTTTTCTTATTTTCTTTTGTTTTTTTCTTTCGTTCAAGCCTTCTGCTGTGTTTTCTTCTGTCTTTCCGCTTTGCTCGATCTTTGCGACATGCTTTTCTCGTTTTCAGTAATTTTTCCTTAGCCTACGTTCGATCTCTGCTGTTCCTTCATCTGTTCGTCGAAAAAAGGATTCATTTTTCCATTTTCTTTCTCTTTTTATTTTTTAAATAAGACTTTTGGGTGGGTTTTCGAGCTCGATGGGGCATCTCTAATGGCGAATCTGAGGCCTTATATGTTAGTAATCACGGAGGATGAGGCTCTCGAATATAGCGAAGGCCTGATCGTTTTAAACGTTTTTTTTTATATAGAAATTGCCTTTTTAATTTTATTATTAATTTTTTTTCCTGCTTCTCTTTGAAATATGGTTCGGCTTGACCATGGCAACTGAGATCCGAATCGAAATATTGGTCTCAATTTAGGTACTTTGATTTCGCTTCCCGCCCCCACCGCCCCCCCCTCCACCTCTCCTCCCTTTCTGTTTTCTTGTTGTTTGGACCAAAGTTTTAATTTTTCGGCAGTTTCGGGATGCCATATCCGACCAAAAAAACGCGTTCTTTCTCCTTGGGTTTGGATTCGATTCGGAGATACGCGATCCGATTGCACGCCGTCTCGGTTTTAATTATTTCCTTTTTTTTAAGATGGGAAATGGATAAAGACGGATTGTTGTCGGCATCTCCGCGTCCTCCTACCCCCTCTTAATTATTTCTAGATTTTTTTGCCTTTTTACTTGGATTTTCTTCATCTATCTTAGATCAAAACTTCAAGGCCTTTCCCTAATCTATGCTGTAGATGGTAGAAAGAAAAATATCTAAGTTTCGCCGCCGCCTCAACTAAGATCTTTATAAAGTTAATAATCTGGTCCATGGTCTAATTTTGATGCTGCAACCATCGATCTAGCAGCGTTTTGATATCATTAGGGTTGATGGATTTTCCCCCCTTTTTTGCGTGTTATAAAATGAAAAGGAGATTGTTTTAATTAAAATATCTTCTTTTTTTTTTTTTGGGGGGGGGGGGGGGGGGGGAGGGGGGTTCAGTAAATGATATCTTCTGTTTACAATTATTTTGAGAGGCTTCCTACATTATTTTTCTATTTTATTGTGTTTTAGTTTACTTGATGGTGCACCTTGTTCTCTTTTGCTTTCCATTTGTAAGCCTCTGCTGTTGTTGGTTCTGAAATGTATGTCTGCTCTGTTGGGCACAGAGATTTCTCTGAAGGTGAACTTGTTTTACCACCTTTGGAATTTCTGATGGATTTTGGTTTCAATTTCCAATTTCGTGTTTCTTGAGTTTGTGTGGATATGGAAATCAAAACATGGGATGTTTTGTGCATGCTGCCAGGGGAATGGAGTATGTTTGTCTATCTAAGCTATATATTTGGTGTTTCGATGATGTGCCTTTATATGCTATTTTCGAGTTCTTGCATGATTTACAGTATTCTCATTTATAACCCATCCAATATATGAGGTCATAGCTTAGATGTGGGGCTAGCATGTTTTTATTCTTTGCTAATTTTGAAACATTCTATATTACATAGCTTGGACGTTGCTTTGATATGTCTTTTTTCTTTCTGATCAGAGGAAAAACATGATGTTCTTTGGTTTTATTGTCTCAGGTGGCTATAAATGTTGCTTTAACTGATCGATTTCTCCTCTTATGCAAATATGTTAATTGTCCTGCATGCTGCTTGGCTGGGTGTTAGTCCGGAACACATGGAAGATCCCCCCTCTCCTCGAAATTTTTTTTTTAAAAAAAAATCCTTAATCTTGCTTGATTAAAAGTTTGCTATGCAAAATAAATTTAAGTGTATGTTTTGAATACTCGATGATCTGGTTTTCATCCGATGTTCATTTATTCAGATTTCTTGCATACTGAATATTTTCATGCCCTTTGGCAGTAAAAGAATGGATTTCTATTTCTATAATGAAAACACATATTTATTTTTCTCCAGAGAATTGATTTCTTCAAAGCTTGCTGTTCCTTATGTGATTTCTTCTCTTCTATATTGTGATGTATGGCTTTTCATCAATTCCATGATCACTTATTTAATTAAATAATAAAGTTTCTTGAACTTATGGATATTGTTTCTTTCTATTAATAGATGTATACTATGAAGAAGAACTTTTTATCCTGGCACCCCATTATGTTAAAATTAGATAGAGATTAATGCTTCTGTTTGATCTATCATTTTTCTTCCATTTCTGATATGATGGCATGCATTTCTTCTTTACAATACCTATCAAATATGAATTTTCCTTTCTTTTTGTTGAATTCAATGCTTATTCATTTTTGCAATATTTTTGCAAAGAGAGTTTCTCCTTAATTCTTTTTCTATTTTTAGAAAATCCTGCTTTGTATTTGATTGTATTCGCTGTCTGTTACTCCATTATGTGCACACATTTTACATAAAAGATGTTAATGAATGATAATATTGTTCAGTTCCAAGCTTGTTAATTGAAAATTTAGTGCTTTATTTTAGTGGCATTGTTGCGTTTTGGAGATGACACACTCTGATTTTTATGCTCGTGTTTTTCGATTGCAGGACTTTATTGCATCTGCTTTCGAATCTGCTAATATAGACTTAATTGCCCGTGCTGCTGGCAATGATGGGCGGGCTGTTAATGGACAGTGTGATCTTCTCTGGTAGCCAGAATAACTATGTGCCACCACTCATGCCATCTGCTAATGAGAAGAATATCAGTTTTGGTGCCCTCCTTAATCAGTCTGTAGTGGGTGATGCCATTTTAGGGGAGGGAGATCTGGTGGACCCTCCCTGTGAAAACTTTGCCGAGGCTGGGGAAGAAGAGAGCGACGACGACATCGACATAGAAGAACTGGAGCGGCGTATGTGGAGGGATCGGATGCGGCTTAAGCGTTTGAAGGAACAGCAACAGAACAAGAATAAGGAACAAGGGGCTGACTCGGCCAAGCAGCGCCAGTCACAGGAGCAGGCACGACGGAAAAAGATGTCTCGTGCCCAGGATGGGATCTTGAAGTACATGCTGAAAATGATGGAGGTCTGCAAGGCTCAAGGCTTCGTCTATGGGATCATTCCAGAGAAAGGCAAGCCTGTGAGTGGTGCATCCGATAACTTAAGAGGCTGGTGGAAGGAAAAGGTCCGGTTCGATCGAAACGGGCCTGCTGCGATCGCCAAGTACCAGGCTGAAAACTCCATTCCGGGTGCTAATAATGAATTGAACCCCGGGACTGCAAGTCCTCATTCATTGCAGGAGCTTCAGGACACGACACTGGGTTCTCTCCTTTCAGCACTCATGCAGCACTGTGATCCGCCACAGCGAAGGTTCCCCCTGGAGAAAGGAGTGGCACCGCCATGGTGGCCTACCGGGACAGAGGAGTGGTGGACCGAGTTGGGCATCCCCAAAGATCAAGGTCCGCCACCATACAAAAAACCCCATGATCTGAAGAAAGCATGGAAGGTTAGTGTTCTGACTGCTGTCATCAAGCACATGTCGCCCGATATTGAAAAGATTCGCAGGCTGGTGAGACAGTCCAAGTGCCTTCAAGACAAGATGACCGCCAAAGAGAGTGCGACATGGCTGGCAGTTGTCAAACAGGAGGAGGAGTTATACATGAAGCTCCACCCAGATGCGCGCCCTCCATCATCAGGAACTGGTGTCATGGGGCCCATCTCCTTTAACAGCAGCTCCAGCGAGTATGATGTCGAAGGTGTTGATGATGGCACGGGCGAGGAGGTGGCGAACCAGAAGGTTGCTGCTGATGGGAATGCTTTCAACCTGATTGCTGCTGCAGGGAATGACAACTTTGTGGTATCTGCACCATTGAAGGAAGAGACTGACGTAGAATTCATCCAGAAGAGAACTGCTGCTGAATCTGAACTGATGATGAACCAGCGTGTATTTACCTGCGATAACATGCAGTGCATGCATAATGATGTCCGTTTCGGATTTACAGACAGGAATTCGAGAAACTCTCACCAGTACCTCTGCAAGAATCAGAACAGTCTTCCTCAAGGTATCTCAGCGACCCCCGGTGGCATGCAGATGAACGAGAACAAACCCCCAGTTTTCTTTATGCCCTTAAATGGCCAGCCAAATCCAACTGTTCTTGGATCAAATGTCAATCCTATCAACATCTCTGATCTGGGTCTTCCTGCTGATGGGCAAAAATCGATCAATGAACTGATGAGCTTCTATGAGAACAGCATCAATCCTAACAAGAACCAGGGTGGCATGACCATGTTGGATGGGCAGAATTCTTTTCAGCCAAAGCTTCAAATGGAGGATAACTTCTTCGGGCAGGGGACTGGAATGGGTGGCACTGTTTTTGAAGAGGTCGGCAACTTAATGCAGCAGCAGCAGCAGTTCTATGGCCGCGAAGACTTGATACAAGTTGAACAGCAACTTGGGAACCAGCCTGCCGATATGGGCGCTGACATCAATTTTGGTTCTGGTTTCAACATGTCAACCATGGGCTATGCTGATCCATTGCAGAAAGGGATGGGAGAGTTGGTGCAGAAGCCCGAGTATCCAAGCTGGTTTTTCTGAATGAAATGGAAGAGACCTGATCCAGATGCTCTGTGAGGGCATCGGGTCATGCTGTTAAACTGGTAAGGTCATCTCATGCAGTGGAGTAGAATTCTGATGCTGAACATCCTTATAAAGATCTGATTTGGCTTCAGGTGATCTTCTCCCTGCATTTAGGTGTAGCTTTTTCTTTTTCTTGTTTATTTAGCGTAACAAATATATATATATATATATATATATATATCTGAGATTGCTTCTTAGGGGTTCCCTCAAGGTTCTCCAAAAGAAGCATTCCATCAGACTTGGGTTAAGTATATAGGCTTGTAGGGTTTGCTTTAGCTGCGGGGAACTGATGAATGGATGGTTTATATGATCCAATCCCGCATTGAAATCTTTATAGACATCTGGTGTTTAAACTGGTATTGGGGATGATTAAAATATAGTTTTGCTTTTGTTTTAAGTGTGTGATTTGTTTGTTGCTTCTTGATATTGGCTATATAATTGGTTTGCGATTGCTGACTGCCCATCTGCCATCTTTGTATTGGAAGATGGATTATCCAAGGGTAAGTATATGGATGATATTGATTGGAAAATGTGGTGGTGTCATGTTGCTATAAAGATAGCTAAATAGCTTGAAGTTGTGATGCCATTTCTGGTTCGTCGTTAATGGCAAATCGTTGCCCTTTGTGAATGATGCCATGATTTTCCATTTCATGGAGAATGGTATTAGTTGCACTTTGTTTGCTAACCATACTTCATTTGCTTAAGTTCCTCTGTTTGCGCTATATAAGTAGGTTTCTACTTTCAAACTTGAGAATCTGGTGCCCAGGTTTTTCTCCAACTGAATTATTTGCTCATGCATTACCTCCGTAACTCCTACTGAATTGTTGTAATTTCTTAGTTTTCCAACATCTTAATGCAATGCTATCTAGCATCTCGTGCTCCGTTCTCTGCCATCTCTCTCCCAACTTAGTATGTTCTTCATGCAGCAGTGGTCGAGTATTCAACTGCTATAGGTGTTTAGCCCTGCTTAGCTAAGTGGAATCCTTTTAGATACGGTACAGCCAGATCTTAGATGCTTTGAGCCATGGTACTACTGGAGTCAAAATTCCATGATGTACACCTGTTTTTTAAGTTCTCAAACCTGGTAGCAGCCACTTTGCCCCACATCACCAAACTTATAACATGGTCCATGATGTAACTGTTGGTCTGCACTACCATGGTAATTGGTAAAGAAAAGTTAGGTAGATCAAAGACTGAAGTGGCTTCTGAAATCTTTAAAGTCCTGTCAACCATCTTTCATGGCACTTTCTTAGTGTGGTATCTCACCTTTCTTGTGTTGGCGTTATCCATCCCATCTCACCTCTCTCTTGTGACTCTTCACATGCTCGTCCGGACCCGAAGGGTTACGAGTCATGACAAGGACTCCATCCTTTACCTCTTCACATGCCTCCACTCTAGTTTGTGGACCAAAAAAACTAGGTAGGAATCCATTTTGGATGGTCTTGATGGCTAAGGGCATTAGTTTACACTTCAAGGTACGTCGACATTTGCATGCCAGGTAAATTTTACAAGGGTGATGTGGATGCATTCTGGCCACCTAATAACCTGGTTTCGGTCGGGGCTCTAAATCCGAATCGAGTTCTTGGATTTGGCTGCCTTAACAATGTCAAGTTTTTGCCAACAATCAGAGAGTCTGCGTGTCTTAGGGCTATTTCTTGAATGCGCACGCACGGATTTTGCAGCCTGTTGGTGTCCCTTGGAAGTGCTGAGAGGGGGATGATCGAGGAAGAAGCCTGGAAGGAACGATGGACGCCTACAACCGTGAGGAGAGAGGTTTTGAGAGATATCAAAGTCTTAGAGGTGGTCCATGGACGGTAGAAAGGTCGGGTTGACCAAGGTGGGCGCCCCCCCTGGGCAGTGACCTTGGAAGTCCTTAAAAAATACTTTGCATGAGTGGATTTATTCTAACTCGTGCCATTCTCGTCGAACGATTTAATTAGCAAATATCACATTCCTGAACGCTTGGATACCGATGCTTTTATATCAAATGTGTTGGTGGGGAGGTATCATGGTTCTATTACCCAATAATGTAGAGATATTCTTTAGACGTTATTGGCAAGGTTAGGGATACGTGATTTGTTTATAATGAGTGGAAGGAAGGGTCTGATGTGATGAGTTCAAGCTAGAGAGATTGAAATGGATCGGGTCGGAGTCTAAGTATGACCGAAATCTAATCCACTTGAATTACTTTGGATGTTTTCGCTCGGATAATATCGAATCGGGGTTGTTGTGGTTCATACTGGGCACCATAGATCCGTAAGTTGGATTTGTTTGGTCTGATTTGGTTGGGTTGGATCTGCTTTCTTTTCATTCGTTTGGTCTTATTTTGCTGAGAGCTATTTCTTGGACTTCATTAGACCGGTCAAACTTTTTAGCCCAAACCTGGATAAGAACGAGCAATGTCTAAGTGGACCAGATCGTTCGTCGGCTTGGCTTCTAGCTGGCTCGGTCCAATCCACTTTGGAGAACAAGGAAAGATTCTTCACGCAAGCCCACCCAACCGGCTTAACCCTGATGTAAATAGGGCAGAGAGACCAATCCCACCACCTCTCTCTCTCCCCTTCTGCAGGCGGACCGCCGGCGGGGGGAGGGGGCCTTAGCCCCCACTAATTTTTTTTTTAATTTTTATATATATTAAAATTTTAAATAAATATATATTTATATATTTGGTTTTTTCTAAAATTTAAAATATTAAATATAATTTAAAGAATATAGGTATTCGAGCCCCTCTAAATTAATATATTTTATTAATATATTTTTTTAAAATTTTTTTTAAAAAAAAATAGATATGGTCAGTCTCTCCTGTGTAACGGTCCTTGGCATTATCCACTGTCCTGTTGCCCATGGTAATAATTACATGTGCTCGTTGTTATGTTACAGATGGTGGGAACACAAATAAAAGAATGGGCAGCAAAGTTCATCGGTTATTATTTAAGGTTATCATTTATGTTTTCATTCCTTGGCTCCATGATTATGATCGTGCATTGTCTTTAGCCATTGGAGAAAAGAAATGGTCATGAAGATAAAGGGCATATTATTTATGTTCGATCTGAAACTAATCGATCCTAAAAGGTAAAAAGATAATATGATTTTCTTACAATTTTCTTTTTAAAATTGGTGATATGTTTCCTGTAATGCTTTTTTAAGTGATGATATAATTAGTTGTCTAAATTAATGATGTTGCAGCATATGGTTGGTCATGGTGAGAGTTGAGAGCAGCCCCCACTTTATACAGTTTGACGGGCTTTAGAGTGGTCCAAGAAACGAGTGATGCCTGGGGCGTGTCGTGAATGTATATATATATATATAATTTTCTCTTTGGTCCATCATGTTAACCGGCCAATTTGCTAGAAAGGTTTCGCTCTCGCACTTTGAGCTCCAATTATGTTGCATAATTGTCAAAATAATAGGATTTCAACAAACAAATGAATTATCTTTCGGACTTCAAGCAAATTAACTGCTTTTAATTTCTAAAGTTTGATCGGCAACAAAATACATTAGTTTGGCAACAACTAGATGGTCATCTTGTCAATACCTTGCCCTTGGTCTCTCGTTGGCATTTTTTTTGTAAGCTATTTTGGTGTGTAATTATTGGAGCATCACTACTAGCATATACCTAGTTCAAAAGCACACAATTTAAGTGATTTAACGATATTATAACCAATTTTTACTATACTCCATATCTGGAATATAAGATGGTCATGCTATCGATAGGTATAGGCTACAATAATACGGAGCCCAATCAATTATAATCTCAAATAAAAATAAAAGATCCAATCATCCTTAACTGAATAATAAAATAAATATTGGTACGGAGGGACAATCCAAAATAAAAATACCAAAACTAATAATCCTCGAAATTCATTAATAATTAACTACAAGTCCATAATCATCAAATAAACTAAATTCAACTACTAAATTTTCAAGCTTGCTAGTAGCTCCAAACTTAGATTATCTTTCATTCTTAATCTATTCCTATGTTAAAAAAAAAGGAAAAGATATGAGCTACATAACTCGGTAAGTAAAATTTATACTTTTTTATCGGATCAAACATAAATTTTCACATGAACAATACATTAATATAAAAATGATAAATATAATAAAAATATATATTTCATATAATCATATAATAAAATAAGTTATAAAACCAATCATGCATGTATAAATTATCGACATTTTATAAACATGATCGATAAATCATTTTTGTCATGTACATATATCATGTTTCAAAATATTTACTCATTTATGTTCGTACTATGGTTACTATATACCCGTAACATAGCCATATTTTTTAATCAACATAATTTTTGTTTCGTGTGCCAACTTTATATCTATTGATGGAACAATATTTTTTATGGATACTTCTAGAGTAGATGAGACCATATTTTTTATGGATGCTAGCTCCAGATGTCAACCTTCTCAATTCTAGAGATTCATTTATAACAATCTTAGGAGCCTTCAAAATCATTACATCTTTTTCTTAAATCATATACATAAATAGGTGGAAATCCATTGAATGACATGAAAAGATTCATGTTTCATAAACATGCTATTTTCATAACATACATTTTTGGGATCGCTTGTCAATTTAGGATTAAAAATGGATCGAACAGTGATACACCTATATTTGTATCCATATTTTGGTTATGGATATTAAAAGGATATCAAAATTAATATCCATATTAATTCTAAATGGACACATATAGTATCAAATATATCAAGAACAGCCATATTTGCTACAAATAGATATGGATATAAATCAAATATTAAGCATATCCATATTTATTTATTTATATATAGATATTAATCAGATACTATTTTAGATATTAATTTTAATTCAAGCAAAATTCAATGATGAAAACAAAATATAATAACATGATCATAAAGAATATGAGATAACATAATTATATCCAAGATAATCATAATTACATACAATAAAGATAATTATAATTGAAAGTTCCATTGAAAGTAAGAAGTAGATCATAAAATTTTATAATATTTAAAAAAGAGATAATATATATCTTATATCGAGAATCTAAATGATTATCAATACTTCCTCTAGTTAATATGAATGTATGCTTATCCATACTTATAACAAAAGTATCTAAATATATATGTGAGGAAATAAGAAACTCAATTAAGATGCATCAATATTCCTAATCAATAATCATTCAAAAAATAATAAATAATACTTACTTTCTCATCGATTCTTCTCTATTTTGATTTCATCGTAACAAGAACCATAATATTAGTTTAGTTCTATCATATCCGGTATTAAAAATGCAAGAATTTAAATAATAAAACATTAAAATAAGTAACATAATTTATATAATATAAGAGTAAACATTTAAATGCCTAAATGGTATTAAAATTATTCACCTAGCGAGACACCACCAACTTCTTGTTTTGCATGTCTATATTATTATTTAGCTGCATTGCCTGTGCCAGTATAGCTGTTTATCTTACTGGTCACTCTAGCCTTCTTGGAGAATTGTTCTTCGCCATTCAATATATTAAATGCTTCTTTATGAAAAAATTTATATCAACTCCTAGCGAACCACGATGCCTTTATCAAATGGTCTTTAACTTATTTGGTGTATCGCATTTGCTTCTGTTGGCCTAATGCTTGATTGATTTTTTTTTTTTTTTTTTGATAGAACAAAAAGGTGAGGAGAGGAGGGCGAATCCCCTGGTGTAGCTTTCCTTTCCACCAACTGGATGAGTATGTCAGCCTGACCCCACTACGGGACCGGAGTTTTCGCCGTCAGCCTAATCCCACTACGGTGCCAGAGCTTCGGCTGCTCGGTCTCTTAGTCATGTGCTTCAGAATTAATCTGAAATTTAATCGAGTTACTCTCGGGATTATTTCTCGAATTCATGACCAGTGAATTATATACAAGAGCCGAGTTACGTCTTAACCAATCGTGCTATTACCGTACTGGTTAATGCCGGTTGATTGCTTCACAAATGTTATAGTGCTTGGATATCTACTTCAACATTATGGTTTCTTTCTTCGGCATACTACACTTGGAATTTCGCACAAGCTTCAGCCATGTTTCATCACTACATGCTACAAGCTCTCTTATGAACATTGATGATTTCTTCTTTAATCAAAAAGATGGCCCCTGGGGACTTAACAAGGAATGGAAATGTTGCATACCAATACAGGGAGTCGGGTTGGACCCAAGACTTTGGATAGAGGGATGGAATGCTCAAGTACAATGAAGGATGTGATTTTTTATTTTTTTATTTATTTTTATTTTTTATAAAGAAAAGGAATAGAGGAATAAATTCGGTGTAGCTATTTCCGTAAACTCTGAAATCGGGTTAGACTCAAGACTTTGGATAGAGGGATGGAATGCACCGGGGACTTAACAAGGATGGAATGCTTCAGTACAACTATAGATGTGCTTTTCTTTTTTTTTTTTTTTTTTCTTTTTTTTTTATTTTTTATAAAGAAAAGGGATAGGGGATAAATTCAGCATAGCTATCCCGCAAGTTCCCATCTCACCAAAAAATGTTCGATTCAAGGTATGAGATTTTTACAATCTTTTTCTATCCCAAGATGAGTATATCAACCCGATACCATCAAGATGCCAATTGATCATTGGAATGAAAAAGAAGAAGAAGGGCCCTGGCATCTTATTTACCTAACCGTCATAGACCTCAAGGAATAATTCCTGAATTTAATCGAGTTTTTCGTAGAGTCACGTCTCGAATCTATGACCTGTTGGTTGTAAGGAAAAATTCTAACTAGCTGGGCTTCTGCCTCGATGGTTGTGCTTTTTTATCTATAGGTAAGGATTTGTTCTGTTATATCTTTATCAAACACCATAGTCTAATCTCTTATTCATGGATCACTTTCTGTTCACTATTTTAGGACAGTTCACTTGGTTCCTTGCTACTTCATCACCATATACCCTCTCGCCAAGGATTCTGGATTTAGCCTTGTATTTCCTGCTACACCTAAATTGAACTTTGATTTGTATGATAGCAGCGACATTTGTTGTAGCACTGCGATTTTTCGGTTTGTATCATCTAGTGAGGAGGTGTGTTTCCACACTTATTTTGTAGCGATCGATACAAGTTTTGTAATGACTCTGGTTACATAGCAATGATGTCTACAGCCATGTCTGGCCCAAAAAAAAAAAAGAAGAGGATTTTTTTGTCCGACTTTTTTATGAAGACTCCAAACATTCATGTGTAACAACACATTATAAAAATAGACATAAATAGTTCAGAGAGATAACATCCAAACAAATGCTTAGAGCTCTCACTACGAAACCTTGTAATATATCAAATTGTGAAAAATGCTGAACCATCACTATTAGATCCTGGAAAGAAGTAGAAATGACATAAACTGTAAAAACTAACTATATCAAGCAGACACATCAAAGTCCCTCCTTTATCAAATCTAGCAAATTTCCACCCAGGCAAATTTGATGGCAGGTCCTCCTCAAACACCAAAAATGCATCCACAAAACAATTCTATCCGTCCCCAATCCAATCCAATGGCAAAAACAAATGTAGCATATCTCTATTCTAGCCAATTGTTGGAAAGGAAACTTGGCACCAGATGTTGGTCAGAAATGACTCTAATTGCTTGAAACCAGTTGGAAAGTCGAGAAAAACTCTCATCATCGAACACTAGTTGGGAATGATACTTACCGTCGAACAACAGTTAGGAAGGATGTGAGTCACTCTAGTCACTAGTTCAGAGGGCCGTCGATTACCAATCTCCGATTATTGATCACTGTTGACGCATAACCTGTTGGGAATTGTGTCACAAAATCAATCACCTGGATTATAGGCGGTTGAGCTAAGTATTATACTTTTTCTTTGAATTAATAAAATATATTTTTTGGCAGCTCATCACATACTAAATTTTTCTGAAATGAACTCTTTCCATGTGATGAAGTCCTTAGGACTACACTGACTTCGATAGATGTATCGAGTGGTCCTTAAACCCTGTTCACAACCAAAGGATATATTATACTGGACGGCAATATATCAAGTATAGGTTGTTGTAGTTCACATCGTTTGGTTGTCCTCTTGACCAAATAAGTATGGTGACACTAATGTGATCTACAAGTGGGATATATGATATCTCATTGAACGTGACTCCGTGCAGCCCCTTTCTACCAAAGGGATACTCACGATTGGATATGGGTATATGTGTCCCTCTGACCTGAGGTCATCACGGTAGCTTGCAAGCAACTCCCTGTGCTTTGGTGCCGGACTACCCGGATTTTTAATCTGGTGACGGAAGGTTTCTAGGTACAGGCAAGTACTTGTGGAGCAATGATGGACCAAGATGGAATTGACCTGTCCAAACAGTTTGGATTGAATGTCTCGCAGTATCTCAATTTAGCAAATCCTTGGCCGGGGTAGTCCTAGTGAAGAGTCACTGGGCTTGCAAGGTTGAGACACGTAGTCGACTGACTCAGTCTGGGTTGGCAGCCCAATCACAGTCGTCCTGAGCATTAGAGGTCAAAGGGATGAATTATACGGTAACCATATGCCAGAGGTTCGATAGTTTTCTCCCGCATCTTCGACCTATCCGGACGCCGGGACCCATTGCTAGATGGTTTCCTGTGCTGGTACTGGAATTGTTCCAGTGCTACCGTTTATGTTCGAACCTATGAGGTCAACGCCACAGAGGATAACCCTCTGATCCGGATACCGATTATGATTGGAAATCGTCTCGGTTTATGGTCACAGTATTTTTTGAGCACTCTTTTTTCCATCATGCCCTTGTCTGTGTCAACCGAAAATTGTTCCAGGTTGACCAGCACTGTGCCAGGATTTTTCTAAATCAGTTTTGAACTAATTCGGAGCATGTTTTGGCCTTCAATTGGTTGTGAACCAATTTTAATCCCTTGAACCAATTTTAATTGGATTTGAACCGATTCAATTGGATTGAACCAAGAGGTTTAAAAAAATTGGTTGGACCGATTTTGAACCGGTGTTTTTTTTTTCTCCACTTGGACCGTTTTACACGGTAAAATGTTGGGAGAAAAACCAAGCGTCCGAAGAAGGCCAATCGTCGCTGGGCGTTGTCCCTTCCTCTCCTTCCACCCGCTGCCATTCCTCCTTTGTTAATTGCTGGTTTAATGGAGATCGGCTGCTGCTGCCTCTTGGCCTCCCCGTCTCTCCATTTCCATCTTCCTCCCTGCAGCCTTTATAAACCCACAGCAGCCCTGTTTCAGCAGCTAGAATTTTTTTTTCACCGTGAGAAGAGAGGAAACAAACAAGGGAGTTCTTCCTTTTGAGAGGCTGAGAACTTGTTCTTCTTGCTTCTATTGGGTACTAGTTGGGCTGGGTTTTGGAGGGTGTGAGGGAGAGAAACCAAACTCTTTTCCCATTGTTTCTGGTGCTCAAAATTCTGCACTACAGCAAAGAAATCTGCTGCTACCTGTGACTGTGTTACTCACTTCTAGCGGCTAGCACCGCGTGTGGAGAGAGATCGGAGGGCCCCCGGCGTGTCTCCCCTCTAGAGGGAGTACTCTTCTACTCCTGGGAGCAAGCCTCGCGAGCCAGGATCGCCGCTGCAGCTCCAAACGCCGAGAAGAACTCTGCTGGTTTTCTGCAACCAAAATTTCTGGCAGTAGGTTTTGGCCATATTGTACACCGTGTACACTGACCTTTTCTTGCAGATTTCGATTGAAGATCGAAGAGCGCTTGTCCACCTTGCTGCTGCTCAAATTTAGGAGCAAACGGAGGTCCGGAAGCCATCGTTCTGGCAACGTTTTTCAAGCTCAAAACAGAGTTTTCAATCAGCCCAAGGAAGAAGAAGATTGAAATAAGTTTATCCCACTTATTCCAGCCTATTCCAGGTTTATTCCAGAGTTATTCCAGGCGGAATAAAGGTATGGAAAATTATTTTTTAATCATGTATGAATAGATTTATTTGTTTAATGTTTTGCAAATATTTTATATTATCATACATGCTTTCATGCGACATGAATAGGTTAGGTTCTGGGCGGAGCAGTTTTTCGCTGCGCGGATTTTTTAAAAATATTTTTAAAATCCATTCTGCTCCCGCAGCCGTTTGCATGCCTAGTGTAGGACCATGTTAAACCACTGCACCGGTTTTCTTTCAGTGGTATCAGAGCTAGGTTGCATGTGTAACCTATTCCTGTATGCATGTTTTTTAGATTAAAATTGGTTTAATCTAATAATGTATCCAGATTTCTTTTTGGAACCTAGTTGAGACCTTCACCATGACCGTGTGTCTTTGACACGATGCGGATCATCTGTGTTGGCCTCTTCAGAAGGATCCTTAAAGAATATTAAAATTAAAATTGTTTTAATTTGTTGATACATGTTTTTAGGCATGTTTTATTGGATATAAAATATTTGTAAAATTTTGAATCTAGATGCATGATTTGTTATGTAAAATTGTTTTACATAGAGACTTAATTAAAAAATTATTTTAATTAAGAGTTTGGCTTATTAAACAAAATTTTTATGTTTATGAAATCTAATCAAAATTGCATAAGCCATTTTGGGTTAAATTGGGTTAGCTGACTAGTTGGGTCCATAAATGGGTTAGACCTAAGTTTAGTTGAACCGGATTACAAGAAGATTAAACAAAAGTTGTTTAAGGCCCTTCTTTAGAACTATCTAATAGTTAGATTAGTTGATCCATTCATCTAAAATGGATCCAATAGTGGCTTTGTGGATGCCCGAGTCTTTAGGCTAGTCTGATCGAGTCTGGTAAACCGACTGGTGTCGAGGTAGGTTTGACAGTGTGATCATGGTTGTATGAGGCTACCTCCTTCCTGGCCAACTTGGTTGGTGTCTAGGAAAGATGGTTAATGGCGAATACTCACCCATGATCTCACCTACCTGGTTAGTCGAGTCGACCAGAACTGATTGGAAAAGCTCAATGACTCAAGTTAACCCATGTCACCCAGGTTGATCGGTCTGACTGATCTATAGGTGCCCATGGATCAATTTGTTGATTTATTTCAACCCTCCTCGAATCTGATTGACTCAATGGGAGGATGATCCATGTCCTTGTCTTATCTTCTGTCACAACTAAAAATCCTCTAAAATTATTAGGTCCTTAAAAAGACTAAGTCAAAGAGTTGACAGTGTCTTTGCCTCCCATTAAGTTGGATATAAATGTGTCCACTAGCTTGGTGTGCATCGGCAGTTCCATAGAACGGGTGTACATCCGGCGACTGAAATTTCTATCTGATCGATGATGGTTCAGTGCAACCTCCTTAACGGGACCAGGTGGGCCGGCCATAGTCGGGCTTGGTCTTTTGTTAGCTGGAAGCATTGGATTTATCATTTTAATGGTTGGACCTAACCTGAGACCCGCAATAGAAGGCCCCTAGGCCGATTGGGGTGTTCTCTGGGGCAAAATAAAATACTGAAAATTGTTTAGGAAAATAATTGGTTTACGAACCTACCTTTAAGCTCGTATGGGTGAGCTGGCCATAGTCGGGCTCATGCGAGGCCTATTGGATTTTAGTACCCACTTGAAAAAGTGTTTTCACGGATTGGAGTTAGAGGCTACCGATCTGAAAAATTAGTATGAGAAACTTTTAGACTAAAGTCCAAGTCTTTTGGTTAAATTATTAATTCATATACTAATTTGGTCTTATTTTCTTTTCAGATGTCTTCTAATTTTTCGCTCTGGTAACTTCTCGATAACGAGAAGTTAAAGGGTCACAACTTCGATAGTTGGTATCGAAGATTGAGAATCATTCTGAAGCATGAACAGATCCTCTATGTGATAACGGATCCGGCACCTGAAATCCCTCCTGCTAATGCACCGAGTGCGATCAGAGACGCTTATCTGAAGTGGGTCTCTGATCGGACTACTGTCCGATGCATTATGTTAGCGGCGATGAACGACGAGTTCAGTCGCAAATTCGAGGAGGCCCAACCTGATGAAATCCTTCAAAAGTTGAAGGAATCCTTCGGCACCCCGGATGATGTAGAACGGTACAAAGTGTCTTATGCCATCTACAATTCCAAGATGCCGAATGGCGGTTCAGTCACTGATTATGTACCGTACACGATCGAGTTGATTCAAAAACTGGGCAAACTCGGATGCCCCTTGCATGATCAGCTCGGCAAGGATGCGATCCTGAATTCTCTTCCCTCCTCCTATCTTGATTTTCTCGATCATTATAGAATGAACAAGCCTGCAGTCAACTACCATAGTCTTTTGGGGTTGCTGCAGACTTTCGAGAATGACCAGCAACTGAATAAGGGGGTGGTGAATTTAATGGAAGGAAGTAGAGGTCATCGTCCCTTTAAGAAAGGGAAGAAGAAATCAAATAAAAAGGGAAAGAAGGTGCAGAATGCTCCTGGCCCTAGTCAGACCAGCAAGTATAAGGCTGATCAATCTTCTGCAGAATGTTTCTACTGCAAGAAGAAGGGACACTGGAAGAGGAACTGTCCTCTTTATATTGCGTCCCTTGATCCGAACAGGCCGAGGAAGCAGATGTCTGCTGAACAAGGTATTTATATGATAAAACCTTGTAATTACTCAATTATTGATATTGCTAACTGGGTATTGGATACCGGTAGTCCAATTCACGTTTGTAATTCGTTACAGGGACTTCAAGTTAGCAGAAGATTTGAAGATGGAGAACAGTTTCTGAGCGTCGGGAATGGAAATCGTGTTCCAGTACTGGCAGTCAGAGTCCTGCATCTTGTCTTTGAGTCTTGTACTGTCGAACTAGTCGATTGTCACTATTGTCCTAGTTTCATTATGAGCATAATCTCTGTAGGCCTTTTGGCCAATTGTGGTTTTGAACTATCAATAAAAGGAGATTTTTGCAATGTTATTTTGAATAACTCTGTTATAATAAAAGCTAGATTAAATAATGGCATATATGTAGTATCAAGGCCTTTTAGTGTAATGTACACTTCTAGCAAACGCCCAAGGTTAGATAATGTCAATGATTTGTATCTTTGGCACTGTAGGCTAGGTCATATTAACCAAAATAGGATAAACAAGATGCGAGGAGATGGACTCCTCGAGGTCAGTGATTCTGAATCACTGCCCACTTGTGAATCCTGTTTACTAGGTAAAATGACCAAGTCACCTTTTACTGGAAAAGGTGAACGAGCTACAGAACTTCTAAGTCTCATACATACTGATGTATGTGGACCGATGACAGTAGTGCCAGAGGAGGATACAAATATTTCATTACTTTTATAGACGACTTTACAAGGTTCGGTTATGTCTTTTTATTGAGACATAAGTCAGAGTCGTTTGAAATGTTCAAACGATACCGTAATGAAGTAGAAAAATAAACTAAAAAAAGTATTAAAACCCTTCAATCTGATCGAGGTGGTGAATACTTATCTTGTACTTTTTTGACATATCTTGAGGAGAATGGAATTCTCTCTCAGTGGACTCCTCTAGGAATACCACAGTTGAATGGTGTGTCCGAAAGGAGGAATCGAACCTTGTTGGACATGGTTCGATCCATGATGGGCTTTGCAACTCTGCCGCTATCCTTTTGGGGATACGCGCTTCAGACAGCCTGTTACTTGTTAAATAATGTTCCAAGTAAGTCTGTTGTCTCCACTCCATATGAGATGTGGAATGGGCGTAAACCCTCAATCTCATACCTTCGGGTCTGGGGTTGTCCGGCTTACGTAAAGCATTTAGACTCAGACAAACTTGGTCCTAGGTCTGATCGGTGTTTATTCATTGGTTATCTTAAGGAAACCAAAGGGTATTTCTTCTACTTGGAGAATGAACAAAAGGTGTTCGTTGCTCTTAGAGCTATTTTTTTGGAAAAGGAGTTCCTTGGAGAAGGAACTATAGCCTCTAAGATTGAACTTGATGAAGTTCAGCCAATAGAAGAACCTGCACACTCTAAGGACATCGTAGAACCGGCTGTGATTGAATCATACCCAGAACCCATTAGGATATCCGGTAGAATACCGCGTCAGCCGGACAGATACTACGGTTTCTTGGTCCGGGACGGCGATCCCATTGAGCTCGATGAGCACAATGAGGATCCGATCACCTATATGGATGCTCTTCAGAGATCTGACTCTGAGGCATGGCTTGGAGCCATGTGATCCAAAATGGAGTTCATGGAAATCAACAATGTTTGGACATTGGTTGATCCGCCTGAAAGAATAAAACCCATCGGGTGTAAATGGATCTTCAAGAGGAAAAGGGGCGCAGATGGGAAGGTAGAGACCTATAAAGCCCTTCTGGTTGCCAAGGGGTATCGTCAGCGATATGGTATCAATTATGACGAGACTTTCTCCCCTGTGGCAATGCTCAAGTCCATTTAGATCATGCTTGCTTTGGCAGCATATTTTGATTACGAGATCTGGCAGATGGATGTCCGAACCACTTTTCTAAATGGAGAGCTGGAAGAGGAGGTGTATATGATACAGCCTGAAGGGTTCACATCCACAGATGAATCAAAAGTATGCAAGCTGCAGAGATCCATCTATGGACTCAAGCAAGCGTCTCGAAGTTGGAACTTACGGTTTGATAGGTGTATCAAATCGTATGGCTTCGTTAGGAACGGAGAAGAACCGTGCATCTATAAATGGGTTAATGGTTCTGTGATTGTATTCCTAGTACTGTATGTTGACGATATTCTTTTAATCGGGAATGATGTCACAGCATTACAAGGAATAAAGGTCTGGTTATCATCTCAGTTCTCCATGAAGGACTTGGGTGAAGCTTCTTACATACTAGGTATGAAGATCTATAGAGATAGATCTAAGAAGCTTTTGGGATTGTCCCAGTCTACGTACATTGACACCGTGCTGAAACGGTTCTGCATGGAAAATTCCAAGAAAGGCTATCTCCTGATAGGTTCTGGAATTACTCTTTCCAAGAAGAATTGTGCGACAACTCCTGAAGAAAGAGAGAGCATGAGTAGAGTACCTTATGCTTCTGTAGTAGGCTCTATCATGTATACTATGACTTGTACTAGACCAGACGTGGCATACTCACTAGGAGTAGTGAGCAGATACCAGTTTGACCCAGGTGAGGCGCATTGGAAGGTGGTTAAGTCCATCCTTAAATATTTGAGAAATACTAAAGATCAATGGCTGATTTATGGAGAACCTGACTTGAAACTTGTGGGGTACTCTGATTTCAGTTTTCAGTCGGATAGAGATGATAGCAAGAGTGTGTCAGGGTTTGTATTTACCCTGAATGGAGGAGCGATCTGCTGAAAAAGTTCCAAGCAGGCAACTGTTGCAGACTCGTTATGCGAAGCATAATACATTGCAGCATCAGATGCAGCAAAGGAAGCTGTATGGTTGCGGAAATTTCTTGGAGAGCTAGGGGTGGCACCTTCCCTAGATGGTCCTGTTCCGGTGTACTGTGACAGCACTGGAGCCATTGCTCAAGCTAAGGAGCCTAAAGCTCATCACCGCACCAAGCACATTCTGCGGTGCTACCACATCGTACGAGAAATCGTGGAACGAGGCAACATCAATCTTCTGAAGATCGGTGGAAAAGAAAATCTGGCCGACCCCTTCACTAAAGCCCTCGGAATAAAAGAGTTCGACTATTGTAAATGAAAAATGGGTATTAGATACTCTTCTGATTGGCTTTAGTACAAGTGGGAGTTGTTGGAAATTGTATCCCAAAGCCAATCACCTGGGTTGTAGGCGGTTGAGCTAAGTATTGTACTTTTTTTTTAAATTAATAAAATATATTTTTTAGTAGCTCATCACATACTAAATTTTCCTGAAATGAACTCTTTCCATGTGATGAAGTCCTTAGGACTACACTGACTTCGATACAGAGAGGATGTATCGAGTGGTCCTTAAACCCTGTTCACAACCAAAGGATATATTGTACTGGACGGCAATATATCAAGTATAGGTTGTTGTAGTTCATATCGTTTGGTTGTCCTCTTGAGCAAATGAGTGTGGTGACACTAATGTGATCTACAAGTGGGATATATGATATCTCATTGAACGTGACTCCGTGCAGTCCCTTTCTGCCAAAGGGATACTCACGATTGGATATGGTATATGTGTCCCTCTGACCTGAGGTCATCACGGTAGCTTGCAAGCAACTCCCTATGCTTTGGTGCCGGACTACCCGGATTTTTAATCCGGTGATGGAAGGTTTCTGGGTATAGGCAAGTACTTGTGGAGCAGTGATGGACCAAGATGGAATTGACCTGTCCAAAGAGTTTGGATTGAATGTCTCGCAGTATCTCAATTTAGCAAATCCTCGGTCGGGGTAGTCCTAGTGAAGAGTCACTGGGCTTGCAAGGTTGAGACACGTAGTCGACTGACTCAGTCTGGGTTGGCAGCCCAATCACAGTCGTCCTGAGCATTAGAGGTCAAAGGGATGAATTATACGGTAACCATATGCTAGAGGTTCGATAGTTTGCTCCCGCATCTTCGACCTATCCGGACGCCAGGACCCATTGCTAGATGGTTTCCTGTGCTGGTACTGGAATTGTTCTAGTGATACCGTTTAGGTTCGAACCTATAAGGTCACACGCCACAGAGGATAACCCTCTGATCCGGATACCGATTATGATTGGGAATCGTCTTGGTTTTATGGTCACAATATTTTTTGAGCACTCTTTTTCCCGTCATGCCCTTGTCTGTGTCAACCAGAAATTGTTCCGGGTTGACCAGCACTGCGCCAGGATTTTTCTGAATCAGTTTTGAACTGATTCGGAGCTCGTTTCGGCCTTCAATTGGTTGTGAACCAATTTTAATCCCTTGAACCAATTTTAATTGGGTTTGAACCGGTTCAATTGGATTGAACCAAGAGGTTTAAAAAAATTGGTTGGACCGGTGTTTTTTTTTTCTCCACTTGGACCGTTTTACACGGTAAAACGTTGGGAGAAAAACCAAGCGTCCGAAGAAGGCCAATCGTCGCTGGGTGTTGTCCCTTCCTCTCCTTCCACCCGCTGCCATTCCTTCTTTGTTAATTGCTGGTTTAATGGAGATCGGCTGCTACTGCCTCTTGGCCTCCCCGTCTCTCCATTTCCATCTTCCTCCCTGCAGCCTTTATAAACCCACAGCAGCCCTGTTTCAGCAGCTAGAATTTTTTTTTCACCGTGAGAAGAGAGGAAACAAACAAGGGAGTTCTTCTTTTTGAGAGGCTGAGAACTTGTTCTTCTTGCTTCTATTGGGTACTAGTTGGGCTGGGTTTTGGAGGGTGTGAGGGAGAGAAACCAAACTCTTTTCCCATTGTTTCTGGTGCTCAAAATTCTGCACTACAGCAAAGAAATCTGCTGCTACCTGTGACCGTGTTACTCACTTCCAGTGGCTTGCACCGTGTGTGGAGAGAGATCGGAGGGCCCCCGGTGTGTCTCCCCTCTAGAGGGAGTACTCTTCTACTCCTGGGAGCAAGCCTCGTGAGCCAGGATCGCTGCCACAGCTCCAAACGCTGAGAAGAACTCTGCTGGTTTTCTGCAACCAAAATTTCTGGCAGCAGGTTTTGGCCATATTGTACACCGTGTACACTGACCTTTTCTTGCAGATTTCGATTGAAGATCGAAGAGCGCTTGTCCACCTTGCTGCTGCTCAAATCTGGGAGCAAACGGAGGTCGGAAGCCATCGTTGCGGTGACGTTTTTCAAGCTCAAAATAGAGTTTTCAATCAGCCCAAGGAAGAAGAAGATTGGAATAAGTTTATCCCACTTATTCCAGCCTATTCCAGGTTTATTCCAGAGTTATTCCAGATGAAATAAAGGTATGGAAAATTATTTTTTTAATCATGCATGAATAGATTTATTTGTTTAATGTTTTGCAAATATTTTATATTATCATACATGCTTTCATGCGACATGAATAGGTTAGGTTCTGGGCGGAGCAGTTTTTCACTGCGCGGATTTTTTAAAAATATTTTTAAAATCCATTCTGCTCCCGCAGCCGTTTGCATGCCTAGTGTCAGACCATGTTAAACACTGCACCGGTTTTCTTTCAGTGGTATCAGAGCTAGGTTGCATGTGTAACCTATTCCTGTATGCATGTTTTTTAGATTAAAATTGGTTTAATCTAATAATGTATCCAGATTTCTTTTTGGAACCTAGTTGAGACCTTCACCATGACCGTGTATCTTTGACACGATGCGGATCGTCTGTGTTGGCCTCTTCAGAAGGATCCTTAAAGAATATTAAAATTAAAATTGTTTTAATTTGTTGATACATGTTTTTAGGCATGTTCTATTGGATATAAAATATCTGTAAAATTTTGAATCTAGATGCATGATTTGTTATGTAAAATTGTTTTACATAGAGACTTAATTAAAAAATTATTTTAATTAAGAGTTTGGCCTATTAAACAAATTTTTTAGGTTTATGAAATCTAATCAAATTTGCATAAGCCATTTTGGGTTAAATTAGGTTAGCTGACTAGTTGGGTCCATAAATGGGTTAGACCTAAGTTTAGTTGAACCGGATTACAAGAAGATTAAACAAAAGTTGTTTAAGGCCCTTCTTTAGAACTATCTAATAGTTAGATTAGTTGATCCGTTCATCTAAAATCGATCCAATTAGTGGCTCTGTGGATGCTCGAGTCTTTAGGCTAGTCTGATCGAGTCTGGTAAACCGACTGGTGTCGAGGTAGGTTTGGCAGTGTGATCATGGTTGTATGAGGCTACCTCTTTCCTGGCCAACTTGGTTGGTGTCTAGGAAAGATGGTTAATTGTGGATACTCACCCATGATCTCACCTACCTGGCTAGTCGAGTCGACCATAACTGATTCGGAAAGCTTAATGACTCGAGTTAACCCATGTCACCCAGGTTGATCGGTCTGACTAATCTATAGGTGCCCATGGATCAATTTGTTGATTTATTTCAACCCTCCTCGAATCTGATTGACTCAGTGGGAGGATGATCCATGTCCTTGTCTTATCTTCTGTCATAACTAAAAATTCTCTAAAATTATTAGGTCCTTAAAAAGACTAAGTCCAAGAGTTGACAGTGTCTTTGCCTCCCATTATGTTGGATAGAAATGTGTCCACTAGCTTGGTGTGCATCGGCAGTTCCATAGAACGGGTGTACATCCGACGACTGGAATTTCTATCTGATCGATGATGGTTCAGTGCAACCTCTTTAACGGGACCAGGTGGGCCGACCATAGTCAGGCTTGGTCTTTTGTTAGCTGGAAGTATTGGATTTATCATTTTAATAGTTGGACCTAACCAAGACCCGCAATAGGAGGCCCCTAGGCCGATTGGGGTGTTCTCTGGGGCAAAATAAAATACTGAAAATTATTTAGGGAAACAATTGGTTTACGAACCTTCCTTTAGGCTCGTATGGGTGAGCTGGCCATAGTCGGGCTCATGCGAGGCCTATTGGATTTCGGTACCCACTTGAAAAAGTGTTTTCACGGATTGGAGTTAGAGGCTACCGATCTGAAAAATTAGTGGGAGAAACCTTTAGACTAAAGTCCAAGTCTTTTGGTTAAATTATTAATTCATACACTAATTTGGTCTTATTTTCTTTTCAGATGTCTTCTAATTTTTCGCTCCGGTCACTTCTCGATAACGAGAAGTTAAAAGGTCACAACTTCGATAGTTGGTATCGAAGATTGAGAATCGTTCTGGAGCATGAATGGATCCTCTATGTGATAACGAATCCTCACCTGAAATCCCTCCTACTAATGCACGGAGTGCGGTCAGAGATGCTTATCTGAAGTGGGTCTCTGATCGGACTACTGTTCGATGCATTATGTTAGCGGCGATGAATGACGAGTTCAGTCGCAAATTCGAGGAGGCCCAACCTGATGAAATCCTTCAAAAGTTGAAGGAATCCTTCGGCACCCCGGATGATGTAGAATGGTACAAAGTGTCTTGTGCCATCTACAATTCCAAGATGCCGAATAGCGGTTCAGTCACTGATCATGTACTGTACATAATCGAGTTGATTGAAAAACTGGGCAAACTCGGATGCCCCTTGCATGATCAGCTCGGCAAGGATGCGATCCTGAATTCTCTTCCCTCCTCCTATCTTGATTTTCTCGATCATTATAGAATGAACAAGCCTGCAGTCAACTACCATAGTCTTTTGGGGTTGCTGCAGACTTTCGAGAAAGACCACCAACTGAATAAGGGGGTGGTGAATTTAGTGGGAGGAAGTAGAGGTCGTCGTCCCTTTAAGAAAGGGAAGAAGAAATTAAATAAAAAGGAAAGAAGGTGCAGAATGCTCCTGGCCCTAGTCAGACCAGGAAGTATAAGGCTGATCAATCTTCTGCAGAATGTTTCTACTGCAAGAAGAAGGGACATTGGAAGAGGAACTGTCCTCTTTATATTGCGTCCCTTGATCCGAACAGGCCGAGGAAGCAGATGTCTGCTGAACAAGGTATTTATATGATAAAACCTTGTAATTACTCAATTGTTGATACTGCTAACTGGGTATTGGATACCGGTAGTCCAATTCACGTTTGTAATTCGTTACAGGGACTTCAAGTTAGTAGAAGATTTGAAGATGGAGAACAGTTTCTGAGCATCGGGAATGGAAATAATGTTCCAGTACTGGCAGTCAGAGTCCTGCGTCTTGTCTTTGAGTCTTGTACTGTCGAACTAGTCGACTGTCACTATTGTCCTAGTTTCTTTATGAGCATAATCTCTGTAGGCCTTTTGGCCAATTGTGGTTTTGAACTATCAATAAAAGGAGATTTTTGCAATGTTATTTTGAATAACTCTGTTATAATGAAAGCTAGATTAAATAATGGCATATATGTACTATCAAGGCCTGTTAGTTTAATGTACACTTCTAGCAAACGTCCAAGGTTAGATAATGTCAATGATTTGTATCTTTGGCACTGTAGGCTAGGTCATATTAACCAAAATAGGATAAACGAGATGCGAGGAGATGGACTCCTCGAGGTCAGTGATTCTGAATCATTGCCCACTTGTGAATCCTGTTTACTAGGTAAAATGACCAAGTCATCTTTTACTGGAAAAGGTGAACGAGCTACAGAACTTCTAAGTCTCATACATACTGATGTATGTGGACCGATGACAGTTAGTGCCAGAGGAGGATACAAATATTTCATTACTTTTACAGACGACTTTTCAAGGTTCGGTTATGTCTTTTTATTAAGACATAAGTCAGAGTCGTTTGAAATGTTCAAACGATACTGTAATGAAGTAGAAAAACAAATTGGAAAAAGTATTAAAACCCTTCGATCTGATCGAGGTGGTGAATACTTATGTGGTGCTTTTTTGACATATCTTGAGGATAATGGAATTCTCTCTCAGTGGACTCCTCCAGGAACACCATAGTTGAATGGTGTGTCCGAAAGGAGGAATCGAACCTTGTTGGACATGGTTCGATCCATGATGGGCTTTACAACTCTGCCGCTATCCTTTTAGGGATATGCGCTTCAGACAGCCTGTTACTTGTTAAATAATGTTCCAAGTAAGTCTATTGTCTCCATTCCGTATGAGATGTGGAATGGGCGTAAACCCTCAATCTCACACCTTCGGGTCTGGGATTGTCCGGCTTACGTAAAGCATTTAGACTCAGATAAACTTGGTCCTAGGTCTGATCGGTGTTTATTCATTGGTTATCTTAAGGAAACCAAAGGGTATTTCTTCTACTTAGAGAATGAACAAAAGGTGTTCGTTGCTCTTAGAGCTATCTTTTTGGAAAAGGAGTTCCTTGGAGAAGGAACTATAGCCTCTAAGATTGAACTTGATGAAGTTCAGCCAATAGAAGAACCTGCACACTCTAAGGACATCGTAGAACCGGCTGTGATTGAATCACACCCAGAACCCATTAGGAGATCCGGTAGAATACCGCGTCAGCCGGACAGATACTACGGTTTCTTGGTCCGGGATGGCGATCCCATTGAGCTCGATGAGCACAATGAGGATCTGATCACCTATATGGATGCTCTTCAGAGATCTGACTCTGAGACATGGCTTGGAGCCATCTAATCTGAAATGGAGTCCATGGAAATCAACAATGTTTGAACATTGGTTGATCCGCTTGAAGGAATAAAACCCATCGGGTGTAAATTGATCTTCAAGAGGAAAAGGGGCGCAGATGGGAAGGTAGAGACCTATAAAGCCCGTCTGTTTGCCAAGGGGTATCGTCAGTGATATGGTATCGATTATGACGAGACTTCTCCCCTGTGGCAATGCTCAAGTCCATTCAGATCATGCTTGCTTTGGCAGCATATTTTGATTACAAGATCTGGTAGATGGATGTCCGAACCACTTTCCGAAATGGAGAGCTGGAAGAGGAGGTGTATATGATACAGCCTGAAGGGTTCACATCCATAGATGAATCAAAAGTATGCAAGCTGCAGAGGTCCATCTATGGACTCAAGCAAGCGTCTCGAAGTTGGAACTTACGGTTTGATAGGTATATCAAATCGTATGGCTTCGTTAGGAACGGAGAAGAACCGTGCATCTATAAATGGGTTAATGGTTCTGTGATTGTATTCCTAGTACTGTATGTTGACGATATTCTCTTAATCGAGAATAATGTCACAGCATTACAAGGAATAAAGGTCTGGTTATCATCTCAGTTCTCCATGAAGGACTTGGGTGAAGCTTCTTACATACTAGATATGAAGATCTATAGAGATAGATCTAAAAAGCTTTTGGGATTGTCCCAGTCTACATACATTGACACCGTGCTGAAACGGTTCTGCATGAAAAATTCCAAGAAAGGCTATCTCCCGATAGGTTCTGGAATTACTCTTTCCAAGAAGGATTGTGCGACAACTCCTGAGGAAAGAGAGCGCATGAGTAGAGTACCTTATGCTTCTGCAGTAGGCTCTATCATGTATACTATGACTTGTACTAGACTAGACGTGGCATACTCACTAGGAGTAGTGAGCCGATACCAGTTTGACCCAGGTGAGGTGCATTGGAAGGTGGTTAAGTCCATCCTTAAGTATTTGAGAAATACTAAAGGTCAATGGCTGATTTATGGAGAACCTGACTTGAAACTTGTGGGGTACTCTGACTCCAGTTTTCAGTCGGATAGAGATGATAGCAAGAGTGTGTCAGGGTTTCTATTTACCCTGAATGGAGTAGCGATCTGCTGGAAAAGCTCCAAGCAAGCAACTGTTGCAGACTCGTTATGCGAAGCATAATACATTGCAGCATCAGATGCAGCAAAGGAAGCTGTATGGTTGCGAAATTCCTTGGAGAGCTAGGGGTGGCACCTTCCCTAGATGGTCCTGTTCCGGTGTACTGTGACAGCACTGGAGCCATTGCTCAAGCTAAGGAGCCTAAAGCTCATCACCGTACCAAGCACATTCTGTGGCGCTACCACCTCGTATGAGAAATCATGGAACGAGGTGACATCAATCTTCTGAAGATCGGTGGAAAAGAAAATCTGGCCGACCCCTTCACTAAAGCCCTCAGAATAAAAGAGTTCGACTATTGTAAATGGGAAATGGGTATTAGATACTCTTCTGATTGGCTTTAGTACAAGTGGGAGTTGTTAGGAATTGTGTCCCAAAGCCAATCGCCTGGGTTGTAGGCGGTTGAGCTAAGTATTGTACTTTTTTTTTAAATTAATAAAATATATTTTTTGTAGCTCATCACATACTAAATTTCCCTGAAATTAACTCTTTCCATGTGATGAAGTCCTTAGGACTACACTGACTTCGATACAGAGAGGATGTATCGAGTGGTCCTTAAACCCTGTTCACAACTAAAGGATATATTGTACTGGACGGCAATATATCAAGTATAGGTTGTTGTAGTTAACATCGTTTGGTTGTCCTCTTGACCAAATGAGTGTGGTGACACTAATGTGATCTACAAGTGGGATATATGATATCTCATTGAACGTGACTCCGTGCAGCCCCTTTTTGTCAAAGGGATACTCACGATTGGATATGGTAATATGTGTCCCTATGACCTGAGGTCATCACGGTAGCTTGAAAGCAACTCCCTGTGCTTTGGTGCCGGACTACCCGGATTTTTAATCCGGTGACGGAAGGTTTCTGGGTACAGGAAGTACTTGTGGAGCAGTGATGGACCAAGATGGAATTGACCTGTCCAAACAGTTTGGATTGAATGTCTCGCAGTATCTCAATTTAGTAAATCCTCGGCCGGGGTAGTCCTAGTGAAGAGTCACTGGGCTTGCAAGGTTGAGACACGTAGTCAACTGACTCAGTCTGGGTTGGCAGCCCAATCACAGTCGTCTGGAGCATTAGAGGTCAAAGGGATGAATTATACTGTAACCATATGCCAGAGGTTCGATAGTTTGCTCCCGCATCTTCGACCTATCCGGACGCCGAGATCCATTGCTAGATGGTTTCCTGTGCTGGTACTAGAATTGTTCCAGTGCTACCGTTTAGGTTTGAACCTATGAGGTCACACGTCATAGAGGATAACCCTCTGATCCAGATATCGATTAAGATTGGGCGTCGTCTCGGTTTTATGGTCACAGTATTTTTGAGCACTCTTTTTCCCGTCATGCCCTTGTCTGTGTCAACCGAAAATTGTTCCAGGTTGACCAGCACTGTGCCAGGATTTTTCTAAATCAGTTTTGAACTAATTCGGAGCACGTTTTGGCCTTCAATTGGTTGTGAACCAATTTTAATCCCTTGAACCAATTTTAATTGGGTTTGAACCGGTTCAATTGGATTGAACCAAGAGATTTAAAATAATTGGTTGGACCGGTTTTGAACCGGTGTTTTTTTTTTCTCTACTTGGACCGTTTTACATGGTAAAACATTGGGAGAAAAACCAAGCGTCCGAAGAAGGCCAATCATCACTGGGCGTTGTCCCTTCCTCTCCTTCCACCCACTGCCATTCCTCCTTTGTTAATTGCTGGTTTAATGGAGATCGGCTGCTGCTGCCTCTTGGCCTCCCCGTCTCTCCATTTCCATCTTCCTCCCTGCAGCCTTTATAAACCCACAGCAGCCCTGTTTCAGCAGCTAGAATTTTTTTTTCACCGTGAGAAGAGAGGAAACAAACAAGGGAGTTCTTCTTTTTGAGAGGCTGAGAACTTGTTCTTCTTGCTTCTATTGGGTACTAGTTGGGCTGGGTTTTGGAGGGTGTGAGGAAGAGAAACCAATCTCTTTTCCCATTATTTCTGGTGCTCAAAATTCTGCACTGCAGCAAAGAAATCTGCTGCTACCTGTGACCGTGTTACTCACTTCCAGTGGCTAGCACCGCGTGTGGAGAGAGATCGGAGGGCTCCCGCCATGTCTCCCCTCTAGAGGGAGTACTCTTCTACTCCTAGGAGCAAGCCTCGCGAGCCAGGATCGCCGCTGCAGCTCCCAACGCCGAGAAGAACTCTGCTGGTTTTCTGCAACCAAAATCTCTGGCAGCAGGTTTTGGCCGTATTGTACACCGTGTACACTGACCTTTTCTTGCAGATTTCGATTGAAGATCGAAGAGCGCTTGTCCACCTTGCTGCTGCTTAAATTTGGGAGCAAATGGAGGTCCGGAAGCCATCGTTCCGGTGACATTTTTCAAGCTCAAAACAGAGTTTTCAATCCGCCCAAGGAAAAAGAAGACTGGAATAAGTTTATCCCACTTATTCTAGCCTATTCCAGGTTTATTCTAGAGTTATTCCAGGCAGAATAAAGGTATGGAATATTATTTTTTTAATCATGCATGAATAGATTTATTTGTTTAATGTTTTGCAAATATTTTATATTGTCATACATGCTTTCATGCGACATGAATAGGTTAGGTTCTGGGCGGAGCAGTTTTCCGCTGCGCGGATTTTTTAAAAATATTTTTAAAATCCATTCTGCTCCCGCAGCCATTTGCATGCCTAGTGTAGGACCATGTTAAACCACTGCACCGGTTTTCTTTCATAACCCTACTCGACCAAGCGGAGCTGCTAGATTGCTGGTTCGCTCCCCCATGCTCACCTACGAAACAGGTTCCTGACCGAATTTTTTTCGATGGAAGACACTCCGATACCTAAGTTAGGGACAGGTTCTGGCAATAGATTAGAGAGTAGAGAGAGTGGAGGCTAAGCAAAAAGAGTGGTTCTTTCTCTCAGGAACGATTTTTCTTGCTTACCTCGAGTGTCCCCTCTTACCAGTACTTATGATGATTGGGCCAGCCTGTCGTTCGGTATTTTCACCCTATGATCAGGGCGGAGATCAATCAATCTCACCTCGCCCGTAACTGTAAGCAGTTACCAAGAGATATTAGCCAGGCTGGAGGTGTAGAATTTGGAGCTAACGGTCGTGTAGCCGTTCCGAAGTAATTGCGATTTGCTATCATTATTATGGGGTTGATCGGAGGTCCGTTTCCTGGCCTCCTCCTGGCGAAAGGCTACCGTCGCAAGTCCGAAGTGTTTTCGGACTTATCATCTTGGCCCGAAGTGTCTTCGGGCTCATCTTCTTCAGGTCAATCTACAGGATGAAATCCCCCGGTCGGCCTTGAAGACTGGGCTTATGATGTAGTGGGGGCTGATCTGTTGCTTCATCAAATCTCGTGGTTCTTTCTGGGCATTCCGGTCTAATTGCGTGGTTCGAGAAAGATCTGATGGATGGTCCAATTAATGGTTATCTGGTGCTTGAACCAGCATATCCCAATAATTGCCCCCTACTCTCAGTTTTCGAAGCAAAGATCTCCCTCAAAGAGTGAGAAAATTGCTGTATTGTCGTTTTCCCCCGGGAGAAGTGCAGCAAATGATGGAGAGACATCCCGCTCGGTCGCCTGCCTTAATCACCATCTGATTTGGGGATCAAATCAAGGGCAGCTGTCACTCCCTTATAGGAGCGTATAGAAGGAGAGGATCATTCGACGAATCATTTCCTTTTTCCTTCAACTATGGTGGTTCGGCTGGTCTTTTCATTGGAATTTGAATGAATTACGTGGCCTCCTTATATCCCTTGGAGAAGGTGAAGGCTTCATCCATGCCGTTGGGCGAGGTCACGTGGATCGTGACCTTTGGCTTTTCCTGCATAGAGTTATTTTGGCATCGTTGGTGATTTCACATCTGCCTCCGGCGTTTTGTGCATGTGGCAGACTCAGAGAGGAGGTCCCCTCTTTCGAGGGGGGGCGGCGCCTCAGGATGCCCCTTCTCCTCTTTTAGGGGGAAGGCAAGGCTGGTTGAGGAAGCTTCCCCGTCCTTGTTTGTCTTTTTCCCATTGCTCAGCCCTCTCTCGTTCCTAGTCTTCAGTCTTCTCTCGTAGGTAGGGCTTCTTTATTTTTCCCTTGTATCTCTTTTCTATCATGGCCACATCTGCAGGAACTCACATCATCAGTGGGAGAGAGGCCGGGTCTTCTGGTGTCAGTGATGAAGTTAAACTAGAGTTGGTTCCTAGTTCCATTTCATATAGGAAGATAGCCCATCTTCGGGAGCGCTATTGCTTTCCCCAAGAGTTCCTTCTGAAACTTCTGAAACACGAAGAGCGAGTGAACAGGCCTCCCACTGGACATATTGCTATATATGAAGACCATCTGGAGGCTGGCCTTCATTTTTCATTGCACCCTTTTCTTGTTAGAATTTTCCACATGTACCATGTCGTGCCCACACAGTTGACCCCAAACAGCATCCGAAATATCTGTGGGTTCTTGGTGCGCTATCACATGGCAAACGTGAGGCATGGGACCAATCTGTTCACTTCCCTCTTCATCTTGAAGAGGGACTTCCACGGCCACGGGTGGTGGGTTATCGGCCCCCGCCCCGGCCATAAAATAATGAAAGATATGCCTAGTGCCATTCATGGGTGGAAACTCAATTTCGTCTTTGTTTCTTCTGACCAACCATGGGTCTTTAACAGTGAGTGGGGGAGAGCCCCGTTTAAATGCCAATGTTGGCAAGAAGATTCTAGCAGCCGACCAATCTGACTATACTTTGTTGTCTGGTTCGGAGGCCGTTTCTATCCGGGAGCTGTTAGAGGAGAGAAATCTTCACCTCGCCGGGATCAGCAAATTCTCCATGTGAGGTACAAACGATAAGGGATTTCGGTTTTCTCCTCTTTTTGCAGTTTCATCTTTCAGCTAATCTTAAGGGTTGCTTTCTTCTGCAGGTGGTAGAATGAGGCCTGATTTGGGCTTGCTTCATGAGTCTACCAAGAGGAAGTTGGTATAGGCACCCTCCTCGAGAACAGCAATCCAAAAGAGGGCTCGAGGAGAAGGCCTTAGCAGAAGTGTTTCATCCTCCAGGGGGGCATCCGGAGGAAGTGAAGTGCCGACAGTGAAGTCTTCTACTGGACATCCACCAGCCGAACTTCCACCAAGGGTCAACTCCCATATTTAGATCAGGGAGAGCCCACCTCCGATAGCTGATACATCAGTGCCTTGGCCCCTACTGTGGACAGGGGGAAGGCACCACAGGTTGAGGAAAAGCCTGTGAGGCGAACTCCTTTGGGCCAGTCTCCCCCAAGCAGGGAGTGTGGTGTGGACCCTTTGTAGTCTTCTGACATGGGGGTCTCGCCATTCCTGGAGTGGCCAGGCAGATGCTGAAGGGGATCTTGCTACCCTATGACCTGGCCGCCACCCGGGGGCAGAGTCTCACAAGGGTGTCCGACTCCAGCTTTTCTTCACTTCTTCAGGTAGGACAGTTATCATTTCTTCTGTTGTTAATAGGTTACCCGGGCTATGGTCAATTTTACACTCTCTAATGCTTCATTACATTGATGCAGCTGCTCCACGACTTCACCTTTTTAGAAGAGGGGTTGGGGAATGTCGACAATCTCCTTCATGGTTTGAAGGAGGAACTTCAGGTGGCCAAGGCCGAAAAAGAGGTCGCCGAAGAGCTGAAGCTGTCTATGGAGGAGCAGCTTGCTCGTAAGGATGCCAAGGTTCAAGATCTAAAATGTGAGCTGAAGAAGGCTTATTTGAGGATCTCAGAGCAGGAGGCAAAGTTGAGGAAGAGGAAGAAGCAGGTTCGTTCCGTGGAGCACTCTACCAAAGAAAAGTAGGGGAAGATAGAAGACTTGACGAAAACGGCCGAAGAGGCGATCAAACGGGCTGATACAGTGGCGAAGGAATCTGAAGCCTTGAGGGAACAAGCTGCTAAGGCAGTCGAGGACTTCAGGAAGTCTTCGTAATTCAAGAAAGAAGTGACTGAAGCCAGCATGTTCAATTACCAATTTGGCTTAATGATGGGCTTGGTAAGGTGAGCGAAGCTTTTCCTGACCTCGACCTTTCTAGCATCCCCTCCTTCAAGATTGAGGAGGAAGAAGAGGAAGGGATTGCAGCCCCCCTGTCCCCGTTGATTCTGATAAGGCACCGGACCAAACTAAAGAAGTTCCGGTTGTGGCTGAAGAGTCGATCATGGACAGCCCACCTGGACTGGCTCAAGCTAAAAAGGCTCCGGTCGAAGAGTCTTTAGCTTTGGCCCAGATCGAAGAGGCTCTCTCAGTCCAAATTGAAGAGATCCTCCGTTCCACAGACCTAGGGGTTTTCTCAGCTAATCCATAGTGGTCCAGCGGGCTTGAGTCTTGTATTTTTTGCCTTCTTTTTTATTGATATGTAACTGGTGACTCCCCTTGGATGAATGAAAAAACTTACTTTTCTTCTAAGGAATGGGAATATTGGAAATCTTCTTTGAATGTAGAACCCCCAAATTTGGATTTGATTGGGCCATTGAATCGGGCTATTTTTTGTTACTTAATTCTTAGGATTGATAGCTTGGAAGTTTCACTTCCGGGGGGGGGGGGGGGGATTCCCGGCCCCCCAGTGTTTGCCAGTCGCAACACCATTACTGGGGAACGGATAGTCGCACAGGTCATGGAATCAATCGTGATTGGTTCCACAGGAACCACTTTGGAATGAATGTAACTCTTTGACTTCCTGTGGTGATGGGGAACCCTAATGCTAGTCATGCAAGAAAATCACTCTTTAGGATGTAAACAAGCTAGGTGTTCATTAAGCATGTATTAAGAAAGCGATTTAAAGATCATAGGGTCAAACCGCGCAACCCCTCATGCTGAAACCAACAAAACAAAGTGAGGTTTAACCCAGGACTCAAGGATTAAGAAACCCTCGATCTTAGGACTTGCACACATTCAATATTGCAGATCTAGAGTATGGAAGAGGGGGGGGAGGAAAAGGGTCCTTTGACAGTATTTGCAACACACGATTGTTCACACGTCCTCGGAAGATGCGACTTGGACGGTCAATAACCAATACACCGAATCAATCAGAAATTCCAAGCTCTTGGTAGTGGCAAGATCGTCTCGGAAGCTCGGTACCGGAGAGAACCCTACAAAACACGAAGGCGGATTAGTTCGGGGTGAAGTATCAAAATAACAACCAAGAAAAGATAGAGGAGGGATGCAAGGAGGTTTTCTGAAATTCGGGCAGTATCGAAGGAGATAAACAGGGCCTCGCGCCTGGCGACGTTGTCAAAGACAACGAAGGGAGTAGAACCTCACGCTCTGCGACATTGCGATTGCAACGAAGGAAGACTCAAGGCCTCACACCTCTCAACATTACTGGAATAATGAAGGCTTTGGAGAAGAGAAGTAGCTGCATTTCATTTCAAAGTTTTTTTTTTCTTCTTTTTCATACAAGAGGACCTCCCCTCATTTTATAGACTTAAGAGGGGATCCAATACAAATCATGAAGATCAAAATAGAAAATACAAAAGCTGGGGCTGCTGCAGGTGATTTGACAAAAGCTGGGGCTGCTGCAGGTGATTTGACAAAAGCTGGGGCTGCTGCAGGCTAATTTGATGGAAGGGGGCTGCTGCAGGCTAAAAGCTGGGGCTGCAGGTGATTTGATGGAAGGGGGGCTGCTGCAGGTGATTTGATGGAAGGGGGCTGCTGCAGGCTAAAAGCTGGGGCTGCAGGCATCGGCAGCAAGCTTGGCTCCCTCATGCTTTAAAAAGCGGAAAAAAATCCCACCTTTGTATCTTAGTTTCTTCATTAAATCTCTCCTTTATAAGGCTTGCTTTAAGATCCACAAAAAAAAGGTTCCAAAATAGATGCCGGGTGCAACAAAATGGTGCCAGATGATTCAAGGCCCGGATCTTCCTATGAGATCCAAAGAGAATTCTGAATTTCTGAGAAGGTGTCCCCACCAATCCTCCTGGGGTGGGAAGAACTCGACTCCGTTGAGTAGAGGTTTGTTCGGCTTTGATACTCCTCCAAAAGATCCGGATCGATACGTTGTAGGTCCTCCCTGGTAACCCATGAGTCCTCTGATTCGGGGCGACCTTGCCATCTTACCAAGTAGCGTTGATATCCATTTCGTCGAGTACTGATAGCTTGATCGTCCAAGATTCGCTCGATCTTCTCTCTTCGCTCAGGCCAATTTAGTGGACACTCTTGGGGAGGTTCTCTCTCAATCAAAGGATCAATCCCGAATGCCTCACTAGGTATTACTGCCGGTTCCCTATACTCAATTAAATCTGAAATATTGAAAGTAGAACTAATGCCTAGATCAGGGGGTAACTCAAGCACATAGGCGTTGGGTCCAACTTTCTCAATAATTTTGAAAGGTCCAGCACTACGGGAATGCAGCTTCTTTACGGTTCCCGAGGGAAACCGTTCTGGTCTGAGTCTTATCATGACATAATCCCCAATAGAAAATTCCTTGAATCGCCTTCTTAAATTAGCATGTCTTTTATAAGCATCATTACTTGTTTTAATCTTTTGAGTGATTTCCTGATGCAGATTTCTAATATGCTGTGCAAAAGACTCAGCTGACTCGGATGCTCTACCATGCAAAGGCAGGGGAATCAGATCAATGGGCTTATTGGGTTGGTACCCAAGGACAATCTCAAATGGGCTTTTACCAGTAGTTCTATTCACAGAGCTATTATAGGCAAACTCGGCTTTTGGTAACAGTAAGTCCCAGTTTTTAATGTTTTCGCCTACAAGACACCTAAGCAAGTTTCCTAGGCTTCGATTCACAACTTCAGTTTGACCATCAGTTTGGGGATGATAAGCAGTGGAGAATTTCAACTTGGTCCCTAACATGTGCCAAAGGGTCTTCCAAAAGTAACTGGTGAACCTAACATCTCGATCAGAAGTGATGGTTTTCGGTAGGCCATGAATCCTAACGACCTCATCTAAAAATAGCTTGGCTACCTTAGAAGCATCGTATGATTGGTTACAGGGCAAGAAGTGGGCCATTTTGGAAAACCTATCAACCACAACAAAAATGGAGTCATGCTTCCTTTGGGTTCTAGGTAATCCTAACACAAAATCCATACTCAAATCCTGCCAAGGGCAACTAGGGACGGGCAAAGGGGTGTACAAACCAGTGTTCTGCTTTTGCTGTTTTGCAACAGCGCACGTTCGACACCTGGCCACAATTTGGGTGACATCCCTTTTCAGACTTGGCCAAAAGAAATGTTCCTCTACAGCTAGGATGGTTTTGTTTTTCCCGAAATGGCCAGCTAAACCTCCTGCGTGTGTCTCCCAGACCAAAAATTCCCTTACAGACGTTCTTGGGATGCATAGCCTATTCTCCTTAAACAGATAACCATCTAACAAGGTGTACTGACTGTGTTCCTTAGATGGTCCGATACTCAAGACTTGATGAATCTTTCCGAAATCAGGACAGGTATCGTACTGCTCTTTAATCTGGTCAAACCCTACAACCTCAGTTCTAACAGTGCTCAGAAGTAAAGATCGGCGGCTCAGGGCGTCGGCAACCTTATTGGCAGTTCCTGCTCGATGTTTCAAAACAAAGGTATACGCCTGGATATACTCTACCCACTTAGCATGTCTAGGGTTCAACTTCTTTTGGGAACTCAGATACCTTAAGGCCTCGTGATCAGAGTACAACACAAATTCATTTGGTAAAAGGTAATGCCTCCAATATCTTAGTGCTTGCACTAAGGCATAAAATTCCTTGTCATAGGTAGAATACCTAAGCTTAGCCTCATTGAGCTTCTCACTAAAAAAGGCTACGGGGTGGTTCTCTTGGCTTAGGACTCCTCCTATTCCTACCCCTGAGGCATCACATGCTACCTCAAACACTTTGGAAAAATCGGGCAATCTTAGGATGGGGGCCTGGGTCATTTTCTCTTTCAGCTCTAAGAAGGCTTTGTCAGCCGCCTTGGTCCACTGGAAGGCTCCCTTCCTAATGCAATCAGTGATGGGTGAGACAACAGTGCTGAAACCCCTAATGAATCGTCTATAAAAGGTGGCTAGTCCGTGGAAACTACGAACTTCAGTAATAGAGGTTGGTATAGGCCACTCAACTATTGACTTGATCTTCTCGGGATCAGCGGCTACTCCTTGTGGGGTCACGACAAATCCTAGGAAGACAACCCTACGGGTCAGAAACTCACACTTCTTAGGATTTGCAAAGAAGCTGTCTTTCCTAAGAGCCGAACACACTAACCTAAGGTGGTCCAGGTGGTCCTTCTCATTCTTGCTGTAAATCAGGATGTCGTCAAAATAGACTACCACAAACTTACTGATGAACATCCTAAGGACCTGGGTCATGATTCTCATGAAAGTGCTGGGTGCATTGGATAACCCAAAAGGCATGACTACCCACTCGTACAAACCATCCTTAGTCTTGAATGATGTCTTCCATTCATCCCCGGGTCGGATTCTAACTTGATGGTAGCCACTCTTAAGGTCAATCTTGGAGAAAATGGTGGCTCCAGCCATCATGTCTAAGAGGTCGTCTAGACGGGGTATGGGAAACCGGTACTTGATGGTGATCTTGTTGATAGCTCGACTGTCGATGCACATTCGCCATGTGCCATCCTTTTTGGGTGTCAAAAGGGCTGGGACGGCACAAGGACTCAAACTCTCCTTGATAAAACCTTTATTTAGCAACTCACTAACTTGCTTTTGGAGCTCTAAGTGTTCTGTGGGGTTCATCCGATAATGGGGCAAGTTAGGCAAGGTGGATCCTGGGACAAGGTCAATGGCGTGCTGGATGTCCCTAAGGGGTGGAAGTTGGTTGGGCAGATCATCTTGAAATACATCCTTAAATTCTTCCAAAACTTCCAAAACTTCTAGAGGGGGTTCTTTTACTGTAGATTCCCTAATCTTTCTAGCAGTCAAGATCCAAATAGGGGAACCTTCTATAATCTCCTTCTGTAGCTCTTTGGCGTTAATTAAATTCAATCCAGGAGTTTTCTTCTTCAAAGAGCTAGCTCCCTTCTTAACCTCATCCTTAGGGGGAACGGGATGGATCACTATCTTCTTTCCTAAGTGGTTGAAGGAACAGGAATTGGTCTTACCGAACAGGGTGGCATCATGGTCAAAAAGCCAGGGTCTTCCTAAGATGATGCTGCTAACCCCCATTGGCAGCACATCACACCACACTTTTTCCTGATACGACTGCAACTGGATGAGGACTTGACACTGGAGCTTGATGGGAATGGAGGTAGAATCTATCCAGGATACTTTGTAAGGGCTAGGATGGGGGACTGGTGTTAGCCCTAAAGTCTTGACGGTGCTGGCGGAAATGGCATTGATACAACTACCACTATCTAAGATAACCTTGCAAACTTTCTCTCCAACCTTAATGAAAGTATGTAGGATGTTGGTCCTACGCCAGTCTTCTTGTTCCTTAGATTGGGCAAGGATGCGTCTAACAACTCCACACAAGGTAGTGGGATCACAGGTTTCCTCATCTCCTTCGTACTCCTCTGCTAAAGTCAGTCCTTCCTCATACACCTCTTCTTCCAACTCATGAACAGTCTCGGGGTTCTCTTCTCCCTCTAAATCACCTATATGGAGGGATCTAGTGGGACATTCACTGGCGTAATGGCCGGACTGGTGACATCTAAAGCAAACGCCAGATTTTCTGGGGACCTCTACAGATTTACCCTTATTGTCTTGAGGTCGGCTGGGAATGGGTCTAACAAGGCTGGGTCTACTAGACCCGGGTCGACTAGGGTCAGTCCGATTTTGGTCAGGTCGACTCAGGTTTGGATGGCCTGGATTAGACTGGGCTGGTCTAGGGTATAGACTCCTAGTGGGTTCGATCTTTCGATAGGCGGGAGTCCTATGAAACTGCTCAAAATCCCTAGCTACTTGGTAGGCCTGCTCTAGATCTTTTACCTCCCTCAGGTAAAGCTCTCTCTTCAACTCCTCTCTCAAACCAGACCTAAATCTAGACAAAATCACAGCCTCAGATTCGTTCATCCCACACCTCATGGCCAACTCATCAAACTGGGCAATATACTCTGTGGCACTCTTGTTTCCTTGAATCAACCTATGCCACTGATCCAAAAGGCGTTGGTGGTAAGACACGGGTATGTACTTTTCCCTAAGCTTGGCTTTTAACTCTCCCCAGGTGGCTATGGGTTCCTGTTCTCTTTGCCTCATTAGTCTCTCAACAGTATCCCAATACATCCGGGCTTGGCGAATTAACCTAAGCTTGGCAAACTTAAATTTCCTACCCTCCGTCATCTCGTACCACTCGAAATACTGGTCCATTTCCTTTTCCCAGTCCAGGTATACCTTGGTGTCTAGGGTGCCATCAAATGTGGGGGCTTCAAGTCTAATGCTCTTAAAAGCCCTATCTTCCAGATCAACAAACTCCCGACGGGGTCTTCTAGGGGAATGATCTCGGCATAGATCAGGTTGCTGGGCCCTCCTAGGATATGGTTCCTCAAATGGGTCAAAAGCTCTCTCTCTCCTAGGGGTAGGTTCTTCGAAAGGATCAAAATTCCTAGCCCTCCTAGGGTGTGTCATCGAAGCTGGGGTGTCAGAACGCTGCTGCTGGGCTCCCTCTATGGTATCCAATCTAGCCTCCAACTGGTTCAACCGGTTATCCAAGTGACTGGTCAATTGGGCAGATAACTGGGCTGACATTTGGGCAAAATGCTCTGACATAGTCCTTAGTAAAGCCTCTTGAGGATTATCCATAGGTGTCTCAGGTTGGTATGATGTCCCTGCCCTAGTAGACATGAATCAAGCACACAAGCAGAATTCCGACTAAGGGTAACTAGACCTAGAATCTCAACTGGGGCCCAACTCAATGCAACAGGCTACCTTGTAGTAACCCTTATCCTTGGCCAGGTAGATGTAGGGGAGTGAAAGGTCCCTTTCTGCCAACCTTAGACACCAATCGGGGATTGGCCAGGTACGGCGGACCAACTCACAAGCCCTAGATTCACCAACCTAGACACCAAGAATAGAGGCACACACAAGATAGACTGACACAAGAAGTAGACTCGAAGTCTTGACTCGACCGTGTTGGTGTCCCTATGGCTCTCTAGAGCAAAGCAGTACGTTGCTAATTGATTTTAAACTTAAAGGCTTGGGTTCGAAAATGAGGGTGGTTGTTGTGGGCTAAGGAGAGGTAATGAAGTCCTCCCCTTATGTTATGATATTGCCGCCATTAAATAGATTTATCATGAGATGGAATGACACATGCAATGAACCCTAGTCTAATGGTGCAGAAAAGCCAGTGTGTTTCAGTTAGAGGTGGGGAAAAAAATGTTATGCAAAAAATTCTAAAAATTCCAGAAAAATCACAGTAGATACTCAACACATCAATAACATACCAGATGAAAGGATTTAGACAAATAAAACCTATGCTATTCTAAACATGTCTTGGAACGTAACTAAAACGGAAGGGTCAGCAAACAGCATGCAGACAGCAGCAACTTTCAGACATTTTAACTTTTTTTGTAATTTTTTTCTGAAGGCAAAATTTTAAATGAAGATATATTACTGAAAATTCTACAAGGAAAAAAATATAAACAAGATAAACTAACTACTTTTATATAGAAATTTAAGTGGATTACAGGCAGACATATATGAAAATAGTAAACAGTAAACAGGACAGCAACGACTTTCAGGAATTTTAATTTTTTTTTTTTTTTTTAATTTTTTATAAAGACGAAATTTTAGACAAAGATAGATAACTAAAAATGCTACAAGAAAAAAAATATAAGCAAGATAAACTAACTACTTTTATATAGAGATTTAAGTAAATTACAGGCAGATATATAGGAAAACAGAAATCTTGATGTGTAGAGACTGAAAACAAGTCCTAATCTAACCTGCTCTGATACCAAATATGATGGGGAACCCTAATGCTAGTCATGCAAGAAAATCACTCTTTAGGATGTAAACAAGCTAGGTGTTCATTAAGCATGTATTAAGAAAGCGATTTAAAGATCATAGGGTCAAACCGCGCAACCCCTCATGCTGAAACCAACAAAACAAAGTGAGGTTTAACCCAGGACTCAAGGATTAAGAAACCCTCGATCTTAGGACTTGCACACATTCAATATTGCAGATCTAGAGTATGGAAGAGGGGGGGGAGGAAAAGGGTCCTTTGACAGTATTTGCAACACACGATTGTTCACACGTCCTCGGAAGATGCGACTTGGACGGTCAATAACCAATACACCGAATCAATCAGAAATTCCAAGCTCTTGGTAGTGGCAAGATCGTCTCGGAAGCTCGGTACCGGAGAGAACCCTACAAAACACGAAGGCGGATTAGTTCGGGGTGAAGTATCAAAATAACAACCAAGAAAAGATAGAGGAGGGATGCAAGGAGGTTTTCTGAAATTCGGGCAGTATCGAAGGAGATAAACAGGGCCTCGCGCCTGGCGACGTTGTCAAAGACAACGAAGGGAGTAGAACCTCACGCTCTGCGACATTGCGATTGCAACGAAGGAAGACTCAAGGCCTCACACCTCTCAACATTACTGGAATAATGAAGGCTTTGGAGAAGAGAAGTAGCTGCATTTCATTTCAAAGTTTTTTTTTTCTTCTTTTTCATACAAGAGGACCTCCCCTCATTTTATAGACTTAAGAGGGGATCCAATACAAATCATGAAGATCAAAATAGAAAATACAAAAGCTGGGGCTGCTGCAGGTGATTTGACAAAAGCTGGGGCTGCTGCAGGTGATTTGACAAAAGCTGGGGCTGCTGCAGGCTAATTTGATGGAAGGGGGCTGCTGCAGGCTAAAAGCTGGGGCTGCAGGTGATTTGATGGAAGGGGGGCTGCTGCAGGTGATTTGATGGAAGGGGGCTGCTGCAGGCTAAAAGCTGGGGCTGCAGGCATCGGCAGCAAGCTTGGCTCCCTCATGCTTTAAAAAGCGGAAAAAAATCCCACCTTTGTATCTTAGTTTCTTCATTAAATCTCTCCTTTATAAGGCTTGCTTTAAGATCCACAAAAAAAGGTTCCAAAATAGATGCCGGGTGCAACAAATGGTGCCAGATGATTCAAGGCCCGGATCTTCCTATGAGATCCAAAGAGAATTCTGAATTTCTGAGAAGGTGTCCCCACCATGTGGCCCTCCCTTAGCATGCATATTAGGGGCCCTCATTAATTAGGGCAAACATGCATGGCGTGCCCGAAGGTTTTACTGGAAACAAGGACATTTACCCTAAGCTTCCAGCACTCTTTTAAAGAGAGGTGTCTCCTGGATGGAACTTTATCTTGTTTTTGGTCAAAGTTGCTTCAACACCGCTTCTCTCTCCTTCCCTCCGTCGCTCGAGGGTTTTTCCATGGTATGAGGCCAGACGTAGCACAACTTAGGGAGGAAGCGAGGAGGAGGCTGATGAGGGGCCTCCCGGTGAGGAGATTGGATCGATGGCGGAGATGCGTCTTGGCGTTGCCATGCGCTCAGGCTGGGAGTAGCACCCCAGTCGAGATAGGGTCTTCCTCAGAGGAGGGAAGGGCCTCTCCCAGAGGAGCTGTACCAACTGGGCCATCTGGGGAACCTAGCCCATCTCATGCTGGCGGGACTCCCCTACATGTTGAAGATGTCAAGCCTGCAATTTCGATTGTGGAGGGGAAGAGCCCCATGAGGTGGGATACACCTGTTGCTGGGGCCGAGAGGCGGGAGTCTGAGGACCCTTTCTCCGCCATCTTTTCCGGGATACAACAGGCTGACCCTGATATGCGCAATGCATGCCTATGCGTGTCGGCCGGGCTAACCTTGTAGGTGCTCTTCTTTGGCATGTTTCTCGCGACCTTTCCTCCTTGGAGAAAAGCATTCGTGAGTCCATCGATCTCAATGAAGGCCTTCGAAGTTAGGTAGCTTCAGCCATAGCCGGGAGGGATGCTGTCGTGGGGCTTCGGATCGCCGCAGAGGTGGAGTTGAGAAAGATTGTTGCTTCCAACGGGGTCTTGAAAAGACAATTGGGGATGCTCCAGGTGCAGGCGGTAGAAATGATAACTATTCTGCAGAAGAAGAGGAGAAATGTGATCTCCCTTGAACTGCTGTTAAGGGAGAGCCTTCGAGATGCTGAAGAGTTAAGGACTCAACGAGCTGAATTAAAAAAGAGGATTGGCAAAATAGAGATGGATCTTTTAGCAGCCAATCTGAAGGCGGTTTAGGTCGAGGCAGGTCCTCCCGGGCCATTGAAGCTTATAAGGGTTTGCAAGCCTTCAAGGACGAAGTACACGAAGCCGTGGTGGAAAGCTATCTCCTTAGCCATGTTGACTATCAGGGCAAAGTGAGGGGGCGTTTCCCCAATCTGGACTTTACACCGGTCACCGTCTCGAGGGATGGGGGTGAGGCGGTAGGAGCCCCGGCCGGAAAGGCACCAGTGCACCTCACTAAGGGCGATGGGATGGTCACCGGCGAAGCCTTGACTTCTACTTCGGCTGCCGAAGGGGTCGACGAGGGATAAAGTTGTTGTTGTGTTTGTTTGTTTGTTTTTTTTTACTGCTGCTTTGCTGTAATACTTCTTCTCTTTGGAATGAACAACTACTTTCCTTTGAATCTGCCTTCTTTGCGTCGATCACTTTCCAGTAAATACGGGGGAGATTAATTAGTTGTCCAATAATTAGCACCTAAGGTGAGGACTTTGGAGTCAATGTCTTCGTCCTGAATCGATGGTTAACTCTGAAGCAGAATCGTAGTGCTATCGAATCATCGTAGTCGAACATTTCAGAGAGGACCATGCCGGACCACGATCAGTCCTAGTCAGATTGGTGCTGACCTCTCATCAGGGTTAATTCCTCTGAGTAGGGGGTCGTACAGTAGACAGGTGTCATTCCACCTTTGGCGGTTGGTTGGAGGACATCGAGTACATTCCTTGTTGTTGTCGCTAAAAGCATTGGTATTCGATCGGCTGCGTTTCCACATGCTTTGGGAGCCATCGGGTGTCTTTTCTTGAGGTTGGGCATTGATGCCATATTCGAACGAAAGGGGATTGCTCCATATTCGAAGCATCATCGAATCCCCTCCCGAGGGGGTCATTAATGGGCATATCACCTCTGGATGGGCTATCTAGATCTTGGCGCGTCGTTTTGACATGCGACGCCTTTCGATTGGATGGGAAGAAGGAATGGAGCACATCCTTTGCGGCCATTAGTGGGCACGAAGTGCAGTTAAATAGGACCTATCCCCTCGCCTTTCGGAGGCAAATCTTTTGCCTAAGAGTTGCTTTCTTCCTCCTTCTTCGTAGTTCTCGACCATGAAGTTCGGTATGGTAGAGCTCCAAAGAATGGCCCGAAAGAGGGTCACCAGCCCTCGAATCGAAGGTGAGCCTAGTGGAAAGGCAGAATGGGAGGATGACCATGAGGCCCCTCGGCCTGGGGGCGTGGTTCTCCTAGAAAGGAGGGTTTAGGTGCTAGAGGCCCAACTGGAGGAGGTGAGGGCCCAAGTCATGGAAGCCATCGCGGAGGCTGAGGAGGCAAAGAAGGAGGTGACCAGAGCCATTGCCAAGTTCTTGGCATCTTCGGCCTTCAAGGATGAGGTCGCTGAGGCGGTGCTGGATGCCTACCACCGGGGCTTCCGGGAGCACCGGGACAAAGCCTTCCGCTCTTATGACTTGAAGGGCCTGAAGAATATCAGGCCTTTTGTCCCTTCCCAGGTCCTGAAAATGACTCTGACTTCGAGGAGGAAGCGGAGTCTGATGTGGAGGAGAAGTCTTAAGCCTCCCCAAGCACCTCCCGAGGGTCTGGTCCCGTTCGTCACCATGGGAAGGGTCCGGTTGCTGGTATTTAAGCCATCCCTTCAAGAGTCTGATTCCAATGCTGCTCTTACTTTTCTTCCTTCTCTTTTCTTTCTTCTCTCTTTTTTTTTTGTAAAGCTTTTTTTTTTATCAGATGAATAGAAACTGTTTTTCTTGCCCAGAAAAGCTTACCCCATGATGTTGTAAATGGAGTTGAATTTCACCGTCAGGGTAAGCTAATTAAGCCATTCCGTGGGACATCAATCGTTGATAGGGTAAGCAATTTGAGCTTGCTTCGGCATGTTTTCAAGTAGGGTAGGATGTTCCGGCCATCTACAAGCCCTCTTCTAGAATTAAGGCAGGCTAATTAGCCCCACCCTAGTGCATCTTCGGATTTACCATAGAGTAGGTCACGTAAATCGTCCCTGCACCTTCGGTTGATCATAAGGTAGCTGGATTAGGCATCCCTTGGCACTTGTCAGATATACTGATAAGGTAAGTGGATTAGACCCACCTTGGCACTTGTGATCATAAGGTAGCCGGATTAAGCTTCCCTTGGTGCTTGTCGGATATATCGATAAGGTGAGTGGATCAGACCCACCTTGGCACTTGTGATCATAAGGTAGTCAGATTAGGCTTCCCTTGGTGCTTGTCGATATACCGATAAGGTAAGTGGATCAGACCCACCTTGGCACTTGTGATCATAAGGTCACCGGATTAGGCTTCCTTGGGCACTCATCGGATATAACGATAAGGTGATGATGCGGGATGACTCTAAAATTGCTAAACATGCAGGAAAAATAGTAAAATATTTTTTTTTGATTTTTATAATTTAGTTTGTATGCTAAATTCTTAAATAAAAGTAAGAACTAGCAAGAAGAAGAGCAATGCATAGAATCATCGTATCGCAAGCAAACTCATGCAAAATAATAAATTCCAGGATCCAAGAATTGCGAAACTCTCAGATCAGGATAGCTTATCTTCATCAAATCAGAAATTAAAAGAAGGGAAGGATGTTACCAATCAGTGATTTGAAAGACTTTTGATGAAGAGATCACACAGCACTCTAATTGGAGTCTAGATGATGAAGTTCGGGATCCTTGATTAGATGGCTGATTTGGATGGTTCCGGATGCAAGAAAAGCCTCCTCTAGGGAGATGAAATATCTCGGGGATCCCACAAAATGTCAAGGGTCAATCAAAACAATAAGTAAGAAAAGGAAAGGAACTAGGTTTAGAAGGAATCAGGTTAGGGATTAGAAGCTGGGCTGTTTGAAGCTTGTTGAAGATCTTCCTGCTTGGCGGTCTAGGGCACTCCTTCTTGGACATGTGAAGGCTTGGATGGTAGTGAGTTAGGGCATGGAAGGATGCTAGGGCAGCAAGGAATTCGGCCAAGCATAATAGTAACCAAAAAAGAAATAAAGTAACACATAAGCTCGCAAGCTCAAATAAATTTCACTAGGATTTTGATATCATGAATAAAAATTGATTACAAGAGAGGGAGGGGTGGGGTATTTATAGAGTTTCCATGCCCTCACTAACCATGGTTATACTTGGGTTACAAGTCTTCTTTCAAATTGGAATACAAGTCCTTTCCTAGCTAGGTTAGAAAAACAAATCCCCATTAGGTTAGGAATTGACCTAGTCTTCTCCTTTTTCCTTCATGCTTTGACTATTCCACTCAAGGACACCTCTTGGACTTGGTCAACACTTCAAGGATTCCTAGGAGGGCATGTTGGGCTTCTAGGGGCAACAAGGGGCTAGCCCAAAGGGAGTTTGGTGCATGGGTTTGGGCCTTTGGAAGCTGGGATGGCCTAGTAGCCTTGTAGCAGAAATATTCCATGGAATCTTGCTTCTTTAGGGCTTGGGCTTGGCACCTGGCTTTGATTTCCTCGAGCTAGGATGTAGGTAGACCTCTGAAATCATGGATGCCTTGGTTTAGGAATATGCACTAGCATCTGGAAGGGAATATGGGCATATGGAGGGCATCTGGAAGGAATCAGGATTTCTGGAAGCATCTTGGATCTTGGGTTGTCACACAAAATTCAATAGGCTGATGTAGTGGCCTTTGACTCCTGGATATAGCCTGGTGAAACTCCAAAATAGGGTGACCTCCTCTCTTGTACAAAAACTGGGCTCATACTGGACTCATAATTGATGTACAGGACTCAAAATAATGACTAGGTTGAGGGTTAAGACAAATCAACTAACCTCAACTTATTATAGGACTCGATCTTAATTGATTATAAAATTTTCAAAACTTTGACACATGACTAATTAAACCATATGAAATCCAGGGATCTGTGTCTGATCCTGGTGTCCCCACCAGGTGAGTAGATCAGACCCACCTTAGTGCTTGTCGTTTGTGCCGAATAGGTCACTGTCACCATTTCTATGTCGTTGATTGATGACCAAGTGAATTGTTCAGGCTTGCTCTTAGACAGACTCTTGCAAAAGCTTCCCTTTGATGGGAGTATTTATTGTTAGTATTTACAGAGGTTTTGTACATTCCAAGGTCGGGGTAAGATAATGCCATCCAAGGTTTCGAGGCGATATGTCCCAGGGCATATGGCCTCCTTGATCCGGTAGGGTCCTTCCTAATTTAGGGACTGTTGACTCTGATATTGATTTTGATGATTGACAAAATGTTTAAGTATATATGGGTACTAATTATATTTTAAGTGTGTTTATCAGATCTTAGTACTTATCTATGTTGAATGAAGAAATGGTTGTATTTCAGTTGAAAAAGTCTTAAATTAATGAAAAATCAAGTATATGGACTTTGGAATTAATATGGAAGAACTTGAAAAAGTTAAAATTTGATTTTCAGCAAGTTTCAGCAATGGCACGCCCAAGTGTTGATACCTAGAGATGAAGTGTTGATACTTGAGAATGAAGTGTCGATACCTGGAAATGAAGTGTCGACCTAAGGCCTGAGATTTTTTAAAAATACAGAACTATACCATCTGGAGATTTTTTGCCTCAAGTGTTGACTCACGGGAATGAAGTGTCGACACTTGAAAATGAAGTATTGACACGTAGAGGTGAAGTGTCGACACTTGAGAATGAAGTGTCGACACCTAGAGGTGAAGTATCGACACTTGGACTGTAACGGCTAGTTTTCTGGGTTGCAGAACTTCTCCAACTTGCTTTCAAATGGCTATATTTTCATCCCCAATAGTCATAAACGGTCATCTATGATTTGGAGGGTTATATAAATATCAAAAATCAAATGGGGATGTAATCCTTTGGTAAGATCATTGAATATCCTTCAAGGATTCAAGAGTTGAGTAGTTCAAGCCTTCAAGCTTCCAAGTTTCAAAGAAAGCATCCAAAGTTCACATCCTCAAGCATCAATAAAAGGCTTCAACAACTTGAAGACAAGATCTTTATCAACTTTCAAAGGGCTTCAAAGAGATATTTGCTTTATTTTAGAAAGCTTTAATTGTATTCTTTCATATTTGTTCTTACATTGTTTTACTTGAGATTATTGATGAGCCTTGGAAAATCAAAGAGGTTTTTAGTAAGCCTTGAAAACCAAGGTGGTTGTTGGTGAGCCTTGAAACCAACTAGGGTTTAACTTGTGTGCCCAAAGTCAAACAAATTGTTTAGGTTCTTGGTTAGCCCGTAAAACCAAGGATGGTTGTTGGTGAGCCTTGAAACCAACTAGGATTTGACTTGTGAGCCCGAAGACAAAACAAGTTGTAAAGATTATTGGTGAGCCTAGGTTACAAAACCATCTTAGTGGAATTTCCAAGGAGATCTTAGGGAGTGGATGTAGGTGCCTTGAAGTGCACCGAACCACTATATATCTTTGTGTTTGTGTGATTTGTTTCTCTTGTGTATTTACTTTATTAATTTCATTGCATATTATTTTGAAGCACATAAATACTTTGATAAAATACAAGCACTTGATTTGCAATTAGTATATACTTGCTTTAGTTCATCAGTAAATAGTTCAAAGTTTTATAAAACCTGTTGGCTCCACCCAGTGATTTTGATGAATAACAAAATATTGAGTGCATATTGTATACTAATGAGGATTTCAAGTTGAGTTTTCAGGAAGAAAGCACCTAAAAATCTCAAAAACTTATGGTCCATGGCACGTAATGGCACGGAGCATTTCTCATGAATCTGGACATCTTCTTCATTGAAAAAGGGCATCTAAATGATTTAATATTATGTGTTTATGATTCAAAGTCTATATTTATGTTTTTAAATCTGTTTACACTTGAATCTGAGATTTTCAGTCTCAAGTGTCGACACTTGGAAGGTCAAGTGTCGACACTTCAGCACATAAATAAAAATCCTTGGCACGCCAAGTGTCGACACCCAGAACCAAGTGTCGACTCAAGGCCTGAGAATTTTGAAAATACAGAACTTTGTAATTTGAGGATTTTTGTGTCAAGTGTCGACACCTGTGCATCAAGTGTCGATACTTGAAAGTTCAATTATCGACACCTAGAGATCAAGTGTCGATACTTGACAGCCAAGTGTCGACACCTGACAGCCAAGTTCGACACTTGCAAGACAGAACTTGCTTTTGCTGAATTTTGAGCTCCAAACGACTATTTTCGAGGTGGTGTCATTTTTTGGAAGTGGAAGTGTATTGAAGTGCATTAAAGTCTACTCAAAAGCCAAAAAGCCAATATTCTCTCAAATACTTCACATCAAAAGCCTCTTATAGTTTGATTCCTTGAAAAGCCTACAAGCTCATCTTTACTTCATTCCAAAAGAGGCACTTTGAAGGAGATTCCAAGGAAGAGTCAAGACAAAGCATCAACTTGAACTTCAAAGATTCCATTCTACTCTTGAAGAGAGTTTGTTTTAGTTTTAAAATTGTATATCTGTTTTTTACATTGTGATTTGACCTTGCTTTCAAAGGTGTCTTGAAAGAAGGTTATTGTGGTTTGTTGGTGAGCCAAAGGGATAAAACCAACTAGGGTTAACTTGTGAGCCCGAAGACAAAACAAGTGTTAAGGTTTGTTGGTAAGCCTAAGTGATAAAACCAACTTAGGTTTTGACTTGTGAGCCTTGAGAAAAACAAGTCAACTGTAATCTTGTTTGGATTATAGTGAAATTCCCAAGGGTGGCTTGGGGAGTGGATGTAGGTGCTAGGTTTGCACTGAACCACTATAAACCTTGTGTTTGTGTGTGATTGCTCTCTTCCTCTCTTGCTCTTTTGATTATTGCTACCACTTTAAATATCTTGCATTGAATTCATTTTCACAAGCACCACTAGTCACTCTCTTTATTGTCTTAAATTTTTAAAAGACCAAATTCACCCCCCCTCTTGGGCTCCATTTCTGGGCAACAAGTGGTATCAGAGCACCGGTACTCTCTTGTAGGTCCAAGGATCTTGAGTAAAAGATCATGGCAGCCCCAATAGGAATGGGTATTGTTGAAGGTCAAGCTTCAACAATACTGGAAGACACGCATGCGCATATTTATTCAAGCTCTTGACTATAATTTGTGGAGGACAATTGTAAAAGGTCCTCATCAGCCTATGATGTTGATTAATGGCATTCTCACCCCAAAGATGGAAGATGATTGGGATGAGAATGACATTAAGCAAATTGAGCTTAATGCTAAGGCTATGAATATATTATTCTGCTCTCTTGACCCAAGTAAATTTAATAGAATATCAAATTGTCTCTCCGCCAAGGAGATTTGGGATACACTTGAGGTTACCCATGAGGGTACACACCAAGTGAAAACCACCAAGATCAACATGCTTATTCACACATATAAAATGTTTAAAATAGAACCTACTGAGTCTATTAGTGAGATGTATACTAGGTTTACAAACATTATGAATGGCATGAGAAGCCTAGGAAAAATTATTTCTAATGGTGAACTTGTGAACAAACTTCTCAGGTCTCTACCAGCTTCGTGGGATGCAAAAGTAACAGTGATTGAAGAAGCTAAGGATGTCAACACTCTCCCACTGGAACAACTGTTGGGTTCTCTAATGACCTATGAGCTCTCCCTCAAACAAAAGAATGGAGAGGTCGACAAAAAGAAGAAGATAATCGCGTTCAAATCTACTGCTAGAGAGGAATCAGGCGAAGACTCCGAAGAAGATGACGAAGAAGATGAGACGGCTCTGTTAGCAAAAAAATTCAGAAGGTTCATGAGGAAGAAAAAGTTTAACTACAAAAAGAAACCTCTGAAACGTGAGCCGAGTAAAGAGAAGGACAAAGAAAAGGAGAAGGAGCAGCCTACTTGCTTTGAGTGCAAAAAACCCGGCCATTTCAAGGTAGATTGCCCCTTATTAAAAAAAAGCAGAAGAAAGCTGAGAAAGAAAGCCATGATGGCAACCTGGAGTGAAAGTGAAGATTCCAGCTCTGAGGAAGAACAACAGGAGGTAGCTAACTTCTGTCTGATGGCCGATCATGATGATGTATGTTCCAAAATAGAAAATGAATTTACTTTTGATGAGCTTCATGAAGTTTTTGACGAATTAGTCATAGAATTTCAGAAATTAAAATCAAAACATAAAGTTTTGAAGAAGCAAAATTTGGATCTAGCCAAAACAAATAACAAGCTTTCAAATGAAAATGAATGCCTTCTTATTCAAAATAAAAAATTAAATGATAAGATTATAGCATTTGAAAAAGAAAAAGATGTCTTGAAAAAGAAAAGTGACTTACTTTCAAATAAAATTTGTCAAAACAAAGCAAAGAAATTTTAAATGAAAACAAAAGATATAAAGAAGAAATTGAAAAACTAAAATCTTTTGTAGAAAAATTTACTTACAGTTCTGAAAAATTGAATTTACTCTTAAATAACCAAAGAGCAGTATTTGACAAAGTAGGTTTAGGATTCAGAACTCATAAGAAACAAAAACTCTTTAAAAATTTCTTTGTGCCTGCATCTTTATTCATTACTTGCTATACTTGTGGTACTAAAGGACACAAATCTTATATGTGCAACAAAAGAAGATTAAATAACACTAAGAAAGTTTGGGTTCCGAAAGGAACCAATGCCATTAACCAAAACGGACCCAAGATGGCTTGGGTACCTAAAGTCTCCACTTGATATTTATTGCAGGTATGCCTTGCAACCAATAAGAAAAGGATGTGGTACCTTGATAGCGGTTGCTCAAGGCATATGACAGGAGATGTGGAGCAGTTCTCTTCACTAGATTATCAAAATGGTGGCAATGTAACTTTTGGTGATAATGGAAAGGGAAAAAATATCGGTATTGGTAAAGTCCATATCACCCCTACTTCTTATATTGATAATGTATTATATGTTGATGGTTTGAAACATAACTTGCTTAGCATTAGTCAGTTTTGTGACAAAAACTTTAAAGTTGTTTTTGAATCTTCCTTGTGCATTGTTTCTAGTCTAGATGACAATGTCATTAAGTTCATTGGTCATAGGTATGGCAATATTTATATGATTGATCTTGATGATCTCCCTATTCAAAAAGGTCAATGCCTAGTGGCAATGGAAGCCAAGATCGATGAAACTAGTTGGCTTTGGCATCGTAGACTAGGACATGCAAGCATGCATTTAATTTCAAAACTTAGCAAAAAGAACTTGGTAAAGGATTTGCCTAAACTCAATTTTGAAAAAGATAAGATCTGCAGTGCATGTCAACTTGGAAAACAAACCAAATCCTCTTTTAAACCAAAAGGAGTAATCTCTACATCTAGACCTTTGGAATTGCTTCACATGGACCTCTTTGGGCCAACTAGAACATCTAGTTTGGGAGGTAAGAAGTATGGTCTAGTCATTGTAGATGATTTCTCACGATTTACATGGGTCATGTTTTTAGTACATAAAGATGAAACTTTTTCTGAATTCATTAGATTTCATAAAAGAGTTTTAAATGAAAAAGGTGTTTCAGTCGTATCTTTGAGAAGTGATCATGGAACCAAATTTGAAAATGCTGATTTTGATAAATTTTGTATTGAAAATGAAATTCATTACAATTTTTCTGTACCTAGGAACCTCAACAAAATAGGGTAGTAGAAAGAAAAAATAGAACTCTTGAAGAAATGGCACGCACCATGCTTTGTGAAAATGATTTACCTAGATATTTTTGGGCGGAAGCCATAAATACTGCATGCTATGTTTTAAATCGAGTTTTAATTCGACCGATTTTAAAGAAAATACCTTATGAGTTTTGGAAGGGTAGAGAACCCTCAATTCATTATTTTAATATTTTTGGATGTCGTTGTTTCATCTTAAACAATGGTAAAGATAATTTACGTAAATTTGATGCCAAATCAGATGAGGGAGTCTTTCTAGGCTACTCCACATATAGTAAGGCATACAGGGTCTTCAACAGAAGAACACTTGTTGTTGAAGAATCCAGACATGTGGTATTTGATGAAACTAACCAAAAATTTTCAAGAAAAGAAGATGCACTTTTTGATGAAACAGGTAGCAAGAAAACTAAAGAAATAAATAACAATGAAAGGCTTACCAAGGAACATAATGATGATCAAAACACTGAAGGAGATCAAGCACAAGGTGATGAAAACACATCAACAGTTGATCCATTACCAAAAGAATGGAGGTATGCTCATGGATACCCAAAAGAACTAATTATAGGTGATCCATCTAAAGGTGTAAGTACTCGATCATCCCTTAGAAATATCTGTGATTACTTAGCTTTTGTGTCTCAAATTGAACCTAAAACTATTGAGGAAGCTGAATGTGATAGTAATTGGATAAATGCTATACAAGAGAACTTAACCAATTTAAAAGAAACAATGTTTGGACTTTAGTAGATAGGCCTTCAAACACTTCAATTATTGGTATAAAATGGGTTTTTAAAAAATATACTTGATGAAAATAGAGTAGTTACTAGAAATAAGGCTAAACTAGTTGCCAAAGGATACAATCAGGAGGAAGGAATAGATTTTGATCAAACCTTTGCTCTTGTAGCTAGACTTGAGGTAATTAGGCTATTGTTGGCTTTTGCTTGTTTCATGAATTTTAAATTGTATCAAATGGATGTTAAAAGTGTCTTTTTAAATGGTCTAATTGAAGAAGAAGTTTACGTTGAGCAACCCCCTGGTTTTGAAAATTCTGAATTTCCAAATCATGTTTACAAACTTCATAAAGCTTTGTATGGATTGAAACAAGCTCTAAGAGCTTGGTATGATCGTTTAAGCTCCTTTTTGCTCAAAAATGATTTTACTAGAGGTAATGTAGACAAAACTTTGTTTTTTAAAAAAAAGAATGATGATCTCTTAGTAGTACAAATCTATGTTGATGATATAATATTTGGTGCTACTAATGAATCTCTTTATCAAGATTTTGCAAAGTTAATGCACGGTGAGTTCGAGATGAGCATGATGGGAGAACTGAATTTTTTTCTCGGACTCCAAATAAAGCAAACCAAAGAGGGGATCTTCATCAACCAAACAAAATACACAAAAGAAATTCTCAAGAAGTTTGGGATGGAGAACACTAAGCCTCTAGGTACCCCTATGAGCTCAACTTGTAGACTCGAAAAGGATGAATCAGGTAAGTCTATAGACCAAAAATTATATCATGGTATGATTGGTTCATTGTTATATCTTACTGCCAGTAGGCCAGATATCATGTTTAGTGTCTGTATGTGTGCTAGATATCAGTCTAATCCTAAAGAGTCTTATCTTTTGGCTGTTAAACGCATACTTAGATATCTATCTGGTTCTATTAAAATTGGTTTATGGTACTCTAGAGATTCTTCATTTGAATTGATTGCTTATTCTGATGCTGACTTTGCTGGGTGTAAACTTGATTGTAAAAGTACTAGTTGAACCTGTCAATTTCTTGGAGTAAATTTGATCTCTTGGAGTAGCAAAAAACAGAACTCAGTTGCTTTATCTACGGCGAAAGCCGAATATATAGCAGCTGGAAGGTGTTGTGCTCAAATCCTCTAGATCAAACAACAACTCAAAGATTTTGGCATTAAACTAACTAAGACACCCATAAGATGTGAAAATACTAGTGCAATCAATCTATCTAAAAATCCTGTGCAACATTCAAGAAGTAAACACATTGAAACAAGACATCATTTCATAAGAGATCATGTACAAAACTCTAATGTTATTCTTAATTTTGTATGTACTGATGATCAGTTAGCAGATGTATTTACCAAGCCCTTGTGTGAGGATAGGTTCTGTCTGATTAGAAGAGAGTTAGGTGTCATTGATTCATTCTCCTAGAACTCTTTTAGTTTTATTTTTACCTAAATCCTTTCGCTCAAAACCACTTGATTAAAGCCCCAAAAATCTGGTTAAAATGTTTACTATTTTTCTAAAATTTTTTCGGATTTTCTCAAATTTTTGGCCAAGTATCGACACTTGGAAATTGTCAAGTGTCGACACTTGACCAAGTGTCGACACTTGACACATTCTAAGTGTCGACACTTGCGAAACAGAAACAGTTTTTATAAAGGCCGACCGAGGATTTTTGTCATTTTCTCCGCCCATTGATTTCTTGCAACAGTGGTCCCCTCTGTCCAAATCCATCCATTTACCCTTTAATCCATCACAAATCAGGTATTTCCCCCTTCTAATTTTACTTTATTTTCCCTCTTTTTCGTTTTATTTTTTTTTGACGTTTTCAAACCGTACAACCGTGAATAGGGTTTTCCGGGTGTTTTTCAATATTCTAACCGGATTTTTACATGTTTTAGTGGATTTCTAAAATTCCATTTGAGGGAATGGTGATTTAAACGTATTTTTCTCAGATTTCCCTCGTCTTTTGGTCATTTTCATACTTATTTCACCCATTTTTCAGAAAAACACCGTTTTATTGATTTTGGCCAAAATAATTTGAGTTTTCATCTAAATTAAATATACTAAATCCATTTATTGTTGATTTAGAAAGGTTTTTCATGATATGTTTGCGACATTTTCACCACCTTACTAAAACCCTAAGTGTTTTAGACCCAAATTCCATGGGTTTTGATCTTTAGGCCTTACAAAAAATATTTTCCTAAGGTTCAAATGTGTTTTAACAAACAAAAATATTTTCTATAAAAATATGTTCGGATTATTGTCATTTAATCAAAGTATAAGTTATAAAAATCTCACCTTAAACTGATTTACAGTTTTCAAACATTGTTTGAGGTATTTTACAATCCAAAATTGGTTTAAATTATGGTTTTCAAAACCTATCTGAACATTTTTTTTTAAGAAATGAAACTCTCCTTATCTCAGCCTGTAGCCAGTCCCATAGTTCTAAACCTATCTTCCTTCTTCCCTGGTCAGCTTGCTGTAATGGGTCCCAGGAAGAGACTTGCAGTTAGGGAGAGGCCTAGTCGTGGTGTTGAGAGGAGGTCGAAGGCCAGATTTGACACAGCACAGCCTAGCAGTTCAGCCACACCGAGTTCCCCCCTGCAGAGAGGATGGCAGGGAAGCTAGTAGCCTCTGGGAGGAGAGTCGACCTGGAGTGTTTTGACAGGCACCATTTCAGTATTCGACAGGTACTCACTGATGCAGGATTAGTACCATTCCGCACTATGCAGGAGAGGTACTATCCTCACCTAGTGAGAGAGTTCTATGGTGTGCTGGATTGTCGACGACTTCTGTGGACTACGGCAGTCAGAGGCATTCAGATTTCACTGACAGATGAGCTTTTGGGAAAAGTATGGGAGATCCCCCGTAGGGGAGTCTGTCTTTTTGGTAGATGACAGAGAGGCTACGTTTAGGTGTATCCTTGAGAGAGAGGATGTTCGCGGTATATCTGTAGTTATCGTGAACCAATTGTCTTTGGATATGTGCCTATTGCAGCACATCACAGCACACATACTTCTACCGAAGACTGGGAGATTTGATTTCATCACTGAGAGGGAGCTGATGGTGATGACGAGCCTGATAGAGAGGAGACAGATTGATCTTCCATCCCTGATGCTTGCTCAGATGCATGATGCTGCGATACAGCGCCGTCACTGTTTACCATACGGCATGGCATTGACCAGACTATTCAGAGCATGTGGAGTATCACTGGAGGGGGAGATCCCCAAGGAGATACTACACACAGATGTGTATGACGAGAGGTCTTTGCACCGTATGGGATACTGATTAGTTGGAGGTCGATGGGTGTGCAGAGAGTCTGGCCAGGAGCCAGATGAAGAGGACAAGATTTGAGAGGCAGAGGCTGGACCATCTGAGCCAGCAGTTTTTCCTCCAGTTGATATCCCATCGACATAGGCAAAGCATTTGACTCCTGACACTTCAGCTCCTCCGCCACCTTCTACTGGACTATCTTTTGAGGAGCATGCCAGAGAGTAGTTCACTAAGATCAGGGGTGAGGTGACTCAGCTACGCAGCGAGGTCGAGCTTCTTCAAGCACATACTACCTCGGAGTATGTTGAGATTCGTAGATCTATGGAGGAGGGATTCTCTCGTATTGAGGATCTGTTGAGATCCCTTTTACCTCTTGCAGCTCCTGCAGTTGTACCATTAGATGATGATGATGATGATGATGGCGGCGATCACCAGAGCGACCATGCTGATTCCGTTGAGGGTGGTGATCGGGGAGATATGGATGACGACAGAGCTACAGAGGTTGTGGGCCGTGACAGTGATGACAGTGTTGATGATTATGAGGTGGTTAGTCGCGATCCTCCCACTACTCCAGCTCTTCCTACTGACTTGGTTGATTCCACACCGGACCTTGTTACACTAGCTGATCTTCTTTCCCCCCCTTCCACTAGATCATCTAGGGTTGTACCCGCCTTTGGTCCTTCTGGCCGCACTAGGAGTCATCGAGCTTTAGCACCTCCTAGGGCCTTAGCCACTAGATCTAGGATCAATGCTCCATTCAGTCTTGAGATTCCATCTGATGAGGATTAGCCTCACAGATGTCTATTATAGTTCATATGTTATATGTCTTTGATACTTGTATGACTTTGATGATACCTGTATGTTTCAGTTCTTGCTGATGACTCAGCAAATTTTTGTACTGAAAACTTGTCTATTATATATATTTCAGTTCAGTGCTCATTATCTATGTTTGAATGGTTTAATTTACCTTCTTTAGCTCTGATACTCTTTTATCTTGGTATATCTTTAGCTCTGATACTCTCTTATCTTTTATATTTTTGGCTCTGATACCCATCTTATTTTTTTCTCTACCATCTTTTTGTCTCCATGCTCATTGTGAGGGGGAGGTTATTCCCCTTTCTAATAATTGACAAAAAGGGGAGAAATTGTATTGATTGTACAGATGCATAATTTTTAAATTTTTGTGGTTTCACCTTGTAAGAATCTTTGAAATTTACCTTAATAAGAAGTATCTAATTAAGGGGGAGATTGATTTTTCCTAACTATGAAGTTTTTTCCTCTCTTATGGACTTAAATTCATATTCATAAATTATAATAGTTAAAGTTTGAAATGTATTGCCATTTTACTCAAGGTTTTGTCATCATCAAAAAGGGGGAGATTGTTGGCTCCACCCAGTGATTTTGATGAATAACAAAATATTGAGTGCATATTGTATACTAATGAAGATTTCAAGTTATGAGTTTTTAGGAAGAAAGCCCCTCAAAATCTCAAAAACTTATGGTTCATGGCATGTAATGGCATGGAGCATTTCTCACGAATCCGGACATCCTCCTCATTGAAAAAGGGCATCTAAATGATTTAATATTATGTGTTTATGATTCAAAGTCTATATTTATGTTTTTAAAGCTGTTTACACTTGAATATGAGATTTTCAGTCTCAAGTGTCGACACTTGGAAGGTCAAGTGTCGACACTTCAGCATTTGGCACAGACAAAAATCCTTGGCACGCCAAGTGTCGACAACTAGAACCAAGTGTCGACATATAGGTTTCAAGTGTCGACTCAAGGCCTGAGAATTTTAAAAATACAGAACTTTGTAATTTGAGGATTTTTGTGTCAAGTGTCGACACCTGTGCATCAAGTGTCGACACTTGAAAGTTCAAGTGTCGACACTTGAAAGTTCAAGTGTCGACACTTGAAAGTTCAAGTGTCGACACTTGAAAGTTCAAGTGTCGACACTTGAAAGTTCAAGTGTCGACACCTAGAGATCAAGTGTTGACACCTGACAGCCAAGTGTCGATACTTGCAGCCTGACAGCTCTAACAGATCTATTTTTCTGGCTTGCAGAACTTGCTTTTCAAGCTCCAAACGGCTATTTCCGAGATTCCAATGGTCACAAACCATTTTTTGGAAGGTTCTTGGTGTATTTAACCTCCACCAACCTCATTTTAAAGAGAAGGAAGTATATTGAAGTGCATTGAAGTCTACTCAAAAGCCAAAAAGCCAATATTCTCTCAAATACTTCACATCAAAAGCCTCTTATAGTTTGATTCCTTGAAAAGCCTACAAGCTCATCTTTACTTCAATCCAAAAGAGGCACTTTGAAGGAGATTCCAAGGAAGAGTCAAGACAAAGCATTAACTTGAGCTTCAAAGATTCCATTCTACTCTTGAAGAGAGTTTGTTTTAGTTTTAAAATTATATATCTATTTTTTACATTATGATTTGACCTTGCTTTCAAGGGTGTCTTGAAAGAAGGTTATTGTGGTTTGTTGGTGAGCCAAAGGGATAAAACCAACTAGGGTTAACTTGTGAGCCCGAAGAAAAAACAAGTGTTAAGGTTTGTTGGTAAGCCTAAGTGATAAAACCAACTTAGGTTTTGACTTGTGAGCCTTGAGAAAAACAAGTCAACTGTAATCTTGTTTGGATTATAGTGAAATTCCTAAGGGTGGCTTGGGGAGTGGATGTAGGTGCTAGGTTTGCACCGAACTACTATAAACCTTGTGTTTGTGTGTAATCTCTCTTCCTCTCTTGCTCTTTTGATTATTGCTACCACTTTAAATATCTTGCATTGAATTCATTTTCACAAGCACCACTAGTCACTCTCTTTATTGTCTTAAATTTTTAAAAGACCCAATTCACCCCCCCTCTTGGGCTCCATTTCTGGGCAACAAAACCCAATTCATTCCCCCTCTTGGGTTGCCTACCTAAGCCTTCAATTGGCATCAGAGCTTGGTGCTCTGTTTGAAAATCTAACGATTTTGAGCTAAAGTTCATGGCAACCCTTATAGGTATTAGTGTTAGACCACCATTTTTTGATGGAATAAATTATACATTTTGAAAAACTCGCATACGTATTTATATTCAATCTATTAATTATTATCTTTGGAAAGTTATAGTTAGTGGTCATCATATTCCTTCCATGTTGGTTAATGGCATTTCCATTCCAAAGCTCGAAGAGGATTGGAATGAATATGACATTAAGCAAACTGAAATCAATGTTAAAGCAATGAACTTGCTTTATTGTGCATTGGACTTAAATGAATTTAATAGAATCTCGACATGCACATCGACAAAGAAAATATGGGACACACTTAAAATTACTCATAAGGATACTCTTCAAGTGAAGAATACTAAAATAATTTTGCTTGTACATTTTTTTAAAATCTTTAAAATGATGCATTATAAATCTATATCTGATATGTTTACTAGATTTATGACTATTATTAATGAATTAAAAAGTCTTGGCAAAGTTTATACTAATGCTGATTTGGTTAGCAAAATTCTTAGATCTTTGCCAATATCATGGGATCCAAAGGTGATGGCGATCCAAGAAGCTAAAGATATAGAAACCTTATCTTTGGAAGAGCTTATAGGTTCACTCATGACCTATGAGTTGAATTTATGGCACAAGGAAGTAATTGCTGATCAAGGAAAGAAGAAGATAATGGCTTTCAAGGCCAAAAAAAAAATTCAAGGCATTGATGGCAACTTGGAGTAATAGTGAAGATTCAAGTTCGAATGATGAAGTTGCCCATCTTTGCTTTATGGCAAATGAAAAAGAGGAATGTCTTGCAGCCCAACATGAAGAAAGAAGTTTTTGAAAGGTGGGCATACAAGATAATTTGAAGAAGTGGACAAGCTATATTTTGGACTAAAATGATAAAGGAAGGATTATATATATTGATAAATCTTAAACATTTCATTCTTTAATTAAAAATATAGTTGAATATTTGTTATAAATATTGCATCAATTTTTTTGAAAAATGTTTTAAATGATTAATTAGAATCAAGTTTAGATTTATAGTCATTTATAATAATCATGAACTTTTTGATGTTAATGAATTTCATGCTATTGGTAGAACCGCGGGGTTGTCGTTAAGACACCGTGGCTATCAGTTTAAAATCCGACTTCTTAAAATATTTAAAAATACGTAGCAAGAGGAGTCGGGTTGAATCCATAGAGAAGGCGGTGTTTAGGATTTGAAATTTTTGATCTTGTAAAAAAAATATTTGAAGTCGAAAAAAAAAATAAAATAAAAAAATAAAAATTAAAATTGCAGGAAAACTTGGCACTATGATCTATTATTTAGATCCAAGCATCTATTTGCAGACAAGATGAAAGACAGGAATTAAAAAGAGATATTGCATTGATTGAAATTTAAGGTCTAAGTATAATGCAGTAAAAACTAAATTAACAAAACAAATAACAAAGACAATAACAGATCAGCACAGCCTCGTCGGGAAGATAGCTCCTTCCTTCATACTCCATGGAGCGAACTGGGCTTCCTCTGCATCTTCTTCTTCGGATCTTGATCTCAGAGAGGGAGAAGGCTGGAAGATGGTGTAGGGACACGCTCTCCTTTGAGAAACCTCACTCCCAAAAGCCAACCCTCAACCCAAGCAATGCCCTCTACCCTGTGCCTTGCCCTTTCTCCAGGATACCTCTGCCTTGTGCTATGGAGTTCATTTTATAATTAACCGGAGAGGGGAGCTCGTTGTATATTAACGATGTGGGACAAAAGAAACACCGTGACTACCATTGCTGCTCCGTGCTCACCACCCTGCAGCGCCCGTAGATCATGCCATTCATTTTCAGCAAGTGGACTGCGTGAGAAACGCCTATGGAGGAATGATCCACGCTCAGCAGCCTGTGCATCAGCTCGTGAGGAACGTGAGAAGCGCCCGTGGGCGTGGACTGCTCGTGAACGCCCGTGGACTGCGTTCCGGCAACCTGTGAAGAAGCTCGTGAAGAACGTGGACCGCTCCTCTCGTTTGCCACCAAAAACCGCCACCACCGCCCGTCAAACCACCACCGGAGCTTCTCCTCCGGCTAGGGACACCGCCGGCGTGCTTCCCGGCGAGTTTCGGCACCTCTGGAGGGCTGTGGTTCATGCCCTGTTCCGTGGACCGGCAGTAATGGCTGCCGGTGGACCAACCTGCGATGAATAAACCCAGCAGCCGGTCCATGATGGACCGGCTGCTCCAAAAACTATGCAGCATCAAAATGTGTGCAAAAATCCTTAAAAAAATTTATAACTTCTTCATTTCAAACCTGATTTAAGTACCGTTTGCATCGTTGGATTCCATAAATCATGTTCTACCTATTGGCGGGTTTCAAACATATTAATTTTACCGATTCTATGATCATTAATTATAATTATTAAATATTTTATTAATCATTTAAATGGGTGTGTGGTGCTTTGACTTGAAATCTATTTTTCATGAACGTACTCTAATTTCACATTTTTCAAAGATATTTTTAAAATAATTAGTTTTACAAGAAAGTCCAAATTAATTATGAAATTAGGTTATTAAAAGAATGTTAGCACCATTAATTATCTAAAATACTTAAAATAAACGTGCAAATCCATGATTTATCACACCCCCCAACTTACTTATTGCTAGTCCCTTAGCAATGCAAAAAGTATAGCTATGTGTCACAAAGATCATCCTTTACAAAAATAGATCCAGGTTTGAAGGTAAAAAGATCTAGCAAGTATCACTAACTAAGTATTGAGTTTCAGAAATAAATTTTGTAGTCAGCATAATTAGAAACTTTCTTAGAGTTCATCTAAAGATCTACAGCACTTGTGTTTGTGATGACTAACTTAACATTTTGGTACTAGTTTGCAAGAACAAATGTATCTTTGATTAACACTTACTTTGGTTAATTTTCTATACATCCTTAAATTAAGCTTATGAACTGAGTTAGCTTTCACACTACCTGATTTTTTTTTTTTTTTTGAGCATCCTGGCCTTCCCTTCACCGTTTGACGCGAACCTCCACACTTGACTTAGGTGCAGAGATGCGGTTACTAAGTTCAGGGTGATCCACATATACTCCATGTTTTGCACTTTTATTTCAGGTAGGTAGCTCTTTCCTTAATTCAAAAAAAAAAAAAATTAAATTGGGATATATATCAATTACCATTTTTCAGTGATAATTAAGTCCTCAATTGTCCTTACAACTAATACTTACTTTGTCTCGTCAGTGTGCATGTGCAATGGAAGTGCTAATAGCCTTTAGGTGATCTAAGCAGGCCCTAAAAGTCTGACACGCTAGTCTACTTCTTGACTCGCTACAGTCATTAGCAACACTCTCTAACTCTTATTACTTTTCCTAGTCTATCTTGCTCCAGATTTATTTTTGACACATGAAAACTTTTTTTTTTTTTAAAAAAAAGATAGAGTATATATTGGGTTGCCTCCCAACAAGCGCTAAGTTTAATGTCTTCAGCCAAACATAATGCAGCTCAGTTCAGTATGGGTCAGTTAATGTTACTTGGTCAATGGTTCGATTTGTTGATATTCCTTCAATGTATGGTTTTAAACGTTGACCATTCACCTTAAAGAAGTTTCCTGACCTAGGATCATAAATTTTGACTGCACCATGGGGGAATACTTGATTAACAATGTAAGGTCCATCCCATCTAGATCTCAATTTTCCAGGAAATAATCGAAGCCTTGAATTAAATAACCAGACTTGTTGATTTGGCTCAAAGATTTTCCTAGAAATAAATTGATCATGAAAGGCTTTCATTTTCTCTTTATAAATACATGAATTTTCATAAGCCTCTCGCCTCTGTTCATCTAATTCACTCAGTTGCAACATCCGGTTAGAACCAGCTTGCTTTAAATCAAAATTTAATTGCTTAATCGCCCAATATGCTTTATGTTCAAGTTCTACCGGAAGATGACATGCTTTTCCAAAGATCAGTCTAAAGGGAGACATTCCAATGGGATTCTTGTAAGCTGTCCGATAGGCCCATAAAGCATCATCTAATCGGTCGGACCAGTTTCTACGATCGGGCCTAATAGTCTTTTGCAAAATGTTCTTGATCTCCCTATTGGATACTTCCACTTGGCCACTTGTTTGCGGGTGATAAGGTGTAGCTACTTTATGCGTGACCCCATATTTTCATAAAAGCATTCAAAATTGGGAGTTTGTGAAATGGGCACCTCCGTCGCTAATGATGGCACGTGGAAATCCGAACCTAGAGAAAATATTCTTTTGAACAAACTTTATGACTACCTTATGATCATTGGTTCGTGTTGCCATTGCCTCAATCCATTTAGAAACATAATCGACAGCCACCAAAATATATTCAAAACCATTAGAGGGTAGAAAGGGTCCCATAAAATCAATTCCCTAAACGTCAAAGATTTCAACTACCAAGATGGGATTTAAAGGCATCATGTCTTTTCTTGAAATATTTCCTAAGGCTTGACACTTAAGACATTCTTTGCCAAAAGTATATGCATCCTTAAACAATGTCGGCCAGTAAAATCCACTTTGCAAAACTTTAGCCGCAGTTTTTCGACCAGAAAAATGCCCTCCGCAAGCAAGGGTGTGGCAAAAGTTTAAAATACTCAGATGTTCAGATTCAGGAATACACCTATGGATGATTTGATCAGCACAAATTCGAAAGAGTTCAGGATCTTCCCAAAAGTAATATTTAATTCGAGCAAAGAATCGATCCTTTTCATTCTTGGACCAGCCATCAGGGATTTGTCCAACCACTAAGTAGTTAACAATATTTGCAAACCAAGGGGCCTTTGCATGTGAAACTGCTAAGAGTTGTTCATCTGGAAAAGATTCTTCAATTGATGCAGGTTCACACTCTTCAATTAAAATCCTAGATAGATGGTCTGCTACAACATTCTCAGATCCTTTCTTGTCTCGAATTTCAAAATCAAACTCTTATAGCAGTAAGATCCATCTAATCAATCGTGGTTTAGCATCTTTCTTTGAGAGCAGGTATTTCAAAGTCGAGTGATCCGAAACCACAATCTTGGAACCTAAAAGATATGATCTAAACTTTTCCAGGGCAAACACCATAGCTAGAAACTCCTTTTCAGTAGTGGTATAATTTTTTTGGGCTTCATTCAAAGTTCTGCTAGCATAATAAATCACTTTGGGACATTTGTTTACCCTTTGGCCCAAGACAGCTCCTATGGCAAAGTCTGAAGCATCGCACATGATTTCAAAAGGTAATGACCAATCAGGGGGTTGAATGATTGGGGCTTGGGTCACAGCTTCCTTTAGAAACTCAAAAGCCTTAAGACAATCTTCATCAAAATTGAAAGGAACATCCTTGGCGAGCAGATTACACAAAGGACGGGAAATTTTGGAAAAGTCTTTGATGAAGCGACGATAGAATCCTACATGGCAGAGAAAAGATCGAATTTGTTTGATAGAGATGGGTGGAGGAAGTTTAGAGATCAATTCAACCTTTGCTTTATCTACCTCGATCCCTCTCTTAGATACAATATGTCCTAAAACAATCCCTTCTCGAACCATGAAATGGCTCTTCTCCCAGCTTAGAACCAAATTCGCCTCAATACATTGTTTTAATATTTTCTTCAAATTATTGAGGCAACTCTCAAAAGATTCTCCAAAGACTGAAAAATCATCTATAAAAATTTCTAAGAAATCTCCTACCATGTCCGAGAAAATTGATATCATGCACCTTTGAAAGGTTGCAGGTGCATTACACAATCCAAAAGGCATTCTACGGAAAGCAAAGGTTCCATAGGGACATGTGAAGGTGGTCTTTTCTTGGTCTCCTGGATAGATTGCTACCTGGTTGTATCCTGAGTATCCATCTAAGAAGCAAAAGTATTGCTGGCAGCTAATCTTTCTAGGATCTGATCAATAAATGGTAAGGGAAAGTGGTCTTTGCGGGTAGCTGCATTAAGTTTTCTATAATCTATACAGACACGCCACCCAGTAGAAAGTCGTGTTGGTACTAAATCCCCATGGTCAGTACGGACAACCGTGAGTCTAGATTTCTTTGAAACGACTTGAGTAGGACTCACCTAGTGGCTATCAGAAATAGGATAAATAATACCAGCATCTAATCATTTAATCACTTCCTTCTTGACCACTTCTTGCATGTTTGGGTTGAGCCGTCTTTGCATCTCTCTAGTTGGCTTGGCACTATCCTCAGTATAGATATGGTGCATACAAATTGATGGACTAATGCCTTTTAAATCAGCAATGGCCCAACCTATGGCCTCCCTTTGTGTTTTCAGAACATCTATCAATTAGTTTTCCTGCTCAATGGTTAGGTCAGAAGCAATGATTACAGGCAAGGTTTTGTCGGGTCCTAAAAATACATACTTAAGTGATTCAGGCAAAGTTTTTAGTTCAAGTTGTTGTGGGGCTTGAATCGAAGGGTGCAAAGGCTCAGTTCCTAGGTCAGGTAAGGATTCAGTTTGCATTGACCAAGGTGGTGAAGGTTGAGGTGAATCAAGTAGGGCATTTACCTCTTGGACTTGGGTTTCAGCAATAGGCTCGTCATCTTCCATCAAATTGGAGGAAAATTCAGACTCAACAATCTCATCTATTAAACCAATCACAGAACAATTTTCCTCCTCTCGAGCAAACTTTGAGGCATTAAAAATATTAATTCTCACCTTTTGATCCCCAAAAGAAATGTCCATAGCTCCCGTTTTACAATTGATATTGGCATTGGCAGTGGCTAGGAATGGACGACCTAAGATTATGGGATTCTGATTTAGCTCTTGGGATGGTTCCATGTCTAGTATGAGGAAGTCTACTGGGAAATAACATTGGTTCACTCTAACTAAGACATCCTCAATCAAACCACGTGGTGTCTTGATAGATCTATCAGCTAGTTGTAGAATGACTGACGTGGATTTTAGTTCACCTATCCCAAATTTTTCATAGACCGAGGTTGGAAGAAGGTTCACACTAGCTCCTAGGTCTAACAGGGCTCGATCAAAGTAATGCCTCCTATAACACAAGAAATCAAAGGAGCACCGGGATCTTTCATTTTCTGAGGTAATTGATTCAACAAGACTGCACTTACATCCTCAGACAATATGATTCTCTTTATGGTTCGTGGCTCACGCTTTTGGGTGCAGAGTTCTTTGAGAAATTTAGCGTAAGCTGGAATGTGCTGAATTGCATCGAGGAGGGGTAAATTAATATGGACTTGCTTGAATAGTTCCATCAGCTCCTCGTTGCGTGCTCCTTGCTTTTTACGGGAAGAACCAGCTTCTAGGGCTGAAGGGAACGGGACTCTAGGTTTATAAGTCTCAGGTAATTCATCTACTCTCTTCTTCCCTTTCTCATTTAAATTGGAACCAGTATCAGTACTAGTCCTGGGCTCAGGCTCTTCTACATGGTTAGTCTTAGTACTAACATCTTCTTCTAAATTCTCATTCTGGCTAGCATCAGTACTAGCCTCTCTCTCCTGGTCTTGATATGGGTCCCTAAGAATCCTACCACTTCTAAGCTCAGAAATTGCTTTGGCATTCTCAAATTGAGAGTTCTTAGGTGGAACATTAGGCTGAAGAATGAGTGGGTTGTTTCTAGGATTCGGTATTGGTTGACTCGGTAGTTGACCTGGTTCTCTCCTCATAGTAGATTCAGCTAACTGTCCTATTTGAACTTCTAACCTGGCGATAGATTGTTGTTGGGTCATGATTAATTATTGGAGTTGATCAAACCTATCATCGGTCAGATTGGTCTGTTGAGGAGGTTGATATGATGGCTGAGAAGGCTGACTAGGCTAACCTCTATTATAGGCATAGTTTTGGTATGGGGGCCTATTTTGAAAGTTCCGTGCAGGAGGAGTTTGGGTGTGAACCTGAGTCTGTTATGGTTTCCAAGAAAAATTAGGATGGTTTCTCCAACCCGGGTTATAAGTATTTGAAAATGGGTCATTACCCGGCTTGGAGTAACCTTGAGCAGCTTGGACTTGTTCTTGGATGAAAGGTGGTAACTGTGCAACCGTAGGACATTCATTCATGTGATGGGCTGGGCTAGCACAGATAGAACAAATCTCCTGATGATTAGAGGGTGATGGGTATTGTGATGGGTGTGATGGGTATTGTGCAGGAGATTGTTGACTGAGGGCTAGGACTTGGTCCAACTTTTGGGCAAGGAGGTCGATTGTATCTAATCTTTGGGATATTAGGTTCAAGTCGACATTGGAATTTGAATGTCTAATTTCATAAATCCCTGCCCGCTTTTGGTGAGGAATCGATCTTTCATATGAAGTCAAAGAAGCATGGTTGATCGAATTTTCAATTAGGGTTTCAAACAAGGTATAGGCTTCATCCTCACTTCTACTCATGAATGCACCTCCACAAGATGCATCCACCATCTATCTATACTGGTCTCCTAATCCCTCATAAAAATCTTGGATAATTTCTACTTAGACAGACCATGATGTGGGCATTTTCTAAGGAGTTCCTTAAGTCTCTCCCATGATTCATGAATTTGTTCACCAGGAAGCTGAGCAAATCCAGTGATGGCTCGCCTCATGTGTTGGTTCAACCTATAGGATAGAATTTCTTAAGGAACTCGTGCTGCATTTCAGCCAAAGTTCGAATTGGTTTCCCTATTGTGCCAAGCCAGTACTTGGCCTTATCCTTAAGTGAGAAGGGGAACAAGGTTAGCCTAAGGGCATCATCAGTAAATCTTGGATCTTCACCGTAGAATAGATTTCAAGAAACTCATCTAGATGCTTATAAGGATCTTCATTGGTATTCCCATAAAAGGAAGGAAGCATTTGGATTGTGGCAGACTTGATCTCATATTGTCTAGCAGGTATTTCAGGTAAATGGATACAGGTCGATGGGTTGTAGGTGGAAGGAATAAAGTATTCCTTCATCTGTCTAGGTGGTTCTTCTGGGTTTCCAGCCATTTGATTTTTTGGTATACTATGGATCAGTCATTCGATTTCAGGGTTGAAGTCAACTAGGTCTGGAAATAAAGATCTCCTACCGTGCATGTAACAGTGCAACCCTAATATGTGAATAAAATTTTTTTATATATATATATATATATATATATATATATTTGTTATTTTCAAACACTTATCAAACAGATTTCTATCCTAGGCTCCCTAATTCTAGACAGCTCCTAACTTCCAAGACCGCCTTGGAGCCCTCCAAGTCAAAGACCAATTAGCTAACTGGCCAGGTAAGGGTAAGGTCGGTGGAGCTTCCCTCTTTGCTTGCCTTAGATACCAATTGAAAATTGGCCAGGTAAGCGGATCCAACCACCTTCCTTCGGGACGTAATCCCTGAACCCCTTTCCTAGACACCAGTCAACCAACTAATCTTGACCCGGTCCAACTCTTCCGGGTGCCCTGTCCTATTGAGCTCGAGTTCCTTAGGGCTGACGTCTAGTAAATTTTATTTAGAAGGCTTAGGTATGTAAACTGAGGGGTGATGGTTTGTGGGCTAAGGAAGGGTATTGAACTCCCCACCTTATCTTGTTTATGGATAAGTGCCCTTAAGATGATTATGAAATTATGAAATGCAATAAATAAGATGTCAAAATAAAAGTTATAAACACACCAAATTAAATTAAAGCTATATATATATATATTTAATTTTGTGATTAAGTTTCTAATCCTAATAAATTATGAAATGTCTGGGCAATTTTTTTTTGGATTTTGCAGAAAGATAAATTTACCTAAATGAATCTAAAAATGAAAAGCAAAATTTTTTTTTAAAAAAATTGAAATTTGATTTTTTTTTTTTGGAAATAAGAAAAGAAACTAAAAAGGAAAACAATTAATATGTAAAAGAGGAAAGAAAGTTTAGGATGGATCTTACTGATTGGGAGACTTTCTTCCTCTTCTTCTTTTCTCCCCTTTTTTTTTTAATCTGCAAGAAAAAGAAAAGTTAGCACGGAATAAAAAATCAAAAAGATCAAAAACTATTATTTTAATGCCTTCCCCGGCAACGGTGCCAAAAACTTGGTAGAACCGCGGGGTTGTTGTTAAGACACCGTGGCTATCTGTTTAAAATCTGACTTCTTAATATATTTAAAAATACGTAGCAAGAGGAGTCGGGTCGAATCCACAGAGAAGGCGGTGTTTAGGATTTGAGATTTTTGATCTTATAAAAAAAATATTTGAAGTCGAAATATATATATATATATATATATATATATATATTAAAATTGCAGGAAAACTTGGCACTAGGATCTATTATTTAGATCCTAGCATCTATTTGCAGACAAGACGAAAGACAGGAATTAAAAAGAGATATTGCATTGATTGAAATTTAAGGTCTAAGTACAATGCAGTAAAAACTAAATTAACAAAACAAATAACAAAGACAAGAACAGATCAGCGCAGCCTCGTCGGGAGGATAGCTCCTTCCTTCATACTCCGTGGAGCGAACTGGGCTTCCTCTGCGTCTTCTTCTTCGGATCTTGATCTCAGAGAGGGAGAAGGCTAGAAGATGGTGTAGGGACACGCTCTCCTTTGAGAAACCTCACTCCCAAAAGCCAACCCGCAACCCAAGCAATGCCCTCTACCCTGTACCTTGCCCTTTCTCCAGGATACCTCTGCCTTGTGCTATGGGGTTCATTTTATAATTAACTGGAGAGGGGAGCTCGTTGCATATTAATGATGTGGGACAAAAGAAACACCGCGACTGCCGTTGCTGCTTCGTGCTCACCGCCCTGCAGCGCCCATAGATCATGCCGTTCATTTTTAGCTCGTGGATTGCGTGAGAAACGCCCGTTGAGGAACAATCCATGCTCAGTAGCTCGTGCATCAACTCGTGAGGAACGTGAGAAGCGCCCGTGGCCGTGGACTGCTCGTGAATGCCCGTGGACTGCGTTCCGGCAACCTGTGAAGAAGCTCGTGAAGAACGTGGACCGCTCCTCTCGTTTGCCGCCAAAAACCACCACCATCGCCCGTCAAACCATCGCCGGAGCTTCTCCTCCGGCCAGGGACACCGCCAGCGTGCTTCCCGGCGAGTTTCGGCACCTCTGGAGGGCTGTGGTTCATGCCCTGTTTCGTGGACCGGCAGTAATGGCTGCCGGTGGACCAACCTACTATGAATAAACCCAGCAGCCAGTCCATGATGGACCAGCTGCTCCAAAAACTGTGTAGCATCAAATGTGTGAAAAAATTCTTAAAAAAAATCCATAACTTCTTCGTTTCAAACCTGATTTAAGTACCGTTTGCATCGTTGGATTCCATAAATCAAGCTCTACCTATTGGTGGGTTTCAAACTTATTAATTTTACCGATTCCATGATCATTAATTATAATTATTAAATATTTTATTAATCATTTGAATGGGTGTGTGGTGCTTTGACTTGAAATTTATTTTTTATGAACGTACTCTAATTTCACATTTTTCAAAGATATTTTTAAAATAATTAGTTTTGCAAAAAGTCCAAATTAATTATGAAATTAGGTTATTAAAAGAATGTTAGCACCATTAATTAACTAAAATACTTAAAATAAACGTGTAAATCCATTATTTATCAGCTATCATGATTATTCTTATGATTGTAAGACTTCACTTGATTTTGATTAATGTATCTTAAATTATTTAATGAAAAATACTTTTAAAGATGTATATTGCTTTGAAAAATGTTTTAATTGATTAATTAGAATCAAGCTTAGACTAATGGTTATTAGTTGTGATCATGAACCTTTTGATGTTGATGGATTTCATGCTCTCATGATTAAACTTGTGATTATTAGACTTTCACTTGATTTTGATTGATATAGTTTTTAAACTATCTCAAGTGAAATGTTATGATTTATATGCTTTCATTTTTGGCATCTATGCTTAAGCTAGAAATAATTTGGATCAAGTATAGAACTAGTAGTTAAGGGTCACATTTAAGAAGAATGTATGCATATTAAACCCTTGCTCTAGTAGCTAGACTTGGTATCATATTACTTATAGGATTTGTATGGATATCAAATCATTTTAAAAGAATTTGAAATCATGCTAAAAGTTTTTAAGTGGTATTAATGCTTTGTATTTTTGAAAATCATGAATATCTTGAAAAATTTCAAATCTTTGCTATCAGACTTAGTGTTTATATTCATATCTCAAAATTGTCTGAAATTATGATGCATGAGGTTTCATGTTTTATTCCTCAAATGAATGCATATTTTTAAGGAGGAATAACATTTAAGGGGAGCATCCAAAGATTTGTTTTCATATATGATGCTTTTAATATTTTTGATATCATACTTTACTTATATTGCTCTGGTACTCCTCCTTATTTTCAAATCTAATCCTTTGAGGGGAGTTACATTCAAGTGGTATCATATTCAATTGGTATCAAAATTTATTTTTAAAAGAATTCCTAGTAACTGCTTTAGATTGGGTTAGTCATCATAGCCATCCGGTCATAAGAGCTAGGTAGGGTTTAAAGACCCTCTCTTCTCATTTACTAGGGTCTCTTATGACGTGTTGGGGTGCCACTGAAGCCTTATCCCATGAACAAGTAAGGTGAATGGATAATATACCTTCAATCATTTCTTGTATGTGCTTATCATTTTGTGGTATCATGGTCAATCTGTATCATAATTATTTGATTTCATGCAATGGTTTTGATGTTCTACTTGCTATTCTTTCCAACTTCATTCCCACTTTGTATTGCCTTTCATCCTTTTTCATGATAACAAAAAGGAAAAGAAAAATGTTAAGTATGAAAAAGGAAAAGATTGGATAAACAAGAAAAATCATTTGAGAATGAAAGAAAGTGTAAAAGGGGGAGAAGAAAGCAATAAGTTTTTATCTTAAGGGAAGAATCAGTAAGATAAAGAAAATTGAAAATTTTGTATATTTTAAAAAATATTTTGAAGAATTTTTAAAAAAATTTTTGTGGATCATATATTGAGGGGGAACTTGATGTTTATTGATTTTGAGCTTACATATTTATACTATTGTTAATCTTTTATAAGCTTACCCTATTCCTATACTTAAAGGTTTTGTCATCATCAAAAAGGAAGAGATTGTTGACTCTGATCTTGATTTTGATGATTGATAAAATATTTAAATATATATAAGTACTAATTATATTTTAAGTATGTTTATCATATCTTAGTACTCATCCATGTTGAATGAAGAAATGGTTGTATTTCAGTTGAAAAAGTCCTAAAATTAATAGAAGATCATGTATATTGGCTTTGGAATTAATATGGAAGAACTTGAAGAAGTTAAAGTTTGATTTTCAGCAAGTTTCAGCAATGGCATGCCCAAGTGTCGATACCTGGAGATGAAGTGTCGACACTTGAGAATGAAATGTCGACACCTGGAAATGAAGTGTTAATTCAAGGCCTGAGATTTTTTGAAAATACAGAACTATGCCATCTAAAGGTTTTTTGCCTTAAGTGTCGACTCACGGGAATGAAGTGTCGACACTTGAAAATGAAGTATTGATACCTGGAGGTGAAGTATCGATACTTGGACTGTAACGACTAGTTTTCTGGGCTACAGAACTTCTCCAACTTGCTTTCAAACGGCTATATTTTCATCTCCAACGGTCATAAATGGTCATCTATGATTTAGAGGGCTATATAAACATCAAAAATCAAATGGTGATGTAATCCTTTGGTAAGATCATTGAATATCCTTCAAGGATTCAAGAGTTGAGTAGTTCAAGCCTTCAAGCTTCCAAGTTTCAAAGAACGCATCCAAAGTTCACATCCTCAAGCACCAATCAAAGGCTTCAATAACTTGAAGACAAGATCTTCATCAACTTTCAAAGGGCTTCAAAGAGATATTTGCTTTATTTTAGAAAGCTTTAATTATATTCTTTCATATTTGTTCTTACATTGCTTTACTTAAAGTTTTTCGTGAGCATTGGAAAACCAAAGAGGTTTTTAGTAAGCCTTGGAAAACCAAGGTGGTTGTTGGTGAGCCTTGGAACCAACTAGGATTTAACTTGTGAGCTCGAAGTCAAAATAAGTTGTTTAGGTTCTTGGTTAGCCCGTAAAATCAAGGGTAGTTGTTGGTGAGCCTTGAAACCAACTAGGGTTTGACTTGTGAGCCTGAAGACAAAATAAGTTGTAAAGGTTGTTGGTGAGCCTAGGTTAAAAAACCATCTTAGTGGAATTCCCAAGGAGATCTTGGGGAGTGGATGTAGGTGCCTTGGAATGCACCGAACCACTATATATCTTTGTGTTTGTGTGATTATTTTCTCTTGTACATTTACTTTATTAATTTCATTGCATATTATTTTGAAGCATACAAACACTTTGGTAAAATACAAGCATTTGATTTGCAATTAGCATATACTTACTTTAGTTCATCATTAAATAGTTCAAAATTTTATAAAATCTAATTCAGCCCCCCTCTTGGGTTGCCTACTTGAGCCTTCAGGGACAACTTTCCTTGTTCCGTCGGCCTGGATACTTCGGCCCTGTAGAGCACCAAGTCCTTGGGTCGAAAGATTCACTGTTTCACTCTAGAGTTGTAGCATTTAGCAACCCTTTGCTGATAGGTCGCCATTCTGATTTGAGCCTGAAGTCTAGTGCCCTGCAGTAAATTTAGATCCGCTCTTCTGCGTTCTGAATTTTTGGGTTCATTGTACCCCTCAATCCTTAAAGATTGCAAGGAGACTTCAATGGGGAGGACTGCTTCAGTGCCGTATGCCAGGTTGAACGGAGATTCACTTGTGGTCGTTCTAGGGGTCGTCCAATATGTCCAAAGAACATAGTTCAATTCTTTGGTCCAAAGCCCCTTGGCATCGTTAAATCATGTCTTCAGACCATGGAGGATGGTCTGATTTATCACTTCGGCATCTCCATTACATTTTGGATGATCAATTGATGTCAATTTATGAAGTATATGGTACTAGGCACAGAAGTCTCTGAACTTGGGGTTGTCGAACTGTCTCTCATTATTCATGATATGGTATATGGAATCCCGAACCGGAATATTATGAAGTTTCTGAAAAAACTCTCCACCTTTCCTTCGGTGATATGAGCCAAGGGTTCAGCTTCAACCCATTTGGTAAAGTAATCGATGGCGACAATCATAAATTTCTTTTGCCCGGATGCCAATGGGAACGGACCTAGAATATCCATGCCCCATTGGGTGAAGGGCCAAGGGGCCGTCAGTTGGGTGAGCTGACTTGCTGGCTGTCTCTAGATGTTAGCGTACCTCTAGCACTGGTCACACTTCCGGACAAAGTCGACTGAGTCCTTCTGGATGGTGGGCCAGTAGTAACCCTGGCATATTATCTTGTATGCCAGGGTCTACCCCCCAAGTGATCTCCGCAAATGCCTTCATGGACTTCTCTTAGGGCATACTCAGCGTTCGAGGGCCCCAGGTACTTCAACAGGGGTTGAGTAAATGATCTCTTGTACAAGGCCCTGTCTAAGATGACATACTGAGACGCCATCCAGCGGACCTTTTTGGCTTCCATCTTGTCTTCCGGCAACGTGCCCTCCTTCAGGAATACAAGGATAGGGTCCATCCAATTAGGTTCTGTCTCGATTTGCTGTACATCTGGGGCCTCTTTAGTTATGCTTGGAACTTCGAGGTGCTTAATGAAGGTACGTCTGAGAGATTCTGGAGTGGTGGTGGTGAGCCTGGACAATGCATCCGCTCAACAGTTCTCCGATCGGGGCACAGGAATGATTTCAAAGAACTTCAATCGAGAAGACAGTGCCCGTACCTTCTCCAAATATTAGATCATTGTAGGGTCCCTAGCCTCGAAGTTGCCTTTAACTTGATTCACCACTAGCAGGGAATCCGAAAAGATCTAGATCTTTCAAAACCCTAGACTTTTGGTGTGCGGAGTCTTGCAAGAAGGGCCTCATATTTGGCTTGGTTATTTGAAGCATGGAAGGAGAACTGGAGTGCGTACTCCATCGCATGCCCATCGGTTCAACCAGTATGAGGCTTGCGCCGCATCCTGTGGAGTTTGAGTCCCCATCCACGTGGAGAACCCAGACAGATCCCGAGTCCTTTGGACTGCCTCTTCTCCTTTGGTTATTCGGACTTTGTCTTCGGCTTTCCATGTGCATTCGGCTGAGAAATCGGATAACACCTGCGCTGTCATAGCCAATCGGGGTTGAAAGTTGATGTCGAACTCACTTAACTTTACAGCCCATTTGGCTATTCTCCTCGAAGTATCAGGACAATGGAGAATGGCTTTGAGGGGATGGTCAGTTATGACCATGATGGTGTGGGCATAGAAATAAGGCCGAAGATGCTTTGCCGTAATTATGAGTAAGTAGATCAGCTTCTACATTCTTGAATATCTCACCTCCGTATTATGCAAGACCTTGCAGATGTAGTATATTGGTTTATAGAGCCCGTCTGCTTCTTTACGGACGAGGACCAAATTGACTGCTTCATTCGTGGTGAAGAGGTACAGGTAGAGAGTTTCCCCTTCAAGGGGTTTGGAGAGCAAGGGCGATGTCTTCAGATACTTCTTCAACTCTTCAAAGGCAAAGCGGCATTCCTCAGTCCATCCGAAGCCCTGTGACTGCTAGAGTACCTTGAAGAAAGGGAGACACTTCTCAATCGATCGGAAAATGAATCTGCTCAAGGAGGCAATTCTCCCCGTCAACTGCTGTACCTCCTTCTTACAAGAGGGATGTCTCATACTCCAAAGGGCTTCGATATTCTCAGGATTCATCTCGATTCCCCGCTTGGTAACGAGGAACCCCAAAAACTTGCCTGAGCTTACCTCGAAGGCACATTTTACCGGGTTCAGCTTCATTTGATGGCGCCGTAAGGCATTGAACGATTCCTCTAGGTCTTTGATGTGATCCTTTTTAAGAAGACTCTTTACAATCATATCATCGACATAAGCTTCTATGTTCCTTCTCAGCTATTCTTTAAACACTTTGTTGATCAACCTCTGGAACGTCTCCCCAGTGTTCTTCAATCCGAATGGCATCATCTTGTAGCAGTAGAGACCTTTTTCGGTAATGAAGGCAGATTTTTTCTCATCCCAGGGGTCCATTCGGATTTGGTTGTACCCAGAGAAGGCATCCATGAAGCTCAGCAACTGATGTTAGGTGTTGGCATCGACCAATTGGTCAATTTTGGGTAATGGAAAGCTATCCTTCGGGCAGGCTTTGTTGAGGTCTGTGTAGTCGATGTAGATCCTCCACTTGCCACTAGTTTTCTTTACCATCACCACGTTGGCTAGCCACTCGGGATAGTGAGCCTCCCGAATGAATCCCGCCTTGAGGAGTTTATCCACCTCCTTATGTATCACCCGCTGCCTCTCTGGGGTGAATTCCTCTTCTTCTACAGGACTGGATTGTATTTAGGGATGACCTCCAGCCGATGAGTGATCACTTTGGCCGAAATCCCTAATATATCCGAAGCTGACCAGGCGAAGACATCGGCATTGCTCCTGAGAAAGTTGATTAGCTTCGCTCTCGTCTCTTCGTCAAGTAGGCTTCTGATTTGTGCAACTTTGGTGGGGTCCCCTTCAGTTAACTAGATCGAAGTGGTTCTCTCCATAGGCTCACCATAGTCTTCGCTCGGATCCCTGGGATCCAATTGATCCGAAGTGGTGGGGCAGACTGCCTATTTGTCCTGGATCATCAAGCACTGTTGCACAGCCCTCTGGTCTCCCTTTGCTTCTCCTACCCCACTCCTAGTGGGAAATCGCACTAGCAGATAGTAAGTCGACACTATGGCCCAAAATTTGTTCAGGATGGGCCGGCCTAGGATCACATTGTAGGCCGAAGGGATCCGGACCACCGTGAAATTAATTGGCGATGTCTTCTGTCGGGGTTCGGCACCAAGGGTAACGGGTAGTATTATTTCGCCCTCTACCTCGACTTGATTTCCTCCGAAGCCGGTGAGTGGGATAGGAGACCTTCGTAGCATGTTTTTAGGTAGGGACATTCGAGAGAAAGCATCATAGAGTAAGATGTCTATGGAGCTTCCATTATTAACTAGGATATGTCTTATATTGTAGTTGGCCATTACAGTCGATATTACAACCGGATCATCATGCGGGAGCTGAACTCCCACAAGGTCCTCATTGGAGAAGAGTATAACGTTGTTGTCCTTGAGCTGTTTCAGGGCATCGTCTTCGGCTCTTCTCTAGTAGGTTGGTCGATGTATCATTCCCATGTTACCATTAGTGGGTCTTTGGTTCGGCAGCTCAACTTCTTCAGGGGCCCTCTAGGGGGCGCTGCTTCAGGCCTGGGTGGTGGGCGATTGACGTATCATCCCAGGTAGCCCCTCTTGATGAGATCTTCGATGGCATCCATAAGCTGGATGCACTCTTCTGTGTTGTGGCCGTGGTCTCGATGGAATCTGTAATATTTGCTTCGATTCCTCACAGAAGAGGACGCTCTTATGGGACGTGGCCACTGAAGAAAATCCTCCTTCTCAATCTCCATCAGGATTCTCTCCCTTGGGAGATTGAGGGGAGTATAAGAGTCAAATCTCTCGCCCAAAGTTCTGGCCTTGGAACTCCGTCATCGATTGGAGCCACCATATTGCTGTTGCTATTGTTATTAGAGGATGCAGGGGGATCCGGCCCCCTAATGTTCTTCTTTTTCGGAAGGGGTTTCCCTTCAGATAGTCGTCGGTTTACCTCCTGCTCCTCCTCATCGGCATATTTTTGAGCTCTCGACAGGAGCTCAGCATAGCTTGTGGAAAATTTCTTATCCAGGGAGAAGGTAATCCTGGATGATCGATGTTCTCTTTTTAACACGGACATGGCCACATGCTCGTTAAGATTGGGAATCTCGAGAGTGGCTAAGTTGAACCTAGAGATGTAGTCTCGCAGGCTTTCTCCCTCCCCCTGGTGGAGGAGAAAAAGGGTGTCCATATTCCGGGGTGTCTTGCGGCAAGTCTTGAAATGCAAGACAAATAACTTCTCGAAGTCAGAAAATGAATCAATGGTACCTGGACGTAGGCTTGAATACCACATTCGAGCTGCCTTCTTTAGAGTTGCAGGGAAAGCAAGGCAGTATAGTGCATCTGAGGAGCGTTGGATCATCATATGGGCTTTAAAACTGCCCAGATGATTAAGTGGATTAGTAGTACCGTCATAAGATTCCATTTGAGGAACCCTAAAGTGCCGAGGGACAACTTCGGCTATGATACGAGGGGTGAACGGAGGGCGTGACTCATGGTTACAAGACCCATGTCCCTCCTTTCATCCCGCAGTTTCACCACCTCTGACTCAAGGGCCTTGAGCTTCTCCCCGTAATTGGGGGAAGCTTCCTTTGGCAGGTCTCTCCTTGGGGTGGAATCTTCGGAGGAAACAGAGGGGGATCGTCTAGATCTTTTTCTCCTCCGCAGGGAACCGGCAGTCTTCAGGTTTCGGGAGTTGTGATCCTCAGGCAAAAAGTGGTCTCGGAGAGATAGGTGGGTAGACGCAGGCTAATGATCTCCTCTACTTTGGGGCCGATGACTATGTCTGGATATGGCCGGCGGATGTCCCTCCTAGTGAGCTTGATCTTGAAAGTTCTGAACCATGGATGTCAGAGCATTGACTTGGTTCAGAAGAGTCTCGAATTATTATTGTCCTATGACAAATGCGTGGGGTGGGACGTCGTTCTCGAGTAGGTCATTCCTGCAGGAAGCAGGATGGCCTCTGCTCGTCGAAGCATTCATGTGGGAGGGAGGACGACCTCTGCTTGTTGAGGCGTTCTAAGCTCTTCCTCTCGCCATTGGGATATTTTCTGAACTCTCCTTTTTCAAGGGAAGAAGGGGGTAGCAGTGGATGTGTATGTAGTGCGTCACCCTTTCCCTTCCTGGCATGCCAATTTGTTGACACAGAACCCTCCTCGACCAAGCAAAGCTGCTGGATCGTCAATTCGCTCCCCCACGCTCACCTACAAAATATATCCCTAACCGGATTTCTTCTGGTGGGGGACACTCCGATGCCTAAGTCAGGGACAGGTTCCAGCAACAGAATGGAGAGTAGAGGGAGTGGAGGCTAAGGAAAAAGAGTGGTTCTCCCTCTCAGGAACGATTTTTCTTGCTTACCTCAAATGTCCCCTCTTACCAGTGCTTATGGTGATTGGGCCAGCCTGTCGTTCAGTATTTTCGCCCTATGATCAGGATGGAGATCAATCAATCTCACCTCACCCGTAACTATAAGCGGTTACCAAGAGATATTGGCCAGGTTGGAGGTGTCGAATTTGGAGCTAACGGCCATGTAGCCGTTCCGAAGTAATTACGATTTGCTATCATTATTATAGGGTTGATCGGAGATCCGTCTCCTGGCGTCCTCCTGGCGAAAGGCTAGCATCGCAAGTCTGAAGTGTCTTCGAACTTATCATCTTGGTCCGAAGTGTCTTTGGGCTCATCTTCTTCGGGTCGATCTACAGGATCAAAGCCCCCGGTCGGCCCCAAAGACTGGGCTTATGATGCAGCGGGGGCTGATCTGTCGCTTCGCCAAATCTCGTGGTTCTTTTTGGACGTTCCGGTCTAATTGCGTGGTTCGAGAAAGATCCGACGGATGGTCCAATTAATGGTTGTCTGGTGCTTGAACCGGCATATCCCAACAACCACCAATCAGAAGGGGGAAGTAGAAAATAAAACCCTAGACATTGGAATGGGGAAAGACTTGAAGAGTCGAAGTTGAAGAAATCATGATGGGTGATGGCATAATGAAAGAAAAAGATTTTAACTTAAGTCACAAGATGGCGGATGCGACGGTAGAGCGGGTGCTAGATTTGGAACTACTAATATATTATATAGATACCCTGATCTGAATTTAAAAAATAAATAAGATTCATATCCAGCTATATTTTTTGCCTAAGTATCCGAATCCATGACTGGATCTGATCAGATTTAGAAAATTATATCAAAATTGGCCCAATTTAGATGCAACTACGAATATGATCGAATAATATCCAACCCATTTTCAGCCCTACTTATCATAATAAAATATTTTTTTTTTCATTTTACATATGCTGATCTTTATGAAAAATGTACTGATTTCATCAACAATAAATTATATTCATAGAAAATATGATAATTTAAGAATAATTAAGGAGCTTAAGATCTACTTAACTTATCAATCCTAGATCTTTAGACTTTGTTAGGAGAATCGGCTAATTTTATTTAAAATAATAAATCATAATCAATTTTCATTCAATAAATTTAATAAGATTAAATAATAATAAAATGAGGCAGTTGATTAAGTGATCGGTTCGATGGATCAGAAGGGTTAGATCTAAGTGACTTGATTAAGAAACCATAAAGCATGAACTGTATCAATGTTAAGATCAATCAACATGATTCATCAATAATGGATTTCAAAGTACTGACTCGAATGATTGGTCCAATAGGATGCCCAAGCATTAAGATGGTTTGGAGCCTCTTTGTCGAGGTCAATCTACTTTTTTTTTTGTTGGCCGCGTTCTCCGGCAGCCATGGCTTTTCCATGGAGACTCATAAAGGCTAGGTAACTCGACCATGAGTCCGGTGTCAAGAGGTGGTAGCGCCGGTGGTTGAAAAAAGAAGAAGAAAATAAAAAAAATAGGAGATTTCTTTGCAGTGGATTTTTGGTGAAGCTGATGGTTGGTGGCAATGCCTATGGCCAAGGAAAGGAAAAGAGAGAGATGAAGGTAGTCCGGGCTTATCTTGGGCTCCGACGAGCTCTTTGACCTTATTTTTCGGTGGTCATAGTGAAAGGAAGCTGCAAAACCAAAAGGAGAAAGCGGAAGAAAGAGATAGAAAGAGGCTTGATGTTCATATTGATGGAGGGCAGGGGGGGGGGGGGGTTGCGGGGGGGGTAGGACGAGGGAGGGTTTCTTTTTATTGCTAGTGAATGCTAGGTTTCGTGGCCTCAATTTGTGACCAAAGAGGAGTTGGACTCCTTGAATTGAAACGGGGGCTTTGTCCCATTTAAAAAGTAGCTGGACTTTGCTCCTATCACACTTGGGCCAAAGGGCTAGGCTAGTCAATATACTAGGCCCAGGCCTTCACAATTTTTGTCTCTTTATTAAAGGAGAAGCAACTCTTTTAGTACCAGTCAAAATGCATATGTAAATATGTATAGTTCCTACTAAGAGATTTTAGATATATGATAAATTTTAGAAAGATTCTGACATGAATCTGGTGATACATACCTTCCTTATAAAATTGATTAAAGTTTATTTAGTATGATATATTACTAATTTAAGTGACCTTAAGTTTCACAATGACAAATATTTTTTTTTGAATTCCAATTTTTGAAGATATGGGACCTTTGTTATGATAGAATCACTAAAAATACCTCTCTTTTATTTATAGAAATCTAGTATAGCTAAAACCTGTAAGGGAGAAATTTGGTCAAGGTTAGTATAAATTAAAGTTAGAAAATATTGCCATTTCTATATAGTTTTAGAAGATTTATTATAATTAAGGTTCGTTCTTGCCCAGTACAAGAATTTAAATCTGGACTCAAATCCCGGTTATCCTATAATATAAGAGAATCATTCATGATTATGATATGCTCTTAATACTAAGGATGAATAATTTAACTAATAAACCTAGACACTATAAAAGTTACTTGAGTATTGCTTTAGATCAAGCTAAGCTAATTATAAGACACCGCACACACTCTGTCTCTCCCTCTCTAGCATAGAGTTCAATTTAGATTTAGTTATGCTAATTTAAAATTTTTTTTTTTTGTAAAAAATACATGATATAATATTGGACTTATCTCGATTAGAGCAATCTCAATTAATTAGCACTACTCTCCTAAGCATGGAGGTCGCATACAAAATGGTAACACTCATATAATACCATTATACCACCATCTTTCTCTCCCTCTCCCTCTCTCTTTTTGTATGTATATGTATGTGTAGATATTTGTCAACAACAAGACTTTAGGAGAGCATATGTCATATTTTAGAAAAGAAAAAAAATGGCAATCTACATTCCATATTAAACCCTGAATGTATAATGAATAAAAGACTCATGAAAGTTAAATAATGTTGCTTGATATTGGACTGAAGAAAAAGAATGCGAAAGAAAACAAGAATTGGAGTTGCCATAAAGGATAGATGAGTTGCTTAGAGAGATGGAGACATCTTTGAAAACTCTTTTCGGAAATTCCCCCGTGGAGGTTGAATTGCTTAATATAAACTGTTAACACTACATGTTCACTTTTTTTTTAAAAAAAAGTTAAGACAGAATTGTAACTGTTTTGTAACGGTTTTGAAGGAAAATATGGGCTAGATGAAATGTTCTTTCTCTAGTTTTCCATTTAGCAGCCCAGGAACGCCAAATTCCATATATGGTTAATTAATAAAATAGAGTCAGTTTCTCTTCCTCTTCAATCAACTAAAAATATTTCAAAATTCTCTGGAATTTTACAAATGCACATCAGATGCAAGAATAGCATCTTCATTATAGTAAACTTCATGTTCTTAGAAGCACAGTGTTTTATTCTGGAGATACTTGATTACTGGTTTGCTTCGCATTTTCGACCTATAATGAAGATAGTTATGCTTCAGCTATCAAGGTACGAGTTCTCTCGAGTCATATAATAAAATGCCGAATGGGCAAACTGTTCATAAGCTGATTCATAATCAATTAGCTCGATTGATTTGTAGATGAGCCTATCTAGACCTAGACTTATTAACTTTAGCTGAGCTTGATTAAGCTCGAAACATGAATATAAAACATATAAAATTCAGCTTGCGATAAATGAGTTAAAAATGATTTGACTTGATTACAAACAAGCCATGGTTGAGCTAGACTTAGAGGTTGGCTTGTTTACACCCTCTCTCTTTTCTTTCCCCACTGGTTAAATACATGTTAAAATGGTTAAAAGGTCAAATAAGGACCTATCTTTCACCATTTTATTCCAAGTCGGTGGCCGACAAATGAGACTGAGCTCCAGGGTTCAGCAACCTGAAACAGAAGCAACGCCATACCTTTTAACCACAGCAAGCAGTGGGATCAACTTGTTCAGGAACGTATGGGAGTGGGATCTGCGGATGGAATCCATCCATCTTAATTGTCTCTGAAATAAATGGTGGCACTACCACCAGCTCTCTCTCTCTCTCTCTCTCTCTCTCTCTCTCTCATAAAAGATAAAAAAGGACATAGTTTCCAAAAAAGCAACCAAAGGTCAATGATTTGGAATTGAAGATTTATGTATTAAAGTGTATCATATAATTTTTTGAGCCAAATGGTGGTTCTTCCCCCTGTTCTGCATCATTCCATCTTACTTATAAATAGTAGGTTCCTTCTTTTCATCATCATCATCTTCTTCTTCTTTTCTTTTCTTTTCTTTCTTCTTCTTTTTTTTTTTTTTTTTTTTTGCTATAACAAAAACGCAAGCCAAAATATATGCAAAAGTTAAGCGACAACCTCATGCAACAAGAAGAAGCCTCGCAACATGATTGCATGGCCTAACCATATTGCTTGTAAATTGTGATGGTATCCTGATGGGTAGGTAATGCACTTCTTAATATTACCTGTACTTTCACATGGCAAAGAAAGAACTGAAGGAGTTCTTTGATACACAGCCACCTCTCATTTGAATCAAGGAATGTAAAGGGTACACGTTGATGCAGAGTTTTGAAACGATTACAGTTTTTCAACTAAAGAAATATCTTTGCTGCAGCCTGCAAAGGTGGTAGCAATGATGCTGAAGAAGTATGAATTCAACTGGATGGGACACGTTTATTGTAGCACAAATGGCAACGACTTTAAGAGAGAATACTTCACATCAACTTCTCAATAGGAAATACGGCAAAGTTTTATGCAAATCAAGAGGGTGTCTGTTGGGATATACCGGTTCAGACATAGATCAGCCATCGGTTCGACCGCCCAAACACTCCATCCTGAACCAGACATGTCGAACCGAAGCGCCCAGAAGAAACCGAATAGTTAACGGACAAGAAGAAGATACCACATTCGGTCTCAGCCGAAGAGTTAGCTTTTATCCTCTGTCGAAGACATAACCCTCAGCCTCAGTCGGAGGCACGACTTTCGGTCCCGGTTGAAGGCATGGTCTTCGGCCTTTGCTGAAGACACGATCTTCGGCTTCGGCCATGGGTGTCGTCTCGAAGACATCTCGGGACGAAAGCACTCCCTCTGATCCATACACGGACATTCCTGAAAAGGAAGCCTGAAGGCAGATCTCCAACCTACCTTAAGCCCACACGAACGTGGGAGATAACGGTTACGATTGACTATCACCTCCAGAGCAGAACTACATCAGAGTAGCCACGTGGTCACTAACTCCAACTGTAACGTCTCCGGCTTGACCGGAACCGTTTAATAACCGTCCACAGTTATGGATAGAGGAAAATCCATTAACTCCCCCTATCGTAACCGCAGGAAAGAGAACGAAACCGCAGGCTGGACCAGCCGATATAAATACTGGTAAGAGGGGACATTCCAGGTAAGGGGCACAACGAAACCCCAAAATCTAGAGTTCTTTTCCTCGCCATCCTCCCTCCTTAGAATCTTCCCCATTCTGTTGCTAGAGCCCGCCTCTGACTCAGGCATCGGAGTGTCCCCTGCTGGAGAACATCCGGCCAGAGAAAAAGAGCACCAAGAGCATGAAAAGTACACCAAGAGCACGCCCAGCATCTGCTGTTAGCTCCCTTCCTTAAGAAAAAGGAAAAGTGTAAGGAGTCTCCAATGACGAGAGGAAAGATTCAGAACGCCTTAGCAATCAAAAGTTGTGTTCCCTCCCAGAGGGGTGAACCTCCGGTAGGGAATGATGTTCCGCCTCCCACGCTTGTTATGGGACAGTAGCAGTTTGAGACTCTCCTGAACCAGGTCAATGCTCTTACAGCTATGTTCAAGACTTTCAAGATAAAGCCTTCCAGGTGGGGCATCCGCCATCTACCTCCAGATATAGCTCTCGATCCCGGAGAAAAAGAGCCCCTCGAGAGGGGTCCACCCATCTTTCCCTTTATCCTTGATCCTCCCCTGAGGGCCAAAGCTCAAGAATGCCTAGACCCATCGATTCGCTATGAAAAGGGAAGAGGCCTAGGCAATCTTTCTCTGCTTCCTCCGAAGACTCTACTCCTAAAAAGGACCTACCGAAAGAGGTCCACCCCAATTACGAAGGGAAGCTTAAAGCCCTCGAGTCAGAGGTTGCGAAGCTTCAGGAGCAGAAGAACCACGGTGACCTTGTGGCATGTGAGCTGCGCCCTCCATACACCGCTCGCATCATGGGCGAAGTTGTTCCCCGGCACTTTCGGGTTCCCCAAATGGAGCCCTACGATGGCACCACCGATCCACTTGATCACCTGGACAGTTTCAAGGCCCATATGATGATTCAAGGGGCTTCGGATGCGTTGTACTGCCTTACATTCCCGGCCACTCTAAAAAAAGCCGCTCGGATGTGGTACTCGAGCATACGCCCAGGTACCATCGATTCTTTTTTCAAGCTAGAAAAATTGTTTGTCTTGCATTTCAGGACCTGCCGTAAGATCCCCCGCAATACGGATACTTTGTTCCTCCTTCACCAGAACGAATGAGAAAGTCTGCGAGATTATATCTCCAGATTCAACTCGGCTACGCTCAAGATCCTTGATCTCAACAAGCACGTGTCCATGTCTGTATTAAAAAAGGGGCTTTGTACGTCCAGTTTTTCTGGACAAAAAGTTTTCTAAAAGCTACGCTGAGCTCCTATCGAGAGCTCAGAAGTATGCCGATGCTAAAAAGCAAGCGGCAAATCGGTGGCTAGCCGAAGGGAAGCCCCTTTCGAAGAAGAAAAATAGCAGGGAAAAAGACCCCCCTGCACCCAACAACAACAACAACAACACATATCCTGATCGGCGACGAAGTCCCAGGCCCAGAGTACTGGGCGGGAGATTCGACTCATATACCCCCCTCAACCTCCCTAGAGAAAAGATCCAACTAGAGATAAAAAAAGAAAACTATTTCCAACGACCGTGTCCCATGAAGGCATTCTCTTCCGTGAGGAATAGGAACAAATACTGCTGATTCTACCAGGACCATGGCCATGACATCGAAGAGTGCATCCAGCTTAGAGATGCCATCGAGGATCTTATCAAGAGAGGTTATCTAGGACGGTACATCGGTCGCCAAGGGCCTCGATCAGAAGCTACCGTTCCCCAGAGGGCCCCTGAAGAAGCTGAACTGCCAAACCAGAGGCTCACCAATGGGAACGTAGGGATGCTGCATCGGCTGATCGACCAGAGAAGAACCGAAGATGATACCCCAAAGCGGCTCAAAGACAACAATGCTATACTCTTCTCCGATGACGACCTTGAGGGAGTCCAGCTCCCACATGATGGCCCTTTTGTAATATCGGCCGTTGTGGCCAATTATGATGTAAGGCATATCTTGGTTGACAATGGAAGTTCTGCCGACGTCTTACTCTACGATATGTTTTCTCGGATGTGCCTGCCTAAAAACAAATTGCAAAGATCCCCTATACCACTTACTGGCTTTGGAGGCAACCAAGTCGATCTTGAGGGAGAAATAATATTGCATGTAACTCTCGGAGCTGAACCCTGACAGAAGACACTACCAATCAACTTCACGGAGGTCCGAACCCCTTAAACCTAAAACGTGATTCTGGGATGGCCCGCCCTAAACAAATTCAGGGCCATAATGTCAACTTATCACCTCTTGGTACATTTTCCCACCAGGAGAGGCATCGAAGAAGCCAGGGGAGATCAAAGAACGGCACGACAGTGCTTGATGATTCAAGACAAGCACTCCAACGATCCTACAACTTGGGATCAATTAGATCCAAGAGATCCAATCGCAGACTCTGGTGAACCCATGGAGAGAACCATCCCGGTATAGAAACTGAAGAGGACCCCACCCGGGTCGTGCAGATTGGAAGCATGCTCGACGAGGAAACTAAAGCAAAGCTGATCTGGTTCCTTAGAAACAACGCCGATGTCTTTGCCTGGTCAGCTTCGGACATGATAGAAATTCCAGCCGAAGTAATTACTCATCGGTTGGAAGTTATCCCTGAATACAAGCCGGTTCGACAGAAGAAAAGGAGTTTCGTCCCTGAAAGGCAGAAGGCAGTAGATGAAGAAGTAAACAAACTCATCAAGGTAGGATTCATTCGAGAAGCACATTATCCTAAATGGTTAGCTAATATAGTAATGGTGAAGAAAGCTAATGGCAAGTGGAGGATCTGCATTGACTACACAGACCTCAACAAAGCCTGCCCAAAAGATAGCTTTCCCCATCCAAAGATCGATCAACTAGTTGACGCCACCACTGGGCACCAGCTATTAAGCTTCATGGATGCCTTATCTGGATACAACCAGATCCGAATGATTCCAAGATGAGGAAAAGACGACCTTTATCACCGATAGAGGTCTTTACTGCTACAAAATGATGCCATTTGGGCTCAAGAATATGGGGGTGACATTCCAAAAATTGATTAACAAGATGTTCAAGGAACAATTGAGGAGGAACATGGAGGTTATGTCGACGACATGATCATCAAAAGCCTCCTTAAAGAAGATCACATCAAAGACTTGGAAAAATCGTTCGATGCCCTACGACGCCACTATATGAAGATAAATCCAACAAAGTACGCCTTTGGGATAACTTCGGGCAAGTTCCTGGGGTTCCTTGTTACTAAGAGAGGGATCGAGGCGAACCCCTAGAAAATCTAGGCCCTTAGGGATATAAGGTATCCTTCTTGCAAGAAGGAGGTACAATAGCTAACAGGGAGGATCGCCTCCTTGAGTAGATTCATCTCCCGGTCGACCGAGAAATGCCTCCCTTTCTTCAAAGTACTTCGATAGTCCCGAGGCTTTGAATGGACCGAGGACTGCCACATTGCTTTTGAAGAGATGAAGTACTTGGAGACTCCACCTTTACTCTCCAAACCCAGGAGGGAGAAATACTCTACCTGTATCTCTGTGCTTTGGATGAAGCAGTCAGTTTGGTCCTTGTCCAAAGAGAGGATGACGACTCTCATAAGTCGATCTACTATATCAGTAAAGTCTTGCACGATGCTGATACAAGATATTCAAAACTGTAAAAGCTGATCTACTTCTTGATAATTGTGGCAAAGTGACTGCGGCCCCATTTCCATGCCCATGCCATCATGGTGTTGACTGATTAGCCACTTAAGGTCGTTCTCCGATGTCTTGATACTTCGGGAAGGATAGCCAAATAGGCCGTAAAGTTGAGTGAGTTTGACATCAGCTTCTAGTCTCGATCAACTATGAAAGCCCAGGTGCTGTCCAACTTCTTGGCTGAGTGCACCTGGAAGTCCGAAGACGAAGCAATCCAACCAAAGAAGAATGAGTCACTTCGAAGGACATGGAGTATGTTTGGGTGCTTCATGTAGATGAGGCCTCCAACTCCGCTGGATGTGGAGCGTGCCTCATACTAGCCGAACTGGATGGACACACAATGGAGTATGCACTCCGATTTTCCTTCCATTCTTCAAACAACCAGGCCGAACATGAAGCCCTGCTTGCAGGACTCTGAATCACCAAGAGCTTAGGGGTTCAGAGACTCCAGGTCTTCTTAGACTCCCAGCTGGTGGTAAACCATGTCAAAGGCGAGTTTGAAGTGAGGGATCCTACAATGATCCAATACCTGGAGAAGGTGCGAGCCCTATCCTCTCAATTGGAGTTCTTTGAGATCATTCATGTCCCCGATCGGAGAACTCCAGGACGGATGCACTATCTAGGCTTGCCACCACCACTCCGGAATCCCTCGATCGCACCTTCATCGAACACCTTAAAACTGCAAGTATAGTTGAAGAAACTTTAGAGGTGCACCAAATCGAGACTGAATCCAGTTGGATGGATCCCATCCTCAAATTTTTGAATGAGGGTACATTACCAGAAGACAAAGTAGAGGCCAAAAGGACCCGCTGGATGGCTTCCCAATACGTTATTTTAGACGGGACCCTCTATAAAAGATCATTCTCCCAACCTCTGCTGAAGTGTTTGGGACCGTTAGATGCCGACTATGCCCTAGGGAAGTCCACGAAGGCATATGCCGAGATCACCTAGGGGGCAGGTCCTTGGCATATAAAATAATACGTTCGGGATACTATTGGCCCTCCATTCAAAAGGATTCGGCCGATTTTGTTCGAAGATGTGATCAATGCCAAAGGTATGCCAATATCCAAAGACAACCAGCAAGCCATTTGACTCAGCTGACAGTACCCTGGCCCTTTGCCTAGTGGGGCATGAATATCCTCGGCCCGTTCCCACCAGCATCTAGGCAAAGGAAGTTTCTCATCATGGCCATCGATTACTTCACTAAGTGGGTCAAGGCCGAACCATTGGCTCACATCATAGAGAGCAAGGTCGAAAATCTTGTCAAGAATTTTATCATATTTCGGTTCAGAATTCCACACACTATAATCACTGATAATGGGAGGCAGTTCAAAAATCCCAAATTCAAAGACTTCTGCGCTTGGTACCATGTACAACACAGGTTGACGTCCGTTGGCCATCTGTAGTCTAATGGAGAGGCTGAAGTGATGAATTGGACCATTCTCCATGGTCTGAAGACACAGCTGAACGCCACCGAGGGACTTTGGGCAGAGGAGCTGAACTCCATTCTCTGGGCATACCGAACAACTCTGAGAATGGCCACTGGCGAATCTCCGTTCAACTTGGCATATGGTACTGAAGCAATTCTTTTTATCGAAATCTCCCTGCAGTCTTTGAGAATCGACAAGTATGAAAAGCCTAGGAACTCCGAACGTAGAAGGGTGGACTTAGATCTACTACCGAGCACCAGAATCCAGGCCCAAATGAAAATGGCAACGTATCAACAAAAAGTTGCTAAATATTACAACTCTAGGATGAAAAAGCAAACCTTCTGCATTGGGGACATGGTACTGTGAAGAACTGAAGTATCCAGACCAACAGAGCAGGGCAAACTCTCCCCCAACTAGGAAGGACCATACCAAGTCAAAGAAGTCGTGCATCTAGGAATATATCGACTTGAGACTCTGGATGGCGTTGTGCTATCTCGCCCCTAGAATGTACAAAATCTTTGCAAGTACTATCAATAAACATACCCCAAAGATTTTTATGAAACTCTAAATAGCTCACCATCCTGATGGTGCAACAGCGATCTTAATGATCCATTCAATAGGATCGAACAAAGGCGTAAAGGCGAGCCTGATCCATTCATCTTATTGGTATGTCCGACGAGCACAACGGACAGCCCAATCAGGCTGCCAAATGATCAAAGGTGCAGGGATAGTTCATACAACCTACCCTACGATATATCCGAAGATGCGCCAGGACAGGCCTAACTAGCCTACCTTATACTAAAGAAGGTGCAGGGACGGTTCATATAACCTACTCTACGGTAAATCCGAAGACGTGCTGGGATGGGCCTAATCAGCCTACCTTAACTTTGACAGGGAAGCACAGGGATGGCTCAGATGCCCTACCCTACGGTCAATCCGAAGATGTGCCGAAGTGAATCTACATCACTCACCCTGTCAACAATAAACACTCCAGAGATGGCTTAATCGATCCCATCCCATCAGCAAATCCAAAATGGCTCTGCAAGTTTGTCACACGGCTATCATACTGCAAAGCCCACACTTCATAATGTTTCAAGGTATGCCATTCATAGAGAAAGAAGGAATGGGAAAGATACTTTCTTCATTGCATCTCAAGAACTTTACCAAAAAAAAAAGAGTAGATAGTGGAAAGGCAGATCTAGAGACCACCCATCGGTCCCTTTCTATGCCGGTGGGGGGTGCCAAATTTTTGAGAGGACGGGGAGGCTACCGACTTTCCTTCCGATTCAGACTCCGACTCCTCTTCAAAGTCGGAGTCATATTCCTAACTAGGGAAGGGGATAGAGGGCCTAATGTTTTCCAGGCCCTTCAAGTGGTAGTACCGGAAGGCCTTGTCCCGGTGCTCCCGGAACCCCCAGTGGTAAGAGTCCAGGACTGTCTCGGTGACCTCATCTTTGAAGGCTGATGATGCCATGAATTTCGCGATGGCCTCCGTTGCCTCCTTCCTGGCCTCTTCTGCCTCCGCAACGGCCTCCTCGACTCGAGCCCTGGTCTCCTCCAGACGGGCCTCCAAGACCCATACTTTCCTCTCCAAACGGGAAATGTCCCCCTGTGGGTGGTTGTCGTCGTCCCCTCGGTGAGCCTTCCCACTAGGCACACCCTCTGCCTGAGAGCTAGAAGACCTCTTCCTAGCCATCCTCCGAAGTTCTGAAATGTTAAACTTCATTTCTACGATGTGCTAAGGGGAAGAGGAGAACAACTCTCATAGTAGAAGTTTGAAATTTCGATGGCCTCCAAAAGGATAGAGCTAGATCCTATTTAAAGGGATCCTGCACCCATGAATGGCCACAAAAAAACATGCCTTATACTTTTCCCCAGGCTTGCCAGAAGGCACCACGCGTCGAAACGATGCCTCGAACCAGATGGCCACTTTGGGAATGGTACCCTGAAGGCACCACATGTCGAAACGACGCCTCGAACCAGATGGCCGCTCTGGGAATGGTACAGTCGCCAGCAACTGCTCTGAGAATAGAGGCCAACGACACTTCGAGCCCAAGGCGATTCCCCTCGGGCAGTTACAACATTAATGGCTGCTGCTCGGAAAGGAAAGTATGGCGGCACCCAGGACGCGCGGAGATGCGACCGTTCGAATATCCACGTATTTGACACGGATAGCAAAAAATGTGCTTTATGTCCCCCAATGAATCGCCAGTGATGAAGTGACATCTGGCCGCCACGCTACCACTGATGCAAAAAAGATAATTATGGCGGATGATCAATATCAGCACAACTAAGATTAATTCTGGTCCAAGGGACCGGTCTGGTCCTTTTTGATCTAGTCAACCATGCCGGGAAAATCAACAACAGCATTACGACCCCAATTCGGAGTTCATCTTCAACCAAGTCGAGAACATCGGCTTCGAACTAGCCATGTCATCAACTTATCCACCGAAAAAGAATCAACTTAGAAGAGACTAGTTCAAAGAGAATTAGTCATTTATTTCGAGGAGAAAAAACCCTCATCCAGAAGGAAAACATTACAAGTAACTGACAAAAAGGAAAATGCAACAATTCTTTTCCCTATCAACCTTCTTAATAGTCGAAATAGGAGTATGGATCGAAGCTTCGTCGGTGACCAGCCCACTGCCTTCACTAGAATGCGTCGATGCCACATCGGATTGAACCTTGGAGTCTTCAGCTCCGTTCCCCAGAATAGCAACCGAAGACATGTCTAGGGTGGGGTAAAGTTTCTTAACTTTACCCAAGAAATCGGCGTAACCCGAAAGGTAATTCTTCAATGCGGCTTCGCACGCTTCATCTTTGAAGGCCTGAGAACTTTTGTAAGCCTCAATAGCCTCAAAAGACCTTTTCTCAGCTTGCGCAGCCCTCTGGTTGGCCACTGAAAGGCTTGTCTTCATTTTGTCGATCCTCCTCTCCAATTTAGCCTAATGAGACTTCAGTCCCTCAGCATCCCGAAGGGTCTCCCTTAGCAATAGTTCGAGAGAGATCACCTTCCTTCTCTTCTTCTGCAAAATGATTACCATATCAATTGCCTGCGCCTGAAGAGTCCCCAGTTGTCTTCTTAGGGCATCATTGGAGGCGATAGTCTTACCCAACTCCTCTTCTATGGTGGCCTGAAGCCTTTCGACAACATCTTTCTCAACTACAGCCGAGGCCACCTGACTTTGAAGGCCCTCGCCGAAGCTGAGAGATTCGTGGGCACCTTTCTCCAGTAAAGAAAGGCCATGAGAAACCTATGGAATAGGAAGCACATGCGAGGTTAATCTAGCCGATGAATATGGACAAGTAACACGCATGTCGGAGTCTACCAATTATATCCTAAGAAGGATGGAAGAAAAAGGATTCTTAGACTCCTGCCTCCCGGTTCCGGTGGCAGGTGTATCACACTCCATAGGACTCCTTTTTCCCGCGGCCAGAGCCGCAGGCTTGGCATCTTCGACGTGCAAGGGAACCTCACCGGCATTTCACGGGTTTAACTTCTTAGATGGCCCGGCCAGCATGGCCTCCCCAGGAAAAGCTGGTTCCTTCCCTGAGGAAGAACCTATCTCGATTGGGACACTACTCCCAACCTGGGTGCACGGCAATGCCAACACGCACCTCCGTCTCCGATCCGATCTCCTTGCCTGGAAGCCTCTTATTGGCCTCCCCTGTGCTGCCCGCCTGAGCTGTGCTAGGTTCAGCCTCATGCCACGACAAGATCTCCAAGCGGCACGGGGATGAGGAGATGGGAATAGTGTTGGGAGCGGCGTTGCCAGGAGTGAATGGTAGTTGATCCAAAGAAACCCTCTTCCTTATATCGAGGTTAGCGAGGCTCAGATCAAATGCCCCCATTTATAGTAGGCTCTCGGGCACGCCACACATGCTTTCCCTAATAAACTAGTACCCCAACTTGTGTGTTGGGAGGGACCACGAAAAGGCTACAGCCATGATGACCCCTTTTCCCCAAACACAATCATTATGGCTTTGATCTCCATCTCTCCAGGCAACAGCATAACGGTCACCAAACCCCTGGTAAGCCAAAGATTTCCCTCACGTAGGGACTTCCCTATATATTTCAAGGTCCAAAGGATGAACCCATGTTCAGAGAAATCGACTCACCGAAGAGCTGCATGATTCAGTCCGTCGCTAAAATCAATGACCCTAACTAAGCCAAGTTCGAAAATTCATACTTGGGGAAGCCCATAGCATCCACAAAAAGGGCAAAAGGAGAAATGTTCATTAATCCAGGAGAATTCATTGATTACATGCTAGAGGAAGAAAAATGATGACTCTGGTCTTGATTTTGATGATTGACAAAATGTTTAAGTATATATGAGTACTAATTATATTTTAAGTATGTTTTTTCAGATCTTAGTACTCATCCATGTTGAATGAAGAAATGCTTGTATTTCAATTGAAAAAGTCCTTAAATTAATGAAAAATTAAGTATATGGACTTTGAATTGATATGGAAGAACTTGAAGAGGTTAAAGTTTCAATTTAAAGAAGTATCAGCAAAGTTTCAGCATGGCACAGGCAAGTGTCGATACTTGGAAATGAAGTGTCGACACCTGAGGATCAAGTGTCGACACTTGAAGAGTAAAGTGTCAACTCAAGGCCTGAGAACAAGAAAAATACAAGAAATATGAAAAATCAAATTGGCTATGAATAGTATTTTAGTGTTGACCTACTGTAGCAAGTGTCGACACTTGCACTGTTCAAGTGTTGATACTTACTGTTCAAGTGTCAACACTTGAACAGTAACGGCTAGTTTTCAAAAGCTGCAGAACTTCTCTAAATTGCTTCAAACGGCCATATCTTCATCCCCAACGGTCATAAACGATCATCTATGGCTTGGAGAGCTATATAAACATCAAAAATCAAATGGGGAAGCAATCCTTTGGTGAGTTTTTTGAATATTCTTCAAGGATTCAAGAGTTGAGTGATTCAAAGCCTTCAAGCTTCCAAGTTTCAAAGAGAGCATTCAAAGTCTATATCTACAAGCATCAATCAAAGGCTTCATCAACTTGAAGACAAGATCTTCATCAACAATCAAGGGCTTCAAAGAGATAATTACTTTATTTTAGAAAGCTTTTATTGTATTCATTTATACTTGCTCTTACATTGTTTTACTTAAGATTTTTGGTGAGGCTTGGAAAACCAAAGAAGTTTTTGGTAAGCCTTGAAAACCAAAGTGGTTGTTGGTGAGCCTTGAAACCAACTAGGGTTTTACTTGTGAGCCCGAAGCCAAAACAAGTTGTTTAGGTTCTTGGTTATCCCGTAAAACCAAGGTTGGTTGTTGGTGAGCCTTGAAACCAACTAGGGTTTGACTTGTGAGCCCGAAGACAAAACAAGTTGTAAAGGTTGTTGGTGAGCCTAAGTTATAAAACCAAACTTAGTGGAATTCCCAAGGGGTTCTTGGGGAGTGGATGTAGGTGCTTGGTTGGCACCGAACCACTATAAACCCTTGTGTTTGTGTGATTGTTCTTCTTGTGCCTTTATTTCTTTATTTCCGTTGCATTTATTTGAAATACACAAGCACTTGAATTGCTTTAGCATATACTTGCTTTAGTTCATCTTTTAAATAGTACAAAAGTTTTATAAAACCCAATTCACCCCCCCTCTTGGGTTGCCTACCTGAGCCTACAATTGGTATCAGAGTGGGTGCTCTATTTGAAAATCTAACATTTTTGAGCTAAAGTTCATGGTAACCCTTGTAGGTATTAGTGTTAGACCACCATTTTTCAATGGCATAAATTACACATTTTGAAAAACTCGCATGCGCATCTATATTCAATCTATTAGTTATCTTCTTTGGAAAATTATTGTTAGTGGTCCTCATATTCCTTCCATTTTGGTTAATGGCATTTCCATTCCAAAGCTCGAAGAGGATTGGAATGAATATGACATTAAACAAACTGAAATCAATGCTAAAGCAATGAACTTGCTTTATTGTGTATTGGACTTAAATGAATTTAATAGAATTTCTACATGCACATCAGCGAAGGAAATATGGGACACACTTGAAGTTACTCATGAGGGTACTCTTCAAGTGAAGAACACTAAAATTAATTTGCTTGTACATTCTTTTGAAATTTTTGAAATGATGCATTATGAATCTATATCTAATATGCTTTCAAGATTTATGACTATTATTAATGAATTAAAAAATTTGGAAAAATCTATACTAATGCTGATTTGGTGAACAAAATTCTTAGATCCTTGCCAAAATCATGGGATCCAAAGGTGACGGCGATCCAAGAAGCTAAAGATGTAGAAACCTTACCTTTGGAGGAGCTTATCGGTTCACTCATGACCTATGAGTTGAACTTATGGTAAAGGATAGTGGAAGCTGATACAGAAAAGAAGATAATGTCTTTCAAAGCCAAAAAGAAATTCAAGGCAATGATGGCAACTTGGAGCGATAGCGAAGATTCAAGTACGGATGATGAAGTTGCCCATCTTTGCTTCATGGCAAATGAGAAAAAGGTATGTGCTAAAAATGATTATAATTTTACCTTTGATGAACTACATGATGCATCTAATGATCTTGTGCATGAATATAGATTGCTAAAAATTGAGCACAAGAAATTAAATAGGCATGTAGATTCATTTTCTCTTGACAACACCAATCTTGCAAATAAAAATGTGATTTAAATGCCAAGATTGTATTTTGAAAAATGAAAAGAATAATTTTTCTAAAGAAAAAGAATTTTTAGAAAAAGAAAATGTTATTTTGAAAGATTTATGTGATAAAAATATTTTGGTTGAGGAAAAGAAGTAAAAACTTTTGAAAAATTTCTCTATTCCTGCTTATTTCAATTTATCTTCTAAATATGGTTTTAATGCTTATCCTTCTAGATTAAGAAAAGCTTGGGTTCCAAAAGGAACCATAATTACTAATCATAAAGGACCCAGAAAGTTTGGGTACCAAAAATGTCCACTTAATTTGTTTTGCAAGAATGTCTTGCAACCCAATATGAAAAAGGAAGTTCTTGAAAAGAGGTTGTACAAGACAATTTAAAGAAATGTACAAGCTACATTTTGAACTAAATGGTAAAAGGAAGGACTTTATATATTGGTAAATTCTAAACATCTCCTTCCATAATTAAAAATGTAGATTAATTTTTATTGCATCAATTACTTTGAAAAATTGTTTTAAATAGTTAATTAGAATCAAGTTTGGACTTATCATCATTGGCTATGATCATGAACTTTTTGGTGTTGATGAATTTCATGCTATCATGATTAAATTTATGATTGTAAGATCTTCACTTGATTTTGATTAATGTATTTCATGAAAAATACTTTTAAAGATGCATATTGATTTGAAAAATATTTTAATTGATTGATTAGAATCAAGCTTAGACTAATAATCATTTGTTGTGATTATGACCATTTTGATGTTGATGGATTTCAAGCTCTCATGGTCAAACTTGTGATTATTAGATATTCACTTGATTTTGATTAATATAGTTTCTGAATTATTTCAAGTGAAATGTTACGATTTATGTGCTTTCATTGTTGGCATCTATGCTTAAGTTAGAATTGATTTGAATCAAGTATAGAACTAGTAGTTAAGGGATACATTTAAGAAGAATGTATGCATATTGACAAACCCTTGCTCTAGTAGCTAGACTTGATATCATATTACTTCTAGCATTTGTATGGATATCAAATCATTTTAAAATGAATTTGAAATCACGCTAAAAGTTTTTAAGTGATATAAATGCTTTATATTTTGAAAATCATGAATATCTTGAAAAATTTCAAATCTTGATGCATAAGCTTTCATGTTTTATTCCTGAAATAAATACATATTTTTAAAGGAGGAATAACATTCAGGGGGAGCATCCAAAGATTTTTTATCATATTTGATGCTTTGAATATCTTGTTGATATCATGCTTTGCTTATATTGCTCTAATACTCCTTCTTCTTGTTTTCAAATCTAATTCTTTGAGGGGAGTTACATTCAAATGGTATCATATTTTATTGGTATCAAAATTATTTTTAAAAGAATTCCTAGTAACCACTTCGGATTGGGTTAGTCACCATGGCCATCCGGTCATAGGAGATAAGTAGGGCTTAAAGACCCTCTCTTCCCATTCAATGGGCTCTCTTATGATGTGTAGGGGTGCCGCTGTGACCTTATCCCATGAACAAGTAAGGCGAATGGTTAATATACATCAAATCATTTCTTGCATGTGCTTACATTATGTGGTATCATGTTCAATTTGTATCATATTCAATTAATATCATAATTATTTGATTTCATGCATTGATTTTGATGACCTACTTACTATTCTTTCCGACTTCATTCCCACTTTGTATTGCCTTTCCCCCTTTTTCATGATGTCAAAAAGGGGGAGAAAATTGTTAAGTATGAAAAGGGGGAGATTGGATAAACATGAAAAATCATTTGAGAAATGAAAGAAAGTGCAAAAGGGGGAGAAGAATGTAAAATATTTTTATCTAAAGGAAAGAATTAGTAAGAAGAAGAAATTTTGAAAATTTAAAATTTTGCATATTTTGAAAAATATTTTTGAAGATTTTTTTTTGGATCATATTTTGAGGGGGAGCTTGGTGCTTATTGTTTTGAGCTTACATGTTTATACTATTGTTAATCTTTTAAGCTTACCCTATTCATATACTTAAAGATTTTGTCATCATCAAAAAGGGGGAGATTGTTGACTCTGGTCTTGATTTTGATGATTGACAAAATGTTTAAGTATATATGAGTACTAATTATATTTTAAGTGTATTTTTTCAGATCTTAGTACTCATCTATGTTGAATGAAGAAATGCTTGTATTTCAATTGAAAAAGTCCTTAAATTAATGGAAAATTAAGTATATGGACTTTGGAATTGATATGGAAGAACTTGAAGAGGTTAAAGTTTAATTTGAAGAAGTATCAGCAAAGTTTCAGCATGGTACAGGCAAGTGTCGACACTTGGAAATGAAGTGTCGACACCTGAGGATCAAGTGTCGACACTTGAAGAGTGAAGTGTCGACTCAAGGCCTGAGAACAAGAAAAATACAGAAAATATGAAAAATCAAATTTGTTATGAATAGTGTTCTAGTGTCGACCTACTGTAGCAAGTGTCGACACTTGAACAGTAATGGCTAGTTTTCAAAAGCTACAGAACTTCTCCAACTTGCTTCAAACGGCCATATCTTCATCCCCAACGGTCATAAACGGTCATCTATGATTTGGAGAGCTATATAAACATCAAAAATCAAATGGGGAAGCAATCCTTTGGTGAGTTTTTTGAATATTCTTCAAAGATTCAAGAGTTGAGTGATTTAAAGCCTTCAAGCTTCCAAGTTTCAAAAAGAGCATTCAAAGTCTACATCTACAAGCATTAATCAAAGGCTTCATCAACTTGAAGACAAGATCTTCATCAACAATCAAGGGCTTCAAAGAGATATTTGCTTTATTTTAGAAAGCTTTCATTGTATTCATTTATACTTGCTCTTACATTGTTTTACTTAAGGTTTTTGGTGAGCCTTGGAAAATCAAAGAGATTTTTGGTAAGCCTTGAAAACCAAAGTGGTTGTTGGTGAGCCTTGAAACCAACTAGGGTTTTACTTATGAGCCCGAAGCCAAAACAAGTTGTTTAGGTTCTTGGTTATCCCGTAAAACCAAGGTTGGTTGTTGGTGAGCCTTGAAACCAACTAGGGTTTGACTTGTGAGCCCGAAGACAAAATAAGTTGTAAAGGTTTGTTGGTGAGCCTAAGTTATAAAACCAAACTTAGTGGAATTCCCAAGGGGTTCTTGGGGAGTGGATGTAGGTGCTTGGTTGGCACCGAACCACTATAAACCCTTGTGTTTGTGTGATTGTTCTTCTTGTGCCTTTATTTCTTTATTTTCGCTGTATTTATTTGAAATACACAAGCACTTGAATTGCTTTAGCATATACTTGCTTTAGTTCATCTTTTAAATAGTACAAAAGTTTTATAAAATCCAATTCACCCCCCCTCTTGGATTGCCTACCTGAGCCTACAAAAAAGAAAAAGTACAAAGCTCGAAGTCTGACAAATCCCTATTGATCAGCCGAGAGAGACCTAGCATTGGCAGAACGGAGTATCTCGTCAATCTGGGTGGAGAGGATTTCCTCAACCTGGGCCAAGGCCAGAGAACCTTCGACCTGGACCCCCTCTTCAGCCTAGATCGGAACTACCGTATCGGCCACAGCCAACTTCTCGGTTATGACCGGGACTTCTTCGCTTCGGCTTGGCATCTCTTCGGCCTCATCAGGACCTCCAATCTCTTCCTCTCTTTCCTCCTCGATATCAAACACAGGGACACTAGAAAGATCAAGATCGGGGAAGACCTCGTTGACCTTGGCGAGTCCATCATTGAAGCCAAATTGATAACTGAACAGGCTTGCTTCGTTTACTTCCATCTTGAATTGTGAAGACTTTCTGAAGTCTTCAACAGCTTTAGCTGCCTGCTCTCTCATGGCTTTGGACTCCCTCATGGCCGCTTCGGCCTTCAAAGTTGCCTCTTCGGCCTTCTGGCCGCCTCCTCAGCTACTATGGCTAGATCTTTGGCCTTCTCCTGGTTCTCCTTAGTAGAATGCTCCAAGGAGTCAATCTGCTTCTTATTCCTCCTCAGCTTCACCTCTTGCTTCGAGATCTTCAAGTGGGCGTTCTTCAGTTCATGCTTCAGGCCCTACACCTCGGCGTCCACATGAGTGAGCTGATTCTCCATGGACAGCTTCAGCTCCTCGGCAACCTCCCTCTCGGCTTTGGCTACTTGGAGCTCCTCTTTCAAGCTATGAATGAGGCTATCGACGCTCCCCAGAGCCTCTTCCAGAAAGGTGACGTCGTAGAGCAGCTGCACCAATAAAACAAGATATGAGATCAGTCACAAACTAAGCGACCTACCGATCATAGAAGGAATGATGAAAACCCTACCTGCAACAAAGAGGAAAAAGAGGAATCGGACACCTTGGCAAGGCTTCGACCCCGGATAACTGCCAAATCATGGGGTAGCAAAACACCTTTCAAAGCTCGCCTAGCAACGGTGGGGAATGAATGACCCCCCATGGTGGAAAGCTCCAAAGGGTCCACGGGACAACTTCCACCTAGAGGAGCCTCCCAGACAGACTCCTCCTCGACCTGCGGTGCCTTGCCCTTATCCACCATAGGGGGCAAGGCGATGGGGCATCAGCCACCGGAGACGGACTCTCCCTAATCCGAACCGGAGAATCAACTATCGGCAGAAATTCATCTAGCGGAGGTCCTTCCGAAACCTCCATCGCCGGCACCCCGTCCCCTCCAGACATTCCTCTAGAGGATGAAGCGCCTCTGCTCCTGCTAGGGTCATCCCTCCAGACCTTTTTCTGGACTTCTGATCCCGAAGGAGGAGCTTGGGCTGCTTTCCTCTTAGAAGATTGATGAAGCCAGCCCAAGTCAGGCCTCATCTCGTTGCCTACAAACAAAAACGCCTTTCAGAATCAACTAGATCACGGAGAAATTAAAAGAGGAAGACTGAAAACCTCTACCACTTATACCTAATACCAGGGACTCGCTAATCCCCGCAAGATAGAGATTCCTCTCCTCCAATAGTTTACGGATGGAAACAGCCTCTGAACCGTACAGCAAGGCATAATCAGATTGATCGGCCACCAGAACCTTTCTCCCAGCATTGGCATCCAAGCGTGGCTCCCTCCACTCGATACTGAACCCCCATGGTTTGGTAGAAAAAATAAAAACAAAGTTGGGTTTCCACCCATGGATAGCGCTGGGCATGTTCTCCATGATTTTGTGGCCAGGTCAAGGGCCGATAACCCACCATCCATGACCGTAAAAATCCCTCTTGAGAACAAAGAGGGAAGTAAATAGATTGGTCTCAGGCCTCACATTGGCTATGTGGCACTGGATCAAGAACCCGCAGATATTCCAAATACTATTCGGAGTCAACTGCATGGGCACAACCTGATACATGTGGAAGACTTTGACGAAGAAAGGGTGCAGCGGAAATCGAAAACCAGCCTTTAGATGATCTTCGTATACAGCAAGACACCCGATGGGAGGTTTATGCACCCGCTCTTCAGGCATGGAAAGTATTAAGGGAAACTCTTCGGGAACATGATAACGCTCCCGAAGGTAGGCCAGTTTCCCCAACGAAATGGAGCTAGAGACTAGCTCCGGACTCACCACATCATCAGTCCTGGAAGACACAACCTCCCCCCCTCGAGTTCCCATAGTCTTAGCCATGATAGGAAAATGAAACAAGGAAGCAGGAGAGAGGTCCTACCTGTGAAAGAGACTGATAACCAAGGAAGGAAAAGGAACAAAGGTGGAAGCAAATAAAAATGGAGAGGCTTCCTTAGCCAGTCCTCTCCTTCCCCATAAAGGGACAAGAAGACTCCCAGACGCCACCTCGATAGAAGGGGCCATCTCTCTGAGTCCGCCACGGACTCTAGAGACGGATGCGAAGCCCCAAACAACCCTAAACTGATTTGACATGGAAAGAACAGAAGGACATGAACCGCGCGGCGCCAACTAACGACGAAGATGGAGCTCGCATCTTTTCAAGGGACAGGGAGGGGCCACGACCTCCACCAAAATCCCAACGAATTGATTGGTCGAATCGTCACGAAACAGATCAAATCAGACCGCCAACATCCTTTTTTTTCACATTCCAATCAGAGAATGACAGCTGTCCACTACCTGATCCTCAAATCAACTAGCAGTTATGGCAAACGATCAAATCAGAGATCTCATAATCATCAGCCATACTTCTTCCAGAGGAAAACGACAATCCGGTAATACTCTCACTCTTCGAGACAGACTGCCGCTTCAAAAACTGAGAATGGGGGGCAACTGTTGGGATATACCGGTTTAGGCATAGATCAGCCATTGGTTCGACTGCCTGAACACTCCCTCCTGAACCAGGCATGTCGAATCGAAGCGCCTAGAAGAAACCGAATGGTTAATGGACAAGACGAAGGCACAACCTTCGGTCTCAGCCGAAGAGCTAGCCTTCAGCCTCTGCCGAAGACATAACCCTCAGCCTCAACTGGAGGCACGACCTTCGGTCTTGACCGAAGACATGGTCTTCAACCTTTGCTGAAGACACGATCTTCGGCTTCGACCACGGACGTCATCCCGAAGACATCTCGAGATGAAAGCACTCCCTCCGATCCAGCCATGGACATTCATGAAAAGGAAGCCCGAAGGCAGATCTCCAACCTACCTTAAGCCCACACAAACGTGGGAGATAACGGTTACGATTGACTATCACCTCTAGAGCAGAACTACATCAGAGTGGCCACGTAGTCACTAACTCCAACTGTAATGTCTCCGGCCTAACCGAAATCGTTCAATAACCGTCCACAATTACGGATAAAGAGGAATCCATTAAGTCCCTCCATCGTAATCACAGGAAAGAGGACGGAAACCGCAGGCCGAACCAGCCGATATAAATACTGGTAAGATGGGACATTTCAGGTAAAGGACACAACGAAACTCCAAAATCAGAGTTCTTTTCCTCACCATCCTTCCTCCTCAGAATCTTCCCCATTCTATTGCTGGAGCCCGCCTCTGACTTAGACATCGGAATGTCCTCCGTCGGAGAACATCCGGCCAGGGATCTATTTTACAGGTAAACTAGGGAGAGAACCTGTGAACCAGGAGCTTCGTCTGGTCGGAAAAGGGATTCTACGCCAACCGTATCTATTCACTCCATATGGCTTGATAGGTTCTTTAGTTCCAATTTAGAGATAACATCACTTGATTGTTTTTGTTCAACCGGGTCTTCTGACCTTGGCCAAGATCAAATATATAGACATTAGCTTTCACAATTATGTAAAAAAGCTATCAAATTTTCCTACCATTCCATTAACAACATGGATTACTACAAGTAACACTAGAATATGCTCACTCCATGAGGTGATAACTTATCACACATTCATCAAAAGGGGAGTTTTTTTTTTTTTTAAAAAAAAAAAACTGTTGAGTCATGAAGTCATCAGAAAAAAGAAAAATGAAATATTATCCCCATTACATCTTAGCCTTTTTGGGTCTCCTTAATGTGGAATGATTGCCATGAAAAGCAATCGCACAAAAAAGGAACAGAGAAAGCATATTAACGAAACCAAATGTTTGGCTCCTGGTAAACACACTTACTAATATTGCTACTTATTTGGAGTTCTACACAGATAAAGTGCACAGCCAGCATCGAAGCTCTGACAGGATCCTTGAGAGTCATATGATATCATACATACAGTTTGGATGAATCCGAGCACTTCTTCTAACATGTCACTGCCTGAATCATGGTTAGAAGCCAAATTAGCACATCTCTACAAACTTTTCCTCAATATGAAGAGCAAAACTTCAGTAGTGAGAAATAGGAGAATAAAAACTTCATGATCTTCGCTACTCTAAAAGCCATAAGCCCACCATGCATAGCTAGTGAATAGGTGGATAATTACAAGTAGGATAATAATTTAATCTGTATTTCAGAAGCTAGTATGAACCATATTATGTTCTCTCGCTCTCTCTTTTATGCATATAATATCAGTTCTTGATGGTGTATGTGTTCTATATGATCTCAATATCAAAGCAATAAGGAATCGATGTATGGCTGTGCATTGTACATATTATAACTGCAACATTTTCTAATTATAAATTCATTAAGAGAACAAAAATATGGTCAAGACTTTTATGTACTCACATAATCAGAGAGTAAAAGTAACCAGAACTTGGAGGTAAGAGGTCTTCTACACGAACTTTTGTGTTAGGGGCTGATGGTGGCCTTTTCAATTTATGAGCAAGCACTCCAACTTCAACAACGAAAAGTGCACATACTGGCCGGTGATCAGAAAACTTTGACTCACCTCGAATGTAAGATAACTGCTTAATACCATCCCCATGCCATAGTATGCGATCACACCTGATTAATCATAAATCTCATCAAAAGAGCACTAGTTACAGAGATACAAGTGACCTACAAATACAAGATATCTTGGAAGGGTTCCTAATCTGTCAAACTATCATAGGTGGAATTACATGCGCCATATATAGCTAGCTTGCACAACATATTTTGTGTTAGAGCTGATATAACCATCATCAGCACTTAATAATTATGCAATAAAAATTAAAAAAAGAAATTACAGGAAATGCTCTTCTCCTGTTTTTACTAGTAACAAGTGTTGTTAATCCTGTTTAGAGGGTTGTAGATGCCAGTTGCACATATATTACTCTTTTTTCAGTATAGTTATCATATATTTATTTATTTTATATTTAATAACCAGATGCAGCCAACCTGGGGGGTGTTTTACATGTCAAATGAGGTAGAAAGCAAGTCATGACTTGTGCCAATCTAGGGTTTTCACTCTAACCCAGCTAAAAGGTCAATTCCAACGGTAAAATTTACTTTGCCAACATATCAGAGGTTTCCATGTACCATATTCTAACTTGGGATGACAAATCCTATCTTATTACATACTTAGGAATCAGACTTATAAATTTATTAACATTTTGTTGCAATCTTTGCAGCTTATATATAACATGTGCCTCAGAGATTGATGTAGTTTCCTATGTTGAACCTTTGCCCTTTTCTTTATGTAAAATCTTTCAAAATCCTTGGAAGGTTGCTTCTTGGTCAGATGAGCATAAATTTTGTAAGTAATGAAGCATGTTATGATAGCTTCCAATTGACTAGGTACGCCCATGGCAGACCCCTCTTTCACACAAATTTGCCTAAAGCACAAATCAGGAAAAAAATCAGGAAAAAACAAATAATATTTAGCTTTGATGTCAAATGGATATCTAGTTGCAATATGTTTTATACTTAAGTGGACCATGCTTTGATCCACTAACCTGAAAATTACATAGGACAGGCTTGTTTCTCAGTTCCTTGTCGAGCTAATCACTTATCAATAGAATCATCTATTAGCAAGAAACTCCTGAAGATCATGCCTATATGATCCTGAATAGTCCACACGTCAAAGCCAATCATTTTCTATGGTTGCACATCTTTGGGAGGAAGATAGGGTTTTGAATAATTAAATAGAGTGCATATCTTGGCAAGCTTAACAGATGGGTGTCTTACATACCATGCAGGATTTCTACGTTTCTCTTTTGATGTCACACTCTCTCCAGTGTAAACATCTGAGTTCATGGCGTACTTGTATGTTGGAGCAAAGTAAATTTTCCCTTCATGCCAACCCTTGAACACCCGCCCAGCTTCTCTTTCGATCTTAAGCTATCCACAAAAATGACAGCAGTTGTCAGGAACTTTGCCTTCTACATGGTTCATGCATATGAAAACACAAATCACAATATATGGAGCTCTACAGAAGCAGGTGACTTCCTAATATAGAGAAGATAAAAATTTTTCTCCAACAAAAAAAACCAGTTATACACCATTGCAATTAGATTTATGCTAAAAATGAGGACAGGATATGAGATTCATAATGCTTCAAATAATGTAGAGAAGCAATATGAACCACATGAAAGATAGAAAGATTAGTGCTTCTTGCCATGACTGGCTTTAAAATGCATGAGATTAACTAATTGATCGATTCACAGTTACCTGATCCTTCTTAAATAGGGCATCCCAATTTTTTCCCTTGAGAAGCTTCCTAGTCTCAGTGTCATTCAGAACAATTCGGTAATTCAAGTCGCCTAACCATATGACCCGACTGATTCATATTGGAAAAAAAATAATTCTAGAGGTTAAAGTACAACAACTAAATCTTCATTTGAAGCTGACTAGAAGTACAAAGAGACATGCTTACTCATGTTCAAGAATTTTTTCAGGAGTTCTTCGACGAGGTGTCTTGCAAATATTTGGTAACTGTGTATTCTTTAGTATCTCTATAACATCAGAGTTTCTTCTAAGTTCATCTCCTTCTTTCTCCCCTGAAGCCAAATGACTGCAGACAAAACAAAAGCTTGTCTGATGCAAAGTCATGCTCACTGAGATGCAACCCTGCAACAAAAGTTCCACCATCAGGTTATACTGACACAAACCAAGAAAAAGATTCCCAAGACCAACAAGAAGATGCCTTTAGCATAATATTTTCTTGTTAAGATGCATTTGAACAGTCAAAACGGCCATGTATGCTTTGATTATTGCAGGAAGTACAAATATGCATGAATAGATTGAACTCAAAAACTCAATGTTATTTTGATACTCAGATGCATAATGATCCCAAATTTTAATAAAATGAATATGTACCGAAGATTCACAAAAAATCATTATAGAAAGTATACATAAGTAGCCCTTGTACATAGATTTTGTTGGGTGATCCAGTTATTCTATTTGTCATGAATTCTTGACAGAAAGCCTTAAGATTCCTATGAAGAGAACGAAAACTTTTATGATAAATATAAATAGCAAGATTGTCAATTAAACTAATCCTCACCTTATTACCAAGACAGCCCATGATTCCACGCCCTACACAGCAGACTCTAAGATGGCCTACATGTTGGGCAAGTTCTCTCTTAACCCAAACAGTTACAAAAACTCCCACCATCTGTTTGCTAGCTATGAGGCAATACCTCCGTAGGTTAGTTGTCGAAGAAGTTGCATCATTTGTATCAGTCACCGAAAATCTGCTTCTTTCCTCCTGTTCATGCACTGAATAGTTCTCTTCACTAATATAGGGATTAGGGCATCTGAAACATGAATCTCTATAATATTTCTTTGCCACTTCTGCAGTGCAGTTGCAGGCCTTAAGCTGCCTTCCATGCTCTGTTCTGAACACTTTATTGACTGTTTTAAGCGAAGGTTTCTGAAGGAGCAATAAGCTATTGATTGTCTTTGCTTTGTTAGCAGCATCAGCCTCTCGTGGCCTGTTTAAGGTTTGGTTTATCAAAGTTAGCCATTTCACTGCTGGTTCACTGTCTCCTAAGACAAACACGTTTCCGGCATTCAGAGGGACTATTTCCTGAAATCTGACAAAAATAAAAAGAACTTAAGAAACAGAATGCATGAGTATAATAAAACATTAAAAGAAAAGAACTTTCCTGGAATAATAACAAATCCTGGACAGCCAAAATATTTTCTAATTCAAAAAGTGATCTAAAAGCCATCAGATAATCTACTTCTTGATTTAATGAACTGGTCATTAAATGATATCCAAGTAAGAAATTATCACAAGAAAAATATATTCAAGTTAGAAATTCAGCATGAAATTCCCAATACTATGGGACTTGCAATGAAATAAGCAAATTAAAGAAATGATCATCATAGCATTCGTTTCTATTATGCTATAATGTTAAAATAGTTATCGTACCCTAAAACATAAACATCTATTTGATCATTGGCTGGAAGGAGTTCATTTAGGTTCAGCTCATCATGAGGGGGTTTTCCTCCAACGTTCCATGTTGTGACAAATAACCTAGATAAAATAGAATGTTAAAAGAAAAGGTAATGAATCAGAAAAAAATGATGATGGATACTGGACTTCTTAAGCCTATCAGAATACCTGAAGGTTTGAGTGACTAAAATGTTGGACACTGCAGCAGAGAAGTTACCAAGATTTATGCTCCCCAGATTTGAAGTAGAATCTTTTTTTTCAATGTTAACTAAAAATGAAAAAGAAAAAGAGGGAATGATCAATTGAATGAGAGAAGAAATCTTAATCAATCTGATTAACTAAGAAAGCATAAAATTAAGAACACAGTAGTGAACATACCTGAAAATTTGTTCATGAATTCAGGCAAGGAAGTGGCTGAAAAATAAGTGCTCTCTTCCAATTCAGCTGTTTTGTTTGAACATAATGAATTGAGGTTAGGAGTCAGGAGAAAAGATTGGTAAGAGATGAAGCTAGAAACGAGTCATGGATTTTCACCTAGCTTACCAAGCACATTTTCAAAAGCACATTACTAAAGCAATAAATACTATGCTTAAAAGCTAATTATCCCTATTGGTAAGTCAATAACTTAAAATATCCTAGTTTTATTCTTTCTGAGCATCTTCCTCTTGTTAGCTTCTAGCTTCTTTCTTGGTGAAGTTTCTTTCTTTACAGTTTACCCTAGTGAATCTGATTATAGATTCACCACAAGAAAATGGAATCACATTCTCCAGCAGTGTAAAACCATAATATCTAAAGACAATTAATTCAGTAAATGACGTATCCACCAGCAAAAACAGATAGCATCCCATTGTTATGTAAAAAATCTAATAAACAAGCAACTGCAATTAAATATGGATAATGATAGCAAGATTTATGTGTTTTCTTGCAATTGAAATTAGGTACTACTCTTTCAAAACAACTGAACTTCTCTAGTGAAAAACAGAAAGCAAATAGAGGAAAAGGTGATTCTTTGAATGTAGTAGCATTAATATTGCTTCTCTCTCTCTCTCTCTCTCTCTCTCTCTCTCTCTCTCTCTCTGAGTTTCTATGTATCATAACAACATCCACTTCTCCTGGCTAGAAATTGGTGCTGCCTATCTCTTTTAGTTTTTTCCTTATTATCTTTGTAATAGAGGAATCAAGAAAGATAGCTTGAAGTCATATTTTCCTTAGGAGCTGAAAGCGATTGATAGGTCGGTCAACTCTCCCTCTCTCTCTCTCTCATTTGAGAATGAGGATAGGAGAACCACCTTTTTTAGTTAAATTTGGAACTTGTCCCTATTGCAGGCATTAAAGGGAGATGTGCCAACAGGTAGACTGGAGCTCTTTTGGCAATGTCATGGATCCTTTATCGCCAAAGGTCATAATTCTTTCTCTCCTAAAAAAGATGTGTCTAATAATACTTCGTAACCAAACACAAATGCACAAAGTTACCATTTTGCTGTCAAACAAACATGTGAAAACAAATTTCTACAATCATTTTTCGTTTAAATTAAATAAAAACTCATAAGCTAAATAAATTTGCAGCAATAATGAGAAGGCACTTCTTGTAAAGAGGAGAGAGAGTCATCTTAAGAATTTTAGTAGTTAAAAAAAAGAAGCAAATGAATGTCTTAGGAACCAACCAAAAGAATTGAGTGACATTTCATTTCCTTGAGAAATTTTCTTCTCCATCCTCCTGAAGACTTTTTGAACAAAGGACTGCAATCAAAGCCAACATATAATATCTTAGTTCTTTAGAAGAAAGAGTTTGTTTCACTAGCTAGAATCAGTCTCTGTTGCTCAGGTTCCCTGAGTAGAAAGGGAGGAAAGAGAGCAAGAGGGTCCACAAGGAAGAAGAAAAAAGTTCATGCAGTTAGAATCAATAAACCAAATACCTTCCTTCTGCTTCCAGTCCCAAATCTCATGTTTCAAATACCAGCAGCTTCCTTCAGCAAAATCTTTGACTAGTACTGCAATGCCTAATCCACCAAATATATATATATATATATATATATCATTTCAGGATAATAGGCAGAGTAAATGCCGTGAAACACAACAAAAACATCACAAGAACAATAACAAACCTCTATCAAACAATTGAAGCCAGCTTTTAATCTTTCTTCTGTCTTCAAATCAACTTCCAATGGCATCAAACAGGAAAGTATGCAATCCAATACACCAATAGAACCCAAGAACCAAAATTAAGAAGACCTATGTTGGTTTTTAGCCAGAGTTTATCGTATATAAGCATAAAATAAAATAAAACTCTTTTTCTTCCCTGTGGTGCTTGTTATCCACAAAGTTTCCACCTTTCTGGTTTCAAGGCTCCCAAGCTCCAATCTCTTTCAAACCTGTGCGATCAAAATGCCAACTTTACAAAGAAAAATGAAGGACTATCCAAACAAGGATAATGTTTCCCTTCCCTTCCATTTCCTTCCCTTCCCTTTCCTTCCTTTTTCTTCCCTTTCTTTCCTTTCCCTTCCCTTCCCTTCCCTTAATGAGAGCTATCCAAACAAAGCCTTAATGCCGAGATAGGGACAACAAGATAAATACTGTATCTCTGTCTCGGCCTGTTTGCTTGTTCCTTTCTTCCCATGACCTAAATGGTCCTTGTTGGATTAAACTCCCTTCCCATAACCCACATGGTCCATGATCAATTCAATAATAAATTGGTATTTGTTCACAGAAATTTTAAATTAGAGTTAGTATCATCGACGAGGATACTTTGTGCTCACATTCCCATGGAATACTGCAGGTATTTCAATGACAAGTAATTTTAATGCATTGAAAAATTGGCTAGGTTCTTTGAGATCTACTTGGATGTAAAGGGAAATAAAAAGGGTTAAAAATCAGATTGGGATGGGATATGTACTCATTGGACAATAGAGTTTTTAGGCAAAGTGCCTCTGAATGATAATGTAAGAAGTACATTTCCATCAAAATTTGAGATTTTGATTGGCTTCAAAAAGAAAGCTTGTTTCTTTTGATTTTCTCTTGTTTTTTCTCTTGTATCATCGTTCTCTCTCTCTCTCTAATTCTTTTTCCTTCTTTTTTATTCATTTCAATTTCCTTGAAATGAATTGATGGATAATCCCCACCCTTTTTTGATACAGGAAAGAAAAAATAATGCATAGGTTTGTGTTGTACCCATCCGGCTGATCCTGGGTCGGATCGGCCCCGGGTGTCCATCCGGCTGACCTGCTAAAGGAGGGGTCCGAAAGGCCCGTTGGAGGAGTCCGACCCACCAGCTCATGAGAGGATTCCTACGGGTTTCTCTCCCAGGCAGCTGACCCACCCGAGGGTCTCAGAGAGCCATCAGACGCCTCCCCCGCACACGCATCATTGGCTTCCTTGGAACTCCTGGCAGACGCCCCGATCGGCCGGACGACCATCTTCAGCTAAAGCCGACCCACCATTAAGGGAACCGCTCGAAGGCTCTAGAGGCCCTTCTCCGGCAAATCCTGACATTCTGTTGTAACCAACTCCGCCACGTAGCCATCACTCTGATCTTCCTAATGGCACCACCATGCCACAACCTTGCGCCACCAGGCCACGACCCTGCCACCACGTTGGCTCTCCCAGGGGCAAATCAGGGCTTTTCAGTCTGTCCCCTAACGAAGTTTGGTAGCACTTCACGCCTATAAATGGCACCCGGGGAACACCGAAAGAGGTAGAGTACTTCTCCCTTGCCATGAGAAATCCTCTCTATTAAGTTCTCTCCATTCTGTTGCTCCAATCCCTCCTCTAACTTAAGCATTGGAGTGTTCCCCGCCGGAGCACCTTCGGCGCCCAGGGGACTTTATGCAGGTCGACCGGCAGAGGAGCTCTCCAGTGCGCCCACCGAGCCCGGTTCAGGAGGAAGAGTGGCAACATATTGGCGCTAGAGGAAGGGCTTTTGAACATTTGTTCCGCTCTCCATTCTAAAAGGAGAGATTAACTGAGGAAAGCTATCAATGGTGAGGGGAAGAACACGAAGTATTTCTGCCAAAGGAAGGCATTCTCGCCACAAGTCTGAAGCATCTCGCGGGGAAGATGACATAGCCGTTGCCGCCGAGCCCACCATCACTTTGGGACTTCAGCAGTTCCAGACGCTGGTGAACCGTATCGAGACGCTTACCTCAGCGGTCCAGCATTTCCAGGAAGCAGCTAACGACCGGCGGCAACCACCCGCGGCATCCTGCATCAATCATCAACTGGCTGCTGGGTGGAGTCAACAGCCAGAAGTGCCACTACCTCCTTCCCATGTCGCTCCGGAGCCCCGAAGGTCCTTGGGGGCTCACGCTAGCGGGAAGAGAGCAAGGTCGGCTTCCCCCTCTTTCGCTGACTCCATCCACATTGTCGGTCGACGCCCTGCTGAGGATCCACATGACTACGGCAACAAAATCATGCACATGGAAGAGAGCATTGCGGAGATTATCAAGCGGCAGAAGGCTGAGGGGTGGCAGGCATATGATACCCGCTCGCCTTTTTTCATTGAGATTTTGGGGGAACCTATCCCCGGCACTTCAAAATCCCACAGGTGGACCCCTACGACGGCTCCACCGACCCACTGGATCATCTGGGCACCTATAAGGCCCACATGATGGTACATGGCGCTTCCGACGCCCTCCACTATATCGCCTTCCCAGTGACCCTGAAGAAGGCTGCACGGATGTGGTTCTCCGCCATCCATCCACGTACGATTTATTCCTTTTCTCAGCTTGAGACCCTTTTCCTTTCTCATTTCAAGACCTGCAGTCGGACTTTGAAAAACACCGACTGCCTCTTCCTCATCCTGCAAAAGGAAGGAGAGACCCTCCGAAACTACATGTCCTGCTTTAACTCAACTGCCATGGAAGTCCCGGATTTGAATGAAGCGGTGGCAATGTCAACCTTCAAGAGAGGGCTTCGCTCGTCTAGGCTCACATTCTCCCTGCACAAGAAGTTCCCGGTGAACTATACCGAGCTATTGGCCAGGGTGGACAAGTACGCCCTGGTAGAGGAGCAGGCAGCGAGTCAGCGCTGGGTGGAAGGGAGACCAGCCCCCAAGAAGTGGAGCGATAAAGAGCCTACAGTCCGACTCCCCGGCGACGACAGCCGACCCACTCAGTGCTGAAGTCCCAAGCCGAGGGACTTCAAAAAGTTTGATACCTATGCGCCCCTCTCCCTTCCAAGGGAGAAAATCCTCATGGAGATTGAGAACGAGGCTTACTTTCAAAGACCTCGACCAATGAGGGGCCCTCATGCCGTCAGAAACAAGAACAAGGACTGCCGGTTCTATAGGGACCATGGGCACGATACTGAAGAATGCCTCCAACTGAAGGACGCCATCGAAGACCTCATCAGAAGAGAGTACCTGAGTAAGTATGTCCGACCCTGCCGGGATCGGGCTGAGACCTTAACTGTCAGAGACCCTCCGGAGGAGGCCGAGCTCCCCAATCAGCACCCGACAGGTGGAGGCGTTGGCATGCTACATCGACAGTCTGATTGGGGGCGCGAAGGGAGCCAGGATATCGCGAAGAGGCCCAGGGGTTCCGGTGTGATCAGTTTTTTTGATGAATACCTCTTGGAACCTCATCTCCCAGGAGATGACCCTGTCGTAGTGTCGGCAATTATTGGCAACTATGATGTAAAGCATATCTTCATTGATAATGAAAGTTGTGCAGAAGTTTTGTTGTACGACGCCTTTGTTTGAATGAACTTGTCGAAATCAAGGCTGCAAGAATCCCTGATGCTACTCACTGGCTTTGGAGAAAACTCCATCGGGGTAGAAGGAGGAATCACCTTATCCGTGACCCTCGGGACGAAGCCTTACTAGCGAACCTTCCCCATTAATTTTGTGGTCATCTGCACGACCTTGGCGTACAACGCCATCTTAAGCCGACTGGCCCTCAACATGTTCCGGGCCATTGTATCCACTTATCATTTGCTGGCCAAGTTTCCAACCCGTAACGGAGTTGGAGAAATGAGAGGAGACCGCAGGATGGCTAGACAGTGTCTGGCCATACATGACAGGCAGTTGGATGGGCGCCCCATGCTTGAGCAACTTGACCCTAGAAATGAGACCGACGACCACGGTCAGCCTATCGAGAAGATTGTGTTTATTCCCCTCAAGGAGGATGACCCTACTAAAGTACTTCAAATTAGGAGTACGCTAACTGAAGAAGCTTGATAGGAGCTGGTTGGTTTCTTGAGAAGCAATGCTAATGTCTTTGCCTGGTCGGCTTCGGACATGCCAGGCATCCCGTCGAACGTCATCACTTATCAACTTAAGGTGGATCCAACGTATAGGCCCATCCGATAGAAGAAGAGGAGCTTTGCCGCCGAAAGACAAAAGGCCATTGAAGAAGAGGTGAAGAAGCTCCTTAACGCCGGCTTTATCAGGGAGTCCCATTATCCAGAGTGGCTGGCCAATGTCGTCATGGTGAAGAAGGCTAGTGAAAAGTGGAGGATCTGTATGGATTACACGGACCTCAACAAGGCTTGTCTGAAGGATAGCTTCCCCTTGCCAAAAATTAATCAACCGGTGGATGCCACAACTGACCACCAGCTCTTGAGCTTTATGGGTGCCTTCTCTGGGTACAACCAAATCAGGATGCACCCCGAAGATGAGGAGAAGATGGCTTTTGTCATAGATAGAGGGCTGATTGTTATAGGATGATGCCCTTCGGCCTGAAGAATGCGGGTGCCACTTTCCAACGACTGATCAACTAAGTCTTTGAAGGGCAGCCCACTCCGAAAGTCCGACCCCGGTCGGCAGAGGCTCTAGGGCAGCCCACTCTGAAAGTTTGATCCTGGTCAACAGAGGCTCTAGGGCAGCCCACTCCAAAAGTCCGACCCCGGTCGGCAGAGGCTCCAGGGCAGCCCACTTCAAAAGTCTGACCCTGGTCGACAAACATCTTGAGACAACCTACATGGGGCCGCGTGGAGAACAGGCTACAGTTGGGCCAGCCTACGGACTGGGGCTTAGAGCAAGTTTCTAAGTACATGGTTCGGACTAAATTACCGCCCCTAGCTATCCTATCGGCTTCAAATTTGAACAAGCTGACTGGAAATACTTAGGAATTTTCCTAAGGTCTTCAAGTTCGGGTTATGCTAGTATTCGTCGGCCATTTCGAAAGGGCTCACAATCCTGAAAAGCCAACCAAAAGCACTTAGAAAAATTTGAAAGGAAAATAACTACTTCATACTCATGCACACAAAGGTAATGAGAATTTTTCTATTGATTCCAAAAGTGGATCTTTACAAAGAGGGTGGGTTGGACCTTTACAAAACCCTTAGGTCGGACCAACGGAAGGTACGTTGGGGGCCTCCACTTCGGCCCCATCTGCTACAGCAGGAAGATCCACAGGAACTGCGATGGCTGGAGGTTCAACTGAGGTGGCTGCCATCTCTGTGTCGGTCGGAGCTGGGGCTTCAGCCCCAACCACTTCTGCCTCACCCTCCACCTGAGGCTTCGCTTGGGGCCCTTCTCCCTCTGTTGGATCCTTCATCTCAGTACCTGACAGGTCTAGCTCCGGAAAAAGTAGGGCTACTTTCTTCAGGTAGTCGTCGTAGCCCTCCCGATAGAAGTCCGGCGCCGCATCCTCCACTTCCTCAGTAAAGCTAGAGGAGGCCTTGTACGCCACTATAGTGTCCCGGGACTGCCTCGCGGCCAGCTCTTTGGCTTCCTCAAGTTGGGTCGCCAGTTGTGCTGCCGCTGCCCTCTCGACCTTGGCCCGCTGGTCTGCCTCCAAAAACCATTTTCCTTCCTCTTCGAGTCGACGGGAGAGTGAGTTGACCTTTGCCTTCCTCTTCCTCAGTCTGGCCTCCCGGTTGGCCAGCTAGCTCTCAGCCTCCTTCAGTGCCGCCTTCGATGACTCTGCCTCTGCTTGGGCCGCCATCAGCCTCTCTTTTGAAGATTTCAGGGAAGCCTCTGCGGCCGCTTGGGCCGCCTTCAGCTCCCGAACTTTCTTTATGGAGGCCTTGGCGGCATGCAGCACCCGGCTGATGCCATCGTCCATGAGGGAGATGCCATGAAGGAGCTTCAAGCACAAGGCCAGGTTAGTGCTATACATAAAAAAAAAGGGGGGGAGAAAAGAAGAAAGATGTAAGGGACAAGATAAGGTCTTACCCTCACCAGGTCGCGGTAGGACTCCATGGCCACGTCGACCAGATTCTGCTGAATCGACAACTCCCAATCAGCATCCATCATAGCCCCCCTCAGCAAGCTTCACGACCTCCTAGGGTGGTCTAGTGCATGCCAGTGCTGGAAATCTTCTTGACGGGCCTCCTCGTCCGACTCCTCGTCGGCGGCCCCGCTCTCGGCCGCTCCCTCTACGGCCGGCTCCTTTCCCTTGTCCGCCAAGGGAACCATCTCCTCTAGGCCGACGGGTGAGGGGGCTGGCATTGCTGCTATGCTAGATGTCTCCAACTGTCCCTCCCCCAACCGGACAGCCGACCCCTCGGTAGGAGTTAAAGACCCTGGTGTCTTCCTCGCCAACACCTTTGTAAGGGGGGTATCATCATCACCGGAATCCACATCCACAACGGGTGCGGGCCGTTCCTCCACCCGCATCTTCTTTTATCTTTCGACGGCTGGCATGGAGGCCGACTCTGGGATGGCCCTCTTTCGCACTACCCGTTTGATGACCTTAGATTTGTCAATCCTCTGTATCCTACCTCCTGTCACGAAAAAATCAAAATGAGTATAAGGGAAGAAGTGAAGGGGGAGTCAGACTTAAGAAAATAAATCGCAAGAGAGGAGGTCGGCCCTTGCCTAGGAATCTTTGGGGGCTGACTCCCGCTTGATGAAGGACTTCCTCCCCCAACAACTCAAACGCCGCGGTCGAGCCGGCCGTTGATCTCGTTAAATTTAGCCTGGTCAGCTAATAAGACTGACCTCCCCTCGCAGAGTCTTGGCCATCGCTCTCTCCACAATGGCTTGAACCCCCAGGGTTGGAGACTGCTGACGAAGAAGAACCGGGCCTTCCACCCGTGGATGGCCGATGGAAGACATTTCAGGATTCTTCGGCCAGGACGGGGGATGAACAGCATCCACTCCCGGCTCCTAAAGTCCTTCTTCAGATAGAAAAAAATGTCGAAGAGGGACAATCTGGGTTCGGACCTAGCCCTATGACATAGTACAATGAAACAACATATCGTCCGGATGCTGTTCGGGGTCAACTGCACTGGGATTACCCTATAAAAATTGAATATTTTTACAAACAGGGGATGTAGGGGAAACCTCAGCCCGGCCTTAAGGTGGGCTTCGTACATTGGAAGGGTCCCTGGCTCTAATGGATTGTTCGCTCTCCCTTCTTGGCCTAGGAGCGTAAGGTGCAGGGTAGAAAGAATGCCATACATAGCCCTAAGGTTCTTGACCTGTTCCCAGGTCATGGCCGATGGTATCTCACTCGGCCCAGGATCCCTAGGTCTACGGGCCGGACCTCCATTACCAGATGCCATTGGAGCTAAGGGAGGAAAAAGAACAGGGGGACTAACCTGGAATCGAACTCCTAGACACCGAGTTTCGTGAAAGGAGGAAGGAACTCTCTCTCGCAGAGCGCAAGCACAACAGGGAAAAATCCTCCCTCAACGCTGCACCCCTCCTTTTATAGGCCTCCGGAAGAGAATGGGGGCATTGCCACCCGCTTCGTGGGTATTCTAACCACCCCATCGAGGGACACGACTGCCTGCACCTCAGAGTTCGAAGCGATAGGGACATGCCATCGTGCAGGTGACGATCCACATGAATGCCGGATCAGCGGCGCAGAGGCAACCTGGGAAGCGACGTCGGCCGTTTGGATGCTGCCGCATGGCGCACCTCCTTCCTCTATCCCTACACGATGGGAGCCAGCCTGGCCGTCATCATATCATCCGCTTTGGATTAACTGCCATTCCTGCACCCTAATGCGGGGCTGACAGCTGTCCAAAGTGCCGTTCAAGGAAGATTCGAAGCGACTTGAGGCTACGACCACGGATCCGCCATAGATGCACGCACCCCGTACCAAAGCAGTACTCCTGCCCTTTGAAACCACATGACCTCTCAAAGTCCAGAAGCAGGGGGGCAACTGTTGTACCCATCTGGCTGATCCTGGGTTGGATCGGCCCCGGGTGTCCATCCGATTGACCCGCTGAAGGAGGGGTCCGAAAGGCCCATTGGAGGAGGAGTCCGACCCAATGGCTCCTGAGAGGATTCCTACGGGTTTCTCTCCCAGGCAGCTGACCCACCCGAGGGTCTTAGAGAGCCATCAGACGCCTCCCCCGCGCACGTGTCATTGGCTTCTTTGGAACTCCTGGCAGACGCCCCGATCGACCGGACGACCCTCTTCAGCTAAAGCCGACCCACCATTAAGGGAACCGCCCGAAGGCTCCAGAGGCCCTTCTTCAGCAAATCCTGACATTCTGTTGTAACCAACTCAGCCACATGGCCATCACTCTGATCTTCCTAACAGCACCACCAGGCGACAACCCTGCGCCACCAGGCCATGACCCTACCACCACGTCTGCCACCACGCTGGCTCTCCCAAGGGCAAATCAGGGCTTTTCAGTCTATCCCCTAACAAAATTTGGCACCACTTCATGCCTATAAATGGCACCCGGGGAACACCGAAAGAGGTAGAGTACTTCTCCCTTGCCACGAGCAATCCTCTCTATTAAGTTCTCTCCATTCTGTTGCTCCAATCCCTCCTCTAACTTAAGCATCGGAGTGTCCCCCGCCGGAGCACCTCCGGCGCCCAAGAGACTTTGTGCTGGTCGACCGGCAGAGGAGCTCTCCAGCGCGCCCATCGAGCCCGGTCCAGGAGGAAGAGCGGCAACAATTTGCATTATACAATGTAGTGCTAAACACATTACCATATTTTTACACAAATTAACTTAGCTTGTTGCAGTTTATTACAATCGAGTATGGTTTGTGATGAGATAGATCAAAGCATGACCAATATATTTTGTTGTGAAGGCTTACAAGCTCTTTTTGCTAGCAAGCACCCTAGACATATAGAAGTATATAAAATTTTATACCTTAGCTATACTTATGTCATGTTTCTGAAATGAAGATTCAAAATAGAAGTAGAAAATTGATATACAACCTGGTGCATGGATCTAGCTAATTTAACGCTTCCACCCTCTTCCTTGATAACAAAACAGAGTGCAACATTTTTAACAATCAATGAGATCACTGTAGCATAATTTAGATGGCTACTTATCACCACTCTTGTTATACACAATCGGCCTCTCTTCGAACCAAACCAGAGTCGATGGCTGTTGCCCAGAGAGAAACTCAAGAGGGGGGGTGAATTGGGTTTTAAAAAAAATTAAAGCTAAGCTTGATAATACAAGTAGCATACTTCACAAGACAAGATATGCAATTCAATTTAACAAAGTACTAAAATTAAAGTGCAATGCTCTAAAGTAGTAGTGCAGCAGAAATTAAAAGCAATAAGCAATAAAGTAAAGAACAAGGAGGGAGAGAACAAGCAATCACAAACACAACAATCTATAGTGGTTCGGTGCCAACAATGCACCTACATCCACTCCCCAAGATTTTCTTAGGAATTCACTATAATCCAATGATTATAGACGATTAGTTTTTCGGGCTAACTAATCAAAACCTAACTTATTTTGCAAGGTTTACAAGTCACAACCTCACTTGGTTTTACGGGCTAACCAAGAACCTAATTGGTTTTCACAAGGCTAACCAAAAACCTCCCTTGGTTTTCCGGACTAACCAAGAACCTTAATAGTTTTGCGGGCTAACCACCAACCTAATTGGTTTTCAAGGCTTACCAATAACCTCACTTGGTTTTTCAATAGGCTAACCAATAACCTTTACAAGATATAAGATGGAGAAATAAAGAACCAATGTAAGCTTTTAATAATAAAGAAAATAAGTCAATGTAGCTCGATGTAGTGTTGCTTTGCTCTTGTTGAAGCCTTTTGAATGCCCAAGATTGAATGATCTTCAATGCACTTGATAGCTTTGAATGCTTGGAAGGCTTCCTTTTGCTTGAGAGTGGTTGAGCTTTGAATGAATAGGAATTAAGACTCTTCTCTCTTCTTTTCTCTCTAAACTCTTTTTGGATATTCAATACATTTTTGAATAGTTGAATAATTATTGTCTTGATTTGATTTGGAGTCTTTATATACCTTTCCAAGTCCCCAAAACCGAAATCTAGCCATTATACTTAAAAAACTAGCCATTGGAGGGCATTTGGGCGAGTTCTGCGCTTGAAAAAACTAGCCATTACTGTTGTCAGAACTCCATGTGTCGATACTTTCTCTTCATGTGTGACACATTAGGTCGACACATGTTCTTCTTGAGTCAACACAAGTTCAAAGTGTTCCATTCAGATTCTTTGAAAAAATTAACTGAGTCGACACATTCTCAGTTGAGTCAACACATAAGGTCTATGTGTCGACACATCAACTGTTCCTTCAACTTCTGCAAGTTCTGTGGCTTGAAATTCTCAGGCGATGTGTTGATCAATGTGTGACACCTAGAGTCGATACATAAGGTCCATTTGTTGACACATCATCTGTGCCATTTGAAACATTGCTGCGTACTGGCCTGAGTCGACACTTCTTCTTCATGTGTCGACACATCATGTCATGTGTCGGCACCTTGAGTCGACATATCATCAAAAAAGTACATAAATTATTGAACTTGTGCTGGAACATGTTTTCATTTGCCTTAGTCATCCATTCAACCATTTCTTTTAGTGTCCAAGTCTTGTTTTGTGTAATCATTCCATTTAAACTTGGTTCTTCAACACAATTGGGCTTCTTCAAATTTTGTGAGCATCCTTTCAATGAAAACACACTTAAAGCAAATCATTAGTCCTCAAATTATACTTAACTATTTTGCTTATCATCAAAATCAATTAGTGGAGTCAACAATCTCCCCTTTTTGATGATGACAAAACCCTTAAGTATAAATTGCTTTAAAAGTAAAGCTTTAAGAGAATTGATCAAGATGTATAATATTGAAAGCATTACGTATATCAATCATTATTTAAAGATATAATCATTCAAAACACAAGTGATAGAATTTGAGTTTGTTTCAAAGATAGAGAGTATCAGAGCTTAGTTAGAACTTTGATATTTATTTAAATACATTAAGAACATGTATCATGATACTCTTACAATGAAAATTTCAGCAATTAACAAAGCTCCCCCTGAATTAATGATTCATAACAAAATTTGTGAGAATCTTTTCAAAAACATTGAAAGAAAAATTTTGAGAATCAAATTTACTTTGACAAAAGGTAAAGCTCCCCCTTTCATAAATTCAGGTTTTCAAAAATTAAAAGTTACTCCCCCTTTAGTTTGGAGAAGTAAACACATTTATACTTGAGTAATATCATGAATTACTCTCCCTTTTTGTTATCATTAAAAAGGTAGATAAAGGGAATACATTTATTTTCGGAATATTTTCTTTAAGAAGCACATTCATGAAAGCAATTCAAGATATAGCATTCATGTCCATCAATGATAGAGGAATGAATAATCAAAAATGTTTTTCATATATGTATCATCAAGTACATAACAAAGATAAAAGTACATGTAAGCATGAAAGTAAACTATTTAGAAATATAAAACTATCTAGAAACACATCAATATCCTAATCCTCATCCATCGAGTCATCAGAAGATGAACCGATCTCGATCGGTCCGGTATCAGTAAAAGATCGAGCTCTTGGCCATCGTGATCGAAGATCTTGAAGTCTGGTCCTAGTCGGCTGAGGAGGGGTACGGCGTCCACGTCCTCTGCGACAAATATAAGTCCAACCTCTGGCTGAAGTAGTAGAGGTAGGAGCTACGTCCTCTGTAGGAACTAAACTGATCAGGTAAATCATCTCAGCAACAGCTGGAGCAGGAGTACGATCAAAAGTAGGGCCTGAATCGAGATGCTGAAGGCTGGGTGTATAAAATCCAAGCTCTCGAGTGACTGAAGAAGTATGAAGGGTAGGATTAACAAAAGTAGGTGTAATAGCTGATGATACAGGCGTATGAAGAACAATAGTATCAGCTGTGGAAGGTATTGGTGTATCTACAATATGTGTATCAAGTGTGGGGGTCTCGATGATAGGTGTCTGAATGTCAGGAGAATCAATGAATGAAATATCAATGTTAGGTAGGTCAACAATAGGTAAATCAACAACAAGACTAAGAATAGGAATAGGAACTGGAACTGGAGTGTGATCAACCGATTTGGTAGGAGAGGATGGATCAGGTATCGGAATAGGTGAGAAGGATGGGTCAACTGGGCTCGCAAGCACGTCATCCGTCACCTCCATAACTTGCTCTGATGAAAGATCAGCAATATCAAACCGGTCTGAGTCAGTCTCCTCATCTCCATCAATATCTCCAACAGTAGTATCTCCAACTCTATCTCTAACAATAGTCTCAGCACCAGTGTCAATGTCAGCAAAGTCATCAGCTGGTGCTGGAGCAGGAACATCAATTGAAGCAGGAACTGTGTCTGCAGCAGGAGCACTGTCGAAGCTCTGGACAGTGCTGAGAGAATAGCCGAAATACCATCACTAAGACCAATGTGGCTCTCTCTCGTCTCAGCAATAAAGACATCTAGACACTGCCTCATGATGAAAACATCGATCTCTATTGGTCTGACTCTGTCCTCTAGAGTATTTGAAGTACCACGAGTCTCTGTCTGCTCTGGCTATGGCTGGGTAGATGTAGAAGGATCAGGCTGAGCTGGCTGTGCTGCCATCTCAGGCTGTGTCTCGCTCGGTCAAGCCTCATCTGAAAGAATCCGCTCCTCCTCTGCTATGTCCTCATCAATATTAGCTCTATCCTCGACCTGTCCTAATGTCCTCCATGTCCACTGGCCTCGGACTAAATGATAACCTATGCGATGTAGTGACCTAATGTCATATACATCGGTATGGATCAAAGTACAATAAGGCTCATCCTAGAAGCTGACTCCATACTCCCGGAACAGTACATTCAATCCCATGCCATACGGCAAGCAGAGCCATTGACTAGATGCTGCCTCAGTAATCTGATGAATCATCAAAATAGGAAGACAAATCGGCGTCCGCTGAATCAGGGAGACCATCACGAGCAACTCTCGCTCGACAATGTAGTCAAATCGACCGGTCTTCGGCAGAAGGATCCGGGCGACAATATGATGTAGCAGTCTCATGTCCGTAGATAATCTCAATGCAGGAACAGTGGCTCCCTCTGGTAAGATATCATACTCAAAAATACACCGGAGGCTACTAACTCTATCCAACAGACTGTCAATAACTGATCCAGTCATGGGTATATCCCATACCCTGCTCAGAATCTCTATTGAAATGGGAATATCCCGTCCTCTAACCTGAGCAATCCAGTCATCTGATCCGCGGGCAAGTGATCCGTAGAACTCTCTCATCAACCCGGGATAGTATCTCTCACTGAGCGAACAGAAAGTAGCCAACCCAGCATGTCGGATCCACTCTCCTATTCGAAAATGCTGCTGGTCCAAGAAAAAGAAGTCCACTCAGCATCCTCCAACCACTGTCTTGGAGCTCATCCAGCTAGAAGGTGCAAACAACGGTCGTGCAGGCGGATCTGGAGCTCTAGACTCGTGTCGGGCCTTCATTCTCCGCTCTTCTTCATGCTGTGACTGACGCGGTCGGCAAACGACTTGTTTGCAAGGACCCATTGTCAACAATCAAGGTTTGGACAAGGTTTTTGATGGAAATAGGGAGTTTCTAGGGTTTAGGAGCTAAAACCTAGGAGGAATTCCAATCAAAAATGACCATCAAACCTTCAAATCCGAGAAAACGGTGGGTAAAAGCAAGGAAACGAGAGGATGAACATGATGGATACCTGGAATCGAAGTGTCGACTCGGAGGAGAATGAAATTTGGGAGAAAAACAGTTCGGAAATCCTTAAAATCTTAGTTTGCCATCAGGCATATGTCGACTCACGCATGTGTCTACATATGATGTGTCGACTCATGATGTGTCGACTCATAATGTGTCGACACATCGACTTAAAAACTGAAAAACTTGAAATTTCACTGAATGATCAAAATCAATTGAAGTAACATATATTGGAGTCAAATCAGTAATGATCAATCATGATATATCATAAATAAGGTTGAATTGATCTAGTTTAAGTCAAATTAAGGAAAAATTTAATCAAACGGATTGATGATCTCGAGCTCTCTTCTAATCATACAGAATCGATCTTCCAAGAGAGGTTTAGTTAAAATATCAGCTAATTGAAATTCAGTACATATAAATTCAAGCAAAATATTATTATTTTCTACATGATCTCTAATAAAGTGATATCTAATTTCAATATGCTTGCTCCAAAAGTGTTGAACATTTTTAATAATCAGTATTATCACATTTAATAAGTTCTAGCCAACTTGATTCCAAAGTCTTCAAGTTGTTGCTTAATCCACAGGATTTGAGCACAACAACTTCCTGCTGCAATATACTCAGCCTTAGCTATGGATAGTGCAACTAAAATTTATTTCTTGCTAAACCATGAAATTAAGTTAACTCCAAAAAATTGGCAAGTTTCACTAGTACTCTTTCTATCTAATCTATAACCAGCAAAGTTTGCATCAGAATATCCAATCAATTCAGCAGAATAATTTCTAGCATACCACAAACCAATACTAATAGTACCAGATATATATCTAATAATGTGCTTAACAGCCATAAGATGTGATTCCTTAGGTTTAGACTGATATCTAGCACACATGCAAATGCTAAACATTATATCTGCTCTACTAGCAGTTAAATACAATAAAGAGCCTATCATGTCTTTGTATAATCTCTGATCTATAGATTTACCATTTTCATCTTTATCTAGTTTACATGAGGGACTCATAGGCATACCTATTGGCTTAGTAGTCTCCATCCCAAACTTTTTGATAATTTTTCTTGTATACTTAGCTTGGTTGATGAAGATACCATCTGAAGTTTGCTTGATCTATAGTCCGAGAAAGAAATTGAGTTCTCCTATCATGCTCATCTCGAACTCACCCTGCATAAGCTTAGCAATCTCTTGACAAAGAATTTCATTAGTAGCACCGAAAATGATGTCATCAACATACATTTGTACTACTAATAAATCATTATCTTTCCTTTTCAAAAATAGTGTTTTGTCAACATTTCCTCTATAAAATTCATTTTCAATAAGAAATTTGCTTAACCTTTCATACCATGCTCTAGGTGCTTGCTTCAAACCATAAAGTGCTTTGTGCAGTTTGAAAACATGATCTGGATGTGCATGATTTTCAAATCCGGATGGTTATTCAACAAAAACTTTTTCATTTATAAAGCCATTCACGAAAGCACTCTTAACATCCATTTGAAATAATTTGAAGTTCATAAAACATGCAAAAGTTAACAATAGTCTAATTGCTTCAAGCTAGTAACAGGAGCAAAAGTTTCATCAAAGTCAATCCCTTCCTCCTGATTGTAGCCTTTAGCAACTAGCCTAGCTTTATTTCTAATGACAATACCAATTTTATCTAATTTATTCCTAAATACCCATTTAGTGCCAATAATGAAACATTAGATGGGCTTTCTATGAGTGTCTAAACATTATTTCTGTCAAATTGTATTAGTTCTTCTTGCATAGCATTGATCCAATTAAAGTTCAGCTTCTTCAAAATATTTAGGTTCTACTTGAGATACAAAAGCTATGTAATTACATTCATTTCTAATAGAAGCTCGAGTTCTTACCTTTAAATGGATCTAAGATTAATTTCTTAGGGTGTCCATAGGTAGATCTTAATGCACTGGAGTGTCAACTTTTTTTTCATCCTTGTCCTGATTTTCTTCATTTGGTTGAGCTTGATCATCCAATGTTAACTTTTGAAGCTTGTCAGCGCCTGCACAATTATCAGATGTATCCTCTTTTCTCGAGGACTTGTTAGAACATTCTTCAAATACAACATGTACTGACTCTTCTACAACTAAAGTTTGTTTATTAAATATTATGTATGCCTTGCTTGATGTAGAGTATCATAAGAAAATACCTTCATCAGACTTGGCATCAAACTTTCCTAAATGATCTTTTCCATCGTTCAAAACAAAACATTTATAACCAAAAACTCGAAAATATTTCAAAGTTAGTTTTCTTTGGTTCCAAAGCTCATTTGGAGTTTTCTTTAAAATAGGGTGTATCAAAACTCGATTCAAAACATAACAGGCTGTATTTATAGCTTCAGCCCAAAAATACCTTGGCAAATCGTTTTCACAAAGCATTGTGTGTGCCATTTCTTCTAAAGTATAATTTTTTCTTTCTACTACCCCATTCTGCTGAGGTGTCCTAGGTGCAGAGAAATTATGTTCTATGCCTTTTTCATTACAAAAGTTTTTGAAATCTTGATTTTCAAATTCGGTTCCATGACACTATGAATACAAATGACTGAAACACCTTTTTCGTTTGAAACTTTTCTATAAAACTTTACGAATACAGAAAATGACTTATCTTTTTGTGCTAAAAAGAAAATCCAAGTAAATCTCGAAAAATCATCTACAATAACTAATCCATATCTCTTGCCTCTTAGACTTGATGTTCTAGTTGGTCCAAAGAGATCCATATGGAGTAGTTCAAGTGGTCTACTAGTAGTTACAAATCATTTTGGTTTAAAAGAAGTTTTGACTTGTTTTCCAAATCGACATGCTTGGCAAATTCTATCTTTTCAAAATTGATTTCAGGTAAATCTCTAACTAAATTCTTTTTATAAAGTTTTGAAATAAGGTACATACTAGCATGCCCTAACCTTCTATGCCATAACCAACTAGTCTCTTCTGTGGTAGAATTCATTGCAACAAGGCATTCTCCATTCGGTAAAGATAGATCATCATGATCTACAAGATAAATATTTTCATGCCTTTTTCTAATGAATTGTACTCCATTTAAATCTGGACTAGAAATCATGCAATATGATGATTTGAAAATTACTTGAAAACCTTTATCACAAAACTGGCTAATACTTAAGAGATTATGCTTTAAACCATCTACTAAAAGTACATTACTAATGCTATTAGAAGGAGTTATGTGAACCTTACCAATTCCAATGATTTTACCTTTACCATTATCACCAAAGGTCACACTCCCTCCATTCAAAGCTTCAAGAGAAGTAAATTGCTTCACATCTCCAGTCATGTGCCTTGAGCAACCACTATCAAGATACCAAATTCGTTTATTTTCCTTGGTTGCAAGACACACCTGCAATAAGATCAATCTTTGTTTTTAGGTACCCAAGCTAACTTGGATCCTTTCGGGTTAGCATACAAAATTATTCCTTTTGGAACCCACACTTTACCAAAAGATATAATTTTTCTGAAATTACATTGATATGACTCATGACCTAGTTTTTTGCAAGTAAAACAAGTAATACTGGATGATGCAGGCACAAAGAAGTTTTTGAAATACTTTTGTTGCTTTTGAGGTTTATATCTTAAACCTGCCTTGTTGAAAACTGCTCTTTGATTATTAAAAAGTAAATTCAGCTTTTCTGAACTATAAGTAAACTTGTCAACAAAAGGTTTGATTTTCTCAATTTCATTTTTGTATTTTTCATTTTCAAGTTCTAAATCCCTGTTTTTCTTTAAAAGATCATTGTTAGAAACAACATGTTTAGGCCTTTTCAAAACTTCATTTTCCATGGCTAAAACGTTATTTTTCTTTTCCAAAACATGTAGTTTAATTTTCAAAGAGCTAACATTATTAAGTAAAGAATTGTTTTCTAATGATAAACTATTAGCATGCTTTTTTAATTTCTTATTTTCAGATAATACTAACTTATAATCATGCATCAATTCTTCAAAAGCACTTCTAAGTTCATCAAAAGTAAAATCAACTTCAGAGTTGGAACATACCTCTTCATTGTCCTGATGTGCCATGAAGCAGAGATTTGCAATTTCAGTTTGCTCTTCTTCTGAACTGGAGTCTTCGCTATCACTCCACGTGGCCATCATTGCTTTCTTCCTTAGTTTCTTCCTTGATTTCTTGAGGAGAGGACAATCAAATTTATAGTGTCCGGGCTTCTTGCACTCGAAACATATAGGTACTTCCTTCTCCTTTTCATTTTCTTTCTCTTTTTCTTTTTCCTTTCCCTTTTCCTTGGATTGAAATGTCTTCTTGTAGGGAAACTTCCTTCTCTTCATAAATCTTCTAAATTTTTGGGCAAGGAGGGCTTCTTCGCCTTCTACTTCATCATCATCGGACTCATCAATCGAGGATTCTTCTTGAAATTTGATTTAAAAGCGATCCCCTTCTTCTTCTTATCCAAGTCCATTGATTTCTGTTTCAAGTTGAGCTCATAGGTCATGAGCGATCCTACTAGCTGCTCAAGTGGAAGCTTGTCTACATCCTTTGCCTCTTGAATTGCGATCACCTTTGGATCCCATGATGTTGATAGTGACTTAAGAATTTTATTCACAAGATTAGCATTAGATATGACTTTACCAAGACTTCTCATAGCATTTACAATATTTGTAAAATGTGTATACATATCAGTAATAGATTCATTTGGTTCCATTCGGAACATATCATATGTGTGCACTAACATATTGACATTAGTATTCTTCACTTGATCGGTACCCTCGTGGGTAACTTCAAGTGTGTCCCATATTTCTTTAGCAGACATGCATGTAGATATCCTATTGAATTCACTAGGATCTAATGCATAATACAAGAGATTCATTGCCTTAGCATTGATATCGGATTGTTTAATGTCATTTTCATCCCAATCCTCTTCAAGTTTTAGGATGGAAACACCATTAACTACCACCGAAGGAATATGAGGACCCTTATCAACTACTTTCCATAAATTATAATCTATAGAATGCATATAAATTCTCATCCTAGTTTTCCAATAAGTATAATTTGTTCCATTAAAAAATGAAGGTCTATTTGAGGCTTGTCCCTCAACTACACTAGTACCAATTGGGGTTGCCATAGATCTTTACTTAAGGCAGTAAAGCCTATATACTGAGAACAAGGCTCTGATACCACTTGTTGCCCAGAGAGCAACCCAAAAGGGGGGGTGAATTGGGTTTTAAAAAAAAATTAAAGCTAAGCTTGATAATACAAGTAGCACACTTCACAAGACAAGATATGCGATTCAATTCAACAAGGTACTAAAATTAAAGTGCAATGCTCTAAAGTAGTAGTGCAGCAAAAAATTAAAAGCAATAAACAATAAAGTAAAGAGCAAGGAGGTGAAAGAAAATGATGCAGGTGGTTTGACATGATCCTACACTAGGCATGCAAATAGCTGCGGGAGCAGAAATGATTTTAAAACTTTTTTTTTTTTTTTAAAACGCGCAATGGAAAACTGCTCCGCCTAGAACCTAATCTATTCATGTTGCATGTAGGCATGTATCATGATATAAAAATATTTGCAAAATATTAAACAAATAAATCTATTTATGCATGATTAAAAAAATAATTTTCCATACCTTTATTCCGCCTGGAATAACTCTGGAATAAACCTGGAATAGGCTGGAATAGCAGGGATAAATCTATTCCACTTGTCTTCTTCCTTGGGACGTTTGAACACCCTGTTTTGAGCTTGAAAAATAGCGATGAAACGCCACCTTCCGGACCTCCGTTTGCTTCCAAATCGAAGCAGCGGCAAGGTGATCGAGTGTACTTCAATCTTCAACAGAAATCTGCAAGAAAAAGTCAGCAAGAACGGTGTACAATTCGGCCAAAACCTGCTGCCAGAATTTCTGCAGTAGAACAGGAATGGCAGCTTGTCCCTGCGCTTTGGAGCAGTAGCAGCAATTCGGCTCGCCTTGCTTGCTCCCAGGAGTAGAAGGGTACTCCCTCTAGAGGGGAGACACGCTCGGGGCTCTCGGATCCACCTTCATGCACGGTGCTAGCCGCTGGAAGGGTAGTCGATCACAGTGGATTGCAGCAACACTCCTTTGTTGCAGTGCAAGTTTGAGCACAAGAAACAACCGGGACAAAGGCTTTGTTTCTCTCTCTCACACACTCCAAAACCCAGCACCCAATGGATGGAAAAAGGAATGATCTCTCAAACACCCAATGAAATGTCCAGACTACTGTTTTTCAGCTCTTCACACGGTGTAACATCTGATGCTGAAACAGGGGATTGCAGGTACTTATAGGCAGCAGGGGAAGAGGGATATGGAGAGGCAGGGAGGCCAAGAGGCAGCAGCTGCACATCTCCATTTAACCAACAATTAAACAAAGGTTAAAGCCAGCGGGTGGGAGGAGAAGAAGAGACGGCCAGCGGCGAGTTTGTTCGGTCGTTTTGGCTTCCGGTCGCAAGAGTTTCTCCCAGCAAAAATACCGTGTTAAATGGTCAAGTGGAGAGAAAAACACCGGTCCAAAACCATTTAAACCAAACAGTTCAATCCAATTGAACCTGGTTCAAGGGATTAAAATTGGTTCACAACCAATTTAAGGCCAAAATGAACTCCGAATCAGTTCAAAACTGATTCAGTAAAAACCTGGTTCAATCCTGGTCAGCCCGGAACAATTTTCGGTTGACACAGACAAGTGCAAGACGGGGAAAAGAGTGCTAAAAAATACCGTGACCATAAAATCGAGATGATTTCCAATCGTAATCGGTATCCGGATCAGAGAGTAATCCTCTGTGGCAAGTGACCTTATAGGTTCGAACCTAAATGGTAGCACTAGAACAATTCTAGTACCAGCACAGGAAACCATCTAGCAATGGGTCCCGGCATCCGGATAGGTCGAAGATGCGGGAGCAAACTATCGAACCTCTGGCATATGGTTACCATATAATTCATCCCTTGACCTCTAATACTCAGGACGACTGAGATTGGGCTGCCAACCCAGACTGAGTCAGTCCACTACGTGTCTCAACCTCGTAAGCCCAGTGACTCCTCACTAGGACTACCCCGGTCGAGGATTTGCTAAATTGAGATACTGCGAGACATTCAATCCAAACTGTTTGGACAGGTCAATTCCATCTTGGTCCATCACTGCTCCATAAGTACTTATCTGTACCCAGAAACCTTCCATCACCGGATTAAAAATCTGGGTAGTCCGGCACCAAAGTATAGTGAGTTGCTTGCAAGCTACCGTGATGACCTCAGGTCGGAGGGACATATATACCCATATCCAATCGTGAGTATCCCTTTGGCAGAAAGGGGCTACACGGAGTCACGTTCAATGAGATATCACATATCCCACTTGTAGATCACATCAGTGTCACCACACTCATTTGGTCAAGAGGACAACCAAACGATATGAACTACAACAACCTATACTTGATATATTGCCGTCCAGTACAATATATCCTTTGGTTGTGAACAGGGTTTAAGGATCACTCGATACATCCTCTCTGTATCGAAGTCAGTGTAGTCCTAAGGACTTCATCACATGGAAAGAGTTTATTTCAGGGAAATACAATATGTGATGAGCTGCCAAAAAATATTTTATTAATTCAAAGAAAGAGTACAATACTTAGCTCAACCACCTACAACCCAGGCGATTGGCTTTGGGACATAATTTCCAACAGGAAGGAGAGAACAAGCAATCACAAACACAACAATCTATAGTGGTTCGGTGCCAACAATGTACCTACATCCACTCCCTAAGATCCCTTGGAAATTCACTATAATTCAATGATTACAGCTGATTAATTTTTTGGGTTCACTAATCAAGACCCAACTTGTTTTGCAAGGCTTACAAGTCACAACCTTACTTGATTTTACGGGCTAACCAAGAACCTAATTAATTTTTACAAGGCTAACCAAAAACCTCCCTTGGTTTTCTGGGCTAACCAAGAACCTTAGTGGTTTTGCGGGCTAACCACCAACCTAATTGGTTTTCAAGACTTACCAATAACCTCACTTGGTTTTCCAATAGGCTAACCAATAACCTTTACAAGATATAAGATGGAGAAATAAAGAACCAATGTAAGCTTTCAATAATAAAGAAAATAAGTCGATGTAGCTCGATGTAGTGTTGCTTTGCTCTTGTTGAAGCCTTTTGAATGCCTAAGATTGAATGATCTTCAATGCACTTGATAGCTTTGAATGCTTGGAAGGCTTTCTTTTGCTTGAGAGTGGTTGAGCTTTGAATGAATAGGAGTTAAGGCTCTTCTCTCTTCTTTTCTCTCTAAACTCTTTTTGGATATTCAATATATTTTTGAATAGTTGAATAATTATTGTCTTGATTTGATTTGGAGACTTTATATACCTTTCCAAGCCCCCAAAACTGAAATCTAGTCATTATACTTGAAAAACTAGCCGTTGGAGGGCATTTGGACGAGTTCTGTGCTTGAAAAAACTAGTCGTTACTATTGTCAGAACTCCATGTGTCGACACATTAGGTCGACACATGTTCTTCTTGAGTCGACACAAATTCAAAGTGTTCCATTCAGATTCTTTGGAAAAATCAGCTGAGTCGACATATTCTTAGTTGAGTCAACACTTTGAGTCGATACATAAGGTCCATGTATCGACACATCAACTGTTCCTTCAACTTCTGCAAGTTCTATGGCTTGAAATTCTCAGGCGATGTGTTGATCCATGTGTTGACACCTTGAGTCGACACATAAGGTCCATATGTTGACACATCATCTATGCCATTTGAAACATTACTACGTACTGGCCTGAGTCGACACTTCTTCTTCATGTGTCGACACATCATGGCATGTGTCGACACCTTGAGTCGACACATCATCAAAAAAGTGCAGAAATTGCTGAACTTGTACTGGAACATGTTTCCATTTGCCTTAGTTATCCATTCAACCATTTCTTTGAGTGTCCAAGTCTTGTTTTGTGCAATCATTACATTCAAACTTGGTTCTTCAACATAATTGGGCTTCTTCAAATTTTGTAAGCATCCTTTCAATGAAAACACACTTAAAGCAAATCATTAGTCCTCAAATTATACTTAACTGTTTTGCTTATCATCAAAATCAATTAGTGGAGTCAATAATGGCCCTTCAGCCGGGTCGGACCAGAGTCTATCATTTCACTGGCTGAGTCACCAGAGATTCGACCAACCCACCAGGGTCCGACCGACCCACTTCAGCTAGGCCCATATCGGCCCAAAGCGGGCCGCTCCAAGGATGGCCCAAAGTGGGCCGGAAGACCCAGAGGTCCTTTCCAACTGATACCAGAATTATGTTACAATAGATTCCTAACATCTCAGTGCCATTACTCTGCAAATCCCACGATGCCACCTCGTCCTGGTGCCACTTGTCCACTACCAAGATTCTTCTAGGGGCAAATCGGCCATTTTCAGTCTAGTCCCTAGCAGATTCTGGTAAAGTTTTGCGTCTATATAAGGTAAAAGGGGGACCTCGAGGTAAAAAAAAAGGCTCTCACTTTTTCACGAGCTATCTCTTTTCGATTCCTCCATTCTGTTGCTCCGAGTCTCCCACTGACTTAGCCATTGGAGTGTCCCCGCCGGAACATCATCGGCCCGTGGGACCTTTTTTGCAGGAACTGGGAGACACGCACTCCAGCCAACTCAGTTGAGAGAACCCGATCCGGGAGATTCAGCGGCAATATATTGGTGCTAGAAGGAGGGCCTTGAACCTTCGTCCTTGTGTTCCTTCTCCAAAAGGAGGGATCCACCACTAGACAAAACGATGATGAAAGGAAGAGCTCAGAATACCTCCAACAGGAGAGGCCGCTCCCAGACAAGGTCAAGATAATCTCTTAGAGAGAACGATGCCGCCCAGCCTACCATCACCCTGGGACAACAGCAGTTCCAAACCCTTCTAAACCGCATCGACACTCTTGCCATGCAGTTCAGAACCTTCAAGACGCGGCCAACGACAGATAGCAGCTACCCGTGGTACCTAGAATCATTCATCGACCTGCTGCCGAGGGAAGTCGACAGCAAGGAGTCCCTCGACTTCGCTCCCACATGACCCCAGAGCCCCGGAGGTCATAGAAGACTCATGCTAATGGAAAGAGAGTAAGGTCCACCTCGCACTCTTCCACGAATTTGATCCCTGACAATAACTGGCGATGCGATAAGGACCCGAGGGACTATACCAGCAAGCTCCAATGCATGGAGGAGCAAATTACTGAACTGGTCGATTGGCAAAAGGGAAAAGAAGTGCTGGCGTACAACTCTCACCCACCATTCTCCGCTAGAATTATGGGGGAATCTATCCTTCGTCACTTCAAGATCCCCCAGGTGGACGCCTACGATGGCACCACCGACCCTTTGGATCATCTGGGTACTTCTAAGGCCCACATGATGGTACAAGGCACCTCCGACACCCTCCACTGCATCGCCTTCCTAGTGACACTCAAGAAGGTGGCTTGGATGTGGTTCTCCGCCATCTGACCAGGTACGTCCATTCCTTCTTCCAATTGGAAAAATTATTTTTGTCTCATTTCAAGACCTATAACCGGATGCTGAGGAATACGGATTGCCTCTTCCTCGTGCAGCAGAAGGAAGGAGAAACCCTCCGGGATTACATGGCCCGATTTAATTTAGCGACCATGGAGATCCCATACCTCAACGAGCATGTAGCTATGTCGGCCTTGAAGAAGGGGCTGCGATCATCCAGGCTCACTTTCTTACTGAACAAAAAGTTCCTGATAAGTTACTCCGAACTACTGGCCCAGGCTCAAAAATATGCTTTGGCAGAAGAATAAGCGGCAAGCAGACGCCAGGCTGAAGGGAATTCACTTTACAAAGAAATCCAACCTCGATCGAAAAGGCTCTAGAGTAGCCCACTCAAAGTTCGACCTCGATTGGAAAGGCTCTAGGGCAGCCCACTCAAAGTCCAACCTCGATCGAAAAGGCTCTAGGGCAGCCCACCTTCAAGTCCGACTTCGATCGAAAAGGCTCTAGTGCAGCCCACTCAAAGTCCGACCTCGATCGAAAAGGCTCTAGGGCAGCCCACCTCCAAGTTTGACCTCGATTGGAAAGGCTCTAGGGCAGCCCACTCAAAGTCCGACCTCGATTGGAAAGTCTCTAGGGTAGCCCACCTCCAAGTCTGACCTCGATCGGAAAGGCTCTAGTGCAGCCCACTCAAAGTCCGACATCGATAAAATAGGATCTAAGGCATCCCACTCAAAGTCCGACCTCGATCGGAAAGGCTCTAGGATAGCCCACTCAAAGTCCGACCTCGATCGAAAAGGCTCTAGGGCAGCCTACCTCCAAATTTGACCTCGATCCAAAAGGCTCTAGTGTAGCCCACTCAAAATCCAACCTCGATCAGAAAGGCTCTAGGGCAGCCGACCTCGAAGTATGACTTGGATCAGAAAGGCTTTAGTGCTGCCCACTCAAAGTCTGGCCTCGATCGAAAGGCTCTAGGATAGCCCACCTCCATGTCCGACCTCGATCGAAAAGGCTATATAGTGCAGCCCACTCAAGGTCTGACCTCGATCGGAAAGGCTCTAGGGCAACCCACCTCAAAGTCCGACCTCGATCGGAAAGGCTCTAGTGCAGCCCACTCAAAGTCCGACCTCGATCAAAAAGGCTCTAGGGTATCTCACCTCCAAGTCCGACCTTGATCGGAAAGGCTCTAGTGTAGCCCACTTATATCTAACCTCGATCGGAAAGGTTCTAGGGCAGCCCACTCAAGATCCGACCCCGATCGGAAAGGCTCTAGGGCAGCCCATCTCCAAGTCCGATCTCAATCAGAAAGGCTCTAGGGAAGCCTACCTCCAAATCCGACCTCAATCGGAAAGTATTTTATGGAATCCTTAAACACTTAAAGAATTTTCCTATAAATGGCTAGTTCGAAGATCCCTTAGAAATAGTTCTAAAAGTAACGAGTTCGGACTAAGCCGACCTCTCGACACTTGGAAGTATTTCTTATAAATGGCTAAGTTAAAAGTCGATTGGGCACTTAGCAACCGCAGAAAAAGTCATTGGTTGGCAATAAAAAGATATGGGCAGACTTTTATAATTGATTTTAAGTCTTGCCAAGTAAGTACAAAGGGGAGAGATCCTTCCCACTCGTTGAAGGAGCTTCGACTTTGGCCTCTCGCGCAGCATCCGAAGCCTCGACCAAAGCCTCCGTTGGTCCTGCATTGGCAGTAGTTTGGGTGTCAGCCCCGATGTTGGCCAGGCCCCCTTTTCCTTCTCGTGGTTGCCTTAGCTGTATTGAGGACAGATCGAGCTTTGGGAAAGCTTTGGCCACCTTTTTTAAACAGTCATTAAATCCATATTCGTAGCTCGCTGCCCCAACCTCCTCCATCTCATCACAAAAGTCAGCAGAAGCTTTGTATTCTGCCATGGCACCGCGGACCTGCTCCATCGCCAGCTCCTTCGCCTCTCTTAGTTCGGTCAAGTACTTCCCCGCTAATGCCTGGTGGGTCTGCGTGCTCCTTTTGGCATCGACAGATTGTTGCTCTTCATCAAGCAGTCGATGAGTCAAGGATGTGATCTTTTCCTTCTTCCTCTTCGACTTGGCCTCCCGCTTGGCCAATTGAGTCCACAGGTCCTCTGCTTGCTTCCTCAAGGATTATGCTTCGGCCAGACTGGCCGAAAGCCTCTCTTCTGCAGCCTTCTGCGATGCCATTGCCGCCGCCCTGGCTGCCTCCAGCTCTTCGGCCTTCCTAGCCAAGGCCTCTACCACGTCGACCATCTCATTGAGGCCTTCGTCCATTAGCGAGATCTCGTGAAGAAGCTACAAGTAACAGACCACGTTAGTCATACACAAGAAAAGAAAAGAAGAGAAGAAAATGAAAGGATGACAAATTTCCTTCATCAGACTGAGGTAGGCGCCTCTCACCACCTCGTGCAGCCTGCACTGACTCGACTCCTCCCAGTCAGCCTGGGTAATGGCCCCTTTGAGTAGGTCCCTAGTTTGCCTAGAGTTGTGAAGGGCGTGTAAACACTGGAAGGTGTCATAGTTGACTTTCAGCCTCTACCCCTCCAGCTATCCCTTTCTTGGGGCTGACCACCTCAATCAGCTCAGCCGATGACGAGGTCGGGGCCGTCCCCACCTCGATCAGCTCAGATAGGTCTGGCTTCGATCGGACGGCTGACTCCCTGACAGTGGGCAGAGGCCTCAACGCCTTCGCCTCCAACCACTTTGACAAGGGCATTTTGTCCTCGTTGGAGTCCGATGCTTCAACAATCGTGGGTTGTTCCTCCACCGTTGTTTCTTCTGCTTGCTTGCGGTCGGCTCCATGGATTGGGTGGCCCTCTTCCTTGCTGCCCACTCTGCTATCTTCGCATGGTCGGGCTTCATTTTTCCTCCTATTACAAGAGCAAAATCAAAGTAAGGAAAGAAGGAAATATAACCGATATAAAAAAAAATAGACCGACGACAATGGTTTCTACCCTACCCAACTATTTATGATGGCTAACTCCGGTCGAGTGGAGGCTATCCTCCCGAAGCAGCTCTGTCATCATTGTGATACCAATAGCCTCTAACTTATTAAAGTCAGCTTGGTCGGCCATCAAGACCACCCTCCCTTCGTTGGCTATCAGCTTCGGTTCTCTCCATGATGGGTTAAAGCCCCAAGGCTGAAGACTGTGTACAAAGAAAACTTTTGACTTTCATCCATGGATGGCCGACGGAAGACCTCCGATTATCTTCTGCTAGAGACAGGGGTTGAACACCCACCACTCCTTACTCCAGAAGTCTTTCTTCAGGATAAAAAATGTTGTAAAAAGGGAAGTCCTGGGTTCTACTCCAACCCTCTGGCACAAGACCATGAAGCAGCTGATGGCTCGAATACTATTCGGGGTCAGCTGTGTAGGGGTGACTTGATACAAGTTGAAGATCTGGACAAAGAAATCGCACAAGGAAAATCGAAGGCTAGCCTTTAAATGATCCTCATACATCGAGAGGGCTCCCGAGCTCGGCAGCTTGGTCACCCTCCCTTCCCAATCTGGGACAGTGAGGTGTAGAATGGAAGGGATATTGAACCTAACTCTAAGGGCCTCTACCCGATCCTGCATTAACTCAGATTGGACGTGGTTGGGACCTAGTTCCTCTACCCTACGGCTAGATCTTCGGCTATCGGAGGTCATTGCTATGGGGCTTGGAGGGAAGAAGGACTGACCTGAGGACCATGTTTCCTAAAAGGCTGGAGACGGTGGAATGAGGCGAAACCTCTCTTCAAAGGCGATCTCTCTCCAAGGGTGGACGCAACAAAAGCTTCACCCAAAGTCTCAACGCCCCCCTTTTATAGCCCATGGAGGAACCAGTTACCACCATTCCTCGAGCACCGTGATCCAGATGCCAGGCGGTACAACTCCTCATGCAGCGAAAGTCGATGCAACGGAAGGAAACACATTCTAGCCACAATCCATGTGATCGCCAGATCAGCGATGGATGGGTTGCCCCCAGTGCGGCACTAACCGCCTAGATGTCACCATGTCACTCAAATCACCTCCGAAGCCCGACGGCCAAGTGGGCCAGGTTGGCCACTAATCATTACGTCGCTTTTGTATTAACAACCGCTCCTTCAGCTTCCAATACGGGGTCGACACTTGTCCTGGGCATGAGTTTCTGGAATGGGGAATGACTAGATGCAGCACACCTGATCAGATTTGCAATCCCTCAAGGATAAATGCATTCAATGCGAGAATGATGCTCTTGCCTTCCAAAGCTACAAGCCTTCCTGAAGGCCAAGAGCAAGGGGTAACTGTTATACACAATCGGCCTCCCTCCAAACCAAATCGGAGCTGACAACCCTTCAGTCGGGTCGGACCAGAGTCTATCGTTTCGCTAGCCGACCCACCAGAGGTCTGACCGATCCACTTCAGTTAGGCACATATCGGTCCAAAGCGGGCCACTCCAAGGATCGCCCGGAGGCCCTAAAAGCCCTTTCCAGCTGGTACTAGAATTCTGTTACAACAGATTCCCGACATCTCAGTGCCACTACTCTGCAGATCCCACGATGCCACCCCATCCTGGTGCCACCTGGCCACTACTAAGATTCCTCTAGGAGCAAATCGGCCATTTCTAGCCTAGCCCCTAGAAGATTCCGATAAAGTTTCGTATCTATATAAGGTAAAAGGGGGACCCCGAGATAAAAAAAAGGCTCTCCCTTTCTCACGAGCTATCTCTTTTCGATTCCTCCATTTTATTGCTCTGAGTCTCCTACTGACTTAGCCATTGGAGTGTCCCCGGCCAGAACATCACTGGCCCATGGGACCTTTTTGTAGGAACCAAGAGACGCGCACTCGAGCCAGCCCGATCGAGAAACTCCGATCCGGGAGATTCAGCGGCAACCTATTAAAATTATGAAAATTGTACATCTAAAACTATAAAGTGGGGAGGAGGAAATGATGGGATAAAGAACACATAAGAAACTGGAGAAATATCATAAGGAAAGCATCAAGAAATTGGTCTAATAATTTTTGTATGTTAATTTTGGTAGGAGGTAGGCATATAATATATAAATTTCAGGAGGATATCTAGACATGAGTCTCGATGGTTTCCCACCAATTTGGAAGGATGTTCACAAAATCTTAGCTTGTTCATGAACTACATGGCTTTTAAGCTCGACAATGGTGAGAACACGAGACTTTGGAAGTATAACTAGTTGTGATGGCTTTGTTATTTTTTAATTTATATGCCCAAGTACTAAAGGGAACTTTGCAGGTGGCTGGACCTTACCAGGGGCCTAGGGTGTATCTTTTGCCCAAAAGAAGGATTCACTTTCCTTAGCATGAATCTACTATTGGTTCATCTACTGATTAGTGTATTTTTTGCCCAAAAGAGGGATTCACCTTCCTTCTCATGAATCTACTATTGATTTATCTATTGGTCGCTTTGCAATTTATGAAGATGGATAAATGATGGAATTTGGAATGCTTTGAGAGCTGTGCAATGGGTGATCCAATGATGGATCCGTGCAAAAGAAGGTGAATCTTTCTCTTGTGCCAAATTTCCAACACTGATCTCCAAGACCTTTACTTTTAGAAGTGTTTCAGAATTAAAAGAATTCCAGCAAAAAAATATTTTAGTTGGGCAATCAAGAGTGGAGAATAAACCTCACTGGAACTCTTATAATTCTAATAATCAATGAATGTTTCTTATAATTATTTTCTTTTCTTTTTCTTAAGGGAGCTTATTTTTCTTATAATCCATATAAGAGATCATTAATAGCTAGCTTGCTAAAGTTTAAGAGAAATGGTCAATCAACTTTACTAGAATGGAAGCCTTCTTCAATTGAGAGATCTCACATTCATGGTACTGATATCCTTATTGTAGTTCTTAAATGAAAAAAACTTGAAATGATTAATTCGCAAGATATACCCTGGGTAAACCATGCAGAGTAGGTTATTATATTGATCGATCTTGTTGGGATATCTTGGTTCAGCTACGGACCAGGCTCCGGTTTGACTTATCGAAGCCCTGGTTCTCTGGGCTCCGGGCTTCGGACTAAGTGAAGGCTAACTGTAAGCAACTCAAGGCTTCACACCGAACTACAACATCCGAAGGCCAGCCCTTCGGATAGCACCTTCGGCCCCGGCCGAAGTCTGAACTACTCACCGACTTCCGAAGACACAAACTTCGGTCCCCACCGTAGACATGATCTCCGGCCTTGGAAAATATCAAGCCTTCGACCCACGCAAGGAGAAACCCAAAACTTGAACTACAATCTGTTCCAAAAAGGAAACTATAACTAACGGTTATAGTCGACACTCATCATGCCATGATCATGGCATGCAATTCCTGCAACCACGCCTCCGATCTGGCCGGAATCGCTCATTGACAACCCATGATCGACTATCATGGGAGTGAATGGCTCCCCATGATCTCCGAGAAAAGAGTGGGCCACAGACTGGAGGCCATCTTTTAAATATGGATAAGGAGGATGGCTTGAGAGGTATGCATAAATAATATTGCACATACACATTTCCAATCTTCGAGAGCTCTTTTTCTCTTCCACTCTCGACATCTTCCCCATTCTGTGGCTAGAATCCACCACTGACTTAGGCATCGGAGTGTCCTCCGCCGGAACAACTCCGGCAAGGAACCTGTTTTACATGTGAACCAGGGAGCGGTCCTGCAATGCAGCGGCTCCGACCGACCGATCCATGGACTCCATGCCAACAGATTGGCATGCCAAGTAGGGGGACAGTTTCACTAATATTTGTTAAGCTCCCTCCTAGACAAGGGAAAGAAACAAAGAATTCTTTGATGGCAAGAGGAAAAGCCCAAAATGCTTCTACAAGCCAGAGTCGTGCTCCATCTTAGCGGGGTGCACCCTCAGAGGTGAACGATGTTCCACCTCCCATGGTTACTATAGGAGCACAGCAGTTCGAAGCTCTTTTGAACCAGGTCGCCAACCTGACGGCCATGGTTCAAGAGTTTCAAGACAGAGCCTTCCCGGTGGCAAACCCACCAGCTATTTCTAGACATAGCTCTCGATCCCGAAGAAGGAGAGCACCACGGGAGGATTCGGCGCATCCCTCCCCCCATTCTTGGCCCTCTCCCGAAGGCCGAGCTTCGAGACTGCCTAGGTCCATCGATTCCCCACAAAAGGGAAAAGGCATAGGCAAACTTTCTCCTCCTCCGAAGACTCCACTTCGGTGGAGAGAGTGTCCAAGAAGACTCCCGATTATGATGAGAGGTTCAGAGCCATCGAATCAGAGATGGCAAGGGTGCGAAAGCAGAGAATGCAGGATCAGAGGGATCCCAAGGACCTGATTGTGGGTGATCTACGCCCACCCTACACCGACTGAGGACAAGGTGGAGAGTTTTGTGAAAAACTCCATCATCTTCAGGTTCGGCATCCCACACGTCATCATCACGGACAACGGGAGATAATTCAACAATCCGAAGTTCAAGGACTTTTGTGCTCGGTACCATCTCCAGCATCGGCTGACATTCGTTGCACATTCACAGTCCAATGGAGAAGCCGAAGTCACCAACCGGACCATCCTCCATGGTTTGAAGACAAGGTTGAACACTGCCAAAGGGCTTTGGGCCAAGAAACTGACATCTGTTCTTTGGGCATACCGAACTACCCCAAGAACAGCCACCGTCGAATCTCCGTTCAACCTAGCCTACGGTACCAAAGCCGTGCTACCTATCGAAGTCTCCCTACAGTACTTGAGAATTGATAACTATGAAGAGCTTGAGAATTTCGATCGTAAAAGGATCGATCTGGATCTGCTATCAAGCACCAGGCTACAGTCCCAGATAAGAATGGCGGCATACCAGCAAAAGGTCGCCAAGTATTACAATGAAAGGGTAAAGGAGCAAACTTTTTGCATGGGGGACATGGTATTGCAAAGAGTAGAAGTATCCAGGCCAACGGAATAGGGTAAACTCTCTCCTAACTGGGAAGGCCCATATCAAGTCGAAGAAGTCATTCGACCAGGGACATATCAATTCAAGACCCTGGAGGGGAAGACCCTATCTCGACCATGGAATGTACAAAACCTTCACAAATACTATCAATGAAAAAGTTCCAAAAAACTCCTGCACAAAGCTCCTTAACCCTACTCGACTTAGAACGGCTAGTTGCATCGACTGAACGACAACAGCCTAAATAACTCGATCTGAACAATCGGTCAACTGCATAAAGGAAAGCCTGATCCACTCACCTTATCGGTATGCTCGACGAGCGCAATGGATGGCCTAACCAGGCCACCAAAAAGATCAAAGGCGCAGGGATGGTTTTCGTAACCTACCCTACGGTGAATCCGAACACGCGCCGAGACAGACCTGAACAGCCTACCTTAATCACGACAGAAAGTGCATAGGGATGGTTTTCATAACCTACACTACGGCAAATCTGAACACGTGCCTAACAGGACCATTGTCATCCTCTCTGTCAACAACAAACACTCTCAGAATGGTCCAACGGACCCTACTTCTTCCCTACAAACTACAAGTGGTTCATGAAGTCTACATTATAGACAAATCGTGATGCAACACATCGCAGAAAATACACGGGAAGAGGTAACACAAAAGATCTTTTATTTCTTTCAATTTTTCTTACATAAAAGAAAGAAAAAAAAAGAAAAGAAAGAAAAGAAAGAAAAAAGAAAGAAAAGAGAAAGAAACTCTCCTATAAAGAGAGTAAGAAAAGAGAAAAAGCTCTCTAAAAGAGAGATAAAAAAAAAAAGCAGCAGCAGCAGCAGCAACAACAGGTTAGGAAATTTACATTTACATTAACTCCCCAACAGGTTTTTCCCGTACCGTCGGGGAGAGACCAGTGGGACGACAAAGGGCCCCCGGGGTTCTCGTTCGAACTCAAGTCTGACCCATCGTCGGAGTCAGAATTGAATTCGTGGCTGGGGAAGGGAATAGAGGGTTTGATATTATCCAAGCCCTTCAGGTCATAAAACCTGGAGGCTTTCCTCCGACACTCCCGAAACCCCTGGTGGAAGGAGTCCAGAGCCACCCCGGCGACCTCATCCTTGAATGAGGCAGAAGTCCTGAAGCTTGCGACAGCCTCCGCCGCCTCCTTCTTCGCCTCCTCCGCCATCGTGGTTGCCGCTGTGACTTGGACCCGGGCCTCCCTCAACTGAGCCTTCAGAAGGCGGACCTTTTTCTCGAGACAGTCAACTAGAGGCTCCTCCTCCTCGCCAACGGGCCCAGGTGGCCCTAGACTTTGCCTCCTCTCGAGGTCAATAGCCCTCCTCTTCGCTGCACGATGAAGCTCGGAAGTGCTGAACCTCATGGTTGATAGAAGGAAGACACCAACAGAAATGATGGCCTTCGACAGCAGGGGGCAGGGTCCTATTTATAGAAGCCCTGCGCCCATAATCGACTACAGGGAGGCACGTCCCATGTCCTTCCCGACCAACTGAGAAGGTGCCACATGTCTGGGTGATGCTTCGAGAACCAGAACGTCTTTCGGAAGCCATCCCCAGGACCGCAACCACCATCACTTCGAATCCGGAGAAATCCGCGTCATGCGACGGCATCATTAATGGTCTCTTTTTGGAAAAAAGAGGCCCGACGGCTCATAAGGCGCAAGAGATCGCGACTATACAAATTTCGACGTGCCACATGGACAACGGTGATCCTAATCAAATCCCCCTAATTATTGATTGGCGGGGAGATGACTCCTGTCTGCCCCAACAGACAAGCTAATCGTCCGAAGGAAGGCAACACAATGGAGTCTGGTCCGTTTGAGGGTTCGTCCTTACCGACTGAACGGCCTTCGAAGGCTATCGTTCGACTAGGCCAAAGAAGAAATGGTAGAACTGTTTCAGACTACACATGAACACATGAGGCACAACAATGCATGTGCAAAGAAAAGAGAATTCATTCCAAAATCTGGAAAAATTGCAATACAAAGTTCATTGGCAATACAAGTAAAAGAAAAAGAAAATACATTCGGAGTGATCCAGGTCACTCAACATCAATAGGACTGGGGCAACCTATCTACTTGATCGAAGAAGGTCTCATCAGTCTGGGCCGGGATGGGAGAACCTTCAGCCTAGACTCCTCCAGCCAGAGTCGCCTCCTAAGCCGAGATCACAGCTGGGATCACCTCCGAGTTTTTGACTGAGGTAGCAGCCTCCTCCGTCGGACATGGTGGCTCCTCGACCTCCCCTACAGCTTCGGCCTCCTCCGCTTCTTCCCCCTCCTCTCCAATTATGTGGAAGGAGGGGATCTTCGAAAGGTCGAGGTGAGGGAGTGTTTTTTTCACCTTGGAAAGTCCATCATTAAAGCCATACTGGTAGGCATACAATGATGCTTCATCAATCTCTGTCTGAAATTATGAAGATATCTTGAAGTCAGCCACGACATTGTCTATCTGCTTCCTCAGAGCTTTGGACTCCCTCTTGGTGGCTTCGGCCTCCCTCTTGGCAGTTTCAGATTCTAGGGTCGCCTTTACGGCCCTCCTTGAAGCCTCCTCTGCCATCTTGGACAGGCTCTCCATCCTCTCCTGGTTCTCCCTGGCAGTCCGCTCCAGGGATTCAACTTGCCTCTTGCTCCTGTTCCACCCTGCCTCTTATCCCACTATCCTTGAGTGGGCGCTTTTCAGTTCGCCCTTCAGGTCGCGAACTTCATCGGTCACCCGGACAAGACTGTCCTCCATGGATTGCTTCAGCTCCTCGGCTACTTCTCTGGCAGCTTTAGCAGCCTGAAGCTCCTCCTTGAGGTTGTAGATAAGGCTGTCCACGTTCCCCAAGCCTTCCTCCATGAAGGTGAAGTCATAGACCAACTACATCAAAAAAGAAGAATCGAGGGTCAAGTAACTCTTAAGGCAAGGGAGGCGGTGATAATCATACCTGTTGCAGGGCGGCAAAGCCAGAATCGGACACTTTGTGAAAGCTTTGGTTTTGGAGAATTGCTTGTTTGCGGGGCTGAATCGTGCCCTTCAACGCCTGTCTAGCCTCCTCCGGGACCAGTAGTTCTCCCATAGGCGGGAGCTCCAAAGAATTCGTCGGGGCGATCTTCGGCTGAAGAAGCTCCGCAGACGGACTCTCCTTCGACTTGCCGCGCCTTGCCCCTATCAGCGATAGATGGGCAAACTGGTGGCACTTCCACTCCTTGAGGCGGGCCTCCCGTCGTGTCAATTGGGGAGGCAACCGCCGCTGGAATCTCGACTAGGCAGGGCCTCGCTGGAACCTCTTCCGCGGTCGCTGCATTTTCCCCCGAGATGCCTCGGGAGGATGGAGCACTTTGGTCCCCTTCGGGACCATCTCTCCGAGCTCTCTTCCGAGCTGCAGACCTGGTGGAAGGGGCTTGTGCCACCCTCCTCTCTGAAGTCTGGCAAAGCCAGCTCAGATTGTGCTTCATCCCTCCACCTGCAGGCAAAGAGGATCACCTCAGTTAAGTGAGCTATAATGAAACCTAAAGAAGAAGAGCAGAAATTTCCACTGCTATACCTAGTGAGGGAAATTTACTGATTTCCGCTCGATGGAGGTTCCTCTCCTCCAACAACTTCTGGATAGGAGCAACTTCCGAGTTGGTCAGAAGATCATAATCTGACTGATCGGCCGTCAAGACTTTCTTTCCGTCATTGGCGGTCAGGCGAGGCTTCTTCCACTCAGTGTCGAAGCCCCATGGGTCGAAGGACAACACAAAAACAAAGACAGGTTTCCACCCGTGGATGGCGCTGGGCATGTCCTTGATCACCCTACGGCCCGATCTGGGATCGATCACCCACCATCCGTTGCTGTGGAAGTCCCCTTGAGGACGAAAAGGGTTGAGAACAAGTTGGTCCTAGGCTCTACATTGGCGATGCTGCACATGACCAGGAACCCACAGATGTTCCTGATGCTGTTTGGGGTTAACTGCGCTGGCACCACTTAGTACAAGCAAAAAATCTTAACAAAGAAGGGGTGCAGGGGAAATCGAAGACCAGCCTTCAGGTGATCTTCGTATACAACTAGGCCCCTAGGGGGAGCTTCGTTCGCTCGCTCCTCGGGCATGGGGAGGACGAAGGGAAATTCCTCAAGAATGCGGTAGCATTCCCAGAGAAGGGTTGCCTTACTTTGAGAAACCGAACTGGAGACCAACTCCGAACCTACTATATCTCCGGCCCCCAAGGGCCCAACCTGCTTCCCCTGACTCTCTACGGTCTCCTCCATGACAAAGGAATGAAGCAAAGGGGTGGAAAGAGGATTCTACCTGAAGAGTAGACTGGTACTCCAGAACGGTCTAGGCAGAGAATGAGACGAGGTTGAAGAAGCTTCCTTGCCTAGACCTTCACTCTTCTCTAAAAGAAAAGTAAGGGTCTCTGGATCCCCGTAGAGGGTTAATTTGACTCAAGGTTATCCTGGGAGGTAACCCACTTACGACTGACGCCAGGATAAGATCTATCCTTCATCCAATGGGCCGAGAACAGCCACCACAACTATCCAAATCCCAACCAAAAGATTGCCTCAACCACTGTGCAACGGGATGAGGAGAGATAGCCTCAGGGCCACCTACTCTTCCCTAATTAGGGAATGGCGCCTGTCCACCATCTGATTCTCAAATCGTGATGGGCAGCTCAATAGAGGTCCTGTGATCATTTACTGCGCCGTCTCTCAGGAAGAAAGTGACAAGGCAATAATACTCTCACTTCTCAAGGTAGATCTTCGCTTCAACAACTGAGAGTATGGGGGCAACTGTTGGGATATCCTGGTTCAGCTATGGACCAGGCTCCGGTTCGACTTATCGAAGCCCCGGTTCTCCGGGCTATGGGCTTCGGACTAAGCGAAGGCTAACTGTAAGCAACTCAAGGCTTCACACCGAACTACAACATCCGAAGGCCAGCCCTTCGGATAGCACCTTCGGCCCTGGCCGAAGTCTGAACTACTCACCGACTTCTGAAGACACAAACTTCGGTCCCCGCCGTAGACATGATCTCCGGCCTTGGGGAATATCAAGCCTTCGGCCCATACAAGGGGAAACCCGAAGCTTGAACTACAATCTGTTCCAAAAAGGAAACTGTAACCAACGGTTATAGTCAATACTCATCATGCCATGATCATGGAGCGTAATTCTTGTAGCCACGCCTCCGATCTGGCCGGAATCGCTCACTGACAATCCACGATCGACTATCATGGGAGTGAATGGCTCCCCATGATCTCCGGGAAAAGAGCGGGCCATAGACCAGAGGCCATCTTTTAAATATGGGTAAGGAGGATGGCTCGAGAGGTACGCATGAATAATCTTGCACATATACATTTCCAATCTCTGAGAGCTCTTTTTCTCTTCCACTCTCGACATCTTCCTCATTCTGTGGCTGGAATCCGCCACTGACTTAGGCATCAGAGTGTTCTCCGCCGGAACAACTCCAGCAAGGGACCTGTTTTGTAGGTGAATCAGGGAGCGGTCCTGCGATGCAGCGGCTCCGACCGGCCGATCCAGGGACTCCACGCCAATAGATCTCAATTCTTTTGTTTCTCTCTTGTAACTTTAGTAATTTCATATTTATTTATCATGATACCATTCCAATGATAATATTTATAATTATGTTGCTGCAAGAAAAGAAAACTTAAGTTAGGTACAACTACATGTACCTCAAGCGGCACCTTGATACTCGTTGTGGATTATAATTAGATTTTTCTATATGACCATATCAACTTTTTTATCTAGATATCTCCCTAAAATTTACAAGAAAAATCAGCAGATAATTTTTCAAATTTCTAGGCACAAGCTACATCAATTAGAGATGAGACAAGAATAATTTGGGGTCATATCTAAATCTCACCTGAACTAATATAAGCTACTTAAATTATTAGAACTAGCAACACGTTTAACCGGTGTTTGTCAAACATTTAAGAAACACCCTTCTGTGAATTCTCCTAATTGTTTGTCGTCACGATCTTGCAAACCCTGGTTCAAAGCTTGCCCATTTACCCAATTGTTCTTGCGCAGACAAGCAGCAGCCAGATTTTCATCTATCGAGATTCTACATCATCGAAATTGTTCTCTCCTGGGTGCAAGGGATGCAACCGTGACATTGAGTAAATCACTGTTTCTTTGGATGCAATGACTTGAATAAGCTTGATCAATATACATATACATATACATATACATATATATATATACATACAAACATGTATATATACATACATACATACATATTGTTGTACTCAACCAGCTTTTTCTGAACTGGACCGGAGCTGGCAGTCCTCTGGCCGAACGGCTGACCTACTCCAGCTGAGGTCCGGCTGATCCACTCCACCAGAAGCCTGGCCGACCGACCCATTTCTGTCGAGGTCCAATCGGTCCGCTCCTCCTGGAGGCCTGACGAATACTCTCCCTCGGACGACTGACTGACCCACTTCTGTCGAGGTCCGACTGACTCACTCTAACTCCAGAAGTAACTTAAAGGCCCCAGAAGCCTCTTCTAGCTGGTACCAGAATTCTATTACAATGGACATCATGACGTGGCCATGTCTTGGTGCCACCTGGCCACCATCCTGATTCTCCTAGGGGCAAATTGGACACTTTTATCCTCTCTCCTAACAGAATTTGACAGTATTCCACATCTATATAAGGTAACCGGGGGGACATCGTTTTGGAGCTAAGGACTCTCTTCCCTCTCAATACGCTATCTCTGTTCAATTCCTCCATTATGTTGCTCTTAAGCTCCTACTAACTTAAGCATCGGAGTGTTCCCCGCAGGAACACCACCGGCCCTTGGGGACTTTGTTGCAGGAACTGGGAGAGGAACGTTCTAGCACAGCCGACCGGGCCCGATCTGGGAGAATCTGCAGTACCAGATTGGCGCTAGAGGAAGGGGCCTTGTCCCTTCTCTAAAAGGAGGAATCTACTTGCTAAGCACTGCAATGGCGAAGGGAAGAGCCCAGAACACCTCCTCCAGAAGAGGTCACTCCCTATCCAGGTCCGAAGGACCTCCCAGGGAGAATGACGCCGCCATCACCGCCGAGCCCACTGTCGTTCTGGGACTACAGCAATTCCAAATGCTCCTGAACCGCATTGATACACTCACCACCCAGTTCAGCACCTCCAGGAGGCGGCTAACAACCGGCAACAGCCGCCTGCTGCATCTTGCACCAACCATCAGCCTGCTGCTGAGGGAAGCTGATGGTAGGAAGTTCCTCAGCCTCAATCTCATGCCGTTCTGGAGCCCCGAAGGTCTTTGGGGGCTCATGCTAATGGGAAGAGGGCGAGATATGCCTTATCCTCCTTCACTGACACTGTCCCTGATGGCATTCGACATCTTGTTGAAGTCTCGAGAGACTACACCAGCAAGATTTTGTGCATGGAAGAGTGCATTGCCGAGCTTGCTGATCGGTAAAAATCCAAAGGGGGGCAGGCGTATGACTCCCGCCCACCTTTTTTTGCTGAGATCATGGGTGAGTCAATCCCCCGTCACTTCAAAATCTCGTAGGTGGAACCCTATGACAGTATCACCAACCTGCTAGACCATCTGGGCACCTACAAGGCCCACATGATGGTACAGGGTGCCTCCGACACCCTCCACTACATTGCCTTCCCCGCAACTCTCAAGAGGGCCACTCGGATGTGGTTCTTCGCCATCCAACCAGGTACGATCCACTCCTCCCAACTTGAAAAACTTTTCCTTTCCTATTTCAGGACCTACAGTTGGACCTCGAGGAATACCAATTGTCTCTTCCTCTTGCTGTAAAATAAGGGAGAGACCCTCTAGGACTACATGGCCCTTTCAACTCAGCGGCCATGGAGATCCTGGATCTGAATGAAGATGTAGCTATGTCTGCCTTCAAAAGAGGGCTGCGCTCATCCAGGCTCACCTTTTTCTTGGATAAGAAATTTTTGACAAGCTACTCTGAGTTGCTGGCCCGGGCGTAGAAGTATGCCCTGGAAGAAGAGAAAGTGACGAGCCGACGCCAGGTTGAAGGGAGGTCAGCCTCCAAGAAGTGGAGCGACAAGGCTCCCGAAGTATGACCTCCCAGTGATGGCAACCGCTAGGCCCAGCACCACAGCCCAAAGCCGAAGGACTTCCTCAGGAGGATCAAAATCTATGCACTCCTCTCCCTTCCAAGAGAAGAAGATCCTCCTGGAAATTGAGAACGAGTCCTTCCTACAAAGGCCTTGTCCGATGAGGGGCCCCTCTATGGTGCGGACACCGACAACGGTCTTCACTCACTATGGATCGACTCCTGATGCAGCACATCCAACCTCAACTTGCAGAACAATTTTATCTTGTTAGAATAATAGAAGCAAGACAACTACCAGGACAACTACCAGTCAACTACCAGAGCAACTAACAATCAACTACCATCAAAAGACTACCAAGCAACTACCTCTCAACTTCTCTTGGGATTACTACATCATCATGCCACTTCACCAAGCTTAGAGGGTGCCACATCATCATCCACATCATCAAGCAACACCACATAATGGGATTGCCACCACATGTGCCACCTCACCCATTGAAGTGGGCGATCAAGAAGGAGTCAAATTCAAATTTGGGTGGCCAAACTAAATCTTCACCCCATATCTCTCCAACCATCCCATGTATCTCTCAACTATCCCATGTATCTCTCAACCATCCCATGTATCTCTCCTCTCTTTTAAATTTTAAACAAAGGGCTTGGTAGCTTATAAAAGGAGATCCAACGCCCCATTGTATGTAGTTGATTGTTTTTGGGAATAAAATGAAATGAAGAAGAAGTTCTTTGTCTTGCCATTATTTGAGTGTTTGTGATATTCTCTTATAGCTTTAGATAAAGTTCTAGTTTGAAGTTTGAGAAGCATTTCTTCTTTGGGCGTACAACTTCCATCTAGTTTCAAGTATCAATTCCATTTCCAAGAAGAAGACATCAAGGAGACATCCTTCCATGGATCCCATTTTCCCCAACAAGAGTTTCTCGAGCCTCCATAAGAAGAACAATTCTTATGATCTCCTCTTTTTCTTTGTGTTTTGATCTTTTCAAATATTCCATTTCTAATCCTTTCCTTGCAGGGTTCTCTTTAATCCAGAGTTCAAGAGCTCGTCGTCTTGCCAAAGGAGCATGAATGGATGGGGCGTATTTCCTCGGAACGATCATCTTCTCATCCAGGATTGGTTTATTCGAATGTTACTACGGGTCTATTACTTCAAAAAGAGAGCTCATCATTGGTAACAAATCTTCCTCATTTCTTCATTTCTGATCTATTGAAGGTTAACCTCTAGGTTCTTAATCCTTTAGCCTTAGATTTAATCTTCTTTTAGGACAATCTGGCTATTATTGTGGCATATGTTTAAGAATTACCAAATCTTTCTCTAGGTCTTGCTTGAGTCTCTTAGATTGAAAGCTAGTTCATGTGTTTAGGTTTTCATTGCTCAACTTTTAACTCATCCTCAATAGAAAGCATCTTCATGCCGCATCATTTTGGTATCAGAGCATAGTTGGATTAGGGTAGGATTTGCATAGATGCTGAAATTCATTGTTTGCTAGAATTCTGCACATAGAGTTTTAATATCTTGCATAGCCTGTTAAGTGTTTGCATAATTGCATATTAAATACCAAGGTGAAATCAGGTTGTCCTACTATAAGGGGGAATCCTTATAGTGTAAGGTAGTCCTATCTTGGTCATTACCATTGTTAGCATAGATTAATTTCTCAATTGTCTTACTTGCTCGAATTTTCTGAATCTGTGCGTATATGGTCTGATAAATTAATTGTTTTTCTCAAAATAGAACTCAGAATTTAGTGATTCTTGTTTTGCTAGATCCAATATTAAAAGTTTACATAATTTTTCTAGAATTTTTAGTTAACTTTATAATTTTCGAGCTGTGATTTAGTACTGTTATGTCTAAAATTTCAGTAGAGTTAATTTTCAGCATGGTTGTGTGCTTCATCTTAACTCAATTAAGGGCACCAATATGACATGGGGGCAGGATTGATCACTTGTCCTTAGCCCAAGAACAACAACCCTTATTGTGCATCGAACCCAATCCCCTAATTAAAATTGAGTAGAACCTTATTTGCCCTAGTGGGTTAGGTGAAAGATTAATGGTACGTTTGCAGGTGCCTACCCTAAGCATGCAACAACAGGGAGTAGGTAAGTATTTTAAAACAATTTTAAAATGCACAGCGAAAACATGCTCCACCCAGGATCTAACGCAATCAGGAAGCATGTACAGATTAAAACATGTTATAACATGGGCATGTAATGTTTATAAATATTTTAAATCCATAGATCTACGCATGCATGAATGTAAAATACAAAATCCATACCTTATTCCTGCCGGGAATAAATCTGGTATAGTCCTGGAATAGCAGGGATAACAAGAATAAATTTATTCCTATTGTCCTCCACTTTCAGCACGTTGACAAATGCAGTTCTTTCCACCAAAAATTTGCTGCAGAATGGAGAAGATTTTGCCAACGTATGGATCTCCCTTCCAGCACCAAGAGTTAGGGAACAAGTTTGTAGATCTTCCTCCAAAGGGGAGAAGATGATCCAATGGTTTTGATCCCTTTCCTTTTAGCCAAAATCAGCACCAGAAATTTGCAGCAATCTGAAAAACCTGCAACCAAAAACAGAGCAGAAAAAGAACAGCTGCAAGGAGGTCGATCCAGCTTCCAAGTGCTCGGTTGAACACTCTCAAGAGGGGGAACACGCCGGGGGCTAGCTCTGATCCGTCTCTCGGTCGATGCTAGTCGTTGGAAGACACAAAATGGTGGGAAGGAAGAGCAGAATTTCAGAACCTGTTTTTCAGCAAAACAGAGTTCGTCTTCCTCCAGATTTGAGCACCAGCAAACAGGGATCAAGGGTTGATTACTCTTCCTTCCACTCACCAAAACCCAGCCCTCAACTTCACAGGTGGAAAGGGAAGGAATATCAGCAAGCAAAAAGGAACTCTCACAGCCCTTTTGATTCTCACACGGTGACCTTCTCTCAAAGAACCAGGGGACTGCAGGTTTTAAAAGGGAGCAGCAGCCAGCGAAGAAAATGAAAATGCTGGGAGGCCAAGGGACTTCGGAGGCTTAACCAACATTAAACCATGCATTAGGACTAATTAAATGGGGTTAAAGGCTAATGGGTGGAGGGGAGATGAAGAGGCGCCGAATGGGCTTCCACCGCATGGAATACTCCCAGTGGAAAATTCAGCGTGCAAACCGTTCAAACGAAGAAAAACGGTCCAATGGATGGGTTTAATCCAATTAAAACCGGTCCAAAGGAATTTGGGTTCAATTTGAACGGTCCAAGCCCAATAATCTAAATTCAATTGGTTCACAACCAATTGAAGGCTGAATATAGCTCCGAATCAATTCAAAACTGATTCAGAAAAATCCTGGCGCAGACCTGGTCAGCCCGGAACATTTTTTGGTTGACCCAAACAAGGGGAAGACCGGGAAAAGGTGCTCAAAAAATTTACCGTGATCATAAAACCGAGACGATTCCCAATCGTAATCGGTAACCGGATCAGAGAGTTATCCTCTGTGGCGTGTGACCTCATAGGTTCGAACCTAAACGGTAGTACTGGAACGATTCCAGTACCAGCACAGGAAACCATCTAGCAATGGGTCCCGGCGTCCGGATAGGTCGAAGATGCGGGAGCATACTATCGAACCTCTGGCATATGGTTACTGTATATTTCATCCCTTTGACCTCTAATGCTCAGGACGACTGATATTGGGCTGCCAACCCAGACTAAGTCAGTCGACCACGTGTCTCAATCTTGCAAGCCTAGTGACTCTTCACTAGGGCTACCCCGGCTGAGGATTTGCTAAATTGAGATACAGCGAGACATTCAATCCAAACTGTTCAGACAGGTCAATTCCATCTTGGTCCATCACTGCTCCACAAGTACTTGCGTGTACCTAGAAACCTTCCGTCACCGGATTAAAAATCCGGGTAGTCCGGTACCAAAGAACAGGGAGTTGCTTGCAAGCTACCGTGATGACCTCAGGTCAGAGGGACACATATACCCATATCCAATCGCGAGTATGCCTTTGGCATATAGGGGCCTCACGGAGTCACGTTCAATGAGATATCATATATCCCACTTGCAGATCACATCAGTGTCACCACACTCATTTGGTCAAGAGGACAACCAAATGATGTGAACTGCAACAACCTATACTTGATATATTGCCGTCCAGTACAATATATCCTTTGGCTGTGAACAAGGTTTAAGGACTAGTCGATACATCCTCTCTGTATCGAAGTCAGGTAGCCCTAAGGACTTCATCACATGGAAAGAGTTCATTATTAGGGAAATATAATATGTGATGAGCTGCCAAAATAATAATTTTATTAATTCATAAAATGAATACAGTGCTCAGCACAACTGCCTACAACCCAGGCGATTGGCTTTGGGACACATTTCCCAACAACTCCCACTTGTACTAAAGCCAATTAGAAGAGTATCTTATACCCATTTCCCATTTACAAAAGTCGAACTCTTTGATTCCAAGGACTTTAGTGAAGGGGTCGACCATATTTTCTTTTCCATCGATCTTCAGAAGATTGATGTCGCCTCGCTCCATGATTTCTCGTACGAGATGGTAGCGCCGCAAAATGTGCTTGATGCGGTGATGAGCTTTCGGCTCCTTAGCTTGAGCAATGGCTCCAGTGCTGTCACAGTACACCGAAACAGGACCATCTAGGGAAGGTGCCACCCCTAGCTCTCCAAGGAACTTCCGCAACCACACAGCTTCCTTTGCTACATCTGATGCTGCAATATATTCTGCTTCGCATACCGAGTCTGCAACAGTTGCCTGCTTGGAGCTTTTCCAGCAGATCGCTCCTCTGTTCAGGGTAAATACAAACCCTGACACACTTTTGCTATCATCTCTATTTGACTGGAAACTGGAGTCAGTGTACCCCACAAGTTTCAAGTCAGGTTCTCCATAAATCAGCCATTGATCTTTAGTATTTCTTAAATACTTAAGGATGGTCTTAACCACCTTCCAATGTGCCTCACCTAGGTCAAACTGGTATCTACTCACTACTCCTAGTGAGTATGCCACGTCTGGTCTAGTACAAGTCATAGCATACATGATAGAGCCTACTGTTGAAGCATAAGGTACTCTACTCATGCGCTCTCTTTCCTTAGGAGTTGTCGCACAATCCTTCTTGGAAAGAGTAATTCCAGAACCTATCGGAAGATAGCCTTTCTTGGAATTTTTCATGCTGAACCGTTTCAGCACGGTATCTATGTACGTAGATTGGGACAGTCCCAAAAGCTTCTTAGATCTATCTCTATAGATTTTCATACCTAGTATGTAAGAAGCTTCACCAGACCTTTATTCCTTGTAATGCTGCGACATCATTCCCGATTAAGAGAATGTCGTCAACATACAGTACTAGGAATACAATCACAGAACCATTAACCCATTTATAGATGCACGGTTCTTCTCCGTTCTTAACGAAGCCGTACGATTTGATACACCTATCAAACTGTAAGTTCCAACTTTGAGATGATTGCTTGAGTCCATAGATGGACCTATGCAACTTGCATACTTTTGATTCATCTGTGGATGTGAACCCTTCAGGCTGTATCATATACACCTCTTCTTCCAGCTCCCCATTTAGGAAAGCGGTTCGGACATCCATCTACCAGATCTCGTAATCAAAATATGCTGCCAAAGAAAGCATGATCCGAATAGACTTGAGCATTGCCACAGGGGAGAATGTCTCGTCATAATCGATACCATATCGCTGACGATACCCCTTAGCAACCAGACGGGCTTTATAGGTTTCTACCTTCCCATCTGCGCCCCTTTTCCTCTTGAAGATCCATTTACACCCGATGGGTTTTATTCCTTCAAGCAGATCAACTAATGTCCAAACATTGTTGATTTCCATGGACTCCATTTCGGATCGCATGGCTCCAAGCCATGCCTCAGAGTCAGATCTCTGAAGTGCATCCATATAGGTGATCGGATCCTCATTGTTCTCATCGAGCTCAATGGGATCGCCGTCCCGGACCAAGAAACCGTAGTATCTGTCCAACTGACGCGGTATTCTACCAGATCTCCTAATGGGTTCAGGGTGTGAGTCAATCACAGCCGGTTCCACGATGTCCTTAGAGTGTGCAGGTTCTTCTATTGACTGAACTTCATCAAGTTCAATCTTAGAGGCTATAGTTCCTTCTCCAAGGAATTCCTTTTCCAAAAAGATAGCTCTAAGAGAAACGAACACCTTTTGTTCATTCTCCAAATAGAAGAAATACCCTTTGGTTTCCTTAGGATAACCAATGAATAAACACCTGTCAGACTTAGAACCAAGTTTGTCTGCGTCTAAACGTTTTACGTAAGCCGAACAACCCCATACCCGAAGGTGTGAGATTGAGGGTTTACGTCCATTCCACATCTCATATGGAGTGGAGACAACAGACTTACTTGGAACATTATTCAACAAGTAACAGGCTATCTGAAACGCATATCCCCAAAAGGATAGCGGCAGAGTTGCAAAGCCCATCATTGATCGAACCATGTCCAACAAGGTTCGATTCCTCCTTTCGGACACACCATTCAACTGTGGTGTTCCTGGAGGAGTCCACTGAGAGAGAATTCCATTCTCCTCAAGATATGTCAAAAATGCACCAGATAAGTATTCACCACCTCGATCAGATCGAAGGGTTTTAATACTTTTTCCAGTTTGCTTTTCTACTTCATTACGGTATCGTTTGAACATTTCAAACGACTCAGACTTATGTCTCATTAGAAAGACATAACCAAACCTCGAAAAGTCGTCTGTAAATGTAATGAAATATTTGTATCCTCCTTTGGCACTAATTGTCATTGGTCCACATACATCAGTATGTATTAGACTTAGGAGTTCTGTAGATCGTTCACATTTTCTAGAAAAAGGTGACTTGGTCATTTTACCAAGTAAGCAGGATTCACAAGTGGGCAGTGATTCAGAATCACTGACCTCGAGAAGTCCATCTCCTCGCATCTTGTTTATCCTATTTTGGTTAATATGACCCAATCTACAGTGCCAAAGATACAAATTATTGACATTATCTAACCTTGGGCATTTGCTAGAAGTGTACATTACACTAACAGGCCTTGATAGTACAAATATGCCATTATTTAATCTAGCTTTCAATATAACAGCATTATTCAAAATAACATTGCAAAAATCTCCTTTTATTGATAGTTCAAAACTACAATTGGCCAAAAGGCCTACAGAGATTATGCACATAATGAAACTAGGACAATAGTGATAGTCGACTAGTTCGACAGTACAAGACTCAAAGACAAGACGCAGGACTCCAACCGCCAGTACTGGAACACGATTTCCATTCCCGACGCTCAGAAACTGTTCTCCATCTTCAAATCTTCTGCTAACTTGAAGTCCCTGTAACGAATTACAAACATGAATTGGACTACCAGTATCCAATACCCAGTTAGCAGTATCAACAATTGAGTAATTACAAGGTTTTATCATATAAATTCCTTGTTCAGCAGACTTCTGCTTTCTCGGCCTGTTCGAATCAAGGGATGCAATATAAAGAGGACATTTCCTCTTCCAGTGTCCCTTCTTCTTACAGTAGAAGCACTCTGCAGAAGACTGATCAGCCTTAAACTTCCTGGTCTGACTCGGGCCAGGAGCACTCTGCACCTTCTTTCCCTTTTTATTTATTTTCTTCTTCCCTTTCTTAAAGGGACGACGACCTCTACTTCCTCCCACTAAATTCACCACCCCCTTATTAAGTTGGTGGTCTTTCTCGAAAGTCTGCAGCAACCCCAAAAGACCATGGTAGTTGACTGCAGGCTTGTTCATTCTATAATGATCAAGAAAGTCAAGATAGGAGGGAAGAGAATTCAGATCGCATCCTTGCCGAGCTGCTCGTGCAAGGGGCATCCGAGTTTGTCCAGTTTTTCAATCAGCTCGATCATGTACAATACATGATCAGTGACTGAACCACCATTCGGCATCTTGGAGTTGTAGATGGCACAAGACACTTTGTACCATTCTACATCATCCGGGGTGCCGAAGGATTCCTTCAATTTTTGAAGGATTTCATCAGGTTGGGACTCCTCGAATTTGCGACTGAACTCGTCATTCATCGCAGCAAGCATAATGCAACGGACAGTAGTCCGATCAGAAACCCACTTCAAGTAAGTGTCTCTGATCGCACTCCGTGCATTTGCAGGAGGGATTTCAGGCGCCGGATCCGTTATCACATAGAGGATCCGTTCATGCTCCAGAACAATTCTTAACCTTCGATACCAAGTATTGAAGTTATGACCCTTCTACTTCTCGTTATCGAGAAGTGACCGGAGCGACAAGTTTGAAGACATCTGAAAAGAAAACAAGACCAAATTAGTTTATGAATTAATAACTTAACCAAAAGACTTGGACTTTAGTCTAAAGGTTTCTCCCACTAATTTTTTAGATTGGTAGCCTCAGACTCCAACCCGTGAAAACAACATTTTTTCAAGTGGGTACTGAAATCCAATAGGCCTCGCATGAGCCCGACTATGGCCAGCTCACCCATACGAGCCTAAAGGTAGGTTCGTAAACCAATTGTTTCCCTAAACAATTTTCAGTATAAAATTTTGCCCCAGAGAACACCCAATCGGCCTAGGGGCCTCCTATTGCGGGTCTCTGGTTAGGTCCAACTATTAAAATGACAAATCCAATGCTTCCAGCTAACTAAAGACCAAGCCCGACTAAGGCCGGCTCACTTGGTCCCGTTAAGGAGGTTGCACTGAACCATCATCGATCAGATAGAAATTCCAGTCGCCAGATGTACACCCGTTCTATGGAACTGCCGATGCATACCAAGCTAGTGGACATATTTTTATCCAACTTAATGGGAGGCTAAGACACTGTCAACTCTTTGACTTAATCTTTTAAGGACCTAATAATTTTAGAGGATTTTTAGTTGTGACAGAAGAGAAGAGACAAGGACATGGATCATCCTCCCACTGAATCAATCAGATTTCAGGAGGGTTGAAATGAATCAACAAATGATCCATGGGCACCTAAAGATCAGTCAGACCGATCAACCTGGGTGACATCGGTTAACTCGAGTCATTGAGCTTTTCCAATCAGTTCTGGTTGACTCGACTAGCCAGGTAGGTGAGATCATGGGTGAGTATCCGCCATTAACCATCTTTCCTAGACACCAACCAAGTTGGCCAGGAAAGAGGTAGCCTCATACAACCATGATCACAAATGCCAAACCTACCTCGACACCAGTCGGTTTACCAGACCCGATCAGATTAGCCTAAAGACTCGGGCATCCACAGAGCCACTAATTGGATCCATTTTAGATGAACGGATCAACTATTCTAACTATTAGATAGTTCTAAAGAAGGACCTTAATCAACTTTTGATTAATCTTCTTTTATCCGGTTCAACTAAACCTAGGTCTAACCCAGTTAAGGACCCAATTAGATAACTAACCCAATTAACCCAAAATGGCTTATTCATGTCAAATTAGATTTCATAAACCTAATAATTTATTTTAATAAGCCATACATTTAATCAAAACATTTTTAATTAAGTGTCAATGTAAAACATTTTTTCTTACATCATGCATCATATCTAGATTTTATTTTATAAACATTTCATGGCCCAATTATTTAACAGACATGTCAAAATCGTATCTGAACTAAAACAATTTTAATTCCAAGATTTCCTTAAAGGATCCTTCTGAAAAGGCCAACACAGACGATCCGTTTCGTGTCAAAGACACACGGTCATGGTGAAGGTCTCAACTAGGTTCCTAAAAGTACTATCAGGATACAAAAATAGATCAAACTATTTTTAATCTAACATGCATCAAGATTATGTTACACCTGTCAACCTGGCTCTGATACCATTGAAAGATTAATGGTACGTTTGCAGGTGCCTACCCTAAGCATGCAACAACAGGGAGCAGGTAAATATTTTAAAATAATTTTAAAATGTACAGCGAAAACATGCTCCACCCAGGATCTAACGCAATCAGGAAGCATGTGCAGATTAAAACATGTTATAACATGGGCATGTAATGTTTATAAAATATTTTAAATCCATAGATCTACGCATGCATGAATGTAAAATACAAAATCCATACCTTATTCCTACCGGGAATAAATCTGGTATAGTCCTGGAATAGCAGGGATAACAGGAATAAATTTATTCCTGTTGTCCTCCACTTTCAGCACGTTGACAAATGCAGTTCTTTCCACCAAAAATTTGCTGCAGAATGGAGAAGATTTTGCCAATGTATGGATCTCCCTTCCAGCACCAAGAGTTAGGGAACAAGTTTGTAGATCTTCCTTCAAAGGGGAGAAGATGATCCAATGGTTTTGATCACTTTCCTTTCAGCCAAAATCAGCACCAGAAATTTGCAGCAATCTGAAAAACCTGCAACCAAAAACAGAGCAGAAAAAGAACAGCTGCAAGGAGGTCGATCCGGCTTCCAAGTGCTCGGTTGAACACTCTCAAGAGGGGGAACACGCCGGGGGCTAGCTCTGATCCGTCTCTCGGTCGATGCTAGTCGCCGGAAGACACGAAACGGTGGGAAGGAAGAGCAGAATTTCAGAACCTGTTTTCCAGCAAAACAGAGTTCGTCTTCCTCCAGATTTGAGCACTAGCAAACAGGGATCAAGGGTTGATTACTCTTCCTTCCACTCACCAAAACCCAGCCCTCAACTTCACAGGTGGAAAGGGAAGGAATATCAGCAAGCAAAAAGGAACTCTCACAGCCCTTTTGATTCTCACACGGTGACCTTCTCTCAAAGAACCAGGGGACTGCAGGTTTTAAAAGGGAGCAGCAGCCTGCGGAGAAAACGAAAATGCTGGGAGGCCAAGGGACTTCGGAGGCTTAACCAACATTAAACCATGCATTAGGACTAATTAAATGGGGTTAAAGGCTAATGGGTGGAGGGGAGATGAAGAGGCACCGAATGGGCTTCCACCGCATGGAATATGCCAAGCGGAAAATTCAGCGTGCAAACCATTCAAACGAAGAAAAATGGTCCAATGGATGGGTTTAATCCAATTAAAACTGGTCCAAAGGTATTTGGGTTCAATTTGAACGGTCCAAGCCCAATAAATTAAATTCAATTGGTTCACAACCAATTGAAGGCTGAATACAGCTCCGAATCAATTCAAAACTGATTCAGAAAAATCCTGGCGCAGACCTGGTCAGCCCGGAACATTTTTTGGTTGACCCAAACAAGGGGAAAACCAGGAAAAAGGTGCTCAAAAAATTTACCGTGACCATAAAATCGAGACGATTCCCAATCGTAATCGGTAACCGGATCAGAGAGTTATCCTCTGTGGCGTGTGACTTCATAGGTTCGAACCTAAATGGTAGTACTGGAACGATTCCAGTACCAGCATAGGAAACCATCTAGCAATGGATCCCGATGTCCGGATAGGTCGAAGATGCGGGAGCATACTATCGAACCTCTGGCATATTGTTACTGTATATTTCATCCCTTTGACCTCTAATACTCAGGACGACTGATATTGGGCTGCCAACCCAGACTAAGTCAGTCGACCATGTGTCTCAATCTTGCAAGCCTAGTGACTCTTCACTAGGGCTACCCCGGTCGAGGATTTGCTAAATTGAGATACAGCGAGACATTCAATCCAAACTGTTCGGACAGGTCAATTCCATCTTGGTCCATCACTGCTCCACAAGTACTTGCCTGTACCCAGAAGCCTTCCGTCACCGGATTAAAAATCTGGGTAGTCCAGTACCAAAGCACAGGGAGTTGCTTGCAAGCTACCATGATGACCTCAGGTCAGAGGAACACATATACCCATATCCAATCGCGAGTATCCCTTTGGCATAAAGGGGCCTCACGGAGTCACGTTCAATGAGATATCATATATCCTACTAGCAGATCACATCAGTGTCACCACACTCATTTGGTCAAGAGGACAACCAAATGATGTGAACTGCAACAACCTATATTTGATATATTGCCGTCCAGTATAATATATCCTTTGGCTGTGAACAAGGTTTAAGGACCAGTCGATACATCCTCTCTGTATCGAAGTCAGGTAGCCCTAAGGACTTCATCACATGGAAAGAGTTCATTATTAGGGAAATATAATATGTGATGAGCTGCCAAAATAATAATTTTATTAATTCATAAAATGAATACAGTGCTCAGCACAACTGCCTACAACCTAGGTGATTGGCTTTGGGACACATTTCCCAACATTAGGGACATCAATTGGTCGAGTCCTGGTTAGTGTCAAGTCATTGTGTCAACTAGTCTTGTGTGTGCCCTATTACTTGGTGACTAGGATTGGAACTAAGGGCTTGGGTGCTGATCCGTCTACCGGGCCAATTCCACCGGGCCTAGGTAGGCCAAAGAAGGGATCTCACACTCCCCTTGTTCTGACACCAGGCCAAGTGTAGAGTTACTACAATCTAGTTTGCCACCTTGATTAGGCGACTAGTTTGAGACTCTAGGTCTAGTTCAAGTCAATTGGGACAAGCTTGTGCAACCAATTCTTCACCTATTATTTGAAGCTGGTGTCAAAAAATCGAGGTTAAGTGGTTAAGCCTAAGAGGTTATTGTGGTTTTTAATTAGGTCCCAGCGAGAGCTGGGGAAACCTCCCACAGACCCACCTCCTGACTGGCTAGTGGCAAAGAGTAGTTGTTGGTTTGATTGTACCTAGCCAACTCAGTTTATTTGAGCTAACAGGTCTAGAAAACCTTAGCCCGAGTTTGAGTCCACTTGCATGCATGACAACTAGAGCAGGGACATCATATTCACTAGCCCAAGCCCAGTCAAGTGTAGCCATGGACCAAAAATCTTGGAAATCTGATTAAAGCCTTGAATGATCAAGTGGCCCAACTAAACAAAAATTTGACTAAGCAATCGGCCCAAACCAACCAGAACGTAGCCCAGACCAACCAGAGCATGAATGATCAGTTAGCCCACATCACGACTAGGTTGGATCAATTAGAATGTAGAACTCCTGGAGGAAACCATGAAGTCCAGAATGAACCCGAACCTGATCTTGAACCTGAGTTTGAAACACCAGTCAACCCTAGAAGGGTCCCACGCCAAAACCATTTCCATGAGCCCAACCCTAGGAGACCTCAGCAAGACCATTTCTATGAACCAAATCCTAGGGGCCCCAATCATGAGCAAGCCCATGAACCCAATCCAAGGAGACTCTATCTTGAGCCCACTTATGAACCAAATGTCAAGAGACCCACTCCAATTCAGTTAGACCAAGATGATCGAGCCATAAAAAATGTTAGGTTGGAAGCACCCGCATTTGATGGAATCTTAGATCCCAAAATTTATATCGATTGGGAAGGAGAGATGGACCAGTACTTTGACTGGTATGACATGACTGAGGAAAGAAAATGTAAGTTTGCAAAACTAAAGTTGGTAAGACAAGCTAGGCTCTATTGGGGAAATGTTGAGCGATTAGCTAGGCAAAGAGGTGATGTGCCTATAGTAACCTGGAGAGCGATGAAACTTAGGCTTAGGAAAAAATACCTTCCTATGTCCTACCACCAAAGACTCCTAGATCAATGGCAAAGACTTACTCAAGGAAATAGGAGTGTCGCAGAGTACATTACCAAATTTGATGAGTTTGTAATGAGGTGCAATGTTGATGAATCTGAGTCGGTAACCCTATCTAGATTTAGAGCCGGACTGAGGGAAGAAATCCAGAAGGAATTATTCATGAGGGAAGTCCACGATCTAGAACTGGCCTATCAGATAGCTAGAGATGCTGAGAGATTTCACAGGAGTCCAGTTTATCGTAGACCGGACGCCCCTAGGATTAGTGTACCTAATCAGCAGATAGGACCCAGTCAGTCTAGATTCAACCGACCCAATCCTAATACACCTGTGACCCGAAGAGATGATAAAAGAAAATCACCTGAAGTCCAAAGAAATTCGAATGCATGTTTCAAATGTCAGAAGGTAGGTCACTATGCTAGCAACTGTCCAAATCGATCCTTACACATAGGGGAAGTAGAAGAGGAAGCCATAGAACCCCAAGATGAGTGTGAAGAGGAAATATACCAAGCGGCTGAGAATTTGGCTGAAGAATATGAAGGTGATGAAGCCCTGGTAGATCATGATCTTTTAGGAGTGGTTAGGTGTATCCTCACCCAAACCAAAGACCAAGAAGACTGGAGTAGGACTAGTATCCTACAGACTTTCATCAAGATAGGCGAAAAAGTGTGCAAAGTCATCTTAGATAGTGGTAGCTGTGTCAATGCCATATCCACCAACACAGTCAAAAACCTAGGATTGTCCACTGTACCCCATCCTAATCCATATAAGGTATCCTAGATAGACTCAACATCTATTCCCATCAAGTCTAGGTGCATAGTTACCATCCAGTTCCAGTCTTACCAAGAGAAAGTTTGGTGCGATGTTCTTCCAATGGGAGTTAGCAGTATCATTTTAGGACGACCATGGTTATACGATCATGATGTTATACTCTATGGTCGCTCTAATTCATGCTCATTTACTCATAATGGGAAGAAGTTGTAATCCATTCTTCTCCACCTAAGGACCCAATTAAAAGAGGATCTAGCCAATTGAAAAATAAGACACAAGGGATAAACATGATCACTGCTAAAGAATTGGAGCAAGAGATTAGCAATGGTTCACATGTTTGGGTTTTGACAACTAAGGAACATCAAGAGCCCTCCCCAAAAGAACAACCTCAGGAAGTCATTGAAGTGCTAGATGAGTTTAAGGATGTTTTCCTCGATGAGTTACTCGACCAACTCCCACCCCTTAGGGACATCCAACATGTAATAGACTTAGTCCCTGGAGCGACCTTATCGAACCTTCCCCATTATAGAATGAACCCTACCGAACATCAAGAATTGCAACGACAAGTAGGAGAACTTCTTAGGAAAGGATTCATTAGAGAGAGTTTAAGCCCATGCGCAGTCCCAGCCTTACTCACCCCTAAGAAAGATGGCACGTGGAGGATGTGTGTCGATAGTCGTGCCATAAATAAGATCATAGTGAAATATAGGTTTCCCATCCCCAGATTGGATGACATGCTAGATATGATGGCCGGTGCGACGATATTTTCTAAGATTGACCTGAAGAGCGGCTATCACCAAGTTAGGATTAGACCAGGGGATGAATGGAAGACTGCCTTTAAGACTAAGGATGGGTTATTTGAATGTGTAGTCATGCCTTTTGGACTATCAAACGCCCCTAGCACCTTTATGAGGATCATGAACCAGGTCCTACGATCCTTTATTGAAAAGTTTGTCGTTGTGTATTTTGACGACATCCTTATCTATAGTAGGACTAGAGATGATCATTTGAACCATCTGAAGCAAGTATGTTTGGCACTTAGGAAGGATAATCTCTATGCCAATTTGAAGAAATGTGATTTTGTGACTACTAGAGTTATCTTTCTAGGATTTGTCGTAACCCTTGAAGGAGTATCTGCTGACCCTGAGAAGATTAGAGCAATTGTAGACTGGCCAACACCCAATAATATTCATGAAGTAAGAAGTTTTCATGGCCTCGCTACATTTTACAGAAGATTCATTAGAGGGTTTAGCACCATAGTTGCTCCTATTACGGATTGCATTAGGAAAGGCAATTTTGAATGGACAAAAGCTGCTGATAAGGCCTTCCTAAATATTAAGGACAGGATGACACAAGCACCGATCTTAAGATTACCCGATTTTTCTAAGATTTTTGAGGTTGCTTGTGATGCCTCTGGAGTAGGAATTGGAGGAGTCTTAAGTCAAGAAAGTCATCCAGTGGCATTTTTTAGTGAAAAGCTGAATGAGGCTAGGATGAAATACTCAACCTATGACAAGGAGTTATATGCGGTAGTTCAAGCTTTGAGATACTGGAGACACTATCTGCTACCACAAGAGTTTGTCTTATTCTCGGATCATGAAGCCCTTAGGTTTCTTAGCTCCCAGAAAAAGTTGAACCCTAGGCATGCCAAGTGGGTAGAGTTCATCCAAGCCTATATCTTCATCCTAAAGCACCGTGCGGGAACTGAGAATAGGGTTGCTGATGCCTTAAGTCGTAGAACATTGCTCTTAAATTCAGTCAGCACCGAAGTCATAGGTTTTGAGAGACTTAAGGAGGAATACGAAACCTGTCCGGATTTTGGAGAGATCTATCAGGCTTTATATCTAGGACCATCTAGTAATCATAGTGACTATACCCTTCTAGATGGTTATCTTTTTATAGAAAACAGGCTCTGTGTTCCAAGAACCTCCTTAAGGGATTTTCTAGTTTGGGAGACACATGCTGGAGATTTGGCTGGCCATTTTGGGTGAAACAAGACTATCTTAGCTGTTGAGGAACAATTCTACTGGCCAGGCCTTAAGAGACAGGTAGCAAACCTTGTAGCCCGATGTAGGACATGTGCTATTGCAAAACAGCAGAAACAGAATACCGGGTTATACACTACTTTACCTGTACCTGAGTGTCCATGGCAGGATCTTAGCATGGACTTTGTTCTAAGGTTACCCAAGACCATCAGAAAACATGATTCAATCTTTGTAGTGGTCGACCGGTTTTCGAAGATGGCCCATTTCCTACCATGTCCCAAACTTCTGATGCCTCTAGGGTAGCCAAGCTCTTTCTTGATCAAGTAGTCAGGCTACATGGGCTACCAAAAACCATTGTTTCTGATAGAGATGTCCGTTTTACAAGTTACTTCTGGAAAACCCTTTGGCACCTATTAGGAACCAGACTGAAATTTTCAACTGCCTACCACCCCCAAACTGATGGACAGACCGAAGTTGTGAATAGAAGTCTAAGGAATTTGTTGAGATGTCTAGTGGGAGATAGTCTAGGAAACTGGGATTTGTTATTGCCTCGTGCTGAGTTCGCTTATAACAGTTCGGTCAGTCGATCTACGGGCAAAAGTCCATTTGAAATAGTCCATGGTTACAAACCTAGGAAGCCTTTAGATCTGATCCCACTACCCACAAATGCACGAGTTTCTGAGTCTGCTGAATCCTATGCACTGCATATTAATGATTTACATCATGAAATAAACAAGAAAATTCACTTGAGCAATGAATCCTATAAACATAAGGCTAATTCACGAAAGAGAGTCAAGGAATTCTATGAGGGCGATCATGTAATGATTAAACTCAAACCTGAAAGATTTCCATTAGGGACTTTTAAGAAATTACATGCCCGTGGTGCAGGTCCATTCAAGGTCATAAAGAAGATTAGCTCTAATGCTTATATACTGGATTTACCTTCTAACCTAGGTATCAGTCCAACCTTCAATGTTTCAGACTTAATAGAGTATAAGGAACCAATGATGATACCTAGTGAGCCTTTTGGGCCTGACCCTATTTTTAAGAGCGAACTTGTCCCAGAGTGTCAATAAACCACCTTTCCAAAGAAACGAGAGAAAATTGAACAGATTCTGGATGATAAGATTGTCACCACCAGGAACAAGGACTACTATCGTTATTTGGTTCGTTGGCAAGGGCGACCTGAATCTAACAACTCTTGGATCACTAGAGAGGACCTGCAACAAATAGACCCGGATTTTTTTGAACAATATCAAAGCCAGATTGGACCATATTTGACAGGGTCGAATTCTCGTAACCCTGGGAGATTTGGTGCGGACACCGACAACGGTCTTCACTCACTATGGATCGACTCCTGATGCAGCACATCCAACCCCAACTTGCAGAACAATTTTATCTTGTTAGAATAATACAAGCAAGACAACTACCAGGACAACTACCAGTCAACTACCAGAGCAACTAACAATCAACTACCATCAAAAGACTACCATGCAACTACCTCTCAACTTCTCTTGGGATTACTACATCATCATGCCACTTCACCAAGCTTAGAGGGTGCCACATCATCATCCACATCATTAAGCAACACCACATAATGGGATTGCCACCACATGTGCCACCTCACCCATTGAAGTGGGCGATCAAGAAGGAGTCAAATTCAAATTTGGGTGGCCAAACTAAATCTCCACCTCATGTAACCACTTCCCCCCATATCTCTCCAACCATCCCATGTATCTCTCAACTATCCCATGTATCTCTCAACTATCCCATGTATCTCTCAACCATCCCATGTATCTCTCCTCTCTTTTAAATTTTAAACAAAGGGCTTGGTAGCTTATAAAAGGAGATCCAACGCCCCATTGTATGTAGTTGATTTTTTTTGGAAATAAAATGAAATGAAGAAGAAGGTCTTTGTCTTGCCATTATTTGAGTGTTTGTGATATTCTCTTATAGCTTTAGATAAAGTTCTAGTTTGAAGTTTGAGAAGCATTCTTCTTTGGGCGTACAACTTCCATCTAGTTTCAAGTGTCAATTCCATTTCCAAGAAGAAGACATCAAGGAGACATCCTTCCATAGATCCCATCTTCCCCAACAAGAGTTTCTCGAGCCTCCATAAGAAGAACAATTCTTATGATCTCCTCTTTTCCTTTGTGTTTTGATCTTTTCAAATATTCCATTTCTAATCCTTTCCTTGCAGGGTTCTCTTTAATCCAGAGTTCAAGAGCTCGTCGTCTTGCCAAAGGAGCACGAATGGATGGGGCGTATTTCCTCGGAACGATCATCTTCTCATACAGGATTGGTTTATTCGAATGTTACTACGGATCTATTACTTCAAAAAGAGAGCTCATCATTGGTAACAAATCTTCCTCATTTCTTCATTTCTGATCTATTGAAAGTTAACCTCTAGGTTCTTAATCCTTTAGCCTTAGATTTAATCTTCTTTTAGGACAATCTGGCTATTATTGTGGCATATGTTTAAGAATTACCAAATCTTTCTCTAGGTCTTGCTTGAGTCTCTTAGATTGAAAGCTAGTTCATGTGTTTAGGTTTTCATTGCTCAACTTTTAACTCATCCTCAATAGAAAGCATCTTCATGCTGCATCACTCTGCATCCAGAAATAGAGACAAATACTGCCGGTTCCATCAGGACCATGGACATAACATTGAAGAGTGCATCCAGCTGAAGGATGCCATTGAAGATCTCGTTCGGAGGGGGTACTTGGACAAATACGTCTGACCTCGTATGGATCGGGCTGAAACCTCAACTGCCAGAGACCTCCCAGAGGAGACACAGCTTCCCAATCAGCGTTTGACCGATGGGAACATTGGTATGCTGCACTGCTAGTCCGACTGGAGATATGATGAAGATCGGGACATTGTGAAGAGGTCTAGGGGCTCCAATGTAATCAGCTTCTCTGATGAATATCTCTTAGAATCCCATGTCTCCGGGAATGACCTTGTTGTTGTGTCAGCAGTAATTGCCAACTATGATATAACACGAATTCTTATTGATAATGGAAGCTCTATGAAGGTATTATTGTATGATGCTTTTGTTAGAATGAACATGTCCAGATCAAAACTGCAAGAATCCCCTATGCCGCTGATTGGCTTCAGAGGAAACTCTGTCAGAGTTGAAGGAGAGATAACTTTACCTGTGACCATCGGGATGGAGCCTTACCAAAAGTCTCTCCCTATCAACTTTGTGGTCGTACGGACGACCTCGACTTACAATGCCATTTTGGACCGGCCAGCCCTCAACAAGTTTAGAGCCATCATCTCAACCTACCATCTACTGGCCAAATTTTCGACTCGGAACAGGGTCAAAGTTATGAGGGGAGATCGCAGAATGGCCATGCAGTTCCTAACTATTCAAGACCGGTAGTCGGATGGTCATTCTTCTATGGAACAACTTGAACCCAAGGTCGAAGCCGATGGCCATGGCCAGTCAGTTGAGAGGATCTTGTTTTTCCTCCTTCGGGAGGACGACCCCACCAGGGTCCTCCAGATTAGAAGCACTCTTATCCAAGAGGTCAAATTGGGGCTGATCGACTTCCTCAGGAATAACGCCCACGTCTTTACTTGGACGGTGTCAGACATGCCAGGCATTCCATCGGAAGTTATCACTCACCAACTCAAGGTAGATCCAACCTACAGGCCCGTCAAGCAGAAGAAGAGGAGCTTCGCTCTTGAAAGACAAAGGGCCATTAATGAGGAGGTCAAGAAGCTCTCTGATGCTGGCTTCATCAGAGAGGTCCATTACCCTGATTGGCTAGCAAATGTCGTAATGGTGAAGAAGGCCAATGGGAAATGGAGGATCTGTGTGGACTACATCGACCTCAACAAGGCTTGTCCGAAGGATAGATTTCTCCTGTCCAAGATTGATCAGCTAGTGGATACCATGGCGGCCACCAACTTTTAAGCTTCATGGACACCTTATCCAGCTACAATCATATCAGGATGCACCTGGAAGATGAGGAGAAGATGGCCTTTATCACTGACAAAGGGCTGTACTGCTACAAGATGATGCCTTTCAGCTTGAAGAACACCGGAGCCACTTTCCAAAGGCTGATCAATCGAGTCTACGAAGGATATCTCGGAAGGAATATGGAGGTGTATGTTGATGATATGATAGTCAACAGCCTCCACAGAGCCGACCACATCAAAGACTTGCGGGAGTCCTTTGATGCACTGAGATGTCATCGGATGAAGCTGAACCCTGCCAAGTATACTTTTGGGATAACTTTTGGGAAGTTCTTCGGCTTCTTGGTCATACAAAGAGGAATCGAAGTCAATCCTGACAAGATTAAAGCCGTTATCGACATGGATCATCTGACCAACAAGAAGCAAGTTCAAGAACTTATGGGCCGGATAGCCTCTCTCAACCGTTTCATTTCCCGGTCAGCTGAGAAATCTCTGCCTTTCTTTAAGACTCTCCACTAGTCGGATCGCTTCTATTGGACCGACGAGTGTCGGTCGGCTTTTGATGCTCTGAAAGATTATTTGAAGAACCCTTCATTGTTGGCTAAGCCAATGGAGGGAGAACCCCTATACTTGTGCCTGTTGGCTTCGGACGAGGTGGTCAACTCCGTCCTCATTCAGATTAGAGAAGATAATCAGTAGAAGCCTGTTTACTATATCAGTAAAGTTTTCCATGACGCCGAAGCAAGGTATCCTAAAATGTAAAAGCTTGTATATTCCTTGGTCATAGCAGCTAAGAGACTCCGACCCTACTTCCAGGTGAACCTGATCTTCGTGCTGTCCGACCAACCCCTTAAGGTGATTCTTCAGAGTCCGAAACACTTCCGATCAGCTCGCCAAGTGGGCCATCAAGCTTGGCGAGTTCAATATCACTTTCTAGCCCCAATCGACCATGAAGGCTCAGGTAATCACTGACTTCATTACAGAGTGCACCTGGAGGTCGGAATTGCCCTTGCAAGCAGCTGCCGTGCCTGAGGCTAACCCCATTGAAGAAGTAGAGCCCACTTGGACCCTCCATGTGGATAGAGCATCCAAACTTGCAGGCTGCGAGGTCGGCCTGATCCTAGCCGACCCCGATGGAGAAAGCTTGGAGTATGCTTTACACTTCTCATTTCAGGTGTCCAACAACCAAGCAGAATATGAAGCCCTCCTTGCAGGACTGAGAATAGTCAATGAGTTGGGCATCAGTCGAATCAGGGCCTTCTTCGATTCTTAGCTAGTGGTAAATTAGGTGAAGGGCAAATTCGAGGCAAGAGATCTGACCATGGCCAAGTACTTGAGCAATGTACAAAGCCTAGTATCTCGACTTAAATTCTTTGAAATTCTTCATATATCTCGATTGCAGAACTCCCGGGCAGATGCTTTGTCAAGATTAGCTACGGTCATCACCAACACCTCCGACCGAACTTTTGTAGAGTACCTGCAGTGCCCAAGTATTGCTGAAGAACTGATCAAGGTCCATGAAGTTGAATAATAAGCCTCTTGGATGGACCCAATTCTTGCATTCCTTGTCAGAGGGACTCTGCCAGAAGATCCGATTGAAGCCAAGCATGTACGCTAGATGGCTTCAAAGTACATCATCCTCGATGGCATCCTCTACAAATGGTCATTCTTACAGCCACTGTTGAAGTGCTTGGGGCCGACTGATGCAGATTACGCACTCAGAGAATTGCATGAAGGCATCTATGGCGACCATCTAGGAGGAAGATCCCTGGCATACAAGATCATCTGATAGGGATACTTGTTGACTCCACTAATTGATTTTGATGATAAGCAAAATAGTTAAGTATAAATTGAGGACTAATGATCTGCTTTAAGTGTGTTTTCATTTAAAGGATGCTCACAAAGTTTTGAAGAAGCCTAATTGTGTTGAAGAACCAAGTTTGAATGGAATGATTGCATAAAACTAGACTTGGACACTCAAAGAGTTGGATGAATGGATGACTAAGGCAAATGAAAACTTGTTCCAGCACAAGTTCAGCAAATTCTGCACCTTTTTTGTTGATGTGTCGACTCAAGGTGTCAACACATGACTTGATGTGTCGACACATGAAGATGGTGTGTTGACTCAGACCGGCACACAGCGAAATTTCAAATGGCATAGATGATGTGTCGACACATGGATCAATACATCGCCTAAGAATTTTAAGCCACAAAACTTGCAAAAGTTGAAGGAATAGTTGATGTGTTGATACATGGACCAAATGTGTCGACTCGATGTGTCGACTCCATTGAGAATGTGTCGACTCAACTGATTTTTTTTAGAGAATCTAAATGGAAAATTTTGAACTTGTGTTGACTCAAGAAGAACATGTGTCGACTTGATGTGTCGACACATGAAGAGAAAGTGTCGACACATGGAGTTCTGACAATAGTAATAACTAGTTTTTTTAAGCGCAGAACTCTCCCAAATGCACTCCAATGGCTAGTTTTTCAAGTATAACAGCTAGATTTCGATTTTGGGGACCTGGAAAGGTATATAAAGGCTTCAAATCAAATCAAGATAACAACTATTCATTGTATTGAATATCCTTAAAGAGTTTAAAGAGAAAAGAAGAGAGAAGAGCCTTAACTCTCTTTCATTCAAAGCTCAACCACTCTCAAGCAAGAAGGAAGCCTTCCAAGCATTCAAAGCTATCAAGTGCATTGAAGATCACTCAATCTTGGGCATTCAAAAGGTTTCAACAACAGCAAAGCAACACTACTTCGAGCTACATCGATTTATTTGCTTTTTATTGAAAGCTTACATTAGTTCTTTATTTCCACATCTTATATCTTGTAAAGGTTATTGGTTAGCCTATTAGAAAACCAATTAGGTTGGTGGTTAGCCCGCAAAACCACTAAGGTTCTTGGTTAGCCCAGAAAACCAAGGGAGGTTTTTGGTTAGCCTTGTGAAAACCAATTAGGTTCTTGGTTAGCCCTTAAAACCAAGTGAGGTTGTGACTTGTGAGCCTTATAAAAATAAGTCGGGTTTTGATTAGTGAGCCAGGAAAACTAATCGGCTATAATCATTGGATTATAGTGAATTTCCAAGGGGATCTTGGAGTGGATGTAGGTGCATTGTTGGCACCGAACCACTATAGATTGTTGTGTTTGTGATAGCTTGTTCTCTCCCTCCTTGCTCTTTACTTTATCGCTTATTGCTTTAAATTTTCGCTGCACTTTTACATTAAAGCATTGCACTTTAAATTTTAGTACCTTATTGAATTGAATTACATATCTTGTCTTGTGAAATTTGGTACTTGTTCTATCAAGCTTAGCTTTAATTTTTTTTTTAGAGACCCAATTCACCCCCCCTCTTGGGTTGCTTTCTGGGCAACAAGTGGTATCAGAGCCTTGTTCTCAGTATATAGGCTTTACCGCCTTGAGTAAAGATCTATGGCAACCCCTATTGGAACTAGTGTAGTTGAGGGACAAGCCTCAAACAGACCTCCATTTTTCAATGGTGTAAATTACACTTATTGAAAAACTAGGATGAGAATTTATATGCATTCTATAGATTATAATTTATGGAAAGTAGTTGATAAGGATCCTTATGTTCCTTCGATGGTGGTTAATGGTGTTTCCATCCCAAAACTTGAAGAGGATTGGGATAAAAATGACATTAAACAACCCGAGATCAATGCTAAGGCAATGAATCTCTTGTATTGTGCATTATATTCTAGTGAGTTCAATAGGATATCTACATGCACGTCCGCCAAAGAAATATGGGACACACTTGAGGTTACCCATGAGGGTACTGATCAAGTGAAGAACACCAAGATAAATATGTTAGTACACACATATGAGATGTTCCGGATGGAACCAAATGAATTTATTACTGATATGTATACACGGTTTACAAATATTGTAAATGCTATGAGGAGTCTTGGTAAAGTCATATCTAATGCTAATCTTGTGAATAAAATTCTTAGATCACTACCGATGTCGTGGGATCCAAAGGTGACCACAATTCAAGAGGCAAAAGATGTAGACAAGCTTCCACTTGAGCAGCTAGTAGGATCGCTCATGACCTATGAGCTCAACTTGAAACATAAATCAATGGACTTGGATAAAAAGAAGAAGGGGATCGCTTTTAAATCAAATGTTCAAGAAGAATCCTCGATTGAAGAGTTCGATGATGATGAAGAAGAAGAAGGAGAAGAAGCTCTCCTTGCCCGGAAATTTAGAAGATTCATGAAGAGGAGGAAATTTTCCTACAAAAAGAAGTTTCAATCCAAGGAAAAGGGAAAAGAAAAGGAAAAGGAGAAAGAAAAAGAAAAGGAGAAGGAAGTACCTATATGCTTCGAGTGCAAGAAGCCCGGGCACTACAAATTTGATTGTCCTCTCCTCAAGAAATCAAGGAAGAAACTAAGAAAGAAAGCAATGATGGCCACGTGGAGTCATAGTGAAGACTCTAGTTCAGAAGAAGAGTAGACTGAAACTGCAAATCTCTGCTTCAAGGCACATCAGGATAACGAAGAGGTATGTTTCGACTCTGAAGCTGAATTTATTTTTGAAGAGCTTAGAAGTGCTTTTGAAGAATTGATGCATGATTATAAGTTATTATTATCTAAAAATAAGAAATTAAAAAAGCATGCTAATAGTTTCTCATTGGAAAATAATTTTTTACTTAATGATGTTAGTTCTTTGAAAACTAAGCTAGATGTTTTGGAAAAGAAGAACAATGTCCTACATATGAAAAATGAAGTTCTAAAAAGACCTAAACAAGTTATTTCTAATAATGATCTTTTAAAGAAGAACAAGGATTTGGAACTTGAAAATGAAAAATACAAAAATGAACTTGAAAAAATCAAACCTTTTGCTGATAAGTTCACTTTTAGTTCAGAAAAGCTGAATTTACTTTTAAATAATCAAAGAGCAGTTTTCAACAGGCAGGTTTAGGATATAAACCTCAAAAGCAACAAAAGTATTTCAAAAACTTTTTTGACCTGCATTATCCAGTATCACTTGTTTTACTTACAAAAAATTAGGTCATAAATCATATCAATGCAATCTTAGAAAAATCATATCTTTTGGTAAAGTGTGGGTTCCAAAAGGAACCATTTTGAATGCTAACCCGAAAGGACCCAAGTTAGCTTGGGTACCTAAAAACAAAGCTTGATCTTATTGCAGGTGTGTCTTGTAACCAAGAAAAGCAAACAAATTTGGTACCTTGATAGTGGTTGCTCAAGGCACATGACTGGATATGTAAAGCAGTTTACTTCTCTTGAAGCTTTGAATAGAGGGAGTGTGACATTTGGTGATAATGGTAAAGGTAAAATCATTGGAATTGGTAAGGTTCACATAACTCCTTCTAATAGTATTAGTAATGTACTTCTAGTAGATGGTTTAAAGCATAATCTCTTAAGTATTAGTCAGTTTTGCGATAAAGTTTTCAAGTAGTTTTTAAATCATCATATTGCATGATTTCTAGTCTAGATTTAAATGGAGTACAATTCATTGAAAAAAGGCATGGAAACATCTACCAAAGAAGAGACTAGTTGGTTGTGGCATAGAAGGTTAGGATATTCTAGTATGTACCTTATTTCAAAACTTTGCAAAAAGAATTTAGTTAGAGATTTATTTGAAATCAGTTTTGAAAAAGATAGAATTTGTCAAGCATGTCAATTTGGAAAACAAGTCAAAACCTCTTTTAAAACAAAAGGATTTGTAGCTACTAGTAGACCACTTGAACTACTCCATATGGATCTCTTTGGACCAACTAGAATATCAAGTCTAGGAGACAAAATATATGGATTAGTTATTGTGGATGATTTCTCGAGATTTACTTGGATTTTTTTTTTAACACAATAAGATGAATTTTTTTCAGTATTCATAAAGTTTTATAGAAAAGTTTCAAATGAAAAAGGTGTTTCAGTCATTAGTATTCGTAGTGATCATGGAACCGAGTTTGAAAATCAAGATTTCAAAAACTTTTGTAATGAAAAAGGCATAGAACACAATTTCTTTGCACCTAGGACACCTCAGCAAAATGGGGTGGTAGAAAGAAAAAATTGCACTTTAGAAGAGATGGCACGCACTATGCTTTGAAAAAATAATTTGCCAAGATATTTTTGGGATAATGCTATAAATACAGCATGTTATGTTTTGAATCGAGTTTTGATACGTCTATTTTAAAGAAAACTCCATATGAGCATTGGAACCAAAGAAAACCAACCCTGAAATATTTTTGAGTTTTTGGTTGTAAGTGTTTTATTTTGAACGATGGAAAAGATCATCTAGAGAAGTTCGATGCCAAGTCTGATGAAGGTATCTTATTAGGATTCTCTACATCAAGCAGGGCATACAGAGTATTTAACAAACGAACTTTAGTTGTAGAAGAGTCAGTACATGTCATATTTGAAGAATGTTCTAACAAGTCCTCGAGAAAAGATGGTGCGGGCACCAGACTCAGAAGAAGATTTCAGAGCTCCATCTGGATCTCTGATTAACCTTGCCCGAAGAATTAGGGTTTTTGGTTTGTAATAAGAGTTGACTAGATCAACTCAATTTAGCTTGAGTCTACATTACCTGCATTTTATTTTGTTGAGTCATGTTGACTTAGTAGTGGACTAGGGTTTCAACCTGGGATGTTACATTTTCTCCCAAGACCAAGCAAGTGGATACCACACTCCCAGCCACACTCCCAGTCCAAGGGGTGCCATATCTACATCCAGCAGCCTTTGGTCCCCACTCCACAGATGGCAACTTCCTTCTCTCATGCGCCAGATAAAGAGAAGTCCACCAAGAGACCACAAATCAAGGGGGCGGCCAAGACTTTCCCAAGAAACCCAAAGCAAAGAAGGGAAGAAATTCTCTTGGAAGAGAACTTCAAGGGGGCGCCCACTACCTGCCAAAGACATCCAAAACAAAGATGGGAAGGACCTTGACTTAGGGAGGAAGAAAAGGAGGAGTCCAAAAGAGTTGATCCATGGAAGGGAAGAAAATTTTCTTGAAGATCCAAGCAAGGTGGCGCCATCTACCTGCCTTTTATAACCCAAACCAATTTTTTTGGTACCTTGGCCGACCATATGTGTATGATTTACCCTAATTTGTAGATCCCCTCCTTTTAGTCCCACATGGGAAGATGTGAAACCCTCCTCCCTTGTAAAGCCTTATAAATTAAACCCCTCTTGTAAGTTTACACCAATCAGATGAATGAAAGAAATTTTTTTTATGAGCAAACTTGTGTTTTCTCTTTTCCGCACTTGCTTCCAGGTGTTGAGCTCCGTGAGGGAGTAAATCCGGGTTCCCCTGGAACCTTGAGGAGGTGAGAGATCTCCAAAACCCCAAACCCTAGGTTAGCCACTCCACTCCCAAACCCTAGCCGCCATCACCCTTCTCTTTCCACCAAGCCCTAATCTATTCCACTTCTCACGGCCACCCTCTCCAAGTCTAGGCCGGCCACCAGCATCCAGCTCCAGTCCAGATACTTCAGATCTACAGCAGTTCTAAGAGGAAGTCAGATCGGCCTCCAGGAGAATCCTGATTTCAGCAACTTCGGCTTTCAAGTTCTTCAACCTGGTAAAATCTTTTCTTGAGTTTCTGGATTCCATCATTTGTTCATCTTCTTTCCCAGATCTTGAGTCCAGAAGAAGCCGACCAAACCACGAGACCAGTATTAGAGGATCCATTGCGAAGATAGCCGACTCCGAGGATCCCACAATCTGCTCAAGAGAGTTCTTCCACCAAAATCCTGAGAAGATCACTGCCTGGTTAGTAAACCATCTCTCCTCTCTATTTCTGTTCTGTTGAAAGTTCAGAGTGAAACCCTAGGTCTGGGAGTTTCTCAACCTCCAGCGATCCGTTACTTCTGAACTACTCTGATAATTTAGTTTCTTCTAAACTGTGCTTTCAATCCTTACCTAGTTTCCTTCAACGTAGTTTAGCTTTACTTTGAGTCGAAGCCAATTTATGAAATATAAAAAAAAAAAAAGAATTAATCTTAATTTTACTTCCTTATACGCTTCTTTGTTCTCTGTTCTACATCATTTTTGGTATCAGAGCTTCCGTTCTGCATCATTTTTGGTATCAGAGCCCTGTCTAGGGTTTCTGTTTTGATTGCTTGTTTAAGTCTCTCTCTTTTTACTTTGTCTGCTCGAAGTAGACTCCCCAGGATGTCCGGTCCTAGGAATGAAGCGAGGTTCAAACCTCCTCTTCCCATTCCCCGGGGTGTTCCTAGGGCATGTAGGGGATCCGTTGGGTTACAACTTCGTAGCAGGAATTGTAAACGGGGAAGTACTCTGTTTTCAGCCCGTAATTGCCCTGTTGTAAGAATTATTTCTCACTGCAAGTAACTCCAAATTCAGTTATTTTTGTTTTTCTGAAACCAATATAATTGAAACTATTTTTCATAACTTTCCTGTGATTTATTGGTTTCCGTGAGATTTCTGAGAATTAAATTACTGCAACTCTATTTTTGTGTTCTGCAATCCAATTATTTTTGAGTGTTCATCTCTTAATTCATCTTAAGGGCATTTGAGCATCTAAGATAAGGAGAGGAGTTGATAACCTCTCCTTAGCCCAAAACCACCACCCACTCATTCGAACCTAAGCCTTTAATCTAAAATTTGATTAGACCTAATTTGCCCTAGTGGGCTAGGGACATCAACAAGTCTGGTCAAGGCTAGTGTTGAGTCAGTTTGTCTGGTTACTCTGTGTGTGCTTTGTACTCAGTGTCTAGAATGGTGGTTCAGGGATTCCATCCCGAAGGGCTTGTGTGCTGGTCCGCCTACCTGGCCAATCTCTGATTGGTGTCTAGGATTGGCATCTAGGGACCTAACACTCCCCTTACACCTGCCTGGCTGAGTCCTGAGTTACTACAGGCTAGCTTGCCACTCTGATTGGGCATCTAGTTTGGGCTTTAGGTTTAGTTAGCCAGTAGTCGCTTTAGTCTAGTCACATTCTGTGTGCTTGCTTGCATCCTCATGTCTACCCGGAATGGAGTACCCTACCAACCTAGTCAAACCCAACCAGATTTAGAGGCCATGGTTAGAAATCTTACCGAAAGTATGACCAAATTGAGTCAGGACATGAATGAGGGTTTTTCCCAATTTAGGGATCGAGTCCAAGTACTTGAGAAACGTAGACATCAAAATTGGATCCCTGATCCAAAATTTAATAGGCCCCAACCTCATCCATGCCAGGAGCCTAGGAGGACCTTATACCGTGATCCCGAGCATAACCTTAGGAAGCCTAACCATGATATCTATAGTGTGGATTGTGTCTATGAGAGGTCCTTACAATATTCTAGACCAGTCACTCAACAACCCAAGTCTTCTAGATCAAACCATTTAGATCCACACCCATGCCCAAGTAAGTTCTCTACTAGCTTGAAACCCAGTGTGACCCAGGTTCCTATATCGCAAGAATGTTTGTTTTGTGGAGAAAGAGGCCATAAATCTAGTCAGTGCCCATGCATAGGACTGGCTTGTGCACAGCTAAGTGGTAAGAATCCTAAGGATGACATTAATGAGGGAGAACCCAAGCCTACCAATGAGGAAGAATGGTTAGGTATGACAAGCCTAGAATCAGTTGACCCGATTACCACTGACCCGAAACCCATTGAAGATGGCATCGAGGAAGTATATGATGCTGGCTTGAGTCTAGTTGATGAATATGAGGGGAAAGAACTTGAAGAATGTGACATTGATACTATTGGTTCCTTACCTGAGGAGACCTTGGAAAACAACCAACTGGTAGGACCTAGTTCAGAAATTCAAGAGATTTGTGAGAACCAGGTTCCTTTAGTCAAATACCCCCAGGAAGAACTCATAGTGTTAGCCCGAGCTATTAGTTCGTACCCTCTAATGACAGTCATTCCCCAAGTACCAATTGAAGATCTTTGCACTGAACTGTTTAAGTTTGCCCACCCTATGGTAGATCCTCTCCTTAGGATGACTGAATCAAGCCTCTTATAATTGGACCTTGTCCCATGCTCAGCCACTAAGGTCTCTCCCGTAACCTCAGTTGGACATCCTTTTCTTGAGCGGATTGATTCACCCAGTCCTGTAGAAGTCCTCCTTATGACCCCAGATCCCTTCCTTCGCAAGACTGACCTACCCTTCTATAGAGTTTACCTTTCCTCACCCATAGGTCAAATTTCAAGTCTTGAGGTCATCATCCATAGGCCCTTCCATGAATCATTCTCTAATCCATTTCTTGAAAAAGTGGATCATTATTTGCTTAGAGAACAAACCTTAACTATTGCAATCACATGTCCTAGGCTACTCCCCGAACCATCTCTTGACCCATTCCTGGGAGTAGCAAACTTTTCCTTTCGTAAGGATGACCAGTTGACATTCATAGATCACCATTCAAACCTTCAGGTCACCACCTTTAGCCAGCAGGTAATTCGAGACTCCACCTCATATTTCCTCCCTTTCTCTAGGACTTCCAATGCTTCTTACACCATCCAAGTATACTTTGTCAAAGTCTTTAGAGTGAATCACATGTCAGAATCTATTGGGTTTGCCACCTACTTCTGGAAGACCTTATGGCACCTACTAGGCACCCATGATAAGTTTTCATGCTCTGCATGCCATCCTCCGACCCAAGGTCAAACCCAGAGAGCCATAGTTTGTTAGGTTTAGACCTAGGGTTCCTTTGAATAAAAGTCCATTCTTTAGGAATGCATCGTCAGGCGAGTTTAGGACATTGTCTTAGATTTTGATTGAGTGAGAATACCAGGAATTGGGATTTGTATTTACCCAGGGCTAAATTTGCATATAATGACTTGGTCAATAGGTCTACGGGTAAGAGTCCATTTGAAATTGTGCATGGTTACAAACCCCACACACCTCTTGACCTAGCTCCTTTACCAGTCCACACACGGGTCTCCGAGTCTGCCGAAGTTTTTGCACAGCATATAAAAGACTTGCATAAAGAAATTCAAGCCAAAATAAATTTAATTAATGAAACTTATAAGAAGTTGGCTGATTCTCAAAGACGAGTCAAAACTTTTGTTGAGAGAGACTATGTAATGATTAGGTTAAGGCCTGAACGGTTTCCTCCTGGAATCGTTAGAAAGTTCATGCTAGAGGAGCTGGACCATTTAGAGTAGTGAAGAGAGTAGGATCCAATGCCTATGTGCTCGAGTTGCCTCCAGAACTAGGCATTAGCCCCACTTTCAACATTACAGACCTAGTAGAGTATAGAGAGCTAGCTGTGATTCCCAGTGAGGCTTTTGAACCTAATCCTGCTCTTGAGAGTGAACCCAACCCTGTGTGTCCACCAACAAACTGGCCTGTGAGGAAAGAGCAGATTGAAAAGATCCTGGATGATCAGGTTATCTCTACTCGTAATCGAGGATACCAAAGATACCTGGTCCGCTGGCAAGGAAGGCCAGATTCTGATGACTCTTGGAGCTCCCGAGAAGAATTACAAGAATTGGACCCAGACCTCTTGGAGAGATACCAGAGCCAACTTGATCCACACTCGACAGGGTCGAGTTCCTCCCACCCTGGGAGAATTGGTGCGGGCACCAGACTCAGAAGAAGACTTCAGAGCTCCATCTGGATCTCTGATTAACCTTGCCCGAAGAATTAGGATTTTTGGTTTGTAATAAGAGTTGACTAGATCAACTCAATTTAGCTTGAGTCTACATTACCTGCATTTTATTTTGTTGAGTCATGTTGACTCGGTAGTGGACTAGGGTTTCAACCTGGGATGTTACATTTTCTTCCAAGACCAGGCAAGTGGACACCACACTCCCAGCCACACTCCCAGTCCAAGGGGCGCCATATCTACATCCAGCAGCCTTTGGTCCCCACTCCACAGATGGCAACTTCCTTCTCTCATGCGCCAGATAAAGAGAAGTCCACCAAGAGACCACAAATCAAGGGGGTGGCCAAGACTTTCCCAAGAAACCCAAAGCAAAGAAGGGAAGAAATTCTCTTGGAAGAGAACTTCAAGGGGGCGCCCACTACCTGCCAAAGACATCCAAAACAAAGATGGGAAGGACCTTGACTTAGGGAGGAAGAAAATGAGGAGTCCAAAAGAGTTGATCCATGGAAGGGAAGAAATTTTTCTTGAAGATCCAAGCAAGGTGGCGCCATCTACCTGCCTTTTATAACCCAAATCCAATTTTTTTGGTACCTTGGCCGACCATATGTGTATGATTTACCCTAATTTGTAGATCCCCTCCTTTTAGTCCCACATGGGAAGATGTGAAACCCTCCTCCCTTGTAAAGCCTTATAAATTAAACCCCTCTTGTAAGTTTACACCAATCAGATGAATGAAAGAAATTTTTTTTATGAGCAAACTTGTGTTTTCTCTTTTCCGCACTTGCTTCCAGGTGTTGAGCTCCGTGAGGGAGTAAATCCGGGTTCCCCTGGAACCTTGAGGAGGTGAGAGATCTCCAAAACCCCAAACCCTAGGTTAGCCACTCCACTCCCAAACCCTAGCCGCCATCACCCTTCTCTTTCCACCAAGCCCTAATCTATTCCACTTCTCACGGCCACCCTCTCCAAGTCCAGGCCAGCCACCAGCATCCAGCTCCAGTCCAGATACTTCAGATCTACAGCAGTTCTAAGAGGAAGTCAGATCGGCCTCCAGGAGAATCCTGATTTCACAACTTCGGCTTTCAAGTTCTTCAACCTGGTAAAATCTTTTCTTGAGTTTCTGGATTCCATCATTTGTTCCTCTTCTTTCCCAGATCTTGAGTCCAGAAGAAGCCGACCAAACCACGAGACCAGTATTAGAGGATCCATTGCGAAGATAGCCGACTCCGAGGATCCCACAATCTGCTCGAGAGAGTTCTTCCACCAAAATCCTGAGAAGATCACTGCCTGGTTAGTAAACCATCTCTCCTCTCTATTTCTGTTTTGTTGAAAGTTCAGAACGAAACCCTAGGTCTGGGAGTTTCTCAACCCCCAGCGATCCGTTACTTCTGAACTACTCTGATAATTTAGTTTCTTCTAAACTGTGCTTTCAATCCTTACCTAGTTTCCTTCAACGTAGTTTAGCTTTACTTTGAGTCGAAGCTAATTTCTGAAATAAAAAAAAAAAAAGAATTAATCTTAATTTTACTTCCGCATACGCTTCTTTGTTCTCTGTTCTGTATCATTTTTGGTATCAGAGCTTCCGTTCTGCATCAAAAGATGATACATTTGATGAATGTGCAGGTGCTGACAAACTTCAGAAGCTGACATTGGATGATCAAGCTCAACCAAATGAAGAGAATCAGGACAAAGGTGAGAAAGAAGATGACACTCAGTGCATCATGATCTGCCTAAGGAGTGGAGGTATGCTCATGGACACCTTAAGGAATTAATCCTAGACGATCCATCTAAAGGGGTAAGAACTAGAGCTTCTATTAGAAATGAATGTGATTACATAGCTTTTGTATCTCAAGTAGAACCTAAATGTTTTGAAGAAGCTGAAAAAGACTCTAATTGGATCAATGCTATGCAAGAAGAACTGATACAATTTGACAGAAATAATGTTTGGACACTTGTAGAAAGACCATCTAATGTTTCTATTATTGGCACTAAATGGGTATTTAGGAATAAATTAGATGAAAATGGTTTTGTTATTAGAAATAAAGCTAGGCTAGTTGCTAAAGGCTACAATCAGGAGGAAGGGATTGACTTTGATGAAACTTTTGCTCCGGTTGCTAGACTTGAAGCAATTAGACTATTGTTAGCTTTTGCATATTTCATGAACTTTAAATTATTTCAAATGGATGTTAAAAGTGCCTTTTTAAATGGTTTTATAAATGAAAAAGTTTTTGTTGAACAACCACCCAGATTTGAAAATCATGCACATCTTGATTGATGCGGGACTAATATGCATGCAATTATTTTTGTGTGTTTTATATGAGGGGTTAAGAGATTAATTCCCAAAAATTGGATCAAAATAAGTTATAGGGAATTCGATATGAATTTTAGAAGTCAAGCATGCAGATTAGGACCTAGAAAAGTAATAAAGAAGGATCGCCGGGGCTGAGAAGCCTCGGTTAGGGCAAGTTCTCCTACAATATTATTACTGGAGGTAGAGGGGGTGTACCTGACAATGTCTAAAGCACCCGATGAAGATTGCAGCGAAGGGATCTCTCATTCCTCGATGGATGCGGCCTGAAAAACTGAGCCAAAGACCCGTGGATACCCGACTTTCTGCTCGGTGGTCCGATTGAGGCGTGGCTAGAGTCGTTGGATTCATAGGAACTCGGGGACCTGCAAACGACAAACCCCTTTATGCACACAGTAGGGTAACACAATGCAATATAATAGAACTCAAGTTTAATTCATATATCAAAATCAAGCTTCATACAAGAGACTAGGATCCCTTAAATAGACCCTTAACCTTGGGCCCCAAGTAAGGGTACTTTAGACTTTACATAGGACTCCTTCTCCCTTTCAAACCCTAACTAGGAATATAAGGCAACATAGGTAGAAAATCCCTTAATCTTTGCTCCCCCTCTCCTTGTCTTGGTCGGCCAAGGGGGTGACCATAAGTGGCCGACCAAGAGGAGGGTCACCATAAGGAATGGCGCCTTAATCTCCTTCCTGGGCCTGGGCTGGCCCAGTTTGCTTCCGGCTAGTCCAGGGCTTCAGGTTTGTCCTTGTTTTCATTTTCTCCTCCTAGGATCTTCAAGTCTTCAAGCTGGGTTGGACTTGGGCTCAACTTCCATGTCTTCAATCAGGTTGGACTTGGTCTTCACTTGTATGATATGGTCTTGAGTCTTCAATTTGCTTGGACAGGACTCAAAAAAAATAAAATTAGCTCGACATGAGCTGACTAATACTGGACTGAACTAGCTCAATATGAGCTGACTAATACAAGACTCAACTCAGCTGGACTAAATTTTATTACAGTGAAGTCGAATGTCATTAAGTGATCCACAGAGGGTTGAGAAACCTCTACCTTATTCTGGTGCCTCTGGTGTCCGCACCACTGATCATGTTTTCAAATTGTACAAGGCACTGTATGGATTAAAGCAAGCACCTAGAGTATGGTATGAAAGGTTAAGCAAATTTCTTATTGAAAATGAATTTTCTAGAGGAAATGTTGACAAAACACTATTTTTGAAAAGGAAAGATACTGATTTATTAGTAGTACAAATATATGTTGATGACATTATTTTCGGTGCTACTAATGAAATTCTTTGTCAAGAGTTTGCTAGTCTTATGCAGGATGAGTTCAAGATGAGCATGATGGGAGAACTCAACTTCTTTCTCAGACTCCAGATTAAGCAAACTTCAGATGGTATCTTCATCAACCAAGCTAAGTACACAAGAGAAATTATCAAAAAGTTTGGGATGGAGACTACTAAGCTAATAGGTACGCCTATGAGCCCCTCATGTAAACTAGACAAAGATGAAAATGGTAAATCTGTAGATCAGAAATTATATAGAGGCATGATAGGCTCTTTACTGTATCTTACTGCTAGTAGACCAGATATTATGTTCAGTGTTTGCATGTGTGCTAGATATCAGCCTGAATCTAAGAAATCATATCTTATGGTTGTTAAGCGCATTATTAGATATCTGTCTGGTACTATTAGCATTGGTTTGTGGTATGCTAGAAATTCTTCTGCTGAATTAATTGGATATTCTGATGTAGACTTTGCTAGTTGTAGATTAGATCGAAAGAGTACTAGTGGAACTTGCCAATTTCTTGGGGTTAACTTAATCTCATGGTTTAGCAAGAAACAAACTTCAGTTGCACTATCCATAGCTGAGGCTAAGTATATTGCAGCAGGAAGTTGTTATGCTCAAATCTTGTAGATTAAGCAACAACTTGAAGACTTTGGAATCAAGTTGGCTAGAACTCCTATCAAATGTGATAATACTAGTGCTATTTGCTTGACTAAAAATCCTGTTCAACACTCTATGAGCAATCACATTAAAATTAGGCATCACTTTATTAAAGATCATGTTGAAAACAATGATATTTTGCTTGAATTTATATGTACTGAATTTTAATTAGCTGATATTTTAACTAAACCTCTCTTAGAAGATCAATTTTGTATGATTAGAAGAGAGCTCGGGATCATCAATCTCTTTGATTAAATCTTTTCTCCAAATTTGACTCAAATTATATCCATTCAACATTATTTTTGATAAATCATGATTAATCATTATTGATTTGACTCAAATACATGATTACTTAAATTGATTTTGATCATTCTGTGAAATTCTAAATTTTTCAGTTTTTAAGTCGATGTGTCTACACATCATGTGTCGACTCCAAATGTGTCGACACATGCGTGAGTTGACACATGTCCGACGGGAAACTGAGATTTTAAGGGTTTCCGAACCAATTTTTTCCCAAATTTCATTCTCCTCCGAGCCGACACCTCGATTCCAAGTATCCATACTGTTCATCCTCCCATTTCTTGGTTCTTAGCCATGGATTTCTTGGATTTGAAATCTTAGTAGTCGTTTTTGTTGGAAATCCTATTAGGTTTTAGCTCCTAAACCCTAGAAACTCCATATTTCCATCAAAAACCTTGCCTAAACCTTGTTTATTGACAATGGGTCCTTGCAAACAAGTTGTTCACCGACCGCGTCAGTCACAGCATGAAGAAGAGTGGAGAACAAAGGCACAACACGAGTCTAGGGCTCCAGATCCGCCTGTACGACAGTTGTTTGCACCTTCTAGTCGGATGAGCTCCAAGATAGTGGTTGGAGGATGCCGAGTGGACTTTTCTTTCTTGGACCAGCAACATTTTTGGATAGGAGAGTGGATCCGACATGCTGGTTTGGCATCCTTCTGTTCACTCAGCGAGAGATATTATCCCTGGCTGATGAGAGAGTTCTATGGATCACTTGCCCATGGATCAGATGGCTAGATTGCTCAGGTCAGGGGATGGGATATTCCCATTTCAGCAGAGATTTTGAGCAGGGTATGGGATATACCCATGACTGGATTAGTTATGGACAGTCTGTTGGACAGAGTTAGTGGGCTATGGTGCATTTTTGAGTCTGATACCTTACCAGAGGGAGCCACTGTTCCTGCTTCGAGGCTGCCAACGGAGATGAGACTATTACATCACATAGTCGCCCGGATCCTTTTGCTGAAGACCGGTCGATTTGACTATATTGCCGAGCAAGACATAGCCTAAGACGGCAGCACAGCTAGCTCAGACAGATCCTTCTACATCTGCCCAGCCACAGCCTCAGCTAGAGCAGACGGAGACTCCTGGTGTTTCAGATACTCTGGAGGATAGGGTCAGACGCATAGAGTTTGATGTTTTCATCATGAGACAGCATCTAGATGTTTTCATTACTGATACGAGAGAGAGCCACAGAGGTCTCAGTGATGGTATTTCGGCTATCCTCTCAGCACTGTCCAGATCATCTACGAGTGCTCCTGCTGCAGACACAGTTCCTGCTTCTGATGATGTACCTGCTCTAGCACCAGCTGATGACATTGCTGATATTGATATTGGTGCTGAGACTACTATTGGAGATGGAGTTGGAGATACTATTGTTGGAGATATTAATGGAGATGAGGTGATTGACTCTGACCAGTTTGATATTGATGATCTTATGTCAGAGCCGGTTATGGAGGTGATGGAGGACGTGGCTACGAGACCTGTTGACCCATCCTTCTCACCTGCTCTGATACCTGACCCATCCTCTCCTTCCAGATTGATTGATCAGACTCCAGTTCCTATTTCTATTCCTATTCTTAGTCCTATTGTTGACCTACCTGTTACTGATTTACCTTCTATTAATTCTCCTGACACTCATACACCTATCATTCAGACACCCACACTTGATACATCTATTGTACATACACCAATACCTTCCACAGTTGATACTGTTATTCTTGATACACTTGTATCATCAGCTGTTACACCTACTTTTGATAGTCCTGTCCTTCATACTTCATCAGTCACTCGAGAGCTTGGGTTTTACACACCCGGCTTTCAGTATCTTGATTCTAGACCTACTTTTGATCGTACTCCTATCCCAGCCATTGCTGAGATGATTCGCCCGATCTGTTCAGTTCTTGCGGAGGACATAGCTTCTACCTCTCTGTTTCAGCCAAAGGTCGGACCTATATTCATCGCAGAGGACATGGACACCGTACCCCACATCAGTCGACCAGGACAAGACTTTGAGATCTTCGACCTCGATGGCCACGAGCTCGATCTTCTTCTGATACCGGACCGATTGAGATCGGTTCATCTTCTGATCACTCGATGGATGAGGATTAGGACATTGATGTACTTCTAGATAGTTTTATATTTCCAAATAGTTTACTTTCATGTTTACATGTACTTTTATCCTTGTTGTATACTTGTGTACTTGATGTACAAGTTCCTGACATATATGAAAAACTTTATGTTTTCACACCTCTATATCTTTGATGACTACAAATGATGTCTTGAACTGCGTTTACACATTTAGTGACTGTGCTTTGTCTTGTGTAACTCATTTCCTTTTCTTCCCACCTTTTTAATGATAACAAAAAGGGGGAGTAATTCATGATGTTATTTAAGTATAAATGTGTGTTTACTAAATGTGTGTTTACTTCTCCAAACTAAAGGAGAGTAGCTTTTACTTTTGAAAAACCTGAATTTATGAAAGGGGGAGCTTCACCTTTCGTCAAAGTAAGTTTGATTTTCTCACAAATTTTGTTATGAATCATTAATTCAGGGGGAGCTTTGTTAATTGCTGAAACTTTCATTGTAAGAGTATCATGATACATGCTATCAATGCATTTAAATAAATTTCAAAGTTATGTCAAAGCTCTGATACTCTCTATCCTTGAAACAAGCTCAAATTCTATTACCTATGTTTTGAATGATTATATCTTTAAGTTGTGATTGATATACTTAATGCTTTCAATATTGTGGATCTTGATCAATTCTCTTAAAGCTTTACTTTTAAAGCAATTTATACTTAAGGGTTTTGTCATCATCAAAAAGGGGGAGATTGTTGATTCCACTAATTGATTTTGATAATAAGCAAAACAGTTAAGTTTAAATTGAGGACTAATAATCTTCTTTAAGTGTATTTTCATTTAAAGGATGCTCACAAAGTTTTGAAGAAGCCTAATTATGTTGAAGAACCAAGTTTGAATGGAATGATTGCACAAAATTAGACTTGGACACTCAAAGAGTTGGATGAATGGATGACTAAGACAAATGAAAACTTGTTCCAATACAAGTTCAGCAAATTCTGCACCTTTTTTTTGGATGTGTCGACTTAAGGTGTCGACACATGACTTGATGTATTGACACATAAAGATGGTGTGTCGACTCAGACCGGCATGTAGTGAAATTTCAAATAGCATAGATGATGTGTCGACACATGGACCTTATGTGTCGACTCAAAGTGTCAACACATGGATCAACACATCGCCTGAGAATTTCAAGCCACAGAACTTGCAGAAGTTGAAGGAACAGTTGATGTGTTGACACACGGACCAAATGTGTCGACTCCACTAAGAATGTGTCGACTCAGCTGATTTTTTTCAGAGAATCTAAATGGAACATTTTGATCTAGTGTCAACTCAAGAAGAACATGTGTCGACTTGATGTGTCGACATATAAAGAGAAAGTGTCGACACATGGAGTTCTGACAACAGTAACGGCTAGTTTTTTCAAGCGCAGAACTCTCCCAAATGCCCTCCAATGGCTAGTTTTTCAAGTACAATGGCTAGATTTTGATTTTGGGAACTTGGGAAGGTATATAAAGGCTTCAAATCAAATCAAGATAACTATTCATTGTATTGAATATCTTTAAAGAGTTTAAAGAGAAAAGAAGAGAGAAGAGACTTAACTCCCTTTCATTCAAAGCTCAACCACTCTCAAGCAAGAAGGAAGCCTTCAAAGCATTCAAAGCTATCAAGTGCATTGAAGATCATTCAATCTTGGGCATTCAAAAGGCTTCAACAATAGCAAAGCAACACTACTTCGAGCTACATCAACTTATTTGCTTTTTATTGAAAGCTTACATTGGTTCTTTATTTCCACATCTTATATCTTGTAAAGGTTATTGGTTAGCCTATTAGAAAACCAATTAGGTTGGTGGTTAGCTCACAAAATCACTAAGGTTCTTGGCTAGCCTGGAAAACCAAGGGAGGTTTTTGGTTAGCCTTGTGAAAACCAATTAGGTTCTTGGTTAGCCCGTAAAACCAAGTGAGGTTATGACCTGTGAGCCTTGTAAAAATAAGTCAGGTTTTGATTAGTGAGCCCGGAAAACTAATCGGCTGTAATCATTGGATTATAGTGAATTCCCAATGGGATCTTGGGGAGTGGATGTAGGTGCATTGTTGGCACCGAACCACTATAGATTGTTGTGTTTGTGATAGCTTGTTCTCTCCCTCCTTGCTCTTTACTTTATCGCTTATTGCTTTAAATTTCCACTGCACTTTTACATTAAAGCATTGCACTTTAAATTTTAGTATCTTATTGAATTGAATTTCGTATCTTGTCTTGTGAAGTTTGCTACTTGTTCTATCAAGCTTAGCTTTAAATTTTTTTTTAGAGACCCAATTAACCTCCCCTCTTGGATTGCTCTCTGGGCAACAATACTATTGGCCTACAATTTAGAGGGATGCGTCAGACTTCATTAGAAGGTGCGACGCATGCCAAAGGTACTCCAATATCCAAAGGAGGCCTGCTAGTCAGCTGACTCCGCTCACTGCACCTTGGCCATTCGTACAGTAGGGGATGGACATCTTGAGACCTTTCCCACCAGCATCCAGCCAGCAGAAATTCCTGATTGTAGCTATTGATTACTTCACCAAGTGGGTGGAGGCTGAACCGCTGGCATAGATTACCGAAGCCAAAGCGGAGAACTTTGCCTGAAACTACATCTTCCGATTCAGCATTCCATAGACAATCATTACCGATAATGGAAGGCATTTCGACAACCCTAAGTTCTGGGACTTCTGCCAGCAATATCACATTTCCCATTGGCTTACATCGGTCAGTCACCCTCAATCCAATGAAGAAGCTGAAGTCACCAATAGGACAATCCTACATGGACTGAAGACCCGACTGAATGATACCAAAGGACTTTGGACAGAAAAACTTCACTCGATGCTCTAGGCCTACTGGACAATTGCCCGAACGGCTACCCGGAAGACTCCATTCAACCTGACCTATGGAAGTGAAGCAATCATCCTTGTGGAAGTGTCCTTGTAATCCCTATGGATTGATCACTATGCTGAACCGACCAACTTAGAGCAAAGGAGGGCTGACCTAGATCTGCTTGAAGAAACTAGACTCCAGATGGGATTGAAGATGGTGACCTATCATCAGAAGATAGCCAGATATTATAACTCATGAGTCAAGGCTTGAGCTTTTTGGGTCAGAGATCTGGTTTTGTGAAGGACAGAGATATCAAGGTCGACCGAGCAAGGGAAGCTCTCCCCCAATTGGGAAGGCTCTTATCGAGTCGTTGAAGTAATTCGATCCGAAACCTACTGACTCAAGCATTTGGACGGACGACAAGTGGCGCATCCGTGGAATGTAGACAACCTTCACAAGTATTATCAATAAAGGCCATAAATTCTTTTATGAACCACTTCCGAAAGTCTGACCCCGGTCGGCAAAGGTTCTAGGGCAGTCCACTTTTAAAAGTCTGACTCAGGTCGGCAGAGGCTCTAGGGCAGCCCACTTTCAAAAGTCTAACTCTAGTTGATAGAGGCTCTAGGGCAGCCCACTTCCAAAAGTCTGACCTCAATCAGCAAAGGCTCTAGGGCAGCCCACTTCCGAAAGTCAAACCCTGGTCGACAAAGGCTCTAGGGCAGCCCACTTCCGAAAGTCCGACTCCGGTCGGCAGAGGCTCTAAGGAAGCCCACTTCCGAAAGTTTGACCCCTATCAGCAAAGGCTCTAGGGTAGCCCACTCCCGAAAGTCTGACCTCGGTCGGCAACGGCCTCAAAACAATCCACATGGAGATCTGATCTTGAGTTCAGATGAGCCGATAGACCAACACTTAGGAAAATTTCTAAGTATCTAGGTTTGGACTGAGCTACTGTCCAGTAGCTACTTCAGAGATCTCGAGTTCAGATGAGCTGACGGACCAACACTTAAAAAAATTTCTAAGTGTTTAGGTTCGGACTGAGCTACTGTCCGTCAGCTACTTTAGAGATCTCGAGTTTGGACGAGCAGACGGACCAACACTTGAAAAATCTTCAAAATGTCTAGGTTCGGACTGAGCTACTGTCTAGCTGCTACTTCAGAGATCTCGAGTTCGGATGAGCCAACGAACCAACACATAGAAAAATTTCTATGTGTCTAGGTTCAGACTGAGCTACTATCCAGCAGCTACTTCAGAGATCTCGAGTTCGGATGAGCCGACGGACCAACACTTAGAAAAATCTCTAAGTGTCTAGGTTCGGACTGAGCTACTGTCTAGTAGCTACTTCAGAGATCTCAAGTTCGGACAAGCTGACGGACCAACACATGGAAAAATTTTGAAGTGTCTAGGTTCAGATTGTGCTACTGTCCAGCAGCTACTTCAGAGATTTCGAGTTCGGACAAGCCGACAGATCAACACTTGGAAAATTTTCTAAGTGTCTAGGTCGAACTAAGCTACTGTCCAGCAGTTACTTCGAAAAGCTTGTGGTCCTATCAAGCCGACCGTCAGCACTTAGAAACATTTCGAAGGGGAAAGATTTCAGTTAATTTGACCGATCCCAAATTCACAGAAAAAGCATCAAAAGAAAGAGACAAATATGGGTCCGTACAAAGCTGATCGCTCGCATTCAGATAAGCATAGATAGAAGATATAAAAAGAAAGGAGAAGCTTTTCTATTTAAACAAAAGTTCCATACAAAAAGAAGGGGACAAGCTGTTACAATTAGTAAGCCTTGCCCGACGGGTATAGAGGGGAGTTAGATGGGAAGGCTTCGACTTCGGCTTTCTTTGCCATCTCCGAAGTCTCGGCTAGAGCCCCTGATGGGTCTACCTCAGAGGGGATCGGTGCATCGGCCTCATCATTGGTTGGGTGCTCCTCTCCCTTGATTGATTGGCTCAGTCGGGCACTAGATAGGTCAAGTTCTGGGAAGAGTCTGGCTACCTTCTTCAAGTAGTCATCGTAGTCGTCCATGTAGAACTCCGATGCGGCCTCCTCCACCTCTTCGATAAAGTCCGCAGAAGCCTTATATTCTACCATGGAGTCACGAATCTGTTTTGCCGCCAGCTCCTTAGCTTTGCTCAGTTGACTCACCCACCTTGTTGTTGCCGCCTGGCAAGCCTAGGCCCTCCTCTCAGCTTCGACAGATCGCTCCTCCTCCTCTTTTAGCCAACAAATGAGAGAGCTGACCTTCGCCTTCTTCTTCTTCAGCTTGGCCTCCCAATTGGCTAGCTGAGTCCACAGGTCCCTCAACTCCTATGATGATTCAGCTTCGGTCTGACTAGCGACAGCCTCTCCTCCATGACCTTCAGAGATGCCTCTGCCACCACTCGGGCTACCTCTGACTCCTAGATCTTCTTGGCTGTGGTTTTGGCCACAAAAAGTAGCTGACCAAGGCCATCATCCATCAGGAAGATCCATGAAGAAGCTACAAGCAAAAGACCTGGTTAACCATGCACAAGGCAGGTGAAAAGGAAAGCACAGAGGCACGGAGTAGATGTCTTACCCTCATGAGGTCGCGGTAGGAATCCTTCACCACGTTGCTCAGGTTCCTTTGGATTGACAGCTCCCAGTCGGCATCTGTCATTGCCTCTTTGAGCAGGCTCCGTTCCTGCTTTGCATTGCTCAGGGCATGCCAATGCTAGGGTGTCTCTTGGCAGACTTCTTCACCCGCCTCTCCTTCGGCCTTCCCCTTTCCCTTATCTACAGGGAGGCCGTATCCGCTAGCTCGGCGGACACTGGGGCTGGAGCTGCCACTGTGTCAAATAGATCCGGCTGCTCTTGCTTTGGTCGAGCGGCTGACTGCCCAGCGGGAGTCGAGGATGCTGATCCCTCGTTGCCAATCGCTCTAATAACGGGATATCGTCCTCGTCGGAGTCCACAGTTACGATGGGTGTGGGCCATTCCTCCACCCACATCTTCTTCAACCTTTCTACGGTCGGCTCTACTTCTTGGGTGGCCCTCTTCCTCACCACCCATTGGACCACCCTAGCTCTATCAACCTTCATTCTTCTTCCTATTTCGAAGGAAGACCAGGGTGAATAAAAGGAAGGAAAACAGTGAAATCAACAGAATAAATGCGAGAGAGAAGACTGGTCAACCGTGGTGGCCCCCTTTTCCTACCTAGGAATCTCTGGCAGCTGACCCCTACCTGGTGAAGGGCATCTTCCCCGAGCAATTCGTATGCCATGGTAGGGTCAGCCCCCTCTATGTCATTAATGCTGGCCTGGTCGGCCATCAATATTGCCCTTCCCTCGCGGAGACTCGGCCTTGGATCCCTCCACAATGACTCAAATCCCCAAGGCTGGAGACTATCTATAAAGAAAAACTTGGCCTTCCACCCATGGATGGCCGACGGAAGGCACTTCAATATCCTCTGGCCAGGGCGGGGGAAAAATATCCACCACTCTTAGCTCCTAAAATCCTTTTTCAAAAAGAAAAAGTTACCGAAAAAAGATATCCTAGGCTCGGTCTCAGCTCTATGGCATAACACTATAAAGCAGCAGATCACCCGAATGCTATTCGGGATCAGCTGTGCTTAAGTTACTCTGTAAAAATTGAAGACCTCTACAAAGAAATTGTGCAATGGAAACCTCAGGCCGGCCTTGAGGTGGGCTTCGTACATTGGAAGGTTTCCCTTCCCCAGTGGGTTATTCGCTCTTCCCTCTCAGCCTGGGACTGTAAGGTGTAGAGTCGAGGGTATGTAATACACTACCCTAAGGTTTTTGACCCTTTCCCGGGTCATCACTGATTGGATCTCACTCGGGCCTGGTTCCCTATGCCTATAAGCAGGACCATGGCTACTGGAAGCCACTGATATGAAGGAGGAAGAAGGACAGGAGGAACTGACCTGAGACTGGTTTCCTAGAAAATCGGAGACCATGGAAGGAGGAGGCGCTCTCTCTCTCTCGTGGAATGTAGTTGCAGCAGGAAGTTCCTCCGGGTGCCTTGCATCCCCTTTTATAGATCTCCAGAGAGACACCTTTCTCCATCCCTTGGGCATCGTAACCATCCCATCGGTTACTACAACTCTCCACTCCAAGGAAGTCGAGGCGACAGACTGATGGGAGCAAGTAGGCAGCGATCTACGTGAATTCCAAATTAGCGATGGAGAGATCGCTTCAAGCATGGCACGGGCCATTCAAATGCTGCCACGTCGCATGGCTCATCCCTAGACTCCAATGGTTGAGCGGGCCAGGCTGGCCCTTCATCATTATGCCCCTTTGGCATTAACTGTAACCCCCTCGCTCCCAACGCGAGATCGACACCTGTCCCAGACATTGATCATTAAAGATCTGAAGTGACCAGATGCGACATGCCTGATTAAATGCACGGTCATTTCAAGGATAAGCATAGCCTGTGCAAGAATAGTGCTCTTGCCCTTCAAAGCCACGTGTCCTCTCGAAGGCCAGGAGCAGGGGGCAACTATTGTACTTAACCGACTTTTTCTAAACTGGATCGGAGCTGGCAGCCCTCCTGCCGAATAGCTGACCCACTCTTACTGAGATCTAGCTGATCCACTCCACCAGAAGCCTGGCCGACCAACCCACTTCCGTCGAGGTCCAACCGATTCACTCCTCCTGGAGGCCTGACGGATACTCTCTCTCGGACGACCGACCGACCCACTTCTGTCGAGGTCTGACCGACTCACTCTAACTCTGGAAGTAACTCAAACACCCCAAAGCCTCTTCTAGCTGGTACTAGAATTCTATTACAACAGACATCACGACATGGCCACGTCCTGGTGTCACCTGGCCACCATCCTGATTCTCCTAGGGGCAAATTGGACACTTCCATCCTCTCCCCTAACATAATGTGGTAATATTCCATACCTATATAAGGTAATCGGGGGGACCTCATTTTGGAGCTAAGGACTCTCTTCCCTCTCCATATGCTATCTCCATTCAATTCCTCCATTTTGTTGCTCTTAAGCTCCCGCCAACTTAAGCATCGGAGTGTCCCCCACTAGAACACCACTGGCCCTTGGAGACTTTGTTGCAGGAACCAGGAGAGGAGTGCTCCAGCACAGCCGACCAGGCCCGGTCCGGGAGAATCTACAACAACACACGTATATATATATATATATATATATATATGATGTATGTATGTATATATGCATGTTTGTATGTATATATATATGTATATGTATATGTATATGAATATATATATATAGTAATGTATATGTATATATATATAGTAATTATGTTCTATAACATTTTTAGAATATAATGATGTCCCTTAAATGTTCTTTTGAAAAGGTACAAATTGAAAGCGCTGCAAAATACAGTTATAGCTAACCACCCTTGAATCAATCCTAGTTGTCAATACTTGCACATCCTAATTCAAATGAAGAATTACTTTCGACATTTCAAGGTGAACATGGTTGTAATAGTAGTTGATGCAAACATGGCTAGAAGTAATTTTCTGAGATCATACCCCAACCTTTCCCTAGATGCATTTGGGTTGTGGATTGTTTTTTTTTTTTAAAGATTTAATTATTCTTTTTTAAATTGATTCTGTACCTACAATGACTAGTTACATGGCACATGCTAATGCACATGTACCCAAAAAGATATTGATTCATGGCTTAGTGATAACAAAATCTTAAAACCATTCCAAATGATAAAATTAATTAGTTTGAACTTCTATAACTCTAATGCAAAAAATTACATAACTCTTTCTTAATGCTAGAGTAATTGATAACTTATAATCATCAACTATTAAAATCAAGATATGATCTTTGCTAGTTGATGCTGCATTAGTTTCATGTGGTAAAGGAATGATGAAGATTGTATTTTTGTAAAACAAACACTCCAATGTGAAGTATGAGGATCATCAAAATAAGAGAAATTTGAGAAAAATGCAATGAGAGGATGGCTAATTGTGATGAAAATCAAGAATTCCTCCTGACTATATGCATAGATTATTTTGCTTAGAGCTATCAATGGATTGAGCTTGAGTCGGAACCCAGACCCTACCTTAACTACTAGACCTGGACCTGAATACTTGATGAGTCTAGATTTGAAATACTAGACCTGGACCCAAATGGATCCCGGGTATCCGAACCTGGACCCAGACCCGAATGGATAGCTCTAAGAAAGACTAAGCTATGGGATGAAGTCCATGCAGCGGCGGTCAGCGAGGCTCAAATTTAACGAAGGGAGAGGTGGGGCCGTGGGGAAGACATCGAGGTAGCGACAGCCGATGAGGGATGAAGTTGGAGCAGTGGTAGCTAGTTGGGGACAAAGTCAGAGTAGCGACAGCAAGTGGGGCTTGAATCCAAGGAAGGGAGAGGTGGAGGATGATGTCGGAGCAGTGGTGATTGGCTGGGGATGATGTTGGAGCAGTGGTGGCCGGTGGGGGACAATGTCAGAGTAGTGGCAGCCGGTGGGGGACAATGTCAGAGCAGTGGTGACTGGCAAGGGATAATGTTGGGTGATGGTGAGGCACGGATGACAAGATGGGGAGAGGCATGATGGCATGACATCGGACCACCGGTGATAAGGAGGAGATGGCTAGTGATAGATGCTGATATGGAGGTCGACAACGAGAGGGGAGGCATCGATCAAGGTAGGGAGGGAGGCAGGGTCACAGGGATGGAGTGACAGCCCGAGGATGAGGAAGGGATTCAATTTCATGGAATGGAAATAAATTAGGGCTGAATCATTAATTTTTTTATTTTAATAACTAAAGTTGATTTTGAACCATTAAATCTTTTTGATCTAATGGTTCATAATAATCTTAATATATATGAATATATAAATATATAATACTATGTTATATAATCGGGTCTTGGGTTTGTTGGGTCTGGATATTAAATATCTAGACCTGGATCCATTTAACTATAGCTAAACAGGACCGGGTCCGAATAAATGGGTCTAAACGGGACCCGGATCCATTGGATAAATATCCATGAGTCTCTAGTCTGGACCTAACCCGTTGACATCTCTAGTTTTGCTAATAGTAGATTTCTAATTTAGGAATCCATAATGTGCATGGATTGATTTGAAAATAATCTTGAATCTAGCATGTTCATAATTGTTGCTTTACCTCAAGATGATATGAATCAAGTTTGAAATAATTATAGAGGATAAGAATATGCTCAATGTAGAACAATTAATTTTTTGGTCCTCTTCAAAGTTTAAGATCCTATCAATCTATTTGATTCATGTCAATGTCAAAAAAAAAAAAAGAAGATTCCTAATAAGAATCGTCTTCTTTCTTTGAGTCCAAGAAAAACCGATCTCTTCTTCTCAAAGTCCGATGGGAAAATACACTCATCAATTGCCAATATCCTTATAAGGACCCCCTCTCTTCCATGAATTCCCATTGCCAAAGAACCCTCCTCCTTGTGCTATTTTTCCCCTTGATTTTTTCTTTCTTTGCTTTAGAGGACCTTCATTGTGCCCATCAGATTCACATCCCTTCGGAAACAAGGTTAGCTCAGTCTTCTCCTCCTCTCCTTTCTTCAAGTTGCTAGAGGGGTGGTTGTTATCGGGATTGGGCTGCCAAATCGCCATATTTTTCTTAGAAGAAACATTTGCTTTCCCCCTATTTTCCCCTCTTTCCTCCCTTGATTCTAGCATTGCCTATCACTGTTGATTGCCAGATAGAGTAGTGGTGGTTGTGCCTCCATGACTTATAGCTTTGACCACCATTGTCTGGCGAGAACCCCTCAAAAACTCAGGGAAGAAGGGGACTCAAAGGAGTCCCCTTTCTACTAGATGGAGAGAAGAAGAGAAAAAGAAGAAAATAAGGAAAGAAGAAGAAAAAGAAAAGAAGAAGAAAAAGAGAAGAAGAAGAAAAAGAAAAGAAGAAGAAGATAAAAGAAACGAAAAGGAAAAGAAAATAAAGAAAGTAAAAAGAAAAGGAAGAAAAGAAAAAGAAAAAAGAAAAAAGAAAAGAAATTTTTTTTTCTTTCCTCTCCCTTCTCTCTCTATAATTTTCTCATTAAAAGTTTCTCTCTTCTAGGGATTGAAAAAGTTGTGAAGTTGGGATCAGGGATTGGTAGGTGGACCTTGATAAAATTTGGTAAAGGGTTCTAGGTTGATAATCGTTACACCATAAAATTTATTTATTAATATTAAAATTAATTTTGTAAGAAAATAATTTTCTGGACAGGAGGATGTTGAGCAAGTCTCTTAGTACCTAGGTCAAGGATCCTGGTATGGATTGATGTTTAGTATGTTAAATCTATCTTTAGTAGAGATAAGAGTTTCTAGACATGATCATCAGTTTATAAATATATTTTACATAGCATGATTTTGTTTTTTGGATATGAGCATTGGTATGCATGATTATTTATGCATTATATATTTTGATTTATCATGATGGATATTTGTGATTGCTAGTATTACTATTTATATTTTTCATATGATATATTTCTTTCAAACAAGATTATTTTTGGATGGTTTGGATTGTAATGCTGGTTATTGTAAATCTTGAAAAGAATATAATTTGATAATATACTTGAGATTTGATAAAATTATAATCAAGAAGAAGGGGTGTTTGGACTAGCCACACCACGGGCAGGATTGTGGTTACTGAGATTACCAATCATGGGCATAAGTGTGACACTGAGATTGCTAGTTTGGGCTAAAGTGTGATAATGAGATTGCGAGTCATTGATTGAAGTATGACATTGAGATTGCCAGTTATAGACTGAAGTTGATAATGAGATCGCTAGTCATGGACTGAAGCATGATCATGATTAATCCAAAATCCTAAAGAAGTTTGATGATTAAATTGGAATATAAAAATGAGACAAAGTTTTATCATATATGGTGGTTAAGTTATTTTGGTTGCATGACATGATATTTTATGATTTCTTATTCTATTATTATTTTCTTATTATTTTCAAATCATATTATTATTAAGTGAGTATATGGAATCCTTACTGGGCTATAAAGCCACACCTCCTACTTTTCTTCCTTCTTAGAGTTATGCAGAATATTCGAGCTGGTGGTAGATTGGATTTGTGGTAAAATGATAAATAGATAGAGAGTCATTAATACCAATCAGATGACTAAAGGATGACTGAATTTATAAATATATAAGTTGTATTATTTTCTTTACATTAGGTATTCTTTTATGAATTATGATCAATAGTATTTTTAAAAACTGAAGTTATAATGGACTTTGTTAAGGCCTTGCATGATCTCTAGGACATATTCTAGAGTTCATGTGATCGGTCGTGTTGCCGACCTGGGTGCTAGGTCGAGGGGTGACAAAATGGTATCAAAAAAAGAAAAGAAAAAAAAAAAAAAAAAAAAAAAAAAAAGAAAAGAAAAGAAAGAAGGATGAAATTATTTTAAGGAGGAAGAATGTAATACCCGTCCAAATCAAAAAAGAAAAAAAAGAGAAAGGAAGACTCTTGATCGGAGTCCTCTCCTTCTCTAAGTCCAATGAGGTGAGGGTGTTCCTCCTCTCCGACTCCATCAAGGAAGCATCCCCAAGTCCTATAAAAGGACCTCTCCTTCTCTTCTCTTACCATGCCTAAGCCCCGTTCGTTGCCAACGAGGAAGAAGCCATATTTTGCTCTCGATCCGCTGCAAGGAGATCTTGGAATTCTCCGACGATCAACTATGGAATCTCTTTGAAACCAAGATAAGCCGCCCTTCCTCTTGTTTCCTTTCTTTCAAAAGGGTCACCATAAAGATTTGGCCATCAAAGCACCGAACCTGAGATTTGAATAGGGCCTTCCCTATTTTTTTTTTATTTTTCTTGATCCATTGATCGCTAGCAATGGGGGCAACTACTAGGGTGGTCTCACTACCATTGAGAGCAGCTATCGATGGCTAGTCGAGGGTCTCTGTCATTGTGGCCAAGAAAAAAGAGGAAAGGAGGGGGAGGGGTTTCCCCTATTCAGTCGAATGGGAGAAGAAGAGAAAAAGAAGGGAAGAAAAGGAAAAAAAAAGAAAAGAAGAAGAAGAAAAAAGGAAAGGAAAAGAAGAAAAAGAAAAAAGAATAAGGAAGAAAGAAAAGAAAAAAAATCTATTTTCTCTCTTTAGTTTCTCACTCTATTTTCTATTTCTAATTTTTTTTTTTTAAAGTTTCTCTCTCCTAAGGATTGGGAAGGTTATGAAGTTGAGACCAGGGATCAGTGGATGGACCTTGATGAATCTTGGTAAAAGATTCTAGGTTGATATTTGTCACACCATAAAATTTATTTATTAACATTAAGATTGATTCTATAGAAAAATATTTTTTTAGGTAGGAAGATGTCAGGTGAGTTTCTTAGCACCTAGATTGAGGATCCAGGTGCGGATTGATATTTGGTATGTTACATTTATCTCCAACAAAAGTAAAAATTTTTGTACATGATTACTGGTTTATAAATATATTTTACATGGCATGATTTTGATCCTTAGACATGAGTATTGGTATGCATGATTATTTATGTATTATATATTTTAATTTTTCATGATGGACATTTGTGATTGTCGGTATTACTATTTATATTTTCCGTATGATATATTCTTATTAAACATGATTGCTTTTGGATGATTTGGATTATAATACCAGTTATTGAAAATATTAGAAAGAATATGATTTGACAACATATTTGAGATTTTATAAAGTGATAAGTAAGAAAATAGATATTTGGAGTAGCCATGCCATGGGTAGGACTGTGGTTACTGAGATTGACAGTCACAGGTTGAAGCATGATAATGAGATTTTTAGTCATAGGTTGAAGTATGACAATGAGATTGCCAGTCATAGACTGAAGTATAATACTGAGATTATCAGTCATAGGCTGAAGTGTAACAATAAGATTCATAGTCATAGGCTGAAGTGTGATACTGAGATTGCTAATCATGGACGATGCATGACTATGATTAATCCAAAACCCTAAAAAAGATTGATTATTAAATTGGAATATAAAAATGTGATATAGTTTTATCATATGTGACGGTTGAGTAGTTTAGGTTGCATGACATAATATTTTATGATTCCTTGTACTATTATTATTTTCAAATTATATTATTATTCATATGAGTGTATAGAATCCTTACTCGGTTGTAAAGCTCACACCCCATACTTTCCATATTTCTTAGAGTTGTGCAGCATATTCGAGCTTGATGGTAGATTGGATTAGCGATGAAATGATAAATAAAAGAAAATCATTAATACCAATCAGATGATTGAAGGATAACTAAATTTGTAAATATACAAGTTATATTATTTTCTGTACATTAGATATTTTCTTATAAATTGTGATTAATAGTATTCTTAGAAATTGAAGTTGTAATAGATTTTTATAAGGCCTTGTATGATCTCTAAGGCATATTCTGGGTTTATGTGGCTAGTCACGTGGCTAACTCGGGTGCTAGATTCGGGAAGCAACAGAATGGTATCAATGCTTAGGTTATGATTACTTGATATAAGTGATTAAAAAAAATTTAAAGGTTATTGGGGCATGACAAAATAGTATCATAGTTTAGGTTATGACCACTTGGGATTATGATATAAGTGATTATGACATGATATAAATGATATCAAAATTCAAGTTATAATCACTAGAGATCATAGCTAAAGGATATTTGTGCTTTAGGTTAACAATCACTGAGAACAATAATAGTAGTATAAATGGATTGAAATTTGAATTTTTGATCACTATAAATTGTGATACATTTTATGCCCAAAGTTTAGCATATGATAAGTGTCTAAATGATGAGTATAAAAAAGATTGATAAAAAATATCTTTGATTTTGATAAGTGGAGTTTGACTTGAATGTTAGAGGTACTATCCTTTGAATATAGGATACTAAGCCAATAAGTTTTGTACTATTATGCATACTATCCAAGTTTTGGGTTTTATCAAGTTGAGTAGAGTATGGTATAAGGAGTTTTATAATATTAGAATAAAATATTATTCAAGGGTTGGACCTGTATGTAGATCAGAAATAAAACTGGCTTGTAATGAGAAAATAGATTTAGAATACTATTGTTGTCGCCTGGATCACCATGGCCTGTAGCTCTGATGCATCGGGTTCCTGCCTGATCCTTGGTTCCCGTCTTACGGTCAGCTCGCTAGCTTGCTCGAGGGTCCTGCAAGACAGAGAAAAATCTTGGGCCAGGGATTTTGATGAAGGCAGTCTGACATCAAGTCAGTGGGATGATCGAGGAGAACATGTACCTCTGAGATGCAGAGCTTGGGGGACTCTCCGCTTCTAGAGGGTGATAAAAGAGAAGATACTAACACGAGAATGAAAGAGTCTTTGTTGCTCTTCATTTTTTTTGTTTTCTTTGCTTTGCTTCGCTTACCTTTATTTACCTTTTTCTGCAGGTCTTATATATATGGAAGGCTTTCTAGGGGATTCCAGGTTCTCTCATTCGAAGGAGGCTTTTCGTTACCCGCTGTTGCCTCTCTGTCAGGTTGGTTCTGTGCCTAAGCCTCCAGCCATAATGGGATGTTGCCACTTTGGAGAAGGCCATCCGGGTGCTACAGGGCATAGGGCCATAGGGAGACGCCCTTGTCTGGGAGGTCCAGGCATCCTATCATGGAGGCTGTCATCTTCCAGTCATGCGATCATCGACGTGTCGGCATACCATAAGGCTAGGTGCCTGGCGTTGTGCAGATCATGCGCATGATGCATCGCAGGGGGGCCTGCACCCATGGCAGGGTATGCACCATCTCTCGGAGGATCAGGGTGGCCAGGTACCCCATGGCAGGGTATGCACCACCTCTCGGAGGCTCAGGGTGGCCATGTACTCCGCTGCCTCTATTTTGAATGCTAGCTTCATCCCTCTTTGCGCCTTTGGCGGGACACCATACTCTTGGTAGGAGGGCCTGCTTCAAAGAGGTGGAGTCAACCTTGACCAGGAGTTGACCTCAGAGGGGGGCTCACCTAATAAGCTCTGCCTCTACTGGGAGCTGACCTCGAAAGGGCGGTCCCTTCTAGAGAGGGGGGTTCGACCTCAACTGAGAGCTGACCTCAGATGGGGGGCTCACCCAATGAGCCTTGCCTCGACTGGGTGCTTACCCCAGAAGGGCGGTCTCTTCTGGAAAGGCCGACTCGACCTCAACCGGGAGCTGTCCTTAGATGGGGGGCTTGCCCAATGAGCCCTACCTCGACTGGATGCTTATCCTGGAAGGGCGGTCCCTTATAGAGAGTTGGACTCGACCTCAACCGGGAGCTATCCTCAGACGGGGGGCTCGCCCAATGAGACCTGCCTCAACTGGGAGCTGACCTCGAAAGGGCGGTCCCTTCTAGAGAGGTGGACTTGACCTAAACCGGGAGCTATCCTCAAATGGGGGGCTCACCCAATGAGCCCTGCCTCGACTGGGAGCTGATCTCGAAAGGGCAATCCCTTTTGTTCTTCGTCATGCAGCCTTGCCCAGGTGTGGGCTTCTCGCTGACTATGGCCATCCGTAGGCTCCACATTAGCGGGTGTCGTCATACTGGATCATGTTAGTGGATGTCACCATATTAGTTGCCCCTACTCTTGAGCCCGGAGAATGAGGCATCCGCTCCAAGCGAAGGGAGTAGTGGTTGTGCTGGCATGGAGGGGGCACGGCCCTTCTGCTACCAATGCCAGACACACCCGCATTTGGGCGGTTATGTCTCTATGCCATTTGGGTGTTGCCACGTCTTCTTTTTTTCAAAGCAGTTATTAACACCACGTCAGTCTTCAAAGGGGGTGCTCGGGATGCGAATCGCCACCTCGGTTCATGGCATCTCTCCGTTGGCTTAGCATGAGACACGGCGCACGTCTTCTCCAAGCCGTTAAATAGGACCCATCTTCTCAATTCTTAGAATTTCTTCAGGCGGTGAAGAGGCAAGACTTGTGTTTCAGAACTATTCTCTTCTCTTCCATTTGGGTAGAGTCTTGACAAGTTAGGCTTCCTTCTTTCCTTCCTTCTTTTTCTCCTATTGAGTTGGGGGAGTACCCTTACTAGGGTCTCCAGACCTCCGTGCATCCCCTGTCTTCTTTTTGCCAATGCCAGTAAGTCTCTCTAGCGGGGGGGGGGGGGGGGGAAGAGGAACCTTGTTTCCTTTGACAGTGGGTTTAGTGTGGAGGTGAAGCTAATATGTCTGCTTATCCTGCAGGGATGAAGTTTAGCCACAAAGATCTCCGGGAGATGTCTTGTAGGAAGACTGCCATTGGGGAGCCTGAGGGGGTGCCCAGTACGAAGGTCTATAGAGGCAACCTCGGGACTATGGGAGCAGCCAAGCCTGAGACGGCCCCTATTGGGGAGTGGGACACCAGTTTCCTTTGGGTCAAGGAGAGGGCCCGGTTGAAGAAGAAGGTGTAGCCCTCCAGGCCCAACTGGAATAGGGGGAGGACCGGATCGTGGCGGTGCTTGAGAGGGCGTCGGTGACCACTACAGTGATGGAGATGACCAGAAAGGAGGCGACGGAGGCCATTCCCAAGTTCATAGCATCCCTGGCTTTCAGGGATGAAGTTATTGAGGCTGTCCTGGACTCCTACCACCAAGGATTCCGGGAGCACAAGAGCAAGGCCTTCCACTTCTATAGGTTGAAAGGGCTGGACAACATCAGGCCTTCTATCCCGTACCCCGGGAAAGAGGATGAGTCTGGCTTTGAGGAGGAGTCAGAGTCAAAGGAGGCTGAGGCAAAACTCGAAGCCCTCTCAAGCACCTTGCAGGGGGCTGGTGTCGTCCATCAATCTAGAAAGGGGCCGGCAGTCTATGTTTAGATCTTCCTTTCCTTATCTATTTTTTTTTTCTTCTTCTCTTCCTTTTTTTTTCTTTTGTAAATCAAGGAGGGCCTCTAATTTGTTGGGGGTGCCTCACAGGGGATGTACAGAAAATTTTCATTAATGAAACATTTTCTTTCTAAAGGCTACTATTCTGCTTCTCTCTTTTTGTGTTGCCCGACTGTGGGTCAGATGGAAGATGGTTGGATTTGCTTGGAGTTCCCAGTTGAAATCTCTAGACCATAAGCTGGGCAATGAAATTGTTTGTCTCTGAGCGTTGGGCTGCATGAGCTCCCAAGCTTGAGCGCCGGGCTACAGGAACGCCGGGCTACAAGAGCTCCTGGCTTTGGTGCTGGGCTTCAGGAGTTTCTGGGCTTCTTGAAGTTTTTGGGCTTAGGTGCTAGGCTTTAGGAGTTTTCGGGCTTAGTGGCCAGGCTTCTTGGAGTTTCTGGGCTTAGGTGTCGGGCTTCAAGAGTTCCAGGCTTAGTGGCCGGGATTCTTGGAGTTTCGGGCTTAGGTGCTAGGCTTCAAGAGTTTCTAGGCTTAGTGGCCGGGCTTCTTGAAGTTTTTGGGCTTTGGTGCTGGGCTTCAGGAGTTTTCAGGCTTAGTGGCCGGTCTTCTTGGAGTTTCCGGGCTTAGGTGTCGGGCTTCAAGAGTTTTCGGTCTTAGTGGCTGGGCTTCTTGGAGTTTCCGGGCTTAGGTGCTGGGCTTCAGGAGTTTTCGGGCTTAGTGGCTAGGCTTCAGGAGTTTCTGGGCTTAGTGGCCGGGCTTCTTGAAGTTTTCAAAATTTGGTGCCGGGATTTAGGAGTTTTGGGCTTAGTGGCCAGGCTTGGAGTTTCCGGGCTTTGGTGCCAAGCTTCAGGAGATTCCGGGCTTGAATGCAGGGCAGATGAGTTCCTGCACAGGTGAAAAGCAAGATTGCACCAAAAGGAACTTGAATTTATTATGGAAGAGCCTTACATTATTGGTGGTACATCCTTAAGTTATTAGCATTCTAGGTTTGCGTGAAGCGTACGCCATCGAGCCCAGCGAGGTAGTAGAACCTGCTTGGCAAAGCTTCAATCACTTGGTAAGGACCCTTCCAGTTAGGGGAGAGTTTCCCTCATTCCCTTGGTTAGGATGCTTTCGCTTGCCTGAGCATGAGGTCGCCTGGGTGGAACACCTTAGGCCACACTCGGGAGTTATAATAGCATGTGACTCGCTGCTGGTAGGCCACCATTTTGAGTCAGGCATTGTCCCTCATCTTGTCCAGCAAGTCTAGGTTGAGTAGGAGGCATGTCAGGTTCTTGCCTTCACTGTATTGTTCTATCCAGAGCATGGGCAGACTAGTTCCACTGGGATTACTGCCTCAGTCCCGAAGATAAGGTTGAAGGGCATCTTGCTGGTGGCCGTGCGGGGAGTGGTGTGGTAGGCCGATAACACACTGGGCTGCTCGTCCACTCATTGGTCCTTGACTTCATCCAGCCTCATGTGGAGCCCTTGCAGGATGGTGCAGTTAGTCACTTTGGCATCCCCATTTGTTTGAGGATGAGCCACCGAAGTGAAGCAGTGGTGGATGCCAAGATCGGAGTAGAATTCTTCGAAGGCCTGGTTATCGAACTGCTTTCCATTATCGGTGATGATTGTGTGCGGGAGGCCATATCTACAAATTATAGATTTTTTGAAGAAAGATTGGACCTTCATCTCTGTTATCCATGCCAAGGGTTCGACCTCGATCTACTTGGTGAAGTAGTCGATGGCCATAATCAGGAACCTCTGTTGGCTGGACATCTCAGGGAAAGGGCCTAGGATGTCCATTCCCCATTGGAAAAATGTCCACGGGGCTGATAGCTGGGAGATGGGGCTGCCAACTGCTGCTGAATGCATGCGTGGCATTGGCACTTATCGCATTTCTTCACGAAATCAGCCGCATCCTCCCGCATGGTCTCCTAGAAGTATCCCTACCGGATTACCTTGTGGGCTAGGGCCTTGCTCCCCACATAATTGCCACAGATACCTTCATGTATCTCATGAAGCACATAAGTGGCCTCCGAGGGCTTCAGGCACTTCAGCAAGGGGTAGGAGTAGGATCTCTGGTAGAGCTGCTCATCTAGGATCACGTAGCATGCGGCTTTCATCTTGAGAAGGCCGGCCTCCTTTTGGTCCTCTAGCAGGGTGCTGGCAGTAATGTATTTGATGTAGGGGTCCATCCAGCTGGGCTCGTGGGAGACTTGCTGGACCGCGATCGTAGTCTCGCAGCTGGGGGCCTTGAGATGTTCGATGAAGGTGCGCCCTAGAGAAGTCTCTAGCAAGGTGGCCAACCTAGAAAGGATGTCGGCTTAGGCATTCTCTACTCGCAAGATATGGGAGATGCTAAAGTGCTGGAGGGTCGATGTATGAGAGCACACTCGATCCAGGTACTTCACCATCATGGGATCCCATGCTTCGTACTCGTCGGAGACTTGGTCCACTACTAGCTGTGAGTCTATGAAGACCTTCAGCCTTTTGATGCCCAGTTCGTGGGACACCTTCAGTCCCATAAGAAGCGCTTCGTACTCTACCTGGTTGTTGGTTGCCTTGAAGAGGAATCATAGTGCGTATTCTACCATGACCCCATTAGGACTGGCAAGAATGAGGCAAACTCCACTTCTTCCTGCATTGGATGCACCATCCACGTGGAGTATCCATGTTTCTTCCACCAGGGTTAGGTCCAGCCTGAGCTCAGCCTGTTGGTCCATCTCCTCTGGACTTCTTTCAGTCCACATGCATTCCACCATGAAATCAGCTAGAACTTGGGCCTTCTGGGCCTACCGTGGGTGATATGTGATGTCAAATTTGCTGGGCTTCAGCGCCCACTTGGCCAAGTGCCCGGAAGTATCGGGATGGCTCAAGATAGCCCTCAAGAGCTGATCAGTGAGGACAACAATGGGATGCGCTTGAAAATAGGTCTGAGATGCTGTGCGGATGTTATTAGTGCAAAAATAATCTTTTCTGGTTGGGTGTACCTAGTTTCTGCTTCACAGAGTAGCTTGCTGGTGTAGTAGACTGGCCGCTAGGAGCCGTCCCTATCAGCACGAACCAGCACGGAGATGTTCACCTCCGATGAGACCGCTAGGTACAGGAGGAGCTCCTCTCTAGGCTCCAGCCTAGATAGTGGTGGCAGTGAGATGAGGAGCTTCTTCAGCTCCTCGAATGCTTCTTGGCATTCTTCTATCCAGGTGAAGTCATTCATCTTTTGGAGAACCTTGAAAAATGGCTAGCAACGCTTAGTGGAGCATGAGATGAAGTGACCTAAAGTCACGATGCACCTAGTCAGACGCTGAACCTCCTTCTTGGAAGCGGGACACCGCATGTCCGTAATCGCCTGGATCTTCTCGAGGTTGGCCTCTATCCCCCTTTGGGCCACCATGAACCCTAGGAATTCTTTTGCTACCACACCGAAGGCACACTTGACGGGATTCATCTTCATTTGATAGCGACAGAGGTTATCGAAAGCCTCCACCAGGTCGGTGATATGGTCCTCATTCGGGCTGCTCATGACAAGCATGTCATCCATGTACACTTGCATGTTGCCGCCAATCTGGTCCTTGAAGACCGTGCTGATGAAGTGCTGGTAGGTGGTCCCTACATTTTTTAGGCCAAAGGGCATCATCTTGTAATAATACGTACCTTGGTCAGTCACGAACGATGTGCACTCATCTTCTGGATGTATGCGGATCTGATTACGGAGAATGCATCCATGAAGCTGAGGTACTTGTGACCCGAGGTTGCATCTACCAGCTGATCGATCTTAGGAAGGGAAAAGCTATCCTTTGGGCATGCCTTGTTGAGGTCGGTGTAGTCTACACAGATCCTCCACTTTCCAGAAGCTTTCTTGACTATCACCATGTTAGCAAGCCAGTCAAGATATCGTACCTCTCGGATGAAGCCTACCATAAGGAGTTTTTTGACCTCCTCATTTATAGCCTTTTACCGTTCCGAGGCAAAGCTCTTTTTCTTCTGCTGGACCAAACAATGGTTGCGGTTGACATTCAGCTTATGAGTTATAACCTCCGGTGGCATACCAGGCATGTCAGCGGCAGTCCAGGTGAAGACATCTGTGTTGGCACACAGGAAGCCAAGCAGATGGGATCTCGCTTCATCGATCAGTAGAGCCCCAATCTGTATCACTTTCGAGGGGTCGTTCCCCAAAGGAAAAGATAAAAGGGGTTCGATCGGCCCGCTCTTTGGTTTCGATGCTGCCGAATTAGGCTGGTCTACGGCGGGGCTGAGATCCACTCCCCTTAGACTCGAGATGGTATGCCAGCAGCACTGCACCAGCTGTCGGGACCCCCTATCTCTCCGATCCCTCATGGAGTCGAAAACTGGACCGAGACGCATTTTATGGAGATGGTGGCGTCAAGCAGGTTGAGTCTTGGGCATCCCAGGATGGCATTATAGGATGAGGGGAGCTTTACAACACTGAAGGTCACTAATATGGTACTTTGCTAGGGTGGTGTCCCAGTAGTTATTAGGAGTATAATTTCTCCCTCGACTCTAATTGAGTCCTCGGTGAAGCTTACCAGAGGCGTTAACACCAGTCTTATTTGGTTAGTGGACAAATTCATCCTTGCAAAGGTATCATAAAAAAGGATGTCCGAAGAGCTTCCACTGTCTACCATGATTCTTTTTACAAGATGTTTAGCTATCATCATTTCGATGATGACAGCATCATTATTTGGGTTGTCTATCCCAGTTGGCCCTTTTCCCATACAGAGGAGTATATCATCACTCTCCTCTCTCCCCTTAGCCTTATTCTACCCCCAAGATATCATCCCCATCGGCTTTTTGGTGGGACGGTTGTCGATGGTGAGGGGTCGAGGCCCTTCGATTTGGGCCATAGGGGGTGCTCCCCCTCCATGTCTTGCCGAGGTAGCCGTGCTTGATCAGCTCTTCGATCTCCCTCTTCAGGTGGCGGCATTCCTCCATGTCATGGCCGTAGTCCTGGTGGAAATGGTAGTAATGGGATTTGTCCCACCCAGTCGATGGCCTTGGTGGAGGGGGTCAGTGCAGAAAGTGCTCGTCCTTGATTTCCATTAGGTTCTTTGTCCTGGGGGCGAGGAGAGGGGTGAAACTCTCTTCATCGGTGGGGTTAACCTTGGACCCAGACTCCGATCGGAGGACCCGCACCATCCTCTAATTCGGGCGGCCAGACGTCTCGTCGATGGCCTATCTCTTTCGGGGCCTCCCGTCTAACTCTCTCTTGGCATGATCCGCCTCCTCGGCATGGATGTACTTCTGTGCCCGGAGAAGAAACTTCGAGTATGTCTTTGGGGGCTTTTTATCGAGGGAGTAGGTGAAGCGGGAGGTTCGCAGTCCCCTCTTCAGGGCTAGCATGGTGATAAACTCATCGAGGTTGTAGATCTCCAAGGTGACGGTCTTGAACCAGGACACGTAGTCCCGGAGGAGTTCTCGATCATGCTATCGGATTGAGAAGATGCATCGGCCTTGCATGGCGCCTTCCTGTAAGCATTGAAGTGCACCATGAACTCCCCCTCCAGCTAAGGGAAGGAGTTTATACTTTCATGTTCGAGCCAGGAAATCCAGACCCGAGTGGCCTTTCGCAAAGTGGCGGGGAAGGCGATGCAAAGGAGAGCATTGGTAGCCCCCTGGACCCTTATAAGGGCCTTGTAACTTTCTAGGTGGTCCAGGGGGTCAGTTATCCCATCATAGAGATTAACCTGCGGCATACGGAACTTGCTGGGAATTGGTTCCTCTTGGATCCTCTTCGAAAAGGGTGGATGGGTGTCATAACCCGTGGGCTCACTGGGGGAGCCCTGCACTTTTGCGAACCGGTAGGCCAGATCCACCAGCTTGCGCTTATGTTCTTCGAGGTGCCTTTCCGCTCGGTGGCGGATGGCCTCATCAGTCGACCTCCTCGATGGAGGACGCCGAGGGTGAGGGTGGACTGAAGTGGAGGAACTCGAGCTTGAGTTCCCAGCCATGCTGGTGCTGCTGGCACGAGGGCACGCGGTGGTCCAAGACCGTGGAGTGGCTCCCCCGGCCGGTCGGATCACGTTGCGGCCACTTGCCATTTTCCTGGTGGGCCTCCTGAGGGGGTGACACTACATGCAGCGACCCTCCTGGAAGGATCATAGACTGGTACGAGGATCGACTGTGCGAGCCGTCAGAGTCCCTGGCTGCTGTAATGCTTCCAGAGAGCGTTGCCTCTCGTGGAGCTGGTGCACCATCATGGCCAGGAGCTAGACCTGGTGGGCGAGTGCGGTGTACTGGGGGTCCGTCAAAGGTAATTGCGATGGAGCGGGATGATCCCCCTCCAGGCGTTGGTCACCATGACTAGGGGGGTCCTTTGCCTGACTGGTTGGGGCTTCACGGGCTCGCATAGTCACCATCGAACTATGGGCGCCCCGCGAGATCTTCCTTGCTATGGGGGAGCATTGTTTTCTTTTGACCGGTCCCTCCTACCTGGCACACCAATCTATTGCCACCCGGATCGCCGTGGCCTATAGCTCTGATGCATCGGGTTGCCGCCGGATCTTTGGTTCCCATCTCGCGGTTGGCTTGCTAGCTTGCTCGGGGGTCCTGTAAGACAGAGAAAAACCTCGGGCCGGGGATTTTGATGAAGGCACTCCAACATCAAGTTAGTGGGATGATCGAGAGAAACAGATACCTATGAGATGGAGAGCTAGGAGGAATCTCCACTTCCAAAGGGTGATAAAAAAGAAGATAATAACACGAGAATGAAAGAGTCTTCATTGCTCTTTTTTTTTTTTTTTATTTTCTTTGATTTGCTTCACTTACCTTTATTTACCTTTTTCTATGGGTCTTATATAGATGGGAGGCTTTCTAGGGGATTCTAGGTTCTCTCCTTCGAAGGAGGCTTTTCGTTGCCCGCTATTGCCTCTCAATCGGACTGGTTCTGTGCTTGAGCCTCCAGCCAAAATGGGATGTTGCCACTTTGGAGGAGGCCATCTGGGTGCTACAAGGCATAGGGCTGTAGGGGGATGCCCTTCTCTAGGAGGTCCAGGCATCCTGTCATGGAGGCTGTCATCTCCCAGTCATGAGGTCATCGACTTGTCAACATATCGCAAGGCTAGGTGCCTGGCATTGTGCAGATCGTGCACATGACATGCCGCAGGGGGGGCCTGCACCAATGGCAGGGTATGCGCCACCTCTCGAAGGCTCAGGGAGGCCAGGTACCCCGTGGCAGGGTATGCACCACCTCTTGGAGGCTCAGGGTAGCTATGAAGTCTACTACCTCTATTTGAATGCTGGCTTCACCCCTCTTTGCGCCTTTGGTGGGAAATCATACTCCTGGTAGGAGGGCCTGCTTCGGAGTGGCGGACTCGACCTTGACCAGAAGCTGACCTCAGACGGGAGCCTCGTCCAATGAGCCCTGCCTCGATTGGGAGCTAACCTCAGAAGGGCAATCCCTTCTAAAGAGGCGGGTTTGACCTTAACCAGGAGTTGAGCTCAGATGGGGGCCTCGCCTAATAAGCCCTACCTCGATTGGGCGCTTACCTCGGAAGGGCAGTCTCTTCTGGAGAGGCGGACTCAACCTCAACCAGGAGCTATCCTCAAACGAGGGCTCGCCCAATAAGCCCTTCCTTGATTGGGCACTTACCCCAGAAGGGCAGTCTCTTCTGGAGAGGCGGACTCGACCTCAACCAGAAGCTGTCCTCAGACAGGGGGCTCGCTCAATGAGCCTGCCTCGACTGGGAGCTGACCTCAGAAGGGTGGTCCCTTCTGGAGAGGCGGACTCGACCTCAACCGGGAGCTATCCTCAAACGGGGGGCTCGCCCAATGAGCGTTGCCTCGACTAGGAGCTGATCTCGGAAGGGCGATCCCTTTGGTTCTTCATCATGTGGCCTTGCCCAGGTGGCAGGCTTCTCACTGATTATGGCCGTCCGTAGGCTCCACGTCAGCGGGTGTCGTCGCACTGCTCCACGTCAGCAGGTGTCGCCGCACTGGTCCACGTCAGCGGATGTTGCCATATCAACTATATATATATATAATTTCCTAATCATGAGTTAAATTTGATCATTTGAGATATGCATCTTGGTGATATCTCTAATAATTTAATTATTATTTTTGGATCAGATTATTTAATATTCCTTATATTTTTTGAACATGTTAAAATTTTAGACAAAGTTTGGGTTTGTGAACTGATCTAGTTATCTTGATACTATTGTTGAATTGAGTAAAGAAAACTGATCTTAGAAAAGTTAAATGAGTTTAATGTAGGAAGGGCAAGATTTTGAATTAGTTTATTGATAGATGCTTGGGAGTTATAGTGAAGAAAGCCTTATAATAATTAAAAAGATGGATTCCATGTATAGAGATGTTGATTTGAAATTTTCTAATTTGTTGGGGGTTTGTTAATCCTTTTAACAAGAAAGATCAGTTTGGAATCATTTAATTAATAATCAAGTGAATCTAGGATTAATTCACTTTGAATTATTCTAGATTTACAAAGCTCTAGAAAGATGGTGAAATTTATACAAGGGCTTTAAACATAGAAAGTGGATCAAGGTTTAATTTTCATGTGATATGCTTAAGACCTAGTAAGGACAAGAAAATTTAATAGTTTTGGTCTCATTTTATTTAAAATAGTTGAAGGTTGGATTTTACTTAGATTCTAATATAAAGTGGTATCCTTATCAAGAATTCATCTAATGAAACTAGAGGATTTGATGAATTTATATCAATGTGTATAGCGAAAGTGTGGTGATTTAAGTTATTTCAAAGAAGGTTAAAACTCTTAATTCTTTGATCCAAAAGTTATTGAGATGCAAGACTTGTTCTAGTGAAGGAAGACTTTAAAGATAATGAGAATAAAATATCATTGATCCTTGGCTAATATAGATGTGGCCACGTAACTTTGACTTATGAGTTCTTTTATTGTAGGCCACATTAGAGAGAATTTTGGACATCTCAAATTTATTGATTTATAAATAAGTATGTACCAATTCAAATAAGTATGTACCAATTCAAATAAGTATGTACCAATTCAAATCAAGTGCTTGTGTTTTGCCAAAGTATTTGTTTGCTTAATGAAAATATACAACAAAATTAATGAAGTAAATGCAAGAGTAAATAAGCAATGAATAAGAACAATCACAAACACAAGAATATATAGTGGTTTGGTGTACTCCAAGGCACCTACATCCACTCCCCAAGTTTTCCTTGGATATTTCACTATAATCACCAAGATTATAGTCGATTAGTTTTCCGGGCTCACTAATCAAAATCCAACTTATTTTTCCAGGCTCACAAGTCAAAATCTCTTATTGGTTTTATAACTTAGGCTAACCAACAACCTCCGATGGTTTTATGGGCTCACCAATAATCTATGTTGGTTTTATGGCATCACCAGCAACCTATGTTGGTTTTACACAAAGGCTAACCAATAACCTCTTTGGTTTTCCAAGGCTCACCAAAAATCTTGATACAACAATGTAAGAATGAAAGTAAAGAATACACTAAAGCTTTCTAAAATAAAGCAAGTATCTCTTTGAAGCCCTTGGATGATGTTGAAGAAGCTTGTCTTCAATTTGTTGAAGCCTTTGAATGAAGCTTGATGTTGTGGACTTGGATCAACTCTCTTATCTTTGAAAGCTTGAAGGCTTCAACCACTCAACTCTTGAATCCTTGAAGGATATTCAATGATCTCACCAAAGGATTACTTTCCTATTTGATTTTTGGTATTTATATAGCTCTCCAAACCATAGATGACCATTTATGACCGTTGGAGATGAAAGACTAGCCGTTTAAAGCAAGTTGAAATCAATTCTGCACTTCTAAAAGACTAGCCGTTACTCCAAGTGTTGACACTTGAATCTGGTGAGTCGACACTTCATTTCTGTGAGTCGACACTTGGGTCAGCTCAAGGCAAAAATTTTGGATTGACACAGTTCTGTATTTTTCTTGTTCTCAGGCCTTGAGTTGACACTTTGACATCTTCATGAGTCGACACTTGAGTATGCCAGTGCTGAAACTTGCTGAAACTTTTCCAAAATCAAACTTTAAGTCTTTCCAAGTTTTCTTTATATTCCAAAGTCTTTATAACTTGAAATTCCATGAATTTGAAGGACTTCTTCAAATGAAATACAAGCATTTTGTTCTTTCAACTGATATGCATACTTAATATGATAAATACACTAAAATACGTAATTAGTACTCATATATCATTAAGTATTTTGTCAATCATCAAAATCAAGACCAGAGTCAACAAGTTCCTATATTGATACTTTATGTGTTTGGAAAGGAGACTTGAGGTTTTTCTTAGATAAAATCCATCTATTAAATTATGAAAAATATTGAGAGAAAAAAGAATACTAAAAATCACAGTGAGTGTTTAATGCTTAAGCCTTTTTCTATTTTTGGTTAAGAGTAGATTAGGCTGATTATGATTTCCATATGGAGTTAATAAAAAAAATAAATTTCTTGGATGAGAATTATATACTTTAATTCGAGATCAAGATATTAATGTTCATTTGAAAGAAATTGAAAGAATTTTCTATGTATTGTGGATAGTAAGAATCAAAATTGAGATACCATATAATTTTGTAATGTTAAGATCTTATGAAGAAAGGATTCTAAGAGAGAGATTATCTAGAAGCTTGAGAATGATGTTAGGATTAGGTATTTCCAAAGTTTAGACCATCATATTTTTTTGTAGAATTAATCAAGGATAATTAATTATATTGACATCAAAAAGTTAGTATTATTTGAAAGAGCTCAAGAGAATTCGATATGTATTGTGCATGGAAAGAATCAAGTTTTGAGTATTACGTAATTTCATTATGTTAAGTCCTTGAGAAACAAGTACTTTAAGAAGTAGACTAATTGAAAGCCCAAGGATGATATGAAGGTTAGGTACTATCAAAGTTTAAATATCAAACAAGCTAATTTCAAGGATAAAATTATTTTAAGGGAGGAGAATGTAATACCCAGTCCAATAAAAAAAAATCCTAATAGGAGTCATCTTCTTTCTTTGAGTCTAAGATACTGAACTCTTCTTCTCAAAGTTCAATGGGAAAACAGACTCATCAATCACCAATCCTTATAAGGACCCCCTCCCTTCCATGAATTCCCATCGCTAGAGAACCCTCCTCCTTATGCCATTTTTCTCCTTGATTTTCCCTTTCTTTGCTTCGGATGACCCTCATTGTGCCTACTAGATTCATGGTCAAATCCCACAGAACCAAGGTTCACTCAGTCTCCTCCTCCTCTCTTTTCTTCCCAGTTACTAGAGGGGTGGGTTGTCATCAAGATTAGGCTAGCAAATCACCGAAATTTTCTTAGAAGAAATCTTTGCTTTTCTTCTATTTTTTCCTCTCTTTTCTTCCTTGATTCTGGCATTGCCCATCACTATTGATTGCCGGATAGGGTACTGGTGGCTGTGTTGCTATGGCCTATAACTTTGATCATCATTATTTGGTGAGAACCTCTCAAAAACTCAAGGAAGATGGGGACTTAAAGGAGTCCCTTGTTCTACCAAATGGAGAGAAGAAGAAAAAAAGAAAAGAAGAAAAGGAAAAAGAAAAGGAAAAAGAAAAGAAAAAGAAAAGAAGAGGAGAAAAGAAAAGGAAAGGAAAATAAGAAAAGGGAAAAAAGAAAAAAAGAAAAAGGAAGAAAAGAAAAAAGGAAGAAAAAAAAGAAAAAAATTCTTGTTCCTCTCTCTTTCCTCTTTCTAGTTTCTCTTTCCACTTTCTCTCTCTAGTTTCTCTCCCTACTTTCTCTCTCTAAAAGATTCTCTCTCCTAGGGATTGGAGAAGTTGTGAGGTTGGGATCATGGATCAGTGGGTGGACCTTGATGAATCTTGATAGAGAGTTTTAGATCGATAATTATTATACCATAAAATTTATTTATTAATATTAAGATCGATTCTATAGGAGAATATTTTTTTGGACAAGAGGATATTGAACAAGTCTCTTAGTGCCTAGGTTAAGGATCCAGGTGTGGATTAGTATCTAGTATATTAAATCTATCTCCAGTAGAGATAAGAATTTCTGGATATGATCATCAGTTTATAAATATATTTTATATGGCATGATTTTGATCCTTGGACATGAGCATTGTCATATATGATTATTTATAAATTATATATTTTGATTTCTCATGATGGACATTTATAATTGCTAGTATTACTATTTATATTTTTTGTATAATATATTCTATCAAATATGATTATTTTTGGATGATTTGGATTATGATACCGGTTATTATAAATCTTGAAATTAAATATGATTTGACAACATATTTAAGATTTGATAAAGTGATAATCAAGAAGAAGAGGTGTTTGGACTAGCCATGCCATGGGTAGGATCGTGGTTACTAAGATTGCTGGTCTCGGACTGAAGTGTAACATTGAGATTGCTAATCATAGGCTGAAGTGTGATAATAAGATTACTAGTCAAGCTAAAGTATGATACTGAGATTGTCAGTCATGCACTGAAGATGACCGTGTTAGTCCAAAACTCTAAAGAAGACTATGATTAAACTAGAATATAAAAATAAGACATGGTTTTGTCATATACGGCATTTGAGTTGTTTTGGTTACATGACATGATATTTATGATTTTTTGTTCTATTATTATTTTCTTGTTATTTTCAAATCATATTATTATTAGTGTAAGTGTATGGAATCCTTACTGGGCTATAAAGCTCACACCCTTTACTTTTTTCCTTCTCAAAGTTGTGCAGGATATTTAAACTTGGAGATAGATTGGATTCATAGTGAAATGATATATATATAAAGAGTCATTAATACCAATTAAATGACTGAAGGATGACTGGATTTGTAAATATATAAGTGCATTATTTTCTTTACATTAGATATTCTCTTATGAATTATGATCAATAGTATTTTTAGGAATTGAAGTTGTAATGGACTTCTTTAAGCCTTGTATGATCTCTAGGATATATTCTAAGATTCATACGGCCAGTCATGTTGCCGACCCGGGTGTTGGAATCGAGGCGTGACAATTAAAGTAAAGTTAGTATTCTATGATAAATAAAGTAAGATCATATAAACTTATACATGAATTTAATTTAAGCCTAACCTCACAAATCAAAGACTAGCCTATATCAAACTAGGACCAATCTTCGAGGCATGTTTGATATTGCTTTTAATTTTATTTGTAATAATACAAATACATAATTAAAGATAAAAAAAATTGATGCCATTGTTTCTATCTTTATTTTTTAAAATTATTTTTTATTATTTCTAAAAATGAAAAATAAGATACTTATTTTTTTAATTACCCTCTAAGCATTGTCATTTGTTGGGTACGCACCTCGATTCGGCCTCTTGAACAAGCCTAGTACAAGATCCAATGAGAAGCCTTGCCCAAAAGAATATAAAATAAAGGAAGGAACATACCATGGCATCTCGCAATAGGTCGGCCTAAGGCCTAGACTGCACGGGACCAGTGCGACGCGTGGCCTGGCATTAATGCACATGAGAGGCCAGCATGAGCCCAGATGACATTCTCCCTATGCGGTCCACACCAGGTCTACAGTGAAGCAATCCACAACACCAATCTTGGCGGTCCACGCACTCGATCGAGCAGACGAGTACGATCTACATGTTGGTCGGGTGGTTGGCATCAATCTTGCATGATTAATGACATGTACAGTGATAAGACTATTAAATATCCCAATTTAAATATTAAAATAAATATTAATTAATCTATATTTATTAAGAATTGATTTTTTTATTAGAATTTTGTAGAAAAGGAGTTCATGGATGGAAAGAGATCAATTCTTGAAGTCAAACGGTCAAAATGACACTCGAATCAGTGTTTAAATGAACCAGAAATTGAATTTTGAAGTTTATATAGAATTGCATGATTATTAAGGTAGCTAGTCCACCATGAACGACTACCTGGTCTATAGAAATGGCTAGCGGTCCTTGGTAGTCACTATTGCCAGTCCATGAGACCATTCCATGGACCATCAGCTATTTTGTTGCCAGAAAAGCTGTTGGAGACATTCCCTTTGCTATTGAGAAGCCCTCCATCGTTGGAGAAGCTATCGGAGACCTGCCTACATCCGTCCAATCTCTGTTTGGCCACCATCTCCCAATTTCTTCTTCTGTTCGATTGTCGGAAGCCAAGGTCACTCGTCGCCAATTGGAGATGATAACAGAGACCCACCACAGGTCATCGCCGATGACTCCCCTACATCCACCATATCTTCCATTGATCGGCCATCCAACACCAGCTGCTCCACTTCACTATCAGTTCCCTCAGCCTAAGACCACCTCCACCCATGGTGTTCCCCTCTCCACTGAGCCACCATGCCAACCATCACCTTCGAGCCTCCATTTTCGTCCATCACCATTGCCATTCAACAGCTACCATTAGCTTGAGACCTCCAGGTGCCTACTTCTCCCTTGTTCCACCTGCAGTTAGCCACCATTTTTCCTCATCCCTATCACCCGCCATCCAATCATCACTGCAATCCATCGCTGACCGGGGGAGGAGCCCAATCAATAGGTTGAACTTGATCGGGAGGAGTCTTCGGCATCAAGAACTTTGACCCAAGATTCAGCAAGAAGTACTATTGGGATGATGTTTGCCCGAGAAGGAAGAAAGCGATGATCAATCCATCAAGATGCAGATCAGATAGCTAAAATTGCTCTTCATGATATACAACAATTTTAAGCTAGATTGACTCTAAATTTGATCGTGAGAAAGCCCTTGATGAGCTCTATAAAATGAAGACCCTAGGCTAGAGAGTGAAGATCAATTCCATCAACAAAATTTTATGTTATTTTTCTTCTTGTAATTAGTTTAGGCTTTGAAAGAGACTGGAAGAGGAATAAAAAAAGAGTTCTTCAAGAGAGGAGGTATGGTGATAGCATTCCAAATCTTCAAGAAGATGTATCCAGGAGCCATGTATGATTGAGGTGTAGTTTGTAAGGAAGTACAAGGATCCTTCCATTAAATTTATAATTGTTTTCTCTTCTATACTATTGAATAAATACTTTTAATTCCCTTTTCAATTCTTTTTTGTTTGATCTCTTAAAATAATTACCTAAGTGGGATGGATCATAATCTTGATATGATATGGTCCATGCCCAATATAGATGATTAATTCTAGAATTTTTATTTACGTATCTTGTTAGGATCTTTTTAACTCAAATATTGGATAGCCTATACTTGTAGGACGGGCCATGATCCTAACAAGATATGGTTCCTTCTTAGCAAGATGAGACTATGCTAAGGATTAGTTTGAAAGATTCCGAAATAATTATGAATTTTGATTGTTTAGAGTAGAACAAATACATAATTTATATTTGTGATTACCTGAAACCTCGAAAATATCTTTTTATCATTTAAACCTCTCAACCTCATTGTTAATTTAAATTGATTAGTTTTCATTAACCCATCATCTACTTTCTAAACATTTAAATATTTATCTCTTTTTTTTATTTTCTTCATGAAATAATTATCCTTGATCCTCGAGGATACAATTCCTACTCATACTAACTATAGTAGTGAGTTAAGTTTTTATTTTTGATCGCCTACAATAGTGATCAAGTTTTGGCACCATTGCTAGGGATCCCGGCATGATTGTTTCATGAAAAAAAAGTAAACAAATTCTTTTTTATAGTTGTTACTCTCTTTAGTTCATTATTTTTTTAATTGACTTAATTATTAGATTACCTTATTCTTTTTTAATATAAAAAATACTTTCCTTCTTTGTACAAGTCAACTCCTAACTTAATTAACTTTTTTTAAAAATAAATTATTTTAAATAACCTAAAAGATAACAAAAGACATCCTTCCATAAAACTTAATTAATTTAAGGAAATAAATAATAAATCTTGAAAACTTCCTAACTTGTGTAGACACCTTGTTTGATATGTATTACTTTTTCATAAAATACTTTAAGGGCATAAACCCTAAACAATATAAGGTAGGGATTCTACTGTCCTTTCTTGGGCTACAAACCACCACCCTGCATATTGCATTAACTTAAGCCTTAAATTTAAAATCAATTAGATGTTGGCCCCTAAGAATTTTCGAGCTCACTAAGATAAGGGATCCTGAGAGTTGGAGTAGCTCAGAATTAACTAGTTAACTGGTATCTAGGAAAGGGGTTCAAGGATGATATGGTCCTAAAGGAAGATGGTTCTTTAATTGATTCCGTTATCTGACCTGGCCAATTTATTTGGTATCTAAGAAAAGCAATGGGGGGAACCCTACCAACCTTACCCTTACTTTGCCAGTGGCTAGTTATTATCTGACTTCGAAGGCTCAAAGGCAATCTTGGAAGTTAGGAGCTGTCTAGATATAGGATAACCCTAGGATAGAGACTCCATTGCATGATAACTTGTTTATGTTAACAAAAGTTCAACCTAATTAAACCATCCTTTGGTGCGGGCACCAGACTCAGAAGAAGACTTCAGGGCTCCATCTGGATCTCTAATTGACCTTGCCTGAAGAATTAGGGTTTTTTGGTTTTGTAATAAGGGTTGACCTGATCAACTCAATTTTGAGTCTGTAATTTTGTCATTTCAATTTTTGTTGGGTCATGTTGACTCAGTACAAGTCCTAGTAAGTGGTCTAGGTCTTCTCCAGGGTGCTACATTTTCTTCCAAGCCCAAGCAAATGGGCGCCACACTCCCAGCCACACGCCAGAGTCCAGGAGGCACCACATATCCATCCCAGTGTCTTGGTCCCCACACCCAAGGGAGCAAGAATTTTTCTTGAAGCCAAAATCAAGGAGGCGCCCCATATATACCTTAAAAGGCCAACTTAAAGGAGGAAAGTGGCATTTCTTGGGGAGCACTTCAAGGGGGAACCCAATCCATGCCTAAAAAGACCAATGCAAAGTTGGGAAGAGCCATGACTTGGGGAGAAAGAAAAGGAGGTGTCCAAAAGAGTTGAGCCATGGAAGGAAAAAAAAATTTTCTTGAAGAGCAAGGCTAGGAGGCGCCACCTACTTACCATTTGGAGCCATCAATCAACACTTATGGAAGCTCTTGGTCGGCCATATAAGAAGGATTTAATTCTACAAGCCTAATTTGAAGATCCATTCTATTAGTCCCACATGGGAAGATGTAAAACCCTGACCTCTTGTAAAGACCTATAAAATAAACCCCTCTTGTAAGTTTTAGAAAACAAATGATGAATGAAATCAATTTCTTTGTGAGCAACTTTGTGTTTCTCTCTTCCGCACTTGTGTTCAGGTGTTGAGCTCCGTGAGGGAGTAAATCCGGGTTCCCTAGGAACCTTGAGGAGGTGTGAGATCTCCAACCCCAAAACCCTAGCAAAACCTTAGGTTAGCCACTTCAATTCCAAACCCTAGCCGCCATCATCTTCTTCATTCCACCAATCATCCAAACCCTAATCTATCTCATCATCTCACGGCCCCTCTCTTCCAAGTAGAGGCCGACCACCAGCATCCAGGTCTAGATCGGCTACTTCGAATACAGAGCAAATCCCAGAGGAAGTCAGATCAGCATACAGGAGAATCAGGATTTCAGCAACATCAATTTTTCAAGTTCTTCTTATCTGGTAAATCCTTTCTTTAAGTATCTGGTTCCTTAACTTGTTCTTCTTATTTCCCAGATCCTGAGTTCAGGAGAAGCCAACTCTGCCAAAGGACCAATATTGGAGGATCCATTGCGAAGATATCCGAATCCGAGGATCCAACAATCTACTCGAGAGAGTCCTTCCACCAAACTCTGTGAAGATCATTGCCTGGTACATAACCCTTCACTTCTCTTTACTTCTGTCCTGTTGAAAGTTCAGAGCACGAAACCCTAGGTCTGGGAGTTTCTCAACCCCAGCGATCATTTACTTCTGAACTACTCTGATAATCTAGTTTCTTTGAATTGTGCTTTCAATTATTATATAGTTTCTTTCAACTTAGTTTAATTTTCCTTTGAATCAAAGCCGACTTCTGAAAATAAAAAAATAAAAAAAAAATAGTCTTAATTTACTTCTGCATCGCATCATTTCTTTCGTTATGCATCATTTTTGGTATCAGAGCTTTTGTTCTGCATCATTTTGGTATCAGAGCCCTGTCTAGGGTTTCTGACTTGCTTGCATGTTTTGAGTGTCTCTCTTTTTTACTTTGTCTGCTCGAAGTAGACTCCCCAGGATGTCCGGTCTTAGGAACGAAGCGAGGTGCAAACCTCCTCTTCCCATTCCACGGGGTGTTCCTAGGGCGTGTAGGGGATCCGCTGGGTTACAACTTCATAGCAGGAATTGTAAACGGGGGAAGCATTCTGTTTTCAGTATATAACTGCCCTGTTGTAGGAATTGTTTCTCATTGCAGGTAACTCCAAATTACATGATTTTTGTTTTGCTAGAACCAGTATAATTGAAACTATTTTAATTAGTTTACTATAATTTATTGGATTTTGTGGAATTTCTGAGAGTTAAATTACAGCAACTCTATTTCTGTGTTTCTGCAATTCAATTTTTGAGTGATCACCTCCTAATTCATCTTAAGGGCAATTGAGCATCTAAGATAAGGAGAGGAGTTGATAACCTCTCCTTAGCCCAAAACCACCACCCATTCATTCGATCCTAAGCCTAATTTTAAAACTTATTAGACTTAATTTGCCCTAGTGGGCTAGGGACACCAACAAGTCGGGTCTAGGCTAATGTTGAGTCAGTTTGTCTGGTTACTCTGTGTGTACTTTGTACTCAGTGTCTAGAATGGTGATTCAGGGACTACGTCCCGATGGGCTTGTGTGATGGTCCGCCTACCTGGCCAATCACTGATTGGTGTCTAGGATTGGCAATTAGGGACCTAACACTTCCCTTACACCTGCCTGGCTGAGCCCGAGTTACTACAGGCTAGCTTGCCACTCTGATTGGGCATCTAGTTTGGGCTCTAGGTCTAGTTAGCCCGTAGTCGTTTCAGTCGAGTCTCATTTGGTGTGCTTGCTTGCATCATCATGTCCACCCGGAACGGAGTACCCTACCAACCTGGTCAAACCCAACCTGATTTAGAGGCCATGATTAGAACTCTTACCGAAAGATGACCAAATTGAGTCAGGATATGATTGATACTGTTGCCCAGTTTAGAGACCGAGCCTAGGTACTTGAGGGGCCTAGGCACCGAAATTGGACCCCTGACTCAGAATTTGGTAGACCCCAACCTCACCCACACCCAGAGCCTAGGAGACCTTTATATAGGGATCCTGAACCTAATCATTGGAGGTTTGATCTAAGAGCCTATGAGCATGATCTTGCCCATGAGTCTAGCCCTAGGAGCCTATATCCATACTTGGTTGACTCAGAGAAGGGACCCGTTAGGAACACCGAACCTTATGCACCCACTTTTGATGGAAGACAAGAGACATATATTAAGTGGGAAGAACAAATGGATCGGTATTTTGAGTGCACTAACATCTCGGAGTTAGGACAAGTTAGGTTGGCCAAAACCAAGTTCACCAAACATGCTAGGTCGCATTGGTATGCTATTGAGCGTGAGTGTTATCAAAGGAAAGAGGAGATATATACTTGGAGAGATATGCGAAGTAAGTTGAGAGATAGGTACCTAGGTAGATCCTATGAGAAAAGACTTTTAGACCAATGGTACCAATTGCGACAAGGTAATAGGCCTGTGTCTAAATATATCGAGGACTTCCAGTGGTATGACATGAAATGCAATACCATTGAGACCGAAGCTCAGATCACATCGAGGTTTAGGGTTGGGTTACACCCAGACATTTATAGGAAGCTATGCCTTGAAAAGACCAATAAGTTAGACCGAGCCTACCAAGAAGCCCAAGACTATGAGTGGTCTTTAAGATATAACCAATCAAGTACTTTGGACTTAAAGCCAACTTCTACCAACTTGAGTCAAGTTCCGATTGAACCGACATCCGTAGTGAACCAGACTTTTATTTGTCAATTCCCACTTGTGTCACCTCTTGACCAGAAGGATAACACTGAGAAGGAGTTAGGCATGGCCATCCCAAAATTAGTTGGCCCGACCAGAGCTGTACTTAAAAAGGAATCAAAGGAGAATAGATTAGAACCTTTCAGTGAGATTGAGGAAGAAATATATGAGCCTGACATAAGTTTGATATATGAATATGAAGAAGAAGAATTTGAGGATATCTCTCCCGATAATTCAATTAACCAACTCCTACCTAATGGGGTTATTGAGGGGACCCCTACCACTCAAGGAATTCAGGAGCTAACCCTAAGAGAAGACCCTTTTAAGGAAGTTCAGGAAGAGGAAATTACACCAAATGAAAGTTTAAGTGAGAATATCCCTGAACTCATTGAGGAATCCAAAGAAGACACCCCTGAGTCAAATCTGGTAGAGAAGTGTGAAGAAGGAAGGGGTTCACAAGAATTACCCATTGAGAAGGTCCAAGAAAGACAGTAGCTTAGAGGACTTTTTAGATAAACATTCCAAAGACCTTCCTGATAACCTTCCACCTTCTAGGAGCACCCAGCCTATCCTAGAACTTGCACTTGTAGACCCTCCTAGAGCAAATCATGAGGTTTGGATGAGTGCACCTATAGAACAATGTCCTCATTTTAAGGTCGTCCTGAATAACCAAGGTTTGTTTCTTGTTTCCGATAAGCCACCTCAAAACTCTGATTCTTATTTCCTACCCTTCCCTGAATCTTCTCATGTTTCTAGAGCTATGGGATTACACTTTACTGAGATCTCTAGGTTGCAAGACTCCTTAGAACCTATTAGGTTTGCCACCTACTTCTGGAAGACCCTATGGCACCTACTAGGCATCCATAATAAGTTTTTATGCTCTGCATGCCCTCCTCCGACCCAAGGTCAAACCTAGAGAGCCTTAGTTTGTGAGGTTTAGACCTAGGGTTCCTTTGGAATAAAGTCCATTCTTTAGGAATGCGTCGTCAGTCTAGTTTAGTTTTTCTTGACCCTTTACTAGGCTTTGGCTCAGATTTTGGTTTGATTGAGAGCACCAGGAATTGGGATTTGTATTTTGTCCAGGGCTGAAATTGTATTCAATGTTTCGATCAATAGGTCTATAGGCTAGAGTCCCTTTGAAATTGTTCATGGATACAAGCCTCACACACCACTTGATCTGATTTCACTATTAGCCCACACACACATGTCTCTTGATGCACTTGCATAGCATGTAAAGGACTTACATAAAGAAATTCATGCCAAAATAACTTTAAGTAATGAAACTTATAAGAAGTTGGCTGATTCTCAAAGGCGAGTCAAAACTTTTGTTGAGGGAGACTATGTAATGATTAGGTTAAGGCCTGAACGGTTTCCTCCTGGAACCGTTAGAAAGTTACATGCTAGAGGAGCTGGACCATTTAGAGTGGTGAAGAGAGTAGGATCCAATGCATATGTGCTCGAGTTGCCTTCAGAACTAGGCATTAGCTCCACTTTCAACATTACAGACCTAGTAGAGTATAGAGAGCCAGCTGTGATTCCCAGTGAGCCTTTTGAGCCTAATCCTGCTCTTGAGAGTGAACCCAACCCTGTGTGTCCACCAACAAACTGGCCTGTGAGGAAAGAGCAGATTGAAAAGATCCTGGATGATAAGGTAATCTCTACTCATAATCGAGGATACCAAAGATACCTGGTCCACTGGCAAGGAAGGCCAGATTCTGATGACTCTTGGATCTCCCGAGAAGAATTACAAGAATTGGACCCAGACCTCTTGGAGAGATACCAGAGCCAACTTGAGCCTTACTCGACAAGGTCGAGTTCCTCCCATCCCGGGAGAATTGGTACGGGCACCAGACTTAGAAGAAGACTTCAGGGCTCCATCTGGATCTCTGATTGACCTTGCTCGAAGAATTAGGGTTTTCTGGTTTTGTAATAAGGGTTGACCTGATCAACTCAATTTTGAGTCTGTAATTTTGTCATTTCAATTTTTGTTGGGTCCTGTTGACTTAGTACAAGTCCTAGTAAGTGGTCTAGGTCTTCTCCAGGGTGCCACATTTTCTCCCAAGCCCAAGCAAGTGGGCGCCACACTCCCAGCCACATGCCAGAGTCCAGGAGGTGCCACATCTCCATCCCAATGTCTTGGTCCCCACACCCAAGGGAGCAAGAATTTTTCTTGAAGCCAAAATCAAGGAGGCGCCCCATATATACCTTAAAAGGCCAAGCTAAAGGAGGAAAGAGGCATTTCTTGGGGAGCACTTCAAGAGCGCGCCCAATCCATGCCTAAAAAGACCAAAGCAAAGTTGGGAAGAGCCATGACTTGGGGAGAAAGAAAAAGAGGTGTCCAAAAGAGTTGAGCCATGGAAGGAAAAAAATTTTTCTTGAAGAGCAAGGCTAGGAGGCGCCACCTACTTACCATTTGGAGCCATCAATCAACACTTATGGGAGCTCTTGGCCGGCCATATGAGAAGGATTTGATTCTACAAGCCTAATTTGAAGATCCATCCTATTAGTCCCACATGGGAAGATGTAAAACCTTGACCTCTTGTAAAGACCTATAAAATAAACCCCTCTTGTAAGTTTTAGAAAACAAATGATGAATGAAATCAATTTCTTTGTGAGCAACTTTGTGATTCTCTCTTCCGCACTTGTGTTCAGGTGTTGAGCTCCGTGAGGGAGTAAATCCGGGTTCCCTAGGAACCTTGAGGAGGTGTGAGATCTCCAACCCCAAAACCCTACCAAAATCCTAGGTTAGCCACTTCAATTCCAAACCCTAGCCGCCATCATCTTCTTCATTCCACCAATCATCCAAACCCTAATCTACCTCATCATCTCACGGCCCCTCTCTTCCAAGTAGAGGCCGACCACCAGCATCCAGGTCCAGATCGGCTACTTCGAATACAGAGCAAATCCCAGAGGAAGTCAGATCAGCATCCAGGAGAATCAGGATTTCTGCAACATCAATTTTTCAAGTTCTTCTTATCTGGTAAATCCTTTCTTTGAGTATCTGGTTCCTTAACTTGTTCTTCTTCTTTCCCAGATCCTGAGTTCAGGAGAAGCCAACTCTGCCAAAGGACCAATATTGGAGGATCCATTGCAAAGATATCCGAATCTGAGGATCCAACAATCTGCTCGAGAGAGTCCTTCCACCAAACTCTTTGAAGATCACTGCCTGGTACATAACCCTTCCCTTCTCTTTATTTCTGTCTTGTTGAAAGTTCAGAGCGCGAAACCCTAGGTTTGGGAGTTTCTCAACCCCCAGCGATCCTTTACTTCTAAACTACTCTGATAATCTAGTTTCTTTGAATTGTGCTTTCAATTATTATATAGTTTCTTTCAACTTAGTTTAACTTTCCTTTGAGTCAAAGCCGACTTCTGAAAATATATATATAAAAAAAAAGGTCTTAATTTACTTCCGCATCGCATCATCTCTTTCGTTTTGCATCACTTTTGGTATCAGAGCTTTTGTTCTGCATCATCCTTCTCTATCATCTATAGATTTAGGATCCTCTAGTTCTCTCATCTTTAGAATTCTTCTCTTTTTCTTCTTTTTTCCTTTCCTCTATAAAACCAAAAAAACCAAATCAAACAAAAAAATTCATACTAAGACAAAACAATGATTGGTCGAATACAATCTAAACATATAAGATTAAAAGATTATGGATCCCACTAACCGATCCAAAAGTCTAATGGATGATTGCTACCCAGATCCTATTGAACAATCTTAAACTCTACAAGATTATTGGTGCAAGATTGACTCTGACTGACCACTTAGAATGAGAGCCCAAGCTAACAATTCTATGAATTGACCACAATAAATTGATATGCATCCTAATTTCATGAGATTTGAAGATGCATGCAATCATGCAAGTGAACCTAAAGAAACTAAACTGGTATCTATGATCCATAGAATTGAGAAAGTCTTAGAATGTAAAGGATATACCCAATTTCATCATGTGCTAGCACCTATGTGCTTGGTATATGACTCACTAGATCATGTTGTAGAAGAATGTCCTTACCTGATGCATCCAATCCAAAATGGGTTCACACAGGAGAGTGTAGCTAATGATAGAATATAACTGAACCTTATATTCCAAACTATAACCCAGGATGAGATCATTATTCCAATTTTGTGTGGTCACAAGATGCAATACTAGGAGCCCCTAATTTTGATCAGCCTTATCCTAGGCCTAGCTAAGTACTGAATAATCAACCAAGTTTAGATCCTGAGAAGGAACCTAGTTTCCTAGAAAAAGCCTGAAAGCTCTAGCTAAATTTTATGCTGAACTTAATGCTACAACTGAGAGCACCAATACTACCTTGAATAGTTTCATGCAGACCATGGGCTAACATATAGCTCCCAATATCAAGACTATTGCTCATTTGGAGATGCAATGGAAACCATTAACCATGGCCACTAGTGAAGAAGAGTTGCCTAGTCAACCCGAGAGTGACCCTAAAGGACAATACATAGCTCAAAGCTTTAATATCCCTATAACTATCCCTATAACTATCCCTCAGCAATTGACCATGACTCTTGAGAATGAATTGGTCATAGGGCAACCCTGTATAACCAAAGAGACCAACCTAGATAATTTGACTAAGGCAGAAAGTTATGAAGAGAAATCAAAAAGGAGGGATGAACCACTTCCATCATCACCCAACTTACCATGGTTCCAATCCCAAGAATCCTAGAAATGTCCATTACTTTCAATGTGAAGGAAGAATAAATAGGTGTAATGATGGAATCAATTGAGACTTTCCAAGGATCATAAATGTATAATACAATAAAGAAAGCCATGTATAAAAGTCTCTCCCATGATTCATTAGACCCTAGTTTGGCTCATTGTGAGATGGATGATCCTGATATAGAGGGATGTATCCTAGAAATGAATGACCTAGTAGATTCACCCTATCTTAATACCATCTCACTTTGGATCAAAAAACAAGAGCCATCACCCAAATCCCTAATAACTCCCATATTAGAATCACCACACGATCCAGAATTGAAGCCACTTCTTGTTGCATCCATTGATACCTTACCAGTAATATACAATCTGGAAGCCCAAATTGTAGATGTTCTAAAAGCATATAAAGAAATTGTTGGGTGGGATATTACACATATGGGGGCTAACAAATTTAAAACTTTATATATGATTTCTCTGTATTTGACACTACTTTTGAGAACTTCTTCCAAAATTTATCTATAATATTGAAACGATGTATGGAAACAGAGTTGATATTGATTTACAAAAAGTGCCAAGTTATAAATCAGAAAAGGCTTGTGCTAAGATCTAAATTATTAGTTGAACCCCTCATGACTCTGGTAAAAAGTGCCAAGTTATAAATCAGAAAGGACTTGTGCCAAGATCTAAATTATTAGTTGAACCCCTCATGACTCTGGTTGAACATTTGCCTATGAAGGAAGAGGCATCAAACGGGGACCTAAAGTACTCCCTTGGCACATCAATTACATAGATCTAGGTCCCTTAGAACCCCGACTGATATTGAAGTTAAACCTATATCTAATTATAAAGAAATAATTGTTAGCTATCAAGGAAATAAGCCACCTAATGGTTCCATGCAAAAAATATTCTGAAGCTGAACCCGAATCACGTAGGGAATTATAAATCATATCAAGATTTGGACAGGAATAGGATTAGAATCCCAAGAGGTCTGGCTGAAGCGTTAAACTTAGCACTTATTGGGAGGCAACCCAATCTTTTTATTGATTTTTGTTTTTGTAGGAATAATGGATCACTCTTTATAGACATACCTAGCAATTCACGATTCATATCTACCCCAGGCGGTACCTTTCTTTTTCTTACTTTCACATCCCAATTTTTTCTTACTCCATTGAGGACAATAAAAATTAAGTTGGGAGTGTAAGGAAAAATATTTTAAAAAATTTTAAAAATCTTTTGAAAAATTTTGAAAAACTTATGGAGAAAATTGTTAATAAATCATGTACCATGAAAGAAATTCTTAAGCTAAATAGACTAGAAAAAGGATAATAGAGTTAGAAAGAATTTACTAATGCTTGTAGTGAGTTAAGAAGTAGACTAGCTAGTCAGACTTTTAGCGGCCTACTTAGGTCATCCAAAGGCTATTAGCACTTCCATTGCACATGCACACTAACAAGATAAAGTAGATATTAGTTATAAGGTCAATTAAAGATTCAATTATTATTGAAAAATTGATAATTGATATACACCTCCCTATTTAACTTGAATTTGAGGAAAGAGATACCTATTTAAAAAAAAAGAGAGAAAAAAAGAGAGAAGAAAAAGAAAAAAAGAAAAAGAAAGAAAAAAAGGGGGCAAGTTCTAACATTGGTTTTCTACCGAGTAACCGGGCACCTTTGTCTAAGTAAGCAATGTACCTTTGTCTAAGTAAGCAATGTTGTTCATATCAAAAAGTGAACAATGTGAAGACATTGCCAATGAAAAAAAGAAAAAAAAATTTAGGTGGTGTGAAAGCTATCTCAGTTCATGTGCTTAATTTGAGAGGTATATAGAAAATTGATCAAAAATAGGTGATAAGCGAAGATATAATTATTTTTTACACTCTAACACTAAAATACTAAGTTAGCCATCACAAACACAAGTGTTGTAGACCTTTGGATAAATTCTAGGAAAGTTTCTAATAGTTCTAACTGCAAAATTTACTTTGAAAACTCAATACCTAGTTAGTGATGTTGGCTAACTTTTTTTGACCTTAAGCCTAGATTTAAAAGAGAATCTTAATGATACATGGTTATAAAATTAATACTTATATCTTAACTATATTGCTAAGGGACCAGTAATGATTAAGTTGGAGGTATGATAAGACTATTAAATATTCTAATTTAAATATTAAAATAAATATTAATTAATTCATATTTATTAAGAATTGATATTTTTTATTAAAGTTTTATAGAAAAGAAGTCTATGAATGAAAATAGCTTGATCTTTATAGTCCAACGACATAAATGGCACTCAAATCAGATTTCAAATGAGTCAGAAATCAAATTTTGAATTTTATATAGAATTACATGATTTTAAGGTAGCCATCCACCAAGGATCGACTGCCTGGTTTATAAAAATGGCTAGCAGTCCATGGCACCCATTTCTATAAGTCCACAGGGCTGTTCCATGGACCATCAATTGTTTTGTTGCCATAAAAGCTGCTGGAGATGTTCTCCTCGCCACCGAGAAGCCCTCCATCGTCGGAGAAGCCACCAGCGATCCACCTACAATTGTCCAATCTCTGTTTGGCCACCATCTCCCAATTTCTTCTTCCATTCAATTGTTGGAAGCTGTGGGCACTCGTCACCAGTCGGAGATGATGTTGGAGACCCACCATAGGCCATCACAGATGACTTCCCTACCCCTGCCATCTCTTCCATCGATCGGTCGCCCAACACCAGCCGCTCCACTTCATTGTTAGTTCCCTCAGCCTGAGACCACCTCCACCCATGGTGTTCCCTTCTTGACCGAGCCATCATGCCAACCATCACCTCCAAGCCACCATTTTTGTCCATCACCATTGCCATTTTTTCTTATTCTCATTATCGACTATCCGATTATCACCGCAATCCATCGCTGACCGGGGGAGAAGTGATGGGGGACTAATTAGCATGCAAGAAAATTTTCATGGATTCAGCATTAAGTTAGGATCTTAATTCCTAAATTTCAGGTCAAATAGATAAAAGGGTGATCCTATAGAAATTCTAGACCTCAAGCATGCAAAAAAGACCCTCAAAAGAGATAAAAACAGGACCGCCAGGACTAAGAAATCCCGGTAGGGCAAGCTCTTATGCAATAACTCAATCTAGAGGGCTAGGGGGTGTGTACCTGGCAATGATTGTTGCTGCTTCCATGAAGAGACCACTCCTCGCTCCCAGATGCGGCTTGGAAGGTTAAGCTGAATACCCGCATATCCGTTAGCTTTTTATCCGCTAACCCGAAGGCTAGGAAAATGAAACTCTAAAGTCATGAAACTCGAGAGGCTTGTAAAACACCAAAGGAGGATAAGAAAACAAAGGAGAAAAGAGATGAATCACTGAAAGAAGAAAGGAAGAGAATGTAGCAGGGGTGGCCAAGATGAAGCTTGATTGTTGGGCGTCCAAGATGGAAGAAGCAGGGCGGCTAGGGTTTTGACAAATAGGGTTTCACACCCCTCGATGCCCTATAGAATAAAGGCAAATGGGTCTCTCACTCACTCCCTCATGGAGGTCGATGCACAAAGTCCAAGGCAATTCAAAAAACTCTCAACTTTTTATTTATCATAATTCATCCATCATTCTTACAAGAGGGTGGAGGGGTAGGGTATTTATAGTCTAACCCAGGTCCTCTCCTTGTTAGGATTGGAGTACAAAATTTGAATAGAAATAGGATTACAAAATTTGAATAAAATAAGAATCACAACTTCTTGTGGAACTGGGAAAGCCTCTTTCTCTTGGGCTTGGGACTTGGTCTCTTTATGGGCTTGGGCTTTGACTTTTCCACTCCTTGGTGGGCTAGGACTTAAGGCGCCAACATTGTTGGATTGGGCTTGGAGGGGCACCACTCCATGAATGGGCCTTTGGGTTTGGGCGCCATATCTTGAAGAGGGCCTGGGAGGGGCGCCAAGGCTTCATGGGCTTGGGCCTGGGACACTGAGCTGGGGGACTTGGATTAGGGTGCCACTCTTGGAGGCCTAGGTACCAATTCTTCATGAGCTGGGCTTGAGAAGGCTTCTAGGCTAGAGCACTTGGAAGAAGGAATATTCTCGGGGTGCTAGGTATCTTCAAGTGTGGAGGCTCCATGGGCTTGGACTCTACTCTGACCTGGGAGGGCCTGGTGAATGCTTTGGCTGGTGATCCTCTTGTACAAAACTGGACTAACTCAGATTTACAGGATTCAACTGGACTCACGAGGTTGAGATAACTCAACTTATTACAGGACTCAATAGGGTACTTATTACAAAACTTGGCTCACTCAAAATTAGACTTCATTACTGGACTCACATGAGCACAATCCGGCTTAATCGAGTAAAACCCTAATTACCGAACATAAAGGGCTGCAATGGGCTCACATGATGAAATCATTATTACAGGACTTCAAATAACTCAGATGACTCCATCCCTACTTACAGGACTCAAAGGGCTAATATGGCCAGATTATTGGATGCAAAGATAAAATCTGGAAAATGGTTAAGGGACTCAAAATTCAGGGACCCATAGGGAATTAGGGTTGATCCTGATGTTCCCATCAAGAAACCAGTCAAAGGTTGAACTTGATCGAGAGGAGGAGTCTTCGGCACCAAGGACATCGATCCGGGATTTGGCGAGAAGTCTTGTTGGGATACTGTTTGCCCGAGAAGGAAGCTACGATCAATCCATCAAGATGCAGATCAGATGGTTGAGATTGCTCCTTATGATATATGGCCAGTTTTAAGCTAGATTGACTCTAAGTTTGATCGAGAGAAAGCCCTTGACGAGCTTTATAAAAGGAGGACCCCGGGCTAGAGAGCGAAGATCAATTCCATCAACAAAATTTTATGTTATTTTTCTTCTTGTAATTAGTTTAGGCTTTAAGAGAGAGGGAGAGGAATAAAGAAAAAGAGTTCTTTAGAAGAAGAGGTGCAGTGATAGTGTTCCAAATCTCTAAGAAGATGTATCAAGGAGCCATGCATGACTGAGATGCAGTTTGTAGGGAAGTATAGGGATCCTTCCATTAAATTTATAATTTTTTTCTATTCTATACAATTGAATAAATACTTTCAATTCTCTTTTCAATTCTTTAATGTTTGATCTCCTAAATTAATTACCTAAATGGAAAGGATCAAAATCCTGATATGATATGGTCCATACTCAACATAGATAATTAATTCTAGGATTTTTATTTATGCATCTTGTTAGGATCTTTTCAACTCAATCGTTGGATAGCCTATACTTATGGGATGGGCCATGATCCTAACAAGAATGGTTCCTACTTGGCAAGATAGTCTATGCTAGGGATTAGATTGAAAGATTTCAAAATAATTATGGATTTTGATTGTTTAGAATAGAACAAATACATAATTTATATTTGTGATTACCTAGAACCTCGAAGACATCTTTTTATCATTTAAATTCCTCGATCTCATAGTTAATTTAAACTGATTAGTTTTCATTGACCCATATCTATCTTCTGAACATCTAAATTTTCTCTTTTCTTTATTTTCTTTGTGAAATAATTATCCTTTATCCCCAAGGATATGATCCCTACTCACCCAAGCTATAGTAGTGAGTTAGATTTTTATTTTTGACTATCTACGACAGCGATCATGCAGTGGATTTTAGCATGGATTTTGGTGCGATCAAAGGTAAGTTGGTGATAAGGAGTGATCTAGAGTTTAACTACAAATTGGAGAGGCTACAGGACTCCAATTTAAACATGATTTGGATCGTTGGACTCTTGATAAGATGCTCTTTACACCAAAGGCTATAAAAATATGGATAGAGGATATAGGCTAGGTATGAGGATCAAAATAGTGGTGAAGGGTCTTTAGAGAGTAGTTGAGTTGAGGGCTTTTGAAAGAGATTTTGGGATTTTTTATTGAAAGATTTGCACGGGATTGAGGGTGAAAATTTTCAATCCTGTAAGTTTATTTTTCTCATAGTAAAACTTTGCATGCTCAAATTGTTTGTACCTTTTTTTATTTTTTCTCTTCTTCCTTCTCCTATAGTATCGACATTGATAATTATGATCCTAGGAATGGGGATCTGTATTCTGCATAAGAGATTTTTCGATGAGAGTGGTATCAGTACAGTTGCTAACACAACAACTGATATCAGAGCTTCGATTATTCATGCTGATCGAGATTAAAGAAGATAGAGAGAATGGGCGCAATCAAGTTGGAGTCAGCTAGTTTGACAGGAAAAGTAATTTTTTTCTCTCACAAACGAGGATGAAAGACATGCTTATCCATCAGGGACTGATCAACATTCTCATGTACAAGGAGAGGCCAGCTACCATGGAGGAGAAGACTTGGAAGTGGCTCTAGATGTAGGCAGTAAGTTTGATCTGCTTGTATTCAGTAGACAACATGGTTATCCATGTACTGAGTGGGACTTTCCTGATGGTGCTATCAGAGAAGCTTGAAGAGCTGTATATGGTAAAGTTCCTCACCAACATGCTATTTCTTTGGAAGTAGTTTTATCAACTATGGATGATTGAAGGATAGAGCATGCACGAGCACCTAAGTAACTTCCATAAGATCCTTACCAATCAACTTAGTATCAGTAAAAAAGTTAAGGAGAATATCAGGATGCTGGCTTGCTTTCATCACTACTATAGTCTTTCGAGTCTTTGGTGATTGCACTTTTAGTAGAAAAGAGCACTATCAATATGGAGGAGGTCACCTCGATGTTACTCCAGAGTGAGGTTCTTAGGTGAGAGAATAGGCTTTGAGTTCAGGTAGGAACTCAGTATTAATGATTTCCAGAAGAGTAGGTGGCAGAAGGTAGAGCGATAAAGGATCGCAAAATGGGCAATCTAGGTCGAAGGATGCAAATAGGATCAAGTGTTGCCAGTACGACGAATTGAGACATCATGTCAAAGATTGCCCGTAGTTCAAGAATCGAACAAAGGCTATTATGGCAGTGGCTGATGGTAGCGATGATGGATATATCAATGATGCATTCATGGTATCCAATGAGATATCCCTTTCTTTCTAATGAATATTAGATTTTGTCTGTCCATACCATATTTGTTGCAGGAAGGAGCTATTCAATTTTTTAAAGAGTAGAGAGATCAGTGATGTGCTCATGGTATCTAATGAGATATCCCTTTCTTTTTAATAGATGTTAGATTCTGCCTGTCCATACCATATTGTTGCAGGAAGGAGCTATTCAAATTTTTAAAGAGTAGAGAGGGTGATGTCCACTTATCAGATAGATCAAGCTATGTGATCAAGGATGTTAGGACAATCAGCTTAAAGATAGATGATGGGATAGTGAAGAAATTGGATGAGGTCCGATGCAAATCTATTTTTCAAAGAAACTATTTTTCTTAGCAAACTAGATTCAAATGGCTATACATAAAAAGCTGGTGGACTCATGAAGGTCTTGCATGACAGTAGGATCATGTTGCAGGGGAAGAAGTGAGGAGGGCACTACCTCTTGATAGGAAGTCTAGTATGAGGTAGACTCCCTGGTGCAGACAGGAGCCTAGTGCGAGGTTGAGCTCTAGGAGTTGGTGGATCAGGCATGAGACAAGAGCCTCGAGAGGATAACAGGTAACGTTGCAAAGTGAAGTTCCTATTATCACAAGAGATTTTCCTGGGCAGGTCTCAAGTCGAGGTGAGCACATCATGTGACGAAGATGGGATTGAGTAGCTTGGCTCGATTCCCATATTTGCCCATCCATGATCAACAAGCGTTTATCCTGGGGCATAAGGGTGAAATCCTTAAGGAGCTCTCAAAGTTAGGTGAAGGCTAAACATCGAGTCGAGTTGGAGGTTGTCGGATGAGCACCTTGATTTGGCCTCTTGAACAAGCCCAGTACAAGACCCAGTGAGAAGCCTACCTTAAAAGAAGCCAACATGGTGTGTGACTCGGCATGCATGTGCGTACAGGTGCGGGCACCAGCCTAGGCCTAGGATGGCACTAGCACGGGCACATGTGAGGCTGGCCTAAGCCCAAATGACATTCCCCCTATGCAATCCACACTGGGTCTAAGGTGGAGCGGTCCATAGCACTGATTTTTCTGGTCCATGCACTCGATCGAGTGGACGGGAATGATTCACATGTTCATTGGGCGGCTGGCATTGATCCTGGCATGAATCACGGCATGTGCAGTAGATTTTAGCATAGATTTCGGTGCGATCAAAGATAAATCGATGGCTAGGAGTGATATGGAGTTTAACTATAAATTGGACATGCTACATGACTCCGATTTGAATTTGATTTGGACTATTAAACTCTTGGTGAGGCACTCCTTGCACCAGAGGCTATAAAAATGTGGATAAAGGATAGAGGCTGGGTGTGAGGATCAAAAGAATGTGAAGGATCTTTAGAGAGTGGTTGAGTTGAGAGCTTGTGAGAGAGATTTTAAGATTTGTTATTGAGAGACTTGTGTGGAATTAAGAGTGGAAGTTCTCAGTCATGTAAGTTTATTTTTCTTATACTAAAATCTTACATGCCTAAATTGTTTATGCTTTTTATTTTATTTTTCTTTTCTTTCTTCTCCTGTGGTATCGATATCGATAATCGTGATCTTGGAAATGAAAATCTGCATTCTGCATGAGAAATTTTTTTGATGAGAATGGTATTAATATAGTTAATACCATAACAGTATTTTTACCACCACCTTGATTGCTACTATTACTACCTAGCATTTCACCTATTATTGTCTCAACCACCACTACCACCTCTATCACTACAGCCAAGTGGGAGAAGGACAACGCTTACTTGCCGAAGCTTCAGGGAAGCGTAGGGAAGACTCAGAACCCACCGACACTTTTTATAAGCGTCGGCATTATCCCAAAATTTGCTGACGCTTTTAAGCGTCGGCAATTATCGATGCCTCACCGAACTTTTATCGATGCTTATAAGCGTCGACGGACTCCAAACCCCTCACCACCCTGGAATCCACTGACGCTTTTCAAAAGCATCAGCATCACCGACCTTTACCGACGCTTATAAGTGTCGCCGGACTCCCAAGTCCCCCACTTCCCCAAACCCCCCTCGCCCGAGCCCTAGATCTCCCGATCGAGCCGCCACCGAACACCCCCCCTCCTCCTCCTCCTCCTCCTCCTCCCGTTCTGCCGATGCAGCACTCGTCCGAGCGCCGAACCTCCTCCTCCTCCTCCTCCTCCGGTCGATAGTTCCTCCAAGAGCCGAACCTCCTCCTCCTCCTCCTCCTCCGGTCGATAGTTCCTCCAATCTGTGGTATTAAGTTTTTTTTAAATATAAATATTATATTATTTTTTTGTTCATGAAGAAAATAATGCCCATTTTTATTTATCGCTGTAGAGTTTGTTTTTATTTTGAAGTATTTCAATTTATTTTGGATATATACTCCAATGGTGCATTTAACTTGCAATCGGAATCATAATTGGAATAGATGAGAGTAAGAATTAGAATAAGCATATCCTCTAATCTATTTGGTTCATAACTAGAATCAAAGTTGGACTTGGAATGGTATTTGAATATTAAAAAATAGTAGGGATTGAGGCCCATTTTTCTTTGAAATCAGAATAGAAATGTGATTCCTTCCAATCAAACATGGCCTTAGATGATATCAATAATTTATTTAGACCATATTTACTAACACTTTATTAAATTAATAAATTCTACATATAAATTCTACATATAATGTGATTATTATTCATAAAGAAAAACTTTATATTTAATATGATAATCAACAAATTATGTAAATAATGAGGTTAGAGGGTGTAAGAGAGGTCAAGTATTTGGGGAAAGGCCAAGGATTAAGGGATGGGTCGGGGGTTAGGGGTGAGGTTGGGATTTAAGGACTTTGCAAGAGAAGTGGTGGCAGGGTCGGGTTTTAATGATAGAGACGAAAAATGAGGGCTCTATGGAGAAAGAGGGTTTTATAGAGATGGAGAGGGAGAGAGAGCCTTTTAATTGTGAGGGGAGATAGCTTAAAATAAAGGAGACCATGGATGCATGGGCTCCTATCCCATTCGCATTAATAGCATGTCTCTTTTCTTTTTTATCATTCAAATAGATGAAAAACTTGTTAACTTTTGTTTTGTTGCGTGTAGATCTATGAAGATCAAATGATCGGAAACCTAACCAAATTTGGAGAAAAATCTAGTCGACCTGATTCTAATCTACCTATATATATATATGTCGCATGATTAAAAAACTAATTTTTTTCTTTTGCTCATTTGGCTTTGATTGTGCAATAGTTTCATAAATAAAAAGGTGGAAAGCTAGCCATATACCAAGTGGAGATCCCAATGAGAAGAATTTGAAACCCTCTACTCCAAACAAGTTAGAAAGATAAGTATTTGCTTTATTAGACAAATTCAGCTATGATAGGGAGATTTATATAGCCCTTATGAGGTAAAGATTGAGATAGGGTTTCACATAACCTGATTTTGGAGTCAAGCATTCTCTAGAAAGAAAATAAGGCAAACATGTCGGGCTATCATAATGTTGATGAATGAAGTGACAATTAATTTTAATAGATTTGATCCATTCATAGAATACATTATTATGAGGAACTACTTGGTACTCTGATTATCATAATGAGGTGTAGTAGTCCTAGAATGAGAAACTTCCATGTCACTCAACAACAATCTATGCCATGGAAGTTTAGCCATAGTGTTCGCTAAGGCTCAATATCTAGCTTTAGTGCTTGAGTGGGCGACTACAATTTGTTCCTTGTTATGCCACAATATGAGAGAGTCTCCAAAATAAAAATAATACCTAGTGATAGATCGACAACCTGTCATATCACTAGTCCAATTGCAGATTAAATAGTATATAACTGAGCCTCCTCTTTACTTTTTATTATTTATTGTTATTTTTCTTAGTAGATTATTTCTGTTTATTTATAAATTTTTTGGTATATACCTGCATCTTACTGAGCATGTTATGCTTTAAGGTTAGTTTCATTATTGCAAATCTTTGATTTCAATACCATCTGTAGTTTTGTTATGATCAATTATAATTTTTTATATATTTTTTTAAAAACTTGTATTGCATTGAAACATAGACCCGTCAATTGATTAAAGTACATATTCTACACGATCCGTACAATTATTTAATTTTTGTACGGATGGCAGAAATATATATAGTGGTCAATTGAATGTCCAGTTTGGATAGTTTGAGAATTGCAAATAATTTTATAGGTGCTTACAGTAATCAAATGGTACGGATAGAGTTCCAGATATATTTCGGATATCATTTCCTTTTAGTTCTCCTCATACATATTTATTTGTATGGGGAGAACTAAGGGAAAATGCTGCCAAATTTTTTCTGGAACTTCTATTGCGTATCCTTTGGTTACTGTAAATGACCTATATAATTAATGCAATTCTTGAATGGGATAGGACCTCTTTACCTATTAGTTGGTGATAGGGTGCATTTAATAATACTGTAATTGATCTATTGAATAAACTTATTTTAAATTTATTCTGTTCTTATAAATATTTGTTTATTTCAGTTAGCTTTTTCTTACAATGGATAAGAGTTGGATAACTAAACTGAGGAATAGTAAAGAATATTTGGATGGAGTATAGAATTTCATTAAATTTGGTATGGAGAGAAGTAGTATCATTGGGAAGATTTTATGTCCATGCCAAAAATGTATAAATTCCAGTTCTCTATATCCAAATATTATTGAAGAACATTTGGTATGGAATGATTTTTTAAGAGGTTATACTGAGTGGTTTTTTCATGGAGAGTCAAGGTTACAATCTACATGTAACCAAACCTCTAACATGGAATATATACCTAATTTTGGATCCAGTAACCAACAAAAAAATCTTGCAAGAGATGATGATATCAGGGGTTTGCTCAGAGATGCTTTTGAATATGGTGCTCAACATCCTGGAGATTACAGTGGAGGACAAGTAGCAGCTGGGTTACCTGAGGATCCTATATTTACTGAATCTATACATGATGGATAGCCGATACCCCCAACTAATGTTGGAACAGATCGTTATCAAAAGCTGATAAGAGATGCAGATCAAGAATTATATGCCGGTTGCAAGAACTTTTCAAAAATCTCTTTTCTTGTGCATTTGTTTCATATAAAATACTTGAATGGATGGTCTGGCAAGAGTTTTACTATGCTACTCAAGTTGTTAAAGGATGCATTTCTTGAAGGTACTAGTTTACCAACATCTTATTATAAAGCCAAAAAACTAGTAAAGGAATTGGATCTTGGATACGAAAAGATTCATAGCTGTCCAAATGATTGTATATTATATCGGGGAGAACATGCCGATCAAGAGTCGTGCCATGTGTGTGGATGTTCATGATGGACGAAGCAAAAAGAAAATGAGAGTGAGGGATTAGATGAATTAGATGCAACACAAATTAAACAAAAGCCAGCGAAGGTATTACGCTATTTTCCTCTTGTACCTAGATTGAAAAGGATCTATGCATCATCAAAGACAGCTTCGTCAATGAGATGGCATGATGAAAGCCGTACAAAAAAATGAAATGCTGAGACACCCAGCGGATAGTTTAGCATGGAAAGCATTTGATGACAGACATCCTGATTTTGCATCTGATGCTCGTAATGTTAGGCTGAGTTTAGCCAGTGATGGGTTCAATCCATTTCAGACCTTAAGTTCTGTCTATAGCACCTGGCCAGTTGTACTGATTCCTTATAATTTGCCACCATGGATATGCATGAAACAATCTTCACTTATTTTATCAATGGTCATTCCAGGTAATAAAGATCCAGGCAATGATATTGATATTTTCTTACAACCTTTAATAGATGAATTGAAATAACTGTGGTAGGGTATCAGTGCAATTGATGCTTCAAATGGCCAAACATTTAATCTGCGGGCATCTCTATTATGAACTGTTAACGATTTTTCTGCATATGTTAATTTATCTAGCTGGAGCACTAAGGGATGAGTTGCATGTCCTTCTTGTGGTGAATCAACCCATTCAATTTGGTTAAAACATGGAGGAAAGTTCTGTTATATGGGACATCGTCGATGGTTGGAGGCAAATCATCCATTTCGATTTCAGAAGGATTTATTTGATGGTACTATAGAGTTGGGACCTACTCCAATTCTACCTTCTGGTTCTGATATTCATAGACAAATGCTTGGTATCAGACATAGTTATGGCAAGATGACAAAGTTCTCTAAAAAGCGAGGAAGAGATGATGTTGAGACTTCGGTACAAGAAGAAGTATCGGAGGAAGTCAATACTTGCACCTTAGATACGACAGTGTTCGAGGATCCGGATAATTTCTTTGAAGTTGAAAATGATGATGATATAATCACAGCAACTATCCATCAGCATACTAAACAATTATGGAAGAAAAGAAGCATATTCTTTGACTTACCTTATTGGGAGCATAATATACTCCGGCATAATCTTGATGTTATGCATATAGAAAAGAATGTTTGTAATAATTTGATTGGAACAATATTAAATCTTGATGGAAAGACTAAAGATAACATGAAGGTGCGTCTTGATTTAAAAGAAATGGGCATCCGACATGAACTTCATCCACAAGTGCTTGCAAATGATAGAACTTATATCCCTCATGCATGTTATATAATGTCTAGTCGAGAAAAAGATTTCTTCCTGACAGTTTTAAACAATATCAAAGTTCTTGATGGATATGCCTCAAATATTTCACGATGTGTAAATCTAAAAGAGCGCAAAATTTCAAATCTTAAAAGTCATGATGGACATATATTAATGCAAGATATTCTTCCATTGGCTTTAAGGTCGTCAATGCCAAAACAAGTTATTACTGTTGTTTTTCAGTTATCATCATTCTTCAAGGCATTATGTTCTAAGGTTCTTGATCCTCAGGAGCTTGATCAGTTGCAGTCTCAAGTCGTACTTACATTATGTCAGATGGAAAAGATTTTTCCTCCTGGTTCTTTTACGATTATGGTTCATCTACTCATTCACCTAGCTTCGGAAGCTAAACTTGGTGGACCGGTACAGTACAGATGAATGTACCCTATCGAGAGGTAATGCTGTAAAACTTAAATTTTATAATTTATATAACTTTTTTATTATTTAATGTGATATAAATATCATACTTTTTGAAGGTATCTTGTACATTTGAAGGATTATGTACGAAACAAAGCCCATCCCGAGGGCTCAATAGCAGAGGGATATATTGCTGAAGAGTGTTTAACATTTTGTTCAAGATATCTCGAAGGTGTAGAGACTGTATTTAATCGACCTCAACGTCATGGTGATACTATGGAGAATACAGATCTATACAAATTTGCATCATCCGAAAGATTTATAGGAAAAGCTGAAAGTATTGTTCTTGACCATAAATCCATGTCACAAGCACACCGTTATGTATTGCTACATAGTGACATAATATCTGACTATCGCAGGTTAGTCTATCTACACATGGATAATACTAAATATTAGATATGTTGTTGTCAAACTTATATTTGATTGTCATGCAGTGAATTTTTATCTGTACAATGACAAACCAATCATTCCACTCGTCCTAATCCAAGGATTGAACAAAGATGGTTGGTTGAGTTATTCCCTAATTGGCTTGCCAATCAGGTTAGTATATATAAGTCATATAATAATTTTATATATTTTTAACATCGAATAAATGATCGATAATTAATATTATATTTTTTAGGTACCGGTACTGATGGAGAAAAATAGTTCAGCAGAATTAATTGCACTTGCTAGAGGTCCAAATTATATTGTGAACAAATATAATGGTTTTATTATAAATGGCTTTAAATTTCATACCAAGGAGTGCGAGAAACTTAGGAAAACTCAAAACAGTGGTGTTATGGTTGAAGCAAATGGAAAATCTTATTATGGTATACTTAAAGATATTTTGGAGTTGGATTATTATGGAAATTTTAAAGTTGTATTATTTCGATGCGATTGGGTGGATACATATACACCGAGAGGTTTGAAAAAGGACTTAAACGAATTCATACTTGTCAATTTTTCAAGATTAATACATATGGGTGTGTTATTGAAGGATGATCCATTTATCTTTTCATCTCAAGCTCGACAAGTTTTTTATGTACAAGACTCGAAAGATAAAGAATGGGCTACTGTTATTAAGACAAAACCCAGAGACTTGTCTGACATGGGAAAAAGGGTGGAAGAAGAAGATGATGATACTTACACTCAGTGTATGCCTTATAATATTGTGCCGGATGATCATATAAATGATACAACTATTTTGGTTAGGTTGGATTTCGAGGAAGGTACAACTAGTTGATTATGACAAGTAAGTAGTTTATAAGATGGTTTACATTTTTGCATTAATGAATATGTTATCTTTTAAATTGCAATTCATTTCCGTTATAATTTGATTATAATGTTGACTGACTTGTTTTTAAATAATGCAGGTTAGGTACACCATACCTCGAAGAAAGCGATTAGCAGATATACAATTTCAGTTTTTCCAGACCGAGGCTGGTACTTCTTTAGCACAGCAGCCCGAGGGCAATCGATCAGTTTCACATCGGTCTGATGGCAGTCCCTCTATTTCTGCACATCAGGCTGATGCTACTACCTCTACACCTCAAGACGACACTATTCCCTCCGAGTCCGCACATCACGATCCTTCTATGGATCATCTTGATGACGAGCCTATCGTCGATGATATATAGATATAGGGTACATAATTTAATAATTCTATCTCATTTCAATTCATGCATATGCAATAGTTTTGATATACAATGTTCTGTATTTTTTTTTTGTAGATGGATCCGGGAGACTCAGGCGTAAGCGAGGACCCACATTAGTCCGTGATGTGTGGCAGTTACCTGAGGGTGAGAGATAGTGATAGAGTGCAACAAGCTAGGGCAGCCTATTAGGAAAGTTGCTAGCTTGTTGACTAGCTTTCTGGGGACAGTAGCACGCCATGGTCAGCTATGTCCCCTGAATTATTCGAAGTGGAACGACATGCTTCCTGCATATAAAATAGAGATGGTACGAGTTGTGCAGGTAAAAAAATTAATATATTATTTTATATCTTAGGTTTTTAACAATTGAATTGCTTATTTTATTTAATATTTATTTTATCGTTTATTTAAATTGTAGAGCAAGTTCGTTCTTCCTTTAGATTCATCTGATTTTGTGCTTAAGTCTCTCAATCACAAGTGAAAAGAATATAGGGTGAAGTTGAAGAGAGACTACAAGCTAGAGGGTAGGACAGAGGAGCAAGTTGTAGCTACCTGTCCTCCTAATGTTCACCCTCATCAGTGGATGGAGCTGGTGCACTATTGGTTCTCCGAGAGGGCACAGGTTGTGTAGCATCATCAAACACTTCAAAATTTATTAATTTTCACTTGTCATAATTATATTTATACAATATATAAGATTGTTTTAATTTTATTTTGCAAACCTATTCTGATATTGGTAGAGCTGCACGAGCTGCTTAGTCTGTTCCTCACACAGCGGGGTCCAAGAGTTATGCACGGCTCAGGCATGAGTTTGTATATTTCTCATCCTATAATATTTTTAGTACATTTTTAGTTTTAACATCATGTATCATCATGTATCATGCATGTGCCATGTATCATGGTACGGGGATATAAGATGTGTTATTTTGAATTTTTTATAATATTTATTCTTTATATAGGCTGATCAGCAGGGGAGGGAGCCTTGTGAGGTGGAATTCTATCGGATGACTCACGTTCACCAGGATGGCAGTTTTGTTTGGGACGAGTCCAGAGATATATATGTATTTTTTTATTTATGTTACATTATGATTAATATTTTTATTTTTATTAAGTATTGATATATGTGTTTTTTATAAAATATAGAATAGGGCTACCTCTATGATCTCCGAGCATGCTGGCGAGGGTTCATCATCTACATAGAGCAGTCGCATCGAGGTCGAGGTATTCTTGGAGTTGATGGGACCAGAGCGTCCTGGACGAGTGAGGGGTTATGGGATTGGAGTTACCCCTACTCAGTTATCTGAGGTGCGTAGATATACTTGGGATACTAGAGAGAGTCATGATCAGTTACATGTTCGTCAGCTCCAGGAGGAGATAGCAGAGCTCCGACAGACACGTGATGTAGACAGAGCAGAGATGCAGACCATTAGGTCTCAGCTAGAGCATGTTACATCTGTGCTGCATATGTTCATGTTATCTCAGGTAAGTAATTATTTATTAATTTTGTATGTATCTAATAATTTAGAATATATATAATGTATGTATTATAATTCTTGATGTATATCTTGCAGGTTTTTGGTACATCTACGAGTCGCAGACCTGACGACGACCAGCCTCCCACAGATCAGTGATACCAGATATTTTTTTTATTATTTATGTATGTCTTTTTGTTTATTTGAACTTGGATTGATACGTTTATATATATAAAAAAAAACTTTTTATATTTGGTTTGTATTTGTGTTTGTCTATGTTGGATGTGATATGTGATACAGGTTTGAATATTTTCATTTGTTTGTGTATGTTGGATGTGATACAGGTTTGAATGTTTTCATTTTCATAATGTATATAGGTTATGGGCTTGTATATATGGCTGTTTATTTTTTTTTAAAAAAAAAATCTACCGACGCTTTAAAGCGTCGCTAGGTTTGGACCTGGCGACACTTTAAAGCGTCGCTATAACTGGAACTGGCAACGCTTTAAAGCATCACTAGTTTTAAGTTTAGCAACGCTTTAAAGCGTTGCTAGACTGAAACCTTAGCGACGCTTTAAAGCGTCACTAAATGCCGACGCTTTAAAGCATCGCTAGGTTTAAAACTAGCGACACTTTAAAGCATCGGTAAATAAAAATTTAGCGACGCTTTAAAACGTCGGCAAATGCCGACGCTTTTTTGAAGCGTCGGCAGGTTGCGTTCCAACGCTTGCATAGGCGACGCTTTAGCAACGCTTTACAAAATGTCGGGAGATTACTTAGCGACGCTTAAAAGCATCGGGAAAGGTCAAAAAAAAGTTGCTAAAGTCCAGATTCACTGTAGTATATTATACTACAGCCATCTCCTACCACCAACACCACCATCACCATTGCACATCGTGCTATTTTTACCATTGTTTCCTTCATCACATTGTTTTGCTTTGGTTACTAACATGTGGACAACCATGTTACCTCTATGGCTAGTTCCGCCATGTATATATTTTTGAAAATAGTTGAATTATATCAAACATATTTATATTTCTAAAAATTAAGCAAATAGGGAAGTAGAATTTTTTACTTACATAGAAAAATGAAAGTGATGTTAAACCACACTGTTTTTTTTTTTTTTTTTTTTTTTTTTTTTTTTTTTTTTTTTGAGCAGGGAGTTTTATGAAAAGAGGAGAAACTTGTGAAGATATTGGAGCATATTTTGGGTATGAAAAAAAATAAGGAAATATAAACGGTTTTTTTATCCTGTGCTAGGGTAGGGCAGGATTTTCATATTCAAATGATGACCTAACCAAAAAAAAACTTTTAATTCAAAATACTCCATTCAACATAATTATAAATATTTGCATGATTTGAGAGCCCTCAGCCAAAACTTGAGCCCACTTCCCAGCACCCTCCTCCGGAAAATCTTTATAAATATTTGCATGTTTCTCTAACGCCAACTCGAAAGTCTCCTTTTCATGAAAATTGCCCGTGTATAGATTCCAAATGTCAATCTGTAAAATTTTTCTCTATGCAACAAATTGTACAAACTTGAAGGCCTACTTAACTATTTGTGACTTCTTGGAAGGATTCCACTTGCCAAGTTTACTCCCATGATTCTAGAATATATTCTTGGTAAGTCCTCGCCTATGCCTCGTTACAAATGTTCTTTTGTAAACTTAAGGACACCCAAATAATGTGATTGTTAACCATTAAGTATGAATCATGCCAGAAAACGTAGCTTTGGGCCCTTCTTTTAAGGAAATGGAGGTAGTGAGTGATTGAGATAAGATAATGTTATAGTTGTTAGTTTTATTTGGCTTGTAAAAGACTCAACATAGGAAAATGGAATCATGTATCATAGATGGAAAATAGAGTTAAGGGTGACTCATTATCATTACAACATAGATTAAAAACCAATAACACTCGACCAAGAAAATTACAAATTGAGTACTAAGAGAATGAAGACAATATGGCATGCTAAGGGCACCAAGCTCTGTGTGATGAGATATGCACAGTATATAGAAACTTTATAACAAACTAGCCACACAATTATAGGCATAATTGTAATGATATGACAAAAAAATGCTATAGTTACAACAATTGGTCAACTATACAATATCATAACAAAATACATGTCATGATTTATTTCTTTGTATTCTCATTAATTGTTTCCTTTATTGTAAGGAGATATATGCCATGATTTATTTCCTTACATTTCATTATTTGTTTCTTTGCATGCCATCATTGATTTTCTTCATCACAAGGAGATATATACTATGATTTGTTTCCTTGCACATCATTATTTGTTCCCTTTAGAATATGAGAAAGTCCTTGCAGGATCAACATGTGTGGTTTTTGAAGCAAATTTGGTGGTAGTTGTCATGCCCTGACCTGATGCTCGAACCAGGCATACGATAGACAGCCGTATCTTCTTATGCTTCACTCCCAATGGAAATGCAAGGCCTATCATTCAAATCAATATCTAGGTAATGATAGAGAATAAATTCATTATTTATTTATTTATTTCTAGAGTTTTTCATCAAAACTAATAAGTATATAAATTCAACTAAAAAAAATCCAGGATAGTGTAAGTAAAGTTCAAATAAAATTTAAAACATAAACTAAGGGATTAACACATAAACCCTAGCTCCTCACTGACTAGTCCCAAAACTCGATTGATCTTCCAGATCTGTAATAAAAATATAGAAAACAAGAGACGAGCTATACAGGCTCAATAAATTATCATCATCTTTATTATATGTATAAATATGACAATAATAAATTGCAAACATATATAAATCACACATCACAGAACAACCAGTTCATGACAAAATAAAATACAACATCACATTAATATGTACATTCAATTACAAATGTCACATTATGGATGGCCAACTATTTACTTTACTCTCCTAGTCCCTCGGCCCATGGCTAGTCTCGAAAAAGACTAGAATCCTGACTACACATATCGAAACCGGTTATGTGCTAGTGATTGCCCTACTGGAGGCTCGGAAAGAAACTAGCTCTGATATCATATGACAAAACATGCATCCTCAGCATGTGCCAGCAACTGTCATGCATGGCTAAAAACAAAAGGCGACTAGCTCCTGACCACACATACCTTATATTGGTCATATACCAGTGATCGCACCACTGGAGGCTCGGAAGGAGACTAGGTCCTCGTGTGATCATAATCAAATTAGAGAGCGTCAACACCAACACACATAACAATGTATTCAACTCAATGCAGATCATATTATGCTTCACATGTTTAACATTTCATCACATTCATAACATATTTAGCATGTAATACTAGAGGTTAAGATAACTTACCTGAAATTGATTCTATCAGGAACATGCGACTCGACCTTAAATCCTCGACACTCCCATGCTGATAAAGGTAACGAAGGCTTTGATAAAATAAGTTAAATAATTAATCCTGAATCCAAGAAAAGAAAATAAGATAAAATATTTTTCGATCTGGTTTAGAGCTAGGCTCTAGATATCTATTTAGGACCAGTTGATGAAAATTGGGTTAATCAATAAGAAAATAGTCTAAATATCCAAATTAATTTTATAAAATTTATTTATTTATTTATTTATATTCTTTTTTCTCTTCTCTCTTTTCTCTCCCTCCTCTTCTCTCTCCACATCTTTCTCTCCCTTTCTCTTTCTCCTCTTCTCTCTCTTCTTTCTCTCTCCTCTTTCTCTTTCCTCTCTTTCTCTTTTTTTTATCTTTCTTTTCTTTTTCCCTGTTTCTTCCTTTCTACATTAAAAACAATCCAAACCCAACTACACAATCCCACCTCAATACCCTTTCATTCCTCTCTTTTGTGCACATGGAAATCTTCCAAATAGCAACTTAATCTTCTTGAAGACAAATTTCCTAGAACCTGTAGCAATCCCATTTCCCAAAACCTATGGCAATCCCTTGCCTTGAACATGAAACCCAAAAAATTGCACAAATGTAATGCATACAATACCTCTCATACATATCCTATTTTCTCCGTTTAGAATCTTTTAGCACCCACCTTCATCAAGGCCACAGTGACTTCCCTACGGAGGCCACGGTTCAGCAACTAGTAATCAAGGGATTACTTTTCATCCAATTACTTTTTCATATATCATAATTATTGGGATATGACAGATTTGATCTACTTATGTTGATCTGATGAAGATTGAACTTGGTTGATTAAGTAATATACTGGCGATCAATGCCAAAGGAGCACAAGGCTGATCAACGCCCAAGGTGCATAAGGCCGATCAACGCCCAAGAGGCGTAAAGTTGATCAACGCCCAAGAGGTGCAAAGCTGATTAATGCCCAAGAGGCATAAAGCTGATCAATGCCCAAGAGACGTAAAGCTTATCAATGCCCAAGAGGTGCAAAGCTGATCAACGCCCAAGGGACGCAAAAGCTGATCAACGTCCAAGGGGTGCAAAGCTGATCAACGCCCAAGAGGCACAAAGCTAATTAACGACCAAGAGGCGTAAAGTCGATCAACGGCCAAAAGGCATAAAGCTGATCAACGTCCAAGAGGTGCAAAATTGATCAATGCTCTAAAAGCTTAAGGCTAATTAATGCTCAAGGTGCATAAGGCTGACCAACACTTGAAGGGTGTAAAGTCAATCAATGCCTAAGAGACACGAAGCTGATTGATGTTTAATATTAACTCAATAAGTCAACTTCGGTATTATATTGACCAATCTGACGGATTGGTCAATTATGGGGACTATAATGGATAACGATCTCCCACGTGCTAGTCCATTAACGAGCTAACTGTTTACAGCTATCTTAGCTGGATTCGGTTAGGGTCGCAGCCTATAAATACCAGTGGTCAAGAGGTAAAAAGGGGGGTGAACGAAAGAACTTCGAAGATACAAAGAGATTCTAGGATACCCTTGACTCTTGATTTTCCTCAGATCTCATCTATTCTCTGTTTAGACTCTGAGGCAAATTCGAGCTTGGAAGCCTCTCCCAACTGAACTCTCTTTAGAAAAAGAAGGAAAGCTTGACAACCTGTCGACCTCGTCTTCATCAAATTTAATTCAAATTAAAATGACTCTGTAATCTGGATGCAACAGATTGGCGCACCAGGAAGGGTAATTCAACAAAAATTTTAAATAATCTGAAGGAAAACATGGTAAAAGGTAAAATCCGGAATCCCCCTGTCAACGAAGTCCATCATTCTCCAAGAGAGAATGATCTTATTTTGGATGGAATGGGCATCGCTCCCACTGGTATTTTGGATCAAGAACAATTGGAAATTCTTTTGAACAAAATGGAAGTACTTACTAGCCACCGTCTAGAATCTCCAAGAGATGGCTGCAAGTGGACCATCACGACCTGCTATTTCAAGAAGTAGCTGGCGACCTTCTTTCTAGGTAAGCAGATGCCATAGTCCAAGAAGACGAATTATCAACACTCTTCAGGACAACACTCTTCCTCGAAGCAACACCACTATTCCCACCATCATGCTAAGAAGCGAAATAAGGGAAAGCGCCCGCGACCTTATTCAACATCTTCTGGTGAATCGACTCCTGACAGTGCTCAGACTCCAAATCTTGGAAGAATTAATGATTTTGAGAAAAAATTCAGAAAAACTAGAATTATAGATCGCCAGACTTGGCGAGCAGAGAAAGATGGAGGATACAGCACCAAACTACGACATCTTGCCTCCCTTCTCTAAGAAAATCATGGAGGAAAGGATTCCTCACCATTTTAAAATTCTACAAGTTGAACCATATGATGGATCGGTTGATCCCTTGGATCATCTAGGAAGATTTAAAGCTCACATGTTGATCCAAGGAGCATCAGATGCGCTTCACTTCCTTACTTTCCCAGTGACTCTGAAAAAGGCTGCAAGAATGTGGTATTCAAGCTTCCAGCCAGATACCATTCATTCTTTCGATCAATTGGAGAAGTTATTCATCTCTCACTTTAGAATAAGCAGAAGAATGCCAAGAAACTTCGATAGTTTGTTCTTCATTCAGCAACTAGAAGGAGAATCTTTGAGAGACTATATAACAAGGTTCAATTCTGCCACATTGGAGATCCCAGATCTCAATGAATACATGACAATGTTAGCTATGAAGAAGGGACTGCGAGCCTCCAGGTTTACATTCTCTTCAGATAAAAATTTTTTGACCAATTATTCTGAATTGCTGGCCCATGCCCAAAAATACGCTCAGGTTGAAGAACAAGCCTTGAGTCGATGACAGGTGAAAAGAAAATCGGTGCTAAATAAGAAGAACTCCAAAGAAGATGAGTTTCGATCTCCTGGAGTCCAACCAATTCAACGGCAAGTTCAGAGGCCGAAGAACTTGGTCGGTAGGAACTACGTCAATAGATTTGATGCTTACACCCCCTACCTCTTCCAAGAAAAAAACTTTTGATGGAAATAGAGAAAGAAAATTTCCTTCAGAGGCCGAGGCCAATGAGAGCTTCACCTGCTATGCACAACAAAGCCAAATACTGTCGATTTCATCATGATCATGGACACACTACAGAAGAGTGTATCCAACTAAAAGATGAGATTGAAGATCTGATTAAACATGGTTATCTAGGTAGATACATCCGAAACCATAACCAAAATCGACCAATTGAGGTAGCAGCACCAAGGACAATAGCCCCAAGAATGATTACGATGGGACGGAGCTCCCAAATCAACAACCAACCGACGGATCGGTCGGAATGATTCATCAAGCATATTATGAAGATGACCGGAGTGCCAAGAGCCTTCGAAGAAGCATTAGCTTTTCTGATTATGATCTACAAGACGTTCAAATGCCACATAATGATCTTGTAGTAATTTCCGTAATAATTGTAAATTATGATGTACATAAAATTCTGGTTGATAATGGAAGTTCTACTGAAGTCTTGTTTTATGATGCTTTTGTCAAGATGAATTTGCCAATTGATAAGCTACGAAGAATTCATATGCCATTGACTGGATTCGGCAGAAATTCTATGGGAGTAGAGGGAGAAATTATACTTCCCGTAACTCTCAGAACAATGCCAAAGCAAAGGACTTTCTCACTTTTATGGTTGTTCAGACTTCCTCTGCATATAATGCAATCTTAGGAAGGCCTGCTTTGAATAAATTCCAGGCCATTGTATCGACATATCACTTGCTGAAGAAATTTCTGACCCAAAATGGGATCGAAGAAGTAAGAGGAGATCAACAAATGGCTCATCAATGTTTGACAATTCAAAATCAACAACTCAACTACAAAGCAAATGGATCCATGTGATCCGACTGAAAGAGTAAACATATCAATAGAAAGAACTATTAATGTTCCTTTGACGAAAGATGATCTGACTAAAACTGTTCAGATTGGAAGTTCATTTAGTGAAGATCAAAGGAAGGAATTAATTGACTTCCTATAAAAGAATGGTGATATATTTGCATAGACAGCTATCGATATGCTGGGGATTCCTCCTGAAGTGATCATGCATGAACTTAAGGTGGATCCACTTAGTCGGCCTATCCATCAAAAGAAAAGGAATTTTGTCCTAGAAAGGTAAAAAATCATCAATGAAGAAGTAGCCAAATTGCTTGATACCTGATTTATTAGAGAGGTTCATTATCCTGATTGGCTCGCCAATATAATAATGGTAAGGAAAGCCAACAAAAAGTGGAGGATATGTATAGATTATACTGACCTTAACAAGGCATGTCCTAAAGACAGTTTTTCTTTGCCTAAAATCGATCAACTTGTTGATGCTACGGGAGGACATAAATTCTTAAATTTCATGGATGTTTTTTCTGAATATAATCAGATACGAATAAGTCCAGAAGATGAGAAAAAAAATCCTTCGTTACAGACCAAGGGATATATTGTTACAAAGTAATGCCTTTTGGTCTTAAAAATGCTGGAGCTATATATCAGAGGTTAGTGAATAAGATCTTTGAGGATCAGATTAGTAAGACCATGGAAGTATATGTAGATGACATAATTATTAAAAACAATCAGTCTGATGATCATATTAAAGATCTGCAAATAGCCTTTGATATTCTATGGAAAAATCACATGAAATTAAATCTAACTAAATATATTTTTGGTGTAACTTCTGAAAAGTTTTTGGACTTCATGATCATAAAGTGAGGGATTGAAGCTAATCCAGAAAAGATTCGAGCCATATTAGACATGAGGCATCTTGTAAATAAGAAAGAAATTCAGTAGTGACTGGACGGATCGCTTCATTAAGTCGATTTATTTCTCGTTCGGTTGAAAGATGTTTGCCTTTCTTTAAATCCCTACGACAAACCAAGGAGTTTAACTGGTCGAATGATTGTCAGCTAGCATTTGAGGAACTTAAAAAGTACCTAGCAAATCCGATCATATTATTTAAATCCCAAGAAGGAGAAGATTAGTATCTATATTTGGCTGCATCTAATGAAGCAGTTAGTTCAATATTGGTAAGAAAGGAATCGATGGATCATACAAACCCATCTATTACATCAGTAAGGTCCTTCATGATGCTAAAACAAGATATCCAAAACTTCAGAAGATTGTTTATACCTTGGTAATATCGGCAAAGCACCTCAGGCCATATTTTCAATCTCATCGTATCATTGTATTGACTGATCAACCTTTAAGAACTATTCTGCAGTGTCTTGATACTTCTGGTCAGATGGCAAAGTGGGTAATCAAACTGCATGAATATGATATTACCTACCAATCTCGTTCTACAATGAAGGCCCAAGTGTTGGCTGATTTCCTAACCGAATGTTCTTGGAATGATAATAAAGATGGAGATCGGGCGTCTGTTGAAGCAGAGAAGACTGATTGTCCTTGGGTTCTTCATGTGGATGGAGCTTCAAATTTTTCAGGTTGTGGAGCTGGGTTAATTTTATCTAGTCCAAATGGAGATGTGACAAAATATGCTCTTCGATTCTCTTTTAGAACTTCTAATAATCAGACTGAATATGAAGCTCTTTTGGCTGGGTTAAGAATTGCAAAAAGAATTAAATGTCCGAAGGTTAAAAGTACTATCTGATTCATAATTAATCGTCAACCAGGTAAAAGGAGATTTTGAAGTTCGTGACATGACTTTAGCTTTATACCTGGAGAAAGTTCGAGATCTTGGAGCTCTATTTGATTCTTGGGACATCAGTCACGTCCCTAGAACTAAAAATTCTCGGGTTGATTCATTGTCCAGATTGGCTACTTCTACACCTGATTTAATGGATTGGACTTTTGCAGAGCAATTGAAAGTTCCAAGCATTTCGGTGGATGAAAAAGAAAAAGTCCTTCAAATAGAACCAGAAATGAATTGGATGAATCCTATAATCAGATATCTGACTGAAGGAGTATTACCTGAAGACAATGTAAAAGCCAAACAACTCCGAAGGACTGTTTCTTAATATATCATTTTAGATGGATTATTATATAAAAAATCATTCTCCCAGCCGTTGCTGAAATGTTTGTCTCCTTCGGATGCTGAATATGTTCTTAGAGAAGTGCATGAAAGGATATGTGGTGATCATCTGGGAGACAGATCATTGGCTTATAAAATCATAAGGCAAGGATATTATTGGTCAACTATACAAAAGGACGTAGCAGATTTTGTAAGAAAATGCAACCATTGTCAAAGGTATGCAAATATACAAAGGCGTCCTGCCAGTCAGTTGACACAATTAACTGCTCCATGGCCGTTTGCTCAGTGGAGAATGGATATTCTTGGTCCGTTTGCCCCAGCTTCTGGATAATGAAAGTTCTTGATTGTTGCCATTGATTATTTTACCAAATGGGTGGAAGCTGAACCCTTAGCCCAAATCTCAAAAAATAAAGTTGAGGCATTCCTTAAAGATGCTATTATATATAGATTTGGAATTCCTCGTACTATCATTACTGATAACGGATGGCAGTTTGATAATTAGAAATTTAGTGATTTCTGCACCCAGTTCCACATTCTTCACAAACTATCATCTGTCGGACATCCGCAAGCTAATGGGGAAGCAGAGGTAACCAATCGAACCATCCTTCATGGATTGAAGACTTGATTGAATGAAGCCAAATAATCTTAGACTGATGAACTCAACTCCGTTCTATGGGCTTATTAGATAACTCCCCGGTCTTCAATGGAAGAATCTTCGTTTAACCTTGCTTATGGGAGTGAAGCAATGTTACCTATAGAAATTGTTCTTCATTCCAGAAGAACTGACTACCTTGAAGAGTCGAATAATGATGATCAAAGAAGAGTTGATTTGGATTTGCTTGAAAGTTCCAGATTACAAGCACAATTGAGAATGGCTACATATCGACAAAGAGTAGCATGATATTATAATTCAAGAGTCAAGGCTCGAATCTTTCGGACTGGAGATCTTGTCCTGCATCGAACAACAATATCCCGACCAACTGATTAGGATAAACTTACCCCAAACTGGGAAGGTCCTTATCGCATCACTGAAGTTGTCCGACTTGGGACCTATCGACTTGAAAGTTTGGATGGTTATCCTATGGCTAGACCATGGAATGTAGAGAATCTTCGTAAATACTATCAATAAAGAAATTTTTTATCTTCCATTCTTTTCATATAAAGAAAAAGTATGAAGTTGATACATTCTCTAAAAAAAAAGTGGTTGGCCTGATAAGCTGACCACAATCCGACAAACTGAGTTGGTCTGACCCACCATCTTGTCGGCATTTTATAATCAAAATAACTGATCAAGTAAATGGTTGGCTTGATAAGCTGACCATAATCTGACAAACTGAGATGGTATGACCCACCATCTCGTCGGCATTTTATGATCAGAATAACTGATCAAGTAGAAGGTTGGCCTGATAAGCTGACCACAATCCGACAAACTGAGTTGGTCTAACCCACTAACTCATCGGTATATTGATATCGAAATAACCAATCAATTGGAAGGTTGACTTAATAAGTCGACCATGATATAGGTAATAAGAGTTGGTCTGATTTGCCACTTTATCAATGTTATTACCTTAAAGTATCAAAGATATTGGAAAGATAGTCCAATGTATTAAACTGATTATTACAGTTGACCTGATACACTAATTATATAACATTGGAAAGAGAAGAAAGGATTTCATTGATCGTCAATCAAAACAAAGCATTGATTCATCAGAAGTTACTAAAAGTTAGTGATTACAAGTACTGTTCAACTCTTTCCTGATTGACTTGATTATAGATGGTTTTCTCTTATACAGATGTTTTCTTAGTAGGGGAAATTAAAGGATCGTTGGTTAACTTCTTCATTTCTTCTTCCTTCATAATTTCATCTACGGAAATAGAGAAAATGTCAAGGTCAGGGTATAGCTTTTTGGCCTTATTGACACAGTCTTCAAAGCCGAACTTATAGCTTTCTGCCCCTTCTTCATCTATTTCATCATTGAAAGCTTCAGAATTTTTGAATTCTTCGATTGCAAGAAGGCTCTGCTGAATCGCTAAAGTAGTCTCTTGTTTGATTTGTTCTAATTTTTGCTCAAGAGAAGCTATTCTCTCTTCCATTCTGGATTTTTGGTTCAGTACCTCTTCATATGCCTGAGTTTTCTCTTTTATGGCTATATCTGCTTGTCGAAGTATTTTCCTTTTTTTTCTACATCAGCCAAAAGCTTCATAGCTTGATTTTCTATTATTCTTAATTGATTTTTCAATGACAAGATTGCTCCAGTTGCTCAGACTAATTTTGACTCTAAGGCTGTCCGACAGGTATCAGCCTTATCCTTTTCTTCTTTGGCCAATGTTAACTAGTTTTGAAGATCCGCCTGAAGGTTGGCTGATTGATGCCAGTTTTCTTCAATCATGGAAATATCATTGATAAACTGGCAAAAAGGTCGGGGTGCTGTTAGAACAAGAAAAGACAGTTTTGTAAAGAAATAAATGGTACTTACTTTCATTATTCCTGGATAAATGGAGGAGAGAATCTCTTTTACTCCGTGCTTGTTTATCATCTGCCTATCTTTCTGAAGGATAGTGGATTGCAGTATAGTTTTTGCTAGCTTTGGGTTATCAAAACTTGTATCTGCAACGAGCATTTGAATGCCTTTACCGTCGTTCGGATCGAATGATTCCTCTATAGGGGCTTTACCTTTCTCTGTTGAAGTGTGTTTGACAGACGGGCCATATTCTGATTCTTTTAAAGAAGGAATAGATGGTTGTTGTTTTTCTTCATCAAATGAGGATGCAATGTATTCGGGTGATTCAGGCTTAGTGGCAAGGTTTTTCGACTAGCGACTTCTTTTTATGTATGATCTTTGTTCTTTGAATCGTATGGGTCCGGCTCTCTTCTTGAGGGTCCGATGAAGTCTTTCACTATCTGGCTTCATCTCTGAGATATGATGGAGGTTCTTTTGAAATTTCTTTTGAAACAAAGAATTTCAAGGAAGTAGATGCTCAGGATACTTAAGATAAATTTGGCTCCAGGGTTGGGCTCGAAATCTCCTTATATAAAGAATATGAATGGTCATGATCCATGATCCAAATTCCAAAGTTTCCTGAGATTATGACATGTTTACGACCTTAATTTGGTGGGAATTCGTATATCGTTACTGATTCTCAAAAAGTCAGTTATGAAAAGAAAAAAAATAGTACTTGGTTTGAATTTGAATTTGAATCATATATGGTTTCTGAAATACTGACAAGTGCAGTTTTGCAGCCTGCAAAATAATTACCCTCCCAGTAAGAAGGCAACATCTAATAAAAATGATTTACCCATTTTATTATGGCATATCATAACTGATATTGAAAATATCTCATGAAGATTCCTCTTCTCAAAAGATAGACCGGGGGAATATTCGACAATTTTGATTAAAATATCGGACTATCATAGACTCTAGTGAACGTAGAAAGGTAAATAGTATGTCATTATGACTAACCCAAGGCCGACTGATTTAAAGGATCAGCTCCCTTGAGTGTCTCATTATGGTTAACCTAAAGGCCGACTAATTCAAAGATCAGCTCCCTTAAGTTTTTAATGATTGATAATCTCTTCCTTAAGAGAAATGGGCAACTATATTTTTCGATAGACATTTTTTATTGATAACATAGATTTATCGGATTTATTCAAAATTGGTTAAGTTGGATCCCTCCTAATGCTTTATCGATGTTCATAATCCAACGACATCGGCTAACCATTCGTATTGTTCGGGTGGCTTCATATTTGAACCGATCTTCTTGGAAAAACTCTTTGTATGATCCGACGTTTCCATACTTGGAAAATTTTTTAACTTGTGAAAAGTTTTTGCTAGTGAAATTTTTTATATGATTTGATGGTTCCGTACTTTGAAAATTTTTTACTCATGAAAGTTTGAAGTTTTATTTATGACTTTGTTACTTATCGAGTGATTTATCATATTTCCTTTCAGAAAAGATGGTCTTGTTTAATGTTTAACACTTTTTTTTTCGACATGATTGGGTAGGCTAATTTATGTTCATTACATACTCAAACAATCTAGAAAACTAGAATGAAAAAAGAGTTCTTCATTTCATGACAAAAGATTAGACAAATACATGCATAGTTAAACAGATTGATCTTCTGTACTTTGTCCAATTACGTTTTCCTCTTCAGTCTATTTCGAAATAGGGGCTAGTGAAGTCTCCTCTTCTTGAATATGAATATCCAAAGTTGGCTCTTCGTGCTGATGTTCAGCCTATTTTTTGCCCTGATCTTCTTCATCTGAGTCTTCTTTGAGTTTTGATACATCCAGATCGGTGTAGTATTTCTTCACCTTATTCAAACAATCAGCATAACCATAGTTGTAACTTTCAACACCGGCTTCATGAAGCTTATCTTGGAAAGCCAATGATTCTTCACTGTTCTTGATGGCATCCTTGACGGCCTCCTTCGCGGCTTCCTTAGCAGCTTGCTCTGCCTACTTTTCCATAACCATGACCCTTTCTTCAGCTTTTTCTAGCTTGGTTGTAACCGATCGAAGCTTCTTCTTCTTTTTCTTTAGTTTGGACTCCATGTCGGTTAACTTTACTTGGGTCGCTTTGAATTCTGCTTCCAGAACCATCATTTCGATCATTTTTTCTCCCAATTTCTTTTCCATCACCGTTTTCAGTTCTTTGGCGACTTCTTTTTCAACAATGGCTTTATTTATTTCTTCACGCATAGCCTAGCGAAGTTGATCGAAGTTTTTCAGGCTCTCCTCCATAATGGTGATCCCGTGAATAAGCTGCAATATTTTTGTAAGATTGATTCAGTCAGTTATGAAAGAAAAAAAAGAGAGGAGAAAAAAATTCTTTACTTGATCATTCAAGACAGAATTTTGTATTTTACCTTGAGCATCGAAGGGTGGAGTGATAAGATGGTTTCATCTATTGATTGGGATTTGGTTATCTCCCAATCCTTCGAGATTATGGTGGACCTTAACATATGATGGGCCAATGTTGGGTCACCAAAACCTGATTCATCTGCGTAGACATGAAAGTCGATCATTGTATCGTCAACAGAGAACCTTTCTTCTTCTTTCTTCACCGGGGCTTTCCCTTTATTGGTTTTATCAGCAGAAAGTGATGACGGACCTGCTGCAGAAGATCTGAATGATTGCCTCTCTTGTGGAGGAGGCTGAAGAGACGTCGAAATAGGAACTTCGTCGTCATCTGATATGCTTGGTATCAATTTTGGAGATTTAGAGGTTGATGGAATGGTCAGCTGTGTTTTCTTAGGCTTCTTGGCTTCTCTTTGTTTTTGCTCAGGTAGAGCGGTCGCGGTTCTCCTTTTCTTTGACATTTTTCAAAGCCTCTGGACATCCACCATGATTGATAAATCTGCATGATCCGAAAAATTAGATGTTAGCATTAAAACACCGGAAGTTAAATGAAAGAATGATATCTGCGGTGGGATACCTAAGGAAGGGTTAGGGCTGATCTCAACCAAAAATAGCCCTTCCTCATTGAGGAGTTCCTTTATCGGGAGAATTTCCATTCTCGTGAGCTTCTCATAATCCTCTTTGTCGACTGTCAAAACCTTTTTGCCGTCATTTGGGCTTGTTCGAGATTCCCTATGATTGATACTAAAATCCCAAGAGATCTTAGAAACTATATTGAAGAAACAAGGCTTCCAGTCATGAATGGCCGAAGGAAGCCCCACGATAAACTTCCGACCATGGCGTGGGTTGATTACCCACCATCCATGGCCATGAAAGTCTCGCTCTATTACAAACAAAGAAGTGAAAAGAGAAGTCCGAGGAACTATATCAGCATCCTTACAATGAATTAGAAAGGCACAAATTATCTGGATGCTATTTGGAGTCAATTGGGCTAGAAGCACATGGTATAACTCAAAAATTTTGAGAAAGAAGGGATGGAGCGGAAACCTAAGGCCAGCTCTTAAGTGTTCTTTGTAAACAGTCAGGCTACCTGGAGGGGGTCGATCAATTTGCTCTTCGGGATTGGGGTAATTGCTACAAATTTGTTGGAAATGTTATAATATTTCTTCAAAGTAAGAACCCTATGCTCTGTCAAGGTGGTTCTTATGACATCTATTCTAACCGACTCAGCTTGGTTCTTTTTCCTTTGAGTACTAGAATTTTTGGGATGTTCATTGGCACATTCGATCTCTAAGATCCTAGCCATGGAAAGGTAAAGAAGAAAAGAAAGAGCAATTTGAAGTAGAAAGAAGAAAAAGAGAGGTCGACCTGATGGGATTCTTTGCTCCTAAGAAGAAGAAACTGGAATAACGGAAAACCTATTTGCCTGGAAAAGATGATGTTTATATTGTGGTGCTCAGCGGTTAAGATTTTTTTCGAATGTCGAGATTAACTCTGATCATGCCACCTATCCATAATATCTAATAAAATGATACAGCTCTTCAAAAAATCGAAGCAACTATTCATTATCCAATGGTAGACGTATCGGTGACAAGATGCCTGCATTTATTCGATGATGATGACCCTTCGGCCTTTATAAAATTCAAAAATGGTAATGATACAGTAGGCTATGGCTGTCAGTTTTTATAACTGCTCCTCTTATCATAGATTGACACATCATTACAATGCACTGCTCGAGAATAGGAGCGTCGGTTTGTAAAAAAAAATGTTGACTCCACTAATTGATTTTGATGATAAGCAAAATAATTAAGTATAATTTGAGGACTAATGATTTGCTTTAAGTGTGTTTTCATTGAAAGGATGCTCACAAAATTTGAAGAAGCACATTTATGTTAAAGAACCAAGGTTGAATGAAATGTTTGCTCAAAACAAGACTTGGACACTCAAAGAAATGGTTGAATGGATGACTAAGGCAAATGAAAATATGTTCCAACACAAGTTCAGCAATTTCTATAATTTTTCAATGAAGTGTCGATTCAAGGTGTCGACACATGACATGATGTGTTGACACATTAAGAAGAAGTGTCGACACAGGATGGTACGCTACAAAGTTTCAAATGGCACAGATCAAGTATCGACACATGGACTTTATGTGTCGACTCAAAGTGTCAATACATGGATCAACACATCGCCTGAGACTTTCAAGTCACAGAACTTGCAAAAGTTGAAGGAACAATTAATGTGTCGACACATGGATACAAGGTGTCGACTCAAGGTATCGACTCAACTGAGAATGTGTCGACTCAACTAATTTTTTCAAAGAATCTGAATGGAGCAGTTTTAACTTGTGTCAACTCAAGAAGAACATGTGTTGACACATGAAGAGGAAGTGTCGACACATGGAGTTCTAGCAACAGTAACGGCTAGTTTTTTAAAAACTGAACTCGTCCCAAATGCTCTCAACGGCTAGTTTTTCAAGTGTAACGGCTATATTTCAATTTTGAGGGCTTGGAAAGGTATATAAAAGCTCCAAATCAAATCAAGAAGGTATACATTGAATATCCTTAAAGAGTTTATAGAGAAAAGAAGAGAGAAGAGCCTTACCTCCTATTCATTCAAGGTTCAACCACTCATAAGCTAAAGGAAGCCTCTAAGCATTCAAAGCCATCAAGAGCATTGAAGATCATTCAATCTTGGGCATTCAAAAGGCTTCAACAAGAGCAAAGCAACACTACATCGAGCTACATCGACTTATTTGCTTTATTATTGAAAGCTTACATTGGTTCTTTATGTCTCTACCTTATATCTTGTAAAAGTTATTGGTTAGCCTATTAAAAAACCAAGTGAGGTTATTGGTAAGCTTTGAAAACCAATTAGATTGGTGGTTAGCCCGCAAAACCACTAAGGTTCTTGGTTAGCCCGGAAAACCAAGGCAGATTTCTGGTTAGCCTTGTGAAAACCAATTAGGTTCTTGGTTAGCCCAGAAAATAAAGTGAGGTTGTGACTTATGAGCCTTGTAAAATAAGTCGAGTTTTGATTAGTGAGCCCGAAAAACTAATCGGCTATAATCGTTTGATTATAATGAATTTTCAAGGAGATCTTGGGGAGTGGATGTAGGTGCATTGTTGGCACCGAACTACTATAGCTTGTTGTGTTTGTGATTGCTTGTTCTCTCACTTCTTGCTCTTTATATTCTTGCTTATTGCTTTTAATTTCTGTTGTACTATTACTTTAGAGCATTGCACTTAAATCTTAGTACCTTGTTGAATTGAATTGCATATTTTATCTTGTGAAATTTGCTACTTGTATTATCAAGCTTAGCTTTAAATTGTTTAGAGACCCAATTCACCCTCCCTCTTGGGTTGCTCTCTGGGCAACAAAAAAGAAGAAAGAGAGAAGGAAGAAGAAAAGGAAGAAAAAAAATAAAAGGAAGAAAACAAAAAGAGGCTTCTGATAGCTTCTGACATTCATTTAATGAATGTAGAAGCTGGGGGAACTAGTGTTGGGATATGATAGATTTGATCTACTTATGTTGATCTGATAAAGATTGAACTTGGTTGATCAAGTAATATACCAGTGATTAATGCCCAAGGAGCACAAGGCCGATCAACGCCCAAGGTACATAAGGTCGATCAACGTCCAAGAGGCGTAAAGCTGATCAATGTCCAAGAGACACAAAGCTGATTAATGTCCAAGAGGTGTAAAGCCGATCAACGCCCAAGAGACGTAAAGCCAATCAACATCCAAGAGGCATAAAGCTGATCAATGCCCAGAGGTGCAAAGCTGATCAACACCCAGAGGTGCAAAGCTGATCAATGCCCAAGAGGAACAAAGCTGATCAACACCCAAGAGGCGCAAAGCCGATTAATGACCAAGAGGCGTAAAGCTGATCAACGCCCAAGAGGTGCAAAATTGATCAATGCTCTAAAAGCTTAAGGCTGATTAATGCTCAAGGTGCATAAGGCTGACCAAAACTTGAAGGGCGTAAAGTCGATCAATGCCTAAGAGACACGAAGCCGATTGTTGTTTAATATTAAATCAATAAGTCAACTTTGGTATTATATTGACTAATCTGACGGATTTCTCAATTATGAGAACTATAATGGATAACGATCATCCCATGTGCTAGTCGACTAATGAGCTAACTATTTATAGCTGTCTTAGCTGGATTCGGTTAGGGTCGCAGCTTATAAATACCAGTGGTCAAGAGGCAGAAAGGGGGGTGAACGGAAGAACTTCGAAGAGACAAAGAGATTCTAGGATACCCTTGACTCTCAATTACCCTCAGATCTCATCTATTCCCTATCTAGACTCTGAGGCATATTCAAGCTTGGAAGCCACCCCCAACCAAACTCTCTTTAGAAAAAGAAGGAAAGCTTGATCAACCTGTCGACCTCATCTTTATCAAATTTAATTCAAGTTCAAATGTCTCTGTAATCTGGATGCAACAATAATGATATCATATCCCATATGAAATCCAAATAAGGCATACCTGAAGGTTTGTCAAATTTATTCAGAAGGAGAATTAGATGCAGCCCATACTTGAAAACTGTAGTAAAAATAAACAAATTTTTGGTGCAAGAGGACTTTCCACAGCATCAAATAAGGCATATCATCAACCACTGAAATCTGCATGGCCAGGGGTTTCGACCATGTTGAGCTCATTATCCCACCAGGAAATCACAGTAATATTGAACTCAAAAATATGATTCTTGACCAAGAAATCAAACTTCCTCTGGTTCTTGGAAATTTAAAGAAGAAACTGGTCCATGAGGGTGGTCTTCCCATGATCCATGTGGGCTATCACGGCCACCCTCCGGAGCCTACTCAGGCTGCCAATGGTAGCGGCAGTAGTACCGGTTGAGGAGGGAGAAGCAATGGAGGAGGGGAGGAGTGGGAGAAGGGTTTGGGAAGGGAAGGGAAAATAAGATAGTAGGGTGGAGGGAAAGAAGAGGGTTTTGCGGCTCGCCAACTGGAGACCGCCGAGAAGGAAGCTTGCAAGTTTTCTAGACTTTCGGTGACAAAGAAATCTTGCCGAGTGGATCGCCCACAAAAGCTGAGTGCTTGAGGGTTGGGACATAAGGTCTATCCATGCTTGCTTAGTGGTGGTGAGAGGGGGAATAAATTTATAAAAAAACAAGAAAAAATTCCTTTCTATTCAGTGAGGGACTTCATCGAGAGTCCCGTTTAACCGTCATGTCTCCGATTGTCTCTTCCCTTCCCATCCACGATGGTCCGATCGAAGATTTCGATGAGGTCCTCGCTCGGATAAGAGAGAAACGAGATCCTCTATTTCGACTCCCTCTTTTTTTTTTCTTTTTCTTTTCTATTTTGAATTGAAATTGGTAGTCTCTAACTTTAGCACAGGCAGCCCAAAATCGAGCTTTCATAGTAGTAATGAGTGATACGCTATGATGCCCTCTCAAGTCAAATGGAATATGAGCGATGTTGAGCTTGGATTGAAGTTGAGTGAACCATGTTGTGGCGACCGTATCAACCCATTCAACTACTATAACAAGCAAAGTGAACTAAATATCACCACATATGAGTTGCTTATAACAAAGTGATAGTCCACTTTATTATATTTGGTATGAGTATGACAAATCGAATTAGAAATAAGAGATATAGCACCATGCTATCATAATAAAGTATTGGTGGTGAAGAGAGGAAGACACCAAGATCCTTCAATATCATGTGAGTCCATGAAAATTCAGCTATAGTGTGAACACTATAAGAAAATAGGTCTTTACAATGTAGAAAAGTACCATTGAAATCAAGAAAAAAAAGAGATTAGAAGGTGTTGGTGCTCACTGAGTGCAGCCGGATTACTCAGTGACTTGGGAAGTGTGCTCTTGCTCTTCTTTTCATTCTCTTCTGAGTCCTTGTGGGTTTCTTCGAGCTCGCCTTTCGAGAATGGCAAATGAGGAGAAGCTACAGGTTTCTGATGGTATAGATAGTAGGGATAGGGTGGACGGTGAGTGTTCGTAGGCTAAGGTGCTGCAAGGACAGTCTCGTGCTCCGGCATGGTCTTCTTATAAGATTTTCGAGGAGGACATCGACCATCTCCAAAGATGCTTTTCCAAGGTGCTTGAGCTACCAGGAATGCTATTGGAAGACTCTCGCTGGCAGTGGGAGCATGGTACGGGCACCAGACTCAGAAGAAGACTTCAGGGCTCCATCTGGATCTCTGATTGACATTGCCCGAAGAATTAGGATTTTCTGGTTTTGTAATAAGGGTTGACTTGGTCAACTCAATTTTAGTTTGAGTATGTATTTCCCTATAATTTAAATTTTGTTGAGTCATGTTGACTCAATACAAGTCCTAGTAGTGGTCTAGGTCTTCTCCAAGGGGCCACATTTTCTCCCAGGACCAAGCAAGTGGGCGCCACACTCCCAACCACACGCCAGAGTCCAGGAGGTGCCACATCTCCATCCAGTGTGCCTTGGTCCCCACACCACAAGAAAGCAGGTCCCTTCTTTCATGCGCCACTTGGGGGAGAAATCCATCAAGATACCTCAATCCAAGGAGGAGCCAACTTCTTTCCAGATAAACCCAAGCCAGGATGGCAAGAATTTTTCTTGAAGAGAGGATCAAGGAGGTGCCCCACAATGTTCCATAAAAACCCAAGTTATAAAAGGGAAGAGAGCATGCCTTGGGAAGAAAATCAAGGAGGCACCCAAAAGTTTCCTAAAGTGCCAAAGCCATGAAAGGAAGAAGCCTAAACTTGTGGAGCAAGACTAGGAGGTGTCCAAAAGAGCCAAACCATGAAGGGAAAATCCTTGATTCATGGAGAGATACTAGGAGACACCCCCACTACCTGCCAAAAATGTCCAAAACAAAGATGGGAAGGGCCTTGACTTAGGGAGGAAGAAAATGAGGAGTCCAAAAGAGTTGATCCATGGAAGGAAAGAAATCCTCTCTTGAAGACCCAAGCAAGGAGGCACCATCTACCTGCCTTTTATAACCCAAATCAAATTTTTTTGGTACCTTGGCCGACCATATGTGTATGGATTATCCTGATTTGTAGATCCCCTCCTTTAGTCCCACATGGGAAGATGTAAAACCCTACTCCCTTGTAAAGCCCTATAAATTAAACCCCTCTTGTAAGTTTAAAGGAATTAGATGAATGAAACCAAATTTTTTTGTGAGCAAAACTTTGTGTTTTCTCTCTTCCGCACTTGCATCCAGGTGTTGAGCTCCGTGAGAGAGTAAATCCGGGTTCCCCAGGAACCTTGAGGAGGTGTGAGATCTCCAAAACCCAAACCCTAGGTTAGCCACTCCACTCCCAAACCCTAGCCGCCATCACCCTTCTCTTTCCACCAAGTCCTAGCCTATCCCACTTCTCACGGCCACCCTCTCCAAGTCCAGGCTGACCACCAGCATCCAGCTCCAGTCCAGATATTTTAGATCTACAGCAATTCTAAGAGGAAGTCAGATCAGCCTCCAGGAGAATCCTGATTTCAGCAACTTCAATTTTCAAGTTCTTCAACCTGGTAAATCTTTTCTTGAGTATCTGAATTCCATCACTTGTTCCTCTTCTTCCCAGATCTTGAGTCCAGGAGAAGCCGACCAAACCATAGACCAGTATTGGAGGATCCATTGCGAAGATAGCCGAATCCGAGGATCCAACAATCTGCTCGCGAGAGTTCTTCCACCAAAATCCTGAGAAGATCACTGTCTGGTTAGTAAACCATCTCTCCTCTCTATTTCTGTTCTGTTGAAAGTTCAGAGCGAAACCCTAGGTCTGGGAGTTTCTCAACCCCCAGCGATCCGTTACTTCTGAACTACTCTGATAATTTAGTTTCATCTAAATTGTGCTTTCGATCCTTACCTAGTTTTCTTCAACTTAGTTTAGCTTTACTTTGAGTCAAAGCCAATTTCTGAAATAAAAAAAAAAAAAAAGACTTAATCTTAAACTTACTTCCGCATACGTTTCTTTGTTCTTTGTTCTGCATCATTTTTGGTATCAGAGCTTTCGTGCTGCATCAGAGCATTGCAGTTATTTTCCAAAGCTTGGGTCGTCGGGTTTTGCCTGCTGGGGTGGCCAAGGAAGTAAGGTTCAAGCTAAAGTTGATCTATGATCCTGAAGTCTTCCTTATTAGTGATGATCACATAGTGCTGTGACTGAGCTCTACTGGGGACTGTGCAAAGGTGATAGGGGAGGGCCGTGGTTCGTCGGCGAGCAACTCATGGCTCTAGACAAATGGGTTCCTGACTTCCTTTCGGCTCGTCAACCTATCAACAAGACTGTGGTTTGGATGTGTCTCCTAGAACTCCCCCTCGAGTAGTGGCTCCCCTCGATGATCACGACCATGGTCGGGGAAGCTGGGAACCCATTATCGATCGATAATTTCACCGACCAACTGAAGAAGATGGGTTATGCGAGGGTATGGCTGGAATTGGATGTAGCTAAGTCGTTGCTTCCGGGCATCTTGATCTAGGGGCAGTGGAAGGTGTTTTGGCAATAACTTGTTTACGAGAATCTGCCCCTGGTTTGTTTCCAATGTGGTCGAATCGGGCATACGGTGGACGGTTGCTACTTCCTGGGCCAAGTGGAGCAGGGATCCTCTGTTAGCCCTACTCTGGGATCGAACAATTTGGTCACTGATGAACGGCTTGTGGAAGGCCTAAAACAGGGCCCAATGGGTGTTGACAGGGCTCCGACTACTAGTGGGGGGCATTTGATGTTCGGGACTTGGCTGGTTACCTCCAGGGTATGTTAGCCACGACCGGTGGGAGCTCCTCTAAAGACTGGCCACGAGGTTGACAAGGGTAAGACCCCTGTATCCTCCTCTGATCCCCCTTCTTTATCGTTGCCTCGTTCATCTTCTATGCCATTTTCTTCATCTCCCAACTCACCGCCCGACTCTGATGGGTAGCAAAAGTCCACGAAGGTGGCACACCGTCGCTCCCCCGAGGTGGGGCTTTCGGAGCTGTCTAATGTTGGTGGTGATTTAAAGGGTGCTCCAGGGATCTTCGGTCCTTTGGCCGACTGTATGAAAGTAGTTCCAGTGGAGGCGGGCCCGAGGGACCAACTCTTGCTGGAGTATGGGGTCATTTTGCTCAAGCAAGGCCGAAGCCCTTCTAAATCTTCTGACCCCCCGTCGCCAAGGGCTGTCCCAGTCTCTTCTGACCAGGTTAGCTCCTTAAAACCTTGCTTGTCTACTGAATTGGAAGGCGCTTCTTCTGGGGTTGTGGGGTAATCAGGGGTTTCTTCGAGTGTCTCTGGGGGTGCTGGGAAAGGCTCTATCAAGGGGAGGGAGGGTGCTCTGAATATGGATCGTGGTGGGGAGGAGAAGGCTGGGGTCAATGCTTGGGCCTCAAGGGAGTCTTTGCTAGTCAAAGCCCTTGGGGCCTCTACTACTGCTAGGGTGGTGGGGCTTCCTGGGAGGGTCCCATCCAGTAAACGGGCTTTTGGTGGAGTGGGAGGTTCAGGGTTATCTGGGACTTAGCTTGTGTGGGGATGAGTTCAACCGCTGAACGGGTTTCTGGGGTCCTGGGTGTATGGATGATATTGGGCTTGGAGGTTCTTTGGGGAGCCCTAGTGGTGTGAAGAGGGCCTCGGAGGGGTCTCTGGGGGCCGAAGGTAGTGTCCTGTCACTATCGAGTTCCCTCGGTGGTTGGGAGCTTTTACAGAAGAATTCTCTTCTGCCTAGGATTGCTGTCTTGGCCTCGTTAGTGAGCAGCAGAGTCATGACACCATCTCAGCTAAACTTAATAATGCCCTGGGTTCGGTTGGGTTGCCTTCAAGGGGATCTAAGAAGGGTGCTTCTTCGGTCAAGGCTAATGTTCAAGGGCCCGCCACAACTGGGACGGGGAATGTTCAAGGGCTTATCTCTTCTGAGAAGGGTACCTCCTTGTCTATTGTATCTGGGAATATTGTCGAATCAGGGTCCGGATCATCCAAATCTAACTAAGTTTGTAATAAAAATCCTAGTGTGGAATATTTGGGGGGCGGGGAAACCCACCTTCTTTTCTACTTATGGATGATTTCTTCAGCTATGCCATCCTCAGATGTGTATTCTTCTAGAGACTAGGCTTACAGGACCTAGTCTGGAGCGTGTGTGGCATTGCTTCCCTCGAAAATGGGGTTTTTATTCTATTGACTCTCAAGGCTTGGCAGGTGGTATTATTGTTACCTAGGATTTGGAGGTTGCCAAAGTTAATGCTTTTCATCGCTCTTCTTAGATGGTGGCCATTGTCATTTCTGAACTTAATTGCCCTTCTTGGCTTTTATGCGGCGTCTATGCCAATACATCGTATAGGGAGAGGAGGGTGGTCTAGGAGGAGGCCTCGGTCTTGATTGACCAGGGAGTTCCTACTATGGTTATTGGAGACTTTAATGTGGTCGATCAGGCTGAGGACAAGAGGGGTGGTAAGCCCTTTATGGAAGATGCCGCCTCTTTGGAATTTAACAACTTCATTTAGGAATCGAGGTTGGTTGATATGGGGTTTTTTGGACCTTGATACACTTGGTGCAATAACCCGTCTGGTGCTGCCAGGGTTTGGAAGAGACTGGACAAATTTTATGCTACCCCATCTTGGCTCTCTCTATACCCGACTCATATGGTACGTCACCTTAGCCGCATTGCCTTGGATCACCATCCTCTTCTTCTATCTATGGATGCTCTGTCCAGGGACCCACTCCTTTTAGATTTGAAAAGTTCTGGCTTTCTTATACGAAATCCAGAGATATTTTCAGAGAGGTGTGGAGGATTTTTGTTCGGGGTGATGCTTCCTATCGGATCTCTCGGAGGCTGGAGCTTCTCAGGAGGCACTTTCTCTGGTGGAATAGGGTGGAGGTGGGCAATGTTTTCTTCAAATTGAAGACTATGGAAAGCACTATCATTCATTTGTAGGAGGAGGATGGGATGGGGTGTTTATCATAGTCTGACATGGATACTCTTCATGCTCTTCTCTCTTTGCATCATTCTCTCCATCATTAGGAGGTCATTTGGAGACAGAAATCTAGAGTCTAGTGGTTGCAGGAGGGGGATCGGAACACTCACTTCTTTCACTAGGCCACTATCATCCACAGACACAAAAACTCTATCCATATTTTGCGATCTTCTAATGGTCATTGGCTGGAGGAGGAGGGAGCTATTAGGAGGGAGATCCTCTTCTTTTTTAGATCTAGATGGACTGTCTCTAGCCCTATTACTCTCTCTCTCCTCTTACCCCTGTCTATTACTGTCTCCCCTTTTCATAATTCTCTCCTTCTGGCTCTGGTTCTTGAGGAGGAGGTTCGATCTGTCCTATGGTCTCTGGGAGATGATAAAGCTCCTGGTCCTGATGGCTTTCCCCCTTTCTTCTTTCAAAGACATTGGGACATTCTCGGCACTGATTTTGTTGCAGTGGTGCAACTATTTTTTGTTTCAGGTACTATGCCCAATTCCTAGAAGCAAACCTTTATTGCTCTTATCCCCAAGCATCTTGATGCCACGAAGCCTGGTCACTATAAACCTATCAGTTAATGCAATACCCTCTATAAAGTGTGTGCTAAACAGATGGTCAACAGAATGAAGCTTATTCTTCTGCAGTTGATCTGCCCGAAGCAGGGAGCTTTTGTTGTTGGCCGTAGTATTTCTGATAATGTGCTCATTACCTATGAGTTTATGTCAGATCTTAGCCAAGCTTCTTCTCGCCGTAGTCTGATTGCCATCAAGCTAGATATAAAGAGAGCCTATGATAGAGTCAACTGGGAGTTTCTTCTCATGGCTCTGCAGGATTTCGGCTTCCACCGGGCATGGATCTCCAGGATTTTGTCCTATGTTATCTTTCCTTCCTTTTCTCTTCTAGTCAATGGTTCTCCTATGGACTATTTTACTTCTACGGTTGGCCTCCATCAAGGTTATCCCCTTTCTCCATCCCTTTTCATTATTTGTGCTAACTTTCTATCGAGGGCATTGCAAGCATCGGTGCGGGACTCGATCATCCAACCGTTCATTCTCGCTCCTGGTGCTCCTCTGATCTTGCATCTCTTATTTGCAGATGACTGTTTACTCTTGGGTAGGGCTTTAGTTGCTTGTGCTCAGGCTTTTTAAAGGGTTATGGAGGACTATTGTTTGGCATCAGGCCAGGGAGTTAATCAATAGAAATCTGGTGTTTATTTTAGTATGAAGACCTTCGATCGACTCCATCATAGAATTTTGGGTATTCTTAGTATTACGGAGCGCCAGGATCCTCTTACCTATTTGGGTATGCCTATTTCCGAATCCAGACTCTCCAGGATGGATTGTTCCCCGATGGTTTTGGTGGTTAGAGAGAGATCAATGGATGGCAGGGTAGATCCCTCTCTTCTATGGGTAGGATCACCCTTATTTTCTCGATTCTCACCTCTCTTCTAATCTATCTAATACTATTATCCCGAAGACCATTATTCTTAGATTGGAGTAGATGATCCGGGGTTTCCTTTGAGATTCCACTACGACCCTTTGGAGGATGCATTTAGTAGGCTAGCAGACAGTTTGTCAGCCGACTCAGTATGGTGGTTTGGGGATTCACTCGTTGCTCAACAGGAGAGAGGCTTTACTTGGAAGGCATGTTGCTAGATATTTTTTATGTCCAGATAGTATGTGGTCAGTTATGATGAGGGCCCGCTATGGGGACTATTCTATTATTCTTGTGGCTCTCACCATCCTCCCATACACTATTCTGCCCCTTGGAGAGAGATGATGGCTAGGGCTCCGCTGATCACTTCCCATTTATCTTAGGTTATTGGGGATGGCAAATCTATTAGATTTATGCTGGACCCTTGGATTTTTGATATTTCTCTGATCAAATGGCCCACTTTCATCTCGGTTGAGATGCCAGACATAATCTCCATTGCTAATCTCTTGACTTATGGACAGTCCCAATGGGACCATCGAGTGGCTTTTTTGATTTTCGGGGATATTCTTGGTCTTCGAGTTCTATCTATTATTCTGCCTATCTTTCCTGGCCCAGATATTAGAATTTGGAGGCACTCTTCTTCCCCCAATGTGCCATCTGATGACCATCTTTTCTCCGGACCACTCTTCGATATCCTCCTTCTATTGGATCTGGTCTATCCCGGTTCATCCCAGGATTTCTTTTTTTCTCTGGAAGCTTGCTTGGCACCACCTTCCTACTAGACATTTCTTTGCAGCTAGACTCCTTCACATGTCTCTTGGATGTACTATAAGTGGGGCTGATGATGAGACCTAGACCCATGCTCTGTTTTTCTATGGACGGGCTTGGCGGGTGTGGTAGACTGCGGACCTTGCAGAGCTTATTTCTCAGACTCATGATATAGAGGATACTTTCTTTTCTATTTTGAGATTAGCTATGGTTCTCCCTTATATTAATCTCCTGGCTTATCTCGCCTATCATATATGGGTTTCTAGGAATGAGCTAGTCTTTAGCTCGATCAGATGCTCTCCTTGGTTACTGGTTGAGAGAGCCACTGCCTATGCCTATGAGTACCACCGATCGACTGAGAGGTCTTCGGAGATTTGAGATTCCTGTCTCACTCTACGAGCACCCCTTCGAGTATTTTTTCCTAGGAACCCCCTCCTCTGCATTAGTTCACAATCAACTTCGATGGGAGTCTTCGGCATAGATCGAGGGGTGCTACCTTTGTCATCCGTGATTCTCGTCTGGGTTTTCTGGCTGCTGGTAGTATTCCTCTCCTTGATTCCTCCATCCCTGGGATAGAATTGTATGTTGCCTAGGCCAGTATCAGGTACGCCCGTCAGATCCTCCACCTAGATCGTCTGATTATCGAGGGAGACTCTCTGACCGTGATCTCATGGATTCGACAGTCACTGAGAGCTTCTTCAGTCCACCCTATCATTCGGGACATCGATTTTCTCTTACAGGATTGTATGTCTATTGAGATTTGGCATATCTATAGGGAGGCAAACTCGACTGTAGATTGGGTTGCCTCTTTTATCGCCCGGCACTCTGTTTTGATATTCTGGTTCGATTGGCAGGTTTCTCCTGTATAGTTAAAGGATATTATCCTCTCTGACTTTCTTGGTTGTATTCATACCCGCTCTCTTTAATGAATACACTGTTTTATCAAAAAAAAAATCAAGAAAAAATGCCACTAATATCTTTAGTGGTACTTTTGTCAAATATTAACTTAACATCATCAAAAATTATATCATTGATAAATCAATAGTATTTTTATTTATGTTGCTAAAAGTTTTTTTTTGTGTTTTTTAGTGGAATAAAAACATGGTTTACAAAAAAAAGGTAAAATAGAATGCAATAAAAGCATCATTTCAAAATACTGGTGAAGGTTAATTAGTGGCATCCAAAAGCATCGATGAAATAGTATCAATCAATGACATTGTTATTAATGCCACTAGAACTCTTTTGTTGGAATATTTTTTTTATATTTACCAATATTTCTAAAATGCCATAAATTCGTTTAATGCTACTACAAGTACCACATAAAAGTAATGCAAAAGGGAATGTAGAAATAGCATCACTCTAAAATAGCATTGAACATTAATAAATGGCATTTAAAATTCTAGGTGAAGAAATATAGGTTGTAATGGTTATCTCAAAAAATGGATTTACCAATACTTTTTAAATGTGGGTGATGCCTTTAAATTCTAATTTTTTGAATGCTTTTATATTTCATTTTCATAGGCCAATTATAATTATTTTTTTCTTTTTTTAATGAAGATGGGAGGTGATGGCAATGATCGGCTGGCTCTAATATCATATTAAAATATTTACAAAAGAAGAGAAAAACAAGTGATAAAGAGAGAGAGAGAGGGATCTTTATTATCTCTACTTTAATTCTATTCGATACATCTCATGAGTTATTTATAATGGTGTATATTACGATAAACCAGTTTAAAAAAGATAATTGCCAAGTCAAAGATTCAATTGGTCTTACCCTAATTGGTTGATCCGATGGATTGACATGTCGACACACCCGACCTTCGACGGGAGAACAGATCAACACTGCACTTTGGCTAGCAATTATGTACAACTTGAGATAGGCCTTCAGCATATGGCCGATCTACTATGTATGCTCTGAAGCAAACTGCTTCAAAGTAACTGGCCCACTCACAACATATGCTCCGAAGTCAATGGCTCCAAAGTAAATAGCCCATCCATACAGTTCTACAGTGAATGGCTGATCTACAGTTGGCCCGCTTCGAAGAGTATGACGCTGAAGTAAACAGCTGATCTACAACTAATGAAATAACTATCTGCCAACTTCGAAGAGAATGGCCAATCTACTTCCAGCTAAAGCTATCAAGAATGGACTTGGTTGTTATAACCAACCAAATGACTGATAACTATGGTCTTAGTAACACCAAAGTAACTGACCTTCGACGGTAACCATAATCAGTTGAAAGAAGTTAGATTGACTAACTTCCCTAATAGAAATTGAGAAGGCTTAACTACTTTCCATTACAGCAACTCTATAAAAATCGATAAGAAGGGACATCCGAGGTAAGCTATTCGAAGCTATTCCAGGTCATGCAAGTTTGAGCCCAGTCCATGACTAGCTTACACTGCGCACACTTGACTCTCCACTCATTTCATCTCACTTTCTTTCTTTGAGTTCTCTATTCTATGGCCTGAATCCTACTAATTTGGCATCGAAGTGTCCCCCATCGGAGAAAATCCGGTCAAGGATTTGTTTTGCAGGAATTCAAGAAGATAAACCGGCGATCTAGGCACTTCATTCGGTCCACAGAGATCAGCATCAACAAATTGGCATGCTAGGAAGGGGGCAATTTTTATCTGTGAAATTCGTTTCCTTCCAGTAAAAAAAAGCTTTCAAGAAATATAAGATGGTGAAAGGAAGAGCCCAGAACATCTCAGCAAGTAGGGGATGCCCTACGTCCTAAAGGAATGCGCCACCATTAAAGAACGATATGGCACCTCCCGCATTCATCGTAGGGTAGCAACAATTGGATGCCCTCATGAATCGAGTGGATGTGTTGACTACCATGATGTAGAATTTTCAAGAAACTGCACTCTGAGGACGATACCCGCCAGCGACCTCCAGACACAGTCATCAATCCAAGAGGAAAGAGGATCAACATCAAGAATCCACACGACGTTCCTCTCGGGGCCGATAATTATGCAAGCCCCGAAACTCTCGACATCATAGGCACACGGAGAGCCGACTCAATAAAAAGAGAACTAGAAGGTCTCCTTTTGCTTCATCTGGTGACTCCACACCATAAAACACTAGGCGGAGGGAAGCACATCACAACCATGAAGAAAAGTTCAAAGTGCTGGAATTACGGATTGAGAGACTCAATGATCAGCATAGAAGTGATGAAATTATGGCATATGAATTATGGCCTCCATTCTCCTACAGAATCATGGAAGAAGTCATCCCTCACCACTTCAAGATTCCCTAGTTGGAATCATATAACGGAACCACTGATCCTCTCGACCAGATGGGGAGCTTCAAGGCACATATGATGATATAGGGAGCTTCTGAAGCCCTGCATTGCCTCGCCTTCCCAGCCACATTAAAGAAAGTAGCTCGAATGCAGTATTCGAGCATTCGACCAGGTACCATTCATTCTTTTAATGAAATAAAAAAAATTATTTATATTGCATTTTAGGACTTGTAGGAAGATGCCCCATAATTCAAATAGCCTCTTCCTCCTATAGTAGACTGAAGGGGAAAGTCTCAAAGATTATATCACCAAATTCAACTCCACCATCCTCGAGATCCCTAATCTCAACGAATATGTGGCTATGTCTGCTATGAAGAAAGGCCTCCGATCATCCAGGTTTACCTTCTTCCTAGATAAGAAATTTTCTACGAGCTACGCCAAACTACTGGCAAGAGCTCAAAAATATGCAATGGCCGAAGAGCAAGCTGCAAACTAATGCTTAATGGAAGGGAGGCCAACCTCCAAGAAAAAGAGCAACAAAGGGTCGATTCCACCTGTACCCTCTAGCAACAATGCATCAGCTCAATGACACAGTCCCAAACCCAAGCCATGGGGTGGCAAGTTTGACTCCTATACTCCTCTCTCTCTCCCAAGAAAGAAAATTCTGATGGAAATAGAGAAGGAAATTTACTTGCAAAGGCCATTTCCCATGAAGGCATCCCCTGAATTAAGAAACATAAACAAATACTCTTGATTCCACCAGGACCATAGCCACAACATTGAAGACTGCATCCAACTCAAGGATGTGATAGAAAATCTAATCAAAAGGGGATACCTAGAAAAATATATCAGCACCTAGGTAAAGGTGAAGTGCATCTACGAAGCATACCAATATGCAAACATGTATTCATGAAAGAAGGGCAGAAAATACATATTTTAAAATAATTTTAAAATATGCACAGTGGAAGGCTTGGTAGATAGATCTAAATGATCTACCGATCTGCTAGCAACAGGATCTAGTATAATGTAATAGCATATATCATAACATCAAAGCAAGACAGAAACATAAATATAAAAGTACCATATCTTGATACTGGAGAAAAGCTATAGAAGGAGGAGGATGCTCGAGCCACACATGTGTCTGGCCTCTACAAGTAATCCACACCTGGGCTTAACTCTGATCAACTTCTTCGGAGTGCTAACTCTTTGGGATCCTTGGGTCGATCTTCTTCTTTCGAGAAGACTAGGAGGAGAGTTGGAACCCTTTTCCAAGATAACTCTATTCCTAAGACCTAGCTAGAATGCTAGGAGTCTCACATCCAATACCTAGACCTCTCACAACCCTTCTCTATCTTCTCTCTTTTCTCTTGTTGTGTCTCTCTAGTTGTTGTGACCTCTATAGCCTATAGAATGACCTTCATTTATAGGTGTAGCCATAAGAGGGAGAAAGAGGAAGGAGGAGAGATGAGGGGAGAGAATGGGGGAGAGGATCAAGGCCATACCAAATGGGTCCAACCCAAGAAGGTAATTATGACTATCATACCAAATAACCTTGGAGCCAAAACTAGTTTGAATTCAAAATTCAAATCAGGTCAAAACTTGCCCAAAATCCTCCCAAAATTCCTTCCCAGAAATCTGCTCATCACAAGAAGTGTCGACTCATGAAAATTGTCAAGTGTCGACACTTCACCAAGTGTCGACACCTGCAAAATTCCAAGTGTCGACACTTGGAACAAAGTCAATCATATTGACTTCCAGTGATGGTTAACGATTCTTAATCATTGATTAGCCTTAAGATCATATAGAAATCCTTTATGGTGTGTGACCTTATAGGTTCGAATACTAAGCCGGTAGCACTGGAACATTTCCAGTACTAGTTAAAGTCCTCATCTAGCAATGATACCCAACGTCCAAATAGATCGAAGATGCAGAGTACCTCACAAGAATCTATGGCATATGGTTATCGCATAATTCATCCCTTTGACCTCATAATGCTTAGGATGACCTAGGGTTCGACTACCAACCCTAATTTGGTTTATCCAGATCATGTCTCAACTTTACAAGTTCTTTGACTCCTCATAAGAACTACCCTGGCCAAGGATTTGCTAAATTGAGACATAGTGAGTCATTCACTCTAAACTATTTAGAGAGGTCAATTCCATCTTGATCCACCATCGCTCCACAAGTATTTGACTGCACCCAGAAACCTTCCATCACTGGATTATAAATCCAGGTAGTCCAACATCAAAGTACAGTGAGTTGCTTGCAAGCTGCCATGGTGACCTCAGGTCTAAGGGACACATATACCCATATCCCTTCGTGAGCAATCCTTTGACAGATGGGAGCTCCGCAGATGGTCAAATTTAGTGAGATGTCACACATCTCACTTGTATGTCACACCAGTGTCTCCACACTCCTTGGTTAAGAGGACAACCAACAAATATGACATACAACAACCTACACTTGATACATTGTCGTTCTATAACAATGTATCCTTTGGTTATAAACCAGTTTAAGAACTACTTGACATATCCTCTCTATATCAAAAGAATGTAGTTCTAAGGACTCCATCATGCAAGAGTTCTTTCCACGAAAATGTAATTATGATGAACAGCCAAAAAAGGAATAACATTTATTCATTAAAATCATATACAGTTACAAGTTAGCACAACCGTCTACAACCTAGATGATTGGCTTTGGGACATAATTTCCAACAACTCCCACTTGGCCTAAAGCCAATCGGTACAGAATCTCATTCCCATTTTTCATTTATAATCGTCAAACTCTTGAACTCCGATGGCTTTAGTGAATTGGTCAGCCAGGTTTTCCTTTCCATCGATCTTCAGAAGGTCAACGTCACCTTGTTCCACGATCTTTCATACAAGGTGATAGCACCGCACAATATGCTTTGTGCAGTGATGTGACTTCAGCTCTTTGGCTTGAACAGTGGCTCTAGTGCTGTCACAATACACCAGAACAGGACCATCTAGGGAAGGTGCCACTCATAGATCGTCAAGAAACTTCCACAACCATACAGCTCCTTCGTTACATCTGATGCTACAATGTACTCTACTTCGCATACTAAGTCTACCACAGTAGACTGCTTGTGACTTTTCCAGTAGACAGCTTCTCCATTTAGGGTAAAGATAAATCCTGACACACTCTTGCTATCATCCTTATCTGACTAGAAACTGGAGTCAGTATACCCCACAAGTTTCAAGTCAGATTCTCCATAAATCAGCCATTGGTCCTTAGTATTTCGTAAATACTTAATGATGGTCTTTACCACTTTCCAATAAGCTTCACATGGGTCAGACTGGTATCTGCTCACTACGCCTAGTGAGTATGCCACGCCTGCTCTAGTACATGTCATGATGTACATGATAGAATCCACTACCGAAGCATATGGGATTCTACTCATACACTCTCTCTCTTCAGGAGTTGTTGCATAATTTCTTTTGGAGAGATCAATTCCAGTGCCTATCGGGAGATAGCCCTTCTTAGAATTTTTCATGCTGAACCATTTCAGCATGGTGTCGATGTACATAGACTGGGATAGTCCTAGAAGCCTCTTAGATCTATCTCTATAGATCTTGATACCCAGTATGTAAGAGGCTTCACCCAAGTCCTTCATAGAGAACTGAGACGATAACCAGACCTTTATTCCTTGTAGTGCTAGGATGTCATTCCTAGTTAAAAGAATGTCATCCACATACAACACAAGGAATACAATCATAGAATCATTAGCCCATTTATAAATGCAAGGTTCTTCTCCATTCCTAACGAAGCCATATGACTTGATACACTTATCAAATCGCATGTTCCAACTCCTTGATGCTTGCTTCAGTCCATAGATAGACTTTTGAAGCCTGCACACCTTTGACTCGTTTGTGGATATGAACCCTTCAAGTTGTATTATATACACCTCCTCTTCCAGCACACCATTCAGAAAAGCTATTTGGACATCCATTTGCTAGATTTCATAGTCAAAGTGTGCTACTAAAGCAAGCATAATCCAAATGGATTTAAACATTGCCACAGGAGAGAACGTCTCGTCATAGTCAATACCATAACATTGAAGATACCCCTTGGCAACCAGATGGGCTTTATAGGTCTCCACCTGCCCATCTGCGCCCTTTTTCCTTTTGAAAATCCATTTGCAATGGGTTTTATCCCTTTAGGTGCATCAACCAATGTCCATATATTATTGATCTCCATGGACTCCATTTCGGATTTCATGGCTCTTAGCTATTTCTCAGAGTTAGACCTCTGCATCGCATCCATATAGGTGATCAGATCCTTATTGTTCTCGTCGAGTTCAATGGGATCACCATCCCGGACCAAGAAATCATAGTATCTATCCAGTCGGCTCGGTACTCTACCAGATCTCCTTAATGGTTCTTGAGTGGGCCCTGGGTGTGATCTAATCACAGCCGGTTCTATGTTGTCCCTTAAGTGTGTTGGTTCTTTTACTTGTTGAACTTCACTAAGTTTAATTTTAGCGACTACAGTCCCTTCACCAAGGAACTCCTTTTCCAAAAAGATAGCCCTAAGACTGATGAACAACTTTTGTTCCTCAGCTAAGTAGAAGTAATACCGCTTAGATTCTTTTGGATACCCAACAAATAGGCACCGATTAGACCTAGGTCCAAGTTTATCCGTTTCCAAACATTTTACATAAGCCGGACACCCCCAAACCCGAAGGTGTGATAGTGTCGGCTTACGTTTAGTCCATATCTCATATGGTGTTTTACTAACGGACTTACTTAGAGCCCTATTCAGAAGGTAACAGGTTGATTCTAGAGCATATCCCCAAAAGGATACCGGCAGATAAGCAAAGCCCATCATGGACCGAACCATGTCTAACAGGGTTCGATTCCTCCTATTGGACACTCCATTTAATTGAGGTATCCCTGGAGGTGTCCATTGAGAGAGAATCCTATTCTCCTCGAGATATGTCAGAAACTCACCTGAAAGGTATTCATCGTCTCGATCGGATTGAAGGGTTTTGATATACTTTCTAGTTTGTTTTTCTACTTCACTACGATATCGTTTGAATATTTCAAACAACTCATATTCATGTCTCATCAAGAAGACATAACCATACCTCGAAAGGTCTGTAAACGTAATGAAATAACTATACCAACCCCTGGCACTAACATTCATGAGTCCGCATACATCAGTATGTACCAGACTCAGAATTTTTTTGGCTCGTTCACCTTTTCCAGTAAAAGGTGACTTAGTCATTTTTCCAAGAAGACATGACTCACAGGTTGGAAGTAAACTATCTTCACTAAAATCAAGGAGACCCTCACTTTTCAACCTGTTTATCATGTTCCTATTAATATGACCTAGCCTACAATGCCATAGGTACGCTTCGCTGACATTATCTATCATAGGGTGTTTGCTAGACGTGTACATTACACTAACAGGTCATGATAGTATATAAATGCCATCACGCATTTGTCCAATCAAAACCACTGAATCATTCCAAATGATTTTGTAAACATCATTCTTTATTGATAGTTCATAACCATATATGGCCAATACAGAAATAACATTCAAAATAAAAGATGGACAAAAATGGCACTCATTCAAAATGACAGTACAGGACTCGAAAACAAGTTTGAGGACTCCCAACACCAAGACTGGAACTCGGCTTCCATTTTCCACATTCAAGAATCTCTTACCGTCCTCGAAACTTCTATTAACTTGAAGTCCCTGCAAAGAATTACAAATGTGAATTGGACTTCCAGTATCTAATACCCAGTTAGTAGTATCGAAAATAGAGAAACTACAAGGTGTTATCATATAAATACCTTGTCCAGGACCATCCTACAGCTTTCTCTTCTTGGACTTGTTTGGGTCAAGGGATGCAATATAAAGAGGACAGTTCCTCTTCTAGTGACCCTGCTTCATGCAGAAGAAGCACTCTGCATGACTCTAATTAGCCTTCACTTTCTTGGCCTGACTGGGCCTAGAAGCATTTAGCACCTTTTTTCCTTTATTTTCTTGTTCCCTTTTTTAAAGGGACGATGCCCTCCTGAAGATCCTCCCACTAGATTCACCACCCTTTTATTTAATTGGTGGTCTTTCTCATAAGTCTGCAACAACCCCAACAGATCATGGTAGTTAACTACAGGATTATTCATTCTGTAATGATCGAGAAAATCTAGATAGGAAGAAGGGAGGGAATTCAGTATCGCATCTTTCCCAAGTTATTCATGCAAGGGACAGCCGAGCTTGCCCAGGTTCTCAATCATCTCGATCATGTACAATACATAATCAATGATCGAGGCCCCATCACGCATCCGCACGTTGTATATAGCACAGGAGACCTTGTACCTCTCAATGTCATTTGGTGTTCCGAAAGACTCCTTCAACCTTTGAAGGATTTCTTCCAGCTGGGCTTCCTCGAACTTGCGACTGAACTCGTCGTTCATTACAGCCAACATATACACCGGATAGTGGTCCTTTCAGAGAACCACTTTTGATAAGTGTCTCTGACCAAACCCCAAGCATTGGCAGTAGGGATCTCAAGTGCCGGATCCGATATCACATACAGGATCCATTCATGCTCCAGGATAATCCTGAGCCTTCGATACCAGCTATCGAAGTTGGGTCCATTGAGCTTCTCGTTGTCAAGAAGAGACCGGAGTGACAAGTTGGAAGACATCTGAAAAAAAAACTAAAGCTAATTAGTGTATATGAATTATTAACCTAAAAACATGGACTTTAGTCTAAAGGTCCCTCCCATTATTTTGCTCAGACTGGTAGCCTCTACCTCCTATCCGATGAATTACTTTAATTCCATAATGAGTACCAGAGTCCAATAGACAATACATGAGCCCAACTTTAGCCGGCCCACCTATGGATGTCTAAAGGTAGGTTCTTTAACCGATTACTTCTCCAAGTAACCTCTAGTATTTGGATTTTGCCCCAAGGAGCACTTCAATTGACCTTTGGGCCTCCTATTGAAGGTCCCAGTTAGGTCCAATCATTAACATGACAAAATTCAATGCTTCTAACTAACAAATAGTCAAGCCCGACTTTGGCCAGCCCACCTAACTACCATTAAGAGAGTCGCACTGAGCAATCATATTAGGAATAGCAATTCCAATAGCCTGATGAACACCCGATCTTTGGATCTACCGATGAACACCTAACTATTGGATCCATTACCATCCCACTTAATGGGAGGCTAGGACTTGGTTACCCTTATAACTTTGTCCTTTTAAGGACCTAATAATTTAGAGAATTTTTAAATAATATGACAAATGAAGAGATAAGAAGACATGGATCAACCTCCCACTGACCAAATCAGTAATCTAGGAGGGTTACTCATAACAAATGATCCATGGGCACCTAAAATCAATCAAGACTGATAACCTTGGGTGACAAGGGTTAACACGAGTCAATGAGCTATCCAATCAATCCTAATCTACCATATTGAACAGGTAAGTGAGATCATGGGTTGGGTTCCGCCATTAACCATCTTGTCTTAGACACCAACAGAGTTGGCCAGGTAAGAGGCAGCCCCAAAGAACCATAATCAAAATGCTAAACTTATCTCGACACCAATCAGTTCATCAAACTCGATTAGACTAGCCTAAAGACTCGGGCTTTCTACTGACCCATAAATTAGGTCCATTTAGATTATGGACTAATCAATCTAACTATTAGATAGATCTAAATAAGAAATCCTAACTCAACATTTGATTAGATTAGTTCTTTAATTTGTCTAATACATCTAAACTTAGGTCTAACCCAATCAAGGACCTAATAGAAGCTAACCCATGACCCTTAAGGCTTATAGAAATGACTTAAAATCTTTGAATCATATTCCTAAAGTTCTTAGTCATTCTTAATTCTCAATTAAGTTTAATAGCCTTAATTAAATTAAAATAATTTTAATTTACAGATGTTAAATAATTTTACAAAAATTTTAAAACTTGAATTCACTATTTTTTTGCATTTTCATCCCAAGTGTTGACTCACCAGGAGCAAGTATTGACACTTGGGTCGACTCAAGGCCCGAGATAGGAGGAAAATAGAAGACCAAGTTTTCTGGCAAGTGCTCATGAGTCGACACTTACAAGGCCAAGTGTCGGCTCATGAGTCCAAGTGTCGACACTTCCTGGTCAAGTGTCAACATTTCAGCCTATCACAGGGGAAAAATAGAATCCATATCTCAGAAAATTTTCTCATGAGTCGACACTTACAAGGCCAAGTGTCGACTCATAGCCTGAAACAGTGAAAACATAGTGATTTCAAATCCAATGTTTCTCTAAACATTCAATCAAAATCGATCAATAAAAACTCTTAGATCTCATCTAAAGTTGTTTTATGATCATTTCATTAGATTAAAATATTTTTAATCTACATTTTCTTGCTTCTTATTTTTCTTTTCAAGAGTCAATCACATCGGCACCCCTACATGCCGTAGGAGATCCCATTGAATGGGAAGAGAGGGTCTTGTAGCCCTACTTCTCTCCTATGACTGGACATCCATGGTGAAGCACTCATTTCAAGTACTTAAGAAGTGATGTTATTAGCATGCTAGAATCATTATACTACAAAAAGGAACCTATTGCTCTGATACCATTGAAGGTGAAGTGCATCTACGAAGCATACCAATATGCAAACATGCATCCATAAAAGTAAGGCAAAAAATATGCATTTTAAAATAATTTTAAAATATGCACAGCGGAAGGCTCGGTAGATAGATCTAAATTCTACTAATCTGCCCGCAACAGGATCCAGCAAAATGTAATAGCATGCATTATAACATCAAAGCAAGACAAAAACACAAATATAAAAGTATCATACCTTTATCTGGAGAAAAGCTGTAGAAGGAGGAGGGTGCTCGAGCCACACACGTGTCTAACCTCTATAGGTAATCCACACCTGAGCTCAACTCTGATAAACTCCCTCGGAGTGCTAGCTCTTCGGGATCCTTGGGTCAATCTTCTTCTTCCGGGAAGACTAGGAGGAGAGCTGGAGCCCTTTCCAAGAGAACTCTCTTCCCAAGACCTAGCTAGAATGCTATGATTCTCACACCCAATCCCTAGACCTCTCACAATCCTTCTCTATCTTCTCTCTTTTTTCTTGTTGTCTCTCTAGTTATTGTGACCTCTGCAGCCTATAGAATGACCTTCATTTATAGGTGTAGCCATGAGAGGGAGAAAGAGGAAGGAGGAGAGATGAGGGAAGAGAATGGGGGAGAGGATCAAGGCCATACCAAATGGGTCCAACCTAAGAAGGTAATTATGACTATCATACCAAATAACCTTGGATCAAGGCCATACCAAATGGGTCCAACCTAAGAAGGTAATTATGACTATCATACCAAATAACCTTGGAGCCAAAATTCAAATCAGGTCAAAACTTGCCCAAAATCCTCCCAAAATTTCTTTCCAGAAATCTGCTCGTCACAGGAAGTGTCGACTCACGAAAATTGCCAAGTGTTAACACTTCACCAAGTGTCAACACTTGCAAAATTCCAAGTATCGACACTTGGAACAAAGTCATTCATATTGACTTCCAGTGATGGCAAACGATTCTAAATCGTTGATTAGCCTTAAGATCATATAGAAATCCTCTATGGTGTGTGACCCTATGGGTTCGAACACTAAGCCGGTAACACTGGAACATTTCCAGTACCACTCAAAGTCCTCATCTAGCAATGATACCCGACGTCCGACTATGTCAAAGATGAAGAGCACCTCACATGAACTTTGGCATATGGTTGCCGCATAATTCATCCCTTTGACCTCATAATGCTTAGGATGACCTAGGATTCGATTGCCAACCCTAATTTGGTTTATCCAGATCATGTCTCAACTTTACAAGTTCCGTGACTCCTCACAAGAACTACCCTGGCCAAGGATTTGCTAAATTGAGACATAGTGAGTCATTCACTCCAAACTAATTGGAGAGGTCAATTCCATCTTAATCCACCATCATACCACAAGTACTTGACTGCACCCAGAAATCTTCCATCACTGGATTAGAAATCCAGGTAGTCCGGCACCAAAGTATAGTGAGTTGCTTGCAAGCTGCCATGGTGATCTCAGGTCTGAGGGACACATATACCCATATCCCTTCGCGAGCAACCCTTTGGCAGAAGGGAGTTCCACAGATGGTCATGTTCAGTGAGATATCACACATCTCACTTGCATGTCACACCAGCGTCTCTACACTCCTTGGTTAAGAGGACAACTAACAAATGTGACATACGATAACCTACACTTGATACATTGTCATCCTATAACAATGTATCCTTTGGTTGTAAACCAGTTTAAGAATTACTTGACATATCCTCTCTATATCAAAAGAATGTAGTTCTAAGGACTCCATCACATAAGAGTTCTTTCCAGGAAAATGTATTTGTGATGAACAGCCAAAAAAGGAATAACATTTATTCATTAAAATCATATACGGTTATAAGTTAGCATAACCGTCTACAGCCTAGACAATTGGCTTTGGGACATAATTTCCAACACTAGGAACCTCAAACTGAAGCTACTACCCCCACGAGGGCCATGAAAGAAGCCAAACTGCCCAACCAAAGATCGATTGATGGAAGAGTAGGCATGCTTTATCGATGGACCAACTAGAGAAGCGGAGCCGAAGAGGATGCTCCTAAAAGGTACAAAAGCAATAATACCATAAGCTTCTTCAATGATGACCTACAAGGAGTCCAAGCTTCTCATGATGATCCAGTTGTAATCTTGGCTGTGATAGCCAACTATGATGTAAGACGGATTCTGGTTGATAATGGAATCTCTATGGAAGTCTTACTCTACGATACTTTTCTCAGAATAAATTTGCTCAAAAATAAACTACAAAGATTTCCTATACCTTTGACTAGGTTCGGAGGCAACCAAGTCAGAGTAGGAGAAATTATGCTATCAGTAACCATCGATACTAAACCATTTCAAAAAAAACTCCCCATTAATTTTGTGGTCGTACAAATTCCATTAGCATGCAATGCTATCTTGGAATGACCCACTTTGAACAAGTTCCGTGCCATAGTTTCAACCTACCATCTCTTGGTGCGGTTCCCCACTAAGAATGGCATCAAAGAAGTGAAAGGAGACCAAAGAGTCATTCGATAATGTCTGATGATACAAGACAAACAATCTACCAACTCCATGACATTGGAACAACTGGACCTGAGAGATCGGCTGGAGTAATGCGGAGAACCTATGGAATAAACCATCTCCATACCACTGGCCAAAGATGACCCAATAAAAGTTGTGCAGATTGCAAGTCTACTAGACAAAGAAACAAAAACAAGGTTGATCCATTTTCTATGAAGCAATGCCAATATCTTTGCCTGGTCTTCTTCGGATATGCCTAGAATCTTAGCCAAAGTCATTACCCATCGACTGGAAGTCACCCCTGATCACAAGCTTGTTCGTTAGAAGAAAAGAAACTTCGCATCGGGGAGATAGTGGGTGATCGATGAAGAGGTAAATAAACTCCTCAAAGCTAGATTCATAAAAGAAATATACTTTCCCAATTGGTTAGCCAATGTCATGATGGTAAAAAAAGCCAATGACAAATGGAGAATCTGCATCGACTATACGGATTTTAACAAGGCTTGCCACAAAGATAGCTTTTCTCTACAAAAGATAGACCAGCTAGTCAATGCCACTACGGGTCACCAGCTGTTGAGTTTCATGGATGCTTTCTCCAGATACAACCAAATAAGAATGAATCCCGATGATGAAGAGAAGACATCATTCATAACGCAGAAGGGGCTCTACTGCTACAAAGTAATGCCATTCAGACTAAAGAACGCCGGGGCAACCTTCCAAAGGTTGATCAACAAAGTATTCGAAAAGCAACTTGGAAAGAACATAGAGGCATATATCGATGATATGATTGTGAAGAGCCTCCAAAATGCCAATCACATCAAATATCTAGAAAAATCCTTTAATGCCCTGCGACGTCATCGGATAAAGCTAAATCCAACCAAGTGCACCTTTGGAGTGACATCTAGAAAATTCTCAAGATTCTTTGTCACTAAATGAGGGATAGAGGCCAATTCGAAAAAAATCCTGGCTATCCAAAGTATGAGACACCCTTCTAGCAAGAAAGAAGTGCAATAATTGACTGGAAGAATTCTTCTTTAAGACGATTCATTTTTCGATTAGCAGAAAGATGTCTACCATTCTTCAAAGCCCTCCACCAAATTAAAAGTTTGAAGTGGTTGAAAGAGTGCTGACTCACCTTCAAAGAATTAAAGAAGTATTTGGAAAGTCCTCCTTTGCTTTCCAAACCCCAAGAAGGTGAAACCCTGTACTTGTAACTTTCTACTTTGGATGAAGCTGTCAGCTCAGTACTTGTTAGAAAAGAAACCGGCAACTTATAAAAGCTGATCTACTACACCAGCAAGGTGTTGCATGAAGTTGAAGTGAGGTATCTTAGAATACAGAAGCTCGTATATTCACTGGTGATTGCAGCAAAATGCTTGCATCCCTACTTTCAATCCCACTCCATTGTAGTGCTGACGGACCAACCCATGAAAGCCATCCTCCGATGTCCTGATACCTTGAGAAGGATAGCCAAATGGACTATCAAGCTAGACAAATTCGACATCACATTCCAACTCAGATCGGCAATGAAGGCATAGGTACTCACTAATTTCCTAGTCAAATGTACGTGGGGCCAAGAAACTGGTCAATGAAGGATCGAAGATGAGGCAGTCACCACAAAAGATTTAGAATCCATGGGGGTATTTCACATGGACGGAGCCTCCAACTCTACTAGATATGGAGCCAGACTTATATTGGTCGACCTCGATGGGCAGACCATGGAATATGCTCTTCACTTATCCTTTCAAACTTCAAACAACCAAGCAGAATATGAAGCCCTCTTGGCAGGACTCAGAATCACCAAGGAATTAGAAATTTGGAAGATTAAAGTCTTCTTAAATTCTCAATTAGTGGTGAATCAAGTGAAAGGTGAATTTGAAGCTCGAGACCCTACTATGGCTAGGTACTTGGAAAAGGTGCGAGATCTTTTGAGTCAACTGGAATTCTTTGAAATATCCCATATGCCGTGAACTAAAAACTCTTGAGCTGACGCCCTTCCTCAACTTGCAACCATTGCTTCGGAGTCCCTTGGTCAGACCTATATAGAGTACCTGGAAGATCCAAGTACAGAGGAAAAGACTTTAGAGGTCCACCAAATCGAGCATGAGCCCTATTGGATGGACCTTATTCTTAAATTTCTGAATGAGGGTGTGCTACATAAAGAAAAGGCCGATGCAAAACAAATCCGTTGGATGACTTTCCAATATGTTATCTTGGACGGAACCTTATACAAAAGGTTCTTCACGCAACTCTTATTAAAATGCTTAGGGCCATCGGATGCCGACTACACCTTGAGAGAAGTGCATGAGAGTATATGTGGAGACCATTTAGGGGATAGATCGCTAGCCTACAAGATAATTTGCCAAGGTTATTATTGGCCAACCATCCACATAGATATAGTTGACTACGTCCAAATATGTGACCAATATCAAAGATACTCTAACATCCAAAGATGCCCTGCAAGCCAGCTGACTCAATAATAACCCCATGGCCCTTTGCTCGATGGAAAATAGATATCCTCGGTCCATTCCCTTCGACCTCTGGATAATGAAAGTTCCTCATCGTAGCCATCGACTACTTCACTAAATGGGTTGAAGCCGAACCCCTAACTCATGTTACTAAAGGAAAAGTTGAAAGCTTCGTTAAGAACACCATTATCTTTCGATTTGGAATCCCTCATGCCATCATCCCCGATAATGGAAGGCAATTTGACAATCCTAAGTTCAAAGATTTTTGTGCCCAATATCATATTATCCACATGCTGACCTCTGTTGACCATTCTCAATCCAATGGAGAAGTTGAAGTAACCAATAGGATGATTCTCCATGATCTAAAGACCAAGATGAACGATGCCAAGAGACTTTGGACTGAAGAATTGAACTCAGTCCTTTGGGCATACTAGACGACCCCCAGAATGGCTACTAGGGAATCTCCGTTCAACTTGGCCTACGACTCCGAAGCGGTTCTTCCGGTGGAAGTCACTTTACAATCTCTGATACGGGATGATCCTAGGACTACCATGATTGTAGGAAAATAAAATTTTTTTTAGAATTTTTTTAGAAATTTAATTTGCAGGCTAAAGTTTCCAAAATCGAGAAAGCATAGCAGGAAAACTAGTAACGAAAGAAACTATCATACCCGTAAAAGACTTATGCAAAATAAAAAAGGGAGGGTCCCGGAGATTGAGAAACCCCCAGTTAGGATAGCGTACATTCAGCAAATCAGAAGTTAGGACGGGGAAGGATTTTACCCAGCACTGATTTGAAGATTTGTTCGAAGTCGGGATCGCACAATACTCGGGATTGGTGTCTGGAAGTCAAGCCTTCGGTTCCTCGGTTTGGGCAGCAATCTGGGATCGGTCCTGGAGGTAAAGAGGGCCTCCTCTCGAAGGTGAATACCACTAGGATCCTGCAAGCATCAGAGGTCAGCTAATAAACAAATAAGAAAGTAAAGAAAGAGAACTAGGGTTTGGAAGAAAGAAGAAATCAGGATTTTTGATGTGGCCGGCTTGATGTTTGAAGAAGAACTCCTTGCTTGGGTGGCCTAGGGCACTTCTTCTTTGGACAGATTAGGGCTTGAAAGAAGAACACCTGGGGAAGCTAGGGCTTGGTAGAATTAGGGCACACCAATCTCAAACACTCACACACCAAAGAAGAACATAAGGAACAAGCTAAAAAAATTTCAGCAAGGTATATTTCATGATAAAAGTTACTTACAAGAGGGGGAGGGGTGGGGTTTATATAGATAATCCCATGCCCTCTCCTTGTTAGAATAGGAATACAAGCTAGATAGGGAGAAGGATTACAAGTAGAATAGGAAAAGGATCACAAGTTGAGTAGGAATAGGTTCTCCTTGTTTGATATGGATTTCCTTCCTCCCTTGACTTGGTCAAATGGAGCTTGGACTTGGTCAAAAGGGCTTGGATGCCTAATGTTATTGGGCTTGGAATGTGGGCCAGCAAGTGGGCATCCTCCATTGGGCCTCGGGCATCCTCCAATGGGCCTTGGGCATGGTCTTCAAAGCATGGGTGCATGGGTCTTCTGGTGGCTGAATTCTTGGGCTGGGTGTTGGAAAACTCCTGGTATCAAGTGGTGCCATGGGCTCTTGGTATATTCCTTAAGCATCTAGGTATCATGGGCTTCTGGACTTGATATAACTCCAGCTTTGGTGCTTCTCTTGTACAAACCTGACTAGTACTAGACTCGACTTACAGGACTCAATTTGACTGGATTGAGGTTGAGACACACCTCAATTTATTACAAGACTCACTTAACTGAGTTAACTTCATTACAAAACTCTCAGTTGGACCAACTTTATTATAAAACTTGATTATAAAATTTTGACACATCATGAAGGGTTGAAAAAAACCCTAACTAGTAAACTAGATAGGGCCCAGTAATATATGTCAGAGCCTGGTGCCCCCACCAATTCTCCCGAGGTGGGAGGAACTCGACCCGTCGAATAAGGGTCAATATGGCTCTCATATAGCTCAAGAAGGTCTGGGTTAAGGCACTGCAGATCCTCACTGGTGATCCACGAGTCCTTAGATTCTGGCCAACCTTGTCAACAAACCAAATACTGGTGATAGCATATGTTCCATGTACTGATGGCTTGGTCATCTAGGATGCACTCAATCCTTTCCTTACTATTAGGCCGATTTGTAAGTGGACTCTTTGGGATGGGTTCACTCTCAAGGGAAGGAATTGGTTCAAAGTGCTCACTAGGTATCGCTACTGGCTCCCGATACTTCACAAGGTCTAAAGTGCTGAAAGTGGAACTAATACCTAATCCGGGTGGCAACTCGAGCATATAGGCATTGGATCCAACTCTCTTTATTATTTGAACAGTCCAATTTCGTGAGCATGCAATTTCTTTATAGTCCTTGGAGGGAACCGATCAGGCTGTAGCCTGATGATCACATAATCCCCTGCAGAAAACTCTTTAACTTATTTCGGGAATTAGCCAAGTTTTTATAGGGTGTGTTTGTCATGACACACCGGATGAGATCACCCCGTTTGGACCACTTGCACCATCTCAAACACGAAGCACCGTGAAGAAACAATAACAGAAGCAACAAGCCTGATGTGAACACTATACCATGAATCTTAGGAGATTGGGGTAAAGAAGATCAACCAAAGGATATATCAAGATTAAGAAGAAGTTTAGGGAGAAAACAAGGGTTTATATTATCTCCTGTGTGAATAGCTTACAGGACCTCTTGAAAGACTCGAACCTCTCTCTCTCTCTCGAGGCCGTACAATATATATATACCTAGGTTAAACCAAACCTAGCCCCTTGAACCAACTTCCAACCAGCACATCGTCAAAATAGCTAACCCATCATCTGAGTCGACTCAAATCCATCCGAGCCAACTCGTCCAGACAATAGATTTCCTGATTGTGCATCCGAGCTGACTCGACCAGAGCGTCTTCATACCTACCCTGAGAACTAGAGTCGACTCCTGGAAACCAAGTCGACTCGAAGGACCATCGAGCTGACTCGAAGAACCATCGAGCTGACTCGAACAGACTGACTGAACAATAACCATTGTAACATAGTCTATCACTTGGGACTCTTACCGGACTCACTCCTAGCACTAGTTAAATTATGACCAATATGACAAAGACCCAAAACTTGACTCCAGATGCCTTGGATACACCACACGAGACTCAACAATCTCCACCTTGGTGTTTTAAGGCTTCGGTCAACTCCATTTTGTCTATCAACCGCATCAGTCCCAAACATTTGTGGAAGTTGTCCCTTGGAAGAACCTTCGTCAGTGCATTAGCTGGATTCTCCTTGGTATAAACCTTTTCCAGCTCCACCTCGCCTTCCTCCACCAGCTCTCTAATCCGATGGTATGTCAATGCTTCACATCCTGGCATGATATACTGAATTCTGTGCAAGTAACAATGCACTCTGGCTATCACAATACACCTTGATAGCCTCTTATTTGCAGCCCATCTCCATAGCCAATCCCTTCAACCATAAAGCCTCCTTTGCTGCCTCCGTGATGCCAATATACTCTGCTTCAGTGGTGGATAACACCGTTATAGGCTGCAAACAAGACCTCCAAGACACAGGTCCCCCATTCATGCTGAATATGAAACCTGTTGTGGAATGATGGGTATCCATATCTCCACCAAAGTCTGCATCTACGAAGCCTTCCATCTACCCCTTGGCAACCTTGACTATGTTAGAGTATTCCACAGCACCTCCACACTATCCATAGTAGATGCCCACTCCAACTGATCCCACCAAGTATATGAAGATCTCCTTCAGTGCTTGCTAATGTTCCTTGCCAGGCTGCGCCATGAATCTGCTCACCTGACTCACTGCATGGGCTAGATCCGGCCTACAACAAACCATAGCGTACATTAGGCTTCCCATGCCAGATGCATAAGGCACCCTCTCCATTTTCTGAGCCTCCACCTCAGTCTGTGGTGACATACTCTTCGAAAGTTTGAAATGTCCTTCAAGTGGCAGCACTGCTGGTTGGCTCCTTCATTCCAAATCTCTATAGCACCTTTCGAATGTATCCTTCCTGAGATAAATGCAGCAACTTCTTGGCTCGATCTCTAAAAATCTCCATGCCCAAAATCTTCCGTGCAGCCCCCAAGTCCTTCATCTCAAACTCCCGATATAGACTTGCCTTCAAATCTTGCACTGTCCTCTTACTCTTGCATGCTATCAGCATGTCATCTACATACAAGAGTAGATATACCTTGGATCTATCCTCCAAAGATTTTATATACACACATAGATCAAAATTGCACATGAAAAGTCCAATGCTTCTCATGAAAGTATCAAACCGCTTGTACCATTATCTTGGTAACTGCTCAACACATACAATGATTTCTTCAACAAGCATACCTTCTCCTTTGATCCAGGTTCCCTGAACCCTTGTAGCTGCTCCATGTAGATACTCTCCTCAAGATGTCCATGGAGAAATGTTGTCTTCACGTCCATCTGCTGTAGCTTCAAATCCTGACACCATAGATTGTTGCTTTCCCTCTGTCTGGTAGCTGCATCAGTCTGTTCTTGAACTTTCCTGGAGAGAACCTAGCGAACTTGAATCGGCACTCACTGTAATTGGAGATCTACCTGACACAATCTCCACAGAGCCACGCCATACATTGCACTCTTAGCTCCACCTGGCTAAGTGCACCCCTGACGTTCGTGCAAGGATATGGTCCTCCATGCACCTCCCGCTCTGAACATGTGTCAAAACTCTCTCCACCCATGAAGCCACCTGTCATCGGTGCTCCACCTGAAACTGAAATCCCCGTGATGCCACAGAAAGAAACCCTGAGGCCAGCATCTCAATGCTGCCCTGCTGAGCATGACTTGAACCTCATATCCAATCGCTGTCTCCTCGGACACTCCGCACACCGCGGACCTCTCTGAGACTGTCTCGGATACTCTGCAACCCTGCAGGAACCTTCGAAACTCAGGAGCTCATCCCAACTCCTCAAATATAGCAACTGAACATAGCAACCATCTCAAGTGGCTACTCCATCACATCCCAGCCTATCATAGGCTGCATGATGTCTGTCATATCCCAACCTGTCTCTAGGCTACATGATGTCTACTCCATCACATCCCAACTTGTCCATAGGCTTCATGATGTCTACTTCATCACGTCCCAGCTTGTCCATAGGCTGCATGACATCCCTGGCACTCCCTAAGACTATCTCTTGTCTCCCTGAGCTGCCAGCCTCCATCAACCACTATTGATGTACCTCCCTAGTGCTCCCTGAGACCTGTCCCTGGTCTTCTTGAGCTACCAGCCTCCATCAACCTCTACTGATGTACCTCTCTGGTGTTCCATGAGACCGTCTCCACCTCCAGTCATGTAGGATACCATGTCCACGTACAGCTCCATCATGATCAAGGTAGCTGGAGACCTACTGATCGCTCTCCTCCATAGTGACCAAGAACCTGGTCCACTACCAAGGGAGCTACCACTCATGCTCTGAAGATCTTCGGTGTGTGTCGCTCTACCTGTGCTGAACCATAGATCAACCGACCTGTCAATGCTCCTCAGCACAGGACCCGCAGCTCTGCTCCACCGTCGCGAGCTCCTGCACCATAGGATCCATCATCCTCGGCGAGATCCATACAACCAGTAGACCTCCACACTACTCCCAAGACCACGAACCTCTATCAACCTAGGAGAGCCGAAGATGGAACCAACCTACTCAAGCTGCCTGCACACACGGCCGCTGCACCATGATCTCCACATCACCAATGATCTGACAACATCATTGAATCCAACCTAGCTTAACACGAAGAGCTCAAAACATGGAAGGCATAGACGTAGCTCAAATCAAAGTTCGATTGAACCCAGAATCATCGAAAAAATGAGTCAACATGAATTTCAGAGCAATGACTTGAACCGTCGGTCCACCTGTGAACCAATCCACCAGTTCACGCGCGATCTTCCAGTCCACCACTGCCATTGCTACTGGTCCATGGCAGAACCTGTGGACCACAAACTTCCTTGGCCACCGCCGTCGCCACCGGCCACCACCTGCACTGCCTCGTGCCATCCGCGTGATAGGGAAGACGTCACCCTGAGCATGGTTTCTGCCTGGCATTGTGCCCGCAACTGGCAAGCCACACTGCCGTCTCTTCCCTGCACCATGCCCGACACCGCCCTGTGCTGTGCTTGCATTGCAAGCTTGCTGCGATGTCTCCGCACCGCATATGCACCCACGGCAACACCATGCCTTGTGCTGCGCCTGTGCCTTGCACCAACACCGTGCTTGAGCTGGCTCTGCTACTCTACAACCGAAGGCCTCTCTACCCGAGCCGACTTTGCGACGACCGAGCCGGCTCTGTAACCTGCACTGCTTCTACATGATCTGCCCGAGCCGGCTCTGTGATGCCCGAGCCAGCTCCCTGTGACGGCATACACTTCTTTTTCTTCCTGGCAGCCATGCTTTCTTCCTGGCAGCCATGCCCCTGATTGGGCATTCTCTCCTCCACCTCGGTCATCGCATTCCAGCATAAGAGAAGACTGAAACTCCCTCCGATCCATGCCAACGCGATCTGGATTTTCATCCATCACGCCAAGCCATCCAGACCTGATGAGAACATCTCCATCTCCTTCGGAGATCCACAGATCTAGACTCCATGACCCCTTCAGGCTGATGATCCTCCATGGCTTTCAAATCCAAGAATCTAAACTCTAGCCAGGCCATCACGATCTTGATCATGTCCATCGCCACCGAGCCATCCGCCAGATCTCCTCTCTGGCGCTATCGAGAATTCTCTCCTAGTGAGGGCAGTAGTCCCTCACTTCCGATCTCATCTCTCCGACGAGATCTCCGGCAGATCCATGGTGCTTCCGATCTACACACATATAGCCTCCTCCAGATGTCACAACCAGAAATCTACTTCTTCCCTTTTTCCTTCATGCCACCACATCAAGAAGCTCTGATACCAAATGTTGAGGAAATGAGACACCTCGCTCCACCTTGCGGAATGCCCGGGATCTCATTGATGCTACCATGGCCATGAAAGGAACCTCACCAAGGAAGGATTGGGGCACACCATCTGCTCCCATCACGGAGGTGTGCCCTTATGGGGCTGCCAACAATAGAGTGAACCAGAGAGAGGGAGAGAGAAGAAATCAGGAAATGGGGAGAAAGAGACTTGGCTCTCTTCTTGCAACTCTCCGTCGATTACCGGCTCTACACATACAAGATATATATATAGCCCTGAGTCAACATGACTCAGCCCAACAAAACTCTCTCTCTCCCCCAGGCCAACACATGAGCTCTAAACCCGTCAGAAGAGTCGGCTCGAGGTCTATTCGAGTCGACTCTTCTGACAGGTTTAGAATCATGTGTTGGCCTGGGGGAGAGAGAGGGTTTTGTTGGGCTGAGTCATGTTGACTCAGGGCTATATATATATCTTGTATGTGTAGAGCCGGTAGTCGACAGAGAGTTGCAAGAAGAGAGACAAGTCTCTTTCTCCCCATTTCTTGATTTCTTCTCTCTCCCTCTCTGGTTCTCTCTATCGTTGGCAGCCCCATGGGGGCACACCTCCATGACGGGAGCAGATTGTGTTCCTAATCCTTCCCTGGTGAGGTTCCTTTCATGGCCATGGCAGCATCAATGAGATCTTGGGCATTCTGCAAGGGGAGTGAGGTGTCTCGTTTCCTCAACAATGTTGATCCCATAAGTGATTTTGATGATAACCAAACATTGTAGCATGCATTGTTTTACTAATAACAGTTCAAGTATTTTATAAGTTTTGTATGATGAATTCATTGCTCAATTTCAACTCCTACATTTTATTTCTTGTGTTGAATTGTATTGTACTTGAATCTTGTAAAGAAGAACCTAAAAAAAACTTAAGTGAAAACCAATCAAATGGATTATTTCTAGGTTATTTCAAGCTTAAAATTACTTTGAGTATGTTGTAAGAAGAGTTTGAAGATATCTTGAAAGCTTGAAGCCTTGCTGGATGAATAACGGAGAAGAATTGAAAATTCACTGATGAACTCATCTGAGCCGACTCGAAGAGAAGAGAGCCGACTATGGCACACGGCATGCATGAGGATTCTGGCATGCAGATATCCGAGCCGACCTAAGGGACCCGAGCTGACTCGTCTAGAGTACCACTTCCTGAATCAAACAGGTGAGCCAACCCAAAAGGAGTCCGAGCCAACTCTATCATTTGGTCAGACATCCGAGTCGACTCTTCAGAGAATCGAGCTGACTCCTCCAGAGTCCAGAAAAAGAGCTCTGAGAACTACAGCCAACCGAGTTGACTCTAAAGAGAAAGAGTCGACTCTTCCAGACTACATTTTGAAGGCTTGAGGATCCGAGTCGACTAGAATCAAGACGACCTGACTCTTACAGAGTGAAGAATCAGAACACTATGCAAGCGAGCCGACTAGATTGAAGAGAGTCGACTCAACTAGAACTACTCTAAGGATTCGAGCCAACTCGAGTAATCTGAGTCGACTCGAAGGTCGATTTCAGACTTATAATGGCTAGTTCCAAAACTTGGAATTTGAATCCAAAAAATGCTCCAATGGTCAAATGTCACATCCCAATGGTCTACAATGACTAAAATCATCTGAGAAGAGTATAAGACTATATATTTGAGGGATTTGAACTACTTGAAAGAAGTTTTTTGAAGAGACAAGTAGTAAATGCCAAATTGAATATCCAAGCTACCTGAAGAGCAAGAGAGCACTGCAAGAGCATTCAAGACAGTCTTCAAGCCTTCATGAATTGCCAACTAAAGCTTGAAGCATTTATTAAATAAGTTGAAGAAGCCAACCAAGTGCATTGAAATGTAATCAATTGGGCTTCTCTCGAGCTGCATCGGCAACCATTCAATAAAATTTTGTTTGTCATTAAGTTGATTTTCTTTATAATTCTCTTTTGAATTGTTGGGTTATTGGTTAGCCCGATTTAAAAACCGAATAGGTTCTTGGTTAGCCTGTATTAAAACCAAGTGTTGGGTTCTTGGTGATCCTGGTAAAACCAAGTTGGGTTCTTGGTGATCCTAGTATAACCAAGTTAGGTTTTGGTGATCCTGCCTGGTTCAAAAACCAAAGTGTAGAGGTTTAGATTGTGAGCCTGTGAAAACAATCTGACTGTATCTTATGAAACACAAATCTGAAGCCTTTGATAAATTTAAGGAGTATCAAAGTATGGTCGAAAAACAAACCGGGAAAAGTATTAAAGTTCTTCGTTCTGATCGAGGAGGAGAATACTTATCCACGGAGTTTTTAGACTATCTTAAAGTTAATGGAATCCTTTCTGAATGGACCCTCCTTATACACCACAGCTAAATGGTATAGCTGAAAGGAGGAATCGTACCTTATTAGATATGGTACGATCCATGATGTGCTTCACAAATTTGCCCATTTCTTTCTAGGGTCATGCCCTAGAAAACTGCTGTTTATATTCTGAACAAGGTACCTTCTAAATCCGTTGTTAGTACTCCATATGAAATTTGGAGTGGAAAGAAACCATATCTTAAATATTTTAAGGTATGGGGATGTCCAGCTTATGTTAAAAGAAATTTTGGACATAAGTTGGAACCTAGAGCGGATAAATGTCTATTTGTAGGATATCCTAAAGAAGGTAGAGGATATCTATTCTACCATCCTACTGAACAAAAGATTTTATTAGCAGGCATGCCACTTTTCTAGAAAAAGAGTTCATTTTGGAAAAGGGCAATGGTAGAACAATTGAACTTGGAGAAGTGCAAGAAATACAGATAGACAATTCTCAACCATTAGAACATATAGTTAGGACAGAACCAGAACACAAAACTCCTCCTCGTAGGTCTGACAGAGTGCCACGGGCACCTGAGAGGTATGGGTTTATTATTGAAAACAATGAAGCTCAAGTCATTCAAAATGATGAACCTCTGACCTATACGGAAGCTATCTTGAGTACTGACTCAGATAAATGGCAAGAAGCCATGGAATCCGAAGTAGACTCTATGTATGTAAACCAAGTATGGTCTTTGGTTGATGCACCAGAGGGTGTTAATCCTATTGGGTGTAAATGGGTCTATAAGAAAAAGATTGGGGCTGATGGCCAAGTTGAAACCTATAAAACCAGATTAGTGGCTAAAGGTTTTAGACAAAAACAGGGAATTGATTATGATGAAACATTTTCACCTGTTGCCATGCTAAAATCAATTCGGATTTTACTTGCTATAGCAGCATACCACGATTATGAGATATGGCAGATGGATGTGAAAACTGCATTCCTCAATGGTTTCCTTGAGGAAGAAGTCTACATGTCACAGCCAGAAGGTTTTATTTCAAAGAATAAACCTAATCAAGTATGCAAGCTGAAGAAATCCATTTATGGATTAAAGCAAGCTTCCAGGAGTTGGAACATCCGCTTTGATGAAACTATTAAAAGATTTGGTTTTATCAAAAATGTGGATGAACCCTATGTTTATAAGAAGACTAGTGGGAGTGCCATAGTCTTCTTGGTTCTGTATGTAGATGACATACTCCTCATTGGGAATGATATCCCAATGTTGCAATCAGTCAAGGTTTGGCTATCAAACCAGTTTTCCATGAAAGATTTGGGAGAAGCATCCTATATACTAGGTATTAAGATCTATAGAGATAGATCTAAGAGGATGCTAGGTTTATCCCAGTCTAGGTACATTGACTTAGTGCTGAAAAGATTCAGCATGGAAGGAAGTAAAAGAGGTTATCTTCCTATGAGTCAAGGCATACATCTTTCTAAAAGGATGTCTCCTAAGACACCTGAAGAAAGAGATAGAATGAATTCTATACCCTATGCTTCGGCAATAGGATCCATAATGTATGCCATGTTATGTACCAGGCCTGATGTGGCAAATGCTTTAGGCATTGTCAGTAGGTTTCAGGCTGATCCAGGAGAGGATCATTGGAAAGCAGTTAAAATATTCTTAAGTACCTAAGAAGGACTAAGGATATTTTTCTGGTTTATGGTGGTTCTGATCTTAAACTAGAAGCTTATTCTGATTCTAGTTTTCAATCAGACCCTGATGATAGCAAATCCATTTCGGGATATGTTTTTACCCTAAATGGTGGAGCAGTGAGTTGGAAGAGTACCAAGCAGCAGACTGTAGCTGACTAAAACCACAGAGGCAGAATACATAGCTGTTAGTGAAGCCGCCAAGGAAGCAGTCTGGATGAAGAAGTTCATCACAGAGTTGGGTGTTGTTCCTCAAATTGAAAACCCAGTGCCACTTTACTGTGACAACACTGGGGCCGTTGCTCAAGCTAAGGAACCAAGAGCTCATCATAAGTCCAAGCACATTCTGAGACGCTTCCATCTTGTCCGAGAAATAGTAGAGAGACAAGATGTCTACATAGATAGAGTTGATACAAAGAACAATGTAGCAGACCCGTTCACTAAGGCTCTACCACAGCGAGATTTTGATCGCCACCTAGAATGTATGGGATTAAGATTCAAAGGCGATTGGCTTTAGTGCAAGTGGGAGATTGAAAGGGATATGCCCTACAAACCAATCTCTGTTGTATCTCCCAAACCATTGTAATTGATAATTTTCTAAATAAAGGCATTATTTTTCATCATACGCTGTGTTTATTATATGATGAACCCCATAGATTAGGGCTATGATTTTAGGGTTATGATGAGATCATACCAGTGAGACCTAAAATCTTAAAACCTTAATCTAAAGTATTCCTAGTCAAAGGAACCCTGAGTAGGGGATCAGGGTTTTCCGATAAGACTAGCACATCCCGGGTATACTGGAAAGGGTGACTGCTCTCACAGTCACTTGTGTATGACACTAATACTGGGATGTGGGTGCTCATTGGAGAATGAGTTCACTGATATGATCCAACTTGAGAACATCTAATGGAGTCTTAGCTACATGTCAATAGAAGGTTCTCATAGTGGGAGTGGTACAAGTAATCTTTTGACCTGAGACTGCCATAAGTACCTTATGTACATGAACCCATCCTTTGGTTCAATCCTAATCATGACACTGAGACATGCACAGGATTGATACTGGGAATGGTGAATTGAATATGAAGGTAATGAGTAGGTCAACAAGGAATCGATCACTCTTAGTAAGAGGAGATTGCATCCAGCTAGTCAACAATCGCATGATGATTCAGGGAATCTTTGATCAAAGTGAAGATATTAGAGATGGTTTCTAATATCAAGATAATCGAATCATCATTATAAGATTGAGCTAGAAACAAATATAATATTGGATTTGACATATATCCATATCCATAGTTATATTTTGGGTGCAGGCTGATCGAAAGATTTAATTGTACGGTAACTCTCTACTGAAGGGTAATATTGGTATTTCACCAGAATTTCATATCTTCCGGGTAGACATGACACGTTGCTAGACGTCAATCTTGTCTTGTGGGTTGATCAAGTTCAAAGATCACATGTTAGGAAGAATCCTAATTGATCGATTCGGGTAAGCCCGGTTTGACCTAAATCGATTAGAAAGAGTTCTAATCAAATTAGGTCAACTTGTATTCGAACCCACTGCTGGCTAGATGTGGAACCCAATGGGTCACACACTTAAGAGGATTGATCAAGAATTTAATTTGGAATTAAATCATTTTTGCAAGATAACACTCTAGCAGGTGTTGCAAGCCCTAGCTTCTATTCGGATCGGATTCGAATTAGGGTTCCGGATTGGTTCAAATTGGGTTCTAATTGGACCTAATTAGACCCTAATTAAGAAAAACGGGAATGTGGCTAACCCTATTGGCTAGCCATGTAGCTTGGCTAGCCTCCCCACCCGCCCCCTTTTATTTTTCACGCCAAACACCAAGAGTCCATGCGCATATGGACTCTTGGCGCGCCTTAAGGAAGAGTCCATGGCGCATGGATGGCGCGATTCTCCGATGTTTTTATTTGGGCGGCCTCCTTCTTAAGTGATTAGCGCACCTTCTCTCCCCCCTTGGATGAGAATCCAACGGCTGATGGGATTTTGAGAAAGAAAGAAAGCGCTAACTCCTCCCGGGCGCGCGAAATAACATCTCTTCGGAGATGAAAAGTCGCGACTTCCTTCCTTTTAAAACACCACGGTTTTTCCTTTAAGAAGAGCCGTGGGATTTAATCTGGAAGGCCATGAGATGGGAGGATGGGGCGTGAGAAATTGGAAAGGGCGTGAGAAAGAGATTACGGAGAGGTGTGTAGGCGCCTATCTGATTTCTATTTAAAGGGTCGGGAAAAATCAGAACATAATGTAATCTTTTTCTTTCTTCCTCTCCTGAAGACTCTTTTATTTTTTCTTGCTCTTGCATTGTTTCCTCTACAGAGTAAACCTCTGTCGAAACTCTGCTACTGAACAAGATTAAAGTAAAAGTCTCCGACGGTAAAGGAAAGAAAGAAGTTCTGATTTCTTCCTTTCTTTCATACATTAAGACATCATTGTCTTAATTTCTCCTCCAACTTAAGACAAGCCTATGTCCTCTTAGGACAAGGTCTTTTTCTTCAAGACAAGGGTGTCTAAAGGGCCAAGGTCTTGGTGGAAGGAGGAGAAGGAGTCAAGGAAAGGAAAGCAAGCCTTTGTGTGGAGGAATTCAAGCCATAGTCCAAGCAATTGAGTTCTAGGAAGAAGAACTCAATAGAAGGAACCTTTGAAAAGAAGATAGAGTTGTCTTGATCACTGCTCTGTGTGGATCACCATCGGAGGGCGGACACTTGGACGCCTGGTGAATTCAATCAGCCCCTTCAACATCAACTTTGTTGGAATTAGCGATTGCAGGTTGGTACTCTAATTCTAACAATCTATGTTTGAATGTTTGTATGTATGTTTTAATTAGTAAAAGGAGATCTTGGCTAAGGGATTTCGGTGCAAATTTCATCATTTTGAAATTACACTTCCGCTGCGGTGCACATGAAACCCCAACAGTGGTATCAGAGCCATCCTTATTACAGTTAAAACATATGATATGCATTTTTGTTGTAGTATCGAAATTAGGGTTTTAAACCCTTGAATGCTGATACACTTAGCATAATTTAAGGAATGCATATATGATAATTAATGTTTTGATGTATGCCACTAATTAGGGTTTTTCACTCAAACCCTAATTATTATAGAGATATGATTAGTTTTGAAGTCATCATACTGAAATAAGGTTGCCCTGGCATAATGGTGGATCCATTATGTGGTAAATGGTTGTCCTAGTATGATGACACACTTAGCACATATATGTTTATCAGAGTGATATCATTATGATATGTTTTTATGTAAGAATGTGCTGGCAATTTTATAAAGCCCTCTTCTTAAAATCATATTAAGTCATAGCATATTTAACTAATAAGCATCACTAGTCATGATGAACAATTGATCATTCGGTGTCTAGAAAGGTGGTTCTGGGAAGGTAAAGAGAATCGTGGTTTTTAATTGGTTCCGTTGACTGACCTGGCCAATTTTTATTGGTGTCTAGGAAAGCAACGGGGGGACTCCCACATCTCTTCCACTTGCCTGGCCGATTTGATTATATTTAAATCTTGACTTATATGCTTAGTGTTAAAAAATGCTATATGTTGGCCTTCCTTCATGCTGGATCATTACTGTGTTATGAACCACATTAGGTTTGTTGTGTTATCTGTAAGACCTAATAGGGTGATTGACATAATATTGGTCTAGTGCAAAATATGCTTACAGTATATTCAGTATAATGCCTTGTTGTGTTATCTACAAGGACATTATATTTGAATATTGACTGTATAGAAATGAAAGGGTCTTGATTTAACTAGAACATTATGGTTTGTTGTGTTTTCTGCAAGACTTATAATGTTCTAGAGGCCAAGTTATTTTTGAGAATTATATGAGATATAATTGGAAGAGTTTCCTACCTTAGAACTTATAAAAGATTTGTTGTGTTGTCTGCAAGATCTTTTATAAATTATAAGGATCTCGATCTCACTAAGAAAACCGATCAGGGTTCTTCTCGATTATCATAGTGAGGGCTATGATTTTTGATAAAATAGTGGGAGACATAATTAAATTGAAGACCTAATTTAATTATGTAAGTCATTTCATGGTTGTTTGCTTATGTATTGTTCTTAATTATATGTAGATAAATGGCATCTTCATTATCACTGAGAAGCATCTTAGATACCAACAAATTGACTGGTCCAAACTATGTGGACTGGTTGAGAAACTTAAAGATTGTACTGAGTTCAGAAAAACTTTCTTATATTCTTGATACCCCTAATCTTAATCCACTAGGGGATGATGCCACACAGGAAGATATGGCCACATACAAAATGTGGCAGAATGACTCCCTCACTGTCAAGTGTATCATACTGGCCTCTATGACCAATGAGTTACAGAGGCAGCATGAAAGCATGGATACTCAATCCATAATGCTCAATTTAAAGGAGCTTTATGGAGAACAAAGCAGAACTGCTAGATACGAAATATCTAAGCAGTTATTCCGTGCTAGGATGACAGAGGGTACATCCGTTCAGGATCATGTCCTGAAGGTAATTGACTTAATCACCAGATTAGGTCAATTAGGGTTTATTATGGATGGGGAGCTGAATCAGGATTTAATCCTGCAATCACTCCCGGAGTCATTTTCTCAGTTTGTCTTGAATTATCACATGAACAAACTGAACACTTCCTTGCCTGAGCTGTTAAATATGTTAAAAAACAGCAGAGAGCCATGTTAAGAAAGAAAAGGCTCCACTTCTTCTTGTTGATAAGACCAATAAGAAGAAATCAGGCAAAAAGGGTTTTAGCAGGAGACTAAACCCTAAGGGTGGCATCAATAAGAACAAGAAAGGAAAGAAGGTCTCAAAACAGTCAACCTGTTTCTTTTGCGGCAAAGTGGGACATTGGAAAAGGAATTGCAAGGCTTACCTTGCAACTGTGAAGCCTGGTGCGGCAGACGCACCAAAAGGTATGTATGAGATACATACTATATTGACATTAAATTCGTCTATATCAAATACTTGGGTATTGGATACCGCTTGTGGTTACCATATATGCAAATCTTTGCAGGACCTCCACAAGCTTAAAGTATTGAAGGAAGGCGACTTCAATCTCTACGGTGCTGGTGGTGATATCATCCAAGCAGAAGCTGTAGGGACCTATATTCTGAAGTTGCCTTCAGGGAAGATCTTGGAGCTAGAGAATTGTTACTATATGCCAAAGATTATTAGGAACATTATATCTATTCCTTTGTTATTAAAACAAGGATATGTAATGGATGTAACGAGCACTGGTTGCTCAATAATGTTATCTAATAAAATTATTTATTCTGGCATATTTAGCAATGGGCTCTTAACTCTTTCTTCCAATGATAGTATTTTTCATGTCAATACTAAAAGGAAAAGAAAAGACTTTAATGATACTTTACTTTGGCATCATAGACTTGGTCATGTTAATGAGTCTAGGATTAGCAAGTTATACAAGGAAAAATTCCTTGATCCTTATGAGTATAAATCATTAGGAACTTGCGAATCATGTCTCATGGGTAAGATGACAAAAACTCCATTCACTGGACATGGGGAAAGGTCAACTGAGTTATTAGGACTTATACATACTGATGTATGTGGTCCAATGACAACTCAGGCCAGAGGAGGATACTCATATTTTATCACTTTTACAGATGATTTATCTAGGTTCGGATATGTGTATCTTATGAAACACAAATCTGAAGCCTTTGATAAATTTAAGGAGTATCAAAGTATGGTCGAAAAACAAACCGGGAAAAGTATTAAAGTTCTTCGTTCTGATCGAGGAGGAGAATACTTATCCACGGAGTTTTTAGACTATCTTAAAGTTAATGGAATCCTTTCTGAATGGACCCCTCCTTATACACCACAGCTAAATGGTATAGCTGAAAGGAGGAATCGTACCTTATTAGATATGGTACGATCCATGATGTGCTTCACAAATTTGCCCATTTCTTTCTGGGGTCATGCCCTAGAAACTGCTGTTTATATTCTGAACAAGGTACCTTCTAAATCCGTTGTTAGTACTCCATATGAAATTTGGAGTGGAAAGAAACCATATCTTAAATATTTTAAGGTATGGGGATGTCCAGCTTATGTTAAAAGAAATTTTGGACATAAGTTGGAACCTAGAGCGGATAAATGTCTATTTGTAGGATATCCTAAAGAAGGTAGAGGATATCTATTCTACCATCCTACTGAACAAAAGATTTTTGTTAGCAGGCATGCCACTTTTCTAGAAAAAGAGTTCATTTTGGAAAAGGGCAATGGTAGAACAATTGAACTTGGAGAAGTGCAAGAAATACAGATAGACAATTCTCAACCATTAGAACATATAGTTAGGACAGAACCAGAACACAAAACTCCTCCTCGTAGGTCTGACAGAGTGCCACGGGCACCTGAGAGGTATGGGTTTATTATTGAAAACAATGAAGCTCAAGTCATTCAAAATGATGAACCTCTGACCTATACGGAAGCTATCTTGAGTACTGACTCAGATAAATGGCAAGAAGCCATGGAATCCGAAGTAGACTCTATGTATGTAAACCAAGTATGGTCTTTGGTTGATGCACCAGAGGGTGTTAATCCTATTGGGTGTAAATGGGTCTATAAGAAAAAGATTGGGGCTGATGGCCAAGTTGAAACCTATAAAACCAGATTAGTGGCTAAAGGTTTTAGACAAAAACAGGGAATTGATTATGATGAAACATTTTCACCTGTTGCCATGCTAAAATCAATTCGGATTTTACTTGCTATAGCAGCATACCACGATTATGAGATATGGCAGATGGATGTGAAAACTGCATTCCTCAATGGTTTCCTTGAGGAAGAAGTCTACATGTCACAGCCAGAAGGTTTTATTTCAAAGAATAAACCTAATCAAGTATGCAAGCTGAAGAAATCCATTTATGGATTAAAGCAAGCTTCCAGGAGTTGGAACATCCGCTTTGATGAAACTATTAAAAGATTTGGTTTTATCAAAAATGTGGATGAACCCTATGTTTATAAGAAGACTAGTGGGAGTGCCATAGTCTTCTTGGTTCTGTATGTAGATGACATACTCCTCATTGGGAATGATATCCCAATGTTGCAATCAGTCAAGGTTTGGCTATCAAACCAGTTTTCCATGAAAGATTTGGGAGAAGCATCCTATATACTAGGTATTAAGATCTATAGAGATAGATCTAAGAGGATGCTAGGTTTATCCCAGTCTAGGTACATTGACTTAGTGCTGAAAAGATTTAGCATGGAAGGAAGTAAAAGAGGTTATCTTCCTATGAGTCAAGGCATACATCTTTCTAAAAGGATGTCTCCTAAGACACCTGAAGAAAGAGATAGAATGAATTCTATACCCTATGCTTCGGCAATAGGATCCATAATGTATGCCATGTTATGTACCAGGCCTGATGTGGCAAATGCTTTAGGCATTGTCAGTAGGTTTCAGGCTGATCCAGGAGAGGATCATTGGAAAGCAGTTAAAAATATTCTTAAGTACCTAAGAAGGACTAAGGATATTTTTCTGGTTTATGGTGGTTCTGATCTTAAACTAGAAGCTTATTCTGATTCTAGTTTTCAATCAGACCCTGATGATAGCAAATCCATTTCGGGATATGTTTTTACCCTAAATGGTGGAGCAGTGAGTTGGAAGAGTACCAAGCAGCAGACTGTAGCTGACTAAAACCACAGAGGCAGAATACATAGCTGTTAGTGAAGCCGCCAAGGAAGCAGTCTGGATGAAGAAGTTCATCACAGAGTTGGGTGTTGTTCCTCAAATTGAAAACCCAGTGCCACTTTACTGTGACAACACTGGGGCCGTTGCTCAAGCTAAGGAACCAAGAGCTCATCATAAGTCCAAGCACATTCTGAGACGCTTCCATCTTGTCCGAGAAATAGTAGAGAGACAAGATGTCTACATAGATAGAGTTGATACAAAGAACAATGTAGCAGACCCGTTCACTAAGGCTCTACCACAGCGAGATTTTGATCGCCACCTAGAATGTATGGGATTAAGATTCAAAGGCGATTGGCTTTAGTGCAAGTGGGAGATTGAAAGGGATATGCCCTACAAACCAATCTCTGTTGTATCTCCCAAACCATTGTAATTGATAATTTTCTAAATAAAGGCATTATTTTTCATCATACGCTGTGTTTATTATATGATGAACCCCATAGATTAGGGCTATGATTTTAGGGTTATGATGAGATCATACCAGTGAGACCTAAAATCTTAAAACCTTAATCTAAAGTATTCCTAGTCAAAGGAACCCTGAGTAGGGGATCAGGGTTTTCCGATAAGACTAGCACATCCCGGGTATACTGGAAAGGGTGACTGCTCTCACAGTCACTTGTGTATGACACTAATACTGGGATGTGGGTGCTCATTGGAGAATGAGTTCACTGATATGATCCAACTTGAGAACATCTAATGGAGTCTTAGCTACATGTCAATAGAAGGTTCTCATAGTGGGAGTGGTACAAGTAATCTTTTGACCTGAGACTGCCATAAGTACCTTATGTACATGAACCCATCCTTTGGTTCAATCCTAATCATGACACTGAGACATGCACAGGATTGATACTGGGAATGGTGAATTGAATATGAAGGTAATGAGTAGGTCAACAAGGAATCGATCACTCTTAGTAAGAGGAGATTGCATCCAGCTAGTCAACAATCGCATGATGATTCAGGGAATCTTTGATCAAAGTGAAGATATTAGAGATGGTTTCTAATATCAAGATAATCGAATCATCATTATAAGATTGAGCTAGAAACAAATATAATATTGGATTTGACATATATCCATATCCATAGTTATATTTTGGGTGCAGGCTGATCGAAAGATTTAATTGTACGGTAACTCTCTACTGAAGGGTAATATTGGTATTTCACCAGAATTTCCATATCTTCCGGGTAGACATGACACGTTGCTAGACGTCAATCTTGTCTTGTGGGTTGATCAAGTTCAAAGATCACATGTTAGGAAGAATCCTAATTGATCGATTCGGGTAAGCCCGGTTTGACCTAAATCGATTAGAAAGAGTTCTAATCAAATTAGGTCAACTTGTATTCGAACCCACTGCTGGCTAGATGTGGAACCCAATGGGTCACACACTTAAGAGGATTGATCAAGAATTTAATTTGGAATTAAATCGTTTTTGCAAGATAACACTCTAGCAGGTGTTGCAAGCCCTAGCTTCTATTCGGATCGGATTCGAATTAGGGTTCCGGATTGGTTCAAATTGGGTTCTAATTGGACCTAATTAGACCCTAATTAAGAAAAACGGGAATGTGGCTAACCCTATTGGCTAGCCATGTAGCTTGGCTAGCCTCCCCACCCGCCCCCTTTTATTTTTCACGCCAAACACCAAGAGTCCATGCGCATATGGACTCTTGGCGCGCCTTAAGGAAGAGTCCATGGCGCATGGACTCTTGGCGCGCCCCAAATAAATTCTCCGATGTTTTTATTTGGGCGGCCTCCTTCTTAAGTGATTAGCGCACCTTCTCTCCCCCCTTGGATGAGAATCCAACGGCTGATGGGATTTTGAGAAAGAAAGAAAGCGCTAACTCCTCCCGGGCGCGCGAAATAACATCTCTTCGGAGATGAAAAGTCGCGACTTCCTTCCTTTTAAAACACCACGGTTTTTCCTTTAAGAAGAGCCGTGGGATTTAATCTGGAAGGCCATGAGATGGGAGGATGGGGCGTGAGAAATTGGAAAGGGCGTGAGAAAGAGATTACGGAGAGGTGTGTAGGCGCCTATCTGATTTCTATTTAAAGGGTCGGGAAAAATCAGAACATAATGTAATCTTTTTCTTTCTTCCTCTCCTGAAGACTCTTTTATTTTTTCTTGCTCTTGCATTGTTTCCTCTACAGAGTAAACCTCTGTCGAAACTCTGCTACTGAACAAGATAAAAGTAAAAGTCTCCGACGGTAAAGGAAAGAAAGAAGTTCTGATTTCTTCCTTTCTTTCATACATTAAGACATCATTGTCTTAATTTCTCCTCCAACTTAAGACAAGCCTATGTCCTCTTAGGACAAGGTCTTTTTCTTCAAGACAAGGGTGTCTAAAGGGCCAAGGTCTTGGTGGAAGGAGGAGAAGGAGTCAAGGAAAGGAAAGCAAGCCTTTGTGTGGAGGAATTCAAGCCATAGTCCAAGCAATTGAGTTCTAGGAAGAAGAACTCAATAGAAGGAACCTTTGAAAAGAAGATAGAGTTGTCTTGATCACTGCTCTGTGTGGATCACCATCGGAGGGCGGACACTTGGACGCCTGGTGAATTCAATCAGCCCCTTCAACATCAACTTTGTTGGAATTAGCGATTGCAGGTTGGTACTCTAATTCTAACAATCTATGTTTGAATGTTAGTATGTATGTTTTAATTAGTAAAAGGAGATCTTGGCTAAGGGATTTCGGTGCAAATTTCATCATTTTGAAATTACACTTCCGCTGCGGTGCACATGAAACCCCAACAGTGGTATCAGAGCCATCCTTATTACAGTTAAAACATATGATATGCATTTTTGTTGTAGTATCGAAATTAGGGTTTTAAACCCTTGAATGCTGATACACTTAGCATAATTTAAGGAATGCATATATGATAATTAATGTTTTGATGTATGCCACTAATTAGGGTTTTTCACTCAAACCCTAATTATTATAGAGATATGATTAGTTTTGAAGTCATCATACTGAAATAAGGTTGCCCTGGCATAATGGTGGATCCATTATGTGGTAAATGGTTGTCCTAGTATGATGACACACTTAGCACATATATGTTTATCAGAGTGATATCATTATGATATGTTTTTATGTAAGAATGTGCTGGCAATTTTATAAAGCCCTCTTCTTAAAATCATATTAAGTCATAGCATATTTAACTAATAAGCATCACTAGTCATGATGAACAATTGATCATTCGGTGTCTAGAAAGGTGGTTCTGGGAAGGTAAAGAGAATCGTGGTTTTTAATTGGTTCCGTTGACTGACCTGGCCAATTTTTATTGGTGTCTAGGAAAGCAACGGGGGGACTCCCACATCTCTTCCACTTGCCTGGCCGATTTGATTATATTTAAATCTTGACTTATATGCTTAGTGTTAAAAAATGCTATATGTTGGCCTTCCTTCATGCTGGATCATTACTGTGTTATGAACCACATTAGGTTTGTTGTGTTATCTGTAAGACCTAATAGGGTGATTGACATAATATTGGTCTAGTGCAAAATATGCTTACAGTATATTCAGTATAATGCCTTGTTGTGTTATCTACAAGGACATTATATTTGAATATTGACTGTATAGAAATGAAAGGGTCTTGATTTAACTAGAACATTATGGTTTGTTGTGTTTTCTGCAAGACTTATAATGTTCTAGAGGCCAAGTTATTTTTGAGAATTATATGAGATATAATTGGAAGAGTTTCCTACCTTAGAACTTATAAAAGATTTGTTGTGTTGTCTGCAAGATCTTTTATAAATTATAAGGATCTCGATCTCACTAAGAAAACCGATCAGGGTTCTTCTCGATTATCATAGTGAGGGCTATGATTTTTGATAAAATAGTGGGAGACATAATTAAATTGAAGACCTAATTTAATTATGTAAGTCATTTCATGGTTGTTTGCTTATGTATTGTTCTTAATTATATGTAGATAAATGGCATCTTCATTATCACTGAGAAGCATCTTAGATACCAACAAATTGACTGGTCCAAACTATGTGGACTGGTTGAGAAACTTAAAGATTGTACTGAGTTCAGAAAAACTTTCTTATATTCTTGATACCCCTAATCTTAATCCACTAGGGGATGATGCCACACAGGAAGATATGGCCACATACAAAATGTGGCAGAATGACTCCCTCACTGTCAAGTGTATCATACTGGCCTCTATGACCAATGAGTTACAGAGGCAGCATGAAAGCATGGATACTCAATCCATAATGCTCAATTTAAAGGAGCTTTATGGAGAACAAAGCAGAACTGCTAGATACGAAATATCTAAGCAGTTATTCCGTGCTAGGATGACAGAGGGTACATCCGTTCAGGATCATGTCCTGAAGGTAATTGACTTAATCACCAGATTAGGTCAATTAGGGTTTATTATGGATGGGGAGCTGAATCAGGATTTAATCCTGCAATCACTCCCGGAGTCATTTTCTCAGTTTGTCTTGAATTATCACATGAACAAACTGAACACTTCCTTGCCTGAGCTGTTAAATATGTTAAAAAACAGCAGAGAGCCATGTTAAGAAAGAAAAGGCTCCACTTCTTCTTGTTGATAAGACCAATAAGAAGAAATCAGGCAAAAAGGGTTTTAGTAGGAGACTAAACCCTAAGGGTGGCATCAATAAGAACAAGAAAGGAAAGAAGGTCTCAAAACAGTCAACCTGTTTCTTTTGTGGCAAAGTGGGACATTGGAAAAGGAATTGCAAGGCTTACCTTGCAACTGTGAAGCCTGGTGCGGCAGACGCACCAAAAGGTATGTATGAGATACATACTATATTGACATTAAATTCGTCTATATCAAATACTTGGGTATTGGATACCGCTTGTGGTTACCATATATGCAAATCTTTGCAGGACCTCCACAAGCTTAAAGTATTGAAGGAAGGCGACTTCAATCTCTACGGTGCTGGTGGTGATATCATCCAAGCAGAAGCTGTAGGGACCTATATTCTGAAGTTGCCTTCAGGGAAGATCTTGGAGCTAGAGAATTGTTACTATATGCCAAAGATTATTAGGAACATTATATCTATTCCTTTGTTATTAAAACAAGGATATGTAATGGATGTAACGAGCACTGGTTGCTCAATAATGTTATCTAATAAAATTATTTATTCTGGCATATTTAGCAATGGGCTCTTAACTCTTTCTTCCAATGATAGTATTTTTCATGTCAATACTAAAAGGAAAAGAAAAGACTTTAATGATACTTTACTTTGGCATCATAGACTTGGTCATGTTAATGAGTCTAGGATTAGCAAGTTATACAAGGAAAAATTCCTTGATCCTTATGAGTATAAATCATTAGGAACTTGCGAATCATGTCTCATGGGTAAGATGACAAAAACTCCATTCACTGGACATGGGGAAAGGTCAACTGAGTTATTAGGACTTATACATACTGATGTATGTGGTCCAATGACAACTCAGGCCAGAGGAGGATACTCATATTTTATCACTTTTATAGATGATTTATCTAGGTTCGGATATGTGTATCTTATGAAACACAAATCTGAAGCCTTTGATAAATTTAAGGAGTATCAAAGTATGGTCGAAAAACAAACCGGGAAAAGTATTAAAGTTCTTCGTTCTGATCGAGGAGGAGAATACTTATCCACGGAGTTTTTAGACTATCTTAAAGTTAATGGAATCCTTTCTGAATGGACCCCTCCTTATACACCACAGCTAAATGGTATAGCTGAAAGGAGGAATCGTACCTTATTAGATATGGTACGATCCATGATGTGCTTCACAAATTTGCCCATTTCTTTCTGGGGTCATGCCCTAGAAACTGCTGTTTATATTCTGAACAAGGTACCTTCTAAATCCGTTGTTAGTACTCCATATGAAATTTGGAGTGGAAAGAAACCATATCTTAAATATTTTAAGGTATGGGGATGTCCAGCTTATGTTAAAAGAAATTTTGGACATAAGTTGGAACCTAGAGCGGATAAATGTCTATTTGTAGGATATCCTAAAGAAGGTAGAGGATATCTATTCTACCATCCTACTGAACAAAAGATTTTTGTTAGCAGGCATGCCACTTTTCTAGAAAAAGAGTTCATTTTGGAAAAGGGCAATGGTAGAACAATTGAACTTGGAGAAGTGCAAGAAATACAGATAGACAATTCTCAACCATTAGAACATATAGTTAGGACAGAACCAGAACACAAAACTCCTCCTCGTAGGTCTGACAGAGTGCCACGGGCACCTGAGAGGTATGGGTTTATTATTGAAAACAATGAAGCTCAAGTCATTCAAAATGATGAACCTCTGACCTATACGGAAGCTATCTTGAGTACTGACTCAGATAAATGGCAAGAAGCCATGGAATCCGAAGTAGACTCTATGTATGTAAACCAAGTATGGTCTTTGGTTGATGCACCAGAGGGTGTTAATCCTATTGGGTGTAAATGGGTCTATAAGAAAAAGATTGGGGCTGATGGCCAAGTTGAAACCTATAAAACCAGATTAGTGGCTAAAGGTTTTAGACAAAAACAGGGAATTGATTATGATGAAACATTTTCACCTGTTGCCATGCTAAAATCAATTCGGATTTTACTTGCTATAGCAGCATACCACGATTATGAGATATGGCAGATGGATGTGAAAACTGCATTCCTCAATGGTTTCCTTGAGGAAGAAGTCTACATGTCACAGCCAGAAGGTTTTATTTCAAAGAATAAACCTAATCAAGTATGCAAGCTGAAGAAATCCATTTATGGATTAAAGCAAGCTTCCAGGAGTTGGAACATCCGCTTTGATGAAACTATTAAAAGATTTGGTTTTATCAAAAATGTGGATGAACCCTATGTTTATAAGAAGACTAGTGGGAGTGCCATAGTCTTCTTGGTTCTGTATGTAGATGACATACTCCTCATTGGGAATGATATCCCAATGTTGCAATCAGTCAAGGTTTGGCTATCAAACCAGTTTTCCATGAAAGATTTGGGAGAAGCATCCTATATACTAGGTATTAAGATCTATAGAGATAGATCTAAGAGGATGCTAGGTTTATCCCAGTCTAGGTACATTGACTTAGTGCTGAAAAGATTCAGCATGGAAGGAAGTAAAAGAGGTTATCTTCCTATGAGTCAAGGCATACATCTTTCTAAAAGGATGTCTCCTAAGACACCTGAAGAAAGAGATAGAATGAATTCTATACCCTATGCTTCGGCAATAGGATCCATAATGTATGCCATGTTATGTACCAGGCCTGATGTGGCAAATGCTTTAGGCATTGTCAGTAGGTTTCAGGCTGATCCAGGAGAGGATCATTGGAAAGCAGTTAAAAATATTCTTAAGTACCTAAGAAGGACTAAGGATATTTTTCTGGTTTATGGTGGTTCTGATCTTAAACTAGAAGCTTATTCTGATTCTAGTTTTCAATCAGACCCTGATGATAGCAAATCCATTTCGGGATATGTTTTTACCCTAAATGGTGGAGCAGTGAGTTGGAAGAGTACCAAGCAGCAGACTGTAGCTGACTAAAACCACAGAGGCAGAATACATAGCTGTTAGTGAAGCCGCCAAGGAAGCAGTCTGGATGAAGAAGTTCATCACAGAGTTGGGTGTTGTTCCTCAAATTGAAAACCCAGTGCCACTTTACTGTGACAACACTGGGGCCGTTGCTCAAGCTAAGGAACCAAGAGCTCATCATAAGTCCAAGCACATTCTGAGACGCTTCCATCTTGTCCGAGAAATAGTAGAGAGACAAGATGTCTACATAGATAGAGTTGATACAAAGAACAATGTAGCAGACCCGTTCACTAAGGCTCTACCACAGCGAGATTTTGATCGCCACCTAGAATGTATGGGATTAAGATTCAAAGGCGATTGGCTTTAGTGCAAGTGGGAGATTGAAAGGGATATGCCCTACAAACCAATCTCTGTTGTATCTCCCAAACCATTGTAATTGATAATTTTCTAAATAAAGGCATTATTTTTCATCATACGCTGTGTTTATTATATGATGAACCCCATAGATTAGGGCTATGATTTTAGGGTTATGATGAGATCATACCAGTGAGACCTAAAATCTTAAAACCTTAATCTAAAGTATTCCTAGTCAAAGGAACCCTGAGTAGGGGATCAGGGTTTTCCGATAAGACTAGCACATCCCGGGTATACTGGAAAGGGTGACTGCTCTCACAGTCACTTGTGTATGACACTAATACTGGGATGTGGGTGCTCATTGGAGAATGAGTTCACTGATATGATCCAACTTGAGAACATCTAATGGAGTCTTAGCTACATGTCAATAGAAGGTTCTCATAGTGGGAGTGGTACAAGTAATCTTTTGACCTGAGACTGCCATAAGTACCTTATGTACATGAACCCATCCTTTGGTTCAATCCTAATCATGACACTGAGACATGCACAGGATTGATACTGGGAATGGTGAATTGAATATGAAGGTAATGAGTAGGTCAACAAGGAATCGATCACTCTTAGTAAGAGGAGATTGCATCCAGCTAGTCAACAATCGCATGATGATTCAGGGAATCTTTGATCAAAGTGAAGATATTAGAGATGGTTTCTAATATCAAGATAATCGAATCATCATTATAAGATTGAGCTAGAAATATAATATTGGATTTGACATATATCCATATCCATAGTTATATTTTGGGTGCAGGCTGATCGAAAGATTTAATTGTACGGTAACTCTCTACTGAAGGGTAATATTGGTATTTCACCAGAATTTCCATATCTTCCGGGTAGACATGACACGTTGCTAGACGTCAATCTTGTCTTGTGGGTTGATCAAGTTCAAAGATCACATGTTAGGAAGAATCCTAATTGATCGATTCGGGTAAGCCCGGTTTGACCTAAATCGATTAGAAAGAGTTCTAATCAAATTAGGTCAACTTGTATTCGAACCCACTGCTGGCTAGATGTGGAACCCAATGGGTCACACACTTAAGAGGATTGATCAAGAATTTAATTTGGAATTAAATCATTTTTGCAAGATAACACTCTAGCAGGTGTTGCAAGCCCTAGCTTCTATTCGGATCGGATTCGAATTAGGGTTCCGGATTGGTTCAAATTGGGTTCTAATTGGACCTAATTAGACCCTAATTAAGAAAAACGGGAATGTGGCTAACCCTATTGGCTAGCCATGTAGCTTGGCTAGCCTCCCCACCCGCCCCCTTTTATTTTTCATGCCAAACACCAAGAGTCCATGCGCATATGGACTCTTGGCGCGCCTTAAGGAAGAGTCCATGGCGCATGGACTCTTGGCGCGCCCCAAATAAATTCTCCGATGTTTTTATTTGGGCGGCCTCCTTCTTAAGTGATTAGCGCACCTTCTCTCCCCCCTTGGATGAGAATCCAACGGCTGATGGGATTTTGAGAAAGAAAGAAAGCGCTAACTCCTCCCGGGCGCGCGAAATAACATCTCTTCGGAGATGAAAAGTCGCGACTTCCTTCCTTTTAAAACACCGCAGTTTTTCCTTTAAGAAGAGCCGTGGGATTTAATCTGGAAGGCCATGAGATGGGAGGATGGGGCGTGAGAAATTGGAAAGGGCGTGAGAAAGAGATTACGGAGAGGTGTGTAGGCGCCTATCTGATTTCTATTTAAAGGGTCGGGAAAAATCAGAACATAATGTAATCTTTTTCTTTCTTCCTCTCCTGAAGACTCTTTTATTTTTTCTTGCTCTTGCATTGTTTCCTCTACAGAGTAAACCTCTGTCGAAACTCTGCTACTGAACAAGATAAAAGTAAAAGTCTCCGACGGTAAAGGAAAGAAAGAAGTTCTGATTTCTTCCTTTCTTTCATACATTAAGACATCATTGTCTTAATTTCTCCTCCAACTTAAGACAAGCCTATGTCCTCTTAGGACAAGGTCTTTTTCTTCAAGACAAGGGTGTCTAAAGGGCCAAGGTCTTGGTGGAAGGAGGAGAAGGAGTCAAGGAAAGGAAAGCAAGCCTTTGTGTGGAGGAATTCAAGCCATAGTCCAAGCAATTGAGTTCTAGGAAGAAGAACTCAATAGAAGGAACCTTTGAAAAGAAGATAGAGTTGTCTTGATCACTGCTCTGTGTGGATCACCATCGGAGGGCGGACACTTGGACGCCTGGTGAATTCAATCAGCCCCTTCAACATCAACTTTGTTGGAATTAGCGATTGCAGGTTGGTACTCTAATTCTAACAATCTATGTTTGAATGTTAGTATGTATGTTTTAATTAGTAAAAGGAGATCTTGGCTAAGGGATTTCGGTGCAAATTTCATCATTTTGAAATTACACTTCCGCTGCGGTGCACATGAAACCCCAACATATATTTAGAGTAAAGATTGATGGCTCATCTCATGAGTCATCCTTGGCCGAAGGCCAATCCACTAATAGACCTCTACTCTTCACTAGCACTAATTATTCTTACTGGAAAGCTAGAATGAAAATCTATATACAAGCTATCGATTTTCAATTATGGAAGGTCATTATAAAAGGGCCACATATTCTCATGATTAAAATTAATGGCATGGATGTCCTAAAGCCTGAAGAGGACTGGGATGAACACGACATGAAGATAGGAGAATTAAATACCAAAGCAATGAATTTATTATACTGTGCTTTGGATGCTAACGAGTTTAATCAAATTTTCACTTACTCTTCAGCAAAGGAAATTTGGGACAAACTCGAAGTGACCCACAAAGGAACTTCCTTAGTAAAGACTTCAAAAATAAATCTTCTGGTACATAGTTATGAATTGTTTAAAATGGAATCTACTGAAACCATATCTACCATGTTTTGAAGATTTATAGATATTATTAATGGTTTGAAAAGTCTTGGTAGGGTTTATTCAAATGCAAATCTAGTATAGAAGATTCTTAGATCACTTCTGGAGAAGTGGGACCCCAAAGTGATTGCCATCCAGGAAGCAAAAAATTTAAATGCCTTACATCTGGATGAATTAATGGGTTCACTCATCACTCACGAATTGCTATGCAACACCAAACTAAAGATGATCAAAAGAAAAAAAAACTATTACATTCAAGGCTACATATGATTCTAAAAGACAAGATGAGGAATCGAAAGATGACTACACCTCCTCCGAAGATGATCTAGAAGATGAAGATATCGCTATGGTCGTGAGAAGATTTAGAAGGTTTATGGGAAAGAAGAAAGGAAGATACTATAGAAAATTCCATAAACGAGAAGAGCACTCCAAGGACAAGGACAAGTATAAAGAAAAATAAAAAGATCAAGTACCCACCTGCTATGAATGTAAGAAACCAAGCCATATTCGTCCCAATTTCCACTATGAAAGAAATTTTTCAAGAAAAAGAAAAAGAAAGCTATGGTTGCTACATGGAGCGACAGCAAGGAGTTGACTTCATTTCAAGAGGAAGAGATCATGAAATTTGCTAATCTTTGTCTAATGGGTCTCGAAGATGAGGTAACATCCCTCGAACCTTAATTAGAATTTATATTTGATGAATTGAATTATGCTTTTCATGATCTATTATCTGAATTCAAAAAGGCTGGAGTAAAGATTAGATCCTTAAAGAATATCAATGATTCTTTACTAAAGGAAAAAGAAGAAACTTCAGAAAAGAACAATATATTGCAAAAGAATTTACATGTCATTTTTGAAAAGTTTAAAGCTTTGGAAATTGAAAACAATGCATGCCTTGACAAGAACAAAGCTTTAACTATTGAAAATAATGATTTAAAAAAGGAGGTTGAAAAACTCAAGCCACTTATTGAAAAACTTACTTTATCTTCAAATAAACTTAAGTTGATTTTAAAAGATTAAAGAATTTATGGAAATAAAGCTGGAATCAGTTTTAATTCTTCAATTTCAAATAGAATTTCAGCTACTACTTTTGTGACACCAAAAGCTTATGCTCCAAAATTAATATCTCAAAAAGCTTTTGCAATAAATATTTCTGTTTCTACTCCTAAAGCTACATTGTATGTTCCTAAGAGCTCAAATAGAAAATCTTTTATATCTGCATCTCATGCATCAACATCTAGAACTTCAAAATTTGCATCCTTTCAGAAATCTAAAGTTGAATGTTATGCATGCAAAGGGTAAGGACATAAAGCTTTTAAATGCAATATCTTTAGAAATGTCAAGAGTAAAGTAAAAAAGATTTGGGTTCCCAAAGGAACCACATCCGCTAACCTGCAAGGATCCAAGTTAGCTTGGGTACCTAAAAGAACTTCTTGATTATCTTGCAGGAATGTCTTGCAGCCCAAAAATTGAAGAAAAGATGGTATCTCAATAGTGGCTGTTCAAGGTATATGATGGGTGACAATGATCAATTTATCATCCTAAAAATGAAAGAAGGAGGTATGGTTACTTTTGAAGACAATGGCAAGGGAAATATAATCGGAATTGGTAAGATCAAAATTACTCCCTATACTTTTATTGAAAATATATTGCTAGTAGATAATTTGAAGCATAATTTGTTAAGCATTAGTCAATTATGTGATAAAGGCTTCAAGGTTATCTTTGAATCATCTATGTGTATTATAACAAACTCTCTTGATTCTAGCAGTAAATTTATTGGACATAGACTTGAAAACATTTATGTGGTAGACCTTAATGATCTTGCCATGACAAGTAGTTCTAGTCTAGTTGCAATGAATGCTAAGACCAAGGAGTCTTGCTTACTTTGGCATACACAATTAGGTCATGCTAACATGCATACTATTACCAAGTTGATTTCTAAGAATTTAGTTAGAGGCATGCCTAAGTTTAAAGTAGACTTTAATCATGTTTGTGATGCATGCCAAATGGATAAACAAACTAGGGACAGTTTTAAATCCAAAAATATAATTTCAACTACTAGACCCCTTGAGCTACTTCATGATGCGGGACTAAAAATGCATGTAAAATATTTTTGTATTTTTATATGTTAAGTTATGTATCTAAATCCTGAAAATAAGGCCAAGAATTTAAGTAGAGAGTTCTATACAAAAATAAGAAGCAACATTATGCAAAAAGACTTGAAAAATAATAGAAAGAGTACTGTCGAGGCTGAGAAGCCCCGCTTGGGCTAGTTCCCCTTCAATAACGCTACTGGCAAGTAGAGGGGGTGTACCTGATAGGATCTAGCAGATGAATCCTTGTAGAGGTCTATCTTCTCTCCTGGATGCAGCCTGGATGATCAAGCCAAAGACCCCGTGGATTCGCGGCTTCAACTCGGTGATCCCATAGCGGCCCGACTGGAATCAATGGATTTGTAGATGTTGAGGGACCTATAAATCACTTGTCAGGGGTTAGAAAATAATGCAAGGATGAAGAAATAAATTAAAAATAACAAGGATGGAAGAGTTTTTGTATTGGGCGGCCAAGGCTTGGAGAGATGGCTTCTAGGGTTTTGATGGCGGCTAGAGGCAGGGCACAGGAGACAAGGAAGAAGAAGGGGTTCATATAGATTCTCCTTAGCACATAGCAAGTACACAGCAGAAGTTGGAAAACTCAATTTATATTCATCAAAAATTATTAAATTTTTATACAAGGGATCCCTTATATAGAGTCATGAGACTTAGGCCCCAAGTAAAAGAAAAAAAGGAAAATAAGGGGTGCCCACTTTCTTCCTAAAGTGTGGGGCTGAATACGTGGAAGAAAACACTCTCATGCCATACAAAATCCCTCCAAACAAGGTAGGTAGTGGGCAGCCAAAGGGAGGGACCAAGGGGTGCCAACTTCTTACTTCTCTTGGCTTGGGGTGGACCACTTCTTTCCTAAGCAAGCTGGCATGAATCATGGGATTCATGTTTATCTGTTTTGACTTTCCTTCTTATCATGCTGGCTTATGGAGTTGGTGTGGTTGGGGTGTGTAAGGGGTGTGCTAGCGTGTGGTCATCAACTCCTCATGCATGGGCCGACTTCATGATCCTCCAAGTAATCCCAAGTGGTGAAATTCAGGGTGTGATTGGGACTACATGCGACTGCTAAGGGGGCACACTGGGTGGTGTCCTTCACATGCTTGAGTCTTCTTTGACTAGGCTTGACTCAATACAGACTCAATACAACTGGACATGATTACAAGACTCAGAATATGATTAGCTCAACATGAGCTAACTTGACCGACTGATCCAAAATCCTAATGGTATGGATCAAATGCTACATACAGGACTCAATTGTGAAAAGGCCAAAAACATGACTCAGGGGCTAAAGTGGAAACTCAAATAAGCTAAGCCCTTAATACAAATTGGACTTAAATAGACTAACACTACTAGGAAATCCAGAGAGTGTTGAGAAGCCTCTGTCTTATTCTGGTGCCTCTGGTGTCCACACCAATTCTCTAGGGGGGAGGAACTTGACCCTGTCAAGTAAGGATCACACTGGCTCACAAATCTCTCGAGAAGGTTTGGGTCAAGGCGTTGCAAGTTCTCTTGAGAAATCCATAAATCATCCAATTCTGGCTGACCTTGCCATCGGACCGGTAGCGTTGATAGCCACGGCCCCGAATCATGATGGCTTGATCGTGCAGGATACGCTCGATCCGTTCTCCTCTCTCAGGCCAATTAATTGGTGGATGCTCTGGGCTAGGGTCACTCATAAGGGATGGAGTAGGTCCAAAGGCCTCACTGGGTATCGTTGTCAGTTCCCTATACTCAACCAGGTTGGCGATATTGAAGGTAGAACTAATGCCAAATTCTGGGGGCAAATCTAACACATAGGCATTTGGTCCAACCTTCTCTATCACTCTAAAAGGTCCGGCTCTGCGAGAATGAAGCTTCTTAATGGTCCTGGGTGGGAACCACTCAGGCCTAAGCCTAATCATAATAGAATCTCCAACATTAAATTTCTTTGCTCTTTCTCGGGAATTCGCTAGTTTGTTTCAAAATTAATGCTTAATGCGGATGATGCACCTATGACTCATACTGACACCTAACAAAGTATAGACTATGCATTCCTATTAAGAGAAATTTTATTGGACTCTCTAGGGCCTAAACCTAACAGATTATAGACTCTCTAGGTTTGACACTAGTCTGGCATGCACATGAAAATTTACAGTGGATCCTTAGCAAATGGCATAAGGTCTTCCAAAAGTAGGTCACAAACCTAACAAACTCACAACACTGGTATAACTGAACGACCTCAACAAAGTGTAATTTGATAGTTTGGGAAACATTGGAAGCCTTAGGGTATGATAGGATATAAAAGTCGGAGTCTTGGGATAATCTATTGGAAACATGAAATAGACCTTGGTTACCTGGGATGACCTTAAGATTTGAATATTGATCTATGTGTGTAAGATCTAGGGTAGGCTAGATGCTCCTAGATGGGGGAAGGTCATTAGGAAGGTCTTCGAAAAGTTTATCTTGAAAGTCTTCTAAAATAATGTCTACTTCCTGGGGTTGCTCCTAAGGGACTTGTTCCTAGATCTCTTTTATGGACAACTCATGTGAACCCTCACTTTCATCTGATATGTTTGATCCTGGCTTAGTCACTCCTATAAATTCTATAGTGGGTTCATGATCTTTTTCTATTAGTTTCTCAGTGATCTAAACCTTGCGTCCACCTTCATCATACTCCTCCACTAGACTTGATTCATAGATATCTTCTTTGAATTCTTCAGTGGACTCAGGAGTTTCTTTCTCTAGATTATTAATGGGTTCAACCTTTTCTCCCTGAAATTTTTCAATTAGTTCTTCCTCTTCCCCTTCATATCTATTAATTAAACTCGGTTCAACCTCATCAATGATGCGGGATGACTCTAAGATTGCTAAACATGCATGGAAAATAGTAAACTAATTTTTTTGTGATTTTTATAATTTAGGTTTGTAGGCTAAATTTTGAAATAAAAGTAAGAACTAGAAAATGGGATAGCAATGCAAAGAATCATCATGATCGCAAAGAACTCATGCAAGATAATAAGTAGCCAGGACCCGAGAGTTGAGAAAATCTCAGTTTAAGATAGCTTATTTTCATCAAATTAGAAATTAAAAGAAGGGAAGGATGTTACCAATCAGTGATTTGAAGAACTTCTAATGAGGAGATCACACAGCACTCTAATTGGAGTCTAGATGATGAAGCTCGGTTTCTTTGATTAGATGGCTGATCTGGGCAGTCCTAGAGGTAAGAAAAGTCTCCTCTAGGGAGGTGAAACACCTCGGGGTTCCTGAAAAATGTCAGGGGTTAATCAAAATAGTAAGTAAGAAAAAGAAAAGAAACTAGGTTTAGAAGGAATCAAGTTAGGGTTTAGAAGTGGGGTGGCTTGAAGCTTGATGAAGATCTCCTTGCTTGGCGGCCCAGGGCACTCCTTCTTGGACATGTGAAGGCTTGGATGGCAGTGAGTTAGGGTATAGAAGGATGCTAGGGCAGCCAGGAATTCATCCAAGAATAATAGTAACCAAAGAAAAAATAAAAACAAAGTAACACACAGGTTTTGATATCATGAATAAAAGTTGATTACAAGAAGGAGAGGGGTAGGGTATAGAGTTCCCATGCTCTCTAACTAGGGTTACACACTTGGGTTACAAGTCCTCTCCTAGCTAGGTTAGAAAAACAAATATTAAAACAATTAGGAGCATAAGTCCCAACTAGGTTAGGATTTGACCTAGTCTTCTCCTTCTCCCTTCATGCTTTGACTATTCAACTCAAGGACACCTCTTGGACTTGGTCAATACTTCAAGGATGCCTAGGAGGGTGTGTTGGGCTTCTAGGGGCAGCAAGGGGCCGGCCCAAAGGGGCTTGGGTGCATGGGCTTGGGCCTCCGAAAGCTGGGGTGACCTGGTAGCCTGGTAGTAGGAATATTCCATGGAATCTTGCTTTTTTAGGGCTTGGGCTTTGCGCCTGGGCTTAATTTCCTTGGGCTGGGATGCAGGTGGACCTCTGGAATTATAGGTGCCCTGGTTTGGAAATATGCTCCGGCATCTGGACTAGAATCAGGGCATCTGGAGGGCATCTAGAAGGAATCAGGGTTTCTGGAAGCATCTTGGATCCTGGGTTGTCACACAAAATCCACTAGGCTATCACACAAAATCCACTAGGCCGATGTAGCATCCTCTAACACTTGGATGTGGCCTGGTGGAACTCTAAAATAGGGTGACCTCCTCTCTTGTACAAAAATTGGGCTCATACTGGACTCATAATTGATGTACATGACTCAAAATACTGACTAGGTTGAGGGTTGAGACAAATCAACTAACCTCAACTTATTGTAAGACTCAATCTTAATTGATTACAAAATTTTTAAAACTTTGACACATGACTAATTAAACCATATGGAACCCAGGTATCTGTGTCTGATCCTGGTGTTCCCACCAATTCTCCTGGGATGGGAGGAACTCGACCCCGTCGAGTATGGATCAATTTGGCCCAAGGAGGGTCTGAGTTGAGGCGCTGCAAATCCGCACCAGCGTTCAACAAATCCTCAGATTCTGGCCGACCTTGCCACCGGACCAAGTATCACTGATAGTCTCTATTCTGAGTACTGGTAGCTTGATCGTCCAAAGTTCTCTCAATCTATTCCTCATCAAAAAGCCAAATTATATGTGGTTGCTCTGGGGTGGGTTCACTCACAAAGAAAGGGAGTGGCTCAAGGGGCTTGTTGCCCAGAAATGGAACCCAAGAGTGGGGTGAATTGGGTCTTTTAAAAATTTAAAGCAATAATATGCAGGCCTTGTGGTGTTTGTGAGTAATGAAATTGATGCACAAGATTATATGCAGCGGAAAGCAATAAATAGAGTGCAATAAATAAAGAGCAAGAGATAGAAGAGATGATCACACACAAACACAAGGTTTATAGTAGTTCAGTGCAAACATAGCACCTACGTCCACTCCCCAAGCCACCCTTGGAAATTCCACTATAATCTCTCCAAGATTACAGCCGACTTGTTTTTTCAAAGGCTCACAAGTCAAAACCTATGTTGGTTTTATCACCTAGGCTCACCAACAAACCTTTACACTTGATTTGTCTTCGGGCTCACAAGTTAACCCTAGTTGGTTTTGTCCCTTTGGCTCATCAACAACCTACTTTCAAGAAACCCTTCAAAGCTAGGTCAAATCACAAGAGAAATTCAGAGATACAATTTAAATAAACAAAACAAACTCTTTTCAAGAGTAGAATGGACGCTTTGAGGCTCTAATTAATGGTTTGTCTTGTCTTCTCCTTGGAATATTCTTCAAGCTCTCTTTTTGGAATGTTGAAAGGATGAGCTTGTAAGCATTTTTAGGGAATCACTCTTTAAATGGCTTTCGAAGTGAAGTTCTTGAGAGAATATTGACTTTTGGGCTTTGAATGGACTTCAATGCTTCAAGAAAGAGTTTGGTGAAGCTTAAATACTTCAAAAACTTTCAAAAAATGGTTTGTGACTATTGGATCTTCGAATCTAGCCATTTGGAGCTTGAAAAGATGTTTCTGTATTTCAAAAAAATAGATCTGTTAGGGCTATCAGAACCCGAGTGTCGACACTTGACTGTCAGGTGTCGATACTTGGCTGTCAGGTGTCGATACTTGAACTTTCAAGTGTCGACACTTGATTCACAGGTGTCGACACTTGACACAAAAATACTCCATTGGCCATGTTTTGGATTTTTAAGAAGCTCAGGCCTTGAGTCGACACTTGGAAACTTAAGTGTCGACACTTGAGTTTCAGGTGTCGACACTTGAATTCTGGGTGTCAACACTTGGCATGCCAAGGAGTTTTTCTGCATACCAAATGCTGAAGTGTCGACACTTAGCCTTCCAGGTGTCGACACTTGATTCTGCAAAATTCAAAATTAAGTGCTGATTATGAAACTTAAATGCAATGTAATTAAGTAATAATTGAACTCGTTTAACCCCTTTTTGCATGGAAAAGACTCCTCAAAATGCGAAGGATGCTTCGTGCCACAGCGTGCCATGATACTTTATTTTTGAGAATTTAAGGTGCTTGTTTCCTGGAAACTCACAACTAAAATAAACATTAGTACAAAATATGTACTCAACGTTTTGTTATTCATCAAAATCACTAGGTAGAGCCAACAATCTCTTCCTTTTTGATGATGACAAAACCTTGAGTATATCAATATTTAATTTCAAATTTCAGATATGATATTTCATAAATATGATTTTAAGCTCATACATCCACAACTTGCATAGTTAAGAAGGATGAATCTCTCCCTTAGTGAGACAATTCAAATCAGAATAAGTTTTGAGGAAATATCAAATTTGAAATTTAGATTAATTGAAATGATAATTCTACTCCCCCTTTTTATCAATCATTAGAAAAAGGGAGTAAGCTCCCCCTCAAAATGAGCATGGAGACAAAAAGTAGTAGAGTATCAGAGTTGATACAAGAAATAGTTTTTCAAGAGTTAACAGGTATCAGAGCCAAAAAGTAAATGTAGAGCATCAATTTCAAGAGTATCAATGTCAAAATCAATCATAGTGAATTCAAAAATTGTAAACATCAAGCTGAAATGCATATATATATATATCAAGTAATATTTTTAGTACAAAATTTGCTGACTCATCAGCAACACTGAAACAATCAAAATACATTATGAGATATAAATCATAAACAACATACAACATCTATGAGGCTAGTCCTCATCAGATGGAGTCTCGAGAGTAAATGGTGCGCTAATCCTAGATCTAGGAACTAATGCCTTAGGAGGTCCCTGGGCTAAGGCCCTACGACTCTTAGTACAACCAGAAGGTCCTAGTAAGGGTATAACCCTAGAAGATCTAGTGGAAGGAGGGGATAGAATCTTAGCCGGTGTAATGAAATCTGGAGTGGAATCAACTAAATCAGCTGGAGGAGGTACTGCAGGTGTAGTTGGAGGATCATCTCTACTAAGCATCTGGTATCTGCCAGCACGATCAACACTACCATGTGAACTCCCATCACTGGAATCACCATCTCCATCTCCATCACCATCATCAGTATCAGTATCACCCTCATCAGTGTCATCATGTATGTCTGGGTGGTCATCATCATCGTCGTCTACCAGTGGAGCTGCAGGAGCTGCTGGAGGAACAAAAGATCTAAGTAACTCCTCGATATGTGCAAATCTAGCCTCCATGATGTGATGTAACTTAGCATTCTCAGAAGCTGTGTGGGCTCTAAGGCCCTCTATCTCAATCCTCAGCTGAGTCGACCGCACCCCAAGTACTATAATCTCGCTCCGTACCTCAGCAAACTGCTGTCAGGTGTGCTTCTCAAAGGATAACTCTGTAGTTGACGGAGGAGGAGCCGAGGGTGTAGCTGTAGGAGTAACAGGCTCTGCCTCTGATGCTGGAGCAGCCTGAGGAGGTGTACTTATAGGCCCTGATGGCCTAGCCTCAGCCTCTCTGATCTCATCCTCCTCGTCTGGCTCCTGACCAGACTCTCTCCGAACCTAGCGACCTGCGACCAACCTATATCCCATGCGGTGTAGCGACCGCTCATCATATACGTCAATATGTAGAATCTCCTTAGGGATCTCCCCCTCCAAAGGAACTCTACATGCTCGAAACAGATGGGTTGGCACCATCCCGTATGGTAGACAATGTCACCTCTGTGTCGCCGCATCGTGCATCTGAACTAATATCAGCAAGGGTAAATCAATCAATCTCCTCTGGGTCAAACTGACCATCAACATCAACTCCCTCTCTGTGATGAAGTCAAAATGGCCTGTCTTCGGGAGCAAGATCCTAGCAGTGATGTGATGTAACAGGCACATCTCTACTGACAACTGGTTCGTGGTGACCACTGTCACACCGCGAACATCCTCCCGCTCAAGGATGCACCTGAAAGCTGCCTCTCTATCCCCTACTGAGAAAATACTGATACCTCGATGAGGAATCTCTCATACACTGCTCAGTAGCTCCCCTGACAATGAGATCTCCACACTCCTGACTGTTTTGGCCAAAAAACCCAATGCAACAGTGAAATCAACAAAATCGAACAGATTGAGTGTGAAATTGGTCGAAATCCGAGGGAAATCCAAGATAAATGCGTTCAAACACGATTTCCTCAAAATGGAGACTTCCAAACAATGCAAAACTTCGAAAAATCTGAGTTAAATACATTAAAATGGACGGAAATTAGGGAAACTAGGTTACACGATTTCAAAACTGAGAAAAAGAGAAGGGGATTACAAGATTTCAGCAGGGTAATGAGGGAAATTGATGATTTAGAAGGTAGAGGAGTTTTTGGGGACCACAGGAGCTCGAGAGAAAATGGGGGAAAGTAAAATACAAAACCTCAGTTTGCCCTAAAAAAGTCAAATTTTTCTGCGAGTGTCGACACTTAGAATTTTTCAAGTGTCAACACTTGGTCAGGTGTCGACACTTCGCAAAACCCAAGTATTGACACTTGGCCAAGAAAATCCCAAAAAAAATCTAAAAAATTTTCAAAAAATCAAGGGTACTTTTAAAAGCTTTAGGGATTTAACAAGAGTGATTTTTGAGTAAAAATAATTTGGGTAAGATAGAATTTGAGAGAGTTCTAGGAGAATGGATCAATGATATCTAACTCTCTTATAATCAAACAAAATCTTTCTTCACTCAAGGGTCAGGTGTCAACACTTCACAAAATCCAAGTGTCAACACTTGGCCAAGAAAATCCCAAAAAAAACCTGAAAAATTCTCAAAAAATCAAGGGTACTTTTAAAAGCTTTAGGGACTTAACAAGAGTGATTTTTGAGTAAAAATAATTTGGGTAAGATGGAATTTGAGAGAGTTCTAGGAGAATGGATCAATGATACCTAACTCTCTTCTAATCAAACAAAATCTCTCTTCACTCAAGTGTTTGGTAAACACATCAGCTAATTGATCATCTGTACATACAAATTCAAGTACCATATTAGAGTTTTATACATGATCTCTTATGAAATGATGTCTTATTTCAATGTGTTTACTTCTTAAATGTTACACAGGATTCTTAGTTAGATTGATTATACTAGTATTGTCACATCTTATGGATGTCTTAATTAGTTTAATGCCAAAGTCTTCGAGCTGTTGTTTGATCCATAGGAGTTGAGCACAACAGCTTCCAACTGCTATATATTCGGCTTTCACCATAGATAGAGCAACTGAATTCTGTTTCTTGCTGCTCCATGAGATCAAATTTACTTCAAAAAACTGACAAGTTCTACTAGTACTTTTACGATCAAGTTTATACCCAGTAAAGTCAGCATCAGAATAAGCAATCAATTCAAATGAAGAATCTCTAGAGTACTAAAGATCAATTTCAATTAAGCCAGATAAATATCTAAGTATGCGTTTAATAGCCAAAAGATGAGACTCTTTAGGATTAGACTATATCTAGCACACATACAAATACTAAACATGATATCTGGCCTACTGGCAGTAAGATATAACAATGAACCAATCATGCCACGATATAGTTTTTGATCAATAAATTTACCTGATTCATCATTATCAAGTCTACAAGAGGAGCTCATAGGCATGCCTAAAGGCTTGGTGCTCTCCATCCCAAACTTCTTGAGTATTTCTTTTGTGTACTTAGCTTGGTTGATGAAGATCCCCTCTTTGGTTTGCTTTATCTAGAGTCCGAGAAAGAAGTTAAGTTCTCCCATCATGCTCATCTCGAACTCACCCTGCATTAACTTTGCAAACTCTTGGCAAAGAGATTCGTTAGTAGCACCGAATATGATATCATCTACATATATTTGTACTACTAAGAGATCATCATTCTTTTTCTTCAAAAATAAAGTTTTATCAACATTACCTCTAGTAAAATTATTTTTGAGCAAGAAAGAGCTTAAACGATCATACCAAGCTCTAGGAGCTTATTTCAAACCATACAAAGCTTTATGAAGTTTGAAACATGGTTTGAAAATTTATGGTTTTCAAAGCCAGGTGGTTGTTCAACATAAACTTCTTCTTCAATAAAACCATTTAAAAATGCATTTTTAACATCCATTTGAAATAATTTAAAATCCATAAAACAAGCAAAAGCCAACAATAGCCTAATTGCCTTAAGTCTAGCCACAGGAGCAAAGGTTTCATCAAAATCAATCCCTTCCTCCTAATTGTATCCTTTGGCAACTAGTCTAGCCTTATTTCTTATAATAATTTCATTTTCATCAAGTTTGTTTCTAAAAACCCATTTCGTGCCAATAATTGAAATATTTGAAGGCCTATCTATTATAGTCCAAATATTATTTCTTTTAAATTGATTAAGTTCATCTTGCATAGTATTAATCCAATTACAATCATTTTCAGCTTCTTCTATAGTTTTAGGTTCAATTTGAGATACAAATGCTAAATAATCATAAACATTCCAAAGGGATGATCGAGTACTTATACCTTTAGATGGATCACCAATGATAAGTTCTTTGGGGTGTCCATGAGCATACCTCCATTCTTTGGATAAAGGATCAATAGTAGATATGTTTTCATCACCTTGTGCTTGATCTCCTTCATTATTTTGATCAACTTCTTGTTCCTTTGTAGGCTCTTCATTGTTGTTCACCTTTTCAGTTCTTTTTGTACCTGTTTCATCACAAAGCACATCTTCTTTTCTAGAAGATTTCTGGTCAGATTCATCAAACACCACATGTATGGATTCTTCAACAATAAGTGTTCTTCTGTTGAAGACCTTGTATGCCTTGCTAAATATGGAGTAGCCTAGAAAGACTCCCTCATCTGACTTGGCATCAAATTTGCTCAAATTATCCTTACCATTGTTTAAGATAAAACAACAGCATCCAAAAATATGAAAATATCGAATTGAAGGTTTTCTACCCTTCCAAAGCTCATACGGTGTTTTCTTTAAAATTGGTCGGATTAAAACATGATTTAAAACACAGCATGCAGTGTTTATGGCTTCTGCCCAAAAATATCTAGGTAGGTAATTTTCACAAATCATGGCGCATGCCATTTCTTCAAGAGTTCTATTTTTCCTTTCTACCATCCCATTTTATTGAGGTATCCTAGGTGCTGAAAAATTGTGATGAATGCCATTTTCAATACAAAATTTGTCAAAATCAGAATTTTCAAATTCGGTTCCATGGTCACTTCTCAAAGATACGATTGAAACATCTTTTTCATTTGAAACTCTTTTATGAAATCTAATGAATTCAGAAAATGTTTCATCTTTGTGTGCTAAAAACATGACCCATATAAATTGTGAGAAATCGTTTACAATAACTAGACCGTACTTCTTACCTCCCAAACTAGATATTCTAGTTGGCCCAAAGAGGTCCATATGAAGCAGCTCTAAGGGTCTAGACGTAGAGATTACTCCTTTTGGTTTAAATGAAGATTTGGTTTGTTTTTCAAGCTGGCATGCACTACAAATCTTGTCTTTTTCAAAACTGAGTTTTGGTAAATCTTTTATCAAATTCTTTTTGCTAAGTTTTGAAATCAAATGCATACTAGCATGTCTTAGCCTACAATGCCAAAGCCAACTAGTTTCATTGATCTTGGCTTTCATTGCCACTAGGCATTGACCATTTTAAACAGGAAGATCGTCAAAATCTACAATATAAATATTGCCATACCTATGACCAATAAACTTGATGCCATTGGCATCTAGACTAAAAACAATACACATAGAAGATTCGAAAGTAACTTTGAAATCCTTGTCACAAAATTGACTAATGCTAAGTAAATTATGTTTCAAACCATCAACATATAATACATTATCAATGTAAGTAGAAGGGGTGATATGGACTTTACCAATTACAACAATCTTGCCCTTTCCATTATCACCAAATATCACATTACCATCATTTTGATATTCAAGTGTTGAGAACTGCTCCACATCTCCAGTCATATTCCTTGAGCAACCGCTATCGAGGTACCACATTCTTTTCTTATTGGTTGCAAGGCATACCTACAATAAAAATCAAGTGAAGATTTTAGGTACCTAAGTCATCTTGGGTCTTTTCAGATTAGTGGCAATGGTTCCATTTGGAATCCAAACTTTTTTAACATTATTCAATTTTCTCTTATTGCATAAGTAAGATTTATGCCCTATGGTACCACAAGCATAACAAGTAATGGATGATGATGCAGGCACAAAAAGATTTTTGAAAAACTTTTGCTTCTTTTGAGTTCTAAAACCTAAACCAGCTTTATCAAAAATAGCTCTTTGATTATTTAAAAGCATATTTAATTTTTTATAACTATATATAACTTTATCAACAAAAGGTTTTAACTTTTCAATTTCTTCTTTATATTTTTTGTTTTCTTCCAAGATTTCTTTGTTCTATTTTGAAGAGTTTTCACTTAATACAGAAAGGTTTTTCTTTTTCAAAGTTTCTTTTTCTTTTTCAAGAGCAGAAATCCTATCATTTAACTTTTTGTTTTGAAGAAGTAAGCAATCATTTTTATTTGAAAACTTATCATTAGCTTTGACTAAATCCAAATTTTGTCTTTTCAAATATTTATGTTTTGATTTTGGTTTTTGAAACTCTATAACTAATTCATCAAAGATTTCATGCAGTTCATTAAATGTAAGCTCATTTTCAGTTTTAGATAGTACCTCATCATGATCCGCCATCAAACAGAAGTTTGCAACTTCTTGCTGTTCTTCCTCAGAGCTGGAGTCTTTGCTATCACTCCAGGTTGCCATCATGGCCTTCTTCCTTAGTTTTCTTCTACTCTTCTTAAGTAAGGGGCAATCTATCTTGAAGTGGCCCGGTTTCTTACATTCAAAACATGTGGGCTGCTCTTTATCTTTCTCCTTTTCTTTCTCTTTGCTTGGCTCACCTTTCAGAGGTTTCTTCTTGAAGTTGTATTTCTTCTTCCTCATGAACCTTCTGAACTTTCTTGCCATTAGAGCCGTCTCATCTTCTTCATCTTCTTCTTCGGATTCATCGCTTGACTCTTCTCTTGCGGTTGATTTGAATCGATCACTTTCTTCTTCTTATCAACATCCATGTTCTTTTGTCTTAAGGAAAGCTCATAAGTCATCAATGAGCCTAATAGTTGCTCGAGGGGTAGAGTGTTGACATCCTTGGCTTTTTCTATGGCCATCACCTTGGCATCCCATGATGCCAGAAGAGACCTGAGAAGTTTATTTACAAGTTCACCATTAGATACAAACTTTCCTAAGCTTCTCATGCCATTCACAATATTTATGAACCTAGTATACATCTCACTAATAGATTCAGTAGGTTCCATCTTAAATATTTCATATATGTGAATAAGCATGTTAACCTTAGTAGTTTTCACTTGGTGTGTACCCTCATGGGTAACCTCAAGTGTGTCCTATAATTTCTTAGTGGAGAGATAGTTAGATATTCTATTGAATTCACTCAGATCAAGGGAACAAAACAATAGATTCATAGCCTTCGCACTAAGCTATATTTGCTTAATGTCATTCTCATCCCAATCATCTTCTATTTTTGAAGTGAGAATGCCATTAACCAACATAGTAGACTGATGAGGACCTTTTATGATTGTCCTCCAAAGATTATAATCAATGGCTTGAATGAATATGCGCAAGAGAGATTCCCAATAAGTGTAATTTGTGCCATTAAACAGTGGGGACGGTTTGAAGCTTGACCTTCAACAATACCCATTCCTATTAGGGCTGCCAAGATCTTTTACTCAAGATCCTTGGACCTACAAGAGAGTACCGATTCTTTGATACCACTTGTTGCCCAAAAATGGAGCCCAAGAGGGGGGTTAAATTGGGTTTTTTAAAAACTTAAAGCAATAATGTGCAGGCCTTGTGGTGTTTGTGAGTAAAGAAATTGATGCATAAGATTATATGTAGCAGAAAGTAATAAATAGAGTGCAAAAAGTAAAGAGCAAGAGATAAAAGAGATGATCATACATAAACACAAGGTTTATAGTGGTTCGGTAAAAAACCTAGCACCTACATCCACTCCCCAAGCCACCCTTGGGAACTCCACTATAATCTCTCCAAGATTACAGCTGACTTATTTTTTCAAAGGCTCACAAGTCAAAACCTATGTTGGTTTTATCACCTAGGCTCACCAACAAACCTTTACACTTGATTTGTCTTTGGGCTCACAAGTTATCCCTAGTTGGTTTTATCTCTTTGGCTCACCAACAACCACAACAACCTACTTTCAAGAAATCCTTGAAAGCTAGGTCAAATCACAAGAGAAATTCAGAGATACAATTTAAATAAACAAAACAAACTCACTTCAAGAGTAGAATGGAAGCTTTGAGGCTCTAATTGATGCTTTGTCTTGTCTTTTCCTTGGAATATTCTTCAAGCTCTCTTTTTGGAATGTTGAAAGGATGATCTTGTAAGCTTTTTTAGGGAATCACTCTTTAAATGGCTTTTGAAGTGAAGTTCTTGAGAGAATATTGACTTTTGGGCTTTGAATGGACTTCAATGCTTCAAGAATGAGTTTGGTGAAGCTTAAATACTTCAAAAACTTCCAAAAAATGGTTTGTGACTGTTGGAGCTTCGAATCTAGCCATTTGGAGCTTGAAAAGAAATTTCTGTACTTCAAAAAAATAGATCCGTTAGGGTTATCAGAACTCGAGTATCGACACTTGGCTGTCGAGTGTCGATACTTGGTTGTGAGGTGTTGATACTTGGCTATCAGGTTTCGATACTTGAACTTTCAAGTATCGACACTTGATTCACAGGTGTCAACACTTGACACAAAAATACTCTATTGGCCAAGTTCTAGATTTTCAAGAAGTCTCGGGCCTTGAGTCGACACTTGGAAACTTAAGTGTCGACAGGTATCGACACTTGAGTTTCAGCTATCGACACTTGAATTCTGGGTATCGACACTTGGTGTGCCAAGGAGTTTTTCTGTGTGCCAAATGCTGAAGTATCAATACTTAGCCTTCCAGGTGTCGACACTTGGTTCTGCAAAATTCAAAATTAAGTACAATTCAAGCTCAAAACACAAGTGTTGATTATGAAACTTAAATGCAATGTAATTAAGCAATAATTGAACTCATTTAACCCCTTTTTGCATGGTAAAGACTCCTCAAAATATGAAGGATGCTTCATTCCATAGCATGCCACGATACTTTAATTTTGAGAATTTGAGGTGCTTGTTTCTTGAAAACTCACAACTAGAAATAAACATTAGTACAAAATATGTACTCAACATTTTGTTGTTCATCAAAATCACTAGGTAGAGCCAACAGGGCTCGCTTGGTATCACTGCTGGCTCCCTAGACTTTACAAAGTTTGAGATGATGAAAGTGGAGCTAATACCTAAATATGGTGATATCTCAGGTACATAGGCATTGGGTCCACTACTATTCATTATTTTGGATGGGCCAGCTTCGCGAGCAGAAAATTCTTTGACAGTCACATATTCCTCTGCATAAAATTCTTTATCTTTCCTTTGGGAATTAGCCAAGTTATTATTTAGTTCATTACTTTGGTTCAGCTTTTGACTAATTTCCGTATGCATATGCTGTGCAAAGGTAAGTGCCTGTGTGGACAGGTAGATTAGGTTTATAAATTTATTGGACTCAAGACTAATACCTAATAGACTTGACTAGACTTCCCTATCAAAGAAAATTTATTGGACTCTCTAAGGGACAAAACCTAATAGATTATAAACTCTTTAAGTTTGACCCTAGCATGACATGCACATGAGAACTTACTATGTACTTCTACTAGGTTCCATAGGGTTTTCCTAAAGTAAGATGCAAACATGACCTGAATAATGAACGAATGCAACATGCAAACTCCTATAAAATGCAACCTAATACTAAAAAAAATAGAAGAAGTTTTAAGAAATGGTAGAAAATAAAATGTAGGTTCAGGGTTAGTCTGGCAGGAAAAGGGTTCAGGATTGATTGGATAGAATGGAATGCAAGAAGGTGTGTTAGGAATTAGTCCTAGACTAATGAGGTTTATCTTATGGATTTGAGGTATTCCTACAGGGTTTATAGTATGGAAGAGTGGGTCACTAATCTCAAGGAGGAGATCATTAATGGGAACTATAGGATGGGATTTTTCCTGAGGGTACTGATAAGCCAAATCCTTAATAAAGTCATCGGGTTCAAGAAATTTAGGACTGGGCTTTATTCTTGGGCTTTTATTGAGTGGCTCCTCAGGTAAAACTCTAACAACAGTACCAGGGTTCTCTTCTTCTAACTGCTCTTCCATTACAGGTTCAGCTTGGGTGTGGTCAGGTTCCTCTAATATTGGGTGGTCTTCTATGTGGATGTGGTCAGGGTTAACTGATTATAGGGTAGCTTTTACTTGGGCACCTACTGGATCAACTAATTCTAGGTCTTCTATAGGGTACTCTTCTAGATCTTCAATAGACTCATTATCTTCATACTCCTCTACTAGACTTGGGTCAGCCTCATATATTTCTTCTTCTAAGTCATCTTGGTGAACCAATGGGGTGGTAAGAGGGGTTTGGCTAATGAAAAATTGACTAGGATCTTGGGTAACAGGGGTGGGTAAACTAATGGTTATGGGTTCATAGGTTATGGGTTTAAAGGTTATAGGTTCAATGGTTATGAGTTTATAGACTATGGGTTCAAAGGTTATGGGTGTATAGACCATGGGTTCAAAGGTTATGGGTTTATAGACTGTGGGCTCATATTTATAGGTTGCTTGGTTGTTCGTTTGGGTCATCTAGGTTAACTGATCTTGGGTTTGGTCAAGTTTAGTATTGAATTGGTCAAACCTATGATCTATTTGGGCAAGCTGGGCTTGGGTTTGGGTATAGGATTGGTCAAACCTACAGTTCATTTGAGAGATAATCTGATCACTCATGGCCTTCATCATGGCCTCAAAATTGAAATCCATAGTTGGGCTGGGTTGAGGTTTGGACTTTTGGTATTTAGTTTCTAATCTAGTGGTCATGCAACAAATCAAACAATCAGAGTGGAATGATGCAGCCAAGCATGCAAAAGAAAAAAAAAAAGGCTAGTGCAATCTAGAGTTTCCTAGACCTAGAGCCAAAACTGGGTGGGTCAACTCAACTTATACCTAACCCAGTAGCTAATCCTTCCACTGGCCAGGTAGGGGGTGGGAGTATGGGAGGCCCCCCTGCTTTCGTAGGGACCCAATTAAAAATCACAACACCACTTAGGTCATTTGACTCTGGACCCCCAGCCTTAGACACCAGCTTTCAGTAATAGCTAAAAGATTAAATACACTAGTTGGCCCACACAGTTCGGACCTGACCTGTTGGGTGTCACCTAGCCCACTAGGACAAACTAAGTCTAATTAATTCTAGTTAAGCATTGGGTGAAAATGCTGGGTGGTTTTTTTGGACCCAGGATAGGTTATGACCTCCTGCCTTAATGTTATATTGATTGCCTTTAAGGTTAGATTAAAAGATGATGAACATTCAATGATCTTGATGCAATCTAAAATAATAAGAAAATAAAATAATTTTTAATTAATTTATGAGATGTCAAGTTAAGTTTAAGTTAACTGGGGTTATCAAACAAAATTTGGCTTGGGATTGGGATGGGTGGAAGTTGATTAGGTTAGGTTGAGTTAAGTATGCAGAAATAGCAGAATCAGAGAATTAGGGTTTCAGATGATACAGAATTTGATATAGTTAATGATACAGAAAAAATTAAAAAAACTCTAGAATAGAGGATGGACGGTTTTGATAATACCTACCAAATTTCATGCAGAAAAAAAATCAAATGATGATGCAAATCCTAGGATTTTTTGGACTGCTGCAGAAATGTTCAAGATTCTGTTAGGGTTTCTAATATGCTAAATTTTAATGATTTAGGATTTTTATAAAACTAATTAAAAATTATGAAAATTATTAGAACAGAAAAGAGTACATGACATGTAATTTTTATTAAAAAAAAAATTTCTAAGATGCCAAAATAAGATGAAACCTAGACACCTAATGCAGTGGATAGGATGCAGAAATTAGGGTTTGTGAATGCAAAGCAGATAAAAAATATCCTAAACCTGCTCTGATACCAAACTGATGCAGGGCAACTCTAAGATTGTTGAACATGCATTAAAAATAGTAAACTAATTTTTTTATAATTTTTATAATTTAGGTTTGTAGGCTAAATCTCCAAATAAAAGTAAGAACTAGAAAATGAGATAGCAAGGCAAAGAATCATCATGATCGCAAAGAACTCATGCAAGATAATAAGTAACCAGGACTCGAGAGTTGAAAAACTCTCGATTTAGCATAGCTTATTTTCATCAAATCAGAAATTAAAAGAAGGAAAGGATGTTACCAATCAGTGATTTGAAGAACTTCTGATGAAGAGATCACACAGCACTCTGATTGGAGTTTGGATGATGAAGCTTGGTTTCCTTGATTAGATGGCTGATTTGGGCAATCCTAGAGGCAAGAAAAGCCTTCTCTGGGGAGGTGAAACACCTCGGGGATCCTACAAAACATCAGGGGTTAATTAAAATAGCAAGTAAGTAAAAGAAAGGAAACTAGGTTTAGAAGGAATCATGTTAGGGTTTAGAAGTGGGGTGGCTTGAAGCTTGATGAAGATCTCCTTGCTTGGAGACCTAGGGCACTCCTTCTTGAACGTGTGAAGACTTGGATGGTAGTGAGTTAGGGTATGGAAGGATGCTAGGATAGCAAGGAATTTGGCTAAGAACAATAGTAACCAAAGAAAAAATAAAAATAAAGTAACACACAAGCTCGCAAGCTCAAATAAATTCACCAGGATTTTGATATCATGAATAAAAGTTGATTACAAGAGGGGGAGAGGTAGGGTATTTATAGAGTTTCCATGCCCTCTAACTAGGGTTACACACTTAGGTTACAAGTCCTCTGCTAGCTAGGTTAGAAAAATAAATCTTAAAACAATTAGGAGTATAAGTCCCAACTAGGTTAGGATTTGACCTAGTCTTCTCCTTCTCCCTTCATGCTTTGACTATTCAACTCAAGGACACCTCTTGGACTTGGTCAACACTTCAAGGATGCCTATGAGGGCATATTGGGCTTCTAGGGATAGCAAGGGGCCAGCCCAAAGGGGCTTGGGTGCATGGACTTGGGCCTCCGAAAGCTGGGGTGGCCTGGTAGCCTGGTTGCAAGAATATTCCATGGAATCTTGCTTCTTTAGGGCTTAGGCTTGGTTCCTGGGCTTGATTTCCTTGGATTGGGATGCAGGTGGACCTCTGGAATCATAGATGCCCTGGTTTGGGAATATGCTATGGCATTTGGACTGGAATCTGGGCATTTGGAGGGCATCTTGAAGGAATCAGGATTTCTGGAAGCATCTTGGATCCTGAGTTGTCACACAAAATCCACTAGGCTGATGTAGTGGCCTCTGACTCCTGGATGTGGCCTGGTGGAACTCTAAAATAGGGTGACCTTTTCTCTTGTACAAAAATTGGGCTCATACTGGACTCATAATTGATGTACAGGACTCAAAATACTGACTAGGTTGAGGGTTGAGACAAATCAACTAACCTCAACTTATTACAAGACTCAATCTTAATTGATTATAAAATTTTCAAAACTTTGACACATGACTAATTAAACCATATGAAATCCAGGTATCTGTGACTGATCCTGGTGTCCCCACCAATAAACTTCTCCCTCAGGCTCACTAATGGGTTCAGGGGTCTTTCCCTTGCAAACTAATGGGATAGGAGTAGTAGGCTGGTTTGAAGGAATCTGTCTAAGAATTGGCCTAGAGGTGCTAATCATGCTGGGCTTAGGTCGGCTACTCATGAGTTCTCTTTGATAAGACTCGAATTCTTTAGCAATCCAATAAGCTTCCTCTAAAATATAAATTTTCCATTGAAGTAATTCCTCTTAGGTGTCCTTACATAGGTCTCCTCGAAATCTAGATATAGTCATGGTCTTAGATTCGGTTGTGTTACATCTCCTGACAAACCCCTTGAATTCCTTAATATACTCAGATACTGGTCTATCACCCTGTCTTAGTTTGTACTATTGGTCTAAAAGTCTTTGCTCATAAAATTTATGTAGGTACTTTTTTCTTAGCCTACTTCTTATGGTTCTCCAGCTACGTATTATATCTCCTCTTTAATAACATTCATCCTCAATAGCTACCCAATGCCACTTAGCATATCGGGTTAACCTATGTGTGGCCAATCTAAATTTCTCTATCTTCGACATCCTAGTGTACTCGAAATAGTGATCCATGCTCTTCTCCCAATCAATATACACCTCTTGTCTTCCATCAAAAGTGGGTGCATAAGGTTGGTTGCTCCTAATGGGTCTCTCCTCGGAGTCAACCAAGTATGGGTATGGGCTCTTAGGGCTAGACTCAGGGACAAGATCATGATCATAGGCTCTTAGATCAAGGGAATTAGGCCTAGAGGAGTTGAATTTAGCATGGGCCTTGCGGGCTTCTGCCCGTGCCTCTGCTTGGGCCATCTTTTGGTCTAAATGAGCCAGTTGTTCGCTGAGGACCCACAAGTGGGCTTCAAGGTTTGATCCCATGACTATAGTGGGCTGGATAAGGACTTATGGGCTAATGGACTCCTAATCTAGACTAGACATGCAACACACAATAGAGGGTACTATGGTTTGCTAGACCTAGGAGTTCAAATAGAATGGGTTAACGTAGAAGACACACAGCACAACAACTAGCCCTTTCACTGGCCAGGTAAGAGGTGGGAGTGTGGGAGGCCCCCCTTGCTTTCTCAAGGACCCAATTAAAGAACCACAACACCGCTTAGGTCATTTGACGCTAAACTTCTCGCCTTAGACACCAGCTTTCCGGTAGTAATTGAAGGGTTGCATGCACTAGCTTCCCCAAAATGGTTAATTTCGACTCGTTGATATCCCTAAGCTATTAGGTTACTAATTGATTTTAGATTAGGCTTAGGTTCGACATGCAAGGGTGGTGGTTTTTGAGCTAAGGTAATGACCTCCTTCCCTTATCTTGTGATATTGATGCCCTTAAGTCAGTTATGCAAATGATGGCAAGCATATGAAAATGCAATTAGGGTTTCTAGTATTTTTGACGTTTTATGAGTATATGTAGTTTTTTTCTTGTTTTGGTATTTTTTTAAGTAGAAATATAATTTGCAGATAATGGCCTAATATGCAGAAAACATGCCAAAAATTTAAGATATGCAAAAACTATACTAAAAGAACCCTAAACTTGCTGAAATAAGCTTTGCTGAAAAATAAGGCAGAACTATTCTCAGGCAGTATTCCGGCTGGCAGAAAATTCACAGATCGAAATAATTCTTGAGAAAATTCTGAAAATTAATATAAATTATAAGGAATCCAAAAAAATAAAAATCAGATTTTTCTAAGTTTTTTTCAGGTAGAAACAATTAAAATAGTAGGCTATGTACTGAGATGGCCGAGATGGAAATTACCTTAATGAAGCTCTTTGTTTTCTTCTTCAGGGGTCAATCACAGCGGCACCCCTACACACCATAGGAGATCCCTTCAATTAGGAAGAGAGGGTCTTGCAGCGCTCTTGTCTCCTATGATCGGACGGCCATGGTGAAGCATCCGATCTGAATATTCAAAGAGAAACTGAGCCCAAACAAGCTCTGATACCAAAATGATGCAGGACTAAAAATGCATGCAAAATATTTTTATATTTTTATATGTTGAGTTATGTATCTAAATCCTAAAAATAAGGCCAAGAATTTAAGTAGAGAGTTCTATGCAAAAATAAGAAGCAACAGCATGCAAAAAGATCTGAAAAGTAATAAAAAAGAGGACTGTCGAGGCTGAGAAGTCCCGGTTGGGCTCGTTCCCCTTCATTAATGCTACTGGAAAGTAGAGGGAGCATACCTGACAAGATCTAGTAGATGAATCCTTACAGAGATCTCTCTTCGCTCCCGGATGTGGCCTGGATGATCAAGTCGAAGACCCTGCGGATTCGCAGCTTCAACCTGATGATCCGATAGCAGCCCGGCTAGAATCAATGGATTTGTAGACATCGAGGGACCTAGAAATAGCCTATCAGGGGTTAGAAAATAATGCAAGGATGAAGAAATAAATTGAAAACAGCAAGGATGGAAGAGTTTTTGTGTTGGGCGGCCAAGGCTCGGAGAGATGGCTTCTAGGGTTTTGATGGTGGCTAGAGGCAGGGCGTAGGAGACAAGGAAAAAGAAGGGGTTCTCACAGATTCCCCTTAGCACACAGCAAGCACACAGTAGAAGTTGGAAAACTCAATTTATATTCATTAAAAATTATTAAATTTTCATACAAGGGGTCCCTTATATAGAGTCATGAGATTTAGGGCCCAAGTAAAGTAAAAGAAAACAAGGAAAATAAGGGGTGCCCACTTTCTTCCTAAAGTGTGGGGCTGAATAAATGGAAGAAAATAATCTCATGCCATACAAAATCCCTCAAAACAAGGTAGGTAGTGAGCAACCAAAGGGGGGGACCAAGGGGCGCCAACTTCTTACTTCTCTTGGCTTGGGGTGGACCACTTCTTTCCTAAGCAAGCTGGCATGAATCATGGGATTCATGTTTATCTGTTTTGACTTTCCTTCTTGTCATGATGGCATGTGGAGTTGGTATGCTTGGGGTGTGGAAGGGGTGTGCTGGCGTGCGATCATCAACTCCTCATGCATGGGCCGACTTCATGATTCTCCAAGTAATCCTAGGTGGCGAAATACAGGGTGTGATTGGGACTCCATAAGATTACTAAGGTGGCACGCTGGGTGGTGTCCTTCACATGCTTGAGTCTTCTTTGACTGGGCTTGACTCAATACAGACTTAATACAACTGGACATGATTACAAGACTCAGAATTTGATTAGGTCAACATGAGCTGACTTGATCGACTGATCCAAAACCCTAATGGTATGGATCAAATGCTACATACAGGACTCAATTGTGAAAAAGCCAAAAACATGACTCAGGGGCTAAAGTAGGGACTCAAATAGGCTAAGCCCTTAATACAAACTGGACTTAAATAGACTAACACTACTAGGAAATCCACAGAGGGTTGAGAAGCCTCTGTCTAATTTTAGTACCTCTGGTGTCCGCACCACTTCACATGAACTTAGTTGGACCAATTAGGACTACAAGCCTAGATGGTATGAAATATGCTATTATGATAGAAGATGATTTTTCTAGATTTACATGAATTTTGTTTATTGCTCACAAAGATGAAACCTTCAAAGTAGTTCAAAAATTTTACAAAAAGGTTTCAAATTAGAAAAACCTTTAAATAATTTTCATTAGAAGTGATCACGGCACCAAATTTGAAAATCAATTTTTCGATGATTATTGCATACAAAACGGCATTGATCACAACTTCTCTGCTCCTAGGACACCATAACAAATTCGTATTGTATAAAGGAGTAATAGGACTCTGGAAGAGATGGCCCAAACGATGTTATATGAAGAAAATCTTTCAAGATACTTTTGGGCAGAAGCGGTGAACACTGCTTGCTATATTTTGAACGGCATTTTGATTCGTCCTATTTTGAAGAAAACCTCCTATGAGCTTTGGAATGAAAAGAAACCCAACATTAATTATTTTCATGTATTTGGTTGTAAATGCTTTGTGCTTAACAATGGTAAAGATAATCTAGGAAAATTTGATGCTAAACCTGATGAAGCAATTTTCCTTGGTTATTCATTACATAGCAAATCATATAGAGTATTTAACAAAAGAACTCTTACTATTGAAGAATCTATGCATATTATTTTTGATGAAACTAACCCTTCACCTTCTAAGAAAGAAGAGTACATACAGGTACAATTCAAAAGGAAATGGAAGACATGAGCATACAAGAAAGACCAACTCAAGAAGGAGAAAAAATAGTAAGGATCATGCTGATCTACCAAGGAAATGGAGGTATGTAATGAAGGAAAACCAGTATACCAGACATCTATCCTAGACATGCTATACTAGGGAGTAGGTATTGCATAATTAAACTTTTTAAACATGCATACGGAAAAACCTACTCATGCACAGGGTCTAACATAAACATGATGCATGAAATAGATATAGAGGCATGTAAAGGCAAGTGCAATAATTATATATAACATGATAATTTCTAGATCTAAGCATACATGATAACAAAAATAAATAATATACCTGATCGAAGCAGGAAGAAGCCGACTCCCTCAGTCTACAGAACAGATCAGCAGCAAATCAAAGCAGCCGGTTATACTCCTTCAACAGTAAATCAAATCTGCAACACAGCAAGAAGAGGAGAGGATCCAATCTCTCAAAGTGTCCAAATGTCCACCCTCTAGAGTATCCATGCGTGGGCTCTCGCTGATCCAACTTCTGAAAGGATGCTAGTCCTCTAGGAATCAACGAACAGGTCACACGGCAACGTGGAGTAAGGAAAACCAAATGATCCTCATGGACGGTCTTCTCCAAGACCGCCCAAACTCTACCAAGAGCATACAATATAGAACTTAAAATCAGGGAAGGAATACACGGGATGCAGCACTCAGATTTTCCATTGGGATGCAGCACTCAGATTTTTCGTCACAAAGAACTCTCTCACGGATGGTATAAATCCCTCTCTGCTCCTCTCATACAAGCCCTGTTCTTCCCTTTTTGCACCCGCCTGTTCCTCCCTCTCTCACACGGCAAGGCTTGAACCCTTCACTCCTCTCTCTCTTCTTCTCACGGCCAGCAACCCACATGAAAAAAATGGCTGAGAAATAAATGCATGAAGAAAAAATCGAGGACTTCGGCTGAGAAAGCCTATACCAAAAATCTCTCACGACTCCTCTCAAATGCCCTGTTCATCCCCTTCATTGCTCACACCCTCCAACCAAGAAATAAGTGGCAGAGAAGAAAACTGAGAAGTCCAGGGAAAACATCATGAGAGGAGAATAGATAAAATCCGTGAAGGAGGTAAATCATGTAAAGGCTAGGAAGACGTGTGAAGGCCATGTGAGAGAGTTCAAATCAAAACAAAAAACACCATTGCATGGCTCCTTGGAAAGGCTCTTGATTAGTTGGGAAGCCAGGAACCGCGCGCTGGAAGAGGGCTCAAAACATCGTGAAATAGGGAGGTCGAGCGGGAGAGAAACACCGTGAGAGATCCCATCTAGATCACGGTGCAAAAGGATAAGAATCTAATATCCAAAGCTTCAAACAAATTTCAAGCTCAACCGATCAACAGTAGTTCTTATCCCAAGCATCACCCGATTGACTTCATGCGGTGCAAATCCCGTACACACGATAAAAACAGGGAAGCGACAACAGGGAAAATCTTAAAAAAATCGTGTAAACAAACAAGTATAAAACCGGTTCAACAAAAAAACCAAAAATCGGTTCAGCCAAAATCCATGGTCTGACCAAACCCGATTGATATGGCTGTTATGCTAACGTGGCGTGTCTCAGGTCCCGCCGGATGCGGTTCGAACCACGTCGATTTTTTTTTGGCAAACGAGAGCGGAGGGGTCCACCTCGGCCGAAGCTGGCGGCCCCTCGCTCCCTCACCAGGTGGTGCCCGGAGATGGGTCCACCTCTGCCGAGGTCGAGCCAGGCCTCCCTACTCCTTCACCAGTTGACGCCCGGAGACGGGTCCACCTCGGCCGAAGTTGAGCACTTCTCTGCTGCTCCGCCAGGTGTCCGCCCAGGAGGGGTCCACCTCGGCCGAAGCTGGCGGCTCCTCGCTCCCTCGCCGTGTGGCGTCCGGAGACGGGTCCACCTCTACCTAGGTCGAGCCGGGTCCTGCTCCTTTGCCAGTTGGCGCCCGGAGACGGGTCCATCTCGGCCGAAGTCGAGCACTTTTCTGCCGCTCCGCTAGGTGTCCGACCAGGAGGGGTCCACCTCGGCCGAAGCTGGCGGCCCCTCGCTACCTCGCCAGGTGGCGCCCGAAGACGGGTCCACCTAGGACGAGGTCGAGCCGGGTCCTCCTGCTCCTTCGCCAGTTGGCGCCCGGAAACGGGTCCACCTCGACCGACGACGAGCACTTCTTTGCCGCTACGCCAGGTGTCCGCCCAGGAGGGGTCCACCTCGGTCGAAGCTGGCGGCCCCTCGCTCCCTTGCCGGGTGGCGCCCGGAGATGGGTCCACCTCTGCCGAGGTCGAGCCGGGTCCTCCTGCTCCTTCGCCAGTTGGCGCCCGGAGACGGGTCCACCTCGACCGAAGTCGAGCACTTCTCTGCCGCTCCGCCAGGTGTCCGCCTAGGAGGGGTCCACCTCGGCCGAAGCTGGCGGCCCCTCGCTCCCTCGCCGGGTGGCACCCGAAGACGGGTCCACCTCTGCCGAGGTCGAGCCGGGCCCTCCTGCTCCTTCGCTAGTTGGGGCACGGAGACGGGTCCACCTTGGCTGAAGTCGAGCACCTCTCTGCCACTCCGCCAGGTGTCCGCCCTGGAGGGGTCCACCTCGGCCGAAGCTGGCGGCCCCTCGCCAGGTAGCGCCCGGAGACGGGTCCACCTCTGTCGAGGTCAAGCCAGGCCTCCCTGCTCCTTCGCCAGTTGGCGCCCGGAGACAGGTCCACCTCGGCCGAAGTCGAGCACTTCTCTGCCGCTCCGCCAAGTGTCCGCCCAGGAGGAGCCCACCTCGGCTGGCGCCGGCCCTACTTAGTGAGGCCTCCGAGAAGTGGGGGCACGAGTTTCAAAATCGCCACTTGGGAAGCAAGCATCGTGCCTCGTAAGGAGCACCGGTACGGTCCGCAGTGACGTGCAAAACCTCGTTTACATTGGCCCGACGGGCCCCACCCTCGAGAAGTGGAGTCCAGGCGGGCAGGAGCCTGCAACGGACATCGTCAATGCCTGGGAAGGAGAGCGCCCGCGCTCGGCCCAAGTCCTCGCCAGTATCTTCCCTCCCCCCTTTTTTTTTCTTGCTAGGCTCGGCAAGCAAGAGGATGGGGCCACCGAGTTTCCGGACCCGAAGGGGAAAAGAAAAAGGGGGGAGGGAGAGAAAGGTGAAAGCCAAGAGGGAGCCTCCCAAGGGGGAGCTGGAGGCAACGTGATGGCATAAAAGGATGTGAAGAGCGGGCAGCAAGGTAAGTAAAAAAAAAAGGCGGGAAGAAGAAGGCATCTAGAGAAGGGTCCGGGGATCCGAGAGGGGTCCTTAGGTGCGAGCTCGGTGAAGGAGCTGGGCCCAATTTCCACTCTTTCTAACACCTCCTTTGTTAATATCTTCTCTAAATCTGGGGCTCCTACAGGAACTCGCCTTAGGAAATCTGTTCCATCTCGCCGCTCTCTAACTTGACCATCGGAGCTCCCTCGCCGGAAGCCCCGGCCAGGATCTCTGACCTTGTTTTGCTGGACCGGAAGCTCGGAGATCTCGAGGTGAGACAGTCTGAGACCGGTACCAGCTTTGAAGCTACAGGCCGTCGTGGTGAGATCGGCAACAGATTGGCGCACCAGGTAGGGGGGCAGGACAGCAACCCCAGTGCGAGCCAGCTCTCCGCGGGCGAAAGCGCGCTCCGACCGTGGTGGTGACACGTGGACGCGAAGCGTCCACCAGTCGAGTAGGGGAAGTCCCTTCCCCTCAAGGGCCGCGTAGCCCGGAGAGGGAGCTTCATGCTCCACCTCCTCTTCCTCCACAGTCGTCCCCGGTGGATGGACCTTTCGCAGCTGTCATCCAATAGCTGCAAACCCTGACCACAGCAGTGCGGCAGCTACAGCACCAGCAGCGGTCCCTGGCCACTCAACCCCAGCCAGGGACCCCCGCGGCTCGGGCTGCAGGGGCCCGCGGAAGCCTGCGCTCCATATAAGGTAGACCCTCTCATCCACGGGCAGTCTCCAACCCCTACGGGAGCCACCAAACTTCCGCGAAGAGGAATTACTCCAATTCGGCTGATCACAAGAGTCGATCCCCGGCCAACAATGCCGAGATGGCGTGGCGCAGCAGGCGACGTCGGGGCAAGGCCCCCTGCCGAGACCGATCGGCACCCCCTTCGCCAGCAGCCTCAATGGAAGATTCCACCGACGAGGCCATCAGGCGCCAGGCCGAGAGGCGCTTGGAGGAGCACGAGCGCAAGCTGGCGGAGTTCGCCCGCTGCTTTGCCGACATGCAGAACTCCTCGACGGACTCGACGGGCTATGACGCCCGACCACCCTTCTCCCGGGAAATCCAAGAGGAGCCGATTCCGAGTCGGTTCCGCATGCCACAAGTAGATCCCAACGATGGGACCATCGACCCCTTGAATCATCTAGAGAGCTACAAGGCTCTCATGAGGGTCCAGGGGGCCACGGACGCTCTTTTATGCGTCGCCTTCCCCGCTACCCTCCGGAAGGCCGCTCGAGTCTGGTTCACCTGCCTCGAGCCCGAATCTATTTGCTCCTTCCATCAACTGGAAGGAAAGTTCGTGGCACACTTCGATGCTTGCCGGAAGGTGCCGAGAGAGGTGGACAGCCACTTCTCCATCCGTTAGCAGGACCAGGAGCTGCTTCGGGACTACATTACCCGCTTCAAGATCGCTGCCTTGGAAATCTACAGTCTAGACGATCCCGTTGCCATGCTGGCATTGAAGCACGGGCTCAAGACCTCCCGCTTGACCTATTCCCTGGATAAGAAGCCCCCCAGGACGTACTCCGAGCTCCTCCTCTGTGTCTACAAGTACATCCGAGCGAAGGAGGCCGATCGCACCAAGCGAGAGCTGGACGGGAGGTCCTCGAAGAAGCCAGCCCCGAGGGATGCCCCCAGGACCCGGAGGCCTGGACCACCTGCTGATCTCTGTCCAGGCCCGAAGTCGAGGAGTGGCGCTGCCCCGGAGCGAAACTTCACCCCTCTCCTTGCTCCCAAGACGAAGATCCTTATGGAGATTGAGGGTGAGCACTACCTTCGCCGGCCTCCTCCTCAGAACCCAAGGAGCATCCGTGACAAGACAAAATACTGCCAGTTTCACCGCGAGCACGGCCATGACACAAAGGAGTGCTGCAATCTGAAGCGAAAAATTAAGGAGCTGATTAAAAGAGGCTACCTCAGGAAGTTCATGAGGAACGAAGCCCCGGCAGAGGGACAGTTGCTCGCAGCCCTTCCCCCAGTCCCTGCGATTGATAACCGCCCAACGGAGAAGCCGGGGGGCATGATCTCCTGGGAGATCGGGCGTGCGACAAAAAGAACCCGGGAGGCAGGAGACCCGGAGGATGTACCCCCCTTTGAGAAGGGGAATGAAAACAAAAATGTAAACAATGATGCAGTGGTGGTCGAGATGACCATCGCAAAGCATCCTGTACGTCGCATTATGGTAGATAGTGGGAGCTCTACTGACGTGCTTTTTTATGATGCTTTCTCCCGAATGAACCTGTCTCATGATCAATTAAGGCCGGTGCACACCCCTCTTGTGGGCTTTACCGGGGATTCGGTGGGGGTCGAAGGGGAGATCACTCTCCCTATCACTACCAGATCCCCACCTCGGCAGACTACTATCATGATGACGTTTACTGTTGTCAAGCTCTCCTCACCTTATAATGCAATCCTTGGCCGTCCGGGGCTCAACCAGCTAGATGCTGTAATTTCCACCAAGCAGTTACTGGTGCAGTTCCCCACAGCCTCTGGGACTGGGGTGATGAGGGGGACGACCCAGCCCACTAGCATTGCCTTCAGACGGTCCCGAGTGCCCGAGGCACTAAGCTCGGCCCCGATGTCAACGACTTCGACCTAAGGGAAAAGGAACCCAGGGGAGGACCCGTATAACACCTGTTGACGTATCCCCTCGGTTCGGACCCTCAGAAGACTGTGCATGTGGGGGCCTAGCTCCCGGAGGAAGAACGGATCCACCTGCTGGTTTCCTCCGCGCGAACGTGGATGTGTTCACCTGGTCCGCATCCGACATGCCAGGCATCCCCTCGAAAGTCATCACCCACAGGTTGAATGTTGACCCGAGGTGTCGCCCGATCCGCCAGAAGAAGAGGAGTTTCGCTGTAGAAAGGCAGAAGGCCATCAATGAAGAAGTAGAGAAGCTCCTCACCGCTGGCTTTATGCGGGAAGTACAATATCCTAGTTGGCTGACGAATGTGGTCATGGTGAAGAAGAGTAGTGGCAAGTGGAGGATCTGCGTGGACTACACCGACCTCAACCGAGCTTGCCCGAAGGATAGTTTCCCTCTTCCGAAGATTGACCAGTTGGTGGACACCACTTTGGGGCATCGCCTCCTCTCTTTCATGGATGCCTTCTCCGGGTACAACCAGATTCAAATGCACCCAGAGGACGAGGAGCACACCGCTTTCATCATCGATCGCGGAACTTAATGTTACAAGATGATTTCATTCGACCTCAAGAACGCCGGGGCCACGTACCAGCGGCTGGTCAACAAAGTTTTCAAAGATCAGATCGGCCGCAACATGCAGGTGTACGTGGACGATATGCTGGTAATGAGCAAGCCTCTTTCGGACCATGTCGGTGACTTGGCGGAGACTTTCGGCAACCTCCGACTTCACCAGATGAAGATGAACCCGATGAAGTGCGCCATCGGCGTGTCCTCCAAGAAGTTCTTGGGGTTCATGGTGACTCAAAGAGGGATAGAAGCCAACCCGAAAAAGGTCCAGGCTATTTTGGACATGGAGCATCCCACCTCCAAGAAGCAAGTGCAACGATTCACCGACCGGATAGCCGTCCTGAGTCAGTTTATCTCGAGGTCTACCGACCACTGCCGGCCCTTCTTCAAAGTGCTGAGGAAGATGAACAACTCTAGGCCCGAAGAAGGAGAGGAGCTCATCCTGTACCTAGCGGTCACCCCGGAGGCCATCAGTGCGGTCCTAGTTCGGACCGACGACCAGGGAATGCAGAGACCGATGTACTATACGAGCAAACTCCTCTGCGATGCAGAGCTCAGGTATTCCCGGTCTGAAAAACTCATTTTTGTACTAATAGTGTCCGCCCAGCATCTCAGGCCTTATTTCCATGCACACCCCATTACCGTCCTGACGGATCAGCCGCTGAAAGCGATACTCAGCCGACCTGACACATCCGGGCGATTGGCGAAGTAGGCACTCAAGCTTAGTGAGTTTGATATTACTTATCGACCAAGGTCGGCCATGAAGGTGCAAGTACTCGCCGACTTCTTGGTCGAGTGTGCAGGCCTGGGCAAGGGGATGGAGGAAGGCCCTCTAGCCCGGCAGCCAGAACCGGGACCCGAGGAGGACGTTTGGATCCTTCATGTGGATGGGGCCTCGAACTCCAGCAGGAGCGGGGCCAGTCTCATCCTCGCCAATGGTGAGTGGGTCGTCACCGAATGTGCACTCCATTTCTAATTCACCGCAACTAATAATCAGGCGGAGTACGAAGCGCTCCTCACGGGGCTGAGAGTGTCCCACGAGTTGGGCGTGGCCAACCTCAAGGCCTTCACTGATTCGCAGTTGGTGGCTGGATAGATCTCTAGAGAGTACGGCGCACGGGACCCTCAAATGGCGAAATACTTGGAGCTCGTGAGAACGAGCGTGGCTGGATTTCGGCGCTTCAGCATCTCCCATATACCTCGTGGAGAAAATGCTCGCGCGAACGCGCTCTCTCGACTGGCGACCCTGCCGGACTCGCTGTTGGGCCGCGCTTATGTTGAGCATCTCAAGGCCCCGAGCTACGAGACGCCCGTGGAAGTCCAACAGGTCAACCAAGAGCCCAGCTGGATGGACAAGTATGTCGAGTACATTACTAGCGGCATCTTGCTGGAGGACCGCATAGCGGCTCACCTTATCAAGAGGAAGGCCGCGCGGTTTGTCTTAATGGATGGACTACTGTATCGGAGGTCCTATTCCTACCCCCTCCTCAAGTGCCTGAGACTCGCGGAGGCCGCACTCGTGCTTCAAGAGATCCACGAGGGCATCTGTGGGAATCACATGGGGGGCAGAACACTGGCGTACAAGGCCCTCCGCCAAGGTTATTTATGGGAGACAATGAAGGAAGATGTAGCTGACTTCGTGAAGAGGTGTGACCGATGTCAGCGGCATACCATGGTGCTGCGTCAACCCTCCACTCCACTCTCCCAGCTCTCCGCTCCATGGCTGTTCGCTCAATGGGGAATGGATCTTTTAGGACATTTTCTCCCGGCGTCCGGGTAGCAGAAATTTTTGATCGTGGCCATCGACTACTTCATGAAGTGGGTCGAGGCCGAACCCCTAGCCCGAATCACGGAGGCAAACGTCGCCAAGTTCCTCTAGAAGTCAATCATCTACCGTTTTGGCCTACCGCACACCATTATCACCGATAACGGACGTCAATTCGACTGCCGGGAGTTTGAGGAATTCTGCAGCAATCTCGGCATCCACCATCGCTTCACCTCGGTGGTGCATCCACAGATAAACAGAGAAGCCGAGGTAACAAATAGGACTATCTTGCAGGGCCTCCAGACAAAGCTGGATCAGGCCAAGGGCAGGTGGGCGGAAGAGCTCCTGAGCATCCTATGGACATACCACACCACCCCGAGGATAGCCACCGATGAGACCTCATTCAATCTCGTCTTCGGAGCCGAAGCGGTTATCCCGATAGAACTCAGCCTACCCACCTTGCACGTGGAGCAGTATGATGAAGTGGAGAATCCCGCCAGGATGCTGCTAAACCTGGACCTCCTTGAAGAGACGAGGGACAAGGCTCGAGTCCGAATGGCGGCCTACAGGCAGCGAGTGGCCAGGTACTACAACTCCAGAGTGCGACCGAAGTCCTTCTGCCCAGGAGATCTGGTGCTCCGTCGGGCTGAAGATTCCCAGCCACAGGAGTGCGGGAAGCTCTCCCCGAACTGGGAAGGCCCTTATAGGGTGGCGGAGGTACTCCCTCACGGGGCCTACTACCTGGAGATGCTAGGAGGGTCCCGGTTCCCTCGGACCTGGAATGCCTCAAACTTGATGATGTATTACCAATAGTGTAAGGTTCCTTGAACTTCAGTAATGAAATCCTTTTTCTTCACCGAATGCTTCTTCTCACCTCGTAGGGAGAGAGCCACTTAGCTTTGAGTTCGGCGGACACGAGGGTGGCCGAAGACCCGCAAAGGCGACAGGTCCCAGACTTCGGTCTGGAAGGTGGGGCAGAATCAAATTCGCCCATGCAATCCCGGAGAACAGCCCGGCAAGCCGCGTAGGGCTCGGATAAAGCCTGCGGCCCCGGGGTTCAGTCCGGAGGTCCCGGACTTCAGTCTGGAAGGCGGGGTAGAATCAAATTTGCCTATACAGTCCCCGAGAACAGCTCGGCAAGCCGCGCAGGGCTCGGATAAAGCCCACGGCCCCGGGGTTCAGTCCGGAGGTCCCAAACTTCGATCTGGAAGGTGGGGCAGAATCAAATTTGCCCAAGCAGTCCCGGAGGACGAACCGGCAAGCCGCATAGGGCTCGCACAAAGCCTACGCCCCCGGGATTCAGTCCGAAAGTCCTGAACTTCAGTCTGGGGTGTGGGGCAGAACTTAGTCCACCCATGAGCTCGGCTCGGAATGCACTACGGGACTTAGTTTCAGTGCCCGAAACCAGAGTTCAGTCAAAAAAAAAAGAGAAGAAAGAAAGAAAGAGAGAGTGAAGCAATGATCTGGTGAAGAAGTAATTTCATTGCATTTGAAATGTAAATACATAGGAGGAGTCCCGACAGGCCGAGAGTCCTCGAAAAGAAAAAGAAGATACAAGAATAAAAGAAGAAGTCGGCAGTGCCGGGGAGGCTACTTCGGCGCGGCGGCATCCTCCTTGGGTTGGGGCGCACTTTCTCCGCCTGCACCGTCGATGGGTGGCTGCTCGGGGGGCTGCTCCGGAGTCGCAGCCTCATCACCAGCTAATGTTGGAGCTTCTCCACTGGGCTCCTGCCTCCTGCCACCAAGGACTACCCCGCTGAGGTCGAGCTTGGGGTAGAAGGAACTTACCTTCTCCCGGCATACCTGGAACCCCTTCAAGAAGGAGTCCATGGCAGCCTCCTGAACCTCCGCGATGTATTCCTCCGAGGCCCGCAACTTTGAGACGGCCTCCTGCGCCTCCCGCTTCGACACCTCCAGCAGCCCGTTAACGTAGGAGCTCTTCTCCTTGGCCGCGCTCAGCTCCCTCCGGACCTCCTCCACTCGGCACTCCAGCGACCAGGACTGAGCCCTGAGGCCGGTCTTCTCTGCCGCGTCCTCCTCGGTGCGGCGCTGGTTCGAGATCCTCTCCTCGGACAGAGAGGTCTCGAGCTCCTTGATGCGCCCCTCGGCACGGGCCAGGTCAAATCGGAGGACCTGGTTGTTCCCTCGCAGCTCGACCCCTTTTTCCATGAGGTCTTTGATGTTGGCTGCGAGCTTGTCGAGCTTCTCCTCCTTCTCAGCATCCTTCTTGGCATACCCGGCGAGGAAGTTCCTCAGCAGCAGCACATCGGTCCCAATCTACACCAGAAGAGGAAAGGGTCGACATAACCCAACTGGAACATTAAAAGGGAGAGCTCGGAACTCGGGACTTACCATGAAGAGCTGCGGGAGGATCCCGAGCAGCAAGTCGCTGTAGTCCCGACCACCCCTTAGACGGCGGTCCCGGTAGGTGCAGGCGAACTCCATGACCTTCTCTGCGATGCCCTGGTCATGGATCACGAAGCACCGGCTGGTGAGATTCGGCGGCGGGGTAGACATGTCGGCAGCAGCAGAGGCGACCGTCCCCTCACCAGGTAGAGCAGCCGTCAGTGGAGCCGTCGTCATGCTGGTGACCGCCGTGGGTGCAGTTGGAGCAGCGATTGAAGTAGGTGCTGCTCGGGGAAGGACTGGCCCTCCCTCTTCCATGATCCTGTCGAGGTCGACGACAGGAACATCGGGCGCCCGGACTCAAGGTGGCCTGGATGCGGGAGCCGGAGCCACGGGTCCGGAGATGGAGATCGGCGCGACATCCCGGCTCGCCTCGGTACGAGCTCTCTTCACCGGGGGTTCAGTCCCCTCGGCGGCATCCCTCTCCGCGGCACCCTCTAGCAGATTCTCCAGAGAGAACTTCATACCTGAAAGGAAGTAGAGGTCAGCCGGACCAACTAAAAAGAAAAGAAGAGGAAGAAGGGGAGAATGCGAGGTGAAAGGGAAGCCCGAGCCTTACCCAGCTCCCGGATGGGACTGATCCCCGCCTCGAATAAGTTCTGCTCCGAGAGCAGAACATCGAGGGTCGGGACCGCATCGCTCAGCAGCTGCGAGAAGACCTCTTGGTCCACTGGGTCGACCTGGGAGTTCCGGTTCGGAGACCGATCCGGCTCGCTCCAGGCCCAATCAACATCCTCGATCGAGACAAAAAAGAATCGGTTCTTCCAGCCCTTAATAGATGAAGGGAGGTCGAACCTGAGGCACCTAGGTCGAGGTGAGATGTACCACCAGCCATCATCGGTGGAATAGCGGTTCATGGTGAAAAGAGCCCTGAAGAGGGAGAAACGGGCAACAAACCCGTGAAAGTGACAAAAAACTATGAAGGCAAAGATGACCCGGATGGCGTTTGGAGCCAACTGGGCCGGGACCAAGTGGTAGTGGATGAGAAAGGAAAAGAAGAAAGAGACGGGTCCACCTTGGTCGAAGTCGAGCACTTCTCTACCGCTCCGCCAGGTGTCCGCCCAGGAGGGGTCCACCTTGGCCGAAGCTGGCGGCCCCTCGCTCCCTCGCCAGGTGGCACCCGGAGATGGGTCCACCTCGGCCGAGGTCGAGCTGGGTCCTCCTGCTCCTTCGCCAGTTGGCACCCGGAGACGGGTCCACCTTGGCCAAAGTCGAGCACTTCTCTACCGCTCCGCCAGGTGTCCGCCCAGGAGGGGTCCACCTCGGTCGAAGCTGGCGGCCCCTCGCTCCCTCGCCGGGTGGCGACCAGAGACGGGTCCACCTCTACCGAGGTCGAGCCGGCTCCTCCTGCTCCTTTGCCAGTTGGCGCCCGGAGATGGGTCCACCTCGACCGATGTCGAGCACTTCTCTGTCGCTCCGCCAGGTGTCCGCCCAGGAGGGGTCCACCTCGGCCGAAGCTGGCGGCCCCTCGCTCCCTCGCCGGGTGGCGCCCGGAGACGGATCCACCTCGGCCGAAGTCAAGCCGGGTCCTCCTGCTCCTTCACTAGTTGGCACCCGAAGACGGGTCCACCTCGACCGAAGTCGAGCATTTCTCTACCGCTCCGCCAGGTGTCCGCCCAGGAGGGGTCCACCTCGACCGAAGCTGGCGATCGCTCGCTCCCTCGCCGGGTGGTGCCTGGAGACGGGTCCACCTCAGCCAAGGTCGAGCGGGGTCCTCCTGCTCCTTCATCAGTTGGTGCCCGGAGACGGGTCCACGTCGGCCGAAGTCGAGCACTTCTCTACCGCTCCGCCAGGTGTCCGCCCAGGAGGGGTCCACCTCGGTCAAAGCTGGAGGCCCCTCGCTCCCTCACCGGGTGGCACCCGAAGATGGGTCCACCTCTGCCGAGGTCGAGCCGGGCCCTCCTGCTCCTTCGCTAGTTGGCGCCCGAAGACGGGTCCACCTCGACCGAAGTCGAGCACCTCTCTGCCGCTCCGCCAGGTGTCCGCCTAGGAGGGGTCCACCTCGGCCGAAGCTGGCGGCCCCTCGCCAGGTGGCGCCCGGAAACGGGTCCACCTCTGCCGAGGTCGAGCCAGGCCTCCCTGCTCCTTCGCCAGTTGGTGCCCGGAGACGGGTCCACCTCAGTCGAAGTCGAGCACTTCTCTGCCACTCCGCCAGGTGTCTGCCTAGGAGGAGCCCACCTCAGCTGGTGCCGGCCCTGCTTAGTGAGGCCTTCGGGAAGTGGGTGCACGAGTTTCAAAATCGCCACTCGGGAAGCACACGCCGTGCCTCGTAAGGAGCACCGGTACGGTCCGCAGTGATGCACGAAACCTCATTTACATCGGCCCGATGGGCCCTGCAGCCGAGAAGCGGAGTCCTGGCATGCAGGAGCCCACAACAGACATCGTCAATGCCTGGGAAGGAGAGCGCCCGCGCTCGGCCCAAGGCCTCGTCAGTATCTTCCCTCCCCCCTTTTTTTTTCTCGCTAGTCTGGGCAAGCAAGAGGATGGGGCCATCGGGTTTCCGGACCCGAAGGGGAAAAGAAAAAGGGTGGAGGGAGAGAAAGGTGAAAGCCAAGAGGGAGCCTCCCGAGGGGGAGCTGGAGGCAACGTGATGGCATAAAAGGATGGCTAGAGCAGGCAGCAAGGTAAGTGGAAAAAATAGGTGAGAAGAAGAAGGCATCGAGAGAAGGATCCGGGGATCCGAGAGGGGTCCTTAGGCGCGAGCTCGGTGAAGGAGCTGGGCCCAATTTCCACTCTTTCTAACACCTCCTTTATTAATATCTTCTCTAAGTCTAGGGCTCCTACGGGAACCCGCCTTAGGGAATCTATTCCATCTCGCCGCTCTCTAACTTGACCATCGGAGCTCCCTCGCCAGAACCCCCGGCCAGGATCTCTGACCTTGTTTTGCAGGACCGGAAGCTCGGAGATCTCGAGATGAGACGGTTTGAGACCGGTACTAGCCTTTAAGCTACAGGCCACCGCGGTGAGATTGGCAACACCGATCAAAAAGAAAAACTAAGTCCAGTCTTGGTCTACTAGGAACAATTCTTGATTGACCCAAACAAATCTTGGTCGATCCAAATCAGACTAGATGGACCAGAAAAAAATCCAATGTGTGCTCAATCAGTCCATTTGACCTTAATACCAAAATGATTCCCAATCATTGATCGGCTCCTAGATCAGGAAGAAATCCTCTATGACGTGTGACCTCAAGGTTCGAACCTAAACGGTAGCACTGGAACACTTCCAGTACCAGCACAAGATACTATCTAGCAATGGGTCTCGGCATCCGGATAGATCGAAGATGCGAGAGAAATCTATCAAACCTCTGGCATATGGTTACCATATAATTCACCCCTTTGACCTCCAATGCTCAAGATGATCTAGGGTTAGCCTGCCAACCCTGACTGAGTCAATCCATAACATGTCTCAACCTTGTAAGTCCAGTGACTCCTCACTAGGACTACCCTGGCTGAGGATTTGCTAAATTGAGACACCACAAGACATTCAACCCAAACAATTTGGATAGGTCAATTCCATCTTGGTCCACCACTACTCCATAAGTACTTGCCTGAACCTAGAAACCTTCCGTCCCCAGATTAGAAATCCGGGTAGTCCAGCACCAAAGCACAGGGAGTTGCTTGCAAGCTACCATGGTGACCTCAGGTCGGAGGGACACATATACCCATATCCAATCGCGAGCAATCCTTTGGCAGAAAAGGAGCTCACGGAGTCACGTTCAATGAGATGTCACACATCCCACTTGCAGATCACATCAGTGTCACCACATTCCTTTGGTCAAGAGGACAACCAAACGATGTGAACCACAACAACCTACACTTGATACATTGCCGTCCTATACAATGTATCCTTTGGTTGTTAACCTTTTTAAAAGACCACTCGATATATCCTCTCTATCGAAGTCAGTGCAGTCCTAAGGACTTCATCACATAAATAGAGTTCATTACAGGAAAACTAATAATGTGATTAGCTGCAAAAATAAAATTTTATTAATTCATATATAATTACAATACTGAGCATAACCGCCTACAGCCTAGGCAATTGGCTTTGAGACACAATTCCCAACAACTCCCACTTGTACTAAAGCCAATCAAAATAGTATCTAATACCCATTTCCTTTTCATAATAGTCAAACTCTTTGATTCCGAGGGCTTTAGTGAAGGGGTCGGCCAGATTCTCCTTTCCATCGATCTTCATAAGATTGATGTCACCTTATTCAACGATCTCTTGCTCGAGGTGATAGCACCACAGAATGTGCTTAGTGCGGTGATGAGACTTTGGCTCCTTAGCTTGAGCAATGGCTCCTGTGCTGTCTCAATACACAGGAACATGACCATCTAGGGAAGGTGCCACTCCTAGCTTTCCAAGGAACTTCCGCAACTACACGGCTTCCATTGCTGTATCTGATGCTGCAATATACTCTGCTTCACATATTGAGTCTGCGACTGTTGCCTGCTTGGAACTCTTCCAATAGATCGCTCCTCCATTCAGGGTAAATACAAACCCTAACACACTCTTGCTATCATCTTTGTTTGACTGGAAATTGGAGTCAGTATACCCCACAAGTTTCAAGTTAGGTTCTCCATAAATTAGCCATTGATCCTTAGTATTTCTCAAATGCTGCAGGATGGTCTTAACCACCTTCCAATGCACCTCACCAGGGTCAGACTGGTATCTGCTCACCACTCTTAGTGAGTATACCATGTCTGGTTTAGTACATATCATAGCATACATGATAGAGCCCACTGCAGAAGCATAAGGAACTCTACTCATGTGCTCTCTTTCCTTAGGAGTTGTCGCACAATCCTTCTTGGAAAGAGTAATTCCAAAACCTATCGGGAGATAGCCTTTCTTGGAATTCTCCATGCTGAACCGTTTTAGCATGGTATCAATGTACATAGACTGGGACAATCCCAGAAGCCTCTTAGATCTATCTCTATAGATCTTCATACCCAGTATGTAAGAGCTTCATCCAAGTCCTTCATGGAGAACTGAAATGACAAGCAGACTTTATTCTTTGCAATGCTGCGATGTCATTCCCGATTAAGAGAATGTCATCAACATACTGTTCTAGGAATACAATCACAGAACCATTAACCCACTTATAGATGTAGGGTTCCTCTTCGTTCCTAATGAAGCTGATGCGGGAAAAAAAAGGGATGATGAGATGATGATGCTAGCATGGAAGATGCAAAGGTGGTTATATCTTGTTTTCTTTTTTTAGGGTTTTATCTTTGGTTCCCGATTACAAGCAAAGAGAACCTAGGAAAACTGAAAGCAAAGAGGTCTATGCTAGCAGATCAATCCCTAAGAAATGATAGACCAGGACCTCGATATTAAGGAACCCCGGGATTAGGACTAGCTCGATATAATCAATACCTACCTAGGAGATAGGGATGCAAACCTTTCAACACTCTGATGCTCTTAGTGCAGAGATCGCTCAACCTTGACGGATGCGACCTGGATGTCCGAGCTGTCGAACCCGCGGATAGGCTGGCTTTCGATTGGGTGGTCACAGTGGCAAAGCAAACCTTCTCTGATGGTCGTGGCACCAAGGGGACCTGTAGGCAAACAAAGAGGATTAGTTTTTTTTTTGTTCTTTTTCCTTTTAGATGATGGAAAGGTGGAAAGAAAAAACAAAGGAAAGGGTTGAGGAGATGGGGTTCGGATGATGGTGTTGGTAGAGATAACTTGGGGCCTCGTACCCCACTACGTCCCAGAAGGACGAAGGAATGTGGCCTCTCACCACGCGACGCCCTCAAGCAAAGGAATGTGGCCTCTCACCAAGCGACGCCCTCAGGCGAAGGAATGTGGCCTCTCACCATGCGACGCCCTCAGGCGAAGGAATGTGGCCTCTCACCACGCGACGTCCCGGAGGATGAAGGAAGCTCTCACTCAACCTAGCCTAGGAGACAAGGATTGAAGAAGATGATGGAACACACAAGCTTTCTTTCATTAATCATCAATTATTCTTTACAAGAGGGGTTTGGGTCCTTTAAATAGGCACCCAAGAGCACTTTGAAATTTAAACTACCCCATTACACTTGGCACCCAAAATTTGGAGGAGAACTTCTTTGGTCGACCAGCTTGGATTGGCATGAATCTTGGCGTTGCACCTTGACTTCCCTCTTTGGATTGCTTGGTTTTGGTAGAAGGCGTGAATGGAGGCTTGATATCTTCACCATGCCTTTCTTGCATAACTTCATTATGGAAGGAGGCTTGAGTGGAGGCATGCATCAAGGGATCATGCCTTTCTTGCTTAACTTCTTTATGGAAGAAGGCTTGAGTGGAGGCATGCATCAAGGGATTTGAAACTTCTTTCCACTTGGAGAATGGAGGATGCCTTTCTTGCTTGACTTCTTTATGGAAGGAGTCTTGAGTGGAGGCATGCATCAGGGATTTGAAACTTCTTTCCATGACCGCCCATCCTAGATTGGAAGAGAGCTTGAAGAGGGGAGGGGAAGGGGGCATGGATCATGTGAGTGGTCCCCTTTCTTGGGCGCCCAAAACAAACCACATGTCATCACCTCAGTGCGCCACATAAACAGATAAGGTGGGCCCTGAGCTGACATATCTCCTTGCCTTTTTTAGGCTTAAAAGAGACTTAACTTTTGAACCACTAAAGACTTCATGGGCTTAGACTCGGCCCGACTTATTACAAGACTCAGCTCGACCCGATGGGTCAAGGTACAGACTCCATTTAAGCAAATAAACTAGAGGCTGACAGCCTTAGTACAGGACTCGATAAACACAGAACCCTAATCAGAGATCCCCCGAAGTATGAAGGGCTCAAGTCAAACCCTGATGCCCACATCAGAAGCCATATGATTTGGTACACCTATCAATCGCATGTTCCAACTTTGAGATGCTTGCTTGAGTCCATAAATGGACCTCTGCAATTTGCACACTTTTGACTCATCTATGGATGTGAACCCTTTAGGCTATATCATATACACCTCATCATCCAGCTCCCCATTCAGGAAAGCAGTTCGGATATCCATCTGCCAGATCTCATAGTCAAAATGTTGCCAAAGCAAGCATGATCTGAATGGACTTGAGCATTGCCACAGGGGAGAACGTCTCATCATAATCTATACTATATAGCTGACAATATCCCTTGGCAACCAGACGGGCTTTATAGGTCTCCACCTTCCCATCTGCACCCTTTTTTCTCTTGAAAATCCACTTGCACCCGATGGGTTTTATCCTTTCAGGTGGATCAACCAATGTCCATACATTGTTGATCTCCATGGACTCCATCTTGGATCGCATGGCTCTATGCCATGCCTCAAAGTCAGATCTCTGAAGTGCATCCATATAGGTGATCGGATCCTCATCGTTCTCATCGAGCTCAATAGGATCATCGTCCTAGACCAAGAAACTGTAGTATCTGTCCGGCTGACGCGGTACTCTACCGGATCTCATAATAATGGGTTCCGGGTGTGATCCAATCATAACCGATTCTATGATGTCCTTAGAGTGTGCAGGTTCTTCCACTAGTTGAACTTCACCAAGTTCAATCTTAGAGGCTATAGTTCCTTCTCTAAGGAACTCCTTTTCCAAAAAGATAGCCCTAAGAGCAACGAACACTTTCTGTTCGTCCTCCAAGTAGAAGAAATACCCTTTTGTTTCCTTAGAGTACCCAATAAATAGGCACCGATCAGATCTAGGACCAAGTTTATCTTAGTCTAAATGCTTTACATAAGCCGGACAACCCCAGACCTGAAGGTATGAAATTGAGGGCTTACGTCCAGTCCATAACTCATATGGAGTGGAGACAACAGACTTACTCGAAATATTATTCAGCAAGTAACAAGCTGTCTCAAGTGCATATCCCTAAAAGGACAGTGGTAGAGTTGCAAAGCCCATCATGGATCGAACCATGTCCAACAGGATTCGATTCCTCCTTTCGGACACACCATTCAACTGGAGTGTTCCTGGAGGAGTCCACTGAGAGAAAATCCCATTCTCCTCAAGATATATCATGAACCACCGGATAGGTATTCACCGCATTGATCAGATCGAAGGGTTTTAATACTCTTTCCAGTTTGTTTCTTCACTTCATTACGATATCATTTGAACATTTCAAACGACTCAGATTTATGTCTCATCAAGAAGACATAACCATACTTGGAAAGGTCGTCTGTAAATGTAATGAAATATCTGTATCCACCTCTGGCACTAACCATCATGGGTCCGCATATATCAGTATGTATGAGACTTAGAAGTTCTGTAGCTCGTTCATCTTTTCCAGTAAAAGGTGACTTGGTCATTTTACCAAGCAAACAGGATTCACAAGTGGGCAGTGAGTCAGAATCATTGACCTCGAGGAGGCCATCTCCTCCAACTTGTTTATCATATTCTGGTTAACATGACCTAGCCTACAGTGCCATAAATACAAGTCGCTGACATTTTCTATCCTTGGACGTTTGCTAGATGTGTACATTACATTAAAGGCCATGACAATTAGAGAAATTATAAGGTTTTATCATATAAATACCTTGTCCAACACCCTACTGCTTTCCCTTCCTTGGCCTGTTCGAGTCTAAGGATGCCTAATAAAGTAAACAGTTCCTCTTCCAGTGCCCCTGCTTCTTACAATAGAAGCACTTTGCACCAGTTTGATCAGCTTTCACTTTCTTGGCCTGACTTAGGCCAGGAGCACTCTGCACCTTCTTTCCCTTACCTTTCTTCTTACCTTTCTTAAAGGGACGACGATCTCTAAAATCTCCCACTAAATTCACCACCCCCTTATTTAGTTGGTGGTCTTTCTCGTAAGTCTACAGCAATCCCATCAAACCATGGTAATTGACTGCAAGCTTATTCATTCTATAATGATCAAGAAAGTCAAGATATGAGGAGGGTAGAGAATTCAGAATCGCATCCTTATTGAGTTGCTCGTGCAAGGAACATTCGAGCTTGTCCAATCATTCGATCATCTCAATCATGTACAATACATGATCAGTGACCGAACTGCCATTTCGTATTTTGGTATTGTAGATGGTACAAGATACTTTGTACCACTCCACATCGTCTGGCATACCGAAAGATTCCTTCAACTTTTAAAGAATCACATCTAGCTGGGCCTCCTCGAATTTGCGACTGAACTCGTCATTCATCGCGGCTAACATTATGCATCGGACAGTAGTCTGATCAAAAACCCACTTCAAATAAGTGTCCTTGACCGAACTTCGAGCATTGGCAGGAGGGATTTCAGGTGCTGGATTCATTATCACATAAAGGATCCGCTCGTGCTCCAGGACTATTCTCAATTTTCGATACTAGCTATCAAAATTGGAACCCTTTAACTTCTCGCTATCGAGAAGTGACCGGAGCGAAAGGTTTGAAGACATCTGAAGGAAAATTAAGACCAAATTAGTATATGAATTAATCAATTAAACCAAAAGACTTGGGCTTTAGTCTAAAGGTCCCTCCCACTAATTTTTCAGATTGAGAGCCTCTAACTCCAATCCATGAAATCATCATTTCATAGTAGGTACTGAAATCAATAGACCATGTATGAGCCCGACTATGGCTGGCTCACCCATATGCACCTAAAGGTAGGTTCTCTAACCAATTGCTTACCTAAGCAACTTCCAGTAATAAATTTTGCCCCACAGAATCCCCAATTGGCCTAGGGGCCTCCTATTGCAGATCTCTGGTTAGGTCCAACCATTAATATGATAAATCTGAATCTTCCAGCTAACGAATGACCATTTAGAAGGTTGCACTAAACCATCATCTATGGGAGAGTAATCCCAGAAACCGGATGCACACCCATTCTATGGAACTACCGATTACACCAAGCTAAATGACTCATTACTATCCCACTTAATGGGAGGCTAAGATACCATCAACTCATTGACTTAGCCTTTTTCAGGACCTAATAATTTTAGAGGATTTTAATTAAATTATGACAGATGAATAGAGAGAAGAACATGGATCAACCTCCACTTATCAAATCAATTCTCAGAAGGGTTGAAATAAATTCAACAAATTGGTCCATGGGCACTTAAATATTAGACAGGCTGATCAACTTGGGTGACATGGGTTAACTCGAATCAATAAGCTTTTCTAATCAATTCTAGTTGATCGAATTGGCCAGGTAGGTGAGATCATGGATGAGTATCCGTCATTAACCATCTTTCCTAGACACCAACCAAGTTGGCCAGGAAAGAGGTAGCCTCATGCAGCCATGATCAAAACTACCAAACCTGCCAAATACCAATTGGTTTACCAGACTTGATTAGACCAGCTTAAGAACTCGGGCTTACCACAGAGCTACTAATTAGATCCATTTTAGAAGAATGGACTAACCCATCTAACTATTAGATAGATACTAAAGAGAAGGTCCTTAATCAACATTTGATTAGTTCTCTTAAGTCCAATTCAACTAATCTTAGGTCTAACCCAATAAATGGACCCAATCAGATAGCTAACCCAATTAACCCAGATGGCTTATTCAAATGACATTGGGTTTCATAAACCCTAATCTGGCTTATCATTTAATTAATCTTTCAATTCATAATTGTTAGATTATAAACCAACTTTTAATTAAAATATTTTTAATTAAATTCATGGAAAACCCTTTTACATCTTTCATGCATCATATCTAGTCTTGTCATATCAGTTTATAATATTGCAAGCCTTAACAATTAAAGACATGCCAATGTATAATCATATATCAGGATTAAAACATTTTTAATATCATAGGTTTTCTTTAAGGATCCTTCGAAAAGACCAACATAGACGAACCGCCTCGTGCCATAGAAATTAGGGGTTTTAAACCCTGATTAATATGGATACACGACCATGGTGAAGGTATCAACTAGGTTCCTAAAAGTAATCCCTAACCTAGATACAGATCCAATACATGTAATCATGATATGCTACACAAGAACCTGGCTCTGATATCACTGAAAGGAAACCAGTGTACCGGATGCCTATCCTAGACATGCTATAATAGGGAGTAGGTATTACATAATTAAACTTTTTAAACATGCATACGGAAAAACCTACTCATGCACAGGATCTAACATAAACATGATGAATGAAATTGATACAGAGGCATGTAAATGCTAGTGCAATAATTATAAATAACATGATAATTTATAGATATAAGCATGTATGATAATAAAAATAAATAATATATCTGATCGAAGCAGGAAGAAGCCGACTCCCTCAATATTCATAATAGATCAGCAGCAAATCAAAGCAGCCGGTTGAACTCCTTCAAAAGCAAATCAGATCTACAACACAGCAAGAAGAGGAGAGGATCCAATCTTTCGAGGTATCCAAATGTCCACCCTCTAGAGTATCCATGCACGGGCTCTCACTGATCCAACTCCCGAAAGAATAATAGTCCTCTAGGAATCAACGAACAGGTCACGACAATATGGAGCAGGGAAAACCAAATGATCCTCACGGACGGTCTTCTCCAAGACTACCCAAACTCCACCAAGAGCACACAATATAGAACTTAAAACCAGGAAAGGAATGCACGGGATGCAGCACTCAGATTTTCCGTCGGGATGCAGCACTCAGATTTTCCATCATAAATAACTCTCTCACCAACAGTATAAATCCCTCTCTGCTCCTCTCATACAAGCCCTATTCTTCCCTTTTTGCACGCCCCTGTTCCTCCCTCTCTCATACGGCAAGGCCTGAACCCTTCACTCCTCGCTCTCTCTTCTTCTCATGGCCAGCAACCCACATGAAAAAAATGGCTAAGAAATAACCACGTGAAGGAAAAACCGAGGACTTCGACTGAGAAAGCCCGTACCAAAAATCTCTCACGGCTCCTCTCAAATGCCCTGTTCATCCCCTTTATCGCTCACACCCTCCAACCAAGAAATAAGTGGCAGAGAAGAAAACCGATAAGTCCAGGGAAAACATCATGAGAGGAGAATAGATAAAATCCGTGAAGGAGGTAAAGCACGTAAAGGCTAGGAAGACACGTGAAGGCCGTGTGAGAGAGTTCAAATCAAAACAAAAAAGACCATTGCATGGCTCCTTGGAAAGGCTCTTGATCGGTTGGGAAGCCAGGAACCGCGTGCTGGAAGAGGGCTGAAAACACTGTGAAATAGGGAGGTCGAGCGGGAGAGAAACTCTGAGAGATCGCATCCAGACCACGGTGCAAAAGGATAAGAATCCGATATCTAAAGCTTCAAACAAATTTCAAGCTCAACCGATCAACAACAGTTCTTATCCCAAGCATCACCCGATTAACTTCATGTGGTGCAAATCCCATACACACGATAAAAACAGGGAAGCAACAACAGGGGAAATCTGGATAAAAAAATCATGTAAACAACCAAGTATAAAACCAGTTCAACAAAAAAACCAAAAATCGGTTCAACCAAAATTCCTGGTCTGACCAAACCCGATCAAAAAGAAAAACTGAGTCCAGTCTTGGTCTACCAGGAATAATTCCTGATTGACCCAAACAAATCTTGGTCGATCCAAATCAGACCAGATGGACCAGAAAAAAATCGAATGTATGATCAATCAGTCCATTTGACCTTAATACTAAGATGATTCCCAATCGTTGATCAGCTCTCGGATCAGGAAGAAATCCTCTATGGCATGTGATCTCATAGGTTCGAACCTAAATGGTAGCACTAGAACACTTCCAGTACCAGCACAAGATACCATCTAGCAATGGGTCCTGGCATCCGGATAGGCCGAAGATGCGAGAGCAATCTATCGAACCTCTAGCATATGGTTACCATATAATTCATCCCTTTGACCTTCAATGCTTAAGATGACCTAGGGTTAGACTGCTAACCCTAATTGAGTCAATCCACAACATGTCTCAACCTTGCAAGTCCAATGACTCATCACTAGGACTACCCTGATCGAGAATTTGCTAAATTGAGACACTGCGAGACATTCAATCCAAATAATTTGGACAGATCAATTCCATCTTGGTCTACCACTGCTCCATAAGTACTTGCCTGTACCTAGAAACCTTCCGTCATCGGATTAGAATTCAAGTAGTCCGGCACCAAAGCACAGGGAGTTGCTTGCAAGCTACCATGGTGACCTCAGGTCGGAGGGACACATATACCCATATCTAATCACGAGTAATCCTTTGGCAGAAAAGGAGCTCCACGGAGTCACGTTCAATGAGATGTCACTCATCCCGCATGCAGATCACATCAGTGTCACCACACTCCTTTGGTCAAGAGGACAACCAAACAATGTGAACCACAACAACCTGCACTTGATACATTGTCGTCCTGTACAATATATTATTTGATTGTGAACCTTTTTAAAGGACCACTCGATATATCCTCTCTATATCGAAGTCAATGCAGTCCTAAGGACTTCATCACATAAATAGAGTTCATTACAGGAAAATTAATAATGTGATGAGCTGCCAAAATAAAGTTTTATTAATTCATATATAAATTACAATACTGAGCACAATTGCCTACATCCTAGGCGATTGGTTTTGGGACATAATTTCCAACACATAACCTCTCATCCAAGAGAATTAATTATTGGTGATCCTTCACAAGGTATTAGGACTAGGTCATCACATAGAGATACATATGATTACCTAGCCTTTGTATCATAAATAGAACCTCATACCTTAGAAAAAGCTGAATCTGACCCAAACTGGATGATAGCCATGCATGAAGAATTAAATCAGTTTGAAAGAAATAAGGTATGGACTTTAGTTGAAAGACCTTCAGACCATCCAATCATAAGAACCAAATGGGTCTATAGAAATAAGTTGGATGAACAAGGAAATGTAATTAAAAACAAAGCTAGATTAGTGGCTAAGGGATATAACCAAGAAGAGGGTATAGATTTTGATGAAACATATGCACCCGTAGCAAGACTAGAAGCCATTAGATTACTTCTTGCATCTGCTTGCTACATGAATTTTAAACTTTTTCAAATGGATATGAAAAGTGCATTTTTAAATGGTTTCATTTCTGAACAAGTTTTTATAGAACAACCACCTGGTTTTGAAGATCATGTTTTTCCAAATCATGTATTTAAGCTCAATAAAGCATTATATGGTTTAAAACAAGTACCTAGAGGCTAGTATGATAGACTTAGTACTTTCTTAATTGAAAATGATTTTTCAAGAGAAAATGTTGACAAAACTCTTTTCATCAAAAAGAAAAATAATGATTTATTAGTTGTACAGATTTATATTGATGATATTATATTTGGTGCAACTAATGAAACTCTTTGTAGAGAATTTGCTAAGTTAATGCAAGGCGAATTTGAAATGAGCCTAATGGGTGAACTTAACTACTTCCCTAGACTTCAAGTGAAACAAACAAAGGAAGGAATCTTCATTAACCAAGCCAAGTATATCAAAGAAATAATCAAAAAGTTTGGTATGGAGTCAAGCAAACAAATGAGCACACCCATGAGCCCAACTTGCAGATTGGATAAAGATGAAAATGGATCTAATATTGACCAAAAGCTCTATAGAGGTATGATCGGATCCTTGTTATACTTAACTACAAGTAGACCTAATATCTTGTATAGCGTATGTGTATGTGCTAGATTCCAATCTAATCCTAAAGAATCACATATGCTTGCTATTAAAAGAATTATCGGATATTTGAAAGGTATAAGTAATCTAGGTCCATGGTTTGCAAAACATTCTTCATTAAATTTAATTAGATTTTTGGATGCTGATTATGCTAGTTGTAAAATTGATAGAAAAAGCACTAGCGGTACATGCCAATTTCTAGGGTTGAATTTAATCTCATTGCACTATAAGAAACAAAGCTCGGTTGCACTATCTACTGCTGAGGCAGAGTATGTTACTGCAGGGAGTTGTTGTGCACAAGTATTATGGATTAAACAATAACTAGAAGACTTTAGTGTTACATAATCTAAAATTCCAATCAAATGTGATAACACAAGTGCTATAAATTTGACAAAAAATCTAATTCAGCATTTTAAGACTAAACATATAGAAATAAGACATCATTTTATTAGAGACCATGTTTTAAATGGTGACATTGAACTAGAATTTATCCTAACTGAGAACCAACTTGCTGACATTTTCACTAAGCCACTCAATCAAGATAGATTAGAGGAATATAGTTTTTCTAGGACTAGTCATTTGACTCATTCAAAATCCATTCAATTTGAATCTAAATAAATTCTAAAATTTCTCTAAACCAATATTAACCCAAAATAAATTGATAGAAGGCATCCAAATGCATTTTACATGGAGACAACTTTACACAAAAAAATCAAAAATTATTGGAGAAAGCTAGGAGCATATGAATCAGTTTTGACTTGGTCAAATCAAATATAAAACTATATTAAAACTCCTTTTAAAAACTATCTTGGCTTAATCCCAATTAGAATGGATAATAGGGATGGCTAATTATGTTTTGGTATGGAGATTCTTCATGCAAAGATTCATTTTGCGTGGAGAACAAAGTGGTGCAAGAAAAAAACTAGGTTCCTAGATTTGACTTGGTCAAGCTTAATTCTAATCTCAATTTAATTTGGTTTAACCAATTCAAATGGCTTGAACCTAATCTAATTAATCGCCAATTAAACTTAATTAATTAAAAAATTAATCAAGTTCAAATCCAAATTAAATCTAGATTAAAATTTTTTAGTGATTAGATCATCAAATAACCTAATCGAGCAAAATCTAATTGAACCAAATTCAATTAGATTGGACCAAATATTTTCACTCAATAAATTAATCCAATTAACAATCCAATTGCTAACTAATCCTTCTAAATTAATTAATAATTATTCATTTATTTATTTATAACTTTTGTATAGGGTAAATTATTAATCATATTTATAATTTTGCCACTAGATGATTTTCAATCATGCTTCAGCCATCATTATCAATCAGAAACTTCTATTATATGTGACTTCGTAAGTTCAAACCCTAAATCGATAGTTCAGGAATAATTTCTTGAACTAATCGATGTGATTATCTAGTAATGACGCCGACATCCAGATAAGTCGAATGATGACAAAGCAACATTAAGAACCGAGGCTATGGTTATCGTATAATTCATCTCTTTGACCTAACACTCAAGATAGATTTAGAGTCAGCTACCAATTCCAAATAATGCATCCTCATGTGTCTCAACCTGCTAAATCTTGTGCTCTTCACCAGGATTATCCAGGTCTAGATTTTGCTAAATAAAAATATTACCGAGTATTTACTCCAACAACTTATAGTGGTCAATTCCTTCTTGACTCAATATTGACTTAACAAGTACTTGACTGTACCTAGAAATCTTTCATCACTAGATTAAAAATTTAGATAGTCCGGTACTAAAGTACAGTGAGTTGCTTGCCAAGTTATCATAATAGTCTCAGGTCAGAGGAACATTTATACCCATACCCTTTCTACAAGATACTCTTAACAGTAGAGTACTTCATAAAGTTGGTCACTATTTAGTGAGATATACTCTTATACTCACTTGCATGCCATACCAATATCTCCATACTTCTTGGTTAAGAGGACAACCAATCTATATAGTAAGAATGATATATTCTCAATAAACATTATCATTCTAGATAATATATCATTTGGTTGCGAACTGTATTAAGAACCACTCGATATATCTTCTTTTATCAAATTAATGTAGTTCTAATGACTTCAATATATTAGAGTTCACAAGAAGATGATAAAAAGTATTAAGCTACCAAAAATAATATTTATTCTATTAATAATTTATATACATTTACAAGAGAGCTCAACCATCTATAATCCAAATGATTGGCTTTAGGATACTTTTTTTGTTCAACACTATGATGATAGTACAAGGAAGTAATTTGGGTACCCTCTACATGACTAGTAATACTAGAGATTCAGTAGCACTAGTATAGGTAGATTCAGAGTTATGGCATTGTAGACTGGGTCATATGAGCGAGAAAAGTATGCAGGTACTTTTGAAGAAGGGAAAGCTGGCAGGTTTAAAGTCTACTAATGTTGGTTTGTACAAGGATTATGTTCTTGGAAAGCAGAAGAAGGTTAATTTCTCCAAGATTGGTAGGACACCAAAATCAAGGAAGCTAGAGCTAGTACACACTAACGTGTAGGGTTCCTCTTTGGTCGTATCTTTTAGAGGCTTGTACTATTATGTGACATTCATCGACGACTCTACCAGGAAGGTTTGGTTTATTTTTTGAAGAATAAATATGGCATGTTTACTACTTTCAGGAACTAGAAGAGACTGGTAGAAAATGAGTCTAGAAAGAAAATCAAGTACTTGAGATCAGATAATGAAGGTGAATTTGATAGTATTGAGTTAAAGAGTTTTGCATAGCAAGTGCAATCAGGATGGAGAAGACCATCCCGAGCATGTCACAATAGAATGAGATAGCTGAGCATATGAATCAGATCTGAACAAGAAAGCCAAGAGCATGAGGATTCATGTTGGTTTGCCCTAAATATTCTAGGTTGAGGTAGTTAGCACTGTTGCCTATTTAATCAACAAAGATCCCTCAATCTCTCTTGATTGCAAACTACCAGAAGAAGAGTGGATAGGGAAGTAAGTAAATATATCTCATTTGAAGGTCTTCAGCTATCTCCTGCATACAATTCATGCTGAAAAACTTATTGGCGTTGTAGTTCCTAGTAAGAAAGATCTTGTCTGTAAGTTCAAGAAAAGTTTTATGGTTTAAAATGGGCTCCAAGCTTATGGTACAAGAAATTTGATAGATTCATGATTAACAATAGTTTTTACAAGGTGCTAGGAGGATCATTGCTGTTATCACAAGATACTCAATAATATTTTTATTATCTTACTTTTGTATATTGATGATATGCAAATAGTCAGACCGAACATGTGAGAGATTGAAAGATGGAAAAGAGAGCTATCAAGAAAGTTTACAATGAAAGACATGTGCATAACAAAACAAATACTTGGACTAAGAATCAAAAGAGACAGAGTGGTAGATATATTGAAGCTAATTTAAGATAGCTACATCAAAATTATGTTAAACAATTTCAACATGATAGATGTTAAGCTTGTGAAGACTCCTTTGGTTGCTCATTTCAAGCTTTGGAAGGTGTTGCCCAGGTGGCTACCCAAGAGGGGGGTGAATTGAGAATTTTAAAAAAAAAATTAAGGCAGATAATGTGTAATTAAAAAATCCCCTATAAGTGGTAGGTGTTGTGATAGAGTATTAAATTGTAGAAGCTAAATAGAGTCAAGTGAGCACAATACAAACACACAAAATTTATAGTGGTTCGGAGCAATCCAGCTCCTACATCCACTACCCAAGATACCACTTGAGATTTCCACTATATTCACACCCGAATATAGTTGGATTATTTTACAGGATCACAATCCAAAATCTCTACACTTTGGTTTTAACGGGATCACCAAAGAAAACCCAACACCCTTTGGTTTTGAACAAGCTCACCAAAGAAACCTAACTTGGTTTTACTAGGATCACCAAGAACCCAACTCTTGGTTTTTATCAAGGCTCACCAAGAACCTATTTGGTTTTTCAACCAGGCTCACCAATAACCCAACAACAATTCATAAAAAGAATTGAAGTAAATACAACAATAAATGACAAACTCAATTTGTCGGATAGTTGTCGGTGTAGCTTGATAAAAGTTCACTTGAATGAGCTTGAATGAGCTTTAATTGCTTCAGTGGCTTCTTCCAAAATTGCTTCAAGCTTCAGATCAGAGTTGGTGAAGACTTGAAGGCTTGCTTGAATTCTCTTGTGCTCTTTCTCTTTTTGGTAGGTGGGATATTCAATGTAGCTCTCAAAACTTTGAAGAACTTTCTTTTTTTCTTTTTTTTCAATCAAGGAAGTTCAAATCCTTCAAATATAAGGTCTTCCATCACTCCAAGGCAATTCTAGCCATTATAGACCATTGGGAAGTGGTTTGTGACTGTTGGAGCACTTTTTGGCATTCAAAAATAAATTCTGGAACTAGCCGTTGGATACCTGAAAGCGATGTTCGAGTCGGCTCGGATTCCTTCAAGTCGGCTCGGATCCTTCGAGTTGATAGGTCAAGTCACCAAATCTTCAATGCAGTCGGCTCTTTGTCTCAGGGCACAAAATTTCACTCTGGACGAGTCAGCTCTTCATAGCTCGGGTCGGCTCGAACTTATATCTTTAAAAAACTTGAACTCAAGGAGTCGCTCTTTTCAGCTTGGATCAGCTCTTCTTCTCAAGTTCTGAAATCATCACTCTGGAAGAGTCAGCTCGATGCAGTTTAGGTTGGTTCACTTTCTCAGGTCTTCAAAATTAGGTCTAGCAGAGTCGGCTCTTTCTGGTTCGGGTTGGCTCGCCTGGCTATTCTCAGAAATATTCAAAAATTGGACTCTGGAGGAGTCGGCTCGGACAAACTCCAGTCGACTCGGATTCACTGGAGTCGGCTCGGTTACCTTCGAGTCAGCTCAGATTGCTACGTACCAGAATCCTTGCTGCGTGCCACGAAGTAGAGTCGGCTCTTCAACATGCTGGGTCGGCTCGAGTATCTTCTTCAAGATTTTTACAATTGAACTCAAAGAAAAACTCTTACCAACACTCTTACAACTTTTCAATCATGCTAACTCAAATTAATTCTAAGGCACACATATACAGAAGTAACCCTTTTTACATGATTTTTTCTTATCTTTTTTATTGGGTTCTTCTTTTCAAAAACAAATTACAACATAACTCAAATAAGAAACAAAGGTGTAGGAGTTGAAGTTTGAACAATTAACTCATCCTACAAAAACTTGTAAAACACTTGAAGAGTTGTTAGAAATAAATGTACATGCTCTAATATTTGGTTATCATCAAAATCATTTATAGGGTCAATAATCTCTCCATTTTTGACGATGACAAAATACTGGGCATGAAAAATTCTTTACACTTTACATGTATGAAAGTATTTGAAAGTTAACTATTCACATGTATTGGAGCTAATTGAATTGGTAAATAAGTATCAGAGCTCAAAAGATGATATCATTGTATATCATCAAGGTATCAAACTTTTCATGCTTTATAATATTATAATTAGTACAAAACATGGAGTATCAGAGTTTGGAAAAAAAATTTTGACAGAATTAAGATTAATTTGTAGAGCAATAATAATCAGAGCAAAATCTAGAGCAATAGCAATCAGAGCAAAATCATTCAAGAGAATCTCCCCTTTCTCTAGGTTTTAACATAGTTAAACAGTTAGGTCCAATTAAATGCTATCACTTTTGTGCTCCCCCTTTTTCATTCTTTTTAAGTACTTTAAGAACAATTTGTAGGAAGCTCAACATACATAAGAGAATTTTCATACTATTCTCCATTTCTTCCGGTTCTCATATTTCAAAATATTCATAACAACACATTTCTCCCCCTTTTTGTCAATCAATCAAAAAGGTATGTTCTAATAAAGCTCAAATTTTGAAATAGATTGAGAAAGTCTTTAATATTTGTTTGAGATAATTTCACTTTCTCAAATTAGAAATTCTAATTAAAATTCATCACAGTTGTATCAAAGCAATGAAAGGATAATTCATCATAACAAAAGATCTTTAATTTCATTGAAAGATATGCCATACAAAGTAAGAAAGAAAATACATTCATATTGTAAAAGATAAAAAGTAAAACATTAACAAGGTTAGAATTACAACCAAAAGACTATCTAAATAACCTATTCTTTTTCTTCTTCACTAGAAGAAGAGGACCCTACCTCTATAACTTTATCAGAGGTCTTAGTTTTCAGGGGTTTAAATCTTAAATCCCTAAATCTAGTTCGAACAGGGGCTCTAAAAGTCTTAGTCTTCTTGGTTTTGGGTTTCTTCTTGGTCTCAACAGGTTTAGGTTTAATTAAGGGAAGATCAGATGAAGGAATAGGAACAGGAGTTTCAAGTGACTCCTTGAAGATCTGTACAGGAGCATCTTCAGTAGTGATTATTTTTTTTTGGGATTGTAGCAGGATGCTTCTGATCTCTTCTTTAAAATCCTCCATTTCCTTTTCAATTTTCTCCTGGTGAAGCTTTTGTTTAGATCTCATTTCTTGCAAGCTTGCATTAACTGTAGTTTTCATTTCATCAATTGCAAAATTCATGTGATATGTCAATGAACTTGAAATTATTTCCATCTTCTAAAATATTAGCTTCTTGAGGTCAGATGGAGTAATCATTGTACCTTCAGATCTTTCTTCAATAGTAGTAGCTTCATCATCTTCTGAAGAAGTAGCAGCAATTTGACTAGACACTTTCTTTATCTATATTCCTTCCATAGCTTGTAACCCATTCTTTTCAGTGAATTGAAGAAGTAAGTGTCAAAGTGATGTAGTGGCTTGCCTATGTCATTGGTTAAGTCAACTCCAGCTTCTTCAAACAGTAGAGTGAAGACCATACTGTAGGGTAGGCAGGCTTTGACTTTCCTGGCTGCTTCAGTCATTTGAATCATCATTATGTAGGGAAGATTGAGAGGCTTTTCTTCTATTAGATGTCCCATAAAGGTCATGCATTTCTCGCTGACCCAATCAAAGTGACCAGTTCTGGGAAGAAATATTCTACTAACCATACTGTATAGAAGCCTCATTTCCTTCGATAATAAGTTGGCCTGAACATGTTGAACGGAGCTCATGTCTTCTTTCTCTAAAATGAGCTTTAATATATGTTCTTTGTTTGGTAGAGTAAGCTCAGTGGCGCCGTCCGTTGGCATTTGTAGCAAATTACCCAACTTCTCTTCATCCACGATGATCTTGATTTCCTTAACTATTGATTCCAAATGAAATTCTTGAAGAACAATATTTTCATAGAAGATCCATACCAGTGAGGGGTAGGTTAAGATGTCCAAAGAATAGAAATGCTTCCAGCCCTGACTTTCTATCCATCTTCTGATCTTCATTTCCATCTCTTCTAGGAAGGAGAAATCTATTCTTCTTCCGCAAGTGACTAGTCGGTTGGCCATTGAGATAATCTGTGTAGTAGGAGAGCGAGTTTCTTCTTGTTGATCAGTGATAGACCTTTTCCTCTTTTCTCTTTTCCCTTTTGTATCTTCACTGCATGCGCTTGATTCACCAACTTGAAGAATCTTCCTTGTAGATCTTCGAGAAGCCATTGCAGTAGAATTTAGAAAATTTAGGTTCTAGGGAATGAATTTTGGGAGTTTGGTAAAGTTTCCGAGAGGAGTAGAGTATGTTTGAAGTAAAGTAAAAAGAGTGAAGTACAGGAAAAGACAGTTTAGAATTCTCTAAATAGCGATTACTCTACTTTCGAATTGGCTCGCCCAACCCTAGAAAAATCCGAGTTGGCTCGACCAGAGCGAACTTAGAAAAATCAGAACATTGAGTCGGCTAGGCAAAGACTTAGTCGACTTGACCAGAGCAATAGGTAGAGAACTCAGACATTCGAGCCGGCTCGACCAGAGCAAGATTGCTTGAGTCAATTCGAACAGAAACTTTCCACATAAAATGAAATGATTCAAAAATTGAATTCGATAAAATGAAAGTCCAAGGAAAGTTGCTCAACAATCATGAATAAGTGTAGGAGGTTTTCTAGATAATTCATTCTTAGTTTTAAAGGAAATCAGGTTATTTAAATCTAGAAAAGATCACAAAGCCCAAATTCTCCTCTAAGTAATTCAAATCTATCCTGATTTAGTGGCTTAGTAAAAATGTCAGCTAATTATTTTTCAGTAGGGATAAATTCGAGTTCAATATCACCATTCAAAACATGGTCTCTAATAAAATGGTGTCTAATCTCTATGTGCTTAGTCCTAGGATGTTGAATAGGATTTTTTGTCAAATTTATAGCACTTGTGTTATCAAACTTGATAGGAATTTTGTATTGTATAACACCAAAGTCTTATAGTTGTTTAATCCAAAATACTTGTGCACAATAACTCCCTGCATCAACATACTCTGCCTCAGCAGTAGAATGTGCTACCGAGTTTTGTTTATTGCAGTGCCATGAGATTAAATTCAACCATAGAAATTGACATGTGTCGCTGGTGCTCTTTCTATCAATTTTACAACCAGCATAATCCGCATCAGAAAATCCGATTAAATTCAAAGATGATTCTTTTGAAAACCAAAGACCTACATTACTTGTACCCTTCAAATATCTCAATATTCTTTTAACAGCAAGCATATGTGTTTCCTTAGGATTGCATTGAAATCTAGCACATATACATACATTATACAAGATATCCGGTCTACTTGCAGTTAAATATAATAAGAATCCGATCATACCTCTATATAACTTTTGGTTAACATTGGATCCGTTTTCATCTTTGTCCAATTTGCAAGATGGGCTAATGGGTGTGCTCATTTGTTTGCTCGTCTCCATACCAAACTTCTTGATTATTTTCTTGGCATATTTGGCTTGGTTAATGAAGATCCCTTCCTTTGATTGCTTTACTTGAAGTCCAAGAAAGTAATTAAGTTCATCCATTAGGCTCATTTCAAATTCTCCTTGCATTAGCTTAGCAAATTCTTCACAAAAATTTTCATTAGTTGCACCAAATATAATATCATCCACATAAATTTGTACAACTAATATATCATTATTTTCTTTTTGATAAAAAGGGTTTTATCAATATTTTCTCTTAAAAAATTATTTTTAATTAAGAAAGTTCTAAGTCTATCATACCAGGCTCTAAGGGCATGTTTCAAACCATATAAAGCTTTATTGAGTTTAAACACATGGTTTGGAAAAGCATGATTTTCAAAACCCGGTGGTTGTTCTATAAAAACTTGTTTGACGTTAAAACCATTTAAAAATGCACTTTTTACATCCATTTAAAAAATTTTAAGATTCATGTAGCAAGCAAATGCAAGAAGTAATCTAATGGCTTATAGTCTTGCTATGGGTGCATAGGTTTCATCAAAATCAATACCTTCTTCTTAACTATATCCCTTAGCAACTAATCTAGCTTTGTTTCTAATGACATTTCCTTGTTCATCTAATTTATTCCTATAGACCCATTTGGTTTCTATGATTGGGTGGTCTTTAGATCTATCAACTAGTGTCCAAACCTTATTTCTTTCAAACTAGTTCAATTCTTCTTGCATAGCTAACATCCAGTTTGGATCATTTTCTGCTTCTTTTAAAGTATAAGGCTCTATTTGTGATACAAAGGCTAGGTAATCATGTGCAGTCCTATGTGCAGACCTAGTCCTAATACCTTGAGAAGGATCACCAATAATTAATTCTTTAGGATGGGAAGTAGCATACCACCATTCAGTTGGCAGATCGGTATGATCCTTACTTACCATTTCTTCTCCTCCTTCAATTGGTCTTTCTTGAATACTCATGTCTTCCATCTCTTTTTGAATAGTACCTGCATCATTGTCAATACACTCATCTTTTCTAGATAGTGAAGGGTTAGTTTCATCAAAGATAACATGCACTGACTCTTCAATAGTAAGAGTCATTTTATTAAATATCCTATATGCTTTGCTATGTAGTGAATAACCAAGAAAAATTGCTTCATCAGATTTAGCATCAAATTTGTCTAGATTATCCTTTCCATTATTAAGTACAAAACATTTACATCCAAACACATGAAAATAATTTATGTTGGGTTTCTTTTCATTCCAAAGCTCATAAGAGGTTTTCTTCAAAATAGGACGGATCAAAATGCGATTTAAAATAAACAAGCAGTGTTCACTGCTTCTGCCCAAAAGTATCTTGGAAGATTACCTTCACATAACATTATTTGGGCCATTTCTTTCAAAGTCCTATTTTTTCTCTTTACAATACCATTTTGTTGTGGTGTTCTAGGAGCGCAGAAGTTGTGATCAATGCCATTTTCAGTGCAATAATCATCAAAAAATTGATTTTCAAATTCAGTGCCATGATCACTCCTAATTGAAATTATTGAAAGATTTTTCTGATTTAAAACCTTTTTATGAAATTTTCTAAACATTTTGAAAGTTTCATCTTTGTGAGCAATAAACAAAACTCATGTAAATCTGGAAAAATCATCTGCAATTACAAGGGCATATTTCATACCTCCTAGGCTTGTGATCCTAGTTGGTCCAAATAAATCCATGTGAAGTAGTTCTAGAGGTCTAAAAGTTGAAATCATATTTTTGGATTTAAATCTTCCCCTAGTTTGTTTACCCATTTGGCATACATCACAAACATGATCAAAATCAACTTTAAACTTAGGCATGCCTCTAACAAGATTTTTGGAAATTAACTTGGCAATAGTATGCATGCTAGCATGACCTAATCTTCTATGACATAATAAACAAGACTCCTTAGTCTTAGCATTCATTGCAACTAAACTGGAACTACTAGTCATGGCTAGATCATTTAGATCTACCACATAGATATTTCCAAGCCTATGACCAATGAATTTGTTGCTAGAATCAAGAGAGTTTGTTACTATACACATAGATGATTCAAAGATAACCTTGAAGCCTTTATCACAAAGTTGACTAATACTCAATAAATTATGCTTCAGTTTATCTACTAGCAATACATTTTCAATGAAAGTACAGAGGGTTATTTTGATCTTACCAATTCCGATTATTTTTTCCTTGCCATTGTCTCCAAAAGTAACCATACCTCCTTCTTTCATTTCCAGGGTGATGAGCTGATCCTTGTCATCCGTCATATGCCTTGAATAGCCACTATCGAGATACCATCTTTTTTTCAATTTCTAGGCTACAAGACATTCCTGTAAGAAAATCAAGGAGTTCTTTTAGGTACCCAAGCTAACTTGGGTCCTTGCAGGTTAGCCGAGGTGGTTCCTTTGGAAACCCAAATTTTTCTTGATCTATTGTGGACATTTCTAATAGTATTGCAATTGAAAGCTTTATGTCCTAGTTCTTTGCAAGCAAAACATCTGATTCTAGAATTTTGAAATGATTTATACTTTGAAATTCTAGATGCATGAAGTGCAGAAATAACAGGTTTTGTAATTAAATTTTTTGGAACATACAAAGTGGTTTTTGAAATGGAAGTAGATCCTTTTGTCATAAAAGCTTCATGAGAAGTAAACTTCATGAGAACCTTTTTGTTTCACAAATGTAGTTGCTGAAACATAATTTGAATTTGAAGCATTAAAATCTATTCTAGCTTTATTACTAGAAATTCTTTGATCTTTAACAATCAACTCAAGCTTGTTAGAAGATAAAGTTAGTTTTTCAACAAGTGGCTTGAGTTTTTCAACCTCCTTTTTTAGCTCATTATTTTCTTTTAACAAAATATTATTTTTGTCATGAAACTCACTGTTTTCAATTTTCAACACATTACATTTTTTAGAAAAGATATGAAGTTCTCTTTACAATAAAACATTCTTTTCTGAAATCTCTTCTTTTTATTTGAGTAAAGAATCATTAATATACTTTAATGATCTAATTTTTACTCCTGCCTTTTTAAATTCAGATAAAAGATCATGAAATGCGGAATTTAACTCTTCAAATGTAAATTCAATTTTAGTGTCAGAAAAAGTTACCTCATCCTCGAGACCATTAGACATAAGTTAGCTATTTTCATGGTCTCTTCCTTTTCAGTTGAAGTGGAGTCTTCACTGTTACTCCACGTGGCAACCATCGCTTTCTTTTTATTCTTTTTGAAAAATTTCTTTAGTAGTGGACAGTCCGAATGAATGTGCCCCGATTTCTTACATTCATAGCAGGTGGAGACTTGTTCCTTATTTTTCTCTTTGTCCTTGTCCTTTTCTTTTGAATGTTCACCTCGTTAATGAAATTTTCTATTGTATCTTCCTTTCTTTTTTTCCATAAACTTTTTGAATATTTTCACGACCATTGCAATGTCTTCATCTTCAAGATCGTCTTCGAATGAGATAGAGTTATCTTTCATCTCTTCATCATCCTTTGATTCTAATGCAGCCTTGAATGTAATTGTTTTCTTCTTTTTCTGATCATCATCTGTTTTATGCTGCATGGCTTGTTCATGTGTGATGAGAGAACCCATTAGTTCATCCATGGATAAATTGTTCAAATCTTTAGCTTCCTGGATGGCAGTAACTTTAGGATTCCATTTGTCAGGAAGTGATCTTAATATCTTATATACTAGATCAGAATTTGAGTATACCCTGACAAGACTTTTCAAACCATTAATAATATCTGTAAATCTAGTGTACATGTCAAAGATATTTTCATTAGGCTCCATTTTAAATAATTCATAATTATGCACTAAAAGATTAATCTTTGAAGTTTTCACTTGAGAAGTTCCTTCATGGGTCATCTCAAGTTTATCCCAAATTTTCTTTGCTGAAGAGCAAGTGAAAATTCGATTAAACTCACTTGAATTCAAAGAACAACAAAGCAAGTTCATTGCTTTGACATTCAATTATCCTAATTTCATGTCGTGTTAATCCCATTCCTCTTCAGGCTTAGGGACATCCATGCCATCAATTTTAATCATGGGAATATGTGGCCCTTTAAGAATGACATTCCATAATTAAAAATCAACAGCTTAAATATAGATCTTCATTCTTCTTTCCAATAAGAATAATTTCTGCCTGTGAAGAGTGGAGGTCTATTAGTTGACTGGCCTTCCACCAGGGATGTACTCATGGGATGAGCCATCAATTTTTACTCTAAAGTAATCAGAAACATTACTCTGATACCAGTTGTTGCCCAGGTAGCTACCCAAGAGGGGGGTGAATTGGAATTTTTAAAAAAAAATTTAAGGCAGATAATGTGCAATTAAAAATCTCCTATAAGTGGTAGGTGCTGTGACAGAGTATTAAATTATAGAAGCTAAATAGAGTCAAGTGAGCACAACACAAACACACAAAATTTATAGTAGTTCGGAGCAACCCAGCTCCTACATCCACTACCCAAGATATCACTTAGGATTTTCACCATATTCACACCCGAATACAGTCGGATTGTTTTTCACGATCACAATCCAAAACCTCTACACTTTGATTTTAATGGGATCACCAAAGAAAACCCAACACCCTTTGGTTTTGAATAGGCTGACCAAAGAAACCTAACTTGGTTTTACCAGGATCACCAAGAACCCAACTCTTGGTTTTTATCAAGGCTCACCAAGAACCTATTTGGTTTTTCAACCAGGCTCATCAATAATCCAACAATAATTCAGAAAAAGAATTGAAGTAAATGCAACAATAAATGACAAACTTAATTTGTCGGATAGTTGCCGGTGCAGCTTGATAGAAGTCCACTTGAATGAGCTTTAATTGCTTCAATGGCTTCTTCCAAAATTGCTTCAAGCTTCATATCAGAGTTGGTGAAGACTTGAAGGCTTGCTTGAATGCTCTTGTGCTCTTTCTCTTTTTGGTAAGTGGGATATTTAATGTAGCTCTCAAAACTTTGAAGAACTTTCTTGTTTTTTTCTTTTTTTTTTCCATCAAGGAAGTTCAAATCCTTCAAATATAAGGTCTTCCATTACTCCAAGGCAATTCTAGCCATTGTAGACTGTTGGGAAGTGGTTTGTGACCGTTGGAGTGCTTTTTGGCATTCAAAAATAAATTCTGGAACTAGCCGTTGAATACCTGAAAGCGATGTTCAAGTCAGCTCAGATCCTTCGAATTGATAGGTCGAGTCACCAAATCTTCAGTGCAGTTGGCTCTTTGTCTCAGGGCGCAAAACTTCACTCTGGATGAGTCAGCTCTTGAAGCTCAGGTTGCCTCAAACTTATATCTTTGAAAAACTTGAACTCGAAGAGTTGGCTCTTTTCAGCTTGGGTCAACTCTTCTTCTCAGGTTCTAAAATCATTAGTCTGGAAGAGTCGGCTTGATGCAGTTCGGGTCGGCTCGCTTTCTCAGGTCTTCAAAATTAGGTATGGTAGAGTCGACTCTTTCTGGTTCGGGTCGGCTCGCCTGGCTGTTCTCAGAAATGTTTAAAAACTAGACTCTAGAGGAGTTGGCTCGGACAAATTCCAATCGACTCGGATTCACTGGAGTTGGCTCGGTTACCTTCGAGTCGGCTCGGATTACTGCATACCAGAATTCTTGTTGCATGCCATGAAGTAGAGTTGGCTCTTCAACATGCTAGGTCGGCTCGAGTATCTTTTTCAGGATTTTTACAATTAAACTCAAAGAAAAACTCTTACCAACACTCTTACAACTTTTCAATCATATCAACTCAAATTAATTCTAAGGCATACACACAGAAGTAACCCTTTTTACATGATTTTTTCTTAGCTTTTTTATTAGGTTCTTCTTTACAAAAATAAATTACAACACAACTCAAACAAGAAACAAAGGTGTAGGAGTTGAAGTTTGAATAATTAACTCATCCTACAAAAACTTGTAAAACACTTGAAGAGTTGTTAGAAATAAATGTACATGCTCCAATATTTGGTTATCATCAAAATCACTTATAGGGTCAATAGAAGGAATAATTATCCAAGGATGATGATATGTTGAAGAGAATGGCACGGGTTCTTTATGCTTTAGCGATTGGCAGCTTGATGTATATGACGGTCTGTATGAGACCTGACATTGCACATTCAGTGAAAGCTATGAGCTGGTACATGGCTAATTTAGATGAGCAATAGTGATGCGGGACGTGGGAGATGGATGAAATGCATGGATGGTGATGTGCTTCCAAAGATTAATTATCTATTAAGAGCAATGAAGTTAAAGCATAAAAATTAATCATAAGGGAGACAATTTCATCCAAGCAAGAGACTAGTTCATCAAAATTAAACACCCGCATGCTAATCACTTTCAAAATGATATGAAATGGATCTCATGGCTAGGAAACCATTCCTACTAGGTCAAAACACTTTTAAATCAGATATAAAGAGCCAAGAAGAGGTTATCTTACCAACAATGAAGACTAGAAACTATGGTGGAAGGGAAGCTCTCAACACTCAAGGATTGAGGTTCAAACCCTAAGACTAGCACTCCCTACCTTTAGGACTCACCTTGGCCTTGGTCCATGGCTTAGAGACCTTCATCTTGGACTTGGAAAACCAGAGAAAACTTGCAACAAAATTAAATATTAGGCATGGAAGAGAATTCAAGTTGGAATTGAAACAAATGGAAGATGAAAGGAAAGTGGCCGGTGTCATGAAGTACTTGGACTTGGATCAAATAAAGGGCACTCCACCCTTCAATCCACCCTTCAAACGCAATCCCAAGGGCCTCTTGCCCTCTTCTCAAACCAAACTTCAAACACTCAAACTAAAGAGAACTCATTCACTCCACACAAGAGAACACAAGGGAACTAAAACAAGAAGGAACCTTTTCTTCTTTGAATCAAAAATTGAATGACTATAAGAGAGGGCTTAGGCCCTATTTATAGGCATCACTAACACAAGGAGTTTGGCCAAGGAGAGAGAGAGGGAGGGTTAAGTCTAGCTAACTCTAGTTGGATTTAACAACCTTTAGTTATATGGTTCCAACTAGAATTAGTTTTACAACATCTTATGGGTAGAAGGTTATAACAACTTGACATGTGGCACCTAGGTGGCAATGACTTAGTTTGCTTTTGCTGATGTAGAACCCTAGTTGTCATGTGATGTGGCATCCTACATGTCAAGTTGGTTGGAGGGTTGTTGGGGTAGTGGAAAGTGGCTTCATGTTCCCAAGTTCCTTGATGTAGTGTCCTTCATTCTCCCCCAAGGATGCTTGATGAGGTGTCCTCCATGTTGAGGGGAAATGGGCTTTAATTAAAGGTGAATAGATGGCATCATGGCTTGAATTGGGCTTGAGTAAATGCTTGAATTGGGCTTGAAGAGGTGGCCTTATGCTTGAATTGGAGTTGAGTCGACTCATGAGTAATATGGCTTTCCATCATGAGTCGGCTCATGGGCTTGCTTTGAAAAAATTGGAATTGCTTCATAGTCTTAGTGATTGGCTTCATGGGCTTAAGACCTTTATTGGATTTGACTATATTAGTTGCAAAACCAAAGCGAGTTAGTCTGAAATGTTTCCTTCTTGTTGATGTCCCCATCAGTTCTCCCGAGATGGAAAGAGCTCGACTCTGTCAAGTAAGAATCAATCTAACTTTGGTAATACTCTAGTAGGTCTGGGTCGATTCTTTGTAGGTCTTCTCGAGTAATCCATGAGTCTTTAGAATCAGGGCATCCTTGCCAATGAACCAAGTAGTGTTGATGTCTTTATTTCGGGTAGTGACTACTTATGAAAATTGATGCGGGACAAAAATAAAATGATGGATGGAGAGTTTTAGCAAGCTAACCAGCAAGCAAACTTAAGCAATTAATTATCAAATAAATGGGATAAATCAATCGGGGTTCCCTTCACTCAGTGTTAAAGGCCCATGACTGAGAAGAGAAGACGAAGAAGAAACAGGGCTTCCATCCGTGGATAGTGCTGGGCATGCCCTTAATCAATCTCCGACTAGGACGAGGGCTGATGACCCACCACCCCTGGCTGTGAAAATCCTTCTTCAATATGAAGAGGGATGTGAATAAAGAAGTCTTAGGCTCTATATTCAAGATATCACAAAGAACTAAAAAATCGTAGATGGTTTATATGCTATTCGGAGTCAACTGTGCAGGGACTACATGATACATATTCAAAACCTTATGAAAAAAGGAATGTAAAAGAAATCAAAGATCAGCCTTCAGGTGGTCTTCTATATTGAGATGGCACCGGAAGGATGACAATTCTCCTTTCATCAGGTTGAGGAAGTATCAAAGGGAGACTCTTCAAAATATGGTAATGCTCTTTAAAGAAAGCTATTTTGGAAAAGGACAAAGAACAAGGGATGGATTCTGGTCTAGACTTAGCATTACTCTTTTGAGAAGGACCTGAGACACTTGAAGACTCACCCCCCTCTTTACTAGCCAGGATCCTGCCGACGAGAAGGACCTTTAAAGACCTAACCATGACAAAAAGAAGGAAAAAGAAAGAGGTCTCTACCTATAGAAGAAGAAGAAAACCTAAGAAGAAGGAGAAGGTTCAGAATAATTAAAGGAGAAGAAAATTTTTGATGAAGGCGAAGAAGTTCATTTCATAAAGCAAATGCCCTTCATATAGAAGATAACAACGATTCAGATGATCTCCTCAGAAGAATGAAAATATCTCCGATCGTGCCATGTCTAAGTGGTGTCGATCGTGGATACAAAGTCCTAAGGGATGCTAGCCAATTTGATAGGAGAAAAATCAACCTGTCAGTCAGGATCTGCGAGAAGGCAATCAACAGCCAGGACAAGATTTCCACGAGATACTAGATGACTGCGATGATGCTATGTCAATCGATCCTCGTCGAAGACAAAGGGTCCACTAAAAACCTCAAAATGGAAAGGATAAGCATGACTCTCCAACCTGCTCAACTTCTTCAAGAACCAATAAGAATTCGATACCTGTCTAAGATACAATGCTTGAAACAGAAAGCAGTTATTGTGATCAGCTGAATCAAAGATTCATCATCATCAGCTATCTTTCCTTCTACCAAAAAATGATAAAATATTAATACTCCCATTTTTCAAAGCAATAAATTGCTTTGGAATTGGGAGTGGGGGGCAACTATTGCGATAAACCAGTTTAAAAAAGGTAATTGCTAGGTCAAAGAATCAATCGATCCTACCCTAACCGGTTGATCAGATGGATTGACATATCAACACACCCGACCTATGATGGGAGAACAGATCAACACTGTGCTTTGGCTAGCAATTATGTACAACTTGGGATCGGCCTTCAGCACATGGCTGATCTACTATGTATGCTCCGAAGCGAACAGCTCTGAAGTAACTGGCCCACTCATAACATATGCTCCGAAGCCAATGGCTCTGAAGTAAATAGCTGATCCATACAGTTCTACAATGAATGGCTGATTTACAGTCAGCCCGCTTCAAAGAGTATGACTCTAAAGTAAATAGTTGATCTATAACTAATGAAATAACTATTGGCCAACTCTGAAAAGAATGGCCAATCTACTTCTAGCTAAAGTCATCAAGAACAGACTTGGTTGTTATAACCAACCACATGATTGATAACTACAGTCTTAGTAAGACCAAAGTAATAGACCTTTGACAGTAACCACAATCAGTTGAAAGGAAGCTAGATTAACTAACTTCCCTAACAGAAACTAAGAAGGCTTAACTGTTTTCCGTTACAACAACACCTATAAAAAATGGTAAGAGGAGACATCCGAGGTAAGCTATTCGAAGCTATTCTAGGTCATGTAAGTCTGAGCGCAGTCCATGACTAGCTCGCACTGCGCACACTTGACTCTCCACTCATTTTATCTCACTTTCTTTCTTTGAGCTCTCCATTTTGTAGCCTGAACCCTACTGACTTAGGCATTGGAGTGTCCTCCACCGGAGAAAATCCGGTCAGGGGTTTGTTTTGCAGGAATCCAGGAAGGTGAACCGACGATCCAGGCACTCCGTTCGATCCATGAGGATCAGCATCAACAGTGTATAAATACTATACAAGAAAAATAATAACTAGTACATAATTAGATAAATAAAAAAAATAATAACAAGCGATATAGAATTATGCTATTAAAAAAGATATATAATCAAACTAATAAAGAAAAATATCATGGCATCAATTTTATATAATTTCAAGAATTATGCCAGCATTTTTCTTCAAAGTCAATATGATACTGTAGGTGTCAACTTGTATTTGAAAATTATTAATTTTCTTGTAGCCGAAAATACCATTAAAGGAAAAACCAGTGCTCGAAGAGAAGGTAGTTGAAGATCAATGACCTCATAGATTAAAATGCCAGAAGAGAAGATTTGTGCTCAAAGTAAAGGTGATAGATTGTTAATGATCCTCCTAGATAAAAAATTCTATATAATAGAAAATTGGTATTCAAATAGAAGATGGTCAAAGATAGGTGATTTTGGCAAATAAAAATATCATTGAAAAAATAGAAAATATCTAAAACTAGGGAATGAAGGAGTTAGGGATAGAAAAATGCCAAAAAAATATCTCAAATTAAGCAATGAAGAAGACATAAAAATATCCAAAAAGAAACAGAAAATATCTTTGGACAACAAAATGTTCAAAAAAAGGAAAAAGGCCTCAAATTGAATGTTAAAATAAAAAAAACTCAAATTAGATGATAAAAGAGAAGGGTCAAAAAGAAAGAAAAATGTAATGAAACATGGCTGTGGATTCATCTAAAAATAAAGGATCTCTAAGATATCTATCAAAAATGGATAATTTACAGATCTATTGAAAATAGAGGATCTATAGAGAAATAGAGATGGTAGCTTTAATAACATGTTAAAAATAATTATAGAAGAAGAAGAAAACAAGAGAGAAAGAGGGAGAGAAAAAGAATTTTATTATTTTTATTTCAATTTTATTCGATGCATCTCAAAAATTATTTATAATGATAGATAAATACCATACAAAAAAAATAATAATTGATACAGAATCAACTAATAAAAAAAATAATAATAAGCATCATATTAATAAAAAATGATACATAATCAAACTAATAAAAAAATATTTTGAAACTAATTTTATATAATCCTGAGAATCATGATCGCGGTGAGTACCTGTCTTTTATTATTGCAAAATTATATACTGAGTTACCGTGGATCTTCTCTTACAAAGAAATAAGTGAGGACACTTGTTACAAGAAATGGGTTTGCTAATGCAATGGATCCAGCAAAGCTAGACTTAATCACTTTGATTAATCCCGAAGCTACACCTCATTACCTGAGCCATGCAACATGATCCTCTTGATGCAACATGAGCTATATTTTTTTATAATTGAGTGCCATCATTTGATTAAATCTGTGCAGAACCTGTTTCAATTATATGCTATATTCATTAATATATTATATAAAGACCCATCCTATAATAAAACATATGAAATAGAAAGTCTAGCTAAAACTAAGATTGTAAGTGGGTCGGGCTGACCCATGACCCAACCCATTTAGATCCGATCCAATCCACTTTTAGAGACCTGTGGATGCGGGTCAAGTTCTAAAATTAGACCCGTTCCATTTGCTAGGTTGGGTCTGGGTTTACTGAATTTGGACCCAACCTGATCCGACCCGACTCGAACACATTAATAGTGTTAGGATGATATCTATTTGGACCTTTAAATTATAATTTAAAACTTGTATGGAACTTATTTCTAACATAAAGATAAAGTTATAATTATTTATATATCTTAATTTATTTTAAAAATAATATTGTTTGTTATCTATTTTATGATTAATAATAATTGACTATGTAATAATTAAATATAGTTGTATATACTTTATCCGAATCATATATAGATCTATTTTTTTTAGATTAGAACCGAGTTATTTATGGACTTGATCCAACCCGAATGACTCGTCAGGTTGAAAATTCTAATAGTGGACCTGACCCAACCCGATCTGGTGCGGGCACTAGGATCAGACATAAATTACTGGACCCATTATGGATTCTGATTAGACTTTCAAGTCCTGTAGAGTCCATCAGTCCTGAGTCACTTGAGTTCTATAATAAAGTGAGTCAATTGAGTTCATTAAGTCAATTGAGTCCTGTAATAAAGTTAAGTCAATTGAGTCCATTGAGTCCAGTTGTTTTAGTCCAGTCAATTAAGTCTTGTAGTTGTAATTTTCTTCATTCAAGTCAAGTCCAAGAGGAGAGTCACCAGGCCCCTACAGAAGTAGACTTCATGTGCCACTCCTGGTCCCCATTTAGGTGCCCAAGCCCAGGAGTCATTGCTGCCCAAGGAGAGTTGGCGTCCCAAGCCCCATTCAGGTGCCCAAGCCCACGAGTCTTTGTCGCCCAAGGAGAGTTGGCATCCCAAGTCCAAGAGGAGTTGATGCCCCAGTCCAACAAGGAGTCAAGCCTCCCAGTCCAACCAGGAGTAAGTCTCCTTGTCCCACTTAAACTTTGTTCTCCAATTTGATAGGGAGAGGACTGGGTGATCTATAAATATCGCCCTCCTCCCTCTTGTAAAAAAAGAAGTTTATTGAATGAATGAAAATTTGAGTCTTCTTTTATTTCGGTGCCTTGTGCATTGACGCTCCATGAGGAAGAACGTGAGAGACCCAAAACCTACCAACCTACCAAATCCTAGTTCCCTTCTATCCCTAGCTACCCAAACATCTTCATCTTCCATCTTCCCCGTGGCTGCCAGCCATCATCTCCCAAAACCCTAAGACACCAGCAGTCCATCTTCCAAAACCTAGCCGCCAGCTCCAAGGCTCCTCAACCCATGGTCGCCAACTCCAAAGCACTCCTGCTCCAGGCCGCCACCTCCCAGGCATCCTTCCCCAGGCTGCCAAGTCCTCCACCAAGCCACCCACTCCACCCACTCCAAGGCAGGCATCCTCCCTCAACTAGGCCACCAACCCTCTTTTCAACCTTTTCCACCTCCAACTTCCATTTTCTTATTTTTTTTATCTTTTGAGTCCCTAATCCGTGGTGTATACAGGATCCCTCAGGATCCACGATACTTGGAAAAGGTTCTCCTTGCCCCTGGAACCATCTGATGGAAAGCCGGTGCATCCGTGGGAACGAAGCTTCTTCTTTCAGTCACCAATCTAGAATGTTGTGCGACCCCTTCTTCTGAAGACTGATCATCACTGCTAGGTATGCAAACCAATCCCTTCTCTCTACTTCTGACTTATTGAAACTGAGCATGTTCTAAATTAGTGGTTTCTTAACCTTGGGATCCTACTTTTGTTATCACTTATTAGAATCTTGAACTGCGGGTAGAACTTTGACCTTCACATGATAACCCTAACATATTCTTGACTTTTTTTGGGAACAAAATCATCATTAAATCTGAAATTACTGCTCACTAGAACTACAATTTCTTTATGTTAACCCCTAGCATACTTCATCCTGCATCAGTTTGGTATCATAGCATGGTTTAAGACATGTTCATGCATCGTTTCAAAACACAAAACCCTAAAATTCTTCATGCTAAAATTTATGCACGCTAGTTCTAAAACCTAGGAATTACTTTCACTGAAACCATTGGATTACCTTCAATTCTTGCATCCATCAATCACATATTTGATCATCTTTAATTTCTACAATTTTCTCTTAATTTCAGATATGAGAAACACAAAAAAAAATCTGCATGAAACCCTAAAGTCTCATTGCTGAAATTTCTACATAACTAGTTTAGGACTAAATTTTGTTTGCAGTATAACCTTCAAACCCTATTTTTCTTTGCATTTAATTGACTGATATTAATCTTTGTTAAATCTGCCATTTGCATAAAAAAATAGCAAAAAAAATTATTTTATTTTCTGTATATTTTTTGATTTTAGTTTCATGTTGCATATCATGTGTGTGCATGCATAATTAAATCACTTAAGGGCAATTTTACTCTGTCAGATATGGAAAGGATTTCATCACCTTTCCTTGGTCCAAAACAATCACCCTGCATCAAATCCAAGCCTAATTAAAATCAAATAGCAACCTAATTGAGTTAGGGACACCAACAGGTCCAGTTTGTAGTATCGTGAGTAAGCTAGTTGATGCAAGACGGGAAGAGATCATGCATTCATGCTGGATGGTGATTCAAGCAAGATGATTAGTAAGCTAAATTGATCAATAAATCCATATGAAAATGAGCTAAATTAATCTAAGAAAAGAATTTTCATGAAAGAGACTAGTTGATCTAAATTACAACACCCGCAATGTAGATCTAGTTCAAACTAAGAATAGGATCTTCATGGTAAGGAAACCATCATTACTAGGGTAAGTTAACATTCAAATGATCAGATCTAAAGAGCTTAGGAATGGTTCTCCTACCAACAATGTTGGCTAAAATTATTTGGTGGAAGGGTTCACTCAACACTCTAGGAAAGAGGCTTGGATCATAAGATCTACACTCCCTAACCTTGCGGACTCACCTTGTAGATGGTTCATGGCTTGGAAACCTTCATCTTCAACTCAGGATCCATGAGAGAACCTGCAAAAGATTTCAATATGAGGCATTGAATGTAGAGAATGAAGGAATTGAAAGATGGAAAGAAGAGATATGGAATGTGGAGGATGCTTGGAGCTCGGTAGCTTGGACTCTTCAAATGGCCATGGAGGGACTCCTTTGAAGCGGAGTGGCTCTCACACCCCCTCCCTCATGAAGTGAACTTGCTCCTAAGCAATGGAAACAAAGGAAATAAACAAAACTATGGGCCTCACACCCTCTCCCAAATGGAGTGACCAAAGCACAAAGCAATGGAAAAAAAATACTCAAACTTGATTTCATTTCACTACTCAACATAAGATGCTTTACAAGAGGGACTTGTGTTGTATTTATAGGCCTACTAACCATGGGAGTCGGCTAAGGAGAGAGAGAAGAGAGGGTTAGGTTAAGCTAACTCACTTCTAGTTAGATCTAATAAATTTGGCTATATGGTTCTAACTAGAAGTAGTTTACAATAACTTTTAGGTACAAAGTTGTAACAACTTGAACATGTGGCACTAGGTGGCAATGACATGGCCTCTTCTTGTTGGTGTGGATCCTTTGGTGGCATGTGATGTGGCATTCTACATGTCAAGTTGGTTGGAGATTTGTAGGGGGATTGGAAAGTGGTTATATGCTCCCCACAAATTGTTTGATGAAGTATCCTCCATGTTTCTCTCAAAGTTGTTTGATGAAGTGTCCTCCATGTGAAAGAAAAGTGGTCTCCATGAGGTGGCATCCATGAAGGCCCATGCTTGAATTTGACTTGGGTTGAGTCGACTCATGGGGATGGTGGCTTTCCTTCATGAGTCGGCTCATGGACTTGTGCTTCAAAAGTTTGAGGATGGTTGAGTCGGCTCATGGGCTTTGTGATTGAGCTTCATGAAAGCTTTCAAATGGCCTTCAAAAAGTACTTCCAAGAGGGCTTCTAAGTGGTATAAGAGAAGATTTAGCTTGACTAATGGGTCAACTCAAGAACAGGTTGAGCTGATTCAAAGAACTTAAGTCGGCTCATGAGGTTGATGCCTTTTCTTCTTGAGTCAACTTATGAAAAAATACACATTGGGCTTAATCCTTTTAGATGTCCTCCTACTCCAATGTTGAGTCAACTCCATCCAAATGGCCCTTGTCCTCTTGGCTTATTTCATAAGGAACTTGGTTGAAACTTAAATTCTCTTTCCAACGCTAATGTCCCCATCACTAGTGCACTCAATCCTTCAGTTATTTCTTGAAACTAGTGTCTAGGAAAGGGTTCCAGAGGCAAATGCCTTAAGTGGACTTGTGATTTTTAATTAGGACCCTGCGAGAGCAAGGGGAGCTTCCTACAACCCCAACTTTTACTTGGCCAGTGGAAAGGTAATTGTTGAATTGGTTGCAAGTTGAGCTGACTCATTCTACTTGAGCTGCTACATCTAGCAAACCCTAGAATAATTTGTGTGCATGTTGCATGACCACTAGATCAGGAGTCCAATACCAGCAGTCTCAACCCCAACCCAGTCTGACCATGGAGTTCAATTTTGGAACCTTACTGAGGACCATGATTGAACAATTTGCCCTGTTGAACAATAGGTTTGATCGGGTGGAGGAACATATTGGAAACCTAGAGAGAACCCATAAGACCCATACTGAGCCCGAGCCTGAGACACCATGTCCCACACCTCCCAACCCTAGGAGAGCCCCATGCCATGACCTAATCTGGGAGCTTAATCAAAGGAAACCCAATCATGATTTCATGGACCAGGATGAGAGAGCCATTAGGAACATCAGGTTAGAAGCACCCACATTTGATAGTAGTCTAGATCCTAAGGTTTACATAGATTGGGAGGGAGATATGGACCAATATTTTGAGTGGTCGAGATGATCGAAGAGAGGAAGTGCAAGTTTGCCAAACTCAGGTTAGTCCGCCAGGCTAGGCTATACTAGGGAATGTTGAACACTTGACTAGACAACCAGGAGACCTTCCCATAGTCACCTGGAGAGCCATGAAGCTGAAGCTTAGGGAGAAGTACCTTCCTGTATCCTATTATCAGAGACTCCTAGATTAATGGCAAAGGCTAAGTCAGGGAAACAAGACTGTATTCGAGTACATAGCCAAATTTGATGAGTTTGTCATGAGGTGCATATAGATGAGTCTGAAGCGGTAACTCTATCTAGGTTTAGGGCTAGACTACATGAGGACATTCAGAGAGAATTATTTTTGAGAGAGCTCCACGATCTTGAGCAGGCTTATTAAATAGCTAGAGACTATGAAAGATTCTAGAGGGGACCCATATTTCGCTGACCTGAACTAACTAGGATTAGTGCCCCTAATCACAAACCAGGATCTAGCCAAGTACACCCAAGCCAACCCAACCCTAGCACCCCATTGACCTGTAAGGATGATAAGGGTAAGGCATATGAAGCTCAGAGAAATCTTAGTCTCAATCCAAACAATGCTTGTTTTAAATATCATAAAGTGGGACACTATACCAGTCAATGCCCAACCCGATCCCTACACATAGGAGAACTTGAGGAAGAAGACCCTGAACTCACTGACGAGTTTGAAGAGGAAGTGTATGAAGCTGAAGTGAACTTAGTGGATGAATATGAAGGAGATAAAAAAGTCGTTGAGCCATCTAACCTATTGGGAGTTGTTAGGTGTATCTTAACCCAAACTAAGATACAAAAGGATTGGCATAGGACCAACATCCTACAGACCTTTGTGAAGTTAGGGGATAAGGTATGCAAGATCATCATAGATAGTGGGAGCTGTATGAATGCCATCTCAACCAGTGTTGCCAAAACCCTAGGCTTATCCCGAGTTCCCCATCCCAACCCCTATAAGGTATCCTGGATAGACTCAACTTCTATCCCCATCAAACTTAGATGCCAAGTCATGATCTAGCTTCAATCCTATCAAGAAAAGGTGTGATGTGATGTCCTTCCTATGGGGGTGTGTAGCATTATCTTAGGCAGACCTTGGCTATATGACCATGATGCTACCCTGTATGACCGATCAAATTCTTGTTCTTTTAATTTCCATGGGAAGAAGATGGTGATAAACCCATCTCCACCTAAGGATAATATCAAGAGGGGATCTAGCAACTTAAAAGAAAAGAAGTCAGGGATAAATCTGATCACTGCTATGGAGTTAGAATGTGAAATTACTGAGGGTTTGACAGTTTGGACGTTAACTGCTAAAAAAATTCCTGATCAAACCCAGAGAGAGCACCCTCACGAAGTTATGGAGATTTTGAAGGAATTTCAAGATATGTTCCCTGAAGATCTTCCTGACCACCTATCACCTTTAAGGGACGTATAGCATGCTATAGATCTAGTCCCAGGAGCCATCCTGCCAAACCTCCTACACTATAAGATGAATCCCACTAAGCTTTTAGAATTGCAAAAATAGGTTGAAGAGCTCCTAAGAAAAAGATTTATTAGAGATAGTCTAAGTCCATGTGTAGTACCGGCCCTTTTAACCCCTAAGAAAGATGGCACTTGGCAAATATGTGTTGATAGTCATGCCACAAATAAGATAACGGTTAAGTATAGATTCACCATTCCCTATTTGGATGACATGTTAGACATGATGGCTGGTGCAACCATCTTCTTTAAGATTAACCTTAAGAGCGGCTATCTCTAAGTTAGGATCAGACTTCAGGATGAGTGGAAAACCACTTTCAAGACTAAGGATGATCTCTATGAGTGGGTAGTAATGCCTTTTGGATTGTCCAATGCCCCTAGTACCTTCATGAGGATCATGACCCAAGTCTTAAAAGCATTTATTGAAAAATTTGTTATGGTTTATTTTGATGATATCTTGATCTATAGTAGGACGAAGAAAGACAACCTAAACTATCTCAGACAAGTCTGTCAAGCCTTTAGGAAAGATAGCCTCTATGCCAATTTGAAGAAATGCGAGTTCTTGACCCATAGAGTCATCTTCCTAGGATTCGTAGTGACTCCTGAAAGAGTATCAGCTAATCCGAAAAAGATTAAGTTCATAGTTGAGTGGCCAGTACCTACTAGTGTACATAATGCACATAGTTTCCATGGTCTAGCTACCTTCTATAGGCAATTTATTCGAAGATTTAGCTCCATAGTTGCACCCATCACTGACTGCATTAGGAAGGGAACCTTTGAGTGAACCAAAGCTATCGATAAAACCTTCCTAAATATCAAGAAGAAAATGATCCAAGTACCCATTTTGAGGTTACCCAATTTTTTGAAAGTTTTTGAGGTTGCTTGTGATGCTTCTGGAGTTGGTATAGGAGGAGTGCTAAGTCAAGAGAGTCACCCTGTAGCCTTCTTTAGTAAGAAATTCAATGAGGCTAAACTTAGGTACTCAACCTATGATAAGGAGTTTTATGCGGTAGTGCAAGCCCTGAGATATTTGAGACATTATCTGCTATCGTAGGAATTTGTTTTATACTCTGATCATGAAGCACTCCGATTTCTTGGTTCCCAGAAGAGTTTAAACCTTAGGCATGCTAAGTGGGTAGAGTACATTCAAGCCTATACCTTTGTGCTGAAACATCGTGCTAGTACTGAGAATAAGGTTGCTGATGCCCTTAGACACCGTTCCATGCTCCTAAACTTTATTAGTACTAAAGTCATAGGCTTTGATAAGCTGAAAGAAGAATATGAGACATGTCCCAACTTTAGTGAGATTTACCAGTCTGTGAGACAAGGACCATTTAGTTTGCATAGTGAGTAACCCTTCAGGATGGCTACCTTTTTAAGGAAAACAAGCTATATATTCCTAGGACTTCCCTTAGAGAATTTCTACTTTGGGAAACCCATGCAGGAGGTCTAGCTGGTCATTTTGGTAAGAACAAGACCATTCTAGTTGTGGAAGACCAGTTTTATTGGCCAAGTCTTAAAAGGAACTTTGCCCAGATTGTGGCTAGGTATCGAACTTGTGTTGTTGCCAAATAGCAGAAGCAAAACACTAGCCTTTATACCCCGTTACCTATGCCCGATTGTTCTTGGCAAGACCTTAGTATGGACCTTGTGTTAGGATTGCCTAAGACGCAGAGGAAACATGATTCAATTTATATTATGGTCGATAGGTTTTCCAACATGGCTCATTTCATACCCTGTTCCCAAACCTTTGATGCTTCCAAGGTGGCCAAACTTTTTCTTGATAATGTGGTTAGGTTACATGGCCTTCCTAAAATCATTGTATTTGATAGGGATGTTCGATTCACCAGTTACTTTTGAAAGATCCTTTGGCACATGTTAGGAACCAAGCTAAAATTTTCTACCTCCTACCACCCACAAATAGATGGCTAGATTGAAGTAGTGAACTGAAGTCTTGGAAACTTGTTAAGATGTCTGGCAGGCAAGAATACTAAAAATTAGGACCTCTTATTACCTAGAGCTGAGTTCGCCTACAACAGTTCAGTTAATAGGTCCACAGGTAAGAGCCCATTTGAGATTGTCAATGGTTATAAGCCTAAGAAACCCATAGACTTAATCCCCTTGCCCATATATGCACGAATCTCAGAGTCAGCTGAATCATTTGCACAGCATGTTAGGGATCTGCATAAGGAAATTAGCCATAAGATTAATGTGAGTAATGATATTTATAAAAACTTGGCTATTTCCCAAAAAAGTGTCAAAAAGTTTGCTGAGAGAGATTATGTAATGATTAGGCTTAGGCCTGAGCGATTTCCTTCGGTGACCATGAAGAAGTTACATGCCTGTGGAGCTAGACCCTTCAAAGTGATAAAGAAAGTTGGACCTAATACCTATGTGCTCGAGTTATCACCCAAATTTGCATTAGCTCAACCTTCAATATCTCAGACCTAGTTGAGTATAAAGAGCCAACAATGATACCTAATGAGCCTTTTGGACCTGACCCTATTCCTATGAGCGAACCCATACCTGAGTGTCCACCAATAAATTTTCCTGGGAAAGGAGAAAGGATTGAGCATATCATGGACGACCAAGCTATTAGTACCCGAAACAAAGGCTACCAACGTTACTTGGTTCGTTGGTAAGGTCGACCAGAATCTAAGGACTCGTGGATCACCCGAGAGGATCTGCAATGCTTTGACCCAGATATGTTAGAGCAATACTAAAGAAGGATTGACCCTTACTCGACAGGGTCGAGTTCCTTCCACCCTGGGAGAATTGGTGCAAGCACTAGGATCAGACAGAGATTACTGGGCCCATTATGGATTTTTGATTAGACTTTCAAGTCCTGTAGAGTCCATCAGTTCTGAGTCACTTGAGTCCTATAATAAAGTGAGTCAATTAAGCTCATTAATTCAATTGAGTCCTGTACTAAAGTGAAGTCAATTGAGTCCATTGAGTCCAGTTGTTTCAGTCCAGTCAATTGAGTCTTGTAGTTGTAATTTTCTTTCATTCAAGTCAAGTCCAAGAGGAGAGTCACCAGGCCCCCACTGAAGCAGATTTCATGTGCCACTCCTGGTCCCCATTCAGGTGCCCAAGCACAGTAGTCATTGCCGCCCAAGGAACGTTGGCGTCCCAGGCCCCATTAAGGTGCCCAAGCCCAGGAGTCTTTGCCGCCTAAGTAGAGTTGGCATCCCAAGGCCCAAGGAGAGTTGGCATCCCAAGCCCAAGAGGAGTTGATGCCCCAGTCCAACAAGGAGTCAAGACTCCCAGTCCAACAAGGAGTCAAGCCTCCCAGTCCAACCAGGAGTCAAGTCTCCTTGTTCCACTTAAACTTTGTACTCCAACTTTGACAGGGAGAGGACTGGGTGATCTATAAATACCCCCCCTCCTCTCTCTTGTAAAAAAAAAAGTTTATTGAATGAATGAAAATTTGAGAGTCTTCTTTTATTTCCGTGCCTTGTGCATTGATGCTTTGTGAGGAAGAGCATGAGAGGCCCAAAACCAACCAACCTACCAAACCCTAGTTCCCTTCTAGCCCTAGCCACCCAACCATCTTCATCTTCCATCTTCCCCGTGGCTGCCAGCCATCATCTCCTAAAACCCTAAGATGCTAGCAGTCCATCTTCCAAAACCTAGCTACCAGCTTCAAGGGTCCTCAACCCCTGGCCGCCAACTCCAAAGCACTCCTGCTCCAGGCCGCCACCTCCCAGGCATCCTTCCCCAGGCTGCCATGTCCTCCACCAGGCCGCCCACTCCAAGTCCAGGTGTCCTCCCTCCACCAGGCTACCAACCCTCTTCAGCACCCCTCCAACCTTCTCTCCACCTCCAACTTCCGTTTTCTTATTTTTCTTATCTTCTAGTCCCTAATCTGTGGTGTCTGCAGGATCCCTCAGGAGCCACGATACTTGGAGAAGGTTCTCCTTGCCCCTGGAACCATCTGATAGAAAGCAGGCGCATCCACGGGAATGAAACTTCTTCTTCCAGGTGCCAATTCAGGGTGTTGTGCGACTCTTTTTGAAGACTGCTCATCATTGCCAGGTACGCAAACCAATCCCTTCTCTTTACTTCTGACTTATTGAAACTGAGCATGTTCTAAATTAGTGATTTCTTAACCCTAGGATCCTACTTTTGTTATCACTTGTTAGAATCTTGAACTGCGGGTACAACTTTGATCTTCACAAGATAACCCTAACCTATTCTTGACTTTTTTTCGGGAACAAAATCATCATTAAATCTAAAATTACTGCTCACTAGAACTACAATTTCTTTATGTTAACCCCTAGCATGCTTCATCCAGCATCATGATCCAATTTTCTAGTAGATTGGATCTGGATCTAATATTAAGACCCGATCAAAGAACCGGATCAGATCGAGATCATTCATGACCCGATCCGATCCAATCTATTTGCACCCCTCACTAAAATAATCTACCTGCATAAAATAATAGCTGCTTTAATTATACTTTTTGGAAATATCAATAGCCTTCAACACAACCAAATTGACTATACAAATTGTATTCTTAAAGTAAGTGCACAAACACCGCAAAGTGACAAACCATGTTATAATTCATTAGAAACTATGTACAAAAGCATATAAAAAAAAAAAGGACTGAATCCAAAGCAATTCATTTGATACCTAAGTAGGCACCATCTGCCAAAGAAAAATAAATTAAGTATTTAGATATAATATTATATATATTTTCTTTGCATAGATAATAAAATAATTTATAAAGAAGCATATCATGTTAATAAGTTTATTACAAAAGATAGAAGTCACGTAATGCATGCTCTAATGACATCTCTAATTCTCCTATAACATTCATTAGGCCTTCTCAGAGTCTTATCATCCACTATTACTATCTCAATATATATCTCCCGAAACTAAGCTCCAGGTGATTCTTTTCCGCAACTTTATTTAGATCCTTACTTATAAGAGTTGCTAGTGCCACATCAAGATGAGGTATTTTGGAGCTCTTTATCATAACTTTATTTTCTTCTTACAATAGAAGCTCATATGTGATAACATTAAAAAATCAACAGAAGTAATAGGTTGAATAATTAGTTTCCAATATAAATCACATAAAGTAAGATTCATTTACCTTAAGGGAAGAAGCATGATATAACTTGGTCCTTTGTACTTTGTTTTCCTATAATGTGAAAATATTATTATTAGTTTTTATATATTTTCGTGTATGTGTGTGTGGCTTTAGTGGGTGATGCATGACAAGCAAATAGTAGGTGAGGATTCAAATATAAATAATATACAATGCAAGTTAATTATTACAAGTTTAAGGAAATTACCTAAAGAGTTAGAACAACCAGACTTGAGAATATCAAGTCAAGCGGATGGATCAGTGAATCCTCCGGATAGCCAGATGCATCAATTGGCTACATATAATAATCAAAGAATGAAGTCAAATATTACATTATTTTTATATTATATATATAAAAAAATCATGCAAACGTCAGAAGGACTACCTACCATTGTATAAGAAGGGGAATGCATAAGTTAACAACCCAATACTTTGTGGATGCCTGATTGTGAAGTTCTTATACAATTCATAAGAGAGAAGAAAGCTGAGCCTACAGTTATGAATATTTTGGTTCCATATCCATGTATTTTCACTGCACATTTATACATTTTTCATGTAGTTCTTTTTTCTCTTGCTGTTATACTTGTAACTCACCATCGAGATGGTAGTCCAGCTGATTGGGGTTTTGCCTCACAGCCAACAGGTGACGAGTCTATGGAATACTTGATTAAATTTAAGAATTATTTCCTGAGTTCCATGACAATTGGATGAGTGAGAAGCTAAGACTCTTCTTCTTTCCCGTTTTGACCAGCTAATACCTTGATGGTGTTGGGTTGACATATTCACCCTTGGATAGGAAAAGGCTGCAAAAATCTAGCACCTTGATTCAAATTTTTTCCAATGGGATGGGGGACTGCAGGGGTAGCTACGCTGGATTTATCCCATCTATCCCTTTTTCTATACCAAAAAAAAAAAAAAAACTTGTAACTCTTGCTTCAAGGCGCAGACCTCCTCAATAATTTCAGTTGTTTTCCTTATAGCTTTGGGATGGTTCTTATTCTTATCCCAGTAGTTCTTAGCTGAGAGATCCAATACTATCATTCAAATACTTCCACTTTTCTCTTATCCTATGACTATTGCATATAGATCATTAGAGGTAGCATCTTTTATTTTGCTAACTCAGGATTTTAGACAGCAGCCTTGCATAGCTTGTATTGAAATGAAAAGCCAATAATTTAGATTATTATAGATAATAATTTAAAAAAAATTAAAAAAAAAATAAGTGAAAAGTAAAATATTTAGATGAACAATTATTTGTGTTGTTACATCATTCACAGGAGCCTTAACCTTATGTTGATGGGTATGAAAAGCTCTGCCCATATAGGTAACTTGTCCTCATGTGACTCCGAAGCCTATAATCATGAGAATCTTAGTAATTAGGAACACATTTATTGGTAAATATGTAACATGTGGCAACATATTTACATTTTTGAAGGAGGCTAGGTAGTTACCTACTCTCTCGCTGATGACTGCAAAGTTTTTTTTGTACCTTCTATATGACCAAACTTTTGCTTTTGTTGATTGGATTTGTTTTTAGTATCATAAATCTAAAATGGTTAAAAAATTTTAAGAACTAGGCACATCTTGAGTCAAATTATATATTTATGATATTAGGATGATGAAATTGCGAAAATAAGTTATGTATTGTACCTTCACTCCATCATTGTTCCAAAATAAGTCCAAAACTTTATATTATTTTGTTTTTTTTTTTGTAAATCGGTGCATTTAATTTAGAGTTCTAGAATGAATACAATCAAAAAAATCAGAAAATATGATATCACAAAATGATCTCGTGGCATTCCCAGGTCCATCCATAGCACTGGGCCAAAAACTTCATATTGTTCAGAAATAACTCTATCGTCGAGTATGGCATAACGTTGCTAGGAAGCATATGGAGATGTATTATAAAACTTGACTTTGAGATGAGTTTTCCAATCCTATCATTTTTGTAAAAGTGTTTTCATAATAAATCATAAGAAAATGAGTTGATACCATACTTACTCTGCAACACATTGAGCAGAAAGTTGCTATCCTTTGAGGCGTTCTTGTTCACCGCATCTTGTTGTAAACTCTTTAAAGTTTGTGTTTTTGCATCCAAGACCAAGATCGGGCATTAGACCACTTGTTTTAAATCCCAACTTGCATTTGTTTATCTTTAACCTTATAAAGATGGTTTCCTTATCTACTTTTTCTAATTTGTAAGTTGTTTGGTGACTAGAGATTGTTGCCTCAGAGTTTTGATAGTTGAGTCCTAAGGTGGATTTTGCTCCTTAAGCTTATCCACACCAACCAAAAGTGGCAAGATTGGTCCCAGGTAGGTTAGATGATCCTTCTAGATCAATGGTTTGGGACTAAAGGTATATAATTATCATGGAAGTAGAGGAAGTTTAGAACTAACATCTTTTTGGGATATTCAATTATTTAGGGAGGATACGTAAACAGATAGGGCTGAAACTAGATCGGATATAAATGTGATATATCCATATTTATATTTATTTTATCTAATAAATACAAATATAGATAAGGCTAGTACACCTTTTGGCTTGTCAATTAAAGGTTGGTACCCCTTCTGCCCGTGTTGGTACACCTTTTACTTTGATGTGATTAAAGGTTGGCATGCCTTTAGTCACTTCTTGTCTTGTCCTGGTTGGAGTTGATGCATCTGCTTTGAGATCATTTCACAGAATCTTAAAATGTTCTTCGTCCTCATCCTCTTGTGGTGTTTGATTAGAAGATGATGAACTGGCTGGTTCTTCTTCTTCTTCTTTCTTGAAGTCTGCCAAAATTTGTGAAAGATATTTTTTGTACTCTGCACGGGATTTGGCAGCTGCAAGCTTTGAATTTGTAAAGGATTTTTGTGTTAAGAATTTTGAGGTAGATGGCTCAATTTAGAGAGATTGTTGCGGGTTCCTGCTGAACCATTCTAGCACTTTTGGTTTGGTGGCTTTATCTGGATTGAACTCCAGCCACCACTTTACTTTTAATTTCCTAGCCATAAATGGTTGAAAATTGGGAACATTAGTAATTGAATAGTCCCAACAAAGGATCCAGGATAGGAAGAATTGGGCAAAGAAATTGAGAAGAAGAGGGAATTTCTTCTCTCTTTCTATTGACAGGATTTTTTGTTGATAAATTGAATATCCTTCGTGGATGGATTGTGGTAGGATTTCAAGGGTGGCACCATAATAGCGCTACCAGTCAACTAGAAAAATCTACATATTTTGAAAAACCAATTTTTCAACCAATCTTTACAATAGAAGATGAGTACAAGGAAAATTATCCATGAAAAATAATTGAAAAAGTTTTTTCAAAAGATTGGCATTTTCCACCAAGAGACCCCTTAAAAACTAATATTTTTTATGAATTTATCTTGGTTGACACAAACCCGAGTTCTTACCCTATAGCAGTAACTATCAAATACAATTACAAGGTAACCAATAACCTTGACCACATCAGGGTCATTAACAAAAGAACCCTCGGAAGTACCACATACTTCCAAACAAATCCTCAGAAGGGAAATATTCATGTCCCAAAAACCCTAGTTTGGGACCAGATCTCCCTTCCTGAGAACTGGCTTTTGGAAAAAGCCGTACCTACTCCAAGGCAGCCACCATCTACTATTGAATCCATCACTACACTCCCAAAAGGAGACGTAGAGATCAAGTTCAACAGGAACATTCAAAGAAGCTTCAGTAGCAGGTATTCAACAATACCCAAGATCCCAATTCCTCCTAGGTTCAGCTATTCAACCCCTGTATCAAAGCCTAGAGAAGTAGATAGTGAACCTAAGGTTCCCCAAACCATCTACAATGATCAATCCTCACCCCCAACTCTCCAACATTCTCTCAGATCACAAAAACTAAGAATTCTGAAATTTGTATGATCTGCAAGGATTTTACAATAGATAAAGAAAGCCTTAGAAAAGACTTCTTTTCTACAAAAAACAAGAAAAAAAGAGAATGGTTCTTTGAAAATTTTAACAAAGAACAGAGAGACAAAATTCAAGCTAAATACTACCAAACTCTCCAAATCATAGAGAAAAATATAAATTTCTTTGTTTGGTTTGATTACCACATCAAAGAAAATCCCAAACAAGTCAATATGATTGCAAGAAAAACTGTTATCTCTTGGCAAAACAGCAAGGAAAACAAGGTTAAAAAGGTGCATCCCCCACTGCAAGAGATAAAAATTCCTGTTAAAGAAACCCAAGTCACTGCCTCACCTTTCAAATCAAATCAAAACCCCAGGAGACCTCTAATGGCAGAGATCTCAAAAATATCATAGAACAAAATAACTTCACCAATCAAAATCTAAAAACAATAGGGGACCAATTAATTAGAATTGAAGATACAATAAACAAAAAACTCCGTATAGTCAGTAATGAAAAAACTCCAATTTTCATCTCCCATGAAATTCCTAAGCAAATTGTCATTTCACAATCAAAAGATGACAATGTTGTGATGGAAATAAACAAAAGATTAGAGAAGATAGAGCTTTTACAAAAACCATACCAAACACGCCTGAAAAAGCTCTTTTGGCAAAAACCAAAAAAGTTTCTATTCTTATCCAAGAAGACACTTCGATAGTGTATGGTTGCGGAATAGGGGGTGGAATAAGGGGATTATCCCTCTTATTCCGCCAAACGTTGCAAAATTCGGTGAAGAATAAAAAGAATTTCTTATTCCGGTCAAACCAGGTAATTCTCGAATACCTATTCCATGGGTCCCCATGGAATTATGGTATTCTTGTTTCCGGATTCCAGGGGCAGTGATGTCTTTGGTCTAGGTTTTATCCAGAAACTTCTTTCTCCCCTCCCGATGCCAACGGTCGAACCCTAGATTTCATCTCTCCCCTCCGTTCTCCCCTCCGTTAACTAGCCTTTTCCCCATATCCATGATCAGTCGAAGTACCTGTACGTGGCTTGAGGTGAGAATACTTCCATTTCAGGGATTTGTTTGATCCATAGTTTTCATTTTAATCTTCTCACGATGTATTGGGGAGCTGTGCTTGTCCGTGCCGATGGCAAAGGGCTGTTCCATGGATCTGCCTACCATCGTGGTTTCGGAAGAGGTACATCATCCCAAGGCTGCCTTGCTATGGTTGTTTTTGGGTTAGGGTTTATGAAATTTATTGGTGGGATGTTTTCCGGTGGTTTAAGAAGGTAAGACATTTTTCTTTTTCATTTCATTCTCTTTTTTGGAGATCTGTTCGGAAGGAGACCACCTAAGAAGCATTCCACCAGTCTTTGGCAACTTCAAAATTTTGGAGTTGGATTGGTTACGAACTTCTATTCCTTGACCCTTTCCTTTGTTAGGTTCCGGTGGACGGAGTAATAGGCACGGAGTTTCTAAGGAAATTCATTAATTAAAACTCTAAGATCTCTAACATTATAAATTATTTTGTCCTAACCCATGTAGCATGTTTTTCCTCGAAGCAATTAATCTCTATTTTTATATCTTGTTTTTGGCACCCAACAAAACTAATCTTCAATGAGAGTTCATATTTACAAGCTACTTCGTTTATTAGTACCTCTTCACCTTCTACTGTACTCGCTATGTTTGTTATTTAATATCTTACTCCCTCGTAACTTTTTTTCTGGTTTTTGTATTACACTTTCCCGTGTCTACCGTAATGATGGTTTTCTATGTTCCTTGACTTGTCTTCTATGATGTTGTCTTCTTACTTATGCTTACCTTTGCTATTTATTAATGAAGTGTTTCTTTCCATGAAAAATAATAATAAATAAATGATAGTTCATATTTCAAAGTCTTAACTGAACTCATCACATTATTCCAACCAACATGATTAATGAAAAAGTTTGGATGGAATCTTGAAAAATATTAATTTAGACATTTAAACTTGAACCGATATAATAAATTCATTATTAAAAGTTATATTTAAATATTAATTTTAAAATTTATCAATTAAAAATTTTATTTAAGAAAGTAGATAAACAATATCAATTTATGTTTGTTTTTAACAGTTTATATCGGGCGAGATACCAGTGCCAAGATTTAAACTTATACGGCAACTAGGCGGTGCCCAATACCGACAGTAATGTAATTCTTGGGCATCGCAGTCCAGATGAAAACCTTAGGTACCACCAAACATTAATAATGTTTAGCAAAAAGTGCAGCTCTATAATTGATGGGACATCAACAAGAAAAAAATATTTTTCAACTAATTCTCTTGATAATTTTTTTAGCTAAAATAGTGTACTTAGGATTAATGAAAACCTTAGAATGAAGCCCACCAAACCCTTGAAGACAAAGACCAATTCATGAGCCGACTCATGAAAGAAGGCCGCCAGTCCCTTGAGTTGACTCAATCCAGATCAAGACCAACTTCAAGCATGCCCAAGTCAAAGCCCAAGCAAGTCAAGATACCATCTTTTGAAGCCCATGATGCCACCTCTTAGAAGCCCATTTTATTCTTCACATGGGATACATTTTAGGAGACATGAGAAACAACACATCAAGCATTTTGAGGGGAAGTATGGGACCACTCCTCACTCACCCAACAACCCCCCAAACAACTTGCCAAGTGGGATGTCACATTACATGACACCTAGGTCTCCACATCAGCAATGTCAAAGCCACCTAGGTGCCACATAGCAAGTTGTTACAACCTCTTACCTAGAAGTTGTTTCTTGTTGCAACTATGTAACCAAAGGAGTTGGATTTAACTAGAAATGGTTAGCTAACCTTACCCCACCTCCCCTCCTCACTTTGGATGACCCCTAAGGCTATAAATAGGATCCAAAGCTCCCCTTGTAAGGCATTCCATGTATGAAATATTTTAAGAATTAATGAAGGTTTTTTTCTTGTTGAGTTCTATCTTGGGTTCTTCTTGTATGGAGTGATTTAGTTCTTCTAGTTGGAGTGATTTAGTCCTTTAAGTTGGAGTATTTAAATTCATGTTTGAGAAGGGAGTGAGAGGTCCTTTGAGTGCTTGAAAGGTGGAGTGCTCCTTGCTTGATCCAAGATCCAAGCATCATTCCTTGAAGGCGCTGGTTTCTACTTCCTTGTTTTCCCTTTCTTCTTCTTCTTGTTTCCATTCCAATTTTGAATTCTCCTTCCATGCCTAATCTCTGATTTGATGCAGGTTTTCTTTGATTTTCCAAGTCCAAGATGAAGGTCTCCAAGCCAAGGATCATGGCCAAGGTGAGTCCTAAAGGTAGGGAGTGCTAGTCTTATGGTTTAGATCTCAATCCTTGAGTGAAGAGAGCTCCTTCTTCCACCAAATAATTAGTCATCATTGTTGGTAGGAAAACTCTTCCTAAGCTTCATTAGATCTGATCATTTGAATGTTAACTTGCCCTAGTAGTGATGGTTTTCTTGCCATGAAGATCCTAATCTCTATTTTAAACTAGATCTACATTTCGGGTATTGTAATTTAGATTAACTAGTCTCCTTATGAAGATTCTTTTCTTGGATTAATTTAGAACATTTATTTGATAATTAATTGCTCAAGTTTTCTTGCTGGTTAGCTTGCTAAAACTCTCCATTCATCATTTTATTTTCGTCCCCCATCAAATTTTGGTATCAGAGCTTAAGGTTCTACTAGGTCAAGTGTTTGATTGCTAAAATTTCTGTTCTAGTATTCACCTAAATTTTTTATAATTTTTAGTAATTTTTTTAAAATTGTAAAAAAATCCAAAAGTATACTTTTCTAGTACCTTAGTATGTTAATATTCAAAATTTAAAATTCAAAAAAATATTTTCCATTGATTTCTAGATTTAAAAATATAAGTTCTTAGATAATTTCTGAAGTTCTGTCCAAATTCTGTTTCTGCCTTCCATTTCGTTTAATTTTCAAAAATATTTTTTATAAATTTTTAATTTTTAGATATGAGATCCAAACTTTGATTTTTGTTATTTTTCACTATAATTTTAAATTTTATAAGGATCTAGAGTTAGGAATTCAAAATTTGAATTCAGGTTGATAAGAGTTAGCTAAACTGCTAGAATCTTCTAGCATGTGCTTTCAAACTACCTTCTCAACCAAAATTTGAGTTAATCTGAAGTCAAACTTTAAAATTCGAGAATTCTGATATGAGAGTTAACCAAATAAACCTTATTTTAAATTTTTGGATTTTTAAAAAGATTAAATTTTGAATTTTTAAAACTAGCTAGTTGAAAGTTGTTCCCTGCTGAAATTTTTTTACAACTAGCTTTCAAAACGAATTTCTTATCCAAATTCTAGGAATTAAATTTCAAAATTTAGAATCTATAATCTTCACTGAGGAATCTAACAATTTAAATTTTTATTTTTATTTTTTTAAATTTTAAAATTTTAATTTTGAATTTTTTTAAAACTAGTTGACTAGAAGTTGTTAGGGCTAAAACTATCTTGCAACAACTCTAACTTGTAGAATGATTTTTTAATCCTAATTTGAGATTTAAATTTTAAAATTTGATTTTTTAGATCTGGACTTCAAAATCTAAATTTTTCAATTTAATTTTTTGAATTTTAATTTTTTAAAGTTCGTGTTTGAATCACATGTTTGTGTTAATACTAGTTATCTAGTTGGTGAATTGTTGTGTATCCATTCCTAAATCTAATTAAGGGCATTCAATCATAACATAAGGGAAGGAGGTCATTACCTTTCCTTGGCCCAAAATAATCACCCATATTTGCATTGACCTAAACCAATTGAGTAGGAACCTAAAGCTAGGGACACCCACAAGTCGGGTTCAAGTACAAGATAAGACAAAGTATTATTTGAGTTTGTACTTATTCCTTAAAATTGATGTCTAAGGCAAGAGGTCAAATGGCAAACGCCTTAAGCGGACTTGTGGTTTTTAATTAGGACCTCGTGAAAGTGAGGGGAGCCTCCCGCAACCCCACCACTTACCTGGCCAGTGGACAGGTAAATACATACTTATGTAGTACCTAGTTAAATCTTGTATTTTGAACTTTTAGGTCTAGGAGCCCTAGAAGTTAGGTTTGTATTGTTTGTTTTGAAGCTCCATACCAATAGTCCCACACTCAATCTGTTTTACCCATGGACCCTAATCTTGAATTCTTTTTAAGAACCCTGACTAAAAGGTTTGATACTATAAATGGGCAATTAGGGCAAATGAGAAAGGAATTAGATCAAGTGAAGGACCATGTTGGGACACTTGAAAAGACCCCAATGATCCCCACCAAACCTGAGTCACTTAGGTCAATTCCTCGAGGTCCAAGAGTCCATCATCATGAATTCACTACTGAATATAATTCAAGACGACTTCACCATGACTTCATAGAAGAAGCCCATAGGATCCATGCTGAGCCTGAATCACCTAGTCCACCTCCCCTTGGTCCGAAAGCCCAATGTCATGATCTCACCCCTGAGTATAACCTTGGATATCCCTACCAAGATTTTGTAGATCAGGAGGAGAGAGTCTTTTGGAGCAATCGACCCTATGCACCCACTTTCAATGAAAATTTAGATCCTAAAGTGTATGTCGATTGGGAAGAGAAAATGGATCAATACTTTGAAATTGATGAAATGTTGGAAGTAACGAAGTGTCAATTTGCCAAATCAAAGTTAGTCCGACATGCTAAAGCATATTGGGGAGAAGTTGAGCAAAAAAGCTATTATAGTGGGGATAAAATAAGTACTTGGAGAGAAATGAAGAGTAAACTGAGGAAAAAGTATCTAGGTAAATATTATGAGCAAAAACTTTTAGACTAATGATACAAATTGAGACAAGATGATACACCTGTATTTGATTATATTGCCAAATTCAATAAGTATGAGGGAGATGAAGAAGAGACCAAACCCATAGAAAAATTAGAGAAAAAATCTCCTGAACCTATCGAAGAATTTAAGGATGAAATAGAATCAAAGTCTTGTCCAAATGAAGGGCTAAAAAGAGAAAATCCTAAACCCGTTGAAGAACTTAAGGAAGAAGTTTATGAAGCTGGATCTAACCTTATGGATAAATATGATCAAGAACAATTATTTGAAGATAAAATAATTACCCAGCCTAAAGAAATCAACAACGGGGATGATCAAAATGAGATCCAAGAACAAAGCCATGAAGAACAATTCGAGGAGATAATAGAGGATTCGGAATTAATCACTGTTGAGGATTTACATCTAGAGATTAATGAAGGATTACCTAATGGGGTATTGACCATCAAAGAAAATCTAGAACCAAGTTCAAAGGATTAACCCCAAGAAATTATGGAACCTGCAAAAGAATTTAACATGAAGATTAGAAGTGAAGAGATGGTAGGAATTGAAAGATGGAAGTGTAAGAGAAGGAAGATGGAAATTGAATTCCCTGATAATTGCCCAAAGCCTGGTTCACCTTTCTATAACATCCCCAGTCCTAATCCACCCAGTTGGGACATCCATCATACAATTGATCAAGTCCAAGTAATATTCAACAGTTACTTTTGGAAGACATTATGGCATTTATTGGGCACCAAACTAAGATTCACTGCCACCTACCTAAAGTTGTGTGCCAGAGTTTTCAAAGCCATTAGGGGAATATTAGAAATTAGAAACTTTTGTTTCCTAGCCCGATAATAAAGTTTAGTTCCATTATAGCTTGTTTTGTTTTGGTGTCATTTATGTTTTGTCATTTGATGTCATTTGACCTTCCCATGCATAAGTATCCATGACTGTGAGAGTCATATGCATGCATGATTAGTAAGAAAATTTGAGCAATGAAATTAACAAGCATATGATCAACTCACATAAAATAGCCAAAGAATTTCAGGAAGGAGACTATGTCATGGTAAGGCCAAACCTGAACGATTATATGCCCGTGGTGTAGGTCATTTTCAAAATAGTAAGGAGAATTTGGACCTAATATGTGCTAGATTGACCATCCGACTTTGGTATCAGTTCTACTTTCAACAATTCAGATCTAGGAGGTTAAAGGAACCAACAATGATACCTAGTGAGCCTTTCGAGCCCGATTCTATCTTTGAGAGTGAGCTAACCCATGAGTGTCCACCAGCCAAGTTACCAAAGTAGTAAGATAGGATTGAGCGAATCTTAGACAATAAGACTATCACTACCCGAAACAAGGACTATCAACGCTACTTGGTTCATTTGCAAGGATGCCCTGATTCTGAAGACTCATGGATTACTTGAGAAGACCTACAAAGAATTGACCAAATCTACTAGAGTATTACCAAAGTCAGATTGATTCCTACTCGACGGAGTCGAGCTCTTTTCCATCCCGAGAGAATTGATGGGACATCAACAAGAAAAAAATATTTTTCAACTAATTCTCTTGATATTCTTTTTAGCTAAAATAGTGTACTTAGGATTAATGAGAACCTTAGAATGAAGCCCACCAAACCCTTGAAGACAAAGACCAATTCATGAGCCGACTCATGAAAGAAGGCTGCCAGTCCCTTGAGTCGACTCAATCCAGATCAAGACCAACTTCAAGCATGCCCAAGTCAAAGTCCAAGAAAGTCAAGATACCACCTTTTGAAGCCCATGATGCCATCTCTTAGAAGCCCATTTTATTCTTCACATGGGACACATTTTGGGAGACATGAGAAACAACACATCAAGCATTTTGAGGGGAAGCATGGGACCACTCCACTCACCCAACAACCCCCCAACCAACTTGCCAAGTGGGATGCCACATCACATGATACCTAGGTCTCCACATCAGTAATGTCAAAGCCACCTAGGTGCTACATAGCAAGTTGTTACAACCTCTTACCTAGAAGTTGTTTCTTGTTGCAACTATGTAACCAAAGGAGTTGGATTTAACTAGAAATGGTTAGCTAACCTTACCCCACCTCCCCTCCTCACTTTGGATGACCCCTAAGGCTATAAATAGGGTCCAAAGCTCCCCTTGTAAGGCATTCCATGTATGAAATATTTTAAGAATTAATGAAGGTTTTTTTCTTGTTAAGTTCTATCTTGAGTTCTTGTATGGAGTGATTTGGTTCTTCTAGTTGGAGTGATTTAGTCCTTTAAGTTTGAGTGTTTAAATTCATGTTTGAGAAGGGAGTGAGAGGTCCTTTGAGTTCTTGAAAGGTGGAGTGCTCCTTGCTTGATCCAAAATCCAAGCATCATTCCTTGAAGGCCCCGGTTTCTACTTCCTTGTTTTTCCTTTCTTCTTCTTCTTCTTGTTTCCATTCCAATTTTGAATTCTCCTTCCATGCCTAATCTCTAATTTGATGCAGGTTTTCTCTGATTTTCCAAGTCCAAGATGAAGATCTCCAAGCCAAGGATCATGGCCAAGGTGAGTCCTAAAGGTAGGGAGTGCAAGTCTTATAGTTTAGACCTCAATCCTTGAGTGAAGAGAGCTCCTTCTTCCACCAAATAATTAGCCATCATTGTTGGTAGGAAAACTCTTCCTAAGCTTCATTAGATCTGATCATTTGAAGGTTAACTTGCCCTAGTGGTGATGGTTTCCTTGCCATGAAGATCCTAATCTCTATTTTGAACTAGATCTACATTTCGGGTATTGTAATTTAGATAACTAGTCTTTTTATGAAGATTCTTTTCTTGAATTAATTTAGACCATTTATTTGATAATTAATTGCTCAAGTTTGCTTGCTTGTTAGCTTGCTAAAACTCTCCATTCATCATTTTATTTTTGTCCCCATCAATAATGTTCTGTAATACTTCATATTATTGTATGATACTCATTAATATTGACTCCACCTAGGGTTTATGAAGTTGTATTTGTATGTTTTCTCCCTCTATTTCTGAGCGTTTGTTTGGTTTATGTTACATTATTTGGTGGTTGATATATATTTTGATAGAAACCCTAGGCTGATAGTTGGGATGGTATGAGAGAGATCTTGTTTTTGGTCTTCCCTATTAATCAAAGTTAGCATATTTATATGATGTTTGCTTGTAGTATTTTATCTGATTATCTTATTTAAATGAATCGTTGATCTAAGTTTTCTATGTAGCCATGCTGAGCTAAATTTTCATATACAGAGATTTATTTATAGAGAATTTTTGCCCTACCTTTCTTCCTTTTTGGTAGCCCTCGATGATGGTTAAGATTCGTATTATTATCTTTTTTTTAAGTATTCAGCATGTAGTCATGGATTAAAGTTTTTGCCCTACCTTTCTTCCTTTAAAGCTTCAATACCTTTCTGACGAATGTTTCTTGGATTAAAGTTATAATTGTTTCTAAAATGTCCAAATCACGTGATAAGAGTGAATAAGATGTGGAAGGTTCCCCATGTCGAAGGGCACCTAATTGGACGGATTCCCTCGACATGATCATGATTGCCTTAATGCGGCAAGAATATGATGAAGGTAATTGTATAAATGGAACCTTCACAAAGAAAACTTGGAAAAAGATGACATTGTCTTTTAATCAACAAACAAGCAAGAGTTTCACGTACCCCAACCTGAAGAACAGGCTGAAGGTTCTCAAAAAAACCTTCAATCTGTATTTTAACCTGGCTAATCGATCGGGTTGGGGCTAGGATCCTGTACTGAAGGTGCTTACTCCCGGTGATAAATAGATGTGGAAGGAGATCATTGTGGTTAGTGCTTTGTAGCTAATACCATTCTATCAAAGTGTGAAGCATATCAATTTATCTAGTTAACACGTACACCTATATGACATGCAGGTGAACAAAGCTTATGCCCGCATTAAGGATAAGCCTTTCCCTACCTATGAAGATCTAGAGATCTTGTTCTCTAGAAGCATAGCCACTGGTAGGCGCGGGGCCACATCTATTTTACTGGAAGGTGTATCGAATAATTCAACGTCCGATGATGAAGGACAGACGACAAACTTTGATGCCTTGAATATCAGGCAGTCCTCCCAAAATACTGACCGCGTATCTGCTGCTTCATTCTACCATTTGGAAGATTCTGATGAAAGCAAGTCAGATGCAGCACCCAACAGCCCGCCCGCATGTATCTTAACACCCGTAACTGAACCAATTTCTGAAGGACGGCCTTCCTCTTCTAGCAAAAATAGTAGGAGGTCAATTTTCCAGATTGGTAAGTCATGTCGATCTCGGATTAGTAGTGATGCCAGTGATGCACTACAAGAGATCGCTGAACAAGGAAGATGAAGATTGGAAATTGTAAACAAGCTTCTACATAGGGAGAAGCTTGGTAGGCCAAATGTTTATTCTATTATTCAATGCATGGCCAAGTTTGAGAGTTTACCAAGAATTACACCTGAATGCATAATAGGTGCATTCAGAATTTTTAAAAATGAGGACAATCGATTGTTCTTTATGAACTATGATGGGCATGTTTTGGATGCATTGCTTCGGCGACAACTGTTCGAATTTAATCAAGGCCCTAGATCGATGCAAGCTCCTCCTGCACCAAATATCTATGTCCCAAACATTTACACTCCCAATCCCATGCATGATGTCCATAGAGCTGCCCCAAATTTTCTTATGAACCCGTATATGAATCCAAACATTCACTCTGCACCACATATGTTTACTTCGACTTCTATGCAATCAGGAATTCAAGGTGGTACACCATCATTCATGGACCAAGTTTTTAGGGCTAGTACTAGAGGTAGCCCAAGTGCAGCTCATTCAACATCTCCAGAACACAGCTCGTATTTTTTCGATACAAGCTTTTCTGTACCATGAAATCAATCTGATGATACTTACAGACATGGTTGATGGATGACATACTGTGTTTCTATGTCTGCTAAAGTTAACATTTTCCTTAACTACTTTAAAGTTACATATGCTTGAACGATGTATTACTATAAGTGTTTTATGTTTGTATTACTATTTTTATGTTTAATTAAATGTTCTACATTTGTGAATGCTATTATGTCATCTTCATAGGATATATGTATGTGTATCTTTTTGGCCTTAATATCAATGAAATAGTACTTAAATCTCTCGTTTCATATTTCTATATTTGTTTCTTTACAATTTTTTCCCGGCAATCCAAATTATTCTATTAGTTTTAATGCTTATGGATTGATGATATGAATTATAGAAGAAGTATATTTTATATTTCATTTCTAATCCCAGATATTTTATTTAGATGTCTCTCCCGAATCAGCTATTGCAATTCATAATTGATGAGGAAGATTTTTGGGATGATGTTGTTATGACATTATTAAGTACTGGACTTATTCAGTTGGAGGATTATAACATACATTACAGGAGACCAAGTCGAACTCGTCCATTTTCATGTCACAATCTGATTACAGACATTATGAGTGGTCATCCTGATAGGGGTTACTCTCATTTTCGAATGACAAATAATATGTTCCAACAATTAGAACAGCTGCTTGTCTCACGAGGAGTTATAAGTGACACTCGAAACGTAACCTCTACCGAACAATTGGCTTTCTTTTTGTACTGCATAGGGCATGGGGTCAGCAATAGAGTTTTGTCTAAAACTTTCCAACATTCAGGTGAGACGATATCAAGATACTTTAATAAAGTACTTAAAAGGATTTGTTCCCTAAAGCATGATTTCATAGTTCAACCATCTGATGAATTGGGTGTGCATCCACGAATCCGTGAGGACAACCTCTTCTATCCATACTTCATGATATAATTCAAAGCTTTATCTAATTATTATTGCTATGTTATATTCATGATTTGATTTACTTTGGATATGTATCATCAAAGAATGTTGTAGGCGCTGTTGATGGTACACACATACATTCTCTAATAAAGAAGAGCAAACAACCTTGATTCAGGAATCGCAAGGAAACACTTTCTCAAAATGTTATGGCAGCTGCTTCATTTGATCACACTTTTCTTTTCATCTATACTAGCTGGGAGGGCTTTGCAGCTGACATGCATATTTTGCATTGGTGTGTGGTGTTCGGTGGTTTCATGGTCCCAAAAGGTATCGATGCCTTACGAATCATTAATTTCATGGGATATCGTTGACATTGTCGTTGACTTTATATAAACGAATTATACGTTTCAGGAAAATATTTTCTTGTTGACTCTGGATGTGCGAATATCAATAAGTTCCTGGCTCCTTATCGAGGAAATAGGTACCACCTAAGTACATTCAACAATCCTCGAACTCGTCGATATTCAAACAATCGAGAGCTATACAACCATAGACATGCACAATTATGCAATTGTGTAGAGAAGCCCTTTGGGATTTTGAAGAAACGTTATAAGATTTTGAGGACTGCTATACCATTTTCATTTAAGGTACAGAAGCGGATAATAATGGCTTGTTGTATTATTCATAATTTCATAAGACGCAACCAGAGTAATGACAAGTACTTCAACATGTTATTAGCACCAATGCCTCCTGACCATGACAAGGATGACATAGATCCTTTGATAATTGTCGGTGATGATGAATGTCGTAGAGGGGAAGATCTATGTAATTCCATATCGAATAGGCTATGGGTTGATCATCTACATCGGGGTATGTGCAAATGAATAGAAAGAAAATGACATATTTTTTTATCCCTAAACATTGGGATTTATTTAATAAATTGTTTGGTAAAAACTGTTGTTAATTTACATTACTACACTACGTATAAAGTGATGTTATTTTTTTGTTATACAGGAAGGCGAGTTCCTCATTAACTACCTCCAGTAATGTCATCTCGAAAGTACTATGTCATTTTTGAGGGTCGCCGAAGGGGAATTTATGACTCATGGGCATGAAATGGTATACACCCATGTGTTATATAAGAAGTTCAGTACATAATCAGAGGCGTCGATGCATTTGACAGATATGTACGAGGATTCAACAATCCTACTCTACCTGAATATGCTATCAATGAGGTTGAGGCAGACAACATTCATCATGATAGGGGCAATAATGGTCACTCACGATGTGCCCTAATGTTTGTTGTAGTACTTGTTATCCTCATAGGCTATGTGCTGGGCTTGCTGACATGTGCTGCTAAATGAAACTAGGATGTTATGGATTATTAATATTGTATTATTAAGACGTGTTAATGTTTGTTGTATGTTGCATTTTGTTGTATGCAAAAGTATTGCTATGTTTTTGTCGTGTGCATAAAGTATTGCTATATTTTTTGTCGTGTGCATAAAGTATTGCTATGTTTCTCTTGTATGCCAATAATGTTTGAATGGTTTCAGGTGAGTCTGATACATTATTTTGAAGTTTCTGGTTTTATGAAAGGAAAAGATGTGGGGCTGCCTATTGATGGAGCATGGCCTGGAGATAATAGTTGACCCTAATATTGGTTATTTGTACATACTATTATAGCCACGATGCTTTAAGTCATATCAATTTTGAACGTATCGAGCCATCTTTTCCAATCTACATACTTCTTGGTTTTTACAATTTTATATTTTGTTATTTGATATTCGTTCGATTTTTGGAATGTGGCAATGATGATGGGCTGTCTATGGACGGAGAAATGCCATGAGACAATAGTGATACCATGTATCCAGGTTTGTTACTATTGTAGCCTCAATGCTCCATTGACGAGGATTTCGCATTTTGCTGAGCCACAAATTCAATTTGCCATTGTAAGGCATTACTAAAGTGGCAGCCCTTAAAGTCCCGCTATTGAGCTTCCTTGTATTGTTTGATTGTAAATATGTACATGGTTTTTTAACTAAGGCAATGATGATGGGCTGCCTATTGATTGATTGAGCATTGCTGGGAGGCAGGAGTGGAATTATACATTTGTTGTTTCCACATATCTTGTAGCCATGATGCTCGATTGAGATTACATTCGCTGTCCTGAGCCATTTTTCTTAAATATATAGTTGAACTAGTAGTAATAATAGCAGCTTTCAGGTTGCTATACTTATATTCATGGCAGCCCTTATCGTTTCAGGATTTTGAAGTTTTATATGGATTATAGGTGTTTATTACTATCCTTGTTAAAGTATTTTGTTCATTATGTACTTCATGTATTATCATTTTGTTCATTTGGTTCCTGCCATGCCACATTGACTAGTAGAGGCCGTGCCACCAGTATACATGCCGTGCCACTTTGCCTGGTGGGTTAAGTTCTGTTGGTTTTATGGTATGACTTTCATGAATAGACATGTATACATGCTAATTACTCTGCCCTAATATTTATTGGAACCTTGGATACTGCTACCACCATTTGAAAAAGCAATGCTTTTAAGAATTCAAATATGTCAGAGCAGAGAGGATCTTCACTTGCTTGATTCTAGAGCACCCTTGCCATTGCTTGGAGGTAGGAGTGGAACACAGTTCATTATTTCGCTTCTTGATAGTATGGTTTATGATTTGTTTGGAAATACAGTGCATTGTTTTGCTTTTTGATATTATGATTTATGATGCTCATATATTTGATACTTGCTAGATAGATCCAGGTGTGCTTCCATAATGTTCAGTGCATTGTTTCTAGCAGTTTCATGGGCCCTGTTAGCCATGCAGCATGGTGTCTTTTGCTGGTACATGACAGCAGGGCTATGCTCTTTTACAGCTTTTTGGTTGAATAGTCTAAAGTGCAATATTGTCCTGGACCTTGCAGTGGCTGTAATGCTGTCACTTATAGATTGTGATGTTTTTTATTATTTCCAGATTTTATTTTAATTTTAAAGTGCTGCTTGGGATAAATTATGTGCATTATCTATTTCTTGTCATATAGGTTTAATTTTGGTTGGAGTCATGGGAAAGAGCTAGAATCTGGTAAATTTTGTCAGTTTTGTCTCTTTTTACTGCACCGCTTCATGGTGCATTCACTATTAGATGTGAGGTTTATGAGATTAGCATAGAAAGTGAATGATTTTTATGTTCCTAGATCTTCCAAAATTTTTCCTTGCATCTATGGAACTACAAAGGAAAGATTTGGAGGCTTTTCTGCTGCATTTTCATTTTGTCATGTAATATATTTATTTGGATGTTAGTGTAGGCTCAAGTAGGCAATCCAAGAGGGAGGGTGAATTGGATTTTATAAACATTTTCAACTATCTGCAAAGTGTGAACTAAAGCAAGTATGTGCTAATGCAATTCAAGCGCGTGTGTATTTCAAATAAATGTAGCGGAAATAAAGAAATAAAAGGCAATCACATAAACACAAATGTTTATAGTGGTTCAGTGCCAACCAATCACCTACATCCACTCCTTAAGAACCCCTTGGGAATTCTACTAAGTTTGGTTTTATAACTTAGGCTCACCAACAACCTTTACAATTTGTTTTGGCTTCAAGCTCACAAGTTAAACCCTAGTTGGTTTCAAGGCTCACCAACAACCACCCTTGGTTTTACGGGATAACCAAGAACCTAAACAACTTGTTTTGTCTTCGGGCTCACTAGTAAAATCCTAGTTGGTTTCAAGGCTCACCAACAACCACTTTGGTTTTCAAAGGCTTACCAAAAACCTCTTTGGTTTTCCAAGGCTCACCAAAAATCTCAAGTAAAACAATGTAAGAGCAAGTATAAATGAATACAATAAAAGCTTACTAAAATAAAGCAAATATTTCTTTGAAGCCCTTTGAGAGTTGATGAAGATATTATCTTCAAGTTGATGAAGCCTTTGATTGATGATTGTAGATGTAGACTTTGAATGCTCTTTTTGAAACTTGGAAGCTTGAAGGCTTTGAATCACTCAACTCTTGAATCCTTTAAGAATATTCAAGAAACTCACCAAAGGATTTCTTCCCCATTTGATTCTTGATGTTTATATAGTCTCCCAACACTTAAATGATTATTTATAGCCATTAGGAAGGAAAATATAGCCGTTTAGCCAAGTTGGAGAAGTTCTGCAACCTAGAAAACTAGCCGTTACTGTTCAAGTGTCGACACTTCACCTCCAGGTGTCAACACTTCAGTTTCAAGTATCGACACTTTATTCTTCAAGTGTCGATACTTCACTTTCAAGTGTTGACACTTCAGCTCCAAGTGTCGATACTTGACTGAAAGTGCTTTCTGAAGTTTTTTGTTTGTCTCAGGTCTTGAGTCGACACTTCACTCTTCAAGTATCGACACTTGATCCTCAGGTGTTGATACTTCATTTTCAAGTGTCGACACTTGCCTGTGCCATTACTGAAACATCTTCAAATTGAAACTTTAACCTCTTCAAGTTCTTCCATGTTAATTTCAAAGTCTATATACTTGATTTTCTATTAATTTAAGGACTTTTTCAACTAAAATACAAGCTTTTCTTCATTCAACATAGATAAGTACTAAGATCTGAAAAATATACTTAAAATATAATTAGTACCATATATACTTAAATATTTTGTCAATCATCAAAATCAAGACCAGAGTCAACAATCTCTCCCTTTTTTATGATGACAAAACTTTAAGTATATGAATAGGGTAAGCTTAAAAAGATTAACAATAAGATAAACATGTAAGCTCAAAACAATAAGCGCCAAGCTCCCATCAAAATATAATCCAAAAAAAATCTTCAAAAATATTTTTCAAATATGCAAAATTTTCAAATTTTTTAAAATTTCTTCTTCTTACTAATTCTTCCCTTTAGATAAAAATATTTTGCATTCTTCTCTCCCTTTTGTACATTCTTTTATTTCTCAAATGATTTTTCATGTTTATCCTATCTTTCCCTTTTCATACTTAACATTTTTCTCCCCCTTTTTGATATCATGAAAAAGGGTGAAAGGCAATAAAAAATGGGAGTGAAGGTGGAAAGAATAGCAAGTTGAACATCAAAATCAATGCATGAAATTAAACAATTATGATAGCACTTGAAATATGATAAGAATTGAATATGATACCATAAAAATGATATGCACATGCAAGAAATAATTCAATATATATATATTATCCATTCACCTCACTTATTCATGAGATAAGGCCACAGCAGCACCCCAACACATTATAAGAGATCCCATTGAATAGGAAGAGAGGGTCTTTAAACCTACTTAGCTCCTATGACCGGATGGCCATGGTGACTAACTCAATCCAAAGCAGTTACTAGGAATTATTTTAAAAATAAATTTTGATACCAATCGAATATGATACCACATGAATGTAACTCTCCTCAAAGAATTAGATTAAAAACAAGGAGAAGAGTATCAGAGCAATATAAGTACAGCATGATATCAAGCAAGATATTCAAAGCATCAAATATGTATATAATGATAACAAATCTTTAGATACTCTTCCTGAATGTTATTTTCTCTTAAAAATATGCATTCATTTGAGGAATAAAACATGAAAGCACATGCATCATAATTTCAGACAATTTTAGATATGAACATAAATTCTAAGTCTGATAGCAAAGATTTGAAATTTTCAAAATATTCATGATTTTCAAAATGCAAAGCATTTATATCACTTAAAAACTTTCAGCATGATTTCATATTCATTTAAAATAATTTGATATCCATACAAATGCTATAAGTAATATGATATCAAGTCTAGCTACTAGAGCAAGGGTTTATCAATATGCATACCTTCTTCTTAAAAGTAACCCTTAACTACTAGTTCTATACTTGATTCAAATCATTTCTAGATTATGCATAGATGCCAAAAATAAAAACATATAAATCATAGCATTTCACTTGAAATAATTTAGAAACTATATTAATCAAAATCAAGTGAAGATCTAATAATCACAAGTTTTACCATGAGAGCTTGAAATCCATTAACATCAAAATGATCATGATCACAACAAATAATTATTAGTCTAAGCTTAATTCTAATCAATCAATTAAAATATTTTTCAAATCAATATGCACCTTTAAAAGTATTTTTCATGAAATAATTTAAGATACATTAATCAAAATCAAGTGAAGGACTTACAATCATAAGTTTAATCATGATAGTATAAAATTCATCAACACCAAAAAGTTCATGATCATAGACCATGACGATAAGTCCAAACTTGATTCTAATTAACTATTTAAAACAATTTTTCAAAGTAATTGATGCAATAAAAATTTAACTACTTTTTTAATTACGGAAGGAGATGTTTAGAATTTACCAATATACATAGTCCTTCCTTTTACCATTTAGTCTAAAATATAGCTTGTCCACTTCTTCAAATTGTCTTGTACAGCCACTTTTCAAGAACTTCCTTTCTTCATGTTGGGCTATAAGACATTCCTGCAAAATAAACTAAGTGGACATTTTTGGTACCCAAACTTTCTTGGATCCTTTATGATTAGTAATTATGGTTCCTTTTGGAACCCAAACTTTTCTTAATCTAGAAGGATAAGTATTAAAACCATATTTATAAGACAAATTGAAAGAAGCAGGAATCAAGAAATTCTTCAAAAGATATTGCTTCTATTCTTTAATCAAAATATTTTTCTCTTTCAAAAATTTATCACATAAATCTTTCAAAACATCATTTTCTTTTTCTAAAAATTCTTTTTCTTTAGAAAAAATATTCTTTTGATTTTTCAAAATATCAATCTTGGTAATTAAATCATCATTTTTATCAGCAAGATTGGTGTTCTCAAGATAAAATGAATCTACATGCCTATTTAATTTCTTGTGCTCAATTTTTAGAATTTATATTCATGCACAAGATCATTAGATGCATCATGTGATTCATTAAAGGTAAAATCATAATTATTTTCAGAACATACCTTTTCCTCGTTTGCCATAAAGCAAAGATGAGCAACTTTATTATCCGTACTTGAATCTTCGCTATCGCTCCAAGTTACCATCATTGCCTTGAATTTCTTTTTGGCCTTGAGGGCTATTATTTTCTTCTCTACATCAGCATCCACTATCTTTTACCATAAGTTCAACTCATAGGTCATGAGTGAACCGATAAGCTCCTCCAAAGGTAAAGTTTCTACATCTTTAGCTTCTTGGATCACCGTCACATTTGGATCCCATGATATTGGCAAAGATCTAAGAATTTTGTTCACCAAATCAGCGTTAGTATAGATTTTGCCAAGATTTTTTAATTCATTAATAATAGTAATAAATCTAGTAAACATATCAGATATGGATTCATAATGCATCATTTCAAAATTTTCAAAAGAATGTACAAGCAAACTAATTTTAGAATTCTTTACTTGAAGAGTACCCTCATGAGTAACTTCAAGTGTGTCCCATATTTCCTTCGTCGATGTGCATGATGAGATTCTATTAAATTCATTTAAGTCCAATACACAATAAAGCAAGTTCATTGCTTTAGCATTGAGTTCAGTTTGCTTAATGTCATATTCATTCCAATCCTCTTCGAGCTTTGGAATGGAAATGCTATTAGCCAAAATAAAAGGAATATGAGAACCATTAATAATAATTTTTCAAAGATGATAACTAATAGATTGAATATGGATGCGCATGCGAGTTTTTCAAAATATGTAATTTATGCCATTGAAAAATGGTGGTCTAACACTAATACCTACAAGGGTTGCCATGAGCTTTAGCCCAAAATCGTTAAATTTTCAAACAGAGCACTTGCTCTAATACCAATTGTAGGCTCAGGTAGGCAACCCAAGAGGGGGGGTGAATTGAATTTTTTAAAACTTTTCAACTATTTACAAAGTATGAACTAAAGCAAGTATGTGCTAATGCAATTCAAGTGCTTGTGTATTTCAAATAAATACAACGAAAATAAAGAAATAAAAGGTAATCACACAAATACAAAGGTTTATAGTGGTTCAGTGCCAACCAAGCACCTACATCCACTCCCCAAGAACCCCTTGGGAATTCCACTAAGTTTGGTTTTATAACTTAGGCTCACCAGCAACCTTTATAACTTGTTTTGGCTTCGGTCTCACAAGTTAAACCCTAATTAGTTTCAAGGCTCACCAACAACACCCTTGGTTTAACGGGATAATCAAGAACCTAAACAACTTGTTTTATCTTCGGGCTTACAAGTAAAATCTTAGTTGGTTTCAAGGCTCACCAACAACCACTTTGGTTTTCAAAGGCTTACCAAAAACCTCTTTGGTTTTCCAAGGCTCATCAAAAATCTCAAGTAAAATAATGTAAGAGCAAGTATAAATGAATACAATAAAAGCTTTCTAAAATAAAGCAAATATCTCTTTGAAGTCCTTTGAGAGTTGATGAAGATCTTGTCTTCAAGTTGATGAAGCCTTTGATTGATGCTTGTAGATGTAGACTTTGAATGCTCTCTTTGAAACTTGGAAGATTGAAGGCTTTGAATCACTCAACTCTTGAATCCTTTAAGAATATTCAAGGAACTCACCAAAGGATTTCTTTCCCATTTGATTCTTGATGTTTATATAGTCTCCCAACACTTAAATGACCGTTTATAGCCATTAGAGAGAAGAATATAGCCGTTGGAGCCAAGTTGGAGAAGTTCTGCAGCCTAGAAAACTAGCCGTTACTGTTCAAATGTCGATACTTCACCTCCAGGTGTCGACACTTCAGTTTCAAGTATCGACACTTCATTCTCCATGTGTCGACACTTCACTTCCAAGTGTCGACACTTCAACTCCAGGTGTCGATACTTGACTGAAAGTACTTTCTGAAGTTTTCTATTTGTCTCAGGCCTTGAGTCGACACTTCACTCTTCAAGTGTCGACACTTGATTCTCAGATGTCGACACTTCATTTCCAGGTGTCGACACTTGCCTATGCCATTGCTGAAACATCTTCAAATTGAAACTTTAACCTCTTCAAGTTCTTCCATATTAATTCCAAAGTCCATATACTTAATTTTCATTAATTTAAGAATTTTTTCAACTAAAATACAAGATTTTCTTCATTCAACATAAATAAGTACTAAGATCTGAAAAACACACTTAAAATATTATTAGTACTCATATATACTTAAACATTTTGTCAATCATCAAAATCAAGACCAGAGTCAATAGTTAGCATGCCTATCAAGAGATTGAGATTTTTTCATGAAACAACAGAATTCCCAATTGTCTTTGCACCACTCCATTCCTTGCAGATACATTTAAAGGCTCATATTATGCCAATCCAATCTTAGACATACCTACAACTAATGTTGCTATTTTACAAAGGTATGATAATTGGTAACACATTTTCATCTTAGTTTATTATTTCTTATTACTACTTAATTGCTGTAAGTAAACTCCATGTTAAAGTATGATGTTGTACTTTCATGTATGATGATGCACATTCAAATTTGTGCTTGTTAAAGGACAGGGATGGTCTGGATCCTAACTTTCAATGGTGTGGCTGTCATGTTTTCCAGCCCCATGGATCACTTCCCACACTTCCGAACTTGTATGCTACTGAAAACTATGTATGATCATTTGGGATTTAGTGTCTCCTTACATACATAAAGGTGTGGAAACTCAGTGGGACATTATGATCAGAAACGCAATAAGAAATTAATATAAGAAAAAAATGACCTAATAATTGTAGGTAACTTAATTGTTAGTCTGGTTCATTTGTTTTCCTATTATGCTGTGGTTGGGCCAATTAATGGGTATGCTTTGGACTTGGAATCATGAGGGATTTTTTCACTATCTTTAAAGGTTGATTTATGATTTGTTTGGCATACAGTGCATTGTTTTGCTTTTTCATACTATGGTTTATGATGCTCATATATTTGATACTTGCTAGACTGGTGCAGGGGTGCTTCTATAATGTTCAAGTGACTACATGTCATTCAAGTTCTTTCTTTCCATAAGGTATATATTATTTGTGTGGCTATGATGATAGGCAGCCTATTGATTGAGCATTGCTTGGAAGCAAGAGTGGAAAGGTGACATTTGTTGTTTTCCTCTTGTTGCCATGGTGCTCAAGTGAGATTACATTCGCTGTCTTGAGCCATTTTTCTAAGATATATATTTATACTAGTTTACATTTTAGCAGCTATTGTGTGTTATGCTTATATTCTTGGCAGCCCTTAATGGCCCTTAACCAAGACTGTTATATTGCCATGTCAAATTTCAGGTTACTTTTATTGATTGTCATAATGAGATTTTATTGCACAGGTTTGGTATTTCATATATCTGAATTCAGGTAGTGTATGTGAATTGTATATTTTGTACTACTGACAAGTATTTATTGTTAAAGGTAACTGTTTATCTTTTGTTACAGGGGATATAATATTTCAAAATGGTTCATAGAGCAGTTTGCACAACAACAGTTGATTATTGGTTGGTGCTGATGATTAAGGATTGAAGCGCAGAGCGTGACTGTTTTGCTAGTTAATTGTATCATTTTTTTTATTGGACTTATGGGAACTCAAGGTTCATTTGTGTATTGTCTGGGTATTTATATTATATTCGTGTTCTTGTAAAACGTATTCATCTTTTATACATTTATTATGATAATTCAGATTAATAATAAAATAGGTACTTTTGATGTGGATATTACATAGTTTGCTCGTGTCACAGGATATTTTCTAGTTGTATTATAAGATATCTGAATTATATATCTGCTATTGCATACGTAATTTAATTTAAAAATTCAGAAGTCAAAAAATGGTTGCTTGTATTGTACATAGTGTTGAATAATTACTGTTTATGTTGTAAAATATATTTGTTATGGCAGGGATTCATGTAGGTCATTTATTTGTGCATTAATTGATGAATCTATTTTTTAACAATGTCCATTGCAAAATTGTCTAATTAATATGATTTAAATAGATTTATTAGTATTTTTCATAGATATAAAAAATATTTCAAATAGAATAATGAATGGTTACTAGATCATAATAATAAATTAAATAATATTTGTTGTTGTAGCGATATTAATTTAATATGTTGTAATAATCAATTAATTTGTATAACATCATTTTAATACATCATAATTTGAATTTAATATTAATAAATTTATATTTAATTTTATATTTTCATATAATAAATTAATAAATTATTTGGTATAACATATTTTTAATACATCATATTAATAAATTATTATTAATATAATAATATATTTACTTAAATATAAAATTAAAAAAGAATTTTATATTTTATTTTATTTATATATATAACTAGGGGTATTTTTGGGATTTCAAAAAATTTCTTCCTATTCTTGGTGGAATACAGGTTTATTCCCATCTCATCCAAACACCATTTAAAATAACACCGTATTAATTGCACTAAAATAAGATGGAATACCAAATTTTTATCCAAACAGAAATTGAGAATAACAACAAGAATAAGCTATTCTTGGAGAATACCAATTCCTATTCTCAAAATAACTTTTTACCAACCAAACACTACCTTCGAGTCAAAGTGAGCAAGGCTCGAATGATAGGTCAGAACAAGAAAGCCCAATAGAAAGTCCAAATTTAGAAATCAACAAAATCCAGTCTTAGGCCCAGCCCATAAGACACTATTACCAAAGGCTTACTCCTCCAGATATGCTCATTGAAGAGAGGCCCGCAAAATAAAACCACTATTTCTCCAATACCATCTATGAATGGAATATAGATGGATTGTCTGAATACCAAATCCTTAATGTCTTCCAAGAAATGACCATGGTAGCAACTGCCTATCGGACTAAGTCCGAAACAACTGATCAAGGCATTGCTCAAGTCCTGGTTGCCAGTCTTACTGGCTAGCTTAAGGGCCGGTGGGATTGTTACTTGGACGATGTTGATAAAAATAGAATCCTATATGCTTATAAGAAGAGTGAAGAGGGCTCTGTCATCAAAGATGAACAGGGTGAACCCATCCAAGATGCAATTTCTACACTGATTTTTGCTATAGCCAAACACTTTATAGGAGACCCATCTAGCATTAGAGATAGGAGCTCCAAAGTATTAGCAAACCTCAGATGTAAGAAACTTCAAGACTTCAAATGATACAAAGATGTTTTCCTTACCAAGGTAATAACCAAAAATGACTGCCAGCAATCATTCTGGAAAGAAAAGTTCATCGCTGGTTTACCCCTAGTTTTTGCAGAAAAAATCAAACGAAAAATTAGGGAACAAAATAATAACACAATCCCCAATGATAGGCTCACCTACGGAGATATTATTAATATAATAAACTCCAAAGGTTTGAATATCTGTAATGAATTAAGGATGAAACAATAAATAAAAAGAGAATAATTAGCAAACAAACATGCTTTAAGAAGCTTCTGTGAAAAATTTGGTTATGCCCCCCTAACCAAAAGGAAACTTCCAAAAACATGTCAAAAGTGTTCAACTTCAAGAAAACCTTACAAACATCCTAAACAAGCCCATAAGCCAATAAAACATGAAAAGAAAACCTTCCATGCTAGAAGGCAAACCCCCAAGAAAACAACCCCAATAACCTGTTTTAAATGTGGAAAAAAGGTCACTATGCCAAAGATTGCAAACTAAGAAAAAAAATTAATGAAATTCAAATTGACAAAGAAGACATAGAGAATTCCCTTAAGTCTCAATTGGAAAAGATTCTTCTTGAATCAGATGTAGAATCTCTTTCAGAAGAATCAGAAGATTTTGAAAATAATTACATCCAATCCTCAAGTATCAATATGACAACCAAATAACGAGGACTTCTCCTAGATCTTATAGACAAAATAGATAACCCAGATCTAAAAAGGGAATATCTATTAAAGCTAAAAGAAACCTTAGAAGAAACTTCAAAACCCAAACCTCAAACTTATGATTTAACAAACATATTTAGCAAATTCAATAACAAAAATCAAAAAATAGTTACAATCCAAGATCTTCAAACCAAAGTAAATCAACTAAAAATTGAAGTAAGCCAAATTAAAACCCAAATCAAAAATCTGGAAAAAGGTCATCATAGTGAGACTGATTCCGAACCAGACACAAATCTCACCCCACAAGATCAAAACTTTTTGGAAACAATTTCAAGTTTAACAAAGCACATTCTAAGATGCTTCCATCTCGTTCGAGAGATTGTTGAAAGACAAGAAGTCTGCATTAAAAGAGTAGAAACGAAGAACAACATAGCAGACCCATTCACTAAGGCTCTATCACAGTGGGAGTTTGATTGCCACCTCGATTGTATGGGGTTAAAATTTAAAGGCGATTGGCTTTAGTGCAAGTTGGAAATTGAAAGGATTATGCCCTAAAGGTCAATCGAAATGTTGTATTTCGATGAGATGTTCTTTTGTATCCCAAACCAGTGTATTGACATTAACAATTAATAAAGGCATTTTATTTTCATCATACGCTGTGTCTTATTAATTTTATTAAGATATGATGAACCCCATAGATTAGGGCTATGGTTCTAGGGTTATGATGAGATCATAACAGTGAGACCTAAAGTCTTAAAATTCTAATCTAAAATATTCCGGGTCGATGGATATTGAGTAGGGGATCAATGTTTCTGGTAAGACCAGCACATCCTATGTATGCTTGGTGAAGAGGGTGACTGATCTCACAATCACTTGTGTTTGACACTAATACTAGGATGTGGGTGCTCATTAGAGAATGAGTTCACTGAATGGATCCAGCTTGAGAACATCTAATGGAACCTTATCTGTTTGTCAATAGATAGTTCTCATAGTAGGAGTAGTGCATGTGGTCCTTTGACCCGAGACTGCCATGGTACCTTGTATGCATGAATCCATACTTTGGTTCACACTCAATCATGACACTGAGTCATGTATGGGGTGATACTGGGTATGGTGGATTGCATATGGAGGTTGTGAGTAGGTCAAAAAGGAATCGATCAACCCTAGTAAGAGGGAATCGCATCCAGATGATTTCAATCAAATGAAGATTCGAAAAATCTTTGATCAAAGTATGAACATTAGAAATAGTTTTTAATGGTTCATTAATGAATCATCATTATCAGATTGAGCAAGGAATAAATATGAAAATGGATTTGACAAGTATCCATATCCATAGTCATATTCAGGGTGCAAGTAGATCGAAGGACTGAATTGCCTGGTAACTCACCACTAAAGGATATTTTGGTAAATCCACCAAAATTTCTCATCTTCCGGGTAGGCATGACATGTTACTAGATGTCAATCTTGTCTTGTAGGTCTTCATAAAATAATTAATTTGGTTTCATGAGTCAATTCGATGTGTGATTCGAATTGGACAATTAGGTAAGCCAATTTGACCTAATTAGGTCAATCGGTTCGATCAGATCGAATCGGCTCAAACCTAAACCTACTGCTGGCTAGATGTGGAACCCAATGGGTCACACATAATAAAGACTTGGCCAAGGAAGTCATTCATGATTTAATTAGGGTCATAGGATCTTAATTGGTTAGCCGGATTACATACTAGCATATGTAGGCTAACCTAATTCCTAACCCAATTGGATTGGGTCGGTTGCTTGCTAATTGGGCTAACCTAATTATGGAAAACCTAAATTAGGTTGGGTCCTAAGTGGGGCTATCCTAATCAGAGCTAAATCTAATTTTAATTTGGATTTAAGGGCATTTTAGGCGCCATACTTGAAGAGTCCTAATGGCATGAGACTCTTGGTACCTTAATGATACCTTAACTTCAAAAGGGCACAGAATGAGCTATAGATCTTGATTTGAATATAATTTATATGGTCAGAAAGAAGATTTTATGCTCTTTCCAATGACACCTATATTGCCTATATTTTGACTGGTCAACATTCTTTGAAATTTGTGTGGAAGAAGGATGGCGTGTGCGGTGCATGAAGAGTCGCAACTCTTCATGTGGCGCGCGGTTCTGATAGAGAGTCCTTCTGCTATCAAGACTCTTCATAATCTCTGATGTTTGGAAATTGAAGAGGCACCTCTTGGCTTCCCAAGGACCGATAATTGACATGTGGCAAGTGAGAATTTGTCCAGATAAAAGAAGGGATGTGAATAAGGCCTTCGGTATATGAATGGACTTATTAGATATGATTTTTCATGCCAGATAACTTCTCTTCGGTCTTGAAAAGTCATATATGATAAGGTGATGGGAGGACATATCACACGCCCCTCTTGTATCTATAAATAAGGGACGGTGAAATGAGTCTGAGATAAGAATTCCATCGAAGTACTATTCTGAGTGTCTCTCTCTCCCTCCTTTTTTCTTCAAGACAAGACTTATCTTGTTAAGACAAGGTCTTTTCTACTAGGACAAGGCTTTGTTTTAGGACATAAGCCTAAGGGGTCCTAGAGGAGGGTTGTCTTAAAACCAAGAGTGGTTTAGGAGAGTGTCTTTAGTGCCCTACAGTAGGACAGGGTGTCCTACAGTGTTCAATAGACCAAAGGGTGCCGAAAGAGTTCCACTTCTCCAAGCAACTTGAAGAAGGAGTTCTTCCTTGGTCTGAGTTTCGTGTGGATCACCGTTGGAGGGCGAACGTTTGGGCGCCTGGTGGAGAAGAAGGCTGAATCATGGTTTTCTTCATCGGATTGGATACTAGCGATTCAGGTTGGTGCCTAAACTCTAGTTTATATTATATATGCATGTTTGTATGTTTTAATTCCTAGTAAGGAGGTCTTGGGTTAAGGATTTGGTAGTGGTTTCATAATAAATTTTGAAATCCACGCTTCTGCCTTGGTCACCAAACCCTACAGTGGTATCAGAGCCACCTTATTAGGGCTAAATCATACAAAATTCAAGTTGACCAATTTTGTAGGACTCTTGAGGTTGCCCTTTTTGGTAGGATTCTACAAAATTGAAGTTGACCAATTTTGTAGGACTCTTGAGGTTGCCCATTTTGGTAGGACTCTACGAAATTTGAAGTTGCCCAATTTTGTAGGACTCTACAAAAGTTTAAAGTTACATATGATTGATATGTTTATGCATATATATATGTCTCTGGTTAGGGTTTTCACTTAAACCTTAACTGATATAGAGATATGTTTAGCTTTCTAGTCATCAAACTGAAATAAGGTTGCCCTGGCATAATGGTGGATCCATTATGTGGTAGATGGTTGTCCTCGTATGATGACACACTTGGCACATTATAAAATGATATATGATGTATGGTTGATGAATGCTAATATTAGAATGTGCTTCTGTTTGAAATGCCCTCTATTAAAATTATATTAAGTTGTAGTGTCATATACCAAAAGCAAAATAATCAAGATGATTAGTTGATCATTCGGTGTCTAGGAAAAGTGGTTCATGATCGGTATAGAGGACATGGTTTTTAATTGGTTCCGTTGATTGACCTGGCCAATTTTTATTGGTGTCTAGGAAAGCAACGGGGGGACTCCCACTACTCTCCCACTTACCTGGCCGATAAGATTAACTTAATTCTTGATTGATATGCTTAGTGTAATATTCACTACATTAGGCCTTCCTTTATGCTAGGGCATGATCCATGTTAGGTTTGTTGTGTACACACAAGGCCTATTATGATGACTAACACAATTTTGGCCGGGTGCATTTGATGCTTATGGCATGATTTAATATAATACTTTGTTGTGTACACACAAGGGTATTGTTATTACAATCATGACTATAAAGGAATGAAGGGTCTTACTTAACTAAAATATTATAGTTTGTTATGCACACACAAGGCTATTAATATTTTAGAGGCCAGGATATGTTGAGAATTATATGAGATACAATTGAAAAGAATTTTCCTACCTTTGAACTTATAAAAGATTTATTATGTACACACAAGGTCTTTTATAAGGAATTAGGATCTCAACCCCACTAAGAAAACCAATTAGGTTTTCTCGATTATCATATAGAGGGTTATGATGCTTGATAAAATAGTGGGAGACATAATTAAGTTAAAGTCCTAATTTAATTATGTTTTGTTAACATTGGTTGTTTGCTTATGTTATGTTCTCTGTTAATGTAGACTAAATGGCCTCTTCACTCTCACTCCGTAGTATACTTGATGCCAATAAATTGACTGGATCGAACTATGTTGACTGGTTGAGAAACCTAAAGATAGTACTCAGCCAGGAAAAACTTTCTTACATTCTTGATACCCCTACCTTAGAACCTTTATGGGAAGATGCCTCGCAAGAGGAAAAGACCACATACAAAATGTGGCAAAATGACTCACTCACTGTCAAATGTATCATGCTTGCCTCTATGACCAATGAATTGTAGAGGCAACTTGATAGCATGGACACTAACTCCATACTGCTCAATCTGAAAGAGCTATATGGAGAACATAGTCGAACTGCTAGATATGAGATATCTAAGCAGTTGTTCCATGTGAGAATGACAGAAAGTATATCCATACAAGACCACATACTGATGGTTATTGACCTGATCACTTGATTAGGTCAATTGGGTTTTGTTATGGATGGGGAGTTGAATCAGGATTTGATCCTGCAGTCACTCTCGGAGTCATTTTCATAATTTGTTCTTAATTATCATATGATCAAACTTAACACTTCCTTGCCTAAGCTGTTAAACATGTTAAAAACAACAGAGAGCCATTTAAAGAAAAATATGGCTCCACTTCTTCTTGTGGATGGGATCAACAAGAAGAAGTCAGGCAGAAAGGGTTCCAAGAAAAGATTGAACCCAAAAGGGGGGCATCAAGAAGAAGAAAGGAAAGAAGGCCTCCGAACAGATGACCTGCTTTCACTGTGGCAAGCCGAGAGGAACTGCAAGGCTTACCTTGCAGGTGTGAAGCCTGGTGCATTGGATGCACCAAAAGGTATGAAAGAAGTTCATACTATTTTGTCATTGGATTCTTCCATTTCAAATACTTGGGTATTGGATACCGCTTGTGGTCATAATATCTGCAAATCATTGCAAGGGCTACAGAGGCTTAGAGTATTGAAGGAAGGAGACTTCGAGCTCTATGGTGCTGGAGGAGAGTCCATCCAAGCAGAGGCCGTAGGGACTTATATCTTGAAGTTACCTTCGGGGAAGATCATAGAGCTGAGAGATTGTTACTATATGCTTAAGGTCATTAGAAATATCATATCTGTACCCTTGTTACTTAGATAAGGCTATACTATGACTGTAATGAGCAATGGTTGCTCAATCAGCTTTTCTAATGAAATTATATGTTATGGCGTATTTAGCAATGGTCTTTTAACTCTATCTACTAATAACAATATACTTCATGTAAGTAACAAACGAAAGAGAGATGATGTAAACAATACTTTACTCTGGCACTGTCGGCTTGGACATATTAGTGAGACTAGGATTAGCAAGTTATACAAGAAAAATTTCCTTAATCCTTATGATTATGAATTATTAGGAACTTGAGAATCATGTCTCATGGGTAAAATGACCAAGACTCCATTTAGTAGACATAGAGAAAGGACAACTGAGTTATTATGACTCATACATACAGATGTATGTGGGCCTATGACAACTCAGGCCAAGGGTGGATACTCTTATTTCATCACGTTTACTGATGATTTTTCAAGGTACAGATTTGTGTATCTTATGACACATAAGTTCGAAGCCTTCGATAAATTTTTAAAGCATCAAAGTATGTTAGAGAAACAAATGGGGAAAAGTATTAAAATCCTTCGATCAAATCGAGGAGGTGAATACTTGTCCACCGAGTTTCTCGATTACCTTAAAGAAAAGGGGATTATCTCTGAATGGACCCCTCCTTACACACCACAATTAAATGGTGTTGCTGAAAGGAGAAATCATACCTTATTAGATATGGTACGGTCCATGATGTGCTTCACAGAGTTACCTGTTTCCTTCTAGGGATATGCCTTGGAAACTGCAGCTAATATCTTAAATAGAGTACCATCTAAATCTGTCTCTAGCACTCCATATGAGATATGGAGGAGTAAGAAATCCAATCTTAAGTATCTTAAGATATGGGGATGTCCAGCCTATGTCAAAAGAAATTTTGGACATAAGCTAGATGCTGGAGCAGATATGTATCTATTTGTAGGATATCCTAAAGATAGTATAGGATATCTGTTATACCACCCTATTGAACAAAAAGTTTTTGTCAGTAGGCATGCCACTTTTCTGGAGAAAGAGTTCATCCTACAAAAGGGCAGTGGGAGAAATATTGAACTTGAAGAAGTTCAACAAATAGATACATCTCAACCAAATGATAACATAGTTAGTATAGAACCAGAACACACCACTCCTATCCGTAGGTCTGATAGGGTGCATCATGCACCTGAGAGGTATGGATTCATTATTGAAAATAATGAAGCCCGGATCATTGAAAATGATGAGCCTCTAACCTATACGGATGCTATCATGAGTAGGGACTCAGACAGATGGCCGGAAGCCATGAGATCCGAAATGGACTCCATGTATGTCAACCAAGTGTGGACTTTGGTTGATGCACCAGAGGGTGTTAACCCTATTGGATGCAAATGGGTCTATAAGAAAAAGATTGGGGCAGATCGCCAAGTCGAAACTAATAAAACCAGATTAGTGGCTAAGGGTTTCAGACAAAAACAGGGAATAGATTATGATAAAATATTTTCTTCTGTTGCCATGCTCAAATCTATTTGGATCATGCTTGCTATAGCAGCATATCATGATTATGAAATATGGCAGATGGATGTGAAAACCATATTCCTTAATGGTTTCCATGAGGAAGAGGTCTATATGTCACAGCTAGAAGGTTTTGTCTTGGAGACTAAACCTAATCAGGTATGTAGGCTGAAGAAATCATTTATGGATTAAAGCAAGCATCCAAGAGTTGGAACATCCGATTTGATAAGATAGTCAAAGAATTTGACTTTATCAAAAATGATGATGAACCTTGTGTGTACAAGAAGACTAGTGGGAGTGCCATAGTTTTCTTGGTTCTGTATGTGGATGACATACTCCTCATTGGGAATGATATCCCAATGTCAATCAGTCAAGGTATGGTTATATAAACAGTTTTTCATGAAAGACTTGGAAGAAGCATCCTATATACTGGGTATCAAGATCTATAGAGATAGATCTAGGAGGATACTAGGCTTATCCCAATCTAGGTACATTGACCAAGTGCTAAAGAGATTTAGCATGGAGGGAAGTAAAAGAGGTTACTTGCCCATTGGTCATGGCATACATCTTTCTAAGAAGATATCTCCTAAGACACCTGAAGAAAGAAATAGAATGAGTTCTATACCTTATGCTTCGGCTGTAGGATCTATAATGTATGCTATGTCATGTACCAGGCCTGATGTGGCATATGCCTTAGGTATAGCCAGCAGATTTCAGGCAGATCCAGGAGAGGATCACTAGAAGGCTATGAAAAATATTCTTAAGTACTTGAGAAGGACTAAGGATATTTTTTTGATATACGGAGGATCTGATCTTAAACTGGAAGCTTATTCAGATTCTAGTTTTCAATCGGATCCAGATGATAGCAAATCTATTTTAGGATATGTTTTTACCCTAAATGGAGGAGCTGTAAGCTGGAAGAGTTCTAAACACAGACTATAGCTGACTCAACAACTGAGGTAGATACATTGCTGTTAGTGAAGCTGCCAAGGAAGTTGTCTGGATGAAGAAGTTTATCTCAGAGTTGAGCATTGTTCCGGAGATTGAAGGTCCAGTACCACTTTACTGTGATAATACTAGAGCCGTCACTCAACCTAAGGAACCTAGATCTCATCACAAATCAAAGCACATTCTAAGACGCTTCCATCTCGTTCGAGAGATTGTTGAAAGACAAGAAGTCTGCATTAAAAGAGTAGAAACGAAGAACAACATAGCAGACTCATTCACTAAGGCTCTACCACAATGGGAGTTTGATCGCCACCTCGATTGTATGGGGTTAAAATTTAAAGGCGATTGGCTTTAGTGCAAGTGGGAGATTGAAAGGATTATGTCCTAAAGGCCAATCAAAATGTTGTATTTCGATGGGATGTTCTTTTGTATCCCAAACCAGTGTATTGACATTAACAATTAATAAAGACATTTTATTTTCATCATATGCCGTGTCTTATTAATTTTATTAAGATATGATGAACCCCATAGATTAGGGCTATGGTTCTAGGGTTATGATGAGATCATACCAGTGAGACCTAAAGCCTTAAGATCCTAATCTAAAATATTCCTGGTCGATGGGATATTGAGTAGGGGATCAATGTTTCTGGTAAGACCAGCACATCCTATGTATGCTTGGTGAAGAGGGTGACTGATCTCATAGTCACTTGTGTTTGACACTAATACTAGGATGTGGGTGCTCATTAGAGAATGAGTTCACTGAATGGATCCAGCTTGAGAACATCTAATGGAACCTTATCTGTTTGTCAATAGATAGTTCTCATAGTGGGAGTAGTGCATGTGGTCCTTTAACCTGAGACTACCATGGTACCTTGTATGCATGAATCCATACTTTGGTTCACACTCAATCATGACACTGAGTCATGCATGGGGTGATACTGGGTATGGTGGATTGCATACGGAGGTTGTGAGTAGGTCAAAAAGGAATCGATCAACCCTAGAAAGAGGGAATCGCATCTAGATGATTTCAATCAAATGAAGATTCAAAAATTTTTGATCAAAGTATGAACATTAGAAATAGTTTCTAATGGTTCATTAATGAATCATCATTATCAGATTGAGCAAGGAATGAATATGAAATTGGATTTGATAAGTATCCATATCCATAGTCATATTCAGGGTGCAAGTAGATCAAAGGACTGAATTGCCCGGTAACTCACCACTGAAGGGTATTTTGGTAAATCCACCAAAATTCCTCATCTTCCAAGTAGGCATGACATGTTGCTAGACGTCAATCTTGTCTTGTAGGTCTTCATGAACCAATTGATTTGGTTTCATGAGTCAATTCGATGTGTGATTCAAATTGGACAATTAGGTGAGCCAATTTGACCTAATTAGGTCAATCGGGTTCGATCGGATCGAATCGGCTCAAACCTAAACCTACTGCTGGCTAGATGTGGGTCACACACAATAGAGGGTTGGCCAAGGAAGTCATTCATGATTTAATTAGGGTCATAGGATCCTAATTGGTTAGCCGGTTTACATACTAGCATATGTAGGCTAACCTAATTCCTAACCCAATTGGATTGGGTCCGGTTGCTTGCTAATTGGGCTAACCTAATTATGGGAAACCTAAATTAGGTTGAGTCTTAAGTGGGGATAGCCTAATCAGAGCTAAATCTGATTTTAATTTGGATTTAAGGGCATTTTAGGTGCCATACATGAAGAGTCCCAATGGCATCAGACTCTTGGTACCTAAATGATACCTTAACTTCAAAAGGGCACAGAATGAGCTATAGATCTCTGATTTGAATATAATTTATATGGTCAGAAAGAAAATTTTATGCTCTTTCCAATGAAACCCATATTGCCTATATTTTGACTAGTCAATATTCTTTAAAATTTGTGTGGAAGAAGGATGGCACGCGCGGTGCTTGAAGAGTCGCAACTCTTCATGTGGCATGCGGTTCTGATAGAGAGTCCTTCTGCTATCATGACTCTTCATAATCTTTGATGTTTGGAGATTGAAGAGGCACCTCTTGGCTTCCCAGGGACCGGTAATTGACATGTGGCAAGTGAGAATTCGTCCAGATAAAAGAAGGGATGTGAATAAGGCTTTCGATATATGAATGGACTTATTAGTTATGATTTTTCAAGCCAAATAACTTCTCTTCGATCTTGAAAAGTCATATCTAATAAGGTGATGGGAGGATATATCACACGCCCATCTTGTATCTATAAATAAGGGGTGGTGAAATGAGTCTGAGATAAGAATTCCACCGAAGTACTATTCTGAGTGTCTCTCTCCCTCCTTTTTTCTTCAAGACAAGACTTGTCTTGTTAGGACAAGGTCTTTTCTACTAGGACAAGGCTTTGTTTTAGGACATAAGCCTAAGGGGTCCTAGAAAAGGGTTGTCCTAAAGCCAAGAGTGGTTTAGGAGAGTGTCTTTAGTGCCCTACAGTAGGACAGGGTATCCTACAGTGGTCAATAGACCAAAGCTACCAAAAGAGTTCCACTTCTCCAAGCAACTTGAAGAAGGAGTTCTTTCTTGGTCCGAGTTTCGTGTGGATCACCATTGGAGGGTGAACATTTGGGCACCTGGTGGAGAAGAAGGATGAATCAGGGTTTTCTTCATCAGATTGGATACTAGCAGTTCAGGTTGGTGCCTAAACTCTAGTTTATATTATATATGCATGTTTGTATGTTTTAATTTTTAGTAAGGAGGTCTTGGGTTAAGGGTTTGGTAGTGGTTTCATAATAAATTTTGAAATCCATGCTTCCGCCCTGGTCACCAAACCCTACAAATAGCTCCCCCTATTTTTTTAATAATGTATCATTGCTCCCCTTTTTATCATACTCATCTATTCACTTTATGCACTTACCTTTTTTATCATACTCATCTATTCACTTCATGCACTTCTCCCCCTTTTTGTCATCAACAAAATATATTCATTCATTCACAATCATTCATACATATGTATCATTCAAAACATATAAATATTATATATATATATATATATATATATATATATATATATATATATATAGAAAGTTAGTACAAGATGTGATACAGTACAAAAGTACTAAGCACAACAAAATAGTATCACATACAAGAGAGAATGCAGAAAAACTAAAGACCTAATGCTCAAAAAGAAGCACTAGACTCATCTTCATTGGAAGAAAAGCCAATTTCTAAATGCCAGGTTGAGGTTTAAATTTTGGAAACCTAGGCCTAAGGTCCTTCAGTCTAGTCCTAATGGGAGCAGTAGGTTTAGGAACTCTAGGTTTAGACCTGGAAGGATGTTCTGAAGAGATCTGGATGGGAGTGGGCTGCACAGAAGGAGGATCAGACAAGACTAAAGTGCTGGTGCTCGAAAGAATCTGAGTCGCTGAAGTGTCAAATACACCAGTGCTCTATCCCTCAGTGACTTGTGCACCGGTACCATCCCCAACTGTAGGAGTATCTGCAATAGGTGTGTTAATAGTGGGCTCAGTCTCTCCATGTGCAATGTCAGCATCATCATCTGGTCTTGCTTGTGGTGGAGGAGTTGCTGATGGACCAGCTACACTGATCTTCTGAAGCACTATCAAGATTTGCTGAAAACCATCTCGCATCTCGATCTGTAGAGCAAGTACTTGGCATTAGTCTCTACCTTGCCTCTTTGCAAAGTAGAAAACTCATCCAAGATATCCTGCAATCTGTGATCATCTCTCGAACCACCAGTATCAGACTCTCTCACAGGTGACTAAGGTAGAGTGGGTGCTGGCTCAGAGGGTCTAGCCTCATCAGTAAGTCTCTCTGCCTTAATGCCCCGTGGCTAACTAGCCTGGTCATCCTCATCAGACTCCTCATCAAAATGTGTAGCTTTATGCCCGGAGGTCTTCCGAATCTAGTGTCCATTCACCTTGATAAACCCCATTTTGCTCAAAGATTTTACATTGTACCTATCAGTGTGTAGCAGGGGCCTACTGTCCTCACCTGATAAGTCAACTTCAGCATCCTGAAAAAGAAGGGTAAACACCATACCATAGGGAAGGCAAGCTCGTGCCCTGCGAGCTACTTCCCTTATCTAAGAGATCATAATGTAGGGCAAGTTGAGGGCTTTCCCCTCAATCAAACACCTCATAAACATTAAATCCCTTTCACTTACTCAGTCAAATCTCCCTGTTCTGGGTAAGAACACTCGGCTAATAATATTATGAGTAAGCCTCATCTCCAAAGACGATAAATTTGCCCTAACATAGACAATTCCAGAAACATCACTTCTTTCTAGGACTTTTCTCAATGTCCTTAGCTTTTCTTTCAATACCAAAAAACTTTCCCCTTCTTTAGAAACTTGAAGAATGATGCTTAATTTCTGCTCATTCACCACAATGCATTTACCTTTAACAGTGGATTCTAAATGAAAAGTGCCTATGGACAGGTTCCCAAAGAACTGTCTCACTAGGGTTGGATATGTAGGCAAATCGAGCAAGCAGAATGATTTCCAACCCTGAGCATTTAGCCAATCTCCTATCCTTAGGTGTTCTTGCTCAAGAAAATCAAAATCCACAAATCTTCTGGATGTTACCTGTTTATTTCCCATAAGAACAATCTGTCTAAGGGCTTCCAGAGCATCGGAATGTTGCTCTTCATGCTGTTCTTCCGTAGAATGTGAAGCCGGAGCATCTAGCCATCTCTTTGTCCTTCGTTCTTCCACAACCGATCACACAACCCTCTTCGATTTCTTCGCAACAACCTTCCTAAGACCCATCTTGCTTGGATTGAAGATTAGGAAGGGTTCTAGAGGTTTTTCTAAGGCTTGGGAGAGGGAACAGTTGGAGTTCAATAGTAGAAACAAAAAGAAAATGGGTTTTAAAACTAATGAAACCCTATTTAAAAAAGCTTCAGCCTGTCCTTCGAGTCGGCTCGACAGGACAAGGAATTGCTCGAGTCGACTCGAGCAAAAACACAAGAAAAAGCTCAAACAATCAAACTACCGATTTCTATGGGTAAATCAAGATTAGATCAAGCGGTCAAAAGCTCTAAATTGATATTTGAAAACTCTAGATAATTTTTCTATATATTTTTTTTAAAAAAAATAGGTCAACAATTTAATATGGGTCACACAGACTTAGCTCACCTCTAATCTTTTCAAATCTACTTGGCTAAGAGGTTTAGTAAAAATGTCAGCTAATTGGTTCTCAATTGGTACAAATTCTAATTCTATGACATTATTTAATTCATGGTTTCTAATAAAATGATGTCTAATTTCTATATGCTTTGTTCTAGAATGCTGAATTAGATTTTTTGATAAATTAATGCACTAGTGTTATTACATTTGATAGAAATCTTAGACTGGATAACACCATAATCTTTTAGCTATTGCTTGATCCACAATACTTGTGCACAACAGCTCCCTGCAGCCACATACTCTACCTCAATAGTAGACAGTGCTACAAAGTTCTGTTTATGATAGTGCCATGAAATCAAGTTGATACCTAGAAATTAGTATGTGCCATTGGTGCTCTTTATATCAATCTTACAGCCACCATAATCAGCATCAGAATAACTAATTAACTTCAAAGATGAATGCTTGGAATCCCATAATCCTATATTACATGTGCCTTTAAGATATTTGAAAATTCTTTTAACATCAATAATGTGTGATTCTTTTAGATTTGATTGAAAACGTGCATACATAAAAACACTAAATAAAATATCAAGTCTACTGATAGTTAAATAGAGTAGAGATCCGATCATACCTTTATACAATTTTTTATCAACACTTGTGCCATTTTCATCTTTATCTAATCTGCATGCAGGACTCATGGGTGTTCCAACTTCTTTGCTTGATTCCATGCCAAACTTTTTGATAATTTCTTTAATATATTTGGCTTGATTGATTAGGATTCTTTCCTTTGATTGTTTGATTTGAAGCCCGAGGAAGTATCTTAGTTCACCTATTAGACTTATTTCGTATTCTCCCTGCATTAACTTAGCAAAATCTTGATACAAGGATTCATCGATAGATCCAAATATTATATCATCAACAAAAATTTGAACAACCAAAATATTATTGTTTTTCTTTTGAATAAATAAGGTAGTATCAACACTACCTCTTACAAAATCATTTCCAAACAAAAACTTGCTTAATCTATCACACCAGGCTCTAGGTGTCTGTTTAAGACTATATAAAGCTTTATTTAGCTTAAAAACATGATTTGGAAAAGTGTGATCGATAAAACCAGGTGGTTGTTCTACAAAAACTTCTTCACATAGAAAACCATTTAGAAAAGCACTCTTTACATCCATTTGAAATAATTTAAAGTTCATGAAATATGCATATACCAAGAATAATCTAATAGCTTCTAGCCTAGCTACTAGTGCATAGGTCTTATCAAAATCTATTCCTTCTTCTTGATTTTAATCTTGAGCTACCAGTCTAGCCTTATTCCTAATTATATTACCTTGTTCATCTAGCTTGTTTTTATAAACCCATCTAGTACCTATAACAGGGTAGTCAACTGGTCTTTCGACAAGTGTCCAAACATTATTTCTCCTAAATTGGTTTAACTCATCATGCAAAGCTAACATCCAATTAGGGTCGGTTTCAGCTTTTTCTATGGTATGTGGTTCTACATGAGATACAAAAGCAATCAGATCATGTGCATCCCTATGTGAAGCTCTAGTTTTAATACCTTGTGATGGATATCTTATAATGAGTTCTTTGGGATGTGAATGTACATATCTCCATTCTTTAGGTATATCTTTATGATTTTTACTTACCATATCTTCTTGTAGTTAACTTGCTTGCTTATCTTTGATAGTAATATCCTTTAATCCATGTTCAAGCGTACCTGCATCATCATCAGCACAATCTTCTTTTCTAGAAGATGTCATGTCAGTTTCATTAAAAATAACATAAATCGATTCTTCTACCGTTAAAGTTCTTTTATTGAAAACATGATAGGCTTTACTATTTGTAGAGTAACCAAGAAAGATAGCCTCATTAGATTTAGTATCAAACTTATCAAGGTTATTTTTACCATTATTAAGTAGAAAACATTTGCAACCAAAAACATGAAAATAATTAATGTTAGGCTTTCTATTGTTCCACAGTTCATAGGGGGTTTTTCTTATGATAGGTCTGATCAAAATTTTGTTCAAAATATAACATGCGGTATTTATAGCTTCTACCCAAAAGTATCTTGGAAGATTTCCTTCATAAAGCATTATTCTAGATATTTCTTCTAAGGTTCTATTCTTTCTCTCTACAACACCATTTTGCTATGGTGTTCTAGGAGTGGAGAAGTTGTGATCAATACCATGTTTTGTGCAAAAATGATCAAAAAGTTGATTTTCAAATTCAGTACCATGATCACTACGAATAGAAATAATATAAAGATTTTCTAAAGTTTGAAATTCTTTTGTAAAACTTTTTGAATGCTTTAAAAGTTTCATCTTTATGTGCAATAAATAAAATCCAAGTGTATCTTGAAAAATCATCTACAATCACAAGACCATACTTCATACCATCTAGGCTTGTTGTTCTAGTAGATCCAAATAGATCCATGTGAAGTAGCTCTAAAGGTCTAGTGGTAGAAATAATATTCTTGGATTTAAAACTCCCCCTCACTTGTTTCCTAATTGGCATGCATCATAGATGTGATCAAAATATACTTTAAACTTTTGCAAACCTTTAAATAAATCTTTTGAAATAAGTTTTGCATTAGTATCCATACTAGCATGTCCAAGTTGTCTATGCCATTGTAAACTTGATTCCTTACTCTTATCATTCACTACCACAAGACTTGTATTGCTTGACATAGCTAGATCATTAAGATCTACTACATATATATTGCCAAGTCTATGTCCAATGAACTTAGTACTAGAGTCAAGAGGATCAACTACTATACACATTAAAGATTTGAAGAAAACATTAAAGCCAATATCACATAACTGACTGATACTTAACAGATCATGCTTTAATTTTTCTACTAGTACTACATTTTCAATAAAAGTAGGAGTAATTTTAATTTTACCAATACCAATTATCCTTCCTTTACGATTGTCACCAAAGGTTACCATGCCACCATCTTTTTGTTCCAGGGTGAAGAATTGATCTATATCACCCGTCATATGTCTTAAACAGCCGCTATCAAGGTACCATCTTTTCTTTGCATTCATGGCTGCAAGACATCCCTGCAAAATAATCATATAATAGATTTAGGTACCCAAGCTCTCTTGGATCCTTGCAAGTTATAGGATTGGTTCCTTTTAGAATCCAAATTTTCTTGATTTTCTTTTTGCCATTATATTTCAAATGACATTCAAATGCTTTGTGGCTGATGTTATTGCATGCGTAGCAAACAATTCTTGACTTTGAATAAGAAGCATGTGATGCAAACTTAGGTCTATATTGCTTTGATGTAACAAACTTGGAAACATAAGAAGTGGACGCAGAAAACTTATTTGTATTTGTGTTTTCATAACCAATTCCATACTTGTTACTAGAATCTTTTTGATTTTTCAAAATCAATTCAAGTTTGTTAGAGCTCAAAGTTAATTTTTCAACTAATGGTTTAAGCTTTTGAACTTCCTTTTGCAAGTCAATATTTTCTTTTTATAAAATTACATTCCTTTCAAGAAGTTCTTCATTTTCAAATTGGATAGTTTTAAGTCTTTCACAAGTCATACACAATTCTCTTTGTAAAATCTTGTTTCTTTCACAAACTTCATTATTATCTTTTTCAAAAGTATCACAATTATTTTTTAAACTCCTCATTTTCAAACCAGCCTTTTTGTATTCAATCAATAGTTCACAAAAAGCATTATGAAGCTCATCATAGGTAAAATCTAAATTTGGTTCAGAAGTTGTTACCTCATCCTCCAAACCCATAAGGCAAATTTGAGCAGTCTTCGTTGTATCTTCTTCTTCTTCAGTTGATATAGATTCATCACTATCACTCCATACTGCAAGCATTGCTTTCTTTTTCTTTTTCTTAAACAACTTTTTCTTAGCTTCTGGACAATCAGGGCGTATGTGTCCCAGTTTCTAGCACTCATAACAAATTAGAATTTGATCTTTGTCCTTGTCCTTTTCTTTATCTTTTTCTCTTTCCTTTCCATATTGTCCTCTTCTGAATTGCTTTCTCCATCTGTTAGTTCTTCTTTTGCCCATAAATTTTTTGAACTTTCTCATTACTAGGGTAATTTCATTATTCTCCATATCATCATCATCAGATGTATCTGAATATTCATCTTTATCTTCTTCAATTGCTTTAAATGCAATGGCCTTTTTCTTTTTTGTGTCTTCTTCCGTTCTTTACTGCATTGCTAGCTCATAAGTGATCAATGATCCAACCATCTCATCTAATAGTAGTGTGTTTAAGTCCTTTGCCTCTTGAATAGCTATAACTTTTGCTTCTTATTTTTCTGATAAGGATCTCAAAACTTTTTACACTAGATCAGCATTAGTATAAGTCCTACCAAGACTTTTAAGACCATTTATAATGTCAATAAAGCATGAAAACATAACAGATATAGTTTCATTAGGCTCTATTTTGAATAACTCATAATTATGGATAAGAAGGTTAATCTTAGAAGTCTTTACATGTGATGTGCCCTCGTGTGTGATTTCGAGCTTATCTTAAATTTCTTTAGCAGAATTACACATGGAAATTCTGTTAAATTCGTTTGGATCCAAAGCACAGTAAAGTAAATCATGGCTTTGGCATTTAACTCGGCCTTTTTCATATCATTCTCATCCCATTCCTCTTCAGGTTTGGGAACCTCAATAACATTAATTCTGATAGTGGGTGTGTGAGGTCCTTTTTGAATTATCTTCCATAATTGAAAGTCTATGGCTTGAATGTATATTTTCATCCTAGCCTTCCAATGTGTAGTTAATTCCAGTGAAAAGTGGAGGTCGGTTTGTGGATTGGCCTTTGGCCAAAGAGGTGCTAATGGGATGTGCCATCAATCTTTACTTCAAGGAATTTCAAAGACTCTGCTCTAATACCACTTGTTGCCTAGGTGGCTTCCCAAGAGATGGGTGAATTAGGATATAAAACTTTCTTGCAAATATATGCACTTTGAAAATCTTTTAGTATTGATGTTGTGATAGATAATGCAATGCAGAAGCAAATAAATCAACAACACAAAGAAGTCAATTAACACAATCACAAACACAAAGAAATAGATTGGTTCGGAGCAACCCGCTCCTACGTCCACTACCCAAGCACCACTTAGGATTTCCACTATATCCCCCACCGAAATATAGTCGGATTATTTTAACAGGCTCACAATCCAAACCTCTATACTTTGGTTTTTAAATCGGGCTTACCAAAGAAACTCACACTTGGTTTTAACAAAGGCTAACCAAGAACCAAACTCCCTTTGGTTTTTAGAATCGGGCTCGCCAAAGAAACCCAAACTTAAGTTTTAATAGGCTCACCAAAAAACCTTCAACACTCATAAAACACAGCCCTTGCTGCTCTTGAAGAGAAAACAAGATATATCAAATGAAAATAGTAACTTTACAACATACCCAATTTATTTGGAAGTTGCCGATGAAGATCAAATCGAAGCCTTGATTTAGATACTCTTGAATGCTCTTAAAGCTGCTTCTTGACTTCCTCAAAAGTTGGATTCAATGAACGAAGATGAGTTGGAGAAGCTTTGAATCCTTTCTTGAATGCTCACTAGAAGTTGGTTAGTGAAAGACTTGAAATTTACTTGAATGCTTTTGAATAATCAATAACCATATGTTTAATCCATCATAAAAAATCCCTTTTATAGTCTTCAATCAAAACTAACCGTTGTAGGGCCTAGGAAATCGAAATAAAGCCATTGGTGGGCCTTTTGAATTCAAAAATTTGATTCAGCAACTAGCCATTAGAAAGCCAGAATCCGTCACTCGAGTCTGCTTGAGATCCTTAAGTCAGCTCGAAGTCGTAGACAGATCAAAAACAAGCCCTGGACGAGTCGGCTCTTCTGGGTTGAGTCGGCTCTTCTGGGTTGAGTCGGCTCGAAGTCTCAGTCAGGAAAAATACAAACTCTGGATGAGTCGGTTCTTCTAGCTCGAGTCAGCTCATGGCTCTGAGTTACTAAAACCTAAGAATTGCATACTCTGTGCGAGTAGGCTCATTATGCTCAAGTCAACTTGAACTTCTGAAACTTTGAGACTCTCTGTGCCGTGCCAGAACATGAGTCGGTTCTTGGTCCATGAGTCGGCTCAAGCAGAACTTCTTCAAAGCAAATTTCTAGCTATAGCAAGTCTTTCAAACACTTCAAAAAAACTTACCATAGATGTCCAACTAATTTATACTCACTTTATACTAATTTTTAGCCCTTTTTACAAGATTACAAGGATAAAATTAGGGCTTTACAACTTGAGATGCACAAGAGTTCATACAATACTAAAATACACTTTAACTGAGTAGAAGACTACATGATACAATGATAAATATTTCCTGCAAAAACTTCTTGAGTAATTGAAAGAATTAGTAATCCATACATGCTCCAATATTTTGTAATCATCAAAATCATTCCAGGGATCAACAAATATAAACTTTCTGAAACTAAGATCCATTTTGAAGACCAATTTTTGACCACTCAATTCATTCTCATAAAAATCTTAAACAGACCTGTTATCCTAGGAACCCCTTTCCTCAACATCATCAAACTATTCATGGTGGATGATGAAAAGATCACAACAAAAGCACTAGGACAAGAATTAAAAATCAGGTTTGTGACCAGAGAATACATCAAGACACTAAATTCTCTCAATAAAATAACAAGAAAGTCAAAACACATAGAGTTTCTAAAAAAGGAAATAGGCTTCAAAAGAATAAAAGAATAGTTAAAAAACCCCATAATAAAACAAAGAATAGAAAGTTTCAAAACCTCGGTCAAGAATTCTGCCTGTTCAAGTTTACCAAATGCTTTCTGGAATAGGAAGAAGCATGATGTTAATCTTGTTTATGAGAAAGATTTTAATGAAAGGATGATTTCCATAAAAGCCAGACCTATTCAAATGAATCAAAAATTATTATAATACTACAAATCCGAGATCAAGGATCTCATCAACAAGAGGTTAATCAGATCCAGCCATTCTCCTTAGAGCTGTGTTGTATTTTATGTCCAAAAGAATGCAGAACTTGAAAGAAGAGCCCCCAGGCTAGTGATCAACTACAAACCTCTCAATCAAGCTTTAAGCTGGGTAAGATATCCTTTACCCAACAAAAAAGTTCTACTAAACAGAACAATTGAAGACAAGATCTTTTCAAAATTTGATTCGAAATCTGGCTTCTGGCAAATCCAAATTTGCGAGCAAGATAAGTACAAAACGACATTTACCATACCATTCGGATAATATGAATGGAACGTAATACCATTTGGACTTAAGAATGCTCCTTCTGAGTTTCAAAAAATCATGAATGACATCTTCAATCCCTATTCAAAATTTATTATTGTTTATATTGATGATGTCTTGATTTTCTCATAAATAATTGAACAACATTTCAAACATTTATAAACCTTTTTAAACCTTGTCATCAGGAATGGCTTAGTCATTTATGAACCAAAAATTTGCCTGTTCCAAACCAATATTAGGTTCCTAGGCCATAACCTAAACTAAGGAACTATCAAGCCTATTGAAAGGTCAATTGATTTTGCTAACAAATTTCCTGATGAGATCACAGATAAAACCCAATTGCAGAGGTTCTTAGGAAGCCTCAATTATGTCTCTGATCATATAAAAAACATCAGGATTCTAGCAAAACCCTTATATCAAAGATTAAAGAAAAACCCCCTAAAATGGACTCAAGTGCACATAGACACGGATAGGAAAATTAAGGCCTAAGTTAAGAACCTTCCTTGCCTTTATCTTCCTAACCCAAAAGCCCAAAAGATAGTAGAGACCGATGCCTCTAAACTAGGTAATGGAGGTATCCTCAAACAAACTAAGACGGAACAGAACAACTTATTCAATTTACTTATGGCAGCTGGAATGAGACTCAAAGCAAATATTCCACTGTAACGAAGGAAATTTTAGCAATTATTTTATGCATTTCAAAATTTCAAAGCAATTTACTCAACCAAAAGTTTTTGCTCTGGATCAATTGCAAAGCAACAAATTTTATTTTTAAAAAAAATATTGAAAATCTAGCTTCAAAATATATATTTGCTAGATGGCAAGCTTTGTTATCTGTTTTTGACTTTGATATCGAGCATATCAAAGGCCAAGACAACTCCCTGCCTGACTTCCTTTCTCATGATTCTTACAGGGCCTACAAACCAATGGCTCCTAAGAAACCCCCAGCCTAAAAGGCCATAGCCGTAGTCCAAAAACAAACTAAATAATCCTATGCCCAGACAACTGGGCCTTCAGCAATTATCCCAAACACCCAATCAACAGCCTCGGCCCAATCCTCACCAAAAACCCAAACACTTCCCAAGCTGTCCTAGTATGACATTGTAACCCAAGAAGAAACTTCTCAAGCAAAAGCCTATACCACTCCTCTCTCAACAAAACAAATGGCTAACCTAGCTAGATCAAATCCAGTCCAGTTGGACCTGGACATCTTCTAGAGAGCTGTCGCCGAAGAAGAAGCAGCATCCAAATCTCAACAAAAGCAAAAATTGATAATTGAGCCTTCTGACTCGTTATCAATTCAAAAAACAAAATTAGAAGTTGGGATTTTTGACCCAACACCTCTTCAAAAAATACCTCCCAAGAAATCTACATATTTTGAAAAACCAATTTTTCAACTAATCTTTACAATAGAAGATGAGTACATAAAAAATGATCCATAAAAAATAATTGAAAAAGTTTTTCCAAAAGATTGGCATTTTCCACCAAGAGATCCCTTAAAAACTAATATTTTTTATGAATTTATCTTGGTTGATATAGACTCTGTGGCAATCAAGCATTACAAAGACAGGGTGATCCCTCCATCATAACCCACTCAACGGCCCAAATCTTTCAAGTCCTATCTCCATCTGTATGAGGAGATAGTCCCAATACCTTTAAAAAATTATTCTAAAAATATAATCCACAGTATTTTAATTACTGGAATTATAAAAATACTTGGTACAATACTTTCTTGTTTCCAAATTCATATCATCACCATTCGTGACTATTTTACTTCAAAACAAACACTAGTTTCCACTTTCCCAACTGGTTTGTTGACTGGTGGCGCTATTGTGGCCCCACCCTTGAAATCCTACCACAATCCGTCAATGAAGGATATTCAATTTATCAACAAAAAATCCTATCAACAGAAAGAGAGAAGAAATTCCCTCTTCTTCTCAATTTCTTTGTCCAATTCTCTCTATCCTGGATCCTTTGCTGGGACTATTCAATTGCTAATGTTCCCAATTTCCAACCGTCTATGGCTAGGAAATTCAAAGTAAAGTGGTGGCTGGAGTTCAATCCAGATAAAGCCACCAAGCCAAAAGTGCTAGAATGGTTAAGCAGGAACCCGCAACAATCTCTCCAAATTAAGCCATCTACCTCAAAACTCTTAACACAAAAATCCTTTGCAAATTCAAAGCTTGCAGTTGCCAAATCCCATGCGGAGTATAAAAAATATCTTTCATAAATTTTGGCAAACTTCAAAAAAGAAGAAGAAGAAGAAGAACCAGCCAGATTCATCATCTTCTAATCAAACACCACAAGAGGATGAGGACAAAGAACATTTGAGATTCTGTGAAACAGATCTCAAAGTAGACGCGCCGACTCCAACCAGGCTTCAATCTGGACAAGACAAGAAGTGAGTAAAGGCATGCCAACCTTTAATCACATCAAAGCAAAAGGTGTACCAACACTCACAGAAAGGGTACCAACCTTCAATTGATAAGACAAAAGGCAATTGACAAGACAAAAGGCATACCAGCCTGATATACCAAAAAGCAAAATTTAGATAAAGATATGATAAAAGGCATGCCAGCCTCAAATAAAATGTGCCTACAACAAGATTCCTTCAAATGAAATGTACCAGCCTAGACAAAAGGAGTACTAACCAAGGACAAAGACTTAACAAAAGCCGAAGATTCCCTTGGGGACTCCAAAAATTATCAAATCCAATTCTAGATTTCAAAAGACTACAATCCAACATATCCAAGACTTCTATAAGAAGAAGAGGAGGCCTTCGGAGAAGGGCATCACAAAGAACCCGGAGAGCTCAAGCTTCCGAGTGTTAGTTCATAGGTTCCCTCCTTAATATTTTCTTCTTGTAATTCTCCCCAAATATCCAATACTCAAAACCCCTCAAAGATCCTTCGGGATCTTAAACCTTGTATCAAGACTTAAGCCTCCCTGCTGGTAAGCGACAAGTAGAGCTTATGACAATGTAGTTTCAAAATTGTTTCCAATAAAGAATTTCATTCTTCAAAAATATCTGTTCAAATAACTGTTCTTCGATTTCATGCAATTATTTATATTCAAGTTACAATAATTATCTCAAGATCTTCATAGCTTAGTATTCTAGTAGGAGGATATAGTAACAATCGGACAGCCGCCTTTCGCGGGTTAAGACCATCCTACTATAGTGGAACTATAGTGGAAGGGATACCTTTATCTCCTCTGAAACAAGAACTGCCATGAAGTGATACTATTTACCTTCAATCTTTTAATGTTTATCTTCAAGCTTTCAATATACTGTTTATCTCCAAGCTTTATATTTATTTTCTGCTTTCCATTTGCTAAGCTGTTCAAATTTTCCCCGGTTCCTCGATGTATCTGGTATCAGAGCCAGATATATTCATATTTATATTTTTTTATCTAATAAATACAAATATAGATATAGATATTAATCGAATAAAAATATTATATCTATATTTTTTAAAAAAATAAATATGAATATTAGTAGAATTAATGGAATCTATCCTACACAAAAAGACATATATGATGATAAATACTTCGCAGCTGTAGAAGTGCCCTGATAATATGTCCAATCCGGATGCGAGAAGATAAGAGACATCATGTAGACACCGACATTGGTCATACATTATTTCTGTTCCCTATCTAATCATCAACATTATAGCAAGTACCTTATTCTCTGTCAGCATGACGTTAGGTAATGACATACTTTTTGCTAAAAGAACAGATGTTGAGACATATTTCTAGTGAGAAATTCCATATTCCATTTCTTAGCAAGCTTGGCGGTGACAACTGAAAAGTATCAGAAAAGGATTTCTTAACCTTGTTCCAAATTGCATAATTATTTTGCTAACGCCAAGATCGCCCTGGATTAGCAAGTATTCATCATTCATTATACATCTCTACTCACTCTTAGATGTTAATAACAGTTTATGTCTATGGATAAAAACTTGTAATTCCTTCGAAAATTTCCTTTTGATTTGCGAATCCTTTGTTTAATATACTAATCATCACATGGTGGAACTTAATCCACCCAATTAACGGAACAAATCAAGACCAAAAAGATCCAAAATGGTGCTAAAAAAGATATTCAAAAGGCCCAAGAGAAAACTAGATCTGGCAGTAGTGAGCTAGGCCCGGCCCATGCTCGTGCCCGGCAGATGCGTGCGACTTAGGCATGCATGAGTGCATGGTGCACACGCTCAACCCCATGGATTGCATTTCGCACGATCCATAAAAGCATTTCACATGGTCCATAGGAGCATTTCATACGGTCTATGGAGAGAGGTGCGCGATCCAATGGCCTCCTGCATTCCCAGGCATGATCGAATGGTTCTAGGGAAATGCCAATCTTGATTAGGTGTGATCCAACACTAATTTTGCACGTTTGATGGAAATTCGATATCGGTCAAGAGACTTCCAAGGGTCAAATAGGAGTTGTACAAGATTTTGGAGTTCATTTTCAATACGGTTTAGACCAGGATTCTCAAGATTCTAAGCTCTATTTAATGGGAGGCCCCGGATAGCCACAATAAATAGAAAAATAATAGATTTTTCAAGGGAGAAAATAAGATAGGAAGAGAGAAAAAGAAGAGAAGGCAAGGTTTCTACTTTTGTGATATCCTAAGATGCTTCCAAGCTTGAGGAACATTTCTAGAAGATATTTCTTCTTCCTATTAGGATTGTTCTTGCATCCAGAAGAGAGAGAAAAGAGAGGTTCTTCTTTATTCTTTTCTCTTATAAATTTCTTGATTTTCTTCTAGTAAAAGAAAAATATTATGTGTGGTCGTGGACATAGAAGCAAGAGATTCTGAACCATGTAAAATTCCTACACTTTTTTGTATGCTTGTACTTTATTTTTTAGACTTTTTCTTCCTTTCTCTTGCAATTATCATAATTCGCTCCATACCATTTTCCAACAACTAGTATCAGAGCACCGGGTTTGAGAAAAAGAGTGGGAATGATGGCAAGAGATGAAGGAGATATTAAGATTGATAGGTTTGATGGGAAGGACTTCAGATTCTAGAAGATACAGATCAAGGATGATTTGTACCAGAAGAAGCTTCATTTACTATTTCAAGAAAAAAGCCTATCGATATGTTACAAGCCAATTAGAAGTTGCTGGATCACCAGGCTTTACAAGTAATCCGTTTAATGCGGTTGACTCCGTTATTGATTTTGATGATAAGCAAAATGCTTAAGTATAAGTTGAGTACTAACCATTTCTTTTTAGTATATTTTTATAGAAAAAGGTACTCATCAACTTAACAAAAGATTGATTGATTGAAAAGTCCCAAATATGGATGAAATATCTGCTTAAAGAGGACTTTGATAGTTGAAGAATGCTTGAAAGGATACAAGAAGTCAACATAATTTTATTTCAGTAAAAGTTCAGCTATTTTTGTGAAAATCTCAATGAAGTGTCGACTCAAAGTGTCGACACATGACTCAAGTGTCGACACATGACTGAGAAAGTGTCGACTAAAGCCAGTACGCGAACAAAGTTTCAATTGGCATGGCTGAAGTGTCAACACATGGATGTCTGGTGTCGACACATGAATCAGCTCATCGCCTGAGATTTTTGGGTTATAGAACTTGCTATAATTGAAGACTTGCTTGAAGTGTCGACACATGGATGCTAAGTGTCGACTCACCTGAGGAAGTGTCGATACATCTGAGAATTCCAGAAAGCTTCATTGAAGATATTTGAACTAGGTATCGATTCATGGACTGCAAGTGTCGATCCTAAGTGTTAACTCATAGCTTGAAGTATCGACACTTGGAGTTCTGGAAACAATAATGGCTAGTTTTTCAAATGCAGAACTCAATCCTCTTGGCTCCCAATGGCTAGTTTTTCCTGTCTAATGGCTAGAAATCGAGTTTGAGGCCTTGGAAAGGTATTTAATTGATTCAAATCAAATCTAAATACAAGAGAATGAAAAGAGAATAACCGAGAGAAAAGAAAAGAAGAGATTTCACTCCTATTCATTGAGTTCAACTACCTTCAAGCAAAAAAAAGTCTCCAAGCATTCAAGTTCAATCTTCTTGAGCATTAAAAGAGGCTTCATCAAGTTGGAGGCAGCACTACAATAAAGCTTCAAAGAGATATCCGCTTTTATTAGAAAGCTTTGATTGTTTCTTTATTTCAAACTTATATTTGTTGTAAAGGTTTTTGGTTAGCCTATTGAAAAATCAAGGAGGTTATTGGTGAGCCTTAAAATCATTTAGGTTCTTGGTTAGCGTGCAAAACCAAGGAAGGTTGTTGGTGAGCCTTAAAACCATTTAGGTTCTTGGTTAGCCCGAAAAATCAAGTGAGGTTTTGACTTATAAGCTTTGTGAAAACAAGTCGGGTTTTGATTAGTGAGCCCGGAAAACTAATCGACTGTAATCGGTTGAGATTATAGTGAATTCCCAAGTGGTCTTAGGGAGTGGATGTAGGTGCATTGGATAGCACTGAACCACTATATTTGGTTTGTGTTTATGATTGCTCATTTCTTTCATTTGCTCCTATTTTATTGCTTTTATATTTTCGCTGCATACTTATTGAAAGCAATTTGCACTAGAATTTATAATACTTAGTTTGATTATTAGATTGGTTCTTATACTTGCATTTAAATTTTTAGAGATCCAATTTACCTCCCTTCTTGGGTTGCTTATTGGACAACAAGTGGTATCAGAGCCCTGTTCTCAGTTTATAGGTCTAACCGCCTTGAGTTAATATCTATGGCAGCCCCTATTGGTACTAGTGTAGTTGAGGGACAAGCCACAAATAGACCTCCATATTTCAATGAAACAAATTATACTTATTGAAATACTAGGATGAGAATTTATATGCACTCTATTGATTATAATTTATGGAAGGTTATTGATAAGGGTCCATATATTTCTTTGATTGTAGTTAATGGTGTTTCCATCCCAAAGCTCGAAGAGAATTGGGATGAAAATGACATTAAACAATTTGAGATCAATACAAAAGCAATAAATCTCCTCTATTGTGCATTAGATCCTAGTGAGTTTAACAGGATTTTTACATGCACATCTGCCAAGAAAATATGGGACACACTTGAAGTTATCCATGAGGGTACCAATCAAGTGAAAAATACTAAAGTAAATATGTTAGTATATACTTATGAAATGTTTCAAATGGAACCAAATAAGTCTATCACTGACATGTACACAAGATTCACAGATATTGTAAATGGAACGAGAAGTTTAGAAAAAATAATGTCTAATGCTGACCTTGTCAACAAAATTCTTATGTCACTTCCAACTTCATGGGATCTGAAGGTGACCATGATCCAAGAAGCTAAAGATGTAGATAAACTACCATTGGAGCAATTGGTAGGATCGTTCATGATTTCTGAGCTGAACTTAAAGCAAAAATCTATGGATATGGATAAGAAGAAAAAGAAGATAGCCTTCAAGTCTACTATTCAAGCAGAATCCTCAAATGAAGAATCTGAAAAAGAAGAAGAGAGTGAGGAAGCTCTTCTAGCAAGAAAGTTCAGAAAATTCATGAAAAGAATGAAGTTTTCTTATAAGAAAAAGTTCTAAACAAACAAAGATAAGGGAAAAGAAAAAGAAAAGCAGAAAGAGATACCTACATGCTTCGAGTGCAAGAAGCCTGGACACTATAAATTTGATAGCCCTCTCCTAAAGAAGTCAAGGAAGAAGCTTAGGAAGAAAGCTATGATGGTAACCTAGACTGATAGTGAAGACTCCAGCTCATAAGAAGAACAAGCTGAAATTACAAATCTATGTCTCATGGCACTTCAAGATCAAGAAGAGATAATTTCTGACACTGAAGTAGATTTTATCTTTGATGAATTAAAAAATGCTTTTGATGAGTTAATGCATGATTAAAATTGATTTTGCCTGAAAACAGAAAATTGAAAAAGCTTGCAAATAGTTTTTCTCATGAAAACAATTCTCTTTTAAACTAAGTTAGTGAATTGAAAATTAAACTTGATGTTTTAGAAAAGAAAAATAAGGCTTTAACTTTGGAAAATGATGTTTTGAAAAGACCTAAAACTATCATTTCAAATGGTGATCTTTTGATGAAAAACAAGGATTTAGAATTAGAAAATAAAAATTACAAAAATGAACTGGACAAAATAAAACCTTTTGTTAAAAAGTTCACCTATAGCTCAGAAAAACTAAATCTTCTTTTAAACAACCAAAGAACCATTTTTAACAAAGCAGGATTAGGTTATAGACCCCAAAGACAAGACAAGTATTTGAAAAACTTTTTTGTACCTGCATCTTCAAGTATAACATGCTTTTCACGCAAAAAACAAGGACAAAACTTTTCAATGTAATATGGGAAAGATTAATGACTCTAGAAAAGTTTGGGTTCCAAAAGGAACCAATTTAAGTACTAACCCCAAAGGACCCAAGTTGGCTTGGGTACCTAAGAACAAAACTTGATTTGTTTTACAGGTGTGTCTTGCAACTAAGGAAAACAAAAGGCTATGGTATCTTGATAGTAGTTGCTCAAGGCACATGACAGGAGATGTGAAGCAGTTCACTTCTCTTGAATCAATAAATGGAGGGAGTGTGACCTTTAGTGATAATTGCAAAGGTAAAATCATTGGTATAGGTAAGGTTCATATTTTCCCTTCTACATATATTAATAATGTACTTTTGGTTGAAGGTTTAAAGCATAATCTTTTAAGTATTAATCAGTTTTGCGATAAAGGTTTACAAGTTATTTTTATATCATCTTATTGCATGATTACTAGTTTTGATAAAAATAAAGTAAAATTCATTGAAAAGAGGCATGGTAATATCTATTTGGTAGATTTAGATGATCTTTCCTTGTCTAATGGAGAATGCCTAGTTGCAATGAATTCTACTAAAGATGAGACTAGTTGGCTTTGGTATAGAAGACTAGGACATGCTAGTATGTACTTGTTTTCAAAACTTGCAAAAATGATTTAGTAAGAGATTTACCAAAACTTGTTTTTGAAAAAGATAGAGTTTGCCAAGCTTACCAATTTGGAAAACTAGTTAAAACATCTTTCAAACCTAAAGATTTTGTTACCACTAGTAGGCCACTAGAACTACTCCATATGGATCTCTTTGGATCAACTAGAATATGTAGTCTAGGAGGTAAGAGATATGGATTGGTTATAGTAGATGATTTTTCAAGATTTACTTGGGTTTTCTTTCTTACTCATAAAGATGAACCATTTTCAGCATTTATAATTTTTTATCGAAAAGTTTCAAATAAAAAAGGTACTTCAGTCATTTGCATATGTAGTGATCATGGTTCTAAATTTGAAAATCAAGATTTCAAAAATTTTTGTAACGAGAAATATATTGAACATAATTTTTATGCACCTAGGACACCTCAACAAAATGAGGTGGTAGAAAAAAAAAACTGTACTTTAGAAGAAATGGCATGCACTATGCTTTGCAAAAATAATTTGCCAAGATATTTTTGGGCTGAAGCTATTAATACTGCTTGTTATATTTTAAATCGAGTTTTAATCCGGCTAATTTTAAAGAAAACTCCTTATGAACTTTGGAATCAAAGAAAATCAACTTTAAAATATTTTCGAGTTTTTGGTTGTCAATGTTTCATTTTGAATAATGGCAAAGATAATCTTGGAAAATTTTATGCCAAGTCTGATGAAGGTATCTTTCTATGATACTCTACATCAAGCAGGGCATACAGAATTTTTAACAAAAGAACCTTAGTTGTAGAGGAGTCTGTACATATAATTTTTGAAGAGTCTACTAACAAATCCTCCAAAAAAGAGGATACTTCTGATGCATGTGCAGGTGTTGATAAGCTACAAAGCTGACATTGGATGATCAACCCTCTCAACAAAGTGAAGAAAATTAAGACAAAGATGAAAAGTGTGAAGCCATATAATTTACACCAAAGCACCAAGATCTATATAAGGAGTGGAGGTATGCTCATGGACATCCTAAGGAATTAATCCTAGGTGATCCATCAAAAAGAGTAAGAACTCGATCCTCAAATAGAAATCAATGTGATTATATTGTGAGTGGAGGTATGCTCATGGACATCCTAAGGAATTAATCCTAGGTGATCCATCAAAAAGAGTAAGAACTCGATCCTCAAATAGAAATCAATGTGATTATATTGTTTTTGTTTCTCAAGTAGAGCCTAAATGCTTTGATGATGCTGAAAAAGACCCTAATTGGATAAATGTTATGCAAGATAAACTAATTCAGTTTGATAGAAATAATATTTGGATATTAATAGAAAGACCATCTAGTGTTTCTATTATTGGCACTCAATGGGTGTTTAGAAATAAATTAGATGAAAATGGAGTTGTAACTAGAAATAAAGCTAGGCTAGTTGCCAAAGGCTACAATCAAGAGGAATGAATTGATTTTGATAAAATCTTTGCTCTTGTTGCTAGACTTGAGGCAATTAGACTACTATTAGCATTTGCTTATTTTATGAATTTCAAACTATTTCAAATGGATGTTAAAAGTGCTTTTCTAAATAGTTATGTAGCAGAAGAAGTTTTTGTTGAACAACCACCTGATTTTGAAAATCATGCACATCTTGATTATATTTTCAAAATGCACAAAGCTCTTTATGGTTTAAAGCAAGCATCCCAAGCATGGTATAAAAGACTCAGCAAGTTTCTGATTGAAAATGAATTCTCTAGAGGCCATGTTGATACAACTTTATTTCTAAAGAAGAAAAATGATGATTTATTAGTAGTGCAAATCTATGTTGATGATATTATTTTTGGTGCTACTAATAAAATTCTTTGTCAAGAGTTTGCTAAACTAATGCAGGGATAGTTCGAAATGAGCATGATGGGAGAACTTAATTTCTTTCTCGGACTCCAAATCAAGCAAACCAAAGATGGAATCTTCATCAACCAAGCTAAGTATACAAGAGAAATCATAAAAAAGTTTGGGATGGAGACTACTAAGTCAATAGGTACACCTATGAGCCCCTCTTGTAAACTTGATAAAGATGAGCATGGTAAATCTGTAAATCAAAAATTATATAGAGGTATAATTGGCTTTTTATTATATTTGATTGCTAGTAGACCAGATAAAATATTCAGTGTATGCATGTGTGATAGATATCAGTCTGAACCTAAGGAATCTTATCTGTTGGCTGTTAAGTACATTATTAGATACTTATCGATATAATTGATATTGACTTGTGGTATTCTAAAGACTCATGTACTGATTTAATTGAATATTCTGATGCTAATTTTGCTGGGTGTAAACTTGATAGAAAGAGTACTAGTGGAACTTGCCAATTTCTTGGAGTTAACTTAATCTCCTAGTTTAGCAAGAAACAAATTTCAATTGCACTATCCACAACTGAGGCTGAGTATATTGTAGTAGGAAGTTGTTATGCTCAAATCTTGTAGATTAAGCAACAACTTGAAGATTTTGAAATTAAATTAACTTGCACACCCATAAAATGTGATAACACTAGTGCAATATTCTTAACTAAAAAACCTGTTCAACATTCTAGAAGCAAGCATATTGAAATTAGGCATCATTTTATTAAAGATCATGTCGAAAATAATGATATTGTTCTTGAATTTATTTGTACTGAATTACAATTAGTTGATATTTTGACTAAGCCTCACCAAGAAGATTGATTCAGTATGATTAGTAGAGAACTTGGGATCATCAATCCTTTTGATTGAGAATTTCTACTCTTTGATCCATAAAAGATCAAATTTGATATCAATTACATTCAATTATCTTCAATTTATCTATAATACTAATAATTTTGATCAATACTTCATTTTTAGTTTTTCGATTTTAAGTCGAAGTGTCAACACTTGTAAGTGTCGACACCTTGAAGTGTCAACACTTGGCCCTGTGTCGTGAGTCGACACTTTAACGACGAAAGACCGAGAATAAAAGTGGAAACGAAGTGTTTTCTTGGCACTTTCTCTCCCAATTAGAGCCGACACTTGCCCTAACGCTGTTCTATCCACTTCTTCCCTCCAAATCTCGACTCAAACCCTTCCAAATTCCTATTTTGAATGGTTTTTGGTTTGGTTTTTTGTCGCATTCCCTCTCTCATTTAGGTTTTGGACCGATTAAAATCCTAGTTCCCTCTCCTCTTTTGTTCAAACCTTGAATCTGTGGAATGGGACCTAGAAAACAAGTTATTCATCACCCTCGGCCATCCAACCAAGAAGAAGAAAGAAGGACAAAAGCCAGACATGAAGCTAGTTTTTCCTCCATCCAGATGCATGGGTTCGAAGACAGTTATCGGAGGATGCCATGTGGACTTCGGATTCATTGACCAGCAGCACTTTCGGATAGGCCAGTGGCTTATAGATGTTGGTTTGGTTCCTTTCAATTTGTTGACTGAGAGATTCTACCTGGGCTTGATACAAGAGTTCTACGAATCCTTAGCCTATGGTAGTGATGGATCGATTGCACAGGTCCGTGGCAAAGATATCCCAATGACTGCAGAGGTTCTGAGTAGAGTATGGGATATACCCATGACAGGATTTGTGGTTGACAGCTTAGTGGACAGATTCAGTGGACTCCGGTGCATTTTCGAGTCAGATGATATACCTGAGGGAGCCACTGTTGTTGCATCCAGGCTCTTTGCTGAGATGAGGTTGCTACATCACATTGTTGCCCAAATCCTTCTATCGAAGACTGGCCATTTTGACTTCATCACAGAGAGAGAGAGAGCTGCTAGTGATGGTGTCTCTGGTACAGCATACACCTATTTGCCTTCTGGTACTTATGATACATCAGATGATAGAGGATTTTATCAGTCAGAGACTATGTTTACCCTACACGATGGGCTTGACCCTACTCTTCAGGGCATATGGAGTGGTATTGGATGATGAGCCCTACCAGATGTTACTGCACACTGATGTCTATGACATCATACCACTTCACCGAATGGGATATTAGATGGTTAGAGGCCAGTGGAGACGTCGAGTATCAGGTCAGGCCGCTGACAAAGATGAGGATGCTGTGGAAGAGGAGTGCATATTTTTGGGTGAAGCAGGACCTTCGAAGACACATTTGCCTGAGATTCAGTTTGAGCCCTTAGCACAGACAGAGCCTGCTCCTCAGCCTGAGCCAGCAGGACTAGATGTTTTAGGAGCTTTTGAGAGTCTTGAGGACAGAGTCGCTCATATTGAGACAGAGATTATGATTGTTCGCCAGCAACTTGACTGCTTCATTATGGAGACTAGGGAGAGCCATCGAGGATTGAGAGATGGTATCTATGCTATTTTGTCCACATTAAGTAGACCCTCTTCTGGGAGTGTTCCTGATGCTTCAGCCCAGCTGATTCTGCTCCAGTTCCACCTGCTTCGGGACCCGTTGATGCGGGACGGGAAGCGGGGGATCGCTGGCGAGCATAGAAGTCACCAGGGTATTAGGGCTTGCACTCAAGAATAGGGAACACGGGCATCATACCCACTCAAATCTGAAAAAAACTTAGACAAAATAACTTTTAATTTGTATTCATGAGAAAAAATATACTTCATACAAGAAGGGAGGGGTGGTATTTATAGATTCACCCTAGGGTACATGACTTGAGGGCTAAGAAACCTTGACTTGTGGGCCAAGAAACCCTGGTGGACCTAGTCAATAGTGGGCCTTTGTCTTGGACTGGAGCTCTCTCTTGTGGGCTTGGTAGCATGAAAGGGCCCAAGTGCATGAAAGCCAGCTTTGGTTTGGGGGCCTGGTGAATTTCCTGGCTACGAACTCTTCTCTTGTACATGACCTGAATGAAAACTACATTAACTCGATTGGACTTGACTGGACTAAAAGACTGGACCTGACTAAGTGGACTCAACTGGACTCAGTTATCTCATTTTATTACAGGACTCAAATAAAATAAAATAAAATAGACTTTCGGTCCCCATCATTCCCCTGCGATGGGGAGAACTCGACTTTATCGAGTTTGGGTGAGCGAGGGTTTGATGGAACCGGAACCAATCAAATTAAAAGAGGCTAGACTCACCTTTTTATTTTATTTTATTTTATTTTGTTTTTATCAGCTCTGTTATGAGAGCTATGCAACTTTGAGATCCGTGTGACTCAGAAATCCATGCAGCTCTGAAATTCCCACTACTGTGAGAATCGTGTAGCTCCAGAAATCATGCAGCACTGAAGTCGGCAGCAGGGTGGGAGATTGCATTCACGTTCGTATGCTAGACTTCCTTCTTCTCCATGGACTGAAGGTTGGAACAGGGGAGGTTTCGAAGGGCAGTTTGGTGGGTGTTCGCTGGCGACGGTGCTGGGGTGGAGACGGCAGCTTGGGGAGATGATTCTGGTGGATGGCATGGGGGCAACAGCATTCAGCAGCGGTGGGAGCATGGGCGGTAGTGGGGGCACGGGCGGTGGCCTTCCGATGGAGAAGAGGGGAGCCCGCCTTCACCGTCGCTCGGAGGATGGAGCGTCGGCCTTGAGGACGGAGGGTCGGCCCTGGTCTAGAAGATCCCATCCTTATGAAACTTGTCCTCGCCAATAGAGGAGACGGTCCCATGAAGGTGGGGAATCCCATGGAGGCCTCGACGAGAGGTCACGGGTGAGACCAAGACCGGAGCAGCGATGCGTGGGTGAGGCTCCATCACGGGAAGATCTCAGCGATGAGGGAGATCCGCATGGTGGCACATGCGAATCTGGAGAGGGAGTCAATAGCATGGGGAAGACTTGATCGGAGGTGTTCCCGGTTGCAAGCGGTGTGGAGACGGGCTTCACAGGCAGAGGTCCAGTGGAGATGGCTCGGGCAGCAACGGACGATGATGGTGGCGGTGTCCTCGGGTTGGTGAGGCATTACGTGTGATGATGGGGCTTGGATTTGGGTGGACGGTGCATGGGCATCAGCTACTGTGGTGGCTTCGATCTGCGGCACAGAGGTTCCGGTAGGATGAGGCCGATCGGAGGAGACGGATGGCTCAAAGCCTGAATCGATGTTTCAGGCGGCGGCCGTGAAGAAGGCATCGCGGCTTGCTCTGTTCTTGGAGATGGCAGCATGGATGGAAGGGGGGCAGCATTGGTGGTGTAGATCCGATGGGCTGCAAGTGATGAGGTTTCAGGATGCCTGACAATGGGTTGATGGCAGACTCGGAGAGGAAGCAGAAAACCCTAATCCTCTGGACTCTGATACCAAGTTGATGCGGGACGGGAAGCTGGGGATCGCTGGCGAGAGTAGAAATCACCAAGGGATTAGGGTTTGCACTTAAGAACAGGGAACACGGGCATCACATCCACTCCAATCTGAAGAAAACTTAGACAAAATAACTTTTAATTTGTATTCATGAGAAAAAAGATACTTCATACAAGAGGGGAGGGGTGGTATTTATTGATTCACCCCAGGGTACATGACTTGAGGGCTAAGAAACCCTGACTTGTAAGCCAAGAAATCCTGGTGGACCTGGTTAACAGTGGGCCTTTGTCTTGGATTGGAGCTCTCTCTTGCGGGCTTGGTGGCATAAAAGGGCCTAGGTACATGAAGGCCAGCTCTGGTTGGGAGGGCCTGGTGAATTTCTTGGCTACAAACTCTTCTCTTGTACATGACCTGAATGAAAACTACATTGACTCGATTGGACTTGACTAGACTAAAAGACTGGACCTAACTAAGTGGACTCAACTAGACTCAGTTGTCTCACTTTATTATAGGACTTGAATAAAATAAAATAAAATAGACTTTCGGTTTCCATCACCAGACAGAGATGATGATGTTGAGGTGACTGACTCTGATGAGTTCGACTTTCCAATTATGATGACAGAGCCAGGGTCGGAGACAGTAGCTGACCTACCTAGGAGTCCCATTCATGATCCTTCGAGTTCATCCTTTCAGACTCCTATCCTACCCACACTTCCTTCTACACCAGTTGATCATTCTACCATTCCTATACTTTCACCTATCATTGATACACCTATCATTTCTTCAGCTGATACACCAATCATTAATATACCTATCATTTCTTCAATTGATACACCAATTTTTTATACACCTGTTATTGGTACACCATCCTTGCATACATCTTCTCTTATCCGGGAGCTAGGATTCTATACTCCTGGTTTCCACCATCTTGATTCTGGTCCTTTATTTGATCATACACCACATCTGATAGCAGTTGAGTCTGTCACTCCGATCAGATCTGCTCCTGCTACTGACATAGCTGCTACCTCTGTTGCTCCAGCTAGAGGGAGGACTTATATTAGACATAGAGGACATAGTCATCGTACTCCTTCCAGACTGACCAGGACTCGTCTTTGTGATCTTAGATTGATATGGCCCCGATCTCGTACTTTTACTGATACCGAACCGATCGACATTGGATCCTCAGATGATGAGGATGATGATTATGATATTTTTATTTAGATAGTTTTTTATTTTTGCACTCCTTGAATATTTTTATATTTACTTTTTCTAGCAATCTTGTATCAAGTGAATGCAATATTATGTTTTACTTCATGTTATGACTTTAAATCAATGCATGAATCACTTATTTTCACAATTTCATTGTTCTCCTTCATGAATGAGTGAATGCCTTACATTTATGTTTGAGTTTTATTGCCTTCTTCCTTCCTTTTTAATGATAACAAAAAGGGAGAGAAATAAGATTAAGTAGTATAAATCTGTTTAAGTAGAAAATTTCATTAAGTGAGGGGGAGTAATACCTCCTTTAAATTTTAAATTTAAAAATCTATTTTGAATTGAATTTCATGCTCAATTCTTATCTTTAGATGTTTAAATTTCAGTCTTTTTGACATTAAAAGATGTTCAGAAATCAATTCTTTTGGTCATCTCTTCAGAGGGAGTATTTACACTCTTCACAGTGTTTTTTGCTGAATTTTCTACATTTGTTAAAGGTATCACAATACATGTTTTATCTCATATATATTTTAAGCCCTGATACTCTTAGCCATTGCAATACTCTCGATTTGATACATCTCTTTTAGTATTTCAATATCTGTTGCAATAAGCTCTATGCACCTTGAAAAGTTCCTTTAAAAGCTTTTTATGCAATATATACTTAAAGATTTTGTCATCATCAAAAAGTGAGAGATTGTTGACTCCATTATTGATTTTGATGATAAGCAAAATGCTTAAGTATAAGTTAAGTACTAACCATTTCTTTGATGTTTGTTTTTATAGAAAAAGGTGCTCATCAACTAAACAAAAGATTAATTGATTCAAAAGTCCCAAATATCGATGAAAGATCTGCTTAAAGAGGATTTTGATAGTTGAAGAATGCTTGAAAGGATACAAGAAGTCAACATAATTCTATTTCAGCAAAAGTTCAGCTATTTTTGTGAAAATCTTAGTGAAGTGTCGACTCAAAGTGTCGACACATGACTCAAGTGTCGACACATGACTGAGAAAGTGTCGACTCAAGCCGGTATGCAAACAAAGTTTCAGTTGGCATGGCTAAAGTGTCAATACATAGATGTCTAGTGTCGACTCAAAGTGTCAACACATGGATCAGCTCATCGCCTGAGATTTTTGGGTTACAGAACTTGCTGAAGTTGAAGACTTACCTGAATTGTCGACATATGGATGCTAAGCATCGACTCAAAGTGTCGACACATCTGAGAATTCCAGAAAGCTTCATTGAAGATATTTGAACTAGGTGTCAACTCATGGAGTGCAAGTGTCGACCCTAAGTGTTGACTCACAGCTTGAAGTGTCGATACTTGGAGTTCTAGGAATGGTAACGGCTAGTTTTTCAAACACAGAACTCACTCCTCTTGACTCCCAACGGCTAATTTTTCGTGTCTAATGGCTAGAAACCAAGTTTGAGTCTTTGGAAAGGTATTTAATTGATTCAAATCAAACCTAAACACAAGAGAATGAAAAGAGAATAACCAAGAAAAAAGAAAAGAACAGCTTTTACTCCTATTCATTGAGTTCAACCACCTTCAAGCAAAAAGAAGTCTCCAAGCATTCAAGACCCTTCAAGAGCATTCAAGTTCAATCTTTTTTAGTATTAAAAGAGGCTTCATCAAGTTGGAGGCAGCACTACAAGAAAGCTTCAAAAATATATCTGCTTTTATTAGAAAGCTTTCATTGTTTCTTTACTTCAAACTTATATTTGTTGCAAAGGTTTTTGGTTAGCCTATTGGAAAACAAAGGAGGTTATTGGTGAGCCTTAAAACCATTTAGGTTCTTGGTTAGCCCGCAAAACCAAGGGAGGTTGTTGGGAGCCTTAAAACAATTTAGGTTCTTGGTTAGCCTAGAAAACCAAGTGAGGTTTTGACTTGTAAGCTTTGTGAAAACAAGTCGAGTTTTGATTAGTGCGCCTGGAAAACTAATCAGCTATAATCGGTTAAGATTATAGTGAATTTCAAAGTGATCTTGGGGAGTGGATGTAGGTGCATTGGATAGCACTGAACCACTATATTTGGTTTGTATTTGTGATTGCTTGTCTCTTTCATTTCTCCTCTTTTATTGCTTTTATATTTATGCTGCATACTTATTGAAAGCAATTTGCACTAGAATTTAGAATACTTAATTTGATTATTAGATTGGTTCTTATACTTGCATTTAAATTTTTAGAGACCCAATTCACCCCCCCTCTTGGGTTACTGGGTAACAAATGTTGGCCAAGAACATTGCATTCAATATCCTGGTGGAGAAGATGACGACTGATTTGATGAAGGCTCTATGAAATATATATGAGAAGCCTTCGGCCTTCAACAAGGTATATCTTATGCATAAGTTGTTCAACTTGAAGATAAATGAAGGTGCATCTATTACTGATCATATTAATAAATTCAATCAATTACTAGTCGTTTGAGCTCTGTTGATATTAGTTTTGAGGATGAAGTTTATGCTTTAATCCTACTATCTTTTTTACCCGAGAGTTGGAGTGCTAATATGACAATGGTGAGTAGTTATTGCATCTCAAGTAAGTTAAGATTTAAAGAGATCCAAAACCTGATTCTTGGTAAAAATATCAAGAGAAAAAATCTAAAAGAAATGCTGGTTTTGCCATGATTTCTCAAGAAGGTAGAGGAAGAACTACACAACACAACAAAAGTTGTGAGAAATCCGAATCGAAATAAAGGAGCCAATAAAGACCAAAAGGTGATGGTTGCTGACATTACGACAAGAAAGGGCACACTAGAAAGAACTACTGGCCTAGAAAGGAGAATAAAGGATAGCACGAGGTATCTGTCATTGCAGCAACATAGATAACCACTGATGTCTTAGTCCTTAGTGTGGATAGTCTGATGAAATCATAGATTCTAGATGCTGGAGCTTCGTTTCACTCCACCTCCCAAAAAGAGAGTATGCTGAATTATACTATTGGATATTTCAGAAAGGTTGATATGCACATAAAAATGCTGAACCAGTCAGTATGGAAGATCAAGAACATTATACATGTCCCAAGTTTAAGGAGGAATTCTATTTCAGTTGGGCAGTTGGATATAGAGGGATATGTCACAACTTTTATCAATGGCTCTTGAAAGAACACCAAAGGTGTTATGTGTCGAAAAACTAGGATAGGATTTCATGCATAGATTTTTTTAAAAAACTAGCAAAAGCATATTAAATTAAAATAATTCTAATTACTAAATCATGAATTAGAATAATTCTAAAACCTACCCTATAGGATCATCACAGGATATGAATAGAGTATGGATGTTGAAATTAAAATCAGCATGCATCAATCTAACAGATGCATATTATAAATCTAATCTATAAATATAAATAGGATTGAATCTCATACCTCATCATGGATCGATAAACACTGTTGCTGATGGATTGTGGTAGAAGGTTTGGACATCATCTCATAGTTGCACAGGGTGTCCGGCCTCTACGAAAAGTCCATGCAAAGCCTTGAGAAATTACCTTTCTAAGAGTGCAAGCTGGCTGATCTAAATAACTTTCTTCAAATTTTTTTGAGTCCTCCAAAAAGGTGAGAAGATGGAGGATGGGAGGATCAGGTCATGAAAGAAATAAAATAATAAAACTAATTTTCCTTTTTTACATTTCTTCATTTTTTTCTTTCTTTTCTCTTCTCCCTAGCACCAAGAAAAAGTCCCCATGCCCACTTTTTTCCAAGCCCACTCCCTTATACTTTTCCATGATTTTTCTCCTTAGTTTTTCATGATAAAAGCCTTTCAAAGTTGTCACATAATCCCAGTAAAAAGCCTCTCAAATGTGCACGGAGAAAAGGATTAGGATAGGATTAAATGAATAGAGTTTTTTTAGAATTAGTAGTTTGACTCATTTAAAACCTATTCAATTTAAACTCAAATCAATTCAAATAAATTTAAAAACTTATCTAAACCTATACTAACCCAAAAGAGTTTGAGAGAAGGCATCAAAACCTATTTTTCATGGAGAAAACTTTACACAAAAAATCAGAAATTCATGGAAAAAGCTAGGGGTGTAAGAATCGATTTTGACTCGATCAAATCAGATATTAAACTATATTAAAACTCCTTTTAAAAATTATCTTGGATTAATTTCAATTAGAATGGATAATAGAAAGGGTGCTAATCATATTTTGGCATGGAGATTCTTCATGCAAAAATTAATTTTGCATGGAGAACAATGTGGTGCAAGGAAAAAATTAGATTTCTTGGTTTGACTTGGTCAAGCTTAATTCTAATCTCAACTTTATTTAGTTTAACCAATTCAAATAGCTTGAACCCAATATAATTAGGCTCCAATTAAATTTTATTAGTTAAAAAATTAATCAAGTTTAAATTCAAATTAAATATAGATTAAAATTTCTTAGCGATTAGGTCATTGGATAACCTACTTGAATAAAATCTAATTGAACCAAATTTAATTAGATTTGACCAAATTTGTTCACTCAATAAATTAATCCAATTATCAATACAATTACTAATTAATTCTCCTAATATTAATTATTAATTTATTTATTTTTAATTTTTGTATAGGATAAATTGTTAATCATATTGATAATTTTATTACAGGACGATTCTCAATTATCGATCAGCTATTATGATCAATTAAAAAATGCTACTATGTATGACCTCATAGGTTCAAACCTTAAGCTAGTAGCTTATAAATAATTTCTTGAACTAATTGATGCAACCATTTAGCAATGGTGCCCGATGTCCGGATAGGTCAAATTATGGCAAAGCAACATTCAAGAACCCAAGCTATGGTTATTGTATAATTCATCCCTTTGACCTAATGCTCAAGATGAATTCAGGGTCAACTAACCTGCTAAATCTTGTGACTCCTTATCAGGATTATTTAGGCTTAGGTTTTACTAAATTGAAACACTATCTAGCATTTACTCTAGTAACTTGAAATAGTCATTCCCTCCTCGACTCAATACCAACTTAACAAGTACTTGATTGTACCTAGAAACCTTCCATCATTGGATTAGAAATCCAGGTAATCTATTACCAAAGTATAATGAGTTACTTGCTAAGTCACCATGAATGTTTTAGATCGGAGGGACATTTATATTCATACCCTTTCCATGATATACTCTTGATAGTAGAATACTCCATAGAGTTAGTCACTATTTAGTGAAATATACTCCTACACTTACTGGCATGCCATACCAGTGCCTCCACATTTCTTGGTTAAGAGGATACCAACCTATATGGCACACAATGATCTATTCTCGATAAACTTTGTCATCTTAGATAACAACGTATCATTCGGTCACAAACTGATTTAAGAACCATTAGCTAAATCTCTTTTATCAAATTAATGTAGTTCTAAGGACTTCAATAATTAGAGTTCACAAAAAGATGATAAAAAATATTGAGCTATCAAAAATAATATTTATTTTATTATTAGTTTATATATATTTATAAGATAGCACAACCGTCTATAATCTAGATGATTGGCTTTAGAACACTTTTTCCAACAACTCCTACTTGAACTAGAGCTAATCAGAACAATTTCGTATACCCATCTTCCACTTGTGATCATCGAACTCTTTGATTCTGCGGGCTTTAGTAAATGGGTTGGCTATGTTCTTCTTTCTGTCGATCTTTTATAGGTTGACATCACCTCATTTTATAATCTCTCGAACAAGGTGGTAGTGATGTGAACATGCTTAGTCCACTAATGTGGCTTCAATTTCTTTGCTTGAGCAATGGCTCTAGGGCTATCACAATGTAGAACAACTGGACCATGAATGGATGGTGCTAATCCAAGCTCAATGATGAACTTTCACAACCATACAGCTTCCTTTGCAGCATCAGATGAAATTAGCCACGGTGACTGTGGAAAATAGCAGGAAGAACAGCGAAGAGTTCTTCTCTACCGTGAGCACACACCAAGGAAATAATCTCGCTCTTCCTCTCTGTGGGTGGAACAGTAATATCTAATGCTTATCTCTCTCTCTCAGCTTCTCTTTTGTCTTCGGAGCTCACTGTAAAAACTTTCAACAGGATAATGAAACCTGCAGCAAAGCCTCACATGGAAAGAACGTTTGATTCTTCCCTTTTTTTTTTTTTTTTTACTCTGTCTCACCCTATGACAAAGAAGCTTGGACTGATATTATATAGAGGCACTGGCCTGACCCTCATCCAACACCCCGCACGATTTCTCTGCAGTTCCAGCAACTGCAGGAAAGTGGGAAGAAAAACATCGTGGATGGAGGAAGACGAAGACCCAGTCTTCAATTAAAACTGTCTCAAAAAAAACCCGGTCCAAATAATTAAATTAGTTGGTTCAATAGAGATTAAACCGGTTCAATGGAAATTTATCCGGTTCAATCCAATTGAACCTAGTTTAATATTAATTTCCTTAATTAAAGTAACCGGTTCAGACTAATTGAACCTGTTACAAAAATTCACTTAACTAAGAGAGAGAGAGGGGTTTTAATTTTGAATCCTATTCAAATTAAAACACAATCCAAACTGGTTCAGTCCAGGTTGATCAGGTATCAACCTGATCCATCCCTGATTGACCTAATGCTGATCAAATCAATAAGTGTGCTCAGACAATAACCATGACCAAAAATTACCGAGATGATTCTTAGTCGTAATCGGTGCTCGGATCAGGGAGTAACCCTCTATGGCGTGTGACCTCATAGGTTCGAGCCTAAACGGTAGCACAGGAACAATTCCAGTACCAGCATAGGAAACCATCTAGCAATGGGTCCCGACGTCCGAATAGGTCGAAGATGCGAGAGCAATCTATCAAACCTCAGGCATATGGTTACCGTATAATTCATCCCTTTGACCTCTGATGCTCAGAACGACCGAGGGTTAGACTGCCAACCCTAATCTGGTCAGTCCTCAATATGTCTCAACCTTGCAAGTCCAGTGACTCCTCACTAGGACTACCCCGGTCGAGGATTTGCTAAATTGAGACACTGCGAGATATTTAATCCAAACCGTTTGGACAAGTCAATTCCATCTTGGTCCATCACTGCTTCACAAGTACTTGCCTGTACCCAGAAACCTTTCATCACCGAATTAGAAATTCGGGTAGTCTGGCACTAAAATATAGGGAGTTTCTTGCAAGCTACCATGATGACCTCAGGTCGGAGGGACACATATATCCATATCCAATCATGAGTATCCCTTTGGCAGAAAGGGACTGCACGGAGTCACGTTCAATATGATATCACATATCCTACTTGCAGATCACATCAGTGTCACCACACTCCTTTGGTTAAGAGGACAACCAAATGATGTGAATCACAACAACCTATACTTGATACATTGCCACCCAGTATAATGTATCATTTGGTTGTGAACCTGTTTTTAAGGACCACTTGATATATCCTCTCTATATCAAAATTAGTGTAGTCCTAAGGACTTCATCACATATAAGAGTTCATTACAGGGAAATGTCAATAGTGATGAGCTGCCAAAATAATCTTTTATTAATTCATATACAATGTACAATTTAATGCTCAATTGCCTACAGGCTAGGTGATTGGCTTTGGGACACAATTCCCAACAACTCCCACTTGTACTAGAGCCAATCAGAACAATATCTAATACCCATTTCTCTTTTGTAGTAGTCGAACTCTTTGATTCCGAGGGCTTTAGTGAAGGGGTCAGCAAGATTTTCCTTTCCATCAATCTTCAGAAGAATGATATCGCCTCGTTCCACGATCTCTCGAGCGAGGTGGTAGCGCCGCAGAATGTGCTTTGTGCGGTGATGAGATTTTGGCTCCTTGGCTTGAGCAATGGCTCCAGTGTTGTCACAATACACTGGAATAGGTCCATTTAGGGAAGGTGCCACCCCTAGCTCTACAAAGAACTTCCGCAACCACACGGCCTCCTTCGCTGCATCTGATGCTTCAATGTACTCTGCTTCGCATACCGAGTCTGCAACTAAAGCCTGCTTGGAACTCTTCCAGCAGATCGCTCCTCCATTTAGGGTAAACACAAACCCTGACACACTCTTGCTATCATCTTTGTCTGACTGGAAACTGGAGTCAGTGTAACCCACAAGTTTCAAGTCAGGTTCTCCATAGATTAGCCACTGGTCCTTAGTATTTCTCAAATACTTCAGGATGGTTTTAACCACCTTCCAATGTGCCTCACCTGGGTCAGACTGGTATCTGCTCACTATTCCTAATGAGTATGCCACATCTGGTCTAGTATATATCATAGCATACATGATAGAGCCTACTGCAGAAGCATAAGGTACTCTATTCATGCGCTCTCTTTCCTCAGGAGTTGTCGAACAATCCTTCTTGGAAAGAGTAATTCCAGAACCTATCGGAAGATAGACTTTCTTGGAATTTTTCATGTTGAACCGTTTCAGCATAGTATCAATATACGTAGATTGGGACAATCCCAGAAGCCCCTTAGACCTATCTCTATAGATTTTCATACCAAGTATGAAAGAGGCTTCACCCAAGTCCTTCATGGAGAACTGAGATGACAACCGGACCTTTATTCCTTGTATTGCAGCAATGTCATTCCCGATTAAGTGAATGCTATCAACATACAGTACCAGGAATACAATCACAGAACCATTAGCCCATTTATAGATGCATGGTTCCTCTCCGTTTCTAACGAAGCCATACGATTTGATACATTTATCAAACCACATATTCCAACTTCGAGATGCTTGCTTGAGTCCATAAATGGATCTTTGCAATTTGCACACTTTCGACTCGTCTGTGGATGTGAACCCTTCAGGTCGCATCATATACACCTTCTCATCCAGCTCTCCATTCAGGAAGGCTGTTCGGACATCCATTTGCCAGATCTCATAGTCAAAATGTGCTGCTAAAGCAAGCATGATCTGAATAGACTTGAGCATTGCCATAGGGGAGAAAGTTTCGTCATAATCGATACCATATCGCTGACGATACCCCTTGGCAACCAAACGGGCTTTATAGGTCTCAACCTTCCCATTTGCGCCCCTTTTCCTCTTGAAGATCCATTTGCACCCGATGGGTTTTATCCCTTCAGGTGGATCAACCAATGTCCATACATGGTTGATCTCCATGGACTCCATCTCGGATCGCATAGCACCAAGCCATTCCTCAGAGTCAGATCTCTGAAGTGCATCCATATAGGTGATTGGATCTTTATTATTCTCATCGAGTTCAATAGGATCCTCGTCCTGGACCAAGAAACCTAAGTATCTGTCCGGCTGACGCAGTACTCTACCGGATCGCCTAATAATAGTCTCTGGATGTGATCCAATCACAGCCGGTTCAGTGACATCTTTAGAATGTGTAGGTTCTTCTACTGGTTGAACTTCACCAAGTTCAATCTTAGAGGCTATAGTTTCTTCACCAAGAAACTCCTTTTCTAAAAAGATAGCCCTAAGAGCGATGAATATTTTCTGTTCATCCTCCAAGTAGAAGAAATACCCTTTTATCTCCCTAGGATATCCTATAAAGAAGAATCGATCAGATCTAGGACCAAGTTTGTCTGTGTCCAAACATTTTACATAAGCCGGACAACCCCAGACCCGAAGGTGTGAAATTGAGGGCTTACGTCCTGTCCACATTTCATAAGGAGTGGAGACAACAGACTTACGCGGAACATTATTCAACAGGTAATAAGCTGTCTCAAGAGCATATCCCCAGAAGGATATCGACAGAGTAGCAAAACCCATCATAGATCGAACCATGTCCAATAATGTTCGATTCCTTCGTTCAGACACACCATTCCATTGAGGTGTTCCAGGAGGAGTCCATTGAGAGAGAATCCCATTCTCCTCAAGATATGTCAGGAATTCACTAGATAGGTATTCACCACCTCGATCAGATCGAAGGGTTTTTATACTTTTTCCAATTTGTTTTTTCACTTCATTACGATATCGTTTGAACATTTCAAACGACTCAGACTTATGTCTCATTAAGAAGACATAACCGAACCTTGACAGGTCGTCTGTGAAAGTAATGAAATATCTATATCCTCCTCTAGAAATAACTGTCATGGGTCCACATACATCAGTATGTATGAGACTCAACAATTCTGTAGCTCGTTCACCTTTTCCAGTAAAAGGTGATTTGGTCATCTTACCAAGTAAACAGGATTCACAAGTGGGTAGTGAGTCAGAATCACTGACCTTGAGGAGACCTTTTCCTCGCAACTTGTATATCCTATTCTGATTAATATGACCTAATCTACAGTGCCATAGATATAGATCAGTGACATTTTCTAACCTTGGGCATTTGCTAGATATGTACATAACGCTAACAGGTCGTGACAATACATAAATGCCATTATCCAACTTAGCTTTCATTATCACACAGTTATTCACAATAACCTGACAAATATCTCCTTTAATTGAAAGTTCATAACCACAACTGGCCAACTGGCCTACAGAGATAATACACATAATAAAACTAGGGCAGTAATGACAGTCAACTAGCTTGACAGTACAGGACTCGAAGACCAGACTCAGAACCCCAATCGCCAGTACTGGAACACGATTTCCATTCCCGACGCTCAGGAACTGCTCCCCATCTTTGAATTTTCTGCTAACCTGTAGTCCCTGCAATGAATTGCAAACATGAATGGGACTACCGGTATCCAATACCAGTCAGTAGTATCACGAATAGAGAAATTATAAGGACTTATCATATAAATACCTTGACCAGCACCCTGCTGATTTCTCCTCTTAGGCCTGTTCGGGTCTAAGGACGCTTTATAAAGAGAACAATTCCTCTTCCAGTGTCCTCACTTCTTACAGTAGAAGCACTCTGCATTTGACTGATCAGCTTTTACCTTCCTGGGTCTGACTCGGTCTAGGAGCACTTTGCACTTTCTTACCCTTTTTCTTTTTCTTCCCTTTCTTAAAGGGATGACGATTTCCAGATCCTCCCACTAAATTCACCACCCCCTTATTCAGGTGGTGGTCTTTCTCGTAAGTATGCAGTAACCCTAACATACCATGGTAGTTTACTGCAGGCCTGTTCATTCTAAAATGATCGAGAAAATCAAGGTAGGAGGACGGCAAAGAATTCAGAATCGCGTCCTTGCCGAGCTGCTCGTGCAAAGGACACCCAAGTTTGCCCAACCGTTCAATCATCTCGATCATGTACAGTACATGATCAGTGATTGAACCACCATTTGGCATCTTGGCGTTGTAGATGGCACAAGAAACCTTGTATCGCTCTACATCGTCAGGTACGCCAAAAGATTCCTTCAACTTTTGAAGGATCTCATCTGGCTGGGCTTCCTCAAACTTGTGACTGAATTCGTCATTCATCGCTGCCAACATAATACATCGGACAGTGGTCCGATCAGAGACCCACTTCAAATAAGCGTCTCTAACCGGGCCTCAAGCATTGGCAGGAGGGTTCTCATGTGTAGGATATGTTATCACATAAAGGATCCTTTCATGCTCCAGGACTATCCTCAACCTTCGATACCAGCTATCGAAGTTGGGAAGCTTTAACTTCTCGTTGTCGAGAAGTGATCGGAGTGATAAACTTGAAGTCATCTGAAAGGAAAAAACAAGCCTATTAGTATATGAATTAATCATTAAACCTAAAGACTTGGACTTTAGTCTAAAGGTCCCTCCCACTAACTAATCAGACTGGGAGCCTCTAACCTCCAATCGTGAAATCATATTTCATAGTGGGTACTGAAATTCAATAGACCACGCATAAGCCCGACTATGGCCGGCTTACTTATACGCATCTAAAGGTAGGTTCTTAACCAATTTCTTCCCTAAGCAATTTTCAGTATTAGGTTTTGCCCCAGAAAACACCCCAATCAGCCTAGAGGCCTTTTATTGTGGGTTTCTGGCTAGGTCCAACCATTAATATGACCTATCCAATGTTTCTATTTAACGAACGATCAAGCCCGACTATGACCGGCCCACCTGATCATTGTTAAGAAAATCACACTGAATTATCATTAATCGGAGAGTAATTCTAGTCGCCAGATGTGTACCGTTCTATGGAACTGCCGATACACACCTAGCCAGTGGACATATTACTAACCGACCTAATGGGAGGCAAAGACACCATCAACTCCTTGACCTAGTCTTTTAAGGACCTAATAATTTTAGAGGATTTTGGTTGTGATAGAAGAGATAGACAAAAGCATGGATCATCCTCCCACTGAATAAATCAGATTCCAAGAGGGTTGAAACAATACAACAATTGATCCATGAGCACCTATAGATCAGTCAGACTGATCAACCTGGGTGACATGGGTTAACTCGAGTCAGCAGACTTTTCCAATCAGTTCTGGTCGACTCAACTAGCCAGGTAGGTGAGATCATGGGTGAGTAACTGCCATTAACTATCTTTCCTAGATACCAACCAAGTTGGCCAGGAAAGAGGTAGCCTCATGCAACCATGATCAATATGCCAGACCTACCTCGACACCAGTTGGTTTACCAGACTCGATTAGATTTGCCAAAAGACTCAGGCTTCTACTGAGCCACTAATTGGATCCATTTTAGATGAACGGATCAACTAAGCTAACTATTAGATAGTACTAAAAGAAGAACCTTAATCAATATTTGATTAATCTTCTTTAATCCAGTTCAACTAAACCTAAGTCTAACCCAGTTAAGGATCCAATTAGATGACTAACCCAATTTACCCGAATGACTTATGTAAATGACATTTTAGGTTTCATAAACCTTAAGTTTGATTATCATTTATTAAGTCCAACATTAATCAAAAAATGCCTTTTAATTTACTAATCATGTAAAACAATTTTACAGTTTATTCCATGCAACATTTCCAATGTTATCAGTATATCAGCCCAAATACATTTATACATGCCAAGCATCTGTATCTACTGAATTAAAACATTTTTAAATCCTTAAATTTCCTTTAAGGTACCTTCTGAAAAGGCCAAAACAGATGATCACTTCGTGCCCTAGGACACACGGCCATGGTGAAGGACTCAACTAGGTTCCTCGCAGTACTCTATACCCGATACAGATTCACAATTTAAAAATTGGACTACATGCAATCATGCCGTGTTACTCCTGAACCTGGCTCTGATACCAATGTTAATAATGAACCTTCAGGGGTTACCCCACTAGAGGAGGTTATACCCAGGAATGCTACACTAGTAGGTGAAATAACTATACATTTTTAAACATTTTAACATGCGTGCGGAAGAGTTATTTCATAATCCCAGATCTAACATAAGGCAAGCTGCATGTAAAACATATTAACAGGCATGTATAACAATTTATTTGGGCTTGTAAACGAATAAGCATGATGCATAACATTGTATAGAATAGCATGGAATAATTATAAACAAACATGGAATAAAACATTCCCATCAACTTAACATTACCTAGGCATTTCGGTTGATCAGAACTATATAAGAAAATTATTCTTTTGTTTGGATCCTTCTCCCAGCACTTGAAATGCCAACCGAATCGGCAATAAACCTTCACCCCACTTAGAATAACCCTGGAATAGAACTGTGATTGGCTGGAATTGGCTGGAATAACTGGAATATGTTTATTCCAGTCGTCTTCTTCGTTGAACGTCCAAATGCTCTGTCAGAGCTTAAAAACAGTAGCAAATGATGTTTTACAAGCTTCCAATTCAGGGCAACTGTCAAGCAACTACGTTCCCTTTAATCTTCAACTGGAATGAGAAGATTATCCTCCCAAAATCTGCTTCTAAAATGATGAATAATCAGCTGTAAAAATAACTATGTTGCAGAAAACAGAGCAGATCAAGTTTCTTGAACAACAGTAGCAAATGGAGATTGATACAAACTCTCAGAGTTCAAATGAACTCCCTCTAGAGGGGAGACATGCCGGAGTTCCTGAACCGAGCTTCTTGCACGGTGCTAGCCGGAAGAAGCCTCACACGGTGACTGTGGAAAATAGTAGGAAGAACAGCGAAGAGTTCTTCTCTACCGAGAGCACACACCAAGGAAATAATCTCCCTCTTCCTCTCTGTGGGTGGAACAGTAATATCTAATGCTTATCTCTCTCTCTCTCAGCTTCTCTTTTGTCTTCGGAGCTCACTATAAAAACATTCAACAGGATAATGAAACCTGCAGCAAAGCCTCTCACGGAAAGAACGTTTGATTCTTCCCTTTTTTTTTTTTTTTTACTCAGTCTCACCCTATGACAAAGAAGCTTGGACTGATATTATATAGAGGCACTGGCTTGGCCCTCATCCAACACCCCGCACGATTTCTCTGCAGTTCCAGCAACTGCAGGAAAGTGGGAAGAAAAACATCGTGGATGGAGGAAGACGAAGACCCAGTCTTCAATTAAAACCATCTCAAAAAAAACCCGGTCTAAATAATTAAATTAGTTGGTTCAATAGCGATTAAACCGGTTTAATGGAAATTTATCCGGTTCAATCCAATTGAACCTAGTTCAATATTAATTTCCTTAATTAAAGTCACCGGTTCAGACTAATTGAACCTGTTACAAATATTCACTTAACTAAGAGAGAGAGGGGTTTTAATTTTGAATCCTATTCAAATTAAAACACAATCCAAACTGGTTCAGTTCAGGTTGATCAGGTGTCAACCTGATCCATCCCTGATTGACCTAATGCAGGTCAAATCAATAAGTGTGCTCAGACAATAATCGTGACCAAAAATTACCGAGATGATTCTTAGCCGTAATCGGTGCTCGGATCAAGGAGTAACCCTCTATGGCGTGTGACCTCATAGGTTCGAACCTAAATGGTAGCACAGGAACAATTCCAGTACCAGCATAGGAAACCATCTAGCAATGGGTCCCGGCATCCGAATAGGTCGAAGATGCGAGAGCAATCTATCGAACCTCATGCATATGGTTACCGTATAATTCATCCCTTTGACCTCTGATGCTCAGAACGATCGAGGGTTAGACTGCCAACCCTAATCTGGTCAGTCCTCAATATATCTCAACCTTGCAAGTCCAGTGACTCCTCACTAGGACTACCCCGGTCGAGGATTTGCTAAATTGAGACACTGTGAGATATTTAATCCAAACCGTTTGGACAGGTCAATTCCATCTTGGTCCATCACTACTTCACAAGTACTTGCCTGTACCCAGAAACCTTTCATCACCGAATTAGAAATTCGGGTAGTCTGGCACTAAAACATAGGGAGTTTCTTGCAAGCTACCATGATGACCTCAAGTCGGAGGGACACATATACCCATATCCAATCATGAGTATCCCTTTGGCAGAAAGGGACTGCACGGAGTCACGTTCAATATGATATCACATATCCTACTTGCAGATCACATTAGTGTCACCACACTCCTTTGGTTAAGAGGACAACCAAACGATGCGAATCACAACAACCTATACTTGATACATTGCCACCTAGTATAATGTATCCTTTGGTTGTGAACCTGTTTTTAAGGACCACTTGATATATCCTCTCTATATCAAAATTAGTGTAGTCCTAAGGACTTCATCACATATAAGAGTTCATTACAGGGAAATGTCAATAGTGATGAGCTGCCAAAATATTCTTTTATTAATTCATATACAATGTACAATTTAATGCTCAACTGCCTACAGGCTAGGTGATTGGCTTTGGGACACAATTCCCAACACCTATCACTATAGAATTTATCTAGAAATCTTTTGACCTAATCCTAATCAACTTTTAGTTAGTTTAAATCAATTTTTTAAAGATCCATATTAATCAAATTCTTACCATAGGTCGAACCTAGTTATTTAAACTAATTCGAGCTAACTCAAAATCCAAATTTTATGAATTGATTTTTGATCTTTAATTCATAACTATAAATCCAATAAACTCTTATTTTCAATAATTAATCATGATTTATTTTGATAAAATCAGATCTAAATATTTTTATATACATCATATACTGATAAAATAATTTTAGATTTAGATTACACGATTTAGTACAATTGCTGAAATTAAGTTTATAATTTATGTTCTAAACATAAAACCTGATGTAAATAACTTAATTTCAGATTAATAACAACAAAATAATCAAGATTAAACTTTTGAAAACCAGATTTTAATTATTAAAATAATTTTAATAAAATTATCCATTCACCTTGTTCATAGGATATAACCATAAGTGGTATCCCTACATGCCATAAGAAATCCAATTTAATAGGAAGAGAGAGCCTTTAAACCCTACTTTTCTTCTATGACCGGATGGCCATGGTAAACAACTCAATCCAAAGTAGTTACTCAGATTAAAATTCAGATCTATATCTAATCAAATCATGTCAAGAACCTGGGGCTCTGATATTACTGTCAAAAAACTAAGGTAAGGTTTCATGCGTGATATTTTTTTAAAAAACCAGCAAATGCATAATAGGTTAAAACAATTTTAATTAATAAATTATGTATTAGAACAATTCTAAAATCCTATCCTATAGGATCATGATAGGATATGAATAAAGTATAGATACCGAAATTAAAATCAGTATGCATCGATCTAACTGATGCATACTATGGATCTAATCTACAAACAAAAATAAGATCGAATCCCATACCTCATCATGGATCGATAAACACCACTACTGATAGATTATGGTAGAAGGTCTAGATATCACCTCACAGCTACCTAGGATATCTAGCTTCTACAAAAAGTCTACATAAGTCCCGAGAAATTACCTTTTCAAAAGTGCTAGCTCCATGTGAAGGCTATGGATGGCTGATCTAAAAAGCTTCCTTCGAATTTTTTTGAGTCCTCCAAGAAGATGAGAAGATGGAGAATGATGAAGATCAGGTCATGGAAGAAACAAAATTATAAAACTAATTTTTCTCTTTTTCATTTCTTCCTTTGTTTTTCTCTTTTCTTTTCTCCCTAGCACCAAGAAAAGTCCCCACGCCAACTTTTTTTCCATGCCCACTCCCTCATACTTTTCCATGATTTTTCTCCTTGGTTTCTCATGGTAAAAGCCTCTCAAAATTTTCACACAATCCTAGAAAAAAGCCTATCAAATATGCATGGCGAAATGGATTAGGATATGATTAGAGGAATATAGTTTTTTTAGGACTAGTAGTTTGACTCATTCAAAATCCATTCAATTTAAATCTAAAACAATTTAAATAAATTCTAAGATTTCTCTAAACCTATACGAACCCAAAATAAATTGATAGAAGGCATCCAAATCCATTTTACATGGAGAAAACTTTAAACAAAAAATCAAAAATTCTTGGAGAAAGCGAGGAGCGTATGAATCAGTTTTGACTTGGTCAAATCAAATATAAAACTATATTAAAACTCCTTTTAAAAATTATCTTGTCTTAATCCCAATTAGAATGGATGATAGGGAGGGCTCATTATATTTTGGCATGGAGATTCTTCATGCAAAGATTCATTTTGCATGGAGAACAAAGTGGTGCAAGAAAAAAACTAGGTTCCTGGATTTGACTTGGTAAAGCTTAATTCTAATCTCAATTTAATTTGGTTTAACCAATTCAAATATCTTGAACCTAATCTAATTAGGCTCCAATTAAATGTAATTAATCAAAAAATTAATCAAGTTCAAATCCAAATTAAATCTAGATTAAAATTTCTTAGTGATTAGATCATCGAATAACCTAATCGAGCAAAATCTAATTGAACCAAATTCAATTAGATTTGACCAAATCTTTTCACTCAATAAATTAATCCAATTAACAATCTAATTGCTAACTAATCCTTCTAAATTAATTAATAATAATTTATTTATTTATTTATAACTTTTGAATAGGATAAATTATTAATCATATTTATAATTTTGTCACTAGATGATTCTCAATCATGCTTCAGCCATCATGATCAATCAAAACATCCATTATGTGTGACTTCATAAGTTCAAACCCAAAACCAATAGCTCAAGAATGATTTCTTGAACTAATCGATATGACTATCTGTAATGATGCCTGACATCCAGATAGGTCGAATGATGACAAAGAAACATTAAGAACCCAGGCTATGGTTATCATATAATTCATCTCTTTAACCTAACACTCAAGATGGATTTAAAGTTAGGTGCCAATTCCAAATAATGCATCCTCATGTGTCTCAACCTGCTAAATCCTGTGACTCCTCACTAGGATTATCCAAGCCTAGATTTTGCTAAAATAAAACATTACTGAGTATTTACTCCAGTAACTTATAATGGTCAATTCCTTCTTGACTCAATATTGACTTAACAAGTACTTGACTGTACCTAAAAATCTTTCATCACTAGATTAGAAATTTAGATAGTTCGGTACCAAAGTACAGTGAGTTGCTTGCCGAGTTATCATGATAGTTTCAGGTTGGAGGAACATTTATACTCATACCCTTTCTACAAGATACTCTTAACAATTGAGTACTTCATAGGGTTGGTCACTTTTAGTGAGATGTACTCTTATACTCACTTACATGCCATACCAATATCTCATACTTCTTGGTTAAGAGGACAACCAATCTATATGGTGAGAATGACATATTCTCAAAAAATATTATCATTCTAGATAATATATCATTTGGTTGCGAACTAATTAAAGAATCACTCGATATATCCTCTTTTATCAAATTAATATAGTTCAAAGGACTTCAATATATTAGAGTTTACAAGAAGATGATAAAAAGTATTGAGCTATCAAAAATAATATTTATTCTATTAATAATTTATATACATTTACAAGATAGCTCAACCATCTATAATCCAAATATTGGCTTTAGGATACTTTTTTTTTTCAACACTATGATTATAATATGAGGAAGCAATTTGGGTACCCTCTACATGACCAGTAATACTAGAGATTTAGTAGCACTAGTACAGGTAGATTCAGAGTTATGGCATTGTAGACTGGGTTATATGAGCGAGAAAAGTATGCTGGTACTTTTGAAGAAGGACAAGCTGGCAGGTTTAAAGTCTACTAATGTTGGTTTCTACAAGGATTATATTCTTGGAAAGTAGAAGAAGGTTAATTTCTCCAAGATTGATAGGACACCAAAATCAAGGAAGCTAGAGCTGGTACACACTAACATGTAGGGTTCCTCTCCGGTCGTATTTTTTAGAGGCTGTACTATTATGTGGCATTCATCGATGACTCTACCAGGAAGGTTTGGTTTATTTTTTGAAGATTAAATATGGCATGTTTACTACTTTCAGGAACTAGAAGAGACTAGTAGAAAATGAGTCTAGAAAGAAAATCAAGTACTTGAGATCAGATAATGAAGGTGAATTTGATAGTATTGAGTTTAAAGAGTTTTGCATAGCAAGTGGAATCAGGATGGAGAAGACCATCCCGAGCATGTCATAATAGAATGAGATAGCTGAGCATATGAATTGAACCTGAACAAGAAAGCCAAGAGCATGAGGATTCATGTTGGTTTGCCCTAAATATTCTAGGTTGAGGTAGTTAGCACTACTGCCTATTTAATCTACAAAGATCCCTCAATCTCTCTTGATTGCAAGCTACCAGAAGAAGAGTGGACAGGAAAGTAAGTAAATATATCTCATTTGAAGGTCTTCGACTATCTCCTACATACAATCCATGCTGAAAAGCTTATTGGCTTTGTAGTTCCTGGTAAGAAAGATCTTGTCTATAAGTTCAAGAAAAGTTGTATGGTTTAAAATGGGCTCCTAGATTATGGTACAAGAAATTTGATAGATTCATGATTAACAATAGTTTTTACAAGGGGCTAGGAGGATCATTGCTGTTATTACAAGATACTCAATAATATTTTTATTATCTTACTTTTGTATATTGTTGATATGCTGATAGTCAGACCGAACATGTGAGAGATTGAAAGATGGAAAAGAGAGCTATCAAGAAAGTTTACAATGAAAGACATGTGCACAACAAAACAAATACTTGGACTAAGAATCAAAAGAGATAGAGTGGTAGATACATTGCAGCTAATTTAAGATAGCTACATCAAAATTATGTTAAACAATTATGTGAAGACTCCTTTGGTTGCTCATTTCAAGCTTTCAAAGGAATAATCATCCAAGGATGATGATGTTTTGAAGACAATGGCAAGGGTTCCTTATGCTTTAGTGATTGGCAGCTTGATGTATATAATGGTCTGCACGAGACCCGACATTGCACATTCAGTGAAAGCTATGAGCTAGTACATGGCTAATTTAGGTGAACAATAGTGATACGGACATGGGAGATGGATGAAATGCATGGATGGTGATGTGCTTCCAAAGATTAATTATTTATTAAGAGCAATGAAGTTAAAGCATAAAAATTAATCATAAGGGAAACAATTTCATCCAAGCAAGAGACTAGTTCATCAAAATTAAACACCCGCATGCTAATCACTTTCAAAATGATATGAAATGGATCTCATGGCTAGGAAACTATTCCTACTAGGTCAAAATACTTTTAAATCTCAGATCTTAAGAGCCAAGAAGAGGTTATCCTACCAACAATGAAGACTAGAAATTATGGTGGAAGGGAAGCTCTCAACACTCAAGGATTGAGGTCCAAATCCTAAGACTAGCACTCCCTACCTTTAGGACTCACCTTGGCCTTGGTCCATGGCTTAGAGACCTTCATCTTGGACTTGGAAAACCAGAGAAAACCTACAAAAAAATAAAATATTAGGCATGAAAGAGAATTCAAGTTGGAATTGAAATAAAGGGAAGATAAAAGAAAGAAGATGGAAGGAAAGTAGCCGGTGTCTTGAAGAACTTGGACTTGGATCAAATAAAGGGCACTCCACCCTTCGAACACACAAGGGTATTCCACCCTTCAAACACAATCCCAAGGGCCTCTTGTCCTCTTCTCAAACCAAACTTCAAACACTCAAACTAAAGAGAACTCATTCACTCCACACAAGAGAACACAAGGAAACTAGAACAAGAAGGAAACCTTTCTTCATTGAATCAAAAATTGAATGACTATAAGAGAGGGCTTAGGCCCTATTTATAGGCATCACTAACCCAAGGAGTTCGGCCAAGAAGAGAGAGGAAGGGAGGGTTAAGTCTAGCTAACTCTAGTTGGATTTAACAACCTTTAGTTATATGGTTCCAACTAGAATTAGTTTTACAACAACTTATGGGTAGAAGGTTATAACAACTTGACATGTGGCACCTAGGTGGAAATAACTTGGCTTGCTTTTGCTGATGTAGAATCCTAGGTGTCATGTGATGTGGCATCCCGCATGTCAAGTTGGTTGGAGGGTTGTTGGGGTAATGGAAAGTGGCTTCATGTTCCCCACAAGTTCCTTGATGTAGTGTCCTTCATTCTTCCCCAAGAATGCTTGATGAGGTATCCTCCATGTTGAGGGGAAATGGGCTTCAATTAAAGGTGAATAGATGGCATCATGGCTTGAATTGGGCTTGAGTAGATGGCTTGAATTGGGCTTGAAGAGGTGGCCTTATGCTTGAATTGGAGTTGAGTCGACTCATGAGTAATATAGCTTTCCTTCATGAGTCGACTCATGGGCTTGCTTTGAAAAAATTGGAATTGCTTCATAGGTTTAGTGATTGGCTTCATAGGCTTAAGACCTTTATTGGATTTGACTATATTAGCTACAAAACCAAAGTGAGTTAGTCCAAAATGTTTTCTTCTTGTTGATGTCCCCATCAGTTCTCCCGGGATGGAAAGAGCTCGACTCTGTCGAGTAAGAATCAATCTGACTTTGGTAATACTCTAGTAAGTCTGGGTCGATCTTTGTAGATCTTTTCGAGTAATCCATGAGCCTTTAGAATCAGGGCATCCTTGTCAATGAACCAAGTAGCGTTGATAGTCCTTGTTTAGGGTAGTGACTACTTATGAAAATTAATGCGGGACAAAAATGAAATGATGGATGGAGAGTTTTAACAAGCTAAGCAGCAAGCAAACTTGAGCAATTAATTATCAAATAAATGGGCTAAATTAATCCAAGAAAAGAATTTTTATAAGGAGACTAGTTGATCTAAGTTACAACACCCATAATGTAGATCTAATTCAAAACAAAGATTAGGAACTTCATGGCAAGTAAACCATCACTACTAGGGGAAGTTAACTTTCAAATGATCAGATATATTGAAGCTTAGGAAGAGTTTTCCTACCAACAATGATGGCTAAAATATTTTAGTGGAAGGGTTCATACAACACTCTAGAAAAGAGGATTATATGGTAAGACTAGAACTCCTTCAACTTATGAACTTACCTTGTACTTGGATCATGGCAAGAAACCTTCATCATCAACTCGAATCCCTCAGAGAACCTCAAAGATCTTGGAAGTACTTTTTTGAAGCATCAAATGGGCCTCTCAGCCTCTCCCTTAAAGAGTAACCTAGCTCTAGGACTAGGGAATGAATAAAACTAGCTAGATTAAAGGGCATCTCACCCTCTCCATACAAGGAAACTTGACTAGAATTTAAGAAGAAAACCAAACTCAATATCATCTCAATTTTATTTCTAAATGGAATGAATATAAGAGGGAAGGCTTGGCCCTATTTATAGGCTAAGAAATTTCTAGAGATTTCATCCAAAAAAAGATTAAAATATAACTAGTCCATGAATTAGTTATGCTAAGCACTAGATTAGATGGGCATTAACTAAAATTGGTTACAATTTCCAACAAGATATGGTTAATAACAACTTTTGGTTGTAACAAACTTCCAAGTGGCGCCTTCTTAGCTTGCCATGTGTCATCAAGGGATTTTTCCATGTGTCTTCAATAAAAGTGATCTTCCAAGTGGCGGCATGATATGTTTGCACATGGCATCCAAAGAGCTTCCAAGTGTAATTAACATGGAACTTCCAAATGTCATAAGGATGGCATCCAAGACTCTTCAAGTATGCTTCAATTGGTGCTTCAAGTGGTGCTTCAATAAACTCTCAAGTGGCAAATAAAAAAGGCTTGATGAAGGGGTAGTGTTGGCTCAAGTACAGGTTGAGTCCACTTAAGGTGCATGAAGTGTCGGCTCAAGGACAGGTTAAGTCGACTTAAGGTGCATGAGTTGACACTTGAAAATTGGGGACTCTCCTTCTTGAGTCGGCTCATGGAAGTAGCTTCTTTAAAATTGAATTGCTTGAGTGCTGGGGCTTTCTTTTAACCATGTTTTAGCTTTCATGAGATGGACTTGCTTTCTCCATGGGTATGTTGATTAGAAGACCTTCATAGCTACAAGATTTACTTGAAATCTATTTGCCTTTGCTTGATGTCCCCATCAATTCTTCTGGGGTGGAGAGAAATTCGATCCTATCGAGTATGGATCAATTTGACTTTGGTAATAGGCTAATAGGTCTGGACTATTCCTTTGAAGATTCTCTCTAGTGATCCATGAGTTTTTTTATTTAGGTCGACCTTACCAATGAACCAAATAGTGTGGATAGTCCTTGTTTTGGATAGTAATAGTCTTATTATCCAAATTCGCTCATTCCTATCTAACTAATTTGGGTGGTGGGGCTGGTAGACACTCAAGGATTGGTTCACTCTCAAAAATTGGATTAAGTCTTAAAAGACTTACTAGGTATCATAGTTGGTTCCTTTACCCTACTAGGTCTGAAACATTGAAAGTGGAACTTATACCAAAGTCGGATAGTAACTTAAGCACATAAGTATTAGGTGTAAATTTCTTTGGTATTTGAATAGGACCCACACCACATGTTTGTAACTTTTCATGCAGTTTTTTCAAGAAAACTCTTAAGAAAATTTAGCCATATGCTAGTTAATTCCATTGCTCAAATTTTCTTACTAATCATGCTATGCATATGACACTCGCAGTCATTGACACTTATGCATGGAAAGGTCAAATAACATCATATGACAAAAGACAAATATAGATGACACTAAATAGCAAAAGACAAACACAAATGACTTCAAATGACAAAATACAAATTATACCAAAAACAAAACAAGCTCAAATGGGCTTTATTATCTATGGACTAAACTTTATTATTATGCTAGGAAACAAAAATTTCTAATTTCCAATATTCCCCTAAATGGCTTTGAAGACTCTGGCACACAACTTTAGATAGGTGGCAGTGAATATTAATTTGGTACCTAATAAATGCCATAATGTCGTCCAAAAGTAACTATTCAATATTACTAGGACCAGATCAATGGTATGGTGGATGTCCTAGCTTGGTGGACTAGGATTGGGGATGTTCCAGAAGGGTGGATTAGGCTCAGGGCAACTATCAGGGAATACATATTGATAATCCTTTAATGGTTCTATAATTTCTTGGGGTTGATCCTTTGGAATTGGTTCTAGGTTTTCACTGATGGTCAATACCCCATTAGGTGATCCTTCATTAATCTCTAGATCTAAATCCTCAATATTAATTAATTATGGGTCCTCTATTATCTCCTCAGATTGCTCTCCATGGTTTTGTCCCTAGACTTCATTTTCTTCAAGTTGATTATTTCCATTGTTGATTTCTTTAGGCTGGGTAATTATTTTATCTTCAAGCAATTGTTCTTGTTCATACCCATCCATAAGGTTAGAACTAGCTTCATAAACTTCTTCCTTAAGTTCTTCAACGGGTTTAGTATCTTCTCTTTCTAGCCCTTCATTTGGACAAGACTTTGATTATATTTCATCTTTAAATTATTCAATAGGTTCAGAAGATTTTTTCTCTAATTTTAGTAAGATTAGTCTCCTCTTTATCTTTTTTATATTCATTTATGAGACTAGACTCAGCTTCATATATTTCTACTTTTGGCTCTTCAATGGGTTCAAGGATTTCTTCTTTACAAACTACTGGGATAATAGGAGTTGGTTTGTTTGAAGGAATTTGACTATAACTAGAACTATGTCCAGATATATTATTCCTGTTGGATTTAGGTCGACTGATCAAAAGTTCCTTCTGATATGTATCAAATTTTCTAGCAATTTTATAAGCTTCTTCTAGATAGTGAATTTTTCATTGAAACAATTCTCACTAAATGTCCTTACATAGACCAGCTTGAAATCTAGATATGATCATTGCCTCAGATTCGGCTGTGCTGCATCTCTCAACAAACTCATTGAATTTAGCAATATACTCAGTACAGTTGCATCATCTTATCTCAATCTGTACCATTGGTCTAAAAGTCTTTGCTTATAATATCTACCTAGGTACTTTTCCCTCAGTTTACTCTTCATATCTCTCCAAGTAATTATTTTATCCCCACTATAATAACTTTTACGCTTAACTTCTCCCCAATATATTTTAGCATGTTGGACTAACTTTAATTTGGCAAATTGACACTTCCTTATTTTCGATATTTCATCAAACTTAAAGTATTGATCCATTTTTTTCTCCCAATCGACATATACTTTATCTAAATTTTCATCGAAAGTGGGTGCATAGGGTCGATTGCTCCAAAAGACTCTCTCCTCCTGATCTACAAAGTCTTGGCAGGGATATCTAGGATTATACTCAGGGGTGAGATCATGACATTGGGCTCTTGGACCAAGGGGAGGTGGACTAGGTGATTTGGGCTTAGTATGGTTCCTGATTTAATTATCCATTTGTCCTAACTCTTTGTTCATCAACCCTAATTATTTAGTTAGGGTATCAAACTTTTCAGTCATGGTCCTCATAAAGAATTCAATATTGGGGTCCATGGATAAACCAGACTAAGTGTAGGACTATTGCTCTAAAGTTTTTGACCTAATAGACAAGCAATACAAACCTAGCTTCTAGGGAACCTAGACTTTGAAGTTCAAAATACAGGATTTAATTAGGAACTAATTAAGGATGCAATTACCCTTTCCACTGGCCAGGTAATAGGTGGGAATGTGTGAGGCCCCCCTTGCTCTCGCAATGACCTAATTAAAGAACTGCAAGTCTGCTTAAGGCATTTGCCGTTGGACCTTTAGCCTTAAACACCAATATCTGAGTAAGTACAAACTCAAATAGCACTTTGTCTCATCTTGCTCTTGAACCCGACTTGTGGGTGTCCCTAGTTTAGGTTCATACTCAATTTTAATTAAGATTAGGTCAATGCACAATGATGGATGGTTGTTTTGGGCTAAGGAAAGGTTATTACCTCCTTCCCTTATATTATATTGAATGCCCTTAAAATGATTTTGAAATGGATGCACAAACAACCAACTAGCTAATAAGATATGTAGACTAATACAAACATATGAGTCAAACCCTAATTTTAAAGTTTCAAAAATTTAAAAATTAAATTGAAAATTTCAGATATGAAAATCTTGATTTTAACACTCAAATTTTAAATTTTAAATTTTGAATTATAGTTTAAAAATTCGTTCTTGGAGGTAAAAGTGGTTGTATAAAAAATTCAGCCTCTTAACCAACATCCAACTAACTAGTTTTGAAAATTTGAACTTTAAATTTTTAAATCCTCAAAAATTTGAAATTAAAAATGGATTAGTTAGATCTCAGTGTTAAGATCTCAGATTTTAAGATTTGAATTCAAAAAATTTCAAAATTTGGTTAGGGAAGTTGTTACAAGAAGAGGTTACTAGAAGATTCCAGAAGTTTAACAAACTTCTAACTACCTTGATTCAAAATTCAAATTTCAAATTAAAACCCTTCTAAAATTTAAAATCTAAATGAGAATTATCATATTTTAACATCTAGATCTCATATCTTGAATTTAAAATTCAGAAAAAATATTTTTAAATTTTTTTTGAAAATTAAATTTAAGGGAGGGAAAAATAGAATTTGAACAGCTTCTAGGAAACAACCTAAGAATCCAAATTTTAAACTCCAAAAAATCCAGGAAAAATATTTTTTAAAATTTTATATTTTGGGTCCTAAACTCATAAAATGCAGAAATTTTTTTTGAATTTTTTTTTAAAAAAAATATTAAAACTTCGTGGAATACTCAAGTTGGTGCTAGTACAGAAATTTCAGCAATCAGCAAACCTCCAATTGACTAGATTCAAAATTCAAAATTTAAATTTAAAAATATTTAAAAAATTTAAATTTAAATTGAGACTTTCATATCTTAGAGTTAAGATTTTAGATCTCAAATTTTAAAATTTAAATCTCAAATTTTGAATTTGAATTTCGGACTTGAAGGCAAACAACACACAAAGGGAACAAAATTTCAGCAACTTGACCTTGTAAACCATAAGCTCTGATACTAAAAATTGATACAGGACAAAAATGAAATGATAGATGGAGAGTTTTAGCAAGCTAACCAGCAAGCAAACTTGAGCAATTAGTTATCAAATAAATGGGCTAAATTAATCCATGAAAAGAATTTTCATAAAAAAACTAGTTGATCTAAGTTACAACACCCGCAATGTAGATCTAGTTCAAAACAAAGATTAGGATCTTCATGGCAAGAAAACCATCACTACTAGGGAAAGTTAACATTCAAATGATTAGATCTAATGAAGCTCAGGAAGTGTTTTCTTACCAACAATGATGGCTAAAATATTTTAGTGGAAGGGTTCATACAACACTCTAGGAAAGAGGATTAGACAGTAAGACTAGAACTCCTTCAACTTATGAACTTACCTTGCACTTGGATCATGGCAAGAAACCTTCATCATCAACTCGAATCCCTGAGAGAACCTCAAAGACCTTAGAAGGGCTTTTTTGAAGCATCAAATGGGCCTCTCACCCTCTCCCTCAAGGAGTGACCTAGCTCTAGAACTAGGGAATGAAGAAAACTAGCTAGATTAAAGGGCATCTCACCCTCTCCACACAAGGAAACTAGACTATAATTCAAGAAGAAAACCAAACTCAATATCATCTCAATTTTATTTCTAAATGGAATGAATACAAGAGGGCAGGCTTGGCCCTATTTATAGACCAAGAAATTTCCATAAAATTTGTCCAGAAAAAGATTAAAATATAACTAATCCATGGATTAGTTATGCTAAGCACTAATTAGGTGGCCTTAACTAAAATTGGTTACAACTTCCAACAAGAAATGGTTAATAACAAATTTTGGTTGTAACAAACTTCCAAGTGGCGCCTTCTTAGCTTGCCATGTGTCATCAAGAGATTTTTCCATGTGTCTTCAATAAAAGTGATCTTCCAAGTGGCTGCATGATATGTTTCCACAAGGCATCCATGGATGCTTCTAAGTGTAATCAACATGGAGCTTCCAAATATTATAAGGGATAGCATCCAAGACTCTTCAAGTGTGCTTCAAGTGGTGCTCCAATAAACTCTCAAGTGGCAAATAAAAAAGGCTTGATGAAGGGGTAGTGTTGGCTCAAGGACAAGTTGAGTCGACTCAAGGTGCATGAGTCGACACTTGAAAATTGGGGACTCTCCCTCTCGAGTCGGCTCATGGAAGTAGCTTCTTTAAAAGTGGATTGCTTGAGTGCTGAGGCTTTCTTTTAACCATGTTTTTGCTTTCATGAGATGGACTTGCTTTCTCCATGGGTATGTTGATTAGAAGACCTTCATAGCTGCAAGATTTGCTTGAAATCTATTTGCTTTTACTTGATGTCCCCATCAAATAGTGGAAAGCTAACAATTAGATCCTGAGATACTTAAAAGGTACCAAGAAAGTTGGCTTATGCTATGGAAAGGTAGTCAGACTCTACGTGGATTTAAGGATGCAGGCTTAGATGGTGATGCCAACATCAGGAGGAGTATGACTGGATATATTTATACCATTGGCAGGATAGTAATGTGCTAGGTTTCACAACTACAGAAGATCATGGCTCTTTCTACCATTAAAGAAGAATATGTAGCAATCACGAAAGCCAGCAAAGAAATGATTTGGCTGTAAAATTTATTGAAAGAGCTGGGTAGAGAGCATAGTTGCAGTGTATCATTCAGGACAATCAAAGTGCTATTCATCTAGCAAAGAATCCAATATTTCATATGAGAACGAAGTATACATACTTAAGATATCACTTCATCAGAGTATTGCATGAAGATAAATGCCTGTTATTAGAAAAGATTCATGACTCAAAGAATCAAACAGATATACTGACTAAAGTAGTCACTACAGAGAAATTGAGACTATATATGGTCTCAATTGTCCTCCGAAGCTAGTTGAACGGAGATGCCACACATAATACTAACCTATATTTTAGAAATTTATTTTTTCTATTTCGGGTGGATGCATATTTGGATGTCTTAGTCTATAAATGGAAGAGTTATTGGATGGTGGAGCCTAGTCCATATATCCAATTAACTAGACAAATCAAGACCAAAAGGATCCAAAGTAGAGCTAAAATGGAGATCCAAAAGGCTCAGGAGGAGATCAGGCCCAGCAGTAGTGGGCCAAGCTTGGCCCAAGCACATGCGAGGGTACGGTGCACATGCTCAGCCGCGTGGACCGCATTTCACTTGGTCCATAGGGGCATTTCATGTGGTCTATTGAGAGAGGTGTGTGATCCAATGGCCCCCACATTTCCAGCCATGATTGGACCACTCTGGGACGATGCCAACCTTGAATGAGCGTGATCTAGTGCTGATTTCATGCATTTGATAGAAAACTGAAATTGGCCACGAGACTTCCAGGGGTCAAACAGGAGTTGTACAAGATTTTAGAGTCTATTTTTTAATATAATTTGGACTAGGATTCTGAGCTCTATTTAATGGAAGGCGACAGACAGCCACAGTGAGTAGAAAAATAGCAGATTTTTTAAGAGAGAAAATAAGAGAGGAAGAGAGAAAAAGAGAAAGAATGCAAGGGTTCTTCTTGTGTGATATCCTAAGGTACTTCCAGTCTTGAGGGACTTTTTCTTCCTGTTGGGACTATTCTTGTATCCAACAGAGAGAGAATAAAAATGTTTTTCCTTTATTCTTATCTTTTGTAAATTTCTGGATTTTCTTCTAATGAAAGAAAAATATTCTATGCAGTTGTGAACATAGGAGCAAGAGGTTCTGAACTACGTAAAATCTCCGTGTTTTTTTGTGTGCTTGTGCTTTATTTTTTTGACTTTTTCTTTCCTTCTCCTATGACTATTGTAATCCACTATGTACTGCTCCCCAATAATCATCACATGCACTCCAAGTGCAAATTTCAATTTACCTTTAGTAAATCATGAAAATTACAACATTTGTTGCAAAATATATACGGTGGAAAACTTAGAAAGCAGTGCATGTCTGCTGCTTTCATATTCTAGTTATTTGGTCATAATTTCTGCTGGAAGCTCATGGTGTCGTGAAGAGCAATCCAAGTTGATTATTTAAATAGTTGGTTTTTTCTTTTATTCTGATAGTTTGTTGGTGACTTCTTCCCTGTGCTTTTGATGTTGTCTAAGAAATTCCCATGATCATGAAATGGCTTCTTTTACATACCATGTTATCAAACCCGGTTTGTTCTACCTCCTTTTGGTATGGTAGGCCCTTAATATTCTAGAATAGCACCACAGTCATCATCAAGTTTGATGGCATCCCATTTACTTAAAAAAAAAAAAGTTTGATGCCATCCCCAAATGTATGATGGCCCATTGATAAAGAGATTGGCTAAGGACTGCTTTTCTGGCTTCAGTTTTCTATTAACCAGATCATGTCATTCTTCTAAAGTTGGTGTGTCCTGTTATCCTTTTTTGACGTGTAGTGGTCCACAGGAATTTTTAGTGACACTAGAACCTTGTCATGTCTCAAGCCATTACCTTGCATATTCTGATGGACCAAGAACAAGGCACATAACAAAAGCTTCTTTTGTATTCTTTATCTTTTATTGCTCACATAAATGACCACCATTCAAGTAGTTATATCCTAGGAACAACCATATATAGCTCCATCCATTCATGACCATGTACTGCTTGCATTATTAGATTGATAGCTTTAATATTGCTGCCGGTTTGTTCAATTCACATGTTCGATTTGAGTTGGCAATAAATAATATAAATTCCTTTGCTAAAAGATAATGAGTTATAACTTTAACATCTCAGATCACAACAAAATATTGCTTCTTTGGATTGTTGGACTCATAAACTGCTAAGTGGCATGTTTGGACTCATAAATTAGGCCTAGCCCAGCCTTATAATTCTGTATTTTTGGCAGTTGGGCCACGAATCTAATTAAATTTTAGGACCGGCCATCCAAACATGCCCTAAATAGTTCATGCATGGAAATCATAGTTTCTTACATATTTTCCTGGAGAAGAATTTCTGATTGGAATGTGCAGGATATTAAGATATTTAGAAGATCTAAATCTTTCTTTCTTTCTTACATTTATAATTATATGAAGCTTTGATTCCAAGGTTACATTGCTGAAAGAAGTCATTCCCTGACAGCTTCAAGAATAGAGCAAAAAAATTTCAGATCAATACCTCCAACCTGTCTACTTGTAAGCAGCATCGACTAGCTAGAACTACACCATCTTTATGCGTGAGAATTGAAAAAAAATATTCTAATATGAGCTGAGCATATCTAATTTATTTATCAAATTATATCCTCAGATTTTGCTGTCAAGAGAATTCGGATACTAACAGAACACTTCATGTTCTTTGTTTTAACCTCTATAGCAATGTTTAGTCCATAGCATTTGTAAGTGGCATTAGCGAGTTTGACGTCAAGTTGGGTTGGTGTTCATTAACTGGCTCAACTCGGTAATTTCTGATCTGCTCTTCTACAGGGTTTTGCAAAATTTCATACAGCATCTGTAAGTAGATATTTTAGATTGGTCAAACACTAGCCTATCTTCAGAGAATTGTGCCAAATTAACCTTTCATCAATAGACATTCCTTCTTTTCTTTTCTCATAGACAAAGCAGTTCAAGCAGACAGATTTTGGCAATTTCAACAAAGAAAAATACCTATTTGAGAAACAACATGACTCATCTTTTGTGTTTTCCTATAAGAATTGTCAACTGGTCAGTGGCAAAGATTCACATGCTTCATACTAATGACTCATAATCTGATGAATGTAAACTATATATCCATTTTCTTGGATGATATGTATTTCAATATCTTTTCTTATAGCACAATTTATATAAGATATATATATATATATATATGCCCAATTATGGGCTTAAATAAATAATAATAAAAGAAATAATTCCATATAAAAATGTGGTGGAGGGTTACCAAACCATCCACTATAACTCTCTTATAAAATGAAAGGAGTTGTATCTGAAGATATTCGTTTGGGATTTTATCGGAAGAAGGATTTTGAGAGTTTTATTTGAAGAAAGACTCTTTCTCTCTCTCTCTCTCTCTCAAATTCAAGATCTCGTAGAAAAGAAAAAAAGCAACATAAAAAAGGTGAAAGTCAATTCAGGCTATGGCAATTATTTTCTTTCTATTTCATGATCAAAAACATGATCGGAATACTTAAGAAAAATGATATTTAAAATCCATCAAGGTAATTTTTCTAGATCTAATACTTCAAGAGGTATGTATTTTTCTCACTATAATTTTTTATTTATTATTTTATTGTTGCTTCTACATTAGTATCAGAGCCTTTATGGATTAAATTCATTTCTGGATATACTTGAATATGCATTTTCTTTGTCCAAACATGAAATTATATATTATGTGTTTAAATTATGTCTTACATAGCAACTTCATGGATATGCTATTTTGTGACAAGATTTTTTTATACAGATGGACATTGGCTATAAAGTATGATTTAACCAATTTAAATTTAAATAGGATATGGATTTTATCTGGATTTGTATGCTGCACGTAGAAATTACTTCACGCAGCTTTTATCATAAAGAATCCTTCTACCAAGGGACAGAAGATTCTATTTAAAATAAAATAACAAAAGGGAAGATTTCATGATTTGAATCCGAGTGGCTTGTACTCATAACTAAACCATTAACCACTCAATTAAATGGATAACATTAAAATATCTTCTCTTAATAAAACAATATATAATATAACTATAATAGAAATAAAAACAGTATATACTTGGTATCTAGTTTTGTATTTTGACTTTTGGGTACCTATATCATTTCTTTAATTTTTTTAATTTTTCTATATTTGTTATAGGAAAAATGGTAATTATGATCGGAAGCCCTATAAAAAATAAGAATACCAAAGCAGCAGGCACGAGTTAGAGAAATGGTGAGGCTATTGGATGAATATACGATAGAACCCAATGTTGATATGATTATGCATATCAAGACAGTCAACTAAAAAAATATAAAATATTATATTTGTAGGATATATTATTGTAAATGAGAAACAATGATTTTCAACATTAAAAGTTACTTTACCTAATCTTTGGAAACATCTATTGGATCATTTTTGGGATCATCTAGTTCAAATAAAATATACTCTTGGTTAGGGAAAGTTTTTATAAATGAGTAGATGATAAGGAACATTTCCAGTTAGCTTCTCTCTCCTTTAGCCCTCATTTCTATCATCATGGATATGTTTTCTTAGGCATTTCATGCTTACCAAAGTCAGTATCCAGGCATGTCCTTAAAAAAATCAAAGAGTCTATCCCGAGAAGAATTTGATATCTTCATGGTTAATACATTGTATTTGAATTATATTTGTAAATATGCTTGTATATTTATAATATGCTTGTATATATGCAAATTTGTTTTTCTTATGTTGTATTGACTCATAGATAGTTATGTTTTAATGCAAGTTTAATTGTTTGATTATATTTGATTAAGTGTGAATAACTATTAATTGAAAGCATATATGTTGTTCTAAAATTATTATTAAGGGTAGATGGTTGTTACAGTAGTAAACAAATCCATTCGGCCCTGACACGCATCCTTGGAGGCTGGCGCGACCACGTGCTTCTCCACCTCGGCCCCACCTTGACCACGTACTTTTCCACCTCGGCCATGTACTCTACCACCTCGGTCCCACTTCGGCCATGTGGCGGTTTAGCTCGGCTCAGCCACACCACGGTGGTGAACCTCAGTACCTCGGCCTCACTTCGGCCATGCGCGAAGTCTAACATCATGGCAGTTCAGTTTGGCTCGGCACCTCAACCCATTCCGGTCCAGCTCGACAAGACCGTGCGGCCCAGCTCTTCCGCCCGCATGCTCCAGTCCCGCGCGGCACCCTCCACTCATGAGGGGTCCAACTCCAACCTCAGATCCATCAGGCTCATGCCCGCGGCATGCCAGGATCGCGCCTGCGGCACACCAGGCCCGTGCCAGTTCGGCACGCGTCTACCCAGTCTGGCATGACCACGCGACAGCCCTCTGGGCACCCTCCGCGCCAGTCCTCCCAGCGCCCTCCGTGCCAGCACGGCTCTACCAGCATGAAAAACGGCCCGGTCAGGCACGCTCAAGAGTCCTCCCAGCTCCGACCCGCACCCAATACGGTGAGACCGTGCCAAGTCCGGTGGATGCCTACTCCATCGATACTCCTTCGCACGAGCAACACCAGCCCTACACCAGCCCGATGCTACCGCACCTTCGTCTGGCCCTCAGCTCCGCTCGCGGGAGACCTGCGCCCACTTCAACGGCTCGCAGTTCGACACGATCGCCTCCGACTCTGCCCAGCGCAGGTGGCGCGCTCCGCCTCCTCTGAGCTCCAGTCCGGCATGTGCGACCACCTTAGCCCCGCCTGCAGGAGACCTCCGCCCATAGTTCGGCTCCTCCTGCTCCGGCGCCCAGTCCGCCCGTAGGCTTCAATCCAGAACTTCGCCCGTGATAAGCCCATGCCAGGCTCGTGCCAACGGCATGCCCGCACCAAGGTCGCACCCGCGGCACGCTCGTGCCAGTCCACCTCGGCTCCGCCTGCTTCCTTATCAAGTCCGGCGCGCCAGGCTCCGTTCGGTCTGCTCCTCCGGTGTGGCACGGCTCTACTCCAGTCTGCGCCAAGACCGGCGCCTCGCCCGCTCGCCCAGGGTACCTCGCTCCCGCACCCCTGGTATAGCACGCCTGTGTAGGTTTGGCACTTCCGTGGTTCGGCTCAGCCTGGTAGGACTTCGCCCGGTCCGGCACCTCAGCAAGCCCGCCTTTGGCCCTATGTTCGCCCGCTCCGATCAGCTCCGCCCGCATGGAGTCTGGATCCAACTCCAACTCCGGCTCCATGAATGCCCAGTGCCCTTCTCCAATGGGGTTTCGCACGCCCAGATTCGCCCACATGGAGTATTGACATGCCTCGGTCCGCGCGCCCAAGAGACTGCTGCCCGCACACCTCGATTCACATGCAGGAGGAGCCTCGTGCCGTGCATTTCGAACCATGCACACGGAGAGCCTCCGTCCACCTCGTCTCGGCCTGTGTATCATGGTTCAACTGACTCCATCCCAGGTATGCTTTTCAAGATACAGGTATGGAAGAAATATGGATGGCAGCTCTGACACGTAAAATCACCGTCCCAGGCTCTATAGTGCGCCGTCTACAAAGGAAGGCTATATTAAAGCCTCCCAGATCACAGTTTACGCCAATTAGGAAGGAGTGCCCCATCCAAGGCACTGTGCTCCTTCACCAGCCTCCTGAACCATCCAGAAGGAGAAGGTTCACCAACCCATCTAAGCCTCCCAAGCCTGCAGAAGCCTCACAGGCCTATGCTAAGAAGAACGCGCCTCCCTGGACACCAAGAGTCGCTCGTCTACATAAGCCCAGCAGGAAGAGGTAAGGGGGGTAAGTAATGACGGACCCTCTTGAGTCCTGCATTATCTTCCATTTATCTTTTATTTTATCACCCTCTGGGAGCAAAGAGTTTCCCAAGCTCTCAACCTTAGAGGTCTTCTATTCCCCTCGATCGTTCCACTGACTTGATCATCGGAGTGTCTTTGTCAAAATTTCCGATCCAGGTCTCCCCTATTTTGCAGGTCCGCCCGACAGCGGGAGTCGATTCACGAGGCCGGGGTCCTAGCACCCAGCGGAAGGGATCCGATGCACTAGAGCTACGGGCCACGACGATCCAGGTGGCAACAGATTGGGGCGCCAGGAAGGGGGCATATTAAAGCTCCTCAATAGATGGACAACAGTAGCCACCTTCGTCCTCTACCCCCGAGGCAGACTGGGGGCATGAGGATGGGGGCATGGAAGCTCTCCCCTCTCGGGACTCTAAGGAGTGGTCTCGAGAAGAGGTTCCGACCGAGCCTGAAGGGAATGTTGTCATCCCCAACAAAATCAGGCGGGGAATGTTCAAACCCATGCCAATGCCATGGGTGGCTGATCGCACAGGCTCCCACAAAAAAAAAATGGAAGAAGAGGAGAAGAGGAGAAGAAAAAGGGGTATGGTTATAGTGTTCGTGGTCTTGTCAAAACACCAGGCACTTCCCATGTAACGGAGCCTCTTCCCTCCATGCAAGGGAGTCCTTCTGCTCCTAGGCAACGAAGCTCTTCCTCCTCCATGCAATGGAGCCTTGTCCTCCTATGCAGAGGAGCCTTATTCTTTCCTAAGGATCTTATTCCTCCTATGCAACGGAGCTCCTCCTCCTCCATGCAATGGAGCCTTGTCCTCCCATGCAGAGGAGCCTTATTCTTTCCAAAGGGAACCCCTTTTTACGTTATCTTTGCAACGTAAGAAACTATACTTCAGTTCTACAGAAAGAGCTCCTATGACATCATCAACAGAGCCTTGTTCTCCCATGCAACGGAGCTCTCCCCCATGCAATGGAAGCTTCCTCCCATGCAACAGGCTCTCTCCCATGTAACAGAGCCTTATTCTCCCATGCAATGGAAGCTTCCTCCCATGCAATGGGCTCTCTCCCGTGTAATAGAGCCTTGTTCTCCCATGCAACGGAGCTCTCCCCCATGCAACCCATGCAACGGAGCCTTAAGCTCCTAGGCAACAAGGACTCATGTAATGGAGTTCCATGCTCCCATGCAATGGAGCCTTATGCCCCCACGCATCAGACCCATCTTCTGCTTAAGGGAGTCCCATTCTCTCCTGAGATGATGGTCGGCGAATTTAATTCTGGCCTTCTCAAGGAAGAAATATATTTTTCATAACCGGAGCTAAACAGGTAACTCCTTTCTCCGCTATATTGACAACATGAAAAATTGTGTTTCAGTTCTACAGGAAAGGCTCCTGTACCACCATCAAGGGAAGGCACTATGGCCCGTCAGAGCCAGTCACTGCCAAAAAGAATTCTTGACAAAGGCCAAAGCCACGAAGCTCTTCACTGAGCCTCGCATCTACCGCCTGGCTCTCATCCGGAGATGTCCATGGGAAGCTTTAGAGGTTCAACCATTTGGGGCTCGCCTCCTAGCATGCTGAACGAGCGGCTCTGTCACCTCATGAAGGATGTAAGAGTCCCTCTCCAATAATTAAAGTTCCTCTTTGGTGCAACTTTGTGCTTCACCATATAGGAACTCACCCGTCCGACTCCAAGTCAAGTGGAGCCAAGCTGAAGTCAAGCTCTTCACCAAGCCCCGCATCTACCGCTTGGATCCCATCCAGAGATGTCCATGGGAAGCTCTGGAGGTCCAACCATTTGTGGCTCGCCTCCTAGCATGCCGAGCAAGCGGCTCTGCCATCTCATGAACGATGTAAGAATCCCTCCTTAATAATTAAAGCTCCTTTTTGGTGCAACTTTGCTCTTCATCATTACAGGAGCTCGTGCATCCCGGAGTCCAACCCGAATGGAAACCTGAAACCCAGTTCCGGCACAAAATTCCAGAGTCCAGTCCGGATGAAAGCCCGAAACCCAATTCTGGCACAACATCCTAGAGTTCAGTCTGGATGGAAGCTTGGAACCCAGTTACGGCACAAAATCCCAGAGTACAGTCCGGATGAAGGTCCGGAACCTAATTCCAGCACAACATCCTGGAGTTCAGTCCAGATGGAAGCCTAGAACCTAGTTCCGGCATAAAATCTCGGAGTCCAGTCCAGATGAAAGCCCAGAACTCAGTTCCGGTACAAAATCTCGAAGTCCAGTCCGGATGAAAGCCCGAAACCCAATTCCGGCACAACATCCCCGAGTTCAGTCCGGATGGAAGCTCGAAACCCAGTTCCGGCACAAAATCTTGGAGTCCAGTCAGATGAAAGCTCGAAACACAGTTCCGGCACAACATCCTGGAGTTCAGTTCGGATGGAAGCCGGAACCCAGTTCCGGCATGAGATCCCGGACTTCAGTTCGAAAGGTGGCACGGAATTCAGTTCCCCACGAGATCCCGGACTTCAGTTCGGAAGGTGGAACGGAACCCAATTCCCCCACGAGATCCCTGATTTTAGTCCAGAAGGTGGCACGGAACCTAGTTCCCCCATGAAATCCCGGACTTCAGTTCGGAAGATACCTCGGAACCCAGTTCTAGCATGAAGGCCCAGACTTCAGTCCGCGTGTAATCCCTCGAGTTCCTCCGCCAGGATTGCTCCCCCGAGATCAAGCGTTGCTCCCACAAGGTAGAGCATCTGGCTGGAGTCGATTTCTCTCTCTCCTGCTCCTTGGGCTTCTTCAAGCATGATGGCTCCCATCTTCTAGCAACTTCAATGCCTTCATCAAAAATTCTGACAGATACTCTGAGCTCGGCCACGTCAACTATATGCTCGGTCATATATGTGTGCACCCAAGTTGTGCACCTCACCAACCTCTTCCTCCATGGTGCCACCTTCTATCTGGTCAAAGAGGAGTCAGACTGAAGTACTGGCACCATCATAATGCAACTAACTTAAGGTCAAAGCACCTACAGGCAAGTAAGTTTCAAAAACAACACCTTCTACTTTGTTTTGCAAGCCACTCCCTGTTCATGAAAAGGATAGCCAGACTTGATGCCTTCATCTAGGCCTTCAAGGACCAATGGCTAAACCTCCAGTAAGTTCAGTTCCATTTAGCGACTAACTTCTTGCAACCAGTACAGAGCCCGCTAAGGCACAGGGCCGAGTGGTTGATAGTACTCCCTTTATCCAAAACGAAGACATTTCGGACTCAATGAGTGGGGGCATCTGTTACAATAGTAAACAAATCCATTCGGCCCTGACATGCATCCTCCTTGGAGGCTGGCGCGGCCATGTGCTTCTCCACCTCGGCCCCACCTCGACCATGTACTTTTCCATCTCAGCCATGTACTCCGCCACCTCGGTCCCACTTCAGCCACGTGGCAGTTCAGCTCAGCTCAGCTCAGCCCCACCTCGGTGGTGAACCTCAGTACCTCGACCTCACTTCGGCCATGCGTGAAGTCCAACTTCATGGCAGTTCAATTTGGCTCAGCACCTCAGCCCATTTCGGTCCAGCTCGGCAAGACCATGTGGCCCAGCTCTTCCGCCTGCGCGAAGTCCTGCCCGCATGCTCCAGTCTCGTGCTGCGCCCTCCACTCACGTGGGGTCTAGCTCCAACCTCAAATCTGTTAAGATCATGCCCGCGGCATGCCAGGCCCGTGCCAGTTCGGCATGCGTCTGCACAGTCTGGCACGACCCCACGACAGTCCTCCGGGCACCCTCCATACCAGTCCTCCCGGTACCCTCCATGCCAGCATAACTCCGCTATCGTGAAAAATGGCCCGGTCCGGCGCACTCAAGAGTCCTCCCAGCTCTGGCCCGTGCCCAGTATGAAGAGACCATGCCAAGTCTGGTGGATGCATGCTCCACCGGTACTCCTTCGCACGAGTGACACCAGCCCTGCGCCAGCCTGGTGCTATCGCACCTTCATCTGGCCCTCAGCTCCGCCCGCGGGAGACCTCCGCCTGTTCCAGCGGCTCGGAGTTCGACACGACCGCCTCCGGCTCCGCCCAGTGCAAATGGCGCACTCCACCTCCTCCCAGCTCCAGTTCGGCATGTGCGACCACCTCAGCCCCGCTTGAAGGAGACCTCCGCCCGTAGTTATGCTCCTCCCGCTCTGGTGCCAAGTCCACCCGCAAGATCCAGTCCGAAACTTCGCCCACAGCAAGCCCATGCCAGGCTCGTGCTAGCGGCACACCCACACCAGGGTCGCACCCGCGGCATGCCCATGCCAGTCCACCTCGGCTCCGCCCGCTTCCCTGTTAGGTCCGACGTGCCAGGCTCCGTCCGGTCTGCTCCTCCACCGTGGCATGGATCTGCTCCAATCTGCACCAAGACCGGTGCCTTGCCCGCTCGCTCAGGGCACCTCACTCCCGCGCCCCCGGTCCAGTGCGCCTGTACAGGTTTGGCACTTCCATGGTCCGGCTCAACCTGGCGGGACTTCGCCCAGTCCGGCACCTCGGCAAGCCTGCCTTCGGCCCTGCGTCCTCCCGCTCCGGTCGGCTCCACCCGCGTGGAGTCTAGATCCAACTCCAACTCCGGCTCCATGAACGCCCAGTGCCCTTCTCCGATGGGGTTCCGCATGCCCAGATCCACCCGCATGGAGTATTGACGTGACTCGATCCACGCGCCCAAGGGACTACTGCCTGCGCACCTCGATCCGCATGCGGGAGGAGCCTCGTGCCATGCATCTCAAACCATGTGCATGGAGAGCCTCCGTCTGCCTCATCTCAGCCTGTATGTCATGGTTTGACTTACTCCATCCCAGGTATGCTTTTCAAGATACAGGTATGGAAGAAATATGGATGGCAGCTTCGACACGTAAAATCACCATCCCATGCTCTGTAGCATGTCGCCTGCAAAGGAAGGCTATATTAAAGCCTCCTAGACACATTTTATGCCAATCAGGAAGGAGTGCCCCATCCAAGGCACTATGCTCCTTCACCAGCCTCCTGAACCATCTAGAAGGAGAAGGTTCACCAACCCATCTAAGCTTCCCAGGCCTGCAGAAGCCTCACAGGCCTATGCCAAGAAGAACGCGCCTCCCTGGACTCCAAGAGTCGCTTGTCTACATAAGGCCAGCAGGAGGAGGTAAGGGGGTAAGTAATGACGGACCCTATTGAGTCCTGCATTATCTTCCATTTATCTTCCATTTTATCACCCTCTGAGAGTAGAGAGTTCTCCAAGCTCTCAACCTCAGAGGTCTTCTGTTCCCCTCGATCATCCCACTGACTTGATCGTCGGAGTGTCTTTTCCAGAATCCCCGACCTAGGTCTCCCCTATTTTGCAGGTCTGCCCGATGGTGGGAGTCGATTCACGAGGCCAGGGTCTGAGCACCTAGCGGGAGGGATCTGACGCACCGGAGCTACATGCCACGACGATCCAAGAGGCAACAATGATAAATGATGATATTTTAACATAAGATATGAAAGATGATTGAAAACATAGTAAACTTTCAATTTTGTTACTTATATTAAGGTTATCATCATTTATGCATGTGATAAAGTTAAATAAATATATGCTTTGAATGGAATGTGCTAGTATTTATTTTGTACTAAATGTCTATGTAGTTTGCAATGACATCAAAGAACATTATTGCTAACATTAATAAAGATAAAAAACTAGATGGCAAGAATTATAATATCTGGCAGGCTAAGATCCACTATGTTCTTGAGGAACATGAGATTCTGAAAGCCATCAACTATGCCATGATTGATCCTAGTAAGAAAAATGATGCTTATAATAGGAAAGATCAAGAGGCTTATCATGCTTTAAAAGTAAAAAATATTACAATACGTGGTATTCCGATAAGTGCAATGATAGATAATCTCATAGATGAGTGTAAACTATTTTCTACTGCTCATGAGATATGGGTGTTCCTAAAAGAGAAATTTGATAGAACAACTATAATCAGGCTGAGATAACTACTATCAATTTTGATATATATAAGAAGCATTCTAATCACACAATAAGTGAACATTTGAATGAAATGTCAAAGATGATTAGGGAGCTGAAAGCAGTTGGTCATGTCCTGATAGATGAGTAGCAAGTCCAAGTGATGATTTGTTCTCTTCCTAACAGCTGAGCATATGAAACTCAACCTAACCTACAATGATAATATCAAAAACTTTGCAGATATTGCCTGACTTGTTAAACTTGAGGAAGAATGCCTTGTATTTGATAGAGGCACTAAGAGAGTCTTCCTAGTTGGTTCAAGTTCAAAAGGAACATCAAGTTTTAAGAATAAAGACAATGGTCCTATGTGGAAGGGAAAGACTAAGAAAGCAAAAGAAATTGCTCGTGGGCATAAGAACTTCAAAGGAAACAAGAAATGTTAATAGTTTAAACATAAAGACAAATCCAAGATGAAGTGTTTCAATTATGGCAAGATGGGCCATTTTGCTCATGAGTATAACAAGCAAAACAAGGTAACAACATCTCATACTAATTTGCAAGTACTGTTTATGATTCTAGTATAATATTGCTCATTGATTCTTATCCTATATGGATTGTAGACTCAAGAGCCACAGACCATATAAGTAGAGACTAAGAAGTGTTTGTGGAGTACCATTGCATCCAAACAAGGATAAGGTAGATATATATAGGTAACAATACAAGACTAGAAGTCAAAGACATTGAAACATGCAAGCTGACTTTAAATAATGAAAGAATCTTTTACCTACATGATGTCCTCTATGCTCCGGGCATAAGGCACAATCTGGTCTTCGTGAAAGTTCTTCTTAGCTTAGGATATGCTTTATATTTTCATGGTTGTGTTGTAGATATCGATTATGAAGACATTTTATTTACTTCAACATGTTTGTTAAATAATTTTTTTATTATAGATAATGGATATTCTACTAATATTTATCATAATAGTAGTTATTTTTCTCTAACCACTTTTTTCGATATTATGGATGTGAAAGTGTGGCATACTAGACTAGGTCATATTGGATAAAAGAGAATGAATATATTAGCTAAGAAAAGACTTTTTGATCAGTTGGCAAAATAGAATTAACCAATTGTGAATATTGTATAGCTAGAAAAATAACTAAAAAACTATTTAAAGAAAAACAAGGGCAGACTATCCATTATAATTAGTCTATTTGGATATCTATGGTCTAATGAGTATTAGAGCTAGACACGGTGCATATTATTTCATTACATTCATAAATGACTATACCTGATTTTGATATATCTATTTGATTTCTTATAAGTTAGAAGCATCAATTGCTTCAAACGATATATCAACTTGGTTGAAGATCTATTAGATAAAAGAATTAAAACTTTGAGAACTAATTGGGGAAGAGAGTATCTATCTGAACAGCTCAAGAAACTATGTAATGAAAAAGGAATAGATAAACAGTTGACAATTCTTAGAACTCCATAGCAGAATGGAGTGGCTAAGAGATGAAATAGTACCATATTGAAAATCATCCATTCTATGTTTGCATAGGCCAATCTCTCAACTTCTTATTTGAAAGATGCTTTGTTAATAGTTGTGTATGTATTAAATCATGTACCTTCTAAATCCGCTAAGTCAACTCCATATGAATTATGGACAAGTAAGAAACCTGATCTATCTAATTGGAGACACTGGATAGAGGTCTGGAGCATATGTCATGATCCTTCTAATAAATATAAAAAATTAGGTCAAAGAAAAAATATATCTTTATAAGATATCCTGAATATTTAAAATGACATGTATTCATAGATGAACATCCAAATGGAGGAGTAACTGAAATTGAATCACGAGATGTCACATTTTTAAACAATAAGTTTCTAAGTAGAGGCAAGATATATAAAGAAATTCAATTATATAAATTGAATGAAGCTTAAAATAGTAAACCTAAACCTCTTGATCTGAGTAGGAGCAGTTTTATGCCTCAAGAAAAACAACCTTAAAACTCTCAAATACCAAAGAATACTTGTCAGAGTATTCCTCGTAAACATTTTGAGATCGAGGGTGAGGCATTTATGCTAACTTTGCATGATGTAGCAGAACCAAAGTCGGTTAACGAAGCCTTATCTAGCTCTGCCAAAGAAGAGTGGAAGATTGAAATGGAAGAGAAAATGGAGTCAATGAAAGCAAACCATGTTTGAAACTTGGTTAATCTACCACAAAGATGAAAGGCCATTAGAAACAAATGAGTTCTCAAAATCAAAAGAAAGGTCGATGGGACAATTGAGAGGCATAAGAGGCATAAGGCATGATTGGTAGTGAAAGATTATACTTGGCAAGAATGTATAGACTATGCAAAAACTTTTTCTTCTATTGTTAGGTTTACCTTAATTCGCTTAATACTAGCCATGGTAGCTCAAATGGATCTAGAGCTACATCAAATTGATGTTAAGATGGCTTTTCTCAGTGGAGAATTAGATGGAGCAATCTTTATAGAACAATCTATAGGTTTTGTAGTCAAGGTCAAGGGGACAATGTTTATAAATTAAACAAATCAATATACGGCCTGAAGTAGTCATTCAAACAGTGGTATTTAAAATTCCACAAAGCTATATCATCTTATGATTTTAACATGATCAATAAAGATCATTGTATATACATCAAGCATGACAGAGATAATTTTGCTATCTTGTCACTATATATTGGTGATATTTTATTGGCCAATAATAACAAGGAGTTTGTGAATACCATTAAGAGATGGTTAGCATCAAATTTTGAGATGAAAGATATAGGAGAAACATCATATATTTTGGGAGTCAAAATTTATAGCAATGATTCTTGGAGACTTTTATGGTGGGGGTACCAGGATTAGACACAGATTACTGGGCCCTATTTGGTTTACCTAGCCATGTGTCAAATTTTGTAATCAACTAGAATTGAGTCCTGTAATAAGTTGAGGTTAGTTGATTTGTCTCAACCCACAACCTAGTCAGTATTTTGAGTCCTGTACATCAGTTATGAGTCCAGTATGAGCTCAATTTTTATACAAGAGAGGAGGTTACCTAATTTTGGAGTTCCACCATGCCACATCCAGGAGTCAGAGGCCACTACTCAGCCCATTGGATTTTGTGTGACAACCCAGGATCCAAGATGCTTCTGAAAATCTTGATTCCTTCCAGATGCCCTCCAGATGCCCAAATTCCCTTCCAGATTCTAGAGCATATTCTCAGAATAGGGCACCCATGATTCCAGAGGTCCACCTGCATCCTAGCCCAAAGAAGTCAAGCCCAGGTGCCAAGCCCAAGCCCTTAAGAAGCAAGATACCAGGGAATATTCCTGCTACCAGGCTACCAGGTCACCCCAACTTCCAGAGGCCCAAACCCATGCACCCAAGCACCTTTGGGCTGGCCCCTTACTGCTCCTAGAGGTCCAACATGCCCCCCTAGGCATCCTTGAAGTGTTGACCATGTCCAAAGAGGTTTAACCAAGTCGAAGTTGAAGAGAAGAAGGAGAAGACCAAGTTTATTCCTAACCTAGATGGAATTTCTAATCCTTTTAAACTTTGTAATTCTAACCTAGCTAGAAAGGACTTGTATTCCAATTTGAAAAAGGACTTGTGATGCAGAACAAATAAGATGATGTGATGCGGAAGTAAATTAAGACTATTTTTTTTTTTTTGTGTTTTGTTAGAAGTTGGCTTGACTCAAAAACAAGGCTAACTAATATTGAGAGAAAATATGCACTGAAAGAAAGCACAATTCAAGAAACAGACCTAGGGTTTACTCCTCTTTCAAGAAACAGACGAAGAGAGAAGAGAAGGTTTTATACCTGACTGTGATATCTCTCTTTGCTTCAATTGAAGGACACTCTCGAGCAGATTATAGGATCCTTGGAGACGGGGTATCTTCGTAATGGATCCTCGGATTGTAGTCCTATGGCAAGGTTGGCCTTCTTCTAGTACTCTGGATCTGGAAAAGATGAAGAACAAGATAAGGATGTAAGAAACTCAAGAAAGAGACCTTTACCTAGGATATCTTCGGACTGCTCAAACTTTGAAGATGAGGGAATAGTATGGAGGTGGCGGAGGAAGATGGAGTGGATTTAGGGTTTAGCCGGTAGGGTGGCGACTTGCAGATGAAAAGGACCTAGGGCTTGATATTGTGGGCGGTGGCTTGGAGAAGGAGATGGCAGCCTTGAATGAAGTGGGAATAGGGTTTAGGAATTTGGGTGTTGGCGGCTAGGATGATGAAAGGAAATTAGGGTTAGCGGTCAGGGATGAAAGTGGGGCAGGGTTTTGGTAACTTTGGAGATCTCTCACCTCCTCAAGGCTCCAATGGAACCCGGATTTACTCCTTCACGGAGCTCAACACTCAAAGAAGTGCGGAAGAAGAGAACACAAGGTTGCTCAACACAAGAAAAGATTTCATTTACTCATTCTTAATCAAAAAGATTACATAAGGGTCCAATATATAGACCTTGCAAGAGACAAAATTACACTACTTCCCATGTGGGACTAAACATTCATCCTAAGCATGAAAACTTTCCCTTGACCGACTAGGCTTCTTTCCTTGGAGTGGGGGGCCTCAAATGCAAGGTGATGGCTTCATATGGCAGGTATGTGGGGCACCTCCTAGTTCTTCTCCTTAAGTCATGGGTTTTCCTTCCATGACTTGCTCTTTCTTGGAAGAAAATACTCATCTCCTAGTCTTTCTCTCTAAGACTAGGGTCCTTCCATTCATAGCCAGGTACTTTAGGCAGGTGTGGGCGCCTACCTTGAAGTCCTCCAAGAAAAACCCCCTGCTCCTTTAGCTTGGTTACTTTTGGCAGCTTGTGGGCGCCTTCCTTAACTTCTCCTAAGAAAGTTTTCTTGCTCTCTCGGGCGTGGGACCAGGGACACTGGGATGAAATGTGGTGCCAACTGGTCCTGGGAGTGTGGCTGGGAGTGTGGCGTCCACTTGCATTTGGCCTTGGAAGAAAAAATGATGCCCTAGGGAATGGCGCCAACCAGAACTTGACTTGGACTTAGACTGAGTCAACATGACTCAACAAAATGAAATGCAGACTCAAAGAAATAAAATAATCTGGTTGACCAAGTCAACCCTTATTACAAACCCTAATCTTTGGGCAAGGTCATTCAGAGATCCAGATGGAACCCTGAAGTCATCTTCTGATTCTGGTGCCCGCACCAATTCTTCCGGGGTGGGAGGAACTCGACCCTGTCAAGTAAGGCTCAAGTTGGCTCTGGTATCTCTCCAAGAGATCTGGATCCAGCTCTTGTAATTCATCTCGGGAGATCCAAGAGTCATCAGAATCTGGCCTTCCTTGCCAGCAGACCAGGTATCTTTGGTATCCTCGATTACGAGTAGAGATAACCTGATCGTCCAGGATCTTTTCAATCTGTTCTTTCCTCACTGGCCAGTTTGTTGGTGGACACACAGGGTTGGGTTCACTCTCAAGAACAGGATTAGGCTCAAAAGGCTCACTGGGAATCACAGCTAGCTCTCTATACTCTACTAGGTCTGTAATGTTGAAAGTGGGGCTAATGCCTAGTTCTGGAGGCAACTCGAGCACATAGGCATTGGATCCTACTCTCTTCACCACTCTAAATGGTCCAGCTCCTCTAGCATGTAACTTTCTAATGGTTCCAGGAGGAAACCGTTCAGGCCTTAACCTAATCATTACATAGTCTCCCTCAACAAAAGTTTTGACTCGCCTTTGAGAATCAACCAACTTCTTATAAGTTTCATTACTTAAATTTATTTTGGCATGAATTTCTTTATGCAAGTCTTTTATATGCTGTGCAAAAACTTCAACAGACTTGGAGACTCGTGTGTGGACTGGTAAAGGGGCTAGGTCAAGAGGTGTGTGAGGTTTGTACCCATGCACAATTTCAAATGGACTCTTACCTGTAGACCTATTGACCGAGTCATTGTATGCAAATTCAGCCCGAGGTAAGTACAAATCCAAATTCCTAGTGTTTTCACCAACAAGACATCTTAGCAGATTGCCTAAGCTACGGTTCACTACCTCGGTTTGGCCATCAGTTTGGGGATGATAGGCAATTGAAAACTTAAGTTTTGTCCCTAACTTATTGCAAAGGGTTTTTCAAAAATAACTGATGAACCGGACATCCCTAAGAGGTGGAAGGTGGTCTGGCAGATCCTCGGGAAAAACATCTTCAAATTCTTCTAACAAAGGCCTAACTTCCTGAGGAGGCCCTAAGGGTGTAGGAGTCCTAAGTTCCTTAGCAGTCAACATCCAAATGGGTGAACCACTATAAATTTCTTGTTCTAGATCCTTAGCACTAATTAGGTTCACTCTAGTCTTCATCTCTTTGACCTTATTGGGTCCTTTAGCTACCTTGTCCTTAGGAGGGACTGAATGGATTGTGATCTTTTTCCCATTAAAACTAAAGACACAGGTATTGAATTTTCCTAAGAGGGTGGCATCATGATCATATAACCAAGGTCTCCCAAGAATTATACTGCTCACCCCCATGGGTAAGACATCACACCAAATCTTCTCTTGATAGGATTGCATCTGGATTTGGACCTGACACCTAGACTGGATGGGTATAGAGGTAGAGTCTACCCAAGAAACCTTATAGGGGTTGGGGTGGGGGACTGGGGTTAAGCCTAACATTTTGACAGTGCTCGCAGAAATGGCATTCACACAGCTCCCACTATCTATGATGATCTTACATACCTTATCCCCTAATTTAAGGAAAGTCTGTAGGATGTTAGTCCTACGCCAATCCTCCTGAACTCTACTCTGGGACAGGATGCATCTCACAACTCCTAACTGGTCGACTCTGTGGGTTCCTCCTCTCCTTCATATTCATCAACCAAGTTCATTCTAGCCTTATAAACTTCATCAAATTCCTCATTGGGCTCGGAATTCTCTTCCTCTCCCTCTTCTATGTAAAGGGATCTACGTGGGCACTGGCTAGAAACATGACCTGCCCTATGGCACTTAAAACAGGCTATGGCTGTACACTGGCTGGAGATATGACCTGGTTTCTGACACTTAAAATAGGTGATACTAGAACTAGGGGTTCTCTGGGTGTCAGGTGCCTTACCTTTGTCCATGGGCCTAGGGGTGGGAATACCCTGAAAAGGTTTGCTAGGGGTAACTTGGCTAGGTCCATTTCTTGGGATTGGGCACTAACCCTAGAAGGTATAGGTCCTCTCTGAAATTTCTCAGTGTTCAGTGCAATCTGATAGGCTTGGTCTAGGTCAGTAACCTCTCTCAGAAACAACTCCCTCTTAATGTCTTCCCTAAGTCCAGCCCTAAATCTAGACAAAGTGACCTCATGGGCTTCACTCACATCACATCTCATCAAGTACTCATCAAAGGTGGCTATGTAGTCTGAGACAGATCGGTTCCCTTATTTCAAGGTTTGCCATTGGTCTAACAGATTCTGCTGGTATGAAATGGGTAGGTACTTATCTCTAAGCTTCTCTTTCATACCCTGCCAAGTGATTATGGGCTCAACATTTCGTCTCCTAGTGGTTAGCTCAATGTTCCCCCAGTATAACCTAGCTTGACGTACTAACTTCATCTTGGCAAACTTGAACTTCCTTTCCTCAGACATGGTATACCATTCAAAGTACTGGTCCATCTCACCCTCCCAATCAGAATACACCTTAGGATTTAAGCTACCATCAAAAGTGGGTGCATCTAATTTGATGTTCTGGATGAACCTATCATCTCTATCTTCAGGCTCTGGGTCAGGCCTCCTATGATTAGGTTTAGGATCTCTGTATAAAGGTCTTCTAGGCTCCTGGTGTGGGTGAGGTTGAGGCACATTAAAATCTGGGTCAGGAGTCCAATTCTGATGTCTAGGTTCCTCAAGTACTTGGACTCGATCCCTAAGCTGGGTAAGATCCTCACGGACTTGATCCCTAAACTAGACAACAATATCAGTCATATCTTGACTCAATTTGGTCATACTTTCGGTAAGAGTTCTAATCATGGCCTCTAAATCAGGTTGGATTTGACCAAGTTGGTAGGGTACTCTGTTTCGGGTGGACATGATGATGCAAGCAAGCACACCAAATGAGACTCGACTGAAATGACTACGGGCTAACTAGACCTAGAGCCCAAACTAGATGCCCGATCAGAGTGGCAAGCTAGCCTATAGTAACTCGGGACTCAGCCAGGCAAGTGTAAGGGGAGTGTTAGGTCCCTAATTGCCAATCCTAGACACCAATCAGTGATTGGCCAGGTAGGCGGACCAGCACACAAGCCCTTCGGGATAGAATCCTTGAACCACCGTTCTAGACACTGAGTACAAAGCACACACAGAGTAACTAGACAAACTGACTCAACACTAGCCTAGACCCGACCAGTTGGTGTCCCTAGCCCGCTAGGGCAAATTAGGTCTAATTAATTTTAAGATTAAAGGCTTAGGTTCGAATGCATGGGAGGTGATTTTGGGCTAAGGAGAGGGTCTCAATCCTCCCCTTATGTTGCAACTTCGGTGCCCTTAAGATAGATTCAATTTATGCACACTCAAATAAAAAAATAGCTTGCAGAGAATAAAAAAGAAGAACAGCAGTAAAATTGATCTCAGAAAATCTACAGAAATTAATAAATCATGAAAATTTTATGTAAATTTCTTTCAATTATACTGGTTCCAGAAAAATAAGAATTACTTAATTTAAAATTTTTTACAGGAAGAAACAATTCGAATAACAGGGCAGTTACTGGCAGAAAACAGAACGTGTGTCCCGTTTACAATCCCTGCCTAGAAGTTATAACCCAGCGGCACCCCTACACGCCCTAGGAACCCCCATGGAATGGGAGGAGGAGGCTTGCGTCTCGCTTGTTCCTAGGACCGGACGGCCAGGGGAGTCTACTCCAGGTAGCAAAAGTAAAAAGGAATAAAAAAATAATCAAACAAGCAAGAACCCTAGATAGGGCTCTGATACCAAGAATGATGCAGAACAAATAAGATGATGCGATGCGGAAGTAAATTAAGACTATATTTTTTTTTCTTTTGTGTTTTGTTAGAAGTTGGGTTGACTCAAAAACAAGGCTAACTAATATTGAGAGAAAATATGCACTGAAAGAAAGCACAATTCAAAAGAGTAGATTATCAGAGTAATAAAGAAGTAGGATCGCTGGGGATTGAGAAACCCCCAGACCTAGGGTTTACTCCTCTTTCAAGAAACAGACGAAGAGAGAAGAGAAGGTTTTATACCTGACTGTGATATCTCTCTTTGCTTTAATTGATGGACACTCTCGAGCATATTGTAGGATCCTTGGAGACGGGGTATCTTCGCAATGGATCCTCGGATTGTAGTCCTATGGCAAGGTTGGCCTTCTTCTCATACTCTGGATCTGGAAAGATGAAGAACAAGATAAGGATGTAAGAAACTCAAGGAAGAGACCTTTACCTGGGATAGCTCCAGACTGCTCGAACTCTGAAGATGAGGGAAGAGTATGGAGGTGGCGGTGGAAGATGGAGTGGATTTAGGGTTTGGCTGGTAGGGCGGCGGCTTGCAGATGAAAAGGACCTAGGGCTTGATATAGTGGGCGGTGGCTTGGAAAAGGAGATGGCAGCCTTGAATGAAGTGGGAATAGGGTTTAGGAATTTGGGTGTTGGCGGCTAGGATGATGAAAGGAAATTAGGGTTGGCGGCCAGGGATGAAAGCGGGGCAGGGTTTTGGTAACTTTGGAGATCTCTCACCTCCTCAAGGCTCCAATGGAACCCAGATTTACTCCCTCATGGAGCTCAACACTCAAAGAAGTGTGGAAGAAGAGAACACAAGGTTGCTCAACACAAGAAAAGATTTCATTTACTCATTCTTAATCAAAAAGATTACATAAGGATCCAATATATAGAACTTGCAAGAGAAACAAAATTACACTACTTCCCATGTGGGACTAAACATTCATCCTAAGCATGAAAAACTTTTCCTTGACCGACCAGGCTTCTTTCCTTGGAGTGGGCAGCCTCAAATGCAAGGTGATGGCTTCATATGGCAGGTATGTGGGGCACCTCCTAGTTCTTCTCCTTATGTCATGGGTTTTCCTTCCATGACTTGCTCTTTCTTGGAAGAAAATACTCATCTCCTAGTCTTTCTCCCCAAGACTAGGCTCCTTCCATTCATAGCCAGGTACTTTAGGCAGGTGTGGGCGCCTACCTTGAAGTCCTCTCCAAGAAAAATCCCCTGCTCCTTTAGCTTGGTTACTTTTGGCAGCTTGTGGGCGCCTTCCTTGACTTCTCCTAAGAAAATTTTCTTTCTCTCTCGGGCGTGGGGACCAGGGACACTGGGATGAAATGTGGTGCCAACTGGTCCTGGGAGTGTGGCTGGGAGTGTGGCGTCCACTTGCATTTGGCCTTGGAAGAAAAAATGGCGCCTAGGGAATGGCGCCAACCAGAACTTGACTTGGACTTAGACTGAGTCAACATGACTCAACAAAATGAAATGCAGACTCAAAGAAATAAAATAATCTGGTTGACCAGGTCAACCCTTATTACAAACCCTAATCTTCGGGCAAGTTCATTCAGAGATCCAGATGGAACCCTGAAGTCTTCTTCTGATTCTGGTGCCCACACCAACTTGTAACCCAAGTGTAACCATGGTTAGTGAGGGCATGGGAACTCTATAAATACCCCACCCCTCCCCCTCTTGTAAGCATCTCTTTCTTATGAATTCAACTTGCTAAGTATTTTGTTTTGGTTCTTTGGTGTGTATTCTTGTACTTGGATGAATTCCTTGCTACCCTAGCATCCTTCCACGCCCTAAATCACTGCCATCAAAGCCTTCACATGTCCAAGAAGGAGTGCCCTAGGCCGCCAAGCAAGGAGATCTTCAACAAGCTTCAAATAGCCTAGCTTTTAATCCCTAACCTGATTTCTTTTAAAACCTGGTTTCCTTTCTTTTTCTTACTTGCTGTTTGATTGACCCTTGACATTTTGCAGGATCCCCAAGGTATTTCACCTCCCCATAGGAGGCTTTCCTTACCTCCGGGACCACCCAAATCAGCCATCTAATCAAGGGAACTAAGCTTCTTCTTCCAAGCTCCGATCAGAGTTATGAGTGATCCCTGCTGCTATTGAATTTTAATCTCTGACTGGTAAGCAACCTTCCCTTCTCTTATTATCTGATCTAGATGAAGTTAAACTATCCTAAACTGGGAGTTTCTCAACTCTCGGGTCCTAGATATTTCATTGGTTTGCATGAGTTCGCCTATGATCCGATGATTCTTAGCACTGCTAGTCTTTCTGCTAGTCTTTACTTTATTTTGGGAATCTAGCCTGCAAATAAAAAAAAAATACAAAAAAGTTATTTTACTATTTTTCATGCATGTTTAGCAGTCTTAGAGTCGTCCCGCATTAGTTTGGTATCAGAGCGGGTTTAGGATAGTTTTTATCTGGATTGCAATCAAAAACCCTAATTTCAGCATTCTGTCCATTGCATTAGGTATCAGTTTTGCATCTATTTTCAACCATCTAAAAATTTTATTTTTATCTAAAATTTGTGTGAATTGTTTTCTATTGAGTTCTCTATTTTATAAAAATTTTAAATTAATTTTACAGAAACTCTAAATTATAAAAATTCGGCATATTAGAAACACTAATAGAATCCTAATAATTTCTATAGTAGTCCAAAAAAATCCTATGTTTTCATCATCATATAATTTTTGTTTGCATGAAATTTGGTAGGTTTCATCATCACCATCCATCCTATGTTCCAGATGTTTTTTGATTTTTTTATGCATCGGGATCTGTGTCAACTTTTGCATCATTTGAACCCTAATTTTTCTGATTTTTGCTAAATTCTGCATCTTGACTCAACCTAACCTAATCAACTTCCACACACCCCAATCCCAAGCCAAACTTTGTTTGCTAACCCCAGTTAACTTAAACCTAACTTGACACATCATAAATCATTAAAATAATATTTTATTTTTTGATTGTTTTAGATTGCATCAGGGCCATCAATTGCCATCATTTTAACCTAATCTTAAGGACAACTCAAAATCTCAGAACAGGGCAGGATTTCAACACCTATCCTGGGCCTAAAACCACCATCATCATACTAAACCAAGCCTAATTAAAATTAATTACACCTAATTTGCCCTAGTGGGCTAGAAGACATCAACAAGTCAGGTCCGAGCTGTGTGGGCCAACTAGTGCATTTAACCTTTTAGCTATTACTGAAAGCTGGTGTCTAAGGCTGGGGGTCCAGAGTCAAATGACCTAAGTGGTGTTGTGGTTTTTAATTGGGTCCCTGCGAAAGCAGGGGAGCCTCCCACACTCCCACCCCCTATCTGGTCAGTGGAAGGACTAGCTATTGGGTTAGGAGTAAGTTGAGCTGACCCACCTAGTTCCTGGCTCTAGGTCTAGGAAATCCTAGATTATACTAGCCTTTTCTTTCTCTTTTGGATGCTTGGTTGTATCATTTCATTTTGATTGTTTGATTTGTTGCATGACCACTAGATTAGGAACCCAATATCAAAAGTCTAAACCCCAACCAAACCCAATTATGGATTCCAATTTTGAGGCCATGATGAAGGCCATGAGTGATCAGATTATCCCCCAAATGAACTTCAAGCTTGACCGAACCCAAAATCAGCTAGCCCAAATAAACCATAGGTTTGACCAATCCGATTCTAAGCTTGATCGAATGAACCAAAGATTCAACCAAGTAGGAACCCTAGGCAAGACCCATAGAGCTGAACCCCAAGAACCCATAGTCCCTAGATATAAACCCAGTAGCAACCCACTATCCCTTAGTCAACCTAAACTCCATAGGATAGATACCCCTAGATTTGAACCCATAACCTTTAAACCTATAACCTTTGAACCCATAACCCTTAGTTTACCCACCCCTGTTATCCCAGACCCTATTCAATTTTCCATTAGCCAAACCCCTCTTACCACCCCATTGGTTCACCAAGATGACCTGGAAGAAGAAATATATGAGGCTGACCCAAGTCTGGTAGAGGAGTATGAGTCTATTGAAGATCTAGAAGAGCACCTTATAGAAGACCCAGGATTAGTTGATTATGACCAAACCCGGGTAGAAGCCAATTCAGTGTTAGTTGAATCAATAAAGACCCAGGTAGAAGCCACCCTAGAATTAATTGACCTTGACCATACCCAAGTAGTAGCCAATCTAGATTTAGCTAACCTTGACCATAATCAGTCAGTGGTCGACCCAGAATTAGATAACCCAAATCACACCCAAGCTGCAATGGAAGAGCAATTAGAGGAGATTTTAGAAGAGGATCCAATTGTAGAGGCTAGTCCTGAATTTCCTAAGCCAAAAGAGTTTATTGAGGACTTGGCTTATCTCACCCAGTACCCTCAAGATGAAGTCACTTCCTTGATCCCAATTGAAGATCTTTTTTCTAAAATTAGTGACCCATTCTTCCATAAGGCAAACCTAGTAGATAGACACCAACCCTTTAAAATCAACCTTATTAGTTTAGGATTAATCCCTGACACCCCTTCTTACATCCTAGTCTATACAATTAACCCTAAACCCTTTTCTTACTTTCCACCCAATCAGACTAACCCTGAATCCACTTCTTATTTTCTACTCTTTTCTGAAACTTTTCTTGATTTTCTAACCCTTATGTTGCATTTCGTAGAGGTTTGCATACTGCATTCATTCATCGAGTCAGTCATGTTTGCTTCCTACTTTTGGAAGATCCTTTGGCATCTACTAAGAGTTCATGTTACATTTTCATGTGCATGTCATGATAGGATCAAACTTAAAGAGTTTATAGTCTATTAGGTTTTGTCCCTTAGAGTCCAATAAAATGTCCTTTGATAGAGATGTCTAGTCAAGTCTATCAGGTATTAGTTGAGTCCAATAAATGCACAACCTGAATTACATGTTTGCACATGCACTACCCTCTAAACAGCATATGGAAATTAGTCAAAAGCTGAACATAACTAATGAACTAACTAACAACTTGGCTAATTCCCAAAAGAGAGATAAAAAATTTTGTAGGGGATTTTGTAGTTGTAAAGAATTTTCTGCTCGCGAAGTTGGCCCATCCAAGATAATGAATATCGATGGACCCAATGACTATGTGCATGAGATTCTACCTGATTTTGGTATTAGCTCCACCTTCATCATCTCAGATCTTATAGAGTCTAGGGAGCCAGCAGCGATACCTAGCGAGCACTTTGAGCCTATCCCTCTCTTCGAGAGAAAACCCATCCCAGAGTGTCCACCAACCAATTGGCCAAATAGTGAGGAAAAGATTAAGAGAATCCTGGACGATCAAGCCATATGTACCCAAAATAGAGGCAATCAGAGGTATTTGGTCCGGTGGCAAGGTCGGCCAGAATCTGAGGACTCGTGGATCACCTGTAAGGATCTACAGCACCTCAACCTAAACCTACTCGAGCACTATGAGAGCCAAGTTATCCCACACTCGATGGGGTCGAGTTCCTCCCACCCCGGGAGAATTGGTAGGGATACCAAGATTAGACACAGATTACTGGGCCCTATTTGGTTTACCTACCCATGTGTCAAATTTTGTAATCAACTAGAATTGAGTCCTGTAATAAGTTGAGGTTAGTTGATTTGTCTCAACCCTCAACCTAGTTAGTATTTTGAGTCCTGTACATCAGTTATGAGTCCAGTATGAGCCCAATTTTTGCACAAGAGAGGAGGTTAGCCTATTTTGGAGCTCCACTAGGCCACATCCAGGAGTCAGAGGCCACTACATCAGTCCATTAGATTTTGTGTGACAACCCAGGTCCAAGATGCTTCCGAAAACCCTGATTCATTCTAGATGCCATCCAGATGCCCAGATTCCCTTCCAGATTCTAGAGCATATTCTCAGAATAGGGCACCCATGATTCCAGAGGTCCACCTACATCCCAGCCCAAAGAAATCAAGCCCAGGTGCCAAGCCCAAGCCCTTAAGAAGCAAGATTCCAGGGAATATTCCTGTTACCAGGCTACGAGGCCACCCTAACTTCCAGAGGCCCAAACCCATGCACACAAGCACCTTTGGGCCAGCCCCTTGCTGCTCCTAGAGGCCCAACATGCACCCCTAGGCATCCTTGAAGTGTTAACCACGTCCAAAGAGGTTTGGCCAAGTCCAAGTTGAAGAGAAGAAGGAGAAGACCAGGTTTATTCCTAACCTAGTTAGGATTTCTAATCCTTTTAAACTTTATAATTCTAACCTAGCTAGGAAAGGACTTGTATTCTAATTTGGAAGAGGACTTGTAACCCAAGTGTAACCATGGTTAGTGAGGGCATGGGAACTCTATAAATACCCCACCCCTCCCCCTCTTATAAACATCTCTTTTTTTTGAATACAACTTGCTAAAATTTTGAGTCATTACCTTGTGTTGGTGTTTTGTTTTGGTACTTTGGTGTGTGTTCTTGTACTTGGACGAATTCCTTGCTGCCCTAGCATCCTTCCATGCCCTAAATCACTGCCATCCAAGCCTTCACACATCCAAGAAGGAGTGCCCTAGGTTGCCAAGCAAAGAGATCTTCAACAAGCTTCAAACAACCTAGCTTTTAATCCCTAACCTGATTTCTTTTAAAACCTAGTTTCCTTTCTTTTTCTTACTTGCTGTTTGATTGACCCTTGACAATTTGCAGGATCCTGGAGGTGTTTTACCTCCCCAGAGGAGGCTTTCCTTGCCTTCGGAACCACCCAAATTAGCCATCTAATCAAGAAAACCGAGCTTCTTCTTCCAGGCTCTGAACAAAGTTGGGAGTGATCCCTGCTGCTATTGAATTTTAATCTCTGACTGGTAAGCAACCTTCCCTTATCTTATTATCTAATTTAGATGAAGTTAAACTATCCTAAATTAGGAGTTTCTCAACTCTCGGGTCCTGGATATTTCATTGGTTTGCATGAGTTCGCCTGCGATCCGATGATTCTTAGCACTGCTAGTCTTTCCGCTAGTCTTTACTTTATTTTGGAAATATAGCCTGCAAATAAAAAAATAAAAAGTTACAAAAAAATTATTTTACTATTTTTCATGCTTGTTTAGCAGTCTTAGAGTCATCCTGCATCATTTTAGCTCTCTCAAAAGCCTTATATCAAGAAAGTTTTGGAACATTTCACATGCAACATTGTAATCCTATTGAAACTTCTATAGTAAAAGGGAAAGGCCTTAGTCTCATATGTGTCCTAAAACTATAGAAGAAAAGAATGAGACATTCAAGATTCCTTATTTAAGTGATATTGGAAGTCTTATATATGCCACCATATGCATTAGGTTAGATATTTATTTTGCTATTAGATTAGCAAGTCACTATCAATCACATCCTAGAAGGAAATATTGGAAAGCAATTAAGAGAATTATGAGATATCTCAAAGGCATTTCGCACTATTCCTTATGTTATGAAGGAGATTACTTCCATTTGGATCGATATTTAGATGCTGAGTGGGCAGGAGACTTAGGTGAATGCAAGTCAATATCTAGTTATATTTTCTTACTCAATAATGGCACCATATCCTAGAATAGCAAGAAACAAACAAGTATTGCGCTATCAACCATGGAAGCTGAGTTTTGGCTTACTCATCAGTAGTACAAAAAGCTATATGGTTGAGAAGATTTGTACAAAGTCTGGAAATAGTGAGGAACTTAACCAAACATGTAACAGTGTATAGTGATAGTCAAGTAGCATTAGCTTATGTCAAAAATCCAAAGTATCATGGAAGAACAAAATACATAGACATTAAAAATAATTTTGTTGCTGCTTGGATCGTCATGGCCTGTAGCTCTGATACATCGAGTTCCTGCAAGATCCTTGGTTCCCATCTCGCGGTCGACTTGCTAGCTTGCTCGGGGATCCCACAAGACAGAGAAAAATCTTGGATCGGGGATTCCGATGAAGGCACTCTGACGATCAAGTCAGTGGGATGATCGAGAAAAATAGATACCTCTATTGTAGAGATCTTGGGGGACTCTCCGCATCGAGAGGGTGATAAAAAAGAAGATAATAATACCAGAATGAAAGAGTCCTTGTTGCACTTCTTCGCTACCTTTTTCTATGGGGCTTTTTAGGAGATTCCAGGTTCTCTCCTTCGAAGGAGGCTTTCCGTTGCCCACTGTTGCCTCTCTGTCGAGCTGGTTCTATGCCTGAGCCTACAGCCATAACAGGATGTTGCCACTTTGGAGGAGGCCATCCGGGTGCAATAGGGCATAGGGCTGTATGGGGATGCCCTTCTTTGGGATCCAGGCATCTTGTCATGGAAGCTACAGTCTCCCAGTCATGTGGTCATCGATGTGTCAGCATACCGCAAGGCTGGGAGCCTGGTATTGTCCAGATCATGCAGATCGTGCGCATGATGCACTGCAGGGGGGCTTGCAACCATGGCAAGGTATGCGCTATCTCTCAAAGGCTCAGGGTAGCCAGGTACTCCGCTGCCTTTGTTTTGAATTCTAGCTTTCCCCTTCTTTGTGCCTTTAACAGGAAATCATGCTCCTGGTATGAGGGTCTGCTTCGGAGAGGTGGACTCGACCTTGACCAGGAGCTATCCTCAGATGGGAGGCTTGCCCAATAAGCCCTACCTCAACTACGAGCTGACCTCGAAAGGGCGGTCCCTTCTGAAAAGGTGGACTTGACCTCGACCGGGAGCTGACCTCAGATGGGGGGCTCGTCCAATGAGCCCTACCTCAATTAGGAGCTAACCTCAGAAGGGTGGTCCCTTCTGGAGTGGCAGACTCGATCTCGACTGGGAGCTGACCTCGGACGAGGGGCTTGCCTAATGAGCCCTGCCTCGACTAGGCGCTTACCTCGGCAAGGTGGTCTGCTTAGGTTCTTGGTCATGCAGCCTTGCCTAGGTGGTGGGCTCCTCGCCACCGTGGCTGTCCGTAGGCTCCATGTCAGCAGATGTCACCACACCGGTCCATGTTAGCAGATGTCATCATATCAGTTATCCCCCGCTCCCGAGCCCAAAGAATGAGGCATCCGCTCTGGGTGAAGGGAGTAGTGATTGCGCTGGCATGGAGGGGACACGGCCTTTCGCTATCAATGCCAGATACACTAGCATTCGAGCAGTTGTGTCTCTATGCCATTTAGGTATTGCCATGTCTTCTCCCTTTAAAAGCGGTAATTAACACTGCATCGATCTTCAAGGGGGGTGCTCGGGAATTGAAACGCCACCCCGGTTCATGGGATCTCTCTATTTGCTTGGCGCGAGACATGGCACATGTCTTCTCCAGGTCATTAAATAAGACCCATCTTCTAAGTTCTTAGAAATTATTCAGGCGGTGAAGAGACAAGACTTGTGTTTCATAACTGCTCCCTTCTCTTTCCCTTGGGCGGAGTCTTGACAAGTTAGGCTTCCTTCTTTCTTTTCTTCTTTTTCTCTTGTTCAATTGGGGGAGTACCCTTACTAGGTTCTTCAGACCTCCATGCATCCCCTGTCTTCATTTCTGTCGGTGCCAGCGAGTCTCTCCAGTAGGGGGGAAAGAGGAACCTCATTTCCTCTGACGGTGGGTTTAGTATGGAGGTAAAGTTAATTAGTCTGCTTTATCCTGTAGGGATGAAGTTTGGCCACAAAGATCTCCGGGAGATGTCTTGAAGGAGGATTGCCATCGAGGAGCCCGAGGGGGGGCCCAGTACGAAGGTTCAGAGAGGCGACCCCGGGATTGCGGGGGTAGCCAAAACAGAGGTGGCCCATGCGGGAGAGTGGGATGCTAGCTCCCTTTGGGTTGAAGAGAGGGCCCGGCTGAAAAAGAAGGTGCGGGCCCTCCATGCCCAACTGGAAGAGGAGGAGGACCGGGCCATGGTGGCGCTTGAGAGGGTGTTGGTGGCCACTGCAGTAGCAGAGATGGCTAGAAAGGAGGTGGCGGAGGCCATCCCCAAGTTCATGGCATCCCAGGCTTTCAGGGACGAAGTCGCCGAGGTTATCCTGGACTCCTACCACCAAGGATTCCGGGAGTACAAGAGCAAGGCCTTCCGCTTCTACAGGTTGAAAGGGCTGGACAACATCAGGCCTTCTATCCCATACCTCGAGCAAACGGATGAGTCTGGCTTTAAGGAGGAATTAAAGTCAGAGGAGGCTAGGGCGGAACCCAAAGTCTCCCCGAGCACCTCGCGGGGGACTGGTGTCGTCCGTCGATCTGGAAAGGGGTCGGTGACCGATGTTTAGATCTTCCTTTCCTTATCAATCTCTCTCTCTTTCTTTTTTTTAAGTCAAGGAGGGCCTCCGATTTATTGGGGGTGCCTCGCAGAGGATGTACAGGAAGTTTCCATCAATGAAGCATTTTCCTTCTAATGGCTACTATTCTGCTTCTTTCTTCCTGTGTTGCCCGGCTGTGGGTCAGATGGTAGATGGTGGGGTTTGTTTGGAGTTCCTAGTTGACATCTCCAGACTATAAGCTGGACGATGAAATTGTTTATCTCTAAGTGTTGGGCTTCAAAAGCTCCCAGGTTTGAGTGCCGGGCTTCAGGAGTCTCCGGGCTTGAAGTGCCGGGCTTCTTGGGGTTTTCGGGCTTGAAGTGTCAAGCTTCTTGGAGTTTTCGAGCTTAGGGGCCAGGCTTCAGGAGTTTCCGGGCTTTGGTGCTAGGCTTCAGGAGTTTCTAGGCTTTGGTGCCGGGCTTCAAGAGTTTCCGGGCTTAGGGGCCGGGCTTCAGGAGTTTTCGGGCTTAGGGACCGGGCTTCAGGAGTTTCCGGGTGTAGGTGCCAAGCTTCATGAGTTTCTGGGCTTAGATACCGGGCTTCAGGAGTTTCCGGGCTTTGGTGCAGGGCTTCAAGAGTTTCCAGGCTTTGGTGCAGGGCTTCAGGAGTTTCTGAGCTTTGGTGCCGGGCTTCAGAAGTTTTCGGGCTTAGGAACCAGGCTTCAGGAGTTTTCGAACTTAGGTACCAGGTTTCAGGAGTTTTCGAGGTTAGGTGCCAGGCTTCAGGAGTTTTCGGGCTTTAGTGCCAGGGTTCAGGGGTTTTCAGGCTTAGATGCGAGGCTTTAGGAGTTTCCTAGCTTTGGTGTGGGGCACGGTGGCTCCCGGCTTGAAGTGGGGTGGATGAGTTCCTGCACATGTGAAAAGCAAGATTGCACCAAAAGGAACTTGAATTTATTATGGAAGATCCTTATATTTTGATGGTACATCCTTAAGTTGCTAGCATTCTAGGTTCGCATGAAGCAAATGCCATCGAGCCTGGCAAGGTAGGAGGCCCTGCCCGACAAAGCTTCGATCACCTTGTAAGGACCCTCCCAGTTCAGGAAGAGTTTCCCACATTCCCCTAGTTGGGATGCTTTCGCTCACTTGAGCACAAGGTTGCCAGGGCGGAACACCTTAGGCCGCATGCAGGAGTTGTAATAGTGCACGACTCGCTGCCGATAGGCCACCATTCTGAGTTGGGCCTTATCCCTTGTCTCGTCCAGCAAGTCTAGGTTAAGGAGGAGGCATGCCGGGTTCTTGCCTTCACTGTATTGTTCTATCTGGAGTGTGGGCAGGCCGAGTTCCACTAGGATTACTGCTGTAGTCCCGAAGACAAGGTTGAAGGACATCTCGTCGATGGTCATGCGAGGGGTGGTGTAGTAGGCCCATAACATGCTGGGTAGCTCGTCCACCCATCGGCCCTTAACTTTGTCCAGCCTCGTACGGAGCCCTTGCAGAATGGTGCGGTTAGTCACTTTGGCCTCCCCGTTTGTTTTGGGATGAGCCACCGAAGTGAAGCTATGGCGGATGCCAAGATCGGAGCAAAATTCTTCAAAGGCCTGGTTATCGAATTGCTTCCCGTTATCGGTGATGATTGTGTGTGGGAGGCCATATCTACAAATTATAGATTTCCAGAAGAAAGACTGGACCTTCATCTCTGTTATCCATGCCAAGGGTTTGGCCTCGACCCACTTGGTGAAGTAGTCAATGGCCATAATCAGGAACCTCCATTGGCCAGACGCTATAAGGAAAGGGCCTAGGATGTCCATTCTCCACTAGACAAATGGCCACGGGGATGATAGCTGGGAGATAAGGGCTGTCGGCTACCGCTGAATGCATGCGTGGCATTGGCATTTGTCATATTTCTTCATGAAGTCAGTCGTATCCTCCCACATGGTCTCCCAGAAGTATCCCTGCCGGACTCCCTTATGGGCTAGGGGCCTGCCCCCCACATGATTGACACAAATACCTTCGTGTATCTCCTGGAGCATGTAAGTGGCCTCTTGGTGTGGGCACCTGACTCAGAAGAAGACTTCAGGGCTCCATCTGGATCTCTGATTGACCTTGCCCAAAGAATTAGGGTTTTCTGGTTTTGTAATAAGAGTTGACTTGGTCAACTCAAATTTAGTTGAGTCTGTATTTCCCTGCAATTTAAATTTTGTTGAGTCATGTTGACTCAGTACAAGTCTTAGTAGTGGTCTAGGTCTTCTCCAGGGTGCCACATTTTCTCCCAAGCCCAAGCAAGTGGGCGCCACACTCCCAGCCACACACCAGAGTCCAGGAGGCGCCACATCTCCATCCCAGTGTCTTGGTCCCCACACCCAAGGGAGCAAGAATTTTTCTTGAAGCCAAAATCAAGGAGGCGCCCCACATATACCATAAAAGGCCAAGCTAAAGGAGGAAAGAGGCATTTCTTGGGGAGCACTTCAAGGGGGTGCCCAATCCATGCCTAAAAAGACCAAAGCAAAGTTGGGAAGAGCCATGACTTGGGGAGAAAGAAAAGGAGGTGTCCAAAAGAGTTGAGCCATGGAAGGAAAAAAAAATTTCTTGAAGAGCAAGGCTAGGAGGCGCCACCTACTTACCATTTGGAGCCATCAATCAACACTTATGGAACCTCTTGGCCGGCAATATAAGAAGGATTTGATTCTACAAGCCTAATTTGAAGATCCATCCTATTAGTCCCACATGAGAAGATATAAAACCCTGACCTCTTGTAAAGACCTATAAAATAAACCCCTCTTGTAAGTTTTAAAAAATAACTGATGAATGAATTCAATTTATGTGTGAGCAAACTTTGTGTTTCTCTCTTCCGCACTTGTATTCAGATGTTGAGCTCCGTGAGGGAGTAAATCCGGGTTCCCCAGGAACCTTGAGGAGGTGTGAGATCTCCAACCCCAAAACCCTAGGTTAGCCACTTCCATTCCAAACCCTAGCCGCCCTTCATCCTCTTCATTCCACCAAACCCTAGCCTACCCCATCTCTCACAGCCCCTCTCTCCAAGTAGAGGCCGACCATCGGCATCCAGGTCCAGTTCGGCTACTTCGAAGACAGAGCAAATCCCAGAGGAAGTCAGATCAGCATTCCACGAGAATCAGGATTTCAGCAACATCAGCTTTCAAGTTCTTCTATCTGGTAAATCCTTCCTTGAGTATCTGGTTCCATAACTTGTTCTTCTTCTTTCCCAGATCTTGAGTTCAGAAGAAGCCAACTCTGCCAAAGGGCCAGTATTGGAGGATCCATTGCGAAGATATTTGAATCCGGGGATCCAATAATCTGCTTAAGAGAGTCCTTCCACTAAACTCTGTGAAGATCACTGCCTGGTCTGTAACCCTTCTCTTCTCTTTACTTTTGTCCTGTTGAAAGTTCAGAGCGAAACCCTAGGTCTGTGAGTTTCTCAACCCCCAGCGATCCTTTACTTCTGAACTACTCTGATAACCTAGTTTCTTTAAATTGTGCTTTCAATTATTACATAGTTTCTTTCAATTTATTTTAACTTTCCTTTGAGTCAAAGCCAACTTCTGAAAATATTAAAAAAATATATATAAAAAAAAAAGAAGAAAGAATTAGTCTTAATTTACTTCTGCATCGCATCATCTCTTTTCGTTATGCATCAATTTTGGTATCAGAGCTTTCGTTATGCATCAATTTTGGTATCAGAGCCCTGTCTAGGGTTTCTGATTTGCTTGCATGTTTTGAGTGTCTCTCTTTTACTTTGTCTGCTCGAAGTAGACTCCCCAGGACGTCCGGTCCTAGGAATGAAGCGAGGTGCAAGCCTCCTCTTCCCATTCCATGGGGTGTTCCTAGGGCGTGTAGGGGATCCGCTGGGTTACAACTTCGTAGCAGGAATTGTAAACGGGGGAAGCATTCTATTTTCAGTCTGTAACTATCCTGTTGCTGGAATTGTTTCTCATTTTAGGTAACTTCGAATTGCATGATTTTTGTTTTGCTGGAACCAGTATAATTGAAACTATTTTACATAATTTTATTGTAATTTATTGGTTTCCGTGAAGTTTCTGAGAGTTAAATTACAGCAACTCTGTTTCTGTGTTTCTGCAATTCAATTTTTTTTGAGTGATCATCTCCTAATTCATCTTAAGGGCAATTGAGCATCTAAGATAAGGGGAGGAGTTGATAACCTCTCCTTAGTCCAAAACCACCACCCATTCATTCAATCCTAAGCCTAATTTTAAAATTTATTAGACTTAATTTGCCCTAGTGGTCTAGGGACACCAACAAGTCGGGTCTAGGCTAGTGTTAAGTCAGTTTGTCTAGTTACTCTATGTGTGCTTTGTACTCAGTGTCTAGAACGGTGGTTCAGGGATTCTATCCCGAAGGGCTTGTGTGCTGGTCCGCCTACCTGACCAATCACTGATTGGTGTCTAGGATAGGCATTTAGGGACCTAACACTCCCCTTACACCTGCCTGGCTGAGTCCCAAGTTACTACAGGCTAGCTTGCCACTCTGATTGGGCATCTAGTTTGGACTCTAGGTCTAGTGAGCCAATAGTCGCTTTAGTCTAGTCACATTCTGTGTGCTTGCTTGCATCATCATGTCCACCCAGAATGGAGTACCCTCCCAACCTGGTCAAACCCAACCTGATTTAGAGGCCATGATTAGAACTCTTACCGAAAGTATGACCAAATTTAGTCAGGATATGAATGAGGGTTTTGCCCAGTTTAGAGATCGAGTCCAAGTACTTGAGAAACGTAGACATCAAAATTGGACCCCTGATCCAAAATTTAATAGGCCCCAACCTCATCCATGCCAAGAGCCTAGGAGGACCTTATACCGTGATCCCGAGCATAACCTTAGGAAGCCTAACCATGATATCTATAGTGTGGATCGTGTCTATGAGAGGTCCTTACAATATTCTAGACCAGTCACTCAACAACCCAAGTCTTCTAGATCAAACCATTTAGATCCACACCCATGCCCAAGTAAGTTCTCTACTAGCTTGAAACCCAGTGTGACCCAGGTTCCTATATCGCAAGAATGTTGGTTTTGTGAAGAAAGAGGACATAAATCTAGTCAGTGCCCATGCATAGGACTGGCTTGTGCACAGCTAAGTAGTAAGAATCCTAAGGATGACATTAATGAGGGAGAACCCAAGCCTACCAATGAGGAAGAAAGGTTAGGTATGACAAGCCCAGAATCAGTTGACCCGATTACCACTGACCCAAAACCCATTAAAGATGGCATCGAGGAAGTATATGATGCTGGCTTGAGTCTAGTTGATAAATATGAGGGGGAAGAACTTGAAGAATGTGACATCGGTACTATTGGTTCCTTACCTGAGGAGACCTTGGAGAGCAACCAAGTGGTAGGACCTAGTTCAGAAATTCAAGAGATTTGTGAGAACCAGGTTCCTTTAGTCAAATACCCCCAGGAAGAACTCATAGTGTTAGCCCAAGCTATCAGTTCGTACCCTCTAATGACAGTCATTCCCCAAGTACCAATTGAAGATCTTTGCATTGAACTGTTTAAGTTTGCCCACCCTATGGTAGATCCTCTCCTTAGGATGACTGAATCAAGCCTCTTACAATTGGACCATGTCCCATGCCCAGCCACTAAGGTCTCTCCCGTAATCTCAGTTGAACATCTTTGTCTTGAGCGGATTGATTCACCCAGTCCTGTAGAAGTCCTCCTTATGACCCCAGATCCCTTCCTTCGCATGACTGACCTACCCTTCTATAGAGTATACCTTTCTGCACCCATATGTCAAATTTCAAGTCTTGAGGTCATCATCCATAGGCCCTTCCATGAATCATTCTTTAATCCAGTTCTTGAGAAAATGGATCATTATTTGCTTAGAGAACAAACTTTAACTGTTGCAATCACATGTCCTAGGCTACTTCCCGAACCATCTCTTGATCCATTCCTGGGAGTAGCAAACTTTTCCTTTCGTAAGGATGATCAGTTGACACTCATAGATCACCATTCAGACCTTCAGGTCACCACCTTTAGTCAACAGGTAATTCGAGACTCCACCTCATATTTCCTCCCTTTCTCTAGGACTTCCAATGCTTCTTACACCATCCAAGTATACTTTGTCGAAGTCTTTAGAGTGAACCACGTGTCAGAACCTATTAGGTTTGCCACCTACTTCTGGAAGACCTTATGGCACCTACTAGGCACCCATGATAAGTTTTCATGCTCTGCCTGCCATCCTCCGATCCAAGGTCAAACCTAGAGAGCCATAGTTTGTTAGGTTTAGACCTAGGGTTCCTTTGGAATAAAGTCCATTCTTTAGGAATGCGTCGTCAGTCTAGTTTAGTTTTTTTCTTGACCCTTTACTAGGCTTTGACTCAGATTTTGGTTTGATTGAGAGCACCAGGAATTGGGATTTGTATTTTGTCCAGGGCTGAAATTGCATTCAATGTTTCGATCAATAGGTCTATAGGCTAGAGTCCCTTTGAAATTATTCATGGATACAAGCCTCACACACCACTTGATCTGATTTCACTATTAGCCCACACACACAAGTCTCTTGATGCACTTGCATAGCATGTAAAGGACTTGCATAAAGAAATTCATGCCAAAATAACTTTAAGTAATGAAACTTATAAGAAGTTGGCTGATTCTCAAAGGCGAGTCAAAACTTTTGTTGAGGGAGACTATGTAATGATTAGGTTAAGGCCTGAGCGGTTTCCTCCTGGAGCCGTTAGAAAGCTACATGCTAGAGGAGCTGGACCATTTAGAGTAGTGAAGAGAGTAGGGTCCAATGCCTATGTGCTCGAGTTGCCTTCAGAACTAGGCATTAGCTTCACTTTCAACATTACAGACCTAGTAGAGTATAGAGAGCCAGCTGTGATTCCCAGTGAGCCTTTTGAGCCTAATCCTGTTATTGAGAGTGATCCCGACACTGTGTGTCCACCAACAAACTGGCCTGTGAGGAAAGAGCATATTGAAAAGATCCTGGATGATCAGGTTATCTCTACTCGTAATCGAGGATACCAAAGATACCTGGTCTGCTGGCAAGGAAGGCCAGATTTTGATGACTCTTGGATCTCCCGAGAAGAATTACAAGAATTGGACCCAGACCTCTTGGAGAGATACCAAAGCCAACTTGATCCATACTCGACAGGGTCGAGTTCCTCCCACCCCGGGAGAATTGGTGCGGGCACCAGACTCAGAAGAAGACTTCAGGGCTCCATCTGGATCTCTGATTGACCTTGCCCGAAGAATTAGGGTTTTCTGGTTTTATAATAAGGGTTGACTTGGTCAACTCAAATTTAGTTGAGTCTGTATTTCCCTGCAATTTAAATTTTGTTGAGTCATGTTGACTCAGTACAAGTCCTAGTGGTGGTCTAGGTCTTCTCCAGGGTGCCACATTTTCTCCCAAGCCCAAGCAAGTGGGCGCCACACTCCCAGCCACACGCCAGAGTCCAGGAGGCGCCACATCTCCATCCCAGTGTCTTGGTCCCCACACCCAAGGGAGCAAGAATTTTTCTTGAAGCCAAAATCAAGGAGGCGCCCCACATATACCTTAAAAGGCCAAGCTAAAGGAGGAAAGAGGCATTTCTTGGGGAGCACTTCAAGGGGGTGCCCAATCCATGCCTAAAAAGACCAAAGCAAAGTTGAAAAGAGCCATGACTTGGGGAGAAAGAAAAGGAGGTGTCCAAAAGAGTTGAGCCATGGAAGGAAAAATTTTTTCTTGAAGAGCAAGGCTAGGAGGCGCCACCTACTTACCATTTGGAGCCATCAATCAACACTTATAGAACCTCTTGGCCGGCCATATAAGAAGGATTTGATTCTACAAGCCTAATTTGAAGATCCATCCTATTAGTCCCACATGGGAAGATGTAAAACCCTGACCTCTTGTAAAGACCTATAAAATAAACCCCTCTTGTAAGTTTTAAAAAATAACTGATGAATGAATTCAATTTATGTGTGAGCAAACTTTGTGTTTCTCTCTTTCGCACTTGTATTCAGGTGTTGAGCTCCGTGAGGGAGTAAATCCGGGTTCCCCAGGAACCTTGAGGAGGTGTGAGATCTCCAACCCCAAAACCCTAGGTTAGCCACTTCCATTCCAAACCCTAGCCGCCCTTCATCCTCTTCATTCCACCAAACCCTAGCCTACCCCATCTCTCACGGCCCCTCTCTCCAAGTAGAGGCCGACCACCGGCATCCAGGTCCAGTTCGGCTACTTCGAAGACAGAGCAAATCCCAGAGGAAGTCAGATCAGCATTCCAGGAGAATCAGGATTTCAGCAAAATCAGCTTTCAAGTTCTTCTATCTGGTAAATCCTTCCTTGAGTATCTGGTTCCATAACTTGTTCTTCTTCTTTCCCAGATCTTGAGTTTAGAAGAAGCCAACTCTGCCAAAGGGCCAGTATTGGAGGATCCATTGCGAAGATATCTGAATCCGGGGATCCAACAATCTGCTCAAGAGAGTCCTTCCACTAAACTCTTTGAAGATCACTTCCTGGTCTGTAACCCTTTTCTTCTCTTTACTTCTGTCCTGTTGAACGTTCAGAGCGAAACCCTAGGTCTGGGAGTTTCTCAACCCCCAGCGATCCTTTACTTCTGAACTACTCTGATAACCTAGTTTCTTTAAATTATGCTTTCAATTATTACATAGTTTTTTTCAATTTAGTTTAACTTTCCTTTGAGTCAAAGCCAACTTCTGAAAATATAAAATATATATATTTATAAAAAGAAGAAAGAATTAGTCTTAATTTACTTTCGCATCGCATCATCTCTTTTCGTTCTGCATCAATTTTGGTATCAAAGCTTTCGTTCTGCATCACCTCTAAGGGCTTCAGGCACTTCAGTAGGGGATAGGAGTAGGATCTCCAATAAAGCTGCCCGTCTAGGATCACATAGCATGTGGCATTCTTCTTGAGAAGGCCGGCCTCCTTTCGATCCTCTGGCAGGGTGCCAGGGATAATGTATTTGATGTAGGGGTCCATCCAGCTAGCCTCATAGGAGACCTGCTGGACCTCGACCGCAGCCTCGTAACTAGGGGCCTCGAGATGTTTATGAAGGTGCACCCCAGTGAAGTCTCTAGCAAGGTGGCCAGCCTGGAAAGGAGTCAGCTCGGGCATTCTCTACCCGCTGGATATGGGAGATGCTAAAGTGCTGGAGGGTCGACGTATGAGAGTGCACCCGATCCAGGTACTTCACCATCATAGGATACCATGCTTCGTACTTACCGGAGACTTGGCCTGCTAGTAGCTATGAGTCTATGAAGACCTTCAGCCTTTTGATGCCCAGTTCGCAAGATACCTTCAGCCCCGTGAGGAGCGCTTCATGCTATGCCTAGTTGTTGGTCGCCTTGAAGAGGAATCGCAGTGCGTATTCCGCGACGACCCCATCGGGATTGGCAATGATGAGGCCAACTCTGCTTCCTCCTGCGTTGGATGCGCCGTCCACATGAAGTATCCATGTTTCCTCCATCGGGGTAAGATCCAGCCCGAGTTCGGCCTGTTGGTCCATCTCCTTTAGACTTCCTTTGGCCTAGGTGCATTCCATCATGAAATCGGCTAAAACTTGGGCCTTCTATGCCTACCATGGGCGATATGTGATGTCAAATTTGCTGAGCTTCAACTCCCACTTGGCCAAGCACCTGGAAGTATCAGGACGGCTCAGGATAGCCCTCAGGGGCTAATCAGTGAGGATGGCAATGGGATGCACTTAAAAATAAGTTTTGAGATGCTGCGCAGATGTTATTAGTATAAAATATATTTTTCTGGCCAGGTGTGCCTAGTTTCGGCATCACGGAGTAGCTTGCTGGTGTAGTAGACTGGCCACTAATAGCCATCCCTATCAGTGCGAACCAGTATGAAGCTAACCACCTCCGATGAGACCGTTAGGTACAGGAGGAGCTCCTCTCCAGGCTCCGGCCTGGATAGTAGTGGCGGTGAGGCGAGGAGCTTCTTCAGCTCCACGAATACTTCTTGAAATTCTTCTATCCAGGTGAAGTCGTTAATCTTTTGGAGGACCTTGAAGAATGGCTTGCAATGCTCAACGGAGCGTGAGATGAAGCAGCTCAAAGCACGATGCGCCTAGTCAGATGCTGGACCTCCTTCTTGGAGGCGGGATACTGCATGTCTGTGATCGCCTAGATCTTCTCAGGGTTAGCCTCTATACCCCTTTGGGTCACCATGAACCCTAGGAACTTTTTCGCTGCCATACCGAAGGTGCACTTGACGGGATTCAGCTTCATTTGATAGTGGCGGAGGTTATCGAAAGCCTCCACCAGGTCGGCAATATGGTCCTCCTCCGGGTTGCTCATGACAAGCATGTCATCCACGTATACTTGCATGTTGCATTCGATCTGGTCCTTGAGGACAGTGCTGACCAAGCACTGGTAGGTGGCCCCTACATTCTTAAGACCAAAGGACATCATCTTGTAACAATACATACCTCGATCGGTCATGAATGACATGTATTCCTCATCTTCTAAATGCATATAGATCTGATTGTATCCGGAGAATGCATCCATGAAGCTGAGGTACTTGTGACCCGAGATCGCATCCACTAGCTCATCGATTAGGGAGAGGAAAGCTATCCTTTGGGCATGCCTTGTTGAGGTCGATGTAGTCTACACATATCCTCCACTTCCCAGAGGCTTTCCTGACCATCACCACATTAGCTAGCCAGTCAAGATATCATACCTCTCAGATGAAGCCTAACGTGAGGAGTTTCTCGACCTCCTCGTGATAGCCTTCTGTCATTACAGGGCATAGCTCCTTTTCTTCTGCCAGACCAGATGATGGTTGGGGTCAGCCTATCAGTTATCACCTCTAGTGGAATACCGGGCATGTCAGCAATAGTCCAGGTGAAGACATCTACATTGGCATGCTAGAAGTTGAGCAGACAGGATCTCTCTTCTTCGATCAGTAGAGCCCCAATCTATACCACTTTCGAGGGATCATACACTAAAGGAAAAGACAGCAGGGGTTTGACCAACCAGCTCTTTGGTTTCGATGCTGTCAGATCAGGCTGGTCTATGGAAGGGCTGAGATCCGCTCCCCTTAGACCCGGGATGGTCTTCCAATATGCTGCACTGGCTGCCGGGACCCCCTCATCTCTCCGATCCCCCATAGGGTCGAGAACCGGACCAAGAGGCATTTCATAGAGATGGTGGAGTCAAGCAGATTGAGTCCTGGGCATCCCAGGATAGCATTATAGAGTAAGGGGAGCTTTATAATAGTGATGGTCATCAGCATGGTGCTTTACTTGGGTGGTGTCCCAGCAGTTATTAGGAGTGTAATTTCTTCCTCGACTCTGATTGAGTCTCCGATGAAGCCTACCAGAGGCATAAATACCGGTCTTATTTGATCAGTGGACAAACTCATCCTTCTAAAGGCATCATAAAAAAGATGTCCGAGGAGCCTCCACTATCTACCATGATTTTTTTTACAAGATATTTGGATATCATCATTTCGACGATGATAGCATTATTATTTGGGTTGTCTATCCCAGTTGACCCTTCTTCCACGTAGGGGAGTACATCATCACTCTCCTATCTCCCCTAGCCTTCTTCGGAGCTTTTCCTGCCCCCTAGGATATCATCCCTATCAGTTTCTCGGCGGGATAGTTATCAATGGCAAGGGGCTTAGGCCCTTCGGTCTGGGCTGCAGGGGGCGTTCCCCCCTCCACGTACTTGCCGAGATAGCCATGCTTGATCAACTCTTCGATCTCCCTCTTCAGGTGGTGGCATTCCTCCGTGTCATGGCTATAGTCCCGGTGGAAATGGTAGTAGCGGGATTTGTCCCACCCAGTCGATGGGCTAAATGGCAGGGCTCAGTGCAGAAAGTGCTCGCCCTCGATTTTCATCAGGATCTTCATCCTAGGGGCAAGAAGAAAAGTGAAACTCTCTTCATCGATGGGGTTAACCATGGACCTGGACTCCAGTCACGAGACCCGCACCATCCTTCGGTTCGGGCGATCGGACGTCTCTTCGATGGCCTGTCTCTTTGGGGGCCTCCTGTCCAATTCTCTCCTGGCATGATCCGCCTCTTCAGTGTGGATGTACTTCTGTACCTAGAGAAGAAACTCCAAATACGTCTTTGGGGATTTCTTGTCAAGGAAGTAGGTGAAGCGGAAGGTTCGCAATCCCCTCTTTAGGGCTAGCATGGTGACAAACTCATCGAGGTTGTAGATCTCCAGGGCGGCGGTCTTGAACCGGGACACATAGTCCCGGACGAGTCCCGGTCCTATTGTTGGATCAAAAAGAGGCTATCAACCTCACGTGGTGCCTTCCTGAAAACATCGAAGTGCTCCATGAACTTTCCCTCCAACTAAGGGAAGGAGTCTATACTTTCGGGTTTGAGCCTAGAAAACCAGATCCCAGTAGCCTTTTGCAGAGTGGTAGGGAAGGCGATGCAAAGGAGAACGTTGGTGGTCCCCTGACCCTCATAAGGGCCTTGTGACTTTTCAGGTGATCCAGGGGGTTGGTTGTCCCATCGAAGGGATTAACTCGTGGCATACGGAACTAGTTGGGGTTCGGTTTCTCTTGGATCTTCTTCGAAAAGGGTAGATGGGTGTTATAACCCATGGGCTCACTGGGGGATCCCTGCACTTCTATGAACTGGCGAGCCAGATCTGTCAGCTTACGCTCATGCTCTTCGAGGCGCCTTTCAGCTCAACTGTGGATGGCCTCGTCAATCGACCCCTCGACGGAGGATGCCGGGGGTGAGGGTGGACTAGAGCGAAGGAACTCGTGCCTGAGTTCCTAACCACGTCGGTGCTGCTAGCACGAGGGCGTGCAGTGGTCCAAGACCGGGGAGTGGCTCCCCTGGTCGGTCGGATCATGTTGCGGCCACTTGTCATTCGCCTGATGGGCCTCCCGAGGGGATGATGCCACATGCAATGGCCCCTCCCAGAAGGATTGTAGGCTAGTGCGAGGATCAGCTGCACGAGCCGCCAAAGTCCCCGACTGCTACTATGTTTCTAGAGAGTGCTGCCTTTGGTGGAGCTGGTACACCATTATGGCCAGGAGCTGAACCTGGTGGGCTAGTGCGATGTACTGGAGGTCCGTCAAAGGTGGCTGCATGGAGCGGGATGATCCCCCATTGAGGGTTGGTCGCCACAATGAGGGGGGTCCTCCACTTGACCGGTGGGGGCTTCGCGGGCTCGCATGTCACCATCGAACCGTGGGCACTCGCGGGATCTTCCTTGTTATGCAAGGAGCGACATTTTCTTCTGACCGGTCCTCCCTTCCTGGCATGCTAATCTATTACCGCTCGGATCGCCATGGCCTGTAGCTCTGACGTGTCGGGTTCCCATTGGATCCTTGGTTCTTGTCTCACGATCAACTTGCTAGCTTGCTTGGGGATCCTGCAAGATAGAGGAGAACCTTGGGCCAGGGATTTTGATGAAGGCACTCCAATGATCAAGTCAGTGGGACAATCGAGGAAAACAGATACCTCTATGGCAAAGAGCTTGGGAGACTCTCCATGTCAAGAGGGTGATAAAAGAGAAGATAATAATACCATAATGAAAGAGTCCTCGTTGCACTTCTTGGCTTACCTTTTTTGATCTTTTTTTATGGGTCTTATATAGATGGGAGGCTTTTTAGAGGATTCCAGGTTCTCTCCTTCGAAGGAGGCTTTTCATTGCCCGTTGTTGCCTCTCTGTCGGGCTGGTTCTATGCCTGAGCCTGTAGCCATAACGGGATGTTGCTACTTTGGAGGAGGCCATCCGGGTGCTACAGGGCATAAGGCCGTAGGGGGATGCCCTTGTTTGGGAGGTCCAGGCATCTTGTCATAGAAGTTGCAGTCTCCCAGTCATGCAGTCATCGACGTGTCGGCATACCATAAGGCTGGGAGCCTGGCATTGTTTGGATCGTGCAGATCGTGTGCACGACGTTCTGCAGGGGGCCTACACCCATGACAGGGTATGCGCCACCTCTCAGAGGCGCATGGTGGCCAGGTATTCCACTACCTTTGTTTTGAATTCTGGCTTCTCCCATATTTGTGCCTTTGACGAGAAATCATGCTCCTAGTATGAGGGTCCACTTCGAAGAGACGGACTCAACCTCGACTGGGAGCTATCCTCAGACGGGGGGCTCGCCCAATGAGCCCTACCTCGATTGGGAGCTGATCTCGGAAGGGCGGTCCCTTCTGGAAAGGTGGACTCGATCTCGATCGGGAGCTGACCTCGGATGGGGGGCTCGCCCAATGAGCCTTGCCTCGACTGGGAACTGACCTCGGAAGGGCGGTCCCTTTTGGAGAGGCAGACTCGATCTCGACTGAGAGCTGACCTCAGATAAGGGGCTCGCCTAATGAGCCCCACCTCGACTGGGTGCTTACCTCAGTAGGGTGGTCCGCTTTGGTTCTTCGTCATGCAGCCTTGTCCAGGTGGTGGGCTCCTCACTGTCGTGGCCGTCCATAGGCTCCACGTCAGCGGATGTCGCCGCACCGGTCCACATTAGCAGATGTCATCATATCAAATTTTATGAGAGAAATATTGACATAAAATGAAGTGAACTTAAAATATATTTCTATGCGACAAATATTAGCCAATCCCATTTCAAGAGGTGTATTTGTTACTCATAAATTCCATAGGGCTACGTAGAGTATAAATTATTGAAAAATGATACATAGTGTATGAACTTTAATATTAATGAATGGTGCATTTTCTTTTTAGTTGCAATATTGTTAAAATATACTAGCACATGCATATATATGTTATGAGAAATTAAAGTATATCGTTGTCGTCAAGCAAAAGGTTAGCTCTTTATACAAGCAAACCCCTCCTATATGAGAGTTATGGCAGCGATGAGATATATAGGCACCTAAGATACAAAGATGATTAAGAACTAATTACATATTTTTTTATGTGTTGACTTGAACAAAGTGATCAAGATAAGGTCTAATTTCATTTGTAAAAGACCGAATTCTTTAATACCTTCAAAGTATTAGCCTGAGAGTACTGGATTTGAGTTTGAGCATAATGGTACTAAGAAAGCAAGCAAATACTAAACTCAAGCTAGATATATAAGAGAATATCTATGTTGAAGATCCACATGGTAGTAATATATAAAATGAACAATGATATACACTCTTTTCTACTATGAAAAGAAAGACTTTCATGGCATGTATTTCATATTACATGTGTAAAGATGACCAAAAGAGAAAAGAGATATATATACATATATATATTAATGATAAATCCCTATAATTTCACTGTGCGAGTTCCCTGAGTTAAATAAATTTTAGCTCCACTATTGCCCTTATTGACTTTTGATTGTCTTAAAGCGACAAGTCAATGTTTTCTACCTTAATATGTTTTTAATGGTGATAAACATTGATATGGTGAGTATTGAAGTGGCCTTAGTGATCTCTTGGGGTGTCACCACCCCGATGACTCTATCCCTCATGTGGGACCTCGCCTAAGAACCACTAAAGCAGCTAGGCATGGTAGGGGATTCTGGGCCAGCCGGTACCCTGCACAAAATGGAGAGGTCACACGATCACCAACTAGACGATGAAGTCAGTACTAACTAGCCATCCCTGTAAGGCTATTCATTTGGCACATTGACTTCATACTTGGGCTGACTAGCCATCATCCATAGGACATCCCGTCATGCGGCATTCATCATTACACATACACTGACCGATTGGTTATGCCTATCCCATGGTCGTAGTTTTCATAGCATGGTTCAAGCGAGATTGAATCCCGATACTATAATGAGAAAATCCTAATAATGGGAATCTTGGGGGCAAAATATCACCACCTCAGCCAAATTTGTTATGTTTGACAAAAACAAACACCTCTTATGAGGCATTCTGATATGTTGCAATTCCTGTTCCATAATGTTATCCTTTATATAGGTAAGAGGAACCTCTAGCCAAGGTATGCTTGACCATATATTGGTTGCCATATGCTCAAATGCTTGTTTTTCTAGCGCTTCTATGGTTATCTTTCACAGCTCTGACTGTTGCCTAGATCACCCAACTAACTTAAGCATCGGAGTGTTTCCATTGATATCCCTGATTCGGGTTTCCTTGCAAGTCTCAGTCCATGAGGAGAGCCTATGAGAAGGAGCCCTTTCCACCAGATTAATTAGCGAGATCTTCAACCCTGTTGGATCTTCAGGCAAAAGTGATTTGGCAGCAATAGATTGGTGTACCGGGTAGGGGGTGCAACTGCGAGCAAGCTTGGATAGTATCCTCTATGAGGCACTATCACTTCATGAAGAGTGCCCTCTCGGATCATAACACCATGGTGGTTATGCATGCACAAGATGCCTCCACTAGTTATATTGGAAATCCTTTACACCATGATGATCGGTGCAATCAAGAGGAGGAACCACTCATTCCACCACCTCTACTACTTATGAGCCAGCAAGACTAGCTTGCCATGTTGACACGGCAAGCCCAAATACTGGTGATGGTGATCTAGCAACTACAACACTAGCATCATTCTATGGCCACATAGTATAGCCTAGAACCCCAGCAGTCCCTATCGCTGTTACTCTGCTAGTCACCGATCATTCCATGGGGGACTGTCCCATCGGTGGGCACCCTCACTCCCATAGTCTTCACTATATCATAAAGGAAGTAACCATTCCTCCTTGGAGAGATATAGCCACCACCCATTGGCATGGGTCATGACCCCCTATGCCAAGATAAAGTAGCCCTCCCTTGATGGGGAACTAATATGCATGCAATTTTTTTATATGTTTTACATGTTGAGTTAGGTGATTAATTCCCAAATTTCAGATCAAATTATTTGTAGGGAATTTGTATGAATTTTTGAAGATCAGCATGCAGATTAGGACCTAGAAAAGTAGCAAAGAAGGACCGCCGGGCTGAGAAGCCTCGGTTAGGGCAAGTTCTCCTACAATAAAACTACTGGAGGTAGAGGGGTGTACCTGACAACGTCTGTGAAGATTGCAGCGAAGGGGTCTCTCGTTCCTCGACGGATGCGGCCTGGAAAACCGAGCCAAAGACCCGCGGATACCCGGCTTTCTGCTCGGTGATCCGATTGAGGCTTGGCTGGAGTCGTTGGATTCGTAGGAACTCAGGGACCTGCAAACGACCTGTCACGGGTTAGAAAGCTCACAAAGGAACAAGAAAACAAAGTAAAAACAGCAAGGGAAGGCTTCTTTTGGAGTGGGCATCCAGGGATCTGGAGGTTTGTTGGCAGCAGGAAGATGATTGCAAACACCGGGAAGAAGAACTCTCACAAACCCTTTATGCACACAGCAGGGTATCACACCACTCAATAGAAGAACTCAAGGTTTTCATTCATCAAAAATTTCCCTCATACAAGAGGCTAGGGTCCCTTAAATAGACCCTTAACCTTGGGCTCCAAGTAAGGGTACATAAGTCTTTACATAAGAATCCTTTTCCCTCTCAAACCCTAGCTAGAAAATAAGGAAATATTAGGTAGAAAAATCCCTAAAAATTCTCTTGACTTGGTCAACACTCCAAGGACGCCTAGGGGGGCGTGTTGGGCTTCTAGGAGCAGCAAGGGGCCGGTCCAAAGGGCCCGGGTGCATGGGTTTGGGCCTCTGGAAGCTGGGGTGGCCTGGTAGCCAGGTAGCAGGAATATTCCCTGGTATCTTGCTTCTTAGGGGCTTGGGCTTGGCACCTGGGCTTGATTTCTTTGGGCTAGGATGTAGATGGACCTCTAAAATCATGGATGCCTTGGTATATGAATATATTTTGGCATCTGGAAGGGAATCTGGGCATCTGGAGGGCATCTGCAAGAAATCAGGGTTTTCTGAATTTTCCTCCTGGGGTCTTCAAATCTTCAAGCTGGGTTGGACTTGGGCTATACTTCCATGTCTTCAATCTAGTTAGACTTGGTCTTCACTTGTATGATATAGTCTTGAGTCTTCAGTATGCTTGGACAGGACTCAAAAAATAAAATTAGCTCAACATGAGCTGACTAGCAATGGACTGAACTAGCTCAACATGAGCTGACTAGTACAGAAGTGAAATAACAACTAAAAATACTCAAATAACAACTAAAATGGACTCAGATGAGCTAAGCCCTTATTACAGATGGACTCATAAATTATTGATCAATTTACAGAGGGTTGAGAAGCCTCTGCCTTATTCTGGTGCCTTTGGTGTCCGCACCAATTCTCCCGGGTGGGAGGAACTTGACCCTGTCGAGTGAAGATCAGACTGGCTCACATATCTCTCGAGAAGGTCTGGGTTGAGGCATTGCAAGTCCTCTTGAGAAATCTATGAATCGTCCGACTCTGGCTGGCCTTGCCATCGGATCAGGAAGCATTGATAGTCACGGCCCCGGGTCGTGATGGCTTGATCGTCCAGGATACGCTCGATCCGTTCTCCTCTCTCAGGCCAATTTGTTAGTGGACACTCTGGGTTAGGGTCACTCACAATGAAAAGGAATAGGTCCAAAGGCCTTACTAGGTATCGCTGCCGGTTCCCTATACTCAACCAGGTCTGTAATATTGAAGGTAGAACTAATGCCCAAATCCGAAGGCAAGTCTAACACCTAGGCATTTGATCCAACCTTCTCTATCACTTTAAAAGGTCCGGCTCTGCGAGCATGAAGCTTCTTTTAGGCCTAAGCCTAACCAAGATAAAATCCACTACATCAAATTTTTTTGATCCATCTTCGGGAATTAGCCAGTTGTTTTAACATTAGTGCAGGTGGTGAACATGCTAGGCACATGCAGACTCCTAACAAGATGATGCAAAGGACTCAAACTACACCTAGCAGACTCGACTAAAGAGGTTTATTAGGTCTTAACTACCACTTGGGCATGGGGGCATGAGTCATGGTTGATGGATGACATGCAGAAGAAAATTTGCTAGTAACTCCTAATAAGTGCCAGAGGGTCTGCCAAAAGTAGGTAGCAAATGGGATGGGCTCTATGGATCCTTGCAACCTAGTAACCTCAACAAAATGTAACCTAATAGTTCTAGACACATGAGAAAACTCAGGAAAGGGTAGAAAATAGGAAGTGGGTTCAGAATTACTCTGGTAGGGTGGAGAAAAAGGTTCTGGGTTAGTTGGATAAAGTAGAATCAAAGAAGGCATGTCAGGGACTAATCCTAGACTAATGAGGTTAACCTTATGGGGTTGCGATATATCTACGGGGTTTGTATAATGGAAGGATGGGTTATTAATCTCAGGAAAGAGGTCCTTAATGGGAACTATAGGAGGAGACTCATCCTGAGGGTACTGATTCAAAGAGATCAAGTCCTTAATAAATTCTTCTGGTTCTTGTATTTTAGGACTAGACTCTATAATTTGGCTCTCCTCAGGTAAGGCTCTAGTAGCAGTACCTAGGTTCTCTTCCTCTATTTGTTCTTCCATTATAGTTTTAGGTTGGATATGGTCAAGGTCAACTAGCTCTGGGTTGGTTTCTACCTGGGTATCTACTGAGTCAGCTAATTCTAGGTCTACTAAAGGTGTCTCCTCTTCTCCCTCATACTCATCCACTAGGCTCACATCAGCTTCATACACTTCCGCGTTAATGTAAGCCTTGTGAATCTCAGGAATGGTTGGAGAAGGTCGGCTAGCAGGAAATTGGTTAGGTTCTGGTCTCTGATTATGGGTACTACTCATAGTAGGTTCAGGTTGTATAAGAGGTAGTGGCTCACTATTGGGTTCATATTTAGGGATACTAATCCTATGGGGTTCAAGTTGACTAGGGGAAGCATGACTAGTACTAGGTTGATACTTAGGGGTTATGGGTTCTCTAGGCTCATAGGACAAGGGTGCAGATCTATGGGTCATGGGATTATAGGATCTGGGGTCATATGATTTTGGGTCAGCTTTATGATCAGGTTCTAAGGATGGATCAAGGTATGGGGTCCTCTTAAGGTTGGGCTCTCTATATGGGTCAGGATATTGGGTCCTCCTAGGATTGGGCTTCCTATATGGGTCAGGATATTGGGTTTTCCTAGGGTTGGACTCCCTATATGGGTCAGAATATTGGGTTCTCCTAAGGTTGGGCTCCCTATATGGGTCAGAGTATTGGGTTCTCCTAGGGTTGGGCTCCCTATATGGGTCAGAGTATTGGGTTCTCCTAGGATTGGACTCCCTATATGGGTCAGAGTATTGGGTTCTCCTGGGTTCAGTATCATAATAATGGTCACGGTAAGGGTTCTTCTAGGTTCAGTATCATAATAAGGGTCATGGTAAGGGGTTCTTCTAGGTTCAGTATTATTATATGGGTCAGGCTGAGGGGCTCTCCTAGGTTCAATCTCTTGGTATGGATCAGGGTTTGGGGTCCTCCTAGGTTGAGGATTGTAGTACGGGTCAGAATAAGGGGATCTCCTAGGTTTGACCTCATGGTATAGATCAGGGTTTGGGGTCCTCCTAGGTTGAGGGGAATCAGGATCTGGCTCAGACTATGACCCATGGGTTTTTCTTGGGGTCCCTACCCGGACTTTTAACTGATCAAACCTATTGGCAAGATGGTCAATTCTATCATTGGTTTGAATACGAGACTGAGTTAACTGGGTCATCTGGGTAGTCATCTGGGCCATTTGATCAGCTAGGGCTTTTATTTGGGCTTGTAAATTTTCCATGGGTTCAGACATTTATGAAGGAGGTGGGTGATATGAAACTCCTAATCTAGTACTCATGCAAGACTCGATCAGACCGACTATAGCTGACTAGACCTAAAGTCCAAACTAGATGCTCAATCAGGGTGGCAAACTAGCCTATAGTAACCCTGTACTCAGCCAGGCAGGTGTAAGGGGAGTGTTAGGTCCCTGATTGCCAATCCTAGACACCAATCAGAGATTGGCCAGGTAGGCGGACCAGCACACAAGCCCTTCGGGATTGAATCCCTAAACCACCGTTCTAGACACTGAGCACAAGGCACACACAGGTTAACTTGACACAGTGATCTAACACTAGCCCGGACCCGACCAGTTGGTGTCCCTAGCCCACTAGGGCAAATTAAGTCTAATTAATTTTAGGTTAAGGCTTGGGACTGAATGCAAGGGATGTGGTTTTGGGCTAAGGAGAGGTGATCAAATCCTCCCCCCATCTGATATAGCAAGAGTGCCCTTAAAAGTAAATTATGCAATGATGGCAGGCAGATGAGGATGCAAATTAGGGTTTAGATATTTTTTTTTGGTATTTTTGGAAAATATGTATTTTTTTTTGGTATTTTTTTAAATAGAAGAAAACTTTCAAATCATGGCCTAATATACTGGAAATATACTAAATTAAGAAATATGCAAAAACTCCTAAACAAAACCCTAAAACTTCCAAACTTGTCTTGCTAAAAAAAACAGAGCCAAAAATTTGCAGGCCCTATTTCGGCTTGCAGAAAATTTACAGGCCATAATAAATATGAAAAAAATTTTAAAATTACTTTGAATTACTATAAATCCAGGAAAAAAAAAATTCAGAATATTTGGAGTTTTTAACAGGGAGAGATAATTAAAATAACAGAGTATATATGGACTGAAAAATTGCAGAAAACAAGCCTAATCTAAGCTCTGATACCAAATGATGGGGAAAATATGCATGCAATTTTTTTTATATGTTTTACATGTTGAGTTAGGTGATTAATTCCCAAATTTCAGATCAAAATTATTTGTAGGGAATTTTGTATGAATTTTTGAAGATCAGCATGCAGATTAGGACCTAGAAAAGTAGCAAAGAAGGACCGCCGGGGCTGAGAAGCCTCGGTTAGGGCAAGTTCTCCTACAATAAAACTACTGGAGGTAGAGGGGTGTACCTGACAACGTCTGTGAAGATTGCAGCGAAGGGGTCTCTCGTTCCTCGACGGATGCGGCCTGGAAAACCGAGCCAAAGACCCGCGGATACCCGGCTTTCTGCTCGGTGATCCGATTGAGGCTTGGCTGGAGTCGTTGGATTCGTAGGAACTCAGGGACCTGCAAACGACCTGTCACGGGTTAGAAAGCTCACAAAGGAACAAGAAAACAAAGTAAAAACAGCAAGGGAAGGCTTCTTTTGGAGTGGGCATCCAGGGATCTGGAGGGTTTGTTGGCAGCAGGAAGATGATTGCAAACACCGGGAAGAAGAACTCTCACAAACCCCTTTATGCACACAGCAGGGTATCACACCACTCAATAGAAGAACTCAAGGTTTTCATTCATCAAAAATTTCCCTCATACAAGAGGCTAGGGTCCCTTAAATAGACCCTTAACCTTGGGCTCCAAGTAAGGGTACATAAGTCTTTACATAAGAATCCTTTTCCCTCTCAAACCCTAGCTAGAAAATAAGGAAATATTAGGTAGAAAAATCCCTAAAAATTCTCTTGACTTGGTCAACACTCCAAGGACGCCTAGGGGGGCGTGTTGGGCTTCTAGGAGCAGCAAGGGGCCGGTCCAAAGGGGCCGGGTGCATGGGTTTGGGCCTCTGGAAGCTGGGGTGGCCTGGTAGCCAGGTAGCAGGAATATTCCCTGGTATCTTGCTTCTTAGGGGCTTGGGCTTGGCACCTGGGCTTGATTTCTTTGGGCTAGGATGTAGATGGACCTCTAAAATCATGGATGCCTTGGTATATGAATATATTTTGGCATCTGGAAGGGAATCTGGGCATCTGGAGGGCATCTGCAAGAAATCAGGGTTTTCTGAATTTTCCTCCTGGGGTCTTCAAATCTTCAAGCTGGGTTGGACTTGGGCTATACTTCCATGTCTTCAATCTAGTTAGACTTGGTCTTCACTTGTATGATATAGTCTTGAGTCTTCAGTATGCTTGGACAGGACTCAAAAAAATAAAATTAGCTCAACATGAGCTGACTAGCAATGGACTGAACTAGCTCAACATGAGCTGACTAGTACAGAAGTGAAATAACAACTAAAAATACTCAAATAACAACTAAAATGGACTCAGATGAGCTAAGCCCTTATTACAGATGGACTCATAAATTATTGATCAATTTACAGAGGGTTGAGAAGTCTCTGCCTTATTCTGGTGCCTTTGGTGTCCGCACCATCCCTGCCTTGAGTGCCGACATGGGAAAGGGCTAAAGCATGAAAGCTCCTGGTCACCACCCACGTCGACCCCTATGGCTTTAAGGAGGGGTCGATCAATGAGACTTTCTAGCTATTAAGCCAAGAGTGACTGGAGGAGCATGAGTGCAAGCTGGCTAACCTTACTTGCTAGTTTGCCGACCTACAGGGTGCTACCCATGAGCCAGTGGGTTATAACACTCATTCCTCTTTCACCCACTAGATTTAGGAGGAGCCAGTTCTTGGCCGATTCCGTATGCCCCAACTGGATCCATATGACAGAATCACAGATCCTCTTAACCACCTCTAGAGCTACAAGGCTCTCATGAGAGTTCAGGAGGCAATTGATGCCCTCCTCTACACAACCTTCTTGGCTATGTTCCTTAAGTCAGCCCGAGCCTAGTATTCCCAACTTGAGCTGAGGAGCATTAATTCCTTGAAGCAACTGGAGAAGAAGTTCATGGCACATTTTGACACCTGTTGAAAGGTACCATTAGAAGCTAATAGCATTTTCTCCGTCCACCAGCAGGACGAAGAATCCTTGAAAGATTACGTAGCCCAATTCAAGGTAGCCGCATTAGAGGTATACAATTTGGATGATTCTATGGCCATGCTAGCCATGAAGAGGGGGCTTAAGACTTCTTGACTTACCTACTCCGTTGATAAGAAGTTGTCAAAGTCCTACATAGAGTTATCCATGCCTAGAAGTATATTCGGATAGAGGAAGCTGACTGCACCTGAAGGGAGTTGGATGGGAAGCCCAGGAAGAAGTAAGCCTGGGGAGAGCAAGGTGGAGCCTAGGTAGAAAGGGTAGATTCATCCCGCCGGCCGGATTCCAAGCTGAAGGACTTTGCCAATAAGAATAAGTACACTCTTCTCCTCGCCCCTAGGACCAAGATCCTAATTGAGATAGAGGGCGAGCACTACCTGCATGTCCTCCCCCATTGAAGCTATTAGGCAGCCATGACAAGAGCAAATATTGTCAATTTTATAGGGATCATGGTCATGACACTAAGGAATGCTACTATCTAAAGAAGGAAATTGAATATCTGATCTAGTGTGGCTACCTCAGGAAGTTCATTCATGAAGAAGCCTTGCCCATCACCCAAAGCACCGATAGTCACCTAACTCAGACCGACTTCGATAATTGACCAATCGAGATTCTGGTCGGCATGATAACCTGGGGGGAGGGTGAGTCTCAAAGAGGTTTACGGGGGAGGAGAGAGCTGAAACTGTAATTCCCTTTAGCGATAGGGACCTTGTCAAGGTTAGTAACCCTAATAATGATGCTATCATTGTAAATATGATGATAGCAAAATATCCTATAAAAAGAATTATGGTTGATAGTGAAAGCTCCATGGACATCCTTTTTTACGATGCATCTATTTGCATAAATTTGTCTCTTAGTCTGCTCAAACCGATTTTTGCACCTCTAGTTGGCTTCACTAGAGATTCGATTAGGGTCGAAGGCGTGGGCACCCTACTGGTCATGGTAGGGACTCTATCTCACTAGAGCATAGTGTTTATGACTTTCACTGTTGTCTGCCTGTTGTTGGCTTATAACATGATTTTGGGGTGACCCAGGCTCAACCAACTGGATGTGATCCCAAACACTTGCTTATTCATTTCCAGAACTCCATATGGGGTTCGGGAAATGCATGGCAACCAATAGCTCACTCAATACTATTTCCAAATGGTGCCAAAAGTCCATAAAGTATATGAGGTGGTAGTTGTGGAATAACTGGATCAGAGGGGACTAGAGATAAGGGGAGAGCTCATTGAGTAGCTGTTATCTTTTCCCCTGGGAGAAGACCTGGCAAAGCTAGTCCAAGTTGGAGCCCTCCTATCAAAAGAAGAGAGGAGCTAACTATTTGACTTCTTGTGTGCCAATTCGAATGTATTTGCTTGGATGGCATCATATATACCAGGAATTCCTCTGAAGGTGATTATCCACAGGTTGAACATCGATCCTAAGTGCAAGCCAGTCCTCTAGAAGAGGAGAAGCTTTGCACCAAAGAGGTAGAAGGCCATGGATGAAGATGTAGGGAAACTCCTTGCTATCAGATTCATCCAAGAAGTCCACTATCCTAGTTGGCTTGTGAACATGGTCATGTTTAAGAAGGTCAACGAGAAGTCAAAAATTTGCATCAACTACACCGACCTCAATAGGGCATGCCCAAAAGATAGCTTTCCATTATGGTGCGGGCACCAGACTCAGAAGAAGACTTCAGGGCTCCATCTGGATCTCTGATTGACCTTGCCCGAAGAATTAGGATTTTCTGGTTTTGTAATAAGGGTTGACTTGGTCAACTCAATTTTAGTCTTGAGTCTGTATTTCCCTGCAATTTAAATTTTGTTGAGTCATGTTGACTCAGTACAAGTCCTAGTAGTGGTCTAGGTCTTCTCCAGGTTGGTGCCACTTTTTTTCAGTCAAGTCAAGGTCCAGGGTGCCACATTTTTTTCTCCCAGGCCCAAGCAAGTGGGTGCCACACTCCCAGCCACACGCCAGAGTCCAGGAGGCGCCACATCTCCATCCAGTGTCTTTGGTCCCTACACCACAAGAAGTAAGTTCCTTTTTTTTCTTGCACCACTTGGGAGAGAAATCCATCAAGATACCTCAATCCAAGGAGGAGCCAATTTCTTTCCAGATAAACCCAAGCTAGGATGGCAAGAATTTTTCTTGAAGAGAGGATCAAGGAGGTGCCCCACAATGTTCCATAAAAATCCAAGATATAAAAGGGAAGAGAGCATGTCTTGGGAGGAATTCAAGGAGGTTCCCAAAAGTTTCCAAAAGTACCAAAGCCATGAAAGGAAGAAGCCTAAACTTGTGGAGCAAGACAAGGAGGTGTCCAAATGAGCCAAACCATGAAGGGAAAATCCTTGATTCATGGAGAGATACTAGGAGACACCCCCATAACCTGCCATTTGGAGCTGATTTTCAAGTTTTCTTGGAGTTTTTAGGCTGCCCACTCATGGAAGGAGTCTTGGGAAGAGAATTTGATGCCTAAAGTGTGGGTTAGTCCTATTAGTCCCACATGGGAAATGTATAAAATTTTATTTTTTTGTTATGTCTATATATTCAACTATATGTAACTCTTGAATTTAATGATGAATGTAATCATTTCTTTGTGAGCAACTTTGTGTTTCTCTCTTCCGCACTTGTGTTCAGGGAGCTCCGTGAGGGAGTAAATCCGGGTTCCCTAGGAACCTTGAGGAGGTGTGAGATCTCCAACCCCAAAACCCTACCAAAACCCTATGTTAGCCACTTCAATTCCAAACCCTAGCCGCCCATCATCTTCTTTATTCCACCAATCATCCAAACCCTAATCTACCTCATCATCTCATGGCCCCTCTCTTCCAAGTAGAGGCCGACCACCAGCATCCAGGTCCAGATTGGCTACTTCGAATATAGAGTAAATCCCAGAGGAAGTCAGATCAGCATCCAGGAGAATCAGGATTTCAGCAACATCAATTTTTCAAGTTCTTCTTATCTGGTAAATCCTTTCTTTGAGTATCTGGTTCCTTAACTTGTTCTTCTTCTTTCCCAGATCCTGAGTTCAGGAGAAGCCAACTCTGCCAAAGGACCAATATTGGAGGATCCATTGCAAAGATATCCGAATCCGAGGATCCAACAATCTGCTCGAGAGAGTCCTTCCACCAAACTCTGTGAAGATCACTGCCTGGTACATAACCCTTCCCTTCTCTTTACTTCTGTCCTGTTAAAAGTTCAGAGCGAAACCCTAGGTCTGGGAGTTTCTCAACCCCCAGCGATCCTTTACTTCTGAACTACTCTGATAATCTAGTTTCTTTGAATTGTGCTTTCAATTATTATATAGTTTCTTTCAATTTAGTTTAACTTTCATTTGAGTCAAAGCCGACTTCCAAAAATATAAAAAAATAATAATAAAAAATATATATATATACATTAATTTTAATTTGCTTCCGCATTTCGCATATCCGTTCTGCATCATTTTTGGTATCAGCGCTTTCGTTCTGCATCATTTTGGTATCAGAGCTTTCGTTCTGCATCATTTTGGTATCAGAGCCCTGTCTAGGGTTCTTGCTTGTTTGATTATTTTTTTTTCGTTCCTTTTTACTTTTGCTGCCTGGAGTAGACTCCCCTGGCCATCCGGTCCTAGGAACAAGCGAGATGCAAGCCTCCTCCTCCCATTTCACGGGGATTCCTAGGGCGTGTAGGGGTGCCGCTGGGTTATAACTTCTAGGCAGGGATTGTAAACAGGACACACGTTCTGTTTTTTGCCAGTAACTATCCTGTTTTTCAAATTTTTTCTCCCTGCAAAAAATTCTAAATTAAGTAATTCTTATTTTTCTATAACCAGTATAATTGATAGTAATTTACATAAAATTTTCATGATTTATTGATTTCTATAGATTTTCTGAGATCAATTTTACTGCTATTCTGCCTTTTTTTATTTTCTGCAAGCTGTTTTTTTTATTTGAGTGTGCATAAATTGAATCTATCTTAAGGGCACTGAATTTGCAATATAAGGGAAGGATTGAGACCCTCTCCTTAGCCCAAAACCACCTCCCATGCATTCGAACCTAAGCCTTTAATCTTAAAATTAATTAGACCTAATTTGCCCTAGTGGGCTAGGGACACCAACTGGTCGGGTCTAGACTAGTGTTGAGTCAGTTTGTCTTGTTACTCTGTGTGTGCTTTGTACTCAGTGTCTAGAATGGTGGTTCAGGGATTCTATCCCGAAGGGCTTGTGTGCTGGTCCGCCTACCTGGCCAATCACTGATTGGTATCTAGGTTTGGCAATTAGGGACCTAACACTCCCCATACACCTGCCTGGCTGAGTCCCGAGTTACTACAGGCTAGCTTGCCACTCTGATTGAGCATCTAGTTTGGACTCTAGGTCTAGTGAGCCAGTAGTCCCTTTAGTCTAGTCACATTCTGTGTGCTTGCTTGCATCATCATGTCCACCCGGAACGGAGTACCCTCCCAACCTGGTCAAACCCAACCTGATTTAGAGGCCATGATTAGAACTCTTACCGAAAGTATGACCAAATTGAGTCAGGATATGAATGATGGTTTTGCCCAGTTTAGAGACCGAGCCCAGGGACTTGAGAAACATAGACATCAAAATTGGACCCGTGATCCAAAATTTAATAGGCCCCAACCTCACCCATGCTAGGAGCCTAGGAGGACCTTATACCGTGATCCTGAGTTTAGCCCTAGGAGCCTATACCCATACTTGGTTGACTCAGAGAAGGGACCCGTTAGGAACACCGAACCTTATGCACCCACTTTTGATGGAAGACAAGAGACATATATTAAGTGGGAAGAACAAATGGATCGGTATTTTGAATGCACTAACATATCAGAATTAGGACAAGTTAGGTTGGCCAAAACCAAGTTCACCAAACATGCTAGGTCGCATTGGTATGCTATTGAGCATGAGTGCTATCAAAGAAAAGAGGAAATATATACTTGGAGAGATATGAGAAGTAAGTTGAGAGATAGGTACCTAGGTAGATCCTATGAGAAAAGACTTTTAGACCAATGGTACCAATTGCGACAAGGTAATAGGCCTGTGTCTAAATATATCGAGGACTTCCAGTGGTATGACATGAAATGCAATACCATTGAGACTGAAGCTCAGATCACATCGAGGTTTAGGGTTGGGTTACACCCAGACATTTATAGGAAGCTATGCCTTGAAAAGACCAATAAGTTAGACCGAGCCTACCAAGAAGCCCAAGACTATGAGTGGTCTTTAAGATATAACCAATCAAGTACTTTGGACTTAAAGCCAACCTCTATCAACTTGAGTCAAGTTCCGATTGATCCGAAACCCGTAGTGAACCAGACTTTTGTTTGTCAATTCTCACTTGTGTCACCTCTTGACCAGAAGGATAACACTGAGAAGGAGTTGGCATGGCCATCCCAAAATTAGTTGACCTGACCAGAGCCGTACTTAAAGAGGAATAAAAAGAGAATAGATTAGAACCTTTCAGTGAGATTGAGGAAGAAATATATGAGCCTGACATAAGTTTGATAGATGAATATGAAGAAGAAGAATTTGAGGATATCTCTCCCGATAATTCAATTAACCAACTCCTACCTGATGGGGTTATTGAGGGGACCCCTGCCACTCAAGGAATTCAGGAGCTAACCCTAAGAGAAGACCCTTTTGAGGAAGTTCAGGAAGAGGAAATTGCACCCAATGAGAGTTTAAGTGAGAATACCCCTGAACTCATTGAGGAATCCAAAGAAGACACCCCTGAGTCAAATCTGGTAGAGAAGTGTGAAGAAGGAAGGGGTTCACAAGAATTGCCCATTGAGAAGGTCCAAGATCAAGAAAAAGACAGTAGCTTAGAAGACTTTCTAGATAAACATTCCAAAGACCTTCCTGATAACCTTCCACCTTCTAGGAGCACCCAGCCTACCCTAGAACTTGCACTTGTAGACCCTCCTAGAGCAAATCATGAGGTTTGGATGAGTGCACCTATAGAACAATGTCCTCATTTTAAGGTTGTCCTGAATAACCAAGGTATGTTTCTTGTTTCCTATAAGCCACCTCAAAACTCTGATTCTTATTTCCTACCGTTCCCTGAATCTTCTCATGTTTCTAGAGCTATGGGGTTACACTTTACTGAGATTTCTAGGTTGCAAGACTCCTTAGAACCTATTAGGTTTGCCACTTACTTCTGGAAGACCTTATGGCACCTACTAGGCATCCATAATAAGTTTTCATGCTCTGCATGCCCTCCTCCGATCCAAGGTCAAACCTAGAGAGCCTTAGTTTGTTAGGTTTAGACCTAGGGTTCCTTTGGAATAAAGTCCATTCTTTAGGAATGTGTCATCGGTCTAGTTTAGTTTTTCTTGACCCTTTACTAGGCTTTGGCTCAGATTTTGGTTTGATTGAGAGCACCAGGAATTGGGATTTGTATTTTGTCCAGGGCTGAAATTGCATTCAATGTTTTGATCAATAGGTCTATAGGCTAGAGTCCCTTTGAAATTGTTCATGGATACAAGCCTCACACACCACTTGATCTGATTTCACTATTAGCCCACACACACAAGTCTCTTGATGCACTTGCATAGCATGTAAAGGACTTGCATAAAGAATTCATGCCAAAATAACTTTAAGTAATGAAACTTATAAGAAGTTGGCTGATTCTCAAAGGCGAGTCAAAACTTTTGTTGAGAGACTATGTAATGATTAGGTTAAGGCCTGAGCAGTTTTTTCCTGGAACCGTTAGAAAGTTACATGCTAAAGGAGCTGGACCATTTAGAGTAGTGAAGAGAGTAGGATACAATGCCTATGTGCTCGAGTTGCCTCCAAACTAGGCAATAGCTCTACTTTCAACATTACAGACTTAGTAGAGTATAGGGAGCCAGTTATGATTCCTAGTAAGCCTTTGAAACCTAATCCTGTTATTGAGAGTGATCCCGACCCGTGTGTCCACCAACAACTAGCCTGTGAGGAAAAAGCAGATTGAAAGGATCCTGGATGATCAGGTTATCTCTACTCGTAATCGAGGATACCAAAGATACCTGGTCCGCTAGCAAGAAAGGCCAGATTCTGATGACTCTTGGATCTCCCGAGAAGAATTACAAGAATTGGATCCAGACCTCTTGGAGAGATACCAGAGCCAGCTTGATCCATACTCGACAGGGTCGAGTCCTCCCACCCCGGGAGAATTGGTGCGGGCACCAGACTCAGAAGAGACTTCAGGGCTCTATCTGGATCTCTGATTGACCTTGCCCGAAGAATTAGGATTTTCTGGTTTTGTAATAAGGGTTGACTTGGTCAACTCAATTTTAATCTTGAGTCTGTATTTCCCTGTAATCTAAATTTTGTTGAGTCATGTTGACTCAGTACAAGTCCTAGTAGTGGTCTAGGTCTTCTCCAGGTTGGTGCCACTTTTTTTCAGTCAAGTCAAGGTCCAGGGTGCCACATTTTTTCTTCCAGGCCCAAGCAAGTGGGTGCCACACTCCCAGCCACACGCCAGAGTCCAGGAGGTGCCACATCTCCATCCAGTGTCTTTGGTCCCTACACCACAAGAAGTAAGTTCCTTTTTTTTCTTGCACCACTTGGGAGAGAAATCCATCAAGATACCTCAATCCAAGGAGGAGCCAATTTCTTTCCAGATAAACCCAAGCTAGGATGGCAAGAATTTTCTTGAAGAGAGGATCAAGGAGGTGCCCCACAAAGTTCCATAAAAATCCAAGTTATAAAAGGGAAGAGAGCATGTCTTGGGGAGAAATTCAAGGAGGTTCCCAAAAGTTTCCAAAGGTGCCAAAGCCATGAAAGGAAGAAGCCTAAACTTGTGGAGCAAGACTAGGAGTTGTCCAAATGAGCCAAACCATGAAGGAAAAATCCTTGATTCATGGAGAGATACTAGGAGACACCCCCATAACCTGCCATTTGGAGCTGGTTTTCAAGTTTTCTTGGAGTTTTGGGCTACCCACTCATGGAAGGAGTCTTGGGAAGAGAATTTGATGCGTAAAGTATGGGTTAGTCCTATTAGTCCCACATGGGAAATGTATAAAATTTTATTTCTTTGTTATATCTATATATTCAACTCTATGTAACTCTTGAATTTAATGATGAATGAAATCAATTTCTTTGTGAAAAACTTTGTGTTTCTCTCTTCCACACTTGTATTCAGGTGTTGAGCTCCGTGAGGGAGTAAATCCGGGTTCCCTAGGAACCTTGAGGAGGTGTGAGATCTCCAACCCCAAAACCCTACCAAAACCTAGGTTAGCCACTTCAATTCCAAACCCTAGCCGCCCATCATCTTCTTCATTCCACCAATCATCAAAACCCTAATCTACCTCATCATCTCACGGCCCCTCTCTTCCAAGTAGAGGCCGACCACCAGCATCCAGGTCCAGATCGGCTACTTCGAATACAGAGCAAATCTCAGAGGAAGTCAGATCAGCATCCAGGAGAATCAGGATTTCAGCAACATCAATTTTTCAAGTTCTTCTTATCTGGTAAATCCTTTCTTTAAGTATCTGGTTCCTTAACTTGTTCTTCTTCTTTCCAGATCCTGAGTTCAGGAGAAGCCAACTCTGCCAAAGGACCAGTATTGGAGGATCCATTGCGAAGATATCTGAATCCGAGGATCCAACAATCTGCTCGAGAGAGTCCTTCCACCAAACTCTGTGAAGATCACTGCCTGGTACATAACCCTTCCCTTCTCTTTACTTCTGTCCTGTTAAAAGTTCAGAGCGAAACCCTAGGTCTGGGAGTTTCTCAACCCCCAGCGATCATTTACTTCTGAACTACTCTGATAATCTAGTTTCTTTGAATTGTGCTTTCAATTATTATATAGTTTCTTTCAATTTAGTTTAACTTTCATTTGAGTCAAAGCCGACTTCCAAAATATATAAAAAATAATAATAATAATATATATATATACGTTAATTTTAATTTGCTTCCGCATTCCATATATCCGTTCTGCATCATTTTTGGTATCAGCGCTTTCGTTCTGCATCACATTATCTAAAACTGACCAGCTAGTCGACACGACATCCAGACACATGTTGCTTAGCTTCATGGATGCCTTCTCAGGATATAACTAAATTCATATGAATCCAAAAGATGAGAAAAACACCACATTCATAACAAACAAAGATATCTATTGTTATAAAGTAATGCCTTTTGATTTAAAAAATATGGGGATAACCTATTAATGCCTAGTCAACAAGATTTTTAAAGACCAGATAGGCAGGAACATGCAAGTTTATGTTGATGTTATGCTTATAAAAAGCAAAGAAGAAATATTCACATCACTGACCTAGAAGAAACCTTCAATAATCTATGTTTCCATCGGATGAAACTAAACCCAACTTAAGTACGTATTTGGCATCACAGCATGAAAGTTTCTTAGTTTTGTAGTCACCCGATAGGGGATCGAGGCAACCTCAAGAAGATCTGGGCAATAATTGATAGAGGCATCCAACTTCCAAGAAGGAGGTTCAGTAGTTAACCGATCAAGTAATGGCCCTTAGTTGCTTTATCTCTCATTCGATTGAATACTATCTGCCATTCTTCAAGGCACTATATAAAATACATAACTTCACCTGGATAGATAAGTATCAAGTAGCCTTTGAGGAACTAAAGAAGTTCCTTGCCTCGCCCCCTTGCTATCCAGACCCAAAGTCGGCGAGGAGCTCTTCCTGTACCTTATCATCTCTATAAAAGCGATCAATTCGGTGCTTATCTATATTGGTGAAGATGGGACATAGAGACTAGTTTATTACATTAGCAAGGTGTTGCATGATGCATGGACTAGGTATACTTAGTCCAAAAAGTATATTTTCTGCTTATTATTTATGCACAATGTTGCAGGCCTTATTTTCAAGCTCACCCGATTATCATCCTCACTGATCAATTATTAAGAGATATATTGAGCTGGCCAGACACTTCTAGATTCTTGGCAAAATGGATGACAAACTTCAACAAGTTTGACATCTCATATCCCTCAAGTTCATCACAGAAGGTCCAAGTCCTAGCCGACTTCTTGGTAGAATGCACATGGATAAATGATGAGTCCGTAGAATCCCATACAGGGACCACTTGGATCCTCCATGTGGCTAGCACATCCAACTCGTTAAGAAGTGGAGCTGGCCTCATTCTAGAAAATTCAGATAGAGTACTCATTGAGTATGCACTGTGCTTTCTATTTAGAGCGACTAACAACCAATCCAAATATGAAGCTCTTCTAGCATAGTTGAAACTATCCTATGAGCTTTAAGTGAAGAGCATAAGGGTCTTCACTGACTCATATCTCATGGCCAGCCAAGTCACCAGTGAGTTTGAGGCTCGAGACCCCATAAAGAAGTACTTGGATAAGGTACAGGCCATTATGATAGCATTCCAGCATTTTAACATTTCCCACATCCCTCGAGAGGAGAATGCCCATGCAGATAGCCTCTCTTGACTCGGGTCCTTGGCTGATTCCTCACTCGGATGGACATTCATTGAATACCTGAAGGCCCCTAGCATCACCATGCCCAAGGAGGTCTAACAGGTCATTCACGAGCCAAGTTGGATTGACCCTTATGTCAAGTATATAGCTAAAGAAATCATACCCAATGATCGTGTGGAGGCTAGGCTTCTAAAGTGGAAGATCTCCTAGTTTGTGCTATTGGATAGGCAACTCTACAAGAAGTCCTACTCATACCCACTGTTGAAATGCCTGAGGTCTTTGGAAGCTAACTATGTCTTCCAAGAGACCCATGAAGGCATTTATGGAATCACTTGGGAGGCAGGTCTTTGGTTTACAAGGCACTCAGGTAGGGATACTATTGGAACACTATGCGAGAAGATGCAGTCGAGTTCATGCAAAAATGCAATTGGTGCCAGCAACATGCTTACATCCAGTGGCAACCTATTGCTTTGATGTCTTAGTTCTCCCTCCTCCTGGTCGTTTGCCTAGTGGGGGTTGGACATATAGCATCTGGCCAGCAAAGATATTTGCTTATCGTCATTGATTACTTCATAAGTGGATAGAGGTAGAGCCCCTAGCACCATAACAGAGAGCAAGGTCAAGTCTTTTCTTTTGGAACTCCATCATCTATCAATTTGGGCTTCCCTACACACTCATCACCAATAATGACCAGCAGTTCAACAATCAAATGTTTAGAGAATTCTAAACCAAGCTTCACATTTGTCACTGGTTCATGTCCATGGGCCACCTGCAAACCAACGGTGAAGCTAAGGTGACAAATCGAATGATTCTTCAAGGTTATAACTCGATTATTGATTTTGATGATAAGCAAAATATTTAAGTATAAGTTGAGTACTGATGATTTCTTTGAAGTGTATTTTTATAAAAAAAGGTGCTCATCAACTTGACAAAAATTGTTTGATTGAAGAAGTCCCAAATTTTGATGAAAGATCTACTTAAAGAGAACTTTGATAATTGAAGATTGCTTGAAATGATACATGAGTTCAATACAAACTTGTTTCAGCAGAAGTTCAGGTGTTTATGTGAAAATCTTAGTGAAGTGTTGACTCAAAGAGTCGACACATGACTCAAGTATCGACATATGACTGAGGAAGTGTCGACTCAAGCCGGTACGCAAGCAGAGTTTTAGTGGCATAGCCGAAGTGTCAACACATGAATGTCTGGTGTCGACTCAAAGTATCAATACATGGATCAGCTCATCGCATGAGATTTTTGGGTTACAGAACTTGCTGAAGTTGAAGACTTGCCTGAAGTGTCGACACATTGATGCTAAGTGTCGACTCAAAGTATCGACTCACCTGAGAAAGTGTCGACATATCTGAGAATTCTAGAAAGCTACATTGAAGATATTTGAACTAGGTGTTTACTCATGGAGTGCAAGTGTCGACCCTATGTGTCGACTCACAGCTTGAAGTGTTGACACTTGGAGTTCTAGAAATAGTAACGGCTAGTTTTTCAAACATAGAACTCGCTCCTCTTGGGTCCCAACAGCTAGTTTTTCATGTCTAACAGCTATAAACTAAGTTTGAGGCCTTAGGAAGGTATTTATATGATTCAAATCAAATCAAAATACAAGAGAATGAAAAAGGAACAACCAAGAGAGAAGAAAAGAAGAGCATTCACTCATATTCATTAGTTCAACCAACTTCAAGCAAAAGCAAGTCTCCAAGCATTCAAGAGCATTCAAGATCTACCTTCTTGAGCATTAAAAGAGGCTTCATCAAGTTGGAGGCAGTACTACAATAAAGCTTCAAAGAGATACCCACTTATTATTAGAAAGCTTTATTTGTTACTTTACTTCAAACTTATATTTGTTCTAAAGGTTTTGGTTAGCCTATTGAAAAATCAAGGAAAGTTATTGGTAAGCCTTTGAAAACCATTTAGGTTCTTGGTTAGCCCGTGATGAGCCTTAAAACCATTTAGGTTCTTGGTTAGCCCGAAAAACCAAGATTTTGACTTATGAGCCTTGTGAAAATAAGTCGGGTTTTGATTAGTGAGCTCGAAAAACTAATCGGCTATAATCGATTGAGATTATAGTGAATTTCCAAGTGGGTCTTGGGGAGTGGATGTAGGTGCATTGGAAAGCACCGAACCACTATACTTCTTTTGTATTTGTAATTGCTTGTCTCTTCAATCCTCTCTTCAAATTGCTCATCTTTATTATTTTATATTTCCGTTGCATACTTATTAAAGAGCACTTCACTTGCATTCATAGTACCTAGTTTATTTATTGGATTGGTTTACATTCTTGCATTCCATTCAAATAATTTTTAGAAATCCAATTCACCCCTCCTCTTGGGTTGCTTACTAGGCAACAAGTGGTATCAGAGCCCTGTTATCAATTTATAGGTCTAATTGCCTTGAGTAAAGATCTATGATAGCCCCTATTGGTACTAGTGTAGTTGAGGGACAAGCCTTAAATAGACCTCCATTATTTAATGGATCAAATTATACTTATTGGAAAACTAGAATGAGAATATATATGCATTCAATTGATTATAACTTATGGAAGGTTGTTGATAAAGGTCCACATATTTCTTCGATTGTGCTTAATGGTGTTTCCATCCCAAAGCTCAAAGAGGATTGGGATGAAAATGATATTAAACAATCCGAGATCAATGCGAAAGCAATGAATCTCTTCTATTGTGTATTAGATCCTAGTGAATTTAATAGGATTTCTACTTGCACATCCATCAAGGAAGTATGGGACACACTTGAAGTTACCCATGAGGGTACCGATCAAGTAAAAAATACTAAAGTGAACATGTTAGTGCATACATATGAAATATTTTGAATGGAACCTAATGAATCTATCACTGATATGTACACAAGATTTACAAATATTGTAAATAGAATGATAAGTTTAGAAAAAATAATGTCTAATGCTAATCTTGTCAACAAAATCCTTAGGTCACTTCCAACTTCATGAGATTCGAAGGTGACTGCTATCCAAGAAGCTAAAGATGTTGACAAACTACCATTGAAGCAATTGGTGGGATCGCTCATGGCTTATGAGCTCAACCTAAAGCAAAAATTTATGGATATAAATAAGAAGAAAAAGGGGATTGCATTCAAGTCTACTGTTCAAGAAGAATCCTCAAATGAAGAATCTGAAGAAGAAGAAGAGGATGAGAGTGAAGAAGCATTCCTTGCAAAAAAATTCAGAAGGTTCATGAAGAGAAGAAAGTTTTCCTATAAGAAGAAGTTTCAATCAACTAAAAGAAGGGAAAAGAAAAAGAAAAAGAAAAAGAAAAAGAGAAGGAAAAGGAGAAGGAGATACCTTCATGCTTCAAGTGTAAAAAGCCTGGATACTATAAATTCAACTGCCATCTCCTAAAGAAGTCAAGGAAAAAAGCTATGATGGCTACCTGGAGTGATAATGAAGACTCTAGGTTAGAAGAAGAACAAGTTGAAATTGCAAATCTATGTCTCATGGCATATCAAGATCAAGAAGAGGTAATTTCTGATACAGAAATAGATTTTACTTTTGATGAATTAAAAATGTTTTGATGAATTAGTTCATGATTACAAATTGATTTTATCTGAAAACAAAAAATTGAAAAAGCATGCAAATAATTTTTCTCATGAAAACAATTCTTTATTAAATGAAGTTAGTGATTTGAAAACTAAACTAGATGTCTTAGAAAAGAAAAATAAGGCTTTAACAATGGAAAATGATGTTTTAAAAAGACCTTAAAATATCATTTCAAATGGCGATCTTTTGAAGAAAAACAAGGATTTAGAATTAGAAAACAAAAATTATAAAAATGAGCTTGACAAAATAAAACCTTTTGTTGAAAAGTTCATCTACAGTTCAAAAAAACTAAATCTTCTTCTAAACAACCAAAGAGCCATTTCTAACAAAGCAGGATTAGGTTATAGACCTCAAAGACAACAAAAATATTTCAAAAACTTTTTTGTACCTGCATCATCTAGATTACATGTTTCTCATGCAAAAAATAATCATAAAGATTTTCAGTGTAATATAAGAAAAATTAATACTTATGAAAAAATTTGGGTTCCAAAAGGAACCAATTTAAGTGCTAACCCTAAAGGACCCAAGTTGGCTTGGGTACCTAAAAACAAAGCTTAATTTGTTTTACAGGTGTGTCTTGCAACCAAGGAGAACAAAAGACTATGGTATCTTGATAGTGGTTACTCAAGGCATATGACAGGAGATGTAAAGCAATTCACTCTCTTGAGGCAATGAATGGAAGGAGTGTGACCTTCGAGGATAATGGTAAAGAAAAAATCATTGGCATTAGTAAGGTTCACATCACCCCTTCTACATGTATTAATAATGTACTTTTAGTTGATGGTTTGAAACATAATCTTTTAAGTATTAGTCAGTTTTGCGACAAAGGTTTTCAAGTTATTTTTAAATCATCTTATTGCATAATTGCTAGTCATGATAAAAATGGAGTACAATTCATTGAAAAAAGGCATGGTAATATTTATTTAGTAGATTTAGATAATCTATCATTGCCTAATGGAGAATGCCTAGTTGTAATGAATTCTACTATAGATGAGACTAGTTGGCTTTGGCATAGAAGATTAGGACATGCTAGTATGTATTTACTTTCAAAACTTTGTAAAAATGATTTAGTAAGAGTTTACCAAAACTTATTTTTGAAAAAGATAGAGTTTGCCAAGCTTGCCTATTTGGAAAACAAGTCAAAACTTCTTTCAAGCCTAAAGGTTTTGTTACCACTAGTAGGCCACTAGAACTACTCCATATGGATCTCTTTGGACCAACTAGAACATCTAGTCTATGAGGTAAGGGATATAGATTGGTTATAGTGGATGATTTTTCAAGATTTAATTGGATTTTCTTTCTTGCTTATAAAGATGAATCATTTTCTGCATTTGTAAAGTTTTATCAAAAAATCTCAAATGAAAAAGGTACTTCTGTTATTTACATACGAAGTGATCATGGGTCTGAATTTAAAAATCAAGATTTTGAAAGTTTTTGTAATGAGAAAGGTATAGAACATAATTTTTCTGCACCTAGGACACCTCGGCAAAATGGGATAGTAGAAAGGAAAAATCGTACATTAGAAGAAATGGCACGCACTATGCTTTGTGAAAATAATTTACCAAGATATTTTTAGGTAGAAGCTATTAATACTGCCTGCTATATTTTAAATTGAGTTTTAATCCGACCTATTTTAAGGAAAACTCTTTATGAACTTTGGAATCAAAGAAAACCAACTTTGAAGTATTTTTGAGTTTTTTCTTGTCAATGTTTTATTTTGAATAATGATAAAGAAATCTTGAAAAATTTGATGCCAAGTCTGATGAAGGTATCTTTCTAGGATACTCTACATCAAGCAAAGCATACAGAGTTTTTAACAAAAGAACCCTGGTTGTAGAGGAATCAGTACATGTGGTTTTTGAAGAGTCTACTAACCAATCCTCCAGAAAAGAGGATACTTCTGATGCATGTGCAGGTGCTGATAAGCTACAAAAGTTGACATTGGGTGATCAACCCTCTCAACAAAGTGAAGAAAATCAAGACAAAGATGACAAAGGTGAAGCCATACAATCCACACCAAAGCACCAAGATTTACCTAAGGAGTGGAGGTATGCTCATGGACATCCTAAGAAATTAATCCTAGGTGATCCATCAAAAGGGGTAAGAACTCGAGCATCAATTAGAAATGAATGTGATTACATTGCCTTTATTTCTCAAGTAGAGCCTACATGTTTTGAAGATGCTGAAAAAGACCCTAACTGGATAAATGCTATGCAAGATGAATTAATTCAGTTTAATAGAAATAATGTTTGGATATTAATAGAAAGACCATCCAATGTTTCTATTATTGGCACTAAATGGGCGTTTAAAAATAAGTTAGATGAAAATAGAATTGTTATTGAAAATAAAGCTAGGCTAGTTTCCAAAGGCTACAATCAGGAGGAAGGAATTGATTTTGATGAAACCTTTGCTCCTGTTGCTAGACTTGAAGCAATTAGACTACTATTAGCATTTGCTTGTTTTATAAATTTCAAACTCTTTCAAATGGATGTTAAAAGTGCTTTTCTAAATAGCTTTATAGTTGAAGAAGTTTTTGCTGAACAACCACCCGATTTTGAAAATCATACATATCTTGATTATGTTTTCAAATTGCCCAAAGCTCTTTATGGTTTAAAGCAAGCACCCCGAGCATGGTATGAAAGACTCAGCAAATTTTTGATTGAAAATAAATTTTTTAGAGGCCATGTTGATAAAACTTTGTTTCTTTCTAAAGAAGAAAGATGATGACTTATTAGTAGTGCAAATCTATGTTGATGATATTATTTTCAGTGTTACTAATGAGATTCTTTGTCAAGAGTTTGCTAAGCTAATGCAGGGTGAGTTCGAGATGAGCATGATGGGATAACTTAATTTCTTCTCGGACTCTAAATCAAGCAAACCAAAGATGGAATCTTCATCAACCAAGCTAAGTACACAAGAGAGATCATAAAGAAGTTTGGGATGGAGACTACTAAGTCAATAGGTACACCTATGAGCCCCTCTTGTAAGCTTGAAAAAGATGAGCATGGTAAATTTGTCGATCAAAAATTATACAGAGGTATGATTGGCTCTTTATTGTATTTGACTACTAGTAGACCAGATATAATGTTCAGTATATGCATGTGTACTAGATATCAGTCTGATCCTAAGGAATCACATCTGTTGGCTGTTAAGCGCATTATTAGATATCTATCTGGTATAATTGATATTGGCTTGTGGTATTCTAGAGACTCATCTGCTAATTTAATTAGATATTCTGAAACTGATTTTGCTGGGTGTAAATTAGATAGAAAAAGTACTAGTAAAACTTGTCAATTTCTTGGAGTTAACTTAATCTCCTGGTTTAGCAAGAAACATACTTCAGTCGCACTATCCATAGCTGAGGCTAAGTATATTGCACCAGGAAGTTGTTGTGCCCAAATCTTGTGGATTAAGCAATAACTTGAGGATTTTGGAATCAAATTAACTAGCACACCCATAAAATATGATAATACTAATGCTGTTTGTTTAACTAAGAATCCTGTTCAACATTCTATAAGTAAACATATTGAAATTAGGCATCATTTTATTAGAGACCATGTTGAAAATAATGATGTTGTGCTTGAATTTATTTGTACTGAATTGCAATTAGCTGATATTTTAACTAAGCCTCTCCAAGAAGATTGGTTCAGTATGATTAGAAGAGAACTTGGGGTCACTAATTTTTTGATTGAAATCTTTATATTCTCTGACCCATAAAAGATCAAATTTGGCATCAATTACACTCCATTATCTTGAATTTCATTGTATTTCTAGTGTTTTTGCTCTGTACTTCATTTTCCTTTTTTTCGATTTTAAGTCAATGTGTCGACACCTATATGTGTCGACACATGGCACTGTGTTGTGAGTCGATACATGAATGGCTACAGACCGAAGATAAAGGCCAAAATGAAGTATTCTTTTCCCCTATTTCTTCCCAACTCGAGCTGACACTTGCCCTAGCTCTATTCCATCCACTTCTTCCCTCCAAATCTTTGCTCAAACCCTCTCTAATTCCCATTTTAGATGGATTTTGGTTTGGATTTTACCACTTTCCCTCTCTCGTTTTGATTTTGGACTGTGAAAAACCCTAGTTTTTTTTTCCATCTTGTTATTTATCTGTGAAATGGGACCTAGAAAACAAGTTGTTCGTCGCCCTCGGCCATCCAACCATGAAGAAGAGAGAAGGACAAAAGCCAGACATGAAGCCGAAGCTCTAGATCCACCTATTCGGCCACTTTTCACTACTTCCAGTCACATGAGTTCGAAGACAGTTGTCGGAAGACGTCGTGTAGACTTTGGATTTGTCGACCAGCAGCACTTTCGGATTGGTCAGTGGATTAGAGATGCTGGTTTGACTTCTTTCTGCTCATTGAGTGAGAGATTCTACTTGGGCCTGATACGAGAGTTCTACGGATCCTTAGTCCGTGGTAGTGATGGATGGATCACGTAGGTTTGTGGCAATGATATCCCGGCGTCTGTAGAGGTTCTGAGCAAAGTATGGGATATACCCCTGACTGGATCTATAGTTGATAGCTTGGTGGACAGATTTAATGGACTCCAGTGCATTTTCGAGTCAGATACTCTACCTGAGGGAGCCACTATTCTAGCATCCCGTCTTTCTACTGAGATGAGACTACTACATCATATTGTTGCCCGGATTCTTCTACCAAAGATCAGACGTTTTGACTACATCATAGAGAGAGGCTGCTTGTGATGGTCTCATTAGTTCAGCATACTCCCGTTTGCCTTCCAGTACTCATGATACATCAGATGATGGAGGCATCGACCAGTCAGAGACTATGTTTGCCCTACGGGATGGGCTTGACATTACTCTTCAGAGCATATGGAGTGACATTCGATGATGAGCCCTTTCGAATGCTTTTACATACTATGTCTTGACATCAGGTCACTACACCGGATGGGATATCAATTATTCAAAGGCTAGTGGAGATGCAGAGTATTAGGACAGGCCAATGACAAAGATGAGGACACTGCAGAGGAGGAGCACATATATTCAGGCGAGGTAAGACCTTCAGAGGCACATCAACCAAAGATTCAGCCTGAGCCAGCAGCACAGCCAAAGTCTGCTCCTTAGTCTGAGTCAGCTACCCAGCCTTAGCTAGCTCAGTCAGATGCTCCAAGAGATTTAGAGAGTCTTATGGATAGAGTTAGTCGCATAGAGACAGATATTATGATTGTTCGACAGCAACTTGACTGCTTCATAATGGAGATGAGAGAGAACCACAAAGGATTTAGAGATGGCATCTCCACTATTTTATCCGCACTGTCCAGACCCTCTTCTGGGAGTATTCCCGACTCATCTACTCCAGCTCCACCTGCACCAGGATTAGAGATTGACACTGATGGTGATACTGACTCTAACGGTTTCAACTTTCTAGACTTGATGACAGAGCCAGTGGCAGAGATAGCAGTTAACTTACCTAGGAGTCCCATTCAAGATCCTTCGAGTTCATCCTTTTAGACTCCTATTCTACCTAAACCACTGTCTAGATCTGTTGATCTCTCTGCCATTCCTATACTATCACCTATTATTGATTCACCTATTATTGATTATCCTATTAATGATACACCTATTGTTTCTTCAGCTAATACACCTATCATTTCTTCAATTGATATACCGATTTTTGATACACCTATAGTTGATACACCATCCTTGCATACATCTTCTCTTATTCGGGAGCTAGATTTCTACACACCTGGTTTTCATTATCTTGATTCCGGTCCTTCATTTGATCGTACACCACATCCGATAGTTGTAGAGATTGTCGCTCCAATCTGTTCTGTTCCTGCTGATGACATAGCCTCCACCTCTTCTGCTTCAGCTAGAGGCAGGATCTATGTTCGATGCAGAGGACGTGATCATCGTACTCCTTCATGATTGACCAGGTCTCGTCATTGTGATCTCAGATCGATATAGCCTCGATCTCATGCTTTCACTGATACTAGACCAATCGAGATTGGATCTTCAGAGGATGAGGATGTTCATTAGGATAGATTTTATAGTTTGTATTTCTGCACTTTCTGTATATTTTGAAGTTTCCTTTATTCATCAAACTCTTTTTAAGTGAATGAAATATTATGTTTCATCTTATGACTTTGAGTGAATGAAATATATTAATTAATCTTAGTAATTCATTATCTTCTTTTATGATTGAGTGAATGGATCACATTTATATTCAAACTTATTAACTTCTTCCTTCCTTTTTTAATGATAACAAAAAGGGGGAGAAATCAATATAAGTATAAATAAAAATATGCATGATGAAAGAAATTTATTCTGAAAATCTGAAATTTTTGGACATTTCTGTGCGAAAGAACTTTATTTTGAAAATCTAAAATTTTTGGACATTTCTGTGCGAAAGAACTTTATTTTGAAAATCTGAATCGGTTTTGATTAGTGAGCCTAGAAAACTAATTGGCTGTAATCGGTTGAGATTATAGTGAATTTCCAAGTGGGTCTTGAGGAGTGGATGTAGTTGCATTAGATAGCACCGAACCACTATACTTCTTTTGTGTTTGTGATTGCTTGTCTCTTCAATCCTCTCTTCAAATTGCTCTTATCTTTATTATTTTATATTTCTGTTGCATACTTATTAAAGAGTACTTCACTTACATTCATAGTACATAGTTTATTTATTGGATTGGTTTATATTCTTGCATTCCATTCAAATAATTTTTAGAGATCCAATTCACCCCCCCTCTTGGGTTGCTTACTGGGCAACAGTAGGACTAGGTTGGATGAGGCTAAGGATTGGTTTGTGGAAGAACTTCTCAATGTTTTGAGGGTGTACCACACCACTCCTTGAACTTCGACTAATAAGATACCTTTCAACCTGGTCTTTGGTACCGAAGTGGGGATACCGATCGAGATTGATCTTCCAACCATATGGACCGAGCACTATGATGAGTCAAGAAATCCAGCATGAATGCTTCTTAACCTTGACCTATTAAAAGAGAGTACAAACAAGGCTTGCCTCTTCATGGCATATATCAACAATGGGTAGCTCAGTACCACAACTCATGGGTGAAGTTCAAGTCTTTCCACCCAGGAGACCTTGTCTTGAACCCATTGGAAGTGTTTAGGCTAACTGAATAAGGCAAGCTATATCCAAATTAGAAAGGACCTTATCAGGTGGTTGAAGCCCTACACCAAGGGGCTTACCAGATCACCGAACTTGATAAAAATCAGATTCCTCGAATATGGAATGCTGAGAATCTTTGAATGTACTATCAATGATATATACGCTCCACTTGAAAATGAATAGTCTTTTTCTAGCAAAAGCTTTAGCTCTCTTTTCCATGAAAAATCTATCCGATCGATTGAAAGTCGATCAAAGTCTGATGGACCACTCTGCAACACCATCTTCGAAGATAGGTCACTCCATAGTACCATCGCCAACCTAGCTAACTGGAAGTCGATTGAAGTCTAATGGGCTACTCCACAGCACCATCTCCTTAGACGGGTCACTCCACAGCATCTCACCTACCTGGCTAACTGGAAGTCAGTCGAAGTCTGATGGGCTGCTCCACAGTGTTGTCTTCTCAAATGGATCACTCCATAACACCATAGATAAGTCTATTAAATATCCTAAATTAAGTTTAAAGTATGTATTAATTGATCTATATTTCTTAGAAATTAATATTTTTTATTTTTCTAGAAAAGGGGTCATAGATGTAAAGAGCTCGATTTTTGAAGTCCAATACTATAAATAGCACTCAAATCAAAGTTCGAATGAGTCCAGAATCAGAGTTTAAAGATTATTAATAAAATACATAAATTTTAAAGCAGTTGGTCCACCATAAACTGGCTAGCTGGTTCATAGAACGATCAAACCATGAAAGCCATTGTTAATGGTCCACGGCCCTTGTTTATGGACCATCTTGCTCTTCCTCGCCATCAAGAGCTGCTCGATGTCGGAGAACCTCCCGAGAAGCCATCCACGATCGGAAACATGCCGGAGACATGCTTAGCCACCATCTTCCATCCTCTTCCTTCGATCAGCCACCCAAAATCATTTGTCGTTTGTTCATCCTCAATATCATCCACCATCGATGCCACCTGCAACCATCACCATTGGTCGAGAAGCCATCCAAGGCTAGAGGAGATGCTGAGAAGTCACCCATCACCTAAAAGACCAGTCGAGCACTTGTCCATGGATGAAAAATCCTATGAGGTCTCGATTTGTTCTTCTTCTGAAAACTGAGATCATCGTCGTCCACTCATCTTCTTTGCCCCCTCATCGCCAGTTGGAGAACCTCCCAAGAGCCCATTCATAGCTGGAAACAAGCTGGACAAACCACCAGGAAGCTCCTAACTGGCCACCGTCCTCCGTTATCCCCTACTATGGTCACGATCATTTGCCACACCGCTCCACTATCTTCTCCCTTTGTTCTTCCGGTCATCCACCATTGCTGCCATTTGCCCATGGTCGAAGGAGATGCCAGAAGTCCATTGCTAGCCATGCCTATGCCCCACATTGATGATTTCCTCCTTTAATCTACCACCCAGCACCACCGTGAGCCGCCTGCCACCATCATTTGCTGAGAGCCCATCACTGGCCATCCACCACTTCTCCTCCATGCACCACCCATGACCTCTTTCTTGGCTACCATCATCTTATGGTCCAGCCTATCCTTCATATTATGTGAAGCCTCCTTTGCCTTACTATTTCAAATCATGCTTCTTCCCATCACCCGAGCCACCTTTTCCTCTATTCAGTCACCATGTCACCATCGGCTGCCATAAACTCGCACCATCCGCCCACCACCGCAATTCATCTAGAGCTGAGAGAAGAAAAAGGAATTCAAATGGGAAGAGGAGATCTCAAGCAAGATGCGATATGGGGTTGAGATTCAGCCACATGAGAAAGGAAGGATATCATTGATCACCCAGTCAGGCCACACATCGGATGGTTGAGATTGGTTTTTATGATATATTACCAAATTTGATCCAGATTGACTCCAAATTTGAGAGAGAGAAAGCTCTTGACGAGCCCTATAAAAGGAGGACCACAGGCAATAGTTTAGGCATCAGTTCCTCAACAAAATTTTATTTTCTTTCATAGTTTAGTTTTATATTTTAAGAGAGAGAAAGAGGAATAAAGAAAAAGAGTTTTTCAAGAGAGGAGGTGCGGTGACGAAGCCCCAAATATCCATGAAGATATATCCAAGAGCCATGTGTGAATGAGGTATAGTTTGTAGGGAAGTACGGGTGTCCGTTCATTAATGTTTGTAATTGTTTTCTCTTCTATACAATTGAATAAATACTTTCAATCTCTTTTCAATTATTTTCTGTTGATTTCCTAAATTAATCACCTATAGGTAGGATGGATCATGATCCTAGTATAATATGGTCTATGCTCAGCATAGATAATTGATTTTAGGATCTTTATTCATGTATTTTGTTAGGATCTGTTCAACTCAATCATTAGATAGCCTATACTTATGGGATGGACCATGATCCTAATAAGATATGGTTCATACTTGGTAAGATAGCCTATGCTAGGAATTAATTTGAAAGATTCTAAAATAAATATGGATTTCAATTATTTAGATTAGAACAAATACATGATTTATGTTTGTGATTACCTAGAAATTTGAAGACATCTTTTTACCATTTAAAATCCTCGATCTCATATTTAATTTGAATTGATTAGTTTTAATTAAACCATTATCTATCTTTTTAAATCTAAATATTTATCTCTTTCTTTATTTTCTTAATGAAATAATTATCCTTGATTCTCGAGGATACGATCCCTACTCATCCTAGCTATAGTAGTGAGTTAGGTATTTATTTTGATCACCTATGATAATGATCAAATTTTGATACTGTTGTCGGGGATCTAGGCACAATTATTTTACAAAAAAAGTAAAAAATTCTTTTTTATTCCAATCATTATTCTCTTTTGTTTTATTGCTCTTTTTTATTTTAGTTGTCTTAATTATTAGATTTCCTTCTATTCTTGTTAACATATAAAAAATTTTACTTTTTCTCTTTAGATTTTAGAATTAGATCTTAGCATATACTTGTAATAAAATAAATAATAAAGATTTAAATTACATAAAAATAATCTTTGCATTAATTAAAATCTAATTATAAAAAATTAAAAATAATAATTAAATATATTATGAATAGCAATAACAAAGAATTTAAAGTTCATTGATGTAGTCTCATCGGAAAGTTGGTTGATGTCATGTTGCTTTCTTCCATCGTACTCCATGGAGTGACTGGAATTTCTCTTTTTCTTCCTTTTTAGATCTTGATCTGAAGATTGCAATAGGCTTGAAGATAGTGTAGGGGCATAACTCTCCTCTAAGAAATCTCACTCTTAGAGACCAACCCGCAACCCAAACCTATGCCCTCAGCCCTGTACCGTACTCCTCTCTCCAAGATGATTTCTTTTTAGCTTAGGGATCCTTTAAATAGAGCTCATCTAGGGCTTCCATCCGATCAAATTTGGAGTCAATCGGGCTCAAGATCGACTAGATATAATACAAAAAAAATTTAGCCATCTAATGTGCATCTTAATGGGCTGATCATGCTTCCTTCCTTCTCAATAAATAGAGTCTGAACCAGACTCCGAGAATCCCCGAATCCCCCTCTCTCGCTGGAATCTAGATTGTTCTTCGATGGGGTGGACAACGATGATGGAGAACGATGGTCGGTGATAGTTGATGGTGGTCGGATGGTTCTGTTCGATAGAGGCAGATGGTGGCCAGCTGTAGGGATCGATCAGCAAGCCTCAAACAGTGATGGATGGTGATCGGATGGCCTATGATGACGGAGATGGCGATGAGGATGGCCGATGATGGGTGAACGGTGGTGGCGGTGTTATGGTTTGGAGTGGGCAGTGGTTGAGTAGCAAGAGAAATGGTAGAGGGTGGTGACGGGTCCTTCTCCCTGCTAGAAATGAGCTCCTGGCATCTCCTCTGGTGTGCTCCCGATGATGGGCGATGACAGGTGGCCTCTTCGATGATCGGCTGCTCAAAATGACGAAGATGGTCCACGAACAAGGGTCTGTAGACCAACAGCAATGGCTGCTTAGAACCAGTCTCCATTTTGTAGATCCAGCGACTGGTCCATGGTGGACCAGCTATTTTAAAATATGTGTAATTCTATATAAACTTTAAATTTTAATTTTGAGCTTGTTTGAACTCCAATTTGAGTATTGTTTGCATCATTGGATTCTAAAAATCGAGCTCTTTCCATTCATGGGCTCTTTTTTACAAAACTCTAATAACAAGTATTAATTTTTAATAAATATAATTTAATTAATATTATTTTAAGGCTTAAGTTGGGTAATTTAATAGACTTATCATTCTCTAATTAGGAAGGCCCATATCAAGTAGATGAGAATTTCAGGTCCATTCAATAATTTGCATCTATTTAAATGAAGGTTTGAAGTTTGAAATGAGGGATTAGCTTATGATGACCTTCGAATATTTAAAAACCTTGATTTTTCAAGATGTGGGGGATTAACCTTAGATGACCCCTAAAAGTCTTTCATCTCTTTAGATGAACTGAGCCAATCTAATATTTTGGATTACTAAGAAGCAGGAGAGTAACCCAAGATGATCCCTGAAGGGCTAACCCATTAAGAGGATCCTTTAAATCATCTTCAAAGGGCCAAGATCCTAAATGCTAGAGAAGCGAGGGATTAACTTTCAATGACCCTTGGAAGCCTAATCTCATTAGATTATGCCTAAAACCTCAGTATTTAGGAAGCAAGAGATTAACTATAGTGATCTCTATCAGATATGTGCCCTAGAAGCCAATCTGGCTGACACATATTTTAATTCTAGGATATAAATTATATTTAATATTTTAATTTGGATAATTTTATTTAACATGTAGTATATGTGTCAATATATTATTCAGGAAATTAATGAACAGTGATACATATTCTCAAGAATTAAGAATTGGAGATATGTGTCATCATAGATTAATTTTTAAATGCTCTCGATCATAAGATATCATGAGGATATGATTGATCCAATTTGATTGGTACATAGATTGCTTCTCTTTTAAGGTAGATGAGTCTCAAGTCTATAGTGTAGATATATTAGAGCGAGAGTATAGGTGATTATTAGAGAATGAAGGTGCTGAGAATGACTATCATGAGAAGTCACATGTGTTGGGTTTGCCCTTGATTTTGATGATTAACAAAATGTTGAGTATATATTTTGTACTAATGATTCAAATGTAGTTATGAGTTTTAAGATACAGTCACCTCAAATTCTCAAAAGGAAAGTATCTTGAAGCTGGGTAAAATACATGTCTTAAGAAGTCTTCTCACCATGAAAAAGGGCTAAAAAATGTTCAATTATTGTTTACATAAGTGCATCTAAAGTTTGATTATATATCCTTATGTTTTTGAGTGATTGGCACTCATTTTGGCAATTTCAGACTCAAGTGTCGACTCAAGTATTGCCAAGTATCGACACCTGAGTGAATGGCACGCAAAAATCTATATCTAGCATGCCAAATGTTGATACCTAAGAACCAAGTGTCGACATCTGAGACACAAATATCGATACCTGGAATCCAAGTATCAACTCAAGGCCTGAGACTTTTTGAAAATCCAGAACATGCCTTTTGGAGGGTTTTTGCATCAAGTGTTGATACCTAAGCTACAAGTGTCGACACCTGAAATTCAAGTGTCGACACCTACAGGACCAAGTGTCGACACCTGAGAACCAAGTGTCGACTCACGGGTTCTGACAGCTCTAACAGATCTATTTTCTAAGTTACAAATTTATCTTTTCAAGCTCCCAACGGCTAGTTTTGATTCTCCAACGGTCTCAAACTATTTTTTGAAAGTTTTTGAAGTATTTAAGCTTCACCAAACTCATTCATGAAGTAATTGAACACCATTGAACTCTATTGAACATTCAAAAGTTAATATTCCCTCAAGAACTTCACTTCAAAAGCCATAAAAGAAGAGATTTCCTGAAAAAGCTTACAAGCCTATCCTTTCATCCTTCCAAAAAGAGAGCTTGAAGAAGATTCCAAAGAGAAGACAAGACAAGCATCTACTAGAGCCTCAAGGCTTCACATTCTACTCTTTGAAGAGAGTTTGTTGTGTTTTATTTATTGTATCTCTGAATTTATTATTGTTTGACCTAGCTTTCAAGGGTTTCTTGAAAGTAGGTTGTTATGGTTATTGATGAGCCAAAGGGATAAAACTAACTAGGATTTGACTTATGAGCCCGAAGATAAAACAAGTTGTAAAGGTTGTTGGTGAGCCTAGGTGACAAAACCAACTTAAGTTTTGACTTGTGAGCCTTGTAAAACAAGTCAGCTGAATCTTGGAGAGATTATAGTGGATTTCCCAAGGGTGGCTTGGGGAGTGGACGTAGGTGCTTGTTTTGCATCGAACCACTATAAAACTTATGTTTATGTGTGATTGCTATTCTTATTTCTTGCTCTTTGCATTTAATTTGCTTATATTCGCTACACATCTTTGAGTTATTCACATTACTCACAAACACTTCAAAGACTAGCACATAATTGCTTTAATTTTCTAAAGACCCAATTCACCCCCCTCTTGGGCTCCATTTTTGGGCAACAACATGGATGTCTATTCACTCATCAATGACTTTATCGATGCTGTAGTTGTATGAGTTGTTCTTTGACCTGCAATGCCTCGGCCACTCACAGTGGGATTGCCATAGTTTGACAATACAAAATATTGATCCTAGCCACTCGGACCCTTGCAGTATCCATTGGCTGTAGTAGGTTTGTTATAGGAGTTGGGAGTGCACTTATAGGGGATCTTTTGACCTTAGTAGCTAAGATATAGTTCTATATAATTTAAGAAGCTAAGTCCTTAAGATTATGGCCATGGCAAAGTAAAAAATGAAAAAAAAAATTCAGGATTTTTACATTGGACTTAAGCTAATTAAATTTGGCATATGATAGATGCTTAGGATTTGGTGAGTTTCCATAACCTGCATCTTGTCAAGACTCTTGATAGAAAAATCTAATCATATAATAACTACACCTAGGGGTTCTTTCTTCTATTCTGTTGGATTACCACTACATGCTACTAGGTATCACTAATTAATTGTAAGAACTCACTAGGATCATTTTAAATCAATGATCTTTGATGGGATGAGCTAGAATTATTTCGAACCATCGAAAGAGTTTGATGGTACTATGATGGAGATCATAGTGTGTCTTACTACAAGACAAAATGAAACTTTGGGGGTCACACACAATAGGAGTTTGACCTGATCACACAATTGGATCGAAATATATAAGAGTTACATATTTCGAAACTCTAAATTTGTAAGGGTTACAAATTTGGAACCTACAAATTTTAGCAAGAAAAACTTTATAACAAGAGTTGTAATTAGATGATTTGATCGTTTAATTATGATTAGGCTTGATATAAATTGAAATGAATTTGATTTGGTTGGGTTTAGGTGATGCCATATCTAATTAGATTTTGGACTAACCTAATTATAATTATTGTGAGCTAATTCAGTTTAACCTTATTAGTTGCCTAATCCTAGAGGAAGTAAATCTGATTTAATTTAGTTAGGTTTGATCTATTCTATTTGGGTTTAGTGATCCTAATTAGATTAGGATATAATTCCTAATTAGTTATAGATTTAAACCTAAACATAAATGAATTATATATTTAAACCTAAACCTAAATTGGTTAGAAATTAGGTTAGTTAGTTTCCTAGTTGGTTATAATTAGTTAGTTAGTTGGCCTAACTAATTCTTATCTAATTCCTAATAAGTTATTAATTTAAACCTAAACCTAATAAGATTATTTTAGTTAGTTAGAATTCTAAAAAGGTTAGGACAAGGAGTTAGTTATAGTTGAACTAATTTCTTACTAATCATAATAAATTTTCTTTCTCCTCCACATGCTTTAATATCTTCTAATTAGCATGTAAGAAAGAAGCTTTCACCATATTTCTCATGTTAAAATTTAGATTTGTGCATGGAGAATTATAGGTTCCAAAAGGTTTTCTTGGTTTCTTCCTTAATCATGTCTCTATCCTTATCTAGATTAGCCTTTAAATTTTATTCAATAATTCTTTGTCCTAATTCTAGATAGGAAGGAATTTTAGGAGAGAAGGATTTAGTGTTGGCATGAGATAAGAAATAGGGTGGGTGCAAAAATGAAGTGAGTGTGAGGTTTCTTGTGGCTTTGACAATGAGGAAAGAGGAAAAGTAAGAATACCACCCATCTTTCTTCTTGGAGAGATTCCACCATCCATATTTTTGTGAGAGAGAAATTTGATCATCCTTTTCCTTCTCCTCTCGATCTTGAATGAAAGGGTTCAGTTCAAAAATTCTTTGTCCTGATTCTAAAAGCTTTTGAGTGCATCTTGGTTTCTTCCTTAATCCTGTCTCTATCCTTATCTCTAGATTAGCCTTTAAATTTTATTCAAAAATACTTTTTCCTAATTCTAGATAGGAAGGAATTTTAGGAGAGAAGGATTTAGTGTTGGCATGAGATAAGAAATAGGGTGGGTGCAAAAATGAAGTGAGCGTGAGGTTTCTTGTGGCTTTGACTACGAGGAAAAAAGAAAAGTAAGAATACCACCCATCTTTCTTCTTTGAGATATTCCACCATCCATATTTTTGTGAGAGAGAAATTTGATCATCCTTCTCCTTCTCCTCTCGATCTTGAATGAAAGGGTTCAGTTCAGAAAGAGAAAAATATTCTTCTTTAATTTCTTGAGAAGAGATCTATCTTCATTCTTGGATTTCTAGTATAGAGAAAAATAAAAGAAGGGAGATATGATCCAATAATTAATGCTAGGTCTGTAAGGTACTAGCACTCCGGTGGCCTTAGAACTTTGATCAGCCCATCTTCATGTAGATACCATTAGAGGCTGAGCACATGCGTGGCTCCAGTAGAACCCAGGGTTTTTTTTTAAATCCAATTCTATGAAGATGAAGTAGCACAATAGGTTAGTGAATTTAATAGTTTTGTTTTTATTTGTAAATCTATATTACATATTCATGATTAGTTCCTATTATACATGTTCAGAGTAAGTTTTTATTCCATTGCATATTAATTTTAATTAACTAATTTTTTTAAAAAACCTATATGCAACTCGAAGATTGTCAAATGATTCATTCAAGTAGTATAAGAGCCACAATTCATGAACATGTATAGATATAAAATTAGATCTAAAAATTTTGATTTTTGATTTGAAAATTTAGATCTTGAAATTACTTTTAAATCTAAAATCAGATCTAATAATTATAAAAAATTAGATTTAAAAATTCAAATCCAAAGTTTTGGTTGAAAATCAAAAATATAGATCTAAAATCTTTGTGGTCTATATTTGCACTAGATCTAATTTTTTATCAGATTGATCAAAAAATCAGATCCAAAAATTTTGATTTTTAGATCTAAAATTTAGATTAGGGAGTCATGGTTCATATTCATTTTGTAAATTTAAAAAATTATTTTTAAATTAATGTTATAGTTTTTTGAATTCATGAGTGCTAAATTTTTATATCTAAAATTTTTGTCGTTGAAATTTTTTATAAGATGATTAAACTAATTATTTGGATCTAAAATTAGTTTAAATTAGTTAGGTTCAATCTTGTACTGACATAAGGTTGTCCTACTATAAGGTTAACCCCTTATAGTGCACGGTTGTCCTAGCACAAGATTGTCCTATTTTGAAAATGATTTTCGAGATTTGAATCAATAATTTATGATCTAAAATTAAGGTTGTTAGATTTGATTTGAGAATTTAAGATTTTAACTCAAAGCATAAAATACAAGGGATGGGACATGGGTTAAATCGATTAGGTCATGCAATTGGATTGTATCTAGCCTTCGGTTAGGTCAAACCCAATCAATTGAACTCTTAATCTAACCAAATCAAGAGTTGATTAGGATTAGGTCAAGAGAGCTCAAGACCATGTTAATGGTCTAAGCTAGTCAATTCAATTGACCTAAAGACCTAATTTGGCTCAGTGGTCAAGCTTGAATTGATTAAGCTGACCAATTCAAAACTGATAAACTAATTGGTGTCTAAGACATGTTTCTATCATGATTTTTAATTAGGGCTAACTCTTACTTGGCCAACTTAGTTAGTGTCTAGAAAAGAGCTTAAATGGTTAGAACCCTCCAATTGATCTTACTTATCTGGTCAATTTGGTCGATAATGTTTTGAATAAGATTGCTTATTAATTCGAGTTCACCAACACTATCTTAATTAGTTAGATATAAGATTGTGTTGACTAATTAAGCTATGATCTGGACCAGGTCATTTAGATATGAAATGTGCAGATCTAAACCAGTTACATATGAGATGTGATGACCTACTCTTGGTGTGAGACATTAGATGTGTCGACCCAAATCAAGTTAATTAGATATTAGATATGCTGACCCAAATAAAGCTAATCAGATATAAGTTGTGATAACTTAAACCTTATTTCATATATGATATGATCCTTTAGCTTAGTACTTGGATTGAGTATATCACCATGCTTGTCCAATCATAAGAGCAAATAGGATTTTAAAACCCTATTTTCTTATTCGATGGGGTTCTCTTATGATATGTAAGGGTCCCGATGTGATTTGACTTATGAAAAGGAACCACAAATGGGTTTTTATATTGAGTAGACCAAAATAATTTAGTCAAAAGGTTAGTTAGACATAAGATTGTACTAACTAATTAATTAGAGATCTAAACCCAAATCTCCTCATAAATATTAAATCATAGGTCTTCACCGTTATAGAGCTATGGGCATTTCTCAGGTATTGATTATTCTTGACTAGATACAGTAGTTTAGTTGCATCAACAAGATGCAACTACTCTATTAACATGAGATGTTGCAGGGTGAAGATGGGGTTGGACCTAATAACTGTTAGGTGAGGGATCTAATGATGGCTTCATTTTGCATTGAATAGTGGGTTTAGCTTAACTAAGGAGTGTGGGCAATAACTGTTAGGTGAGTCCACATGACTTAGAGATCGAGTCATTGCAACATGCTCGAAAAGCATTGGATAAGAGTTGTTCACTCTTTGATTTATATGTTAGCAATAACTATTAGGTGAGATGCACGAAATTTATGGGATCACAGTATCCACTAGAGATGAGAGATCCATGAAAATAGTGAGAGTCTAATTTGTTGCTTAAAGTCTCTAAAATAAATTTAAAATTAAATACAATCATCTAACCTGAATCTTTACTCTTTGTAGATTAAAAGTTAGCTTCAACCTTCTTAATTCTTAGACAAATTGATTAACCATAACCCATTAAAATAACTAGTTCAAATTGAAAATTAATTAGATAGGTTGAGTACAGTAATAGACTAAGTTTACCCCATGTTACTAAGCCATTCAGACTGACCAAACTGCAATCGATCCATGATCATTGCTTGACAATGATTAAGGATTATGAGCTTGAGAAGCTTTGGCATATTGATGCATAATGATTGCAAATGGATTTGATTCAACCATCTTTTTCTAATTCATATGGATAGCTTATTGCAAATTACCATTTGAATAAGATTAAGATGATTAGATCAACAAATTGATGACAAATAAAGGGACATTAAAAGGTTTAATGGACATGCTTTTTGATGCAGAGCAGACCTTCTCCTCCAAAAGATGGTCTAATTGGAAGTAGAGGCTTATGAAGAAGCAAGAGATTGGGATCTTTCAAGGAGATGGCCATTGACAATACAAATGTATTTTCAATTCAAGCTCAATGACCATAGAAATCATCCCTATACTTGGAATCCTTGAAGAATAAATATGACACACCTTTAAAAGCTATGTTAGCTATTCAAAGAGACTTTTATCTACTGATTTCAGAAATTTAATTTCTATTTAGTATGAAAATCATTAATCTATTTATTATAGAAATGAATTGGGTTCAGATGATTTTTAAATATTAGTCTTTATATGCATATGATGTATCTACTAAGCTATTAGTGAGTGTTGAGGGATCTGAGAGATCTTGTGAGATGATATGCTAGCCTAGGTATATATTAATGTGTGAGCATATTCAACATTGATGGAGACATCGACCTGTACGAATTTCGGAGTAGCACGAATCTCGAAGCTACATGAATCACGATGCAGTATGAATTTCGATGCAAATAAATTTAGATTTGAAGATCATTTCATCATCCACATAAGAAGGTCCCCACATGAATGCCAAGTGGCGCCCAACACATGATGACACATAAATGCCTACATGAATGCCAAGTGGCGCCCAACACATGATGACACAAGAATGCTCACATGAATGCCAAGTGGTGCCCATGCATACAGATTTTCAGATTTGGATACTAGGCAACCACAAGGAGATACTTGGCACTCATGCATTTTGCTATCCCTTTTCATGAAACTTGAAATTCAAATTTATAGCTACCTTTTCCCCTCTTTTCATGTAAAAATTGAATTTCAAATGGGACATAGAAGGCTATAAATAGGCCCCTAATGTCTTTGTAAAAGAAAGCTAGTGATGAATGAAAGTTTTTTTAGAGAAGAGTGACTCTTCTTTTGCTCCGTGAGGAGAGGGTGTAAGGCCCAACCCCAAGACATGATGTGAGGTCATGTCTAGTTATCCCCTTCCATGATCCCATCTTCCTTACCACCCTCATGTCCTTTGAGATTCACCCTAACGGCTCCATTAGTGAGGTGGGTAAGATGCCCTAGAGGTGAGAGATCTCTTCGTGAGTATGAGTCCCAAAGTCCATAAGAGTCCAAATTTCTACCTTTCATCTCTATTGTTCCTTCACCACCTTCTACAAAAAAAAAAAATAGTAGTACCCTAATCTCAGTGACTTCTACGCTCACCAACGATCTTACCCTGATCCCGTGCGGCATCAATTTTGGTATCAGAGTCTAGAGATTTAGGGTATCCATTATTTTTTTTGTCCCATCTTATTCTACTTATTCCCACTATTTCCATTATATTCCTGCTTATCCCTGACTTATCCTCGACTTATCCCTGTCATCTTCTTCCATCTTTCCGCCCAAATCCAAGCCCCATTTCCTCCATTCCCAGTCGATGATCACCACCGACACCACCGACAACAACCGAAGGGCCCTTACCATCGCCTCCACCTCGTCCGGCGGCACTGTTCCCGCCCCTGCCCCGTAGCCGCTCCCTCCTGACCGGAAGACCCCCTGCTCCGTTTCCCATCAAAATGAAAAACCCCTCCACCCAAGGTCTACGTTCCCCGTCCTCCTCTCCACCCCTGCCAGCAAATCAATGACCGACAACAGCCGGAAGGGAGGTTGCACCACCGGCCATCCGGCTCCTTCGAGATCCGCATGATGCCTGTCTCCACAATGCCAACCAAACGGCTCAGCCACCCCTGTGCACAAGTCTTCGCCGAGACTGCCCATGCCCCACCGAATCTCTTCCCTGTTTCCTGTCGGTCGCCCGTCGCCCTAGTGTCTATCAGATCACATCCCCGCTACCAGAACCAACCAAGATCAAGCGCATCCTCCGCTCCCTCCACGACACCGATCGGTCCCGCCTCCACCCATCTCCTTGACTCAAGACTATGTCGGCATCCTTGCCCTACTGCCGAAGTGGTGGATGCCCGCCCGATCTCCCTGGGTGTAGATCCACGTGACCACCGGCCACCGGTGAAACCCGTCCGAGCCCAATGCAACCCGTCAGAACCGCTTGCTCCTCTCACTGTCGTCACCATTCATCGGAGCAGTGCCGTGCTACCATTCCCTCGGGCCACCATCCTCATTACCAGCCCCATCACCAACGACCCCACCGGAGTTCCACAACTGGAGCTTTTTCACGTTCATCAAAGCAAGAAGGCTCCTTTGCACGATCGGAGAAGCAAAGTCGGCCTCCTCTACCGACTTTAAAGCAAACCTGAGGAAAAAAACTGAGAGAAAAAAAACCATTAGAAAAAAAAGGAAAAAAAAAAGAAGTGAAAAAAAATAGAAAAAAAAGAAGTGAAAAAAAATAGAAAAAAAAGGTTTATTTGAATAAAAAGTTTTTAGAAAAAAAAAAGAAATTTATGGTTATCTCAAGCTAGAGTCTGGAGTTCCAGGAGCCTGAAGTCAACTGAAACTGGAGTCTGACCCTGACTCGACAGAGTCGAGTTCTTCCCATCTCAAGAAAATGATCGGGACATCGACCTGCATGAATCTCGAAGCACCAAGGATCTCAAGCAGCACGGATCTCGAAGCTGCATGAATCATGATGCAGTATGAATTTCGATGCAAATAAATTTAGATTTGAAGATCATTTCATCCTCCATATAAGAAGGTCCCCACATGAATGCTAAGTGGCGCCCAACACATGATGACACATGAATGCCCATATGAATGCCAGGTGGCACCCAACACATGATGACACAAGAATGCCCACATGAATGCCGAGTAGCGCCCATGCATACAGATTTTCAGATTTGGATACTTGGCAACCATAAGGAGACACTTGGTACCCATGCATTTTGCCACCCCTTTTCATGAAACTTGAAATTCAAATTTATAGCTACCTTTTTCCCGCTTTCCATCTAAAATTTGAATTTTAAATGGGGCTTAGAAGGCTATAAATAGGCCCCTAATCTCTTTGTAAAAGAAAGCTAGTGATGAATGAAAGTTTTTTTAAAGAAAAGTGACTCTTCTTTTGCTCCGTGAGGAGAGGGTGTGAGGCCCAACCCCAGGACATGATATGAGGTCATGTCTAATTATCCCCTTCCTTGAATCCATCTTCCTTACCACCCTCATGTCCTTTGAGATTTATCCTAATGGCTCTATCAGTGAGGTGGGTCAGATGCCCTAGAGATGAGAGATTTCTCCATGAGTATGAGTCCTAAAGTCCATAAGAGTCCAAATTTCTACCTTCCATATCCATTATTCCTTCACCACCTTCTACAAAAAAAAAAAAAGTAGTACCCTAATCTCGGTGACTTCTACGCTCGTCGATGATCTTACCTCGATCCCGTGCCGCATCAAACGTGCAGATCAAGGAAGGATTCTTAAGGTTCTTTGATTAGATCGAGAAAGTAAATACCTTTAAGAAGAATTTTAGAATCATCTCAAGTTATTTAACATAGCCTAATAATAGACTCCTCTTATATCTCGAGCTCAATGGGATGTCTGAGCATAGAAATTGAACCATATTGGATATGGTTCAATCCATTATAGGAATCACTGATTATCTTTAAGGATTTGATTATATAACTTAGTCAATCTATTTAATTAGATTCACTCTAAATCTTTTTATCATACTTATATGAAATATAGGTGGATGAGTTAGATATTAGGTTATTGATGGCTTGTATCTTAAAGAGCTATTAAGATATTTCTTTCCAAGGGATCATAAATAGTTATGATCCAATATCTAGAGTAATGGTTAAATAGTTTATCCTAAATTTAGCAGTAGGAGGATAATTAAGCTTGAAAAGATAGTCTCAAAAGAGCAAAGGGCCGTAGAACCTATAAAACCTGTTCGAGTAGAGCCAGCATATTAGTTCCTTTTCCATCTTGTAAGTCTAGTATGATCTTCCATCCTCCAAAAAGTATGGAGGTACACTTATAGCGTATTTAGAGAAAGTTTTTCTTGTGAGAGAAAGGAACATAAAGATGATCTCAAAGACCTACAATGAGATGATGTAAGACATCGATTCCAAAAAATAGTTGAATCCCATGAAGTTAGACTCGATGTATTTCAACCTAGTATGAATTTTAATAGATCGACCAAAGGGTATAGTACCTAATGGATACAATAGATCTATAAAAGAAATATAGATAGAGATCTATAAGGTAAGGCTTAGATGAAAGGTTATAGTTAGTATTGACTATAGAAACCTTTTTATCTTGACCATGCTGAAATCCATACAAATTGCTACTACACTTAACCATGATAAGATCAGGTTGATAGATAGTGATGAGTTCACAAGGTCCAAGCTGCAAAGAGTCTATATAAATAGACTAAAGTAAATAGCTCAAAATTAGAATTCTAGTTTTTATGATATGATCAAATCATTTGATTTTATCAAATAAAAGAAGAGGACGACATGCTTATAAAAGGTTAGTGGAAATATGTAATTCTGTGCATTGTATATAGATAATATTTTCAATTAAGAATGTGATTCCTGTGCTAACCTAGGCTAGGTTATAATTGTCTAAGTAATAATCTGATAAAGACCTTTGGATAACATCCTACATTTGGAATGTAAGTCTATGAGTTAGCCTAAGGAGGATGCTAAGCCTATGAGTTAGCCTAAGGAGGATGCTAAGCCTATCATAAAAATTGATATTAAGGAAGTGCTGAAGATGTTCAACTTGAAATATTTAATTGGGGATTTAACTTCTTACGCATGGAATTGATCTCTAAATGAGCCTCAACATATTTGAAGAGATTTTAATATGAGCTAGATCCTTTTGAGCTTTGGTTATAAGGAGCCTCATATAATTCATGCTATGTACATAATCTAATTTTTACTATGAATATCATGAGTGAATATCAATAAAATCTAGGTTATGAGCACTGGATAATTGTGATAACATTATTTAAGGTTTAAGAAGCATTAAATATATATTTTAAATCTTTAGAGGAGGAGAATTAGGAGAATAAGGATACATATGATGTGTTCTTAAATAATGATGGTTTGGAACTGATCATTATAGATTTGACCAGGGAGGCTGAATACATCATCGCTTCTAAAGGTGCTAAGAGATTTTCTAGTTCAATAGTTTGTTATAGATTAGATGATATCATCAGATGCCATGATACTGTATCATAGCAATAATGATGCCATAGGTTTTACTAAAAAACTAAGTCTCACCAGAAGTCTAAACACATAGAGCAATGATTCAATTTGTGACTACCTTGTTAAGCTGTAAAGAGTAAACTCCATATAAGATATGGTAGATCAACTAGTATGGTAAGCTTTGGCCAGCTGAAACTGAAATACATGAGATGGGGCTGAAGTGTATGGCTAATTAGCATTAGTGCAAGTGAAAGATTATTATATGTATATCCTAGAAGTCAATCTGGCTGATACATGTTTTAATTCTAAGACATAAATTTATATTTAATATTCTAATTTGGATAATTTTATTCATACATGTAGTATATGTGTCCTTGTATCGTCCAAGAAATTATGAACAATGACATGTATTTTCAAGAGTTGAGAATTTGAGACATATATTATTATATATTAATTTTTAAATACTTTCGATTATATGATATCACGGGGATGGTGATTGATCCAGTTTGATCGGTGCATAGATCGCTTCCCTTTTAGGATAGATGAGTCTCTAGTCTATAGTATCGGAATACTAGAGCGAGAGTGCATGTGGTCATTAGAGAACGATGGTACTGAGCATGACCATCACGAGGAAGTCATATGAATATCTACTCACTCATCAATAACTTTCTCGATGCTATAGTTGTATAAGTTGTTCTTTGATATGTGGTGCCTCAACCACTCACAATGGGGTTGCTGTAGTTTGATAACACAAAAATTGATCCCAGCCATTCAGGCCTTTGCAGTACTCATTAGCTACAATAGGTTTGCTGTAAGAGTTAGGAATGCACTTATTGGAGATCTATCGATCTTAGTAGTTAAGATATAGTTCTATGCAATTTAAGAAGCTAAATACTTAAGACCATACCATGAAAAGGTTAAGGATGGAAAAGAGTTTTTAGGATTTTTATATTAGACTTAAGCTAATTAAATTTGGCATACGGCAAATGCTTAGGATTTGGTGAGTTTTCATGACTTGCATATTGTCGAGACTCTCGATAGAAGAATTTAATCATAAAGAAACTACACCTAGGAGTTCTTTTTTCTATTCTACTGGGTTACTACTACATACTGCTAGGCATCATGGCAGATTATGGGAATCCACTAAGATCATTTTGGATCAACGATCTTTGATGGGGTGAGCTAGAATTATTTCGATCCATCGAAAGATTTTGATGATACTATGATGGAGATCATGATATATCTCACTATTAGAATGGAACCTGAGGGGTCACACATAATAGGAGTTTGACCTGATTACATAGTTGGATCAAAATAGATAAGAGTTACATATTTAGAAACTCTAAATTTATCAGGGTTACAAATTTGAAACTTGCTAATTTTGGTACTTACTAATTTTAGCAAGGAAGACTTTATTACAAGAGTTGTAATTAGATAATTTGATCATTTAATTATGATTAGACTTGATACAAATTGAATTAGATTCGATTTGGTTGAGTTTAGGTGATGCCATGGTCTAATTTAATTCAGTTAGCTTTGATCTATTCTATTTGAGTTTAGTGGTCCAAATAGATTGGGATCTAATTCCTAATTAGTTGTAGGTTAAACCTAAACCTAAATTGGTTAGAAATTATGTTAGTTTTTTAATTGGTTAGAATTATTAGTTAGTTGGCCTAACTAATTCTTATCTAATTCTTAATTAGTTATGGATTCAAAACTAAACCAAATAGGATTAGTTAGGTTAGTTAAAATCCTAAAAGGATTAAGACAAGGAGTTAGTTAGTTGAACTAATTCTGAAATAATCCTAACTAATTTTTTCTCTCCTCCACATGCCTTAATATCTCCTAATTAGTGTGTAAGAAAGAAGCTTTCACCATATTTCTCACATTAAAATTTAGATTTGTGCATGGAGAATTATGGGGTCCAAAAGGTTTTGAGTTCATCTTGGTTTCTTCCTTAATCCTATCTCTGTCCTTATCTAGATTAGCCTTTGAATTTGATTAAAAGTCCCTTGTCTTAATTCTAGATAGGAAGGAATTTTAGGAGAGAAGGATTTAGTGTTGGCATGAGATAAGAAATAGGATGGGCGCAAAAATAAAGTGAGTGTGAGGTTTCTTGGCTTTGACCATGAGGAAAAAAGAAAAACAAGAATACTGCCCATCTTTCTTCTTGGGGATATTCCACCATCCATATTTTTATGAGAGAGAAATTTCATCACCCTTCTCCTCTCGATCTTGAATGAAAGGGTTCAGTTCAAGAAGAGAAATATTTTTCCATGATTTCTTGAGAAGAAATCTATCTTCATTATTGGATTTCTAGTGTAGAGAAAAAGAAAAGAAGAAAGGGAGATATGATCTTATGGTCGAAGCGAGGCTTGTAAGGTGCTAGCACTCTAGTAGCCTTAGAACTTTGATCAAGCCATCTCTGTATTGATACCAGTAGAGGCTGGGCATACGTGCGACTCCAGTTGAACTTGGAATTTTTTCTCAAATCCGATTTGATGAAGATAGAGTAGCACAATAGGTAAGTGGATTTAATAGTTTTATTTTTATTTCTATATCTATATTATATGTTCATGATTGGTTCTTGATATGCATGCTTAGAGTAGGTTTTTATTCTATTGCATATTAGTTTTAATTAATTATTTTTTTTTGAAAAACCTACATGCAACCCGAGGATCATCAGATGATTCGTTCACCCTCGAAGCCTGACTAAGCTCCAAGCAGCTAACATGAGATTAACCCATGATGACTGGTTTCTGACCAAAACCAAATGTGCCTATATAAAAGCCAAAAAGTTTTGCCAATTATCTCAGATTGAATTGCTGGAATGAACCTATAAGTCGAAAAGGTTTGATAATCACCTCGGATTGGAATTACCAAAGCAAGCCTATAAGCTAGAAGAATTCAACAATTATCTCAGATCAGATTGCCAGAATGAACCTGTAAACCCAAAACGTTTGGCAATTATCTTAGATTAGAATTGCCGAAGTGAGCCTATAATTTAGAAGAATTTGGTAATTACCTTAGATAAGATTTCCGTAATGAATCTCTAAGCCAAAAAGGTTTGGCAATCACTTTGGATTGGATCTCCAAAATGAACCTATAAGCCAAAAAGGTTCAGCAATTATCTCTGATTAGATTGCTAGAATAAGCCTATAAGCCAAAGGTTTGGCAATAACCTCATATCAAAATTGCCAACCAAAGATTCGCTCAAGCATAATTCAGAACAAATTAAGGAAAATGATTTCCTTGTTCATTCTAAGAGTATTACAAAATTGACCTTTCTATAAAGGGTTAGATGAGTTATGCTAAAAACAAAGGAAAAAACCTATGGCTTGGTGGCTGAAAAAGTTTCGGGTGTGGAAGCATTAGCTTCCTCAGGTTCCAAGTTGTTTTCATCTAGGAAGCTTAAATTCAGCTCTGGATAGCATGTTATGACTTGGTCCTGAATTACCTGCTTGCCGGTGTCATAAGCATTGGAGGCAAATAGAAGCTTTTCTTTGTGAAGTTCCTCGGAAGCTTGGAACACTTCCATGGCCTTCAATGCAATAGCCTTGATCTGGTCTTTGGCACTGCTTTTGGCCTCTGCCCTCTTTTTTCTATCTACCATAGCTTCAGCTTCACTCGTTTCTAATGAAGATTTCAACTTCTTTATTTCAGTAATGTTGGCCTCTTGATAGACTCATATTTTGGAGGATTTTTCCTTAGCCTTTTTCTTGGCCACCACTGCTGCTCTGGCCTCTATCTCAAACTTATTAGCAGCCTTTTTAGCTACTTCATCTTCTTGTTTAGACTTCTCCTTAGCTGCTTCCATGGCCCACATTAAATGAAGGGCATGACACTTTTCCAGAATGCATGAGGGAGCATCCCTAGGTCTAAGGTATGACCTTAAAGTTTCTCCCTTCATCTGAACCATTACTAGATTAAACTTGGAATAAGGGGGCAAGTGTTAGGGGGTACTATTGATGCATCAGATCTATGATCGAGATGCTATCTTGGAGGTGGCCAACCTTCATGCTAAGCTGATTCATTTTTTAACATATCTTCATAGTTTGCATACCTAGCATACACTTCTGATTTAGCTTAAATCTTATAAATCACATGATCCACTCTGGCAACTTCAATTGACGGTCTCTAAGGCATACGGGAATCACCCACTACCTGATGATAAGATCAAAGACAATTGCCACCCCTACTAAGAGAGCAAATAAGGGCTAAAATCTTATGCTTATAATAATATGATTAATAGCCTGATATTCTTGGAATCGCAATGTTCTTCAACCATCTGCTATAAATAGCCAAAGCTCCAAGGACCTAGGTAAGTGAAATCATCTACTCGCTACTTCTCTTATGTTCCAAATACCTAACTTGAGTGTCAGGGGGTCCTCGTCGAAGTCAATCCTGGTTAAGAACTTTTTTGTAGTTCTCGCTAGCGGTGACTTCCATTACTCAACCATTTTTTGACCTCAAGCCAGAATCTGCAGCAACAGTTTTCTTGAAATCAATTTTCATAATAACGTATGAATTTTCATATACATATGTCAATCCTTTATTTTTTAAAAAATATGAGTTTATCAATAATAATAGATCATATATATTAAAACATAGTAATTCAAATAAATAAGAAGCGTAAGATTTATTTATCTCGTCTGCCTTAGATCTTTAAACTTTGTTGAAAAATTCAGCTAACCTAGTTAAAATATTAAATCATAATTATTCTTCATTCAATAAATTCAATAATATTTAAATAATAAATAAAGAGGGTTGTTAGCTGGATCTTCTTGCCAGAATCAATATGGATCCCTAAAATAAGAAAACATGGCTCGATAGTAGGATCATGGATCTTTTTAGAGAGAGAAAGTGGGTTAAGAAAGAAAAAATAAGAAAGAGAAAGAGAGAGAACCTTTGTCTCTTCTAAAGGAAGAAACCTAGATCGGGTTTTGCAAGAATCATGTCAGAGGGTCTAATGGAGGTTTGAGGATCATGGACAACTAACAGTGATGATCGGCAGGCAAACAATATGGAAAAGCTTAGAAAACAAAGAAGCCAACAATTGCATGGATATCGAAGCAGTTTCATGTCTCTTTTCTAAAAGAATTTATTAGATTCATAAACAAAAAATCAAGATGTTGAATTGAATCTTCGATTAACTTAGAGAGATAAAGGGTGAGAGACACAAGAGAGGGAGGAGAGAGAGTTGGCCTTCTCTCTCTCTCTTTCTTTTCTTCTTATTCTATCTTTCTTTTCTTTTGTTGTTTTCATCTTTTGGCCAAATAGGGGGGGGAAGGGAGGTGGTGAAGTAGTGGCCATGATCAAAAGATGGTGGGCTATGGTTGTAACCGGTGGTGAGCAGTGGTGGATGGCTAGTGGTAGTGATCGGCCATTAGTAAACACGAAAAAAATTTTGGAAAAATAAGGGATCTATCATCTTTTCTTGGATTTCTTAGCTATTGGCTGAACATCGATAGGCAAGACCTCTAGGAAGGGTGGTAGGGAGGTCAGGCATCATCATCAAGGATGGGGCATCAAGGAATGGTGACACCGGTGGCTAAAAAAGAGAAGGGTCGGCCAAAACTGAGAAAAAGGGATCTTTGGTGGATTTTTTCGACAAAACTAGAGGCCAGTGACGATGCAAATGACCATGGAAGGATGAGGAAAAAAGAGAGAAAGAGGATTTGTGCCTTGTATCTTGGTTCTAGGAGGTTGCTAGATCTAATTTTTGGCAAACACGATGAAAGGGAGGTTGGTAGTAACTTTAATAAATTGCGATAAAAAAGGAAAAAAAAAAGGAAGGATGGAGGGCATTAAGGGATAGGAAAATCCTTTTAGGGAGATCTAGGATTTGAATAGTCTTGAACCTTTGATTTTGCTTGGAAGAACTAAAAGGAAGGAAGACTCCTTTCGAGAGTTGTCTTTCCTCCTAGCAATTGCATCTGGCTCATATAGGCATGGCTAGGCCAAGCCATGACATAATGTATAATTCAGTTTTGTTTGAAAAAGATACAAATGGCAAATTGGTCATTAATTATCATTATTAATGCATCTACATAGAGCTTATAATCAAACTAGTTATAAAAGTAGATTCTCTCCTATATCAATTAGAGGCCATGGTTTCAATAAGTTGTGACAAGCCTCCTGGACCTCTTTGGTTTTTGGGTATTTGCAATTATCCTCAATATCTTCACCTCCTTGCAAGATTGAATGACCGAATGATTTCACATGGCACGTCTTGCCTAATAAGAAGTTAATTATTTAGCCTTCTTAATGGTGTCTGTTGGGATACGCCGGCTTAACTAAGGCTAACCCCCGATTTGAAGGTCCGGTCATGTCTCTTTCAAACCGGTTGTCCGTGCCAAAAGAATCGAAGACTACCCAACGATGCTACATCACCACTTCAGGGTCAGTCTCGGCCTAAGCCAAAAACACTGGCCCCGAAGCCTATCTTTCAGCTATTTACCATCAAGAGACCAGTCGGTCTTCTTCACATCAGTCCGAAGAAGACCGATCCGAAGAAGACTAATTCGAAGAAGGTTAGTCCAAAGAAGATGATTACTTTATTTCTCCAATTATTCTAAAGAAGGCAAGTATGAAGTAAGCAATCCAGCCTACTCCGAGGAAGGCAGCTCCGATGTGAGTGGTCAAGATGTCTTCAACCTACTCAGAAGAGGATAGGCACAGGATGATCAACCAACTCAATTCGGCCCTTTCTAAGGGAGTGGCTCTAAAGCAAATCTCCAATTGGCCTCGAATCTTCAAACATGGATATGGCTATTGTAACCAACAATGTGGCCACGAACTCTAACTCCAACAGCATCAAAGTGGCCAACTCAAGCAGTAACCATTTTTGGTTAGGGGGGTTAAGTAAACTAACCCTGCTTAACCAAGGGCAAGTGGAGTCGACTGTAGTTAGACATGGCCACCACTATAAATACTGGTAAGAGGGGACACTCACGGTAAGTCAAGTTAAGTAAAGCCAGAGAAGCTAAGGCTATTCATTTTTTAGCTACTTTCACTCTCTTTTCCTTGAGAACTCTCCATTATGTTGCTAGAATCTTCACCGACTTAAGCATGAAAATGTCCCCCACTAGAGAAATTTCGGTCAGGGACCTATTTTGCAGGGATAACAGGAGGCGCACCAATGATTCTGCCATTCTGTCTAGTCCGCGGGGATTCGACATCAACAGATTAGCGCGCTAGGAAGGGGGTAGCTACCAAACCCTCTATTATAAAGGAAAGTTCTGAAAAATCACAATGATAAAAGGTAAAGCTCAAAACTCTTCGACAAGCAAGGGACGTCCTCCCTCTCAGAGGAATGACCCCCCAATGGAGAACAATGTCCCACCTCCAACCTTGGTCGTGGGACAGCACAAGTTCAAAGCCCTTCTGAACCGGGTTGATGCTCTAACAACCTTGGTTCAGAACTTTCAGGAGGCTACTCTCCAGGCGGGGCATCCATCGGCTATCTCCCGACACAGCCATTAATCTGGGAAGAAGGAGGACCACCACCATGGTTCTACCCGACACTCCCTCTAGGATCGACCTTCCCATGAAGGCCAAAGCTCTCAATATCCGAAGTAGACTGATAGCCGATGAGTGAGGAAGAGATCCAGGCGATCTCCCTTTGACTCCTTCGAAGACTCTACTCTCGAAGATGTTGGGCCGAGGGAGGCCCATTATGATTATGAAGAAAAATTTAAGACACTTGAGGTGCAGATCGTGAGGCTCCATGATCTGAAGAGAAACGACGAGCACATGACCTATGACTCGCAGCCTTTGTTCACCTCCAGGATAATGGAGGAAGTCGTCCCTCGACATTTTAAGGTCCCTCAGATGGAACCTTATGATGGGACTACTGACCCCTAGATCATCTCGGCAGTTTCAAAGCCGATATGATGATCCAAGGAGCCTCCGATGCATTGTACTACCTGGCTTTTCCCGCCACCCTAAAGAAGGGAGTTCGAATGTGGTACTTGAGCATCCACCCAGGTACCATCAACTCCTTCTCTGAATTAGAAAAACTATTTGTCTTACATTTCAGGACTTGCCAGAAGATGTCCCGGAATATGGACAGCTTATTCCTCCTTCACCAAAATAAGGGAGAGAGCCTCAAGGACTATATTACAAGATTCAATTTGGTCACTCTCAAGATTCCAAATCTCAACGAGCATGTGGCCATGTCCGCTCTGAAGAAGGGGCTCCAGTCATCTAGGCTCACATTCTTTATGGATAAAAAGGTTCCCAGCAAGCTATGCTGAGCTCTTGACAAGGGCTCAGAAATATGTCGATGCTGAAGAACAAGAAACTAATTGGCGTCTGATTGAAGGGAAGCCTGTCCCCAAGAAAAAGAATGGCAAAGGGCCAAATCCCTCAAATCCCCCTAGCAATGGCAATTCTACCCGATGACGTTCCCTTAGGCCCAAAACACTGGGCAAAAAATTTGATTCATACACCCTCTTCAACCTCCCAAGGAAGAGGATCCTGATGGAGATAGAAAAAAAGAACTATATCCAATGGCCACATCCTATGAGATCGTCCTCTTCTACAAGGAATAGAAGCAAGTATTGTCGGTTCCATAGGGATCACGGCCATAATATCGAAGACTGCATCCAACTGAAGGATGCGATAGAGGACCTCATTAAGAGAGGGTACTTGGGGAAGTACGTCGGACATCCAGAACCTCGGCTTGAAGTTGCCACCCCTCAACGGGCCATTGAGGAAGCTGAGCTGCCCCATCAGAGGCCCACTGACGGGAGAGTGGGCATGCTACACCGACCAACCAACTAGAGGAGAGCCGAAGAAGATGCTTCTAAAAGGCTCAAGAGCAACAACTCCATATACTTCTCTGATAACAACCTCCAAGGAGTTCAGTTCCCCCATGACGACCCCATTATAATCTTAGCCGTTGTGGCCAACTATGATGTAAGATAAATTTTAATAGATAATGGGAGCTCTGCTGATGCGGGATGGATGCAAAGACTAATTCTAATAATTAAAATTTAATTCTAACGAGCAATAGTAAGAAACTCAAATAAACTATCAAATTAATTTAATAAAAATTAGACTAAGCCTCTACTAACTACCCGCAATATAATCAGCATGCAATCACATAAAGAATCCTAGATCCGATGATTGAGAAACCATCGAAATTTGGATGTCCTGACTTCAATCAACCAGATCTAATGAGACTCAGATGGTTACTTACCAATAATACTTTTTCCTCCTCCATTTTAATAGATATGGATTCAATTCTCACGATCTCGCGGTAGGATAGCAAACTTCAGTCCTTTAGAGTAGATCTTCCCATTGATGGTTAGATGGCAACGGAAACCTCCTCTTCTGATCGAGTACTCTAGAGATTCTATAAAAGAACTTGATTAGAATGGTGGAAATGGAGTGGAAGTCTAAAATGAGTGAGGGAAGAAGGATGGTCAGATTGGTTCTAGATCTGGACTGGATGCCGAAGATGGTGGCGCCAGGCTTCTGGATCTTGGACTCAGGAGATAACTCGGACTTTAGTACTCCACACACACCAGTGCAATGCTTAACCAGCAGAGCACTCGCACACTACAATTGCTTAACCAGCAATTGCACTCTCAACGCTTACCCAGCAATTGGATTAAGGAAACTGGTAGAGTTTCATTAATCAATCATCAGTTGGATACAATGGAGTAGAATGGAGTGGTATTTATAGACCCTCCATACAAGGTACATGATAACATAGAAGTCTTTTGAATACATGATAATTAGATATTACATTGGACTCTACTCTCCTTCTTGACCTTGATGAAGACTCTTTGTAATTTAAATTGAGTAGACCCCCACTTATAATTAGACTTCCCCATGGCTTGGGCGGTGAAAGAGGCTTTCCATGATTTTAAGAAGAATGTGGCGACAAAAAAAATGAGATGAGATGGCACCCTTAATCCCTTCTCAATTAGCGCTAATCCATTCTCCTTTTGGCATGAACTTTCCTGGTTTTCAATTTTGAATGGTAGATAAAAAGGCCCTCCATTTGAATTGGACTCCTTGAATTTAAAGTAGATAGATGATAACTCCTTTCATTTAAATAAAACACCTTTGAATGTTGAATGGATTCCATTTAAATTTGAATGATTCCTTGAGTGGGCATCCATCTGTAGTGGGCGACAATTTGAGGATGAAAGGGGTGCTAGATGAGAAGTAGAGTCCTTTTACTTTACTTCATTTAAATGACATCTTCTTGGATTTTAAAAAGGGTGATGAGAAGGAAATTGAATGGCACCTCTTTTGGATAAACTTGAAACTTAAAATTGTCCCAATGTCTTGATGTTCCAATGTCCCATTGTCTCAATGTCTGGATGTCCCATGTCTCAATATTTGGATGTCCAGATGTCTCGATGTCTGGATGTTCCAATATCCAGATATCTGGTAAAATTTTTGGACAACCTTCTTTTGTCATGGAATTGATCCACAAAGGTGATGTGGCATGATGGTGACATGGCTTCAACAACTAGGCTTGACCTTGGTCGACAATTGAGCTTGACCTCCATCGACTCATTCAATTATAAGACTCAACTTCAGGCAAACCTAATTTGACTACTTTGCAAAATAAAGTAAACTAATGTTATTTATAGGACTCAAGCTGAAATTAAGATAAAACAACTACTCATTGGTGATCCACAATGAGCTTGGAGGGTTTTGACATCTTTTTCTAGCTCTGGTGTCCTCACCATCCATAGATGTTTTACTGTATGATGCATTCTCTAGAATGAGTCTGTCTAAAAATAAGCTACAGAGATCTCCTATACCTCTAATAGGGTTCGGAGGAAACCAAGTTGGAGTTGAAGGAGAAATAATGCTCCCAGTAACCCTCGGCATGGAGCCCCATCAAAAGATGTTCCCCAGCAATTTTGTGGTGGTCTGAATCCCATCGGCCTACAATGCAATCTTGGAACGGCCTACCTTGAACAAGTTCAAGGCTGCAGTCTCCATGTATTACCTTCTAGTGTGCTTTCCCACCAGAAATGGGATCGGAGAAGCAAGAGGAGATTAAAGGGCCGCCTGCAATGCCTGATGATACAGGACAAGTAGTCAGCTGATCTTATAACCTTGGATCAACTAGATCTAAGAGATCTGACTGAGAATTCAGGGGAACCATTGGAGAAGACTATCTCGGTGCCTTTGACCGAAGATGATCCTGCCAGAACGGTGCAGATCAAAAGTCTACTTGATGAAGGAACGAAGGCAGTGCTGATTCAATTCCTATGAAACAACGCTGATGTCTTTGCTTGGTCGGCTTTCGACATGTAAGGAATTCCCGCCGAAGTAATTACTCATCGGTTGGAAGTTGCTTCTGGCTATAGGCCGATTTGATAGAAGAAGAAAAACTTCACCCCTGAAAGGGAAAAGGCGATAGATGAAGAAGTAGATAAGCTCCTCAAAGCCAGATTCATTAGGGAGGTGCGTTATCCCGAGTGGCTAGCTAATGTTGTGATGGTAAGGAAGGCCAACGGCAAGTGGAGGATCTGTATCGACTATACAGACCTCAACAAAGCTTGTCTAAAGGATAGCTTCCCCCTATCAAAGATAGACCAATTGGTTGGCTCCACCACCAGCCATCAGCTACTGAGCTTCATGGATGCCTTTTCTGGCTACAATCAGTACAAATGGATCCTGAGGATGAAGAGAAGACCTCCTTCATAACGGAGAAGGGGTTATATTGCTACAGGATGATGCCATTTGGTTTGAAGAACACCGAGGCAACAATTCAAAGGTTGATCAACAAGGTGTTCAAGAAGCAACTAGGAAAGAATATGGAGACATATATTGACGACATGATCGTGAAGAGCCTCCTCAAAGAAGATCACATCAAAGACTTAGAGAAATCTTTCGATGCCTTACGATGCCATCGAATGAAGCTGAACCCAGCTAAGTGCATCTTCGGGGTGACCTCTGGCAAATCCTTGGGATTCCTTATTACCAAACATGGAATAGAAGCCAACCCTGAAAAGATACATGCACTTCGAAGCATGAAACATCCCTCTTGTAAGAAGGAGGTGCAGCAATTGGCTGAAAGAATTGCTTCTTTGAGCCGATTCATCTCCCGGTCGGCCAAAAGGTTTCTCCCCTTCTTTAAAGTCCTCCGCCAATCACAAAACTTTGAATGGTCCAAAGACTGTTGTCTCATCTTCGAAGAGCTGAAGAGGTACTTAGAGAGCCCTCCTTTATTTTCGAAGCCTCAAGAGGGGAAAACTCTTTACCTATATCTTTCTATTTTGGATGAAGCGATCAGTTCGATTCTAGTCCGGAAGGCAGCCGATGACCTCCAAAGGCCGATATACTACATCAGTAAGGTCTTACATGATGCAAAAGTGAGGTATCCCAGAACACAAAAGCTTGTATACTCACTAGTGGTTGCAATGAAATAATTGCAACCATACTTTCAATCTCACTCTGTCATCATCCTGACAGACCAGCCTTTGAAGGCTATCCTCCAGAGTCCAGACACTTTGGGGGGGATAATTAAGCAGGCTATAAAACTTGGAGAGTTCGACATCATCTTCCAGTCCAGAACGGTGATGAAAGAACAAGTGCTGGCTAATTTTATAGCCGAATGTATATGGGACCTAGGAGGTGACTTACAACAAGCCGAAGAAGATGAGGCCATCTGAAAGGATTCGAAGTCTATATGGTCACTCCATGTAGACGGGGCTTCAAACTTAGCAAGATGTGGAGCGGGCCTCATATTAGCTAGCCTAGAAGGGCCCACTATGGAATACGCACTACGCTTTTCCTTCCATGCTTCTAATAACCAGGTTGAATATGAAGCCCTCCTTGCTAGACTCCAAATCACCAAGAATTTGGGGATTTAGAAGATCTAAATTTTTTCAGATTCTTAGCTGGTGGTAAACCAAGTAAAAGGCGAGTTTGAAGTGTGAGATCCTGCCATGATCCGTTACATGGAGAAAGTGCGGGACTTGGTGTCACAGCTCGATTTCTTCAAAATCGCCCATGTCCCACGGACAGAGAACTCCCGAGCTGATACCCTATCCATACTCACCACCACCACCCCAGATTCCCTCGGTCGCACCTTCATGGAGTACCTTGAAACTCCAAGTATAATGAAAGAAGTGCAAGAGGCGCATCAGGTTGAGCACGAGTTAAGCTGGATGGATCCTATTCTTAAATTCCTGAATGAGGGCACACTACCTGAGGACAAGAACGAGGCCAAGCAAGTTCATTGGATGGCATCCCAATATGTTGTCCTGGACAGAACATTGTATAAGGGATCCTTCACTCGACCTTTGCTAAAGTGCCTGGGGCCCACAGATGCCGACTACACCCTAAGAGAAGTGCACGAGGGCATATATGGAGATCACTTGGGAGGAAGATCCCTGGCGAGTTTGAAGTGCGAGATCTTACCATGATCCGTTACATGGAGAAAGTGTGGGACTTGGTGTCATAGCTCGATTTCCTCAAAATTGCCCATGTCCCACGGACAGAGAACTCCCGAGCCGACACCCTATCCAAACTCACCACCACCACCCCAGATTCCCTCGGTCGCACTTCATGGAGTACCTTGAAACTCCAAGTATAATGAAAGAAGTGCAAGAGGTGCATCAGGTTGAGCACTAGTTAAGCTGGATGGATCCTATTCTTAAATTCCTGAATGAGGGCACACTACTTGAGGACAAGACCGAGGCCAAGCAAGTTCATTGGATGGCATCCCAATATGTTGTCCTGAACAGAACATTATATAAGAGATCCTTCACTCGACCTTTGTTAAAGTGCCTGGGGCCCATAGATGCCGACTACACCCTAAGAGAAGTGCACGAGGGCATATATGGAGATCACTTGGGAGAAAGATCCCTGGCGAGTTTGAAGTGCGAGATCCTGCCATGATCTGTTACATGGAGAAAGTGCGGGACTTGGTGTCACAGCTCGATTTCTTCAAAATCACCCATGTCCCATGGACAGAGAACTCCCGAGCTGACACCCAATCCAGACTCACCACCACCACCCCAGATTCCCTCGGTCGCACCTTCATGGAGTACCTTGAAACTCCAAGTATAATGAAACAAGTGCAAGAGGTGCATCAGGTTGAGCACGAGTTAAGCTGGATGGATCCTATTCTTAAATTCCTGAATGAGGGCACACTACCTGAGGACAAGACTGAGGCCAAGCAAGTTCATTGGATGGCATCCCAATATGTTGTCCTGGATAGAACATTGTATACGAGATCCTTCACTCGACCTTTGCTAAAGTGCCTGGGGCCCATAGATGCCGACTACATCCTAAGAGAAGTGCACGAGGGCATATATGGAGATCACTTGGGAGGAAGATCCCTAGCATACAAGATTATATGTCAAGGATATTATTGGCCAACAATTTAGAAGGATTTTGTTGATTTTGTTCGAAGATGTGATCAGTGCCAGAGGTATGCCAACATTCAGAGATAGCCCTGAGCCAGCTCACCCAGTTAACGACACCATGGCCCTTCTCTCAGTGGGGCATGGATATCCTTGGCCCGTTTCCACCAGCATCCGGACAACGAAAATTTCTTGTCGTAGCTATCGACTACTTTCCAAGTGGGTCGAGGCTAAACCCCTGGTGCATATCACTGAAGGGAAAATCGAAGGTTTTGTCAGGAACTTCATCATTATTTGATTCAAAATTCTATACGCCATAATCACTGACAACGGGAGACAATTCGATAATCCCAAGTTCAAGGACTTATGTGCCCAGTATCACATACTCCATAAATTAACATATGTTGGTCATCCCCAAGCCAATAGAGAAGTTGAAGTCACAAAATGGACCATCCTCCATGGTTTGAAGACCGACTGAACGACGCCAAAGGGCTTTGGGCTGAAGAGCTGAATTCAGTTCTCTGGGCATATCGGACAACTCCTAGAATGGCAACTGGCAAATCTTCATTTCATTTGGCTTATGGAACAAAAACAGTTCTTCTTATGGAGGTTACCCTACAATCCTTAAGGATCGACCGGTACAAGAAGCCCGAGAATTCAGAGTGTGGAAGGATGGATTTGGACTTGCTACAGGGTACCAGACTTTCTACTTAGATGAAGATGGCAGCATATCAGCAGAGAGTTGCCAAATATTACAACTCCAAGATGAAGGAACGAACTTTCCGATCCGAAGATCTAGTACTGCAAAAATCTGAAATGTCCAGGCCAACAAAACAGGGCAAGCTCTCTCCTAACTGGGAAGGCCCCTAATGAATTAAAGAAGTCATATGTCCAGGAATATATCGACTCGAGACTTTGTCTGGTGCTGTGCTACCTCGGCCTTGAAATGTAGAAAATCTTCGCAAGTACTATCAATGAAAGTTCCCACCAGGGAAGACTTCAATAAAAAGTCAATTTAAAGATGGGTCTGGTCAGCCTATCTTATTGTCAATCAATGACATAAGGATGGTCTTAGTGACCCACCCGATGAAACCAACAAAAAGTGCAAAGGTGGGTCTAATCCACTCGCCTTATCGGTATGTCCGATGAGCGCAAAGGAGGGCCCAACCAGGCCACCTTATGATCAACAACAAAAAAGTGTAAAGATGGGTCTAATCCACTCGCCTTATTGGTATGTCCGACGAGTGCAAAGGAGGGCCCAACCAGGCCACCTTATGATCAACAATCAAAGGTGCAAGGATGGTTCACAAAACCTATCCTATGGTAAATCCGCAGACGTGCCGAGCCCAGCTTGTCTTAACATCAATTAAAGGTGCAGGGGTGGTTCACATAATCTATCCTACGGTAAATCTGCAAACGCGCCAAGGTGGGTGATGCGGGATGAAGCTCTGATACCAAACATAATGCGGGACTACTGTGCTAAGATGGATGAGATGCATGCAAGTAATTTTTCTTTTAGTTGTTTTAAGTTTTTAATAGGTTTACTGATTCCCAAAGTCAAGTGGAGAATAGAATGAGAGATTCTGTAAGACGAAGAAATTTCTAGCATGCAAATATAGTCCCTAAACAGTGATAAGAAAAGGATCCCGGGATTGAGAAACCTCGATAGGACTTAGCTCTAAGACAATACCAACTTAGGAGACTAGGGAGTGCAAACCATTAAGACTATGATGCACCCAATACTGAGTTCACTCTTCTCATGGATGTGGCATGGAAGATCAAGCCTTCGACCCTGCAGATTCGCCGGCTTTTCGTCCAATGGTCCCAAAGGCAAGGAAGACCGACTCCTTTATCCGTGGCACCTGGATGACCTGCGAGCAACCAAGTGAAGGGATTAGAAAATAGCAAGAAGAGGGTATAAGAAAGTAAGAAGTGATGGAGAAAAGAGTTGGGGATGGTGGTCAAGAAGGGCTCTTCTCGTTGGGCATCCAAGATGATCTTCCAAGGGCATCCAAGCTTAAAGATGACTTGGTGGCTTATGAAGGAAGAAGGTAACTTTGGGCCTCTCACCCCTCGATGTCTCGAAGGACAAAGGCACTTTCTCATAGAGTTCCTAGACTAAGAAGACAAGGGCTAAAGGCAGAAGAAGCTTCTCAAATTTTCATTTCATCAAAACTATCTTTACAAGAGGGCTAGGGTCCTTTTTATAAGCACCCAAGTTCTCATTCAAATTTGAAAGAAAGGTTACAAGACTTGATTTGGGGAGGAGACAAAGGTGGGTTATCTTCATGAATCAAGGGGCGCCCATTTGAAATTTGAAAATTCTCCTTCATGAAGCCTTGGCCGACTTTGACTTGGTTTGCACCTAGGTGGAATGGCTTGATTTGGGGGAGTGAACAGAAGATGTTGTCTTCAAGAATCAAGGGGGCACCCATTTAAAATTTGAATCCTTTCTTCATGACACCTTGGCCTTGGTGGAAATGTTGATTCGGGGAGGGAAGAGAGGAAGGTTGTCTCCATTTGAATTTTAAACTCCTCCTTGGCTGATCATGATCTTTGGAGAGGCTTGATATGGGAGTAAGGTGGGGATATTGTTGGCTTGGATCAAGGAGAGGTTTAATGGGCATCCACATGTTATTTGAATTTGAATTTTCAGCTTGTCTTGGCCGCCCAAGGTGCTTGATGAAGTGGCGCCTCCCATGCCATGTGGCATTGATGATGTGGCACTCCATGAGCTGAAGTGGCACCTCCCATGCCACGTGGCACTGATGATGTGGCACTCCTTATGAGTTGGCACTCCTAACCTGGCATGGAGTGGTGGCTTGACTCCTTCAATTGGGCTTGACTTGATTGCCCACTTGTGAACCCATATTCAAACTAGCTTGAGCCCATCTTCAAATTGACTTGAGCTTGTGAACCGATTCGGCTGATTATAGGACCAATTGACCCTAACTTGACCAAATTGACCAAATTACAAGACTAAACCAAAAATTGAAACCAACTAGATACTAATTACATGACTTGAAAGCAAATTACTCAAGCTTTAATCCTTATTATAGGATCCAAAAGACTTAGAAACCCTAATCAGAGATCCACAGAGGGTTGAGGAGCCTCTATCTAATCCCGGTGCCCACACCAGTAGGCCTAATCAGCCTGCCTTAACATCAATCGAAGGCATGGGGATGGTCTAAGTGACCTACCCTACGGTAAATCCGCAGACATGCTGAGATGGGTCCAAACAACTCACTCTGTTATCAACAGATGCCTCGAGGATGACTTATCGACCTACCCTAGCGGCAAATATGATCCAAGTGAACGGATAGACTTTTCTACTATCTGCTATGCCGAAGAGTTCACACTTAGCATTATTTTGGAATGTGTCTGTCCAACCAAAGAGCATCTTCATTCATTAATAGAAGAATTGTACAATCAACGGGATTGCAAAAAAAAAAAGAAGAAAAGAAAGGGTAATAGGGAAGGAAGATCTAAAAATTAGCCACCGGCCCCTTTCCAAACCAACGGACGACACCAGGCCCCCATGAGGCACTCAGGGAGGTTTCGGGTTTCGCCTCCGCCTCCTCTGACTCTAACTCCTTCTCGAAATCAGACTCATCATCTTGCCCGGGGTACGGAATAGAAGGCCTGATGTTGTCCAGCCCCTTCAAGTCATAGAAGCGGAAGGCCTTGCTCTTGTGCTCCTGGAATCCCTGATAGTAAGAGTCTAGGACAGCCTCGGCGACCTCATCTTTAAAGGCTTGTGATGCCAGAAACATGGGGATGGCCTCCGCCGCCTCCTTCCTGGCCAACTCCGCCGCCACGATCGCCGTTATGGCCCGAGCATTTGCCTCCTCCAGCTGGGTCTGGAGGGTCTGCACCCTCCTTTCCAAGCGGGCCACTTCCTTGGCCCAAAAAGAATCATCATCGCCCCCACGGACCTTCACACTAGGTCCCCCTTTCGGCTCCGTGATGGCGACCCTTTTTGGGACATCTCCCGAAGGTCCTTAAGGTTAAATTTCATCTTTACCATATGAAGGAGGGAAAGAGTAACTCTGGAGCGAAGGACTTGCTTTTCTACTGCTTGAAGAACCTCCAGAGATAAGGAAGATGAATCCTACTTAATGGCCCGAAGCCTTGTCGCTTCGTGCCTATAGAGGATATGTACCATGCCTCATGCCAAGCCAACTGGGAAATGCTACGTACTGAAGCAATGCTTCAAACTCAGAGCATCTTCCTTGAAGCTGATGCAGCATTAATAACCATCTTCGAGAAAAGAAGACTTGGCGATGCCCAGTTGGCACGGAAGCATGGCCGCCTGAATGCCAGTGCATTCAGCATTGATAATAAAAGGCGCACACACGTCGACTCACCATCTTCCTTCTAGGCACCAACAACAGGATGACACCTATCCTCCACATGACTATCAAATTAGGGAGGCAGTTATGGCAAATGACTGAATCGAAGAATTGCCATCATTGGTTATGCCTTTTTTACCAGCAAACGACAAATCATCAGCACTCCCACTTTTCAAAGCAGATAATTGCTTCGTTAACTGGGAGTGGGGGCAACTATTGGGATACACCGGCTCAACTAAGGCTAACCCCCGATTCGAAGGTCCGGTCGGGTCTCTTTCGAACCGATCGTCCGTGCTAGAAGAATCGAAGACAACCCAACGATGCTACAGCACCACTTCAGGGTCAGTCTTCAGCTTAAGCCGAAGACACTGGCCCCGAAGCCTATCTTTTAGCTATTCACCATTAAGAGATCGGTGGGTCTTCTTCACATCAGTCCGAAGAAGACCGATCCGAAGAAGACTAATCCGAAGAATGTTAGTCCAAAGAAGATGATTACTTTATTTCTCCAATTGTTCCAAAGAAGGCAAGTATGAAGTAAGCAATCCAGCCCACTCCGAAGAAGGCAGCTCCAACGTGAGCGGTCAAGATATCTTCGACCTACTTCGAAGAGGATGGGCACAGGATGATCAACCAGCTCGACTTCGACCTTTTCTGAGGGAGTGGCTCTAAAGCAAATTTCTAACTGGCCTCGAATCTTCAAACGTGGTTACAACTATTGTATCCAACAACATGGCCACAAACTCCAACTCCAATAGTATCAAAGTGGCCACCTCAAGCAGCAACCACTTTTGGTTAGGGGGGTTAAGTTAATTAACCTCGCTTAACCAAGGGCAAGTGGAGTCGACTGCAATTAGACATGGCCATCACTATAAATACTGGTAAGAGGGGATACTCACGGTAAGTCAAGTTAAGTAAAGCCAGAGAAGCTAAGGCTGTTCACTTTTGAGCTACTTTCACGCTCTTTTTCTTGAAAACTCTCCATTTTGTTGCTAGAATCCTCATTGACTTAAGATCAGAGTGTCCCCCACCGGAGAAATCCCGGTCAAGAACCTGTTTTGCAAGGGTCACGGGAGGCGCACCACGATCCTGCCATTCCGTCCGGTCCATAGGGGTTTGACATCAACAGTGTCATACACATCATAATGGCCAACACCAAAACATCTCAAGATATCAGTTGGTCCAGGCATGCAAGGGATAATGGAGACATCCATAATAAGAATATATACTTTGATTAACTCACTTTGTTTTTGCAACTATAGTCAATAAAGTTTTCAAAGCAAGTTATAAATTTTCTTGAAATATGTTCATAAGCCAAATTTTCTTGAAGCATGATTTGGCTCATAAACCAACACATAGAAGAAGCGCATTAATTTTCTTGAAGCATGTTTATAAGCCAAATTTTCTTGTAGCATGATTTGGCTCATAAGCCAACACATGGAAGAAGCCCATTCGGCTCAAGCCCAAAGCATGATGGAGGGCGTCCTCTTCAAGTCCAAGACCAACCATTCAAGCCTCTTCAAGACCAAGCCCAAGCCTAATTCATGCCAAGATTTGAAGCACATGGGGGAACAACTCATCAAACAACCTTGGGGGAGAAGGAATTATACTACATCAAGAGTTTTATGGGAAACATAATGATTCCTTCCACTATCCCAACAATATTTGACATGTGGGATGCCACAACTTATGACGCCTAAGCCTCCACATCAACATTTGGAAGCCACATTAGGATCTTCTAGATGCCACATGTCAAAGTGGTTGTAACTTTCTACCAATAATTTGTTTTTAGTTAAAACTACTTATCTAAAAATTGTTGGAGCCAACTAAGCCATCCTTATCCCCTCCTCTCCACCCTTGGACAAAATTTCTAGCATTGGAGCCTATAAATAGGGCCCCTAGGCTCTCATTGTATTCATTATATACTATGATTTGAATTAATGAAATGATTGTTTTCTTGTGTTCTAGTTTTCTTGAGTTATTATTTGGAGTAAAAGTTTTCTAGTTAGTTTGAGTATGTAGATCTTTATCTAAGGAGAGAATGAGAGTTTTCTAAGTTTGAGTTTGAGAGTGAAGAGTGCCATTGCAAGGAGTAAAGGATGGGATGCCCATTGATGGATCTATGATCAAGCTACAAGTCCTAAGCCGTCACCACTTTCTTCTTCTTCCTTTTTTCTTTGTTTCAATTCCAACTCCAATTCTTCTTCCATGTCTAATCCCAAATTTCTTTGCAGGTTCTCTCAGGTTCCTAGGTCAAGGATGAAGGTCTCCACGCTATGGATCAAGGCCAAGGTGAGTCTTAAAGTAGAGAGTATCAATCTTGACTTCTAGGCCTCAATCATTGAGTGATGAAAGCTCCTTCTTCTACCAAATAATTAGCTATCATTGTTGGTAGGAAAACTCTTCCTGAGCTTCATTAGATCTGATCATTTAAAAGTTAACTTGCTCTAGTAGTGATGGTTTCCTTGCCATAAAGATCCTAATCCTTATTTTGAACTAGATCTACATTGCGGACTTAAAAATTAGATCAACTAGTCTCCTTATGAAAATTCTTTTCTTGGATTAATTTATCCCATTTATTTGATAATTAATTGCTCAAGTTTGCTTGCTGGTTAGCTTGCTAAAACTCTTCATTCATCATTTTATTTTTGTCCCTCATCAAGGAAGCTTCGCCACTCCATCCGTCATACATGTGTGATGGCAAGTCAGTCATGCTAGATGGAACTTGGGTGGATTTGATTGTGTCATGCATCAAACTGAGGCCAATTAACCAAGACAATCCGAACCTGGTCCAATCTCATAATTAATCCAAGCACCAAAACTCGAAGCTGATTCAACTTCAAAACTTTGCAACCCAAATGCAGTTAAGATTGGATTCAAGTAAGACCTAGGCTGTGTTGGATTGGAAAGTTTGTGATAGTCTAAATGTGGAAGTTTGGACTGATCCAGGTAGTTCTCTAGAAATTTGGGTTGGACCAGAATTTGAGTCAATATTTTTCCACCCGGGTATGGGAGGGTAGGCTCGCTTTAGCCCTGCCCAAGTGTGTGGGGCCATTGCTTAACTGGGGTGAGCAAGACTAAATAACGTGCTTGACCAAAAGCCACAATTGGCTTGGATATGACTACAGTATTCCGGGTTGGTCAAGCCTCAACCGCTTGAATTTTTCCAGCCTGGGGACCAGGTTTAAATGGCGTCCAAATGTCATCTAGGTGAAAATGGTTAGGTTTGGATGAACTCAAAAATCCAAGATATTGAACCGAAGAGGTTACCTTCTGCTGGTTGGATCCAAAGTCACCTGAGAACCCAATCAATACCATAAATTATCGAAAGTTTACAAGCAAGAGTTTTCCTTTCTTTTTTTTTCCCCTTCTTTTTCTTTTCTTCCCAAGATTAGGAGGGCTAATCCCCACCTTTCCATCCTATTTCAAGGGGTGACTCTAGCTGGAATGGAACTCTGCTCCAAGCAAGAGCAAACACTCCATGGTAGGTCTCAAGCAAGAGTCAAGCATGTCCATCCTGATTATGTCCCATAGATGTCAGCTTCAACGAAAGAAAGTTTCCATTTGGATCTATGCGTAGTAATAGGCCCAAACCAACGTAAATGGCTTTACAATTATGATAATGATTTTGACATGAGGTAGAAATTGGATTGTGTATAGATTGGATATTAATATATCTATATCTATATGTATTTTAAATAGAGATCTATATAAATTAAATATTGAAAGTGTGGATACGAAAATGAATATAAGTTAAATAATTAAATTTTATGATCATAGAATTAAAAATATTATTAAATGAATGATAAATCAAATTAATAATATGTTAATGTAATCATTTATTTTTTAAAAAATTTATGTATGCTATATAAAATTAAATAAAATTATAAATGAAATAAGTATTAAGATATTGATCGAATAATTATTTATCTAATTTTTTTATTTTTTAATAGATATGCGTACAGATATATGTATTAGTGGGATATTATAATTTTTATCTATATCTTATTAAATTTAAATATAAAAATAGATTTGAATGGATATAATCATCCTCATTTTCACACCCTCTATTATATTATATATAGGGAGAGGGAAAACAAACAATACCCATTATTATATGTTATCTAGCATTATCATTATATATTATAAAATAAATACAACTATTATTTTACTCATATCTTTTTAAATAAAATATTGATATTTAATCCATCTTGATATGGCAGGACCGCTAACGTGGAGCCTCTCTCAGATCTAACTGGCGGCCACGATGGTAGAAGACGCCACTTGGATGCGAACACCGGGTGGAGCGTCCGGAGAGCTCCTTTGTCGAAGTAAGCTCTCTCAAGGTCAAGCCCCAGTCGAGGTCGTGCCCTCACCTTTCGAGCCCCTTGGTTGAGGTGGCTCCCTCGAGGTTGAGCCCTGGCCAAGGTCGTGCTCTCGCTTTTCGTGCCCTTGGTCGGAGTGAGCTTCTTCGAGGTCGAGCCTCGGCCAAGGTCGTGCCCTCGTCTTTCGAGCCCCTTGGCTGAGGTGGCTCCCTTGAGATCGAGCCCCGGCCGAGATCGTGCTCTCGCTTTTCGTGCCCTTGGCCAGATTAAGCTCCCTCGAGGTCGAGCCCTGGTCGAGGTCGTGTCCTTGCCTTTCAAGCCCCTTGGCTAAGGTGGCTCCCTCAAGGTCGAGCCTCGATCAAGGTCATGCTCTTGATTTTCGTTCCCTTGACCGGAGTAAGCTCTCTCGAGGTCGAGTCTTGGTCATGGTCATGCCCTTGCCTTTCGAATCCCTTGACTGAGGTGGCTCCCTCGAGGTTGAGCCCCGACCGAGGTCGTGCTCTTGCTTTTCGTGCCCTTGGCTGGAGTGAGCTCCCTCGAGGTCGAGCCCCCGCCGAGGTTGTGCCCTCGCCTTTCGAGCTCCTTGGCTGAGGTGGCTCCTTTGAAGTTGAGCCCCGGTCAAGGTCGTGCCCTCACCTTTCGAGTCCCCTTGGCTCCCTTGAGGTCGAGCCCCGGCTGAGGTCATGCTTTCGCTTTTCATGCTCTTGATCGAAGTGAGCTCCCTCGAGGTCGAGCCACGATCGAGGTCGTGCCCTCGCTTTTAGAGCCCCCTCGGCTGAAGCAGCTCCCCCCCAAGCCGAGCCCTCGGCCGGGGTCACACTCCCTACTCGAGATCCCTCCCCCGGTCAAGGTCAATCTCTTCCCCTAGAGTTAGGTATGGATTTTTTCAGGTGAACATGGCCTCTCCCATGAGCGCTCCTAGGGCAAACGGGTGGGTGACATCGGCAGGTGGCGTCACTGCCCTCACCAGAACCCTGGCAATACACGGAGAGGCTAACACCCTTAAGAGGCAGGCTCCAATAAGGCACGCCGTCTAGAACCTCTGAAAAACAAGCCTCCCTCCATGGCATGTCGACTGTGGCTCCTATGTTATGGCGTTGCATCAAAGCACGCTGCCTATGGAGGAGCGTCCCGCCGGAGCATCAGGCCCTTCAGTCCACTGTCAGCACCACCTAGGGAAGGGGCACTTCGCTCAGGGCGTTGCGCCCCTCTACCCACCATTTACATCACCCAGAAGAGGAAGGTTTCACCGGGAAATTCAGATCCTGTAGCTTCTACTGTCAGACCGGTGCTCTGCTAGGTCTCCCCAAATGCCAGAAAGGGGCAGTGCTTTGTCAGAGTGTCAGGCCCTGCGATGTACCTAATGTACCTGCCATGAAAGGGACGCGCACTCCTCCGCACTCCACCATCGCCAATGGCAGACCTCCCATGTTGGAGGCTTCAAGTCCGGTCCTTCTCCTCCAGAGGGGGGAGGAAGAACAGGCCTACGCCTCACCCACATGAGGAACGCCCAAAGGGCGCTAGGCTAGGACTCTACACCTCACTGGAAGTGCCACTCACCTATAAAAAACTCAAAGGGGCCTCCGGTAAAGGTAAGTGAGAAGGGGCAGGCGATTCAGCAAGGCTTTGAGGATATTCGGAATACACTAGGACTCCCCAGGAGAGTTCCAATGGCAACAGCCACCACTGCTCAAGCCTTCATTCTCAATCCTAACCCTACTCCATTATTTCTCAAGACCTTTGAAAGTGGAGACCACTTCAGGATCTACTGAGAAGGATTTATTTCTCTTGATCGTCCACTGACTTGACCATCAGAGTGCTCTCGTTGGGATCCCCGACCCGAGTCTTCCTTCTTTTGCAGGACCTGGTACGCGCGCAGGATGCCAGGTGGGAGAGCTATCAACCGATACCACGTAAGAGCTGCGTGACACGATGATCTAGACGGCGACATATCTTTTCACCAAATTTCTTTAAAAAATGTTTGCGGCTTGAGAAATAATATTTTAATCCAGTGAAAATAATAATAACATCAATATTATTTGCCACGATATAATGCCATTATGGTAGCTGTTATAACAGTGACCATATCAATAATAATAATATGAAATACTACTTTTGAGAAAAGTTGGCAGGCTTTTAACCATCATGACCAGTAGAAGCAGTCTTGGTGTGGGTCGCTAACGACGGAATAATGTCATCGCTGAGACTTTAAAGGTGCTCGGATATTCAAAATTTATTTTTGAAATAGCAATATGATTTCTTAAAAAATAAATATTTATTTTTGTTATTCTAAATTTTTCTTTTAATTAAAATCTAATATAATAAATTTATTCTAATATAATTAAGATAATATAGTCCATCATATTAGAAATAAAATAATTTAAAATAAATTAGTTTATAATTTATTATGAAATATGAATTTTAAAATAGCAAGGATCGATCAAATAGCTAAATCAGATTGATCGACCACTATTTTTTCCCGCCTGTTTGGAAGAATAAAATGGAACAAATTTTTATTCTAATTCCACGCAGAATAAAAGAACCCAATACACTAAACCGTTTAGAACATGGATGCAGGACGATAACCGGTTTGGATTTGGTTGAAAAAATTGGTCGAGCTTGTGACACCTGGGAACTGGTTAGCGTGCTATGGCAAAAGAAAACTCGCAGGCTTGTCAGGAGTCTGTATTTTTTTAGACCGATGGATGGATTGGAGATAACTATAACAGACATGGGTAATAAGAACATACTTGGATGGATACCACCAACTGGTTATAATTTTAGGACAAATCCTCGGGAGTTAACTAGCTGCCTGCCACTGTTCAACAGCCGACCAGCAGTTGGTCAAACACCATGACAGAGATTTCCAGGTTTACCTACCACGACCACCACCAACAAGTCCTTCCCCTGTTCCCAAGCCTCTTATCTCACGGTACACTTTTTTTCTGGAGCCGAGTTTCTTGTCTCTCCTGCCTGGCTTTTTTCTCCGTTACATATGATGTCTGTAAGAAGCCAGCTAGAGGTACATGATTCAGGCTCTATCTAGCAGATTTTGGTGGAAAGGTAAAATGGCTTTCTTCATCCTTCTTCGCCAAGCTTTTGGGTTGTTTGTGCCTTGTGTTTCTCTCTCTTGATTCTATTGATAGTTATTTGTCCTGAAATGCTTTTTGTTATATCTTTTTTTTTTTAGTCGTATTTGAGCATGATTCATATATTTCTTGATTGTAAATTGAAGACATTCAAGAACCTGTCTGTATTTATCTCTAATGAAGAAAGAAGGCTTGGTTTGATTGGATGCATATATGAGATGGAAAGGTTGTTCCCTTCCTAAGGGAAGTTTGGAGTTGATGTTATGCACACTAGGTGCAGGTGGGGATCTTGGATAAAGATTGGAAGCATTTGTCCCTAAGATCGGCGTTAGGTGGTTTTATTAACATTTTTTTTTTTTTTTTAGCTGTTGATCTGATTCTACGTAGGAAATAAAATTTATGTTTTGTCTTTAAAAAAATTTATGGCAAGAAGGGGAAGAGCCATCTGTTGGGAGTACCAAGATCCCAAACTTTGGGGGGACTCACCTCCTAAAGTTTCAAACTGGGAACCTCCTCCATTCTCTCCTCCATTTGGAGGAAAGGTGTGACTACTGAGCTGTTGCTAAATTTACATTCTACACTTTCCCTTTTACTTGAATTGGAGTTATATAAGAGTATGGAGATCCTAGCAGACTCTGTTATAATAACAATAAGATTGCGAAAGCTGTTTTGATCTGGCTGTAGGTAGGACCATCTAGCTGACTAACGCTAACTTTACCTTCTTATTGATTGCTTGTTCTTCCTTTTGTTATTCAATGTTAATTCTGTTTTAAATCCACAATTTTGCATTTATGCCTTTTTTTTTTCCTTTTTACATTTATCAAATATGCACCTCTGTAGATCTCTACTCAATCTGAATATGAGATCTGCAAGTTACTGTAAGACTAAGATAATATTTTCCAATATCATAGACTTCCCCACAGCAAAACAAAATTCTTGGAATTGTACTATAGTACTTATTTCCCAATGATTGGTTAGAGTTTCCTGCATGCTCTGAATTGAGTTCCCAAATAACAATAATATGTGAGATACAATGTTCATGGCTATGCTTGACCTAAAACTTAAATGTTTTATGTATTTGGCAAGGTCAAGCAAACTTCAAATTTTCCCCTTCGATGGTCTTTTCATGGAAAATGTTCTCCATACAGATCCAACCTATTTAATATGATATTTACTGGGAACATGGTCAAAAGCCTCAGAGGACTAAAAATGTATATATTTTTTTCAATACAGAGAAAGGCTCACTCATCATGTGCCATTAGAAAAAAATGGAACACCATCAGATTGGAGACAGTAAAGGTCTAGCATTATTGTACATGACATATAGAACAAAGCTATATATATTTATAATTATCAACTTTTTTCATATTTTTTTCTTTACATATACTCATTATCAATGGATGGACTGAAACAAGAAATATATATAAATCTAATTGAAATCTCTATAATCAGTTAAAAGGCCTATTCATGCTATGAAGACATTTAAATTATTGTGATATATCTTACAAGAAGTTTAAATATTTTAGTAATGCATAAACATTCTATGATTTACTTGTATCTATTTGCTTGTGATTCTCTGTTTCATTCTCAAGAACATGCATGCTTACTGCAAATCATTTGTTGCTTTGCTAGCAGCATCATAAATCACTTGTCAATCTTTCAGATCTAGATTTCAAAAATCAGATTTATATTTTGCTTTCCTGTATTTAGTTAATATATTTCATGTATGCAGGATTCTTGTTAGGTATATTCAATTGTTTCTCTCCACATGTTTTAAATTTACAGCATTGAATTTTTGAAAGTAAAGATATGGCTAGAATGTTTCAGATGACCCCTAAGAAACCACTTTTTTATAATATGCTATGATTATTGTCCTCTTTGAGTGGGCTTACATCGATAGGCTTTGCACTTCATGTTTTGGTCTTGTCTAACTCCGACAAATTGTAATCAGGGGTGCTAGTGGGTTGGGTTGGTTGTTTCCGGGTCAAAACTTGGCCTAGGAACAATCCATACTTTTCTCAAGTTGGGTCTAGTTTGGTCCAATTTAATCACTCATGAACCATTGTCCAACTCCAATTGGGTTGGGTCTTGCCTATGATCACCGATGCTGTGCCCATAAAGGTTGGTTTTGGTTGGGCTTCCACTAGAAGCAAACTTGTTCTGCATTGAATCTGAATTACTTCTTGACAATATGGATATGTCACGGGATTCGAATCTCAATGCATGGATGTCGATGATATCATAGAAATATACATGAGGCCTAGGGGTAAAGAAATTGAATATTATGGTGCTTTGTTTGCTGACCTATCCAAGTCAAACTGGTCAACCCACCTGACTCATCACCTATTACAGGCTAGGTCAAGTTCACTATCAGAATGCTGGGGAGAGACTGTTGGGAGGAGGAGGTTGACACGAAGAACGGGCCAGGGCCAGGAAGAGGTTGTCTGTGAAGGTTGAGGGGTAGAGGTTTTTCCCCTACTTTTGCATATTCTTCTTCTTTTGATCCATCCAGCATTGATGTTGAGGAAGTCACTAGTCATCACTTGCTAGCCAGCACACAGGAGTCAATTCCAGATCTTGTGAGGGGAAGTTTGCCACCGTATCTTGTCAGTGAGGAGGCATACAGTTGGATTTTTGAAGGACACGAGAGTGAAATCTGATAGGAAGTGGGACTAAGCTATTCTTCCTCCTTTTCTTCTTCTCCCCAACAATACGTAGAGAGAGGGAAGAAGAAGAGAGGATGAGTTGTGTTGGAAAAGGTGAAGCAAATAAATTGATGATTTATTCATGTAGAATCATGATACATATAGAGAAGATACAGGCCTTAAGAAGGTAGGAAGGTAAAAACAGGAAGGAAAAAATTAAAAGAAGAAAATAATAGGAGACCATAATATATATGAAGATTTTTCATTACTCCCCTTCAAGATGGAGTGCAGATATCATAGAGACCCATCTTGTTAACAAGCGAAGAAAAATAAGATTTACTTAGTCCTTTTGTTAGAATATCTGCCACTTGATCAGCTGAGTATATAAAGGAGATGCAGTGGCTGGCTATCCGAAGTTGGTAGGGATAATGAATTAGAGGTAGATTCATATTTGTCCAGCAACCATTTCATGGTTTGATAGTCTTCAATGGAGAGACTAGCAGGAGACTTCTCCACTTCTTCAGACAGATATGCATTATGCGGACCACATCCCGACCATGGCCATGGCCCCAACCTTTTACCTAGACTGAGTAGGGCAACCATGTAATTCCCAGTAGGTTGCTTTGATATGACCAGGCTTATGACAATAATTGCAGACAGATGCTTGGTCACCAGATCAAGGCAGTGATTTAGCTATGAGGGTAGAGCGGATTGGCTCACTAGAAGCAGCGACATGGGTCCTTGTCTCCTCTCATAAAATAGTGAAGGCCTGATTGAGGCTTGGCATCTCCTCCCGTGCCTGGAGTTGTACCCGAACTAGCTTAAACTCAGGATTCAAACTATCTAGAAAATCTTGGACGCGCTCCTCGTCCAAGTATCTCTGAAAGCGCTAGACATGCTCTCTGGCAAGGTTCCCGGTACTCGTACCGGGACCTGTACCGATACTGGGCCAATATGGTATGGTACCGGTAGTCCGGTATCGTACCGTACCGATTCTAATTTAAATAAGATACAAAATAATAATTACAGTAAGATTATCAATAATTAATGCAAGTAAAAGATAATATATAAATATAATTATATACCAATATCTAAAATCGGGTAGAGTGTCGATGTCCATAAATATAGGAATCATTTATATACTTTGTAGGAAGATCAGTAAATCCCTCTAGCCAGGCAGCATGATACTCTTGTAAGGTCATCCCAGGAGGTATGCGTGATGGATCGTAACTTATCGCAGATCCCTTGTTGAGGTCCCGACTCAGAGGTATCCAGAGATTGATGATATGACCGTGTAGGGGCTCATCCAAATATGCCAGTAGCAAAATCAGATCCATAAGATGCTCCGAGTTACATGAGATAATAACCACTACAAGATGTTGTCTCAGATACACCATATGGACTATTTGGATCACAAGCTACCGGTAGCTACGAATAAGAGGATCATGAATATGAGAATGATCCTGATACATCCATGGATCCTATTCCACGTGCAAAAGCTGCAGCTGCATCGTGTCCTGAACGACCTCGCGGAGCTCATTGCCTCTATGGAATCGTATCATCACGGGGTCTACCAGTTGGTGCTCTATGATTTGTATCCTGTGTTGCATGGCTAAACTGACTTCCCAGTGAATCGAATATGAATAGGCGGCAATGACTCCTGTCCTTCGGTCCCTTCTTGATCACTAGATCCTCCACTATCTGAAAAAGTACTAGCACCACTCTCTCTGGTATCTAAATCTGAATGAACTGAGTACTCCGATGGAGATGCAACTGCCTTTCCTTTTCCTCTATCTTCAGGCCAAATAGATGGCGGGGAAGGACGATGTGCTGTATCTGCTGGAGCCCTGTGAAGAATATTGTTTGTTGCCCATTGTCCAGCATCCACCTCAGCTTCGCTAGCTAGAAAACTAGCTGGTCGAGGAGGCGATCTTGGCTCATCAAGCTCTAGCTCCTGCTGCTGACTCAAGACCCATCCAATCATTGGATCTTCATCTATATCAACATATGTACTTGTAGTGGGATCAGAGTATTTCAATTTAACTTCCTCCTGAATGCATTTTAGTCTCAACCTTAAATTATAGTATACATAAATAAGATCGTTGAGACATTTCTGTTTCAGATGGTTCCTCTGCTTGTAGTGGATAAGGCCAAATATAGATTAGTTGCACTCACATCCACTGGATGACATCGTCTGGGAAAGAATCTTGACCGCAAGAACTTTCAGATATTTTGCAGATCCACCAAAATGTACCCACCACTCAGCTACAAAAGACATTAAATTATTTAAAATTTTAAATTCAGCAAAATAAAAAAATCAATGTGAATCTAATATTAGACTTAGTACTTAGTAGTACCTATCAGAATTTATTTTTGATTTACTTATAATTGCTACAATGGATCTAAAAGAATCTGTGCCCTTTATAAAAAACTTCGTCTGTAAAAAGATAGTTTTGTTATCATGTGCTACTTGTTAAAATTAGTGCTAATAAAAATCACTCAATAATTTTAACCTAATTTCTTCTAGATACATAGCAGCGATATCTGGATCGAGCTCAATCTTATAGATAACATTATGTAAGGCAAACATAAGCTCTTCATTCATGACAATGTCTGGTATGGAGTATAAGAATCTCAGATTTAGATAATAAGTTACACATATATTTTAAGAATCAGTCAAGCGTACTTGTATAAATCTAATTTAATTTAAATTTTTAGAAACCTTATAAATTACTACGTATTTGCTAGATACAAATCTGAACTCATTTGATAACTCCACCATCTATCAATGATCCGGATATACTCAGTAGTATGTGATGGATCTACTTGGATCTTTTTCTTTGTCCTTTGCATCATGTAATACAGGAAGCCCATCTGAGCATACCTCTCAGAGTCCACATCTCGAAGTACCTCATATAGAGGCTTGATAGCCTCCACTATCCTCTCAGCCCGCTGCCAGAATGTCTGTCTTGTCACTAAATTCTCGATATTGCTCCCCTCAGTATTTGTCTTAGCATATCTGCTCTGCTACCATTCTTGATTGACAAACATCTGACGCAGCTCTACTTTCTTGCCAAGAAGACTATCAAGTACAATATAATTAGTAGCAAATTGTGTGACCCCTGGTCTCAATATTTTGCCCCCTGTAAAGCTTCTCATCAATGATAAGATCCATGTATGGTTATATATGAATCTGGTGATTGTTTGTGCTAGTTCAACCATCTTTTGTATCATGTGAATTTTTCTAATATCCATCAACATGAGGTCTATACAATATGCAGCATAAGGGGTCCAGAAAATATACGGTCACCGCTGCATCAAGATCTGTCATGTGGTCCTGTACCATAGTCTGTTATCTGTGATGATCTGCACGACATTATGTTCTCCCACCTGATCAATCATCTCCATCAATCTGAGAATATAATTGCTGTCATGCACCTGATTTGAAGCATTAATAGACTTCTGAAAAAAAAATTTATATTATAATAAGTTAAGAAGTTGATAATGCTCCGTCTAGTAGGACCAATCCAACTCCAACTATCATATATCATTGTCAACCCATACACGGGCCACTTGCTCTGATAGGAGGCAATCAAATTTTCTAGCTCCTCGTTACTGTTAAGAAGTTGACCATAAATATTCCTCGATTCTGAAGGATCTACACCTGCACCAATAATCTGTATAGATGAAACAGCAAAGCGATAATATGGATTATCTATTGCGTGCACTGGGATATGACTGAAATGAAACCAGAATCCGATAGCCCGTCACATATCCTTCATTTTATCCTTTTTCAATATGGTGTCAATCCTCTGTTGCTTGGAATCTTTGCTAGGAAGGGCATGTGGATCGACATCATTGATAGTGGCTCCTGCTGGAATGTCCCTGGAGGACTTTCTTTTACTACCAAATACTCCCAACGTGGATACAATACAACTGGTACATCTCCTAATGGGCTCTCTAATTGAGAAGGTCCTCCCAAACTGTCTTAGACTCGTGCAATACTAGCAGAGTCAGACCCGATCCTAACTCAAAAGTTAATGGTCCAAATCATTGTCTATGCCTGGCCGTCTCCTTTGCTTGTCTCTACTCATACAAGTTCACCTGAATGGCAGCCTTCATTTGTGCCTCCTTATCAGAAGGAATAGATGCTTCCTCTGACTCCCTAGAGTAAGGAACTTAGAACCGATACCGGGCCCCATATCGATGGATGACCGGTACGATACGGTACGGTATTGTACCGTACCGTACAGTATTGTACCGGGCCCACAAATTCTTAAAAATCTTTTCTTTTCCTATCAAAAAAATTTTAACATGAATCAGACACGAACTGGACCCGAACCGGGTGGTATGATACAGTATGCTACAGTACCGTACCGTACTGTACGAAATTTAATTTTTTTAACAGTTCGAGTGCTGGACTGTTTTATATACATGAACCGTACCGGCTCTTGGCCGGTATGGTACGGTACGCTCCGTATTGAACGGTATGGGATGGTAGCGCAAACCCTGTCCTAGAGTAATAAGAAGGTGATTTTGTGGCTTTACGGTCTATCTCTACCTTCTTCTTTGATACTTTTTTCTTTCCAATTTTGAAATCAGCAAAATGCTTTTTCATCAACTAACGGACCTCCCGTGGACATTATCGGCATGCAGATACATCAGAATAGCCGCAAGTCAAGTACTGCTTCAACCTTGTTACCCCCACTTTTGAATTCTACATTGCATCATTTACACCTTCAGTGATGCTGATCCGAGAGTATTTCTCAATACAACCAACCAATATCATGCTTCGGATCCTTCTTTCTCCTCGATGGATCCATACCTAAATATTTAAATTATATATAAGGTCAATAATTATGTATATTAACTAATACTTTGTTAACATAATTTTTTTAATTTTTTTTTTAAATTTAAATAAATATTTTTTATTTTTTGAATTTAAAAAAATATGAAAAATAAAAATATTATAAAAAAATTTTGATTTTAGATTCATGTAGGATTCGATCATAATGCTATATATATATTTTTAAGACCCTCAAAATATATTAAAGGATACTTTTTCTTCAATTTAAGATCTAAAGCACTATTCATAATATGAATCAAAATTTGGATAAATCGATACGAAATTTATAATGAGAGTAGCTTATGAGTCCTATAATAATAATATATAATTATAATTTTTTATTAATTTTTTAAATCCAAAATTAATTTTTAATTTAAAAAATTATATAATTAACAAAAAATCAAGATCTTAGTATCATTATGTAGATCTATCATAGATCTACAATATACTCTAAAATCATACCCAATAAAAAAAAATTGATAGCATTTCTTCTTAATTTTTAATTTTCATGAATTTCAAAAAAAAAGAGAGGGGAGAGAGAAATAGGGAAAAATGATGCTCTACATACCTTGAATCTACCTTGCTCTTCAGTTTCTGGACCTCTAATTACCTTGAAATGGGGAAAAAAATGGGTTTTTCTCCTTCGGTTTAACCTTTTGCAACAAAAGAGAGACAGAGAGACAAAGAGCTCTCTGTCTCTCTTTCGTTATTAAAACACCTCCCCAACACTATAGCTACAGTGCCAAATCTGAAAAGTCAAAAAAAAATTGATACAAATCGGACCAAACCAGTCACGAACTGGCCGAACCGACCGGTTCGTAGTGGTTCCGGCCGGTTTAGGATGGGTTCAGGATGGTTTTGGCCGGTTCTTTAATTTTTTTTATTTGGAAGATTAGGGAACCATTTTATAGGGCCGAATCGTACTGGCTGGCCGTCGGTTCGGTTCGGTATGCCTCGAACCGACCGGTATGGCACGGTTCAGCGATCCTTGCTCTCTGGAGTAAAGGTATGTTAGTGGTCAACTTCTGTCCATAAGCACTTCAGTTCAGTAGCATAATCAGTAATAGAAAGGGTGCCTTGATGGAGTTGCCGCAAATTAGCACCGTATCTCATAAACCTGTGCAGGATTAGCCCTCTGAGAATATATCTGGGCTACGGCCTCCCATATTTCATGTGCTGTTTCTAATAAGTGGATGCTCCTAGTAATATTCGGGACTATGGTGTTAAGTAAAAAGGCCATGACCACTAAATTTTCTATATTCCACTGAGTCATGCCTGGTACTCCATCAGCAGGCCTTTGTGTGGTGCCAATGAGATATCCCTCCAAACCACGACTTCTGACAAGCAGCCGGGTACTGTGAGACCATGATAAAAATTTGGCAGGCCCATCAAGCTTGATAGCAACTTGAAGGGCATTCAATGATGCACTCTTTTTCACGGATCTGCTTGGATGAGTTGCGGCCTAGATAGCGGAAACTTGTGCTATTAGCAACCTACCAATTAGGTTCTCCAAATCTTGAGTAGTGACAGGATGCGACATATGTTATCAGACTTAGCCACTCAAAAAAGAATAGATCCTGAAAAATAACCTGCACCAACTGCTTAGCAACCAAGCATGACATAGTATTGAAAGAACAAAGTGGGTTACACCTACAGTGCGTCGCAAGTATCAGGGCAGAACAGCGAGTGGCTGTCATGAAGAGCTGCTACCACCGGGTGATGAGATCCACAGGGGCCGTGAGGGGAGTGGGGACTGCAGAGATGGGCCACAAATGAGCAGGAGACCCAACAAGAGAGGGGTGGTAGAGAAGGTCGAGCAGCAATAGGAAATGGGGGTTGGTGGATGGGCATCAGTCGATGGGAGGGGGTGTCGTTCACCTTGGTGGAGATCGGAAGCCGAGGTGGAGGGAGGAAGCGACGGAGGCGATGAGTGGTGGTGCCAAAGCGCGATAAAGCCTGGCTAGCATGAGAATGGCGGCGAGGCGGAGACGGTGCTCTCCACCATGGGATCGGTGAGCCCCTGGTGCGTGAAGTGAGTAGAGCGTCTAGGGAGAGGAAGAGGGTTTGGAGAGAGGATGAGGGTGGCATCGGGAGAGAGGGTTTTTGGAGGAGAGGGTTTGGTGAGGGCGCGTCGGGAGAGAGGGTTTGGGGAGGGTGTGGGCGGCGTCGGGATAGGAGAGGGTTCAGGAGAAGGTTGTTTTGAGAGGAATTAGGGAGGTTTAGGAGAGGGTTTAGGAGGGAGGGATTAGGGAGGTTTAGGAGGCTTTGATACCATGTTGGAAAAGGTGAAGCAAATGAATTGATGATTTATTCATGTAGAATCATGATAAATATAGAGAAGATACAGGCCTTAAGAAAGCAGGAAGGTAAAAACAGGAAGGAGAAAATTAAGAGAAGAAAATAATAGGAGCGTGAAGAAGAGAGGATAGGTTGCGTCTGGATTTTGGGAGGAGCAGAAATGATAAACTAAAAGGATAGGAAATGGACAAACAGTTGGCCGGTTGACTCATGGTTGACCTGCAGTCAAAAAGCCTGTACCCTGGCCACTTGAGCAGTTCGATCTAGGTCATATCAAAACACTAGTATTGTGAACATGTCCTATTTTGTTGAAGTCATGGAGCAGCTGGTATCTTGAAGCTTGAAAAACAGAAAAGAAAAAGTTGAAACTCTCTTAACTTTGTAGTGTGATGTATCAAGAATTGGGGTAATTTAGTCTTGCTTTTGAAAAACTCTGTAAGTGATCACTAGTTTGTCGTGATAGTAATATCATTTCTCTTATCTAATTTCTAGAAGTCTGAGACAACGTTGTCAGTAATTAGGAATAGAAATCAAATAAAGTAGCTAGAGTAATTTGATACCTCTTACATTACAAGCTGTATATAAGCTCTTGCAGTTGGGACATTATTAATGAGAAGAACCTATTCCATGTTTTGTTTTCTCCTTCCTAATTTCATTAACATCTCCATGTTGGTCTTAGCACAAGTTAAGGACTTGGCTATAATTTTAGGTGAGGAAATGGGCTTGGTCAACTAGGAGATATATTTCGAGCATGTTCTTACCATTGTTGCTAGGATGTAAGTTGCCTATGACCACTGCTATGAGGGACAGCTAAAAGAACTGGAAATTGGGTAATGGCAACTCTTCAATACACTTCATTTGAAACAGAAAGAGAATATACTGGGGGATCACTGGTTTGAAAAAGGCAAAACTAGTTCCAGTTTTATGCTCAAGTGAGCTAAAGAACTACAAGAACAATGCCTCAGAGATCAAGAATTAACTCACTCCTCTCTCTTTCTCGAGTCCATACATGTGGGAATTGGGGGTGTTTTGGAACCCATGGTGGAGTGAACCTCAGGTGGAAATATCTCCCCGGAATTTCCACTATAATGGTAATGATTCATTCAATTTATTGTGGAGTTTCCCAAACTAGGAAGATCTATATTTCCTTAATCTATTTACTAACTATTATAACATTTCTTGAGGAGGGAACTATCTTTGGATATTTATATGTATGAATAAACAACTTGCCCCTCACCCCTTTGTCAGAGGAGTGATATATTGAAGTTCTTTACGGTAGTAAAGCATACCAAAAGGGCTGCAACTTTTGTACATGTCTCTTGAACTTCAAATTCTAGTTGCATCTCAACTCTGACTGTTTAAATCCTAGCCAAACATCTTCCACTTAAAAACATCCCTACTCATCCAATCTTAATATGGTGAATTTTGTTTCTCTCAAATTAACTCTAAATAGTTATTTGCTAAAGAAACACAAGTTTTATCACTGATTGAGTGTCAAAATTTACTTGGTTTTGTTGCTGGATGCACCACAACTAGATTATGAGGCAGATTCATCCAATGGAAGTATAAAATCTTTAATCTATCCTTTGCCTCTTGGACTTGCATTGTTCGATTGGTGAAAGCACAGATAACCATGACACTCTCAGAAGGGCTTCTAGGATTAGCTATGTATCTAAAGTGCAGTAGATGCATGGAGAGCTCTAGCAAATAGGGTGAAAATGGACTCCATGCTTTCTGTTTGGATCTGTTTATGTGTTTGAATCTATCCAAATATCTCTTTCAGCATCTGATTAATACCCATATCCAAATTCATATCCATCAAAGAAAATTAGAAGATATTGGTATGGATAGACAACTATCTGAGATGCATATCCAAATATCCAGTTATGATCAAAACTAGTTTAATCTTATATAGCTCTCATTAACTCTAAAGGAAAATAAATGACAATATTAACATGTTTTAAAATTAATTTACATTGCATACAGTGATCCTTTCGTTTGATGGTTCATAAAGTTTAACTATCCTATTTATATCCATATTTTTATTTGTATTGTCAATATCTAATTTGTTTTTGTTTCTATTTAAAACAAATATGGATAAGGATGTTAGTATCTGATTAATAAACATATACATATCCATGTCTGTAGTCATCAAACCAACACAAACAGTAATATGGATATATAGATGTATGACCCGTATCCAATCCATTTTGAGCACTGCTAATGGATGCTACATCTAAAAAGATGCAAGTCTATTTGTGATAAATTAAATATGATTGGCAAGACTACACATGATAAAAATAAAATCTTGTGGCTCTTAGGTCGTGGGTTTTCTTGTTGTTGAAACACCCAATAGCAATTTCTTGCTTCGAGAAACATTCATGCTAGAGTTTGAGGGTGTTAGGGGTTAGAGTCGTTGACGCTCTCAGCTAGCATTCCACAACTTTTTTTCATAAACATATGGACATTGTGACCAAAGAGTATGGAATTAATTGGAAACTAAGTGGCATCCAAAAATCCATGCCCCCTACCTTTTGCTGAAGGTCTTTATCAAAAAGATGAGATATCAGCCATCTTGGTCGAGCGAATAAGATGTGCTGAGATTTTGTTGTTTCAATTGAAGTGAAATATGGTAAAGAATTTAAAAACAATTGAGATCGATCATGATGCATACTCAAGACGAAATAAGAAGAATAAAAGGCAACCACTGATCGGCCTCATAAAAGACCACCTAGAAGGCCTAGACCAAAAGAAAATAAGAGAAGTTGGTTTGTTCAATCCAGGAAAGCAATCTCATGCACATCAGTCAAAATGAAATTTTCATCAGTGCTAGCATAGTCAAAGTTTTCAGACAAAACTACTTTCACAACCTCCAACATCGAGCTAGCTTTCCAATGCATCTTGAATCACCCAAAATGGTAGTTGGATGAGGAAGTTATGGATGATTTATTGAAAACATGCTAGTACTGACAAACTGCTAAAAAGTTATAAAGTCCAATTTCATGGTCCATAATTCAAGGATGAATTTCTTTATTTTTGTTTCTGAATTTTATATTTTGTTCTTTTAGAAACTCATGCTAGATGAGTTAAGAGTCTTGATGGTGCTGGATCTGCTCGAGTGTTGGAATAAACTGGAGATGGGATGCGGTGGCTGTACCTACAAAAGTTGTGGTTGGAGGTGGCTCCGACAAAGACCCTTCAATGCTCAAGTCAGTATCTTAAACCACAGAGTGAAAAATGGAGGAGAGCAATAAGAGAGAGTGCGCATGCATGTGCATACATATCTCTAGGGGGTTCGCAGGGAACCCCCTTTTTTACTCAAGCTTCAAGGACAATCTCGGAATATCTTGATATGGTGGTAGATAGACAGGAAGTGATTGGATTTTGGCCTCCAGCAAAATTTTTGGGAGGAAATCATCCTTTTCTATCTAGAATATCCTTATTCCATTAATGAAAGATTTTGTCTTATGTTCCTTCCATCGTTTACCTTAATGGTTCCTGGAGTTATGGCCCATAGAGGAGCCACGCTTATTTAGTGGCTGAGATATGCTTTTGATTATGAGATTTGATTGTTTGTCTATTATAGGAGGGGCTACACTTATTTAGTGGCTAGGATATGCTTTTGATTATGAGATTTAATTGTTTGTCTATTATAGAATGAGCATTGGTAGGCTCTTCCTTAGGCCATTTTGTAGGACGGCCTTGTGGGGAGCCTTATTTGCTTGGCCTTGATTTAAGTTCAATATTTGGTAAATCTTTCATTGAACATATGGGCCGAAGAAGTCAGGTGATAATTATGCCGAAGGTCCAAAAGACCGAATGTCGAACCTGGGCGGAGTTTGAAAGATTGAAGGTTTATCTGGTGGGAACCCTGAAGGCCAAAAGCTTGGCTTGGCAGAGATCTGGGGGGCTAAAGGTTGAACCTGGTAAGGAGGCAGAAGGCCAAAGGTATTTTGGTGCGATGGCTAGTAGGGCTGGGAGTTCTAAGATGCAGGTCCTGGCTTCTGCTCTCAAGGAGTGGGACCAAATGATTGATGGGGTGCCTTGGGAAAATTTCTCGAGACGAGTTATCATTTCAGATGATTCGATGGCATAAACTTAAGCTGCTCTAGTTGTATTGGTTCGGCCATCTCTAGGTTGTTTAGGCAATCATTCTACATCCAGAGAATCGTAGACCCAACATCAGAAGTAAAAATAGTCGAAAAGTGCTAAGTGTAGTTTCAGCTTATCCCAAAATAGATTTGGTCCACCTATTCCCGATTCCAAGTCCTTTGGGGTCCTAGAGGTGGGGTTTCCTTCCACATCATTTGTCCCCCACTCTTTAGTTCGAATGTGAAATATTTCAGGCTGAGTAGTTCTAGCACTACACTCGAGGGATCCCGAGAACCATTTTGGATTTCATGTTCTCGAAAAGTGGTCCTATCAAAAAAAGTTTCTGCATCCCATACTTATGACATTTTATTTTTTAAGGGGCGTGAAGAATTATTGCGATCGATTTTCTTTATAAAGAATCTCAAAAGTAGTTCATAGTCACTGACATTTTTGTTTGGGAGGTCCCTAGTTTGAGTGGTGATTTCTGGCAAAGAGGGGCCATTTCTGGTAGGTTTTCTGGTGATTCAAATATTAATGGATCCTTGCAACATACAGGATCTATGGAAAGTGGTTTTAAGACATCGAAGGGCCAGTACTTTGACTAGTACGGGCCTTGATCAATCTATATATGCTTCCCGAGCCAAAGTATTGGAAGGTAACACCAAGGTCTTGGATGTTCCCAAGGATCCATTATCTGTCGAAGAGCGGGTCTAGACTTTACTTCGGGTAGCAAGTGATCACCAAGCCTGTGAGATGGTCTGTGGAGCCCGAACATGCTGTTGGCTCGTCATCTCAACTTTTTTAAGGAATCGGCCAAAACTATGAGGCAAAGATTACGATGATGGAGGAAAAATTGCCGATGTTAAGAAAGAGCTAAGTGAAGTGGAGATTCGGGCTTCCGAAGTGGAAGAAGAATTTCGAGAGCAGAAGGAGCACGTAGATATTTTATCGAAGAATATTATTGTTTTGGCAATAAAATTGGGCAAAGCAAGTAGTTGTGTAGCTTCGATGTGCTAGAGGATGACTGACGTGCGCCATGGAGAAGCCCAAGCTATCTCGGATGCTAAAGCTGAAATCGTCGAATTGGAGAAAAGCTTTCAGGCTGAAGTTAGGGACTTGAAGGCTGAGAGCCGAATCCAATGGTTTTAGGAAGAACTTAATTTGGCCAGCAATAAGCATGAGTGGTTATGGAAAGAGCTTCGTCTAGCTCACAACTGGATACAAGGTGAGGGACCCTTGGAACAGGACGAGGGTTCAACAAGCTGAGCAGGCTAGAGATGAAGCTATAGCCGAAGTTTAGTTCCTCCAGCAAGCATTAGAAGAAGAAAATGATAGGAATGCGTCCGCATTCCAATGGGTTCAAAATTGCCATACCATAGGAATAGAGTACTTGTCTTTGCAGAACCAACTGAAGGCAGCCATAATTATCATTGATGGGTTGAAGAAGAATGTTAGTGATTATGATGATGAAATTATGAGGCTACATAGCAAATTGTCTTTGGTTGAAGCACGGTGGGGGTTGCTGACACTTGGCTTCGCCATGCCGAAAGCAAGGTGTATGAGGCTGAATTCAAAGATTGTAGGTTTTTAGAAATCCAGATTCTCCCGGATGTTGGGGCCTACCTGCTTCGAATTCCTGTCATAGAACTAGTCCTAGCATCCCTTCAAGCAAGCCAGATGAAACGAGAGCAAGGGTGAGGGAATTAAAATTTTCATCCATTGTAACTTTTTGCTTTTTTGTCTTCAACTTGTAAACACTTTTGTGATAAATAAAATGTAAATTTTTTCTAAGCATTGTGATTCAGTATTTTTTTTGAAAGTATTTCATTGTTCGCAGGTGATTTTTGTTTTGTTGGTTTTCCTTCAGTAATTTTTAGGAAATATGGTGAAATGACTAGCGTTTTCTGCCAATCAAATTACATTAACTCTTGGATTTTTGTTGACCGGATGTGATACTTGAAAGACACTTTGTCGTGCACTACATGGAGAACGAAGGACATTAGCTGTGTTATGATGCCTAGGTGGGTACAGAGCTCGAGGTGAATTAAAATCTTTTTGTATGGAAAATGAAGAGTCGGCGGGAGGTATTTGGGATGCTTTGACACTAGCGATCCGGGGGACATGGTCTGGCCTATCTTCGAATGCCACTTGGCAGCCATCCATCAAGAGCGGTTTTGTTTTAGATAGATTCGGTCCATCAAGAAGGTTTTTATAAATGGTGAGACTCTTAGCGCCTATGTCACCTTTCATTTTCAAAGCTTTCTTCTTCTTCCCTTAGCTTTTTCTTTAGAGTCTCTTTCCACCATCCGACAATCGCCTCTAGTGAGTTTTGCTGGCATTCCTTATTGTCTCCATTTTCTTTTGTTCGAAATCTTAGTTAGGTTCACTAGGGGATTTCTTTATTCTCCTTAGAGTCATTTCTGTTTTCGTCTTTGCAGTTCTATTTTTAGTTTTAGGTTCTTGGAGTACTTTCCGTCTATTTTTAAGGCGATTTTTTTTGATTTTCTAGGTATTTTTGTTCAATTCATCAATGTCGGACTCCGAATGGTCTCTTGAGTTGGCCGGTTCATGGTCTTCAGATCATGAACTTACCGAATCGGGGACTCTTAGCGGGGGTGAACTTATAGAATCGAGGGTTACTACTGGGGATGCGAGTTGCCCTGAATCATGGGGTAACTGTGGCTATTGCTATGCCACAGGAGCCAGGGAGTCCCAAAGGAGGACCCCTGGCAAATGCTAAAGGAAAATTCCTTCCTAGGAGCATTTGGTCTGAGATTCGGTAATTGGATTTGGCAAGGTTATGAAACAAGTATCAAATCTCCTTGAATTTTAGACTAGAGATTCCACTTAATACTGACCGGGCATGTAACCCCCCAGGCTGATTATCTCTGTATATGGAATATTTTCTGGCTGGATTAAGGTTACCCTTGTTTTCTTTCTTTGTTGAATTTTTCAGGGCTATAGGTCTTCCTCCTTATGTAGTCACACCAAATATATGGCAATTCGTCTATGGTTTTTCCATAGTTTGTAGCTTGGCTAGAGTATGTCCTATGGTTCCACTTTTTAGGGCCTTTTTTGCTTTCGATAAGCACCCTTGCTACCAAGGGTGGTGGTTTGCATGTCCCCGTAAAAGGCAAGGGCAGCATCCCTTGATTTGGGATAATCCTTCTTCCATCTACCATTGGAAGAAATACTACTTTTTTGGAAAGCATCCTGATATCATGATTGGGGATTTACACAATGGGGCACCCAATCACGTCAATTGACTTGCCCTATGCTTTTGTCCACGAAGGAGGGAATGGTTTGGGGTTCTTTAGCATTTTCAAATCCCCACCTTGAATGTTCTACTGTCCAAGGTGACCCTTTTTAACATGGGTTAGTCAAGTGCAGCCAAGGGGTGAGGAGAATTCCGATCCATTCCTTCTGCTTCCTGACTTTGGTTTTTCTTTTTCTAAATGTCCTTTTCTTTGTTTTCAGATATGAATCCTTCGAATGTTCATAACTTGAGGAAAGTAGTTCTGAAAAGGAAGAAGGTCGATACGGCTCCTGCTGTTGAAGAGTCGTAGGGGGTTCAGGCCATTGTTGCCCCTAAATTAGATGGCACTTTGGTTGCTTCTTCGAAGGTTGCACCCCTGACTACCTCGAAGCGCTCTAGGGTGTTTAAGGCTGGGGCTTCCCCGAGGCTTCCTCCATCCCTCAGTCACCTTCGAGGGGGTCTCAAATAAACTGGTTCCAGGGTCCGAGACTCGTGTCTTCGATAGCTGGGACGTTGCCAAATGCATCTTCGGGGACTTCATTTATCTTGTTGATGTAGAGGGGGTTGTCAGAGAGGGCAACCAATAGCGTTGGAGAGAGGCAATTCTAAGTGTCCTTCAAGTGAGTCTCTTTTCTTAGTTTCGGACTTAGGTTTTATTATTTGTTAATTCATAGTCAAATTCGGTGCTCCACAGGTATGTCATTATATCAAGGACTACTATGATCTGAGGGGCCGTTGGTCAATTGAAGAAAGGAGCTGGAGGTATGCCTAAAGGAGGCAGAAGCTCGCTAGAAGACGGTGGAGACCGGTCTTGAACGTGTCGCGGCCGAAAAAGGTCGACTTAACTAGGAGCAAGGTTCTCGGTACCGGTACCGAGAGCCGTACCGGGTGGCCGGCCGGTACCGGTACGATACCGTACATGGACTGGTACGTCCAATTTTTTTTTGATTATTTTTGATGTTTTTTGTGATTTTAAGATTTTTATTTTATTTTTTAAGGGTTTAGGGTTTAGGGAGAATTTAGTGTAAAAGAGTTCTAAACGCTTGAAATTTAAAATTTAAGATATGTCCGATTTCAAGATATAGGACTAAATACTAATATTTAGGACTATTTCCAATTGAAATAAGATAAAAAATGATAATTAAACTAAGATTATCAGTAATTAATGAAAGTAAAATATAGCATAAACATATAATTACATATCAATGTCTAGAATTGGGTAGAGTGACGATGTTCATAAATATAGGAATCATGTATGTACTCTGTAGGAAAATCGGCACTATTCATGAGATGCATCAAAACTTGAATAAATCGACATGAAATTTATAGTGAGAGTAGCTTACAAGTCCTAGATTAATAATTTATAATTATAATTTTTTTTTCTAATTATTTTTCTAATTAATTTATTAATCCAAAATTAATTTTTAATTTAAAAAATTATATACTTAACAAAAATCAAGATTTTAGTATCATTGTGTAGATCTATCCTACATCTACCACATACTCTAAAATCATAGCCAACAAATAAATTTTGACAGCATTTCTTCTTAATTTTCTATTTTGCATGGATTTTAATAAAAAAACGATATGAAAGAGGGAAATACGGAAAAAGAAAGGTATACGTACCTTGATTCTACCTTTCTCTTTGACTTTTGCTGGTTTGATTGGGTTGAAAAAGATTAAGGCAATTTTATGTTTCATCGTTTTTGTTTCCGCAGGCTACAGCAAAGCGCTCTTACGAGCTCTCTGCCTTTTCATTCCTTAAAACCAAAGGCAGCCCCCCTCCCAAAGCAAGTCACATGGCTACAGTAGTCATGTGATAAAAACAAAAAAAACAGCCCCCACCCGCTTGTACCGAGCCGAACCGGGCCAAATCGGGTGGTTCAGTCTCGTTTCGACCGGTTCAACATCGGTTCGACCTGGTTCAGGTCTGGTTCGGTGCGTAAAGAATTTTTTTTTTTAATTTTTATGGGACTGTTTCGATTTATATGGCCGAACCGTGCTGGCCGGCCACCGGTCTGGTTCGGTACATCCCGAACTGGCCGGTTCGGCACGGTTCGGAAAACCCTGACTAGGAGGTTAAGGACTTGGAGGAGCTCTTTGCAACAAAGAGCTCTGGAAGCTGTGCGACAAGAGACGACAAATTTTGAAGCATAGAAGAGGGAGGCAGCATAGAAGGTGGTAGAAGCCTACAAAGCTTCCAAAGAATGCCATCAAGAAAAACTAACTTTTGTGGAGCTGGCCTTCACCAAAGGCATGGATGATACCAGAAAGAGGATTCTCAAGTGCTCTTCGAATATCAACCTAGATTTCCTGGATGAAGATTCGGCCGATGAGGCGCCTGCAGAAGATGTGCCGGCTCCTGAAGCTGGAGCTGCTAGGGTCGGAGGAGCCACTGATGCTTCTCTTGCTTGAACAATTTCCTTCTTTTCCTTTTTATCAATGTGCATATCATTGGCCAATTTTGCAAAGATGGATATTTTTGTAGAACTTTCGGGTTCCTTTTTAATGCAATCAATGAAATACTTTTGGTTTTTTGACTAAATGTGGTAATTCGATATGCATGGTTGTAAATATCTTTTGAAACCATCTTTAATATCGAAAGGTTAAAAACATACCGGTCGATGATAAGGACTTAATTGTTGCTTTTGTTATGCCAAAACTTGGCATAGCTTTCTTAATGAAGTGCAACGTTAAGAGTCCATCTTTAGATAGCGGCATGGATAGGTGATTCTCGTTGGAATAAATCACCCGATATCGAATGTGAATTAAGCCGGGAGCTTCCTGTTATGACTTGAGAGGATTATGCATGGACTCGTCTAGGAAGTCGAGGATGTCCAGCATTGTCCTCATTTGGTCGCCAATATCCTAATGTTGGCCTAGTTTCTAGGCAAAAGTTGTTCTGGGGCATTGAACATTTAGTTGCAGGATTTTTAAGACCTAGTACAGGATTCGATCAATGGCCTTTGGGCATTTTGCAATGCTATGTTGGCTTAGCCAAAGGTTTTTGGGTACTGTACTTCTTGGCCAAAGGCTTTTGAGAGTTGAGCATCAGGTCAAAGGCTTTTCAATGCTAGCCCGGTCAAAGGCTTTCAGGTGCTAAATCTTTATGTCCTGGCCAAAGGCTTTCGAGAGTTGAGCATTAGGCCAAAGGCTTTCCAATGCTGGGCCGGTCAAAGATTTTTGGGTGCTAAATCTTCATGTCTCGGCTAAAGGCTTTCGGGAGTTGAGCGTCAGGCCAAAGGCTTTCTAATGCTGGCCTGGTCAAAGGTTTTCGGGTGCTGGATCTTCATGTCTTGGTTAAAGGCTTTCGGAAGTTGAGCGTCAGGTAAAAGACTTTTTAAACTGGCTTGGCCAAAGATTTTTGAGTGCTAGATCTTCACGTCCCGGCCAAAGGCTTTCGGGAGTTAAGCGTCAAGCCAAAGACCTTCCAATGTTGGCCCCGTCAAAGGGTTTCGAGCGTTGGATCTTCACATTCTGGCCAAATACTTTCAGGAGTTAAGTATCAGGCCAAAGGCTTTCCAATGCTAGTTTGGCCAAGGCTTTCTAATGCTAGCTCGGCCAAAGGCTTTCGAGCGCTGAATTTTCATGTCCCGGTCAAAGATTTTCGAGAGTTGAGCATCAGGCCAAAGGCCTTCCAATGTTGGCATGGTCAAAGACTTTCAGGTGCTGAATCTTTATGTCCTGATCAAAGACTTTTGGAAATTGAGCATTAGGCTAAAGGCTTTCCAATGCTAGCCCGATCAAAGGCTTTTGGATGCTGAATCTTCATATTCCGGCCAAAGGCTTTTGGGACATCTTGCAATGAATTTTTTTATCTCACCTTTGCGTATTCCTATGTGCTTGAAAGTGAAGAGTATGGCTGGAGGGTAATATCAGATCCCAGGAATTCTGGATTATTTTCTTGAGCCAAGAGCACATTTATGGTGCTGCTTGGTTAGGTACTTTGTAAGACTTTCATGCCACTTTTTAGATGAGAGAAATGAGATTTTATCCCAGAAACCTGCCATGCTTGTCTTTCTTTTCGGAGTTTTTAATGGCAAAGAGAGATGTGTCAACAAACAGTCAGTCATCAATTTTGTCAACCCTAGCATGGTTCCCTTATAAATAGGGGGTTCGAGGTCTCATCCCCCATCGCCTTTGCTTGTTCCTCCCAGCTTTGATAAGGAAGTTTCACCAATTTATAAGGGAGTTCAATTGGCTTCACCGAGCGGCATCCTTGGCCATGGGTATGAGTATCGACAATGTGTGCTTTCTTTTTGAACAGGAGAGTGTTTCCAAGGACAAATATTAAGTTGAGACTAGAGGCATGGCAAGGGAGCATTTACCTCGGAGTGGGAGGTATTGGAAATGGTCGGTGGCTTAGCCATGGTGCTACTACTGTTGCTCGCCAAGGGATGGAACTAAAGGAGGGTCGGGGTCGTGTACCTCCTCTGGTTCCTCATCACCCAGTGTCAATAGATACTAGATATGAGGGAGGAGTGGGAAGCACTTTCCTGGAGCTTTCACCATAGGTAATAAGCAGTTGGCAACCTCCAGGATGTTCTACTTTTCTTTCTTGTAACAAGTGAAGCCCTCAGTCCATAGTGGCTCCTCCTTTATTGCTGGTGGGTTGGAGGGGGCCTTTTCATTGCATTAGCACCATACATGAGGGCTCAGACTTGTCATCCATTGGCTCCATCTGCTTGCATGGTGTACCTTTCCACCATGGCATAGGCTTCTTGCCAATTTTCTGTGTCTCACCTGTATTTCATTGAATACTTCCAGGAGAAAGTGTAATTTGGTCGGAATAAAAATGTATGTATCTCAAAATTTTGTAACGACAAAGGATTATTTTTATGCTTCTCATGCATGATACCATATGCTTGTCACTTGCCGACTTTTGGTTTGGTGATTGTCCATCTTTTTATTGATAGTCCAAACCTTGTTTTTGTGGACTTTGGCAAGAGTTCCATTTTCCTTCGGGGCTTTTGATCTCGTGGCTGCTTAGGCTTTTTGGATTCCTTGCTAACTAAAACATATAGTTTTCATTTAAGGCTTTCGAAGGAAGAAAGTACACTATTGATAGTACATTCATAAATTTTCGGAGTTCCAAGGCCGAGGTAGAGGCATGCCATTCAGTTGTGTTAGGCAAAGGTGATGCGGGACAAAGGGGGCTAGCTAGGAGGATCGTTGGAGAGCTGAGAAGTCTCTTGTGATTAGGGTCAAAAAGGCAGAAAAAATATGTGGGGACAAGAAAGATGGATACTCTATGGACTTGGAACTTACCTTCACGAGAAACGTCGCACCTCTAGGGCATCTCACCCACCCCACTACATGTAGTCTAGGACGTCCCACCCATCTCACTACATGCGGAGCCTAGGGCGTCCCATCCAAATCGCTACCTGGGGCCGTGAAGGAGAAGCTCCAAGATCATAGAGGGAACTCAGCTAGGGAGAAGATAACTAGGGCCTTGCGCCCCTCGATGCTCGAAAGCGAAGGAAGTGGGGTCTCACACCCCTCGACACCCGCAGGTGAAGGAAAGACGGGCCTCATGCCCAGAGGCAGAACCAAGAACACCTTTTTTCAAAAATTTAATTTCATTATCATTCAAGAGAGGGGGTGCCTTTATATAGGCTACAAAACTTCGGGCCCAAGAAAATAATACAAGGCATGCAGCCCAAAAAAAGGTAACAACCCAGACCTGCTTTGTGTGTAGCCTAAAAACATGGTAGAAAATTAAACACAATCCTCCCCATATGGTCCTAATCTAAAACTAATTTAAAAAACTTCCCAACTGGTCCATACATCCAGATTTATAATAAATAAAATAAAATCCAAATTCATCAAGATCCGTGCTGAGTTGCTCTGAAATATGTGCAGGCTTGATGATTGTGCAGAAACTTCTTGCTCTGAAAAGTGTGCACTTCGAGATCCGTGCAAAATGTTCTGCTCTGAAATCTGTGCAGAAAAAAATCACCGTGGAACAGAGGGCGAAGAGGGGGGCACGGGCGCTCGGGCTCGGTGGGGAAGACGACGGCTCGGCCGGCGGCGTGGCGGAGAGGAGTGCGGCATTGGGGCGGAGCCGCAGGGGGGAAACGACCATGGGAGAAGCCGCATGGGGGGGAATGGCCGTGGGCGATTTCGTGGGATTCGCCGGCGTTCCCACGAGGAGATTGTCGCCGGAGAGATGGAGGGCCGTCGGGGGGGGGTCGCCGGTGGTCAGGTGTGGCAAATCCGGGATTAACGGGAAGGAAAAAGGAAAAAAATGGAGTTCTGGGAGTTTTCTGGAGGTTGAAGATGACGGGAATAGATCGAGGATAAGTTAGGAATAAAATGAGGATAAAGTGGGAATAGCGGGGATAGGTGGAATAGGTGGAATAAAAGAATTAAACTAAAAATAAAAAAATTTGAAAAAAGAAAAGAAAAACCCGGATGGGTTTTGATGTCCCCATCAAAAGGTGCCAGGCCAAATGACTTCCTCCACCTGATATGGTCCCTTCCAATTTAGAGAGCTTTTTTTGATGAGTCAGTTGGGATACTTTGGCTCACCTCAAAACTAGGTCCCCAACTTCGAAAAATTTGTCTCGGACTAGGGCATTATGGTAGCGAGCGACCTTCCGTCAGTACCTTCCGTCGATAAGAAGCCGTCCTTATAGCAGCTCATTTCCGAACCTCTTTAGCAGGTTGAATTCGCCTTGAGTTGCTTGGGGTTGCTTCTCTCTTCTAGCAGTTCCAAATTCACCCTGAGTTGCTTAGGGTTGCTTCCCTCATCAAAATTTTCTACCCTCAATGATAGGAGCCCAACTTCCAAGAGGATTACAGCTTCAGTCCCGAAGGCGAAATTAAAGGGATTTCGCCTGTCGGAGTCGGCTGTGTGGTTCGGTAGGCCTAGAGGGCGTGATATAACTCGTCCGCCCACCATCCCTTTGCTCGATCCAGACATGTCTTTAACCCCTACAAAAGAATCTGGTCAGCAACTTTAGCCTCCTTGTTAGCTTGGGGATGGCCCACAAAAGTAAAACATTAGGTAACACCTAGGTATTGGCAGAAATCAGTGAGTTTGAAATCACTGAATTGGCAACCGTTATCAATAATGATGGTTCAGGTAGTCCAAAGCAACAGATATTGGATTTCTAGATGAAGTCCTTTACTTTGGCTTTAGTAATTTTAGCAAATGGTTTAGCCTCTATCTACTTAGTAAAATAGTCTATTGCCACTCGTAAAAACTTTCACCCCTAGTGACTAGGGAAAAGGTCCCAATATATCCATACCCCATTGAGCAAAAGGCCATGGTACGCTCAAGGAAGTAAGCAGAGTGTCTGACATTCATTGTATGTTGGATTGATGCCAGCATCGTTCACATTTTCGGATCGTGTCTCTCACGTCCTGCTCTATCATGGGCTAATAATATCTCTGCCTCAGAATTTTAAGGGACAAGGCCCTGCCCCCCAAGTGATTGCCACAGATCCCTTTATGGACTTCTTGGAGGGCGTACTTTGCCTCAAAAGGGCATAGGCATTTTAGAATGGGCCGAAAGAATCCCCTTTTGTAGAGCTTTCCTTCATAGAGTATAAATCTGGAGGCTCGGTTTCGTGTCTTATGGGCTTCCTCTTTATCTGTGGGGAGGCTTCCATTGCAAAGATATTGGATAAGTGGGTCCATCCAGCAGGACTCGGTGTCTGTCTGGAGAATCGATGTCGGCTTGTTGATACTGGGCTCCTCCAGGACTTCGAAGAAGATTTGTGTATACAAGTCATTGGGCATAGATGTTACGAGCTTAGATAAAGTATTTGTCCGAATATTCTTCTCGAAAATTTGCTAAATATTAAAACTATAAAAAGCCAAAATTAGGTCTTTCATCCTTTGGAGATACTTCTTCATGTTTTCTTCTCTGACCTCGTACTTCTTTAGAATGTGGCTCACCACAAGCCGGGAGTTGTTGTAAACTTTCAAATGTTGTACTCTCAGTTCCTTGGCAATGGTGAGGCTGATAATTATGGCCTCATATTCGATTTCATTATTAGTAGAAGAGAACCCGAACTGGAGGGCATACGGGACATCCCACCCTTTTGGACTAATAAGTATGAGCCTTGCTTCAGAGCCATTATCATTTAAGGCCCATCCACGTACATCGTTTATTGATTCTCGGGGTCTTCATGCATTAGATCTCCTTCTTTGGGTTCTTCAGGGATGGTACATTCGATGATAAAATTGGTCAGTACTTGCACTTTAGCAGAAGGTCTTAGACGGAATGCTATATCAAACTCAAAAAGTTCAAGAACGTATTTAGCCATTCTGCCCGAGATATCAGGTCGGTGTAGAGCCTCTCAAAGGGGTTAGTCCATGAGGACTACCATCATGTGGGCTTGGAAATACGGACGAAGCTTCCTAGCTGACACCAAAAGGGCGAAGATGATGAGTTTCTCCAGCCGGAGTATCTAGTTTCAGCATTCTGCAAAACTTGATTGACATAATACACTAGTTTTTGCATCCAGTCTTCTTCTCGGATGAGGACAGAGCCAATGGAAGAAGGGGAAACTCCAAGTACAGGTATAACTCCTCGCCTTTTTTAGGCTTGCTAAGAAGTGGAGGGCTGCCGAGATAGGCATTAAGCTCTTTAATTGCCTTTTGACATTTCTCGGTCCATTGGAAGTCCTTCGACTTTTTCAGAGTTTGGAAGAATGGTAAGCATCGTTCGGCCGATTTGAAAATGAATCAGCTGAGAGCGGCAATCCGCCCGGTAAGCCTTTGGATCTCTTTCATGGTTTTTGGTGCAGTCATCTTTCTTACAACTTGAATTTTATCCAGGTTAGCCTTGATCCCTTGACTTAATATCATAAACCCGAGGAACTTCCCAGAGGTAACTTCAAATGCGTATTTGGCAGGGTTCAACTTCATTTGATACCGACGCAGTATGGCAAAACTTTTTTCAAGATCTTCTACATGACTTTAGGAAGCATGGCTCTTGACTAACATGTCATCAATGTAAATTTCATGTTGCTACCAATCTAGTCCCCGAAGATCTTGTTCACTAGCCATTAGTAGGTTATCCCTACATTTTTCAAATCAAATAGCATCACCCTATAACAAAACAAATCCTAGTCAGTGATAAAAGAAGTTTTCTCCTCATCCTCGGGCGCTATTCGGATTTGATTATATCTCGAAAATGCATCCATGAAGGTGAGGATTTTGTGGCTGACTGTTGCATCCACTAGCTGGTCGATACGGGGAAGGGGGTAGCTGTCCTTTGGGCAGGCCTTGTTAAGGTTTGTCAAGTCTATACACATTCTCCACTTCCCATTGGCCTTTTTCACAAGCACTACATTAGCCAACCATTTGGGATAGTCAACTTCTTTGATAAACCATATGTTGGTTAGCTTTTGCACTTCTTTAGCTATGCTCTTTGCCATTTTAGAGTGAAACTCCTTTTCTTTTGCTTAATGGGACGATGACTCGGGTCCATCTTTAATTGGTGCATCATTACTTCGAGATCAATTCTTGGCATATTTACAGGAGTCCAAGCAAAGATGCCAACATTTTTTGTAAGAAAGCCATCAATCATTGCTTCGTATCTTCATCCAATCTCGAGCCAATTAGGACAACATGCCGAGGGTCCTTATCATGTAGGGGAATAGCTATAAGATTTTTATAGGCTTTCCTCTTTCTTCGGTCAGTACGACTCTGGCATCCAATCCTTCATCTGGAAGGCCATATGGGGGTTTGATTTGTTTGGTCTGACGAGCCACCAAGTAGCATTATCTCGCCAAAGCTTGATTTCCATGCACTTCTATTCCCCCACAGTGTTAGGAGTCTTATTAGTAGGTAATAGGTCGTCACTATTGCTCGTAGAACGTTCAACCCTGATCGACCAAATATGGCATTATATGCCGAAGGAGTCTTTACAATTATAAAAGTGAGGTGCACTCGGAATCGTCTGGGGACATTTTTCACTATCACCGGCAAAGTGATAGTGCCTTCAATAAGGACCGATTCTTCCGAGAATCCTATTATTAGCGTGTCCAACTTTTTCTGCCATTCAAGGAGAATGTTCATTTTTAAGAAAGCATCATAAAATAAAACATTTATCAAACTTCCACCATCAACAAGTACATGATGGATATTACAATCATCAACATTGAGTGTTATAACCACAGGATCATGGTAAGGATATTGGATTCCTCTTGTATCAGTCCAAGTAAAGGTTATGGTTTTATTGGGACACTCCTGGCTATTAGCTCTGGTTTCTTCTTCTGGTTCCAAGGTAATGGTGTTGACATCTCCTCTGGTGGGCCGGTCAGCAGGTTCTTCCACTCTTGGTGGTGGCTCTGGCAGGCACGGGATTAGAGCATCGCATCTCCCCCTCGATCCCCAAGGAACTGTTCAGCTTGCCATGGCGAAAGAGCTCTCGATCTTGTCTTGAAGTTGCATGCACTCTTCTGTATCGTGGCTGTGATCCTAGTTGTAAAGACAGTATTTGTTCTAGTTCCTTCTTTCAGGCTTTGCTTGCATGTTTCTAGTTTCGGGTAGTTGCTCCCAGATCTGCATCAAAATATGAGCACACAGGGCATTGAGAGGGGTATATTGATCAAACTTCCATGATGGTAAAATGCTCGGTTGATCAGGGCTTTGTAGATGCTGGATCTGGGGAGGTGTCCTTCGACGTCAGGGAGGCGACTGGCTTTTCGGCCTTTTTTCCTGATCTTTTTTCAATTAAAATCTCGAGGCCGAGGGTTATTCCTTGGGTGTTACAGCAGATGGCAAAGTAGAAGGCGGAGTAAGAGCCAGGGTAGATGGAATAGTTGGAGGAATATGAGCACCAATGCTTCCTTCGCAGGTGCATATTTTTTCGCTCTGGTGAGCATCTCAGAAAAATCCACTAATGGTTTCTTTTCTAGAGAGAAAAGAAAGGGACATTGTTGAAGACCATACTTCATGACAGTCATGGCCACTGCATGGTCGAGGTTGTACACCTCCAGGGCCTCTTCATTGAACCAGCTTATGTAAGACCCGAGGGATTCTTCCTCCCTCTGCTTAATGTGAATCAGGGAGTTGGAACTCCATTGTGGCTTCCTACTACTAGGAAAATGGGAAGCAAAAGACCAACTAATTGGTCAAAAGAGTGGATAGAACCCAGTTTTAAGCTGGAGTACCAGTATTGAGCCGATTTCTTGAGAGTTGGAGGGAAGGCATGGTACAACACTGCATTGGTGGCTCCATGCAGGAGCATCATTGTCTTGAAGTCCTGTAAATGGTCCATTGGATTGGTAGACTCATTATATATCTCGAGCTATGGCATCTTGAAATGTCTTGGCAGTGGCTCTTGCATGATATGGACTTCAAAAGGTAATTCAGTGGTAAAACCAAGATCTTCATCTCTGGGCAGTGCTAAGCCTTGCAAGGCTTCAAGTTCATTGCATCTGTCTATCTCTCTAAGCTTGTGATATACTTCGACATCTCTGGCTGGATGTGCTTCAAAAGGTCGTGGGGGCGAATGGGCTGGAGTAGACCCTTCGTCTGATTTGAGCGAAGGGGAGCTCCTCCTTGCTTGCCTGGGATTCTCTGGTGCTACAGGAGGAATAGGTTCCTCCTGCTCAACATCTTGCGAGAGTGTGAGTCATCGTGACTCCAAGCATGCCACTCCCAAGGATTTGGAATTTGCGATGGCATGGCTTGATCTGCTTCTGGTGATGGTGCAACTATTGGCGCTGCAGACACCACTAGGCATTGAATCGCCCAAACAGCAGTGGCTAACTCATGAACTTGCCGAGTGAGCCATTCTAGAGAGTCAAGTTGATTTTCTTGTAGGACGGTATCAACCTTAGCCCCTAGACCTGGATTCCCGACAGGTTGATTGTCCCATTGGGAAGTGGTGGCGCTGGAGCGTTGAGTGGATATGCCTTTTGGCAGCATGTGATTCTCACTTGAAGTCTTTTTCGAACAGCGGGTGAATAGTAGGCCCTTCTTCTATCTGATGGTGCTGGATCCGCTCGAGTGTTGGAGTAAGCTGGAGATAGAACGCCGATGGCTATGCCTGTAAAAGAAGTCCTGGCCAGAGATGGTTTTGGAGAAGGCCCTCTGACACTCAAGTCATTATCTCAGATCATAGTGTGAAAAATGGAGGGAGCAATGAGAGAGAGCATGCATGCATGTGCATATGTACCTCTGGGGGGTTCGCAGGGAACCCCTTTTACACTTAAGCTTTAAGGACAATCTTGAAATATCTTGATATGGTGGGAGGTAGATAGGAAGTGACTAGATTTGGCCTCCAGCAAAATTTCTCGGAGGAAATTGTCCTCTATCTAGAATATCCTTCTTCCATTAATGAACGATTTTGTCTTATGTGCCTTTCCGCCGTTTGCCTTATTAGCTGCTAGAGTTGTGGCCCAAAGGGGCCACGCCTTTTTAATGGCTGAGATCTGCTCTTGATTATGGATCCTGGAGTTATCACCCAAAGAGGGGCCATGTTTTTTTAATGGCTGAGATCTGTTCTTGATTATGAGATTTGATATTTGTCTGTTATAGAAGGCATATTAGAATGAGTGTCGGTAGGCTCTTCCCCATTTTGTAGGATGTCCTTATGGGGAGCCTTATTTGCTTGTCCTCGATTTAAATGTCAAGGTTCGGTAAATCTTTGACAGAACATATGGGCCAAAGAAGCCAGACGACAATTATGCTGAAGGTCTAAAAGATCGAATGTTGAACCTGGCCGGAGTTTGGAATATTGAAGGTTTATCCTGGTAGGAAGCCAGAAGGCCAAATGTTCGGCATGGCAGAGATCTGGGGGGCCGGAGGTTGAACCCAGAAGGAGCTAGAAGGCTGAAGGTATTTTGGTGCGATGGCTAGAGTAGGGCTAGGAGTTCTAAGATGTAGGTTCTGGCTTTTACTCTCAAGGAGTGGGACCGAATGATTGATGGGGTGCTTTGGAAAAATGTCCTGAAACAAGAGTTATCATTTCGGATGATTCAATGGCATAAACTTAAGCTACTCTAGTTGTGCAGCTTCGGTCATCTTTGGATTGTTTAGGCAATCGTTCTATATCCAGAGGATCGTAAACCCAACATCAAAATTAGAAATAGCCAAAAAAAGTGCCGAGTATAGTTTCAACTTATCCTAAAGTAGATTCAGTCAACCTATTCCCGGTTCCAAATCCTTCGAAATCCTGGGGGTGGGGTTTCCCTCCACATCAAGTCCATTATGAGTTAGAAAACTATTGTCTACTATTTATTTGATATTATCTCTCTGTGGTTTCTTTTACAAAATTTGTATCCTGTTGGGACTAGGACAAATCTATTGGCTTTAGGAGATCTCTACTATAAACACCTCACTTATGAGAGGCTGCTTGAGAGCCTGTGGTGTGCAGCCAAGGTTCTTCTATCGAGGTTTGGTGAATATTGGAGGTGTGAGGTTGAAGGTTCAGCAAGGAGAGGAGGTTTGAGGTATTCTACTTATCTTTAGCATAGGTTTAAGCTCTTAATCTGACAGCCTTTAGTTCTTTTGCTATAAGTTCAGGTTCTTATTCTTATTTTTGCTTCTAGTATATTTTTTCTGCTTCTAGTTAGTTGGGATAAGGAACCCTATGGGCCTCCTTGCATCACATCTTGAGTGATAGATTAATGTTGACATTATCTATTACTATCCCATATTACGGTTTTGATATTTACTAACCAAAAATTTTGTTTATAACAGTAAAAGTATTGAAAGTCTCAGTAGATCTATTGATTCCACATCAATCAATATTTTGTATTATTTGAAAATTGAAACAATAAAGGCTACCATTTTATATGTATTATACAAATGATTGCTTGGTATTGATACAATGTCAATATCCTGAGTAAGTTCCTGACTATAATTGCATCCCTTTAACATTTCACCATGCCATCCTAGCCATTGGTATCAACCATGTTTTCCATGGACATAAAAATTAATATCATCTTTCAAGAAGTTTTGAGCTGACGTTTGGGATAATTTTAATCATTATAGACTACTCTAAACAAATAAGTAGCTGACAAGTTAGATGCTTCAGCCATCCCATCTGAAATAAATCTAAACTATATCCTTTAAGACATGGCATGATATCATAAATAAACTATGAAAACATAAACATATATCTACATTTTGTAAAAAAGTGATTTCTCATTCAAGCACATTGGCGACCATGTAAGGTTGGAGAAAACGATGACTTCCCTGGAAGAAACTCCTTTCCTATGGTAAATTTTTTAGGGATAGTATAAAAGGCTACACTAGATTCTCACAAGAAGAAATCACTGCACATGACATTACAAAAACATATCTTATGCCACAACCTTCTCTAGCCTCTCTCTCAAAATCTCTTGCCTTCTCTCTATGACAAAAACCTTAAGAGTCAAAACTCCTTCAATAAATCCCAAATTTTAGTTGAGACATCATGACTATCCAATGTAAATCTTAAGATTTATAGAGTTATCAAAATATACCTCAAACTAAACTTCACTTGTCTTCCAAGGTCTCACTGCTAGTAGACCTTTCTATTTTTCCACTGTTCTCTAAGTTATACAACCTAGAGAGCATTTACTCCTTTTTCTTTTGTGATCCTCAATGAACAGTTTGCTAAAGTCCTAGGATGACTCACCCTTGACTTATTGGTGCACATGGGACTCAATTCTTATTAATTCCTATGTAGAACCAAGAGGACCTAGCTTTCTACTCCATAAACCATAAGATTACATGAATTTGAATCATGGAGCTAAGAAATCTTGTTTATTTCCATGTGAGCTCGTATATTCAATCAAAAAACTCTCAAATAATATATAGATTTGTCTTAGTAACAAAACACGACTTCCCCAAAGAAGCCTCCACCTTGGCTTGTTTTGATCAAGGCACTTGGGAACTCATCTCATCTTGGTTGTCTTTGAGCATACCTCCTTAAGCAAGATTTACTAAATTAATATCGGAGGTTGTATCGACCAGTGACCAGTTTGGCCGTACCATGCTGTTCTAGGGCATATTGAAATAGGGAGGGCTAGAAAGGGAGGGAGGGGGAGAAAAAAAGAGTGAGAAATAGAGAGAGGGAGGGAGAGGGAGAGTGGGGGAGGGAGGAAGGAAGGGAGGAGGGCAGAGGGAACCCTAACCCTAACCCGAGTAAGCGAATGAGTGAGAGAGTAAGAGAGAGGGAGGATGGGGAGGGTTGGAAAACCCTAATCCTAACACAAGCAGGAGAGAGAGGGAGGGATTTATTGCCCTTGGACCATCATGAACAACCATGGTGGGACTTTTAATGAAGTTAGGGAGGGTTCAGCTTTTGTATCGAACCGATAAGGGGAACCGTCTTAGTTCCCCATTGGTTCAGCTTGAGAATGTTTTGAACTGGGTGGTATGGCAAACCGTACCCTTAAGGGTTTCCATGAATTAGACTTCTTGTTGATCCTATATATAGCAACCCTTGAACCTTCTACCTTCACTACTTGAAAATATCATCTAAACTCAGCTATAATTAGGCCGAGTCACATATATAGCCGCATCATGATCTTGTGAATCTCCACCTATCAATGATAGAGTTGGAACAAACCTTATTTTCATAGTTTTATCTTGTCTATGTGTTGTGGAGATCTTTTCTTTTAGAAGTAACTCCACATATTGCCATTGGCCTACAATCCTCGGAAGCCAATTCATTGAAGGAAAATTATATTCTGTTCAGCATTTGGGCATGCCTAAAATTGGTTAGGCTTTGCACAACACAATCTAACATCTTCACCTTTATGCTCCCTATGTTGACAACTGCATATGATTTATTGTTTTCCATCATAACCTTACTACCACCATAGAGCTTGTAGGTCTCAAATCACTTCTTATGTGGGCATGCGTGAAACATAAGCCCGGGTCTAGAAAGTAAGCATTATAGTGAGAGTGCTTATAAGAAGAAACTGCGAAGCAACACTTTCTTGGACCAAAGACCAGCTTTTATCCATTTTGTGGATTTTTTTTTCATGAAATATTTTTCCTTTTTCAAGTTCTCTTTGATTTGTGACCATCTTTTGTATGTCCCTTGTTTCATGATAGTAACAAGTCATATAATTGTCCATGCCTCTTAATCTTCAGCATAAGTCCAACATCTTGACACTCACTAGACATGGTCTACTTGTTAGACAACAGAGCCCTTGTAGTCTCCTCAAACATGATTGTATCCTTCCAATTAAAGGACAATCACTCAATCTCTGCACATGATTTCACAATATTTTAGCATAATTTGACATAAGCAAGGAGTCCTCCACATGCCACAAGACATGCTTATAGCTAAACCCACTTGCAAAAACAGCTTTTATGTGGGTGTACATCTTTTTGATTCCTCTTTTGGCAATTTAATTATTTGTATGAGTAATTCTATAAAGCAAAGAGAGCCCATTTCGTGCACATGAAAAGTTCTCTATGCCACATGGCATGAGAGGATTTGTCTAACTTGTAGAAGTTGCCAAACATGAAGGGTAGTTGAGTAAGTTGCTCAGCTAGCATTAGTGGGTCAACAGACTTCTTGTACACATTTAAAGGGTGCCTCAAATGCCTGAAAGCACTTTCCTTTGTTGTACAAATTCCCAAAATGGGAAGACCACCTTTATTTTCTTAATTGGTTAATCAACTATTTTGTAGTTTTCTAATTGATTTCAAGGAAATACAGGATTTTGAAGTTTTAAGAGAGAGAGATAACAATTGACTATTTATGGTGGTCGACAAGAAGTAGTGGGAGATGGCAAAAATATGAGGCAATAGGAAATTACATATGTGAAAGGCAATAATAGAGTCCGATTGAGTAATTTTTCTCTAATCCTTTTTGTCTCATCTCCTACCTGCTCTCCTCTATTTCCTTCTTTTCCTCCTCTTGCCCTTGTTCCGCGTTTGTCTTCATTTTGTTTCTCCTTTTCCACCTCTTTAATCTAATTATTTTTCTAAATTTTTGCCATGTTATTCCTTCTTTCCTACATATCTTATATGTTTATGTGAATTTTTGAATTTGTATATCTTTTTAATAAGAATCGCACCAGCACCCACCTTGGTGGTGGCATGCTGGAGCGTTATGGAATATCCCATCTGCCCACCAATAGCTTCCATTTTCAGAACCTTTATGTTACTTATTTAAAAAATAATAAGGTCTTGATTGAGCATACATTAAATTGATGAAAGTGATTCTAGAAGACAAGGTCTCAAGCTTTTAATCCCCCCCCTTTCAATGAAAAAGTGCAGACATTGTGAGGGTGCATTTGTAACCTGATACCAAAGGTACTACCAAGAAACCTGTACAGAAATTACCTGTACAGAAATTAGGAACAAGAATTTTTAATAAAGTTTCAGGCCCAGGTCCTGTCAGGTCTATTTTTATAGTTTACACATTTACACTATGAAATTTTATGATCAGTTTGAGTCAGGTCCATGTCAGGTATATAATATGAAACCTGGATCTAGATTAGGAATCCCCATTGACTCTCCTTTTGAAAAACCTATAAATTGTAAAGCATGCAGATACAGGAAATGGATAAAACACCGTACAAAGAATCTAATGTAATAATTATTTAAGTGCAGAATATGTTACATTTGGGATACAAGAATATATAAATTTACAATTTTTACTATATATGAAAAGGCATCCATAATAAATTATCATGATTTATAGTCCATGCTTCATACAATAGCATCATGATTAATAAAACCCATCATTTAATCATAATTAAAATCCATAGGTCACAATCCATAGTTTGTACAATAATGTCAACATCCCAAGCACCATATAATGTCAATATTCATAATGAAAGAGCGAGCAAGCCCTTCCTGATATCCTTGGTGATATTGGGAAATATCTAGGCATTTCTTGGGAGTCTTTAGAGCCTTTTTTAAGTTTAAAATATGGCAATTAACACAAATATTTGACACGTATTATAGTCATATCCAACATGTATCAGTATGTGATACATTTTGAATAATGATACAACAAGCATTTAGAAGTATCCATGCTTTCTAGCCCATAAATCTTATGGTCGTTGTGTTCAGCTCAAGTCTAGGTTCATCCAAGTGGTATCTGGTCAATGAGTATGGTTGAAAGCTTTCATTGAAATCCTTAAGCCATCAAGCATCATATTCTTTGGACCATTCTTAAATTCACTGATTCTTTTTGATCCCAACCAAACCAGCTAGGTGATTTTTGCAGAGCATCTATGATTCTCAAGGTCTTTTTTTTTTCTAGATAAAAAATCTACATGATAAACCAAAGAGCATACATCTTAGAGCTGATGATCCTGTATCTAGTTCTTTGGACCACTGCTGAGAGCAGGTTTGAAAAACATCACCTCCCAAATTTTCTATTTGATTAAATTTTAGAAGCATAGTTTGTGTTTTTGAAAATTAGTTGAATGAATTGCTTCAGTTTTGCATTTGTATTTTACTCTTAAGAATCAGTTCTAAACATATCACTAGTTTGTTGGAAAAATGATCGCAGCACAAGACAGAGCACCCTGAATCATGTAAGACATATATCTAACAGCATCATATACATCAATATAACTTAATATTTTTTTCCCATCTACATAGGCTACTTTTGGGTATTTAAACTTGTTTACATAGGAATCTATACTCTCTTCTGTGAAATAAAATATTGTATCAGTTGATTCATTTAGCTATGAATTTCCCACAGGCAAATTAAATCTTTATCATTGATCTTCTTCTGGCACACTGATGTACTCATTTTAATTTAATTTATAGATCTTCTGGAATTTTTTTAAATTGTGCAACCATGCCTTTGAGAAAATCAAGATCAGGTGCTGTTGAAAAAGCCTTGTCTCCTGAAGAGCAACAAGCAAAGGTAAACATGCTCATTTTAACCAACTAGATATTTCCATTTACGCCTCTTAAGTTTTATGCATGAAATCTTTATTCTGAACTTTAGTTTCACTTAAAACATCTTATAGTTTTCACTTGAAAAGCATCTTAAGCTCCTTCCCTTTTTTGAGAAAGCATGTTAAGATCTTTATTGAATACTGTATCTGGAGGTGGCAATGTATGACCCGACCCGCCAACCTGGCTCGTGTTCGACCCACCAAAAATAATTTTAGATTTGGGATAAATGGGTTCGGGTTGTAAACGGGTTGACCCGTTTAATCCATTTAATAAATGGCTCGGGTTCAGGTTTTTTAGGCCTAACCTGTTTAACCCATTTAATATATGGGTCGGGTCAGATTGGATTGGGTTAGGTAAACAGGTTATCTGTTTATTAAATAGGTTGGGTCGTGTTAGGTAAACAGGTTATCTATTTGTTAAACAGGTTGGGTCGGGTTGGATTGGATAAATAGGTTATCCAATTATTAAATAGGTTAAACAAGTCAGGTCGAGTCGGGTTAGCAGGTTACCCGTTTAATAAACAGGTTAAATGGGTTGGGTCGGGTTACCTATTTATTAAATAAGTCAGGTTCAATTTTTTAAATTATAACCCGTTTAATAAACAGGTTGGGTCCAGGTTGAGGCTTTTTTGACCTGATCCGTATATGGCCCGACCTGTATATGCCCACCCGACCCGATTGCCACCCCTAATTGTATCTCACAGAATTGTTAAGGGGTTCATGTTGTATTATGCTTATCATATATAGGTAATGTTGATGCTTTTTCCATGCAGATAAATGATGTTCGAAGGATTATTGGTCCATTGTCAGAAGCACTTCCAGACTTCTGTTCAGATGCTTCAATATCAAGGTACCTCCGGGCAAGAAACTGGAATGCTGAAAAGGCAAGTAAAATGCTGAAACAGACTGTGAAATGGAGATTGAAATACAAGCCAGAAACCATTCGCTGGGTATGGTAGTTCTTTATGATCTTGAAGAACTGCAGTTTAACACAAGTTGGTAACTGACCAAACAAATTATTTCTGAATTATAATTCCTCACAAATTAATAGTACTGTATTTCTTTCTATTAGAGCTCTAAGAAGAGGCTAAATTTATTAAAACATTAAATCAAAAGGACACAATGACCTTTTGCCCACATTTGGCAAGAGCAAAATATAAATTGACAGAACACAAAGATTAAGAGATCTACCTCCTTCATTTAGTTTATTAGTGTGCCATCATTCAACTGTAACAAAGAAGAATCTGCATCAAGTTTTTATATCTCCAAAGCCCTTGTTTTGAAAGAAAGTGCAGGTAAAGTTGCAATGGATTAGCTGCATACAATTTTTAGAGTCTTCACTCATTCTTGATATATTGGTAAAGCATACATGATCACAAGTTTGTTCGTAGTTTTCTGTTTCCTGATATAATTTCTTTTTGACTGCTAGGAAGATATTGCTCATGAAGCTGCGACTGGAAAGATTTACCGGGCTGATTACCTTGACAAATATGGAAGAGCTGTTCTTGTTATGAGGCCTGGATTTCAGGTGGGAGGTATACAAAAGAGAAAATTTGAATATTTAATATATTTCTTCATCATCTGACTGTTTTGCTATTTCACTGTGATTAGAATACCAACTCAGCAGAAGGGCAGATCAGATACTTGGTTTATTGTATGGAGAATGCCATTTTGAACCTGGCAGAGGATCAAGAGCAGATGGTCTGGCTTATTGACTTTCAATGTTGGACAATGTCAAGTGTATCAGTAAAGGTGACCCGTGAAACAGCCCACATATTACAAGACTTCTATCCTGAAAGGCTGGCCTATGGAATCCTCTATAATCCTCCAAGGATCTTTGAATCCTTCTGGAAGGTATGCAATTAATTTGTGGGTCCATTATATTACCCTTACTAAATTTATGGACTAGTGAAACTACACAAAACATCCAAAACAAACTGAGCACACAGGGATGAGCATACAAATCTAGAGCTTAGTTTTGTTAGTTTATGTTGTTGGAGTGGGAACTACTGCTAAATCTGATGAGAGGAGTACTACATCAAAATATTATAACAAGAGAACTAGCTGGAAGAAAAATCTCATTTCAATAGTTAAGCTCACCTTACATTATACAGAAAAAGTACTACTGCACAGCTTTGCAGAGGACAGCCCTCGAAAAATTCTGTACCATTTATTCCAACACATGCTAAAGCTCTGAGTTTGAGTTAGAACCCCTTTCCACATGAGGGGTTCAAGGTTCGTATCAGGTGGTGGCATCCACACTATGTTTATGAAAAGGAAAAGAAAAATAAAAAAATCATCCTAACAATGAGGCTGCTATGCAAAGATAAAGAATATCCCTGCTTCTATGTAGTTGTTTTTGCACTGCTAATAAGCCATTTTCTTGATGAATTTTGAAACTTCGGATTATTCTGTGAACTAGTTCAGTTCCTATATGACTTTTGCAAAAGTCTTGGACTCGAGCCCAACTTGTGAGATGATATCATTATGTCTTTCTAGTTCTGGATAGTGAAGCTTAGGTGCTCAACATATGCAAAGACACTAAGACTCCTTTTAGGGTGTAAATTAGTCTCAGGAGAACCACAGTATTAGATGCCATGTTATAACCCCTTAAAAATCATTCAAGTGAATTAGTTATGAATTTTGTTTTCATATCAAACACTGAAAATTTTTAGTTGGTTTATGACTCTCATATTTTAGAATTCCACACCAGTGCAGACTTCCATCACTTTGGAATTGTCAGTTACTACCATGAGAATATCATGCATTAAATTTACTGGGCATACACCAATTTAACTGAACATATCTAAATCTGTTAGTTTTATAGAAAGGGAGATTTTTGTACTAACTAGCTCTTAGTTGTCAGAAAATTCTACCTAACATACCCGATTTAGATCTCTCCACTAACTTGCTCCAATACCTGCTTCTAAGCACTTACTATTTGTCTACTTACTGTTTTAAAAGAAATCGGCTTCCATGCATGTGCATTGGACATAGTTCATGCACCTCTTCCAGTTTTTGGGGAGTAAGAGCTAACAGAAATATTTAACTCTAATATATATATATATAGTTACATTCAAGTGGATTTGGAGCCAAATCTGGTCAAGTCCCTTACCATCTGATTTGCACAGATCTAAATATAGTAAAAAAAGTTAATGATGTAGAGTAAACACAAACAGAAATAAACAAAAACGTTCTTGAATAAATATAAACTTTTCAGAATAAACACAACCTACATAACCTGTTTAACCCATTCATATTTTTTAAATTAAATTAATATATAATTAATTTATTTAAAATTTAAAATATATTTGACCAGTTGTCAAACTTGTTTAAAATTTGAATATGCGTGTCATGTCACATCCTTTTGACCTCGTATAGAGGGCAGGTGGCGTGCAGCAATGGGCAAATGGGTTTTTTTTCCTTGTTTCCCTCACACCAGGCTCTAGCCTCTCCGTTCTCCGCTCCTCCCTCCCTTCCATGTAAAATGGGCCATCCGTGGCTCCTCCCCCATCATTTCCCTTCTCCTCCCTCCCTTTTTCTTCTCCCTTCGTCTTCTACGGCGCTGTCCACGATGCTCGCCCCTCCACCATCTTCTCCCTCCCCGGCCCGACCCCATTGACATCGCTGCCATGGGCCCCTCCTCTCCTCCACCCTACTGCCCATGGTGCCTCCCCTCTCCTCTGCCTAAAGCTCCTTCGTGCCCCTCTGCTGCCCGTGGTTGTCCGCTCCTTGCCCCCCGGTCGCCGCCCACAACTCCTGCCCTCCTGCCACCCATAGCACCCCCCCCAACCCACCTCCGCCTCCCATGGCTCTCCGCCCTCTCTCCATGGCTACTCGCAGCTCCTCATCCCCCGTCCCATCGCTGCTCGCTACTTCTTTGGCCCTTCTGTCTCCTGTCATTACTGGCCCGTCACCCCCCCTCCATGGCTACTTGCGATGCACAGCACCCCCCTCCGCCCACCTCCTTTGCCGCCCGTCAACCCTCCTTGTCTTGCTCAGTACGTTTTTTTTTTAATCGGGTTGGATAACTGATCTGACCTGTACCTCCCTTTTGTTTTAACTAGATTTTAAACAGGTTGATTTTTTTTTTAATTAAATATAAATGAGTTGTAAACAGTCAGGTTTGGATTGAATCTTTTTTGACCTGACTTGAATCTAACCCGACCCATTTATGCCCGACCTGATCTGATTGCCACCCCTACTCAAATACGTGCTAGGTGCTTTCTTTGTTTACTTAACTTTTTTTAAAGAAAATCTACTTCTGTGCATGTGCATTGGACATGGTTCATGCACCTGCTTCCAATTTTGGTGACTAGAGCTAGCTTTTTCTTGCAGATAGTGAAGCCTTTTCTGGAGCACAAGACATACAAGAAAGTAAAATTTGTTTATTCTGACAATATTGATAGCCAAAAGATAATGACTGAACTCTTTGATATGGACAAGCTTGAATCTGCCTTTGGTGGTCATAATCAAGTTGGATTCGACATCAATAGGTATGCAGAACGGATGAAAGAGGATGATAAAAAGATGGATGCTTTCCTAAATTCAAGTGGTGCTCTTTTCTCCCAGCAACAGCCAATTGTTTCACTTCTCCAACAGCCTGAATCCTCTACATCCGAAGCGCATTCAGAAGCCTCCTCTGAGGCCTCTTCATTGAGTGACACTGAATTGCCGAAGCCTGAGGGGACCAAAAACTTATCAGAAAATGAGATTAAAGGGCAGATTGGCTGCAAGAATGGTGTGGCTTCTGGATCCGAGATTCAGCATGATTTGATTCAAATGCGAGAGTCAGCTTAAGTAACTTAGATTTTACCACCTCACATGGGTGAGTTCGCATGCAACAAGACTTCCATGAGAATCAACCAATGTTCTCAAATGCCTTACATGCACATAGTTGAATGTAATGGCTACTCTTGAGAAGAGGTTTACATTATATTTCCATGAGAATGAACCAATGTTCCAAAATGCCTTCTTGTGGGGCTGCACGCTGGCCAGGGCAACCTACTTCCTCCAGCTGAGCCTGGCACAGAAACTGGTCCTCGCTTGTATAGGCTCATCAAGCCTTTTAATTTTAATAAATGCACGACACACAAACCTCTCTTTGTTTGAGAGAGAGAGAGAGAGAGAGAGCTTGTGGTGGATGTGGATCAACAGGCAGGTTTAGGCTGCACAATGAGATAGGCCTTCCTCGATACCTATGAAGCCTACTTCTGAGAATGGCAGGACTTTAAGCTCGGATACCCAGTGCAGCCATCAAAAGATTTTACCAGCAAGTAACAAGCACCTTTGAGTCTTCACTAGCCAATTACACATACTAATAAATGTCAGGTTAACACTTAACAGGTGAGACTCATGGCGCACTAGATGAATTGCATTCTAGTAAAATAGAACCATATGATGCACCTTGTTGTATATTTGTAATACTAATGGTGTTATATTAAACATCTCAAGACATAACAGTTTTATTCGTTGGTCAGGTTATCCCCGAGGGTTTGTAAGCATATAAAAATCTACCGTGGCAGGGGAAAGGAGGTTTCCGTGCAGACTCCCCGCGAATCGATCTTAGATTTGCCTTTAACCAGCCAAGAATTTGGATGCAAGCTACATGGCTTAAGCCTTAAAGTTGGATGCAAGTTTACCATATACCCCCCCTCATTTTAAATAAAAATATGCCTAAGAGATGCATTTCGAACCAGGTTTTTTCTGAATCAAATCCATTTCATTAGCTGTTTTGATTAGGTCAGTGCAATTGTTTGATTTGACATATTCAATGCAACTCAACCTGAGCAAAATGTCATATATTTTTTAGGGATCCCAAACGGATTAAACTCAAAATTAATCCATTTTTTGCAACTAACTTTCTGAATTAACCTCACTTAAACCGTCTGAATATACCTAACTCAGCCTTTGGTTATGTTGATGCTGATCCCCACGGATCGGATGGAGTGCTCGGGTCACCGGTTCACCTTCTTGGATCCCTGCAAAACAGACCCTTGACCATAATTTTTCAGGTGGGGGACATTCCGATGCCAAAGTCAATAGGGTTCGAGCAACAGAATGGAGAAGGGAGATAGATGAGAAAGAGAAGGGTCAAGTTGGCATGGTGTAGGCTCAGGATTGCCTAGCAATTGCCTAGGAAATGCTTATCTCGGAAGTCTCCTCTTACCTCTTTTTGTAGGGGTTGTTCTAACCTTAAGTAGTTAAGATTCTTTGATTCCTATTAGGAAAGTTAGTGTAACTTTCCTTCAGCTGATTGTAGTTACTGTTGGTAGTTAGTGTAACTTCCCTTCAGTTGACTGTAGTTACTATTGGTAGTTAGTTATCTTGGTTCTACTGATGCTATGGTCATTAATTATGTACCTGGGTGGTTATAACAACTAGGTTCATTCTTAATGGACCTTAGCTAGAAGTAGATTGGTTGACTGTAGGTTGGCCATTTGCTTCGGAGCACATCGATTGTGGATCGACCATTTTCTTCGAAATACGTCGACCGTAGATCGGTCACTCTCTTCGGAGCAGGCCGATTGGAGATCGGCTGTTTGCTTCGGAGCTTATCAATTGTAGATCGGTCGTTCTCTTTAGAGTAGGCCGAAGGCTGATCGCATGTTGTATGTTGCCATTGGCTGAAGTGTAGGATCGATTTGATCTCCTGTCAAGCTCTAAGAGTATCGTTGCACCAATCCATCTAGTCGGCTAGCCCAGATGGATCAATTAAATTTTAGGGCCGACAATTAGCTTTCTGGACTGGTTTATCATAACAGTTGCCCCCCACTTTTAATTTCAAGGTAATTTATTGCTTTGAAAGACGGGAGTGTTAATTTTTTTTGTCATTTTCTAGTGAGAGAGAGAAAATTGCTAATGATGGCAAATCCCAGGTTAGGCTAGCCATGATAATCGCTTTTTGCTTCGAGCATCGTGCTCTGGACAGGTGCCAAGTTCCTGTTGGCTCTGGGAGAGTCAGCATGGGTTTAAGAGTTACATCGACTCTAGTCATTATGGCATTTCGGCTGACCCTCACTCTCAGGCTGGATCGTAGGATGTGGCACCATCACATCCATCTGACATCATGTAGGAACTTCATCTGGGCCATTGACCGCGTTCTCGCGGATCATGACTGACAGGCTAGTTTTTTTCCTATCGAGTTGGCTGGCATCTCTTAGTAGTTCGTATCCACGATCGGCGATGCTCATATGTGGCACGATTGGAGACACTTCACATCCTCCAAGGGAAATATCCGGACCGTCTTCATTGTCTATATAAAGGGTATTTGTCACAAAGAACAAACCTCTCTGCTCTCCATCTTTTACCACCGAAATCTTCTCCTATGTTTTGCCTCAAGCTTCCATTTCTTCATAGGTTAGAGTCTTTTCTTTTTTGTTTTCTGATATGGTTAGATCCTTAAGGGTTCTTGCCATCGGCGGGCTTCCAGCTAGTAGGGGAGAAGGCAACCTGTTGCCCAGATATGGTGCCCAAGAGGGAGGGTGAATTGGGTCTTTTTTTAAAAAATAAAGCAATATATGTGCTATCAATTTCAAATGTGAAGAATGATAGTGCTCAAGTAATTGTGCAACGGAAGCAATGAAAGATAACAATAATTAAAGAGCAATAGAGAGTAAAGCAATGCAAACACACAAAACGTATAGTGGTTCGGTGCACCTAGCACCTACATCCACTCCCCAAGCTCCACTTGGGAATTTCTACTATAATCTTCTCTAGATTACAGCCGACTTGTTTTACTAGGCTCACAAGTCAAAACCTAAGTTGGTTTTGTTACCTAGGCTCACCAACAAACCTTACACACTTGTTTTGGCTTCGGGCTTACAAGCAACCCTAGTTGGTTTTATCAATTGGCTCACCAACAAACCTCACACTAGTTTCAAATTTCCTTGAAACTAGACTAGCACAAATAGAGTATGAATACAATGAAAAAAAACAAGACAAACTCCTTTTTGAGCAAAAAATAATTCGATGTAGCTCTTGTTGGAGACTCTTCAAGTCTTCCTCTTGGAATCTTGGACCTCACTAAATGCCAAAGACTGGAAAGCTAGATTCCTCAAAAATGGAAAGCTTTTGGCTAAGGAATCTCTTGGATTTTCTCTCTTTTTGGCTTAGGATTGATTGAAAGCTTTGTACTTTTACTCTCTTCTTTTTCACTTTATCTCCTTTTCTTTTTTGAAGTTAGGTGGAGGTTAAATACTTCATTCAAGCTGAAACAACTCCACAAGACCGTTAGAATCAAAAATATGGCCGTTTATGGCCATTAGAAATCAAATCAAAAGTTCAGAAAAACTAGTCGTTATGCCATGAGTCGACCTCATGAGTCGACCTCTGGGTCAAGTGTCGACCTCATGAGTCGATCTCCAGTTTATCTTAGGCAAAAAATCCAGAAAACCATAGTTCTGCCCAGTTTGAATTCTCAGGCGATGAGTCGACCTCTGGTGTCGACCTCTGGACAGGTGTCGACCTCAGGTGGTGACCTTTGAAGTGTGCCACTGAAATTTTGCCATGCCGGCCTTGCTGAACTTTTCTTTTTTTCATGAGTCGACCTCTGGTGGTCGACCTTTGGCAAGGTGTCGACCTCTGGAGGTTTCCATCATGGCTACTTTTGACAATGCTCCGATGATGGACTATTTTATACTTTTCTTCTTCTTTTTGTAATAGTGATAAGATATACATGTACTGAATCTTTTGAAATGAATGGACTATTTTATACTTTTCTTCTTCTTTTTGTAGATAAGATATACATGTACTGAATCTTTTGAAATGAATGAAGAATATCTTTCTTTTTCAACTTGTGTCGTCTTGTGGATTTCCCTAAAATTTTTCTAAGTATGACGTAGTCGGCTATCTTTCAACTCCCATTTTGAGAGAAAAATTGTTTTAAGTATGGAGTCATCGAACCTCCTTAAGTAGACGATATCGACATGATAAATAAATGGCTTCAGAGCATTTTCATGAGATAGTTTCAGGTTTCTTACCAATTCTGATCTATCTCATCGAATGTTGTGGACTGAAGAGTCTAGCTTTGTTGATACAGTAGGCAGATTAGGCCCACCTGCATGTTTGTCATATATACCAATAGAGTAGGCTAATTAGGCCCCCTCTCATGCTTATCAGCTATATGTGAGTAAAGTAGGTTGGTCAGGCCTGCTTTAGTACTCGTCGGACATACCAATAAGGTAGGCTAATTAGGCCTGCCTTTGTGCTCTTTGTTGATGATAAGGCAAGCTGATCAAGTCCACCTCTAATTGGACATTTTATTGAGGCCATCTAAAAAAAATTTTTATTGATAATATTTATGAAGATTTTCTACATTCCAAGATCGAGGTAGTAAAGAACCATCTAGACTTTCAAGCCAAGAAGCTTCAGGGTGCACGACTTGTCGATTCGATAAGGTCCCTCCAAATTAGGAGAGAGTTTACCTTATTCCATTGGCTTGGATACTTTGGACCTTCATAACACAAGGTCTTCAGATCGGAAGATTCGTGCTTTCACCCTGGAGTTGTAGTATTTGGTGATCTTTTGTGGGTATGCAGCCATCTTCATCTAAGCCCGAAGTTTGGTGCCTTGGAGTAGATCTAAGTCAGCTCTACAATGTTCAGAGTTTTCTGGCTCTGCAAAGTGGTTGGTGCGGGCACCATAGCTCAAAAGAGAATTTGATCAAGTTTAATCAAGCCAGATTCATTATGGATTTCAGTGGAGTAAGTTTAGTCTACCTTTGGTTTCAATTTTATTAAATATGAGTCATATAAATTTTATTTATTTAATATGAGTCTTGTAAATAGAGAAGTTTATGAGTCATGTAATTAGAATTAGGTCCATTTGGTCTTTTGAGTCAAATTGGGTTCAATTTGACCTTGTAATTAGTTAAATTTTAAGTTGAGTCCAAGAAGGGTTTGAATTGGGTTCAAATCAAAGTAAGAGGGCTAGAAGATCAAGTCCCACAAGACACTCCAACCAACCGTGCCAAGGTGGATGCCACTTCATCAAGCTTACTTGGAGGCTATGTCATCTTCAAGGTCTACATGGAAGACACCCAAGCATGCCACATCACTTAGCTTTGGGTGGTCAAGGAGGGAATTCAAATTCAAAGGAGGCGCCCACCATTTTCTCCCCATATCAAGCATGGTTCAACTCCCCATCCACATAGCTAGCAACATCCCATGAAATTCTCTTTGTATTTCGAATTTTCAAATATGAATTGGAAGCCTATAAATAGCCCTTCAAACCCCTCTTATAAGTATTGATTGATGAATGAGAATTTTCAAAGTTCTTCTTCCATTTGTGTTTAGCAAGTGACCTCCGAGAGAGAGTGGGTGAGAGGCCCAAAAGCTTTCCTTTTAGCCAACCTTAGCCACTTCCAAAGGTGCTGCCATTTCTTCCCACCAAAGTGTCCCTCCTCATCCATAAACCATGCAGCCCTAAATTTCAAGTTTCAAGGATGCCTACTTCAACCCCCAAGGGAGCCTTCTACAACGCCTCAAATTGGCCTTCTTCATCCTTCAAGAGCTGTCATCAAAGTTCAGCAAATGGTGTTCCAATCAGCACCCAATCAAGGCACCAAATCATCCATTATGATCCCCCACTACTTCAACAACTTCAATACTACCTAAATCCCTTACAATTTTCTCCTATTGTCATTGCAAGTCACTAATTTTTTCTTTCTAGGATCCATCGGGATTGCAAGTTGAAGAGGAGGTTCATTTTGCCATTGGAACCATTCAAGCTAGAGGTCCATATCTCTTGGTATGATAGTTTCAAGTGCCAACCTCAATTAGATAAGTGCTGAAATGATTCACTACTCATAGTATGAGATGTCAATATTGGTAAGCAAACCTCCCTTATTTCTTAGGTTTGAATATTTGAATGGTCTAAGCCCTAGTAAGGATGGTTCTTTCCAACTGTTAGGTCCAATCATCTTGGATTAAACAAGAAGCCCTAGTTTGAGTTATCCTTTATTTAGTCTTCCTCCATATAAACCCTTTACTTTCTTATGAATGAATTTGTTTATGCTAGTAGGATTCATTACTCAATCCATTAATTAATCCTCTAAGTTAGAGTTCATTCTTGCATGCCACATCAAATTTGGTATTAGAACATGGTTGCATGAGTAATATATTCATGGTAGCAAGTATGTTCTTTTTAAGTACTCGGATTGGGTGCTTCACCAAGGCCGTCCGATCATAGGAGAGAAGTAGGGCTGCAAGACCCTCTCTTCCCATTCAATGGGGTCTCCTATAGTGTGTAGGGGTGTCATTGTGATTTGACCCGTGAAGAAGAAAACAAAGAGAAAACTCATTTAGGGCATAGTTTCTGCATCCCATAATTTCAGTATATAGTCTAATAATTTAATTGTTTCTGCATGTAGAAAATTCAAAAAATTATGATTCTTGTTGTGCTAGATTCATCACATTTGACACTATTTCTCAAAATTTCTTCCTAATTTATTTCAGTCTACAGATTTTTGCATATCAACTTTTTCTGCATGAGAACTGTTCTGCATTAAGATTTTTGCATATTTTGTTTGGGCTGAAACTAAATCACATCCAAACCCCCAAACCCAAGCTTGTTTTGCTTGATCACTTAACCTGCTGAAACTCAAGTCTGACACATCATAAAATACAAAAAAAAAAAAGATTTTAGATTGCATTAGAATTTCATATGCATAATCTACTCTAAGGGTGTCAATATCATAAGATAAGGGAAGGAGGTCATTACCTTTCCTTGGCCCAAAAACAACCAACCACATTTAGCATTGGATCCAAGCCTTTTAATAAAATTAAGTAGCAACCTAATTAGAATTAATGACACCAACAAGTCAAGCTCAATTAGTGTGTGGAGACTAGTGTAAATCATTTTTTCATCTACTCTTGGAAAGTGGTGTCTAAGGCTAGAGGTCCAAAGGCAAACGTCTTAAGTGAATTTATGGTTCCTTAATTGGGTCCTCGCGAAAGCGGGGGGGCCTCCCACAATCCCACCTCTTACTTGGCTATTTGAAAGGATATTTGTAGTTCTGATCTATACTAAGTCAATTCATACTACATTGACTTCTAGGTCCAGCAAACCCTAAAGCGAGTCTTTATATTGAATGACTACTAGATTAGGAACTCCCTACCAACATTCTTAAGGCCAACCTAGTTCTACCATGGAGCACAATCTAGAAGCTCTAATGAGAACTATGACTGAGCAGTTCAAGCAATTGAACACTAGATTTGATCTAACGGAAGAAAGGATAGGGACTCTTGAAGAGACCCATATGACCCCTACTGAGCCACAATCACCCAGATTACCACCTATCTGTTGCCCAGGTGGCTGCCCAAGAGGGGGGTGAATTGGGATTTTAAAAAATAATTACTGCTGCAGATATGTGCTTTTAGAATTTAACTTCTCTTAGTGAAAGGTGATGTGATTAAGAATGTAAAGTACAAGCTAAAAGGAAAGAGAAAGGTAGCAATACAAACAACAAAGTTTATAGTGGTTTAGAGCAAACCCACTCCTATGTCCACTATCCAAGATACCACTTGGAATTTTCACTATATTCACATCCGAATACAGTAGGATTGTTTTACAGGCTCACAATTCAAGCCTATACTAGGTTTTGAACAGGATCACCTAGAACCCAAGTCCCTTTGGTTTTAAAACGGGAGCACCAAAGAAACCCAACTCTTGGTTTTAACACAGGATCACCAAGAACCTATTTAGTTTTAAATCTGGCTCACCAATAACCCAACTCTTGATTTTAACACAGGATCACCAAGAACCTATTTGGTTTTAAATCGGGCTCACCAATAACCCAAACAACTTGTTGCCCAGAAATGGTGCCCAAGAGGGGAGGTGAATTGGGTCTTTTAAAAATTAAAATAATTATGTGCAAGCCGTGTAGTGTTTGTGGATAATGCACTCAAGTATACGTAGCAGAAAAATAATTAATAGAGAGCAGGAAGTAAAGTGCAAGTAATTAAAAAAAGATAATCACACACAAACACCAAGTTTTATAGTGGTTCGGTGCTCTCCAAGCATCTACGTCTACTCTCCAAGCATCTACGTCTACTCTCCAAGCTTCTCTTGGGAATTTCTACTATAATCTCTTCAAAGATTACAGCCGACTTGTTTTTCAAGGCTCACAAGTCAAAACCTAAGTTGATTTTGTCACCTAGGCTCACCAACAAACCTTTACACTTGTTTTGTCTTTGGGCTCACAAGTCAACCCTAGTTGGTTTTTTGGCTCACCAACAACCTTACAACCTACTTTCAAGAACCTTGAAAGCTAGGTCAAATAATAATAAATTCAGAATACAAGAATTTAAACATAAGCAAACTCTCTTCTTAGAGTGGATGAGGAATCTTTGAAGCTCTTGAATGATTGCTTGATGTGACTTGACTTGGAATCTTCTCAAGAATACTTTTGGAAAGATGAAATAAAAGAAATGTAGGCTTTTTTAGTGGAATCTCTCTTTTTTAGCTTTTGGAAGTGGAGTTCTTGAAGAAGGACTTTAACTCTTGGATATTTCCTTGCTTTTCTCTCTTCTCTTGCTTCATGAATAAGTTTGGTGAAGCTTAAATACATGAAAAACATCCAAAAAACTGTTTTAGGCCGTTAAAGATCAAGAACTTGCCATTGGAGCTAAAAACCATAAAATCAGGCTGTTAGAAAATAGTTTTGTTGAGGCTATCAGAATACGAGTGTCGACACTTGGCTGTCAGGTGTTGATATTTGGCTTCAAGGTGTCGACACTTAAACTTTGAAGTATCAACACTTAATTTTCAGGTGTCGACACTTGATACAAAAATTTTTTAAAGGCAAGTTCTGTATTTTTAAAAAGTCTCAGGCCTTGAGTCGACACTTGGAAACTTAAGTGTCGACACTTGAATTTCAGGTGTCGACACATGAGTTCTAAGTGTCGACACTTGGCATGCCATGAAAAATTTTTGCATGCCAAATGCTGAAGTGTCGATACTTGGGCTCCCAGGTGTCGACACTTGGTTTTGCAATTTTCAAAAGCAAGTGCCAAACATGCCAAAAACATAAAGATTTTTCATGAAACTTAAATGCAACATATATAAACAATAATTGAACTTATTTGTATCCTTTTTGGATGGAGAAGACTTCTCAAATCATGAAAAAATACTTTGTGCCAAAGCATGCCATGATACTCCAACTTTGAGAATTTGAAGTTCTTGATTTTTGAAAACTCATAACTATAAATAATCATTAGTACAAAATATGTACTCAACATTTTGTTATTTATCAAAATCAAGGATAAACCCAACACAACTCACAAAGTAGTTGAAAGTAATTGTAACAATAAATGACAAACTCGTTGTCGGATAGTTGCTGCTGTTGCGCTGATGAAGCCTTCTTTAACTTTTCTTTAATGTACTTGAGAGGCTTCCTTTCTTTCTTCAATGAATGCTTCAATCTTTAGATGGAAGTTGGTGAAGAATGAAGACTATCTTGAATGTTCACTTGTGCTTACAAACTCCTTTTTTTTGTATTCAATTAAGCATCCTCTTTTTAATCACTCTTTTTAAATCCCTTTATATGGTCTCTTGTACTTATCTTTGAAAGATATAGTCGTTGAGTTCATTGGGATTTGAAAACTAGCTGTTGGAGCACCTTTTTGCATTCAAAAAAGAATTATGGAACTAGCCATTGTGTACCTAAAATCGACACTCGAGTCAGCTCGGATCCTTTGAGTCGGCTTAGGTCCTTCGAGTCGAATGGTCGAGTCGCCACTTCTACAGCTGAGTCGATTCTTTATCTCAGGGCGTAGAAACCACACTATGGATGAGTCGGCTTAATTCCATTTGGGTCGGCTCGAACTCTCATCATTGAAATCATTATACTAGAGGAGTTGGCTCGCTTCTACTTAGGTCGACTTGAATTCTTAAAATCAGAATTCTTCACTCTGGAGGAGTCAGCTCATTGTAGTTCGGGTCAGCTCACTTTCACAGGTCTTCAAAATTTGTTCTGGTAGAGTCGACTCATTCTTGTTAGGAACGACTCACCTAGCTTGTTCTCAGAAAACTTTATAACTGGATTCTGGACGAGTCGACTCGGATTTACTTAAGTCGGCTCAGATTTACTCGAGTCAGCTCAGATTGCTACATGCCAGAATCCTCAGTGCGTGCCACGAGATAGAGTCGGCTCTTCTTTTGGTTTGGTCAGCTCGAGTGAATTCTTAAGGAATTTTATAATTAGACTTGAGAACACTCTCACCAAAACTCTCAAACATTCGATACAAACCAACTCTAATTAAATCTAGAGCACAACACTCATAGAAGTAACCCAGCTTTATGATTTTAAAAGGTTTTTCAAGAGATTCTTCTTTACATAACACTCATACAATATTACTTAACACACTCAACAAACAGAATAAAGTAGGAGCAATCGATAATCAATAAGAATCATCCTACAAAACTTGTGAAATACTTGAGAGTAGTTAGTAATATATGTGCATGCTCCAATGTTTTGCTATCATCAAAATCACTCAAGGGGTCAACAATCTCCCCCTTTTTGATGATGACAAAACATTGGGCATGAAAAGATAAGATAAAACTTTACATTTACTTGTATAATTGTATTTGCAAGAAGGTATAAACAAGTATAGAAAGAATTGACTCTAATTTTGAACAATACATTTTTATGACATGCTCAACTATCATTAATGTCAGATCATGGAAGGAAAATTAGAGCATGTTAGTGGTAATGAGAGAGATTAAGAATCAGAGCAGTGAGAAATAATCTCTCTCTTAATAAGATACTCCATGCTGTAACAAACTTTCCATGCAAGACAATGTAATAATACATACCTAATAAAGTATATTTCTCAAGTCTTTCAAGAAAATTTTCATGTATCAAAGCTCATGTATCAAGGTTTCTAAGAAAATTTTATGTATCAGAGCATGAGAAAATTTTTATGTATCAGAGCATATCCTGAAAGATTAATGTTCATGTATCTGAGCATATCAATAGAGAATATTATGTATCAAAGCATATAGATTTTATCCTTTTCATGCAAGTACATAAATTTTTCCCCCTTTTTGTCATAAACAAAAAGGTGAAGCCAATAAAGCTCATTTTTGAGAGAGATTGAGAAAGTTTTTAAGATTTGTTTGAGATAATTTAACTTTCTCAAAATTATGAAGATATTCTATTAAAAAAATAGCATTAGAATCAATCAAAGTAAAAATAATAACTCTAGTACACAAGTGCCCAAGATTAAAAATTCATTTCCTTCATCAAAGTTCAGTACATTGAGATGATATTAGAATATGCATAGTTTAGAAAGAAAGATTCTAGTCACTATCACTAGAATCAGAAGAGACAACATCGGTTGACTTTCCCTTAGCTTTTGTAGGTTTCCTAGAACTAGTTTGCATGTGAGGAGGAGGTCTTTTGGGTGGAATAGAAGAAATGGAAGTTGGATCAAAAGGTCCTGCAGTAGGTGCACAATGAGCTGCCTGAAGCTCTTCAACCTTAGTCATTAACTTCCATAGGAAATTGTTGATGGTCTTCAACTCACTTTCCACCTTCTTTGTATCCTTGGAAGAAGTCAACTTTTGCATTGTGGCCTTGATCTCTCCAACCTCCTTTTATAGTGAAAGTACTTCTGAAGCTTGAACATTTGTATAAGCTTCTGCTGAGCCTCTCAGCCTTCCAAGTTCTCCTCTTAGTATGCCCAAGTCTTCACTATAATTGTCTTCTCTCTTCAATCTTTTCTCAACAGCTCCCATTCTCATTTTTACTTGATTTAATTCATCTCTAAACTCATTAAGTCCTTAGTCCACTTTAGATTTAAGATCACTTATCATATACCCAAAAGAACTTAATAATTCTTTTGAAAACTTACTGAGCTGCTCTGAGATGTCAATGTGATGAACATAGTGGGTGCAGGAGTAGCAGTAGGAGCAAAGTCAGGTATAGAAGCATCAGAAGATGGCTGAACAGGTGAGTCTAGTTGTGGCTCAGGAATAGGAATTGAAGTGTCTTCACCAGCCTGCATCTCACCTTCCTGTTCTTGTTCTTCAGTATCAGCTAGAGCATCAAGTTTTTTCTTCCAGGTGCCTTTAGAGAGCAGATATCCCATTCTTTATAGAGTCTTAGCAGTGTATGTATAAGTATGAAGAAGTGATCTACTATCTTTATCAGATAAATCTACATTTGCAGCTTGGAAGAACAATGTCAGTATCATGCTATATGGCAAGCAAGCTTTTACCTTTTTGATTACTTCCTTCATTTGAGATAACATGATTGTAGGAAGGTTTATCTTGTCTCTATGAATTAAAAGCTCCATAAAACATAAATCCCTCTCACTAACCTAGTCGAACCGTCCCATTCTAGGTAAGAAAATTCGACTGATGAAACTATGAAGGAGTCGCATTTCCACTGATAAGGAGCTAGCCTTTAAAATGCCAATTTCATTCACTTCAGCCTGTTCCAACACTGTTTGTAGTGCCTTTGCCCTATCTTTGAAAACTAAGTGTCCAATCCCTTCAAAAGGCATTTCCAACATGTTGCCAAGAATTTCTTCAGAAATTATAATCCTTTTTCCTTTCACAACAGATTCAACATGCTGCTCTCCAAGTTTCAAATTTTCATAAAATACCTTGACCAAGTTTGGATAAGTGAGAATATTTAAGGAACACATATAATGCCAACCTTGGTTTTCAATCAAATCTTCGACAATCAGCCCTATTTCTTTGAGAAATCTAAATAGAATACGTCTCCTTGTCATGACGGGTCTCATTCCCAAGGACATTTGCTGTCGAGGAGAAGGGGAGCTCGGTTCTTCAATAGGTTGAGCTGGAATCCATGATGAGCTGTCTTCACGGAACTTGGAGCACCTTTCTTATGGAGCTTGCTCATATTCTCGACGAGGTCTTTTCCCAATAGCTTTTCATGGAGCCATTCTCGCAAAGACATAGTGATCTGAGGTTATTTGGAGGGGAAGGGTTTTTGGAAAAGAGATTTCGGAGGGAAGGGATGAGGAGCCGAAGAAAGAAATGCAATAAAAAAACCCTATAGCTCGACTTAAGAAAGAGTCGGCCAGACATCCGAGCCGGCTCGACCAACATGACATCTGCTCGAGTTGGCTCGAGCAGAGGGAGCATAAAAAAAATAAATTGAAGCCTTACTCAAAACTTTTTACACAAGAAAAATCATAGATAGAAATAGAATATGGAGGTTATCTAGACAATGTTTCTTTAAGTTTGAGGGAATTCAGTTTAAGGTTTCTAAAGAGAGTCACACAAACCTAGTTCACATCTAATCATTGCAAACCTATCATAATTTAAAGGTTTAGTAAAAATATCAGCATGTTGGTTTTCAGTTGGCACAAATTCAAGTACAATATCATTGTTCAAAATATGATCTCTTATAAAATGGTGCCTAATTTCAATATGCTTAGTTCTTGAATGCTGAACAGGATTCTTGGTAAAATTTATAGCACTTGTGTTATCACATTTGATTAGAATTTTAGATTGTGTAACACCAAAATCTTCTAGCTATTGTTTAATCCAAAGCACTTGAGCACAATAACTACCACCAGCAACATACTCTGCCTCAGCAGTGGACAATGCTATGGAGTTTTGCTTCTTACAGTGCCATGAGATTAAATTTAATCCTAGAAATTGGCATGTTCCACTATTGCTCTTTTGATCAATTTTACATCTAGCATAGTCAGCATCCGAAAAACTAATTAAATTTAACAAAGATTCTTTAGAATACCAAATACTTGAATTATTTGTACCTCTTAGATATTTGATAATTCTTTTAACATCAAGCATGTGTAATTTCTTAGGATTTGATTGAAAACGAGCACACACACATACACTATACAAGATATCAAGTCTACTGACAGTAAGATATAACAACGATCCAATTATACCTCAATAGAGCTTTTGGTCGATATTGCAACCATCTTCATCTTTGTCTAGTCTGCAGGTAGAACTCATGGGTGTACTAGCCTCTTTGCTTGTCTCCATGCCAAACTTCTTGATTATTTCGTTGATATACTTTGTTTGGTTTATAAAGATCCCTTCCTTTGTTTGTTTTACTTGTAATCCAAGGAAGTAGTTGAGTTCATCCATTAGGCTCATTTCAAACTCGTCCTGCATCAACTCAACAAATTCTCCACAAAGGTTTTCATTAGTTACACCAAATATGATATCATCAATATAAATCTGTACAACTAACATGTCTTTTCCTTTTTTCTTAATAAAAAGAGTTTTGTCAACATTTTCTCTCTTGAAATCATCTACGAGCAGAAATTTGCTAAGTCTATCATACTAGGCCCTAGGTGCTTGTTTCAAACCATATAATGCTTTATTTAGTTTAAACACATGATTTGTAAAAGCATGATTTTCGAAACCTGGCGGCTGCTCTACAAGACTTGTTCAGAAATGAATCAATTTAGAAAAGCACTTTTGACATCTATTTGAAATAGTTTAAAATTCATATAGCAAGCAAATGCAAGAAGTAATCTAATGGTCTCAAGTCTTGCTACATGTGCATAAGTTTCATCAAAATCTATTCCCTCTTCCTGGTTGTACCCTTTAGCTACCAACCTTGCTTTATTTCTCATAACCTTACCATTCTCATCTAATTTATTCCTATAGACCTATTTGGTTCTTATTATGGGATGGTCTAGAGCTCTACTAACAAGAGTCCAAACATTATTCCTTTCAAACTAGTTTAATTCTTCATGCATGGCCATCATCTAGTTTGGGTCAGTTTTAGCTTCTTCTAAACTATGTGGTTCAATTTGTGAAACAAAGGCTAGGTAGTCATGTTCATCTCTATTTGCAGACCTAGTCCTAACACCATGAGAAGGATAACCAATAATTAGATCTTTAGGATGTTAAGTTACATACCTCGATTCCTTTGGTAAATTAGTATGATCCTTACTTACCACTTCATTTCCATCTTGTGTTGGCTTGTCTTGTATGCTTAGATCTTCCATCTCCTTTTGGAGTGTACCTGTATCATTGTCTACACACTCATCTTTTTAAGATGGTGAGGGGTTATCTTCATCAAAAATAACATGAATTGACTCTTCTACAGTAAAAGTCCTCTTATTAAATACTCTATATACTTTGCTGTGTAGTGAATAACCAAGGAATATGGATTCATCAGATTTTGCATCAAATTTTCCTAGGTTATCTTTATCATTATTCAACACAAAGTATTTACACCCAAAAATTTGAAAATAGTTAATATTATATTTTCTTCCATTCCACTAGACTAGTATTATGTCAATCACCATATTAGGTCTTGCAGATAACACAACAAACCTAATGTGGTTCATAACACAATAATGATCCAGCATGAAGGAAGGCCAATACATAGTATTTTTAACACTAAGCATTTTAGTCAAGATTTAAATTTAATCAAATCGGCCAGGCAAGTGGAAGAGATGTGGGAGTCCCCCCGTTGCTTTCCTAGACACCGATAAAAATTGGCCAGGTGAGTCAACGGAACCAATTAAAAATCACAATTCTCTTTACCTTCCCAGAACCACCTTTCTAGACATCGAATGATCAATTGTACATCATGACTATTGATGCTTATTAGTTAAATATACTAAGACTTAATATAATTTTTAAAAGGAGAGATTTATAAATTGCCAGCACATTCTTATAGAACGTATCACAATCAACATATCACTCTTATAAACAAATATGTGCTAAGTGTGTCATCATACTAGGACAACCATTTACCACATAATGGATCCACCATTATGCCAGGGCAACCTTATTTCAGTATGATGACTTCAAAACTAAACATATCTCTATAATAATTAGGGTTTGAGTGAAAGACCCTAATGGTATACATCAAAAACTATATGCAATCAAGGATATGCTAAGTGTAGTAACATATTAGGATTTTAAAAAAAAACCTAATATGTAACATACAAACTATCATAGATTATAGTCCTAATTAAGGTGGCTCTGATACCACTATTGGGTTCCGGTGCAACGCAGCGGAAGGATAATTTCAAAATTGAAATTAAATTCACACCAAAAATCCTAAACCAGGAACTCCTTAAATAAGACTAGAACATATGACAAGCATATCTATGCAAATTAGGATTAGGGTACCAACTTGTAATCGCTTATTCCAACTTTGATGTAGGATCAGAACTTGATGTTGAATGACCCTTTTGAATTCACCAAGCATCCAAATGTCCACCCTCCAATGGTGATCCACAAGAAAATTGATCAAGATGCTCGCTTCTTCAAAAGGTTCCTTCACTTGAATTCTTCTCCCATAACTCAAGATGACTATGGCTGAAAAAACTCCACGACAGGGACTTCTTACTTCCTTTCTTTCTTCTTCCTCTCCCTTTCTTAAGACCTTGTCCTAAGAATACACTCTTGTCTTGAAGGAGGAGGAGGATTTAAGACACTAATGTCTTAATGTAAAGGAAATAGGAAACAGAGTATATCTTCTTTTCTTTTACCGTTCGAGAGATTTTCCTATCTCTTGTTTTAGACTTGAGTTTCAACAGAGAAGAGAACTCTGTAAAAGGGAAACTCTTGTGTCCTAAACAAGCTAAGGAGGAATCAGTCTCCTGGAAAGGAAAGACAAATAAAAAAAAACTCTGTTGTACATTAGCCAAAACACCCGAGGCCTCTGTTCCTTAAATAGACTACAAAAAGATGTCTTCTCAAAAGAACACAACTCTCCGTAAACACCATTCCCCTTTTTCTCACGCCCCTTCCCTATTTTCTCATGCCCCATCCTTCCTTCTCACGGCCTTCCGGATAAATCCCACGGCCTTTCTTAAAGGAAAAGTCACGATGTTTTTAAAAGAAAGGAGTCACGAATTTAAATCTCCGAAGAGATGTTATTTCGCACAACCGGGAAGCAACAGGCACTTTCTTCCTTTCTTAAAAACCCATCAACCGTTGGATTCCCATCCAAGGGGGCATATCTGAGGTGCTAATTCTAAGAAATGAGGCCGCCCCATCTTAATTCATCGGAGAATTAAGTGGGGCGCGCCAAGAGTCCATGCACCATGGACTCTTCCAAATGGCGCACCAAGAGTCCATTAGCGCATGGACTCTTGGCATTTTGGCGTGAAAATGCTAAGGGGAGGGTGGGGGGCCAGCCTAGGTGCATGGTTAGCCAATAGGGTTAGCCATAATCCCTATAACCTCAATTAGGGTCTAATTAGATCCAATTAGAACCCAAATTGAATCAATCCGGAACCCTAATTCGAATTTAATTCGAATAGAAGCTAGGTTTTGCAACACCTGCTAGAGTGTCATCATACAAAATGATTTAATTACAAAATTAAACCCTTGATCAATTCTCTTAAGTGTGTGACCCATTGGGTTCCACATCTAGCCAGCAGTGGGTTCGAACACAAGTTGACCTAATTTGATTAGAACTCTTTCTAATCGATTTAGGTCAAATCAGGCTTACCTGATTATGATCAATTAGGACTCTTCCTAATAAGTGATCATTCAATTTAATCAACCCACAAGACAAGATTGACGTCTAGCAACGTGTCATGTCTACCCGAAAGATATGGAAATTCTGGTGAAATACCAAAACTACCCTTCAGTGGAAAGTTACCGTATAATTAAATCCTTCGATCAGCCTGCACCCATAATATAATTATGGATATGGATATATGTCAATTCCAATATTACATTCATTTCTAGCTCAATCTTATATTGATGATTCAATTATCTTGATATTAGAAATCATCTAATATCTTTTCTTTGATCAAAGATTCCCTGAATCATCATCTGATTGATAACTAGCTGCATGCATTCTTCTCTTACTAAAAGTGATCGATTCCTTGTTGACCTACTCATTACCTTCATATCCAATTCACCATTCCCAGTATCAATCCTGTGCATGACTCAGTGTCATGATTAGAATTGAACCAAAGCATGGGTTCATGTATATAAGGTACTTATGGCAGTCTCAGGTCAAAGGATTACTTGTACCACTCCCACTATGAGAACCTTCTATTGACATGTAGCTAAGACTCCATTAGATGTTCTCTAGTTGGATCATATCAATGAACTCATTCTCTAATGAGCACCCACATCCTAGCATTAGTGTCATACACAAGTGACTGTGAGAGCAGTCACCCTCTCCAGTATACATAGGATGTGCTAGTCTTACCGGAAAAACCCTGATCCCCTACTCAGGGTTCCTTTAACTAGGAATACTTTAAATTAAGGTTTTAAGACTTTAGGTCTTACTGGTATGATCTCATCATAACCCTAAAATCATAGCCCTAATCTATGGGGTTCATCATATAATATAAACACAGCGTATGATGAAAAATTATGCCTTTATTAGAATATTATCAATTACAATGGTTTGGGAGATACAACATAGATTGGCTTGTAGGGCATATCCCTTTCAGTTTGCAGGTCCCCGAGTTCCTACGAATCCAATGACTCCAGCCAAGCCTCAATCGGACCACTGAGCAGAAAGCCGGGTATCCGCGGGTCTTTTGCTCGATTTTCCAGGCTGCATCCATCGAGGAACAAGAGATTCCTTCGCTGCGATCTTCATCAGGTGCTTCAGACATTGTTAGGTACACCTCCTCTACCTCCTGTCTTTATATTGTAGGAGAAGTTGCCCTAACCGAGGCTGCTCAGTCCCGGCGATCCTTCTTTAGTACTTTTCTAGGTTCTACTCTGCATGCCTGGCTTCAAAAATTCATACAAAATCCCCTACAACTAATTTTGATCTAAAATTCGGGAATTAATCACCTAACCCCACATATAAAACATACAAAAAGAATTGCATGCATATTAGTCCCGCATCATTTGGTATCAGAGCTTAGATTAGGGCTTATTTTCTATAATTTCTCAGTCTGTATATAATCTATTATTTAAATTATTTCTCCTTGATCAAAACTCCAAAAATTCTGAAATTTATTTTTCTGGATTTACCATAATTCACAGTAATTTTTAGAATCTTTTCAGATTTTATTTCAGCCTGTGAATTTTCTACAAGCCAAAATACAGCTTGCAAATTTTTAGCTCTGTTTTTCAGCAAGACAATTTTGGAAGGTTTATGATTTTGTTTAGTATCCCTTTTGTATATCTTTTGATTTTAGTATATTTTCTGCATATTAGGCCATAATTTATAAGTTTTCTTATGTTTATGAAAATACCCCCAAAAAAAAAAGATATATAAAAGCTACTAAAACATCTAACCCTAATTTGCATCATTTGCCTGCCATCATTGCATAATTTACTTTTAAGGGTACTCTTGCTATATCAGATAAGGGGAGGAGTTGATAACCTCTCCTTAGCCTAAACCACACCCCTTGCATTCGGTCCCAAGCCTAACCTAAAATTAACTAGACTTAATTTGCCCTAGTAGGCTAGGGACATCAACTGGTCGGGTCCGGGCTAAGTGTCAGATCATTGTGTCAAGCTAACCTGTATGTGCTTTGTGCTCGGTGTCTAGAACGGTGGTTTAGGGATTCAGTCTCTAAGGGCTTGTGTGCTGGTCCGCCTACCTGGCTAATCTCTGATTGGTGTCTAGGATTGGCAATCAGGGACCTAACACTTCCCTTACACCTGCCTGGCTGAGTACAGGGTTACTATAGGGTAGTTTGCTACTCTGATTGAGCCCTTAGTTTTGGACTCTAGGTCTAGTCAGCTGTAGCCGGTATGATCGAGTCTTGCATGAACAGTAGATCAGGAGTCCCATCTCATTCACCATCTCCCTGAATCCATGGATCTTCTTGATGCTAAAATTGATGCCCTTGGAGAGAGGTTAGTCCAATCCTTCAATCGTAGACTTGATCAACTAGATGCCCGATGAGGAACCTTAGAGAAAACTCGTAGGACCCAAACCAGATCCAAACCTAAACCAGAACTTGAGTCACCTCCCAAGCCTAGGAGAACCTTTCGCCACGACCCTTATTATGATACTGAACCTAGGAGGACCCCAAATCCTGATCCATACCGTGAGGTTGAACCTAGGAGAGCCCATCATCCTGACCCATACTATGATACTGAACCTAGATCCTATGACTCTAGATCCCATGATCATAGATCCTATGCACCCACACCCTATAAGCCCAGTAGATCCAAGACCCATAGAGCTGAACCTAAATCCTATGAGCCCAGGGAGCCCATAACCCCTAGGTATCAGCCTAGTACTAGTCATGTTCCCCCTAGTCAACTTAAATCCCATAGGACTAGTATCCCCAAATATGAACCCAGTAGTAAGCCACTATCCCTTAGGCAACCTGAACCTACTAGGATTAGTGCCCATAATAAGAAACCAGGACCTAGCCAATTTTCCCTTAGTCAACCTTCCCCTACCATCCCTCTGATTGACAAGGCTTACATTAAAGCAGAAATATATGAAGCTGTTGTGAACTTAGTGGATGAGTATGTGGGAGAAGAGGAGACACCTTTAGTAGACCTCGAATTAGCTGACTTAGTAGATACTCAGGTAGAAACCAACCCAGAGCTAGTTGACCTTGACCACATCCAACCCAAAGCTATAGTGAAAGAACAAATAGAAGAAGAGAACCTAGGTACTGCTGCTCGAGCCTTACCTGAGGAAACCATAGAGGAGAGCCAAATTATAGAGTCTAGTAAAAAAATACAGGAACCAGAAGAATTTATTAAGGACCTGATCTCTTTGAATCTGTACCCTCAGGATGAGCCTCCTCTTACAGTTCCCATTAAGGACCTCTTTCCTGAGATTAATAACCCATCCTTCTATTATGTAAACCCCATAGATATACCGCAACCCCATAAGGTTAGCCTCATTAGTCTAGGATTAGTCCCTAGTGCCCATTCTTTTATCCTACTTTATCCAACTAACCTTGAACCTTTTTCCCTACCCTACCAGACTAATTTTGAACCCACTTCCTATTTTCTGCCCTTTCCAGACACCTCCAGCATTTCTAGGATCATTAGATTGCATTTAGCTGAGATTAGCATGCTGCATGCATTCATCACGCATGTTAGGTTTGCATTATACTTCTGGTATACCCTTTGGAATTTGTTAGGAGCCCATTGTAAGTTTTCATATGCATGTCAAGCGAGGATCAAACCTAAAGAACCTATAATCTCTTAGGTTTAGGTCTAAAGAGTTCAATAAAATTTCCTTCCATAAGAATGCAGAGTCGAGTCTATTAGGTATAGGTTTGAGTCCTTTGCATCATCTTGTTAGGAGTCTGCATGTGCCTAGCATGTTTACCACTTGCACTAATCTTAAAACAACTGGCTAATTCTCGAAGATGGACCAAAGAATTTGATATAGTGGATTCTATCTTGGTTAGGCTTAGGCCTAAAAGAAGCTTAATACTCGTAGAGCCGGACCTTTTAAAGTGATAGAGAAGGTTGGATCAAATGCCTAGGTGTTAGACTTGCCTTTGGATTTGGGCATTAGTTCTACCTTCAATATTATAGACCTGGTTGAGTACAGGTAACCGGCAGCGATACTTAGTGAGGCCTTTGGACCTATCCCCTCCTGTTATGAGTGACCCTAATCCAAAGTGTCCACTAACAAATTTGGCCTGAGAGAGGAGAACGGATCGAGCATATCCTGGATGATCAAGCCATCACGACCCAGGGCCGCGGCTATCAATGCTTCTTGGTCTGATGGTAAGGCCGGCCAGAGTCGGACGATTCATGGATTTCTCGAGAGGACTTGCAATGCCTCAACCCAGACCTCCTCGAGAGATATGCGAGCCAGCTTGATCTTCACTCGATAGGGTTGAGTTCCTCCCATCCCGGGAGAATTGGTGGGACACCAAAGGCACCAGAATAAGACAGAGGCTTTTCAACCCTCTATGGATTGATCAATAATTTATGAGTCCATCTGTAATAAGGGCTTAGCCCATCTGAGTCCATTTTAGTTGTTATTTGAGTTTTTTGAGTTGTTATTTTAGTTCTATAATTAGTCAGCTCATGTTGAGCAAGTTCAGTTCAGTATTAGTCAGCTCATGTCGAGCTATTTTTATTTTTTGAGTCCTGTCCAAGCATATCGAAGACTCAAGACCACATCATACAAGTGAAGACCAAGTCCAACCTGATTGAAGACATGGAAGTTGAGCCCAAGTCCATCCCAGCTTGAAGACTTGAAGATCCCAGGAGGAGAAAATTAAAACAAGCACAAACCTGAAGCCCTGAACCAGCCGGAAGGAAATTGCGCTAGCCCAGGCCCAGGAAGGAATTAGGGTGCCATCTCTTATGGTGACCCTCCCCTTGGTCGGCCACTTATGGTCACCCCCTTGGCCGACCAAGACAAGGAGAGGGAGAGCAATTTGTGTGGGATTTTCTACCTATGTTACCTTATATTCCTAGTTGGGTTTGAAAGGGAGAGGAGTCCTATGTAAAGTCTAAAGTACCCTTACTTGGGGCCCAAGGTTAAGGGTCTATTTAATGGACCCTAGCCTCTTGTATGAAACTAGATTTTGATATGAAATAAACCTTAAGTTCTTATATTGCTTTGTGTGATTACCCTACTGTGTGCATAAAGGGGTTTGAGAGTTCTTCCCGGTGTTTGCAACCATCTTCTTGCTGCCAACCATCCTTCCAGCCCCCTCCAAACCTTTCTTTCCTTTGCTGTTTTCCTTTATTTTCTTGATCTCCTCTAAGTTTTTTAATCCCTGACAGGTCGTTTGCAGGTCCCCGAGTTCCTACGAATCCAACGACTCCAGCCAAGCCTCAATCGGACCACCGAGCAGAAAGCTGGGTATCCGTGGGTCTTTAGCTCGGTTTTCCAGGTCGCATCCATCGAGGAACGAGAGATGCCTTCACTGTGATCTTCACCGGGCACTTCAGACATTGTCAGGTACACCCCCTCTACCTCCAGTCTTTATATTGTAGGAGAACTTGCCCTAACCGAGGCTTCTCAGCCCCGGCGATCCTTCTTTAGTACTTTTCTAGGTTCTAATTTGCATGCTTGGCTTCAAAAATTCATACAAAACTCCCTACAACTAATTTTGATCTGAAATTCGGGAATTAATCACCTAGCCCCACATATAAAACATACACAAAGAATTGCATGCATATTAGTCCCGCATCATAACACCATTTTGTTGTGGTGTTCTAGGAGCAGAGAAGTTGTGATCAATGCCATGCTCAATGTAATATTCATCAAAAAATTGATTTTGAAATTTAGTCCCGTGATCACTTCTTATAGAAATAATAGAAAGATTTTTCTTATTTGAAACTTTTTTGTGAAATTTTTGAAATACATTGAAGGTTTCATCTTTATGTACAATAAATAATATCCATGTGAATTTAGAAAAATCATCTACAATCACAAGGCCATATTTCATACCACTTAGGCTTGTGGTCCTAGTTGGTCCAAATAAGTCCATGTGAAGTAGCTCAAGGGGTATAGTAGTTGAAATTATATTTTTTGATTTAAAACTCCTCCTAGTTTGTTTGCCTAATTGACAAGCATCACATACATAATCAAGATCTACTTTAAAATATGGCAAACCTCTAACTAGATTCTTTGGAATTAATTTGGCAATTATATGCATTCTAGCATGACCTAATCATCTATACCAAAGTAAACAAGACTCCGTGGTCTTAGCATTCATTGCTACTAGACTGGAACTATTAGTCATGGCTAGATCATTTAGATCTACCACATAGATATTTCCAAGTCTATGATCAATGAATTTATTGCTAGAATCAAGAGAGTTAGTTACAATACACATAGATGATTCAAAGACAACCTTGAAGCTTTTATCACAAAGTTGACTAATACTTAACAGATTATGCTTCAATCTATCTACTAGTAATTCATCTTCAATAAAAGTACAGGGGGTTATCATGATCTTACCAATTCTGATTATTTTTCCCTGGCCATTGTCATCGAAAGTAACCGATCCTCCTTTCATTTGTAAGGTGATAAACTGGTCTTTATCACCAGTCATATGCCTTCAAGGATTTAATTTTAATCCTAGCTTTCTTGAATTCAGCAAACAAATCATAAAAAGCAGAATTCAATTCATTATAAGTAAATTCAGTTTGAAGCTCAGGGGATGATACCTCATTCTCAAGACCCATTAAACATAAGTTCGTAGTTTTTGTGGTCTCTTCTTCTTTAGTAGATGTGGACGTTTCGTTGTCACTCCACGTCGCTACCATAGCTCTCCTTTTCTTTTTCTTGATGCTCTTTTTCAGCAAAGGACAGTTTGGTCGAGTGTGCCTTGGTTTTTTGTATTCATAGCAGATGGGCATTTCTTTTTCCTTGTCCCTTTCCTTGCTGTATCCTTTGTTCTTGTGGAATTTCTTATAGTTTCTTCCTTTCTTTTTTCCCAAGAACCTTTTGAACCTCCTAACGACCATAGCAACATCTTCATCTTCCATGTCATTTTTAGTAGAGGAGCAGTCTTCTTCCGATTCATCATCATCTTTTTTTTAATCGACTATAGCTTTGAAGGCAATATATTTTTTCTTCTTTTGATCATCCTCAATTCTATGCTGCATGGTCAATTTGTGAGTGATAAGAGATCCTAGCAGTTCATCCAGTAGTAAAGTATTCAGATCTTTCGCTTCCTAGATGGCGATCACTTTTGGAACCCATTTGTCTAAAAGAGATCTTAAAACCTTTTGTACAAGGTCAGCATTGAAATATATCCTGCCAAGACTTTTTAAGCCGTTAATAATATCAGTGAAGCATGAAAACATGGCAGAGATTGTTTCATTAGGTTTCATTTTAAATAATTCGCAACTATATACAAGAAGATTAATTTTTGAGGACTTCACTTGGAAAGTTCCTTCGTGGGTCACCTCAAGTTTATCCCAAATTTTCTTCGCAGAAGAGTAAATGAAAATTTGATTAAACTCATTGCTGTCTAAAGCATAATATAGCAAATTCATTGCTTTGGCATTTAACTCACCCATTTTCATGTCGTGTTCATCCCAATCCTCTTCAGGTTTTGGAACGTCCACTCCATCAATTTTAACCATGGGGATATGTGGACCTTTCAGAATGACCTTTCATAACTGAAAATCAACTGCTTGAATATAAATTTTTATCCTAACTTTCTAGTATGCATAATTGGTGCCTGTGAAGAGTGGAGGTCTATTGGTTGATTGGCCTTCGACCAAGGATGTACTCATTGGATGAGCCATCAAACTTTACTCTAGTGTATTCAGAGACTTTACTTTGATACCAATTGTTGTCCAAGTGGCTACCCAAGAGGGGGGTGAATTGGGATTTTAAAAAAAAATTACAGCTGCAGATATGTGCTTTTAGAATTTAACTTCTCTTAGTGAAAGGTACTATGATTAAGAATGTAAAGTACAAGCTAAAAGGAAAGAGAAAGGTAGCAATACAAATAATAAAGTTTATAGTGGTTTGGAGCAAACCTGCTCCTACGTCCACTACCCAAGATATCACTTGGGATTTCCACTATATTCACACCCGAATACAGTAGGATTGTTTTATAGGCTCACAATCCAAACCTATACTAGGTTTTGAACAGGATCACCTAGAACCCAAGTCCCTTTGGTTTTAAAATGGGAGCACCAAAGAAACCCAACTCTTGGTTTTAACACAGGATCACCAAGAACCTATTTGGTTTTAAATTGGGCTCACCAATAACCCAACTTTTGATTTTAACATAGGATTACCAAGAACCTATTTGGTTTTAAATCGGGCTCACCAATAACCAAAACAACTTACAAAGTAGTTGAAAGTAATTGCAACGATAAATGACAAACTCTCATTGTCAGATAGTTGCCATTGTTGCACTGATGAAGCCTTCTTTAACTTTTCTTTAATGCACTTGAGAGGCTTCCTTTCTTTCTTCGATGAATGCTTCAATCTTCAGATGGAAGTTGGTGAAGAATGAGACTGTCTTGAATGCTCACTTGTGCTCACAAACTCCTTTTTTTGTTTTCAATTAAGCATCCTCTCTTTAATCACTCTTTTTAAATCCATTTATATGGTCTCTTGTACTTATCTCTAAATGATATAGCCATTGTAGTTTGTTGGGGTTCGAAAACTAGCCATTGGTGCACAATTTTGCATTTAAAAAAGAATTCTGGAACTAGCCGTTGTGTACTTAGAATCGACACTCAAGTCAGCTCGGATCCTTCGAGTCGGCTCGAGTCCTTCAAGTTGAATGGTCGAGTTGCCACTTCTACAGCTGGGACGGCTCTTTGTGTCAGGGCGCAGAAATCACACTCTGGACGAGTCGGCTCAATTTCACTCGGGTTGGCTCGAACTCTTTTCGTTGAAATCATTATACTAGAGGAGTTGGCTCTGTTATTAATTTTGATGATAAGCAAATGCTTAAGTATAAGTTGAGTACTAATGATTTCTTTGAAGTATATTTTTATAGAAAAAGGTGCTTATCAATTTGACAAATATTGTTTGATTGAACAAGTCCAAATTTAGATGAAAGATCTGCTCAAAGAAGACTTTGATAATTGAAGATTGCTTGAAAGGATACTTGAGTTCAACACAGACTTGATTCAGCTGTTTATGTAAAAATCTCAGTGAAGTATCGACTCAAAGTGTCGACACATGACTGTGGAAGTGTCGACTCAAGCTGGTATGCAAAGACAATTTCAGATGGCATGGCTAAAGTGTCAACATATGGAATTAAAGTATCGACTCAAAGTGTCGACATATGGATCAACTCATCGCTTGAGATTTTTTGGTTATAGAACTTGCTAAAGTTTAAGATTTGGTTGAAGTGTTGACACATGGATGCCAAGTATCGACTCACCTAAAGAAGTGTTGACACATCTGAGATTTCTAGAAAGTTACATCGAAGAATTTGAACTAGGTGCTGACTCAAGGAGTGCAAGTGTCGGCCTGAAGTGTTGACTCACAGCCTGAAGTGTCGACACATGGAGTTCTGGGAACAGTAACAGCTAGTTTTTTAAATACAGAACTCGTCCCTCTTGGCTCCCACCAGCTAGTTTTTTGTGTTTAACGGCTATAAACTGGATTTGAGGCCTTGGAAAGGTATTTATATGATTTAAATGAAATCAAAATATAAGAGAATAAAAAAGAAATAACAAAGAGAGAAGAAAAGAAGAGCATTCACTCCTATTCATTAAGTTCAACCACCTTCAAGCAAGAAGAAGCCTTCAAGCATTCAAGAGCCTTCAAGAGCATTCAAGATCAATCATTCTTGAGCAATTAAAGAGGCTTCATCAAGTTGGAGGTAGTACTACATCGAGCTTCAAAGAGATACCCACTTTTTATTAGAAAGCTTTCATTATTTTTTTACTTCAAACTATATTTGTTGTAAGGATTTTTTGTTAGCCTATTGAAAAACCAAGGAGGTTATTGGTAAGCCTTTGGAAACCAATTAGGTTCTAGGTTAGCCCGTAAAACTAAGGGAGGTTGGTGATGAGCCTTAAAACCATTTAGGTTCTTGGTTAGCCCGTAAAACCAAGTGAGGTTTTGACTTGTGAGCCTTGTGAAAACAAGTCGGGTTTTGATTAGTGACCCCGGAAAACTAATCGATTATAATCGGTTGAGATTATAGTGAATTTCCAAGGAGATCTTGGGGAGTGGATGTAGGTGCATTGGATAGCACCGAACCACTATATTTCCTTGTATTTGTGATTACTTGTCTCTTCTATTTACTCTTACTTTTATTGCTTTATATTTTCACTGCACACTTACTTAAGAGCACTTCATTTACATTCATAGTACTTAGTTTAATTGTTGGATTGGATCACACACTCTTGCATTGCATTCAAATAATTTTTAGAGACCCAATTCACCTTCCCTCTTGGGTTGCTTACTAGGCAACACCAAAGAGCAGTTTTTAACAAAGTAGGATTAGGTTATAGACCCCAAAGACAATAAAAGTATTTCAAGAAATTTTGTACCCGTATCATTTAGCATAACATGTTTTTCATGCAAAAGACAAGGTTATAAATCTTTTCAATCTAATATGAGAAAAATTAATACCTATAAAAAAGTTTGGGTTACAAAAGGAACCAATTTAAGTGCTAACATTAAAGGACCCAAGTTAGCTTGGGTACCTAAAAATAAAGCTTGATTTGTATTGCAGGTGTGTCTTGCAACCAAGGAGAACAAAAGACTATAGTATCTTGATAGTGGTTGCTCAAGGCATATGATGGGAGATGTGAAGCAATTCACCCCTCTTGGAGCAATGAATGGAGGGAGTGTGACCTTTGAGGATAATGGTAAAGAAAGAATCATTGGCATTGGTAAGGTTCATATTACTCCTTCTACATGTATTAGTAATGTACTTTTGGTTGAAGGCTTGAAACATAATCTTTTAAGTATTAGTCAATTTTGTGATAAAGGTTTTCAAGTTGTTCTTAAATCATCTTATTGCATGATTGCTAGTCGGATAAATATGGAGTATAATTCATTGGAAAAAGGCATGGCAACATTTACTTGGCTGATTTAGATGATCTATCTTTGTCTAATGGAGAATGCCTAGTTGCAATGAATTCTATTAAAGATAAGACTAGTTGGCTTTGGCATAGAAGACTATAACATGCTAGTATGTATTTACTTTCAAAACTTTGCAAAAAGAATTTAGTAAGGTATTTACCGGAACTTATTTTTGCAAAAGATAGAGTTTGCCAAGCATGTCAATTTAGAAAACAAGTCAAAACTTCTTTCAAACCTAAAGATTTTGTTACTACTAGTAGGCCATTAGAACCACTTCATATGGATCTCTTTAGACCAACTAGAACATCCAGTTTAGGGGGCAAGAGATATGGATTGGTTATAGTGGATGATTTTTCAAGATTTACTTGGATTTTTTTTCTTGCTTATAAAGATGAATCATTTTTTGCATTTGTAAAGTTTTACTGAAAACTTTCTAATGAAAAAGTTACTTCACTTTCATGGACATCCTAAGGATTTAATCATAGGTAATCCATCTAAAGGGATAAGAACTTTAGCCACAATTAGAAATGAATGTGTTATATAGCTTTTGTTTCTCAAGTAGAGCCTAAATGTTTTGAAGATAATGAAAAAGACCCTAATTGGATAAATGCTATGTAAAATGAATTAATTTAGTTTGATAGAAATCATGTTTGGACATTAATAGAAAGACCATCTAATGTATCTATTATTGGCACTAAATGGATGTTTAGGAATAAGTTAGATGAAAATGGAATTGTTGTTAGAAATAAAGCTAGACTAGTTGCCAAAGACTACAATCGGGAGGAAAGAATTGATTTTGATGAAACTTTTGCTCCTATTGCTAGACTTGAGGCAATTAGACTACTATTAGCATTTGCTTGTTTTATGAATTTCAATTCTTTCAAATGGATATTAAAAGTGCTTTTCTGAATGGTTTTATAGTTGAAGAAGTTTTTGTGGAACAACCACCTGGTTTTGAAAATCACGCACATCCTGATCATGTTTTTAAATTGCATAAGGCACTTTATGGTTTAAAGCAAGCACCCTGAGCATGGTATGAAAGACTCAGCAAATTTTTGATTAAAAATGAATTCTCTAGAGGCCATGTTGATAAAACTTTGTTTCTAAAAAAGAAAGATGATGATTTATTAGTAGTGCAAATCTATGTTGATGATATTATTTTCGGTGCTACTAATGAAATTCTTTGTTGAGAGTTTTCTAAGCTAATGCAGGGTAAGTTCGAGATGAGCATGATAGGAGAACTCAATTTCTTTTTCGGACTCCAAATCAAGCAAACTAAAGATGGAATCTTCATCAACCAAGCTAAGTATACAAGAGATATTCTAAAGAAGTTTGGGATGGAGACTACTAAGTCAATAGGTACACCTATGAGCTTCTTTTGTAAACTTAATAAAGATGAGCATGATAAATCTGTAGATCAAAAATTATACAGAGGTATGATTGGCTCTTTATTGTACTTAACTGCTAGTATACCAGATATAATGTTCAGTGTATGCATGTATGCTAGATATCAGTCTGAACCTAAGGAATCACATCTGTTGGCTGTTAAGTGCATTATTAGATATCTATCTGGTATGATTGATATTAGCCTATGGTATTATAGAGACTTATCTGCTGAATTAATTGGATATTCTCATGCTGATTTTGCTGGATGTAAATTAGATAGAAAAAGTACTAATGGAACTTGCTAATTTCTTGGAGTTAACTTAATCTCCTGGTTTAGCAAGAAACAAACTTCAGTTGCACTATCTATAGCTGAACCTGAGTATATTGCAGAAGGAAGTTGTTGTGCTCAAATCTTGTGGATTAAGCAATAACTTGAAGATTTTGGAATTAAATTAACTAGTACACCTATAAAATGTGATAATACCAGTGCTATTTATTTGACTAAAAATCCCGTTCAACATTCTAGAAGTAAACATATTAAAATTAGACATCAATTTATTAGAGATCATATTGAGAATAATGATATTGTGCTTGAATTTATTTGTACTGAATTGCAATTAGCTGATATTTTAACTAAGCCTCTCCAAGAAGATCGTTTCAATATGATTAGAAGAGAACTTGGGATCATTAACCCTTTTGATTAAAATTCTCCAATCTTTGACTCAAAATAGATCAAATTTGATATCAATCTCATTAAATTTCATTGTATTTCTTGTGATTTTGATCTGCACTTCATTCTCGGGATTTTTGATTTTAAGTCGATGTGTCGACACATTTATGTGTCGACACATGGGAGCATGTTGTGAGTCGACACATGAACAACTGCAGCCGAGGTTAAAGGGTGAATCGAAGCATTTTCTTCCCTATTTCTTCCCAACCTTGAGCCGACACTTGCCCTAGCTCCTTCAAAACTACTTCTTCCCTCCAAATCTTAGCTCAAACCCCCTTAAATCTTTGTTTTGGATGGTTTTTGGTTCGATTTGTGTGACATTCCCTCTCTCATTTCTGTTTTGAATCCTAGAAACTCTAGGTTTCTTCTCCATTCTTGTTCAAACTACTCTTCTTACAATGGGACCAAGGAAACAAGTCGTCCATCACCCTCGGCCATCAAATCAGGAAGAAGAAAGAAGGACCAAAGCAAGACATGAAGCCACAGCTCCAGATCCACTAGTTCGGCCACTTTTCACTTCATCCGGTCACATGAGTTCGAAGATAGTAGTCGGAAGACGTCGTGTTGATTTTGGATTTGTCGACGAGCAGTATTTCAGGATTGGTCAGTGGATTAGAGATACCAGTCTGACCTCTTTTTGCTCACCGAGTGAGAGATACTACCCGGGCCTTATTAGACAGTTCTACGGATCCTTAGCCCATGGCAGTGACTGTTGGTTAGCTCAGGTCAGAGGTAGGGATATCCTTGTGACTGCAGAGATGTTGAGTAGAGTATGAGATATACCCTTGACCGGATTAATAGTTGATAGTCTGATTGACAGAGTGAGTGGACTCCAGTGTATCTTCGAGTCGGATATTTTGCCTAAGGGAGCCACTGTTCCTGCATCCCGTCTCTCTACTGAGATGAAACTTCTACATCACATTGTCACCCAGATTCTTCTACCGAAGATCGAACATTTTGATTACATTGTAGAGAGAGATTACTCGTGATAGTCTTCTTAGTTCAGCACACTCCAGTTTGCCTTCCGGTACTCATGATACATTAGATGACGGAGGCATCGACCGGTCGGAGACTTTGCTTACCCTACAGGTTGGGGTTGACACTGCTATTTAGAGAGTATGGTGTATCTTTTGATGATGAGCCATTCTGGATGCTTCTATATACTGATGTCTATGACATCAGGTCACTACACCGGATGAGATATCAACTATTCAGAGGCCAGTGGAGATGCAGAGTTTCAGGACAGGCTGATGATAGAGATGATGATGCTACAGAGGAGGAGCATATATTTTCAAGTGAGGCAGGGCCTTCAGAGGCACATCTTCCAGAGATTCAGCCTGAGCCAGCAACACAGCTAGAGTCTGCTTCTTAGTCTGAGCTAGCTACACAGCCTCAGCCTCAGCCAGCTCAGTCAGATGCTCCAGGAGATTCAAAGAGTCTATTGGACAAGTCAGTCGCATAGAGACAGACATCATGATTGTTCGATAGTGACTTGATAGCTTTATCATGGAGATGAGAGATAGCCATAGAGGATTGAGTGATGGCATCTCGGCTATTTTATCTACACTGTCCGGATCCTCTTCTAAGAGTGTTCCTGACTCATCTGTTTTAGCTCTAGCTCCAGCACTAGGATCAGAGATTAGCACTGAAGGTGAGACTGACTCTGACGATTTTGACTTTCCTGACTTGATGTTAAAGCCAGCGGCAAAGACGGCAGCAAACTTGCCTAGGAGTCCCATTCGAGATTCTTCCAGTCCACCCATTCTGATTCTGTTCTACCTACTCCACCATCTAGATCTGATGATCATACTACTATACCTATTCTTTCACCTGTTATTGATTCACCTATCATTGATACCCCCATCATTGATACTCCCATTATTGACACACCGATTACTGGTACACCTATTGATTCTTTAGCTGATATGCCTATCATCAATACGCCTGTCATTTCTTCAATTGAGACATCGATTTTTGACACACCCAGAGTTGATACACCTACCCTACATACATCCTCGCTCACCCGAGAGCTAGGTTTCTACACACCTAGCTTTTTCTATCTTGATTCCAGACCCTCATTTGATCATACACCACATCAGACAGTTGTAGAGACAATCACTGCGATCTGCTCTGTTCCTGCTGATGACATAGCCTCCACCTCTTCTGCTTCAGCTAGAGGTAGGACCTATGTTCGACGTAGAGGACGTAGTCGTCGTACTCCTTCGTGATTGACCAGGACCCGTCTTCGTGACCTCAGATCGATGTGGCCCCGAGCTCGTTCTTTCACAGATACTGGATCGATAGAGATCAGATCTTTAGAGGATAAGGATTAGGATAGTTTTTATGTTTAGGTAGTTTGCTTATCTGCACTTTTTGTATGTTTTGATACTATCTTTATGTACACATTCTGATATTGTATGAATCTTTATGTTGTATTTTATGTTATGAATTCAAATGAATGAAATACATTATTTACCTTCAGTACTTCATGTCTTCATGAATGAATGAATGGATGAATGAATTGTTTTGTTGTACTTCAATATTCTATCTTGAATGATTTACTTATTATTCTCTTTCTTCCCTTTTAATGATAACAAAAAGGGGGAGTAATAAGACTAAATTGTAAATATGTAAATTCTAATATGTAAATTCTTTCATGTTCGAAAATTTGAAAATTCCTTTGAATTTTATTTGATCTTGAATTGAAAATTCTTTGCAAAATTCATTAAGGGAGAGTAATACCTCCTTTGTATTGAAAATCAATTTTGAATTGAATTTCATGTCAAATCTTTTTTAAAGATGTTTAAAAAGATGTTTACAAATTCTTTTATGAATCATCTATTCAGGGGGAGTACTACTATTGCTGAATTTGTCTCTCCTGAGCATGTTTTCTTTTAGAGTATCACGATACTTGAATTTATCCCTTATATATATTCTAAGCTCTGATACTCTTAGCCATTACAATGCTCTTACTCTGATACATCTTTTTCAATATTATAATTGATCTGATACATCTATTGAAATTAGCTCTTCGTACCTTAAAAAATTCTTTTGAAAAGCTTTTTATGTAATTTATACTTAAAGATTTTGCCATCATCAAAAAGGAGAAGATTGTTGACTCCGTTATTGATTTTGATAATAAACAAAATGCTTAAATATAAGTTAAGTACTAATGATTTCTTTGAAGTATGTTTATATAGAAAAAAGTGCTTATCAATTTGATAAATGTTGTTTGATTGAAGAAGTCTAAATCTAGATAAAAAATTTGTTTAAAGAAGACTTCGACATTTGAAGATTGCTTGAATGGATACTTGAGTTCAATACAACTTTGATTCAGCACAAGTTCAGAAGTTTTGAAGAGAATCTCAATGATGTGTCAACTCAAAGTGTCGATACATGACACCAAGGTGTCGACACATGAAAGTGAAGTGTCGACACAAGCAGGCACGTAAAGAAAGTTTCAGTTGGCATGGCTGAAGTGTTAACACTTGGATGTGTTGTGTCGACTCAAAGTGTCAACACATGGATTAGCTTATCGCTTAAGAATTTTGGGTTACAAAACTTGCTGAAGTTGAAGATCTGGCTAAAGTGTCGACACATGGATGCTAAGTCTCGACTCAAAGTGTCCACTCACCTAAAAAAGTGTCGACTCACATGTGAATTCCAGAAAGCTACTTTGAAGATATTTGAACTAGGTGTTGACTCAAGGAGTACATGTGTCGACCTGATGTGTCGACTCACAGCCTGATGTGTCAACATATGGAGTTTTGGAAACAGTAACGACTAGTTTTTCAAACGCAAAACTTGTCCCTCTTGGATCCCAATAGCTAGTTTTTCATGTCTAACGGCTAGAAACCAGATTTGAGTCCTTGGGAAGGTATTAATATGGTTCAAATCAAATCAAAATACAGGAGAATGAAAAAGGAATAACCAAGAGAGAAGAAAAGAAGAGCATTCACTCCTATTCATTGAGTTTAGCCACCTTCAAGCAAAAGTAAGTCTCCAAGCATTCAAGAGCCTTCAAGAGAATTCAAGATCAATCATTCTTGAGCAATTAAAGAGGCTTCATCAAGTTGGAGGCAGCACTACATCGAGCTTCAAAGAGATCCCTGTTTTTTATTAGAAAGCTTACATTGTTTCTTTACTTCAATCTATATTTGTTATAAGGGTTTTTGGTTAGCCTATTGAAAAATCAAGGAGGTTATTAGTGAGTCTTTGAAAATCAATTAGGTTCTTGGTTAGCCCGCAAAACCAAGAGAGGTTGGTGGTGAGCCTTAAAACCATTTAGGTTCTTTGTTAGCTAGTAAAACCAAGTGAGGTTTTGACTTGTGAGCCTTGTGAAAATAAGTCCGATTTTGATTAGTGAGCCCGGAAAACTAATCGACTATAATCGATTGAGATTATAATGAATTCCCAAGGGGATCTCGAGAAGTGGATGTAGGTGTATTGGATAGCATCGAACCACTATACTTCCTAGTATTTGTGATTGCTTGTCTCTTCTACTTGCTCTTACTTTTATTGCTTTATATGTTCGCTGCACACTTACTTAAGAGCACTTTATTTGCATTCATAGAACTTAGTTTAATTATTGGATTGATCACACACTCTTGCATTGCATTTAATTAATTTTTAGAGACCCAATTCATGCCCCCTCTTGGGTTGCTTATTGGGCAACACCAAAGAGTTGTTTTTAACAAAGCAGGATTATGTTATAGGCCCCAAAGATAATAAAAATATTTTAAAAATTTTTTTGTACCTGCATCATCTGGTATAACATGTTTTTCATGCAAAAGATAAGGTCATAAATCTTTTTAATGTAATATGAGAAAAATTAATACCTATGAAAAAGTTTGGGTTCCAAAAAGAACTAATTTAAGTGCTAACCCTAAAGGACCCAAGTTAACTTGGGTACCTAAAAACAAAACTTGATTTGTATTGCAGGTGTGTCTTGCAACCAAGGAGAACAAAAGACTATGGTATCTTGATAGTGGTTGCTCAAGGCACATGATGGGAGATGTGAAGCAATTCACCTCTCTTGAAGCAATGAATAGAGGGAGTGTGACCTTCGGGGATAATGGTAAAGGAAAAATCATTGGTATTGGTAAGGTTCATATTACTCCTTCTACATGTATTAGTAATGTACTTTTGGTTAAAGACTTGAAGCATAATCTTTAAGTATGAGTCAATTTTGCGATAAAGGTTTTCAAGTTGTTTTTAAATCATCTTATTGCATGATTGCTAGTCCGGATAAAAATAGTGTACAATTCATTGGAAAAAGGCATGGAAACATTTACTTGGCTGATTTAGATGATCTATCTTTGCCTAATGAAGAATGCCTAGTTGCAATGAATTTTACTAAAGATGAGACTAGTTGGCTTTGGCATAGAAGACTAGGATATGCTAGTATGTATTTACTATCAAAACTCTGCAAAAAGAATTTAGTAAGAGATTTACCGGAACTTATTTTGAAAAAGATAGAGTTTGCCAAGCATGTCAATTTGGAAAATAAGTTAAAACTTCTTTTAAACCTAAAGGTTTTGTTACTGCTAGTAGGCCACTAGAACTACTTCATATGGATCTCTTTGGACCAACTAGAACATCCAGTCTAGAAGACAAGAGATATGGATTGGTTATAGTGGACGATTTTTCAAGATTTACTTGGGTTTTCTTTCTTACTCATAAAGATGAATCATTTTCTGCATTTATAAAGTTTTACCGAAAAGTTTCAAATGAAAAAGGTACTTCAGTTATTTGTATATGTAGTGACCATGGTTCTGAATTTGAAAATCAGGATTTTGAAAGTTTTTGTAATGAAAAAGATATTGAACACAATTTTTTTGTACTTAAGACACCTCAGCAGAATGGAGTAGTAGAAAGAAAAAATTGTACCTTGAAAGAAATGGCATGCACTATGCTTTGTTAAAATGATTTGCCAAGATATTTTTGGATTGAAGCTATTAATACTGCATGTTACATTTTGAATCGAGTTTTAATCTATCATATTTTAAAGAAAACTCCTTATGAACTTTGGAATCAAAGAAAACCAACTTTAAAGTATTTTCGAGTTTTGGTTGTCAATATTTTATCTTAAATAATGGCAAAGATAATCTTGGAAAATTTGATGCCAAGTCTGATGAAGGTATCTTTTTAGGATACTCTACATCAAGCAGGGCATACAGAGTTTTTAACAAAAGAACCATAGTTGTAGAGGAGTCTGCACATGTTATTTTTGAAGAATCTACTAACAAATCCTCCAGAAAAGAGGATACTTCTGATGCATATGCAAGTGTTGATAAGCTTCAAAAGTTGACATTGAATGATCAACCCTCTCAGCAAAGCGAAGAAAATCAAGATAAAGATAAAAAGGTGAAGACACTCCAAAGCACCAAGATCTACCTAAGTAGTGGAGGTATGCTTATGGACATCCTAAGGAATTAATCCTAGGTGATCCATCTAAAGGGGTAAGAACTCGAGCTTCAATTAGAAATGAATATGATTATATAGCTTTTGTTTCTCAAGTAGAGCCTAAATATTTTGAAGATGCTGAAAAAGATCCAAACTGGATAAATACTATGCAAGATGAATTAATTTAATTTGACAGAAATATCATTTGGACATTAATAGAAAGACCATCTAATGTATCTATTATTGGCACTAAATGGGTGTTTAAAAATAAGTTTGATGAAAATGGAGATATTGTTAGAAATAAAGCTAAGCTAGTTGCCAAAGGCTACAATTATGAGGAAGGAATTGATTTTGATGAAACTTTTGCTCTTGTTGCTAGACTTGAGGCAATTAGACTGCTATTAGCATTTGCTTATTTTATAAATTTTAAACTCTTTCACATGGATGTTAAAAGTGCTTTTATGAATGGTTTTATAATTGAAGAAGTTTTTGTGGAACAACCACCTGTTTTAAAAATCATGCACATCTTGATCATGTTTTTAAATTGCATAAGGCACTTTATGATTTAAAGCAAGCACCCCGAGCATGGTATAAACGACTCAGCAAATTTCTGATTGAAAATGAATTCTCTAGAGGCCATGTTGATAAAACTTTGTTTCTAAAGAAGAAAGATGATGATTTATTAGTAGTGCAAATCTATGTTGATGATATTATTTTTGGTGCTACTAATGAAATTCTTTGTCGAGAGTTTGTTAAGCTAATGCAGGGTGAGTTTGAAATAAGCATGATGGGAGAACTCAATTTCTTTCTTGGACTCCAAATCAAGCACACTAAAGATGGAATCTTCATCAACCAAGCTAAGTATATAAGAGAAATTATAAAGAAGTTTGGGATGGAGACTACTAAGTCAATAGGTACACCGATGATCCCCTCTTATAAACTTGATAAAGATGAGCATGGTAAATCTGTAGATCAAAAATTATACAGAGATATGATTGGCTCTTTATTGTACTTAACTGCTAGTAGACCAGATATAATATTCAGTGTATGCATGTGCGCTAGATATCAGTCTGAACCTAAGGAATCACATCTATTGGCTATTAAGCGCATTAGTAGATATTTATCTAGTACAATTGATATTGGCCTATGGTATTATAGAGACTCATATATTGAATTAGTTGGATATTCTGATACTGATTTTGCTGGATATAAATTAGATAGAAAAAATACTAGTGGAACTTGCTAATTTCTTGGAGTTAACTTAATCTCCTGGTTTAGCAAGAAACAAACTTCAGTTGCACAATCCACAACTGAAGCTGAGTATATTGCAGCAGGAAGTTGTTGTACTCAAATCTTGTGGATTAAGTAACAACTTGAAGATTTTGAAATCAAATTAACTAGTACACCTATAAAATATGAAAATATCAATGCTATTTGCTTGAATAAAAATCCTGTTCAACATTCTAGAAGTAAACATATTGAAATTAGGCATCATTTTATTAGAGATCATGTAGAAAATAATGATGTTGTGCTTGAATTTATTTGTACTGAATTGCAATTAGCTGATATTTTGACTAAGCCTCTCCAAGAAGATCGGTTCAATATGATTAGAAGAGAACTTGGGATCATTAATCCTTTTGATTGAGAATTTTCCTCTCTTTGACCCATGATAGATCAAATTTGACATTAATCTTATTGAATTTCATTGTATTTCTCATGATTTTGATCTGCGCTTCATTCTCTAGATTTTTGGTTTTAAGTCATTGTGTCGATACCTGTATGTGTCTACACCTTCATGTGTCGACACATGGACCTGTGTCGTGAGTCGACACATGAACGGTAGAAGATCGAGAATAAAGACAGATTCAATCATTTTCTTTGGCATTTTCCTCTCAAAATTATGCCGACACTTGCCCTAGAACAGTTCCAACTATCAGTTCCCTCCAAATCTCACCTAAAACCCTCTCAAATTCCCATTCTAGACAATTCTTGGTTCAGTTTTGCTACATTTCCCCCTTGGATTTTCTGTTTTGGGCCGTTGAAACCCTAGTTCCCTCCTTTTAGTGTTCAATCCATGATTTAGAGGAATGGGACCCAGATAGTAGGTTGTTCGTCGCCCTTGGCCATCTATCCAGGAAGAAGAGAGAAGGATGAAAGCCAGACATGAAGCTAGAGCTCCTGATCCACCTGTTCGGCCACTTTTTCTAGCTTCTAGTTGCGTGAGTTCAAAGACGGTTGTCGGAGGATGCCATGTAGACTTTGGATTCATCGACTAGCAGAACTTTAGGATTGGACAGTGGATTAGAGATGCTAGTTTAGTTTCATTCTGTTCATTATCTGAGAGATTCTACCTAGGGATCATACAAGAGTTCTACGGATCTTTAGCCCATAGGAGTGATGGTTGGATAGCTTAGGTTCGTGGCAGGGATATCCTGGTCTCTGCAGAGGTTTTGAGCAGGGTATGGGATATTCCTATGACTGGTTCAGTAGTTGATAGTCTGATTGACAGAGTGAGTGGACTCCAGTGTATATTTAAGTCAGATATTTTGCTTGAGGGAACCACTGTTCCTGCATCCCGTCTCTCTGCTGAGATGAGAATTCTACATCACATTGTTGCTCGAATTCTTCTAATGAAGATCGGACATTTTGGTTATATAACAGAGAGAGAGCTGCTTGTCATGGTCTCTTTAGTTCAGCACACACCCATCTACCTTCCGGTGCTCATGATACATCATATGACGGAGGCTTTGACTAGTCAGAGACTTTGCTTACCCTACGGGATGGAGTTGATATTTCTATATAGAGAGTACGGTGTGACTTTTGATGATGAGCCCTTCCGGATGCTTCTACATACTAATGTCTATGACATCAGGTCACTACATCGGATGGGATATCAGTTGTTCAGAGGCCAGTGGAGATGTAGAGTATCTAGACAGGCCAATGACAGAGATGATGATGCTGTAAAGGAGGAGTGCATATTTTCAGACAAGGCAGGGCCTTCAGAGGCACATCTTCTAGAGATTCAGCCTGAGCCAGCAGTGCAGCTAGAGTCAGGTTCTTAGTCTGAGCCAGCTACACAGCCTCAGCCTCAGCCAGCTCAGTCAGATGCTCCAGGAGTTTCAGAGAGTCTTTTGAATAGAGTCAGTCGCATAGAGACAGATATCATGATTGTTTGACAGCGACTTGACAGCTTTATTATTGAGACGAGAGACAGCCATAAAGGATTGAGTGATGGCATCTCCGCTATTTTATCTGCACTGTCCAGACCCTCTTCTCGAAGTGTTCCAGATCCAGCTCTAGCTCTAGCACCAGGATTAGAGAGTGACACTGATGGTGATCAGGAAACTGATTCAGACAGTTTCGACTTTCTAGACTTGATGTCAGAGTTAGTGCTAGAGGTAGCAGCAGACTTGCCTAGAAGTCCCATTCGAGATCCTTCCAGTTCACCCATTTAGACTCCTATTCTATCTGCTCCACTATCTGGATCTGATGATCATACTGCTATACCTGTTCTTTCACCTGTTATTGATTCACCTATCATTGATACCCTATTCATTGATACTCCCATTGTTGACTCACCGATTACTGATATACCTTTTGTTTCTTCAGCTGATACGCCTATCATTGATACGCCTATCATTGATACGCCTATCATTTCTTTAGCTGATACACCAATTTTTGATTCACCTATAGTTGATACACCTGTAGTTCATACATCCTCGCTCATCCGAGAGCTAGGTTTCTACACACCTATCTTTCATTATCTCGATTCCGATCCTTCATTCAATCGTACACCACATCCGACAATTGTAGAGACTGTCGCTCCGATCTGCTTTGTTCCTGCTGATGACATAGCTTCCACCTCTTCTACTTCAGCTAGAGGTAGGACTTATGTTCGATGCAGAGGACGTCGTCGTCATACTCCTTCATGATTGACCAGGACCCATCTTCGTGATCTCAAATTGATGTGGCCCCGAGCTCGTGCTTTCACTGATACTAGATCGATTGAGATCGGATCTTCAGAGGATGAGGATTAGGATACTTTTTATGTTTAGTTAGTCTACTTTTTTGCACTTTTTATATATTTTGATGTTCTCCTTATGTACAAAATTCTGACTTTGAATGAATTCTTATGTTGTACTTCATGTTATGACCTTAAATGAATGAAATATATTAATTTTCTTTAGTACTTCATTGTCTTCGTTTATGAATGATTGAATGATTTATTATGTTGTACTTCAATATTTTATCTTGAATGACTTACTTATTCTTCCTTCCTTCCTTTTTAATGATAACAAAAAGGGGGAGTAATAAGACTAAGTATAAATGTGTAAATTCTTGTGTTTGAAAATTTGAAAACTCTTTTGAAATTTGTTTGAGCTTGAATTGAAATTTCTTTGCAAAATTCATTGAGTATGGGGGAGTAATACCTCCTTTGTATTAAAAATCATTTTTTGAATTAAATTTCATGTTTGAAAAGATGTTTACAAATTCTTTTACAAATTATCTATTCTGGGGGGAGTCTAGTCTATTGCTAAATTTGTCTCTCCTAAGCATGTTTCCTTTTAGAGTATCACGATACTTGAATTTATCTCTTATATATTCTAAGCTCTCATACTCTTGACCATTATAATACTCTTACTCTGATACATCTTTTCAATATTGCAATTACTCTAATACACCTTGTTGTCGCCTAGATCACCTGGCCTGTAGCTTCTTACGTGGCCCGGGTGAGTGGACTCCCTGCCAGCATCACCGGGCTCGTCGGTCGGAGACGATCAAGAGGAACATAGTCATAGTTGTGGGGATGAAGGGGCTTGATACTGTGTTGTGGTCTTCCTGTGGGCCTCTTTGGTGGGAGAAATCTTCATCGTATTGTCCCTCTATCGGGCGGACCTGCAAAGTAGGGAAGACCTGTGCCGGGGATTCCTACAGAGGCACTCCGACGATCAAGTCAGTGGGACGATCGAAGGAAATAAGAGAACTTTGAGGTGGAGAGCTTGGGGGACTCTCTGCTGCCAAAGGGTGATAATGAAGAGAGTGTGTTGTTTCTTCCTTTACCTCCCCTTACCTCTATGCCGGTTTTTGTGTAGACGAATGGCTCCTGTCATTCAAGGGAGGCGTGCTGGTCTTGATGTAGACTTGTCATTCTAGGATAGCCTATGAGGCCATGATGGGTTGGTGAACCTTCTTCTTCTAGGTGGTTCAGGAAGTTGGTGCAGGGGTACAGTACCTTGGTCATGGCACCATTCATTAGTTAGTGTAAACAGTAGCTTAGAAAACTTAAATGCAAACCTTCTTTGCAGATGGCGTATCAAGCGGCGTGCCATAGGACCCACGTGGAGGGGGATCCTTAGAAAGAGCGCCGGGCCCATGTGGATGGGCCCCTTGGGAAATGCTCCGGGCCCACATGAATGAGACCGAATTGCATGGTGTACCCGATGATCGAGCCGGGCTAAGATGTCGAAATGCCGAGCCGACTGGGATGCTGCTCCAGGCTACCAGGTAGGCACGCAGACTAAGAGAAGGCCCATGGGGGCCTCCATGCATGCCGATCGAGGTGAAGTGCAAGGCCCCATGTGCGTGGATGCGAACCCACACGCTGTGGATGCACACGCTTCTCCTGGTCGAAACCAGACCGCGGGAGGGCGGAGCCAGACTGCGGGCGTGCCGGGGCGCGGAGCAGGTGCAGATGAAACTGGGTGCCACATGGGCGTGCCAAGCTGGGCGCCATGCGGGCGGAGCTGGGTGAAGCCGGGCGTGTGGGCCAGAGTCAGAGGAGCCGGTCCTGGGCACGACGCCGCCGAGCAAGGGTCCCATCGGACTGGATTGTGGGCATGCCAGGCTGGCATGCCGCGGTGCTGAGCTGGGGGAGCTGGGGTCCGTGGTGTTGGTCTCCCGCAGGTGGACGGACGGAGCAAGGCACGGGAGCGCACTACCCTGGGCATGCCGCACCAGGCTCGGAAGTGCCGAGGGTGCCGCACTGGGCACGCCGGCACGGTCGGGCAAGCCGGAGGAGCCAGGGCTCAAGGGTGCGCTGCCCTAGTCATGCCACGGTGACTGGTTCGGAGGCGTCGAACCGGATGCGAGCAGACTCGTGCCATGCTGGCGAGGTTGGGGAGCCAGAACTGGGTGCGGGGGTGCGCCGCCTCGGGCGTACCGAGGTTGGTTGGACACCGGAGGGGTCGGTGCTCGGTGGCACCGGATGGGGGCACGCGGAGCTGTGAGCTTGCGCAGCAGTGTCGAGTTCGGAGACGCCGGGGCTCGGATGGAGCCAGAGGTGAGCACGCGGAGCTGGGAGCATGTGCCATGATGCCAAGCTCGGAGGCACCGGAGCTCAGGCGGAGCCAGGGGAGACGCGCGAGCAATCGGGTCACGCTGAGCCGAAGAAGTAGTGCCCGGAGGCACCAGGCTCGGGGATGCCGGGCGCATGCTGCGCCAGGCTCGAAGGCGCTGGGACCACGCCACATTGGGCACAGTGGCACCTGGCAGCATTCGGGTGGTGTAGGGCTAGAGCTGGAGCTTGGGTGGTGCAGAGACGGTCCTGCCTCCCTTGCGCACGGACCGAGGATGGTTCAGAGCTGGGCTCGCGCCCCCTTGCACGTGGATCGAGGCATGGGCAGGGTACCTCGGACATGCCTGTGGGTGCCTGTAGGATGAAGCCATGCAAAGGCTGAGCTAGAGCATGGTTGCTTCCCGGTGGTGCTTGGACCGTGCGGAGCAGAGCCGGACTGATCTGGAGAGCTTTGTGGTTCAGAATGGGTTGCCCATCATGCCTGGCAAGGCTCCAGGCAAGGCTGCCGAGCTACCAACTTGGTCGGGGTGCCAGCCAGTTGAAGCAGGCTAACCGAGCTGCCGACCTGACCTGGTTGAAGTGACGGCTGAGCTGCCGACCTGACCTCCATAGGGACTGATTTCTTCAAGTGGTCCCACCGTTGTGGCAGGGCTGAATGGGTTGGTTACTACTATAACGGATGCCCCCACTCCTTGAGTCCAAGGCATTACTTCTCCTCGTTTTGGGTGAGGGGAGTAGTTTTTTATCCATTCAGCTTTATGTCGTAGCATACCTACAGAACAGGAATAGGAAGTGGTGTTTTTTGAAATTCACTTGCCCGTAAGTACCTTGACTGAAGGTTAGCTACATTTCGATGGTGCTAGCATTTTGGATTGACTCAAAGCTTTCGGTGTGGGACTTTCATTATTTCCCACCTTAAGGTACCAGTATCTTTGGTCTTGGAGTGCCGGGGTTTCCGGTCTTTAGGTGCCGGGGATTCCGGGTTTTAGATGCCGGGGTGTCCGGTCTTTAGGTGCTGGGGTGTCCGATCTTTAGGACTCGGTGACTTCGGGCTTTAGATGCCGGGGCATCCGGTCTTTAGGTGCCGGGGTGTCTGATCTTTAGGTGTCGGGGTGTCCGGTCTTTAGGTGCCGGGGTGTCCGGTCTTTAGGCACCGGTGACTTCTGGCTTTCTTTACCAAACTCGGAGTTGGGCAGATGAGCTCCTGTAATGATAAAGAGCAAAGTTGCACCAAAGGGTAACTTTAATTATTGGGACGAGATTGTTGGCTCCACCCAGTGATTTTGATGAATAACAAAACATTGAGTACATATTGTATTCTAATGAGGATTTCAAGTTGTAAGTTTTCAGGAAGAAAGCACCTCAAAATTTCAAAAACTTATGGTGTATGGCATGCAATGGCACGAAGCAATTTTCACATATCCGGGCATCCACTTCATTGACAAAGGGCTTATAATTACTTAACTATTATGTGTTTATGCATTTATGAACTTTATTTTTGATTTCGAGGCTTTTACACTTGAATCTGGATGTTTTCAATCTCAAGTGTCGACACCTGGACAGTCAAGTGTCGACACTTTAGCATTTGGCACGGACAAAAATCCTTAGCATGCCAAGTGTCGACACCTATATTCAAGTGTCGACACCAAGTGTCGACACTTAGGTTCCAAGTGTCGACTCAAGGCCTGAGATTTTTGAAAATACAGAACTTTGTTGGTTCAAGGATTTTTGTGTCAAGTGTCGACACCTGTGCATCAAGTGTCGACACTTGACAGCCAAGTGTCGACACCTGACAGCCAAGTGTCGACACTTGCAGCCTGACAGCTCAAACGGATCTATTTTTCTGGCTTGCAGAAACTGGTTTTCAAGCTTCAAACGGCTATTTCCAATGCTCCAACGGTCACAAACCATTTTTAGAAGGTTTTTGGTGTATTTAATCTCCACCAACCTCATTTTAAAAGAAGAGATGTGAAGAGAAGTGAAGAAAAGAAAAGAAAAGAAGAGAGAAGTCTATTCAAGAGCATTCAAGTCCACTCAAAAGCCAAAAAGCCAATATTCTCTCCAAACTTCAAATTAAAAGCCTCTTATAGCTTGATTCCATTGAAAAAGCCTACTAGCTCAACTTTACTACATTCCAAAAGGAGGCAACTTGAAGAAGAGTGAAGTCAAAGCATCCTTTGGGCTTCAAAGATTCCAATCTACTCTTGAAGAGAGTTTGTTGTAGCTTTAAATTTCATATCTGTTTTATTGTGCTTTAACCTTGCTTTCAAGGGTGTCTTGAAAGAAGGTTATTGTGGTTTGTTGGTGAGCCAAAGTGTTAAAACCAACTAGGGTTAACTTGTGAGCCCTAAGACAAAACAAGTATTTAGGTTTGTTGGTGAGCCTAGGTGATAAAACCAACTTAGGTTTTGACTTGTGAGCCTTGTGAAAAACAAGTCAACTGTAATCTGGTGTGGATTATAGTGGATTCCCAAGGATGGCTTGGGGAGTGGATGTAGGTGCTAGGTTTGCACCGAACTACTATAAACCTTGTGTTTGTGTGTGATTGCTCTTTTCCTCTCATATTCTTTAATTAATTGCTATCATCTTGCATCTAATTTATTATTGCTCACAAGCACCACTAGACCTTCACTTTATTGTGTTAAATTTTTAAAGACCTAATTCACCCCCCCTCTTGGGCTCCATTTCTGGGCAACAAGTGGTATTAGAGCTCCGGTACTCTCTTGTAGGTCCAAGGATCTTGAGTAAAAGATCATGGCAGCCCCAATAGGCATGGGTATTGTTGAAGGTCAAGCTTCAAACCGACCCCCACTTTTTAATGGCACAAATTACACATACTGGAAGACACGCATGCACAAATTTATACAAGCTCTTGATTATAATTTGTGGAGAACAATAGTAAAAGGTCCTCATCAGCCTACAATGATGATTAATGGCATTCTCACCCCTAAAATGGAAGATGATTGGGACGAGAATGACATTACGCAAATTGAGCTTAATGCTAAGGCAATGAACCTTTTATTTTGCTCTTGATCTTGATCCTAGTGAGTTATTTAATAGTTAAATATTCACACAAACTCTCTATCCGCATTATGAATAGCATGAGAAGTTTAGGAAAAATAATTTCTAACGGTGAACTTGTGAATAAACTTCTCAGGTCTCTACAGCTTCATGGGATGCAAAGGTCACTACAATTGAAGAAGCAAAAGATGTCAACACTCTCCCGCTGGAACAACTGTTGGGTTCCCTGATGACATATGAACTATCCCTCAAACAGAAGAACGGAGAGGTGGATAAAAAGAAAAAGACAATAGCATTCAAATCTACTACCAGAGAAGACTCGAGCGAAGACTCTGAAGAGGATGACGAAGAAGATGAAACAGCTATGTTAGCAAGGAAATTCAGAAGGTTTATGAGGAAAAAGAAATTCAATTACAAAAAGAAACCTCTGAAAGGTGAGCCGAGTAAAAAAAAAGATAAGGAAAAGAAGGAGCAGCCCACAAGTTTTGAGTGTAAGAAGCCAGGGCATTTCAAGGTAGACTGCCCCTTACTAAAGAAAAGCAGAAGAAAGCTAAGAAAGAAGGCCATGATGGCAACCTGGAGTGAAAGTGAAGACTCCAACTCTGAGGAAGAACAACAGGAAGTAGCAAATTTCTGTCTAATAGCCGATCAAGAAGAGGTATGCTCTGAAACTAAAAATGAAATATCTTTTGATGAGCTTCATGAAATTTTTGATGAACTAGTCATAGAATTTCAAAAATTAAAGTCAAAACATAAAGACTTAAAGAAGCAAAATCTGGAACTAGCTAAAACAAACAACAACCTTACAAATAAAAATGAACACCTTCTAATACAAAACAAAAATTTAAATGATAAGATTATGGCTCTTGAAAATGAAAAGAATATATTTGAAAAGAAAAGTAACTTACTTTCAAATGATAAATTGTCAAGACAAAACGAGGAAATTTTAATGGAAAACAAAAGATATAAGGAGGAAATCGATAAACTAAAGCCTTTTGTTGAAAAATTTACTTACAGTTCTGAAAAGTTAAATTTACTGTTAAATAATCAAAGAGCAGTATTTGACAAAGCTGGATTAGGATTCAGAACTCACAAGAAACAGAAACTCTTTAAAAATTTCTTTGTGCCTGCATCTTCATCAATTACATGCTATACTTGTAGTGTTAAAGGACATAAATCTTATATGTGCAATAAAAGAAAATTAAGGAACACTAAGAAAGTTTGGGTTCCAAAAGGAACCAATGCCACTAACCAAAAAAGATCCAAGATGGCTTGGGTACCTAAAGTCTCCACTTGATCTTTATTGCAGGTATGCCTTGCAACCAACAAGAAAAGAATGTGGTACCTTGATAGCGGTTGCTCAAGGCATATGACAGGAGATGTGGAGCAGTTCTCATCACTTACATATCAAAATGGTGGCAATGTAACTTTTGGTGATAATGGAAAGGGCAAAATCATCGATATTGGTAAAATCCATATCACCCCTACCTCTTATATTGATAATGTTTTATATGTTGATGGATTAAAACATAACTTGCATAGTATTAGTCAATTTTGTGACAAAAATTTTAAAGTTGTTTTTGAATCTTCTTGTGCATTGTTTCTAGTCTAGATGACAATGGCATTAAGTTCATCGGTCATAGGCATAGCAATATTTATATGGTTGATCTTGATGATCTCCCTATTCAGAAAGGTCAATGTCTAGTGGTAATGGAAGCCAAGATCGATGAAACTAGTTGGCTTTGGCATCGTAGACTAGGACATGCTAGCATGCATTTAATTTCAAAACTTAGCAAAAAGAATTTAGTAAAAGATTTGCCTAAACACAATTTTGAAAAAGATAAGATTTGCAGTGCATGTCAACTTGGAAAACAAACAAAATCTTCTTTCAAACCTAAAGGAGTAATCTCTACATCTAGACCTTTGGAATTGCTTCATATGGACCTCTTTGGGCCTACTAGAACATCTAGTTTGGGAGGTAAAAAGTTTGGTCTAGTCATTGTAGATGATTTCTCACGTTTTACTTGGGTCATGTTTTTAGCACATAAAGATGAAACGTTTTCTGAATTTATAAGATTTCACAAAAGAGTTTTAAATGAAAAAGGTGTTTCAGTAATTTCTTTAAGAAGTGATCATGGAACTGAATTTGAAAATACCGATTTTAATAAATTCTGTATTGATAATGGAATTAATCACAATTTTTCTACACCTAGGACACCTCAACAAAATGGGGTAGTAGAAAGAAAAAATAGAACTCTTGAAGAAATGGCACGCACCATGCTTTGTGAAAATGATTTACCTAGATACTTTTGGGCGGAAGCCATAAATACTGCATGCTATATTTTAAATCGAGTTTTAATTCGACTGATTTTAAAGAAAATCCCTTATGAGCTTTGGAAGGGCAGAAATCCTTCAATCCATTATTTTCATGTTTTTGGATGCCGTTGTTTCATCTTAAATAATGGTAAAGATAATCTAAGTAAATTTGATGCCAAATCAGATGAGGGAGTATTTCTAGGCTACTCCATATCTAGTAAGGTATACAGGGTCTTCAACAGAAGGACACTTGTTGTTGAAGAATCCATTCATGTAGTATTTGATGAAACTAACCAAAAATCTTCAAGAAAAGAAGATGTACTTTTTGATGAATCAGGTAACAAGAAAACTGAAGAAATAAACAACAATGAAGGACTTACCAAGGAATAGAATGATGATCAAAACACTGACGGAGATCAAGCACAAGGTGATGAAGTTACATCAACTGTTGATCCTTTACCAAAAGAATGGAGGTATGCTCATGGACACCCAAAAGAACTAATTATAGGTGATCCATCTAAAGGTGTAAGTACTCGATCATCTGATGCAGAACAAAGAACAAAGAAGCGTATGCGGAAGTAAAATTAAGATTAATTCTTTTTTTTTTTTTATATTTCAGAAATTAGCTTCGACTCAAAGTAAAGTTAAACTAAGTTGATGAAACTAGGTAAGGATTGAAAGCACAATTTGGAAGAAGCTAAGTTATCAGAGTAGTTCAGAAGTAACGGATCGCTGAGGGTTGAGAAACTCCCAGACCTAGGATTTCGCTCTGAACTTTCAACAGGACAGAAATAAAGAGGAGAGATGGTTTACCAACCAGACAGTGATCTTCACAGAATTTGGGTGGAAGAACTCTCTCGGGCAGATTGTTGGATCCTCGGATTCGGCTATCTTCACAATGGATCCTCCAATACTGGTCTCGTGGCTGGGTCGGCTTCTCCTGGACTCAAGATCTGGGAAGAAGAAAAAAACAAGTGATGGATTCAAAGACTCAGGAAAGGATTTACCAGTTCAAAGAACTTGAAGGCTGATGTCGCTGAGATCCGGATTCTCTTGAAGGCTGATTCGACTCTCTCTGGAAAGAGCTTTGGATCTGAAGTATCCGGATTATAGCTGGATGCTGGTGGTCGGCCTGGACTTGGAGAGAGAGACCGTGGGAGGTGGGATAGGCTAGGGTTTGGTGGATTGAAGTGGATGGTGGGTGGCTAGGGTTATGGAGTAGAAGTGGCTAACCTAGGGTTTGGGTTTTGGAGATCTCACACCTCCTCAAGGTTCCTGGGGAACCCGGATTTACTTCCTCACGGAGCTCAACACTTGGATGCAAGTGCGGAAGAGAGAAAACACAGAGTTTGCTCACAAAAAAAATTGGTTTCATTCATCTGATTGATTTCAAATTTACATGGGGGTTTAATTTATAGGCCATTACAAGAGAGTAGGGTTTTACATCTTCCCATGTGGGACTAAAGGAGGGGATCTTCAAATTAGGATTGTAGTATCAATCCCTACTCATATGGCCGGCCAAATAATTCCAAAGATGATTGAGACTTCAAAAAAGGAAAGTGGGTGGCGCCTCCTTGTCTTGACCTCCAAGAAAAATATTTTTTTCCTTCTATGCTTGGCCTTATCTGGAAGTGTTTGGGCACCTCTTAACCTTGCCCTCCAAGAGAAAATTTGTTTCCTTTTATATCTGGCTTTAGTTGGAATGATTAGGTTGCCTCCTAACCTTGCTCTTCAAGAGAAATCTCCTTCCTTCCATGGCTCAACCCTTTTTGGATACCTCCTTTTCTTTCTCCCCAAGTTATGGCTCTTTCTAACTTTGTTTTGAGTATTTTTGGCAGGTAATGGGCGCCTCCTTAAAGTTCTCTCCAAGAAAATTTCTTCCCTTTCATAGTTTGGTTCTTTGGGAATGTCTTGGGCTGCCCCCTTGATTTGTGGACCCCTGGTTGATTTCTCCTCAATTGGCGCATGAGAGAAGGGAGCTGCTATCTGTGGTGTGGGGACCAAAGCCTGCTGGATGGAGATGTGGCGCCCCCTGGACTCAGGCGTATGGCTGGGAGTGTGGCTGGGAGTGTGGCGCCCACTTGCTTGGCCTTGGGAGAAAATGTAACACCCCAGGTTGAAGCCCTAGTCCACTACTGAGTCAACATGACTCAATAAAATAAAAATGCAGGTAATACAGACTCAAGCTAAAATTGAGTTGATCAAGTCAACCCTTATTACAAGCCAAAAAATCCTAATTCTTCGGGCAAGGTTAATCAGAGATCCAGATGGAGCTCTAAAGTCTTCTTCTGAGTCTGGTGCCCGCACCAATTCTCCCAGGGTGGGAGGAACTCGACCCTGTCGAGTATGGATCAAGTTGGCTCTGGTATCTCTCCAAGAGGTCTGGGTCCAATTCTTGTAATTCTTCTCGGGAGATCCAAGAGTCATCAGAGTCTGGCCTTCCTTGCTAGCGGACCAGGTATCTTTGGTATCCTCGATTACGAGTAGAGATAACCTGATCATCCAGGATCTTTTCAATCAGCTCTTTCCTCACAGGCCAGTTTGTTGGTGGACACACAGGGTTAGGTTCACTCTCAAGAGCAGGATTAGGTTCAAAAGCCTCACTGGGAATCACAGCTGGCTCTCTATACTCTACTAGGTCTGTAATGTTGAAAGTGGAGATAATGCCTAGTTCTGGAGGTAACTCGAGCACATAGGCATTGGATCCTACTCTCTTCACCACTTTAAATGGTCTAGCTCCTCTAGCATGTAACTTTCTAACGGTTCTAGGAGGAAACCGTTCAGGCCTTAACCTAATCATTACATAGTCTCCCTCATTAAAAGTTTTGACTCGCCTTTGAGAATCAGCCAATTTCTTATAAGTTTCATTACTTAAATTTATTTTGGCATGAATTTCTTTATGCAAGTCTTTTATATGCTGTGCAAAAACTTCGGCAGACTCGGAGACTCGTGTGTGGACTGGTAAAGGAGCTAGGTCAAGAGGTGTGTGAGGTTTGTAACCATGCACAATTTCAAATGGACTTTTACCCGTAGACCTATTGACCGAGTCATTGTATACAAATTCAGCTCTAGGTAAGTACAAATCCCAGTTCCTAATGTTTTCACCAACAAGACACCTTAACAGATTGCCTAAACTGCGGTTCACTACTTCGGTTTGGCCATCAGTCTTGGGATGATAGGCAGTTGAACACTTAAGTTTTGTCCCTAACTTATGCCAAAGGGTTTTCCAGAAATAGCTGGTGAATCGGACATCCCTATCTGAAACAATGGTCTTGGGTAGGCCATGGAGTCGAACTATCTCATTAAAGAACAGGGTGGCTACCTTAGATGCATCAAATGTTTGGGAACAAGGCAAGAAATGGGCCATCATGGAAAATCGGTCTACTACAACACAGATGGAGTCATGCCTCCTCTGGGTCTTAGGCAAACCTAACACAAAGTCCATGCTCACATCTTGCCAAGGACGATCTGGGACAGGGAGTGTGGTATAAAGGCCGGTGTTCTGTTTTCGCTGTTTGGCAATAGCGCAGGTCCGACACCTAGCCACAATGTGTGCTACATCTCTTTTTAAGCTAGGCCAGAAAAAGTGGTCTTCAATAGCCAGGGTGGTCTTATCTTTTCCGAAATGGCCAGCTAAACCTCCAGCATGAGTTTCCCAAATCAAAAATTCCCTAAGAGAGGTTCTAGGGATGCAAAGCCTATTCTTAAAGAACAGAAAGCCATCTAAAAGGGAATAATCCTTATGTTCACTAGATGGTCCTTGAGTTAGATCCTGGTACACAGTTTTAAAATCCAGACACGACTCATATTCCTCTTTGATTTGCTCAAACCCTATGACTTTAGCCCTAACAGAATTCAACAACAAAGATCGACGACTAAGGGCATCAGCTACCTTATTTTCAGACCCAGCCTTATGCTTCAAAACAAAAGTATAGGACTGGATATACTCTACCCACTTAGCATGCCTAGGGTTAAGCTTCTTCTGAGAATTCAAGAATCTAAGAGCCTCATGGTCCGAAAATAGCACAAATTCTTGCGGTAGCAAATAATGTCTCCAGTAACGCAAAGCTTGCACTACTGCATAAAATTCCTTATCATAGGTAGAATACCTAAGCTTAGCATCATTATATTTTTCACTAAAGAATGCTACGGGATGGTTCTCTTGGCTTAGGACTCCACCTATACCTACTCCTGAAGCATCACAGGCAACCTCAAATACCTTTGTAAAGTCCGGTAACCTTAAAATGGGTGCCTGGGTCATCCTATCCTTAAGATCTAGGAAGGCTTTATGGGCTGCTTTGGTCCACTGAAATTCTCCCTTCCTAATACAGTCTGTGATAGGAGCAACTACAGTACTAAACCCCTTGATGAATTGTCTATAGAAGGTAGCCAAGCCATGGAAACTTCTGACTTCATGCACACTGGTCGGCTCTGGCCATTCTACTATGGACCTAATCTTTTCAAGATCGGCAGCCACGCTATCAGGGGTTACAACAAAACCAAGGAAGATAATTCTACTAGTCATAAATTCAAACTTTTTGAGATTACCGTACAGACTATCATTCCTCAAAACTTGGCAGACTTGTCTAAGGTGGCCTAGGTGATCTGCAGGGGTCTTACTATAGATCAAGATGTCATCAAAATAGACCACTACAAACTTTCCTATGAAAGCTCTAAGTACCTGGGTCATAATCCTCATGAAAGTACTGGGGGCATTGGACAACCCAAAAGGCGTAACAACCCATTCATAGAGACCATCCTTAGTTTTGAAGGCGGTTTTCCACTCATCCCCTGGTCTAATCCTAACTTGATGATAGCCGCTCTTGAGATCAATTTTAGAAAACACCATGGCACCGGCCATCATATCTAGCATGTCATCTAGTCTAGGGATGGGGAACCTATACTTGATTGTGATTTTATTGATGGCACGACTGTCAACACACATCCTTCACGTGCCATCCTTCTTCGGGGTTAGAAGTGTAGGGACTGCACAAGGGCTAAGACTCTCTCTAATGAACCCCTTCCTCAACAATTCGCCAACCTGCTTTTGCAGTTCTTTATGCTCAGATGGATTCATCCTATAATGGGGCAAGTTGGGTAAAGTAGCTCCTGGGACTAAATCTATGGAATGCTGAATATCCCTAAGAGGTGGAAGGTGGTCTGGCAGATCCTCGGGAAAAACATCCTCAAATTCTTCTAATAAAGCCTTAACTTCCTGAGAAGGCTCTGAGGGTGTAGGAGTCCTAAGTTCCTTAGCAGTCAACATCCAAATGGGTGAACCACTATGAATTTCTTGTTCTAGATCCTTGGCACTAATTAGGTTCGCTCCAGTCTTCATTTCTCTGACCTTACTAGTTCCTTTAGCTACCTTGTCCTTAGGAGGGACTGAATGGATTGTAATTTTCTTCCCATTGAAACTAAAGACACAGGTGTTGGATTTTCCTAAGAGGGTGGCATCATGATCATACAACCAAGGTCTTCCAAGAATTATACTGCTCACCCCCATGGGCAAGACATCACACCAAATCTTCTCTTGATAGGATTGCATTTGGATTTGGACCTGACATCTAGACTGGATGGGTATAGAGGTAGAGTCTACCCAAGAAACCTTATAAGGGTTGGGGTGGGGGACTGGGGTTAAGCCTAACATTTTGACAGTGCTAGTAGAAATGGCATTAACATAGCTCCCACTATCTATGATGATTTTACAAACCTTATCCCCTAGTTTAAGGAAAGTCTGTAGGATGTTAGTCCTACGCCAATCTTCCTGAACTTTAGTCTGGGATAGGATGCATCTCATAACCCCTAATTGGTCAGACTCTGTGGATTCTTCCTCTCCTTCATACTCATCGACCAAATTCATTCCGGCCTCATAAAATTCTTCTTCAAATACCTCATTGGGCTCGGAATTCTCTTCTCCTCCCTCTTCTATATAAAGGGATCTACGAGGGCACTGGCTAGAAACATGACCTACCTTATGGCACTTAAAACAAGCTATGGCTGTGCACTGGTTGGAGATATGACCGGGCTTCTGGCACTTAAAATAGATGATACTAGGGGTTCTCTGGGTGTCAGGTGCCTTACTTTTGTCCATGGGCCTAGGGTTGGGAATACCCTGATTAGGCTTGCTAGGGGTAACCTGGCTAGGTCCATTTCTTGGGATTGGGGCACTAACCCTAGAAGGCATGGGTCCTCTTTGAAACTTCTCGGTGTTCAGTGCAATCTGATAGGCTTGGTCTAGGTCAGTAACCTCTCTCAGAAACAACTCCCTCTTTATGTCTTCCCTAAGTCCAGCCCTAAACCTAGACAAAGTGACCTCATGGGCTTCACTCACATCACATCTCATCAGGTATTCATCAAAGGTGGTTATGTAGTCTGAAACAGATCGGTTCCCTTGTTTCAAAGTCTGCCATTGGTCTAACAGATTTTGCTGGTATGAAATGGGTAGGTACTTGTCTCTAAGTTTCTCTTTCATACTCTGCCAAGTGGTTATTGGCTCTACATTTCGTCTTCTAGTGGTCAGCTCAATGTTCCCCCAGTATAACCTAGCTTGACGTACTAACTTCATCTTGGCAAACTTGAATTTCCTCTCCTCAGACATGGCATACCACTCAAAGTACTGGTCCATCTCACCCTCCCAATCAGAATACACCTTAGGATTTAAGCTACCATCAAAAGTGGGTGCATCTAACTTGATGTTTCGAATGAACCTATCATCTCTATCCTCAGGTTCTGGGTCAGGCCTCCTATGATTAGGTTCAGGATCTTGGTATAAAGGTCTTCTAGGCTCTTGGTGTGGGTGAGGTTGAGGCACATTAAAATCTGGGTCAGGAGTCCAATTCTGATGCCTAGGTTCCTCAAGTACTTGGACTCGATCCCTAAGCTAGGCAAAATTCTCATTCATATCCTGACTTAATTTGTTCATACTCTCAGTAAGAGCTCTAACCATGGCCTCTAAATCAGGTTGGGCTTGACCAGGTTGGTAGGGCACTCCATTCCGGGTAGACATGATGCAAGCAAACACACAAAATGAGACTCAACTGAACGACTACGGGCTAACTAGACCTAGAGCCCAAACTAGATGCCCAATCAGAGTGGCAAGCTAGCCTGTAGTAACTCAGGGCTCAGCCAGGTAGGTGTAAGGGGAGTGTTAGGTCCCTAATTGCCAATCCTAGACACCAATCAGTGATTGGCCACGTAGGCAGACCAGCACACAAGCCCTTCGGGACGTAGTCCCTGAATCACCGTTCTAGACACTGAGTACAAAGCACACACAGAGTAACTAGACAAACTGACTCAACACTAGCCTTGACCCGACTTGTTGATGTCCCTAGCCCACTAGGGCAAATTAGGTCTAATTAATTTTAAGATTAAAGGCTTAGGTTCGAATGAGTGGGTGGTGGTTTTGGGCTAAGGAGAGGTTATCAACTCCTCCCCTTATCTTAGATGCTCAAATGCCCTTAAGATGAATTAAGAGATGAACACTCAAAAATAATTGAATTGCAGAAGCACAAAAATAGAGTTGCAGTAATTTAATTCTCAAAAATCTCACGGAAACCAATAAATCACAGGAAAATTAGAAAAAATAGCTTCAATTATATTGGTTTTATCAAAACAAAAATCACTGAATTCGGAGTTACTTGTAGTGAAAACTAATTCCTGCAATAGAGTAATTACGGGCTAAAAATAGAGTACTTCCCCGTTTACAATTCCTGCTATGAAGTTGTAACCCAACGGATCCCCTACACACCCTAGGAACACCCCGTGGAATGGGAAGAGGAGGTTTGCACCTCGCTTCGTTCCTAGGACCGGACGTCCTGGGGAGTCTACTTCGAGCAGACAAAGTAAAAAGAGAGAGACTCAAACAAGCAATCAAAACAGAAACCCTAGACAGGGCTCTGATACCAAAAATGATGCAGAACAAAGAACAAAGAAGCGTATGCGGAAGTAAAATTAAGATTAATTATTATTATTTTTTTTTATTTCAGAAATTGGCTTCGACTCAAAGTAAAGTTAAACTAAGTTGATGGAAACTAGGTAAGGATTGAAAGCACAATTTAGAAGAAGCTAAGTTATCAGAGTAGTTCAGAAGTAACGGATCGCTGGGGGTTGAGAAACTCCTAGACCTAGGGTTTCGCTCTGAACTTTCAACAGGACAGAAATAAAGAGGAGAGATGGTTTACCAACCAGACAGTGATCTTCACAGAATTTGGGTGGAAGAACTCTCTCGGGCAGATTGTTGGATCCTCGGATTCGGCTATCTTCGCAATGGATCCTCCAATACTGGTCTCGTGGCTGGGTCGGCTTCTCCTGGACTCAAGATCTGGGAAGAAGAAAAAAACAAGTGATGGATTCAGAGACTCAGGGAAGGATTTACCAGTTCAAAGAACTTGAAGGCTGATGTCGCTGAGATCTGGATTCTCTTGAAGGCTGATTCGACTCCCTCTGGAAAGAGCTTTGGATCTGAAGTATCCGGACTATAGCTGGATGCTGGTGGTCGGCCTGGACTTGGAGAGAGAGGCCGTGGGAGGTGGGATAGGCTAGGGTTTGGTGGATTGAAGTGGATGGTGGGTGGCTAGGGTTATGGAGTAGAAGTGGCTAACCTAGGGTTTGGGTTTTGGAGATCTTACACCTCCTCAAGGATCCTGGGGAACCCGGATTTACTCCCTCACGGAGCTCAACACCTGGATGCAAGTGCGGAAGAGAGAAAACACAGAGTTTGCTCACAAAAAAAATTGGTTTCATTCATCTGATTGATTTCAAATTTACATGGGGATTTAATTTATAGGCCATTACAAGAGAGTAGGGTTTTACATCTTCCCATGTGGGACTAAAGGAGGGGATCTTCAAATTAGGATTGTAGTATCAATCCCTACTCATATGGCTGGCCAAATAATTCCAAAGATGATTGAGACTTCAAAAAAGGAAAGTGGGTGGCGCCTCCTTGTCTTGACCTCCAAGAAAAATATTTTTTTCCTTCTATGCTTGGCCTTATCTGGAAGTGTTTGGGCACCTCTTAACCTTGCCCTCCAAGAGAAAATTTGTTTCCTTTTATATCTGGCTTTAGTTGGAATGATTAGGGCGCCTCCTGATGGGGAACTAAAATGCATGCAGTTTTTTTTTGTATGTTTTACATGTTGAGTTAGGTGATTAATTTCCCAAATTTCAGATCAAAATTATTTGTAGGAAATTTTGTATGAATTTTTGAAGATCAGCATGCAGATTAGGACATAGAAAAGTAGCAAAGAAGGACCGTCGGGGCTGAGAAGCCTCGGTTAGGGCAAGTTCTCCTACAATAAAACTACTGGAGGTAGAGGGGTGTACCTGACAACGTCTGTGAAGATCGCAGCGAAGGGGTCTCTCGTTCCTCGATGGATGCGGCCTGGAAAACTGAGCCAAAGACCCGCGGATACCCGGCTTTCTGCTCGATGATCCGATTGAGGCTTGGCTGGAGTCGTTGGATTCGTAGGAACTCAGGGACCTGCAAAAGACCTGTCAGGGGTTAGAAAGCTCACAAAGGAACAAGAAAACAAAGTAAAAACAGCAAGGGAAGGCTTCTTTTGGAGTGGGCGTCCAGGGATCTGGAGGGTTTGTTGGCAGCAGGAAGATGATTGCAAACACCGGGAAGAAGAACTCTCACAAACCCCTTTATGCACACAGCAGGGTATCACACCACTCAATAGAAGAACTCAAGGTTTTCATTCATCAAAAATTCTCCTCATACAAGAGGCTAGGGTCCCTTAAATAGACCCTTAACCTTGGGCTCCAAGTAAGGGTACATAAGTCTTTACATAAGAATCCTTTTCCCTCTCAAACCCTAGCTAGAAAATAAGGAAATATTAGGTAGAAAAATCCTTAAAAATTTTCTTGACTTGGTCAAGACTCCAAGGATGCCTAGGGGGCGTGTTGGGCTTCTAGGAGCAGCAAAAGGCCGGCCCAAAGGGGCTCGGGTGCATGGGTTTGGGCCTCTGGAAGCTGGGGTGGCCTGGTAGCCAGGTAGCAGGAATATTCCCTGGTATCTTGCTTCTTAGGGGCTTGGGCTTGGCACCTGGGCTTGATTTCTTTGGGCTAGGATGCAGATGGACCTCTGGAATCATGGATGCCCTTATCTATGAATATACTTTGGCATCTGGAAGGGAATCTGGGCATCTGGAGGGCATCTGCAAGAAATCAGGGTTTTCTGAATTTTCCTCCTGGGGTCTTCAAATCTTCAAGCTGGGTTGGACTTGTGCTATACTTCCATATCTTCAATCTAGTTGGACTTGGTCTTCACTTGTATGATATAGTCTTGTGTCTTCAGTATGCTTGGACAGGACTCAAAAAAATAAAATTAGCTCAACATGAGCTGACTAGCATTGGACTGAACTAGCTAAACATGAGCTGACTAGTATAGAACTGAAATAATAACTAAAAATACTCAAATAACAACTAAAATGGACTCAGATGAGCTAAGCCCTTATTACAGATGGACTTATAAATTATTGATCAATTTACAGAGGGTTGAAAAAGCCTCTGTCTTATTCTGGTGCCTCAGGTGTCCCCACCAATTCTCCCGTGGTGGGAGGAACTCGACCCTGTCGAGTGAAGGTTAGACTGGCTCACATATCTCTCGAGAAGGTCTGGGTTGAGGCGTTGCAAGTCCTCTCGAGAAATCCACGAATCGTCCGACTCTGGCCGGCCTTGCCATCAGACAGGAAGCATTGATAGTCATGGCCCTGGGTTGTGATGGCTTGATTGTCCAGGATACGCTCGATCCGTTCTCCTCTCTCAGGCCAAATTTTTTTGTGGACACTCTAGGTTAGGGTCACTCTCAATGAAAAGGAATAGGTCCAAAGGCCTCACTAGGTAGCACTGCCGGTTCCCTATACTCAACCAGGTCTGTAATATTGAAGGTAGAACTAATGCCCAAATCCGAAGGCAAGTCTAACACCTAGGCATTTGATCCAACCTTCTCTATCACTTTGAAAGGTCCGGCTCTGCGAGCATGAAGCTTCTTTTAGGCCTAAGCCTAACCAAGATAAAATCCACTACATCAAATTTTTTTTGATCCATCTTCGGGAATTAGCCAGTTGTTTTAACATTAGTGCGGGTGGTGAACATGCTAGGCACATGCAGACTCCTAACAAGATGATGCAAAGGACTCAAACCTACACCTAGCAGACTCGACTAAAGAGGTTTATTAGGTCTTAACTACCACTTGGGCATGGGGGCATGAGTCGTGGTTGATGGATGACATGCAGAAGAAAATTTGCTAGTAACTCCTAATAAGTGCCAGAGGGTCTGCCAAAAGTAGGTAGCAAATGGGATGGGCTCTATGGATCCTTGCAACCTAGTAACCTAGTAACCTCAACAAAATGTAACCTAATAGTTCTAGACACATGAGAAAACTCAGGAAAGGGTAGAAAATAGGAAGTGGGTTCAGAATTACTCTGGTAGGGTGGAGAAAAAGGTTCTGGGTTAGTTGGATAAAGTAGAATCAAAGAAGGCATGTCAGGGACTAATCCTAGACTAATGAGGTTAACCTTATGGGGTTGCGATATATCTATGGGGTTTGTATAATGGAAGGATGGGTTATTAATCTCAGGAAAGAGGTCCTTAATGGGAACTATAGGAGGAGACTCATCCTGAGGGTACTGATTCAAAGAGATCAGGTCCTTAATAAATTCTTCTAGTTCTTGTATTTTAGGACTAGACTCTATAATTTGGCTCTCCTCTATGGTTTCCTCAGGTAAGGCTCTAGTAGAAGTACCTATGTTCTCTTCCTCTATTTGTTCTTCCATTATAGCTTTAGGTTGGATATGGTCAAGGTCAACTAGCTCTAGGTTGGTTTCTACCTGGGTATCTACTGGGTCAGCTAATTCTAGGTCTACTAAAGGTGTCTCCTCTTCTCCCTCATACTCATCCACTAGGCTCACATCAGCTTCATACACTTCCGCGTTAATGTAAGCCTTGTGAATCTCAGGAATGATTGGAGAAGGTCGGCTAGCAGGAAATTGGTTAGGTTCTGGTCTCTGATTATGGGTACTACTCATAGTAGGTTCAGGTTGTATAAGAGGTAGTGGCTCACTATTGGGTTCATATTTAGGGATACTAATCCTATGGGGTTCAAGTTGACTAGGGGAAGCATGACTAGTACTAGGCTGATACTTAGGGGTTATGGGTTCTCTAGGCTCATAGGACAAGGGTGCAGATCTATGGGTCATGGGATTATAGGATCTGGGGTCATATGATTTTGGGTCAGCTCTATGATCAGGTTCTAAGGATGGATCAAGGTATGGGGTCCTCCTAAGGTTGGGCTCTCTATATGGGTCAGAATATTGGGTCCTCCTAGGATTGGACTCCCTATATGGGTCAGAATACTGGGTTCTCCTAGGGTTGGACTCCCTATATAGGTCAGAATATTGGGTCCTCCTAGGGTTGGACTCCCTATATGGGTCAGAATATTGGGTGTTGGGTCTACTAGGCTCATAGGGTATGGGTGCATAGGATCTATGATCATGGGATCTAGAGTCATAGGATCTAGGTTCATAGGTTATGGATTCATAGGTTCTAGGTTCATAGGATTTGGAGTCATAAGATCTATAGGTTGTAGGTATACTAGGCTTGTAGGGAGAGGGTAAATAGGATCTATCTTCCTGGTCTATAAAATCCTGATTGAGTCTTCTAGGACTAACCTTAGGGATTGGGTCATGACGATGGGCTCTCCTAGGTTCAGCCTCAAGATATGGATCAGGGTTTGGGGTCCTCCTAGGTTGAGGATTGTAGTACGGGTCAGGATAAGGGGCTCTCCTAGGTTCGACCTCATGGTATAGATCAGGGTTTGGGGTCCTCCTAGGTTGAGGGAAATCAGGATCTGGCTCAGACTGTGACCCATGGGTTTTTCTTGGGGTCCCTACCCGGACTTTTAACTGATCAAACCTATTGGCAAGATGGTCAATTCTATCATTGGTTTGAATACGAGACTGAGTTAACTGGGTCATCTGGGTAGTTATCTGGGCCATTTGATCAGCTAGGGCTTTTATTTGGGCTTGTAAATTTTTCATGGGTTCAGACATTTATGAAGGAGGTGGGTGATATGAAACTCCTGATCTAGTGCTCATGCAAGACTCGATCAGACTGACTATAGCTGACTAGACCTAAAGTCCAAACTAGATGCTCAATCAGGGTGGCAAACTAGCCTATAGTAACCCTGTACTCAGCCAGGTAGGTGTAAGGGGAGTGTTAGGTCCCTGATTGCCAATCCTAGACACCAATCAGAGATTGGCCAGGTAGGCGGACCAGCACACAAGCCCTTCGGGATTGAATCCCTAAACCACCGTTCTAGACACTGAGCACAAGGCACACACAGGTTAACTTGACACAGTGATCTAACACTAGCCCGGACCCGACCAGTTGGTGTCCCTAGCCCACTAGGGCAAATTAAGTCTAATTAATTTTAGGTTAAGGCTTGGGACTGAATGCAAGGGATGTGGTTTTGGGCTAAGGAGAGGTGATCAAATCCTCCCCCCATCTGATATAGCAAGAGTGCCCTTAAAAGTAAATTATGCAATGATGGCAGGCAGATGATGATGCAAATTAGGGTTTAGATATTTTTTTTGGTATTTTTGGAAAATATGTATAATTTTTTTTGGTATTTTTTAAATAGAAGAAAACTTGCAAATCATGGCCTAATATACTGGAAATATACTAAAATTAAGAAATATGCAAAAACTCCTAAACAAAACCCTAAAACTTCCAAACTAGTCTTGCTAAAAAAAACAGAGCCGAAAATTTGAAGGCCCTATTTCGGCTTGAAGAAAACTCATAGGCCATAATAAAATCTGGAAAAATCTTTAAAATTACTGTGAATTATGATAAATCCAGGAAAATAAATTTTAGAATTTTTGGAGTTTTTAACAGGGAGAAATAATTAAAATAACAGAGTATATACAGACTAAAAAATTGCAGAAAACAAGCCCTAATCTAAGCTCTGATACCAAATGATGGGGAACTAATATGCATGCAATTTTTTTTTGTATGTTTTACATTTTGAGTTAGGTGATTAATTCCCAAATTTCAGATCAAAATTATTTGTAGAGAATTTTGTATGAATTTTTGAAGATCAGCATGCAGATTAGGACCTAGAAAAGTAGCAAAGAAGGACCGCTGGGGCTGAGAAGCCTCGGTTAGGGCAAGTTCTCCTACAATAAAACTACTGGAGGTAGAGGGGTGTACCTGACAATGTCTGTGAAGATCGCAGCGAAGGGGTCTCTCGTTCCTCGACGGATGCGGCCTGGAAAACCGAGCCAAAGACCCGCGGATACCCGGCTTTCTGCTCGGTGATCCGATTGAGGCTTGGCTGGAGTCGTTGGATTCGTAGGAACTCAGGGACCTGCAAACGACCTATCAGGGGTTAGAAAGCTCACAAAGGAACAAGAAAATAAAGTAAAAACAGCAAGGGAAGGCTTCTTTTGGTGTGGGCGTCCAGGGATCTGGAGGGTTTGTTGGCAGCAGGAAGATGATTGCAAACACCGGGAAGAAGAACTCTCACAAACCCCTTTATGCACACAGCAGGGTATCACACCACTCAATAGAAGAACTCAAGGTTTTCATTCATCAAAGATTCTCCTCATACAAGAGGCCAGGGTCCCTTAAATAGACCCTTAACCTTGGGCTCCAAGTAAGGGTACATAAGTCTTTACATAAGAATCCTTTTCCCTCTCAAACCCTAGCTAGAAAATAAGGAAATATTAGGTAGAAAAATCCCTAAAAATTTTCTTGACTTGGTCAAGACTCCAAGGACGCCTAGGGGGGCGTGTTGGGCTTCTAGGAGCAGCAAAAGGCCAGCCCAAAGGGGCTCGGGTGCATGGGTTTGGGCCTCTGGAAGCTAGGGTGGCCTGGTAGCCAGGTAGCAGGAATATTCCCTGGTATCTTGCTTCTTAAGGGCTTGGGCTTGGCACCTGGGCTTGATTTCTTTGGGCTAGGATGCAGATAGACCTCTGGAATCATGGATGCCCTTATTTATGAATATACTTTGGCATATGGAAGGGAATCTGGGTATCTGGAGGGCATCTGCAAGAAATCAGGGTTTTCTGAATTTTCCTCCTGGGGTCTTCAAATCTTCAAGCTGAGTTGGACTTGTGCTATACTTCCATGTCTTCAATCTAGTTGGACATGGTCTTCACTTGTATGATATAGTCTTGAGTCTTCAGTATGCTTGGACAGGACTCAAAAAAATAAAATTAGCTCAACATGAGCTGACTAGCATTGGACTGAACTAGCTCAACATGAGCTGACTAGTACAGAACTGAAATAACAACTAAAAATACTCAAATAACAACTAAAATGGACTCAGATGCGCTAAGCCCTTATTACAGATGGACTCATAAATTATTGATCAATTTACAGAGGGTTGAAAAAGCCTCTGTCTTATTCTGGTGCCTCAGGTGTCCCCACCACCTCCTAACCTTGCTCTTCAAGAGAAATCTCCTTCCTTCCATGGCTCAACCCTTTTTGGATACTTCCTTTTCTTTCTCCCCAAGTTATGGCTCTTTCTAACTTTTTTTGAGTATTTTTGGCAGGTAATGGGCGCCTCCTTGAAGTTCTCTCCAAGAAAATTTCTTCCCTTTCATAGTTTGGTTCTTTTCGGAATGTCTTGGGCCGCCCCCTTGATTTGTGGACCCCTGGTTGATTTCTCCTCAATTGGCGCATGAGAGAAGGGAGATGCTATCTGTGGTGTGGGGACCAAAGCCTGCTGGATGGAGATGTGGCACCCCCTGGACTCAGGCGTATGGCTGGGAGTGTGGCTGGGAGTGTGGCGCCCACTTGCTTGGCCTTGGGAGAAAATGTAACACCCCAGGTTGAAGCCCTAGTCCACTACTGAGTCAACATGACTCAACAAAATAAAAATGCAGGTAATACAGACTCAAGCTAAAATTGAGTTGATCAAGTCAACCCTTATTACAAGCCAAAAAACCCTAATTCTTCGGGCAAGGTTAATCAGAGATCCAGATAGAGCTCTGAAGTCTTCTTCTGAGTCTGGTGCCCGCACCATCATCTCTTAGAAATATCTGTGATTACTTAGCTTTTGTGTCTCAAATTGAACCTAAAACTATTGAGGAAGCTGAATGTGATAGTAATTGGATAAATGCTATGCAAGATGAACTTAATCAATTTAAAAGAACAATGTTTGGACACTGGTAGATAGGCCTTCAAACACATCAATCATTGGCACAAAATGGGTTTTTCGAAATAAACTTGATGAAAATGGAATAGTAATTAGAAATAAAGCTAGACTAGTTGCCAAAGGATACAATCAGGAGGAAGGGATAGATTTTGATGAAACCTTTGCTCCTGTGGCTAGACTTGAGGCAATTAGGCTATTGTTGGCTTTTTCCTGTTTCATGAACTTTAAACTGTATCAGAGGGATGTTAAAAGTGCTTTTTTAAATGGATTAATTGAAAAAGAAGTTTATGTTGAACAACCCCCTGGTTTTGAAATTTCTGAATTTCCAAATTATGTTTATAAACTTCATAAAGCTTTATATGGATTAAAACAAGCTCCAAGAGCTTGGTATGAACGTTTAAGCTCCTTTTTGCTGAAAAATAATTTTACTAGAGGTAATGTAGATAAAACTTTATTTTTAAAGAAAAATAATGATGATTTCTTAGTAGTACAAATCTATGTTGATGATATAATATTTGGTGCTACTAATGAATCTCTTTGTCAAGATTTTGCAAGTCTAATGCAGGGTGAGTTCGAGATGAGCATGATGGGAGAACTGAATTTCTTCCTCGGACTCCAGATAAGGCAAACCAAAGAAGGGATTTTCATCAACCAAACAAAATACACAAGAAAAATACTCAAGAAGTTTGGGATGGAGAATACTAAGCCATTAGGTACCCCTATGAGCTCCACATGTAGACTTGACAAGGATGAATCAGGTTAGTCAATAGACCAAAAATTATATCGTGGCATGATTGGTTCATTGTTATATCTTACTGCCAGAAGGCCAGATATCATGTTTAGTGTCTGTATGTGTGCTAGATATCAGTCCAATCATAAAGAGTCTCATCTTTTGGCTATTAAACGCATACTTAGATATCTATCTGGTATAATTGAAATTGGTTTATGGTACTCTAGAGAATCTTCATTTGATTTAATTGCTTATTCTGATGCTGATTTTGCTGGGTGTAAACTTGATCGTAAAAGTACTAGTGGAACCTGTCAGTTTCTTGGAGTAAATTTGATCTCCTGGAGTAGCAAGAAACAGAACTCAGTTGCTCTATCTATGGCAGAAGCCGAATATATAGCAGTTGGGAGCTGTTGTGCTCAAATCCTCTGGATCAAACAACAACTCGAAGATTTTGGCATTAAACTAACTAAGACATCCATAAGATGTGACAATACTAGTGCAATCAACCTATCTAAAAATCCTGTGCAACATTCAAGAAGTAAACACATTGAAATAAGACATCATTTCATAAGAGATCATGTACAAAACTCTAATGTAATTCTTGATTTTGTTTGTACTAATGATCAGTTAGCTGATGTGTTTACAAAGCCTTTGAGTGAGGATATATTCTGTTTGATTAGAAGAGAGTTAGGTGTCATTGATCCATTCTCCTAGAACTCTCTTAGTATCATTTTACCTAAGTCCTAAAGCTCAAAACCTATTGTTTAGAACCCCAAGAAATTTATCAAAATTTTTCCTATTTTTTTTTGGAATTTCTCGAATTTTCTTGGCCAAGTGTCGACACTTGGAAAGTGTCAAGTGTCGACACCTGACCAAGTGTCGACACTTGACAAATCCGAAGTGTCGACACTTGCGAATCTGAACTGTTTTAAATGGACCGAACAAAGGTTTTTTTTTAAAATTTTCTTCCCCCAAATTTCTTGGAACAGTGGTCCCCCCTGTCCAAATCCGTCCATTCACCCCTCAATCCTTCACAAATCAGGTATTTTCCCTCTCTAATTTCGTTTTTATTTTTCTATGTTTTTAATTTTATTGTTTTCAAACCAAACGATCGTGTTTTAGGTTTTCCAAACATTTTTCTTGAATCTAATCGGATTTTTGCATGTTTTAGTGAATTTCTAAAACTCCATTTGAGGGAATCATGTTTTAGATTTGTTTTTCTCGGATTTCCCTCATCTTTTGGGCATTTTTTTAACCCTTTCACAAAAATTACTGTTTCATCAATTTTGGGCAAAATAAAATGGGTTTTCATCTAATTTAAGCGTACTAAATCCTTTTATTGATGATTTAGAAGGGTTTTTAGTAATACATTTGGAACATTTTGCCTATTTGCAAAAACCCTAAGTGATTAAAACCCAAATCCCATGGTTTTTGATTTTTAGACCTTACAAAAATAATTCTTTTTGGGATTCAAATGTGTTCCACCTAACACAAATTTTTCCTACAAATTTTGCTCAAAATTTTGTCATTTGATCAAAACTTATTAATTCTGGTTTTCGAAACCTATCTGAACTCTAATCTCAACCTATAGCCAGTCCTTTGTTCTAAACCCTTCTCCATTCTTCCTGGTCAGTTGGCTGATATGGGTCCTAGGAAGAGACTTGTAGTTAGGAAGAGGCCTAGTCAGGGTACTGAGAGGAGGTCGAAGGCCAGATTTGATCTCGCACAGCAGAGCAGTACAGCCACTCCGAGCTCCCCCCCTGCAGAGAGGATGGCAGGGAAGTCTGTAGCTTCAGGGAGGAGAGTTGATCTTCAGTGTTTCGACAGGCACCACTTTGGCATTAGGGAGATACTCACAGATGCAGGACTAGTACCCTTCTGCACCATGCAGGAGAGATACTATCCTTACCTGGTGAGGGAGTTCTATGGTGCATTGGACTGTCGACGACTTTTATGGACGGCATCCGTCAGGGGTACACAGATTTCTTTGACTGATGAGCTGCTGAGCGGAGAATGGGAGATACCCCGGAGAGGAGTCTGTGCATTTTCTGTTGATGATAGAGAGGCGGCTTTCAGATGCATCCTTGAGCGAGAGGATGTTCACGGTATCTCAGTGGTTACCGCGAACCAGTTATCTTTAGAGATGCGACTGCTGCACCACATTACCGCACGGATCCTTCTACCAAAGACTGGCAGATTCAATTTCATCACCGAGAGAGAGCTCATGTTGATGACCAGTCTGATCGAGAGGAGACAGATTGATATACCCACCTTGATGCTTTCACAGATGCATGATACTGCCACTCAGTGCCGACACTGTTTGCCATACGGGATGGCACTGACCTACCTTTTCAGAGCTTGTGGAGTATCATTGGAGGGGGAGATCCCCAAAGAGATACTACACACGGATGTATATGATGAGAGGTCACTGCACCGGATGGGATTCAGGATGGTTGGAGGTCGATGGGTTCAGAGAGAGTCTGGCCAGGAGCCAGATGAGGAGGATGAGATTCGAGAGGCTGAGGCTGGACCATTTGAGCCAGCAGTTCTTCCTCCAGTAGATATGCCATCGACACAGGCAGAGCACCTGTCGCCTGATGCTTCAGCTCCTCCACCTCCATCTACCGGATTATCTTTTGAGGAGCATGCCAGAGCACAGTTCACACAGATCAGAGGTGAGGTGACTCAGCTGCGTAGCGAGGTCGAGCTTCTACGAGCACAGACTACCTCGGAGCATGCTGAGATTCGTAGATCCATGGAGGAGGGATTTACACGCCTTGAGAGTCTACTGAGATCACTTATACCTCCTGCTGCACCTGCACTTGCTCGATCTGATGATGATGATGATGATGATGATGACGACGGCAATCACCAGAGCGACCATGCTAATTTTGCTGACGGAGGTGATCAGGATGTTGACCGAGCCACTGAGGTAGTGGGCACTGACAGCGATAGTATAGGCAGAGCCGATGCTTATGAGGTGGTTAGTCGAGATCCTCCTACCACACCTGCTCCTTCTACTGCACTGGTTGACTTCGTTCCGGATCCTGTTGAGCCAGCTGATCATCTTTCACCTCCCTCTACCAGATCTTCTAGGGTTGTACCCGCTTTTGGCCCTGCCGGCCGTACCAGGAGTCTTAGAGCTTTAGGACCTCCTAGGGCTTTAGCCACCAGATCTAGGATTAGTGCTCCTTTCAGTCTTGATGTTCCATCTGATGAGGATTAGCCTCACAGATGTCTATTTCAGATCTTGTTTTGTATGTTTGATATTTGTCTGACTCTATTTATATATGTATGTTTCAGCTCTTTTGTACTGAAAATTTATCTCATATATATATGTGTTTTTGTTCAGTATCTTGTTATCTTGAAAATTTTGTGCTTCAGTTTATCATTTTTTAGCTCTGATACTCTTTATAATGATATATTTTTTAACTCTGATATTCCTTGATATTAGCATAATTTCAGCTCTGATATTTGTTTCTCTACTCTCTTTTTGTATCCATGCTAATTGTGAGGGGGAGGTTATTCCCTTTTCTTATGATTGACAAAAGGGGGAGAACAAGTAATGATTTTCATCTTATGGAGAACAAGTAATGATTTTCATCTTATTGAGAACAAGTAATGATTTTAATTTTATGGAGAACAAGTATTTGATTTTATGAAGAACAAGAATATTGATTTTTATAGAGAAAAAGGTGTATTATATTGATTATATTGATTTCACCTTGCAAGAATCTTTGAAGTTTACCTTAATAAGAAGTATCTAATTAAGGGGGAGATTGTTTTCTCCTATCTATAAAGTTGTTGCCTCTACTGTGACTAAAATTCATGTATATAAATTCTATGGTTAAAGTTTGAACTATATTGTCTCTTTTTCTCAAGATTTTGTCATCATCAAAAAGGGGACGATTGTTGGCTCCACCCAGTGATTTTGATGAATAACAAAACATTGAGTACATATTGTATTCTAATGAGGATTTCAAGTTGTAAGTTTTCAGGAAAAAGCACCTCAAAATTTCAAAAACTTATGGTGTATGGCATGCAATGGCACGAAGCAATTTTCACATATCCGGGCATCCACTTCATTGAAAAAGGGCTTATAATTACTTAACTATTATGTGTTTATGCATTCATGAACTTTATTTTTGATTTCGAGGCTTTTACACTTGAATCTGGATGTTTTCAGTCTCAAGTGTCGACACCTGGACAGTCAAGTGTCGACACTTCAGCATTTGGCACGGACAAAAATCCTTGGCACGGCAAGTGTCGACACCTATATTCAAGTGTCGACACCAAGTGTCGACACTTAGGTTCCAAGTATCGACTCAAGGCCTGAGATTTTTGAAAATACAGAACTTTGTTGGTTCAAGGATTTTTGTGTCAAGTATCGACACCTGTGCATCAAGTGTCGACACTTGAATGTTCAAGTGTCGACTTCCAGAAATCAAGTGTCGACACCTGACAGCCAAGTGTCGACACCTGACAGCCAAGTGTCGACACTTGCAGCCTGACAGCTCTAACGGATCCTATTTTTCTGGCTTGCAGAAACTGGTTTTCAAGCTTCAAACGGCTATTTCCAATGCTCCAATGGTCACAAACCATTTTTAGAAGGTTTTTGGTGTATTTAATCTCCACCAACCTCATTTTAAAAGAAGAGATATGAAGAGAAGTGAAGAAAAGAAAAGAAAAGAAGAGAGAAGTCTATTCAAGAGCATTCATGTCCACTCAAAAGCCAAAAGCTAATATTCTCTCCAAACTTCAAATCAAAAGCCTCTTCTAGCTTGATTCCACTGAAAAAGCCTACTAGCTCAACTTTACTACATTCCAAAAGGAGGCAACTTGAAGAAGAGTGAAGTCAAAGCATCCTTTGGGCTTCAAAGATTCCAATCTACTCTTGAAGAGAGTTTGTTGTAGCTTTAAATTTCATATCTGTTTTATTGTGCTTTAACCTTGCTTTCAAGGGTGTCTTGAAAGAAGGTTATTGTGGTTTGTTGGTGAGCCAAAGTGTTAAAACCAACTAGGGTTAACTTGTGAGCCCGAAGACAAAACAAGTATTTAGGTTTGTTGGTGAGCCTAGGTGATAAAACCAACTTAGGTTTTGACTTGTGAGCCTTGTGAAAAACAAGTCAACTGTAATCTGGTGTGGATTATAGTGGAATTCCCAAGGGTGACTTGGGGAGTGGATGTAGGTGCTAGGTTTGCACCGAACCACTATAAACCTTGTGTTTGTATGTGATTGCTCTTTTCCTCTTGTATTCTTTAATTAATTGCTATCATCTTGTATCTAATTTATTATTGCTCACAAGCACCACTAGACCTTCACTTTATTGTGTTAAATTTTTAAAGACCCAATTCACCCCCCCTCTTGGGCTCCATTTCTGGGCAACAGAGATTCTTACATCTTTTATGAGGTGGCAAAGCCACTCGCTTGGCATGCTGGGAGGCGGACCGCAGATGTTTGGACCCCTAGAGCCACCCATGGACACCTCCGGATGATAGGTACAAGGCTTAATAAAGAGCCTGGCCTCAGCTTAGCTAGACCAAGGGGCATGACTTCAGCTTGGTTGAACTGAAGAGCCTGACCTCAGCTCAGTTTCATTTATGTTCAGCTCGGTTGAATTGAAGAGCTTGACCTCAGCCCTTAACTTCGCCGGACTTGGAGTTGGACGGATGAGTTCCTATGTTAGTAAGGACAGAGTTGCACCAGAAAGGAGCTTTTATTATTAAGGGGGGATTCTTACCTTTTTCTTGGGATGGCAAGCCACCAGTTTGCCATGTTAGGAGGCTAGCCATAAACGGTTGGAGCTCCAGAGCTTCCTATGGACATCTCCGGCCTTTAAGTATAGCAAATGCCAAACTATGAGTTTTCTAGGTAGATGGCGGGACTTCTTTGAGTTTCTGCAGACATCTCCGGACTGTGAGTAAGGCAAGAGCTGAACTAAGAGTCAAGCGGTAGATGTGGAAATCGGTGAGGAGCTTGACTTTAGCTCGGTCGAGTTGAGGAGCTTGATTTCAGCTCAGCTTCATTTGAGTTCACCGGACTTGGAGTCGGGCGAACATGTTCCTGTGTTGGTGAAGGACAAAGTTGCACCAGAGAGGAACTTTTATTATTAAGGAAGGATTTTTACCTCTTTTATGGGATGGTAGTGCTGCTCGCGTATGCGCGGATATCTCCTACTCCAGCCGGTGGAGGTGCAGCCACCACAAGCTTCTACGGTGGTTGGCATTGTGCATCCTAGTGGATTGTGTGGAGGGACAAGATCACCCTTTTTGTCATGTTTGCATGGAGTGGCAGACAAAAACCCCACCCCACGATCTTGCATGGTGTGCGTGAAGTGACTAGGCCTTCACAGCTTCCTCCTTTTGGGGATCGTGTTGCTTTGGTGGGGAGCTAGGCTTCAATGGGAGTTTGGCCTCAGCTTTGTTTTATGGAGAAGCTTGACTGACTGCTGGCTTGAATACAGATCCTCGAAAGCTTCATCTTGGTGGAGGAAGGCAAAGTGCGGGCCCGGTCCAGAGGGCGCGCGCTTGGAAAGGCTCCACATTGGCGGGTGAGCGTTGATCTCGACTCCGACCACAGGGCTCTAACCTCCGAGGGTCTCGCTTTGGAGGCCAACTTGGTCCAAAGGGCGCGTGCTCGTAGAGGCTCCACATTGGCGGGTGAGCGCTGAGCTCGACCTTGACCACAGGGCACTAGCCTCCGAGGGTCTCGCTCTGGAGGGCAGAAGGTGGACCCGGTCTATAGGGCGCACACTTGAAGAGGCTCCACATTGGCGGGTGAGCGCTGAGCTCGACCTCGACCACAGGGAACTAACCTCCGAGGGTCTCGCTCTGGAGGGCAGGAAGCGGCTCCGGCCTAGGTGTCCCGAGCTTGCGGTCCGACCTGGCAGAGGACGGAGCTTGGCTCATTGTCTCGAGGGAGCAATCCAGTTTGGAGAGTTGGCTTGGCGTCCGACGTGGCGCCAGTAGGCACCTTGGCCAGAGATCTGAGCACCGGTCTTGGATTGGCATTTTGGAGCTGGGCTCGGGGATGTTAATGACTGAGAAGTCGTAGTTTTGCTACCGTGCTTCCCTCTCGTTCTCTTTCTTTCCTTCCCCTCTCTTCTTCTTTTCTTTTCTTTCTCTTTTTTTTTTTGCATGTGAGTGGGGAGATCAGAGAGAAGGGCTTCATCTTGCTTAGGGTTGAGTTATGACACTTGAGAGCTGCTGTGCTCGAAGGTGTTGTGGACTAAGAGCTATGTGGTTCGCGGGTCCCTTGGCCGGAGATCTGAGCTCCGGTCTTGGGCAGGCATTCTGGAGCGGGCTCGGGGATGTTGGTGACTGAGAGCTGCATGGCTCAGAGGTCCCTTGGCCAAAGATCTGAGCTCCGATCTCGGGCTTGAGAAGTGGTAGCTTTGTTGCTGTATTTCTCTCTCATTTTCTTTCTTTTGTTTCCCTCTCATCTTCTTTTTGAGTGGGGAGATCAGAGAAGAGGGTCCTTGCCATATTCCCCTCTCGTTCTCTTTCTTTCCTTCCCCTCTCGTCTTCTTTTCGAGTGGGGAGATCAGAGAAGAGGGCTGCTTGCCGTGCTCCCCCCTTGTTCTCTTTCTTTCCTTCCCCTCTCATCTTCTTTTCGAGTGGGGAGATCAGAGAAGGGTGTTACCGAGCTTGTTTGCCTTGGACCTAGGCTCGAGGCCTTCCTGGACATGGAGCTAGGCTCGGGCCCAGGGGTTGCTTGAGGTCTTGGCTCAAGTCTTTGGTGCCTTGGAGCTAGGCTCAAGGCGTTGATGGGAGCTACGTGGTCCCATGATCTCTTGGCATCTTGGAGCTGGGCTCGAAGATGTTTGAGATAGAGAGCGGCTTGGCTCGAAGTTCTCTTGGCCGAAGATCTGAGCTCCGGTCTTGAGTTGGCATCCTGGAGCTGGGCTCGGGGACGTTGTTGACTAGGAGCTGCGCGGCTCGATGATCCCTTGGCTAGAGATCTGAGCTCCAATCTTGGGTTGGCATCCTGGAGCTGGGCTCGGGGATGTTAATGCTGGAAGCCTGAGCTTCGGTCCCTGGTGTCTTGGAGTTGGGCTCAAAGACTGGGTGCTAGAAGTCTGAGCTTTGGACCTTGGTACCTTGGAGCTAGGCTCGAGGCTGAGGTCTTGGCACTGGGCTTTGAGACCTGATGCCGGAAGACATTTTCCTGGGCTTTGATGCTGGGGAGTGAGGCTCGCCAGTGCCAGAACATGGTCCGGTCTTCATCTCCATGAGGGCTCGACTTCGGTCTAGGGGGCTCGTCCTCGAAGAGGCTTAGCCTGGTGGAGGGCATCGATGGCCCGACTCCCATTCAGGTGGCTCTAGCCTTCGAGGGGCTCGCCCTATGGGAGGAGGACATGGCTCCGGCCTAGTCGTTCTGAGCTTGTGGGAGCTTTTCCTGTAAAGCTGAAACACAGTTTTTTATTTTATAAAGGTAGCGAAGAAGGAGTTACCTGTTGAACTCTGGCTATATAGATAAACAAAGGTATGTTTCTTCCTCGTGCAGGCCGGAATTAGGTTTGTCGACTGCCATCTTGGGAGAGAATGAGACTTCGCCCGTTGCACAGGAGCATAGAACCCGGTTGCATGGCAGAGCAAGGCTCCGTTGGATGGGAAGATGGTCCTCCGTTGCATGGGAGCATGAGACTCCGTTGCATGGGAGGGAGCTTCGTTGCATGGGAGCATAAGGCTCCTGTTGCATAGGAAGGTGGACCTCCACTGCCTGGAAGGAAGTGAGACCTTTGTTGAATGAGGGAATAAGCTTCGTTGCATGGAAGGAGAAGACCTCGTTGCTTGGAGAAGATGAGACCCTGTTGCGTGGGAGAAAATGAGACTCCTATAGCACGAGGGAGTAAGCTCCGTTGCATGGGAGGAGACCTCGTTGCATGGGAGCAAACTCCGTTGCATGGGAAGGAACTTCATGGCATGGGGGGGAGACTCCGCTGCATGGGAAGAGGCTCCGTTGCATGTTGCATGAGAGAGGAAGAGACTCCTATTGCATGAGGCAGTAAGCTCCGTTACATGGGAGTAAGTTCCACTGCATGGGAGCATACTTCGTTGTATGGAAGGAATGAGGCTCCCGTTGTTGCATGGGAGAGATGGAACTCCGTCGCGAGGGAGGAAAGAGGCTTCCACTGCACGAGGGGGATGACTCCATTGTGTGGGGAATAGGAGTCCTATCGTTCGGGAGGAGGCTCTATTGCCTGGGAGGAGAGAGGCGTTCGTTGCATGGGGAGCTTCGTGGCTTGGGGAGAAGCTCCGTTGCATGGGAGTAAGCTCTGTTGGATGGGAGCAAACCCCATTGCATGGGAGCAAACTCCGTTGCATGGGAGAGTTGGGAGCCACGTTGCATGAGAAAGTAAGCTCCGTTGCATTGGAGGAAACCCCGTTGCATGGGAGCAAACTTCGTTGCATGGGAGGAAACTCCGTTGCATGGATTCCTTTCTTCTTCATGGTGGCCAAACCCTTCCTCCCTCTCTTCTTTTTCCCTTCTCTCTCTCCCCCTCTCTTCTTTTTTTTTTTTTTTTTAGTGGGGCTCATGGATGGTGGCACCACCGGGAGGTGGCTCCATCCTTGGCTTGCTGCCTGTTGCCCCGTCGAGGGTGGCGACACACTTCCACAGCTGAAGGTTTTTTGATCGAGGCCGCTCCTTGTGGCCTCGAGAGAGAGGGAGAAGTTCTCGTGCCCCCATCCCCGTGCCCCCGGACTGCCCCCCGGGGACTAAGGACAAAGGTGAAAACCGTCGTCCCACCTTGTTGACGAGCGTGGATCTGCCCCCCTACTTGGCACGCCAAACTATTGCTGCCTAGATCACTTGGCCTGTAGCTTCTTACGTGGCCCGTGTGAGTGGACTCCCTGCCAGCGTCACCAGGCTCGTCGGTCGGAGACGATCAAGGGGAACATAGTCGTAGTTGTGGAGATGAAGGGGCTTGATACTGTGTCGTGGTCTTCCTGTGGGCCTCTTCATTGGGAGAAATCTTCACCGTATCGTTCCTTTATCGGGCGGACTTGCAGAACAGGGAAGACCTGATGCAGAACAAATAAGATGATGCGATGCGAAAGTAAATTAAGACTAATTATTTTATTTTATTTTATTTTTTTGTGTTTTGTTAGAAGTTGGCTTGACTCAAAAACAAGGCTAACTAATATTGAAAGAAAATATGCACTGAAAGAAAGCACAATTCAAAAGAGTAGATTATCAGAGTAATAAAGAAGTAGGATCGCTGGGGATTGAGAAATCCCCAGACCTAGGGTTTACTCCTCTTTCAAGAAACAGACGAAGGGAGAAGAGAAGGTTTTATACCTGACTGTGATATCTCTCTTTGATTCAATTGAAGGACACTCTCGAGCAGATTGTAGGATCCTTGGAGATGGGGTATCTTCGTATGGATCCTCGGATTGTAGTCCTATGGCAAGGTTGGCCTTCTTCTCGTACTCTGGATCTGGAAAAGATGAAGAACAAGATAAGGATGTAAGAAACTCAAGGAAGAGACCTTTACCTGGGATAGCTCCGGACTGCTCGAACTTTGAAGATGAGGGAAGAGTATGGAGGTGGCGGTGGAAGATGTAGTGGATTTAGGGTTTGGCTGGTAGGGCGGTGGCTTGCAGATGAAAAGGACCTAGGGCTTGATATAGTGGGTGGTGGCTTGGAGAAGGAGATGGCGGCCTTGAATGAAGTGGGAATAGGGTTTAGGAATTTGGGTGTTGGCGGCTAGGATGATGAAAGGAAATTAGGGTTGGCGGCCAGGGATGAAAGCAGGGCAGGGTTTTGGTAACTTTGGAGATCTCTCACCTCCTCAAGGCTCCAATGGAACCCGGATTTACTCCCTCACGGAGCTCAACACTCAAAGAAGTGCGGAAGAAGAGAACACAAGGTTGCTCAACACAAGAAAAGATTTCACTTACTCATTCTAATCAAAAGATTACATAAGGGTCCAATATATAGACCTTACAAGAGAAACAAAATTACACTACTTCCCATGTGGGACTAAACATTCATCCTAAGCATGAAAATCTTTCCCTTGACCGACCAGGCTTCTTTCCTTGGAGTGGGCGGCCTCAAATGCAAGGTGATGGCTTCATATGGCAGGTATGTGGGGCACCTCCTAGTTCTTCTCCTTAAGTTATGGGTTTTCCTTCCATGACTTGCTCTTTCTTGGAAGAAAATACTCATCTCTTAGTCTTTCTCCCCAAGACTAGGCTCCTTCCATTCATAGCCAAGTACTTTAGGCAGGTGTGGGTGCCTACCTTGAAGTCCTCTCCAAGAAAAATCCCCTGCTCCTTTAGCTTGGTTACTTTTGGCAGCTTGTGGTGCCTTCCTTGACTTCTCCTAAAAAAAACTTCTTGCTCTCTTGGGCGTGGGGACCAGGGACACTGGGATGAAATGTGGCGCCAACTGGTCCTGGGAGTGTGGCGTCCACTTGCATTTGGCCTTGGAAGAAAAAATGATGCCCTAGGGAATGGCGCCAACCAGGACTTGACTTGGACTTAGACTAAGTCAACATGACTCAACAAAATGAAATGCAGACTCAAAGAAATAAAATAATCTGGTTGACCAGGTCAACCCATATTACAAACCCTAATCTTCGGGCATGGTCACTCAAACACCCAGATGGAACCCTGAAGTCTTCTTCTGATTCTGGTGCCCGCACCAATTCTCCCGAGGTGGGTATCCTCGATTACGAATAGAGATAACCTGATCATCCAGGATCTTTTCAATCTGTTCTTTCCTCACTGGCCAGTTTGTTGGTGGACACACAGGGTTGGGTTCACTCTCAAGAACAGGATTAGGCTCAAAAGGCTCACTGGGAATCATAGCTGGCTCTCTATACTCTACTAGGTCTGTAATGTTGAAAGTGGGGCTAATGCCTAGTTCTGGAGGCAACTCGAGCATATAGGCATTGGATCCTACTCTCTTCACCACTCTAAATGGTCCAGCTCCTCTAGCATGTAACTTTCTAACGGTTCCAGGAGGAAACCGTTCAGGCCTTAACCTAATCATTACATGTCTCCCTCAACAAAAGTTTTGACTCGCCTTTGAGAATCAGCCAACTTCTTATAAGTTTTATTACTTAAATTTATTTTGGCATGAATTTCTTTATGCAAGTCTTTTATATGCTGTGCAAAAACTTCAGCAGACTCGGAGACTCATGTGTGGACTGGTAAAGGGGCTAGGTCAAGAGGTGTGTGAGGTTTGTACCCATGCACAATTTCAAATGGACTCTTACCTGTAGACCTATTGACCGAGTCATTGTATGCAAATTCAGCCCTAGGTAAGTACAAATCCCAATTCCTAGTGTTTTCACCAACAAGACATCTTAGCAGATTGCCTAAGCTACGGTTCACTACCTCAGTTTGGCCATCAGTTTGGGGATGATAGGTAGTTGAAAACTTAAGTTTTGTCCCTAACTTATGTCAAAGGGTTTTCCAAAAATAGCTGGTGAACCGGACATCCATATCTGAAACAATTGTCTTAGGTAGGCCATGGAGTCTAACTATCTCATTAAAGAACAGGGTGGCTACCTTAGACGCATCAAAAGTTTGGGAACAAGGCAAGAAGTGGGCCATCTTAGAAAATCAGTCGACTACGACACAGATAGAGTCATGCCTCCTCTGGGTCTTAGGCAAACCTAACACAAAGTCCATACTCACATCTTGCTAAGGACGGTCTGGGACAGGGAGTGGGGTATAAAGGCCGGTGTTCTGTTTTCGCTGTTTGGCAACAGCGCAGGTCCGACACCTAGCCATAATGTGTGCTACATCTCTTTTTAAGCTAGGCTAGAAAAAGTAGTCTTCAATAGCCAGGGTGGTCTTGTCTTTTCCAAAATGGCCTGCAAGACCCCTAGCATGAATTTCCCAAATCAGAAATTCCCTAAGAGAAGTTCTAGGGATGCAAAGCCTATTCTTGATTGTGATTTTGTTGATGGCACGACTATCAACACACATCCTCCATATTCCATCTTTTTTTGGGGTCAGTAGTGCAGAGACTGCACAAGGGCTAAGACTCTCTCTAATGAACCCCTTCCTCAACAATTCTCCAACCTGCTTTTGCAGTTCCTATGCTTAGATGGAATCATCCTATAATGGGGCAAGTTGGGTAAAGTAGCTCCTGGGATTAAATCTATGGAATGCTGGATATCCCTAAGAGGTGGAAGGTGGTCTGGCAGATCCCTGGGAAAAACATCTTCAAATTCTTCTAACAAAGACCTAACTTCCTGAGGAGGCTCTGAGGGTGTAGGAGTCCTAAGTTCCTTAGCAGTCAACATCCAAATGGGTGAACCACTATGAATTTCTTGTTCTAGATCCTTAGCACTAATTAGGTTCACTCCAGTCTTCATCTCTTTGACCTTATTGGGTCCTTTAGCTACCTTGTCCTTAGGAGGGACTGAATGGATTGTGATCTTTTTTCCATTAAAACTAAAGACACGGGTATTGGATTTTCCTAAGAGGGTGGCATCATGATCATATAACCAAGGTCTTCCAAGAATTATACTGCTCACCCCCATGGGTAAGACATCACACCAAATCTTCTCTTGATAGGATTGCATCTGGATTTGTTTCTGACATCTAGACTGGATGGGTATAGAGGTAGAGTCTACCCAAGAAACCTATAGGGGTTGGGGTGGGGGACTGGGGTTAAGCCTAACATTTTGACAGTGCTAGCAAAAATTGCATTCACATAGCTCCCACTATCTATGATGATCTTACATACCTTATCCCCTAATTTAAGGAAAGTCTGTAGGATGTTAGTCCTACGCCAATCCTCCTGAACTCTACTCTGTTACAGGATGCATCTCACAACTCCTAACTGGTCAGACTCTGTGGGTTCCTCCTCTCCTTCATACTCATCAACCAAGTTCATTCCGGCCTCATAAACTTCTTCTTCAAATTCCTCATTGGGCCCGGAATTCTCTTCCTCTCCCTCTTTTATGTAAAGGGATCTACGTGGGCACTGGCTAGAAACATGACCTACCATATGGCACTTAAAACAGGCTATGGCTGTACACTGGCTGGAGATATGACCTGGTTTCTGACACTTAAAACAAGTGATACTAGAACTAGAGGTTCTCTGGGTGTCAGGTTCCTTACCTTTGTCCATGGGCCTAGGGGTGGGAATACCCTGAAAAGGTTTGCTAGGGGTAACTTGGCTAGGTCCATTTCTTGGGATTAGGGCACTAACCCTAGAAGGTATAGGTCCTCTCTGAAATTTCTCAGTGTTCAGTGCAATCTGATAGGCTTGGTATAGGTCAGTAACCTCTCTCAGAAACAACTCCCTCTTAATGTCTTCCCTAAGTCCAGCCCTAAATCTAGACAAAGTGACCTCATGGGCTTCACTCACATCACATCTCATCAAGTACACATCAAAGGTGGCTATGTAGTCTGAGACAGATCGGTTCCCTTGTTTCAAGGTTTGCCATTGGTCTAACAGATTCTGCTGGTATGAAATGGGTAGGTACTTATCTCTAAGCTTCTCTTTTATACCCTGTCAAGTGGTTATGGGCTCAACATTTCGTCTCCTAATGGTTAGCTCAATGTTCCCTCGGTATAACCTAGCTTGACGCACTAACTTCATCTTGGCAAACTTGAACTTCCTTTCCTCAGACATGGTATACCACTCAAAGTACTGGTCCATCTCATCCTCCCAATCAGAATACACCTTAGGGTTTAAGCTACCATCAAAAGTGGGTGCATCTAATTTGATGTTCTGGATGAACCTATCATCTCTATCTTCAGGCTCTGGGTCAGGCCTCCTATGATTAGGTTCAGGATCTCTGTATAAAGGTCTTCTAGGCTCCTGGTGTGGGTGAGGTTGAGGCACATTAAAATCTGGGTTAGGAGTCCAATTCTGATGTCTAGGTTCCTCAAGTACTTGGACTCGATCCCTAAGCTGGGTAAGATCCTCCCGGACTTGATCCCTAAACTGGGCAATAGTATTAGTCATATCCTGACTCAATTTGGTCATACTTTCGGTAAGAGTTCTAATCATGGCCTTTAAATCAGGTTGGGTTTGACCAGGTTGGTAGGGTACTCCATTCCGGGTGGACATGATGATGCAAGCAAGCACACAAATGAGACTCGACTGAAATGACTACGGGCTAACTAAACATAGAGCCCAAACTAGATGCCCAATCAGAGTGGCAAGCTAGCCTGTAGTAACTCTGGACTCAGCCAAGCAGGTGTAAGGGGAGTGTTAGGTCCCTAATTGCCAATCCTAGACACCAATCAGTGATTGGCCAGGTAGGCAGACCAGCACACAAGCCCTTCGGGATAGAATCCCTGAACCACCGTTATAGACACTGAGTACAAAGCACACACAGAGTAACTAGACAAACTGACTCAACACTAGCCTAGACTCGACCAGTTGGTGTCCCTAGCCCACTAGGGCAAATTAGGTCTAATTAATTTTAAGATTAAAGGCTTAGGTTCGAATGCACGGGAGGTGATTTTGGGCTAAGGAGAGGGTCTCAATCCTCCCCTTATGTTGCAACTTTGGTGCCCTTAAGATAGATTCAATTTATGCACACTCAAATAAAAAGCTAGCTTGCAGAAAATAAAAAGCAGAACAGCAGTAAAATTGATCTCAGAAAATCTACAGAAATTAATAAATTATGAAAATTTTATGTAAATTACTTTCAATTATACTGGTTCCAGAAAAATAAGAATTACTTAATTTAGAATTTTTTGCATGGAGAAACAATTCGAATAACAGGATAGTTACTAGCAAAAATAGAACGTGTGTCCCGTTTACAATCCCTGCCTAGAAGTTATAACCCAGCGGCACCCCTACATGCCCTAGGAACCCCCGTGGAATGGGAGGAGGAGGCTTGCATCTCGCTTGTTCCTAGGACCGGACGGCCAGGGGAGTCTACTCCAGGCAGCAAAAGTAAAAAGGAACGAAAAAAATAATCATACAAGCAAGAACCCTAGACAGGGCTCTGATACCAAAAATGATGCAGAATGAATAAGATGATGCGATGCGAAAGTAAATTAAGACTAATTATTTTATTTTATTTTATTTTTTTGTGTTTTGTTAGAAGTTGGCTTGACTCAAAAACAAGGCTAACTAATATTGAAAGAAAATATGCACTGAAAGAAAGCACAATTCAAAAGAGTAGATTATCAGAGTAATAAAGAAGTAGGATCGCTGGGGATTGAGAAACCCCCAGACCTAGGGTTTACTCCTCTTTCAAGAAACAGACAAAGAGAGAAGAGAAGGTTTTATACCTGACTGTGATATCTCTATTTGCTTCAATTGAAGGACACTCTCGAGCAGATTGTAGGATCCTTGGAGACGGGGTATCTTCGTAATGGATCCTCGGATTGTAGTCCTATGGCAAGGTTGGCCTTCTTCTCATACTTTGGATCTGGAAAAGATGAAGAACAAGATAAGGATGTAAGAAACTCAAGGAAGAGACCTTTACCTGGGATAGCTCCGGACTGCTCGAACTTTGAAGATGAGGGAAGAGTATGGAGGTGGCGTGGAAGATGGAGTGGATTTAGGGTTTGGCTGGTAGGGCGATGGCTTGCAGATGAAAAGGACCTAGGGCTTGATATAGTAGGTGGTGGCTTGGAGAAGGAGATGGCGGCCTTGAATGAAGTGGGAATAGGGTTTAGGAATTTGGGTGTTGGTGCCTAGGATGATGAAAGGAAATTAGGGTTGGCGGCCAGGGATGAAAGCAGGGCAGGGTTTTGGTAACTTTGGAGATCTCTCACCTCCTCAAGGCTCCAATGGAACCCGGATTTACTCCTTCACGGAGCTCAACACTCAAAGAAGTGCGGAAGAAGAGAACACAAGGTTGCTCAACACAAGAAAAGATTTCATTTACTCATTCTAATCAAAAGATTACATAAGGGTCCAATATATAGACCTTGCAAGAGAAACAAAATTACACTACTTCCCATGTGGGACTAAACATTCATCCTAAGCATGAAAAACTTTCCCTTGATCGACCAGGCTTCTTTCCTTGGAGTGGGCGGCCTCAAATGCAAGGTGATGGCTTCATATGGCAGGTATATGGGGCACCTCCTCGTTCTTCTCCTTAAGTTATGGGTTTTCCTTCCATGACTTGCTCTTTTTTGGAAGAAAATACTCATCTCCTAGTCTTTCTCCCCAAGACTAGGCTCCTTCCATTCATAGCCAGGTACTTTAGGCAGGTGTGGGCGCCTACCTTGAAGTCCTCTCCAAGAAAAATCCCTTGCTCCTTTAGCTTGGTTACTTTTGGCAGCTTGTGGGTGCCTTCCTTGACTTCTCCTAAGAAAATTTTCTTGCTCTCTTGGGCGTGGGGACCAGGGACACTGGGATGAAATGTGGTGCCAACTGGTCCTGGGAGTGTGGCTAGGAGTGTGGCATCCACTTGCATTTGGCCTTGGAAGAAAAAATGATGCCCTAGGGAATGGCGCTAACCAGGACTTGACTTGGACTTAGACTTAGTCAACATGACTTAACAAAATGAAATGCAGACTCAAAGAAATAAAATAATCTTGTTGACCAGGTCAACCCTTATTACAAACCCTAATCTTCGAGCATGTTCATTCAGAGATCCAAATGGAACCGTGAAGTCTTCTTCTGATTCTGGTGCCCGCACCAGGACCTGTGCCGGGAATTCTGGTAGAGGTGTAGGGTTCCGGTGCAACGCAGCGAAAGGGTAATTTCAAAAATTGAAATTAATATGCACCAAAATCCTAAAACAGGAACTCCTTAATAAGACTAGAATGTATGAAGACAAACATTTCTATGCAAATTGAATTAGAATACCAACCTGTAATCGCTAATTCCAATTTATGAAGACTTAAAACTTGAAGATCAACGGGCAATTTGAATTCACCAGGCGTCCAAGTGTCCGCCCTCCGATGGTGATCCACACAGAGCAATGATCAAGAACACTATCTTCTTGTCCAATGGTTCCTCCTATTGAGTTCTTCTTCCTAGAACTCAATTCTTCGGATTATGGCTGGAATTCTTCCACACAAGAAATTGCCTTCCTTTCTTTTATCTCTTCTCCTCCTTCCACTAAGACCTTGACCCTCTAAGACACTCTTGTCTTGAAGATAAGACTTTGTCCTAAGGGGATTTAGGCTTGTCTTAAATTGGAGGACAAATTAAGACAAGAATGTCTTAATGTAAGAAGGAAAGAACAAAATCAGAACTCCTTCTTTCCTTTACCATCGGAGACTTTCGCTCTTGTTCTTGTTCAGTAGCAGAGTTTCGATAGAGGTGTACCCTGTAAAGGAAATAGTGCAAGAACAAGAAAAGAGAGAAAGAGTCTTTAGGAGAGGAAGAAGGATTAAAAATATTACCAAGTTCTGATTTTCCTGACCCTTTAAATAGATCTCAGAGAGGTGCCCACACATCTCTTCATGAAAAACTTCTCATGCCCTTTCTCATTTTCTCATGCCCCATCCTTCCTTCTCACGGCCTTCCAGATAAATCCCACGGCTTTTCTTAAATGAAAAATTGCGATGTTTTTTTTAAAAGAAAGGAGTCGCGACTTTTAATCTCTGAAGAGATGTTATTTCGCACAACCGGGAAGCAACGAATGCTTTCTGCCTTTCTCAAAAAACATCAACCCTTGGATTCCAATCCAAGGGGGGACAATTGTGGCGCTAAAAGAGAGAAGGAAAAGCCGCCCCATATAAAACATTGGAGTTTTTTTTTACTTTTTTTTTTACGGAGCGCACCAAGAGTCCATGCGCCATGGACTCTTCCAAATGGCATGCCAAGAGTCCTTTAGCGCATGGACTCTTGGCATTTTTGGCATGAAAATGCTAAGGGGCGGGTGGGGGGCTAGCCTAGATACATGGTTAGCCAATAGGGTTAGCCATAATCTCTATAACCTCAATTAGGGTCTAATTAGATCCAATTAGAACCCAAATTGAACCAATCCGGAACCCTAATTCGAATCTAATTCGAATAGAAGCTAGGATTTGCAATACCTGCTAGAGTGTCATCATGCAAAGATGATTTAATTACAAATTTAAACCCTTGATCAATTCTCTTAAGTGTGTGACCCATTGGGTTCCACATCTAGCCAGTAGTTGATGCAGCACGAAAGCTCTGATACCAAAATTGATGCAGAACGGAAGCTCTGATACCAAAAATGATGCAGAACAGAGAACAAAGAAGCGTATACGGAAGTAAATTTAGGATTAATTTCTTTTATTATTATTATTATTATTATTATTATTATTTTATATTTCAGAAATTGGCTTTGACTCAAAATAAAGCTAAACTAAGTTGAAGGAAACTAGGTAAGGATTGAAAGCACAGTTTAGAAGAAACTAAATTATCAGAGTAGTTCAGAAGTAACGGATCGCTGGGGGTTGAGAAACTCCCAGACCTAGGGTTTCGCTCTGAACTTTCAACAGAACAGAAATAGAGAGGAGAGATGGTTTACTAACCAGACAGTGATCTTCTCAGGATTTTGGTGGAAGAACTCTCTCGAGCAGATTGTGGGATCCTCGGAGTCGGCTATCTTCGCAATGGATCCTCCAATACTGGTCTTGTGGTTTGGTCGGCTTCTCCTGGACTCAAGATCTGGGAAAGAAGAGGAACAAGTGATGGAATTCAGATACTCAAGAAAAGATTTACCAGGTTGAAGAACTTGAAAGCTGAAGTTGCTGAAATCAGGATTCTCCTGGAGGCCGATCTGACTTCCTCTTAGAATTGCTGTAGATCTGAAGTATCTGGACTGGAGCTGGATGCTGTGGCCGGCCTGGACTTGGAGAGGGTGGCCGTGAGAAGTGGAATAGACTAGGGCTTGGTGGAAAGAGAATGGTGATGGCGGCTAGGGTTTGGGAGTGGAGTGGCTAACCTAGGGTTTGGGTTTTGGAGATCTCACACCTCCTCAAGGTTCCTGGGGAACCCGGATTTACTCCCTCATGGAGCTCAACACCTGGATGCAAGTGCGGAAGAGAGAAAACACAAAGTTTGCTCACAAAAAAATTTGGTTTCATTCATCTGATTGTTGTAAACTTACAAGAGGGGTTTAATTTATAAGGCATTACAAGGGAGGAGGGTTTCACATCTTCCCATGTGGGACTAAAGGAGGGGATCTCCAAATTAGGGCAAATCCCTTACATATGGTCGGCCAAAATACCAAAAAAATAGGATTTGGGTTATAAATGGCAGGTAGATGGCGCCACCTTGCTTGGATTTTCAAGAAAAAATTTCTTCCTTCCCTGGATCAACTCTTTTGGACTCCTCCTTTTCTTCCTCCCTAAGTCAAGGTCCTTCCCATCTTTGTTTTGATTGATTTTGGCAGGTAGTGGGCGCCCCCTTGAAGTTCTCTTCCAAGAGAATTTCTTCCCTTCTTTGTTTTGGAATTCTTGGGAAAGTCTTGGCCGCCCCCTTGATTGGTGGTCTCTTGGTGGACTTCTCCTTATCTGGCGCATGAGAGAAGGAGGTTGCCATATGTGGAGTGGGGACCAAAAGCTGCTGGATGTGGATATGGCGCCCCCTGGACTGGGAGTGTGGCTGGGAGTGTGGTGTCCACTTGCCTGGTCTTGGAAGAAAGTGTAACATCCTATTTTGAAACCCTAGTCCACTACTGAGTCAACATGACTCAACAAAATAAAATGCAGGTAATGTAGACTCAAGCTAAATTAAGTTGATCTAGTCAACTCTTATTAAAAACCAAAAAACCCTAATTCTTCGGGCAAGGTTAATCAGAGATCCAGATGGAGCTCTGAAGTCTTCTTCTGAGTCTGGTGCCCGCACCAGTAGTGGGTTCGAATACAAGTTGACCTAATTTGATTAGAACTCTTTCTAATCGATTTAGGTCAAACCGGGCTTACCCGATTATGATCAATTAGGACTCTTCCTAATAAGTGATCATTCAATTTAATCAACTCACAAGACAAGATTGACGTCTAGCAATGTGTCATGTCTACCCGGAAGATATGAAAATTCTGGTGAAATACTAAAACTACCCTTCAGTAGAAAGTTACCGTACAATTAAATCCTTCGATCAGCCTGTACCCAAAATATAATTATGGATATGGATATATGTCAAATCCAATATTATATTTGTTTCTAGCTCAATCTTATATTGATGATTCAATTATCTTGATATTAGAAACCATCTCTAATATCTTTACTTTGATCAAAGATTCCCTGAATTATCATCCGATTGATAACTAGCTAGATGCAATCTCCTCTTACTAAGAGTGATCGATTCCTTGTTGACCTACTCATTACCTACATATCCAATTCACCATTCCCAGTATCAATCCTGTGCATGTCTCAGTGTCATGATTAGGATTGAACCAAAGTATGGGTTCATGTGCATAAGGTACTTATGGCAGTCTCAGGTCAAAGGATTACTTGCACCACTCCCACTATGAGAACCATCTATTGACATGCAGCTAAGACTCCATTAGATGTTCTCAAGTTGGATCATTTCAGTGAACTCATTCACTAATGAGCACCCACATTCTAGTATTAGTGTCATACACAAGTGACTATGAGAGCAGTCACCTTATTCAGTATACATAGGAAGTGCTAGTCTTATCGAAAAACCCTAATCCCCTACTCAGGGTTCCTTTGACTAGGAATATTTTAGATTAAGGTTTTAAGACTTTAGGTCTCACTGGTATGATCTCATCATAACCCTAAAATCATAGCCCTAATCTATGGGGTTCATCATATAATAATAATCATAGCGTATGATGAAAAATAATGCCTTTATTAGAATATTGTCAATTACAATGGTTTGGGAGATACAACATAGATTGGCTTGTAGGGCATATCCCTTTCAAGAGGTACTCCGACGATCAAGTCAGTGGGACGATCGAAGGAAATAAGAGACCTCTGAGGAGGAGAGCTTGGGGGACTCTCTGCTGCCAGAGGGTGATAATGAAGAGAGTGTGTTGTTTCTTCCTTTACCTCCCCTTACCTCTATGCCGGTTTTTGTGTAGATGAATGGCTCCTATCATTCAGGGGAGGCGTGTTGGTCTTGATGTAGACTTGTCACTCTGGGATAGCCTATGAGGCCATGATGAGTTGGTGAACCTTCTTCTTCTAGGTGGTTCAGGAAGTTGGTGCAGGGGTACAGTACCTTGGGCATGGCACCATTCACTAGTTAGCGTAAACAGTAGCTTAGGAAACTTAAATGCAAACCTTCCTTGCAGACGGCGTGCCATAGGACCCATGTAAGGGGGGGTCCTTGGAAAGAGTGCCGAGCCCATGTGGATGGGCCCCTCAGGAAACATGCTGGGCCCATATGAATGAGACTGAACTGCGCGGTGTACCCGATGACCGAGCTGGGCTGAGATGCCAAAATGTCGAGCCAACTGAGATGTTGCTCCAGGCTGCCAGGCAGGCACACGGATCGAGAGAAGGCCCGTGGGGGCCTCCATGCATGCCGATCGAGGCAAGGTGCAGGGCCCCATGCGCGTGGATGAGAACCCACACACTGTGGATGTACACGCTGCTCCTGGTCGAAACCAGACCACGGGAGGGCGGAGTCAGACCGCGGGCATGCCGGGGCGTGGAGCAAGTGCAGACAGAACTGGGCACCACACGGGCGTGCCGAGCTGGGTGCCATGCGGGTGTAGCCGGGCGTGCGGGCCGGAGTCGGAGGAGCCGGTCCTGGGCACGACGCCGTCGAGCCGGGGTCCCACCTGACTAGAGTGTGGGCATGCCAGGCGGGCGTGCCACGGTGCCGAGCAGGGGGATCGGGGTCCGTGGTGTTGGTCTCCCGCAAGTGGACGGATGGAGCAAGGCACGGGAGCGCGCTCCCTTGGGCATGCTGCACCGAGCTCGGAAGTGCCGGGGGTGCCGCGCTGGGTGTGCATGCGAGGTCAGGCGAGCCAGAGGAGCCGGGGCTCACGGGCGTGCTGCCCTGGGCGTGCCACGGTGATGGGTTCGGGACTCGTGCCGTGCTGGAGTGGTCGGGGGAGCCGGAATTGGGAACGGGGATGTGCCACCCCGGAAGTACCGAGGTCGGCGGACGCCGGAGGGGCCGAGGCTCGATGGCGCCAGATGGGGGCATGCGTAGCTATGAGCTCGCGCAGCAGTGTCGAGCTTGGAGATGCCGGGGCTCGGACGGAGCCGGAGGGGAGCATGCGGAGCTGGGAGCATGCACCGCGGTGGCGAGCTCGGAGGCACCGGAGCTCTGGCGGAGCCGGGGGAGACGCGCAGGCAACCGGGTCACGCGGAGTCTGAGAAGCAGGACTTGGAGGCACCGGGCTCGGGGATGCTGAGCATGTGCTGCACCGAGCTTGGAGGCATTGTGACTGCGCCGCGCCGGCATGGAGGTGCCGGGCAGCATTCGGGCATTGCAGGGCTGGAGCTGGAGCTTGGGTAGTGCAGAGCTGGTCGCACCTCCCTTGCACGCGGACCGAGGCACGGGGAGGGTGCTTGGGACGTGCCTGTGGGTGCCCGTAGGATGAAGCCATGCGAAGGCTGGGCTGGAGCGCGGCTGCTTCCCGCTGGCGCTTGGACCATGCGGAGCAGAGCCGGACTAATCTGGAGAGCTTTGTGGGCTAGAATGGGTTGCCCTTCATGCCTGGCAGGGCTCCAGGCAAGGCTGTCGAGCTATCGACCTGGTCGGGGTGCCAGCCTGGTTGAAGCAGGCTAGCCGAGCTGCCGACCTGACCTGGTTGAAGTGACAGGCTGAGCTACCGACCTGACCTCCATAGGGACTGATTTCTTCAAGTGGTCCCACCGTTATGGCAGGGTTGAATGGGTTGGTTACTACTGTAACACACCTATTGCAATTAGCTTTTCGCACCTTGAAAAGTTCTTTTGAAAGCTTTTTATGTAATTTATACTTAATGGTTTTGTCATCATCAAAAAGGGAGATATTATTGACTCCGTTATTGATTTTGATGATAAGCAAAATACTTAAGTATAAGTTGAGTACTAATGATTTCTTTGAAGTATGTTTTTATAGAAAAAGGTGCTCATCAATTTGATAAATGTTGTTTGATTGAAGAAGTCCAAATTTAGATGAAAGATCTGCTCAAAGAAGACTTTGATAATTGAAGATTGCTTGAAAGGATACTTGAGTTCAACACATACTTGATTCAGCACAAGTTCAGCTGTTTATGTGAAAATCTCAGTGAAGTATCGACTTAAAGTGTCGAAATAAGACTCAAGTGTCGACACATGACTGAGAAAGTGTCGACTCAAGCCGGTATGCAAAGATAGTTTTAGATGGCATGGCTGAAGTGTCAACACTTGGAATTGAAGTGTCGATACATGAATCAGCTCATTGCCTTGAGATTTTTTGGTTACAGAACTTGTTGAAGTTGAAGATCTGGCTGAAGTGTCGACACATGGATGCCAAGTGTCGACTCACAATGTTGACTCACTTGAAGAAGTATCGACACATCTGAGATTTTTAGAAAGTTACTTTGAAGATATTTGAACTAGGTGTCGACTCAAGGAGTGCAAGTGTTGACCTGAAGTGTCGACACATGGAGTTCTGGAAACAGTAATGGCTAGTTTTTCAAATGCAGAACTCATCTCTCTTGGCTTCCAACAGCTAGTTTTTCATGTTTAATGGCTAGAAACTAGATTTGAGGCCTTGGAAAGGTACTTATATGATTCTAATCAAATCAAAACATAAGAGAATAAAAAAGGAATGACCAAGAGAGAAGAAAAGAAGAGCATTTACTCCTATTCATTAAGTTCAACCACCTTCAAGTAAGAAGAAGCTTTCAAGCATTCAAGAGCCTTCAAGAGCATTCAAGATCAATCATTTTTAAGCAATTAAAGATGCTTCATCAAATTAAAAGCATCACAACAACGAGCTTCAAAGAGATACCCACTTTTAATTAGAAAGCTTTCATTATTTCTTTACTTCAAACTATATTTGTTGTAAGGGTTTTTGGTTAGCCTATTGAAAAACCAAGGAGGTTATTGGTGAGCCTTTGAAAACCAATTAGGTTCTTGGTTAGCCCGCAAAACCAAGGGAGGTTGGTCGTAAGCCTTAAAACCATTTAGGTTCTTGGTTAGCCCGTAAAACCAAGTGAGGTTTTTACTTGTGAGCCTTGTGAAAATAAGTCAGGTTTTGATTAGTGAGCCTAGAAAACTAATCGGTTGTTATCGGTTGAGATTATAATGAATTTCGAAGGGAATCTTGGAGAGTGGATGTAGGTGCATTGGATAGCACCGAACCACTATATTTTCTTGTGTTCGTGATTGCTTGTCTCTTCTATTTGCTCTTACTTTTATTATTTTATATTTTTACTGCACACTTACTTAAGAGCACTTCATTTGTATTCATAATACTTAGTTTAATTATTATATTGGATCACACACTCTTGAATTGTATTCAAATAATTCTTAGAGACCCAATTCACCCCCCTCTTAGGTTGCTTACTGGGAAACACTTCTACTTGGGTCGACCGAACTCTTAAAATCAAAATTCTTCACTCTAGAGGAGTCGGCTCATTGTAGTTTGGGTCGGCTCGCTTTCACAGGTCTTCAAAATTTGTTCAGGCAGTGTCGGCTCATTCTTGTTGGGGATGACTCGCCTGTCTTATTCTCAGAAAACTTCATAACTAGACTCTGGATGAGTCAACTCGGATTTACTTGAGTCAGCTTGGATTTACTTGAGTCGGCTCGGATTTACTCGAGTCAGCTCGGATTGTTGCATGCTAAAATCCTTAGTGTGTGCCACGAGATAGAGTCGACTCTTCTTCTAGTTGGGTCGGCTCGAGTGAGTTCTTTAGGAATTTTATAATTAGACTTGATAACACTCTCACCAAAACTCTCAAACATTCGATACAAACCAACTCTAATTAAATCTAGAGCACAACATTCATAGAAGTAACCTAGCTTCATGATTTTAAAAGGATTTTCAAGGGGTTCTTCTTTACATAACACTCATACAATATTTCTTAACACACTTAATAGAATAAAGTAGGAGCAATCGATAATCAATAAGAATCATCCTACAAAACTTGTGAAACACTTGAGAGTAGTTAGTAATATATGTGCATGCTCCAATATTTTGTTATCATCAAAATCACTCAAGGGGTCAATACTATCCATCCTAGAGTCCAATGCCAGGAAATACTCCTGACCCACATCCAAGGAGACCACACCATGATTATGTTGACCAGGATGAGAGAGCCCTTAGAAACATTCATCTAAATGCACCCACGTTCGATGGAAACTTGGATCCTAAGGTGTATATGGGCTGGAAAAGTGATATGGATCAATACTATGATTGGTACGAAATGTTGGAAGATAGAAAATTTAAGTTTGCCAAACTTAGTTGGTCCGTCAGGCTAGATTGTATTGGGATAATGTTGAGCACATTAATAGACAGAGAGGTGCCCTTAACCACTTGGAGAGTTATGAAGGTGAAACTTAGGAAGAAGTATTTACCAATATCCTATAAATAAAGACTTTTGGATTAATGGCAACGATTAAGTCAAGGAAACAAGATGGTGTCAGAGTATATTGCCAAGTTTGATGAATTCGTCATGAGATGTAGTGTGGTTGAGTCAGAAGCTATGACCTTGTCTAGGTTTAGAGCAGGTCTTCGAGAGGAGATCCAGAGAGAGTTATTTCTTAGAGAGGTCCATAATCTAGACCAAGCCTATCAAATTCTAGGGACTATGAGAGATTTCAGAGGGCACCCACTTTTCATCGACCCGAACCCAATAGGTTTAATTCCCCTAGAAGTAAGCGCAGCCCAAGTCCATCCAACAGACCCAATCCTACTACACCTGAACCTATTAAAGATTGTGAGGAAGAAGTATATAAGGCCGGTATGAACTTAGCTGATGAGTATGAAGGGGATGAAGAGATCATAGACTCATCAGAATTTCTAGGCATGGCGAGATGTATCTTGACCCAGGCTAAAGAGCAAGAAGATTGGCATAGGATCAACATCCTACAAACCTTTATTAAGATAGGAGGGAAAGTCTGCAAGATCATCTTAGATAGTGAAAGTTGTGTCAATGCTATATCGACAAGTACAGTGAAGAGCTTAGGGTTGCCCACTGTACCCCATCCCAACCTATATAAGGTATCCTGGATAGATTCGACCTCGATTCCCATCAAATTTAGGTGCCAAGTTACAATCCAAATCTAGTCATATCAAGAAAAGGTTTGGTGCGATGTTCTTCCCATGGGAGTAAGCAGCATTATATTAGGTCGACCATGGTTATATGATCATGACGCTATACTCTATGGTCGTTCTAATTCATGTTCTTTCACTCACAATGGGAAGAAGATTTTAATCAATTCCTCACCACCTAAGGACCAAGTTAAGAGAGGATCAAGTCAATTGAGGGATAAGAAACAAGGAATAAACATGATCACTGCTAAGGAATTAAAGCAAGAGCTTAGCAATGGTTCACCTATTTGGGTTTTAACAACAAAGAAAAATTAGGACCAACCCCTTAAGGAACAACCCCAAGAAGTGTTAAGGTTTTTAGAAGAGTTTTAAGACATATTTCAAGAAGACCTTCCTAATCACCTTCCACCTTTAAGAGATATTCAACATGCCATAGATTTGATCCCAGAATCCTCGTTACCGAACCTTTTCCATTATAGGATGAATCCTTTAGAACATTTGAAGTTACAACATCAAGTTAGGGAACTTCTCCAAAAGGGATTCATTAGAGAAAGTCGAAGCCCATGTGCAGTAGCTGCCCTTTTGACCCCTAAGAAAGATAGCATATGGAGAATGTATGTAGATAGCCGAGCCATAAATAAGATCACCATTAAGTATCATTTTCCTATTCTTCATTTGGATGACATGTTGGACATGATGGCCGGAGCCAGAAAATTATCCAAAATTGACCTTAAGAGTGGCTATCATCAAGTTAGAATTAGACCCGGGGATGAATGAAAAATCGCGTTCAAAACCAAAGATGGCTTATATGAGTGGGTAGTAATGCCTTTTGGTTTGTCCAATGCACCTAGCATCTTTATGATAATTATGACCCAAGTTTTGAGGGCATTTATAGGGAAGTTTGTGGTGGTCTATTTTGACAACATTCTCATTTATAGTAAAATGAAGGAAGACCACATAGACCATCTTAGGCAAGTTTGCCAAGCCCTTAGACAAGATAATCCCTATGCTAACAACAAGAAATGTGAATTCATGACCCATAGAGTTGTCTTTCTAGGATTTGTTGTCACCACCGAAGGGGTGTCTGCCGACCCCGAAAAAGTCAAGTCCATAGTTGAGTGGCCGGTACCCAAGAGCATCCATGATGTTCGAAGTTTCTATGGGCTAGTCACCTTCTACAGGAGATTTATTCGAGGATTCAGTACCATAGTGGCACCCATCATCGATTGCATTAGGAAGGGAACCTTTGAATGGACAAAAGTTACCAATAAAGCCTTCCTAGAAATTAAGAGAAGAATGACACAAGCACCTATTTTGAGGTTACCCAATTTTTCAAACGTATTTGAGGTTGCTTATGATGCCTCTGGAGTAGGAATTAGAGGAGTTTTGAGCCAAGAGGGTCATCCAGTGGCATTCTTTAGCGAGAAGTTGAATGAAACAAGAATGAGATATTTGACGTATGATAGTGCAAGCTTTGAGGTATTGGAGACACTACTTACTACCACAGGAATTCGTTCTTTATTCCAATCATGAAGCCTTACGATTCCTTAATTCCCAAAAGAAATTGAACCCTAAGCACGGGAAATGGGTAGAATTCATTCAAACGTATACCTTCATTCTGAAATAATGTGCCGGCACTAAGAATAGGGTTGTAGATGCACTGAGCCGACGATCCATGCTTTTGACATCGGTTAGCACTGAAGTTGTAGGGTTTGATAAACTAAAAGAAGAATATCCTAAGTATCCAGACTTTAGTGACATTTATCAATCCCTCCAACAAGGACCATCTAGTGTACATAGTGATTACCTCTCCTAGATAGATTCTTTTTCAAAGGAAATTAGTTGTGTGTCCCCCAAACTTTTATTAGAGAGTTTTTGATCTAGGAAGTTCATGCTGGAGGCCTAGCAGGTCATTTTAGCAGAGATAAGACCATCCAAGTGATAGAAGACCAATTCTTTTGGCCTGGCCTTAAGAGGAATGTAGCCCAAATCATGGCCTAATGTCAAACATGTGCTGTTGCCAAACAGTAAAAGTAGAATACGGGTTTGTACACCCCTCTACCAATCCCTGATTGTTCATGGTAGGATTATAGTATGGACTTTGTACTAGGACTTCCAAAGACCTCAAGGAGACATGATTCCATCTACGTTGTAGTTGACCGATTTTCTAAGATGGCTCACTTTATCCCATGTTATTAAACCTTCAACACTTCAAGAATGGCTAAACTTTTCCTCGATGAAGTGGTTAGGCTACATGGTTTACCCAAAACCATTGTGTCAGATAGAGATGTTAGGTTCACTAGCTACTTTTGGAAAACCCTTTGGCATATGCTAGGATCCAAACTGAAATTCTCCACAGCCTACCATTCTCAAACAGATGGCCAAACTGAAGTAGTTAATCGGAGTATAGGAAATTTGCTTAGATGTTTAGTTGATGATAGTATGGAAAATTGGGATCTCTTACTCCCTCGTGCTGAGTTTGCTTACAACAGCTCAGTCAATAGATCTACTGAAAAGAGTCCTTTTGAGGTGGTCCATGGTTACAAACCTAGGAAGCCTATAGATCTCATCCCATTACCCATACATGCACGAGTTTCTGAGTCCGCCGAGTCATACGCATAGCATATTAAGGACTTGCATAAAGAAATCAGTAACAAAATCAACATGAGCAATGAAACCTATAGGCGTATGGCTAATTCACATAGGATATTCAAAGAATTTTATGAAGGGGACTTTGTAATGGTTAGACTCAAACCTGAATGGTTCCCACCAGGAACCATGAAGAAATTACATGCTCGCAGTGCAGGGCCACTTAAAATCCTAAAGAAAATTGGATCTAATGTGTATGTATTCGAACTACCATCTGACCTAGGCATCAACTCAACCTTCAATGTTTCAGACTTAGTAGAATATAAGGAGCCAATACTGATACCTAGTGAGCCTTTTGAAACTTAATCTATCATTGAGAGTGACCCTATCCCTGAGTGTCCACCAGCAATTATACCAGAGCAGCGAGACCAGATTGAAAGAATTCTGGGTGACAAAACTATCACTACTAGGAATAAAGACTATCAACGCTATTTGGTGCAATGGCAAGGTCGACCAGAATCTGATAACTCATGGATCACTCGGGAGGATCTACAATGAATCAACTCAAACTTATTGGAGTACTATCAGAGTCGGAGTGACCCATACTCGATAGGGTCGAGTCTTCTCCACCCCAGGAGAATTGGTGCGGGCACCATAGCTCAAAAGAGAATTCAATCAAGTTTAATCAAGACAGATTCATTATGGATTTCAGTGGAGTAAGTTTAGTCAACCTTTGGTTTCAATTTTATTGAATATGAGTCCTATAAATTTTATTTCTTTAATATGAGTCCTATAAATAGAGAAGTTTATGAGTCATGTAATTAGAATTAGGTCCATTTGGTCTTTTGAGTCAAATTGGGTTTAATTTGACCGTGTAATTAGTTGAATTTTAAGTTGAGTCCAAGAAGGGTTTGAATTGGGTTCAAATCAAAGCAAGAGGGCTAGAAGATTAAGTCCCACAAGACACTCCAACCAACCGTGCCAAGGTGGATGCCACTTCATCAAGCTTACTTGGAGGCCATGTCATCTTCAAGGTCTATATGGAAGACACCCATGCATGCCACATCACTTGGCTTTGGGTGGTCAAGGAGGGAATTCAAATTCAAAGGAGGTGTCCAACATTTTCTCCCCATATCAAGCATGGTTCAACTCCCCTTCCACATAGCTAGCAACATTGCATGAAATTCTCCTTGTATTTCAAATTTTCAAATCTGAATTGGAAGCCTATAAATGGCCCTTCAAACCCCTCTTGTAAGCATTGATTGATGAATGAAAATTCTCAAAGTTCTTCTTCCATTTGTGTTTAGCAAGTGACCTTTGAGAGGGAGTGGGTGAGAGGCCCAAAAGCTTTCCTTTTAGCCAACCTTAGCCACTTCCAAAGGTGCTACCATTTCTTCCCACCAAAGTGTCCCTCGTCATCCATCAACCATGCAGCCCTAAATTTCAAGTTTTAAGGATGCCTGCTTCAACCCCCAAGGGAGCCTTCTACAATACCTCAAATTGGCCTTCTTCATCCTTCAAGAGCTGCCATCAAAGTTCAGCAAATGGTGTTCCAATCAGCACCCAATCAAGGCACCAAATCATCCATTATGATCCTCTACTACTTCAACCAATCCACCAACTTCAATACTACCTAAATCCCTTACAATTTTCTCCTCTTGTCATTCCAAGTCACTAATTCTTCCTTTCTAGGACCCACCAGGATTGTGAGTTGAAGAAAAGGTTCATTTTGCCATTGGAACCATTCAAGCTAGAGGTCCGTATCTCTTGGTATGATAGTTTCAAGTGCCAACCTCAATTCGATAAGTGCTGAAATGATTCACTACTCATAGTGTGAGATGTCAATATTGGTAAGCAAACCTCCCTTATTTCTTTGGTTTAAATATTTGAATTGTCTAAGCCCTAGTAAGGATGGTTCTTTCCAACCGTTAGGTCCAATCATCTTGGATTAAACTAGAAGCCCTAGTTTGAGTTATCCTTTATGATGTGGGCACCAGGATCCGACAGAGGCTCCTCAACCCTCTGTGGATCTCAGATTAGGGTTCCACTTCTATGAGTCCTGTAATAAGGCTATGAGCCAAAGTAATTTTATAATTATAGTCATGTACCTAGTCCAAGTTTGTCTAGTCTTGTACCTTGACCAATTTGGGTCAAGTTTAGGTCTTGAGTCCTGTATTTATTTTTGGTTCGAGTCTGAGTTTGGATTGGGCCCAAGCCCAATTGAAGTCAACCTGGCACTCAAGACCCAGTCAAGTCCTTGTGGGCCAACCCACCTCTTGCACTTGGAAAGATTCCAACACAGGTGCCACCTCAGCCACCTATGTGGCACCACATCATTGCCACTTGTGCATCCAAGGAAGGAAACAAGGAGGCGCCCTCATGCATTCCACACGCCCTCTCCTTGCCAAATTGCTCTTGGGCGACCTTGGAAGGAGGAGACATCATCCCCCTCTTCCCTCCCCCACATCATGCCATGATCCACCAAAATATGGGGCGTCCAAGATTCTTGAAGAGACCGAGCCACAAAGCAAGCCATCTTCCAAGCCTTCTTCCCAAAGTGTTCATGCAAGAATAGAAGGTCAAAGGACACACTCCCCTTTCCAAGCCTTCAACCTTGCAACGCCCAAAGCTCCCTCCATTTGGTCAGCCATGGCTAACTCCATCTAGGCGTGGAAGAAATCAAAAGGAGACACATCCCTTGAGGCAAGCCTTGCTCCATGTTTTCTTTCCAAAGTGAGCATGCAAAGAAGGAAGTCTAAAGGCCAATCCCCCTCTCCAAGCCCTCCCACATGCCATGCAAATCTCCTCTTCCCTTTTGGTCGGCCATGAAGATCTTGCCACATCCATGCGGGCGCCAACTTTTGGGGTTGTAATTTGGGTTCAAGGGTTTTAAATATTTTTTGAATTCAAATGGGCCTTGGGTGCCTATTTAAAGGACCCAATCCCTCTATTGTAAAGCTATTGAATGATTGAATGAAAAAAAGAGTTTGAGTGTTTATCCTCCAACCATTGTCTCCTAGACTAGGTTCGAGTGAAGTTGCCTTCGTCCTCAGGGACGTCGAGTGGTATGAGGCCACCTGTCCGTCGCACCAGGGCGTCGCGAGTCCTTCATCCTCCTGGACGTCGAGTGGTGTGAGGCCACAGTCCTTCATCCTTCGGGACATCGTGGGGAGCGAGGTCCTAAGTTATCTCCTGCTTCGACTTTGGAATCCAGCCGGACACCGGGCTCGAAGCCCTTTCTCAACCCCATCTCAGTCCCTTCAGTACATCTCTCCATTTCGCTAATCCCTATTTTGTTTGCCTACAAGTCCTCCCTGGCATCTCGGGCACCAGAGACAGTCGACTTTGCCATCGCGACCTTCCGACTGAAAGCCAGTGCTTCCACGGGTTTGACTGCTCGGGCATCCAGGCCGCATCCGCTAAGTTGAGCGATCTCTGCATCGGGCGCTTCGGACGTGTGAGGTTTGCTCTCTCTATCTCCTAAGGTAGGTATTATTTTTCGAGCTAGTCCTACCGGGATTTCTTAATCCTGGGATCCTGTTCTCGTTTTCACTATTTAGGGATCGAAACTGCTAGTGTAAGCTTCCGTTACTCATTTCTCTTATTTCTAGTTTTTGCTTGTGATTGGGAATCAAAACCCTAAGATAAGAAAGAACATCTAAAATTCTTCAACTATCTAAAAAAAAAAAATTCCTTTGCATCATAAGCACCCATACTAGCATCCAAACCAGCATCCCTAGCCCCCTCTTTGTTCCACACTAGATAGGGGACCCGAAACCCATCCGAGTTTCTCTTTTATTTTTTTTTAATTTTTTTTTATAGTTATTCCAGCTATTTCAGCTATCCCTTTTATTCCCATTTTATTCCAGATTTATCCCATTGTTATTCCCAGCTTATTCCATCATCAACCTTCTTTAACCCATTTTGTTCATTTCTAAAACCTAGCCGCCACCCCTTCCCCCCCCCATCCGGGCAGCCCGACCCCCGGCCGCCCCGCCGGACCGCCGCCGATGCTCGCCAGTCCCCGCCCTCGTCGGAGAAACCGCCACCACTGCCCATGCCCGTGGGAAGATGAACGGACGCGGGAGGCATCCGTCCGCCCACCTGCGGCCGTGCAGCCTTGCGCTACCACCGGCCTTCTCCCCGCCGCCATTCCCATCGCCCGCCGGCCCCCACCCGGTCGCCGGTGGGGTCCGCCACTTCCCATGCTTGTGGGAAGACGAATGGACGCGGGAGGCGTCCATCTGCCCCGTGCGCCTGCGTGACACCACCGCCGTGCCGCCCCGCCACCGCCGCCCACCCACCGGCGCACCGCCGATCCGCCACCCCGCCACCCCGCCGCCCCGCTAGCGTCCCTAAGCCCCATGCTTGCGGGAAGAATGAACGGCACGCTCGTGCGTGTCGTGCGGCCGTCCCACCCTTGCGCCGCCGCCACCGTCCATCGCCTGGCCGCCGCCCCGCCGCCCCGCCGCCACCGCTCGCCGCCGCGCTGCCGCTCGCTGGCCCCCGGCAGACCAGAGTTCGGGTTTTTTTTTCCCCTGTTGCTCGGCCGAGAAGAAAGACCTGCATACTTCTCAAAGCAGCCCAAGAAGCTTCTACACGCTTCTCAAAGTAGCTGGAAGGAGACTGTATGCATGATTTTTGGAGCGGCACGACTTTCAGAGTGGAGGGGATTTCAAAATTGAAATAAATGGGATTTATTTGGTATTATTTTTAATGAATGTAATTTGGGAAATTTGGGATTTGATTTTGAATTTTATTTCAAAATCAATGGAGGATTTCAGGGGATTTTATTTTTGAATTTCAAAAGGGATATGGGCATTTATAAATACCCATACTCCTCTTGTAATAAAGTAGTTAATGAAATTGAATTTTTGAAAGAGTTGTTGATTCTGTCTCCGTTTGGAGTGGGCTGATGCCCTTTTGCCTTCGTCCTTCGGGACGTCGAGGGGTGTGAGGCCCCAATGCCTTCGCTCCAGTGAGAGCATCGAGGAGCGTGAAGCCTCTCCAAGTCATCAGTGTCTCCGTGCATGATGGCGGGGTGTGATCTCCAAGTCATCAGCGCCTCCATGCATGATGGCAGGATGTGATCCCAAATAAGGTCTTCGCTGCCAAACAGCTGACGTGGGGCTCGAAGCCCTAGGTACCCTTTTCCCCTCCATCTCTCTGTTTCCCATCTGATCTACATCCTAGGTTCGAGTTTCATTCCCGTTCCCCCTCCATATTTCCATCTTTCCTTCGTCATCCCATCAAGAAAACTGAAAATCAAAAGAGTCTGGCTGTTTTAGGATTTTCGGGGTCGTCCTATCCTAGTCCCGGGAGGCTTCTTAGCCCTCCCACGATCCTTATTTGCTTTAGGTTTTTTTTTCCATTTTCGAATAACCCCAGGTTTTTTCGTGTTCGCCATCACCACATCAAATTGGTATCAGAGCCAGCAGTGGACTAGGATTTGCTTTGTCGATAAACTCGACGGAGTCGAGTTCTTCACACTGCAGGAGAATGATGGGGGACCCGAAACCCATCCGAGTTTCTCTTTTATTTTTTTTATTTTTTATTTATAGTTATTCCCTCTATTCCAGCTATTCCAGCTATCCCTTTTATTCCCATTTTATTCCAGATTTATCCCATTGTTATTCCCAGCTTATTCCATCATCAACCTTTTTCAACCCGTTCTATTCATTTCTAAAACCTAGCCGCCACCCCTCCCCCCCCATCCGGGCTGCCCGACCCCCGGCCGCCCCGCCGGACCGCCGCCGACGCTCGCCAACCCCCACCCTCATCGGAGAAACTGCCACCACTGCCCACGCCCGTGGGAAGACGAACAGACATGGGAGGCTTTCGTCTGCCCACCTGCGACCGTGCTGCCCTGCGCCACCGTCGGCCTGCTGCCCGCCGCCGTTCTCGCTGCCCACCGACCCCCGCCTGGCCGCCGGTGGGGTCTGCCGCCGCCCACACCCGTGGTAGGACGAACGGATGCGGGAGGCATCCGTCCGCCCCATGCGCCCGCGTGACACCACCGCCGTGCCGCCATGTGATGCGGCAAGCATATGATTAGATGATGCGGTGAGCATATGATTAATGTTTTGAATATGGTTTGTAGAGCAATGAAACCTAATTACACTAGCATTGTACTCATCATAATAAGACTTAAGGATTATAAGAAAATGAGACTTTTACTTGATTAGACACAATCCTAAACTAAGAAGGAAGAAGATTTAGATAATAGGGGCTAATGATTGTGGACTTACCTTGATGAGCTTTCCAACCTTCTTTTGATTCATACCTTGAAACTACCAACGCTCAGAACTGAAGAACCTGGATAACAGAGATCAGAACCTGGACTTGGGGCTTCAGTTTGTTGGTTCTTTGTCAAGGTGAACCCGGCCCACAACTCAAAGTCTTCGAAAGACCCTGTAATGAAGATCAAAGTTAAGGAAGAAGGATAAGGACATATAGAAGGGATGGGAGAATTTATGAACTAAGAACAGAAATTTGAGAAGATCTGGCCGACTCCAATGCCTTCACTTGAGCTTTGAAGATGCTTTGCTAGGGAAAAGAATGGCTTTGGCATGGAGGAAGAGGATGGGAAACTTTCACATAAGGAAAAAACACAAGACAACTTCTACTTCCAAAATTCAACTTCAATTTTCATTTATTTCCCCCAAAATCAATCCCCTTTACAATGGGCGTCCAAGGCCTTTAATAGCCTCACAAAGCTAGCTTTTGAAATTTAAAAACTCCCCAAATTGAAGAGGATTACAAGGGGGGGTTGGAGGATTTGGTGGAGAGTTTGGAGGGATGGGGGGGGTTGGAGGATTTGGTGGAGGACTTGGAGGGGTGTGGCCAACCTCCTTGAATTTGAATCTTTCTTGTTGGTGCCAAAGAGTGATGAGGTGACTAGTGAGGTGGCACCTGATGATGTGGCATGATGAGATGGTCTTCTATTTGGATAAGGAATGACATGTGGCACCAAGTGGTCCTAGTTGATGGTCCTTTTCTCTTGCTTGGTTGATGTGTCTTCTCTTCTTCATGTGGTCAAATTCTGGGGTCCATAATTTGACTCTTGTTGCTGGCTTTCATTGCTTTAAGACTTGATTAACTGAAATAGACTTAACTCAACTGAACTGACTTGACTGACCTAAACTTGAAACGGACTTACAGGAAATGAAAGTAATTACAGTACTCAATAAACACTCTTGATTAATTACAGGACTCTTGAAAAGGAAATGGCTCTTGAAAATAAAACATTTACAGGACTCTTGAAAAGGAAATGGCTCTTGAAAATAAAACATTTTTGAACTAAATGATACAAGGTAACCTAATTATCTTCGATCCAAATTGGTATAAGGCTAACCTTGTTGGAGTGAAGTTTCTTTCGGTTTCTGGTATCCACACCACTGTGCCACCCCGCCACCGCCGCTCGCCCGCCGGCGCACCGCCGATTCGCCGCCCCGCCACCCCACCGCCCCGCCGGTGTCCCTGAGCCCCATGCTTGCGGGAAGACCGAACGACATGCTCGTGCATGCCGTGCGGCCGTCCCACCCCTGTGCCGCCGCTCGCTACCACCGTCCGCCGCCTTGTCGCCGCCCCGTCACCACCGCCCGCCGGTCGCGCTGCCGCCCGCTGGCTCCCGGCAGACCGGAGTTCGGGTTTTTTTCCCCCTGTTGCTCGGCCGAGAAGAAAGACCTGCACACTTCTCAAAGCAGCCCAAGAAGCCTCTACACGCTTCTCAAAGCTACTGGAAGGAGACTGTATGCACGATTTTTGGAGCGGCATGACTTTCAGAGCAGAGGGGATTTCAAAATTCAAATAAACGAGATTTATTTGGTATTTTTTTTAATGAATGTAATTTAGGAAATTTGGGATTTTGATTTTGAATTCGATTTCAAAATCAATGAAGGATTTCAGGAGATTTTATTTTTGAATTCAAAAGGGATATGGGCATTTATAAATACCCATACTCCTCTTGTAATAAAGTAGTTAATGAAATTGAATTTTTGAAAGAGTTGTTGGTTCTGTCTCCATTTGGAGTGGGCTGAGGCCCGTTTGCCTTCGTCCTTCGGGATGTCGAGGGGTGTGAGGCCCCAATGCCTTCGCTCCAGTGAGAGCGTCGAGGAGGGTGAAGTCACTCCAAGTCATCAGTGTCGCCGTGCATGATGGCGGGGTGTGATCTCCAAGTCATCAGTGCCTCCGTGCTTGATGGCAGGATGTGATCCCAAATAAGGTCTTCGCTGCCAAATAGCTGACGTAGGGCTCGAAGCCCTAGGTACCCTTTTTTGATGGCAGGATGTGATCCCAAATAAGGTCTTCGCTGCCAAATAGCTGACGTGGGGCTCGAAGCCCTAGGTACCCTTTTCCCCTCCATCTCTCTGTTTCCCATCGGATCTACATCCTAGGTTCGAATTTCATTCCCGTTCCCCCTCCATATTTCCATCTTTCCTTCATCATCCCATCAAGAAAACTGAAAATCAAAAGAGTCTGGCTATTTTAGGATTTTCGGGGTCGTCCTATCCTAGTCTCGGGAGGCTTCTTAGCCCTCCCACGATCCTTATTTGCTTTAGGTTTTTTTTTCCATTTCTGAATAACCCCAGGTTTCTTCGTGTCCGCCATCACCACATCACTTTATCTAGTCTTCCTCCATATAAACTCTTTGCTTTCTTATGAATGAATTTGTTTATGCTAGTAGGATTCGTTGCTCAATCCATTAATTAATCCTTTAAGTTAGAGTTCATTCTTGCATGCCACATCAGTGGTCGATCCTTAGGGATTATAAGGTGACTTCCACTAGGAGGACTGCTTTAGTGCTGTAGGCCAAGTTAAACGAGGATTCTTCCATAGCTATCCTAGGGGTCGTCCGATATGCCCAAAGGATTAAGTTCAGTTCTTTGGCCCAGAGTCCCTTGTCTTTTTTCAGCCTAGTCTTTAGACCATGGAGGATTGTCCTATTGGTTACTTTGGCTTCTCCATTAGATTGAGGATGGCCGATGGAGGTTAGCTTGTAAAGGATATGATATTGAGTGCGGAAGTCCTCGAACTTAGAATTGTCGAATTACCTTCCATTATCGATGATTATGGCATAAGGAATTCCAAACCGGAAGATAATGGAATTCCTTACAAAAATTTTGACCTTCCCTTCAGTTATGTGGGCTAAGGGCTTGGCTTCGACCCACTTAGTGAAATAGTTGATGGCTACGATGAGAAACTTTCGTTGCTCAGAGGCTAGAGGGAATGGGTCGAGGATATCCATTCTCTACTGAATGAAAGGCCATGGGGCTATTAACTGGGTCAACTAGCTTGCAGGGCATCTTTGAATGTTAGAGTATCTCTGACACTGGCCACATCTTCGGACATAGTCAACTGTGTCTTTCTGGAGGTCGGCCAATAATAACCCTAATGGGTTACTTTGTAGGCTAGAGATCTGCCTCCAGATGGTCTCCACATATGCCGTCATGTACTTCTCTTAGGGCGTAATCGGTGTCCGACAGTCCTAAGCATTTTAGTAGGGTTATATGAAGGACCTTTTATATAATGCTCCATCCAGGATAACATACTGGGAGGCCATCTATCAGACTTGTTTGGCATCGGCCTTATCTTTAGGTAGTATCCCATCATTTAGGAACTTAAAAATAGGGTCCCTCTAGCAAGGCTCATGCTCAATTTGGTGCACCTTCGAAATCTTCTCCGATATGCTGGGATCTTCCAGATACTCTATGTAAGTTTGACTAAGGAAGTCTGAAGCAATGGTTGCTAGTCGAGAAAGGGAATTGGCTCGAGAATTTTCGATCTATGGCACATGGGCTATTTTGAAGAATTCCAGTTTGGATAGTCGATCTTGTACCCTTTCTAAGTACTTGATCATGATAGAGTCTCGAGCTTTGAACTCGCCTTTCACTTGGTTCACCACTAGTTAAAAAATTGAGAAGACTTTAATCTTCCGAATCTTTAGTTCTTTGGTGATTCCGAGTCTTGCCAAGAGGGCATCATATTTTGCTTGGTTATTTGAAGCTTGAAAGTGTCTAAATTTGGTGGTGATTCTAAGTTTGAGGATTATCTTAATTAGAAAAAAAATATGGACCTGTATTTTGAAAACCATATGAATTCCTATTCTGAAAGAGATCAGTTCAAGTTTGCTAAAGCTAAAGTTAGTTCACCAGGCTAAGGTAGACTAGGATAAGTTTGAGAAAGTACTTAGGCAAGAAGGCCGTAAACCCATAACTACCTGGAGCGACATGAAACTTGAACTAAGGATAAAGTACCTACCCAGGTCCTATAGATCTATACCCAAATCGTATGAACCTAGAACCTATGTACCTAAATCCTATGAGCCTAGATCCTTTGCACCCACACCCTATAAGACCAGTAGACCCATGACCTATAGATATGAACCTAGTAGTAATCTACTACCTCTTAGTCAACCTGAACCCACTAAGAGTAGTGCCCATAACCAGAAACCAGGACAGCCAATTTTCCCTTAGCTGACTCCCCCCTACTACTCTATGTGTTCACCAGGATGGCAGTAAAGAGGAATAATATATTGCAGACCTGGAATTGGTTGACCCAAAAAATACCTAGATTGAAGTTATATTGGAAGGACCCTCAGAAGAAGATCCTGAAGCCACTAGTGAGCTTGAAGTAGAAGTGTATGAAGCTGAAGCACACTTAGTGGATGAATATGAAGAACGATTAGAGGGAGAAAGCCATGACACTGATACTACATTGGCTTTACTTGAGGAGTCACTAAAAGAGAATCCAATTATCGATCCTAGTCCTGAAATCCAAGAGAAAATTATTGAGGATATGGTCTCTTTAATTCGGTACCCTCAGGAGGAGCTCACCCCTTCAATCCCTGTTCAAGATCTCTTCCCAGAAATTATTGACCCATTCTTCCATTATGCAAATCCTTTAGATATCCTCAACCCCATAAGGTCAACCTCATTAGTCTAGGACTAATTCCTGAAACCCCTTCTTGTATCTTGTTCTTTTCAATCAACCCCAAATCCTTTTCTTATTTTCTATCCTACCAGACTAACCCTGAATCCACCTCTTACTTTTTGTGCTTTTCTAAAACTTCTTATGCTTCTCTGACTAATAGATTGCATTTTGAAGAAGTAAGCATAATGTATACATTCATTGTGCATGTTAAATTTGCATCCTACTTCTGGTATACCTTAAGCATTTGCTAGGAATCCATTATAAATTTTTGTGTGCATACCAAACCAGGGTCAAACCTAGGGAGTCTATAGTCTGTTAGGTTTAGGCCCAAAGAGTCTAATAAAATTTCTCTCAATAGGAATGCATAGTTGAGTCTGCATTTTGTTAGGTGTCAGTACGAGTTTCAGAGTTCGTAAAGTCGTTCTCACAGCATGCATAAGGAGATTAGCCAAAAATCAATCTAAGTAATAATACATACAAGAAATTGGCTGATTCCTGAAAGCACATCAAAGAATTTGAAATAGGAGATTTTGTAATGATTAGGCTTAGGCTTGAACGGTTCCCACCAGGGACTGTTAAGAAGCTACATGCTCATGAAGCTAGCCCCTTTAGAGTGATAAGGAGACTTGGCCCTAATGCCTATGTGCTTGAACTATCCCCGGATTATGGCATTAGCTCGACTTTCAATATCTCAGACTTAGTCGAGTATAGGAAACTCACAACAATACCCAGCAAGCCATTTGGGCTTGACTTATCCTTTGAGAGTGAACCTGACCTTGAGTGTCCACCTCTAATTTTACCTAAGAGAGAACGGATCGAGCATGTCCTGGATGATCAAGCTATCACAACCTAGGACAAAGGCTATCAGCATTACTTGGTCCATTGGCAAGGCCGACTGGAGTCCAATGATTCCTGGATTACTTGAGAGGACTTGCAGCACCTCGACCCCGACCTTCTTGAGAAATATCAAAGCCAAGTCAACCCTTACATGATAAGGTCGAGTTTCTCCTATCCTGGGAGAATTGGTGCGGGCACCAGGATTAGACAGAGGCTCATCAACCCTCTATAAATTTCTGATTAGGGTTCTAAGTCTTTTGGATCATATAATAAGCCTTAAAGCCTAAGTAATTTGCTTTCGAGTCATGTAATTAGCATCTAGTTGGTTTCAATTTTTGGTTTGGTCTTGTAATTTGGCCAATTTGGTCAAGTTAAGGTAAATTGGTCTGTAATTAGCTGAATTGGTTCTCAAGCTCAAGTCAATTTGAAGATGGGCTCAAGCTAGTTTGAAGATTGGTCCACAAGTGGACAATCAAGTCAAGCCCAATTAAAGATGAGTCAAGCCACCTTTACTCCATGCCAAGTAGGAGTGCCAACTCAGGGAGTGCCACATCATTAATGCCACATGGCATGGGAGGTGCCACTTCAGCTCATAGAGTGCCACAACATCAATGCCACATGGCATGGGAGGTGCCACTTCACCAAGCACCTTGGGCAGCCAAGTTCAAGCTAAAATCTCAAATTCAAAAGCCATGTTGACACCCATTAACCTTCCCTCGATCCTAGCCAACAACATCCTCACTCCACGCCCCCAAATCAAGCTATCATGGTCAGCCAAGAAGAGATTCAAAATTAAAGTTGGATGCCAAGCTTCATGAAAGGATTCAAAATTCAAAAGTTGGATGCCAAGGTTTCATGAAGGAAGAATTCAAATTTCAAATGGGCGCCCTTTGATTCATGAAGACAACCCACCCCTTTCTCCTCCCCAAATCAAGTCTTGTAACCCCCTCTTTCAAATTTGAATTCAAATGTTCAAAAATAAGGACTTGGGTGCTTATAAAAAGGGCCCTAACCCTCTTGTAAATTAATTTTGATGAATGAAAAAAAAAAATTATAAAGTTTCTTCTTCCTAGCCGTTGTCTTTGACTTGGAACTCTATGAGAGAGTGTGCCTTTGTCCTTCGGGACATCGAGGGGTGAAAGGCCCAAGTTATCTTCTTCCAACGCAAGCCGCCAACCCTTCTTCCCAAGCTTGGATGCCCCTTGGAAGATTCTCCTGGACGCCCAGTAAGAAGCGCCTGCCTTGATCACCACCTTCTCTTCACCTTTATTCTTATTTCTTTGCCTTCCCATTCCTTCTTTGTTTTTTAACTTGTCTCTAGGTTGCTCGCAGATCCTTCAGGTACCATGGACAAAGGAGTCGGTCTTCCTTGCTTTCAGGACCACCAGACGGAAAGCAGGCGAATCCATAGGGTCGAGGACTTGATCTTCCAGGCGACATCCATCAGTTTGAGTAAACTCAGCATCGGGCGCTTCAGAGCTTTGAGAGGTTTGCACTCCCTAGTCTTCTAAGTAGGATATTGATATAAAGCTAAGTCCTATCGGGGCTTCTCAATCCCGGGGTCCTTCTTTATCACTATTTAGGGTCCATGTTTACATTCTTGAGTTTCTTGTCCTTATGCAAATCTCCATATCCATTCTTCGCTTGATTTCAAGAATTGGTAAATCCTTTAAAACATAAAATAATAAAAGAAAACCACTCGCATGCATATCATCTTAGTAGTCCCGCATCAGACCACAATGGCATGGGATAGGAAGTAGGATCGTAAGCATTTTGTCACAATCACCAATGAATATATGAGCTTCTGCACTCTTGGATACCTCACTTCAGCTTCGTGTAGTACCTTGCTAGTATAGTAGATTGACTTCTATATGTTGTCCGCTCCTTTTTTGACAAGTACTGAGCTAATAGCTTCATCTGAAGCGAAGAGATATAAATAGAGGGTCTCACCTTCTTGATGTTTTGAGAGAAGTGGGGGACTTCCCAAATACTTCTTGTTGCCCAGGTGGCTTTTCCCAAGAGGGGGGCGAATTGAGAATTACAAAATTTCTTGCAAATATGTGCACAAGTAATTCCTTTTAGTGGTTGAGTGTTGTGTTAATCAGAGAATAAGTGCAGAAGCTGAAAAGTAAGTAAAGCACAACACAAACAAGGCAAGTTTATAGTGGTTCGAAGCAACCCAGCTCCTACGTCCACTACCCAAGTTCACCACTTGGGATTTCCACTATATCCCCAAATCGGAATACAGTCGAATTGTTTTACAGGCTCACAATCCTAACCTCTACACTTTGGTTTTTAAACCGGGCTCACCAAAGAAACCCACACTAGGTTTTTACAGGCCCACCTAGAACCTCTACACTTTGGTTTTTAAGAAGGTTCACCAAAGAAACCTATTTGGTTTTTACAATCAGGCTCACCAATAACCCAAATATTCTAAGAGTAGAATAAAAAAGAAACAAAATTGACAAACTCAGTTGTCTGGTGGTTGCCGATGCAGCTCGAGTGAAGCTCAATTGAATACTCTTCAATGCACTTTAATGGCTTCCTTGCTTTCCTCAAAAGATGCTTTAAGCTTTTGATAAGAGTTGGTGAAGGCTTGAAAGCTAACTTCAAAGCTCAAGTGCTCTCTTCTTACTTCAATAAATGTTCAATAAATGTTCAACAACTCATTAGTCTCTCCAAGGATGTTCTCTTACCTCATTTATAGAGACTTCAACTCCCTTCCCTTGATTTTGAACATTGTAGACCGTTGGGAAGTGACAGGTTACCGTTGGAGCACTTTTGGAATTCAAAATTAGAAAACTGGAACTAGCCGTTGGAGGTGACCCCGTCATTCCAATCGGCTCGGTCATTCTTTGAGTCGGCTCGGATCAAGTTCAGGTCGGCTGGGCTGAACACCAGTCGGCTAAGTTCCACAGTTGAGAAAATGGTTCACTCTGGATGAGTCGGCAAGGCTGAAATCCAGTCGGCTCAGATCGCTGAGATTCTCAGAACGTTCTCAACCAAGTTTTGGACGAGTCGACTGGGACTAGGTGCCAGTCGGCTGGATTTGTGTGCCAGAGATCTTTTTTGTGCCAGTGCCAGAGTCGGCTGGTTCCTCCATCCAGTCGGCTCGAGATTGGTTCTTCAGCCAGACCAAATCCAATTCTCCAGAACTCTTATGCCAAGCTTTGAAGACTTCCTCAAGATCTTCTTACAATGAAATCAAAAAAAATTGAAGCTTGAAAACTATTAGAAGTAACCCTTTATCTTTGATTTAAGTAGAAATTTTTTGTTGGGTTCTTCTTTACAAGATTCTAATCACTTTACAACTCAACACAAAGCAATAAAGATTATAGGGTTTAGAAAGTATGTCAATATAGTTGTCCTATAAAAACTTGTCAACCATTTGAAGAGTTGTTAGATAACTAAATATATGCTCCAATGTTTTGTTATCATCAAAATCACTTTAGGGGTCAACAATCTCCCCCTTTTTGATGATGACAAAACACTGGCATGAAAAGAATCTATTTTATTCACAAGTAGATGTATATCATAGTAAGCATTTATGCTTATATGACATATCATATTATTAACTGTATTCTCAAATGTATATCAATATATGCTATACATTTATACACAGCCAATTTTATAAAATGTAAGTGTTAGAGAATAATTACTTGTATGTATCAAGTAGCATTGAGCATTGACAGTTGGATGTAATAAGTAGAGAGCATCATAGTAATCATTGACGCAAATTAAACATGTAAATTAAACATGTATATCTCCCCCTTTTTATAAAATTTCTAATCAATATAAAATTTCTTTAAATTTCTCCCCCTTTATCATTCATTTGAACATTTCATCAGAAAAAGGTAAGCAAAACTCATTCAAAAATCATTAAGCTCCCGTATCTAATTAACTTTATCAGATCTATTCCAATTCATTAAGTTTCTTCTTTCATGCACTCTATTGTATAATAGTTCTCCCCCTTTTGGTCATCAAATAAAAAAGGTTAAACAATTAAGCTCAGATTTTAAATAGATTGAGAATGTATCAAGATTTGTTTGAGATAATTTCACTTTCTCAATTTAGAGAGAGAATTCAAAAAAAATAGACAGTGTTAATAGGATAAAAGAAATACACATATGTATGTCCAAAAAGATATTCATTGCATTTCCATCAAAAGATACAGTACATCAAGCATTACATAAACTTCAAAAAATTTCCAAAAAGTATTGAAAATACTAAAGACCTACTCACTATCAGATTCTTCCTTAGGTACATTGGTAGGTATACTTGTACCATACCAAGAAGCAGGTCAAGGAGGTCTACTAGAGGATGCATGAGGTGGAGGTGCTCTAGGATGGTGAGAAGTAGTAGGAGCCCTAGTGGAAATAGGAGGAGATCATACAAGGGTCTAGTCCTAGCAGTGACCTCCAAGGATCTAACAGTGCCATAGATAGAAACCATCTCCATCCAGATTGCACCAAGCTATTGCTCCATATCCTTGAGGCTTGTAGGTACTTTGTTCACAGCCTCTTTCATTTCACCGATTTCCTTTTGCATTGATATAAGCTTAGAAGCTTGGACATTGGCAAAGGCTTCAACAGTTCCTCTATGTCTTCCAAGCTCTGACCTGATAATCCCAATGCCTCTAGTATAGTCATCTGCCATCTGTCTAGTTTCTGCAATTGTTCCCAATGTGCATTTGGCTTCATTCAATTCAGTTCTATATTCATTTAAAGTTGCATCAACAGATTTCAATATAGCTTCAGAACTAGAAGAGATATGGTCTAGGATTGGTTGAAGTTCTACTTGAGGTGCAGATCTTGAAACTTCTATTGCTTCAACCTTTCCTTGCAGATTTATAACATGTTCTTCTAGCTGATTCAGTTTACTATCCACTGACTTCTTTAGATCACCAAAGAGAGAAGTGATTGTTCCTATCAATGTATCAGTCAAGGTTTTCATCTGTTCTTCAATTTGACTTTGAATGATTGGAGGATGTATATCTGCCAGAGTGAAGTGTGGTAAAGGAATATCAGCTGCAGGCAAATCAAACTCGGGTGCAGGCATATCAAGATCAGGAAAAGGTACTCCAGTCTCCTTAAAAGTAGCAGCAGGCTCAGAAATAAGTGATTCAGGCTTAGGTGCAGGCACAGTAGATGTTCTAGCTTCAACTGTAGTAGTGCCAGCAGGTTCTTCATCTTCTTCTTCTTCACTGCTTGAGCCACCTATTGCCCTGACATTTGTTCCTTTCTTCCTCCAAACTCTTTCAACTTGGATGTAACCCATTCTTTCCAGTGATTTGGAAGTGTAGACATCTGTATGGTGCAGTTCAACTCCATCTTCACTTTCCAAACTCACTCTTTGAGACTTAAACAGCAGGGTTAGCATCATTCCATAGGGTAAGCATGACTTGGCCTTTCTAACTGTCTCCTTCATTTGCATAATGATAATGTAGGATAGATTTACGGGAGTCTTCTCCATGATATGTTCCATAAGGCACAAGTCTTTCTCACTCACCCAATCAAATCTTCCTGTCCTATGCAAGAATATTCTGCAGATGAAATTATGTAGCAACCTCATTTCGAGAGACAATGTATTTGCAAAAATAGTTCCAATTCCACTAACATCTTCTCTATTTAAGATTGTTCTTAAAGCCTTTTCTCTATTGTCAATCACTAGGAATTTCACTCCATCAGCAGGCATGTCCAGTAGACCATGTAGAAATTCTTCATTGATAATAATTCTTTTTCCTTTAACAGTAGACTCAACATGATTTGTTCCCAATCTCAGATTTTCATAAAAACTTCTAAAGAGAGAGGGGTAAGTCTTCTCATTTAGGGAGTAAAACTTTCTCCAACCTTGATCTTCAATCAAATCATCGATTTTTAACCCAATCTCCTTAATAAATTCAAAGTTAATGCGACGGCCAAAGGTTACCAGTCTTGTGGACATCGAAGGGATTTGACTTGGAACAGTTGGAGCATCCCTTGTAGCTTCTTCCATAAGTACCTCACTGTGAATAGTGGCAGTCGGCTCTTCTTGATGCCTTTTAGACCTTCTTCCCTTTCCACAGTCAGAGCAGCCCTAGTAGAGCGTTTCTCGGTAGCACGTTTTGGAGCCATTGCTAGAAAAGAGGGAAAACTGAGAGATTGGAGAGCTTAGAAGGGAGATAGAAATCTTTGGAGTAGGATTAGGAGAGGAACGAACCATTAGAGAAGATAAAATAGAGGTTAAATGGCTCGGAGAGGGGTTTATAACCCAAAGTAAAACACTTAAGCATGAAATTCTAGTCGACTTGAATAAGCCCTAGAAAGGCTCGAGTCGGCTCGGCCAGAGCTCTCCCAAAACAATTAGAGAATCTACTCGACTCGAAAAAGCTCGAGCCGGCTAGGCCAGAACTCGCTCAAAATACTCAGAAAATCCAGTCGACTCGGCTTAAGAACCAGTCGACTCGAATAGAAAAATTAGAGTTTTGGAAAATTTAAGCACAAACTAGAGAGATTTTGGAGAGAATTTCTAAGGAAGTTAAGGTTCTATGAAATAGAATGTAATCAGGAGGTTCTCTAGATAATGTTTCCTTAAATTTGAAGAAATTAGATTAGAGAATTTAGAAAGGATCGCAAAGTCCTAATTCACTCCTAATTAGTTCAAACCTATCTTGATTAAGTGGCTTAGTAAATATATCAGCTAATTGATCTTTAGTAGGAACAAAATCAAGCACTATATTGCCATTTGAAACATGATATCTAATAAAATGATGTCTAATTTCAATGTGCTTGGTTCTAGAGTGTTGAATTGGATTCTTTGTCAAATTGATAGCACTTGTGTTATCACATTTAATTAGAATTTTAGATTATGATACAGCAAAGTCTTCTAGTTATTGTTTAATCCCTAACACTTGAGCACAACAACTACCAGCAGCCACGTACTCTGCCTCAGCAGTGGACAAGGCTACAGAGTTTTGCTTCTTATAGTGCCATGAAATTAAATTCAACCATAGAAATTGGCATGTATCGCTAGTGCTTTTTCTATCTATTTTACAACCAGCATAGTCAGCATCTGAGAATCCAATCAAATTCAGGGTAGAATGTTTAGAATACCAAATTCCTAAATTACTTGTTCCTTTTAAGTATTTAATTATTCTTTTAACAGCAAGCATATGTGTTTCTTTTGGTGATGACTGAAATCTAGCACATACACATACACTATATAAGATGTCAGGTCTACTTGCAATCAAATACAATAAGGATCTGATCATACCTCTATATAGCTTTTGGTCAACATTGGATCCATTTTCATCTTTGTCCAATCTGCAAGCTGGGCTCATGGGTGTGCTCATTGATTTGCTACTCTCCATACCAAACTTTTTGATGATTTCTTTGATGTATTTGGCTTGGTTGATGAAGATGCCTTCCTTTGTTTGTTTTACTTGAAGTCCAAGGAAGTAGTTTAGTTCGCCCATTAAGCTCATTTCAAATTCTCCCTGCATAAGCTTAGCAAATTCTTTACATAGAGATTCGTTAGTTGTACCAAAAATGATATCATCAACATATATTTGTACAACTAAGATGTCATTATTCTTCTTTTTGATAAATAAGGTTTTGTCTATATTTCCTCTTGAAAAATTATTTTCAATTAAGAAAGTGCTAAGTCTATCATACTAGGCTCTAGGTGCTTGTTTCAAACCATACAATGCTTTATTTAATTTAAATACATGATTTGAAAAGTGCGATTTTCAAAACCTGGTGGTTGTTCCACAAAAACTTATTCAGAGATAAAACCATTAAGAAATGCACTTTTTACATCCATTTGGAAAAGTTTGAAATCCATGTAGCAAGCAAATGCAAGTAGTAATCTAATGGCTTCTAATCTTGCTACGGGTGCATAAGTTTCATCAAAATCAATACCTTATTCTTGGTTATATCCCTTAGCCACTAATCTAGCTTTGTTTCTTATTATGTTTCCTTGTTCATCTAATTTATTCATATAGACCCATTTGGTTCCTATTATTGGATGGTCAGTAGGTCTATTTACAAGTGTCCATACCTTATTCCTTTCAAACTGGTTTAATTCTTCATGCATTGCCATCATCTAGTTTGGGTCAGTCTCAGCTTCTTCTAGGCTATAGAGTTCTATTTGTGATACAAAGGCTAAGTAATCATGTGCATCCTTATGTGCAAACTTAGTCCTAATACCATGTGAAGGATCTCCTATGATTAATTCTTTAGGGTAAGATGTAACGTACCTCCAGTCCCTTGGTAAATCGGTGTGATCCTTACTTACCGTTTCTTCTCCATCTTGAGTGTCTTTATCTTGAATGCTCAAGTCATTCATTCCTTTTTGCAATGTACCTGCATCATTATCTATGCACTTTGCTTGTCTAGAAGGTGTAGGGTTAGTTTCAATAAATACAACATGTATTGACTCTTCAACAGTAAGAGTCCTTTTATTAAAAACTTGATATGCTTTGCTATGTAATGAATAACCTAGAAAAATTGCATCATCAGCTTTAGAATCAAATTTTTCCAAATTATCTTTTCTATTATTATGCACAAAGCATTTGCATCCAAACACATGAAAATAACTAATATTGGGTTTTCTATCATTCCAAAGCTCATGGGGGGTTTTCTTTAAAATAGGACGGATCAAAACACGGTTTAAAATATAGCAAGCAGTGTTCACTACTTCTGCCCAAAAGTACTTTGAAAGATTGCCTTCGCACAATATTGTGCAAGCCATTTCTTCCAATGTCCGATTTTTTCTCTCTACAACACCATTTTGTTGAGGTGTTCTAGGAGCGAAGAAGTTGTGATCAATGCCAAATTCAGTACAATAATCTTCAAAAAATTGATTTTCAAATTCAGTTCCATGATCACTTCTAATTGAAATTAAAGATAAGTTCTTTTGATTTGAAACCTTTTAATGAAATTTTCTGAAAACATGAAAAGTTTCATCTTTCGAAGCAATAAACAAAATCCAAGTAAATCTCGAAAAATCATTTACTATCACAAGAGCATATTTTATACCTCCTAGGCTTGTGGTCCTAGTAGGTCCGAAAAGGTCCATGTGAAGTAGTTCAAGTGGTCTTGTTGTAGAAACTATATTCTTTGATTTAAAACTCCCCTTAGTTTGTTTACTCATTTGGCATGCATCACACACATGATCAAAATCAACTTTAAACTTTGGCATGCCTCTAACAAGATCTTTAGAAATCAATTTGGCAATAGTATACATGCTAGCATGACCTAATCGTCTATGCCATAGTAAACCCGACTCTTTGGTCTTAGCATTCATCGCAACTAGACTGGGGCTACTTGACATGGCGAGATCATTAAGATCTACTACATAGATATTCCCAAGTCTATGTCCAATGAACTTATTGCTAGAATCTAAAGAGTTAGTTACTATATACATAGAAGATTCAAAGACAACCTTGAAGCCTTTATCATACAATTGACTTATGCTTAAGAGATTATGCTTCAACTTGTTAACTAGCAAAACATTTTCAATGAAAGTGAAGGGAGTTATTTTGATCTTACCAATACCGATTATTCTCCCTTTGCAATTGTCTCCAAAGGTGACCATGCCTCCTTCTTTCATTTCGAAGGTGATAAATTGGTCCTTGTTACCCATCATATGTCTTGAGCAGCCACTGTCTAAGTACCATCTTTTCTTCAGTCTTTGGGCTGCAAGACATTCCTGCAAAATAGTCAATGAATTCTTTTAGGTACCCAAGCTACCTTGGATCCTTGTAGGTCAGCAGAGGTGGTTCCTTTGGGAACCCAAATTTTTCTTACATTCTTAAGGACATTTCTAGAATTATTGCATTCAAAAGCTTTATGTCCTATTCTTTTGCAAACATAGCTTACAACTTTAGAATTTTTAATAGAAGCAAAATTTGAAGTTCTGAAAGTTGATGCAATTGATGCAGTTTTTGAACCTTTTGAAATGTATGCATTTTTGCTCAAGTTCTTAGGAACATACAATAAAGACTTTGAAGTTGAAACAATTTTTGTTGTGGCCAAAACCTTTTGAGATAAAATGTTTTGAACAGGTCCTTTAGATTTAACAAAAGTAATTACTGAAATTCCATTCATAATAGAAGTTTTAAAACCAATTCCAGCTTTGTTTCCTGAAATCCATTGTTCTTTTAAAATTAATTCAAGTTTATTTGAGGACAAAGTAAGTTTTTCAACTAAAGGCTTGAGTTTTGTAACCTCCTTTTTCAGTTCAATGTTTTCAGCAAATAAATCATTGTTTTTCCTCTCACATAAAAGATTTTCATTTTTCAGCTTTTCAATTCTTTCAGAAAAGTCATGCAGTTCTTTTTGTAATAAAAGGTTCTTTTCTGAAATTTCATCTTTTTGTTTGAGTAAAGAGTCATTCATATTTTTCAATGATTTTATCTTTACTCCAGCTTTCTTAAACTCAGATAATAAATCATGAAAAGCAGAATTTAATTCATCAAATATAAATTTAGTGCAATTGTTAAGGGATGTTACCTCATCTTCGAGATTCATTAAACATAGATTTGCAGTCTTGGTGGTCTCTTCTTCTTCAGATGAAGATGATTCTTCACTATTGCTCTATGTGGCAACCATGGCTTTCTTCTTCTTTTTCTGTCTAAAGGATTTCTTCAATAAAGGATAGTCTGGACATATGTGCCCCAGCTTCTTGCATTCATAGCATGTGGGGACTACTTCTTTATCTTTCTCTCTATCCTTTTCTTTTTCTTTTCCATAATCCTTCTTATGAAATTTTCGGTTGTATCTTCATTTCTTTCTTCCTATAAATTTTCTGAATCTCCTCACAACCATAGCGATATCATCATCTTCTAGGTCATCATTGGAGGAGGTGCTTTCTTCTTTAGATTCTTCATCATCCCTCTTTGATTTGGAGTAGCTCTGAAGGCTATTGTTTTCTTTTTCTTCTGTTCATCTTCAGTTCTGTGCTGCATTGTCAGCTCGTGGGTGATGAGTGATCCCAGTAGTTTATCCAGTAGTAGTGTGTTGAGATCTTTGGCCTCCTGGATTGCTGTCACTTTGGGATCCCATTTATCAGGTAGAGAATGGAGTATCTTCTGAACCAGATCAGCATTTGAATATACCCTGCCAACACTCTTCAAACCATTAATAATATCTATAATATAGAGAACATGGCAGAAATTGTTTCAGAAGGTTCCATTTTAAACAATTCATAATTGTGAACTAAAAGATATATCTTTGAGGTTTTCACTTGGGAAGTTCCCTCATGGGTTACTTCGAGTTTGTCCCAGATTTTCTTTGCTGAAGAGCAAGTGAAAATTCGGTTGAACTCGTTTGCATCCAAAGCACAATATAATAAATTCATTGCTTTGGCATTCAATTCCCCCATTTTCATGTCATGATCATCCCAGTCCTCTTCAGGCTTAGGGATGTCCATGCCATCAACTTTGATCATGGGAATATGTGGCCCTTTTAAGATGACCTTCCATAATTGAAAATCTACAGCTTGAATGTAAATTTTCATTTGTGCTTTCCAATAAGAGTAATTAGTGCCTGTGAATAGTGGAGGTCTATTTGTTGACTGGCCTTTGGCCAAGGATGTACTCATGGGATGAGCCATCAATCTTTACTCAAGTAATCAGAAACACTACTCTGATACCAGCTGTTGCCCAGGTGGCTTTTCCCAAGAGGGGGTGAATTGAGAATTACAAAACTTCTTGCAAATATGTGCACAAGTAATTCCTTTTAGTGGTTGAGTGCTATGTTAATCAGAGAATAAGTGCAGAAATTGAAAAGTAAGTAAAGCACAACACAAACAAGGCAAATTTATAGTGGTTCGGAGCAACCCAGCTCCTACGTCCACTACCCAAGTTCACCACTTGGGATTTTCACTATATCCCACAAATCAGAATACAGTCAGATTGTTTTATAGGCTCGCAATCCCAACCTCTACACCTTGGTTTTTAAACCGGGCTTACCAAAGAAACCCATACTAGGTTTGTACAGGCTCACCTAGAACCTCTACACTTTGGTTTTTAAGAAGGCTCACCAAAGAAACCAATTTGGTTTTTACAACCGGGCTTACCAATAACCAAAATATTCTAAGAGTAGAATAAAAAAGCAACAAAATTGACAAACTCAGTTATCTTGTGGTTGCCGATGCAGCTCGAGTGAAGCTCAATTGAATGCTCTTCAATGCACTTCAATGGCTTCCTTGCTTTCCTCAAAAGATGCTTTAAGCTTCTGATAAGAGTTGGTGAAGGCTTGAAGGCTGACTTCAAAGCTCAAGTGCTCTCTTCTTACTTCAATAAATGTCAAACAACTCATTACTCTCTCCAAGGATGTTCTCATACCTCATTTATAGAGACTTCAACTCCCTTCCCTTGATTTTGAACATTGCAGACCATTGGAAAGTGACAGGTTACCGTTTGAGCACTTTTGGAATTCAAAATCAGAAAACTGGAACTAGCCATTGGAGGTGACCCCGTCATTCCAATCGGCTCGGTCATTCTTCTAGTCAGCTCGGATCAAGTTCGGGTCGGCTGGGCTGAACACCAGTCGACTAGGTTCCATAGTTGAGAAAATGGTTCACTCTGGATTAGTCGGCTAGGCTGAAATCCAGTCGGCTCAGATCTCTGAGATTCTCAGAACGTTCTCAACCAAGTTCTGGATGAGTCGGCTGGGACTAGGTGCCAGTCGGCTAGATCTGTGTGCCAGAGATCTTCTTTCTTGTGCCAGTGCCAGAGTCGACTGGTTCCTCCATCTAGTCGGCTCGAGATTGGTTCTTCATCCAGACCAAATCCAATTCTCCAGAACTCTTATGCCAAGCTTTGAAGACTTCCTCAAGGTCTTCTTACAATGAAATCAAGAAAACTGAAGCTTGAAAACTATTAGAAGTAACCCTTTATCTTTGATTTAAGTAGGAATTTTTTGTTGGATTATTTACAAGATTCTAATCACTTTACAACTCAACACAAAGCAATAACGATTGTAGGGTTTAGAAAGTATGACAATGTAGTCGTCCTACAAAAACTTGTTAACTATTTGAAGAGTTGTTAGATAACCAAATGTATGCTCCAATGTTTTGTTATCATCAAAATCACTTTAGGGGTCAACACTTCTTTAGTTCCTTGATGGCAAGTCGATGGTCTTCTGACCACTCGAAGCCTTTTGATTGGTGAAGGACTTTGAAGAAATTGAGACACCTTTCGACCGACTAGGAAATGAATCGGCTTAGAGAAGCAATTCTTTTGACCAGTTGTTGTATTTCTTTATTGCTGGAATGATCTCTCATATCTTGGATAGCTTGGATCTTTTCTAGATTGGCCTCTATCCTTCATTTGGTTACAAGAAATCCTAGGAATTTTTTTGATGTCACTCCAAAGGCGCATTTGGTTAGGTTCAACTTTATTCGATGACGATGCAAGGAGTCAAAGGATTCTTCCAGATCCTAGATATGATCAGCCTTTTGGAGACTCTTCATGATCATGTCATTGATATACACCTCCATGTTTTTCCTAAGTTGCTTCTCGAATACCTTATTGATCAGCCTTTGAAAGGTTATCCCAGCATTTTTCAGGTTGAATGGCATCATTCTATAACAATAGAGTCCTTTCTCTATCACAAATGCTATTTTTTTTCATCGTTAGGGTCCATCCGTATTTGATTATACCTGAAGAAGGCATCCATGAAACTCAATAGCTGGTGTCTAGCAGTGGCATCAACTAGTTGATCTATTTTCAATAAAGGGAAGCTATCTCTTGGACAAGCCTTGTTGAGATCAGTGTAGTCGATGCAAATCCTTCACTTGCCATTAGCTTTCTTTACCATTACAACATTGGCCAGGCAGTTGGGATAACATACTTCCTTTATGAAAATAGCATTGAGAAGCTTGTTCACCTCTTCATTAATCACCTTTTGCCTTTCTGGAGTGAAGTTTCTTTTCTTCTACCAGATGTGCCTATGATCAGGGGTGACTTCCAATCGGTGGGTGATGACTTCGATCGGGATTTTTGGTATGTTAGAAGCTAACCAAGTGAAGACATCGGCATTACTTCATAAGAAGTTGGTCAGCCTTGTCTTCATTTCTTCATCGAGCAGACTTTCGATTTGTACAACTTTCATTGGATCGTCATCTGCCAATGGTATTGATATAGTCTTCTCCATAGGTTTTCCACAACTCTCCATCCGATCTCTCAGATCCAATTGCTCCAGAGTCATATGGTTGGTCGGCTATCAATCTTGTATCATTAAACACTGTTGGGCAACTCTTTGATCTCCTCCGATTTCTTCAATTCCATTTCTTGTGGAGAACTGTTCCAAAATGTGGTAGGTCGATACTATGGCATGGAACTTGTTCAAAGCATGTCGCCCCAAAATAGCATTGTATGCTGATGGCATTTATACGACCAAAAAGTTAATGTGGAGTGTTTTTTGAAATGGTTCTGTGCCGAGGGTTATGGGCAATACTATTTCTCCTTCCACTTCAACTTGGTTACCTCTGAACCCTATCAAAGGTATCGGAGATCTCAATAATTTATTTTTTGGTAAATTCATTCTGAGGAAAGCATCTTGCTGAGGTCCCCAGCTAGGGCTGCGCTCCTGCCTTCCGGGGTCAAGCTCCTGAGATAGAGCTCCCCCTCTTATTGAGGTCAAGCCCTCGGTCGAGGTCAGCTCCCATCTGGGGTCGAGCTCCTGGCTGAGGTCATGCTCCCATCTTTCCAGAGTCGAGCTCCTGAGATAGAGCTCCCCCTCTTGTTGAGGTTGAGCCCCCGGTCGAGGTCAACTCCTGTCTGGGGTCAAGCTCCTGGCTGAGGTGGTGCTCTCACCTTTCGGGTCGAGCTCCCCCTCCGGCTAAGGTCGAGCCCCTAACCGAGGTCAGCTCCCATCTAGGGTCAATCTCTCAATCGAGGTCGTGCTCCCGCCTTTTGGGGTCAAGCTCCTAAGATAGAGCTCTCCTCCTGGTGAGGTCGATGAAAGGATTATGCCCTATAAGCCAATATCTGTATCTCCCAGACCATTGTAAATTGACAAATTAATAAAGGCAATAATTTTTCATCATTCGCTGTGTCATTATATGATGAACCCCATAGATTAGGGCTATGGTTGTAGGGCTATGATGAGATCATACCAGTGAGATCTAAGGCCTTAAAACCCTAATCTAGAATATTCCTAGTCATAGGAACCCTGAGTTGGGGATCAGGGTTTCCGGTAAGACTGGCACATCCTATGTATGCTGAAAAGTGTGACTGCTCTCATAGTCATTTGTGTAGGACACTAATACAAGGATGTGGGTGCTCATTAGTGAATGAGTTCACTGAATAGATCCAGTTTGAGAACATCTAATGGAGCCTTAGCTGCATGTCAATAGATGTTTCACATAGTGGGAGTTGTACAAGTAGTCCTATGACCTGAGACTGCCATAATACCTTATGTACATGAACCCATGCTTTGGTTCAATCTCAATCATGACACTGGGTCATGCACGAGGTTGATGCTGGGTATGGTGAATTGTATATGAAGGTAATGAGTAGGTCAACAAGGAATTGATCACTCCTAGTAGGAGGAGATTGCATCCAGCCAAATTAGGTCAGATGATGATTCAGGAAATCTTTGATCAAAGTACAGATATTAGAAATGATTTCTAATATCGAATTAATTGAATCATTAATGTATGACTGAGCTGGGAATGAGTATAAGCTGGTTTTGACATGTTTCCATATCCATAGTTATACTCGGGATGCAAGATGATTGAAGGATCGAATTGTACGGAAACTTTCCACTGAAGGGTAGTTTTGGAATTACACCAGAATTTCCATATCTTCTGGGTAGACATGACACGTTGCTAGACGTCAATCTTGTCTTGTGGGTTGATCAAATTAAATGGTTTAATTGGATCACTAATTAGGAGGAGTCCTAATTGACTGACTCGAGTTAGCTCGATTTGACCTAAATCGATTAGAATGAGTTCTGATCAGATTAGGTCACCTTGCACTCGGACCCACTGCTGGCTAAGTATGGAACCCAATGGGTCACACACTTAGGACAGATAATCAAGGATTTAATTTGGAATTAAATCTCGTTTGCAGATGAACACACTAGCATGTGTTGCAAACCATGGCTTCTACTTGAATCGGATTCGAGTTAGGGTTCCGATTTGGTCTTTTTTAGATCCAAATTCATTCCGGTTTGAATCTAATTGAAGATTCAAAATGTTGGGCTAACAGTAGGCTAGCAATTGGGCTAACCTAAGAGGCTAAACCCCTTTCCCACATCGCCTAAAACCCCTCCCCTTCTCTTCCCACGCGCGCGCGCAAGGAGAAGAGTCCACACGCGCGTGGACTCTCTCCAAGTCGCGTCTTTGCGTGAAAAGAAAGAAGAGACCGGCGTCTTTTGGCTGATGAGGCGTGGATCAGAGTCCACCTAGGCGTGGACTCTTCAAAAAATTGGAATTACCGTGAAAAGAAAGAAAAAACACCGAAGGGGCGCGACTCTTCTTTCTGCGCGCGCCCTTCTGAGTTTTTCACGGTCCTTCTTCGCGTCTTCCCATCCCAAAGGCCGTGAGATTAATCCCAAGGGCCGTGAGATAAAGAGAGAAGACGTGAGAAGAGAGAGAGGGACGTGAGAGGATGTTTTCAGATGAGAAGGCGCCTCTCTGTCGCCTATTTAAGAAGAATGCTTCACCGTAAAATTTTATTCCAGATTTTCTACGGCGAAGCCTTGCTTCTCTTTCCTTCTCCCTCTCCAGAAGATTGTTTCCCCCTCCTCTCTTTCCTCTTTGATTCCTTTACAGAGCCTAGGCTCTGTCGAATCTCAGAACAGAAGGAGAGTCAGAGAGAGAAACTCTCCGACGGTAAAGGAAGAAGGCGCCTCTTATCTTTCTTTCTTACATTAAGACAATTTTTGTCTTAATTTTCTTCTCCCTCCAAGACAAGCCTTGTCTCATTTTAGGACAAGGGCTTATTCTTAAGACAAGAGTGTCTTAAGGGGCCAAAGTTGCTAAAAACTAGGAGAAGAGTAAGAGAGAAGTTTTAGTCCCCGTTTGGCTAGAGGAGTCCTAGCCAATAGCCCATATATCAAGTTCTTGGGGTAGAACTTGATTGGAAGGAACCCAATTGAGGAGTCACTGTCTTGATCATCTGCCCGTGTGGATCACCACCGGAGGGCGGACAAGTGGACGCCTGGTGTGTTCAAAAGGTTACTCAATTTGGAGTTTATTTCTACATCGGATTGGATATAGCGATCTGAGGTTAGTATCTAAACTATGTTTAAATTTGGACATGCATGTAGTCATAAGTTTTAATTGCTAATAAGGAGATTTTGGGATTAGGGTTCGGACCTGATTTCATAAAATTTTGAAATCCACACTTCCGCACTGGTTCCCGAACCCAACAGTGGTATCAGAGCCTCCTTATTAAGATTAAAACTTATGCAGTTCAATTCGTGATGTAGTATCAGTTTAAAGTTTTTATATTGATGCACAATATTGAACATGAGTTTGATGATTGCCACCAGTTAGGGTTTTTCACTGAAACCCTAATTGTCTTAGAGATATGATTAGCCCTGGAGCCATCATACTGAAATAAGGTTGCCCTGGCATAATGGTGTATCCATTATGTGGTAAATGGTTGCCCTAGTATGATGGCACACGTTTCACATATTTGCTTAGTTTAAAGCATGTATTAATATATGTGATAGCTTTTAATCGAATGTGCTGGCATTGCATAAATCCCTCTTAAAATTATATTAAGTGATAGTATAGTTAACCGATAAGCATTATTAGTCATGATGGATAATTAGTCATTTCGGTGTCTAGAAAGGTGGTTCTGGGAAGGTAAAGGGAATCGTGGTTTTTAATTGGTTCCGTTGACTGACCTGGCCAATTTTAAATTGGTGTCTAGGAAAGCAACGGGGGGACCCCCACATCTCTTCCACTAGCCTGGCCGATCTGATTGATTTAATTCATGACTAACATGCTTGGTGTTAAAATACTATTATTGGCCTTCCTTCATGATAGGTCATTATTGTGTTACGATCTATACTAGGTTTGTTGTGTACACACAAGACCTAATATGGTGACTAACACAATTTTTGGCCTAATACAATTATTTGTTTATGGCATGATTTAATGTAATATTTTGTTGTGTACACACAAGGGTATTACTATTAAAGTCATGACTATATGGCAATGAAGGGTCTTACTTAACTAAAATATTATAGTTTGTTGTGTATACACAAGGCTATTAATATTTTAGAGGCCGGGATAAGTTGAGAATTGTACGGGTTACAATTGGAAAGAGTTTTCCTACCTATGAACTTATATAAGATTTGTTGTGTACACACAAGGTCTTTTATAAGGGATTGGGATCTCAACCCCACTAAGAAAAACTAATTAGGGTTTTCTCGATCATCGTATAGAGGGTTATGATGCTCGATAAAATAGTGGGAGACATAATTAAATTAAAGTCCTAATTTAATCATGTATTATCATTTCATGGTTGTTTGCTTATGCATTGTTCTTTGTTTAAATGTAGATAAATGGCCTCTTCACTCTCACTCCGTAGTATTTTAGATGCCAACAAATTGACTGGGCCTAATTATGTTGATTGGCTGAGAAATTTAAAAATAGTACTCAGTCAAGAAAGAATTTCCTATATTCTTGATACCCCAATTTTGGAACCACCAAGGGAAGATGCCTCGCAAGAGGAGAAGACCACATATAATATGTGGCAAAATGACTCACTTACTGTCAAGTGTGTTATGCTTGCCTCTATGACTAATGAGTTGCAGAGGCAGCATGACAGCATGGATACTAACTCCATACTGCTCAATTTAAAAGAGCTTTATGGAGAACACAGTAGAACTGCTAGATATGAAATATCTAAGCAGTTGTTCCGTGCAAGGATGACAGAAGGTACATCAGTACAAGACCATGTATTAAAGGTAATTGATCTAATCACTCGATTAGGTCAATTAGGTTTTGTAATGGATGGGGAGTTGAATCAAGACTTGATCTTGCAATCACTCCCAGAGTCATTTTCACAGTTTGTTCTTAATTACCATATGAACAAACTTAATTCTTCCTTGCCTGAGCTGTTGAATATGTTGAAGACAGCAGAGAGCCATGTAAAGAAAAATAAGGCTCCAGTTCTTCTTGTGGAAAAGAAGAAGACAGGCAAAAGGGGTTCCAGTAAGAGGATGAATCCTAAAGGGGGCATTAAGAAGAAGAAAGGAAAGAAGGCCTCCGGACAGATGACCTGCTTTCATTGTGGCAAGCCGGGTCATTGGAAAAGAAACTGCAAGGTTTACCTTGCAAGTTTGAAGCCTGGTGCATCAGAGGCACCAAAAGGTATGAAAGAAGTTCATACTATTTTGTCATTGGATTCTTCCATTTCAAATACTTGGGTGTTGGATACCGCCTGTGGTCATAACATCTGCAAATCATTGCAGGGACTTCAGGGGCTTAAAGTATTGAAGGAAGGTAACTTTGAGCTCTACGGTGCTGGAGGGGACCCCATCCAAGCAGAAGCAGTAGGGACTTATATTTTGAAGTTACCTTCAAGGAAGATCTTGGAGCTAAGGAATTGTTACTATATGCCAAAAATCATTAGAAATATCATATCTGTACCCTTGTTACTTAAACAAGGATATACTATGAATGTAATGAGCAGTGGCTGCTCAATTTCTTTATCTAATGAAATTATATGTTATGGCATATTCTGCAATGGTCTATTAACTCTTTCCACTAATGACAATATTTTTCATGTTTCTAACAAACGGAAAAGAGATGATGTAAACAATACCTTACTTTGGCATTGTCGACTTGGACATATTAGTGAGACTAGGATTAACAAGTTATACAAAGAAAATTTCTTTGATCCTTATGACTATGAGTCATTAGGAACTTGTGAATCATGTCTCATGGGTAAGATGACCAAGACTCCATTTAGTGGACATGGAGAAAGGACAAAAGAGTTATTGGGACTCATACACACAGATGTATGTGGGCCTATGACAACTCAAGCCTATGGTGGATACTCATACTTCATCACATTTACTGATGATTTTTCAAGGTATGGATTTGTGTATCTAATGAAACATAAGTCCGAGGCTTTTGAAAAATTTTTAGAGTATCAAAGTATGGTAGAGAAACAGACAGGAAAAAGTATAAAGATCCTCCGATCAGATAGAGGAGGTGAGTACTTATCCACTGAGTTTCTTGATCACCTTAAAGATAAGGGGATCATCTCTGAATGGACTCCTCCTTACACACCACAATTAAATGGTGTTGCTGAAAGGAGGAATCGTACTTTATTGGATATGGTACGGTCCATGATGTGCTTCACGGAGTTACCTTTTTCTTTCTGGGGATATGCTTTGGAAACAGCAACTTATATCTTGAATAGAGTACCATCTAAAACTGTTTCTAGCACTCCATATGAATTATGGAGAGGTAAGAAGCCCAATCTTAAGTATATTAAGATATGGGGATGTCCAGCCTATGTAAAAAAAATTTTGGACATAAACTAGATGCTAGAGCAGACAAATGTCTATTTATGGGATATCCTAGAGATAGTATAGGATATCTGTTCTACCACCCTACTGAACAAAAGGTTTTGGTCAGTAGGCATGCCACTTTTATGGAAAAGGAATTCATCCTACAAAAGGGCACTGGTAGAAATATCGAACTTAATGAGATTCAACAAATAGACACTTCTCAGTCAAGTAACAACATAGTTAATATAGAACCTGAACACACTCCTATCCGTAGGTCTGATAGGGTGCGACAGGCACCTGAGAGGTATGGGTTCATAATAAAAAATAATGAAGCCCAAATCATTCAAAATGATGAGCCTCTAACCTATACGGAAGCAGTCATGAGTAGAGACTCAGACAGATGGCTTGAAGCCATGAGATCCGAGATGGACTCCATGTATGTCAACCAAGTATGGTCTTTGGTTGATGCACCAGAGGGTATTAACCCTATTGGGTGTAAATGGGTCTATAAAAGGAAGATTGGGGCAGATGGCCAAGTTGAAACTTATAAAGCCAGATTGGTGGCTAAGGGTTTCAGACAAAAGCAGGGAATAGATTATGATGAAACATTTTCCCCTGTTGCCATGCTCAAATCTATTCGGATTATGCTTGCTATAGCAGCATATCATGATTATGAGATCTGGCAAATGGATGTAAAAACTGCATTCCTCAATGGTTTCCTTGAGGAAGAGGTTTATATGTCACAACCAGAAGGTTTTGTCTTGGAGACTAAACCTAATCAGGTATGTAGGCTAAAGAAATCCATTTATGGATTAAAGCAAGCATCCAGGAGTTGGAACATCCGATTTGATAAAACAGTCAAAGAATTTGATTTTTTCAAAAATGAGGATGAACCTTGTGTGTACAAGAAGACTAGTGGGAGTGCCATAGTTTTCTTAGTTCTATATGTTGATGATATACTTCTTATTGGGAATGATATCCCAATGTTACAATCAGTCAAAGTGTGGTTATCGAAACAGTTTTCCATGAAAGACTTGGGAGAAGCATCCTATATACTGGGTATAAAGATCTATAGAGAAAGATCAAGAAGGATGCTTGGCTTGTCCCAGTCTAGGTACATAGACCAGGTGCTAAAGAGATTTAGCATGGAGGAAAGCAAAAGAGGTTACTTACCTATTGGTCATGGCATACGTCTTTCTAAGAGGATGTCTCCTAAGACACCTGAAGAAAGAAATAGAATGAATTCTATACCTTATGCTTCGGCTATAGGGTCGATTATGTATGCTATGTTATGTACCAGGCCTGATGTGGCATATGCCTTGGGTGTAGCCAGTAGATTTCAGGCTGATCCAGGAGAGGATCACTGGAAGGCTGTGAAAAATATTCTTAAGTACCTGAGAAGGACTAAGGATATTTTTCTTATATACGGAGGATCTGATCTTAAACTAGAAGCCTATTCAGACTCTAGTTTTCAATCAGACCCAGATGATAGTAAATCCATTTCAGGGTATGTCTTTACCTTGAATGGTGCAGCAGTAAGTTGGAAGAGCACTAAACAGCAGACTGTAGCTGACTCAACTACCGAGGCAGAGTACATAGCTGTCAGTGAAGCCGCCAAGGAAGCTGTCTGGATGAAGAAATTCATCACAGAGTTGGGAGTAGTTCCTGAGATTGAGAACCCGGTGCCACTCTATTGTGATAACACTGGAGCAGTTGCTCAAGCTAAGGAACCGAGAGCCCATCACAAGTCCAAGCACATTCTGAGACGCTTCCATCTTGTCCGAGAGATAATCGAAAGACAAGAAGTCTGCATCAATAGAGTAGATACAAAGAACAACATAGCAGACCCGTTCACTAAGGCTCTACCACAGCGGGAGTTTGATCGCCACCTCGATTGTATGGGGTTAAAGAATAAGAGCGATTGGCTTTAGTGCAAGTGGGAGATTGAAAGGATTATGCCCTATAAGCCAATATCTGTATCTCCCAGACCATTGTAAATTGACAAATTAATAAAGGCAATAATTTTTCATCATTCGCTGTGTCATTATATGATGAACCCCATAGATTAGGGCTATGGTTGTAGGGCTATGATGAGATCATACCAGTGAGATCTAAGGCCTTAAAACCCTAATCTAGAATATTCCTAGTCATAGGAACCCTGAGTTGGGGATCAGGGTTTCCGGTAAGACTGGCACATCCTATGTATGCTGAAAAGTGTGACTGCTCTCATAGTCATTTGTGTAGGACACTAATACAAGGATGTGGGTGCTCATTAGTGAATGAGTTCACTGAATAGATCCAGTTTGAGAACATCTAATGGAGCCTTAGCTGCATGTCAATAGATGTTTCACATAGTGGGAGTTGTACAAGTAGTCCTATGACCTGAGACTGCCATAATACCTTATGTACATGAACCCATGCTTTGGTTCAATCTCAATCATGACACTGGGTCATGCACGAGGTTGATGCTGGGTATGGTGAATTGTATATGAAGGTAATGAGTAGGTCAACAAGGAATTGATCACTCCTAGTAGGAGGAGATTGCATCCAGCCAAATTAGGTCAGATGATGATTCAGGAAATCTTTGATCAAAGTACAGATATTAGAAATGATTTCTAATATCGAATTAATTGAATCATTAATGTATGACTAAGCTGGGAATGAGTATAAGCTGGTTTTGACATGTTTCCATATCCATAGTTATACTCGAGATGCAAGATGATTGAAGGATCGAATTGTACGGGAACTTTCCACTGAAGGGTAGTTTTGGAATTACACTAGAATTTCCATATCTTCCGGGTAGACATGACACGTTGCTAGACGTCAATCTTGTCTTGTGGGTTGATCAAATTAAATGGTTTAATTGGATCACTAATTAGGAGGAGTCCTAATTGACTGACTCGAGTTAGCTCGATTTGACCTAAATCGATTAGAATGAGTTCTGATCAGATTAGGTCAACTTGCACTCGGACCCACTGCTGGCTAAGTATGGAACCCAATGGGTCACACACTTAGGACAGATAATCAAGGATTTAATTTGGAATTAAATCTCGTTTGCAGATGAACACACTAGCATGTGTTGCAAACCATGGCTTCTACTTGAATCGGATTCGAGTTAGGGTTCCGATTTGGTCTTTTTTAGATCCAAATTCATTCCGGTTTGAATCTAATTGAAGATTCAAAATGTTGGGCTAACAGTAGGCTAGCAATTGGGCTAACCTAAGAGGCTAAACCCCTTTCCCACATCGCCTAAAACCCCTCCCCTTCTCTTCCCACGCGCGCGCGCAAGGAGAAGAGTCCACACGCGCGTGGACTCTCTCCAAGTCGCGTCTTTGCGTGAAAAGAAAGAAGAGACCGGCGTCTTTTGGCTGATGAGGCGTGGATCAGAGTCCACCTAGGCGTGGACTCTTCAAAAAATTGGAATTACCGTGAAAAGAAAGAAAAAACACCGAAGGGGCGCGACTCTTCTTTCTGCGCGCGCCCTTCTGAGTTTTTCACGGTCCTTCTTCGCGTCTTCCCATCCCAAAGGCCGTGAGATTAATCCCAAGGGCCGTGAGATAAAGAGAGAAGACGTGAGAAGAGAGAGAGGGATGCGAGAGGATGTTTTCAGATGAGAAGGCGCCTCTCTGTCGCCTATTTAAGAAGAAGGCTTCACCGTAAAATTTTATTCCAGATTTTCTACGGCGAAGCCTTGCTTCTCTTTCCTTCTCCCTCTCCAGAAGATTGTTTCCCCCTCCTCTCTTTCCTCTTTGATTCCTTTACAGAGCCTAGGCTTTGTCGAATCTCAGAACAGAAGGAGAGTCAGAGAGAGAAACTCTCCGACGGTAAAGGAAGAAGGCGCCTCTTATCTTTCTTTCTTACATTAAGACAATTTTTGTCTTAATTTTCTTCTCCCTCCAAGACAAGCCTTGTCTCATTTTAGGACAAGGGCTTATTCTTAAGACAAGAGTGTCTTAAGGGGCCAAAGTTGCTAAAAACTAGGAGAAGAGTAAGAGAGAAGTTTTAGTCCCCGTTTGGCTAGAGGAGTCCTAGCCAATAGCCCATATATCAAGTTCTTGGGGTAGAACTTGATTGGAAGGAACCCAATTGAGGAGTCACTGTCTTGATCATCTGCCCGTGTGGATCACCACCGGAGGGCGGACAAGTGGACGCCTGGTGTGTTCAAAAGGTTACTCAATTTGGAGTTTATTTCTACATCGGATTGGATATAGCGATCTGAGGTTAGTATCTAAACTATGTTTAAATTTGGACATGCATGTAGTCATAAGTTTTAATTGCTAATAAGAGATTTTGGGATTAGGGTTCGGACCTGATTTCATAAAATTTTGAAATCCACACTTCCGCACTGGTTCCCGAACCCAACAGTCGACCCCTCGACCGAGGTCAGTCCAAGGTCGAGCTCCCGGTCGAGGTCATGATCTCGCCTTCTGGGGTCGAGCTCCTGAGATAGAGCTCCCCCCTCTCTTGCTAATATTGAAGTTCTTACCAGTAGCCAAAAGGAGAGGGCCAACAGAAGTTTAGACTGATGAGGGACGGGACTCTGACATGATGCATGCAGATGAATGACATAAGAAGGATAAGAAAATCAGATTAAAGGTGCAATAATTTCTATGGTTGTTTAGATTTAGTTCCCAAACTAAATCAACTAAGACTAGGTTAGGGTTTCATGCAATAGTTAGAATTCCTACCCACATGCTAGAACTATCAATGAAAAAAAATAAGTAAAGGATCCTAGGTCTAAGAAGGCCTATTAGGAGCATGTTCACCTTCAAGAAATCAGACAAAAAGAGATGGGAATTAGGTTTGGCATACCAGGAAATGATTTCTAGTTGGTGTGGAAGAGATAGCCATGCTCAGATCTACGTCTAGATGATCCGGTCACGTTCTCGTGGATCCATCGACTTTTTATCAGCTTTGTTCAAGGGCAAAGAAGACATCATCCAAGGATTGTTTCACTAGAGGGATCCTGCAAATGTCAAAGGTTAGATGCAAACAAGAAGGGAAAAATAAAAAACTAGAGATTGGGTTGAAGGATGATTGGAAGATGGAGTTGTAGGGGTTGGCTGCCTTGAAGGAAGCTTCCGGTGTCCAGATCTTGGAGAGGGCTGATGGTGGGAATCTTAGGGCTTTTGCTTGGATGGACAATGGCTAGGGTTTAGTAAGAAGAAAAAGGAACAAGTCACACACACTTCCAAAGAATACAAATTGTCACAAGAAAAATTCACTAGAGTTTTAATTCATGAAAAGAGATTGTTTTACAAGAGGGAGACGGGATGGGTATTTATAGATTTATCCAACCCTTTCCCTGTCAAACTAAGAGTACACAATATGAATAGGATTAGGAGAATAAAGTTGAGTAGGATAAGGAGTACATAATTTAAATAGAATTGGTAGACCGAAATCCTTGTAAAACTTGGACATCAACTCCTTCTTGGACTTGGAATCTTTGACTTTTCTCTATGGGCTTGGATTGGTATGAAATTCTTAGTGGGCTTGGACTGGGTCAAAGCCTTGGGCATCTTGGACTGGGTCAAAATATAGGGCGCCAACTTCATAATGGGCTGGTGGGGCATCAACTACTATGGGCCTTGGATTGGGGTGCCAAGGATAGGGATCTGGGGTGGCACTTCATGAAATCTTGTGGGCTTGAGGTGCCTAAGGCCTGGTATGCTGGGGCACCATCTCCTGGAGGGCTTGGGCAGCATGAAGAAATCCAGATGCTGTGTTGGTAACTTAAGTGTGGGTCCAAAGGTCATCCTCTTGAATAAAAATTACATGGACTCAAAAAGGCCTAACTGACAGACTCAAAATAGGCCTAAATAAACAATGGACTCACTGAACAGATAAACAGGACTCAATGGACTAAACAAGGAACTTCCACCGACTTAGTGAATCCAACTAGCTCACTTTATTATAGGACTCACAAAATTTGGACTTCATTACAGGACTTAATAAAATTTGACCAACACATGACTTAGAGGATAAATTAAAGCTTGAAGTCTATGTTTGATATGATGTTCCCATCACAGACCATGGCATGAAAGCTCCCAGTTACTTGCAACCTCCAGGAGGTGGCACAGGCCCTACTAGAAATTTAAGCTCTGTGATGTGCCATCCACACACTCTGTGCATTGCATGCTCCACCAGGCTCCAGGTCATGTAGTGTGCCGCCACGTCAACGGCTGTGCAACTGGGGGGCTCTATCCCTCGCAACACAGAACATGTACCTCCTCCAAGAGGAGTATTCCATTAAGGCCCCAGGCCCTGCAACACTCCGACGGTCCCTCCTAGAACAGAAATGCACTACCATGGCTCAGGGCTCAGTGGCATGGCACCCGCACCTTCCATGAGAAACTGCACCACTAGAAGGACAAGATTTGTAATATGCTAGCAAACACCCCCAATAGAAGGATCTCCTCATGTGGATCGATCCATTAGGGGGAAGGTCGCAAACAAAGGAAAACCCCTTCTAGAGGGGATGCTAGAAAAGTGATATCTCAGAGAAGCCCCAGACTTGCTCTGGGCCATCCCTCTCATATAAAATAGAGGAAGGGAACCTCGAGAGAGGGGAGAGGTAGTTGGTAAGACACAGAGAGCAAACGAGCAAGGAACTAGCCAAGAGAACCTCCCAGTTCTCTAATCTCCACTCCATCTTCTCTTTTCATTTCCTAAATCTCATCTTCCATCCTCTACATGGAGAGATCTCAAGCTCTCCATCATAGAGTTTTTGTTCTCCTTGATCATCCCACTAACTTGATCATCGAAGTATCCTTGTCAAAATCCCTGACCCGGGTCTCCTCTCTTTTGCAGGTCACATTGATCTGGAGCTGACCAAAAAGAGGACCAGGCACCTAGAGAAAGCCTGACGAGTAAGGGTTGATTTGGCTTTGCTATTTTTCCAGAAGGTCAGGGTCGAGGTGCTGCAAGTCCTTTCGAGTATCCTATGAATCATCGAACTGCGGTCGGCCTTGCAATCGGACCAAGTAATGCTGATAGCCTTTGCCTCGGGTGGTCATAGCTTGATCATCCAGGACACGCTCGATCAGCTCTCCTCTCTCAGGTAAAATTAGAGGTGGACACTCTAGGTCAGGTTTGCTCTCAAATGAAAGGTTAGGCCCAAATGGCTCACTGGGTATGTTTGCTGGTTCCCTATACTCGACTAAGTTTGGGATATTGAAAGTCGAGCTAATACCATAATTCGGGGGTAGCTCAAGCACATAGGCATTAGGGCCAACTCTCCTTATTACTCTAAAGGGGCCAGCTCTACGAGCATGAAGTTTCTTAATGATTATGGGTGGAAACGGTTCAGGCCTAAGCCTAATCATTACAGAATCTCTTTGATCAAACTCTTTGGTTCACTTTCGGGAATCAGTCAAATTATTTTAAAAATTAGTGCTTAATGCATAATCCTAGCATGATGCAAAATGCAGACTCAACTAAACATTCCTATAGAGCAGAATTTTATTGGACTCTCTAGGGCCTAAACCTAATAGATTATTGACTCACTAGGCTTGACCTAGGTCTGGTATGCACAAGAAAAATTATCATAGATCCCTAACAAATGCCATAAATTATACCAAAAGTAAATGGCAAAAAGGATGGGTTCTAAGGAGTCATGCAGCCTAGTAATCTCAACAAAATGCAACCCCATGGCTCTAGAAATGTGAGAAGGCTTAGGGAGGGGTAGGAGATAGGAGCCGGAGTCTTGGGGCAACCTATGGGTAGCATGAAACAGACCTTGGTTATTCAGGATAACCTTAAAATTTGGACATTGTTTTATGGGTGCACTCATCCTAACCTCATGATTAGTACAAGGAGGATCTATAGGTGCAAGTTCTAGGATAGGCTGGGTGCTCCTAGAAGGTGGAAGGTTATTAGGAAGGTCTTTGGAAAGTTTATCTAGAAAGTCCTCTAAACTACTGTCTTCTTCTTATTCTTGGACCTTCTCTATGGGCGATACTCGAGAACCTTCACTATCATCGACTTTGTTTGATCCTGACTTGGTTATTTCTTCTTTAAATTCTGTGGTGGTTTCAAGATCATTATCCTTTGATTCCTTAATGACTTCAACCTTGGGTTCATCTACATCACACCTCCCCACTAGGCTTGATTCAGAGATGTTATCTTTGGATTCCTTACTAGGCTCAGGGGTTTCTTCACTTAAATTCTCAGTGGGCTCAATCTTTTCTCCCTGAAACTCTTCAATCTGGGGATACCCTAAGTCTTGAATATTAATACACTCAATTTGTACTTTAGGGTTCTTGTCCCTATCATTCATATGAACTAATGGGACAGTAGAAGTTGGTTGGTCTAAGGGAAGTTGAGTAGGGTTGGGTTTGGGTTCAAAGGTACTAACCCTGCTGGGCCTAACTTGGTAGTTCATGAATTTTCTTTGATATGACTCAAATTCCCTAGCAGTGTCATAGGCTTCTTCCAAGCTATAAATCTTCCAATGGAGAAGTTCCTATTGGATATCCCTACGTAGACCATCACGAAACCTAGCTATGGTCTCAGACTTATATTCAGTGGTGTTACATCCCCTGACAAACTCCTGGAATTTTGTGATATACTCATACACTAGCCTATCATCCTGTCTCAGTTAGTACCATCAGTCTAAAAGTCTTTTCTTATAGAATCTACCTAGGTACTTATCTCTCAACTTACTTCTCATGTCTCTCCAAGTACTTATTTCCTCTCCTTTGTGATAACATTCATGCTCAACAACATACCAAAGCGACATAGCATGTTGGGTGAACTTGGTTTTGGCCAACCTAATCTATCCTAATTCCGATATGTTAGTGCACTCAAAATACTGATCTATTTTTTCTTCCTAATCGATATACACCTCAGAGACTAGCTTCCATTAAAAGTGGGTGCATAAGGTTCGGTGCTCCTAATGGGTCCTTTCTCGGAGTCAACCAAGTATGGGTATGGGCTCCTAGGGTTAGACTCAGGTGCAAGATCATGATCATAGGCTCTTGGATCAAGGGAATTAGGCCTAGAGGAGTTGAATTTAGCATGGGCCTTGTGGGCTTTAAATCTATCTTCATACTTATCAAGCTTACTGTTCATCCTAGCCAATTGTTCAATGATGACCTTTAATTGATCTTCTCGTTCATTCTCCATGGGTTCACTTGATTGGGAATGATGGGGTTGATAATGGACTCCTGATCTAGTCGACATGAGTCAAGCACGCAAAATCATCTATGATCTACTAGACCTAGAATCTCAACCAGTTGCCTAAGTTAGGGTGGCAAACTAGTCTGTAGTAACTCTGTTCTTGGCCAGGTAGGTTTAGGGGAGTGGAGGTTCCTAAATGCCAACCTTAGACACCAATCTAGGATTGGCTAGGTAGGTGGACTAACTCACAAGCCCTGAATCACTAAGCCTAAACACCAAGAGCAGCAGCACACACAGAATGGGCTGACGCCATGAATAGACACTTAGTCTTGACTTGACCAGTTGGTGTCCCTAAGCTCTCTAGAGCAAATTAAGTGTCTACTCAGTTTTAGTTAGAGGTTGGGTTTGTGATGCAGGTTAGTGATTTTTGGGCTAGGGATAGGTAATGAAATCCTGACCCTATGTCAAATTGCTGCCCTTAAATGATTTATGAAGATGATGGCAAACAAATGCTTAAATGAGATGAATCTAACTATATATATATATATATATATATATATATGGTTTTTTTGTTGGATGATAGCAGAAATAAGATGATGGAAATGACTTGAGATGAAGCTAAATGCAAATTAAACTATCTAAGAAATGTAAACACAAGAAAATGCAATTGCTGAAATTCTCAGAATAGAACTTCTTCTCTGGTAGTATTCTGGCTTGTAGAAATTCTACAAGCTGCAATAAAATCTGAAAAAATTATCAAAAATACTATCAATTATGTGTGATCTAACAAAATAAAAATCAAATAATTTAGAGGTTTCTACAAACATCAACGCTTAAAATAATAAACCATATATGGAAAAGGAAAAAATGCAGAAATTAAAAGAAGATGAGATCTAATGATGCAAAAAAAATTTCTTTTGGGTTTTGAAAACTTTTCTTCTTGTGTTCCCCTTCAAAGGTCAATCACAGTGGCACCCCTACATGCCTTAGGAGATCCCTGTGGAATGGGAGGAGAGGGTCTTGAAACCTTGCTTCTCTCCTAAGACCGGACGGCCTGGTGAAGCACCTAATCCGAGTACTTAAGAAATGCTAAGTCCTAACCATGCTCTGATACCAGAAATGAAGTGGCAGACTAAATAGATGCAAAGATGAAGGATGATGCAAGTGATTTGTTTGTTTTGAGGTTTTTAAAGGTTTTAATGATTTTCTTTGGATTCCCGAAAACAAGTAAGAGTAGATCTAAGGTTCTATATTAACAAGAACCTCATGCAAGCAAGTAGTCCCTAAGCAATGATAAATAGAGGACCCCGGGGCTGAGAAATCTCGTAGAACTTAGCTCTCAGAACAATACCTACTTAGGAGTCTAGGGTTGCAAACCTCAAAGATCTGAAGTGCCCGATGTCGATATCACTCACTCTCGCGGATGTGGCCTGGATGATCGAGCCCTCAACCCTACGGATGCACCGACTTTCGGTCTGAAGGTCACGAAGGCAAGGAAGGCCGATTCCGTGTTCGTGGCACCTGGAGGACCTGCGAGCATTCAAAGAAGAAAAGTTAGGTTTCGATCAAAAAGATAGCAATAGAAGAAGGATTAGAGAGTTGATGTGGTGATGGGTGTTGTCTTCTTGCTAGGCACCCGAGTGGATGATCCCAATGGGCTCCGATTCGAAGTTGGAGGATGGAGTTGTGGAAGGACGGTAACTTGAGGCCTCACACCTTTCGATGCCCGAAGGCGAAGGCGCTCCCTCACGGAGATCGACGTTCCTAGTGAACGAAGGCAACTAAAGAGAAATTGGCTCTCATAAACTTATATTTTTTTTGATTCAATATCAATCAAGAATACAAAGGAGGGGTAAGGTCCTTTTTATAGGCACCTTAGGACCCCAATTAAATTTCAAAAAATACAAAGCTTCATGAAGAGGGTGCCTAAATTCAAATTTCTTCTTCCAAGGTTTTGTGGCTTGATTTGGGGCTTGAAAGATGGGAATTGTCTCCTTGATTTGAGGGTCAATGATTTCCTTCCATAGCCGACCAAGTACTTTAGGAAGATGGCTTGATATGGGGCTTGAAACAAGGATCATGCTTTCATTGCCCATTGACCTTCCTTGGATGTCCATAGCTTCTTTGGAAAGAGCCTTAATAGGAGGAGAGAAGGGAGGAAAGAATCAAGGAATGGTGCCCAAAAATTCCAGCATTCCCTTCTTGTCAAGGTGATGTGGCACCACATGGGATAGATGAGGTGGCACCAAGTGGCATCCTTCATGGCTCGGGAGATGGCTTGACCCATTACAAATTGGACTAGACTCGAAGACCACTCCAGCTTGGGCCCAATCTTCAAACATACTCGAACTGGAATCATTACAAGACTGGACTCAATACAGGACACAACTTGACCCAGTTGGTCAATGTACAAGACTAAACAAAAATAATTGAGACTAGCTTCATGACTAAAAATTACAATACATAGGCTTGAAGCCTTATTACAGGACCCAAAAATTGAAACCCTAATCAAAGATCTGGTTCCCACACCATGTGGCCATCTACCATCAGGCGGAGAGGTGCCTTGAAGAGCAAGAGTGCAAGCTGGCTGACCTGTCTTATCGGTTTGCCGAGATCCATGTCTCTCCTACTGAGCCCATGGGTTATGACACCCATCCACCCTTCTCCAATAAAATCCAAGAAAAATTGATCCCCAGCATTCTGCATACCTCAGGTTGACTTCTACGATGGGACAACTAGCCCCTTGGATCACTGGAACGCTACAAGACCCTTATGAGGATCCAGGGGGCAATCGATGCTCTCCTCTACATTGCCTTCCCGGCTATCCTCTAGAAGGTTGCTCGAGCTTGGTTCTTCAGACTCGAGTTAGAAAGCATTGACTCCTTCACATGGTTGGAGAAAAAGTTTGTGGCACAGTTTGATGCATGTAGAAAGGTGCCACATGAAGCTGATAGTCTCTTCTTGATTTGCTAGCAAGATCGAGAGCCTCTTCGGGACTTCGTATCCTAGTTTAAAGCCACCATCCTAGAGATCTATCACCTTGATGAGCCAGTCACCATACTGGCCCTGAAGAGGGGACTCAAGACCTCCCGCTTCACCTACTCCCTTGACAAGAAGCCTCCAAAGACTTACTCGGAGCTCCTCCTCCTGGCTCATAAGTACATCAATGCAAAAGAGGCTAATCACACTAAAAGGGAGCTGGACGGGAGGCCATTGAAGAGGTAGGCCATGGGGGAACATATGGCTCCCTGGCCCTGAAGGCTATACTGACCTCGCAATCGAAGGCCAAGCCCAGGGTCAACCCTGCCAAGGAAGAAAAGTTCACTCCTCTCCTTACCCCGAGAACAAAGATCCTGATTGAGATCGTGGGCGAGCACTTCTTACATCATCCTCCTCCACTAAGGTTGTCCACTAGATGGGATAGATCCCATTACTACCACTTCCATCGGGACCACGACCACGATATTGAGAAATGCTGCCACTTGAAGAGGGTGATAGAAGACCTGATCAAGTGCGGCTACATTGGGAAGTACATGGAGGGAGGAGTTGCTCTAGCAGCCCAGAATGAAGAGCCCCGATCTCTCACCATCGACAGCCAATCCACTGAGAAGTCGGTCAGAATGATCTCCTGGGGGGCAGGGAGATGCTCGAAGAAAGCTAGGGGAAGAGAGGGAAGTGATGATGTACTCCCCTACAAGGGAGAAGGGTCGACAAGGGTAGATAACCCAAATAATGATGTTGTCATCGTAGAAATGATGATAGCGAAACATCCTATAAAAAAAATTATGGTTGATAGTGGAAGCTCTGCTAACATCCTTTTTATGATGCCTTTGCAAGGATGAACTTGTCCACTAAGCAAATAAAGCCGGTGTTCACACCCTTAGTGGGCCTCACCAGGGATTCTGTTGAGTTGAAGGAAAGATTACACTCCCAATAACTACCGGGATGCCACCTTGTCAAAGCACCGTACTAACGACATTCAATGATGTGAGGCTTCTCTTACCTTACAACATGATCCTTGGGTTTCCTGGACTCAACCTGCTCGATGCTACCATCTTCACCCGATGTCTCATTGTCCAATTCCCCACTCCCTGGGGAACTAGAGAGATGAGAGGATCTCGGTAGCTAGTTCAGCACTGCCTGCAGACGGTCCTAGGAGTGTGAGAGGCTATGCAGGGTCTGGTCATCGACCAGTCAAGCCCGATAGAGCAGGAGCTAAAGGGTGGGCCGATTGAGCCCTTACTATCTTTCCCTCTAGGATAGGACCCCTCGAAGATGGTACAAGTGGGAGCCCTGCTACCCGAAGAGGAGAGATCCCATTTGCTCATCTTTCTATGGGTCAACATAGATATCTTCGCCTGGACTATAACAGACATGCCCAAGGTTTTGCCTGAAGTGATCACCCATAAGCTAAACATCGACCCTAATTGCCATCCAGTCTGATAAAAGAAGAAAAGTTTTGCCTCGGAGTGGTAGAAGGTGATTGACAAGGAGGTTAAAAAGCTCCTCGTGACAGGCTTCATCCATGAGGTACGGTATTCTGACTAGCTTGCTAATGTAGTGATGGTCAAGAAAGCTTTTAGAAAGTGGAGGATCTGCATGGACAATACCAACCTTAACCGGGCATGCCCAAAGGATAGCTTCTTGCTTCCTAGGATTGACTAGCTAATAGATGCAACCTCGGGCCATAAGCTCTTTAGCTTCATGGATGCATTCTCTGGATACAATCAAATTTGCATGCACACAGAGGACGAGGAGCACACAACATTCATGATCGACAGAGGTATGTATTGTTACAGGATGATGCCGTTTGACTTCAAGAATGCAGGGGCCACGTACCAGTGCCAGTCAATAGGGTCTTCAAAGATCAGATTGGCCATAACATGCAGGTCTACGTGGAAGATATGCTTGTCATGAGCGACCAGGAGTCAGACCACATAGCCGACCTAGAGGAGGCCTTCGACAACCTCCGCCTCTATAAGATGAAGTTGAACCCTGCTAAATGTGCATTTGGCATTATGGCAAAAAAATTTCTGGGATTCATGGTCATCCAAACGAGGATAGAGCCCAACCCCGAGAAGATCTAGGCGATCACTGACATGAGGCACCCTGTCTCCAAGAAAAAGGTCCATTGCCTAACTGAATGCATTATAGCATTGGACCATTTCATTTCATGCTCCATCGAGCACTGCCAGCCATTCTTCAAGGTGTTGTGCAAGATGCATGACTTCACTTGGATGGATGAGTGCTGAGAGGCTTTTGAGGCATTGAAGAAGCTCCTTACCTCCTCGTCATTGCTATCCAGGATGGAGCCCAGGGAAGAGCTCCTCCTGTACTTGGCGGTCTCATCAGAGGTGGTCAGCTAATGCGGGGACTAATATGCATGTAATTTTTTTTTTGTATGTTTTATATGTGGGGTGAGTGACTAATTCCCAAATTTCAGATTAAAATAAGTTATAGGGAATTTTGTATGAATTTTAGAAGATCAGCATGCAGATTAGGACCTAGAAAAGTAGTAAAGAAGGATCGCCGGGGCTGAGAAGCCTCGGTTATGGCAAGTTCTCCTACAATAAAACTACTGGAGGTAGAGGGGTGTACCTGACAACGTCTGAGAAGATCACAGCTAATGGGTCTCTCGTTCCTTGATGGATGCGGCCTGGAAAACCGAGCAATGACCTGCGGATACCCGGCTTTCTGCTCGGTGGTCCGATTGAGGCATGGCTGGAGTCGTTGGATTCGTAGGAACTCGGGGACCTGCAAACGACCTGTCAGGGGTTAGAAAACTTACAAAGGAACAAGAAAACAAAGAAAAAATAGCAAGGAAAGGCTTCTTTTGGAGTGGGCATCTAGGGATCTGGAGGGTTTGTTGGCAGCAGGAAGATGATTGCAAACACCGGGAAGAAGAACGCTCACAAACCCCTTTATGCACACAGCAGGGTATCACACAACTCAATAGAAGAACTCAAGGTTTTAATTCATATCAAAAAGTGTGTTTCATACAAGAGGCTAGGGTCCCTTGAATAGACCCTTAATCTTGGGCTCCAAGTAAGGGCACTTTAGACTTTACATAGGACTCATTTTCCTTTTCAAACTCTAATTGGAATACAAGGCAAATAGGTAGAAAACATCAACTCAAACACTCTCCTCTTGTCCTTCTCTTGGTCGGCCAAGGTGGTGACCATAAGTGGCCGACCAAGAGGGGAGGTGACCCTAGGGAGGGGCACCCTAAATTCTACCTGGGCCTGGGCTGGCCCAAATTCCTTCCGGCTGGTCCAGGGTTTCGAATTTGTTCCTGATTTTGTCTTCTCTTCCTGGACTCTTCAAGTCTTCAAGCTGGGTTGGACTTGGGCTTAACTTTTATGTCTTCAATTAGGTTGAACTTGGTCTTCACTTGTATGATGTGGTCTTGAGTCTTCAATTTGATTGGACAGGACTCAAAAATTGAAATTATCTCAACATGAGCTGACTAGTACTGAACTGAACTAGCTCAACAAGAGCTGGACTAATTACAGGACTCAAATGTAGCTGGACTAAGCTTTATTACAGGGGACTCAAATATTAACTAAGTGATCCACAGAGGGTTGAGAAGCCTCTGCCTTATTCTGGTGCCTCTGGTGTCCGCACCATCAGCTCAGTACTGGTCTGCACTGATATGGATGGCTCCCAGTGGCTGGTCTACTACACTAGCAAGCTACTCTGTGATGTAGAAACTAGGTATACTCAATCTAAAAAGACTATCTTTGCACTCATTATCTCTGCACAGCATCTCAGGCCCTACTTCTAAGTACATCGATCGCTGTCCTCACTGACCAACCCCTAAGGACCATCCTAAGCTATCCTAACATGTCGGGGTGCCTGGACAAGTAGGGATGAGGCTCAACAAGTTCGACATCACCTACCATCCACGATCGGTGCAAAAGGCCCAAGTCCTTGCTGATTTCCTAGTAGAATGCACCTGGGCAGCCGAAGACCTAGAGAAGGTGGACTAGCAAGCCGAACCCGGGCGAGACCGGACCCCGGGAGTGATGATGTGGATCCTCCACATCGACGGTGTGTCCAACACTAGAAGGAGTGGAGTCAAGCTCATCCTCACCAACCCTGACAGAGTCATCGTTGAATGCGCACTGCATTTCCTCTTCAAGGCAACCAACAATTAGGATGAATACGAGGCACTTCTTGTGGGATTGAAGGTGTCTTGTGAGTTGGGTTTAAAGTGCTGAAGGTCTTCACGGACTCATAGCTCATGGTGGGCCAGGTCTCTGGCGAGTATGAAGGTCTAGATCCCATGATGGCTAGGTGTGTGGATAAGGTATGCTCATACATAGTGAACCTCCAGCACTTTAGCATTTTCCACATTCCTCGTGTGGAGAATGCCCAGGTTGATGTCCTCTCCAGGCTGGTGACCTTATTGAATTCTTTGCTGGGGCATACCTTCATCGAATATCTAGAGACTCTCAGCTTCGAGTCCGTAGTAGAGGTCCAATAGGTCACCTTCGAAGTTAGCTGGATGGACCCCTACATCAAATACATTACCACCGGCACCCTACCCGAGGATTGCATGGAGGCTGGCCTCCTCAAGAAGAAAGCCACGCGGTACGTGTTGATGGATGGGTAGCTTTATTGAAGGTCTTATTCCTACCCCTATTGAAGTGCTTGAAGCTATCAGAAGCTGCCTACGTGCTTCAAGAAATACACGAAGGCATCTATGAAAATCACTTGGGGGCAGGACTCTAGCTTATAAGGCACTCTGGCAAGGATACTTCTGGGAGACCATGCAAGAAGATGCCACTGATTTTGTGAGAAAATGTGATCGCTATCAACATCATGCCCATATCTAGTGTCAGTCGGTTGCCTCGCTATCCCAGCTATCAGCCTCGCAACTATTTTCCTAGTGGGGAATGGACATCCTAGGTCCTTTTCCTCCTGCATCTAGCCAATGGAAGTATTTGATTGAGGCCATCGACTACTTCATCAAATGGGTCAAGGCCGAATCCCTAGCATTGATCATTATGGTGAAGGTTAGATCATTCTTCTAGAAGTCAGTCATCTACCATTTTGGACTCCTGCACTCAGTCATCACTAACAACGAGCAACAATTTGACAACCAGGCTTTCAAAGAATCATGTGCTGACCTCAACATCCACCATTGCTTTACTTCAGTGGCTCACCCTCAAACCAACGGGGAGGCTGAGGTGACCAACCAAACCATCTTGCAAGGATTGCATACTAGATTGGATGAGGCCAAGGGTCGATGGATGGAAGAGCTCCCCAGTGTACTATGGGCTTACCACACTACACCCTGAATGGCAACAAGTGAGATGCCCTTCAACCTCATTTTTGGTTCAGAAGCTGTAATTTCGGTGGAGGTTGGTATGCTTATGCTACGATTAGTGAAATACAATAAGGCTAAAAATTTGGCCCGTGCCTCCTTAACTTGGACCTTCTGGATGAGATGAGGGACAAAGCTCTGGATGGTGGCATATCAGTAGTGAGTGGTGTGTTACTATAATGCCCGTGTCAGGCCCAAGACATTCCTCCCAAGCTACCTGGTCCTCAGACGAGCAGAAGTATCCCAACCAGGGAAATGTGGCAAGCTATCCTTGTTGACTCCTATCTTGATTTTGATGAATAATAAAATATTTAAGTATATTTGAGTACTAACTATGTGTTAAAAGTATGTTTAGCATACCAAAGTACTCATCAAATTTGTAATATGTTGAAAGTTCAAATGCTTATCATCTTATTGAAGAAGTCATTTATATTGATGGAATTTCAAGTTAAATGGATATTGGCACATAAGAATGATCTTGAAGGACTCAAATCTTAAATTTGGAAAAGTTTCAATAGAGTTTCAAGAGAGTTTCAACCTAGTGTCGACTCATGGAAGTGAAGTATCGACTCAAGGTATCGACTCATAGAAGCTTGCGCTGATATGTAGAAGAAGTTTTAGTTGTGTTGCCCAGTAAGCAACCCAAGAGGGGGATGAATTGGGTTTCAAAAAAAAATTAAATTCTAGAAAGCAAGGAAGAATCAATTCAATATAACTCAAGTGTTAGTGTAGTGCTTGTGAGTTTCTCAAGTATATGCAGTGGAATTTAAAAAGATAAGAGCAAATCAAATAGAGGTAAAGAAGAAAGAGCAAACAATACAAACACATAAGTTTTATAGTGGTTCAGTGCACACCAAAGCACCTACGTCCACTCCCTAAGATCCACTTGGAATTTTTACTATAATCTTTCTTGATTATAGTCGATTAGTTTTCCGGGCTCACTAATCACAACCCAACTTGTTTTCACCGGGAATACAAGTCAAAACCCCTTTGGTTTTGCGGGCTAACCAAAAATCTTGTTAGTTTTATGACCTAGGCTCACCAAGAACCTCCTTGGTTTTGTAAAATAGGCTAACCAAAAATCTTCATTGGTTTTAATACAAAGGCTTACCAACAGACCTCTACTTCAAGTTTCAAATCCCTTGAAACTAGAAACACAAGAAATAATTCAAGAATATAGTAAAGAATACAGAAAGCTTTCAATATAAAGGCAAGTATTTGTTTGAAGCTCTTGAAAACTTGTTGTGGATGCTTGTCCTCAATTTGTTGAAGCCTTAAATATAGCTTGAATGATTGAACTTGAATGCACTTTAATGCTTTGGAAGCTTGAAGGCTTTTTTTCACTTGAAAGTAGATGAAAACTTGAAGAATATTCAATGTAAACTTGTTCTCTATATCCCTCTTCATTTAAGAACCCTTTAAATACCTCATAGAGCCTCAAATGTCTGAATATGACCGTTGGAGGGCTGACACTAGCCGTTGGAGGGTGAAAGGGTCAATTTTGAGCTTCAAAAAACTAGCCGTTATTGTGCAGTCTGAACTCCAAGTGTCGACACTTCGAGTTATGAATCGACACCTGAGTCGATACTAACTTTTTGTGAGTCGGCACTTAGTTCAAAAATTATTTCTTGAAGCTTTCTGGAAATCTCAGGTGAGTCGACACTTCTTCTGGTGAGTCGATACGTGAGTCGATACTTGATCTTCATGTGTCGACACTTGAGAAAATTTCTCAAAACTCAGCATGTTCTGTAAACTTTTTATCTTAGGCATTAAGTCAACACGTGAGTTGACACATGAGTTGACACCTGGTCTTCATGAGTCGATACTTGAAGCGTGCCGCTGAAACTCCTTTTTGCATATCAGATTCTGGCTTCTGTGAGTCGACACTTCATCCCATGAGTCGATACCTCACTGAAACTTTTCGAAATAATGCTGAATCTTCTTCAATCCTAACATTTGATCTATTTCAAGTTATTCTTATGTTCTTAAGTCCATTCAAACTTGAGATTTTCATTTGGGAAGGGAACTTCAACAGTATGACAAGCAACCTTTTAACTAAGTTGATGAGTACCTTTTTCTGATAAAACATACTTCAATAAATAATTAGTACTCAAATATACTTAAGTGTTTTGTTAATCATCAAAATTAATATAGGAGTCAATAAGCTGGCATGCATGAAGTGTCAACTCATGAAGCTCAAGTGTTGACTTAAGGCTTGAGATCAGAAATGATGCAGAACATGCTAAATTCATGTTTTTCCTCAAGTATTGACTCATGAAGATGAAGTGTCGACTCAAATATCGATTCAACGAAAGAAGTGTCGATGCACTAGAGCACTCCAGAGAGCTTTAAAAGATATTTTTGACATAGTGTTGACTCAAGTATTGACTCATGAGTCAACTCATGACTTGAAGTGTCGATACCTGCAGGTCTGGATGAATAGTAATGGCTAGTTATTTGAAGCATAGAATTGGTCCTTTTTGGTTCTAACGGCTATTTTTTTCTCTCCAACGATCATAAATGATCATTTAAGGCTTGGAAAGGTATTTAAAGTGGATCAAACTCAAAATGGAAGCAACTAATGAGCAATTAATAAGAGTTCATTGAATATTCATTAGGAGATCATTACTTTTGAGTGAAGTTGAGCCTTCAAGCATTCAAGAGCATTCAAGAAGCATTAAAGTCCAATCTTCAAGCATCCATTAAGGCTTCAACAACTTGGGGACAAGCTTCTTAACTAAAATTAAAGAGCTTCAAAGAGATATTTATTTTTTTTTTGAAAGCTTATTGTATCTTTACTTTGTACTTGAATTTATTATTATTTCTAGTTTCAAGTGAATTGAAACTAGTGGTTTGGTTATTGGTGAGCTTTGTAAAATTGATGCGGGATGACTTTAAGACTGCTAAACATGCATGAAAAATAGTAAAATAATTTTTTTTTTATTTTTATAATTTTAATTATAAGCTAGATTTTCAAAATAAAGTATAAACTAGCAGAAGGACTAGCAGTGCAAACAATCATCGGGTCGTAGACATACTCATGCAAACCAATGAAATATCCAGGACCCGAGAGTTGAGAAACTCCAAATTTAGGATAGCTTATCTTCATTAAATTAGAAAATAAGATTTGGGAAGGTTTCTTACCAGTCAGAGATTGAAATTCAATTGCAGAAGAGATCACTTACAACTCTGATCAGAGCTTGGAAGAAGAAGCCTTGTTTCCCTTGAATCTGATGGCGAATCTGGGCAGTTCGGGCAGCAAAGAAGGCCTCCTTAGGGAGGGGAAGCACCTCGGGGATCCTATAAGCATTAGGGTTAATCAAAACAGCAATTAAAAATAAGAAAGGAACTATGGGTTGAAAGGAATCAGGATTAGGGTTAGAAGATGGCTGTTTGAAGCTTGTTGAAGAACTCCTTGCTTGGCGGCCTAGGGTACTCCTCCTTGGATGTGTGAAGGCTTGGATGATAGTGATTTAGGGTGTGGAAGGATGCTAGGGCATCAAGGAATTCTTTCAAACACAAAAATACAACCTAAAGAACCAAAACAAAACACCAACACAAGGTAATAACTCAAAATTTCAGCAAGTTGTATTCATAAGAAAGAGATGCTTACAAGAGGGGGAGGGGTGGGGTATTTATAGAGTTCCCATGCTCTCACTAACCATGGTTACACTTGGGTTACAAGTCCTCTTCCAAATTGGAATACAAGTCCTTTCCTAGCTAGGTTAGAATTACAAAGTTTAAAAGGATTAGAAATCCCAACTAGGTTAGGAATAAACTTGGTCTTCTCCTTCTCTTTAACTTGGACTTGGTCAATCCTCTTTGGATGTGGTCAACACTTCAAGGATGCATAGGGAGGCATGTTGGGCCTCTAGGAGTAGCAAGGAGCCGGCCCAAAGGGGCTTGGGTGCATGGGTTTGGGCCTCTGGAAGCTGGGGTGGCCTGTTAGCCAGGTAGTAGGAATATTCCCTGGAATCTTGCTTCTTAAGGGCTTTGGCTTGGCACCTGGCTTGATTTCTTTGGGCTGGGATGCAGGTGGACCTCTAGATTTATGGGTGCCCTATTCTAGGAATATGCTCTGGCATCTGGAAGGGAATCTGGGCATCTGGAGGGCATCTGGAAGGAATCAGGGTTTCCGGAAGCATCTTGGATCCTATGTTGTCACACAAAATCCAATGGCTGATGTAGTGGCCTTTGACTCCTGGATGTGACCTGGTGGAACTCTAAAATAGGGTAACGTCCTCTCTTGTATAAAAATTGGGCTCATACTGGACTCATAATTGATGTACATGACTCAAAATACTAACTAGGTTGAGGGTTGAGACAAATCAACTAACCTCAACTTATTACAGGACTCAATTCTAGTTGATTACAAAATTTGACACATTGCTAGGTAAACCAAATAGGGCCTAGTAATCTGTGTCTGATTCTGGTGCCCCCACCAAAACCAACTTACATTGTTGGTGAGCCTTGTGAAAATTAACTTGGTTTTTGGTTAGCCTTGTAAAAACCAAGAAGGGTTTTGATTAGTGAGCCCGGAAAAACTAATCTACTATAATCAAGTTGAGATTATAGTAAAATATTCTAGTGGACCTTGGGGAGTGGACATAGGTGCTTTTGTGTGCATACAATCACTATAAAATATTATGTGTTTATGATTGCTTCTACTCTTCTTGCATTTACTTCTTTATTTCTACTATATTTTAATTATCAAGCACATATACTCTTGAAATCACTAGCACTTTCATTATTTTTGAATTGGTACTTCTATGTAATCTTTGCAAAAATCTTTTTAGAAACCCAATTCACCCCCCCTCTTGGGTTGCTTTGCTTGGCAACAAGTGGGATCGGAGCCTTGTACTCAGCTTATAGGTCTAACTACCTTGAGTTAAAGATCTATGGTATCCCCTATACGTTCTAGTATTGTTGAGGGTCAAGCCTTAAATAGATCACCCTTTGTTAATGGCACTAATTACACTTATTGAAAAACTTGCATGAGAATTTATATGTATTCAATAGATTATAATCTTTGGAAAGTTGTTGTAAAAGGTCCCCATGTTCCTTCAATGATGGTTAATGGCATTTCCATTCCAAAACTAGAAGGGGATTGGGATGAAAATAATATTAAGCAATCAGAGCTTAATGCTAAAGCTATGAACCTGCTTTTTTGTACATTGGATCCTAGTGAATTTAATAGGATTTTTACATGCGCATCCATGAAAAAAATTTGGGACACACTTGAGGTTACTCATGAGGGTACCCATCAAGTAAAGAATACTAAAGTAAATATACTCATTCATGCATATGAAATATTTAGAATGGAGCCTAATGTATACTATTAAATTCTCAAGTCTTGGGAATTTATTACTGATATGTATACTAAATTTATTACTGATATGTATACTAAATTTACTAATATTGTAAATAGTATGAGAAGTCTTGGGAAGGTTATGTCTAACGTTGACCTTATAAATAAAATTCTCAAGTCTTTGCCAATATCTTGGGATCCGAAGGTTACGACAATATAAGAAGCTAAAGATGTTGAGTTACTTTCCTTGGAGCAACTTGTCGGTTCACTCATGACTTATGAGTTGAACTTGAAACAAAAAGTAGTGGATGTAGATAGAAAGAAGAAGATCATCGCATTCAAATCCACTACACCAAATGAGTCTTCAAGTGAAGAATCAGAAGGGTGAAAATGAAGATGAAGAGGCACTTGTGGCAAGAAAATTCAGAAGATTCATGAGAAAGAAAAAATCTTCTTATAAAAAAAGCCATAGCCTAGCAAGGAAAAAGGAAAAGAAAAAGAAAAAGAGAAGGAGAAGGATCAACCAATTTACTTCGAGTGCAGAAGCCCGAACACTATAAGATTGATTGTCCTCTCCTTAAGAAGTTCAAAAAGAAATTCAAAAAGAAGGCAATGATGGCAACATGGAGTGACAGTGAAGACTCTAGTTCAGAGGAAGAACAACTAAAAGTTGCCAATCTTTGCCTCATGGCACATGAAGATGAGGTACAATCTAAACTTGAATTTGAATTTGCATTTGAAGAACTTAGAGATGCTTTTGATGAACTTATACATGAATATAAATTACTAAAAAAAATTAAAAAAGCATGTTGATTTTTTTTCTTCTGAAAATACCAATTTTGTTAATGAAAACAATGATCTAAAAGCCAAGATTGATGTTTTAAAAAAATAAAATAATGTTTTATCAAAGAAAATAGAAGTTTTGAAAAGATCCAAGGTTGTTGTTATAAATAATGAACTTTTAAAGAAAACAAAGACTTTGAGGTAGAAAACAAGAAATTCAAAGATGAGCCTGATAAAGTTAAACCTTTTATTGAAAAGTTTATATTTAACTCTGAAAAGTTGAATCTACTATTGAATAATCAAAGAGCTGTATTTGATAAAGCTGGATTTGGTTACAAAAAACAAAAGAAATAAAAATTTTTCAAAAATTTCTTTGTTCCAGCATCATCTAATGTTACTTGCTTTAGTTGTAGAAAATTTAGATATAAAGCTTATCAATGCAATTTGAAAAAAATAAACAATTCAAAAAAATTTGGGTTCCAAAAGGAACCATTCTTACTAACCCTAAAGGACCCAAGATGGCTTGGGTACTTAAAATTAAAACTTGATCTATTTTGCAGGTGTATCTTGCAACCAAAGAGAAAAAGAGATTATGGTATCTTGACAGTGGTTGCTCAAGATACATGATAGGAGATGTGAAGCAATTCACTTTGCTAGAAGCTTTGAATGGAGGGAGTGTAACTTTTGGAGATAATAGTAAAGGCAAAATTATTGGTATTGGTAAAGTTTACATCTCTCCTTCTACCTTTATTGATAATGTTTTATTAGTTGAAGGATTAAAATATAATTTTCTTAGCATTAGTCAATTTTGTGACAAAGATTTTAAAGTAATTTTTGAATCATCCCTTTGCATGGTTTCTAGTCCTAATGATAATGGAGTGAAATTTATTGGAAATAGGCATGGCAACATCTACCTTGTTGATCTTGATAACATATCTTTACATGATGGTGAATGCCTAGATGCAATGAATGCCATAATTAATGAGACTAGTTAGTTTTGGCATCGTAGATTAGGTCATGCAAGCATACATTTACTTTTTAAATTATGCAAAAAAAATTAGTTAGAGATTTATCAAAACTTAGATTTGAGAAAGATAAAATTTGTGATGCTTGTTAATTTGGAAAACAATCAAGCATCCCTTTTAAATCAAAAGGAATTATTTCAACTTCTAGGCCACTAGAACTACTTCATATGGATCTCTTTGGACCAACTAGGACCACAAGCCTAGGAGGCAAGAGATATGGATTAGTGATAGTTGATGATTTCTCTCGATTTACTTGGATTTTATTTTTAGCACATAAAGATGAATCTTTTTCTGCTTTCATGAAGTTTTATCGAAAGGTTTCAAATAAAAAAGGTACTTCTGTTGTTTGTATTCGAAGTGACCATGGTACTGAATTTGAAAATCAAAAATTTGAAGATTTTTGTAATGAAAAAAGAATTGAATATAATTTTTCTGCACCTAGGACACCTCAACAAAATAGGATAGTAGAAAGAAAAAATAGAAATTTAAAAGAAATGGCACGCACAATGCTTTGCAAAAATGATCTTCCTAGATATTTTTGGGTCAAAGCTATTAATATTGCATGTTATATTTTAAACCATGTTTTGATCAGACCAATTTTAAAGAAAATCCCCTATGAGCTTTGGAAAGAAAAAAACCACTTTAAATTATTTTCGTGTATTTGGTTGCTGATATTTTATTTTAAATAATGGAAAAGATAATTTAGATAAATTTGATGCCAAGTCAGTGAAGGTATCTTTTTAGGATACTCTACATCTAGCAAGGTATATAGAGTTTTTAACAAAAGAACACTAATAGTAGAAGAGTCCATGCATGTAGTGTTTGAAGTGTCTACTGACAAATCCTCTAAAAAAGAGGATATTATTGATGATTATGTAGATATTAAAGAACTTAAGAAGCTGACTTTGGATGATCATCCTTCCAAAGATAACAAAGAAGATCAAAGCAAGGAGAATGAAGAAGAAGCCATAAGATCTTTACCAAAGGACAAAAGTCTATCCAAAGAATGGAGGTATGCTTATGGACATCCTAAGGAATTAATCCTAGGTGATCCATCGAAAGGGATAAGAACTAGATCTTCTATTAGAAATGAATGTGATTACGTTGCTTTTGTTTCATAAATTGAACTTAAATTATTGAAGAAGCTAAAAAAGACCCAAATTGGTGATTGCTATGCAAGAGGAACTAAATCTATTTGAAAGAAATAGTTTGGACGTCAATAGAAAGACCATCTAATACTTTTATAATTGGCACAAAATGGGTATTTAGGAATAAATTGGATAAAAATGGTATAGTAACTAGAAACAAGTCTAGACTGGTAGCTAAGAGTTACAATCAAGAAGAAGGAATTGATTTTGATGAAACTTTTGCTCCAGTAGCTAGACTTGAAGCCATTAGATTACTTCTAGCTTTTGCATATTTTATGGATTTCAAACTTTTTCAAATGGATGTTAAAAGTGCATTTTTGAATGGTTATATAGCTGAAGAAGGGTTTTGAAAATTTTGTACATCTTGATCATGTTTTCAAATTGCACAAAGTACTTTATGGTTTAAAACAAGCCCCTCGTGCATGGTATAAAAAACTTATTAAATTTTTAATTAAAAATGATTTTACTAGAGGTTATGTTGATACAACCCTATTTTTAAAGAAAAAGGCTGATGATCTCTTAGTTGTACAGATTTATGTCGATGATATTATATTTGGTGCAACTAATGAATATCTTTGTCAAGATTTTGCAAAGCTAATGTAGGGAGAGTTTGAGATGAGCATGATAGGAGAATTGAGCTACTTCCTCAGACTCTAGATCAAGCAAACAGATAAAGGGATCTTCATCAGCCAAACCAAATACACAAAGGAGATTCTAAAAAGGTTTGGGATGGAGAAAACTAAGCCTATTGGTACACCTATGAGCCCTTCATGTAAACTTGACAAGGATGAATCTGGTAACAAAGTTGATCAAAAATTCTATAAAGACATCATTGGATCATTACGGTACTTAATTACTAGTAGACCAGATATTATGTTTAGTGTATGTATGTATGCTAGATATTAGTCTGAGCCTAAGGAATCACATTTAATGGCTGTTAAGCATATTCTTAGATATTTATCTGGTACTCTTGACATTGGATTATGGTACTCTAAGAATTCAGCTATTGATTTAATTACATATTCTAATGCTAATTTTGTTGGATGTAAGTTAGATAGAAAAAATACTTCTAGAACTTGTCAATTTCTTGGAGTTAATTTAATCTCATAGTTTAGCAAGAAACAAAATTTTGTTGCACTATTTATAGCTGAAGCTGAATATATTGCAGCTGGAAGTTGTTGTGCTCAAATCCTATGGATTAAGCAACAACTTGAGGATTTTGGCATCAAATTAACTAAGATACCCATAAGATGTGATAATACAAGTGTAATTAATTTAACAAAAAATCTTGTTCAACATTCAAAAGTAAGCATATTGAAATTAGACATCATTTTATTAGAGATCATGTTCAAAACAATGATGTAATGCTTGAATTTGTTTCTACTGATATGCAATTAGCTGATATACTGACCAAGCCACTCAGTGAAGAAAGGTTCAGTATGATTAGAAGGGAATTAGGGGTCATTAATCCTTTTGATTACATCTCTATCATTTCGTATGACCTTTCAAATTTTCTTTGAGAATTTATTGATCAAAATGACTTTGAAAATCATATTTAATCATCTATTGACTATTAAAATCATTTATCTTGATTTCCTATGAATTTTTTTCTATTTTCCTGATTTTTCATGAAGTGTTGTCACTTTGAAGTGTCGACACCTCCAAGTGTCGACACTTGGAACAAAGTCGTGAGTCGATACTTGACCAGTGGGAACCGATGATTAAATAAGGAAATCGATTGGTTTCTCTTCATTTTTCTCCTAAAACCCTTGAGTCGACACCTCCCGAAATAGTTTTCAACTTCCATTTGTTCCCATTTTGTGTTTTTACTATTCTATTATTGATTTGAGCCTGTTTTTCCCTCTCTTCTTCATAATTGCTCATGGTTTTATCGTGATTCCTTTGTCCATTCCTCTTCCATTCATCTATTTCCTTTTTTTCCTGGAAGATGGGTCCCAGGAAGTAGTTAGTCAAGAGACCTTGACCTTCCATTCAGGATATAGAGTGGTGCACAAAAGCTCAACATGAAAATCAGGCAGCAAAGGTGGCAGCTCAGTAGAAGGTACCTATCCGACCACCATCACCTGGAGCAGACCGGATGGCCTCAAAGTCCATTATTGGAAGTCAGAGGTCGGAGGATGGATTTTGAGTTTATGAATTGACATCACTTCTGGATAAGAGATTGGCTGAGAGATGCACGGTTGACTTACTTCTACTCACTCAGAGAGAGGTTCTACCTAGCTTTGATATAAGAGTTTTATGGTACACTGGCTAAAGGAGCTGACAGCTGGATGGCTGAGGTTAGAGGGATTTTTATACCACTATCAGTGGAGATTTTAAGCAGAGCATGGTAGATCCCTATGACTGGGATAGTTGCGGACTCCCTGGTTGATAGGATTAGTGCCCTTAGATGTATATTTGAGAGTGACGACATTGGAGAGGGAGCCACCATTGTAGCATCATGACTTTCTCCAGAGATGAGACTTCTGTACCACATTGTTGCCCGGATTCTTCTACCAAAGATCGGATGCTTCGACTTCATCACAGAGAGAGAGCTGCTTGTGATGGTTTTCCTGATTTGGAGGACTCCTATTTGCCTATCGGTACTCATGATCTATTAGATGATGGAGGTAGCGACCAGCAGGAGATTGTGTCTGCCTTATAGCATAGGACTGACCATTCTATTTAGAGCCTATGGAGTTGATGTCGATGGAGAGCCCTATAGACAGCTACTCCACACTAACATCTATGATGAGAGATCTCTACATAAAATGGGCTATCACTTGCGCAGAGGTCGGTAGAGATGTAGGATATCTGGATAGACTACTGATGCTGATGATGAGGATGACATTGCTGAGGAGGAGCACATACACATAGATGAGGCTAGGATATCTGAGCCACCGAGAGATATACTTGAGTGATAGCCCAAGCCATCAGATTTGGCATATGCTAAGGTGCCAGCTCATGGAGACACTACAGATGAGAGGATCACTTGCTTGGAGATTGAGGTGATGATTGTTAGATAACGAGTAGATCATATTCACATGGAGATGAGGCTAGGCTTTCAGGAGGTGAGATAGGGACTCTCTGCTGTACTGGCTGCATTAGAGAGAATATCTTCTGCCAGGGCACCGTCACCTCCATCGTTGGATTCTCCACTTGCTCCACCAGCACCTCTAGCTCTAGCTTCAGACATTGAGATAGGAGACGGCCAGGGTGATTCTTCCATAGATTTTGACATTATAGACTATATAGCTGATCCTGAGGCGGATGCTACTGCTGATCAAGATACAATGCTCGTAGTTGACAAGATGAGGTCTTTAGAGACTATTCCTGATCCACCCAATTCTTCTGTCCAAACTTTAGTTCTTTCGAACACACCCATTACTCCTGATCCATTTGACTCTTTAGTTTCCACTCCTGTTCTTCATACTGATCCATCAGATACTCTTACTGATTTACCCACACCTTCATTTAGTCTACCCCCTAGGACACCAGTGATACCTACCACTTCTTCCTTGATTAGGGAACTAGGATTTTATACCCCTGTTTTTCATATTTTATCTTTTGGTCCATTGTTTGATATCACTCCATCTGTTCCTACACCCGTTCCTGACTTTGCTATTGACATTACCTCTTCTTCAGCACCAGCCAGAGGGAGAGCATATGCCAGAAGCTAAAGCCATGGATGTGGTGACATTCCCAGAGCTGTCCAGACCTGACTTGCAGATCTCCGACTTATGTGGCCATGACCCCGACCCTCTAGGATTACAGGATCGATTATTCTAAAGATTAGATCTTCCTCTGATGAGGAAAGCACCCCATAGGGTTGATATGTATATCAATCTATTTGCATATCAGTCTTTTACTGTATCAGTCTTTTAGTTTTATGTTGTTTGTGTCAAATTATGAATCAATGGCATCGAATTTTGTATCAAATTTTTAATCTTATGTATCAAATGTTTGAAATCTTATATATATGTTGACATTTTCAGCATTTATTTGGGTACTTCTATTTTACTGCAATATTTTATCTCTACCTTGTTTTATTTTCTCACCTTTTTCATGATGACAAAAAGGGGAAGAATTAGTGAATGGCAAAAAGGGGGAGTAATAAAAAAAAGAGAGTAAGAAAGCAATAAGTAAGGGGAAGAGAGAGAGAGAAAAGTTTTAAAGAAGGAATTTTAAAAATTTTAAATCTCTAAACCTTTTGGAAATATTTTTGAAAAATATTTTAAGCTTTGAAAAGTATTTTCAGATCATATATTGAGGGGAGCTTTTATTCCATGCTCTAATACTTTTCAATTTTATAATATGATACTCTTTATTTTATTTTTTATGCTAATACTCCTTACTTTTAATTTATATGTTCTAATACTCTTTGTTTTCATAGTTTGATACTCTTCATGTTTGAATATTTTTGCTCTGATACTCTCTATCTTTATGATATATTATTTGCTCTGATATGCTTTGACATTTATTGATACTCTAAAGCTTTCACTCTGATACTCCTAAAGATCTTTCTCAATACTTTTCATGTTTAATCAATTTTTGCTCAAATGCTTATTTTTCAAATCTATTTTATCTTTGATACACCTCTTGAACATCTCATATATATACAACTTAGCTCTGATACATTTTAATTATTGCTCTGATACATTACAGCTATGGCTCTGATATATTTAACTATATGAATTGAATTCTTTCTTATATAAATATTTACACAACTCTGGTACATTGAGACTATATGAATTGAATTCTTTCTTATATATATAACTCTAATACATTGAAAATGAGTTTTTGATCTTGATAAACATATAATATAGACTCTGATACTTATTATCAATAGCTCTAATACTTATAGTCAATTGCTCTATACTTATTGCAAATCTTTTGAGCTTACTATGTGTATATACTTAAAGATTTTATCATCATCAAAAGAAAAAGATTGTTGACTTCTATCTTGATTTTGATGAATAATAAAATACTTAAGTATATTTGAGTACTAACTGTGTGTTAAAAGTATGTTTAGCAGATCAAAGTACTCTTCAAATTTATAATGTGTTGAAAGTTCAAATGCTTGTCATCTTGTTGGAGAAGTCATTTATATTGATAGAATTTTAAGTTAAATGGACATTGGCATATAAGAATGATCTTGAAGGACTTAAATCTTAAATTTAAAAAAGTTTCAGCAGAGTTTCAGAGTATTTCTATGGAGTTTCAGCCAAATGTCGACTTATGAAAGTGAAGTGTCGACTTAAGGTGTCGCCTCACAGAAGCTTGAGTTGATATGTAGAAGAAGTTTCAGCTGGCATACATGAAATATCCACTCATGAAGCTCAAGTGTCGACTCAAGGCCTGAAACTAGAAATAATACAGAATATGCTGAATTCAAGTTTTTCCTTAAGTGTTGACTCATGAAGATGAAGTATCAACTTAAGTGTTGACTCACCAAAAGAAGTGTAGATGCACCAGAGCACTCCAGAGAGCTTCAAAGATATTTTTGACTTAGTGTCGACTCAAGTGTTGACTTATGACATGAAATGTTAACACCTGCAGGTCTGGATGAAAAGTAATGACTAATTTCTTGAAGCACATAATTGATCTTTTTTGGTTCTAACATCTATTTTCTTTTCTCCAACAGTCATAAATAGTCATTTAAAGCTTGGAAAGGTATTTAAAATGGACCAAACTCAAAATAAAAGCAACTAATGAGCAACTAATGAGAGTTCATTGAATATTCATTAAGAGATCATTACTTTTGAGTGAAGTTGAGCCTTTAAGCATTCAAGAGCATTCAAGAAGCATTCAAGTCCAATCTTCAAGCATCCATTAAGGCTTTAACAACTTGGGGATAAGCTTCTCAACTACAATCAAAGAGCTTTAAAGAGATATTTACTTTATTTTTGAAAGCTTACTATATTTATTATTGTTCCTAGTTTCAAGTGGATTGAAACTAGTGGTTTGGTTGTTGGTGAGCCTTGTAAAACCAACTTAGATTGTTGGTGAGCCAACTTAGATTATTGGTGAGCCTTGTTAAAACTAATTAGGTTGTTGGTGAGCCTTGTGAAAACCACTAGGTTTTTGGTTAGCCTTATGAAAACCAAGAAGGATTTTAATTAGTGAGCCCGGGAAAACTAATCTACTGTAATCAAGTTGAGATTATAGTAAAATATCCAGGTGGACCTTGGAGAGTGGACATAGGTACTTTTGTGTGTACTGAACCACTATAAAATATTGTGTGTTTATGATTGCTTCTACTCTTCTTGCATTTACTTCTTTATTTTCACTACATTTTAATTATCAAGCACACATACTCTTGAATTCACTAGCACATTCATTATTTCTGAATTGGCACTTATATTTAATCTTTGCAAAAAAACTTTTTAAAAACCTGATTCATCCCCCCTCTTGGGTTTTTTCATTGGGCAACAGTCTTCAAACTATGAAGACCCCTATAAGGTGGTCGAGGCTCTACTAAATGGAGACTGCTACCTCGCTATGCCTAAGGCGACCAGTACTCTCAGACATGGAATGCTAGCAATTTGAGGATGTACTACCAATAATATAAGGTTCTTCATCAATTATTAAAGTTTTTTATTGGTGCAACTTTATCTCCCACCTGTGCAGGAACTCGCTCACCCGATTACAAGTCTGGCGACCAAAGCCAGAAACTTATGAAGCCCGGCACTCAAAGTCGGGAAACTTATGAAGCCCCACACTCAAAGCCGAGAAACTTACGAAGCCCCGTACTCAAAGTCGAGAAACTTATGAAGACCCACATTCAAAGCCAGGAAACTTACGAAGCCCCGCATTCAAAGCCAGGAAACTTACGAAGCCCCGCACTCAAAGTCAGGAAACTTACGAAGCCCCTCATTCAAAGCTGAGAAACTTACGAACCCTGCACTCAAAGCCAGGAAACTTACGAAGCCACGCACTCAAGCTGGGAAACTTACGAAGCCCCACACTCAAAGTCAAAAAACTTATGAAGCCCCACACTCAAAGCTAGAAAACTTACGATGCCCCGCACTTAAAGCCAAAAAATTCACAAAGTCCTGCACTCAAAGCTGGAAGATTCTTGAAGCCCTGCACTGAACTGCCTTACTCACAATCTAGAGGTGTAAGCTGGAAGCCTCTGAAGTCCTGCTATCTATCGCTTGACTCATAGTTTAGCAAATCAAGCCAAAACACTCCAGAAGCCCTACACTCAAGTCCGCACAACCTCAAGACCAGCAAAGTAGGGATGGAGTGTTCTCAAAGTCCTACGTGCCAGTCCCAAGATTTTGGAATCAGTCCGGAGTGGCCAGGACTTAGAAAGGCTCACACGTGGCAACCATGGAGCCTATCTTCCTATCATGCAAAAAGGCAAAAGAGCTAAAGGAATGAAAGAGTGAGACAAAGTTCCCCAACTGAAAGCAAGTCCTTTGCAGCCTGAGCGTGGCTTGTTCTCTATTACAGAAGTAAGTCCTTCACAATTTGGGATATCCCTTGGAAATGCTTCAAAGTATGTCAAGGCAAAAAAAAGAGAAAAAAAAGAATAGAAGAGAAAAATGAGAAAGAAAGAAGACACATCAGTTGAAAAGAAATAATCTATTATTTATTGAAGTTCTCTTTATATCAGTCAAGGCTTCCAATTTGCTAGGAAGCCATCCAAAAAAAAAAATTCAAACACAGAAAGAAAAAAGAGTATTTTATAATTGAAGGAATGATGTCTTCATTAATCAAAAATTTTCTTTACAAAGTGAAGACTCCCGATAGGTCGGGAAGTCTTTCAAAATTTAATTACAAAAGGAAAAAGAAAAATTTAGGCTTTAGTCATCGGTTCCTTCCCTGGTTGATGAATGACTCCCCTGATGCCAATGTAGCATTGGACTGGGGGGCACCTCAGGCAGCAGAGACTTCGGCCTCGACCTCTACTCTAGACTTTGGCTCTGACTTCACCTCCGCCTTAGCATAAGAAACTGTTGGTGCCCTTGGGACAAGCAGCTCGGGCTAGATGTTCAATCCCTTCAGCCCGAAGAGATGGTTGGCCTTATCTTTGAAGTCATTGAACCCCTTGTGATAGGAATCCAGACTACCTTGGTGATCTCATCCTAGAAGGCTTCAGATGCCTTGAAGCGGGGGTCAGCCTCAGTGGCTTCCTTCTTTGCCACCTCCATCAGTGCTACAGCCATCGTGGGCCATCACAGCCCGGGCTGCCTCTTCCTCGAGCTGAGCCTAGAGGGTTTGCATCCTCTCCTCTAGGCTAGCTATCTCCATCACGGAGTTTGCTTCCTTCTCTATGAAGGGGAGAGTCTTCCCCCTCTCCGCCTTTAGAGCCCCATCAAGCTCGATGGATCTCTTCTCCAGCTCCCCCACCCTCACTTGGGAGCTAGCCAGTTGGTCTTGGAGGGCCTTCACCTAACCCTCCAGTCCTTGAACCCAGGCGGCTTGAGTCCAGGCTTCATCCCTCTCCTTGTGGAGGTGGTAGTCATGCTTCATTAGCCCCATGTAGGAGTCCCTAACGAGCTGAGCATCGGTGACCACCCGCAACAGTTGCACAGAGAAAGCTAGCTGACATCTAAATGGTAGAAGCAAAAAATGAAGTAATAAAAAAGATGGCTTACCGACAACAGTTAGGGGAAGACCCTAGTGAGGACATCCACCAGCTACCGGTCGCTCTTCTCCTGGCAGTCCTATGGTTGGATAATGGCATTCAGTATCTCCTCCACTAGCTTCCTGTCCTTCATTAGCTTCATGTCTCGAGGCAGGTAGAGAGACATCTTCTTCATTCCTGACCTCATCATCCCGAGTGGCTTCGAGGGCTCTGGTGTGGCCACTGGCAGCGATGCAGTGGTAGCGGGCTGGTCATTGATGGTTCTGCCTCCGGGCGATGGGGTCGGTCTCTCTGTGATGGTATCTTCTGCCACCTCCACCACCTTCGGCTGCAATGGAGCTTCGATTCATGGAAGGGTTGCTGAAGCTGCTGGCATGGCCCACTCCACGAGTGTGGCCTTGCTTTTATGTCTATGGTCTAGGGGTGGATCACTGGCCCAGGCGTAGTCGATGAAATATCGAGCTCCCTTCAAGCTGGCCCAGTGGTAATGTCCTCGCTGGGCTTCCACCCCGGCTCCTCCTGGGCCTTCTTCGTGGGTTCGTCTGTAGGCCCCACAGAGGCAGCCCTCTTGTTTGACATGTTCAGGAGCTGGCCTATAGTGAACTTCATCCCTGTGAAGCAAAAAGGGGTTGGTTAGTTTCATGTTGAAGCTAGATCTACATGGAAGGAAAAGATGCCCAACATTGAGCCTTACCCTGAGGTTGGGCTTGGCTGACTTTGGCATCCATGAGATTCCTCTAGGTCAGCAGGTCCCGAAGAGCCGGGACCTCAAAAGTGATGAGCCAGTTATACACTTCCTTGTCGGCTAGTTCGACTATAGATTGTCGGTTGGGGGAGCGGTCTGGGCCACTCCAAACCTAATCCACCTCTTCAACTGAGGTGATCAGAAATATGCTCTTCCACCCCTTGATGGAAGAAGGTAGGTCAAGCTTAATGAACCCCGGGCGGAGGGCCATGAACCACCACCTATTGTCAATTGGGTGGCACTTTAGGGTGAACAAGGCCTTGAAGATAGAGAAACGGGCTACGATCCCGTGGAAGTGGCAGAGGATAATGAAACAAAAAATGGTCCTGACAGCATTGGGGGTGAGCTGGGTCAGGACTAGATGATAGTTATTCAAGAAGGAAAGAAAGAAGGTGTGGAAAGGAAGATGGAGGCCCCCGAAGAAAAAATCTTCGTACAAGGTGATCTGGCCCAGGCCACTAGAAGTGACCCACTCCTCTAATCTTGGGATCGAGAGTCGAAAGGAATCAGGGACCCCATACTCACTTTGAACATGGAGGAGGTCCTCACTGGTCATCACTAAAGCAATGCCGGTGGGACTGGCCATGATGCGGGATGAAACATGCTAGAGGTTAACAAAAAGAAATTACAGTGTGAGTAGTAATTTCAGATTTAATGATGATTTTGTTCCCTAAAAATGGTCAAGAATAGGTTAGGGTTATCATGCAAAAATCAAAGTTCTACCCGCAGTTCAAGATTCTAACAAGTGATAATGAAAGTAGGAACCTAGGGTTAAGAAACCACCAATTTAGAATATGTTCATCTTCAATAAAATAGATCTAAAGAGAAGGGATTGTTTTTTTTTTTTTTGGTACCTGGCAATGATGATCAGTCTCTAAAACAAAGGGGTCGCACAACACTTTGGATGGGTGCCTGGAAGAAGAAGCTTCGTTCCTACGGATGCACCGGCTTTTCCTCAGATGGTCTCGAAGAAAGGAGGACCGTCTCCAAGGGTCGTAGCATTGGAGGGATCCTGCAAACACAGAGGGTTAGGGATGCAGAAGATGGAAAAAATATGAAGTTGGAAGTTTGGAAGAGAAGATAAGGGGAAGACGATGCCGTAGATGGCTGGTGGCCCAGAGAAGTAGGATGCCTGGGCTTGGAGCTGACGGCTTGGAACTTGGAGGATGCCTGGGTGCTTTAGGGTTGGCATCCTGGAGGAGGGAGAAGACCTGGCAGCTTAGGGTTTGGATGGAAGATAAATGATGGTAGCCTAGGTTTAGAAGATGAATGGGATGGCTAGGGTTTAGAAGCTGGATGGGGCAGCCTAGGGTTTGGAGATCGAAGATAGTTGGTTGGTCTGGGCCTCCACACCCTCTCCCTCATGGAGCATCAATGCACAAGGCATGGAAATAAAAGAAGAACACTCAAATTTTCATTCATTCAATAAACTTATTTTTACAAGAGGGAGGAGGGGTATTTATAGATCACCCAGCCCTCTCCCTATCAAAGTTGGAGTGCAACTCCCTGTCAAAGTTGGAGTATAAAGTTTGAGTGGGATAAGGAGAGTTGACTCATGGTTGGACTGGGAGGCTTGACTCCTTGTTGGACTGGGACATCAACTCTTTATTGCCTGGGGTGCCAACTTCTTGTTGGGTTGGGAGGGGGCGCCAATGCTGGTGGACTTGGGAGGTGCCAATGCTGGTGGGCTTGGGAGGTGCCAACTACTTGTGGGCTTGGGTGCCTGAATGGGGACCAGGGGTGGTGCATGAAGTTTGCTTTAGTGGGGGCCTGGTGACTCTCTTCTTGGACTTAATTTTGAATGAAGGAAATTAAAATTATAGGACTCACTTGACTGGACTAACAACAAAGGAACTTAATTAACTTATTGGACTTAATTGACTAAGTGAACTCAATAGACTTAATGACTCACTTTATTATAGGACTTAACCTTATTACAGGACTTGTTGACTCTGGTCTTGATTTTAATGATTGACAAAAATGTTTAAGTATATATGAGTACTAATTATATTTTAAGTGTATTTTCAGATCTTAGTACTCAACCATGTTGGATGAAGAAATGCTTGTATTTCAGTTGAAAAAGTCCTTAATTAATGGAAAATCAAGTATATGGACTTTGAAATTAATATGGAAGAACTTGAAGAGGTTAAAGTTTCAATTTGAAGATGTTTCAGCAATGGCACAGGCAAGTGTCGACACCTGGAAATGAAGTGTCGATACCTGAGGATCAAGTGTCGACACTTGAAAAGTGAAGTGTCGACTCAAGGCCTGAGACAAACAGAAAACTTCAGAAAGCACTTTCAGTCAATTGTCGACACCTAGAGCTGAAGTGTCGACACTTGGAAGTGAAGTATCGATACCTGGAAAATGAAGTGTCGACACTTGAAACTGAAGTGTCGACACCTGGAGGTAAGTGTCGACACTTGAACAGTACGCTAGTTTTCTGGGCTGCAGAACTTCTCCAACTTGGCTCCAACGGCCATATTTTCCTCCCTAATGGCTATAAATGGTCATTTAAGTATTGGGAGGCTATATAAATATCAAGAATCAAATGGGGAAGTAATCCTTGGTGAGTTTCTTGAATATTCTTAAAGGGTTCAATAGTTGAGTGATTAAAAGCCTTCAAGCTTCCAAGTTTCAAAGAGAGCATTCAAAGTCTACATCTACAAGCATCAATCAAAGGCTTCATCAACTTGAAGACAAGATCTTCATCAACAATCAAGGGCTTCAAAGAGATATTTGCTTTATTTTAGAAAGCTTTTATGTATTCATTTATACTTGCTCTTACATTGTTTTACTTAAGATTTTGGTGAGCCTGGAAAATCAAAGAGGTTTTGGTAAGCCTTGAAAACTAAGTGGTTGTTGGTGAGCCTTGAAACCATCTAGGATTTTACTTATGAGCCCAAAACCAAAACAAGTTGTTTAGGTTCTTGGTTATCCCGTAAAACCAAGAGTGGTTGTTGGTGAGCCTTGAAACCGACTAGGATTTGACTTGTGAGCCCGAAGACAAACAAGTTGTAAAGGTTGTTGGTGAGCCTAAGTTATAAAACCAAACTTAGTGAAATTCCCAAGGGTGGCTTGGGGAGTGGATGTAGGTGCTTGGTTGGCACCGAACCACTATAAACTTTTGTGTTTGTGTGATTGTTTTCTCTGGTGCTTTTATTTCTTTATTTCCGCTGCATTTATTTGAAATACACATGCACTTGAATTGCATTAGCACATACTTGCTTTAGTTCATATTTTAAATAGTACAAAAGTTTTATAAAACCCAATTCACCCCCCCTCTTGGGTTGCCTACGTGGCCTACAATTGGTATCAGAGCTCGTTGCTCTGATTGAAAATCTAACGATTTTAAGTTAAAGATTATGGCAACCCTTGTAGGTATTAGTGTTAGACCACCATTTTTCAATGGCATAAATTACACATTTGGAAAACTCGCATGCGCATCCATATTCAACCTATTAGTTTCATCTTTGAAAATCATTGTTAGTGGTCCTCATATTCCTTCCATTTTGGTTAATGGCATTTCCATTCCAAAGCTCGAAGAGGATTGGAATGAATATGACATTAAACAAACTGAACTCAATGCTAAAGCAATGAACTTGCTTTATTATGCATTGGACTTAAATGAATTTAATAGAATTTCTACATGCACATCGGCGAAGGAAATATGGGACACACTTGAAGTTACTCATGAGGGTACTCTTCAAGTGAAGAACACTAAAATTAATTTACTTGTACATTCTTTTGAAATTTTTGAAATGATGCATTATGAATCTATATCTGATATATTTTCAAGATTTATGACTATTATTAATGAATTAAAAAGTCTTAGTAAAATCTATACTAATGCTGATTTGGTGAACAAAATTCTTAGATCCTTGCCAAAATCATGGGATCTAAAGGTGACGGCGATCCAAGAAGCTAAAGATGTAGAAACCTTACCTTTGGAGGAGCTTATCGGTTCACTCATGACCTATGAGTTGAACTTATGGCAAAGGATAGTGGAAGCTGATACAGAAAAGAAGATAATGGCTTTCAAAGCCAAAAAGAAATTCAAGACAATGATGGCAACTTGGAGCGATAGCGAAGATTCAAGTACGGATGATGAAGTTGCTCATCTTTGCTTCATGGAAAATAAGGAAAAGGTATGTACTGAAAATGATTATAATTTTACCTTTGATGAACTACATAATGCATCTAATGATCTTGTGCATGAATATAGATTGCTAAAAATTGAGCACAAAAAATTAATTAGGCATGTAGATTCATTTTCTCTTGATAACACCAATTTTGCAAATAAAAATGGTGATTTAAATGCCAAGATTGATATTTTGAAAAATGAAAATGAATTTTTAGAAAAAGAAAATGTTATTTTGAAAGATTTATGTGATAAAGTTTTTAATGAGAAAAATATTTTGATTGAGGAGAAGAAGCAAAAATTTTTGAAGAATTTCTATATTCCTGCTTCTTTCAATTTATCTTCTAAATGTGGTTTTAATACTTATCCTTCTAGATTAAGAAAAGTTTGGGTTCCGAAAGGAACCATAATTACTAATCATAAAGGATCCAAGAAAGTTTGGGTACCAAAAATATCCACTTAATTTGTTTTGCAAGAATGTCTTGTAACCCAACATGAAGAAAGAAAGTTCTTGAAAAGAGGTTGTACAAGACAATTTAAAGAAGTGGACAAGCTACATTTTGAACTAAATGGTAAAAGAAGGACTTTGTATATTGGTAAATTCTAAACATCTCCTTCCATAATTAAAAATATAGATTAATTTTTTATTGCATCAATTACTTTGAAAAATTATTTTAAATAGTTAATTAGAATCAAGTTTGGACTTTTCATCATTGGCTATGATCATAAACTTTTTGGTGTTGATGAAATTCATGCTATCATGATTAAACTTATGATTGTAAGACCTTTACTTGATTTTGATTAATGTATCTTAAATTATTTCATGAAAAATACTTTTAAAGATGCATATTGATTTGAAAAATGTTTTAATTGATTGATTAGAATCAAGCTTAGACTAATAATCATTTGTTGTGATCATGACCATTTTGATGTTGATGGATTTCAAGCTCTCATGGTCAAACTTGTAATTATTAGATTTTCACTTGATTTTGATTAATACAGTTTTTGAATTATTTAAAGTGAAATATTATGATTTACGTGCTTTCATTGTTGGCATCTATGCTTAAGTTAGAATTGATTTGAATCAAGTATAGAACTGGTAGTTAAGGGTTACATTTAAGAAGAAAGTATGCATATTGACAAACCCTTGCTCTAGTAGCTAGACTTGATATCATATTACTTCTAGCATTTGTATGGATACCAAATCATCTTAAATGAATTTAAAATCATGCTAAAAGTCTAAATGATCAATCATTTGTATTTTGAAAATCTTGAATAACTTGAAAAATTCAAATATTTGATTTCAGACTTAGAATTTATATTCATTATCTATAATTATGTTGCATGTGCTTTCATGTTCTTATTCATCAAATGAATGCATATTTTAAGGGAGAATAATATTTAGGGGGAGCATCCAAATATTTGTTATCATATATGATGCTTTGAATGTTTTGCTTGATATCATGCTGTATTTATATTGCTTTGATACTCTTTCTCCTTGTTTTCAAATCTAATTTTTTAAGGGAAGTTACATTCAAATGGTATCATATTTCAATTGGTATCATATTCAATTTGTATCATATTCAATTGATATCATAATTATTTGATTTCATGCATTGATTTTGATGACCTACTTGCTATTTTTTTCTGACTTCATTCTCACTTTGTATTGCCTTTCACCCTTTTTCATGATGTCAAAAAGGGGAAGAAAATTGTTAAGTATGAAAAGGGGAAGATTGGATAAACATGAAAAATCATTTGAGAAATGAAAGAAAGTGCAAAGGGGGAGAAGAAAGCAAATTTTTAATCTTAAGGAAATAATTAGTAAGGGGGAGTTTGTCTTAAATAAATTTTGCATATTTTTAAGAAATGTTTCTAAAAAATCTTTTGAATCATATATTGAGGGGCAGCTTAGTGCTTATTGATTTTTGAGCTTATATGTTTATACTATTGTTAATCTTTTAAACTTACCCTTTAATATGTGTATGAGACTAACATAAATTTAATAGATGAATATGAAGGGGAAGACTGTGAAGAGAACAACTTTAATACCTTACCTGAGAAAACCTTTGGTAAAGAAAAGATTATTGAGCCTAGTCCTGAAACATCAGAACAACCAAAATTTAGTGAGGACTTGGTTCCTGTAAGACAATGCCCTCAGGAAGAACCCAATACTTTAGCTTCGACACAAGAACTCCTTCAGGTACCTGAGAAGAACCCAATCATTATTCTAGAATACTTTCCTGATGACCTTCAACTACCTAGAAGCATCCCGCCTGTAGATCAAAATTCTAATCTTAAGGTCATCATGAGTAAACAAGGTCTATTTCAAGATTCTCCTAAATTATCCCAAGTCTCGGATTCCTATTTCCTGCCTTTCCCTAAGTCTTATCATAATTTTAGAGCCATTAAGTTTCATTTTGATGAGATTACTAGGATGCATGAGCTTTTAAAGCCTATTCCTTTTGCTACCTACTTTTGGAAAACCTTATGGCATTTGCTAGGAACCCATGATAAATTCTCATGTGCATACCAGACCAGGGTCAAACCTAGAGAGTCATTAATCTGTTAGGTTTAGGCCCTAGAGAGTCCAATAAAATTCCTCTCAATAAAGATGCCTAGTTCAGTCTGCATTTGTAAGTACTTGTGTAAATTTCTGAGTCTGCTGAATCTTTCGCATAGCATGTTATAAATTTGCATAAAGAAATCAGTAATAAGATCAAACTGAGCAATGAGACTTACAAACATTTAGCTGATTCACATAAGAGGGCTAAAGAATTCTGTGAAGGAGATTATGCGATGATTAGGCTCAACCCTGAACGGTTCCCCTCTGGAACCATAAAGAAGCTGCATGCCCGCGGAGCGGGACCTTTTAAGATCTTAAAGAAAATAGGGCCTAATGCATATGTTTTGGAACTTCCACCTAATATGGGTATTAGTACAACAATGTTTCAGACCTAGTAGAATACAAAGAACCACTACTAATACCTAGTGAGCCTTTTGAGCCAGAAACTTTCATTGAGAGTGAACATATTTCCGAGTGTCCACCACCAACCTTACCTAAGCAGAGAGAGAGGATTGAGAGAATCCTGGATGACAAGATCATTACTACCAGGAATAAGGACTATCAGCGATACCTGGTTCAATGGCAAGGTCGACCTGAGTCCGACAACTCTTGGATTACTCGAGAGGACCTGCAAAGACTTAACCCAGACTTGTTCGAGCATTACCAGGGCAAAACTGAACCATACTCGACTGGGTCGAGTTCTGCCCACCCCAGGAGAATTGGTGTGGACACCAGAAGCCGAAAGAAACTTCACTCCAACAAGGTTAGCCTTATCCCAATTTGGATCGAAGATAATTAGGTTACCTTGTATCCTTTAGTTCAAAAATATTTTATTTTCAAGAGTCATTTCCTTTTCAAGAGTCCTGTAATTAATTTTGAGTTTCAAATCAAGAGTGTTTATTGAGTCCTGTAATTACTTTTAAAATTTCATTTCCTGTAAGTCCATTTCAAGTTTTAAAGTCTAGGTCAGTCAAGTCAGTTCAGTTGAGTTAAGTCTAATTCAGTTGAGTTAAGTCTAATCAAGTCTTAAAGCCATGAAAGCCAGCAACAAGACTCAAATTCTAGACCTCAGAATTTGACCACATGAAGAAGAGAAGACACATCAACCAAGCAAGAGAAAAGGACCATCAACTAGGACCACTAGGCGCCACATGTCATTCTTATCCAAGTAGAAGACCACCTCACCATGCCACGTCATCAGGTGCCACTTCACCAGCCACCTCATCACCCTTTGGGCGCCAACAAGGAAGATTCAAATTCAAGGAGGTTGGCCACATCCCTCCAAGTCCTCCACCAAATCCTCCAACCCCCCCCCACATCCCTCCAAACTCTCCACCAAATCCTCCAACCCCCCTTGTATTCCTCCTCGATTTGGGGAGTTTTTAAATTTCAAAAGCTAGCTTTGTGAGGCTATTAAAAGCCTTGGAGGCCCATTGTAAAAGGGATTGATTTGGATGAGATGAATGAAAAATGAAGTTGAAGTTGAAGTTGTAGTCTTATATTATTTCTTTGAGTGATTGTTCCTAAGCCCCCTTCCCCCCCACTCGAATCTACTTTCTTCTCCAAGCCATCCAACGCCAAGTTCAAGAAGGATACATTGGAACCGACCAAACCATCTCAGACTTCCTTCCTTGCTCATAAATTATTCCATCCCTTCCATATGCCTGCTTTCTTCTTCCTTAACTTTTGATCTTCATTGCAGGGTCCTTCGAAGTCTTTGAGTTGTGAACAAGGTTCCCCTTGACAATGAACCAACAAGCTGAAGCCCAAGCCCAGCGTTCTGATCTCTGTTATCCGAGTTCTCCAGTCCAGAGCATCGGTAGTTTCAAGGTTTGAAATCATTAGAAGGTTGGAAAGCTCAACAAGGCAAGTCCTCAATCATTAGCCCCTATTGTCTAGATCTTCTTCCTTCTTAGTTTTAGGATTGTGTCTAATCATGTAATAGTCCCTTTTCATGTAATCCTTAAGGCTTATTATGATGAGTACAATGCTAGTGTAATTAGGTTTCATTGCTCTACAAACACGAATCAAATCACTAATCATATGCTTGCCGCATCAGGGAGGCTATATAAACATCAAGAATCAAATAGGAAAGTAATCCTTTGGTGAGTTTCTTGAATATTCTTAAAGGATTCAATAGTTGAGTGATTAAAAGCCTTCAAGTTTCCAAGTTTCAAAGAGAGCATTCAAAGTCTACATCTACAAGCATCAATCAAAGGCTTTATCAACTTGAAGACAAGATCTTCATCAACAATCAAGGTCTTCAAGAGATATTTGCTTTATTTTAGAAAGCTTTTATTGTATTCATTTATACTTGTTCTTACATTGTTTTACTTAAGGTTTTTGGTAAGCCTTGGAAAACCAAAGAGGTTTTTGGTAAGCCTTGAAAATCAAAGTGGTTGTTGGTGAGCCTTGAAACCATCTAGGGTTTTACTTGTGAGCCCGAAGCCAAAACAAGTTGTTTAGGTTCTTGGTTATCCTGTAAAACCAAGAGTGGTTGTTGGTGAGCCTTGAAACCAACTAGGGTTTGACTTGTGAGCTCGAAGATAAAACAAGTTGTAAAGGTTGTTAGTGAGCCTAAGTTATAAAACCAAACTTAGTGGAATTTCCAAGGGTGGCTTGGGGAGTGGATGTAGGTGCTTGGTTGGCACCGAACCACTATAAACCTTTGTATTTGTGTGATTGTTCTTTTTGTGCTTTTATTTCTTTATTTTCGATGCATTTATTTGAAATACACATGCACTTGAATTTCATTAGCACATACTTGCTTTAGTTCATATTTTAAATAGTACAAAAGTTTTATAAAATCCAATTCACCCCCCCTCTTGGGTTGCCTACGTGGGCCTACAAGACTCAAGCTACTCAGGACTATTGGACTCAAATAGACTATGGGACTTAAAATTCTAATCAGAAATCCATAATGGGCCCAGTAATCTCTGTCTGATCCTCATGCCTGTACCAATTTTCCCGGGTTGGAAGGAACTCGACCCTATCGAGTAAGGGTCAATTTGGCTCTGGTACTGCTCTAATAGGTATGGATCGAGGTATTGCAGATCCTCTCGAGTGATCTACGAATCCTCAGATTCTTGTCGACCTTGCCAATGAACCAAGTAATGTTTGTAGCCTTCGTTCCGGGTACTAATAGCTAGTCATCCAGGATATGCTCAATCCTTTCTCCTTTCCCAGGTAAATTTATTGGTGGACACTCACGTATGGGTTTGCTCTCAAGAAAAGGGTTAGGTCCAAAGGGCTCACTGGGTATCATTGCTGGCTTCTTATACTCAACTAAGTCTGAGATATAGAAGGTTGAGCTAATGCCAAATTCGGGTGGCAACTCGAGCACATAGGCATTAGGTCCAACTTTCTTTATCACTTTGAAGGATCCAACTCCACGGGCATGTAACTTTTTCACGATCCCCGGAGGAAACTGCTCAGGCCTAAGCCTAATCATTACATAATCCTCCTCAACAAATTCTTTAACTCTTTTTCAGGAATTAGCCATGTCTTTATAAATATCATTGCTCACATTAATTGTTGACCCCATAAGTGATTTTGATGATAACCTAACATTGGAGCATGCACATTTATTTCTAACAACTCTTCAAGTATGTTACAAGTTTTTGTAGGATGAGTTAATTTTTCAAACTTCAACTCCTACACCTTTGTTTCTTGTTTGAGTTGTATTGTAATATGTTTCTGTAAAGAAGAACCCAATAAAAAAGCTAAGAAAAAATTATGTAAAAAGGGTTACTTCTGTGTGTGTGCGCCTTAGAATTATTTTGAGTTGGTTTGCATGAAAAATGTAAGAGAGCTGGTGATAGTTTTTCTTTGAGTCTAATTGTAAAAATCTTGAAGAAAAATATTCGAGCCAACCCAGCATGTTGAAGAGCCGACTCCTCCTAGTGGCACACAGCAAGGATTCTGGTACGTAGCAATTTGAGCCGACTCGAAGGTTACCGAGACGACTCCAGTGAATCCAAGTCGACTGGAATATGTCCGAGCTGACTCCTCCAGAGTCCAGTTTTTGAAGATTTTTTAGAACAGCCAGGCGAGCCGACCCGAACCAGAAAGAGCCGACTCTACCAGACCTAATTTTGAAGACCTGAGAAAGTGAGCTGACCCGAACTGCATTGAGCCAACTCTTTTAGAGTGATGATTTTAAAACCTGAGAAGAAGAGTTGACCAATAATCAAAAGAGCTGACTCCTCGACTTCAAGTTTTTTCAAAGATATAAGTTTGAGCCGACCCGAGCTACAAAAAGCTGACTCATCTAGAGTGAAGTTTTGTGCCTTGAGATAAAGAGCCGATTGCATTGAACATTTGGTGACTCGACCTATCGACTCGAAGGATCCAAGCCGACTCGAAGGAATCCGAGCCGACTCGAACATCGCTTTCAGGTATCTAACGGCTAGTTCCAAAATTTATTTTTGAATGCCAAAAAGTGCTCCAACGATCACAAATCATTTTTCAATGGTCTACAATGGCTAGAACTGCCTTGGAATGATAGAAGACCTTATATTTGAAGGATTTGAACTTCCTTGAAGAAAATAATTAGAGAGTTCTTCTAAGTTTTGAGAGCTACATTGAATATCCTACCTACCAACAAGAAAGAGAGCACAAGAGCATTCAAGCAAGCCTTCAAGTCTTCACCAACTCTGATATGAAGCTTGAAGCAATTTTGGAAGAAGCCACTAAAGCAATTAAAGCTCATTTAAGTGCAAGTCAAGTGGACTTCTATCAAGCTGCACCGGTAACTATCCGACAAATTGAGTTTGTCATTTTTGTTGTATTTCTTTCAATTCATTTTATTGAATTGTTGGGTTATTGGTGAGCCTGTTGAAAAACCAAATAGGTTCTTGGTGAGCCTTGATAAAAATCAAGTGTTGGGTTCTTGGTGATCTTGGTAAAACCAAGTTAGGTTTCTTTGGTGAGCTTGTTCAAAACCAAAAGGTGTTGGGTTTTCTTTGGTGATCTCGTTAAAACCAAAGTATAGAGGTTTTGAATTGTGATCTTGTAAAACAATCCGACTGTATTCTGGTGTGAATATAGTAGAAATTCCAAGTGGTATCTTGGGTAGTGGACGTAGGAGCTGGGTTGCTCCGAACCACTATAAACCTTGTGTGTTTGTATTATGATTCTCTGATTTCCCTTAGCTTCTGCATTTAGTTCTTAGTCTCAACACACAACACTTTAAAAAAAAAAATTAATTGCACATTATCTACTGTAAATTTTTAAATTCTCAATTCACCCCCCTCTTGGATAGCCACCTGGGCAACAACTGGTATCAAAGCAGTGTCTCTGATTATACTAGAGTAAAGATTGATGGTTCATCCCATGAGTACATTCCTGGCAGAAGGCCAGTTAACTAATAGACCTCCGCTCTTCATAGGCACAAATTATTCTTATTGGAAAGCAAGAATGAAAATTTATATGCAAGCTATTGATTTTCAATTATGGAAGGTTATTTTTAAAGGGCCACATGTTCCCATGATTAAAATTGATGGTGTGGATGTCCCTAAGCTTGAAGAGGAATGGGATGAACACGACATGAAATTAGGAAAATTGAATGCCAAAGCCTTGAACTTGCTTTACCGTGCTTTGGATTCAAATGAGTTTAATCGAATTTTCATTTGCACTTCAGCAAAGAAAATTTGGGATAAACTTGAGGTGACCCACGAAGAAACTTCTCAAGTGAAAACTTCAAAGATTAATCTTTTAGTGCATAATTATGAATTGTTTAAAATGGAGCCTAATGAAAATATCTCTGCCATGTAGACTAGATTTACAGATATTATTAATGGTTTGAAAAGTCTTGGTAGGGTTTATTCCAATGCTGAATTGGTACAAAAGATATTGAGATCACTTCCTGACAAATGGGATCCTAAAGTTACTGCCATCTAGAAAGCTAAAGATTTTAACACTTTATCCATGGATGAACTAATTGGTTCTCTCATCTTACATGAATTGGCCATGCAGCATAGAACGGATGATGATCAAAAAAAGAAGAAAACAATTGCATTCAAGGCTGCATTAGAATCAAAGGATGATGAAGAGATGGAAGATGACTCTACCTCCTCCGAAGATGATCTAGAAGATGAAGACATTGCAATGGTCGTAAGGAAATTTAGAAAGTTTATGGGAAAGAAGAAAGGAAGATACAACAGAAAATTCCATAAATAAGGTGAACATACAAAAGAAAATGACAGGGACAAAGACAAAGATAAGGAATAAGTCCCCACCTGCTATGAATATAAGAAACTGGAGCACATTTGTCCAGACTGTCCACTACTAAGAAAATTTTTCAAAAAGAAGAAAAAGAAAGCGATGCTTGCCATGTGGAGCTACAGTGAAGACTCCACTTTAACTGAAGAAGAAGAGACCATGAAAATAGCTAACTTATGTCTAATGGGTCTCGAAGATGAGGTAACTTCCCCTGATACTCAAATTGAATTTATATTTGATGAGTTAAATTCTGCATTTTATGACCTCTAATCTGAATTTAAAAAGGCAGGAGTAAAGATTAGATCATTAAAGCATATCAATGATTCTTTACTTAAAGAAAAAGAGGAAATTTCAGAAAAGAATACTTTATTGCAAAAAGAACTTCATATCCTTTCTGAAAAGTATAATGTTTTGAAAACTAAAATAGTGAATTTCATGATAAAAATAATATTTTGTTGAAAGAAAATAATGAGCTAAAAAAGGAGGTTGAAAAACTCAAGCTACTTGTTGAAAAATTAACTTTATCTTCTAACAAGCTTGAGTTGATTCTTAAAGATCAAAGAATTTCTGGTAATAAAGCTGGAATCGATTTTAATACTTCAAATTCAAATTATATTTTAGCAACTACATTTGTGAAATAAAAAGATTTTGTTCCCAAGCCTACTTCTCAAAAAGCTTTTGTAACAAAAGGTTCTACTTCCATTTCAAAAGCCATTGTGTATGTTTCGAAAAGGTCAATTACAAAACCTGCTATTTCTGCACTTTATGCATCTAGAATTTCAAAGTATAAATCCTTTCAGAATTCTAGAATAATATGTTTTGCTTGCAAAGAAATAGGACATATAGCTTTCAACTGCAATACTATTAGAAATGCCCAAATAAATCAAGAAAAACTTGGGTTCCCAAAGGAACCACCTCAGCTAACCTGCAAGGACCCAAGTTAGCTTGGGTACCTAAAAGAACTCCTTAATTTTCTTGCAAGAATGTCTTGCAGCCTAGAAATTGAAGAAAAGATGGTATCTCAATAGTGGCTATTTAAGATATATGACGGGTGACAAGGATCAGTTAATCACCCTGGAAATGAAAGAAGGAGGTATGATTACTTTTGGAGGCATTGGCAAAGGAAAAATAATCAAAATCGGTAAGATCAAAATAGCCCCCTGTACTTTCATTGAAGATGTGCTGCTAGTAGATAAATTGAAGTATAATTTATTGAGTATTAGTCAATTATGTGATAAAGGCTTTAAAGTTATCTTCGAATTATCTATGTATATAGTAACAAACTCTCTTGATTCTTGTAGTAAATTCATTGGACATAGACTTGGAAATATTTATATGGTAGATCTAAATGATCTTGCCATGTTAAGTAGTTCTAGTTTAGTTGCAATGAATGCTAAGACCAAGGAGTCTTGTTTATTATGGCATAGAAGATTAGGTCATGCTAGCATGCATACTATTGTCAAGTTAATCTCCAAAAATCTTGTTAGAGGCATGCCTAAGTTTAAAGTTGATTTTGATCATGTTTGTGAAGCATGCCAAATGGGTAAACAAACTAAGGGGAGATTTAAATCCAAAAATATGATTTCAACTTCTAGACTTCTAGAACTACTTTACATGGACTTATTTGGACCAACTAGGACCACAAGCCTAGGAGGTATGAAATATGCCCTTGTGATTATAGATGATTTTTCCATATTTACATGGGTTTTGTTTATTGCTCACAAAGATGAAACTTTCAAAGTGTTTAGAAAATTTTACAAAAAAGTTTCAAATCATAAAAATCTTTTTATAATTTCAATTAGGAGCGATCATGGCACTAAATTTGAAAATCAATTTTTCAATGATTATTGTACTAAAAACAGTATTGATCATAACTTCTCCGCTCCTAGAACACCACAACAAAATGGTGTTGTAGAGAGAAAAAATAGGACTTTGGAAGAAATGGCCTGAACAATGTTATGTGAAGGTAATCTTCCAAGGTACTTTTGGATAGAAGTGGTGAATACTGCTTGTTATATTTTAAATCGTGTTTTGATCCGTCCTATTTTGAAGAAAAGCCCCTATGAGCTTTGGAATGAAAAGAAACCCAATATCAATTACTTTCGTGTGTTTGGATGCAAATGCTTTGTACTTAATAATGGTAAGGATAATCTAGGAAAATCTGATGCTAAATCTGATGAAGCAATTTTCCTTGGTTACTCATTACATAGCAAAGCATATAGAGTTTTTAATAAAAGGACTCTCACTGTTGAAGAGTCAATGCATGTTATTTTTGATGAAACTAACCCCTCACCATCTAGAAAAGATGAGTGTATTGACAATGATGCAGGTACTATTCAAAAAGAGATGGAAGACATGAGTATTCAAGAAAGACCAATTGAAGAAGAAGAAGAACGGTAAGTAAGGATCACACCGATCTACCAACTGAATGGAGGTACGATACTTCCCATCCTAAAGAATTAATTATTGGTGATCCTTCACAAGGTATTAGGACTAAGTCTGCACATAGGACTGTACATGACTACCTAACCTTTGTATCATAGATAGAGCCTCACACTTTAGAAGAAGCTGAAAGTGACCCAAACTGGATGATGGCTATGCATGATGAATTGAACCAGTTTGAAAGAAATAAGGTTTGGACACTAGTTGATGACATAAAAACCATCCAATCATAGGAACCAAATAGGTATATAGGAACAAACTAGATGAACAAGGAAATGTCATTAGAAACAAAGCTAGATTAGTGGCTAAGGAATATAGTCAAGAAGAAGGTATAGATTTTGATTAAACTTTTGCACCCGTAGCAAGATTAGAAGCCATTAGATTACTTCTTGCATTTGCTTGCTACATGAATTTTAAACTTTTTCAAATGGATATGAAAAGTGCATTTCTAAATGGTTTTATCTCCGAACAAGTTTTTATAGAACAACCACCGGGTTTTGAAAATTATGTTTTTCCAAACCATGTGTTTAAACTCAATAAAGATTTATATGGTTTGAAACAAGCTCCTAGAGCCTGGTATGATAGACTTAGCACCTTCTTGATTGAAAATAATTTTTCAAGAAGAAATGTTGATAAAACTTTTTTCATCAAAATGAAAAACAATGATATACTAGTTGTACAAATTTATGTTGATAATATTATTTTTGGTGCAACTAATGAAAGTTTTTATAAAGAATTTGCTAAGCTAATGCAGGGAGAATTTGAAATGAGCCTAATGGGTGAACTTAATTACTTCCTCAGACTCAAGTAAAGCAAATAAAGGAAGGGATCTTCATCAACCAAGCCAAATATACCAAGGAAATAATTAAAAAGTTTGGTATGGAGACGAGCAAACAAATGAGCACACCCATGAGCCCATCTTGCAAATTGGACAAGGATGAAAACGGATCCAATGTTGACCAAAAGCTATATAAAGGTATGATCAAATCCTTATTATATTCAACTACAAGTAGACCGGATATCTTATACAGTATATGTGTATGTGCTAGATTTCAATGTAATTCTAAAGAAATACATATGCTTGCTGTTAAAAGAATATTAAGATATTTGAAAGGTATAAGTAATCTAGGTCTTTGGTTTTCAAAAAAATAGTATTTGAATTTAGTTGGATTTTCTGATACTGATTATGCTGGTTGTAAAGTTGATAGAAAAAGCACAGCGGCACATGTTAATTTCTAGGGTTGAATTTAATCCATGGCACTGTAAGAAACAAAACTCGATAGTACTTTCTACTGCTGAGGCAAAGTATGTTGCTGCAGGGAGTTGTTGTGCACAAGTGTTATGGATTAAACAGCTAGAAGACTTTGGTGTTACACTATACAAAATTCCTATCAAGTGTGATAACATAAGTGCTATAAATTTAACCAAAAATTCTATTCAGTATTTAAGGACTAAGCACATTGAAATTAGACACCATTTTATTAGAGACCATGTTTTGAATGGTGATATAGAACTAGAATTTATCCCAACTGAAAAATAATTAGCTGACATTTTTACTAAGCCACTAAACTAGGATAGATTTGAATTGCTTAGAGGAGAATTAGGGATTTGTCATCCTTTCTAAATTTAGACAATCTAATTTTCTTAAAAAACTAAGGATGAATTATCAAGAAAACCTCCTACAATTATTCATGATTTTTAAACAACTTTCCTTGAACTTTCATAGTATCGAATTCAATTTCTGAATCATTTCAATTTATGTGGAAAGTTTCTGTTCGAGTTGACTCGAGCAATTTTGCTCTGGTCGATCAGCTCAAGTGTCTATGTTTTCTACTCTTGCTCTGGTCGAGCAGACTAGGTCAACCTATTGTCTTGCCTAGCTAACTCGATGTTCTATTTTTTCTGAGTTCGCTCTGGTTGAGCCAACCTGGATATTTCTAGGGTTGGGCGAGCCGACTCAAAAGTCGGGAAATCGCTATATAGGTAGTTCCGAGCTGCATTTTCCTGTACTTCACTCCTTCCATTTTATTTCAAACACACTCTACTCCACTCAAAAACTTTACCAATTTCTCAAAAATCATTCCATAGAACCTTGATTTCTTAAACTCCACTGCAATAGCTTCTCGAAGATCTACACAGAAGATTCTTCAAGTAGGTGAATCATGCGCATGCAGTGAAGATGCAAAAGGAAAAGGAGAAAAGAGGAAAAGATCTACTCCTATGCAACAATAAGAAGAAACTCCTTCTCCTCTCGAACAGAATGTCTCAATGGCCAACCGGCCTGTCACTTGCAGAAGAAGAATAGATTTCTCCTTCCTAGAAGAAATGAACATGAATATCGAAAGATGGATAGATAGCCAAGGTTGGAAGCATTTCTGTTCTTTGGACATTTTAACCTACCCCTCACTAGTATGAATTTTCTATGAAAATATAGTTCTTCAAGAATTTCACTTGGAATCAACTGTTAAGGGAATCAAAATCATCGTGGATGAAGAGAAGTTGAGCAACTTGCTACAAATGCCAACTGACGGCGCCACTGAGCTTACTCTACCGGACAAAGAACATATTCTAAAGCTCATTTTGGAGAAAGAAGACGTGGCTCCGTTCAGCATGTTCAAGCCAACTTACTGTCAAAGGAAATGAGGCTTCTTCACAATATGGTCAGTAGAATATTTCTTCCCAGAACTGGTCACTTTGACTGGGTCAGCGAGAAAGACATGACTTTTATGGGTCATTTGATTAAAGAAAAGCCTCTCAACCTTCCCTATATAATGATGATTCAAATGACTGAAGCAGCTAGGAAAGTTAAAGCATGCCTATCCTAGGTATGGTTTTTACCTTACTGTTTGAAGAAGCTGGAATAGACTTAACTAATTCCTAAAAAATGGATTACAAATGAAGGATTACATCACTTTGACACTAATTCCTTCAATTCACTAAAAAAAATGGATTACAAACTACAAGAAGGAATATGGATAAAGAAAGTGTCTAGTCAGGTTGGTGCTACTTATTCAAAAGATGATGAAGCTACTACTGTTGAAGAAAGATCTGAAGGTGCAATGATTACTCCATCTGACCTAAGAAGCTAATATTTCAGAAGATGGAAACTATTTCAAATTCAGTAACAGATCACATGAATTTTGCAATTGATGAAATAAGAAGTTCAATTAATGCCAGCTTGCAAGAAATGAGATCTAAACAGAAGCTTCACCAGGAAAAAAATGAAAAGGAAATGAAGGATTTCAAAGAAGAAATCAGAAGTATCTTGCTGCAATCACATAAAGAATTAGTTGCTGCTGAAGATACTCCTATACAGATCTTCAAGGAGTCACTTGAGACACCTGCTCCTATTGCTTCATCTGACCCACCCTCAATCTTACCTAAAACTGTTGAGACCAAGAAGAAACCCAAAACCAAGAAGACTAAGACTTTTAGAGCCCCTGTTAGAAATGGGTTCAGGGATTTAAGGTTTAAACCCCTGAAAACTAAGACCTCTGATAAGGTTATAGAGGTAGGCTCTTCTTCTTCTAGTGGAGAAGAAGAAGAATAGATTATTTGACTAGTCTTTTGGTTGTACGTCTGACTTTGTTAATGCTCTACTTTTTATCTTTTACAATATGAATGTACTTTCATTCTCACTTTGTATCGCAATATTCTTAGTGAAATGAAAGATCTTTTAGCAATTTTCTTTGTTTTCATGTACTATCTGATACAATGCTTTGATACAACTGTGACAAATTTTTAATTAAAATTTTCAATTTAAGAAAGTGAAATTATCTCAAACAAATATTAAAGACTTTCTCAATCTATTTCAAAATCTGAGCTTTATTTGAAATCACCTTTTTGATTGATTGACAAAAAGGGGGAGAAATGTGTTGTCATGAAAATTCTTACTTGTGTTGAGTTTCCTACCAATTATTCTTAAAGTACATAAAAATAATGAAAAAGGGGGAGCACAAAAGTGTCTGTATTCAACTGGATCTAATTGTTGTTTAATTACTTTAAAACCTAGAGAAAGGGGGAGATTCTCTTCAATGGTTTTACTTTAATTGCTATTGCTTTACAAATTAATCTTAATTCTATCAATATTTTTTTTCAAAACTCTGATACTCCATGTTTTGTGCTAATCATAATATTATGAAGCATGAAAAGTAAATACCTTGATGATATACAATGATATCATCTCTTGAGCTCTGATACTTATTTACAAATTTAATTAGCTCTGATACATGTGAATATTTATCTTTCAAATACTTTTATACATGTAAAGCGTAAAGAATTCTTCATGCCCAGTGTTTTGTCATCATCAAAAAGGGAGAGATTGTTGACCCCATAAGTGATTTTGATGATAACCAAACATTGGAGCATGTACATTTATTTCTAACAACTCTTCAAGTGTGTTACAAGTTTTTGTAGGATGAGTTAATTGTTCAAACTCAACTCCTACACCTTTGTTTCTTGTTTGAGTTGTGTTGTAATATGTTTCTGTAAAGAATAACCCAATGAAAAAGCTAAGGAAAAATTATGTAAAAATCATTACTTCTGTGTGTGTGTGTGCCTTAGAATTATTTTGAGTTGGTTTGCATGAAAAATGTAAGAGAGCTGGTGAGAGTTTTTCTTTGAGTCCAGTTGTAAAAATCTTGAAGAAAAATCTCGAGCTGACCCAGCATGTTGAAGAGCCAACTCCTCCTAGTGGCATGCAGTAAGGATTCTGGTACGCAGCAATCCGAGCTGACTCAAAGGTTATCGAGCCGACTCCAGTGAATCCGAGTCGATTGGAATATGTCCGGGCCGACTCCTCCAGAGTCCAGTTTTTGAAGATTTCTGAGAACAACCAGGCGAGCTAACCCGAACCAGAAAGAGCCGACTCTGCCAGACCTAATTTTGAAGACCTGAGAAAGCGAGCCAACCGAAACTGCATTGAGCTGACTCTTCCATAGTGATGATTTCAGAACCTGAGAAGAAGAGCTGACCAATGATCAAAAGAGCCGACTCCTCGAGTTCAAGTTTTTTCAAAGATTTAAGTTCAAGCCGACCCGAGCTACAAAGAGCCGACTCTTCTAGAGTGAAGTTTTGCATCTTGAGACAAAGAGCTGACTGCACTGAAGATTTGGTGACTCAACCTATCGACTCGAAGGATCCGAGCCGACTCGAACATCACTTTCAAGTATCCAACAGCTAGTTCCAGAATTTATTTTTGAATGCCAAAAAGTGCTCCAATGATCATAAATCATTTCGCAATGGTCTACAATGGCTAGAACTGCCTTGGAATGATAGAAGATCTTATATTTGAAGGATTTAAACTTCCTTGAAGAAAATAATTAGAGAGTTCTTCAAAGTTTTGAGAGCTACATTGAATATCCTACCTACCAACAAGAAAGAGAGTACAAGAGCATTCAAGCAAGCCTTCAAGTCTTCACCAACTCTGATCTGAAGCTTGAAGCAATTTTGGAAGAAGCCACTAAAGCAATTAAAGCTCATTTAAGTGCAAGTCAAGTGGACTTCTATCAAGCTGCACTGACAACTATCTGACAAATTGAGTTTGTCATTTTTATTGCATTTATTTCAATTCATTTTATTGAATTATTGGGTTATTGGTGAGCCCGGTTGAAAAATCAAATAGGTTCTTGGTAAGCCTTGATAAAAACCAAGTGTTGGGTTCTTGGTGATCCTGGTAAACCAAGTTAGGTTTCTTTGGCGAGCCTATTCAAAACCAAAGGGTGTTGGGTTTTCTTTGGTGATCCCGTTAAAACCAAAGTGTAGAGGTTTTGGATTGTGATCTTGTAAAACAATCTGACTATATTCGGGTATAAATATAGTGGAAATCTGAAGTGATATCTTAGGTAGTGGACGTAGGAGCTGGGTTGCTCTGAACCACTATAAACCTTGTATGTTTGTATTGTGATTCTCTGATTTCCTTTAGCTTCTGCATTTAGTTCTTAGTCTCAACACACAACACTTTAAAAAGGAATTTTAATTGCACATTATCTGCTTTAAATTTTTAAATTCTCAATTCACCACCTCTTAGGTAGCCACCTAGGCAACATTAATCTTATTGCTAATTTCCTTATGCAGATCTCCAACATGCTGTGCAATTGATTCGGCTGATTCAGAGACTCGAGCATGTATGGGCAAAGGGATTTATCTATGGGTTTCTTAGGCTTATAACCATGGACAATCTCAAATGGGCTCTTGCCTATGGACCTATTAACCGAACCATTATAGGCAAACTCAGCCTTAGGTAATAAGAGGTACCAATTTCTAGTGTTCTCAACTATCAGACCCTTGGTTGGTGGGTGACATGCAAATAAAAATTTTACATGGACTCCTAATAAATGCCATAAGGTCTTCCAAAAATAGGTAGCAAATCTAATATGCTCAAAGGATTTATGCAACCTGTTAATCTCAACAAAGTGTAATCGAGTGGTTTTAGAAGCATTGGAAGCCTTATGATAGGGTAGGAAATAAGAAGAGGATTAGTGGAATAGTCCTTGATTAATGAGGATGACCTTAAAGTTTGGACATTAATTTATATCTATAGGCAATAAAAGGTCCATTTTATGGAAGGATGAGTTAGCAATTTCAGGAAAGGGATCTTTAATAGTAACTAAAGGAATGAAATCCTCCTAAGGGTACTGAATTGAAGAAACCATGTCCTCACTAATTTTTTCTTGTTCTTGAATTTCAAGACTAGGCTCTATAATCTGATTCTCCCCTAGTATTTCCTCAGGTAAAGATCTCGTAGTATTATACTCCTCATAGTTATCCTCTTCTAATTATCCTTCCAATACAGCTTCAACCTGAGTACTTTTTTGATCAACTAATTCTGGGTCTGCCCTACATATTCCCGCTTCAATGTCATCCTTGTGAACTGATGGGGTAGTAGGGATGGGTCGGCTAAGGAAAACTTAACTAGTACTTAGCTTATATCCAGGGGTACTAATCCTATTGGGTTCAGGTCGATGGGTTATGGGTCCCCTCTGCTCATAGGATATGGATAAGTACTTCTCCTTAAGCTTGAGTTTCATGGCTCTCCAGGTAGCTATGGGTATATCTTCTCTTTGTCTACTTGTGCGTTCAACATTCTTCCAGTATAGTCTAGCCTGGCGAACTAACCTGAGCATAGCAAACCTAAACTTCCTCTCTTCTGTCATCTCATCCCATTCAAAATATTGGTCCATATCTGGTGTAGGGCGGTTTGTCAAACACCTGCAACAACCAAAACCCCGGCTCTACAAGAACGGGTTCTGAAAATTCTTGGATGCTAGGATTGAGCAAGATGGGCAAGATCCTTTGAAACCTGCAACGATCAAGCGCTGGAAGGGCCGCGTGATTCCTCACGTTGCCAGCCCTCTACCAGATTTCTATCCGGGTCTTCAAGATTAGAAGGGACGAATGATGGGTTTCTCACCGTGAGTCCCTGTTTCTTCTTTTTTTTTCTTTTTTTTTTTTTTATCAGGAACTTGGAATGGAATGAAGAGATTCCTCACAAAATCGTCTTCTCCTAACAGGGCTTTTGGCCTGGTGTGCGCGAGGGGGAAAACAAGGTGGCTGGCGGCCTTCCACGGAATCACCCACCAATAAACATCATGCAATTGTTTTTTTCAAAACAAAGAAACGCTCGCTACCTTCCATGGAATCACCCAAACACAAAAGACAATAGCACGTTCCCCAAAAATTCTCCAAAACAAAACACGTCCAAAACAAAAGCTCAGCGTGTAATTGTTATTCCAAACAAAAAAAACCAATCAACACCTCCTTTTGTTTCCTTGGTACGGGTTTTAAAAAAAAAACAATGCAAAGAAGAATTCTCCTCCACGTGACTAACATGGAGGGAATAAAAAACAAGTGTTCTCCACGTGTCTAAAGGGAGGAAAAATAAATGTAAACAACTCCAAACGCTGACTCTTGCATGAAACTCTTCAAACGGATTTTTTTTTTTAAAAAAAAAAAATCAAGAGATCACATCACTAATAAAATTATAATAAAAATAAGACTAAAGACTCCGGTGTTTTCCCAGATCCAAAATTTCACGGACGCAATTAGTGTATTGGGCCTTTGGCCCAATTTTCAATTAATTGTTTTCAACCCAAAAACGGGTCAGATTTGAAACTTGCTTCCCTTGAAGGCATCTGGACCTGCGCACGTTTCTTGCTGGCGAGGCTGGCGCCCCCAAATCGTCATGGGCCGGAAACTGAACCGAAACGTCTGGGTTGGGCTTCGCCAAACTATCACCAGGCTGTCCTGATATATGAGTCAGCTGATCAGGTTCAATATTCATCTCGATGTCTGCATCACTCTCCCCTTCCTCTGAAAAGCTTGTCCTCAAGCTTGAATTATCACCTGCATAAGGGGTTAGATGTAGAATATTGAATACATCGGAAATAAGAACATCGTCTGGTAATTCAACTCGGTAGGCATTGCAACTAAATTTCTCCAACACCTGACAAGGACAAATTTTCTTTGGTTTGAGTTTGGTGTAGGCCCCCTGTGGATATCGTTCTCTTGGCAAGAAGACCCATACCAAATCACCAACTTCAAAAGTCTGCAGTCGACGCGTCTGATCAGCCTTAGCCTTATACTTGGCATAATTTTGCTCTAGATTGGCTTTAACAGTTGCGTGCACCTTACAGAGATCAGCCACTCGATCTTCAATTTTCTTACTTGATTTGTTTGGCACATCAATAGGTAAAATATCAAGTGGTCCTCTTGGCAGAAATCCATACAATACCTGAAAGGGTGTAAAACCAGTAGAACGGTTCACCGAAGAATTGAACTCAAACTCAATCTTTGGCAAACATACATCCCAGTTTTTAAATTCTTGAACATTGGCTCTCAACAAGTTACCAAGACTTCGGTTGATAGTCTCGGTTTGCCCATCGGTCTGAGGATGATAGGGACTGCTGAATTTTAATTTTGTACCCAACTTTTTCCACAATTCATGCCAGAAATGCCCCATAAACTTGCTATCTCGGTCCGAAACTATCGATGATGGTAACCCATAATGTCGAACAACCGCAAAATAATAAAGATCAGCTACTTTCGACGTATCAAATATTGTTTTGCATGGCAAGAAACAAGCCATCTTGCTGAACCGATCTACAACTACCATAATTGAGTCTAGACCTCTCACTGTCCGCGGTAAACCTACAACAAAATCCATAGATACCTCTCGCCATGGCTCATCTGGAATCGGTAAAGGGGTATATAAACCTTGATTTGTATCTGTTCCTTTGGATTCCTGACACAAACGGCATCTCTTCACAAAGGTTTTGACATCTCGGTCAAGCCTAGGCCAATAAAACCGTTGACGAATTAACAATGCAGTTTTGTCTCTTCCAAAATGTCCTTAATTATGCAGCTCCCGAATAATCAATACACGCAGTGAAGTGTTAGGAATACAGAGGCAATTACCATGGAACAAATATCCATCATGTAGGACGAAGTCAGATCGACCTCCAGCTTCCAATTCAGTCACAATGCTCTGGAAATGCTTATCTGCACGGATATCATCCTTCATGCTTTCAAACCCAAGGGTATATACTTGCATAGCACCAATCAATAAACTCCGTCTACTTAAAGCATCTGCCACTTTGTTCAAAGTGCCTGACTTATGCTTGATGCTGAAAGTATACTCCTGTAGAGTACTTACCCATTTTGCATGTTTGGAGCTTAACTTATGCTGTCCTTGTAGAAATTTTAATGCTTGATGATCTGAGTACATCACAAATTCTCGCTGGATCAAGTAATGTCGCCAATGTTGCAATGACCTCACAATGGCGTATAGCTCCAAATCATAAACCGAATACAACAGTTTGGCACCTCCAAGCTTCTCACTGTAGAAAGCAACGGGTCTCCCTTCTTGGCTGAGTACTGCGCCAATTCCAGTCTTCGAAGCATCACAATCCACTTCGAATACCTTGTCAAAATCTGGAAGAACCAACAGCGGTGCTTGGGTCAACTTGACTTTCATCTCATCAAATGCTGCCTGAGCAGTGTCATTCCATCCAAACTGATTTAATTTCAACAAGTCTGTTAAGGGTGCAGCAATCTCACTATACCTCTTCACAAACCTTCTGTAAAAACTCGTAAGACCCAAAAAGAATCTCAATTCTGTTAAAGTTGTAGGTGCTGGCCAGTCCACTATCGCTTGCACCTTACTTTCATCTGGAAGAATTCCATCACCAGTAACAACATATCCCAGAAAAATTAATTTGTCTACCATCCAAATACACTTCTCTGGGTTAGCAAAAAGCTGATTTTAACGTAATACTGTTAGAACTTGTGAAACATGCTCAACATGCTCTTATGCTGTCTTACTGTATATCAATATATCATCAAAGTATGCAACAACAAAAGAACTAAGGAATGGATGCAAAACCTGGTTCATTACTCGCATGAACGTACTAGGCACATTAGATAGCCCGAATGGCATCACCAACCATTCATACAGGCCTTCCTTTGTCTTGAAGGCTATCTTCCATTCATCACCTGGCTTCATTCTGATCTGATGGTACCCACTTTTCAAATCAATCTTAGTAAAGAACACGGCAACACTCAACTGATCTAGCATATCATCCATCCTCGGTATTGGAAATCTATACTTCATAGTAATTCTATTTATTGCCCAGCTGTCAATACACATACACCATGAACCATCCTTTTTCGGCACCAAAAGTGCTGGTACCGTGCACGGGCTAATGCTTTCCCGTACAAAGCCTTTGTCTAAGAGATCTTGAACTTGCCTCTTCAGCTCCTCATGTTGCTGTGGAGTCATTCGATAATGAGCCTTATTCGGCAACACAGAACCCAGAATCAGATCAATCTCATGCTGAATATCTCGAAGTGGTGGCAAACCTGCAGGAAGCTCACTCCGTACAACATCCCAAAATTCTTCCAAAACTGACACCAACTCCTGAGGAAGATCATGTAGCTCCTGCTCCCCATTCTGGCCAAACTCCTCTGGCTTACTAATCAGGGCAAAACAGAAATCTTCTCCCTCTAAACTCGCCTCAAACTCCATGCTTGGCAAACAAATTACTACCTTCTGTTCAGCCATGTCCTGTAGCGGTTTCAAGATCACTTTTCTCCCATCTGGTCACAGCATATAAGTATGAGTGTAACCATTATACACTGCTTTATTATCAAACTGCCATGGTCGTCCCAAAATGATGTGTGTCGCATCCATCGGTACAACATCAGCTACTATTGACATCTTAAGCTGAGGACCAAAAGACAAGGCCAACCTACAACGTCGACTGACCTGAATATCTGCATCCCGATTCACCCAACCGAGCTTGTATGGTTGAGGATGGGGTTCAGTCATCAACCCCAATTTTTTCACAACTTCCTCAGCAATCACATTCTCCCAACTTTCAGAATCAATAATTACCTTGCAAGTTTTACCAGCTACAGTGCACTTTGTTGAGAAAATAACGTGTCGACGCCAATCTCCACTAGCTCTTGGTGCAAGACACATCCTCCTAATAATCAGACTCTCTCCCTGGATGTGGTCTGGGTCAATCACATACATCTCATCCTCAAACTCCTCATCCTCGGGAAATTCAACTTCCTGCTCCTCCTCCATAAGTAACGGGGTACGCGCCTTGGGTCACTCATTGGCATAATGTCCTAGGTCATGACACCGATGGCAGCGAACATTGGCTCGATTGCTGCCCACCCTCTGCTGGGGACGTGAAGCCCCACTCGGCACTGTAGGTCTCGGAGGAACTGCCGAAGTTTGTTGCCTCACCACAGGAGGTGCACTCCTACTACCAGAACTCTACCCCGAAAACTGACCAGATAATTTTCCTCTACTCTGGAACCCTCTATTCCGCATCAAGCTCCGCTCCACTGCTTGCGCCCTCTTGTGCGCATCACCAACACTGTCAATCCGATGCAGAGCCAATGCATCCTGGATCGGGAATCATAGTCCAAGCAAATACATGGCTACCAACCTCGGTTCTGACTCCATCAATCGATTTCGAGCCACCAGTCGGTAGAACTCTGTAGTATAATCTTCCATGCTTCGATTTTCTTGTGTTAAACCATGCAATTTAGAATAAAGGGCCTGTTCATGATTCTGAGGAAGGAACTCCCGATTCATCTCCTGCTTCAAGGCTGCCCATGATGCAATTGGTGGCCTCCCATCCATATACCTCCGGTAGTGCTGTGCATGCCACCAAGCTGCTGCTCGATCTCGGAATCGAATTGTGATAAGCGGCACTTGCTTGTCCAAAGGCACTTCTTTCAGCCAAAAAATATCATCAACCTGCAGGGTCCAATCCACATACTCATCAGGATTCAAACCACCTTTGAACTCCGGTATTTCAATCCGAAACCCGGACTCCCAACGAGTCTGATTGTCATGCACAGGTGGCGGTCCGAAATCCCTAGGAAGCGCTACATCACGCCATGGTTGCTACCCTCTTTGCATTGGTGGAGGATCTTCAATATTCTGGAAAGGGTCGGCATCACCTTCTTGATGTTCGTCAGGTACATTGCGATCTTGATGAGGTATAGCACGATCTTGCGCCTCCAACCGTGCCATCATTGCTTGCATAATAGCCATCATCTACTGCTGGGTCTCCACAATGTCACGAAGAAAAGGCTCCCCGTTGTTCCGCTCCATGGTTGCCAGCAGAATTTTTTTTTTTTTTTTTAATCAAGAACGGATCAAGGACAGATCAAGAACGGATCAGGGACAGATCAAGAACGGATCAAGGCTCTGATCAAGAATGGATCAAGGCTCTGATACCAAGCTGGTGCAGGGCGGTTTGTCAAACGCCTGCAGCGACCAAAACTCCGGCTCTGCGAGAACGGGTTCTGAGAATTCTTGGATGCTAGGATTGAGCAAGATGGGCAAGATCCTTTGAAACCTGCAACGATCAAGCACTGGAAGGGCCACGTGATTCCTCACGTTGCCAGCCCTCTACCGGATTTCAATCCGAGTCTTCAAGATTGGAAGGGACGAATGATGGGTTTCTCACCGTGAGTCCCTGTTTCTTCTTTTTTTTTCTTTTTTTTTTTTATATCAGGAACTTAGAACGGAAGGAAGAGATTCCTCAAGGAATCGTCTTCTCCCAACCGGGCTTTTGGCCTGGTGTGCGCAAGGGGGAAAACAAGGTGGTTGGCGGCCTTCCACGGAATTGCCCACCAATAAACACCGTGCAATTGTTTTTTTCAAAACAAAGAAACGCTCGCTGCCTTCCACGGAATCACCCAAACACAAAAGACAACAGCACGTCCCCCAAAAATTCTCCAAAACAAAACACGTCCAAAACAAAAGCTCACCATGTAATTGTTATTCCAAAAAAAAACTAATCAACACCTCCTTTTATTTCCTTGGTACGGGTTTTAAAAGAAAAACAATGCAAAGAAGAATTCTCCTCCACGTGACTAACATGGAGGGAATAAAAAACAAGTGTTCTCCACGTGTCTAAAGGGAGGAAAAACAAATGAAAACAACTCCAAACGCTGACTCTTGCATGAAACTCTTCAAACGGATTTTTTTTTTAAAAAAAAAAAAATCAAGAGATCACGTCACTAATAAAATTATAATAAAAATAAGACTAAAGACTCCGGTGTTTTCCCGGATCCGATATTTCACGGATGCAATTAGTGTATTGGGCCTTCGACCCAATTCCCAATTAATTATTTTCATCCCAAAAATGGGTCAGATTTGAAACTTGCTTCCCTTGAAGGCGTCTGGACCTGCGCACGTTTCCTGCTGGCGAGGCTGGCGCCCCCAAATCGTCATGGGCCAGAAACTGAACCTAAACGTCTGGGTTGGGCTTCATTGAACTATCAGCAAGCTATCCTGATATATGAGTCAGCTGATCAGGTTCAATATTCATCTCGATGTCCGCATCAATATCTCCCTCCCAATCATTGTAAACCTTAGGATCTAGACTGCCATCGAATATAGATGCTTTTAACCTGATGTTCCTAATGGCTCTCTCTTCTTGGTCCATGAAATCATGATTGGGTCTCCTCTGGTTAAGCTCCAAGATTGGGTCATGGCATGGGGCTCTCCTAGGGTTGGGAGGTGTGGGACTAGGTGTCTCAAGTTTAGGCTCAGTATGGGTCTCATAATTTCTCACTAGGTTTCCTACCCATGCCTCCATCTGATCAAACCTATTATTCAATTTGGCGAATTGTTCAGTATGATTCTCAGTAAGGTTTCAAAATTAGACTCCATGATCAGACTGGGTTGGGGTTGAGATTGCTGGTATTAGGCTCCTGATCTAGTGGTCATGCAACAAGCACACAAAGCATTCTAGGGTTTTGCTAGACATAGCAACTCAAGTAGAATGAGTTAGCTTAACTTACAACCAACTCAATAATTACCCGTTTCACTGGCCAGGTAGGAGGTGGGAGTGTGGGAAGCTCCCCCTGCTCTCGTAGGGTCCTAATTAAGTAACCACAACTCCGCTTAGGACATTTGCCTCTGGACCTCTAGCCTTGACAGCAGTTTCAAGAAATAACTAAAGAATTGAGTGCACTAGCTTTCTCACGATACCTCGAACTGGACCTGTTGGTGTCCCTAGTTCAATTAGGTTGCTACTCGATTTTAATTAGGCTTGGATTCGATACAGGATGATTGTTTTGGGTCAAGGAAAGGTGATGAAATCCTTCTCTTATCTGATAGAGTAAAACTACCCTTAAGTGAATTTATTGATGCATGCACACACAGGGATTATGCAACATGAAACTAAAAATCAGAAAATATGCAGAAAATAATTTTTTGTTTTTTTGTTTTTTTGTGCTAACAGCAGATTTAAGAAGGACTAATATCAGTTAATTAAATTCAAAGAAAATTAAGTTTTGAAGGTTTTACGGTAAACTAAATTTCAGCCCTAATCTAGTTGTGCAGAAATTCCAGGAATTGTAGACTTTAGGGTTTCAGTTTCATGCAGATTTTTTTTTTGTATTTTCATATCTGAAATTAAAGGACAATGTGTAGATTTAAAGAAAACTAATTATGTGAGTGATGGATGCAAAGTTTGAAGTTAATCCAATAGTTTTAATGAAAGTAGTTCCTAGGTTTTAGAACTAGTGTGCAGAAATTTCAGTATGCAGATTTTTAGGATTTTTGTGTTTAGAAACTATGCATGAACATGTCCTAACCATGCTCCGATACCAAACTGATGCAGGATGAAACATCCTAGAGGTTAACATAAAGAAATTGTATTTTTTGTGAGCAGTAATTTCAGATTTAATGATGATTTTGTTCCTGAAAAGTGGTCAAGAATAGGTTAGGGTTATCATGTAAAGATCAAAGTTCTACCTACCGTTCAAGATTCTAACAAGTGATAATGAAAGAAGGATCCTAGGGTTAAGAAACCACTAATTTAGAACATGGTCATCTTCAATAAAATAGATCTAAAGAGAAGGGATTTTTTTTTGTACCTGGCAATGATGATCAGTCTCTAAAACGAAGGGGTCGCACAACACTCTAGATGGGCGCCTGGAAGAAGAAGCTTCATTCATGCAGATGCGCCGGCTTTTCCTTAGATGGTCTCAATTGACTCAGTTTATTACAAGACTTAATCCTTATTACAGGACTCAAGCTACTCGGACTAATGGACTCAAATGGACTACAGGACTCAAAAGTCTAATAAAAAAATCCATAATGGGCCCAGTAATCTTTGTCTAATCCTAGTGCCTGCACCAGGCTGACTTTCTGACGGTAGGAGGAGGAGGGGGATGAGCCATAACGGGTCCAATGACAATCCTAGTTTGGCGGGGACCCCTATAGGCCACTATAAGGACTTCCTCCTCCTCGCTATCTAAGGAAGGAGGCCTCGAATAAGATGGCCCCACCTCACCAAAATAATCTGGGCTATGGTGCCCTCTGCCGGAAGAAATCATGAAGAACAAGGAAGAAGAAGACAAAAGGGAGACAGGAACCTAGAGCTCTATAGAAGCTCTCCTTCATCATAGGTTGAAGGAGAGGAACAGGAGAAGAAAGAAGAAGAGGGGAGAAAGAGAGGGTTGACCTGCTAGGACTCTGAATCCTTGATCAAAGAACTAGGGGCGAGATGAGAGGAAGGAGAAGCACTCTGCAGAAAGGCCTTGATCCCATCGCTCGAAAAACCCTTAAGGGGCGTGAGGACAAGTCCCTTTCAAAAGCCTATAGCCCTGTCTTCTTGTACCAGTTGAAGGTGAGCACCCTTTCTCCTCCCTAGCCAACTAGGGCCTGCCACATGTTGGGACCTGTTGAAGCCGATGCTTCAGTTGGAAGGCGATCACTTCAGGTTAGGCACAACAATTATGGCCCCCTTTTTGAAAGAGCTGACATGGTATCTCCTCGTTGGTCCGAAAGCATGATCTCTAAGGTGCCAGTACTCGAGGATTAATAGTGCAGGAAGGTGCACCCCTCCATGTTAGCATGATCATTACTCCCTTTGCCCCGAGCTCCGCATCATTCTCTAGGCTCGAGAGTGGGGGGCACCTAATGTGGCATTACTGCTAATGTGGAAACCATGATGGCACCAGTTGGTGGCCATGCTAGTAGAAAGTTTCACCTGAACATGGCAACCAAATGTAGATCCAGAGTTGAGCCGCCTTGGCACTTGGAGAGCGCTCCCCCCTTCCGGAGTGGAGCCCCCAGCCATGACTGTGCTCCCATCTTTCGAGGTCAAGCTCTTAAGATAAAGCTCCCCCTCTTATTGAGGTCAAGCCCCCGATCAAGATCAACTCCCATCCGGGGTCGAGCTCCTGGTTGAGGTCGTACTCCCACCTTCCAGGGTTGAGCTCCCGAGATAGAGCTCCCCTCCTATTGAGGTCGAGCACCTGGCTGAGGTTAGCTCCCATCTAGGGTCGAGCTCCTGGTCGAGGTTGTGCTCCTGCCTTTTGGGGTTGAGCTCTCGAGATAGAGCTCCCCCACCTACTGAGGTCGAGCCCCCATCCAAGGTCAACTCTCTTCGGGGTTGAGCTCCCACCCAAAGTCGTGCTCCCACCTTTTGGGGTCATGCTCCAGAGATAGAGCTCCCCCCTCCTGCGAAGGTCGAGCCCCCGACCAAGGTTAGCTCCCATCTAGGGTTGAGCTCCTGGTCGAGGTCATGCTCCTGCCTTCCAGGGTCGAGCTTCCAAGATAGAGCTCCCCCTCCTGCTGAGGTCGAGCCCTCAGTCAAGGTCAACTCCCATCTGGGGTTGAGCTCCCGATTGAGGTTGTGATTTTACCTGTAGAGGTCAAGATCCTGAGATAAAGCTCCCCCTCCTGCTGAGGTTGAGCCCCCAACCGAGGTTAGCTCCCATCCGGGGTCGAGGTTGTGCTCCCACCTTTTGGGGTCGAGCTCTCAAGATAGAGCTCTCCCTCCTACTGAGGTTGAGCCTCCGACCGAGGTCAGCTCCCATTCTAGGTCGAGCTCCCAGTCGAGGTCATGATCCTACCTTCTGGGGTCGTGCTCCCAAGATAGAGCTCCCCTCTCTCTTGCTAATATTGAAGTTCCTGCCAATAGCCAAAAGGAGAGGGTTAATAGAAGTTCAAACCGTGGCATGAAAGCTCCCAGCTACCTGTAACCTCCAAGAGGTGGCACAGGCCCTACCAAAAATTCAAGCTCCATGATGCACCATCCGCACACTCTACACAGTGCGTGCTCCACCAGGCTCTAGGCCTCGTAGCACGTCACCATGTCAATGGCCGTGCAATCATGGGGCTCTAGCCCTCGTGACACGAAACATGTACCTCCTCCAAAAGGAGTATTCCATTAAGGCCCAAGGCCCTGTAGCACTTCGATGGTCCCACCTAGAATAAAAATGTATCACCATGGCTCGGAGCTCAACGGCATGGCACCTGCACCTCCCACGGAAAACTGCACCACCAAAGGGATAAGATCTATAATATGCCGAGGAACACCCCCAATAGAAGGATCTCCTCTCAAGGACTAGTATATCAGGGGGAAGGCCACAGACAAAGGAAAACCCCTCCTAGAGGGGATACCAGGAAAGTGACATCTCAGAGAAGCCCCAGACTTGGTCTAGGCCATCCCTCTCAAATAAAATAAAGGGACCCTCGAGAGAGTGGAGAGGTAGCTAGTAAGATACAGAGAGCAAATAGGCAAGAAACCATCCAAAAGAACCTCCTAGCTCTCTAATCTTCACTCCACCTTATCTTTCCATTTCTTAAATCTTATCTTCCATCCTCTATGCGGAGAGACTCAAGCTCTCCATCACAGAGGTTCTATTCTCCTTGATCATCCCAACTAACTTGATCATCGGAGTGTCCTCGCTGGAATCCCTGACCTAGGTCTCCTCTCTTTTGCAGGTCATGCTGATCATGGAGCTGACCGGAAAAGAGGACCAAGCACCTAGAGGGAGTCCAACAAGTCTGTGACACATCAGAGCTACAGGCTACGGTGATCCAGGCGGCAACACTATCCATCCATAAATCAACCATAAGTAGCATATGCCAAAAGAATGGCATGTTTGATTGATATGAAGTTATAAAAGGGAAATAAATGAACATAACAAGCATACCTTGAATAGAAATATATGTTTTGAAAAAATAAATATCTTGTATAGAGTAATATCAAAGTTATCAACATCAAAAACCATAGTATTAAGGAGTCCAACATGAACCTGTAACCCCAACACATCTTAACATAATGGTATAATAGGTACTCCCTTCTACCAATAGAAAACCAGATAAGAGGCAAGTGCCATCAATATGATAAAGCTACAAACCCTATAGAAGATGATCAGTTGTAAATCCAACGTCCTCATCATTCAGGATTAATATCAGTAGATTGATATATGACATGAACTTAAGAATCAATTATCAAAGAACAGTTAAATCATAGGATTTTGAAAAGTATAGAGAACCATGTACTTATATAAATTTATACAATATTTTCAACCTATAACCACAAATAACCTATAACCTCAAATATCCTATAACCATAAAGAATTTAATCAAAGCATTCATCAACTTATAATATCAGCATATGTCGTAACATATTTCAAAAATAAGGAATTATTAATTAAAACAAAAATAGTTCCAACAAGATAATCTATGTGATAAATGATATTGATACATTTTGTATGAATAGAGCAGCACCTCATCATAGTATATTTGCCAAGAATTCCTACCTGCCAAAGAGATATACATAGCATACAATGGGGCTGCCATCAATATAAGCATTGTAGCACATTATAGGCTTCCAACAATAATACAAGTCTGCATACCACACAAAATGATGCCAAGAAATAGTGCCCAACCCATTGTTACACATTGTTATATATTTCCATAAATATGAGAATATAATAAAAGATGAAATAAATATGGCTCATATCAGTTGCCATAAGTACTAATATAGCATAGAACAATTATGTTGTAACATAAAGGATTTCAATATCCTGGAACATTAAGGGTAGCCAACATTTTAAACATAGCACAAAACATCTGCCATTAGTACTAACATAGATATATATATTTATAAAATATGGCTCACGACATGCAAAGATAATGTCAGTAAAATCATCGCGGCAATAAGAGGAAAAAAACTAATGTCATAGTTCACCTCTTGCCTCCAAGCAATGCTCAATCAATAGGCAGCTCATCATCATCGCCACACATGTAATATGTCTCATACTAAATGAAAGAAGATATAAATTTAAGTCTCTACTAAATTTCTTGAACTCAGAACAATTGGATATACATTTCATCATGTGCATGATAATAAGACCTATCCATCCATATATCATCCATAAGGAGCATATAAAAATGGAATAAATGAATATAACAAGCATACCATGAACAGTCATAAATGTTTTGAAAAAATAAATAACATGTATAGAGAAATATCAAAGTTATCAACATCGGAAACAATAGTATTAAGGAGTCCAACATGAACCTGTAACTCCAACACAAATTAACATAATTTTACAATAGTTACTTCCTTGTATCATCATGAAAACAGTTAATAGGCGAGTAACATCAATATGATACATCTACAAACCCTGTAGAAGGTGATCTATTTTAAATACAAGTGCCATCAATGTCAACATCATTTAGGATTAATATCAATGGATATATATATGACACAAAGTTAGGAATCATTAAATAAATCTATACAATAGTTAGGAATCATTAATAATTCTATACAATAGTTAGGAATCATTAATAATTCTATACAATAGTTAGGAATCATCAATATGATACATCTACAAACCCTGTAGAAGGTGATTTGTTTTAAATACAAGTGCCATCAATGTCATGATCATTTAGGATTAATATCAGTAGATATATATATGACACAAAGTTAGGAATCATTAAATAAATCTATCAATAGTTTCAACCTCTAACCACAAATAACCTGTAAGCACAAATAACATGTAACCAGAAATAAATTATTGAAATCATTCACAACCTTACAATATCAGCATATGTCATAACATATTTCAAAAATAAGGGATTGTTAACTAAAACATCAAACATTTCCAACAAGATAATATGTGTGAAAGTGATATTGATACATTTTAAATGAATGGAGCAGCACCTCATCATACCACATTTGCATGGAATTCCTACCTGCCATACAGATATATATCATACAATGGGGCTACCAACAACATAAGCATTGTAGTACATTAGAGGCTTCCAACCATATTACAAATCCACATACCACACAAAAGGCTACCAAGAAGTAGTGCTCAACCCATTGTTATACAATTTCTAAATATGAATATATACAAGGCCTCTTGAAATGGTTAGTATGAATAAAAGGCACAACCAAAGTTAAAAAGGATATAAAGATAGGCTCAGAAATAGCTGCCACCAAGATAACATTAGCAGTAATTACTTAATGGAAATTAAGCAGTTGTAACATTTGCATAGGTATGACAATATCATAAAAGAGTAATTTAATTATGAAGTAATAACATGGAACAAGAAACAGCATATGCAAAGCATTACGGAAAATAGAAGTTATAAAAGTCTATCACGATTTTACAAGCCTTGCAACCACGACATTAATAACATATAATACTCATAACATCTAAAGTTATAACTGAATATGTCCCGACTGAAACCCAAGTACAAAGCCTACAAGAAAGGCTAGTAAAACCAACAGCAATGTATTACAAGGTGCATCCACTTTCGTGACCTAGCCAATAACTTTTTTCTTCCTTTAAACTTAATATCATTAAATTTTTTGATAGATGGATGATCAGGAGGTTGAACATAACTCTCAAATGCAGTAATTGCCTCTTGTCTTGTTGCCCAGGTGGCTGTCCAAGAGGGGGGGTGAATTGGGGCCTTTTTAAAAAATTGAAGCAAGTAATGTACAATTCGAAGTCCTTTGCAAGTGGTAGGTGCTGTGATAGAATTATAAAATGCAGAAGCTAAACAGAGTCAAGAAAGAACAACACAATACACCAAATTTATAGTGGTTCAGAGCAACCCAGCTCCTATGTCCACTACCTAAGATACCACTTGGGATTTCTACTATATTTACACCCGAATATAGTAGGATTGTTTTACAGGATCACAATCCAAAACCTCTACACTTTGGTTTTACGGGATCACCAAAGAAAACCCAACACCCTTTGATTTTAACAGGCTCACCAAAGAAACCCAACTTGGTTTTCACAGGATCACCAAGAACCTAACCCTTGGTTTTAACAAGGCTCACTAAGAACCTATTTGGTTTTTTCAACCGGGCTCACCAATAACCCAACAATTCAAAAATTGAATTGAAAATAAATGCAACAAGAATGACAAACTCAATTTGTCGGATAGTTGCCATTGCAGCTTGTTGGAAGTCCACTTGAATACACTTGAATAAGCTTTAATGACTTTAGTGGCTTCTTCCGAAAGTTGTTTCAAGCTTTAGATTGGAGTTGGTGAAGACTTGAAAGCTTGACTTGAATGCTCTTATGCTCTTTTTCTGTTGGTAGGTAGGATATTCAATGAAGCTCTCTTTTCTTTGAAGAACTCACTCATAACTTTCTTCAAGAAAGTTCAAATCCTTCAAATTTAAAGTCTTCCATTATCCCAAGGCAGTTCTACCCATTATAGACTATTGGGGAATGATTTGTGACCATTGGAGCACCTTTAGCATTCAAAAACAAATTTTGGAACTAGCCGTTGGATACCTGAAAGCGATATTCGAGTCGGCTCGGATTCCATAGAGTCGGCTCGGATCCTTCGATCAATAGGTCGAGTTGCCAAATCTTCAATGCAGTCAGCTCTTTATCTCAGGGTGCAAAACATCACTCTGGATGAGTCGGCTCTTTCTAGCTCGAAGTTGGCTCGAACTTGAATCTTGAAAATCTTGAACTCGAGGAGTTGGGCTCTTTTCAGCTTGGGTTGGCTCTTCTTCTCAGGTTCGAAAAACCTCACTCTGGAAGAGTCAGCTCGATGCAGTTTAGGTCGGCTCGCTTTCTCAGGCTTTCAGAATTAGGTCTGGCAGAGTCGGCTCTTTTTGGTTCAGGTTGGCTTGCCTGGCTGTTCTCAAAATTCTTCAGAAAATGGACTCTGGAGGAGTCCGCTCGGACTGATTCTAGTCGACTCGGATTCACTGGAGTCGGCTCGCTTTCCATCGTGTCAGCTCGGATTGCTGCATTCCAGAATCCTTGCTATGTACCAGTAAGCAAAGTCGGCTCTTCATCACTTAGGGTCGGCTCGAGTGTCTTCTTCAGGATTTTTACAATTGAACTTAAAGAAAACTCTCACCAACTCTTTTACAATTTCACACAAACAACTCAAACTAAAATTCATGGCACACACACACACTCACAAAGTAACCCTTTTAATTGATTTTTCTTAGCATTTTTGATTAGGTTCTTCTTTACAAAAACATTTACAACACAATTCAACCAAGAAAACAGAAGTGTAGGAGTTGAAGTTTGAACATGTTATTCATCCTACAAAAACTTGTCAAACACTTGAAGAGTTATCAGAAATAAATGTACATGATCCAATGTTTAGTTATCATCAAAATCACTTATGGGGTCAACAATCTCTGCCTTTTTGATGATGACAAAATACTATGCATAAAATTCTTTACACTTTACATATATATAGTATTTGAAAATTAAATTTTCACATGTATCAGAGCTAATGGAATTAGTAAATAAGTATCAGAGCTCAAGAGATGATATCATAGTATATCATCAAAGTATTGAACTTCTCATGCTTCATGATATTATAATTAGCACAAACATGGAGTATCAGAGTTCCAAAAAGAAATTGACAGAATTAACCTCAATTTGTAAATTAGAGCATGCAATAGTAATCAGAGCATTAAGATAATAATTCGAGCAAGATCATTTCAAGAGAATCTCCCCCTTTCTCTAGATTTTAAAGTAGTTTAGCAGTGCTATCATTTTTGTGCTCCCCCTTTTTCACTATTTTTATGCACTTTTAGAGTAGTTGGTAGGAAGCTCAACATATATACTAATTTCCCATTCTTTTCATATTTCTCCCATATTTCTTTTCACATTTTTCATAACTCTCATTTTTCATAATTCTCCCCTTTTTTGTCAATCAATCAAAAGGTGATTTCAAATAAAGCTCATATTTTAAAATAGATTGAGAAAGTTTTTAATATTTGTTTGAGATAATTTCACATTCTCAACTTGGAAATTCTAATTAAAATTTCATTATAGTTGTACTATAACAAGTGCGAAGATTGAATCATTGTACACGACAGTAAAGAAAATCAAAAGATACTTCATTGATAAGATTTTCATACAAGTTCAAAATGAAAGTACATTCATATTGCAGAATATAAAAAGTATAACATTGATAACTTCAAAATAACCAAAAGACTAACTAAAAGATCTATTCTTCTTCTTCTTCATTAGAAGAAGAGGAGCCTATCTCTATAACTTTATCAGAGATCTTAGTTTTCAGGGGTTTAAACCTTAAATCCCTGAATCTAGTCCTAACAGGGGCTCTAAGAACTTTAGTCTTCTTGGTTTTGGGTTCTTTCTTGGTCTTAGTAGGTTTAGGTGGATCAGATAAAGGAACAGGAGCAGGAATGTCAAGTGATTCCTTGATGATCTGTTCAGAAGCATCTTCAGTGGGAACAGTTTCTTTTTGTGATTGAAGTATGATGCTTCTGATCTCTTCCTGGAAGTCCTCTATTTCTTTTTTCACTTTTTACTGGTGAAGCTCTTGTTCAGATCTTAATTTCTGCAATCTAATGTCATCTGACTTTCTGATTTCCTCAATTGCAGAATCAATATGATCAGTCAAAGAGCTGGAGATAGTTTTCATCTTTTGAAGTATCAGATTTTTTAGGTCAGATGGAGTAACCATTGTTTCTTTAGTCCCTTCTTCATCAGTAGCTTCATCTTCTTCAAAAATGGTAGCAACAACTTGACTAGGCATCTTCTTTATCCATTCTCCTTCTTGCAACTTGCATCCCATTATTTTTAGTGAATTGAAGTAGTAGATATCAAAGTGGTGTAATGGCTTGCCTATTTCATTTCATAAGTCAACTCTTGCTTCTTCAAATAGCAAAGTGAAGACCATACCGTAGGGTAGACAGGCTTTGACCTTTCTTGCTGCTTCAGTCATTTGGATCATCATTATGTAGGGAAGGTTGAGAGGCTTTTCTTCAATTAAGTGTCCCATAACTGTCATATCCTTCTCACTGACCCAATCAAAGCGGCCAGTTCTTGGAAGAAATATCCTGTTGATCATATTGTGTAGTAGCCTCATTTCCTTCGATAGTAGATTGGCTTGTACATGTTGGACTGTGCTCACATCTTCTTTTCCCAAAATTAATTTTAGAATGTGTTCCTTGTCTGGTAGAAAAGGCTCAGTAGCACCATTCATTGGCATTTGTAGCAATTTGCTTAATCTTTCTTCATCTACTATAACTATCTTCCCCTTGACTGTAGATTCCAAATGAAATTCTTTAATGATAATGTTTTCATAAAACATCCGTACCAGTGAAGGGTAGGTCAATGTATCCAAAGAACAGAAATGCTTCCTCCTTGACTCTCTATCCAGTTTCCAATTTTCATTCCCATTTCTTCTAGGAATGCAAAGTCGATCCTTCTTCCGCAAGTGATAGGATGATTGATCATTGAGACATGCTATCCAGGAGGAGAAGGAGTTTCTTCATCTTGCTAGACTAGAGAAGACCTTTTTCTCTTTTTCCTTCTTCCTCTTGCATTTATACTCCGAATGCTTGATTCATCGATTTGAAGAACCTTCTTCATAGATCTTCGAGGAGCCATTGCAGAGGGATTAATGAATTTTTAGGCTCTAGGGAATGATTTTTGGGAGAATGGTAAAGCTTTCGAGGGAAGTGGAGTGTGTTCAAAGTAAAGTAAAAGAGTGAAGTACTTAGAAAAGATGGTTCAAAACTTCCTAAGTAGCGATTTTTTGACTTTCGAGTCGGCTCGCTCAGCCCTAAAAATATCCGAGTCGGCTCGTCTAGAGCGAACTCAGAACAACCAGAATACTGAGTCGGCTAAGCAAAGACTTAGTCGGCTCGACCAGAGCAAGAGTACGAGACTCAGATATTCGAGCTGGCTCAACCAGAGCAAAATTGCTCGAGTTGACCAGAATAGAAACTTTTCATAAGAAATCAAATGTTCTAGAAATTGAATTTGATATACTGAAAAATTCAAAAAAAGTTGTTAAAAAATCATGAGTAATTGTAGGATGTTTTCTAGATAATTTTTTCTTAGTTCATGAAGGAAATTAGGTTTACTAAGTCTAGAAAGGATAACAAAGCCCTAATTCTTCTCTAAGCAACTAAAATCTATCATGATTTAGTGGCTTGGTAAAGATGTCAGCTAGTTGTTTTTCTGTTGGGATAAATTCTAGTTCTATGTTGCCATTCAAAACATGGTCTCTAATGAAATGGTGTCTAATCTCTATGTGCTTAGTCCTAGAATGCTGAACAGGATTTTTAGATAAATTTATAGCACTTGTGTTATCACACTTAATAGGAATTTTGCATTGAGAAATACCAAAATCTTCTAGTTGTTTAATCCACAACACTTGCGCACAACTCCCTGCAGCAACATACTCTACCTTCAGTAGAAAGTGCTACCGAGTTTTGTTCCTTGCAGTGCCATGAGATTAAATTCAACCCTAGAAATTGACAAGTACCACTAGTGCTTTTTCTATTTACTTTACAACCAGTATAATCAGTGTTAGAAAATCTGATTAAATTTAAAGATGATTCTTTTGAAAACCAAAGAACCAGATTACTTGTACCTTTTAAGTATTTTATATTCTTTTAACAGTAAGCATATGTGTTTCTTTGGATTACATTGAAATATAGCACATACACATACACTATACAAGATATCTGGTCTACTTGCAGTTAAATATAATAAGGATCCGATCATATCTCGATATAGCTTTTGGTCAACATTGGATCCACTTTCATCTTTGTCCAATTTGCAGGTTAGGCTCATGGGTGTGTTCATTTGTTTGCTTGTTTTCATACTAAACTTCTTAATAATTTCTTTGGTGTATTTGGATTGGTTAATGAAGATCCCTTCCTTTGACTATTTTACTTGAAGTCCAAGGAAGTAATTCAGTTCACCCATTAGGCTCATTTCAAATTCTTCCTGCATTAGCTTAGCAAATTCTTCACAAAAACTTTTATTAATTGCACCAAAAATAATATCATCAACGTAAATTTGTACAACTAATATATCATTGTTTTTCTTTTTAATGAAAATAGTTTTATCATATTTCCTCTTGAAAAATTATTTTCAATTAAGAAAGTGCTAAGTCTATCATACCAGGCTTTAGGAGCTTATTTCAAACCATATAAAGCTTTATTGAGTTTAAACACATAGTTTGGAAAAGCATGATTTTCAAACCTGGTGGTTGTTCTACAAAAACTTATTCGGCGCAGATAAAACTATTTATAAATGCACTTTTCACATCCATTTGAAAAGTTTGAAATTCATATAGCCAGCAAATGCAAGAAGTAATCTAATGGCTTCTAATCTTGCTATAGGTGCATAAGTTTCATCAAAATCTATACATTCTTCTTGACTATATCCTTAGCCACTAATCTAGCCTTTTTTCTAATGGCATTTCCTTATTCATCTAATTTGTTCCTATAGACCCATTTGGTTCCTATAATTGAGTGGTCTTTAGGTCTATCAACCAGTGTCCAAACCTTGTTTCTTTCAAACTAGTTTAGTTCTTCATGCATGGCTAACATCCAGTTTGGGTCATTTTCTGCTTCTTCTAAGGGTAAGGCTCTATTTAAGATACAAAGGCTAGGTAATCATGTGCAATCCTATATGCAGACCTAGTCCTTATACCTTGCAAAGGATCACCAATAATTAATTCTTTAGGATGGGAAGTAGCGTACCTCCATTCAGTTGGTAGATCAGTATGATCATTACTACTGTTTCTTCTCCTTCTTCAACTAGTCCTTCTTGAATACTCATATCTTCCATCTCCTTTTGAATGGTACCTGCATCATTATCAATACACTCATCTTTTCTAAGATGGTGATGGGTTAGTTTCATAAAAAATGACATGCATCGACTCTTCAACAGTAAGAGTCCTTTTATTAAAAATCCTATATGCTTTGCTATGTAGTGAATAACCAAGGAAAATAGCTTCATTAGATTTAGCATCAAACTTTCCTAGATTATCCTTACCATTGTTAAGTACAAAGCATTTGCATCCAAACACATGAAAATAATTTATATTGGGTTTCTTTTCATTCCAAAGTTCATAGGGGATTTTCTTCAAAATAAGATGGATCAAAACATGGTTAAAATATAACATGCAGTGTTCACCGCTTCTGCCCAAAAGTATCTTGGAAGATTACCTTTACACAACATTGTTCGGGCCATTTCTTCCAAAGTCCTATTTTTCTCTCTACAACACCATTTTGTTGTGGTGTTCTAGGAGCGAAGAAGTTGTGATCATTGCCATTTTCAGTATAATAATCATCAAAACATTGATTTTCAAATTTAGTCCCGTGATCACTCCTAATTGAAATTATAGAAAGATTTTTTTGATTTGAAACCTTTTATGAAATTTTCTAAAAATTTTGAAAGTTTCAACTTTGTGTGCAATAAACAAAACCCATATAACTCTAAAAAAATCATCTACAATCACAAGGACATATTTCATACCTCTTAGGCTCGTGGTCTTAGTTGGTCCAAATAAATCCATGTGAAGTAGTTCTAAAGGTCTAGAAGTTGAAATCAGATTTTAGATTTAATCTCCCCCTAGTTTGTTTACCCATTTGGCATGCATCACAACATGATCAAAATCAACTTTAAACTTAGGCATGCCTTTAATAAGATTTTTGAAAATCAACTTGGCAATTGTATGCATGCTAGCATGACCCAATCTTCATGCCATAATAAGCAAGACTCCTTGGTCTTAGCATTCATTGCAACCAAACTGGAGCTACTTAACATGGCTAGATTATTTAGACCTACCACATAAATATTTCCTAGTCTGTGTCCAATGAATTTACTGCTAGATTCAAAAGAGTTTGTTACTATACACATAGATGATTCGAAGATAATTTTGAAGCCTTTGTCACATAATTGTGCTTCAACTTATCTACTAACAATACATTTTCAATAAAAGTACAAATGGTTATTTTGATCTTACCAATTTCGATTATTTTTTCTTTGCCATTGTCTCCAAAAGTAACCATACCTCCTTCTTTCATTTCCAGGGTGATAAATTGATCCTTGTCACCTGTCATATGCCTTGAACAGCCACTGTCGAGATACCATTTTTTCTTTAATTTCTGGACTGCAAGACATTCCTCCAAAAAAATCAAGGAGTGCTTTTAGGTACCCAAGCTAACTTGGGTCCTTTCAAGTTAGCTGAGGTGGTCCCTTTGGGAACTCACATTTTTCTTGATGTATTATGGACATTTTTAATAATATTGCAATTGAAAGCTTTATGTCCTAATTTTTTGCAAGCAAAACATCTGATTCTAGAATTTTGAAATAATTTAGACTTTGAAGTTCTATATGCATGAAGTGCAGAAATAGTAGGTTTTGTATTTAAATTCTTAGGAACATATAAAGCAGATTTTGAAATGGAAATATAGTCTTTTGTAATAAGGGTTTTATGAGAAGTAAACTTGGGAACAAAATCTTTTTGTTTCATAAATGTAGTAGCTGAAATGTAATTTGAATTTGAAGCATTAAAACCTATTACAGCTTTATTTTCAGAAATTCTTTGATCTTTAAGAATTAACTTAAGCTTATTAGAAGATAAAGTTAATTTTTCAATGAGTGGCTTGATTTTTTCAACCTCCTTTTTCAGCTCATTGTTTTCTTTCATCAAAATATTATTTTTGTCATGAAATTCTCTATTATCAGTTTTCAAGGCATTACATTTTTCAGAAAAGGTATGAAGTTCTTTTTGCAATAAATTGTTCTTTTCTGAAATCTCATCTTTTTCTTTGAGTAAAGAATTATTGATATGCTTTAATGATCTAATCTTTACCCCTACCTTTTTAAATTCAGATAATAGATCATGGAATGCAGAATTTAATTCCTCAAAAGTAAATTCATTTTGTGTGTCGAGGGAATTTTTCTCATCCTCGAGACCCATTAGACATAAATTTGTTGTTTTCGTGGTCTCTTCTTCTTCAGTTGAAGTGGAGTCTTCACTATCGCTCAACATAGCAACCATCGCTTTCTTTTTCTTCTTTTTGAAAAATTTCTTTAATTGAGGATAGTCTGGACGAATGTGTCCCGGTTTCTTACATTTATAGCAGGTGGGGGGTGGGGACTTGTTCCTTATCCTTGTCTTTGTCTTTATCCTTTTCTCTTGATTGTTCTCCTCGTTTATGAAATTTTCTATTATATCTTCTTTTCTTCTTTTCCATAAACTTTATGAATCTCCTCACGACCATTGCAATGTCTTCATCTTCAAGATCATCTTCGGAGGAGGTAGAGTCATCTTCCATCTCTTCATCATCTTTTGATTTCGATGTAGCTTTGAATGCAATTGTTTTCTTCTTTTTCTGATCATCATCCGTTCTATGCTGCATGGCTAGTTCGTGTGTGATGAGAGATCCCATTAATTCATCCATTGATAGAATGTTCAAATCTTTAGCTTCTTGGATGGCAGTGACTTTAGGATCCCATTTATCAGGAAGTGATCTCAAAATCTTTTGTACTAAATTAGCATTTGAGTATACCCTGCCAAGACTTTTCAAACCGTTAATAATATATGTAAATCTAGTATACATGGCAGAAATACTTTCATTAGGCTCCATTTTAAACAATTCATAGTTATGCACTAAAAGATTTATCTTTGAAGTTTTCACTTGTGAAGTTCCTTCATGGGTCACTTCAAGTTTATCCCAAATTTTCTTCGCTGAAGAGCAGATGGAAATTCGATTAAACTCATTTGAATCCAAAGCACAGTAAAGCAAGTTCATTGCTTTGGCATTCAATTCTCCTAATTTCATGTCGTGTTCATCCCATTCCTCTTCAGGCTTAGGGACATCCATGCCATCAATTTTAGTCATGGAAATATGTGGCCCTTTAAGAATGACTTTCCATAATTGAAAATCAACAGCTTGAATATAGATTTTCATTCGTGCTTTCCAATACGAATAATTTGTGCCTGTAAAAAGTGGAGGCCTATTAGTTGACTGGCCTTCGACCAAAGATGTACTCATGGGATGAGCCATCAATCTTTACTCCAAGATAATCAGAGACACTGCTCTAATACTAGTTGTTGCCCAGGTGGCTACCCAAGAGGGGGGGTGAATTGGGACTTTTTTAAAAAATTAAAGCAAGTAATGTGCAATTCAAAGTCCTTTACAAGTGGTAGGTGCTGTGATAGAATTATAAAATGTAGAAGCTAAACAGAGTTAAGAAAGCACAACACAAACATACAAAATTTATAGTGGTTCGGAGCAACCCAGCTCCTACGTCCACTACCCAAGATACCACTTAGAATTTTCACCATATTCACACCCGAATATAGTAGGATTGTTTTACAGGATCACAATCCAAAACCTTCGCACTTTGGTTTTACGAGGTCACTAAAGAAAACCCAACACCCTTTAGTTTTAACAGGCTCACCAAAGAAACCCAACTTGGTTTTCACAGGATCACCAAGAACCTAACCCTTGGTTTTAACAAGGCTCACCAAGAACCTATTTGGTTTTTTCAACTAGGCTCACCAATAACCCAACAATTCAAAAATTGAATTGAAAATAAATGCAATAAGAATGACAAACTCAATTTGTCGGATAGTTGCCGGTGCAGCTTGTTGGAAGTCCACTTGAATGCACTTGAATAAGCTTTAATGACTTTAGTGGCTTCTTCCTAAAGTTGTTTCAAGCTTCAGATTGGAGTTGGTGAAGACTTGAAAGCTTGACTTGAATGCTTTTGTGCTCTTTTTCTATTGGTAGGTAGGATATTCAATGAAGCTCTCTTTTCTTTGAAGAACTCACTAATAACTTGCTTCAAGAATGTTCAAATCCTTCAAATTTAAAGTCTTCCATCATCCCAAGGCAGTTCTAGCTATTGTAGACCATTGGGGAATGATTTGTGATAGTTGGAGCACTTTTTAGCATTAAAAAATAAATTCTGGAACTAGCCATTGGATACCTGAAATTGACATTCGAGTTGGCTCGGATTCCATCGAGTTGGCTCGGATTCCATCGAGTTGGCTCGGATCCTTCGAGTCGGTAGGTCGAGTCGCCAAATCTTCAATGTAGTCGGCTCTTTGTCTCAGGGCGCAAAACATCACTCTGGATGAGTCGGCTCTTTGTAGCTCAGGTCGGCTCGAACTTGAATCTTGAAAATCTTGAACTCGAGGAGTTGGCTCTTCTCAGCTTGGGTCGGCTCTTCTTCTCAGGTTCGAAAAATCTCACTCTGGAAGATTCGGCTCGATGCAGTTCGGGTCGGCTTGCTTTCTCAGGCTTTCAGAATTAGGTCTGGCAGAGTCAGCTTTTCTTGGTTCGGGTCGGCTCGCCTGGATGTTCTCAGAAATCTTCAGAAAATGGACTCTAGAGGAGTCGGCTCGGACTGATTCCAGTCGACTCGAACTCACTGGAGTCGGTTCGCTTTCCATTGAGTCGGTTCAAATTACTGCATTCCAGAATCCTTGCTGCATGCCAGTAAGCAGAGTCGGCTCTTCATCACTTGGGGTCGGCTCGAGTGTCTTCTTCAAGATTTTTACAATTGAACTTAAAGAAAACTCTCACCAACTCTTTTACAATTCCACACAAACCAACTCAAACTAAAATTCATGGCACACACACACTCATAGAAGTAACCCTTTTAATTAATTTTTCTTAGCATTTTTGATTGGGTTCTTCTTTACAAAAACATTTACAACACAACTCAACCAAGAAAACAGAAGTATAAGAGTTGAAGTTTGAACATGTTATTCATCCTACAAAAACTTGTCAAACACTTGAAGAGTTATCAAAAATAAATGTACATGCTCCAATGTTTGGTTATCATCAAAATCACTTATAGGGTCAACATGTCTAGTTTTAAACTTCTTATATAAGGCATGCTTGAACCTGGTAACTTCGCACTGACACTCTAGCCAGGATTCATAGATCCCTTGTCTACGCCCATCGAAAACTACATAACAACTTTCGAAAGACATCACTATAACTTAATTGCATGCACCTTGATTTCCTGTATTTATGTGCAACCAACATAAAACTCAAAATACATCATAAATTATACTACTAAAAAAGTTATTCATGTTAAATATAAAAACTTATGAATTAGGCATGAAAAAATGAACTTAATAAAAGGATCCAAGTTAAACGTACTTTGTATGTTACGATAAACCCATTGCTTATTAGCTATCGAATTACGTAGTTCATCACCTCTTTGGGATTCGTCATCCCCTATAATCAAATAAGGATCGACATCATCCTTATCATGTTTAGCAGGCAAGGGTTCCATTGACATATTGAAATATTTATCATTTCCTTGAGTGCGTCGTATGAAGTTGTGAATGATGTAGCAAGCCATTACAATATATTTTTGCACCTTGAAGGGGTATGGGATAAGAGTTCTAAGAATCCTATATCACTTTTTTAGAATTCTAAAGGCCTTCTTTATGCAATTCCAGGGTTGTGCATGTCGATGGTTGTATAAGTCTCGATAATTATTATTTCATCATGCTTGAAGATTGTTAAACATACTTAGATGGTACCTATTGTCCCAAAATGGAGCAAGAAACTTATCTGTATTGGCATATCTTGAGTCAACTAGATAATATTTTCCTATATACGACCAATGCAATTCATAAATGAACAAAAAACTCATTAAAAATTAAAAAATAATTAAATGTCAGAATATTCGGATACCTTTTGGTACAACAAAGCCTCCTAACTCAACACACCATTGAAGTACTCTCATATCGGTAGTAGATCCTTCCCATCCAGTACAAACAAAAAGAAAAGAGTGATCAAATGAAACTACAGCCATAACGTTTTGAAAAATGGTGCCCTTTCGATTACGAAAGTGGGGTTGTTTGCTTTTCTTGATTAACGCAGGTATGTGTGTATCATCAACTGCTCCAATAACATTCTATGATGCAACCTACTATGTCAGAGATAAGTTCAGAAAATTAAAAATTAAGTACCAACATTGTGTTAGTTTAGAGGTACCGTGAAGTAAGGATGGAAATGGTTGTTTTCATGGATCCATGGGTACACACCAATATCTTCACCCGGTTGGACTATAAATTCTTGTTTCAATAAACAAATTGCTTTTAGTACATTATTAAAATATCATGATATTGTCTTCTCTAAGTACTGAAAAGTTTTAGCCAAAACTTTATTAGTTACACCATGACCAATGTAGTACAGAAAATATGCTAGTTGCTCCTATACTATAACATTGCATGTGCTAGCTACAAGTTCACATGATATAAGCAACTCTTCTAGCTTTAAGAACATGGTGTTTGTCATTCTAAAGTGATCATAACCTCTATCTGGATGTCTACTCAATATATATGTTATGAGTTCGTGACCCGAGAATGGTCAAGTTTGACATGGAACCTTCCAAATTACGTTACAATCTTGGATATTAATGATTCCACTACTTATTAGTGCAGTTATGATATCTTGCCAATAATTGTCCTCATCTAATAAAAATATCATGAGCCCATGCAAGGTATCCATCTATTAAAAAAAGAGAGTAGTTAAAGATACAAGCATATGCATAATTATGTTGATAGCTAATAATTGTAGACAATATAGTGTATTAATAGACATTAAAGTAAAATAACAACCCTATTCATATTTACAACAAAATTTGTCATGACAAAGTTCATCTATGACATAATACAGATTAGAGATAGAAAAGTCATTTATCATAGAATAACATCCCTTAACACATACAATACTAATATATCTAAGGCCAACCATGACCGCCAAATTCATGTTGATGTGTTGGACCTACATATGTGCTATGCATGAATGTTTGGAGACTACCATGAGGAGACATGGTACTACCCTGGGAAGCACTATCATGACTGCTTGGCTTGAATGAAGGCTCCATGAATGGATTACACCCACATGGAGTAGCAGCATGCATAGAAGGCGGCACAAATATATTGGGGCCACCTTGATTGACACCATGTATTAGAGGAGGCATAAAAAGATTTGGGACATGAGCATAACTTTTAGAAGGGGCTGCCATTGGAGGTGGTACATGGTAGAACTCAGCCATTTATCTTTTCAGCCATGCTTCCGGCAATGGTCTTTCATCATGCATAAAGAACCACCTATTTATCTCATTCTTAAATGTCTCCCCTACAGCAAGAATGCATTCAAGTGTAATCCCAGGGAGACTCTAACTTCTGCATACACTCATCAATAGAATACATCATAGGATGTGCAAGCTCATCTCTCCTGAGGATCTCATTAGCAATTTCTAATCTCTTTCTACTTTGATCCACCAAGTCTAAAAGAGTATCAGTTGCATCAGTAGTTGGCCTAGTCTTACGTGCTATAGGAGTGATAGAGCTTGATCTTGTTCTCTTTCCAGTACTAGAGGAAGGACATGCATCAAGAAAAGATTCTGTAGGTAGGGTCGAGGCACAGGTAGTCGGGTTGTTTGGGGATACATTATCAAATAGTTTAAAAGGACTGGATGATGAGTAAGAAACTCCACTTTGTTATGATGGTTGGCCAACATTTATGTCATCTAAGTTGATCCGATCCAACTCATCATCCAAGGTATCATTGTCCGATTCCCCTTCTGGAATAGCAGATATACCCCACATCTACCAGTGGCCGTGTTCTTTGAGAAAAGGATGTCTATGTCATCATATGCAGGAAATGACTTACCCTTCATATGAGCATACTCCTTGTTAACATGTCATGAATATTTAAAAGTAATTATTATAATGTTATGAAAACCATGCTACATATGATATCTATAGCGATCCACCACTCACTGAGATGACCTCCTCCCATATCTATTCATCACCGTATATGGGCACTTTTAGTACAGGATTCCATCCCTAGCCAAATAGATTTGCTAAGTTATAATACAAGTTGAAGGTCTTCTTCAATATCTTCAACCGATTCTTGAGGTTTCTATAAGTGAAGGACTTATTTATTCATGCATTGAAGGTATTTGTCATCTTCTTCCAAGTTTCTTACAAGAAAGTATCGTTATGACAGTTACCTTCAACATTCTCTTGCCTCATCAAGGCAAGCATTATCATATCAAGGGCATCTATCCAATTTGGTGCTCTACCATGACCTGATCATTCCCTTGTATGTTTAGGTTGATTATCTTTTTTGGATTTAGGCATGTTAGCTACAGGACTGCAAACATTACACAATTTAGAATACATTAATATTGATTGTAATAATTGGCTTCATAATGATGCAAACAAAATACAAAAACATATTATGAAACAAGATAATATTCATAATTATTTTAAATTAATCAAAAAGATTAATGGCTCGAGAGAGATAAGGTCAAAGTCAATCGAGCATCACGCATATTAGCAATGTCGAAACATAATATGAGAAATACATTTACAAACATAAGTTCGAAACAAAATAGCAATGTGACACTAAAAATGACTATGACAAAGTTATTAAACTCATTAAATTAAATAATGCATCTTCGAGTTTAACATGTATTTGAATGTTTCATCTAAAACAATAACAAGGTTGCCAATAGAACATGTATTTGGCGAGACATGCAATTATAGTTAAAATATCTAAATTTGAAGATATGAAAAATATATATGCCTCAGGACAAGCAACATTAAAGACACTAGAGCATCGTGGCTATAAGATAGAATAACTACTTATTAAGGTAGCCTATCATGTAATTGTAGTTAAACCCTTGTCTCCTGGCCATGCTCATTCTTAAGGCGGCCTATCATCATTAGCAAAATATATTATAAAAGATACATTGTCAAACATATTATAGATAGGAAATATGAAAATTATTTAAAAATGTTGAATATCAACAAATTATTGAAACTATTAACTTCAACAATGCCTCCATAATGTTATAAAATGCTACCAAAGATTTATTCATCCAGCGACATATGTAATTGGAGGCCGATTGTGGAAATATATGAATTACAAAAATATTGAACTTGTGCCTCATGATATGAAAGGTTAAATTCAGTGGAGCATCACTGCTACAAGATAGGATAAGTACAAATATTCTTAAACCCTTGTCTCGAAGCTATGCTCATTCATAAGGCATCCTGTCATCATTGGCAAGTTATATGCATAGTAATTATTTAACACTTCCTATTAGTAGGCAATGAAATGTCAAGCAGCAACCACTGCAAATGACATCATGTGCAGAGACTGGTAAGACCTTAAAATTTTGCTACAATTTTTTGGAAAGACAGGGCAAACCAGTTTATAAATCCAAGTCCAATGAAAGTGGTCTATCTATGGGTACCTGCCCACACACTCAATAGAGAATTATCCAAGGCAATATCCAACACTATCTCCAACTGGGCTAGTATGTATTCTTTCTCTCAAATAAGAATGTTGTAGCCATGCCTCCATTCAATCTTCATAACTGAAGTCGAGTCTATAAAATATTTAGACCCACGATCCCAATAACCAAAATCCAGATAACTTTGCGATCTATGAGGGCATTTCCAACTGATACCTACTTAATTTTCTTAACTTGGGTAGAAACCAAAGCATTAGGATCAAGTTTCATACAAAGAAAAACCCTTTCCAAGAACATAAATCTCTTCACAAATCAAGGAATGAACAACAACTACTATGACATCAATAAAATAGGGGAAAAAGAAGAAAAACAAATGATGAAACATGAAAAGAAATCTAGAGCATTGATCTAGTTGAAAACTAGAAATCCATACCAAAAACTTTAATAAATTTTGACAAAGACATCATGGACCGACAAAAAAAATAACATCAAAAAATAGGAGAGAACCAGGAGATTTGGATGAACTCATGTGAGAGGTGCGATTGAAGATGATGCAAGGTGGATTCCTCCAAGATTAAGATGAAGGAAAGCATCGGGTAAGAAACCCTAGTGTCGGGGAAGAAGGCATGCAAAGGGTCGAGTAAAATGGAGTGGCCGAAGAATCGGAAGGGGAAAAGCCTTTATTTTTATTTCCATCCCATGCCCCTGGAATATGAAAATCAGGAATAGCCAATTCCATGGGAAACCATGGAACTAGTATTCTAGAATTCGATGGATCGACCGGAATACCAATTCCTGTGGGGCCCACCACCAAATTTTTCCATGTTTGGGGGACTAGTAAGGAATAAAGCCCTATTCTAGCCTATTCTAGCCAAGAATAGGGCAACCAAACACTACCATAATGTATAAAATAAAAGATGAGCTAAATGGTTTTCATAGATCTATAACAGAAATCTATTAAAGTGCTTTAGTTATGGAGGCACTTTTGATAGAGTCTATCTATGTAACTATGAAGTGAGACCATTTTTCAAAACTAAGTGCTTAGCTTATGAAACACTCATGAAAAAAATATAGACAAAAGGTCATAAAAGTGTTAGCTTATATTAAGCATTCATTGGTGCAAGAATTTTATATATGGAAATATTTTTGCTAGTCAAAATAGAATCACTTATTTAAAAACTAATTTATCATGCCATTTTGACTAGCTTTAACTTATCCTCACCAAGTGAAAATTCAAATTGTAAGATATCTTTATTTATGCATAAGATTGCATAATTATTGTTGACCTGATAAAATTAACTTATGTTGAAAATTATAGGAGATTATTGGATATTTTCAAATTACTAAAATTTAAAATATTATATTTCAAACTTAACTAGCTAATCATTGTGGTGGGTGGTTGGCTTGTAGCTTTTCCAAAAGGTCATGGGTGCATGCTAAACTTTTAGAGACCACAATTTGGTAATATGATAATTAATTAAGATAATTCTTCCTTCTCAACTAGATCAAAAACACATGCAAAGGATCTGAAGTTTAAATGAAGCTTTAGAGGATGATAGTGCTATATGTATATAAAGATTCTAAAAGCCAATAAGAAATAGTAGTATATCGATATAGTATATAATTAGCTCTTTAATGAGCTACATGATGAGGGCAACTAGATGGCCCCTGAATAGAGTACAAGCATACAAAATTAAAACTTAATTAAATTATATGAAATGAATAAAAACTTTCCCTCCAAATTATTAAATAATATTTTTGAAATTGAAAAACATTAATTGATGATTGAAAACATATGAGTGAGAATTGAAGATAACATAATAAGAAGATCTAATTAAAAAGGAAATCATTAAAAAAGAAAAGTCTTAAATGATGACTTTTGATGTAGTTTTTTTTTTCTAAAGGGCTTGATGACATCACTCTCTAGCTGGATTCCTTATTTTCTAATGAGAAGGATGTCATTTCTAAAAGTATTTTAATTCATAAAAACTTATAATTGTATCTTATATTTGGTAGAGATATTTCCTTAGCACTACCCTACTTTTCATTACCTTCATGATAGGTTGTGGTTTAATTCATTTCCTTTTTCTTTGGAGAGCTATTTTATAGATCATTAAAGCAATGTTTTGGTTGAAATGCTGCCATAGTAGGAAGAGTCACAATTGGAGGTGATGGGGGTACGTAGTGATCATTGGATAGCTCTGTGTTTCATTGCTTTGGTTGGTTCGAACTTTTGTATCTTGATGTCAAGATATGTTTTAGCATTGCTCTTTATTTATTTCCACACATGATCTTATGTAAATTTTATGATTGGATGCAGTGGTTGAGCTAGGATTTTTCTTGGGGCACCAAGACAATATTGTCATGAATAATGATGATTCAGCCTAACTCTATGTTACAATATCTAAAAATGATGATTAAGCCTAACTCTATGCTAAAATATCTAAATTTTATGAAAAATATTTTTAACTCTTGAGATGAGAAAAATAAAAATCTTTTGATAACTATGATACCATGGTGAAAATTTGAATTTTCTAATAGAATGGATATCTATACAAATAAAAAATTATCTAAAAATTAAATTTTAATAATAATATTATCTTTTCTTAATGTAATAAAGACAAATATTTTTTTTTTGTTTGAAATCAAATTAAAACACTAATCAAAAGCAAAGCAAACTCTATTTCAAAAAGTTTACTTCTAATAGTATGGTGGCCACGGTGAAGTAGATGTTTTAATTATAATATAAGGATGAAATTTGATGTACTAAATATAATACAACAATACAATCAAATGAGACACATCGAAACAATGTAAATAATATTGCTTATAACTATATAGTTATAAAAAGAAGTATGAGCACCTTTAGAAAGAGAGTCACATTCATAGTTCGAGGATGGTTTGGCATTGTCATAGGCTCCTTTTGATAAAGAAACTTCGAAAGTCAAGAGAAAAGGATAGATAAGGATGGCTATTGAATCCCAAGCCTTAAGCAAGTTTTAAAGGTATTATCAGGAATGCCTCTAAAGTGAGGCAACCCCTTTGGCCTTAGCATAGAGGCCTAGGCCTATATATTATTATTTGAAAGGGGCCTAGTATATCATGCGCTTACTAAGTAGGTGCATGGTAGCTTAAGTTAGAAACCACAAGTCAAACCTCCCTTGCACACCCTTGAATGGTATAATTAGGACTTAGATGTTTCAAGGACTCTCTAAGTGATTCAGTTGAAGAGTCTTAAAATCCAACCACCTGCTTATATGTTACTAAACTAGGATGCAAAAATTAAACTATAAATATGTAAAGAGAGAGACAAGTAATTTGTAATTAAAGAGCAAGAAATTTTATTCATGACAAGTTAATTAATAGTGAATGCTATTCATTGAGATCAAAAAATCAAAATAAGAAATAAAAAAAAAAGGATAAAGGGAGCTTCTGCAATGATGGGTTAGCATGATCCAACTTGCTATCTCTTTTCTGGAAGAGATCCTTTGGAAATCTCTAGCTTAAACCATTCTTTGGTTTAAGCCTTCTTGGATCTCCAATTGGAGTTGTTCCATAGATTTGGGAGACCTAGATTTAAGAGAATTGAAGTAGAAGAAGGGAAAAAGTATAGGAAGAGAGCCAAAGTTGAGAGGAAACTAAGCAAAAGCTAAGAGATCAAATGGAGGGATTATAATAGTTGGAAGGTTTTCAATTCTTTGCTACAAGGAGTTATTCATACCTACAGAAGGGAGGAATTAATCATGGAGTTTGTTTGTTTTTTTTTTTGGAAATAGAAAAAGGGTTAAGATAATACTGAGTGGTATCTAAGGATTGGTTTAAGGAAAGAGCCATGCATCAAGGTTTGGTTCAATATATAACATACTCTCTTCTAAATCTAATGTCTAGGAGAACCTATCTTTTTAATTGTAGGAGAAAAACTTAGAGCTCAAAATTATTAGATCTATTTGATATTCTCATCCTTTTTTCCTTTTTTTTTTTTTAGATTTTGGATGAATTTTTAGATATTTTGGATTATTTTTATCAGTAGGGATAGAGATGTCCAATGTATGAAATTTTAACTAGAGTACCAATATAAAGAGATCATATTTAATTTTGAGCCCAAATTGATCTTGTTAGACCTATTTTCAAAATCATCAAATTTAGGCTCAAAAGTAAACCATGTTGGGTCCAATCGATTTGAATGTGTAAAGATTAATCAAATCAGGCTAGAGGAAGTCTAATTGAATTCTAAAATCATTAGTCAAGAGAGCGATAGAGAAATTGATAGGTAATTGGAAGAAAATTAGATTAGGTTGGTGAATGATCTATAGCAAATAAATTGAGTGAGTCCATTCAGGTCAATTGATCGAATTAATGAAAATTTTGCTCAATTGGGCCTACAATTGGTCAACCAGAGATGGAATTAGATAGAGAAAAGAGCGTATTGGTTTTGAAATGGATTAGGGCAGGTGAATGATTAGATCATAGTGAATAGATTACTCTCTTAGAAGCATAGACTAATAATTTTCAAAGGTTGTGTAATTCGTAGCCCTCGTCTCTACCCGGAACATGAAAACCAACACCTTAATCACCAATACAAGAAATTGCAATTCTAAAATATCATGAACAAAGATTCTAAAATTTTGTTTTAAATTCTGTGACAGCCCCTGGAGTCAATCATAAACAACTAAATTTTAAACAAATGCCAGGGAGAAGTTACAACCAGAGTTTAAAAGTTTAGCTTAATTTACCAACAGTAGTCTACCTTTTGAAGCAACCAGCATTGTGATTTTGACCCTCTCCCTAGTCACTTGTCTTACATGCATTTACTTTTATCAGATATGGACTTGTTCAGTCCGAACTGGCTCCTCCCTGTGTAATTAGTTCAATCTCCAACCAAACCAACTGAGCTACAAGACCAATATTCAAACTCAAGATCAAGTCCCACCATAATATGTAGGCTTGGCTGAGACCTCAAAAAAAAGGGATCAGGTTGCGTGCTCAAGTTTCAGCCTGCCTAGAGCTATAACTTTACTCAATGGTGGTGATGATAGTTTATGAAGTACAACACCAAATGGATAGAAGGAAGCATGGAGACAGTAAATTGCTTTACCATGGGAATTCTGGTCGTTCATACTTCCCTAAAGTACCAAGAAATAGTCAGGAAGCAATAAAACTTGTTAAGGAACCCTACAGGCACTTTTTTCTTACCGAATGAATTTTGTTGTAGTGCTGGAGTATTTGCCTCCAAATGAACCATGTAAAAAAAAGAAAGAGCATCAAATACTATGTTGAGATTCCTAGGAGCTGATCCCACTTGTTAGGAGATCTGGACCAGCACCTATACACAGCAGAAGCAACCAATTCTTGGATTCAAGATTCATGCAACAAAGAAGATATAAAGAAGAGATGTAGGAGAAAAAAAGAGATTGCTTTATTAATCCTTTGGAGAAGAACCTTGTTACAAGACAACAAGACTCACACGGCACCCCTTTTGAAATCCCAGAAGCTTCTTGCCATCCCGCATGTCTTCTCTCTTGCAGGCCTTACATCCCAAGAACCCACGTACGGCCATGCATGGACAATATCTCAACGTGCATCCCTTCCTCTCTGAAACCTGAGAAGAAGCTCAATCCTGCGGACAATAACTCATGCAGGATCCCTTCTTTGAAGCCCCGTGATGTACCCTCATGGACCAAGCCCTCGATGTGATATCTTCCTCACATGCGCCTCTCTGAAGCCCTCCACCGTGGCCTCCTTGAAATCCAGGAGGTCTCCACCTACAGACTCTCTCATGCAGGTTCCCATGGCCAAGTCCCCACATGGACTCTCTCCATGTAGCCTCCCTCCATGCAAGAAGATGCCATCCAAGACCATGAGCTAAGCCTCACGATCCTCTCAAGACCGTAGACACCCCAAAGGGGCACTCTCCCATGGATGCCTTTCAAAACCAAAGAGATATCCCAATTCTCATGCACACCTCCTTTTAAATAACACATGGGGAGTGCGGTCTTCTTATATTGGGCGTCAACCACTTCTTGGTTTCTATTAGGACTCAATCACATGGGCGGTTAGGACTTGAATGGTCCAATAACAAACTGGTTATAATACCTCACATGGTTGGTGGTGGGGACACCAAAGGTACCATAATAAGACAGAAGCTTTTCAACCCTCTATGGATTGATCAATAATTTATGAGTCCATCTGTAATAAGGGCTTAGCCCATCTGAGTCCATTTTAGTTGTTATTTGAGTCTTTTGAGTTGTTATTTCAGTTCTGTACTAGTCAGCTTATGTAAAGCTAGTTCAGTCCAGTGTTAGTCAGCTCATATCAAGCTAATTTTATTTTTTTTGAGTCCTGTTCAACCATATTGAAGACTCAAGACCACATCATACAAGTGAAGACCAAGTCCAACCAGATTGAAGACATGGAAGTATAGCCCAAGTCCAACCCAGCTTGAAGATTTGAAGACCCCAGGAGGAAAATTCAGAAAACCTTGATTCCTTGCAGATGCCCTCCAGATGCCCAGATTCCCTTCCAGATGCCAGAATATATTCATAGACCAGGGCATCCATGATTCTAGAGGTCCACATGCATCCTAGTCCAAAGAAATCAAGCCCAGGCGCCAAGCCCAAGCCCCTAAGAAGCAAGATACAAAGGAATATTCCTGCTACCTGGCTACCAGGCCACCCCAGCTTCCAGAGGCCCAGCCCATGCGCCCAAGCCCCTTTGGGCCAGCCTCTTGATGCTCTTAGAAGCCCAACTCACCCCCCTAGGTGTCCTTGGAGTGTTGGCCAAGTCAAGAGAATTTTTAGGGATTTTTCTACCTAATGTTTCCTTATTTTCTAGCTAGGGTTTGAGAGGGAAAAGGATTCTCATGTAAAGACTAATGTGCCCTTACTTGGAGCCCAAGGTTAAGGGTCTATTTAAGAGACCCTAGCCTCTTGTATGAAGGGAGATTTTGATATATGAAATAAACCTTGAGTTCTTCTATTGCTTTGTGTGATTACCCTGCTATGTGCATAAAGGGGATTGAGAGTTCTTCCCGGTATTTGCAACCATCTTCTTGTCGCCAACCATCCTTCCAGCCCCCTCCAAAACTTTCTTCCCTTTGCTGTTTTCCTTTGTTTTCTTGATTTCCTCTGAGTTTTCTAATCCCTGAGAGGTCATTTGCAGGTCCCCGAGTTACTACAAATCCAACGACTCCAGCCAAGCCTCAATCGGACCACCGAGCAGAAAGCCGGGTATCCGCGGGTCTTTGGCTCGGTTTTCCAGGCCGCATCCATCGAGGAACGAGAGATCCCTTCACTACGATATTCACCGGGTGCTTCAGACAATGTCAGGTACACCCCCTCTATCTCCAGTCTTTATATTGTAGGAGAACTTGCCATAACCGAGGCTTCTCAGTCCTGGCGATCCTTCTTTAGTACTTTTCTAGGTTCTAATCTGCATGCTTGGCTTCAAAAATTCATAAAAAGTTCCCTACAACTAATTTTCATTTGAAATTCAGGAATTAATCACCTAACCCCATATATAAAACATACAAAAATAATTGCATGCATTTGAGTCCCGCATCATTTGGTATTAGATCCTAGATTAGGGCTTGTTTTCTGCAATTTTTTAGTCCATATATGCTCTGTTATTTAAATTATTTCTCCTTGATCAAAACTCTAAAAATTCTAAAATTTGCTTTTCTAGATTCAAAATAATTTACAGTAATTTTCAGAATTGTTTCAGATTTTATTTCATCCTGTGAATCTTTTGCAAGCCTAAATACAACCTGCAAATTTTTGGCTCTGTTTTTTTTAGCAAGACAAGTTTGGAAGTTTTAGGGTTTTGCTTAGCATCTTTTGCATATATTTTAATTTTAGTATATTTCCTGCATATTAGGCCATAATTTGCAAGTTTTCTTCTATTTAAGAAAATACAAATATAAAAAAAAATTACATATTCTCCAAAAATACCAAAAAAAAATCTAAACCCTAATTTGCATCCTCATTTGCCTGCCATCATTGCATAATTTACTTTTAAGGGTACTCTTGCTATATCAGATGGGGGGAGGATTTGATCACCTCTCCTTAGCCCAAAACCACATCCCTTGCATTCGGTCCCAAGCCTTAACCTAAAATTAACTAGACTTAATTTGCCCTAGTGGGCTAGGGACACCAACTGGTCGGGTTCGGGCTAGTGTTAGATCACCGTGTCAAGTTAACCTGTATGTGCCTTGTGCTCAGTGTCTAGAATGGTGGTTTAGCGATTCAATCCCAAAGGGCTTGTGTGCTGGTCTGCCTACTTGACCAATCTCTGATTGGTGTCTAGGATTGGCAATCAGGGACCTAACACTCCCCTTACACCTGCCTGGCTGAGTACAGGGTTACAATAGGCTAGTTTACAACCCTGATTGAGCCCTTAGTTTTGGACTCTAGGTCTAGTTAGCTATAGTCGGTTTGATCGAGTCTTGCATGAGCATTAGATCTAGAGTCCCATCTCATCCACCATCTCCCTAAACCCATGGATAAGCAGGAAGCTAGGATTCAAGCCCTTATAGACCAAATGGCCCAGATTCTACCCAGTTAATTACCCAAATGACTCAGTTGACCCAGACCAATAGCCTCAACCCAACTCAACCTAGTGAAACCATAGAGCCCAACCCTATGAGAACCCACTACTCTGACCCATATAGGGAGTCCAATCCTAGGAGAACCCAATACTCTGACCCATATAAGGAGCCCAACCCTAGGAGAACCCCTTACCATGATCCCTACCATGAGGTTGAACCTAGAAGAGACCATCGCCATGACCCTTATTATTATACTGAACCTAGGAGGACCCCAAACCCAGATCCCTACCGTGAGGTTAAACCTAGGAGAGCCCATCGTCATGACCCATACTCTGATACTGAACCTAGGAGGACCCCAAACCCTGATCCATACCTTGAGGCTGAACCTAGGAGAGCCCATCGTCATGACCCATACTATGATACTGAACCTAGGAGGACCCCAAACCCTGATCCCTACCAAGAGGTTGAACCTAGGAGAGCCCATCGTCATGACCCATACTATGATACTGAACCTAAGAGGACCCCAAACCCTGATCCATACCTTGAGGCTGAACCTAAGAGAGCCCATCATCATGACCCAATCCCTAAGGTTTGTCCTAGAAGACCCAATCAGGATTTTGTAGACCAGGAAGATAGATCCTATTTACCCTCTCCCTATAAGCCTAGTATACCCACAACCTATAGATCTTATGACTCCAAATCCTCTGACTCTAGAATCTACGAACCCATATCCCATGAGTCCAGTAGACCCAAGACCCATAGAGCTGAACCCAAATCCTATGATCCCAGATCTTATAATCCCGTGACCCATAGATCTGCACCCTTGTCCTATGAGCCTAGGGAGCCCATAACCCCTAGGTATCAATCTAGTACTAGTCAGGTTTCCCTTAGTCAACTTGAATCCCATAGGATTAGTACCCCTAAATATGAGCCCAGTAGTGAGCCACTACCCCTTAGGCAACCTGAACCTACAAGGATTAGTGTCCATGATCAGAAACCAGGACCTAGCCAATTTTTCCCTAGCCGACCTTCTCCAACCATTCCTGAGATTAACAAGGCTTACATTAACGCGAAAGTGTATGAAGCTGATGCGAGCCTAGTGGATGAGTATGAAGGAGAAGAGGAGACACCTTTAGTAGACCTAGAATTAGCTGACCCAATAGATTCCCAGGTAGAAACCAACCCAGAGCTAGTTGACCTTGACCACATTCAACCTAAAGCTATAGTGGAAGAACAATTAGAGGAAGAGAACCTAGGTACTGCTACTAGAGCCTTACCTGAGGAAACCATAGAGGAGAGCCAAATTATAGAGTCTAGTCCTAAAATACAAGAACCTGAAAAATTTATTAAGGACCTGATCTCTTTGAATAAGTACCCTCAGGATGAGCCTCCTTCTATAGTTCCCATTAAGGACCTCTTCCCTGAGATTAGTAACCCATCCTTCCATTATATAAACCCTGTAGATATAGCTCAACCTCATAAGGTTAACCTCATTAGTATAGGATTAGTTCCTGATACCCCTTCTTCTATTCTATTTTATCCAACTAAACCTTTTCCTTACCCTACCAGACTAAGTCTGAACCCACTTCCTATTTTCTGCCCTTTCCAGACACCTCCAGCATTTCTAGAATTATTAGATTGCATTTAGTTGAGATTAGCATACTGCATGCATTCCTTACGCATGTTAGGTTTGCATTATACTTCTGGCATACCCTTTGGCATTTGCTTGGAGTCCATTGTAAATACTCTTGTGCACACCACACTAGGGTCAACTTAGAGAGTCTATAGTCTCTTAGGTTTAAGCCCATAAAAGTCTAATAAATTTCCTTCGATAGGAATGCAAAGTCGAGTCTATTAGGTGTAGGTTTGAGTCCTTTGCATCATCTTGTTAGGAGACTGCATGTGCCTAGCATGTTCACCACCCGCACTAATCTTAAAACAACTGGCTAATTCCCGAAGAAGGGTCAAAGAATTTGATGTAGTGGATTCTATCTTGGTTAGGCTTAGGCCTAAAAGAAGTTTCATGCTCGCAGAGCCGGACCTTTTAAAGTGATAGAGAAGGATTGGATCAAATGCCTATGTGTTAGACTTGCCTTCAGATATGGGCATTAGTTCTACCTTCAATATTACAGACCTGGTTGAGTATAGGGAACCGACAGCGATACCTATTGAGGCCTTTGAACCTATTCTTTTTCATTGTGAGTGACCCTAACCCAGAGTGTCCACTAACAAATTAGCCTGAGAGAGGAGAACGGATCGAGCGTATCCTAGACGATCAAGCCATCACGACCCGGGGCCGTGACTATCATTGCTTCCTGGTCCGATGGCAAGGATAGCCAGAGTTAGACGATTCATGGATTTCTTGAGAGGACATGCAACGCCTCAACCCAGACCTTCTCGAGAGATATGTGAGCCAGTCTGATCTTTACTCGACAGGATCGAGTTCTTCTCACCCCGGGAGAATTGGTGGAGACACCAAAGGCACCAGAATAAGACAGAGGCTTTTCAACCCTCTATGGATTGATCAATAATTTATGAGTCCATCTGTGATAAGGGCTTAGCCCATCTGAGTCCATTTTAGTTGTTATTTAAGTCTTTTGAGTTGTTATTTTAGTTCCATACTAGTTAGCTCATGTTGAGCAAGTTAAGTCCAGTGTTAGTCAGCTCATGTCGAGCTAATTTTATTTATTTTGAGTCCTGTTCAACCATATTGAAGACTCAAGACCACATCATACAAGTGAAGACCAAGTCCAACCAGATTGAAGACATGGAAGTATAGCCCAAGTCCAACCCAGCTTGAAGATTTGAAGACCCTAAGAGGAAAATCAGAAAACCCTAATTCCTTGCAGATGCCCAGATTCCCTTCCAGATGCCAGAATATATTCATAGACCAGGGCATCCATTATTCCAGAGGCCCACATGCATCCTAGTCCAAAGAAATCAAGCCCAGGCGCCAAGCCCAAGCCCCTAAGAAGCAAGATACCAAGGAATATTCCTGCTACCTGGCTACCAGGCCATCCCAGCTTCCAGAGGCCCAAGCCCATGCGCCCAAGCCCCTTTGGGCCAGCCTCTTGATTCTCTTAGAAGCCCAACATGCCCCCTAGGTGTCCTTGGAGTGTTGGCCAAGTCAAGAGAATTTTTAGGGATTTTTTTACCTAATGTTTCCTTATTTTCTAGCTAGGATTTGAGCGGGAAAAGGATTCTCATGTAAAGACTAATGTGCCCTTACTTGGAGCCCAAGGTTAAGGGTCTATTTAAGGGACCCTATCCTCTTGTATGAAGGGAGATTTTGATATATAAAATAAACCTTGAGTTCTTCTATTGTTTTGTGTGATTACCCTGCTGTGCGCATAAAGGGGTTTGAGAGTTCTTCTTCCTGGTGTTTGCAACTATCTTCCTGCCGCCAACCATCCTTCCAGCCCCCTCCAAAACTTTCTTTCCTTTACTATTTTCCTTTGTTTTCTTGAGATCCTCTGAGTTTTCTAACATTTGACATGTCTTTTGCAGGTCCCCGAGTTCCTACGAATCCAACAACTCCAGCCAAGCCTCAATTGGACCACCGAGCAGAAAGCCGGGTATCCGTGGGTCTTTGGCTCGGTTTTCTAGGCCGCATCCATCGAGGAATGAGAGATCCCTTCACTGCGATCTTCACCGGGCGCTTCAGACGTTGTCAGGTACACCCCCTCTACCTCCAATCTTTATATTGTAAGAGAACTTGCCCTAACCGAGGCTTCTCAACCCCGACGATCCTTCTTTAGTACTTTTCTAGGTTCTAATCTGCATGCTTGGCTTCAAAAATTCATACAAAATTCTCTGCAACTAATTTTGATCTAAAATTCAGGAATTAATCACCTAACCCCACATATAAAACATACAAAAATAATTGCATGCATTTTAGTCCCGCATCAGTTGGGCTTCCTAATTTGTTACAACTAACAAACTAACCAATCAATTGGCTAACCTCCTAACCAACTTAACAAACCTAGGCCCAACCCCATAACCCAATTAGGTTATGTTACAATTTCTCAAAAAAACTCTCCCTTTAAGCCCATATGAAAACACTAATCCTTTTGAGTCAAACCCCCTGACCCAATTTGCCATGATCCAAATTGACTCAGAGCCCTAGGGACAACCCCAGAAATCCCCTGGAACACCTCTAGGATAGCTTGGGACACGCCCCCAAGCTTTAGGGATTGCCTCTAGCATCCCTGCCATGGCCTTCCAAGTCTTTCCAAGGCTTGCGAGCACCACACAAAAACCCTATAATCTCCACCTTGGTGCTCCTAAGCCTTAGCAAATCTGGCAATGTCCTCCTACACAACCCTGCTGTAACTGCATGTCCTGACAGCTTCTTGTACAGATTTCCTTGCCTCTACTAATACCCTTCAGCTACTGAATTCACTTGGAGGCCTTTGGGATGACCGCCTCCACAGTTGAAGACCCTTGCTTGTATCCTTGCACCACGATTATAGCCTTCCTTCTGCCTGGCATCTACATCAGCCTTTTTCTTGGACTTTCTTGGAGAGATCACAGCAAACCTGAATCGGCACTTGCTATAACTGGAACTCTACCTGACATTATTTTCGCAGAGCCATGCCAATCTCTGCACACTCTGCTACACTTGGCTAATTGCACCCTTGGTACTCATGCTAGGATATGGCCAGTATCCCTGCACCTCCCACTCTGAACTCATGTTGAATCCTGCTCCACCCATGAAGCCACCTCTCCTCGGTGCTCCACCTGAATTGAAGTCCACCTGATGCCATAGAAAGAAATCCCGAGGCTAGCCACTCAACGCTGCCCTACTGAGCCTACACTGAATCTCTTACCCCGTCGCTATTTCCTCAGACCCTTCGCAACCCGCGAACCTCTCCAAGACCATTTCAGATACACTACATCCTGCAGGCTCCTTCAAAATAAAGAGCTCATCCCAACTCTTCTAACCCATTGACGAAACCTAAGAAAAAATTGGGCTTTTCCTTTCTCCATCACTGACAAGCTCCGCATGATCGTCTGCACCCTTCTCTCCAAAGCTGATATCTTCCCGTCGAAGCCGCCTCATCTCCCTAGCTAAAACATCAACCCGTGCTCCACAGCTCTTGAGACTCATGCTCCACTGCACCCCTGACCTCGAACTGACATCTTTTTGCTCTGTCCCCGTGACTACAATACCAACCTGTGCTTCCATAGTGCACCCAAATAGCTGTGCAAACCTAACGCCAATGTCAGACCTCTTCTTCCTTGAATCCTCTTCTCCCAATGCTTAAACTAGGCTCTACTCCACTTTCGCTCAAACCAAGCTTTGATACCAATTGTTGAGATTCCTAGGAACTGATTCCACTTGTTGGAAGTCCGGACCAGCACCTATACATAGCAAAAGCAACCTATTCTTAGATTCAAGATTTATGCAACAAAGAAGATATAGAGAAGAGATGTAGGGGAAAAAGAGATTGCTTTATTAATCATTTGGAGAAGAACTTTGTTATAAGACAACAAGACCCACACAACACCCCTTCTGAAATCCCAGAAGCTTCTTGCCATCCCGCATGTCTTCTCTTTTGTAGGCCTCACGCCCTAAGAACCCAAGTATGGCCACGCATGGATAATACCTCAACATGCATCCCTTCCTCTCTGAAACCTGAGAAGAAGCTCCACCCCGCGAACAATACCTCACGCAGGATCCCTTCTCCAAAGCCCTATGATGTATCCTCATTGACCAAGCCCTCCACGTGATATTTTCCTCATGTGCGCCTCTCTGAAGCCCTCTACCGTGACCTCCTTGAAACCCAGGAGGTCTCCACCTGCAAACTCCCTCATGCAGCTTCCCATGGCCAAGTCCCCACATGGACTTCCTCCACGCGACCTTCCTCCATGCAAGAAGATGCCATCCAGGACCATGAGCCAAGCCTCACGGTCCTCTCAAGACCATGGACACACCAAAGGGGCACTTTCCCATGGACACCTCTCAAAATCGGAGAGAGATCTCAATTCTCATGCACGCCTCCTCTTAAATAATACATGGGGCATGCGGTCTTCTTATATTGGGCATCAACCACTTCTTGATTTCTGCTAGGACTCAATCACATGGGCGATTGGACTTGGATGGTCCAATAACAAACTAGATAAACACCTTACATGGTTGGGCTTCTTAATTGGTTACAACCAACCAACTAGCTAACCTCCTAACCAACTTAACAAACCTAGACCCAACCCCATAACCTAATTGGATTATGTTACAATCTCTCAAAAAAACTCTCCCTCTAAGTCTATATGAAAACACTAATCCTTTTGGATCAAACACCCTGACCCAACATACCATGATCCAAATTAACTCAGAGCCCTAGGGACAACCCTAGAAATCCCCCGGAAAACCTCCATGATAGCTTGAGACACATCCTTAAGCTCCAGGGATTGCCTCTAGTATCCCTGTCATGGCCTCCCAAGTCTCTCCAAGGCTTGGGAGCACCATGCAAAAACCCTACATACTATTTTAGGAATCAGAGGTAGTGCAGCAAATTTTGGTCACCTATAACAAAATTTTGTCACCCTCGATGCTAGTATCTTCTCATAACTGATATATATGGTTTAGATATGATCGAGTCTAAGCTCTCAACTTTGTAAGGACAAGTACAAGATGTTATTATCTGATCACCCATCCTGAGCTTCGATGGTAGCAGAAGGTGCTCTGGCCTTTTCTGGCAAGGACTAAGGGCTTCTCCTAGTTGCTCCACTATGATGACCGGCAAAAAGATTCCTGGGCTAAGGTTATCGATGGGAACACTCCGATACTCAAGTCAGTGAACAAAAAATGAGAGGCTATAGCAATTGGAGCCAAGAGCAGGTGGTGGTTCGATGAATGTGTGAGCAGTCATGTAACTTATCTAGTCGAAGGTCCCTCTTATCTATTTGTATGGTTATTGTGGAGTAACAAAATGCTGTTACAGAGGTATCCATCTCTGATATGCATAACAAACTTAGTTGAGGTGGTGAAATCCTGTTCCTCAGGATCTTTAGCATGGGCATTTTTTTATTATGATATCAAGATCCGCTGAGATCTTGTCCACCATGATCTATGCTGGGACAACTATGATTGGTTAAATCGCAAGCTACTCGGATGACAAGGATCTTGGGTAGAAAAATAGACATAGTTATGTGTCTGGGCACACTAAGTTGGTCTGCCCAACTAGCTAGTCGATTCCGGGCAAGAGGTCGGTAGGTGCACATGCAGAGGTGCCATGCTGATGGACTCGGTTGTTTCCACTACTCGGCTTGGAGGCAGGTAGTTGGTATGGATGGAATTAGCTACTCGGTGGACTCTATTATTGGTGCTCTCCTACCGATGAAGTGGTCGATGTTGATACCCCTCCCCTAGTCAGTGGCTTAGTTTCTTTGTGTTGGGTGTCTAGGTCCATTGCTACCATTGACTGAGCTGGTGGTCTAGTCAGTCATTGATAAGTACATAAATGTAGCCATAAAAGCATTAATTTATAGATCAAATTATCTTTATTTTTTAAGAATTGATATTTTTTCTTGTATTTTGCAGAAAAGAGGTGCACCATAATAAAGAGCCCGATCTATAGGCCTAAAGAATACAAATTAGAGTCCAAATAATGAATAATTGGAGCCTAACTCCCATCTTAAAGGTAGCCCATAAAAAGTCCACATGCTATCGGTCCATCATGAACCAGCAGCTTGGTCCATAAGAAGCCTTTATGCAGTCCATCAATGAATTTGAAGAAGATTTGGGGCTAGATTTGTTAATAAATATGAAGAAGATTTGCATCCCGATTCATTAATGAATTGGAAATGAAATTATTGCTAGATTCATCTAGAATTTATATTGTTATATTTTTTTAGTCCTACATCAAAATAATGTAAACAATCTTTCTCCCGTAACACTTATAAAAAGGATTGTATACTCTATGGAAAAGGCACTTCCCACTTTCTTCCACCCTTCCCACATACGAGAAGGAGAGTGAGCTGAGGAAAACAAAGCCTTTGTTAGGTTCTAATTTTTTATTTTTTTGTTAAAGCTCCAAGTTTTGTTAATGGTTGAGTTAAAATTTTTTCTTTGTATCAAGAATTTTATTTAGCAATAAAATTAATTCTTTTTCTTCAATTTAATTTCATAATTTTTTTTATTTTTAGTAATTAGATTATTTTAAAATTTTGTAATTTAATTTCTTGTAATTTTTAATTTAATAATTTAAATTCTTGTAATTTAATTTTTGTAATTAGGCTAATTTAATTTCTATACATCTTTAAATCCTATAATTTAAATTCTAGCAAGTAGTGTAGAATTTATTTTATAATTTTTTTAAAATAATCTTAAAGTTTTAATTTAGATCATGTTCAGCTAAGCAAACCCTTAGGGTTGGCAATGAAGCTAGACTATGATTAGACGCTCTTTTTTAGAATATCTTCTTGAGCTTTAAATTTATTTAAGTCCTTTCTTTTCAATTTCTTGACAAGAGACTTGATAGATTGTTATTAGGTTTCAATCCCTTCATAGTTTATACTTGATTCAGTATAAGAAGGATAATAGATAGAAGGCTCACAATATTTTTAAATCCTTTTTTCATCTTCCTTGTAGTGATAGATTATTATTGAATCTAAATTCCTTCATAATCTATACTTGGTTAACAAGAGAGAAGAAGTTGAAAGGAACAATATGAGAGAACCATAGAAAGACTCTCTAAATTATTGGTCTAATAGATTCAAAAGTTCTAGATTTTTAGTTTACTTATCTCTATGATTTAATTAATTTTTGCTTTAGTAAAAAGTAAAGAAATAATCTCTTCCTATCTTCGTTAAACCTTGCTTGAGTAAGTATTTGAATACAGTTCAAACATCCAATTCCTCGTAGGATCGACTCGTACTCGTCAAACATGCTACCTTGCATACAATGCAGTTATGGTTTAAATTTAAGACACATCAAATTTTTTGCACCATTGCTGGGGAATTAGTTTATTTTAAAATGTGTTTCAAAAAAATTCTTGCACTTCATACTTTTAATTAACTTTAATATGATCTTTCTAACTTTTTTATTTTTTTAAGGTTGGTGAGTGCTGGAAGCTAGGTACATAATTTAAACTATCCTTTTTTCTTTCAGCATATTATTTTGATCTTAGTTTAGTATTAGTTTTTAATTTAAACTTGTTTGTTCTTTTTGATTGTGCATAAGTATTTTAAAATTACTTTAAGAATACAAACCTAAACAAGATAAGGTGGGGAGTTCATTATCATAACCCAAGGCTATACATAAAATCAATTAGACGATGATCCTAGGGACATCCGAGCTTGTTAGGACAACGATACCTAAGAGTTGTACCAAGCTAGTTTTGATTAATGAATTGGTATATAGGAAAGTGGTTCAGGGATCTTAGTTTCAAAGAAAGGTGGTTCTTTAATCAATTCCATTCGCTGACCTGGCAAATCTAATTAGTGTCTAAAGAAAGCAACAAGGGGACCCCGCTAATCTTACACTTATCTGACCAATTTGGTGAATTAGTTCAAACTTGGAGTTCTTGAAGGTTGACTTAGAATAGTTAGGAGCTTTCTAGTTCTAGGCTAACCCTGAGATAGAATTAATTTTATATAAAACTTATTTAAAAAATAAAAAAATAAAAAAAATCTCTAGGTTCTCATCTTTAGAACTCTTCCTTCTTCTCTTCTCTATTTCACACAAAAAAGAAAGAAAATAAAAAAAATCTTGTTTTAGGTTATTTTTTATTCAATCTTGATTGCCCTGATATAAGGTTGTTCTGACATAATTGGAAGTTATGTTGCATGATTGTCCAAGAATATTAAAAAGGTTAGATTAATTTAGAATCTTTGAAGAAAAATTTCTAAAAAATAAATAAAAATAAAAAAATAAAAACTAAATATATAAAATGTTTAAAAAATAGAACATATAGTGAATATAGTAAATTCTTCACTTCTTGCATTGAGAAGGATATCAGGTTGACTAGTTAGAACTAATTCAATTTTAATTTCAGACCTTACAACCTCTATAATGGATGTAACAAATCAATCCCAAACTCTTAAGGATTTATATTATCCAATCAGTTCCATCCAACCTTCTTGTATCATGCTGCCTCAACCCACCATAAATAATTTTGAAACCAAACCTTAGATCGTTAATATGATTCCAAAATTCACGAGAATAGAGGATGCATATATATTTATTAGAAAATTTGAAGAGGTTTGTGCAACTATGAGGCTACAATAATTATCAGAGGATGAAACCAAGCTGAGATTGATTAATTCTACCCTTAAGGATAATGCCAAAAAGTGGCTCTATAGTCTTCCAAATCAATCTATCACAAACTGGGAGGGCTTTATAAGAGTCCCTAAAAAAATATTTTCCTCATCATAAAATAGATAGAATTAGAAATGAAATAAACCAATTATATCAACTAGTTGGTGAGTCATTCTAAAAATACTTCAACTGCTTCAAGAACCTCTTGACCTAATGCCTATACCATAGAATAGAAACTTGGATGCTATGTCAAATAATTTATGAAGCTCTAGATTCAAATTCAATAACCATGCTAGAATCCATTTGCCAAGATCAATTTATATATAAAGAACCTAATAAAGCCTGACAATTTCTAGAAGACCTAGTTAAAAAGAACTTACAAAAGAAAATAACTAAAAAACCAGAAAGATCCACACCTTCGCAAGGTGGAATATACCAAATTCAGACTTCCCTAGCTACAAAGGCCAAACTTGCAACCTTGACACATAGGTTAGAGGCCTTAGAACTTTAGAGACCAGCTAGTGTGAACCAAGTGTCTGCACTATTGTACAACAGGTGTAATGCACTAGATCATAACCTTGACGATGTCCTCTCCTGATGAACCCAATGGAGAATAGATGTGCATAGGTGAATGCCATATACTAGAGACCAATAAATAATTTCTATGCACTCACATATAATCCAAGATAGAGGAATCATCCAAATTCTTCATGGTCATAAAATCCAAATGTAGGTGGCTTTAGCTTCAATCAACAAAAACCAAGGCCTAACCCTATGATGAACAACCCACCACCATCAGGCTTCAATAACAATGATAAGAAACTTAGTTCTTTAGAGAAAAGCTTAGAAGCCCTAATCAAACCCAATGCCGATACCAATGCTATATTAAGTAATTTTATGCAAACTATGGGCCAACTCATAAACTCAAACTTCCAGGCCATAGCCCACATGGAAATGCTGGCAAGTCACTAGCATCTACCATTAATGAAAGAAAATGAGGTTGGCTACCTAGCCAACTTGAGCCCAACCCAAGAAACCAAAATGGTCCACAACCCTAAGGAAACCAAGTTAATCAAGTGAATACTATTCACTCTTTAAGATCAAGAAAACAAGTAAATAATAAGGTAGATATATCTAACACTAGAGAGGACTTATCTACTTAGTCACCCATTGAATAACCTGCCTTACAAACTCAAGCTTCTGAAACTAATAGTACATTAAACTAGGTACCCATAATTCCTAGAGCCTTTTCCAAATCGACTATGGTCTAATAAATAATCAGAACATTTAGATAAAATATTAGAGGTGTTTAAATAAGTTTGAGTAAATATTCTTCTACTAGATATGATTCAACAAGTTTTGACTTATGCCAAATTCTTAAAAGATCTTTGTACCAAGAAAAGGACCACCAATATACCAAAGAAAGCTTTCTTAGCAACAAGTGTGAGCTCATACTTGTTAAGTCACATGCCCATAAAATATAAGGATCCAGGGCCTCCAATAATTTCATGTGTCATAAGAAAAACCCACATTGAGAAGGCCTTATTGATTTAGGGGTTAGTGTCAATATTTTTCCCTATTCAATTTATGAGCAATTGGGATTGGAAAAACTTCAACCAATGGGGATTGCATTACAATTAGCAGACCAATCCTTTAGGATCCCTAAAGGAATGGTAAAGGATATTCTAATTAAGATTGGTAATTTTATCTTCACTATAGATTTCATCATTTTAGAAATTGAATTAGTACCAAATCCTAAGGGTCATATCCCAGCTATTTTAGGAAGACCATTCCTAGCTACTGCTAATGCTGAAATTAATTATCGGAATAAACTTTTGAAGGTATCCTTTGGAAACATGACTATTAAGCTAAATATATTTAATTTGGAATAGTAATCCACTAAGCATGCTAATATAAATGTAATCCAAGATGAAATTTATGAATCCATAGATATTAGCGATGAGGAAGTCGATCTTGAGTTTAGTTTTTGGCCAATCCATGAATATAAGAACATAGATGAAATACCTGTAGATAATAGAAACAGCCAGAGATGGAAGCCTCCTACTAAAACACTCATGAAAATGGCTCAACCATCATCCAAGCCATCAATAAACGAGACACCTAAATTAGAATTGAAACCCTTTTCCAAGCAACTTAAGTATGTGTATTTAGGTCCAGTAAAAACCTTATCGTAATTATTGCCTCAGATCTAAATCCTAAACAAGAGGAGGAGCTGTTAACTATTCTGAGAGAAAATCGAGAAGCAATAGACTAGACCATGGCAGACATTAAGGGAATAAGCCCTTTCATAGTTTAACATAGAATACACCCAGAGGAAGGGGTTAAACCAACTAGAGATGCCCAAAAAAAATTAAACCAAGCTATGAAGGATATGGTCAAAAAAGAGATTTTGAAGTTTCTGAATAATGGAATTACTTACCCCATTTCTGATAGCTTATGGATAAGCCCTGTACAAGTGTGGTGCGGGCACCAGAATCAAAAGAAGACTTCAGGGTTCCATCTGGATCTCTGAATGACCTTACCCGATGATTAGGGTTTGTAATAAGGGTTGACCTGGTCAACCAGATTATTTTATTTCTTTGAGTCTGCATTTCATTTTGTTGAGTCATGTTGACTCAGTCTAAGTCCAAGTCAAGTCCTGGTTGGCGCCATTCCCTAAGGCATCATTTTTTCTTCCAAGGCCAAATGCAAGTGGACGCCACACTCCCAGCCACACTCCCAGGACTAGTTGGTGCCACATTTCATCCTAGTGTCCCTGGTCCCCATGCCCAAGAGAGCAAGAAAATTTTCTTAGGAGAAGTCAAGGAAGGCGCCCACAAGCTGCCAAACGTAACCAAGCTAAAGGAGCAGGAGATTTTTTCTTGGAGAGGACTTCAAGGTAGGCGCCCACACCTGCCTAAAGTACCAGGCTATGAATGGAAGGAGCCTAGTCTTGGAGAGAAAGACTAGGAGATGAGTATTTTCTTCCAAGAAGGAGCAAGTCATGGAAGGAAAACCCATGACTTAAGGAGAAAAACTAGGAGGTGCCCCACATACCTGCCATATGAAGCCATCACCTTGCATTTGAGGCCGCCCACTCCAAGGAAAGAAGCCTGGTCGATTAAGGGAAAGTTTTTCATGCTTAGGATGAATGTTTAGTCCCACATGAGAAGTAGTGTAATTTTGTTTCTCTTGTAAGGTCTATATATTGGACCCTTATGTAATCTTTTGATAAGAATGAGTAAATGAAATCTTTTCTTGTGTTGAGCAACCATGTGTTCTCTTCTTCCGCACTTCTTTGAGTGTTGAGCTCCGTGAGGGAGTAAATCCGGGTTCCATTGGAGCCTTGAGGAGGTGAGAGATCTCCAAAGGTACCAAAACCCTGCCCCGCTTTCATCCCTGGCCGCCAACCCTAATTTCCTTTCATCATCCTAGCCGCCAACACCCAAATTCCTAAACCCTATTCCCACTTCATTCAAGGCCGCCATCTCCTTCTCCAAGCCACCGCCCACTATATCAAGCCCTAGGTCCTTTTCATCTGCAAGCCGCCGCCCTACCAGCCAAACCCTAAATCCACTCCATCTTCCACCGCCACCTCCATACTCTTCCCTCATCTTCAAAGTTCGAGCAGTCCGGAGCTATCCCAGGTAAAGGTCTCTTCCTTGAGTTTCTTACATCCTTATCTTGTTCTTCATCTTTTCCAGATCCAGAGTACGAGAAGAAGGCCAACCTTGCCATAGGACTACAATCCGAGGATCCATTGCAAAGATACCCCATCTCCAAGGATCCTACAATCTGCTCGAGAGTGTCCTTCAATTGAAGCAAAGAGAGATATCACAGTCAGGTATAAAACCTTCTCTTCTCCCTTCGTCTGTTTCTTGAAAGAGGAGTAAACCCTAGGTCTGGGGGTTTCTTAATCCCCAGCGATCCTACTTCTTTATTACTCTGATAATCTACTCTTTTGAATTGTGCTTTCTTTCAGTGCATATTTTCTTTCAATATTAGTTAGCCTTATTTTTGAGTCAAGCCAACTTCGAACAAAACACAAAAAAAAAAAAAAAAAAATTAGTCTTAATTTACTTCCGCATCGCATCATCTTATTTGTTCTGCATCAGTTTTGGTATTAGAGCCCTGTCTAGGGTTCTTGCTTGTTTGATTATTTTTTTGTTCCTTTTTACTTTTGCTGCCTGGAGTAGACTCCCCTGGCCGTCCGGTCCTAGGAACAAGCTAGATGCAAGCCTCCTCCTCCCATTCCATGGGGGTTCCTAGGGCGTGTAGGGGTGCCGCTGGGTTATAACTTCTAGGCAGGGATTGTAAACGGGACACACGTTCTGTTTTCTGCCAGTAACTATCCTGTTATTCGAATTGTTTCTCCATGCAAAAAACTCAAAATTAAGTAATTCTTATTTTGATGGAACCAGTATAATTGAAAGTAATTTACATAAAATTTTCATGATTTATTAATTTCTGTAGATTTTCGGAGATCAATTTTACTGCTATTCTGCTTTTTTATTTTCTGCAAGCTATTTTTTTATTTGAGTGTGCATAAATTGAATCTATCTTAAGGGCACCGAAGTTGCAACATAAGGGAAGGACTAAGACCCTCTCCTTAGCCCAAAACCATCTCCCGTGCATTCGAACCTAAGCCTTTAATCTTAAAATTAATTAGACCTAATTTGCCATAGTGGGCTAGGGCACCAATTGGTCGGGTCTAGGCTAGTGTTGAGTCAGTTTGTCTAGTTACTCTGTGTGTGCTTTGTACTCAGTGTCTAGAATGGTGGTTCAGGGATTCTATCTCGAAGGGCTTGTGTGCTGGTCCGCCTACCTGACCAATCACTGATTGGTGTCTAGGATTGGCAATTAGGGATCGAACACTCCCCTTACACCTGCCTGGCTGAGTCCCGAGTTACTACAGGCTAGCTTGCCACTCTGATTGGGCATCTAGTTTGGGCTCTAGGTCTAGTTAGCCCGTAGTCGTTTCAGTCGAGTCTCATTTGGTGTGCTTGCTTGCATCATCATGTCCACCCAGAACGGAGTACCTTACCAACCTGGTCAAACCCAACCTGATTTAGAGGCCATGATTAGAACTCTTACCGAAAGTATGACCAAATTGAGTCAGGATATGACTGATACTGTTGCCCAGTTTAGGGATCAAGTCCATGAGGATCTTACCTAGCTTAGGGATTGAGTCCAAGTACTTGAGGAACCTAGACATCAGAATTGGACTCCTGACCCAGATTTTAATGTGCCTCAACCTCACCCACACCAGGAGCCTAGAAGACCTTTATACAGAGATCCTGAACCTAATCATAGGAGGCCTGACCCAGAGCCTGAAGATAGAGATGATAGGTTCATCCGAAACATCAAATTAGATGCACCCACTTTTGATGGTAGCTTAAACCCTAAGGTGTATTCTGATTGGGAGGGTGAGATGGACTAGTACTTTAAGTGGTATACCATGTATGAGGAAAGGAAGTTCAAGTTTGCCAAGATGAAGTTAGTGCGTCAAGCTAGGTTATACTGGGGGAACATTGAGCTAACCACTAGGAGATGAAATGTTGAGCCCATAACCACTTGGCAGGGTATGAAAGAGAAGCTTAGAGATAAGTACCTACCCATTTCATACCAGCAGAATCTGTTAGACCAATGGCAAACCTTGAAACAAGGGAACCGATCTGTCTCAGACTACATAGCCACCTTTCATGAGTACTTGATGAGATTTGATGTGAGTGAAGCCCATGAGGTCACTTTGTCTAGATTTAGGGCTGGACTTAGGGAAGACATTAAGAGGGAGTTGTTTCTGAGAGAGGTTACTGACCTAGACCAAGCCTATCAGATTGCACTAAACATTGAGAAATTTTAGAGAGGACCTATACCTTCTAAGGTTAGTGCCCCAATCCCAAGAAATGGACCTAGCCAAGTTACCCCTAGCAAACCTTTTCAGGGTATTCCCACCCCTAGGCCCATGGACAAAGGTAAAGCACCTGACACCTAGAGAACCCCTAGTTCTAGTATCACCTGTTTTAAGTGTCAGAAACCAGGTCATATCTCCAGCCAGTGTACAGCCATAGCCTATTTTAAGTGCCATAGGGTAGGTCATGTTTCTAGCCAGTGCCCACGTAGATTCCTTTACATAAAAGAGGGAGAGGAAGAGAATTCCAGGCCCAATGAGAAATTTGAAGAAGAAGTTTATGAGGTCGCAATGAATTTGGTTGATGAGTATGAAGGAGAGGAGGAACCCATAGAGTCTGACCAATTAGGAGTTGTGAGATGCATCCTATCCCAGAGTAGAGTTTAGGAGGATTGGTGTAGGACTAACATCCTACAGACTTTCCTTAAATTAGGGGATAAGGTATGTAAGATCATCATAGATAGTGGAAGCTGTGTGAATGCCATTTCTGCTAGCACTGTCAAAATGTTAGGCTTAACCCCAGTCCCCCACCCCAACCCCTATAAAGTTTCTTGGGTAGACTCTACCTCTATACCCATCCAGTCTAGATGTCAGGTCCAAATCCAGATGCAGTCCTATCAAGAGAAGATTTGGTGTGATGTCTTACCCATGGGGGTGAGCAATATAATTCTTGGGAGACCTTGGTTATATGATCATGATGCCACCCTCTTAGGAAAATCCAATACCTGTGTCTTTAGTTTTAATGTGAAAAAGATCACAATCCATTCAGTCCCTCCTAAGGACAAGGTAGCTAAAGGACCCAATAAGATCAAAGAGGAATATGAGTCGTGTCCGGATTTTAAGACTGTGTATCAGGATCCAGCTCAAGGACCATCTAGTGATCATAAGGATTATACCCTTTTAGATGGCTTTCTGTTCTTTAAGAATAGGCTTTGCATCCCTAGAACTTCTCTTAGGGAATTTTTGATTTGGGAAATTCATGCTGGGGGTCTAGCAGGCCATTTTGGAAAAGACAAGACCACCTTGGCTGTTGAAGACCACTTTTTCTGGCCTAGCTTAAAAAGAGATGTAGCACACATTGTGGCTAGGTGTCGGACCTGCGTTGTTGCCAAACAGTGAAAACAGAACACCGGCCTTTATACCCCACTCCCTGTCCCAGATCGTCCTTGGCAAGATGTGAGTATGGACTTTGTGTTAGGTTTGCTTAAGACCTAGAGGAGGCATGACTCTATCTGTGTCATAGTCGACCGATTTTCTAAGATGGCCCACTTCTTGCCTTGTTCCCAGACTTTTGATGCGTCTAAGGTAGCCACCCTGTTCTTTAATGAGATAGTTAGACTCCATGGCCTACCTAAGACAATTGTTTCAGATAGGGATGTCCGGTTCACCAGCTATTTTTGGAAAACCCTTTGGCATAAGTTAGGGACAAAACTTAAGTTTTCAACTGCCTATCATCCCCAAACTGATGGCCAAACCGAGGTAGTGAACCGTAGCTTAGGCAATCTGCTAAGATGTCTTGTGGGTGAAAACACTAGGAATTGGGATTTGTACTTACCTAGGGCTGAATTTGCATACAATGACTCTGTCAATAGGTCTACAGTAAGAGTCCATTTGAAATTGTGCATGGGTACAAACCTCACACACCTCTTGACCTAGATCCTTTACCAGTCCACACACGAGTCTCCGAGTCTGCTGAAATTTTTGCACAGCATATAAAAGACTTGCATAAAGAAATTCATGCCAAAATAAATTTAAGTAATGAAACTTATAAGAAGTTGGCTGATTCTCAAAGACGAGTCAAAACTTTTGTTGAGGGAGACTATGTAATGATTAGGTTAAGGCATGAACGGTTTCCTCCTGAACCGTTAGAAAGTTACATGCTAGAGGAGCTGGACCATTTAGAGTGGTGAAGAGAGTAGGATCCAATGCCTATGTGCTCGAGTTGCCTCCAGAACTAGGCATTAGCCCCACTTTCAACATTACAGACCTAGTAGAGTATAGAGAGCCAGCTGTGATTCCCAGTAAGCCTTTTGAGCCTAATTCTATTCTTGAGAGTGAACCCAACCCTATGTGTCCACCAACAAACTGGCCAGTGAGAAAAGAACAGATTGAAAAGTTCCTGGACGATCAGGTTATCTCTACTCGTAATCGAGGATACCAAAGATACCTGGTCCACTGGCAAGGAAGGCCAGATTCTGATGACTCTTCGATCTCCCGAGATGAATTACAAGAGCTGGATCCAGATCTCTTGGAGAGATACCAGAGCCAACTTGAGCCTTACTCAACAGGGTCGAGTTCCTCCCATCCCAGGAGAATTGGTGCGGGCACCAGAATCAGAAGAAGACTTCAGGGTTCCATTTGGATCTCTGAATGACCTTGCCCGAAGATTAGAGTTTGTAATAAGGGTTGACCTGGTCAACCAGATTATTTTATTTCTTTGAGTCTGCATTTCATTTTGTTAAGTCATGTTGACTCAGTCTAAGTCCAAGTCAAGTCCTGGTTGGCACCATTCCCTAGGGTGTCATTTTTTCTTCCAAGGCCAAATGCAAGTGGATGCCACACTCCCAGCCACACTACCAGGACCAGTTGGTGCCACATTTCATCCCAGTGTCCCTGGTCCCCACACCCAAGAGAGCAAGAAAATTTTCTTAGGACAAGTCAAGGAAGGTGCCCACAAGCTGCCAAAAGTAACCAAGCTAAAGGAGCAGGAGATTTTTTCTTGGAGAGGACTTCAAGGTAGGCACCCACACCTGCCTAAAGTACCTGGCTATGAATGGAAGGAGCCTAGTCTTGGGGAGAAAGACTAGGAGATGAGTATTTTCTTCTAAGAAAGAGCAAGTCATGGAAGGAAAACCCATGACTTAAGGAGAAGAACTAGGAGGTGCCCCACATACCTGCCATATGAAGCCATCACCTTGCATTTGAGGCCGCCAACTCCAAGGAAATAAGCCTGGTCGGTCAAGGGAAAGTTTTTCATGCTTAGGATGAATGTTTAGTCCTATATGGGAAGTAGTGTAATTTTGTTTCTTTGCAAGGTCTATATATTGGACCCTTATGTAATCTTTTGATAAGAATGAGTAAATGAAATCTTTTCTTGTGTTGAGCAACCTTGTGTTCTCTTCTTCCACACTTCTTTGAGTGTTGAGCTCCGTGAGGGAGTAAATCTGGGTTCCATTGGAGCCTTGAGGAGGTGAGAGATCTCCAAAGTTACCAAAACCCTGCCCCGCTTTCATCCTTGGCCGCCAACCATAATTTCCTTTCATCATCCTAGCCGCCAACACCCAAATTCCTAAACCCTATTCCCACTTCATTCAAGGCCGCCATCTCCTTCTCCAAGCCACCGCCCACTATATCAAGCCCTAGGTCCTTTTCATCTGCAAGCCGCCGCCCTACCAGCCAAACCCTAAATCCACTCCATCTTCCACCACCACCTCCATTCACTTCCCTCATCTTCAAAGTTCAAGCAGTCCGGAGCTATCCCAGGTAAAGGTCTCTTCCTTGAGTTTCTTACATCCTTTTCTTGTTCTTCATCTTTTCCAGATCCAGAGTACGAGAAGAAGGCCAACCTTGCCATAGGACTACAATCTGAGGATCCATTGCGAAGATACCCCGTCTCCAAGGATCCTACAATCTGCTCGAGAGTGTCCTTCAATTGAAGCAAAGAGAGATATCATAGTCAGGTATAAAACCTTCTCTTCTCTCTTCGTCTGTTTCTTGAAAGAGGAGTAAACCCTAGGTCTGGGGGTTTCTCAATCCCCAGCGATCCTACTTCTTTATTACTCTGATAATCTACTCTTTTGAATCGTGCTTTCTTTCAGTGCATATTTTTTTTCAATATTAGTTAGCCTTGTTTTTGAGTCAAGCCAACTTCTAACAAAAAAAAAAAAAAAAAAGTCTTAATTTACTTCCGCATCGCATCATCTTATTTGTTCTGCATCAAAGTGGTATCCAAAAAGTCTGGGATAATAGTGGTCCAAAATGAAGCAAATGAATTTATCCCAACCAGGACCCAAATAGGATGGAGGGTTTGTATAGACTTTAAAAAATTGAATGCAGCAATAAGGAAAGATCATTTTTCTTTGCCATTTGTTGACCAGATAAATAAACTAGCTGGGTAGGAGTTTTACTATTTTTTTGATAGATACTCTGACTATAACTAGATCCCCATAGCCCCTGAAGATTAGGAAAAGACTACATTCACTTGCCTATTTGGAATTTTTGCTTATAGGCATATGCCCTTTGGGTTATGTAATGCACCGGCAACCTTCCAAAGATGTATGATCAGTGTTTTTTTGACATGGTTGAATGATTTTTAGAAATGTTTATGGATAACTTTTTTATTTTTGGCCCTACATTCTTCGAATATTTAAACCATCTAAGACTATTTATAGAAAGATGTAAGAAAAAGCATTTAGTTCTTAATTGGAAAATTGTCAATTCATGGTTAGAGAAGGATAATTCTTGGCCATGTAGTTTTGAAAAAGGGAATAGAAGTTGACAAGGCCAAAGTTGAGTTGATTGCGAGTCTTCCAGCATCCAAGTTTGTTAAAGAAATTCATTTATTTTTTGGACATGTTAGATTTTATAGAAGGTTCATATCCAATTTTAGCAAAGTGGCTTGTTCATTGATAAATTTGTTAGCAGAGAAAGCAAAATTTGAGTTCATCCTGAGTGTCTAGAGTCTTTTGAATTTCTTAAAAAGGCACTCATTTTAGCTCCCATCATTCGTCCACCTATCTGGACTAAACCCTTTGAACTCATGTGACACATTCGATCATGTTATAGGTGAAGTTTTAGGTCAAAGAATAAATAAGTAGCTTAGAGTTGTTTTTTTTGCAAGTAAAATCTTAAATGATGCACAGCTTAATTACACCACCATTAAAAAGGAGTTCCTAGTTGTTGTCTTTACCTTAAAAAAATTTAGGTCTTACTTGGTTGGGTTGGACACTATTATTTACACTGACCACTTAGCCATTAGATATCTCATAGAAGAGAAAGATGCTAAGGCGTGCTTAATACAATGGATCTTGCTCCTTTAATAATTTGATCTAGAGATTAAGGACAAGAAAGAACAGAGAATGCTGTAGCTGATCACTTACCTCGAATCATAGTCACACCATTTAGTAAACCACCTATCAATAAATTCTTCCCAGATGAACAAATCTTGTTCATGTTAACAAAACCATGGTACGCTGATATTGTAAATTATTTAGCCATTGATAAAATTCCTTCTTATTAGACTATTTAGGATAAACATAAATTCTTTTCCAAGTGAAGTACTTCATTTGGGATGATCCATACCTATTTAAATAGTGTCCTGACCAGATCATTAGGAGGTGTGTCCTAGATAATGAGGTTATAAGTATTCTTTCATTTTGTCATGACCAAACATGTGGTAGTCACTTCACATCCAAAATGATGGCAGCCAAAGTCTTCAATGAAGATTTTATTGGCCCAATTTATTTAAGGATGCACATGTGTACTATAGAAGTTGTGCTCGATGACAACAAATGGGTCAGATTACCAAGAGAGACATGATGCAACTCAATCCAATCTTGGTGGTAGAAATTTTTGATATCTAGGGGATTGATTTTATGGGACCATTTCTAAACTCCATTGAAAATGAATATATTTTAGTGTCTGTCAATTATGTCTCTAAGTGGGTAGAAGCTACTCCATGTAGATCCATTGATAGTAAAGTGGTTATTAAAATTCTTTTAAAAATATTCTCTCCCGTTTTGGTACTCCTAGTGCAATCATTAGTGATCGAGGGACACTTTTGCAACCAACCCTTTGCCACATTAATGAAAAAATATAATGTTACTAACAAGTTGGAAACACCTTATCATCCTTAAGCTAGTAGGAAAGTAGAAGTGTTCAATAGATAAATCAAATAAATCTTGGAGAAGATCGTTAATGACAATAGAAAGGATTGGTCTTTGAAATTAGTTGATGCACTCTAGGCATACCTCATCGCCTACAAGACCAACCTAGGAATGTCTCCTTATATGATTGTGTTTAGAAAACTATGTCACTTGCCTATTGAGTTAGAATAAAAAGTTATGTGGGCAATCAAAAAATTAAATACGGACTTGGACGTAGCCAGAAACCATAGGATGCTTCAAATTAATGAATTAGAAGAACTTAGAAATAAAGCTTATAAGAATGCCAAGGTGTACAAGAAAAAATAAATGTATTTCATGATCAAGCAATTCTTAGAAAATCTTTTATTTTCGGATAGAAAGTTCTCTTGTATAATTTGAGATTATATCTTTTCCCTAGAAAACTTAGGTCTAGATGGACAGGACCTTTCTTAGTTAAAGGAGTCTTTCTATATGGGGCTATAAAAACCAAAAACCCAAGCAATGGTACTATTTTCAAAATTAATGGTCAATGATTAAAACTATTCTTGGAATTGCCCATAGAATTTATTGAGGAAGCATTGGTTCTCTATGAACCAACATATCTTAGTTAGCCTACTGCCAATGTTTAGTCTGGATGAAGACTTTAAATTTAGCACTCATGGAAGGCAATCCAGCTCCTTTTCTTTTCAATTATTTATTTTTATAGTATAGTTAGGTTTATCATATCCTGACTCAGATGAGCCCCATTGGCTAAGTTGGGGGGAGATCCCAGTAAAAAATTTTCCTTAGGTATCTTCATTTCCTTTTATATCTTATTATGCTTATATTTAGAAATTATTTTTATTTATAGGGGAATAATAACGAAATAAGTATATATTTGGAGCTACCTTCACCTTCTTATTATTACACTTGTCAAGTCTCAGACTTAGGATAAATCATATAGTTTTGATAAGTAATTGATTGAATAATATAGATAATTTTTGAAATACTGAGAGACAAAATATTAATAGACCCAAGTAAAAAGGTAAATAAAAATGAAATCAATTTTTGGATAATTCTAATCTTTCTATTCGCATCAAAGATGAATCTACTTCTTGAGTATGTGTGGATATTAACAAATACAAAGTTTCCTTTATTAGTCAAAAAAGAAGAAGAAGAAAAAAATGAGATAATAAAAGTAGGTTCCAAACATTATTCCACTAAGTAACCAGGCCTCTTCGTCTAAGTAAGCATTGAGTCTCATGTCGAAAAGTGAAGATATGAAGAAACTTTGCTATGGAACCAGTTTTGATCTGTAGCCTTTCTGACTCGAGCCAGTAAGCCCAAGGGGTGCTCTACACCTAGTGCCCTAAGGAAATTGGTCTGGAAGACATTGGTTGAAAACTTATTGCAAGGGTCAGATAGAAAGCTTGAGAGGTTAAAGCATTGCACGGTTTGTATTAAAAAAAGTGTAATAATAAAAGGAACATACTTGCACCAAAAAAATATCTCACCATTCTGTGAGAGTAAAAGATTTAGAAATAATAATAGAAGTTGATCAAGAGTTATCTTGAAAAAATGAGGAGTTTGCACTTAACCAATTTCGTAGAAGCTTTTAACATCTCAAAGACTTGTTTCAACTACTATCTAATGAGAAATCTTCTACTTAAAAAGGATATGAAAAAAATCTTCAAGTCCGAGCAAACTTGTGTATGGTATTGAGAGTTTTTGGTAGCCCCCTCAATTATTTTCTAATAAGCAATTCATGAACTATCTTTTTTCTTACTAGAGGATGAGTAAGACTCAAGTTTGAGGATATGATATGTGCATAAATTTAGCCATAAAAGAATTAATTTATAGATCAAATTATCTTTATCTTTTTAGAATTGATACTTTTTCTTGTATTTTACAAGAAAGATGTGCACCATAACAAACAGCCCAATCTACAGGCCTAAAAGATATAAATTAGAGTCTAAATAGTGAATAATTCGAGCCCAACATCTATCTTAAAAGTGGTCCAAAAAAAGCCCATATGCTATTGGTCCACTAAGGACAAGCAACTTAGTCTATAAGAAGCTTTCATGTGGTCCACCAACAAATTTGAAGGAGATTTGGGGCCAGATTCGTCAATGAATTTGAAAAAAATCTGCATCTAGATTCATCAATAAATTGGAAAGGAAATTAAGTCTAGATTCATCTAAAATTTATATTTTTTCATTTTTTTAGTCTCATATCAAAAGAATGTAAACAATCAATCCTTCTCTCCTAACACCTGTAAAAAGGCTTTTATACTCCATGGAAAAGGCACTTCCTACTATTTTTCACCCTTCCAACATACGAGAAGGAGAGTGAGCTGAGAAAAAAAAGTCTTTGTCAGGTTCTAATTTTTTATTATTTTTGTTAAAGCTCCAAGTCGTGTTAATGGCTTAGGAGTTAAAAAAAATTTTTGTATCAAAAAACTTATTTAGCAATAAAATTAGTTCTTTTTCTTCAATTTAATTTTATAATTCTTTTATTTTTAGTAATTAGATTAGTTTAAATTTGTGTAATTTAATTTCTTGCAATTTTTAATTTCAGCACTAAGATAGTTTAAATTCTTGTAAGTTAATTTCTATAATTAGGCTAGTTTAATTCTACATATCTTTAAATTTTATCATTTAAATTCTAGCAAGTAGTGTAGAATTTATTTTATAATTTCTTAAAAATAATTTTAATGTTTTAATTTAGGTCATGTCTGGCTAAGCAAATCTTCTAGGATTGGTGATGAAGCTAGACTATGATTAGAAGCTCTTTCTTAGGATCTCTTCTTGAGCTTTAAATTTTTTTAGAGTCCTTTGTTTTTAATTTCTTGCTAAGAGACTTCATGACTATTGTTGGGTTTCAATCCCTTCATAGTTGATTTGGTACAAGAAGATAAAAGGTTCATAATATTTTAAACCCTTTACTTATCTTTCTTGTAGGAATGTTGATAGATTATTGTTGGATTAGAATCCCTCATTATCCATTCTTGGTTAACACGAGGGAAGAAGTTGAAAGAAACATTATGAGAGAAATCATGGAAAGGCTCTTTGAGTTATTAGTCTAGTGGATTTAAAAATCCTAGATCTTTAGATTATTTATCTCTATGATTTAATCAATTATTATTTTAACAGAAAGTGATATGGCAGGATCGTTAATGTGGAGTCCCCTTCAGACCAAGTTGGCAGCCATGCTGGCAAATGTCGCCACATCAGTCCCCCTCCTCGAGCTCCATCTCCGGGCAGCTCCCCCGAGGTCGAGCCTGCCTCAATCGAAGTCGAGCTCCCTCTCTTCGAGCTCCTTCACCGAGCGGCTCCCCTAAGGTTGAGCCCACCTCGACCAAAGTCGAGCTCCCTCTCTTCGATCTCCTTCACTAGGCGGCTACCCCGAGGTCAAGCTTGCCTCGATTGAAGTCAAGCTCCGTTTCTTTAGAGCTCCTTCGCTAGGCGGCTCCCTCGAGGTCGAGCCCATCTCTGTCGAAGTCGAGCTCTCACTCTTCAGAGCTCCTTCATCGGGTGGCTCCCTCGAGGTCGAGCCCGCCTCGACCGAAGTTGAGCTCCCTCTCTTCGAGCTTCTTCACCGTGTGGCTCCCCTGAGGTCGAGTCCGCCTTGACCGAAGTCGAGCTCCCTCTCTTTAGAGCTCCTTTACCGGGTAGCTCCCTCGAGGTCGAGCTCGCCTTGATCGAAGTCGAGCTCCTTCATTGGGCTACCTTGAGGTCGAGCCCACCTTGACCGAAGTCGAGTTTCCTCTCCCCAGACTAAGCTCCCTTTAGCGAAAAGGTCTGCCGACTTGAGGCTGTCCCAATGGCCAGGGTCCATCATGCCTCAAAGAATCCTAAAGCAGAGAGAAGGGGACACCACTACATCCCTTGGGCGATAGGATGCCGTCCAAGGCCTACAAAGGGGAAATGCACCAGCCTATGGAGGGGCACCTCCCCAGGGTGCCAGGATCTCTTCTGCCATTGTTTACACCGGAGAGGAAAGGGCACTCCAATCAAGGCACTACACTTCCCAGCTTACTGTTTGCACTGCCAGAAAGAAGAAAGCCATGCCAGGAGATTCAAACCTAGGAGCGGCTACCCCTGGATCGAGGTCCTACCAAAATTTTCAAGGTGTGGTGACCAGCTAAAAGGTTAGAATCCATGACATAACTTCCTACCATAAGGGAGGGGGCACCAGGGCACGCCCCACAGGGCACTATCGGTCGTTGACCTTCGAGCACCCCCAAAGGGAGGAGAACCCGAGGTGGGTAGCTAAGAGGATCCATGGCCTAAAAGGAAGTCCCAAGGGCCTTCGAACAAGGCAAGCAAAAGCAGGCAGAGGGGGAGCAAATGAGAGAGCACACTGAGGCTACCAAAAAACATGCTGAAAGAGTCTCGACGGACACAGCCACCATGACTCAAGCCCTCCTCCACTACTGTTCTCACTCTACTCTTTCCTTTAAAAATAAAACCTCCATCAAGCGTGGATAACGAATAGGGATCCATTGAGGAGAGTCTGTTCTCCTAGATCGCCCACTAACATGATCGTTGGAGTGCCCCCGCCGGGATCCCCGGCCCGGGTCTCTTCTCTTTTGCAGGTTCGGGTATGCAAGCTAAATTCAGAGTAACGAGGCTGATGTCTGGCACCACGCTCGAGTTGCAAGACGTGGTGGTGTAGGGGGCAATAGATTGGCATGCCAGGTAGGGGGCAGGACATAGTCTGATTCAAGCCAATCCCCTCGTAAACAACTCCACCATAAATATTGAGAGAGGGAACCCCCCGCTCCTCCTCAACTACCTCTGATGGACGTCCAATTAGCCATGCTTGCCTAGTAGATGCAGGTTCTGACTATGGCAGTGCGACAGTTACAGCACCAACACTGATCCTTAGCCATCCAGCAGCAGCCAGGGACCCCTATGGCTAAGCCACCGTATCCTGAGATAGCCTACGCTCCTTCCAAGGAAAGGCCATCACTACCGCGGGCCATGACTGACCCCCAGGGAAGCCACCAGACCCCGGCGAAGAGATAGTGGATTGGGTCAATCGATTAGGAGAGCCGGTCTCCAATGTTTGAGCGCGCCATGATTAAGCACCGTCGAAGCTATCGAGGAAGGCTCCTCATTGTGACCCCCCTCAGTTGTCATCTTCATCTCCTCTGACGGCCTTGGTGGAAGGTTCCATCGACGAGGCCATCAGGCGCATGGTCGAAAAGTGCCTGGAGGAATAGGAGTGTAAGTTGGAAAAACTATCCCGCCAGTTTGCAAACATGCAGGGCTCCTTCCGTGAGCCAGTGGGCCATGAAACCCATCCCCCCTTCTCTTAAGAAATCCAAGAGTAGCCAATCCCAAGTCAGTTCCGTATGCCCTAGGTGGATCCCTATAATGGGACCACCAACCCCGTAGACCACCTAGAGAGCTACAAGGCTCTCATGAGAGTCTAGGGGGTGATCGATGCCCTTCTCTACATCGCCTTTCCTACCACTCTTTGGAAGGCCACTCGGGTTTGGTTTACCTGCCTCGAGCCTGAAAGCATCAACTCCTTTACACAGCTAGAAAGGAGATTTATGGCTTACTTCAATGCCTGTCAGAAGGTGCCACGAGAGGTTGACAATCTTTTCTCCATCAAGCAATAGGACCATGAGTCCTTGCAGGACTATGTGACCCACTTCAAAGTTGCCGCACTAGAGATATACAACCTGGATGAGCCCGTGGCCATGCTGGTGCTGAAGAGAGGGCTTAAGACTTCCCACCTAACCTACTCCCTGGACAAGAAGCCACCGAAGACATACTCCGACCTCCTCCTTTGCATCCACAAGTATATCCATATCGAGGAGGTGGACCGCACCAGGAGAGAGTAGGATGGTAAGCCGCTGAAGAAGCAGCCTCCAGGAGAGACATCCGGGACACGGAGGCCTGGACCATCCCTAAACTTCTAACCAGGGTCGAAGTCAAAGAGCAACCTCATCCTAGAAGAAAGATACACTCTTCTCCTCGCCTCGAGATCAAAAATCCTAATAGAGATTGAGGGTGAGCGCTACTTACGCCACCCTCCCCCGTTACGGCCATCCAACTATCGCGACAAGATAAAGTACTATCAATTTCATCATAACCATGACCATGACACCGAGAAATGCCATCACCTCAAAAGAGAGATCGAAGATCTAATAAGGAGGGGCTACCTCAGGAAGTTCGTTGGGGGCAAGACCTTGGCAGAGCCTCAAGTGCTTGCAGCTCTTCCTCCTGTCCCTCCAGTCGACAACCGACCCACCGAGAAGCTTGTGGACATGATATGCTGGGGGATAGAACATGCTTCTAAGAGGGCCCGGGAGGGGAAGAGGTCAGAGAATGTACTCCCCTTTACGAGGGAGGAGGAAACTTGTTGCCCAGATGGCTTTTCTAAGAGGGGAGTAAATTGGGAATTTAAAAAATTAATCAGATATATGCTCTTTGAAATCTACTTTAGTGATAGGTGCAATGTTTCGAATAATGAACAATGGAAGAAAACATAACCTAAAAAAGCACAATGCAAACACAGCAAATTTATAGTGGTTCGGAGCAACCTCGCTCCTACATCCACTATCCAAGATACCACTTGGGATTTCCACTATATTCACCACTGGAATATAGTCGGATTGTTTTACTAGGCTCACAATCCAAACCTAACTTGATTTTTCAACCGGGCTCACCAAAAACCCAACACTTGGTTTTACATAGGATCACCAAGAACCTAACACTTGGTTTTGAATAGGATCACCAAGAACCTACACTTGGTTTTGAACAGGCTAACCAAGAACCTACACTTGATTTTTTAAACCGGGCTCACCAATAACCCAACACTTGGTTTTACACAGGATCACCAAGAACCCAACACTTGGTTTTGAACAAGATCACCAAGAACCTACACTTGGTTTTGAACAGGCTAACCAAGAACCTACACTTGGTTTTTAAACCGGGCTCACCAATAACCCAACAACTCATAAAAAAGTTAAAGAAAATAAGCAACAAAATGACAAACTAATGTTGTCTGATGGTTGCCGATGCAGCTAAAGAGAAGCCTTCTTAATTGCACTTTAATGCTCTTCAGTGGCTTTTTCAACTTCTTCAATGTATGCTTTAAGCTTCAGATTGGAGTTGGTGAAGTCTTAAAGACTGACTTGATTGCTCTCTAGTGCTCTCTTGCTCTCAAGGTCATTTAATGTTCAACTTAAGCATTAGCTTTTTCAAAAGTTATCTCAATCCCTCATTTATAAAGTCTTGTACTCTTCTCAGGTGGATATAGTCATTGTAGATCGTTGGGATGTGATATTTGATCATTGGAGCACTTTTCAAATTCAAAAATGAAGTTCTGGAACTAGCCATTACCTGCCTGGAATCGAACTTCGAGTCAGCTTGGATCCCTCTAGTCGCTCAGATTCTCAAAGAAGTTCTGGTCGAGTGCCTCACCTCATTCAGATCGGCTCGGTTTCATAGTATTCTTGATTCCTTACTCTGGATGAGTCAACTCGTCTTAGTTCGAGACGGCTCGGATTCATAGGTCTTCAAAACTGTACTCTGGAGGAGTCGGCTCTTCTTATTAGAGTCAGCTTGCCTGGCTGTTTTCTCAGAATTGATTTTTCATGAACTCTGGAGGAGTTGGCTGGGATCTCTTAAGGGTCGACTCGGATGCCTGACTAAATGGGTAAGTCGACTCGCCTGTCTAATTTAGGAAATGATGCACTGGACGAGTCAGCTCGGGTTCTTACGAGTCGGCTTGGATTTTTGCATGCCAGTATCCTTCATGCATGCCATGAACTAAAGCGGCTTCCTTTACTCGAGTCGGCTCGGATGAGTTTTTTAGTGAAGATTTCGTTTCTTCTCCAGATTTCATCCAGTAGCATTTTATCATTCAAGATTCTTCCCAACTCAACTAATAATTGATTCTAAAGAATTTAAGCTTGAAATCACTTAGAAGCAACCCATTTTAGAGAATATTTCTTTAATATTTCTTTGGGCTCTTCTTTACATGACATATTTACAACACAACTCATGACATATAATAAGATTTTAGGCATTGTAATTGAGCAACGAAATCATCCAACAAAAACTTGTAAAGTACTTGAAAAGTAGTTAGTAACATAAGTGCATGCTCCAATATTTTGTTATCATCAAAATCACTCAAGGGGTCAACAATCTTCCCCTTTTTGATGATGACAAAACACCAGGCATAGAAGAGCTTTAAATTACATGTAAAAGTATATTTGCAAATAAGTATAGACATGTATGAGTTGTATTTCAAAATATATTTGAAAGAATTTGATAATGTATCCTAGCTTTAGGAATAAGTACAATATACATCAGAGCTTTTGGAAATAAGTTTAATATATATCAGAGCTCTCAGTATATATCAGAGCTAATAATGAATAGCCATTAACAATACATTAGAGCAATTCAAATTATATCAGAATAATTAAGTTGAATATATATCAGAGTAATCAGAGCAAATATATCATAGCAAATATAAGCAAGTTTCTATGCAAAATTTATGCCAATTTCCAATTTTCCAATATTTATGTCATTCTCTCCCTTGTATATTTTCCATGCACACTCATTCATATATATACCATTCTCCCCCTTTTTGTCATTAATCAAAAAGGTATTCTATTAATTTCTTTCCTTTTGTTAAGTACTCTAAGCTTGATTTTTAAAACAGAATGAGAATGTTATTAATATTGTTTGAGATAACTTCACATTCTCAGAAATTTGATACTCTAATTAAAATTTATCTTGATTTGTATATACAGATGATAATATTGCACAAATCACATTTCAAACACAATGAGTAGAAAAAGAAATACTTTCATTTCATTCAAGATTTTCAATACAAGTCATTCAAAAATAATAAAAAATACATAAGATGAATCTAATCACTATCATTAGATTCCACCTTGACAGGTCTAGATGTACCTTCCCAACTCCTAGGAATACTAGAAGAACCTTTACCCCTAGAAGAATGTGGTGGAGGCTATCTAGGGTGATAAGAAGATGAAGGTGGACAAGATGACACAGGATTTGGATCAAACACAGGAGGATGTGCAGGTTGTTTGGGAGTAGAAGAGTAGGTTGCTATAACAGTGGTAGATAGCTGATAAAGGGTCACCTAGATTAAATTGAGTTCTTCTTCCATCTTCTTGATTCCTGTATTGAGTGCAACTAGCTCACTTGCTTGGGCTTTAGCAAATGCCTCTACTAACCCTCTTAATCTTCCAAATTTAGCTCTAAGAATTCCTACTCCTTTGATGTAATCATCCTCTACTTTTTTTCCTTGTTCCATAGATCCCATCTTATAGCTCATTTCTCTAAGTTCAGTTCTGAATTCTTTAAAACTGTGGTCAACAGATTTCTTAATGTCTTCAGAAGCTACTTTGAAAGAATTACTGACTGAAGGTCCTGTGGACTAAACACTGTCCACCCTGGAATGAAGCAGTCTAATCTCACCACATATCTCTTCAAGTTTGGTTTTGATTGTTTGATGAAGGTTGCCAAACATCGAACCAAAAGTATTGGTCAGGGTCTGCAAAAATAGTCTCATCTGATGTACAATGAATGCCTAAGACAATGAAGCTCCTGAAGTGTCAGCAGATGGTCCTTGAGTAGATGCAGTCACTGAAGGTGCAGGTGGTGGAGCTAGTGGAGATGCTGGTGCTGGTGGAGATGTTGGAGAGATCCTGGAACTCCCATACTCTCTATCATCTAACTCCACAGCATCATGAATAGTAGGTTTAGTAGCAGCAGCAGTGATAATCTTCGCAGGTAGCTGCTCATCATCATCATCCTCATCATTGCTATAAGATCCAATAGCCCTCTGATTTGATCCTTTCTTCCTCCAAGCTCCTTCAGTTAGTTGGTATGCCATTCTTTGCAAATACTTGGAAGAGTAGGTATCGGTGTGATGAAGTGGCCTACCATCCTCACCATCTAGGTTCACTCTGGAGGCCTGAAATAACAAAAGTAAAAACCATTCCATATGGCAAACAAGCCTTCACTTTTCTGATTGCTTCTTTCATTTGGAGTAGCATAATGTGAGGTAAATTGAGGGCCTCCTCCTCAATTAGATGTCCCATAAAGCTAAGATCCTTTTCACTTACCCAATCAAACCTGGCGTTCTTTGGAGAAAGATTCTACTTATAAATTTGTGAAGTAATCTCATTTCAAGGGACAGGGTATTAGCCATCACATTCACGATTCCACTCACATCAGCCCTATTCAAGATTATCTTAAGGGTTTTCTGTTTATCTTTCAGAATTAGATGCTTTAGACCCTCATTTGGCATTTCAAGCATGCTACTTAATCTTTCCTCTATCACTATTATTCTCTTTCCCTTAACTATAGACTCAATGTGATGCTCTTCCAATCTTAAATTTTTATAAAAGCATCTTACCAAATTGGGATATGTCAGAACATTTAAGGAATAGGAGAAACTCCAAACCTGGTCTTTGATTAAATCTCCAATTCGAAGCCCTACCTTTTTCAAGAATGTGAAGATTATCCATCTTCCACTTGTGATGGGTCAGTTGGCCTTAGAAACAGTTTGTGTTAGAGGAGAAGATGTTGCAGTCAGTTCCATTTCTTGTTCTTCCACTTCAACTGACCGAGTTGGCTCTTCCTACCATCTCTTGGTCCTCCTTTCCTTTTTAGCAGTAGGTTTGGCTCATTTTGATCTCTTGCCAACAGTCCTTTTCGGAGCCATTGCACGAGCTCAAGAAGAATGCAAGAGTTTCAGCTACAGAAGGTAGATTTTGAAGAATGGAAGGTATTTTTAGGTTGGAAACAAGGGTTCTTAGCTAGTAAGAAGAACACTTAAAGCATAAAACCTTAGATTAAGTCCTACGGCTCTAATAAAAAATTGCTTGCCCGACATCCAAGTCAGCTCGGCAAGCCTTAATTTGCTCGAGTCGGCTTGAGTAAAGATATAAAAAGACTTAATCAAGAATTCGAATTGGCTCAACTTAAGCACAGTAGCTCGAGTTGACTCAAACCAGAACTCTCCAAAAGAGTCAAAAAGGTTTAGAATTGATATTTAATGGCAAAAACTTATAATAAGAGATGGTCAAAGTTCTTGGTATGATGTAGGAGGCTTTCTAGATAATGCTTCCTTAATTTTGAAGAGATTAGGTTAAGTTTACCGAAAAGGGTCACAAAGTCCTAATTCTCCTCTAATCATTTCAAATCTATCTTGATTGAGTGCTTTAGTGAAAATGTCAGCAAGTTGGTTTTCAGTTGGAATAAATTCTAATTCAATTTCACCATTTAAAACATGATCTCTTATGAAATGGTGTCTTATTTTAATGTGCTTTGTTCTTGAGTGCTGAATTAGATTTTTTGACAAATTTATAGTACTTGTGTTATCACATTTGATAGAAATTTTAGATTGTGTAACACCAAAGTCTTCTAGTTATTGTTTAATACATAACACTTGTGCATAATAACTCCTAACAGCAATATACTCTGCCTTAGCAATAGATAGTGCTATGGAGTTTAGTTTCTCACAGTGCCATGAGATTAAATTCAATCTTAGAAATTGGCATGTACCACTAGTGCTTTTTCTATCTATTTTACATCCACCAAAATCAGCATAAAAAAATCCAATCAAATTTTATGAAGATTGCTTTGAATACCATATAACTAAATTACTTGTTCCTCTTAGATATCTTATGATTCTTTTTACTGCAAGCATATATGATTCTTTAGGATTAGATTGAAATCTAGCACAAACACATATGCTAAACAAGATATCAGGTCTACTAGCAGTTAAGTACAACAATGATCCAATCATACCTCGATATAGCTTTTGATCAATGTTGTTGCCATCTTTATCTTTGTCCAATCTGCAGGTAGAGCTCATAGGTGTGCTCATTTCTTTGCTTGTCTCCATACCAAACTTCTTGATGATTTTTTTGATGTATTTGGCTTGGTTTGTGAAGATCCCATTCTTTGATTGTTTTACTTGAAGTCCAAGAAAATAGTTTAGTTCACCCATTAGACTCATCTCAAATTCACCCTGCATCAACTTAACTAATTCTCCACAAAGTTCTTCATTAGTTGCACCAAATATAATATCATCTACATAAATTTGTACAACTAATATATCATTATTTTTCTTTTTGATAAAAAGAGTTTTATCAACATTTCCTCTTGCAAAATCATTTTCAAGCAAAACTTTACTTAGTCTATCATACCAGGCTCTAGGTGCTTGTTTAAGTCCATACAATGCTTTATTAAGTTTAAATATATGATTTAGAAAAGCATGACTTTCAAAACTTGGTGGCTGTTCTACAAAAACTTATTCAGATATAAAATCATTTAAAAAAGCACTTTTCATATCCATTTAGAATAGTTTGAAAATCATGTAGCAAGCAAATGCAAGTAATAATCTTATGACCTCTAGTCTTGTTACGGGTGCATAAGCTTCATCAAAATGTATTCCTTCTTTTTGGTTGTATCCTTTGGCTACCAACCTTGCTTTGTTTCTAATAACTTTACCTTGTTCATCAAATTTATTTCTAAAGACCCATTTAGTTTCTATAATGGGATGGTCAGATGGTCTATCAACTAAAGTCCGCACATTATTTCTTTCAAATTAGTTTAGTTCTTCATGCATGGCCATCATCTAGTTTGGATCATTTTCAGCTTCTTCTAAGCTATGTGGCTCTATTTGTGATACAAAGGCTAGGTAATCTTGTGCATCTCTATGTGATGACCTAGTCCTAATACCTTGTGAAGGATCAGCTATAATTAAATCTTTTGGATGAGAAGTTACATACCTCCATCCCTTTGATAGATCAGCATGATCATTACTTACCACTTCTTCTCCTTCTTGAGTTGGTTTCTCTTGTATACTCATATCTTTCATTTCCTTTTGAAGTGTACCTGCATCATTGTGTATACACTCTTCTTTCTTCGAAGGTGAGAGGTTAGTTTCATCAAAAATAACGTGCATTGGTTCTTCTACAGTTAGAGTTCTTTTATTAAATACTCTATATGCTTTGCTATGTAATGAATAACCAAGGAAAATTGCTTCATTAGATTTAAATCAAATTTTTCTAGATTATCTTTTCCATTATTCAATACAAAGCATTTACAACCAAAAATATGAAAATAATTAATATTAGGTTTCTTTTCATTCCAAAGCTCATAGGAGGTTTTCTTTAGAGTTGGATGAATCAAAATACGGTTTAAGATATAACAAGCAGTGTTCACTACTTTTGCCCAGAAGTATATTGGCAGATTACATTCACATAACATTTTCGGGCCATTTCTTTCAAAGTCCTATTCTTCTTCTCTACAACACTATTTTGTTGTGATATTCTAGGAATGGAGAAGTTATGATCAATGTCGATTTCTATGCAATAGCCATCGAAAAATTGATTTTCAAATTTAGTACCATGATCACTTCTAATAAATATGATTGAAAGATTTTTCTCATTTAAAATTTTCCTATAAAATCTTTGAAATACTTTGAAAGTTTCATCTTTGTGTGCAATAAATAAGATCCAAGTAAATCCTGAAAAATCATCTACTATCACAAGAGCATAATTCATACCACCTAGGCTTGTGGTCCTAGTTGGTCCAAATAAGTCCATGTGAAGTAGCTTAAGGGGTCTAGAATTTGAAATCATATGTTTGGATTTAAAACTCCCCCTAGTTTTTTTACCCATTTGACAAGCATCGCAAACATGTTCAAAATCATCTTTAAACTTAAGCAAACCTCTAACTAGATTCTTGGAAATTAACTTGGCAATGGTATGCATGCTAGCATGACCTAATCGTCTATGCCAAAGTAAACAAGACTCCTTAGTTTTAGCATTCATTGCTACTAGACTGGAACTATTGGACATGGCTAAATTATTAAGATCTACTACATAAATATTTTCAAGTCTCTGTCCAATGAATTTATTGCTAGAATCAAGAGAGTTTTGTATAATACACATAGATGATTCAAAGACAACCTTGAATCCTTTATCACATAATTGACTAATACTTAGAAAATTATGCTTAAATTTGTCAATTTGTCTACTAGCAATATATTTTCAATAAAAGGAAAGGGGATCAATTTGATCTTACCAATACCGATTATTTTTTCCTTGCCATTATCTCCAAAGGTTACCAAACCTCCTTCTTTCATCTCTAGGGTGATGAATTGATCCTTGTCACCCATCATATGTATTGAACAGTCACTGTCGAGATACTATCTTTTCTTTATTTTTTGGGCTGCAACACACTCCTGCAAAATAATCAACAGGTTCTTTTAGGTATCCAAGCTACCTTGGATCCTTGCAGGTTAGCAGAGGTGGTTCCTTTGGGAACCCAAATCTTTCTTCCTTTACTTTTAGCATTTCTAAAAATATTGCATTGAAAGGCCTTATGTCCTCCTCCTTTGCATGCATAACAAACAATTCTGGAATTTTGAAAAGATATAGACTTTGAAGTTCTAGAAGTAGATGCAGATGTAGAATCATTCAATTTAAGAGATTTTTGATTTGAGATCTTTGGAACATACTTTGAAGCTCTAGAAATGGATATTGAAGGATTTGATACAAAAACATTTTGAGATAAACCTTTTGGAACATAAGCTTTTGAAGGTATAAATTTGGTAGCTGAAATTCTATTTGCATTTGAAGAGTTGTAACTAATTCCAGTTTTACTTTTTGAATCTCTTTGCTCTTTCAAAATCAACTCAAGCTTATTTGAACTTAGTGTAAGTTTTTCAACAAATGACTTGAGTTTTTCAACCTCTTTTTTCAATTCAAAATTTTAAACATTTAAAGCTTTGTTTTTCTTGAGATGTATATTTTTCTCAATTTCCAAAGCTTTGTTATTTTCAGAAAGGCAATTAATTCTTTTTGCAATATCTTGTTCTTTTCTAAAATCTCTTCCTTTTCTTTTAGTAAAGAATCATTGATATTCTTTAAAGCTCTAATCTTTACTCCAGTTTTTAAAATTCAGATAATAAGTCATGAAATGTAGAATTTAATTCATCAAAAATAAATTCTATTTGAGGTTCGGGGGATGTTACCTCATCTTCAAGACCCATAAGACAGAAGTTTACAGTTTTTGTGGTCTCTTCCTCTTTTATTGAAGTTGACTCCTCGCTGTCACTCCAAGTAGCAACCATTACTTTCTTTTTCTTCTTCTTCAATGATTTCTTTAGTAAAGGACAATCGGGATGGATATGCCCTGGTTTCTTACACTCATAGCATGTGGACATTTGTTCCTTCTCTTTTTTTCTTTCTTTGTCCTTACTATGTTCACCTCTCTTGTGAAACTTTTTGAAGTATCTTTTTTTCTTCTTTTCCATAAATCTTCTAAATCTCCTCATGACCATAATGATATCTTCATCTTCTAAATCATCTTTGGAGGAGGAGCATTCATCTTCCGATTCCTCATCTTGTTGCTTTGAATCCGATGCAACTTTGAAGGCAATTATTTTCTTCTTTTTCTAATCATCTTCATTTCTTTGCTGCATGGCCAATTCATGAGTGATGAGAGAACCCAGAAGTTCATCCAGAGTCAGTGTGTTTAGATATTTTGCTTCTCGAATGGTAGTTACTTTGGGGTCCCATTTGTCCAGAAGTGATCTTAGAATCTTCTATACCAAGTCTGTATTTGAGTAAACCCTGCAAAGACTTTTCAAACCATTAATAATATCTGTAAATCATGAAAACATTGCAGAGATAGTTTTAGTTTGTTCCATCTTAAATAATTCATAGCTATGTACTAGAAGATTGATTTTGGAGGTCTTCACTTGAGAAGTTCCTTTGTGGGTCACTTCGAGTTTATCCTAGATTTCTTTTGCAGATGAGCAAATAGAAATTTAGTTGAACTCGTTTGCATCCAAAGCATAATATAATAAGTTCTTGGCTTTGACATTCAATTTTTCCATTTTCATGTCATGTTCATCCCAATCCTCTTCAGGTTTTGGGACATCCATGCCATCAATTTTAATCATGGATATTTGTGGACCCTTAAGAATGACCATCCATAACTGAAAATCAATAGCTTGAATGTATATCTTCATTCTAGCTTTCTAATATGAATAATTCATGCCAGTGAATAGTAGAGGTCTATTAGTAGATTAGCCTTTGGCCAAAAAGTACTAATGGGATGAGCCATCAATCTTTACTATAATTAAACTTAGAGACTCTGTTCTGATACCAGTTGTTGCCCAGGTGGCTTTCCCAAGAGAGGGATGAATTAGGAATTTAAAAAATTAACCAGATATGTGCTCTTTTAAATCTACTTTAGTGATGGTGCTGTGTTTCAAATAATAAACAACGAAAGAAACACAACCAAAAAAAGCACAATGCAAACATAGCAAATTTATAGTGGTTCGGAGCACCCTCGCTCCTACATCCACTACCCAAGATACCACTTAAGATTTTTACTATATTCATCACTAGAATATAGTTGGATTGTTTTACCAGGCTCACAATCCAAACCTAACTTGATTTTTCAACTGGGCTCACCAAAAATCCAACACTTAGTTTTACACAAGATCACCAAGAACCCAACACTTGGTTTTGAACAGGATCACCAAGAACCTACACTTGGTTTTAAACAGGCTAACCAAGAACCTACACTTGGTTTTTTAAACCAAGCTCACCAATAATCCAACACTTGGTTTTACACAGGATCACCAAGAACCCAATACTTGGTTTTAAACAGGATCACCAAAAACCTACACTTGGTTTTGAACAGGCCAACCAAGAACCTACACTTGGTTTTTAAACTGGGCTCACCAATAATTCAACAACTCACAAAAGAGTTAAAAAAACTAAGCAACAAAATGACAAACTAATGTTGTCTGATGGTTGCCAATGCAGCTCGAGAGAAGCCTTCTTAATTACACTTTAATGCTCTTCAGTGGCTTCTACAACTTATTCAATGTATGCTTCAAGCTTCAGATTGGAGTTGGTGAAGTCTTGAAGACTGACTTGAATACTTTCTTGTACTCTCTTGCTCACAAGCTCATTTAATGTTCAACATAAGCATTAGCTTTTTCAAAAGTTATCCTTCTCAGGTGGATATAGTCATTGTAGACCATTGTGATGTGATAGTTGACCATTGGAGCACTATTCAAATTCAAAAATGAATTTCTAGAACTTACCATTACCTGCCTGGAATCAAACATCGAGTCGACTTGGATCCCTCAAGTCGGCTCGAATTCTCAAAGAAGTTCTGGTCGAGTTTTCTTGCCTCATTCAGGTCAGCTCGGTTTCACAGTGTTCTGATTCCTTACTCTAGATGAGTCGAGTCACCTTAGTTCGAATCGGCTCAGATTCACAAGTCTTCAAAACTATACTTTGAAGGAGTCGACTCTTCTTATTAGAGTCGGCTTTCTCTCAGAACTGATTTTTCATGAACTCTAGAGGAGTCAGCTCAGATCTCTGAAGGGTCGACTCGGATGCCTGACTAAATGGATGTGTTGGCTCGGACTCCCTTCAGGTCAACTCGCCTGTCTAATTCAGGAAATGATGCACTGAACAAGTCGGCTCGGGTTCTTACGAGTTGGCTCGGATTTTTGCGTGCCAGTATCCTTCATGCATGCCATGAACTAGAATCGGCTCCCTTTACTCGAGTTAGCTCGGATGAGTTTTTTAGTGAAGCTTTCGTTTCTTCTCCAGATTTCATCCAGTAGCATTTTATCATTCAAGATTTTTTCCAACTCAACTAATAATTGATTCCAAGGAATATAAGCTTGAAATCACTTAGAAGTAACCCATTTTAGAGAATATTTCTTTAATATTTCTTCGGGCTCTTCTTTATATGACACATTTACAATACAACTTATGACATATAATAAGATTATAGGAGTTGTAATTGAGTAATGAAATCATCCTACAAAAACTTATAAAGCACTTGAAAAGTAGTTAGTAATAAAGTACATGCTCCAATGTTTGTTATCATCAAAATCACTCAAGGGGTTAACATAACTAGGAATGAAAATGCAAATAATGATACCATGGTGGTCGAGATGATGATTGCCAGGCACCCTATAAAGTGGATTATGGTCGATAGTGAAAATTCGATTGATGTCCTTTTTTACGATGCCTTCTCCAGGATGAATTTAACCTCTACTCGACTGAAGTCAGTGCACACCCCCCTTATTAGTTTTACTAGAGACTCTATGGGGGTTGAAGGAGAGATCACTCTCCCAATTACTATCGGATCACCACCTTGATAGAGCACTGTCATGATGACCTTCATGGTTGTTAGGCTCCCTTTGGCCTACAATGTGATCCTTTGCCATCTCAGGCTCAATCTGCTCGATGCGGTCATTTTCAGTAAGCGATTGTTGGTGTAGTTTTCCACTCTTTATGGCATAGGGGAGATGAGGGGGGCACCTCAGCCGATCTAATACTGTTTACAAGCCATCCCAAGGGCTATAAGTGCCAAGAAGGATCCCAGCATCGATGACCTTGACCAAAGGGTGCAGGATCTCAGGGGCAGCCTAATTAAGCATCTATTGACATATACCCCCTTGGCATGGACCCGATGAAGATTGTGCAGATTGGGGCCTAGCTACAAGAAGAAGAGCGGGCCCACCTGTTAGGTTTCCTCCAAGTAAATATGGATGTGTTTGCCTAGACTGTTGAATACATGCTAGGGACTCCCCCCGACATTATTACTCACAGGTTGAACATCGACCCGAAGTGCTACCCGGTCTGACTGAAGAAGAGATTCTTTACCCCAGAGAAGCAATGGGCAGTCAACGAGGAGGTGGAGAAGCTCCTCGTGGCCAGTTTTATTCATGAAGTGTAGTATCCCGGCTGGCTAGAGAACGTGGTCATCCTGCATAGGCATCGAGCTTGCCCGAAGGATCTAGTTGATGATCGGGGCATCGCTTGCTTTCTTTTATGGATGCATTCTTCGGGGATGCACGATACTGCATACCTGGATGATACCGTTTAGCCTAAAAAATGCTGGCATCACATACCTACGACTGGTCAACAAAGTCTTCAAGGATTAGATCGGCCATAACATTCAAGTTTACATGGACGACATGCTCATCATGAGCAAGCCGAGATCGGACCATGTCACGGACTTGGTAGAGGCCTTCAAGAATCTTTGCCTACATCAGAAGAAAGTAAATCCAACCATGTGCACCTTCGACATAGCAGCTAGAAAGTTCTTGGGTTTCATGGTCACCCAAAGAAGAATCGAAGCCAACCTTGAGAAAGTCTAGGCAATTGTTGACATGGAGCATCCCACCTTGAAGAAGCAAGTCCAGCACTTCATGGGCTGGATCATGGCCTTGAGTCAGTTCATCTCACGATCTGTTGATTGCTTCTTACCTTTCTTCATGGCGCTACACAAGGTGCATGACTTCACCTGGACAAAAAAGTGTCGGGAGCCTTCGAGGAGCTAAAGAAGTTCCTGGCATTACCATCGTTGATCTCCAGGCTAGAGGATGGAGAGGAGCTCCTGCTGTACCTGGCAGTTATCCTAGGGGCTGTCAATTTGGTCCTTATCTGCATAGATGAAGATAGAGCTCAAAGACTAGTGTACTATGCTAGCAAGCTCTTCCGAGATGCGGAGATCAGATACACCCGCTCTAAGAAACTAATTTTTGCACTCATAATATCTGCTCAGCACCTCAGGCGTTATTTTCCAGCACACTTGATATTGGTCTTAATGGACCAACCACTGAGGGCCATACTCAGCCACCCTGATACGTCCGGGCATCTGGCCAAGTGGGCTTTGATGCTCAGCGAGTTTGACATTGCCTACTGATCAAGGTCATCCTAGAAGGCACAGGTGTTGGCCCACTTCCTGGTCGAGTGTGCGGGCATGGGTGAGGAGCCAGAGGAGAACCTCCCGAAGCATCAAATGGAGCCCGAAGCCGAGGAGGAGGTCTGGGTCCTCCATTGAATGGCACATCCTATTCGGGAGGGAGCGAAGCAGGCCTCATTCTTGCCAATGGCAATGGGGTCGTAGCTGAGTGTGCACTTCACTTCCAGTTCGTGGCCACCAACAACCAGATAGAGTATGAGGCACTTCTTGTGGGACTAAGAGTCTCCTGCGAGCTGGGTGTACCCAACCTAAAGGTCTTCACCAACTCTCAGATGGTGGCCGGACAGGTCTCAGGAGAATTTGAGGCCCAAGACCCCCAAATGTCAAAGTACTTAGAGTAGGTATGCTTAAATACAGCGAGCTTCCAATGCTTCAGCATTTCCTACATTCCTCATGGAGAGAATGCTCACGTCGATGCCCTCTCCAAGCTCATGACCCTGCCAGACTCATCACTGGGATGCGCCTATGTCGAGTACCTCCAGGCTCCGAGTTACGAGACATCTGAGGAAGTCCAGCAAGTCATCCCGGAACCTAGTTGGATGGACCGGTACATTACATACATCACCAATGGTACCCTGCTCGTAGACCGTGCAGATGTCTGCCTCATCAAGAAGGCTGCGTGCTTTGTGCTGATGGATGAGCAACTCTATCGCAGGTCTTACTCTTATCGACTTCTGAAGTGCTTGAGACTGTCGGAGGTGGCCTTTGTACTCCAATAGATATACGAAGGCCTCTGCGGGAATCATGTGGGGGGCAGGACATTAGCATACAAAGCACTCTGCCAAGGGTACTACTGGAAGACTATGAGGGAGGACGTAGCCGACTTCATGAAGAAGTGTGACCGTTGCTAGTGCCATGAATGCATACAGCATCAACCGACCATGCCACTCTCTAGCTCTCCGCCCCCTGGTCGTTTGCTCAGTAGGGGATGGACATCCTTGTTCCCTTTCCTCCCACATCCGCGTAGCACAGGTTCTTGATAGTAGCCATCGACTACTTTACCAAGTGGGTTGAGGTCGAATCGCTCGCACGGATCACCGAAGCCAAGGTCAGCCAGTTCTTTTGGAAGTCAATCATCTACCTTTTTAGGCTCCCTCACACTATCATCACTGCAATGGATGACAGTTCGATAACCAGGAGTTCGAGAAGTTTTGCGCCAGCCTCAATATCCTTCATCGCTTCACTTCGATGGCTCACCATCAGACTAACGGAGAGGCCGAGGTAGTGGGGACACCAGGATCAAACACAGATACCACGATCCCATATGATTTACTAATTAGGGTTTTTTTTAGAATCTTAGTCATATGTCATAATTTTGTAAGCAAGGAAGATTGAGTCTTGTAATAAGTTGAGATTAGTTGATTTATCTCAACCTAGTCCAGTCCATTGAGTCCTGTATTTAAGTATGAGTCCAGTGAGAGTCCATTTTTTGTACAAGAAGAGAGGATACCCTATTTTGGAGTTCCACCAGGCCTCACCCAGAAGCCAGAGGCATTTACATCAGCTTATGGGATCTTTTTTGACACCCTAGAGCCCTAGATACCCTTTAGATGCTCTCCAAATACCCTGATTCCCTCTAGATGCCATTCCAGATGCTCCAGAATATGCTAGATGCCAGGTGCCCTATGATTCCAGGAATAGGCCAGCACCCCAGGCCAAGAGATTCCAAGCCCAGGAGTCAAGTCCATGAGCCCCAGAACCAAGATTCCAAGAAATATGCTGATACCAGGGCACCCCAGCTTCCAGGGCCCAAAGCCCATCCACCAATCCAAAGGAGGATGCCCCTTGCTGCCCTAAAGCCAAGCCAAACTCCATATTGGATCCCAAGCCCAAAGAGATCCCTTGGACCAAGTCAAATGAAGAGAGAAATCCAAGTAGAATAAGGAGAACTAGTTTTATTTTCATTCAAAGTGTATTCTCCTAGTCTTAAGCAAACTTGTAATCTCTCTCCCTCTCAACTTTGTAATCCTATCCTAACTAGGAGAGGACTTGGGGAACATCTATAAATACCCCACCCCTCCCCTCTTGTAAGCAACTTTTATTCATGATATCAAAACCCTGGTAAATTTTATTTGAGTTTGCTCTTGTGTTGGAATTGTGTTCTTGTGTTTTGTTGGTTACTTTGTGTGCCCTAGCCATCCTTGCTACCCTAGCATCCTTTCATGCCCAAGCTTGCTGCCATCCAAGCCTTCACACGCCCAAAGGAAGAGTGCCCTAGGCCGCCTAAGCAAGGATTTTCATCAAGCTTCTAGCCGCCAGCCATTCAAACCCTGATTCGGATTTCCTTCAAACCCTAGTTTCCTTTACTTTTATTAATTGCTGTTTTGATTGACCTCTGATGCTTGCAGGATTCCTGAGGTGTTTCACCTCCTTAGAGGAGGCTCTCCTTGCCTCGAGGACCACCCAAATCAGTCATCAAATTTAAGGGAACCGAGCTTCATCATCCAGGCTCCAATCAAAGTGCTGTGTGATCTCTTCGTCAGAAGTTATTCAAATCTCTGACTAGTAACATCCTTCCCTTCTCTTGATATCTAATTTGTTGAAGATTGCTATCCTAAACTGGGAGTTTCTCAATTCCCAGGTCCTATCTTTTATTATCTTGCATGAGTTATTTTGTGAGACGATGATTCTTTGTATTGCTGAATATCCTGCTAGTTCTTACTTTATTTTGAAAATTTAGCCTATAAACCTAAATTATAAAAATAAAAAAAAATATTTTACTATTTCTCTTGCATCTTTAGCAATCTTAGAGTCATCCTGCATTAGTTTGATATTAGAGCAGGTTTAGGATAGCATTCATCTACATCAGAGTCACAAAACCGTATTTCTTGAATTTTTTGCATCCTATCTACTTCATTAGATGTCTGTTTTTCATCTGATTTTGACCACCTATAAATTTTATTTTTCTTTGAAATTTGCTTGAATTGTTCTCTATCTTGTTCTTTATTTTATCATAATTTTTAATTAATTTTATCAAAACTGTAATTCCCTAAACTTTGATATATAAAAAATCCTAACAAAAATCCTAAGTTTTTTGCAGTAGTCTGAAAACTCTAGGATTTTCATCATCATTTGATTTTTTTTGCATCAAATTTGGTAGAGATCATTACCACCGTCCATCCACTGTCCTAGAATTTCTCTGATTTTTTTCTACATTGGAAACTATGTCAAAACCTACATCATCTAAAACCCTAATTTTCTGAATTCTGATATTTCTGCACTTGACTCAACCTAACCTAATCAACTTTCACACACCCCAATCCCAAGCCCAGTTTGTTTGCTAACCTAATCAATCTAAACCTAATTTACCACCTCATAAAACACACATAAAATATTTTATTTTCTAATTATTTTTAGATTGCATCAGGACCATCAATTGCCATCATCTCTTTAACCTAATCTTAAGGGCAATTGCTATCTAACATCAGGGCAGGATTTCATCCCTTGTCCTGGGCCCAAAACAACAACCAACATTCCTAAGCCTAATTAAAATCAATTAGGCTAATTTGCCCTAAAGGTCTAGGTGATATCAACAAGTCGGGTTTGAGCTATGTGAGCCAACTAGTACATTTAATCTTATGGCTATTATTGAAATATGGTGCTAAGGCTGAGGGTCTAGAGTCAAACAACCTAAGTGGTGTTGTGGTTTTTAATTGGATCCCTGCGAAAGCAGGGGGGGCCTCCCACACTCCTACCCTCTACCTGGCCAGAGGAAAGATTAGCTGCTAGGTTAAGTGTAAGTTGAGTTGACCCACTCAGTTTTGGCTCTAGGTCTAGGAAACCCTAAATTATACTAATCTTTTTCTTTTTGCATGCTTGGCTGCACCACATTTCTTTGCTTGCTTGTTTGATTGTTTGCATTAGATTAAGAACCCAATGCCAGTAGACTTAATCCAACCCAACTAGTGTGACCATGGAGTCCAACCCTAGGAGAACCCAATACTCTGACCCATATAGGGAGCCCAACCCTAGGAAAACCCCATACCATGACCCATCCTTAGAACCCAACCATAGGAGAACCCCACATCATGACCCATGATGGGAATCTCATCATTGGAGCACCCAACCTTATGCACCCACTTTTGATGGAAGTCTAGATCCTAAGGTGTATATTGATTGGGAGGATAGTATGGATCAGTACTTTGAGTACACTAGGATGTCAGAGCTAGAGAAAATTAGTTTGGCTACATGTAGGTTAACATGATATGCTAAGCGACATTGGGAACTTACTGAGGATGAATGTTATTAGAGAGGAGAATAGATAAGTACTTGGAAAGATATGAGGAGTAAATTGAGAATAAAATACCTAGGTAAATTTTATGAGCACGATCTTTTATGCCAATGGAACAAATTAAGCCAGGGTGACAAAACTGTGTCTGATTACATTGACCAATTTAAGGAGTTTAGGAAGAAATGTAACAAAGTTGAACATGAGCTTATGGCCATATCAAGGTTTCGATATAACCTACGTGAGGACATCCATGGGGAATTATGTCACTGGCTGATTGAGGACTTAAAGGAAGCCTATCACAGAGCCTTGGAATTCGAGTCAAATCAGAGGGAGCTCATATTTAGTCAAACTGAGTCCAACAAGAATACCCCTCCTACACCCCATATCCATAGAACTAAACCCATAACCTTTGAACCCATAACCCTTAGTTTACCCACCCCTGTTATCCCAGACCCTAGTCAATTTCAAATTCCTCTTACCACCTCATTGGTTCACCAAGATGACTTAGAAGAAGAGATATATGAGGCTGATCCAAGTTTGGTGGAGTATGAAGATGATGAGTCTATTGTAGATTTAGAGGATGACATACATATATGATGGGGAACGGATATCAAATGATGCATTTCTAGGAATTAAAGAGACTAAATGATAATGAAGCAAATATGTATGTAGCTATTCTACGTAAAAGAAGCAAAATTACATGAAAGGAACGTAAGTGAAAAACATGACTAGAAAAGAACCATTTCAAAGCAATTAAGAATGGACCTTCGTGGTTAAGAAACCATACAGGTTAGGACTAGCTTACTCTAATATTTTAGATCTGAAAAGAAAGGTTTTAAAGATGGTTACCCGGCCATTAATACTCTGAAATGTGGCAAAGGAACACTCAAGAAGAAGTACTAGGTGATAGAAAAAGTGCCCTAAGAGCCAATCACTATAAGGGCCTTTTTGTAAACTTCCAACACATGTATGACATACTTTCATAATAATAAAGGCGTTTGATTAATCATATACTGCTGTGTTATATTTTTTTATTGATTATGATGTACCCCATAAATTAGGGCAATGGAGTTAGGGTTATGATGGAGTTCATGACAGTGAGACCTAATTCTTATAAACCCTAATCTAGAATGTTCCTAATCGTTGGACCATCGATTCGGAGATCGATGAATCTAAAAAGACTAGCTTATCCTATGTATACTCAGTTGATGAGGGTGGTTGATCTCACAACCACTTGTGTAGAGACACTAATACAAAGATAAGGGTGCTCATCAGGGTATGAGTACACTAAACTGATCCGCATCGGGATTATCTTATGGAAGTTTACTACGTGTCAAAAGATAGGTCCCAGAGTAGATGTTGTGCATGTGATCTTTAGACCTGAGGTCACCATGGTTCCTTGTGCACACTAAGCCATACTTTGGTTCATACTCATTCACGCCATTGCGGCATTTATGGGATGTTTTGGGTATGGTGGAAGGTGTACGAAGGATGTGAGTGGACCAACAAGGAATCGATCATTCCTAGTACGAGGAATTGTTATCCCATCAAATCTCTTCGATGAGTGACTCAAGGAGCTTTTGATCAAAGAAGGATGAGATTAGTAGAATCTAATCAGTCATCAGTTGAGTTCTCATGATCGAGCTGAGATTCGATATGATGAAGTGTTAGGGTTTGACATCTATCCATACCTATCACTTAATCGGGATAATGAGAGATCGAAAGATTGAATTACATGGTAACTTACTACTGAAGGGTATTTTGGTATTTTCTACCAAATTTCTCATCTTCCAGGTTGGCATGACACGTTGCTAGATGTCAATCTTGTCTTGTAGATTTTCATGAACCAATTGGTTTGATTTCATGAGTCAATTCGATGTGTGGTTTGAATTGGATAAATAGGTGAGCCAATTTGACCTAATTAGGTCAATGGATTCAACCGGATCGAATCGGCTCAAACCTAAACCTACTACTGGCTAGATGTGGAACCCAATGGGTCACACACAATAGAGACTTGGCCAAGGAAGTCATTCATCTTTTAATTAGGGTCATAGGATCCTAATTGGTTAGCCATATTGCATACTAGCATATGTTGGCTAACCTAATTCCTAACCCAATTGGATTGGGTTCGGTTGCTTGCTAATTGGGCTAACCTAATTATGGAAAACCTAAATTAGGTTGAGTCCTAAGTGGGGCTAGCCAAATCAGAGCTTGATCTGATTTTAATTTGAACTTAAGGGCATTTTAGGCACCATATATGAAGAGTCCCAATGGCATGGGACTCTTGGTACATAAATGATATCTTAACTTCAAAAGGGCACAGAAGGGCCTACAGACCACTGATCTGAAAATAAAAAATATGGTCATAAAGCTTATTTGATGCCCTTTCCAATGACTCCCATATTGTATATGTTTGACCAAGTCAATTTGATGCTTTGGGCGGACTTAACGGAAAGGGAAATACTATTGGCGCCCTTTGGTGCACCCAGGAGAATGTATGGCATGGACTGAGAGTCCTTCTGCAGATGAGACATTGGGAGCTTCATCAGGAAGGTGCCTCTTAGATTAATCTCCAAGCCTTGACAAGTCAAAAGATCGGTTTAAAGTTTGAATTGGACGGTTTGAAAAGGAATGAAAAGGTGGCACGCACATGAAGAGTCGCGCCTTTTCATATGTGCACGCACAACAGAGGGCAGAGTCCTTCCATCTCTGAAACTCTTCAAGCCTTGTGTTACTTCAAATTAGAAGAGGTGTCTCCCTATCTCAGAAATCGATATTTGATACATGGCACGATTGGGATTGATCTGGTAAGTTAAAGAACAAAGATATTACTCTCCATTTCCGAAGAGTCTTATCAGATATGATGTTTCATATCTGATAAGTGTTGTCGGGATGCATTTCATGCCCTATCTGAGATTATAAATAGAGGATACAGTGAAATGAGAAACACTACTTCTTCTTCTTCTTCGATCTTCTGAGATCAGTGTTTTTATTTTCCCGAGAGTCTATCTGAGAGTCTTCCACTTTCTCCCTCCCTCCTTCCTATTTTAGGACAAGACTTGTCTTGTTAAGACAAGTTCTTCTACACTAGGACAAGGCTTGGTTTTAGGACATAAGCCTGTAGGGTCCTAGAGGAGGGTAGTCTTAGAACCTAAAGTGGTTTAGGACAGTGTCTTGAGTGCACTTCAGTAGGACAGGGTGTCCTACAGTGGTCAATAGACCAATGGTTGCCGAAAGAGTTCCACTTCTCCAAGCAACTTGAAGGAGTTCTTCCTTGGTCCGAGTTTTGTATGGATCACCGTTGGAGGGTTTGTGCTTGTGAACCTTGTGGAAAAGTTGGGTTTCAGCGATCCAGGTATTTTTTTTGACCTTATTTTATGATTCATTGTTGATATTGCACAAGGGGTTCCTGGGAATTAGGGTTTTCTATACATGTTATACATGTTAGGGTATCATGCTATGAAATTTTGTTTTGAAAGCCAATTCCATATGCTGCATGATCACCGGCACCCTGGGAGAATTCTCATCAGTGGTATCAGAGCCATCCTTGTGGCGTTCCAATTATGTATCATTTTGGAGTTTGATTAAATTTCACTATCGAGCCGACCCAAACCTTATCGAGTCGACTCGACCTTGTTCATATGTATGATTTTATGTCAATATGATATTATGCATGAACCAAATAACTGCTTTGAATTGGGTTAGTCACCATGGCCATCTGGTCATAGGAGCCAAGTAGGGTTTAAAGGCCCTCTCTTCCCATTCAATGGGTCTCTTATGGCATATAGGGGTGTCGCTGTGGCCATATCCCATGAATAAGTGAGGTGAAAGGTATTTTATCATGTCTTGATTTGCATATTAGGGTGATATGCTAATTGTCATATAATGCTATGCATATTAGGGTAATATGCTTGATGACATGAATTTTAATGCATATGCTAGAGTGATATGCATTGGGTTTATATTTTTTATAAACTTGGATATCATGTTTATGTTTACACTAGTAGTAATAAACAATATTACCATGATACTTTTAGAATGTGTTTTGAGACCACCAAAGCCCTCATCAAAAACCATATTTAGTCATAGTATAAAACTTAGTCAAAAAGCAAAACCAGTTAGGGTTTGATCAGCCAATTGATGTGTAGGCAAGTGGTTCTGGGAAGTAAATGGAATGAGGTTTTTAATTGGTTTCGTTGACTGACCTGGCCAATCTAATTGGTATCTAAGGAAAGCAACGGGGGGACCCCCTCACCCCTTCCACTCACCTAGCCAATTTGGTCATATCTAAATCTTTATTTGGTAATGCTAATTGGTTAAGTGTACTATATTTTGCCTTCCTTCATGCTAAGCCAAATTTATGTCAAGACTATAGTAGGTTTGTTGTGCATAAACAAGGCCTACTCTAGGGTTTGATATAAGATTTGTCTTGGTGCACTTAGTGGTTTATGGCATGGTTGGAAATGTTACTTTGTTGTGCATATATAAGGATAACATTGTTCAATCATGGCTATATGGAAATGAAGGGTCCGACTAAACTAAGACATTATAGTTTGTTGTGCATACACAAGGCCATAAGTGTCTTAAAGGCAAAGATAATTGTTAAGAATTGCATGGGTTGCAATTAGAAAGGTTATCCTACCTTTGAACTCATGTGTGTTTGTTGTGTATATACAAGGCACTCATGAGGAATAAGGATCTCAACCCCACTAAGGAAAACAGGAAAGGTTTCTCACTTACCATAGTTGAGGGTTATGGAATTTGAAGAAAATAGTGGGAGACATAATTGATAGAAAGTCCTTATCTAGTTATGGATGTCATCTTGAATGGTCTGCTGATATTGTTCTTTAATTAAATATAGGATATTTAAATAATGGCTTCAAACTTATCACTAAGTGGCATCTTGGATGCTAATAAGTTAACCGGTTCAAACTATGTGGACTGGTTGAGGAAGAAGGTTGATGGAGCCTGTTTCCATTGCAGCATGTTCGGGCATTGGAAGAAGGATTGCAAGACTTGTCTTGCAAATGTGAAGCTAGATACAAGTGGTGCATCTTGGGGTTTGTACATTATACAAACCAATTTATCATTGAGTGAATCTATTTCTAATTCATGGGTATTGGATACCGCATATGGGTCACATATTTGTAAATCTTTACAAAGACTCCACAAAATTAGAAATTTGAAGAAAGGTGACTTCAAATTATATGGGGCAAGTGGAGAACCCATATATGCTGAAACTGTGGGCACCTATCTTTTGTTATTACCTTCGGATAATATCATAAGGTTGGAAGAATGCTACTATGTGCCAAATATTGTAAGAAACATTATTTCTATACCCTTGTTATTACAACAAGGATATGAAATAATGTAAAGAGATAATACAATATTTGGGCATGGTTGCTTTGTGAATGGTCTTCTAACTTTAGTACTCAATGATGAAATATTTCTTGTAGATGACAAGAAGAGAAAATGAGATAATGTCAATATCACATATCTCTGGCATTGCCGGTTAGGTCATATCAGTGAATCAAGGATAAACAAGTTAGTCAAAGAGGATTGCTTTGACCCTGATGATTTTCAATCATTAAGAACTTATGAGTCTTGCCTCCAAGGGAAAATGACCAAGTCTCCATTCATTGGATATGAAGAAAGAGCAACTGAATTGTTAGGTCTTGTACATACTGACGTTGTAGACCTATGTCAACTCAGGCCAGAGGAGGATATTCTTATTTCATCACTTTTATTGATGATTCATCAAGGTATGGTTATGTGTATCTTATGAAACACAAGTCCAAAACCTTTGATAAGTTTAAAGAATATCAGAGTATGGTTGAAAGCCAAACTGAACTTAATTTTAAAGCTCTTCGATCTAATCAAGGAGGGGAATGCTTGTCTAGTGAGTTTTTGAACCATCTCAATGACAAAGGCATTATTTATGAATGGACCCCTCCTTATACACCCCAGTTAAATGGAGTGGCAGAAAGGAGAAATCGCACCTTGTTGGAAATGGTGAGGTCCATGATGAGCTTCACAGATCTTCCCATTTCCTTCTGGGGATATGCCTTGGAAACTGCTGCATACATATTAAATAGGGTTCCATCTAAGTCAGTAAGTAGCACTTCATTTGAGTAATGGAATGGTAAAAGACCAAGTCTTATGTACTTAAAGATTTGGGGTTGCCATGCTTATGTCAAGAATAACTTTGGGCATAAGTTAAGTGTTAGGGCTGACAAGTGTAGGTTTGTTGGTTACCCAAAAGAAGGTAAGGGATACCTCTTTTATAATGCTACTGAGCAGAAGATAATTGTCAGTAGGCATGCTACATTCTTGGAACATGAGTTTATCCAAGAAGGATGTTGTGATTTTTCACTTAAGTTATGTGAAAAACATAACCAACAAACTGATGAGCTTTCAAGAAAAGTTCCTCAACCAGAGGTTCTTGTGGATCAGGAATAGCCACAATACACACCACCTCTTCGAAGGTCAGAGAGTGGTGTGGTATGCATGATGAGGATGCAATCATGTGACTCTAAAGGAGATTAACCAAAATTTAACTAGCAATTCCTACTTGCATATGAGTGATTCAACATATAAGATCAAAGAGATCTAAATAAGAAACCCTAAATGCTTATACTTAAACCCAGCTAGGAGGACTATCAAAATCTTAAAGAAATAGGACAAGATTAGAATTCGCACACAAGTCAAGCTAGACCTATTTATTGATCCCGATCTTAAAAGACTAGGAGTTCAAGCATTGAAATCTCAAGCACAAGGGATTCGCTCTTAAGGTTCTCAAATGAAAGATCATACCACATAAGATGGGCCATCTAACTTTCTGGTTTATAGCAAGTAATCCTTCCTCCTGGATCTGGAACCTAGAGAACCCTGCAACAAAGAAACCAAGATGATTAGAAGCTTAATTAGAAATGAGAAGATTGATGGAACTCAAAAGGAGAGTTTGTTGGAAATGATCCTTGGCGCCATGGTGGAAGCTTGTGTTGGTGTTGATCTTCTTCTTGTGAGGATGTCCTTAATTCGCCTTGAAGAAAGAGGATTGCTTGGAAGATGAAGAGTAAAGAGAAGGGTCAGAGAGAAGAAATGATGGAGGAGAGGAAAGGTTCACTTAGGCACAAAGATCCACATAGGCACATAGAAACACATAGAGAATTTCTGAAAATTTGTATTCACTCATCCATAGCTCTTTACAAGGGGCGTCCAAGACTTTAAATAAAGCCTCACAAATTTTGAAATTTCAAATCCCCAAACAAGTGGAGTAATATAAGGGAAGAGGGCTGATTTTCTTGCTTGAAATCCTCCTTGGCCAACTTCCTTGAATTTGAACTTGGGATGGCGCCCTCTTGTGGTGAGGTGGCATGTGAGGTGGCATGTGGTCCCCTCTTGACATGGCATGTGGTCCCAAGTTGAGGTGGTGCAAGTGATGTGGCATGTGGTCCCCAATTGAGTTGGCTTTGGTCTTGATTTAGGGTATACATTGTGAGTCTTTTTTAGGCTTGATGCTAGTTGACCCATTTGGATTGGACTAAGACTAGACCCGACATGGACTCGACTTACATGATTATTTTGGACTCAAAAGAAAGATTACAAGACCCAACATGGACTCGACTTACATGATTCTTTTGGACTCAAAATAAAGAAAGGTTACCGGACTCTCTAGTCCAACCATAAAGATTGGAATGAGCTTGAATTGGTTGGAGTCTCTTTCTGATTCTGGTGCCTGCACCAATTCTCCCTGGGTGGGAGGAACTCGACCCTGTCGAGTGATAAGTTTTTAATATATCCAGGTCGATTTGTTGTAGGTCCTCTTTGGTGATCCAGGAATCTTCAGATTCAGGACGTCCTTGCCATCGAACCAGATAGCATTGGTAGCCCTTATTTCTAGTAGTGATGATCTGGTCATTCAAGATCCTTTCAATTCTTTCCTTTCGCTCAGGAATATTTGGTGGTGGACACTCAATTAGCGTTTCACTCTCAAGAGAAGTGTTAGGACCAAAATGATGCAGAACAAATAACAAAGAAGCGTATGCAGAAGTAAAATTAAGATTAATTCTTTTTTTTTTTTATATATATTTCAGAAATTGGCTTCGACTCAAAGTAAAGCTAAACTACGTTGAAGGAAACGAGGTAAGGATTGAAAGCACAGAGTTTCAGAAGTAACGGATTGCTGGGGGTTGAGAAACTCCCAGACCTAAGGTTTCGCTCTGAACTTTCAACAGAACAGAAATAGAGAGGAGAGATGGTTTACTAACCAACAGTGATCTTCTCAGGATTTTGGTGGAAGAACTCTCTCGAGCAGATTGTGGGATCCTCGGAGTCGGCTATCTTCGCAATGGATCCTCCAATATTGATCTTGTGGTTTGGTCGGCTTCTCCTGGACTCAAGATCTGGGAAAGAAGAGGAACAAGTGATGGAATTCAGATACTCAAGAAAAGATTTACCAGGTTGAAGAACTTGAAAGCTGAAGTTGCTGAAATCAGGATTCTCCTGGAGGCCGATCTGACTTCCTCTTAGAATTGCTGTAGATCTGAAGTATCTGGACTGGAGCTGGATGCTGGTGGCCGGCCTGGACTTGGAGAGGATGGCCGTGAGAAGTGGAATAGACTAGGGCTTGGTGGAAAGAGAAGGGTGATGGCGGCTAGGGTTTGGGAGTGGAGTGGATAACCTAGGGTTTGGGGTTTTGGAGATCTCTCACCTCCTCAAGGTTCCAGGGGAACCCGGATTTACTCCCTCACGGAGCTCAACACCTGGAAGCAAGTGCGGAAAAGAGAAAACACATGTTTGCTCATAAAAAAATTTCTTTCATTCATCTAATTTTTTTAAACTTACAAGAGGGGTTTAATTTATAAGGCCTTACAAGGGAGGAGGGTTTCACATCTTTCCATGTGGGACTAAAGGAGGGGATCTACAAATTAGGGCAAATCATTCACATATGGTCGGCCAAGGTACCAAAAAATTGGATTTGGGTTACAAAAGGCAGGTAGATGGCGCCTCCTTGCTTGGATCTTCAAGAAAATTTTTTTTCCTTCCCTGGATCAACTCTTTTGGACTCCTCCTTTTCTTCCTCCCTAAGTCAAGGTCCTTCCCATCTTTGTTTTGGATGTTTTTGGCAGGTAGTGGGCGCCCCCTTGAAGTTCTCTTCCAAGAGAATTTCTTCCCATCTTTGCTTTGGATTTCTTGGGAAAGTCTTGGCCGCCCCCTTGATTTGTGATCTCTTGGTGGACTTCTCTTTATCTGGCGCATGAGAGAAGGAAGTTGCCATCTGTGGAGTGGGGACCAAAGGCTGCTGGATGTAGATATGGCACCCCTTGGACTGGGAGTGTGGCTGGGAGTGTGGTGTCCACTTGCTTGGTCTTGGGAGAAAATGTAACATCCCAGGTTGAAACCCTAGTCCACTACTGAGTCAACATGACTCAACAAAATAAAATGCAGGTAATGTAGACTCAAGCTAAATTGAGTTGATCTAGTCAACTCTTATTACAAACCAAAAACCCTAATTCTTCGGGCAAGGTTAATCAGAGATCCAGATGGAGCTCTGAAGTCTTCTTCTGAGTCTGGTGCCCGCACCAATTCTCCCAGGGTGGGAGGAACTCGACCCTGTTGAGTATGGATCAAGTTGGCTCTGGTATCTCTCCAAGAGGTCTGGGTCCAGCTCTTGTAACTCTTCTCGGGAGATCCAAGAGTCATCAGAATCTGGCCTTCCTAGCCAGCGGACCAGGTATCTTTGGTATCCTCGATTACGAGTAGAGATAACCTGATCATCCAGGATCTTTTCAATCTGCTCTTTCCTCACAGGCCAATTTGTTGGTGGACACACAGGGTCAGGTTCACTCTCAAGAGCAGGATTAGGTTCAAAAGCCTCACTGGGAATCACAGCTGGCTCCCTATACTCTACTAGGTCTATAATGTTGAAAGTGGAGCTAATGCCTAGTTCTGGAGGCAACTCGAGCACATAGGCATTGGATCCTACTCTCTTTACCACTCTAAATGGTCCAGCTCCCCTAGCATGTAACTTTCTAACGGTTCCAGGAGGAAACCGTTCAGGCCTTAACCTAATCATTACATAGTCTCCTTCGTCAAAAGTTTTGACTCGCCTTTGAGAATCAGCCAATTTCTTATAAGTTTCGTTACTTAAATTTATTTTGGCTTGAATTTCTTTATGCAAGTCTTTTATATGCTGTGCAAAAACCTCGGCAGACTCGGAGACCCGTGTGTGGACTGGTAAAGGAGCTAGGTCAAGAGGTGTGTGGGGTTTGTAACCATGCATAATTTCAAATGGACTCTTACCCGTAGACCTATTGACCGAGTCATTATATGCAAATTCAGCTCTAGGTAAGTACAAATCCCAGTTCCTAATGTTTTCACCAACAAGACACCTTAGCAGATTGCCTAAACTACGGTTCACTACTTCGGTTTGGCCGTCAGTCTGGGGATGATAGGTAGTTGAAAACTTAAGTTTCGTCCCTAACTTATGCCAAAGGGTTTTCCAGAAATAGCTGGTGAACCGAACATCCCTATCTGAAACAATGGTCTTGGGTAGGCCATGGAGTCGAACTATCTCATTAAAGAACAGGGTGGCTACCTTAGACGCATCAAATGTTTGGGAACAAGGCAAGAAATGGGCCATCTTGGAAAATCGGTCTACTACAACACAGATAGAGTCATGCCTCCTCTGGGTCTTAGGCAAACCTAACACAAAGTCCATGCTCACATCTTGCCAAGGACGATCTGGGACCGGGAGTGGGGTATAAAGGCCGGTGTTCTGTTTTCGCTGTTTGGCAACAGCGCAGGTCCGACACCTAGCCACAATGTGTGCTACATCTCTTTTTAAGCTAGGCCAGAAAAAATGGTCTTCAATAGCCAGGGTGGTCTTATCTTTTCCGAAATGGCCAGCTAAACCTCCAGCATGAGTTTCCCAAATCAAGAATTCCCTATGAGAGGTTCTAGGGATGCAAAGCCTATTCTTAAAGAACAGAAAGCCATCTAAAAGGGAATAATCCTTATATTCACTAGATGGTCCTTGAGTTAGATCCTGGTATACAGTCTTGAAATCCGGACACGACCCATATTCTTCTTTGATTTGCTCAAACCCTATGACTTCAGCCCTAACAGAATTCAACAACAAAGATCGACGACTAAGGGCATCAGCTACCTTATTTTCAGACCCAGCCTTATGATTCAAAACAAAAGTATAGGACTGGATATACTCTACCCACTTAGCATGCCTAGGGTTAAGCTTCTTCTGAGAATTCAAGAATCTAAGAGCCTCATGGTCCGAAAACAGCACAAATTTTTGCGGTAGTAAATAATGTCTCCAGTAACGCAAAGCTTGCACTATCGCATAAAATTCCTTATCATAGGTAGAATACCTAAGCTTAGCATCATTAAGTTTTTCACTAAAGAATGCTACGGGATGGTTCTCTTGGCTTAGGACTCCACCTATACCTACTCCTGAAGCATCACAGGCAACCTCAAATACCTTTGAAAAGTCTGGTAGTCTCAAAATGGGTGCCTGGGTCATCCTATCCTTAAGATCTAGGAAGGCTTTATGGGCTGCTCTGGTCCACTGAAATTCTCCCTTCCTGATGCAGTCTGTGATAGGAGCAACTACGGTACTAAACCCCTTGATGAATCGCCTATAGAAGGTAGCCAAGCCATGGAAACTTCTGACTTCATGCACACTGGTCGGCTCTGGCCATTCTACTATGGACCTTATCTTTTCAGGGTCGGCAGCCACGCCGCCGTCAAGGGTTACAACAAATCCAAGGAAGATAATTCTACTGGTCATAAATTCACACTTTTTGAGATTACCGTAGAGACTATCATTCCTCAAAACTTGACAGACTTGTCTAAGGTGGCCTAGGTGATCTGCAGGGGTCTTACTATAGTCAGGATGTCATCAAAATAGACCACTACAAACTTCCCTATGAAAGCTCTAAGTACCTGGGTCATAATCCTCATGAAAGTACTAGGGGAATTGGACAACCCAAAAGGCATAACAACCCATTCATAGAGACCATCCTTAGTTTTGAAGGCTGTTTTCCACTCATCCCCTGGTCTAATCCTAACCTGATGATAGCCACTCTTGAGATCAATTTTAGAAAAAACCATGGCACCGGCCATCATATCAAGCATGTCATCTAGTCTAGGGATGGGGAACCTATACTTGATTGTGATTTTATTGATGGCACGACTGTCAACACACATCCTCCACGTGCCATCCTTCTTCGGGGTTAGAAGTGCAGGGACTGCACAAGGGCTAAGACTCTCTCTAATGAACCCCTTCCTCAACAATTCGCCAACCTGCTTTTGCAGTTCTTTATGCTCAGATGGATTCATCCTATAATGGGGAAAGTTGGGTAAAGTAGCTCCTGGGACTAAATCTATGGAATGCTGAATATCCCTAAGAGGTGGAAGGTGGTCTGGCAGATCCTCGGGAAAAACATCCTCAAATTCTTCTAGTAAAGGCTTAACTTCCTGAGGAGGCTCTGAGGGTGTAGGAGTCCTAAGTTCCTTAGCAGTCAACATCCAAATGGGTGAACCACTATGAATTTCTTGTTCTAGATCCTTGGCACTAATTAGGTTCACTCCAGTCTTCATTTCCCTAACCTTACTGGTTCCTTTAGCTACCTTGTCCTTAGGAGGGACTGAATGGATTGTGATTTTCTTCCCATTGAAACTAAAGACACAGGTGTTGGATTTTCCTAAGAGGGTGGCATCATGATCATACAACCAAGGTCTTCCAAGAATTATACTGCTCACCCCCATGGGCAAGACATCACACCAAATCTTCTCTTGATAGGATTGCATTTGGATTTGGACCTGACATCTAGACTGGATGGGTATAGAGGTAGAGTCTACCCAAGAAAACTTATAGGGGTTGGGGTGGGGGACTGGGGTTAAGCCTAACATTTTGACAGTGCTAGTATAAATGGCATTCACACAGCTCCCACTATCTATGATGATTTTACAAACCTTATCCCCTAGTTTAAGAAAAGTTTGTAGGATATTAGTCCTACGCCAATCTTCCTGAACTTTAGTCTGGGACAGGATGCATCTCACAACCCCTAAGTGGTTGGATTCAGTGGATTCTTCCTCTCCTTCATACTCATCAACCAAATTCATTCCGGCCTCATAAACTTCTTCTTCAAACTCCTCATTAGGCTCGGAACTCTCTTCTCCTCCCTCTTCTATATATAGGGATCTACGAGGGCACTGGCTAGAAACATGACCTACCTTATGACACTTAAAACAAGCTATGGCTGTGCACTGAGTGGAGATATGACCGGGCTTCTGGCACTTAAAACAGACGATACTAGGGGTTCTCTGGGTGTCAGGTGCCTTACCTTTGTCCATGGGCCTAGGGGTGGGGATACCCTGATTAGGCTTGCTAGGGGTAACCTGGCTAGGTCCATTTCTTGGGATTGGGGCACTAACCCTAGATGGCATGGGTCCTCTTTGAAACTTCTCAGTGTTCAGTGCAATCTGATAGGCTTGGTCTAGGTCAGTAACCTCTCTCAGAAACAACTCTCTCTTAATATCTTCCCTAAGTCCAGCCCTAAATCTAGACAAAGTGACCTCATGGGCTTCACTCACATCACATCTCATCAGGTATTCATCAAAGGTGGTTATGTAGTCTGAAACAGATCGGTTCCCTTGTTTCAAAGTCTGCCATTGGTCTAACAGATTTTGCTGGTATGAAATGGGTAGGTACTTGTCCCTAAGTTTCTCTTTCATACCCTGCCAAGTGGTTATGGGCTCTACATTTCATCTTCTAGTGGTCAGCTCAATGTTCCCCCAGTATAACCTAGCTTGACGTATTAATTTCATCTTGGCAAACTTGAATTTCCTCTCCTCAGACATGGCATACCACTCAAAGTACTGGTCCATCTCTCCCTCCCAATCAGAATACACCTTAGGATTTAGGCTACCATCAAAAGTGGGTGCATCTAACTTGATGTTTCGAATGAACCTATCATCTCTATCCTCAGGTTTGGGTCAGGCCTCCTATGATTAGGTTCAGGATCTCGGTATAGAGGTCTTCTAGGCTCTTGGTGTGGGTGAGGTACATTAAAATCTGGGTCAGGAGTCCAGTTCCGATGCCTAGGTTCCTCTAGCACTTGGACTCGATCCCTAAGCTGGGCAAAATCCTCATGGACTTGTTCTTTAAATTGGGCAACAGTGGTAGTCACATCCTGACTTAGTTTGTTCATACTCTCAGTAAGAGCTCTAACCATGGCCTCTAAATCAGGTTGGGTTTGACCAGGTTGGTAGGGCACTCCATTCCAGGTAGACATGATGCAAGCAAACACACAAAATGAGACTCAACTGAACGACTACGGGCTAACTAGACCTAGAGCCCAAACTAGATGCCCAATCAGAGTGGCAAGCTAGCCTGTAGTAACTCAGGACTCAGCCAGGCAGGTGTAAGGGGAGTGTTAGGTCCCTGAATGCCAATCCTAGACACCAATCAGCGATTGGCCAGGTAGGCGGACCAGCACACAAGCCCTTCGGGATGGAATCCCTGAACTACCATTCTAGACACTGAGTACAAAGTACACACAAAGTAACCAGACAAACTGACTCAACACTAGCCTTGACCCGACTTGTTGATGTCCCTAGCCCACTAGGACAAATTAGGTCTAATCAATTTTAGATTAAAGGCTTAGGTTCGAATGAAGGGGTGGTGGTTTTGGGCTAAGGAGAGGTTATCAACTCCTCCCCTTATCTTAGATGCTCAAATGCCCTTAAGGTGAATTAAGAGATGAACACTCAAAAAAATAATTGGATTGCAGAACACAAAAACAGAGTTGCAGTAATTTAATTCTCAGAAATCGCACGGAAACCAATAAGTCATGAGAAAATTACGAAAATTAGTTTCAATTATACTGGTTCCAACAAAATAAAAATCACTGAATTTGAAGTTACCTGAATTGAGAAATAATTCCTGCAACAGGGCAATTATGGGCTGAAAACAGAGCACTTCCCCGTTTACAATTTCTGCTACGAAGTTGTAACCCAACGGATCCCCTACACGCCCTAGGAACACCCCGTGGAATGGGAAGAGGAGGTTTGCACCTCACTTCGTTCCTAGGACCTGACATCCTGGGGAGTCTACTTCGAGCAGACAAAGTAAAAAGAGAGGGACTCAAACAAGCAATCAAACAGAAACCCTAGACAGGGCTCTGATACCAAAAATGATGCAGAACAAAGAACAAAGAAGCGTATGCGGAAGTAAAATTAAGATTAATTCTTTTTTTTTTATATATATATATATTTCAGAAATTGGCTTCGACTCAAAGTAAAGCTAAACTACGTTGAAGGAAACGAGGTAAGGATTGAAAGCACAGTTTAGAAGAAACTAAATTATCAGAGTAGTTCAGAAGTAACGGATCGCTGGGGGTTGAGAAACTCCCAGACCTAGGGTTTCGCTCTGAACTTTCAACATAACAGAAATAGAGAGGAGAGATGGTTTACTAACCAGACAGTGATCTTCTCAGGATTTTGGTGGAAGAACTCTCTCGAGCAGATTGTGGGATCCTCGGAGTCGGCTATCTTCGCAATGGATCCTCCAATACTGATCTTGTGGTTTGGTCGGCTTCTCTTGGACTCAAGATCTGGGAAAGAAGAGGAACAAGTGATGGAATTCAGATACTCAAGAAAAGATTTACCAGGTTGAAGAACTTGAAAGCTGAAGTTGCTGAAATCAGGATTCTCCTGGAGGCCGATCTGACTTCCTCTTAGAATTGCTGTAGATCTGAAGTATCTGGACTGGAGCTGGATGCTGGTGGCCGGCCTGGACTTGGAGAGGATGGCCGTGAGAAGTAGAATAGACTAGGGCTTGGTGGAAAGAGAAGGGTGATGGAGGCTAGGGTTTGGGAGTGGAGTGGCTAACCTAGGGTTTGGGGTTTTGGAGATCTCTCACCTCCTCAAGGTTCCAGGGGAACCCGGATTTACTCCCTCACGGAGCTCAACACCTAGAAGCAAGTGCGGAAAAGAGAAAACATAAGTTTGCTCATAAAAAAATTTCTTTCATTCATCTAATTTTTTTAAACTTACAAGAGGGGTTTAATTTATAAGGCCTTACAAGGGAGGAGGGTTTCACATCTTCCCATGTGGGACTAAAGGAGGGGATCTACAAATTAGGGCAAATCATTCACATATGGTCGGCCAAGGTACCAAAAAATTGGATTTGGGTTACAAAAGGCAGGTAGATGGTGCCTCCTTGCTTGGATCTTCAAGAAAATTTTTTTCCTTCCCTGGATCAACTCTTTTGGACTCCTCCTTTTCTTCCTCCCTAAGTCAAGGTCCTTCCCATCTTTGTTTTGGATGTTTTTGGCAGGTAGTGGGCGCCCCCTTGAAGTTCTCTTCCAAGAGAATTTCTTCCCATCTTTGCTTTGGATTTCTTGGGAAAGTCTTGGCCGCCCCCTTGATTTGTGGTCTCTTGGTGGACTTCTCTTTATCTGGTGCATGAGAGAAGGAAGTTGCCATTTGTGGAGTGGGGACCAAAGGCTGCTGGATTAGATATGGCGCCCCTTGGACTGGGAGTGTGGCTGGGAGTGTGGTGTCCACTTGCTTGGTCTTGGGAGAAAATGTAACATCCCAGGTTGAAACCCTAGTCCACTACTGAGTCAACATGACTCAACAAAATAAAATGCAGGTAATGTAGACTCAAGCTAAATTGAGTTGATCTAGTCAACTCTTATTACAAACCAAAAACCCTAATTCTTCGGGCAAGGTTAATCAGAGATCCAGATGGAGCTCTGAAGTCTTCTTCTGAGTCTGGTGCCCGCACCACAAAAGGTTCATCCGGTATCAATGCAGTTTCCTTGTATTCTTTCAGATCGGAAACATTAAATGTAGAACTAATGCCATAACTAGGTGGTAAGTCTACTACATAAGCATTAGATCCAATTTTCTTTATTATTTTGAAGGGTTCGGCTCCCTGGGCATGGAGTTTCTTCATAGTTCCCAGAGGAAACCTTTCTTGTTTAAGCCTAATCATTACAGAGTCTCCTTCATTAAATTCCTTTAACCGTTTATGTGAATTAGCCATATGCCTATAGAGTTCATTGCTTGTTTGAATCTTTTGACTAATCTCCTTGTGCAAACCCTTAACATGCTGTGCATATGACTCAGTAGACTCAGATATTCGTGTATGTACTAGTAATGGAATTAGGTCTAAAGGTTTCCTAGGTCTGTATCCATGGACCACTTCGAATGGACTTTTCCCAATAGACATATTAATCAAACTGTTGTAGGCAAATTCAGCGTGAGGAAGTAGTAAGTCCCAGTTTCCTAGGTTGTCGCCGACTAAACATCTTAAGAGATTTCCTAAGCTTCGGTTTACTACTTCAGTTTGGCCATCGGTTTGAGGATGATAGGCCATAGAGAATTTCAGCTTAGTATCTAACATGTGCCAGAGGGTTTTCCAGAAGTAGCTAGTGAACTTGACATCTCTATCTGACACAATGGTCTTGAGTAAACTATGAAGCTTAACCACCTGATCTAAGAAAAGCTTGGCCACTTTCGAAGCGTCTAAAGTTTGAGAACACGGGATGAAGTGCGCCATTTTGGAGAAACGATCGACAACCACAAAAACAGAGTCATGTTTCCTAGAAGTTTTAGGTAGACCTACCATAAAATCCATACTGATATCTTGCCATGGACCATCAGGGACAGGTAAGGGCATGTACTGACCGGTGTTCTGTCTTTGCTATTTTGCAACAGCACAGGTCCGACACTGAGCTACGACCTGGGCAACGTTCTTTTTAAGACCAGGCCAAAAAAATTGTTCTTCCATTGCTAGGATGGTTTTGTTCCTGCCAAAATGTCCAGCATGGACTTCCTAGATCAGAAATTCCCTAACAGAGGTCTTGGGAATACACAACTGATTTTCTTTGAAAAGGTATCCATCTAACAGTGTATAATCACTAGGCTCACTAGATGGTCTTTGTTGGAGGGATTGATAGATGTGACCAAAATCAGGACATGTGGGATATTCATCTTTCAATCTATCGAACCCTACTACTTCAGTGCTCACAGAGGTTAACAACATAGAACGGCGGCTCAACGCATCAGCAACCCTATTTTCAGTACCGGCACGATGTTTCAAAACGAACGTGTAAGCTTGTATGAATTCTACCCATTTCTCGTGCCTAGGGTTTAATTTCTTTTGAGAACTAAGGAACCTAAGAGCTTCGTGATCAGAGAACAGGACAAACTCGTGGGGTAGAAGATAATGTTTCCAATATCGTAGAGCTTGAACTACAGCATACAGTTCCTTATCATACATGAAATACCTTAGTCTCGCCTCATTTAACTTTTCACTGAAGTATGCTACTGGATGATTCTCTTGACTCAAGACACCTCCAATTCCGACCCCAGAAGCATCACAAGCAACCTCAAACACCTTGGTAAAATCGGGTAACCTTAAGACAGGTGCTTGTGTCATTTTCTCCTTAATTGTTAGGAAGGCCTTACATGCTGCTTTAGTCCACTCAAAATTTCCCTTCCTAATACAATCAGTGATTGGAGCCACTATCGTACTGAACCCTCTATGAATCTCCTATAGAAGGTGGCTAAACCATGGAAACTACAGACATCATGGATATTCTTGGGTATAGGCCACTCTACTATTGACTTAATTTTCGTTGGGTCAGCGGACACCCCTTCAGATGTGACTACGAATCCTAGAAAGATAACTCTATTTGTCAGGAAATCACACTTCTTGATATTGGCATAGAGACTATCTTTTCTCAGGACTTGACAAACTTGCTTCAGGTGGGTTAAGTGGTCTGCCTTTGTTTTGCTATATATAAGTATATCATCAAAATAGACCACTACAAATCTTCCGATAAAAACCTTTAACACCTGATTCATTATTCTCATAAAAGTGCTTGGTGCATTGGACAGACCGAACGGCATGACTAACCACTCATATAATCCATCTTTAGTCTTAAAAGCGGTCTTCCATTCGTCTCCAGGCCTAACCCTAACCTGGTGATAGCCACTTTTTAGGTCTATCTTGGAAAAAATTGTCGATCTAGCTATCATATCTAACATGTCGTCTAGTCTTGGGATTGGGAATCTATACTTTACAGTGATCTTATTAATGGCACGGCTATCTATACACATCCTCCAGGTGCCATCTTCTCGATCATAGATCTCATAAGGCTTTCCATACTAGTATCCATGGATGAACTAGGTTGGGCTTGTGAAGGGTGGTAAGGTGTGCCTGATCTAGTTGTCATGCAAACAATTAGACTCAGACCCGAACTACGAGTTTTCTAAACCGGTTAGTCCAAATAAACTGAGTTGACTAGATACAATCAAATCAACAGCTACTCTCTTCCACTGGCCAGTCAGGAGGTGGGTCTGTGGGAGGTTCCCCCAGCTTTCACTGGGTCCTAATTAAAAACCACAAGAACCGCTTAGGCTTGAGCCACTTAACCTCTATCCTTGACACCAGCTTTCAATAATAGATGAAGAAATGGGTTGCACAAGCTTTCCAATTGAATTGAACTGGACCTAGAGTTCCAAGCTAGTTGCCTAATCAAGATGGCAAGCTAAATTGTAGTAACTCTATACTTGGCCAGGTTTTAGAACAAGGGGAGTGTGAGATCCTGTCTCTGGCCTACCTAGGCCTGGTGGAATTGGCCCGATAGATGGATCAGCACCCAAGCCCTTAGTCCCAATTCTAGACACCAAGTAATAGGGCACACACAAGACTAGTTGACACAATGAGTTGACAATAACCCGGGCTCGACCAAATTGATGTTCCTAACCCACTAGGGCAATTAATGTCTAATCAATTTTAGTTAGGATTGGATCGATATGCAATTTGGTGATTTTTGGGCTAGGGACAGGTGATGAAATCCTGACCCTATGTCAATTTCATGCCCTCAATTTGATTTGTCATGAGATGCATGCAAATTTCAAATTTCAGGTGCAGAAGTAGTGTGTTGCAGTTTAAAAGTGGTGTTGATAAGTACAGATAAAAATGTCAAAAAAATCTAAAAAAATTACAGAAAACTCCTAACTTCTAGATGACATACCAGATGAAACGAAAACTCAAAATAAAATCTATACTATTCTAGGCAGATTCTGAAATGAAGATAATGAAAAGGAACAGAACAGAACAGAGACCCTAATAACACTGATGGACTGCAAGAATTTTCATTTTTTTTGTAAATTTTTTTTCAGACTGGAATTTAAAACGGTGATAAAAACTTAAAATGAGTAGGAAAAAAAATATTCAACGAGGAATGTGATACTTTCCTTTGGAGTTGTAGGCGGATTACAGTCAGCCTACAGAAAATACAGCAAGCAGAAAAACAGAACGTGCCTAATGCAAAATTCACAAATGAAATCTAAGAAGTCCTTTGGCTTTCTTTTTCACGGGTCAATCACAATGGCACCCCGACACGCCTTAGGAGATCCCCGTAGAATGGGAAGAGAGGGTGTTTAAACCCTACTTTCTCCTAAGACCGGATGGCCTGGTAATGCCCCCGATCCAAGTACTTCAAGGACTTAATGCTATGCAATCAGGAACTTATTCTACCATACTCTGATACCAAGATTGGTGTGGTATGCATGATGAGGATGCAATCATGTGACTCTAAAGGAGATTAACAAAATTTAACTAGCAATTCCTACTTGCATATGAGTGATTCAACATATAAGATCAAGGAGATCTAAATAAGAAACCCTAAATGCTTATACTTAAACCCAGCTAGGAGGACTATCAAAATCTTAAAAAAATAGGACAAGATTAGAATTCGTACACAAGTCAAGCTAGCCCTATTTAATGATCCCGATCTTAAATGACTAGGAGTTCAAGTATTGAAATCTCAAGCACAAGGGATTCGCTCTTAAGGTTCTCAAATGAAAGATCATACCACATAAGATGGGCCATCTAACTTTCTGGTTTGTAGCAAGTAATCCTTCCTCCTGGATCTGGAACCTAGAGAACCCTGCAACAAAGAAACCAAGATGATTAGAAGCTTAATTAGAAATGAGAAGATTGATGGAACTCAAAAGGAGAGTTTGTTGGAAATGATCCTTGGCGCCATGGTGGAAGCTTGTGTTGGTGTTGATCTTCTTCTTGTGAGGATGTCCTTAATTCACCTTGAAGAAAGAGGATTGCTTGGAAGATGAAGAGTAAAGAGAAGGTTTAGGGAGAAGAAATGATGGAGGAGAGGAAGAGGTTCACTTAGGTACAAAGATCCACATAGGCACATAGAAACACATAGAGAATTTCTGAAAATTTGTATTCATTCATCCATACCTCTTTACAAGGGGCGTCCAAGACTTTAAATAAAGCCTCACAAATTTTGAAATTTCAAATCCCCAAACAAGTGGAGTAATATAAGGGGAGAGGGATGATTTTCTTGCTTGAAATCCTCCTTGGCCAACTTCCTTGAATTTGAACTTGGGATGGCGCCCTCTTGTGGTGAGGTGGCATGTGAGGTGGCATGTGGTCCCCTCTTGATGTGGCATGTGGTCCCAAGTTGAGGTGGCGCAAGTGATGTGGCATGTGGTCCTCAATTGAGTTGGCTTTGGTCTTGATTTGGGGTATACATTGTGAGTCTTCTTTAGGCTTGATGCTAGTTGACCCATTTGGATTGGACTAAGACTAGACTCGACATGGACTCGACTTACATGATTATTTTGGACTCAAAAGAAAGATTACAGGACCCAACATGGACTCGACTTACATGATTCTTTTGGACTCAAAATAAAGAAAGGTTACCGGACTCTCTAGTCCAACCATAAAGATTCAGAATGGGCTTGAATTGGTTGGAGTCTCTTTCTGATTCTGGTGCCCGCACCAGAGAGGGTGCAGGGAGCACCTCTCAGATATGGCTTTGTCATCGGGGATGACAATGAAGCCAGTATCATACAGAATGATGATCCTATGACCTATTCGGAAGCTGTCGAGAGTAGAGACTCCAACAAGTGGCTTGGTGCCATGAAATCTGAAATGGACTCCATGTATTCCAATCAGGTTTGGACTTCATAGATCCACCTGAAGGAATTAACCCAATAGGGTATAAATGGGTTTTCAAGAAGAAGATTAGAGCAGATGGTCAAGTTGAGACCTATAAGGCTAGGCTAGTAGCAAATGGTTTTAGACAAAAATATGGTGTAGACTATGATGAAACCTTTTCTCCAGTAGCCATGCTCAAGTCCATTGGATACTACTTGCCATAGCAGCATACCATGACTATGAGATCTGGCAAATTGATGTAAAGACTACTTCCATAATGAAAACCTTGAGGAAGAAGTCTATATGTCACAGCCAGAGGGGTTTGTCTCAAATGAGAGACCAAACCAGGTATACAAGTTAAAGAAGTCCATTTATGGACTTAAGCAAGCATCGAGGAGTTGGAACATCCGTTTTGATGAAACAATCAAAGGATTTGGTTTTATCAAAAATGTGGATGAACCATGTGTGTATAAGAAGACAAGTGGGAGTGCCATTATTTTCTTAGTTTTGTATGTAGATGACATATTGATCATTGGGAATGATATCTCAATGTTGCAATCGGTTAAAACTTGGCTATCATCAAAGTTTTCCATGAAGGATTTGGGAGAAGCATCCTATATACTGGGTATAAGGATCTAAAGAGATAGATCCAGAGGATGCTAGGCTTATCCCAATCCAGGTACATTGACTTATTGTTGAAGTGATTCAACATGGATGGAAGTAAGAAAGGCTACCTATAAGTCAAGGCATACATCTCTCTAAGAAAATGTCTCCTAAGACATCAGAAGAAAGAGAGAGGATGGCTATGATTCCTTATGCTTCGGCTGTAGGATCGATAATGTATGCCATGTTATGTACCAGACCTGATGTTGCATATGCCTTGGGCATAATGAGCAGGTTTCAGGCATATTTAGGAGAGGATCATTGGAGAGCTGTGAAAAATATTCTTAAGTACCTGAGAAGGACTAAAGATATTTTTCTAGTATATGGTGGATTTGAGTTGAAGCTAGAAGGTTATACAGATTCTAGTTTTCAATCAGATCCAGATGATGGCAAATCCATATCAGGGTATGTCTTCAACCTGAATGGTGGTGCAGTGAGTTGGAAATGTACAAAGCAGCCAATAGTAGCTGACTCAGTCACTGAGGCAGAGTACATAGCTACTAGTGAAGCTGCAAAGAAAACTGTCTGGATGAAGAAATTCATCATGGAATTGGGCATGGTTCCAGATGTACAACAGCCAGTGCCATTATACTGTGATAACACTGGTGCTGTTGCACAAGCTAAGGAACTGAGGTCTCATCACAAGTCCAAGCACATTCTAAGATGGTTCCATCTTGTTCGAGAGATTATTGAAAGACAAGATGTCGTCATTGAACGAGTTGACACAAAGAACAATATAGCGGACCCATTCACTAAAGCTTTAGCTAAGCAGCAGTTAGATCGTCACTTAGATTGTATGGGCATAAAATACAAAGATGATTGGCTTTAGTACAAGTGGGAGTTTGATAGAAAAAGTGCCCTGAGAGCCAATCACTATAATGGGCCTTTTTGTAAACTTCCAACACATGTATGACATACTTTCATAATAATAAAGGCGTTTGATTAATCATATACTGCTGTGTTATATTTTTTTATTGATTATGATGTACCCCATAAATTAGGGCAATGGAGTTAGGGTTATGATGGAGTTCATGACAGTGAGACCTAATTCTTATAAACCCTAATCTAGAATATTCCTAGTCGTTGGACCATCGATTCGGAGATCGATGAATCTGAAAAGACTAGCTTATCCTATGTATACTCAGTTGATGAGGGTGGTTGATCTCACAACTACTTGTGTAGAGACACTAATACAAAGATAAGGGTGCTCATCAGGGTATGAGTACACTAAACTGATCCGCATCAGGATTATCTTATGGAAGTTTACTACTTGTCAAAAGATAGGTCCCAGAGTAGATGTTGTGCATGTGATCTTCAGACCTGAGGTCACCATGGTTCCTTGTGCACACTAAGCTATACTTTGGTTCATACTCATTCACGCCATTGCAGCATTTATGGGATGTTCTAGGTATGGTGGAAGGTGTACGAAGGATGTGAGTGGACCAACAAGGAATCGATCATTCCTAGTAAGAGGAATTGTTATCCCATCAAATCTCTTCGATGAGTGACTCAAGGAGCCTTTGATCAAAGCAGGATGACATTAGTAGAATCTAATCAGTCATCAGTTGAGTCCTCATGATCGAGCTGAGATTTGACATGATGAAGTGTTAGGGTTTGACATCTATCCATTCCTATCACTTAATTGGGATAATGGGAGATCGAAAGATTGAATTGCACGGTAACTTACTACTGAAGGATATTTTGATATTTTCTACCAAATTTCTCATCTTCTGGGTAGGAATGACACGTTGCTAGACTTCAATCTTGTCTTGTAGGTTTTCATGAACCAATTAGTGTGGTTTCATGAGTCAATTCGATGTGTGATTCGAATTAGACAATTAGGTGAGCCAATTTGACCTAATTAGGTCAATCGGGTTTGATCGAATCGAATCGGCTCAAACCTAAACCTACTGCTGGCTAGATGTGGAACCCAATGGGTCACACACAATAGAGACTTAGCCAAGGAAGTCATTCATATTTTAATTAGGGTCATAGGATCCTAATTTGTTAGCCAGATTGCATACTAGCATATGTAAGCTAACCACATTCCTAACCCAATTGGATTGGGTTCGGTTGCTTGCTAATTGGGCTAACCTAATTATGGAAAACCTAAATTAGGTTGAGTCCTAAGTGGGGCTAGCCAAATCAGAGCTTGATCTGATTTTAATTTGAACTTAAGGGCATTTTAGGCACCATATATAAAGAGTCCCAATGGCATGGGACTCTTGATACCTAAATGATATCTTAACTTCAAAAGGGCACAGAAGGGCCTACAGACCTCTGATCTAAAAATAAAAGATATGGTCAGAAAGCTTATTTGATGCCCTTTCCAATGACACCCATATTGCATATGTTTGACCAAGTCAATTTGAAGCTTTGGGTGGACTAAATGAAAAGGGAAAGACTATTGGTGCCCTTTGGTGCACCCAGGAGAAAGAATGGCGCACAGATGACTGAGAGTCCTTCTGCAGATGAGACTCTGGGAGCTTCACTAATACCACATGCTAGGAATTATTACTCATTTTTGGGAATTATTCTGAAGCCTATTTGAAAGCAAATCCTAAAAATAAACATGTGATATCATTGAGAATAACCAAACAATAAGCAGAAGCGTACCTGAAGCCATATTTGAAAGCCTGGATTTGAAGGTCTACTCTTGTATCTCACGGCTAGCCTTCCAGATTCACACGGGTTTCCTAAAGAGCCTTTTCTTACTTCTCTAGGGTTTTCTTCTCCGATGATAGGATATTGGGGAGAAAGGAATAACACCGTGTAATTGGAGATCATAACCGCTTTTATATGACAACAGTATTATTATAATTTCTATTTTTATGCTCTTAGCTCAATCCCCATGCCTTGATAAGTCAAAAGACCGGTTTAAAGTTTGAATGAGACGGTTTGAAGAGGAATGAAAAGGTGGTGCGCACATGAAGAGTCATGCCTCTTCATATGCACGCGCACAACAAAGGGCAGAGTCCTGCCTCTGAAACTCTTCAAGCCTCGCATTACTTCAGATTAGAAGAGGCATCTCCCTATCTCAGAAACTAGTATTTAACACATGACATGATGGGGATTGATCTGGTAAATGAAAGAACATAGATATGACTCTCCATTCCCGAAGAGTCTTATCAGATATGATGTTTCATATTTGATAAGTGTTGTTGGGATGCATTTCACACCCATCTGAGATTATAAATAGGGGGTTAGTGAAATGAGAAACACTACTACTTCTTCTTCTTCGATCTTTTGAGATCAGTATTTTTATTTTCCCGAGAGTCTTCCAATTTCTCCTCCCTCCTTCCTATTTTAGGACAAGACTTCTCTTGTTAAGACAAGTTCTTCTACACTATGACAAGGCTTGGTTTTAGGACATAAGCCTGTAGGGTCCTAGAGGAGGGTAGTCCTAGAACCTAAAGTGATTTAGGACAGTGTCTTGAGTGCCCTTCAGTAGGACAGGGTGTCCTACAGTGGTCTATAGACCAAAGGCTGCTGAAAGAGTTCCACTTCTCCAAGCAACTTGAATAAGAAGTTCTTCCTTGGTCTGAGTTTCGTGTGGATCACCGTTGGAGGGATTGCGCTAGTGAACCTTGTGGAAAAGTTGGATTTTAGTGATCCAGGTATTTTTCTTGACTCTATTTTATGATTCATTAGTTGATATTGCACAAGGGGTTCCTGGGAATTAGGATTTTCTATACATGTTATACATGTTAAGGTATCATGCTATGAAATTTTGTTTTGAAAGTCAATTCCGCATGCTGCATGATTCCCGGCACCCTAGGAGAATTTCCATTAGTGGTATCAGAGCTATCCTTGTGGCATTCCAATTATAAATCATTTTGGAGTTTGATTAAATTTCACTATCGAGCCGGCCCAAACCTTATCGAGTCGACTCGACGATGTTCCTATGTATGATATTATGTCATTATGAAATTATGCATGAACCAAGTAACTACTTTGGATTGGGTTAGTCACCATAGCCGTCCGGTCATAGGAGCCAAGTAAGGTTTAAAGGCCCTCTCTTCCCATTCAATGGGTCTCCTATGGCATGTAGGGGTGTCGCTGTGGCCATATCCCATGAATAAGTGAGGTGAAAGGTATTTTATCATGTCTTGATTTGCATATTAGGGTAATATGCTAATTGTCATATAATGCTATGCATATTAGGATAATATGCTTGATGACATGAATTTTAATGCATATGCTAGAGTGATATGCATTGGGTTTATATTTGTTATAAACTTGGATATCATGTTTATGTTTACACTAGTAGTAATAAATAATATTATCATGATACTTTTAGAATGTGTTTTGAGACCACCAAAGCCCTCATCAAAAATCATATTTAGTCATAGTATAAAACTTAGTCAAAAAGCAAAACTGGTTAGGGTTTGATCAGCCAATTGATGTGTAGGCAAGTGGTTCTGGGAAGGTAAATGGAATGAGGTTTTTAATTGGTTTCGTTGACTGACCTGGCCAATCTAATTGGTGTCTAAGGAAAGCAACGGGGGGACCCCCTCACCCCTTCCACTCACCTAGCCAATTTGGTCATATCTAAATCTTTATTTGGTAATGCTAATTGGTTTAGTGTACTATAGTTTGCCTTCCTTCATCCTAAGCCAAATTTATGTCAAGACTATAGTAAGTTTGTTGTGCATACACAAGGCCTACTCTAGGTTTTGATATAAGATTTGTCTTGGTGCACTTAGTGCTTTATGGCATGGTTGGAAATGTTGCTTTGTTGTGCTTACACAAGGGTAACGTTATTCAATCATGGCTATATGGAAATGAAGGGTTCGACTAAACTAATACATTATTGTTTGTTGTGCATACACAAGGCCATAAGTATCTTAAAGGCAAAGATAATTGTTAAGAACTACACGGGTTGCAATTGAAAAGGTTGTCCTACCTTTGAACTCATGTGTGTTTGTTGTGCATACACAAGGCACTCATGAGGAATAAGGATCTCAACCCCACTAAGGAAACCGGGAAAGGTTTCTCGCTTACCATAGTTGAGGGTTATGGTATTTGAAGAAAATAGTGGAAGACATAATTAGATAGAAAGTCCTTATCTAGTTATGGATGTCATCTTGAGTGGTCTGCTGATATTGTTCTTTAATTAAATATAGGATATTTAAATAATGGTTTCAAACTTATCACTGAGTGGCATCTTGGATGCTAATAAGTTAACCGGTTCAAACTATGTGGACTGGTTGAGGAAGAAGGCTGATGGAGCCTGTTTCCATTACAGCATGTTTGGGCATTGGAAGAAGGATTGCAAGACTTGTCTTACAAATGTGAAGCTAGATGCAATTGGTGCATCTAGGGGTTTTTACATGATTCAAACCAATTTATCATTGAGTGAATCTATTTCTAATTCATTGGTATTGGATACCGCATGTGGGTCACATTTTTGTAAATCTTTACAAGGACTCCACAGAATTAGAAATTTGAAGAAATGTGACTTTAAATTATATGGGGCAAGTGGAGAACCTATATTTCCTGAAGCTATGGGCACATATCTTCTGTTTTTACCTTCGGGTAATATCATAAGGTTGGAAGAATGCTACTATGTGCCAAATATTATAAGAAATATTATTTCTATATCCTTGTTGTTACAATAAGGATATGAAATAAGTGTAAAGAGTAGTGGCTACTCTATTCTTCATAATAATACAATATTTGGGCATGGTTGCTTTGTGAATGGTCTTCAAACTTTAGTACTCAATGATGAAATACTTCTTGTAGATGACAAGAAGAGAAAAAGAGATAATGTCAATATCACATATCTTGGCATTGTCGGTTAGGTCATATCAGTGAGTCAAGGATAAACAAGTTAGTCAATGAGGATTACTTTGACCATGATGATTTTCAATCATTAAGAACTTGTGAGTCTTGCCTCAAAGGGAAAATGACCAAGTCTCCATTCATTAGATATGGAGAAAGGGCAACTAAATTGTTAGGTCTTGTACATACTGATGTGTGTGGACCTATGTCAACTCAGGCCAAAAGAGGATATTCTTTTTTCATCACTTTTATTGATGATTTATCAAGGTTTGATTAAGTGTATCTTATGAAACACAAGTCCGAAACCTTTGATAAGTTTAAAGAATATCAGAGTATGGTTGAAAGACAAACTGGACTTAGTATTAAAGCTCTTCGGTCTGATCGAAGAGGGGAATACTTTTCTAGTGAGTTTTTGAACCATCTCATGAACAAAGGCATTATTTCTGAATGGACCCCTCCTTATACACCCCAATTAAATAGAGTGGCAGAAAGGAGAAATCGTACTTTGTTGGATATGGTGAGATCCATGATGAGCTTTACAGATCTTCCCATTTCTTTCTGGGAACATGCCTTGGAGACTGCTGCATACATATTAAACAAGGTTCCATCTAAGTCAGTAAGTAGCACTCCATTTGAGTTATGGAATGGTAAAAGACCAAGTCTTAAGTACTTAAAGATTTGGGGTTTCCATGCTTATGTCAAGAATAACTTTGGGCATAAGTTAAGTGCTAGGGCTGATAGGTGTAGGTTTGTTAGTTACCCAAAAGAAGGTAAGGGATACCTCTTTTATAATGCTACTGAGCAGAAGATAATTGTCAGTAGGCATGCTACATTCTTGAAACATGAGTTTATCCAAGAAGGATGTAGTGATTTTTCACTTGAGTTGTGTGAAGAACAGAACCAACAAACTGATGAGCTTTCAAGTGAAGTTCCTTAACCAGAGGTTCTTGTGGATCAAGAATAGCCACAATACACACCTCCTCTTCGAATGTCAGAGAGGGTGCAAGGGGCACCTCTCAGATATGGCTTTGTCATCGGGGATGACAATGAAGCCAGTATCATACAGGATAATGATCCTATGACCTATTCGGAAGCTGTCGAGAGTATGGACTCCGACAAGTGGCTTGGTGCCATGAAATATGAAATGGACTCCATGTATTCCTATCAGGTTTGGACCTTGGTAGATTCACCTAAAGGAATTAACCCGATAGGGTGTAAATTGGTCTTCAAGAAGAAGATTGGAGTAGATGGTCAAGTTGAGACCTATAAGGCTAGGTTGGTAGCAAAAGGTTTTAGACAAAAGCATGATATAGACTATGATGAAACCTTTTCTCCAGTAGCCATGCTCAAGTCCACTCGGATACTGCTTGCCATAGCAGCATACCATGACTATGAGATCTGGCAAATGGATGTAAAGACTGCTTTCCTTAATGGAAACCTTGAGGAAGAAGTCTATATGTCACAGCCAGAGGGGTTTGTCTCAAGTGAGAGACCAAACCAGGTATGCAAGTTAAAGAAGTCCATTTATGGACTCAAGCAAGCATCGAGGAGTTGAAACATCTATTTTGATGAAACAATCAAAGGATTTGGTTTTATCAAAAATGTGGATGAACCATGTGTGTATAAGAAGACAAGTGTGAGTGCCATTGTTTTCTTAGTTATGTATGTGGATGACATATTGATGATTGGGAATGATATCCCAATGTTGCAATCGGTTAAAACTTGGCTATCATCAAAGTTTTCCATGAAGGATTTGGGAGAAGCATCCTATATACTGGGTATAATGATCTATAGAGATAGATCCAAGAGGATGCTAGGCTTATCCCAATCTAGGTACATTGACTTAGTGTTGAAGAGATTCAACATGGATGGAAGTAAGAAAGGTTACTTACCTATAAGTCAAGGCATGCATCTCTCTAAGAAAATGTCTCCTAAGACATCGGAAGAATGAGAGAGGATGGCTATGATTCCTTATGCTTCGACTGTAAAATCGATAATGTATGCCATGTTATGTACCATACCTAATGTTGCATATGCCTTGGGCATAGTGAGTAGGTTTCAGGCAGATCCAGGAGAGAATCATTGGAGAGCTGTGAAAAATATTCTAAAGTACTTGAGAAGGACTAAAGATATTTTTCTAGTATATGGTGGATCTGAGTTGAAACTAGATGGTTATACAGATTCTAGTTTTCAATCAGATCCAGATGATAGCAAATCCACATCAGGTTATGTCTTCACCCTAAATGGTGGTGCAGTGAGTTGGAAAAGTACAAAGCAACCAACAGTAGCTGACTCAGTCACTGAGGTAGAGTACATAGCGGCTAGTGAAGCCGCAAAGGAAATTGTCTGGATGAAGAAATTCATCATGGAATTGGGCATGGTTCCAGATATACAACAGCCAGTGCCATTATACTGTGATAACACTGGGGCTGTTGCACAAGCTAAGAAACCGAGGTCTCATCACAAGTCCAAGCACATTCTAAGATGGTTCCACCTCGTTCGAGAGATTATTGAAAGACAAGATGTCGTCATTGAACGAGTTGACACAAAGAACAATATAGCAGACCCATTCACTAAAGCTTTAGCCAAGCAGCAGTTAAATCGTCACTTAGATTGTATGGGCATAAAATACAAGGACAATTGGCTTTAGTGCAAGTGGGAGTTTGATAAAAAAAGTGCCCTAAGAGCCAATCACCATAATGGACCTTTTTGTAAACTTCCAACTCATGTATGACATACTTTCATATTAATAAAGGCATTTGATTCATCATATACTGCTGTGTCATATTTTCTTATTGATTATGATGAACCCCATAAATTAGGGCAATGGAGTTAGGGTTATGATGGAGTTCATAACAGTGAGACCTAATTCCTATAAACCCTAATCTATAATGTTCCTAGTCATTGGACCATCGATTGGGGATCGATGAATCTGAAAAGACTAGCTTATCCTATGTATGCTTAGTTGATGAGTGTGGTTGATCTCACAACCACTTATGTAGAGACACTAATACAAGGATAAGGGTGCTCATCAGGGTATGAGTACACTAAACTGATTCGCACCTGTATTATCTTATGGAAGTCTTACTACTTGTCAAAAGATAGATCCTAGAGTAGAAGTTGCGCATGTGATCTTTAGACCTGAGGTCACCATGGTTCCTTGTGCACACTAAGCCATACTTTGGTTCATACTCATTCATATCATTGCGGCATGTACGGGGTGTTCTGGGTATGGTGAAAGGTGTACGAAGGATGTGAGTAGACCAACAAGGAATCGATCATTCCTAGTAAGAGAAATTATTATCCCATGCAATCTCTTGGATGAGTGACTCAAGGTGCCTTTGATCAAAGCATGATAAGATTAGTGGAATCTAATCAGTCATCAGTTGAGTCCTCATGATCGAGTTAAGATTTGATATGATGAAGTGTTAGGGTTTGACATCTATCTATACCTATCACTTAATCGAGATAATAGGAGATCGAAAGATTGAATTGCATGGTAACTTACTACTGAAGGATATTTTGATATTTTTCGAGTAGGCATGACACATTGCTAGATGTCAATCTTGTCTTGTAGGTTTTCATGAACCAATTGGTTTGGTTTCATGAGTCAATTCGATGTGTGATTCGAATTGGACAATTAGGTGAGCCAATTTGACCTAATTAGGTCAATCAAGTTCGATCGGATCGAATTGGCTCAAACCTAAACCTACTGCTGGCTAGATGTGGAACCCAATGGTTCACATACAATAGAGACTTGGCCAAAGAAGTCATTCATGTTTTAATTAGGGTCATATGATTTTAATTGGTTAGCCAGATTGCATACTAGCATATGTAGGCTAACCTAATTCCTAACCCAATTGGATTGGGTTTGGTTGCTTGCTAATCGGGCTAACCTAATTATGAAAAACCTATATTAGGTTGAGTCCTAAGTGGGGCTAGCCAAATCAGAGCTTGATCTGATTTTAATTTGAACTTAAGGGCATTTTAGGTGCCATATATGAAGAGTCCCAATGGCATGGGACTCTTGGTACCTAAATGATACCTTAACTTCAAAAGGGCACAGAAGGGCCTACAGACCTCTGATCTGAAATTAAAAGATATGATCAAAAAGCTTATTTGATGCCCTTTCCAATGACACCCATATTGTATATGTTTGACCAAGTCAATTTGATTCTTTGGGTAGACCAAATGGAAAGGGAAAGACTATTGGCACCCTTTGGCACACCTGGGAGAAAGTATGGTGCGCAGATGGACTAAGAGTCCTTCTGCATATGAGACTTTAGGAGCTTCATCAGGAAGGTGCCTCTTAACTCAATCCCTATGCCTTGACAAGTCAAAAGACCAGTTTAAAGTTTGAATGGGATGGTTGAAGAGGAATGAAAAGGTGGCGCGCATATGAAGAGTCGCGCCTCTTCATATGTGCACGCACAATAGAGGGCAGAGTCCTTCTGTCTCTGCAACTCTTCAAGCCTCGTGTTACTTGAATTAGAAGAGGTGTCTCCCTATCTCAGAAACCGATATTTGACACATGGCGTGATTGGGATTGATCTGGTAAGTGAAAGAACAAAGATATTACTCTCCATTTCCGAAGAGTCTTATCAGATATGATGTTTCATATCTGATAAGTGTTGTCGGGATGCATTTCATGCCCTATCTAAGATTATAAATAGAGGATACAGTGAAATGAGAAACACTACTTCTTCTTCTTCTTCGGTCTTCTGAGATCAGTGTTTTTATTTTCCCGAGAGTCTATCTGAGAGTCTTCCACTTTCTCCCTCCCTCCTTCCTATTTTAGGACAAGACTTGTCTTGTTAAGACAAGTTTTTCTACACTAGGACAAGGCTTGGTTTTAGGACATAAGCCTGTAGGGTCCTAGAGGAGGGTAGTCCTAGAACCTAAAGTTGTTTAGGACAGTGTCTTGAGTGCCCTTCAGCAGGACAGGGTGTCCTACAGTGGTCAATAGACCAAAGGCTGCCGAAAGAGTTTCACTTCTCCAAGCAACTTGAAGAAAGAGTTCTTCCTTGGTCCGAGTTTCGTGTGGATCAGTTGGAGGGTTTGCGCTTGTGAACCTTATGGAAATGTTGGGTTTCAGCAATCCAGGTATTTTTCTTGACTCTATTTTATGATTTATTAGTTGATATTGCACAAGGGGTTCCTGGGAATTAGGATTTTCTATACATGTTATACATGTTAGGGTATCATGCTATAAAATTTTGTTTTGAAGGTCAATTCTGCATGCTACATGATCCCCTGCACCCTGGGAGAATTCCCATCACTAGGATGGTAAAGGGATTACTCTATGTTTTAGGGCATCTTGTATCTGATTCATTAGCACAATAGACCTTCACCTTGGAAACCAGGAGACCCGGGGATCCTGCACAGATAGATGGAAAGATTAGAAAGTTTAAATGAAAGGTTGGAGGAATGGAGGAGGAAAGCTTGGAATGGAAGAAAGAGGCTTAGGCTTGGTTTGAAGTGGATTTCTTTGGCACCCATAGCATAAAACTTCTTCACTTGATGGCATGGAGAACTTCCTTGTGGATGACACCCTTTGGAAAAGGGGAAGGATGAGCTTGTTGTGGCTTGAAGAACAGTCTCCAAGGTTGGCCGAATGGGGATGGAAGAAAGGATTAAATGCTTGATTAGCTAAGTAACCTAGGCCTCACACCTATCTTCTCTCAAGGGACTTTGGCTAGCAAAGGAAAATTTTCAAGAAAGGATTTCATTTCATTCATCATCAACATTACAATAGGATTTAGGAGCTTTTATAAAGCTTAAGCTCCCTTTCAAATTCAAATTACATCACCTTTCACGGAGAAAATCAAGGGGCATCCCAAAGAAAGAGGAATGGCCCTTTTAAAATTTCAAAACTCCTAATTACAAGGTGGTGTCCTATGAAGAGTGGAGCTTCATTCAAATTTGAATTTGTCTTGGGTGAAAATTCATGGTTGAAGTGTCTTGGTGATGTGGCATGATTTGTCCTCCAAGTTGGCATGACTTGTCCTCCAAGGTGGCATGGTTCTTTGATGATGTGGTGCTCCAAGTAGTTGTGGTTTGTTGGTGAAGCTGGTTGTGCTTAATTGAAACCCAAATCAAGTAGCTCTTGAACCCAACTACTTATACTTGCTCAATATAAAGCCAATTTAACTCTAATTGGACTTGAGAACCCAAATTATAATAAATAGGACTCAATTATTCAAATGCAAAACAAATATAGGACTCATAGACTTATTTCAGGACTTAAATTCTTAATCTTCTATCCGTAAAGAACTTGGCATTGGTTGAAGCCTCTTCCTGAGCTTGGTGCCTGCACCAATTCTCCCCGAATGGGAGGAACTCGATCCTGTCGACTAAGGATCGGTTTGACTGTGATATTTTTCTAATAGATCTGGGTCAATTTGTTGTAGATCCTCTCGGTGATCCAGGAGTCTTCAGATTCTGGTCGGCTTTGCTAATGAACCAGATAACATTGATAACCCTTATTTCTAGTAGTAATCACTTGGTCATCCATGATACGTTCAATCTTGTCTCTCCGGTATGGTGGAATTGCTGGTGGACACTCAGGTAGGGTTTTGCTCTCAAAGACAGGGTGAAGTCCAAAAGGCTCACTAGGAATTAATGCTAGTTCTTTAAATTCTTTCAAATCAGAAATATTAAATATGGAGCTAATGCCATAATCAGGTGGTAACTCTAACACATATGCATTAGCTCCAATTTTCTTAATTATTTAGAAAGGTCCAGCTCCCCAGGCATGCAATTTCTTCATAGTCCCCGGTGGAAACCTTTCAGGTCTAAGTTTTATCATTACAGAGTTCCCTTCATTAAATTCTTTAATTCATTTACGTAAATCATCCATATGCTTATAAACTTCATTACTCATTTGAATCTTCTTACTAATTTCCTTATGTAATTTTTTAAGATGCTGTGCATATGACTCGGCAGACTCAGATACGCATGCATGTGAGGGCAAAGGAATGAGGTCGATAGGTCTTCTAGGTTTATAACCATTGATAATTTCAAAGAGACTTTTGCCAGTAGACCTATTGACCGAGCTGTTGTACGCGAATTCAACATGAGGTAGAAGAAAATCCCAATTTCTTAGACTCTCTCCAACAAGATACCTCAATAAGTTTCCTAAACTTCTATTTACAACCTTAGTTTGTCCATTAGTCTGAGGGTGGTAAGCAGTTGAGAATTTCAACTTTGTTCCTAGTAGGTGCCAAAGGATTTTCCAAAAGTAGCTTGTAAAATGGACATCCCTATCAGAAACAATGGTCTTAGGTAACCCATGTAACTTGACTACTTGATCAAGAAAAAGCTTGAATACCTTGGAGGCATCAAAAGTTTGGGAGCAGGGTATAAAATGGGCCATTTTCGAAAATCTGTCGACCAATACAAAGATTGAATCATGTTTTCTAAGGGTCTTGGGCAGTCTTAAAATGAAGTCCATGCTAAGATCCTGCCATGGACAATCCGGCATAGGTAAAGAAGTGTATAACCTGGTGTTTTGTCTTTGATGTTTGGCAACCGCACATGTCCTATATCGGGCAACAATATTGGCTACCTATCTTTTAAGTCCTGGCCAGTAAAATTTCTCTTCAATTATCAATATTGTCTTGTTTCTTCCAAAATGGCCAGCCAAACCTCCAGCATGGGTTTTCCAAATTAGAAAGTTTCTTAGAGAAGTCTTTGGAACACAAAGCTTGTTTTCCTTAAATAGATAACCATCTAAAAGGGTGTACTCACTTGGTCACTAGATGGTCCTAATTTCAAAGCTTGGTAAACTTCACTAAAGTCTGGACAGGTATCATACTCATCCGTAAGTCTTTCAAATCCAACGACTTCAGTGCTAATCGAGTTCAGAAGTAGGGCTCTATGACTTAATGCATTGGCTACCTTATTCTTAGTTTCAGCATGGTGTTTCAAGACAAATGTGTAGTCCTGGATGTATTCTACCCACTTGGCATGCATAGGATTCAACTTTTTCTAGGAACTAAAGAATTTAAGGGCCTCGTGATCAGAAAACAGGACAAATTCATGCGGTAGTAAAATAGTGCCTCCAATACCTTAAAGCTTGCACTACCGCATAGAGCTCTTTATCATAGGTGAAATATTTAAGCTTAGCCTCATTTAACTTTTCACTAAAGAAAGCTATGGTGTGGCTCTCCTGGCTTAAAACTCCTCCTATTCCTACTCCATATGCATCATAAGCGACCTCGAATACTTTGGAAAAATCGGGCAACCTTAAAATTGGCGCTTGGGTCATCTTATCTTTTATTTATAGGAAGGCTCTATTGGCTACTTTGGTCCAATCAAAATACCCTTCCTAATACAATCAGTTATTGGTGCGACAATGGAGCTAAAGCCTCAAATGAATCTCCTATAGAAGGTGGCTAAACCATGAAAGCTACGAACATCATGAACAGTTTTGGGAACAAGTCACTGAACTATGGATTTGATCTTTTCAGGATCAACTGAAACTCCATCAGAGGTAACAATGAAACCTAGGAAAGTGACTCTAGGGGCCATGAATTCACACTTCTTCAAATTGACATAGAGACTCTCTTTCCTTAGGGCTAAACATACTTGTCTAAGGTGGTCTAAGTGGCTTTCTTTTGTCATACTATAAATCAAAATATCATCGAAGTAAACCACGACAAATCTTCCCATAAAAGCTCGTAGAACTTGGTCATGACCTTTATAAATATACTTAGTGCATTGGACAGTCCAAAAGGCATCATTATCCATTCAAATAACCCATCCTTAGTCTTAAATGCAGTCTTCCATTCATCCCCTGGTCTAATCCTCACTTGGTGGTAGCCACTTTTAAGGTCGATCTTAGAAAAGATAGTAGCTCCAGCCATCATATCTAATAAGTCATCTAATCGAGGAATAGGAAATGTTGGGAATTATGTCCCAAAGCCAATAGCCTAGGCTGTAGATGGTTGAGTTGAGTATTGTACTCTTTATATGAATTAATAAATATTATTTTGGTAGCTCATCACATTCTTACATTTTCCTGTAATGAACTCTTTTTCATGTGATGAAGTCCTTAGGACTACACTGATTTCGATATAGAGAGGATATATCGAGTGGTCCTTAAACCAGGTTCACAACCAAAGGATACATTGTACTGGACGGCAATGTATCAAGTGTAGGTTGTTGTGGTTCACATCGTTTGGTTGTCCTCTTGACCAAAGGAGTGTGGTGACATTGATGTGATATGCAAGTGGGATATATGATATCTCATTGAATGTGACTCCGTGCAGCCCCTTTCTGCCAAAGGGATACTCACGATTGGATATGGATATATGTGTCCCTCCGACCTGAGGTCTCATGGTAGCTTGCAAGCAACTCCCTGTGCTTTGGTTCCGGACTACCTGGATTTCTAATCCGGTGATGGAAGTTTTCTGGGTACAGGCAAGTATTTGTGGAGCAGTGGTGGACCAAGATGGAATTGACCTATCCAAATAGTTTGGATTGAATGTCTCGCAGTGTCTCAATTTAGTAAATCCTCGACTGGGGTAGTCCTAGTGAGGAGTCACTGGACTTGTGAGGTTGAGACATGTTGTGGATTAACTCAGCTGGGGTTGGCAGTCTAACCCTAGGTCATCCTGAGCATTGGAGGTCAAAGGGATGAATTATATGGTAACCATATACCAAAGGTTCGATTGATTACTCTCGCATGTTCGACCTATCCAGATGCCGGGACCCATTGCTAGATGGTATCTTGTGCTGGTACTAGAATTGTTCCAGTGCTACTGCTTAGGTTCGAACCTATGAGGTCACATGCCACATGAGGATCACTCCCTAATCCAGGTACTGATTTATGATTAGGAATCATTTCGGTAATGGTTTGATTGAGCACATTGAATTAACTCGGGTTTGGATCGATCAGGATTTGTTCGGGTCTACCAGGAATTGTTTCTGGATAACCGGGACTATACCAAGCCATTTAATTATTAGATTTTGATCTAATTGTGTAGTGAACGGTTTGGAACCGGTTTGGATTTTTTGAACCGTTTGTGAACCGGCTCTCATGTTTTAAACCCATCCACATGCTGAATTAATAGCTTGGGCGAACAGGGGATTTGAGGCATCTTCCCTTCTCCCATTTTCTCTCCCGTCTCCTCGGTTTTGGCTGAAGTAAACCACCTTTTATTAGCTCTTCATTGCTTGGTTGAAATGAATGGGATTCATTCCAAATACCTGCTGCCCTTTGGTTTTCCCAGCAAGTCCTTTCTACTCCCAAAATCACCGTTTGAATGGTTCCACGCTGGTTATATATTCTGGATTGCTGAAATCGTTGGTGGTCTTCTTCTTTGGAGAACTTCCACTTCCATTCCACCGGAGATTTTGAGGTATGGGTTTTGGTGAGATATTGGGAGAGAAAGTCTTACTTGAATCCCTGTTGTTTGTGCTCAATCTATGGAAGAGGAAAACCAGTTTTGGAGAACGTTTGCAGAACTTGGAGTTTTGAATTTCTCTTCCACCCCTCACCGTTCCAAGGTTTCCGGTGACTAGCATCGCGCGAGAGGCTGGATCAGAGGAGCCCCAGGCGTGCCCCCCCTCTAGAGGGTGTTCACTTGAGCACCTGGGAGCCAGTTGATCATCCCAAGCTGCTGCTTGTTGTTGCTCTGTTTTTCATATTGCAGGTTTGCTGAATTTTTGGAAGAGAGAAGAGCTTCAAACGATTAGAAGTTTGATCCAAATCCCTCTCCATTGAAGCAAGAAGTTCCCTTGCTTTTGGTGCTGGATGTGAGACCCAGGAGTTGGCCATTTTTGTTTTGGTTTACTACAGTTTTTGGAGGAAAAGAAAATAGCATTTCAACGTGCTGGAAGAAGAAGAAGATAGGAATAAATTTATTCATGTTATCCCAGCAATTCCAGCAGATATCCCAGGGTTATTCCCGTAGGAATAAGGTAATTATTTCTGATTTTATTTTTCATGCATATCCTGATCTAGGTTTATATAATTGTTTATAAATATTACATGCCCTTGTTCAAGCCTAGTTTTTCCTATACATACATCCGTAATATGTTAGATCCTGTCCGGAGTACGTAGTTTCCGTTGTTATTTTAAAATAGTTTTAAAATATATACCTGCTCCCTATGCGGAGTACAGGCACCTACAACACCCACGCAGTTTACTTTCAGTGGTATCAAAGCCAGGTTCTGGTGTAACATATCTTGATGCATGTATAGTAGATTAAACTGTTTAATCTTGTGATATGTATCTGTATCTTAATCATAGGGATGATTAGAGAATACTTTTAGGAACCTAGTTGAGACCTTCACCATGGCCGTGTGTCTTTGGCACGATGCAGTTCATCTATGTTGGCCTTTTCCGAAGGATCCTTTAAAGAAATCAAAGGAATTAAAACTATTTTAATTCAGATATATATTTGGCATGTAATGTTTATAAAAGAATAAACTAGATATGATGCATGATTGGATATGTAAAAGGATTTTTACATGGTTTAATTAAAATTATTTTAATTAAAATATTGGCTTATATTCAAACAATTTTGAATTGTATGATTAATTAAATGACAAGATAATTTTAGGGTTTATGAAACCTAATGTCATTTAAATAAGCCAATTGGGTTAATTGGGTTAGCTGTCTAATTGGGTCCATATCTTGGGTTAGACCTATGTTTAGTTGAATTGGATAACCAGAAGACTAATCAAAAGTTGATTAAGGTCCTTCTTTTAGAACTATCTAATAGTTAGATAAGTTAGTCCATTCATCTAAAATGGATCTAATTAGTGGCTTTGTGGAAGCTCGAGTTTTTAGGCTAGTCTTATCAAATCTGGTAAACCGATTGGTGTCGAGGTAGGTTTGGCATGTGTGATCATGGTTGTATGAGGCTACCACTTTCCTGGCCAACTTGGTTGGTGTCTAGGAAAGGTGGTTAATGACGGATACTCACCCATGATCTCACCTACCTGGCCAGTCGAGTCAACCAGAACTGATTAGAAAAGCTCATTGACTCGAGTTAACCCATGTCATCCAGGATGATTAGTCTGACTGATCGATAGGTGCCGATGGATCAATTGTTGAATTGGTTTAACCCTCTGAACACTGATTTGATCAGTGGAAGGATGATCCATGTTCTTGTCTTATTCTTCTGTCATAACCTAAAAATCCTCTAAAATTATTAGGTCCTGAAAAAGACTATGTCAAGGAGTTGATGGTGTCTTAGCCTTCCATTAAGTGAGTTAGTTATGTGTCATTTAACTTGGTGTTCATCGGTAGTTCCATAGAACGGGTGTGCATCCGGTTACTGGAATTGCTCTTCATAGTTGATGGTTCAGTGCAACCTTCTTGACAGTGATCAGGTGAGCCGGTCATAGTCGGGCTTGGTCATTCATTGGATGGAAGTATTGGATTTATCATATTAATAGTTGGACCTAACCAAAGACCCACAATAGGAGGCCCCTAGGTCGATTGCGGTGCTCTCTGGGGCAAAATTAATTACTAGAAGTTTCTTAGGGAAGCAATTGGTTGTGAACCTCCCTTTAGGCACGTAAGGGTGAGCTGGCCATAGTCGGGCTCATACGTGGTCTATTGGATTTCAATACCCACTATGAAATAGTAATTTCATGGATTGGAGTTAGAGGCTCCCAATCTGAAAAATTAGTGGGAGAGACCTTTAGACTAAAGTCCAAGTCTTTTGGTTAATTAACTGATTCATACTCATATGGTCTTGTTTTTTCTTTCAGATGTCTTCAAATCTTTTGCTCCGGTCACTTCTCGATAATGAGAAGTTGAAGGGTCACAACTTCGATAGTTGGTATCAAAAGTTGAGGATTGTCCTGGAGCATGAACGGATCCTTTATGTCATAACGGATCCGGCACCTGAAGTCCCCTCTGCCAGTGCTCGGAGTTCGGTCAGGGACACTTATCAGAAGTGGGTTTCTGATCGGACTACTGTCCGATGCATTATGCTAGCGGCTATGAACGATGAGTTCTGTCGCAAGTTCGAGGAGGCCCAACCTGAAGAGATTCTTCAAAAGTTGAAGGAATCTTTTGGCACACCGGACGATGTAGAGCGGTACAAAGTGTCTTGTGCCATCTACAATGCCAAGATGCCGAATGGTGGTTCAGTCACTGATCATGTATTGTATATGATCGAGTTGATTGAAAAGTTGGGCAAGCTCGGATGTCCCTTGCACGAGCAGCTCGGCAAGGATGCAATCTTGAATTCTCTGCCCTCCTCCTATCTTGACTTTCTTGATCATTACAGAATGAACAAGCCTGCAGTTAATTACCATGGTTTGATGGGATTACTGCAGACTTTCGAGAAAGACCACCAACTGAATAAGGGGGTGGTAAATTTAGTGGGAGGTTCTTGAGGTTGTTGTCCCTTTAAGAAAGGGAAGAATAAAAAGAAGGGAAACAAGGTGCTGATTGCTCCTGGCCCGAGTCAGACCAGGAAAGTGAAAGCTGACCAGTCTTCTGCAGGGTGCTTTTACTGTAAGAAGTGAGGACACTGGAAGAGGAACTGTCCTCTTTACCAGGAGTCCCTAGATCCGAACAGGCCTAGGAAGGGAAAACAGCAAATTGCTAGACAAGGTATTTATATGATAAAGCCTTGTAATTTCTCTATTTATGATACTGCTAACTGGGTATTGGATACCAGTAGTCATATTCATGTTTGTAATTCGTTACAGGGACTACAAGTTAGCAATTGATTCGAGGATAGGGAACAATTTCTGAGCATTGGGAATGAAAATTGTGTTCCAGCACTGGCAATCGGAGTTCTGAACCTTGTTTTTGAGTCCTGTGCTATCGAGTTAGTCGACTGCCATTACTGTCCTAGTTTCATTATGTGCATTATCTCTGTAGGCCTTTTGGCAAATTGTGGTTATGATCTATCAATAAAAGAAGATATTTGCCAGGTTAGTTTAAATAACTCTGTGATAATGAAAGCTAAGTTGAATAATGGCATTTATGCACTATCTTGGCTTGTTATTGTAATGTACACATCTAGCAAATGCCCAAGGTTGGAAAATGTCAGTGATCTATATCTTTGGCACTGTAGGCTAGGTCATGTTAACCAAAATAGGATAAACAAGATGCGAGGAGAAGGCCTCCTCAAGGTTAGTGATTCTGAATCACTGACTACTTGTGAATCCTGTTTACTTGGTAAAATGACCAAGTCACCTTTTACTGGAAAAGGTGAACGAGCTATAGAACTTCTGAGTCTCATACATATTGATGTATGTGGACCCATGATAGTTAGTGCCAGAGGAGGATACAGATATTTCATTACGTTTATAGACGATCTTTCAAGGTTCAGTTATGTCTTTTTGATGAGATAAATCTGAGTCATTTGAAATGTTCAAACGATATCATAATGAAGTAGAGAAACAAACTAGAAAAAGTATTAAAACCCTTCGATCTGATCGAGATGGTGAATACCTATATGGTGAGTTTTTGACATACCTTGAGGAGAATGGGATTCTCTCTCAATGGACTCCTCCAGGAACACCACAGTTAAATGGTGTATCCGAAAGGAGGAATCAAACTTTGTTGGACATGGTTCGATCCATGATGGGCTTTGCAACTCTGCCACTATCCTTTTGGGGATATGCACTTGAGACAGCTTGTCACTTGTTAAATAATGTTCCGAGTAAGTCTGTTGTCTCCACTCCATATGAGATGTGGACTAGACATAAGCCCTCAATCTCACACCTTCGGGTCTGGGGTTGTCCAGCTTATGTAAGGCGTTTAGACTCAGAAAAACTTGGTCCTAGGTCTAATCGGTGCCTATTTATTGGTTATCCTAAGGAAACCAAAGAGTATTTCTTCTACTTGGAGGATGAACATAAAGTGTTCGTCGCTCTTAGTGCTACCTTTTTGGAAAAGGAGTTCCTTGGAGAAGGGATTGTAGCCTCTAAGATTGAACTTGGTGAAGTTCAGCCAATAGAAGAACCTGCACACTCTAAGGATGTCGTAGAACCGGCTGTGATTGGATCACACCCAGAATCCATTATTAGCAGATCTGGTAGAGTACCGCGTCAGCCGGACAGATACTACGGTTTCTTGGTCTGGGATGGCGATCCCATTGAGCTTGATGAGAATAATGAGGATCCGATCACCTATATGGATGCACTTCAAAGATCTAACTCTGAGGCATGGCTTGGAGCCATGCAATCTGAAATGGAGTCCATGGAGATCAACGATATATGGACATTGGTTGATTTGCCTGAAGGGATAAAACCCATCAGGTGCAAGTGGATCTTCAAGAGGAAAAGGGGTGCAGATGGGAAGGTGGAGACCTATAAAGCCCGTCTGGTTGCCAAGAGGTATCGTTAGCGATATGGTATCGATTATGATTAGACTTTCTCTCCTGTGGCAATGCTCAAGTCCATTCAGATCATGCTTGCTTTAGTAGCATATTTTGATTATGAGATCCAGCAGATGGATGTCCGAACCGCTTTCCTAAATGGGGAGCTGGTAAAGGAGGTGTATATGATACAGCTTGAAGGGTTAACATCCTTAGATGAGTCAAAAATATGCAAGTTGTAGAGGTCCATTTATGGACTCAAGCAAGCATCTCGAAGTTGGAACTTACGTTTTGATAGGTGTATCAAATCGTATGGCTTCGTTAGGAACGGAGAAGAACCGTGCATCTATAAGTGGGTTAATGGTTCTGTGATTGTATTCCTAGTCCTGTATGTTGACGACATTCTTTTAATTAGGAATGATGTCGCAGCATTACAAGGAATAAAGGTCTGGTTGTCATCTCATTTCTTCATGAAGGACTAGGGTAAAGCTTCTTACATACTGGGTATAAAGATCTATAGAGATAGATCTAAGAGGCTTCTGGGATTGTCCCAGTCTACGTACATTGATACCATGCTGAAACATTTCAGTATCAAAAATTCCAAGAAAGGCTATCTTCCGATAGGTTTTGGAATTATTCTTTTCAGGAAGGATTGTGCAACAACTCCTAAGGAAAGAGAGTGCATGAGTAGAGTACGTTATGCTTCTGCAGTAGGCTCTATCATGTATGTTATGACATGTACTAGACCAGATGTGGCATACTCACTAGGAGTAATGAGCAGATACCAGTCTGACCCATGTGAGGTGCATTGGAAGGTGGTTAAGTCCATCCTGAAGTATTTGAGAAATACTAAACACCAATGGCTGATTTATGGAGAATTTGACTTGAAACTTGTGGGGTATACTGACTCTAGTTTCTAGTCAGATATAGATGATAGATAGCAAGAGTGTGTCGGGGTTTGTATTTATCCTGAATGGCGGAGCGATTTGCTGGAAAAGTTCCAAGCAGGCAACTGTTGCAGACTCGATATGCGTAGCAGAATACCTTGCAGCATCTGATGCAGCGAAGAAAGCCATGTGGTTGCGAAAGTTCCTTTGAGAGCTAGGGGTGGCATCTTCCCTAGATGGTCCTATTCTAGTGTACTGTGACAGCATTGGAGCCATTGCTCAAGCTAAAGAGCCGAAAGCTCATCACCGTACCAAGCATATTCTGCGACGCTACCATCTCGTACGAGAGATCGTAGAACGAGGCAACATCAATCTTATGAAGATCGATGGAAAGGAAAATTTGGCCGACATTTTTACTAAAGCCCTCGGATTAAAAGAGTTCGGTTTTTGTAAAAGGAAATGGGTATTCGATACTGTTCTGATTGGCTTTAGTACAAGTGGGAGTTGTTGGGAATTGTGTCCCAAAGCCAATCACCAAGGCTGTAGGTAGTTGAGTTGAGTATTGTACTCTTTGTATGAATTAATAAATATTATTTTGGCAGCTCATCACATTCTTATATTTTCCTGTAATGAACTCTTTTTCATGTGATGAAGTCCTTAAGACTACGCTGATTTCGATATAGAGAGGATATATCGAATGGTCCTTAAACCAGGTTCACAGCCAAAGGATACATTGTACTGGACGACAATGTATCAAGTGTAGGTTGTTATAGTTCACATCATTTGGTTATCCTCTTGACCAAAGGAGTGTGGTGACACTAATGTGATCTGCAAGTGGGATATATGATATCTCTTTGAACATGACTCTATGGAGCCCCTTTCTTCCAAAGGGATACTCACGATTGGATATGGGTATATGTGTCCCTCCGACCTGAGGTCATCATGGTAGCTTGCAAGCAACTCCCTGTGCTTTGGTGCCCGACTACCCGGATTTCTAATCTGGTGATGGAAGGTTTCTGGGTACAGGCAAGTACTTGTGGAGTAGTGGTGGACCAAGATGGAATTGACCTATCCAAACAATTTGGATTGAATGTCTCGCAGTGTCTTAATTTAGCAAATCCTCGACCGGGTAGTCCTAGTAAGGAGTCACTGGACTTGCGAGATTGAGACATGTTGTGGATTGACTCAGCTGGGGTTGGCAGTCTAACCCTAGGTCATCCTGAGCATTGGAGGTCAAAGGGATGAATTATATGATAACCATATGCCAATGGTTCGATTGATTGCTCTCGCATCTTTGACCTATCCGGACGCTAGGATCCATTGCTAGATGGTATCTTATGCTGGTACTGAAATTGTTCCAATACTTCCGTCTAGGTTCAAACCTATGAGGTTACACACCACAAAGGATCACTCCTTGATCCAGGTACCGATTTATGATTAGGAATCATTTCGGTAACGGTTTGATTGAGCACATTAGATTGACTCAGGTTTGGGCTGATCAGGATTTGTTTCGGTCTACCAGGAATTGTTTCTGGATAACCGGGACTATACCAAGCCATTTAATTATTATATTTTGATCTAATTGTGTAGTGAACCGGTTTGGAACCGGTTTGGATTTTTTGAACCATTTGTGAACCGGCTCTCATGTTTTAAACCCATCCATACGCTGAATTAATAGCTTGGGCGAACAGGGGATTTGAGGCATCTTCCCATCTCCCGTTTTCTCTCCCGTCTCCTCGGTTTTGGCTGAAGTAAACCACCATTTATTAGCTCTTCATTGCTTGGTTGAAATGAATGGGATTCGTTCCAAATACCTGCTGCCCTTTGGTTTTCCCAGCAAGTCCTTTCTACTCCCAAAATCACCGTTTGAATGATTCCATGCTAGTTATATATTCTGGATTGCTGAAATCGTTGGTGGTCTTCTTCTTTGGAGAACTTCCACTTCCATTCCACTGGAGATTTTGAGGTCTGGGTTTTGGTGAGATATTGGGAGAGAAAGTCTTACTTGAATCCTTGTTGTTTGTGCTCAATCTGTGGAAGTGGAAAACCAGTTTTGGAGAAAACGTTTGCAGAACTTGGAGTTCTGAATTTCTCTTCCACCACTCACCGTTCCAAGGTTTCTGGTGACTAGCATCGCGCGAGAGGCCGGATCAGTGGAGCCCCAGGCGTGCCTCCCCTCTAGAGGGTGTTCGCTTGAGCACCTGGGAGCCAGTTGATCATCCCAAGCTGCTGCTTGTTGTTGCTCTGTTTTTCATGTTGCAGGTTTGCTGAATTTTTGGAAGAGAGAAGAGCTTCAAACGATGGGAAGTTTGATCCAAATCCCTCTCCATTGAAGCAAGAAGTTCCCTTGCTTTTGGTGCTGGAAGTGAGACCAAGGAGTTGGCCATTTTTGTTTTGGTTTGCTGCAGTTTTTTAGGAAAAGAAAACAGCATTTCAACGTGCTGGAAGTAGAAGAAGACAGGAATAAATTTATTCATGTTGTCCCAGCAATTCCAGCAGATATCCCAGGGTTATTCCAGCAGGAATAAGGTAATTATTTCTTGTTTTATTTTTCATGCATATCCTGATCTAGGTTTATATAATTGTTTATAAATATTACATGCCCTTGTTCATGCCTAGTTTTGCCTATACATGCATCCGAAATATGTTAAATCCTGTACGGAGTAGGTAGTTTCCGATGTTATTTTAAAATAGTTTTAAAATACATACCTGCTCCCTGCTATTGCATGCTTAGTGTAGGCACCTGCAACACCCGCGCAGTTTACTTTCAGGAAATCTATATTACACGGTGATTTTATTGATGGCACGACTATCAACACACATCCTCCAAGTGCTATCTTTCTTAGGTGTTAGTAAAGCTGGGACTGCACAAGGACTCAAACTCTCCCTAACAAATCCTTTCCTAAGGAGGTCCCCTACTTGTCTTTGTAATTCTAGATGTTTGGTAGGGTTCATCCTATAATGTGGGAGATTGGGTAAGGTTGCTCCAGGGACTAAATCAATGGCGTGTTGGATGTCCCTAAGTGGTGGAAGGTGGTCAGGTAGGTCATCTGGAAATACATCCTTAAAGTCTTCTAACACTTCTACCACTTCCTGAGGGTGTTCTTTCTGGGATGGCTCTTGAGTTTCCTTAGCGGTTAAAACCCAAACAGGTGTACTCCCAGTGAGCTCTTTCTCAATTTCCTTTGCAGTTATTAGATTGACTCCATTCTTTTTCTCCTTTAGGTGGCTCGATCCTCTCTTATCAGTGTCCTTAGGTGGTGTGGGGTTAATCACAAACTTCTTTCCTTGGTGCATGAATGAGTAAGAGTTAGATCGACCATAAAGGGTTGCGTCATGGTCAAACAACCAGGGTCGACCTAGGATGGTACTACTCACTCCCATAGGTAAGATGTCACACCACACTTTCTCCTGATATGACTGAAATTGGATTTGGACCAGACACCTAAATTTGACAGGAATTGAGATGGAGTCTATTCAAGAAACCTTATAGGGATTCGGATGGGGGGCTATGACTAATCCTTGAGTCTTGACTGCACTAGTGGATATGGCATTCACATAACTCCCACTATCAATGATTATCTTACATACCTTATCCCTTAATTTGACGTATGCCACTAGTTAGGGTTTTTCACTCAAACCCTAATTATTATAAAGATATGTTTAGTTTTGAAGTCATCAGACTGAAATAAGGTTGCCCTGGCATAATGGTGGATCCATTATGTGGTAAATGATTGTCCTAGTATGATGACACACTTAGCACATATTTGTTTATTTATAAGAGTGATATGTTGATTGTGATACATTCTATAAGGATGTGCTGGCAATTTATAAATCCCTCCTCTTAAAAAAATTATATTAAGTCTTAGTATATTTAACTAATAAGCATCACTAGTCATGATGTACAATTGATCATTCAGTGTCTAAGAAAGGTGGTTTTGGGAAGGTAAAGAGAATTGTGGTTTTTAATTGGTTCCGTTGACTAACCTGGCCAATTTTTATTGGTGTCTAGGAAAGCAACGGGGGGACTCCCACATCTCTTCCACTTGCCTGGCCAATTTGATTAAATTTAAATCTTGACTAAAATGTTTAGTGTTAAAAATACTATATATATTGGCCTTCCTTCATGCTGGATCATTATTGTGTTATGAACCACATTAGATTTGTTGTGTTATCTGCAAGAACTAATATGGTGATTGACATAATACTAGTCTAGTGCATAGATATGCTTACAGTATATTCAGTATAATGCTTTGTTGTGTTATTTGCAAGGGCATTATATTTGAGTATTGACTGTATAGAAATGAAAGGGTCTTGACTTAACTAGAACATTATGGTTTGTTGTGTTTTCTGCAAGACTAATAATGTTCTAGAGGCCAAGTTACTTTTTGAGAATTATATGAGATATAATTGGAAGAGTTTCCTACCTTTGAGCTTATAAAAGATTTGTTGTGTTTTCTGCAAGATCTTTTATAAGTTATTAGGATCTCAATCTCACTAAGAAAAATCGATCGGGGTTCTTCTCGATTATCATAGTGAGGGCTATGATTTTTGATAAAATAGTGGGAGACATAATTAAATTGAAGACCTAATTTAATTATGTAAGTCATTTCATGGTTGTTTGCTTATGTATTATTTTTTATTAAATGTAGATAAATGGCATCTTCATTATCACTGCGAAGTATCTTAGATACCAACAAACTGACTGGTCTGAACTATGTGGACTGGTTGAGAAATCTTGATTGTGCTGAGTTCAGAAAAACTTTCTTATATTCTTGATACCCCTAGTCTTAATCCACTAGGGGATGATGCCACAGAGGAAGATATGGCCACATACAAAATGTGGCAGAATGACTCCCTTACTGTCAAGTGTATCATACTAGCCTCTATGACTAATGAGTTACAGAGACAGCATGAAAGCATGGATACTCAATCCATAATGCTCAATTTAAAAGAGCTTTATGGAGAACATAGCAGAACTGCTAGATATGAAATATCTAAGCAGTTATTCCGTGCTAGGATGATAGAGGGAACATCCATTCAGGATCATGTTCTGAAGGTAATTGACTTAATCACCAGATTGGGTCAATTAGGTTTTATCATGGATGGGGAGTTGAATCAGGATTTAATCCTGCAATCACTCCCGGAGTCATTTTCTCAGTTTGTCTTGAATTATCACATGAACAAACTGAACACTTCCTTGCCTGAGCTGTTAAATATGTTAAAAATAGCAGAGAGCCACGTTAAGAAAGAAAAGGCTCCACTTCTTCTTGTTGATAAGACCAATAAGAAGAAATCAGGCAAAAAGGGTTTTAATAGGAGGCTAAACCCTAAGAGTGGCATCAATAAGAATAAGAAAGGAAAGAAGGCCTCCAAACAGTCGACCTGTTTCTTTTGCGGCAAAGCGGGACATTGGAAAAGGAATTGCAAGGCTTACCTTGCAACTGTGAAGCCTGGTGCATCAGATGCGCCAAAAGGCATGTATGAGATACATGCTATATTGACATTAAATTCATCTATATCAAATACTTGGGTATTGGATACCGCTTGTGGTTACCATATATGCAAATCTTTGCAAGACCTCTACAAGCTTAAAGTATTGAAGGAAGATGACTTCAATCTCTACGGTGCTAGGGGTGATATCATCCAAGCAGAAGCTGTAGGGACCTATATTCTGAAGTTGCCTTCAGGGAAGATCTTGGAGTTAGAAAATTATTATTATATGCCTAAGATTATTAGGAACATTATATCTATTCCTTTGTTATTAAAACAAGGATATGTAATGGATGTAATGAGCACTGGTTGCTCGATAATGTTATCTAATGAATTTGTTTGTTTTGGCATATTTAGCAATGGGCTCTTAACTATTTCTTCCAATGATAGTGTTTTTCATGTCAATAATAAAAGAAAAAGAGAAGACTTTAATGATACTTTACTTTGGCATCATCGACTTGGTCATGTTAATGAGTCTAGGATAAGCAAGTTATACAAGGAAAAATTCCTTGATCCTTATGAGTATGAATCATTAGGAACTTGCGAATCATGTTTCATGGGTAAGATGACCAAGACTCCATTTACTGGACATGGAGAAAGGTCAACTGAGTTATTATGACTCATACATACTGATGTATGTGGTCCAATGACAACTCAGGCTAGAGGTGGATACTCATATTTTATCACTTTTATAGATGATTTATCTAGGTTCGGATATGTGTATCTTATGAAACATAAATCTGAAGCCTTTGATAAATTTAAGGAGTATCAAAGTATGGTCGAAAAACAAACCGGAAAAAGTATTAAAGTTCTTCGGTCTGATCGAGGAGGAGAATACTTATCCACGGAGTTTTTAGACTATCTTAAAGTCAATGGAATTCTTTCTGAATGGACCCCTCCATATACACCACAGCTAAATGGTATAGCTGAAAGGAGGAATCGTACCTTATTAGATATGGTACGATTCATGATGTGCTTAACAAATTTACCCATTTCTTTCTAGGGTCATGCCCTAGAAACTGCTGTTTACATTCTGAACAAAGTACCTTCTAAATTCGTTGTTAGTACTCCATATGAAATTTGGAGTGGAAAGAAACCGTATCTTAAATATTTTAAGGTATGGGGATATCCAGCTTATGTTAAAAGAAATTTTGGACATAAGTTGGAACCTAGAGCGGACAAATGTCTATTTGTAGGATATCCTAGAGAGGGTAGAGGATATCTGTTTTACCATCCAACTGAACAACAGATTTTTGTCAGCAGACATGCCACTTTTCTAGAAAAAGAGTTTATTTTAGAAAAGGGCAATGGTAGAACTATTGAACTTGGAGAAGTACAAGAAACACAGATAGACAAATCTCAATCAATAGAACATATAGTTAGATCAGAACCAGAACGCAAAACTCCTCCCCGTAGGTCTGATAGAATGTCACGGGCACCTGAGAGGTATGGGTTTATTATTGAAAATAATGAAGCCCAAGTCATTCAAAATGATGAACCTCTAACCTATTCGGAAGCTATCTTGAGTACTGATTCAGATAGATGGCAAGAAGCCATGGAATCCGAGATAGACTCTATGTATGTCAACCAAGTATGGTCTTTGGTCGATGCACCAGAGAGTGTTAATCCTATTGGGTGAAAATGGGTCTATAAGAAAAAGATTGGGGTTGATGGCCAAGTTGAAACCTATAAAGCTAGATTAGTGGCAAAAGGTTTTAGACAAAAACAGGGAATTGATTATGATGAAACATTCTCACTTGTTGCCATGCTCAAATCAATTCGGAATTTACTTGCTATAGCAGCATACCATGATTATGAGATCTGGCAGATGGATGTGAAGACTGCATTCCTCAATGGTTTCTTTGAGGAAGAAGTCTACATGTCACAGCCAGAAGGTTTTATTTCAAAGAATAAACCTAATCAAGTATGCAAGCTATAGAAATCCATTTATGGATTAAAGCAAGCTTCAAGGAGTTGGAACATCCGTTTTGATGAAACTATTAAAAGGTTTGGTTTTATCAAAAATGTGGATGAACCCTGTGTTTATAAGAAGACTAATGGGAGTGCCATAGTCTTCTTGGTTCTGTATGTAGATGACATACTCCTCATTGGGAATGATATCCCAATGTTACAATCAGTCAAGGTTTGGCTATCAAACCAGTTTTCCATGAAAGATTTGGGAGAAGCATCCTATATACTAGGTATTAAGATCTATAGAGATAGGTCTAAGAGGATGCTAGGTTTATCCCAATCTAGGTACATTAACCTAGTGCTGAAAAGATTCAGCATGGATGGAAGTAAAAGAGGTTATCTTCCTATGAGTCAAGGCATACATCTTTCTAAAAGGATGTCTCCTAAGACACCTGAAGAAAGAAATAGAATGAATTCTATACCTTATGCTTCGGCAATAGGGTCCATAATGTATGCCATGTTATGTACCAGACCTGATGTGGCATATGCTTTAGGCATTGTCAGTAGGTTTCAGGCTGATCTAGGAGAGGGTCATTGGAAAGCAGTTAAAAATATTCTTAAGTACCTGAGAAGGACTAAGGATATTTTCCTGGTTTATGGTGGTTCTGATCTTAAACTAGAAGCTTATTCTGATTCTAGTTTTCAATCAGACCCTGATGATAGCAAATCCATTTCAGGATATATTTTTACCCTAAATGGTGGAGCAGTGAGTTGGAAGAGTACCAAGCAGCAGACTTTAAGTGACTCAACCACAGAGGCAGAATACATAGCTGTCAGTGAAGCCGCCAAGGAAGCAGTCTGGATGAAGAAGTTCATCACAGAGTTGGGTGTTGTTCCTGAGATTGAAAACCCAGTGCCACTTTACTGTGACAACACTGGAGCTGTTGCTCAAGCTAAGGAACCAAGAGCTCATCATAAGTCCAAGCACATTCTGAGACGCTTCCATCTCGTCCGAGAAATAGTAGAAAGACAAGATGTCTGCATAAATAGAGTTGATACAAAGAACAACGTAGCAGACCCATTCACTAAGGCTCTACCACAGCGAGAGTTTGATCGCCACCTCAAGAGTATGGGATTAAGATTTAAAGGCGATTGGCTTTAGTGCAAGTGAGAGATTGAAAGGGATATGCCCTACAAGCCAATTTATGTTGTATCTCCCAAATCATTGTAATTGACAATATTCTAATAAAGGCATTATTTTTCATCATACGCTGTGTTTATTATGAACCCCATAGATTAGGCCTATGATTTTAGGGTTATGATGAGATCATACCAGTGAGACCTAAAGTCTTAAAACCTTAATCTAAAATATTCCTAGTCAAAGGAACCCTGAGTAGGGGATCAGGGTTTTTCCGGTAAGACTAGCACATCCCATGTATACTGGAGAGGGTGACTGCTCTCACAGTCACTTGTGTATGACACTAATATTAGGATGTGGGTGCTCATTAGAGAATGAGTTCACTGATATGATCCAACTTGAGAACATCTAATGGAGTCTTAGCTACATGTCAATAGAAGGTTCTCATAGTGGGAGTGGTACAAGTAATCCTTTGACCTGAGACTGCCATAAGTACCTTATGTACATGAACCCATGCTTTGGTTCAATCCTAATCATGACACTGAGTCATGCACAGGATTGATACTAGGAATGGTGAATTGTATATGAAGGTAATGAGTAGGTCAATAAGGAATCGATCACTCTTAGTAAGAGGAGATTGCATCTAGCTAGTTATCAATTGGATGATGATTCAGGGAATCTTTGATCAAAGTAAAGATATTAGAGATGGTTTCTAATATCAAGATAATTGAATCATCAATATAAGATTGAGCTAGAAACAAATATAATATTGGATTTGACATATATCCATATCCATAATTATATTTTGGGTGCAGGCTGATCGAAGGATTTAATTGTACGGTAACTTTCTACTGAAGGGTAGTTTTGGTATTTCACCAGAATTTTCATATCTTCCGGGTAGACATGACATGTTGCTAGATGTCAATCTTGTCTTGTGGGTTGATCAAATTTAATGATCATTTATTAGGAAGAGTCCTAATTGATCAAAATCGGGTAAGCCCGATTTGACCTAAATCGATTAGAAAGAGTTCTAATCAAATTAGGTCAACTTGTATTCGAACACACTGCTGGCTAGATATGGAACCCAATGGGTCACACACTTAAGAGAATTGATCAAGAGTCATTTGCATGAAAACACTCTAGCAAGTGTTGCAAATCCTAACTTCTATTCGAATTGGATTCGAATTAGGATTCCGAATTGTTTCAATTTGGGTTCTGATTGGATCTAATTAGACCCTAATTGAGGTTTTAGGGATTATGGCTAACCCAATTGGCTAACCAATTACTTAGGCTAGCATACCACCCACCCCTTAGCCCTTGCATGCCAAAAACACCAAGAGTCCATGCGCTTATGGACTCTTGGCACGCCATATGGAGGAGTCCATGGGTGCATGGACTCTTGGCGCGCCCACTTAATTCTCCGATGAATTAAGATGGGGCGGCATTCCATCTCTCTTTTAGTGCCTCAATTGTCCCCCCTTGGATTGGAATCCAAGGGTTGATGTTTTTTTGAGAAAGGCAGAAAGCATTCGTTGCTTCCCGATTGTGCGAAATAACATCTCTTCGGAGATTAAAAGTCATGACTCCTTTCTTTTAAAAATATCATGATTTTTCATTTAAGAAAAGCCATGGGATTTATCTGGAAGGCCGTGAGAAGGAAGGATGGGACGTGAGAAAATGAGAAAGGGCGTGAGAAGTTTTTCACGAAGAGATGTGTGGGCGCCTCTCTGAGATCAATTTAAGGGGTCAGGAAAATCAGAACTCGGTAATGTTTTTTTTTCTTCTTCCTCTCCTAAAGACTCTTTCTCTCTTTTCTTGTTCTTGCACTATTTCCTTTACAGAGTACACCTCTGTCAAAACTCTGCTACTGAACAAGAACAAGAGTGAAAGTCTCCGATAGTAAAGGAAAGAAGGAGTTCTGATTTTGTTCTTTCTTTCTTACATTAAGACATTCTTGTCTTAATTTCTCCTCCAATTTAAGACAAGCCTAAATCCCCTTAGGACAAAGTCTTATCTTCAAGACAAGAGTGTCTTAGAGGGTCAAGGTCTTAGTGGAAGGAGGAGAAGAGATAAAAGAAAGGAAGGCAACCTCTTATGTGGAAGTATTCCAGCCATAATCCGAAGAATTGAGTTCTAGGAAGAAGAACTCAATAGGAGGAACCATTGGACAAGAAGATAGTGTTCTTGATCATTGCTCTGTGTGGATCACCATGGGAGGGCGGACACTTGGATGCCTGGTGAATTCAAATAGCCCGTTGATCTTCAAGTTTTAAGTCTTCATAAATTGGAATTAGCGATTACAGGTTGGTATTCTAATTCAATTTGCATAGAATTGTTTGTCTTCATACATTCTAGTCTTATTAAGGAGTTCCTGTTTTAGGATTTTGGTGCATATTAATTTCAATTTTTGAAATTACCCTTCCGCTGCGTTGCATCGGAACCCTACATTGGAGTCCTCTGAACTTCTGGTGCTTTACCCCTATCGTCTCTATGGGTTAGAGGGGTGCTAGGGTTGGGTCGACTGGGTCACATCTGATTCGGTCCTGGCTGCTGACTAGGTGCACTAGTTCTAGGGGGTTCGGGTCTGCAATAAAATGGTCCCCTATGAAATCTCTCGGCATCTCGTGCTACCTGGTAAGCTAGATCTAAGTCATGGACTTCCCTCAAGAATAACTCCTTCTAGATTTCTTCTCTCAATCCTGCCCTAAACCTAGACAAGGTAACTGATTCGGATTCATCTATATTGCATCTCATTACAAACTCATCAAATTTTTCAATATATTCGGCTACACTCTTGGTTCCCTGGGTCAATCTCTGCCATTGGTCTAGAAGTCTCTGGTGGTAGGACATAGGAAGGTATTTCTCTCTAAGCCTAAGTTTCATTGCCCTCCAGGTTACTATGGGAACATCACCTCTTTGTCTAATGAACCTCTCGACGTTTTCCAAGTAAAGCCTGGCCTGACGAATTAACCTAAGCTTCGCAAATTTGTAATTTCTCTTCTCAGTCTTGTCATACCAATCGAGGTATTGTCCATCTCTCCCTCCCAATCTATGTAAACCTTAGGATCCAGATTTCCATAAAATGTTGGTGCTTCCAACCTAATACTTCTAAGGGTTCGCTCATCATGGTCTATTTGATCCTGATTGAGTCTCCTAGGATTTGACTCATAGACTGGATCATGGTGTGCTATCCTAGGGTTAGAGTCATGGACTTGATCAGGATTGGGCCTCCTAAGATTTGGCTCAAAGAAATGGTCTTGATGAAGAGCCCTTCTAGGGTTGATGGGTGTCTCAAACTCAGGTTCAGGCTCTAACTCATTCTGGACTTCATGAGTTCCTCCAGGGGTACGAGCTTCTAATCGATCAAGCCTAGCAATGATGAGGGTTATCTGATTAGTCATATTTTGGTTGGTCTGGGCCAATTGATCAGTCAAGTTTTGGTTTAGCCGGGTCATTTGGTCATTCAATGATTTCATCAAGCTCTCAAAGTTTTGTTCCATGGTTACACTAGATTGGGCTTGGGTTTGCCGATAGGGTGCTCCTGATCTAGTTGCCATGTACACACAGACTCAAACTCGGACTAGGGATTTGCTAGACCTAGAGCCCAAACCAAATGTTAGGTCAAATTGATAATCCGGGTTGTAGTAACTTGGCACCTGGCCAGGTAAGTGTAAGGTTGGTGGAGGTTCCTCTTTGCTTACCTTAGATACCAATTTGAAATTGGCCAGGTAAGCGAACCAACCCACCTTTCTTCAGGCTCTTGTCCCTGAACCACTTGCCTAGACCCCATGTTTCATAGGTGGCTTTTCCTAAGAGGGGGGTGAATTGGGAATTATAAAATTTCTTGCAAATATATGCACAAATAATTCCTTTTAGTGGTGGAGTGTTGTGTTAATCAGAATTAGATGCGAAAGCTGAAAAGTAAGTAAAGCACCACACAAACAAGGCAAGTTTATAGTGGTTCGGAGCAACCCAGCTCCTACGTCCACTATCCAAGTTCACCACTCGGGATTTTCACTATATCCCCCAAACCGGAATACAGTTGGATTATTTTACAGGCTCACAATTCCAACCTCTACACTTTGATTTTTAAACCGGGCTCATCAAAGAAACCCACACTAGGTTTTCAAAGGCTCACCTAGAACCTCTATACTTTGGTTTTCAGTAGGCTCACCAAAGAAACCTATTTGGTTTTTACAACCGGGCTCACCAATAACCCAAGTATTCTAAGAGTATAATAAAAAAGCAATAGAAATGACAAATTATATTGTCTGATGGTTGCTGATGCAGCTCGAGTGAAGCTCAATTGAATGCTCTTCAATGCACTTCAATGGCTTCCTTGCTTTCCTCAAAAGATGCTTCAAGCTTCTGATAAGAGTTGGTGAAGACTTGAAGACTGACTTCAAAGCTCAAGTTCTCTCTCTTCTTTCTTCAATCAATGTTTAATAAATGTTCAATAACTCATTAGTCTTTTATAAGGATGTTCTCATACCTCATTTATATTGACTTCAATTGCCTTCTCTTGATTTTGAACGTTGTAGACCGTTGGGAAGTGATAGCTTACCATTGGAGCACTTTTGGAATTCAAACTTAGAAATTTGGAACTAGCCGTTGAAAGTGACACCGTCATTCCAGTCGGCTCAGACATTCTTCGAGTTGGCTATGATCAGGTTCGGGTCGGCTGGGTTGAAAATCAGTCGGCTAAGTTCCACAGTTGAGAAAAAGGCTCACTCTTGACGAGTCGACTAGGCTGAAATCCAGTCGGCTCGAATCCCTGAGATTCTCAGAATATTTTCAACTAAGTTCTGGATGAGTCGGCTAGACTGAAATCCAGTCGACTCGAATCCCTGAGGTTCTCAGAACATTCTTAACCAAGTTCTGGACGAGTCGGCTGGGACTTGGTGCCAGTCGGCTGGGTTGGCGTGCCAAAAATTTCTTTCTTGTGCCAGTGCCAGAGTCGGCTGGTTCCTCCATCCAGTCGGCTCGAGATTGGTTCTACACTCAGACCAATTCCAATTTTCCAGAACTCTTAGGTCAAGCTTTGAAGGCTTCCTTAAGATCTTCTTACACCAAAATCAAGAAAAATTGAAGCTTGAAACCTAGTAGAAGCAACCCTTTATATTTGATTTCAATGGAGAATTTTTTGTTGGGTTCTTCTTTACAAGATTCTACTTACTTACAACTCAACACAAAGAAATAAAAGATGTAGGATTAAAAAATATGTCAAAGTAGTCATCCTACAAAAACTTGTCAACCATTTGAAGAGTTATTAGATAACCAAATATATGCTCCAATGTTTTGTTATCATCAAAATCACTTCAGGGTTCAACACACCAGATACAAGCACACACAAACAGGTTGTCAAAGTTGGTTTGACACTTGATTCGACCCGAACTTGTGGGTGTCCCTAGCTCACTAGAGTAATTAAATGTCTACTCCGTTTTAATTAGGGTTGGGTTCGTTATGCAAGTTGGTGATTTTTGGGCTAGGAACAGGTAATGAAATCCTGACCCTATGTCAAATTGATGCCCTTAAGTTGATTTACCATGAAATGAATGCAAACAAGCATATGGACCCTAATTTCAAGTGCGGAATTAGTGTGTTGTAGTTCTAAAATGGTGCAGAAAAGTGCAATGTAATTATGTCTGAAATTTTAGAAAAAATTATAGAACATTTCTAACTCATGGATGACATACCAGATGAAAGGAAATTAAAAATTAAAATTTATGTTAGGCATGGTAGTTCTTAGAACACAGACATTGCATGCAGGATAGAATAGCAGAATTTAAACAAACGAAGGTATTTACATACCAAACTTCAACCTAAAGATTCACGTCTGGCCAGGGGCTCATTATTCCCATGGGTCATGACAGTGTACTAGTGTACACCCACTCAGGAGGCATGAATCTTAGATCTGGATTTGATTTAAAAGATAACTATGTAGCAAGTATGAATGCTATGCATGCAGAAAATTTCAGCAGCCTACCTAAATGCAGAAATTCAAAATTAACCCTAACCTACCGTGCTCTGATACCATGATGATGGGGAACATATATCAAATGATGCATTTCTAGGAATTAAATCTAACAAAGTCCGATAGGTAGGGAAACTATATCTAGCTAATTATCCACAAGTAAATCTAACAAAGTAACTAGACAAGCAGGATCTAGTATCTAAGAAACCACCAAAATTAGGGTTTTCTTTCAACAAATTAGAGATCATAGAGAAGGGAATAGGATTTAAGTTTTACCAACTAGATCATCTCTCTGATGCAGATCTGGCTGGACTCTTAAGATTCTGTGGCAGGATTTCAAGATCTCGATCCCAGGCTTTGATCTTCTGTGCGATGCCGGTTCTGAGGTAAGAATATCTATCTTTGATTCCAGATCACCTACAAATACTCAAAAAAGAAAACTAGAGTTAAGAAGCAGCAAAGGAAGGAAAAAGAATGGAAGGGAAGGGTTAGAAGTGATGGCTAGGATTTTCTGTCGACTGGATAGGTAGGATAACTAGGGCCTCACACCCCACGATGTTTCGTAGAATAAAGAAAAGGACCTCACACCCCGCGATGCACACAGTAAAGGAAAAAAATTTGGCATAGCTTCTTTATTGATAAATAATAGTAATAATTACAAGGGGGTTGATGGGATATTTATAGACCCTCAATCGATGGTGTAAGGGATTCAAATAGTAAGCTTTTTCTCCCTTAGACTACAACTCCTAGAATTTTGATCTGGGCAGCCTGGACTCTTGCTTGTTGGGCTGATTTGGACTATTATCCAGAGTGGGTGGCAATCATGAAGTGCTTATCCATCTTGGGTGCCAAATATAAGGATCAGTGAGATGGCTTGATGTAGGGTCAAGATGCTCCATCACTTGGCTATGGTTGTTGGACTCTAGAGTCTTGATATTTTAGGCTTCTATAGGTAAATGGACTCTTCAGTTTGGATAGATAAGGACTCAAGAATTTTGGTGAAACTCTTGAGTTCCTGAATCTTGAGCTGCTTGTAACCTGTTGGATTGAAATGCTTGAAGTAGAAACCCTTCCAACCTTCTTCATTTTAGGTGACAAGATGAAATAAAATTCCTTGGAATTTGGTGTTGGAAAGAAGGTAAGAAGAATGAGCCAACTCCTTAGATTTGGCATGGAATTCTTGAAGTGAATGGTTCCAAATGGGAAGAGTCCTTCTTAGTTACTTATCTTAAAATAAGTTATCGTGAAATCTTCTCATGTCGGTGCTAATTGCTTCTCAAGTGGCTGATCAAAACATGGCATGTGGGATGCCCAAACAAAAGTGACATGGGATGTCCAAACAAAAGTGACATGGCATGTGTTATTGTCCTTCCATCAAGTCTTCTTCTCTATCTAGTTCTTTATCTTCATTTTTCTGTTTCTTGTCAACATGAGTTCATTTGAGGATGGGAATCACTCTGTGAGCCATGTTTCTAGGGTCCGGGGCTCAATGGAGCCTTCCTTGGATAGGGTTTCTTCCTCGGACCATGAGGAAGAAGATATTCCTTTTTGGGTAGTATGCAAGACTCACCAATTAGCCTGTCCGAGTGCTCTAGTGCCTCTTCATGCTCTGGTACCTGTTGCCCAAGTCTTGTGGGTCCGGTGAGTGTGGCTTCGATCATGACTGGGAAAGATGTTGTTCATTTCCAAGGAATGTATGGGATCCCAAATCACATTTAGGTTTCTGCCCTTGATCCAGATGATAGGGTAAAACTTCAGGGTCAGAATGCAAAATTACCTTGTATGAGGGTTTTCTCCATGTAGGACTTTGACTTCTTTTCCACCCCTTCATTTGTAGCTTCTTAGATGACCACCAACTCGTTCGAGCCCAGCTAACCCCAAATGCCTTTAGGACCCTTTGTTCTTTCATCATCCTTTGTCACTTCCATAGAATTGTTACTAGGTTCTCTCTATTTAAAGCAATTATACCTTGAAGTGCCACCTGATCGAGAAGGGGTGGTGGTTTATAGCTCCACGTTAGGGTAGGACTATTCCTTTTAACTTGCCCTCTTCCATCAAAGGCTAGAAGAGTTGGTTCTTCTTTGCTTTTTGTGAGGAATTGAACTAAATTTGGGGTAACCCAGATCAAAGCCCAAAAGAATTCACAAAGTGGATCCTACCGACTTGGAGATCTACAACTAGCTCCTCAATGCAAAGATCCCTTGGGAGCAGGACCTACTATCATAACAGAACCTATTTGACACTGGAGTAAGTCTAGTGCGAGCTTTAGGTGAGTGTTATTAAATCCTTTTTCCATTGGCTATTCAGATCTAACCAAATCGGCTACTCGATTTTGCATACTTGAAATTCATCATTGACAAGCTGAAGAAAATCAGCCTAAAGAGGACAGCCATAGGGAAGCCAAAGAATGCAATGGTGAAGAGATCTCATGCGGTGTCGTTCGAGTCAGTACAACCTTCTGAGACCCAATCGAGGAGGTCACTATGCCTTTCTTTGATGAGGCCTTTGCTACCATCGTTGAAGTTATGGAGGTCCCATCATTGCCATTGTCTACTCCACCACTCCATCACCTGATTCAATGGCTGCTCTAGCATTGACTCTGGCTCGGCCATGAACTCCTCCCACTCTTCCTATGTCATCACCCACGGTGGAGGCAAGGCCTCCAAGTCCAGTCTAGGTAGCCCCTTTTATGCCTATGGAGGCTCCTCCTGAGATGGTAGAGGCCATCCAAATGATGGCAATGATAATGCCAAGCTCTTCCATCTTCAAGGACAATGGGTTGGCTAAGAAGCTCCTTGACCTGATCCTCTTGCCTTGTGACCAAGAGGAGAGGGGAGCTTGATCAATCGATGAGATCCTTGCCAACCTCTTTCTCTAAGTAATCGGGATAAGTAATTCCTTTCTTCTACTCGACTGTCTACTTAGGAGGCTAGGTAGCTAACTTGTACTTCTCTTCTTTTGTAGTTAGTCCATGATGCCTTCATCATATGATAAATCATGTATTTATATATTTATTTTAAGAATTTTAAGTAATTTTTAGTACTAACATCTTCTAAAAATTCTAATTTTATGATTAAATTGGATCTTCTTGCAAAATTAATTATTTTTAAAAAATCTTTAAAAAAGATGGAATTAGAGCATAATTATGAAAAGTAAATGTTGAGCCGAAGCACCACGAACCCATTAAAATATTTAGTAAAAAATCTCTTCTTGTTTAGTAGGTATATCATGATTAATGTAAATATTTAGAAACCTAGAACCATAAAACATTGGTATAATTATTGATTTAGAAGTTCACTAACATAAAGAGCTCGATTTGTAGAGTCCAATAAATCAAATGACACTCAAATCGAAGTTCAAATGGACCTAGAATCAAGAAAAAAATTAAAATAATCAAATTATACATGAATTTTAAAGTAGTTGGTCCATCATGAACTGGTTGCTTGGTTTACAGGATTCTAAGTGGTCTACTGGTAGCCATTACTATCAGTCCATGGTTTAGAGTCGTAGACTATGTAAGGATTTCAGTCACAAGAGTCTTTGTTCTCACCTCCAGTGCCATCCTACCACTACCAGTCACCACTGTGCTACTACCCAAGCCACCATCCACCTCCCGTGACCCAATTTACCAAGATCCGACCATCCCTCAGCTTGCTTTTCTTCACTTAAGACCTCGTCGACATCTTTCCCATTGTCGATCGTCTTCCCCCGAACTGTCACTACTGTTGCCCCACCACCAGATGTGCTGCCCTCTCTTAGCCCTATTTGCTATTACCACCACTTCCAAGCTCACATCTCCATCCGCCATGGTCACCACCTGCCACTGTCCTCTTGGTCCATTGCTACCAAAGTCATGATGCCTAAGCCATGCCATCTCATGCCATCCTACAACCGCACACTATTATCCCCATCACCACTAGTTCAAGGAGACATTGCCACCTCTGCCATCGAGCCATCGCCACCTTATCCTTTCCATGAGAGCTGCTCATCGATGCTCCTCCCTGATCGAGTTGCCCTCTGTCCATATCATCACCACCTTCCTCCTTGCTATACCAAGCTGAGATGCCTAGAGCCACCTCCATCGCCATCGCCTTACCTTTCCTTCATGATCCAATGGCTAAAAGATAATTAGAGATCTGATCCAACGGTGACAGGTGATTCTAGACTTAAGAAGGACCACCAAGCATGATCAAAAGCCCACAATAATCTAGATTAATAGATTTGATAGCTCTTGCTTGATCTGACTTGGTTTGGATGATTTTAACATGATCTGATGAACCATAATAATTTTAAGAGTTCTACCAAGACTCAAACCCCAAGTCCTACATTGATTCAACCTTCACTAAGCTTTATTTAAAAGATCCCAGACTACAAGAGAAGATCATTCTGGAGAGAGGGTATGGTACAAGATAGAGGGTATAGCTTGGATTATGGGTTGGTCTCTAAGAGTGAGGTTTCTTAGAGAAGAAGCTCTATCTTTTTGTTGCCTAGCTAAAGCAACCCAAGAGGGAGGGTGAATTGGATTTCAAAAAATTTCAAAGAATTAAAACTCAGGTGCTAGTGTGTTTTCAAATGTTTATGTTCTCAATAATGATATGCAGTAGAAGTAATAAAGTAAATGCAGAAAGAATAATAAGCAATCATAAACATAAAAATTTATAGTGGTTCGGTGTATCTCAAAATATCTACGTCCACTCTCCAAGCTCTCCTTGGGTATTTCACTATAATCCAACCTTAATTATAGTAGATTAGTTTTTCAGGCTCAATAATCAAAACCCCTTGGTTTTTACTCAAGGCTAACCAAAAACCTAGTTAGTTTTTCACTCCAAGCTCACCAACAACCTTGTTGGTTTTCACACAGGGCTAACCAATAATCTCAGTACTAGTTTCAATCCCCTTAAAACTAGTACAACAAAATAACTCATATCAGTAAAGTCCATATCACCCCCTCTACTTTATTGATAATGTTGTAATTATTGATGGTTTAAAATATAATTTGCTTAGCACAAGCTAATTTTGTGATAAAGGTTTCAAAGTAGTTTTTGAATCTTCTATGTGTATCGTATCTAGTCTTGATGACAATGGCATCAAGTTTATTGGTCATAGGTATAAAAACATTTACATGATTGATCTTGATGATCTACCTATGCAAAATGGTCAATGCTTAGTAGCAATAGAAGCCAAGATCAATGAAACTATTTGGCTTTGGCATCGTAGACTAAGGCATGCAAGTATGCATTTGCTTTCCAAATTAAACAAAAAGAATCTTATAAAAGATTTACCAAAACTTACCTTTGAAAATGATAAGATTTATAGTGTATGTCAACTTAAAAAATAAACAAAATCATCTTTCAAACCAAAAGTAGTCTCTACATCTAGACCTTTAGAATTATTTCATATGGACCTCTTTGGACCTACTAGAATAACTAGTTTAGGAGGCAAGAAGTATGGTCTAGTAATTGTAGATGATTTCTTATGTTTTACATGGATAATATTTTTAGCTCATAAAGATGAAACATTTTTTGCATTTATCAAGTTTTATAAGAAAGTTTCAAATGAAAAAGGTGTTTCAATCGTTTCTTTATGTAGGATCATGGAATCGAGTTTGAAACTTATGATTTTGAAACATTTTGCAATGAAAATGAAATTCATCATAACTTTTCTGCACCTAGGATATCTTAACAAAATGGGGTGGTAGAAAGAATATGACACTAGAAGAAATGGCATGTACTATGCTTTGTGAAAATGATTGACCTAGATATTTTTGGATGGAAGCCATAAACACTACATGGTATGTTTAAAATCATGTTTTGATCTGACCGATTTTGAAAAAATGAACTTTGAAAAGGTAGAAAACCAACTATCAAGTATTTTCATGTATTTGGATGTCGCTGTTTCATTCTAAACAATGGCAAAGACAATCTAAGTAAATTTGATGCCAAGTCAGATGAGGGTATCTTCTTAGGATACTCTACCTCTAGCAAAGTATATAGGGTCTTCAACAGAAGAATACTTCTTGTTGAATAATTCATTCATGTTGTTTTTAATGAAACTAATGATAAATGTTCTAGAAAAGAAGATACTTTTGATGATGAAACAAGTATCCAAAGGATTGAAAAATTGACAATCAATGAAGGACCTTCCAAAGAGCAAGAACATGATCAAAACCATGAAGAAGAACAAGTACAAAAAGTTGGGGCTTCATTAACACTCAAACCATTACATAGAGAATGGAGGTATGCTCATGAACACCCTAAAGAACTTATAATTGGTGATCATCAAAAGGGATAAGTACTCATTCCTCACTAAGAAATGTGTGTGATTATTTAGCATTTGTATCACAAGTAGAACCTAAATCAATTGAAAAAGCTAAAAAAGATCCTAATTAGATAAATGCCATGCAAGATGAATTAATTCAATTCAAAAGAAACAAAGTTTAGACTTTAGTTGAAAGGCCTACTAATGTTTTAATAATGGGAACCAAATGGATTTTTAGAAATAAACTTGATGAAAATAAAGTAGTAGTTAAAAATAAAGCTAGATTGGTAGTAAAAGGTTATAATCAAGAAGAGGGTATTGATTTTGATGAAACTTTTACTTCGGTTGCCAGATTAGAAGCAACTAGGTTACTACTTGCTTTTGCTTGCTTTATGGATTTTAAATTATTTCAAATGGATGTTAAAAGTATATTTTTAAATGGTTTTATTGAAGAAGAAGTGTGTGTTGAATAGTTTCCTGGTTTTGAAAATCATGCATGCCCTAACCATGTTTTTAAACTTCCAAGACTTTATATTGTTTAAAACACGCTCCAAGAGCTTAGTGTGATAGGTTAAGTAAATTTTTACTTGAAAATGGCTTTTCCAAAGGCAATGTAGATACTACACTATTTTTGGAAAAGAAAAATGATGATCTCTTAGTAGTACAAGTTTATGTTGATGATATCATTTTTGGTGCTACTAATGAAATACTTTGTCAAGAGTTTGCCAAGCTTAAGTAGGGAGAGTTCGAGATGAGTATGATGGGAGAACTAAACTTCTTTCTCGAACTCCAAATCAAGCAAACTAGAGAAGAGATCTTCACCAACCATACTAAATACACAAAAGAAATCTTAAAGAAGTTTGGGATGGAGATAACCAAGCCATTAGGTACACCTATGAGCCCTTCTTGCAAACTTGACAAAGATTAATCTGGTAAAAATGTTGATCAAACATTATATAGAGGTATCGTTAGTTCATTATTGTACTTAACTATAAGAAGGCCATAAATTATGTTTAGCATATATATGTGTGCTAGATATTAGTTTGCTCCTAAAAAATCTCATTTATTGGTTGTTAAATGCATACTTAGATATTTATCTAGCATAATAGATATTGGACTATAGTATCTAGAGATTCATCAATAGAATTGATTGCTTATTCTGATGCTGACTTTGCTGGTTGTAAACTAAATAGAAAAAGTACTAGTGGAACCTGTCAATTTCTTGGAGTTAATTTGATTTCATGGTTTAGCAAGAAATAAAATTCAGTTACTCTATCTACGGCAGAAGCAGAATATATAGTAGCTAAAAGTTGTGCTCAAATCTTATGGATCAAATAACAACTCAAAGACTTTGGTATTAAGTTAAATAAAACTTCCATAAGATGTGATAACACAAGTACAATCAATTTAACTAAAAATCTAGTTCAACACTCAAGAAGCAAACACATTAAAAAAAGACATCATTTCATAAGAGACCATGTGCAAAATGGTGATATAATGCTTGATTTTGTGTGTACTAATAGGTAATTAGCAGGCATTTTCACTAAGCCCCTTAGCAAAGATAGGTTCTGCATAATTAGGAGAGAATTAGGCATCATTGACCTTTTTGATTGAAACTCTTTCAAACACTTCTTTGAATTTTTTCAAAAATTTCAAATCCTCTCAAATATCACTTGGTATGATCCCTAGAACCCCTTGAGTTTTATCATTTTTATTGAAGTTTTTCCTGATTTTTTTCTAAATTTATTGACCAAGTGTTGACACTTGAGATTTTCCCAAGTGTCGACACTTGAGCTTTGTCGACTCATGGAAGTGTCTGACACTTGAGAAAATCATAAGTGTTGACTCACGATCGATTGACCTATTTTTCTAGGGCATCACTGAACAATCCTTCCCCATTTCTTTTTCAATCTTCTCTCTCCTAAGTGGTCCCTAGCCTCTCCCATTATCCTCCGACAATGATTTCCCAATCCTATCCTTCCATTTTTGGCAAAATCCTCCTTCTCTCCATCAATCCCGACTGTCCCTTGTTATTTTGGTGGCCATGGTCCAAGGAAGCAAGTGGCTTTCCAAAAGAAAAGGTCTAGATTCGAGCATGAAGAAGCAAGCATAGGGGAAAGGAGATCGAAGGCATAATAGGATCCAACTGGGCAATGAGATGAGCCCGATGTTCAGGCGGCTGCGAGAGCACCCCCTCCATAGCCTTTCCCTGTAGCTGAAAGGATGGCATGGAAGCTGATTACCTATGGTAAGATGATAGATCTACCAATTCTGGACTTTGAGGGTTTCATGATTGGTGATCTGCTGAGAGCTACAAGACTGGTCCCCTTCTACATCATGCGAGAGCGATACTACCCGCATCTAATGAAAGAGTTCTTTGGTAGTATTGCCATAGATGGGATCACTTGGATTGCTCATGTCAGGGGGTATAGATCCCAGTTACTCAAGAGACACTCAATCGGGTATGAGAGATTCCTCAGCATGGATTGGTAGCTAGCTGTGTGGCAGACAGAGATGTCACTTTTAGATGTATTTTGGAGCGTGATGACATCAGAGGTGTATCTTCTATTTCTATGAGTTAGCTATCCATGGAGATAAGACTGCTACATCATATCATTGCTCGCATTCTTCTTCCAAAGATAGGTTGATTTGATTTCATTACTGAGCGAGGGCTTGTCTTGATGGTGACTCTGACCTAGAGGACATCCATCAACCTTCTAGTGCTGATGGTGCATCAGATGGGTAAGGCGGCCACCTAGAGGGTCTACCATACGGGATGGGATTGACCTATATTTATCATGCTTTTAGGATACCTTTGGAGGGCGAGGCCTCCAAAGAGATATTGCACACTGATACCTATGGCAAGAAGTCACTACATCAGATAGGATACAAAAAGGTGGGAGGTAGATGGAAAAGGAGAGAGTTAGGGCAGGAGCCTGATGAGGAGGGTGAGATTCGGGCAGCAAAGGCTGGACCTTCTACACCCTCTCCTCAGATGACTCCCTCCATACGAGCACCAGTCACTGGATCTGAGTCTGTGCTAGCTACATCCCCTTCTACTCGAGCTCCTTGACATACTTCAGTGACAGACTCTGGATTAGAGGATAGGCTGACAGAGTAGATTACTGTGATCTGAGAGGATATATTTAGTGTATCTATTAGGACCAATAGACTACAGATAGAGCTGCAGAGTCTGAGAGCACATACTGATAAGCAGCTTACTTCGATCAAATAGAGTATAGAGGCAGGCTTTACTAAGATCTAAGATCTTTTAAGATCTTTGTTGCCACCTCCAGCTTCAACAGGACCTTCTGTTCCACCTCCACCTCCTTCTCTAGCTGATGATGATAATGCAGAGGATACTGAACATGATAATACTGATGATGATAGTGATGCTGGTGATGATGACCCAGTAGATGGTGAGACACAGTATGTGATGAGTCTGCACCAGATGTCCCACCATCCACTGAGCATCAGCCTATAGTTGATACAGCGATATTTCAGCTTAAACTATGGATCCTACTTCTACTGATTAGCATGCCATAGATTCTCCATTCCTCACATCAGATGATACTCTTGAGACTCGTGCCACCAGGACCTCTAGGATCTTAGATCGCTCTGGCCGATCCCTTAGTACTAGAAGCATGACCCACAAGACCCCTAGACCATCTGCATCTCGGATCATGACACTTGTTATACTAGATTTTTCATCAGATGAGGAGTAGCCTCATAGATGCTATGCTTATCTTGTGTTACTAGTACTTTCTATGGTGTATTTTAGTTCATGTATGCTATTTTGTTGATGTCTTGCAAGATTGATATCTGCAAGGACAACATTTGCTATACTGAAACTTTTCTATCTATGATAGTTATATTTTTTTTTATTACTCTTCTTTTTGTCTTATTAACCTTTGTTTGACAAAAGCACTATTAAGGGGGAGAAAATCTTTTTAATTTTTAATAATGACAAAAAGGGAGAGTATGATAGATTATATAAGCAAAAATCTAAAATTTTCAAGAATTCACATTTTACTTAAGAAAGAGGGAGAAAATCTCACTTTGTTTAACTCACTAACTTTAAAAAATTGTTGTATGAACTAAAGAGCTAATACATCTTCATCTAAATACCTTCATGAACTTTGATATGCTAACAAATGTGAAGTTTTTTGATGAACTTCTTCAATTTACAATGCCTTTGAAAATATGCTTACTTGAAAGCTTAATATAATAGCCAAATTTAAACTCAAATGCTTATATACTCAAAGTTTTGTCATCATTAAAAAGAGGGAGATTATTAGCCTTGGCCCTTGATTTTGATGAATAACAAAATGTTAAGCATATGTTTTGTACTAATGTTTCAATTGGAGTTGTGAATTCTAGGTTACAGGTACATCAAATTCTTTGTACAAAAGCATCAAAGCATTTACATTAATGCTGTTGACTCCGTTATTGATTTTGATGATAAGCAAAATGCTTAAGTATAAGTTAAGTAATAATAATTTCTTTGAAGTATGTTTTTATAGAAAAAGGTGCTCATAAACTTAACAAAAAATTGTTTAATTGAAAAGTCCCAAATATGGATGGAAGATCTGCTCAAAGAAGACTTTGGTAGTTGAAGAATGCTTGAAAGGACACAAGAAGTCAACACAATTTTGTTTTAGCAAAAGTTCAGTTGTTTTTATGAAAATCTTAGTGAAATGTCGACTCAAAGTGTCGACACATGACTCAAGTGTGATACATGACTGAGAAGGTGTCGACTCAAGCTGGTACGCAGCAATAGTTTTAGATGGCATGGCTAAAGTGTCAACACATGGATGTGTTGTGTCGACTCAAAGTGTCGATACATGGATCAGCTCATTGCCTAAGATTTTTGGATTACAGAACTTGCTGAAGTTGATGACTTGCCTGAAATATCGACAAATGAATGCAAATTATCGACTTAAAGTATTGACTCACCAGAAGAAGTGTCGACATATCTGAAAATTCCAGAGGACTTTATTGAAGACATTTGAAGTAGGTGTCGACACATGAAGAGCAAGTGCTAACCCTATGTGTCGACTCACAGCCTAAAGTGTCGACACTTGAAGTTTTGGAAACAGTAATGGCTAGTTTTTTAAATACAGAACTCATTCCTCTTGGCTCTCAATGGCTAGTTTTTCATGTCTAATGGCTAGAAATCGAGTTTGAGGCCTTGGAAAGGTATTTAAGTGATTCAAATCAAATCAAAAGAAGAGAGAATGAAAAGAGAATAACCAAGAGAAAAGAAAAGAGAGCATTCATTCCTATTCATTGAGTTCAACTACATTCAAGTTAAAAGCAAGTCTCCAAGCATTCAAGAGCCTTTAAGAGCTTTCAAGATCAACCTTCTTAAGCATTAAGGCTATGTTTGGAAAGAGAATAAGAGGTGGAATAAGACCGTAATTCCTCTTATTCTCCCAAATAGCTCCAAACCCGAGGTGGAATAAGCCAAAAAGCTTATACTCGTCAACACATTAATTACGAAATTGCTATTCCATGGTTTCCCATGGAATAGTGCTATTCCTGGTTTATGGATTCCAGGGTATTTTTGAGATTTCAAATATAAAATTATTATTTTATCAAGGATATTTATTTAACTATAAAATTAAAAATAAATTTTATAAAATAAATTTTATAAATCATTTTATCTTATATAAAAATATAAAAAATATTTACTTAAATATAAAATTAAAAATAAATTTTATAAAATAAATTTTATAAATCATTTTATCTTATTATTTTATTAGGAGTATTTTTGGGATTTCAAAAAATTTCTCTCCTATTCTTAGTGGAATACAGGATTATTCTCATGTCATCCAAATACCATTTGGAATAACACCACATTAATTACATAGAATACTAGATTTTGATCCAAACAGAAATTGAGAATAACAACGAGAATAGACTATTCTTGAAGAATACCTATTCCTATTCCAAGAATAACTTTTTGCCATCCAAACACTACCTAAAAGAGGCTTCATCAAGTTGGAGGCAGCACTACAACAAAGTTTCAAAGAAATATCCGCTTTTATTAGAAAGATTTTATTGTTTCTTTACTTCAAACTTATATTTGTTGTAAAGGTTTTTGGTTAGCCTATTGGAAAACCAAGGAGGTTATTGGTGAGCCTTTGAAAACCATTTAGGTTCTTGGTTAGCCCGCAAAACCATGGGAGGTTGGTGGTTAGCCTTAAAACCATTTAGGTTCTTGGTTAGTCCAGAAAATTAAGTGAGGTTTTGACTTGTAAGCCTTGTGAAAAGAAATGGGTTTTGATTAGTGAGCCCAAAAAACTAATCAGCTATAATCGGTTGAGATTATAGTGAATTTCCAAGTAGGTCTTGGGGAGTAGATGTAGGCGTATTGGATAGCACCAAACTACTATATTTCCTTTTTGTTTGTGGTTGCTTGTCTCTTTCATTTGCTCTTCTCTAATAACTTTTATATTTCTGCTGCTTATTAAAAACATATTACACTTACATTCATATACTAAGTTTAATTATTGGATTGGTGCACACACTTGCATTTAAATTTTTAGAAACCAATTCACCCCCCTCTTGGGTTGCTTACTGGGTAACAAATGCAAGATGAATTTTAAAGTTTAAGAAGTCTTCTCACTTTGGAAAGCCAAGAAATTGATTACTTTGGTCATTATGGAGAAGAAATTGGAAGTATATTGGACAAAATTTAGAGTTTTGGAGCTTGGCACATACTTTGGAATTGGCACAGATAAAGTGTCGACCTTAGTGTCGACTCAAGTGTCGACTCATGAAGCCTAGTGTCGACACTTCTAAAGACTGGGATGTATAAATTTTGCCGGCACACCAAGTGTTGACTCAAGTGTTGACCCTAGTGTCGACTCACAGGTCGAGTCTTGGCCTGAGAATAGAAACAAACAACATTATTTTTGGACTCCAATAGTGTTGACCCAAGTGTCGATCCAAGTATCGACTCACAGGTCGACTCTCAGATCGACTCATGGCCTGAGACAAAAAGGTTACAGAACAGTGTCATTCCTGGATTTTTTGCCAAGTGCTGACTCAAGTGTTGACTCATAAGCTAAAGTGTTGACTCATAGGTTGACACATAGCTTGAGACCAAAAATAAAGCAAAACCATGGATTTCAAGAATTATACCTGGTGTCGATCCAAGTGTTGACTCAAGTATCGACCATAGTATCAACTTATAAGTGACTCACAGGTTCTGACAACAGTAACGGTTATATTTTTCGAAGTTCAAAATTGACTCAAACTGTCCATAATGTCTAGTTTCTTCTCTTCAATGATCACAAACAACTTTTTGAAGATTTTTTATATATTTATCTCTCACCAAACTTATTAAATACACAAGAGATATAAGAGACAATTCCTATCATTCTAAAAAGCTATTGAAAAGACAAGAAAGAGCTAAAAAGAAGATTCCAAGTGAAAAGACTTCACTCTAGTTGTTGAGCCTTCAAATCAATATCCAAAAGTATTCGTTGAAAGCTTCCAAGAAGAAGAAGACAACTCAAGCATTCAAGAAGAGCTTCATCGACATTATTTTTGTTTTTTTGAGAGCTTTTTCTTGTACTTAAAACTGTACTTTTGGTCTTATTTGTTGTAACTAGTTTTAAGGCTATTGAAACTAGGGGTTAGGCCCTTCCAAGCCATGAATTGGAATACAAGCCTAGGGTTGGCTTATGGAAAAGGTTGTTGATGAGTCTAAGTGTGATAACCAACTATGGGTTTGACTTATGAGCCCTTGAAAACAAGTTGGCTGTAATCTTTGGTAGATTATAGTAAAATTCTCAAGGGATAGCTTAAGAAGTGGATGTCGGTACTTGGAGTGCACCGAATTACTATAAACTTCTTGTGTTTGTGTATGTGATTTGCTTTCTCATTCCTTTCTCTAGCATTGCACTTTATTCTTTAAAGCACTGCATTTGGATCACATTTTGCACATTCACATTGTTACACAAACACATTAGTTCAGCATATACTTAGTTTAAATTTTTTAAAAATCCAATTCACCACCCCTCTTGGGTTGCTACATTGGGCAACACTTCCTGATCGAGGTTTTAATCTGGAATACATGGCTTACACTCTCTATCGACATGCCATGATCTTAGGATATGGAACATGCCTTAGACAGGTAATCATAATATGGCAGATTAAATTCTAATCTTGCAAATCAATTAGATAGTTTATGCTCTAAGCGGACGTGTCCTAATCTCTGGATATGACCTATGCCCAATAAGAAATAAATTGTTCTAGCACTAAATTTGCAAGAGTTATGGATCTTGCAATCAATTAGGTAGTTTATATTCTAGTAGACGTGTCATGATCTTCGGATATGGTCCATGCCAATAAGAGAAACTACTCCAACATGAAACCTGCAAGAATCGTTGATATTACAACATAAAGAAAAAAAGATAAAAACCTATTTGCATGGTGGATTCGGATTCCTAGGTTACTTCTCCTGCTAATTGATTTAATTAAGTAATTAGTTGTTATCTTTTAATAACTCTTACTCTTAATCCAATTCTCTATAATATTTTTTTTACTCTTTCTCATGAAATAATCATCCTTGATCCTCATGGATATGATCCCAACTTATCGCTAATTATAGTAGTGAGTAGGTTTTATTTTTGATTTCTTACGATAGCGATCATTTATATCCAAAGGTAAAAAGGCCAAGAGATCTGTTAAGCAATGGTACCCTATTGAGTAACTGGGCCTCTTCATTTGAATAAGCATTGTGGTTCATATCAAAAGGTGAGGATGCTAATACTTAAGAGGTTAGAACATTGCACTAGACTCCTTTCTATAAAAAAAAAGAGGACTAAAGTATAAAAAGATGACAAACCCAACTCAAATCAAGTTAGATTACTTAAAAAGTAGGTCAGGGGGATGGTAAGGAAGATCTCCAAAAAAATTTTATGGTCAATACTCAATTACTAATTGGGTTAACTCAGCGATCCAATAAAGTACATTTTTAATGATCTAGTTGGATATCAACTATCTCTAGGATTGTCTAAGTCAACACTATATACATATATATAAGTATTAATTTAAAAATTAAATTAACTTTATTTATTCAAAATTGATACTTCTATATATTGTTTATAGAAAAAAAGATTGTCAATTCAAAGAACTTGATTTATAGGATCAAATAAAATAAATTTGAAGCGAATCAAACTTAAAATGAGCCTGAAATTAAAGTTTAAAATTTGTTAATAAACTTACACAATTTTAAAGTGGACGGTCCATCATGGACAGGCTATTTGGTCTATAATATGCTCAAAGATCCATAACAACCATTTTTGTTGGTCCACGATAGAAAGTCGTGGACCAGGAAGGGATTTTAACCATGTTCCACCTCCATGCCGCTGCCCGAGCTGCCATCCACCTTGTCTCCAGCCGATCTACCACAATCTGGTGATTCCTCCACTCACCGGTGATCGCTGTCATAGCGATCAAAAACAATTTACCAATTCAACTCTATAGCTAGGGTGAGTTGGGATCGTATCCTCAGGGACCTTAGGGCTATGTTATGATTTAAAAGAGAAGAAGGATAATTGTTGTTGCATGAAAATAAAAGTAAGCAGGAAATAAACTACTTTTAAAGGTGAGGCAAGTGAAAGGGATGGATTTTGGAGTAGAAGATTGATTTTGCACTTGTCAAATAGTATTTCTTTTATAATTAAGAAGTAATTGATTTTAAAGATTTACCTGTCTTCCCTTTGCATGCCCTGTACTCATAATAGATCATGACGTGTCTTTGGGAGGCACTAGGTATCCAGCTCTTCTTTCCTCGGTATGCCCCATATCCATAACATATCACGACGCATCTCCGAAAAGCAAGAGTTGTCCCTAACCTCAATCTAACAATAAAGCATAATAAAGAGCGAATAAAAGAGAACAAATAAACTTATAAATAAAAGCATACTCTTTTATTGCAGACCAAAGAAATATAAAAGACTGGAGAACAAGAAAATCCCACTCAACCATGTACAAAATCTTCTCTTCCCCTCGCACTTTTGCACTACCCTATTTCTAAGCTGATCCCCTCCTGCCCCCTATGCAAAGGCTCTAGAAGGACTCCAGGGAGTTGCTTGCCATAGGTAGAGGCATAGAAACCTTTTTTTAGGGTTTAACAGGGGAAGGTTTTCGTGGAGTTCCAGTATAGGACTAAACAAAAGAATCAAAGGAGTGGCTAGGATGCAATTTTATATTAGATCGATGGTTAAATGGTGATCCAAATCCCAATAATAATAGACTTCCAATTTCTCTCAATATTTGTTTATCTAAAATTTTTAGCCCTTGGATTGCTTTGAGATCTATGCATGTCCCCTTCCTTCAATCACCCAGCTTTGTAAATTTCACCCGATTGCCACCCACCACCAAAACTTGAATCTTTGCCAAAATCTCCTTGCACCATCGAGATCTTGTTACTGGAGTCACCTCACACTACCATCATTGGAATCACCACCGACATCACTGTTGGAACCTCCGTCAGAACCCCTATTACCACCATCGATTGTGAGATGTCCCTGTTAACCGTGGAGTGCCATCTTCTTCAAATCCACCACTACCGATTGCTTTTGCTCGTCGATGCTACTACTGTTTCTGTCTCCCTTGCCGCTAGTATCTTTGTTGCCCAAAGAAGATTGCTCAGGAGTCTTTGCTGACCATGGATTGGAAAGCCATCACTGAACTACCATTGCCATCAATTTGAAGTGCCGTTGTCCTCTTTACTGGACCGAGTGCTTCGCTGGAGTCCCTAAGATGGTCGTCGGCCATCCTACTAGTTGGTGATTGATACCCATGGTCCATGAGGCTCAGCTATGGACCAGAAGTAATTGATGCTTTTGGACCATTTGATATCTTGTGAACCAGGTAGCCAGTCCACTATGGACCGACTGCTTTTAAAATTTGTGTAATTCTTTAATGGATTTTCAACTTCGATTTCAGGCTCATTTTAAGTCCGATTTGCTTCAAATTTGTATTGTTTGAATCCATAAACCGAGCTCTTCGCATTGGTAGTCTCCTTTCCTCCAAATGATGTATAAAAGTATCAATTTTAAATAAATAATATTAATTTAATTCTTAAATTAATAGTTTTATTTATGTACATAATGTAATTATCACATCCCCAACTTGAACTTTGCTCATCCTTGAGTAAAGCATATAGATTAGCCATATATACAAACTCATCCTTGAATTGAAAGTTGACATAGTGATGTGGGACAAATAATTAAAGCCTAATTATCAGAGAATAGCAATGAATAATTTTTTTAGATTTTTTTCAGATTTTTAAGGAAGACTCAAAGGAGACAGTAAAGGAAACTATATCTAGCTAATTATCCACAAGTACATCTAACAAAGTAACTAGACAAGCAGGATCTAGTATCTAAGAAACCACCAAAATTAGGGTTTTCTTTCAACAAATTAGAGATCATAGAGAAGGGAATAGGATTTAAGTTTTACCAACTAGATCATCTCTCTGATGCAAATCTGGCTGGACTCTCAAGATTCTGTGATAGGGTTTCAAGATCTCGATCCCAGGCTCTGATCTTCTGTGCGATGCCGATTCCGAGGTAAGAATATCTATCTTTGATTCCAGATCACCTACAAATACTCAACAAAGAAAACTAAAGTTAAGAAGCAGCAAAGAAAGGAAAAAGAATGGAATGGAAGGGTTAGAAGTGATGGCTAGGATTTTTTGTCGACTGGATAGGTAGGATAACTAGGACCTCACACCTCGCGATGTTCCGTAGAATAAAGAAAAGGGCCTCACACCCCGTAATGCACACAGCAAAGGAAAAAAATTTGGCATAGCTTCTTTATTGATGAATAATAATAATAATTACAAGGGGATTGATGGGATATTTATAGACCCTCAATCGGTGGTGTAAGGGATTCAAACATTAAGCTTTTTCTTGCATAGACTATAACTCCTAGAATTTTGATCTGGGCAGCCTGGACTCATGCTTGTTGGGCTGATTTGGACTCTTATCCAAAGTGGGTGGCAATCATGAAGTGCTTATCCATCTTAGGTGCCAACTATAAGGATTAGTGAGGTGGCTTGATGTAGGGTCAAGATGCTCCATCACTTGGCCATGGTTGTTGGACTCTAGAGTCTTGATATTGTAGGCTTCTATAGATAAATGGACTCTTCAGTCTGGATAGAAGAGGACTCAAGAATTTTGGTGAAACTCTTGAGTTCCTGGATCTTGAGCAGCTTGTAACATGTTGGATTGAAATGCTTGAAGTAGAAACCCTTCCAACCTTCTCCATTTTAGGTGACAAGATGAAATAAAATTCCTTGGAATTTGGTGTTGGAAAGAGGGTAGGAAGAATGGGCCGACTCCTTAGATTTGGCATGGAATTCTTCAAGTGAATGGCGCCAAATGGGAAGAGTCCTTCTTAGTTACTTATCTTAAAATAAGTTGCCATGGAATCTTCGCATGTGGGTGCTAATTGCTTCTCAAGTGGCTGATCAAAACATGACATGTGGGATGTCCAAACAAAAGTGACATGGCATGTGTTCTTGTCCTAAAATGAAATGGCATGACATGTCCAAACATGACATGTGTTGTTGTCCCTTGATGATGTGGCAGGTGTTGTCCAAATTCTTGAAAAAAGGTGGTATCAAAAATAAACTGACTTGGGCTAGCACATGGAGTCATATGGCTTGTCTCGGGCTAGCACATGGCTTGTCTTTAGCTAGCACATGGTCTTCAATTTGGTCCCCCTTGAATTATAGGACTCAATAACTAATTTTTACAAGACTCAAAACCAAATAACTAAAGCCCACTTGATCAATTGGAACCCAATTTGATCAATAGGAAAGACCTCATGTAACAAAAAAGAATAAATTGGTAAACAGGGTTTGGCCTAAAAGGCTAAATAACAAAATCCTGATTATAGTTGGTGAAAAGGGCTAACCCTAACTAATCCAAAATAATAGAAATTGAAATAAAATATTTACATGATAAAAGTGGTTGAGTTCAGGGCTTTATTCACAGGTGATCCACAGGGATGTGGGTTCAACCTATCGATATTTTCTGACCCTGGTGTCCACACCACATAGGCGGTCTTAAAGGTAGCTGATACCTAGCTAAACCATTAAAGTGGTACTTTCTTTGATCATTGAGTCAACCTAATTAGTGATTGAGTGTTGTCCATAGAATTATTTAGAGGTCTTCTTTACCATCCCCCCAACTTACTCTATAAATCCTCTAACTTGATTTAAGTCGGGTTTGTTATCCTTTTACACTTTAGTCCTTTCATCTTCTTTTTTTTACTTTTTTTTAAGTCTATTGCAATATCCTAACCTCTTAAGTATTAGCATCCTCATCTTTTAACACGAATTACAATGCTTATTTAGGTGAAGGGGCCCGGTTACTCATTAGGGTGACATGGCTTAATAAATCTCTTGTTCTTCTTATATTCTGATGCGAACCATAATGCTTACCTAGGTGAAGGGGCCCGGTTACTCAATAAGAGTTCAAGAATAGCTATGAGGTCAGACAACTCTCTAATAGTTTTTTTTTTGTATAATGGACATTTTATATATCCCAACCTCCACCTATACTCTGAATAAGCAAATTCCTTTTTAACATAAAAAGGAAGAGTTTTCTAGGATCACTCATAAAATTTAATTTGGTCAACACCCCACCATTTGTTGGGTTTTCTTAATAAGTTGCCCCTTAGTATTTCTAAAACTATCTAGGCCATTGATCAATCATTGATTATGGTGCCTATTTAACTCCAATTTGAGACAATAATTAGGTACACATAACATAATCATTTCTAACCATACTCAAAGATTTAAACAAGTTTTCTTCTTCCTAACTTAATCGACATTGTTCTCAATGGAGTAAGAAAGAAATTAAGCACATAAGAAAAAGAGAGAATACACCTGAGATGAGGGTGCTTCGAGAGTTGAAGAGGGCTTTTTGAAGTAGTGGGCCTTTATTCTTTCACCTAAGTTTTTATAATTATACTAAAAATAAGATGAGATTGTTGGGTTGCCTCCCAACTAGTGCTAAGTTTAACATCTTTATCCAGACTTAGTGGATCTTTTAAATTATACCAGTTGATACATCCACTAAATTATTAGGTATACCTAGCCATGGTGGATGGTTGGACGAAGTCCAGTCAGTGATGTTCCACACATGATTTCTTTTATGCATGTCTACAAGATGTAGCTTCTGATAGTAGGTATTAGGAGATGGCTTGATATGCTGAGTAGATATTGGTTTTAATGCTGGGGCTAGGTAAAGATTGAAGGATGCAACAAATTGCTCAAACTTTGGTGTCCAAGGTGCATCTAATAAGTCACTCAGCTTCGCCATGCTATTTATTCTAATGCAATTTAGACATTTACGGGATGGGTCCCTAATAAAGTTGTCTAGGCTATGATACTCAAAGTCTACATTACTTGGTTCTGGAAGTGACAATTTGGTTGGGCAGTCTACTAGAAAATCAGAGATTGTCTCTTCAATAGCTTCTTTGGATTCATTTGGTAAACCTACAAGTTAAGTTTCCTTGTCAAGGGTTGCATCATGTTTGAAGAATGGATCATTTACCTTGACTAGGAGTGGCTCTTGTTCTAGTGTAGGTGAGGTCTCTAATGAGGAAGCTATTGGTGTATCAGGGAGATGGGCCATCTGCTCATATTTCATGGTCCATGGAGGAGTGGAACTAGGTGGCTCTAATAGTGCATTCACTTCATCCATGTACCCCTCTATGTTAATGATGTCCACATCAAAATGGGCTAGACAGGCTTGTAGAAGGTCTTGTGTGGGAGTGTTAGGGTGGTTTCTTCTACAAATTCCTCTAGCACATTTACTTTATCAAATCCAACACTTTGTGGTATAGTGATTGCATTAAATATATTCAACCTCAATTTTTATTCTCAAAGGATACGTCCATGGCTCCTGTCCTATAGTTGATGCGTGCATTTGCTGTAGCGAGGAAGGGTCGGCCTAAGATAATGGGAATGTGTCTTGGGTTGCTACTCGATTCCATGTCAAGGACTAAGAAGTTAACTAAAAAATAAAACTCATCTACCTTGACTAAAACATCCTCAAGCATTTCACCCAGTACCTTAATTGTTCTATAGCTAACTACAAGGTGACTGAAGTAGGTTTCAATTCTCCTATTCTAAAGAGCAAAGAGTTCATACACCGAACTAAGTAGAAGGTTTACACTGGCCCCTAAGTCCAGGAGTTCTTTTTCAATGTGAAAGTTCCATATGACATAACAAATAATGGGAGCTCCTAGATCCTTGAGTTTTGGAGGGGTGGTGTGCGAGAAAATAGAAATAGTATGTTCCATAAGGCATACTTTCTTTGGGATTTATGATCTAGATTTAGGTTTCTGGGTACATAAGTCTTTCAAAAATTTAGCATATGCCAGAACCTGTTTGATTGCATCCAGGAGGGGGAGATTAATTCAAACTTGCTTAAATAATTCTAGTGTCTCCTCGAGTTCTTTCTTCTTCTCACCAAGAATAAGGGCTTTTACGGCATCTGGATATGGTACTTTAGACAAGTAGGGTGGTTCTGGTGAATTTGGTTCATCTTCTTTTCTCAGATCCTCCTTGTTCTTAGATGATTCTGATTCATGTTGGGTTGGAGGTGTGGGTGGGTCTCATTGGTTCTACTAGTTTGCTTAATGACCTTTAAATTCCTAAGAGTCATGACTGATTTGGCATGTTTAGAAAAGGTTTCTAGGATATTGGAGCCTTCAGCCATGAATTGTCCTCTCGGGTTGCTCTCAGGTTGAGATGGTAATTTACCTCCTTCCCTTCTACCTAGACTTGCCACTAATTGATCATTTCTAACCTAGCGATGTATTGTGTATGAGAACTGATTATTTGGAAGTAGGAGGTGAGGGTCTGAATGTTGACTTTTATTCGGTCTAAAGCCTTCAAAACTCTCTCCTCAAAAGCTGGGGTATAGCTAGTGGAGGATGGTTGAGAAGGGTTTTGGTATTGCAAGTGAGGTATGCTCCTATAGCTAGTTTCTTGGTAGTTTGGGTTTGATAGAATTGGGATAGCAGGTGGCTATGATTTCTAGGAGAAATTAAGGTAATTGGGCCATCTTAGGTTATAAGTGTTTGAATAAGGATCGTTTCCTGGTTTACGAGCTTGTTGGGCTTGAGCTTGTTGAACCTGTTCATGGACAAATTCAGGAAACTGGGCAACCACTAGATAGTCTATGATATGGTGGGTGGGGCTAGAATAGATTATGCATACTTCTCATTGTGCACTAGGTATAGGTGGGGTAGGAGAGTGTCCCTTACCAAACATGTGATCCATCCTTTGGGACAACTCATCTACTATCTTTTATGACCTCTCATTCATTTTATTATGGATATCTATGTAGTGACAAACTTCAAAGATTCCACTCCTTTTTTGAGGAGCAATGAGTATGTCACTACATGAGGCAGACATATGGTGTAAGGAATTTTCACTTAATGTCTCAAATAATTGCCATGCCTCATCCTCACTTTTCAACATGAAAGTTCCTCCACACGAGGCATAACCATCTGTCGATGTTTCTCTAGTAGACCATCATAGAAACACTGGACTAGTTGCCACTTTGGAATTGCATGATGTGGGCACTTTCGTATTAGGTCTTTTAGCCTCTCCCATGTTTCATGGAACATTTCCCCTTCCATTTGGAAAAAAACTAGTTTTGGCTTTTCTAATCTGGTTGGTTTTTTCTATAGAAAAGTATTTCTTGAGAAACTCTCTTTGAAGTTGGTCCCAGGTTGATATAGTTACTAAATCTAAGGCACTCAGCCAATATTTGGCTTTGTCCTTAAGTGAAAATGGGAAAAGTTTCTATCTAAGGGCATCATCAAAAAAATTTTGAACTTTTATCATAGAGCAAATCTCAAGAAATTCACCTTGGTGTTTATAGGGATCCTCGTTACTATGTCCATGAAAAGATGGTAGCATCTAGACTTGATCTCATATTAGGTGGCCTCCATAGGAGGTGCTTGGATGCATGGTGAGTATGAGTACGAGGATGGGATAAAATATTTTCTTAATGGGCGTGGAGGGTTGGCATCACTAGGGTTGGCCATATTTGTAGCCCGGATTGACCTAAGAGACTTCTCTAACTTTTCATCAAATAGTTGCAAGTCAGGTTGTAGTGATCATCTGATGCGAGATGAACATGAGAAAATTTTAGATTAGAGAGCAATTATTTTCTGATTTTTATATGGTTTTGTTCTCGAAAAGAAGTTAAGCATAAGCAAGGGTTTTCATGTAAAGATTAAAGTCCTACCCACAGATTAAGATATAACATAGTGCTAAATAAATAGGATCCTAGGGTTAAGAAACCCCTAATTTAGAACATGCTCATCTTCAATAAAATAGAACTAAAGAGAAGGGTTCGGTTTGCGTACCTGGCAATGATGATCAGTCTCTAAAACGAAGGGGTCGCACAACACTCTGGATTGATGCCTGGAAGTAGAAGCCTGTTCCTGCAGATGCGCCGACTTTTCTTTAAATGGTCCCGAAGGCAAAGAAGACCTCCTCCAGGGGTCACGACACTGGAGGGATTCTGTAAATACCAAGGGTTAGGAGTGTAAAAGATAAGAAAATAGCAAATAGAAGTTGGGGTACAGAAGAAGTCAGGAGGGGCACAGGAGGTTGATTGATGGCCAGGTGGAGGAGGATGCCTGGATTTAGAGGGGGCAGCCTGGAGGATAAGAATGCCGAACTCCTGGCAGGGAAGAAGGACTCGTGTGCCCTGGGCATAAAGAGGATATGGCGGCCTAAGGTTTGGTGGAAGATGGATGGTGGACTAGATTGGAAGATAGGAGGGGGTGGTCTAGGGTTTATGAAGATGAAAGGTTGGTGCCTTGGGCTTTAGAGGATGGAAGGGCTGGCGGCCTAGACTGGATGAAGATGGGGATGGCTAGGGTTTGGATACAGGAAGACTAGATGAAGATGGGGACGATTAGGGTTTGGATACAGGAAGATAGTAGGTTGGTTTGGGCCTCACACCCTCTCCCTCGTGGAGAGTCAATGCACTAGGCACGGAAATAAAAGAAAACACTTAAATTTTCATTCATTCAATAATTCTTGATTACAAGAGGGAGGAGGGATATTTATAGATCACCCAGCCCTCTCCCTGTCAAAGTTGGAGTACAAAGTTGAGTGGGATAAGGAGATTGGACTCCTTGTAGAACTGGGATTTTTGACTCCTTATTAGACTGGGAGGCCTGTTGATGCGGGATGACACTAAGATTGCTAATCATGCAGGAAAAATAGTAAACTAATTTTTTAATAATTTTTATAATTTAGGTTTGTAGGCTAAATTCCAAAATAAAAGTAAGAACAAGTAATAGAGTAGCAATATAAAGAATCATCATGATCGCAGGCATACTCATGCAAGATAATGAAAGACAGGACCTGGAAATTGAGAAATTCCTAGTTTATGATAGCTTATCTTCATCAAATCAGAAATTAAAAGAAGGGAATGATGTTACTAATCAGTGATTTGAAGAACTTTCAATGAAGAGACACACATCACTCTGATTGGAGCCTAGAAGATGAAGCTCGATTTCCCTTGAATTGATGACTGATTTGGGTGGTCCTAAAGGCAAGGAAAGCCTCCTCTAGGGAGGTGAAACACCTCAGGGATCCTGCAAATATTAGGATCAATCAAAATAGTAAGTAAGAAAAAGAAAGGAAACTAGGTTTAGAAGGAATCAAGTTAGGGTTTAAAAGCTAGGTGGCTTGAAGCATGGTGAAGATCTCCCTGCTTGGAGGCCTAGGGCACTCTCTTCTTGATGTGTGAAGACTTGGATGGCAGCAAGCTAGAACGTGGAAGGATGCTAGGGCAGCAAGGAATTCGGCCAAGCATAATAGTAAACAAAAAAATGAACAAAGTAATACACAAGCTCGCAAGCTCAAATAAATTTACCAGGGTTTTGATATCACGAATAAAAATTGATTACAAGAGAGGGAGGGGTGGGCTTTATATAGAGCTCCCATGCCCTCTAACTAGGGTTACATACTTGAGTTTGAATAACTAAACCCAAACAATTTAAGAATAGGAATCCTTGTTAGGTTCGGAATTTGACGTAGTCTTCTCTTTCTCCCTTCATGCTTTGACTAGTCAACTCATGGGCTCCTCCTCTTGGCTTGGACTTGGTCAAACTCCATAAATTCAATTTTGGACCTTGGGGCAGCAGCAAGGACACCTCTTTCATGGGCTGGGATGAATATTTGAGGGGCCCAGATGGGCTTCCAGGGGCTAGGCGCATGGGCTGGCATATTCCAGAGAATCTGGCTGGAATCTTGCTTCTTAAGGTCTTGGGCTTGGTGCCTAGGCTTGATTTCTCTTTGGTTGGGCACAAATAGACCTCTAGAATCATGGATGCTCTGGTTTGGGAATATGCTCTGGCATCTGGGCATCTGAAAGGAATCAGGGTATCTGGAGAGCATCTGGAGGGTATCTAGGGCTCCGAGGTGTCAAACAAAATCCCATAAGCTGATGTAAATGCCTCTGGCTCCTAGATGAGGCCTGGTGGGACTCCAAAATAGGGTAATCTCCTCTCTTGTATAAAATTTGAACTCATACTGGACTCATGGCTAAAGTATAGGACTCAAAATACTGACTAGGTTGAGGGTTGAGACAAATCAACTAACCTCAACTTATTACAGGACTCAATCTTAATTGATTATAAAATTTTCAAAACTTTGACACATGACTAAGTAAATCATCTGGGATCCAGTGATCTATATCTGATCCTGGTGTCCCCACCAATTCTCCCGGGGTGGGAGGAACTCGACCCTGTCGAGTATGGGTCAATTTGGCTCAAGGAGTGTTTGGGTTGAGGTGCTGAAAATCCGCACCAGCGTTCCACAAGTACTCAAATTCTGGCCGACCAAGCCACAGGATCAAATACCACTGACAGTCTCTATATCAGTACCGATAGCTTGATCGTCCAGAGCTTTCTCAATCTTACCTCACCAAAAGGCCAAATTATATGTGGTCGCTTTGGGATGGGTTCTCTCTCAAGAAACGGGAGTAGCTCAAGGGGCTCGTTGGGTATCACTGCTGGCTCCCTAGACTTTACAAAGTCTGAGATGATGAAGGTGGAGCTAATACCTAAATTAGGTGATATCTCAAGCATATAGGCATTGGGTCCACTACTATTCTTTATTTTGGATGGGCCAACTTTGCGAGCAGAAAATTTCTTTATCAGCACATATTCCTCTATAGAAAATCCTTCATCTTTCTTTTGGAAATTAGCCAAATTGTTATTTAGTTCATTAATTATGTTTAGCTCTTGACTAATTTCATGATGCATATGCTGTGCAGAGGCTAGTATAGGTGCAGACAAGTAGATTGAGTCTATGGACTCACATTCAGATGTTGTTTCATTACATACACCTATTTCTTTTGGTTGTTCTTTAGGGATTAGATTATGGGCTTCCTCTATGAACAACTCTTGTAAATTATTAATTTTACCTACATTGTTTGATCCTGGCTTAATTATTTCTTTTCGATTATTATAGTGGGTTCAGGATTAATTCTCATGAATTCCTCAGTAGGTTCAGAAAGGTCTTCCTCTAATTCTTTAGCTTTAATCAAATTAACTCCTGATTTGCTCTAAGGCTACCAGAATTTCTCCTAATTGAATTTTTGGGCTGAGTGGGATAAATCACAAATTTCTTCCCATGATGATGAAAGGTACGGATGTTGGTTTGACCAGATAGAGCAGCATCATGATCATATAGCCATGGTCGACCTAGAATGACACTACTAACCTTCATGGGAAGGACATCACACCAAATCTTTTTTTCATATGATTGCAATTTAATTAAGATTTGGCACATAGACTTGATTGGCATAGAGGTGGAATCTACCCATGATACTTTATAGGGGTCGAGGTGTGGAACTAGGGTCAAGCCTAAAGATTTAACTGTCTCAGTAGCAATGGCATTGACACAACTACCACTATCAATTATAATCTTACATACTTTATTTCCAATCTTAATAAAAGTCTGTAGGATGCTAGTCCTATGCCAATCTTCCTCCGGTTGGGTTTGGGTTAAAATACATCTAACTACTCCTACTTGATCAAATTCCTCCTCATCTCCGTCATATTCCTCTATCAAGTTTGGTTCAGCCTCATTAACTTCTTCTTCTACATCCTCATGTTTGGGTTCAGGCTCTTGTTCCTCTAGATCCCTTATGTGTAATGATCTGGTGGGACATTGGCTAGCATAGTGACCTACCTTATTACACCTAAAACAAGCATTGGGGTTGGGGCTTTCTGAAACATTGGTGCCTTACCCTTATCGATTCTAGCAGGTGCATAATTACTGGAATTAGATGGACTCATACTCGAGTTAAGTCGAGATGGATTAGGGTTGGGATGGTTTTGGCTGGAATTGAATCAGGTTGGATTAGGGTTGGGTCGGACTAGGTTAGGGTTTGGCCTAGCTGGGTTGGAGTTAAATCGACCTGGATTAGGGTTGGGATTTGGTCTACTCTGGTATATTTAGTTTGGATTTGACTTTGGGAATGAGGTATCATTCCTAACAGGTTCAGACTTCTGATATGTAGGTACTCTTTGGAATTGTTCATAATGTCTACCTATTTGATAGGCATGTTCTAAATCTTGTACCTCTCTCATGTATAGTTCTTTTTTGATATCTTCTCTTAATCCAATTCTAAACTTGGACAAGGTTTGATCTTTAGACTCGGATATATTACACCTAACAACAAACTCATCAAATTCAGCAATATACTTTGACACTGATCTATTACCTTGACAAATTTTATTCCATTGGTCTAAGAGTTGTTGATCGTAGGATACTGGTAGGTATTTCTCCTTGAGTTGCAATTTCATCTCTTGCCAAGTAGCTATGGGTGGAAGGTCTCGTTGTCTCCTAGTTCGCTCAATATTAGCCTAATGTAATCTAGCTTGATGAATCAACCTCATCTTGGCAAATCTATATTTCATCCCTTCACTCATTTCATACCATTCAAAATAATAATCCATATCACCTGCCCAATCTACGTAGACCTTTGGTTCAACACTTCCATCAAAGGTGGATGCTTCAATCCTAATATTTCTCATGGCCCTTTCATCTCGATCATGGACTTCCTGTTGGGGCCTTCTACGGTTTGGGTCATGGATAGGGTCAAGGTTATGGACTCCCCTATGGTTGGGCTCTTGGTATGGTTCCTGAGGTTGAACTTTTCTATGGTTAGGCTCTACAAAGGGTTCATGAGTCTGGGTTCTACTAGAGTTGGGTTCCATGAATTGAACCTGGGTTTGGGTCCTCCTAGGGTTGAGCTCCATAACTTGGTCTTGATTTAAGGTTCCCCTAGGGTTATGAGAGGTGGAACAAGATGGGTCAAGATTAGGTTCAGCATTGGAGTCTTGGGTTTTCTCTATAGTCTCTAGTCGATTCTCTACTTGGTTTAGTCTAGTGGTTAATTGGTCAATCCTAGTGGTTGTTTTATCGTTGGTTTGAGTTATCTGGTTGAGTTGAGTGGTCAACTAGGCAAGCTGGGTTTGGGTTTGATAATGTTTGAGGTCCATCTGGGCTAACTGATTATGGGTTTGGGTGTTGGATTGGTCAAATTTGAAGTCCATCTTTTCACTCAGGGCTTTTATAAGGGCTTCTATATTGGACTCCATGGGTGAGTTGGGTTGGGGTGTAGACTTCTGATATTGGGTTCCCAATCTAGTGGTCATGCAACAAACAATCAATCATAATGAGATGGTGTAGCCAAGCATGCAAAATGGGTTAGCTTAGTCTATGGTTTTCTAGATCTAGAGCCAAAACTGGATGGCTCAACTCAACTTATACTTAACCCAGTAGCAATCCTTCCTCTAGCCAGGTAGAGGGTGGGAGTGTGGGAGCCCCCCTGCTGTCGCAAGGATCCAATTAAAATCACAACACCACTTAGGTTGTTTAACTCTGTTCCCTTAGCCTTAGACACCAAATTTTAGTAATAGCCACAGGATTAAATGCACTAGTTGGTCCACATAGCTCAGACCCGACCTATTGGTGTCACCTAGCCCTCTAGGGCAAATTAGGTCTAATTAATTTTAATTAAGCTTAGGTCAATATGATGATGGTTGTTTTGGGCACAGGACAGGTGATGAAATCCTACCCTGATGTTAGATATTGATTGCCCTTAAGATTAGATTAAAAGATGATGTCATTCAATGGTCCTGATGCAATCTAAAATAATCAAAAAATAAAATATTTTATGTGTGTTTTATGAGGTTGTAAATTAGGTTTGGATTGATTAGGTTAGCGAACAAATTGGGCTTGGCATTAGGGTGTGTGGAAGTTGATTAGGTTAGGTTGAGTCAAGTGTAGAAATATCAGAATTAGGGTTTCAGATGATGCAGGTTTTAACATAGTTACTGATGCAAAAAAAATTTAAAAAATTTCAAAATAGAGGACAGACAGAGATGATGAACCCTATCAAATTTGATGCAAAACAAAAATCAGATGATAATGCAAATTCTAGGATTTTCGGATTGATAGAGAAATATCAGGATTTTAGTTAGGGTTCTTAATATGCCAAATTTTAGGGAATTAGAGTTTTGGTAAAATTAATTAAAATTTTTGAAAATTATCAAGACAAAACAGAGGACAAGACGTGAAAATTTCACAGAAAAATAAAATTCCTAGGTGGTCAAAATCAAAGAAAAAGCAGGAACCTAATGCAACTAGCAAGATGCAGAAATTAGGGTTTATGATTCTAATACAGATAAAAACTATCCTAAACCCGCTCTGATACCAAACTGATGTGGGATGACTCTAAGATTATGAATAATGTAGGAAAAATAGTAAATAATTTTTTTATGATTTTTATAATTTAGGTTTGTTTGCTAAATTCCTAAATAAAAGTAAGAACTAGCAATAGAGAAGCAATGCAAAGAATCATCATGGTCGCAGGTATACTCATGCAAGATAATGAAAGACAGGACTTGGGAATTGAGAAACTACTAGTTTTGGATAGCTAATCTTCATCAAATCAGAAATTAAAAGAAGGGAAGGATGTTACCAATCAGTAATTTGAAGAACTTTCGATGAAGAGATCACACAACACTTTGATTGGAGCCTGGAAGATGAAGCTAGGTTTTCCTTGAATTGATGACTGATTTGGGTGGTCCTGGAGGTAAGGAAAGCCTCCTCTGGGGAGGTGAAACACCTTGGGGATCCTATAAACATTAGGGTCAATCAAAACAGCAAGTAAGAAAAAGAAAGGAAACTTGGTTTAGAAGGAATCAGGTTAGGGTTTAGAAGCTGGGTGGCTTGAAGCTTGGTGAAGATCTCCCTACTTGGCAGCCTAGGGAACTTTCTTCTTGACATATGAAGACTTGGATGGCAGCAAGCTAGGGCATGGAAGGATGCTAGGGCAGCAAGGAATTCAGCCAAGCACAATAGTAACCAAAAAAAAAAAAAATAAAGTAACACACAAGCTCGCAAGCTCAAATAAATTTACCAGGATTTTGATAACATGAATAAAAATTGATTACAAGAGGGGGAGGGGTGGGGTTTATATAGAGCTCCCATGCCCTCTAACTAGGGTTACATACTTGAGTTTGAATAACTAAACCCAAACACTTTAAGAATAGGAATCCTTGTTAGGTTAGGAATTTGACCTAGTCTTCTCCTTCTCCCTTCATGCTTTAACTAGTCAACTAATGGGCGCCTCCTCTTGGCTTGGACTTGGTCAAACTCCATAAATTCAGTTTTGGGCCTTGGGGCAGCAGCAAGGATGCCTCCTTCATGGGCTTGGATGAATTTTTGAGGGGCCCAGGTGGGCTTCCAGGGGCTGGGCACATGGGCTGGAATATTCCAAGGAATATGGCTAGAATCTTGCTTCTTAAGGGCTTGGGCTTGGCGCCTGGGCTTGATTTCTCCTTGGCTGGGCATAGATGAACCTCTAGAATCATGGATGCTCTGGTTTGAAAATATGTTCTGGCATCTGGACTAGAATCTGGGCATCTAGAAAGTATGTAGAAGGAATCATGGTATTTGGAGAGCATCTAGAGGGTATCTAGGGCTCCAGGGTGTCAAACAAAATCCCATAAGCTGATGTAAATGCCTCTGGCTCTTGGATGAGGCATGGTGGGACTCCAAAATAGGGTAATCTCTTCTCTTGTATAAAATTTGAACTCATACTAGATTCATGGATAAAGTACAGGACTCAAAATATTGACTAGGTTGAGGGTTGAGACAACTCAACTAACCTCAACTTATTACAGGAATCAATCTTAATTGATTACAAAATTTTCAAAACTTTGACACATGACTAAGTAAACCATCAGGGATCCAGTGATCTATGTTTGATCTTGGTGTCCCCACCACCTGTCTTCTTGTCGGACTGGGTGGCTTGACTCCTCTTAGGCTTGGCGTGCCAGTTCTTGTGGACTTAGGCTGGGGCACCAATTTTTGTGAACTTGGATTGGGGTGCCAAATCTTATGGGCTTAGGAGGTGCCCTTCCTTGTGGGCTTGGCGGCATGAATGGGGCCCAGGCACATGGGCTGGGGTGGCTTGAGTAGGGGCCTAGGCGCATGAGCTGGTGTGGCTTGATTGGGGGTCTGGTGACCCTCCTCTTGGATTTAACTTGAATGAAAAATTACAGGACTCACTTGATTGGACTGAAACAAGGGACTAACTTGCTTTGATTGAAACAAATGGACTCACTTGACTTATTGGGCTCAATTGACTCACTTTATTACATGACTCAATCTTTACTACAGGATTCAATAGACTACAAGACTCGAAATTCTAATCAAAAATCCGTAATGGGCCTAGTAATCTCTATCTGATCCTAGTGCCTGCACCAATTCTCCTAAGGTGAGAAGAACTCGACCCTGTCATGTAAGGGTCAATCCAGCTCTGGTACTGCTCCAACAGGTCTAGGTTAAGGCATTGCAGATCCTCTCGAGTGATCCATGAATCCTCTAATTCTGGTCGACCTTGCCAATGAACCAAATAATGTTGGTAGCCTTTATTCTGGATACTAATGGCTTGGTCATCCAAGATATGCTCAATCCTTTCTTCTTTCCCAGGCAAATTTATTGGTGGACACTCAAGAATAGGTTCACTCTCAAGAATAGGGTCAGGTCCAAAAGGCTCACTAGGTATCAATGTTGGCTCCCTATACTCAACTAGGTCTGAGATATTGAAGGTTGAGCTAATACAAATTCAGGTGGTAACTCAAGCATATAGGCATTAGGTTCAACTTTCTTTATCACTTTGAAGGGTCCAGCTCCATGAGCATGTAACTTCTTCATGGTTCCCAGAGGAAACCACTCAGGCCTAATCCTAATCATTACATAATCTCTCTCAACAAACTCCTTGACTCTTTTTTGGGAATTATCCAAGTTTATATAAATATCATTGCTCACAATAATCTTATGGCTAATTTCCTTATGCAAATCCCTAACATACTGTGCAAATGATTCAGCTGACTCAAAGACTGTGCATGTATGGGCAAGGGGATTAAGTCTATGGGTTTCTTAGGATTATAACCATGGACAATCTCAAATGGGCTCTTGCCTATGGACCTATTAACTGAACTATTGTAGGCGAACTTAGCTCTAGGTAATAAGAGGTCCCAATTTTTAGTGTTCTCGCCTACCAGACATCTCAACAAGTTTTCAAGGCTTCGATTTACTACTTCAGTCTGGCCATCGATTTATGGGTGGTAGGATGTAGAAAATTTGAGCTTGGTTCCTAACATGTGCCAAAGGGTCTTCTAAAAGTAACTGGTGAATTTGACATCCCTATCAGACACAATGGTTTTAAGAAGGGCATGTAACCTAACCACACTATCAAGAAAAAGTTTGGCCACCTTGGAGGCATCAAAGGTTTGGGAGCAGGGTATAAAATGAGCCATCTTGGAAAACCTATTAACCACAACATAGATAGAATCATGTCTCCTTAAGGTCTTAGGCAATCCTAACACAAAATCCATACTGAGATCTTGCCAAGGACAGTCAGGTACAGGTAAAGGGGTATACAGGCTAGTGTTTTGCTTTTGTTGTTTGGCAACAGCACAAGTTCGATATCTAGCCACAATTTGGGTAACATCCCTTTTCAGACTTGGCCAATAGAACTTATCTTCAACAGCTAGAATGGTCTTGTTCCTACCAAAGTGACCAGCTAGACCTCCTGCATGTGGTGAGGACACTAGAGCTAGGAAGAGACATCGGAACCCTCCAAGCTCATTATGGATTACCAATAAGTAGTCTGTCTTCTTCCAGTCATGAGTAGTTGAGTCCTTGTAATTAATTGAATCCTATAATTAAAGTTAGTCTACTTTAATTTGCAATGTGGTCAAATTAGGTTAGGTTTGCTTGGATTGAGTCATGTAATTAGTACTTGAATTTGTCAAGGGGGTTCATAAGTCAGCCAAGGTTCAAGCCCAATTGATAAAGCCATGTCATCATGCCATGTCATCACTTCATGCCACATCAACATGTCATGGAGTCTTGTCACCCACCACTTGGAGTAGTATGCCACACCACATCACCTTGGTTGGCCACACATGAGTAATTTTCAAATTAAAAGGAGTTCAAATGGAGGACATGAAGAGTTATCAAGATAGCAAGACATCAAAACATCAAGACATCATTTAAAATTTAAATCCAAGAAGGGTGCCCATGAATTTTCTTCTCATTTGTTGCCCATTAAAATTCCATTCAAGTTGTCACCAATTTTAAGAGTAAGAAGGGAGGGCACCTCATCTTGTCCTCTCCTGGTCGCCCAAATTGGAGAAGTTTGAATTCAAGGGGGTGCCTATCATGAAAGAGTTTCAAATCCAAAGAAGTCCTATTTAAATCCAAAGAAAGGTGAAATCAAATGGAAGATATCTTTATCTACTTTCAAATTTGAAATGCAAAGAAGTCCAAGAGGAGTCTAAGCCATGAATTGTCACCCATTCACATCATTTGGATTTCAATCAAAGAGGAGGAGGATTCCATCTCATTTTGTCACCAACATTTCTTGAAGTATCAGCACCTCATCTTATTCTTGTCGCCCATCATGAAGTGCATCAACTCATCTCTTTGTCGCCAACATGGGGGAGTTCAAGTGCAAAGGGCCTATTTTAAAGCTCAAGGAGTTTCATTTCAAGAAAAGATAGGAGTCCAACATTATCCTCTTAAAGGGCCTTATCCTCATCTATCTTGTATTCAAAGGAACTTGTTCTTATCTTGCTACCTTGTATGGAAGGTCTATAAATACCACTCCATCCCCCCCTTGTAACTAGTTTATGTCTTTTAATGAAGCTATGTTCTTTTCTCTAATTTCACTGTTAGGAAAGCATTCTTATTTGTGAGAGTGGGTGCTGAAACCCAAGGGTGCGAAGCCCTAGTTGTCTTCCAAGTTCCAAGATCCAAGATCCAGGACGCCATCCATCCTTTCCCCTACCTCCCAATCTTTCATTCTTTCATTGTTTTCTCAATCCTCCAAGTTTTAATCATTGTTTTTTGCAAGATCCTTGGTGTTCATGATCTAAAGAGGAGGTTTTCCTTGCCATACAACCATCTACGTGAAGATCTACAAAGAAATCGAAGTTTGGAATCCTACCGCGAGATCTTGAGATTTGAATCTAGATCTACTATAAAGGAGGGATAAAATCGCTATTGGCAAGTGAAATTGATTCGAATCTCATTAGATCTAATTAGTTGAAGCAAGGAAGTCCTAGTTTCGGTGGTTTCTTAATCATCAGACTTGGGTTTCTTTGTGTGATTGCATGTGATTTCATTATGGGTAGTTAGTAGTAATCTAGTAGTCTTTCTTTCTTAGATCTATTGATATCTTTACTTGAGTTTGCTGCCATAGTTTGATCATTGCTTATTAAAATTAAAAAAAAATAGTTCTTAATCATTAGATCAGCATCGCATCCATCCCACATCATCTTTGGTATCAGAGCAATAGGTTAGACTAGGACATATAGTTAGTTGCTGAAATTTCTGCATCATTCTAGAATTATATCTAGAAAGCTCATCTATAACTCTTCAGATCTTAGTTTCTTTTGCATTATTTTAAGTGATTTGGCTAGATTAAAAAAACAGATATGTAATCTTCTCTCATAGATTTTAGATCTGAATTTTTTTCAAAAAAAATTGCATTATTTTCTTAGTACTTTATGGTGGAAGGAAATCATGCCTCTTAAGCGGATATACGAAAGTATACTATCATAACCCATGGGAGTAATGAGCTGTGGACGGATGTGATAACCTGATATTGGAAACCATTGTACTTAGTGTATGCTTGTTTGATTTGTTAATTTCTTGAAAGATTGCATGTTAATCTTCTAAGCATAACTTAGGATAAGATTCTGGCATATTTAGAATTCTGAAATTATCCAACCTAATCTCTAAGAAAATAAATAAATAAATAAAATTTAATTTCAGCAATTTAAAATCAGAAATCTAAAATTTAAAATTCAAAATTCAAATATGAAATCTATTATTGAAAATTGAAAGATAAAGTTTAAATTTTGAGTTGGAAGTTTTATCTTTATCTTTATCTTATCCTATTAACTAGTTTGATTGGTTGTGCATTCATCTTATCTGAAATCATTTTAAGGACATGCTATCATAAGATAAGGGAAGGATTTCATCACCTTTCCTTGGCATAAAAATAACCAACCTCATCTTGCATTGTCCTAGCCCTAATCTAAAATTGAGTAGCAACTTAAAAAACTAGGGACACTCACAGGTCAGGTTCATATACATGTTAAGCCTTTGTAGTAATTGATTCTGTGAGTGCTTCTGAATATTGCTGTTTAAGGCTAGGGGTCCAATGGTAAATGCCTTAAGTGGATTTATGGTTCTTTAATTAAGACCTCATGAAAGTGAGGGAAGCCTCCTACAGTCCCACCTCTAACCTGGCCAGTTGAAAGAGTACCTACAGTCTTGATTATTGCTCAGTCGATTCATGCTATATTGAACTTCTAGGTCTAGGAGCCCTAAAAGCTAGGATTATATTACATGACCATTAGAGCAAGAACCCCATATCAACAGCCTCAAACCCAAACCAGTCCTACCATGGATCCAAATATGGAAGCTTTAATGAGGACTATGACTGAATAGTTTAGCCAGCTTAACACTAGGTTTGACCAAATGGAGAAAAAAATGGATAACCTTGAAAAGTCCCATATGACTCACCCTGATCCTGAGTTACCTAGGTCCACTCCCGTAGGTCCAAGAGCCCAACGTCATGAACTCATCCCTGAATCTAATCCTAGGCAACTCTACTAAGATGTCAATGACCGAGAGGACAAAGCCCTTAGGAACATTAGACTAGATGCACCTACTTTTGATAGAAACTTAGATCCTAAGGTGTACACTAATTGGGAGAGTGACATGCACCATTATTTTGAGTGGTATGAGATGTCCAAAGAAAGGAAGGTCAAGTTTGCTAAGCTTAGGTTGGTCCGACAAGCTAGATTGTACTAGAAAAATGGTGTGGGCACCAGACCTCTGATTAGGGTTTCAATTTTTGGATCCTGTAATAAGGCTTCAAGCCTATGCATTGTGATTTTAGTCATGAAGTTAGTCTCATTTATTTTTGTTTAATCCTGTACATTGACCAATTGGGTCAAGTTGTGTCCTGTATTGAGTCCAGTCCTGTAATGATTCCAATCCGAGTCTGTTTGAAGATTGGGCCCAAGCCGGAGTGGTCTACGAGTCTAGTCCAATTTGTAATGGGTCAAGCCATCTTCCAAGCCATGAAGGATGCCACTTGGCACCACCTCATCTATCCCACATGGCACCACATCACCTTGACATGTGGATGGCCAAGGCAAGAAGGGAATGCTAGAATTTATGGGTGCCATTCCTTTATTCTTTCCTCCCTTCCCTCCCCCTATCAAGCCTCTTTCCAAAGGAGCTATGGATAGCCAAGGAAGGTCAATGGGCAATGAAGGCATGATCCTTGTTTCAAGCCCCATATCAAGTCTTCTTTGCAAAGTGCTTGGTTGGCTATGGAAGAAAATCATTGACCCTCAAATCAAGAAGACAACTCCCTTATTTCAGGCCCCATATCAAGCCATCTTCTTAAAGTGCTTGGTCGGCTATGGAAGAAAATCATTGACCCTCAAATCAAGGAGACAACTCCCATCTTTCATGCCCCAAATCAAGCCAGAAAACCTTGGAAGAAGAAATTTGAATTTGGGCACCCTCTTCATGAAGCTTTGTATTTTTGAAATTTGAATGGGTTTTAAGGTGCATATATAAAGGGCCTTACCCCTTCCTTATAAAGTTTATTGATAATGAATGAAAAAATACAAGTTTTTGAGAGCCAATTCTCTTTAGTTGCCTTCGTTCATTAGGAACGTCGATCTCCATGAGGGAGCACCTTCGCCTTCGGGCGTCGAGAGGTGTGAGGCCTCGTGTTACTATCTCTTCCACAACTCCATCCTCCAACTTCGACTCAGAGTCCATTGGGATCATCCAACCGGGCGCCTAGCAAGAGAACTCCACCATCACCACATCAACTCTCTTTTCTTCATCCCTTGTTTTCTTTGTTGAATCCTAACTCCCCTCTTGAATGCTCGTAGGTCCTCTAGGTGACACGAGCATGGAGTCGGTTGCCCTTGCCATGAGACCATCAGACAGCAAGCTAGTGCATCCGCGGGTTGAAGGCTCGATCATCCAGGCCGCATCCGTTAGAGTGAGTGAACTCGGCATCAAGCGCTTCAGATCTTTTGAGGTTTGCAACCCTAGAACTCCGAAGTAGAAATTGATCCGAGAGCTAAGTCCTACGGAGTTTCTCAATCCCAGGGTCCTCTTTTTATCCTTGCTTAGGGACTTACTTGCTTGCCTGAAGTTCTTGTTAGTATAGAACCCTAGATCTACTCCTACTTGTTTTTGGGAATCCTAAACAAATCATTAAAACCCTAAAAATCACCAAAGAAAAATCACTTGCATCATTTTTCATCTTCGCATCTAGTTAGTCCCGCATCATTTCTGGTATCAGAGCTTCATCCTGCATCATTTTTGGTATCAGAGCATGGTTAGGACTTAGCACTTCTTAAGTACTTGGATTAGGTGCTTCACCAGGCCATCCGGTCTTAGGAGAAAAGTAGGGTTTCAAGACCCTCTCCTCCCATTCCACGGGGATCTCTTAAGGCGTTTAGGGGTGCCACTATGATTGACCTTTGAAGGGGAACACAAGAATAAAAGTTTTAAAAACCCAAAAGAAAATTTTTGCACCATTAGATCTCATCTTCTTTTAATTTCTGCATTTTTTACTTTCCATACATGGTCTATTGTTTTAGGTATTGCTATTTGTAGGAACCTCCAAACTCTTTAATTTTTATTTTGTTAGATCAATTTTCGATAATTTTCTCAGATATTATTACAGCTTGTAGAATTTCTACAAGCCAAAATACTACCTTAGAGCAAAATCTGTTATGTGATTTTTCAACAAGTGCATCTTTTCATGTTTTTATTTTTCAAGTAGTTTAATTTTGCATTTAGTGTCATCTCTTGTCATTTCCATCAATTTATTTCTGCTTTCATCCATCAAAAACATTAAAAAAAATATATATAAATTAGATTCATCTCATTAGATCATTTGTATGCCATCATTTTCATAAATCATCTTAAGGTCATCAATTTGACATAGGGTCAGGATTTCATTACCTATCCCTAGCCCAAAAAGTCATCAACCTGCATAACGAACCTGACCCCTAAGAAAAATAGAGTGGACACTTAACTTGCTCTAGTGAGCTAGGGACACCCACGAAGTCAGGTCGAACCAAGTGGCAAGACAATTTAGACAACTTATTTGTGTGTGCTCGAGTATCTGGTGTCTAGAAAAGTGGTTTAGGGACAAGAGACCGAAGGAAGGTGGGTTAGTTCGCTTACCTGACCAATCTCAAATTGGTGTCTAAGGCAAGCAAAGAGGAACCTCCACCAACCTTACACTTACCTGGCCAGGTGCCAAGATATTACCACCAAGATTGTCATCTTGACCTAACATTTGGTTTGAACTCTTAGGTAGTAAACCCATAACATCTTTCGTTGTGTGTTGCATGTCAACTAGATCAGGAGTCCCCTATCACTCCGATCATTCCCAGTCAAGTAAACCCATGGAAAACACCCAAGAGAATCACTTAAGGGTCATCACTGAACAGTTTGCTAGGATAGACAATAGGCTTGATAAGTTTGAAGATAGAATTGGAGCCTTAGAAAAGAACATTAGACCATCCATCGAGCTTGAGTCTGAGTCACTTCCTCACCCTAGGGAATACCCTCAGCGTGATCCTTCCTTAGAGTCTGAAGACCTTTTAGGAATAGTCAGGTGCATCCTTATCCAAAACATAGTGTAAGAAGATTGGCGTAGGACTAACATCCTACAAACCTTTGTCAAGTTAGGGGATAAGGTACATAAGATCATAGTTGATAGTGGGAGATATGTCAATACCATCTCTTTAAGTACTGTCAACGTCCTAAGATTGATCCCAGTTCCTCACCCCAACCCTTATAAGGTCTCATGGATAGATTCGACTTCCATACCTATCAAGTCTAGATGCCAAGTTTTGATCAAATTGCAATCATATGAGGAAAAGATTTGATGTGATGTCCTTCCCATGGGAGTCAGTAGCATTATCCTAGGTCAACCCTGGCTTTACGAATCACCCTTTATGGTTGGACCAATACTTGTGCCTTTGGTCACCATGGAAAGAAATTTGTAATCAAACCAATTCAGCCTAAGGACCAGGTTAAAAGAGAATCAAGTAGCCTTAAGGAAGAGAAGCCTGGAGTCATCCTGATCAAGTCTAAGGAGTTAGAGAAAGAGGTTACTGAGAAAGAACCCTTTAACGAATTTCAGGGAGAAAAGGTTGAACATTTTGAGAAGCTAAATGAGAAAACCCCTAAGCCCATTGAAATCTTTAAGTTTGAAAAGGTTGAACCCATTGATAATCTAGAGAAAGAAACTCCAGAGCCCATCAAAGAATCCAAAGACAGCATCTATGAGCCAAGTTTAGTAGAGGAGTATGGTGAAGATGGGCCTAAGGTTGAAATCATTGAGGAATCAAAGGAAAAAGATCCTGAACCTACTAAAAAAATTTGAAGAAGAAATGACCAAGCCAGAATCATATTTAGTAAATGAACTTGAGGGTTCGCCAGTCTTGTCCATAGAAGGAGTTCAGGAACAAACCCTTAATGAACCGACCCAAAGAGAACATCCTCAAGAGATAGTTGAAGCTCTAAAAGGATTTGAGGATGTACTTCCTGATGAGTTACCTGATCAACTTCCAACCCTGAAAGACATCCATCATACTATAGACTTGGTCACAGGATCCTCTTTAATAGACCATCCTCGCTGTGGGATTGACCCTAGCGAGCCCCAAGATCTACCAGAATAAGTGGACCATATGACACCCATAGAACAATGTCCAAATTTTAAGGTCATCCTGAATAACCAAGGTCTGTTTCATGTTTCCCACAAGCCACCCCAAGACTCCGATCCTTATTTTCTACCCTTCCCTGAGCCTTCTCACATTTCTAAAGCCATGGGGTTACATTTTGCTGAGATTTCTAGGTTGCATGAATCCCTAGAGCCCATCCCATTTGCTACCTACTTCTGGTATACCTTATGGCATTTGCTAAGGATCCATGGTAATTTTTTTTCTGTATACCAGACCAGGGTCAAACCTAGAGAGTCGGTAGTTTGTTAGGTTTAGACTCTAGGAGCCCAATAAAATTTCTCTCAATAGGAATGCATAGTTGAGTCTGTATTTTGCATCATGTTAGAATTCTGCATCAAGTATAAATTTTAAAATAATTTGGCTGATTCCCGGAAGAGAACCAGAGAGTTTGAACAAGGGATTTTATAATGGTTAGGCTTAGGCCTGAATGGTTAAGAAACTTCATGCTCGTGGAGCTGGCCCCTTTAGAGTGATAAGGAGAGTTAGCCCTAATGCCTATTGCTTGAGCTACCCCCAGATTATGGCATTAGCTCGACTTTCAATATCCTGAACTTAGTTGAGTATAGGGAACTAGCAAACATACCCAGTGAGCCATTTGGGCCTACCTTTCATATGAGAGTGAACCTGACCCAGAGTGTCCACCTCCAATTTTACCTGAGAGAGGAGGGTGGATCGACCGTGTCCTGGATGATCAAGCTATGACCACCCGGGGCAAAGGCTTTCAGCATTACTTGGTCCCATTGCAAGGCTGACCGCAGTTCAATGATTCGTAGGATACACGAGAGGACTTGCAGTACCTCGACCCCGACCTTTTGAAAAAAATATCAAGCCCAAATCAACCCTTACTCGATAGGGTCGAATTCCTCCCACACCGGGAGAATTGGTGTGGGCACCAGACCTCTGATTAAGGTTTCAATTTTTGGATCCTGTAATAAGGCTTCAAGCCTATGCATTGTGATTTTAGTCATGAAGTTAGTCTCATTTATTTTTGTTTAATTCTGTACATTGACCAATTGGGTCAAGTTGTGTCCTGTATTGAGTCCAGTCCTATAATGATTCCAGTCCGAGTCTGTTTGAAGATTGGGCCCAAGCCGGAGTGGTCTTCGAGTCTAGTCCAATTTGTAATGGATCAAGCCATCTCCCAAGCCATGAAGGATGCCACTTGGTGCCACCTCATCTATCCCATGTGGTACCATATCACCTTGACATGTGGACGGCCAAGGCAAGAAGGGAATGCTAGAATTTATGGGTGTCATTCCTTTATTCTTTCCTCCCTTCCCTCCCCCTATCAACCCTCTTTCCAAAGGAGTTATGGGTAGCCAAGGAAGGTCAATGGGCAATGAAGGCATGATCCTTATTTCAAGCCCCATATCAAGTCTTCTTTCCAAAGTGCTTGGTTGGCTATGGAAAAAAATCATTGACCCTCAAATCAAGAAGACAACTCCCTTGTTTCAAGCTCCATATCAAGCCATCTTCTTAAAGTGCTTGGTCAGCTATGGAAGAAAATCATTGACCCTCAAATCAAGGAGACAACTCCCATCTTTCATGCCCCAAATCAAGCCACAAAACCTTGGTAGAAGAAATTTGAATATGGATGCCCTCTTCATGAAGCTTTGTATTTTTGAAATTTGAATGGATTTTAAGGTGCCTATATAAAGGGCCTTACCCCTCCCTTGTAAAGTTTATTGATAATGAATGAAAAAACACAAGTTTTTGAGAGCCAATTCTCTTTAGTTGCCTTCGTTCATTAGGAACGTCGATCTCCATGAGGGAGCACCTTCACCTTCGGGTGTCGAGAGGTGTGAGGCCTCATGTTACTATCTCTTCCACAACTCCATCCTCCAACTTCGAGTCAAAGTCCATTGGGATCATCCAACCGGGCGCCTAGCAAGAAGAACTCCACCATCACCACATCAACTCTCTTTCCTTCATCCCTTGCTTTCTTTGTTGAATCCTAACTCCCCTCTTGAATGCTCGCAGGTCCTCCAGGTGACACGAGCATAGAGTCGGTTGCCCTTGCCATCGAGACCTTCGGATAGCAAGCCGGCACATCCGCGGGGTTGAAGGCTCGATCATCTAGGCCGCATCTGCCAGAGTGAGTGAACTCGGCATCGGGCACTTCAGATCTTTTGAGGTTTGCAACCCTAGAACTCCTAAGTAGAAATTGATCTGAGAGCTAAGTCCTATATGGTTTCTCAATCCCAGGGTCCTCTTTTTATCCTTGCTTAGGGACTTACTTGCTTGCCTGAAGTTCTTGTTAGTATAGAACCCTAGATCTACTCCTACTTGTTTTCGAGAATCCTAAACAAATCATTAAAACCCTAAAAATCATCAAAGAAAAATCACTTGCATCATTCTTCATCTTCGCATCTAGTTAGTCCCATATCATTTTTGGTATCAGAGCTTCATCGTACATCAAAAAATGTTGAATGGATCAATCACCAAAGAGGAGATTTGCCTATAGTTACATGGAGAGCCATGAAGATCAAACTTAGGAAGAAATACTTACCCTTGTCCTATGAGTAATGACTTTTAGATCAATGGCAGAAGTTAAGCCAAGGTAATAAATCTGTGTCTAATTACATAGCCAAATTTGACAAATTTGTCATGAGGTGTGGTGTAGCTGAGTCAGAGTCAGTCACCTTATCTAGGTTTAGAGTAGGGCTACATGAGGACATTCAGAGGGAATTATTTCTAAGAGAGGTCCATGATTTAGATCAAGCCTGTCAGATTGCTAGGGATTGTGAGAGATTCCAGAGAGGACCCATTACCCATCGACCCTAACCCAACAGGTTTAGTACTCTTGGAAGTAGGCCTAGTGCGAGCCAGATTCCAAATAGTCGACCCAATCCTACCACTCCACTAGCTCGTAAGGATGATAAAGGAAAGGCACTTGAAATGCAAAGGAATAGACCCAAAGCATTCAATGCTTTAAATGTCAAAATTATGGTCATTATGCTAGTTGGTGCCCTGCGCGAGCCTTACACATAGGAGAATTTGATGAAGATGACCTAGAAATTATGGAAGAATGTGAGGAGGAAGTGTATGAAGCTGAACCAGAATTAGCAGATGAGTATGAAGGGGACGAGGAAGACTTCGAGTCATCTAAATTACTGGGAGTAGTTAGATGTATACTGACTCAGACTAAGAAAAATGAGGACTGGCATAGGACTAATATCCTACAAACCTTCATCAAATTAGGGGACAAAGTTTATAAAATCATCATTGATAGTGGGAGCTGTGTTAATTATATTTCTACAAATATTGTTAAAAATTTAGGTTTAACTACAGTTCCCCATCCTAACCCCTATAAGGTTTCTTGGATTGACTCAACCTCTATTCCTATTAGATTGGGATGTCAGGTTACAATCCAAGTCCAGTCATATCAAGAAAAAGTATGGTGTGACATATTCTCAATGGGGGTCAGCAGTATTATCTTAAGAAGACCCTGGCTTTATGACCATGATGTTATCCTTTACGGCCAATCCAATTCATGTTCCTTTAACCACCATGGTAAAAGGATTGTCATAAATTTGACCCCACCTAAGGATAACTTCAAGAGAGGGTCTAGCAATTTGAGGGAGAAGGAGCCATGACTAAATCTGATCACTGCTAGGAAACTAGAGCATGAAATTACTGAAGGTTTGCTAGTTTGGATTTTGACCTCTAAGGAAGTTCTTGATCAACCCTAATCGGAATACCCAAAGGAAATTGTAAAGTTTTTGAAGGAGTTTCAAGATGTGTTTCCTGAAGACCTCCCTGACCAACTGCCACCATTAAGGGACATACAGCATGCCATAGATTTGGTCCCAGGAGCCACCTTGCCAAACCTCCCACACTATAGGATGAACCCTACAAAGCATCTGGAGTTTCAAAGACAAGTAGGGGATCTACTTCAAAAAGGATTTATTAGGGAGAGCCTAAGCCCATGTACAGTTCCAGCCCTATTAACCCCAAAGAAAGATGGCACTTGGAGGATATGTGTTGATAGTAGAGCCATCAATAAGATAACAGTGAAAAATCATTTCCCTATTCCCTGTCTTGATGATATGTTAGATATGATGGCCGGAGCAACTATCTTTTCAAAGATCGACCTTAAGAGCGGCTATCACCAGGTTAGGATCAGACCCGGGGATGAATGAAAAATAGCCTTTATGATGCAGGACGAACCTAAGACTACCATGATTGCAATAAAATATAAACTAATTTTTTAGAATTTTTTTTTAGGAATTTAATTTGCAGGCTAAAGTTTTCGAAATTGAGTAAAGCATAGCAGGAAAACTAGTAACGAAAGAAACTATCATACCCGCAAAAGACTTATGCAAAATAATAAAAGGGAGGATCCCAAAGATTGAGAAATCCCTGGTTAGGATAGTGTACCTTCAACAAATTAGAAGCTAGGAGGGGGAAGGATTTTACCAAGCATCGATTTGAAGATTTGTTCGAAACTAAGGTCACACAGTACTCGGGATTGTCGCCTGGAAGTCAAGCCTTCGATTCCTCGATTCGAGCAGTTATCTATGATCGGTCTTGGAGGCAAAGAGGGCCTCCTCGGAGTGAAAGGATTATGCCCTATAAGCCAATATCTGTATCTCCCAGACCATTGTAAATTGACAAATTAATAAAGGCAATAATTTTTTCATCATTCGCTGTGTCATTATATGATGAACCCCATAGATTAGGGCTATGGTTGTAGGGCTATGATGAGATCATACCAGTGAGATCTAAGGCCTTAAAACCCTAATCTAGAATATTCCTAGTCATAGGAACCCTGAGTTGGGGATCAGGGTTTCCGGTAAGACTGGCACATCCTATGTATGCTGAAAAGGGTGACTGCTCTCACTGTCATTTGTGTAGGACACTAATACAAGGATGTGGGTGCTCATTAGTGAATGAGTTCACTGAATAGATCCAGTTTGAGAACATCTAATGGAGCCTTAGCTGCATGTCAATGGATGTTTCACATAGTGGGAGTTGTACAAGTAGTCCTATGACCTGAGACTGCCATAATACCTTATGTACATGAACCCATGCTTTGGTTCAATCTCAATCATGACACTGGGTCATGCACGAGGTTGATGCTGGGTATGGTGAATTGTATATGAAGGTATTGAGTAGGTCAACAAGGAATTGATCACTCCTAGTAGGAGGAGATTGCATCCAGCCAAATTAGGTCAGATGATGATTCAGAAAATCTTTGATCAAAGTACAGATATTAGAAATGATTTCTAATATCGAATTAATTGAATCATTAGTGTATGACTGAGCTGGGAATGAGTATAAACTGGATTTGACATGATTCCATATCCATAGTTATATTCGGGATGCAAGATGATTGAAGGATCGAATTGTACGGGAACTTTCCACTGAAGGGTAGTTTTGGAATTACACCAGAATTTCCATATCTTCCGGGTAGACATGACACGTTGCTAGACGTCAATCTTGTCTTGTGGGTTGATCAAATTAAATGGTTTAATTGGATCACTAATTAGGAGGAGTCCTAATTGACTGACTCGAGTTAGCTCGATTTGACCTAAATCGATTAGAATGAGTTCTGATCAGATTAGGTCAACTTGCACTCGGACCCACTGCTGGCTAAGTATGGAACCCAATGGGTCACACACTTAGGACAGATAATCAAGGATTTAATTTGGAATTAAATCTCGTTTGCAGATGAACACACTAGCATGTGTTGCAAACCATGACTTCTACTAGAATCGGATTCGAGTTAGGGTTCCGATTTGGTCTTTTTTAGATCCAAATTCATTCCGGTTTGAATCTAATTGAAGATTTAAAACGTTGGGCTAACAATAGGCTAGCAATTGGGCTAACCTAAGAGGCTAAACCCCTTTCCCACGTCGCCTAAAACCCCTCCCCCTCTCTTCCCACGCGCGCGCGCAAGGAGAAGAGTCCACACGCGCGTGGACTCTCTCCAAGTCGCGTCTTTGCGTGAAGAGAAATAAATTGACCGGCGTTTTTGGCTGATGAGGCGTGGATCAGAGTCCACCTAGGCGTGGACTCTTCAAAATTTGGAATTACCGTGAAAAAGAAAGAAAAAACTCCGAAGGGGCGCGACTCTTCTTTCTGCGCGCGCCCTTCTGAGTTTTTCACGATCCCTCTTCGCGTCTTTCCATCCCAAAGGTCGTGAGATTAATCCCAAAGGCCGTGAGATTAATCCCAAGGGCCGTGAGATTAAGAGAGAAGACGTGAGAAGGGAGAGAGGGATGTGAGAGGATTTTTCAGAAGGAGAAGGCGCCTCTCTGTCGCCTATTTAAGAAGAAGGCTTCACCGTAAAAATTTATTCCAGATTTTCTACGGCGAAGCCTTGCTTCTCTTTCCTTCTCCCTCTCCAGAAGACTGTTTCCCCCTCCTCTCTTTCTTCTTTGATTCCTTTACAGAGCCTAGGCTCTGTCGAATCTCAGAACAGAAGGAGAGTCAAAGAGAGAAACTCTCCGACGGTAAAGGAAGAAGGCGCCCCCTTTTTCCTTCTTTCTTACATTAAGACAACTTTGTCTTAATTTTCTTCTCCCTCCAAGACAAGCCTTGTCTCACTTTAGGACAAGGGCTTATTCTTAAGACAAGAGTGTCTTAAGGGGCCAAAGTTGCCAAAAACTAGGAGAAGGGTAAGAGAGAAAGTTTTAGTCCCTGTTTGGCTAGAGGTGTCCTAGCCAATAGCCCATATATCAAGTTCTTGGGGTAGAACTTGATTGGAAGGAACCCAATTGAGGAGTCACTGTCTTGATCATCTGCCCGTGTGGATCACCATCGGAGGGCGGACAAGTGGACGCCTGGTGTGTTCAAAAGGTTACTCCATTTGGAGTTTATTTCTACATCAGATTGGATATAGCGATCTGAGGTTAGTATCTAAACTATGTTTAAATTTGGACATGCATGTAGTCATAAGTTTTAATTACTAATAAGGAGATTTTGGGATTAGGGTTCGGTCCTGATTTCATAAAGTTTTTGAAATCCACACTTCCGCACTGGTCACCGAACCTAACAGTGGTATCAGAGCCATCCTTATTAGGATTAAAACTTATGAAGTTCAATTCATGATGTAGTATCATGTTAAAGTTTTTATATTGATGCACAGTGCATGTCTTTGATTGAACATGAGTTTGATGATTGCCACCAGTTAGGGTTTTCCACTGAAACCCTAATTGTCTTAGAGATATGAGTAGCCCTGGAGCCATCATACTGAAATAAGGTTGCCCTGGCATAATGGTGTATCCATTATGTGGTAAATGGTTGTCCTAGTATGATGGCACACATTTCACATATTTGCTTAGTTTAAAGCATGTATTAATATATGTGATAGCTTTTAATTGAATGTGCTGGCATTGCATGAACCCCTCTTAAAATTATATTAAGTGGTAGTATAGTTAACCGATAAGCATTATTAGTCATGATGGATAATTAGTCATTTCGGTGTCTAGAAAGGTGGTTCTGGGAAGGTAAAGGGAATCGTGGTTTTTAATTGGTTCCGTTGACTGACCTGGCCAATTTTAAATTGGTGTCTAGGAAAGCAACGGGGGGACCCCCACATCTCTTCCACTAGCCTGGCCGATCTGATTGATTTAATTCTTGACTAACATGCTTGGTGTTAAAATACTATTATTGGCCTTCCTTCATGATAGGTCATCATTGTGTTATGATCTATACTAGGTTTGTTGTGTACACACAAGACCTAATATGGTGACTAACACAATTTTTGGCCTAATACATTATTTGTTTATGGCATGATTTAAAGTAATATTTTGTTGTGAACACACAAGGGTATTACTATTAAAGTCATGACTATATGGCTATGAAGGGTCTTACTTAACTAAAATATTATAGTTTGTTGTGTATACACAAGGCTATTAATATTTTAGAGGCCGAGATAAGTTGAGAATTGTACAGGTTACAATTGGAAAGAGTTTTCCTACCTATGAACTTATATAAGATTTGTTGTGTACACACAAGGTCTTTTATGAGGGATTGGGATCTCAACCCCACTAAGAAAGATCAATTAAGGTTTTCTCGATCATCGTATGGAGGGTTATGATGCTCGATAAAATAGTGGGAGACATAATTAAATTAAAGTCCTAATTTAATTATGTGTTGTCATTTCATGGTTGTTTGCTTATGTTTTCGTTCTTTGTTTAAATGTAGATAAATGGCCTCTTCACTCTCACTCCGTAGTATTTTAGATGCCAACAAATTGACTGGGCCGAATTATGTTGATTGGCTGAGAAATTTGAAAATAGTACTCAGTCAAGAAAGAATTTCCTATATTCTTGATACCCCGATTTTGGAACCACCAAGGGAAGATGCCTCGCAAGAGGAGAAGACCACATATAATATGTGGCAAAATGACTCACTTACTGTCAAATGTGTTATGCTTGCCTCTATGACTAACGAGTTACAGAGGCAGCATGATAGCATGGATACTAACTCCATACTGCTAAATTTAAAAGAGCTTTATGGAGAACACAGTAGAACTGCTAGATATGAAATATCTAAGCAGTTGTTCCGTGCAAGGATGACAGAAGGTACATCAGTACAAGACCATGTATTAAAGATAATTGATCTAATCACTCGATTAGGTCAATTAGGTTTTGTAATGGATGGGGAGTTGAATCAAGACTTGATCTTGCAATCACTCCCAGAGTCATTTTCACAGTTTGTTCTTAATTACCATATGAACAAACTTAATTCTTCCTTGCCTGAGCTGTTGAATATGTTGAAAACAGCAGAGAGCCATGTAAAGAAAAATAAGGCTCCAGTTCTTCTTGTGGATAAGAAGAAGACAGGCAAAAGGGGTTCCAATAAGAGGATGAATCCCAAAGGGGGCATTAAGAAGAAGAAAGGAAAGAAGGCCTCCGGACAGATGACCTGCTTTCATTGTGGCAAGCCGGGTCATTGGAAAAGAAACTGCAAGGTTTACCTTGCAAGTTTGAAGCCTGGTGCATCAGAGGCACCAAAAGGTATGAAAGAAGTTCATACTATTTTGTCATTGGATTCTTCCATTTCAAATACTTGGGTGTTGGATACCGCCTGTGGTCATAACATCTGCAAATCATTGCAGGGACTTCAGGGGCTTAAAGTATTGAAGGAAGGTAACTTTGAGCTCTACGGTGCTGGAGGGGACCCCATCCAAGCAGAAGCTGTATGGACTTATGTTTTGAAGTTACCTTCAGGGAAGATCTTGGAGCTAAGGAATTGTTACTATATGCCAAAAATCATTAGAAATATCATATCTGTACCCTTGTTACTTAAACAAGGATATACTATGAATGTAATGAGCAGTGGCTGCTCAATTTCTTTATCTAATGAAATTATATGTTATGGCATATTCTGCAATGGTCTCTTAACTCTTTCCACTAATGACAATGTTTTTCATGTTTCTAACAAACGGAAAAGAGATGATGTTAACAATACCTTACTTTGGCATTGTCGACTTGGACATATTAGTGAGACTAGGATTAACAAGTTGTACAAAGAAAATTTCTTTGATCCTTATGACTATGAGTCATTAGGAACTTGTGAATCATGTCTCATGGGTAAGATGACCAAGACTCCATTTAGTGGACATGGAGAAAGGACAAAAGAGTTATTAGGACTCATACACACAGATGTATGTGGGCCTATGACAACTCAAGCCTATGGTGGATACTCATACTTCATCACATTTACTGATGATTTTTCAAGGTATGGATTTGTGTATCTAATGAAACATAAGTCCGATGCTTTTGAAAAATTCTTAGAGTATCAAAGTATGGTAGAGAAACAAACAGGAAAAAGTATAAAGATCCTCCGATCAGATAGAGGAGGTGAATACTTATCCACTGAGTTTCTTGATCACCTTAAAGATAAGGGGATCATCTCTGAATGGACTCCTCCTTATACACCACAATTAAATGGTGTTGCTGAAAGGAGGAATCGTACTTTATTGGATATGGTACGGTCCATGATGTGCTTCACGGAGTTACCTTTTTCTTTCTGGGGATATGCTTTGGAAACAGCAACTCATATCTTGAATAGAGTACCATCTAAAACTGTCTCTAGCACTCCATATGAATTATGGAGAAGTAAGAAACCCAATCTTAAGTATATTAAGATATGGGGATGTCCAGCCTATGTAAAAAGGAATTTTGGACATAAACTAGATGCTAGAGCAGACAAATATCTATTTATCGGATATCCTAGAGATAGTATAGGATATATGTTCTACCACCCTACTGAACAAAAGGTTTTGGTCAGTAGGCATGCCACTTTTATGGAAAAGGAATTTATCCTACAAAAGGGCACTGGTAGAAATATCGAACTTAATGAGATTCAACAAATAGACACTTCTCAGTCAAGTAACAACATAGTTAATATAGAACCTGAACACACTCCTATCCGTAGGTCTGATAGGGTGCGACAGGCACCTGAGAGGTATGGGTTCATAATTGAAAATAATGAAGCCCAAATCATTCAAAATGATGAGCCTCTAACCTATACGGAAGCAGTCATGAGTAGAGACTCAGACAAATGGCTGGAAGCCATGAGATCCGAGATGGACTCCATGTATGTCAACCAAGTATGGTCTTTGGTTGATGCACCAGAGGGTATTAACCCTATTGGGTGTAAATGGGTCTATAAAAGGAAGATTGGGGCAGATGGCCAAGTTGAAACTTATAAAGCCAGATTGGTGGCTAAGGGTTTCAGACAAAAACAGGGAATAGATTATGATGAAACATTTTCCCCTGTTGCCATGCTCAAATCCATTCGGATTATGCTTGCTATAGCAGCATATCATGATTATGAGATCTGGCAAATGGATGTAAAAACTGCATTCCTCAATGGTTTCCTTGAGGAAGAGGTTTATATGTCACAACCAGAAGGTTTTGTCTTGGAGACTAAACCTAATCAGGTATGTAGGCTAAAGAAATCCATTTATGGATTAAAGCAAGCATCCAGGAGTTGGAACATCCGATTTGATAAAACAGTCAAAGAATTTGATTTTTTCAAAAATGAGGATGAACCTTGTGTGTACAAGAAGACTAGTGGGAGTGCCATAGTTTTCTTAGTTCTATATGTTGATGATATACTTATTATTGGGAATGATATCCCAATGTTACAATCAGTCAAAGTGTGGTTATCGAAACAGTTTTCCATGAAAGACTTGGGAGAAGCATCCTATATACTGGGTATAAAAATCTATAGAGATAGATCAAGAAGGATGCTTGGCTTGTCCCAGTCTAGGTACATTAACCAGGTGCTAAAGAGATTTAGCATGGAGGAAAGTAAAAGAGGTTACTTACCTATTGGTCATGGCATACGTCTTTCTAAGAGGATGTCTCCTAAGACACCTGAAGAAAGAAATAGAATGAGTTCTATACCTTATGCTTCGGCTATAGGGTCGATTATGTATGCTATGTTATGTACTAGGCCTGATGTGGCATATGCCTTGGGTGTAGCCAGTAGATTTCAGGCTGATCCAGGAGAGGATCACTGGAAGGCTGTGAAAAATATTCTTAAGTACCTGAGAAGGACTAAGGATATTTTTCTTATATACGGAGGATCTGATCTTAAACTAGAAGCCTATTCAGACTCTAGTTTTCAATCAGACCCAGATGATAGTAAATCCATTTCAGGGTATGTCTTTACCTTGAATGGTGGAGCAGTAAGTTGGAAGAGCACTAAACAGCAGACTGTAGCTGACTCAACTACCGAGGCAGAGTACATAGCTGTCAGTGAAGCCGCTAAGGAAGCTGTCTGGATGAAGAAATTCATCACAGAGTTGGGAGTAGTTCCTGAGATTGAGAACCCGGTGCCACTCTATTGTGATAACACTGGAGCAGTTGCTCAAGCTAAGGAACCGAGAGCCCATCACAAGTCCAAGCACATTCTGAGACGCTTCCATCTTGTCCGAGAGATAATCGAAAGACAAGAAGTCTGCATCAATAGAGTAGATACAAAGAACAACATAGCAGACCCGTTCACTAAGGCTCTACCACAGCGGGAGTTTGATCGCCACCTCGATTGTATGGGGTTAAAGAATAAGAGCGATTGGCTTTAGTGCAAGTGGGAGATTGAAAGGATTATGCCCTATAAGCCAATATCTGTATCTCCCAGACCATTGTAAATTGACAAATTAATAAAGGCAATAATTTTTTCATCATTCGCTGTGTCATTATATGATGAACCCCATAGATTAGGGCTATGGTTGTAGGGCTATGATGAGATCATACCAGTGAGATCTAAGGCCTTAAAACCCTAATCTAGAATATTCCTAGTCATAGGAACCCTGAGTTGGGGATCAGGGTTTCCGGTAAGACTGGCACATCCTATGTATGCTGAAAAGGGTGACTGCTCTCACTGTCATTTGTGTAGGACACTAATACAAGGATGTGGGTGCTCATTAGTGAATGAGTTCACTGAATAGATCCAGTTTGAGAACATCTAATGGAGCCTTAGCTGCATGTCAATGGATGTTTCATATAGTGGGAGTTGTACAAGTAGTCCTATGACCTGAGACTGCCATAATACCTTATGTACATGAACCCATGCTTTGGTTCAATCTCAATCATGACACTGGGTCATGCACGAGGTTGATGCTGGGTATGGTGAATTGTATATGAAGGTATTGAGTAGGTCAACAAGGAATTGATCACTCCTAGTAGGAGGAGATTGCATCCAGCCAAATTAGGTCAGATGATGATTCAGAAAATCTTTGATCAAAGTACAGATATTAGAAATGATTTCTAATATCGAATTAATTGAATCATTAGTGTATGACTGAGCTGGGAATGAGTATAAACTGGATTTGACATGATTCCATATCCATAGTTATATTCGGGATGCAAGATGATTGAAGGATCGAATTGTACGGGAACTTTCCACTGAAGGGTAGTTTTGGAATTACACCAGAATTTCCATATCTTCCGGGTAGACATGATACGTTGCTAGACGTCAATCTTGTCTTGTGGGTTGATCAAATTAAATGGTTTAATTGGATCACTAATTAGGAGGAGTCCTAATTGACTGACTCGAGTTAGCTCGATTTGACCTAAATCGATTAGAATGAGTTCTGATCAGATTAGGTCAACTTGCACTCGGACCCACTGCTGGCTAAGTATGGAACCCAATGGGTCACACACTTAGGACAGATAATCAAGGATTTAATTTGGAATTAAATCTCGTTTGCAGATGAACACACTAGCATGTGTTGCAAACCATGACTTCTACTAGAATCGGATTCGAGTTAGGGTTCCGATTTGGTCTTTTTTAGATCCAAATTCATTCCGGTTTGAATCTAATTGAAGATTTAAAACGTTGGGCTAACAATAGGCTAGCAATTGGGCTAACCTAAGAGGCTAAACCCCTTTCCCACGTCGCCTAAAACCCCTCCCCCTCTCTTCCCACGCGCGCGCGCAAGGAGAAGAGTCCACACGCGCGTGGACTCTCTCCAAGTCGCGTCTTTGCGTGAAGAGAAATAAATTGACCGGCGTTTTTGGCTGATGAGGCGTGGATCAGAGTCCACCTAGGCGTGGACTCTTCAAAATTTGGAATTACCGTGAAAAAGAAAGAAAAAACTCCGAAGGGGCGCGACTCTTCTTTCTGCGCGCGCCCTTCTGAGTTTTTCACGATCCCTCTTCGCGTCTTTCCATCCCAAAGGTCGTGAGATTAATCCCAAAGGCCGTGAGATTAATCCCAAGGGCCGTGAGATTAAGAGAGAAGACGTGAGAAGGGAGAGAGGGATGTGAGAGGATTTTTCAGAAGGAGAAGGCGCCTCTCTGTCGCCTATTTAAGAAGAAGGCTTCACCGTAAAAATTTATTCCAGATTTTCTACGGCGAAGCCTTGCTTCTCTTTCCTTCTCCCTCTCCAGAAGACTGTTTCCCCCTCCTCTCTTTCTTCTTTGATTCCTTTACAGAGCCTAGGCTCTGTCGAATCTCAGAACAGAAGGAGAGTCAGAGAGAGAAACTCTCCGACGGTAAAGGAAGAAGGCGCCCCCTTTCTCCTTCTTTCTTACATTAAGACAACTTTGTCTTAATTTTCTTCTCCCTCCAAGACAAGCCTTGTCTCACTTTAGGACAAGGGCTTATTCTTAAGACAAGAGTGTCTTAAGGGGCCAAAGTTGCCAAAAACTAGGAGAAGGGTAAGAGAGAAAGTTTTAGTCCCTGTTTGGCTAGAGGTGTCCTAGCCAATAGCCCATATATCAAGTTCTTGGGGTAGAACTTGATTGGAAGGAACCCAATTGAGGAGTCACTGTCTTGATCATCTGCCCGTGTGGATCACCATCGGAGGGCGGACAAGTGGACGCCTGGTGTGTTCAAAAGGTTACTCCATTTGGAGTTTATTTCTACATCAGATTGGATATAGCGATCTGAGGTTAGTATCTAAACTATGTTTAAATTTGGACATGCATGTAGTCATAAGTTTTAATTACTAATAAGGAGATTTTGGGATTAGGGTTCGGTCCTGATTTCATAAAGTTTTTGAAATCCACACTTCCGCACTGGTCACCGAACCTAACACGGAGGTGAATACCATGGGTATCCTACAAGCATCAGAGGTCAGCAAATAAATAAATAAGAAAGTAAAGAAAGAGAACTAGGGTTTGGAAGAAAGAAGAAATCAGGATTTTGGATGTGGCCGGTTTGATGCTTGAAGAAGAACTCCTTGCTTGGGTAGCCTAGGGCACTTCTTCTTTGGGTGGATTAGGGCTTGGAAGAAGAACACCTGGGGTGACTAGGGCTTGATAGAATTAGTGATACGGGATGACTCTAAGATTGCTAAACATGCAGGAAAAATAGTAAAATAATTTTTTTGTGATTTTTATAATTTAGGTTTGTAGGATAAATTTTCAAATAAAATAAGAACTAGCCTAAGGAGTAGCAATGCATAGAATCATCATGATCGCAAAGAACTCATGCAAGATAATAAGTAGCCATGACCTGAGAGTAAAGAAACTCCCAGTTTAGGATAGCTTATCTTCATCAAAACAGATATCAAGAGAAGGAAAGGGTTCTTACCAGTCAGAGATTGAAACTTTGCAGTAGAAGGGATCACTCACACTCTGATTGGAGTCTGTAAGAAGAAGCTTTGGTTCTTTGAATCAGATGGCTGATCTAGACCCGATCTGAAGGCAAGGAAAGCCTCCTCTGGGGAGGTGAAACACCTCGGGGATCTTGTAAGTGTCAGGGTCAATCAAAATAGTAAATAAAAAAGAGAAAAGAAACTAGGATTTTGAAAGAATCAAGATTAGGGTTAGGAGATGGCAGCCGGGGAGGAAGAAGCTCCTTGTCTTGAATGGCAGCTAGGGCTTCTTTTGCTTGGGCGTGGCTGATCTCCAAGGATGCAAAAAGATGCTAGGGTAGTAGGAATTCAGCCGAGGTACACAAGGAGAGCACTCAAAGTAAAGAACTAAAACAAAGACACCAATCACAAGGCAATAACACAAAATTTCAACAAGTTGTATTCATAAGAAAGAGATAATACAAGAGGGGGAGGGGGTGGGGTATTTATAGAGTTCCCATGCCCTCTCCTAAAGAGATTACAAGTCTTCTCCTAGTTAGAATAGGTTTACATATTTTAAGTGGGAGAAATACTATAAAATAAACCTAGAACTAGGAGTATACAAGTTGAATAAAATAAAAACTCAAACTCCTTCTTGTATTTGAACTCTTCCACCATGTTGGACTTGGTCAACTCATGGAGGACGCCTATCCTAGGTGTGCTGGGCTTCAGGGGGCAGCAAGGGGTCATCCTCCTTTGGATTGGTGCATGGGCTTTGGACCCTGGAAGCTAGGGTGCCCTGGTATCAGCATATTCCTTGGAATCTTGGATCTTCATGCTTGGGCTTGCTTCCTGGGCTTGGAATTTTAAGTCCTGGAGTGCTGGAATAACCTGGGAAACATGGGCTTCTAGCATATGGAATATCTGGAAGCATCTGAGGAGAATCTGGCATTTAAAATGGCATTTGGAGGGAATCAGGGCACCTAGAGGGCATCTGGAGGGCATTTAGGGCTCTTGGGTGTCAATTGAGCTCCTATAAGCTGATGTAATTGCCTTTGGCTCCTGAATGAGGTATGGTGGAACTCTAAAATAGTGTAGCCTCCTCTTTTGTATAAGAAGTGGTCCTATACTAGACTCATACTAATGTACAGGACTTAATGTACTGGACTAGGTTGAGGGTTGAGACAAATCAACTAACCTCAACTTATTACAGGACTCAATCCTAGTTGATTACAAAACTTTGACACATAGCTAGGTAAACCAAATAGGGCCCAGTAATCTATGTCTAATCCTAGTGCCCCCACCAATTAGGGCACACCAATCTCAAACACTCAAACACCAATGAAGAACACAAGGAGCAAGCTAGAAAAATTTCAACAAGGTATTATTTCATGATAAAAGTTTTTTTTTACAAGAGGGGGAGGGGTGGGGTTTATATAGATGATCCCATGCCCTCTCCTTGTTAGAATAGGAATACAAGCTAGATAGGGAGAAGGATTACAAGTAGAATAGGAGCAGGATCACAAGTTTAGTAGGTATAGGTTCTCATTGTTTGATATGGATTACCTTCCTCCTTTGACTTGGTCAAATGGATCTTGGACTTGGTCAAAAGGGCTTGGATGCCTAATGTTATTGGGCTTGGCATGTGGGGCAGCAAGTGGGCATCCTCCATTCGGCCTTGGGGATTTTACAATGGGCCTTGGGTGCAGTCTTCAAAGCATGGGCGCATGGGTCTTCTAGTGGCCGAATTCTTGGGCTGGGTGCTGGAAAACTCTTGGTATCAAGTGGTGCCATGGGCTCTTGGTATATTCTTTAAGCATCTGGGTATCATGGGTTTCTAGACTTGATATAACTCCAGCTTTGGTGTTCCTTTTCTTGTACAAACCTAACTTGTACTGGACACGACTTATAGGACTTAATTTGACTAGACTGAGGTTGAGACAAATCAACTAGCCTCAACTTATTACAGGACTCAATCTTTCTTGATTACAAAACTTTGACACATGGCTAAGTAAACCATATAGGGCCTAGTAATCTTTATCGAATCATGGTGCCTCCATCAATTCTTCCGGGGCAGGAGGAACTCGACCCCTCGAGTAAGGGTCAATGTGGCTCTCATACAGCTCAAGAAGGTCTGGGTTGAGGTGCTGTAGATCCTCATGGGTGATCCACGAGTCCTTAGATTCCAGCCAACCTTGCCAATGGAACAAATACTGATGAAAGCCAATATTTTGGGTACTAATGGCTTGGTCGTCCAGGATATGCTCAATCCTTTCCTCACTATTAGGCCGATTTGTAAGTGAAATCTTTGGGGTGGGTTCACTCTCAAGAGAAGGAATTGGCTCAAAGTGCTCACTAGGTATTGTTGCTTACTCTTGATACTCTACAAGGTCTGAAGTGCTGAAAGTAGAACTAATACCTAAGCCGGGTGGCAACTTGAGCACATAGGCATTGGATCCATCTCTCTTCATTATTTTGAACAGTCCAGCTTCGTGAGCATGTAATTTCTTTACCATCCCTGGAGGGAACCCCTTAGGCCGAAGCCTGATCATCACATAATCCCCTATAGAAAACTCTTTAACTTGTTTTTAAAAATTAACCATGTTTTATATAGTTCATTATTTATGTTTAACTTTTGACTAAATTCCTGATGCAAATGCTGTGCAGAGGTTAGTGTAAGTGTAGACAGATGGATTAGGTTTGTGGACTTATTGGGCTCTTGGGACCTAAACCTAACAGACTATAGGCTCTCTAGGTTTGACTCTGGTTTGGCATGCACATGAAAATTTAACAGGAACCCTTAATAGATGCCAAAGGATTTTCCAAAAGTATGATGCAAACATGACAGGCTCAATGAATGCATGCAATATACAAACCTCTACATGATGCTGGTGAATGATTAAAGAAATATAAGAAGATTCAAGAAAAAACAAAAAATACGAGGTGGATTTAAGGTTAGTCTGGTGGGGTAAAAAGTAAGAAAAGGGTTCAGGATTGACTGGAAGAAGTAGGATATAAGAAAAGGTTTCAGGGATTAGACCTAAACTAATGAGGTTAACCTTATGGGGTTGAGGTGTGTCTACAGGGTTTGCATAATGGAAAAATGGGTCACTAATTTCAGGAAAGAGGTTCTCAATGGGAACTATAGAAGGGAATTCATCCTGAGGGTACTGGGTTACAAAGATCAAGTCCTTAATAAACTCTTCTAGCTTATGAAATTCAGGACCGGGCTCTATAATTAGGCTTTTTTCTAGTGGCTCCTCAGATAAGATCCTAATAGTAGTATCTGGGTTCTCTTCCTCTAATTGGTCATCCACTACTGGTCCAGTTTGGGTGTGGTCAAGGTCAACTAATTTTGGATTGACTTCCATCGGGGTATGGTTAGGGTTAACTAACTTTGGGTTGGTCTCAGTCTGGGTACCTACTAAGTCAACTAATTCTAGGTCTTCTATGGGTAACTCCTCTTCTTCTCCTTCATATTCATCCACTAAGCTCATATTAGCTTCATACAATTCCTCTTCAAGGTCATCCTTGTGAACTAATGGGGTGGTAAGAGGGGTTTGGCTAAGGAAAAATTGACTAGTAGCTGGGGTAGCGAAGGTGGGTCGACTAAGGGTTATGGGTTCAAAGATTATGGGCTCCGATCTATAGGTCAAATGGTCAAACCTATAGGTTGCTTGGATATTTGATTGGGTTAGCTGGTCAAACGTATGATTCATTTGGTTCATCTAGGTGGTTAATTGGGTAAGCTGGTTTTGGGATTGGGTGTTGGATTGGTTTATTTGGGCAAGTTGGTTTTGGGTTTAGTTAAACCGTTCAGTCAAGGTCTTCATGAAAATCTCTAGACTGGGGTCCATGATTGAGCTAGGTTGGGGTTTAGACTTTTGGTATTGGGTTCCTAGTCTAGTGGTCATGCACTTAATAAGTAGGGTCGTATGATGCAGTCAAGCATGCAAGGTAAAAAAAATTGGACTACAGCTTGCTAGACCTAAAGCCAAAACTGAGTGGGTCGACTCAACTTACACCCAACTTAACAACTAATCCTTCCTCTAGCCAGGTAGGGGGTGAGAGTGCGGGAGGCCCCCCTGCTTTTGCAGGGATCTAATTAAAAAGCACAATCTACTTAGGTCATTTGACTTTGGACCCCCAGCCTTAAACACCAGATTCCAGTAATAGTTGGAGAATTGAATGCACTAGTTGGCCCACACAATTCGGACCCAACCTGTTGGTGTTACCTAGCCCACTAGGGCAAATTAAGTCTAATTAATATTAATTAAGGCTTAGGTTAGAATGATGGTGGTTGTTTTGGGCCCAAAATAGGTGATGAAATCCTGTCATGATCTGAGATAGTGAATTGCCTTTAATAATAATTTAATTAGATGATGCACATTCAATGAGCCCTAATGCAAACTAATAACAATCAAAAAAAATAAAAATATTTTTGCGTATTTTATGAGATGGAAAGTTAGGTTTAAGTTGATTAGGTTAGAAAACAAAATTGGGCTTGGGATTGAGGGGTTTGGAAGTTGGTTAGGTTAGGTTTAGTCAGGTGTGCAAAACCACAGAATCAAAAAATTAGGGTTCGATTTGATGCAGAATTTGACATATTTTTTATATAAGAAAAATCTTAAAAATTTACAAAATAGGGGATGGATGGTAATGATGATCTCTACTAAATTTTATTTTAAAAAAAAAATCAGATGATGATGCAACTCCTAGGGTTTTCGAACTGGTGTAGAAATCTTAGGATTTTAGTTAGGGTTCCTAAGATGCAGTAATTCTTATATTTTAATGTTTTGGTAAAAATAATTAAAAATTATGATAATTATAATAACTAAACAAAGAATATATTATGCAAATTTCATAAAATTATAAAATTCCTAAGATGATGAACTAGACCAAAAATCAAATATCTACTGCAGATGATAGGATGCAAAAAATAGCAATGGATGTTTTTAAGGTTTCTTGATGAAGATGCAAGCTATCCTAAACTAGCTCTGATACCAAACTGATGCAAGACGAACCTAAGACTATTATAATTGTAGGAAAATATAAACTAATTATTTTAAAAAATCTTTTTAGGAATTTAATTTGCAGGCTAAAGTTCCCAAAATCGAGTAAAGCATAGAAGGAAAACTAGTAACGAAAGAAACTATCATACCCGCAAAAGACTCATGCGAAATAATAAAAGGAAGGATCCCAAAGATTGAGAAACCCCCAGTTAGGATAGCATACCTTCAGCAAATCAGAAGCTAGGAGGGGGAAGGATTTTACCAAGCATCGATTTGAATATTTGTTCGAAGTCGGGGTCGCACAGTACTCAAGATTGTTGCCTGGAAGTCAAGCCTTCAGTTCTTCGATTCGGGCAGCTATCTAGGATCGGTCTTGGAGGCAAAGAGGGCCTTTTCCTCAGAGGTGAATACCATGGGGATCCTACAAGCATCAGAGGTCAGCAAATTAACAAATAAGAAAGTAAAGAAAGAGAACTAGGATTTGGAAGAAAGAAGAAATCAAGGTTTTGGATGTGGCCGGCTTGATGCTTGAAGAAGAACTCCTTTCTTGGGTTGCCTAGGGCACTTCTTCTTTGGGCAGATTAGGGCTTGGAAGAAGAACACCTGGGGTGGCTAGGGCCTGGTAAATTTAGGGCACACCAATCTTGAACACTCACACACCAAAGAACACAAGGGACAAGCTAGAAAAATTTCAGCAAGGTATTATTTCATGATAAAAGTTTTTTTTCACAAGAAGGGGAGGGGTGGGTTTATAAAGATGATCTCATGCCCTCTCCTTGTTAGAATAGGAATACAAGCTAGATAGGGAGAAGGATTACAAGTAGAATAGGAATAGGATCACAAGTTTAGTAGGAATAGGTTCTCCTTGTTTGATATGGATTTCCTTCCTCCTTTGACTTGGTCAAATGGAGCTTGGACTTGGTCAAAAGGGCTTGGACGCTAATGTTATTGGGCTTGGCATGTGGGGCAGCAAGTGGGCATCCTCCATTGGGCCTTGGGCATCCTCCAATGGGCCTTGGGTGCGGTCTTCAAAGCATGGGTGCATGGGTCTTCTGGTGGCCGAATTCTTGGGCTGGGTGCTAGAAAACTCCTGGTATCAATTGGTGCCATGGGCTCTTGGTATATTTCTCAAGCATTCGAGTATCATGGGCTTCTGGACTTGATATAACTCCGGCTTTGGTGCTTCTTCTCTTGTACAAAGCTGACTTGTACTGCACATGACTTACAGGACTCAATTTGACTGGACTGAGATTGAGACAAATCAACTAGCCTCAACTTATTACAAAACTCAATCTTACTTGATTACAAAACTTTAACATATGGTTAAGTAAACCAGATAGTTCCCAGTAATTTATGTCAGATCCTAGTGTCCCCACCACTTTAAGACTAAGGATGGCTTATATGAATGGTTAGTGATGCCTTTTGACCTGTCAAATGCACCTAGTACTTTTATGAGGATCATGACTCAAGTTTTGAAAGCTTTCATTAGAAAGTTTGTAGTAGTCTATTTTGACAATATCCTTATATATAATAAAACTAAGGAGGATCACTTAGACCATCTCCAACAAGTGTATCAAACTCTTCGGAAAGAAAACTTGTATGCGAATCTCAAGAAGTATAGTTTCATGACTACTAGAATCATCTTTCTAGGTTTCATGGTAAACCCGGAAAGAGTGTCTACTGATCCTGAGAAGATCAAGTCCATGGTTGAGTAGCCTACTCCTAAGAATGTACATGATGTTCATAGTTTCCATGGACTAGCCACCTTCTATAGCAGATTCATTCGAGGATTTAGCATAATTGTAGCACCTATTACTAATTGTATTAAGAAGGAAACCTTTGAGTGGACCAAGAATGCTGATAGAGTCTTCCTAGAAATCAAGGAAAAAATGACTCAATCACTAATCTTAAGGCTACCTGACTTTTTGAAGGTATTTGAAGTTGCTTGTGATGCCTCAGGAGTTGGAATAGGACGTGTCTTAAGTTAGGAGAATCACCCATTAGCCTATTTTAGTAAGAAACTAAATAATGCTAAGTTGAAGTATTCAACTTATGATAAGGAATTATACACGGTAGTTCAAGCCCTAAGATATTGGAGACACTTTCTCCTACCGCAGGAGTTTGTTCTTTACTCAGACCATAAAGCACTCTGATTCCTTAACTCATAGAAGAAATTAAATCCTAGGCATGCTAAGTAGGTAGAGTACATTCAAGCCTATACCTTTATGGTGAAACATTGTGCTGGTATTGAAAATAAGATTGTTGATGCCCTTAGCCAATGATTTATGCTCTTCAACTCTGTTAGTACCGAAGTCAAAGGATTTGACAAACTAAAGGATTAATATGAAACTTGTCCTAATTTTAGTGAGACCTATCAGTCTGTCAAACAAGGACCATCTAGTTTGCATAGAGAGTATATCCTACAAGATGGCTATCTCTTCAAGGATAATAGGTTGTGTATTCCTAGCAGTTCACCTAGATCCATGCAGGAGGTCTAGCTGGTCATTTTGATAGGAACAAGACCATTCTAGCTGTTGAAGACCAGTTCTATTGGCCAAGTTTAAAAAGGGATGTTGCTCAAGTTGTATCTAGGTGTCGAACATAACTGTTACCAAATAGCAAAAGCAAAACACTGGCTTGTATACCCCTTTACTTATACCAGACTATCCTTGGCAAGACCTTAGTATGGATTTCGTGTTAGGATTGCCTAAGACCTTAAGGAGATATGACTATATCTATGTTGTGGTTAATAGGTTTTCTAAGATGGCACACTTTATATCCTGTTCACAAATTTTTGATGCTTCCGAGGTAGCCAATTTTTTTTTGACAACATGCTTAGGTTACATGGCCTTCCTAAAACCATAGTGTTTGATAGGGATGTTCGATTCACAAGTTACTTTTGGAAAACCCTTTGGCACTTATTAGGAACTAAGCTAAAATTTTCCACCTCCTACTACCCCCAAATCGATGGCCAGACTGAGGTAGTGAACCGGAGCCTTGGAAACTTGCTCAGATATCTTGTAGGTGGAAACACTGAAATTGGGATCTTTTGTTACCTAAAGTTGAATTCGCCTACAATAGTTCAGTTAATAGATCCATAGGCAAGAGTCCATTTGAGATTATCCATGGGTATAAGCCAAAAAAGCTTTTAGATCTTATTTCCTTGCCCATGCATGCATGCATTTCTGAGTCTGTAGAGTCATATGCACAGCATATTAAGGAATTGCATAAAGAAATAAGTAAAACGATTAATGAAAGAAATGAATCATATGAGCATATGGCTAACTCACATAAAAGCTTCAAAAAATTTAATGAAGGAGACTTTGTCATGATCAGGCTTCGACCTGAATGGTTCCCACCTGGAACTATGAAGAAACTACATGCCCGTAGTGCAGGACCATACAAGATCATAAAAAAAATTGGGTCTAATACCTATGTATTCCTGAATTAGGTATTAGTCCAACCTTTAATGTATCAAATCTTATTGAGTATAAGGAGCCAATAATGATATCTAGTGAGCCACTTGGGCCTGATTCCATTTTTTAGAGTGACCCTATCCCTAAGTGTCCACCAGCCAAATTACCAGAACTGAGAGATAAGATTGAGCGGATTTTGGATGACAAAACTATCACTCCTAGGAGTCAAGATTATCAATGTTATTTGGTTCGATGTTAAAGTAGACTAGAATCTCATGATTCATGGATCACTCGAAAGGATCTACAAAGAATAAACCCAGACTTGGTAGAACATTATCATAGTAGAGTTGACCCATACTCGATAGGGTTGAGTTTTTCCCACCCCGGGAGAATTGGTGAGGACACCAGAGCTAGGAAGGGACATCAAAACCCTCCAAGCTCATTATGGATCACCAATGAATAGTCTGTCTTCTTTTAGTCATGAGTAATTGAGTCCTATAATTAAAGTTAATCTACTTTAATTTGCAATGCGGTCAAATTATGTTAGGTTTTCTTAGATTGAGTCATGTAATTAGTACTTGAATTAGTCAAGGGGGTTCATAAGTCAGCCAAGGTTCAAGCCCAATTGATGAAGCCATGTCACCATGCCATGTCATCAAGCCATGTCATCACTTCATGCCACATCACCATGTCATGGAGTCTAGTCACCCACCACTTGGAGTAGTATGCCACGCCACATCACCTTGGTTGGCCACACATGAATGATTTTCAAATTAAAAGGAGTTTAAATGGAGCACATGAAGAGTTATCAAGACATCAAGACATCATTTAAAATTTAAATCCAAGAACGGTGCCCATGAGTTTTTTTCTTATTTGTCACCCATTTAAATTCCATTCAAGTTGTCGCCAATTTTAAGAGGAGTAAGAAGGGAGGGTGCCTCATCTTATCCTCTCTTGGTTGCCCAAATTAGAGAAGTTTGATTCAAGGGGGCGCCTATCATGAAAGAGTTTCAAATCCAAAGAAGTCCCATTTAAATCCAAAGAAAGGTGAAATCAAATGGAAGATATCTTTATCTACTTTCAAATTTGAAATGCAAAGAAGTCCAAGAAGTGTCTAAGCCATGAATTGTATCCCATTCACATCATTTGAATTTCAAATCTAAGAGGAGGAGGATGCCATCTCATTTTGTCACCAACATTTCTTAAAGTATTAGCACATCTTATTCTTGCCGCCCATCATGAAGCGCATCATCTCATCTCTTTGTCGCCAACATGGGGGAGTTCAAGTGCAAAGGGGCACCTGCCTATTTTAAAGTTCAAGGAGTTTCATCTCAAGAGAACATAGGAGTCCAACATTATCCTCTTAAAGGGCCTTATCCTCATCTATCTTGTATTCAAAGGAATTTGTTCTTATCTTGCTACCTTGTATGGAGGGTCTATAAATACCACTCCATCCCCCTCTTGTAACTAGTTTGTCTTTTAATGAAGCTATGTTCTTTTATCCAATTACTCTGCTGGGAAAGCATTGTTATTTGTGAGAGTGGGTGCTGAAGCCTAGAGGTGTGAAGCCCTAGTTGTCTTCCAAGTTCCAAGATCCAAGATCCAAGATGCCATCCATCCTTTCCCCTACCTCCCAATCTTTTATTCTTTCATTGTTTTCTCAATCCTCCAAGTTTTAATCATTGTTCTTTGCAGGATCCCTGGTGTTCATGATCTAAAGAGGAGGTTTTCCTTGCCAAATAACTATCTACGAAAAGATCTACTCCGAAGAAACTGATGTTTAGAATCCTACTGGGAGATCTTGAGAGTTGAATCCATATCTGCTACAAAGGAGGGATAAAATCGCTATTAGTAAGTGAAATTGAAAGGGATATGCCCTACAAGTCAATCTATGTTGTATCTCCCAAACCATTGTAATTGACAAAATTCTAATAAAAGCATTATTTTTCATCATACGCTGTTTTTATATTATATGATGAACCCCATAGATTAGGGCTATGATTTTAGGGTTATGATGAGATCATACCAGTGAGACCTAAAGTCTTAAAACCTTAATCTAAAATATTCCTAGTCAAAGGAACCCTGAGTAGGGGATCAGGGTTTTTCCGGTAAGACTAGCACATCCCATGTATACTGGAGAGGGTGACTGCTCTCACAGTCACTTGTGTATGACACTAATACTAGGATGTGGGTGCTCATTAGAGAATGAGTTCACTGATATGATCCAACTTGAGAACATCTAATGGAGTCTTAGCTACATGTCAATAGAAGGTTCTCATAGTGGGAGTGGTATAAGTAATCCTTTGACCTGAGACTACCATAAGTACCTTATGTACATGAATCCATGCTTTGGTTCAATTCTAATCATGACACTGAGTCATGCACAGGATTGATACTGGGAATGGTGAATTGGATATGAAGGTAATGAGTAGGTCAACAAGGAATCGATCACTCTTAGTAAGAGGAGATTGCATCCAGCTAGTTATCAATCGGATGATGATTCAGGGAATCTTTGATCAAAGTAAAGATATTAGAAATGATTTCTAATATCAAGATAATTGAATCATCAATATAAGATTGATCTAGAAATGAATGTAATATTGGAATTGACATATATCCATATCCATAATTATATTCTGGGTGCAGGCTGATCGAAGGATTTAATTGTACGGTAACTTTCTACTGAAGGGTAGTTTTGGTATTTCACCAGAATTTCCATATCTTCCGGGTAGACGTGACACGTTGCTAGACGTCAATCTTGTCTTGTGGGTTGATTAAATTGAATGATCACTTACTAGGAAGAGTCTTAATTGATCATAATCGGGTAAGCCCGATTTGACCTAAATCGATTAGAAAGAGTTCTAATCAAATTAGGTCAACTTGTATTCGAACCCACTGCTGGCTAGATGTGGAACCCAATGGGTCACATACTTAAGAGAATTGATCAAGGGTTTAATTTTGTAATTAAATCATTTTGCATGATGACACTCTAGCAGGTGTTGCAAATCCTAGCTTCTATTCGAATTAGATTCGAATTAGGGTTCCGGATTGGTTCAATTTGGGTTCTAATTGGATCTAATTAGACCCTAATTGAGTTTATAGGGATTATGGCTAACCCTATTGGCTAACCATGCACCTAGGCTGGTTCCCCACCCGCCCCTTAGCATTTTCATGCCAAAATGCCAAGAGTCCATGCGCTAATGGACTCTTGGCGCGCCATTTGGAAGAGTCCATGGCGCATGGACTCTTGGCGCGCCCCACTTAATTCTCCGATGAATTAAGATGGGGTGGCCTCCTTTCTTAGAGTTAGTGCCTCAGATATGCCCCCTTGGATGGGAATCCAACGGTTGATGGGTTTTTAAGAAAGAAAGAAAGCACTGTTTCTTCCCGGTCGCGCGAAATAACATCTCTTCGGAGATGAAAAGTCGCGACTCCTTTCTTTTTAAAAACACCGTGACTTTTCCTTTAAAAAGTCCGTGGGATTTAATCTGGAAGGCCGTGAGAAGGAGGAAAGGGGCGTGAGAAAATGAGAAGGATGTGAGAAGGAGTTTACAGAGAGTTGTGTGGGCACCTCTCTGAAAACTATTTAAGGGGTCAAGAAAATCAGAACTGGTGATTGTAATCTGATGTGCTTTTATTTTTCTTCTTCCTCTCCAAAAGACTCCTTCCCTCTTTTCTTGTTTTACATTGTTTCCTTTACAGAGGACTCCTCTGTCGAAACTCTGTTGCTGAACAAGAATAAAAGAGAAGGTCTCCGACGATAAAGGAAAGAAGGAGTTCTGATATTCTTTCCTTTCTTTCTTACATTAAGACATTATTGTCTTAATTTCTCCTCCAACTTAAAACAAGCCTATATCCTCTTAGGACAAGGTCTTTTCTTCAAGACAAGGGTGTCTAAAGGGCCAAGGTCTTAGTGGAAGGAGGAGAAGAGATCAAGGAAAGGGAGGCAACCTCTTGTGTGGAAGAATTCAAGCCATAATCCGAAGAATTGAGTTCTAGGAAGAAGAACTCAAAAGGAGGAACCATTGGACAAGAAGATAGTGTTCTTGATCATCGCTCTATGTGGATCACCATCGGAGGGCGGACACCTGGATGCCTGGTGAATTCAGTTAGCCCCTTCAACTTTAAGTTTGTTGGAATAAGCGATTACAGGTTGGTACCCTAATCCTAATTTGCATAGATATGCTTGTCATATGTTCTATTCTTATTTAAGGAGTTCCTGGTTTAGGGTTTTTTGGTATGAATTTAGTTTCAATTTTTGAAATTACCCTTCCGCTGTGTTGCACCGGAACCCAACAGAAACTGATCCAAATCTCATTAGATATGATTAGTTGGAGCAAGGAAGTCCTAGTTTTGATGGTTTCTTAATCATCAGATCTGGGTTTCTTTATATGATTGCATGTGATTTCATTACGGGTAGTTAGTAGTAATCTACTATCTTTCTTTCTTAAATCTATTGATAGCTTTACTTGAGTTTGCTGCCATAGTTTGATCATTGCTTATTAAAATTAAAAAAAAAAGTTCTTAATCATTAGATCAGCATCGCATCCATCCCGCATCAGCATGGGTCTCCCAAACTAAAAATTTTTTAAGAGAAGTCCTGGGACTACACAACTTGTTGTCCTTAAAGAGATAGCCATCCTAAATGGTATACTCACTATGCAAACTAGATGGTCCTTGTTTGATAGATTGATTGGTCTCACTAAAGTTGAGACAAGTTTTATATTCATCTTTCAGTCGGTCAAATCCTACGACTTCAGTTCTAATAGAATTTAGGAGCATGGAATGGCGGCTAAGGGCATCAACTATCTTATTTTTAGTACCAGCATGATGTTTCAGTACAAAGGTATAGGCTTGAATGTACTCTATCCACTTAGCATGCTTAGAGTTTAACCTCTTCTGGGAACCAAGAAATCAGAGTGCTTCATGATTAGAGTATAAAACAAATTCTTGTAGCAGCAGATAATGTCTACAATACCTCGGGCTTGCACTACCGCATAAAACTGCTTATCATAGCTTGAATACCTAAGTTTAGCCTCATTGAATTTCTCACTAAAGAAGGCTATAGGGTGACTCTCTTGATTTAGTACTCCTCCTATGCCTACTCTAGAAGCATCATAAGCAACCTCAAAAACTTTAGAGAAATCGGGTAATCTCAAAATGGGTGCGTGGGTCATTTTCTCCTTGATGTCCAGGAAGACTTTGTCTACAACCTTGGTCCACCAAAGGCTCCCTTCTTAATGCAATCAGTGATGGGTGCAACAATTGAGCTAAATCCTCAAATAAATCACCTATAGAAGATAGCTAGGCCATGAAAACTACGCACGTCATGTACACTAGTAGGTACTGGCCACTCAACTATGGACTTAATCTTTTCTGGATCAGTTGAAACTCCTTCGGGGGTCACTACAAATCCTAGGAAGATGACTCCATGGGTCAAGAACTCATATTTCTTCAAATTGGCATAGAGGCTATCTTTCCTAAGGGCTTGACAGACTTGTCAGATATGGATTAGGTGGTCTTCCTTAGTCCTACTGTAGATCAAGATATCATTCAAGTAAACCATAACAAATTTTTCAATGAACACTCTTAGGACTTGGGTCATGATCCTCATAAAGGTACAGGGGCATTGGACAATCCAAAAGGCATCACTACCCACTCATAGAGACCATTCTTAGTCTTGAATGCAATTTTCCACTCATCCTTAGGTTTGATCCTAACTTGGTGATAGTCGCTCTTAAGGTCAATCTTAGAGTAAATGGTTGCACTGGCCATCATATCTAGCATGTCATCCAAACGAGGAATGGGGAATCTATACTTAATCATGATCTTGTTTGTGGCATGACTATCGATACACATTCTCCAAGTGCCATCTTTCTTAGGGGTTAAAAGGACAGGTACTACACATGGACTTAGACTCTCCCTAATAAGCCCTTTTCTTAGGAGTTCTCCAACCTGTTTTTGTAATTCTAAATGTTCAATGAGACTCATCCTATAGTCTGGGAGGTTTGGCAGGGTGGCTCCTGGGACTAGATCTATGGCATGCTGTATGTCTCTTAAAGGTGGTAATTGATCAGGCAGATCTTTAGGAAACACATCCTGAAACTCCTTTAAAAATTTCACAACTTCTTGAGGGTGCTCTCTTTGGGTTTGATCATGAATTTTCTTAGTAGTTAACATCCAAACTATCGAACCCTCAGTAATCTCACATTCTAACTCCTTAGAAGTGATCAGATTTACTACTGATTTCTTCTCTTTTAAGTTGCTAGATCCCCTCTTGATATTATCCTTAAGTGGGGTTGGGTTTATCACAATCTTCTTCTTATGGTAGTGAAAAGAACAGGAATTGGATTGGCCATATAGGGTACCATCATGGTCATATAGCCAAGGATTGCCTAAGATGATACTACTAACTCTCATTGGAAGGACATCACACCACACCTTTTCTTGATACGATTGAAGTTGGATCAAGACTTGGCATCTAAGTTTGATAGGGATGGAGGTTGAGTCTATCCAGGACACCTTATAGGGATTGGGATGGGGAACTGTAGATTATCCTAGGGTTTTGACAGCTCTGGTTGAGATGGCATTCATGTAGCTCCCACTATCTATGATGATCTTGTATACCTTAACCCCTAACTTCATAAAGGTCTGTAGGATGTTGGTCTTATGCCAATCTTCTTGTTCTTTAGTTTGGGCTAAGAGACACCTAACAACTTGCAATAGGTCTGATAACTCAAAGGTTTCCTCATCTCCATCATATTCATCCATGAGGTTTTCTCCAGCTTCATATACTTTCTCTTCAAACTCATTAGTGGGTTCAGGGTCTTCTTCCTCTAGTTCTCCTTTGTGTAGGGATCAGGTTGGGCATTGGCTGGCATAGTGTCCAAGTTTATGACATTTAAAACAAGCATTATTAGGATTGGGATTAAGATTTCTTTGAACTTCAGGTTCCTTACCCTTATCATCCTTATTGGTCAATGGGGTGCTTGGGTTGGGCTGGCTTGGGTGTACTTGGCTAGTCCTGGTTTGTGATTAGGGGCACTAATCCTAGTGGGTTCAGGTCAATGGAATATGGATTTCTTTTGGAATCTTTCATAATCTCTAGCTATCTGATAAGCCTGCTCAAGATCATGGACCTCTCTCAGAAATAACTCTCTCTGAATGTCACATAGTCTAGCCCTAAACCTAGATAGGGTCATAGCTTTAGACTCATCTATACTACACCTCATGATAAGTTCATCAAATTTGGCTATGTACTCAGATACAGTCTTATTTCCCTGACTTAGCCTCTGCCATTGATCTAGGAGTCTCTGATGATAGGATACATGAAGGTACTTCTCCCTAAGCTTAAGCTTCATGGCTCTTCAAGTGACTATGGGAAGGACTCCTCGTTATCTAGTCATGCATTCAACATTCCCCTAGTATAGTTGGTGTGGACACCAGAAACCGAAAGAAACTGTACTCCAACAAGGTTAGCCTTATCCCAATTTGGATCGAAGATAATTAGGTTACCTTGTATCCTTTAGATCAAAAATGTTTTATTTCCTTTTCATGAGTCATTTCCTTTTTAAGAGTCCTGTAATTAATTTTGAGTTTCAAATGAAGAGTGTTTATTGAGTCCTGTAATTACTTTTAAAATTTCATTTCCTGTAAGTCCATTTCAAGTTTTAAAGTCTAGGTCAGTTGAGTTTAATTCAGTTGAGTTAAGTCTAATTCAGTTGAGTTAAGTCTATTCAAGTCTTAAAGCCATGAAAGCCAGCAACAAGACTCAAATTCTGGACCCCAGAATTTGACCCCATGAAGAAGAGAAGACACACCACCAAGCAAGAGAAAAGGACAATCAACTAGGACCACTTGGCGCCACATGTCATCTTGAAATTAGAAGACCACCTCACCATGCCACGTCATCAGCCAGAGGTGCCACCTCACCAGCCACTTCATCACCCTTTGGGCGCCAACAAGGGAGATTCAAATTCAAGGAGGTCGGCCACATCCCTCCAAGCCCTCCACCAAATCCTCCAACTCCCCCCACATCCCTCCAAACCCTCCATCAAATCCTCCGACCCCCCTTGTAATCTTCCTCAATTTGGGGAGTTTTTAAATTTCAAAAGCTAGCTTTGTGAGGCTATTAAAAGCCTTGGACGCCTATTGTAGAGGGGATTGAAAATGAATGAAATACAAGTGAAGTTTTGAAGCAAATTGTCTTGTGTTCTTGTGTGAAAGTTTCTTCCTCCACGCCAAAGCCAATTTTTTTTTTTTTCTCCAAGCAACTCACCATTCCAGTACAAGACGAAGGCATTGGAGTCGGCCAGATCTTCTGCAATTTCTTCTTTGTTCACAAATCCTCCTAACCTTTCTTTATATTTATCTCTTTCTTCCTTAACCTTTGATCTTCAATTGCAGGGTCCTTCGAAGTCTTTGAGTTGAGAACCGGTTCCCCCTTGACAATGAACCGACAGACTGAAGTCCAAGTCCAGAGTTCTGATCTTTGTTATCCAAGTCCTCCAGTCCAGAGCGTTGGTAGTTTCAAGGTATGAATCAAAAGAAGGTTGGAAAGCTCATCAAGGTAAGTCCATAATCATTAGCCCCTATTATCTAGATCTTCTTCCTTCATAGTTTAGGATTGTGTCTAATCAAGTAAAAGTTTCATTTCATGTAATCCTTAAGTCTTATTATGATGAGTACAATGCTAGTGTAATTAGGTTTCATTGCTCTACAAACCATAATCTAAACATTAATCATATGCTCGCCGCATCATTTTGGTATCAGAGCATGGTTGCATTAGGGTAGAATAGTTTTCTTTAAATCCAAGCAAGATCTAAAATTCATGCCTCCTGAGCGGGTGTACTCCAGTACACTGTCATGACCCATGGGAATAATGAGCTCCTGGCCGGACGTGAATTTTTTAGATTGAAGTTTGGGTAAGCCATTGCACTTGTTTGATTAGGTTCTGTTTTCTGAAAATTTGCATCTGTTTACCGTAATCCGTCTGCAGCTCCATAGGCAAGTCACTAATTTTTGTTGAAATATTTTTTTTCTTGTTCCATTTTAAGTCAGTTCAAAAATTTCTGCAGTTCGACACTATCATTAGGGTTCTGTTCTGTCCTTTTTATTTATCTTCATTTGTAGGATCTACTTAGAGTAGTACAGATTTTAGTTTTAAAATTTCTTTCATCTGCATTGAAACATATAAGTTAAAAATCCTCTGTGAATTTCTCATAATTTTTGGACATTTTTTTCATTACATTTTCCACACCACTTTCAAACTGCAACACACTTTTGCAGCACCTTTGCATTTCATTCATCTCATGAGAAATCAAATTAAGGGCATCAATTTGACATAGGGTCAGGATTTCATCACCTGTCCCTAGCCCAAAATTCACCAACCAGCATATCGATCCCAGCCCGTTAATTAAAATTGAGTAGAACGTTAATTGCCCTAGTGGGTTAGGGACACCAACAAGTTGGGTTCAGGTTAGGGTCAAGTTAACTGTGTCAGCTAATTAGTGTGTGCTTACTGTCTTGGTGTCTAGGATTGGTGCATCAGGGCTTGTGATTTGGTCCGCCTACCTGGCCAATCTCAGATTGGTATCTAAGGTTGGCAATCAGGGACCTTCACTCGCCTCCACCTACCTGGCTAAGTCCCATAAGTACTACTAGCTAGTTGGTTCACTTAATTAGACTTCTAATTTGTGCTCTAGGTCTAGGAAACCTTAGCTCGAACTTGAGTCTATTTGCATGCATGACAACTAGAGTAGGGACACCATATTCACCAATCCAAGCCCAGTCAAGTGTAGCCATGGACCAAAACTTAGGGAATTTGATTAAAGGCCTAAATGATCAAGTGGCCCAACTGACTAAGAGTTTAACTGAGCAATTGGCCCAAACAAATCAGAATGTGGCACAAACCAACCAAGACATGAATGAGCAGTTAGCCTACATCACTACTAGGTTGGATCAGTTAGAGGCTAGAACCCCTGAAAGCAATCATGAAGCCCAGACTGAGCCTGAGCCTAGTCTTGCACCTGAACTCGAGACCCCATTGAACCCTAGAAGGATTCCATATCAAAACCCTCTCTACGAAACAAACCCTAGGAGAGCTCCCCAATATCAGTTTTATGATCCAATTCCTAGAGGACCCCACCTTGATCAAACCATCGATCCCAACCCAAGGAGATTCCATCATGAGCCTAACTATGAACCCAATGTCAGGAGACCCACCCCAATTCACTTTGATCAAGATGACCGAACCATGAAGAACATTAGACTGGAAGCTCCCACCTTTGATGGAATTTTAGATCCTAAGATCTACATTGATTGGGAAGGTGAGATGGACCAGTATTTTGACTGGTTTGAGATGAGTGAAGAGCGCAAGTGTAAGTTTGCAAAGCTTAAACTTGTGCGCCAAGCTAGGTTATATTGGGGAAACGTTGAGAGACTCACTAGACAGAGAGGTGATGTGCCCATAGTGACCTGGTGAGCTATGAAACTTAGGCTTAGGGAGAAATACCTTCCTATGTCCTACCACCAAAGACTCCTAGATCAATGGCAAAGACTTACTCAAGGAAATAGGAGTGTCGCAGAGTACATAATGAAGTTTGACAAATTCGTTATGAGGTGCAATGTTGATGAATTTGAGTCGGTGACTTTGTCTAGATTTAGAGCCGGACTGAGGGAAGAAATTCAAAGAGAATTGTTCATGCGAGAGGTACATGACCTAGAATTGGCCTATCAGATAGCTAGGGATGCTGAGAGATTCCATAGAGGTCGAGTCTATCGTAGGCCTGAAGCCCCTAGGACTAGTACACCTTACCAGCAGTCAGGATCCAATCAGCCTAGATTCAACCAACCCAATCCCAATGTGCCTGTGACCCGACGAGATGACAAGGGGAAAACACCTGAGACCCAAAGAACTCCAAACGCCTGTTTCAAGTGCAACAAAGTGGGTCACTATTCTAGCAGCTGTCCCAATAGAGCCCTACACATAGGGGAAGTAGAAGAGGAAGCCGTAGAATCCCAAGGTGAATTTGAGGATGAAGTATACCAGGCAGATGAGAACTTGGCTGAAGAGTATGAGGAAGAGGAAGTCCTGGTAGATCAAGATCTGATAGGAGTGGTTAGGTGTATTCTCACCCAGGCTAAAACCCAAGAAGATTGGCGTAGGACTAGCATCCTACAGACATTCATTAAGATAGGTGAGAAAGTATGCAAAGTCATTTTAGATAGCGGTAGCTGTGTCAACGCCATATCTACCAACACAGTAAAAACCCTAGGATTGCCCACCGTACCCCACCCCAATCCCTATAAGGTATCCTGGATAGACTCAACCATGATTTCCATTAAGTCTAGGTGCCTAGTAACCGTTCAGTTCCAATCTTACCTAGAGAAAGTATGGTGTGATGTACTTCCAATGGGAGTAAGTAGCATAATCCTAGGCCGACCATGGTTGTACGATCTTGATGTAACACTCTATGGTCATTCTAATTCATGCTCGTTTACTCATAATGGAAAGAAGATCGTAATCCATTCTTCTCCACCTAAGAACCCCATTAAGAGAGGATCAAGCCAATTGAGTGATAAGAAAAAAGGGATAAACGTGATCACTGCTAAAGAAATGGAGCAAGAAATTAGCAATGGATCACCTGTTTGGATTTTGACCATTAAGGATCATCAAGAACCTCTTTCAAAAGAACAACCTCTAGAAGTTAGTGAAGTGCTAGAGGAGTTCAAAGACGTGTTCCCCGATGACTTACCCGACCAACTCCCACCTCTTAGGGATATACAACATGCGATAGATTTAGTCCCCGGAGCAACCCTACCGAACCTTCCCCATTATAGAATGAACCCTACCGAGCACCAAGAATTACAAAGACAAGTAGGAGAACTCCTAAAGAAAGGATTCATTAGGGAAAGTTTGAGTCCATGCGCAGTCCCAACATTACTTACCCCAAAGAAAGATGGCACATGGAGAATGTGTGTTGATAGTCATGCCATAAATAAAATCACGGTGAAGTATAGGTTTCCCATCCCCCGCTTGGATGATATGTTAGATATGATGGCCGGTGCAACTATATTTTCTAAGATTGACCTGAAGAGTGGCTATCACCAAGTTAGGATCAGACCAGGGGATGAATGGAAGACTGCCTTTAAAACTAAGGACGGGTTATTTGAATGGGTAGTCATGCCTTTTGGGTTATCAAACGCCCCTAGCACTTTTATGCGGATCATGAATCAAGTCCTACGGGCCTTTATTGGGAAATTTGTTGTCGTTTACTTTGACGACATACTTATCTATAGTAGGACTAGATAAGATCATCAACAACATCTGAGGCAGGTCTGTTTAGCACTTAGGAAAGATAACTTCTATGCCAACCTAAAGAAATGTGCTTTCATGACTACTAGAGTTATCTTCCTAGGATTTGTTGTGACCTCTGAAGGAGTATCTGCTGACCCTGAGAAGGTTAAGGCAATTAGAGTGGCCAACACCCAATAATATTCACGAAGTAAGAAGTTTTCATGGCCTCGCTACATTTTATCGAAGATTAATTAGAGGGTTTAGCACCATAGTTGCTCCTATCACGGATTGTATTTGGAAGGGCCACTTTGAATGGACGAAGTCAGCTGATAAGGCCTTCCTTCATATCAAGGATAAGATGACCCAAGCACCAGTCTTAAGACTACCCGATTTTTCTAAGGTCTTTGAAGTAGCATGCGATGCTTCGGGAGTAGGGATTGGTGGAGTTCTGAGTCAAGAGAACCATCCCGTAGCATTCTTTAGTGAGAAATTGAATGAAGCCAGGAAGAAATACTCCACATATGATCGGGAGCTTTATGCAGTAGTGCAAGCATTAAGGTATTGGAGGCATTATCTCCTACCGCAAGAATTTATTTTATTTTCAGACCATGAAGCCCTTAGGTTTTTGAGTTTCCAAAAGAAACTAAACCCTAGGCATGCCAAATGGGTAGAATACATCCAATCCTATACTTTTGTCCAAAAATATCAATCGGGAACTGACAATAAGGGAGCTGATGCCCAAGTCATAGAACGTTACTTTTATCTTCAGTCAGTACTGAAGTCATAGGTTTTGAAAGACTTAAGGAGCAGTACGAAACCTGTCCAGATTTTGATGAAATTTATCAGGTTTTGCGTCAAGGACCATCTAGTGATCATAGTAACTATACCCTTCTAGATGGTTATCTTTTTTAGAGAGAATAGGCTTTGCATCCCAAGAATCTCCTTAAGAGATTTTTTAGTTTGGAGATACATGCGGGAGGTTTGGCTGGCCACTTCAGATGAAACAAGACTATCTTGGCTGTTGAGGATCAATTTTACTGGCCAGGCCTTAAGAAACAAGTAGCAAACCTTGTAGCCCGATGTAGGACATGTGCTGTTGCAAAGCAGCAAAAGAAGAATACCGGGCTATACACTCCATTACCTGTACCTGAGTATCCATGGCAGGATCTAAGCATGGACTTTGTTCTAGAATTATCCAAGACCATTCGAAAACATGATTCAATCTTTGTGGTGGTCGACCGGTTTTCAAAAATGGCCCATTTCATACCTTGCTCCCAAACTTCTGATGCCTCTAGGATAGCCAAACTCTTTCTTGATCAAGTAGTCAGACTCCACGGGTTACCAAAAACCATAGTTTCTGATAGGGATGTCCGCTTCACAAGTTACTTCTGGAAAACCTTTTGGCACCTATTAGGAACTAGACTGAAATTCTCCACAGCCTACCATCCCCAGACTGATGGACAAACCGAGGTTGTAAATAGAAGTCTAGGGAACTTGCTGAGATGCCTAGTGGGAGAAAGTCTAGGAAACTGGGATTTGTTATTGCCACGTGCTGAGTTCATGTACAACAGTTCGGTCAATAGATCTATGGGCAAAAGTCCCTTTGAGATAGTCCATGGTTACAAGCCTAGGAAGCCTTTAGATCTAATCCCACTACCTATTCACACACGAGTCTCTGAGTCTGCTGAGTCAATTGCACAGCATGTCATAAATCTGCATAAAAAAATCAGTAATAAAATCAACCTGAGCAATGAAACTTACAAACACTTAGCTGACTCACATCAGAGGGCTAAAGAATTCGTGAAGGGGATTATGCGATGATTAGGCTCAACCCTGAATGGTTCCCCTCTAGAACCATAAAGAAGCTGCATGCCTGCGGAGCGGGACCTTTCAAGATCTTAAAAAAAATAGGGCCTAATGCATATGTTTTGGAACTTCCACCTGATATGGGTATCAGAACAACCTTTAATGTTTCAGACCTAGTAGAATACAAAGAACCAGTACTAATACCTAGTGAGCCTTTTGGGCCAGAAACTTTCATTGAGAGTGAACATATTTCCGAGTGTCCACCACCAACCCTACCTAAGCGGAGAGAGAGGATTGAGAGAATCCTGGATGACAAGACCATTACTACCAGGAATAAGACTATCAGCGATACCTGGTTCAATGGCAAGGTCGACCTGAGTCCGACAACTCTTGGATTACTCGAGAGGACCTGCAAAGACTTAACCCAGACTTGTTTGAGCATTACCAGGGCAAAACTGAACCATACTCGACTGGGTCGAGTTCTGCCCATCCCAGGAGAATTGGTGTGGACACCAGAAACTGAAAGAAACTTCACTCCAACAAGGTTAGCCTTATCCCAATTTGGATCGAAGATAATTAGGTTACCTTGTATCCTTTAGATCAAAAATGTTTTATTTCCTTTTCAGGAGTCATTTCCTTTTTAAGAGTCCTGTAATTAATTTTGAGTTTCAAATCAAGAGTGATTATTGAGTCCTGTAATTACTTTTAAAATTTCATTTCCTGTAAGTCCATTTCAAGTTTTAAAGTCTAGGTCAGTTGAGTTTAATTCAGTTGAGTTAAGTCTAGTTCAGTTGAGTTAAGTCTATTCAAGTCTTAAAGCCATGAAAGCCAGCAACAAGACTCAAATTCTGGACCCCAGAATTTGACCCCATGAAGAAGAGAAGACACACCACCAAGCAAGAGAAAAGGACCATCAACTAGGACCACTTGGCGCCACATGTCATCTTGAAATTAGAAGACCACCTCACCATGCCATGTCATCAGCCAGAGGTGCCACCTCACCAGCCACTTCATCACCCTTTGGGCGCCAACAAGGGAGATTCAAATTCAAGGAGGTCGGCCACATCCCTCCAAGCCCTCCACCAAATCCTCAAACTCCCCCCACATCCCTCCAAACCCTCCATCAAATCCTCCAACCCCCCTTGTAATCCTCCTCAATTTGGAGAGTTTTTAAATTTCAAAAGCTAGCTTTGTGAGGCTATTAAAAGCCTTGGACGCCTACTGTAGAGGGGATTGAAAATGAATGAAATACAAGTGATGTTTTGAAGCAAATTGTCTTGTGTTCTTGTGTGAAAGTTTCTTCCACCACGCCAAAGCCAATTTTTTTTTTTTTCTCCAAGCAACTCACCATTCCAGTACAAGACGAAGGCATTGGAGTCGGCCAGATCTTCTGCAATTTCTTCTTTGTTCACAAATCCTCCAAACCTTTCTTTACATTTGTCTCTTTCTTCCTTAACCTTTGATCTTCAATTGCAGGGTCCTTCGAAGTCTTTGAGTTGAGAACCGGGTTCCCCCTTGACAATGAACCGACAGACTGAAGTCCAAGTCCAGAGTTCTGATCTTTATTATCCAAGTCCTCCAGTCCAGAGCGTTGGTAGTTTCAAGGTATGATTCAAAAGAAGGTTGGAAAGCTCATCAAGGTAAGTCCATAATCATTAGTCCCTATTATCTAGATCTTCTTCCTTCTAAGTTTAGGATTGTGTCTAATCAAGTAAAAGTTTCATTTCGTGTAATCCTTAAGTCTTATTATGATGAGTACAATGCTAGTGTAATTAGGTTTCATTGCTCTACAAACTATAATCTAAACATTAATCATATGCTTGCCGCATCAATAGCCTTGCCTAGAGGACTAACCTGAGTTTGGCAAACTTACACTTCCTTTCCTCACTCATCTCATACCACTCAAAGTATTGGTCCATATCTTCCTCTCAATCAATTTAAACCTTAGGATCTAGACTGCCATCGAATGTTGGTGCTTCTAACCTGATGTTCCTAATGGCTCTCTCATCTTGGTCAAGGAAATCATGATTGGGTCTCCTCTGATTAAGCTCTAAGATTGGGTCATGGCGTGGGGCTCTCCTAGGGTTGGGAGGTGTGCGAAGAGGTGACTTATGTTCAGGTTCAATATGGGTCTCATGGGTCCTCTCTAGGTTTCCTACTCGTGCCTCCATCTAATCAAACCTATTATTCAATTAGGCAAATTGTTCAGTCATGGTCCTCAGCAAGGTTTCAAAATTGGACTCCATGGTTAGACTAGTGATGTGGGGCAGAGAAGCGGGGGATCACTGGCAAGCGTAGAAGTCACCAGGGGATTAGGGCTTGCACTCAAGAACAAGGAACCATGGCGTTACACCCACTCCAATCTGGAGAAAAACTCAAAACTCAGATCAAAATAACTTTAATTTGTATTCATAGGAGAAAATATACTTCATACAAGAGGGAAGGGGTGGTATTTATAGATTCACCCCAGGGTACATGACTTGAGGGCTAAGAAATCCTAACTTGTGGGCCAAAAAATCCTGGTGGACCTGGTCAACAATAGGCCTTTATCTTGGACTGGAGCTCTCTCTTGTGGGCCTGGTAGCATGAAAGGGCCCAAATGCATAAAGGCCAGCTCTGGTTGGGTAGGCCTGGTGAATCTCCTGGTCTGATGTCTCTCCTCTTGGCTTGAATGACACTTTAGGATTAAAGGGACTCAACTTGACTCATATGTTCCACTTTATTACAAGACTCGATTGGCTCACTTTGACTCAAGTGACTCAGGACTAATGGACTCAAATAAAATAAAATAAAATAAAATAGAGTTTCGATCCCCATTATTCCCCTGCGGTGGGGAGAACTTAAGTCCATCGAGTTAGGCTCAGCGTGGGTTTGATGGAACCGAAACCAATCACAAAAAGGCTTGGTTCTTCACTTTTCTTTTTTTTTTTTTTATTGGCTGCTCTGAGATCTGTGCATCACCATCTTTGGACTACTTTGAAAGCCATGTGCTTTGAGGAGCATGCACTTTCACATTCGTGCAACAGCAGTGCTCCTTCTCCATAGATCAAAGGCTGGAACAGGGGAGGTCCTCTGGCAGTGAAGTATGGCACACCTTCATCGGTGACGGTGAGGGAAAGAAGATAGTGGCACGGGGGTCTGGATGGGAGGAAGGGGCTGGAGCTAGGGAGGCGGTGCACTTGAGTTCGGGCGGCGTGTTGGTGATGACGAATAGGGAGATCAGCTAGGTGGCAAGGGTGGCACAGTCGGCGCTATCTCGAGACTGGCAGCAATGGGCAGAGAGGAGGGATGGCGAGGTTCGTCAACATCGTCGACAGTGAGAGAAGCCAAACTCGTTGAAGGGAACGATGGTCCGCCCGTCAGATCAAACTTCTGTCACCCGGATCTCCACCATCAATTATCGAAAGGAGGCCAGGAGTGCCATTACGAGGAGGAGGATGAGGCAGAGGAGGGCCAGCATTGCCACCACCTGCTTCAAGGTTCCTAGATCTCCCGATCCGGCTAGAGGTGCCAATCAGATCTAGGTGCTATAGTCGATAGGGCTTCTTCACGCCGTTAGTGGCCAGGGCTGAGTCTCGTGTGACCTTCATCACCAGCTGCTTCTAGGAAGTCCTGCCACCAGTGGACTTAAGAACGGTCGAAGGGGGGGCGAATATGGGTGGACGGTGCATAGGCATCAGGCGTCAGCTGTTGTGGTGGCTTCAATCTATGGCACAGGAGTTCTGAATGGGATGAGGCTGATTAGAGGAGATGGATGGCTCAAAGCCTGAATCGGCATTTCAGACGGTGGCCGTGAAGAAGGCATCGTGACTTGCTCTATTCCTGGATATGGAAGCATGGATGGAAGGGGGGCAACGTCAGTATGTAGATTCGATGGGTTGCGGGCGACGAGGTTTCAGGATGCCTGACGATGGGTTGATGGCAGACTCGAAGAGGAAGAAGAAAACCCTAATCCACTGGGCTCTAATACCAAGTTGATGCGGGACAGAGAAGCGGGGGATCACTGGTGAGCGTAGAAGTCACCAGGGGATTAGGGCTTGCACTCAAGAACAAGAAACTAGGGCATCACACCCACTCCAATCGGAGAAAAACTCAAAACTCAGATCAAAATAACTTTAATTTGTATTCATAAGAAAAAAGATACTTCATACAAGAGGGGAGGGGTGGTATTTATTGATTCACCCCAGGGTACATGACTTGAGGGCTAAGAAACCCTAACTTGTAGGCCAAGAAACCCTGGTAGACCTAGTCAACAGTGGGCCTTTGTCTTGGACTGGAGCTCTTTCTTATGGGCCTGGCAGCATGAAAGGGCCCAAGTGCATGAAGGCCAGCTCTGGTTGGATAGGCCTGGTGAATCTCCTGGTCTGATGCCTCTCCTCTTGACTTGAACGACACTAGAGGACTAAAGGGACTCAACTGGACTCACATGTTCCACTTTATTACCGGACTCGATTGGCTCACTTTGACTCAAGTGACTCAGGACTAATGGACTCAAATAAAATAAAATAAAATAGACTTTCGTCCCCATCAACTGGGTTGGGTTTGAGACTGCTGGTATTGGGCTCTTGATCTAGTGGTATGCAACAAGCACACAAATCATTCTAGGGTTTTGCCAGACCTAACAGCTCAAGTAGAATGAGTCAGCTCAACTTATAACCAATTCAATAATTACCCTTTCCACTAGCCAGGTAAGAGGTGGAAGTGTGGGAGGCTCCCCTTGCTCTCATAGGGTCCTAATTAAGTAACCACATCTCTGCTTAGGGTGTTTGCCTTTGGACCTCTAGCCTAGACACCAGTTTCAAGAAATAATTAAAGGATTGAGTGCTATAGCTTTCTCACAATACCACAAATTTGACCTGTTGGTGTCCTAGCTCAATTAGGTTGCCACTCAATTTTAATTAGCCTTGGGTTCGATGCAGGGTGGTTGTTTTGGACCAAGGAAAGGTGATGAAATCCTTTTCTAATCTGATAGTGTGAAATTGTCTTTAAGTGATTTAATTATGCATGCACACACATGATATACAATATGGAACTAAAATCAGAAAATGTGCAGAAAATAAAATATATTTTTTTGCTATTTTTTTATGCAAATGGCAGATTTAACAAAGATTAATATCAGTCAATTAAATGCAAAGAAAACTAGGGTTTGAAGGTTTTACTACAAACAAAATTCAGCCCTAAACTAGTTATGCAAACATTTCTGCAATGAGACTTTAGGGTTTTATGCAAATTTTTTTTATATTTTTCAGATCTGAAATTAATATAAAATTGCAAAAATTAAATATGATCAATTATGTGATTGATGGATGCAAGAATTGAAGGTAATCCAATGGTTTTAGTGAAAGCAATTCCTAGGTTTTAGAACTAGTGTGCAGAAATTTTAGCATGCAGAATTTTAGGGTTTTGTATTTTGAAATGATGCATGAAATGTCCTAAACTATGCTCTGATACCGAAATTGATGCGGGAGGAACATGCTAGAGATGAACAAGAGAAAATTTCAGATTAGAGAACAATGATTTTCTAATTTTTATATGGTTTTGTTCCCGAAAAGAAGTTAAGCATAGGCAAGGATTTTCTTGTAAAGATTAAAGTCCTATCCGTAGATTAAGATCTAACAAAGTGCTAAAGAAATAGAATCCTAGGGTTAAGAAACCACTAATTTACAACATGCTCATCTTCAATAAAATAGAACTAAAGAGAAGGGTTTGATTTGCGTACCTAGCAATGATGATCAATCTCTAAAATGAAAGGGTCGCACAACACTCTAGATCAGTGCCTAGAAGAAGAAGCCTATTCCCTCGAATGCACCAACTTTTCTTCAGATGGTCCTGAAGGCAAAGAAGACCTCCTCCAAGGGTCGCAGCACTGGAGGGATCCTGCAAACAACAAGGATTAGGAGTGTAGAAGATATGAAAAATAGCAAACAAAAGTTGGGGTAGAGAAGAAGTCAGGAGGGGGTGCAGGAGGTTGATTGGCAGCCAGTGGAGGAGGACGCCTAGATTTGGAGGGGGTGGCCTGGAGGATGAGGATGCCTAGACTCCAGGCAGGGAAGAAGGACTCGTGTGTCATGGGCTTGATGAGGATCGAGTGGCCTAAGATTTGGTGGAAGATGGGAGGGGGCAGCCTAAGGTTTATGAAGATTGAAGGTTGGAGTCTTAGGCTTTGGAGGATGGAATGGCTGGCGGCCTAGACTAGATGAAGATGGGGATTGCTAGGGTTTGGATGCAGGAAGATAGTAGGTTGGTTTGGGCCTCACACCCTCTCCCTCATGGAACATCAATGCACTAGGCACGGAAATAAAAGAAACACTCAAATTTTCATTCATTCAGTAATTCTTGATTACAACAGGGAGAAAGGGTATTTATAGATCACCCAGCCCTCTCCCTGTCAAAGTTGGAGTACAAAGATGAGTGGGATAAGGAGACTGGACTCCTTTTAGAACTGAGATGCTTGACTCCTTGTTGGACTAGGAGGCCTGTCTTCTTGTTGGACTGGGAGGCTTGACTCCTCTTGGGCTTAGGGCACCAGTTCTTGTGGACTTGGGCTGGGGTGCCAATTCTTGTGAGCTTGGGCTGGGGCGCCAATTCTTGTGAGCTTGGGCTGGGGCGCCAATTCTTTCGGGCTTGGGAGGCGCCCTTCCTTGTGGGCTTGGGCGGCATGAATGGGGCCCAAGCAAATGGACTGGGGTGGCTTGAGTAGGGGCCCAGGTGCATGAGCTAGGGAGGCTTGAGTGGGGGTCCGGTGACTCTCCTCTTGGATTTAACTTGAATGAAAAATCACAGGACTCACTTGATTGGACTAAAACAAAGCGACTAACTTGCTTGGATTGAAATAAATGGACTCAATTGACTAAGTGGACTCAATCGACTCAATTTATTACATGACTCAATCTTTATTGCAGGACTCAATGGACTACAAGACTCAAAAGTCTAATCAAAAATCCATAATGGGCCCAGTAATCTTTGTCTTGCCTGTACCATTGTCGACTTAGCATGCAACCAAATGGTCTAGGTAAGGTAATCCTAGGCTATTAATTTTTTTAATATATTTTATTAAAGAGGAGAAGGGGGAAGACCAGAGAAGAAAGATAGAGAAGAAGACTAAAGATGAGAGCCTAAGTCCTAGAGCTAAGAGGGATAGAGAAAAAGTATTATTTAAAGTTCTAGGTTAATTGCAAACAAGTTAGCAATCAATGGACTCTCTATCCTAGGGTCTCTAGTTCTAGACAACTCCTAACTATTCCAAGGTCGCTTTTGAGCCTTCAAAGTCAGGTACCAACTACCCACTGGCCAAATAAGGATAAGGTTGGTGGGGATCCTCCAATTGCTTTTCTTAGATACTAAATTAATTGACCAGGTTAGACAAAGGAATCAATTAAAAGACCACCTTCCTTCAAGGCTACCTCATCCTTGAACCCTTTTCCTTAGACATCAGTGAACTAGTTGATTCTTAGCTAGTCCAACTCTTAGGGTCCCTTGTCCTAGTAAGCTCGATAATCCTTAGGGGCCAACATCTAATTGATTTTAAATTAAGGCTTAGGTCAATGAAATATACAGGATAGTGGTTTGTGGGCCAAGGAAGGGTAATGACATCCCCACCATATGTTGCTTAGGGGTTTTGTGCCCTTAAGATGTTTTATAAGCTATGAAATGCCAAGAAAATAGATATCCAGTACAAGTAGTTAGTTTTTAAGGCTTAATTAGTTTCTTTATTTTAATTACATGTTATGAGATGTCTTGTTTTCAGTTTTTTTTAGGTAAGTTCTTAATTTGGTTAATTAAGTATGAAGAAAAGGAAACTAAATTAGTTTAGGGTTATAAGGCAGTTAAGTGGTTAATCAGATTTGAAAATAGTAAATTAGTTAGGAAAAAGGGAAATAAATATTAACTAATTTTTTTTATACTTTTTGACTTTTTTTATATTTTTAAATACAACCATGCCTATGGTCCTCAATAATGGTGCCAAAATTTGATCGCTGTCATAGGCTTTTAAAAATAATTCACCAACTCAACTTTATAGCTAGAGTGTATCAGGATCGTATCCTCAAGGATCTTAAAGCTAGGTTATGATTTAAAAAGAGAATAAAAATAATTGTTGTTGCATGAAAATAAAAGTAAGTAGGAAATAAACTACTTTTAAAGGTGAGGCAAATGAAAGGGATGGATCTAAGAGTGAAAGATTGATTTTGCACTTATTAAAAAGTATTTCTTTCATAAATAAGATGTAATTAATTTTAGGAATTTACCTATCTTTCCTTGGCATGCCCCGTACCCGTAACAGATCATGATGCATCTTCAAGAAACACTAGGTACGAGCTCTTCTTTCCTCAGCATGTCCTGTATCCATAACAGATCACGACGCATCTCTGAAAAGCAAGAGTTATCCCTAATCTCAATCTAATAATAAAGCATAATAAAGAGTGAATAAAAGAGAACAAATAAACTCATAAATATAAACATACTCTTTTATTGTAGACCAACAAATACAAAAGACTAGTGAACAAGAAAATCTTGCTCTACCATGTACAAAATTTTCTCTTCCCCCCCGCACTTCTGCACTACCCTATTTCTAAGCTGATCCCCTGTAGCCCCCCTATGCAAAGGCTCTAGAGGGACTCTGGGGAGTTTCTTGCCCCAGGTAGAGGCATAGGAACCTTTTTATAAGGTTTAACAGGGAAAGGTTTTCATGGATTTCCAGTGTGGGACTAAACAAAAAATTAAAGGAGTGGCTGGAATTCAATTTTACATTAGATCGACGGTTGGATGGTGAATCCAAATCCCAATAGTAGTAGACTTCCAATTTCTCTCAATATTTGATTATCTAAAATTATCAGCCCTTAGATTACTTTGAGATCTGTGCATGTCCGCTTCCTTCGATCACCCAGCTTTGTTGACGTCGCCCAAATACTACCCACCGCCAGACTTGAATCTTTGTCTGAATTTCCTTACACCATCGATATCTTGTCGCCAGAGTCATCTTGCACTGCCATCACCAAAATCACCACCGACATCACTGATGGAACCACCATCGGAAGCCCTATTGCCATCATTAATTATGAGATGTCCCTATTAACCATGGAGTGCCATCTTCTTCAAATCCACCACTACCGATTGCTTTTGCTTGCTGGTGCTACTAGCATTTCCATCTCCCTTGCTACTGGTGTCTTTGTTCCCCAAAGAAGATTGCTCAGGAGTCTTTGATGACCGTGGATTAGAAAGCCATCACCGGATTGCCATTATTACCGATTTGAAGCACTGCTATCCTCTTCGCTGAATTGAGTGCCTTGCCGGAGTCCCTAAGGTGCTCGCTGGCCATCTTCCTGGCCAGTGATTGACGGAATCAACCCATGGTCCACGAGGCTCAGCCATGGACCACTCGACATCTTGTGAACCAGGTAGCTGGTCCACCATGGACTGTCTACTTTAAAATTTGTGCAATTCTTTAATGGATTTTCAAACTTCAATTTTGGGCTCATTTTAAATCCAATTTGCTTCACATTTGTGTCATTTTAACTCATAAATCGAGCACTTCGCATTGGCGGTCTCCTTTCCTACAAATGATATATAAAAGTATCAAATCTAAGTAAATAATATTAATTTAATTCTTAAATTAATACTTTTATCTATGTTCATAATATAACTATCAACCGACCATCCTTCCAAGTCCCTATCTAGATCCGCTAATGTCTGGCCATGCATCCACCACCATGTTGCCACCATCACCCATCACTATTGTTGCTCCTCCTCCATCCATCGATACCACTGCCATGACTTCACCCTCTTCCCTTTTCTCACTTTCCCAATCCACCATTATCACCAGCTCAAGCCATTCCCACTGTGCCATCTTGTTGCCTAGCGAAGCAACCCAAGAGGAGGGATGAATTGGGTTTTAAAAATCTTTTTGCAATGATTTAGACAAATATGTGCCAATTCAAGTACAATGAAGGTGCTAGTGACTCAAGTGTATATGTGCTTGAAGATATGCAATAAAATTAGTAAAATAAATACAGAATAAATAAGATTAAATAATAAGAGAGAGCAAGCAACCATAAACACAAAGATATATAGTGGTTCAGTGCACACCAAAGCACCTACATCCACTCCATAAGATTCACTTGAAAATTTCACTATAATCCCACTTGATTACAGCCGATTAGTTTTCCGGGCTCACTAATCACAACCCCTTGGTTTTCATAAGGCTAACCAAAAATATCTTGGTTTTCTCAAGGCTCATCAAAAATCTCTTAGTTTTTTGGGATAATCAAAAATCTAGTTGGTTTTCTCAAGGCTCACCAACAACCTAAAGTTGGTTTTTGAAACAAGGCTTACCAACAATCCAATTTCTAGTTTCAAACCTCTTGAAACTAGGAATAACAATAAAGTTGAATACAAAGTAATAATACAAGCAAGCTTTCAAAAATAAAGTAAATATATCTTTGAAGCTCTTTGATTGCTGTTGAAGATGCTTGTTTTCAAGTTATTGAAGTCTTAAATGATGCTTGAAGGATGGACTTGAATGTTCTTGAATGCTTGAAGGCTCAACTTCACTCAAATGTAGTTGTTCTTCATTGAATATTTGAATGAAAGCTCATTTTTCATTCCCTTAAGAGTTTGGTCTACTTTAAATACCATTCCAAGCCTTAAATGATCATTTTTGACCATTGGAGAGGAGAAAATAGCTGTTGGAGATGAAAAGGACCAATTCTATGCTTCAAAAAACTAGTCATTATAATTCACCCAGATCTCTAAGTGTCGACACTTCAAGTCATAAGTTGACACTTGAGTCTACACTTAAGTCGACACTTGATCAAAAATACTTTCTGAAGCTCTCTAGAATGTACTGGTGTGTCGACACTTCCTCTGGTGAGTTGACATTTGAGTCGACACTTCATCTTTATGAGTCGACACTTGAAAAAAGTTTTGAATTCATCATGTTCTGTATCATTTTTATCTCAAACTTTGAGTCGACCCTCGAGTCAACATATGAGTCGACACTTGAGCTTCATGAATCGATACATCATGTGTGCCATCTGAATCTTCTTCTTCATATCAGCTTAAGCTTCTATGAGTCGACACCTTGAGTCAATACTTCACTTCCATGAGTCGATACTTGGTTGAAACTTTTCTGAAACTCTACTAAAACTCTGTTGAAACTTCTTCCACTTCAAGATTTGAGTTTTTTAAGATTATTCTTATGTACCAAGGTTCATTTAAATTGAAATTTCATCCATAAAACTGACTTCTTTAACAAGATGACAAGCAATTTAAATTTTCATCATATAAGTACCATTTTCTGATAAATGCTCTTTTAACACACAGTTAGTACTCAAATATACTTAAGTATTTATTATTTATAAAAATCAATAAGGAGTCAACAATATCCCCCTTTTTGATGATGACAAAATCTTTAAGTATAATATACATAGTATGCTTAAAAGAATTAGAATAGGTATAGGGCATTTTGCTATAAGTATCAGAGTTAATGATGATAAGTATTAGAGTCTAAATTTAAAAATTATTAAGAGCTAAGACTCATTTACAATGTATCAGAGCTATAATTAAAAAGTATCGGAGCTAAGTTAGTTATATAGTAATGTTGCCGCCAGGATCGCCGTGGCCTGCAGCTGCTGCCAGCACCAGAGTGCGCTCTCCTCGTTGCCTGGTGGTCCTCTGGTCCCGGACCTGCAAAATAGGGGTTAGTGACCCGTGCCAAGGTTTTTGATGGGGGCACTCCGATGGTCAAGTCAGTGATGATCCAGAGGAATAGATCCTCCTGGTCGGGCCCCTCTTGATGGACTCCACACTAGGAGGAGTAAAAAATGTCTGTGAAGATGGAAACGTTGTAGGGGGAGAATGTGTAGGGATCCGGTGCAATGCAGCGGAAGGGTAATTTCAAAATTGAAACTAAATTCACACCAAAAACCCTAAACTAGGAACTCCTTAAATAAGACTTGAACATATGACAAGCATATCTATGCAAATTAGGATTAGGGTACCAACCTGTAATCGCTTATTCCAACAAACTTGAAGTTGAAGGGGCTAACTGAATTCACCAAGCGTCCAGGTGTCCGCCCTCCGATGGTGATCCACACAGAGCAATGATCAAGAACACTATCATCTTGTCCAATGGTTCCTCCTATTGAGTTCTTCTTCCTAGAACTCAATTCTTCGGATTATGGCTAGAATTCTTCCACACAAGAGGTTGTCTCCCTTTCTTAGATCTCTTCTCCTCCTTCCACTAAGACCTTGGCCCTTTAAGACACCCTTGTCTTGAAGATAAGACCTTGTCCTAAGAGGATATAGGCTTGTCTTAAATTGGAGGAGAAATTAAGACAAGAATGTCTTAATGTAAGAAAGAAAGGAATGAAAATCAGAACTCCTTCTTTCCTTTACCATCGGAGACCTTCTCTTTTATTCTTGTTCAGCAACAGAGTTTCGACAGAGGAGTCCTCTGTAAAGGAAACAATGTAAAACAAGAAAAGAGGGAAGGAGTCTTTTGGAGAGGAAGAAGAAAAATAAAAACACTACTCAGATTACAAAAAATCACCCGAGTTTTGATTTTCCTGACCTCTTAAATAGTTTTCAGAGAGGCGCCCACACAACTCTCCATAAACTCCTTCTCACGCCCTTCTCATTTTCTCACACCCCTTCCCTTATTCTCACGGCCTTCCAGATTAAATCCCATGGCCTTTCTTAAAGGAAAAGTCACGATGTTTTAAAAAGAAAGGAGTCGCGACTTTTCATCTCCGAAGAGATGTTATTTCGCACGACCGAGAAGAAACAGCGCTTTCTTTCTTTCTTAAAAACCCATCAACCGTTGGATTCCCATCCAAGGGGGGACAAGTAAGGTGCTAAGGTGAGAAATTAAAGGGTCGCCCCATCTTAATTCATCGGAGAATTAAGTGGGCGCGCCAAGAGTCCATGCGCCCATGGACTCCTCCAAATGGCGTGCCAAGAGTCCATTAGCGCATGGACTCTTGGCATTTTGGCATGAAAAGAATAAGGGGCGGGTGGGGGGCTAGCCTAAATACTTGGTTAGCCAATAGGGTTAGCCATAATCCCTATAAACTCAATTAGGATCTAATTAGATCCAATTAGAATCCAAATTGAACCAATCCGGAACCCTAATTCGAATCTAATTCTAATAGAAGCTAGGATTTGCAACACCTGCTAGAGTGTCATCATGCAAAATGATTTAATTACAAAATTAAATCCTTGATCGATTCTCTTAAGTGTGTGACCCATTGGGTTCCACATCTAGCCAGCAGTGGGTTCGAATACAAGTTGACCTAATTTGATTAGAACTCTTTCTAATCGATTTAGGTCAAATCGGGCTTACCCGATTATGATCAATTAGGACTCTTCCTAATAAGTGATCATTCAATTTAATCAACCCACAAGACAAGATTGACGTCTAGCAACGTGTCATATCTACCCGGAAGATATGAAAATTCTGGTGAAATACCAAAACTACCCTTCAGTAGAAAGTTACCGTATAATTAAATCCTTCGATCAGCCTGCACCCAGAATATAATTATGGATATGGATATATGTCAATTCCAATATTACATTCGTTTCTAGCTCAATCTTATATTGATGATTCAATTATCTTGATACTAGAAATCATCTCTAATATCTTTACTTTGATCAAAGATTCCCTGAATCATCATCCGATTGATAACTAGCTGGATGTATTCTCTCTCCTCTTACTAAGAGTGATCGATTCCTTGTTGACCTACTCATTACCTTCATATCCAATTCACCATTCCCAGTATCAATCCTGTGCATGACTCAGTGTCATGATTAGAATTGAACCAAAGCATGGGTTCATGTATATAAGGTACTTATGGCAGTCTCAGGTCAAAGGATTACTTGTACCACTCCCACTATGAGAACCTTCTATTGACATATAGCTAAGACTCCATTAGATGTTCTCAAGTTGGATCATATCAGTGAACTCATTCTCTAATGGGCACCCACATCCTAGTATTAGTGTCATACACAAGTGACTGTGAGAGCAGTCACCCTCTCCAGTATACATAGGATATGCTAGTCTTACCGGAAAAACCCTGATCCCCTACTCAGGGTTCCTTTGACTAGGAATACTTTAGATTAAGGTTTTAAAACTTTAGGTCTCACTGGTATGATCTCATCATAACCCTAAAATCATAGCCCTAATCTATGGGATTCATCATATAATATAAACACAGCGTATGATGAAAAATAATGCCTTTATTAGAATATTGTCAATTACAATGGTTTCGGAGATACAACATAGATTGGCTTGTAGGGCATATCCCTTTCAATCTCTCACTTGCACTAAAGCCAATCGCCTTTAAATCTTAATCCCATACACTCGAGGTGGCGATCAAACTCTCGCTGTGGTAGAGCCTTAGTGAACGGGTCTGCTACATTGTTCTTTGTATCAACTCTATTTATATGGACATCTTGTCTCTCTACTATTTCTCGGACGAGATGGAAGCGTCTCAGAATGTGCTTGGACTTATGATGAGCTCTTGGTTCCTTAGCTTGAGCAACAGCCCCAGTGTTGTCACAGTAAAGTGGCACTGGGTTTTCAATCTCAGGAACAACACCCAACTCTATGATGAACTTCTTCATCCAGACTGCTTCCTTGGCGGCTTCACTAACAGCTATGTATTCTGCCTCTATGGTTGAGTCAGCTACAGTCTGCTGCTTGGTACTCTTCCAACTTACTGCTCCACCATTTAGGGTAAAAACATATCCCGAAATGGATTTGCTATCATCAGGGTCTGATTGAAAACTAGAATCAGAATAAGCTTCTAGCTTAAGATCAGAACCATCATAAACCAGAAAAATATCTTTAGTCCTTCTCAGGTACTTAAGAATATTTTTAACTGCTTTCCAATGATCCTCTCCTGGATCAGCCTGAAACCTATTGACAATGCCTAAAGCATATGCCACATCAGGCCTGATACATAACATGGCATACATTATGGACCCTATTGCCAAAGCATAAGGTATAGAATTCATTCTATTGCTTTCTTCAGGTGTCTTAGGAGACATCCTTTCAGAAAGATGTATGCCTTGACTCATAGGAAGATAACCTCTTTTACTTCCATCCATGCTGAATCTTTTCAGCACTAAGTCAATGTACCTAGATTGGGATAAACCTAGCATCCTCTTAGATCTATCTCTATAGATCTTAATACCTAATATATAGGATGCTTCTCCCAAATCTTTCATGGAAAACTGGTTTGATAGCCAAACCTTGACTGATTGTAACATTGGGATATCATTCCCAATGAGGAGTATGTCATCTACATACAGAACCAAGAAGACTATGGCACTCCCACTAGCCTTCTTATAAACACAGGGTTCATCCACATTTTTGATAAAACCAAACCTTTTAATAGTTTCATCAAAGCGGATGTTCCAACTCCTTGAAGCTTGCTTTAATCCATAAATAGATTTCTTTAGCTTGCATACTTGATTAGGTTTATTCTTTGAAATAAAACCTTCTGGCTGTGACATGTAGACTTCTTCCTTAAGGAAACCATTGAGGAATGTAGTCTTCATATCCATCTGCCAGATCTCATAATCATGGTATGCTGCTATAGCAAGTAAAATCCGAATTGATTTGAGCATGGCAACAGGTGAGAATGTTACATCATAATCAATTCCCTGTTTTTGTCTAAAACATTTTGCCACTAATCTGGCTTTATAGGTTTCAACTTGGCCATCAGCCCCAATCTTTTTCTTATAGACCCATTTGCACCCAATAGGATTAACACCCTCTGGTGCATTGACCAAAGACCATACTTGGTTTACATACATAGAGTCTATCTCGGATTCCATGGCTTCTTTCCATCTATCTGAATCAGTACTCAAGATAGCTTCCATATAGGTCAGAGGTTCATCATTTTGAATTACTTGGGCTAAATTATTTTCAATAATAAACCCATACCTCTCAGGTGCCCGTGGCACTCTATCAGACCTATGGGGAGGAGTTTTGTGTTCTGGTTCTGTCCTAACTATATGTTATAATGGTTGAGAACTGTCTATCTGTGTTTCTTGTACTTCTCCAAGTTCAACAGTTCTACCATTGCCCTTTTCTAAAATGAACTCTTTTTCTAGAAAAGTGGCATGCCTGCTGACAAAAATCTTTTGTTCAGTAGGATGGTAAAACAGATATCCTCTACCCTCTCTAGGATATCCTACAAATAGACATTTATCCGCTCTATGTTCCAACTTATGTCCAAAATTTTTTTTAACATAAGCTGGACATCCCCATACCTTAAAATATTTAAGATACGGTTTATTTCCACTCCAAATTTCATATGGAGTACTAACAACGGATTTAGAAGGTACCTTGTTCAGAATGTAAACAGTAGTTTCTAGGGCATGACCCCAGAAGGAAATGGGTAAATTTGTGAAGCACATCATGGATCGTACCATATCTAATAAGGTACGATTCCTTCTTTCAGCATACCATTTAGCTGTGGTGTATAAGGAGGGGTCCATTCAGAAAGAATTCCACTAACTTTAAGATAGTCTAAAAACTCCGTGGATAAATATTCTCCTCCTCGATCAGAACGAAGAACTTTAATACTTTTCCCAGTTTGTTTTTCGACCATACTTTGATACTCCTTAAATTTATCAAAGGCTTCAGATTTATGTTTCATAAGATACACACATCCAACCTAGATAAATCATCTGTAAAAGTGATAAAATATGAGTATCCACCTTTGGCCTGAGTTGTCATTGGACCACATACATCAGTATGTATAAGTCCTAATAACTCAGTTGACCTTTCTCCATGTCCAGTAAATGGAGTCTTGGTCATCTTACCCATGAGACATGATTCGCAAGTTCCTAATGATTCGTACTCATAAGAATCAAGGAATTTTTCCTTGTATAACTTGCTTATCCTAAACTCATTAACATGACCAAGTCGATGATGCCAAAGTAAAGTATCATTAAAGTCTTTTCTTTTTCTTTTATTATTGACATGAAAAACACTATCATTGGAAGAAAGAATTAAGAGCCCATTGCTAAATATGCCAGAACAAATAATTTTATTAGACAACATTATCGAGCAACCAGTGCTCGTTACATCCATTACATATCCTTGTTTTAATAACAAAGGAATAGATATAATGTTCCTAATAATCTTAGGCATATAATAACAATTTTCTAACTCCAAGATCTTTCCTGAAGGCAACTTCAGAATATAGGTCCCTACAGCTTCTGCTTGGATGATATCACCACTAGCACCGTAGAGATTGAAGTCACCTTCCTTCAATACTTTAAGCTTGTGGAGGTCCTGCAAAGATTTGCATATATGGTAACCACAAGCGGTATCCAATACCCAAGTATTTGATATAGACGAATTTAATGTCAATATAGCATGTATCTCATACATACCTTTTGGTGCATCTGATGCACCAGGCTTCACAATTGCAAGGTAAGCCTTGCAATTCCTTTTCCAATGTCCCGCTTTGCCGCAAAAGAAACAGGTTGACTATTTTGAGGCCTTCTTTCCTTTATTATTCTTATTGATGCCACCCTTAGGGTTTAGCCTCCTATTAAAATCCTTTTTGCCTGATTTCTTCTTATTGGTCTTATCAACAAGAAGAAGTGGAGCCTTTTCTTTCTTAACGTAGCTCTCCACTGTTTTTAACATATTTAACAACTCAGGCATGGAAGTGTTCAGTTTGTTCATGTGATAATTCAAGACAAACTGAGAAAATGACTCCGGGAGTGATTGCAGGATTAAATCCTGATTCAACTCCCCATCCATAATAAAACCTAATTGACCCAATCTGGTGATTAAGTCAATTATCTTCAGAACATGATCCTGAACAGATGTTCCCTCTGTCATCCTAGCATGGAATAACTGCTTAGATATTTCATATCTAGCAGTTTTGCTATGTTCTCCATAAAGCTCTTTTAAATTGAGCATTATGGATTGAGTATCAATGCTTTCATGCTGTCTCTGTAACTCATTGGTCATAGAGGCTAGTATGATACACTTGACAGTAAGGGAGTCATTCTGCCACATTTTGTATGTGGCCATATCTTCCTCTGTGGCATCATCCCCTAGTGGATTAAGACTAGGGGTATCAAGAATATAAGAAAGTTTTTATGAACTCAGTACAATCTTTAAATTTCTCAACTAGTCCATATAGTTCGGACCAGTCAGTTTGTTGGTGTCTAAGATACTTCGCAGTGATAATGAAGATGCCATTTATCAACATTTATTAAAGAACAATACATAAGCAAACAACCATGAAATGACTTACATAATAAAATTTGGTCTTCAATTTAATTATGTCTTCCACTATTTTATCAAAAATCATAGCCCTCACTATGATAATCGAGAAGAACCCTGATCGGGTTTTCTTATGAGATTGAGATCCTAATAACTTATAAAAGATCTTGCAGAAAACACAACAAATCTTTTATAAGCTCAAAGGTAGGAAACTCTTCCAATTATATCTCATATAATTCTCAAGAAGTAACTTGGCCTCTAGAACATTATTAGTCTTGCAGAAAACACAACAAACCATAATGTTCTAGTTAAGTCAAGACCCTTTCATTTCTATACAATCAATACTCAAATATAATGTCCTTGCGGATAACACAACAAAGCATTATACTGAATATACTGTAAGCATATTATGCACTAGACTAGTATCATGTCAATCACCATATTAGGTCTTGCAGATAACACACAAACCTAATGTGGTTCCTAACACAATAATGATCCAGCATGAAGGAAGGCCAATATATAGTATTTTTAACACTAAGCATTTTAGTCAAATTTAAATTTAATCAAATCGGCCAGGCAAGTGGAAGAGATGTGGGAGTCCCCCCGTTGCTTTCCTAGACACCAATAAAAATTGGCCAGGTCAATCAACGGAACCAATTAAAAACCACAATTCTCTTTACCTTCCCAGAACCACCTTTCTAGACACTGAATGATCAATTATACATCATGACTAGTGATGCTTATTAGTTAAATATACTAAGACTTAATATATTTTTTAAAAAGAGGGATTTATAGAACGTATCACAATCAACATATCACTCTTATAAACAAATATGTGCTAAGTGTGTCATCGTACTAGGACAACCATTTACCACATAATGGATCCACCATTATGCCAGGGCAACCTTATTTCAGTATGATGACTTCAAAACAAAACATATCTCTATAATAATTAGGGTTTGAGTGAAAGACCTTAACTAGTGGCATACATCAAAACATATATGCAATCAAAGATATGCTAAGTGTAGTAACATATTAGGATTTAAAAAATCCTAATATGTAACATACAAACTATCATAGATTATAGTCCTAATTAAGGTGGCTCTGATACCACTGTAGGGATCCGGTGAAATGCAGCGGAAGGGTAATTTCAAAATTGAAACTAAATTCACACCAAAAACCCTAAACCAGGAACTCCTTAAATAAGACTAGAACATATGACAAGCATATCTATGCAAATTAGGATTAGGGTACCAACCTGTAATCGCTTATTCCAACAAACTTGAAGTTGAAGGGGCTAACTGAATTCACCAGGTGTCCAGGTGTCCGCCCTCCGATGGTGATCCACACAGAGCAATGATCAAGAACACTATCTTCTTGTCCAATGGTTCCTCCTATTGAGTTCTTCTTCCTAGAACTCAATTCTTCGGATTATGGCTGGAATTCTTCCACACAAGAGGTTGTCTCCCTTTCTTTGATCTCTTCTCTTCCTTCCACTAAGACCTTGGCCCTTTAAGACACCCTTGTCTTGAAGATAAGACCTTGTCCTATGAGGATATAGGCTTGTCTTAAATTGGAGGAGAAATTAAGACAAGAATGTCTTAATGTAAGAAAGAAAGGAATGAAAATCAGAATTCCTTCTTTCCTTTACCGTCGGAGACCTTTTCTTTTATTCTTGATCAGCAATAGAGTTTCGATAGAGGAGTCCTCTGTAAAGGAAACAATGTAAAACAAGAAAAGAGGGAAGGAGTCTTTTGGAGAAGAAGAAGAAAAATAAAAACACTACTCCGATTACAAAAAATCACCCGAGTTCTGATTTTCCTGACCTCTTAAATAGTTTTCAGAGAGGCGCCCACACAACTCTCCATAAACTCCTTCTCATGCCCTTCTCATTTTCTCACGCCCCTTCCCTCCTTCTCACGGCCTTCCAGATTAAATCCCACGGCCTTTTTTAAAGGAAAAGTTACGATGTTTTAAAAAGAAAGGAGTCGCACTTTTCATCTCCGAAGAGATGTTATTTCGTGCGACCGGGAAGAAACAGCACTTTCTTTCTTTCTTAAAAACCCATCAACCATTAGATTCCCATCCAAGGGGGGACAAGTGAGGCGCTAAGGTGAGAATTTAAAGGGCCGCCCCATCTTAATTCATCGGAGAATTAAGTGGGCATGCCAAGAGTCCATGCGCCCATGGACTCCTCCAAATGGCATGCCAAGAGTCCATTAGCGCATGGACTCTTGGCATTTTGGCATGAAAAGAATAAGGGGCGGGTGGGGGGCTAGCCTAAATACTTGGTTAGCCAATAGGGTTAGCCATAATCCCTATAAACTCAATTAAGGTCTAATTAGATCCAATTAGAACCCAAATTGAACCAATCTGGAATCCTAATTCGAATCTAATTCGAATAGAAGCTAGGATTTGCAACACCTGCTAGAGTGTCATCATGCAAAATGATTTAATTACAAAATTAAACCCTTTATCAATTCTCTTAAGTGTGTGACCCATTGGGTTCCACATCTAGCCAGCAGTGGGTTCGAATACAAGTTGACCTAATTTGATTAGAACTCTTTCTAATCGATTTAGGTCAAATCGGGCTTACCCGATTATGATCAATTAGGACTCTTCCTAATAAGTGATCATTCAATTTAATCAACCCACAAGACAAGATTGACGTCTAGCAACGTGTCATGTCTACCCGGAAGATATGGAAATTCTGGTGAAATACCAAAACTACCCTTCAGTAGAAAGTTACCATACAATTAAATCCTTCGATCAGCCTGCACCCAGAATATAATTATGGATATGGATATATGTCAATTCCAATATTATATTCATTTCTAGCTCAATCTTATATTGATGATTCAATTATCTTGATATTAGAAATCATCTCTAATATCTTTACTTTGATCAAAGATTCCCTGAATCATCATCCGATTATAACTAGCTGGATGTATTCTCCTTTTACTAAGTGTGATCGATTCCTTGTTGACCTACTCATTACCTTCATATCCAATTCACCATTCCCAGTATCAATCTTGTGCATGACTTAGTGTCATGATTAGAATTGAACCAAAGCATGGGTTCATGTATATAAGATACTTATGGCAGTCTCAGGTCAAAGGATTACTTGTACCACTCCCACTATGAGAACCTTCTATTGACATGTAGCTAAGACTCCATTAGATGTTCTCAAGTTGGATCATATCAGTGAACTCATTCTCTAATGAGCACCCACATCCTAATATTAGTGTCATACACAAGTGACTGTGAGAGCAGTCACCCTCTCCAGTATACATAGGATGTGCTAGTCTTACCGGAAAAATCCTGATCCCCTACTCAGGGTTCCTTTGACTAGGAATACTTTAGATTAAGGTTTTAAGACTTTAGGTCTCACTGGTATGATCTCATCATAACCCTAAAATCATATCCCTAATCTATGGGGTTCATCATATAATATAAACACAGCGTATGATAAAAATAATCCCTTTATTAGAATATTGTCAATTACAATGGTTTGGGAGATACAACATAGATTGGCTTATAGGGCATATCCCTTTCAGAATGATAGCAGGGACAGAGGGTTTTCCTGTTCTTCCGCCTCTCCTTGTTTCCCTCGTTTTCCATCGACTGTGGTGGTGGTGGTGACGCTTTGCCCTCTTGGTCGAGCTTGCGCTTGTGTTGGTGGTGCCATGCCCCTCTTGATGGTGGGGTTGCACCCTTCTATCTTTTTTTTTCTAGCTTGCATTTTTTTCCTGTGTGTTGGGGTTGTTGTTGTGTTACCTCCGAGTTTGTTGCAACTAGGTTACCGTTGGGCACTTGACTCGGGATCCCCGCCTGATGTGGGACTAATATGCATGCAGTTCTTTTTGTATGTTTTTTATGTAGGGTTAGGTGATTAATTCCCAAATTTCAGATCAAAATTAGTTGTAGGGAATTCTGTATGAATTTTTGAAGCCAAGCATGCAGATTAGAACCTAGAAAAGTACTAAAGAAGGATCGTCGGGGCTGAGAAGCCTCGGTTAGGGCAAGTTCTCCTACAATAATAAGACTGGAGGTAGAGGGGGTGTACCTGACAATGTCTGAAGCGCCCGGTGAAGACACAGTGAAGGGATCTCTCGTTCCTCGATGGATGCGGCCTGGAAAATCGAGCCAAAGACCTACGGATACCCGGCTTTCTGCTCGGTGGTCTGATTGAGGCTTGGCTGGAGTTGTTGGATTCGTAGGAACTGGGGACCTGCAAACAACCTGTCAGGGGTTAGAAAACTCAGAGAAAATCAAGAAAACAAAGGAAAATAGCAATGAAAAGAAAGTTTTGGAGGGGGCTGGAAGGATGGTTGGTGGCAGGAAGATGGTTTCAAACATCGGGAAGAAGAACTCTCAAACCCCTTTATGCACACAGCAGGGTAATCACACAAAACAATATAAGAACTCAAGGTTTATTTCATATCAAAATCTCCCTTCATACAAGAGGCCAGGGTCCCTTAAATAGACCCTTAACCTTGGGCTCCAAGTAAGGGCACATTAGTCTTTACATGAGAATCCTTTTCCTTCTCAAACCCTAGCTAGAAAATAAGGAAACATTAGGTAAAAAAAATCCCTAAAAATTCTCTTGACTTGGCCAACACTCCAAGGACACCTAGGGGGGCGTGTTGGGCTTCTAGGAGCAACAAGAGGCCGGCCCAAAGGGGCTCGGGCGCATGGGTTTGGGCCTCTGGAAGCTGGGTGGCTTGGTAGCCAGGTAGAAGGAATATTCCCTGGTATCTTGCTTCTTAGGGGCTTGGGCTTGGTGCCTGGGCTTGATTTCTTTGGGCTAGGATGCAGATGGACCTCTAAAATCATGGATTCCTTGGTATATGAATATATTTTGTCATCTGGAAGGGTATCTGGGTATCTGGAGGGCATCTGCAAGGAATCAGAGTTTTCTGAATTTTTCTCCTGGGGTCTTCAAATCTTCAAGCTGGGTTGGACTTGGGCTCAACTTCCATGTCTTCAATAAGGTTGGACTTGGTCTTCACTTGTATGATGTGGTCTTGAGTCTTCAATATGGTTGAACAGGACTCAAAAAATAAAATTAGCTCGACATGAGCTGACTAACACTAGACTGAACTAGCTCAACATGAGCTGACTAGTACAGAACTGAAATAACAACTCAAAAGACTCAAATAACAACTAAAATGGACTTAGATGGGCTAGGCCCTTATTACAGATGGACTCATAAATTATTAATCAATTCACAGAGGGTTGAAAAGCCTCTATCTTATTCTGGTGCCTCCGGTGTCCCCACCAATTCTCCCAGGGTGGGAGGAACTCGACCCTGTCGAGTGAAGATCAAGCTGGCTCACATATCTCTCGAGGAGGTCTGGGTTGAGGTGATACAAGTCCTCTCAAGAAATCCACGAATCGTCTGACTCTGGCTGGCCTTGCCATCGGACGAGGAAGCATTGATAGTCACGGACCCGGGTTGTGATGGCTTGATCATCCAGGATACGCTCGATCAATTCTCTTCTCTCAGGCCAATTTGTTAGTGGACACTCTGGGTTAGGATCACTCAAAATGAAAAGGAACAGGTCCAAAAGCCTCACTAGGTATCGCTGCCGGTTCCCTGTACTCAACCAAGTCTATAATATTGAAGGTAGAACTAATGCCCAAATCCAAAGGCATGTCTAACACCTAGGCATTTGATCCAACCTTCTCTATCACTTTAAAAGGTCCGGCTCTGCGAGCATGAAGCTTCTTTTAGGCCTAAGCCTAACCAAGATAGAATCCACTACATCAAATTCTTTGATCCTTCTTCGAGAATTAGCCAGTTTGTTTAAAATTAGTGTAGGTGGTGAACATGCTGGGCACATGCAGACTCCTAACAAAATGATGCAAAGGACTCAAACTAACACCTAATAGACTCAACTTTGCATTCCTATCGAAGGAAATTTTATTGAACTCTTTGGATCTAGACCTAACAGATTATAGGTTCCCTAGGTTTGATCCTAGCTTGACATGCACATGAAAATTTATAGTGAACTCCTAGCAAATTCCAAAGAGTATGCCCGAAGTAAGATGCAAACCTAACATGCATGATGAATGCATGCAGTATGCTAATCTCAGTTAAATGCAATCTAATAATCCTAGAAATGCTGGAGGTGTCAGAAAAGGGCAGAAAATAGGAAGTGGGTTCAGAAGTAGTTTGGTAGGGTAGGGAAAAAGGTTCAAGGTTAGTTGGATAAAGTTCGATATAAGAAGGCATATCGGGGACTAATCCTAGACTAATGAGGCTAACCTTACGAGGTTGCGGTATATCTATAGGGTTTGCATAATGGAAGGATGGGTTACTAATCTCAGGGAAGAGGTCCTTAATGGGAACTATAGGAGGAGGCTCATCCTGAGGGTACTGATTCAAGGAGATCAAGTCCATAACAAATTCTTCTGGTTCTTGTATTTTAGGACTAGACTCTATAATTTGGCTCTCCTCTATGGTTTCCTCGAGTAAGGCTCTAGTAGCAGTACCTAGGTTCTCTTCCTCTATTTGTTCTTCCACTATAGCTTTAGGTTGGATGTGGTCAAGGTCAACTATCTCTAGGTTGGCTTCTACCTGGGTATCTATTGGGTCAGCTAATTCTAGGTCATCTAAAGGTGTCTCCTCTTCTCCCTCATACTCATCCACTAGGCTCGCATTAGCTTCGTACACTTCCGCATTAATGTAAGCCTTGTCAATCTCAGGAATGGTTGGAGAAGGTCGGTTAGAGGAAAATTGGCTAGGTCCTAGTTTCTGATTATGGACACTAGTCCTAGTATGTTCAGGTTGCCTAAGGGGTAGTGGCTCACTACTGGGTTCATATTTAGGGGTACTAATCCTATGGGGTTCAAGTTGACTAAGGGAAACCTGACTAGTACTAGATTGATACTTAGGGATTATGGATTCTCTGGGCTCATAGGACAAGGGTGCAGATCTATGGGTCATGGGATTATAGGATCTGGGGTCATAGGATTTTGGGTCAGCTCTATGGTCAGGTTCTAAGGATGGATCATGGTATGGGGTCCTCCTAAGGTTGGGCTCTCTATATGGGTCAGGATATTGGGTCCTCCTAGGATTGGACTCCCTATGTGGGTCAGAGTACTGGGTTCTCCTAGGGTTAGACTCCCTATATGGGTCAGAATCTTGGGTTCTCCTAGGGTTGGACTCCCTATATGGGTCAGAATATTGGGTGTTGGGTCTTCTAGGCTCATAGGGTGTGGGTGCATAGGATCTATGATCATGGGATCTAGAGTCATAGGATCTAGGTTCATAGGTTATGGATTCATAGGTTCTAGGTTCATAGGATTTGGAGTCATAAAATCTATAGTCTATGGGTATACTAGGCTTATAGGGAGAGGGTAAACAGGATCTATCTTCCTGGTCTATAAAATCCTGATTGGGTCTTCTAGGACTAACCTTAGGGATTGGGTCATGACGATGGGCTCTCCTAGGTTCAGCCTCAAGGTATGGATCAGGGTTTGGGGTCCTCCTAGGTTGAGGATTGCAGTACGGGTCAGGATAAGGGGCTCTCCTAGGTTCGACCTCATGGTATAGATCAGGGTTTGGGTCCTCTTAGGTTTAGGGGAATCAAGATCTGGCTCAGACTGTGACCCATGGGTTTTTCTTGGGGTCCCTACCCAGACTTTTAACTGATCAAACCTATTGGCAAGATGGTCAATTCTATCATTGATTTGAATACCAGACTGAGTTAACTGGGTCATCTGGGTAGCCATCTGGGCCATTTGATCAGCTAGGGCTTTCATTTGGGCTTGCAAATTTTCCATGGGTTCAGACATTTGTGAAGGAGGTGGGTGATATGAAACTCCTGATCTAGTGCTCATGCAAGACTCGATCAAACCAACTATAGCTGACTAGACCTAGAGTCCAAAACTGGATGCTCAATCAGGGTGGCAAACTAATCTATAGTAATCCTGTACTCAGCCAGGCAGGTGTAAGGGGAGTGTTAGGTCCCTGATTGCCAATCCTAGACACCAATCAGAGATTGGCCAGGTAGGCGGACCAGCACACAAGCCCTTAAGGATTGAATCCCTAAACCACCGTTCTAGACACTGAGCACAAAGCACACACGGGTTAGCTTGACACAATGATCTGACACATAGTCCGGACCCGACCAGTTGGTGTCCCTAGCCCACTAGGGCAAATTAAGTCTAGTTAATTTTAGATTAAGGCTTGGGACTGAATGCAAGGGATGTGGTTTTGGGCTAAGGAGAGGTGATCAAATCCTCCCCCCATCTGATATAGCAAGAGTGCCCTTAAAAGTAGATTATGCAATGATGGCAGGCAGATGATGATGCAAATTAGGGTTTAGATTTTTTTTTTTTTGTTGGTATTTTTGGAGAATATGTAATTTTTTTTTTTATTTTTGGTATTTTCTTAAATAGAAGAAAACTTGCAAATTATGTCATAATATGCAGGAAATATACTAAAATTAAAAGATATGCAAAAATGCTAAACAAAACCCTAAAACTTCCAACTTGTCTTGCTGAAAAAAATAGAGCCGAAAATTTGCAGGTTGTATTTTGGCTTGCAGAAAATTCAAAGGCCATAATAAAATCTGAAAAAATTCTTAAGATTAATATGAATTATGGTAAATCCAAAAATAAATTTCAGGATTTTTGGAGTTTTTATCATGAATAAATAATTAAAATGACAGAGCATATACGGATTAAAAAATTACAGAAAATAAGCCCTAATCTAAGCTCTGATACCAAATGATGCGGGACTAATATGCATGCAGTTCTTTTTGTATGTTTTTTATTTGGGGTTAGGTGATTAATTCCAAATTTCAGATCAAAATTAGTTGTAGGGAATTCTGTATGAATTTTTGAAGCCAAGCATGCAGATTAGAACCTAGAAAAGTACTAAAGAAGGATCGCCGAGGCTGAGAAGCCTCGGTCAGGGCAAGTTCTCCTACAATAATAAGACTGCAGGTAGAGGGGGTGTACCTGACAATGTCTGAAGCACCCGGTGAAGATCGCGGTGAAGGGATCTCTCATTCCTCGATGGATGCGGCCTGGAAAACCGAGCCAAAGACCTACAGATACCCGGCTTTCTGCTCGGTGGTCCGATTGAGGCTTGGCTAGAGTCGTTGGATTCGTAGGAACTCAGGGACTTGCAAATGACCTGTCAGGGGTTAGAAAACTCAGAGGAAATCAAGAAAACAAAGGAAAACAGCAAAGGAAAGAAAGTTTTGGAGGGGGCTGGAAGGATGGTTGGTGGCAGGAAGATGGTTTCAAACACCGGGAAGAAGAACTCTCAAACCCCTTTATGCACACAGCAGGGTAATCACACAAAACAATATAAGAACTCAAGGTTTATTTCATATCAAAATCTCCCTTCATACAAGAGGCCAGGGTCCCTTAAATAGATCCTTAACCTTGGGCTCCAAGTAAGGGCACATTAGTCTTTACATGAGAATCCTTTTCCCTCTCAAACCCTAGCTAGAAAATAAGGAAACATTAGGTAGAAAAAATCCCTAAAAATTCTCTTGACTTGGCCAACACTTCAAGGACACCTAGGGGGGCATGTTGGGCTTCTAGGAGCAGCAAGAGGCTGGCCCAAAGGGGCTCGGGCGCATGGGTTTGGGCCACTGGAAGCTGGGGTGGCCTGGTAGCCAGGTAGCAGGAATATTCCCTGGTATCTTGCTTCTTAGGGGCTTGGGCTTGGTGCCTGGGCTTGATTTCTTTGGGCTAGGATGCAGATGGACCTCTAAAATCATGGATTCCTTGGTATATGAATATATTTTGGCATCTGGAAGGGAATCTGGGCATCTGGAGGGCATCTGCAAGGAATCAGGGTTTTCTGAATTTTCCTCCTGGGGTCTTCAAATCTTCAAGCTGGGTTGGACTTGGGCTCAACTTCCATGTCTTCAATCAGGTTGGACTTGGTCTTCACTTGTATGATGTGGTCTTGAGTCTTCAATATGGTTGAACAGGACTCAAAAAATAAAATTAGCTCGACATGAGCTGACTAACACTGGATTGAACTAGCTCAACATGAGCTGACTAGTACAGAATTGAAATAATAACTCAAAAGACTCAAATAACAACTAAAATGGACTTAGATGGGCTAGGCCCTTATTACAGATGGATTCATAAATTATTAATCAATTCACAGAGGGTTGAAAAGCCTCTGTCTTATTCTGGTGCCTCCGTGTCTCCACCATCGCCGGGCCGTCAGGCATGTGCGGTGGTGTTCTGAGGAGTCTTTCCTGATTTATGATAAGGGAGTTGTCAGGCGCTCCGACACTCCTCTTGGTTGCCTCATTCTGAGAAACCTGGCAGTGCGTTGAATGGTGGGCCGTCGCCCACGGGATTTGAATCTCCTGGTTGGCTTCCTCTCTTGGGTGATCCGAGTGGTTGGTGAGGAGTGTGGCACCTCGATCAGCATGCTTCTTTCTTTTCTAGTGTAACTGGTGATTGAAGGTGGTCAGTACGGCCTTGAAGGTGCTCCAGTGCAGTCCTCGGGCGGCTGGCCGGCATTCTGGCTGGTGAGGACCTCGTCCGAGCTGGGGCTAAGCTGGAACGGTAGGGCTCACTTCGGCCTAGATGCTCTGATCTTGTAGGAGCATCTTGGTGGAGGGTAGAGTGCGGGCCCGGTCCAGAGGGCACGCGCTCCGAGAGGCTCCATGTTGGTGGGTGAGCACTGAGCTTGACCTCGACCACAGGCCTCTAACCTCCAAGGGTCTCGCTTCAGAGGGTAGGAGGCGGGCTCGGTCTAGAGGGTGCACTCTCGGAGAGGCTCCATATTGGCAGTTAAGCGCTGAGCTCGACCTCGACCACAGGGCACTAACCTCCGAGGGTCTCGCTCCAGAGGGTAGGAGGCGAGCTCGATCTAGAGGGAACGCACTCGAAGAGGCTCTACGTTGGCGGGTGAGTGCTGAGCTCGACCTTGACCACAGGGCACTAACCTCCGAGGGTCTCGCTCTGGAGGGCAGGAGGTGGACCCGGTCCAGAGGGCGTGCACTTAGAGAGGCTCCTCATTGGCGGGTGAGCACTGAGCTCGACCTCGACCACAGGGCACTAACCTCTGAGGGTCTTGCTTCGGACGGCAGGAGGCGGGCCTGGTCAAGATGGTGCATGCTCGGAGAGGCTCCACATTGGCGGGTGAGCACTGAGCTCGACCTCGACCACAGGACACTAACCTCCGAGGGTCTCGCTCTGGGGGACAGGAGGTGGGCCCGGTCTAAAGGGCGCGTGCTCGAAGAGGCTCCACATTGGCGGGTGAGCGCTGAGCTCGACCTCGACCACAGAGCACTAACCTTCAAGGGTCTCACTCTGGAGGGCAGGAGGCGGCTCCGACCTAGGCATCCTGAGCTCACAGGCCCGACCCGGCAGAGGACAGAGCTCGACTCGCTATCTTGAGGGAGCTCAGCTCAGCTCGGTAGTGGAGTCCATGCTGGAGAGTTGACGCGGCGTCTGACGCGGCATCCTTTCTTGACATGGCACCTGCCGGTTCCTCCATGTCAGTGATCCCACCACATCATTTGCCTCCCACTCCCGAGACTCGTTAGTGCTCAGTGCTCGGGTCAAAGGGAGTAATGCGGTGTTGACATGGAAGAGCGGAAATCTGGCACGATGATGGCCATGATTGCAGGCGCTTCGGGGAACGGTCCTACGGACCAATCCGGGGGTGCCATGTGGCCACGTTAGAGGAGCAGTTAATATTGGCACAGAATTTAGAGCGGTCGGGATGCCATTTTCGTCGATGGGCAGCACGTGAAATGGATCCGTTGGTGGAGGGGTTGAATCGGTACAAATCCATCGGGTCATTTCTAAATGAAAAGAGGACCTTACCCGAAACATCTATTCTTTTTGAATTCTTCATGCCTGCTGCTGCTACGCCCAAGCTTCCTTCTTCCTCCCAAATACCCCGGGTTTTCTAAGGAACCAGGTCAGATTCTTCTTCCTTCTCCCCCTACTAAAATAGGATTTTTTCTCCGGGTCTGGGGTCTTCTTCAGGTTGAGTCTCCTCTTCCGTCCCCCATTTCGAGTTCTTCATTCCCCTTGTTCTTGAGGATGTCCCATTTTGGTCTGGACTTCTGCCCCTCCACTGATCAGGGTGAGGCTAGTCCTTCCGAGTGGAGGCTGGCATCTTCTTCTTCTTCTGATGGGGAGGAAGATGCAACTCGCTTCGAGCTCAGTAGGATGCATCCTCCCGGTCCAGTACTCATCAAGGAATCGGGATCCAGTTCTTCTCTCCCTCCTTCTGTTCCCGCTTCTAAGTCCATTCGGTCCACAGGTCCTGATGGGGTCGCCTCGACGATCACCACCGGGGAACTAAGAACTGTTCGGGATGTCTATGGCATCCCGCCTTCTGTCCGGCTCATGATCCCTCGTCCAGGGGAACGGGTCACTTCCAGTGGCCCGGGCTGTCTTGCTTTTTATGAGGAGACCTTCTCTAGGGGTCTTCGATTTCCTTTCCACCCTTTCTTCCTATCCGTCTTGGACAATTACCATTTGGTCCCTGCTTAGTTAGTGCCAAACGCCATTAGGGTTATTTTTTCTTTCATTGTGCTCTGCCACCTCCATGGGTTTGTTGCCCAGTTTTCCTTGTTCAGGGCCTTCTTCATCCTGAAGCGCCACCTAACTGAGGATGGGTGGTGGTCCTTGTCCTCCCACCTGAAGGGCATCAAGTTTAAGCTCCACTCTTCCATCAGGGGATGGAAGAGTAAGTTTTTCTTTGTTGAGGTTGAGAGGGTCGACTGGGTCTGGAGTGATCCGGACAAGTCCCCAAATCAAAATTCTGTGATCGATGCGACTAACCGAGATGATTACGAGCAGCTCTGCACCGCCCAGATTCCTTCCCTCGAGGTCCTGTTATCTTAGTAGAACCTTACCGACTCCGGGGTCGACCCAATGAATGGGTTGGGTGAGTTCGACCTGAACTTTCCTCTTTCTTTTTATTTGCATTTCTTGCACTACTTTTCATGGACTCTAACTATTGTGTGGCTTGCATACAGGAATGATTTTCTTCGAGAATGATTTGTTGGCGATCACCTAGAAGAGGCCGCCGACCGGGCTGGCCGGGGAACCTTCGTCGAGGTGAGTCCGGGGCGAGAGCGCTCCTGTGGCTGCCCCCACTTTTGTGATTGGTCTGAGCTTGGCTACTCTAGCTGGTCCAAGCTTGGAGGTGACTCGCACAGCTCCTGCACCAGTGGAGAGGGCAGCTTCTATGGTGCCCAGACCAGTCCGGGAGGCCTCTGCTGCGGAGCCCGAAGTAGTGGTCCGGGTGAGGGCCGCAGCTGTTGCTACCGCACCCCACCATCCTCCGAGTCTGCCTGTTGTTGATATCAAGGATGAGGAGGTCTGGGCCGCGACCAGGGCCATGATCGAGGTGAAGCCTACACTGGCACTAGCTTCTCAGCCTGCCCCCCGCGGCCCTGCAGTTATCGGGATGAGGCTGCCCACTCCAGCAGAAGGTCGAAGGGAGGAGGGGCGATGCCATCTCCCCTTCAAGATGAGGCCAAAATGCTCGTTCCTCTGGAGCCCCGAGCTGGCCGAGCACATGATGGACTTCTTGATCCAAACATGCGACTGGCAGGACATGGTCGGGATGTGGCTGGCCGACGTCATCAGCGCCATCTTCCCCCAGCTCTATTCGGTGAGCTGTTCCTTCCTCTCTTTTATTCTTCTTCTTCTTTTTTTTTTGTTGGTTTGACCTCTTTTCTCGATGCAAATCGATGCCAAGGCCCTCTACATCAAGGGCCACTACCAGAGCTGGGAGCGTCTCGAGCAGCAACAGGCTACCGAGATCGAGTCCCTGAAAGCCGACCTGAAGGGGAAGGTCGGAACGAATGGGGCCCTTGAATTGAAGGTCAAGGACTTTGAGGCACAGCTCGCCGACATCGAGGGGCGAGCGAAGAGACTTCTGGAGGCCTGCGACCTGGAGCGGGGCCGTACAAAGAATGCCATCAACAATCTCTCCATTATCGAGAAAAAGTTGAATTGGTACAGTGCCGAAGCTGATCGACACAAGGAGGTCTCCCGAGCTGCCCAGGTAGAGCTGGCAGCTGGGAGGGAGAAACTTGCCGCAACCGAGAAGGCGGTAGAGGAGGCAGCCAAGTTGGCGGAGGATGCTAAGCTGGAGGCCGCCGAGTCGAGGAAGGTGGCTGCTGAGGCCAAGAAGGGCGTTGAGGATGCCATCACAAAATTCAAGGCCTTGGAGGAGTTCGTCGCCGAAATTCAGTAGATGGTGTCGGACACCTTCTACAAGGGCTTCATGTTCTTGTGCGGCCGGGTTAAGGTGCTTGTCCCCGAAAAGAACCGTGACCACCTCCGATATCCTTCAGCCTCATATGCGGAGCCTGACGAGGAGGCCACTGCAGAAGCCGTGGCCTCAGAGCCTCTGGCGTCAGCCAAGGCCGATCCATCCGAGGTTAGGGCTGCTCAGCCGGAAGCTCCTGAAGGCGGGAATTCTCAGCCTCTATGCTCAGCAGGGAAACCGGCCAACATTGAGTAGGCCTTCCCTTTCTTGCCTCATTTTGCATTTTTGTTTCTTGTACTTAGTCTAGGTCACCAAGCATGTCGGGGGCTCACAAGACACTTGTAACTTGTGTTCATCAATAAAACATGAGTTCCTTTACCGTCTGTTTTTTTTTGCCTGGCTCTTGCCCCTTTTTTCTCTTCCCTCCTTCCTCTTTTTCTTTTTCTTTTTTTTTTTTGGAGTGGGGAGATCAGAGAAGAGGGTTCTTGCCGTGTTCCCCTCTCGTTCTCTTTCTTTCCTTCTCCTCTCATCTTCTTTTCGAGTGGGGAGATCAGAGAAGAGGGTTACCGGACTCGATTTCCTTGGAGCTAGGCTCGAGGCCTTCCTGGACGTGGAGCTAGGCTCAGGCCCAGGGGTTGCTGAGGGCTTGGCTCAGGTCTTTGGCACCTTGGAGCTAGGCTTGAGGTGTTGATGGAAGCTACTTGGCCCCATGATCCCTTGGCATCTTGGAGCTGGGCTCGTAGATGATAGAGATTGAGAGCGGCTTGGCTCGAAGGTCCCTTGGTCAGAGATCTGAGCTCCGATCTTGGACAGGCATCTTGGAGCTGGGCTCGGGGACGTTGGTGACTAAGAGCTGCATTGCTCGAAGATCCTTTGACATCTTGGTGCTAGGCTCGGGGATGCTTTAGGTTGAGAGCTGCATGGCTCGAAGATCCTTTGACGTCCTGGAGCTAGGCTCGGGGATGCTTGAGGTTGAGAGCTGCATGGCTCGAAGATCCTTTGACATCCTGGAGCTAGGCTCAGGGATGCTCCATGTTGAGAGCTGCATGGCTCAGAGATCCCTTGACATCCTGGAGCTAGGCTTGGGGGCATTTCAGGTTGAGAGCTGCATGGCTCAGAGATCCCTTGATGTCCTGGAGCTAGGCTCAGGGGCATTTCAGGTTTAGAGCTGCATGGCTCGAAGATCCTTTGATGTCCTGGAGCTAGGCTCGGGGATGCTTCAGGTTGAGAGCTACATGGCTCGAAGATCCCTTGACGTCCTGGAGCTAGGCTCGGGGGCGTTTCAGGTTGAGAGCTACATGGCTCGAAGATCCTTTGATGTCCAGGAGCTAGGCTCGGAGATGCTTCAGGTTGAGAACTGCATGGCTCGAAGATCCTTTGACATCCTGGAGTTAAGTTCGGGGGTGTCATTGATTCTTCCCTGCCAGACACATGGATACTCGTGCAAGGAAAAATCATTATCATTATTATCAATAAGAAACCTTACCTTGTTGGTGGCATCTTCGCGGGCCACAAACCCTTCTCTTTTGGAGGAGCCTAATGCCATCTGGATCTTCGAGGTAATAGGCCCCTCATAATGGAGCTTCGACCACCTTGTAGGGGCCTCCCCCGGTGACCACGCCCACCGGCTTCACGATGGGGAAGCTTTTGATGGTTGGAGCCGGCGGGAGAGCGGCAAGTGCCTAGGACCCCGCTTGAGGTATGCCCCCCGCAAACCTTTGGAGGTAGCCTTTCTTGATGAGCTTCTCGACCTCCTACTTGAGATTGCGACATCCCCCGGTGTCACGGCTGTGATAGCGGTGAGGACGACACTACTTCGTCTTATCACGGCCGGTGAAGGGCTTCAATGGTGGTGGGCGTCGTAGCCCGGTGGCTCGCTGGTTGATCCTTGCATATCGGCAAACCGGTGGGAAAGCTCTGCCAGCTTGCGCTCATGCTTCTCCAAGCGCGCTTTCGCTGCGTGCCTAATGGCTTCATCAGTGGATCCTTTCACCGAAGGGGATGAAGAAAGTGATGTGGGTGCCCTTGGGAAGGTGGAACCCCTTGCATGGCTGATCGAGGCCTTTCGAGCTCGTGTCATCACCATTCTTCCATGGGGTGTCACTCTATAAAGAGGTGGAGGACTTGATCACGCCTGTCCCCCCCTACCTGGTGCACCAATCTATTGCCGCCAGGATTGCCATGGCTTGTAGCTGTTGCCGGTGCCGGAGTGCACTCTCCTCGTTGCCTGGTGGTCCTCTGGTCCCAGACTTGCAAAACAGGGGTTAGCGACTTGGGTCGGGATTTCTGGCTGGGGCACTCCGACGGTCAAGTCAGTGACGATCCAGGAGAACAGATCCTCCTAGTCGGGCCCCTCTTGATGGACTCCACACTAGGAGGAGTAAAAAATATGTGTGAAGACGGAAACGTTGCAGAGGGAGAATGATAGCGATGACAAAGGGGTTCCCTGTTCCTCTGCCTTTCCTTGGTTCCCTCATTTTGCATCGACTGTGGTGGTGGTGGGGACGCTTTGCCCTCTTGGTCGAGCTTGCATTTGTGTTGGTGGCTCCATGCCCCTCTTGATGGTGGGGGTTGCACCCTTCTCTCTTTTTTGTTTGTTCTGGCTTGTGTTTTTTTCATGTGTGTTGGGGTTGTTGTTGTGTTACCTCCGAGTTTGTTGCAACTAGGTTACCGTTGGGCACTTGTCTCGAAATCCCCACCGGAATGTCAGGCATGTGCGGCGGTGTCTCGAGGAGTCTTTCCTGATTCATGATAAGGAGAGTTGTCAGGCGCTCCGACACTCATCTTGGTCGCCTCTTTCTGGGAAACCTGGAAGTGCCTTGAATGGTGGGCTGCCACCCACGGGATTCGAATCTCCTGGTTGGCTTCCTCTCTTGGGTGATCCGGGTGGTTGGTGAGGAGTGTGGTGCCTCAATCAGCATGCTTCTTTCCTTTCTAGTGTAACTGGCAGTTGCAGGTGTTCAGTATGGCCTGGAAGGCACTCCAGTGCAGTCCTCGGGCAACTCACCGACGTTCTAGCTGGTGAGGACCTCATCTGAGCTGGGGCTGAGCTAGAACGGTAGGGCTCGCTCCGGCCTAGACACTTTGAGCTTGTGGGAGCATCTTGGTGGAGGAGGGCAGAGTGCGGGCTCAGTCTGGAAGGCGCGCACTCAGAGAGGCTCCACGTTGGCGGGTGAACGTTGAGCTCGACCTCGACCACAGGGCTCTAACCTCCAAGGGTCTCACTTCGGAGGGCAGGAGGCGAGCCCGGTCCAGAGGGCGCGCGCTCGTAGAGGCTCCACGTTGGCGAGTGAGCGCTGAGCTCGACCTCGACCACAGGGCACTAACCTCCGAGGGTCTCGCTCTGGAGGGTAGGAGGCAGGCCCGTTCCAGAGGGCGCACTCTCGGAGAGGCTCCAAGTTAGCAGGTGAGCACTGAGCTTGACCTCGACCACAGGGCACTAACCTCTGAGGGTCTCGCACTAGAGTGCAGGAGGCGGACCCGGTCCAGAGGGCGCGTGCTCGAAAAGGCTCCATATTGGTGGGTGAGCGCTGAGCTCGACCTCGACCACAGGTCACTAACCTACGAGGGTCTCGCTCCGGAGGGCAGGAGGCGGTCCGGTCTAGAGGGCACACGCTCGGAGAAGCTCCACATTGGCGGGTGAGCACTGAGCTCGACCTTGACCACAGGGCACTAACCTCCGAGGGTCTCACTCTGGGGGGCAGGAGGCGGACCCGGTCCAGAGGGCGCGCGGTTGGAGAGGCTCCACATTGGGGGGTGAGTGCTGAGCTCGACCTCGACCATAGGGCACTAACCTCTGAGGGTCTCGCTCTGGAGTGCATGAGGTGGCTCTGACCTAGGCATCCCGAGCTCGCAGGCCCGACCTGGCGGAGGATAGAGCTTGGCTCACTGTCTTGAGGGAGCTTAGCTCAGCTCGGTAGTGGAGTCCGGGCTGGAGAGTTGACGCGGCGTCCAATGTGGCATCCTTTCTTGATGTGGCGCCTGCTGGTTCCTCCACGTCTACGATCCCACCACATCATGTATGATACTCAAGAGGTGTATCAGAGCTAAAATGTATTTGAAAGATAGACAATTAAGCAAAAAATAGATTGAAATATGAAGAGTATCAGAGCAAAAGCAACAAAGAAGAAACTTTAAGAGTATTAATACTTGAAGGATGTCAGAGCATGTCAGCACATATAATATATAAAAAGAAAGTATGAGAACAATTTTATCAGATCATGAAGTGTATTAGAGCATGAAAATAAGGAGTATCAGAGCATATATATATATAGAAAAGAAGTATCATATCATAACAAATAGGAATAAGAGCATAAAACTGAATCATATCAAAGCATAGAACAAAAGCTCCCCCTCAATGTATGATCTAAAAATAATTTTCGAAACTTACAAGTTTTACCCTTTCAAAAGAATTAGAGATTATAAAGTTTCAAAATTCTCTCCCCCTTACTTTGTGCTCTCATTTTTTAAAAAAATCTTTCCTTTTGCCATTAATTTCTCCCTCTTCTTTTTTTTACTTCATTAATTACTCCCCCTTTGTGTCATCATGAAAAAGGGTGCGAAAAAGAATAGAACAAGATAGAAATAAGACATTGCAGTAATAAAGAGATAAGAATACCAAGAGTTGCTAGAAAAGATATTTTATATATATAATTTCATATATTTGATACACTTTATACAAAACTTGATACATGATTTATAACAAAGTAAACATACACCAAAAAGAAACAAACATCAAAGTGAAATGCTACTACCTAGTACACTGACCCTAGGGGATGCTTTCCTCATTAGAGGAAGACCCAATCTTCAGAATAATAGGCCTTGTAACCCTAGAGGGACGGGATCGTGGCCACATCGGTCGGAGATTCAAAAGTCTAGTCCTAATAGGTTTAAGAATATCATCACAGCTTTGGCTTCTGCATCTAGCACGTGCTCTCCCTCATGCTGGTGTTGAAGAAGATGCAATATCAATGGCAGGAACTGAAGATATGACAGGGTCAGATGGAGTAACATCAAAAGTAGGTCCAGAAACAAGAATATGGAAACCAGGTATGTAAAACCCTAGTTTCTGAATCAATGATGAAGTATGCATGGTACAAGATGGAATCACTAGTGTATCTAGTGGATCAGAGTATAGAACAGGGGTAGAGACATCATGATCGAAAGGGTCAGAAATGACTGGAGTCTAGATAGATAAATCAAGATCAGCTACAGCCTTAAGAGTCTCGTCCACTACAAGCATAGAATCCTGATGAGCAGCAACATCTGGCTCAGGGTCCACTATAAAATCTGCAACATTGAAATCTATGGAAGAATCTGGACCATCTCCAGAGTTTGGTGCTGGAGCTGGAGCTGAAGGTGCTGGCGGAGAGTCTGACAAGGGAGGTGAAGGTGCCTTGGTAGATGTCAATCTGTCTGTGCAGCCAGGACAGCAGAAACACCATCTCTTAACTCCTGATGACCTACCCTCATCTCCAAATGCATCTGATCGACTAACTATCTGATGATCATCATCACATCTGTCTCTAGTCGAGTCAACCTATCCTCAATGCTATCAGTAGGAGGTGGCACCTCTGGCTATGCCGAAACTGATGGAATGGGCTGAGTATCAGGAATGTCTCTCAATGGCTCAGATGGCCTGGCCTCATCTCTGTAAATCTGCTCTGCCTTAGCAATGTTTTCATCGTCTGCATTGGTGGTTTGTCCGGATACCCTCCATCTCCACTATCCTCTATGTAAATGTTATCCCATTCTATGTAATGATCTCTCATCGTAGATGTCTGTGTGAAGTAACTACCTGAAAGGCTCTCCATCTATGACAACTCTGTAAGCTCGAAATAGGATGGTCAGACCCATGCCACATGGCAAGCATAGCCTCCTGCTCATAGCAGCCTTAGTCATCTGGTGTACCATAAGAACAGGGAGGCATACCAGAGTCTACTGAATGAAGGATACCATCACCAGCAACTCTCTCTCCATGATGAAATCAAAGCATCTGGTCTTCGGTAAAAGTATCCAGGTGATGATGTGATGAAGCAATCTCATCTTCGATGAGAGTCTGGAGGCTACCACTGTGTCTCCCTCTTTGAGATCCTCAATCTCAAAAGTACATCTCAATCCACTTATCCGATCCACCAAGGAGTCTGCCACAGAACCTCTCTTGAGGATCTCCCAAGCCCTGCTCAGAATCTCAGCAGTGAGTAGAACTCTATCGCTCGGACCTCAGTAACCTAGCAATCTGCTCCTTTGGCCAAAGTACCGAATCAGGCCAGGGTAGAATCTCCCAATTAGCGAGCAGAAGTGGGCTAGCCTGGCATCTCTCAACCATTGTCCTATACAAAAATGATGCTGGTCCACAAAGTCAAAATCAACTCGCCGTCCTCCAATAATGACCTTGGAGGCCATCCTATCTGCTCCATGAACGGGTGGCCTGACTGGAATCACATGCTGAACAGGTAGCTTTGGTGCCGGATCCTCATGCTGTGCCTTCGTGCGCCGCTCTGTGTCCTATGTAGACTGACGATGTCTCCTGACAACTTGCTTCCTAAGACCCATCTCTCAAGAAAAATAAGGAAAGAAGCACTATAGGGGGAAATGGATAGAAATTTCATGGTAAAACCATGAGAAAATAGCAAAGAATAGTGAAAAATGGGGAGGAAACAGGCTCAAATAGGAAATCTGGTGGTTGGAACAGTGATTTGAGTTAAACAAAGTTTTTAGATACTATTTAGGGATGAGTCGGCTCAAGGATTGGAAGAAAAAATGAGGGAAATGATCAGTTTTCTATATTTGTTTTCAAGTTCCCACCGTTCAAGTGTCGACTCATGACATCGATCCAAGTGTTGACACTTGGAGGTGTCGACACTAGAAAGTGTCGACACTTCGACAAAAGTCCAGAAAAAATGGGAAAAAATCATAGAAAATTATAGAATCTGATTTCAATGATCTATGAAAGACTAATCATGATTTTCAAGAAAATTTGATCAGGAAATTTTCAAGTGGAATTTGAAAGGTCATAAAAGGATTGAAATTCAATCAAAAGGATTAATGACTTTTAATTCTCTTCTAATCATACAAAATCTATCTTCATGGAGAGGTTTGGTCAGTATATCAGCTAATTTCATTTCAGTGCATACAAATTCAAGCATAACATCATTATTCTAAATATGATCCCTAATAAAGTGATGTCTAATTTCAATGTGCTTACTTCTAGAATGTTGAATAGGATTTTTAGTTAAGTTTAGAGCACTAGTGTTATCACATCTTTGAAAGGAAAGTGCCCTAAAAGCCAATCTTATGTAAGGGCATTTTTTTAATCTTCCAACTCCTGTATGATATTTAATATATTAATAAAGGCATATTGTTTCATCATATTGCTATGTCTTATTTAAAGATTATGATAAATCCCATAGGTTATGGCAAAAAGAATTAGGGTTATGATGAAAATCATGACAATAAGACCTAAGTTCCTATAAACCCTAACCTAAAATGTTCCTAGTCGATGGACCATCGATTCGGGGATCGATAAGTCTGGAAAGACTAGCTTATCCTATGTATGCTCTGTTAAAGGGGTGGTTGGTCTCATAGCCACTTGTGTAGAGATACTAATATAAGGATAAAGGTGCTCAATAGGATATGAGTTCACTGAACTGAGCCACACCAGGACTATCTTATGGAAGTCTTACTACTTGTCAAAAGATAGATCTCAAAGTAGGAGTTGTGCATCTGGTCTTTAGACCTGAGGTCACCCTGGTTCCTTGTGCACACTAAGCCTATTTTGGTTCATACTTATTCGTGACATTAAGTCATGTACAGGGTGTTCTCGGATATGGTGGAAGGTGTATGAAGGATATGAGTGGACCAACAAGGAATCGATCATTCCTAGTAAGAGGAATTGTTATCCCAAGTGATATCTTCGATTGATGACTCAAGGAGTCTTTGATCAAAGCATGATGAGATTAGAAGTGGTTTCTAATCAGTCATCAGCTGAGTCTTCATTATCGAATAGATATTTGAAATGACTAAGTGCTAGGGTTTGACATTTATTCATACCCATCACTTAATCGGGATTATAGGAGATCGAAAGATTGAATTGCACGGTAACTTTCTACTGAAGGATATTTTGGTACCTTTTACCAAATTTCTCATCTTCCATGTAGGCATGATACATTGCTAGACATCAATTATGTCTTATAGGTATTCATGAACCAACTGAATTGGTTTCATGAGTCAATTCGATGGATAGATCGAATTGGCAATTTAGGTCGGCTCAATTTGACCTAATTAGGTTAATCGGGTTCGATTGGTTCGAATGGGCTTAAACCTAAACCTACTATTGGCTAGATGTGGAACCCAAAGGGTCACACATATTAGGGAGTTGACCAAGGAAGTCATTCATAATTTAATCAAGATCATGGGATCCTAATTGGTCAGCTAGATTGCACACTAGCATGTGTAGGCTAACCTAATTCATAACCCGAGTCGATTTGGGTCCAGTTGCTTGCTAATTTGATTAACCAATTTAAGAAGACTTAAATTGGGTTATGTATTGATTAAGACAACCTATATCAGGTTTTATCCTGATTTAATTGGACATGGAACGTCACTTGGACTAGAGTCCAAGTCGGCATGGACTCCTTGGGTGCATATGTGTGCGTGCCAAGGAAAGGGATCATAGAAAGGACCAAGAGTCCTTCTACAGATGAATCACTCTAGCTGATTTATCTGGGACTCTCTTGGAACATATCCCCATGCCTCCTAGGATCATTTTTGAATGTTCAACATATTGTGAATTGGCATGAAAATGCATGGAAGGATAACGCGCGCATGAAGAAATGTGTCCCTTCATTTGGCACGCAGTTTGAAGCAGAATCCTTTTGCCATCAGGACTCTTCAAATACTTTGATGCTTGGAGGATGAAGAGATGCCTCTTGTCTTCTTAGTGATCGATACTTTCCATGTGGCAAGTGAGGATTAAGTTTGGAAATGGAGGGGATGCAGATATGCGCCTAGGTGCATGAAGAGTTTTATCAAGATAAGTTTTTTCAACCGGATCACTACTCTTCGGTCTTGAAAAAACTTATCTGATAAGACAGTGACTGGGCATATCACATGCCCCTCTTAAATCCATAAATAGGGGTGGTGTTCTAAGTTTTCAATCAGAGATTTCCACTGTAGTTTATTCTGAGTGTTTTTTCCCTCCCTCCTCCTTAAGACAAACCTTGTCTCCTTAAGACAAGGTTATTCTTACTAGGACAAGTCTTAGGATTTAAGACATAATCCAAAAGTGTCCTATAGGAGGGAAATCCTAAATCCAAGAGTGGTTTTGGAAAGCATTAAGAGTACCCTACAAGAGGGTAGGGTGTCCTACAAAGGTCAAAGTTTAGAAGGTTATCAAGAAAAGTCCTAGTCAAGCAAGCAACTAAAGTAGAAGTTGTTCCTTGGGTCAATTCCTGTGTGGATCACCGTTGGAGGGCTTGCACTTGTGAGCCTAATGGAAAGGAGTGGAAAACAGCATTCCAGGTATTTATCATGAACCATATTAGTGATATATTAGTTGTATATGAATGAGGGGATCTTGGGATTAGGGTTTCTAGCCAATAATGGTTTTTCTTTGTGCAAATTTTTGAAATTCAATGCATCATACATGCATGATGACCCTTAAGAAACCCATCAGTGCTATCAGAATAACCCTTAATTCATTCAATTAATTATCATTTGTATGATCAAATGCTTATTAGATAGCTAGTTTGATCATAGGTTTTTGATGCATGCCATTACTTAAGGTTTAGTGGAATACTGTATGGTTATGAAAAATAATCATAGTATGATGTTTGCCATTGGATTAGGAGCTATTATTCTTAAACCCTAATCTATGTATGATAGTAAATATTATCATGAAAAGAGCATGTTATTGTTTCAATATGATATTATGCATATTGCTAATCAAATGCATCTTAGTAACATGTCTTATCCTAGTGACTGCTTTGGATTGGGTTAGTCACCATGGCCGTCCAGTCATAGGGGTTAAGTAGGGTTTAAAGGCCCTCTCTTCCCATTCAATGGGGTCTCCTATGGTGTGTAGGGGTGCCGCTGTAGCCATATCCCATGAATAAGTGAGGTGAACAGAGAATTGTAAAATCATGCTATGATTTGCATATTAAGATAAATATGCCTAATGGATAATCATATTTTTGCATATGCTGGATTGATATGCTTTTGTTTATACTTGTTGTTATAAAACAATGATAACATGATTATTAAGGATGTATATGAAACCATCAAAGCCCTCATAAAAATATATTTAGTCATAGTATAAACTCAATCATGATGCAAAACTGATTAGGGTTTGATCAGCCAATTGGTGTCTAGGCAAGTGGTTCTGGGAGGGTAAAGTGAATGAGGATTTTAATTGGTTCCGTTGTCTGACCTGGCCAAATCAATTGGTGTCTAAGGAAAGGAACGGGAGGACCCCCTCACCCCTTCCACTTACCTGGCCAATTTAGTCATATCTAAACCTTAACATGGGAATGCTAATTGATTAAGTATACTATAATTGGGCTTCCTTCATGCTAAGCCAAATTAATATCAAAACTATAGTAGGTTTGTTGTGTAACACAAGGCCTACTCTAGGGTTTGATATAAAATTTATCTTGGTGCACTTAGTTCTTTATGGCATGGTTGGAAATTGTTGCTTTGTTGTATAACACAAGGGCAACATTATTCCATCATGGCTATATAGAAATGAAGGATCTGACTAAACTAAGATATTATAGTTTATTATGTAATACAAGACTATAAGCATCTTAGAGGCAGTTTATTTGTTGAAAATTGCATGGGTTGCAATTGGAAAGGAAGTCTTACCTTTGAACTCATGAGTGTTTATTGTGTAACACAAGGCACTCATGAGGAATTGGGATCTCAACCCCACTAAAGAAACTAGTAAGGTTTCTCACTTACCATAGATTGAGGGTTATGGTATTTGAATAAAATAGTGGGAGACATAATTAGATATAAAGTCCTTATTTAGTTATGAATGTCATATTGAGTGGTTTGCTGATATTGTTCTTAATTAAATATAGGATATTTATATAATGGCTTCAAATTTGTCACTGCGGGGCATCTTAGATGCCAATAAGTTAACCGGTCCTAATTATGTGGACTGGTTGAGGAACCTGAGAATAGTTCTTACTAAGGAAAAACTTTCTTATATTTTGGATTCTCCAGACCCTGTGTTGATCGGAGAAGATTCATCAGAGGAGGAAATTGCCACACACAAAATATGAAAAAATGATAGTACAACTATCAGGTGCATCATGTTAGCCTCGATGAACAACAAGCTCTAGAGGCAATATGAAGGTATGGAATCTCAATCCATATTGTACAAATTAAAGGAGCTATATGGAGAGCAAAGTAGGGCTGCTCGATACGAGATATCGAAGTAATTGTTCCATGCACGGATGAGTGAGGGTTCATATGTATAAATCCATGTATTAAAAATGATTGACTTAATCACCCGATTAGGTCAATTAGGGTTTGTGATGGATGGTGAACTTAATCAGGATTTAATCCAGTAATCACTTCCAGATTTCTACTCTCAGTTTGTTCTTAATTATCACATGAACAAATTGAATATATCTTTGCCTGAACTGCTGAATATGTTAAAGGCAGTAGAGAGCCATTCAAAAGGTGATAAGGCTCATCTTCTTCTCATTGACGAGAAGAAGAAACAAGCAAATAGAAAGGATTTGAAAAGAACGTTCAACCCTAAAAAGAGTATCCAGAAGAAGAAGAAAGTCAAGAAGGCAGTTAATGATGGAGCCTGTTTCCATTACGACAAGTAGGGGCATTGGAAAAAGAATTACAAGACATATCTTGCAAGTGTGACGTCAAATGCAAGTGGGGCATCTAAAGCTTTGTACATGATACAAACTAATTTATCATTGAGTGCTTCCATTTCTAATTCATGGGTATTAGATACCGCATGTGGGTCTTATGTCTGTAAATCTTTACAGGGACTCCACGGAATTAGAAAATTGAAGAAAGGTGACTTCAAACTATATGGTGCTAATAGAGAAGCCATGTATGCTAAAGTTGTGGGCACCTATCTTCTATTATTACCTTTGGATAATATTTTAAAGTTAGAAGAATGATACTATATACAGGATATTGTAAGAAACATTGTATCAATACCCTTGTTGTTACAACAAGGATTTAAGATAAATGTAAATAGCAATGGCTGCTCTATTCTTCATTGCAATAAAATATTCGGACATGGTTATTTTATTAATGGTCTTCTGACATTAGAACTCAATGATAAAATTGATGGGAGTTTCTAAGAGCCTAGGTCATCATGCTACATGCAGAAGTGGATTTTAAAACAAAAATTCAAGCATGAAAACCCTAACTGGCTAGAAGAAACTCTAATTCCCGGATCCCCTTAGACATTATCAACTAATGAATCATAAATGAAGTACAAGAAACATACCTGAAATGCTGTTTTCCACTTGTTTCCACAAGGCTCACAAGTGTAATCCCTCCAACGGTGATCCACACGAGAATTGAACCAAGAAAGAATTCCTTCTTCAGTTGCTTGCTTGACTAGGATTCTTCTTGACAGCCTTCTGGACTTTGACCTTTGAAGGACACCCTATCCTTCTGTAGGGTACTCTGAATGCCTTCCAGAACCACTCTTAGATTTGGTATTGCCCTCCTCTAGAACACTCTAGGCTTATGTCTTAAATTCTAAGACCTGTCCTAGTAAGAACAATCTTGTCTTAAAGAGACAAGGTTTGTCCTAAAGGAGGAGGGAGGGAGAACAAAAACTTTCAGAATAACTTTAAGGTGGAATCAGATATCTGAAACTCATATCACTGCCCCTATTTATAGTTTTAAGAGGGGCGTGTGATATGTCCTCCCAACATGTTATCAGATATGATTTTTTAAGACCGAAGAGAAATTATCTGGCTTGAAAAATCATATCTAATATGTCTTATCATTCACCAAAGCACATATCAGCATCCATTCCCATTCCTGGATGATTTGTCACTTGCCACATGGCAAGTACCAGTCTCTAGGAAGCCAAGAGGTGCCTCTTCAATCTTCAAACATTGGAGAATTTGAAGAGTCCTGATAGCAGAAGGACACTACTTTAGGCCACGTGCCAAATGAAGAGACGCGTCTCTTCATGCGCGCATTCCCTTTTCACGCTAGTTCAAAACATGTTGACCGGTCAAAAACAATCCTAAGGGGCATGGGGATATGTGGCAAGAGAGTTCTAGATGAATCAACCAAAGTGATTCATCTGTAGAAGGACTCTTGGTCCTTTCTGCGCCCTCTCTTCCTTGGCGTGCACAATATTGCGCCCAAGAGTCCATGCCGACTTGGACTCTAATCCAAGTGGCATTCCAAGTCCAAATAAATCAAGATAAAACCTGATAAATGCTGTCTTAACCCAGACTTAACCCAATTTAAGTCTCTCTTAAATTGGTTAATCAAAATAGCAAGCAATTGGACACAAATCAACTTGGGTTAGGAATTTGGTTAGCCTACACATGCTAGTGTGCAATCTAGCTAACCAATTAGGATTCCATGACCCTAATTAAACCATGAATGACTTTCTTGGTTAAGTCTCTAATATGTGTGACCCTTTGGATTCCATATTTAGCTAGCAGTAGGTTTAGGTTTGAGCCAATTCGATCCAATCGAACCCGATTGATCTAATTAGGTCAAATTGGCTCACCTAATTATCCAATTCGAAACATCCATCGAATTGACTCATGAAACCAATCCAATTGATTCATGAAAACCTACAAGACAAGATTGACATCTAGAAACATGTCATGCCTTCCCAGAAAATATGAAATTTGATGAAAAGTACCAAAATATCTTTCAGTAGAAAGTTACCGTGCAATTCAATCTTTCGATCTTCCATTATCTCGATTAAGTGATAGGTATGGATATATGTCAAATCCTAACACTTAGTCATATCAAATCTTAGCTCGATCATGAGGACTCAACTGATGACTGATTAGAAACCACTTCTAATCTCATCCTGCTTTGATCAAAGGCTTCTTGAGTCACCCATCGAAGAGGTTACATGGGATAACAATTCCTCCTATCAGGAATGATCAATTCCTTGTTGGTCCACTCACATCCTTTGTACACCTTAGACCATACCCAGAACACCCCGTACATGACTCAATGTCATGAATGAGTATGAACCAAAAATATGGCTTAGTGTGCATAAGGAACCATGGTGACCTCAGGTCTAAAGATCACATGCACAACTCCTACTCTGAGACCTATCTTTTGATAAGCAGTAAGACTTTCATAAGATAGTCCCGGTACGGATCAGTTCAGTATACTCATACCCTGATGAGCACCCTTATCCTTGTATTAGTGTCTCTACACAAATGGTTGTGAGACCAACCATCCTCATTAACTGAGCATATATAGGATAAGCTAGTCTTACCGGATTCATCGATCCCTGAATCGATGGTCCATTGACTAAGAAGATTTTGATTAGGATTTATAGGAACTTAGGTCTCACTGTTATGATTTTTATCATAACCCTAATTCCATTGCCCTAATCTATGGGCTTCATCATAATCCACAAATAAGACACAGCAGTATATGATGAAAATAAATGCCTTTATTAATATAATGTCATACAAGAGTTGGAAGATTACAAAAATGCCCTTATAATGATTGGCTTTTAGGGTACTTTTTCTTCAATCTCCCACTTGCACTAAAGCCAATCACCCTTATACTTTATACCAATACTATCTAAGTGGCGATCTAACTGCTGCTTGGGTAATACTTTAGTAAAAGGGTCTGCTATATTGTTCTTTGTATCAACTCGATCGATGACAACATCTTGTCTTTCTATTATCTCTCGAACGAGGTGGAACCATCTTAGAATGTGCTTGGACTTATGGTGAGACCTCGATTCCTTTACTTGTGCAACAGTTCCAGTGTTATCACAATACAATGGCACTAGCTGATGTACATCAGGAACCACGTCCAATTTCATGATGAATTTCTTTATTAGACAGCTTCCTTCGCGGCTTCACTCGCAGCTATGTATTCTACCTCAGTGACTGAGTCAGCTACTGTTGGCTGCTTTGTACTCTTCCAACTAACTACACCACCATTCAAGGTGAAGACATACCCCGATGTTGATTTGCTATCATCTGGATCTGATTGGAAACTAAAATCTATATAGCCTTCTAGTTTCAATTCAGATCCTCCATATACTAGAAAAATATCTTTAGTCCTTCTCAGGTACTTAAGAATATTTTTTACAACTTTTCAATGATCCTCTCCTAGTCTGCCTGAAACCTGCTCACTATGCCCAAGGCATAAGCAACATCAGGTTTGGTACATAACATAGCATACATAATTGATCCTACAGCCGAAGCATAAGGAATCATACCCATCCTCTCTCTTTCTTCTGATGTATTAGGAGACATTTTCTTAGAGAGATGTATGCCTTGACTTATAGGCCAGTAACCTTTCTTACTTCCATCCATGTTGAATCTCTTCAACACTAAGTCTATGTACCTTGACTGGGATAAGCCTAGCATCCTTTTACATCTATCTCTATAGATCTTTATACCTAGTATATAGGATGCTTCTCCCAAATTCTTTATGAAAAACTTTGATGATAACCAAGTTTTAATCGATTGTAACATTGGGATATCATTCCCAATGATTAGTATGTCATCAACATACAAGATCAAGAAAATAAGTGCCTCCCACTTGTCTTCTTATACACACATGGTTCATCCTCATTTTTGACAAAACCAAAACTTTTGATTGTTTCATCAAAATGGATTGTCCAACTCCTTGATGCTTGCTTTAGTCCATAAATAGACTTCTTTAACTTACATACCTGGTTTGATCTCCCACTTGAGACAAAACCTTCTGGCTGTGTCATATAGACTTCTTCCTTAAGGTTTCCATTGAGAAAATGATGCGGGACAAAACGGGGGGCTAGGAGGGTCGTTGGATAGCTAAGAAGTCTCCTATGATTAAGGTCAAAAAGGTGGAAAAAATATGTGGGGGCAAGAAAGATGGATACTCTATGGACTTGGGACTTACCTTCACGGAGAGACATCGCAACTCTAGGGCATCTCACCCACCCCACTACATGTAGTCTAGGGCATCCCACCCATCTCACTACATGCGGAGCCTAAAGAGTCCCGCCCAAATCACTACCTGGGGCCGTGAAGGAGAAGCTCCAAGATCATAGAGGGGACTCAGCAAGGGAGAAGATAACTAGGGCCTCACGCCCCTCAATGCTCGAAAGCTAAGGCAGTGGGGTCTCACACCCCTCGACACCCGCAGGTGAAGGAAAGTCGTGCCTCATGCCCACTCCTAACGGAGGCAGAACCAAGAACACTCTTTTCAAAAATTCATATTCTTCATATTTTATTTAAGAGAGAAGGTGCCTTTATATAGGCTTACAAAACTTGGGGCCCAAGAAAAAAATACAAGGCATGCAGCTCATAAAAGGTGACATCCCAAATCTGCTTTGTTTGTAGCCCGAAAACATGGCATATGATGGAAATTCAAACTAATCTTAATCTAAAACTAATTATAAAAAAACTTCCCAACTGGTCCATACATCCAATTAAAAAAAATAAAATATAATTTAAATTCATCAAGATCCAAGCCAAAAAAATTTATATCAGGATCCTTGATGAGTGGTTCAGAAATCTGTACGAAAGACTCTACTTTGAGAAGCATATGCTTTGAGATCCGTGCAAAGCTGTTTTGCTGCTCTGAGATCTGTTCAGATTTCTCCTGTGACCATGGAGCAGAGAGAATGGTGGATGGATAGGGAAGAGTGACTAGGGTAGATCCGGTGAGGAGGGATGGGACGATGACCAGCACGGAGATCGTCACGATCGGTAGAGGAACAGGCGGTCGACAGGATGGTGGTTACCATGGCAGTAAGGTGGTGGGACGGCATCAGTGGGCAGTGGACGGTGGTGTTGGTCTTCATTCTAGCATCCAGTAGCAGAGGGAGGCATCGGGCATTATGACAGCACGGGGATCTGTCGGGATCTGGTGGGAAAATGGTGGATCGGAAGGACTGGAGCGGCCGGGTGCAGCAGTCCTGCTTGTGGAGGAGGGCGTCGGCATAGGGATGGGGCAGTGTTTTGGATCATGAGGTAACGGAACTCCTCCTCGAGGTAGAACATGGCAATCTGGAAATGCTCTCGACACGGTAGCAGTGGAGCAGCAGGGGCAGACGGCGATGCAGGGAAGAGGGCACCGCACGGGGAGGACACCACGCGATCCCGAGTATGAAAGTGAACTAGATTTCAGAATTAAAATTCTTCGAGGATGAAAAGGTTTGATAGATTTGAGTAATGGAGGGTTCTGGGAAAGGAATTCTGATGACCTCCATTGGGGATAAGATCTCAAAGGGCATCGCGTACCATCTGGCCAAGTGTGGTTGCAAGTTAGTTTTGATGGGTGATGAAGATGCCCTTTAGAGCATGGTGGGGGGAACAGCCGTGGGTGGTTCTGTGGGATTCACCAGCATTCCGATGAGAAGTTTGTCGTCGGGGGAAGATGGGTGGCCATCGGGGTTCGCTGGTGGTTGGGCATGGCGGATCCAAGACTAGTGGGAAAAAAAATGGAAGTTCTGGGTGATGAATGGAGGAAGAAGATGATAGGGATAACCTAGGGATAAATCAGGGATAAGTTTGGAATAAAATAAGAATAGTGGGGATAGGTGGAATAGCTGGAATAAAAAAATTATAAAAATAAAAATAAAATTTGGGATTAACAAAAGGAAAACCTGGATGGGTTTTGATGTTCTAATCAATCCCCTGTGGTGGAAAAAACTCGACTCCATCGAGTCAGGCTTGCTGCAATTTTTTTCTCTTCTTTTTTGTCCTTTTTTTTTCAATCCTAATCCTCTCCTGCTCTGATACCAAAATTGATGCGGGACAAAAGGGGGGGCTAGGAGGATCGTTGGAGAGTTGAGAAGTCTCTTATGATTAGGGTCAAAAAGGTAGAAAAAATATGTGGGGACAAGAATGATGGATACTTTATGGACTTGGGACTTACCTTCATGAAGAGATGTCGCACCTCTAGGGAATCTCACCCATCCCACTACATGTAGTCTAAGGCATCCCACCCATCTCACTACATGCGGGAGCCTAGGGCATCCCACCCAAATCGCTACCTAGGGCCATGAAGGAGAAGCTCCAAGATCATAAAAAGGACTCAGCAAAGGAGAAGATAACTAGGGCCTCATGCCCCTCAATGCTCGAAAGCGAAGGCAGTGGGGTCTCACACCCCTCGACACCTGTAGGTGAAGGAAAGACGGGCCTCATGCCCACTCCTAACTGAGGCAAAACCAAGAACACTCTTTTCAAAAATTCATATTCTTCATATTTTATACAAGAGAGGAGGTGCCTTTATATAGGCTTACAAAACTTGGGACCCAAGAAAAAAATACAAGGCATGCAGCTCATAAAAGGTGACATCCCAAATCTGCTTTGTTTGTAGCCGGAAAACATGGTAGAAAACTAAACACAATCCTCTCCGTACGGTGGAAATTCAAACTAATCCTAATCTAAAACTAATTTAAAAAAAACTTCCCAACTGGTCCATACATCCAATTAAAATAAATAAAATATAATCTAAATTCATTAAGATCCATGCCAAAAAAAATCATATCAGGATCCGTGCTGAGCGGCTCTAAAATCTATGCAAAAGACTGCTCTGAGAAGCATGCAGCTTTGAGATTTGTGCAAAGCTGTTTACTACTATGAGATATGTGCAGATTTCTCTTATGACCATGGAGCAGAGGGAATGGAGGATTGATGGGGAAGAGCGGCTGGGGCAGATCCATTGAGGAGGGACGAGACGATGACCGGTGTGGAGATCATCATGGCCGGTGGAGGAACAGGCGGCCGACGGGACGGTGGTCACCGTGGTAGCAGGGCGGTTGGATGGCATCGGTGGGAGGTCGATGGTGGTGTCAGTCTTCATTCTAGCATCCAGTAGCAGAGGGAGGCATTGGGCATTGCGACAGCACGGGGATCCGTTAGGATCCGGTGGGAAAATGGTGGATCGGAAGGACTAGAGCGATCGGGTGCAGCAGTCTTGCTCATGGAGGAGGACGTCGGCGTAGGGATGGGGCAGTGTTCTAGATCATGAGGTAACGGAACTCCTCCTCGAGGCGGAACCTGGCGATCTGGAGCACGCTCTCGACATGGTAGCGGTGGAGCAGCAAGGCGGACGGTGGCACGGGAAGAGGGCGCGGCACACGGAGGACACCATGCAATCCCGAGTATGAAAGTGAACTAGATTTCAGGATTAAAATTCTCTGAGGATGAAAAGGTTTGATAGATTGGAGTAATGGAGGGTTCTGGGAAAGGAATTCTAATGACCTCCAATGGGGATGAGATCGCATAGGGCATCGCATACCATCTGGCCAAGTGTGGTTGTAGGTTAGTTTTGATGGGTGATGAAGATGTCCTTCAGAGCATGGTGGGGGCGGGGGGGGGGGAACGGCCGTGGGTGGTTCCATGGGATTCATCGGCATTCCCATGAGTAGTTCATCGTCGGGAGAAGGTGTGCAGCCATCGGGGTCGCCGGTGGTCAGGAGTGGCGGATCCGGGACCGGTGGGAAAAAAAAATGGAAGTTCTGGCGATGAATGGCAGAAGAATATGATAGGGATAACCTAGGGATAAGTCGAGGATAAATCTGGAATAAAATGGGAATAGCGGGGATAGGTGGAATAGCTAGAATAAGAAAATTATAAAAATAAAAAATAAAATCTAGGATTAAAAAAAGAGAAACCTAGATGGGTTTTGATGTCCCCATCGAAAAAATATTCTTGACATCCATCTACTAGATTTCATAATCATGGTATGCTACTATGGCAAGCAATATCCGAATGGATTTAAGCATGGCTACTAGAGAAAAGGTTTCATCATAGTCATTGCTATGTTTTTGTCTAAAACCTTTGCTACCTGCTTGGCCTTGTAGGTTTCTACTTGACCATCTGCTCTTACTTCTTCTTGAAGACCCATTTATACCCTATTGGGTTAATTCTATCAGGTGGATCTACTAAGGTCCAAACCTGATTGGAATACATAGAATTCATTTCAGATTCATGGCACTTAGACATTTATCAGAGTTTTTTATCTCGACAGCTTTCGAATAGGTCACAGGATCATCATCCTGAATGATACTAGCATCATTGTCATCCCCGATGACAAAGCCATATCTTAGAGTTGCTCCCTGCACCCTGTCTGACCTTCGGAGTGGAGGTGTGTATAGTGGCTATTCTTGATCTACAAGAACTTCTGGTTAAGAAATTTTATTTGAAGACTCAATAGGTTGTTGGTTCTGCTCTTCACATAACTCAAGTGAAGAATCACTACTTCTTTCTTGGATAAATTCTTGCTCCAAGAATGTAGCATGCCTACTGACAAAAATCTTTTGCTCGGTAGCATTATAAAAGAGGTATTCAATACCTTATTTAGGATAACCAACAAATCTATACTTATCAGCCCTCGCACTTAACTTATGTCCAAAGTTATTTTTGACATAAGCATAACAACCCCAAATCTTTAAGTACTTAAGACTTGGTCTTTTGCCATTCCATAACTCATATGGAGTACTACTTACTGACTTAGATGGAACCCTGTTCAAAATATGTGCAGCAGTTTCTAGGGCATGTCCTCAGAAAGAAATGGGAAGATTTGTGAAGCTCATCATGGACCTTACCATGTCTAACAAGGTATGATTTATCCTTTCTGCCACACCATTTAATTGGGGTGTATATGTGATGGGGACATCTCAAGCACGGATCTTGGAGCAAGCATAATTCTTGGAGTGGCACAGATCTTGAAGCATTTTTGGAATAAATTTATTTAGGATTTATCTTTTGTTTAAAATTTGAATTAGGATTTGGTTGCGATTGATATATGGATAAGCTTATCTTATCCTATCATATATTTTAATTCGATTCGTTCTTATCTTTTTATCTTGTATTCAAATTCAAATGAGGGTTGGAAAATCTATAAATACCACCCTCAGCCTTTTGTAATGGGAGGATGGATGAATAAAATTTCTATTGTTCTGTGTGAAGGTTCTGTGTGATCCTAGGGTATCTGTATGATCCCTTCTCCATCTTTCCAAGATTTTATGTGTGATCCCTGATTTTGGGCATCTATGTGAGCCCCTTTTCTATGTGCTTGTTCTCCTTGGGGAATCTATGTGAACCCCAATTTTTTTTTAGCCCAGGGCATCTATGTGAGCCCCTTTGCTATGTGCTTGTTCTTCTTGGGGAATCTATGTGAACCCCAGTATTTTTCTTAACCCTGCACCCTCTTCTTTCCTCCTTCTTTGCAAAACCCTAATTTCTGGTGACTTTCATGCTCGCCAGTGATCCAGTCCAATCTCTGTCCCGCATCAAATGGTATCAGAGCTAGAGGATCAAGGTTTTGTTTTTTCTCTCGTCTCCAAATATTTCCTCGTGTCCAGATCTCCTGTGCAAGATTTCTCGAACCTCGGTCAGGCGCCGAGGTCCATCAACGCCCTGCACCCGAGCCCCTCTCTTCTCTGCTGCCCGCGAAGCCCGTCTCCAGCACAGCCTCCGATCAAGTCCCCCCTCCTCCACCTCCAGCCCATGACCCTCCCCAACGCCCCACCAGTGTCGTCCATTTGTGAAACCACCGCCAGCAGCCGACAGCCCATCAACGACCAGCGATTGAGAGCAGCATAGAGGTACGACCTTAACTCCCTCCGCTTCGACCCCATCATGGAGTCGATCGTCTCCCGTGAGATGCTGGCGCGACTGAGAGCAGCGATCGATGGTGGCCCTCCTCCACCTCTTTCTCTTCCACGCGATGGCGCTCCTAGCCTCCTTCCGGCCATTGATGGTGGAGGTCCTGGTGACGGAAGTCTGATCCCACGGGCAGACGATCATTCCCTTCGCCAAGTGTTTCTCCCGTTGCCACGAAGACGGATCCTCCCCGCCCAGATCCGAACAACATCTCCACCGGATCGCCTCCCCTCCACCACCGACCGTGGCCAACGCACCGCCTGGTTCCCCCGGCGTGCCAAATCCTTCATCTCCCCTACTAAAATAGTCGGATCCCCTGTAGTCATGACTCCCGCGACCACCATCCGCGTCGCCATTCCCCTGGGCTGCCGCCATTCACCGGAGCAGGGCCGCGCCGCCATCCTCATCCCCAGCCCCATTGCCGACGAAGCCTGCCGGCGAAGCCTCTATTTCTTGGTTTGTGAAGAACTCACAGGAAGCCGCACGAACGTGAATGCATACCCTACATTTGTTCGCTGACTTCAAGTGTGGAAGGAAGAAAAAAAATAGTGAAAAAAAAAAAGAAAAGAAAAGAAAAGGAGAGAGAAAATCAGTGGAAAAAAAATCAAACAAAAAAAAGAAAAAAAAAAGAAATGTGAAAAAAAAAAGAAAAAAGAAAAAAAAAATTGAAACTAGCACTTTTGTTTTGATTTGGTTAATTCCGGTTCCGTCAAACCCCGCTGAGCTTGACTCGATGGAGTCGAGTTCTCCCCACCGCAGGGGAATGATGGGGACATCTCAAGCACGGATCTTGTAGCAAGCATAATTCTCGGAGTGGCACAGATCTTGAAGCATTTTTGGAATAAATTTATTTAGGATTTATCTTTTGTTTAAAATTGAATTAGGATTTGGTTGGGATTGATATATGGATAAGCTTATCTTATCCTATCTTATATTTGAATTTGATTCGTTCTTATCTTTTTATCTTGTATTCAAATTCAAATGAGGGTTGGAAAATCTATAAATACCACCCTCAGCCTTTTGTAATAAGAGGATGGATGAATAAAATTTATATTGTTCTGTGTGAAGGATCCGTGTGATCCTAGGGTATCTGTATGATCCCTTCTCCATCTTCCTAGGATTTTCTGTGTGATCCCTGATTTTGGGCATCTGTGTAAGTCCAAGGCATCTATATGAGCCCCTTTGCTATGTGCTTGTTCTCATTAGAGAATCTATGTGAACCCCAATTTTTTTTTAGCCCAGGGCATCTATGTGAGCCCCTTTGCTATGTGCTTGTTTTTCTTGGGGAATCTATGTGAACCCCAATATTTTTCTTAACCCTGCACCCTCTTCTTTCCTCCTTCTTTGCAAAACCCTAATTTCTGGTGACTTTCATGCTCGCCAGCGATCCAGTCCAATCTCTGTCTCGCATCAATATGGAGGAGTCCATTCAGAGATTATGCCTTTGTCTTTAAAATGTTTAGAAACTCACTAGACAAGTATTCACCTCCTCGATCAGAACGAAGAGCTTTAATACTATGTACAGTTTGTTTTTCAACCATACTTTGATATTCTTTAAATTTATCAAAAGCTTCAGACTTGTGTTTCATAAGATACACATGACTAAACCTTGATAAATTATAATAAAAGTGATGAAGTAAGAATATCCTCCTCTGGCTTGAGTTATCATAAGTTCACATACATCAGTATGCACAAGACCTAGTAACTCAGTTACCCTGTCTCCATGTCTAGTGAATGGAGACTTGGTCATTTTTTCTTTAAGACAAGACTCACAAGTTCCTAATGATTGGAAATCATAAGGGTCAAAGTAATTATCTTTGACTAACTTGTTTATCCTTGACTCACTGATATGACCTAACCGGCAATGCCAAAGATATGTGACATTGACATTATCTCTCTTTCTCTTCTTATCATTAATAAGACCTAAAGGGGCTGCCATAAATCTAACTCAAGGTGGTTGACCTAAAAGTTGAGTATGTGGCTCTGATACCACTTATTGCCCAGCAAAGCAACCCAAGAGGAGGGGGAGGGTGAATTATGTTTTTAAAAACTTTTTATAATGATTTAGACAAGTATGTGCCAATTCAAGTACAATGAAGGTGCTAGTGATTCAAGTGTATGTGTGCTTGAAGATATGCAGTGGAATTTGTAAAATAAATATAGAATAAATAAGATCAAATAATAAGAGAGAGCAAGCAACCACAAATACAAAGATAAATAGTGGTTCGATGCACACCAAAGCATCTACATCCACTCTCCAAGATCCACTTGAAAATTTTACTATAATCCCACTAGATTATAGTCGATTGGTTTTCTGGATTCACTAATCACAACCCCTTGGTTTTCACAAGACTAACCAAAATCTCTTGGTTTTTTCAAGGCTCACCAAAAATCTCTTGATTTTCCGGGATAACCAAAAACCTAGTTGGTTTTCTCAAGGCTCACCAATAACCTAAGTTGGTTTTTGAAACAAGGCTCACCAACAACCCAAGTTCTAGTTTCAAACCACTTAAAATTAGGAATAACAATAAAGTTGAATACAAAGTAATAATACAATCAAGCTTTCAAAAATAAAATAAATATCTCTTTGAAGCTCTTTGATTGCTATTGAAGATGTTTGTATTCAAGTTGTTGAAGCCTTAAATGATGCTTGAAGGATGACTTGAATGCTTCTTGAATGTTCTTGAATGCTTGAAGGCTCAACTTCACTCAAATATAGTTGTTCTTCAATGAATATTTGAATGAAAGCATATTTCTCATTTCCTTAAGAACTGTAATAGGTATAGAGCATTTTGCTATAAGTATCAGAGCTAATGATGATAAGTATTAGAGTCTAAATTTGAAATGATTATTAAGAGCTAAGACTCATTTACAATGTATCAGAGCTAGATATATGTATGAGAATGAATTCAATTCATATAGCTTCAATGTCAGAGCTGTAATTACAATGTATGAGAACTAGAAATTATGGAGTATCAGAGCTATGATTAAAAAGTATTGTAGCTAAGTTGTATATGTAAGATGCTCAAAAGGTGTATTAGAGCTAAAATATATTTGAAAGATAGACACTTCAGCAAAAAATAAATTGAAACATGAAGAGTATTAGAGCAAAAGCAACAAAGAAGAAACTTTAAGAGTATCAATACTTGAAGGATGTCAGAGTATGTCAGCACAAATAAAATACAAAAAGAAAGAATTAGAGAAAAATTATCAATTCATGAAGTGTACTAGAGCATGAAAATTAGGAGTATCAGAGCATGTATATATATATAAAAAAGAAGTATCAGATCATAACAAATAGGAATAAGAGCATAAAACTAAATCGTATCAGAGCATAGAACAAAAGCTCTCCCTCAATGTATGATCTAAAAATAATTTTCAAAACTTACAAGTTTTACCCTTTCAAAATAATTAGATATTATAAAGTTTCAAAATTCTCTCCCCCTTACTTTGTGCTCCCTTTTTCAAAAAAAATCTCTCCTTTTGCCATTAATTTCTCCCTCTTCTTTTTTTACTTCATTAATTACTCCCCCTTTTTGTCATCATGAAAAAGGGTGCGAAAAAGAATAGAAAAAGATTGAAATAAGACATTGCAGTAAAAAAGAGATAAGAATACCAAGAGTTACTAGAAAAGATATTTTTTATATATAATTTCATATATTTGATACACTTGATACAAAACATGATAAATGATTCATAACAAAGTAAACATACACCAGAAAGAAACAAATATTAAAGTGAAATGCTATTACCTAGTACACTGACCCTAGGGGGTGCTTTCCTCATCAGAGGAAGATCGATCTCCAGAGTAATAGGCCTTGTAACCCTAGAGGGACGGGGTCGTGGCCACATCGGCCAAAGATCTGAAAGTCTAGTGCTAACAGCTCAACGAATATCATCACGGCTTTGGCTTCTGCATCTGGAATGTGCTCTCCCTCGTGCTAGTGCTGAAGAAGGTGCAATGTCGATGGTAGGAACTGAAGATGTGATAGGGTCAAATGGAGTAACATCAAAAGTAGGTCCAAAAAGGAGAATATGGAAACCATGTGTGTAAAACCATAGTTCTCGAATCAATGATGAAGTATGCATGGTAGAAGATGGAATCACTGGTGTATCTAATGGATCAGAGTACAGAACTAGGGTAGAGACATCATGATCAGAAGGGTCAGGAATGACTGGAGTTTGGTTAGATGAATCAGGATCAACTACAGCCTCAGGAGTCTCGTCCACTGCAGGCACAAATTCCTGATGAGCAGCACATTTGGCTCAGGGTTCGCTATAAAATTTGCAACATTGAAATCTATGGAAGAATCCTGGCCATCTCTGGTGTCTGGTGCTGGAGCTGGAGTTAAAGGTGCTGGAGGTACTGGTGGAGAGTCTGATGAGGGAGGTGAAGGTGCCCTAGTAGATGTTAATCTATCTAGTGCAGCCAGGATAGCAAAAATGCCATCTCTCAACTCCTGATGACCTGCCCTCATCTCCAAATGCATCTGATCAACTAGCTGTCTGATTATCATTATCTCTGTCTCCAATCGAGTCAACTTATCCTCAATGCTATCAGTAGGAAGTGGCACCTTTGGCTGTGCTAAAACTGATGGCACGGGCTGAGTATCTAGAATGTCTCTTGATGGCTTAGATGGCCCGGCCTTATCTCTGTAAATCTGCTCCTCCTCAGCAATGTCCTCATCATCTACATCGATGGTCTGTCCGGATACCCTCCATCTCCACTATCCTCTGTGTAAATGATATCCCATCCTATGTAATGATCTCTTATCGTAGATGTCTATGTGAAGTAACTACCTAAAAGGCTCTTCATCTATGACAACTGTGTAAGCTCGGAATAGGATGGTCAGACCCATGCCGTATGGCAAGCATAGCCTCTTGCTCGTAGTAGCCTCGGTCATTTGGTGTACCATAAGAACTGGGAGGCATACCAGAGTCCGCTGAATCAAGGATACCATCACAAGCAACTCTCTCTCGATGATGAAATCAAAGCATATGGTCTAAGGCAGAAGTATCTGGACGACGATGTGATGAAGCAATCTCATCTCCGATGAGAATCTGGTGGCTACCACTATGTCTCCCTCTCTGAGATCCACAGTCTCAAAAATACATCTCAATCCACTCATTCGATCCACCAAGGAGTCCACCACAGAACCTCTCATGGGGATCTCCCAAGCCCTACTCAGAATCTCAGCAGTGAGTAGAATCTCTATCCCTTGGACCTTAGCAACCTAGCAGTCTGCTCCTCTGGCCAAAGTACCGTAGAACTCTTGAATCAGGCCAGGGTAGAATCTCTCAGTTAGCGAGCAGAAGTGGGCTAGCCCGGCATCTCTAAACCACTGTCCTATACAAAAATGATGCTGGTCCATAAAGTCGAAATCAACTCACCGTCCTCCAACAATGGCCTTGGAGGCCATCCTATCTGCTCCATGAACGTGTGGTCTGATTGGAATCTCATGCTGAACAGGTGGCTCTGGTGCCGGATCCTCGTGCTGTGCCTTCGTGCACCGCTCTATGTCCTGTATAGATTGACGAGGTCTCCTGACAACTTGCTTCTTGGGACCCATCTCTAAGATAAACAGGGAAAGAAGCACTGTAAGGGGAAATGGATAGAAATTTCATGGTAAAACCATGAGAAAACAGCAAAAAATAGTGAAAAATGGCGAGGAAACAGGCTCAAATAGGAAATCTAGTGGTTGGAACAGTGATTTGAGTCAAACGGAGTTTTTGGATACTATTTAGGGATGAGTCAGCTCAAGGATTGGAAGAAAAAATAAGGAAAAATAATCAGTTTTCCCTATTTATTCTCGGGTTCACACCGTTCAAGTGTCGACTCATGACATCAGTTCAAGTATTGACACTTGGAGGTGTCGACACTTCAAAGTGTCGACTCTTCAACAAAAATCCAAAAAAAATGAGCAAAGATAACAGAAATTATAGAATCGGATTTCAATGATCTATGAAAGATTAATCATGATTTTCAAGAAAATTTGATCAAAAAGTTTTCAAGTGAAATTTGAAAGGTCATAAAGAGATTGAAATTTAATCAAAAGGATTAATGACCCCTAATTCCCTTCTAATCATACAAAATCTATCTTCATGGAGAGGCTTGGTTAGTATATCAGCTAATTGCATTTAACTGCATACAAATTTAGGCATAACATCATTATTCTGAACATGATCCATAATAAAATGATGTCTAATTTCAATATGCTTACTTCTAAAATGTTGAACAAGATTTTTAGTTAAGTTTATAGCACTAGTGTTATCACATCTTATTGGTGTTTTAGTTATTTTGATGCCAAAATTCTCAAGTTGTTGCTTAATCCACAAGATTTGTGCACAACAGCTTCCAACTGTAATATGTTCAGCCTCAGCTATGGATAATGCAACTGAATTTTGTTTCTTGCTAAAACATGAGATTAAGTTAACTCCAAGAAATTGACAAGTTCTAGAAGTACTTTTTCTATCTAATTTATGCCCAGCAAAATTAGCATCATAATATATAATTAAATCAATAGCTGAATTCTTAGAGTATCACAGACCAATATCAATAATGCAAGATAAATATCTAAGTATGTGCTTAACAGCAAATAAATGTGATTCTTTAGGCTCAAACTGATATCTAACATATATGCATATACTAAACATAATATCTGGTCTAGTAACAGTTAAGTATAGTAATGATCCAATGATGCCTCTATAAAATTTTTGAACAGCTTTCTTACCAGATTCATTCTTGTCAAGCTTATATGAAGGGCTCATAGGTTTATCGATAGGTTTAGTCTTCTCCATCCCAAACTTTTTCAAGATCTCCTTTGTGTATTTAGCTTGGTTGATGAAGATCCCTTCACTTATTTATTTAATTTGGAGTCTAAGGAAGTAGCTCAATTCTCCTATCATACTCATCTCAAACTCTTTATACATTAGCTTTGCAAAATCTTGACAAAGAGATTTATTAGTGGCACCAAAGATAATATCATCAACATAGATCTGTACTACTAGAAGATGATCAGCCTTTTTCTTTAAAAATAATGTAGTACCAACATGACCTTTTATAAAATCATTTTCAATCAAAAATTTGCTAAGTCTTTCATACAATGCATGGGGGGCTTGCTTTAAACCATAAAATACTTTGTGTAGTTTGAAAACAGGATCAGGATGTGTATAATTTTCAAAATTAAGTGGTTGTTCAACAAAAACTTCTTCAGCTATATAACCTTTCAAAAATACACTTTTAATATCCATTCGAAATAGTTTGAAATCCATAAAACATGCTATATAGAATTGTGTGTCTCAAAGCTCGTCTAGGTTGTAGATGGTTGTGCGACTTATGTTTATGTATATAAATTATTGAATTGAATAAAAAGTTTATTCTAGTTGTTCATCACATGACATCTTCCAAATTGAACTCTTATGTGATGATGTCCTTTGAGCTACCTTGTATGCAATATAGATAGGATGCGTCGTGTAGTTCATAAACTAGTTCGCAACCAAAGGATACGCTATTTCAGGATGATGGTATATCGAGAGTAGGTCATTGATGTCATGTTTGCTAGTTATTCTCTTAACCAAGTAGCATGGAGATGCTGGCATGACATCAGGTGTTGTATTTGACACTTCTCTGAGCGTGACTCCCATGCAAGATTTTCTTTCTACCAAAGAGAAGTTTTGCATTAGAATGTAGATATGAATTATTCCTCTGACTTGAGATCACTATGATAGCTTGCAAGCAACTCACTATGCTTAGATACCGGACACCTGGATTTCTAATCTAGTGATGGAAGGTTGCTGGGTACAGTCAAGTACTTGTGTAGTGGTAGTAGGATCAAGATAGGATTAATCTCTCTAAATGGTTTGGATTGAATGCTTATTATGCCTTAATTGAGAAAGACCTTGGCCAGGTCATTCCTTATAAGGAGTTACAGGGATTCTTTGTTTGAGACATATTGAGATGGACTGATTAGGGTTGGGTAGTTTAACCCTAAGCCATCCAGAGCATTAGAAGATCAAAGGAATAAGTTCAGTAATATTCTATATTTGATAGGTTCTTTTGCTCTGTAACCTTTTACCTATCCAGATGCTTGATGTCATTGCTAGATGACAACTTTGGCTAGTACTGAAAATGTTTTTGTGCTACCAGATTAGTGTTTGAACCTATGGGGTCACACACCATGGGTTTTCTTCTTGATTTGGTGGCTTGGGAATGATTGGGAATTGTTCCAGACTCGTTTGACAACAAGTTGTCAAAACTGCCAATAGAGTCGACTCGAGGCGAGTCGACCCGTCTGATGGAATTGCTAAAAATTCGAGAATGCTTCATTGATGGCTGTAAGCATTATAGCAATCAATGATTGGCATTTCTGGGTTTTAATTAGCTATTGTTGCTGAAGTCCAATGGTCTTATAACCTACATGAATCCCAAGAGACACTTCATTCTTGATCAAGCCCAAGACTTTGCTATTCTCTAGTCAGAAGTCTTGCTTGATCTCTGAGAGATTGGGTAGTGAAAGGATTGAGGTTTTGGGATTCTTTGTGCATACCTTTTGTTGAAGGTTGAGGATAGAGTGTTCTAGGAAAGGTTCTTGGGTACTTTATTCTATCTGTTCAGCAACAGATTCTTCAAGGAGTTGAAGAAGGAGTCCATCATTGCCACCTTATTTCTAGAGAGGCTAGCACCTTGAAGGAAGGAGGAGAGTCCCCTTACCCCGGTGTGAACTACTTGTAGAGGCAGGACACTTATGCTGCTCACAGGGCTATTGCTCATCCTTGAAGTACCTCCCCTCCCGATGATCGTCACCTTAGATTAAAGGATTGTACTTCTATCTTATGGGTCTGAAGAAATGATCTTCAATACCCTTATGTGTGATTCAAAGAATGGTTCAATGAATTACATGCTTTGCTTGCTTGACTTCAAACATGTATTACTCTATATGCATAAAGATCTGTGTAGGGCCCGTGTTAATTAGATTAACATGTGGGATAAAATTGTTTTATCTCCTTCCACTGCATCATGAAGTTTAAAAAAGTTTTAAATTCCATGTATTGGCCCTACCTGGGTTCCCCCAACTTTGGTATCAGAACAAGGTTGAATGCATATTTAGTTTAATACTTTTGTATGAAATCAGCTTTATATCCTTCATATAGTACTTGGATTATGGTGGAATCGCCATGGCCATCCGGTCATAGGAGAGAAGTATGGTTTAAATACCATCTCTTCCCATTCAATGGGGTTCTCCTATGGCATGTAGGGGTGTCGCTGCATCATGACCTTATAAAGAAGAAAGTGAGGGATTTGATAGGATAAAATTATTTTAATCCATGTTTGTAGATCATAGCTATGTTTAGATGAGATCTAAAAGATGTATGATCTAAGATTTTAAAATGTTCAAGTGAAAAGAGATGAATTTTAAAGTTGCTATTTTCAACCCAGGCAGATGAGCCAACTTATCCCTGCTTGAGTCGACTCATCTCTATAAAGAAAAGTGTTCTGTCCGAGCCGACTCATCCCAGTACAAGTCGACTCGGATCTGAGAACAAAGAAAAATCTTTCTGGATGAGCTGACTTGACCAGAAAACCATAAAACAGTAAAGTTTAAGTTCATATTTTTGTGAAATTGTTTTACTTGTCTTTGAAATTATTTCAAATCTGAGTTAATTGAAAATGTTTCAATTGGCATATTACACTTAATTGAGAATTAAGTTGTATTTTTAAAACTTTTAAGATTTAGGATATGATTTTAATCTTAAGTCATGATTGATAAACCATGGGTTAATTGGGTTAGCTGCAATTGGGTCCTTGAATGGGTTAGACCTAGGTTTAGATGAATGGATTAATTAGAGAAAAGATTAATCAAAAGTTGAATTAGGTCTCTCCTCTATAGATCCATCTAATAGTTAGTTAGATCAGTCCATATATCTAAATGGACTTGATTGATGGCTTCGTGGTGAGCCCAGGTCTTTATGTTAGTCTGGTTGTGTCTGGTAAACTACTTGGTTTCTAAGGTAAGTTTGACATTGGTGACAAGGTTCTTTGGGGCTAACTCTTACCTGGCCAATTCATGGTTGGTATCTAAGGCAAGAAGCTTACCTGGCATAACCCATCCCTTGATCTTACTTACTTGGCTAATGTGGTGAATCAGATCATATTAGATTATCCATTGATTCGAGTTGACCCATGTCAACTAAGGTTAATCAGTATGACTGATTTAAGGTGCCCATGGACCAATTTGATCTTAAAGCACTCTAAGAGTTTGGGGGGAGTCTTCTTGATCAAGGTCCATGCTTTCTTCTGATGTGTCACAAAATTTAAATCTTCTAAGTTATTATGTCCATAAAAAGACTATGTGATAGCCTAAGACTTAGCTTCCCATTAAGTTGGATTGGTAATGTGTCCATAAGTTGGGTGATCATCGGTAGTTCCAAAGAATAGGTGCTCATCAGGCGAGTGGAATTGCCATTCAGCATATGATGGCTCAGTGCGACTATCTTAACACATGGTCAGGTGGGCCGACCAAAGTTGGGCTTGATCATGCATTAATTAGAAGCATCGAATTCGATCATGTTAATGGTTGAACCTAACCAGGACCTTCAATAGGAGGCCCAAAGATTGATTGTAAGGACCCTTGGGGCAAAATGAATACTAGGAATTGCTTAAAAAAGCAATTGTATTGTACCTACCTTTATATGCATATGGGTTGGCCGGCCAAAATCGGGCTTATGTGTAGTCTATTGGATCCTAGTACCCGCTAAAGGATAAATGATATTCTTTGGATTGGAGTGTAGAGGCTACCTGTCTGAATAAAATAGTAGGAGAAACTTTAGAATACAATCCATGTCTTTAGGATGTCTAAAATGATTCATATACTAATAGGTCTTGTTCTCCTTTTTCAAATAATGTCGACCACTTTGTCACTCCGGTCATTATTGGATAATGACAAACTCTCTGGACCCAACTTCGATAGCTGGTATCAAAAACTCAGGATAGTCCTGGAGACGAGCAAATCCTTTATGTAATAATGGATCCAGCACCTGAGATCCTAGCCCCCAATGCTCATGGCACTATCAGAGACACTTACTAAAAGTGGATGTCTGACTGCACCTTGGTGTGTTGTATTATTTTGGCTGTGATGAACGACGAGTTCAGTCACAAATTTGAGGAGGCCCAGCCAGAAGAAATGCTTCAAAGGTTGAAGAAGTCTTTTGGCACTCCAGATGACATAGAGAGATATTAGATCTCTTTCGCCATCTATAACATGTGTATGCATGATGGAGCTTCAATAACTGATCATGTAATGTATATGATCGAGTTATTTGAGCATTGCAAACTTAGAAGTCCTTTGTACGAGCAGCTTGGCAAGGATGTGATACTGAATTCTTTGCCCCCTTCCTACCAGCTCTTTCTCGATAATTTCAAAATGAATAGGCCTGCAGTAAACTACCATGAGATGTTACGGTTGCTGTAGACTTATTAGAGAGACCACAACCTCAATAAGAGATTGGTGAATTTGGTGGGAGGTTCTGGAGCAAGGTATCATACCTTTGGGAAAGGGAAGAAGAAAAAGAATAAGAAAAATAAAAAGGTGCAAAGTGCTGGACATAGTCAGACTAGGAGGGTGAAGGCTGACAAGAGTCAGGTAGAGTGCTTCTTCTGCAAGAAGCTGGGTCACTGGAAGCGGAACTGTTCTGCTTACCTTGCTACCCTAGACCCGAACAGGCAAAGGAAGGAAAGCAGCAAGCTGTTGCTGGTCAAGTTATTTATATGATAAATCCTTGTAGTTTCTCCATTTGTGATATTACTAGCTGAGTATTGGGTACTGGAAGTCCTTACCATATTTTCAACTCATTGTAGGGACTTCAAGTTAGTAGGAGATTCGAAAGCGGTGAAAGGTTTTTGAACATTGGGAATCGAAGTCAAGCTCCAGTTCTGGCATTGGAAACTATTTCTTTGTATTTTGAGTCTTGTACTATCATTCTTAATGATTGTCATTTTTGTCCTTTTTTAGTGAATATCATTTCCATAGGCCTGTTGGCCAATGATAGTTATGAATTATCTATAAAGAATGATATTTGCAAAATCACGTTGAATGGTTCTAATATAATGATTAGACAAGTGAAGAATGGCGTATATGTACTACACAGCCTGTTACTATATTGTACACTGCAAATAAATGTCCTATGTTACATATAGCTAGTGATACTTATCTCTTGCACTATAGGCTAGGTCATATAAATAAGAATAGGATAAATAAGTTAGTGGGAGAAGGTCTCCTTGATATCGCTGAGAGTGAATCTTTACCAACTTATGAATCTTGTCTGCTTGGAAAAATGGCCAAGTCACCTTTTACTGGAAGAGGTGAAAGAGCTAATGATATTCTAAGTCTATTACATACTGATGTATGTGGACCTATGAATATCAGTGCAAGAGGTGGGTATAATTATTTCATTACGTTCACAAATAACGTATCAAGGTACGGTTATGTCTACCTAATGAGACATAAATCTGATTCATTTGAAATATTCAAACGCTATCGTAATGAAGCTGAAAAATAAACTGGAAAGTTTATTAAAATCCTTTGATCTGATCGACGTGGTGAATATCTTCTAGTGAGTTTCTGACTTATCTTAAGGAGAATGGGATTCTCTCTCAATGGACTCCTCCAGGGACACCTTAGTTAAATGGTGTGTCGGAAAGGAGGAATCAAACTTTATTAGACATGGTTCGATTCATGATGGGCTTAGCAAGTCTGCCTATATCCTTTTGGGGATATGCTCTTGAGTTAGCATCCTACCTTCTGAATAGAGTTCCAAGTAAGTCCGTTGATAAGACACCATATGCGATATGGACTGGATGCAAGCTAACTCTCTCTCATCTTCGGGTTTGGGGTGTCCAACTTATGTCAAGCATCTGGAGATGGATAAGCTAAGACCTAAGTCTGATAAATGTTTTTTTGTTAGGTATCCCAAAGAATCCAAAGGGTATTATTTCTATCAACCTGAAGAATAAAAGTTGTTCGTCAGTCTTAGGGCAACCTTTTTAGTAAGGGAGTACCTTGGTGAAGGTGCTCGAGCTGCTAAGATTGAACTTGGAAAAGTTCAATAGATAGAAAAACCTTCTCACTCTAAGGCCATTATAGAACCGGATTTGATTAGATCAGATCTAGAGCCCATAGTACAACCATTAAGGAGATCTGGTAGAGTACCACGTCAACCAGACAAATACTATGATTTCTTGGTCCGAGAAGGTGATCCTAATGAGCTCGATGAGAACAAGGAACCGATCACCTATATGGATGCCATGTCAAGTTCTGATAATGAGTCATGGCTGAGAGCTATGAAATCCAAAATAGAGTCCATGGAAATCAACAATGTATGTGTTATATGTATGCCCTAAAAGCCATGTTGGCTTGATACATTATTATTTTTAAGGCACGAACTTTGTACTTAATTTTTCTTATAAATAAAAGGGCATTAGTTTCATTCGTATTGATGTGCCTATGAATCATCCATGGAGTTATTGGTGTTGTCAACCTTACCGCTGTGGCCTGCAACTGTGAGTTGGCACCGGACTGCGGTCCCCTTTGCTGCAGAATCCTAACACTCCCGGACCTACAAAATGAGGTTAGAGACCTGGGCCAGGGATCCCAGTGGGGGCACTTCGATGGTCAAGTTATAAAGCAGTAAAGTGGAATAGATCCACTAAAATGGATCCCCGTTGGGTCTCCATGCTTAGAGGAATCTTTGATGAAAAGGTGAGTGAGAGAGAGAGGGATTGGCACTCCGATTCCTACAATCAGGCTCGTCGAGCTCACTCCTGCGAGTTCCTCTGGAGCTTCTGTCTCAAAATCGCCTCTTTTCCCCATGCCTGTGCCTGCCCTCTCGATTGCTTACCTTTCTTCTTGCCAGTGGTGCCCCTTTTAAGATTGTTAGATACTTTGGTGCCTCGATTCTCCCTATAGGGGAGGCCTTGGAGGTCGGCGTGCTCACCGACTGTTCTCTTGAGGCCATCTCCCCTTACGGTTGGGAGTTAAGTGGTGATCCTGTCATGTCTGTCGTGCAGTCATGAAAAAGGGGGAACTAGGCGGGACTCCGATCCTTGCAAAGGCACCGTCGGGCTCGAGGCATTGACCGTGGCTCTCCCCTTTTGGAGAAACAAGTCATCGGCCACTAGATCTGGTACCTCGAACAGGGTGTCCTTCTCAAACTGGTGTAAACGAAGTTTTGTGCATCGTTACAGGCCTGGGGATGCCATACTGGATGCGCTACCCTGCGCGCGCCATCCTCGGTACTGTCCTCGGGGCTTGCACCCTGGCCCCGTGGAGAAGGCTTAAATTCGGTCAAGATGGATCCATCAAGGGGTGCCACCTAGCGAAGGAGCAGAGGTGTCGGGCTCGACTCCGATCGAGGTGGACCCATCTTGGGGGTGCCACCTGGCGAAGGAGTAGAGGCAGGCCCACTTTGGCCGAGGTGGACCCCTCCCTGGTCGATACCTGGCAAAAGGGTAGTGGCAAGCTCGACTTCAGCAGAGATGGACCCATCAAGGGGAGCCACCTGGTGAAGGAGCAGGGGTGCCCGACTCAACTCCGGCCAAGATGGACCCATCTGGGGGTACCATCTGGCGGAGGAGCAGGGCAGGCCCACTTCGGCCGAGGTGGAAACCTCCTGGGTCGACACCTAGCGAAGGGGCAAAGGCAAGATCGACTTCGACCGAGATGGACCCATCAAGGGGTGCCACTTGGCGAAGGAGCAAGGGTGCCCGGCTCGACTCCGTCCAAGGTTGACCCATCTCGGGGTGCCACCTGGTGGAAGAGCAGGGGCAGGCCCACTTCGACCAAGGTGGACCTCTCCTGGGTCGACACCTGGCGAAGGGACAGAGGCAAGCTCGACTTCGACCGAGGTGGACCCCTCAAGGGGTGACACCTGGTGAAGGAACAAGGGTGCCCGGCTCGACTCTGACAAAGATGGACCCATCTAGGGGTGCCACCTGGCAGAGGAGCAGGGACAGGCCCACTTTGGCTGAGGTGGACCCCTCCTGGGTAGACACCTGGCGAAGGTGCAGAGGCAAGCTCTACTTCGGTCGAGGTGGACCCATCAAGGGGCACCATCTGACAAAGGAGCAGGGGTGCCTGGCTCGACTCCAACCAAGATGGACCCATCTGGGGGTGCCACCTGGTGGAAGAGCAGGGGCAGGCCCACTTTGGTTGAGGTGGACCCCCTCCTGAGTCGACACCTGGTGAAGGGACAGAGGCAAGCTCGACTTCGGTGAAGGTGGACCCATCAAGGGGTGCCACCTGGCGAAGGAGCAGGGGTGCCCGGCTCGACTCCGGCCAAGGTGGACCCATCAGGGGGTGCCACCTGGTGGAGGAGCAAGGGCAGTCCCACTTCGATCGAGGTTGACCCCTCCTGGGTCGATACCTAGCAAAGTGGCAGAGGTGCCAAGCTCGGATCAAGGTGGGTGCAATGCTGGTCAAGCCACCTAGCAGGAGAGATCGGAGGAAAATGCCACATGGTATCGCCTAGCTGGCAGCTAGGTTGTCGTATGCTCCATGTTAGCGATCTTGCCATATTAGTTGCCCACCACTCCCAAGTCCCATCGGAGTACCACGGTAGGGATGTGGGGAGTTAATGCAAAGATGACATGGAAGGACATAAATCTCGTGCAATAATTGCCTCGGTTGCCACCATGCCGTTTATCTTGCCAGAGATCCAATGGGCCCGTGCCACATCTGCGCGCTCGATGGGCCATAATTGCACCGTGCTAGACCCGAGGTGGTTTCCAGCGAACTAAAGCATCGTTGTCGGGTGTCTTCACACGTGGCGCTCATCCGGTGGCCTAGGTGAAAAGGGGTCGTATGACCGCTATCGATCGGTTTTGAAAAGAGAAGAGACTTTTCGGAAATGAGGGCTCTTGGCTTTCTCACACCTTGCTGATGGTTGCAGCGGTCCATCTTCACCCCTCAGGCTATCATTCTTCTGCCAAAACATCCTGGTGAGTGTCCTGTTGCCCTCATTTTCATCCCTGCTTCCTCTCGAACTCTAGTCTTTCCCAAACCAGGCCTTTCTATGTTTCCTCCTTCTTGATGGATCCTTCAGGTCATTGTCACCATTCCTCCTCTAACCCGGATGAGGCCGATCCATCCCGGTCGAGGACTCCATCGTCCTCCTCTTTGGAGGACGACGTTCCCATCGACGTCCAGCAACGGTTGCAGCCGGGCAGTATAACCATCGGAGTCCCTAGGGCTCCTCCTGTCATTCTTGTTGTTCCCATCTCTGCCCTCCCCCCTTCGATGGTAGACACTCCTTCCGGTCCCTCTGGCTTTGCTTCGACGGTGATCGGAGATGACCTTTCCTAGATTCGGGATACGTATGGAGTCCCGGACTCAATCCAGCTTTCACTTCCAGGATCGAGGGAGTGAGTGACTTCAAGCGGCCCTTACAGAGTCACATTTTATGAGGACTTCCTTGCCGGGGGTCTTCGATTTCCTCTTCACCCATTCTTCCTTTCATTCATTAGCAACTTCCGTCTTGTCCTAGCCCAGTTGGCTCCTATTGCCATCAGGTTCATCTTCGCCTTCATTGTTTTCTACCACTTATATGGGTTTGTCACCCGTTTCTTGCTGTTCATGGCTCTCTTCATCATGAAGTGTTGTTCTACTGATGATAGATGGTGGTATCTCTCCCCCCGACCTAGGTGTCTCCAGTTCGACCTCCCCACCTCAATCAAGGAGTGGAAGAATCGGTTCTTCTTCTTTTTGGTTGGGGACGTTGACTTGGTTTGGAGTGAACTAGACTGGTCCCCAAACCAGAACTCTCAGGTCGAGCTGACTGACCAGGATGTCTATTCCCAGCTTATAGGCGATGTGCTCCCTTTCATCGAGGTTCTGCTCTGATCGAGACGGGGGTCAATCCGATCCGGGCGATGGGTGAGGCTCCGGGCCTCCTTTCTTTTTCTTCTTCTTCTTTTTTTTTTCATCTGACCTTGTTCATTCTCAGGAATGAAGTTCTCCTTGGAAAGCCTAATGGAGGGGGCCCATAAGAGAGGTGCTTTAGGTGCGACCCAGGAGGCTCCTCCTAAAAGGGCCCGCATGGAGGTGAACCAGGGTCCCAAGGTCCCAAGCCCACTACAGCCTTGGAGCCCAGGGTGGCAGATGCGGCCCCTGGGCCATCTCAGCAGCAGGGCCCCGTCACTGAGGTTGTTGACCTCGACAGGGGCCGGGAGGAGGTGCGACCGGCACCTTCTCTGATGGTCGTAGCGCCCAACATTTCGACGGTGGCTGCACCGGTGGCGGCGGCGCCACAGACTACTGCTCCACCCACTGGAGGGACTCCGGCTCAACCCTCCTCCGAGGCTCGCCCCGTACTGCCAGTGCTCAGTGGGAGCTCCTCCATCATCCATGATAAGGGCCTTGCAAAGAGGATGATGGAGTAGTGGCCCAACCCCGGGACCGCCGGCTAAGGGGCGGCAGGGACTACGCGGATGCACTGCTTGGGATCCTCCCCGTACTCTTCACAGTAAGCATCTAGCTCTCCTTTTTAATGTTCCAGTTGGATTCTTTGAAGGTCCGAACTCTTTCTTTGATGTAGATCGGGACCGACATGCTCCTGCTCCAGAACTTTCTCTCTGCTTTGATGAAGAGGGAGGCCGAGAAGGAGAGGAGGCTGGGCAAGCTTGCGACCGACGTAAAGGACCTCATGGACAAGGGCCATGAGCTAAGGGGAGCAATCAGGCTCTCCGAGAGGACCTGGCCTAGGCTGAGGGGCGTATCAGGGACCTCAAGGCTTCTCAGTTCGAGGAGAGGATCTCGAGCCAGTGCCAAGCTGAAAATGATGCGGCCGAGATCTCCTGCCTTAGGGGGCAATCCCAGTCACTAGAGCGCCAGGTCAAAGAGGTCTTGGCGGAGCTGGCGGCAGCCAACAAGAAGACTTCTTACATCAACGAGCTACTGGAGGCCTCGCAGAGGGAAGCCCAGGAGGCTATGCCCAAGTTCCAGGCCTCCGAGGAGTTCCAGAAGGAGATGCATGAGGCTGTCGTGGACTCCTTCCTGAAGGGCTACCCGGTCTGTCGGGACCCTTTTACTTGTAAGAAACCTTCATGTTGGAAATAAGAACTTCTTTTTCTTCATCCTTCATTGCTTTAGCCTTGATAATGTGTTCTGCTGCCTGTTGGTGTTTGCCGTTGTCTTCTGTGGGAGCCCAGAATCTGCAACTTTAATTTATAGTTCAACTTTGACCCTTAGTTTGGAACCAGACTTAGGAGACCCCTAGGCTTCGGGAAGGTACCCGTGGGGCTTCCGGTGGTGCGGACATCGACAACGGTCTTCACTCACTATGGATCGACTCCTAATGCAGCACATCCAGCCCCGACTTGTAGAACAATTTTATCTTGTTAGAATAATAGAAGCAAGACAACTACCAGGACAACTACCAGTCAACTACCAGAGCAACTAATAATCAACTACCATCAAATGACTACCAAACAACTACCTCTCAACTTCTCATGGGATTACTACATCATCATGCCACTTCACCAAGCTTAGAGGGTGCCACATCATCATCCACATCATCAAGCAATGCCACCTAATGGGATTGCCACCACATGTGCCACCTCACCCATTAAAGTGGGCGACCAAGAAGGAGTCAAATTCAAATTTGGGAGGCCAAACTAAACCTCCACCTAATGTAACCACTCCCCCCCTATCTCTCCAACCATCCCATGTATCTCTCAACTATCCCATGTATCTCTCAACCATCCCATGTATCTCTCCTCTCTTTTAAATTTTAAACAAAGGGCTTGGTAGCTTATAAAAGGAGATCCAACGCCCCATTGTATGGAGTTTATTTTTTTTGGGATAAAATGAAATGAAGAAGAAGGTCTTTGTCTTGCCATTACTTGAGTATTTGTGATGTTCTCTTATAGCTTTAGATAAAATTCTAGTCTGAAATTTGAGAAACATTTCTTCTTTGGGCGTGCAACCTCCATCTATTTACAAGTGTCAATTCCATTTCCAAGAAGAAGACATCAAGGAGACACCCTTCCATGGATCCCACCTACCCCAACAAGAGTTTCTCAAGCCTCCATAAAAAGAACAATTCTTATGATCTCCTATTTTCCTTTGTATTTTGATATTTTCAAATATTCCCTTTCTAATCCTTTCCTTGCAGGGTTCTCTTTAATCCGGAGTTCAAGAGCTCGTCGTCTTGCCAGAGGAACACGAATGGATGGGGTGTATTTCCTCGGAACGATCATCTTCTCATCCAGGATTGGTTTATTCGAATGCTACTACGGATCTATCAGTTCAAAAAGAGAGCTCATCATTGGTAATAAATCTTCCTCATCACTTTATTTCTGATCTATTGAAGGTTACCCTCTAGGTTCTTAATCCTTTAGCCTTAGATTTAATCTTCTTTTAGGACAATCTGGCTATTATTGAGGCATATGTTTAAGAATTACCAAATCTTTCTCTAGGTCTTGCTTGAGTCTCTTAGATTAAAAGCTAGTTCATGTGTTTAGATTTTCATTGCTCAACTTTTAACTCATCCTCAATAGAAAGTATTTTCATGCCGCATCATTTTGGTATCAGAGCATGGTTGGATTAGGGTAGGATTTGCATAGATGCTGAAATTCATTGTTTGCTGAAATTCTGCACATAGAGTTTTAATATCTTGCATAGCCTGTTAAGTATTTGCATAAATGCATGTTAAATACCAAGATGAAATCAGATTGTCCTACTATAAGGGGGAATCCTTATAGCGTAAGGTTGTCCTATCTTGGTCATTACCATTGTTAGCATAGATTAATTTCTCAATTGTCTTGCTGGAATTTTCTGAATCTGTGCATATATGGTCTGATAAATGAATTGTTTTTCGTAGTATATAACTCAGAATTTAGTGATTCTTATTTTGTTAGATCCGCTATAATTGATAAAAGTTTTCATAATTTTTTTAGAATTTTTAGTTAACTGTAGAATTCTCAAGTTGTGATTTAGTACTGTTCTGTCTAAAATTCCAGTAGAGTTAATTTTCAGCATGGTTGTGTGCATTCATCTTAACTCAATTAAGGTCACCAATATGACATCGGGGCAGGATTGATCACCTGTCCTTAGCCCAAGAACAACAACCCTCATTGTGCATCGAACCCAATCCCCTAATTAAAATTGAGTAGAACCTTAATTGCCCTAGTGGGTTAGGGACATCAATTGGTCGAGTCCTGGTTAGTGTCAAGTCATTGTGTCAACTAGTCTTGTGCGTGCTCTATTACTTGGTGACTAGGATTGGAACTAAGGGCTTGGGTGCTGATCCATCTACCGGGCCAATTCCACCAAGCCTAGGTAGGCCAAAGATGGGATCTCACACTCCCCTTGTTCTGACACCGGGCCAAGTGTAGAGTTACTACAATCTAGTTTGCCACCTTGATTAGGCAACTAGTCTGGAACTCTAGGTTAGTTCAAATCAATTGGGAAAAGCTTGTGCCACCAATTCTTCACCTATTATTTGAAGCTGGTGTCAAGGATGGAGGTTAAGTGGTTAAGCCTAAGCAGTTCTTGTGGTTTTTAATTAGGTCCCAGCGAGAGCTGGGAAAACCTCCCACAGACCCACCTCCTGACTGGCCAGTGGAGAAGAGTAGTTGTTGGTTTGATTGTACCTAGCCAACTCAGCATATTTGAGCTAACAGGTCTAGAAAACCTTAGCCCGAGTTTGAGTCCACTTGCATGCATGACAACCAGAGCAGGGACATCATATTCACCAGCCCAAGCCCAGTCAAGTGTAGCCATGGACCAAAATCTTGGAAATCTAATTAAAGCCTTGAATGATCAAGTGGCCCAACTAAACTAAAATTTGACTGAGCAATTGTCCCAAACCAACCAGAACATGGCCCAGACCAACCAGAGCATGAATGATCAGTTAGCCCACATCATGACTAGGTTGGATCAATTAGAAACTAGAACTCCTAGAGGAAACCATGAAGTCCAGAATGATCCCGAACCCGATCTTGAACCTGAGTTTGAAACACCAGTCAACCCTAGAAGGGTTCCACGCCAGAACCTTTTCCATGAGCCCAACCCTAGGAGACCTCAGCAAGACTATTTCTGTGAACCAAATGTCAGGAGACCCACTCCAATTCAGTTAGACTAAGATGATCGAGCCATAAAAAATGTTAGGTTGGAAGCACCCACATTTGATGGAATCTTAGATCCCAAATTTACATCGATTGGGAAGGAGAGATGGACCAGTACTTTGGCTGGTATGACATGACTGAGGAAAGAAAATGTAAGTTTGTGAAACTAAAGTTAGTAAGACAAGCTAGGATCTAATGGGAAAATATTGAGCGATTAGCTAGGCAAAGAGTTGATGTGCCTATAGTAACCTGGAGAGCGATGAAACTTAGGCTTAGGGAAAAATACCTTTCTATGTCCTACCACCAAAGACTCCTAGATCAATGGCAAAGACTTACTCAAGAAATAGGAGTGTCGCAGAGTACATTGCCAAATTTGATGAGTTTGTAATGAGGTGCAATATTGATGAATCTGAGTTGGTAACCCTGTCTAGATTTAGAGCAAACTCAGGGAAGAAATCCAGAAGGAATTATTCATGAGGGAAGTCCATGATCTAGAACTGGCCTATCAGATAGCTAGAGATGCTGAGAGATTTCATAGGAGTCTAGTTTATCATAGACCCGACGCCCCTAGGATTAGTGTACCTAATAGCAGATAGGACCCAGTCAGTCTAGATTCAACTGACCCAATCCTAATGCACTTGTGACCCGAAGAGATGATAAAAGGAAATCACCTGAAGTCCAAAGAAATCCGAATGCATGTTTCAAATGTCAGAAGGTAGGTCACTATGCTAGCAACTGTTCAAATCGATCCTTACACATAGGAGAAGTAGAAGAGGAAGCCATAGAACCCCAAGATGAGTGTGAAGAGGAAATATACCGGCGGATGAGAATTTGGCTGAAGAATATGAAGGTGATGAAGCCCTGGTAGATCATGATCTTTTAGGAGTGGTTAGGTGTATCCTCACCCAAACCAAAGACCAAGAAGACTGGCGTAGGCTAGTATCCTATAGACTTTCATCAAGATAGGCGAGAGTATGCAAGGTCATCTTAGATAGTGGTAGCTGTGTCAATGCCATATCCACCAACACAGTCAAAAACCTAGGATTGTCCACTATACCCCATCCTAATCCATATAAGGTGTCCTGGATAGACTCAACCGCTATTCCCATCAAGTCTAGGTGCATAGTTACCATCCAGTTCTAGTCTTACCAAGAGAAAGTTTGGTGTGATGTTCTTCCAATGGGAGTTAGCAGTATCATTTTAGGACGACCATGGTTATACGATCATGACATTACACTCTATGGTCGCTCTAATTCATGCTCGTTTACTCATAATGGGAAGAAGATTGTAATCCATTCTTCTCCACCTAAGGACCCAATTAAAAGAGGATCTAGCCAATTGAGAGATAAGACACAAGGGATAAACGTGATCACTGCTAAAGAATTGGAGCAAGAGATTAGCAATGGTTCACCTGTTTGGGTTTTGACAACTAAGGAACATCAAAAGCCCTCCCCAAAAGAACAACCTCGAGAAGTCGTTGAAATGCTAGATGAGTTTAAGGATGTTTTCCCCGATGAGTTACCAGACCAACTCCCACTCCTTAGGGACATCCAACATACAATAGACTTAGTCCCTGGAGCGACCTTACCAAACCTTCCCCATTATAGAATGAACCCTACCGAACATCAAGAATTGTAACGACAAGTAGGAGAACTTCATAGGAAAGGATTCATTAGGGAGAGTTTAAGCCCATGCGTAGTCCCAGCCTTACTCACCCCTAAGAAAGATGGCACGTGGAGGATGTATGTCGATAGTCGTGCCATAAATAAGATCATGGTGAAATATAGGTTTCCCATCCCCGGATTGGATGACATGCTAGATATGATGGCCGGTGCGACGATATTTTCTAAGATTGACCTAAAGAGCGGCTATCACCAAGTTAGGATTAGACCAGGGGATGAATGGAAGACTGCCTTTAAGACTAAGGATGGGTTATTTGAATGGGTAGTCATGCCTTTTGGACTATCAAACGCCCCTAGCACCTTTATGAGAATCATGAACCAGGTCCTACAATCCTTTATCGAAAAGTTTGTCGTTGTGTATTTTGACGACATCCTTATCTATAGTAGGACTAGAGATGATCATTTGAACCATCTGAAGCAAGTATGTTTGGCACTTAGGAAGGATAATCTCTATGCCAATTTGAAGAAATGTGATTTTGTGACTACTAGAGTTATCTTTCTAGGATTTATTGTAACCCCTGAAGGAGTATCTGCTGACCCTAAGAAGATTAGAGCAATTGTAGACTGGCCAACATCCAATAATATTCACGAAGTAAGAAGTTTTCATGGCCTCGCTACATTTTACAGAAGATTCATTAAAGGGTTTAGCAGCATAGTTGCTCCTATTACGGATTGCATTAGGAAAGGCAATTTTGAATGGACAAAAGTGATGTAGAACAAAAGAGGTGATGCGATGCAAAAGTAAATTAAGACTAATTCTTTTTTTTGTTGTTTTTTTAATATTTTCAGAAGTCGGCTTTGACTCAAAGGAAAGTTAAACTAAATTGAAAGAAACTATGTAATAATTGAAAGCACAATTTAAAGAAACTAGGTTATCATAGTAGTTCAGAAGTAAAGGATCGCTGGGGGTTGAGAAACTCCCAGACCTAGGGTTTTGCTCTGAACTTTCAACAAGACAGAAGTAAAGAGAAGAGAAGGGTTACAGACCAGGCAGTGATCTTCACAGAGTTTAGTGGAAGGACTCTCTTGAGCAGATTGTTGGATCCCCGGATTCAGATATCTTCGCAATGGATCCTCCAATATTGGCCCTTTGGCAGAGTTGGCTTCTTTGAACTCAAGATCTGGGAAAGAAGAAGAACAAGTTATGGAACCAGATACTCAAGGAAGGATTTACCAGAGAGAAGAACTTGAAAGCTGATGTCGCTGAAATCTTGATTCTCCTGGAGGCTGATCTGACTTCCTCTGGGATTTGCTCTGTCTTTGAAGTAGCCGAACTGGACCTGGATACAGGTGGTCGGCCTCTACTTGGAGAGAGGGGCCGTGAGAGATGGGGTAGGCTAGGGTTTGGTGGAGTGAAGAGGATGATGGGCGGCTAGGGTTTGGAAGTGAAGTGGCTAACCTAGGGTTTTGGGGTTGGAGATCTCACACCTCCTCAAGGTTCCTAGGGAACCCGGATCTACTCCCTCACGGAGCTCAACACCTGAATGCAAGTGCAGAAGAGAGAAACATAAAGTTTGCTCACACATAAATTGAATTCATTCATCAGTTGTTTTCAAAACTTATAAGAGGGGTTTATTTTATAGGACATTACAAGAGGTCAGGGTTTTACATCTTCCCATGTGGGACTAATAGGATGGATCTTCAAATTAGGTTTGTAGAATCAATTCCTTCCCATATGGCCGGCCAAGAGGTTCCATAAATGTTGATTGAAAGCTCCAAATGGTGTAGGTGGCGCCTCCTAGCCTTGCTTTTCAAGAAAAATTTTCTTCCTTCCATGGCTCAACTCTTTTGGACACCTCCTTTTCTTTCTCCCCAAGTCATGGCTCTTCCCAACTTTGCTTTAGGCTTTTTAGGCATGGATTAGGCGCCCCCTTGAAGTGCTCCCCAAGAAATGCCTCTTTCCTCCTTTAGCTTGGCCTTTTAAGGTACATATGGGGCGCCTCCTTGATTTTGGCTTCAAGAAAAATTCTTGCTCCCTTGGGTGTGGGGACCAAGACACTGGGATAGAGATGTGGCACCTCCTGGACTCTGGCGTGTGGCTGGGAGTGTGGCGCCCACTTGCTTGGGCTTGGGAGAAAATGTGGTACCCTGGAGAAGACCTAGACCACTACTAGGACTTGAACTGAGTCAACATGACTCAACAAAATTTAAATTGCAGGGAAATACAGACTCAACTAAATTTGAGTTGACCAAGTCAACCCTTATTACAAAACCAGAAAACCCTAATTCTTCGGGCAAGGTCAATCAGAGATCCAGATGGAGCCCTAAAGTCTTCTTCTGAGTCTGGTGCCCGTACCAATTCTCCCGGGGTGGGAGGAACTCGACCCTGTCGAGTATGGATCAAGTTGGCTCTGGTATCTCTCCAAGAGGTCTGGGTCCAATTCTTGTAATTCTTCTCGGGAGATCCAAGAGTCATTAGAATCTGGCCTTCCTTGCCAGTGGACCAGGTATCTTTGGTATCCTCGATTACGAGTAGAGATAACCTGATCATCCAGGATCTTTTCAATCTGCTCTTTCCTTACAGGCCAGTTTGTTGGTGGACACACAGGGTTGGGTTCACTCTCAAGAGCAGGATTAGGCTCAAAAGGCTCACTGGGAATCACAGCTGGCTCTCTATACTCTACTAGGTCTGTAATGTTGAAAGTGGAGCTAATGCCTAGTTCTGAAGGCAACTCGAGCACATAGGCATTGGATCCTACTCTCTTCACCACTCTAAATGGTCCAGCTCCTCTTGCATGTAACTTTCTAACGGTTCCAGGAGGAAACCGTTCAGGCCTTAACCTAATCATTCATAGTCTCCCTCAATAAAAGTTTTGACTCGCCTTTGAGAATCAGCCAACTTCTTATAAGTTTCATTACTTAAATTTATTTTGGCATGAATTTTTTTATGCAAGTCTTTTATATGCTATGCAAAAACTTCAGCAGACTCGGAGACTCGTGTGTGGACTGGCAAAGGAGCTAGGTCAAGAGGTGTGTGAGGTTTGTAACCATGCACAATTTCAAATGGACTCTTACCTGTAGACCTATTGACCGAGTCATTGTATGCAAATTCAGCCCTAGGTAAGTACAAATCCCAGTTCCTAATGTTTTCACCAACAAGACACCTTAACAGATTGCCTAAACTACGATTCACTATTTCGGTTTGGCCATCAGTTTGGGGATGATAGGCAGTTGAAAACTTAAGTTTTGTCCCTAACTTATGCCAAAGGGTTTTCCAGAAATAGCTAGTGAACCGGACATCCCTATCTGAAACAATTGTCTTAGGTAGGCCATGGAGTCGAACTATCTCATTAAAGAACAGGGTGGCTACCTTAGACGCATCAAATGTTTGGGAACAAGGCAAGAAATGGGCCATCTTGGAAAATCGGTCGACTACAACACAGATAGAGTCATGCCTCCTCTGGGTCTTAGGCAAACCTAACACAAAGTCCATGCTCACATCTTGCCAAGGACGATCTGGGACAGGGAGTGGGGTATAAAGACCGGTGTTCTGTTTTCGCTGTTTGGCAACAGCGCAGGTCCGACACCTAGCCACAATGTGTGCTACATCTCTTTTTAAGCTAGGCCAGAAAAATTGGTCTTCAGTAGCCAGGGTGGTCTTGTCTTTTCCGAAATGGCCAGCTAGAGCTCCAGCATGAATTTCCCAAATCAAGAATTTCCTAAGAGAAGTTCTAGGGATGCAAAGCCTATTTTTAAAGAACAAAAAGCCATCTAAAAGGGTATAATCCTTATGATCACTAGATGGTCCTTGAGCTAGATCTTGGTACACAGTCTTAAAATCCGGACACGACTCATATTCCTCTTTGATCTGCTCAAACCCTACGACTTCAGCCCTAACAGAATTCAATAACAAAGATCGACGACTAAGGGCATCAGCTACCTTATTTTCAGTCCCAGCCTTATGTTTCAAAACAAAAGTATAGGACTGGATATACTCTACCCACTTAGCATGCCTAGGGTTAAGCTTCTTCTAGGAATTCAAGAATCTAAGAGCCTCATGGTCCGAAAATAGCACAAATTCTGGCAGTAGCAAATAATGTCTCCAGTAATGCAAAGCTTGCACTACCGCATAAAATTCCTTATCATAGGTAGAATACCTAAGCTTAGCATCATTAAGTTTTTCACTAAAGAATGCTACGGGATAGTTCTCTTGGCTTAGGACTCCACCTATACCTACTCCTGAAGCATCACAGGCAACCTCAAATACTTTAGAAAAGTCGGGTAACCTCAAAATGGGTGCCTGGGTCATCCTATCCTTAAGATCTAGGAAGGCTTTATGGGCTGCTTTAGTCCACTGAAATTCTTCCTTCCTAATACAGTCTGTGATAGGAGCAACTACAATACTAAACCCCTTGATGAATCGCCTATAGAAGGTAGCCAAGCCATGGAAACTTCTGACTTCATGCACACTGGTCGACTCTGGCCATTCTACTATGGACCTAATCTTTTCTGGATCGGCAGCCACGCCGTCAGGGGTTACTACTAAACCAAGGAAGATAACTCTACTGGTCATGAATTCACACTTTTTGAGATTACCGTAGAGACTATCATTCCTTAAAACTTGGCAGACTTGTCTAAGGTGGCCTAGGTGGTCTACAGGGGTCTTACTATAAATCAGGATGTTATCAAAATAGACCACTACAAACTTCCCTATGAAAGCTCTAAGCACCTGGGTCATAATCCTCATGAAAGTACTAGGGGCATTGGACAACCCAAAAGGCATAACAACCCATTCATAGAGACCATCCTTAGTTTTGAAAGCGGTTTTCCACTCATCCCCTGGTCTAATCCTAACCTGATGATAGCCGCTCTTGAGATCAATTTTGGAAAATATCATTGCACCGGCCATCATATCTAGCATGTCATCTAGTCTAGGGATGGGGAACCTATACTTGATTGTGATCTTGTTGATGGCACGACTATCAACACACATCCTCCACGTGCCATCCTTCTTTGGGGTCAGTAGTGCAGGGACTGCACAAGGGCTAAGACTCTCTCGAATGAACCCCTTCCCTAACAATTCTCCAACCTGCTTTTGCAGTTCCTTATGCTCAGATGGATTCATCCTATAATGGGGCAAGTTGGGTAAAGTAGCTCCTGGGGGAATATCCTAAGATGCTGGATATCCTAAGAGGTGGAAGGTGGTATGGCAGATCCTCAGGAAAAACATCCTCAAATTCTTCTAACAAAGGTCTAACTTCCTGAGGAGGCTCTGAGGGTGTAGGAGTCCTAAGTTCCTTAGCAGTCAACATCCAAATGGGTGAACCACTATGAATTTCTTGTTCTAGATCCTTAGCACTAATTAGGTTCACTCCAGTCTTCATCTCTCTGACCTTATTGGGTCCTTTAGCTACCTTGTCCTTAGGAGGGACTGAATGGATTGTGATTTTTTTCCCATTAAAACTAAAGACACAGGTATTGGATTTTCCTAAGAGGGTGCCATCATGATCATATAACCAAGGTCTTCCAAGAATTATACTGCTCACCCCCATGGGCAAGGCATCACACCAAATCTTCTCTTGATAGGATTGCATTTGGATTTGGACCTGACATCTAGACTGGATGGGTATAGAGGTAGAGTCTACCCAAGAAACCTTATAGGGGTTGGGGTGGGGGACTGGGGTTAAGCCTAACATTTTGACAGTGCTAGCAGAAATGGGATTCACACAGCTCCCACTATCTATGATGATCTTACATACCTTATCCCCTAGTTTAAGGAAAGTCTGTAGGATGTTAGTCCTACGCCAATCCTCCTGAACTCTACTCTGGGACAGGATGCATCTCACAACCCCTAACTGGTCAGACTCTGTGGGTTCCTCCTCTCCTTCATACTCATCAACCAAATTCATCCCGGCCTCAAAAACTTCTTCTTCAAATTCTTCATTGGGCCTGGAATTCTCTTCCTCTCCTTCTTTTATGTAAAGGGATCTACGAGGGCACTGGCTAGAAACATGACCTATCCTATGGCACTTAAAACAAGCTATGGCTGTGCACTGGCTGGAGATATGACTGGGTTTCTGGCACTTAAAACAGGTGATACTAGGGGTTCTCTGGGTGTCAGGTGCCTTACCTTTGTCCATGGGCCTAGGGGTGGGAATACCCTAACTAGGTTTGCTAGGGGTAACTTGGCTAGGTCCATTTCTTGGGATTGGGGTACTAACCCTAGAAGGCATAGGTCCTCTCTGAAACTTTTCAGTGTTCAGTGCAATCTGATAGGCTTGGTCTAGGTTAATAACCTCTCTCAGAAACAACTCCCTCTTTATGTCTTCCCTAAGTCCAGCCCTAAACCTAGACAAAGTGACCTCATGGGCTTCACTCACATCACATCTCATCAGGTATTCATCAAAGGTAGTTATGTAGTCTGAAACAGATCGGTTCCCTTGTTTCAAAGTCTGCCATTGGTCTAACAGATTCTGCTGGTATGAAATGGGTAGGTACTTATCTCTAAGCTTCTCTTTCATACCCTTCCAAGTGGTTATGGGCTCAACATTTCGTCTTCTAGTGGTTTGCTCAATGTTCCCCCAGTATAACCTAGCTTGACGTACTAACTTCATCTTGGTAAACTTGAACTTCCTCTCCTCAGACATGGCATACCACTCAAAGTACTGGTCCATCTCACCCTTCCAATCAGAATACACCTTAGGGTTTAAGCTACCATCAAAAGTGGGTGCATCTAATTTGATGTTCCGAATGAACCTATCATCTCTATCCTCAGGCTCTGGGTCAGGCCTCCTATGATTAGGTTCAGGATCTCTGTATAAAGGTCTTCTAGGCTCCTGGTGTGGGTGAGGTTGAGGCACATTAAAGTCTGGGTCAGGAGTCCAATTCTGATGCCTAGGTTCTTCAAGTACTTGGATTCGATCCCTAAGCTCGATAAAATTCTCATTCATATCCTGACTCAATTTGTTCATACTTTCAGTAAGAGCTCTAACCATAGCCTCTAAATCAGGTTGGGTTTGACCAGGTTGGTAGGGTACTCCATTCCGGGTAAACATGATGATGCAAGCAAACACACCAAATGAGACTCGACTGAAATGACTACGGGCTAACTAGACCTAGAGCCCAAACTAGATGCCCAATCAGAGTGGCAAGCTAGCATGTAGTAACTCGGGACTCAGCTAGGCAGGTGTAAGGGGAGTGTTAGGTCCCTAAATGCCAATCCTAGACACCAATCAGAGATTGGCCATGTAGGCGGACCAGCACACAAGCCCTTCGGATAGAATCCCTGAACCACTGTTCTAGACACTGAGTACAAAGCACACACAGAGTAACTAGATAAACTGACTCAACACTAGCCTAGACCTGACTTGTTGGTGTCCCTAGCCCACTAGGGCAAATTAAGTCTAATAAATTTTAAAATTAGGCTTAGGATCGTATGAATGGATGGTGGTTTTGGGCTAAGGAGAGGTTATCAACTCCTCCCCTTATCTTAGATGCTCAATTGCCCTTAAGATGAATTTGAAGATGATCACTCAAAAATTGAATTACAGAAATACAAAAATAGAGTTGCAGTAAATTAACTCTCAGAAATTTCACAAAAACCAATAAATCACAGTAAAATTATGTAAAATAGTTTCAATTATACTGGTTCCAACAAAATAAAAATCACGTAATTTGGATTTACATGAAATGAGAAACAATTCCTGCAACAGGATAGTTACAGACTGAAAACAGAATGCTTCCCCCGTTTACAATTCCTGCTACGAAGTTGTAACCCAGCGGATCCCTTACACGCCCTAGGAACACCCCGTGGAATGGGAAGAGGAGGTTTGCACCTTGCTTCGTTCCTAGGACCGGACGTCCTGGGGAGTCTACTTCGAGTAGACAAAGTAAAAAAGAGAGACACTCAAAACATGCAAGCAAGTCAGAAATCCTAGACAGGGCTCTGATACCAAAATTGATGCAGAACAAAAGAGGTGATATGATGCGGAAGTAAATTAAGACTAATTCTTTTTTTTGTTATTTTTTTAATATTTTCAGAAGTCGGCTTTCGCTCAAAGAAAAATTAAACTAAATTGAAAGAAACTATGTAATAATTGAAAGCACAATTTAAAAAAACTAGGTTATCGGAGTAGTTCAGAAGTAAAGGATCTCTGGGGGTTGAAAAACTCTCAGACCTAGGGTTTCGCTCTGAACTTTCAACAGGACAGAAGTAAAGAGAAGAGAAGGGTTACAGACCAGGCAGTGATCTTCACAGAGTTTAGTGGAAGGACTCTCTTGAGCAGATTGTTGGATCCCCGGATTCAGATATCTTCGCAATGGATCCTCCAATACTGGCCCTTTGGCAGAGTTGGCTTCTTCTGAACTCAAGATCTGGGAAAGAAGAAGAACAAGTTATGGAACCAGATACTCAAGGAAGGATTTACCAGATAGAAGAACTTGAAAGCTGATGTCGCTGAAATCCTGATTCTCCTAGAGACTGATCTGACTTCCTCTGGGATTTGCTTTGTCTTCGAAGTAGCCGAACTGGACCTAGATGCTGGTGGTCAGCCTCTACTTGGAGAGAGGGGCCGTGAGAGATGGGGTAGGCTAGTGTTTGGTGGAGTGAAGAGGATGATGGGTGGCTAGGGTTTGGAAGTGAAGTGGCTAACCTAGGGTTTTGGAGTTGGAGATCTCACACCTCCTCAAGGTTCCTAGGGAACCCGGATTTACTCCCTCACGGAGCTCAACACCTGAATGCAAGTGCGGAAGAGAGAAACACAAAGTTTGCTCACATATAAATTGAATTCATTAATCAGTTGTTTTCAAAACTTACAAGAGGGGTTTATTTTATAAGACTTTACAAGAGGTCAGGGTTTTACATCTTCCCATGTGGGACTAATAGGATGGATCTTCAAATTAGGTTTGTAGAATCAATTCCTTCCCATATGGCCGGCCAAGAGGTTCCATAAATGTTGATTGAAAGCTCCAAATGGTAAGTAGGTGGCGCCTCCTAGCCTTGCTTTTCAAGAAAAATTTTCTTCCTTCCATGGCTCAACTCTTTTGGACACCTCCTTTTCTTTCTCCCCAAGTCATGGCTCTTCCCAACTTTGCTTTGGGCTTTTTAGGCATGGATTGGGTGCCCCCTTGAAGTGCTCCCCAAGAAATGCCTCTTTCCTCCTTTAGCTTGGCCTTTTAAGGTACATATGGGGCGCCTCCTTGATTTTGGCTTCAAGAAAAATTCTTGCTCCCTTGGGTGTGGGGACCAAGACACTTGGATGGTGATGTGGTGCCTCCTGGACTCTGGCGTGTGGCTGGGAGTGTGGCACCCACTTGCTTGGACTTGGGAGAAAATGTGGTACCCTGGAGAAGACCTAGACCACTACTAGGACTTGAACTGAGTCAACATGACTCAACAAAATTTAAATTGCAGGGAAATACATACTCAACTAAATTTGAGTTGACCAAGTCAACCCTTATTACAAAACCAGAAAACCCTAATTCTTCGGGCAAGGTCAATCAGAGATCCATCTAATCAGAGATCTAGATGAAGCCCTGAAGTCTTCTTCTGAGTCTGGTGCCCGCACCAAAAAGCAGCTGATAAGGCCTTCCTAAACATTAAGGATAGGATGACACAAGCACCGATCTTAAGATTACCCGATTTTTTTAAGATTTTTGAGGTAGCTTGTGATGCCTTTGGAGTAGGAATTGGAGGACTCTTAAGTCAAGAAAGTCATATAGTGGCATTTTTTAGTGAAAAGCTGAATGAGGCTAGGATGAAATACTCAGCCTATGACAAGGAGTTATATGCGGTAGTTCAGGCTTTGAGGTACTGGAGACACTATCTGCTACCGCAAGAGTTTGTCTTATTCTCGGATCATGAAGCCCTTAGGTTTCTTAGCTCCCAGAAAAAGTTGAACCCTAGGCATGCCAAGTGGGTAGAGTTCATCCAAGCCTATATTTTCGTCCTAAAGCACCGTGCGGGAACTGAGAATAGGGTTGCTGATGTCTTACTTAGAATAGCGTTGCTCTTAAATTCAGTCAGCACTGAAGTCATAGGTTTTGAGAGACTTAAGGAGGAATACGAAACCTGTCCGGATTTTGGTGAGATCTATTAGGCTTTATATCTAGGACCATCTAGCAATCATAGTGACTATATGATGCGGCAAGCATATGATTAATATTTAGATTATGGTTTGTAGAGCAATGAAACCTAATTACACTAGCATTGTACTCATCATAATAAGACTTAAGGATTACACAAAATAGAACTTTTACTTGATTAGACACAATCCTAAACTAAGAAGGAAGAAGATCTAGATAATAGGGGCTAATGATTATGGACTTACCTTGATGAGCTTTCCAACCTTCTTTTGATTCATACCTTGAAACTACCAACGCTCTGGACTGGAGGACTTGGATAACAAAGATCAAAACTCTGGACTTGGACTTCAGTCTGTCGGTTCATTGTCAAGGGGGAACCCGGTTCTCAACTCAAAGATGTCGAAGGACCCTGCAATTGAAGATCAAAGGTTAAGGAAGAAAGAGACAAATGTAAAGAAAGGTTGGGAGGATTTGTGAACAAAGAAGAAATTACAGAAGATCTGGCCAACTCCAATGCCTTCGTCTTGTACTGGAATGGTGAGTTGCTTGGAGAAAAAAAAAAATTGGCTTTGGCGTGGAAGAAGAAACTTTCACACAAGACAATTTGCTTCAAAACTTCACTTGTATTTCATACATTTTCAATCCCCCTTTATAATAGGCATCCAAGGCTTTTAATAGCCTCACAAAGCTAGCTTTTGAAATTTAAAAACTCCCCAAATTGAGAAGGATTACAAGGGAGGTTGGAGGATTTGATGGAGGGTTTGGAGGGATGTGGGGGGAGTTGGAGGATTTGGTGGAGGGCTTGGAGGGATGTGGCCGACCTCCTTGAATTTGAATCTCCCTTGTTGGAGCCCAAAGGGTGATGAAGTGGCTAGTGAGGTGGCACCTCTGGCTGATGACATGGCATGGTGAGGTGGTCTTCTAATTTCAAGATGACATGTGGTGCCAAGTGGTCCTAGTTGATGGTCCTTTTCTCTTGCTTGGTGGTGTGTCTTCTCTTCTTCATGGGGTCAAATTCTAGGGTCCAGAATCTGAGTCTTGTTGCTGGCTTTCAAGGCTTTAAGACTTGAATAGACTTAACTCAACTGAATTAGACTCAACTGAATTAAACTCAACTGACCTAGACTTTAAAACTTGAAATGGACTTACAGGAAATGAAATTTTAAAAGTAATTACAGGACTCAATAAACACTCTTGATTTGAAACTCAAAATTAATTACAAGACTCTTAAAAAGGAAATGACTCCTTGTTGGAGTGAAGTTTCTTTTAGTTTCTGGTGTCCACACCAATTCTCCTGGGGTGGGCAGAACTCGACCCAGTCGAGTATGGTTCAGTTTTGCCCTGGTAATACTCGAACAAGTCTGGGTTAAGTCTTTGTAGGTCCTCTCGAGTAATCCAAGAGTTGTCAGACTCAGGTCAACCTTACCATTGAACCAGGTATCGCTGATAGTCCTTATTCCTGGTAGTAATGGTCTTTTCATCCAGGATTCTCTCAATCCACTCTCTCCGCTCAGGTAGGGTTGGTGGTGGACACTCAGAAATATGTTCACTCTCAATGAAAGTTTCTGGCCCAAAAGGCTCACTAGGTATTAGTACTGGTTCTTTGTATTCTACTAGGTCTGAAACATTAAAGGTTGTACTGATACCCATATCAGGTGGAAGTTCCAAAACATATGCATTAGGCCCTATTTTCTTTAAGATCTTGAAAGGTCCCGCTCCGCGGGCATGTAGCTTCTTTATGGTTCCAGAGGGGAACCATTCAGGGTTCAGCCTAATCATCGCATAATCCCCTTCACAGAATTCTTTAGCCCTCTTATGTGAGTCAGCAAAATGTTTGTAAGTTTCATTGCTCAGGTTGTCTTATTACTGATTTCTTTATGCAGATTTGTGACATGCTGTGCAAAAGACTCAGCAGACTCAGAGACTCGTGTGTGAATAGGTAGTGGGATTAGATCTAAAGGCTTCCTAGGCTTGTAACCATGGACTATCTCAAAGGGACTTTTGCCCGTAGATCTATTGACCGAACTGTTGTAAGCGAACTCAGCACGTGGCAATAACAAATCCCAATTCCCTAGACTTTCTCCCACAAGGCATCTCAACAAGTTTCCTAGACTTCTATTTACAACCTCGGTTTGTCCATCAGTCTGGGGATGGTAGGCTATGGAGAATTTCAGTCTGGTTCCTAATAGGTGCCAAAGGGTTTTCCAGAAGTAACTTGTGAAGTGAACATCCCTATCAGAAACTATGATTTTTGGTAACCCGTGGAGTCTGACTACTTGATCAAGAAAGAGTTTGGCTATCCTAGAGGCATCGGAAGTTTGGGAGCAAGGTATGAAATGGGCCATTTTTGAAAACCGGTCGACCACCACAAAGATTGAATCATGTTTTCGAATGGTCTTGGGTAATCCTAGAACAAAGTCCATGCTTAGATCCTGCCATGGACACTCAGGTACAGGTAATGGAGTGTATAGCCCGGTATTCTTCTTTTGCTGCTTTGCAACAGCACATATCCTACATTGGGCTACAAGGTTTGCTACTTGTTTCTTAAGGCCTGGCCAATAAAATTGTTCCTCAATAGCCAAGATAGTCTTGTTTCGTCCGAAGTGGCCAGCAAAACCTCCCGCATGTATCTCCCAAACTAAAAAATCTCTTAAGGAGGTTCTTGGGATGCAAAGCCTATTCTCTCTAAAAAGATAACCATCTAGAAGGGCATAGTCACTATGATCACTAGATGGTCCTTGACGCAAAACCTGATAAATTTCACCAATATCTGGACAGGTTTCGTACTGCTTCTTAAGTCTTTCAAAACCTATGACTTCGATATTGACTGAAGATAAAAGTAACATTCTATGACTTAGAGCATCAGCTACCTTATTGTCAGTTCCCGATTGATGTTTTAGGATAAAAGTATAAGATTGGATGTATTCTACCCATTTGGCATGCCTAGGGTTTAGTTTCTTTTGGGAACTCAAAAACCTAAGGGCTTCATGGTCTGAAAATAAAACAAATTCTTGAGGTAGGAGATAATGCCTCCAATACCTTAATGCTTGCACTACCGCATAAAGCTCCCGATCATATGTGGAGTATTTCTTCCTGGCTTCATTCAATTTCTCACTAAAGAATGCTACGGGATGGTTTTCTTGACTCAGAACTCCACCAATCCCTACTCCCGAAGCATCGCATGCTACTTCAAAGACCTTAGAAAAATCGGGTAGCCTTAAGACTGGTGCTTGGGTCATCTTATCTTTGATGTGAAGGAAGGCCTTATCAGCTGACTTCGTCCATTCAAAATGGCCCTTCTTAATACAATCCGTGATAGGAGCAACTATGGTGCTAAACCCTCTAATAAATCTTCGATAAAACGTAGCGAGGCCATGAAAACTTCTTACTTCGTGAATATTATTAGGTGTTGGCCACTCTATAATTGCCTTAACCTTCTCAGGGTCAGCGGATACTCCTTCAGGGGTCACAACAAATCCTAGGAAGATCACTCTAGTAGTCATGAAAGCACATTTCTTTAGGGTGGCATAGAGGTTATCTTTCCTAAGTGCTAAACAGACCTGCCTCAGATGTTGTTGATGATCTTCTCTAGTCCTACTATAGATAAGTATGTCGTCAAAGTAAACAACAACAAATTTTCCAATAAAAGCCCGTAGGACTTGATTCATGATTCGCATAAAAGTGCTAGGGGCGTTTGATAACCCAAAAGGCATGACTACCCATTCAAATAACCCGTCCTTAGTTTTAAAGGCAGTCTTCCATTCATCCCCTGGTCCGATCCTAACTTGGTGATAGCAGCTCTTCAAGTCAATCTTAGAAAATATAGTTGCGCCGGCCATCATATCTAACATATCATCCAAGCGGGGAATGGGAAACCTATACTTCACCATGATTTTATTTATGGCACGACTATCAACACATATTCTCCATGTGCCATCTTTCTTAGGGGTAAGTAAGGTTGGGACTGTGCATGGACTCAAACTTTCCCTAATGAATCCTTTCTTTAGGAGTTCTCCTACTTGTTGTAATTCTTGGTGCTCGGTAGGGTTCTTTCTATAATGGGGAAGGTTCGGTAGGGTTGCTTCGGGGACTAAATCTATCGCATGTTGTATATCCCTAAGAGGTGGGAGTTGGTCGGGTAAGTCGTCGGGGAACACATCTTTGAACTCCTCTAGCACTTCACTGACTTCTGGAGGTTGTTCTTTTGAAAGAGGTTCTTGATGATCCTTAATGGTCAAAATCCAAACAGGTGATCCATTGCTAATTTCTTGCTCCATTTCTTTAGCACTGATCACGTCTATCCCTTTTTTTTTTTATCACTCAATTGGCTTGATCCTCTCTTAATGGGGTTCTTAGGTGGAGAAGAATGGATTACGATCTTCTTTCCATTATAAGTAAACGAGCACGAATTAGAACGACCATAGAGTGTTACATCAAGATCGTACAACCATGGTCGGCCTAGGATTATGCTACTTACTCCCATTGGAAGTACATCACACCATACTTTCTTTAGGTAAGATTGGAACTGAATGGTTACTAGGCACCTAGACTTAATGGAAATCGTGGTTGAGTCTATCCAGGATACCTTATAGGGATTGGGGTGGGGTACGGTGGGCAATCCTAGGGTTTTTAATGTGTTGGTAGATATGGCATTGACACAGCTACCGCTATCTAAAATGACTTTGCATACTTTCTCACCTATCTTAATGAATGTCTGTAGGATGCTAGTCCTATGCCAATCTTCTTGGGTTTTAGCCTGGGTGAGAATACACCTAACCACTCCTATCAGATCTTGATCTACCAGGACTTCCTCTTCCTCATACTCTTCAGCCAAGTTCTCATCTGCTTGGTATACTTCCTCCTCAAATTCACCTTGGGATTCTACGGCTTCCTCTTCTACTTTCCCTATGTGTAGGGCTCTATTGGCACAGCTGCTAGAATAGTGACCCACTTTGTTACACTTGAAACAGGCATTTGGAGTTCTTTGGGTCTCAGGTGTTTTCCCCTTGTCATCTTTTCGGGTCACAGGCACATTAGGATTGGGTCGGTTGAATCTAGGCTGATTGGATCCTGACTGCTGGTAAGATGCACTAGTCCTAGGGGCTTCGAGCCTACGATAGACTGGACCTCTATGGAATCTCTCAGCTTCCCTAGCTATCTGATATGCCAATTCTAGGTCATGTACCTCTCGCATGAACAATTATCTTTGAATTTCTTCCCTCAGTCCGGCTCTAAATCTAGATAAGGTCACCGACTCAGATTCATCAACATTGCACCTCATAACGAATTCGTCAAACTTCGCTATGTACTCTGCGACACTCCTATTTCCTTGAGTAAGTCTTTGCCATTGATCTAAGAGTCTTTGGTGGTAAGACATAGGAAGGTATTTCTCCCTAAGCCTAAGTTTTATAGCTTGCCAGGTCACTATGGGCACATCACCTCTCTGTCTAGTGAGTCTCTCAATGTTTCACCAATATAACCTAGCTTGGCGCACAAGTTTAAGCTTTGCAAACATACACTTGTGCTCTTCACTCATCTCAAACCAGTCAAAATACTGGTCCATCTCACCTTCCCAATCAATGTAGATCTTAGGATCTAAAATTCTATCAAAGGTGAGAGCTTCCAGCCTAATGTTCTTCATGGTTCGGTCATCTTGATCAAAGTGAATTGGGGTGGGTCTCCTGACATTGGGTTCATAGTTAGGCTCGTGATGGAATCTCCTTGGGTTGGGATCGATGGTTTGATCAGGGTGGGGTCCTCTAGGAAATGGATCATAAAACTGATCTTGGGGAGCTCTCCTAGGGTTTGTTTTGTAGAGAGGGTTTTGATATGGAATCCTTCTAGGGTTCAATGGGGTCTCAAGTTCAGGTACAAGAGTAGGCTCAGGCTCAGTCTGGGCTTCATGATTGCTTTCAGGGGTTCTAGCCTCTAACTGATCCAACCTAGTAGTGATGTGGGCTAACTGCTCATTCATGTCTTGGTTGGTTTGTGCCACATTCTGATTTGTTTGGGCCAATTGCTCAGTTAAACTCTTAGTCAGTTGGGCCACTTGATCATTTAGGCCTTTGATCAAATTCCCTAAGTTTTGGTCCATGGCTACACTTGACTGAGCTTAGATTGGTGAATATGGTGTCCCTGCTCTAGTTGTCATGCATGCAAATGGACTCAAGTTCGAGCTAAGGTTTCCTAGACCTAGAGCACAAATTAGAAGTCTAATTAAGTGAACCAACTAGCTAGTAGTACTTATGGGACTTAGCCAGGTAGGTGGAGGGGAGTGAAGGTCCCTGATTGCCAACCTTAGACACCAATCTGAGATTGGCCTGGTAGGCGGACCAAATCACAAGCCCTAATGCACCAATCCTAGACACCAAGCCAGTAAGCACACACCAATTAGCTGACACAGTTAACTTGACCCTAACCTGAACCCAACTTGTTGGTGTCCCTAACCCACTAGGGCAATTAACGTTCTACTCAATTTTAATTAACGGGCTGGGATCGATATGCTGGTTGGTGATTTCTGGGCTTGTGACAGGTGATGAAACCCTGACCCTATGTCAAATTGATGCCCTTAATTTGATTTCTCATGAGATGAATGAAATGCAAAGGTGCTACAGAAGTGTGTTGCAGTTTGAAAGTGGTGTGGAAAACGTGATGAAAAAAAATGTCCAAAAATTCTGAGAAATTCACAGAGGATTCCTATCTTATATGTTTCAATGCAGATGAAAGGAATTTTAAAAATAAAATCTGTACTACTCTAAGCAGATCCTACAAAGGAAGATAAATAAAAAGGACAGAACAGAACCCTAATGATAGTGTCGAACTACAGAAATTTTCATTTTTTTTATAATTTTTTTCTGATAATGAAATTTAATATGGCAATAACTGACTTAAAAAGGAACAAGAAAAAAAAATATTTCAACAAAAAATTAGTGACTTGCCTTTGGAGCTGCAGACGGATTACAGTAAACAGATGCAAATTTTTAGAAAACAGAACCTAATCAAACAAGTGCAATGGCTTACCCAAACTTCAATCTAAAAAATTCACGTCCGGCCAGGTGCTCATTATTCCCATGGGTCGTGACAGTGTACTGGAGTACACCTGCTCAGGAGGCATGAATTTTAGATCTTGCTTGGATTTAAAGAAAACTATTCTACCCTAATGCAACCATGCTCTGATACCAAGATGATGCGGCAAGCATATGATTAGATGATGCGGCGAGCATATGATTAATGCTTTGAATATGGTTTGTAGAGCAATGAAACCTAATTACACTAGCGTTGTACTCATCATAATAAGACTTAAGGATTACAAGAAAATGGGACTTTTACTTGATTAGACACAATCCTAAACTAAGAAGGAAGAAGATTTAGACAATAGGGGCTAATGATTGTGGACTTACCTTGATGAGCTTTCCAACCTTCTTTTGATTCATACCTTGAAACTACCAATGCTCAGAACTGAAGAACCTGGATAACAGAGATCAGAACCCTGGACTTGGGGCTTCAGCTTGTTGGTTCTTTGTCAAGGTGAACCCGGCCCACAACTCAAAGTCTTCGAAGGACCCTGCAATGAAGATCAAAGTTAAGGAAGAAGGATAAGAACATATAGAAGGGATAGGAGAATTTATGAACTAAGAACAGAAATTTGAGAAGATCTGGCCGACTCCAATGCCTTCACTTGAGCTTGGAAGATGCTTTGCTAGGGGAAAAGAATGGCTTTGGCATGGAGGAAGAAGATGGGAAACTTTCACATAAAAAAAAATAATACAAGACAACTTCTACTTCCAAAATTCAACTTCAATTTTCATTTATTCCTCCAAAATCAATCTCCTTTACAATGAGCGTCCAAGGCCTTTAATAGCCTTACAAAGCTAGCTTTTGAAATTTAAAAACTCCCCAAATTGAGGAGGATTACAAAGGGGGTTGGAGGATTTGGTGGAGAGTTTGGAGGGATGGGGGGGGGTTGGAGGATTTGGTGGAGGACTTGGAGGGGTGTGGCCAACCTCCTTGAATTTGAATCTTCCTTGTTGGTGCCAAAGAGTGATGAGGTGACTAGTGAGGTGGCGCCTGATGACATGGCATGATGAGATGGTCTTCTACTTGGATAAGGAATGACATGTGGTGCCAAGTGGTCCTAGTTGATGGTCCTTTTCTCTTGCTTGGTTGATGTGTCTTCTCTTTTTCATGTGGTCAAATTCTGGGGTCCAGAATTTGAGTCTTGTTGCTGGCTTTCAATGCTTTAAGACTTGATTAACTTGTTGGAGTGAAGTTTCTTTCGGTTTCTGGTGTCCACACCAACATCAAATCCATAAGGTAAACCTCATTAGTCTAAGATTAATTCCCGACACCCCTTCTTACATCTTAGTCTATCCAATTAACCCCGAACCCTTTTCTTACTTTTCACCCAATCGGATTAACCCTGAATCCATCTCATATTTTCTGTCTTTTCTTGAATTTTCTTATATTTCTTTAACCATTCACCTGCATCATGTAGAGGTTTGCATGTTGCATTCATTTATTGCCCATGTTAGGTTTGCATATTATTTTTGGTATACTTTGTGGCATTTGCTAGGAGTACATAGTAAATTTTCATGTGCATGCCATGATAGGATCAAACCTAAAGAGTTTATAGTCTATTAGGTTTTGTCCCATAGAGTCCAATAAAACATCCTTTGATAGGGATGTCCAGTCGAGTCTATTAGGTATTAGTCGTGTCCAATAAATGCACTACTCTCTGGATAGCATATGCATATAAAAATTAGTCAAAAGTTGAACATAACTAATGAACTAAATAATAACTTGGCTAATTCCTAAAAGAGAGATAAAGAATTTTGCAGGAGATTTTGTAATTGTAAAGAATTTTCTGCTCACGAAGCTAGCCCATCCAAGATAATGAATATCGATGGACCCAATGCCTATGTACGTGAGATACTACCTGATTTAGGTATTAGTTTCACCTTCATCATCTTAGATCTTATAGAATCTAGGGAGCCAGGAGTGATACCAAGTGAGCATCTTGAGCCTATCCCTCCCTTTAAGAGAGAACCCACCCCAGAATGTCCACCAACCAATTGGCCAAATAGTAAGAAAAAGATCAAGAGAATCCTGGATGATCAAGCCATATGTACCCAGAATCGTGGCTATCAGCGGTACTTGGTCCGGTGGCAAGGTCAACCAAAATCTGAGGACTCGTGGATCACCCGTAAGGATCTGCAGCACCTCAACCCATACCTACTCGAGCACTATGAGAGCCAAGTTATCCCACACTCGATGGGGTCAAGTTCATCCCACCCCGAGAAAATTGGTGGGGGCACCATGATCAGACATAGATTACTGGGCCCTATTTGGTTTACCTAGCCATGTATCAAATTTTGTAATCAACTAGAATTGAGTCCTGTAATAAGTTGAGGTTAGTTGATTTGTCTTAACCCTCAACCTAATCAGTATTTTGAGTCCTGTACATCAATTATGAGTCCAGTATGAGCCCAATTTTTATAAAAGAAAGGAGGTCACCCTATTTTGGAGATCCACCAGGCCACATCTAGGAGTCAGAGGCCGCTACATCAGTCCATTAGATTTTGTATGACAACCTAGGATCAAAGATGCTTCTAGAAACCCTGATTCTTTCCAGATGTCCTCTAGATGCCCAGATTACTCCCCAGATGCCCTAGAGCATATATCCTAGGCCAAGCTTAGAGCATCCATGACTTCCAGAGTGTTGGTCCAAAGAGGTTTGACCAAGTCCAAGTTGAAGAGAAGAAGGAGAAGACCAAGTTTATTCCTAACCAGTTGGGATTTCTAATCCCTGCTAATCTAAGGAAAGGACTTGTATTCTAATTTGGAAGAAGACTTGTAACCCCCAAGGGCATGGCCCCACCCCTCCCCCTCTTGTAAGCATCTCTTTCTTATGAATACAACTTGCTGAAATTTTGAGTTATTACCTTATGTTGGTGTTTTGTTTTGGTTCTTTAGGTTGTGTTTTTGTATTTGGACAAATTTCTTGCTACCCTAGTATCCTTCCATGCCCTAAATCACTGCCATCCAAGCCTTTATACATCCAAGAAGGAGTGCCCTAGGCCGTCTAGAAAGGAGATCTTCAACAAGCTTCAAACAGCCATCTTCTAACCATAATCCTGATTCCTTTCAATCCATAGTTCCTTTCTTATTTTTTAATTGCTGTTTTGATTAAACCCTGATGCTTGTAGGATCCCCGAGGTGCTTCCCCTCCCCTGAGGAGGACTTCTTTGCTGCCCGGACCGCCCAGATCAGCCTTCAGATTCGAGGGAATGAGGCTTCTTCTTCTAGGCTCCGATCAGAGTTGTGGGTGATCCCTGCTATTACTGAATCTTCAAATCTCTGACTGGTATGAAACCTTCCCTTCTCTTATTATCTAATTTGCTTGAAGTTAACTATTCTAAGCCAAAAATTTCTCAATTTTTGAGTCATGTCTTTTATTTATCTTGCATGATTCAGCCTGCAATATGATGATTTCTTAGAATTGCTGAATACCTGCTAGTTCTTTACTTTGCTTTGAGAAATTAGCCATCAAACCTAAATCTAAAAATCATAAAAAAATTAGTTTGATATTTTTACTGCATATTTAGCATTCTTAGAGTCATCTTGCATCATCAGACCTTATGGAGCGCAGGGAGCAAGAAGTGATACCTAGCGAGCACCTTGAGCCAGTTCCCTCCTTTGTGAGTGAACCCATCCCAAAGTGTGCATATACAATTTGGCCAATAAGTGAGGAAAGGTGGGAGAGGTGCAAGGATATTGGCCAGGTCCTAGCACGAGTGTCAGGGGTGCACTTAGCCAGGTGGAGCAAACTGTGCAAAGATTGGTGTGGCTCTGTGGAGATGGTGTCAGGTAGAGCTCCAGTTACAATGAGTGCCGATTCAGGTTCGCTGTGTTCTCTCCAAAGAAGTTCAAAGAAAAGTCTGATATAGTTGCCAAACAGAAGGAAGGCTATAATCGTGGTGCGAGGATACAAGCAATGATCTTCAATTGTGGAAACGGTCATCCTAAAAGCCTCCAAGGGTGCGCAGTAGCTAAAGGATGTTGGCAAAGGCAAGGAGGTCCGCACAAAAAGCTGTCTGGACATACAGTTACAGCGGGGTTATGCGGGAGGACATTGCCAGGTTTGCTAAGGCTTGGGGCACCAAGGTGGAGATTATAGAGTTTTGCATAGTGCTCCCAAGCCTTGGAGAGACTTGGAAGGCCATGGCAGGGATGCTGGAGGCAATCCCTAGAGCTTGAGGACGTGTCCCAAGCAGATTCCTGGAGATGTTCCAAGGATGCTCTAAGTTTGAGTGTTTTCTCATGTAACTTAGGGAGGAGTTTTTTTAAGAGATTGTAATATACCCAATTGAGTTATGGGGTTGGATCCAGGTTTGTTAAATTGGTTATGAGGTTAGCCAGTTAGTTGGTTGGTTAGTTGGTTATAAGTAATTAGGAAGCCCAACTATGTGAGGTGTTCTAACCAGTTTGTTATTGGCCCAAGAATCCAAGTCCTAACCTTCCATGTGATTGAGTCCTAATAAGATTCAAGAAGTTGTTTCAGTCCAACAAGAAGTCCAAGATTAGATGCCCAACTAATCAAGAAGTGGTTGACGCCCCATGTGCTATTTAATGCAAGGATGGGGCATGCGATGGGAAAGGTGAACTCTAGTTTGCGTGAAGAAAGAAGGCCGTGGGGGGAGTGCCCCCCTCTGGGGAGCGTCCACGGTTTAAGGCTTGTGACCGTGAGGCTTGGCTCACGGTCCAAGAGGAGCATACAAGGATTCCTCACGGTCATGTGGAAGACCGTGAGGAGGACTTGAGGACGCCCTTGGGGGCGTGGACCGTGGAGAGCCTCCTGGGTTTCAAGGAGGCCACAGGGAAGGGCTGTAGAGTGGTGCACATGGAGGGTCTTTCATGTGGAGAGCTTGGTGCCGTGGGTATTCCATGGGATTTGGAGAAGAGATGCACGTCGAGGTATTGTCCATGCATGGCATACATGGGTTCTTGGAGCTTGAGGCCTACAAGAGAGAAGACGTGCGAGATAGCGAGAAGCTTCTGGGTTTCAGAAATGATGCTGTCAGGTATTGTCTTGTTTATTGTAACAAGGTTCTTCTCCAAATGAATAAAGCAATCTCTTTTTTTTCCTGCATTTATATTTTCATTATTGCATGATATTGAATCCAAAAACAGGTTGTTGGGCTGTATTCTCTCATATTGTATCCATGATCTTCCGCTGTGTATAGGTGCTAATTCAGATCTTCTAATAAATGGATTCAATATCTAAAAATTTTTCTAATAGTTAGATAGATAGCGGATAAGTACCGCCATAACTAATAACTTTTACAATAATTTGCTGTTAGCCTAAAAGTTGGCCTGCCAAGATTTCACCTCCACCAAGGATAGTAGATTCGTTCTCGTAAAAGCACATTTCCCTCCAAGATGGAATCTAAATTGCTACACGCATGGGAGATAAAAGTAGAATGTCTACACCGAGGTGGAATTTCTACAATTTCTAAATGACGTTCTTTTTATTGTAATCTTCCACCACTTTAATGCTCCTTTCAATCAAACGTCTCGTCTCTTTGACTTAGTGTAAACGAAAATTTCTATGCTCAATCCACTCAACCAAGTGGCAACTGATCAACCTATCAAAAGTTCTCTTGGTCATGTGAGGGCCATGATTCCTCGTCCTCATGCGCCGTTAGTTCATGCAAGTATGTGCTTCCACGCATTGGCTGCTTAGCCATTTCCGGCACTCTCTCAATTGATTTTTTACCGAACACGAGAATTCGCTTTCCAACTCTCATTTCATTGCTTGTGATTCTAAGTTAGCAGGTCCCCAATTGCAACACAATCCACTATGCACGATCTTTGTCCACGAATCTATTATTCATATTGTGCTTAAGATAGCAAACTCAAATTAGCCAGGCACATATTTTAGTTTTATGTATGTACGGTGCTTAGGAACCCACAATTTGCTATGTTATGAGCATGTGCATCAGATGCAGGTTATATCTTTTACATGAAAGGATGATTGATATTTTTTTGCGGCATGAATCATGGAATTATATTTTGCACAACTTTCAAGGTACAGTGTCTGTTTCATGATCTATACTAACAATGGAAGGGAGAGATTGGAATGCTTTGAAAGCTGTACAAAATGTGATACAATGATTCATGCGGTAAGAGAAGATCAATTATTCTTTTGTGTATAAGATACTCGAAAATATGTCCATCCAGTAGCAATCAAATGATAAAAATGGTTCAAAGGTATCTAAGAGGTCAATGGATGAGTTGCCTGTCCATTTCAAATTAATTAACCAGCGTGATGCTGCAATTAAGCAATGTTGATCGGTTATCTTCCGACAAAACACTTTAACCTCCCGAGACGTGCAAAGACATGCCGGTGACCCAATGCATGAGCTAAGCTTTTCTTGTTGTATGATGAGTCAAAAGAGATCATATATCTCCAAGTTAGACACTCAATGTACCAAAAAGAAGAAACCCCAAAAGCCCTCACGGGGAATCCTTCGTGTGTTCACATTCCAAAATCAAGTCCGGGTATGTCCCTCTTCCATCTTGAGTTTCAAATATCTTCTTAAATTCTGATCAAGTCTCATATAACTCACTGGACCATTTGATATACTCTGTTTGAGCTGTAAACATGATATATCAGATCTGGATATTGTAATACGTTACGCAAGGCTATATCATACTACAATAATTGGGTACTGCAACCTTTTCGTCCTCAATAGAATATTAAGAACTATACAGAAATTCATATAATAAAGTAAATGCATGCATGTGTAAGGATATAGGTAATCATACACACGTACGCAAAAAAAAAAAATTCAATAGATTCTTATGTATATAGGTATCTAATTGTTGCATATGTTTTGAAACTTCCATCTGATATGGGTATCAGTACAACCTTTAATGTTTCAGATCTAGTAGAATACAAAGAACCAGTACTAATACCTAGTAAGCCTTTTGGACCAGAAACTTTCATTGAGAGTGAACATATTTCCGAGTGTCCACCACCAACCCTACCTGAGCAGAGAGAGAGGATTGAGAGAATCCTGGATGACAAGACCATTACTACCAGGAATAAGGACTATCAGCGATACCTGGTTCAATGGCAAGGTCGACCTGAGTCCGACAACTCTTGGATTACTCGAAAGGACCTGCAAAGACTTAACCCAGACTTGTTCGAGCATTACCAGGGCAAAACTGAACCATACTCGACTGGGTCAAGTTCTGCCCACCCCGGGAGAATTGGTGTGGACACCAGAAACCGAATGAAACTTCACTCCAACAAGGAGTCATTTCCTTTTTAAGAGTCCTATAATTAATTTTGAGTTTCAAATCAAGAGTGTTTATTGAGTCATGTAATTACTTTTAAAATTTCATTTCCTGTAAGTCCATTTCAAGTTTTAAAGTCTAGGTCAATTGAGTTTAATTCAGTTAAGTCTAATTCAGTTGAGTTAAGTCTATTCAAAGACTTAAAGCCATGAAAGCCAGCAACAAGACTCAGATTCTGGACCCCAGAATTTGACCCCATGAAGAAGAGAAGACACAGCACCAAGTAAGAGAAAAGGACCATCAACTAGGACCACTTGGCGCCACATGTCATCTTGAAATTAGAAGACCACCTCACCATGCCACGTCATCAGCTAGAGGTGCCACCTCACCAGCCACTTCATCACCCTTTGGGCGCCAACAAGGGAGATTCAAATTCAAGGAGGTCGGCCACATCCCTCCAAGCCCTCCACCAAATCCTCCAACTCCCCCTACATCCCTCCAAACCCTCCATCAAATCCTCCAACCCCCCTTGTAATCCTCCTCAATTTGGAAAGTTTTTAAATTTCAAAAGCTAGCTTTGTGAGGCTATTAAAAGCCTTGGACGCCTATTGTAAAGGGGGATTGAAAATGAATGAAATACAAATGAAGTTTTGAAGCAAATTATCTTGTGTTCTTGTGTGAAAGTTTCTTCCTCCATGCCAAAGCCAATTTTTTTTTTTCTCCAAGCAACTCACCATTCTAGTACAAGACGAAGGCATTGGAGTCGGCCAGATCTTCTGCAATTTCTTCTTTGTTCACAAATCCTCCCAACCTTTCTTTACATTTGTCTCTTTCTTCCTTAACCTTTGATCTTCAATTGCAGGGTCCTTCGAAGTCTTTGAGTTGAGAACCGGGTTCCCCCTTGACAATGAACCGACAGACTGAAGTCCAAGTCCAGAGTTCTGATCTTTGTTATCCAAGTCCTCCAGTCCAGAACGTTGGTAGTTTCAAGGTATGAATCAAAAGAAGGTTGGAAAGCTCATCAGGTAAGTCCATAATCATTAGCCCCTATTATCTAGATCTTCTTCCTTCTTAGTTTAGGATTGTGTCTAATCAAGTAAAAGTTCCATTTCGTGTAATCCTTAAGTCTTATTATGATGAGTACAATGCTAGTGTAATTAGGTTTCATTGCTCTACAAACCTTAATCTAAACATTAATCATATGCTTGCCGCATCAACTTGGTATCAGAGCCAGTTTAGGTTAGGTTAGTCATTTTAATTGCATTATTTCTATAAAATTTTAGTCTGCAGATTACATGGTGCATTGGAGTCAGAAGTGCATCAATTTGAAGATTGCTGAAGCTTGACTCGACGGAGTCGAGTTCTCCCCACCTCAGGGAAAATGATGGGGACATCGATCCAAACCTGAAGCCAGCCCAACCTAGAAGCCCAGCCCAGATCCTGATGAGCCCAGATCCTGATGAGCCCAGATCTTGATGAGCACAGATCCTGATGAGCACAGATCCTGATCATGTCGAGCACTAATCCTGATGCAGCACTCTTGAATTTAAATTCAAGATATTATCTTTTCTTATCAGTTTTTAGGATTTGATTATCTAGTTTAAATATTTGTTTTAGGATTTATCGTTCGGATTTCTCAGTCTGTTGAGAAGTTCTGATTATTTTAGGATTTATTCGGATCTCTTTCAGGTTCCGATAGTTTATTTAAGATGTTTCTTACTGAAATAAAAAAAGTAACGAAGATGAAATTAGGAGGATGAAGATTATTTGAGAAATGAGATTTTTGATGTGTCCCGACTGACTTTCCCCTTCTCTTCCCGTTCTTCCTCTCGGATTCTTCTTTCTGGATTCCCCTGGATCTCTTTTCTATTTCCTTCTCCTTCAAACTTAGAGAACCATCAATCATCCGGACCCCTGTGAAATCTTTCACAGCACCGACGCTGCCGCCATCTCCTCCACTCCCAACCGGTCAACCACTAGGTTCCTCCCACGGACGTCACCGTTGGCCACCATCGACCGAGCCGGTAACGACCACCGCATAGATATCTCCGATCCGCCCGATCGGATCCGGCAACTGCAACAACAGATCCGCAGACCTTCTCGCGATCCATCGCTCGAGCCGGAACTCTGCTCGAAGCCCCTCCAGTGCCTCTGTTCCCCATCTCCATCACGACGCCTCACCGAAGCCCGATTCCCTGCTGCCATTTCCTCCGGTGCCTTCATTCTGCCATGGCCGCCATCGTCACCGCCCCCAGCCTTGTCACCGGCGGTCGCTTGTTTCCCTGCTGCCAAGCACTGCTGCAGCCCATCGGTGACCCAATCTTCTGCCAGAAATTGCCACAACCGATCGAGACCTCCTCCGTTCGTGCCGCCATCTCCGTCAATCCCGTGATGCCTTCGTCCCACCGTGCCGCCGCCCCGTCTCCGGCGAAGCCCACTGGGTCTCCTCCGCCTGGCCGTCGATCTGTCCGGACCGCCCAGATCCAATCAGCACCTCCACCGGATCCCACTAGACGCCGCCAACCACCGGAACCCCGTCCTTCCGTTCATCTCCTTCGCGTGCCGCCACCGTTCTCCGCCAGCATCGACACCAGCGATCCTCTCCGCTGCTGGTTCATTCCGTGGAGGAGATGGGAGAAGACCCTGCACGAACGTGAAAGCAGGGTCGTTCTCCCCTTTGCCGATTTCCTCTGCACGATCATCAAAGCAGAGCCGGCTCTCCTCTGCCGACTTTAGGAAAAAAAGCCGTGGAAAAAAAAAGGAAAAAAAAAACGTGGGGAAAAAGTGAAAAAAAAAATGAAAAGAAAATAGAAAAAAAAAGTATGGGTTATTAGTGGGAAAAATAAAAGGAGAAAAAAAAAATATATGAGAAAATTATGGGAAAAAAGGTTTTTTTTATTTGAATAACCTTTGGGAAAAAAAGAAATAATTGGGGCCTATTTGACCTAGCCTAAAGGTCGTTTCCTAGCGACCAACAGTCCAATCTCCTTGGAATAAAATTGATTTGGGTTCGTGTCCCGCATCACTATACCCTTCTAGATGGTTATCTTTTTAGAAAAAACAGGCTCTGTATTCCAAGAACCTCCTTAAGGGATTTTCTAGTTTGGGAGACATATGCTGGAGGTTTGGCTGGCCATTTTGGACGAAATAAGACTATCTTAGCTGTTGAGGAAAAATTCTACTGGCCAGGCCTTAAGAGACAGGTAGCAAACCTTGTAAACCGATGTAGGACATGTGCTGTTGTAAAACAGCAAAAATAGAATACCGGGTTATACACTCTTTTACCTATACCTGAGTGTCCATAGCAGGATCTTAGCATGGACTTTGTTCTAGGGTTACCTAAGACCATTAGAAAACATGATTCAATCTTTGTAGTGGTCGACCAGTTTTCGAAGATGGCCCATTTCCTACCCTGCTCCCAAACTTCTGATGCCTCTAGGGTAGCCAAGCTCTTTCTTGATCAAGTAGTCAGGCTACACGGGCTACCAAAAACCATTGTTTCTGATAGGGATGTCCGTTTTACAAGTTACTTCTGGAAAACCCTTTGAAACCTATTAGGAACCAGACTGAGATTTTCAACTGCCTACCACTCCCAGACTGATGGACAGACCGAAGTTGTGAATAGAAGTCTAGGGAATTTGTTGAGATGTCTAGTGGGAGATAGTCTGATGCAGAACAAAAGAGGTGATGCGATGCGAAAGTAAATTAAGACTAATTCTTTTTTTTGTTATTTTTTTAATATTTTCAGAAGTCGGCTTTGACTCAAAGAAAGTTAAACTAAATTGAAAGAAACTATGTAATAATTGAAAGCACAATTTAAAGAAACTAGGTTATCAGAGTAGTTCAGAAGTAAAGGATCGCTGGGGGTTGAGAAACTCCCAGACCTAGGATTTCGCTCTGAACTTTCAACAGGACAGAAGTAAAGAGAAGAGAAGGGTTACAGACCATGCAGTGATCTTCACAGAGTTTAGTGGAAGGACTCTCTTGAGCAGATTATTGGATCCCCGGATTCAGATATCTTCACAATGGATCCTCCAATACTGGCCCTTTGGCAGAGTTGGCTTCTTCTGAACTCAAGATCTGGGAAAGAAGAAGAACAAGTTATGGAACCAGATACTCAAGGAAGGATTTACCAGATAGAAGAACTTGAAAGCTGATGTCGCTGAAATCCTGATTCTCCTGGAGGCTGATCTGACTTCCTCTAGGATTTGCTCTATCTTCGAAGTAGCCGAACTGGACCTGGATGCTAGTGGTCGGCCTCTACTTGGAGAGAGGGGCCGTGAGAGATGGGGTAGGCTAGGGTTTGGTGGAGTGAAGAGGATGATGGGCGGCTAGGGTTTGGAAGTGAAGTGGCTAACCTAGGGTTTTGGGGTTGGAGATCTCACACCTCCTCAAGGTTCCTAGGGAACCCGGATTTACTCCCTCACGGAGCTCAACACCTGAATGCAAGTGCGGAAGAGAGAAACACAAAGTTTGCTCACACATAAATTGAATTCATTCATCAGTTGTTTTCAAAACTTATAAGAGGGGTTTATTTTATAGGACTTTACAAGAGGTCAGGGTTTTATATCTTTCCATGTGGGACTAATAGGATGGATCTTCAAATTAGGTTTGTAGAATCAATTCCTTCCCATATGGCCGGCCAAGAGGTTCCATAAATGTTGATTGAAAGCTCCAAATGGTAAGTAGGTGGCGCCTCCTAGCCTTGCTTTTCAAGAAAAATTTTCTTCCTTCCATGGCTCAACTCTTTTGGACACCTTTTCTTTCTCCCCAAGTCATGGCTCTTCCCAACTTTGCTTTGGGCTTTTTAGGCATGGATTGGGCGCTCTCTTGAAGTGCTCCCCAAGAAATGCCTCTTTCCTCCTTTAGCTTGGCCTTTTAAGGTACATATGGGGCGCCTCCTTGATTTTGGCTTCAAGAAAAATTCTTGCTCCCTTGGGTGTGGGGACCAAGACACTGGGATGGAGATGTGGCACCTCCTGGACTCTGGCATGTGGCTGGGAGTGTGGCGCCCACTTGCTTGGGCTTGGGAGAAAATGTGGCACCCTGGAGAAGACCTAGACCACTACTAGGACTTGAACTGAGTCAACATGACTCAACAAAATTTAAATTGCAGGGAAATACAGACTCAACTAAATTTGAGTTGACCAAGTCAACCCTTATTACAAAACCAGAAAATCCTAATTCTTCAGGCAAGGTCAATCAGAGATCCAGATAGAGCCCTGAAGTCTTCTTCTGAGTCTGGTGCCCGCACCATAGTCTAGGAAACTGGGATTTGTTATTGCCTCGTACTGAGTTCGCTTATAATAGTTCGGTCAGTCGATCTACGGGTAAAAGTCCATTTGAAATAGTCCATAGTTACAAACCTTGGAAGCCTTTAGATCTGATCCCGCTACCCATAAATGCATGAGTTTCTGAGTCTGTTGAATCCTATGCACAGCATATTAAGGATTTACATCATGAAATAAACAAGAAAATTTACTTGAGCAATGAATCCTATAAACACAAGGCTAATTCATGAAAGAGAGTCAAGGAATTCTATGAGGGGGATCATGTAATGATTAAACTCAAACCTGAAAGATTCCCATCGGGGACTTTTAATAAATTACATGCCCGTGGCGCAGGTCCATTCAAGGTCATAAAGAAGATTAGCTCTAATGCTTATGTACTGGATTTACCTCCTGACCTAGGTATCAGTCCAACCTTCAATGTTTCAGACTTAATAGAGTATAAGGGACCAATGATGACACCTAGTGAGCCTTTTGGGCCTGACCCTATTTTTGAGAGTGAACTTGTCCCAGAGTGTCCACAAACCACCTTTCCAAAAAAATGAGAAAAAATTGAATAGATTCTGGATGATAAGATTGTCACCACCAGGAACAATGACTACTATCGTTATTTGGTCCGTGGGCAAGGGCGACCTGAATTTGACAACTCTTGGATCACTAGAGAGGACCTGCAACAAATGAACCCAGATTTATTTGAACAATATCAAAGCCAGATTGGACCATATTCGATAGGGTCGAATTCTCGTCACCCCGGGAGATTTGGTGCGGACACCGACAATGGTATTCACTCACTATGGATCGACTCCTAATGCAGCACATCCAACCCCAACTTGCAGAACAATTTTATCTTATTAGAATAATACAAGCAAGACAACTACCAGGACAACTACCAATCAACTACAAGAGCAACTAACAATCAACTACCATCAAATGACTACCAAGCAACTACCTCTCAACTTCTCATGGGATTACTACATCATAATGCCACTTCACCAAGCTTAGAGGTGTTGCCCAGAAATGGTGTCCAAGAGGGGGGGTGAATTGGGTCTTTTAAAAATTTAAGACAATAATGAGAGAGTCAAGTGGTGCTTGTAAATAATGAAAAATTCAATGCAAAATATTAGCAATAATTAAAGAGCAAGAGAGGAAGAGAGTAATCACACACAAACACAAGGTTTATAGTAGTTCGGTGCAAACCTAGCACCTACATCTACTTCCCAAGCCACCCTTGGGAATTTCACTATAATCCACACTAGATTACAGTCGACTTGTTTTTCACAAGGCTCACAAGTCAAAACCTAAGTTGGTTTTGTCACTTAGGCTTACCAACAAACCTTAACACTTGTTTTGTCTTCGGGCTCACAAGTTAACCCTAGTTAGTTTTATCCCTTTGGCTCACCAACAAACCATAATAACCTTCTTTCAAGACACCCTTGAAAGCAAGGTCAAATCACAATAAAAACAGATATGTAATTTAAAAATACAACAAACTCTCTTCAAGAGTGGATTGGAATCTTTGAAGCTCAAGAGGATGCTTTGTCTTCTCTCTTCCTTGGAATCTCCTTCAATGTGCCTCTTTTTGGAATGGAGTAAGGATGAGCTTGTAGGCTTTTCAATGGAATCAAGCTAGAAGAGGCTTTGATGTGAAGTTTGGAGAGAATATTGGCTTTATGGCTTTTGAGTAGACTTCAATGCACTTGAATACACTTTTCTTCTCTTCTCTTGCTTTAAAATGAGGTTGGTGGAGCTTAAATACACCAAAAACCTTCCAAAAAATAGTTTATGACCGTTGGTGCCTTGGAAATAGCCATTTGGAGTTTGAAAAGCAAGTTCTGCAAGCCAAAAAAATAGATCCGTTAGAGCTATCAGGCTGCAAGTGTCGACACTTGGCTATCAGGTGTCGACACTTGATTTCTGGGTGTCGACACTTGAACATTCAAGTATCGACACTTGATGCACAGGTATCGACACTTGACACAAAAATCCTCAAAACTGCAAAGTTCTGTATTTTCAAAAATCTCAGGTCTTGAGTCGACACTTGGAACCTAAGTGTCGATACTTGGTGTCGACACTTGAATATAGGTGTCGACACTTGGCGTGCCAAGGATTTTTATCTGTGCCAAATGCTGAAGTGTCAACACTTGACTGTCCAGGTGTCGACATTTGAGACTAAAAACTTTCAGATTCAAGTGTAAATGCCTCAGAAACATAAATAAAATTCTTGAATACATAACCACATAATATTTAAACAATTATATGCCCTTTTTCAATGAAGAGGATGCCCGGATTTGTGAGAATTGCTCCGTGCCATTACATGCCATACACCATAAGTTTTTGGAATTTTGAGGTGCTTTCTTTCTGAAAACTCATAACTTGAAATCCTCATTAGAATACAATATGCACTCAATGTTTTGTTATTCATCAAAATCACTAGGTGGAGCCAACAATCTCCCCATTTTTGATGATGACAAAACCTTGAGTAAAAAGGCAATATAGTTCAAACTTTAACCATTTAATTTATGAATATGAATTTTAGTCACAATAGAGGCAAAAACTTTATAGATAGGAAGAAACAATCTCCCCCTTAATTAGATACTTCTTATTAAGGTAAACTTCAAAGATTCTTGCAAGGTGAAAAATCAATACAATACACCTTTTTCTCAACAAATCAATAAAATCAAAATCAATACATGTTCTCCCCCTTTTTGTCAATCATTAGAAAGGAGAATAACCTCCCCCTCACAATGAGCATGGAGACAAAAAGATAGTAGAGAAATAAATAACATAGATATCAGAGCTGAAATTATGCTAATATCAAAGAGTATCAGAGCTAAAATATACCAAGATAAAGGAGTATCAGAGCCAAAGAATAGTAAACTGATTTAGTGAAGCACAAAATTTGCCAAGATAAAAGAGTACTGAACAGAAACACATATATAAATATATAAGATAAGTTTTCAGTACAAAATTTGCTGAGATATCAGCAAGAGCTGAAACATATATAAATCATCAGAGTCAAACAAGTATCAAACATACAATATAAGAGCTAAAACAGACATCTGTGAGGCTAATCCTCATCAGATGGAACATCAAGACTGAATGGAGCACTGCTCCTAGATCTGGTGGCTAATGCCCTAGGAGGTGCTAAAGCTCTATGACTCCTAGTGCGGCCGGAAGGACCAAAGGCGGGTACAACCCTAGAAGATCTAGTGAAAGGAGGTGAAAGACGATCAGCTGGCGCAATAAGGTTCGGTGTGGAGTCAACCAAGGCAGTAGCAGGAGCTGGTGTAGTAGGAGGATCTCGACTGACCACTTCATAAGCATCGGCACCGCCAACACTGTCGCTGTCACTGCCCACTACCTATGTAGCTCTGTCAACATCCTGATCACCACCCTCAGCATAATCAGCATGGTCGCTCTGGTGATCATCGCCATCATCATCATCATCGTCAGATCGTGCAAGTGCAGGGGCTGCAAGAGGTATAAGTGATCTCAATAGACTCTCAATGCGAGTAAATCCCTCCTCCATGGATCTGCAAATCTCAGCATGCTTCGAGGTAGTATGTGCTCGTAGAAGCTCGACCTCGCTACACAGCTGAGTCACCTCACCTCTGATCTCTGAGAACTGTGCTCTGGCATGCTCCTCAAAAGATAGTCCTGTAGATGGTGGTGGAGGAGCTAAAGTGTCAGGAGATAGGTGCTCTACCTGTGTCGATGGTATATCTACTAGAGGAAGAACTACTAGCTTAGATGGTCCTGCCTCAGCCTCTCGAATCTCGTCCTCCTCATCTGGCTCCTGGCCAGACTCTCTGCGAACCCATCGACCTCCAACTATCTGTATCCCATCCGATGCAATGACCTCTCGTCGTACACATCCGTGTGCAGTATCTCCTTGGGGATCTCCCCCTCCAGTAATACTCCACATGCTCTGAAAAGTCGGGTCAGTGCCATGCCGTATGGCAAACAGTGTCGGCGCTGAGTGGCAGCATCATACATCTGTGTCAGCATCAGAGAAGGAATATCTATCTGTCTCCTCTCAATCAGACTAGTCATCACCATCAACTCCCTCTCGGTGATGAAGTCGAATCTGCCAGTCTTTGGTAGTAGGATCCGTGCAGTAATATGGTGCAGCAGGCGCATCTCTAATGACAACTGGTTCACGGTAACCATTGATATACCACGAACATCCTCTCTCTCAAGGATGTACCTAAATGCCGCCTCTCTATCATCCACTGAAAAAGCACAGACTCCTCTCCGCGGTATCTCCCATACATGGCTCAGAAGCTCATCAGTCAAAGAAATCTGAATACCCCTGACAAATGTCGTCCACAGTAGTCATCGACAGTCCAGTGCACCATAGAACTCCCTCACTAGGTGAGGATAGTACCTCTCCTGCATGGTGCAGAAGGGTACTAGTCCTGCATCAGTAAGTATCTGTCTAATACCAAAGTGGTGCCTGTCGAAGCACTGCAAGTCAACTCTCCTCCCTGAAGCTACAAACTTCCCTGCCATCCTCTCTGCAGGGGGGGAGCTCGGTATGGCTGTACTGCTCGGCTATGCTGAATCAAATCTGGCCTTCGACCTCCTCTCAGTACCATGACTGGGCCTCTCCCTAACTGCAAGTCTCTTCCTAGGACCCATTATAGCCAACTGACCAGGAAAAAGGAAGAAAGGCTTAGAACAAGGGACTGGCTATAGGTTGAGATTAGAAAAATATTCAGATAGGTTTCGAAAATCATAATCAACAATGTTTGAAAAATAATATTTGTAAAAAATATATTTTGATCAAATGACAAACTTTCGAACAAAATTTGTAGAAAATATTTTTGTTTGGTAGAACACATTTGAATCTTTGGAAAAATAATTTTTGTACGGTCCAAAAAAAAATCAAAAACCATGGGATTTGGGTTTAATCACTTAGGGTTTTAGCAAATAGGCAAAAATGTCGCAAATGTATCACGAAAAACCTTTCTAAATCATCAATAAATGGATTTAGTACGTTTAATTTAGATGAAAACCCAATTTATTTTGGCCAAAATTAATGAAACAGTGTTTTGTTTTGTGAAAAGGGATGAAAACGGCCAAAAGATGAGAGAAATCCGAGAAAAATAAGTTTAAAATACTATTCCTTCAAATAGAGTTTTAGAAATCCACTAAAACACGCAAAAATTTAGTTAGATTCATGAAAAATACTCGAAAAACCCAAAACACGGTTGTTTGGTTCAAAAACAATAAAACTAAAAACAAGGAAAAATAAAATGAAATTAGAAAAGGGAAATACCTGATTTGTGATGGATTGAGGGGTGAAAGGACGAATTTGGATAGAGGGGACCACTGTTGCAAGAAATCAAGGGGGGAAGAAAATTTCAAAAACCCTCATTCAGTCCTTTTAAAAATAGTTTCAGATTCGCAAGTGTCGACACTTCGGATATGTCAAGTGTCAACACTTGGTCAGGTGTTGACACTTGACACTTTCCAAGTGTCGACACTTGGCCAAAAAATTCGAGAAAATTCAGAAAAAATTTTAAAAAAAATAGGAAAAATTTTGATAAAGTTTTGGGGCTTTAATCAATAGGTTTTGAGCTTTAGGATTTAGGTAAAATTGATACTAAGAGAGTTCTAGGATAATGGATCAATGACACCTAACTCTCTTCTAATCAGACAGAACCTATCCTCACTCAAAGGCTTTGTAAACACATCTGCTAACTGATCATTAGTACAAACAAAATCAAGAATTACATTAGAGTTTTGTACATGATCTCTTATGAAATGATGTCTTATTTCAATGTGTTTACTTCTTGAATGTTGCACAGGATTTTTAGATAGGTTGATTGTACTAGTATTGTCACATTTTATGGGTGTCTTAGTTAGTTTAATGCAAAAATCTTCGAGTTGTTATTTGATCCAGAGGATTTGAGCACAACAGCTCCCAGCTGCTATATATTTGGCTTCCATCGTAGATAGAGCAACTGAGTTCTGTTTCTTGATACTCCAAGAGATCAAATTCACTCCAAGAAACTGACAGGTTCCACTAGTACTTTTATGATCAAGTTTACACCCAGCAAAGTCAACATCAGAATAAGCAATTAAATCAAATGAAGAATCTCTAGAGTACCATAAACCAATTTCAATTGAGCCAGATAGATATCTAAGTATGCGTTTAACAGCCAAAAGATGAGACTCTTTAGGATTAGATTGATATCTAGCACACATACAGACACTAAACATGATATCTGGCCTACTGGCAGTAAGATATAACAATGAACCAATCATGCCACGATATAATTTTTGGTCTATAGACTTACCTAATTCGTCCTTGTCAAGTCTACATGTAGAGCTCATAGGGGTACCTAACGGCTTAGTGTTCTCCATCCCAAACTTCTTGAGTATTTCTTTTGTGTATTTTGTTTGGTTGATGAAGATCCCCTCTTTGGTTTGCCTTATCTGAGGTCCGAGGAAGAAATTCAATTCTTCCATCATGCTCATCTCGAACTCACCCTGTATTAATCTTGCAAAATCTTGACAGAGATTCATTAGTAGCACCAAATATTATATCATCCACATAGATTTGTACTACTAAGAGATCATCATTCTTTTTCTTTAAAAACAAAGTTTTATCTACATTACCTCTAGTAAAATCATTTTTCAGCAAAAAGGAGCTTAAACGATCATACCAAGCTCTTGGAGCTTGTTTTAATCCATATAAAGCTTTATGAAGTTTATAAACATGATTTGAAAATTCGGAATTTTCAAAACCAGGGGGTTGCTCAACATAAACTTCTTCTTCAATTAATCCATTTAAAAAAACACTTTTAACATCCATTTGATATAGTTTAAAATTCATGAAGCAAGCAAAAGCCAACAATAGCCTAATTGCCTCAAGTCTAGCCACAGGAGCAAAGGTTTCATCAAAATCTATCCCTTCCTCCTGATTGTATCCTTTGGCAACTAGTCTAGCTTTATTTCTAATTACTATTCCATTTTCATCAAGTTTATTTCGAAAAACCCATTTTGTGCCAATAATTGATGTGTTTGAAGGCCTATCCACTAGTGTCCAAATATTGTTCCTTTTAAATTGATTAAGTTAATCTTGCATAGCATTTATCCAATTACTATCACATTCAGCTTCCTCAATAGTTTTAGGTTCAATTTGAGATACAAAAGCTAAGTAATCACAAATATTTCTAAGAGATGATCGAGTACTTACACCTTTAGATGGATCACCTATAATTAGTTCTTTTGGGTGTCCATGAGCATACCTCCATTCTTTTGGTAATGGATCAACAGTTGAAGTATTTTCATCACCTTGTGCTTGATCTCCTTTAGTGTTTTGATCATCGTTCTGTTCCTTGGTAAGCCCTTCATTGTTGTTTATTTCTTCAGTTTTCTTGCTACCTGTTTCATCAAAAAGTATATCTTCTTTTCTTGAAGATTTTTGGTTAGTTTCATCAAATACCACATGTATGGATTCTTCAACAACAAATGTTCTTCTGTTGAAGACCCTGTATGCCTTACTAGATGTGGAGTAGCCTAGAAAGACTCCCTCATCTGATTTGGCATCAAATTTACTTAAATTATCTTTACCATTGTTTAAGATGAAACAACGGCATCCAAAAACATGAAAATAACGAATTGAAGGTTTTCTACCCTTCCAAAGCTCATAAGGGGTTTTCTTTAAAATCGGTCGAATTAAAACTCGATTTAAAATATAGCATGCAGTATTTATGGTTTCCGCTCAAAAGTATCTAGGTAAATCATTTTCACAAAGCATGGTGCATGCCATTTCTTCAAGAGTTTTATTTTTTCTTTCTACTACCCCATTTTGTTAAGGTGTCCTAGGTGCAGAAAAATTGTGATGAATTCTATTTTCAATACAGAATTTATCAAAATCGGTATTTTCAAATTCAGTTCCATGATCACTTCTTAAAGATACTACTGAAACACCTTTTTCATTCAAAACTCTTTTGTGAAATCTAATAAATTCAGAAAACGTTTCATCTTTATATGCTAAAAACATGACCCAAGTAAAACATGAGAAATCATCTACAATGACTAGACCATACTTCTTACCTCCCAAACTAGATGTTCTAGTAGGCCCAAAAGAGGTCCATATGAAGCAATTCCAAAGGTCTAGATGTAGAGATTACTCCTTTTGGTTTGAAAAAAGATTTTGTTTGTTTTCCAAGTTGACATGCACTGCAAATCTTATCTTTTTCAAAATTGAGTTTAGACAAATCCTTTACTAAGTTCTTTTTGCTAAGTTTTGAAATTAAATGCATGCTTGCATATCTTAGTCTACAATGCCAAAGCCAACTAGTTTCATCGATCTTGGCTTCCATTGCCACTAGACATTGACCTTTCTGAATAGGGAGATCATCAAGATCAACCATATAAATATTGCCATGCCTATGACCAATGAACTTAATGCCATTGTCATCTAAACTAGAAGCAATGCACAAAGAGGATTCAAAAACAACTTTAAAATTTTTGTCACAAAACTGACTAATGCTAAGCAAGTTATGTTTTAAGCCATCAACATATAAAACATTATCAATATAAGAGGTATGGGTGATATGGATTTTACCAATACCGATAATTTTGCCCTTTTCATTATCACCAAAAGTTACATTACCACCATTTTGATATGTAAGTGATGAGAACTGCTCCACATCTCCTGTCATATGCCTTGAGCAACCGCTATCAAGGTACCACATCCTTTTCTTGTTGGTTGCAAGGCATACCTATAATAAAGATCAAGTGGAGACTTTAGGTACCCAAGCCATCTTAGATCCCTTTTGGTTAGTGGCAATTGTTCATTTCAGAACCCAAACATTCTTAATGTTATTTAATTTTCTTTTGTTGCACATATAAGCCTTTAATACCATAAGTATAGCATGTAATGGATGAAGATGCATGCACAAAGAAATTTTTAAAGAGTTTCTGTTTCTTATGAGTTCTGAATCCTAAGCCAGCTTTGTCAAATACTGCTCTTTGGTTATTTAATAGTAAATTTAATTTTTTAGAACTGTAAGTAAATTTTTCAACAAAAGGTTTTAGTTTTTCGATTTCTTCTTTATATCTTTTGTTTTCATTTAAAATTTCTTTGCTTGGTTTTGACAAATTTTCAGTTGAAAGTAAGTCACTTTTCCTTTTAAAAATATCCTTTTCTTTTTCAAGTGCCATAATCTTATCAGTTAATTTTTTATTTTGTATTAGGAGACATTCATTTTTATTTGAAAGGTTGTTATTTGTTTTGGCTAGATCTAAGTTTTGCTTCTTTAAATCTTTATGTTTTAATTTTAACTTTTGAAATTCTATGACTAGTTCATCAAAAACCTCATGAAGCTCATCAAAAGTAAATTCATTTTCAGTTTCAGAACATACCTCTTCTTGATCGGCCATCAGACAGAAGTTTGCTACCTCTTGCTGTTCTTCCTCAGAACTGGAGTCTTCATTTTCAGTCTAGGTTGCCATCATGGCTTTCTTTCTTAGCTTTCTTCTACTTTTCCTTAATAAGGGGCAGTCTATCTTGAAATGCCCTAGTTTTTTACACTCAAAATAGGTAGGCTGCTCCTTCTCCTTTTCTTTGTCCTTTTCCTTGCTCGGCTCACCTTTCAGAGGTTTCTTTTTGTAATTGAACTTTTTCTTCCTCATGAACCTTCTGAATTTTCTTGCTAACAGAGCTGTTTCATCTTCTTCGTCATCCTCTTCAGAGTCTTCGTTTGAGTCCTCTCTAGTAGTAGATTTGAACGCAATCGCCTTCTTCTTCTTGTCCACCTCTTCATTCTTTTGTTTGAGGGAGAGCTCATAAGTCATTAAAGAGCCCAGCAGTTGTTCCAGCTGGAGAGTGTTGACATCTTTAGCTTCTTCAATTGCAATGACCTTTGCATCCCATGAAGCTGGCAGAGACCTGAGAAGTTTATTCACAAGTTCACCGTTAGAAATAATTTTTCCTAGGCTTCTCATGCCATTCACAATGTTTGTGAACCTAGTATATATTTCGCTAATAGACTCAGTAGGTTCCATTTTAAACATTTCATATGTGTGAATTAGAATGTTAACCTTGGTGGTTTTCACTTGGTGTGTACCCTCATTGGTAACCTCAAGTGTATCCCAAATCTCCTTGGCGGAGAGACAATTTGATATTCTATTAAATTCACTAGGGTCAAGAGAACAAAATAAAAGGTTCATTGCCTTAGCATTAAGCTCAATTTGCTTAATGTCATTCTCATCCCAATCATCTTCCATTTTTGGAGTGAGAATGCCATTAATCATCATTGTAGGCTAATGAGGACCTTTTACAATAGTTCTCCACAGATTATAATCAAGTGCTTGAATAAATATGTGCATGCGTGTCTTCCAGTATATGTAGTTTGTGCCATTAAAAAGTGGGGGTCGATTTGAAGCTTGACCTTCAACTATACCTATTCCTATTGGGGCTGCCATGATCTTTCACTCAAGATCCTTGGACCTACAAGAGAATACCGACACTCTGATACCACTTGTTGCCCAGAAATGGAGCCCAAGAGGGGGGGTGAATTGGGTCTTTTAAAAATTTAAGACAATAATGAGAGAGTCAAGTGGTGCTTGTGAATAATGAAAAATTCAATACAAGATATTAGCAATAATTTAAGAGCAAGAGAGGAAGAGAGTAATCACACACAAACACAAGGTTTATAGTGGTTCGATGCAAACCTAGCACCTACATCCACTCCCCAAGCCACCCTTGAGAATTTCACTATAATCCACACTAGATTACAGTCGACTTGTTTTTCACAAGGCTCACAAGTCAAAACTAAGTTGGTTTTGTCACTTAGGCTTACCAACAAACCATAACACTTGTTTTGTCTTCGGGCTCATAAGTTAACCCTAGTTGGTTTTATCCCTTTGGCTCACCAACAAACCATAATAACCTTCTTTCAAGACACCCTTGAAAGCAAGGTCAAATCACAATAAAAACATATATGTAATTTAAAAATACAACAAACTCTCTTCAAGAGTGGATTGGAATCTTTGAAGCTCAAGAGGATGCTTTATCTTCTCTCTTCCTTGGAATCTCCTTCAATGTGCCTCTTTTTGGAATGGAGTAAGGATGAGCTTGTAGGCTTTTTTATGGAATCAAGCTAGAAGAGGCTTTGATGTGAAGTTTGGAGAGAATATTGGCTTTATGGCTTTTGAGTAGACTTCAATGCACTTGAATACACTTTTCTTCTCTTCTCTTGCTTTAAAATGAGGTTGGTGGAGCTTAAATACACCAAAAACCTTCCAAAAAACAGTTTGTGACCGTTGATGCCTTGGAAATAGCCATTTGGAGTTTGAAAAGCAAGTTCTGCAAGCCAAAAAATAGATCCGTTAGAGCTATCAGGCTGCAAGTGTCGACACTTGGCTATCAGGTGTCGACACTTGGCTGTCAAGTGTCGACACTTGATTTCTGGGTGTCGACACTTGAACATTCAAGTGTCGACACTTGATGCACAGGTATCGACACTTGACACAAAAATCCTCAAAACTGCAAAGTTCTGTATTTTCAAAAATCTCAGGTCTTGAGTCGACACTTGGAACCTAAGTGTCGACACTTGGTGTCGACACTTGAATATAGGTGTCGACACTTGGCATGCCAAGAATTTTTGTCTGTACCAAATGCTGAAGTGTCGACACTTGACTGTCCAGGTGTCGATACTTGAGACTGAAAACTTTCAGATTCAAGTATAAATGCCTCAGAAACATAAATAAAATTCTTGAATACATAACCACATAATATTTAAACAATTATATGCCCTTTTTTAATGAAGAGGATGCCCGGATTTGTGAGAATTGCTCGTGCCATTACTTGCCATACACCATAAGTTTTTGGAATTTTGAGGTGCTTTCTTCCTGAAAACTCACAACTTGAAATCCTCATTAGAATACAATATGCACTCAATATTTTGTTATTCATCAAAATCACTGGGTGGAGCCAACAAGAGGGCACCAGATCATCATCCACATCATCAAGCAATGCCACCTAATGGGATTGCCACCACATGTGCCACCTCACCCATTAAAGTGGGTGACCAAGAAGGAGTCAAATTCAAATTTGGGTGGCCAAACTAAACCTCCACCTCATGTAACCACTTCCCCCCCCATCTCTCCAACCATCCCATGTATCTCTCAACTATCCCATGTATCTCTCAACCATCCCATGTACCTCTCCTCTCTTTTGAATTTTCAACAAAGGGCTTGGTAGCTTATAAAAGGAGATTCAATGCCCCATTGTATGGAGTTGATTTTTTTTGGGATAAAATGAAATGAAGAAGAAGAAAGTCTTTGTCTTGCCATTACTTGAGTATTTGTGATGTTCTCTTATAGCTTTAGATAAAGTTCTAGTTTAAAATTTGAGAAGCATTTCTTCTTTGGGCGTGCAACCTCCATCTATTTACAAGTGTTAATTCCATTTCCAAGAAGAAGACATCAAGGAGACACCCTTCCATGGATCCCACCTACCCTAACAAGAGTTTCTCAAGCCTCCATAAGAAGAACAATTCTTATGATCTCCTCTTTTCCTTTGTGTTTTGATCTTTTCAAATATTCCATTTCTAATCCTTTCCTTGCAGGGTTCTCTTTAATCCAGAGTTCAAGAGCTCGTCGTCTTGCCAGAGGAACACGAATGGATGGGGCGTATTTCCTCGAAACGATCATCTTCTCATCCAGGATTGGTTTATTCGAATGCTATTATGGGTCTATCACTTCAAAAAGAGAGCTCATCATTGGTAACAAATCTTTCTCATCACTTCATTTCTGGTCTATTGAAGGTTAACCTCTAGGTTCTTAATCTTTTAGCCTTAGATTTAATCTTCTTTTAGGACAATCTGGCTATTATTGTGGCATATGTTTAAGAATTACCAAATCTTTCTTTAGGTCTTGCTTGAGTCTCTTAGATTGAAAGCTAGTTCATGTGTTTAGGTTTTCATTGCTCAACTTTTAACTCATCCTCAATAGAAAGCATTTTCATGCCGCATCATCCGGCTTGCATCTTATAAGTCTTTGGTGCCAGGACATCCTCCAGACTGATCTCTGGGATCTCGTGGAGGAAATGGGCTTTTTGCCACCCTCCAGACTGAAGTCTATGACTTCATGGGGGAACCGGATTTGTCACCACCTTCTGGACTGAACTCCAAGGCCTCATGCCGGAACTAGGTTCCGTGTAGCCTCTCGGACTGAACTCCGGGATCTCGTGGAGGAACTAGGATATGTGCCACCGATCGAAGTCCGGGACTTCATGGGGGAACTGGGTTCCGCATCACCTTCCGAACTGAACTCCAGGGCCTCATGCTAGAACTAGGTTCTGTGTGGCCTCTTGGACTGAACTCCGGGATCTCGTGGAGGAACTGGATTTCGTGCCACCATCCGGACTGAACTCCGGGGCCTCATGCTGGAACTAAGTTTCGTGCGGCCTGTCAGACTGAACTCCGGGACTTTGAGTTTCCCACGAACCCGCTAGCGGTGCTTCTACCTCACTTTTGTTCGCCAGACTTATAACCGGGTGATGCTAGTCCTATGAAATAGAAACAAGCATTGCACAAAGAAAGAATTTCATTATTAATGTTTAGGAAGCCTTACATCATTGGTAATCATCCTCAAGTTTGCGGCATTCCACATCCATGGAAATCGAGCCCCGTTGAGCTCGGCAAGGTAGTAGGCACCGTGAGGGAGTGCTTCAACCACCCTGTAGGGGCCTTCCCAGTTTGGAGAGAGCTTACTGCACTCTCGAGGTTGGGATGCTTCGGCACGGTGTAGCACCAAGTCTCCCAGGCGGAAGGACTTCGGTCTCACCCTAGAGTTGTAGTATCTGGCTACCCTTGCTAGTAAGCCACCATCCGAACTTGGGCCTTGTCCCTCATTTCCTTGAGGAGATCTAGGTTAAGCAATAGCCATGCTGGGTTCTCAGCTTCGTTGTATTGCTCCATGCGCAACGTTGGTAGGCTGAGTTCCATCGTAATTACTGCTTCTGCACCGAAGACAAGGTTGAATGGTGTTTCATCCATGGCCGTCCTTGAGATTGTGTGGTATGCCCATTGGACGTTGGGAAGTTCCTCAACCCATCTTCCTTTGGCCTAATCCAACCTAGTCCGGAGCCCTTGCAGGATGGTCTGATTGGTTACTTTGGCTTTTCCATTGGTCTGAGGATATGCCACCGAGGTGAAGTAGTGATGAATGCCGAGGTCATTGCAGAATTCCTCGAATTCTCGACAGTCGAATTGACGTTCCTTGTTGGTGATGATGGTATGGGATAAGGCCGAAGCAGCATATAATTGACTTCCAAAGGAATTTGCTCAAGGCACATGACTGGAGATATGGAGCAATTATCATCTCTTAAGTATCAAAATGGTGGAAATGTAACCTTCGGTGATAATGAAAAGGGCAAAATCATCGGTATTGGTAAAGTCCATATCACCTCCTCTACTTATATAGATAATGTTCTTCTTGTTGATGGCTTAAAGCATAATTTACTTAGTATTAGCCAATTTTATGACAAAGATTTTAAAGTTATTTTTGAATCTTCCATATGCGCTATTTCTAGTTTTGATGGCATCAAGTTTATTATGGAAACATTTATATGGTTGATCTTGATGATCTTCTGTACAAAATGGTCAATGCCTAGTGGCAATGGAAGCCAAGATCAATGAAACTAGTTGGCTTTGGCATCGTAGACTAGGACATGCAAGTATGCATTTGCTTTCAAAACTTAAGAAAAAGAATCTCATAAAAGATTTGCCAAAACTTAGTTTTGAAAAAGATAAGATTTGTAGTGCTTGCAAACTTGGAAAATAAACTAAATCTTCTTTCAAACCTAAAGAGTAGTCTCTACATGTAGACCCCTAGAATTACTTCATATGGACCTCTTTAGATCTACTAGAATAACTAGTTTGAGAGGTAAGAAGTATGATCTAGTTATTGTGGATGACTTCTCACATTTTACGTGGATCATGTTTTTAGCTCATAATGATGAATTTTTTCTGCATTCATTAAATTTCACAAAAAAGTCTCAAATGAAAAAGATGTTTCAATTGTTTCTTTAAGAAGTGATCATGGTACGGAATTTAAAAATCATAATTTTGAAAAGTTTTGCAATGAAAATAGCATTCATCACAACTTTTCTACACCTAGGATACCTCAACAAAATAGGGTGGTAAAAAGAAAAAATAGAACTCTTGAAGAAATGGCATGCACCATGCTTTGCAAAAATGATTTGCCTAGATATTTTTGGATGGAAGCCATAAATTCTGCTTGCTATGTTTTAAATCATGTTTTAATCTGGCACATTTTAAGAAAAATACCTTATGAGCTTTGGAAAGGAAGGAAACCTTCAATTAAGTATTTTCATGTTTTTGGATGTTGTTATTTCATTTTAAATAATGGCAAGGACAATCTAAGCAAATTTGATGCCAAGTCAGATGAGGATATCTTTTTAGGTTACTCTATATCTAGCATGGCATAAAAGGTCTTCAACAGAAGAATACTTCTTGTTGAAGAATCCATCCATGTTGTGTTTGATGAGATTAATTAAAAATCTTCTAAAAAAGAAGATATTCTTGATGATGAAACAAGTATTCAAAGAACTGAAAAAGTGAACATCAATGAAGCGCCTTCCAAGGAATAAGATGATAATCAAAACAATAAAGGAGAACAAGTACAAGGAGTTGGTGACTTATCTACACCTAAGCCATTACCTAAAGAATGGAGGTATACTCATGGACACCCCAAAAAATTTATAATAGATGATCCATCGAAAGGGGTAAGTACTCGTTCCTCATTAAGAAATGTATGTGATTACTTAGCTTTTATTTCTCAAATATAGCCTAAATCTATTGAAGAAGCTAAAAATGATTGTAATTGGATAAATGCTATGCAAGATGAACTAAATCAATTCAAAAGAATTAATGTTTGGACTTTAGTTGAAAGACCTACTAATATTTCAATAATTGGCACAAAATGGGTTTTTAGAAATAAGCTTGTGAAAATGGAGTCGTTACTAGAAATAGAGCTAGGCTAGTTACCAAAGGCTATAATCAGGAGGAAGGGATTGATTTTGATGAAACCTTTACTCATGTTGCTAGACTTGAGGCAATTAGACTATTATTTGTATTTGCATATTTTATGGATTTCAAACTATTTCAAATGGATGTCAAAAGTACTTTTCTAAATGGATTTATTGAAGAAGAAGAAGTATATGTAGTTCAGCCTCCTGGTTTTGAAAATCATGAATTTTTCAATCATATTTTTAAACTTCATAAAGCTTTGTATGGTTTGAAATAAACTCCAAGAGCTTGGTATGATAGATTAAGTTCATTTCTGCTTAAAAATGATTTTTTTAGAGGAAATGTAGATACTACATTATTTTTGAAAAAGGAGAATGATGATCTCTTAGTAGTACAAGTTTATGTCGATGATATTATTTTTGGTGCTACTAATGAACGTCTTTGTCAAGAATTTGCAAAGTTAATATAGGGAGAATTCGAGATGAGCATGATGGGTGAGCTTAACTTCTTTCTCAGACTCCAAATCAAGCAAACAAAAGAGGTGATCTTCATCAACCAAGCTAAGTATACAAGAAAAATCTTAAAGAAGTTTGGAATGGAGAATACCGGACCATTCGGTACGCCTATGAACTCCTCTTGTAAACCTGACAAAGATGAATCAGGTAAGAATGTTGATCAAAAGTTATATAGAGGTATTATTGGTTCATTGTTATATTTGACTGCAAGTAGGCCACATATAATGTTTAGTGTATGTATGTCTGCAAGATATCAGTCTGCTCCTAAAGAATCTCATTTATTGGCTGTTAAATGTATACTTAGATACTTCTCTGGCACTATAGATTTTGGATTTTGGTACTCTAGAGATTCATCATTTGAATTGATTGCATATTCTAATGCTTATTTTGCTAGGTGCAAACTTGATAGAAAAAGTATAAGTGGAACTTGTCAATTCTTGGAGTTAATTTGATTTCATAGAGTAGCAAGAAACAGAATTCAGTTTCTCTATCTATGGCAAAAGCTGAATATATAGCAGCTAGAAGCCGTTGTGCTCAAATCTCATGGATCAAACAACAACTCGAGGATTTTGGCATCAAATTAACTAAGACACCCATAAGATGTGATAATACTAGTATAATTAATTTAACCAAAAATCCTGTTCAACACTCAAGAAGCAAACATATTGAAATAAAACATCACTTCATAAGAGATCATGTGCAAAACTCTAATGTGATGCTTGAATTTGCATATACTGATAGTCAATTAGCTGATATTTTCACAAAATCCCTGAGCGAAGAAAGATTTTGCATGATTAGGAGAGAGTCAAGTATCATCAATCCCTTTGTATAGAACTCTTTCAAATCTTGTTTTTACTCAAATTCTTGTGCTTAAAATCATCTCATTTATATCTTAAACCCATCTTTAGAAACCCTATGATTTTTGAAAATTTTATTAAAAGTTTTTCTAGATTTTTTTGGATTTTCTGACCAAGTGTCGACACTTGATTTTTGGCCAAGTATCGACTCACACCAAGTGTCGACACTTGACCAAAATCCAAGTGTCGATTCATGAACGAAAGCTTGAGTTTTTAGGTCATCAACTACTCATTCCTTAGCCATTTGTCCTTTGGTTTTCTTCTGCCCTAGTGGTCCCCCAACCCCACCTTGGTCCCGGAATAGTGATCTTCCATCGTTGTCCCTTAATTTTTGGTAATTTCCTCACTTTCTCCTCTCATTTTGTTCGATTTTTCATTTTTTTCCATGATTTTTGTGGGATTCGACCCAATTCTTGTTCAGTCCGATTTCATTGATTTCTTATGGATTGGCTCGAGCTCTTGCATGATTTCTCTCGTGTTCCTCCTTCTCCTTACTTTTTGGTCTATTTCTTTGGCCGATTCTCGCTTGCATTCACCCCTTCTTCTGATCAGTTTTTTCTTTTTTTTTCCTTTTCTCTTCTCTTTGGCCTTTTCTGGTTCACTTGATCCTTTCTTGGTCTTTCCCTTTATTGGTGTTATGGGAACCCGCGAACAGGTTGTCTCAAGGAAGAGGTTGAGCCAAAGTTCTACCAAGAGGAGAACCAAGGCTCGGTGTGACCCAACCAGGGCTTAATAGAGTAGTGAGCAAGAGCAAGTGCCTCCACCATAATCCCCTGTTGCAGAGAGAGTGTCTGGGAAGATCATCGTAGGTGGATGCCGGATTGATTTGGATTTCTTCGATCGAAGGGATTTGGCATTGGTCAGTTGCTTGGAGCAGCAGGTTTGACCTCCTTCTGCACTATGAAGGAGAAGTATTAACCCCATTTGATCAAGGAATTCTATGGAGTCTGGCTACTAGTGGACTGATGTGGAGTGCTGTAGTCAGAGTTGTGCATATTCTTGTGTCTGAGAGTACATTGAGTAGAGTTTGGGACTTTCCTCTGCACGGGATTGCTGCTACATGTGTCAGTGATAGAGAGGCTGCATTTCAATGCATTTTGCAGCAAGATGATGTACGTGATGTATCACTGTCACCATGAATCAGCTATCCGTTAAGATGCGCTTGCTTCATCACATTATTGTGAGGATTCTCCTACCAAAGATTGGTCGATTTGACTTTATCATGGAGCGGGAGCTCATGTTGATGGTCTGCCTCCACAGCATGGGAGAGGCTGCGACTCAGCATCTCTCTGCCTACCATACAGGATGGGTCTGACTCATCTTTTTAGAGCTTACCAGGTTCCTTTGGAGGAGGAGGCCTCCAAGGATATACTTCACACTGATGTTTACGATGAGCGATCCTTGCACCGTATGGGATACAGGAGGATTGCTTGCAGATGGGTGCGCAGGGAGTCTGGACAGGAGCCAAATAAGGAGGACGAGATATGAGTAGCCGAGGGAGGACCTTCTAGACCTGCAAAGCACCTTACACCTCCGAGACCTACTCCAATTCTAGCTTCATGGTCTGAGCCGACCACTCCAACACTAGTTATTTCTCTAGCTGCTACTCCTCGTGCCACTATAGAGTCTACTTTTGAGGAGCAGATCAGGCATCAGATCACTGAGGTCAGAGAGGAGATCATTGCATTGGTAGTCAGGTCTACCCAGCTTCTGATGGAGGTATAGGGACTGAGAGCACACACAGATGATCAGCTCTTAGGCATCAGGCAGATGATGGAGGCTGGCTTCACTGAGATTCGTGATCTTCTGAGATCTCTTTTGCCTCAGACTTCACCTTCAGGACCTCCACCTCCTCCGCCAGCAGATGACGATGACCACCATAACGCTCATGATGATACTCTAGGTGGTGGTGACAGAGTTGGAGATGGTGGTGATGATGATGGAGATACAGATATACTTGATGATGGTAGTGATGATAGTGATAGAGCTAGAGATTATCAAATTGTTAGCAAGGAGACTCAGACACTAGATGCTCCTACAGATGCTCAGCTTGGCACTGCCTCAGCATTCCAGACACTAGTAGACACCTTACCTCCCCATTCTACTGGTCTTCTAGGGTTTTTCCTCATACTGGCCCTTCTCTTAGGACTAGAAGGTGGACCCATAAGACCCCTAGGCCTTCTGCTACTAGGACTAGGTGCATGACACCTATCTTCTTCGAGCTTCCGTCTGATGAGTAGCCTCATAGACATCTATTATGCTTGTTTTTTTTTTTTATGCATGTAGTCTTTGATTGTACTTTTGCTTATCTGTTATGCTTGTATTTCAGGCATCGTTTGCTTATCTTATGTAAGCACTTTTGTTTACGAAAACTCTCTTATGTATATGAAAGTTCACTTTTGTTTCATGTTTACTCTTCTTTCTATCAAATTGCTCTAATACCAGCTGTAGGATTGATGCCCCAACCAACTTTGTATGCTTTACTATGATAAAATGCATTAATTCAGGGGGAGAATACTCTTTTTAATGTTTAATGTTGATAAAAAGGGGGAGTAAGATCTATATAAGCATTTTCTAAAAATTCTGAAATGTTTCATAACTTACCTAACATAGGGGTAGAGAATGAATTTCAACTTTGCTTGGCTCATCACCCCTATGAAACTATGTTGTATGAACCTATTTTCATAAGCTTTAAGTATATGCTCACTTGAATGTGTGATACAGTATCTATAATTGAATTTAAATGCTTATATACTCAAGGTTTTGTCATCATCAAAAAGGAGAAGATTGTTGGTTTTAGTCCTTGATTTTGATGATTAACAAAATATTGAGTATATGTTTTATACTAATGTTTCAATTGTAGTTGTGAGTTTCAGGATACAAGCACCTCAAACTTTTAATATAAAAGTATCAAAGTTACTCATTCGAAGCTAACTAATTTTCAGTGTATAAGAAGTCTTCTCATCATAAAGAGCCTTAAAATAGGTCAATCTGGGCTTTATGAAAAAGATATTGAAGTTTCATTAAAGATCACCTTGAATTTTGAATGTTGGCACAAGGTTTTTTTAGTGGGATAATCAAGTGTCGACTCATGGCATGCAAGGTGTCGACATTTCAGAAGGACTGGCACGCAGAAATCTCTTTGGCATGCCTTGAGTCGACTCACAGAAGTCAAGTGTTGACTCATGAAGAAGTCAGGTGTCGACTCACAGAAATCAAGTGTCAACTCATGGCCTAAGAAAAATGATGATACAGAACTATGCCATTTTGAGATGTTTCAGAACGACTCAAGTGTCGACTCACATGGTTAAGTGTCGACTCACATGATTCAACTATCGACTTATAGCCTGAGAGCAGAAACAGAATAGAACCCTTGTTTTTCAGAAGTTTATACCTTGAGTCGACTCATGCTGATCCAAGTGTCGACTCATGAAGACTCAATTGTTGACTCATAAACAAACTCAAGTATCGACTTACGGGTTATGATAGCAATAACGACTATAATTTTTGAGACTCAGATTTGAACTCTACAAGCTCCAAACAGCTAGTTTTGCTCCACCAATGGTCTTAAACCAATTTTTGGAAGTTTTTGAAGTATTTAAGTCTCACCAAACTCATTCAATACTAACTCACAAGAGACAAACATACCTTTGAGAACTTCACTTCAAAGTCAAAAAGAGAGCAAAAAAAAAGATTCCCACTAAAAAAGTGGTGGGGACACCAGAGGCACCAGAATAAGATAGAGACTTCTCAACCCTCTATGGATTACTTAGTAGCATTTGAGTCCATTTGTAATAAAGGCTTAGCCAATTTGAATTATCTTTTTATTATTTAAGTCCTATACCAGTCAGCTCATGTTGAGCTAGTCTTCTTTCTGAGTCCTGTACATGTTAGTCGAAGTCTAGTGAAGACTCATACAAGTGAAGACCAACCCAACTGGAAGCTATGAAGACCATGAAAGGTCTAGGAGAAGAAATCAGAAGCCCGGGAGCCAAAACAGAAGCCCTAGACCCTGGACCGCAGCCTGAAGCAAAATGGGCTAGCCAAGGCCCAAGAGGGGAGCTAGGGTGATGGGGACCCGAAGTGGACCGAGAGTATGTTTTATTTTATTTTATTTGAGTCCATTAGTCTTGTGTCACTTAAGTCAAAGTGAGCCACTTGAGTCCTGTAATAAAGTGGGATAACTGAGTCAGTTGAGTCCACTTAGTCAAGTCCAGTCGTTTTAGTTCAGTCAAGAGTCCAGTTATGTTGTTCAAGTCAAGAGGAGAGTCATCAACAGGAGATTCACCAGACCCCTCCAACCAGAGCCGGCCTTCATGCACCTGGACCCTTTCATGCCATCAAGCCTGCAAAAGAAAGTGCCAGCCCAAGATAGGCCCACTGTTGATTGGTCCACCAGGGTTTCTTGGCCCACAAGTTAGGGTTTCATAGCCCTCAAGTAATGTACCATGGGGTGAATCTATAAATACCACCCCTCCCCTCTTGTATTAAACATCTTCTTCTAATGAATACAACATAAAAAGTTGTTTTGTCTAAGTTTTGATTTTTTTCTCCGGATTGGAGTGGGTGTGACGCCCGGGTTCCTGGTTCTTGAGTACAAGCCCTAATCTTCTGGTGACTTCTACGCTCACCAACGATCCTCCCCTACTTTTTCCCGCATCAACTTGGTATCAGAGCTCAGTAGATTAGGGCATTCTCCTGTCCAGATCTTCGTGTGCAAGGCTTCTCAAACCTCGGTCTGCACCCGAGCACCAGATCTCCTCTCTGCCGCCCGTGAAGCTCATCTCCAGCATAGCCACAGCATCCCGAATCCTTCTTCCACCTCCATCCCGTGACCCTCCCCTTCCCCGATGAGTCCCAAGCCAAGGCCCAGGCCACCGCCGCCGCCTTTGCCGACCCCGGCCTTGGCCGCGCGACCGGCCGTGACATCCCATCCGCCCCTCTCGTCGGATCCCCTATGACCATGACTCCCGCGACCAGTACCTCCAAAGCCTTCGACAGCGACCGATGCACCCTCCGGCATGGCTGATCCCCACACCGCATGGCCAGCCACAGCATCCCGTCTGGCCTCCTCGTTCAGCCCCAGCTCTCCGCCCCACCGGTAACCTACCCGCAGGGGCCCGGATTTCCCCCAGCTTCCAAGGGCGCCTGCCCTCCTGCGGCCCCTATGCGAGTCGCCGCCATGCCAAGGGCACCATCCGCGCCCATCCCCATGCCGCCACCCTTCAGATCCTCTTTCCGGCCGTGGATGGCGGAGATCTGGGTGACAGAAGCCCGATCCGATGGGTGGGCCATCATTCTCTTCGACGAGTTTGGCTTCTCCCGCTACTGACGACGTCGTCGAATGCCGTCACCCCCGTGCCGTCCACCGGAGTCATCACCCCGAGCCGCCATCTCCACCCAGGTGCCATCACCGGCGAGCACTTGCTGGGCTGCCCTCTGCACACCTCCCCTATTCTGGCTTTGGTCCGTGGAGAGGAAGTCCATCCACAGCACAATCGTGAATGCAAGATCGTTCACTATTGCCGATTTCATCTGCACGGACTTCAGGGCCACACAGATTCCAGAGTGACAGATTTTTGAGGCTACACAGATCTCAAAGCATCCAATAAAATAAAATGAAACTAGCCTTTTTGTTTTGATTTGGTTAGTTCCGGTTCTGTCAAACCTCGCTGAGCTTGACTCAATGGAGTCGAGTTCTCCCCACCGCAGGGGAATGATGGGGACCCGAAGTGGACCGAGAGTCTGGTTTATTTTATTTTATTTGAGTCCATTAGTCCTGTGTCATTTAAGTCAAAGTGAGCCACTTGTGTCTTGTAATAAAGTGGGACAACTGAGTCAGTTGAGTCCACTTAGTCAGGTCCAGTCATTTTAGTTCAGTCAAGAGTCCAGTTAAGTTGTTCAAGTCAAGAGGAGAGTCATCAACAGGAGATTCACCAGACCCCTCCAACCAGAGCTGGCCTTCGTGCAGCTAGACCCTTTCATGCCGCCAAGCCCGCAAGAGAAAGCTCCAGCCCAAGATAGGCCCATTGTTGATCGGTCCATCAGGGTTTCTTGGCCCACAAGTTAAGGTTTCTTAGCCCTTAAGTAATGTACCCTAGGGTGAATCTATAAATACCACCCCTCCCCTCTTGTATTAAACATCTTCTTCTCATGAATACAACTTAAAATGTTATTTTGCTTGAGTTTTTAGTTTATTCTCCGGATTGGAGTGGGTGTGATGCCCGGGTTCCTGGTTCTTGAGTACAAGCCCTAATCTTTTGGTGACTTCTACGCTCACCAGCGATCCTCCCTTGCTCTGTCCCACATCATAGGGTGCCATCCACCCTATGGTCACCACCCTCTTGGTCGGCCACTAGGGTCACCTCCCTTGGCCAACCAAGGCAAGAGAGAGGAGGAGAAATTTAAGAGATTTTCAACCTAGACCTTCTATGTATTCTAGCTAGGGTTTGGGTGGGATTCAAATTCCTAGGTAATGTCTATTGTAACCTTACTTGGGGGCCAAGTTTGTGAGTCTATTTAAGAGACTCTATTCACTTGTATGAAGACACTTTTTTTATGAAATATAATTGAGTTCTACCAATTGCTATGTGCTTATAGCTATGTGCTAAGGGGATTCTATGTGAGCCCTCCTCTTCTTCCTGGTGTCCTGTGCCCAATCTCCAGCCTCCATCTGCCTCTCCAAACCCTGGCCGCCCACATCAAATCCCTTCTTTCCCTTGCTATTTTCTTAATTAATCCTTCATCTTTGCTTTGTTTCTAATCCCTTAAAGGCTGTTTGTAGGTCCCTCGACTCCTAAAAATCCAACAACTCCAGTCGGGCAGCAATCGAATCATCGGGCAGAAAGTCGAGAATCCACGGGTCTCCGGCTTGATTTTCTAGGACGCATCCCAGAGTGAGAGTGATCCCTTCATCTATGATCTACATCGGGTGCATCAACCATTATCAGGTACACCCCTTTTGCCTGCCAGTCGGCTTATTGGAGATGAACTAGCCTAACCGAGACTTCTCAGCCTCGGCGATCCTCTTTCTTATTGCTTTTTATGTTCTACTTTGCATGTTGTTGTTTCTTACTTGCATAGAATTCTCTGCTTAGATTCATGGCTTGTTCTTCAGGAATTAGATTCATCACTTAACTTAAAAAATTACAAAAATAATTATGCATGCATTGTTAGTTCCGCATCATTTGGTATCAGTGCCTGTTTGGGCTCAGTTCTCTTTGCATTTCGGATCGGGTGCTTCACCATGGCCATCCAGTCTAGGAGACATGTAGGGTTGCAAGACCCTCTCTTCTCAATCTATGGGATCTCTTATGGCGTGTAGGGGTGACACTGTGAATTGACCCCTAAAGAAGAGCACAAAGAGTTCATTAGGGTTTTTTTTGCATTTCGGACTTCTCAGTACATCACCTTCTATTTCAATTGTTTCTACCTGCATAGAATTCAAAAATTCTAAAATTTATTTTTTTGAATTCCATATAATTGAAATTAATTTTCAAAGTTTTTTCATGAATTATTTTGACTTGTGAATTTTCTTCTAGCCAAAACATGCCTGAGAACAGTTCTGCCCTATTTTTGGTAGCAAAACCAATTTCAACAAGTTTAAGGTTATTTTAGTATAATTTTTGCATATCTTATAATTTGGCATGTTTCCTGTATATTAGGTCATTATCTTCAAATTATCTTACTATTTTAGAAAATACCAAAACAAAAAAAAATTACATATATTCATAAAACACCAAAATCATGGAAACCCTAATTTGCATTTTCATCTGCCTATCATCATTACATAAAATACTTTAAGGGCACTTTCTATACGTCAGATAAGGGGAGGAGTTGATAACCTCTCCTTAGCCCAAAACCATCTCCCTTGCATTTAGTCCCAAGCCTAATCTAAAATTAACTAGACTTAATTTGCCCTAGTAGGCTAGGGACACCAATCGATCGGGTTCGATCATTATGGGATAACTAGTGCTTCCAATTCATCTCCTATTGCTGGATGCTGGTATCTAGGCTAGAGGTACAGTGTCAAATAACCTAAGAAGATCGGTGGTTCCTTAATTGGGTCCCTACGAGATCAGGGGGCCTCCCACCATCTCACCTCTTACCTGGCCAATTGAAGGACTAGGATTTGAGTTGTGTGTAAGTTGAGTCAACCCATTATGATTGGGCTCTAGGTCTAGATAGCTATAGTCGATTCGTCTTTGAGTCTTGCATGTGCACTAGCTTAGGAGTCGATGTGTGTGTTTGATTGCATGACCATTAGATTAAAAGTCCAATACCAATAGCCTCAACCCAACTCAACCTAGTGAAACCATGGAGCCCAACCCTAGGAGAACCCCATACCATGACCCCTATTTGGAGCCCAACCCTAGGAGAGCTACTAGGTATGTTGTGTTGGTAGCAAATAAATTTAATGATCCTGAGTATGAGTATTATCTTGCTTGAGAAAAAGATATGGACTTGTATTTTGAACAAAATATGTGTTTCTATTCTGAAATATATCAGTTCAGGTTTGCTAAAGCTAAGTTAGTTCACCAGGCCAAGGTAGACTGGGATAATGTTGAGAGAATACTTAGGCAAGAAGGCCATAAACCCATAACTACCTGGAGTGACATGAAACTTGAACTAAGGATAAAGTATCTACCTAAGTCCTATGAGTATAAGAGACCCACTACCTATAGATCTTATGACTCCAAATTCTATGAACCTAGAACCTATGTATCCAAAACCTATGAACCTATGTATCCAAAACCTATGAACCTAGATCCTATGACTCTAGATCCTATGCACCCACACCCTATAAGCCTAGTAGACCCATGACCTATAGATCTAAACCCATGACCTATGAGCAGAATGAACCTATAGGCCATCGACCTGAACCCCATAAGGTTAGTACCGCTATATATGAGCCCAATAGTAAGTCACTACCCCTTAGGCAACCTGAACCTACTAGGATTAGTGCCCATAATCAGAGACCAGGACCTAGCCAATTTTTCTTTAGCCGACCTTCCCCTACCATCCCTTTGATTCACAAGGCTGACATTAAAGTGGAAGTGTATGAAGCTAATGTAAACTTCGTGGATGAGTATGAGGGAGAAGATGAGACACCTCTAGAAGACCTAGAATTAGTTGACCCCGTAAGTACCCAGGTAGAAGCTAATCTAGAGTTAGTTGACCTTGACTATACCCAGCCTAAAGTTGTAGTGGAAGAATAATTAGAGGAAGAGAACCTAGATATTGCTGCTAGAACCTTACTTGAGAAAATCATAGAGGAGAGCCAAATTATAAAGTCTAGTCCTAAAATACAAGAACCAGAAGAATTTATTAAGGAACTGATCTTTTTGAATCAGTACCCTTAGGATGAGCCCCCTCTTATAGTTCCCATTAAGGACCTCTTCCCTGAGATTACTAACCCATCCTTCAATTATGCAAACCCTATAGATATATCTCAACCTCGTAAGGTTAGCCTCATTAGTCAAGGATTAGTCCCTGACATGCCTTCTTATATCCTACTTTATCCAACTATCCTGAACCTTTTTCCCTACTCTACCAGACTAATCCTGATCCCACCTCTTATTTTTTGCCCTTTCCAGAAACCTTCAGCATTTCTAGGATCATTAGATTGCATTTAGTTGAGATTAGCATACTGCATGCATTCATTACGCATGTTAAGTTTGCATCTTACTTCTAGCATACTCTATGGAATTTGCTAGGAGTCCACTATAAATTTTCGTGTGCATGTCAAGCTAGGATCAAACCTAGAGAACCTATAATCTATTAGGTTTAGGTCCAAAGAGTTTAATAAAATTTCCTTCATTAGGAATGCATAGTCGAGTCTGTTAGGTGTTAGTTTAAGTCCTTTGCATCACCTATTAGGAGTCTGCATATGCCTAGCATGACCATATCTGCACTAAACACCGCACAGCATATACATCGAGATATTAGCCATAAGAGTAATTTAAGTAATGAAACATCTAACAAATTGGCTAATTCTTGAATAAGAGCCAATGGATTCAATGTAGGGAATTCTATCTTGGTTAGGCTTAGGCCAAAAAAGAAGCTTCATGCTTGTGGGGCCAGACCTTTTAAAGTGATAGAGAAGGTTGGACCAAATGCCTATATGTTAGATTTGCCTCCGGATTTTGGCATCAGTTCTACCTTCAATATCACAGACCTGGTTAAGTATAAGGAACTGGTAGCGATACCTAGTGAGGCCTTTGGACCTACTCCTTCCATTAAGAGTGATCATAGCCCAGAGTGTCCACCAATTATTTAGTCTGTGAGAGGAGAATGGATCGAGCATATCCTGGATGATCAAGCCATCACGACTCAAGGCTGCGGCTATCAACACTACTTGGTCTGATAGCAAGGCCGGCCAGAGTCAGACAATTTATAGATTTCTTGAGAGGACTTGTAGCACCTCAACCCAGACCTTCTCGAGAGATATGTGAGCCAGTATGATCCTTACTTGACAGGATCGAGTTCCTCCTACCCCGAGAGAATTGGTGGGGACACCAGAGGCACCAGAATAAGATAGAGGCTTCTCAACCCTCTATGGATTACTTAGTAACATTTGAGTCCATTTGTAATAAAGGCTTAGCCTATTTGATTTGTCTTTTTATTATTTGAGTCCTGTACCAGTCAGCTCATGTTGAGCTAGTCTTCTTTCTGAGTCCTGTACATGTTAGTTGAAGTCTAGTGAAGACTCATACAAGTGAAGACCAAGTCAATCCAAGTGAAGACCCATCCAACTAGAATCTATGAAGACCATGAAAGTCCTAGGAAAGGCCTAGGAAAAGAAATCAGAAGCCCGGGAGCCAAATCAGACACCCTGGAACCTTGGACCGTAGCCTGAAGCAAAATGGGCCAGCCAAGGCCCTAAAGGGGAGCTAGGGCGCCATCCACCCTATCGTCACCACCCTCTTGGTCGGCCACTAGGGTCACCTCCCTTGTCCAAGCAAGGTAAGAGAGAGGAGGAGAAATTTGAGGGATTTTCAACCTAGACCTACCACATATTCTAGCTAGGGTTTGGGTGGGATTCAAATTCCTAGGTAATGTCTATTGTAACCTTACTTGGGGGCCAAGTTTATGAGTCTATTTAAGAGACTCTATTCTCTTGTATGAAGACATATTTTTCATGAAATATAATTGAGTTCTTCCAATTGCTGTGTGCTTATAGCTGTGTGCTAAGGGGATTCTGTGAGAGCCCCTCCTCTTCTTCCTAGTGTCCTGTGCCCAATCACCAGCCTCCATCTGCCTCTCCAAACCCTGGCTGCCCACATCAAATCCTTTCTTCTCCTTGCTATTTTCTTAATTAATCCTTCATATTTGCTTTGTTTCTGACCCCTGAAAGGCTATTTGTAGGTCCCTCGACTCCTACAAATCCAACGACTCTAGCCGGGCAGCAATCAGATCATCGGGTAGAAAGCCGAGAATCTGTGGGTCTCCGACTTGATTTTCCAGGATGCATCTAGGAGTAAGAGCGATCCTTTCATCTATGATCTACATCGAGCACATCAACCATTATCTGGTACACCCCCTCTATCTGCTAGTCGCCTTATTGGAGATGAACAAGCCCAACCGAGACTTCTCAGCCTCGGCGATCCTCTTTCTTATTACTTTTTAGGTTATATTTTGCATGCTGTTGTCTCTTGCTTGCATATAATTCTCTAGTTAGATTCATGGCTTGTTCTTTGGGAATTAGATTCATCACTTAACTTAAAAAATTACAAAAATAATTATGCATGCATTATTAGTTCCGCATCAAAAAGCTTCCAAGCCTTCAAATTAGCATTCCAAAAGTGGTCTTTGAAGTTATTCTAAGGAGAAGACAAATCAAGCAATCATCAAGAGCCTCAAAGCTTCTACTTTCTACTCTATAAGAGAGTTTACTTGTGCTATGTCCTTGTATCTCTGATTTTATTTATTGTGACTAGTTTCAAGGGTGTTTGATACTAGGTGTTAGGCCCTTCCAAGTTGTGAATTGGAATCCAAGCCTTGGTTGGCTTGAACAAAGATTGTTGGTGAGCCTAGGTGAGAAAACTAACTTTGGGTTTGACTTGTGAGCCCTTGAAAACAAGTTGGATATAATCTAGGTTGATTATAGTGAAATTCCCAAGGGGTAGCTTGGGAAGTGGATGTAGGTGCTTGGTGTGCACCGAACCACTATAAACCTTTGTATTTGTGTGTGTGTTCTTTGCTCTCTTGCATTTACTGCTTATATTCATAGCATTGCATCTTATCCATTGTATGCTCATTTACATTGCTTCATAAATACCTTAAAGTGCAGCGCATATTTGCTTTAATTTTTTAAAGAAACCCAATTCATCGCCCCCTCTTGGGTTGCTACGCTGGGGAACAGAGATAGATTTAAGAGGCTTCTAGGACTGTCCCAATCTATGTACATGATATTGTGCTGAAGCAATTTTGCATGGAGAATTCCAAAAGAGGCTATCTTTTGATAGGTCATTAAATTACTCTTTCTAAGAAGGATTATGCGACAACTCCTAAGGAAAGAGAGCATATGAGTAGGATTTCATATGCTTCGACAGAGGGTTCTATTATGTATGTCATATTATGTACAAGACCAAACATGGCATACTCACTAGGGGTACTGAGCAGATACAAATCTGACCCAAGTGAAACTCATTGGAAAGTTGTTAAGAACATCCTTCATTATTTGAGAAATACTAAGGACCAATGGATTATTTATGGAGATTTTGACTTAAAACTTATAGGGTACACTGACTTCAACTTTCAGTCGGATAGTGATGACAGCAAGAGTGTATCTGGTTTTGTATTTACCCTCAATGGTGGAGCAGTCTGCTGGAAAAGTTCCAAGCAGTATATAGTGGCTGATTCTATTTGCGAGGTGGAGTATATTGTAGCATCGGATGCAGCAAAGGAGGCTGTGTGGTTACGAAAGTTCCTAGGTGAGCTGAGAGTGGCACGTTCCCTGGATGGTCCTTTTCTAGTGTATTGTGATAGCACTGGAGCCATAACTTAAGCCAAAGAGTCGAAGTCACATCAGTGCACCAAGCATATTCTACATCGCTATCACCTTGTTCAGGTGATTATTGAATGAGGTGACATCAAACTTTTGAAGATTGATGGTAAGGAGAACTTGGCCAACCCCTTCACTAAAGTCATTGGAATGCAAGAGTTTGACAATTGCAAATGGAAGATGGGAATCAGATTCTATTCTTATTAGCTTTAGTCCAAGTAAGATTGTTGGGAATTATATGCCCCCTAGCCAATCATTTAGGTTGTAGACGATTGTACGACTCATGTATATATATATGAATTATTGAATTGAATAAAAAGTTTATTCTGGTTGTTCATCACATGACATCTTTCTAATTAGACTCTTGTGTGATGATGTCCTTTAAGCTACCTTGTATGCGATGTAGAGAGGATACGTCATAGTTCATAAACTGGTTTGTGACTAAAGGATACGCTGTTTTAGGATGATGGTATATCGAGAGTAGGGCATGATATCATGTCTATTAGTTGTCCTCTTAACCAAGTAGCATGGAGTGCTGGCATGACATCAAGTGTTGTATTTTATAATTCACTGAGCAAGACTCCCATGCGAGATTCTCTTTCTGCCAAAGAGAAGTTTTGCATTAGAATATGGACATGAATTATTCCTCTGACTTGAGATCACTATGGCAGCTTGTAAGCAACTCACGATGCTTAGGTGCTAGACTACTCGGATTTTAATCCAGTGATGGAAGGTTGCTAGATACAGTTAAGTACTTGTGTAGTGGTAGTAAGATCAAGATAGGATTGATCTCTCCAAATGGTTTGAATTGAATGCTCATTATGCCTCAATTGAGAAAGACCTTGGCCAGGGCATTCCTTGTAAGGAGTTATAGTAATTCTTTGTTTGAGACATATTGAGATGGACTAATTAGGGTTGGACAGTTTAACCCTAAGCCATTCGGAGCATTAGGAGATAAAAGGAATAAGTTCATTGATATTCCATATTTGATAGGTTTTTGTTGCTCTGCAACTTTCGACCTATCCGGATGCCGGGTGTCATTGCTAAATGGCAACTTTGGCTAATACTGAAAATGTTCCTGTGCTACTGGATTAGTGTTTGAACCTATGGGGTCACACACCATGGGGTTTCTTCTTGATTTGGTGGCTTGGGAATGATTCGGAATTGTTCCAGACTTGTTTGACAATAAGTTGTCAAAACTGCCAATAGAGTCAACCCGAGGCGAGTAGACCTGAGGCAAGTCGACCAGAGGCGAGTTGACCCATCTGACAGACTTGCTAAAAAATCTGAGAATGCTTCATTGATGGCTATAAGCATTATGACAATCAATGATTGGCATATCTGGGTTTTAATCAGCTACTGTTGCTGAAGTCCAATGGTCTTGTAACCTACATGAATCCCAAGAGACACTTCATTCTTGATCAAGCCCAAGACTCTACTATTCTCTAGTCAGAAGTCTTACTTGATCTCTAAGAGATTGGGTAGTGAGAGGATTGGGGTTTTGGGATTCTTGTGTGCATACCTTCTGTTGAAGGTTTGGGATAGAGTGTTCTAGGAAAGGTTCTTGGGTACTTTGTTCCATCTGTTCAGCAACAGATTCTTCAAGGAGTTCAAGAAGGAGTCCGCCATTGCCATCTTGTTTTTAGAGAGGCTAGCACCTTGAAGGAAGGAGGAGAATCCCCTTATCCTGGTGTGAACTACCTCTAAAGGCAGGACACTTATGCTGCTCACAGGACTATTGCTCATCCTTGAAGTACCTCCCCTCCTAGTGATCATCAGCTTGGACAAAAGGTTTGTACTTCTATCTGATGGGTCTGAAGAAATGATCTTCAATACCCTTATGTGTGATTCAAAGAATGGTTCAATGAATTACATGCTTTGCTTGCTTGACTTCATACATATATTACAATATATGCATAAAGATCTATGTAGGACCCGTGTTAGTTAGATTAATATATGGGATAAAATTGTTTTATCTCCTTTCGTTGCATCATGTAGTTTAGAAAAATTTAAATTACATGTATCGGCCCTACCTAGGTTCACCCAACACATGCAAATGCTAAAAGTAATCTAATAGCTTCAAGTCTAGCTACTCGAGCAAAGGTTTCATCAAAATCAATTTTCTTTTTAATTATAACCCTTAGCTACCAGTCTAGCTTTGTTTATAGTAACTATTCCATTTTCATCCAATTTATGTTTATATACCCATTTTGTACCAATTATAGAAGCATTAGATGGTCTTTTTATTAATATCCAAATATTATTCTTTCAAATTGATTTAGTTCTTCTTGCATAGCAATTATCCAATTAGGATCTTTTTCAGCTTCTTTAATACATTTACGTTTAATTTGAGAAATAAAAGCAATGTAATCACATTCATTTCTAATAGAGGATCTAGTTCTTACCCCTCTTGATGGATCACCTAGGATTAATTTCTTAGGATGTCCATGAGCATACTTCTATTCTTTAGGTAGATCATTTGGTGAAGATCTTGTGGCTTCTTTTTCATTCTTCTTATTTTGATCTTCTTCACTCTCTTTGGTAGGGGGATCATCCAAAGTTAGCTTCTTTAGTCCTTTAACACATGCACATTCATCAGAAGCATCCTCTTTTCTAGAAGATTTGTTAGTAGACTCTTCAAATACAACATGCATAGACTCTTCTACTACAAGTGTTCTTTTGTTAAAAACCATGTATGCCTTGCTAGATGTAGAGTATCCTAAGAAGATACCTTCATCTAACTTGGCATCAAATTTGTCCAAATTATCTTTTTCATTATTCAAAATAAAACATCGATAACCAAATACCCGAAAATATTTCAAAGTAAGTTTTCTTTCTTTCCAAAGCTCATAAGGAGTTTTCTTTAAAATTGGCCAAATTAAAACATGGTTTAAAATATAATAGGCAGCATTTATAGCTTCTGCCCAAAAATATCTAGGTAAATCATTTTCACAAAGCATTGTGCATTCCATTTCTTCTAAAAATTGATTTTTTCTTTCTACCATCCCATTCTATTGAGGTATCCTAGGTCAAGAAAAATTGCACTCAATTTCTTTTTCATTACAAAAATTTTCAAAATCTTGATTTTCAAATTCAGTTCCATGGTCACTTTGAATATAAACAATTAAAGTACCTTTTTTATTTGAAACTTTATAATAAAACTTCGTGAAAGCCAAAAAGGATTCATCTTGATGTGGTATAAATAAAATCTATATAAATCGAGAGAAATCATCCACTATGACTAGTCTTTATCTCTTGCCTCCTAGGCTTGTGGTCCTAGTTGATCAAAAGAGATCCATGTGGAGTAGTTCTAGTGACCTATAAGTTGAAACCATTCCTTTTGTTTTAAAAGATGTTCTTATTTATTTTCCAAATTGACAAGCTTCACAAATTTTATCTTTTTTAAAACTATGTTTTGGTAAATCTCTTACTAAATCCTTTTTGCATAATTTATAAAGTTAATGCATGCTTGCATGACCTAATCTATGATACCAAAGCCAACTAGTCTCATTAATTATGGAATTCATTGCAACTAGACATTCAACATCATGTAAAGATAAATTATCAAGATCAACAAGATAGATTTTGCCATGCTTATTTTCAATTAAATTCACTCCATTACTATGAGGACTAGAAACCATGCACAAAGATGATTCAAAAACTACTTTAAAGCCTTTATTATAAAATTGACTAATACTAAGTTGATTATGCTTTAATCCTTCACTAATAAAACATTATTAATAAAAGTAGAAGGGGAGATGTAAACTTTACCGATACTAATGATTTTTTCTTTATCATTATCTTCGAAAGTTACACTCCCTCCATTCAGAGAGTTATGAGATGTAAATTGCTTTACATCACCTATCATGTATCTTAAGCAACCATTGTCAAGATATCATAATTTCTTCTTTTCTTTGGTTGCAAGATACACCTACAAAACAGATCAAGTTTTCATTTTAGGTACCCGAGCCATCTTGGATCCTTTAAGGTTAGTACTAAAAGTGGTTCCTTTTGGAACTCAAACCTTTCTAGAATTATTTAACTTTCTTATATCACACTGATATGCTTTATGTCCAAAATTTCTACAACCAAAACAAGTAACATTAGATGATGCAAGAACAAAGAAATTTTTGAAAAATTTTTATTTCTTTTGCTACTTGTAGCCAAATCCTGCTTTATCAAATATAGCTCTTTGATTGTTCAATAATAGATTTAACTTTTTAGAACTGAATGTAAATTTTTCAACAAAAGATTTAACTTTGTCAAGCTCATCTTTGAATTTTTTTTTCTACCTTATGGTCCTTGTTTTTCTTTAAAAGATCATTATTTGAAACAACAACCTTGGATCTTTTCAAAACTTCTATTTCCATAGATAAAGCATTCTTTTATTTTTAAAAATATTAATCTTAGTTTTTAAATTTTTGTTTTCATTTGTAAGATTGGTCTTTTCAAGAGAAAATGAATCAACATGCTTTTTCAACCTTTTATTTTCAATTTTTAGCAATTTATATTCATGCATGAGTTTATCAAAAGCATCTCTAAGTTTATCAAATATAAAATCAAGTTCAAGTTTAGATTGTACCTCATCTTCTTGAGCCATGAGGCAAAGATTGGCAACTTCTAGTTGTTCTTCCTCTGAACTGGAGTCTTCACTATCATTCTATGTTACCATCATTGCCTTCTTTCTAAACTTCTTTTTGTATTTTTTTAGGAGAGGACAATCAACCTTGAAGTGTCCGGGCTTCTTGCATTCAAAGCAAATTGGTTGATCCTTCTCCTTCTCTTTTTCTTTTTCTTTGCTAGGCTGAGGCTTCTTTTGGTAGGGAAATTTCTTCTTCCTCATAAATTTTTTGAATTTTTTTGCAATAAGTGCCTCTTCATTCTCATTTTCTCCTTCTTCAGATTCGTCACTTGAAGCTTCATCTAGTGTAGTACATTTGAATGCTATCTGCTTCTTCTTTCTATCCACATTCACTGCCTTTTGCTTCATGTTCAACTTATAAGTCATGAGTGAACCAACAAGTTGCTCTAAGGAAAGTGTCTCAACATCTTTAGCTTCTTGAATTGCTATTACTTTCGGATCCCAAGATGTTGGCAATGATCTAAGAATTTTATTTACAAGATCAGCATTAGACATAACCTTTCCAAGACTTCTCATACCATTTACAATATTTGTAAATCTAGTATACATATCAATAATAGATTCATTAGGTTCCATTCTAAACATCTCATATGTATGTACGAGCATATTTACTTTGGTTTTTTTTACTTGATTGGTATCCTCATGAGTAATCTCAAGTGTATCCCATATTTTCTTCGCAGAGGTGCATGCAGAAATCCTATTAATTCACTAGAATCCAATGCACAATAGAATAAGTTCATTACTTTAGCATTAAGCTCGGATTGTTTAATGTCATTTTCATCCCAATCCGCTTCAAGATTTGGAATTGAAATGCCATTAGCAACAATTGAAGGAATATGTGGACCTTTATCAACTACTTTCTATAAATTGTAATCAATGGAATGCATATAAATTCACATGCGAGTTTCTAATACGTATAATTTGTGCCATTAAAATAAGGTGGTATATTTGAGGCTTGTCCCTCAACAATACTAGAACCTAAAGGGGCTGCCATAGATCTTTAACTCAAGGTGGTTAGACTTAAAAGATGAGTATGTGGCTCTGATCCACTTGTTGCCCAGCGAAGCTGTAGGGTTCGGGAACCAGTGCGGAAGTGTGGATTTCAAAAACTTTATGAAATCAGGTCCGAACCCTAATCCCAAAATCTCCTTATTAGCAATTAAAACTTATGACTACATGCATGTCAAAATTTAAACATAGTTTAGATACTAACCTCAGATCGCTATATCCAATCTGATGTAGAAATAAACTCCAAATGGAGTAACCTTTTGAACACACCAGGCGTCCACTTGTCCGCCCTCCGATGGTGATCCACACGGGCAGATGATCAAGACAGTGACTCCTCAATTGGGTTCCTTCCAATCAAGTTCTACCCCAAGAACTTGATATATGGGCTATTGGCTAGGACACCTCTAGCCAAACAGGGACTAAAACTTTCTCTCTTACCCTTCTCCTAGTTTTTTGGCAATTCTGGCCCCTTAAGACACTCTTGTCTTAAGAATAAGCCCTTGTCCTAAAATGAGACAAGGCTTGTCTTGGAGGGAGAAGAAAATTAAGACAAAGTTGTCTTAATGTAAGAAAGAAGAAAAGAGGCGCCTTCTTCCTTTACCGTCGGAGAGTTTCTCTCTCTGACTCTCCTTCTGTTCTGAGATTCGACAGAGCCTAGGCTCTGTAAAGGAATCAAAGAAGAAAGAGAGGAGGGGGAAACAGTCTTCTGGAGAGGGAGAAGGAAAGAGAAGCAAGGCTTCGCCGTAGAAAATCTGGAAATAATTTTTTACGGTGAAGCCTTCTTCTTAAATAGGCGACAGAGAGGCGCCTTCTCCTTCTGAAAAATCCTCTCACGTCCCTCTCTCCCTTCTCACGTCTTCTCTCTTAATCTCACGGCCCTTGGGATTAATCTCACGGCCTTTGGGATTAATCTCACGGCCTTTGAGATGGACAGACGCGAAGAGGGATCGAGAAAAACTCAGAAGGGCGCGCGCAGAAAAAAGAGTCGCGCCCCTTCGGTGTTTTTTTCTTTCTTTTCACCGTAATTCCCATTTTGAAGAGTCCACGCCTAGGTGGACTCTGATCCACGCCTTATCAGCCAAAAGACGCCGTTCCCTTCTTTCTTTTTCATGCAAAAACGTGATTTGGAGAGAGTCCACGCGCGTGTGGACTCTTCTCCTTGCGCGCGCGCATGGGAAGAGAAGGGGAGGGGTTTTAGGCGATGTGGGAAAGGGGTTTAGCCTCTTAGGTTAGCCCAATTGCTAGCCTATTGTTAGCCCAACATTTTAAATCTTCAATTAGATTCAAATCGGAATGAATTTGGATCTAAAAAAGACCAAATCGGAACCCTAACTCGAATCCGATTCAAGTAGAAGTCATGGTTTGCAACACATGCTAGTGTGTTCATCTGCAAACGAGATTTAATTCCAAATTAAATCCTTGATTATCTGTCCTAAGTGTGTGACCCATTGGGTTCCATACTTAGCTAGCAGTGGGTCCGAGTGCAAGTTGACCTAATCTGATCAGAACTCATTCTAATCGATTTAGGTCAAATCGAGCTAACTCGAGTCAGTCAATTAGGACTCCTCCTAATTAGTGATCCAATTAAACCATTTAATTTGATCAACCCACAAGACAAGATTGACGTCTAGCAACGTGTCATGTCTACCCGGAAGATATGGAAATTCTGGTGTAATTCCAAAACTACCCTTCAGTGGAAAGTTCCCGTACAATTCGATCCTTCAATCATCTTGCATCCCGAATATAACTATGGATATGGAATCATGTCAAATCCAGTTTATACTCATTCCCAGCTCAGTCATACACTAATGATTCAATTAATTCGATATTAGAAATCATTTCTAATATCTATACTTTGATCAAAGATTTCCTGAATCATCATCTGACCTAATTTGGCTGGATGCAATCTCCTCCTACTAGGAGTGATCAATTCCTTGTTGACCTACTCATTACCTTCATATACAATTCACCATACCCAGCATCAACCTCGTGCATGACCTAGTGTCATGATTGAGATTGAACCAAAGCATGGGTTCATGTACATAAGGTATTATGGCAGTCTCAGGTCATAGGACTACTTGCACAACTCCCACTATGTGAAACATCTATTGACATGCAGCTAAGGCTCCATTAGATGTTCTCAAACTGGATCTATTCAGTGAACTCATTCACTAATGAGCACCCACATCCTTGTATTAGTGTCCTACACAAATGACTGTGAGAGCAGTCACCGTTTTCAGCATACATAGGATGTGCCAGTCTTACCGGAAAAACCCTGATCCCCAACTCAGGGTTCCTATGACTAGGAATATTCTAGATTAGGGTTTTAAGGCCTTAGATCTCACTGGTATGATCTCATCATAGCCCTTCAACCATAGCCCTAATCTATGGGGTTCATCATATAATGACACAGCGAATGATGAAAAAATTATTGCCTTTATTAATTTGTCAATTTACAATGGTCTGGGAGATACAGATATTGGCTTATAGGGCATAATCCTTTCAATCTCCCACTTGCACTAAAGCCAATCGCTCTTATTCTTTAACCCCATACAATCGAGGTGGCGATCAAACTCCCGCTGTGGTAGAGCCTTAGTGAACGGGTCTGCTATGTTGTTCTTTGTATCTACTCTATTGATGCAGACTTCTTGTCTTTCGATTATCTCTCGGACAAGATGGAAGCGTCTCAGAATGTGCTTGGACTTGTGATGGGCTCTCGGTTCCTTAGCTTGAGCAACTGCTCCAGTGTTATCACAATAGAGTGGCACCGGGTTCTCAATCTCAGGAACTACTCCCAACTCTGTGATGAATTTCTTCATCCAGACAGCTTCCTTGGCGGCTTCACTGACAGCTATGTACTCTGCCTCGGTAGTTGAGTCAGCTACAGTCTGCTGTTTAGTGCTCTTCCAACTTACTGCTCCACCATTCAAGGTAAAGACATACCCTGAAATGGATTTACTATCATCTGGGTCTGATTGAAAACTAGAGTCTGAATAGGCTTCTAGTTTAAGATCAGATCCTCCGTATATAAGAAAAATATCCTTAGTCCTTCTCAGGTACTTAAGAATATTTTTCATAGCCTTCCAGTGATCCTCTCCTGGATCAGCCTGAAATCTACTGGCTACACCCAAGGCATATGCCACATCAGGCCTGGTACATAACATAGCATACATAATCGACCCTATAGCCGAAGCATAAGGTATAGAACTCATTCTATTTCTTTCTTCAGGTGTCTTAGGAGACATCCTCTTAGAAAGACGTATGCCATGACCAATAGGTAAGTAACCTCTTTTACTTTCCTCCATGCTAAATCTCTTTAGCACCTGGTCAATGTACCTAGACTGGGACAAGCCAAGCATCCTTCTTGATCTATCTCTATAGATCTTTATACCCAGTATATAGGATGCTTCTCCCAAGTCTTTCATGGAAAACTGTTTCGATAACCACACTTTGACTGATTGTAACATTGGGATATCATTCCCAATAATAAGTATATCATCAACATATAGAACTAAGAAAACTATGGCACTCCCACTAGTCTTCTTGTACACACAAGGTTCATCCTCATTTTTGAAAAAATCAAATTCTTTGACTGTTTTATCAAATCGGATGTTCCAACTCCTGGATGCTTGCTTTAATCCATAAATGGATTTCTTTAGCCTACATACCTGATTAGGTTTAGTTTCCAAGACAAAACCTTCTGGTTGTGACATATAAACCTCTTCCTCAAGGAAACCATTGAGGAATGCAGTTTTTACATCCATTTGCCAGATCTCATAATCATGATATGCTGCTATAGCAAGCATAATCCGAATGGATTTGAGCATGGCAACAGGGGAAAATGTTTCATCATAATCTATTCCCTGTTTTTGTCTGAAACCCTTAGCCACCAATCTGGCTTTATAAGTTTCAACTTGGCCATCTGCCCCAATCTTCCTTTTATAGACCCATTTACACCCAATAGGGTTAATACCCTCTGGTGCATCAACCAAAGACCATACTTGGTTGACATACATGGAGTCCATCTCGGATCTCATGGCTTCCAGCCATTTGTCTGAGTCTCTACTCATGACTGCTTCCGTATAGGTTAGAGGCTCATCATTTTGAATGATTTGGGCTTCATTATTTTCAATTATGAACCCATACCTCTCAGGTGCCTGTCGCACCCTATCAGACCTAGGGATAGGAGTGTGTTCAGGTTCTATATTAACTATGTTGTTACTTGACTGAGAAGTGTCTATTTGTTGAATCTCATTAAGTTCGATATTTCTACCAGTGCCCTTTTGTAGGATAAATTCCTTTTCCATAAAAGTGGCATGCCTACTGACCAAAACCTTTTGTTCAGTAGGGTGGTAGAACACATATCCTATACTATCTCTAGGATATCCGATAAATAGACATTTGTCTGCTCTAGCATCTAGTTTATGTCCAAAATTCCTTTTTACATAGGCTGGACATCCCCATATCTTAATATACTTAAGATTGGGCTTCTTACTTCTCCATAATTCATATGGAGTGCTAGATACAGTTTTAGATGGTACTCTATTCAAGATATGAGTTGCTGTTTCCAAAGCATATCCCCAGAAAGAAAAAGGTAACTCCGTGAAGCACATCATGGACCGTACCATATCCAATAAAGTACGATTCCTCCTTTCAGCAACACCATTTAATTGTGGTGTGTAAGGAGGAGTCCATTCAGAGATGATCCCCTTATCTTTAAGGTGATCAAGAAACTCAGTGGATAAGTATTCACCTCCTCTATCTGATCGGAGGATCTTTATACTTTTTCCTGTCTGTTTCTCTACCATACTTTGATACTCTAAGAATTTTTCAAAAGCATCGGACTTATGTTTCATTAGATACACAAATCCATACCTTGAAAAATCATCAGTAAATGTGATGAAGTATGAGTATCCACCATAGGCTTGAGTTGTCATAGGCCCACATACATCTGTGTGTATGAGTCCTAATAACTCTTTTGTCCTTTCTCCATGTCCACTAAATGGAGTCTTGGTCATCTTACCCATGAGACATGATTCACAAGTTCCTAATGACTCATAGTCATAAGGATCAAAGAAATTTTCTTTGTACAACTTGTTAATCCTAGTCTCACTAATATGTCCAAGTCGACAATGCCAAAGTAAGGTATTGTTAACATCATCTCTTTTCCGTTTGTTAGAAACATGAAAAACATTGTCATTAGTGGAAAGAGTTAAGAGACCATTGCAGAATATGCCATAACATATAATTTCATTAGATAAAGAAATTGAGCAGCCACTGCTCATTACATTCATAGTATATCCTTGTTTAAGTAACAAGGGTACAGATATGATATTTCTAATGATTTTTGGCATATAGTAACAATTCCTTAGCTCCAAGATCTTCCCTGAAGGTAACTTCAAAACATAAGTCCCTACAGCTTCTGCTTGGATGGGGTCCCCTCCAGCACCGTAGAGCTCAAAGTTACCTTCCTTCAATACTTTAAGCCCCTGAAGTCCCTGCAATGATTTGCAGATGTTATGACCACAGGCGGTATCCAACACCCAAGTATTTGAAATGGAAGAATCCAATGACAAAATAGTATGAACTTCTTTCATACTTTTTGGTGCCTCTGATGCACCAGGCTTCAAACTTGCAAGGTAAACCTTGCAGTTTCTTTTCCAATGACCCGGCTTGCCACAATGAAAGCAGGTCATCTGTCCGGAGGCCTTCTTTCCTTTCTTCTTCTTAATGCCCCCTTTGGGATTCATCCTCTTATTGGAACCCCTTTTGCCTGTCTTCTTCTTATCCATAAGAAGAACTGGAGCCTTATTTTTCTTTACATGGCTCTCTGCTGTTTTCAACATATTCAACAGCTCAGGCAAGGAAGAATTAAGTTTGTTCATATGGTAATTAAGAACAAACTGTGAAAATGACTCTGGGAGTGATTGCAAGATCAAGTCTTGATTCAACTCCCCATCCATTACAAAGCCTAATTGACCTAATCGAGTGATTAGATCAATTATCTTTAATACATGGTCTTGTACTGATGTACCTTCTGTCATCCTTGCACGGAACAACTGCTTAGATATTTCATATCTAGCAGTTCTACTGTGTTCTCCATAAAGCTCTTTTAAATTTAGCAGTATGGAGTTAGTATCCATGCTATCATGCTGCCTCTGCAACTCGTTAGTCATAGAGGCAAGCATAACACATTTGACAGTAAGTGAGTCATTTTGCCACATATTATATGTGGTCTTCTCCTCTTGCGAGGCATCTTCCCTTGGTGGTTCCAAAATCGGGGTATCAAGAATATAGGAAATTCTTTCTTGACTGAGTACTATTTTCAAATTTCTCAGCCAATCAACATAATTAGGCCCAGTCAATTTGTTGGCATCTAAAATACTACGGAGTGAGAGTGAAGAGGCCATTTATCTACATTTAAACAAAGAATGAAAACATAAGCAAACAACCATGAAATGACAATACATAATTAAATTAGGACTTTAATTTAATTATGTCTCCCACTATTTTATCGAGCATCATAACCCTCTATACGATGATCGAGAAAACCTTAATTGATCTTTCTTAGTGGGGTTGAGATCCCAATCCCTCATAAAAGACCTTGTGTGTACACAACAAATCTTATATAAGTTCATAGGTAGGAAAACTCTTTCCAATTGTAACCTGTACAATTCTCAACTTATCTCGGCCTCTAAAATATTAATAGCCTTGTGTATACACAACAAACTATAATATTTTAGTTAAGTAAGACCCTTCATAGCCATATAGTCATGACTTTAATAGTAATACCCTTGTGTGTACACAACAAAATATTACTTTAAATCATGCCATAAACAAATAATTGTATTAGGCCAAAAATTGTGTTAGTCACCATATTAGGTCTTGTGTGTACACAACAAACCTAGTATAGATCATAACACAATGATGACCTATCATGAAGGAAGGCCAATAATAGTATTTTAACACCAAGCATGTTAGTCAAGAATTAAATCAATCAGATCGGCCAGGCTAGTGGAAGAGATGTGGGGGTCCCCCCGTTGCTTTCCTAGACACCAATTTAAAATTGGCCAGGTCAGTCAACGGAACCAATTAAAAACCACGATTCCCTTTACCTTCCCAGAACCACCTTTCTAGACACCGAAATGACTAATTATCCATCATGACTAATAATGCTTATCGGTTAACTATACTACCACTTAATATAATTTTAAGAGGGGTTCATGCAATGCCAGCACATTCAATTAAAAGCTATCACATATATTAATACATGCTTTAAACTAAGCAAATATGTGAAAAGTGTGCCATCATACTAGGACAACCATTTACCACATAATGGATACACCATTATGCCAGGGCAACCTTATTTCAGTATGATGGCTCAGGGCTAATCATATCTCTAAGACAATTAGGGTTTCAGTGGAAAACCCTAACTGGTGGCAATCATCAAACTCATGTTCAATCAAAGACATGCACTGTGCATCAATATAAAAACTTTAACATGATACTACATCATGAATTGAACTTCATAAGTTTTAATCCTAATAAGGATGCTCTGATACCACTGTAGGGTTCGGGAACCAGTGCGGAAGTGTGGATTTCAAAAACTTTATGAAATCAGGTCCGAACCCTAATCCCAAAATCTCCTTATTAGCAATTAAAACTTATGACTACATGCATGTCCAAATTTAAACATAGTTTAGATACTAACCTCAGATCGCTATATCCAATCTGATGTAGAAATAAACTCCAAATGGAGTAACCTTTTGAACACACCAGGCGTCCACTTGTCCGCCCTCCGATGGTGATCCACACGGCAGATGATCAAGACAGTGACTCCTCAATTGGGTTCCTTCCAATCAAGTTCTACCCCAAGAACTTGATATATGGGCTATTGGCTAGGACACCTCTAGCCAAACAGGGACTAAAACTTTCTCTCTTACCCTTCTCCTAGTTTTTTGGCAATTCTGGCCCCTTAAGACACTCTTGTCTTAAGAATAAGCCCTTGTCCTAAAATGAGACAAGGCTTGTCTTGGAGGGAGAAGAAAATTAAGACAAAGTTGTCTTAATGTAAGAAAGAAGAAAAGAGGCGCCTTCTTCCTTTACCGTCGGAGAGTTTCTCTCTCTGACTCTCCTTTTGTTCTGAGATTCGACAGAGCCTAGGCTCTGTAAAGGAATCAAAGAAGAAAGAGAGGAGGGGGAAACAGTCTTCTGGAGAGGGAGAAGGAAAGAGAAGCAAGGCTTCGCCGTAGAAAATCTGGAAATAATTTTTTACGGTGAAGCCTTCTTCTTAAATAGGCGACAGAGAGGCGCCTTCTCCTTCTGAAAAATCCTCTCACGTCCCTCTCTCCCTTCTCACGTCTTCTCTCTTAATCTCACGGCCCTTGGGATTAATCTCACGGCCTTTGGGATTAATCTCACGGCCTTTGAGATGGACAGACGCGAAGAGGGATCGAGAAAAACTCAGAAGGGCGCGCGCAGAAAAAAGAGTCGCGCCCCTTCGGTGTTTTTTTCTTTCTTTTCACCGTAATTCCCATTTTGAAGAGTCCACGCCTAGGTGGACTCTGATCCACGCCTTATCAGCCAAAAGACGCCGTTCCCTTCTTTCTTTTTCACGCAAAAACGCGATTTGGAGAGAGTCCACGCGCGTGTGGACTCTTCTCCTTGCGCGCGCGCGTGGGAAGAGAAGGGGAGGGGTTTTAGGCGATGTGGGAAAGGGGTTTAGCCTCTTAGGTTAGCCAATTGCTAGCCTATTGTTAGCCCAACGTTTTAAATCTTCAATTAGATTCAAACCGGAATGAATTTGGATCTAAAAAAGACCAAATCGGAACCCTAACTCGAATCCGATTCAAGTAGAAGTCATGGTTTGCAACACATGCTAGTGTGTTCATCTGCAAACGAGATTTAATTCCAAATTAAATCCTTGATTATCTGTCCTAAGTGTGTGACCCATTGGGTTCCATACTTAGCCAGCAGTGGGTCCGAGTGCAAGTTGACCTAATCTGATCAGAACTCATTCTAATCGATTTAGGTCAAATCGAGCTAACTCGAGTCAGTCAATTAGGACTCCTCCTAATTAGTGATCCAATTAAACCATTTAATTTGATCAACCCACAAGACAAGATTGACGTCTAGCAACGTGTCATGTCTACCCGGAAGATATGGAAATTCTGGTGTAATTCCAAAACTACCCTTCAGTGGAAAGTTCCCGTACAATTCGATCCTTCAATCATCTTGCATCCCGAATATAACTATGGATATGGAATCATGTCAAATCCAGTTTATACTCATTCCCAGCTCAGTCATACACTAATGATTCAATTAATTCGATATTAGAAATCATTTCTAATATCTATACTTTGATCAAAGATTTCCTGAATCATCATCTGACCTAATTTGGCTGGATGCAATCTCCTCCTACTAGGAGTGATCAATTCCTTGTTGACCTACTCATTACCTTCATATACAATTCACCATACCCAGCATCAACCTCGTGCATGACCTAGTGTCATGATTGAGATTGAACCAAAGCATGGGTTCATGTACATAAGGTATTATGGCAGTCTCAGGTCATAGGACTACTTGCACAACTCCCACTATGTGAAACATCTATTGACATGCAGCTAAGGCTCCATTAGATGTTCTCAAACTGGATCTATTCAGTGAACTCATTCACTAATGAGCACCCACATCCTTGTATTAGTGTCCTACACAAATGACTGTGAGAGCAGTCACCGTTTTCAGCATACATAGGATGTGCCAGTCTTACCGGAAAAACCCTGATCCCCAACTCAGGGTTCCTATGACTAGGAATATTCTAGATTAGGGTTTTAAGGCCTTAGATCTCACTGGTATGATCTCATCATAGCCCTTCAACCATAGCCCTAATCTATGGGGTTCATCATATAATGACACAGCGAATGATGAAAAAATTATTGCCTTTATTAATTTGTCAATTTACAATGGTCTGAGAGATACAGATATTGGCTTATAGGGCATAATCCTTTCAGAAGCAACCCAAGAGAGGGGTGAATTGGGTTTTAAAAAACTTTTTACAATGATTTAAACAAGTATGTGCCAATTCAAGTACAATGAAGGTGCTAGTGGTTCAAGTGTATGTGTGCTTGAAGATATGCAGCAAAATTAGTAAAATAAATATAGAATAAATAAGATTAAATACTAAGAGAGAGCAAACAACCACAAACACAAAGATATATAGTGGTTCGATGCACACCAAAACACCTACATCTCCAAGATTTACTTGGGGATTTTACTATAATCTCACTTGATTACAGTCGATTAGTTTTCTGGGTTCACTAATCACAACCCCTTGGTTTTCACAAGGATAACCAAAAACCTCTTAGTTTTCTCAAGGCTCACCAAAAATCTCTTGGTTTTCTGGGATAACCAAAAACCTAATTGATTTTCTCGAGGCTTATAACAACCTAAGTTGGTTTTTGAAATCAGGCACACCAATAACCCAAGTTCTAGTTTCAAACTACTTGAAACTAGGAACAACAATAAAGTTGAATATACAGTAATAATACAATCAAGCTTTCAAAAATAAAGCAAATATCTCTTTGAAGCTTTTTGATTACAGTTGAAGATGCTTGTCTTCAAGTTGTTGAAGCCTTAAATGATGCTTGAAGGATAGACTTGAATGTTTCTTGAATATTCTTGAATGCTTGAAGGCTCAACTTCACTCAAATGTAACTGTTCTTCAATGAATATTTGAATGAAAGCTCATTTCTCATTCCCTTTAGAGTTTGGTCCACTTTAAATATCTTTCCAAGCCTTAAATGACCATTTTTGACCATTGGAGAGGAGAAAATAGCCGTTGGGGATGAAAATGATCAATTCTATGCTTCAAAAAACTAGTCATTACTATTCACCTAGAACTCCAAGTATCAACTTTTAGGTCATAAGTCAATACTTGAGTCGATACTAGATCAAAAATGCTTTCTAAAGCTCTCTGGATTGCATTGGTGCATCGACACTTCTTCTGGTGAGTCGATACTTGAGTCGATACTTCATCTTCATGAGTTGACACTTGAGAAAATTCTTGAATGCAGCATGTTCTATATCATTTTTGTCTCAGGCCTTGAGTCGACCCTTGAGTCGACACATGAGTCGACCCTTGAGTCGACACATGAGTCGACACTTGAGCTTCTGAGTCGACACTTCATGCATGCCATCTGAATCTTCTTCTACGTATCAGCTTAAGCTTCTGTGAGTCGACACCGTAAGTCAACACTTCACTTCCATGAGTCGACACTTAGCTGAAACTTTCTCAAAACTCTACTAAAACTCTGTTGAAACTTCTTCAACTTCAAGATTTGAGTTCTTCAAAGTTATTCTTATACACCAAGGTCCATTTAACTTGAAATTTCATCCATAAAACTTACTTCTTCAACAAGATGACAAGCAATTTAAATTTTCATCATATGAGTACCCTTTTATGGTAAACACATTTTTAATATATAGTTAGTACTCAAAATACTTAAGTATTTTGTTATTTATCAAAATCAATACAGGAGTCAGCACATTTACTTCAGCATCACCCCACTTCAATCTGGCCATGCCTCCACCGTAGCTTCCCCTACTCCATGATGTCATTCTCGAATCTTCATCAGCCGGTTGTTATCCCCATCGCCAGTAGCACCTCCTGCCTTATCATCGCTGACTTGAGATCTTGCCTCCTCCCAAACCAGTGCCACCCCCTATTGCCTCGCTGCCCGTCGTAGCCCACTACCACCTACCATTGAGAGCCATTATGTAGCCGCCCATGCCATCCACCATCATGGCCATCCCTAATGCGCTACCACCATCAGCCCAAGACATGGCTTGAGATGCCGTTGATAAATTTGGGAGGAAAATCCAATGGCTAGAATCGAGTTGGCTACCTTTAATCCAATATCAAAATTCATGCCGACCTGACGATGGACTCAATACATGATTTCAGTTATGATACACATGACCATTTAACCCATGATCAATCTGAGGAATGATCCAACAAGCCAACAATAATCAAATGACTATGATCTAGTTCAATTTTTGATGAAGCTTTGACTGCATGATTCCTAAGCATTTGATCTTTGATCTAATGGCCATAAATCTTTAGTTAGTCAAATGTTAATTGCAGCAAGATTCTAAAGTCTATTTCAATTAGGATTTGGTTTACCACCCAATCATTGATTTTATAAAAAATAAGTCCTAGCCATTACTATGATCTCTCCCTTCAATCCCATATCAGAAAAATACAAAAACCTCTCCTTTGTTAACACCTATAAAAAGGCTCATGTACCTCTACCTGAAGGCATCAACCCCGGAGTTCCTTTAAAGCCTGCATAGAGGGAAAGGAAAGGAAGATCATATGCAGCCAAGGAGTTCTTGCCTTTGGGGAGTAGATGAGGTTTTTGATATTTTTGTTTTATATTTTTTCTTTATATAATTAGTACTTGATTGTAATGGTTAGCTTTCTATGAATAAATTTATTTCTCATCACTTCAAGTAGTATTCTTCATGTCTAACCATAATTAGTTTTAGAATAGCCTATAACTATGTAGAGATGAGTCATGATCCCAGGATACGATTTGTACTCAGCGAGATAGGCTATACTCGGAATCTGATTATAGAAATTTTTTTTTATGATTAGAGACTTTGAATAGCCTATCAAGATCCGTGTCCAGCAAGATAGGCTCTGCTCGGGGATCAATCATAATTTAATAATCATATATTGAACAAATACTTAATATAATATCAAATACCGAATCTAAATCCAAGACATCTTTCATATTCCTATTAATCTCTTGCTTATAAGTTTACATTAATTCTTGTTCCTAGACATAAACATACTCCCACTCTTTCTAACCTAATTAAAACTTTAACAAAAAAATTTTGAAAGTGAACATAACCCTAACTGATCCTTGAGGATATGATCTCGACTCATCCTAACTATAGTTTAAGTTGGTGAAATTATTTTTGACCGCCTACAATAGTGATAACTTTTTCCCTAGGAAATCATGCTGACTGGCCTTTAGGTCAGCCTATTATAGATCTTAACTTGAATCCACTTGCTAGTCGGGGTCTTAGGGCTAAGCACCTCCATGCATGTATTTCCTAAGGTAGCTGCATTAGATAAGATCCTCATTCTCCTTTTTTAGTTAGTAACATTGTTCAGTGTCATGGCCATAGTCCCGATGAAATTGGCAATACTTATTCTTATCCTAGGTAGTCGATGGCTTTAGCAGATGAGGCCTCCTTAAGTATTGCTCACCCTCTATCTCTATCAGAATCTTGGCTCTGTGGCGAGAAGGGGAGTGTATTTTTTATTCTTATCGATGTGTCCTTTAGCTTGGAGTCTTGTCGATGGGATGAGTCAAGCTTCTCCACTCAGGCTCCACTTGGTTCCCACTAGGCTTTCTTCTTCCTGGGTCTCCGATCTATCTCCCTCCAAGTGGTATCTGATATGTTAGGGTTCAGTGGTCCAGCATGGCAACCAGGCTCCAACCCTCTCTAAACACTTGTTAGCTAGCTCGAGCGACGAGGCTACCTTCCAATGGCTCACCATATGGACTCAGAGGTGTATACCCACTAGTCTCCTACATGCACGTTAATTACTACTGCCCTGTTCAGTCCACTTGTCCATGTGTGCTCTCAATGTAGTGGCTATTAATGTTTGCTTCTTGCGAATGCTTTTCTACAGGGATGTGCTGTGTCAGTCACCACTCCCTGCCTTACCTATCATGAAATGACTCCCATTCTGAGCAGGCCTACAGCAGCCAGAATATACTGGCCATCATCCCCTATCCTTAGGTATCAGCTATATGCCTATAATTTAGTTCCTGAAAATCCTTCAAGTAAGACTAAGAAAGGCCAAAGTCGAACAAAGGCAAGGTGAGGATATAAAGAGAAAAATAAGAGAAGATGATGGAGATGAAATAGAGAGCCCACTCTTCTTAATAGCCATCTCATTCCATCAGAAAGGAACCATCTTCTTGTTCTCAACTCCATGCACACCCTGAGCTCCCTTAATTGATTCTTTTATATCTCGCTACCTGAGTGAGATCCTCGTAAGCTATCCATTCATACTTCCCATTTCATCGAAGTATCTCAGCCCCTATGACTCAACTCATCTTTGTGCCATCCGTTGGGAAGTGGGGCTGAAATGCACCGTGATCTCTCTTCTTCCATAGATTCCATTTCATCCCTCTCTCTCTCTCTTTCCTTCGCTTCTTCTCTAGCTCCTCTTCCACTCTTGCTCTAATCCTAGATGGACTCCAAGCCTCTTTTATTTGCCTCTCTAGGAGACTAACTGTTGACTCTTATATTGATTTTGATGACTAACAAAATACTTAAGTATATTTGAGTACTAACTATGTGTTGAAAGTGTATTTTATCATAACAAGGTACTCACCAAAGCTATTTTGTATTGAAAGTTTGATTGCTTGTCATCTTATTGAAGAAATATCTTTTGTGGATGAAATTTCAAGATAAATGACTTAAGTACATAAGAATGACTTGGAAGGACTCAAGTTTAAACTTTAAAGAAGATTCAGCAAAATTTCAGATGATTTTCAGAGAGTTTCAGCCAAGTATCGACTCACGAAAGCCTAAGCTGATATATAGAAGAAATTTCAGATGGCACACTTCAAGTGTCGACTCATAAAGACCAAGTATTGACTCATATGTTGACTAACGTGTCGACTCAAGGCCCAAGACAAAAATTATACAAAACATGCTAAATTTTATGATTTCCCTCAAGTGTCGACTCATGTAAGTCAAGTGTCGACTCAAGGTGTCGATTCACCAGAAGAAGTGTTGATGCACCAGTGCATTTCAGAGAACTTCAAAAGATTTTTTTGAATAAGTGTCAACTCAAGATATCGATTCATGACCTGAAGTATCGACACTTGCATTTATGGATGAACAATAATGGCTAGTTTTTTGAAGCACAGAATTGATCCTTTTCTCCCCCAACGGCTATTTTCTCCTCTCCAATAGTTAAAAATAATCATTTAAGGCTTGGAAAGGTATTTATAGTGGACCAAACTCAAGAGAGAAGAGAGAGATGAAAAGTTAAGTGCATTCACTCAAATATTCATTGAAGAACAACTACTTTCAAGTCAAGTTGAGCCTTCAAGCATTCAAAGCATTCAAAAACATTCAAGTCTAACCATTCAAGCATTGATTAAGGCTTCAACAACTTGAAGACAAGTCTCTTCAACAGTAATCAAAGAGCTTCAAAGAGATACTTACTTTTAGATGAAAGCTTTTTGTATTTCATACATTATACTTGAATCTTTTTATTGTTTCTAGTTTCAAGGGAATTAAAACTAGAGTTGAGATTTGTTGGTGAGCCTTTGTGTTAAAACCAATAAAGGTTTTTGGTTAGCCTAAGTGACAAAAACAAGAAGGTTGTTGGTAATCCTAAGTTAAAAAACCAACTAGGTTTTTGGTTATCTCGTAAAACTAAAGGGATTTTGATTTATGTTTTCAATAAAAATAATTTTGGTTTTGATTAGTGAACCTAGAAAACTAATCGGCTATAATCAAGAAAGATTATAGTGGTATACCCAAGTGGGCCTTGGGGAGTGGATGTAGGTGCTTTGATATGCTCCAAACCACTATATATCTTTGTATTTGTGATTGCTTGCTCTCTCATTATTTGCTCTTATTTAGTTTGTATTTACTTATTTATTTCTACTGCATACTCTTAAATAGCACACAAATACTTGTAATTTACTAGCACCTAAATTATTTTTGAATTGGTACATACTTGCAAAAGTATTTTAAAACCCAATTCACCCCCTCTCTTGGGTTGCTTGCTGGGCAACAAGTGGTATCAGAAACACGTACTCAGCTTAGGTCTAACTGCCTTGAGTTAAAGATCAATGGCAGCCCCACTTAGTTCTAGTGTTGTTGAGAGACAAGTCTCAAACAGACCTCTTTACTTTAGTGGCACAAATTACATGTATTGAAAAACATGTATGAGAATTTATATGTATTTGATTGATTATAATTTATGAAAAGTAGTTGACAAAGGTCCACATATTCCTTCAATCATTATTAATGGCATTTTCATTCCAAAATTTGAAGAGGATTGGGATGAAAACGATATTAAACAATCTGAGATAAATGCTAAAGTAATGAATCTACTCTATTGTGCATGGGATCCTAGTGAATTTAATAGGATTTCCACATGCATCTCTATGAAAAAAATATGGGATACACTTGAGGTTACTCATAAGGATACCAATCAAGTAAAAAACACTAAAGTAAATATGCTTGTACATACATATGAGATGTTTAGAATGGAGCCTAATGAATTTATTACTGATATGTATACTAGATTTACTAATATTGTAATTGGCATGATAAGTCTTGGTAAGATTATGTCTAATGCTAATCTTGTAAATAAAATTCTCAGGTTGTTGCCAACATCTTGGGATCCAAAAGTGACAGTAATTCAAAAGCAAAAGATATTGAGACACTTCCTTTGGAACAACTTGTAGGTTCACTCATGACTTATGAGTAGAACCTGAAGCAAAAGGCAATGGATGTCGATAAAAAGAAGAAGACCATAGCATTCAAATCTATCCCACAAGATGAGTCTTCAAGTGAAGAATCTAAAGAAGGAGAAAATGAGGATAAAGCAGCTCTTATTGCAAGAAAATTTAGAAGATTTATGAGAAGGAAGAAATTTCCTTACAAGAAGAAGCCACAACCTACCAAAGAAAAAGAAAAAGAGAAGGAGAAGGAACTACCAATTTGTTTCGAATGCAAAAAGCCTAGACATTTCACGGTAGATTGTCCTCTCCTAAAGAAGCTCAAGAAGAAATACAAAAAAAAGGAAATGATGCCTACCTGGAGCGACTGTAAAGATTCAAGCTTGGAGGAAAAGCAACAAGAAGTAGACAATCTTTGCTTTATGGTTCAAGAAGATGAGGTACAATCTAACTTTGAATCTGAAGTTATAATTGATGAACTTAGAGATGCATTTGATGAGCTCATGCATGAATATAGATTGCTAAAAATTGAAAACAAAAAGTTGAAAAAGTATACAAATTTATTTTCTCATGAAAATACAAATCTTACAAATGAAAACAGTGATTTAAAAACTAAGATTGATGTTTTAGAAAAATTAAAGAATGCTTTATCAATGGAAATAGAGGTTTTGAAAAGATCCAAGGTTGTTATTTCAAATAATGAACTTTCAAAGAAAAATAAAGACCTTGAGATAAAAAACAAGAAATTCAAAGATGAGCTTGACAAAGTTAAACCTTTTTATTGAAAAACTTACTTTTAGTTCTGAAAAGTTAAATTTGCTATTGAACAATCTAAGAGTCATTTTTGACAAAGCAAGACTTGGTTATAAGCAACAAATGAAACAAAAATTTTTCAATAATTTCTTTGTTCCTGCATCATCCCATATTACTTTTTTTAGTTGTAGAAGATTTGGGAATAAAGCATACTAGTGTGATCTTAGAAAGATAAATAATTCTAGAAAGATTTGGGTTTCAAAAGGAACCACCATTAGTACTAACCCTAAAAGATCCAAGATGGATTGGATACCTAAAATGAAAACTAAATTTTTTTTGCAGGTGTGTCTTGCAGCCAAAAAAAAGAAGAGATTGGGGTATCTTGAAAGTGGTTGCTCAAGACACATGACAGAAGATATAAAGCAATTCACTTCTCTTGAGGTACTGAATGGAGGGAGTGTAACTTTCGATGATAATAGTAAAGGTAAAATTATCGGCATTGGTAAAGTCCATATCACTCCCTCTACTTATGTTGATAATGTTTTACTTGTTGATGGTTTGAAACATTGCTTAGTATAAGTCAGTTTTGTGATAAAGGATTTAAAGTAGTTTTTGAATTATCTCTTTGCATGGTTTCTAAGTCCTGATGATAATGGAGTGAAATTCATTGAAAACAGGCATGACAACATCTATCTTGTTCATCTTGACAATTTACTTTTGCATGATGGTGAATGCCTAGTTGTAATGAATTCTACTATTAATAAGACTAATTGGCTTTGGTATCGTAAATTAGGTCATGCAAGCTGCATCTACTTTATAAACTATGCAAAAAGGATTTAGTAAGAGATTTACCAAAACTTAGTTTTGAAAAAGATAAAATTTTTGAAGCTTATCAATTTGGAAAACAAACAAAAACATCTTTCAAAACTAAAGGAATGGTTTCAACTTCTAGGACACTAGAACTACTTCATATGGATCTCTTTGGACCAACTAGGACTACAAGCCTAGGAGGCAAAAGATATGGATTAGTTATAGTGGATGATTTCTCTCGATTTATATGGATTTTATTTTAGGCACATAAAGATGAATCCTTTTCGACATTCATAAAGTTTTATCAAAAAGTTTTAAATAAAAAAGGTAATTCGATTGTTTATATTCGAAGTGACCATGGTACTGAATTTGAAAATCAAAATTTTAAAATATTTTGTAATGAAAAAGGAATTGAGCATAATTTTTCTGCACCTAAGACATCTCAACAGAATAGGATAGTAGAAAGAAAAAATCATACTTTAGAAGAAATGGTATATACAATGCTTTATGAAAATGATCTTTCAAGATATTTTTTGACCAAAGCTATTAATACAGCTTGTTATATTTTAAATCGTATTTTAATTTGATCTATTTTAAAGAAAATACCTTATGAGCTTTGGAAAGAAAAAAAATCTACTTTAAAATATTTTCGGATTTTTGGTTGTCAATGTTTCAATTTGAATAATGGAAAAGACAACTTAGGCAAATTTGATGCCTAGTTAAATGAAGGCATCTTCTTAGAATACTCTACATCTAGCAAGACATACAGAGTTTTTAATAAAAGAACACTACTAATAGAGGAATCAATGTATGTAGTATTTGAAGAATCTACTAACAAATTCCCTAAAAAGGATGATACTTTTGATGCATGTGCAGGTGTTGAAGGACTAAAGAAGCTTACTTTGGATGATCCCGTTCCAAAGAAGATGAAGAAGATCAAAACAAGAAGGATGGAGAAGAAGCTTCAAAATTCTCATCAAAGCACAAAGATCTACCCAAGGAGTGGAGGTATACTCATGGACATCCTAAAGAATTAATCTTAGGAGATCCATCGAGAGATAAGAACTAGATCATCTAATAGAAATGAATGTGATTACATTGCTTTTATTTCTTAAATTGAACCTAAATGTATTGAAGAAGCTAAAAAAGATTCTAACTGGATAATTGTAATGCGAGAAGAATTAAATCAATTTGAAAGAAACAAAATTTGGACACTAATAGAAAGACCATCTAATGTTTCAATAATTGGTACAAATGGCTGTATAGGAATAAACTAGATGAAATTGGTATTGTAACTAGAAACAAGGCTAGACCGGTAGTTAAGAATTATAATCAAGAAGAAGGAATTGATTTTGATGAAACCATTGCTTCAGTAGCTAGACTTGAAGCTATTAGATTATTTTTAGTATTTGCATGTTTTATGAATTTCAAACTTTTTCAAATGGATGTTAAAAGTGTATTTTTAAATGGTTAATTATTGAAGAAGTTTTTTATTGAACAACCATCTAGTTTTGAAAATCATGCACATCCTGATCATATTTTTAAATTGTATAAAGCACTTTATGGTTTAAAACAAGCACCCCGTGCATGGTATGAAAGACTTAGCAAATTTTTGATTGAAAATAATTTTTCAAGAGGCCATGTTGATACTACCTTATTTTTGAAAAATAAAAAAGATGACCTCTTAGTAGTATAAATTTATATTGATGATATCATTTTTGGTGCTACTAATGAAATACTTTATCAAGAGTTTGACAAGCTTATGCAGGGAGAGTTCGAAATGAGTATGATGGGTGAACTAAACTTCTTCCTCAGACTTCAAATCAAGCAAACTAGAGAAGGGATCTTCATCAACCAAGCAAGTATACAAGAAAAATCTTAAAAAAGTTTGAGATGGAAATAACCAAGCCAATAGGTACACCTATAAGCCCTTCTTGTAAACTTGATAAAGATGAATGTGGTAAAAATATTGATCAAAAATTATATATGGGTATCATTGGTTCATTACTATACTTGACTTCTAGTAGACTTGATATTATATTTAGTATTTGCATATGTTCTAGATATCAGTCTGCTCCTAAAGAATCTCACTTAATGGCTGTTAAATGCATTCTTAGATATTTATTTGGTACTATTGATATTAGACTATGGCACTCTAGAGATTCATCAATTGAATTAATTGGCTATTCTAATACTTTGCTGGGTATAAATTAGATAGAAAAAGTACTAGTGAAACTTATCAATTTCTTGGAGTTAACTTAATCTCATGGTTTAGCAAAAAATAAACTTCGATTACACTATTTACAACTGAGGCTGAATATATTGCAGCTGAAAGTTATTGTACTAAAATCTTGCAGATTAAGCAATAACTTGAAGATTTTGGAATCAAATTAACCAAGACATCCATAAGATGTGATAACACAAGTGCTATAAATTTAACTAAAAATCTTGTTCATCACTCTAGAAGTAAGCACATTGAGATTAGACACCATTTTAATAAAGATCATGTTGCAAACAATGATATTATGCTTGAATTTGTATGCACTGATATGCAATTAGCTAATATTCTGACCAAACCTCTTCAAGAAGATCGGTTCTGTAGATTAGAAGAGAATTAGGGTCATTAATCCTTTTGATTAAATTTTGATCTCTTTATAACCTTTCAAATTTCCTTAAAAATTTTATTGATCAAATATTCTTGAAAATCATGTTTAATCATTCATAATCCTTTGAAATCAATTTCTATAATTTTCTATGATTTTTCTCTATTTTTTTTGGATTTTTGATGAAGTGTCAATACTTCGAAGTGTCGACACCTCCAAGTGTTTGGCACTTGGCCTGCAGTCATGAGTCGACACTTGATCGACAGGAACTAAGAACAAAAAAGGAAACCAATAATTTTCTTCCCAATTTTCTTCCAAAAACCCTGAGCCGACTCATCCATAAGCCATATCCCAAACTCCACTTCACTTCAATCACTATTTTTCTTGCTCGATTTCTTGTTTGAGCTTGTTTTCTTCAAGTTTTCATGGTTCCTCACCATTTTCTCATGGTTTTTACCATGAAATCACTGTGCTTTTCACTCCTCTTCGCTTCTTTCCCATTTTTCCTAAAAGTCGGGTCCTAGAAAGCAAGATGTTAGGAGACCTCGTCCGTCAGTTCAGGAGGCCGAGTGGCGCATGAAGGCATGGCATGAGGATCCAGCGGTAGTGGAGCCCCAGGCTCAGCAGAGCATTCCAGTCAGACCACCTATCTTAGGAGCTTATAGGATGGCCTCCAAGGCCATAATTAAAGGATGGTGGGTTGACATTGACTTCATGGACCAGCACCATTTTTGCATTGGAGATTGGTTGAGGGATATTGTTTGGGCCACTTCTGCTCATTGTTAGAGAAATTTTATCCTGGTCTGATACTAGAGTTCTATGGTATATTGGCCAGAGGAGTAGATGGATGGATTGCAGAGGTCCGAGGGACTGAGATTCCGCTCTCTATTGAGATTCTAAGCAGAGTTTGGGAGATCCCCATGAGAGGAACCATAGCAAATTCTTTGGTGTATCGATTGAGTGGTTTCAAATGTATTTATAAGACAAATGATCTTAGAGAGGGAGATACTGTGGTTGCATCCAGACTCTCACCAGAGATGAGATTGCTCCATCACATCATCGCCCGGATACTTCTGTCGAAGATCGGATGCTTTGACTTCATCATGAAGCGAAAGTTGCTGGTGATGGTTTCTTTGATTCAGCATACTCTAGTATGCCTTCCAGTGCTTATGATTTACCAGATGACCGAGGCAGCGTCGAGCAGGAGACTGTGCTTACCTTACAGCATTGGACTGACCATCCTTTTTCGAGCATATGGAGTCATTGTAGATGGAGAGCCTTACCGACAGCTACTATATATGGATATCTATGATGAGAGATCTTTACATAGGATGGGATATCATCTATTCAGATGTCAATGGAGATGCAGGATCTCTGAACAGGCCACTGATGTAGATGATGAGGATGCTGTTGAGGAGGAGCGAATCTATACTAATGAGGTCGGGCTGTTTGAGCCATAGAGAGACATTCCTGATACTCAGCCTGAGGTAGCAGCCCTAGCATAGCCTAAGATGCCAGCATCTAGAGACAGTATGGATGAGAAGGTCACTCGCTTATAGACAGAGATTATGATTATTAGATAGCGAGTCGACCAAATCCATTTGGAGATGAGAGTGGATCACCAAGGTTTTAGAGATGGTATTACTATTATATTGGCTGCACTTGACAGGTTATCTTCGAGCAAAGTACCATCCTCTCCACACTCAGACTCTCCTCCAACACCTCCAGCACCCCCAGCACTAGACACAAGAGATGGTTAGAGTGACTCTTCTGTAGAGTTTGACATTGGAGATTATATGGCGGAGCCCAAGTTGGATGTTGCTATGGACGTATCGAGGACTCCTGTTCCAGATCCTCCTAGATCATCTTTCTAGACTCCAGTCCTATCCAGCTTACCCACCTTTCCTGACCGGACTAACACTTTTGTTACCACACCTATACTTCACACAGACCCACTTGACACTGAGCTGCCCACACCAATTTTTAGTATTCCTACTAGGATTGCACCTATTCCTTCCATATCATCATTGATCCAGGAACTAGGGTTTTATATACCTAGTTTCCATATCCTTTCTTCTAGACCAATTTTTGATGACACTGTTTGATCACTGATATAGTTGCTGATCCCGTCACACTTTCTACTCCTTGTCCTGATGTTGCTTCCTCCTCTTCAACACCAACTGAGAAAGAGCATATACTAGACACAAAAGCCGAGGCCATGGGGATGTACCCAGACCTACTCGAACCAGACTTTCAAATCTCTGGCCAATGTGGCTGCACCCCCGACCTTCTAGGGTTACAGGTCCTATTATTCTTAGTGGACGACCAAGGGTGGTAAGAATAAGGTCTTGGCGCCACTTATCTCCCTTCTTGGGCCTAGGCTGGCCCTGTTTATTTTAGGACTGCATTTCAGGGCTTTGGGCTTGTTTCCTAGGCTTCTGATTTCTTCTCCTAGGCTTTCCATGATCCTCATAGCTTTAGTTGGGTTGGTCTTCACTTGGATGGCTTGGTCCTCACTTGTATGAGTCATTACTGGATATGTATTGAACTCCGGAAAATGACTAGCTCAACATGAGCTAACTAGTACAGGACTCAAGTGATAAAGAAAAATAACTTAGATGAACTAAGCTTTATTACAAATGGACTTGAATATGACTAAGTAATCCACAGAGGGTTGAGAAACCTCTGTCTTATTCTGGTGCCTCTGGTGTCCCCACCAATTCTCCCGAGGTGGGAAGAACTCGACCCTGTCGAGTGAAGATCAAGCTGGCTCACATATCTCTCAAGGAGGTCTGGGTTGAGGCGTTGCAAGTCCTCTCGAGAAATCCACGAGTCGTCCGACTCTGGCCGGCCTAGCCATCGGACCAGGTAGCATTGATAGCCGTGGCCCCGGGTCATTAAGGCTTGATCTTCCAGGATATGCTCGATCCGTTCTCCTCTCTTAGGCCAAATAATTTGTGGACACTCTGGATTAGGGTCACTCATAATTGAAATAGTAGGTCCAAAGGCCTTACTGGGTATCGCTGTCGGTTCCCTGTACTCAACCAGGTCTACGATATTGAAGGTAGAACTGATGCCCAAATCTGAAGGCAAATCTAACACATAGGCAGTTGGTCCAACCCTCTCTATCACTTTAAAAGGTCCGGCTCTACGAGCATGAAGCTTTTTTTAGGCCTAAGCCTAACCAAGATAGAATCCACTACATCAAATTCCTTGGCCCTTCTTTGAGAAATAGCCAGGTTCTTTCAAAATTAGTGCAGGTGGTGAACATGCTGAGCACATGCAGACTCCTAACACATGATGCAAAGGACCTAACAGACTCGACTATGCATTCCTATTGAAGGAAATTTTATTGAACTCTTTGGACCTAAACCTAAGAGATTATAGGTGGTGCGGACACCAGAGGCACCAGAATAAGACAGAGGCTTCTCAACCCTCTGTGGATCACATAATGACATTCGAGTCCATTGTAATAAAGCTTAGTCCAGCTAAGTTGTCTTTATTTGAGTCCTGTATTAATCAGCTCATGTTGAGCTAGTCCAGTCCAGTGTTAGTCAGCTCATGTCGAGCTAATTTTTTTTTTTTAAGTCCTGTCCAACCATACTGAAGACTCAAGACCACATCATACAAGTGAAAACCAAGTCCAACCAATTGAAGACATGGAAGTATAGCCCAAGTCCAACCTATCTTGAAGACGTGAAGACTCCAGGAGGAAAAGTTCAGAGACCCTGAAGCCCTAGACCAGCTGGAAGCAAACTAGGCTAGCCCAGGCCCAGGAGAGAGCTAGGGCATCTTGGCCTCATGGTGACCACCCCTTGGTCGGCCACTTAGGGTCACCCCCTTGGCCGACCAAGGCATGAAGATGGGGAGAGTTTAAAGGGATTTTGTCTTCCTAAGTTTCCTTATTTTTTTTAGCTAGGGTTTGGGTAGGAGTAGGATTCTTATGTAAAGACTAATGTGCCCTTACTTGGAGCCCAAGACTAAGGGTCTATTTAAAGGACCCTAGTCTCTTATATGAGGATTGATTTTGATATATGAATTAAAACTTGAGTTCTCTACAATTGCTTTGTGCTACCCTGCTTTGTGCTTAAGGGGTTTTATTGGTGCTTTCTTCTTTCTGGTGTTGCAATAGATTCCTACCGCCAACCATCCTTCCAAAGCCCTAGCCGCCTCCCTCCAAAACTTTCTTTCCCTTGCTGTTTTCTCTTATTTCCTTGTTCCCTTGTGAGTTTCCTAACCCTTGAAAGGTTGTTTGCAGGTCTCGAGTTCTTACGAATCAAACAACTCCAGCCAAGCCTCAATCGGACCATCGAGCGGAAAGTCGGGTATCCGCGGGTCTCTGGCTTGGTTTTTCAGGCCACATCCATCGAGGAACTAGAGATCTCTTTGCTGCAATCTTCACCAAGCACATCAAACGCTGCCAGGTACAACCCCTCTACCATCGATAATTTTATTGTAGGAGAACTTGCCCTAACCGAGGCTTCTTAGACCCGGCGATCTCTTTACTGCTTTCTTAGGTCCTAATCTGCATGCATAGATTCTAAAATTCATATAGAATTCTCTACAACTTATTTTGATCTGATTTTTAGAATTTAATCACTTAACTCCACATATAAAATACACAAAAATAATTACATGCATATTAGTTCCGCATCATCTGGTATCAGAGCTTAGATTAGGGCTTGTTTTCTGCATCTTTTCATTCTGTATATAATCTTTTCTTTTAGTTATTTCTCCCTGTTCAAAATTCCAAAAATTCTAAACTTTATTTTTTTGGATTCATCATAATTCAATATATTTTACAAATTTTTGCTTATTTTGTTTCGGTCTACGCAGATTTTGCAGGCCGAAATACAGCCTGCAAATTTTTGGCTCTATTTCTTTTTCAGCAAGACAATTTTGGAAGGTTTAGGGTTTTGTTTAGCATCTCTTTGCATATATTTTATTTTAGTATGTTTCTAGCATATTAGTTCATTTGCTACAAATCATATCTCTGCAAAAGGACAAAAAAAAATTATATATATAAAAAGCTACCAAAACATCTAACCCTAATTTGCATCATCTGCCTGCCATCATTGCATAATCTACCTTTAAGGGCACTCTTGCTATACCAGATAATAAGAGGAGTTGATAACCTCTCCTTAGCCCAAAACCACATCCCCTGTATTCGGTCCCAAGCCTAACTTAAAATTTATTAGACTTAATTTGCCCTAGTGGGCTAGGGACACCAACTGGTCGGGTCCGGGCTAAGTGTCAGATTACTGTGTCAAGCTAACCTGTGTGTGCCTTGTGCTTGGTGTCTAGAATGGTGGTTTAGGGATTCAATCTCGAAGGGCTTGTGTGCTGGTCTACCTACCTGGCTAATCTCTGATTGGTGTCTAGGATTGGTAATCAGGGACCTAACACTCCCCTTACACCTGCCTGGCTAAGTACATGGTTGCTATAGGCTAGTTTGCCACCTTGATTGAGAACTTAGTTTTGGACTCTAGGTCTAGTCAGCTATAGTCGGTTTGATCGAGTTTTGCATGACCACTAGATAGGGGTTTCATATCATCCACCACCTTCATAAATTGTTGAACCCATGGATCATCTTGATGCTAAAATTGATGCCCTTAGAGAAAGGTTGACCAAACCATCAATCCTAGGCTTGATAAATCAAACGCCAGTTGACCCATAGGCTTGAGCAAGCAAATGCCCAGTTGACCCATAGGCTTGAGCAAGCAAATACCCAGTTGATCCATAGGCTTGAGCAATTAGATGCCCGACTAGGAACCCTAGAGGAGACACGTAGGACCCAGTCTGAGCCAGAACTTGAGTCACCTCCCCAGCCTAGGAGAACCCCTCTCCATGACCCTTATTATGATCCTGATCCTAGGAGGACCCCAAACCCTGATCCATACCATGAGATTGAACCTAGGAGAGCCCATCATCTTGATCCATACTATAATACTGAACCTAGGAGGACCCCAAACCCTGATCCATACCTTGAGGCTAAACCTAGGAGAGCCCATCGTCCTAACCCAATCCCTGAGGTTCATCCTAGAAGACCCAATCAGGAGGTTGTAGACCAGGAAGACATATCCTATAGACATATTAAGCTTGATTCCCCCACTTTTGATGGTTGTCTTGATCCTAAGGTCTATATAGATTGGGAGGGAGAGATGGATCAATATTTTGAGTGGTATGATATGATGGAGGAGCATAAGTTTAGGTTTGCTAAGCTTAAGTTGGTTTGGGAAGCTAGGTTACATTGGGCTAGTGTTGAGAGAACCCTTAGACTAGGAGGGCATGATCCTATAGTCACCTGGTGGGCCATGAAGGGAAAGCTTAGGTCAAGATACGTTCCACCTTCATATCGTAGTGGTTTACTGGATCAGTGGCAATGATTTAATCAGGGTAACCGGAGTATAGATGGGTACATCGCAAAATTTAATGAGTATTCCATGCGATGTGATTTGAGGGATTCTGAGGATGTTGTCTTATCTAGGTTTAGGGCTGGTGGTGTGATATGCATGATGAGGATGCAAACATGTAACTCTAAAGGAGATTAACCAAAATTTAACTAGCAATTCCTACTTGCATATGAGTGATTCAACATATAAGATCAAGGAGATCTAAATAAGAAACCCTAAATGCTTATACTTAAACCCAGCTAGGAGGACTATCAAAATCTTAAAGAAATAGGACAAGATTAGAATTCGCACACAAGTCAAGCTAGCCCTATTTAATGATCCCGATCTTAAAATACTAGGAGTTCAAGCATTGAAATCTCAAGCACAAGGGATTCACTCTTAAGGTTCTCAAATGAAAGATCATACCACATAAGATGGGCCTTCTAACTTTCTGGTTTGTAGCAAATAATCCTTCCTCTTGGATCTGGAGCCTAGAGAACCCTGCAACAAAGAAACCAAGATGATTAGAAACTTAATTAAAAGTGAGAAGATTGATGGAACTCAAAAGGAGAGTTTGTAGGAAATGATCCTTGGCGCCATGGTGGAAGCTTGTGTTGGTGTTGATCTTCTTCTTGAGAGGATGTCCTTAATTCGCTTTGAAGGAAGAGGATTGCTTGGAAGATGAAGAGTAAAAGAGAAGGATTAGGGAGAAGAAATGGTGGAGGAGAGGAAGAGGTTCACTTAGGCACAAAGATCCACATAGGCACATAGAAACACATAGAAAAGTGCTGGAAATTTGTAATCACTCATCAATTCTTTACAAGGGGCATCCAAGGCTTTAAATAAAGCCTTACAAATTTTGAAAATTCAAATCCCTAAACAAGTGGAGTAATATAAGGGGAGAGGGCTGATTTTCTTGCTTGAAATCCTCCTTGGCCAACTTCCTTGAATTTGAACTTGGGATGGCACCCTCTTGTGGTGAGGTGGCATGTGAGGTGGCATGTGGTCCCCTCTTGACGTGGCATGTGGTCCCAAGTTGAGGTGGCGCAAGTGATGTGGCATGTGGTCCCCAATTGAGTTGGCTTTGGTCTTGATTTGGGGTATACATTGTGAGTCTTCTTTAGGCTTGATGCTAGTTGACCCATTTGGATTGGACTAAGACTAGACCCGACATGGACTCGACTTACATGATTATTTTGGACTCAAAAGAAAGATTACAGGACCCAACATGGACTCGACTTACATGATTCTTTTGGACTCAAAATAAAGAAAGGTTACCGGACTCTCTAGTCCAACCATAAAGATTCGGAATGGGCTTGAATTGGTTGGAGTCTCTTTCTGATTCTGGTGCCCGCACCAATTCTCCCCTGGTGGGAGGAACTCGACCCTGTCGAGTGATAAGTTTCTAATATATCCGGGTCGATTTGTTGTAGGTCCTCTTTGGTGATCCAGGAATCTTCAGATTCAGGACATCCTTGCCATCGAACCAGATAGCGTTGGTAGCCCTTATTTCTAGTAGTGATGATCTGGTCATCCAAGATCCTTTCAATTCTTTCCTTTCGCTCAGGAATATTTGGTGGTGGACACTCAATTGGCATTTCACTCTCAAGAGAAGTGTTAGGACCAAAAGGTTCATCAGGTATTAATGCAGGTTCCTTGTATTCTTTCAGATCGGAAACATTAAATGTAGAACTAATGCCATAACTAGGTGGTAAGTCTACTACATAAGCATTAGGTCCAGTTTTCTTTATTATTTTGAAGGGTCCGGCTCCCGGGCATGGAGTTTCTTCATAGTTCCCGGAGGAAACCTTTCTGGTTTAAGCCTAATCATTACAGAGTCTCCTTCATTAAATTCCTTTAACCGTTTATGTGAGTTAGCCATATGCCTATAGAGTTCATTGCTTGTTTGAATCTTCTGATTAATCTCCTTGTGCAAATCCTTAACATGCTGTGCATATGACTCAGCAGACTCAGATATTCGTGTATGTACTGGTAATGGAATTAGGTTTAAAGGTTTCCTAGGTTTGTATCCATGGACCACTTCGAATGGACTTTTCCCAATAGACCTATTGATCGAACTGTTGTAGGCAAATTCAGCACGAGGAAGTAGTAAGTCCCAGTTTCCTAGGTTGTCACCGACTAAACATCTTAACAGATTTCCTAAGCTTCGGTTTACTACTTCAGTTTGGCCATCGGTTTGAGGATGATAGGCCGTAGAGAATTTCAGCTTAGTACCTAACATGTGCCAGAGGGTTTTCCAGAAGTAGCTAGTGAACTTGACATCTCTATCTGACACAATGGTCTTGGGTAAACCATGAAGCTTAACCACCTGATCTAAGAAAAGCTTGGCCACTTTCGAAGCGTCTAAAGTTTGAGAACACGGGATGAAGTGCGCCATTTTGGAGAAACGATCGACAACCACGAAAACAGAGTCATGTTTCCTAGAAGTTTTAGGTAGACCTACCAAAAATCCATACTGATATCTTGCCATGGACCATCAGGGACAGGTAAGGGCGTGTACAGACCGGTGTTCTGTCTTTGCTGTTTTGCAACAGCACAGGTCCGACACTGAGCTACGATCTGGGCAACGCTCTTTTTAAGACCAGGCCAAAAAAATTGTTCTTCCATTGCTAGGATGGTTTTGTTCCTGCCAAAATGTCCTGCTAAACCTCCAGCATGGACTTCCCAGATCAGAAATTCCCTAACAGAGGTCTTGGGAATACACAACTGATTTTCTTTGAAAAGGTATCCATCTAACAGTGTATAATCACTAGGTTCACTAGATGATCTTTGTTGCAGGGATTGATAGATGTGACCAAAATCAGGACATGTGGGATATTCATCTTTCAATCTATCGAACCCTACTACTTCAGTGCTCACAGAGGTTAACAACATAGAACGGAGGCTCAACGCATCAGCAACCCTATTTTCAGTACCGGCACGATGTTTTAAAACGAACGTGTAAGCTTGTATGAATTCTACCCATTTCCCGTGCCTAGGGTTTAATTTCTTTTGAGAACTAAGGAACCTAAGAGCTTCGTGATCAGAGAATAGGACAAACTCGTGGGGTAGAAGATAATGCCTCCAATATCGTAGAGCTTGAACTACAGCATACAGTTCCTTATCATACGTGGAATACCTTAGTCTCGCCTCATTTAACTTTTCACTGAAGTATGCTACTGGGTGATTCTCTTGACTCAAGACACCTCCAATTCCGACCCCAGAAGCATCACAAGCAACCTCAAACACCTTGGTAAAATCGGGTAACCTTAAGACAGGTGCTTGTGTCATTTTCTCCTTAATTGTTAGGAAGGCCTTACCTGCTGCTTTAGTCCACTCGAAATTTCTCTTCCTAATACAATCAGTGATTGGTGCCACTATCGTACTGAATCCTTTGATAAACCTTCTATAGAAGGTGGATAACCCATGGAAACTACGGACGTCGTGGATAGTCTTAGGCGTAGGCCACTCTACTATGGATTTAATTTTCTCAGGATCAGCGGACACCCCTTCAGATGTGACTACGAATCCTAGAAAGATAACTCTATTTGTCAGGAAATCACACTTCTTGATATTGGCATAGAGACTATCTTTTCTCAGGACTTGACAAACTTGTTTCAGGTGGGTTAAGTGGTCTGCCTTTGTTTTGCTATATATAAGTATATCATCAAAATAGACCACTACAAATCTTCCGATAAAAACCTTTAACACCTGATTCATTATTCTCATAAAAGTGCTGGGTGCATTGGACAGACCGAACGGCATGACTAACCACTCATATAATCCATCTTTAGTCTTAAAAGCGGTCTTCCATTCGTCTCCAGGCCTAACCCTAACCTGGTGATAGCCACTCTTTAGGTCTATCTTGGAAAAAATTATCGATCCGGCTATCATATCTAACATGTCGTCTAGTCTTGGGATTGGGAATCTATACTTTACAGTAATCTTATTAATGGCACGGCTATCTATACACATCCTCCAAGTGCCATCTTTCTTAGGGGTCAGCAGAGCAGGGACTGCACATGGACTTAAGCTTTCCTTAATAAACCCCTTCCTAAGAAGTTCACCCACTTGCCTTTGCAATTCCTGGTGTTCAATTGGGTTCATCCTATAGTGAGGCAAATTAGGTAAAGTCGCTCCAGGGACTAAATCTATTGCGTGTTGTATGTCTCTTAAAGGTGGAAGGTTATCGGGGAGATCTTCTGGAAACACATCCTCAAATTCTTTCAATAATTGGACCACCTCTTGAGGGTGTTCTACAGGGCTGTGGTCCTTAATTTCCTTAGCAGCTACTACCCAAATAGGTGCTCCCTCCATGATATCTTGCTCTAATTCTTTTGCACCTATTAAATTTAATCCAGTCTTCTTATCTTTCAAGCTGCTAGCTCCTCTCTTGACATTATCCTTAGGCTGGGTTGGATGAATGACAATTTTCTTGCCATTGAAATTGAAAGCACAGGAGTTTGATCGACCAAAGATGGTCACATCATGATCAAACAGCCATGGCCTGCCTAAGATGATGCTACTTATCCCCATAGGAAGCACATCACACCAGATCTTTCCCTGATAGGATTGAAGCTGGACTTGAACCTGACATCTTGACTTGATTGGTATAGAAGTGGAATCGATCCAGGACACCTTATATGGATTGGGATGTGGTACAATGGGTAATCCTAGACTTTTGGCTGCGTTAGTGGAAATGGCGTTGACACAGCTTCCACTATCGATGACGATTTTACAGACCTTTTCTCCTATCCTAACAAATGTGTGTAGGATGCTAGTTCTACGCCAGTCTTCTTGCTCCTTGGTCTGTGTCATGATACGTCTCACAACTCCTAGAAATCTGATGAGTCTATGTTCTCTTCATCTCCTTCATATTCATCAGCCAAACAATCCCCTGCTTCATAAACCTCCTCTTCATCATTCTCCAGGGGTTCTGATTCACCTTCTTCTGCCTCCCCTATATGTAAAGCTCTAGAGGGACATTGGCTCATGAAATGACCTGGTTTACGACACTTATAGCAGACTCGCTCCCTCTCACCTCGAACTTCAGGGCTCTTTCCTTTGTCTTCTCTAGGAATTGGGGGAATGGTCGGATTGGGTCTAAGGGTTGGATTCGGGCTGGACCTTGTTCTATTGGTGGGACTAGGGACTGAGCTAGGCCTGCTGATAGGAGGGTTAAACCTAGTAGATTCAGGTCGTCTAAATGTAGCTCTCCTTTGAAACCTCTCATAGTCCGTGGCAACTTGGTATGCCTGATCTAAATCATGGACTTCCCTTAAAAATAGTTCCCCTTTTATATCATCATTCAACCCTGATCTAAACCTTGATAAAGTGGCTGCTTCAGACTCGACTACGTTGCATCGCATCACAAACTCATCAAACTTAGCAACATATTCAGAAACGGTCTTGTTACCTTGTGTCAATCGTTGCCACTGATCTAATAACCTTTGCTGATAAGACATAGGCAGATATTTCTCTCTAAGTTTCCTCTTCATATCTCTCCATGTTGCTATAAGTAAATCTCCCCTTTGCCTTGATATGCGTTCCACGTTTCTCCAATATAACCGAGCCTGACGAACTAGTCTGATTCTGGCAAACTTAAATCTTCTCTCTTCAGACATATCATACCAGTCAAAATACTGGTCCATGTCAGCCTCCCAGTCTATGTACACCTTAGGATCTAAGCTTCCCTCAAAGGTTGGTGCATCTAGACGGATGTTCCTTAGGGCCCGATCATCCTGATCAAAAGTATCATAGTGAGGCCTTCTAGGAGGTGGCTCTGGAGTATGATCAACATAATCCTGATGCGGTCTTCTTTGAATTGGATCAGGTGTGTGTTCCTGTCGTTGGGCTCTAGGATGAACTGAAGGTAATCTGGGTGAAGGTGGTTCAGTTGGGGTCAACCTAGCTTCTTCTAGGGCTCCTACCCTTTCCTCGAACTGACCAAATTTAGCATCCAAACGGTCCATCTTCTCGATCATAGATCTCATAAGGCTTTCCATACTAGTATCCATGGATGAACTAGGTTGGGCTTGTGAAGGGTGGTAAGGTGTGCCTGACCTAGTTGTCATGCAAACAATTAGACTCAGACCCGAACTATGAGTTTTCTAAACCGGTTAGTCCAAATAAACTGAGTTGACTAGATACAATCAAATCAACAGCTACTCTCTTCCACTGGCCAGTCAGGAGGTGGGTCTGTGGGAGGTTCCCCCAGCTTTCACTGGGTCCTAATTAAAAACCACAAGAACCGCTTAGGCTTGAGCCACTTAACCTCTATCCTTGACACCAGCTTCCAATAATAGATGAAGAAATGGGTTGCACAAGCTTTCCCAATTGAATTGAACTGGACCTAGAGTTCCAAGCTAGTTGCCTAATCAAGGTGGCAAGCTAGATTGTAGTAACTCTATACTTGGCCAGGTTTTAGAACAAGGGGAGTGTGAGATCCTGTCTCTGGCCTACCTAGGCCTGGTGGAATTGGCCCGATAGACGGATCAGCACCCAAGCCCTTAGTCCCAATTCTAGACACCAAGTAATAGGGCACACACAAGACTAGTTGACACAATGAGTTGACAATAACCCGGACTCGACCAAATTGATGTTCCTAACCCACTAGGGCAATTAATGTCTAATCAATTTTAGTTAGGGATTAGGTCGATATGCAATTTGGTGATTTTTGGGCTAGGGACATGTGATGAAATCCTGACCCTATGTCAATTTCATGCCCTTAATTTGATTTGCCATGAGATGCATGCAAATTTCAAATTTCAGGTGCAGAAGTAGTGTGTTGCAGTTTAAATGTGGTGTTGATAAGTACAGAAATAAATGTCAAAAAAATTTAAAAAAATCACAGAAAACTCTTAACTTATAGATGACATACCAGATGAAACGAAATTTCAAAATAAAATCTGTACTATTCTAGGCAGATTTTGAAATGAAGATAATGAAAAGGAACAGAACAGAAACCTTAATAACACTGATGGACTGCAGGAATTTTAATTTTTTTTGTAATTTTTTTCTTAGATTGAAATTTAAAACGGTGATAAAAAACTTAAAATGGAATAGGAAAAAAAATATTCCAACGAGGAATGTGATACTTGCCTTTGGAGTTGCAGGCGGATTACAGTCAGCCTACAGAAAATACAGCAAGCAGAAAAACAGAACGTGACCAATACAAAATTCACAAATGAAATCTAAAAAGTCCTTTGGCTTTCTTTTTCACGGGTCAATCACAATGGCACCCCGACACGCCTTAGGAGATCCCCGTGGAATGGGAAGAGAGGGTGTTTAAACCCTACTTTCTCCTAAGACCGGACGGCCTGGTAACGCCCCCGATCCAAGTACTTCAAGGACTTAATGCTATGCAATCAGGAACTTATTCTACCATGCTCTGATACCAAGATTGGTGTGATATGCATGATGAGGATGCAAACATGTAACTCTAAAGGAGATTAACCAAAATTTAACTAGCAATTCCTACTTGCATATGAGTGATTCAACATATAAGATCAAGGAGATCTAAATAAGAAACCCTAAATGCTTATACTTAAACCCAGCTAGGAGGACTATCAAAATCTTAAAGAAATAGGACAAGATTAGAATTCGCACACAAGTCAAGCTAGCCCTATTTAATGATCCCGATCTTAAAATACTAGGAGTTCAAGCATTGAAATCTCAAGCACAAGGGATTCACTCTTAAGGTTCTCAAATGAAAGATCATACCACATAAGATGGGCCTTCTAACTTTCTGGTTTGTAGCAAGTAATCCTTCCTCTTGGATCTGGAGCCTAGAGAACCCTGCAACAAAGAAACCAAGATGATTAGAAACTTAATTAAAAGTGAGAAGATTGATGGAACTCAAAAGGAGAGTTTGTTGGAAATGATCCTTGGCGCCATGGTGGAAGCTTGTGTTGGTGTTGATCTTCTTCTTGAGAGGATGTCCTTAATTCGCTTTGAAGGAAGAGGATTGCTTGGAAGATGAAGAGTAAAAGAGAAGGATTAGGGAGAAGAAATGGTGGAGGAGAGGAAGAGGTTCACTTAGGCACAAAGATCCACATAGGCACATAGAAACACATAGAAAAGTGCTGGAAATTTGTAATCACTCATCAATTCTTTACAAGGGGCATCCAAGGCTTTAAATAAAGCCTTACAAATTTTGAAAATTCAAATCCCTAAACAAGTGGAGTAATATAAGGGGAGAGGGCTGATTTTCTTGCTTGAAATCCTCCTTGGCCAACTTCCTTGAATTTGAACTTGGGATGGCACCCTCTTGTGGTGAGGTGGCGTGTGAGGTGGCATGTGGTCCCCTCTTGACGTGGCATGTGGTCCCAAGTTGAGGTGGCGCAAGTGATGTGGCATGTGGTCCCCAATTGAGTTGGCTTTGGTCTTGATTTGGGGTATACATTGTGAGTCTTCTTTAGGCTTGATGCTAGTTGACCCATTTGGATTGGACTAAGACTAGACCCGACATGGACTCGACTTACATGATTATTTTGGACTCAAAAGAAAGATTACAGGACCCAACATGGACTCGACTTACATGATTCTTTTGGACTCAAAATAAAGAAAGGTTACCGGACTCTCTAGTCCAACCATAAAGATTCGGAATGGGCTTGAATTGGTTGGAGTCTCTTTCTGATTCTGGTGCCCGCACCAGCTGGACTGAGATATGACATTAAAAAGGAGCTCTATATGAGAGAGGTTAGAGACCTGGACCATGCTTACCAGATTGCTAGGGATCATGAGTGTTTCTAGAGAGGGCTCGTTTACCATAGACCTGAGCCCCCTAGATACCCTAGTTAGTATCCAGGAGCTAGCCAGTCCCACCAGAGCTGACCCATGCCTAGCCAACCTAGTCCGAATTGACCCAGTCCTAGTCAGCTAGGCCTGAGTCGACCCCAGCCTAGTACTCCTTTGACCCATAGGGATGATCGAGGTAAATCTGTAGAGGTCCATAGGAGTAACAACCCCCAGAAGACCTGTTATAAATGCAAGAAACCAGGCCACTTTATGAGCCAATGCCCAGTTAGTGCCCTACACCTAGGTGAACTGGAGGAAGAAGAGCATGAACACGTAGTCAAACATGAGGAAGAAATTTATGAGGCTGATGATCAGTTAATAGATGAGTATGAAGGTAAGGAGGAGGAACCTGAGTCTGAGAACCAATTAGGAGTGGTTAGGTGCATATTAACCCAAACCCCAGTTAAGAAAGATTGGCATAGGACTAGCATCCTATAGACTTTTGTTAAGGTAGGGGATAAGGTTCTTAAGATCATCATAGATAGTGGGAGTTGTGTCAATGCCGTCTTTGCCAACACAGTTAAATCTTTAGGATTGACCACAGTTCCCCATCCTAGCCCTTACAAAGTTTCTTGGGTAGATTCCACCTCCATCTAGATTCAAGCTAGGTGCCAAATCTTAATTAGATTGCAAACCTATGAGAAAAGGATTTGGTGTGATGTCATCCACATGGAAGTGAGTAGTATCATTCTAGGTCGACCTTGGCTTTTTGATCATGATGCAACCTTGTATGGTCAAACCAATGTTTGTGCTTTTAGCTACCATGGGAATAAGTTTGTTATCCACCCAGCTCCCCCTAGAGACCCAGTTAAGAAGGGTTCTAGTAGACTTAAGGACAAGAAACTTGGAGTTAACTTGATTAAGGCTAGGGAGTTAGAAAAGGAGATTTCTAAGGGTAACCCTATTTGGATCTTGACCTCCAAGGAAATACATGAGCCGACCCAAAAGGAACACCCTAAAAAAATTGTTGAGGCTCTAAAAGAATTTGAGGATGTCTTCCTTGAGGATTTACCTGATCAATTACCACCCCTTAGAGACATCCAACACGCAATAAACTTAGTCCCAGGAGCCACTTTACCAAACCTTCCTCACTATAGAATGAACCCCAATGAGCATCAGGAATTACAAAAATAAGTGGGAGAGTTACTTAGGAAGGGTTTCATTAGGTAGAGCTTGAGTCCATTACAGTCCCTGCTCTACTGGCCCCTAAGAAAGATGGTACCTGGAGGATGTGTGTAGATAGTAGAGCTATCAATAAGATAACTGTGAAGTATAGGTTTCCCATCCCCCGATTGGATGATATGTTAGACATGATGGCCGGAGCCAAAGTTTTCTCAAACATAGACCTTAAGAGCGGCTATCATCAGGTTAGGATTAGACCTGGGGATGAGTGGAAAACTGCATTCAAGACTAAGGATGGCCTATTTGAGTGGGTTGTAAAGCCTTTCGGACTTTCCAATGCACCAAGTACTTTTATGAGGATTATGACCCAGGTCCTGAAAGAGTTTATCGAAAAATTCATTGTGGTCTACTTTGATGATATCTTGATTTATAGTAGGACTAAGAAGGACCACCTTAGTCATCAGAGACTAGTATGCCAAACCCTTAGGGAGAATAGCCTCTATGCCAATTTTAAGAAATGTGAGTTCATGACACATAGGGTTATCTTCCTAGGTTTTGTTGTCACCCCTGAGGGAGTTTATACAGATCCTAAAATGGTTAGGGTAATTGTTCAGTGGCCTACACCCACTAGTCTCCACGATGTGCATAGTTTTCATGGCCTAGCAACCTTTTAAAGGAGATTTATTAGGGGTTTTAGTACAGTCATCGCACCTATCACTGATTGCATTAGGAAGGGAACATTTGAGTGGACCAAAGTAGCTGATAAGGCCTTCCTAGAGCTTAAGGATAAGATGACCCATGCACCCATCCTTAGATTACCTGACTTCACTAAGGTGTTTGAGATCGCTTGCGATGCCTCGGGAGTAGGAATAGGTGGGGTACTAAGTCAAGAGAATCACCCTGTAGCCTTCTTCAGTGAGAAGCTGAATGAGGCTAAACTTAAGTATTCTACCTATGACAAAGAATTTTATGTGGTAGTCCAGGCCCTTAGATATTGGAGACATTACATACTACCACAGGAGTTTGTCTTATTTTCTGACCATGAGGCACTCCGATTTCTAAACTCTCAAAAGAAACTTAACCCACAGCATGGTAAATGGATTGACTACATTCAGGCCTACACATTTATCTTGAAGCACCGTGTTGGTACTGAAAATAAGGTAGCAGATGCCCTGAGCCATAGGTCTTTGCTGTTAGGATCAGTTAGCACCCAAGTCATAGGGTTTGATAGGTTAAAGGAAGAATATGAAACCTGCCCAGACTTTGGAGACATTTACCAGACCTTCAGGCTAGGACCATCCAGTACCCATAGTGAGTATACCATTCAGGATGGCTACCTTTTCCAGAACAATCAACTCTGTATACCCAAAACTTTTCTTAGAGAATTCCTAATTTGGGAGACCCATGCTGGAGGTTTAGCTGGTCACTTTGGTAGAAATAAGACAATCTTAGCAATAGAGGACCAGTTCTTTTGGCCAGGATTGAAAAGGCACATTGCACAGATTGTAGCCAGATGTAGAACTTGTGCTGTTACAAAATAGCAGAAGCAAAACACTGGTCTTTACACACCATTACCGGTGCTTGATCACCCTTGGCAGGACCTAAGTATGGACTTCGTGTTAGGATTACCTAAGACCCAGAAGAGACATGATTCTATCTTTGTAGTAGTCGATAGGTTCTCTAAAATGGCTCACTTCATCCCCTGTTCCCAGACCTTTGATGTGTCTAGAGTAGCCAAGCATTTCTTAGATCATGTGGTTAAACTCCATGGCCTACCCAAGACCATCATATCTGATAGGGATGTTAGGTTCACCAGTTATTTCTAGAAGACCTTATGGCACCTGTTAGGGACCAAGCTTAAGTTTTCTATAGCCTACCACCCTCAAACAGATGGCCAAACTGAAGTGGTGAACCATAGTTTAGTAAACCTCCTTAGATGCCTGGTAGGTGAACATGTTGGAACTTGGGATCTATTATTGCGTAAAGCAGAGTTTGCCCACAACAATTCAATAAATAAGACAACGGGTAAGAGTCCTTTTGAGATAGTCCATGGGTACAAGCCTAATCGCCCCATTGATCTAATTCCTTTACCTATTCATGCACGAGTCTCAGAGTCTGCAGAGTCATTTGCACAGCATATTAGAGACTTGCACAAGGACATTAGCCAAAAGATAAACCTAAGCAATGAAACTTATAAAAAATTGGTTAATTCTCGAAGAAGGTTCAAGGAATTTGATGTAGGGGATTCTGTCATGATTAGGCTTAGGCCTGGGCGGTTCCCACCCGAGACCGTTAAGAAGCTTCATGCTCATGGAGCTGGACCTTTTAAAGTGTTAAAGAAGGTTGGATCAAATGCCTATGTGTTAGACTTGCCTTCGGATATGGGAATTAGTTCTACCTTCAATATTACAGACCTGGTTGAGTACAGGGAACTGGCAACGATACCCAGTGAGGCTTTTGGACATATCCCTTCTGTTGAGAGTGTCCTTACCTAGAGTGTCCACCAATTAATTGGCCTGAGAGAGGAGAACTGATCGAGCGTATCCTGGACGATCAAGCCATTACGACCCGGGGCCGCGACTATCAACGCTACCTGGTCCGATGGCAAGGCCAGCCAGAGTCGGATGATTCATGGATTTCTTGAGAGGACTTGCAACGCCTCAACCCAGACTTGCTCGAGAGATATGTGAGCCAGTCTGATCTTCACTCGACAGGGTCGAGTTCCTCCCACCCCGAGAGAATTGGTGCAGACACCAGAGGCACCAGAATAAGACAGAGGCTTTTCAACCTTCTGTGGATCACTTAATGACATTCGAGTCAATTGTAATAAAGCTTAGCCCAGCTAAGTTGTCTTTATTTAAGTCTTATATTAGTCAGTTCATGTTGAGCTAGTCCAGTCCAGTGTTAGTCAGCTCATGTCGAGCTAATTTTATTTTTTTTAAGTCCTGTCCAACCATACTGAAGACTCAAGACCACATCATACAAGTGAAGACCAAGTCAAACCAGATTAAAGACATGGAAGTATATCCCAAGTCCAACCCAGCTTGAAGACGTGAAAACTCCAGGAGAAAAAATTCAGAAACCCTGAAGCCCTGGACCAGCTAGAAGAAAACTGGGCCAGCCTAGGCCCAAGAGAGAGCTAGGGCATCTTGGCATTATGGTGACCACCCCTTGGTCAGCCACATAGGGTCACCCCCTTGGCTGACCAAGGCATGAAGAGGGGGAGAGTTTAAAGTGATTTTGTCTTCCTAAGTTTCCTTATTTTTTTTAGCTAGGGTTTGGGTAGGAGTAGGATTCTTATGTAAAGACTAATGTGCCCTTACTTGGAGCCCAAGACTAAGGGTCTATTTAAAGGATCCTAGTCTCTTGTATGAGGATTGATTTTGATATTTGAATTAAAACTTGAGTTCTCTACAATTGCTTTGTGCTACCCTACTTTGTGCTTAAGGGGTTTTATTGGTTCTTTCTTCTTCCCGGTGTTATAACAGATTCCTGCCACCAACCATCCTTCTAGAGCCCTGGCCACCTCCCTCCAAAACTTTCTTTCCCTTGCTATTTTCTATTGTTTCCTTGTTCCCTTGTGAGTTTCCTAACCCTTGAAAGGTCATTTGTAGGTCCCCGAGTTCCTACAAATCCAACGACTCCAGCCAAGCCTCATTCGAACCATCGAGCAGAAAGCCGGGTATCCGCGGGTCTCTGGCTCGATTTTCTAGGCCGCATCCATCAAGGAATGAGAGATCTCTTTACTGCGATCTTTACCAGGTGCATCAGATGTTGCCAGGTACGCCCCCTCTACCACCGGTAATTTTATTATAGGAGAACTTGCCCTAACTGAGGCTTCTTAGCCCTGGCGATTCCTTTACTACTTTCTTAGGTCCTAATCTACATGCATAGTTTCTAAAATTCATATAGAATTTCCTACAACTTATTTTGATCTGATTTTCAGGATTTAATCACTTAACTCCACATATAAAACACACAAAAATAATCGCATGCATATTAGTTCCACATCAATAGGTACCCTAGGTTTGATCCTAGCTTGACATGCACATGAAAACTTATAATGGGCTCCTTGCAAATTTTATAGGGTATGCCAGAAGTATAATGCAAACCTAACATACGTAATGAATGCATGCAGAATGCTAATCTCAACTAAATGCAATCTAATGATCCTAGAAATGCTATAGGTGTTTGGAAAGGACAGAAAATAGGAAGTGGGTTCAGAATTAGTCTGGTAGGATAGAGAAAAAGGTTCCGGGTTAGTTGGATAAAGTATGATAGAAGAAGGCATGTCAGGGACTAATCCTAGACTAATGAGGTTAACCTTATGAGGTTGAGGTCTATCTACAGGGTTTGCATAATGGAAGGATGGGTTACTAATCTTAGGGAAGAGGTCCTTAATGGGAACTATAGGAGGGGGCTCATCCTGAGGGTATTGATTCAAAGAGATCAGGTCCTTAATAAATTCTTCTGGTTCTTGTATTTTAGGACTAGACTCTAAAATTTGGCTCTCCTCCATGGTTTCCTCAGGTAAGGTTCTAACAGCAGTATCTAGGTTCTCTTCCTCTAATTACTCTTCCACTATAGCTTTAGGCTGTGTATAGTCAGGGTCAACTAACTCTAGGCTGGCTTCTGTCTAGGTACCTATAGGGTCAACTAATTCTGGTCTTCTAGAGGTGTCTCCTCTTCTCCCTCATACTCATCCACTAAGTTCACATCAGCTTCATATACTTCCGCGTTAATGTAAGCCTTGTCAATCAAAGGGATGGTAGGAGAAGGTCGGCTAAGGAAAAATTGGCTAGGCCCTGGTTTGTGATTATGGGCACTACTCCTGGTAGGCTCAGGTTGACTAAGGGGTAGTGGCTTACTACTGGGCTCATATCTAGGGGTACTAACCTTATGGGATTCAGGTTGATGGCCTATCGGTTCATTCTGCTCATTGGTCATGGGTTCAGATCTATAGGTCATGGGTCTACTGGGCTTATAGGGTGTGGGTAAATAGGATTTAAAGTCATAGGATCTATGTTCATAGGTTTTGGGTACATAGGTTCTAGGTTCATAGAATTTGGTGTCATAAGATCTACAGGTTGTGGGTCTCTTGGACTGATAGGACTTGGGTAGGTAATTTCTCCTAGTTCAATTTTCATGTCACTCCAGGTAGTTATGGGTTCGTGGCCTTCTAGCCTAAGTATTCTCTCAACACTATCCCAGTCTGACCTGGCCTGGTGAACTAACTTAGCTTTAGCAAACTTGAACTGACATCTTTTAGAATCGAAACCCCAATTTTGTTCAAAATACAGGTCCATATCTCTTTCCCAAGCAAGATAATCCTCACACTCAGGATCATAAAATTTAGGTGCTACCAACACAACGTACCTAGTGGCTCTCCTAGGGTTGGGTTCCAAATAGGGGTCATGGTAAGGGGTTCTCCTAGGGTTGGGCTCCCTATATTGGTCAGAGTATTGGGTCCTCCTAGGGTTGGACTCCCTGGTTTCACTAGGTTGAGTTGGGTTGAGGCTCTCGGTATTAGATCTAGTCTGGGTCCTACGTGTTTTCTCTAGGGTTCCTATCCTATTCTCCACCTGGTCAAATCTTTGATTCAGTTGAGTGAAGGATTGGGCTAGTCGATCAGTAAGGGTTTTCATTTGGGCTTCAAAGTTATCCATGGGTTGAGCCAAAGGTGGAGACGGTGGGTGATATGATGCTCTTGATCTAGTGCTCATGCAAGACTCGATCAAACCAACTACAGCTCCCTAGACCTAGAGTCCAAAACTAGATACTCAATCAGGGTGGCAAACTAGCCTATAGTAAACCCTGTACTCAGCCAGGTAGGTGTAAGGGGAGTGTTAGGTCCCTGATTGCCAATCCTAGACACCAATCAGAGATTGGCCATGTAGGCAGACCAGCACACAAGCCCTTTGGGACTGAATCCCCAAAGCACCATTCTAGACACTAAGCACAAGGCACATACAGGTTAGCTTGACATAGTGATCTGACACTAGCCCGGACCTGACCAGTTGATGTTCCTAGCCCACTAGGGCAAATTAAGTCTAGTTAATTTTAAGTTAGGCTTAAGACCGAATGCAAGGAATGTAGTTTTGGGCTAAGGAGAGGTTATCAAATCCTCCCCCTATCTGAGATAACAAGAGTGCCCTTAAAGGTAGTTTATGCAATGATGGCAAGCAGATGATGCAAATTAGGGTTTAAGTATTTTAGGTAGCTTTTATATATGTAATTTTTTTTATTTTTATTTTTTTGTTCTTTTGCAGAAATATTATTTGTAGCCAATGACCTAATATGCTAGAAACATGCTAAAATTAAAAGATATGCAAAGAGATGCTAAAGAAAACCCTAAACCTTCCAAAATTGTCTTGCTGAAAAAATAGAGCCAAAAATCTATAGACTGTATTTCGGCTTGCAGAAACTGCACAGACTGAAATACAATCTATAAAAATTTTGTAAAATACTTTGAATTAAGATGAATCCAAAAAATCAAAATCAAATTTTTTGGAGTTCTAAGAAGGGAGAAACAATTAAAAGAATATGTCAAAATCAAATTTTTTGGAGTTCTAAGAAGGGAGAAACAATTAAAAGAACAGTACATATTTTAGAAGGCCAAAAATTAAAAAACCTAAGAACTCCTTGTGTTCTTCTTCACGAGCCAATTCACAGCAACACCCCTACCGCCATAGGAGATCCCGTCGATTGGGAAAGAGGGTTTTGAAGCTTTAATAATCTCCTATGATTGGATGGCCATGGTGAAGCGCCCGATCCGAGTATCCAAAGAGAACTAAGCCCAAGCAAGTTCTAATACCAAATTGATGCGGAACCTATATATGCATGCAAGTATTTTTTTTTTATTTTTAATATTAAGTTGTATGATTAATCCTAAAGAACAGACTAAGGAACGATGTAAAGAGTTCCATATGAAAATAAGAGGCTACAGCATGCATAATAGGACCTACAAGCAATAAAAATGAAGGATTGCTGAGGCTGAGAAGCCACAGTTGGGCTAGTTCTTCTACAATAAAGCATCTGGCAGGTAGAGGGGGTGTACCTGGCAATGTCTGATCTGCCTGGTGAAGATCGCAGTGAAGAGATCACTCATCCTCGATAGATACGGCCTGGAAAACTAAGCCAGAGACCCACGGATACCTGGCTTTCTGCTCGATGATCCGATTATGGCCTGGCTGGAGTCGTTGGATTTATAGGAGTTGAGGGACCTGCAAACGGCCTATCAGGGGTTAGAAGAATCAAAGGGGAACAAGAAAATAGGAGGAAAAGAGCAAAGGGAAGAAGGTTTTTGGAGTGGGCGGCCAAGGCTTTGGAGGGCAGGCTGGCGGCAGGAGACGAGCAAACACCGGGAAGAAGAAAAGCTCTCAGAAGATCCCTTAATGAACACAGCAGGGAGGCACACAGCAATGAAGAATCAAGAGTATTTCATATATCAAAATTAATTCTCATACAAGAGACTAGGGTCCTTTAAATAGACCCTTAGTCTTGGGCTCCAACTAAGGATACAAAAGTAATTACATAGGAATTCTATTCCCACCCAAACCCTAGCTAGAAAATAAAGAAAAATATGTAGAAAAAATCTCTAAAGTTTCTCTCTCTCCTCTTTCCTTGGTTGGCCAAGGGAGGTGACCCTAGTGGATGACCAAGGGTGGTAAGAATAAGGTCTTGGCACCACTTATCTCCCTTCTTGGGCCTAGGCTGGCCTAGTTTGCTTCAGGACTATGTTTCAGGACTTTAGGACTGCGTTTCAGGGCTTCAAGGCTTCGGGCTTGTCTCCCGGACTTCTGATTTCTTCTCCTAGGATTTTCATGATCCTCGTAGCTTTAGTTGGGTTGGTCTTCACTTGGATGGCTTGGTCCTCACTTGTATGAGTCATTACTGGATATGTACTGAACTCCGGAAAATGACTAGCTCAACATGAGCTGACTAGTACAGGACTCAAGTGATAAAAAAAAATAACTTAGATGAACTAAGCTTTATTACAAATGGACTTGAATATGACTAAGTAATCCATAGATGGTTGAGAAGCCTCTGTCTTATTCTGGTGCCTCTGGTGTCCCCACCAGTTCATGCTCGAAGATCCATGCATGAGCCAAATACAAGAATAATAAAAATAAAAATAATATGTCAAATCTCCATACACCTAGATAAAGTAAAATAAAAAAATATAAATATCTGCTCAAGGATGTGCATCAGGATCTATGCTGGGTGATGTCATCTTCATTCATTGCCTAGTCAACATAGCAATGAACAAGATTAACCTGCAAGCAAGGAAAATAGCAAGCAAAGCACAATGAAACTAGAGTTTAACAAAATTGAATTATGTTTTAATGAATTTCCAAGTATTTTATACAAGGCCTTAGTGACTGATGCAAAAGAAAGGAAAAAGAAGATGCAAAAATGTTGGCCCCAGGCTTGATTTTGATGATAAGCAAAATGTTTGAGTATGTAAGGGATAATAATGATTTGTTTAAGTATGTTTTTAAGCAAATTAGGTAACAAGTTGAATGGATCAAAGAGTATGTTAAGACCATCAAAAAAGAAGTAAAGTTTCAATAGTCTTGGTTGTCTTCAAGAAGCAAAAGAGCCATGAAGATTGATAAACAATTAAAAAATTGAGATAAAGTGGAAGAAATTCATTCTAAGTCATAAAGATCAAGTTTGGAATACATTTCTTGAGTGGAACACCTCAAGTGTCAACCATGGAACTCAAGTGACAACACCCAGCTGAGTATCAAAAGTTTCAAAAGCTTGGCATGCATAATTTTTCAGCTGGCATGCCAGGTGTCGACCTAAGTGTCAACTCAAGACTGTCAAGTGTCGACTCAAGGAGATCAAGTGTGGGCTCAGAGATCAGCTTATGGCCTGAGAACAAAAAAAAATACAGAACATTGGTTTCAAGACTCAATTCAAGTATCAACTCACACATCTCAAGTGTTGACCTAAGTGTCAACTCACCACCTCAAGTGTCGACTCAAGCCGCCCTAACAGTACAGTAACAGCTATATTTTCAAAGTGTAGAATTTGTTTTTAGGTTCCAAATGGCTAGTTTTTCATCTCCAACGGCCATAAATGGTTTTTTCAAAGGTTTTGGAGTATTTGTACCTCAGAGAACATATTGAATTGACAAGAGAGGGAAAAAGAACAAGTATATTGACTTTATACTCAAGAGAATCTTCAAAAAGGGCTAGCATACAAAGTGAAAAGCAAGCATTAAATGATAGCTTTCAATTCTCAACAACCATCAATCCTTCAAGGCTTTTCACCAAGAAGACAACTCAAGAAGAATCTTCCAAAAGCTTCAATGACCACTTTTCAGCTCTTTGAGAGCATTTTAGTTTTACTTACTCTTATTCTTTTGTACTTAAGTTGAAACTAGTTTCAAAGGTATTAAAACTTGTAAGAGGCCATTCCAAGCTTGAAATTGGAAGTGTTTAGGCAAGAGTGGCTTGTGTAAAGGTTGTTGGTGAGTCTAAGTGACAAAACCAACAAGGGTTTGACTTGTGAGCCTGGTTAAAACAAGTTGGTTATAATCTTTGAGGATTATAGTAAAATTCTCAAGGGATACTTGGAGAGTGGATGTAGGTGCTTGGAGTGCACCGAACAACTATAAAATATTATATTTTTATGTTTGTTTTTCTTTGTTATTTGCTCTTATTCATTCACTGCATTTGCTTGACATAATCACATTTGCACAAAGCACTTTCACTACTTTTGGATTAGCACATTCTTGTAAAAAGTTTTTAAAATTCAATTTACCCCCCTCTTAGGTTGCTTCGCTGGGCAACAAGTGGTATCAGAGCTTGATACTCAGTGAAGAGGTCTAACGATCTTAAGTAAAAGATCATGATAGCCCAATATGGTGCTTGTATTACTGAAGGGAAAGCTTCAAACCGACCACGATTGCTCAATGGCATAAACTACACTTATTGAAAAATATGCATGCACATTTACATTCAATCTATAGATTATAATCTTTGGAAAGTAATCATTAAAGGTCCTCAGACACCCACGATTATGGTTAATGGCATTCCCACACCCAGACTTGAAAAAGATTGGGATGAGAATGACATTAAATAAGCAGAATTAAATGCTAAGACTATGAATTTACTATTTTGTGCTTTAGACCCTAGCGAATTCAATAGAATCTCAGCATGTAATTTAGCTAAGGAGATATGGGATACACTTGAAGTTATCCATGAGGGTACAAATCAAGAGAAAAATTCTAAGATTAATATGCTTGTACATACTTATAAAATGTTTAGGATGTGTTGCCGCTCTTCCTCCTGGACCGGGCTCAGTGGATACGCTGGAGAGCTCCTCGACCAGTCGACCTACAGAAAGTCCCTAGGCGCCGGAGGGGCTTCGGCGGGGTACACGCCGATGCTTAAGTTAGAGGAGGAATCAGAGCAACATAATGGAAAGAGTTTAGGGAAAGGAGTTCGCGGTGGAGAAGAAGGACGTTACCCTTTTGCGGAGGTCCCCCGGGTGCCTTTTATAGGCATGGAGTGCCGCCAATATCTGTTGAGGAATAAGCTAGGAAAGCTCGAATATGCCCCCAGGAGAACCGGTGTGATGGCGAGGTTGTGGGTTGGCGACGTGGTAGGAGCGCAGAGTGATGGCCTGGCAGCAAGGGTCGTGGCCATGTGGTGGAGTCTGTTACAACCAAATGTCAGAACTTGTCAGGGAGGAAGGCTCCTAGAAACTTCAGGCGGCCCCTCCAATAGCGGACCAGCCTCAGCCTCAAAGAACCCGACCGTGGCCCCATCAGGGCCTCAAAGAAGCCGACGCATGGGCGGGGAGGCATCCGCCGACCTTTGAAGCTCCCAGGGTCAGCCTCGGGAAAGGGGGCCGTGGGGTCCTCTCCAAGAGCCGGAGAGTCGGACCCTGCACGAGGATCAGCCGACCGGACGTCTGGGACCAGTCCGACCCGGGGCTAGCCGAATGGGCACAACAGGATGAAACCTACTAGATCTATCTCTGAAATGTATGCTAGATTCACTAACATAATCAATAGTTTGAAAGGACTAGGCAAAGTTTATTCTAATGCCAAACTTGTGAATAAAATCCTTAGGTCCCTTCCAACATCATGGGATGTGAAAGTGACAGCGATCCAAGAAGCCAAGGATCTAGATGTGCTACCCTTGGATCAGCTTTTGGGATCTCTCATGACTTATGAGCTATCCCTAAAACAAAAGATGGCTGAAAAAGATTATAGCCCTTGCATCCATAATTCCCAAAGAGAGCACAAGTGATGAGTCCAAAGAAGAAGAAGATGAAGATGAGACCACACTTGTGGCTTGTAAATTTGGAAGATTCTTGAGGAAGAAGAAGCAAGGATTTAAGAAAAAGAAGCAAGTAAAAAAAGAGCCAAGCAAGGAAAAGGAGAAGGAGAAGGAGAAAGAAGGCCTGATTTACTTTGAATGCAAAAAACCTGGCTACTACAAGATGGACTGCCCTCTTCTCCAAAAGGGCAAGAGAAGATTTAAGAAGAAGGCCATGATGGCCACTTGGAGTGAAAGCAAAGACTCCAGTTCGAAGGAAGAATAACAAGAAGTTGCCAACCTTTACCTCATGCAAATGAAGAAGAGGTATGTTCCGAAACTGAAAGTAAGTTTACTTTTGATAAGTTACAAGATGCTTTTGATGAATTGATGATGATTATTTGAAACTAAAGTCAAAGCATAAGGATTTAAGGAAATAGTTTTTGAATTATCTTCCAAAAATGAAGAAGTTTCTAAAGAAAAAGAAAGTTTGGTAAAAGAAATGTTGATTTGAAAGATAAATGCAATAAGCTTTCAAATGAGAAAAATACATTGATTGAAGAAATACAAAGTTTGAAAAAGCTTAAATCAAATTTTGAAAAAGAAAAACTTTTCAAAGAATACAGGACCTTATCCCAAGAAAACAAGATGCTGAAAGATGAGCTTGATAAGGTAAAACCATTTGTTGAAAAGTTTACTTTTAGTTCTGAAAAACTAACTTTACTTTTAAACAATCAAATATCTATTTTTTATAAGGCTGGACTTGGTTATAAACAACAAAGGAAGCAAAAATTATTGAAGAATTTTTTTGTTCTAGCTTCATCTAGTATTACTTGTTTTAGTTGTGGTAAACTTAATCATAAGGCATATTAATGTGATTTAAGAAAGATAAACAAATCAAGAAAAGTTTGGGTTCCAAAAAGAACCTTCACTACTAACCCTAAAGGATCCAAGATGGCTTGGGTACCTAAAACATCAACTTGATCTTTTTTACAGGTGTGTCTTGCAACCAAGGAGAAAGAATCAATATGGTACCTTGATAGTGGTTGCTCAAGATACATGACGGGAGATGTAAAGCAATTCACCTCTCTTGAAGCTTTAAATGGAGGAAATGTGACTTTTGAAGATAATGAAAAAGGTAAAATCATTGGTGTTGATAAAGTTCACATTTCTCCATCTACTTTCATTGATAATGTGTTACTAGTAGAAGGTTTAAAGCACAATTTACTAAGCATTAGCCAATTTTATAATAGAGGTTTTAAAGTTGTTTTTGAATCATCACTTTGCATGGTGTCTAGTCTTAATGATGATGGACTGAAATTCATTGGACATGATCATGGTAACATCTATCTAGTTATCTTGACAATCTTCCTATACAAGATGATGAATGCCTAGTTGCAATGGATGCCAAAATCAATAAGACTAGCTAGTTATGGCATCATAGATTAGGACATTCTAGCATGCATTTATTTTTTAAATTATGTAAAAATAATTTAGTCAAAGATTTGCCAAAACTTAGATTTGAAAAAGATAAGATTTGTAATGCTTGCCAATATGACAAACAAACAAGAACTTCTTTCAAATTTAAGAGAATTGTTTCAATTACTAGGCCACTTGAACTACTCCATATGGATCTCTTTGGGCCAACTAGGACCACAAGCCTAGGAGGCAAGAGATATATGGTTTAGTTATAGTTGATGATTTCTCATGTTTTACTTGGATTTTGTTCTTAGCTCATAAAGATGAATCTTTCTCTACTTTTATAAAGTTTTATAGAAAAGTTTCAAATAAAAAAGGTACATCTATTATTTGCATTCAAAGTGATCATGGAACCGAATTTGAAAATCAGGATTTTAAAGAAATTTGCAATGAAAAAGGTATTGAATACAATTTTTCTGCACCTAGAATACCTCAACAAAATAAGATAGTAGAAAGGAAAAATAGAATCTTAGAAGAAATGGCATGCACTATACTTTATGAAAATGACCTTCCTAGATATTTTTGGACTGAAGCAATCAACACTACATGTTATATTTTAAACCGAGTTTTAATCCAACAGATTTTAAAGAAAACTTCCTATGAACTTTGAAAAGGAAGAAAACTACTATTAAGTATTTTCGTGTGTTGGATGTTGGTGTTTCATGTTAAACAACGGTAAAGATAAATTAAGCAAATTTGATGCCAAGTCAGATAAAGATATCTTCTTAGGATACTCAATAACTAGCAAGGAATATAGGGTTTTCAATAAAAAAACACTTATTATGGAAGAATTCATGCATGTTGTATTTGATGAGTCCACTAACAAGTCCTCTAAAAAAGAGGATATTTCAGATGATGATGTAGGTATTCAAAGACTTAAGAAACTGACTTTGAATGATCCCCCTTCCAAAAAGAACGAGGAAGATCAAAGCAAAGAGGATGAAGAAGAAATCACAAGATCTTTACCAAAGCACAAGGACCTACCTAAGGATATATCGTAATTGGATGAATGCTATTTAAGAAGAACTAAACCAATTTGAAAGAAATAAGGTTTGGACATTAGTAGAAAGACCATCCAATACTTCCACAATAGGCACTAAGTGGGTATATAGGAATAAGTTGGATGAAAATGAAATTATAGCTAGGAATAAGGCTAGATTAGTTGCTAAAGACTACAATCAAGAGGAAGGCATTAATTTTGATGAAACATTTGCTGCTGTTGCTAGACTTGAAGCAATTAGACTTTTACTAGCATTTGCATGTTTCATGAATTTTAAATTATTTAAATGGATGTTAAAAGTATATTTTTAAATGGATACATAGTAGAAGAGGTATATGTAGAACAACCTCTTAGTTTTGAAAATCATGCATATCCTGACCTTGTTTTCAAATTGTATAAAGCTCTTTATGGTTTAAAATAGGCCCCACATGCTTGGTATGATAGATTAAGCAAATTTCTGATTGATAATGGCTTTACTAGGGGTCATGTAGATACTACTTTATTTCTAAGGAGAAAAACTGATGGCCTCTTAGTGGTACAAATCTATATTGATGCCATTATATTTGGTGCCACTAATGAAGCTCATTGTCAAGAGTTTGCTAAGCTTTTGTAGGGTAAGTTCGAGATGAGCATGATAGGAGAATTAAGCTACTTCCTTGGACTCCAAATCAAACAAACCAAAGAAGAGATCTTTATCGACCAAGCTAAGTACACCAAGAAAATTCTGAAAAAGTTTGGGATGGAGAAGACAAAATCTCTTGGCACACCAATGAGCCCTTCATGCAAGCTTGACAAAGATGAATCTGGTAAGAGTGTAGATCAAAAACTTTATAGAGGAATCATTGGCTCATTATTATATTTAACTGCAAGTAGGCCAATATCATGTTTAATATATGTATGTGTGCAAGGTATCAGTCTAAACCTAAAGAATCTCATTTATTGGCTGTCAAACGCATACTTAGATATCTATCTAGCACTATTGACATTGGTTTGTGGTAGTCTAAGAACTCAGCAATAGCATTGATTTCTTATTCTAATGCTGATTTTGCTGGTTATAAACTAGATAAAAAAGCACATCAGGAACCTGTCAATTTTTTGGAGTTAATTTAATCTCTTAGTTTAGCAAGAAATAGAATTTAGTTGCACTATCTATACTAAAGCTGAGTATATTACAGCTAAAAGTTGTTGTGCTCAAATCTTGTGGATTAAACAACAACTTGAAGATTTTGATATTAAATTAACTAAAACACCTATTAGATGTGACAACACTAGTACAATCAACTTAACTAAAAATCCTGTGCAACATTGAAGAAGTAAATACATTAAAATAAGGCATCATTTCTGTTGACCCCTGAAATGATTTTGATGATTACAAAATATTGGAGCATGTATTTGATACTAATGATCTTTAAGTATTTGAGATGTTTTTGTAGGGCATTTCTATTGAACAATCATCAACCCTACATTTTCAAGATAATTGGGATCAATCCATGTATTTAAGAAAAGTTTCATGTATGTCTCATTCATTTGAGAGACCTAGCTAAATTTATTTATATAATCATATAAAAGGGCCAAATAAATGTAATTTTAAGATTAAACATCTTAGATTAGGTTTACAAGTTGTTTGGAAGGAGTTGGAAGCCATTTGGAAGCTTTTGGAAGCAAGTTCACTTGAGCTGACTTAATTATTAGAGCTGATACATTCCCATGGCGTAGCACGACATGGTACAGAAAGTTTCAGGTTTCAGCTAACCGAGCCGACTCAAGCAGAACTCAAGCTGACTCTTCTAAAACTATGAAAAATGGGTTTCTAAGATTTATGGCATCTGAGCCGACTCAATGGAATCCAAGCCAACTCTTTCAGAACTACTAAACTACTGGACTGAGTATCGAAGTTGACTCAATCATCCGAGTTGACTCAATTTTCTGGTTCTGCTATAGTAATGACTAGTTCCATAATTCAAATTTCTTAGAATTCAAAACTTCTAATGGCTAGATTTCAACTCCCAAGGCACTCCAATAGTCATATCCATCTAGAAACACTTCAAGAGACTATAAATGATGGATCTAAACAAGTTTTGAATAATCTTTATGAGGGTATTAAATATTTCAAGAGTTTTCAAGTAAAGACTTAAGTTCTTCACCAACTTTCAATTACCATCTTGAGTCAACCTTTGAAATATTAAAAAAGACATTGAAGAGCATTGAAGAAGCTTTCAAGAAGGCCTCATTAAGAGCTTCAACTACAACCATTCAAATCTTTGGGTTTATTTTAAGTGTTGCTTCCTTTTATACTCTATTTTGAGTTGTTACAAGTGCAGTAAAGAGCTGTAACTTGTAAGTTGTTTTAAAGGTTATTAGTGAGCCTTGAAAACCAAGTTGGGTTGTTAGTGAGCCCGAGAAAACTAACATTGTATTGAGTTTTGGATTGTGAGCTCGTTGCAAAACAATCTGGCTGTATTCGGATGAATATAATGGAAATCCCAAGTATGCACCTTGGGTAGTGGATGTAAGAGTTGGGTTGCTCCAAACCACTCTAAATCTTGCTGTGTTTGTGATTGGTCTTGTTTTTTTATTTGCTTTCGTAGGCATTACTCTAATAACTTCCTCACCACACAAGTTTTATTTGGCACACACTTGTTAAATTTTTTAAACCCAATTCACCCCCTCTTGGGTTGGCCTACTGGGCAACAATTACATAAGATATAATGTGCAACATGAAGATGTTATGCTTGAATTTGTGTATACTGATAATCAACTATCTGATATCTTTACAAAATCTCTTAGTGAAGATAGATTTTGCATGATTAGGAGAGAATTAAGAGTTATAGATCCTTTTTGAGTAGCTTTTTCTCAATTTTTTCTCCTAGACTTTCCTTTGCTATAAACCATTAAAATTCATCATTTTGAAGGATTTAGAGCTTATTTAATTGTTTCCCATTGATTTCCATTGATTCCCATTTTTTCCTAATTTTTCTTGAAATTTTGAATTTTTCTGACACTGAAGTGTCGACACTTGGAGAAATCGCAAGTGTCGACTCACGACCAGAACTCAGGTATTTCAAGGGCTTTCCGTAGGTAGTTTCTCACTTCCATTTTCTAATCCTAGTCTCCCCTATTCTTCACATAGTCCTCCCAAACTTAGAATATCTTCCAAACAATCTAGATTGAGAGACTCTGACTCGTATCCACCCTCCAATCCTCATTCTTGCACCTAATCTGATGTGGTATAAAGCTCTGATACCAGAAATGATGAGGGACTAACTAGATGCGAAGATGAAATGACGATGCAAGTGATTTTTTAGGGTTTTGTGATTTTTAGGTTTCAATGGTTTTCTTTGGATTCCCAAAAATAAGTATGAGATGATATAGGGTTCTACAATAACAAGAACTATCAAGAAGCAGGTAGTTCCTAAACAATGATAAAGAGAGCACCTCGGGATTGAGAAACCCCGTAGGACTTAGCTCTCCGATCAAGACCTACTTAGGAGTCAGGGGGCAAACCTTAAAGATCTGAGGCACCCGATGCAGAGATCGCTTACTTGGTGGATGTGGCCTAGATGCTCGAGCCGTCAACCCTGCGGAGGCGTCGGCTGGCTATTCAAAGATCTCGATGGCAAAGGCAACCGTCTCCGTACTCGTGTCACCTGGAGGACCTGCGAGCATTCAAAGAAGATAAAGGTTAAGCTTCAATCAGAAGGACAGCAGTGGAAGAATGAAAGAGTGGTTGAAGTGATGGTGGAGTTCTGCTTGATTCAGAGTCGGATGATGGAGTTGCGGAAGTGACGGTAGTTTAAGGCCTCACACCTCTTGACGCCCGAAGGCGAAGGCGCTCCCTCACGAAGATCAATGTTCCTAGTGAATGAAGGCAACTAGCAAGAGATTGAACTCAAGAAATATAATTTTTTCATTCATCAAAATTTAAAAATTAGAATAAACCCTTAATGAACCGACCCAAAGAGAACATCCTCAAGAGATAGTTGAAGCTCTGAAAGGATTTGAGGATGTACTTCCTGATGAGTTACCTGATCAACTTCCACCCGTGAGAGACATCCATCATACTACAGACTTGGTCCTAGGATCTTCTTTAATAGACCTTCCTCACAATGGGATTGACCCTAGCAAGCCCCAAGATCTACCAGAACAAGTGGACCATATGACACCTATAGAACAATGTCCAAATTTTAAGGTTATCCTAAATAATCAAGGTCTGTTTCATGTTTCCCATAAACCACCCCAAGACTCCGATTCTTATTTCCTACCTTTCCCTGAGCCTTCTCACATTTCTAGAGCCACGAGGTTACATTTTGCTGAGATTTCTAGGTTGCATGAATCCCTAGAGCCCCCCCATTTGCTACCTACTTCTGGTATACCTTATGGCACTTGCTAGAGATCCATGGTAATTTTTCTTGTGCATACCAGACCAGGGTCAAACCTAGAGAGTTAGTAGTCTATTAGGTTTAGACCCTAGGAGCCCAATAAAATTCCTCTTAATAGGAATGCATAGTTGAGTCCGCATTTTGCATTATACTAGAATTCTGCATTAAGTACAAATTCCAAAATAATTTGACTAATTTTCAAAAGAGAACTAAAGAGTTTGATCAAAGGGATTATGTAATGATTAGGCTTAGGCCTGAACGGTTTTCACCGAGAACCGTTAAGAAACTTCATGCTCATGGAGTTGGCCCCTTTAGAGTGATAAAGAGAGTTGGCCCTAATGCCTACATTCTTGAGCTACCCCCGAATTATGGTATTAGCTCGACTTTCAATATCTCAGACTTAGTCAAGTACAGGGAACCAGCAAACATACCTAGCGAGCCATTTGGGCCTGACCTTTCTTTTGAAAGTGAACCCGAACCTGAGTGTCCACCTCCAATTATACCTGAGAGAGGAGAGCGGATCGAGCATGTCCTGGATGACCAAGCTATCACTATCCAGGGCAAAGGTTATCAACGTTTCTTAGTCCGATGGCAAGGCCGACCTAAGTCCGATGACTCGTGGATTACCCGGGATGACTTGCAGCGCCTCGATCCCAACCTTCTGGAGGAGCACCTAAGCCAACTCAACTCTTACTCGACAGGGTCGAGTTCCTCCACCCCAGGAGAATTGGTGTGGGCATAGATCTGGTTAAGGTTTTAATTTTCGGGTCTTGTAATAAGGCTTTAAACCTCAACCTTGTAATTTTCCTTTTGCTTTGAATTGAGTCTGTGCTTTGACCAATTGGGTCAAATTATGTCCTGTAATTCAGTCCAGTCTGAGTCTGTTGGAAGTATGGGTCCATGCAAGAATTGGTCTTAAAATTTAGTCTCCTTGGAGCCATGTTTGGAAGGAATCCAAGTCAGCTCAGGGCCCACCTTGTCATCCTATATGGCGCCATGACATCTTGCCATGAGGGCAGCACACTTGTCATCCTTGGACGCCCAAAGAAAAGGAACACATCACTTGGCACTAGCCCTTTTTCTGGTGCGGGCACCAGACTCAGAAGAAGACTTCAGGGCTCCATCTGGATCTCTGATTGACCTTGCCCGAAGAATTAGGGTTTTCTAGTTTTGTAATAAGGGTTGACTTGGTCAACTCAATTTTAGTCTTGAGTCTGTATTTCCCTGTAATTTAAATTTTGTTGAGTCATGTTGACTCAGTACAAGTCCTAGTAGTGGTCTAGGTCTTCTCCAGGTTGGTGCCTCTTTTTTTTTTCAGTCAAGTCAAGGTCTAGGGTGCCACATTTTTTCTCCAGGCCCAAGCAAGTGGGCGCCACACTCCCAGCCACACGCCAGAGTCCAGGAGGTGCCACATCTCCATCCAGTGTCTTTGGTCCCTACACCACAAGAAGTAAGTTCCTTTTTTTCTTGCACCACTTGGGAGAGAAATCCATCAAGATACCTCAATCCAAGGAGGAGCCAATTTCTTTCCAAAAAACCCAAGCCAGGATGGCAAGAATTTTTCTTGAAGAGAGGATCAAGGAGGTGCCCCACAATGTTCCATAAAAATCCAAGTTATAAAAGGGAAGAGAGCATGTCTTGGGGAGGAATTCAAGGAGGTTCCCAAAAGTTTCCAAAAGTGCCAAAGCCATGAAAGGAAGAAGCCTAAACTTGTGGAGCAAGACTAGGAGGTGTCCAAATGAGCCAAACCATGAAGGAAAAATCCTTGATTCATGGAGAGATACTAGGAGACCCCCATAACCTGCCATTTGGAGCTGATTTTCAAGTTTTCTTGGAGTTTTTGGGCTGCCCACTCATGGAAGGAGTCTTGGGAAGAGAATTTGATGCCTAAAGTGTGGGTTAGTCCTATTAGTCCCACATGGAAAATGTATAAAATTTTATTTCTTTGTTATGTCTATATATTCAACTCTATGTAACTCTTGAATTTAACTGATGAATGAATTCAAATTTTGTGTGAGAAACTTTATGTTTCTCTCTTCCGCACTTGCATCCAGGTGTTGAGCTCCGTGAGGGAGTAAATCCGGGTTCCCTAGGAACCTTGAGGAGGTGTGAGATCTCCAACCCCAAAACCTAGGTTAGCCACTTCACTTCCAAACCCTAGCCGCCCATCATCCTCTTCACTCCACCAAACCCTAGCCTACCCCATCTCTCACAGCCCCTCTCTCCAAGTAGAGGGCCGACCACCAGCATCCAGGTCCAGTTCGGCTGCTTCGAAGACAGAGCAAATCCCAGAGGAAGCCAGATCAACATCCAGGAGAATCAGGATTTCAGCAACATCAGCTTTCAAGTTCTTCTATCTGGTAAATCTTTCTTTGAGTTTCTGGTTCTTCTTTTGTTCTTCTTCTTCCAGATCCTGAGTTCGAGAAGAAGGCCAACCTTACCATAGGACTACAATCCGAGAATCTATTGCGAAGATACCCCGTCTCCAAGGATCCTACAATCTGCTCGAGAGTGTCCTTCAATTGAAGCAACGAGAGATATCACAGTCAGGTATAAAACTTTCTCTTCTCTCTTCGTCTGTTTCTTGAAAGAGGAGTAAACCTAGGTGGGGGTTTGTCAATCCCAGCGATCCTACTTTGAGTTACTCTGATAATCCACTCCTTTTAATTGTGCTTTCTGTCATTTTTAGTTTCTTTCAACATTAGTTATCTTTCCTTTGAGTCAAAGCCGACTTCTGAAAATATATATATAAAAAAAAGAATTAGTCTTAATTTACTTTCGCATCGCATTATCTCTTTTGTTCTGCATCAATTTTGGTATCAGAACTTTCGTTCTGCATCAATTTTAGTATCAGAGCTTTCGTTCTGCATCAATTTTGGTATCAGAGCCCTGTCTAGGGTTTCTGACTTGCTTGCATGTTTTGAGTGTCTCTCTTTTTTACTTTGTCTGCTCGAAGTAGACTCCCCAGGATGTCCGGTCCTAGGAACGAAGTGAGGTGCAAACCTCCTCTTCCCATTCCACAGGGTGTTCCTAGGGCATGTAGGGGATCCGCTAGGTTACAACTTCGTAGCAGGAATTGTAAACGGGGAAAGCACCCTGTTTTTAGTCTGTAACTGCCCTATTGCAGGAATTGTTTCTCACTACAAGTAACTCAAAATTGTGTGATTTTTGTTTTGGTGGAACCAGCATAATTGAAGCTATTTTACATAAGTTTCTTGTAATTTATTGGTTTCTGTGAGATTTTTAAGAGTTAAATTACTGCAACTCTGTTTCTGTGTTTCTGCAATTCAGTTTTTTTGAGTGATCATCTCCTAATTCATCTTAAGGGCATTTGAGCATCTAAGATAAGGGGAGGAGTTGATAACCTCTCCTTAGCCCAAAACCACCACCCACTCATTCGATCCTAAGCCTAATTTTAAAATTTATTAGACTTAATTTGCCCTAGTGGGCTAGGGACATCAACAAGTCAGGTCAAGGCTAGTGTTGAGTCAGTTTGTCTAGTTACTCTGTGTGTACTTTGTACTCAGTGTCTAGAACAGTGGTTCAGGGATTCTATCCCGAAGGGCTTGTGTGCTGGTCCGCCTACCTGGCCAATCTTGATTGGTGTCTAGGATTGGCATTTAGGGACCTAACACTCCCCTTACACCTGCCTGGCTGAGTCCCAAGTTACTACAGGCTAGCTTGCCACTCTGATTGGGCATCTAGTTTGGGCTCTAGGTCTAGTTAGCCCATAGTCGTTTCAGTCGAGTCTCATTTGGTGTGCTTGCTTGCATCATCATGTCCATCCAGAACGGAGTACCCTACCAACCTGGTCAAACCCAACCTGATTTAGAGGCCATGATTAGAACTCTTACCGAAAGTATGACCAAATTGAGTCAGGATATGAATGAGGATTTTGCCTAGTTTAGAGACCGAGCCCAGGGACTTGAGAAACGTAGACATCAAAATTGGACCCCTGATCCAAAATTTAATAGGCCCCAACCTCACCCATGCCAGGAGCCTCGGAGGACCTTATACTGTGATCCCGAGCATAACCCTAGGAGCCTATACCCATACTTGGTTGACTCAGAGAAGGGACCCATTAGGAACACCGAACCTTATGCACCCACTTTTGATGGAAGACAAGAGACATATATTAAGTGGGAAGAACAAATGGATCGGTATTTTGAGTGCACTAACATATCAGAATTAGGACAAGTTAGGTTGGCCAAAACAAAGTTCACCAAACATGCTAGGTCGCATTGGTATGCTATTGAGCGTGAGTGTTATCGAAGAAAAGAAAAGAGGAAATATATTTGAGAGATATGAGAAGTAAGTTGAGAGATAGGTACCTTGGTAGATCCTATGAGAAAAGACTTTTAGACCAATGGTACCAATTGCGACAAGGTAATAGGCCTATGTCTAAATATATTGAGGACTTCCAGTGGTATGACATGAAATGCAATACCATTGAGACCGAAGCTCAGATCACATCGAGGTTTAGGGTTGGGTTACACCCAGACATTTATAGGAAGCTATGCCTTGAAAAGACAATAAGTTAGACCGAGCCTACCAAGAAGCCCAAGAATATGAGTGGTCTTTAAGATATAACCAATCAAGTACTTTGGACTTAAAGCCAACCTCTACCAACTTGAGTCAAGTTCCGATTGATCCGACATCCGTAGTGAACCAGACATTTGTTTGTCAATTCCCACTTGTGTCACCTCTTGACCAGAAGGATAACACTGAGAAGGAGTTAGGCATGGCCATCCCAAAATTAGTTGACCCGACCAGAGCCGTACTTAAAGAGGAATCAAAGGAGAATAGATTAGAACCTTTCAGTGAGATTGAGGAAGAAATATATGAGCCTGACATAAGTTTGATAGATGAATATGAAGAAGAAGAATTTGAGGATATCTCTCCTGATAATTCAATTAACCAACTCTACCTAATGGGGTTATTGAGGGGACCCCTGCCACTCTAGGAATTCAGGAGCTAACCCTAAGAGAAGACCCTATTGAGGAAGTTCAGGAAGAGGAAATTACACCAAATGAAAGTTTAAGTGAGAATACCCCTGAACTCATTGAGGAATCCAAAGAAGACACCCCTGAGTCAAATATGGTAGAGAAGTGTGAAGAAGGAAGGGGTTCACAAGAATTGCCCATTGAGAAGGTCCAAGAACAAGAAAAAGACAGTAGCTTAGAGGACTTTCTAGATAAACATTCCAAAGACCTTCCTGATAACCTTCCACCTTCTAGGAGCACCCAGCCAATCCTAGAACTTGCACTTGTAGACCCTCATAGAGCAAATCATGAGGTTTGGATGAGTACACCTATAGAACAATGTCCTCATTTTAAGGTCTCCTGAATAACCAAGGTATGTTTCTTGTTTCCTATAAGCCACCTCAAAACTCTGATTCTTATTTCCTACCTTTCCTGAATCTTCTCATGTTTCTAGAGCTATGGGATTACACTTTACTGAGATCTCTAGGTTGCAAGACTCCTTAGAACCTATTAGGTTTGCCACCTACTTCTGGAAGACCTTATGGCACCTACTAGGCATCCATAATAAGTTTTCATGCTCTGCATGCCCTCCTCCGACCCAAGGTCAAACCTAGAAAGCCTTAGTTTGTTAGGTTTAGACCTAGGGTTCCTTTGGAATAAAGTCCATTCTTTAGGAATGCATCGTCAGTCTAGTTTAGTTTTTCTTGACCCTTTACTAGGCTTTGGCTTAGATTTGGTTTGATTGAGAGCACCAGGAATTGGGATTTGTATTTTGTCCAGGGCTGAAATTGCATTCAATGTTTCGATCAATAGGTCTATAGGCTAGAGTCCCTTTGAAATTGTTCATGGATACAAGCCTCACACACCACTTGATCTGATTTCTCTATTAGCCCACACACACAAGTCTCTTGATGCACTTGCATAGCATGTAAAGGACTTGCATAAAGAAATTCATGCCAAAATAACTTTAAGTAATGAAACTTATAAGAAGTTGGCTGATTCTTAAAGACGAGTCAAAACTTTTGTTGAGAGAGACTATGTAATGATTAGGTTAAGGCCTGAGCGATTTTTTCCTGGAACCGTTAGAAAGTTACATGCTAAAGGAGCTGGACCATTTAGAGTAGTGAAGAGAGTAGGATCCAATGCCTATGTGCTCGAGTTGCCTCCAGAACTAGGCAATAGCTCTACTTTCAACATTACAGACTTAGTAGAGTATAGGGAGCCAGCTATGATTCCTAGTAAGTCTTTGAAACCTAATCCTGTATTGAGTGATCCCGACCCTGTGTCCAACAAACTGGCCTATGAGGAAAGACCATATTGAAAAGATCCTGAATGATCAGGTTATCTCTACTCGTAATCGAGGATACCAAAGATACCTGGTCCGCTGGCAAGGAAGGCCAGATTCTGATGACTCTTGGATCTCCCGAGAAGAATTACAAGAATTGGACCCAGACCTCTTGGAGAGATACCAGAGCCAGCTTGATCCATACTCGACAGGGTCGAGTTCCTCCCACCCCGGGAGAATTGGTGCGGGCACCAGACTAAGAAGAAGACTTCAGGGCTCCATCTGGATCTCTGATTGACCTTGCCCGAAGAATTAGGGTTTTCTAGTTTTGTAATAAGGTTGACTTGGTCAACTCAATTTTAGTCTTGAGTCTGTATTTCCCTGCAATTTAAATTTTGTTGAGTCATGTTGACTCAGTACAAGTCCTAGTAGTGGTCTAGGTCTTCTCCAGGTTGGTGCCTTTTTTTTTTTCAGTCAAGTCAAGGTCCAAGGTGCCACATTTTTTCTCCCAGGCCCAAGCAAGTGGGCGCCACACTCCCAGCACACGCCCAGAGTCCAGGAGGCGCAACATCTCCATCCAGTGTCTTTGGTCCCTACACCACAAGAAGTAAGTTCCTTTTTTTTCTTGCACCACTTGGGAGAGAAATCCATCAAGATACCTCAATCCAAGGAGGAGCCAATTTCTTTCCAGAAAAACCCAAGCCAGGATGGCAAGAATTTCTTGAAGAGAGGATCAAGGAGGTGCCCCACAATGTTCCATAAAAATCCAAGTTATAAAAGGGAAGAGAATGTCTTGGGGAGGAATTCAAGGAGGTTCCCAAAAGTTTTCAAAAGTGCCAAAGCCATGAAAGGAAGAAGCCTAAACTTGTGGAGCAAGACTAGGAGGTGTCCAAATGAGCCAAACCATGAAGGGAAAATCCTTGATTCATGGAGAGATACTAGGAGACACCCCCATAACCTGCCATTTGGAGCTGATTTTCAAGTTTTCTTGGAGTTTTTGGGCTGCCCACTCATGGAAGGAGTCTTGGGAAGAGAATTTGATGCCTAAAGTGTGGGTTAGTCCTATTAGTCCCACATGAAAAATGTATAAAATTTTATTTCTTTGTTATGTCTATATATCAACTCTATGTAACTCTTGATTTAACTGATGAATGAATTCAAAATTTGTGTGAGAAACTTTATGTTTCTCTCTTCCGCACTTGCATCCAGGTGTTGAGCTCCGTGAGGGAGTAAATCCGGGTTCCCTAGGAACCTTGAGGAGGGTGTGAGATCTCCAACCCCAAAACCCTAGGTTAGCCACTTCACTTCCAAACCCTAGCCGCCCATCATCCTCTTCACTCCACCAAACCCTAGCCTACCCCATCTCTCACGGCCCCTCTCTCCAAGTAGAGGCCGACCACCAGCATCCAGGTCCAGTTCGGCTGCTTCGAAGACAGAGCAAATCCCAGAGGAAGCCAGATCAACATCTAGGAGAATCAGGATTTCAGCAACATCAGCTTTCAAGTTCTTCTATCTGGTAAATCTTTCTTTGAGTTTCTTTCTGGTTCTTCTTTGTTCTTCTTCTTCCAGATCCTGAGTTCGAGAAGAAGGCCAACTTGCCATAGGACTACAATCCGAGAATCCATTACGAAGATACCCCGTCTCCAAGGATCCTACAATCTGCTCGAGAGTGTCCTTCAATTGAAGCAACGAGAGATATCACAGTCAGGTATAAAACCTTCTCTTCTCTCTTCGTCTGTTTCTTGAAAGAGGAGTAAATCCTAGGTCTGGGGTTTGTCAATCCCCAGCGATCCTACTTTTGAGTTACTCTGATAATCCACTCCTTTTAATTGTGCTTTCTGTCATTTTTAGTTTCTTTCAACATTAGTTATCTTTCCTTTGAGTCAAAGCCGACTTCTGAAAATATATATATAAAAAAAAAGAATTAGTCTTAATTTACTTTCGCATCGCATTATCTCTTTTGTTCTGCATCAATTTTGGTATCAGAACTTTCGTTCTGCATCAATTTTGGTATCAGATCTTTCGTTCTGCATCATTTTCCCTCCCCCTATCAAGCTCCTTTCCAAGCAAGGGTGGTCAGCCAAAGAGAAGGTCAATGGGAGTTGAAGTGGGGAATTCAAATCCCTTGCTTCAAGCCCTCCAATCAAGTCTTCTTCCCAAATTGTTGGAACCTCTTTGGAAGGAAGAGACAAGATCCATGGGCGCCTCCACCTCACACTCCCAATGTCATGCCTTGTACCAAAAAAGGATGCACAACCAATGAAGGAAGAAGAACACATGTTTTGCTCCAAGCCTCTCTTCATGTTTTCTTCCAAAACAAAGAAGCTTCTTTCCAAGTTCAAGGCGCCAAGATCCCTCCTCCAAGCCTTGCATCATGCCATGCCCAATCAAGATAGCTCTTGGTCGGCCAAGGAGAGAAGAAAAGTCAAAAGTTTGGGCGACCATTCAAAAATTTTGTAAATTCTTATTTGAAATTCAAAAGGGTCATAAGGTGCCTATTTAAAGGACCTAACCCCTCCTTGTAATTTTTAAATTTTGATGAATGAAAAAAATTATATTCTTGAGTTCAATCTCTTGCTAGTTGCCTTCGTTCACTAGGAACGTCGATCTCCGTGAGGGAGCGCCTTCGCCTTCGGGTGTCGAGAGGTGTAAGGCCTCAATCTACCATCACTTCCACAACTCCATCATCCGACTCCGAATCAAGCAGAACTCCATCACTTCAACCACTCTTTCTTTCATCTTCCACTACTTTTCTTATGATTGAAGCTTAACCTTTATCTTCTTTGAATGCTCGCAGGTCCTCCAGGTGACACGAGTATGGAGATGGTTGCCTTTGCCATCGAGATCTTTGAATAGCTAGCCGGTGCCTCCGTAGGGTTGATGGCTCAAGCATCCAGGCCGCATCTGCCAAAGTGAGCGATCTCTGCATCGAGCGCTTCAGATCTTTGAGGTTTACTCCCTGACTCCTAAGTAGGTCTTGATCGGAGAGCTAAGTCCTACGGGGTTTCTCAATCCCAGGGTCCTCTCTTTATCATTGTTTAGGGACTACCTGCTTCTTGATAGTTCTTGTTATTGTAGAACCCTAGATCATCTCTTACTTATTTTTGGGAATCCAAAGAAAACCATTAAAACCTAAAAATCACAAAATCCTAAAAAATCACTTGCATCATCATTTCATCTTTGCATCTAGTTAGTCCCCCATCATAAACCCTTCATCCACCACAATGGGTCCAAGGAAAGAACTCGCCCACAAGGGAAAGTGGCCTACTATTGTGTTTGGTTGAAGTGAAAGAAGATCTAAAGCAAGGCACGAGTAGAGTGAGGAGGTCCCACGACCTCCACCATCTCCGGCTGTAGAAAGAATGTTTAAAAAGGTGATAGCCAGTGGAAGAAGGATAGATTTCCAGTGGATGGATCGAGAGGGTTTCTAGCTCGCTCAGCGGTTGTGCTCAATTGGTTGTGAGAGTTTTTGCTCGATGAGGGAATGCTTTTATCCCCATTTGATTCATGAGTTTAATGGTACTCTAGCTCAAGGTGTAGACGGTTGGTCAGCAGAAGTAAGAGGAAGGTAGATACCCCTCTCAGCAGAGGTTCTGAGCAGAGTATGGGAGCTACCACTCAGAGGAGTGACATTGGTTCAATGTCTGACATAGTAGAGGCATTATGGTGCATTCTAAAGAGGGATGATGTTACAGGGTTCACCACAGTAGTGGCGAACTAGTTATTCATTCAGATGAGACTGTTTCACCACGTCATCGCTTGTATTATTCTGTCGAAGACGGGACGATTCAATTTATACTAAGAGAGAGCTTGTGGTGATGGTGAGTATGGTCAGAGGATTCAGACTGAATTTGCCTGGGTTATGTGCAGACAGATGCAGGAGGTGGCATCTAGTCAGCAACTTTGTCTGCCATACAGGATGGCCCTCACCAGACTCTTCAGCCTTTGAGATCTCATTGGAGGGAGAGTCCCCGAAGGAGATCCTTCATACTGATACTTATGATGAGCAGTCACTCCATCGAATGGGGTATCGCAAGATTCGAGATCGGTGGGTCAGACAAGATGAGACTGAGGAGACTACAGAGTCTACAGAGGAGGAGCTCCGAGCTTAGGAGGCAGGACCTTCTAGAGCTAAGGAAGTAGGACCTTCTAAAGCTGAGGAGGCAGGACCTTCTAGAGTCACAGAGGAGGCCGGACCATTAGAGGCCTGGAGTGACAACGAGCCTCAATAGCAGAGGATTTTACTACCACTCCTCCACCAGTCACAGGGACTTCTAGACGATCAGAGAGAGCTTTTAGGAGAGAGGACTTACTTTAGATTTCATTCAGGCTACAGAGGTTGGAGATGGAGTTCGGGGATTATAAAGCACAAACAAATTTCCAGCTCGACCTTCTGAGATCAGAGATGGAGTCATGCTTTTCCTAGGTGCTGGCGGCCATAGCACAGATCAGCACAATGATTATGGCCGTAGATGCACCAGACTCTCCACCTCCGCCATAAGATTCACCCATAGGCCAGGAGTCTCCATAACCTCAAACTAAGGATCCCGTTGTTGGGAATTGTGTCCCAAAGCCAATTGTCTAGGCTGTAGATGGTTGTACTACTTTGTATTTATATATGAATTCTTTATAATAAATAAAAGTTATTTATTTTTGGCTGTCCATCATTTTACATTTTCTGTAATGAACTCTTGTATGATGGAGTCCTTAGAACTACTTTGTTTTGATATAGAGAGGATATATCAAGTAGTTCTTAAACTGGTTCACAACCAAATGATATATTGTTATAGGATGACAATGTATCAAGTGTAGGTTGTTGTATATCACATTTATTGGTGTCCTCTTAACCAAAGAGTGTGGAGACACTAGTGTGACATACAAGTGAAGTGTATGACATTTCACTAAACATGACCATCTGCGGAGCTCCCTTCTGCCAAAGGGTGCTCGCGAAAAATATGGGTATAAGTGTCCCTCATACCTGAGGTCACCATGGCAGCTTGCAAGCAACTCACTATACTTTGGTGCTGGACTATCTAGATTTTAAATCCAGTGATGGAAGGTTTCTGGGTATAGTCAAGTACTTGTGGAGCGGTGATGGATCAAGATGGAATTGATCTCTCCAAATAGTTTGGAGTGATGAATGACTCACTATGTCTCAATTCAGCAAAACCTTGTCCAGGGTAGTTCTTGTGAGGAGTTACAGAACTTGTGAGGTTGAGACATGATCTGAATAGACTAAATTAGGGTTGGCAGTCAAACCCTAGGTCATCCTGAGCATTGTAAGGTCAAAGGGATGAATTATGCGGCAACCATATGCCAGAGATTCTTGTGAGGTGCTCTGCATCTTCGACCTATTCGAACGTCGGGTATCATTGCTAGATGAGGACTTTGACTGGTACTGGAAATGTTCTAGTGCTACCGGTTTAGTGTTCGAACCTATGGGGTCACACACCATAGAGGATTTTTATCTGATCTTTTGGGCTAATCATGATTGAGAATCGTTTGCCATCACCTGAAGTCAATATGGGACTTTGCTCCAAGTGTCGACACTTGGATTTTTGCAGGTGTCGACACTTGGTGAAGTGTCGACACTTGGCAATTTTTCGAGTATCGACACTTCCTGTGATGAGCAAAAATCTAGGAGGATTTCGTGAGAGTTTTTTTGATAGGTTTTGACCTGGTTTGAATTTCGAATTCAAACCATTTTTGCTCCAAGGCTTTTTGGTATGAATGTCATACTTATCTTAATGTGTTGGACCATTTGGAATGGCCTTGATCCTCTCCTCCAATCTCTCCCTCCATCTCTCCTCCTTCCTTCTTCTCCCTCTCCTGGTAACCCCTATAAATATAGGTCTTTATAGTGGCTGCTGAGGTTACATGAACAGCAAGAGAGAAAAGAAAAGAGAGGAAGAAGAAGGGCTTTGTGAGAGGTTTAGGGATTGGGTGTGAGCCACCTAGCAATCAAGCTAGGTCTTGGGAAAGAGGTTTTGGAAAGGGGTTCCTGCTCTCTTTCTTGTCTTCCTGGAAGAAGAAGTTCAGCCCATGGATCCCGAAGAGCTAGCACTCCAAGGGAGTTGATCAGATCGAGACCAGGTGTGGACATCCTGTAGGGGCCAGACACGTGTGTGGCTCGAGCTCCCTCCTCCTTCTTACAGCACTCCTTGGCTTCTCTCTTATGAAAAAGGTATGGTACTTTTATGTTTTCTCTTGCTTTGATGTTTATATGCATGCTAGGTTATTATACTAGATCCTGTTGCGGGCAGATCGATAGATGGTTTAGATCTATCTACTGAGCCTTCCACTATGCATGTCTTAAAAATATTTTAAAATGCATATTCTCTGCCCTGTTTCTTGCATAATGTATGTTAGGTGTAGGTGTTTTTCACCTTCACTCGTACCATCATAGGATCCCCCTCCATCTCAGCACCAAGATCCAGAACTGTAGTAGAACTCATAGACTGGAGGCAAGCAGGAGGATACACGATATCAGACACTGGGCGCTGAGGATTCAGACTCAAAGTCAGACTCCGATTCACCCTCAGATAGACCAGTAGATGTTCCACAACATCTGTATCTTAGAGTAGACCCTTGGCATCGAGACAGATTCCGGTCGTGTTTCCTCTATTCGTAGGACTAGGACCCGTTCAGTCAGACCTGGAACACCCAGATCTAGAGTCACAGCCCCGTTAGTTATAGAGTTTCCCTCTGATGAAAAGTGATGTTAGGTTGTAGGTCTCTAGGAATCTTTAGGCATCTATTGTTTGACTCTTGATGATGTATCTTTTGATGACTTATGCATTTTGGGAAATTGTACTTTATGATGATATGTTTTGTGATGTTGTATCAGATATAGTTTGATTTATAATATGTAGTTTATACTTTGCCTATCTTATATCCATTTGATCTATGCTATCTATTTGATCTATGAAATGATATTTATATCTTTCATGCTTCTCTCACTTGTCTATCTTGTTTCTCACTGTATGCATGTACTCAGGGAAAGTAACATTCAGGGGGAGCATCCACAAAGATAAAATTTATTTCTTTAATGATGACAAAAAGGGGAAGAAATTTAGAAAGATACTATATAAGCAATGCATATGTAGAGAGTAAAGAGTAATCCAAGAAGAAATTGAGAGCTAGGCCAACAATCAAAGAATTTTTCAATTTTCAAAAAAAACTTAATTTGCTCTGATGAAATGCAAAGTAAATCCATCATCCTTAAAATGGATCTGCTTTGTTAAATATATTAACTAAGTATCTCATTTTTTTATGCTCTGATACATCCTTTTAACATCATATGTAACAATCCATAATTTTTTTTGCTCTGATACACCTTTTAAACATCTTATGCAATTTGCTCTGATACATTGTACCTTGATACTTTGTTTTCTTACTTTGATACATTCCTTTTTCAAACATTGCTCTGATATATTCTTTCAAACATTATATACAAGTTTGCCTTGATTACATTTGGGGACATTCTTAACACTTCCTAAGGCAATCTTATCGAAATAACAACAATGGCACAATGATATAAAAATTTTCTTTGTCAAAGCATTTTGATATAAATATTATAAACAAATGCTCTGATACATTGTAAATCTTATATACTCAAAGTTATGCCCTTATATATTAATAATCTTATTCTCTTTTGCTTATATATCCAAAGTTTTGTCATCATCAAAAAGGGGGAGATTGTTAGCCCCAAGCTTGATTTTGATGATAAGCAAAATGTTTGAGTATGTAAGAAATACTAATGATTTGTTTATGTATATTTTTAAGCAACTCAGGTAACAAGTTGAATGGATCAAAAAGTATGTTAAGACCATCAAAGAGAGAAGTAAAGTTTCAATAGTCTTGGTTGTCTTCAAGAAGCAAAAGAACCACGAAGATTGATAAACAAGTGAAAAATTAAGAGATAAAGTGAAAGAAATTCATTCTAAGTCCTAAAGATCAAGTTTGGAACATATTTCTTTAGTGGAACACCTCAAGTGTCGACTCATGGAACTCAACTATCAACACCCAGCTGAGTATCAGAAGTTTCAAAAGCTTGGCTTGAAGAATTTTTTAGCTGGCACACCAGGTGTTGACCTAAGTATCGACTCAAGATTGTCAAGTATCGACTTAAGGAGATCAAGTTATAAGATCACGTCACATCATGGAAGAGAAGATTGCTGCTGACTTCTTGGAAGGAAACAAGAGAAAACCAGCCAGCCCAACCTTGTTCTTGGATTCAAGATTCAATACCGTATAGAAAAAGAGATAAAAGAAGAAATTTAGGAGAAAAGAGAGATCGTTCCTTTATTTTCTTGGAGAAGAAATCCTAGCCTCTATTACAAGATGTTGTTCCTCCTCTCCAACACCAAGAATGCCCACACGCAAAATCCAAGAAGAGTCCACAAGCAAAAACCAAGAACAACACCTCCAAATTATCGGCCTCTTCTTTCTTTTGATGGGGAGAAATTTCTCTTCTTGATCTTGGATGGTTAGGCTCTTGGACAGGTCCAACCAATTTGGTTAGGATCCTGGGTGGTTGGGCTAGCCTACTAACCACCTAACCAATTAACTACCTATCTTCTTTCACACCTAAGGGGTAGCTGGCTACACCTCTGGACCTAAAACCCCATAACCCAACTGGGTTATGTTACAATCTTTCAAAAACTTCTCCTTGAATCACATGAGAAAATACTCAAACCCGAGACCATGTACACCTATGTCTTACATGTCCTCTCAATCCTGGGTCAAGCCCCCTGACCCAACATGACTCAAGGGCTTTGAAAACTTATAAACCTAAGCCCTCTAACCTGTGTGGCATCCCTGGGCTTTGGGTGTGCCATACTTGAGCCTACAATCTCCACCTTGGCACTCAAAGCTCCAGTAAATTCCACCCAGTCCATCAGTCCCATTAGCACTCCACATCTGAAAGAAGCTATCCCTTGGAAGAACTTTGGTAAGTGCATTAGCCACGTTCTCTGCAGTAGATACTTTGGCGAGTTTCACCTCACCATCTTCCACCAGCTCCCGAATCCTATGGTACCTGATGTCAATATGTTTGGTCTTAGCATGATAGACTGGATTCTAGACCAAACACAATGCACTCTAGCTATCAAAATAAATCTTTATTTCTCCCTATGCAATGCCCAACTCCAATGCAAGTCCCTTCAGCCACATAGCTTCCTTGGCTACCTCAGAAATATCAATGTACTCTGACTCTATAGTAGACATTGCTATTATTTCTTATAGACTTGATCTCCATGAGATTGGACCACCATTCAACACAAACACATAACCTGTTATGGAACACCTCGTTTCCAAATCACCACCATAATCAGCATCCACGAAACCAAACATCTGGTCCTAAGCCTCCATGAACACTCTAGAGTCGTTCTCCATGACACGGTGCCTGTAGCATATGCCAACTCCAACTGTGCCCACTAAGTACCTGAAGATACCTTTTAGTGCTCTCCAATGCTCCCTGCCCGGATTAGCCATGAACCTGCTGACTTAGCTAACTGCATGCCCAAGATCTGGCCTACAACACACCATTGTGTATATTAGACTCCTAACTCCTGAAGCATATGGAACCCTCGTCATCTCCTCGACCTCCACCTCAGTCTTGGGTGACATCATCTTCGAGAGTTTAACATGATCGGCAAGAGGCAGTGTCACTAGTTTCGCACCATCCATGCTAAATCTCTCTAAGAACCTCCTGATGTAGCTCCCCTGAGATAAATGAAGCATCTTCCTGGCTCTATGCCTGAAGATCTCCATCCCTAGAATCCTTGTAGTAGGACCCAAATCCTTCATGTCAAACTCATCCGACAATGCTGCCTTCGAGTCCTCCACAACATCTCTACTTTTGTATGCAATCAATATATCGTCCACATACAAAAGCAGGTATAATCTAAAGTTATCTCCAAGTGTTCTAACATAAACACAAGGATCATACTAATATCTAGTCATGCCAATGCTCCTAAGTATGCATCGAACCTTAGGTACCACTATCTCGACGATTGCTTCAGTCCATACAGTGATCTTTGCAAAAGATAGACCTTTTCTTTTGATCCTGGCTCTCTGAACCCCTGTGGCTACTCCATATATTTTTCCTCCTCCAAATCCCCATGGAGGAAGGCCATCCTAACATCCATCTATTCCAGCTCCAAATCCTGCACCGCTACAATGCTCGACAAAACCTTGATGGATGTATATGGAACCACTGGTGAGAAAACCTCATTGTAGTCGATGCCTTCCTTTTGGGAGTCCTTTAGCCACCAACCTGACCTTATACCTTGTGCCTTCTTTCTCTGAGACTCCTTCCTTGCATTAAAATACCTATTTGCAACCAATGGGTCTCTTTCCACTTGGCAGTGACACCAACCGCCAAGTCTTGTTATATGTAAAGATTGCATCTCCTCTGCCATGGCTTGGACCCACCTATCACAATCCTGGCTCACCACAGCCTCCTCGTAGGTCTCCGGTCCACCACTAGCAGCACCAAAGCATATGACATGGTTTCACCAAAACCATATCTTACTGGCTGCCTCAAAATCTGCCTAGGCTTATGTAATGCGACTCCAACGCTTAGACCGAGATGCAGCTCCTCCCCCTGCTCATCTGGGCCATGAGCATGCATCTCGTTGCTTTCTACATGTGGAGGCACCTTTAAAGAGTGCTCCACCTGAATCTTAGGTCCTCCTGGTGTACCTATAAAAGGTAAAATTGCATAAGAGGTCAGTTGTTGCTCAGCTGTTGCATCCTGCCCAACCGCATCTGATTGGACCTCCTGCTGAAACTCCACCACCTTTTTCCTTCTAAGGACTGATTCTTCATCAAAGATTACATCTCAACTGATCGTGGCCTTCCTCTCCAAAGGATCCCACAGCCAGTATCCTTTGACTCCTCACGGATATCTTATGAACACCATCTTCCGGGCCTTGGCATCCAACTTGCTCCATTGACTGGGATCTATGTGCACAAATGCTGTGCACCCAAACACTCTGAGATGACCGAGCTCCACCTTTCTTCTAGACCATAGCTCCTCTGGAACTCTCCCATTAAGCTTTGTATGACGAGACCGATTCACCAAGTAGGTCACTGTGTCAACTGTATCCACCCAAAATGCCTTGGGTAACCCTACTTGCAACCTCATACACCTCGCTTTCTCTATGAGAGTCTAATTCATCCACTCGGCCACTCCATTTTCCTGAGGAGTCCTTGCTATCAAAAATTGCCTCCTAATCCGACCATCCTGGAAAAATCTAAGGAACTCCTTGCTTGTGAACTCTCCACCATTATTAGACTGCACAACCTTCACATACCGCCCCTTCTTCTTCTCCACCTTTACCAACCAGGCTTTGAACTTGGTGAAGACCTCTCACTTCTCCCTCAAGAAGAACACCCACACTCTCCTTGAAAGGTCATCAATAAGGGACATAAAGTATCTAGCTCTGTTTCTCCCCGAAACCGGAGCCAGACCCCAAACATCCATGTGTGCTAGGTCCAGGGGCCCTCCACTGCATGCTGAACTTGTGGAGAACTTCACCCAATGTTACTTCCCCATCTGGCATGGCTCACACACCTCTACAACACCTGTATCCAGGTCTAGAATTCGTGCATCCTTCATCAGCTCTTTCATATCGCATTCTCTTATGTGGCCAAGGCGATAATGCCACAATTGGTACAAATCCTACTGATCATGAGCTGCCACCATTGTGTCAGATCCTCCACACTCTATGAACCCTTCAATCTGATATAGATTATTTTCTAGCCTCTTCCCTCTCATCACTACCATAGCACCTTTCATAATGTTCATAACACCACTCCTGGAATGGCAATTGAAACTGAAACCGCTCCTCCCAGGTACCCAAGCGATACTAGGTTTTTTTCAACTCTGTGACATGCTTCACATGTGAAAGAGTCTGCACAACCCCATCAAACATTCTCACCCTGACTGTACCAGCTCCAGTCACCTTGCAAAGATGGTTGTCCCCAAGTGTCACAGTCCCCTCATCGGTTTTGGCATAATCAGCAAACCAGGATCTATGAGGTGTGTAGTGATGTGAGCATGCTGAATCAAGGATCCAACTGTCCACCTCCTTCTGGTACAAATCTGAAACCACCATGAGGTCTTCCTCTGATCCCAAATCAGCCACGGTGCTCACGGATTCCTTTTCACTCTTTTTCCCTTGATGCTTCTTCCAAAGAGGACAGTTCCTCTTTAAGTGCCCAACCTGATTATACTTGTAGTATCTGAATTCTCTTTTGCCTTTCCAGGACTTGGACCGCTCCCTACACTTGCTGCCTTCCTTTCCTCTCCCGGTCCTCTCTCCCATCTTGAGGCCCTCATGAAGTACTCCATCCATTGTCATCTTCTTCTTTTGTTCATTGGACCTTAGCACTGATACAATTCTTCATACACCGATGTTTCCTTCCCATACAGCAAAGTAGTGACAAGTGGATCGAATGAACTCGGCAACGAGCATAACAAGAGTAGGGACTTATCTTCTTCCTCCATCTTCACTTCAAGGATCAGCAAATCATTGCAAACCTGGTCATACCTTTGAATATGAAGAAGAACATCTCCACCTTCCTGAATCCAAAGGCTATACAACTACTTCTTCAACATCAGCTTGTTGCACATATTCTTTTCCATGTACAAGGCATGTAACTTTGACCATAGACCCTTCGGTGTCTTCTCCTCCAGGATGCTATATAATGCGACATCAGCCAAACATCCTCTGATGGCTACACATGCCCTCTTCTGCAATTGCAGCCACTCTCGTTCTGCCATCTCCTCAGGCTTTTCCTCCAAAGCCATATCCAGGAAATTCTACACCAACAAATCTTCTACCCTAACCTTCCACATGGTGAAGCTTCCCTTCCCATTGAACTTCTCAAACTCCACCTTGCTGCTATTCATGGTTGATCAGGCCACAAAAAATCAACTCAAAGTCAGGATTTGAGATAAAACCTCGAAGGGATCCCGGGATAGAAACCTCGCAACACGAAGACAGCTTGCGGAGGGGTGCAACATAAGACAATTACAAGCCGACATCTTCTTCCTTCCTCTTGGAGATGAACCAGAGAGCACACCTCCTTTCTTGAATCGCCTTTCCCATGCTTTAACCCCACTCTGATACCACTTGTAAGATCATGTCACACCATGGAAGAGATGATTGCTGCCGACTTCTTGGAAGGAAACAAGAGAAAACCAACTGACCTAACCTTGTTCTTGGATTCAAGATTCAATACTGTATAGAAAGAGAGATGAGCAAAAGAATATAGGAGAAAAGAGAGATCGTTCCTTTATTTTCTTAGAGAAGAAACCCTAGCCTCTATTACAAGATGTTGTCTTCTCGTCTCCAACACCAAGAATGCCCACATGCGAAATCCAAGAAGAGTCCACATGCAAAAACCAAGAAGAGCACCTTCAAACCATTGGCCTCTTCTCTCTTTTGATGGGGAGCGGTTTCTCTTCTAGATCTTAGATGGTTAGGCTCTTAGACTAGTCCAACCAATTTGGTTAGGATCCTAGGTGGTTGGGCTAACCAACTAACCACCTAACCAATTAACTACCTACCCCCTTTCACACTTAAGGGATAGCTGGCTACACCTTTGGACCTAAAATCCCATAACCCAACTAGGTTATATTACAATCTCTTAAAAACTTCCCTCCCGAGTCACATGAAAAAATACTCAAATCCGAGCCCAAGTACACCCATGTCTCACATGTCCTCTCAACCCTGGGTCAAGCCCGCTGACCTAACATGACTCAAAGGGCCTTGGAAACTTATAAACCTAAGCTCCCAAACCTGTGTGCCTCTCCTAGGCTTTGGGTGCGCCACACATGAGCCTACACAAGTGTCGACTCAGAGATCAGCTCATGGCTTAAGAATAAAAAAAATATAGAACATTGGTTTCAAGGCTCAATTCAAGTATCGACTCACATATCTCAAGTGTTGACCTAAGTATCGACTCATAGATCAGCTCAAGACCTAAGACAGTAAAGATATAAAATAATGGTATATTAGGCCACTTCAAGTATCGACTCACTAGAAGCAACTGTCGATCTAAGTGTCGACTCACCACCTCAAGTATCAACTCAAGCAGCCCTGACAGCACAGTAACGGCTATATTTTCAAAGCTACAGAATTTGTTTTTAAGTTTCAAATGGCTATTTTCTCATCTCCAATGGCCATAAATGGTTTTTTCAGAGATTTTGGATTATTTATACCTTAGAGAACATATTGAATTGACAAGAGAAGGAAAAAGAACAAGTATATTAACTTTGTACTCAAGAGAATCTTCAAAAAGGGCTAACATACAAAAGTGAAAAGCAAGCATTGAGTGATAGCTTTCAATTCTCAATAACCATTAATCCTTCAAAGCTTTTCACCGAGAAGACAACTCAAGAAGAATCTTTCAAAAGCTTCAACGACCACTTTTCAACTCTTTGAGAGAGTATTTTGGTTTTACTTACTCTTATTCTTTTATACTTGAGTTGAAACTAGTTTCAAGGGAGTTGAAACTAGGAGAGGCCATTCCAAGCCTGAAATTGAAAGTGTTTAGCCAAGAGTGGCTTGTGTAAAGGTTGTTGCTAAGCCTAAGTGACAAAACCAACAAGGGTTTGACTTGTGAGCCCGATTTAAACAAGTTGGCTATAATCTTTGAGGATTATAGTACAATTCCCAAGGAATATTTGAAAAAAGGACGTAGGTGCTTGGAGTACACCGAACCACTATAAAATCTTGTATTTTTGTGCTTGCTCTTCTTTGGTATTTGCTCTTATTCATTCACTGCATTTGCTTGACATAGTCAAATTTGCACAAAGCACCTTCACTGCTTTTGGATTAACACATTCTTGTAAAGAGTTTTTAAAATCCAATTCACCCCCCCCTCTTGGGTTACTTCACTGGGCAATGAAAAAGATGCACGAACTGATCATGGGGGGCCAGTCTGATCCTCTCCATAACTAGGGCCCTCTCCATGAGAACTTGCAGTCTTTGTCACCACCCAAAGGTAAGTCCATCATCAATTTTCCAACATCAACATTTGGGAATAGTTCAGTGACTTACCCTTTTTGAAACCCGATGCTTTACTGGAAAGCATATGTATTAGCTTCCAGTACCTCTATATGGTACTCTTCTCTGGTCCTAAAGGTCTTGACCACCTTCATCATTGCTTAAGAGGCCAATGCATCTATTGCCCGTGCCTCCTCTTGTGTGACCAAAGCCCAATCCTTGGCCTCGCATAGAACTTCCTCCACTACTCGGGCCCTCGCCTCAACTTTCGTAGCCTTCACCTCAGCATTGGTGATTCTCGTGTCAGCCCCAACACATTTGGCCTCTACTTCACTAAGCACCTTTTGATCCAGGACAAAATGCAAGAGATGGATAGAATAAGAGAATTTGAATGAAATGAAGTTTATTTCTAGTTTTCTTCTTATTTTTTTCTGGTCTAGTTCTTTAAGTGTGAAGAGGGTAGGGTGCCCTTTGTTGTGTGTAAAGAGGGTAGGGTGCCCTTTGTTGATGTTATGAAGAGGGTGGGATGCCCTTTGCTTGTGTTGATCTAAGGGTAGGATGCCCTTGTCGTGTTTCTCCAAGCTTGAAGAAGTGTGTGATGCCCTTTGCTAGCCGCCAAGCTCCATCTTCCATTTCTTTGCTTTTCTTTTGTTTCATTTCCTTCCATGCTTCATGTCCACGCCTCTAATCAAGTTCTTTTGCAGATTCTCTTTTGGATTCTGGTTTGATGATGAAGGTTTCCAAGCCATGGATCAATTGCAAGGTAAGTTCTTAAGTACAGGGAGTGCTAGTCTTATAATTCAATTCTCATTCCTAAGAGTATTGAGTGAATCCTTCCACCAAAAAACTTTAGCCTTCCTTGTTGTTAGGAAACCTTTTTTAAACCCTTTGGATATGAGATAATAAAAGTATTTGACATAGTATAAATGGTTTCTTATCCATTCGATCCATTCTTGCTAATTTGAATTTGATCTACATGCGGGTGTTTAATTTTTGGGTCAACTAGTTTCTTGCTATAATATTGTTTCTCTCTTATGAGTGATTTCGATCCATGTTTGTGTTCCATTAAAAATTGATGCGAGACAAGAGCGAAGGATCGTTGGCGAGCTAAGAAGTCACCAAAGATTAGGGTACCACTAGAATTTTTTTCTTTTATTCTTTTCTTCTATGGAGGTGGTGAAGGAAACAATAGAGATGGAAGATATAAGTTTGGACTCTCATGGACTTTGGGACTCACTCTCATGGAGAGGCTTCTCACCTATAGGGCATCCCACCGAGACATCTTACTTCTAGGGCATCCCACTCATCTCACATGTTAGTCTAAGGCATCCCACCCATCTCACTAATGGAGCCATGAGAGTAAATTTCAAATGCGATAAAGGGAGTAAAGAAGATGGAAACTCTCATGAGCTTTGGGACTCACATTCATGGAGAGACACTCGCCTCTAGGGCATCCCACCCATCTCACCTGTTAGTCTAGGGCATCCCACCCATCTCACTAATGGAGCCGTGAAGGTAAATCTCAAAGGTTATGGAGGTGGAATCAAAGGGAAGGGGATAACTAGAGGGGCATCACACCCTCTCCACAACACAAACAAAAGGGTATCACACCCTCACCGAGAAAGAAGAACTCAAGCTGATTTAAATCTTCATTGATTGATTGATTCTTCTTACAAGGGTTGATGGGGTATTTATAGGCCCCAATCAAAAGATAAGGATGGGGTAACTAACCTAAGGGTGTTATAACAAGAAACAAGAATTAGTTGTAACAAAAAACTACTTCTAGTTCTAACTATTAACTAGTTTAGTTAGAGAGTTGTACTAAAAAATTAGAATTAGTTGTAATACATGTGGCGTCTATGTGGATGATGAAGTGGTTGGAGCTGATGAAGTGGCATCCAAGTGGGATGAAGTGGCCGCCAAGATAGGTTGAGTCGGCTTAAGAAGAATAGGTTGAGTCGGCTCAAAGATGAAAGGTTGAGTCGGCTCAAAGTAGAAGTTGAGTTGGCTCAAATGCTTCCTTGGATTTGCTCCTGGGTCATCGGAAGTTCTTGGTTCCTCATCATTCCCTTGGAGTGGGGAGAAGTCAACCCCATCGAGTTTGGGTCAATGAGAAATTTGGTGGAACCGAATGCAATCAAATCTCATATTTTTTTTCATCAGCTCTGCTCTAAAATCTATGCTGCTCTGAGATCTATGCTTCTCTGGGATCCATGCGGTACTTGAAGTCGGCTACAGGGATGGGAGTCTGCTTTCATGATCGTGCACGCCTTCATGTTCATGCGGGTGTCTCATTCTCCATGGACTAAGGCAGTGAATAGAGGAGGGCTCGTGGGGAGGGATTCTGGCGAGAATCCATCAGCGAGCTTGTAGGAGATCATCGCCAGAGAAGGGCCAACACAACCAATAGTGGTGACATGGAAAATGGTGTAGCGAGAGAGGGGGACCGGCACAAAGATGGGAATCACTGATCTGGGAGCCTCTAAGTTCTAGTGATGGTGAGTGGATGAGTCTGGTGGATGTCGGCTACAGAGGATCTGATGGAGACAAGGCTATGCTCTGGTGGTTGGCAGCGGTGGGTTGTCACTGGCTTTGGTCATCGTTGGAAGGCCAAGGGGGCACGGATGGGAGGGAAAAGATCCGATGGGGAGTTGAGGGATCAAACATGCTCGGATAAGATCGGTGGCCGGAGTCCGCCAGGGGGAGCGGTGGATGTCGGGGTAGCCATGGACGTCTCTAGATGGGAGGGAGATGATGGCACTTGGCTCAGCTCCAGTGAATGACAGTGATAAAAGGGGAGCCCAGTTGGTAGGTGATGGGCTGGAGGGAGGGAGGCTCGGCTTGGCTGGAGAAACGATCGACAGGCCTCGATTCGGTGATCAGAGGTGGACGGACGAGATGGACAGTGTTCGAAGCATTGGTGATGATGTTTGAAGCAGGGGAGACTGGGCCTTGGAGGATACCGACAAGGTGGTGACGGGGTTCGTCGGTGCCGTCGGTAGTGAGAGGAGGCTAAGTCCAAGTGGTAGATTCATGTGGCTATGGGTCTGCGTTGTCGAGCTGATGGACTGGGGCGGTTCCAGTCGATGGGAGGATGGCGGCGGTAGAGGAGGGTTGGTGATGGAAGATGACCAGAGAAGCTTCTGGGCGGCAATGGGAGGAAACTATGATGGACTCCTTGTGAGATCCAGACCGGAGAGTGGCAGCGATGGTGGAGGGAGCTTGATGGCAGGCTATGGGTGGTGGATCGGGTGTTCTGGGTTTTCAATTCGAGTAGATTTAGGAAGAAGATGTCAGGAATAAGTCCATAATAAAAGAGGATAGGTCAGGATAGCAGGAATAATGAGAATAGAGGAATAAGTGGAGGAGAGAAAATAAGAGGGAAAGATATAGAATATCCTAATCAACCTAGCTCTGATACCAAAATTGATGCGGAACAAGAGTGAAGGATCGTTGGCGAGCTAAGAAGTCACCAATGATTAGGTTACAACTAGAATTTTTTTTTGTTCTTTTCTTCTATGGAGGTGGTGAAGGAAACAATGAAGATGGAAGACATAAGTTTGGACTCTCATGGACTTTGGGACTCACTCTCATGGAGAGGCTTCTCACCTCTAGGGCATCCCATCGAGACATCTCACTTTTAGAGCATCCCACACATCTCACCTGTTAGTCTAGGGCATCCCACCCATCTCACTAACGGAGCCGTGAGGATAAATTTCAAAGGCCTTGGAGGGGGTAAAGAAGCTGAAAACTCTCATGAGCTTTGGGATTTACATTCACGGAGAGACATCTCACATCTAAGACATCCTACCCATCTCACTTGTTAGTCTAAGGCATCCTACCCATCTCACTAATGAAGCCATGAAGGTAAATCTCAAAGGTCATGGAGGTAGAATCAAAGTGAAGGGAATAACTAGATGGGTATCACACCCTCTCCACAACACAAACAAAAGGGCATCACGCCCTCACCAAGAAAGAAGAACTCAAGCTAATTTAAATCTCCATTGATTGATTGATTCTTCTTACAAGGGTTGATGGGGTATTTATAGGTCCCAATCAAGAGATAAGGATGGGGTAACTAACCTAAGGGAGTTATAACAAGAAACAAGAATTAGTTGTAATAACTACTTCTAGTTTTAACTAATAACTAGTTTAGTTAGGGAGTTGTAATAAGAAACTACTTCTAGTTCTAACTACTAATTAGTTTAGTTAGGGAGTTGTAACAAAAAACCAGAATTAGTTGTAATACATGTGGCACCTATGTGGATGATGAAGTGGTTGGAGCTGATAAAGTGGCATCCAAGTGGGATGAAGTGGCCCCCAAGATAGGTTGAGTCAGCTCAAGAAGAATAGGTTGAGTCGGCTTAAAGATAAAAGGTTGAGTCGGCTCAAAGTAGAAGTTGAGTTGGCTCAAATGCTTCCTCGGATTTGCTCCTGGGTCATCGGATAGCTCTTGGTTCCCCATCACCTTCTATGCCTTGGTGGCTCTTGCTTTAGCCTTGCTGAGCGTCATCCAGACTCTAGCTAGGTCCTTCTCCCTCTGACCTCGTGCCTTAGCTAACGGGCGATGGAGTTTTGCACTGTTCACTGCACTCTTATCAAGACAAGCAGACATGACCACCAGGGAGGCCTCAGCAGTGTTCGCTCTTTTCTTCTTGGCCGCTAGCTAATCATTGGATAGACTAAGTTTTTGGACCACTATGTCGCACTAACCCTCCATCGTTTTGGTGAATTTTTATGATAGCTCTGCCTCCTTAAGAAGGTGGTCCACATATTATAGCAGACCCCAGGCTTCCATGTAGACCTGCATCCAAATACCTTATTCAAAATAGGTCTAATTCTCAAAGGAGGACTAGCATCCAAGCCTTCATGTAGAAAACTTGCCGACACTGTGACCCGATGAACTACAGGCCCTACCTGGCAGACCTCACTAATGTCGCCTCCTTGACCTCTAAAGGGATGGAGTCCTCAAAGAATCTGGGGTATATGGTCATCCCAAGTATGCAAATCTTGCTAAAGGTAAGGATGCCCTTTGGAGCGTCGAATGGTCTTGCCTCTTTGTCTTCGCCTATGCTAATTAGAGGGGCCGCTATTCGCTTCACCTTAATAATGGCTACCTTGGCCTTCATCACCAACCTGGTCACCCATATCTAGGATTCCACTATCGAGGCCAAAGCTTCGCTGACCTCTGCCTGAGTTTCCTCCACGATCACCAGCTCTTCTTCTCAAGCCTCCAGATTTTCATCCACATCGACCATGGCAGCGACCCCTAAGTCAAGGGGTGTCCCGACCTCCGTTGCCTCTCCTATGATTGGCACCTTTCTAGAGCTCGAGGTAAGATCTGAGGGCGATGATAATCCTTTTTTATTCTTTGTCTTCTCTGCTTCCTTCATAGAGGATGGAGAACGTGCTCTCTTCTCCTTCAGGTTAATCACAAATAGTGGAGAAGGCTCGCTAATGATCATAGTTTGCTGCTCGTCACAATTCGTCAAAACTGCACCAGATGACAAAGTCACCCCGGTTTGAAAAAATGAGGGGCTATTTATCAAATAGTTAGTGGGAACCTACCTCGAGATAAAGAAGATCCCATCACATAAATGGCCATTAGCCAACTCTTTGAAAGAAGAATATCATATAGTGGGAACTGCATCGGTGACAGCTCATCCACCATGATCTACTCTAATTCTTGCAATACCAAAGAATCTAGCAATTACAAAGGCTCCACCTCACCTTAGCCTCCGAGGAACAGCCATGATGATAGGGAAGCTGTGAAGAAGAATCACTACTTTCAACCCCATAGTTTTGCCAAACCGGTTGGAAAACTAAACCCTTTGCGGGGGGAGACATGGCACCACCCTTGGGAGGCCTTCACCTGAAAGAAATAATGGAACACCCTTGTCTTGGGCTCTATATGAGGATGAACCATCAAGCTAAAAATACAGATGATGGCCCTCTAGGAGTTGGGGACTAACTGTGCCTAGCATAGGTTGAACCACTACAGTAGGTTTGCCATTGCAGGAAGCATGGTATCCTAAGACACATGTTCAGTGACTCATGAAGGGCAACCCTCATCTCCGTCCCCTCTATAATCCGTTTATTCTTTCTAAGAACCTCCAGGCAAATGCCTGCTCTAAGGATGAATTTTTTTTCCATGACTAAAGGACTTTCTCTTTTGTCAGAATGGAAGCCATAGTTTTAGGTGTCAAGCCCGGCTCTCTCTCCCATGATTGTCACACGTCAAATGTAAAAGCAAAAGAAAGAAGAAAAAGGAAGGACAAGAAAACCCATCACAGGTAACCACTGGTACACCTCTCCAACTAGTCAGAAGCTCCTCTTCTCTTTCCTATTGCCTTATCACTTGGATGCCACGAGAATGCTAGAGGCCTAATTGGCCCCCATATGCTTGTATATATATCCATTGAAAGGACCTATCTCTATGTCTTAAAGAAGGGGTGTTGGTTTTAACCCAGATAATCAACATGCCCCACGTTGATTCCACATTACAGGTGTCATCCCAAGGGGCGTGTCATAACATCCAAGATGGTCGACATAAAATAGCAACTTTTGAAACTGCTATTACTTCGAATGATGTAGTCTCCCGAGAAATCGTGCTAGGTCCCCACACAGATCTTGGCAGGCTGCCTCACCCAATGCATCCCTGCCATCTTTTCCATGATCTACCTAGCCCAACATAGCCTCGTTATCTCTATCATGAGCTACCTCACCCGGCACAGCCTTGCTGCCTCTACCGCGAGCTACCTCACCCAGTGCAGCCTCTATCACAAGCTGCCTCGCCCAATAGCCTCTATTATGAGCTGCCTTGTCCAGTGGAACCTCGCCACCTCTACCATGAGCTGCCCCACTTGGCATAGCCTCATCATCTCTACCACAAGTTGTCTCGCCCGGCATAGCCTCGTTATCTCTACCATGCGTTGCCTCACCCGGTGCAGCCTTATCATCTCTACCATGAACTACCATGCTCGATGTAGCCTCGTTACCTCTACTATGAGCTACCTCACCTAGTACAGCCTCACTATCTCTACAGCAAGCTGCCTCGCCTATAAGCCTTGCCATCTGTACAATGAATCACCCCACCCAGTGTAGCCTCGCCATCTCTGCCATGAGCCACCTCACTTGACATGGCCTCACCACCTCTGCTATGAGTTGCCTTGCCCGACGCAGCCTCTACCAAGCTGCCTTGCTCAGCACAACCTTGCCATCTCTATCATGAGCTGCTTCGCCCAGCATAGCCTCACCATCACTGCTATGAGTTACCTCGTCCTGCACAACCTCGCCAATCCTACTGCAAGCTACCTTGCCTAGTATAGCCATGCCCTTTTAATCACAAGCTTTTAGCTTTACCCTAGTAGTGGCAGGCCCCCATGCCTCACTGGACTAGGAAATCTCTACTTCCTCTGCCCAAGACCATAGAGACCAAATTGCTTGGGCAAGGAAGTAGGGGGCATTTGATATGTTAGGGTTTGGTGGTCCAGCATGACAACCATGCTTCAACCCTCTCTAGACACGTGTCAGCCTTCTTGAGCGATGAGACTGCCTTCCAATGCCTCACCATATGGACTCAGAGTTGCATGCCCACCAATCTCCAACGTGCATGTCAGCTTTTGCTGCCCTACTCAGTCCGCCCGTCCATGTGTACTCCCGGAATGCCTTGCTACAGGGATGTGCTATACCAGTCACCACTCCCTACCTCACCTACCATGGCATAATCTCCCATCCAAGCATACTTGTAGTAGCCAGAACATGTCGGCCATCATCTCCTATCCTTAAGTGTTAGGTATATGCCTATAATTTGGTTTCCGAAGACTCTCCAGGCATGACTAAGAAAGGCCAAAGTCAAACAAGGACAAGGTGAGAACATAAGGAGAAGAACAAGGAAAGACAATAAAGATAGAATCGAGAGCCCACTCTTCTTAAGAGCCATCTCCTTCTACCACAAAGGAATCCTCTTCTTGCTCTCACCTCCATGCACACCCTGAGCTCCCTAGATTGATTCTTCTATAGCTCACCACCTGAGTGAGATCCTTATAGGCCATCCATGCATACTTTCCATTTCACCGAAGTACCTCGGCCTCTATGACTCCACTCATCTGTGTGCCATTCCTTGGAAAGTGGGGCTCAAATGCACTAAGATCCCCCTTCTTCCACAGATTTCATTCTATCCCTCTCTCTCTTCCCTTCACTTCTTCTCCGACTCCTCTTTCACTCTTGCTCCAAGCCTAGAGGGGACTTCAAGTCTCCTCTGTTTATCTCTTCAAGAGATTGGTATAGGCATCGGATGGTCCACCATTGAGAACCCATCCTCGATATGTCAAACTTTATGGTCTTCTCTATCTTGTAGGACCGACTTTCAGTGATAGGACCCTATGAGACCCTCGGATTCATGTTAGTATCCACTCCTACTCTAGCCATGTTCGAACCAAGCCTGAGTCAGCACCACCTAATGGAGATCCGCAATAATATCCACCTCATTCATCGTATATACTTATATGGATAGATCAACAACTCTATATAGGACTTTGGAGGCTTCTTGTCTAGTAAGAAGGTAAAGCGAGAGGTGTGGAGTCCTATCTTCATGGCTAGCATGGCCATGAACTTGTCTAGATTGTATACTCTCAATGTGACTGATTTGAATTAGGCCACGTAGTCTCTCAGGGACTCTCCATCTTATTGGCAGATGGAAAAGAGGCTATCAGTCTCACATGACATCTTTCGGTAGGCATCGAAATGAGCCATGAATTTCTTCTCTAACTACTTGAAGGAATCTATGCTCCTTGGCTCAAGTCAGGAGTACCAAGCCCAAGCCACCTTGCAAAGAGTGCTGAAAAGGTGATATAGAAAAACACGTCAATGGTGCCCTAAACTTGCATGAGAGCTTTGTAGCTCTCGAGATGGTCCAGTGGATTGGTGGTGCTATCGTACAGATCCAGCTAGGGCATCCTGAACTGACTAGAAATCAGTTCCTTTAAAACTTGGCAAGGTAAGAACGGGTGTTGTAACCTGACTGCTCCCAACCTCCATCCTACAGGTCAGCAAGCTGGTGATCGAGATCATCCAGCTTGCAATCATACTCATCGAGGCATCATTTGGCCAAGCACCAAATTGCCTCATCGGTGGACACCTCTTTTCCACCTCTTTCGAAGATTCAGGGGTCAAAATAGATGAAGATTGAGATGCTCATGCTTGGGCCCTTTCCTCGATTATCGCTCTTAGCAGGAGGAACCGGCCTGGCATGGCATAGGGGACCATGATTGATGGATGGTCTGGTGGTGGAGTCTTCCATAAGAGGTCTGATGACTCACCTGATTGGGTGAAGAAGATTGCTGGTGAGGTGGGGCATGCTGATGGAAGGACCTCCCTCGAGAATATTGGTGGCTAATGCGAACAGTGGTAGCAAGGATGGCTGGGGTCTCTAGCTACTACTGCATCGCCATAGACTGATGTTGTTGCTGCTGTAGTTCTTGAACCACCGTTACCAACATTTGGACTTGCCACATGAAAGTAGCGAGCAGGTCCTACTAGGTTGCTAGCGGTGAAGGCGGTGAAGCGAGGGACTCCACCTCCTGGCTATACCGATCGTCATGGCATGATGGGTTCCCAACATGGCTAGTGGAAGCATCATGTGCAAGTGTAATCATCATGACTTCAGGCTCTGGTGAGCAGATGCTTACTATGTTGTTGCTCCCTACCTAGCGTGCCAATCTATTGCTGTCTGATCATCCATAACTGAGCTCCATTGGTGGTAGAAGGTGATTCGACCTTCTCTGGTAGGGACGAGGGCTTCTCCTAGTTCTTTCGCTGTGATGACTTGCAAAAAGGTTCCTAAGCCGAGGTTACCGATAAGGACACTCTGATGCTCAAGTCAATGAATAGAAAATAAGATACTATAATGGCCGAAGCCGAGAGCCGATGGTAGTTCAATGAGCATGTGAGCGTCCGTGTATAACATACCTGGCCTAAGGTCCCTCTTACCTAATTGTATGGTTATCGTGGAGTAACAAAATGCCATTACAGAGGTATCCATCTCTGACAGGCATAACAAACTTAGCTGAGATGCCAGAATCTTGTCCTGCAGGATCTTTACCATTGGCATTTTTCTATTATGATATCAGGATCCATTGGGATCTTGTCCTCCATGATCTATACTAGGACAGCTATGATTGGTTGGGTTGCCAGCTACTCGGATGTTGTGGACCTTGAGTAGAAGAATAAACTTAGTTGTGTGTCTGGGCGTACTGAGTTGGTCTACCCAACTAGCAGTCGATTACGGGCAAGAGGTCGGCAGGTGCACATGCAGAGGTGCCATGCTAGGCGGACTCGACAAATTACTAGTACTTTGCTTGGAGGCGAGTAGTCGGTCTTGATAGAATCAGCTACTTGGTGGACTCTATTGCCGGTGTTCTCATGCCGATGAAGTGGTTGATGTCGGTACCCCTCCCTTAGTCGGTGGCTTGGTTGCTTCATGATAGGTGTCTGAGTCCGCCACTGCCATCGGCCTAGCACCTGGTCTAGTCGGTCACCAAAGCTGAGTGAGCAATTGCCGCATCACAAGGCATGGAGAAAGATCTTAACAAACTTTCTATACCACACGTTCCATCTAGACTCATGAATTTAGCAAAAAATACTTTGTAATTTAGACCTTTTATTGAACCAGCAAATGACGTCAATTTGTAATGGATTGAAGTTCATATTAATTAAACAACAATACATCAAGTGATCATTATCAATCAACAGTGACTAAAATTTGTTAATGGTTAAAAATATGAAATAACTTTGCTCTTGTATAATTACAATGGAAAACAGAATACTATAACATCACATTTATCACCACTGCAAGATCATCGTGACTTTGTATATAATGGCTTCCAATATGTTTAATTCAGCCAGGGTGAATGCTTGATTTGAGTAATAGATGCACTACTCCTTCATTCTAGCATTGCAGTAAAGAGTCAGAAAGACATGATCTCATGATACATAAACTGGTAAAATACATAACCCTTACATAGCAAAATTCACGACAATGCATTTGGAAATAATAGATTTTCTGCTCAAGTTTGCTACTTACAAACCTACATTGTATTTGGAATGCAAGTGCATGGTGCTGACTGCTCAGATAATTCAACTTGAAGAACTCTCGCCAATTTCTCTGACAGGAATATGCTGTATTTTATTCCAATCAGCTCCATTTCTTTCGCAACGTTGTTGCAGCAAAGGGCATCCACTGATAGCTAGATATTTCAGTGAGTAAGGCATTCCTTCGGCCTGTAGTGATGCGAGCATTGGAACATTGTGAATTTCCTTATGATTAAGAGAGGGTAACAAATGCATTTGGCCTGGCAGGGATTCAAGATTGTCACAAACATGAAGTCGAAATTCTTTTAGTGTTGCAGGCAGTCCCCCCTCAGCAAAGGATGCTAGTTTTGGGCATGATGATATCTCTAAAAAGTCAAGAGAAGCAAGATCTTGCAAGGCCAGCAACTCAAGATTACCACATCCTACAATCTTCAGTTTTCTAAGAAATCTCAAGTTATGAAGATTGACCCTTCTGCGTAGAGGCAATTCAGAAATGGTCAGCGAGGACAGAGAGGTTAGCTGACGAATCCACCAGATTATGTTTGGATTGCCTCCTTCTATCACCAACTCCTGAAGGAATGGAAGCACATGAAGAGACAACAGTTTGTCGCAGTTTTTCATCTCAAAATATTCAAGAGAATGCGGTAGGCCAGAAAGTTTATTTATCTTGGGGCAATCTGAGATGACAAGTTTTTTGAGGCAAGCCATTTCACCTCGTATTACTTCATACCAACTCACCAAATTGTGCATGTTTGCTATGGACAACATCTCAAGCGAGGGAAAACCCATAGTATTGTCATTACAGGGAACAACATGGCCCATGTGTTGCACTTCTGGCAGCCCTTCTAAGTAGAGATTTCTGAGCTGTGGCAGCTTTCCCACTAGAGGGAGGACGCTACATCTTCTGCAGTTGATGAGTTTCAGTGTCTCTAAATTTGAAAATGATTGATCCTGAAGCCAATTTGGAAATGAAGTTCCATTGTAGTTTTCTATCCATAAACTTCTGATGTTGGTGTGTGGACGAAGGCTTTCAATTACCTGTTCTTGACTTCCAGTCTGTGAGTTAGAACAGGTGCTTTCACTCCATCTCAGCATCAGAAAGTCAATGTATTTTTTGTTTTTCAAATTTGCCTCTTCGGCATCCTTCACGTTGACTACATTTTCCAATTTAGAGATACATAGTTCTCCTTCAAGATTCAAGTCCTTTAGCTGCCCTAAACCACATCCACTCTCTGCAGAGACACTGAACCTTGATGAAGTTCGCAGAGAAGTTAATTGGCCAATCCCTGGTGGCATGGAAATCAAATCAGTCCATCTATTTCTATGCTTTTCCCAGTCCAGATGCAAACCCAGATGCCGAAGATTAACCAAGTTGCTCATGCCTTTGGGTAATTCTAGAAGCTTGTTGCACTCACCAAGTTCCAGTACCTGCAGATTGTAAAGGTTACTGACAGATTCTGGCAACCTCTCTATCTGTGTGCCATAAAGGTTGAGGAACCGCAGATGAATTAGCTTTCCAATAGAATCTGGTACAACAACTAATTCATTCTGTCGCAGATCTAAAGCACGTAAACACTTCAAATTTTTAAACAGATCATGTGGAACCTGCTTTGTCGGTGCACCATTTTCGGGAAGCAATATAAATGCTCTTAATCTTTGGTTCTCATAAATGTTCTGAAATGTTCTGGGATCCATATTCTGAAGGCATGACACCACGTAGCGAGCATTCTTTGATTCACGATGTACTGCATTATTCTCAATTCTCAAACATTCATGTTCAGAAACAAATTGTGCTAGCTCATGAATTAGGCCTGGCATTTTGTACTTCAGTTTTGATTGTTGGTTGCTGCTAAAGAGATGAAAAAATGACCTCCACAGGAGATGCTCAAAGTATCTCCTGCCAATATTCTCCAATGACCTCACTCCCCTAGGCTTAACAAGACCAACAGCGATCCACAATTTGACTAATTCATCTCTATCAAACTCATAACCATTGGGAAATATAGAACAGAAAGCAAAACACTGCTTCAGATGCAATGGCAAATGATCATAACTCACCTTCAAAGTCAGTAGGATTTGGTTGGCATCTTCTGGATCCGGCAGATCACTTAATACACTTCTCCATTCCTCTTCATCTGTTTTATTGTACAAGAGGCGGCCGATCGACTTGGCTGCCAAAGGTGATCCCTGACACTTCTTGACTATCTCCCTACCGATCTCCACCAAGTTCCGGTGCCTATCCCAAGCTCCTGGCTCGAATGCTAGGTTCTGGAACAACGACCAGCAGTGCTTATCCTCCAGACCATTCAAACGGATCGGAGGCAATGTGCGCATGTTCCTCGAGACTAGTTCACTCCTAGTAGTTACCAAAACCCTGCTTCCATTTCCTCCAGCCATTAAAGGAGCTCGCAACATCTCCCAATAATATTGCTTCTCATTCCAAACACCATCTAGCACCAGTAAGAACTTCCTCCCACTCACCAGCTGCTGAAGCCGGTGCTGCAGCAGCTCCAAGTTTGAAAAATCACATCTTTCTCTAGTCGTTACCTCAATAATCTCCTTTGTAGTCTTCTTCACATCAAACCCTTGGGAAACACCCACCCAAATCCTCAAAGGGAAGACCTTTACCACTTCTTGGTCACCAAAGGCAAGTCTGGCAAGCGTTGTCTTCCCGATTCCTCCGGCTCCGACTACCGAAACAACGGCAACTCCATTTCCGCCATCCGAGATCAACAATTGAGCAATCTCTCTTTTCCTATCATCGATGCCAATGATTAAGGGCTCACCTTGGAGAGAGCCCGCCTCCGGAGGGAGGCGTTCTTCCCTGACCTGGGCTCTCCTCCTGGACTCGCCCTCCCTGAGATGGAGAGTATCCCGGTCCTCGGCAATGGCTATGTATTTCTCCCTGATCTCGGCGATCTTTGGTGAAATCTTCCAGCTCCGGAGCTTGATGTAGACGGAGTGCCAAGGCCACTTTCCCTTCCGAGAGTGGCCTCCATCGCCGGCGGCGGCGGCGGCGGAAGCTTGGAGATTGGAGACATTGACCCGAGTCTGGAACTCGTCGAGGAGGTCCTCGGCGTCGAAGGCGATGTCTTTGAGTTCGGAGAGCCAGAGCCGGGCTCTGCTGTCCTCGATGAAGCGGGTCTCCTCGGCGTCCTTGAGGAGGGCACGGATGCGGACCACGGTGCGCTGGAGCTTTTCGAGCTCGGCCTCGACGTTTAGAAGCCGGGAGAGAGAAAAGTATACCCAGGAGATGCCGTCGGAGCCGACGTCGACAAGCTTCTCGACGATGGGGCCGACGAGATTTTTCAACGATAGGAACTCCCGTATTAGCGTCCAGAGAGCCATGGGCGTCTCAGTTGCCGGTCGGAGGAGAAGATCCGCCGGAAAGTTGACTTTGTCTTCGTGCCGGTTGACTTGGTGGCGATGACCGACTGCTCCAGAAGCTTGAGTCCGGCCTAATCCTAAATTCGGGGTTCATTTATTTTGCGCTGGAAGACCTAAACTTTTGGGCCCGAACTGACAATTTCTGCAACAATTCTGCATGCTGCCAAAGACTCCGACTGAGTCTTTGGCAGTACTGCCGGAGTTGGAGGCCCACAATGCGCAAGCGAAATCCAGGTAATTGCTGCCGTTGGTTCTGTCCAAGAAAAGTTTGTGAAATATAAATGTTGATGCCTTGTTGACTAAGCTAATGAATGTTGATTAATTTACATTTTAATTGATTTCATCACTTTGGTGGCCAAAACTTATGGCTGTTTCATCAATTTCAGCAGTAACCCTTTAATCCTTCATGTATCTTAAAAATGGATCTGTTGTGGTTGACATCCTAGACTTAGGCCAACCCAACTCTTGAATTTAGCCGAGGATGGGGGCGGCTAAAACTGATTTTATGCTGTCGGGTTTAGCCTTGATAGCAAACTCCATCTCTAGTGAGCAATTTTTTTTCTGAGCACTAGGGGGCCAAACAAGGCAAGAATTGCCCCATGCTTTGATTGGCCAAGATCTTGGTTTGAACCGAGATGGAAATGTGTTAGCCATGATTAATCAGGAGCAAGCCGAGGATCAAAGTTCAATTCAACATGTTTACAAGATCCAAGAGATAGCATGGTAAAAACATATAAAGAAAATATGATAAGCATGATTCTTGTCAAATATAATATGTGTATGCATGTATGCATATATGCATTCATGTATATGTTTGTAACGTGCATGTATGCATATATGCATTCATATATATATTTGTAGGTGTTATATCCTATTGGCTCAACATCAAACTGAATCGGCCTCTCTTTGCGGTCCGACCGGATCGTTCTTCTAAAGCCTCAACGGACACTCTCATTCGGAAGTCCGATCCACTGGAGTAGAGGTCCGAACGACCTACTCTTGCTGAGGTCCGGTCCACTGCTCTCCTTCGGAAGTTTGACCCATTGGAGTAGAGGTCCGAACAACCTACTCCTGCTGAAGTCCGGCCCACTGCTCTCTTTCGGAAGTCTGACTCGTTGAAGCAAGATCCGAATGACCCATTTCTGTTGAGTTCCGACCCACTGAAGTCCCGACGGACACTCTTCTTCAGATGACCGATTGGCCCTCCCAGTCAGCGCTCGACCGACTCACTTCAGGGCCCAAGGAATTCCAGAAACCTCTTTCTATTATAACAGAATCCTACCACATCAGTAGCACTGCTCTACTGCTCCCACGATACTACCCTATCCAGGTGCCACGTGGCCACTCTTCAGATTCTCCTAGGGGCAAATCGGTCTTTCTCGACCTCTCCTATAATAGATTTTGGACTGTTCCGCGTCTATATAAGGTACCCGGGGGACCCCGTTTTGAGCTAGGTACACTCTTCTTTCTCCATACGCTACTTCTCTAATTCCTCTATTCTGTTGCCCTCAAGCTCTAGCTAACTTAAGCATCGGAGTGTCTCCCGCCGGAACACCACCGGTGCTTGGGGACTTTGTTGCAGGTCAACCAGGAGAAGAGCGCTTCGGCCCAGCCATCCGACCCCGGTCCAGGAGAAGTCGCAGGAACAGATTGGCGCTAGAGGAAGGGCTTTGCTCTTTTACTCTAAAAGGAGGAATCCGTCCACTTAGTCACGTAATGGCTAAGGCAAGAGCACAGAACACCTCCGCCAGAGGAGGCCACTCCCTGTCCAGGTCTAAGGGACCTTCGAGGGAGAACGACGCCGCTGCCATCGCTGTCACTGAACCCACCATCACTCTGGGACTGCAACAATTCCAGATGCTTCTGAACTATATCGAAATGCTCACTACCACGGTTCAACACCTCCAGGAGGCAGCTGAAAACAGGCAGCATCCTCCTGCTGTATCTTCCACCCACCGTCAACATGCTGCCGAGGGAAGTTGATGACAAGAGGTCCCTCGGCCTTCCTCTCAAGTTGCTCTGGAGCCCCGAAGGTCCTCAGGAGCTCGTGCTGATGGCAAGAGGGTGAGGTCCGCCTCACCCTCCTTCGCTGAATTTGTCCCTATTGGTGATCGGAACCCTGCTGAACTCCCGAGAGATTACACCAACAAGATTTTGTACATGGAGGAGTGCATCGTTGAGATAGTTGATCGGCAGAAAATCGAAGGGGGGAAGGTGTACGACTCTCGCCCACCTTTTTTCGATGAGATCTTGTGGGAGACCATCCCCCGTCACTTCAAAATCTCTCAGGTGGACCCCTACGATGGCACCACCAACCCGCTGGACCATCTAGGCACCTACAAAGCCCACATGATGGTACAAGGTGCTTCTGACGCCCTCCACTGCATCGCCTTCCCTGCCACCCTCAGGAAGGCCACCCAGATGTGGTTTTCCACAATCCGGCCAGGTACGATCCATTCTTTTTCTCAACTTGAAAACCTTTTTCTCTCCTATTTCAGGACCTGCAGTCAGACTCCGAGGAACATCGACTGCCTTTTCCTTATACAGCAAAAGGAGGGAGAGACTCTCTGGGATTACATGGCTCGTTTCAACTCAACGGCCATGGAGATCCCGAATCTGAATGAATTGTAGCTATGTCGGCTTTCAAGAGAGGGCTCCATTCATCCAGGCTCACATTCTCCCTAGACAAGAAGTTCCCGATGAGCTACATCGAGTTGTTGGCCAGAGCGCAGAAATATGCCCTAGCAGAAGAACAGGCGACGAGCCGATGCCAGGTTGAGGGAAGGTCGGCTTCCAAGAAGCGGAGCGACAAGGCTCCCGAAGTCCGACCTCCCAGCAATGGCGCCCAACGCCGAAGTCCGAAGTTGAAGGACTTCCCCAGGAAGTTCAAAACCTATGCACCCCTCTCCCTTCTGAGGAAGAATATCCTCCTGGAGATTGAGAATGAGACCTTCCTACAAAGGCCTCATCCGATGAGAGGCCCCTCTGCTTCCAGAAACAAAGATAAATACTGCCGGTTCCATAGGGACCACGGGCACAATACCGAAGAGTGCCTCTAGCTGAAGGACGCCACTGAAGACCTCATCCAGAGGGGATATCCGTACAAGTATGTCTGACCCCCCTGAGATCGGGCCAAAGCATCAACTGCCAGGAACCCTCCAGAGGAGGCGGAGCTTCCCAACCAGTGTTTGACCGGTGGGGATGTTGGCATGCTGCATCTACGGTCCGACTAGAGATATGAAGACGACCCTAACATTGTCAAGAGGTCAAGGGGTTCTAACGCAATCACCTTCTCTGACAAAGACCTCCTGAAATTCCATGTTTTTGAAAATGATCCTATATTCGTATCGACAGTAATTGCTAACTACGATGTAAAAAGGATTCTTATAGATAATGGATGCTCGACGGAGGTATTGTTATACGATGCTTTTGTAAGAATGAACCTGTCCAGGTCAAGACTGCAAGAATCCCCCATACCGCTGACTGGCTTCGGGGAAAACTCCATCGAAGTCGAAGGGGAAATAACCCTACCTATAATAATTGGGACGGAGCCTTTTCAGAAAACTCTTCCCATCAACTTTGTGGTCATCCATACAACCTCGGCATATAATGCCATCTTGGGCCAACCGTCCCTCAATAAGTTTCGGGCCATCGTATCCACTTACCATCTGTTGGCGAAGTTTCCGACCAAGAGTGGGGTCGGAGTTATGAGGGGAGATTGGAGGATGGCTAGGCAATGCCTAACAATTCAAGACCGGCAGTCAGATGGCTGTCCCACTTTAGAACAGCTCGACCCAAAGGCTAAAGCCGACGGCCATGGTCATCCAGATGAAAATATCCTATTTGTTCCCCTTCGAGAAGACTACCCTATAGAAGACCCAATGTTAGTTGATCCAGTAGAAACCCAGGTAGAAACCAATCCAATATTATTTGATCCAGTAGAAACCAATCTAGAGCTAGTTGAATCAATAGATACTAAGGTAGAAGACTACCCAATATTAGTTGACCATATTCAAGTGGTAGCCAATCTAGATTTAGCTAACCTTGACCATAATTAGTTAGTGGCCGACCCAGAGTTAGATAACCCAGATCACACCCAAGTTGCAATGGAAGAGCAATTAGAGGAGACTTTAGAAGAGGATCCAATTGTAGAGCCTAGTCCTAAATTTTTTGAGCCAAAAGAGTTTATTGAGGACTTGGCTTATCTCACCCGGTACCCTCAAGATGAAGTCACTTCCTTGATCCCAATTGAATATCTTTTTCCTGAAATTAGTGACCCATTCTTCCATAAGGCAGAGCCAGTAGATAGACACCAACCCCTTAAGGTCAACCTGATTAGTTTAGGATTAATCCCTGACACCCCTTCTTATATCTTAGTCTATCCAATTAACCCCGAACCCTTTTCTTACTTTTCATCCAATCAGACTAACCCTAAATCCACCTCTTATTTTCTACCATTTTTGTAAACTTCTTCTGTTTTCTTTACCATTAGGTTGCATTTTATAGGAGTTTGCATGCTGCATTCGTTCATTAAGCATGTCATATTTGCATCTTACTTTAGGAGAACCCTATGGAACCTAGTAGGAGTACATAGTAAGTTCTCATGTGCATGCCATGCTAGGGTCAAACCTAATGAGTCTATAATCTGTTAGGTTTTGTCCCTTAGAGTCTAATAAAATATCCTTTGATAGGGATGTCTAGTCGAGTCTATTAGGTATTAATTAAGTCTAATAAATGCATAGCCTGAATTATATGTCTGCACCTACACTACCCTCTACATAGTATATGTATATGGAAATTAGTCAAAAGCTGAACATAACTAATGAACTAACTAACAACTTGGCTAATTCCCAAAAGAGAGATAAAGAATTTTGTGGGGGATTTTGTAGTTGTAAAGAATTTTCTGCTCGCAAAGCTGGCCCATCCAAGATAATGAATATCTGTGGACCCAATGCCTATGTGCGCGATATACTACCTGATTTAGGTATTAGCTCCACCTTCATCATCTCAGATCTTATAGAGTCTTGGGAGCCAGTAGTAATACCTAGCAAGCACTTTGAGCCTATCCCTCCTTTTTGAGAGAGAACCCACCCTAGAGTGTCCACCAACCAATTGGCCAAATAGTGAGAAAAAGATTGAGAGAATCCTGGATGATCAAGCCATATGTACCCAGAATCATGGCTATCAGAGGTACTTGGTCCGGTGGCAAGGTCGTCCAGAATTTGAAGACTTGTGGATCACCCGTGAGGATCTGCAGCGCCTCAACCTTGACCTACTCGAGCACTATGAGAGCCAAGTTATCCCACACTCGACGGGGTTGAGTTCCTCCAATCCCGAGAGAATTGGTGGGGGAACCAGGATTAGACCCAGATTACTGGGCCCTATTTGGTTTACCTAGCCATGTGTCAGATTTTGTAATCAACTAGAATTGAGTCTTATAATAAATTGAGATTAGTTGATTTGTCACAACCCTCAACCTAGTCAAGTACATTGAGTCCTGTATACCAGTATGAGTCTAGTATAAGTTCACTTCTTGTACAAGAGAGGAGGCTATGCTATTTTGGAGTTCCACCAGACCTCATTCTGAAGCCAGAAGCAGTTACACCAGCTTACGGGAGCTCAATCGACACCCAGGTGCCCTGATTTTCCCCGGGTGCCATTTCAGATGCTAGATTCCCTTCAGATGCTTCCAGAATATTTCATATGCCAAGAGCCCATATTTACCAAGCTATACTAGCACTCCAAGCCTCCAAATTCAAGCCCAGGAAGCAAGCCCAAGCAAGGAGAACCAAGATTCCCTTTTGATGCCGGGAATATGCCATCCCAGGGAACCAGGTGCCCCAGCTTTCAGGGGGACCAAGCCTAAGCCTTCCAAGCCCATGGCCGACCTCCCCCTTGCTACCCTAAAGCCTACACACCAAAGGAGGGGCATCCAAAGAGGTTTGACTAAGTCCAAGTTGAACAAAAAAAGGAGAAGACCAAGTTATTTAAACCTAGTTAGGACTCCTAATTGGTGCGGACACCAAAGGCACCAGAATAAGGCAGAGGCTTCTCAACCCTCTGTAAATTGATCAATAATTTATGAGTCCATCTGTAATAAGGGCTTAGCTCATCTGAGTCCATTTTAGTTGTTATTTGAGTATTTTTAGTTGTTATTTCACTTCTGTACTAGTCAGCTCATATTGAGCTAGTTCAGTCCATTGCTAGTCAGCTCATGTTGAGCTAATTTTATTTTTTTGAGTCCTGTCCAAGCATACTGAAGACTCAAGACTATATCATACAAGTGAAGACCAAGTCCAACTAGATTGAAGACATGGAAGTATAGCCCAAGTCCAACCCAGCTTGAAGATTTGAAGACCCCAGGAGGAAAATTCAGAAAACCCTGATTTCTTGCAGATGCCCTCCAGATGCCCAGATTCCCTTCCAGATGCCAAAATATATTCATATAACAAGGCATCCATGATTTTAGAGGTCCATCTACATCCTATCCCAAAGAAATCAAGCCCAGGTGCCAAGCCCAAGCCCCTAAGAAGCAAGATACCAGGGAATATTCCTGCTACCTGGCTACCAGGCCACCCCAGCTTCCAGAGGCCCAAACCCATGCACCCGGGCCCCTTTGGGCCAGCCCCTTGCTGCTCCTAGAAGCCCAACACGCCCCCCTAGGCATCCTTGGAGTGTTGACCAAGTCAAGAGAATTTTTAAGGATTTTTCTACCTAATATTTCCTTATTTTCTAGCTAGGGTTTGAGAGGGAAAAGGATTCTTATGTAAAGACTTATGTACCCTTACTTGGAGCCCAAGGTTAAGGGTCTATTTAAGGGACCCTAGCCTCTTGTATGAGGAGGAATTTTTGATGAATGAAAATCTTGAGTTCTTCTATTGAGTTGTGTGATACCCTGCTGTGTGCATAAAGGGGTTTGCGAGAGTTTTTCTTCCCAGTGCTGCAATCATCTTCCTGCTGCCAACAAGCATCTCAGATCCCTGGACGCCCACTCCAAAAGAAGCCTTCCCTTGCTATTTTCCCTTTGCTTTCTTGTTCCTTTGTGAATTTTCTAACCCCTGACAGGTCGTTTGTAGGTCCCTGAGTTCCTACGAATCCAACGACTCCAGCCAAGCCTCAATCGGATCACCGAGCAGAAAGCCGGGTATCCGCGGGTCTTTGGCTCGATTTTCCAGGCCGCATCCGTCGAGGAACGAGAGACCCTTTTGCTGCGATCTTCACAGATATTGTCAGGTACACCCCTCTACCTCCAGTAGTTTTATTGTAGGAGAACTTGCCCTAACCGAGGCTTCTCAGCCCCGGCGATCCTTCTTTTCTACTTTTCTAGGTCCTAATCTGCATGCTGATCTTCTAAAATTCATATAAAATTCCTACAATATATTTTAATCTGAAATTTGGGAATTAATCACTCAACCCACATATAAAACATATAAAAAAAATTGCATGCAAATTAGTTCCCCATCATTTGGTATCAGAGCTTAGATTAGGGCTTGTTTTCTGCAATTTTTCAGTCCGTATATAATCTGTTATTTTAATTATTTCTCCCTTTTAAAAACTCTAAAAATTCTAAAATTTATTTTCCTGGATTTATCATAATTCACAGTAATTTTAAAAATTTTCCAGATTTTATTATGGCCTGTGAATTTTTTGCAATCCGAAATAGGGCCTGCAAATTCTTGGCTCTGTTTTTTTTAGCAAGACAAGTTTGGAAGTTTTAGGGTTTTGTTTAGGAGTTTTTGCATATTTCTTAATTTTAGTATATTTCCAGTATATTAGGCCATGATTCGCAAGTTTTCTTCTATTTAAAAAAATACCAAAAAAAAAAATATACATATTTTCCAAAAAATACCAAAAAAAATATCTAAACCCTAATTTGCATCCACATCTGCCTGCCATCATTGCATAATTTACTTTTAAGGGCACTCTTGCTATATCAGATGGGGGGAGGATTTGATCACCTCTCCTTAGCCCAAAACCACATCCCTTGCATTCAGTCCCAAGCCTTAACCTAAAATTAATTAGACTTAATTTGCCCTAGTGGGCTAGGGACACCAACTGGTCGGGTCCGGGCTAGTGTTAGATCACTGTGTCAAGTTAACCTGTGTGTGCCTTGTGCTCAGTGTCTAGAACGGTGGTTTAGGGATTCAATCCCGAAGGGCTTGTGTGCTGGTCCACCTACCTGGCCAATCTCTGATTGGTGTCTAGGATTGGCAATCAGGGACCTAACACTCTTCTTACACCTGCCTGGCTAAGTACAGGGTTACTATAGGCTAGTTTGCCACCCTGATTGAGCATCTAGTTTGGACTCTAGGTCTAGTCAGCTATAGTCGGTCTGATCGACTCTTGCATGAGCACTAGATCAGGAGTTTCATATCACCCACCTCCTTCACAAATGTCTGAACCCATGGAAAACTTACAAGCCCAAATAAAAGCCCTAGCTGATCAAATGGCCCAGATGACTACCCAATTAACTCAGTCTGGTACCCAAACCAACAATAGAATTGACCATCTTGCCAAAAGGTTTGACCAGTTAGGAGGCCGTGTAGGGACCATAGCAAGAACCCATGGGTCACAATCTGAGCCAGATCCTGAGTCCCCTCAACCTAGGAGAACCCCAAACCCTGATCTATACCATGAGGTCGAACCTAGGAGATCCCCTTATTCTGACCCGTACTACAATCCTCAACCTAGGAGGACCCCAAACCCTGATCCATACCGAGAGATTGAACCTAGGAGAGCCCCTCAGCCTGACCCATACAATAATACTGAACCTAGAAGAACCCCTTACCATGACCCTTATTATGATACTGAACCTAGAAGAACCCCTTACCGTGACCATTATTATGATACTGAACCCAGGAGAACCCAATACTCTGACCCATATAGGGAGCCCAACCCTAGGAGAGCCCAATACTCTGACCCATATAGGGAGCCCAACCCTAGGAGAACCCAATATTCTGACCCATATAGGGAGTCCAACCCTAGGAGAACCCAATATCCTGACCCATATAGGAAGCCCAACCTTAGGAGGACCCCATACCATGATCCATCCTTAGAACCTGATCATAGAGCTGACCCAAAATTCTATGACCCCAGATCCTATAATCCCATGACCCATAGATCTGCACCCTTGTCCTATGAGCCTAGAGAACCCATAACCCCTAAGTATCAACCTAGTACTAGTCATGCTTCTTCTAGTCAACCTGAACCCCATAGGATTAGTATCCCTAAATATGAACCCAGAAGTGAGCCACTACCCCTTATACAACCTGAACCTACTAGGAGTAGTACCCATAATCAGAGACCAGAACCTAACCAACTTCCTGCTAGCCGACCTTCTCCAACCATTCCTGAGATTTACAAGGCTTACATTAATGCGGAAGTGTATGAAGCTGATGTGAGCCTAGTGGATGAGTATGAGGGAGAAGAGGTGACACCTTTAGATGACCTAGAATTAGCTGACCCAATAGATACCCAGGTAAAAGCCAACCTAGAGGTAATTGACCTTGACCACATCCAACCTAAAGCTATAGTGGAAGAACAAATAGAGGAAGAGAACCTGGGTACTGCTACTAGAGCCTTACCTGAGGAAACCATAGAGGAGAGCCAAATTATAGAGTCTTGTCCTAAAATACAAGAACCTGAAGAATTTATTAAGGACCTGATCTCTTTGAATCTATACCTTCAAGATGAGCCTCCTCCTATAGTTCCCATTAAGGACCTCTTCCCTGAGATTAATAACCCATCCTTCCATTATACAAACCCTATAGATATACCGCAACCCCGTAAGGTTAACCTCATTAGTATAGGATTAGTTCCTGACACCCCGTCTTTTATCCTACTTTATCCAACTAACCATGAACCTTTTTCTCTACCTTACCAAACTAATTCTGAACCCACTTCCTATTTTCTGCCCTTTCCTGACACCTCCACCATTTCTAGGATCATTAGATTGCATTTAGCTGAGATTAGCATACTGCATGCATTCATCATGCATGTTAGGTTTGCATCTTACTTCTGGCATACTCTTTGGAATTTGCTAGGAGTTCACTGTAAATTTTCATGTGCATGTCAAGCTAGGATCAAACATAGACAACCTATAATCTATTAGGTTTAGATCTAAAGAGTTCAATAAAATTTCCTTCGATAGGAATGCATAGTCGAGTCTGTTAGGTGTCAGTATGAGTCCTTTGAATCATTTGTTAGGAGTCTGCATGTGCCTAGCATGTTCACCACCCGCACTAATCTTAAAACAACTGGCTAATTCTCGAAGAAGGGTCAAAGAATTTGATATAGTGGATTCTATCTTGGTTAGGCTTAGGCCTAAAAGAAGCTTCATGCTCGCAGAGCCAGACCTTTTAAAGTGATAGAGAAGGATTGGGTCAAATGCCTAGGTGTTAGACTTGCCTTCGGATTTGGGCATTAGTTCTACCTTCAATATTACAGACCTGGTTGAGTATAGGGAACCGGCAGCGATACCTAGTAAGGCCTTTGGACCTATTCCTTTTCATTGTGAGTGACCCTAACCCAGAGTGTCCACTAACAAATTGGCCTGAGAGAGGAGAACGGATCGAGCGTATCCTGGACGATCAAGCCATCACGACCCGGGGCCATGACTATCAATGCTTCCTGATCCGATGGCAAGGCCAGCCAGAGTCGGACGATTCATAGATTTCTCGAGAGGACTTGCAATGCCTCAACCCAGACCTTCTCGAGAGATATGTGAGCCAGTCTGATCTTCACTCGACAGGGTCGAGTTCCTCCCACCCCGAGAGAATTGGTGCGGACACCAAAGGCACTAGAATAAGGCAGAGGCTTCTCAACCCTCTATAAATTGATCAATAATTTATGAGTCCATCTGTAATAAGGGTTTAGCTCATCTGAGTCCATTTTAGTTGTTATTTGAGTATTTTTAGTTGTTATTTCACTTCTGTACTAGTCAGCTCATATTGAGCTAGTTCAGTCCATTGCTAGTCAGCTCATGTTGAGCTAATTTTATTTTTTTGAGTCCTGTCCAAGCATACTGAAGACTCAAGACTATATCATACAAGTGAAGACCAAGTCCAACTAGATTGAAGACATGGAAGTATAGCCCAAGTCCAACCCAGCTTGAAGATTTGAAGACCCCAGGAGGAAAATTCAGAAAACCCTGATTTCTTGCAGATGCCCTCCAGATGCCCAGATTCCCTTCCAGATGCCAAAATATATTCATATAACAAGGCATCCATGATTTTAGAGGTCCATCTACATCCTATCCCAAAGAAATCAAGCCCAGGTGCCAAGCCCAAGCCCCTAAGAAGCAAGATACCAGGGAATATTCCTGCTACCTAGCTACCAGGCCACCCCAGCTTCCAGAGGCCCAAACCCATGCACCCGGGCCCCTTTGGGCCGGCCCCTTGCTGCTCCTAGAAGCCCAACACGCCCCCCTAGGCATCCTTGGAGTGTTGACCAAGTCAAGAGAATTTTTAAGGATTTTTCTACCTAATATTTCCTTATTTTCTAGCTAGGGTTTGAGAGGGAAAAGGATTCTTATGTAAAGACTTATGTACCCTTACTTGGAGCCCAAGGTTAAGGGTCTATTTAAGGGACCCTAGCCTCTTGTATGAGGAGGAATTTTTGATGAATGAAAACCTTGAGTTCTTCTATTGAGTTGTGTGATACCCTGCTGTGTGCATAAAGGGGTTTGCGAGAGTTTTTCTTCCAAGTGCTGCAATCATCTTCCTGCTGCCAACAAGCATCTCAGATCCCTGGACGCCCACTCCAAAAGAAGCCTTCCCTTGCTGTTTTCCCTTTGCTTTCTTGTTCCTTTGTGAATTTTCTAACCCCTGACAGGTCGTTTGTAGGTCCCTGAGTTCCTACGAATCCAACGACTCCAGCCAAGCCTCAATCGGATCACCGAGCAGAAAGCCGGGTATCCGCGGGTCTTTGGCTCGATTTTCCAGGCCGCATCCGTCGAGGAACGAGAGACCCTTTTGCTGCGATCTTCACAGACATTGTCAGGTACACCCCTCTACCTCCAGTAGTTTTATTGTAGGAGAACTTGCCCTAACCGAGGCTTCTCAGCCCCGGCGATCCTTCTTTTCTACTTTTCTAGGTCCTAATCTGCAGCTGATCTTCTAAAATTCATATAAAATTCCCTACAATATATTTTAATCTGAAATTTGGGAATTAATCACTCAACCCCACATATAAAACATATAAAAAAAATTGCATGCAAATTAGTTCCCCATCACTAATCCCTTTACACCTTGTAATTCTAACCTAGCTAGGAAAGGACTTGTATTCCAATTTGGAAGAGGACTTATAACCCAAGTGTAACCATGGTTAGTGAGGGCATGAGAACTTTATAAATACCCCATCCCTCCCCCTCTTGTAAGCATCTTTTTCTTATGAATAAACATTGCTGATATTTTATAAAATTGTCTTGAGTTTGAGTTTTGGTTCTCTCTTTGAGTGCTCTCCTTGTGTTCCTGGATTGAAACCCTGCTATCCTAGCATCCCTTGGCATCCCTAGAGATCAGCCATGCCCAAGGACTTGAAGCCCTTGCTGCCATCCAAGTCCAAGAGCTTCTTCTTCCCCGGCTGCCAGCTTTTAGCCCTAATTCTGATTTCCTACAAATCCTAGTTCCTTTCCTAATTTTTATTTGCTGCTTTGATTAACCTTTGATGCTTGTAGAATCCCTGAGGTGCTTCCCCTCCCCTGAGGAGGCCTTCTTTGCTGCCTGGACCACCCAGATCGGCCATCAGATTCAAGAAAAATAAGGCTTCTTCTTCTAGGCTCCGATCAGAGTTGTGAGTGATCTCTTCTGCTACTAATTTTGTCATCTCTGACTAGTAAGAAACATTTCCTTCTCTTATTATCTATTTTTGATGAAAATAAACTATCCTAAATTGGGAGTTTCTTAACTCTCGGGTCCTTGCTATTCCATTAGTTTGCATGAGTTTGCCTACGGTCCGATGATTCTTTGCACTACTAGTCTTTCCACTAGTTTTTACTTTATTTTGGAAATCTAGCCTGCAAATAAAATTATAAAAAGCATAAAAAAATTATTTTACTATTTTCTATGCATGTTTAGCAGTCTTAGAGTCCTCCCGCATCAGGGTGACTAGGGTTAGAAAAAGGAAGTGAAAAGATACCTATGGAAAGCCCTAGAAATACTTAAGTTCCGGTCATGAGTCGATACTTGCAATTTCTCCAAGTGTCGACACTTCGGTGCCGGAAAAAATTCAAAAAATTTAGGAAAAGTCAAGAAAATATGGAAATCAATGGGAAACAATTAAATGAGCTCTAAATCCTTTAAAATGATGAATTTTGATAGTTTTTTTTAGCTAAGGGGAGTTTAGGAAGAAAAAATTGAGAAAAAATGACTCAAAAGGATCTATAACTCCTAATTCTCTTCTAATCATGCAAAATCTATCTTCACTAAGAGATTTTGTAAAGATATCTGCTAGTTGATTGTTAGTAAACATAAATTCAAGCACCATATCTTCATTTTGCACATGATCTCTTATGAAATGTGTTGCCCATGTGGCTTTCCCAAGAGGGGGATGAATTGGAAATTAAAAAATTTAAACAATAATGTGCTTTTTGAAATCCCTTTTAAGATGTTAAGTGCTGTGATAAAGTATTTAAATGCAGAAGCAAAATCAGAACAGAAAAGTGCAACACAAACATACAACAATTATAGTGGTTCGGAGCAACCTAGATCCTACGTCCACTACCTAAGATTATCACTTGGGATTTCCACTATGTCCCCCACCAGACTACAATCGGATTGCTTTCACAGGATCACAATCCAAACCTCCACACTTTGGTTTTTATGGGATCACCAAAGAAACCCAACTTGGTTTTACTTGGATCACCAAGAACCCAACTTGATTTTAACACAGGATCACCAAGAACCCAACACTTGGTTTTTAACAAAGGCTAACCAAGAACCTATTTAATTTTTCAACCGGGCTCACTAATAACCCAACTATTTAAAATAAATTGAAAAGAAAAGCAACAATATGACAAACAAGTTTTTATCGAATGGTTATCGATGCAACTCGAGAGAAGCCCACTTAAATGCACTTCAATGCACTTTAATGGCTTCTATAGCTTCTTTACTCAGTGCTTCAAGCTTCAGATGAGAGTTGGTGAAGGCTTGAAGGCTATCTTGAATGCTCTTAGTGCTCTCTTTCTTGTTGACTTGGTTGGATATTCAATAATGCATTGACTCTCTCAAAAGCCTTTTTCAAATAGTTCAAATCTCTCAAATATATAATCTTGTACCTTTCACAGGCAGTTTTAGTCATTGTAGACTGTTGGGATGTGACATTTGACCGTTGGAGCACTTTTTGAATTCAAAATTCAAGTTTTGGAACTAGCCATTATATGCTTGTAACTGACATTTGAGTTAGCTCAGATTACTCAAGTCAGCTCGAATCCTCAAAGTTGTTCTTGTTGAGTCGACTCTCTTCAATCCAGTCAGCTCGCTTGCACAGTGTCCTGATTTTTCACTCTATAGAAGTCAGCTTGTCTTGATTCTAGTTGACTCGGATCCTTAGGCATTAACATGTTAGTCTGGATGAGTCGGCTAACTTCTATTCTAGTCGACTCGGTTGGCTGTTGTTCTCAGAACATATTTTCTGGACTCTGGAGGAGTTGGCTCGATCTTCTGAAGAGTTGGCTTGGATATCTGACAATATGATAGAGTCAGCTCAGACTCCCCTTGGGTTGGCTTGCCTATATGATTCAGGAAATAGTACTCTGGACGAGTCGGCTCATGTCCCTTAGAGTTGGCTCGGATATCTGCATGCCAGAATACTTATATGTGACATGTGCTAGAGTCGACTCTCTTCTCTTCGAGTCGGCTCGGATGAACATTTCAATGATTTTTTCAGTCTATCTTTAGCATTCATCCAGCAAGTCTTCAAGCTTCAAGATGTCTCCAAACTCAACATATTTCTATGAAATTAAAAGCTTGAAACACATTTAGAAGTAACCCAATTTTACAATATTTCTCAACTTTTTTCTTTGGGTTATTCCTTATAATATTCAATTACAACACAACTCAAAACAAGAAATGAAAATGTAGGAGTTGAAATTTGAACAATGAATTTAACCTACAAAAACTTGTAAATCACTTGAAGAGTTAGTAAAACAAATGCATACACCAATGTTTGGTTATCATCAAAATCACTTATAGGGTTAACAATCTCTCCCTTTTTGATGATGATAAAACACTGGGCATGAAAATTTCTTTACAATTACATGTATAATAACATTCGAAAGTAAGTATGTGTTGGCTCCACCCAGTGATTTTGATGAATAACAAAATATTGAGTGCATATTGTATTCTAATGAGGATTTCAAGTTATGAGTTTTCAGGAAGAAAGCACCTCAAAATCTCAAAAACTTTTGGTGTATGGCACGTAATGGCATGGAGCAATTCTCACAAATCCGGGCATCCTCCTCATTGAAAAAGGGCATCTAAATGTTTAAATATTATGTGTTTATGTATTCAAGAATTTTATTTATGTTTTCGAGGCATTTACACTTGAATCTGAAAATTTTCAGTCTCAAGTGTCGACACCTGGACAGTCAAGTGTCGATACTTCAGCATTTGGCACAGACAAAAATCCTTGGCACGCCAAGTGTCGACACCTATATTCAAGTGTCGACACCAAGTGTCGACACTTAGGTTCCAAGTGTCGACTCAAGGCCTGAGATTTTTGAAAATACAGAACTTTATAATACTGAGGATTTTTGTGTCAAGTGTCGACACCTGTGCATCAAGTGTCGACACTTGAATGTTCAAGTGTCGACACCTGACAGCCAAGTGTCGACACTTGCAGCCTGATAGCTCTAACGGATCTATTTTTCTGGCTTGCAGAACTTGCTTTTCAAGCTCCAAACGGTTATTTCCAAGGTACCAACGGTCACAGACCATTTTTTGGAAGGTTTTTGGTGTATTTAAGCTCCACCAACCTCATTTTAAAAGAAGAGAAGTGAAGAGAACTGTATTCAAGTGCATTGAAGTCTACTCAAAAGCCAAAAAGCCAATATTCTCTCCATACTTCACATCAAAAGCCTCTTCTAGCTTGATTCCATTAAAAAGCCTAAAGCTCATCCTTACTTCATTACAAAAAGAGGCACCTTGAAGGAGATTCCAAGGAAGAGTGAAGACAAAGCATCCACTTGAGCTTCAAAGATTCCAATCTACTCTTGAAGAGAGTTTGTTGTAGTTTTAAATTACGTATCTGTTTTTATTGTGATTTGACCTTACTTTCAAGGGTGTCTTGAAAGAAGGTTATTATGATTTGTTGGTGGGCCAAAGGGATAAAACCAACTAGGGTTAACTTGTGAGCCCGAAGGCAAAATAAGTGTTAAGGTTTGTTGGTAAGCCTAAGTGACAAAACCAACTTAGGTTTTGACTTGTGAGCCTTGTGAAAAACAAGTCGACTGTAATCTAGTATGGATTATAGTGAAATTCTCAAGGGTGGCTTGGGAGTGGATGTAGGTGCTAGGTTTGCACCGAACCACTATAAACCTTGTATTTGTGTGTGATTGCTCTTTTCCTCTCTTGCTCTTTAATTGTTGCTAACATCTTGCATCAAATTTATCATTGCTCATAAGCACAACTAGACCTTCATTTTATTGTCTTAATTTTTTAAAAGACCCAATTCATCCCCCCTCTTGGGCTCCATTTCTGGGCAACAAGTGGTATCAGAGCACCGGTATTCTCTTGTAGGTCCAAGGATCTTGAGTAAAAGATCTTGGCAGCCCCAATAAGAATGGGTATTGTTGAAGGTCAAGCTTCAAATCGACCCCCACTTTTTAATGGCACAAATTACACATACTGGAAGACACGCATGCACATATTTATACAAGCTCTTGATTATAATTTATGGAGGACAATTATAAAATGTCCTCATCAGCCTACAATGTTGATTAATGGCATTCTCACTCCAAAAATGGAAGATGATTGGGATGAGAATGACATTAAGCAAATCGAGCTTAATGCTAAGGCTATGAACCTTTTATTTTGTTCTCTTGATCCTAGTGAATTTAATATAATATCAAATTGTCTCTCCGCCAAGGAGATTTGGGATACACTTGAGGTTACCCATGAGGGTACACCCCAAGTGAAAACCACTAAGATCAACATGCTAATTCACACATATGAAATGTTTAAAATGGAACCTACTGAGTCTATCAGTGAGATGATACTAGGTTCACAAACATTGTGAATGGCATGAGAAGCCTAGGAAAAATTATTTCTAATGGTGAACTTATGAATAAACTTCTCAGGTCTTTACCAGCTTCATGGGATGCAAAGGTCACTGCCATTGAAGAAGCTAAGGACGCCAACACTCTTCTGCTGGAACAACTGCTGGGCTCTTTAATGACTTATGAGCTCTCCCTCAAATAAAAGAATGGAGAGGTGGACAAAAAGAAGAAGGCGATCGCGTTCAAATCTATTACTAGAGATGACTCAAGCGAAGACTCCGAAGAAGATGATGAAGAAGATGAGACGGCTCTGTTAGCTAGGAAATTCAGAAGGTTCATGAGGAAGAAAAAGTTCAACTACAAAAAGAAACCTCTGAAAGGTGAGCCGAGTAAGGAAAAGGACAAAGAAAAGGAGAAGGAGCAGCCTACGTGTTTTGAGTATAAAAAACTCGGGCATTTCAAGGTAGACTGCCCCTTGTTAAAGAAAAGCAGAAGAAAGCTATGAAAGAAAGCCATGATGGCAACCTGGAGTGAAAGTGAAGACTCCAGTTCTGAGAAAGAACAGCAGGAGGTAGCAAACTTCTGTCTGATGGCCGATCAAGAAGAGGTATGTTCTGAAACCGAAAATGAATTTACTTTTGATGAGCTTCATGAGGTTTTTAATGAACTAGTCATAGAATTTTAAAAGTTAAAGTCAAAACATAAAGATTTAAAGAAGCAAAATTTGGATCTAGCTAAACAAATAACAACCTTTCAAATGAAAATAAATGCCTTCTTATACAAAATAAAAAATTAAATGATAAGATTATGATACTTGAAAAGGAAAAGGATATCTTTAAAAAGAAAAGTGACTTACTTTCAAATGAAAATTTGTCAAAACAAAGCAAAGAAATTTTAATTGAGAACAAAAGATATAAAGAAGAAATCGAAAAACTAAAACTTTTGTAGAAAAATTTACTTACAGTTCTGAAAAATTGAATTTACTCTTAAATAACCAAAGAGCAGTATTTGACGAAGCAGGATTAGGATTCAGAACTCATAAGAAACAAAAACTCTTTAAAAATTTTTTTGTGCCTGCATCTTCATCCATTACTTGCTATACTTGTGGTATCAAAGGACATAAATCTTATATGTGCAACAAAAGAAAATTAAATAACACTAAGAAAGTTTGGGTTCTGAAAGGAACCAATGCCACTAACCAAAAAGGACCTAAGATGGCTTGGATACCTAAAGTCTCCACTTGATCTTTATTGCAGGTGTGCCTTGCAACCAACAAGAAAAGGATGTGGTACCTTGATAGCGGTTGCTCAAGGTATATGACAGGAGATGTAGAGCAGTTCTCATCACTCATATATCAAAATGGTGGCAATGTAACTTTTGGTGATAATAGAAAGGGCAAAATTATCGGTATTGGTAAAATTCATATCACCTCTACCTCTTATATTGATAATGTTTTATATGTTGATGGTTTAAAACATAACTTGCTTAGCATTAGTCAATTTTATGACAAAAATTTTAAAGTTGTTTTTGAATCTTCTTTGTGCATTGTTTCTAGTCTAGATGACAATGGCATTAAGTTCATTGGTCATAGGAATGTCAATATTTATATGGTTGATCTTGATGATCTCCCTATTCAGAAAGGTCAATGTCTAGTGGCAATGGAAGCCAAGATCGATGAAACTAGTTGGCTTTGGCATCGTAGACTAGGACATGCAAGCATGTATTTAATTTCAAAACTTAGCAAAAAGAATTTGGTAAAGGATTTGTCTAAACTCAATTTTGAAAAAGATAAAATTTGCAGTGCATGTCAACTTGGAAAACAAACAAAATCATCTTTCAAACCAAAAGGAGTGATCTCTACATCTAGACCTTTGGAATTGCTTCACATGGACCTTTTTGGGCCAACTAGAATATCTAGTTTGGGAGGTAAGAAGTATGGTCTAGTCATTATAGATGATTTCTCACGATTTACATGAGTCATGTTTTTAGCACATAAAGATGAAACGCTTTCTAAATTTATTAGATTTCATAAAAGAGTTTTGAATAAAAAATGTGTTTCAGTAGTATCTTTGAGATGTGATCATGGAACCAAATTTGAAAATGCCGATTTTGATAAATTTTGTATTGAAAATGGAATTCATCACAATTTTTCTGCACCTAGGATACCTCAACAAAATGGGGTAGTAGAAAGAAAAAATAGAATTCTTGAAGAAATGGCACGCACCATGCTTTGTGAAAATGATTTTCCTAGATATTTTTGGGCGGAAGCCATAAATACTGCATACTATATTTTAAATCGAGTTTTAATTCGACCGATTTTAAAGAAAACACCTTATGAGCTTTAGAAGGGTAGAAAACCTTCAATTCATTATTTTCATATTTTTGGATGCCGTTATTTCATCTTAAACAATAGTAAAGATAATTTGAGTAAATTTGATGCCAAATCAGATGAGGGAGTCTTTCTAGGCTACTCCACATCTAGTAAGGCATACAGGGTCTTTAACAGAAGAACACTTGTCGTTGAAGAATCCATACATATGGTATTTGATGAAACTAACCAAAAATCTTCAAGAAAAGAAGATGTACTTTTTGATGAAACAGGTAGCAAGAAAACTGAAGAGATAAACAACAATGAAGGGCTTACCAAGGAACAGAACGATGATCAAAACACTGAAGGAGATCAAGCACAAGGTGATGAAAATACATCAACTATTGATCCATTACCAAAAGAATGGAGGTATGCTCATGGACACCCAAAAGAACTAATTATAGGTGATCCATCTAAAGGTGTAAGTACTCGATCATCCCTTAGAAATATTTGTGTTTACTTAGCTTTTGTGTCTCAAATTGAATCTAAAACTATTGAGGAAGCTGAATGTGATAGTAATTAGATAAATGCTATGCAAGATGAACTTAATCAATTTAAAAGGAACAATGTTTGGACACTAGTGGATAGGCCTTCAAACTCATCAATTATTGGTACAAAATGGGTTTTTCGAAATAAACTTGATGAAAATGGAATAGTAATTAGAAATAAAGCTAGACTAGTTGCCAAAGGATACAATCAGGAGGAAGGAATAGATTTTGATGAAACATTTGCTCCTGTGACTAGACTTGAGGCAATTAGGTTATTATTGGCTTTTTCTTGCTTCATGAATTTTAAACTATATCAAATGGATGTTAAAAGTGTCTTTTTAAATGGATTAATTGAAGAAGAAGTTTATGTTGAGCACCCCCTGGTTTTGAAAATTTTGAATTTCCAAATCATGTTTTTAAACTTCATAAAGCTTTATATGGATTGAAACAAGCTCCAAGAGCTTGGTATGATCGTTTAAGCTCTTTTTTGCTGAAAAATGATTTTACTAGAGGTAATGTAGATAAAACTTTATTTTTAAAGAAAAATAATGATGATCTCTTAGTAGTACAAATCTATGTAGATGATATAATATTTGGTGCTACTAATGAATCTCTTTGTCAAGATTTTGCAAGATTAATGCAGAGTGAGTTTGAGATCAGCATGATGGGAGAACTGAATTTCTTCCTCGGACTCCAAATAAGGCAAACCAAAGAGGGGATCTTCATCAACCAAACAAAATACACAAAAGAAATACTCAAGAAGTTTGGGATGGAGAATACTAAGCCTTTAGATACCCCTATGAGCTCTACATGTAGACTTGACAAGGATGAATCAGGTAAGTCTATAGACCAAAAATTATATCGTGGCATGATTGGTTCATTGTTATATCTTACTGCTAGTAGGCTAGATATCATGTTTAGTATCTGTATGTGTGCTAGATATCAGTCTAATCCTAAAGAGTCTCATCTTTTGGCTGTTAAACGCATACTTAGATATCTATCTGGCTCAATTGAAATTATTTTATGGTACTCTAGAGATTCTTCATTTGAATTAATTGCTTATTCTGATGCTGACTTTGCTGGGTGTAAACTTGATCGTAAAAGTTCTAGTGGAACATGTCAGTTTCTTGGAGTAAATTTGATCTCTTGGAGTAGCAAGAAATATAACTCAGTTGCTCTATCTACGGCGGAAGCCGAATATATAGCAGCTAGAAGCTGTTGTGCTCAAATCCTCTGGATCAAACAACAACTCGAAAATTTTGGCATTAAACTAACTAAGACACCCATAAGATGTGACAATACTAGTGCAATCAACCTATCTAAGAATCCTGTGCAACATTCAAGAAGTAAACACATTGAAATAAGACATCATTTCATAAGAGATCATGTACAAAACTCTAATGTTATTCTTGATTTTGTTTGTACTGATGATCAGTTAGCAGATGTGTTTACCAAGCCTTTGAGTGAGGATAGGTTCTGTCTGATTAGAAGAGAGTTAGGTGTCATTGATCCATTCTCCTAGAACTCTCTTAGTATCAATTATACCTAAATCCTAGAGCTCAAAACCTATTGATTAAAGCCCCAAAATTTTATCAAAATTTTTCCTATTTTTTAATTTTTTTATGGATTTTCTCGATTTTTTTTCGCCAAGTGTCGACACTTGGAAATTGTCAAGTGTCGACACCTGACCAAGTGTCGACACTTGACACATATGAAGTGTCGACACTTGCGAAATAGATTTTGTTTTTAAAAGGACCGAACGAGGATTTTGTATTTTTCTTTCCCCCACCGATTTCTTGCAATAGTGGTCCCTTCTGTCCAAATCCTTCCTTCTACTCTCTAATCCATCACAAATCAGGTATTTCCCCCTCCTAATTTTATCTTATATTTCCTCGTTTTTGGTTTTGTCATTTTCGAACCAAACAACCGTGATTTGGGTTTTCGGAATATTTTTCATGAATCTAACCGGATTTTTGCATGTTTTAGTGGATTTCTAAAACTCCATTTGAGATAATAGTGATTTAAACATATTTTTCTCGGATTTCCCTCATCTTTTGGCCGTTTTCACCCACTTTTCACAAAAAACACTGTTTTATTAATTTTGGCCAAAATAATTTGGGTTTTCATCTAAATTAAACATACTAAATCCATTTATTGATGATTTAGAAATGTTTTTCGTGATACATTTGCGACATTTTCGCCTATTTGCTAAAACCCTAAGTGTTTATACCCAAATCCCATAGTTTTTGATTTTTAGACCTTACAAAAATTATTTTTTTTCAAAGATTCAAATGTGTTCTACCGAACAAAAATATTTTCTACAAATATTGTTCGGAAGTTTGTCATTCAATCAAAATATATTTTCTACAAATATTATTTTTACAATTTTTCAAATGTTGTTGATTCTGGTTTTCAAAACCTATCTGAACATTTTTCTAATCTCAACCTATAGCCAATCCCTTGTTCTAAGCCTTTCTTCCTTTTTCCCTGGTCAGTTGGCTGTAATGGGTCCTAGGAAGAGACTTGCAGTTAGGGAGAGGCCCAGTCGTGGTGTTGAGAGGAGGTCGAAGGCCAGATTTGATACAGCATAGCTGAGCAGTACAGCCACACCGAGCTCCCCCCTACAGAGAGGATGGCAAGGAAGTTAGTAGCTTCAGGGAGGAGAGTCGACTTGCAGTGTTTCGACAGGCACCACTTCAGCATTCGACAGGTACTCACTGATGCAGGACTAGTACCATTCTGCACAATACAGGAGATGTACTATCCTCACCTAGTGAGGGAGTTTTATGGTGCACTGGACTGTCGATGACTACTGTGGACGACATCAGTCAGGGGTATTCAGATTTCATTGACTGATGAGCTTCTGAGCCGTGTATGGGAGATCCCCCGGAGAGGAGTCTGTGCCTTTTCAGTGGATGATAGAGAGGCAGCATTTAGGTGCATCCTTGAGAGAGAGGACGTTCGCGGTATATCAGTAGTTACTGCGAACCAGTTATCATTGGAGATGCGCCTTTTGCACCATATCACTGCACGAATCCTACTACCGAAGACTGGGAGATTTGACTTCATCACCGAGAGGGAGTTGATGGTGATGACGAGTCTGATCGAGAGGAGGCAGATAGATATTTCATCCCTGATACTCACTCAGATGTATGATGCTGCTACTCAGCGCCGACATTGTTTACCATACGGCATGGCACTGACCCGACTTTTCAGAGCGTGTGGAGTATCATTGGAGGGGGAGATCCCCAAGGAGATACTACACACAGATGTGTACGATGAGAGGTCATTACACCGGATGGGATACAGGTTAGTTGGAGGTCGATGGGTTCGCAGAGAGTCTGGCCAGGAGCCAGATGAGGAGGACGTGATTCGAGAGGCTGAGGCTGGACCATCTGAGCCAGCAGTTTTTCCTCCAGTCGATATCCTATTGACACAGACAGAGCACTTGTCTCCTGACACTTCAGCTCCTCCACCACCGTCTACAGGACTATCTTTTGAGGAGCATGCTAGAGCACAGTTCACAAAGATCAGAGGTGAGGTGACTCAGCTACGTAGCGAGGTCGAGCTTCTACGAGCACATACTACCTCGGAGCATGCTGAGATTCGCAGATCCATGGAGGAGGGATTCTCTCGCATTGAGAGTCTGTTGAGATCCCTTATACCTCCTGCAGCCCCTGCACTTGCATGATCTGACGATGATGATGATGATGATGATGGCGGCGATCACCAGAGCGACCATGCTGATTCTGCTAAGGGTGGTGATCAGGATATCGATCGAGCTACAGAGGTAGTGGGCAATGACAGTGAAAGTGTTGGCGGTGCCGATGCTTATGAGATGGTCAGTCGAGATCTCCTACTACACCAGCTCCTACTACCGCCTTGGTTGATTCCACACCGGACCTTATTGCGCCAGCTGATCGTCTTTCACCTCCTTCCACTAGATCTTCTAGGGTTGTACCCGCCTTTGGTCCTTCCGGCCGCACTAGGAGTCGTAGAGCTTTAGCACCTCCTAGGGCATTAGCCACTAGATCTAGGATCAGTGCTCCTTTTAGTCTTGATGTTCCATCTGATGAGGATTAGCCCCACAGATGTCTGTTTTAGCTCTTATGTTGTATGTTTGATACTTGTTTGACTCTGATGATATATGTATGTTTCAGCTCTTGCTGATGACTCGCAAATTTTATACTGAAAACTTATTTTATATATATATTTCTATTCAGTACTCTTTATTTGTGCTTCAATGAATCAATTTACTATTTTTTTGGCTCTGATACTCTTTTATCTTGGTATATTTTAGCTCTGATACTCTTTGATATTAGCGTAATTTTGACTCTGATATCTATGATATGTGTTTCTCTACTATCTTTTTGTCTCCATGCTCATTGTGAGGGGGAGGAAAAATTTCCTTTCTAATGATTGACAAAAAGGGAGAGAAAGAGTATTGATTTTATTAATGTATAAATTTGTTGAGAAAAGGTGTTAATTCATAAATTTGTTGAGAAATTGAATTGATTGTGTTGATTTTTCACCTTGTAAGAATCTTTGAAGTTTACCTTAATAAGAAGTATCTAATTAAGGGGGAGATTGATTCTTCCTAACTATGAAGTTTTGCCTCTCTAATGGACTTAAATTCATATTCAAAAATTAAATGGTTAAAGTTTGACATATGTTACCTTTTTACTCAAGGTTTTGTCATCATCAAAAAGGGAGAGATTGTTGGCTCCACCCAGTGATTTTGATGAATAACAAAACATTGAGTGCATATTGTATTCTAATGAGGATTTCAAGTTATGAGTTTTCAGGAAGAAAGCACCTCAAAATCTCAAAAACTTTTGGAGTATGGCACGTAATGGCACGGAGCAATTCTCACAAATCCGGGCATCCTCCTCATTGAAAAAGGGCATCTAAATGTTTAAATATTATATGTTTATGTATTCAAGAATTTTATTTATGTTTTCGAGGCATTTACACTTGAATCTGAAAGTTTTCAGTCTCAAGTGTCGACACCTGGACAGTCAAGTGTCGACACTTCAGCATTTGGCACAGACAAAAATCCTTGGCACGCCAAGTGTCGACACCTATATTCAAGTGTCGACACCAAGTATCGACACTTAGGTTCCAAGTGTCGACTCAAGGCCTGAGATTTTTGAAAATACAGAACTTTATAATACTGAGGATTTTTGTGTCAAGTGTCGACACCTGTGCATCAAGTGTCGACACTTGAATGTTCAAGTGTCGACACCAGAGATCAAGTGTCGACACCTGACAGCCAAGTGTCGACACCTGACAGCCAAGTGTCGACACTTGCAGCTTGATAGCTCTAACGGATCTATTTTTCTGGCTTGCAGAACTTGCTTTTCAAGCTCCAAACGGCTATTTCCAAGGTACCAATGGTCACAGACCATTTTTTGGAAGGTTTTTGGTGTATTTAAGCTCCACCAACCTCATTTTAAAAGAAGAGAAGTGAAGAGAAGTATATTCAAGTGCATTGAAGTCTACTCAAAAGCCAAAAAGCCAATATTCTCTCCATACTTTACATCAAAAGCTCTTCTAGCTTGATTCCATTAAAAAGCCTACAAGCTTATCCTTACTTCATTCCAAAAAGAGGCACCTTGAAGGAGATTTCAAGGAAGAGTGAAGACAAAGCATCCACTTGAGCTTCAAAGATTTCAATCTACTCTTGAAGAGAGTTTGTTGTAGTTTTAAATTACATATCTGTTTTTATTGTGATTTGACCTTGCTTTCAAGGGTGTCTTGAAAGAAGGTTATTGTGGTTTGTTGGTGGGCCAAAGGGATAAAACCAACGAGGGTTAACTTGTGAGCCCGAAGGCAAAATAAGTGTTAAGGTTTGTTGGTAAGCCTAAGTGACAAAACCAACTTAGGTTTTGACTTGTGAGCCTTGTGAAAAACAAGTCGACTGTAATCTAGTATGGATTATAGTGAAATTCCCAAGGGTGGCTTGGGAGTGGATGTAGGTGCTAGGTTTACACCGAACTACTATAAACCTTATGTTTGTGTGTGATTGCTCTTTTCCTTTCTTGCTCTTTAATTGTTGCTAGCATCTTGCATCAAATTTATCATTGCTCACAAGCACCACTAGACCTTCATTTTATTGTCTTAATTTTTTAAAAGATCCAATTCACCCCCCCGCTTGGGCTCCATTTCTGGGCAACAGTATGCACATGTATCAAAGCAATTATATTTGCAAATAAGTATTAGAGCTCTTGTGAAGAAACTTTACAGTATCAATGTTAGTTCTTTTGTGTGTATCAGAGTATTAAATTTTGTATCCTTCAAAGTATCAGAAATAGCACAAACATGAAGTATCAGAGCTCAAAATTGAAAGAATTAGAGCTAATTCTAGAGCTAAAATTTAGAGCAATCATAGCAAAATGTAGGTTTTGAGCTAAAGCCGTTTGTTTTCAAAAAAATTTCTCCCCCTTTCTATAGGTTCTTAAATTATGAAACATTTAAGCTCATTTTAAACACAAACATTTATACTCTCCTCCTTTTTCGTTCTTTTCATGCACTTATGAACATTCTCCCCCTTTTTGAATATTTTCCAATGCATGAACCAATTGTAGATATTTTTCAAGTAAGCTCAAAGTTCTCCTATCAGCTCAAATTTTCCATGTCAGCTCTCAAATTTTTCATGTTAGCTCAAAGTTCTCCCCTTTTTGTCAAAAAATTAAAAAGGTATTGAAATAAAGCTCAATTTTTGAAATAGAATGAGAAAGTTTTTAATATTTGTTTAAGATAATTTCACTTTCTCAATTTTATTTTGATATTCTAATTAAAATTTATCATATTAGCATTGTAAACATTGCATAAGCTCAAAATAATTCAAGACAGTGCTACTTGATACCAAAATAACTTTCATTTCATTTAAAATGATCAATACAAGTTACAAAACATGAAAGGACATACAATTAATCACTGTTTATGTATTATCTAGTGCTAGTGAAATATCCATGTATCTTAATGCCAGGAGGCATGGATGCTATAGGATCTGGATCTCGGATCTGGATCTAGTACATCAGAAGGTATAGGAGCAGGATGAGATCCTTGAGGCTTAAGGTATGGAGCTGGTTGTCTAGGGTGTGCAGACTAACCAGCAAAGGGAGTGGACTGAGGCCTAGGTGTAGACTGTGGAGCAGGTCTATGCTGTGGAGCTACAAATATTGCAATCACTCTGTTTGATAGCTAGTCTAACTTGAATTGCACAGTATCAACTTCTTCATCCAATTTCTTTATGTCCTTGTGCAATTGAACTAGTTCAGATGCCTGTGCATTGGCAAATGCCTCTGTAGATCTCCTTAATCTTCCAAACTCTGCTCTTAAGATTCCAATGCCCTTATTATAGTCTTCTTCCATCCTTTTACCTTCTTCCAATGAACCCATTTTAAATCTAACATCATTCAATTCAGTTCTAAATTTTTCTAGAGTATGATTGATAGAGTTCTTAATTGATTCAGAACCTGATGACACCATATCAAGAATGGGTTGAAGATCAGGCTGTGGTACACCTCTGGAGTTCTCAAGAATGTTTACTCTACTGCGCAGATCTCTTATTTTCCCTCCAAACTGGTATAGCCTTGTCTCTACTGACTGGTGAAGCTCGCCAAACATATTAGATAGAGTGCAAGTCAGTGTGTCAGTTAGAGTGCTCAACTGCTAAGTGATAAAATCCTGCAAAACTGAAGTATCAACAGAAGGTGTAGGTGGTCGAGGAGTAGTAGGTGCTGATGGAGATGTAGGTAAAGGAGTCTCAAGGTGCACTGTCTCTATGGCTTCAAATGAAGTATGCTTAGACCTAGTAGATGCAAACTCAATCTCAGCTAGCTCAGAAAAATGTTCGGTAAAGGTGCCAAACTCACCAATAGAAATGTCAAGTATCTTCTCTGAGCTAGGACCAGTCTCCTCAGGTGCTGATGGACCAGTAGTGGAGAACTCTCTAGGTCGATCTTCACTCTCGTCTTGTGAACTGCTGCTGCTACTGGAGGAGGCTGCAATTGCCCTTTCATCAGTCCCTTTTTTCTTCCATACTTCTTCAGTACAAATATAGCCCATTCTTAGCAATGACTTGGAGGTGTATGTATCTATATGGTGAAGGGACTTACCAACTTCCCCTTCAAGGCTTATTCTTGAGGCTTGAAATAGCAAAGTTAAGACCATTCCATAAGGAAGACAAGCCTTTACCTTTCGGACTGCTTCTTTCATCTACATGATCATTATGAAGGGTAGGTTAAGTGACTCTCCTTGAATAATATTTTCCATAAAGCTCAAGTCTCATTCACTAACCCAGTCAAATCTCCCTGTTCTTGGGAGAAATATCCTACTTATAAAATTATGGAGTAACCTCATTTCCAATGACAATGTGTTGGCCATCATAATACCTACTCCACCAACATCTTCTCTACCAAGAATTACTTGTAGGGTCTTTTCTCTATCCTTCAAGACTAAATATTTAATTCCATCAGCAGGCATTTCTAGCAAATTGCTCAACCTCTCTTCAGTATCTATAACCCTCTTTCCTTTCACAGTTGATTCAATATGATTGGGCTATAATCTGAGGTTTTCATAAAAATCCCTAAGTGTTGGATAAGTAGTAATATTCAAGGAACAAAAAATTGTCCAACCTTGTGCTTCAATCAAATTTCTAATTTTCAAACAAATCTCATCAAGAAAGTTAAATAAAATTCTCCTACCACTAGTCACAGGTCGATTTGACATTGAAACTACCTATCTCAGAGATGGAGCCGTAGCCATTGGTTCTCTTTCTTCTTTTTCTTCTTCTACTGTTCGAGTCGGCTCTTCCTACCAATGTTTTGTTCTTTTTTCTGTCTCTACAGAGGGTGTCATCCATTTTGATCTCTTTCCCATAGCTGTTTTAAGAGCCATTGCAACAATTTGGCAAGAAAGAATAATTTGAGGCTCTGGGAAAAGGATTTAGGAGAATTGGAGATAGTTTCGAGAAGAGTGTTAGAATTGGAGAGAAAATGACAAGCATAAAAAGTTAGAAAAAGTTACTTGGCTCTATTGAAAAATTGTAAATCTGACATCCAAGTCAGCTCGGTTAGCCCTAAAATCATCCGAGTTGGCTCATCTAGAGCAAACTCAAAAGAAATAAGAAATCGAGTTGGCTAGGCAAACCCTAAATTGACCTAGTCGGCTCGTCCAGAGCAAGATCTGAAAAATCAGAGATTCGAGTCGGCTCGACCAGAGCAAAATTGCCCGAGTCGACTCGAACAGAAACTTTCCATACAAGTTAAAATGATGCATAAATTGAAATTAATTCAATAAAATATCAAGAAAAGTTGTTCAAGGATTTTGAATTGATGTAGGAGATTTTATAGATAATTTTTTTTTAATTTTTGAAGAAATTAGGTTAGGAAAATCTAGACAGGATCACAAAGATCTAATTTACCTCTAAGCATTTCAAATCTATCCTGATTGAGTGGCTTAGTGAAAATGTTAGCTAGTTGATTCTCAGTTGGGATAAATTCTAGTTCAATGTCACCATTCGAAACATGTTCTCTAATAAAATGGTGTCTAATCTCTATATGCTTAGTTCCAGAATGCTAAATTAGATTTTTTGTCAAATTTATAGCACTTGTGTTATCACATTTGATAGGAGTTTTAGATTGTGTAACACAAAAATCTTCTAGTTGTTGTTTAATCCATAACACTTGTGCACAACAACTCCTTGTAGCAACATACTCTGCCTCAGCAGTAGACAGTGCTACCGAGTTTTGTTTCTTATGGTGCCATGAGATTAAATTCAACCCTAGAAATTGGCATATGCCGCTAGTACTCTTTTCATCAATTTTACAACCAGCATAATCAACATATGAAAATCCAATTAAATTCAATGAAGAATGTTTTGAAAACCATAGACCTAAATTACTTGTACCTTTCAAATATTTGATAATTCTTTTAATAGCAAGCATATATGATTCTTTAGGATTAGATTGGAATCTAGTATATACACATATGCTATACAAGATATCAGGTATACTTGCAGTCAAATATAACAAGGATCTAATCATACCTCTATAAAGCTTTTGGTCAATATTAGATCCATTTTCATCTTTGTCCAATCTGCAAGATGGGCTCATGGGTGTGTTCATTTGTTTGCTTGACTCTATACCAAACTTTTTGATTATCTCCTTCGATGTACTTGGCTTGGTTGATGAAAATTCCTTCCTTTATTTGTTTCACTTGAAGTCCAAGGAAGGAGTTAAGTTCACCCATTAGGCTCATTTCAAATTTTTCATGCATTAACTTAGCAAATTCTCTACAAAAAGTTTCATTAGTTGTACCAAATATAATATCATCAATATAGATTTGTACAACTAATATGTCATTATTTTTTTCTTGATGAAAAAAGTTTTATCAATATTTTCTCTTGGAAAATCATTTTCAATCAAGAAAGTGCTAAGTCTATCATACCAGGCCCTAGATACTTGTTTCAAACAATATAATGCTTTATTTAATTTAAACACATGGTTCAGAAAAATATGATCTTCAAAACCTGGTGGTTGTTCTACAAAAACTTATTCGGAGATGAAACATTTAGGAATGCACTTTTCACATCCATTTAAAAAAGTTTAAAATTCATGTAGCAAGCAAATGCAAGAAGTAATCTAATGACTTATAATCTTGCTACAGGTACATATGTTTTATCAAAATCAATGCCCTCTTCTTGGTCATATCCCTTAGTAACTAATATAGCTTTGTTTCTTATAATATTTTCTTGTTCATCTAACTTATTTCTATTTTCTTGTTCATCTAACTTGTTTCTATAGACCCATTTGGTTTCTATAGACCCATTTGGTTTCTATGATAGGATGTTCTGAATGTCTATTGATAGGGACATAATTATATATTTTATTTCTCCTTATATTTAGTCTATTTGATATATTTATTTTCTCATTGTGATGATTAATGCATAAATTTATGTTTGAGGATTAATTTTCAGAATTGTTTAATTTTGTCCCTTTGATTTCTCGCAAATTTTTTTGAAAATCTTAGAGTCAGAATTGAAAGAAATGATCTTTAATGAAGTTGTAGAGCATGATTTTTAGAATCCAACGGCGTAAACGGTGTATGAATCGGACTTCAATTTTGCTAGGAAATGAGTTTTGAAGTTTTATCCATGAAGTAGCACGGAATTTAAAGCAGTGGTTTAATATGAACCAACCAATTGGTTCACGGAAGGCCCAGACGGTCCATATCCTCCATTGCAGCTGGTCCACGGAACAGATCCGTGGACCACAGGCCAAACCGAGCTCCATCTTCGCCGGGGGAGCTGCCGGATCTCTTTTCCTCGTCGCCGAGAAGCTCTTCATCGTCCGAGAAGTTGCCGGAGGTCCGAAAGTGGCCGGAAATGGGTCCAAGGAAGAGCCACCGTCTTCTTCTTCACCGTGAGGAGCTGCCATGTCTTCTTCCTCTTTCCACCGTCAACCTCATCCTTCCATGGCTGGAAAAATCTGTTCCACCACCGTGAGTCGCCATCCGAGTTGCTGTTCTACTCATCTTCACCATCCAAGCACGCGCCAAGAGCCACCATCATCTGGTTCTTATTCCTCCAAGCCGTGCCCATGTCCATCCAAGACGTCATGAGCCTCCCTGCTGTTGCCGTCCCTGTTCCGGTTGCCTTCAACATGCTGCACTTCGCTTTTTATTTTTCCAAACTGGGTCATGACCGTCCAAAGCACCGGTCATTTTTCCTCTTGCCGCTGCCACTTGCCGAAGCACAGTCCGAGTTCTCGGACAAACTTGCTGCCTTTTCCCCTGTTCAAGACCAGTCCATCGTGTCCATCGCCATGCATAGCCTGCCTCTTGTGTCGGGAGACTGGATGTCTGAATGAAGGAGGATCATGCCTTCGATCTCAAATTATGATAACATCGAGTTGGTTACGGGATCGAAGACAGAGAACCGTAAGGAATTGATAGTAGGGCATTTCCCACGGGTCCGACTCTGTTATAAAGAAAGACCCGTCATCCAACACCTGGAGAGGAGTTCGGTGCAGAGCAGCAGAAACCAGCAGCGGTTGAGATGTCTTTGCAGCAAGGGAAGAAGGAGATTTCTATTTTTTAAGCATGAAAAGAGAAGGAAATCAAATCAATTCCATATTATTTTCCTTCTCCATGATTAAGTAAATTCTTTGTTTCGGTCCAAGAAACAGCTAGATATGTTAGCATGATTCTAAAATTATAATATTAATTTAATATTATTTTTTTATTAGATATCATATTTTTTAATTTTTATTATTAATTTATTATGTAGTTTAATTGATTAAGAAGCTTATTAATTGATTGTCTACATGGTTGATTACTAAACTAAGTTCGTAATTCGTAATTGTTTTGCAACTTGGTTAAAATAGTATTTTGGCAAAAATGAATATGATCCTAATTTTCATCTATATCTAAAAAAATATATAGAATGAATTAAACAATTTATGCTTTTCTAATTGTTGTTCATTCTTAGCTTCATCCTAGTATGTAATGCTATCAATGAATGCATTAGAATTACTTAATACCAATTGGTTCATTGATAAGAATTTAATTTGAACACTTGACCTGAATTAATGAATGTAGGGATGATTAAATTTATTTAGCTCCTAGGTAAGTCATCGACTAAGTATTCAGAGAAAAAATAATATGTTTATATACCGATGATCAATCTGCTGACTAGCATAAAAAACTCTTGAATCGAACTTAAATTGAATCTGAAACAAATCTAAATTTAATTAAAGCTTTTCCTTATTTGCATAATTAGTTAGTTAATTTCATAATTATTCAAAATCCCCATCTAATTATTAAATTTGATTATTATATTCAGTCTTTAGCATTCGATCCGGACTCACTAATACTGCAAGAAATATTACAAGAATTCATGAAATAGTAATTAATTAATTTTGATAAATTTGACAAGCACGCGGGTGACCCGGGTTCGTTCCCCGGCAACGGTGCCAAAATTTTGATGCTTGTTGAATTCACCAAAATTAATTACTGTTTCACGAATTCTTGTAATATTTCTTGCAGTATTAGTGAGTCCAGGTCGAACCCTGGAGACTGAATATGATAATCAAATTTAATAATTAGACGGGGGGTTTTGAATAATTATGAAATAAACTAACTAATTATGCAAATAAGGAAAATCTTTAATTAAATTTAGATTTGTTTCATATTCAATTTAAGTTCGATTCAAGGGATTTTTGCGCTAGTTAGCAGATTGATTATCGGTATATAAACATATTATTCTTTCTCTGAATACTTAGTCGATGACTTACCTAAGAGCTAGATAAATCTAATCATCCTTACATTCATTAATTCAAGTCAAGCGTCTAAATTAAATTCTTACAAATGAACCAATTGGTATTAAGCAATTCTAGTACATTCATTGATAGCATTACATATTAGGATGAAGTTAAAAATGAACAATAATTAGACAAACATAAATTATTTAATTCATTCTGTGTTTCCTGTTTAGACAGAGATAAAAACTGGAATCATAATCATTTTTATCTAAGTACTACTTTAACCAAGTTGCATAACAATTATGGATTACGAACTTAGTTTAGTAATCAATCATGTAGATAATCAATTAATAGGCCTTTTAATCAATTAAACTACACAATAAATCAACAATAAAAATTAGAAAATACAGATATCCAGTAAAAAAATAATATAAAATTAATATCCTGATCTCATAATCATGCTAACATAGCTAGCTATTTCTGGAATCGAAATAAAAAATTTATTCAATTATAAAAATATATATATATAATTGATTTGATTTCTTTTCCCTTTCCATGCTATAGAAAATTTTTGTTGCTGCTTATTCCCGGTAGAAAACAGAAATCTCCTTCCTCCCTTGCCGCCTTGCCGCAAAGACTTCTCTGCTGCTTTGCACGGAACTCCTATCCAGGTGTTGGATGACGACCAATCATGTAGATAATCAATTAATAGACTTTTTAATTAATTAAACTACATAATAAATCAACAATAAAAATTAAAAATACAGATATCCAATAAAAAAATAATATAAAATTAATATCCTGATCTCATAATCATGCTAACATAGCTAGCTATTTCTCGAATCGAAATAAAAAATTTATTTAATTATAAAAAAAATATAAAATTGATTTGATTTCTTTCCCCTTTCTTAGAAAATTTTTCTGCTCCTTATTCCCGGTAGAAAACAGAAATCTTCCCTTGCCGCAAAGACTTCTCTGCTGCTTTGCACGGAACTCCTCCAGGTGTTGTTGGATGACGATTCTTTCTTTATAACAGAGTCGGACCCCGTGGGAAATCAGCGTTGGGCTCTGGTATCAATTCCTTACGGTTCTCTGTCTTCGATCCCATAACCAACACAACTACCGCGTTGTGTTATCTCGAAGCTCTCGATGTTATCTTGATCCGAGATCGGAGGCGTGATCCTCCTTCATTCGGACATGCAGTCTCCCGACACAAGAGGCAGGCTATGCATGGCGATGGACACGGACGACTGGTCTTGAACAGGGGAAAAGGCAGCAAACTTGGTGGAGAACTCGGACTGTGATTCGGCAAGTAGCAGCGGCAAGAGGAAAAATGACCGATGCTTTGGACGGTCATGGCCCGGTTTGGAAGAATAAAAAGTGGAGTGCAGCATGTTGAAGGCAGCCGGAACAGGGACGGCAACAGCAGGGAGGCTCATGACGTCTTGGATGGACATGGGCACGGCTTGGAGGAATAAGAACCAGATGATGGTGGCTCTTGGCGCGTGCTTGGATGGTGAAGATGAGAAGAACAGCAACTCGGATGGCGACTCACGGTGGTGGAACAGATTTTTCCAGCCATGGGAGGATGAGGTCGACGGTGGAAAGAGGAAGAAGACATGGCAGCTCCTCGCGGTGGAGAAGAAGACGGTGGCTCTTCCTTGGACCCATTTCCGACCACTTTCGGACCTCCGGCAACTTCTTGGACGATGAAGAGCTTCTTGGCAACGAGGGAAAGAGATCAGGCAGCTCCCCCGGCGAAGATGGAGCTCGGTTTGGCCTGTGGTCCACGGATCTGTTCCGTGGACCAGCTGCAATGGAGGATATGGACCGTCTGGGCCTTCCGTAAACCAATTGGTTGGTTCATATTAAACCAACTGCTTTAAATTCCGTGTATTTCATGGATAAAACTTCAAAACTCATTTTCCAGTTTAATTGAAGTCTGATTTACACGCCGTTTGCGCCGTTGGATTTCAAAAATCATGCTCTACAACTTCATTGAAGATAATTTCTTCCAATTATGACTCTAAGATTTTCAAAAAAATCTGCAAGAAATCAAAGGGATGAAATTAAATAATTCTGAAAATTAATACTTAAACATAAACTTATGCATTAATCATCACCATGAAAAAATAAATATATCAAATAGACTAAATATAAGAAGAAATAAAAAATATAATTATGTCCTTATCATCTATCAACTAATGTCCATACCTTATTTCTTTCAAACTGGTTTAATTATTTATGCATAGTTATCATCCAGTTTGGGTCATTTTTAGCTTCTTGTAAGGTATGAGATTCTATTTGTGATATAAAGGCTAGGTAATCATGTGCATCTTTATATGATGGCCTAGTCCTAATACCTTGTGAAGGAGCACTAATGATTAATTCTCTTGGATGAGAAGTTACGTACCTCCATTCCCTTGGTAGATCTGCATGATCCTTACTTATCGTTTCTTCTCCTTCTTGAGTTGGTCTTTCTTGTATGCTTAAGTCTTCTAATTCTTTTTGAATTGTACCTGCATCATTATCTATGCACTCTTTTTTCTTAGAAGGTGAAAGGTTAGTTTTGTTGCCGCCAAGATCGTCGTGGCCCGTAGCTGGTGTCGGAGTCGGACTGCCCTTTGTCTTCTCGGCGACGGTCTGCTCCTTGGGACCTGCAAAATAAGAGTTAGTGATCCGGGTCGGGAATTCTGGCGGGGGCACTTCGACGGTCAAGTCAGTGATGATCTAGGAGAACAGATCCTCCTGGTCAAGTTCTAAAATGGACTCCATGCTAGGAGGAGTGAGTGGTCTAAGAATGAGGGTGCAAGTATGTTAAAGAATGTGGTGGCCGAGGTGAATCGGACCTCCTCTCTCCTTGCTTGGATATTTTGTTGTTTGGCTTGCGTACCTCATTGCTGGGATGTTGAAGGTTCTTTTAAGCTCAGGTGGCTGTTGAATGCCTACCTCGGGATCTTCCTCATGCCAACAGGCGTGTGCGGTGATGTTCTGTGCTATGGATGGGATGTCTTTCTTGATTCGTGATAAAGGAAGCTGCCACACGCTCTGACATTCCTCCTGGTCGCTCCACTCCAGGAAACCTGGCAGGGCTTCGATTGGGGGGCCACCGCCCCCCGGGATTCGAATTCCCTAGTTGACTTCCTCTTCTGGGTGGTGCAAGCGGTTGGTGGAGAGCGTGGCACCTTGGTCAGTGAGCTTCTTCCTTTTCTGGTGTAAGTGGTGGTTATGGACGGTTATTATGATTTGATGGGTGCTTCCTCGTAGTCCTCGGGCGGCTCGCCGGTGCCTTGGGAGATGGCTCCACCCCTCTGGTGGCCGGTGGCATTGTTCGAGGTGGTTGCCGAACTAGAGAGCTGGGACTCGGCTCCGGCCCCGGGGGCTCGATCTCCGAGGGGCTCGACCTGGCAGAGGAGGGCTGGGCTTGACTCCGGTCCAGGGGGCTCGACCTCGAAAGGGCTCGACCTGGTGGAGGAAGGCTCAACTCCTGCCCAGAGGGCTTGACCTCGGAGGGGCTCAACTTAGCGGAAGAGGGCTAAGCTCGACTCCGATCCAGGGGGGCTCGACCTCGGAGGGGCTCGATCTGGTGGAGGGGGGCGACACGTGACTCCAGCCTAGAGAGCTTGGCCTCGGAGGGGCTCACCCTGGTGGAGGAGGGCTGGGCTCGACTCCGATCCAGGAGGCTCGACCTCGGAGGGGCTCGATCTGGTGAAAAAGGTCGCTCGGCTCCGGCCTAGGCACCACGGGCTTGCGGGTGCCGACCTGGCGGAGGGCGGAACTTGGTTTCAGCAGGCCACCTTGGCATTCTAAGGTAGTTCAGCTTGGCAAAGGAGTCCGAGATGGAGTGTCCACTATGGCGGGTTTTCTTGACACGACATCCGACATATATTACATGTCAGCTTCCTGCCACATCATTTGCCTCTCACTCCCGAGTCCCGTTGGTGCGAAGCACTGGGGGCGAAGGGAGTAAATGCATCGTTGACATGGAAATGTGAGGATCCAGCATAATAATGGCCATGATAGACGGTGCTTTGGGAAATGATTTCTTCAGCCTATCTGGGGGAGCCACGTGGACATGTCCGAGGAGTAGTTATTACGGGCACAGAATTCAGAGTGGTCCCAGTTGCAGCCAGACACTAGCCCTACCGATTGTCGACCCGTGGTGTAGATCCGATGGTGGGGATTTGTAATGGTATAATCGGGCACCGGTCACTTCGAAAGGAAAAGCAGCCTTTTCTAAAACACACCATCTTTCAAATCCTTCATGCTCGCCATTGTACCGAGGTTCTCCTTTCGTCTCCCCCGGCCATTTTTGTCCCCCAAAGTTCATAGCAGGTTAGTCTCCCTTCTCCTCGTCTCAGTTGAGTAGGATCTTCTCCCTAGGGCAAGGTTCATCTCTGGACCCTCATCCATTTTCTTTTTTTCTGCTTCTTCCCTTCATCTTCTTCATCATGTCTCGTTTCGGACCAAGTTTTCATCCCTCAACCAACCAGGATGAGGCCAGGCCCTCTAGGCTAAAACCGCCATCTTCTTTTTCTTCCAATGAAGAGGGAGATGGGACGCGCTTCGAGTTCAGTAGGAGGCGTCCCCCTGGTGGCATAGTCATTAGGAAACCTAGAGCTGTCCCCACTCCTCCTCCAGTCGAACCTGTTCCTAACCCTGTTCAGTCCACAGGTCCTGGTGGGATTGCTTCGACAATCTCGATTGAGGAACTGGGAGCCATCCAGGATGTTTACGACATCCCTCACTTCGTCCGGCTCTTGATCCCTCGATAGGGGATCGGGTTACTTCCAGTAGCCCAGGCCGAATCGCCTTCTACAAGGAGACTTTCTCAGGAGGACTCCACTTTTCTTTTCATCCTTCCTTCTTGTCGGTGTTGAGCAACTATAGGTTGGTTCCTGCTCAACTCATTCCGAACGCCATAAGGACTATTTTTTGCTTCATAGTGCTCTACCATTTCCATGGGATCGTCACCCATTTTTCCTTGTTTAGAGCCTTTTTCACTCTGAAGCGCCACCCTACTGAGGACGGGTGGTGGTCAATCTCTTCCCACCCAAAGGGCATCAAGTTTGAACTTCCCTCTTCCATCAAAGGATGGAAGAGCAAATTTTTCTTTGCCACTATTGAGGGGATCGACTGGGTGTGGAGTGACCCAGATCGATCTCCTAACCGAAACTCTACAGTCGAGGCAGCTGACTTGGATGTCTATGAGCGTCTCTGCACCACCTAGATTCCTTTCCTTGAGGTTCTGTTGTCGGAGCAGAACCTTGCTGATGCCAGGATCGACCCAACGTGTGAGTTGGGTGAGTTCGGCTCGAGTCCTTTCTGCTCCTCTTAATCTGTTTCTTCTGACATGAAGCTGACATTGTATCTTCCATATGCAGGCATGATGTTCTCGGTGGACGAGCTGCTTTCGATCACCCGGAAGAGGCCTCCATCGGGATTGGATAAGGAGTCCTCTCCGAAGAGGGCTCGTGATGAGGGTGCATCGGCGGCTACTCCCGCTGAGCCGACCGAGCCGAGGAGGAGGGAGTCCAAAGCTACCTCCGTACAAGGAAGGGGAGTGGTGGCTACCATGTCCGAGCCAGAGCAGAGGGCAGCCAGGCCTATTCTGTAGTGGTCGAGGCGATGAGAGCCAATCCCCGCCCCAGAGCCGTAGGTGGTCGTCTGGGCCAGGGTCGTTGCTACAGCCGTCGCCATCATGTCACCTCCCCCTCCGAAACTCGTCGTCATCGAGGAGGAGGTGCGGGGAGGAGCGGAGTTGGCGTCGGGGGTGCCACTTGAGGATGCACCGAGCTCCCAACTCGCCCCCGAGGCCTCTTCTGGCGACGGAGTGGGTGATTCCCCCTCGAGGGCAAGTAGGAGGGAAAGAGACTACTATCGGACCCCGTTCAGATTGGGGTCCGACGTCTCGCTGCTCCGGGACCGGAAGCTAGTCGAGTGCATGATGGATTTTTCAATCCAATCATGCGATCGATGGGATATGGCCAGGAAGGTGTTGGGGGATGCAATTAGTAGTATCTTTCCCCTACTCTTCACGATAAGTGGCTTTACCTTCTCTCTTTTTTCTTTTTTTTTCTTTTTTTTGTTGCTGATGTCTCGTTTGATGTAGATCGGTGCCAAGACCCTGCTGATCAGAGATTGCTGTCGGAGCTGGCTGAAGAACGACCAGTAATGAGCACGGGAGGTTGAGGCCTTGAGGATCGAGCTAAAGGAGAAGTCTGACACCTCTCGAGAGCCCAGCCCGAAGAATGATGAGCTCGAAAAAGAACTTACCAGTGCTGAGAGGTGCTCGAAGGAGCTCCAGGAGGACCTTGACTGGGAGCGGAGCCGGTCGAGGAAGAAAGCCGAGGAGCTCACGACGATCGAGAAGAGGTTGATAGAGTTCAACACCGAGGCAGTCCGGTAGAAGGGTGTGCTCTGTCCCTCCATGCCAAACTAGACAGGGCGAAGGAGAAGCTGGTCACTGTCGAGGGAAGGGCCACGACTGCTGAGAAGGAGGTAGCGACGGTGAAGGAGCAAGCTGTCGAAGCGAGGAAGGGAGCTGAAGAAGCCATGGTGAGGTACAAGGCCTCGAAGGAGTTCATCGGCGAGTTCCATGAAACGGCGTCGGACCCCTTTTTTAAAGGTTTCATGTACCTGCATTCCAAGGTCCAGGGGTATGTTTCTGACAAGGGTCAACCTTTCCTCATATATCCCACTACTTCTAATACGGAGTCGACTCCGAAATTGGGCGACGCCGAGGAGTCGAAGGCGGTTTCTGAATCTTTTCCGTCGGTGACAGATGTCGAGGTCGGAGATACAAGGCCCGGAGCCCCTGGAGATGATGCCTCGCAAGTATGGAGTCTTGGCGGGGACCCGCATAAGTAGGGTAGATTTATTTTCTATCTTTCTTTTCTTTTGTTACTGATCTGAGCTGCCCGGCATGTCGGGGGCCCGGGGGCACTTGTAATAGACCAAAGAATTGCCAATGAAGTGAAGATTTATGATTATTTTGGCTTGTGGATACTCTATTTCTCCCCTCTCTTTTTCTTTATCTTTTTGTACATGTGATGTGATCAAGAAGGAGGCTTCTCTTTTGCTTCTGGGTGTCCCAAGCCTCGGCACCGGAGAGCTTGGCTCTGGGCCTTGATGCCTTGGAGCTGGGCTCGAAGACTTAGTGGCCGGAGAGCTTGGCTTCGGGTTTTGATGTCTCGGAGCTGGGATCGAAGACTTGGTGGCTAGAGAGCTTGGCTCCGGGCTTTGATGTCTCAGAGCTGGGCTTGAAGACTTGGTGGCCGGAGAACTTGGCTCTGGGCTTTGATGTCTCAGAGCTGGCTTGAAGACTTGGTGGCTGGAGGGCTTGGCTCCGAGCTTTGATGTCTTCGAGCTGGGCTCGAAGACTTGGTGGCTGGAGGGCTTGGCTCCGAGCTTTGATGTCTTCGAGCTGGGCTTGAAGACTTGGTGGCTGGAGAGCTTGGCTTCAGGCTTAGATGTATTGAAGCTGGGCTCGAAGACTTGGTGGCCGGAGAGCATAGCTCCGGGCTTTGATATCTCCAAGCTGGGCTCGAAGACTTGGTGGCCGGAGAGCTTGGCTTCGGGCTTTGATGTCTCGGAGCTGGGCTCGAAGACTTGGTGGCCAGAGAGCTTGGCTCCGAGCTTTAATGTCTTGGAGCTGGGCTCGAAGACTTGGTGGCCGGAAAGCTTGGCTCCGGGCTTTGATGTCTCAGAGCTGAGCTCAAAGACTTGGTGGCCGGAGATCTTGGCTCTAGACTTTGATGTCTCGGAGCTGGGCTCGAAGACTTGGTTGCCGGAGTGCTTGGCTTCGAGCTTTGATGTCTCGGAGCTGGGCTCGAAGACTTGGTGGCCAGAGCACTTGGCTTTGGGCTTTGATGTCTTGGAGCTGGGCTCGAAGACTTGGTGGCCAGAGAACTTGGCTCTGGGTTTTGATGTCTCAGAGCTGGGCTCAAAGACTTGGTGGCCGGAGAGCTTGGCTCCGGGCTTTGATGTCTCAGAGCTGGGCTCGATGACTTGGTGGCTGGAGAGCTTGGCTCCGGGCTTTGATGTCTTGGAGCTGGGCTCGAAGACTTGGTGGCCGGAGAGCTTGGCTCCAGGTTTTGATGTCTTGGAGCTGGGCTCGAAGACTTGGTGGCCGGAGAGCTTGGCCTGGGCTTTGATGTCTCGGAGCGCCGAACCTAGGGTCGGGTGGAGATCCTCCTGCAAGGCAAAAAGTATTCGCACAAGGGGAACTTTGGTTGTTGGTGAGGAAGAACCTTACATTATTGATGTCGAAGAGCCGAACCCCAAGTTTCAATGCCGGAGGGTCATGAGATCTGGGCTTAAACATCGAGAAGCTAGGTTCCTGGTGCCAGGGCATGGCCCGGTCTTTGAGCGCCAGACCTGGGGCCCGGCGATGATTCTCACTACTGATGCTGGAGGGGTCTCCCCTGGGCTTTGTTATGCCGGAGAGCTGGGCTCCGGGCTTGAGCGTGCTGAGCCTCGGGCATGACAGCATCATTTTTGCAAAGCAGAGAGTGGTTCATGCAAAAGGAAACCTTTATTTATTATTATTGGAGGGAAGCCTTACACTACTGATAGTATCTTCTCAGATTGCAGGCGTTCCACATTCGCGGGAACCTGGCACCGTCCAGATTCTCGAGGTAGTAGGCTCCTTGTGGAAGAGCTTCGACCACCTTGTAGGGGCCTTCCTAGTTCGGCAAGAGCTTGCCGCACTCCCGGGGTTGAGATGCTTCGGCTTGGTGCAGCACCAGGTCGCCAGGTCGGAAGACCTTGGGCCTTACCTGTGCGTTGTAGTACCGGGCCACCCGTTGCTGGTATTCTGCCATCCAGAGCCAGGCTTTGTCTCTGATTTCCTTGAGGAGGTCCAAGTTGAGTAGAAGGTGCGCCAGGTTCTGCACTTCGTCATATTGCTGCACCCGCAGCATGGGCACGTCGAGCTCAACTGGGATGACTGCCTCAGCACCGAAAACAAGATTGAAAGGCATTTTGTTTATGGCCATTCTGGGCATTATATGGTAGGCCCACAGAACACTTGGAAGTTCTTCCGCCCATCTGCCCTTGGCTTGGTCTAGCCTGGTTCTGAGTCCTTGGAGGATAGTCCGGTTGGTTACCTCGGCTTCCCCGTTTGTTTGGGGGTGAGCCACCGAGATGAAGTGGTGCCGAATGTCATGCTCGGCACAGAATTTTTTGAACTCCCGATTATCAAACTGCCATCCATTATCGATCATGATGCAGTGGGGGAGTCCAAAGTGGCAGATAATCAACTTTCAAAAGAATTGAAGACCTTAGCTTCCGTGATTCATGCTAGTGGCTCCGCTTCCACCCATTGGTGAAGTAGTCGATGGCCACTAGTAAGAACCTCCGTTGCCCTGGTGCAGCAAGAAATGGCTCTAAGATGTCCATTCCCCACTGGGCGAACAGCCAAAGGGTGGAGAGTTGCGAGATCGACGTCGCTGGTTAACGTTGTACATGGGTGTGGCGCTGGCATTTGTCGCACCTCTTCACGAAGTTGGCGGCATCTTCCCTTATGGTCTCCTAGAAGTATCCCTAGCGGAGAGCTTTGTATGCCAAAGTCCTTCCTCCCACGTGGTTCCTGCACAGGCCTTCATGTATCTCTTGGAGAACGAAGGCTGCTTCCGTGGGTCTCAGGCATTTTAGGAGCAGGTAGGAGTAGAATCAGCGGTAGAGCTATCCTTCCATTAGGACAAACCGAGAGGCTTTCTTTTCGACAAGGCCAGCTTCCACGCAGTCCTCGGGCAAGGTGCCATCAATAATGTATCTGACATTCCTGTCCATCCTGCTCGGCTCCAGGGTGACTTGCTGCACCTCCTCCGGGGCTTTGTAGCTTGGATTTTTGAGGTACTCAATATATGCACGCCCCAACAATGAGTCCGACAGGGTTGCGAGTCTCAACAATGCATTCGTGCGGGCATTCTCTCCACGGGGGATATGGAAGATGTTGAAGCGTCAGAAACCTACCGTGCATGAGCAGACTCGCTCCAGGTACTTCATCATCTGGGGATCCCTAGCTTCGAATTTCCCGGAAACTTATCCGGCCACTAGTTAGGAGTCGGTGAAGACTTTCAAGTTCAGCATGCCCAACTCGTGTGAGACCTTTAGGCCCACGAGGAGTGCCTCGTACTCCACCTGGTTATTTGTTGTGGTAAATTTGAAGCAGAGAGCATATTCTACCACGATCCTGCCATTGTTGGCAAGGATGAGGCCTTCTCCGCTCCTACCGGAATTGGATGCACCATCCACATGGAGGATCTAGGGCTCCTCCTCTATTCTGGGCTCAACTTGATGCTTCGGTGATGTCTGCTCCGCTTCCTCGGCAAGTCCTGTGCACTCGACCAGGAAGTCGGCTAGGACTTGGGCCTTCTGCGACGATCTTGGCCGATATGCGATATCGAACTCGCTCAGCATCAGGGACCACTTGGCCAACTGCCCGGATGTCTCAAGGTGGCTGAGTATGGTCCTCAATGGCTGATCCATCAAGACCATGATGGGATTCGCTTGGAAGTAGGGCCTGAGGTGCTTAGTAGATATTATTAGAGCAAAAATAAGTTTCTCGGAGTGGGTATACCTGATCTCCGCATCATGGAGGATTTTACTGGCATAGTATACCGGCCTCTGAGATCCATCCTCACCTGCACGGATGAGGACCGAGTTGACGGCTCCAGGTCTGACTGCCAGGTAAAGTTGGAGCTCCTCTCCCTCCTCCGGTCTGGAGAGCAGTGAAGGAGAGGCCAAGAACTCCTTCAGTTCTTCAAAGGCAGTCCCGCACTCCTCCGTCCAGGTAAAGTCATGAATCTTGCGCAGTGCCTTGAAGAAGGGAAGGCAGTGGTCAACCGACCTCAAAATGAATCGACTTAGAGCTGCTATATGCCCTGTCAGGCATTGGACCTGCTTCTTGGATGTCGGTTGCTTTATGTTGACGATTGCCTGAACCTTCTCCGGGTTTGCTTCAATGCCCTTCTAAGTGACCATGAAGTCGAGGAGCTTTTTTGCTACCACTCTGAAGGTGCACTTTGCTGGGTTCAGCTTCATCTGATGCTTTCGAAGGTTATTGAAGGCTTCGGCAAGGTCGGTGATGTGATCCAAGTTTGGCTTGCTCATGACAAGCATGTCATCCACGTACACTTGCATGTTCCGGCCAATTTAGTCTTTGAAGACCCTATTGACCAGACGTTGGTACGTGGCCCCAGCGTTCTTCATATCGAAGGGCATCATCTTGTAGCAATATGTCCTTTGGTAGGTAATAAAGGTGGTGTGCTCCTCGTCCTCTGGGTGCATTCGGATCTGATTGTATCCAGAGAATGCATCCATAAAAGAGAGTAGCCGGTGACTCGAGGTGGCATCCACCAACTGGTCAATCTTCGGTAGAGGGAAGCTATCCTTCGGGCATGCCTTGTTGAGGTCGGTGTAGTCCACATAGATCCTCCATTTGCCATTACTCTTCTTCACCATCACCACATTCGCCAGCCAGCTAGGATATTGTACTTCCTGGATGAAGCCATCGGCGAGGAGTTTGTCGACTTCCTCATTGATTGCCGCCTGCCTCTCTGGGCGAAACTTCTCTTCTTTTACTGAACTGGCCTGCACTTTGGGTCAATGCTCAGCTTGTGGGTGATGATGTCAGAGGGAATACTTGGCATATTGGTCGCCTTCTAGGAGAACATGTCTACATTCGCACGTAACAACTCCAATAGGTGGGCCCTCTCCTCCTCTTGTAGCTAGGCCTCGATCTGTACCATCTTCTCCTTGTTGGCTCTGAGCAGATAAGACAGCAGGCGCTCGATTGGGCCACCCTTGGGGTCTTGCTCCCTTTGGTAGATATCGTCTATCCTGGGATCATCCTCGAGGTCCTTGGTCCCGGGGAGAGTTTGGAAACAGTGTTGAATCGGCTGAGGTGCACCTCTCATCTCGCCGACTCCATAGGAAGTTGGGAACTGCACCAGCAGCCGCTTCGTAGAAACGACGGTGTCAAGCAGATTGAGCTCGGGCTAGCCAAGGATCACATTGTATGCCGAAGGAAGCCTAACTACTATGAAGGTCATCATAACAGTGCTCTGCTGAGGTGGGGTCCAGGCAGTGACTAGGAGAGTGACCTCTCTTGCAACCCTCATAGAGTCCCCCGTGAAACCAACAAGGGGCGTGTGCAAAGGTTTGAGCTAAGCAGATGACAAATTCATTATGGAGAAGGCATCATAAAAAAGCACATCTGTGGAACTTCCACTATCAACCATGATGCATTTTATAGGATGCTTCACGATCATTATTTCGATGACCACGTCATCGTTATTTATATTTTCTTCCCCATCTCCCCCTTCCCTCATAAAGGGGAGTAAATTTTTAGAATACCCTATCCCCTGGGCCTTCTTGGGTGCACGCTCGGCCCCCCAACATATTATCCCCACCGGCTTCTCGGTAGGACGGTTGTCGACTACAGGGACTGGCGGAAGAGCGATGAGTGCCTGAGGTTCTGTTGAAGGTCTACCCCCAATAAATCTCTCGAGGTAGCCTCTCTTGATGAGTTCTTCAATCACCTTCTTGAGATTACGGCAATCCTTGGTGTCGTGGCCGTGGTCGTGGTGGTAGTGATAATACTTTATCTTGTCATGGCTAGTCGACGATCTCATCGGAGGTGGGTGCTTCAGATATGGCTCACCTTCGATCTCCATGAGGATCTTCATCCTCGGGACTAGGAGAGGGGTGTACCTCTCCTCTGGAATGGGCGCGCTCCTCGGTCTCGGCCCCTGCCAAAAGTTTGGAGCTGAGGGTCCTGGCTTCGGGGTCCCTGAGGCCTCGACGGGAGTTGGCTTCTTCTGCGGCTTCCCATCGAGCTCCCGTCTTGTATGATCCATGATGCAGAACAAATAAAGGGATGCGATGCGGAAGTAAATTAAGATTAACTAATTTTTTTGTTGTTTTTATATGTTTGTAGAAGTTGGCTTCAAATCAAAGAAAAGTTAACCTAACATTGAAAGATACTAATATGATAATTGATAGCACAATTTTAAGGAAACTAAATTATCAGAGTAGTTCAGAAGCAATGGATCGCTGGGGGTTGAGAAACTCCCAGACCTAGGGTTTCGCTCCGAACTTTCAACAGAACAGAAATAAAGAGAAGAGATGGTTTACTTAACCAGACAATGATCTTCACAGATTTTGGTGGAAGAACTCTCCCGAGCAGATTGTTGGATCCTCGGATTCAGATATCTTCGCAATGGACCCTCCAATACTGGTCCTTTGGTGGGTTGGCTTCTCCTGAACTCAAGATCTGGAAGAGAAGAAAAACAATTGATGGAATTAGAGAGTCAAGGGAAAAATTTACCAGGTTGATGAACTTGAAGATTGAAATTGCTGAAAACTGGATTCTCCTGGAAGCTGATGTGATTTTCCTTGGAACTTGCTCTGGATCTGAAGTAGCCGGACTTGATCTGGATGAAGGTGGACGGCCTGGACTTGTAGAGAGAGAGAGGTCGTGGGAGATGGAAGGAGCTAGGGTTTGATGGATTGAAAATAATGATGGGCGGCTAGGGTTTTGGATTTTTAAGTGGCTAACCTAGGGTTTAGGATAAAGATGGAGATCTCTCACCTTCTCAAGGCTCCAATGGAACCCGGATTACCCCCTCACGGAGCTCAACACTTAGAATAGTGCGGAAGAAGAGAAACCTAGGTTACTCAACACAAGAGAATAGCAAAAATAATTTTTTCTTCGTTCATAGATTGTTTGCAACTTACAAGAGGGATGTAATTTATAATGCTTTACAAGGGAGAAGGGTTTCATATTTTCCCATGTGGGACTAAAGGAGGGGATCTCCAAATTAGGGCAAATCCCTTACATATGGTTGGTCAAAATACCAAAAATTAGGATTTGGGTTATAAATGGCAGGTAGATGGCGCCACCTTGCTTGGAATTTTTCAAGAAAATTTTCTTCCTTTCCTGGATGAACTCTTTTGGACTCCTCCTTTTCTTCCTCCCTAAGTCAAGGCTCTTCCCATCTTTGTTTTAGGTGTTTTTGGCAGGTAATGGGCGCCCCTTGATATTCTCTTCCAAGAAAAACTTCTTCCCTTCTTTGCTTGGAATCACTTGGGAAAGTCTTGGCCGCCCCCTTGATTTGTGCTCTTCTCTTTATCTGGTGCATGAAAGAAGGAAGTTGCCATCTGTAGAGTGGGGACCAAAGGCTGCTGGATGTGGATATGGCGCCCCCTGGACTGGGAGTGTGGCTGGGAGTGTGGTGTCCACTTGCCTGGTCTTGGGAGAAAATGTAACATCCCTGGTTGAAACCCTAGTCCACTACTGAGTCAACATGACTCAACAAAATAAAATGCAGGTAATGTAGACTCAAGCTAAATTGAGTTGATCTAGTCAACTCTTATTACAAACCAAAAACCCTAATCCTTCGGGCAAGGTTAATCAGAGATCCAGATGGAGCTCTGAAGTCTTCTTCCGAGTCTGGTGCCCGCACCAATTCTCCCAGGGTGGGAGGAACTCGACCCTATCGAGTAAGGCTCAAGTTGGCTCTGGTATCTCTCCAAGAGGTCTGGGTCCAATTCTTGTAATTCTTCTCGGGAGATCCAAGAGTCATCAGAATCTGGCCTTCCTTGCCAGCGGACCAGGTACCTTTGGTATCCTCGATTACGAGTAGAGATAACCTGATCATCCAAGATCTTTTCAATCTGCTCTTTCCTCACAGGCCAGTTTGTTGGTGGACACACAGGGTCGAGATCACTCTCAATGATAGGGTTAGGCTCAAAAGGCTCACTAGGAATCACAGCTGGCTCCCTGTACTCTACTAAGTCTGTAATGTTGAAAGTAGAGCTAATGCCTAGTTCTGGAGGCAACTCGAGCACATAGACATTAGATCCTACTCTCTTTACCACTCTAAATGGTCCAGCTCCCCTAGCATGTAACTTTCTAACGGTTCCAGGAGGAAACCGTTCAGGCCTTAACCTAATCATCACATAGTCTCCCTCAACAAAAGATTTGACTCGCCTTTGAGTATCAGCCAACTTCTTATAAGTTTCATTACTTAAATTTATTTTGGCATGAATTTCTTTATGCAAGTCTTTTACATGCTGTGCAAAATTCTCAGCAGACTCGGAGACTCGAGTGTGGACAGGTAAAGGGACTAGGTCAAGAGGTGTGTGAGGTTTGTACCCATGTACAATTTCAAATGGACTCTTACCCGTAGACCTATTGACCGAGTCATTGTACGCAAATTCTGCCCTTGGTAGGTATAAATCCCAATTTCTGGTGTTTTCACTAACAAGACATCTCAGCAGATTTCCTAGGCTACGGTTCACTACTTCAGTTTGGCCATCAGTTTGGGGATGATAGGCAGTTGAAAACTTAAGTTTTGTCCCTAACTTATGCCAAAGGGTCTTCCAAAAGTAACTGGTGAACCGGACATCCCTATCTGAAATGATTGTCTTAGGTAGGCCATGGAGTCTAACTATCTCATTGAAGAAAAGTGTGGCTACCTTAGACGCATCAGAGGTTTGGGAACAAGGCAAGAAGTGGGCCATTTTAGAGAATTGGTCGACTACGATACAGATAGAATCATGTCTCCTCTGGGTCTTAGGTAAACCTAACACAAAATCCATACTCACATCTTGCCAAGGACGATCTGGGACAGGGAGTGAGGTATAAAGGCCAGTGTTTTGTTTTCGCTGTTTGGCAACAGCGCAGGTTCGACATCTAGCTACAATATTAGCTACATCCCTTTTCAAGCTAGGCCAGAAAAAGTGGTCTTCAATAGCTAGAATGGTCTTGTCTTTTCCAAAATGGCCGGCTAAACCTCCAGCATGGATTTCCCAAATCAAAAATTCCCTAAGAGAAGTTCTAGGGATGCAAAGCCTATTTTTGAAGAACAAAAAACCATCTACAAGGGTATAATCCTGGTGATTACTACATGGTCCTTGAACTAGATCCTGATACACAGTTGTGAAATCCGGACAAGACTCATATTCCTCTTTGATTTGCTCAAACCCTATGACCTCAGTTCTAACAGAAGTTAATAACAGAGATCGGCGACTAAGGGCATCAGCTACCTTATTCTCAACTCCAGCCTTATGTTTCAGGACAAAAGTATAGGACTGGATATATTCTACCCACTTAGCATGCCTAGGGTTAAGCTTCTTTTGGGAGTTCAGAAATCTAAGAGCCTCATGTTCCGAAAATAGTACAAATTCCTGCGGTAGCAAATAATGTCTCCAGTAACGCAAAGCTTGCACCACCGCATAAAATTCCTTATCATAGGTAGAATACCTGAGCTTAGCATCATTAAGTTTTTCACTAAAGAATGCTATGGGATGATTCTCTTGGCTTAGGACTCCACCTATTCCTACACCTGAAGCATCACAGGCAACCTCAAATACTTTAGAAAAATCGGGTAATCTTAGAATGGGTGCCTGGGTCATTTTATCCTTAAGATCTAGGAAGGCTTTATGGGCTGACTTAGTCCAATGAAATTCTCCCTTCCTAATACAATCAGTGATAGGAGCAGCTAAAGTACTAAACCCCTTGATGAATCGCCTATAGAAGGTAGCCAAGCCGTGGAAACTTCTAACTTCATGCACATTGGTTGGCTCTGGCCAGTCTACTATGGACCTAATCTTCTCAGGATCGGCCGCCACGCCGTCAGGGGTTACTACAAAACCAAGAAAGATAACTCTACTAGTCATGAATTCACACTTCTTAAGATTGCCGTAGAGTCTATCATTCCTCAAAACTTGGCAGACTGCTCTAAGGTGGCCTAGGTGATCTGCTGGGGTCTTACTATAGATCAGGATGTCATCAAAATAGACCACCACAAATTTTCCTATGAAAGCTCTAAGTACCTGGGTCATAATTCTCATGAAAGTACTAGGGGCATTGGACAACCCAAAAGGCATAACAACCCATTCATAAAGACCATCCTTAGTTTTGAAAGCAGTTTTCCATTCATCCCCGGGTCTAATCCTAACCTGATGATAGCCGCTTTTGAGATCAATCTTAGAAAAAACCATTGCACCAGCCATCATATCAAGCATGTCATCTAGTCTAGGGATGGGAAACCTATATTTGATTGTAATTTTATTGATGGAACGACTGTCAACACACATCCTCCATGTGCCATCTTTCTTTGGGGTCAGTAAGGCTGGGACTGCACAAGGGCTAAGACTTTCTCTAATAAACCCCTTCCTAATAATTCTCCAACCTGCTTTTGCAGTTCTTCATGCTCAGATGGATTCATCCTGTAATGGGGCAAGTTGGGCAAAGTCACTCCTGGGATTAGATCTATGGCATGCTGGATATCCCTAAGAGGTGGAAGGTGGTCTGGCAAATCCTCGGGAAAGACATCCTCAAATTCTTTTAACACAGGTTTAACTTCTTGAGGAGGCTCTGAGGGTTCCAAAGTTCTAAGTTCCTTAGCAGTCAACATCCAGATGGGTGAACCACTATGAATTTCTTGTTCTAGATCCTTAGCACTGATTAGGTTCACTCCAGTTTTCATCTCCTTAACCTTACCGGCTCCTTTAGTTACCTTGTCCTTAGGGGGAACTGAATGGATCGTAATCTTCTTCCCATTGAAACTAAAGACACAGGTATTGGATTTTCCTAAGAGGGTGGCATCATGATCATACAACCAAGGTCTTCCGAGAATTATACTGCTCACCCCCATGGGTAAGACATCGCACCAAATCTTTTCGTGATAAGATTGCATTTGGATTTGGACTTGACATCTAGACTAGATGGGTATGGAGGTAGAATCTACCCAAGAAACCTTATAGGGGTTGGGATGGGGAACTGGGATTAAGCCTAACATCTTGACAGTGCTAGTAGAGATGGCATTTACACAGCTCCCACTATCTATGATGATCTTACATACCTTATCCCTAATTTAAGAAAAGTCTGTAGGATGTTAGTCCTACGCCAATCCTCTTGAACTAGATTCTGGGATAGGATGCATCTTACAACTCCTAATTGGTCAGATTCATTGGGTTCCTCCTCTCCTTCATACTCCTCAACCAAATTCATTCCGGCCTCATAAACTTCTTCTTCAAATTCCTCACTGGGCTCGGAATTATCATTCTCTCCCTCTTCTATGTAAAGGGATCTCCGTGGGCACTGGCTAGCAACATGACCTACCTTATGACACTTGAAACAGGCTATGGCAGTACACTGACTGGAAATGTGACCTGGTTTCTGACACTTAAAACAGGTGATATTTGAACTAGGGGTTCTCTGGGTGTCAGGTGCCTTACCTTTGTCCATGGGCCTAGGGGTAGAAGTACCCTGAAAAGGTTTACTAGGGATAACTTGGCTAGGTCCATTCCTTGGGATTGGGGAACTAACCCTAGAAGGTATAGGTCCTCTCTGAAATTTCTCAGTGTTCAGTGCAATCTGGTAGGCTTGGTCTAGATCAGTAACCTCTCTCAGAAATAGTTCTCTCTTGATATCTTCCCTCAGTCCAGCCCTAAATCTAGACAAAGTGACTTCGTGGGCTTCACTCACATCACATCTCATTAGGTATTCATCAAAAGTAGCTATGTAGTCTGAGACAGATCGGTTTCCTTGTTTCAGGTTTTGCCATTGGTCTAACAGGTTTTGCTGGTATGAAATGGGTAGGTATTTATCTCTCAGTTTTTCTTTCATACCCTGCCAAGTGGTTATGGGCTCAACATTCCGTCTCCTAGTGGTTAGCTCAATGTTCCCCCAGTATAACCTAGCTTGACGCACTAATTTCATCTTGGCAAACTTGTATTTCCTCTCCTCAGACATAGCATACCACTCAAAGTATTGGTCCATCTCACCCTCCCAATCAGAATACACCTTAGGGTTCAGACTACCATCAAAAGTGGGTGCATCTAATTTGATGTTCCTGATGAACCTATCATCTCTATCTTCAGGCTCTGGGTCAGGCCTCCTATGATTAGGTTCAGGATCTCTATATAAAGGCCTTCTAGGCTCCTGATGTGGGTGAGGTTGAGGCACATTAAAATCGGGGTCAGGAGTCCAATTCCGATGTCTAGGTTCTTCAAGTACTTGGACTCGGTCCCTAAGTTGGGTAAGATCCTCATGAATTTGTGCGCTAAACTGGGCCACAGTGTTTGTCATATCCTGATTCATTTTAGCCATACTTTCAGTAAGAGTTCTGATCATGGCCTCTAAATCAGGTTGGGTTTGACCAGGTTGATATGGCACTCCGTTTCTGGTAGACATGATGATTCAAGCAAGCACACAAAATGAGACTAGACTAAATCGACTACTGGATCACTAGTAAGAGTTCTGATCATGGCCTCTAAATCAGGTTGGGTTTGACCAGGTTGATATGGCACTCCGTTTCTGGTAGACATGATGATTCAAGCAAGCACACAAAATGAGACTAGACTAAATCGACTACTGGATCACTAGACCTAGAGTCCAAACTAGATGCCCAATCAGAGTGGCAAGCTAGCCTGTAGTAACTCAGGACTCAGCTAGGCAGGTGTAAGGGGAGTGTTAGGTCCCTGATTGCCAATCCTAGACACCAATCAGTGATTGCCCAGGTAGGCGGACCAGCACACAAGCCCTTCGGGAATGGATCCCTGAACCACCGTTCTAGACACTGAGTGCTAAGCACACACAGAATAACTCGGCAAACTGACTCAACACTAGCCTAGACCCGACCAATTGGTGTCCCTAGCCCACTAGGGCAAATTAGGTCTAACTGATTTTAAATTAGGTCTAGGTTCGAATGATTGGATGGTGGTTTTGGGCTAAGGAGAGGTAATCAACTCCTCCCCTTATCTTAGATGCTCAATTGCCCTTAAGTAAATTATGAGATGATCACTCCAAAAAGAATTGAATTGCAGAACACAAAAAATAGAGTTGTTGTATTTTAATGCTCAGAATTTTTACCGAAACCAATAAATCACAGAAAAATTATGGAAAATAGGTTCAATTATAGTGGTTTCAACAAAGCAAAAATCATGCAATTCGGAGTTTTATGCAGGGAGAAATAATTCAGACAACAGGGCAATTACGGGCTGCAACTAGATTGTCTTCCCCGTTTATAATCCCTGCTACGAAGTTATAACCCAATGGATCCCCTACACGCCCTAGGAACACCCCGTGGAATGGGAGGAGGAGGCTTGCGCCTCACTTAGTTCCTAGGACCGGACGTCCTGGGGAGTCTACTTCGAGCAGACAAAATAAAAAGAGAAAACAATCAAAACAAGCAAGCAAGCAAATCAGAAACCCTAGACTGGGCTCTGATACCAAAATGATGCAGAACAAATAAAGGGATGCGATGCGGAAGTAAATTAAGATTAACTAATTTTTTTGTTGTTTTTATATGTTTGTAGAAGTTGGCTTCAAATCAAAGAAAAGTTAACCTAACATTGAAAGATACTAATATGATAATTGAAAGCACAATTTTAAGGAAACTAAATTATCAGAGTAGTTCAGAAGCAATGGATCGCTGGGGGTTGAGAAACTCCCAGACCTAGGGTTTCGCTCCGAACTTTCAACAGAACAGAAATAAAGAGAAGAGATGGTTTACCTAACCAGACAATGATCTTCACAGATTTTGGTGGAAGAACTCTCCCGAGCAGATTGTTGGATCCTCGATTCAGATATCTTCGCAATGGACCCTCCAATACTGGTCCTTTGGCGGGTTGGCTTCTCCTGAACTCAAGATCTGGAAGAGAAGAAAAACAATTGATGGAATCAGAGAGTCAAGGGAAAAATTTACCAGGTTGATGAACTTGAAGATTGAAATTGCTGAAAACTGGATTCTCCTGGAAGCTGATGTGATTTTCCTTGGAACTTGCTCTGGATCTGAAGTAGCTGGACTGGATCTGGATGAAGGTGGACGGCCTGGACTTGTAGAGAGAGAGAGGCCGTGGGAGATGGAAGGAGCTAGGGTTTGATGGATTGAAAATAATGATGGGCGGCTAGGGTTTTGGATTTTTAAGTGGCTAACCTAGGGTTTAGGATAAAGATGGAGATCTCTCACCTCCTCAAGGCTCCAATGGAACCCGGATTACCCCCTCACGGAGCTCAACACTTAGAATAGTGCGGAAGAAGAGAAACCTAGGTTACTCAACACAAGAGAATAGCAAAAATAATTTTTTCTTCGTTCATAGATTGTTTGCAACTTACAAGAGGGATGTAATTTATAATGCTTTACAAGAGAGAAGGGTTTCATATTTTCCCATGTGGGACTAAAGGAGGGGATCTCCAAATTAGGGCAAATCCCTTACATATGGTTGGTCAAAATACCAAAAATTAGGATTTGGGTTATAAATGGCAGGTAGATGGCGCCACCTTGCTTGGAATTTTTCAAGAAAATTTTCTTCCTTTCCTGGATGAACTCTTTTGGACTCCTCCTTTTCTTCCTCCCTAAGTCAAGGCTCTTCCCATCTTTGTTTTAGGTGTTTTTGGCAGGTAATGGGCGCCCCTTGATATTCTCTTCCAAGAAAAACTTCTTCCCTTCTTTGCTTGGAATCACTTGGGAAAGTCTTGGCCGCCCCCTTGATTTGTGCTCTTCTCTTTATCTGGTGCATGAAAGAAGGAAGTTGCCATCTGTAGAGTGGGGACCAAAGGCTGCTGGATGTGGATATGGCGCCCCCTGGACTGGGAGTGTGGCTGGGAGTGTGGTGTCCACTTGCCTGGTCTTGGGAGAAAATGTAACATCCCTGGTTGAAACCCTAGTCCACTACTGAGTCAACATGACTCAACAAAATAAAATGCAGGTAATGTAGACTCAAGCTAAATTGAGTTGATCTACTCAATTCTTATTACAAACCAAAAACCCTAATCCTTCGGGCAAGGTTAATCAGAGATCCAGATGGAGCTCTGAAGTCTTCTTCTGAGTCTGGTGCCCGCACCAATCCACCTCCTCGGTGTGGATATACTTTTGGGCTCAGAGGAGGAGCTTGGAGTAGGTCTTGGGGAGCTTCTTGTCGAGCGAGTAGGTCAGGTGGGAGGTCCTAAGCCCTCGCTTTAGTGCCAGCATGGCAACTGGCTCATCAAGATTATAAATCTCCAAGGCGACAACCTTGAAGCGGGCCACGTAGTCCCAGAGGGGCTCACGGTCTTGTTGCTGGATGGAAAAGAGGTTGTTCGTCTCTTGTGGTACCTTTCGACAAGTGTCAAAGTGGGCCACGAACTTTTGCTACAACTGAGCAAAAGAGTTGATGCTTTCGGGCTCGAGACGGGCGAACGAAACTCGAGCTGCCTTCCAAAGGGTTACTGGGAAGGCAATGCAAAAAAAGGCATCGGTGGCCCCCTGGACCCTCATGAGGGCCTTGTAGCTTTCCATGTGGTCCAGGGGGTCAGTGGTCCCGTTGTAGGGATCCACCTTTGGCATGCAGAACCAACTGGGGACCAGTTTCTCTTGGATCTCTCGGGAGAAGGTGGGATGGGCATCGTAGCCCGCTTGCTCGTTAGTAGAGCCTTGCATGTTCGCGAACTGGTGGGATAGTTCCGCTGGCTTGCGGTCATGCTCTTCCATGCGCTTCTCAGCTGTGTGCCTGATGGCCTTGTCAGTAGAACCTTCTACTGAAAGAGATGCAGAAGGTGACATGGGTGCACGGTGCTCATGAAGGGGGGACTTGCCTCTTCGACCTTGGCGAGGTTTGGTCGCTACCCGCTCAAGGGTCGAGGAGTGGCTCTCCCTGTCGGTAGATCTGGCTTGTTATCTTTTCGTCGGAGTCTGGTGACTACCCCGGTGGTCGGTGATGGCCCGCGGCTGCGAAGGCCTTCCTTGAAAGGAATGCAGGCTATCGCGGGGTGCTGCAGCATGGGCCGCGAGGGTTCCTGGCTGCTGATGGGTAGCCAAGGACCGTTGCTATGCTAGAGCTGGCGCACTGCCGTAGCAAGGATTTGCATCTGCTGGGCGAGTGCGGCAGCTGAGAATCCGCCGGAGGTGGTTGAGGTAATGCGGGTGTTTCCACTTCCGGGACCTGCGGGTTTCCTCGAGAAGGAGAGTCTCTTGCACGGCTGGTGGAAGCTTCTCTCACTCGTGTCATCACCATCCTCCTGATGGACCCACTTGCAGAGGGACTGGCTTTTGGAACAAAGGTCTCACGTCAGTCCCCCTTCCTGGCATGCCAATCTGTTGCTTCCAATATCGTCGTGGCCCGTAGCTAGTGTCGGAGTTGGACTACCCTTCATCTTCTCGACGACTGTCTACTCCTTGGGACTTGCAAAACAAGGGTTAGTTATCCGGGCCGGGAATTCCGACTGGGGCACTCCGACGATCAAGTTAGTGACGATCCAGGGGAACAGATCCTCCTGGTCGAGCCCCTGAAATGGACTCCAAGCTAGGAGGAGTGAGTGGTCTAAGAATGAGGCTGCAAGTGTGTTAAAAAATGTGGTGGCCGAGGTGGATCGGACCTCCTCTCTCCTTACTTGCTTGGATATTTTGTGGTTTGGCTTATGTACCTCCCTGCTGGGGTGTCGAAGGTTCTTTTAAGCCCAGGTGGCTGTCGAATGCCTACCTCGAGATCTTCTACATGTTGGCAGGTGCATGCGGCAGTGTTCCATGTCATGGACAGGACGTCTTTCCCGATTCGTGATAAAGGAAGCTGCCACGCACTTTAACATTCCTCCCGATCGCTCCACTCTGGGAAACCTGGCAGGGCTTCGATTGCAGGGCCGCCGCCCCCTGGGATTCGAATCCCCTGGTTGACTTCCTCTTCTAGGTGGCACAGGCGGTTGGTGGAGAGCGTGGCACCTCAGTCTGGGAGCTTCTTCTTTTTTTGGTATAAGTGGTGGCTGTGGATGGTTATTATGATTTGATGGGTGCTTCCTCGCAGTCCTCGGGCAGCTCGCCGGTGCCTCGGGAGGTGGCTCCGTCCCTTTGGTGGCCGATGGCATTGTCTGAGGTGGTTGCCGAACTGGAGAGCTGGGACTCAGCTCCGGCCCAAGGGGCTCGACCTGGCGGAGGAGGGCTGGGTTCGACTCCGGTCCAGGGAGCTCAACCTCGAAAGGGCTCGACCCAGCGGAAGAAGGCTCGACTCCTGCTCAGAGGGCTCAACCTCGGAGGGGATCAACCTGGCGGAGAAGGGCTGAGCTTGACTCTAGTCCAGGGGGCTCGACCTCGAAGGGGCTCGAGCTGGCGGAGGAGGGTGGCACGCGACTCTAGCCTAGAGGTCTCGACCTCGGAGGGGCTCATCCTAGCGGAGGAGGGCTCGGCTCGACTCCGGTCCATGGGGCTCGACCTTGGATGGGCTCGATCTGGTGGAGGTCGCTCGGCTCTGGTCTAGGTGCCACGGGCTTGCGGGTGCTGACCTGGAAGAGGGCGGAACTCAGTTTTGGTAGGCCTCCTTGGCATTTTGAGGGAGTTCGGCCTGGCAAAGGAGTCCAAGATGGAGTGTACACAATGACGGGTTTTTCTGACATGGCATCCGACAAGGATTACATGTCAGCTTCCTGCCACATCAAGTTTCATAAAAAAATAACATGCATGGAGTCTTCTATAGTAAGAGTTCTTTTATTAAATACTCTATATGCTTTGCTATATAATGAATAACCAAGGAAAATTGCTTCATTAGATTTAGCATCAAATTTTCCTAGATTATCTTTACAATTGTTAAGCATAAAGCATTTACATCCAAAAACATGAAAATAATTAATATTGGGTTTTTTTTCATTCCAAAGCTCAAAAGGGATTTTCTTCAAAATAGGATGAATTAGAACATGGTCTAAAATATAACAAGCAGTGTTCACTGCTTCTGCCCAAAAGTATCTTGGAAGATTGCCTTCACATAACATTGTTCGGGCCATTTCTTCCAAAGTCCTATTTTTTCTCTCTACAACACCATTTTGTTGTGGTGTTATAGTAGCGAAGAAGTTGTGTTCAATGCTATTTTTAGTGCAATAATCATCGAAAAACTAATTTTCAAACTCGGTGCCATGATCACTTCTAATAAAAATTATTGAAAGATTTTTTTGATTTGAAACTTTTTATAGAATTTTCAAAATACTTTAAAGGTTTCATCTTTATGAGCAATAAACAAAACTCAAGTAAATCTAGAAAAATCATCTACAATCACAAGGGTATATTTTATACCTCCTAGGCTTGCGGTCCTAGTTGGTCCAAATAAGTCCATGTGAAGTAGCTCAAGAGGTCTAGTAGTTGAAATCATATTTTTGGGTTTAAAACTTCTCCTAGTTTGTTTATCCATTTGGCATGCATCACAAACATGATCAAAGTCTACTTTAAACTTAGGCATGCCACTATCTAGGTTTTTGAAAATTAACTTGGTAATTGTATGCATGCTAGCATGAGCTAATCGTCTATGCCAAAGTAAGCAAGACTCCTTGGTCTTAGCATTCATTGCAACTAGACTGGAACAACTTGTCATGGCAAGTTCATTAAGGTCTACCACATAAATGTTTTCCAAGTCTATGTCCAATGAACTTATTGCTAGAATCAAGAGTGTTTGTTACAATACACATAAATGATTCAAAGATAACCTTGAAGCCTTTATCACCTAATTGACTGATACTTAACAAATTGTGCTTCAATTTATCTACTAGCAATACATTTTTAATAAAAGTACAGGGGATTATCTTGATCTTACCGATTCTAATTATTTTTTCCTTGCTATTATCTCCAAAAGTAACCATACCTCCTTCTTTCATCTCTAGGATAATAAATTGATCCTTATCACCCGTCATATGCCTTGAACAGCCACTGTCGAGATACCATCTTTTCTTCAGTTTTTGGGCTGCAAGACATTCCTGCAAGACAATCAAGAAGTTCTTTTAGGTACCCTAGTTAACTTGGGTCCTTGTAGGTTAGCGGAGGTGGTTCCTTTGGGAACCCAAATCTTTTTTATTTTACTTTTGACATTTCTAGAGATATTGCATTCAAAAGCTTTATGTCCTAACCCTTTACATGCAAAACATTCAACTCTAGAATTATGAAAAGATGTAGATTTTGAAATTCTAGATGGTGATGCATGAGATGCAGATATGAATGGTTTTCTATTTGAGCTCTTAGGAACATACACTGTAGCTTTAGAAGTAGAAGTAGAAGTAGAAGCATTCGGTGCAAAACCTTTTAGAATCACAAAAGTAGTAGTTGAAATTCCATTTGAATTTGAAGAATTAAAACTGATTCCAGCTTTATTTCCAGAAATTCTTTGATCTTTTAAAATCAACTCAAGCTTGTTAGAAGATAATGTAAGTTTTTCAATAAGTGGCTTGAGTTTTTCAACCTCCATTTTCAAATTAATATTTTCATTTGTTAAAGCTTTGTTTTTGTCTTGACATGCATTATTCTCAGTTTTTAAAGCTTTGTACTTTTTAGAAAAGACATGTAAATCTTTTTTCAATAAGTTATTTATTTCTGAAATCTCTTCTTTTTTTCTTAGTAAAGAATCATTGATATTCTTTAAACTTTTAATCTTTACTCTAACCTTTTTGAATTCACATAATAAGTCATGAAAAGCAGAATTCAATTCATCAAATATAAATTCAATTTGAGTATTGGGGGATGTTATCTCATCTTCAAGACCCATTAGATATAAATTCGTTGTTTTCGTGGTCTCTTCTTCTTCAGATGAAGTGGATTCTTTGCTATCGCTCCATGTGGCAACCATCGCTTTCTTCTTCTTTTTTCTTGAAGAATTTCTTTAGTAGTGGACAATCTGGATGAATGTGCCCTGGTTTCTTACATTCATAGCATGTGGGCACTTGATCTTTTTCTTTTTCTTTATCCTTGTCCTTGTCCTTAGAGTGCTCTCCTCGTTTATGGAATTTTCTGAAATATCTTCCTTTTTTCTTTCCTATAAACCTTCTAAATCTTCTCATGACCATTGCGATATCTTCGTCTTCTAGATCATCTGTAGAGGAGGTGGAGTCATCTTCTGATTCCTCATCTTTCTTTGAGTCCAATGCAACTTTGAAGGCAATTGTCTTCTTCTTCTTTTGATCATCATTAGTTCTATACTGCATGGCTAATTCATGAGTGATGAGAGAACCCATTAATTCATCCAGAGACAAGGTGTTTAAATCTTTTGCTTCCTAGATGGCATTCACTTTGGGGTCTCATTGGTCCAGAAGTGATCTTAAGATCTTCTGTACTAAGTAGCATTTGAGTAAACCCTGCCAAGACTTTTCAAACCATTAATAATATTTATAAATCGAGTAAACATAGCATATATGGTTTCAGTATATTCATTTTAAATAATTCGTAACTATGTACAAGAAGATTTATTTTTGAAGTCTTCACTTGGGAAGTTCCTTCGTGGGTCACTTCGAGTTTATCCCAAATTTTCTTTGCTAAAGAGCAAGTGAAAATTCGATTAAACTCGTTAGCATCTAAAGCAAGTATAATAGATTCATTGCTTTGGCATTTAATTTCCCCAACTTCATGTCGTGTTCATCCCAGCCCTCTTCAAGCTTTGGGACATCCATGCCATTAATTTTAATCATGGGAATATGTGTCCCTTTTAGAATGACCTTCCATAATTGAAAATCGATAGCTTATATATAGATTTTCATTCTAGCTTTCCAGTAAGAATAATTAGTGCCAGTGAAGAGTGGAGGTCTATTAGTAGATTGGCCTTTGACTAAGGATGTACTTATGAAATGAGCCATCAATCTTTACTCTAAATGTATTCAAAGACATTACTCTGATACCAGTTGTTACCCAGGTGGCTTTCCTAAGAGGAGATGAATTGGGAATTAAAAAATTTAAACAATAATGTGTTCTTTGAAATTCCTTTTAAGATGTTAAGTGCTGTGATAAAGTATTTAAATGTAGAAGCAAAATTGGATCAGAAAAGCACAACACAAACACATAACAATTATAGCGGTTCAGAGCAACCCAGCTCCTACATCCATTACCCAAGATTACAACTTGGGATTTTCACTATATCCCCCATCGGAATACAGTCAGATTGTTTTCACAGGCTTACAATCCAAACCTCTATACTTTGGTTTTTTCGGGATCACCAAAGAAATCCAACTTGGTTTTACCAGGATCACCAAGAACCCAACTTGGTTTTAACACAGGATCACCAAGAACCCAACACTTGATTTTTAACAAAGACTAACCAAGAACCTATTTGGTTTTTTAGCTGGGCTCACCAATAACCCAACTATTCAAAATGAATTGAAAAGAAAAGCAACAGTATGACAAACAAATTTTTGTCAAATGATTGCCGATGTAGCTCAAGAGAAGCCTACTTAAATGCACTTCAATACACTTTAATGGCTTCTATAGCTTCTTTACTCAGTGCTTCAAGCTTCGATGAGAGTTGGTGAAGGCTTGAAGGCTATCTTGAATGCTCTCAGTGCTCTCTTGCTTGTTGACTTGGTTGGATATTCAATAATGCATTAACTCTCTCTAAAGCCCTTTTCAAATAGTTCAAATCTCTCAAATATATAATCTTGTACCTTTCTGAGGCAGTTTTAATCATTGTAGACCATTGGGATGTAATATTTGACCGTTGGAGTACTTTTTGAATTCAAAATCCAAGTTTTGGAACTAGCCTTTATATGCCTGTAACTGCCATTCGAGTCGGCTTGGATCCTCAGAGTTATTCTGGTTGAGTCAACTCTCTTCAATCCAATCGGCTCACTTGCACAGTGTCCTGATTTCTCACTCTGTAAGAGTCAGTTCATCTTGATTCTAGTCGACTCGGATTCTCAGGCCTTCAACATGTTAGTCTGGATGAGTCGGCTAACTTTCATTCTAGTCGACTCGGTTGGCTATTGTTCTTAGAACATATTTTCTGGACTCTGGAGAAGTCGACTCGGACTTCCCTGGGATCGGCTTGCCTGTTTGATTCAAGAAATAGTACTCTGGATGAGTTGGCTCGGGTCCCTTAAAGTCGGCTCGGATATCTGCATGCCAGAATCCTCATGCATGCCATGTGCCAGAGTCGGCTCTGTTCTCTTTGAGTCGGCTCGGATGAATGTTTCAATGATTTTTTCAGTCTATCTCCAGAATTCATCCAGCAAGTCTTCAAGCTTCAAGATGTCTCCAAACTCAACATATTTTTAGAAAATTAAAAGCTTGAAATGCATTTAGAAGTAACCCAATTTTATAATCTTTCTTAACTTTTTTCTTTGGATTCTTCCTTACAATATTCAATTACAACACAACTCAAAACAAGAAATGAAAATGTAGGAGTTGAAATTCGAATAATGAATTTATCCTATAAAAACTTGTAAACCACTTGAAGAGTTGTTAGTAAAACAAATGCATGCACCAATGTTTGGTTATCATTAAAATCACTTATGGGATCAACAAAATGATACCTTATTTCAATATGTTTACTTCTTGAATATTGCACAGGATTTTTAGTTAAGTTGATTGCACTAGTGTTGTCACATCTAGTAGGTGTTTTAGTCAATTTAATACCAAAATCTTTGAGTTATTGTTTAATCCACAAGATTTGTTCATAACAACTTTTAGCTGCAATATACTTAGTTTCATCTATAGATAGTGCAACTGAATTCTATTTTTTGCTAAACTAGGAGATTAAATTGACTCCAAGAAATTGACAAGTTCCTGATATATTTTTTATCTAGTTTATAACCAGCAAAATCAGTATCAGAATAAGCAATTAATTTTATTGCTAAGTTCTTATAGTACCATAAACCAATACCAATAGTGCCAGATAGATATCTAAGTATATATTTGATAGCTAATAAATGTGATTCTTTAGGTTCAGACTGATACCTTGCACATATAGATATACTAAACATGATATCTGGCCTACTTGCAATTAAATACAATAATGAGCTAATGATATCTCTATAAAATTCTTGATCTATACTCTTACCAGATTCATCTTTGTCAAGCTTGTATGAAGGGCTCATTGGTGTGCCAAGAGGTTTTGTCTTCTCCATCCCAAGCTTTTTTAGAATTTTCTTGGTGTACTTAGCTTGGTTGATGAAGATCCCTTCTTTGATTTGTTTGATTTGGAGTCCGAGAAAGTAGCTTAATTCTTCCATCATGCTCATCTTGAATTCACCTATATAAGCTTAGCAAACTCTTGACAAAGAGCTTCATTAGTGGCACCAAATATAATGTCATCAACATAGATTTGTACCACTAAGAGGTCATCAGCTTTTCTCCTTAGAAATGAAGTAGTATCTACATGTCTTCTAATAAAGCCATTATCAATCAGAAATTTGTTTAATCTTTCATACCAAGCATGTGGGACCTATTTGAAATCATAAAAAGCTTTACATAATTTGAAAACATGGTCAGGATATGTATGATCTTTAAAACTAGAATGTTATTCTACATATATCTCTTCTGCTATGTATCCATTTAAAAATATATTTTTAACATCTATTTGAAATAATTTAAAATCTATGAAACATGTAAGTGCTATTAAAAGTCTAATTGCTTCGAGTCTAGCAACAGGAGCAAAAGTTTCATCAAAATCAATGCCTTCCTCCTGATTGTAGCCTTTATTAACTAGTCTAGCCTTATTCCTCATTACAATTGCATTTTCATCCAACTTATTCATATATACCCACTTAGTACCTATTATGGACGCATTTGATGGTCTTTCTACTAATATCCAAACCTTATTTCTTTCAAATTGGTTTAGTTCTTCTTGCATATCATTCATCCAATTAGGGTCTTTTTCAGCTTCTTCTATACTTTTATGTTCTATTTGAGATACAAAAGTAAGATAATCACATTCATTTCTAAAAGAAGATCGAGTTCTTATCCCTTTTGATGGATACCTATGATTAGTTCCTTAGGGTGTCCATGAGCATACCTCCACTCCTTAGGCAGGTCCTTATGCTTTGGTGAAGGTCTTAAAATTTCTTCTTCATCCTCCTTGCTTTGATCTTCCTCATTCTCTTTGGATGGAGGATCATTCAAAGTTAGCTTCACAAGTCTTTAAATTAGGTACAACATCATTTGAAATATCATCTTTTCTAGAAGACTTGTTAGTGGACTCATCAAATACAACATGCAAGGATTCTTCCATAACAAGTATTCTTTTATTGAAAACCCTGTATACCTTGCTAGATATTAAGTATCCTAAGAAGATACTTTCATTTGACTTGGCATCAAATTTGCTTAATTTATCTTTGCCGTTGTTTAATATAAAACACCGGCATCCAAACATAAGAAAATACTTAATGGTAGGCCAGTTTTCTTCCTTTCCAAAGTTCATAAGGAGTTTTCTTTAAAGTTGATCAGATTAAAACTCAGTTTAAAATATAACATGCAGTGTTGATTGCTTCAGCCCAAAAATATCTAGGGAGGCCATTTTCACAAAGCATAGTGCATGCCATTTCTTTTAAAGTTTTATTTTTTCTATTTACTATCCCATTTTGTTGAGGTGTCTTAGGTGTAGAAAAATTATATTTAATACCTTTTTCATTGCAAAATTTTTTAAAATCCTGATTTTTAAATTCAGTTCCATAATCACTTCGAATACAAATAATAGACATACCTTTTTCATTTGAAACATTTCTATAAAACTTTATAAAAGTAAAGAAAGATTCATCTTTATGAGTTAAGAACAAAATCCAAGTAAAACATGAGAAATCATCAACTATAACTAAACCATATCTCTTGCCTCCTAAGCTTGTGGTCCTAGTTGGTCCAAAGAGATCCATATGGAGTAGTTCAAGTAGCCTAGTAGTTGAAACAATTCGCTTAATTTGAAAGAAGTTCTTGAAAGAAGTTGAAACAATTGCTAGCTACGGGAGTTTTGGGATCTCGGGCACGTGTGACCAAGGTATATATATATTGTATTCTTGCAAGAGGATGGTGGTGGTTTAACGAACTTCTTGGAAGTGGAAATTCCTTTCTCCTGTGAAAATTCCTCTATTTTCTCCTCTTTCATTCTTGGTGTTCTTGATCTTCACAAACCTGAATCCTACCATGATCTTCAATGAAGATTGCTGGTAGATGGTCATCCACAACCTGGTGATACGCTTCCGTGATTGCGTTGATGATCAGGGCATTCATTCTTGATCAGGAACAAAGCTATTCTTAAAGATTTGGTTTACCAAATCTGGTTGGATTTGGAGTCAAATTCTCAACATTTGGTATCAAAGCAAGGTTTGTGGAAGAAAGTTCTCAAGATCAGAGGGTTGGAAGTATGGCTTCTTGTAGGTACGATTTTTAGATCTCTTGAATTCTTGATTGTGGTAATGGCATCAAGTGGGTTCAAAGTAGATTTTGAGAAGTATGATGGCAAGGAAAACTTCACCCTATGGCAGCAAAGAGTTAAAGATTTGCTAGTTCAACAAGAATCTACAAGTCTTGGTTAAAGCAAGACCAGAAAAGATTAGTGTTGAAGAATGGAAAGAGTTATAAGAGATTGCTTTCAGCACCATCAGGATTTGTTTGGCAGATCAGGTTTTACCTGAAGTGTGCTCAGAGACTACTACAAAAGGTCTTTGGAGAAGACTGGAGAACACATACATAGAAAAGAATATGACGAACAATCTATGGCTGAAGAAGCAATTATATAGCTTGAGAATGCCTGAAGGAGGAGACCTAGTTGCTCACATTTAGAGATTCAATTAGGTTAGTTCTGAAGTGATGAGTCTGGATGTGAAGATAAACGAGGAAGATCGGGCATTGTTGCTATTGTGTTCACTCTCTGGATCGTATGATGGTCTTATAACAACTTTGGTTTATGGGAAGGAAACCCTAAACTATGAAGAGGTTGTTGGTGTGCTCAGATCCAATGAGAAAAGGGAAAAGATCTGCAAAGGTAATCTTAATTCAAAGGTTCTTGCTATGAATGAGAGGCAAGGAAGATCCAAGAAAAGAACTAGGAGAAAGTACAAGAGCAGATCTCAGTCTCGGATTCATAAAAGTGTGAAATGCTACAAGTATCATCAACTTGGGCATATTAGGAAGAATTGTCCTCTTTGGAAGATAGAAAAGGGGAGAGCCAACACTAGTGGTGCTAATGCTTTGGAAAGCAATGGAGAAGGAGTATTGGTTGTATCTGATGGATCAGTGGATTAGGAGAATATCTGGATTTTGGATTGTGCATGCTCATACCACTATACCTCACATCGGGATTGGCTTTACACCTATGACTGGTCAGATGGAGGTAGTGTAAGTCTTGGTGATGATCATCCTTGTATGGTAGCTGGGGTAGGACTATTAGGATGAGGATGTATGATGGAGTGATAAGGACTCTATCAAATATCAAACATGTACCATAATTGAAAAAGAATTTAATTTCTTTGGGCTACTTGGAAGAGCAAGGATATGCTTTTAGTTGCCAATCTGGTAGTGGATGTTTGAGAATTACCAATGGAGCTTTAGTGGTAATGAGAGGAAGAAGTCTGAGCAACAATCTATACAGGATGGAAGGCTTAGTGGTGAGTGATAGTGCTAAGGTGCTTGCAGCGGCATAGGAGGAACAGTTGAAATATAAACTGTGGCATTATCGAATGGGTCATATGAGTGACCGAGGGCTCATGGAGTTAAGTAGAAGAGGGAACATTCCAGCTTTGAAAAAGGATGGAAATGACTTGTGAAAGCCGTGTATTTTTGGTAAACAGCATAAAGTGAAATTTGCTGTTTGTACTAAGCCAAGTGAAGGAGTGATGGATTTGGTGCACTCGGATGTATGGGGACCAGCACCTGTTTTATCCAGAGGTGGAGCAAGGTATTTTGTTACCTTCATTGATGACTTCTCTAGGAAACTGTGGGTGTATCTGATGAGAAAAAAATCAGATGTGTTCGCCCAGTTTAAAGATTGGAGAGTTGAGGTAAAGAAGGAGATAGGAAGACATGTAAAGTGCCTTCGGACTGATAATGGTGGGGAGTACTCTAGTACAGAGTTTAGGAGTTACTGTGAAGAAAATGGTATCAAACACCATTACATAGTAAGGATGACTCCACAGTAGAATGGTGTCATGGAAAGGATGAACCGGACACTATTGGGGAGGGCAAAAAGTATGAGGCTGCAGTCATCACTGCCGAAAACTTTTTGGGATGATGATATTACTCTGGCATGTTTTCTCATAAATAAGTCCCCTCACTTCAATTTGGATGGTGGACTTCCAGAAGAAGCTTGGAGTGGGAAGAAGGTGGAGCTTGGCCACCTGAAAGTTTTTGGTTGCCTGGCTTATGTTCATGTGGAGGCAACTAAAAGAAGCAAGCTGGATCCTAAGTCAAAGAAAATGGTCTTTATAGGGTACCCACAAGGAGTCAAAGGTTTCCTACTATGGGATCCACAGTCTCAAAAGGCGGTGATCAGTAGGGATGTTATTTTTAATGAGAGGAGCATCTTGGTGAAACCGGGGACTGCAACAGGAAATGCAGTCAATAAGATGAACAATAGTGAGAGCCCGTCATAGGTGGAGGATGAGCCTTCAACATTAGCTAGAAATGGAGTTTTAGTTGAGGTAGAGTTGGACAGGAACGATTCTCCAGGAGTGAAGGAGTGGTGAGAAGAATCAGCTGTTCAAAGGGAAGTGCAGGAGGAGCCACAAATAGTAGACTTGCAGGACAGTGCAAGGAGAGTGGCATTGCATAAGCCTCAACGCACAATCCGGAAGCTGGTGAGATATGGCATGGATGAAGTAATTTCATATGCTCTTATATCTATGAATGGAGATCCATAAAATTTTATAGAAGCCATGGAAAGTCCTGATAAAGAGTCATGGATGCAAGGCATGATGGAATAGATGGAATCTCTCAGGAGGAATCAGACATGGCAGCTTACCTAAAGATGCTCATGCTATTGGCTCCAAATGGGTGTTCACTAGGAAATCATTACCTTCAGAGCAAGGTGGAGTAAGATACAAGGCAAGATTGGTAGCAAAGGGATACTCATAGAGGGAAGGAGTTGACTATATAGAAGTATTTTCTCCTGTGGTACGCCATACTTCAATTCTGGTGTTGTTGTCTTTGGTGGCAAAACATAATTTGGAATTGGAGTAGATGGATGTGAAGATAGCCTTTCTACATGGAAGACTGGAAGAGAAAATCTATATGAAACAACCTGATGGCTTCATTGAGATTGGACAGGAGAAGAAGGTATGTCTACTTTAGAGGTCATTGTATGGATTGAAATAATCACCTCGTTAGTGGTATCACAGATTTGACACATTTATCTTGAGCCTTGGATTTCTCAGATGTGAACATGATCATTGTGTCTATGTGAAGGATGTGGATACTTTGGATGCTCTGTATTTACTTCTATATGTGGATGATATGTTGATAGCCAGCATAAGTATGACAGCTGTGAAAGGGCTAAAGAGAGTATTATTTTAGGAATTTGAGATGAAAGACTTGGGATCAGCTCAAAAAATCCTTGGAATGGAGATTTGCAGAGATAAATACAAAGGAATACTCCATTTATCATAAGGTGGGTACATTAAAAGGGTACTTGAGAGGTTTGGGATGGATAAGGCCAAACTTGTGGAAACACCATTACCGGGGCATATTTCTTTCTCAAAAAAATAGTGCCCACAGTCAGAGGAGGAGAAAGAGTATATGGAAAGAGTTCCATATGCCAATGTAGTGGGCAGTTTGATGTAAGCTATTGTTTGTTACAGGCCGGACATAGCATATGCTATAAGCCAGGTGAGTAGGTACATGGCTAATCCTGGGAAGGAACACTGGAAAGCATTGAAGTGGATTTTGAGATATCTGCAAGGGACTCAAAGACATGGACTGGTATTTGGTGGGCAGCCTAAAGAACATGGATGGAACTCCATAGAATCATGTGAGGATTCAGGTCCTTTGAAAGGGTTTGTTGATGCAAGCTATACAAATGATCTTGATACAAGAAGGTCTACAACATGTTATCTTTTCTGCATGTATGGTGGACCGGTTTCTTGGAGATCAACCCTTCAACCTATTACTGCTTTGTCTACAACAGAAGTGGAGTATATAGGGATTACTGAAGTTGCAGAGGAAGCACTATGGCTAAGAAAGCTAGTGTCTGAAATGGGGATGAAATAGTATATGGTGGTTCTACACAGTGATAGCCAAAGTTCTATACAATTGACACAGAACCCAGTCTATCATGCTAGGACCAAGCATATAGATGTGAGGTACCACAGAGTTAGGGAGCTAGTGGAGGAAGGAGAAGTGGCGCTGATAAAGGTTCATACAACGAAGAATCAGACGGATGCACTTATGAAGGCTCTACCAAGGGATAGCTTCTACTCTTGTATGTGGTTAATGGATTTGAGGAGTCTGGCATATGTAGCCTTGAAGCACCAAGGTAGAGATTGTTGAGTCTCAGGTGGTGCATTCATGGCTAGTTGCATCAATGTACATGTGTTGATCTGGTCTATCATGGTTTTCCATGATGTGTCTAGGGCTAGGGTATGAGTCATAGGTGTTTAGGCTTAGTTTTGGTCAGCCTGGGTCTTAGGGTCGGCTCTTCTGTGGTAAGAGTCGACTCTATTGGTTAGCATGTCTCAGAACAGGTGATTGTGGTCTGGATGAGTCGGCTCGAATGAATTTGAGTCGGCTCGGATGCACAGTCAGGAAACCTATGATCTGGACAAGTCGGCTCAAATATATTTGAGTCGGCTCGGATGCATAGTTAGGAAACCTATGGTTTGGATGAGTCAGCTTGAATGGATTTAAGTCGGCTCGGATGGATAGTCGGGAAACCTATAGTCTGGATGGTCGGCTTGAATGGATTTGAGTCAGCTCGGATGTTGGGTGAACTATTTTTTAACAGTGCTAACTACAAGAGTTTTGGGATTTCGGGCACGTGTGATCGAGGTATATATATATATTGTATTCTCGTAAGAGGATGGTGGTGGTGTAATGAACTTCTTGGAAGTGGAAATCCCTTTCTCCCGTGAAAATTCCTCTATTTTCTCTTCTTCTGTTCTTGATGTTCTTGATTTTCACAAACCTGAATCCTACCGTGATCTTCAATGGAGATTGCTGGCAAATGGTCATCCACAACCTGGTGATACGCTTTAGTGATTGCTTTGTTGTTCAGGGCATTCATTCTTGATTGGGAACAAAGCTGTTCTTGAAGATTTGGTTCGCCAAATATGGTTGGATTTGAAGTCGAATTCTTAACACAAAGCAAATCGGGCCTTCTTTCTCCTTCTCCTTCTCCTTTTCCTTGCTTGGCTCTCCTTTTACCTATTTTTTTTTCTTAAATCCTTGCTTCTACTTCCTCAAGAATCTTCAAAATTTATGAGCCACAAGTGCGGTCTCATCTTCATCTTCGTCTTCTTCAGACTCATCACTTGTGCTCTCTTTAGGAATTATGGATGCAAGAGCTATATTCTTCTTTTTATCATTTTTAGCTATCTTTTGCTTTAAGGATAGCTCATAAGTTATGAGAGATCCCAAAAGCTGATCCAAGGATAGCACATCTAGATCCTTGGCTTCTTGGATCACCGTCACTTTTGCATCCCATGATGTTGGAAGGGACCTAAGGATTTTATTCACAAGTTCAGCATTATAATAAACTTTGCCTAGTCCTTTCAAGCTATTGATTATGTTAGTGAACCTAGTATACATTTCAGAGATAGATTTAGTAGGTTCCATCCTAAATATTTCTTAAGTATGTACAAGCATATTAATCTTAGAATTTTTTACTTGATTTGTACCCTTATGGGTAACTTTAAGTGTGTCCCATATCACCTTAGCAGAATTACATGCTGAGATTTTATTGAATTCGCTAGGGTTTAAAGCACAAAATAGCAAATTCATAGCCTTAGCATTTAATTCTACTTATTTAATATCATTCTCATCCCAATCTTCTTCAAGTTTGGGATGGGAATGCCATTAACCATAATGATAGGTGTGAGGACCTTTGATGATTACTCTCCAAAGATTATAATCTATAGATTAAATGTAAATGCACATGCATGTTTTTCAATAAGTGTAGTTTGTGCCATTAAACAATGGTGGTCAGTTTGAAGCTTGCCCTTTGGCAATACATGAACCATATTGGGCTGCCATGTCTTTTACTCAAGATCGTTAGACCTCTTTACTAAGTACCAAGCTCTGATGCCACTTGTTGCCTTATGAAGCAATCCAAGAGGAGGGGTGAATTGGGTTTTAAAAGTTTTTTATAAGAATGTGCCAATTCAAAAGTAGTGAAGGTGCTTTGTGCAATGTGACTATGTCAAGCAAATGTAGTGAATGAATAAGAGCAAATAACAAAGAAGAGCAAGCATAAAAATACAAGGTTTTATAGTGGTTCGGTGCACTCCAAGCATCTACATCCATTTTCTAAGTCAAACCTTTGTTGGTTTTGTCACTTAGGCTCACCAACAATCTTTACACAAGCCACTCTTGGCTAAACACTTCTAATTTCAAGCTCAGAATGGCCTCTCACTAGTTTCAACACCCTTGAAACTAGTTTCAACTCAAGTACAAAAGAATAAGAGTAAGTAAAACCAAAATGCTCTCTCAAAGAGCTGAAAAGTAGTTGTTGAAGCTCTTGGAAGATTCTTCTTGAGTTGTTTTCTTGGTGAAAAGCCTTGAAGGATTGATGATTGTTGAGAATTGAAAGCTATCACTCAATGCTTGCTTTTCACTTTTGTATGCTAACTTTTTTGAATTTTTTTTGAATACTAAGTCAATATGCTTGTTCTTTTTCCTTCTCTTATCAATTCAATATGTTTTTTGAGGAATAAATACTCTAAAACTTCTAAAAAAACCATTTATGAACATTGGAGATGACAAACTAGCTATTTGGAATTTAAAAACAAATTCTGTAGCTCTAAAAATATAGCCATTACTGTGCTATCAGGGTTGCTTGAGTCGACACTTGAGATGATGAGTCGATACTTAGGTCGACACGTGCTTCTAATGAGTTGACACTTGAAATGGCCTAATATACCATTGTTCTATATCTTTACTATCTCCGGCATTGAGCTAATCTATGAGTCAATGTCTAACTTTCTTGAGTCGACACTTAGGTCAACACTTGAGATATGTGAGTCGACACTTGAATTGAGCCTTAAACCAATGTTCTGTACTTTGTTCTCAAGCCATGAACTGATCTCTGAGTCAACACTTAATCTCCTTGAGTCGATACTTGACAGTCTTGAGTCGACACTTAATTCGACACCTGGCATGCCAGCTGAAAAATTCTACGTGCCAAGCTTCTGCAATTTCTGATACTCAGCTAGGTGTCGACACTTGAGTTCTATGAATCAACACTTGAGGTGTTCCACTCAAAAAATATATCCCAAACTTAATCTTTATGACTTAGAATGAGTTTCTTCCACTTTATCTCTTTATTTTTTACTTGGTAATCAATCTTCATGGTTCTTTTGCTTCTTGAAGACAACCAAGACTATTAAAACTTTACTTCTTTTTTTGATGGTCTTAACATACTCTTTGATCCATTCAACTTGTTACCTGAGTTGCTTAAAAACATACTTAAATGAATCATTAGTATCCCTTACATACTCAAACATTTTGCTTATCATCAAAATCAAGCCTGGGGCCAACAGTAGATTAAATCCTCTTAACTATTATGCTACTCCATCTTCATCAGATCAGATCTATAAAAAATCTCAGGATTCTGCTAGAGATGCACATGGTCCAGCCTCTACTGTTATCCACATGAAGATGGATTGATCGAAGCCTGAAGACTACCTGATGTGGACAAACCAAAGACCTATATCTATGCAGGAAAATAGAAACTAATTTTTTTAGAATTTATTTAAGGGATTTAATTTGTAGGCGAAAGTTCCCGAAATCAAGTAAAGCATAGCAGGAAAACTGGTCATGAAAGAAAATAACATACCTGCATATGAACGCATGCAAAATAATAAAAAGTAGGACCTCAGAGATTAAGAAACTCCCGGTTAGAATAGCGTACCTTCAGCAAATCAGAAGTTAGGAGGGTGAAGGATTTTACCAAGCACCGATTTGAAGATTTGTTCAAAGCTGGGGTCGCACAGCACTCGGGATTGGCACCTGGAAGACAAGCCTTCAATTCCTCGGTTCGGGTAGCTATCTGGGATCAGCCCTGAAGGCAAAGAGGGCCTCCTTCTTGGAGGTGAATACCACGGGGATCCTACAAGCGTCAGAGGTCAGCAAATACATAAATAGAAAGCAAAGAAAGAGAACTAGGGTTTGGAAGAAAGGATAATTAGGGCTTCTAAAAGTGGGCGGCTTGGTGCTTGAAGAAGGATCCTTACTTGGGAAGCCTAGGACACTTCTCCTTGGGGAGGATTAGGGCTTGGAAGAAGGGCACTTGGTTGGCTAGAGCTTGGTAGAAATAGGGCACAACTGCTTCAAACACTCAATCCACACAAGGAAGAACACAAACACCAACTAGCAAAATTTCAGCAAAGTATTATTTCATGAATAAAAGTTACTTACAAGAGGGGAAGGGGTGGGGTTTATATAGATGATCCCATGCCCTCTCCTTGTTAGAATATGAATACAAGCTAGATAGGGAGAAGGATTACAAGTGGAATAGGAATAGAAACTCCTTATTAGATTAGGAATTCCCTCCTCCTTTGACTTGGTCAAAGGGGCGCCCTTGGACTTGGTCAACTTTCTTTCATGGCTTGGATGCCTAATGCCATTGGGCTTGGCATGTGGGGCAGCAAGTGGGCGTCCTCCATTGGGCCTTGGGCAATCTCAAGTGGGCTTGCTTCATGGGCTAGGTGCATGGATCCTTGGTGGGCTAAAAAACCCTGGCACCTAGTGTGAACTGGACTGGAGAATATTCCCTGGTGGCATCATGGGATCTTCAAGTGTGGAGGGCTTCATGGGCTTCTGGCTTCACTCTGGGAGGACCTGGTGAGGGCTTTGGCTGGTCTGGTGAAAGCTTTGGCTGGTACTCCTCTTGTATAAATCTTGGCACAACTTACTGGACTCTTACATGACTCAATTAGACTGGACTGGGGTTGAGACAACTCAACTTATTATAGGACTCACTCAACTGAGTTAACTTGATTTCAAAACTCTCAATTGGACTAACTTTATTATAAAACTTGATTACAAAATTTGACACATCATGAAGGGCTTAAAAAATCCTAATCAGTAAACCAGATAGGGCCCAGTAATCTGTGTCAGATCCTGGTGCCCCCACCAATTCTCCTGGGATGGGAGGAACTCGACCCTATCAAGTAAGGGTCAATGTGGCTCATATAGCTTTTAGGAAGGTTTGGGTTGAGACACTGCAGATCCTCATGGGTAATCCACGAGTCCTCAGATTTCGACCAACCTTGCCATCGGACCAAATACCGCTGATAGCCTTTGTTTGGGGTACTGATGGCTTGATCATCTAGGATGTGCTCAATCCTTTCCTCACTAATAGGCTAGTTTGTAAGTGAACTCTCTGGGGTGGGTTCACTCTCAAGGGAAGGAATAAGTTCAAAGTGCTCACTAGGTATTACTACTGGCTCCCGATACTCCACAAGGTCTGAAATTTTGAAAGTGGAACTAATACCTAATTCGGGTGGCAACTCGAGCACATAGGCATTGGATCCAACTCTCTTCATTATTTTGAATGGTCCTGCTTCGTGAGCATGTAATTTCTTTATGGCCCTTGGAGGGAACTACTCAGGCCTAAGCTTGATCATCACATAATCCCCTACAAAAAAACTCTTTATCTCTTTTTCGAGAATTAGCCAAGATTTTATATAGTTTATTACTTATGTTTAACTTTTGACTAATATCCTGATGCAAATGTTGTGCAGAGATCAGTGTAGGTGTGGACAAATGGGTTAGGACTATGAATTTATTGGACTCAAAACTAACACCTAATAGACTCGACTAGGCATCCCTATCAAAGGAAATTTATTGGACTCTTTGGGTCAAAACCTAACAGACTATAAACTCTCTAGGTTTGTCCATAGCTTGGCATCCACATGAAAAATTATAATGGACTCCTAGCAAATGCCATAAGGTATACCAGAAGTAAGATGCGAATCTAATAAGCACAATGAATGTATGCATTATGCTTACTTCTATAAAATGCAATCTAATGGTTCTAGAAATATGAGAAGACTCAAGAAAGGATAGGACATAAGAAGGAGATTTAGGGACTGGCTCTAGGCTAATGAGACTAACCTTAATGTATGAACATTGAGTTATGTCTATGGGCAAGAAAAGGTCCATGCTATGGAAGAATGGGTCAATAATTTCAGGGAAGAGTTTGTCAATGGAAACTATAGTAGGGAATTCTTCCTGAGGGTACTGGTTTAAAGAGATCAGGTCCTTAATAAATTCTTTTGGTGCATGAAATTTAGGACTCGGCTCGATAATTGGGCTTTCTTTTTGTGGCTTCTCAGGTAAGATTCAAATAATAGGGTCAGGTTCCTCATGGTCCTCTTCCTTCAACTGTCCTTCCCCTACAGGTTTAGTCTGAGTGTGGTCAGGGTCAGCTAATGCTAGATTGGCTTTTACCTGGGTATCTACTAGGTCAACTAATTCTAGGTCTTCTATAGGGAACTCTTCTTCTTCCTCCTCATACTCATCCATTAGGCTCATATCAGCTTCATATATCTCCTCTTCAAATTCTTCCTGGTGAACCAATGGGATGGTAAGAGGGGGTTGGCTAAGGGAAACCAGCCTAATACTGGACTCAGGTTTAGGTCTAGGGTGGGTCTCAGGGGTTTTTTCTAGGTTTTCTAATTGGTTTCTTACCTGGTCAAACTTATTGGTTACATGGTCAAGCCTATTGGTTGCTTGGTTATAGAATTGGGTCAATTGGTCAAGCCTATTATTAATTTGGATAAGCTGGTTTTGGGTTTGGGTGTTGGATTGGTTTATCAGGGCAAACTGGTCACTCATGGCCTTCATGAAAGTCTCAAAATTGGGCTCCATGGTTGAACCAAGTTGGGGTTTAGATCGTTGGTATTGGGTCCCTAGTCTAGTGGTCATGTAAACATTCAATTAGGTTGTATGATGCAGTCAGGCATACAAGGTAAAAAAAATTGGACTATAGCTTGTTAGACCTAGAGCCAAAACTGAATGGGCCTACTCAACCTACACTTAACTCACCAGCTAATCCTTCCACTGGCCAGGTAAGAGGTGGGGTGGTGGGAGGCTTTCCCTTCCTGTAACAAGGTCTGTTGGCTCCACCCAGTGATTTTGATGAATAACAAACATTGAGTACATATTGTATTCTAATATGAATTTCAAGTTGTGAGTTTTCAGGAAGAAAGCACATCAAAATTCTAAATATTTATGGTGTATGGCATGCAATGGCACGGAGCAAATCTCACATATTCGGGCAGCCTCTTCATTAAAAAAGGGCTTACAATTGCTTAATTATTATGTGTTTATGCTTTCATGAACATCATTTTTGATTTCAAGGCTTTTACTCTTGATTCTGGATGTTTTCAGTCTCAAGTGTCGACACCTGGACAGTCAAGTGTCGACACTTCAGCATTTGGCACGGACAAAAATCCTTGGCACACCAAGTGTCGACACCTAGAATTCAAGTGTCGACACCAAGTGTCGACACTTAGGTTTCAAGTGTCGACTCAAGGCCTGAGAATTTTGAAAATATAGAACTTTGTTGGTTCGAGGTTTTTTGTGTCAAGTGTCGACACCTGTGCATCAAGTGTCGACACTTGAATGATCAAGTGTCGACTCCCAGAAATCAAGTGTCGACACCTGACAGCCAAGTGTCGACACCTGACAGCCAAGTGTCGACACTTGCAGCCTGACAGCTCTAACGGATCTATTTTTCTGGCTTGCAGAAATGGGTTTTCAAGCTCCAAACGGCTATTTCCAATGCTCCAACGGTCACAAACCATTTTTAGAAGGTTTTTGGTGTATTTAATCTCCACCAACCTCATTTTAAAGTAGGGAGAAGTCAAGAGAAAGAAAGAGAGAAGTCTATTCAAGAGCATTCAAGTCCACTCAAAAGCCAAAAAGCCAATATTCTCTCCAAACTTCAAATCAAAAGCTTCTTCTAGCTTGATTCCACTGAAAAATCCTACTTGCTCAACTTTACTACATTCCAAAAGGAGGCAACTTGAAGAAGAGTGAAGTCAAAGCATCCTTTGGGCTTCAAAGATTCCAATCTACTCTTGAAGAGAGTTTGTTGTAGCTTTTAATTTCATATTTGTTTTATTGTGCTTTAACCTTGCTTTCAAGGGTGTCTTGAAAGAAGGTTATTGTGGTTTGTTGGTGAGCCAAAGTGTTAAAACCAACTAGGGTTAACTTGTGAGCCCCAAGACAAAACAAGTAGTTAGGTTTGTTGGTGAGCCTAGGTGATAAAACCAACTTGGGTTTTGACTTGTGAGCCTTGTAAAAACAAGTCAACTGTAATCTGGTGTGGATTATAGTGGAATTTCCAAGGGTGGCTTGGGGAGTGGATGTAGGTGCTAGGTTTGCACCGAACCACTATATATCTTGTGTTTGTGTGTGATTGCTCTTTTCTTTTGCATTCTTTAATTAAGTGCTATCATCTTGCATCTAATTAATTGTTACTCACAAGCACCACTAGACCTTTTGTTTTATTGTGTTAAATTTTTTAAAAGACCCAATTCACCCCCCCTCTTGGGCTCCATTTCTGGGCAACAAGTGGTATTAGAGCACCGGTACTCTCTTGTAGGTCCAAGGATCTTGAGTAAAAGATCATGGCAGCCCCAATAGGCATGGGTATTGTTGAAGGTCAAGCTTCAAACCGACCCCCACTTTTTAATGGCACAAATTACACATACTGGAAGACACGCATGCGCATATTTATACAAGCTCTTGATTATAACTTGTGGAGAACAATAGTAAAAGGTCCTCATCAGCCTACAATGATGATTAATGGCATTCTCACCCCTAAAATGGAAGATGATTGGGATGAGAGTGACATTAAGCAAATTGAGCTTAATGCAAAGGCAATGAACCTTTTATTTTGTTCTCTTGATCCTAGTGAGTTTAACAGAATATCCAACTGTCTCTCCGCAAAGGAGATTTGGGATACACTTGAGGTTATCCATGAGGGTACACACCAAGTGAAGACCACCAAAGTTAACATGCTAATTCACACTTATGAAATGTTTAAAATGGAACCTACTGAGTCTATCAGTGAGATGTATACTAGGTTCACAAACATTGTGAATGGCATGAGAAGTTTAGAAAAAATAATTTCTAACGGTGAACTTGTAAATAAACTTCTCAGGTCTTTACCAGCTTCATGGGATGCAAAGGTCACTGCAATTGAAGAAGCAAAAGATGTCAACACTCTCCCGCTGGAACAACTGTTGGGCTCTTTAATGACATATGAACTATCTCTCAAACAGAAGAACGGAGAGGTGGACAAAAAGAAAAAGACAATAGCATTCAAATCCTCTACCAAAGAAGACTCGAGTGAAGACTCTGAAGAGGATGACGAAGAAGATGAAACTGCTATGTTAGCAAGGAAATTCAGATGGTTTATGAGGAAAAAGAAATTCAATTACAAAAAGAAACCTTTGAAAGGTGAGTCCAGTAAAGAAAAAGATAAGGAAAAGAAGGAGGAGCAGCCCACATGTTTTGAGTGCAAAAAGCCAGGGCATTTCAAGGTAGACTGCCCCTTACTAAAGAAAAGCAGAAGAAAGCTAAGGAAAAAGGCCATGATGGCAACCTGGAGCGAAAGTGAAGACTCCAGCTCTAAGGAAGAACAACAGGAAGTAGCAAATTTCTGTCTAATGGCCGATCAAGAAGAGGTATGTTCTGAAACCGAAAATGAATTATCTTTTGATGAGCTTCATAAAATTTTTGATGAACTAGTCATAGAATTTCAAAAATTAAAGTCAAAACATAAAGACTTAAAGAAGCAAAATCTGGAACTAACTAAAATAAATAACAACCTTTCAAATGAAAATGAATACCTTCTAATACAAAATAAAAATTTAAATGATAAGATTATGGGTCTTGAAAATGAAAAGAATATACTTGAAAAGAAAAGTAACTTACTTTCAAATGAAAAATTATCAAGACAACACAAAAAAATTTTAATGAAAAACAAAAGATATAAAGAGGAAATCGATAAATTAAAGCCTTTTGTTGAAAAATTTACTTACAGTTCTGAAAAGTTAAATTTACTGTTAAATAACCAAAGAGCAGTATTTGACAAAGCTGGATTGGGATTCAGAACTCATAAGAAACAGAAACTCCTTAAAAAATTCTTTGTGCCTGCTTCTTCATCAATTGCATGCTATACTTGTGGTGTTAAAGGACATAAATCTTACATGTGCAACAAAAGAAAATTAAGAAAAACTAAGAAAGTTTGGGTTCCAAAAGGAACCAATGCCACTAACCAAAAAGGACCCAAGATGGCTTGGATACCTAAAGTCTCCACTTGATCTTTATTGCAGGTATGCCTTGCAACCAACAAGAAAAGAATGTGGTACCTTGATAGCGGTTGCTCAAGGCATATGACAGGAGATGTGGAGCAGTTCTCATCACTCAAATATCAAAATGGTGGCAATGTAACTTTTGGTGATAATGGAAAAGGAAAAATCATCGGTATTGGTAAAATCCATATCACCCCTACCTCTTATATTGATAATGTTTTATATGTTGATGGATTAAAACATAACTTGCTTAGTATTAGTCAATTTTGTGACAAAAATTTTAAAGTTGTTTTTGAATCTTCTTTGTGCATTGTTTCTAGTCTAGATGACAATGGCATTAAATTCATCGGTCATAGGCATGGCAATATTTATATGGTTGATCTTGATGATCTCCCTATTCAGAAAGGTCAATGTCTAGTGGCAATGGAAGCCAAGATCGATGAAGCTAGTTGGCTTTGGCATCGTAGACTAGGACATGCTAGCATGTATTTAATTTCAAAACTTAGCAAAAAGAATTTAGTAAAAGATTTGCCTAACTCAATTTTGAAAAAGGTAAGATTTGCAGTGCATGTCAACTTGGAAAACAAACAAAGTCTTCTTTCAAACCTAAAGGAGTAATCTCTACATCTAGACCTTTAGAATTGCTTCATATGGACCTCTTTGGGCCAACTAGAACATCTAGTTTGGGAGGTAAGAAGTTTGGTCTAGTCATTGTAGATGATTTCTCACGTTTTACATGGGTCATGTTTTTAGCACACAAAGATGAAACGTTTTCTGAATTTATAAGATTTCACAAAAGAGTTTTAAATGAAAAAGGTGTTTCAGTAATTTCTTTAAGAAGTGATCATGGAACTGAATTTGAAAACACCGATTTTAATAAATTTTATATTGAAAATGGAATTAATCACAATTTTTCTGCACCTAGGACACCTCAACAAAATGGGGTAGTAGAAAGAAAAAATAGAACTCTTGAAGAAATGGCACGCACCATGCTTTGTGAAAATGATTTACCTAGATACTTTTGGGTGGAAGCCATAAATACTGCATGCTATATCTTAAATCGTGTTTTAATTCGACCGATTTTAAAGAAAACTCCTTATGAGCTTTGGAAGGGTAGAAAACCCTCAATCCGTTATTTTCATGTTTTTGGTTGCCGTTGTTTCATCTTAAACAATGGTAAAGACAATCTAAGTAAATTTGATGCCAAATCAGATGAGGGAGTCTTTCTAGGCTACTCCACATCTAGTATGGCATACAAGGTCTTCAACAGAAGGACACTTGTAGTTGAAGAATCCATTCATGTAGTATTTGACAAAACTAACCAAAAATCTTCAAGAAAAGAAGATGTACTTTTTGATGAATCAGGTAACAAGAAAACTGAAGAAAGAAACAACAATGAAGAACTTACCAAGGAACAGAATGATGATCAGAACACTGACAGAGAACAAGCACAAGGTGATGAAGATACCTCAACTGTTGATCCTTTACCAAAAGAATGGAGGTATGCTCATGGACACCCAAAAGAACTAATTATAGGTGATCCATCTAAAGGTGTAAGTACTCGATCATCTCTTAGAAATATTTGTGATTATTTAGCTTTTGTGTCTCAAATTGAACCTAAAACTATTGAGGAAGTTGAATGTGATAGTAATTGGATAAATTCTATGTAAGATGAACTTAATCAATTTAAAAGGAACAATGTTTGGACACTAGTAGATAGGCCCTTAAACACATCAATTATTGGCACAAAATGGGTTTTTCGAAACAAACTTGATGAAAATGGAATAGTAATTAGAAATAAAGCTAGACTAGTTGCCAAAGGATACAATCAAGAGGAAGGGATAGATTTTAATGAAACCTTTGCTCCTGTGGCTAGACTTGAGGCAATTAGGCTATTATTGGCTTTTTCCTGTTTCATGAACTTTAAACTGTATCAGATGGATGTTAAAAGTGCTTTCTTGAATGGATTAATTGAAGAAGAAGTTTATGTTGAACAACCCCCTGGTTTTGAAAATTCTGAATTTCCAAATCATGTTTATAAACTTCATAAAGCTTTATATGGATTAAAACAAGCTCCAAGAGCTTGGTATGATCGTTTAAGCTATTTTCTGCTAAAAAATGATTTTACTAGAGGAAATGTAGATAAAACATTGTTTTTAAAAAAAAGAATGATGATCTCTTGTAGTACAAATCTATGTTGATGATATAATATTTGGTGCTACTAATGAATCTCTGTGTCAAGATTTTGCAAGTCTAATGCAGGGTGAGTTCGAGATGAGCTTGATGGGAGAACTAAATTTCTTCCTCGGACTCCAGATAAGGCAAACCAAAGAGGGGATCTTCATCAAGCAAACAAAATACACAAGAGAAATACTCAAGAAGTTTGGGATGGAGAACACTAAGCCATTAGGTACCCCTATGAGCTCTACATGTAGACTTGACAAGGATGAATCAGGTAAGTCAATTGATCAAAAATTATATCGTGGCATGATTGGTTCATTATTATATCTTACTGCCAGTAGGCCAGATATCATGTTTAGCGTCTGTATGTGTGCTAGATATCAGTCCAATCCTAAAGAGTCTCATCTTTTGGCTGTTAAACGCATATTTAGATATCTATCCGGCTCAATTAAAATTGGTTTATGGTACTCTAGAGATTCTTCATGTGATTTAATTGCTTATTCTGATGCTGATTTTGCTGGGTGTAAACTTGATCGTAAAAGTACTAGTGGAACCTGTCAGTTTCTTGGAGTAAATTTGATCTCCTAGAGTAGCAAGAAATAGAACTCTATTGCTCTATCAACGGCAGAAGTCGAATATATAGCAGCTGGGAGCTGTTGTGCTCAAATCCTCTGGATCAAACAATAACTCGAAGACTTTGGCATTAAACTAACTAAGACACCCATAAGATGTGATAATACTAGTGCAATCAACTTATCTAAAAATCCAGTGCAACATTCAAGAAGTAAACACATTGAAATAAGACATCATTTCATAAGAGATCATGTACAAAACTCAAATGTAATTCTTGATTTTGTCTGTACCAATGATTAATTAGCTGATGTGTTTACAAAGCCTTTGAGTGAGGATAGGTTCTATCTGATTAGAAGAGAGTTAGGTGTAATTGATCCATTCTCCTAGGACTCTCTTAGTATCATTTTACCTAGTCCTAAAAGCTCAAAACTTATTATTTTAAACCCCAAGAAATTTGTCAATTTTTTTTTAAATTTTTTGGATTTTCTTGAATTTTTCTTGGCCAAGTGTCGACACTTGGAAAGTGTCAAGTGTCGACACCTGACCAAGTGTCGATACTTGACAAATCCGAAGTGTCGACACTTGCGAATCTGAACTGTTTTAAAATGGGCCGAACAAAGGCTTTTTTAAAAATTTTCTTCCCCCAAATTTCTTGGAACAGTGGTCCCCCCTGTCCAAACCCATCTTTTCACCCTTCAATCCGTCTCAAATCAGGTATTTTCCCTCTCTAATTTCGTTTTTATTTCTCTATGTTTTTAATTTTATTATTTTTAAACCAAATGATCGTGTTTTAGGTTTTCCGAACATTTTTCTTCAATCTAACCGGATTTTTGAGTGTTTTAGTAAATTTCTAAAACTTCATTTGAGGGAATCTTGTTTTAGATTTGTTTTTCTCGAATTTCCCTCATCTTTTGGGTGTTTTTCAACCCTTTTTCACAAAAATCACCGTTTCATCAATTTTGGACAAAATAAAATGGGTTTTCATCTAATTTAAGCATGCTAAATCCTTTTATTGATGATTAGGAAGGATTTTTAGTAATGCATTTCGAACATTTTCGCCTATTTGCAAAATCCCTAAATGAGTAAAACCCAAATCCCATGATTTTTGATTTTTTAGACCTTACAAAAATAATTCTTTTTGGGATTCAAATGTGCTTCAACTAACACAAATTTTTTCCTACAAATTTTACTCAAAATTTTTTCAGTTGATCAAAACTTATTCTGGTTTTCGAAACCAATTTGAACTCTAATCTCAACCTATGGCCAGTCCTTTGTTCTGAACCTTTTTCCATTCTTCCTAGTCAGTTGGCTGTTATGGGTCCTAGGAAGAGACTTGCAGTTAGAGCGAGGCCTAGTCAGGGTAGTGAGAGGAGGTCGAAGGCCAGATTCGATCCTACTCAGCAGAGCAGTACAGCCACTCCGAGCTCCCCCCTGTAGAAAGGATGGCAGGGAAGTCAGTAGCTTCAGGGAGGAGAGTTGATCTACACTGTTTCGATAGGCACCATTTTGGCATTAGGGAGATACTCACAGATGCAGGACTAGTACCCTTCTGTACCATGCAGGAGAGATACTATCCTCACCTGGTGAGGGAGTTCTACGATGCACTGGACTGTCGACGACTCTTATGGACGACATCCGTCAGGGGTACACTGATTTCTTTGACTGATGAGTTGCTGAGCCGAGTATGGGAGATACCTCAGAGAGGAGTCTGTGCATTTTCAGTTGATGACAGAGAGGCAGCCTTCAGATGCATCCTTGAGCGAGAGGATGTTCGCGGTATTTTAGTGGTTACCGTGAACCAGTTATCATTAGAGATGCGACTGCTGCACCACATTACCGCACGGATCCTTCTACCGAAGACTGGCAGATTCGATTTCATCACAGAGAGAGAGCTGATGTTGATGACCAGTCTGATCGAGAGGAGACCAGTTGGTATACCCGCCCTGATGCTGTCACAGATGCATGATGCTGCCACTCAGCGCCGACACTGTTTGTCATATGGGATGGCACTGACCCGTCTTTTCAGAGCCTGTGGAGTATCATTGGAGGGGGAGATCCCCAAGGAGATACTGCACACAGATGTATATGATGAGAGGTCATTGCACCGCATGGGATTCAGGATGGTTGGAGGTCGATGGGTTTGGAGAGAGTCTGACCAGGAGCCAGATGAGGAGGATGAGATTCGAGAGGCTGAGGCTGGACCATCTGAGCCAGCAGTCCTTCCTCCAGTGGATGTACCATCGACACAGGTAGAGCACCTGTCACCTGATGCTTCAGTTCCTCCACCACCATCTATCGGATTATCCTTTGAGGAGCATGCCAGAGCACAGTTCTCACAGATCAGAGGAGAGGTGACTCAGCTGCATAGCGAGGTCGAGCTTCTACGAGCACAGACTACCTCAGAGCATGCTAAGATCCGCAGATCCATGGAGGAGGGATTTACACGTCTTGAGAGTCTTCTGAGATCACTTATACCTCCTGCTGCTCCTGCTCGATCTGATGATGATGATGATGATGACGGCGGCGATCACCAGAGTGACCATGCTGATTTTGCTGACGGAGGTGATCAGGATGTTGACCGAGCCACTGAGGTAGTAGGCACTGACAGCGACAGTGTAGGCGGAGCTGATGCTTATGAGGTGGTCAGTCGAGATCCTCCTACTACACCTGCTCCTTCTACTGCTCTAGTTGACTTCGTTCCGGATCCTATTGAGCCAGCTGATCGTCTTTCGCCTCCTTCTACCAGATCTTCTAAGGTTGTACCCGCTTTTGGTCCTGCCGTCGTACCAGGAGTCTTAGAGCTTTAGCACCTCCTAGGGCATTAGCCACTAGATCTAGGATTAGTGCTCCTTTCAGTCTTGATGTTCCATCTGATGAGGATTAGCCTCACAGATGACTGTTTCAGATCTTATTTTGTATGGTTGATATATGTATGTTTCAGCTCTTTTGTACTGAAAATTTATCTCATATATATATGTTTGTTAACTTAAACCTTTTGCACTTCAGTTTATCATATTTTAGCTCTGATAGAATGGGATATTTTCACTCTGATACAAGCACAATTTCAGCTATGATATTTATTTCTATACTCTCTTTTTGTATCCATGCTAATTGTAAGGGGGAGGTTATTTTTTATGAATGACAAAAAGGGGGAGAAAAAGTAATGTTAAAAAGTGATGTTAATTGTTATGAAGAAAAAGAGTGATGTTAATGGATGTTTAAGTAATAATGTTAATTGTTATTGAGAATTTGAGAACAAGTGTTTTTTAAGAACAAGATGCATTATATTGATTTGAAGTTTACCTTAATAAGAAGTATCTAATTAAGGGGGAGATTGTTTCCTATTATGATTAGAAAACTATATTGTCTCTTTTTCTCAAGGTTTTGTCATCATCAAAAAGGGGGAGATTGTTGGCTCCACCCAGTGATTTTGATGAATAACAAAACATTGAGTACATATTGTATTCTAATGTGAATTTCAAGTTGTGAGTTTTCAGGAAGAAAGAAAATTTCAAATATTTATGGTGTATGGCATGCAATGGCACGGAGCAAATCTCACATATCCGGGCAGCCTCTTCATTAAAAAAGGGCTTACAATTGCTTAATTATTATGTGTTTATGCTTTCATGAACATCATTTTGATTTCAAGGCTTTTACTCTTGATTCTGGATGTTTTCAGTCTCAAGTGTCGACACCTGGACAGTCAAGTGTCGACACTTCAGCATTTGGCACGGACAAAAATCCTTGGCATGCCAAGTGTCGACACCTAGAATTCAAGTGTCGACACCAAGTGTCGACACTTAGATTTCAAGTGTCGACTCAAGGCCTGAGAATTTTGAAAATATAGAACTTTGTTGGTTCGAGGTTTTTTGTGTCAAGTGTCGACACCTGTGCATCAAGTGTCGACACTTGAATGATCAAGTGTCGACTCCCAGAAATCAAGTGTCGACACCTGACAGCCAAGTGTCGACACTTGCAGCCTGACAGCTCTAACGGATCTATTTTTCTGGCTTGCAGAAATGGGTTTTCAAGCTCCAAACGGCTATTTCCAATGCTCCAACGGTCACAAACCATTTTTAGAAGGTTTTTGGTGTATTTAATCTCCACCAACCTCATTTTAAAGTAGGGAGAAGTCAAGAGAAAGAAAGAGAGAAGTCTATTCAAGAGCATTCAAGTCCAATCAAAAGCCAAAAAGCCAATATTCTCTCCAAACTTCAAATCAAAAGCCTCTTCTAGCTTGATTCCACTGAAAAAGCCTACTTGCTCAACTTTACTACATTCCAAAAGGAGGCAACTTGAAGAAGAGTGAAGTTAAAGCATCCTTTGGGCTTCAAAGATTCCAATCTACTCTTGAAGAGAGTTTGTTGTAGCTTTTAATTTCATATCTGTTTTATTGTGCTTTAACCTTGCTTTCAAGGGTGTCTTGAAAGAAGGTTATTGTGGTTTGTTGGTGAGCCAAAGTGTTAAAACCAACTAGGGTTAACTTGTGAGCCCGAAGACAAAACAAGTAGTTAGGTTTGTTGGTGAGCCTAGGTGATAAAACCAACTTGGGTTTTGACTTGTAAGCCTTGTAAAAATAAGTCAACTGTAATCTGGTGTGGATTATAGTGGAATTCCCAAGGGTGTCTTGGGGAGTGGATGTAGGTGCTAGGTTTGCACCGAACCACTATATATCTTGTGTTTGTGTGTGATTACTCTTTTCTTTTTGCATTCTTTAATTAAGTGCTATCATCTTGCATCTAATTAATTGTTACTCACAAGCACCACTAGACCTTTTGTTTTATTGTGTTAAATTTTTTAAAAGACCCAATTCACCCCCCCTCTTGGGCTTCATTTCTGGGCAACAAGGTCCTAATTAAAAACCACCAGTCCACTTAGGGTGTTTGCCTCTGGATCTCTAGCCTTAAACACCAGTTTTTAGTAATTGCAGATGAATTAAATGCACTAGTGTACCCATACAATTTAGACCCGACCTATTGGTGTCCCTAAGCTCTCTAGAGAAATTAAGTTACTAATTGATTTTAGTTAAGGCTTGGGTGAGAATGCAAGGAGGTTGTTTTGGGCTCAAGACAGGTTATGACCTCCTGCCCTGATCTGAGATAGAGAAAGTGCCCTTAAGATTAGTTTAATGCAGATGATGACAATCGATGGTCCTGATAGAATCTACTAACAATCAAAAAAATAAAATATTTTTTGTCTTTTTTATGAGGTGGCAAATTAGGTTTAAGTTGAATAAGTTACCAAACAAAATTAGGGCTTGGGTGAGGCAGGGTTTGGAAGTTGATTAGGTTTGGTTTGATCAAGTATGCAGAAAAGAAATTAGGGTTTGTTTGGAAGCAAAATTTGGTTCAGTTTTTGGTGCATTAAAAAAAAGAAAAATTTCAGGACAGAGGAATAACAATTCAGATTATCTCTACCAAATTTTATTCAAGGAAAAATTCATATGATGATGCAAAACCTAGGAATATCAAACTGTATGCAGAAGTTCAGGATTTCTGTTAGGGTTTCTAAAATGCATTTTGTTTAATATTTTTTTGTTTTGGTAAAAATAATTAAAAATTATGATAATTATTAAAACTAAACATAGAACATGTTATGCAAATTTTAATGAAAAATAAGACCCCTAATATGATGAACTAGACAAAATCTTAGACACCTATTGCAGATGACAGGATGCAGAAAAAAAATAGAAATGAATATTTTTGTGTTTTTGGTGAAGATGCAAGCTATCCTAAACTAGCTCGGATACCAAACTGATGCATGATGAACCTAAGATCTATATGTATGTAAGAAAATAGAAACTATTTTTTTTAGAATTTTTTTAAGGGATTTAATTTGCAGGCTAAAGTTTCCAAAATCAAGTAAAGCAAAGCAAGAAAACTAGTCATGAAAGAAAAAAACATACCCGCATATGAACTCATGCAAAATAATAAAAAGTAGGACCTCAGAGATTGAGAAACCCCTGGTCAGTATAGCATACCTTTAGTAAAACAAAAGTTAGGAGGGGGAAGGATTTTACCAAGCACCAATTTGAAGATTTGTTCGAAGTCGGGGTCGCACAACACTCGGGATTGGCGCCTGGAAGACAAGCCTTCAATTCCTCGGTTCGGGCAGCTATCTAGGATTGGCCCTAGAGGCAAAGAGGACCTCCTCCTCAGAGGTGAATACCATGGGGATCCTTCAAGTGTAAGAGGTCAGCAAATAAACAAATAAAAAGCAAAGAAAGAGAACTAGGGTTTGGAAAAAAGGGGAATTAGGACTCTTGAAAGTGGGCAGCTTGGTGCTTGAAGAAGGATCCTTGCTTGGGCAGCCTAGGGAACTTCTCCTTGGGGAGGATTAGGGCTTGGAAGAAGGGCACTTGGTTGGCTAGAGCCTGGTAGAATTAGGGTACAACTGTTTTAAACACTCATTCCACACAAGGAAGAACACAAATACCAACTAGCAAAACTTCAGCAAAGTATTATTTCATGAATAAAAGTTACTTATAAGAGGGGAAGGGGTGGGGTTTATATAGATGATCCCATGCCCTCTCCTTGTCAGAATAGGAATACAAGCTAGATAGGGAGAAGGATTACAAGTGGAATTGGAATCGGACCTCCTTATTAGATTAGGAATTCCCTCCTCCTTTGACTTGGTCAAAGGGGTGCCCTTGGACTTGGTCAACTTTCTTTCATGGCTTGGACGCCTAATGCCATTGGGCTTGGCATGTGGGGCAGCAAGTGGGCGTCCTCCATTGGGCCTTGGGCGGTCTCAAGTGGGCTTGCTTCATGGACTAGGTGCATGGATCCTTGGTGGGCTAAAAAACCCTGGCGCCTAGTGTGAACTAGACTAGAGAATATTCCCTAATGGCATATTGGGATCTTCAAGTGTGGAGGGCTTCATGGGCTTCTGGCTTCACTCTGGGAGGACCTGGTGAAGGCTTTGGCTGGTCTGGTGAAAGCTTTGGCTAGTACTCATCTTCTTGTATAAACCTTGGCACAACTTATTGGACTCTTACAGGACTCAATTAGACTGGACTGGGGTTGAGACAACTCAACTTATTACAGGACTCACTCAACTGAGTTAATTTGATTACAAAACTCTCAGTTGGACTAACTTTATTATAAATATCGATTACAAAATTTGACACATCATGAAGGGCTCGAAAAACCCTAATCAGTAAACCAGATAGGGCCCAGCAATCTATGTCAGATCCTGGTGCCCCCACCACTACTGTTGTGCTAGCACCTTGTAGGCCTCACTTCGACAGTAAGATCAAATCTCTCTTTCTTATTACTTTCTTTTTTCGCTTTGCTAGAGATCAAAGAAAAAGATCTCTTGTCAAGAAATCAAGGGAGGAGATTTTTTCTCTTTTTGAACTAAACCTTTCATTCAAGATTGAGAGGAGGATGAAAGAGAGTGATGTATATTTTTTTCTCTCTTATTTATTTTGTGCTATCAAGAAGAGCAAGAAGGCATATAGGGTGGTGGGAAGTGAGAAAGATCTCACGTTAAAACAACTCCAAGAGAACTCCACGCATTCATAATATGTGCACCCCACTTTCTTCTTAACTCACACCATATCTTAACTTATTTCTCCCTAGAGTCCCTTCAAAACTAGAATTAGGATAAAAATTTGAATCAAATTAAAATACCTAAGTCTAGATGGATAAGGATAAAAAGAAGGGAGAGAACCAAACACTTTAGGCATCCTTAACTTCCTTCCATGCTAAATCACATATTCACATGAAGGAGGGCATGAATGCCTTTTTTTTACATGCTAAAAAGAGAGAAAGAGGTATGTGGAGGAGAGAGAAAATAGTTAGGATTAGCTAGAAATTAGTTTAACTAACTAACTAACTAATTCTAACCAACTAGGAAACTAACTATTCTAATTTCCATCCAATTTAGGTTTAGGTTTAAATCTATAACTAATTAGAAATTAGATCCTAATCTAATTTGGACCACTAAATCCAAATAGAATAGATTAAACCTAACTGAATTAAATTAGATTTAATTCACCAAAGATTAGACAACTAATTAGATCAAATCGAATTGGCTCACAATAATTATAATTAGGTTAGTCTAAAAGCCTAATGGACTAGGTCATCATACAAACTCAACTAAGTCAAATCTAATTCAATTTGTATCGAGCCTAATCATAATTAAATGATCAAATCATCTAATTAAATTATAACGTTTATAATAAAGTCCTTTCTAAAATTAGCAGGTTCTAAAATTAACAGGTTTCAATTTTGGAACCCTTATAAATTTAAAGTTTCTAAATATGTAACTATTACATATTTTGATCCAATTGTATAATCAGGTTAAGCTTCTATTGTGTGTGACCCCTCAAGTTTCATTCTATTTGGTAGTGAAACATACCATGATCTTTATCATAGTATTATCGAACTCTTTTGATAGACCAACAGAATTCCAACTTAGCCTATTAAGAATTGTTGATCTAAAACAATCCTAGTAGGTTCTCACAATCTACCAGTGATACCTAGCAGCATATAGTGGTAATCCTAATAGAATAGAAGAAAGAACTCCTAGGTGTAGTTACCATGTGATTGAGTTCTTCTATCAAAGTTCCAATAGGATGCAGGTTATGAAGTCTTATTAAACCCTAAGCATTCATCATATGCTTGATTTAATTAGCCTAAGTCCTTTGTAAAACTCATGGAAACTTTTTTTCATCCTTCACCTACTATAGACATGGATTTTTGGACTTAGCTTCTTAAATTACATAGGACCACACCTTAACTACTAAGGTCAATAAATTCTTTATATGTGCACTTCCACTTCTACATTGAACTTACTACAGCCAACAAATATTACAAGAGCCCAAATGGCTAGGACAAATATTTTATGTTGTCAAACTACAGCAATCCCATTATGAAAGGTACCACAGGTCAAAGAACTACTCATACAACTACAACATTAAGAATGTTATTGACGAGTGAGTAGATATCTATGTGACTTCTTGTATTGGTCATGCTTGGTACTATTATTCTCTAACAACCACCTGTACTCTCACTCCAGTGTCCTCACACTATAGACTTAAGCATATCTATCCTAAAAAGGAAGTGATCTATATACCATCAAACTAGATCAATCACCATCTCCGTGATATCTTATAATTGGGAGCATCTAGGAATTAATCTATAATGATGTCTCAAATTCTCAACTCTTGAGAATATATATTATTGTTCATTAATTTCTTGAATGGTATATGGATACAGCATATATAGAATAAAATTACCTAAATTATAATCATTAAATATAATTTTATATCTTGAAAATAAAAATATATCAGCCAAATTAGTTTTTAGGGTATACATCTAATAATCTCCCACTTGCACTAAAGTCAATCAGCCATTCACTTCAGCCCCATCTCATGTGCTTTAGTTTTAGCTAGCCAAAGCTTACTAAGTTAGTGGACTACCCCATCTCATATAGAGTTTATTCTCTGTACCTTAATATGGTAGTCATGAATTGAATCATCACTCTATGTATTTAGATTTTTGGTGAGACCTTGGTTCCTATATCATTTCATGACATATCACTCATTTATGCAATAATCTATGAGCCAGAATATATCCTTGCACCCTTAGAGATAATGATTTAGTTAGTCTCCTTGGTTAAACCTACAATAATTGGTTCCAACCACTATTATTTAAGAACACATCATATATATTCCTATTCCCTCAATTCTTTCTTTCTAAAGATCTAAAATATATCTTTAGTACTACTCAAGTATTAAAAGATGTTATCATTGTTATTTAGTACTTATAGTGTAAATTCTATTGATATTTGCTATAACATTCATAGTAAAATCATATTATGTACATAGCACGATTTATATGAGGCTCCTTATAGCCAAATCTCAAAAAGGATCTAACTCATATTAAAATCTCTTCAAATATATTGGGACATAGTTTAGAGATTAACTCCATACTTAAGGAGTCAAATCCCCAATTAAAATTTTCAGGCTGAACACATTCAGTATATCCTTAATGTACAAATTTTATAATAGGCGTAGCATCCTCCTTGGTCTATCTTATAGGCCTACATTCCAAATATAGGGTACTTTTCAAAGATCTTTATTGGAGAATTTTCTAGACAATTATAACCTTACCTAAGTTAACACAGGAATCACATTTTCAATAGGAGAATATTATCTATATACAATATATAGAATTACATACTCTCATTGACCTTTTATAAACACATAGTTCCTTTTCTTGTTCTTGGTAGAATCAAATGATTTAACTATGTCATAAAAATGAAAATTCCAATTCTCAGCTTTTGCTTTAGTCTATTTATATAGATCCTTTGCAGATTAGACCTTGTGATATTATCACTATCCATCCACTTGATCTCATCACGGTTAACTGCAATAGTAATTAGTATGGATTTTAGCATGGTCATAGGTGAAAATATTTCTATAGTCAATTTGACTAGAACCTTTCACCTTAGTGTTGCCTTATAGTTTTTTATCTAATTTTTTTTATAGATCCATTATATCCATTAGGTACTATACCTTTTGATGGATCTATTAAGATCTATACTAGGTTAAAGTACATTGAGACTAACTTCATGGAATTCAACCATTTTTTAGAATCGATGCCTAACATCATCTCGATCTAGATTTGTGGAATCATCTCTATGTTTCCTATCTCCTTCAAGGAACACTTTCTCTACATCCTCTATGAGCATACCTTTGTATCCTTTCGAGAACAGGAGATCCTTCTAGACTTACGAGATGAAAGAAGAACTAATATATGGCTTTACTAGAATGGGTTCTTTAGGCTTTGTGGCTCTTTGCTCTTCTGAGACTATCTCTTTGAGCTTAATCATCCTTCCATTGCTATATTTATCACTACCTTTTGTAATCCAATGGGAAGAAGTATCCTAACAGCTCTTTAGGAGATAGGCCATCATGACCCAATCTCTAACTCATCCACCTATAATTCATATAAGTGTGATGAAAAGGGATTTAGAGTGAATCCAATTAAATAGATCGACTGAGTTATGTAATCAAATTCTTAAATATAAATTAGTGATTCTTATAATAGATTGAACCATATCTAATAGGGTTCAATTTCTCTACTTAGACACCTTGTTGAGCTCGAAATGTAAGAGGAGTCCATTTTGAGATTATGTTGAACAACTTGAAATTATTCTAAAAATCTTCTCTAAGGTATTTACTTCCTTAATCTAATCGAAGAACTTTAAGGAGCATTCCTTGGTCTGCACATTGAATATACTACACATATTAATGTGTACCCAGGCTAGTATATCCTCTCAGATGATCTCTCATATCCCACGGTACTCACTAATAGCTTAGCAGATGCATTATATGAAAGTAGAGATTGATATTTATAAAATCATCTGAACCTAACTCATTTAAAAAATAAATGGATTGGTTATTTCTTACTAAATAGAAATCAAATTCTTGCTCGAGATAAACATCTTTTTGAGTAGTTGACATGCCTTGTAAAGGTGTGTCCTATTTATTCTTCAAGAATTAGGTACATAGGATAATTTATATGGTCATTGACCTTTGAAGATTTTAATCTCTTGCTTCTTCATAGGCCTCTTCTTCGAATTAAACTTCTTTTGGAAGAAAGGGTCTACTCCACATCGAGAAGCAAGTCTCTTGAACCTTTCAAGGACCTATAATAGTCATCAATTTATTGACCTAATGTCTTAATTTTATTTAAATGGTAGTTTACAATGAACTATCTATATGAGTTAGACAAGAAGGTTGGATCAAATTTATTTTGTAATCTTTATACATCAACATGCCCAAGCTTCTTAAGCTCCTAATCCTTAATAATTATCAAGCTTTGATCTGGATCGATTGTAGTTAGGTCAGCTTGAATGGCTTGGTAACAAAGGATAATTCTTATCCAATACTGTATTCAGCCTATCTGATCAATTTTTGATTTGATCCAGTCTTTATAATGGATTATGGTTAATCGATTGGTTTAAGAATTAAGAGGTTGGAAGCTAACTTTTTTTAATCCATAGAGGGTAAAGATTATAGTTAGATATTTATATTTAATTTTAGATATTTATATTTAATTTTAAATTTCTTTTAGGAATTTTAAGAAATAAATTAGGCTTCCACTATTTTTATAGATCTCTCACACTCCTCAGTGGAGATATGGAAATCCTTACATGACTAGGATCCCTAATGGATAATGCAGTCCTATTGATTTCATGCACCTTACCTAACATTATTGAAAACATGTAAATCAATGAGTGGATAACTCTTGTCCAATGCTTTTTAAGTATATTGGAGCAACTTGGTCTCTAAGTCATGTAGGCTCACCTGACAATTATTTTTCATACTTTTTGGTTAAGTCAAATCCATCATTCATGTATAAATAAAGCCATCATTAGGTCCTTCACCTAATAGTTATTGGGCCCAACCCCATCTTCATCTTATAACATCTCATATTAATAGAGTGGTTATGCCCTCACAATGTAACTGAACCACTATATCCAATCGAGAATAATCAACGCCCAAGAGACTCTACAATGATGGAGGACTTATGAGACTTAATATATTGACGAGGAGGTTTGAATTTAGGTCTCTTCTTAATTAATCAGTCAGCATAATCTCATGTCTGACTAACCTTTTGACTAAATTCATTTAGGTCAGTACTATTGAAAAATCCTTTTGTAGTTCTTCTTCATGAGTCAAATCACAAGGTATCCTTACACATCATAAGATAACCCTATCAAATGGGAAGAAAGGGCCTTTAAATCCTACTTACTTTATGATTGGATGGCCATGGTGATGCACTTAATCCAAGTACTAAGCTAAAGGGCCATATCATATATGAAATAAGGTTTAGGTTAGCACATCACATGTCTAATTAACCTTGTTTAAGTCAACACATCTAATGTCTGATTAACCTAGTTTGGGTTAACACATCTAATGCTGCACTAACCTAGTTTAGATTATTACATCTAATATTCGATATTCTTAGATTGGGTCAGTACATCTCATGTCTGACTAGTTTATATTTGCATATTTTATGTCTAAGTGACCTGATCCAGGTCATAGTTAATTAGTCAGCCCATCTCATGTCTAAATAATCAAGAAGGCATGGGTAAACTTGAATCAGTAAGTAACTTTATTCAGAACATAATCGACCAAAATGGTTAGGTAACTAAGATTGATGGAGGGTTCCACCATTTAACCTCTTTCCTAGACACCAACTGAGTTGGCTATGTAAGAGTTAACCCTAGTTGGAAAACCATGATCGACACCTGCCTTAGATACTAATTGGTTTACCAATTTTGAATTGGTTAGCTTAATCGATTCAAGCTTGACCACTGAATCAAATTAGGTCTTTTAGGTCAATTGATTGATGTCAATCGTATTGACCAGCTCAGACTATTAACATGGTCTTGAGCACTCTTAACCTAATCCTAATAAATTTGATTTGATAAGGAGTTCAATCGATTGGATTTGACCTAACCGAAAACTAGATGAAATTCAATTATATGACTTAATCGATTCAACCCATACCCCATCCCTCATATTTTATGCTTTAGGTTTAGATCTTAAATTTTTAATTTTAGATCTATTAACCTTAATTTCAGATCTCAAATAATTAATTTAATTCTTGAAAATTATTATCAAAATGGATCAGTCTTGTGCTAGAATAACCTTTGCACTATAAAAAGTTAACCTTATAGATGGACAACCTTAAGCCAACACAAGATTGAATCTAATCAATTTTAATTTTAGACCTTTAATTAGATGCATTGTGAACATAAGAGTTTAGTCTAGATGTCGAAACTAATTTCTAATCTAAATAATTAGGTTTAATCATCTCATGAAAAACATAATAAACATGAAAATCTCAAATATAGAAATTTCAGCACTCACACATTAAAAAATTTGTAAAACTAAATCTAAAAATAATTTTAAAGATCTATGAAATAAATATGAACTATGACTTCTTGATCTAAATTTTAGATCTAAAAATCAAATTTTTTGGATCTGAATTTTAGATCAATTTGATTGGAATTTTAGATCTAGTGTAGATCTAGATTGCAGAAATTTTAGATATAAAAATTTCAATTTTCAACAAAAACTTTGGATATGAATTTCTAGATCTAAAATTTTTAATTTTTAGATCTAATTTTAAATATAAAACTCCTTTCAAGATCTGAATTCTTAAATCAAAAATTAAAATTTTTATATCTAATTTCAAATCTATATATGTGCTTGAAGTGTGGCTTTGATACCACTTGAAGGATCATCTAATAATCCCAAGGTTACATATATAGGTTTCAAAGATTTTTAACTAATTAAAATTAAATTATAGTAGAATTAAAAATATAATCTAAACATGCATAATAGGATACGTTGATGAACATGTAATATAAATCTACTAATAAAAATAAAAGTAAATCAAATCCATTTACGTATATGCTACTCCATCTTCATTGGATCGGATCTGAAGAAAATCCTGGGGTTCTACTAGAGCCATGCATGCACCTGGCCTTTGCTGGTATCCACGCGAAAATTGATATGGGACAAAAATGAAATGATGGATGGAGAGTTTTAGCAAGCTAACCAGCAAGCAAACTTGAGCAATTAATTGAAAAATAAATAGGCTAAATTAATCCAAGGAAAGAATTTTTATAAGGAGACTAGTTGATCTAAGTTACAACACCCGTAATATAGATCTAGTTCAAAACAAAGATTAGGATCTTCATGGCAAAGAAATCATCACTACTAGGGCAAGTTAACTTCAAATGGTCAGATCTAATGAAGCTTAGGAAGAGTTTTCCTACCAACAATGATGGCTAAAATATTTTAGTGGAAGGGTTCACATAATACTCTAGGAAAGAGAATTAGATGATAAGACTAGAACTCCTTTAACTTATGAACTTATCTTGCACTTGGATCATGGCAAGAAACCTTCATCATCAACTCGAATCCCTGAGAGAACCTGCAATGAACTAGCTATAAGGGCATTGAAACAAAGATGGAAGGAAATAAATCAAAGAAAAATAAAGGAAGGGAAGTTTGGGAATGGCTTGAAAGATAGCAAGCTCTTCTCTTCTTCCTCTTGGTACATGACTCAAAGACCTTGGAAGGGCTTCTTTGAAGCATCAAATGGGCCTCTCACCCTCTCCCTCAAGGTGTGACCTAGATCTAGGACTAGGGAATGAAGAAAACTTGCTAGATTAAAGGGCATCTCACCCTCTCCACACAAGGAAACTAGACTAGAATTCAAGAAGAAAACCAAATTCAATATCATCTCAATTTTATTTCTAAAATGGAATGACAAGAGGAGAGGCTTGGCCCTATTTATAAGCTAAGAAATTTCCAAAAAACTCATCCAAAAAAATATTAAAATATAACTAATCCATGGATTAGTTATGCTAAGCACTAGATTAGGTGGCCTTAACTAAAATTGGTTACAACTTCCAACAAGAAATGGTTAATAATAAATTTTGGTTGCAACAAACTTCCAAGTGGTGCCTTCTTAGCATGCCATGTGTCATCAAGGGATTCTTCCATGTGCCTTCAATAAAAGTGATCTTCCAAGTGGCGGCATGAGAGGTTTTTACATGGCATCCAAAGATGCTTCCAAGTGTAATCAGCATGGAACTTCCAAATATCATAAGGGATGACGTCCAAGACTCTTCAAGCATGCTTCAAGTGGTGCTCCAATAAACTTTCAAGTGACAAATAAAAAAGGCTTGATGATCTCCCACGTGGCATGGAAAAATTGCTTGACAAAGGGGTAGTGTCGGCTCAAGGACAGGTTGAGTCGACTCAAGGTGCATGAAGTGTCAGCTCAAGGAAAGATTGAGTCAACTCAAGGTGCATAAGTCGACACTTGAAAATTGGGACTCTCCTTCTTGAGTCGGCTTATGAAAGTAGCTTCTTTAAAAGTGAACTGCTTGAGTGTTGGGGCTTTCTTTTAATCATATTTTAGCTTCCATGAGATGGACTTGCTTTCTCCATGGGTATGTTGATTAGAAGACCTTCATAGCTACAAGATTTGCTTGAAATCTATTTGGCTTTGCTTGATGTCCCTATCAATTCTCCCGGGGTGGAGAGAAACTCGATCCTGTCGAGTACAGATCAATTTGACTTTGGTAATAGGCTAGTAGGTCTAGACTATTCTTTTGAAAATTCTCTATAGTGATCCATGAGTTTTCTGATTTAGGTCGACCTTGCTAATGAACCACATAGTTTGGATAGTTCTTGTTTTAGGTAGTAATAATCTTATTATGCAAATTCGCTCTTTCCTATCTCATTGATTTGAATAGTGGGGCTGGTAGACACTCAAGGATTGATTCACTCTCAAAAATTAGATTAAGTCCAAAAAGACTCACTAGATATCATAGTTGGTTCCTTTACCCTACTAGGTCTGAAACATTGAAAGTGGAACTTATACCAAAGTCGGATAGTAACTTAAGCACATGAGTGTTAGGTCCAGATTTTTTTGGTATTTGAATAGGACCTACACCATAGGTTTACAACTTTTCATGTAGTCTTTTCATGAAAACTCTTAAAAAAATTTAGCCATATGTGTGAGAATTGGGCCACTAGGCTGAAGTCGGCAGGCCCAGCCGACTTCAACCCAATGAAAGGAAAAAAAAATAGGGTGGAGAGGCGTCGGAATAGGGGAGATTGGTTTTTCCTTTATCCGGTCGGAGTCTCGCCAGTGTTTTCAAGAAAGGAGTCATGAGCGGAGAGGGAACTAGTCAGCGATGAGTCCGGGAGGGATTGGGACTCGCTCGGGCGATGTTGGTCTTCCAAAAGACATGGGAACTGATGGGAATTTCTTTAAATTCCTCTCATCACCATCGAATCGAGCCCCATCGAGCCTCCATCCTCGTGTCTTCCTCCTCTCCGACGAGCATTCGAAAGTCGTCGAAGCCAGTAAGTATTCCTTAGGAGGATTTAATTTATTTTTATTTTGGGTTGTTTGGTTTGTTTAAGTCTCGACCGTGGAATACTGGTGGCCATGCCACTGCCATCCGCTCAGGTCTGTCGAGGCCTCCCTGGCGACCACCTCACTTGGCCACCAGCAATCGTGGGGGGCTTCCTGGGTTCGGTCAAGCTGAGGAGGACAAGGATGGGTTCGGGAGGAGAAAAGAAGAAGAGAAGAAGGAAAAAAAAAGAGTTATGTTTGGTTCGGGAAAAAAAAAAGAAAGAAAAAGAAAGAAAGAAGAGAGAGAAAGTGAAGAGTGAAGATGAAGAGAGAGAAAGAGGAGGAAAGATTCATATAAATATTAGAAGGGTGATCGAAAGGTTTTATTCTGGAAATTCATGAAAATTGGAAATTTAGATTTTAATAAAATTATTTATTAATGTAGGGAATCAGTCTTTTGTGCAGGAAGGCATCGCGCAAATTTTGGGTACAGACTAGTTCAGGTGTAGACAGTTGACTCTTGAGAGGTAAGGATTCTGGACGTGATCACCAATCTATATATTATTTTACATTGCATGATTTGATCCATGCATATGAGCATTGGCATGCATGTTTGTTTTGCATCGTATATTTTGATTTCCTCGAGATGGATAATATGTTGAGATTATTAATTATATCCCCATGTATCATGTTTATTCGAGTAAGTGATTTTGATGGTTTGGATCGTGATGCCGGTCATTGAGAAGTTTGTGATGATATGATTTGGTTTGATATCGTGATACAATTTGATAACATGATGTGAAAGGATAAAGTGATAACGGTGTTTGGACTAGCCATGGATCTGAAGTTATCAGAGCCACGGGCTTCGTACGAAGAATAGCCGATCATGGGCATTTAAAACATGGGACAGCCAGAGTCACGGGCTTTGTATGTGCGCTAGCCTGGCCATTGGCTTAGAATACATGGTTGATATGTGGTTGCCAGTCATGGGCATTGCATGACAATGGATAGTCTAAAACCCTAAAGAAGAGAAAAAGTTAATGAAAACATATAACGAAAATATAATGTTATGAAAGGTTTTGATATACTTGATATATGATTAGATTTTGGTTGCGTGACTAAAAAATTTATTGTTTTCCATTATATGATTATGATCTTGCTGCTTTCAGTTTTTATATTAATACTGCTGTGATTGTGAGGGAACCTTACTGGGCTGTAGAGCTCACAACCCTACTTTCTTCTTTCATAGAGTCATGCAGATATTCGGGCTTGGTGATGAATGAGATTTTTTTGTGGTAAGTGATTCTTGTGTACCTAGGCCTTGCATGATCTCTAGGATAAAACCTAGGGTTTGTGCGGCCAGTCGCTTAGCAAACTTTGATGCTGGATTCGGGGCATGACGGAGTGGTATCAGAGCTTAGGTTATAATCATTTGGGATGGTGATACAAGTGGTTAAAATAATAATGACATGATGGTTAATAGGATATGATGAGAATAGTATCAGAGCTTAGGTTAAGGTGACTTGGGTATGTGGCATAGTGATTATAATAGATATGAGCGGTATTGAATTTAGGCCATGATTATTTGAGACCGTGACATAAGAGATTAAGAAATTAACATGATGATTAGTTAGACATGACAAAAATTCTAGAAGGATTTATTAGTAAACCTAGATTGTTTAGTAAATTATATCAGAGTGCACAGTGGAAGCGTAATGATTTAAAAGTATTAATATTCATTTAAAGAGATTGAGAGAATTTGATATGTATTGTAAATGAAAGAGATCAAGTTTTGAATGTTATATTAACTTCGTTAAGACTTGGAAGGCAAGTACCTTAAGAGGTAGACTAATTAGGAGTTTGAGAAAGATACGAGGGTTGGTTACTTCCAAGGTTTAAATCTCAATCGAGCTAATTTCGAGGACGAAATTATTTTAACGGGGGGAGAATGTGAGAATTGGGCCATTGGGCTGAAGTCGGCGGGCACAGCAGACTTCAACCCAGCCAAAAAAAAAAAAAAACAGGGCGGAGAGGCATGGAATAGGGGAGATTGGATTTTCCTTTATTCAGTCGGAGTCTCACCGGTGTTTTCGAGAAAGGAGTCGTGAGGGGAGAGGGAACTGGTCGACGATGAGTCCAGGAGGGATTGGGACTCGCTCGAGCGGTGTTGGTCTTCCAAATGACATGGGAACCGACAGGAATTTCTTTAAATTCCTCTCATCACCGTCGAATCAAGCCCCATCGAGACTCCATCCTTGTGTCTTACTCCTCTCCGACGAGCATTAGAAAGTTGTCAAAGTCGGTAAGTATTCCTTAAGAGGATTTAATTTATTTTATTTTGGGTTGTTTGGTTTGTTTAAGTCTCAGCCATGGATTACCGGTGGCCACGCCACCGCCATCCGCTCAGGTCCGTCGAGGCCTCCCCGGCGACCACCTCCCTTGGCCACCAGCTGAAAGAGAACGGTGCAGGTGGTTTGACATGATCCTATACTAGGCATGCAAACAACTGCGGGAGCAGAATGAATTTTAAAAACATTTTAAAAATCCGTGCAGCGGAAATCTGCTCCGCCTAGAAACTAATCTAATTCTAGTTGCAAATAGGCATGTAAGAAAATATAAAATATTTGCAAAATATTTGAATTAAAAAATCTATTCATGCATGATTAAAAAATAATTTTTTCATACCTTATTCTGGCTGGAATAACTCAGGGATAAACCTGGAATAGGTTGGAATAGCTGGAATAAATCTATTCCAGCCTTCTTCCTCCTTGGGCTGAGAAGAGCTCTGTTTTTAGCTTTAAAAACGGCATCGGAACACCACCTTCCAGACCTCCGTTTGCTCCCAAATTTCAGCAGCGGCAACTTGGACAAGTGGTCTTCGATCTCCAATTGAAAACTACAATAAAATTTTAGCCAAAAAATTATAAAAATTCACCAAAGTCTATTGCCAGATTTTTTACAGCAGAACTGGGCAGCAGGCTTTGGCCTTCGATTTGGAGCAGTTGGAGCGATCCCGGCTCGCGTGGCTTGCTCCTAGGAGTAGAAGGGTACTCTCTCTAGAGGGGAGATGCACCCGGGGCTCTCGGATCCCTCTCCACATGCGGTGCTAGCCGCTGGAAGAAGATTCGGCCACACTGAATGGCAGCAACTGGGCTTGCTGCAGTCCTGGGTTTGAGCACTCAAATGGACAAGGAAATGGGGCTTGTGACTCTCCCTCTCACCCTCCAAAACCCAGCCTATAAGAGCAAACTCTAAGCTCTCAACCAGAGGGTCTCTCAACCTCTCAAAGAAAGAACACCCATGTGCAATATCATAGTGTTCTCACGGCTGAAAACTCATCATGGAAACAGGGGAATTGCTTGGTTTATATAGGCAGCAGAGGAAGAGGGTGGTGGAGAGACGGGGAGGCCAAGAGGCAGCAGTTGCCAACTCCATTAAACCAGCAAAAAAATGAGAGTTAGAATTATCCGGTGGAGGAAAGAAGGGACGTCGCCTAGGGGATTGGACTTCGGTCGTTTGGCCTCCTCCAGCAAAAGTTTTTCCCAGCAAATGAATTATCGTGTAAAACGGCTGGGAGAAAAACACACCGGTTCAAAAAACTTTAAACCAAATAGGTTCAAACCCATTGGTTCAATTAACCAACGGTGGTTCAATCCAATTGAACCGGTCCGAGCCCAATAAAATTGGTTCAATTGGTTCACAACCAATTGAAGCCAAAATGAACTCCGAATCAGTTCAAAATTGATTCAGAAAAATCCTGGTGCAGAGCGGGTCAGCCCAGAACAATTTCTGGTTGACACAGACAAGGGCAAGATGGGAAAAAGAGTGCTCAGAAAATACTGTGACCATAAAATCGAGACGATTCTCAATCGTAATTGGTATCCGGATCAGAGAGTAATCCTTTGTGGCGTGTGACCTCATAGGTTCGAACCTAAACGGTAGCACTAGAGTAATTCTAGTACCAGCACAGGAAACCATCTAGCAATGGGTCCCGGCATCCAGATAGGTCGAAGATGCAGGAGCAAACTATCGAACCTCTGGCATATGGTTACCGTATAATTCATCCCTTTGACCTCTAATGCTCAGGACGACTGTGATTAGGCTACCAACCCAGACCGAGTCAGTCGACTACGTGTCTCAACCTTGCAAGCCCAGTGACTCTTACTAGGACTACCCCGGTCGAGGATTTGCTAAATTGAGATATTGTAAGACATTCAATCCAAACTGTTTGGACATGTCAATTCCATCTTGGTCCATCACTGCTCCACAAGTACTTGTCTGTACCCAGAAACCTTCTATCACTGGATTAAAAATCCGGGTAGTCCGGCACCAAAGCACAGGGAGTTGCTTGCAAGCTACCGTGAATACCTCAGGTCAGAGGGACACATATACCCATATCCAATCGTGAGTATCCCTTTGGCAGAAAGGGGCTGCACGGAGTCACGTTTAATGAGATATCACATATCGCACTTATAGATCACATCAGTGTCACCACACTCATTTGGTTAAGAGGACAACCAAACGATGTGAACTACAATAACCTATACTTGATATATTGCCATCCAGTACAATATATCCTTTGGTTATGAACAAGGTTTAAGGACCACTCGATACATCCTCTCTATATCGAAGTCAGTGTAGTCCTAAGGACTTCATCACATGGAAAGAGTTCATTTCAGGAAAATACAATATGTGATGAGTTGCCAAAAATAATATTTTATTAATTCAAAGAAAGAATACAATACTTAGCTCAACCGCCTACAACCCAAGCGATTGGCTTTGGGACATAATTCCCAACAACTCCCACTTGTAGTAAAGCCAATCAGAAGAGTATCTAATACCCATTTCCCATTTACAATAATCGAACTCTTTTATTCCAAGGGCTTTAGTGAAGGGGTCGGCCAGATTTTCTTTTCCATCAATCTTCAGAAGATTGATGTCGCATCATTCCATGATTTCTCGTACGAGGTGGTAGCGCTGCAGTATGTGATTGGTGCAGTGATGAGCTTTAGGCTCCTTAGCTTGAGCAATGGCTCCAGTGCTGTCATAATACACTGGAACAGGACCATCTAGGGAAGGTGCCACCCCTAGCTTTCCAAGGAACTTCCGCAACCACACAGCTTCCTTTGCTGCATCTGATGCTGCAATGTATTCTGCTTCGCATACCGAGTCTGCAACAGTTGCCTGCTTGGAACTTTTCTAGCAGATCGCTCCTCCATTCAGGGTAAATACAAACCCTGACACACTCTTGCTATCATCTCTATCCGACAGGAAATTGGAGTCAGAATATCCCACAAGTTTCAAGTCAGGTTCTCCATAAATCAGCCATTGATCTTTAGTATTTCTTAAATACTTAAGGATGGACTTAACCACCTTCCAATGCGCCTCACCTGGGTCAGACTGGTATCTGCTCACTACTCCTAGTGAGTATGCCACGTCTGGTCTAGTACAAGTCATAGCATACATGATAGAGCCTACTGCAGAAGCATAAGGTACTCTACTCATGCGCTCTCTTTCCTCAAGAGTTGTCGCATAATCCTTCTTGGAAAGAGTAATTCCAGAACCTATCGGGAGATAGCCTTTCTTGGAATTTTCCATGCTGAACCATTCGGGAGATAGCCTTTCAACCATGTATTCTAAGCCCGTGGCCAAGCTAGCTCACGTACAAAGCCCGTGACTTTGGCTGTCCCATATTTTATATGTCCATGACCGGCTATTCTTCGTACGAAGCCCGTGGCTCCGACAACTTCAGGTCCATGGCTAGTCCAGACACCGTTATCACTTTATCCTTTCAATCATGTTGTCAAATCGTATCACGATGTCAAACCAAATCATATCATCACAAACTTCTCAATGACCGGCATCACGGTCCAAACCATAAAAAATCACTTACTTGAATAAACATGATACATGGGGATATAATTAATAATCTCAACACATTATCCATCTCGAGAAAATCAAAATATACAATGCAAAACAAACATGCATGCCAATGCTCATATGCATGGATCAAATCATGCAATGTAAAATAATATATAGACTGGTGATCACGTCCAGAATCCTTACCTTTCAAGAGTCAACTGTCTATACCTGAACTAGTCCATACCCGAAATTTGTGTGATGCCTTCCTCCACAGAAGATTGATTCCCTACATTGATAAATAATTTTATTAAAATCTAAATTCTCAATTTTCATGAATTTCCAGAATAAAATCTTTTGATCACCCTTCCAATATTTATATGAATCTTTCCTCCTCTTTCTCTCTCTCCTATTTTTCTCTCTTCATCTTCTCTCTTCACTTTCTCTCTCTTCTTTCTTTCTTTTTCTTTTTTTTTTCCGAACCGAACATAACTCATTTTTTTTCCTTCTTCCCTTCTTCTTTTCTCCTCCTGAACCCGTCCTTGTTCCTCCTCAGCTTGATCGAACCAAGGAACCCCCCTATGATTGCTGAGGTTGGGAATTATGTCCCAAAGCCAATCGCCTAGGTTGTAGGCGGTTGAGCTAAGTATTGTACTCTTTCTTTGAATTAATAAAATATTATTTTTGGTAGCTCATCACATATTGTATTTCCCTGAAATGAACTCTTTCCATGTGATGAAGTCCTTAGGCCTACACTGACTTCGATACAGAGAGGATGTATCGAGTGGTCCTTAAACCTTGTTCACAATCAAAGGATATATTGTACTGGATAGCAATATATCAAATATAGGTTGCTGTAGTTCACATCGTTTGGTTGTCCTCTTGACCAAATGAGTGTGGTGACACTGATGTGATCTACAAGTGGGATATGTGATATCTCATTGAACGTGACTCCGTGCAGCCCCTTTCTGCCAAAGGGATACGATTAGATATGGATATATGTGTCCCTCTGACCTGAGGTCATCACGGTAGCTTGCAAGCAACTTCCTGTGCTTTGGTGCCGGACTACCCGGATTTTTAATCTGGTGATGGAAGGTTTCTAGGTACAGGCAAGTACTTATGGAGCAGTGATGGACCAAGATGGAATTGACCTATCCAAACAGTTTGGATTGAATGTCTTGCAGTATCTCAATTTAGCAAATCCTCGGTCGGGGTAGTCCTAGTGAAGAGTCACTGGGCTTGCAAGGTTGAGACACGTAGTCGACTGACTCAGTCTGGGTTAGAAGCCCAATCACAGTCGTCCTGAGCATTAGAGGTCAAAGGGATGAATTATACGATAACCATATGCCAGAGGTTCGATAGTGTACTCCCGCATCTTCGACCTATCCGGACACCGGGATCCATTGCTAGATGGTTTCCTATGCTGGTACTAGAATTGTTCTAGTGCTACCATTTAGGTTCGAACCTATAAGGTCACACGCCATAGAGGATTACTCTCTGATCCGGATACCGATTATGATTGGGAATCGTATCGATTTTATGGTCACAGTATTTTTTGAGCACTCTTTTTCCCATCTTGCCCTTGTCTGTGTCAACCAGAAATTGTTCCGGGCTGACCCGCTCTGCGCCAGGATTTTTCTGAATCAATTTTGAACTGATTCGAAGTTCGTTTTGGCCTCCAATTGGTTGTGAACCAATTGAACCAATTTTATTGGGCTCGGACCGGTTTAATTGGATTGAACCACCGTTGGTTATTGAACCAATGGGTTTGAACCTATTTGGTTTAAAGTTTTTTGAACCGATATGTTTTTCTCCCAGCCATTTTACACGGTAATTCATTTGCTGGGAAAAACTTTCGCTGGAGGAGGCCAAATGACCGAAGTCCAATCCCCTGGGCGACGTCCCTTCTTCTCCTCCACTGGATAATTCTAACTCCCATTTTTTTGCTGGTTTAATGGAGTTGGCAACTGCTGCCTCTTGGCCTCCCCGTCTCTCCACCTCCCTCTTCCTCTGGTGCCTATATAAACCAAGCAAGTCCCCTGTTTCCATGATGACTTTTCAGCCATGAGAACACTATGATATTGCACCTGGGTGTTCTTTCTTTGAGAGGTTGAGAGACCCCCTGGTTGAGAACTTAGAGTTTGCCCTTATAGGCTGGGTTTTGGAGGGTGAGAGGGAGAGTCACAGGCCCCATTTCCTTGTCCATTTGAGTGCTCAAACCCAGGACTGCAGCAAGCCCAGTTGCTGTCGTTCACTGTGGTGTTCTCTGTATCCAAATTTCCTTTTGGAACCTAGTTGAGACATTCACCATGACCGTGTGTCTGTAACACGATGCGGATCGTCTATGTTGGTCTCTTCAGAAGGATCCTTAAAGAATATTAAAATTAAAAAATATTTTAATTTGGTGATACATGTTTTAGGCATGTTTTATATGAATATAAATTATTTGTAAAATATCTTGATGCATGATTTTTTTTTTAGTTATGTAAAATTGTTTTACATAGAGACTTAATTAAAAATTATTTTAATTAAGTGTTTGGCTTATTAAAAATTTTTTTAGGTTTATGAAATCTAATCAAATTTGCATAAGCCATTTTGGGTTAATTGGGTTAGCTGACTAGTTGGGTCCTTAAATAGGTTAGACCTAAGTTTAGTTGAACCGGATAACAAGAAGATTAAATAAAAGTTGTTTAAGGCCCTTATTTAGAACTATCTAATAGTTAGATTAGTTGATCCGTTCATCTAAAATGGATCCAATTAGTGGCTCAGTGGATGCCCGAGTCTTTAGGCTAGTCTGATTGAGTCTGGTAAACCGACTGGTGTCGAGGTAGGTTTGGCATTGTGATCATGGTTGTATGAGGCTACCTCTTTCCTGGCCAACTTGGTTGGTGTCTAGGAAAGATGGTTAATGGCGGTTACTCACCCATGATCTCACCTACCTGGCTAGTCGAGTCGACCAGAACTGATTGGAAAAGCTCAATGACTCGAGTTAACCCATGTCACCCAGGTTGATCGGTCTGACTGATCTATAGGTGCCCATGGATCGTTTGTTGATTTATTTCAACCCTCCTGAAATCTGATTAATTCAGTGGGAGGATGATCCATGTCCTTGTCTTTTCTTTTGTCACAACTAAAAATCCTCTAAAATTATTAGGTCCTTAAAAAGACTAAGTCAAGGAGTTGACAGTGTCTTAGCCTTCCATTAAGTCGGTTAGAAATGGTCCACTAGCTTGGTGTGCACCGGCAGTTCCAAAGAACGGGTGTATATCCGGCGACTGGAATTTCTATCTGATCAATGATGGTTCAGTGCAACCTCCTTAACATGACCAGGTAGGGTCGGGCTTGGTCTTTAGTTAGCTGGAAGCATTGGATTTGTCATTTTAATGGTTGGACCTAACCAGAGACCCGCAATAGGAGGCCCCAAGGCCGATTGGGGTGCTCTTTGGGGCAAAATGAAATACTGAAAATTGTTTAGGGAAATAATTGGTTTACGAACCTACCTTTAGGCTCGTATGGGTGAGCTGGCCAAAGTCGGGCTCATGCGTGGCCTATTGGATTTCAGTACCCACTTGAAAAAGTGTTTTCACGGATTGGAGTTAGAGGCTACCAATCTGAAAAATTAGTGGGAGAAACCTTTAGACTAAAGTCCAAGTCTTTTGGTTAAATTATTAATTCATACACTAATTTGGTCTTATTTTCTTTTCAGATGTCTTCCAATTTATCGCTCCGGTCACTTCTCGATAACGAGAAGTTAAAGGGTCACAACTTCGATAGTTAGTATCGAAGATTGAGAATCATTCTGGAGCATGAACGGATCCTCTATGTAATAACGGATCCCGCACCTGAAATCCCTCCCGCTAATGCATGGAGTGCGGTCAGAGACACTTATCTGAAATGGGTCTCTGATCAGACTACTGTCCGATGCATTATGTTAGCGACAATGAACGACGAGTTCAGTCGCAAATATAAATACCTTGTTCAGCAAACTTCTGCTTCCTCGGCCTGTTCTGATCAAGGGACGCAATATAAAGAGGACAGTTCCTCTTCTAGTGTCCCTTCTTCTTGCAGTAGAAACATTCTGTAGAAAACTGATCAGCCTTAAACTTCCTGGTCTGACTAGGGCCAGGAGCATTCTGCACCTTCTTTCCCTTCTTATTTATTTTCTTCTTCCCTTTCTTAAAGGGACGACGACCTCTACTACCTCCCACTAAATTCACCACCCCCTTATTCAGTTGGTGGTCTTTCTCAAAAGTCTGCAGCAACCCCAAAAGACATGGTAGTTGACTGCAGGCTTATTCATTCTATAATGACCGAGAAAATCAAGATAGGAGGAGGGAAGAGAATTCAGGATCGCATTCTTGCCGAGCTGCTCGTGCAAGGGGCATCCGAGTTTGCCCAACTTTTCAATCAACTCGATCATGCACAATACATGATCAGTGACTGAACCGTCATTCGGCATCTTGGAATTGTAGATGGCACAAGACACTTTGTACCGTTCTACATCATCCGGGGTGCCGAAGGATTCCTTCAACTTTTGTAGGATTTCATCAGGTTGGACCTCCTCGAATTTGCGACTGAACTCGTCGTTCATCGCCGCTAACATAATGCATCGGACAGTAGTCTGATCAGAGACCAACTTCAGATAAGTGTCTCTGACCGCACTCCGTGCATTAGCGGGAGGGATTTCAGGTGCCGGATCCATTATCACATAGAGGATCCGTTCATGCTCCAGAACGATTCTCAATCTTCGATACCAACTATCGAAGTCGTGACCCTTTAACTTCTCGTTATCGAGAAGTGACCGGAGCGATAAATTGGAAGACATCTGAAAAGAAAATAAGACCAAATTAGTGTATGAATTAATAATTTAACCAAAAGACTTGGACTTTAGTCTAAAGGTTTCTCCTATTAATTTTTTCAGATTGGTAGCCTCTAACTCCAATCCGTGAAAACACTTTTTCAAGTGGGTACTGAAATCTAATAGGCCTCGCATGAGCCCGACTATGGCCTGCTCACCCATACGAGCCTAAAGGTAGGTTCGTAAACCAATTGTTTTCCTAAACAATTTTCAGTATTTTATTTTGCCCCAGAGAACACCCCAATCAGCCTAGGGGCCTCCTATTGCGGGTCTCTGGTTAGGTCCAACCATTAAAATGACAAATCCAATGCTTCCAGCTAACTAAAGACCAAGCCCGATTATGGCTAGCCCACCTGGTCCCGTTAAGGAGGTTGCACTAAACCATCATCGATCAGATAGAAATTCAAGTCGCCGGATGTACACCCGTTCTATGGAACTGTCGATGCACACCAAGCTAGTGGACACATTTCTATCCAACTTAATGGGAGGCTAAGATACTGTCAACTCTTTGACTTAGTCTTTTTAAGGAACTAATAATTTTAGAGAATTTTTTAGTTGTGACAGAAAAAAAAGACAAGGACATGGATCATCCTCCCACTGAATCAATTAGATTTTAGGAGGGTTGAAATAAATCAACAAATGATCCATAGGCACCTATAGATCAGTCAGACCGATCAACCTGGGTGACATGGGTTAACTCGAGTCATTGAGCTTTTCCAATCAGTTCTGGTCGACTCGACTAGCCAGGTAAGTGAGATCATGGGTGAGTATCCGCCATTAACCATCTTTCCTAGATACCAACCAAGTTGGCCAGGAAAGAGGTAGCCTCATACAACCATGATCACAATGCCAAACCTACCTTGACACCAGTCGGTTTACCAGACTCGATCAGACTAGCCTAAAGACTCGGGCATCCACTGAGCCGCTAATTGTATCCATTTTAGATGAACGGATCAACTAATTTAACTATTAGATAGTTCTAAAGAAGGGCCTTAAACAACTTTTGTTTAATCTTCTTGTTATCCGGTTCAACTAAACTTAGGTCTAACCCAGTGATGAACCCAACTAGTCAGCTAACCCAATACAACCCAAAATGGCTTATGCAAATTTGATTAGATTTCATAAATCTAAAAAATTTTAATAAGCCAAACACTTAATTAAAATAATTTTTAATTAAGTCTCTATGTAAAATAATTTTTACATACCAAATCATGCATCAATATATTTTACAAATATTTTATATCCAATATAAAACATGCCTAAAACATGTATCACCAAATGAAAATAATTTTTAATTTTAAATATCTTTAAGGATCCTTCTGAAGAGGCCAACACAGACGATCCGCATCGTGTCAAAGACACACGATCATGGTGAAGGTCTCAACTAGTTTCCTAAAAGAAATCAGGATACATTTTTAGATTAAACTAATTTTAATCTATAAAACATGCATACTAGATTAGATTACACATGCAACCTGGCTCTGATACCACTGAAAGAAAAACGGTGCAGGTGGTTTGACAAAATCCTACACTAGGCAGCAAACAGCTGCAGGAGCAGAAAGGATTTTAAAAATATTTTTAAAAATCCGCGCAGCGAAAATCTGCTCCGTCCAGAAACTAATCTAATTCTAGTTACAAATAGGCATGTAAGATGATATAAAATATTTATAAAATATTTGAATTAAAAATTCAATTCGTGCATGATTAAAAAACAATTTTTTTTAATACCTTATTCTGGCTGGAATAACTCTGGGATAAAGCTGGAATAGTCTAGAATAGCTGGAATAAAACTATTCCAGCCTTCTTCTTCCTTGGAACGTTGGAAACTCTGTTTTTGAGCTTGAAAAATGTCGCCGGAACGATGGCTTCCGGACCTCCGTTTGCTCCCAAATTTGAGCAGCAGTAAGGTGGACAATTGCTCTTCGATTTGCCACCAATATATGCAATCAAAACAAGTTAAAATAGGTGTATAAAATCCCCAAAGTCTGCTGCCAGAAATTCTGCAGCAGAACAGGACAGCAGCTTCTCTCTTCGCGTTTGGAGCAACAGCAGAAAATCCGGCTCGCCTTGCTTGCTCCCAGGAGTAGAAGAGTACTCCCTCTAGAGGGGAGACGCGCCGGGGGCCCTCCGATCCCTCTCCACACGCTGTGCTAGCTGCTGGAAGAACAAAAAGCCACAGTGGATGGCAGCAACTTGGCTTTGCTGCAGTCCTGGGTTTAAGCACTCAAATGGACAAGGAAATGGTTCCTTAGACTCTCCCTCTCACCCTCCAAAACCTAGCCTATGAGTACCCTATTAAAGCAGGCAAAAACTCTCTCAAAAAAAAACGTCCCAGAATTTTTTCTTTCTTCTTCACACGGGGTAACTTCAACTTCGTTGAAAACAGGGGCGCTGCAAAGGTATATAAAGGACAGCAAGGAGAGGGAGGGGAAAGGGCTAGAAACAAGGAGGTCTCAGCAGCGCCGCCGTTCCCATTTAACCAGCAGTTAACAGGAGATTAAAGCCAGCGGGTGGAGGGAGGAGAAGAGACGTCGATTGGCCTTCTTCGGACGCTAGAGTTTTTCCCAACATATTACCATGTAAAATGGTCAATGGGAGTAAACACTGGTTCAAAGAAAATACCGGTTCAACCAAAACTGGTCAACCCCTTTTTAAACCTCTTGGTTCAATCCAATGGAACTGGTTCAAACCCAATTAAAATTGGTTCAAGGGATTAAAATTGGTTCATAACCAATAGGAGGCCAAACCAAACTCCGAATCAGTTCAAAACTGATTCAGAAAAATCCTGGCATAGTGCTGGTCAACCCGGAATAATTTTTGGTTGACACAGACAAGGGCAAGACAGGAAAAAGAGTGCTCAAAAAAATACTGTGACCATAAAACCGAGATGATTCCCAATTGTAATCGGTATCCGGATCAGAGAGTTATCTTTTGTGGTGTGTGACCTCATAGGTTCGAACCTAAACAGTAGCACTAGAACAATTCTAGAACCAGCACAGGAAACCATTTCGCAATGGGTCCTGGCATCCGGATAGGTCGAAGATGCGGGAGCAAACTATCAAACCTCTGGCATATGGTTACCGTATAATTCATCCCTTTGACCTCTAATGCTCAGGACGACTGAGATTGGGCTGCCAACCCAGACTCAGTCAGTCGACTATGTGTCTCAACCTCGCAAGCCCAGTGACTCTTCACTAGGACTACCCCGACCGAGGATTTGCTAAATTGAGATACTGCAAGACATTCAATCCAAACTGTTTGGATAGGTCAATTCCATCTTGGTCCATCACTGCTCCATAAGTAAGTACTTGCCTGTACCCAGAAACCTTCCATCACCGGATTAAAAATCTGGGTAGTCCGGCACCAAAGCATAAGGAGTTGCTTGCAAGCTACCGTGATGATCTTAGGTCGAAGGGATACATATACCTATATCCAATCGTGAGTATCCCTTTGGCAGAAAGGGGCTGCACGGAGTCACATTCAATGAGATATCACATATCCCACTTGTAGATCACATCAGTGTCACCACACTCATTTGGTCAAGAGGATAACCAAACGATGTGAACTGCAACAACCTATACTTGATATATTGCCGTCCAGTACAATATATCCTTTGGTTGTGAACAAGGTTTAAGGACCACTCGATACATCCTCTCTGTATCGAAGTCAGTGTAGTCCTAAGGACTTCATAACATGGAAAGAGTTCATTTCAGGAAAATACAATATATGATGAGCTGCCGAAAAATATATTTTATTAATTCATAAAAAGAATACAATACTTAGCACAACTGCCTACAACCCAGGCGATTGGCTTTGGGACACAATTCCCAACACCATTCTCATGTGGATCACCGTTGGAGGGCTTGCACTTGTGAGCCTTATGGAAAAGATTGGATTTCAGCGATCCAGGTATGTATTTTGACTTTATTTATGTTTCGTTGATTGGTATTGCACAAGGGGTTCCTGGGAATTAGGGTTTTCTAGCCATATTAGGGTCTCATGCTTAGAATTTTGTTTTGAAATTCACTTCCGCATGCTACAGGATTCCCGGCATCCTAGGAGAATTCCCATTAGTGGTATCAGAGCCCTCCTTATGGCATACCAATTATGAATCATTTTTGAAGTTCATGATTTCCACATATCGAGTTGACCTGATTAGTGATCGAGCCGACTCGAACCCTGTCATGTCGACTCTACCAGAATTTTGTGTTGAAAATGCATATTAGGGTTAATATGTCAGATTTCTGGTTTCTTCATGAAAAAGGCATGTTAATGCATTGATATGAAATTTTGCATATTAGGGTAATATGTTTAATTCCTATTTTTCATGAAATGCATGTTATCATTTCAAGTATGAAATTATGCATATTGATTGAACCAAGTAACTGCTCTGGATGGGGTTGCCATAGTCGTCCGGTCATAGGAGTAAAGTAGGGTGTAAAAAGCCCACTCTGTCCTTTCTATGGGTTTCCTATGGCGTGTAGGGATGAAACTTTGTGGTAATTTCCATGAATGAGTGAGGTGGACGGTATTTTACATTAATCATGTCATGTTTTGCATATTAGGGTAATATGCGTGTTATATGCTATGTGTTATCATGCTATGCATATTAGGGTAATATGCTTGTTGTCATGTAATGCTTTGCATATTAGAATAGTATGCTTGATGACATGAAATGTTCTACATATATTAGAGTTATATGAAATATGTTTATATTTGTTATAAACATAATTATCATGTTTATGTTTATATTTGTAGTTATAAATGTAATTATCATGATAGTATTTAGAATGTGTTTTTGAGACCATCAAAGCCCTCATAAAAGTCATATTTAGTCATAGTAAAAAAACTTAGTCATGATGCAAAACCGATTAGGGTTTGATCAACCGATTGGTGTCTAGGCAAGTGGTTCTGGGAAGGTAAAGAGATTGAGGTTTATTAATTGGTTCCGTTGTCTAACCTGGCCAATTTAATTGGTATCTAAGGAAAGCAACGGGGGGACCCCCTCACCCCTTCCACTTACTTAGCCAATTTGGTCATATCTAAACCTTAACTTGAGAATGCTAATTGATTATGTATACTATAATTTTCCTTTCTTCATGCTAAGCCAAATTAATATCAAAACTATAGTAGGTTTGTTGTGTAACACAAGATCTACTCTATAGTTTGATATAAAATTTGTATTGGTGCACTTAGTTCTTTATGGCATGGTTGAAATTGTTGCTTTGTTGTGTAACACAAGGGCAACATAATGAGGACATTGGCAAGAGGAAGAAATTACAAACTAATGATCTTTGGTTGTAGTCCCTTTTTTTTTTTTCAGGTTTCCACAAAATCATGAAGCATCTCTTGAAGACCCCAATTTTATGAAGCAAATTGAAGACCCCTTCTCCAAGCCCATGGACCGACCAAGCCTTGAAGAACTTCTCTACCATGAAAGCCTACTTGGAGACCAAATTTTAAAGACCATGTGGAAGGATGAGATAAAGCCAAGTGTTGCAAGGAAATAATGCCACATGGAATTTCTAGAATTCTCTTGTTAGTATTAGTTGTTAGGATTGTTGCTAAAAAAACTAATCTTGTAATTAGCCACCAACTAAGCATAAGTTAGTTGGTTCCCTAATCCATGTTCTTGCCGCCCAAAGGAGCTGGCCTTGGCCTATAAATAGGGACCAAGGCCCCCCCTCTTGTAAGCATGAATTGAGTTGAATGAATGAAATTTTCCTTATTTGAATTCTCTTCCATCTTGCCTAGTTCTCTTAAGTTCTTCCTAAGAATTTTGAGTGCTTTCTTTGATTTTCTTTGGAGTGTTGAGTTTGATCTTAAATTGGAGTTAGTGCTTTGAGTTTTGGAGTGCCATAGTTCCATTTCAAGTTCTTCTACACAAGATCCAAATAGTCCAAGAAGAGGAGGAAGTGCTGCCCAAATATTCCAGCAATTCTCTTCACTTCTCTTATTAATTCCTTCCTTTTTCCCTCAATTTCTTTGACTTTCGACCTCACCTTGACTCTTTGCAGGTTCTTCTTGGTGATTTGAAGACAAAGATGAAGGCTCCATGCCAAGGATCCAAGCTCCAATGGTGAATCCAAGAAGGGAGTGGAGATCTTGTCTCTAGCCTTCAATTTTTTGAGTGGTGAGTGTTTCCCTTCCACTTGAGCTTAATTTCACTTCATTGTTGAGAAAAAAATCTCTTGATCCTTAGATCTGAGGTCATTAAAGGTTGCTTATCCTAGTTGAGTGTTTCTATGCCTTTAGATCATCTCTTTTATTTTTTTTTGAAAGGAAGCTTGCTCAAGGGTGTCAGATTTTCTGCTCACCTAGTCTCTAGCTCGAATTTCTTCATCCCTTCCACCATGAATTCAGCCATATTTGGAGCTCTAATGTTGATATATTGTTGCTAGGTAAGTAGATCACATCCCCACACACCCATTTCATCAAATTCGTCCCCCATCAATTTTTTGGTATCAGAGCTTTGTTCTAGGTTAAGCTTTGCAAGCTGCTGGAAATTCTGTCTCACTATCTTTTGAGATTCAGTGATTTTTTGTATTTTTTAAATTGATCAAGAAAATCCAAAAAACTATTTTTCCAGTACCTTGGCATGTTAATTTTTTAAATATAAAATCCAAAAAAAATATTTCCTTTTATTTTTGGATTTATAAATATAAGTTCCTAGGTCATTTCTGTAGTTCTGTCCAGAATTTTGTTTCTGCCTTCTATTTCCTTTAATTTTCAAAAAAAATATAAAAATTTTTTTTTTTTAATTTTTTAATTTTATATCTGAGTTTCAGACCTCAGTTTTTGTTATCTCCCAACAAATTTTTTAATTTTTTAGAGGTTTATAGCTTGGAATTCAAAATTTGAATTTAGGTTGTTAAGAGTTAGCTGAACTACTGGAATCTTCTAGCAACTTTTTTCAAACTATCTTCTCAACCAAAATTCAAATTAATTTGATTTTGAAGTTTAAAATATGAGATCCCATATCTGAGAGCTAACCAAATCAGTTTTATTTAGAATTTTTTGGATTTAAAAATCTTAGATTTCGATTTTTCAAATTCAGGTTAGCTGGAGGTTAGTTGGAAGTTGAAATTTACATTTAAACCACTTTACTTCCAAGGACAAATTTTTTAATCAAATTTTAAAATTTAAATTTTTAAATTTGTTTACTGTGATTTAGACTTCAAGATCTGAACTAACCAATTTAAATTTGTAATTTTTAGAATTTTGAAATTGGATTAAAAATTCATGCATTTGTGCTAGGTATAATGATTGTACTCATTGTTATGCTGAAATTGTTTGCATCCATTTTATTAAAATATCCTAAGGGCATTCAATATTACATAAGGGAAGGAGGTCATTACCTTTCCTTAGCCCAAAACAATCACCCACATTTCCATTGACCTAAACCCTAAAGTAAAATCAAGTAGGAACCTAAACTAGGGACACCCACGAGTCGGGTTTAAGTGCAAGGTAAGACAAAGCATTATTTGAGTTTGTACTTATTCCTTAAAATTGGTGTCTAAGGCAAGAGGTCAAATGGAAAATGCCTTAAATGGACTTGCAGTTTTTAATTAGGACCTCGCGAAAGTGAGGGGAGCCTCCCACAACCCCACCTCTTACCTGGCCAGTGGAAGGATAATTACATTCTTAAGTAGTGCCTAGTTAAGTCTTGTATTCTTAAACTCTAGGTCTAGGAACCCTAGCATTAGGTCTTGCTTGCTTATCCATTGTATTGATTACCCTTGTACTGTGTCCTATAAGCTCTGTATCAAAGTCCACCCTCAGTCTGGTTGTTACCCATGGATCCCAATCTTGAATTCATCATGAGGACCCTAACTGAGAAATTTGACCATGTAACTGAGCAATTAGGGAAAATTAACAAGGAACTAGGTCAAGTCAAAGAGAGAGTTGGAACCCTTGAAAAGACCCCCACTGAACCCGAGTTTTCTAGGTCAATCCCAAGAGGACCAAGAACCCAACATTTTAAGCACACCCCTGAGTACAACCTTAGAAGACTTCACCCTGATTTTGTGGAGGAGGCCTGGAGAGCCCACTTCGAGCATGAGTCACCCAGACCTACTCACCAAGCCTATTGACCTGAGTTCATCCATGACCACACCCCTAGGCAACCCTACCAAGACCACTTCGATCAAGATGAAAAGATGATGAGGAACATTAGACTAGAGGCTCCTATCTTTGATGGAAGCCTAGACCCTAAAGCCTACATTATCTGGGAGGGAGAGATGGACCAATACTTCGAATGGTATGAAATGATCGAGGATAGGAAGTACAAATTTGCCAAGCTTAGATTGGTTCGACAAGCTAGGTTATAATGGGAGAATGTCGAGAGAATAATTAGACAAAGGGGAGACATGCCTATGACTACATGGAGAGCAATGAAAGCTAAGCTGAGAGAGAAGTACCTCCCTATGTCCTACCATCAGAGATTGTTAGACCAATGGCAAAGATTGTATCAGGGTACTAAGACTATATCGGAGTACATTACCAAATTTGATGAGTTTTCCATGAGATGCAACATTAATGAGTCATCAACTATGACACTATCTAGGTTTAGAGCTGGTCTAAGAGAGGAAACTCAAACGGAATTGTTTTTAAGGGAAGTCACTGACCTAAACCAAGCCTACTAGATAGCCAGGGATTGTGAAAGATTTCATAGGGGACCAATAACTTGACGACCTGAACCAACTAATGTTAGTACCCCTATTCAGAAACCAGGGTTCAACCAATTACATCAAAACTGCACCATCCCTCCAGCCCCATCAAGCCAATCAAGTGACAAGGGTAAGCCCCTGATGTTCAAAAGAGTGGTAGCTCAAATGTCTAATGTTTCAAATGTCACAAAACGGGATACCTTACTAGCCAATGCCCTACCCGATCTTTACATATAGGAGAGCTAGTTGATGAAAAGACTGATCCCACTAAAAAGTTTGAAGAAGAAGTATATGAGACTGAATCCATACTGATCAATGAGTATGATGAAGAAGAAGAAGAAGGGTTACGATGAGACATCAGGTGTTGTTAGAATTTTGACCCAAATTAAGGAGGAGGATTGGAGAAGGACCAACATCCTCCAAACATTTGTCAAGATAGGGGAGAAAGTCTATAAAATCATTATAGACAATGGGAGTTGTATAAATGCGATTTCAACCAAAGCCCTTAGAGACTTAGGCTTGACCTCTATTCCACATCGTAATCCATCTAAAGTCTCTTGGATAGATTCTGCTTCAATCCCCATCAAGTCTAGATGCTAGGTTCCCATTCAAATCCAGTCCTATCAGGAACAAGTCTGGTGTGATATTCTTCCCATGGGGGTAGGTAGTATCATTTTGGGTAGACCATGGTTATATGACCATGATATAACTTTATATGGTCAATCCAATTCTTGTGCCTTCACCCATCTAGAAAAGAAGCTTGTCATTAACTCGACCCCACCCAAGGACAATATCAAAAGAGGGTTTAGTGACTTGAAAGAGAAGAAGCAAAGGTTAAATTTAATTAATGCCAAGGACGTGGAGAAAGAAATCAAGGAAGGATCACCCATGTGGATTTTGACCCTCAGGGAAGCCCAGAAACAAAATCATGAAGAACAACCTGAGGAGATAAAGGAAAAGGACCCAGAATTAATCAATGATAAGGGTTTAAGACAAGAAATCATTAAGGAATCATCAATAGGGGTGATGACCTGTCAGGAAGTCCAGAAGCAAAATCTTAAGGAACGAGCCCAAGAAGTCATAAAAATTTTAGAGGAAATTCAAGACAAACTTCCTGAAACTTTGTTTGATCACTTTTCATCCCAGGACCACCAGCAAGCTATCAATTCAGTCCCACGATATAGGATGAACCCAACCCAACATTCCAAGATGGCACACTTTTTATCATGTTCATGAATTTTTGATATTTCTAAAGTGGCCAAACCATTTTTAGAAGAAGTGGATATGTTGTAGAACCTACCAAACCCTGCTATGTCAAATAAGGTTATCGGAGTCATCAACAATTTTAGAAAGCCCTTTGACACAAATATGGAGATAAACTGAATTCTTTCACCCACCATTAGAAATTAAGAACTTTGTTTCATAGCCAACAATAAAGTTCAATCATTAGTTAATAAAGCCTATTTGAGTTTGCCTATAATAGCTCATTTAACAGGTCCACTGGAAAAAGTCCTTTTGAGATTCTTCATGGGTATAAACCACGAAAGCCAATCGACCTCATTCCATTACCCATGCATTCATGAACATCCGATTCTGCTGAGTCATATACACAACACATTAAGGATCTACACAAAGAAGTTAGCAAGAAAATTTAGATAAGTAATGAGAGCTACAAGCATATGGCTGATCTTCATAGAAAGGTTAAAGAATTCCAAGTAGGGGACTTTGTGATGGTCAGGCTAAAATCTGAACAGTTTTCATCGGGAACTATGAAGAAACTCCATGCCCATGGTGCAGGTCCTTTCAAAATAAAAAAAGAATAGGACCTAATGCTTATGTGCTAGACCTACCCTCTAACTTTGGCATCAGCCCTACTTTTAATATCTCAGATCTGGTAGGTTATAAGAAGTCCACAATGATTCCTAGTGAGTTCCTAGAACCTGATCCATCCCTTAAGAGTGAACCAATCCCAGAGTATCCACCAGCCACACTACCAAAGCGGGGAGAAAAAATTGAAAGGGTCATAGATGACAAGATTGTCACTACCCGGAATAAGGATTACCAACGATACTTGGTCCATTGGCAAGGCAACCTGATTTTGAAGATTCATGAATCACTTAAGAAGAACTTCAAAGGATCAATCCATATCTGCTTAAATACTACCAAAGCCTAAATAATCCATACTCGTCAGGGCCGAGTTCTTTTCACCCGGGAAGAATTAATGAGGACATTGGCAAGAGGAAGAAATTACAAACTAATGATCTTTAGTTGTAGTCCCATTTCTTTTTTTCAGGTTTCCACAAAATCATGAAGCATCTCTTGAAGACCCTAATTTTATGAAGCAAATTGAAGACCCCTTCTCCAAGCCCATGGGCCGACCAAGCCTTAAAGAACTTCTCTACCATGAAAGCCTACTTAGAGACCAAATTTTAAAGACCATGTGGAAGGATGAGATAAAGCCAAGTGTTGCAAGGAAATAATGCCACATGGAATTTCTAGAATTCTCTTGTTAGGATTAGTTGCTAGAAAAACTAATCTTGTAATTAGCCACCAGCTAAGCATAAGTTAGTTGGTTCCCTAATCCATGTTCTTGCCGCCCAAAGGAGTGGCCTTGGCCTATAAATAGGGACCAAGGCCCCCCCTCTTGTAAGCATGAATTGAGTTGAATGAATGAAATTTTTCTTGTTTGAATTCTCTTGAGTTCTTCCTAAGAATTTTGAGTGCTTTCTTTGATTTTCTTTGGAGTGTTGAGTTTGATCTTAAATTGGAGTGAGTGCTTTGAGTTTTGGAGTGCCATAGTTCCATTTCAAGTTCTTCTACACAAGATCCAAATAGTCCAAGAAGAGGAGGAATGGTGCGGGCACCAGACTCAGAAGAAGACTTCAGAGCTCCATTTGGATCTCTGATTGACATTGCCCGAGAAATTAGGGTTTGTAATAAAGGTTGACCTGGTCAACCAGTTTATTTATTTTATTTATTTCTTGAGTCACCATTTAAATTTTGTTGAGTCATGTTGACTCGGTGCAAGTCCCAATGTGGTTTCAATTTGGTCCAAAATGGTGCCACATTTCTCTTCCAATCAACTCAAGGTTCAAGCAAGTGGAGGCCACACTCCAAGCCACATGCCCAGCCACACTCCGAGCACACGCCAGAGTCCAGGAGGCGCCATAGAGGCATCCCAGTGTCATGGTCCCCACATCCAAAGAAGAAAAAATCAAATTGGAGGCTAAATTAAAGGAGGCGCCCACACCTGCCTAATTTACCTAAGCAAAGAAGGAAGAAAACTTCTCTTGGAGAAGAAATCAAAGAAGGACATCCAACCTACTCCTAATTGAAGTTCAAATCAAAATCAAAGAGCTTAACTTGGAGTGGAAGAAAAGAAGAAATACCATAAGAAGAAGAGGACTCCAAATCCAAATCCAACTCCAAAGGAGGTGCCATAAAAGTTCCAAAACAATTCCTTTATGGCCGTCCCAATTTTTTTTGGACTCTTGGTCAGCCAAGGGAGAGGATTTTCTACCTAATCTAGGGGTTGGAAGAGTTTAGTCCCACATGAGAATTTGTACAAGCTAGGAGAAAATTTTAGGTCTATATAATAGACCTCTCTTTGTAACTTTGAAAATCAATGAAGAAAAAAAATATTTTGCTATTCTCTTGTGTTGAGTAACCTAGGTTTCTCTTCTTCCGCACTATTCTAAGTGTTGAGCTCCGTGAGGGGGTAATCTGGGTTCCATTGGAGCCTTGAGGAGGTGAGAGATCTCCATCTTTATCCAAAACCCTAGGATAGCCACTTGAAATTCCAAAACCCTAGCCACCTTTCATTATTTTCCATCCACCAAATCCTAGATCCATCCATCTCCCACGGCCTCTCTCTCTCTACAAGTCCAGGCCGTCCACCTTCATCCAGATCCAGTCCGGCTACTTCAGATCCAGAGCAAGTTCCAAGGAAAATCACATCAGCATCCAGGAGAATCCAGTTTTCAGCAATTTCGATCTTCAAGTTCATCAACCTGGTAAATCTTTTCCTTGACTCTCTGATTCCATCAATTGTTTTTCTTCTCTTCCAGATCTTGAGTTCAGGAGAAGCCAACCCGCCAAAGGACCAGTATTGGAGGATCCATTACGAAGATATCTGAATCCGAGGATCCAACAATCTGCTCGGGAGAGTTCTTCCACCAAAATCTGTGAAGATCATTGTCTGGTTAGATAAACCATCTCTTCTCTTTATTTCTGTTCTGTTGAAAGTTCGGAGCAAAACCCTAGGTCTGGGAGTTTCTCAACCCCCAGCGATCCGTTGCTTCTGAACTATTCTGATACTTTAGTTTCCTTAAAATTGTGCTTTCAATTATCATATTAGTCTCTTTCAATGTTAGGTTAACTTTTCTTTGATTTGAAGCCAACTTCTACCAACATATAAAAACAACAAAAAAATTAGTTAATCTTAATCTACTTCCGCATCGCGTCCCTTTATTTGTTCTGCATCATTTTTGGTATCAGAGCCCAGTCTAGGGTTTCTGATTTGCTTGCTTGCTTTGATTGATCTCTTTTTATTTTGTCTGCTCGAAGTAGACTCCCCAGGACGTCCGGTCCTAGGAACTAAGCGAGGCGCAAGCCTCCTCCTCCCATTCCACGGGGTGTTCCTAGGGCGTGTAGGGGATCCATTGGGTTATAACTTCGTAGCAGGGATTATAAACGGGGAATACAATCTAGTTGCAGCCCGTAATTGCCCTGTTATCTGAATTATTTCTCCCTACATAAAACTCCGAATTGCATGATTTTTGCTTCGTTGAAACCAGTATAATTGAACCTATTTTTCATAATTTTTCTGCGATTTATTGGTTTCGGTAAAAACTCTGAGAATTAAAATACAGCAACTCTGTTTTTTGTGTTTTGCAATTCAATTCTTTTTTGGAGTGATCATCTCATAATTTACTTAAGGGCAATTGAGCATCTAAGATAAGGGGAGGAGTTGATTACCTCTCCTTAGCCCAAAACCACCATCCAATCATTCGAACCTAGACCTAATTTAAAATCAGTTAGACCTAATTTGCCCTAGTGGGCTAAGGACACCAATTGGTCGGGTCTAGGCTAGTGTTGAGTCAGTTTGCTGAGTTATTCTGTGTGTGCTTAGCACTCAGTGTCTAGAACGGTGGTTCAGGGACTACGTCCCGAAGGGCTTGTGTGCTGGTCCGCCTACCTGGCCAATCACTGATTGGTGTCTAGGATTGGCGATCAGGGACCTAACACTCCCCTTACACCTGCCTGGCTGAGTCCTGAGTTACTACAGGCTAGCTTGCCACTCTGATTGGGCATCTAGTTTGGACTCTAGGTCTAGTGATCCAGTAGTCGATTTAGTCTAGTCTCATTTTGTGTGCTTGCTTGAATCATCATGTCTACCAGAAACGGAGTGCCATATCAACCTGGTCAAACCCAACCTGATTTAGAGGCCATGATCAGAACTCTTACTGAAAGTATGGCTAAAATGAATCAGGATATGACAAACACTGTGGCCCAGTTTAGCGCACAAATTCATGAGGATCTTACCCAACTTAGGGACCGAGTCCAAGTACTTGAAGAACCTAGACATCGGAATTGGACTCCTGACCCCGATTTTAATGTGCCTCAACCTCACCCACATCAGGAGCCTAGAAGGCCTTTATATAGAGATCCTGAACCTAATCATAGGAGGCCTGACCCAGAGCCTGAAGATAGAGATGATAGGTTCATCAGGAACATCAAATTAGATGCACCCACTTTTGATGGTAGTCTGAACCCTAAGGTGTATTCTGATTGGGAGGGTGAGATGGATCAATACTTTGAGTCGTATGCTATGTCTGAGGAGAGGAAATACAAGTTTGCCAAGATGAAATTAGTGCGTCAAGCTAGGTTATACTGGGGGAACATTGAGCTAACCACTAGGAGACGGAATGTTGAGCCCATAACCACTTGGCAGGGTATGAAAGAAAAACTGAGAGATAAATACCTACCCATTTCATACCAGCAAAACCTGTTAGACCAATGGCAAAACCTGAAACAAGGAAACCGATCTGTCTCAGACTACATAACTACTTTTGATGAATACCTAATGAGATGTGATGTGAGTGAAGCCCATGAAGTCACTTTGTCTAGATTTAGGGCTGGACTGAGGGAAGATATCAAGAGAGAACTATTTCTGAGAGAGGTTACTGATCTAGACCAAGCCTACCAGATTGCACTGAACACTGAGAAATTTCAGAGAGGACCTATACCTTCTAGGGTTAGTGCCCCAATCCCAAGGAATGGACCTAGTCAAGTTATCCCTAGTAAACCTTTTCAGGGTACTTCTACCCCTAGGCCCATGGACAAAGGTAAGGCACCTGACACCCAGAGAACCCCTAGTTCAAATATCACCTGTTTTAAGTGTCAGAAACCAGGTCACATTTCTAGTCAGTGTACTGCCATAGCCTGTTTCAAGTGTCATAAGGTAGGTCATGTTGCTAGCCAGTGCCCACGGAGATCCCTTTACATAGAAGAGGGAGAGAATGATAATTCCGAGCCCAGTGAGGAATTTGAAGAAGAAGTTTATGAGGCCGGAATGAATTTGGTTGAGGAGTATGAAGGAGAGGAGGAACCCAATGAATCTGACCAATTAGGAGTTGTAAGATGCATCCTATCCCAGAATCTAGTTCAAGAGGATTGGCGTAGGACTAACATCCTACAGACTTTTCTTAAATTAGGGGATAAGGTATGTAAGATCATCATAGATAGTGGGAGCTGTGTAAATGCCATCTCTACTAGCACTGTCAAGATGTTAGGCTTAATCCCAGTTCCCCATCCCAACCCCTATAAGGTTTCTTGGGTAGATTCTACCTCCATACCCATCCAGTCTAGATGTCAAGTCCAAATCCAAATGCAATCTTATCACGAAAAGATTTGGTGCGATGTCTTACCCATGGGGGTGAGCAGTATAATTCTCGGAAGACCTTGGTTGGATGATCATGATGCCACCCTCTTAGGAAAATCCAATACCTGTGTCTTTAGTTTCAATGGGAAGAAGATTACGATCCATTCCGTTCCCCCTAAGGACAAGGTAACTAAAGGAGCTGGTAAGGTTAAGGAGATGAAAACTGGAGTGAACCTAATCAGTGCTAAGGATCTAGAACAAGAAATTCATAGTGGTTCACCCATCTGGATGTTGACTGCTAAGGAGCTTAGAACTTCGGAACCCTCAGAGCCTCCTCAAGAAGTTAAACCTGTGTTAAAAGAATTTGAGGATGTCTTTCCCGAGGATTTGCCAGACCACCTTCCACCTCTTAGGGATATCCAGCATGCCATAGATCTAATCCCAGGAGCAACTTTGCCCAACTTGCCCCATTACAGGATGAATCCATCTGAGCATGAAGAACTGCAAAAGCAGGTTGGAGAATTATTGAGGAAGGGGTTTATTAGAGAAAGTCTTAGCCCTTGTGCAGTCCCAGCCTTACTGACCCCAAAGAAAGATGGCACGTGGAGGATGTGTGTTGACAGTCGTGCCATCAATAAAATTACAATCAAGTATAGGTTTCCCATCCCTAGACTAGATGACATGCTTGATATGATGGCTGGTGCAATGGTTTTTTCTAAGATTGATCTCAAAAGCGGCTATCATCAGGTTAGGATTAGACCCGGGGATGAATGGAAAACTGCTTTCAAAACTAAGGATGGTCTTTATGAATGGGTTGTTATGCCTTTTGGGTTGTCCAATGCCCCTAGTACTTTCATGAGAATTATGACCCAGGTACTTAGAGCTTTCATAGGAAAATTTGTGGTGGTCTATTTTGATGACATCCTGATCTATAGTAAGACCCCAACAGATCACCTAGACCACCTTAGAGCAGTCTGCCAAGTTTTGAGGAATGAGAGACTCTACGGTAATCTTAAGAAGTGTGAATTCATGACTAGTAGAGTTATCTTTCTTGGTTTTGTAGTAACCCCTGACGGCGTGGCGGCCGATCCTGAGAAGATTAAGTCCATAGTAGACTGGCCAGAGCCAACCAATGTGCATGAAGTTAGAAGTTTCCATGGCTTGGCTACCTTCTATAGGCGATTCATCAAGGGGTTTAGTACTTTAGCTGCTCCTATCACTGATTGTATTAGGAAGGGAGAATTTCATTGGACTAAGTCAGCCCATAAAGCCTTCCTAGATCTTAAGGATAAAATGACCCAGGCACCCATTCTGAGATTACCCGATTTTTCTAAAGTATTTGAGGTTGCCTGTGATGCTTCAGGTGTAGGAATAGGTGGAGTCCTAAGCCAAGAAAATCATCCCATAGCATTCTTTAGTGAAAAACTTAATGATGCTAAGCTTAGGTATTCTACCTATGATAAGGAATTTTATGCGGTGGTGCAAGCTTTGCGTTACTGGAGACATTATTTGCTACCGCAGGAATTTGTACTATTTTCGGACCATGAGGCTCTTAGATTTCTGAACTCCCAAAAGAAGCTTAACCCTAGGCATGCTAAGTGGGTAGAATATATCCAGTCCTATACTTTTGTCCTGAAACATAAGGCTGGAGTTGAGAATAAGGTAGCTGATGCCCTTAGTCGCCGATCTCTGTTATTAACTTCTGTTAGAACTGAGGTCATAGGGTTTGAGCAAATCAAAGAGGAATATGAGTCTTGTCCGGATTTCACAACTGTGTATCAGGATCTAGTTCAAGGACCATCTAGTAATCACCAGGATTATACCCTTGTAGATGGTTTTTTGTTCTTCAAAAATAGGCTTTGCATCCCTAGAACTTCTCTTAGGGAATTTTTGATTTGGGAAATCCATGCTGGAGGTTTAGCTGGCCATTTTGGAAAAGACAAGACCATTCTAGCTATTGAAGACCACTTTTTCTGGCCTAGCTTAAAAAGGGATGTAGCTAATATTGTAGCTAGATGTCGAACCTGCGCTGTTGCCAAACAGCGAAAACAAAACACTGGCCTTTATACCCCACTCCCTGTCCCAGATCGTCCTTGGCAAGATGTGAGTATGTATTTTGTGTTAGGTTTACCTAAGACCCAGAGGAGACATGATTCTATCTGTGTCGTAGTCGACCGATTCTCTAAAATGGCCCACTTCTTGCCTTGTTCCCAAACTTTTGATGCGTCTAAGGTAGCCACACTTTTCTTCAATGAGATAGTTAGACTCCATGGCCTACCTAAGACAATCGTTTCAGATAGGGATGTCTGGTTCACCAGTTACTTTTGGAAGACCCTTTGGCATAAGTTAGGGACAAAACTTAAGTTTTCAACTGCCTATCATCCCCAAACTGATGGCCAAACTGAAGTAGTGAACCGTAGCCTAGGAAATCTGCTGAGATGTCTTGTTGGTGAAAATACCAGAAATTGGGATTTATACCTACCAAGGGCAGAATTTGCGTACAACGACTCGGTCAATAGGTCTACGGGTAAGAGTCCATTTGAAATTGTACATGGGTACAAACCTCACACACCTCTTGACCTAGTCCCTTTACCTGTCCACACTCGAGTCTCCGAATCTGCTGAGAATTTTGCACAGCATATAAAAGACTTGCATAAAAAAATTCATGCCAAAATAAATTTAAGTAATGAAACTTATAAGAAGTTGGCTGATACTCAAAGGCGAGTCAAATCTTTTGTTGAGGGAGACTATGTGATGATTAGGTTAAGGTCTGAACGGTTTCCTCCTGGAACCATTAGAAAGTTACATGCTAGGGGAGCTGGACCATTTAGAGTGGTAAAGAGAGTAGGATCCAATGCCTATGTGCTCGAGTTGCCTCCAGAACTAGGCATTAGCTCTACTTTCAACATTACAGACTTAGTAGAGTACAGGGAGCCAGCTGTGATTCCTAGTGAGCCTTTTGAGCCTAACCCTATCATTGAGAGTGATCCCGACCCTGTGTGTCCACCAACAAACTGGCCTGTGAGGAAAGAGCAGATTGAAAAGATCCTGGATGATCAGGTTATCTCAACTCGTAATCGAGGATACCAAAGGTACCTGGTCCGCTGGCAAGGAAGGCCAGATTCTGATGACTCTTGGATCTCCCGAGAAGAATTACAAGAATTGGACCCAAACCTCTTGGAGAGATACCAGAGCCAACTTGAGCCTTACTCGACAGGGTCGAGTTCCTCCCACCCTGGGAGAATTGGTGCGGGCACCAGACTCAGAAGAAGACTTCAGAGCTCCATTTGGATCTCTGATTGACATTGCCCGAGAAATTAGGGTTTGTAATAAAGGTTGACCTGGTCAACCAGTTTATTTATTCTATTTATTTCTTGAGTCACCATTTAAATTTTATTGAGTCATGTTGACTCGGTGCAAGTCCCAATGTGGTTTCAATTTGGTCCAAAATGGTGCCACATTTCTCTTCCAATCAACTCAAGGTTCAAGCAAGTGGAGGCCACACTCCAAGCCACACGCCCAGCCACACTCCGAGCACACGCCAGAGTCCAGGAGGCGCCATAGAGGCATCCCAGTGTCATGGTCCCCACATCCAAAGAAGAAAAAATCAAATTGGAGGCTAAATTAAAGGAGGCGCCCACACCTGCCTAATTTACCTAAGCAAAGAAGGAAGAAAACTTCTCTTGGAGAAGAAATCAAAGAAGGACATCCAACCTACTCCTAATTGAAGTTCAAATCAAAATCAAAGAGCTTAACTTGGAGTGGAAGAAAAGAAGAAATACCATAAGAAGAAGAGGACTCCAAATCCAAATCCAACTCCAAAGGAGGTGCCATAAAAGTTCCAAAATAATTCCTTTATGGCCGTCCCAATTTTTTTTGGACTCTTGGTCAGCCAAGGGAGAGGATTTTCTACCTAATCTAGGGGTTGGAAGAGTTTAGTCCCACATGAGAATTTGTACAAGCTAGGAGAAAATTTTAGGTCTATATAATAGACCTCTCTTTGTAACTTTGAAAATCAATGAAGAAAAAAAATATTTTGCTATTCTCTTGTGTTGAGTAACCTAGGTTTCTCTTCTTCCGCACTATTCTAAGTGTTGAGCTCCGTGAGGGGGTAATCCGGGTTCCATTGGAGCCTTGAGGAGGTGAGAGATCTCCATCTTTATCCAAAACCCTAGGATAGCCACTTGAAATTCCAAAACCCTAGCCACCTTTCATTATTTTCCATCCACCAAACCCTAGATCCATCCATCTCCCACGGCCTCTCTCTCTCTACAAGTCCAGTCCGTCCACCTTCATCCAGATCCAGTCCGGCTACTTCAGATCCAGAGCAAGTTCCAAGGAAAATCACATCAGCATCCAGGAGAATCCAGTTTTCAGCAATTTCGATCTTCAAGTTCATCAACCTGGTAAATCTTTTCCTTGACTCTCTGATTCCATCAATTGTTTTTCTTCTCTTCCAGATCTTGAGTTCAGGAGAAGCCAACCCGCCAAAGGACCAGTATTGGAGGATCCATTACGAAGATATCTGAATCCGAGGATCCAACAATCTGCTCGGGAGAGTTCTTCCACCAAAATCTGTGAAGATCATTGTCTGGTTAGATAAACCATCTCTTCTCTTTATTTATGTTCTGTTGAAAGTTCGGAGCGAAACCCTAGGTCTGGGAGTTTCTCAACCCCCAGCGATCCGTTGCTTCTGAACTACTCTGATACTTTAGTTTCCTTAAAATTGTGCTTTCAATTATCATATTAGTCTCTTTCAATGTTAGGTTAACTTTTCTTTGATTTGAAGCCAACTTCTACCAACATATAAAAACAACAAAAAAATTAGTTAATCTTAATCTACTTCCGCATCGCGTCCCTTTATTTGTTCTGCATCAAGGAAGTGCTGTCCAAATATTCCAGCAATTCTCTTCACTTCTCTTATTAATTCCTTCCTTTTTCCCTCAATTTCTTTGAATTTCGACCTCACCTTGACTCTTTGCAGGTTCTTCTTGGTGATTTGAAGACAAAGATGAAGGCACCATGCCAAGGATCTAAGCTCCAATGGTGAATCCAAGAAGGGAGTGGAGATCTTGCCTCTAGCCTTCAATTTTTTGAGTGATGAGTGTTTCCCTTCCACTTGAGCTTAATTTCTCTTCATTGTTGGGAAAAAAACCTCTTGATCCTTATATTTGATGTCATTAAAGGTTGCTTAGCCTAGTTGAGGATTTTTATATCCTTAGATCATCTCTTTTATTTTTTTTGAAAGGAAGCTTGCACAAGGGTGTTAGATTTTCTGCTCACCTAGTCTCTAGCTCGAATTTCTTCATCCCTTCCATCCATAAATTTGGCCATATTTGGAGCTCTAATGCCGATATATTGTTGCTAGGTAAGTAGATCACATCTCCACACACCCATTTCATCAAATTTGTCCCCCATCACAACAATTTTCAATTATAGCTATATAGAAATGAAGGGTTTGACTAAACTAAGATATTATAGTTTGTTGTGTAACATAAGACTATAAGTGTCTTAGAGGCAAAGATAATTGTTGAGAATTGCATGGGTTGCAATTGGAAAGTAAGTCCTACCTTTGAACTTATTAGTGTTTGTTGTGTAACACAAGGCACTAATGATGAATTAGGATCTCAACCCTACTAAGGAAACCAGAAAGGTTTCTTGCTTACCATAGTTGTGGGTTATGGTATTTGAAAAAAATAGGGAGAGACATAATTAGATAGAAAGTCCTTATCCAGTTATGGATGTTATCTTGAGTGGTCTGCTGATATTGTTCTTTAATTAAATATAGGATATTTATTTTTATGGCTTCAAATTTATCATTCCATGGCATCTTGGATGCTAATAAGTTAACTGATTCAAACTGTGGACTGGTTGAGGAAGAAGACTGATGGAGCCTGTTCCCATTGTAGCATGTTTGGGCATTGGAAGAAGGATTGCAAGACTTGTCTTGCAAATGTAAAGCTAGATGCAAGTGGTGCATCTAGGGGTTTGTACATGATACAAATCAATTTATCATTGAGTGAATCTATTTCTAATTCATGGATATTGGATACCGCATGTGGGTCATATATTTATAAATCTTTACAAGGACTCCACAGAATTAGAAATTTGAACAAAGGTGACTTCAAATTATATGGGGCAAGTGAAGAACCCATATATGCTGAAGCTGTGGGCACCTATCTTCTATTATTACCTTTGGGTAATATCATAAGGTTGGAAGAATGCTACTATGTGCCAAATATTGTAAGAAACATTATTTCAATACCCTTGTTGTTATAATAAGGATATGAAATAAGTGTAAAGAGCAGTGGCTACTCTATTCTTTATAATAATACAATATTTGGGCATGGTTGCTTTGTGAATGGTCTTCTAACTTTAGTACTCAATGATGAAATACTTCTTGTAGATAACAAGAAGAGAAAAAGAGATAATATCAATGTCACATATCTCTGGTATTGCCGATTAGGTCATATCAGTGAGTCAAGGATAAACAAGTTAGTCAAAGAGGATTACTTTGACCCTGATGATTTTCAATCATTAGGAACTTGTGAGTCTTGCCTCAAAGGGAAAATGACCAAGTCTCCATTCACTGGATATGGAGAAAGGGCAATTGAATTGTTAGGTCTTGTACATACCGATGTGTGTGGACCTATGTCAACTCAGGCCAGAGGAGGATATTCTTATTTCATCACTTTTATTGATGATTTATCAAGATTCGATTATGTGTATCTTATGAAACACAAGTTCGAAGCTTTTGATAAGTTTAAAGAATATCAGAGTATGGTTGAAAGACAAACTGGACTTAGTATTAAAGCTCTTCAGTTTGATCGAGGAGGGGAAAACTTGTCTAGTGAGTTTTTGAACTATCTCAAGGATAAAGGCATTATTTCTAAATGGACCCCTCCTTATACATCTCAGTTAAATGGAGTGGCAGAAAGGAGAAATCACACCTTGTTGGACATGGTGAGGTCCATGATGAGCTTGACAGATCTTTCCATTTTCTTCTAGGGACATGCCTTGGAGACTGTTGCATATATATTTAACAGGGTTCCATCTAAGTTAGTAAGTAGCACTCCATTTGAGTTATGGAATGGTAAAAGACCAAGTCTTAAGTACTTAAAGATTTGGGGTTGTGATGTAGCATGAAAACTCTGATACCAAAAATGATGCAGAACAAAAAAGATGATGCGATGCGGAAGTAAATTAAAATTAATATATTTTTTTTATTTATTTATTTTCAGAAGTCGGCTTTGACTCAAAGGAAAGATAAACTAATGTTGAAAGAAACTAAGAAATGACAGAAAGTACAATTAAAAGGAGTGGGTTATCAGAGTAACTAAGAAGTAGGATCGCTGGGGATTGAGAAACCCCCAAACCTAGGGTTTACTCCTCTTTCATGAAACAAACGAAGAGAGAAGAGAAGGTTTTATACCTGACTGTGATATCTCTCGTTGCTTCAATTGAAGGACACTCTCGAGCAGATTGTAGGATCCTTGGAGACGGGGTATCTTCGCAATGGATCCTCGGATTGTAGTCCTATGGCAAGGTTGGCCTTCTTCTCGAACTCAGGATCTGGAAGAAGAAGAACAAAAAAAAGAACTAGAAACTCAAAGAAAGACACTGACCTGAGTACTTAATGAAGATTATTGGATGTAGAAGTTCCAGAGATCTTGATACTGATCTGACTCTCCTTTGAACTGGCTCTGTAGTTGAAACAGTTGATCTGAACCTGGATGCTGGTGACCGGCTTCGATATGGAAGAGAGGGGCCGTGGGATGAAGATGGAAAGTTAGGGTTTGGTGGTGGTGGAGTAGAGATGGGTGGACTAAGCTAGGGTTTTGGGGTTGGAGATCTCACACCTCCTCAAGGTTCCTAGGGAACCCGGATTTACTCCCTCACGGAGCTCAACACCTGAATACAAGTGCGGAAGAGAGAAACACAAAGTTGCTCACACAGAAATTGATTTCATTCATCATTTTTTCAAGAGTTACATAGAGTTGAATATATAGACATAACAAAGAAATAAAATTTCATACACTTCCCATGTGGGACTAATAGGACTAACCCACACTTTAGGCATCAAATTCTCTTCCCAAGACTCCTTCCATGAGTGGGCAGCCCAAAAACTCCAAGAAAACTTGAAAATCAGCTCCAAATGGCAGGTTATGGGGGTGTCTCCTAGTATCTCTCCATGAATCAAGGATTTTCCCTTCATGGTTTGGCTCTTTTGGACACCTCCTAGTCTTGCTCCACAAGTTTAGGCTTCTTCCTTTCATGGCTTTGGCACTTTAGGAAACTTTTGGGTGCCTCCTTGATTTTCTCCCCAAGACATGCTCTCTTCCCTTTTATAACTTGAGTTTTTATGGAACATTGTGGGGCACCTCCTTGATCCTCTCTTCAAGAAAAATTCTTGCCATCCTGGCTTGAGTTTATCTGGAAAGAAGTTGGCTCCTCCTTGGATTGAGGTATCTTGATGGATTTCTCCCCCAAGTGGTGCATGAAAGAAGGGACCTGCTTTCTTGTGGTGTGGGGACCAAGGCATACTGGATGGAGATGTGGCACCTCCTGGACTCTGGCGTGTGGCTGGGAGTGTGGCGCCCACTTGCTTGGTCCTGGGAGAAAATGTGGCACCTTGGAGAAGACCTAGACCACTACTAGGACTTGTATTGAGTCAACATGACTCAACAAAATTTAAATTGCAGGGAAATACAGACTCAAACTAAAATTGAGTTGACCAAGTCAACCCTTATTACAAAATCAGAAAACCCTAATTCTTCGGGCAATGTCAATCAGAGATCCAGATGGAGCCCTGAAGTCTTCTTCTGAGTCTGGTGCCCGCACCAATTCTCCCGGGGTGGGAGGAACTCGACCCTGTCGAGTATGGATAAAGCTGGCTCTGGTATCTCTCCAAGAGGTCTGGGTCCAATTCTTGTAATTCTTCTCGGGAGATCCAAGAGTTATCAGAATCTGGCCTTCCTTGCCAGCGGACCAGGTATCTTTGATATCCTCGATTATGAGTAGAGATAACCTGATCATCCAGGATCTTTTCAATCTGCTCTTTCCTCACAGGCCAGTTTGTTGGTGGACACACAGGGTTGGGTTCACTCTCAAGAGCAGGATTAGGCTCAAAAAGGCTCACTGGGAATCACAGTTGGCTCTCTATACTCTACTAGGTCTGTAATGTTGAAAGTGGAGCTAATGCCTAGTTCTGAAGGCAACTCGAGCACATAGGCATTGGACCCTACTCTCTTCACTACTCTAAATGGTCCAGCTCCTCTAGCATGTAACTTTCTAACGGTTCCAGGAGAAAACCGCTCAGGCCTTAACCAAATCATTACATAGTCTCTCTCAACAAAAGTTTTGACTCGCCTTTGAGAATCAGCCAACTTCTTATAAGTTTCATTACTTAAATTTATTTTGGCATGAATTTCTTTATGCAAGTCCTTTACATGCTATGCAAGTGCATCAAGAGACTTGTGTGTGTGGACTAATAGTGAAATCAGATCAAGTGGTGTGTGAGGCTTGTATCCATGAACAATTTCAAAGGGACTCTAGCCTATAGACCTATTGATCGAAACATTATATGCAAATTTAGTCCTGGACAAAATACAAATCCCAATTCCTGGTGCTCTCAATCAAACCAAAATCTGAGTCAAAGCCTAGTAAAGGGTCAAGAAAAACTAAACTAGACTGACGACGCATTCCTAAAGAATGGACTTTATTCCAAAGGAACCCTAGGTCTAAACCTAACAAACTACGGCTCTCTAGGTTTGACCTTGGGTTGGAGGATGGCATGCAGAGCATGAAAACTTATTATGGATGCCTAGTAGGTGCCATAAGGTCTTCCAGAAGTAGGTGGCAAACCTAATAGGTTCTAAGGAGTCTTGCAACCTAGAGATCTCAGTAAAGTGTAATCCCATTGCTCTAGAAACATGAGAAGATTCAGGGAAGGGTAGGAAATAAGAATCAGAGTTTTGAGGTGGCTTATCAGAAACAAGAAACAAACCTTGGTTATTCAGGATGACTTTAAAATGAGGACATTGTTCTATAGGTGCACTCATCCAAACCTCATGATTTGCTCTAGGAGGGTCTACAAGTGCAAGTTCCAGGGTAGGCTGGGTGCTCCTAGAAGGTGGAAGGTTATCAGGAAGGTCTTTGGAATGTTTATCTAAAAAGTTCTCTAAGCTACTGTCTTTTTCTTGTTCTTGGACCTTCTCAATGGACAATTCTTGTGAACCCCTTCCTTCTTCACACTTCTCTACCAGATTTGACTCAGGGGTGTCTTCTTTGGATTCCTCAATGAGTTCAGGGGTATTCTCACTTAAACTTTCATTGGGTGTAATTTCTTCTTCCTGAACTTCCTCAAAAGGGTCTTCTCTTAGGGTTAGCTCCTGAATTCCTTGAATGGCAGGGGTCCCCTCAATAACCCCATTAGGTAGGAGTTGGTTAATTGAATTATCGGAAGAGATATCCTCAAATTCTTCTTCTTCATATTCATCTATCAAACTTATGTCAGGCTCATATATTTCTTCCTCAATCTCACTGAAAGGTTCTAATCTATTCTCCTTTGATTCCTCTTTAAGTACGGCTCTGGTCGGGTCAACTAATTTTGGGATGACCATGCCTAACTCCTTCTCAGTGTTATCCTTCTGGTCAAGAGGTGACACAAGTGGTAATTGACAAACAAGAGTCTGGTTCACTACGGGTGTCGGATCAATCGGAACTTGACTCAAGTTGGTAGAGGTTGGCTTTAAGTCCAAAGTACTTGATTGGTTATATCTTAAAGACCACTCATAGTCTTGGGCTTCTTGGTAGGCTCGGTCTAACTTATTGGTCTTTTCAAGGCATAGCTTCATATAAATGTCTGGGTGTAACCCAACCCTAAACCTCGATGTGATCTGAGCTTCGGTCTCAATGGTATTGCATTTCATGTCATACCACTGAAAGTCCTCAATATATTTAGACACAGGCCTATTACCTTGTTGCAATTGGTACCATTGGTCTAAAAGTCTTTTCTCATAGGATCTACCTAGGTACCTATCTCTCAACTTACTTCTCATATCTCTCCAAGTATATATTTCCTCTTTTCTTTGATAACACTCATGCTCAATAGCATACCAATGCGACCTAGCATGTTTGGTGAACTTGGTTTTGGCCAACCTAACTTGTCCTAATTCCGATATGTTAGTGCACTCAAAATATCGATCCATTTGTTCTTCCCACTTAATATATGTCTCTTGTCTTCCATCAAAAGTGGGTGCATAAGGTTCGGTGTTCCTAACAGGTCCCTTTTCTGAGTCAACCAAGTATGGATATAGGCTCCTAGGATTATGCTCGGGATCACGGTATAAGGTCCTCCTAGGCTCCTGGCATGGGTGAGGTTGGGGCCTATTAAATTTTGGATCAGGAGTCCAATTTTGATGTCTACGTTTCTCAAGTCCCTGGGCTTTGTCTCTAAACTGGGCAAAACCCTCATTCATATCCTGACTCAATTTGGTCATACTTTTGGTAAGAGTTCTAATCATGGCCTCTAAATCAGGTTGGGTTTGACCAGGTTGGTAGGGTACTTCATTCCGGGTGGACATGATGATGCAAGCAAGCACACCAAATGAGACTCGACTGAAACGACTATGGGCTAACTAGACCTAGAGCCCAAACTAGATGCCCAATCAGAGTGGCAAGCTAGCATGTAGTAACTCGGGACTCAGCCAGGCAGGTGTAAGGGGAGTGTTAGGTCCCTAATTGCCAATCCTAGACACCAATCAGAGATTGGCCAGGTAGGCGGACCAGCACACAAGCCCTTCAGGATAGAATCCCTGAACCACCATTCTAGACACTGAGTACAAAGCACACACAGAGTAACTAGACAAACTGACTCAACATTAGCCTAGACCCGACTTGTTGGTGTCCCTAGCCCACTAGGGCAAATTAAGTCTAATAAATTTTAAAATTAGGCTTAGGATCGAATGAATGGATGGTGGTTTTGGGCTAAGAAGAGGTTATCAACTCCTCCCCTTATCTTAGATGCTCAATTGCCCTTAAGATGAATTAGGAGATGATCACTCAAAAAAATTGAATTACAGAAATACAGAAACAGAATTGCTGTAATTTAACTCTCATAAATTTCACAGAAACCAATAAATTACAGTAAAATTATGTAAAATATTTTCAATTACACTGGTTCCAGAAAAATAAAAATCATATAATTTGGAGTTATCTACAATGAGAAAAAATTCCTACAACAAGGTAGTTATAGACTAAAAACAGAATGCTTCCCCCGTTTACAATTCCTGCTACGAAGTTGTAACCCAGCGGATCCCCTACACGCCCTAGGAACACCCCGTGGAATGGGAAGAGGAGGCTTGCACCTCGCTTAGTTCCTAGGACCGGACATCCTGGGGAGTCTACTTCGAGCAGACTAAGTAAAAAAGAGAGACACTCAAAACATGCAAGCAAGTCAGAAACCCTAGACAGGGCTCTGATACCAAAATTGATGCAGCACGAAAACTCTGATACCAAAAATGATGCAGAACAAAAAAGATGATGCGATGCGGAAGTAAATTAAAATTAATATATTTTTTTTATTTATTTATTTTCAGAAGTCGGCTTTGACTCAAAGGAAAGATAAACTAATGTTGAAAGAAACTAAGAAATGACAGAAAGCACAATTAAAAGGAGTGGGTTATCAGAGTAACTAAGAAGTAGGATCGCTGGGGATTGAGAAACCCCCAAACCTAGGATTTACTCCTCTTTCAAGAAACAGACGAAGAGAGAAGAGAAGGTTTTATACCTGACTGTGATATCTCTCGTTGCTTCAATTGAAGGACACTTTCGAGCAGATTGTAGGATCCTTGGAGACGGGGTATCTTCGCAATGGATCCTCGGATTGTAGTCCTATGGCAAGGTTGGCCTTCTTCTCGAACTCAGGATCTGGAAGAAGAAGAACAAAAAAAAGAACCAGAAACTCAAAGAAAGACACTGACCTGAGTACTTAATGAAGATTATTGGATGTAGAAGTTCCGGAGATCTTGATACTGATCTGACTCTCCTTTGAACTGGCTCTGTAGTTGAAACAGTTGATCTGAACCTGGATGCTGGTGACCGGCTTCGATATGGAAGAGAGGGGCTGTGGGATGAAGATGGAAAGTTAGGGTTTGGTGGTGGTGGAGTAGAGATGGGTGGACTAAGCTAGGGTTTTGGGGTTGGAGATCTCACACCTCCTCAAGGTTCCTAGGGAACCCGGATTTACTCCCTCACGGAGCTCAACACCTGAATACAAGTGCGGAAGAGAGAAACACAAAGTTGCTCACACAGAAATTGATTTCATTCATCATTTTTTCAAGAGTTACATAGAGTTGAATATATAGACATAACAAAGAAATAAAATTTCATACACTTCCCATATGGGACTAATAGGACTAACCCACACTTTAGGCATCAAATTCTCTTCCCAAGACTCCTTCCATGAGTGGACAGCCCAAAAACTCCAAGAAAACTTGAAAATCAGCTCCAAATGGCAGGTTATGGGGGTGTCTCCTAGTATCTCTCCATGAATTAAGGATTTTCCCTTCATGGTTTGGCTCTTTTGGACACCTCCTAGTCTTGCTCCACAAGTTTAGGCTTCTTCCTTTCATGGCTTTGGCACTTTAGGAAACTTTTGGGTGCCTCCTTGATTTTCTCCCCAAGACATGCTCTCTTTCCTTTTATAACTTGAGTTTTTATGGAACATTGTGGGGCACCTCCTTGATCCTCTCTTCAAGAAAAATTCTTGCCATCCTGGCTTGGGTTTATCTGGAAAGAAGTTGGCTCCTCCTTGGATTGAGGTATCTTGATGGATTTCTCCCCCAAGTGGCACATGAAAGAAGGGACCTGCTTTCTTGTGGTGTGGGGACCAAGGCACACTGGATGGAGATGTGGCACCTCCTGGACTCTGGCGTGTGGCTGAGAGTGTGGCGCCCACTTGCTTGGTCCTGGGAGAAAATGTGGCACCTTGGAGAAGACCTAGACCACTACTAGGACTTGTATTGAGTCAACATGACTCAACAAAATTTAAATTGCAGGGAAATACAGACTCAAACTAAAATTGAGTTGACCAAGTCAACCCTTATTACAAAACCAGAAAACCCTAATTCTTCGGGCAATGTCAATCAGAGATCCAGATGGAGCCCTGAAGTCTTCTTCTGAGTCTGGTCCCCGCACCAGGTTGCCATGCTTATGTCAAGAATAACTTTGGACATAAGTTAAGTGCTAGGGTTGACAAGTGTAGGTTTGTTGGTTACCCAAAAAAAGATAAGGGATACCTCTTTTATAATGCTACTGAGCAAAAGATAATTGTCAGTAGGCATGCTACATTCTTGAAACAAGAGTTTATCCAAGAAGGATGTAGTGATTCTTCACTTGAGTTGTGAGAAGAACAGAACCAACAAATTGATGAGCCTTCAAATAAAGTTCCTCAACCAGAGGTTCTTGTGGATCAAGAACAGCCACAATACACACCTCCTCTCTGAAGGTCAGAGAGGGTGCGAGGAGCACCTCTCAGATATGGCTTTGTCATCGGGGATGACCATGAAGCCAGTATCATACAGGATGATGATCCTGTGACCTATTCGGAAGCTGTCGAGAGTAGGGACTCTGACAAGCGGCTTGGTGCCATGAAATCTGAAATGAACTCCATGTATTCTAATCATGTTTGGACCATGGTAGATCCACCTGAAGGAATTAACCCGATAGGGTGTACATGGGTCTTCAAGAAGAAGATTGGAGCAGATGGTCAAGTTGAGACCTAAAAGGCTAGGCTGGTAGCAAAAGGTTTTAGACAAAAACATGGTGTAGACTATGATGAAACCTTTTCTCCAGTAGCCATGCTCAAGTCCATTCGGATACTGATTGCCATAGCAGCATACCATGATTATGAGATCTGGAAAATGGATGTAAAGACTGCTTTCCTCAATGGAAACCTTGAGGAAGAAATCTATATGTCACAGCCAAAGGGGTTTGTCTTAAGTGGGAGACCAATCCAGGTATATAAGTTAAAGAAGTCCATTTATGGACTTAAGCAAGCATCAAGGAGTTGGAACATCCATTTTGATGAAACAACCAAAGGATTTGGTTTTATCAAAAATGTGGATGAACCATGTGTGTATAAGAAGACAAGTGGGAGTGCCATTGTTTTCTTAGTTTTGTATATGGATGATATACTGATCATTGGGAATGATATCCTAATATTGCAATCAGTTAAAACTTGGCTATCATCAAAGTTTTCCATAAAGGATTTGGGAGAACCATCCTATATACCGGGTATAAGGATCTATAGAGATAGATCCAAGAGGATGCTAGGCTTATCCCAATCTAGGTACATTGACTTAGTATTGAAGAGATTCAACATGGATGAAAGTAAGAAATGTTACTTGCCAATGAGTCAAGGCATACAACTCTCAAAGAAGATGTCTCCTAAGACATCAGAAGAAAGAGAGAGGATGGCTATGATTCCTTATGCTTCGACTGTAGGATCGATTATGTATGCCATGTTATGTACCAGGCCTGATGTTGCTTATGCCTTGGGCATGTGAGCAGGTTTCAGGCAGATCCAGGAGAGGATCATTGGAAAGCTGTGAAAAATATTCTTAAGTACCTAAGAAGGACTAAAGATATTTTTTTAGTATATGAAGGATCTGAGTTAAAACTAGAAGGTTATACATATTCTAGTTTTCAATCAGATTCAGATGATAGCAAATCCACATCAGGGTATGTCTTCATCCTGAATAGTGATGCAGTTAGTTAGAAAAGTACAAAGCAGCCTACAGTAGCTGACTCAGTCACTGAGGCAGAGTACATTGCTGCTAGTGAAGCTGCAAAGGAAGCTGTCTGGATGAAGAAATTCATCATGAAATTAGGCATGGTTCCTAATGTACAATAGCTAGTGCCATTATACTATGATAACACTGGGGCTGTTGCACAAGCTAAGGAACCAAGGTCTCATCACAAGTCCAAGCACATTCTAAGATAGTTCCACCTCATTCGAGAGATCATTGAAAGACATGATGTTACCATTGAACGAGTTGACACAAAGAACAATAAAGCATACCCATTCACTAAAGCATTAGCCAAGCAGTAGTTAGATCACCACTTGGATTGTTGGGCATAAAGTATAAGGGCGATTGGCTTTAGTGCTAGTGGGAGTTTGATAGAAAAATGCCCTAAGAGCCAATCATTGTTTGGGCCTTTTTGTAAACTTCCAACTCATATATAATATCATTATTTATAATAAAGGCATTTGATTCATCATATACTGCTATGTCATATTTTTGACTATGATGAACCCCATATAGTAGGGCAATAGAATTAGGGTTATGATAAAATAACAGTGAGACCTAATTTCTATAAACCCTAATCTAGAATGTTCCTAGTCATTGGACCATCGATTCGGGGATCAATGAATCCGGTAAGACTAGCTTATCTTATGTATGCTCAGTTGATGAGGGTGGTTGGTCTCATAGCCACTTGTCTAGAGATGCTAATACAAGGATAAGGGTGCTCATTAGATTATGAGTACACAGAAATGATCCGCACCGGGACTATCTTATGGAAGTCTTACTCCTTGTCAAAAGATAGGTCCCAGAGTAGAAGTTGTGCATGTGATCTTCAGACCTGAGGTCACCATGGTTCCTTGTGCACACTAAGCCATACTTTGGTTCATATTCATTCATGGCATTACGACATGTACGGGGTGTTCTGGGTATGGTGGAAGGTGTACGAAGGATGTGAGTGGACCAACAAGAAATTGATCAATCCTGGTAAGAGGATATGTTATACCATGTAATCTCTTTGATGAGTGACTCAAGGAATCTTTGCAAAGTGGGATGATATTAGAAGTGACTTCTAATCAGTCATCAGCTGAGTCCTCATGATCGAGCTGGGATTCGATATGATTAAGTATTAGGGTTTGACATTTATCCATACCAATCACTTAATCGGGATAATGAGAGATCGAAAGATTGAATTGCACGGTAACTTACTACTGAAGGGTATTTTGAGAATTTTTATCAAATTCCTCATCTTCCGGTTAGGCATGACACATTGCTAGATGTCAATCTTGTCTTGTAGGTTTTCATAAACTAATTGGATTGGTTTCATGAGTCAATTCGGTGTGTGAATCGAATTGGACAATTAGGTGAGCCGATTTGACCTAATTAGGTCAATCGGGTTCAATCGAATCAAATCGGCTCAAACCGAAACCTACTGCTAGCTAGATGTGGAACCCAATAGGTCACACACAATAGAGAGTAGGCCAAGGAAGTTACTCATGATTTAATTAGGGTCATGGAATCCTAATTGGTTAGCCAGATTGCATACTAGCATATATAGGCTAACCCAATTCCTAACCCAATTGGATTGGGTCCAGTTGCTTGCTAATTGGGCTAACCTAATTAAGGAAAACCTAAATTAGGTTGAGTCCTAAGTAGAGATAGCCAAATCAGAGCTTGATCTGATTTTATTTTTGACTTTTGGACGTTTTATTGTAGAGTCCATTTGAGTTGGGACTCTAGATGCCAAAATGACACCTTGGCATTCAAAAAGGCCTAGAAGAGTCTATAGTCCTCTGATCTGAAATATTTTTATATGGATGGAAAGAGGATTTAATGCTCTTTCTTTTGACCCATATTGCATATGCTTTGACTAGTCAAAGGTTGCCTAGGGTGTAGATAAAGTTGTCCACAACATAAAGGATTTCTTGGCTCATCTTGGCGCGGGAAATGAAGGTGCGCACAGAAGGACAAAGGCCCTTCTGCAGATGAAACACTTGAGTGTTTCATTTCAGTGGGTGCCTTCTCATCTTATCCCACACCTCTTGGATATGTTTGACCGGTCAAGGCATTTTGAAAGGGCATGAAAAATGGATGGAAACAAAAGTGCGCATGAAGAGATGCGTCTCTTCATGTGGCGTGCACCCTGAAGCAGAGTCCTTTTACTTTCAGGACTCTTCATATTCTCCGGTGTTTGAAGATTGAAGAGGTGCCTCTTGGCTTCCCCGGTTCCGGTACTTGCCATGTGGCAAGTCACAGATTGTCTAAGAAAATGGAAGGATACTAATATGTCTTTTGGTGCATGAGGAGACATATTGGATTTGATTTTCAGTCTTGAAAAATCATATCTAATAACCTGTTGGAGGACATATCACACACCCCTCTTAAAACTAAAAATAAGGGTGGTGATATGAGTTTCAGATCTTTTTCTTTTCATCATAACAAGATATTCTGAGTGTTCTTCCATTTCTCTCTCCCTCCTTCTTAATTTAGGACAAGACTTGTCTTGTTAAGACAAGGTCTTTTCTACTATGACAAGGCTTAGTTTTAGGACATAAGCCTAAGGGATCCTAGAGGAGGGTTGTCCTAAAACCAAAAGTGGTTTAGGACTGTGTCCAGAAAGCCCTACAGTAGGTTAGGGTGTCCTACAGTGGTCAAAGGTCAAAAGGCTGACAAAAGAGTTCTGTTGAAGCTAGCAACCCCGGTAGGGATTCTTCCATGGTACCATTCTCGTGTGGATCACCGTTGGAGGGCTTGCACTTGTGAGCCTCATAAAAAAGATTGGATTTCAGCGATCCAAGTATGTATTCTGACTTCATTTATGTTTCTTTGATTGGTATTGCATAAGGGGATCCTGGGAATTAGGGTTTTCTAGCCATATTAGGGTTTCATGCTTAGAATTTTGTTTTGAAATTCACTTCTGCATGCTGCATGATTCCCGGCACCCTGGGAGAATTCCCATTAGTAGCTGATATTATATTAGGAATAGGAATATTTAGAGATAATGATAGTTTAATTTTATCTTAGTCTTATTGTTTAGAAAAAGTAGTGAGAAAATTTAATATTTTAGACTATACTTGATATGGCATGATCGTTGATTTGGAACCCCCGTCGGATCCAATTGGCTGCCACGCTAGTAGAGGGAGCCACCTGGATGCAATGGCCAGATGAGGCACCAGGATCGAGCCATGGTCAAGGTCTGCTCCCTCGGGGTCGAGCCCTCGATCGAGATCATGCTTCCACCTTTCGAGCCATGGCCGAGGTTAGCTCCCTCGAGGTCGAGCCCTTGGTTGAGGTCATGCTCTCACCTTTCGAGCCCCTAGTCGAGGTCAGCTCTCTCAAAGTTGAGCCCTTGGTAGAGGTCATGCTCCCACCTTTCGAGCCCATGACTGAGGTCAGCTCCCCTAAGGTCGAGCCCTTGACCAAGGTCGTGCTCCTACCTTTCGAGCCCCTGGCCGAGGTCAGCTCACCCGAGGTCGAGCCCTCTGTCGTGGTCGTGCTCTTGCCTTTTGGGCCCCTAGCCAAGGTCGGCTCCCTCGAGGTTGAGCCCTCGGTCGAGGTCATGCTCTCGCCTTTCAAGCCTCCTAGTCGAGGTTAGCTCTCCTGAGGTCAATCCCTCGATCGAGGTTGACCTCTTCCCTCGAAGTCATATAGATCTCTTGTAGGGTTTTGTGTGGTGCTCCCAAGCTTTGGAGAGATTTGGGAGGCCATGGCAGGGATGATCGAGGTGATCCTTAGATACTTGGAGGTGAACAAGCAGTTCCTGGAGATGTTCTATGGGGTTCATGATGTATTCATGGGCAAGTTTAGGAGCTTAGGTTTATAGGATCCCAAGGCCCCAGAGTCATGTTGGGTCAGGGGGCTTGACCCAGGATTTGAGAGAACATGTGAAACATGGGTGTACATGGGCTCAAGTTTAAGGGTTTTCTTAATTGACTTGTTCGGGGAGAGTTTTCTGAGAGATTGTAACATAACCTAGTTGGGTTATGGGGTTGGGTCCAAGTCTAGCTAGCTACCCCTAGGTGTGAAAGGGGGTTCAGTTTGTTAGTAGGTTAGCCTAGTTGGTTTGGTGGTTAGTTGGTTGGTTGTAACCACTTAGAAGCTTAACCACCTAAGGAGTCCTAACCAGTTTGGGTCCAAGAAGATGAAGCCTAATAACCCAAGAAGTCTTAACCTAACAAGAAGACTAAAAGACCAAGATTTACTCACTCAAGGAAGTCTAACCACTGCCCCATCTATTTAATGAGAGAGGGACGTGCGATGGTTTGGACGATCTCCGGTTTTGCATGATGGAGTCCATGGGGGATTGCCCCATTTGGGGTGTCCTTGGTTATGAGAGAGGATCATGAGGCTTAGCTCACGGTCCTGGGATGGCATCTTCTTGATATGGGAGGCCTACGGTTCAAGAGAAAGAGAGAAGGGTGGTGCGCGTGAGGTGTTGTTTTCACATGGAGGTTCTTCTTCCTGGTTTAACCATGGAACTTCTATTGGTATTCTCCCAGGAACAGGAAATTACAATTAAAAAGGCATCAGCAGCTTGTTGTAGTGGAAGCAGATATAAAAATAATTTATATGTAATCATGCAATTCATAAATAAATCTAATTTATTTATCATAAATTCCTAACATGCTGCATGACATGAGAAAGATATTAGATATGAAATAAAAATTATTTTAAGTACAAAATACATACCTAGATCGCTATCCGGGCCTGCTTTGAAAAGCGTACAGATCCGCCACTAAAAAGCCAGGTTCTGTCGGAGTTGCGCAATCGCCCGACCTTTGCTGGTTCCATACGAAGCTCTCACAACCGAGTCGTAGAGGGCACCAGAATGCTAGATCCTTGCAGCCCTCTCCTCTTTCAGCACATCATTTGCTTTAAAAACTGTGCCGATCCAAATCCGGACCGGCTTTCGGCTTCTGTCTTGCAATCAGAGTGCAAGACTTTTGGACTTCTTACTATCTACTTCCTCTTTTAAATAAGACCTCTCAACACTCTTGAAGATCACAAGGAAGAAATAAAGTGGAAGGAGAGAAGAAGAGATGGTGCCCAGGAGAGAGATTATCTGAAGAAGATGCCCAAACTTAATTCACGCCAAAAGAGAGAGTAAGTTCGGCCACCCCTCTCTCTTCTTCCTTTTATAACTTTCATGGTAAATCTCCCTAAATATTACATGCCATAAATAAAGGAGTTTCGTTTGGTTTAGGTTTGAATTTTAAGAGTGGAAGAGGACTCTTCCCTCCCTTAATTTCTCCATGCCTAAACTCTATTACCGCCCTCTTTATTTTGTTGTACAAAATTTTCTCCCAATTCTCCATGCCAAAATGGGATAAGCCTCTTTTATTTATCCACCCCTAAATAAAAGGAAGTAGATTTATCTAGTTTAGGTTTTAAGAGGAGTAGAAGAGGACTCTTCCTCCTCTCTTATTCTCTCACGCCTAAACACAATTACCGCCCACTTATTCATGCCAAAACTCTTTTGTTGCCCAAAATAAATGGGACCCACTAGGATGGCATGTGGAGGGAGAGGAGACAAGGAGAGAGAGTCCCAGTCTAATTGGACTCTAGGTCTTGGTCCAAATATAATGGTTTTACAATCAAACTGAAGCCGATTTTAAATCCGATCGAATTATTTCGAAGCAAACATTGACCCGAATCAATTAGGATTAATAATTAAGTCTAAATCAATTAAATTAAATCTAATTTAATTTAATTAATAATTAGTCCATAATTAATTAATTGTAACATTTATAATTAGGTCAAATATTAATTGTAACACTTACAATTAAGTCCAAATTGATTTGCTAATTGGTTACTTGAGCTTCTGATGTATGTAACCCCTTAGGTCCTATCCTGTCTGGTAATGAGATATGCTATAATCTCTATTATACATCATCAAAACTCCTTTCGATGGACTGAAACAATTTCAGCTTAACCCTAATTAGGATCATCGATCCGAGAATGATCCTAACGGGTTCTCATAATTCACCAGTGACACCTAGTAGTATGTAGTGGCAACCCAGCAGAATAAGATTGGAATCCCTAGGTGTAGTTATCATGTGATTTGGTTCCTTTATCATAATCCCGACATGATGTTGGTTGCGGATACTCGTCAAATGCATCAGTCATATGCTTAACATAATTGACTCAAGTCCAATTGTGATACTAATGAAAACACCTTTTCATTATCACCCTGCTATAGCCATAGACTTCTGGACTTAATCTCATTAAGCTTGCATAGGATTATACCTTACTAATAAGACTGATAGATCCCTACAAGTGAACACCCTACTCCTACAATAAACATACTGCAGCCAACGAACACCGCAAGGTCCTGTATGGATAGGAACCATGTGATTGTGCTGTCAAACTATAGCAACCTTATCGTGAGTAGTCGAGACACTCTAGGTCAAGGAACTATTCATATAACTACAGCATCAGGAAGTTATCGACGAGTGAGTAGTCATCCATCGAACTTCCTATACTTGGTCATGCTTAGTACCGTTGATCTCTATCAACTACCTGCACTCTCACTCTAATGTCACCACACTGTAGGTCAGAGACTCATCTACCCTAAAAGGAAAGTGATCTGTGCACCGATTTTAACAGATCAATCACCGTCCTCATGATATTCCAACAATCGAGAGCATTTAGGAGTTAATATATAAAGACACATATCTCAGATTCTCAACTATTAAGAATATGTGTCATTGTCCATTAACTCTATAGACAATTCATAGACACAATAATATGAATGAAACTAATGCCCCTTATTAATAAAGAAGAATTAAGTACAAAGTTAATGCCCTAAAAATTATAATGTGTCAAGCCAACATGGCTTTTAGGGCATACATCTAACAATCTCTCACTTGCACTAAAGCCAATAGGCTACATATCTAAGTCCCATTTTCTCAAAGTGGACTTCAGCCTTCTGTTGGCTTAGAGTCTTAGTCAATGGATTTGCCACATTATCCGTGGAGTCTACTCTTCGCACCTCAATATATTTCTTCTCGAGATAGTCGCGTATGATATGAAATCACCGCTCAATATGCTTAGACTTCTGGTGAGACCTGGGCTCCTTAACAAGAGCTATTGCATCATTATTATCATAATATATGGGGATGGCATCAGATGGCATGACTCCAAGCTCTGCGATGAACTTTTTGTACCAGAAGGCTTCTTTTGCAGCTTCAGAGGCAGCGATGTATTCTGCTTCCATTGTTGAATCTGCTATGATGGGCTGCTTAGAACTTTCCCAACTAGTTGCCCCACCATTGCATAAAAACATAGATCCTGATGTAGACCTTTTATCATTAGGATCATATATAAAGTTTGAGTCTATATATCACTTTATCCCTAATTCTGAACTCCCTCCAAAGACTAAGAACAAATCTTTAATTCTTCTCAAGTACTTAAGAATATTCTTCATAGCTATCCAGTGTTCTTCACCTGGATTCGACTGATATCTACTCGTGACACTCACAGCAAGAGCTATATCAGGTTGAGTACACAACATGACATACATAAGGCTTCCAATTGCCGAAGCATATGGAATCTTGCTCATGCGCTGAATCTCTTCAGGTGTGTTGGGACACATTTTCTTGGAGAGATTAGTGCCATGCAGAATAGGTAACAATCCTCTTTTAGAGTTCTCCATCCTGAACCTTTTGGCACTTCCTCTATGTACAATTTTTGTGAAAGGCCAAGCATCCGATTAGATCTATCTCTATAGACCTTAATCACCAAAATATAAGATGCTTCACCTAAGTCTTTCATAAGGAATTCCTTAGATAACCAACTTTTGACTGAAGTCAATATGGGAATATCATTCCCTATAAGGAGGATGTCATCCACGTACAATACGAGGAATGTCACTGCCCTCCCTCTGGCCTTCCTATAAACACATGGCTCATCCTCATTTTTGATAAAATCAAATGATTTGATTGCATCATCAAAATGAGTATTCCAACTCTGAGAAGCTTGCTTCAATCCGTAGATTGATCTATGCAGCTTGCAGACCTTATGATTTTCATCATTGGAAGTGAAACCCAAAGGGTGCTCCATATAGATATCTTCCTCAAGATATCCATTCAAGAATGCAGTTTTCACATCCATCTGCCATATCTCATAATCATGATATGCTGTAATTACAAGCAATGTACGGATGGACTTCATCATAGCTACTGGTGAAAAGGTATCATGATAGTCAATGCCTTTACGTTGACTATACCCTTTCGCCACTAACCTAGCTTTAAAGGTCTCTACCTTACCATCTGTACCTATTTTTCTTTTGTAGATCCATTTACAACCAATAGGTACAATACCTTCTGGTGGATCTACCAAGGACCAAACTTGGTTAGAATGCATTGAATCAATTTCTGACTTCATAGCATTCAACCATTTCTCGGAGTCGATGTCTGACATCGCCTCATCATAAGTCTTAGGATCAATCAATTGATCCTTGTCCCCAACAAGAAACATTTCCTTTAAATCCTCTGTAAGCATACCCAAGTACCTTTCAGGAGGTTTGGAGACTTTAATAGACCTACGAGGTAGAAGAGTATTTACGTGTATTGGTTGATTGGGTTCGATCAGATCTCCAGCTGGTTGCTCTTCAGAGACTTTCTCATCAAGCTCAGTTAACCTCCCACTACCACCTTCCTGAATAAACTATTTTTCAAGAAATGTGGCATGTCTACTCACAATCACATTATAATCTTCTGGAAGGTAAAAATAATATCCTAAAGTTTCTTTAGGATATCCTATAAACCGAGCTTTCACAGATCTTGATTCCAACTTGTCCGCCATTAGCCTTTTGACATAGGCTGGACATCCTCAAATCTTGAAATGAGCAAGACTTGGTTTCTTACCATGCCAAATCTCATATGGTATGGTAGGAACAGATTTAGATGGAACCTTATTTAGAATGTAAATTGAAGTTTGTAAGGCATATCCCTAAAGAAATAAAGGTAAGTCAGTGAAGCTCACAATGGATCGGACCATATCTAATAATGTCCTATTTTTCCTCTCAGACATCCTATTATGCTGAGGTGTACTAGGTGGAGTCCATTATGAGACTATGCCATTGTCCTTAAGATAACCTAAAAATTTTCTACTAAGGTATTCTCCTCCCTGATTTGATCGAAGAACCATCAGGGTTTTACCTATTTATTTTTCTACCTCATGTTTGAATTCCTTGAACTTTTCAAAAGCTTCAGATTTGTAACTCATAAGAAACACATAACCATACTGTGAACAATCATTAGTGAAGGTTATGAAGTAGTAAAAACCACCCCTGGACTGCACATCAAATGGACCACACACATCAGTGTGTACTAGGGCAAGTAATTCTGTGGCCCTCTCCCCATGTCTTATAAAGGGTAACTTGGTCATTTTGTCTTGAAGACATGACTCACAAGGTGGGTATGATTCAGAATTAACTGAATCTAGAATCCCATCCCTTTCCAGTTTATTAATTCTGTCCTCACCTATATGACCGAGCTTTAGATGCCACATAAATTTATCATTTAGGTCATCTCTAGGATGTTTATGTCCTATGGCATTCACTTTAATTTTCTTGTTAATGTTCAAAGATGCATCGGCATGCAAATGATAGAGACTGTCAATTAAAATAGCTTTTGCAAATCTAATTTATTTCTCAAATAAATGCTACAAAAGTCTTTATTGAATATAAATTCAAATCCTTCCTGTGCTAGCACAGAGATAGAAATCAAATTTCTACTAGCTCCAGGCACAAAATAACAGTCACTAAGAACTAATCTAAACCCTAAAGGTAACACTAGAGAATATGATCCAATGGCTTGAGCAGCAACTTTTGCTCCATTTCCGACACGTAGGACCATCTCACCTTCTCTTAGCATTCTACTTCTTTTCAGACCCTGCATTGAAATGCATAATGAGCACTAGAGCCAGAGTCTAAAATCAGCTGGAAGTAGATGAAACTGTGAGGTTAGATTCAATAACGAGTATATGCTTACCTTCATAAGGTGCAACCTACTTTTGTTTCTTCAGGCTTTCCAGGTAGAGAGGATAATTCCTTTTCCAGTGGCCATCTGTGTTGCAGTGGAAACATTTTCCTTTGCTAACCTTGGCTTTCTTGGGAGTATCCTTCTTCTTCTATTTACTTTCCTTCTTCTGCTTCTTTGCAGGTTTCTTCTTCTTCTAAGTAGACTTTCTTTTGGAGGAAGACTGCTCCATAGAGTAAACAGAACCCCTTGAACTCTTCAGGGTCCCCTCATTGCTTACCAGCATGTTCAACAATTCAGGCAAAGTGTAGTTCAACTTGTTCATATTATAGTTTATAACAAATTGAGCATATGAACTAGTCAAGGATTGGAGGATCAAATCTACCTAAAGCTCCTTATGAATAGGAATGCCCAGCTTCTCAAGCTATTTGATGTCCTTGATCATTGTCAAACAATGATCGTGCATTAACTACCCTTCATGCATCTTGTTGTTGAAAAGCCTTTCGATACTTCAAAGCATGCAATCCAACTTTGTTCACCATATAATTCTTGTAGGTGAATCAGAATCGATTTAGTAGTTGGCATATCCTCATGTTGGCTCTGCAATTCATTTGACATTGAGGCCAACATATAACACTTAACCTTATTATCATCTTCCATCCATTTCTCATGTGCAGTCATCTGACGACCACTTGGATGGTCGAGTAAGATAGGGGGTTCTTGGTCAAGCACATAGCCCAACTTCTCATAACTCAAAACAATTTTGAAGTTTCTTATCCAATCTTTAAAATTAAGGCCAACTAGTCAATTTGTCTCTAGAATACGGACTAAGGAATTTGAAGCAGACATGGTTAACTGCAAGAGTAGAAGGTTCAAATTAGATACTTTATACTTAATTATAAAAATTATTCTAGGGTCTTTAAGAAATAATTTTAGAACTCTCACTATTTTCTCAGACCTCTCACACTCCCCATGGAGATGCAAAAATCCTACGACTCTAGATTTTTAGTGGGTGCTACGGTCCCATCGATGTGTGGCACCCACCATATCCGGTTATTGGTAACATGCTACACCAATAAGTGGCCAACTCTTGTCCAATGTATCTAATACAAGTTATAGCTCTTGGTCTCTAAATCATGGAACCTCAATGTGCCCGTTTATTGGTCAAATCATTTGTTAAGTCAGACCCATCATTCCTGCTAGACAAAGCCATCATTGAATCCCCCGTTTATTGGGTCCAACCCTATCAGTGCTTAGCAACATCTCATGCCTAATAAGGTGGTTGTGTTTTCCCGATGCAACTGCACCACTGTAACCAGCCGAGAATAATCAACACCAGTAGGACACCCGCACACCTATAATAGTGGAAGACCTATGACTTAATATTCATTGGGAGCTTAGGTTCAGGTCTTTTCAAAATTGATCAGTCAAATCATGACTAACCAATTACATTCAGTCAGTACAATCTCATGTCTGACTAAAATTACATTAGGTCAGCACAATCTCATGTCTGACTTAATATAACCAACATGGGTGAACTCAAATCAAAAGTGACCCTTTTTAAAACTTAATCAACCAAATTGGCTAGGTCAGTTTGATCCATGGGAGGGTTCTGCAAATATACCCTCTTTCCACCAAACTAGTTGGTTAAGAAAGAGTTAGCCCCATTTAGCAAACAATGATCAAAACCTTCCTTAGACACCAATTGACTAACAAGATTCAATTAGGTCATCTAATGATCTGGGCTCATCACTGAGCCAAATTAGGTCTTAACTTATCGATTCACTATCAAATGAATCGATCTAACCAGACTACATCTAAAACCAATTTTGAGCACACTTGACCTAACCCAAATCATTAGTGTTACTTGCTCAAAATCATATTAGGGTTACTAGTTGATCTAATCAATCCCTAATCATGTTGTCCAATCTCTAGACCTAATTTGTTCAACCCAAACCCTCATGTACCTAATTTAATATTCTTGATCAAATCAATTTTAAAATTAGGTTTAAGTGCATGACATTAATGGCTTATGATCATAAATCATATAAAGATCTAAACCCTAATTTTGTGCATCTCATACAACAACATACATAGTCATAAATCGATCAAAACCCTTTTGAAAACCCTTTTTCAAAATCGGTATACATCAAAGTAGGACAACCTTTACACTATAGAGGGTAAACCCTATAGCAGGACAACCTTATGTCACTTTGTGCAACCTTTGATCAATTTAATTTCAAATTATTAATTTTAATTTCAGATCTGAGAATTATGATTTTAATTTCAAAAATAATTTTTCAAAACATAAAATTCTTTGCTAGAACAATCTCATGTTCAATATAGATCCAAAAAATCATAATCTTTCTAACTGATCTGAATATTTTTCAGATCAAATTCTCATGCATGCATATTAAAGAGAGAACCTGGCTCTGATACCACTATTGGTATTCTCCCAGGAACGGGAAATTGCAATTAAATAGGCATCAGTAGCCTGTCGCAGCGAAAGCAGATATAAAAATAATTTATATCTAATCATGCAATTCATAAATAAATCTAATTTATTAATCATAAATTCCTAACATGCTACATGACATTAGAAAGATATTAGATATGAAATAAAAATTATTTTAAGTATAAAATACTTACCTGGATCGCTATCCGGGCCTACTCTAAAAAGTGTGTAGATCCGCTACTAAAAAGCCAGGATTCTGTTGGAGCCGCGCAATCGCCTGGCCTCTGCTGGTATCCACATGAAGCTCTCATAACTGAGTCATAGAGGGTACTGAATTGCTAGATCCTTGCAGCCCTCTCCTCTTTCAGCAAATCATCTGCTTTAAAAATTGTGCCGATCCGAATCTGGACCGACTTTTGGCTTCTGTCTTGCAATTAGAGTGCAAGACTTTTGGACCTCTTACTATCTACTTCCTTTTTTATAGAAGACCTCTCAACACTCTTGAAGAACACAAGGAAGAAATAAACTGGAAAGGAGAGAAGAAGAGATGGCACCTAGGAGAGAGATTATCTAGAGAAGATGCCTAAACTTAATTCACGCCAAAAGATAGAGTAAGTTCGGCCACCCCTCTCTCTTCTCCCTTTTATAACTTTCACAGTAAATCTCCCCAAATATTACATGCCATAAACAAAGGAGTTTGGTTTGGTTTAGGTTTGAATTTTAAGAGGAGTGGAAGAGGACTCTTCCCTCTCTTAATTTCTCCATGCCTAAACTCTATTACCGGCCTCTTTATTTTGTCGTACAAAATTTTCTCCTAATTCTCCATGCCAAAATGGGATAAGCCTCTTTTATTTCTCTACCCCTAAATAAAAGGAAGTATATTTATCTGGTTTAGGTTTTAAGAGGAGTAGAAGAGAAGGACTCTTCCTCCTCTCTTATTCTCTCACGCCTAAACACAATTACCGCCCACTTATTCATGCCAAAACTCTTTTGTCACCCAAAATAAATGGGACCCACTAGGATGGCATGTGGAGGGAGGGGGAGACAAGGAGAGAGAGTCCCAATCTAACTGGACTCTAGGTCTTGGTCCAAATGTAATGGTTTTACAATCAAACTGAAGCCGATTTTAAATCCGATCGAACCATTTCCAAGCAGACATTGACCCGAATCAACTAGGATTAATTAATTGAGTTTAACTCAATTTAATTTATTATAATCTAATTAATAATTAATTCATAATTAATTAATTGTAATATTTATAATTAGGTCAAATATTAATTGTAACACTTATAATTAAGTCCAAATTGATTTGCTGATTGGTTACTTGAGCTCCTGATGTGTGTGACCCCTCAGGTCCTATCCTATCTGATAATGAGACATGATATAATCTCCATTATACATCATCGAAACTCCTTTCGATGGACTGAAACAATTTCAGCTCAATCCTAATTAGGATCATCGATCCGAGAATGATCCTAACGGGTTCTCATAATCTACCAGTGACACCTAGCAGTATGTAATGGCAACCTAGCAGAATAAGATTAGAATCCCTAAATGTAGTTACCATGTGTTTCGGTTTCTCTATCATAATCCCAACATGATGTTGGTTACAGATCCTCGTCAAACCCATCAGTCATATACTTAACCTAATCGACTCAAGTCCAATTGTGATACTAATGAAAACACCTTTCATTATCACCCCGCTATGGCCATAGACTTCTGGACTTAGTCTCATTAAGCTTGCACAGGATTATACCTTACTACTAAGGCTAATAGATCCCTACAAGTGAACACCCTACTCCTACAATAAACTTACTGCAGCCAACGAACACCGCAAGGTCCCGTATGGATAGGAACCATGTGATTGTACTGTCAAACTACAGCAACCTTATCATGAGTAGTCGAGACACTCTAGGTCAAGGAACTATTCACACAACTACAGCATCAGGAAGTTATCGACAAGTGAGTAGTCATCCGTATAACTTCTTGTACTTGGTCATCCTCAGTACCATTGATCTCTATCAACTACCTATACTCTGACTCCAATGTCACCACACTATAGGTCAGAGACTCATCTACCCTAAAAGGGAAGTGATTGTGCACCGATTTTAATGGATCAATCACCATCCTCATGATATTCTAACAATCGGGAGCATTTAGGAGTTAATCTATAAATACACATGTATCAAATTCTCAACTCTTGAGAATATGTGTCATTGTCCATTAACTCCATGGATGATTCATAGACATAATAATATGAATGAAACTAATGCCCTTTATTAATAAAGAAGAATTAAGTACAAAGTTAAGCCCTAAAAATTATAATGTATCAAGCCAACATGGCTTTCAGGGCATACATCTAATAGCTTCTTGGCTTGGTGAGAGATGGCTTCAGGTTTGGAGAAGGGTGGCATCTTGTATGTGAGGGTTTTCATATGGGTCTTCTCAGTTGTGAGAGGAGGTGCCAGTGTCCCATTTTTGTGTATTGTAACAAAGTTCTTCTCCAAGGAATACAATCTCTTTTATCTCCTATATCTCCTTTGCTTATTGAATCCAAGAACAGGTTATTGCTAGTTTCTTGAATCAAGGAGGTTGGTTCTTGATTTCTCGCTCACTATTTTTGCAATGTAGGCACTGATCCAGATCCTCAACAAGTGGTATTAATGCCTAGGAATCTCTATAATTGGTATCAGAGCGATGTTCTATCAGGGTGAGGCTCTCTCAGAGCCTTGTTCGAGTATTATAAGAGAAGACACCCAAGGAATTGTGGTTGAGATTGCACACTATGTACATGGGAAAGAATATGTGTAACAAGTTAGTACTGAAGAAGTAATTGTACAGCCTTCGGATGTAGGAGGGCTAGGATATTACGGGACACATTTAGTTGTTCGACCAGATGAGCATGGATTTGCTTAACATTAGGATAGATTTTGAAGAGAAAGATAAGAGTCTGCTGCTTTTATGTTCACTACCCAGGAGCATCGATCTGTTGGTGACTACACTACTGTATGAAAAGGAGATGCTGGTGTATGAGGAGATAATATTAATGCTAAGGTCCAATGAGCAGCAGGAATGGATGATGAAGAGGGAGGTCTTTCAGGAGGGTTTGGCTATATCAAAGAGGCCAAGAAAATGGAAGAACAAAGGTGAATAGGTGGGACAGGTATAGTCCAGGATAGGCAGCATGGCAGGAAAGTGCTACAAGTGTGGTGTAGCAGGGCACTTTAAGCAGGAGTGTCTGCTTAGGAAGAAGTGCAGAGATGGAGAAAGGAAAAGCCCAGATATTTTAGATTTCATCACTGGGTCAAAGGAAGAGTTGGATGAGCTCTTGGTTATTTCAAAGGAGCCTGTGAGGTGTAGTGTATCTAAAATAGTCTTGGAGAGGTTCGTGGGTTGCGAAGGGTCCGAGGAGGTAGCGACAGGGTAAGAGGTACAGTGGCAGGCTCAGTAGGGCTGTGTTAATTGGCTGGCCTCAGGATTTCATTCTATGATATTAGGTGGACTTTAATTTTAGGTTGAGCACTGGGAAGAGGTGTCTTCATGGGTGGAGTAGGATTCGATACGAGTTCAGAGTGGGAGGTGCAGGGATACTGGCCATATCCTGGCATAGGTGCCAGGGGTGCACTTAGCCAGGTGGAGCAAAGTGTGCAGAGATTGGCATGGCTTTAAGGAGACTGTGTCTGGTAGAGCTCCAGTTACAACGGGTGTCGGTTTAGGTTCGCTATGGTCTCTCTAGGGAAGTCCAAGAAAAAGACTGATGCAGTTGCCAAGCAGAAGGAAGGCTACAATGGTGGTGCCAAGGTACAAGCAAGGATCTTCAGCTAAGGAGGCGGTCATCTCAAAGGCCTCCAAGGGAGCTCAGCAGCAGAAGGGTATTGGCAGAGGCAAGGAGGTACACACAAGAGGCTGTCAGGACATGCAGTTATAGCGAGATTATGCAGGAGTGATTCGGGACTACTTACGCATGAAAACTAATTTACTATTATTTAGGGGTGAGTTAAGATTAGTTATCCCAAATTTAGAGCCAAAGTTCTAAGCAGGGGATCCTAGAGACAATAGAAGAACATGCACACGAAATAGATCCTAAATAATGAAAAGAAAAGGACCACCAAGGCTAAGAAGCCCCGGTAGGGCTAGCTCTCCTACAATATCACAACTTGTAAGTCTAGGGGGTGTACCTGGCAGTGATTTGATGATGAATCCATGAAAGGGTCGCTCTATGCTCCCGGACGTGCCCTGGAAGATCAAGCTGAGACCCCATGGATCCATGGCTTTCATCTGCCAACCCGAAAGCTGGTCGGATGGAATCCTAAATTCAAGAACTTCGAGAGACCTGCAAAATGCCAAGGGAAGGTTAGAAAACAAGGAAGAAATAGGGTAGATGGCTGAAAGAAGAAAGGGAAGAAGGGTTGGATGTGGGGTGGCCAAGATATGGGGCATCCAAGGATGATGGAGTTACAGGGCGGCTAGGGTTTGATAAATTGGGCCTCACACCCCTTGATGCTTAAAGAGCAAAGGCATATTTGGGTCTCACAACCACTCCTTACGGACGACAAAACATAAAGCAAATAACTCTCAAGAAGACTTTTATTTCATGAATAAGATGATGAAATTTTCATACAAGGGGTCCCTTATATGGAGTTATGAGACTTAGGGCCCAAGCAAAAGAAAATAAGGAAAATAAGGGGCACCCACTTCTTTCTTCTCTTGGCTTGGGGTGGACCACTTCTTTCCTAAGCAACCTAGCATGAATCATGGGATTCATGTTTATCTATTTTGACTTTCCTTCTTGTCATGCGGGCATGTGGAGCTGGTGTGCTTGGGGTGTGGAAGGGGTGTGCTGGCATGTGGACATCAACTCCTCATGCATGGGCTGACTTCATGATCCTCCAAGTAATCTTAGGTGGCAAAATCCATGGTGTGACTGGGACTCCACAGGCTACTAAGGTGGTACATTGGGTGGCATCCTTCTCATGCTTGAGTCTTCTCTGACTGGGCTTGACTCATTATAGACTCAATACAACTAGACATGATTACAAGACCTAAAATGGTAAATGGCTTAACATGAGCTGACCTGACCAACTAAGCTCAACTGAGCTGAACATAATCCAAAACTTAACTCAGAAAAATTCTAATGGTATGAGTTGACTCTAAATACAGGACTCAAGTGTAACAAGGCCTGAAAAATAAAACTCAAGGCCCAAATATAGGACTCAATGGGCACAATCGTGTTGGAAATTATGTCCCAAAGCCAATCGCCTGGGTTATAGGCGGTTGTGCTGAGTATTATACTCTTTCTTTGAATTAATAAAATATTATTTTTTGGCAGCTCATCACATATTGTATTTCCCTGAAATGAACTCTTTCCATGTGATGAAGTCCTTAGGACTACACTGACTTCGATACAGAGAGGATGTATCAAGTGGTCCTTAAACCTTGTTCACAACCAAAGGATATATTGTACTGGACAGCAATATATCAAGATAGGTTGTTGTAGTTCACATCGTTTGGTTATCCTCTTGACCTAATGAGTGTGGTGACACTGATGTGATCTACAAGTGGGATATGTGATATCTCATTGAATGTGACTCCGTGCAGCCCCTTTCTGCCAAAGGGATACTCACGATTGGATATGGGTATATGTGTCCCTCAGACCTGAGGTCATCACGGTAGCTTGCAAGCAACTCCCTGTGCTTTGGTGCCGGACTACCTGGATTTTTAATCTGGTGACGGAAGGTTTCTAGGTACAGCAAGTACTTATGGAGCAGTGATGGACCAAGATGGGATTGACCTGTCCAAACAGTTTGGATTGAATGTCTCACAGTATCTCAATTTAGCAAATCCTCGGCCGGGGTAGCCCTAGTGAAGAGTCACTGGGCTTGCGAGGTTGAGACACATAGTCGACTGACTCAGTCTGGGTTGGCAGCCCAATCTCAGTCGTCCTGAGCATTAGAGGTCAAAGGGATGAATTATACGGTAACCATATGCTAGAGGTTCGATAGCTTGCTCCCGCATCTTCGACCTATCCGGACGCCGGGACCCATTGCTAGATGGTTTCCTGTGCTGGTACTAGAATTGTTCTAGTGCTACCATTTAGGTTCGAACCTATGAGGTCACATGCCATAGAGGATAACTCTCTGATCCGGATACCGATTATGATTGGGATCGTCTCGGTTTTATGGTCACAGTATTTTTTGAGCACTCATTTTTCCATCTTGCCCTTGTTTGTGTCAACCGAAAATTATTCCGGGTTGACCAGGACTGCACCAGGATTTTTCTGAATCAGTTTTGAAATGATTCGGAGCTCGTTTCGGCCTTCAATTGGTTGTGAACCAATTTTACTCCCTTGAACCAATTTTAATTGGGTTTGAACCGGTTCAAATTGGATTGAACCAAGAGGGGGTTGGACCATTTTTTGATTGAACCATTTTCTTTGAACCGGTGACCATTTTACATGGTAATTCGCTGGGAAGTTTTTCCTGCATTCTGTGAAGGCCAAACGACCAAAGAAATCCAAGCGTCCACCCATTGGGCATTGTCCCTTCCTCTCCTCCACCCGTCCATTAAACCTTGTTAATTGCTGGTTAATGGTGAACGGCAGCAGTTCCTCTTAGCCTCCCCGTCTCTCCAACTCCCTCTCCCTGCTGTCCTATAAAATCTCCAGCATATGCCCTGTTTCAGCGTGTTGATTTTCACCATGTGAAGAGCTGAAAACCTGTAGTCCCCATTGAGTGTTTGAGAGGCTTTGAGGCTTGATCCACTCTCCATTTTAGAGTGCTCTTGAGGCTGAGTTTTGGAGGGTGTGAGGGAGAGTTACAAGGTCCATTTCTTTGTCTCTTAGAGTGCTCAAAGCCTGGACTGCAGCAAGGCCTGGTTGCTGCCATCCATTGTGATTGAGTCTCCTTCCAGCGGCTAGCACCGCGCGTGAAGGTGGATCGGAGGGCCCCCAGCGTGTCTCCCCTCTAGAGGGAGTTCCCTTCTACTCCTAGGAGCAAGCCTTGCAAGCCGGCATCCCCGCTACAACTTCAAACGCCAAGAACAACGCTGCTGGTTTTCTGCAACCAGAATTTCAGCAGCAGGTTTTTGAGCATTTTTTACATCCTGTACACTGTGATTTGGTTGCAGATTTCGGTGGAAAATCGAAGAAGACTTCTCCACCTTGCTGCTGCTTCGATTCAGGAGCAAACGGAGGTCCGGAAGCCATCGTTCCGGTGACGTTTTTCCATCCTAAAATAGAGTTTTCTGCCGTCCAAGGAAGAAGAAGACTGGAATAAGTTTATCCCACTTATTCCAGCCTATTCCAGCTTTATCCCAGAGTTATTCCAGTCGGAATAAGGTATGAAAAAATTAATTTTTTTTCATGCATGAATTGAATTTTTAATTCAAATATTTTATAAATATTTTATAGCATTTGATATGCTTGTTTGCAACTAGAATTAGATTAGTTTCTGGGCAGAGCAGATTTCCGCTGTGAGGATTTTAAAAAATTTTTAAAATTCAATCTGCTCCCATAGTTGTTTGCATGCCTAGTGTAGGATCATGTCAAACCACCTGCAACGATTTCTTTCATTGGTATCAGAGCCAGGTTGCATGTGTAATCTAATCTAGTATGCATGTTTAATAGATTAAAATTGGTTTAATCTAATATGTATCCAAATTTCTTTTTGGAACCTAGTTGAGACCTTCACCATGACCGTGTGTCTTTGACATGATGCGGATCGTCTGTGTTAGCCTCTTCAGAAGGATCCTTAAAGAATATTAAAACTTAAAAATTATTTTAATTTGGTGATACATGTTTTAGGCATGTTTTATATGAATATAAAATATGTGTAAAATATCTTGATGCATGTTTTTTTGTTATGTAAAATTGTTTTACATTGAGACTTAATTAAAAAATATTTTAATTAAGTGTTTGGCTTATTTAAAAAAAAAAAATTTAGGTTTATAAAATCTAATCAAAATTTGCATAAGCCATTTTGGGTTAAATTGGGTTAGCTCATTAGTTGGGTCCATAACTGGGTTAGACCTAAGTTTAGTTGAACCAGATTAAAAGAAGATTAAACAAAAGTTGTTTAAGGCCCTTCTTTAGAACTATCTAATAGTTAGATTAGTTGATCTGTTCATCTAAAATGGATCCAATTAGTGGCTCAGTGGATGCCCGAGTCTTTAGGCTAGTCTGATCGAGTCTGGTAAACTGACTGGTGTCGAGGTAGGTTTGGCATTGTGATCATGGTTGTATGAGGCTACCTCTTTCCTGGCCAACTTGGTTGGTGTCTAGGAAAGATGGTTAATGGCGGTTACTCATCCATGATCTCACCTACCTGGCTAGTCGAGTCGACCAGAACTGATTAGAAAAGCTCAATGACTCGACTTAACCCATGTCACCCAGGTTGATCGGTCTGACTGATCTATAGGTGCCCATGGATCATTTGTTGATTTATATCAACCCTCCTAGAATCTGAATGATTCAGTGAGAGGATGATCCATGTCCTTGTCTTTTCTTCTGTCATAACTAAAAATCCTCTAAAATTATTAGGTCCTTAAAAAGACTAAGTCAAGGAGTTGACAATGTCTTAGCCTCCTATTAAGTCGGTTAGAAATGTGTCCACTAGCTTGGTGTGCATCGACAGTTCCAAAGAACGGGTGTACATCCAGTGACTGGAATTTCTATCTGATCGATGATGGTTCAGTGCAACCTCCTTAACGGGACCAGGTGGGCCGGCCAAAGTCGGGCTTGGTCTTTAGTTAGCTGGAAGCATTGGATTTGTCATTTTAATGGTTGGACCTAACCAGAGACCTGCAATAGGAGGCCCCAAGGCCGATTGGGGTGTTCTCTGGGGCAAAATAAAATACTGAAAATTGTTTAGTGAAACAATTGGTTTACGAACCTACCTTTAGGCTCGTTTGGGTGAGCCGGCCAAAGTCGGGCTCATGCGAGGCCTATTGGATTTCAGTACCCACTTGAAAAAGTGTTTTCACGGATTGGAGTTAGAGGCTACCAATCTAAAAAATTAGTGGGAGAAACTTTTAGACTAAAGTCTAAGTCTTTTGGTTAAATTATTAATTCATACACTAATTTGGTCTTATTTTCTTTTTAGATGTCTTCTAATTTATCGCTCCGGTCACTTCTCGATAACGAGAAGTTAAATGGTCATAACTTTGATAGTTGGTATCGAAGATTAAGAATTGTTATGGAGCATGAGCGGATCCTCTATGTAATAACGGATCCGGCACCTGAAATCCCCACTGCTAATGCACGGAGTGCGGTCAGAGACACTTATCTGAAGTGGGTCTCCGATCGGACTACTGTCTGATGCATTATGTTAGCGGCGATGAACGACGAGTTCATTCGCAAATTCGAGGAGGCCCAACCTGATGAAATCCTTCAAAAGTTGAATGAATCCTTCGGCACCCCAGATGATGTAGAACGGTACAAAGTGTCTTGTGCCATCTACAACTCCAAGATGCCGAATGGTGATTCAGTCACTGATCATGTATTGTACATGATCGAGCTGATTGAAAAGCTGGGCAAACTCGGATGCCCCTTGCACGAGCAGCTCGGCAAGGATGCGATCCTGAATTCTCTTCCCTCCTCCTATCTTGATTTTCTCGATCATTACAGAATGAACAAGCCTGCAGTCAACTACCATGGTATTTTGGGGTTACTGCAGACTTTCGAGAAAGACCACCAACTGAATAAGGGGGTGGTGAATTTAGTGGGAGGAAGTAGAGGTCGTCGTCCCTTTAAGAAAGGAAAGAAGAAAACAAATAAAAAGGGAAAGAAGGTGCAGAATGCTCCTGGCCCTAGTCAGACCAGGAAGTATAAGGCTGATCAGTCTTCTGCAGAGTGCTTCTACTGCAAGAAGAAGGGACACTGGAAGAGGAACTATCCTCTTTATATTGCGTCCCTTGATTCGAACAGGCCGAGAAAGCAGAAGTCCGCTGAACAAGGTATTTATATGATAAAACCTTGTAATTACTCAATTGTTGATACTACTAACTGGGTATTGGATACTGGTAGTCCAATTCACGTTTGTAATTCGTTACAGGGACTTCAAGTTAGCAGAAGATTTGAAGATGGAGAACAGTTTCTGAGTGTCGGGAATGAAAATCGTGTTCCAGTACTGGCGGTCGGAGTCCTGCATCTTGTCTTTGAGTCTTGTATTGTCGAATTAGTCGACTGTCACTATTGTCCTAGTTTCATTATGAACATAATCTCTGTAGGCCTTTTGGCCAATTATGGTTTTAAACTATCAATAAAGGGAAATTTTTGCAATGTTATTTTGAATAACTCTGTGATAATGAAAGCTAGATTAAATAATGGCATATACGTACTATCAAGGCTTGTTAGTGTAATGTACACTTCTAGCAAACATCCAAGATTAGATAATGTCAACGATTTGTATCTTTGGCACTGTAGGCTAGGTCATATTAACCAAAATAGGATAAACAAGATGCAAGGAGATGGACTCCTCGAGGTCAGTGATTATGAATCACTGCCCACTTGTAAATCCTGTTTAGTTGGCAAAATGACCAAGTCACCTTTTTCTGGAAAAGGTGAATGAGCTACAGAACTTCTAAGTCTAATACATACTGATGTTTGTGGACCAATGACAGTTAGTGCCAGAGGAGGATACAAATATTTCATTACTTTTACATACGACTTTTCAAGGTTCGGTTATGTCTTTTTAATGAGACATAAGTCTGAGTCGTTTGAAATGTTCAAACGATACCGTAATGAAGTAGAAAAGCAAACTGGAAAAAGTATTAAAACCCTTCGATCTGATCAAGGTGGCGAATACTTATCTGGTGCATTTTTGACATATCTTGAGGAGAATGGAATTCTCTCTCAGTGGACTCCTCCAGGAACACCACAGTTGAATGGTGTATCCGAAAGGAGGAATCGAACCTTGTTGGACATGGTTCGATCCATGATGGGTTTTGCAACTTTGCCGCTATCCTTTTGGGGATATGCCCTTCAGACAGCCTGTTACTTATTAAATGATGTTCCAAGTAAGTCTGTTGTCTCCACTCCGTATGAGATGTGGACTGGACGTAAACCCTCAATCTCACACCTTCGGGTCTGGGGTTGTCTAGCTTACGTAAAGCATTTAGACTCAGACAAACTTGGTCCTAGGTCTGATCGGTGTTTATTCATTGGTTATCTAAAGGAAACAAAAGGGTATTTCTTCTACTTGGAGAATGAACAAAAGGTGTTCGTTGCTCTTAGAGCTATCTTTTTGGAAAAGGAGTTCCTTGGAGAAGGAACTATAGCTTTTAAGATTGAACTTGACGAAGTTCAGCCAATAGAAGAACCTGCACACTTTAAGGACATCGTAGAACCGGCTATGATTGAATCACACCCAGAACCCATTAGGAGATCCAGTAGAATACCGCGTCAGCCAGACAGATACTACGGTTTCTTGGTCTGGGATGGCGATCCCATTGAGCTCGATGAGAACAATAAGGATCTGATCACCTATATGGATGCACTTCAGAGATCTGACTCTGAGGCATGGCTTGGAGCCATGCGATCCGAAATAGAGTCCATGGAAATCAATAATGTTTGGACATTGGTTGATCCACCTGAAGGTATAAAACCCATCGGGTGTAAATGGATCTTCAAGAGGAAAAGGGGCGCAGATGGGAAGGTAGAGACCTATAAAGCCCGTCTGGTTGCCAAGGGATATCATCAGCGATATGGTATCGATTATGACGAGACTTTCTTCCCTGTGGCTATGCTCAAGTCCATTCGGATCATACTTGCTTTGGCAGCATATTTTGATTACGAGATCTGGCAAATGGATATCCGAACCGCTTTCCTAAATGGGGAGCTGGAAGAAGAGGTGTATATGATACAGCCTGAAGGGTTCACATCCACAGATGAATCAAAAGTATGCAAGTTGCAGAGGTCCATCTATGGACTCAAGCAAGCGTCTCGAAGTTGGAACTTACGGTTTGATAGTTGTATCAAATCGTATGGCTTCGTTAGGAACGAAGAAGAACCGTGCATCTATAAATGGGTTAATGGTTCTGTGATTGTATTCCTAGTACTGTATGTTGATGACATTCTCTTAATCGGGAATGATGTCGCAGCATTACAAGGAATAAAGGTCTGGTTATCATCTCAGTTCTTCATGAAGGACTTGGGTGAAGCTTCTTACATACTAGGTATGAAGATCTATAGAGATAGATCTAAGAAGCTTTTGGGACTATCCCAGTCTACGTACATTGACACCGTGTTGAAACGGTTCAGCATGAAAAATTCCAAGAAAGGCTATCTCCCGATAGGTTCTGGAATTACTCTTTCCAAGAAGGATTGTGCGACAACTCCTGAGGAAAGAGAACGCATGAGTAGAGTTCCTTATACTTCTGCAGTAGGCTCTATCATGTATGCTATGACTTGTACTAGACCAGACGTGGCATACTCACTAGGAGTAGTGCGCAGATACCAGTCTGACCCAGGTGAGGTGCATTGGAAAGTGGTTAAGTCCATCCTTAAGTATTTGAGAAATACTAAAGATCAATGGCTGATATATGGAGAACCTGACTTGAAACTTATGGGGTACTCTGACTCCAGTTTCCAGTCAGATAGAGATGATAGCAAGAGTGTGTCAGGGTTTGTATTTACCCTGAACGGAGGAGCGATCTGCTGGAAAAGTTCCAAGCAGGCAACTGTTGCAGACTCGATATGCGAAGCCGAATACATTGTAGCATCAGATGCAGCAAAGGAAGCTATGTGGTTGCGGAAGTTCCTTGGAGAGCTAGGGGTGGCACCTTTCTCTAGATGGTCATGTTCCGTTGTACTGTGACAGCACTGGAGCCATTGCTCAAGCTAAGGAGCCTAAAGCTCATCACCGCACCAAGCATATACTGCGGCGCTACGACCTCGTACGAGAAATCATAGAACGAGGCGACATCAATCTTCTGAAGATCGATGAAAAAGAAAATCTGGCCGACCCCTTCACTAAAGCCCTCGGAATAAAAGAGTTCGACTATTGTAAATGGGAAATGGGTATTAGATACTCTTCTGATTGGCTTTAGTACAAGTGGGAGTTGTTGGGAATTATGTCCCAAAGCCAATCGCCTGGGTTGTAAGCGGTTGTGCTGAGTATTGTACTCTTTCTTTGAATTAATAAAATATTATTTTTTGGCAGCTCATCACATATTGTATTTTCCTGAAATGAACTCTTTCCATCCGATAAAGTCCTTAGGACTACACTGACTTCGATACAGAGAGGATGTATCGAGTGGTCCTTAAACCTTGTTCACAACCAAAGGATATATTGTACTGGACGGCAATATATCAAGTATAGATTGTTGTAGTTCACATCGTTTGATTGTCCTCTTGACCAAATGAGTGTGGTGACACTGATGTAATCTACAAGTGGGATATGTGATATCTCATTGAACGTGACTCCGTGCAGCCCCTTTCTGCCAAAGGGATACTCACGATTGGATATGGGTATATGTGTCCCTCAGACTTGAGGTCATCACGGTAGCTTGCAAGCAACTCCCTGTGCTTTGGTGCCGGACTACCCGAATTTTTAATCCGGTGATGGAAGGTTTCTGGGTATAGGCAAGTACTTGTGGAGCAGTGATAGACCAAGATGGGATTGACATGTCCAAACAGTTTGGATTGAATGTCTCACAGTATCTCAATTTAGCAAACCTCGGCCGGGGTAGCCCTAGTGAAGAGTCACTGGGCTTGCGAGGTTGAGACACGTAGTCGACTGACTCAGTCTGGGTTGGCAGCCCAATCTCAGTCGTCCTGAGCATTGGAGGTCAAAGGGATGAATTATATGGTAACCATATACCAGAGGTTCGATAGCTTACTCCCGCATCTTCGACCTATCCGAACCCTGGGACCCATTGCTAGATGGTTTCCTGTGCTGGTACTAGAATTGTTCTAGTGCTACCATTTAGGTTCGAACCTATGAGGTCACACGTCACAGAGGATAACTCTCTGATCCGGATATCGATTATGATTGGGAATCGTCTCTGTTTTATGGTCACAGTAAATTTTGAGCATTCTTTTTCCCATCTTGCCCTTGTCTGTGTCAACCGGAAATTGTTCCGGGTTGACCAGGATTGCACCAGGATTTTTCTGAATCAGTTTTGAACTGATTCGGAGCTCGTTTCGGCCTTCAATTGGTTGTGAACCAATTTTACTCTCTTGAACCAATTTTAATTGGATTTGAACCGGTTCAAATTGGATTGAACCAAGAGGGGGTTGGACTATTTTTTGATTGAACCATTTTCTTTGAACCGGTGACCGTTTTACACGGTAATTCGCTGGGAAGTTTTTCCTGCGTTCTGTGAAGGCCAAACGACCAAAGAAATCCAAGCGTCCACCCGCTGGGCGTTGTCCCTTCCTCTCCTCCACCCATCCATTAAACCTTGTTAATTACTGGTTAATGGTGAACGCCAGTAGTTCCTCTTAGCCTCCCCGTCTCTCCACCTCCCTCTCCCTGCTGTCCTATAAAATCTCCAGCATATGCCCTGTTTCAGCGTGTTGATTTTCACCATGCGAAGAGCTGAAAACCTGTAGTCCCCATTGAGTGTTTGAGAGGTTTTGAGTCTTGATCCACTCTCCATTTTAGAGTGCTCTTGAGGCTGAGTTTTGGAGGGTATGAGGGAGAGTTACAAGGTCCATTTCTTTATCCCTTAGAGTGCTCAAAGCCTGGACTGCAGCAAGGCCTGGTTGCTGCCATCCATTATGATTGAGTCTCCTTCCAGCGGCTAGCACCGCGAGTGAAGGTGGATCGGAGGGCCCCCAGCGTGTCTCCCCTCTAGAGGGAGTTCCCTTCTACTCCTAGGAGCAAGCCTTGCGAGACGGCATCCCCGCTACAACTTCAAATGCCAAGAACAACACTGTTGGTTTTCTGCAACCAAAATTTCAGCAGCAGGTTTTTGACCATTTTTTACATCCTGTACATTGTGATTTGGTTGCAGATTTTGATGGCAAATTGAAGAAGACTTCTCCACCTTGCTGCTGCTTCGATTCAGGAGCAAACGGAGGTCCGGAAGCCATCGTTCCGGTGACGTTTTTCCATCCCAAAATAGAGTTTTCTGTAGTCCAAGGAAGAAGAAGACTGGAATAAGTTTATCCCACTTATTCCAGCCTATTCAAGCTTTATCCCAGAGTTATTCCAGCTGGAATAAGGTATGAAAAAATTAATTTTTTATCATGCATGAATTGAATTTTTAACTCAAATATTTTATAAATATTTTATATCATTTTACATGCCTGTTTGCAACTAGAATTAGATTAGTTTCTGGGCGGAGCAGATTTCTGCTGTGCGGATTTTAAAAAAGTTTTTAAAATCCAACTGCTCCCGTAGTTGTTTGCATGCCTAGTGTAGGATCATGTCAAACTACCTGCAATGATTTCTTTCAAATCGGGCTTAACTAGGTAAAACCCTAGTTATAGGACACAAAAGGGCTACATTGGGCTCATTTGATAAAACCCTTGTTACAGGACTTCAAATGACTTAGATGACTCCATCCTTACTTACAGGACTCAAAGGGCTAATATAGCCAAATTATTGGACTCAAAGATAAAATCTAGAAAATGGTTAAGGGACTCAAAATTCAGGGACCCATAGTGAGCTAGGGTTGATCCTGATGTCTCCATCAATTCTCTTAAGGTGGGAGAAACTCGACCCTATCAAGTAAGGGTCAATCTGGTGTAGGTAAAAGGGTTGGGTCATGTTGCTGTAGGTCCTCTCGAAAGATCCATGAACATGCAAAGTCTGGTCATCCTTGCCATCTCTGAGATCTGTGAAGCTTTGAGATCCATGTAGCTCTGAGATCTATATGGCTTTGAGATCCATGTGGCTTTGAGAAGCATGTGCTTTAATGAGCATGCAGCTTTCACGTTCGTGCACATCCTCTCTGCAGACCGAATGGTGGAATAGGAGAAGAACTTTGGAGGGGAAGAAATCTAGTAGCGGAACTTGCCTGCATCTTGAAGGGCCCATCGTCGGAGAAGGGGTGGTGGCGAAGATCGGGACAGGAGGATGGAGGCAGAGCTGGGGAGGTGGCACTCAAGTTCGGGCGATGTTCTTTAATCGATAAGGCATCACAGGCATGGGCGGCACAGATGCGAGAAGAGGGGGAAGGAGTTCGGTCGTTCGACGGTAGAGCTGAGCTCGATCTTGCAGGAGGTGAGGGCACCGGATTTGGCAAGGGCAATGGCTTCAACGACCGGTGGTGGGGATGAGGTGGTGGGTGTTTCTCCCCATCCATTTTCGTCTTCATCAGTGGAAGGAGAGGAGGATGGAGAGCATGAGGAGGAGGCTATCTTATGCCAGATCAGGTGGGTGTCGATCGACGGTGACCATCGAGTGGATCTAAGGGATGTTGGCATGACAGTAGGGGGGCCATCGATGGAAGTTGATATGATGGACTATGAAACTTCATCTCTACAACCAATGGTGGCTCGGTGGTGGTGTTGGTGAGCCGGAGATGGAGATGGTCATGGATGGATCAAGGAAGGAGATGATGAGAATAACTCGAGGATAAATCAGGGATAAGCAAAGAATAGCATGAATAATAGGAATAAGATGGGACAAAAAAAAGGAAACAATGGATACCCTAAACCTCTGTACTCTGATACCAAAAATGATGTGGAATGGGATGGGAGGGTAGGATCGTAAGCAAGCTGAGATGTCACCAGGGATTTGGGTACCACAAAAAAAAAATTATATATTTATTTTGATAGAGGTGGTGAAGGAAACAACGGGGACAGAAGGTAGGGGTTTGGACTGCCACAGACTTGAAAACTCGCACTCACGAAGAGACCTCTCACCTCTAGGGTATCTCACCCACCTCACTAATGGAGCCGTGAGGATAACCTTCCATGGTCGTGGAGGGATAAAGAAGATGGACACTCTACGGACTTGGGACTTACATTCGCGAAGAGACCTCTCATTTCTAGGACATCCCATCCATCTCACTACATGTAGAGCCTAGGGCATCCCATCCATCTCACTACAAGTGGAGCCTAGGGCATCCCACCCAAATCGCTACCTAGGGCAGTGAAGGAAAATCTCTAAGACCATAGAGAGGGCTCGACGGGAAAGGGGATAACTAGGGCCTCACGCCCCTTGATGCTCGAAAGCGAAGGCATAGGGTCTCACACCCCTCGACGTCGGAAGGCGAAGGCAAAATAAGCCTCACACCCACTCCTTTATGGAGTCAAAATGAAAAATCACTCTTCTCAAATCATCATCATTATTGTTCCTTTCAATACAAGAGAGGGGTCCTTATATAGGGGGCCCTAGCCCTTGGAATATATTGAAAAATAAACATAAAAAGGGATGCCAACAATCTTCCTTGTTGGTGCCAACTACATGCCATAAGAGATGGGGTTAGAAGGGAAAGAGATTTCATGCTACAAGGAAAGATGGAGGGTGCCACAAACATTCCATAAAAGGATGGTCAACATTAGGAAATAAAATCTCATGAAAGAGGGAAGGAGAGTGGGCACCCAAATGCTGCTTGATTTGCCTGATACTCCCATCCATCTTCTCCTGGGTGGACTTTAAGTTCCATACGGGATGTTGATATGCTGCCTTTGTGCTTGAGTGGATATATGAGAATCCTAAGATGCCTAATAGGGTGGATGATGCCTGCTCGGAGTCCACATGGTAGCTGATAGCTCTCAGGTCCCCATCAAGGAAGACATTGCCAGGTTTGCCAAAGCTTGGGGCCACCTAGGTGGATATTGTAGGGTTTTGTGTGGTGCTCCTAAGATTTGGAGAGATTTGGAAGGCCATGGCAGGGATGTTCGAGGCGATCCCTAGGTGCTTGGAAGCCTGCCAAGTGATTCCTGGAGGTGTTCCAAGGGGTTCATGATATATTCATGAAAAAGTTTGGGAGCTTAGGTTTATAGGTTTCCAGGGTCTCAGAGTCATGTTGGGTCAGGGGGCTTGACCCAGGGTTTGAGAGAACATGTGAGACATTGGTGTATATGTGTTGCCCAGTAAGAAACCCAAGAGGGGGGGTGAATTGGGTCTCTAAAAATAATTACTTGATGCAATGCAATAGTATGTAATCCAATTCAACAATTAATCAAGGTACTATGAATTCAAATGTAATGCTTTTAAGTAAATGTGCAACGAAAAAAAAGAGCAATAAATGAAAGAGCAAGTAGAAAAGATAAGCAACCACAAAGACAAAGAAGTATAGTAGTTCGGTGCTATCCAATGCACCTACATCCACTCCTCAAGATTTCCTTGGAAATTCATTATAATCTCAACCGATTACAGCCGATTAGTTTTCCGAGCTGACTAATTAAAACCTGACTTGTTTTTACAAGGCTCACAAGTCAAAACCTCACTTGGTTTTACGGGCTAACCAAGAACCTAAATAGTTTTAAGGCTCACCACCAACCTTGGTTTTTTGGGCTAACCAAGAACCTAATTGGTTTTTAAAGGCTCACCAATAACCTCCCTTGGTTTTGCGATAGGCTAACCAATAACCCTTACAACAAATAATAGTTTGAAGTAAGAAGAATAAAAGCTTTCTAATAAAAAGTGGGTATCTCTTTGAAGCTCAAAGTTGTGATGCTTTTGAACTTGATGAAGCCTTTTTGATTGCTCAAGAATGGTTGATCTTTAATGCTCTTGAAGGCTCTTGAATGCTTGGAGGCTTGCTTTTGCTTGAAAGTGGTTGAACTTCAATGAATAGGAGTGAATGCTCTCTTTTCTTCTCTTTTGGATATTTCTATTTCATTTCCATCAATAATAATTCTTTTGATTTGATTTGGAGCATATAAATACCTTCCCAAGGCCTCAAATCCAATTTCTAGCCATTAGACTTGAAAATCTAGCTGTTAGGGGGTAAAAGGGTTGAGTTCTGCATTTGAAAAACTAGTTGTTATTGTTCCCAGAACTCTATGTGTCGACACTTCATGCTGTGAGTCGACACTTTAGGTCGACACTTGAACTTCTTGAGTCGACACCCAGTTCAAATATCTTCAATCTGACTCTATGGAAATCTCAGATGTGTCGACCTTTCTCAAGTGAGTTGAAACTTTGAGTCGATACTTTGTATCCATGTGTCCACACTTTTGTAGTTCTTCATCTTCAGCAAGTTCTGTGACTTGAAAATCACAGGTGATGAGTTGATCCATGTGTCGATACTTTGAGTCGACACTTCAAGTTCATGTGTTGATACTTCAACCGTGCCATCTGAAACTTTCTTTGCATACCGGCTTGAGTCGACACTTTACTTCCATGTGTTGATACTTGGTGTCATGTGTCAACACTTTAAGTCGACACCTCATTAAAATCTTCACAAAAATGCCTAAACTTGTGTTGAATCAAATTTATACTTCACTCAAGTATCCATTCAAGCAAATTTTAACTGTCCAAGTATTTTTTAGCAGATCTTTCATCTAAACTTAGCTTTTTCAATCAAACAATCAATTTTCAAATTTGTGAGCACCTTTTTCTATAAAAACATACTTCAAAGAAATCATTAGTACTTAACTTATACTTAACCATTTTGCTTATCATCAAAATCAATAACAGAGTCAACAATCTCTTCCTTTTTGATGATGATAAAATCTTTAAGTATAAATTGCATAAAAGCTTTTTTAAAAGAATTTATCAAGGTGCAAAGAGCAATATGCAATAGGTGTATCAAAGTAATTTGCAATATTGACAGAATGTATCAGAGCAAATGTGATTTAATGATTAAGAGTGTTAGAGCTTGTTATAATGATTAAGAGTATCAGAGCTTTGGGATATATAAGACATACACTCATATATTGTGATACTCTACAAGAAAACATGTTTAGGAGAGACAAAAATTCAGCAATAAACAAGGCTCCCCCTGAATTGATGATTCATAAATGAGTTTGTAAATATCTTTTCAAACATTTAAAGAAGGGATTTAAGATGAAATTCAATTCAGACAAGATTTTCAATGTAAAGAAAGTATTGCTCCCCCTTACTTAAGGAATTTGTAAATAATTTCCAATTCAAGTTCAACTAAGTTTTCAAAATAGTTTTCACAAATTTTTTAATTAATGTTACTCTTATTACCCCTTGCACATTACATTTATACTTTAGTACCCCTTGCACATCACATTTATACTTTAGTCTTATTACTCCCCCTTTTTTTTATCATTAAAAAGGCAGGAAGACAAATAGGCAATACATTCAAGAAGTACTAAGGAAAGTTAAAGCATTTCATTCATTTGAAGTCATAAACATGAAGTACAATATAATATTTCATTTAAAGTCAAAATTTGTCAACAATAAAACATACAAAAGATGCATAAAAGTAAACTATCTAAAGATACAAAGTTATCTTAATCCTCATCCTCATCATCGTCAGAAGATCCGATCTCAATCAGTTCAGTATCAGTAAAAGAGCGAGCTCGAGGCCACATCGATTTGAGATCTTGGAGGTGGGTCCTGGTCGGACGTGGAGGAGTATGACGACCACGTCCTCTGCATAGAGAATACATTCGACCTCTGGCTGGAGCAGAAGAGGTGGAGGCAATGTCCTCAATAGGAAAAGAGCAGATCGGGGCAACAGTCTCTGCGACTGTCGAAAGTGGTGTACGATCAAAGGATGGACCAGAATCAAGATACTAAAAGCCAGGTGTGAAAAAACCTAGCTCTCGAATAAGAGAGGATGTATGGATGGTAGGTGTGTCAAAAATAGGTGTATCAGCTGATGAAATGATAGGTGTATCAATGGTAGGTGTATCAGTTGAGGAATGAATGGGTGAATCTACAATTGGTGAATCAATAACAGGACTGTCAATAATGGGTGTATCGACAATGGGTGAATCAACAACAGGTGAAAGAATAGGAATCAAAACATGATCATCTGATCTGGATGGAGGAGAAGATAGGACTGGAGTCTGAGTAGGTGAACTGGAAGGGTCACAAGTGGGACTCCTAGGCAAGTCTGTAGTCACCTTTACCATTGGCTCTGAAATCATATCTGAGAAGTTGAATCCATCAGAGTCAGTCTCTTCATCATCACCATCATCATCACGTTATCAACAACTGGTGCTGGAGTAGGTGGAGCTGTATCAGAAACTAGAGTACTCCTTGTAGGTCTGGACAATGTGGTTAGAATAGCTGAGATGCCATCACTCAGTCCACTATGGCTCTCTCTGGTCTTAGCAATAAAATAGTCAAGACACTATCTAATGACCAAAACATCTATCTCAATGAGCCTGACTCTATTCAATAGACTCTCTGTAGCTCCCGAAGTATTCGACTGAACTGGCTGAGGCTGTGAAGTAGGCTCAGACTGAGAAGCGATCTCTGGCTATGCTACTGTCTCAGGCTGACTCTGTGGAAGAGATGCTTCTATAGGTCCTGCCTCACCGGAAAGGATGCGCTCCTCCTCTACAGCATCATCATCATCAACTTTGTTATTAGCCTGACCAGATACTCTGCGTCTTCACTGACCTTGGAATAGATGATAACCCATCCTATGTAATGACCTGATGTCATAAACATTAGTATGAAGTAGCATGCGAAAGGGCTCATCCTCAAAATTGACACCATACTCTTTGAATAATAAAGTCAACCCCATCCTGTATGGTAGGCAAAGTCGCTGACTCGTCGAAGCCTCCATCATCCGATGAACCATGAGTACTGGAAAGCAGACAAGTGTGCACTGTACCAATGAGACCATCACGAGCAACTCCCGCTCAGTGATGTAATCGAAATGTCCGGTCTTCAGTAGAAGGATCCGGGTGATAATATGGTGCAATAGTCTCATCTCCATAGACAAACGGGATGCAGGCACAGTGGCTCCCTCAGGCAGAATGTCTAACTCGAATATATACTGGAGACCACTCACTCTATCAATCAGGCTGTCAACAACTGACTCAGTCATAGGAATATCCCACACTCTGCTCAATATCTCTAAAGTAACTAGGATATCCCTGCCTCTCGCTTGAGCTAGCCAACCATCACTCCCACAGGCTAGTGATCCATAAAACTCCCGAATAAGACCTGGGTAATATCTCTCACTCAGAGAATAAAAGGATGTCAAACCAGTGTCTCGAATCCACTGACTGATCCTGAAGTGCTGCTGGTCAATGAAACTGAAGTCCACACGGCATCCTCCGATGACCATCTTCGAACTCATCAAGCTAGAAGCTGCAAAAAGAGGTCGAGTAGGCGGATTTGGAGCTCTAGCTTCGTGTTTGGCCTTGGTTCTTCGTTCTTCTTCCTGATTGGACTGTTAAGGGCGATGGACTACTTGTTTTCGGGGTTCCATTGCACAGAATAAGGATTTGAACAGCTTTGGAGGGGAAACCTAGGGTTTCTGGGGTTCAATTGGAAATGGGAGGTGGAATGCCGCTAAATCCAAACCAAAAGACAACCCAAATGAAGAATCGAAGGGTTTTGAGCACAAATTGGAGAGAAGAAACTGTTGGGAGTGACTTAGGGTATGTGTCAACTCGAGTGGGGAGAAGAAATTAGAAAAAAATACTTTGGAAAGCCCTTATCCTCGGTCTGTTGCTGTTCATGTGTCGACTCATGAATGTGTCGACACATCAACTTAAAAATCAAAAAATAAGAGACAGAAAATCTGATCAAAATCATAGATGATAATTCAATGAAATTTATGATAAATTAATATTATGAGTAATGTCAAATTGATCTATTTGAATCAAAGATGGGAAGATTTTAATCAAAAGGATTAATGATCCCGAGTTCGCTTCTAATCATATAGAACCGATCTTCTAGAAGAGGCTTAGTTAGAATATCAGCTAATTGAAATTAAGTACTAATAAATTCAAGCATAACATCATTATTTTCAACATGATCTCTAATAAAATGATGTCTAATTTCAATATGTTTACTCCTAGAATGTTGAACAGGATTTTTGGTCAAGTAAATAGCACTGGTATTATCACACTTTATAGGTGAACTAGTCAACTTGATTCCAAAATCTTCAAGTTGTTGCTTAATCCATAAGATTTGAGCATAACAACTTCCTGCTGCAATATACTCAGCCTCAGCTGTGGATAATGCAACTAAAATTTATTTCTTGCTAAACCAGGAGATTAAGTTAACTCCAAGAAATTGGCAAGTACCACTAGTACTCTTTTTATCCAATTTACAACCAGCAAAATCAGCATCAAAATATCCAATTAATTCAGCAGATGAATCTCTAGAATACCATAAACCAATATCAATTATACCAGATAGATATCTAATATTGTGCTTAACATCCAATAGATGTGATTCTTTAGGTTCAGACTGATATTTAGCACACATGCATATACTAAACATTATATCTGGTCTACTAGCAGTTAATTATAGTAAAGAGCCAATCATACCTCTATATAATTTTTGATCTACCGATTTACCATGCTCATCTTTATCAAGTCTACTAGAGGGGCTCATAGGTGTACCTATTGATTTAGTAGTCTCCATCCCAAACTTCTTTATAATCTCTCTTATATACTTAGCTTGGTTGATGAAGATTCCATCTTTAGTTTGATTGATTTGGAGTCCAAGAAAGAAATTGAGTTCTCCATCATGCTCATCTTGAACTCACCCTATATTAGCTTGGCAAACTCTTGACAAAGAAATCTATTAGTAGCATCAAAAATGATATCATGAACATATATTTGTACAACTAATAAATCATTATCTTTCTTCTTCAAAAATAAGGTTTTATCAACATGGCCTCTAGAAAATTCATTTTCAATCAAAAATTTGTTGAGTCTTTCATACCAGGCTCAAGGTGCTTGCTTTAATCCATAAAGTGCTTTATGCAATTTAAAAATATGATCAGGATGTGCGTGATTTTCAAATCTAGGTGGTTGTTCAACAAAAACTTTTTCTGTTATAAAACCATTTAGAAAATCACTCTTAACATCCATTTGAAATAGTTTGAAATTCATAAAACAAGCAAATGCTAATAGTAGTCTAATTGCTTCAAGTCTAGCAACAGGAGAAAAAGTTTCACCAAAATCAATTCCTTCCTCCTGATTGTAGCCTTTAGCAACTAGCCTAGCCTTATTTCTAACAACAATTCCATTTTCATCTAACTTATTCCTAAATACCCATTTAGTGCAAATAATAAAATATTAGATGGTCTTTCTATTAATGTCCAAACATTATTTTTATCAAACTGAATTAGTTCATCTTGTATGGCATTTATCCAGTTAGGGTCTTTTTCAGCATCTTCAAAATATTTAGGCTCTACTTGTGATACAAAAGCTATATAATCATATTCATTTCTAATTGAGGCTCGAGTTCTTATCCCTTTAGATGGATCACCAAGGATTAATTTTTTAGGAAGTCCATGAGCATACCTCCACTCCTTAGGTAGATCTTGGTGCTTTGGAGTGTCTTTACTTTTGTCACTTTTGTTTGATCTTCTTTACTTGGCTAAGAGGGTTGATCATTCAGTGTCAACTTTTAAAGCTTATCAGCACCTGCACATGCATCAGAAGTATCCTCTTTTCTAGAGGATTTGTTAGTAGATCCTTCAAAAACAATATATACAAATTCCTCTACAACTAAGGTTCTTTTGTTGAAAACTCTGTATGCCTTATTTTCATCAGACTTGGCATCAAATTTTCCAAGATTATCTTTGCCATTATTTAAAATAAAACATTTACAACCAATAACTCGAAAATACTTTAAAGTCAGTTTTCTTTGATTCCAAAGTTGTAAGGAGTTTTCTTCAAAATAGGGCAGATTAAAACTCAATTCAAAATATAACATGCAGTATTAATAGCTTCAGCCCAAAAATATCTTGATAAATCATTTTCACAAAGCATAGTGCATGCCATTTCTTCTAAAGTACGATTTTTTCTTTCTACTATCCTATTCTGCTGAGGTGTCTTAGGTGTAGAAAAGTTGTGTTCAATACCCTTTTCATTACAAAAGCTTTTGAAATCCTGATTTTCAAATTCAGTTCCATGATCACTACGAATACATACAACTGAAACACCTTTTTCATTTGAAAATTTTTGATAAAACTTTATAAATGCAGAAAATGATTAATCTTTATGTGCTGAAAGAAAACCCATGTAAATCTCAAAAAATCATCCACTATGACTAATCCATATATCTTGCCTCCTAGACTTGATGTTCTAGTTGGTCCAAAGAGATCCATATGAAGTAGTTCTAGTGGCCTGCTAGTAGTTACAAAACCTTTAGGTTTGAAAGAAGTTTTAACTTGTTTTCCAAATTGACATGCTTGGCAAACTCTATCTTTTTCAAAACAAAGTTCAGGTAAATCTCTAACTAAATTCTTTTTACAAAGTTTTGAAAGTAGATACATACTAGCATGCCCTAATCTTCTATGCCAAAGCCAACTAGTCTCATCTTTAGTAGAATTCATTGCAACAAGGCATTCTCCATTAGGCAAAGATAGATCATCCAAATCTACCAAATAAATGTTACCATGCCTTTTTTCAATGAATTGTACTCCATTTATATCCGGACTAGCAATTATGAAATAAAATGATTTGAAAACAACTTGAAAACCTTTATCGTAAATTGATTAATACTTAAAAGATTATGCTTTAAACCTTCAACTAAAAGTACATTACTAATATAACTAGAATGAGTAATGTGAACCTCACCAATACCAATGATTTTTTCTTTACCATTATCCCCGAAGGTCACACTCCCTCCACTTATTACTTCAAGAGAAGTGAATTGCTTCATATCTCCTGTCATGTGCCTTAAGCAACCACTATCAAGATGCCAAAGTCTTTTGTTCTCCTTGCAAGGCACACATGCAATAAAAATCAAGCTTTGTTTTTAGGTACCCAAGTCAACTTGGGTCCTTTCGGGTTAGCACTTAAAATGGTTCCTTTTGGAACCCAAGTTTTTTCAAAAGAATTAATTTTTTTCAAATTATATTGAAAAGATTTATGACCTTGCTTTTTACTTGAAAAACATGTTATGCTAGAGGATGCAGGTACAAAAAAGTTTTTAAAGTACTTTTATTGTTTTTGTGGTCTATAGCCTGATCATGCTTCATTGAAAATGGCTCTTTGGCTATTTAAAAGTAGGTTTAGTCTTTTTGAACTATAGATAAATTTTTCAATAAATGGCTTCATTTTACCAAGTTCATTTTTGTACTTTACATTTTCTGATTCTAAATCTTTATTTTTTTTTAAAAGATCACCATTGGAAATAATAGTTTTAGATCTTTTTAAAACATCATTTTCCATTATCAAAGCATTGCTTTTCTTTTCTAAAACATCTAATTTAGTTTTCAAATCACTAACTTCATTTAACAAAAAAATATTTTGATGGGAAAAACTATTTGCATGCCTTTTCAACTTTTTATTTTCAGATAAAATCAATTTATAATCATGCATAAGTTCATCAAAAGCATTTCTTAACTCATCAAATGTAAAATCTATTTCGGTATCAGATATTACCTCATCTTACTCTTGATGTGCCATAAGGTAAAGATTTGTAACTTTTGTCTGCTCTTCGTCAGAACTGGAGTCCTCACTATCACTCCAGGTGGCCATCATTGCTTTCTTTCTTAACTTCTTTCTTAACTTCTTTAGGAGAGGGCAGTCGAATTTGTAGTCACCCGGCTTCTTGCACTCAAAGCATGTAGGTATTTCCTTCTCCTTTTCTTTTTCCTTTTCTTTCTCTTTCTCTTTTTCCTTTTCTTTATTGGATTGAAATTTCTTGTAAGGGAACTTCCTCCTCTTCATGAATCTTATAAATTTCTTAGCAAGGAGAGCTTCTTCACCTTCATCATCTTCTTCTTCTTCAGACTCATCGATTGAGGATTCTTCTTGTATGTTTGATTTAAATGTAATCCCCTTTTTCTTTTTATCCATGTCCATTGACTTTTGCTTCAAATTTAGCTCATAAGTCATGAGCGATCCAACTAGCTGCTCTAATGGTAGCTTGTCAATGTCCTTTGCTTCTTGGATGGCAATCACCTTCGGATCCCACGATGTTGGAAGTGACCTGAAGATTTTATTTACAAGATCAGTGTTAGACATTACTTTTCCTAGACTTCTTATTTCATTTACAATATTTGTAAATCTATTGTACATGTTAGTGATTGACTCATTAGGTTCCATTCGAAACATTTTATAAGTATACACTAACATGTTCACCTTAGTATTTCTCACTTGATCGGTACCCTTATGGGTAACTTCAAGTGTGTCCCATATTTCTTTGGCTGAAGTTCAAGTAGATATCCTATTGAATTCACTAGGATCTAATGCACAATAAAGGAGATTCATTGCCTTACCATTGATCTCAGATTGCTTAATATCATTTTCATCCCAATCCTCTTCAAGCTTTAGGATAGAAATACCATTAACCACAACCAAAGGAATATGAGAACCTTTATCAACTATTCTCCATAAGTTATAATCAATATAATGCATATAAATTCTCATCATAGTTTTCCAATATGTATAATTTGATTCATTGAAAAATGGAGGTCTATTTGAGGCTTGACCCTCAACTATGCTAGTACCAATAGGGACTGCCATAGATCATTACTCAAGGCGGTAAAGCCTATACACTAAGAACAGGGCTCTGATACCACTTGTTGCCCAGTAAGCAACCCAAGAGGGGGGGTGAATTGGGTCTCTAAAATTAATTACTTGATATAATGCAATAGTATGTAATCCAATTCAATAATTAATCAAGGTACTATGAATTCAAATGTAATGCTCTTAAGTAAATGTGCAGCGGAAATAAAGAGCAATAAATGAAAGAGCAAGTAGAGAAGATAAGCAACCAAAAAGACAAAGAAGTATAGTGGTTTGATGCTATTCAATGGAACTACATCCACTCCCCAAGATCCCCTTGGGAATTCACTATAATCTCAATCGATTACAGCTGATTAGTTTTCTGGGCTCACTAATCAAAACCCGACTTATTTTCACAAGGCTCACAAGTCAAAACTTTACTTGGTTTTACGGGCTAACCAAGAACCTAAATGGTTATAAGACTCACCACCAACCTTTCTTGGTTTTCTGGGCTAACCAAGAACCTAATTAGTTTTCAAAGGCTCACCAATAACCTTCCTTGGTTTTGTAATAGGCTAACCAAGAACCCTTACAACAAATAATAGTTTGAAGTAAGAAGAATAAAAGCTTTCTAGTAAAAAGCAGGTATCTCTTTGAAGTTCGAAGTTGTGATGCTTTTAAACTTAATGAAGCCTCTTTGATTGCTCAAGAATGGTTGATCTTTAATGCTCTTGAAGGCTCTTGAATGCTTAGAGGTTTGCTTTTGCTTGAAAGTGGTTGAACTTCAATGAATAGGAGTGAATGATCTCTTTTCCTCTCTCTTGGATATTTCTATTTCATTTCCATCAATAATAATTCTTTTGATTTGATTTGGAGTATATAAATACCTTTCCAAGGCCTCAAATCTAGTTTCTAGCCATTAGACTCGAAAATCTAGCCATTGGGGGTTAAAAGGGTTGAGTTCTGTATTTGAAAAACTAGCCATTACCGTTTTCAGAACTCCATGTGTCGACACTTCAAGCTGTAAGTCGACACTTCAAGTCGACACTTGAACTTCTTGAGTCAACACCCAGTGCAAATATCTTCAATCTGGCTTTCTGAAAATCTCAGATGTGTCAACACTTTCTCAGGTGATTCGACACTTTGAGTCGACACTTCGTTTCCATGTGTCGACACTTCTGCAGTTCTTCATCTTCAGCAAGTTTTGTGACTTGAAAATCTCAAGTGATGAGCTGATCCATGTGTCGACACTTTAAGTTCATGTGTTGATACTTCAGCCATGCCATTTGAAACCTTCTTTGCATACCAGCTTGAGTCGACACTTCACTTCTATGTATCGACACTTGGTGTCATGTGTCGACACTTTGAGTCGACACTTCACTGAAATCTTCACAAAAATGCCTGAACTTGTGCTGAATCAAATTTATACTTCACTCAAGTATCCATTCAAGCAAATTTTAATTGTCGAAGTGATGGGGATCCAGGGTAGGTTTCGATTTTTTTTCATGTTTTTTCTTATTTTCTTGCATTTTTTATTGTTCCTATTCCTGCTATTCCACCTATCCCCACTATCCCAGCTTTATCCCTAATTTATTCCCACTTTATCCTAGCCTTATTCCATCTTCCTCCATCTTTCTCCCATGATTTTGAAAATTTCCCAAACCCTAGCCCACCGCCCCGCCGCCCATAGATCTGGGCTGCTCGACCCGTGGCCACCTCCACCGGCCCGCCGCTCGGACTCGCCAGCCCTACTCTCACCAGAAAATTGGCCGTCCACCACCCACGCTCATGGGAAGATGAACGGTCCACCTGGGCGTGCAGTCGCTCCGCTGCCTACCCACTGCCCGCCTGCCGATGCCTGCTGCCATCCCACCGCCCGCTAGTGCTCGCCAGTCGTCGGAGGTCCTCGCCGGTGCCCATGGGCCCCACGGCCATGGGAAGGCCAAACGGCATGCCTGTGTGTGCCGTGCCGCCACTTGCCGCCGCCCTGCCTACAGCCACCGCCGCCGTCCGTCGCCTACCCACGGGCCATCGTCCGCTAACATCCCACCATCTACCGGCCAAAGGCCGACCGTCGGAGGCCCTTGCCGGTGCCCAAGGGGTCCCATGTTCGTGGGAGAACAAACGACATGCACAGGGCATGTCGAGTCCACCCTATGCCGCCACCCCATCTGCAGCCCGCCACCCGCCGTCCACTGCTCGCCGTCCACCGGTGCTCGGCGGAGATAGATCCTCCCTCTGTGCATGGCCGTGAGTTGAGTTTGCACAAATTTTGGAGCAGTCCAGTTTTCAGAGCAGCACACTTTTTAGAGCACTTTATCAAGCCAACACTCTTCTCAGAGCATATCAGCACCCATTTTGATGCAGCACGGATTTTGATGTAATTTATTTTCTATTTTTGGTTTGCTTGTAGGCTAAGTAAGTGGGGGTTTTAGTTTGCCTATAAAAGGGCCCCCTCCCCTCCTGTATTACTCAGTTGAATAGAAATTTTGGTTTAGCCACTGGTTCCGGTTCTGGTTCTGGGTTGAGGCCCATTTTGCCTTCGCCTTCAGGCGTCGAGGGGTGTGAGGCCCCAATTATCCCCTATCCCATCTTCTTATCCCCTCATGATCATTGATACCCAACCTAGTGCCTCCAAGTATTGAGGAAGGTAGGATGCCTTAGAGGTGTGAGATCTCTCCGTATGGCTCCATTAGTGAGGTGGGTGGGATGCCCTAAAAGTGTGAGATCTCTCTGTACGGCTCCATTAGTGAGGGGGGTTACCTTAGAGGTGAGAGGTCTCTTCGTTAGGGTGAGTCCCAAAGTCCACAAGATCCAGAACCTAGTCTCCCATCCCCATCCTTCCTTCACCACCTCCACCAAGAAAATTGAAAACAAAAGAAATCAGCTATTTTAGGATTTTTGTTTCAGTATCGCCCTAGTCCTGGGAGGCTTCTTAGCCCTCCCACGGTCCTACTTTGTTTAGGTCTTTTTCTTTTCCAAATAACCCAGGTTACATCGTGTGTCCGTCCCGCAACACCAAGTCTTCTTTATGCAGATCTTTCATCTAAACTTGGCTTCTTTAATCAAATAATCATTTTTCAAATTTGTGAGCACCTTTTTCTATAAAAACACACTTCAAAGAAATCATTAGTACTCAACTTATACTTAACCATTTTGCTTATCATCAAAATCAATAACGGAGTCAACAATATGGGCTTGGGTTTAAGAGTTTTCTCAATTGACTTGTTAGGGTAGAGTTTTTTGAGAGATTGTAACATACCCCAGTTGGGTTATAAGGTTGGGTCCAGGTCTAGCTGGCTATCCCTAGGTGTGAAAGGGGGTTCAATTGGTTAGTAGGTTAGCTTAGTTGGTTAGGTGGTTAGTTGGTTGGTTGTAACTACTTAGAAGCTTAACCACCTAAGGAGTCCTAATCTGTTTGGGTCCAAGAAGATGAAGCCTAACAACCCAAGAAGTCTTAGCCTGACAAGAAGACCAAGATTTACTCACTCAAGGAAGTCTAACCACCACCCCATTTATTTAATGAGAGAGGGGCGTGTGATGGTTTGGAGGATCTCCGGTTTTGTGTAAGGGAGTCCGTTGGGGATCGCCCCCTTTGGGGCATCCACGGTTATGAGAGAGGACTGTGAGGCTTGGCTCACGATCCTGGGATGGAATCTTCTTAATGTGGAAGGCCTATGGTTCAAGAGAAAGTGATGGGGGACATGTATCGAATGATGCATTTGAAGAATTAGATGGACTAAATGAAAATGAAATAGATAAATATGTAGCTATTCTACGTAAAAGAAATAGAATTATATGAAAGGAACATAAAGAAAAGAACTAGACTAGAAAAGAATCTCTCAAAGTAATTAAGAAGGGATCTTCGTGGTTAGGAAACCACACAGGTTAGGGCTAGCCTACTTTCCTATTTCAGATCTGAAAGAAGATTATAAAGATGGCTATCCGGCTATTAATAATCTGAAATTCAGAAAAGGGACACTCAAGATGAAGTACTAAGAATAGCAAGGAGTTACTATAGATCTAAAGGCACCTTGTTTATGATTCCTTAGCACAGTAGACCTCCACCTTGAAAACTAGGAGACCCGGGGATCCTGCATAGATACATAGTAAAATTAAAAGATTTAGGTGGAAGAATGGAGAAATGAAAGAGGAAATTAGGAATGGAAGAAATGGCTTAGATTTGGCTTTAAGTAGATCTCCTTTGGTGTCCTTTGCTTGAATCATCTTCAATTGTTGGCGTGGAGAACTCCATTATAGATGATCTCTTTTGGAAGATGGGAAGGTTGAAATTGGAGAGGCTTGAAGAGGATTCTTCAAGGGTGGCCGAATGGGATTGGAAAAGGGACTAGTAGCCTGTTTGGTTAAGTATCCTAGGTCTCACACCTACCTTCTCTCAAGGGTCTTTGGCTAGCAAAGGAAGAAAGCTTTCTTAGAAAAAAAATTTCATTTCATTCATCATTCCCATTACAAGAGAATTCTAGGAGCTTTTATAAACCTTAAGCTCCTTTTCAAATTCAAAATGCAATACTTTTCATGGAGAAAATCAAGGGGTGTCCCATGAAGATAGGAGTGGCCCATTCAAATTTAAATCTCCTAATTACAAGGTGGGCACCCATAAAGAGTGGAGCTTCATTCAAATTTGAAAATTCATGGTTGATGTGTCTTGGTGATGTGGCATGATTTATCCTCCAAGTTGGCATGACTTGTCTTCCAAGGTGGCATGGTGCTTTGATGATATGGTGCTCCAAGTAGTTGGTGAAGTTGGTTGCACTCATTCTTGCTTAATTGACGCCCAATGCAAGTAGATCTAGAACCCGACTCAATACAAAGCCAATTTAACTCTAATTGGACCCAAATTAAAATAAAACAGGACTCAATTATTCAAATAAAATAAATACAGGACTCATAGACTTATTACAGGACTTAAATTTCTAGTCTTCTATCCATAAAGAACTTGGCATTAGCTGAAGCCTCTTCCTGAGCCTGGTGCCCACACCAGAAAGAGAGAAGGGTGGTGCGCGTGATGTGTTGTTTTCACGTGGAGGTTCTTCTCCCTGGTTTGACCGTAGAGCTTCTTGGCTTGGTGAGAGATAGCTTCAGGTTTGGACAAGGGTGGCATCTTGTACATGAGGGTTTTCATGTGGGTCTTCTCGGTTGTGAGAGGAGGCACCAGTGTCCCATTCTTGTATATTGTAACAAGGTTCTTCTTCTAGGAATACAATCTCTCTTTTCTCCTACATCTCTTCTCCTATATCTCCTTTGCATATTGAATCCAAGAATAAGTAGTTGCTGGTTTCTTGAATCAAGAAAGTTGGTTCTTGATTTCTCCCTCTCTATTTCTGTTGCATAGGCACTGATCTAGATCATCAAGAAATGGTATCAATGTCTAGGAATCTCTACATCTTTTCATATGGACATGGTCTTTTCCATGGGTGCCCTTGAGTGGCCGGGATGGTGATGTCAGCAGATGGTGTCTCCATCCCCATTAGAACCCCTGTACTGCTTAGAGAGATAGGCACCCCTATGGGGTGGTGCTCTGCTAAGGTATGCTGCCTATAACTTCTGAGGAATGGCACCCCATTATGGCATGTCGACTGCAACCTCTGTAGGATGGCATCCCACCAAAGCATGCTTCCTGTGGAAGAACATCCCGCTGGAGCATTGGTGTGGACACCAGGGCTAGAAGAAAATGACAGGTCAAATCCACATCCCTGTAGATCACCTATGAATAAAGCCCTAAGCCCAAACATCATTTATAAATAGTTATCTTGAATTTTTGCTATTTTAGCTTAGTTGGGATTAACCCTAAACACCAAAATTGAGTCCCTGTAAAATCCCTTAGACCCAAAATTGAGTCCAATGTTAGTTAGCCCTTTTTACTAATTAGGATTTTATATATATAACCTATTTATCAGGTTGTGTCAAAACCTATTTAAACCCTTTTAGGCCAAACCCTATTTACCAAGTTTATTTAGTTGGTTATACCTTTTGATCAATTTGATCAAGTTGGACTTTAATTAATTAGTTGGTTGAGTCTTGTAATTATTAGTTGAGTCCTGTAATACAAGGAGGACCCAAGTCAAGACCCATGTGACTCCATGTGCTAGCTCAAGATAAGCCATGTGACTCCATGTGCTAGCCCAAGTCACTTGCCATATGACAACCACTTCTTGGTGCCACCTTTTCAAGATTTTGGACAACATCACATGACATGTTTGGACATCACTTGCCACCTTATCAAGACAACACCACTTGCCACCTTATCAGGACAACACCACTTGCCACCTCATTGGGACAACATCACATGCCATGTCATTTATTTTGGTTGGCCAATTTTATGTCAAAAATATGGTTGTCTTTATTTTTTATCAAGATATTAAGACATCCAGACATCTAGATATTTAGACAACATGCAAGCTTATCCAAGGAGATCGCCTCATTTAAACTCCAAGATGCCGATGGTTTTAAGAGAAGTAAAGCAGAAGGAGTCCAACCAAGTTCAGCACCATTTATTCTCATATTTGTCACCACTTTTTTTTAAGAGTAAGTGGGAAGGATTCTACATCTCACACCTCATCTTATTTTCTTCTTGTCGCCCAACTCAAAACCAAAGTGTCACCACTTTTTAAGATGAGTAAATAAGAAGTCCAAGCCATATTAGTGCTTCATCTCTTCTCATTGTTGTCACCCACTTTGAAGGAAGCTCTAGATCAGCCCAAAGATAGGAGTCCAAGACACTAGAAACAAGGATTCAAGGAGTTGTTGCCTAAGGGAAAACAATACTAGTCTTTGTAACCCTTACTCTTCTGATTGATGGTCTATAAATACCCCATCAACCCCCTATATAATTAATTCCAGATATATGAAATAAAGTTGACATTCTGTCAAAATTTTTCTTTTTTGTGTGCATCACGGGGTGTGAGGCCCTACATATCCAGCTACCAAGAACCCTAGCCGCCCACCTCTATCCCATCCCTTCCATTCTTTTTCCATCTTTTTCCTTCCATTACTACTTCCTAACTGGATGGTTTTCTTTATTGAGTGATTACAGGTGATCGAGGATTCAAAGTCAGGATGTTCTTGCCTTGGAACCAACATCACAAAAGATCGAAGCCCGAAGATCGAGATTTTGAAACCCTATCGCAAGATCCTTGAGAGTCCCACCAGATCTACTACCGAAGGTTATAATTCTTCGTTGGTAAATCTTAAAACCCATCCCTCCTCTTTGATTTTTGATTCTTTGATAAGTAGACCCTAGTTTACGGTGGTTTCTCAGCCACCAAATCCTATTTTTCTAGTTTACTTTGTTAGATTTACTTTGCGGGTTGTTAACTAGATTGCTTAGTTTACTTTAATTATCTCCTTTGAGTCTTTTAAACTAAAAATCTTAAAAAATCAATCTCTGTAATTAATATTAAAATCTATAATTTAATTTATCATAATTTGTCTTGCATCAGTTTTGGTATCAGAGCGAAGGTTAAACTAGGGTTTAACTTCTAGTTCTGAAATTTCTGCATACCTAGAATTAGGCTGAAATTAAAAATGCATAAAACCTATCTAAGAAAAACTCAAAAAAATTAGTAATAAATTTTTTTATTAATCCTCTATTAATCTTAGAAAAAGTCAAATAAAAAAAACTTTATTTGTTATTTTCTTATGGAAGGAAATCATGCCTCCTGAGCGGGTATACATAAGTATACTGTCACGACCCATGGAAGTAATGAGCTACGGTCAGACATGATATCCTGAGATTGAAAATCTAAAATTAATAAAATATAAAATTAATTTTGCAAATAATTAAAAATTTAATTAATTTTTATTTTTTGTTATTTTTAATTATTTTAATTTTAGTGCATCTAGGGTTTCATATTTATGTGATTTCATCATCCAGTAACCTAATCTTAAGGGCACTTGAGCATCTCAAATCAGGACAGGATTTCATCACCTATCCTGGATCCACAACCACCACTTTTTAATTGAACCAAACCCCAAATAAAATTAATTAGAAATCTAAATTAGTTTAGGGACACCAACAGGTCGGGTTCCAAGTATTGTGTGAAAGCTAGTGCACCCAATCCTTTGATTATCACTTGAATCTGGTGTCTAAGGCTAGAGGTCCAGAGGCAAATGCCCTAAGCAGACTCGTGGTTTTTAATTTGGACCATGTGAGAGCAGGAGGAGCCTCCCATGACCCCACCTCTTACCTGGCCAGTGGACAGGGTAATTGTTGAATTGGTTGTAAATTAAGTTGACCCATTCTACTTGAGCTCTAGGTCTAGGAAACCATAGTTCGATTTGTATAATTGCATTGCATTGCTACTAAATTAGGAACTCCATACCAGTAGTCTCACCCAAACCTAACCCAGTCTGACCATGGAGTATAACCTTGAAACCTTTCTGAGGTTCATGACTAAACAATGTACCCAACTGAACAATAGGTTTGACCGACTAGATGATCGGTGAGGAACCCTAGAGAGAACCCCTGTGACCCATACTAAGCCTAAGCTTGAGATCCCATGTCTTACACCCCCCAACCCTAGGATAGCCCCTTGCCATGACCCAATCTAGGATCTTAGTTCGAAGAGACCCAATTATGATTTTATAGACAAGGATGAGAGGACCACTATAAATTTTAAGATAGAAGCACCTACATTTGGTTGTGATCTTGACCTTGAAGATTATATTGATTGGGAACAAGGTATGGATCTGTATTTTGAGAGGGAACTAGTGTCTGATGAAAGAAAATTTAAGTTTGCTAAGCTTAAGTTAGTATGCCTGGCTAGAATTTACTGGGATGATGTTGAAAGAATGATCAGACGAAGAAGAGATACCCATAACTACCTCGGGTGACATGAAACTTAAACTTAGGGAAAAGTACCTACCCGGATCATATGAACCAATTCCTATGCACCTAGATCCTTTCAACCCAGCTCCTACAAACCTAGATCTATGACCTATAGATCTGAGCCCGTATCCTATGAATTTAAAGAACCCACAATCCCTAAGTATCAATCTAGTGCTAGTCAGGTTTTTCTTAGTCAGCCAGAATCCATTAGGATTAGTTCTTCTTATCAAAAATTAGGATCTAGTCAATTCCACCCGAGTTGACCCATTTCTTAGCAGAGTCGACCCAATTCTTACCCGAGCTGACTCAACCATAATCCGAGCTGACCCACCCCTACTAGCCTAGATCCTAGTAATTTCTCCTTAACTGATCCACTCCTATTACCCCATTGGTTTACCAAGATGCCATTAAAGAAGAAGTTTTGAAGCTGATGTGAGCTTAGTAGATGATATGAAGATGAGAAGATATAGGAGGTAGACCCAGAGTTAGCTAACCCTGATCCTGTTGGGAATTATGTCCCAAAGCCAATCATCTAGGCTGTAGATGGTTGTACGATCTTGTAACTGTATATGATTTTTAATGAATAAAAGTTATTCTTTTTGGCTGTTCATCATATTTGCATTTTTCTGAAATGAACTCTTATATGATGGTGTCCTTGGAACTATATTATTTTGATAAAGAGAGGGTATATCAAGTAGTTCTTAAACTAGTTCACAACCAAAGTATACATTATTATAGGATGATAATGTATCAAGTATAGGTTATTGTATGTCACATTTATTGGTTGTCCTCTTAACCAAGGAGGTGGAGACACTGGCGTGACATGCAAGTAAAATGTGTGACATCTCATTGAACGTGACCATCTACAGAGCTCCCTTCTGCCAAAGGGTTGCTCGCGAAGGGATATGGGCATATGTGTCCCTCAGACCTGAGATCACCATGGTAGCTTGCAAGCAACTCACTATACTTTGGTACCGGACTACTGGATTCTTAATTGAGTGATGGAAGGTTTCTAGGTGCAGTCAAGTACTTGTGGAGAGGTGGTGGATCAAGATGGAATTAACCCCTCCAAATAGTTTGGAGTGAATGACTCACTATGTCTCAATTTAGTAAATCCTTTGCCAGGGTAGTTCTTGTGATGAGTCATAGAACTTGTAAAGTTGAGACACGATCTGGATAAACCATATTAGGGTTGGCAGTCAAACCCTAGGTCATCTTGAGCATTTTGAGGTCAAAGGGATGAATTATATTGTACCATATACTAGAGGTTCTTGTGAGGTGCTCTGTATCTTCAACCTATCTGGACATCGGGTATCATTGCTAGATGAGGACTTTGACTGGTACTAGAAATGTTCCAGTGCTACCGGCTTAGTGTTCGAACCTATGGGGTCACACACCATAGGGGTTTCTATATGATCTTAAGGCTGATCGACGATTAAGAATCGTTTGCCGTCATCGAAGGTCAATATGATTGACCATGTTCCAAGTGTCGACACTTGCTTGAGTCGACACTTGGGAAGTGTCGACACTTGGCTTTTTGCAAGTGTCGACACTTGCTGTGATGAGCAGATTTCTAGAAAGAATTTTTGGAATGTTTGACTTCGAATTTTAAATTTGAAATTTGAGTTTTTGGGCATTTTGGCTCCAAGCATTCATGGTATGATAGTTATACTTACCTTCTTTGGCTTGGACCCATTTGGAATGGCCCTTGACTCTCTCCCCAAATCACTCCTCCTTCCTCTTTCTCCCTCTTATGGCTACCCCTATAAATGAAGGTCATTCTAGAGGCTGCTAATGGTTACAATAACAAGAAGAGAAGAAGAAGAAGAAGGGTTTGGTGAGGACTTGGGATTGGGTGTGAGAAACCTAGCATTCAAGCTAGGTCTTGGGAAGAGAGTTTCTTGAGAAGGGTTCCACCTCTCCTCCTTGTCTTCCTAGAAGAAGAAGATCGGCCCGAAGGATCCCAAAGAGCTAGCACTCCGAGGGAGTTGATTAGTGTCGAGCCCTGGTGTGGATTACCTGTAGAGGCCAGACACGTGTGTGGCTCAGGCGCCTTCATCCTTCTTCTCTATATTTTTAGATGTATTAAGGTAAGGTACTTTATACCTTTGTTTATTTCTTGCTGTTGATGTTTTGCTTTCATGCTAGATTATTATACTAGATCCTGTTACAGGCAGATCGGTAGATCATTTTGATTTATCTATCAAGCCTTTTGCTGTGCATGTTTTAAAATAGTTTTAAAATACATCTTTTTTGTCCTGCTTACGTGAAATAGCTTCCTTCACCTTCAATGGTATCATAGCGATAGGTTCCTTTTGTAGTATAATGATGCTAGCATGCTTTAACATCACCTTTCTTTAAGTACTTGGATTGAGTACTTCACCATGGTCGTCCGGTCATAGGAGAGAAGTAGGGCTACAAGACTCTCTCTTCCCATTCACTGGAGCCTCCTATGGCATGTCAGGGTGCCGATGTGATTGACTCTTGAAAAGAAAAATAAGAAGAAAGAAAATATAGATTAAAAAATATTTTAATATGATGATATGATCATAAAATAACTTTAAATAAGATTTAAGAGTTTTGTTTTGATCGGTTTTGTTGAAAGGTTGGAGAAACTTTGGATTTGGAATCACTATTTTTTGTCTTGTCTCAGGCTGAGTATCAACACTTGGGCTCGTGTGTCGACACTTGGCCTTGGAAGTGTCGACTCACGAGCATGTTCCAGAATATCTCTGGCTTGGTGTCGTCTCAAGTGTCGACACTTTCTCCTGGTGAGTCAACACTTGGGGTGAAAATGTAGAAAAATAGTGAATTCAAATTTTGATTTATTGTAAAATTATTTTACATTTGTAAATTAAAATTATTTTAATTTATTTAGGGTTATTGAACTTAATTGAAAATTAAGAATGACTAAGAACTCTAAAAATGTGATTCAAAGATTTTAAGTCATTTCAATAAGCCTTAAGGGTCATGGGTTAGCTTCTTTTGGGTTCATAATTGGGTTAGACCTAAGTTTAGATGCATTGGACTAATTAGAGAACTAATCTAATCAAATGTTGAGTTAGGATTTCTTCTCTTTAGATCTCTCTAATATTTAGATTGATTAGTCCATAAATCTAAATGGACCTAATTTATGGTCAGTGGACAACTCGAGTCTTTAGGCTAGTCTAATTGACTTTGATAAACTGATTGGTGTCTAGGTAAGTTTGGCATTTTGATCATGGTTCTTTGGGGCTACCTCTTACCTGGCTAACTCTGTTGGTGTCTAAAGCAAGATGGTTAATGGCAGAACCCAACCCATGATCTCACTTACCTGGCCAATGTAGTCAATCAGGATTGATTGGATGGCTCGTTGACTCGTGTTAACCCATGTCACCCAAGGTTAATCAGTCTTGACTAATTTTAGGTGCCCATGGATCATTTGTTATGAGTAACCCTCCTTGTTTGCTGATATGGTCAGTGGGAGGTTGATCCATGTCTTCTCATCTCTTCGTCTGTCACATTAAAATTAAACTCTCTAAATTATTAGATTCTTAAAAGGACAAAGTTATAGGGATAACCAAGTCCTTGCCTCCCATTAAGTGGAATGGTAATGGATCCAGTAGTTGGGTGTTCATCGGCAAATCCGAAGATTGGGTGTTCATCGGGCTATTGGAATTGTTGTTCCTAATATGATGGCTCAATGTGACTCTCTTAATGATGGTCAGGTGGGCCGGCCAAAGTCGGGCTTGACTATTCATTAGTTAGAAGCATTAAATTTTGTCATGTTAATGGTTGGACCTAACCGGGACCTTCAATAGGAGGCCCAAGGGTCGATTGAAGTGCACCTTGGGGCAAAACCCTAATACTAGAGGTTACTTGGAGAAGTAATCGGTTGAAGAACCTACCTTTAGACATGCATGGGTGGACCGAAAAAAGTCAGGCTCATGTGTTGTCTATTAGACTCTGGTACCTACTAGGGAATTAAAGTAATTATTTGGATTTGAGGTAGAGGCTACCTATCTGAGCAAAATAGTGGGAGGGACCTTTAGACTAAAGTCCATGTCTTTAGGTTAATAATTCATATATACTAATTAGCTTTTGTTTTCCTTTCAGATGTCTTCCAACCTGTCGCTCTTGTCTCTTATCGACAACAAGAAGCTCAATAGACCCAACTTCGATAGCTGGTATCGAAGGCTCAGGATTGTTCTAGAGCATGAATGGATCTTATATGTAATATCGGATCCGGCACCTGAAACCCCTGCTCCCAATGCTCAGGGTTCAGTCAGAGAGACTTATCAGAAGTGGCTCTCTGACAGGACCACTATCCGATGCATAATGTTGGTAGTGATGAACGACGAGTTCAGTCGCAAGTTCAAGGAAGCCCTGCCAGAGGAAATTCTTCAAAGGTTGAAGGAGTCCTTTGGCAGACCTGATAATGTTGAGAGGTACAAGATCTCCTGTGCCATCTACAGTGCATGGATGCGTGATGGAGCCTTGGTCACTGATCATGTATTGTACATGATCGAGATGATTGAGCACCTGGGCAAACTCAGATGTCCCTTGCATGAACAGCTTGGGAAGGATGCGATTCTGAATTTTCTCCCCTCTTTCTATCTAGATTTTCTCGATCATTATAGAATGAATAAGCCTGCAGTTAACTACCACGGTTTGTTAGGGTTGCTGCAGACTTATGAGAAAGACCATCAACTAAATAAAGGGATGGTGAATCTAGTGGGAGGATCTTCGGGTGGGCGTCGTCCCTTTAAGAAAGAGAAAAAGAAAAATAAAAGAGAAAAGGTGCTAAATGCTTCTGGGCCTAGTTAGGCCAAGAAAGTGAAGGTTGATCAAAGCCATACGGAGTGCTTCTTCTGCAAGAAGTGGGGTCACTGGATGAGGAACTATCCTCTTTACATTGCATCCCTTGACTCGAACAGGTCCAAGAAGAGAAAGCAGTAGGACGGTCCTGGACAAGGTATTTATATGATAACACCTTGTAGTTTTTCTATCTGCGATACTACTAACTGGGTATTGGATACAGGAAGTCCAATTCACATTTGCAATTTTTTGCGGGAAATTCAAGTTAGTAGAAGATTTGAGGACAGCGAGAGATTCTTAAACGTGGAAAATGAAAGACTTGTTTTCCAGTCCTGTACTATCGTTTTGAACGAGTGTCATTTTTGTCCATGTTTTATTTTGAATGTCATTTCCATAGGCCAATTGTCCATGTATGGTTATGAACTATCAATAAAGAATGACGTTTACAAAATCATTTGGAATGGTTCTGTAGTATTGATTGGACAAATACGTGATGGCATTTATGTACTATCATGACTTGTTAGTATAATGTCCACGTCTAGCAAATGCCCTAGGATAGATAATGTCAGCAAATCATACCTGTGGCATTATAGGCTAGGTCATTTAAATAGGAATAGGATAAACAGGTTGAAAAGCGAGGGTCTCCTCTATTTTAGTGAAGATAGTTCACTTTCAACCTGTGAGTCCTGTCTTCTTGGGAAAATGACAAAGTCACCTTTTACTGGTAAAGGTGAACGAGCCAATGAGATTTTCAGTCTGGTACATACTGATGTATGCGGACCCATGAATATAAGTGCCAGGAGTGGGTACGGTTATTTCATTACATTTATAGATGACCATTTGAGGTATGGTTATGTCTTCTTGATGAGACATAAATCTGAATCATTTGAAATTTTCAGACGATATCGTAGTGAAGTAGAAAAACAAACTGGAAAGTATATCAAAACCCTTCGATCCAATCAAGGTGGTGAATACCTTTCGGATGAGTTTTTGACATATCTCGACGAGAATGAGATTCTCTCTCAATGGACACCTTCAGGGACACCTCAATTAAATGGAGTGTTTGAGAGGAGGAATCGAACCCTGTTAGACATGGTTCGGTCCATGATGGGTTTTGCTTCTCTGTCGCTATCCTTTTGGGGATATGCTCTAGAATCAGCCTGTTACCTTCTGAATAGGGCTTCAAATAAGTTCGTTAGTAAAACACCATATGAGGTATGGACTGGATGTAAGCCAACATTATCACACTTTCGGGTCTGGGGTGCCTGGCTTATGTAAAACATTTGGAAATGGACAAACTTGGACCCAGGTCTGACTGATACCTTTTTGTTGGGTATCCAAAAGAATCTAAGGGATATTTCTTCTACTTAGTTGAGAATAAAAGTTGTTCGTCAGTATTAGGACTATCTTTTTAGAAAAGGAGTTCCATGGTGAAGGGACTGTAGCCGCTATGATTGAACTTAGTGAAGTTCAACAAGTAGAAGAACCAACACACTTAAGGGATAACTTATAACTGACTGTGATTAGATCACACCCAGAGCCCGCACAGGAACCATTAAGGAGATATGGTAGGGTACCCAGTCGACCGGACAGATACTTGATAAATCATGGATTTACACGATTATTTTAAGTATTTTAGTTAATTATTGGTGCTAACATTCTTTTAATAACCTAATTTCATAATTAATTTGGACTTTCTTGCAAAACTAATTATTTTAAAAATATCTTTGAAAAATGTGAAATTAGAATACGTTCATGAAAAATAGATTTCAAGTCAAAGCACCACACACCCATTTAAATGATTAATAAAATATTTAATAATTATAATTAATGATCATGGAATTGGTAAAATTAATAATATTGAAACCAACTAATAGGTAGAGCTTGATTTATGGAATCCAACGATGCAAACGGTACTTAAATCAGGTTTGAAATGAAGAAGTTATGAATTTTATAAGATTTTTGCACACATTTTGATGCTGCACGATTTTTGGAGCAGCCGGTCCATGTGTTTTTTTTATTTGCAGTTTGGTTCACCGGCAGCCATGGCTGCCGGTCCACGGAATAGGCCGTGGACCACAGCCCTCCAGAGGTGCCGAAATTCGTCGAGAAGCATGCCGGCGGTGTCCCTGGCCGGAGGAGAAGCTCCGGCGGTGGTTTGATGGTCGGTGGTGGTGTTTTCCGGCGGCAAACGAGAGGAGGCAGCTCACGTTCTTCACGTGTCCATGACTAGAGGAGAAGCTCCGGCGGTGGCGTTGCCGAGCTCCTCCTCGTGCAGCCCATGTCCTCCACGCGTTGCCGAGCTCCTCCACGCGCAGGCGCTCGCTCCACGCGCAGCCCACCTCACTCCTAAAAGCCAACCTCCTCCACGCGCACGGTGGCGCAGCCCACGGGCGTTCTCCACGGCCAAGCTCTTCCACGCGCACGGCCAAGGGCAGTCCACGGGCGAGCTCCACGGATGCTGGGCATTTTCCATGAGCTAGCTTTCTGGAGCGCCGTCCACGGGCGTTCTCCACGGGCAGTCCACGAGCAGTCCACGGGCGAGCTCCACGGACGCTGGGCATTCTCCACGAGCTCCACGACGCAATCCATGAGCACCAGCGCAGCCCACGAGCGGCGAAATCAACAGAGCAGCAATGGAGCGGTCACGGTATTTTTTTTTGTCCCACATCGCTAGTGTGCAACGAGCTCCCCTCTCCGGTCAATTATAAAATGAACCCCAATGCACAAGACAGAGGGATTCCGAAGAAAAGTCAAGATATAGGGTAAAGGGCATTGCTTGGGTTACGGGATGGCTTTTGGGAGTGAGGTTTCTCAAAGGAGAGCGTGTCCCTACACCATCTTCCAGCCTTCTCTCTCTCTGAGATCAAGATCCAAAGAAGAAGACATAGAGGAAGCCCAGTTCGCTCCACGGAGTACGAAGGAAGGAGCTATCTTCCCGACGAGGCTGCGCCGATCTGTTCTTATCTTTGTTACTTGTTTTGTTAATTTAATTTTTTTTGCATTGTATCTGACATTAAATTTCAACCAATGCAATATCTCTTTTTAACTCCTGTCTTTCATCTTGTCTGCAAGTAGATGCTAGGATCTAAATAATAGATCCTAGTGCCAAGTTTAGTTTTCCTACAATTTAATTTTTTTTATATTTTTCGACTTCAAATATTTTTTTTACAAGATCAAAAAGATTTCAAATCCTAAATACCGCCTTCTCTGTGGATTCAACCCGACTCCTCTTGCTACGCATTTTTAAATATTTTAAGAAGTCAGATTTTAAACTGATAGCCACGGTGTTTTAACGACAACCCCGCAGATCTACCAATACTACGATTTCTTGGTCCGAGACGGTGATCCCATTGAACTCGATGAGAACAATAAAAATCCGATCACCTATATATATGCGATGCAGAGGTCCTGTTTTGAGAAATGTCTAGGAGCCAGGAAATCCAAAATGGAGTCCATGGAGATCAACAATGTATGGACATTGGTTGATCCACCTGAAGGGATAAAATTCATTGGGTGCAAATAGATTTTCAAACGGAAAAGGGGCGCAGACAAGTAGGTAGAGACCTATAAAGTCCATCTGGTTGCCAAGGGGTATCGTCAATGTTATGGTATTGACTATGATGAGACGTTCTCTCCTATGGCAATGCTCAAATATATTCGGATCATGCATGCTTTAGCAGTGCACTTTGACTATGAAATCTGATAAATGGATGTCCGAATAGCTTTTCTAAATGGTGAGCTGGAAGAGGAGGTGTATATAATATAACCTAAAGGATTCACATCCATAGACAAGTCAAAGGTGTGCAAGCTTCAAAAGTCTATCTATGGACTGAAGCAAGCATCATGGAGTTGGAACATACGATTTGATAAGTGTATCAAATCATATGGCTTCGTTAGAAACGGAGAAGAACCTTGCATTTATAAATGGGTTAATGGTTCTGTAATTATGTTCCTTGTGCTGTATATGGATGACATTCTCTTAATCGGGAATGACATCCCGCACTACAAGGAATAAAGGTCTGGTTATCATCTCAGTTCTCTATGAAGGACTTGGGTGAAGCCTCTTACATACTAGGTATGAAGATCTATAGAGATAGATCTAAGAGGCTTCCAGGACTATCCCAGTCTATGTACATCGACATCATGCTGAAACGGTTCAGCATAGAAAATTCCAAGAAGGGCTGGCTATCTCCTAATAGGTACTAGAATTGATCTCTCCAAAAGGAATTGTACGACAACTCCTGAAGAGAGAGAGCGAATGTGTAGAATCCCATATGCTTCGACAGTGGGCTCTATCATGTACGCCATGACATGTACTAGACTAGATGTGGCATATTCACTAGGCATAGTGAGTAGATACTAGTCTGACCCAGGTGAAGCTCATTGGAAAGTGATAAAAACTATCCTTAAGTATTTACGAAATACTAAGGACCAATGGTTAATTTATGGAGAATCTAGCTTGAAACTTGTGGGGTATACTGACTCCAATTTCCAGTCAAATAAGGACGATAGCAAGAGTGTGTCAGGATTTATCTTTACCTTGAATGAAGAAGCTATATGTTGAAAAGTTCCAAGTAGCCTACTGTGGCGGACTCAGTATACGAAGTAAGTACATTGCAGCATCAGATGCAGCAAAGAAAGCTGTGTGGTTGCGATAGTTTCTTGGTAAGCTAGGAGTGGCACCGTCCTTGGATAGTCCTGTTCTGGTGTACTATGATAGCACTGGAGCCATTGCTCAAGCCAAAGAGTTGAAGTCTCATCATCGTATAAAGCATATTCTACGGTGCTATCACCTTGTATGAGAGACATGGAATGAGGTTGTTGGTAATTGTGTCCCAAAGCCAATTGCATAAGCTATAGGTAGTTGAGCTGAGTATTGTACCTTTTGTATGAATTAATAAATATTATTTTGGCAGCTCATCACATTCTTACTTTTTCCTATAATGAACTCTTTTTCATGTGATGAAGTTCTTAGGACTACACTAACTTTGATAAAGAGAGGATATATCAAGTAGTCCTTAAACCAGCTTCACGACCAAAGAATACATTGTACTGGATGGCAATGTATTAAGTGTAGGTTGTTGTGGTTCACATCATTTGGTTGTCCTCTTGACGAAAGGAGTCTAGTGACACTGATGTGATCTGCAAGTGGGATATATGATATCTTATTGAACGTGGATCCGTGTAGCCCCTTTCTGCCAAAGGGATACTCATGATTGGATATGGGTATATGTGTCCCTCTGACCTGAGGTCATCATGGTAGCTTGCAAGCAACTCCCTGTGCTTTGGTGCCAGACTACTCGGATTTCTAATCTGGTAATGAAAGATTTTTGGGTACAGGCAAGTACTTGTGGAGCAGTGGTGGACCAAGATAGAATTGACCTGTCTAAATAGTTTGGATTGAATGTCTTGCAGTGTCTCAATTTAGAAAATCCTCGATCGAGGTAGTCATAGTGAAGAGTCACTAGACTTGCGAGGTTAAGACATGTTGTGGATTGACTCAGCTAGGGTTGGCAGTCTAACCCTAGGTCATCCTGAGCATTAGAGGTCAAATGGGTGAATTATACGATAACCGTATGCCAGAGGTTCGATTGATTGCTCTCGCATATTCGACTTATCCGAATGTCGGGATCCATTGCTAGATGGTATCTTATGCCGGTACTGGAATTGTTCCAATGCTACCACCTAGGTTCTAACCTATGAGGTCACACACCATAGAGGATTTTTCCCTGATCCAGGTATCGATTTATGATTGGGAATCATTTTGGTAACGGTTTGATTGAGCACTCATTGGTCTAACCCGATTTTGGGTCGATCAGATATTGTTTGGATCTACTAGGAATTGTTCCTGGGTAACCAGGACTTGACCAAGCCATTTATTAATTAGATTTTGATCTAATTAGATAGTGAATCGATTTAGAACCGGTTTGGGATTTTTAAACCAATGGTGAACCGGTTTTGAACCGTTTTGGGTTTTTTAAACCAATTATGGACCGGTTTGAACCTATCAACATGGTGATAAGGCTTGGGTGAACAAGGATTCAAAGTGACTTTTCCTCTCCCATTTCACTCTATTTTTTGGCTGATTTAAGCCACCGATTTACTTCTCTTCATTACTTGTTTGAATAATGAATTCGATTCGTTTTCAACCAACTAGCTTTTCGTTTTCCCAGCAAGTCTTCTCAACTCCCAATCACCATTTCAATGTTCTCGTTGGTTATAAATTCTAGACTGCTGAAATCGCTATAAGTCTTCTTCTTTGGAGAGCTTCCATAATTCTTTCAACTGATGTTTTGGGCCTGAGTTCTTATGAGTGATTAGGAGAGAATAACCTCTTAATTCCCTATTATCATTAGTGCTCAATCAGTGGAAGAAGAAGCTCTATTTTGGAGAAAACAAGTTGCAGAACAAGGTGTTCTATTTTTTCCCTTCCTTCCCTCTCCGTTTCAAGGTTTCCGGTGACTAGCATCGTGCAAGAAGTCGGATCAGAGGAAGCCCAGGCATGTCCCCCCTCTAGAGGGTGTTCACTTGAGCACCTGGGATTCGATTGTACCTCCATTGCTGCTGCTTTTGCTTGCTCTGTTTTTGGTTGCAGGTTCTAAAATTCCTCGGTGAAAGAACTTCGGCAACGTTGGATGATCAACCCAATACCTCTCCATTGAAGCAACTCCTGTCAAGACTTTCCCGTGCTGTTGCTGCAGGATAAGAGACCAATGTTGTGCTATTTTGGTTTGGGTTATTACCGCTGTTGGAGAGAAGAAGAAATCAACATTTCAAAAGGTTGCTGGAAGAAGAAGAAGACTGGAATAAAGTTATTCAACATATTCAGCTATTCCAGTGTTATCCCTATTTTATTCCAAGCAGGAATAGGTAAAATTTCTGGTTTTACTTTTTCATGCATGCCTAGATTTATGTTTATAAATTTGTTTATAAATATTACATGCCCTTTTCATGCCTTCTTTTACCTGTACATGCATCTTGAATATGTTAGATCTTGTACGGAGTGGATTTTTCCACTGTTATTTTAAAAATATTTTAAAATACATACCTGCTCCCTATGCTGTTGCATGCTTAGTGTGTAGGCACTTGCAACCCTATATTTCTTTTAGTGGTATCAGAGCAAGGTTCAGGTGTAACGTTTCTTGATTACATGTATAGTAGATTAAAATGTTTAATCCTTTGAAATGTATCTGTATCTTAATCATAGGATATGATTACAAAGTACTTTTAGGGACCTAGTTAAGACCTTTACCATGATCGAGTGTCTTTGGCATGATGTGATTTATCTATGTTGGTCTTTTCAGAAGGATCCTTTAAGGAAATCAAAAGAATTAAAATTGTTTTAATTCAGATACATATTTGGCATGTCTTATAAATTTCTTTTTGAATATGTAATATTTATAAAAGCATTAAACTAGATATGATGCATAAAATGATATGTAAAAGGAGTTTTACATGTTTTAATTAAAATTATTTTAATTAAAATATTGGCTTATATTCAAACAATTTTGAATTGTATGATTAACTTAAATGACAAGTTATCTTAGGGTTTATGAAACCTAATGTCATTTAAATAAGCCAATTGGGTTAATTGGGTTAGCTGTCTAATTGGATCCATATTTTGGGTTAGACCTATGTTTAGTTGAACTAGATAACAAGAAGACTAATCAAAAGTTGATTAAGGTCCTTCTTTTAGAACTATCTAATAGTTAGATAAGTTAGTCCATTCATCTAAAATGGATCTAATTAGAGGCTCCGTGGAAGCCCGAGTTTTTAGGCTAGTCTGATCGAGTCTGGTAAACCAGTTGGTGTCAAGGTAGGTTTGGCATTGTGATCATGGTTGTATGAAGCTACCTCTTTCCTGGCCAACTTGATTGGTGTCTAGGAAAGATGGTTAATGGTGGATACTCATCCATGATCTCACCTACCTGGCCAGTTGAGTCGACCAGAATTGATTAGAAAAGCTCTTTGATTCGAGTTAACCCATGTCATCCAGGTTGATCAGTCTGACTGATCGGTAGGTGCCCATGGATCAATTGTTGAATTGTTTCAACCCTCCTAAAAATTGATTCGTTCAGTGGGAGGATGATCCATGTTCTTCTCTTTTTCATCTATCATAACCAAAAATCCTCTAAAATTATTAGGTCCTGAAAAAGACTAAGTCAAAGAGTTGATGGTGTCTTAGCCTCCTATTAAGTGAGTTAGTAATGTGTCCTTTAACTTGGTGTTCATCGGCAGTTCCATAGAACGGTGTGTATCCAGTTACTGGAATTACTCTCTCATCAATGATGGTTCAGTGCAACCTTCTTAATGGTGATCAGATGAGCCGGCCATAGTCGGGCTTGGTCATTCGTTTGCTGGAAGTATTGGATTTATCATGTTAATGGTTGGACTTAACTGGAGACCCGCAATAGGAGGCCCCTAGGCCGATTGGGGTGCTCTCTGGGGTAAAATAAATTACTGGAAGTTGCTTAGGGAAGCGATTGGTTGGTGAACCTACCTTTAGGCGCGTATAGGTGAGCTGGCCATAGTCGGGCTCATACGTGGTCTATTGGAATTCAGTACCCACTATGAAATAGTGAATTCATGGATTGGAGTTAGAGGCTCCCAATCTGAAAAATTAGTGGGAGAGACCTTTAGACTAAAGTCCAAGTCTTTTGGTTAATTAATTCATACTTTAATATGGTATTGTTTTTTCCTTTCAGATGTCTTCAAATCTTTCACTCCAGTCACTTCTCGATGATGAAAATTTGAAGGGTCACAACTTCGATAGTTGGTATCGAAAGTTGAGGATTGTCTTGGAGCATGAACGGATCCTTTATGTGATAATGGATCCGGCATCTGAAATCCCTCCTGCTAATGCTCAGAGTTCGGTTAGGGACACTTTTCATAAGTGGGTTTCTGATCGGACTACTGTCCGATGCATTATGCTAGCGGCAATGAACGACGAGTTCAATCACAAGTTCGAGGAGGTCCAACCTGATTAGATTCTTCAAAAGTTAAAGAAATCTTTCGGCACGCCGGACGATGTAGAGCGGTACAAAGTATCTTGTGCCATCTACAATGCTGAGATGCCGAATGGTGGTTCTGTCATTGATCATGTATTGTACATGATCGAGCTGATTGAAAAGTTGGGCAAGCTCGGATCTCCCTTGCACGAACAGCTCGGCAAGGATGCGATTTTGAATTCTTTGCCCTCCTCCTATCTTGACTTTCTCGACCATTACAGAATGAGCAAGCCTGCAGTCAATTACCATAGTTTGATGAGATTACTGCAGACTTTTGAGAAAGACCACCAACTGAACAAGGGGGTGGTGAATTTAGTGGGAGGTTCTAGAGGTCATCGTCCCTTTAAGAAAGGGAAAAATAAAAGGAAGGGAAAGAAGGTGTTGAATACTCCTGGTCTGAGTCAGACCAGGAAAGTGAAAGCTGACTAGTCTAATGCAGAGTGCTTCTACTGCAAGAAGTGAGGACACTGAAAGAGGAATTGTCCTCTTTACCAAGCATCCCTAGATCCAAATATGCCAAGGAAGGGAAAGCAATAGACTGCTAGACAAGGTATTTATATGATAAAACCTTGTAATTTCTCTATTTGTGATACTGCTAACTGGGTATTGGATATCGGTAGTCCTATTCATGTTTGTAATTCGATACAGGGACTACAGATTAGCAAGAGATTCGAGGACGGGGAATAGTTCCTGAGTGTTAGGAATAGAAATCATGTTCCAGTACTGGCGATCGGAGTTTTGAGTCTTGTCTTTGAGTCCTGTACTGTCGAGTTAGTCAATTGTCATTACTGTCCTTGTTTCATTATGTGCATAATCTCTGTAGGCCTTTTGGCCAATTGTGGTTTTGAACTATCAATAAAAGGAGATATTTTCCAAGTTATTTTGAATAACTCTGTGATAATGAAAGCTAAGTTAAATAATGGCATTTATGTACTGTCACGACCTGTTAGAATAATGTACACATCTAGCAATTGCCCAAGGTTAGAAAATGTCAGTGATCTGTATCTTTGGCACTGTAGGCTAGGTCATGTAAATCAGAATAGGATAAAAAAGTTGAGAGGAGAAGGCCTCCTCAAGGTCAGTGATTCTGAATCACTGCCTACTTGTGAATCCTATTTACTTGGTAAAATGACCATGTCACCTTTTACTAGAAAAGGTGAACGAGCTACAGAACTTCTGAGTCTCATACATACTGATATATGTGGACCCATGACAGTTAGTGCCAGAGGTGGATACAGATATTTCATTACGTTTACAGACGACCTTTCGAGGTTCGGTTATGTCTTTTTGATGAGACATAAATCTGAGTCATTTGAAATATTAAAACGATATTGTTGACAAACAAACTGGAAAAAGTATTTAAACCCTTCGATCTGATCGAGGTGGTGAATACCTATATGGTGAGTTTTTGACATACCTTGATAAGAATGGGATTCTCTCTCAGTGGACTCCTTCGGGAACACCACAGTTAAATGGTATGTCCAAAAGGAGGAATCGAACCCTGTTGGACATGGTTCGATCCATGATGGGCTTTGCAACTCTGCCGCTATCCTTTTGGAGATTTGCACTTGAGACAGCTTATCACTTGTTAAATAATGTTCCGAGTAAGTCTGTTGTCTCCACTCCATATGAGATGTGGACTGGACGTAAGTCCTCAATCTCACACCTTCGGGTCTGGGGTTGTCCAGCTTATGTAAAGTGTTTAGACTTAGATAAACTTGGTCCTAGGTCTGATCGGTGCTTGTTTATTGGTTATCCTAAGGAAACCAAAGGGTATTTCTTCTACTTTGAGGATGAACGTAAAGTGTTCGTCGCTCTTAGGGCTATCTTTTTGGAAAAGGAGTTCCTTGGTGAAGGAATCATAGCCTCTAAGATTGAACTTGGTGAAGTTCAGCCAATAAAAGAACCTACGTACTCTAAGGACATCATAGAACCGACTGTGATTGGATCATATACGAAACCCATTATTAGGAGATCCGGTAGAGTACAGCATCAGCCGACAGATACTACGTTTCTTGGTCCAGGACGGCGATCCCATTGAGCTCGACGAGAACAATAAGAATCCGATCTCCTATATGGATGCACTTCAGAGACTGACTCTGAGGCATGGCTTGGAGCCATGTGATCTGAAATGGAGTCCATGGAGATCAACAATGTATGGACATTAGTTAATCCGCCTGAAGGGAAAAAATCCATCGGGTGTAAGTGGATCTTCAAGAGGAAAAGGGGCACGGATGGGAAGGTGGAGACCTATAAAGCCCATCTGGTTGCCCAGGGGTATCGTCAATGATATGGTATCGATTATGATGAGACTTTCTCCCCTGTGGCAATGCTCAAGTCCATTCAGATCATGCTTTCTTTATCAGCATATTTTGATTATGAGATATGATAGATGGATGTCCGAATTGCTTTCCTAAATAGGGAGCTGGAAGAGGAAGTGTATATGATACAGCCTAAAGGGTTAACATCCTCAGATGAGTCAAAAGTATGCAAGTTGTAGAGGTCCATTTATGGACTCAAGCAAGCATCTCGAAGTTGGAACTTATGGTTTGATAGGTGTATCAAATCGTATGGCTTTGTTAGAAACAGAGAAGAACCGTGCATCTATAAGTGGGTTAACGGTTCTGTGATTATATTCCTGGTACTGTATGTTGACGACATTCTCTTAACCGAAAATGACGTCATAGCATTACAAGGAATAAAGGTCTGGTTATCATCTCAGTTCTCCATGAAGGACTTGGGTGAAGCTTCTTATATACTGGGTATGAAGATCTATAGAGATAGATCGAAGAAGCTTCTGGGATTGTCCCAGTCTATGTACATTGATACCGTGCTGAAACGGTTCAGCATGGAAAATTCCAAGAAAGGCTATCTTCCGATAGGTTCTTGAATTACTCTTTCTAGGAAGGATTGTGTGACAACTCTTGAGGAAAGAGAGTGCATGAGTAGAGTACCTTATGCTTCTGCAGTAGGCTCTATCATGTATGCTATGACATGTACTTGACCAGATGTGGCATACTCACTAGGAGTAGTGAGTAGATACCAGTCTAACCTAGGTAAGGCACATTGGAAGGTGGTTAAGTCCATCCTGAAGTATTTGAGAAATACTAAAGACCAATGGCTGATTTATGGAGAATCTGACTTGAAACTTGTGGGGTATACTGACTCCAGTTTCCAGTCAGATAGAGATGAAAGCAAGAGTGTGTTAGGGTTTTTATTTACCCTGAATGGAAGAGTGATTTGTAGGAAAAGTTCCAAGCAGGCGATAGTTGTAGACTCGGTATGCGAGGCAGAGTACCTCGCAGCATTAGATGTAGCAAAGGAAGCCACGTTATTGCGAAAGTTCCTTGGAGAGCTAGGGGTGGCATCTTCCCTTGATGGTCTTGTTCTAGTGTATTGTGACAGCACTGGAGCCATTGCTCAAGCTAAGGAGCCGAAAGCTCATCACCGCATCAAGTATATTCTGCGGTGCTACCATCTCGTACGAGAGATCGTAGAACGAGGCGACATCAATCTTATGAAGATTGATGGAAAAGAAAATCTGGCCGACATTTTTACTAAAGCCCTCGAAATAAAAGAGTTCGACTTTTGTAAAAGGGAAATGGTATTGATACTGTTCTGATTGGCTTTAGTACAAGTGGGAGTTGTTGGGAATTGTGTCCCAAAGCCAATCGCCTAGGTTGTAGATGATTGAGCTGAGTATTATACCTTTGTATGAATTAATAAATATTATTTTGGTAGCTCATCACATTTTTACTTTTTCCTGTAATGAACTCTTTTTCATGTGATGAAGTTCTTAGGACTACACTAACTTCGATATAGAGAGGATATATCGAGTGGTCCTTAAACCAAGTTCACGACCAAAAGATATATTGTACTGGACGGCAATGTATCAAGTGTAGGTTGTTGTGGTTCACATCGTTTGGTTGTCCTCTTGACCAAAGGAGTGTGGTGACACTGATGTGATCTACAAGTGGGATATATGATATCTTATTGAACGTGACTCTGTGTAGCCTCTTTCTGCCAAAGGGATACTCACGATTGGATATGGGTATATGTGTCCCTCCGACCTGAGGTCATCATGGTAGCTTGCAAGCAACTCCCTGTGCTTTGGTGCCGGACTACCCGGATTTCTAATACGATGACCGAAGGTTTCTGGGTACTGGCAAGTACTTGTGGAACAGTGGTGGACCAAGATGAAATTGACCTGTCCAAATAGTTTGGATTGAATGTCTCACAGTGTCTCAATTTAGCAAATCCTCGGCTGGGGTAGTCATAGTGAAGAGTCACTGGACTTGTGAGGTTGAGACATGTTGTGGATTGACCCAGCTAGGGTTGGCAGTCTAACCCTAGGTCATCCTGAGCATTGGAGGTCAAAGGGATGAATTATATGGTAACCGTAGGACAGAGGTTCGATTGATTGCTCTCGCATCTTTGACCTATCCAGATGCCAGGACCCATTACTAGATGGTATCTTGTGCTGGTACTAGAATTGTTCCAGTGCTACCACCTAGGTTCTAACCTATGAGGTCACACATCATAGAGAATTTCTTCCTGATCCAGGTATCAATTTATGATTGGAAATCATTTCAGTAACGGTTTATTGAGCACTCGTTGGTCTGACCCAGTTTTCGGTCGATCAGATATTGTTCGGGTCTACCGGGAATTGTTCATGGGTAACCAGGACTTGACCAAGATATTTATTAATTAGATTTTGACCTAATTGGATATTGAACCGGTTTAGAACCGGTTTGGGATTTTTAAACTTGTGGTGAACCAATTTTGAACCATTTTGGATTTTTTAAACTAGTTATGAATCGGTTTGAACCCATCAACACGGTGATAAGAATTGGGCGAACAGGGATTCAAAGTGACTTTTCCTCTCCCGTTTCACTCCATTTTTTGGCTGATTTAAGCCACCGATTTACTTCTCTTCATTGCTTGTTTGAATAACGAATTCGATTCGTTTTCAACCTAGTGGCTTTTCATTTTCCCAGCAAGTCTTCTCAACTCCCAATCACCGTTTCAATGTTCTCGCTGGTAATAAATTTTGGACTGCTGAAATCACTGTAAGTCTTCTTCTTTGGAGAGCTTCCACAATTCTTTCAACCGGTGTTTTGGGCCTGAGTTCTTGTGAGTGATTGGAAGAGAATAACCTCTTAATTCCCTATTATCATTAGTGCTCAAGCAGTGGAAGAAGAAGCTTTGTTTTGGAGAAAACAAGTTGCAGAATAAGGTGTTCTATTTTTTCCCTTCCTCCCCTCACCATATCAAGGTTTATGATGACTAGCATCGTGCGAGAACCCGGATCAGAGGAAGCCCAGGCATGTCCCCCCTCTAGAGGGTGTTCACTTGAGCACCTGGGAGCTGATTGTACATTCATTGCTGCTACTTTTGCTTGCTCTATTTTTGGTTGTAGGTTCTGAAATTCCTGGGTGAAAGAACTTTGGCAACGTTGGATGATCGATCCAATACCTCTCCGTTGAAGCAACTCCTGTCAAGACTTTCCCTGCTGTTGTTGTAGGAGAAGAGACCAACATTGTGCTGTTTTGGTTTGGGTTATTGCTACTGTTGGAGAGAAGAAGAAATCAACATTTCAAAAGGTTGCTGGAAGAAGAAGAAGACTGGAATAAAGTTATTCCAGATATTCCAGCTATTCCAATGTTATCCCTATTTTATTCCAAGTAGGAATAGGTAAAATTTCTGGTTTTATTTTTCCATGCATGACTAGATCTACGTTTATAAATTTGTTTAAAAATATTACATGCCCTTTTCATGCCTTCTTTTACCTGTACATGCATCTTGAATATGTTAGATCTTGTGCGGAGTTGATTTTTTCGCTGTTATTTTAAAAATGTTTTAAAATACATACCTACTCCCTGTACTATTGCATGCTTAGCATAGGCACTTGCAACCCTGTATTTCCTTCAGAGGTGACATTAACCTTTAGAAGATCAATGGAAAGGAGAACCTGGCTGACCCCTTCACTAAAGCCGTCGAAATTCAAGGGTTTGACTATTGTAAACGAAAAATGGGAATGAGATTTTGTACCGATTGGCTTTAGTCCAAGTGGGAATTGTTGAAAATTATATCCCAAAGCCAATCATCTAGGCTATAGATGGTTGTGCTATCTTTTAACTGTATATAATTTTTAATGAATAAAAGTTATTCTTTTTGGCTGTTCATCATATTTGCATTTTCCTGAAATGAACATTTGTATGATGGAGTCCTTGGAACTACATTGTTTTGATATAGAAAGGATATATCAAGTAGTTCTTAAACTAGTTTACAACCAAAGGATACATTGTTATAGGACAATAATGTATCAAGTGTAGGTTATTGTGTGTCACATTTGTTGGTTGTCCTCTTAACCAAGGAGTGTGGAGACATTGGCGTGACATGCAAGTGAAATATGTGACATCTCACTGAACGTGACTATCTGCGGAGCTCCCTTTTGCTAAAGGGTTGCTCGTGAAGGGTGTTGACTTTGGTCTTGATTTTGATGATTGACAAAATGTTTAAGTATATATGAGTACTAATTTTATTTTAAGTATATTTTTCAGATCTTAGTACTCAATTATGTTGAATGAAGAAATATTTGTATTTTAGTTGAAGAAAGTCCTTAAATTAATGGAAAATCAAGTTATAAGGACTTTGGAATATAAGGAAGACTTGGAAGGGCTCAAGGTTTAAATTTGAAAAAGTATCAACAAAGTCTCAGCATGGCACAGGCAAGTGTCGACACCTGGAAATGAAGTGTTGACACCTGAGGATCAAGTGTCGACACTTGAAGAGTGAAGTATCGACTCAAGGCCTGAGAACAAGAAAAATACAAAAAATATGAAAAATCAAATTGGCTGTGAATAGTGTTCTAGTGTCGACCTACTGTAGCAAGTATCGACACTTGCATTGTTCAAGTGTCGACACTTGCATTGTTCAAGTGTCGACACTTACTGTTCAAGTGTCGACACTTGAACAGTAAGGTTAGTTTTCAAAAGTTGTAGACTTTTCCAACTTGCTTCAAATGGCCATATTTTTCTCCCTAATGGCTATAAATGGTCATTTAAGTGTTGGGAGGCTATATAAACATCAAGAATCAAATAGGGAAGTAATTCTTTGGTGAGATTTTTGAATATTCTTCAAGGACACAAGAGTTGAGTGGTTCAAGCCTTCAAGCTTCCAAGTTTCAAAGAGAGCATCCAAAGTTCATATCCTCAAGCATCAATTAAAGGCTTCAACAACTTGAAGACAAGATCTTTATCAACTTTCAAAGGGCTTCAAAGAGATATTTGCTTTATTTTAGAAAGCTTTAATTGTATTCTTTCATATTTGTTCTTACATTATTTTACTTGAGATTTTTGGTGAGCCTTGGAAATCCAAAGAGATTTTTGGTAAGCCTTGGAAAATCAAAGTGGTTGTTGGTGAGCCTTAAAACCAACTAGGGTTTTACTTGTGAGCCTGAAGACAAAACAAGTTATTTAGGTTCTTGGTTAGCCCATAAAACCAAGGGTGGTTGTTGGTGAGCCTTGAAACCAACTAGGGTTTTACTTGTGAGCCTGAAGACAAAACAAGTTGTAAAGGTCATCCTTGCTATGATAATGGTCCAGTATTAGTTAGCCCTTTTTACCAATTAAGGTTTTGTATATAAACCCTATTTATCAGGTTGTATCAAAACCTATTTAAACCCTTTTAGGCCAAACCCTATTTACCAAGTTTATTTAGTTGGTTATGCCTTTTGATCAATTTGATCAAGTTAGGCTTTAATTAATTAGTTGGTTGAGTTTTGTAATTATTAGTCGAGTCTTGTAATACAAGGGGGACCCAAGTAAAGACCCATGTGACTCCATGTACTAGCTCAAGACAAGCCATGTGACTCCATGTGCTAGCCTAAGTCACTTGTCACATGATAACCACTTCTTGGCGCCACCTTTTCAAGATTTTGGACAACATCATATGACATGTTTGGACATCACTTGCCATCTCATTGGGAAAACACCACTTGCCACCTCATCAGGACAACATCACTTGCCACTTCATTGGGACAACATCACATGCCATGTCATTTATCTTGGTTGGCCAATTTTATGTCAAAGAAATGGTTATCTTTATTTTTTATCAAGAATTAAGACATCCAGACATCTAGACATCCAGACATCTGGATATTTAGACAACATGCAAGCTTATCCAAGGAGGTCGCCTCATTTAAATTCCAAGATACCGATGGTTTTAAGAGAAGTAAAGAAGGAGTCCAACCAAGTTTAGCACCATTTATTTGTCGCCACTTTTTTTCAAGAGGAGTAAGTGGGAAGGATTCTAAATCTGACGCCTCATCTTATTTTCTTCGTGTCACCCAACTCAAAACCAAAGTGTCGCCACTTTTTAAGATGAGTAAATGAGAAGGAGTCCAAGCCATATTAGTGCCTCATCTCTTCTCATTGTTGTCACCCACTTTGAAGGAAGCTCAAGATCAGCCCAAAGACAGGAGTCCAAGACACTAGAAGCAAGGATTCAAGGAGTTGTTGCCTAAGGGAAAACAATACTAGTCTTTGTAACCCTTACTCTTCTGATTAATGGTCTATAAATACCCCATCAACCCCCTGTATAATTAATTCCAGATATATGTGCATCGCAGGGTGTGAGGCCCTTCCATTGTTCTTCGGAGCATCACGGGGTGTGAGGCCCTTCATATCCAGCTACCAAGAAATCCTAGCCGCTGACCTCCATCCCTTCCCTTCCATTCTTTTTCCATCTTCTTCCTTCCATTACTACTTCCTAACTGGGTTATTTTCTTTGTTGAGTGATTACAGGTGATCGAGGATTCAAAGTCAGGGTGTTCTTGCCTTGGAACCAACATCGCAAAATATTGGAGCCCGAAGATCGAGATTTTGAAACCATGCTGCAAGATCCTTAAGAGTCCCGCTAGATCTACACCAAAGGGTTAACGTTCTTTGTTGGTAAATCTTAAAACCCATCCATTCTCTTTGATTTCTAATTCTTTGATAAGTAGATCCTAGTTTATGGTAGTTTCTCAGCCACCAAATCATATTTTTTTAGTTTACTTTATTAGATTTACTTTGCAGGTTGTTAACTAGATTGCTTAGTTTACTTTAATTGTCTCCTTTGAGTTTTTTAAACTGAAGATCTTAAAAAAATAATCTTTATAATTAAGTTTAAAATTAGTAATTTAACTTATCATAATTTGTCCCATATCAAGCATCAGGTTCCTCAGCCTACTATCAGGACTGCTTGAGGGGGTACTCTGCTCGGGGTGTCGCACCCCTCAACCTACCACCTACACCACCAGAAAGAGGAAGGTCTTACCATGGGTCTCAAACCCCGCAGCATCTCTCGCCAGACCGGTGCTTTGCCATGCTAATAATTCCTAGGCACTGACACCACTTGCTGGGAATCTGGATCATCACCTATGTAGAAAAAATAGTGAGGGAAAGATTAAGAACCAACCTTCTTGATCAAGAACCAGCAACAAACTATTCTTGGATTCAATATCATGCAGCAAAGGAGATATAGAAAAGAGATGCATGTAAGAGAAAAAGAGATATTGTATTCCTTTGGAGAAGAACCTTGTTACAAGACAAGACAAACCCGCGGCCCCCTTCTGAAACCCCAGAAGCTTCTCACCATCACCCGCATGTCTTCTCTCTTGAAGGCCTCATGTCCCAAGAACCCACGTACGACCATGCACAGACAATACCTCAACATGCATCCCTTCCTCTCTGAAGCCCAAGAAGAAGCTCCACCTGCTGACTCCCTCATGCAGGATCCCTTCTCCAAAGCCCTGTGGAACACCCCATGGTCCAAGCCCTCCACATGATATCTCCCTCACATGTGCCTCTTTGAATCCCTCCATTGTGGCCTCCTTGAAACCCAGCAGGTCTCCACCTGCGGACTCCCTTATGTAGGTTCCCATGGCCAAGTCCCCATGTGGACTCCCTCCATGCGGTCTTCACACACAAGAAGATGTTAGCAGGCCAGGATCATAAGCCAAGCCTCATGTCTAGCCTCAAGTCGTGGATGCCCAAAAGGGGGGGCATTCTGTTGGAGTTTTCCCAGGAATATTAAATTGCAATCGATCAGGCATCAACAGCCTATCGCAGCGGAAGCAGATATAAAAATAATTTATATCTAATCATGCAATTCATAAATAAATCTAATTTATTTATCATAAATTTCTAACATGTTGAAGTATATAAAAAAATATCAGATCTGAAATAAAAATTATTTTAAGTATAAAATACTTACCTAGATCGCTATATAGGCCTACTCTGAAAAGCATGCAAATCTGCTAATAAAACCCGAGATTCTGTCAGAGCCACGCAATCGCCCGGCCTCTGTTGGTATCCATATAAAGCTCTTACAACCGAGTCGTAGAGGGCACCGGATTGCTGAATCCTTGCAGCCCTCTCCTCTTTCAGCAAATCGCCCGCTTTAAAAATTATTCCGATCTGAATCTGGACTGGCTTTTGGCTTCTGTCTTGCAAATCAAACTATGCAAGATCTTTGGACCATTTTCTCTCTTCTTCCTTTAGTAGAGTATCTCTCTAGATCTCTTAGAAGGAAAAATCACATAAGATAGAGAAGAAGACTAGGCACGAGGAGAGAGACTCTCAGGTATCTTTACACCCAAGAGAAGAAAGATGCCCAAAATAATTCTTCACGATGAAAGGAGAAGCTTATGTGCATCGGCCACCTTTCTCTTTCTTTTAAATATATCATAAATTATCTCTCCCATCCCATAAAGCTAAAAGACCGGTGTTATAATTTCAACCGGTTGAAAATTAAGAGGAGTGGAAGAGAATGACTCTTCCCTCTCTTAATTTAATTCACGCCAATCTCATTTAGCACCCTCTTGGTTTCACGCCCCATCCTATTTGTCACACAAAATAAATGGGCCCACTAGTTGGCATGTGGAGAGAAGGGGAGACAAGGAGAGAGAGTCCCAGTCCAACTAGACTCTAGGTCATAAGTCCAAATTAAGTGATTTTACAGTCAAACTGAAGCCGATTTTAAATCCGATCAAACCATTTTGAAGTAGATATTGACTTGACTCAATTAAGATCAATTAACTGAGTCTAACTTAATTAAATTAAATCTAATTTAAATTAATTAATTGTAACATTTATAATTAGGTCAAATTTTAATTGTAACACTTACAATTAGGTCCAAATTGATTTGCTGAATGGTTACTTGAGCTCCAAATGTGTGTGACCCCTCAAGTCCTATCCTGTCTGGTAATGAGACATGCTATAATCTCCATTATACATCATCAAAACTCTTTTTGATGGATCGAAATGGATTTAGCTCATCCCTAATCAGGATCATCGATCCGAGAATGATCCTAATGGGCTCTCATAATCCACCAGTGATACCTAGCAATATGTAGTGGCAACTCAACAGAATAAGATTGGAACCCCTATATGTAGTTACCATGTGATTCGGTTCCTCTATCAAAATCTCAGCTTGATGTTGGTTTACGGATACTCGTCAAACCCATCAGTCATATGCTTAACTTAATCGACTCAAGTCAAATTATGATACTAATGAAAATACCTTTTCATTATTAACCTGCTATGGCCATAGACTTCTGGACTTAGTCTCATTAAGCTTGCATAGGATTATTCCTTACTATTAAGGCTGATAGATCCCTATAAGTGAATACCCTACTACAATAAACTTACCATAGCCAACGAACACTACAAGGTTCCATATGGATAGGAACCATGTGATTGTGTTGTCAAACTACAGCAACCTTATTGTGTATAGCTGAGATACTCTAGATCAAAGAACTATTCACATGACTACAGCATCACGTAGTTATCGACGAGTGAATAATCATCCGTATAACTTCCAGTACTTGGTCACGCTCAGTACTGTTGATCTTTATCAACTACCTGCACTCTCATTCCAATGTCACCATACTGTAGGTCGGAGACTCATCTACCTAGAAAGGAAAGTGATCTGTGCATCGATTTTAACAGATCAATCACCGTTCTCGTGATATTCCAATAATCGGGAGCTTTTAGGAGTTAATCTATAAAGACACATGTCTCATATTCTTAACTCTTGAAAATATATGTCATTGCCCACTAATTCGATGGATGATTCATAGACACATCAATATGAATGAAACTAATGCCCTTTTATTAATAAAGAAAATTAAGTACAAAGTTCATTCCCTAAAAATTAAAATGTGTCAAGCCAACATGGCTTTCAGGGCATACATCTAACAATCTTCCACTAGAACTAAAGCCAATTGGCTACATATCTAAGTCTCATTTGCTCAAAGTGGACTTCAGCCTTCTGCTGGCTCAGAGTCTTAGTCAGTGGGTCAGCCGCATTGTCCGTGGAGTCTACTCTTTGCACCTCAACGTACTTCTTTTCGAGATAGTCGTGTATGATATGAAACTGCTGCTCAATATGATTGGATTTCTGGTGAGACTTGGGCTCCTTAGCAAGAGCTATTGCACCATTATTGTCACAATATATAGGGATGGCATCAGATGGCATCACTCCAAGCTCCGTAACAAACTTTTTATACCAAAAGGATTCTTTTGCAACTTCAGAAGCAGCGATTAACTCTGCTTCCATTGTAGAATCTGCTATGATGGGCTGCTTGGAACTTTTCTAACTATTTGCCCCACCATTACATAAAAACACAGACCCTGATGTAGACTTTCTATCATCATAATCAGACATAAAGTCGAGTCTGTATATCTTTTTATCCCTAATTCTGAACTCCCTCCAAAGACTAAGAACAAATCTTTAGTTCTTCTCAAGTATTTAAGAATGTTCTTCATAGCTATCCAGTGTTCTTCACCTAGATTCGACTGATATCTACTCGTGACACTCACAGTAAGAGCTATATCAGGTCGAATACACAACATGACATACATAAGGCTTCCAATTGTCGAAGCATATGGAATCTTGCTCATGCATTGAGTCTCTTCAAGTGTGTTGTGACATATTTGCTTGGAGAGTTAATGCCATGCCAAAGAGGTAACAATCCTCTTAAAGGGTTCTCCATGCTGAGCCTTTTCAGCACTTCCTCTATGTATAATTTTTGTAAAAGGCCAAGCATCCAATTAGATCTATCTCTATAGACCTTAATCTGGTGTGGACACCAGGGCCAGAAAATATCGATAGGTTGAACCCACATCCCTATGGATCACCTATGAATAAACCCTGAACCTAACCCCATTTATCATGTAAATGTTTTATTATAAATTCTGTTATTTTGGTTTAGTTGGGTGTAGCCTTTTTTACCAACTGTAATTAGGGTTTTTATTTTTTAGCCTTTTGGGCCAAACCCCTTTTACTAATTAGGGTTTGTATATAAACCCTATTTATTAGGTTGTGTCAAACCCTATTGGGCCAAACCTTGTTTACCGAATCAATTCTTTTGGTTGCATGAGGTTTTGCCATTTGATCAAATTAGGTTCCAATTGATTAAGTGGGGCTTTAGTTATTTGGTTTTGAGTCTTGTGATTATTAGTTAATTTAGTTATTGAGTCCTGTAATACAAGAGGGGACTCAAGGGAATATCCCATGTGCACCCAATTGAAGACCCATGTGACTTCATGTGCACTCAAGTCAAGACACATGTGACCCAATGTGACAACCCAACACACTATGTCCCAGCTCAAGACAAGTCCAGCATTGGCGCCACATGTCATCCTCTACTTGGCACCACCTTTCAAGATTCTTGGACATTCCTTGCCACATCACCCAGGACATTAACACATGGCATGTTACTTTATTTGGACATGCATCAAATTTGGACATCAACACATGACATGTTTGGACATTACTTGCCACCTCATCAGCCCACATGTCATGTCATTTTATTTTGGGACAACATACTCCATGTCACTCCCTATTGGTCAGCCCATGAGAGAAGGAATTAGCGCCCACATGAAAAAATAATTGGCACCCCTCCTTTTAAGATGAGTAATTAAGAAAGACTCTTCACATTAGCACCCTTTACTTCAAGATATCTCATGCCAATCCAAGGAGTCGGCCAAGCATATTTTCCAATGCCAAATTACAAAGAGTTTCAAGCTATCTAATCGCCCAAGTGGAGGAAGTTCCAAGGGTTCTTAACTCAAGTGTTTGAAGCCATCAAGTTCCAGAGAAATCAAGATTTCAAGAGCTCATTAGTTCTACTAAAACACATGAGTTTTTTTTATCCAGACTGGAGAGTCCTCTGTCATGCAAGAGCTTTCAATATCCAGATTCCAGAGACCACTATTCATGGCCAATCAAAGAAGCAATCTTGGCCATTCATCAATCCACTTCACCAATCGTCATCTTGGCATCCAAGATGGATGATAATCCCATGATGATTGCCCACTTTTTGAAGAGTCCAGATCAGCCCAACAAGCAAGAGTCCAAGACATCCAAGAGTAGGATTCCAGGAGTTATAGTCTAAGGGAACACAAGTCTAGTCTTTGTATCCCTTAACCACTAGTTGTGGATCTATAAATACCCCATCAACCCCCCTTGTAATTATAATTATTATTCATTCATCAATGAAGTGACATTTTGCTATCAAATTTCTTTTTCTATGTGCATCACAGGGTGTGAGGCCATTTTCCTTTGTTCTTTGAAACATCGCGGGGTGAGAGGCCCTAGTTATCCTTCCTTCCATCCAGAAAACCCAAAAACCACCACTTATAACCCTTTCCCTTCCATTCTTTTTCCTTCCTTTACATCTTCCTAATTTGTATTTTCTTGAGTATTTGTAGGTGATCAGGATCAAAATTAGGTATTCTTATTTTGAAACCAGCATCGCACGGAAGATCGGAGCCTGGAATCGAGTTCTTGAAACCCTGCCGCAGAATCTTGAGAGTCATGCCAGATCTATTTTAGAGAAGCGATTTTTGTTGATAAAACTAAAAACCTATTCCTTTCTCTTTAATTTCTGATTAGTTGATAAGTAGACCCTAGTTTATGGTTGTTTCTCAGCCACCAAATCCTATTTTTCTAGTTTGCTTTGTTAGGTTTACTTTGCAGGTAATAGCTAGTCGACTAGTCTTTTTTTATTAAATGCTTTAAGTCTTTAAAATTCTAAAAAAATTACAGAAAAATTAATCTCTATTTTTCTATTAAATAAGTTTAAATATAAGTAATTTAATTTTGGTTATTGTCCCGTATCAGTTTTGGTATCAGAGCAAAGGTTAAACTAGGGTTTAATTGCTAGTTCTGAAATTTCTGCATACCTAGAACTAGGCTGAAATTAATTTGCATAAAACCTATCTTAAAAAATTTCAAAAAAATTAATAATAAGTTTTTTGTTAGTCTACTATTAATCCTCTACGAATCATGAAAAAATTAGATAAAAATAAATTTTTTTTGCTATTGTTTTCTGGTGGAAGGAAATCACGCCTCTTGAGCGGGTATACGAAAGTATACTTATGACCAATGGGAGTAATGAGTTACGGCCGGACGTGAAATCCTAAGATCGAAAATCTAATACTAATCTGATCTGAAACTTAATTTTCAGATAATACAAAAAAATAATTAATTAATATTATTTTGTTATTTTTAATTATTTTAGTTTGATTGCTTCTAGGGTTTTATATTTGTGTGATTGCATCATCCAGTAACCTAATCTTAAGGGCATACAATATTTACATAAGGGAGGGATTTCATCACCCTTCCTTAGCCTACAATCACCACCTTTGCATCAGTCCTAACCCTAATTTAAATTAATTAGACTTAATTTTTTCTAGTGAGCTAGGGACACCAACAGGTCAGGTTCCAAGTATTGTATGTAAGCTAGTGAACCCAGTCCTTTGATTATCACTTGAATCTGGTATCTAAGGCTAGAGGTCCAGAGGCAAATTTCCTAAGTAGACTTGCGGTTTTTAATTAGGACCATGCGAGAGCATGGAGAGCCTCGCATGACCCCACCTCTTACCTGGCCAATGGACAGGGTAATTATTGAATTGGTTGTAAATTTAGCAGACCCATTCTACTTGAGCTCTAGGTCTAGAAAACCTTAGAACGATGTGTTTGCATTGCATAACCCTTAAATTAGGAGTTGAATACTAGTAGTTCGAACCCCAACCCCAACCCAGTCTGACCATGGATTATGACCCTGAAACCTTTCTGAGGTTCATGACTAAATAATTTTCCCTAGTGAATAGTAAGTTTGACTGAATAGATGATCAATTAGAAAACTTAGAAAAAACACATAAGACCCATCCTGAACCTAAATTTCAAACACACACTAACCTATTCCTAGAACCCAACCCTAGGATATCCCCTCACCATGACCCAATTTAGGATCTTAGTTTAAAGAGACCCAATTTTGATTTTATAGACCAGGATGAGAAAGCCACTAGGAATTTTAGGGTAGAAGCACCTAAATTTGGTGGTGATCTTGATCTTGAAGATTATATTGATTGGGAAGAAGGTATGGATCTATATTTTATGAGAGATCTATTGTCTGATGAAAGAAAATTTAAGATTGCTAAGCTTAAGTTAGTATGCCAAGCTAGAATTTTTTGGGATGATGTTGAAAGAATGATCAGACGAACAAGGGACATACCCATAACTACCTGGAGTGACATGAAACTTAAACTTAGGAAAGAGTACCTACCTATATCATATGAACCTAGTTCCTATGCACCCAGATCCTATGAATCCAGCCCCTACGAACCCAGATCCATGACCTATAGATCTGAGCCCATATCCTATGAACCTAAGGAACCCATAACCCCTACGTATCAGTCTAGTGATAGTCAGGTTTCCTTTAGTTGGCCAGAGCCCATTAGGATTAGTACTCCTTATCAAAAATTAGGATCTAGTCAAATCCACCTGAGTCAACCCATTCCTCAACAAAGTTGACCCAATCTCACAGGAGCCGACTCAACCCTTATCCAAGCCGACCTACCTCTACCACTCTAGATCTTAGTCCACTTCCCCTTAATCGACCCACCCCTACTACCACAGTTGTTCCCAAGGATAACATTGAAGAGGAAGTAGGTAGGATTGACCTAGAATTAGCTGACCTGGTAGGCACCTAGGCTGAGGCCAACCCAGAGTCAGTTAACCCTGACCCTACCCAGACTAAAACTGTACTGGAAGAATCCTTAGAAGACCCATGAGGAGTCTATCCCTATTATTAGGACTTTACTTGAGGAAATACTAGAAGAGACTCAAGTCATAGAGCCTAGCCTTGAAATTTCAGAACCCGAAGCAATTAGTGAGGACTTGATCTTTTCAATCCAGCACCCTCAAGCTGAAGTCACCCCTTTGACACTAATTGAAGATCTCTTCCCTGAAATTACTAATCCATTCTTTCCACAAGTGGACCTTTAGTACCTGTAGATGTAATTCAGTGTCTAAACTTTAAGGTCAACCCCATTAGTCTAGGATAAATCTCCAAACCCTTTTTTTATTTCCTACCCTACCAAGTCACTCCCGAATCCACTTCTTATTTTCTACCTTTTCCCGAAGCTTCTCATATTACTAGGACCATTAGATCACATTTTGTAGAGGTTAGCAAGTTGCATAAGCCCATTGACCATGTTAGGTTTATAACCTATTTCTGGCAGACCCTATGGCATTTATTAGGAGTGCATGTCAAATTTTCATCAGCATGTCACCCATCAACCAAGGGTCAAGCACAGAATTGAAATTAAGGACTTAAATAGATAAAAAAAAAGTAAATATAAATAAATAAATAAATAATGAATCATACAAAAATAAAAGAAAAAAAAATATTCAAAGAATACAATAAAGAAGACTTTGTCATGGTTAGACTACGACCTGAACGGTTCCCACCTAGAACCATAAAAAAGTTACATACCCGTAGTAGTGGACTATACAAAGTAATTTAAAAAATTAGATCTAATGCCTACGTGCTTGAGTTGCCACCTGAACTAGGTATTAGTCCTACTTTCAACGTTTCAGACCTTATTGAGTATAAGCAGTCAACGTTGATTCCTAGTAAGCCATTTGGTCCTAATCCAGTCCTTGAGAGTGAGCCAACCCAAGTGTGTCCACCTGCCAAACTACCAGCCCGGAGAGACAAGATCGAGTGAATCTTGGATGACAAGATCATCGCTACTCGAAGCAAAGATTATCAGTGATATCTGGTTCATTGGCAAGGATGATTCGAGACTGATGATTCTTGGATCACCATAGAGGACTTGCAAAGAGTTGACTAAGACTTACTGGAGTGCTATCATAGCGGCATTGACCCATACTCGATAGGGTTGAGTGTCTCCTACCCGGGGAGAATTGGTATGGACACCAGGGCCAGAAAATATCAACAGGTTGAACCTACATTTCTGTGGATCACCTGTGAATAAATCCCTGAACCCAACCCCATTTACCATGTAAATATTTTATTTTAAATTATGTTATTTTGGTTTAGTTGGGTATAGCCTTTTTTACCAACTGTAATTCGGATTTTTATTTTTTAGCCTTTTGGGCCAAACCCCTTTTACCAATTAGGGTTTGTATATAAACCCTATTTATCAGGTTGTATCAAACCTTATTGGGCCAAACCCTGTTTACCAAATCTATTCTTTTTGTTGCGTGAGATTTTGCCTTTTGATCAAATTGGATTCCAATTGATCAAGTGGGGCTTTAGTTATTTAGTTTTGAGTCTTGTAATTATTAATTAATTTAGTTATTGAGTCTATAATACAAGAGAGGACTCAAGGGGACATCCCATGTATACCCAATTGAAGACCCATGTGACTTCATGTGCACTCAAGTCAAGACACATGTGACCCTATATGACAACCCAACACACTATGTGCTAGCTCAAGACAAGTCTAGCATTGGCACCACATGTCATACTCTACTTGGTGCCACATGTCATCCTCTACTTGGCACCACCTTTCAAGATTCTTGGACATTCCTCAGCACATCACCCAGGACATTAACACATGGCATGTCACTTTATTTGGACATGCATCAAATTTGGACATCAACACATGACATGTTTGGACATTACTTGCCACCTCATCAGCCCACATGTCATGTCATTTTATTTTGGGACAACACACTCCATGTCACTCCCTATTGGTCGCCCATGTGAGAAGGAATTAGCGCCCACATGAGAAAATAATTGGAGCCCCTCCTTTTAAGATGAGTAATTAAGAAAGACTCTTCACATTAGCGCCCTTCACTTCAAGATATCTCACGCTAATCCAAGGAGTCAGCTAAGCATATTTTCCAATGCCAAATTACAAGGAGTTTCAAGCCATCTAATCTTCCAAGTGGAGGAAGTTCCAAGGGTTCTTAACTCAAGTGTTTGAAGCCATCAAGTTCTAGGGAAATCAAGATTTCAAGGGCTCATGAGTTCCACTAAAACTCATGAGTTTTTCTTATCCAGACTGGAGAGTCCTCTGTCATGCAAGAGCTTTCAATATCTAGATTCCAGAGACCACCAATCATGGCCAATCAAAGAAGCGATCTTAGCCATTCTTAGTCCACTTCACCAATCCTCATCTTGGCACCCAAGATGGATGAGAATCCGATGATGATTGCCCACTTTGAGAAGAGCCCAGATCAGCCCAACAAGCAAGAGTCCAAGACATCCAAGTGCTGGATTCCAGGAGTTATAGTCCAAGGGAACACAAGTCTAGTCTTTGTATCCCTTATACCACTGGTTATGGGTCTATAAATATCCCATCAACGCCCCTTGTAATTATAATTATTATTCATTCATCAATGAAGTGACATTATGCTGTCAAATTTCCCTTGCTATGTACATCGCGGGGTGTGAGGCCCTTTTCCTTTGTTCTTCGGAACATTGCAAGGTGTGATGCCATAGTTATCCATCCTTCCATCTAGAAAATCCAAAAACCATCACTTCTAACCCTTTCCCCTTCATTCTTTTTCCTTCCTTTGCTGCTTCCTAATTTGTATTTTCTTTGTTAAGTGTTTGCAGGTGATCAGGAATCAAAATCAGGTATTCTTGCCTCGAAACTAGCATCGCACGAAAGATCAGAGCCCGGGATCGAGTTCTTGAAACCCTGTCACAGAATCTTGAGAGTCATGCCAGATCTATTTCAGAGAAGTAACTTTTGTTGGTAAAACTAAAAACATATTCCCTTCTCTTTAATTTTTGATTAGTTGATAAGTAGATTCTAGTTTATGGTGGTTTCTCAGCTACCAAATCCTATTTTTCTAGTTTACTTTGTTAGGTTTACTTTGCGGGTAATAGCTAGTAGACTAGTCTTTCTTTATTAAATGCTGAGTCTCTAAAATTCTAATAAAAATATAGAAAAATTAATCTCTATTTTTCTCTGTTAATTAGGTTTAAATATCACTAATTTAATTTTGGTTATTGTCCCACATCATAATCCCCAAATTATAAGATGCTTTACCTAAGTCTTTCATAGAGAATTCTTTAGATAACCAACTTTTGATCGAAGTCAACATGAGAATATCATCCATGTACAATATGAGGAATGTAACTGCCCTCCTACTGGCCTTTATGTAAACACAAGGCTCATCCTTATTCTTGATAAAATCAAATGATTTGATTGCATCATCAAAATGAGGATTCCAACTCCGAGATGCTTGCTTCAATCCATAGATTGATCTATGCAGCATGCAGACCTTATGATCTTCATCATTAGAAGTGAAACCCAAAGGCTGCTCCATATAGATATCTTCCTCAAGTTATCCATTCAAGAATGTAGTTTTTACATCCATCTACCATATCTCATAATCATGATATGCTGCAATTGCAAGTAATGTACGAATGGATTTTAGCATAGCTACTGGTGAAAAGGTATCATGATAGTCAATGCCTTCACGTTGACCATACCCTTTCACCCCTAACCTAGCTTTAAAGGTCTCTACGTTACCATATGCACCTATTTTTGTTTTATTGATCCATTTACAACCAATAGGTACAATACTCTTTGGTGGATCCATTGAGGACCGAATTTGGTTAGAATGTATTGAATAAGTTTCTGACTTCATAGCATTCAACCATTTCTCGGAGTCGATGTTTGACATCGCCTCATCATAAGTCTTAGGATCAATCAATTGATCCTTGTCTGTAACAAGAAATATTTTCTTTATATCCTCTGTAAGCATATCCAAGTACCTTTCAGGAGATTTAAAGACTCTAATAGACCTACGAGGTGCAAGAGCATTTATGTGTATTGGTTGATTGGGTTCGATTTGATCTATAGCTGGCTGCTCTTCAGAGACTTTATTATCGAGCTCAATTAACCTCCCACTACCACCTTCTTGAATAAACTATTTTTCAAGAAATGTGGCATGTCTGCTCATAATCACATTGTGATCTTCTGGAATGTAAAAGTAACATCCTAAATTTTCTTTAAGATATCCTATAAACTGAGCTTTCACAGATCTAGATTCCAATTTATCCACCATAAGTCTTTTGAGATAGGATGGACATCCCCAAATCTTGAAATGAGCAAGACTTGGTTTCTTACCATGCCAAATCTCATATGGTATGGTAGGAGCAGATTTAGATGAAACCCTATTTAGAATATAAATAAAGTTTGTAGGGCATATCCCCAAAGAAATAAAGGCAAGTCAGTGAAGCTCATCATGGATCAGACCATATCTAATAATGTCATGTTTCTCCTCTCAAACACCCCATTGAGCTGAGGCGTACCAGGTGGAGTCCATTGTGAGACTATGCCATTGTCCTTAAGATAACCTAAAAAGTCCCTACTAAGGTATTCACCTCCTCAATCTGATCGAATAACCTTAAGGGTTTTACATGTTTATTTTTCTACCTCAATTTTGAATTCTTTGAACTTTTCAAAAGCTTTAGATTTGTGTCTTATAATAAATATATAACCATACCGTGAACAATCATCAGTAAAGGTTATGAAGTAGTAAAACCCACCCCTGGACTGCACATCAAATGGACCACACACATCAATGTATCCTAGGGAAAGTAATTCTGTGGCCCTTTTTCCATGTCCTATAAAGGGTATCTTGGTCATTTATTCTTGAAGACATGACTCACAAGGTTGGTATGATTCAGAATTAACTGAATCTAGGATCCCATCCCTTTCCAGTTTGTTTATTCTGTCTTTACCTATATGATCGAGCTTTAGGTGCCACATGTATTTATCATTTAGATCATCTCTAGCATGTTTATGTCCTATGGCATTCACTTTAATTTTCTCATTAATATTCAAAGATGCATCGGCATACAAATGATAGAGACTGTCAATTAAAATAGCTATTGCAACCAATTTATTTCTCAAATAAATACTACAAAAGTCTTTATTGAATATAAATTCAAATCCTTCCTGTGCTAGCACAGAGATAGAAATCAAATTTCTACTAGCTCCAGGCATAAAATAACAGTCACTAAGAACTATTCTAAACTCTAAAGGTAACACCAGTGAATATGATCCAATGGCTTGAGCAGCAACTTTTGCTCCATTTTTGACAAGTAAGACCATCTCACCTTCTCTCAGCATTCTACTTATTTCCAGGCCCTACATTGAAATGCATATATGAGCACTAGAGCCAGAGTCTAAAATCCAACTAGAAGTAGATGAAATCATTAGATTAGATTCAATAACGAGTATAGGCTGACCTTCAGAAGATGCATCCTCCTTCTGTTTCTTAAGGATTTCCAGGTAGAGAGGACAATTCCTTTTCCAGTGGCCATTTGTATTGTAGTGGAAACATTTCCCTTTGCTAACCTTGGCTTTCTTGGGAGTGTTCTTTTTCTTCTGTTTGTTCATCCTCCTTCTGTTTCTTTAGGCTTTCCAGGTAGAGAGGACAATTCCTTTTCCAGTGGCCATTTGTATTGTAGTGGAAACATTTCCCTTTGCTAACCTTGGCTTTCTTAGGAGTGTTCTTCTTCTTCTATTTGTTCTTGTTCTTCTACTTCTTCGCAGGTTTCTTCTCCTTCTAAGTAGACTTTCTTTTGGAGGAAGACTGCTTCACAGAGAAAATAGAGCCCCTTGAACTCTTCAGGGTCCCCTCATTGCTTACCGGCATGTTCAATAATTCAAGCAAAGTATAATTTAACTTGTTCATATTATAGTTCATTACAAACTGTACATATGAACTAGTCAAGGACTGGAGGATCAAATCCACCGGAAGCTACTTATGAATATGAATGCCTAGCTTCTCAAGCTATTCGATATCCTTGATCATTATCAAATAATGATCATGGATTGACTGCCCTTCACGCATCTTATTATTGAAAAGCCTTTTCGAAACTTCGAAGTGTGCAATCCAACTTTGTTCACCATATAACTCTTGTAGGTGAATCAGAATCGATTTAGTAGTTGGCAAATCCTCATGTTGGCTCTGCAATTTATTTGACATTCAGACCAATATTTAACCCTTAACCTTATTATCATCTCCCATCCATTCTTCATATGCAATCGTTTGACGAGCATTTGGATGGTTAGGTAAGACAGGGGGTTCCTGGTTAAGCACATAGCCCAACTTCTCAAAACTCAAAACAATTTTGATGTTTCTTAACCAATCTTTAAAATTAAGGTCTACAAGTCAATTTGTCTCGAGAATACAGACTAAGGAATTTGAAGCAGACATTATTAACTGCAAGAGTAGAAGATTTGAATTAGATGCTTTATACTTAATTATAAAAATTATTCTTGGGTCTTTAAGAAATAATTTTAGAACTCCCACTATTTTCTTGGATCTCTCACACTTCTCGTGGAGATGCGAAAATCCTGTGACTCTAGGTTTCTAGTAGGTGCTACGGTCCCATCGATGTGTGGCACCTCATCATATCCGGTTATTGGTAACACACTATACCAATAAGTGGCCAACTCTTGTCCAATGTATCTAATACAAGTTGTAGCAACTTAGTCTCTAAATCATGGAACCTCAACATGCCCGTTTATTGGTCCAATCATTAGTTAAGTCGGACCCACCATTCCTGCTAAACAAAACCATCATTGAGTCCCTCAACGTGCCTGTTTATTGGGCCCAACCCCATCGGTGCCTAGAAACATCTTATGTCTAATAGGGTGGTTATGTCTTCCCGATGCAACTAGACCATTGTAACCAGCCAAGAATAATCAACACCAGTAGGACACCCGCACACCTACAATGGTGGAGACCTATGACTTAATATTTATTGGGAGGTAAGGTTCAGGTCTCTTCTAAATTGTTCAGCCAAATCATGACTAATCAATTACATTAAGTCAGTACAATCTCATGTCTAACTAATAACATTCAGTCAGCACAATCTCATGTCTGACTAAAATAATTAGCATGGGTGAACTCAAATCAAAAGTGACCCTTTTGAAAACTTAATCAACTAAATTGGCCAAGTCAGTTTGATCCATGGGAGGGTTCTGCCAATTTACCATCTTTTTGCCAAACTAGTTGGTTAAGAAAGAGTTAGCCCCAATTAAAACCATGATCGAAACCTTCCTTAGACACCAATTAACTGACAAGATTCAATTAGGTCATCTAATGATCTGGGCTCATCACTAAGCCAAATTAAGTCTTAACTTATTGATTCACTATTATGAATCGATCTGACCATACTATATCTAAAACCAATTTTGAGCACACTTGACCTAACCCTAATCATCATCCGATTAGGTTAAGTCACTTGCTCAAAATTATATTAGGGTTACTAGTTGATCTAATCAAGCCCTAATCACCGCAACCCAATCTCTAGACCTAATTTGTTCAATCCAAACCCTCATGCACCTAATTTGATTTTTTAGATCAAATCAATTTTAAAATTACGTTCAAGTGCATGACATTAATGGCTTATGATCATGAATCTCATTTAAGATCTAAACCCTAATTTTGTGTATCTCATACAACAACATACATAATCATAAATCGATCAAAATCCTTTTGAAAATCCTTTTTCAAAACCAGGTATACATCAAAGTAGGACAACCTTTGCACTATAGGGGGTAAATCCTATAGCAGGACAACCTTATATTACTTTATACAACCCTTGATCAATTAAATTTTAAATTATTAAATTTAATTTTAGATCTGAAAATTATGATTTTATTTTTGAAAATAATTTTTCAAAACATAAAATTCTATGCTAGAACAATCTCATGTTCAACATAGATCTAAAAAATCATAATCTATCTATCAGATCTGAATATTTTTTAGATCTGATTCTTTTACATGCATGTTAAAAAGAGAACCATGGCTCTGATACCACTGTTGGAATTCTCCTAGGAATATTAAATTGCAATCGATCAAGCATCAACAACCTATCGCAGCAGAAGCAGATATAAAGATAATTTATATCTAATCAAGTAATTCATAAATAAATCTAATTTATTTATCATAAATTTCTAACATGCTGAAGTATATAAAAAAAATCAGATCTGAAATAAAAACTATTTTAAGCATAAAATACTTACCTAGATCGCTATCCGGCCTGCTCTAAAAAGTATGCAAATCCGCTATGAAACTTGGGATTCTGTCGGAGTCGTGCAATCGCCTGGCCTTTGCTAGTATCCATATGAAGCTCTTGCTACCAAGTTGTGGAGGGCACTGGACTGCTAGATCTTTGCAACCCTCCCATCTTTCAGCAAATCACCTGCTTTAAAAACTGTGCCAATCTGAATTCGAACTGGCTTTTGGCTTCTGTCTTGCAAATCAAACTATGCAAGATCTTTGGACCCTTTTCTCTCTTCTTCCTTTAGTAGAGTATCTCTCTGGATCTTTTAGAAGGAAGAAGAAATCATATAAGAGGAAGAAGAAGACTAGGCACCAGGAGAGAGACTCTCAGGTATCTTCATGTCCAAGAGAAGAAAGATGCCCAAAATAATTTTTCATGATGAAAGGAGAAGCTTATGTGCATCGGTCACCTTCTCTCCCTTTTATAATTACTGTAAATTATCTCTCCCATCTCATAAAGCCAAAAGACCAGTGTTTTAATTTCAACTAGTTAAAAATTAAGAGGAGTGGAAGAGATCGACTCTTCCCTCTTTTAATTTAATTCATGCTAATCTCATTTAGCGCCCTCTTGATTTCATGCCCCATCCTATTTGTTGCACAAAATAAATGGGCCCACTAATTGGCATGTGCAGAGAAGGGGAGACAAGGAGAGAGAGTCCCTGTCCAACTGGACTCTAGGTCATAGGTCCAAATTAAGTGATTTTACAGTAAAACTGAAGTTTATTTTAAATTTGATCGAACCATTTCGAAGCAGACATTGACTTGACTCAATTAGGATCAATTAATTGAGTCTAACTTAATTAAATTAAATCTATTTTAATTTAATTAATAATTTATCCATAATTAATTAATTATAACATTTATAATTATGTCAAATCTTAATTATAACACTTATAGTTGTCCAAATTGATTTGCTGAATGGTTGCTTGAGCTCCTAATGTGTGTGACCCCTCAGATCCTATCCTGTCTGGTAATGAGACATGCTATAATCTCCATTATACATCATCGAAACTCTCTTCGATGGACTGAAATAATTTTAGCTTAACCCTAATTAGGATCATCGATCCAAGAATGATCCTAACGGGCTCTCATAATCCACCAGTGATACCTAGCAGTATATAGTGGCAACCCAGCAGAATAAGATTAGAAGCCCTAGGTGTAGTTACCATGTGATTCGGTTCCTCTATCAAAATCCTGACATGATGTTGGTTTACGGATACTCATCAAACCCATCAATCATATGCTTAACTTAATCGACTCAAGTTCAATTGTGATACTAATAAAAACACCTTTTCATTATCACCCTGCTATGGCCATAGACTTCTGGACTTAGTCTCATTAAGCTTGCATAGGATTATTCCTTACTACTAAGGCTGATATATCACAAGTGAACACCCTACTCCTACAATAAACTTACTGCAGCCAACGAACACAACAAGGTTCTATATGGATAGGAACCATGTGATTGTGTTATCAAACTACAGCAACCTTATTATGAGTAGCTGAGACACTCTAGGTCAAAGAACTATTCATACAATTATAGCATCAGGAAGTTATCGACGAGTGAGTAGCATCCGTATAACTTTCTGTACTTGGTCACGCTCAATACTGTTGATCTCTATCAACTACTTGCACTCTCATTCCAATGTCACCACACTATAGGTCAAAGACTCATCTATCCAGAAAGGGAAGTGATATGTACACCGATTTTAATGGATCAATCACCATCCTCGTGATATTCCAATAATCGGAAGCTTTTAGGAGTTAATCTATAAAGATACATGCCTCAGATTCTCAACTCTTGAGAATATGTGTCATTGTCCATGAACTCCATGGATGATTCAGACACATCAATATAAATGAAACTAATGCCCTTTTGTTAATAAAGAAAATTAAGTACAAAGTTTATGCCCTAAAAATTAAAATATGTCAAGCCAACATGGCTTTCAGGGCATATATCTAATACATTCCCCCCACGTTCTCCTCTCACGCAAATCGGAGATGATCTTGCATGTCCAAGACTCTACATGGTTGGCCTCTCTCCAAATTAAGAGACGCCCTCATGGTCTTCACATAACACCATGAGAAGTCCTTGCGAACTTCCTTCTCCACACTTCTCTTTACATGCACGCTCCTCTTGGTCAGCCTCTCTCCAAATCACGAGACCCCAAGACATCGAACATCAACATATGCCCCACTTCTTATAGCATATAGGGCGGTGAACTTGGTCTTCTTAAGCTTCTTGATCTTGGACTACTTGGGCTAACAACTTCTTGGTCTTGTTAGGACTCAATCACATGGACGGTTAGGACTTGGATGGTCCAATAACAAACTGGTTAGAACACCATACATGATTGGGCTTCCTAATTGGTTACAACCAACCAACTAACCAACCAACTGGCTAACCTCCTAACCAACTTAACAAATATGGACCCAACACCATAACCCAATTGAGTTATGTTATAATCTCACAAAAAAAACTCCCCCTTAAGTCACATGAGAAAAATACTCAACCCTGGATCAAAACCCTGGCCCAACAGGCAGTGATCCAAATATGACTCAAAGCCCCCTGGAACACCTCTAGGAATCCCCTGGAACATCTCTAGGAATCACTGGGACACGACCCCAAGCTCCAAGGATTGCCTCCAACATCCCTGCCATGGCCTTCCAAATCTCTCCAAGGCTTGGGAGCACGATACAAAACTTTACAAACTTCGCCTTGGTGTTCCCAAGCCTTAGCATACCTGGAAATGTCCTCCTGCACAACCCTGCTATAACTGTATGTCTTGATAGCTCCTTGTGCAGATCTCCTTGCCTCTATGAACACCCTTCAGCTACTGCTAGCCCTTGGAGGCCTTTGGGATGACCGCCTCCATAGCTGAAGACCCTTGTTTGTATCCTTGCACCATGATTATAGCATTCCTTTTGCTTGGCAGCTACATCAGTCTTTCCCTCGAACTTCCCTAGAGAGACCATAGCGAACCTGAGCCAGCACTCATTGTAATTAGAACACTACCTGACACCATCTTCTCAAAGCCATGCCAAATCTCTACACACTCTGCTCCACTTGGCTAAGTGCACCCCCGGTGCTCGTGCTAGGATATGGCCAGTATCCCTGCACCTCCCACTCTGAACTCGTGTCGAATCCTGCTCTACTTGTGAAGCCACCTCTCCCCGGTGCTCCACCTAAAACTGAAGTCCTCCTGATGCCACAGAAAGAAACCCCGAGGCCAGCAACTTAACGCTGCCCTGCTGAGCACGCACCTGAATCTTGTAACCCATAACTGCCTCCTTGGATCCTTCGCAACCCGCGAACCTCTCCAAGATCGTTTTGGATAAACTGCATCCTATAGGCTCCTCTGAAACAAAGAGCTCATCCCAACTCCTCTAACCCAATGACGAAACCTAGCAACCATCTCCATAGGTTGCTCCATCATGTCCCAACCTATCCCTATGGCCAATCCTACCATACTAGGATACTCCTGGCTACATGATGCCTCTAGAACTCCCTGAGGTTGTCCCCTGTCTACCTGAGCTACCATCTCCATCAGCTCCAATCTCTGTCTCCTATGGCCAATCCCGTCATATCGGGACATTCCTGACTGCTCAATATCCCCAGTGCTCCCTGAGACTATCCCCTATCTCCTTGAGTCACCATCGACACCGTCTTTACTAATGTACTCCGATCTTCATGAGATATCCATCTTTCGAAATCCATCTCCAACCACACGGGATACCACACCCACGTACAACTCCTTTATTATTCTTTGAATCCTCCTCTCCCATGCTCGAACCCCGCTTTGATACCAATTGTTGAAAACTTCTAGGCATTGACACCACTTGTTGGGAATCCGGATCAGTGCCTATGCAGTAGAAATAGCAAGGAAAAAATCAAGAACCAACCTTCTTGATCAAGAACCAACCTTCTTGATCAAGAACCAACAACAACCTATTTTGGATTCAATATCATGCAACAAAAGAGATATAGAAAAGAGATGCATGTAGAAGAAAAGGAGAGATTGTATTCCATTGAAGAAGAACCTTATTACAAGACAAGACAAACCCATGGCACCCCTTCTAAAATTCCAGAAGCTTCTCGCCGTCACCTGCACGTCTTCTCTCTTACAGGCCTCATGCCCCAAGAACCCACGAATGGCCATGCATGGACAATACCTCAACGTGCATCCCCTCCTCTCTGAAGCCCGAGAAGAAGCTCCACCCGCAGACTCCATCATGCAGGATCGCTTCTCTAAAGCCCCGTGGAACACCACATAGTCCAAGCACTCCACGTGATATCTCCCTCACATGCGCCTCTCTGAAGCCCTCCATTGTGGCCTCGTTGAAACTCAGGAGGTCTCCACCTATGGACTCCCTCATGCAGGTTCCCACGGCCAAGTCCCCACGTGGACTCCCATGATGCGGTCTCCACAAACAAGAAGACGTCACCAGGCCAAGACTGTAAGCCAAGCCTCATGTCTTGCCTCAAATTATGGATGCCCCAAAGGGGGGGGCGTTCCCCCCACGGTCTCCTCTCATGCAAATAGGAGATGATCTCGTGCATCCAAGACTCCACATGGTCGACCTCGCTTCAAATTGAGAGACACCCTCATGAACTTCACATAACACCGTGAGAAGTCCTTACATGCTTCCTTCTCCATGCTCCTCTTTACATGCACGCTCCTCTTGGTCGGCCTCTCTCCAAATCGAGAGACCTCAAGACATCGCACATCACCGCACGCCCCATTTCTTATAGCACACAGGGTGGTGAACTTGGTCTTCTTGGGCTTCTTGATCTTGGACTACTTGAGCTAATAACTTCTTGGTCTTGTTAGGATTCAATTACATGGATGGTTAGGACTTGGATGGTCCAATAACAAACTAGTTAGAACACCTCACATGGTTGGGCTTCCTAATTGGTTACAACCAACCAACTAACCAACTAACCAACTAACTGGCAAACCTCCTAACTAGCTTAACAAACAAGGACCCAACCCCATAACCCAATTGAATTATATTACAATCTCTCAAAAAAAACTCTCCCCTAAGTCATATAAGAAAAACACTCAACCCTGGATCAAGCCCCTGGCCTAGCATGCCATGATCCAAATATGACTCAGAGCCCCCTGAAACACCTCCAGGAATCCCCTGGAACACCTCCAGGAATCGCTTGGAACATGCCCCCAAGCTCTAGGGATCGCCTCCAGCATCCCTGCCATGGCCTCTCAAGTCTCTCCAAGGATTAGGAGCACCATGCAAAGCCCTACATGCCAGGTCTTCCCAAACATGGTAGAATGATGCTAGAAAAATGTAGTGCCCTGTCAGAGTGTCAGGCCCTATGGCATGCCACGCGCACTCGCAGTGAAAGAGACATGCACTCCTTAGTACTACACCTACACCCGTGGCATGCTTCCCCTGATGAAGGCTATGGATCCTATCCCCCTTCGCTAGAGAGATGATGGGGACATCGCCAGCACTGATCCTGGAGAGCACTGATCCTGGAGCAGCATTGATCCCGGTGCATCACAGATTTCAATAAATTCAAATTCAAAAAAAATAGTTGATTAGGATTGGTTGTTTGAGATTTGATTTAAGATTTAGTTAGTTTTGGTTGGTTAAGATTAAGATATGGATAGGCCTTATCTTATCCTTATCTTGTATTTGAATTTGAACCATCATTATCTTTTTATCTTGTATTCAAATTCAAAGAAGGGTTGGAAAGGTCTATAAATACCACCCTCATTTCTTTGTAAAAAATTGGTTAATGAAGATGAGTTTTTAGAAAAGAGTGATTATTTTTGTTCGCCCCGCATGGGGAGGGTGAGAGGCCCGTCTTTCCTTCACCTTTGGGCATCGAGGGGTATGAGACCCTATGCCTTCGCTTTCGAGCATCAAGGGGTGTGAGGTCCTAGTTATCCCCTTCCCCGTCAAGTCCCCTCTATGGTCTTAGAGGTTTTCCTTCACGACCCCAGGTAGCGATTTGGGTGGGATGCCCTAGGCTCCGCATGTAGTGAGTTGGGTGGGATGCCTTTGGTGGTGCGGACACCGACAACGGTCTTCACTCACTATGGATCGACTCTTGATGCAGCACATCCAACCCCGACTTGCAGAACAATTTTATCTTGTCAGAATAATACAAGCAAGACAACTACCAGGACAACTACCAGTCAACTACCAGAGCAACTGACAATCAACTTCCATCAAAAGACTACCAAGCAACTACCTCTCAACTTCTCTTGGGATTACTACATCATCATGCCAATTCATCAAGCTTAGAGGGTGCCACATCATCAAGCAACGCCACCTAATGGGATTGCCACCACATATGCCCCCTCACCCATTGAAGTGGGCGACCAAGAAGGAGTCAAATTCAAATTTGGGCGGCCAAACTAAACCTCCACCTCATGTAACCACTTCCCCCCATATCTCTCCAACCATCCCATGTATATCTCAACTATCCCATGTATCTCTCAACCATCCCATGTATCTCTCAACCATCCCATGTATCTCTCCTCTCTTTTAAATTTTAAACAAAGGGCTTGATAGCTTATAAAAGGAGATCCAACACCCCATTATATGAAGTTATTTTTTTGGGATAAAATGAAATGAAGAAGAAGGTCTTTGTCTTGCCATTATTTGAATGTTTGTGATGTTCTCTTATAGCTTTAGATAAAGTTCTAGTTTGAAGTTTGAGAAGCATTTCTTCTTTGGGCATACAACTTCCATCTAGTTTCAAGTGTCAATTCCATTTCCAAGAAGAAGACATCAAGGAGACATCCTTCCATGGATCCCATCTTCCCCAACAAGAGTTTCTCGATGAAAGATTGTGCCCTGAAAGCCAATTGAAATATTGTATTTCGATCCCAAAATCAATGAATTGACATTATTATAATAAAGGCATTATTTTCATCATACGCTGTGTCTTTATGATTATATGATGAACCCCATAGATTAGGGCTATGGTTCTAGAGTTATGATGAGATCATACCAGTGAGACCTAAAGCCTTAAAACCCTAATCTAAGATATTCCTGGTCGATGGGACATTGAGTTGGGGATCAATGTTTCCGGCAAGACCAGCACATCCTATATATGCTTTGTGATGAGGGTGACTGATCTCACAGTCACTTGTGTTTGACACTAATACTAGGATGTGAGTGTTCATTAGAGAATGAGTTCACTGAATTGATCCAGATTGAGAATATCTAATGGAACCTTATCTGTTTGTCAATAATAATTCTCATAGTGGGAGTAGTGCATGTGGTCCTTTGACCTGAGACTACCATGGTACCTTATATATATGAATCCATACTTTGGTTCGCAATCAATCATGACACTGAGTCATGCACGAGGTGATACTGGGTATGGTGGATTGTATATGGAGGTTGTAAGTAGGTCAACAAGGAATTGATCAGTCCTAGTAAGAGAGAATTGCATCTAGCTAATTTCGATCAAATGATGGATTCAGGAAATCTTTGATCAAAGTATGAACATTAGAGTTAATTTCTAATGGTTAATTAATGAATCATCATTATAAAGATTGAGTTAGGGATGAGTATGAAATTGGATTTGACAAGTATCCATATTCATAATCATATTCGGGATGCAAGTTGATCAAAGGACTGAATTGCCCGGTAACTCACCACTGAAGGGTATTTTGGTAATTCCACCAAAATTCCACATCTTCCGGGTAGACATGATACGTTGCTAAACGTCAATCTTGTCTTGTAGGTATATGATTGAATTATGGTAATTCAAATCAGTTAATTAGAATTAGATTCTAATTGATCGAGTCGAGCTAGTTTGAGTTGACCTAAATCGGCTTAGTTGAGATCTAACCGAATTAAGTCAAATAGCACTCGGACCTACTGCTGGCTAGGTATGGAACCCAATGGGTCACACACAAAAAAGAATTGATGAAGGATTTAATTTGAAATTAAATCATGTTTGCAGGATAAACACACTAGCATGTGTTGCAGACCCATTTTCTATTCGAATCAAATTCGAATTTGGTTCCGAATTGGGCTTAATTGGGTTCTAATTGAACCAGATTAAGGTCTAATTTAATTTTTAAGACATTGGGCTAACCCATGGCTGAACCCAAATGAATCAAGTGCACTGAGACTCTCTCTCCAAGCCGCCCACACCCTTCTTCACCAGCGCGCGCCAAGAAGAAGAGTCCACGCGCGTGTGGACTCCTCTTCACGCGCGTGGGAAGGAAATTCCATCGGAGAAAAATCAGGAAAAGGGGGCGATTTGGATCCTTGTCTGACATCCTTGGATCTGGATCTGATGGCCAGAAAAATTAAGGAAAAAGATCCGTCATTTTTCGGTCGCAAGTCTGTCTTCAAAAGTCACGATTCTTCCTGAAGTTTTTTCGAGAGTCCTCCTCGTCGAAAAAATAAAAATTAAATCAGAGAATCATGATTTTTAGTTGAGGGGACACGTGAGGAATGAGGGATCATGATTCCTGGGGTTTCAGAGGGTTGCGATGTTTTGAGAAAACGCCCCTCTGAAATCTATAAAAGGGTTTGGGTTCTCGGGGTTTTCTTTTAGATAATCAAATACAGAGATCATATTCCTCTCCTCCTCTCCGGAATACTCCTTCCCTTTATGCTTGTTGGGTATTGTTTCCCTTACAGAGATAATCTTTGTCGAAACTCTGACCCTAAATAAGAATAAAAGGAAGGTCTTTAACGGTAAAGGAAAGGGAAAAGGAAGGGTCTGTTCTTCTTCTTTTCTTTCTTGAATTAAGACTTTACTTGTCTTAATTTCTTCTTCCAATTAAATTCAAGAAAAGGAATTCAAGAAAGGGAATTCAAGAAAAGAATTCAAGAAGAGGAAAGAAGGAAGAAAAGAAATTTTCAAGAAAGAAAATTTCAGCCTAAAAGTCCAAGAATTGAATTCTTGAAAAAGAATTCAAGAAGAGGAGCCAAGAACAAGAAATTGTAGTCTTCATCTTTTTCTGTATGGATCACCATTGGAGGGTGAACATTTGGGCATCTGGTGGAGATTTAAAGTTTGGATTTTAGCAATACAGGTTAGTACTTTAATATGAGTTTAAATCTTATATATACATGTTATATGTTTTAATTCTTTTAAGGAGATCTTGGGTTAAGGGTTTGGTGAAGATTTCATAAAGATAAAAATTTTGAAATCTATGTTTCCACCTTGCCACCGAACCCTGCACTCGAGCCTCCATAAGAAGATCAATTCTTATGATCTCCTCTTTTCCTTTGTGTTTTGATCTTTTCAAATATTCCATTTCTAATCCTTTCCTTGCAGGGTTCTCTTTAATCCGGAGTTCAAGAGCTCGTCGTCTTGCCAAAGGAGCACGAATGGATGGGGTGTATTTCCTCGGAATGATCATCTTCTCATCCAGGATTGGTTTATTCAAATGTTACTACGGGTCTATCACTTCAAAAAGAGAGCTCATCATTGGTAACAAATCTTCCTCATCTCTTCATTTCTGATCTATTGAAGGTTAACCTCTAGATTCTTAATCCTTTAGCCTTAAATTTAATTTTATTTTAGGACAATCTGGCAATTATTGTGGCATATGTTTAAGAATTACCAAATCTTTCTCTAGGTCTTGCTTGAGTCTCTTAGATTGAAATCTAGTTCATGTGTTTAGGTTTTCATTTCTCAACTTTTAACTCATCCTCAATAGAAAGCATTTTCATGCCGCATCATTTGGCTACATGTAGTGGGATGGGTAAGATGCCCTAAAGGTAAGAGGTCTCTCCGTGAATATAAGTCCCAAGTCCGTAGAGTGTCTAATTCTCCTACCCTCCATCTCCATTTTTCCTTCCTCACCACCCTAGAAAAGTTTTAAAAAATAGTAGTACCCTAATCATCGATGACTTCTCAGCTCGCTACGATCCTATCCTTGATCCCGTGCCCCATCAATTTGGTATCAGAGCTAGGGATTAGGATATTGTAATCTCCCCGACTCATCCCACATTTTTTTTTCTTCTTTCCATATCTTTCTCTCCATTTTTCTTCCTCGTCACTATTCTTTCCCTTGTTCTCTGAATTTCCTTCTTCCCTCTCTAAACTCCCAACATCCCTCGCCGACCCTCACCGCCCAGATCCAAACCCCCCCTTTCCTTTGTTGTCTAAGACATCACTGTTCCACCGCCATATCCACCAACTTCGCCATGAACGCACAGCCCCAACATCTACAGCAGCAAACCCCACTCACTCTATAGCCACAGGTGTACAACATCTGCAAGAAAGACTTTCGCAGCATTGCCCGCAGCCTCCCATGGAACCACCTGACTCCATCCTTCTGATTGCCACCACCAGGAACACCGCCATCAGCTAGATCTGTGTTCTCCTAGCATCATCAGCCATCAAAACTTCTTTCATACCGATCTCTCTCCCATCCAAACCACCCAAATCTGATCGGCCACTCCAACGGATCCTGCTAGATGCCCCATCTCCCGTTGCATTCCCCTACTGCCGATGATGCCGATGAACACTAGCCCTCGCGTTCCCCGCCTGTGACGGTAGTCATCCACCTGATCCGATGACCCTCCTCCCCGGAATCAAGCATTCACACCGACCCTCCAACATCGCTGCCCCTCTATTTCCTATGGAAAGCGTCGCCCGACATCGCTATTCACCACGGCACCATCTCCCACATCGGATCCAAGGGAAGAACCCCCCTAATCGGCACCCTCTCCACTATCCCTGGTCACCACCAACCGGAATCACCATCTTCCCTTTGATCGATGCCTCGTCGATGCCCCATCATCCGTCGGATCCTCCCTGCTCCCTTGCCAGAAGCCGACTATCTCTACCACTTGCAACCGAATGGAACAGCCTCCACCGTGTCATCCACTGGAATCATCCAATCGTGTCACCATCTTCCTCCCAAGCACCATCATCGCAAAGCCCATTGCAAAACACCCCTCCATGAGCCTCCCCTGTTCCTGTTCTTGGTTCGAGTCCGTAGAGAACAAGAGAAGCATTGGCACGAACGTGAAAGCACTTCACATTCTAGTTACCGAGTTCAGGTCCTACACAGTTTTTAAAGCTACACACATTTCAAAGTTGCACCATTTTTAGAGCTACACAGATCTCAGAGTTGTACAATTTCTAGCATAGCCTCTTTTGATTGGATGTGGTTCACCAAAGTCCTCACTGATCTTGACTCGATGGAGTCGAGTTTTTCCCATCTCAGGGAAATGATGGGGACATCGCCAGCACTGATCCCGAAGCAGCACTGACCTTGGAGCAGCACTGATCTTGGAATAGCATAAATTTTAATAAATTCAAATTCAAAAAAGTTAGTTGATTAGGATTGGCTGTTTGAAATTTGATTTAGGATTTAGTTAGTTTTGGTTGGTTAGGATTAAGATATGGGTAGGCCTTATCTTATCCTTATCTTGTATTTGAATTTGAACCATCCTTATCTTTTTATCTTGTACTTAAATTCAAATGAGGGTTGGAAAGGTCTATAAATTCCACCCTCATTGCTTTGTGAAAAATTAATTAATGAAGATGAGTTTTTAGAAAAGAGTGATTCTTTTAGTTCGCCGCGCATGAGGAGGGTGAGAGGCCCATCTTTCCTTCGCCTTTTGGCGTCGAGGGGTATGAGACCCTATGCCTTTGCTTTCGAGCATCGAGGGGTTTGAGATCCTAGTTATCCCCTTCCCCATCAAGTCCCCTCTATGGTCTTAGAGGTTTTCCTTCATGGCCCCAGGTAGCGATTTGGGTGGGATGCCCTAGGCTCTGCATGTAGTGAGATGGGTGGGATGCCCTAGGCTACATGTAGTGGGATAGGTGAGATGCCCTAGAGGTGAGAGGTTTCTCCATGAATGTAAGTTCCAAGTCCGTAGAGTATCCAATTTTCCTACCCTCCATCTCCATTTTTTCTTCATCACCACCCTAAAAAAATTTAAAAAATAGTAGTACCTTAATCATCAATGACTTCTCAGCTCACGTCGATGATCCTATCCCTAATCCCGTGCCCCATCAATTTGGTATCAGAGATAGGGATTAGGATATTGTAATCTCCCCGACTCATCCCACATTTTTTTTTCCAGAACTTTCTCTCCATTTTTCTTCTTTGTCATTATTCTTTCCCTTGTTCTCTGAATTTCCTTCTTCCCTCTCTAAACTCCCAACATCCCCTGCTGACCCTCACCGCCCAGATCCAAACCCCCCCTTTCCTTTATTGTCTGAGACATCATCGTTCCATTGCCAGATCCACCAACTTCACCATGAACGCACAGCCCCAACATTCATAGCAGCAAGCCCCGCCCCCTCTGTAGCCACGGGTGTACAACATCTACAAGAAAGACTTCCGTAAAATTGCCCATAGCCTCCCATGGAACCACCTGACTCCATCCTTCTGATTGCCACCACCAGGAATGCCACCATTAGTCAGATCTACGTTCTCTCCGCATCATCAGTCCCTGGAACTTCTTTCATGCCGATCTCTCTCCCAGACTACCCAGATCTGATCGGCGACTCCACCGGATCCCGCTAGATGCCCCATCTCCCATTGCATTCTCCTACTACCGATGATGCCGATGAACACCGGCCCTCGCCTTCCCTACTTGATATGGCAGTCATCCACCTAATCTGGTGACCCTCCTCCCCGAAATCAAGCCTTCGCACTGACCCTCCAACATCACCGCCTCTCTATTTCATGTGGAAAGCATCGATCGACATCGCTATTTGCTATGGCACCGTCTCCCACATCGGATCCAAGGGAAGAACCCCCCCAGCCGGTGCCCATCTCCACTATCGCTGGTCACCACCGACCAGAATCGCCATCTTCCCTTCAATCGATGCCTCATCGATGCCCTATCTTCCATCGAATCCTCCCTGCTCCCTTGCCAGAAGCTGACTGTCTCCATCGCTTGCAACCGAACGGAATATCCTCCACCATGTCATCCACCGGAATCATCCAATCGTGTCACCATCTTCCTCCCAAGCACCGTCACCGTAGAGCCAACTAGCAAAACACCCCTCTGCGAGCCTCCCCTATTCCTGTTCCTGGTTCGAGTCCGTGGAGAACAAGAGAAGCATTGGCAAAAACGTGAAAGCACTTCACGTTCCAGTTATCAAGTTTAGAGGTGAGAGGCCTCTTTGTGAATGTAAGTCCCAAGTCCGTAGAGTGTCCAATTTTCCTACCCTCCATCTCCATTTTTCTTTCGTCAACACCCTAGAAAAATTTTAAAAAATAGTAGTACCCTAATCATCGGTGACTTCTCAGCTCGTCGACGATCCTATCCCTGATCTCATGCCCCATCAAGGGAGAGGGGGGAAGAACAGGCCTATGCCTCATCCGCATGGGAGGGCTCCCAGAGGGTGCTAGGTCAAGGCTCTACATCCCTCCAGAGGCATGATGCTTCTATATGAAACTCAAAGGGACCTCAGGAAAAGGTGAGTGAGGAAGGGCAAGTGACAAGTAACATAAAGCAAGGCTCCAAGGGCAAAGGGGGACACAAGGACTCCCCTAGAGCTCCCGCTACGGTAGCCATCATTGCTCGAGCCATCACTGCTCAAGCTCTCATTATTCCAATCCTCCTCCCATCATCTTTTGAATCCTCTAAGTGGAGGCCACTTCGGGATCCACCGAGGAGGATCTATTCTCCCTGATCACCCATTAACTTGACCGTCGAGTGCCCCCACCGGGATCCCCGACCTAGTCTCCTTTATTTTACAGGACCAGACATTCATGGAAGATGCTAGGCAGGAAATCCACTAATTGATGACACGTAGGAGATGCAGGCCATGGTGATTTATGTAGCAATAGATTGCATGCCTGGAAGGGGGGTAGTAGCCAAAATAAGCCAGTCCCTCATTATCAAAATAGTTTCATCGATGACATGGTGGTGATGTGCACACGGGAAGCCTCCATTAGTCACATGGGAGATCCTCCCCCTGCTATGACGTGCACAGCCTGGAGTGGGAGCTCCCTACTCCACCACTGCCACCTTTGGTGGACCCCCAGTTTGTTGTGCTTTCCTAATAGGTCCAGACTTTGACTGTAGTGGTGCGACAGTTGCATCATCAGTATCAGTCCTTGGCAATCCAGCAGTAGCCAAGAACCCCCGTGACTCAAGCCACCGGACTCTGTGGTAGTTTGCGATCCTTCCAAGGAAGGCTATTGCATCCGTGGACTATACCTTACCACCTAGGAAGCCTTCAGACCCCAAGGAAGAGGTAGTGGAGCGATCCGACTGATCAGGAGAGTTGATCTCTAGTCTTAGACCATGTCACCTCAAGATATCACAAGCACCATCACGGTAAGGCCCCCCAGCATGGCCTCCTTTGACCCCTATCTTCCTCTCCTTCAACAGCCTTGATGGAAGGTTTTGCCGACGATGCTATTAGGTATCAGGCTAAGAGGCACCTAGAAGAACAAGAGCATAAAGTAGCTAAGCTATCCTGTCAGTTTGCCAATCTACAAGGCTCCTCATGTGAGCCCATGGGTTACGATGCTCGCCCTCCTTTCTCCCACAAGATCCAAGAGGAACCGATTCCCAGCCAGTTTTGCATGCCTTAAGTGGATCCGTACAACGAGACCAGTGACTCTTTGGACCACTTGGAAGCTACAAGGCCTTCTGAGAGTCCAAGGAACAACAGATACCTTTCTCTGCATTGCCTTCTCGGCCACACTTTAGAAGGCCGCTTGAGTCTAGTACACTAGCCTCAAGCCAAGGAGTATTAACTCCTTTGCATAATTGGAGAAAAAGTTTGTCGCTTACTTCGATGCCTGTCGGAAGGTACTGTGAGAAGTTAACAGCCTCTTCTCCATCCACCAGCAGGACTATGAGTCCTTGAGGGATTACGTGTCCCACTTTAGAGTTTCCACCTTAGAGATCTAAAACCTAGACAAGCCCATCGCCATGTTAGTACTAAAGACAGGGCGTAGAAACTTCTGTCTCACCTATTTCTTGGACAAGAAGCCCCCAAGGACCTACTCCAAGCTCCTCCTCCGGGTCCACAAGTACATTCATGTGGAGGAGGTAGACCGCACCAGAAGGGAACTATATGGGAGGCACCTGAAGAAGCCCTAGGGGGAACCCTCCAAGATGCACAGGCCCGGAGCGGCCCCAAACCTTGGGATGGGCCCGAAGCCAAAGAGTACCCCCATCCAAGAAGAAAGATGTAATCCTCTTCTCACCCCAAGGTCCAAGATCCTCATGGACATTGAAGGTGAATGCTACCTACGCCGCCCTACCCTGCTAAGGCCATCCAGTATCCAAGATAAGTCAAAGTACTGCCATTTCCATTGCGACCTTGGCTACAACACCGAGGAATGCTGCCACCTTAAGAGGGAGATCGAAGATTTGATCAAAAGAGGCTACCTCAAAAAGTTCGTGGGTGGAAAAACCCCATCAAAACCCCAGGTGCTCACGGCTCTCCCTCTTATCAACAACCAGCCCACCGAAAGGCTAGTGGGCATGATCTCCTAGGGGAAAGAGCATGCCTCAAAAAGGACTAGGATGGGGGATGGGTCTAAGAATGTACTTCCCTTTATGAGGGAAAGAGGAATCGAGGAGAGGAATGTAAGTAAGGATGTCGTTATCATTGAGATGATGATAGCAAAGCATCCTATAAAATGGATTATGGTCGATAGTTGAAGCTTGATTGATATCCTATTTTATGATACCTTCTTCAAGATGAATTTATCTCCTGCCTGGTTGAAACCAGTGCACACCCCTCTAGTCAGTTTTATTGGAGATTTGAAGGGAGAGATTACCCTCCCAATCACCATCGGGTCACCACCCCAGCAGAGCATAGTCATGATGACTTTCATGGTTGTTAGGCTCCCTTCATCTTACAATATGATTCTTGGCTGCCCTGGGCTCAACCTGCTCGATGTGGTCATATCTACAAAATGGCTTCTAGTGCAGTTCTCGACCCCTTGCAATGTGGAAAAGATGAGGGGAACCCCCTAACTGGTTCAGAATTGCCTGCAGGCCATCCCCGGGGCTAGAAGCACCAGAGAGGATCCTATCGCTGATGAGCTCGACCAAAGGGTGCAAGATGCCAAAGGTGACCCGACCGAGTTCTTGTTACCATACTCCCTTGGCACAGATCCTTTGAAGATGGTGCAAGTAGGTGCTTAGTTACAGAAGGATGCGAAGGCTCGCCTGCTAAGTTTCCTTCGGGTGAACACGGATGTCTTTTCCTGGTCCGTGGTAGACATGCTAGGAATTCATTCTGACATCATCACTCACAGGCTGAACGTCGACCTGCAGTGCCGCCCAATTCATCAGAAGAAGAAGAGCTTTGCCCCAAAGAGACAAAAGGCAATCAATGAAGAGCTGGAAAAGCTTCTCATAGCTAGTTTCATCAGAGAAGTTAGTACCCTAGCTGGCTAGTGAATGTAGTCATGGTCAAGAAGGCTAATGGGAAGAGAAGGATCTGTGTAGACTACACCGACCTTAATCGAGCATGCCCAAAAGATAGCTTCTCCCTCCCCAAGATCGACCAGCTAGTGGATGCTACATCAGGGCATCGCTTACCTTCATGGATGCATTTTCTGGGTACAACCAGGTTTGGATGGACCAAGAAGACGAGGAGCACACTGCCTTCATCACAAACTATGGGACTTGCTGCTACAAGATGATGTTGTTTGGTCTGAAAAATGCTAGAGCCACGTACCAGTGCTTGGTCAATAAGGTCTTCAAAGACTAAATCAATCGCAACAGGCAAGTCTACATGGACAACATGCTCGTTTTGAGCAAGCTAGAGTCAGACCAAGTCATGGACCTAGCAAAGGCCTTCCAAAATCTCCATCTCCATCAGATGAAGTTAAATCCAGCCAAGTGTGCCTTCGACATTGCCACTAAAAAACTCTTAGGCTTCATAGTCACCCAAACAGGGATTGAGGCCAGCCCTGAGAAAGTCTAAGCGATTATCGACATAGAGCATCCTACCTCAAAGAAGCAGGTTCAACACTTGACCGGCCAGATTATGGCCTTAAGTCAGTTCATCTCACACTCTGCTGACTGCTACCTATCCTTCTTCAAGGCCTGCATAAGATGCACGACTTTTCCTAGATGGAGGAGTGCTGAGAAGCCTTCGAAGAGTTAAAGAGGTTCCACGCATCGCCACCACTACTCTTCTGGCCAGAGGATGGGAAGGACTCCGCCTATATCTGGTGATCTCCTTGGGTGCCGTTAGTTTAGTGCTCAGTTGCACAAATGGAGATGGGATTTAGAGGCTGGTATACTATGCTAGCAAACTCCTTTAAGATGCGAAGACCAGGTATACCCGCTCTGAAAAATTAATTTTTGTGCTCATTATGTCTGCTCAACATCTCAGGCCATACTTCCAAGCTCGCCCAATCGTGGTCCTCACCGACCAGCCCCTAAGGGCCATACTTAGCCATCTAGATATATCTAGGCATCTGGCTAAATGGGTACTGAAGCTCAGTGAGTTTGATATCTCTCACTGCCCGAGTCCATCTCAAAAAGCATAGGTGCTGGCTGATTTTCTAGTGGAATGTGCTACCATGAGCGGAGAGCCAAAAGAAGCTTCTCTAGAGCATCCCATGAAACCGCCAACTAACGAGGCAGTTTGGGTCCTCCACATGGACGGCCCATCCAATGCGGGAGGAAGCAGAGCCAGCCTCATCCTCGCCAACTCTAATAGGGTCATGGCCGAGTGCTCACTATGTTTCCTGCTCAAAGCTACCACAACCAGGCCAAGTATGAAGCACTTCTAGCAGGATTAAGGGTATCCTATGAGTTAGATGTGTCCAACCTAAGAGTCTTCACTAACTCATAGCTAGTTGTGAGTCAAGTCTCAAGAGAGTTCGAAGCCCGAGATCCTCAGATGGCAAAATATCTAGAGTGGGTACGTTCGAGCATGATGGGCTTTCAACATTTTAGCATCTCCCACATCCCCTATGAAGAGAATGCCCATGCCAACGCTCTCTCTAGGCTTGCAACTCTATCGAACTCATCATTGGGGCATGCCTACATCAAATATCAGTAGGCTCCCAGTTACAAAGTGTCCAGTAAGGTCCAGCAAGTCACTCCTAAGCCTAGTTGGATGGATCACTACATCAGATACATCACTGATGGTACCCTGCCCTAGAACCATGTAGAGGCCGGACTCCTCAAGAAGAAGGCTGTGCACTTCAGCTAATGGGTGGGCAGCTCTACTGGAGGTCCCATTCCTACCCACTCTTGAAGTGTTTGAGACCCTCAGAGGTAGCCTATATGCTACAAGAGATACATGAAGGCCTTTGCAAAAACCATATGGGGGGTAGGACACTGGCATACAAAGCCCTCTGGCAAGGATATTATTGGGAGACTATGAGGGAAGATGTGATTAATTTCATAAAAGAGTATGACCATTGCCAATGACATGCTTACATACAGCATCAACCGGCCGCGCTGCTCTCCCAGCTCTCTACTTCTTGGCCATTCGCCTGGTAGCAAATGGACATCTTAAGTCCCTTTCCCCTCGCATCCAAACAATGAAGGTACCAGATTATGACCATCGACTACTTTACCAAGTGGGTCAAGGCCGAGCCATTGGCATGAATCACTTAAGCTAAGGCTAGATCTTTTCTCTAGAAGTCAATCATTTGCCATTTCAATCTTCCCTACTCAATCATCATCAATAATGGATGACAGTTTGACAACCGAGCATTCGAGGAGTTCTGTGTTGATCTCAATATCCATCACCGATTCACCTTAGTGGCTCATCCTCAGACCAACGGAGAGGTAAAGGTGACCAATCAGACCATCTGTTGACCCTATAAGTGATTTTGATAACCAAACATTGGAGCATGCATATATTTCACTAACAACTCTTCAAGTGGTTTACAAGTTTTTGTAGGATGAATTCTTTGTTCAAACTTCAACTCCTACATTTATACTTCTTGTTTTGAGTTGTGTTGTAATTGAATTTTGTATAAAAGAACCCAAAGAAAAAATTAAGAAAGATCATAAAGAAATGGGTTACTTCTATGTGTGTTGTGCTTTAAATTTAGTATTGAGTTGATTTGTATCAAAAGTTTGAGAGTGTTGGTGAGAGTGTTATTGAGTCTATTTGTGAAAATTATGAAGAAGTCACTCAAGCCGACCCAATGTGAAGAAGTGCTGACTCTAATATATGGCACGCACTAAGGATTCTAGAATGCAGCAATCCGAGCCGACTCAAGTAGAACCGAGCTGACTCGTTTAGAGTCCACTCCTAATGTTTTCTGAGAATAGCCAGGTGAGTCAACCCCAACTAGATTGAGCCAACTATGCCAGAACAAATTTTGAAGACCTAAGAAAGTGAGCCGACCTGATCTGTAATGAGCCAACTCCTCCAGAGTGAAGTTTTCTGATTCTAAGAAGAAGAGTCGACCCAAGTAGAAGCAAGCCGACTCCTCGAGTTCAATGATTTCAACGATGGAAGTTCAAGTTGACCAGAACTGTCAAGAGCCGACTCATCCAAAGTGAAGTTTTTGCACCCTAAGACAAAATGCTAACCCTGCTGAAGAAATGGCGACTCGACCTGCTGATTCGAAGGATCCAAGCCGACTCGAAGTATCTGAGCTGACTCGAATATCGTTTCCAGGTATACAACAGCTAGCTCCAGAATTCTTTTTTGAATGCAAAAAGGTGCTCCAATGGTCAAATATCACATCCCAATGGTCTACAATGACTAAAACTACCTTGGGATGATGGAAGGCCATATATTTGATGGATTTGAACTTTTTTGAAGAAAGAGAGTTAGAAAGTTTCTCAAAGTTTTAATGCTTTATTGAACATCCAACCTACCAACATTAAAGTGAGCACAAGTGAGCATCCAAAGCAGACTTCATTCTTCACCAACTCTCATCTGAAGATTGAAGCATTCATTAAAGAAAGAAAGGAATCCTCTTAAGTGCATTAAAAAGAAGTTAAATAAGGCTTCATCAGTGCTAAAGTGGCAACTATCTGACAACTAGAGTTTCTCATTTATTGTTGCATTTACTTTCAATTCATTCTTAAATTATTGGGTTATTGGTGAGCCCGTTTGAAAAACCAAATAGGTTCTTGGTGAGCCTTAGCTAAAAATCAAGTGTTGGGTTATTGGTGATCTTGTTAAAACCAAGTTGGATTTCTTTGGTGATCCTGTTTAAAACCAAAGGGTATAGGGTTTCTTTGGTGATCTTGGTAAAACCAAAGTGTAAAGGTTTGGATTGTGAGCCTGTAAAATAATCCTATTGTATTCGGGTGTGAATATAATAAAAATTCTAAGTGGTATCTTGGGTAGTGGATGTAGGAGCGGGCTTGCTCCGAACCACTATAATCTTTGGTGTTTGCATTGCTGCTCTTGTCTTTCTTTTTAACTTGTGCTTTACATTCATAACCACAGCACATTTCACTAAGATAAGTTAATTTCTAAAAGCACATATCTGCAGCAATAATTTTTGAAATCCCAATTCACCTCCCCTCTTGGGTAGCCACCTGGGCAAGGACTGGTATCATAGCATTGTCTCTGAATGCATAAGAGTAAAGATTGATGGCGCATCCAATGAGTACGTCCTTGGCCGAAGGCCAATCAACTAATAGACCTCCACTCTTCACTGGCACCAATTATGCATACTGGAAAGCTAGAATGAAAATTTACATTCAAGTAGTTGATTTTCAATTATGGAAGGTCATTCTGAAGGGTCCATATATCCCCATGGTTAAAATTGATGGAGTGGACATTCTAAAACCTGATCAGGATTGGGACGAACATGACATAAAAAATGGGTGAGTTAAATGCCAAAGCAATGAACTTGCTATATTGTGCTTTGGACAGTAACGAGTTTAATCGAATTTTCATTTGCTCACCTGCAAAAAAAAATTAGGATAAACTTGAAGTGACCCATGAAGGAACTTTTCAATTAAAGTCCTCAAAAATTAATCTTCTTGTGCACAGTTACGAACTATTTAAAATGGAACCTAATGAAATAATTTCTATCATGTTTTCATGCTTCACTGATATTATTAATGGCTTAAAAAGACTTGGCAGGGTATATTCCAATGCTGACCTTGTGCAGAAAATTTTAATATCTCTTCCGGACAAGTGGGATCCAAAAGTGACCACCATCCAGGAAGCAAAATATTTGAATACCTTACTGCTGGATGAACTGCTAGTATCTCTCATCACTCATAAACTGACCATGCAGCACAAAACTGAGGGTGATCAAAAGAAGAAAAAATCTATTACCTTCAAAGCTGCTATGGACTCAAGAAAGGATGATGAATCGGAAGAAGAATGCTCCTCCATTGAAAGCGACATGGAAGATGAAGATGTGCTATGGTTGTTAGGAGATTCAAAAGGTTCTTGGGAAGACGAAAAGGGAGAAACTATAGAAAATTCCACAAGAATAAAGAATACAACAAAGAAAAGGACAAGGAAAAAGAAGTGCTTGTATGCTATGAATGCAAGAAACCAGGGAACATCCGACCAAATTGTCCTATGTTGAAAAAAGGTATTAAAAAAAAGAAAAAGAAAGCTATGGTAGCAATGTGGAGCGATAGTGAAGCATCCACATCTATTGAAGAAGAAGAGACCACAAAATCTACGAACTTATATTTAATGGGTCTTGAGAATGAGGTATCATCTCCTGAGCTTCAAACTAAATTTACTTATGATGAATTGAATTCTGCTTTTCATGGTCTGCTTGTTGAATTCAAGAAAGCTGGGGTTAAAATCAAATCCTTAAAGAAATAAAATGATTTTTTACTAAAAGACAAGGATGAGATTGCATAAAAGAGTAACATTTTGCAAAAAGAATTGAATATTTTTTCTGATAAAATTATTGCTTTGAAAATTGAAAGGAATATTTTAATTGAGACAAACAAAGCTTTAGTTACCAAAAACAATGATTTGAAAAAGGAGGATGAAAAGCTTAAGCCTCTTGTAGAAAAACTTACTTTGAGTTCTAATAAGCTTGAGCTAATTCTGAATGAGCAAAGGGATTCAAAAAGCAAAGATGGAATTGGATTTAATGCTTTAAATGCCAAAGGAATTTCAGCAACAAAATTTGTATCTTCAAAAGCTTCAGCTTCAAATACTAAATCTCAAAAAGCTTTTCCATCAAATTCTGTTTCAAAAGGTTTGAAATACATTCCTAAGAATTCTGCTAAAAAATCTTACAAACCAAACATATCCATTTCTGCATTTGTCAAAGCTTCAAAGCATGCATCATTCAAGTATGATAAAATTATATGCTATGCATGTCATAGATTTGGGCATAAATCTCATCAGTGCAATCCTTTGAAAAATTCCAAGAGTGGTGCATTGAAATATAGAACTGTTTGGGTTTCAAAATGAACCAATTTTGCTAACCTGAAATGATCCAAGTTAGCTTGGGTACCTAAAATCATTCCTTGATTGTTTTGCAGGATTGTCTTGTAGTGTTGAATACTAAGAAATGATGGTATCTAGGCAGCGGCTGTTCAAGGCATATGATCAGTGATAAAGAGAAATTTATCACCCTACAAATGAAAGAAGGTGGATCGGTTACCTTTGGTGATATGGCAAGGAAAAAATAATCAGAATTGGTAAGATCAAAATAATCCCCTGTACTTTTATTGAAGATGTGCTGCTAGTAGATAAATTGAAGCATAATTTATTGAGTATTAGTCAACTTTGTGATAAAGGCTTCAAGGTTATCTTTGAATCATCTATGTGTATAGCAACTAACTCTCTTGACTCTAGCAACAAATTCATTGGTTATAGACTTGGAAATATCTATGTGATGGATATGAATGATCTAGCCATGACTAGTAGTTCCAGTCTAGTAGCAATGAATGCTAAGACCAAGGAGTCATGTTTACTGTGGCATAGACGATTAGGTCATGCTAGCATGCATACAATTGCCAAATTAATTTCAAAGAATCTAGTTAGAGGTTTGCCACATTTTAAAGTTGATCTTGATTATGTATGTGATGCTTGTCAATTAGACAAACAAACTAGGGGGAGTTTTAAATCGAAAAATATTATTTCAACTACTAGACCCCTTGAGCTACTTCACATGGACTTATTTGGACCAACTAGGACCACAAGCCTATGTGGTATGAAATATGGCCTTGTGATTGTAGATGACTTTTCTAGATTCACATGGATATTATTTATTGCACTTAAAGATGGAACCTTTGATGTATTTCAAAATTTTCATAAAAAGGTTTCAAATGAGAAAAATCTTTCTGTTATTTTTATAAGAAGTGATCACAGGACTGAATTTCAAAATCAATCTTTTGATGATTATTGCACTGAGCACGGCATTGATCACAACTTCTCCGCTACTAGAACACCACAACAAAATGGTGTTGTAGAGAGAAAGAATAGGATTTTGGAAGAAATGGCCCGAACCATGTTGTGTGAAGGCAATCTTCCAAGATGCTTTTGAGCAGAAGCAGTAAACACTGCCTGTTACATATTGAACCGTGTTTTAATACATCCAATTTCAAAGAAAACCCCCTATGAGCTTTGGAATGGAAGAAAACCTAATATTAACTATTTTCATGTTTTTGGGTGTAAATGCTTTGTGTTGAATAATGGTAAAGATAACCTAGGAAAATTTGATGCAAAATATGATGAATCTATATTCCTGGGTTATTCACTACACAGCAAAGCATATAGAGTGTTTAATAAGAGGACTCTTACTATAGAAGAGTCAATTCATTTTGTTTTTGATGAAGCTAACCCCTCACCATCTAGAAAAGATGAGTGTATTGACAATGATGCAGGTACACTACAAAAGGAGATGAAAGATCTAAGCATACAAGACAAGCCAACACAAGATGGAAATGAAGTGGTAAGTAAGGATCGTACTGATTTACTAAAGAAATGGAGGTATGTAACTTCACATCCTAAAGATCTAATTATTAGTGATCCTTCTCATGGTGTTAGGACTAGGTCTGCATATAGAGATGCATATGACTACCTAGCCTTTTTTCACAAATTGAACCACATAGTTTAGAAGAAGCTAAAACTGATCCAGATTGGATAATGGCCATGCATGAAGAATTAAACCAGTTTGAAAGGAATAATGTTTGGACACTTGTTAGTAGACCTCTAGATCATCCCATCATAGGAACCAAATGGGTTTATAGGAACAAATTATATGAGAATGGTAAAGTTATGAGAAATAAAGCAAGGTTGGTAGCTAAAGGGTACAATCAAGAAGAGGGTATTGATTTTGATGAAACTTATGCACCTATAGCAAGAATTGAGGCCATTAGATTACTTCTTTCATTTGTTTGCTACATGAATTTTAAACTTTTTTAAATGGATGTAAAAAGTGCTTTTCTAAATGGATTTATTTCTGAACAAGTTTTTGTAGAACAACCACCAGGTTTTCAAAATCATGCTTTTCCAAATCATATGTTTAAATTAAATAAAGCTTTATATATTTTGAAACAAGCACCTAGGGCCTGGTATGATAGACTGAGCAAATTTCTACTTAAAAATGATTTCGAAAGAGGAAATGTTGACAAAAAATATTTTATTAAGAAAAAAGGGAATGATATGTTAGTTGTATAAATTTACGTTGATGATATCATATTTGGTGCAATTAATGAAAATCTTTGTAGAGAATTTGCTGAGTTGATGCAGGGTGAGTTTGAAATGAGCCTTATAGGTGAACTCAAGTACTTCCTTGGATTACAAGTAAAACAAATAAAGAAAGGAATCTTTATAAACCAAGCCAAGTATATTAACGAAATAATTAAGAAGTTTGGCATGGAGACAAGCATAGAAGCTAGCACACCCATGAGCCCTACCTGTAGATTGGACAAAGATGAAAATAGATCCAATGTTGACCAAAAACTATATAGAGGTATGATCGGATTTTTATTATATCTTATTACCAGTAGACCTGATATCTTATATAGTATATGTGTGTGTGCTCGTTTTCAATCAAGTCCTAAAGAATCACACATGCTTGCTGTTAAAAGAATTATCAAATATCTAAAAGGCACAAGTAATTTAGGTCTTTGGTATTATAAAGAATCTTCTTTAAATTTAATTGGTTTTTCAGATGCTGACTATGCTGGATGTAAAATTGATAGAAAGAGAACTAGTGGTACATGCCATTTTATAGGGTTGAATTTAATCACATGACACTGTAAGAAACAAAACTCTATAGCATTATCCACTACTGAGGCAGAGTATGTTGCTATTGGTAGTTGTTGTGCTCAAGTGCTCTGGATTAAACAACAACTAGAAGACTTTGGTGTTATACAATCTAAAATTCCAATCAAATGTGATAACACAAGTGCTATAAATTTAACTAAGAATCCTGTTCACCAATCTAGAACTAAGCACATTGAAATTAGGCACCATTTCATAAGAGATCATGTATTGAATAATGATATTGTACTTGAAATCATGCCAACTGAAAACCAACTTGCTGATACTTTTACTAAACCTTTAAGTTATGATAGGTTTGCAATGATTAGATGTGAACTAGGGTTGTGTGACCCACTTTAGAAACCTCAGCCTAAGTTCCTACAAAATTAAGGAAACATTATCTAGATAACCTCTACATCCCATTTTTTTTGTAAAAAGATTCGGAGTAGTTGCTCCAATTCATTTTTCTGCTCCCTCTGCTCGAGCCGACTCGAGCAAATGACTTGTTTGTCAAGCTGACTCGGATGTCGGGCCGACCCTTTCTTAAGTCGAGCCGTAGGGTTATTTCTCTTCAATTCTTCCTTCAGCTCTTCGGTCCTTCCCTCCAAATCACTTTTTCCAAAAATCCTACCCTTCCAAACCCTTGGAACACTACATTTTGTAGGAATGGCTCCAAGAAAGGCAGTTGGGAAAAGACCTCGTCAAGATGTTGAGCAAGCTCCGCAGGAGAGGCATTCAAAATTTCGGGAAGAAAGCTCTTCAAGGGTTTCGACTCAATCAATTGAAGAACCAAGCCTTCCCTCTCCTCGTCAATAGATATCTTTAGTAATGCAACCCATCACTACAGGTTGACGGATCTTATTTGACTTTCTCAAGGAATTAGGTTAATTATCGGTGACCAAATTAAGAATCAGGGATGGGATTTTATGTGCTCTTTGAACATTCAAACTTATCCCAACCTAGTTAGAATATTTTATGAGAATTTAAGATTTGGAGAACAGCATATAAAATCTATGGTAAAGAGAAAAAGAATCATTATTTCTAAAGAAAGTTTGGGAAGTATGTTAGAAATGCCTTTTGAAGGAATAGAACATCTAGTTCTAAAGGACAGAACAAGGACCTTCAAACTATCTTAGAATAAGAAGATGTGAATGAAATCGGTATTCTGAAAGCTAGCTCCCTGTCTATGGAAATAAGACTTCTTCATAGCTTTATAAGTAGAATCTTTCTACCCAGAATAGGTCATTTTGATTGGGTTAGTGAAAGAGATCTGTGTTATATGGAGCTAGTAATACATGGAGATAAAATTAACCTTCCAGCAATAATGTTATCCCAGATGAAGGAAGCTATTAGAAAAGTGAAAGACTGTCTGCCTTATGGAATGATTTTAACACTATTCTTCTAAGCTGCACATGTGGACTTAATTGATAAAGAAAGTAGACCTCTTCAACACACAGATACATACACCGCTAAAATATTACAAAGGATGGGTTATCTGTTTTCTGATGGTATCTGGAAGAAGAAGTCTGATAATCTTGCTGAAATTGAAGAACATGATGAAGAAGGTGAGTTGCGGGCTGATGAGGACATTTCATTGCCTATTCTCGAGTCACAGCCACAGCCAAGCTCACTTGATCTATTAGGTTTTGATGTTCCTGCACATGATGCTTCGGTACCTGACTTGACTCCCTTTGCACCTGCTTATGTTCATACAGCTACTGATATTCCTGTACCTAGCACTGCTCCTCCTGCACCTACAATTGATACATTATCTTTGTAGGACTTCATTTCACAACAATTGGGTACACTATCTGAATCACTCACTTGCACAATGACTACAATATTTGGCGAGTTTCGCTAGTCAGTTGAAACTAGACTGGATCAATTTGGAGGACAAATTAATGATCTACGCAGCAGAGTAAATGTTCTTGTAGCCTCCAATAGTACAAACTGTGCAGCTGAGCCAAACCTTCAACCTATTCTTCAATTGATCTCATCCAACTCTGAAACTCTTAAAAACTATGTCAGTCAAACACTTGAGGCATACAGAATTGAAATGGATAATCTGAGAATTAGAATGGGTTCAGTAGAAGAGGGAAGAAGGATGGAAGAAGATTATACCAAAGGGACTGGAATATTGAGAGCTGAATTTGGAAGATTGAGGGGTTATGCTGAAGCATTAGCTAATGAGCAAGCGTCTGAATTGGTCCAACTGCATAAAGATCTAAAAAAGGTGGATGAAGAAGTGGACACAGTTCAATTCAAGTTAGATCAGCTATCAAGCTGAGTCACTACTGCATTTGCTATTCCCCAGTCTAGACCTAGGCCACAATCTTCAACCTTTGCTGGTCAGTCTGCCCATCCCAGATAGCCAGCTCCACATCTTAGGCCTCAGGGGTCTTATTCTACTCCTCCACCATCCGATATATTAGATCCTGACCCCATAGCCTCTATGCCTCCTGGCATTCAAATTCCGGGTCATTCAACCAATACTAGAGTAGATATAGGCAATGATTGAATGTACTCTCTCTTTTATATTTTGTACTTTGTATTAAAAATCTCTAAATGAAATGAAAGTTTTCTTTTGTCATGAACTCTTCTTGTACTTATGCAATGTCCATAATGCAACTGTAATGAGCTTTAATTAAAATATCTAATTGAATTTGAGAAAGTGAAATTATCTCAAACAAATATTAACATCTTTCTCAGTCTATTTCAAAAGATAAGTTTTAATGACTTCACCTTTTTGATTTATGACAAAAGGGGGAGAAAGTTATGCATTTGCATGAAAAGGATAAGATTTCTTTTGCTCTGATACATAAATCTTGAAAAGGATAAAATCTATTTGCTTATGCTCTGATACATGAAACACAATATGCTTTGATGTATGAAGATCCTTTTAAGCTTTGATACATAATGTTTTAAGCTCTGATATATAAAGTTCTCTTAGAAACTTTGATACATGGGCTCTGATCAATGAAATTTTTAGGCTTTGAACAATGAAATTTTCATGAAATGCTTGAGAAAAACATTGTCTTGCATGGAAAGTTTGTTAAAACATGGAGTATCTTATTGAGGGGGAGATTACCTCTCACTGCTCTAATTATCCTTCCATGATTTGACATTAATGAAAGCTGAGCATATCATAAATATGTATTGCTCAAAATTAGAGTCAATTCTTTCTACTTGATTATACATATTTGCAAATACAATTATACAAGTAAATCGATACATGTAAAGTTTTATCTTACTTTTTCATGTCCAGTATTTTGTCATCATCAAAAAGGGGGAGATTGTGACTCCATAAGTGATTTTGATGATAACCAAACATTGGAGCATGCACATATTTCACTAACAACTCTTCAAGTGGTTTACAAGTTTTTGTAGGATGAATTCTTTGTTCAAACTTCAACTCCTACATTTATACTTCTTGTTTTGAGTTGCGTTGTAATCAAATTTTTTATAAAAGAACCCAAAGAAAAATTAAGAAAGATCATAAAGAAATGGGTTACTTTTATGTGTGTTGTGCTTTAAATTTAGTATTGAGTTGGTTTGTATCAAAAGTTTGAGAGTGTTGGTGAGAGTGTTCTTGAGTCTATTTGTAAAAATTCTGAAGAAGTTACTCGAGCTGACCCAATATGAAGAAGAGTCAACTATAACATATGGCACGCACTAAGGATTTTAGCATGCAGCAATCCAAGCTGACTCAAGTAGAACCGAGCCGACTCGTCCAGAGTCAATTCCTAATGTTTTCTGAGAACAGCCAGGTGAGTCAACCCCAACTAGATTAAGCCGACTCTACCAGAACAAATTTTGAAGACCTGAGAAAGTGAGCCAACCCGATCTACAATGAGCCGACTCCTCCAGAGTGAAGTTTTCTGATTCTGAGAAGAAGAGTCGACCTAAGTAGAAGCGAGCCGACTCCTCGAGTTCAATGATTTCAATTATGGAAGTTCGAGCCGACCCAAACTGTCAAGAGCCGACTCATCCAGAGTGAAGTTTTTGCACCCTGAGACAAAGAGTCGACCTTGCTGAAGAAATGGCAACTCGACCTGCTGACTCGAAGGATCCGAGCCGACTCGAATATCATTTCCAGGTATACAACGGCTAGTTCCAAAATTCTTTTTTAAATGCAAAAAAGTGCTCCAATGATCAAATGTCACATCCCAATGGTCTATGATGACTAAAACTGCCTTGGGATGATGGAAGGCCATATATTTGAGGGATTTGAACTCCCTTGAAGCAAGAGAGTTAGAAAGTTCCTCAAAGTTTTAATGCTTTATTGAACATCCAACCTACCAACAAGAAAGTGAGCACAAGTGAGCATTCAAAGCAGACTTCATTCTTCACCAACTCTCATATGAAGATTGAAGCATTCATTGAAGAAAGAAAGGAAGCCTCTCAAGTGCATTAAAGAGAAGTTAAAGAAGGCTTCATCAGTGCTAAAGCGGCAACTATCCGACAACTAGAGTTTGTCATTTGGTGGGGACACCAGGATCAGACAAAAATCCTTGGATCCCATATGGTTTACTTAGTCATGTGTCAAAGTTTTGAAAATTTTGTAATCAATTAAGATTGAGTCCTGTAATAAGTTGAGGTTAGTTGATTTGTCTCAACCCTCAACCTAGTCAGTATTTTGAGTCCTGTACATCAATTATGAGTCTAGCATGAGCCCAATTTTTGTACAAGAGAGGAGGTCACCCTATTTTGGAGTTCCACCAGGTCATATCCAGGAGTCAGAGGCTGCTACATCAGTCCATTGGATCTTGTGTGACAACCTAGGATCCAAGATGCTTCCAAAAATCCTGATTCTTTCCAGATGTCCTCCAGATGCCCAAATTCTAGTCTAGATGCTAGAGCATATTTCCAAACCAAGGCATCCATGATTCCAAAGGTCCCTCTACATCCTAGCCCAAAGAAATCAAGTCCAAGTGCCATGCCCAAGCCCTAAAGAAGCAAGATTCTATGGAATATTCTTGCTACCATGCTACCAGGCCACCCCAGCTTCCAGAGGCCCAAACCCATGCATCCAAGCCCCTTTGGGCCAGCCCCTTGCTGCCCCTAGAAGCCCAACATGACCTCCTAGTCATCCTTGAAGTGTTGACCAAGTCCAAGAGGTGTCCTTGAGTAGAATAGTCAAAGCATGAAGGAAAAAGGAGAAGACTAGGTCAATTCCTAACCTAATGGGGATTTGTTTTTCTAACCTAGCTAGGAAAGGACTTGTATTCTAATTTGGAAGAGGACTAGTAACCCAAGTGTAACCATGGTTAGTGAGGGAATAGGAACTCTATAAATACCCCACCCCTCCCCCTCTTGTAATCAACTTTTATTCATGATATCAAAATCCTGGTGAATTTATTTTGAGCTTGCGAGCTTGTGTTACTTTATTTTTTTTTGGTTTTTTGGTTTGTGTTTGTGTTTCCTTTCTTCCCTAGAATCCTTCCACACCCTAACTCACTACCATCCAAGCCTTCACACATCCAAGAAGGAGTGCCCTAGGCCACCAAGCAAGGAGATCTTCAACAAGCTTCAAGCCACCCCATTTCTAAACCCTAACCTAATTCTTTCTAAACCTAGTCTCCTTTCTTTTTCTTACTTGCTATTTTGATTGACCCTTGACATTTTGCAGGATCCCCGAGGTGTTTCACCTCCCCAGAGGAGGCTTTCCTTGCATCCAAAACCATCCAAATCAGCCATCTAATCAAGGGAACCAAACTTCATCATCCAGACTCCAATCAGAGTGCTGTGTGATCTCTTCATCGGACATTCTTCAAATCACTGATTGGTAACATCCTTCCCTTCTTTTAATTTCTGATTTGATGAAGATAAGCTATCCTAATCCAGGAGTTTCTCAATTTTTGAGTCCTGAAATTTATTATTTTGCATGAGCTTGCCTGTGATACGATGATTCTATGCATTACTCTTTTTCTTGCTAGTTCTTACTTTTATTTGGGAATTTAGCTTACAAACTAAATTATAAAAATCACAAAAAAAATTATTTTACTATTTTTCCTGCATGTTTAGCAATCTTAGAGTCATCCCGCATCATCATTTATTGTTGCATTTACTTTCAATTCATTCTTGAATTGTTGGGTTATTGGTGAGCCTGTTTGAAAAACCAAATAGGTTCTTGGTGAGCCTTAGCTAAAAACCAAGTGTTGGGTTCTTGGTGATCCTGTTAAAACCAAGTTGGGTTTCTTTGGTGATCTTATTTAAAACCAAAGGGTGTAGGGTTTCTTTGGTAATCCTGATAAAACCAAAGTGTAGAGGTTTGGATTGTGAGCCTGTAAAACAATCCTACTGTATTCAGGTGTGAATATAGTGAAAATCCCAAGTAGTATCTTGGGTAGTGGACGTAGGAGTGGGCTTGCTCCAAACCATTATAATCTTTGGTGTTTGCATTGCTGCTCTTGTCTTTCTTTTTAACTTGTGCTTTACATTCATAACCACAGGACCTTTCACTAAGATAAGTTAATTTCTAAAAGCACATATCTACAGCAATAATTTTTGAAATCCCAATTCACCCCCCCTCTTGGGTAGCCACCTGGGCAACACCATCCTCCAAGGGCTCTGCACCAGGCTAGATGAAGCCAAGGGCCGGTGGGTCGAGGAACTCCCTAGTGTGCTTTTGACCTACCACACCATGCCCTGGATGGTAATAGGTGAGACACCCTTTAACCTTATCTTTGGTATTGAGGCTGTGATTCCAGTGGAGATGGATTTGCCCACACTACGGGTAGAGCAATATGATGAAACTAAGAATCTGGTTTACCTTCTTCTTAACTTGGACCTATTGAAAGAGACAAGGAACAAAGCTCGGCTCCGCATGGTAGCCTTTAGATAATGGGTGGCTCGATATTACAATTCCTGCATGAAACTGAAGGCCTTCCACCCAAGCGACTTGGTTCTATGGTGAGCTGAAGTCTCATAGTCGAGGGAATGTAGTAAGCTTTTTTCGAACTGGTAAGGTCCTTACAAAGTGGTTGAGGCCCTCCCTACTGGAGTTTACTACCTCGCTAGGCTCGATGGTGCCCAATTTTCCTAAACTTGGAATGCCAATAGTTTGAGGATGTATTACCAATGATGTAAGACTTTCTCTCATTAATAAAAGGTTCCTTTTTGGTGTGATACTATTTTTCACCTATGTAGGAACTTTATCTGTTAGACTCCAAGTTCGATGATAGCAAGCTGGGAAACTCTAAAAGCCCCACACTCTATCCGTCAGACTCCAAGTTTGACAATGGCAAGTTGGAAAACTTTAAAAGCCCCACACTCTATCCGTCAGACTCCAAGTTCGTTAATGGCAAGCTGGGAAACTCCAAAAGCCCTGCACTCTATTTATCGAACTTCAAGTTCGGTGATGGCAATTCAGGAAACTCCAAAAACCCTGCACTGTATCCATCGAACTCTAAGTTCAACGATGGCAACCAGCAAGCTCCAAAAGCTCTGCACTCTATTTGTCAGACTCCAAGTTTGGTGATGGCAAGCCAGAAAACTCCAGAAGCCCTGCACTATATCCATCAAACATCAAGTTAAATGATGGCAGCTAGAAAACTCTAGAAGTCCCGTACTCTATCCGTCGGACTCCAAGTTTGGTGATGGCAAGCTAAAAAACTTCAGAAGCCCCGCACTCTATCCGTCAGACTCTGAGTTTGGTGATGGCAAGCCATGAAACTCCAGAAGTCTTGTACTCTATCCAATGGACTCTAAGTTCAGCAACGGCAAGCCAGAAAACTCCAGAAGCCTCACACTCTATCCGTCAGACTCTGAGTTTGGCGATGGCAAACTAAGAAACTCTCAAAGCCTCACACTCTATCCATCAGACTCCAAGTTCAGCGATGGTAAGCTAGAAAACTCCAAAAGCCCTGCACTCTATCCATCGAACTTCGAGTTCAACGATGGCAAGTCGAGAAATTTTTGAAGCTCCATACTCTAACGTGTAAGACTCTTAGTCCAGTGGAGTTGGGCAGTAAAACTTCCAAGGTCCCCTCGACCATCCACCAGCTCTTAGATTGGATAGGGAGGGCTGGGCTTCGGAGCCCTTATGCTTAGCAATTATGATATGGATTCAATTTTGTTCCAAGTAAAAAAAAAGAGAGAAAGAGGATGAGAAAAGAAGAAGGAAGGAAGAATGGAGAGCGTACCAAAGGAAAAGGAATTTCATTAATGGAGAAAAAGTTTTTACAACAATGAGGACCTTCCGACAGGCCAGGAGGTCCTCTAAAATGTCTGAATATAAAAGTAAAAAGGAAAAAGTGCGAGTCACGGCGATGTTGTAGGAGCCTTGTTAGGATGTCAAGGGACCTCGCTGGCATCCTCTCGTCTCTCTACCGACGGGGTGGACGGGTCAGCCGCCTCTTCGACAGGTGCCATGCTGGCCTCTTCAGTCAGTGCCTCATCCTCCACATCACTGCCATCTAGAAGATTGGGCATGATGGAATCTAGGCATTGATTGGGATAAACCTGGGTCACCTTTGCCTTGCAGTCGGTGAACCCCTTGAGAAAGGAGTCCACCACTGCCTCCCATACCTCCCTGACAAATTTGATTGAGGCCTTGTGATGGGGGACTAATATGCATGCAATTTTTTTTGTATATTTTATATGTGGGGTTGAGTGATTAATTCCCGAATTTCAGATTAAAATAAGTTGTAGAGAATTTTATATAAATTTTAGAAGATCAGCATGCAGATTAGGACCTAGAAAAGTAGAAAAGAAGGATCGCCGGGGCTGAGAAGCCTCGGTTAGGGCAAGTTCTCCTGCAATAAAACTACTGGAGGTAGAGGGGGTGTACCTGACAACGTCTATGAAGATCGCAGCAAAGGGTCTCTCGTTCCTCGACGGATACGGCCTGGAAAACCGAGCCAAAGACCCGCAGATACCCGGCTTTCTTCTCGATGATCCGATTGAGGCTTGGCTGGGGTCGTTGGATTCGTAGGAACTCGGGGACCTGTAAACAACCTGTCAGGGGTTAGAAAACTCATAAAGGAACAAGAAAACAAAGGAAAAACAGCAAGGGAAGGCTTCTTTTGGAGTGGGCATCCAGGGATCTGAGATGCTTGTTGGCAGCAGGAAGATGATTGCAGCACTGAGAAGAAAAACTCTCGAAAACCCCTTTATGCACACAGCAGGGTATCACACAACTCAATTAAAGAACTCAAGGTTTTCATTCATCAAAAATTAGGTTTCATACAAGAGGCTAGGGTCCCTTAAATAGACCCTTAACCTTGGGCTCCAAGTAAGGGTACATAAGTCTTTACATAAGAATCCTCTTCCCTCTCAAACCCTAGCTAGAAAATAAGGAAACATTAGGTAGAAAAAATCCCTAAAAATTCTCTTAACTTGGCCAACACTCCAAGGATGCCTAGGGGGGCATGTTGGACTTCTAGGAGCAGCAAAAGGCCAGCCCAAAGGGGCTCGGGTGCATGGGTTTGGGCCTCTGGAAGCTGGGGTGGCCTGATAGCTAGGTAGCAGGAATATTCCCTGGTATCTTGCTTCTTAGGGGCTTGGGCTTGGCACCTGGGCTCGATTTCTTTGGGCTAGGATGCAGATGGACCTCTGGAATCATGGATGCCCTTATCTATGAATATACTTTGGCATCTGGAAGGGAATCTGGGCATCTGGAGGGCATCTGCAAGAAATCAGGGTTTTCCTGAATTTTCCTCCTGGGTCTTCAAATCTTCAAGCTGGGTTGGACTTGGGCTATACTTCCATGTCTTCAATCTAGTTGGACTTGGTCTTCACTTGTATGATATAGTCTTGAGTCTTCAGTATGCTTGGACAGGACTCAAAAAAATAAAATTAGCTCAACATGAGCTGACTAGCATTGGACTGAACTAGCTCAACATAAGCTGACTAGTACAGAACTGAAATAACAACTCAAAAGACTCAAACAACAACTAAAAAAAGGACTCAGATGGGCTAAGCCCTTATTACAGATGGACTCATAAATTATTGATCAATTCATAGAGGGTTGAAAAGCCTCTGTCTTATTCTGGTACCTCCGGTGTCCCCACCACCTTGAAACTCGACATGGCTTCTGCGGCCTTCTTCTTGGTGGCTTCCATCAGTGCCACTGCTGCATTCACCTTCTCTTCCACCATCGAAGCCCAGGCCATTACCGCCTCTAGGTGAGCCTGGAAAGTCTGGATTGCCCCTCCAAGCATGCCACCTTTATGGCAAACTCCTTCACCTGGCGGGTGGCCTTCTCCTTCTTGGCCTCCAGTGATGCTTGAAGGTCTCTGGCCCACCTCTCTAGCCCGGCCATTGATGCCTTCGTGTTGGCCATTTCTGTCCGGAGGCCCCTGGTCTGCTCCTCCAGGACCTGTAATCGCTCAGTTTGCACCCGAGCCTCCACCTCTAGCACCTTTGAGCACCTCTTCTGCTAGGCATCTCGCTTGGCCCATGTTGAGCAGTAATCCCAGATAAGTAAGACATCGGTGGCTATCTGCAGCAACATGAGCATTAGTGAAACTAATGATAAGCAATAATAAGAAGCAAAAAAGGAGTGAAGAAGGGAAGACTTCCCAATAGCAGCTGAGGGAATACTCCGGTGAGGGTAGCCGCCAACTACTCGCCGCTCCTCTTGTGGTGGTCACGTAGCTGAACGGCGAGCTCCATCATCCATTTTGCTAGTGCGGGGTCAAGGGTCACCACCGCATTCAGCGGTACCACGATGGACACCCTGTTCACCCTGGAAGTTGTCACCGAGGAAGCCATCACCAGCCTTAGTATGGGCGGTGATGGAGGCATCTCAGCCATCGGGGGTGCGGTTGCTACTTTTACTATCGTTGGTGGTGTCGATCTCCCTCCTATCGCTACCTCGACCTTTACTTCCAGCACCTCTAGGACTTGGGAGGAGGAAACTATCGGTGTGGCCCCCATGTCAGGCCCACAGGCTGGAAGCTGAGCCTGCACTCTGAATGAGGTGGGGGTCGACCCAGGCCTCCTTTCCCCCTAGCCGACTGGTGAACCTGCAGTGGGCCCCTACCTGGACTCATCGCTAGCCCTCTTCAATGGGTCCTTCCTGGGCCCGGGAGTGCATGCCTCTTATGAGATATCTCCTGAATCTGATCCATAGAGAACTTCATACATGCAAGAAAAATGAAATTACAGTCGGATTCGAAGCCAAGAACAATCACTATAAAAAGAAAGGTTTGGGTTTCAAGCCTCACTCAAAGATCGGATTGGGCTGACCCCAGCCTCGAACAAATTATGTTCAACCAGCAGGTCCTAAAGAGGAGGAATGATGGAGGTGACGAGCTAGTCATACACCTCCTAGTCCATGGCCTCCACCTGGGCATTCCAATTCGAGTGGTCTAGGTCATTCTAGACCCAGTCAACCCCCTTGATCAAGACAAACAAAAACCTATTCTTATATCCCTTGATAGAAGAAGGAAGGTCAAACTTAATGGCCCCCAGGTGGGGGGCCACGAACCACCACCCCTCATCAATTGGGTGGTGCTTCAGGGTGAAGAAGGCCCTAAATAAGGAAAAATGGGCAACAATCCCATGGAAGTGATAGAGAATGGCAAAGCAAGAAATGATCCTAATTGCATTTAGGGTAAGCTGGGTTGGAACTAGGTGGAAGTTACTAAGGAAGGAAAGAAAGAAGGGGTGTAAAGGTAAATGAAGGCCCCAAGAAAAAAGTCCTCATACAGGATGATTTGACCTGGGCGACTAAAAGTGACCCGCTCTCCCAGTCCCAGAACCGAGAGCCAGACAGAGTCTAAAATCTTGTAGGTGTCCCAAAGTTGAGAGAGGTCCTCCTGGGTCATAATCAAAGCGATGCAAGAAGGACCAGCCAGACTGCGGCCAACAAGAGGAACAGGAGGAGACGGAGGAGGAGCCCTAGGTTAACCTATGACTATTCCTATCGGTCGGGGACCCCTACGGACACTAAGAGGGACATCATCCTCCTCATCAGAGGAGAGAGTCCTTGGTCAGGAAGGTTTTGCTTCATTAGAGTGCCCTGAGCGAAGATGTCTCCAGCTAGAAGGACTCATCCTAAATGAAGAGGGGAAGGAGACCGGAGAAGGAAAACCTAAGGAATCTAACTAAGGTCTCCTTCAGTACAAGCCAAAGGAGGACAAGAAAATAAGGAGGAATGACTAACCTGAATGCCTTGGAGGGAAGGTCACGACTGGGTAGAAAAGGCCCTGGTTCTCCCTGCAAGCTCGAAGGTTCAAAAGAGATGGTTAGGAAAAAAGTTTCCTCCCTTTCAAATGGCCTGACATCACATCGTGCTAATTAAAATGTGCATCCTTTCGATCCTTCGACCATCAAATGCGTGCCACATGTCAAGATCTACTAGGAATGGTGCTTTGACATGTCGAATATCATTTTGGGCCTGGTGCCAATCATCATACTCCCCCTAAGCCCGTTGATGTGGCACCTCCTCATTGGTGTTGGGGTGCGATCTATGAGTGGTCGGCAATCGAGGCATTTAATGTCACCAGATAAATGTCCTTCCATATTAGCAACACCATAACATCCTTCACCCTGAGTGCTGCATCATGCTCGAGACTCGAGAGTGGGCGGTAACTGATATGGCATGATTGCTGATGTGGAACCCCTGTCGGATCCTATTGGCTGCCATACTGGTGGAGGGAGCCACCTGGATGTGGTGGCCAGATAAGGCACCAAGACCGATACTTGGCCGAGGTCAAGCCCTCAGTCGAGGTCATGCTCCCACCTTTTGAGCCATGATCGAGGTCAGCTCCCCGGACATCGAGCCCTCGGTTGAGGTTATGCTCCCACCTTTTGAGTCCCTCGACGAGGTCGAGCCCTTGGGCAAGGTCATGCTCCTATCTTTTGAGCCCCTGGTCGAGGTTAAGCCCTCGGTCAAGGTCATGCTCCCGCTTTTTGATCCCCCTGGCCAAGGTCAGCTCCTCAGAGGTCGAGCCCTCGACCGAGGTCAACCTCTTCCCCCAAAGTCAGATAGATCTCTTCAAATGGAAGCGATCTTTTCCACGGGCGCCCTTGAGCAGCCAGGATGGTGACATCAGTAGATGGTGTCTTCGCCCCATCAGAACTCCTATACTGCCTAGAGAGATGGGCACCCCTATGGGGTGGTGCTCCACCAGGATACATCGCCTATAACCTCTAAGAAATGGCATCCCACCATGGCATGCCAACTACAACCCTTGTGGAATGGCATCCCACCAAAGCATGCCTCCTGCAAAGGAATGTCCTGCCGGAGCATTAGGCCCCTCAACCTACTGTCGGCACCTCCTGAGGGGGGGTACTTTGCTTGGGGCATCGCACCCCTTAACCTACCACCTGCCCACCTAAAAAGGAAGGTCTTACTAGGGGTCTCAAACCCTACAGCATCTCTTGCCAGACTGGTGCTCTGCTTGGTCTCCCTAAATATGGCAGAATGATGCCAGAAACATGTAGTACCCTGTCGGAGTGTTAGGCCCTGCAACATGCCCGCACACTCATCATGAAAAAGATGCGCACTCCTCAATACTCCACCTACACCAGTGGCAGGCTTTCCCTGATGGAGGCTACGGATCCTGTCCCACTCCATTGGAGGATGAAAGGGAAAGAACATGCCTATGCCCCTCATCCACATGGGAGGGCTCCTAGAGGGCGCCAGGTCAAGGCTCTACGCCCCACTAAAGGCATGACACTTCAATTAAAAACTCAAAGGGACCTCTGGCAAAGGTGAGTGTGTTGGAAAATGTGTCCCAAAGCTAATCATCTAGGCTATAGATGGTTGTGCTATCTTTGTTGATGCGGAACTATATATGCTTGCAGATTATTTTTTATATTTTTATATATTAAGTAAGATGTTTGAATCCCGAAGATCAGACCAAAAAACTAAGTAGAGAGTTCTATATGAAATTATGAAGCAAAAAGCATGCATAACAGGACCTAAAAAGCAATGGAAAGAGGACTGCCAAGGCTGAGAAGTCTCGGTTGGGCCAGTTCATCTACAATAAAGCATCTGGTAGGCAGAGGGGCTGTACCTAGCAATGGTAGATGCACCTGGTGCAGATCGTATGCGAAGAGGTCTCTCTCACTCCCGGATGCGGGCTGGAAAATCAAGCCGGAGACCCGCGATTCCTGGCTTTCTGCTCGATGATCCGATTGCGGCCCGGTTGGAGTCATTGGATTCGTAGAAGCTAAGGGACCTGCAAACAACCTTTCAGGGGTGAGGAAACAAAGCAAGGATGAAGTAGTAAAGGGAAAATAGCAAGGAGAAGAAGATTTTGAGGTTGGGTGGCCAAGGTTTGGAGAGCTGGATGACGGCTAGAGACAGGGCGAAGAACACCAGGAAGGAGGGGCTCAAACAGAATCCCCTTAGCACACAGCAGGTAGCACACAACAATTGGAAGTAATCAGTTGTATTTCATGAATAAAAGTTATTCAATCTTCATACAAGGGGTCCCTTATATAGAGTCATGAGACTTAGGGCCCAAGCAAAAGAAAACAAGGAAAATAAGAGGTGACCATTTTTTTCCTAAAGTATGGGGCTGAATACATGGAAGAAAACACTCTCCCACTTTCTTCCTAAAGTGTGGGGCTGAATACATGGAAGAAAACACTTTCATGCCATACAAAATCCCTCCAAACAAGGTAGGTAGTGGACATCCAAGGGGGGGGACCACTTCTTTCCTAAGCAAGCTAGCATGAATCAAGGGATTCATGTTTATCTGTTTCGACTTTCCTTCTTGTTATGCTGGCATGTGGAGTTGGTGTGCTTAGGGTGTGGAAGGGGTGTGCTGGCGTGTGGTCATCAACTCATGCATGGGCTGACTTCATGATCCTCCAAGTAATCATAGGTGGCAAAATCTAGGATGTGACTGGGACTCCATGCGGCTGCTGAGGTGGCATGCTGGGCGGTGCCCTTCACATGCTTGAGTCTTCTTTGACTGGGCTTGACTCAAACAGACTCAATTCAATTGGACATGATTACAAGACTCAGAATATGATTAGCACAACATGAGCTGACTTGACCGACTGATCCAAAATCCTAATAGCATGGATCAAATGCTACATACAGGACTCAGAAAGAAAACTAGCTCAACATGAGCTGACTAGTACTGGACTCAAGTAAGGAAAAGATAACTCAAATGGACTAAGCCTTTATTACAAATGGACTCAAATGCGACTAAGTAATCCACAGAGGGTTGAGAAGCCTCTATCTTATTCTGGTGCCTCTAGTGTCCCCACCATTTATATTTGTATATCAATTCTTTTTAATAAATAAAAGTTATTTATTTTGGCTGTTCATCATATTTATATTTTCCTGAAATGAACTCTTGTATGATGGAGTTCTTAGAACTATATTGTTTGATATAGAGAGGATATATCAAGTAGTTCTTAAACTAGTTCACAACCAAATGATACATTGTTATAGGACAACAATATATCAAGTGTAGGTTATTGTATGTCACATTTGTTAGTTGTCCTCTTAACCAAGGAGTGTGGAGACACTGGTGTGACATGCAAGTGAAATGTATGACATTTCACTGAACGTGACCATCTACGGAGCTCCATTCTGCCAAAGGATTGCTCGCGAAGGGATATGGATGTATGTGTCCCTCAGACCTGAGGTCACCATGGCAGCTTGCAAGCAACTCACTAACTTTAGTACTGGACTACCTGGATTTCTAATCAAATGATAGAAGGTTTCTGGATGTAGTCAAGTACTTATGGAGCGATGGTAGATCAAGATAGAATTGACCTATCCAAATAGTTTGGAGTGAATGACTCACTATGTCTCAATTCAGCAAAACCTTGGCCAGGGTAGTTCTTGTAAGGATTCACAAAACTTGTAAGGTTAAGACATGATCTGGATAAACCAAATTAGGATTGTCAATTGAACCCTAGGTCATCCAGAGCATTATGAGGTCAAGAGATGAGTTATGTGGTAATCATATGCCAGAGGTTCTTGTGCGGTGCTCTACACCTTCGACCTATCCAAACTTGGGTATCATTGCTAGATGAGGACTTTGACTGGTACTGAAAATGTTTCAGTGCTATCGGCTTAGTGTCCAAACCTATGGGGTCACACACCAAAGGGGATTTCTATCTGATTTTATGGCTAATCGATGATTGGGAATCGTTTGTCGTCACCAGAAGTCGATATGATTGACTTTGTTCCAGGTGTCGACACTTGGAATTTTGCAAGTGTCGACACTTGGTGAAGTGTCGACACTTGATAATTTTCGGGTGTCGACACTTCCTATGACGAACTAAAATTCTGGGAAGATTTCATGGAAGGATTTTGGGCAAGTTTTGACCTGATTTGAATTTCAAATTCAAACCAGTTTTGGCTCCAAGGTTTTATGGTATGAAGGTCATACTTACCTCTTTGGGTTGGATCCATTTGGTATGACCTTGATCCTCTCCCCCATTCTCTCCCATCATCTCTCCTCCTTCCTTCTTCTCCATCTCATGGCTGCACCTATAAATGAGGGTCGTTCTATAGGCTGCAGAGGTTACAACACAACAACAACAGTAGAGAGAAACTTTGAGAGAGATAGAGAAGGGTTGTGAGAGGCTTTAGGATTGGGTGTGAGTTACCTAGCATTCAAGCTAGGTCTTGGGAAGAGAGGTTTTGGGAAAGGGGTTCCTGCTCTCCTCCTAGTCTTCCCGGAAGAAGAAGATCGGCCCAAGGATCCTAAAGAGCTAGCACTCTGAGGGAGTTGGTCAGAGTCGAGCCCCAGTGTGGATCACCTATAGAGGCCAGATACGTGTGTGGCTCGAGCACCCTCCTCTTCGGGTAGCTTCTCTCCAGCACTCTCAGAGGTGTAAAGGTATGGTACTTTTATATTTGTGCTTATATTATGCTTTGATGTTATGATACATGCTAGATCATTATGCTAGATCCTTTTGCGAGTAGATCGGTAGATCGTTTAGATCTATCTTCCGATCCTTCCACTGTGTATATTTTAAAAATATTTTAAAATGCATATTTTTCTGCCCTGTTCTGTGAATGCATGTTTGCATATTGGTATGCTTCCTAGATGCACTTCACCTTCAATGGTATCAAAGCAATATGTTCCTTTTTGTAGTATAATGATGCTAACATGCTAATAACATCTCCTTTCTTTCTTAAGTACTTGGATTGAGTGCTTCACCATGGCCGTCCGGTCATAGGAGAGAAGTAGGGCTGCAAGATCCTCTCTTCCTATTCAATGGGGTCTCCTATGGCATGTAGGGGTGCTGCTGTGATTGACTCTTGAAAAGGAAAATAAGAAGAAAGAAATTTGTAGGTTAAAAATATTTTAATCTAATGATATGATCATAAAACAACTTTAGATAAGATCTAAAATGATTATTTTGATATGTTTTGATTGAAAGTTTTATGAATCTTTGGATTTGAAGTCACTATTTTTTTTCATAGTTTCAGGCTGTGAGTCGACACTTGGCCTTTGAAGTGTTGACTCATGAGCAATTTTTCCTGAAAACTGGGCTCTGTTTTTTCTCTGAGACAGGTTGAAGTGTCAACACTTGACCATGAAGTGTCAACACTTGGGCTCGAATTGTTGACACTTGACCTTTGAAGTGTCGACACATGAGCATGTCCTGAAAATAGGTCGTTCTGTTTTCTTTTCCCTGTCTCAGGCCTTGAGTCAACACTTACTTCTAAAGTGTCGACACTTGGAACAAAAATCCTGAAAAATAGTGAATTTAAATTTTAATTTTTTATAAAATTATTTTATTTATTTGAGTCTATTGAACTTAATTTTGAATTAAGTATGACTAAGAACTCTAAGAATTTGATTCAAAGATTTTAAGTCATTTCAATAAGCCTTAAGGGTCATGGGTTTGCTTCTATTAGGTCTTTAATTGGGTTAGACCTAAGTTTAGATGCATTGGACTAATTAGAGAACTGATCTAATCAAAAGTTGAGTTAGGATTTCTTCTCTAGATCTATCTAATAGTTAGATTGATTAGTCCATAGTCTAAATGGATCTAATTTGTGGCTCAGTGAAAAGCCCAAGTCTTTAGGCTAGTCTAATCGAGTCTGATGAACCGATTGGTGTTGAGGTAAGTTTGCCATTGTGATCATGGTTCTTTAGGGCTACCTCTTACCTGGCCAACTCTGTTAGTATCTAAGGCAAGATGGTTAATGGCAGAACCCAACCCATGATTTCACTTACCTAGCCAATGTGATCAATCAGGATTGATTAGATAGCTCATTGACTCGTGTTAACCCTTGTTACCCGAGGATAATCAGTCTTGACTGATTTTAGGTGCCCATGGATCATTAGTTATGTGTAACCCTCCTAGATTGCTGATGTGGTTAGTGAAAGGTTGATCTATGTCTTCTCTTCTCAACTTCTGTCACATTATTTAAAAATTCTCTAAATTATTAGGTCCTTAAAATGACAAAGTTATAGGAATAACCAAGTCCTAGCCTCCCATTAAGTGGGATAGTAATGTCTCCAGTAGTTCGGTGTTCATCGACAGATCCAAAGATCGGGTGTTCATCGGGCTATTAGAATTGTTGTTCCTAATATGATGGCTCAATGCGACCACTTAACGGTGGTCAGGTGGGTCGGCCAAAGTCGGGCTTGACCATTCGTTAGTTAAAAGCATTGAGTTTTGTCATGTTAATGGTTGGACCTAACCGAGACCTTCAATAGGAGGCCCAAAGGTCGATTGAAGTGCTCCTTGGGGCAAAACCTAAAACTAGAGGTTACTTGGAGAAGTAATTGGTTAAAGAACCTACCTTTAGACATGCATGAGTCGGCTGACCAAAGTCGGGCTCATGTATTTTCTATTAGACTCTGGTACCCACTAAGAAATTAAAGTAATTCTTCGGATTGGAGGTAGAGGCTACCAGTCTGAGTAAAATAGTGGAAGGGACCTTTAGACTAAAGTCCATGTCTTTAGGTTAATAATTCATATACACTAATTAGCTTTTGTTTTTCTTTCAAATATCTTCCAACCTGTCACTCTGGTCTCTTCTCAACAATGAGAAGCTTAATGGACCCAACTTCGATAGCTGGTATCGAAGGCTCAGGATTATCCTGGAGCATGAACAAATCATGTATGTGATATCGGATCCGGCACCTGAGATCCCTGCTGCCTCTGCTCGGGGTTCTGTCAGAAACACTTATCAGAAGTGGCTCTCTGACAGAACCACTGTCCGATGCATTATATTAGCAATGATGAATGACGAGTTCAGTCACAAATTCGATGAAGCCCAGCTGGAAGAAATCTTTCAAAGGTTGAAGGAGTCTTTTGAGATACCAGACGATGTTGAGAGGTATAAGGTCTTCTGTGCTATTTATAACATGTGGATGCGTGATGGGGCCTCAGTCACTGATCATGTACTGTACATGATCGAGATGGTTGAGCACCTGGGCAAGCTCGACTGTCCCTTGCATGAACAGCTAGGAAAAGATATGATTTTGAATTCTCTCCCCTCTTCCTATCTAGACTTTCTCGATTATTATAGAATGAATAAGCCTGCAGTCACTACCATGGTCTGTTTGGGTGCTGCAGACTTATGAGAAAGACCACCAGTTGAATAAAGGGGTGGTGAATCTAGTGGGAGGTTCTTCAGGAGGGCGTCGTCCCTTTAAGAAAGGAAAGAAGAAAAATAATAAAGGGAAAAATGTGCTTAGTGCTTCTAGGCCCAGTCAGGCCAAGAAAGTAAAGGCTGATCAAAGCCAGGCAGAGTGCTTCTTCTGCAAGAAGTGGGGTCATTGGAAGAGGAACTGTCCTCTTTATATTGCATCCCTTGACCCAAATAGGTCCAAGAAGAAAAAGCTGCAAGATGGTCCTGGACAAGGTATTTATATGATAACTCCTTGTAGTTTCTCTGTTTGTGATACTACTAACTGGATATTGGATACAGGAAGTCCAATTCACATTTGCAATTCTTTGCAGGGACTTCAAGTTAGTTAAAGATTCGAGGATGGCGAGAGGTTCTTGAATATGGAAAATAGAAGTCGAGTTCCAGTTCTGATGTTGGGAGTCCTTAAACTTATTTTTGAGTCTTGTACTATCATTTTGAACGAGTATCATTTTTGTCCTTTTATTTTGAATGTTATTTTTGTAGTCCGGTTGGTGGTGTATGGATACGAACTATCAATAAAGAATGACATTTGCAAAATCATTTGGAATGGTTCTGTACTTTTGAATGAACAAATGCGTGATGGCATCTATGTACTATCGTGACCTGTTAATGTAATGTACACATCTAGCAAACGTCCTAGGATAGATAATGTCAGCGAAGAGTACCTATGGCATTGTAGGCTAGGTCATATTAACAGGAACAGGATAAACAGGTTGAAAATTGAGGGTCTCCTCGATTTTAGTGAAGATAGTTCACTTCCAACCTGTGAGTCCTATCTTTTTGGAAAAATGACAAAGTCACCTTTTACTAGAAAAGGTGAACGAGCCAATGAAATTCTAAGTTTGATACATACTGATGTATGTGGACCAATGAATGTTAGTGCTAGAGGAGGGTACGGTTATTTCATTACTTTTATAGATGACCTTTTGAGGTATGGTTATGTCTTCTTGATGAGACATAAATCTGAATCATTTGAAATGTTCAAACGATATCGTAATGAAGTAGAAAAACAAACTAGAAAGTGTATCAAAACCCTTTGATCCGATTGAGGCGATGAATACCTTTCGGGTGAGTTTTTGACATATCTTAAGGATAATGGGATTCTCTCTCAATGGATGCCTTCAAGGACACCCCAGTTAAATAGAGTGTCTGTGAGGAGAAATCGAACCCTGATAGACATGGTTCGGTCCATGATGGGCTTTACATCTCTATCGGTATCCTTTTGGGGATATGCTCTAGAATCAGCCTGTTACCTTCTGAATAGGGATCCAAGTAAGTCCGTTATTAAAACACCATATGAGATATGGATTGGACGTAAGCCGACACTATCACACCTTCGGGTTTGGGGGTGCCTGGCTTATGTAAAATGTTTGGAAACGGACAAACTTGGACCTAGGTCTGACCGGTGCCTATTTGTTGGGTATCCAAAAAAATCTAAGGGGTATTACTTCTACTTAGCTAAGGAACAAAAGTTGTTCGTCAATCTTAGGGCTATCTTTTTAGAAAAGGAGTTCCTTGGTAAAGGGACTGTATCCTCTAACATTGAACTTAGTGAAGTTCAACAAGTATAAGAACCGACACACTTAAGGGACAACATAGAACCGGTTGTGATTAGATCACACCCAGAGGCCACTCAGGAACCATTAAGGAGATCCGATAGAGTACCGAGCTGACAGGACAGATACTACAGTTTCTTGGTCCAGGACAGTGATCCCATTGAACTCGATGAGAACAATGAGGATCTGATCACCTATATGGATGCGATGCAAAGGTCCAACTCTGAGAAATGGCTAAGAGCCATAAAATCCGAAATGGAGTCCATGGAGATCAACAATGTATGGACATTGGTTGATGCACCTGAAGGGATAAAACCCATTGGATGCAAATGGATTTTCAAAAGAAAAAAGGGTGCAGACGGGCAGGTAGAGACCTATAAAGCCTGTCTGGTTGCCAATAGGTATCATCAATGTTATGGTATTGACTATGACGAGACTTTTTCTCCTATGGCAATGCTCAAATCCATTAGGATTATGCTTGCTTTAGTAGCACACCTTGACTATGAAATCTGGCAAATGGACGTCCGAACAGCTTTCCTGAATGGTGAGCTGGAAGAGAAGGTGTATATGATACAACTTGAAGAGTTCACATCCATAGACGAGTCAAAGATGTACAAGCTTTAAAAGTCCATCTATGGACTGAAGCAAACATCACGGAGTTGGAACATGCAATTTGATAAGTGTATCAAGTCATATGGCTTCGTTAGGAACGGAGAAGAGCCTTGCATTTACAAATGGGCTAATGGTTATAGATTATATTTTTTGTGCTGTATGTGGATGACATTCTCTTAATCAGAAATGACATCACAGCACTGCAAGGAATAAAGATCTGGTTATCATCTCAGTTCTTTATGAAGAACTTGGGTGAAGCCTCTTACATACAAGGTATGAAGATCTATAGAGATAGATCTAAGAGGCTTCTAGGACTGTCCCAGTCTATATACATCGATACCGTGCTAAAACAGTTTAGCATGAAAAATTCTAAGAAGGGCTATCTCCCGATAGGCACTGGAATTGATCTCTCCAAAAGGAATTATGTGACAACTCCTAAGGAGAGAGAGCGCATGAGTAGTGTTGGCTTTGACTCCTTAGTTTTGATGATTAACAAAAGGTTGAGTATATGTTTGGACTAATATTTCATTTCAAGATAAAGTTTCAGGCCATAGGTTATTCAAAAAGAGTATCAAGAGTACAATGATGAAACCAAGCTTGCTTGATTTTGGAAAAGAGCTTTTCTACCTTAACTAAGATCAAATTTCTCATATTGGACCTTCTTATTAAGAAGTAATTAACAAAAGAAACAAAGACTTAGAGAAACTCAAGCATGGCATGCACCTCTCCAGAGTTTCAGAAAATTTCAGACCAGAGGTCGACCCCCAGAGGTCGACACCTTGCCAAAGGTCGACCACCAGAGGTCGACTCATGATGAAAAGAAAAGTTCAACAAGGCCGGCATGGCAAAATTTCAGTGGCACGCTTCAAAGGTCACCACCTGAGGTCAACACCAGAGGTCGACTCATCGCCTAAGAATTCAAACTGGGCAGAACTATGATTTTCTGGATTTTTGCCTAAGATAAACTGGAGGTCGACTCATGAGGTCGACTCAAGAGGTCGACTCATGTCATAATGGCTAGTTTTTTTGAACTTTTGATTTGATTTCTAACGGCCATAAACGGCCATATTTTTTATTCTAATGATCTTGTGGAGTTGTTTCAGCTTGAATGAAGTATTTAACCTCCACCTAACTTCAAAAAAGACAAGGAGACAAAGTAAAAAAGGAGAGAGTAAAAGTACAAAGCTTTCAATCAATCCTAAGCCAAAAAGAGTGAAAAACCAAGAGATTCCTTAGCCAAAAGGTTTCCATTTTTAAGGAATCCACCTTTCAAGTCTTTGGCATTTAGTGAGGTCCAAGATTCCAAGAGGAAGACTTGAAGAGTCTCCAACAAGAGCTATATCGAATTATTTTTGCTCAAAAAGGAGTTTGTCTTATTTTTATTCATTGTATTCATACTCTATTTGTGTTAGCCTAGTTTCAAGGGAATTTGAAACTAGTGTGAGGTTTGTGGTGAGCCAATTGATAAAATCAACTAGGGTTGCTTGTAAGCCCGAAGCTAAAACAAGTGTGTAAGGTTTGTTGGTGAGCCTAGGTAGCAAAACCAACTTAGGTTTTGACTTGTGAGCCTTGTGAAACAAGTCGGCTGTAATCTAGAGAAGATTATAGTGGAAATTCTCAAGTGGAGCTTGGGGAGTGGATGTAGGTGCTAGGTGCACCGAACCACTATACGTTTTGTGTGTTTGCATTGCTTTACTCTCTATCTTCTTTTGCTCTTTAATTGTTGTTATCTTTCATTGCTTTCGTTGCACAATTACTTGAGCACTATCACTCTTCACATTTGAAATTGATAGCATATATATTGCTTTATTTTTTAAAAGACCCAATTCACCCCCCCCCTCTTGGGCACCATTTCTGTGCAACAAGTGGTATCAGAGCACCGGTACTCTCTTGTAGGTCCAACAATCTTGAGTGAAAGATCATGGCTGCCCCAATTGGAATGGGTGTAGTTGAAGGTCAAGCATCAAATCGCCCTCCTTTCTTTAATGGCACAAACTACACATACTGGAAAACTCGTATGTGCATTTATTTACAAGCTTTAGATTATAATATATGGAGAGTAATTACTAAAGGGCCTCATCAGCCCACTCACTTGGTTAATGGCATTATCACCCCAAAATCTAAAGAAGAATGGGATGACAATGACATCAAACAAGCTGAGTTAAATGCAAAGGCGATGAATTTGCTATTCTGTGCACTTGACCCCAGTGAATTTAATAGAATATCAAATTGTATTTCCGCCAAAGAAATTTGGGATACACTTGAGGTTACCTATGAGGGTACATACCAAGTGATGACCACAAAGGTGAACATGCTCATTCATACGTATGAGATGTTCAGGACGGAACCAACTGAAAGCATTAGTGAGATGTACACTAGATTTACCAATATAGTAAATAGTATGAGGAGTTTCGGAAAGGTTATATCTAATGGTGAACTTGTTAACAAACTTCTCAGATCTCTTCCGGCTTCATGGGATGCGAAAGTAACGGCCATAGAAGAAGCCAAGGATGTCAATACTCTACCTCTTGAGCAGCTTCTTGGATCACTGATGACTTATGAACTTTCACTAAAACAGAAGACAGTGGACAATGACAAGAAAAAGAAAGCCATAGTCTTCAAGTCCACTACAAAGGAAGAGTGATGGGGAACTAATATGCATGCAATTTTTTTTATATGTTTTACATGTTGAGTTAGGTGATTAATTCCCAAATTTCAGATCAAAATTATTTGTAGGGAATTTTGTATGAATTTTTGAAGATCAGCATGCAGATTAGGACCTAGAAAAGTAGCAAAGAAGGACTGCCGGGGCTGAGAAGCCTCGGTTAGGGCAAGTTCTCCTACAATAAAACTACTGGAGGTAGAGGGGTGTGCCTGACAACGTCTGTGAAGATCGCAGCGAAGGGGTCTCTCGTTCCTCGACGGATGCGGCCTGGAAAACCGAGCCAAAGACCCGCGGATACCCGGCTTTCTGCTCGGTGATCCGATTGAGGCTTGGCTGGAGTCGTTGGATTCGTAGGAACTCAGGGACCTGCAAACGACCTGTCACGGGTTAGAAAGCTCACAAAGGAATAAGAAAACAAAGTAAAAACAGCAAGGGAAGGCTTCTTTTGGAGTGGGCATCCAGGGATCTGGAGGGTTTGTTGGCAGCAGGAAGATGATTGCAAACACCGGGAAGAAGAACTCTCACAAACCCCTTTATGCACACAGCAGGGTATCACACCACTCAATAGAAGAACTCAAGGTTTTCATTCATCAAAAATTCCCCTCATACAAGAGGCTAGGGTCCCTTAAATAGACCCTTAACCTTGGGCTCCAAGTAAGGGTACATAAGTCTTTACATAAGAATCCTTTTCCCTCTCAAACCCTAGCTAGAAAATAAGGAAATATTAGGTAGAAAAATCCCTAAAAATTTTCTTTACTTGGTCAAGACTCCAAGGATGCCTAGGGGGGCGTGTTGGGCTTCTAGGAGCAGCAAAAGGCCGGCCCAAAGGGGCTCGGGTGCATGGGTTTGGGCCTCTGGAAGCTGGGGTGGCCTGGTAGCCAGGTAGCAGGAATATTCCCTGGTATCTTGCTTCTTAGGGGCTTGGGCTTGGCACCTGGGCTTGATTTCTTTGGGCTAGGATGCAGATGGACCTCTGGAATCATGGATGCCCTTATTTATGAATATACTTTGGTATCTGGAAGGGAATCTGGGCATCTGGAGGGCATCTGCAAGGAATCAGGGTTTCTGATTTTTCTCCTGGGGTCTTCAAATCTTCAAGCTGGGTTGGACTTGGGCTAAACTTCCATGTCTTCAATCTGGTTGGACTTGGTCTTTACTTATATGATGTGGTCTTGAGTCTTCAGTATGCTTGGATAGGACTCAAAAAAATAAAATTAGCTCAACATGAGCTGACTAGCATTGGACTGAACTAGCTCAACATGAGCTGACTAGTACAGAACTGAAATAACAACTCAAAATACTCAAATAACAACTAAAATGGACTCAGATGAGCTAAGCCCTTATCACAGATGGACTCATAAATTATTGAACAATTTACAGAGGATTGAAAAGCCTCTATCTTATTCTGGTGCCTCCGGTGTCCCCACCAATTCTCCCGGGGTGGGAGGAACTCGATCCTGTCGAGTGAAGGTCAGACTGGCTCACATATCTCTCGAGAAGGTCTGGGTTGAGGCATTGCAAGTCCTCTCGAGAAATCCACGAATCGTCCAACTCTGGCCGGCCTTGCCATCGGACCAGGAAGCGTTGATAGTCATGGCCCTGGGTCGTGATGGCTTGATCGTCCAGGATACGCTCGATCCGTTCTCCTCTCTCAGGCCAAATTTGTTTGTGGACACTCTAGGTTAGGGTCACTCACAATGAAAAGGAATAGGTCCAAAGGCCTCACTAGGTAGCGCTGCCGGTTCCCTATACTCAACCAGGTCTGTAATATTGAAGGTAGAACTAATGCCCAAATCCGAAGGCAAGTCTAACACCTAGGCATTTGATCCAACCTTCTCTATCACTTTAAAAGGTCCGGCTCTGCGAGCATGAAGCTTCTTTTAGGCCTAAGCCTAACCAAGATAAAATCCACTACATCAATTTTTTTTTTTTTTTGATCCATCTTCGGGAATTAGCCAGTTGTTTTAACATTAGTGCAGGTGGTGAACATGCTAGGCACATGCAGACTCCTAACAAGATGATGCAAAGGACTCAAACCTACACCTAGCAGACTCGACTAAAGAGGTTTATTAGGTCTTAACTACGACTTGGGCATGGGGGCATGAGTCGTGGTTGATGGATGACATGCAGAAGAAAATTTGCTAGTAACTCCTAATAAGTGCCAGAGGGTCTGCCAAAAGTAGGTAGCAAATGGGATGGGCTCTATGGATCCTTGCAACCTAGTAACCTCAACAAAATGTAACCTAATAGTTCTAGACACATGTGAAAACTCAGGAAAGGGTAGAAAATAGGAAGTGGGTTCAGAATTACTCTGGTAGGGTGGAGAAAAAGGTTCTGGGTTAGTTGGATAAAGTAGAATCAAAGAAGGCATGTCAGGGACTAATCCTAGACTAATGAGGTTAACCTTATGGGGTTGCGATATATCTACGGGGTTTGTATAATGGAAGGATGGGTTATTAATCTCAGGAAAGAGGTCCTTAATGGAAACTATAGGAGGAGACTCATCCTGAGGGTACTGATTCAAAGAGATCAAGTCCTTAATAAATTCTTCTGGTTCTTGTATTTTAGGACTAGACTCTATAATTTGGCTCTCCTCAGGTAAGGCTCTAGTAGCAGTACCTAGGTTCTCTTCCTCTATTTGTTCTTCCATTATAGTTTTAGGTTGGATATGGTCAAGGTCAACTAGCTCTGGGTTGGTTTCTACCTGGGTATCTACTGAGTCAGCTAATTCTAGGTCTACTAATGGTGTCTCATCTTCTCCCTCATACTCATCCACTAGGCTCACATCAGCTTCATACACTTCCGCGTTAATGTAAGCCTTGTGAATCTCAGGAATGGTTGGAGAAGGTCGGCTAGCAGAAATTGGTTAGGTTCTGGTCTCTGATTATGGGTACTACTCATAGTAGGTTCAGGTTGTATAAGAGGTAGTGGCTCACTATTGGGTTCATATTTAGGGATACTAATCCTATGGGGTTCAAGTTGACTAGGGGAAACATGACTAGTACTAGGTTGATACTTAGGGGTTATGGGTTCTCTAGGCTCATAGGACAAGGGTGCAGATCTATGGGTCATGGGATTATAGGATCTGGGGTCATATGATTTTGGGTCAGCTTTATGATCAGGTTCTAAGGATGGATCAAGGTATGGGGTCCTCCTAAGGTTGGGCTCTCTATATGGGTCAGGATATTGGGTCCTCCTAGGATTGGGCTTCCTATATGGGTCAGGATATTGGGTTTTCTAGGGTTGGACTCCCTATATGGGTCAGAATATTGGGTTCTCCTAGGGTTGGGCTCCCTATATGGGTCAGAGTATTGGGTTCTCCTAGGGTTGGGCTCCCTATATGGGTCAGAGTATTGGGTTCTCCTAGGATTGGACTCCCTATATGGGTCAGAGTATTGGGTTCTCCTGGGTTCAGTATCATAATAATGGTCACGGTAAGGGGTTCTTCTAGGTTCAGTATCATAATAAGGGTCATGGTAAGGGGTTCTTCTAGGTTCAGTATTATTGTATGGGTCAGGCTGAGGGGCTCTCCTAGGTTCAATCTCTCGGTATGGATCAGGGTTTGGGATCCTCCTAGGTTGAGGATTGTAGTACGGGTCAGAATAAGGGGATCTCCTAGGTTTGACCTCATGGTATAGATCAGGGTTTGGGGTCCTCCTAGGTTGAGGGGAATCAGGATCTGGCTCAGACTGTGACCCATGGGTTTTTCTTGGGGTCCCTACCCAGACTTTTAACTGATCAAACCTATTGGCAAGATGGTCAATTCTATCATTGGTTTGAATACGAGACTGAGTTAACTGGGTCATCTGGGTAGTCATCTGGGCCATTTGATCAGCTAGGGCTTTTATTTGGGCTTGTAAATTTTCCATGGGTTCAGACATTTATGAAGGAGGTGGGTGATATGAAACTCCTAATCTAGTGCTCATGCAAGACTCGATCAGACCGACTATAGCTGACTAGACCTAAAGTCCAAACTAGATGCTCAATCAGGGTGGCAAACTAGCCTATAGTAACCCTGTACTCAGCCAGGCAGGTGTAAGGGGAGTGTTAGGTCCCTGATTGCCAATCCTAGACACCAATCAGAGATTGGCCAGGTAGGCGGACCAGCACACAAGCCCTTCGGGATTGAATCCCTAAACCACCGTTCTAGACACTGAGCACAAGGCACACACAGGTTAACTTGACACAGTGATCTAACACTAGCCCGGACCCGACCAGTTGGTGTCCCTAGCCCACTAGGGCAAATTAAGTCTAATTAATTTTAGGTTAAGGCTTGGGACTGAATGCAAGGGATGTGGTTTTGGGCTAAGGAGAGGTGATCAAGTCCTCCCCCCATCTGATATAGCAAGAGTGCCCTTAAAAGTAAATTATGCAATGATGGCAGGCAGATGAGGATGCAAATTAGGGTTTAGATTTTTTTTTTGGTATTTTTGGAAAATATGTATTTTTTTTTTGGTATTTTTTTTAAATAGAAGAAAACTTTCAAATCATGGCCTAATATACTGGAAATATACTAAAATTAAGAAATATGCAAAAACTCCTAAACAAAACCCTAAAACTTCCAAACTTGTCTTGCTAAAAAAAACAGAGCCAAAAATTTACAGGCCCTATTTCGGCTTGCAGAAAATTCACATGCCATAATAAAATCTAGAAAAATTTTTAAAATTACTGTGAATTATGATAAATCCAGGAAAATAAATTTCAGAATTTTTGGAGCTTTTAACAGGGAGAAATAATTAAAATAATAGAGTATATACGGACTAGAAAATTGCAGAAAACAAGCCCTAATCTAAGCTCTGATACCAAATGATGGGGAACTAATATGCATGCAATTTTTTTTATATGTTTTACATGTTGAGTTAGGTGATTAATTCCCAAATTTCAGATCAAAATTATTTGTAGGGAATTTTGTATGAATTTTTGAAGATCAGCATGCAGATTAGGACCTAGAAAAGTAGCAAAGAAGGACCGCCGGGGCTGAGAAGCCTCGGTTAGGGCAAGTTCTCCTACAATAAAACTACTGGAGGTAGAGGGGTGTGCCTGACAACGTCTGTGAAGATCGCAGCGAAGGGGTCTCTCGTTCCTCGACGGATGCGGCCTGGAAAATCGAGCCAAAGACCCGCGGATACCCGGCTTTTTGCTCGGTGATCCGATTGAGACTTGGCTGGAGTCGTTGGATTCGTAGGAACTCAGGGACCTGCAAACGACCTGTCACGGGTTAGAAAGCTCACAAAGGAATAAGAAAACAAAGTAAAAACAGCGAGGGAAGGCTTCTTTTGGAGTGGGCATCCAGGGATCTGGAGGGTTTGTTGGCAGCAGGAAGATGATTGCAAACACCGGGAAGAAGAACTCTCACAAACCCCTTTATGCACACAGCAGGGTATCACACCACTCAATAGAAGAACTCAAGGTTTTCATTCATCAAAAATTCCCCTCATACAAGAGGCTAGGGTCCCTTAAATAGACCCTTAACCTTGGGCTCCAAGTAAGGGTACATAAGTCTTTACATAAGAATCCTTTTCCCTCTCAAACCCTAGCTAGAAAATAAGGAAATATTAGGTAGAAAAATCCCTAAAAATTTTCTTTACTTGGTCAAGACTCCAAGGACGCCTAGGGGGGCGTGTTGGGCTTCTAGGAGCAGCAAAAGGCTGGCCCAAAGGGGCTCGGGTGCATGGGTTTGGGCCTTTGGAAGCTGGGGTGGCCTGGTAGCCAGGTAGCAGGAATATTCCCTGGTATCTTGCTTCTTAGGGGCTTGGGCTTCGCACCTGGGCTTGATTTCTTTGGGCTAGGATGCAGATGGACCTCTGGAATCATGGATGCCCTTATTTATGAATATACTTTGGTATCTGGAAGGAAATCTGGGCATCTGGAGGGCATCTGCAAGGAATCAGGGTTTCTGATTTTTCTCCTGGGGTCTTCAAATCTTCAAGCTGGGTTGGACTTGGGCTAAACTTCCATGTCTTCAATCTGGTTGGACTTGGTCTTTACTTATATGATGTGGTCTTGAGTCTTCAGTATGCTTGGATAGGACTCAAAAAAATAAAATTAGCTCAACATGAGCTGACTAGCATTGGACTGAACTAGCTCAACATGAGCTGACTAGTACAGAACTGAAATAACAACTCAAAATACTCAAATAACAACTAAAATGGACTCAGATGAGCTAAGCCCTTATCACAGATGGACTCATAAATTATTGAACAATTTACAGAGGATTGAAAAGCCTCTATCTTATTCTGGTGCCTCCGGTGTCCCCACCAATTTGATACCAAATGATGGGGAACTAATATGCATGCAATTTTTTTTATATGTTTTACATGTTGAGTTAGGTGATTAATTCCCAAATTTCAGATCAAAATTATTTGTAGGGAATTTTGTATGAATTTTTGAAGATCAGCATGCAGATTAGGACCTAGAAAAGTAGCAAAGAAGGACCGCCGGGGCTGAGAAGCCTCGGTTAGGGCAAGTTCTCCTACAATAAAACTACTGGAGGTAGAGGGGTGTGCCTGACAATGTCTGTGAAGATCGCAGCGAAGGGGTCTCTCGTTCCTTGACGGATGCGGCCTGGAAAACCGAGCCAAAGACCCGCGGATACCCGGCTTTCAGCTCGGTGATCCGATTGAGGCTTGGCTGGAGTCGTTGGATTCGTAGGAACTCAGGGACCTGCAAATGACCTGTCATGGGTTAGAAAGCTCACAAAGGAATAAGAAAACAAAGTAAAAACAGCGAGGGAAGGCTTCTTTTGGAGTGGGCATCCAGGGATCTGGAGGGTTTGTTGGCAGCAGGAAGATGATTGCAAACACCGGGAAGAAGAACTCTCACAAACCCCTTTATGCACACAGCAGGGTATCACACTACTCAATAGAAGAACTCAAGGTTTTCATTCATCAAAAATTCCCCTCATACAAGAGGCTAGGGTTCCTTAAATAGACCCTTAACCTTGGGCTCCAAGTAAGGGTACATAAGTCTTTACATAAGAATCCTTTTCCCTCTCAAACCCTAGCTAGAAAATAAGGAAATATTAGGTAGAAAAATCCCTAAAAATTTTCTTTACTTGGTCAAGACTCCAAGGATGCCTAGGGGGGCGTGTTGGGCTTCTAGGAGCAGCAAAAGGCCGGCCCAAAGGGGCTCGGGTGCATGGGTTTGGGCCTCTGGAAGCTGGGGTGGCCTGGTAGCCAGGTAGCAGGAATATTCCCTGGTATCTTGCTTCTTAGGGGCTTGGGCTTGGCACCTGGGCTTGATTTCTTTGGGCTAGGATGCAGATGGACCTCTGGAATCATGGATGCCCTTATTTATGAATATACTTTGGTATCTGGAAGGGAATCTGGGCATCTGGAGGGCATCTGCAAGGAATCAGGGTTTCTGATTTTTCTCCTGGGATCTTCAAATCTTCAAGCTGGGTTGGACTTGGGCTAAACTTCCATGTCTTCAATCTGGTTGGACTTGGTCTTTACTTATATGATGTGGTCTTGAGTCTTCAGTATGCTTGGATAGGACTCAAAAAAATAAAATTAGCTCAACATGAGCTGACTAGCATTGGACTGAACTAGCTCAACATGAGCTGACTAGTACAGAACTGAAATAACAACTAAAAATACTCAAATAACAACTAAAATGGACTCAGATGAGCTAAGCCCTTATCACAGATGGACTCATAAATTATTGAACAATTTACAGAGGATTGAAAAGCCTCTATCTTATTCTGGTGCCTCCGGTGTCCCCACCAAAGAGTCAAGTGATGAATAAGAAGAAGAAGCTGATAATGATGAGACAGCCTTCATAACAAGAAAATTCAGAAGATTCATGAAAAAGAAGAAGGGTTTCTACAAGAAAAGGCCACAAAAGGTGATTACAATAAAGATAAAGAGAAAGAGAAAGAAAAAGAAAGAGATCCACCCATCTGCTTCGAGTGCAAAAAGCCTGGACATTATAAAATGGATTGCCCTTTGCTTAAAAAGAGTCGAAGGATGTTGAGAAAGAAAGCCATGATGGCTACCTGGAGTGAGAGTGAGGACTCCAGCAGTGATGAAGAGCAGCAGGAAGTCGCCAACCTGTGTTTCATGGCCAATGAAGATGATGAGGTAAATTCTGAACCTGAAAATGAATTTACTTTTAATGAATTACATGATGCTTTTGATGATTTAGTTATGGAGTATGAAAAACTAAAACTGAAAAATAAGAAATTAAGAAAGCTAAATCAAGAGCTTACTAAAAATTCAGACAAGTTTTCAACTGAAATTGAAGATTTAATTCAAGAAAACAAGAAATTAACTAAACATGTAAAGACCTTGAAAAATTATAAGGACAATCTTATAAAAGAAAAGGATTCTTTGAAAAATAATAGAAGTTTTGAAACTAATGAGAAAATTGAAAAACAAAATAAAGAACTGTTGCTTCAAAACAAGAATTTCAAAGAAGAATTAGAAAAAGTAAAACCTTTTGTAGAAAAGTTTACTTATAGTTCAGAAAAATTAAGTATGCTTTTAAACAGTCAACATGCAATTTTTAACAAAGCTGGACTTGGATTTAAGCCACAGAATCAGCAAAAACTTTTTCATACCTGCATCTTCTAATATTACCTGCTATGCATGTGGTAAGTTAGGACATAAATCATATATTTGTAATAGAAGAAAATCAAGTACCTTTGGAAGGATTTGGGTTCCAAAAGGAACCAATTTGTCTAACCCTAAAGGACCCAAGATGACTTGGGTACCTAAAGTTTCAACTTAATCAATTTCTGCAGGTATGTCTTACAACCAAAAATAAAAGAAAAATGTGGTATCTGGATAGTGGTTGCTCAAGGCACATGACTGGGGATGTGAAGCAATTCTCATCACTAGTAGCTATAAATGGTGGAAACGTTACTTTTGGTGATAATGGAAAAGGTAAAATCGTCGGAATTGGTAAAATCCATATCACCCCTAATGCTTATGTAGATAATGTATTATTTGTTGATGGCTTGAAGCATAATCTTTTCAGCATTAGTCAGTTTTGTGATAAGGGTTTTAAAGTAATTTTTGAATCATCTTTGTGCATGGTGTCTAGTCTAGATGTCAATGGCATCAAGTTCACTGGTCATAGCATGGAAACATTTACATGGTTGATCTTGATGATCTAGCCATGGAAAGTGGTCAATGCCTAATGGCTAGGGAAGCCAAGGCAAGTGAAACTAGTTGGCTTTGGCATCGCAGTCTAGGGCATGCTAGTATGCATTTGATTTCAAAATTAAGCAAAAAGAATCTTGTAAAAGAATTGCCAAAACTCACATTTGAAAAAGATAAGATTTGTGCTGCATGTCAATTTGGAAAACAAACTAAATCTACTTTCAAACCTAAAGGAGTAGTATCTACTACTAGACCCCTTGAATTATTGCATATGGATCTCTTTGGACCAACCAGAACAACTAGTTTGGGAGGTAAGAAATATGGGCTAGTAATTGTAGATGATTACTCACGATTTACTTGGGTAATGTTTTTAGCTCATAAAGATGAAACGTTTTCAGCTTTTGTTAAATTTCATAAAAGGGTTTCAAACAAAAAAGATCTCACTATTGTTTCTTTGCGTAGTGATTATGGAACTGAATTTGACAATCATGATTTTGAAGTTTTTTGTAATGATAATGGTATTAGTCACAATTTTTCTGCACCTAGGACACCTCAACAAAATGGGATGGTAGAAAGAAAAAACAGGACTCTTGAAGAAATGGCACGCACAATGCTTTGCGAAAATGATTTACCTAGATATTTTTTGGCAGAAGCCATTAATACTTCCTGTTACATTTTAAATCGTGTTTTAATTCGACCTATTTTGAAGAAAACACCATATGAGCTTTGGAAAAATCGAAAACCTAATCTTAAATATTTTCGTGTATTTGGTTGCCGCTGTTTCATATTAAATAATGGCAAAGACAATATCAGTAAATTTGATGCCAAGTCAGATGAGGGTATCTTCTTAGGATACTCTACTTCTAGCAAGGCATACGGGGTCTTCAACAGAAGAACTCTTCTAGTTGAAGAATCAATTCATGTAGTGTTTGATGAAACTAACGAAAAATCTTCGAGAAAAGAAGATTCTATTGATGATGAAATAGGTACAAAGAAGCTTGAACAATTGACAATCAATGAAGATGTGCCCAAAGGAAATGATGATCAAGAAAATGAAGATCAAATTCAAGAGATCAATGCAACTTCACCAAAACCTTTACCTAAAGAGTGGAGGTATGCACATGGACACCCCAAAGAGCTAATTATTGGTGATCCGTCAAAGGGAGTAAGTACACGCTCTTCTATCAGAAATGTTTGTGATTATTTAGCTTTTGTTTCTCAAATAGAGCCTAAGTCAATTGAAGAAGCTGAAAAGTATTGTAACTGGATTAATGCCAAGCAAGATGAACTAAATCAATTTAAAAGAAATAACGTTTGAACTTTAACTGAAAGACCCCCGAATGTTTCTGTAATTGGCAAAAAAAGGGTTTTTAGAAATAAACTTGATGAACATGGTATTGTAACTAGAAACAAAGCTAGACTTGTTGCTAAAGGCTACAACCAGGAAGAAGGGATTGACTTTGATGAAACCTTTGCTCCTGTTCTAGGCTGGAAGCAATTAGACTTTTACTTGCTTTTGCTTGTTTTATGGATTTCAAGTTATTTCAAATGGATGTTAAAAGTGCCTTTTTAAATGGATTTATTGAAGAGGAAGTTTATGTTGAACAACCTCCTAGTTTTCAAAATCATGAATTTCCTAACCATGTTTTTAAATTGCATAAAGCATTGTATGGTTTAAAACAAGCTCCTAGAGCTTGGTATGATAGATTAAGTTCATTTTTGATGAAGAATGATTTTTCTAGAGGTAATGTAGATAATACATTGTTTTTGAAAAGGAAAAATGATGATCTCTTAGTAGTACAAATCTATGTAGATGATATTATTTTTGGTGCTACTAACGAATGTCTTTGTCAAGAGTTTGCATAGTTAATGCAAAGTGAGTTCGAGATGAGCATGATGGGAGAACTCAACTTCTTCCTCGGACTCCAATTAAGCAAACCAAAGAGGGGATCTTCATCAACCAAGCCAAGTACACAAGGAAAATATTGAAAAAGTTTGGGATGGAGACTACCAAACCAATAGGTACCCCTATGAGCTCTTCATGTAAATTAGACAAAGATGAATGTGGTAAATCAGTAGACCAAAAATTATATAGAGGCATGATTGGTTCATTGCTATATCTAACTGCCAGTAGACCAGATATAATGTTTAGTGCTTATATGTGTGCACGTTTTCAGTCTGCTCCTAAAGAATCACATCTCTTAGCTGTAAAACGTATATTTAGATACTTATCTGGGTCAATTGAAATTGGTCTTTGGTACTCTAGAGAGTCATCATATTAATTGATTGCTTATTCTGATGCTGATTTTATTGGGTGTAAACTTGATCGTAAAAGTACTAGTGGAACTTGTCAATTCCTAAGAGTAAATTTGATTTCATGGAGCAGCAAGAAATAGAATGCGGTTGCTCTATCTACGGCGAAAGCCGAATATATAGCAGCCGAAAGCTGTTGTGCTCAGATTCTATGGATCAAACAACAACTCGAGGACTTTGGCATCAAACTAACTAAGACACCCATAAGATGTGATAATACTAGTGCAATCAATTTAACGAAAAATCCTATACAATATTCAAGAAGCAAACATATTGAAATAAGACATCACTTCATAAGAGATCATGTTCAAAACTCTAATGTGTTGTTAGAATTTATTTGTATTGATTATCAATTGGCTGATATATTTACAAAACCATTGAATGAAGATAGATTTTGCATGATCAGAAGAGAATTGGGAGTCATTGACCCTTTTGCTTGAAACTCTTCAATTTCCTTCAAAATATCTCAAAAATGATTTATAAATTCTCAAATATATTTAAAGCTTCTCTAAGAATTCATTCTAAATTTTTTAAATTTTTTCCAAATTTTATTTTGACAAATTTATTTTCGAAGGTCGACACTTAGAATTTCGGAGGTCGACACTTGAGGTCGACCCCTAAAATTTTTTAGAGGTCGACACTTGGACGGAAAATCTATTTTTAAAACCCGTCCGCAAGCCCTTTTTTCTTCCACTTCTTTTCATTTTCTCCTTCGTGTGGTCCCCCTCCAACATTCCTAAGGTCTGAATAGTGGATTTCCAATCCTCTCCCTCCTCTTTTTGGGTAATCTTCTCCTCCCCTCTCGTTTTCTTTTGGACAGAACCGTTTTTACCGTGTTCCTCGTTTTTGGGCAACCGTAGGTTTTTGCCTCTATCTACCCTCAAATATCGGTTGGTATTCGATTGAAAACACTCATTTCTTCCCTCCATTTCATGCATTTCTTCTATTTGCTCTCTTTTTCTTCTCAATTTCACAAACCCTCACTTACCTTTTCACGGTTCCTTCATTTGCCCAACTGTGAATTCCTTTTCTCTTCTCCAAAATTCTTAACTCTCCTCTTTCTTAGCACTGCACTATCCTTCTTCTCCCTAAATTACCCTCTTCCATCCATATGGGTCCAAGGAAGCATTTGGCTGTAAGGAAAAGGAGATTGGAACAAGGCCAGGGTAGTACTGAGCGACTAAGAAAGACCAGACATGAGCGTGAGCCATCCCCAGAGGCACCTGCACCAGTGCTAGCCAGCTTAGTACGGAAGAGCATTGCGAGCGGGAGACGTGTGGATATACCCTTCTGGGATCAGCATCACTTTTTTATAGGAGATGTACTGAGAGATGCAAGTCTGGTTCACTTCTGCACGATGACTGAGAGATTCTACCCATACCTCATCAGGGAGTTCTATGCATCCATGGCCACTGATGGCATTGGATGGTCTGCTACTGTTCGTGGGATCGAGATTCCAGTGACACCGGAGGTCATCAGTCATGTTTGGAGGATTCCACTTCATGGCGCAGCCGCCACTACTATCAGCGACCGAGAGCGCGCCTTTAGATGTATCTTAGAGCGCGAGGATGTTAGCGGCATTTCCACAGTAGCCGCTAACCAGCTATCATTGGAGATGAGAGTGCTGCATCATATCATCGCCCGCATCTTGATTCCAAAGAGTGGGAGATTCAACTTTATTACTGAGCGTGAGCTAGTGTTGATGGTGTCCCTGAGACAGCGGACTCCCATCAACCTTCCCAGGATCATGCTTCAGCAGATGGGAGAGGCAGCATCTCATAGGAGACTAGTTCAGCCATATGGCATGGGGCTGACACAGTTATTTAGGGAGTATGGAGTATCATTTGTTGGTATACCCTTCAGTCAGCTGCAGCATACTGACACATATGGAGAGAAATCCCTGCATAGGATGGGATTTCGACTGATTGGTGATCAATGGGTGCGATGTGAGTCTGACCAGGAGCCAGATGAGGAGGAGGAGATTCGAGCAGCTGAGGCAGGGCCTTCAGAGCCTACTGATCATGGTTCACCTCCTTATCCAGCACCGGAGTCAGAGACTGCGGAGCCTAAGCCATTCACACCACCACCCTCATCAGCTCCGGCACCTTCTGCTACTGCTACACCACAGAGGACTACAACGAGCACATCGGACTTTGAGCAGAGGTGACTGATCACATTTCAGAGGTCCGGACAGAGATTGCTGGTGTACGACAGGAGCTACATGGTCTGCGGATCCACACAGACATGCGCATTGGAGCTCTGTCAGCTACTGTCGATACAGGATTCTGACAGATCCTCAGCTTACTGAGATTGGCATTGCCACCAGGGACTGTAGATCCGATAGTGCCTCCTCCACATTCTGATGATGATGCTGATGATGATGATGATGATGATGACTCTAGTGGCTACAGTGACAGTGATGGAGATCAGCCTGGAGCAGGTAGCTCTGATGTTCCACCTGTTGATCCGATTCCAGAGATTTCCCCTTCTGCTGATCCTCCTTCTACTGATCTTCCTAGTACTGATCCTCCAGCTACGGATGTGCCAGTAGATACTGAGATTACTGAGTCACTCTTTGAGACTATTACAGGCATTCCAGATGATAGAGTGGAGCATACAGAGACTGATATTGATGATCCCACTGCTTATGAGCTTGTCAGCAGGCACACTCCAGCTCAGTCTACTCAGTCTACTCAGCATACTGATCCACCTACTCCTACTGCTACTACTTCTATTAGGACACCTTCGGAGTCTTTTCCTCGGACCTATAGATCTCGTAGGACTACCCCTAGGTCTGGTCCCTCTCTAAGGACTCGGAGTCTCACTCATAGGACTCGAAAATCCTCACCTAGGATCTCGACTCCTATCTCTTTTGATGTACCTTCTGATGAGGAGTAGCCTCATAGATTTGCTTGATGTATGATGTACTAGTTTGCTTTGTATGTTCTGATGTATCAGTGTTTTGTGCTTACTATGTAAGCAATTTTGTAATTGAATACATTCATTTATATATTTATCTACATTGTGGTATTTTACTATCTGATACCAGCTCTTGGCATTTATCCTTTTAAACCCTCAAGTTGGAATGTCTTTGCTATATCGAATGCACAAATTGAGGGGGAGCATGTATTTTATGCAACTAAGTACTTCATTGTAATGGAACATAATTTTCTTTTGTATATCTTTTACTACAAAGAATGCACTTTTTGATTCTTGACAAAAAGGGGGAGTATAGTAAAGTATATATTGTAAAGTATATATGGTAAAGTATAGTAAAGTATATATGGTTCCTATGACTTTTTCATAGAGTAGAGTAAAGCTATTATGGTTCTTAACTTTTTGACTCATGAGAATGTTTTCACAAAAAGAAAGAAGTAGATGAAAAGTAAAATTTTTATGATATACTCATATATGTGAGGCTTCTTTGAAAATTTTTTATTGCTATATTTTGCTTTTGGACTTAATTGCATATATACTCAAGGTTTTGTCATCATCAAAAAGGGGGAGATTGTTGGCTTTGGCTCCTTAGTTTTGATGATTAACAAAAGGTTGAGTATATGTTTGGACTAATGTTTCATTTCAAGATAAAGTTTCAGGCCATAGGTTATTCAAAAAGAGTATCAAGAGTACAATGATGAAACCAAGCTTGCTTGATTTTGGAAAAGAGCTTTTCTACCTTAAATAAGATCAAATTTCTCATATTGGACCTTCTTATTAAGAAGTAATTGACAAAAGAAATAAAATCTTAGAGAAACTCAAGCATGGCACGCACCTCTCCAGAGTTTCAGAAAATTTCAGACCAGAGGTCGACCCCCAGAGGTCGACACCTTGCCAAAGGTCGACCACCAGAGGTCGACTCATGAAGAAAAGAAAAGTTCAGCAAGGTCGGCATGGCAAAATTTCAGAGGCATGCTTCAAAGGTCACCACCTGAGGTCGACACCTGTCCAGAGGTTGACACCAGAGATCGACTCATCGCCTAAGAATTCAAACTGGGCAGAACTATGGTTTTCTGGATTTTTACCTAAGATAAACTGGAGGTCGACTCATGAGGTCAACACTTGACCCAGAGGTCGACTCATGAGGTCGACTCATGTCATAATGGCTAGTTTTTCTGAACTTTTGATTTGATTTCTAACGGCCATAAACGACCATATTTTTTATTCTAACGGTCTTGTGGAGTTGTTTTAGCTTGAATGAAGTATTTAACCTCCACCTAACTTCAAAAAAGACAATGAGACAAAGTAAAAAAAGAGAGAGTAAAAGTACAAAGCTTTCAATCAATCCTAAGCCAAAAAGAGTGAAAAACCAAGAGATTCCTTAGCCAAAAGCTTTCCATTTTTGAGGAATCCACCTTTCAAGTCTTTGGCATTTAGTGAGGTCCAAGATTCCAAGAGGAAGACTTGAAGAGTCTCCAACAAGAGCTACATCAAATTATTTTTGCTCAAAAAGGAGTTTGTCTTGTTTTTATTCATTGTATTCATACTCTATTTGTGTTAGCCTAGTTTCAAGAAAATTTGAAACTAGTGTGAGGTTTGTTGGTGAGCCAATTGATAAAACCAACTAGGGTTGCTTGTAAGCCCGAAGCTAAAACAAGTGTGTAAGGTTTGTTGGTGAGCCTAGGTAGCAAAACCAACTTAGGTTTTGACTTGTGAGCCTTGTGAAACAAGTCGGCTGTAATCTAGAGAAGATTATAGTGGAAATTTCTAAGTGGAGCTTGGGGAGTGGATGTAGGTGCTAGGTGCATCGAACCACTATACGTTTTATATGTTTGCATTGCTTTACTCTCTATCTTCTTTTGCTCTTTAATTGTTGTTATCTTTCATTGCTTTCGTTGCACAATTACTTGAGCACTATCACTCTTCACATTTGAAATTGATAGCACATATATTGCTTTATTTTTTAAAAGACCCAATTCAACCCCCCTCTTGGGCACCATTTCTGGGCAACATGTAGCATCCTATATGCTTCGACGGTGGGTTCTATCATATATTCCATGACATGTACTAGACCAGATATGGCATACTCACTAGGTGTAGTGAGCAAATATCAGTCTAATCCATCCTTAAGTATTTACAAAATACTAAGGACCAATGGCTCATTTATGAAGAATATGACTTGAAACTTGTAAGATATAATGACTCTAGTTTCCAATCAGATAAAGATGATAGCAAGAGTGTGTCAAGATTTGTCTTTACCTTGAATGGAGGAGCTATATGTTGGAAAAGTCCCAAGCAGCCTACTGTGGAGGACTCAGTATGCAAAGTAGAGTACATTGCAGCATCAGATGCAGCAAAAGAAGCTGTGTGGTTGTGGAAGTTCGTTGGCGAGCTGGGAGTGGCACCTTCCCTGGATGGTCCTATTCGGTGTACTGTGACAACACTGGAGCCATTGCTCAAGCCAAAGAGCCAAAGTCTCATCACCGCATAAAGCATATTCTGTGATGCTATCACCTTGTACAAGAGATCGTGGAACGAGATGACATTGACCTTCAGAAGATCGATAGAAAGGAGATCCTGGCTGACCCATTCACTAAAGCCATCAGAGTTCAAGAGTTTGACTGTTGTAAATGAAAAATGGGAATGAGATTCTGTACTGATTAGCTTTAGTCCAAGTGGGAGTTGTTGGAAATTGTGTCCCAAAGCCAATAATCTAGGCTGTAGACGGTTATGCTATCTTTGTATTTGTATATGAATTCTTTTTAATAAATAAAAGTTATTTATTTTAGCTGTTCATCATATTTATATTTTTCTAAAATGAACTCCTGTATGATGGAGTCATTAGAACTACATTGTTTGATATAGAGAGGATATATTAAGTAGTTCTTAAACTGGTTCACAACTAAGTGATACATTGTTATAGGATGATGATGTATCAAGTGTAGGTTGTTGTCTGTCATATTTGTTAGTTGTCCTCTTAACTAAGGAGTGTGAAGACACTGGTGTGACATGCAAGTGGAATGTATGACATTTCACTGAACGTGTCCATCTACGGACCTCCCTTCTGCCAAAGAGTTGCTTAGAAGGGATATAGATATATGTGTCCCTTAGACCTGAGGTCCCCATGGTAGCTTGCAAGCAACTCACTGTACTTTGGTATCAGAGTACCTGGATTTCTAATCCAATGACAGAAGGTTTATAGGTGCAGTCAAGTACTTGTGGAGCGATGGTGGATCAAGATAGAATTGACCTCTACAAAAAGTTTGGAGTGAATGACTCACTATGTCTCAATTCAGCAAAACCTTGGCCAGGGTAGTTCTTGTGAGGAGTTACAGAACTTGTGAGGTTGAGACATGATCTGGATAAACCAAATTAGGGTTGGCAGTCGAACCCTAGGTCATCTTGAGCATTATGAGGTCAAAGGGATGAATTATGCGGCAACCATATGCCAGAGGTTCTTGTTCAGTGCTCTACAACTTCGACCTATCCGGATATTGGGTATCATTGCTAGATGAGGAATTTGACTGGTATTGGAAATGTTCCAGTGCTACCAGCTTAGTGTTCGAACCTATGAAGTCACACACCATAGGGAATTTCTATATGATCTTGTGGCTAATCGACGATTGGGAATTGTTTGTCATCACCAGAAGTCAATATGATTGACTTTGTTCCAAGTGTCGACACTTGGAATTTTGCAGGTGTCGACACTTGGCAATTTTCAGGTGTTGACACTTCCAGTGATGAACTGAAATTCTGGGAATATTTTGTGAGAGGATTTTGGGCAAGTTTTGACCTGGTTTAAATTTTGAATTCAAACCAGTTTTGGCTCTAAGGTTTTATGGTATGAAGGTCATACTTACCTCTTTGGGTTGGACCCATTTGGTATGACCTTGATCCTCTCCCCCATTCTCTCCCCTCATCTCTCCTCCTTCCTTCTTCTCCCTCTCATGGTTGCACCTATAAATGAGGGTCATTCTATAGGCTACAGAGGTTACAACACAACAACAACAACAAGAGAGAAACTTTGAGAGAGATAGAGAAGGGTTGTGAGAGGCTTTGGGATTGAATGTGAGTTACCTAGCATTCAATCTAGGTCTTGGGAAGAGAGGTTTTGGGAAAGGGGTTATTGCCCTCCTCCTAGTCTTCTCGGAAGAAGATCAGCCCAAGGATCCCGAAGAGCTAGCACTCTAAGGGAGTTGGTCAGAGTCGAGCCCCGGTGTGGATCACCTGTAGAGGCCAAACACGTGTGTGGCTCGAGCACCCTCCTCTTCCTTGCAGCTTCTCTCCAGCACTCTCAGAGGTGTAAAGGTATGGTACTTTTATATTTGTGCTTATATTATGCTTTGATGTTATGATACATGCTAGATCATTTTGTGGACAGATCGGTAGATCATTTAGATCTATCTTCCGAGCCTTCCGCTGTGCATATTTTAAAAATATTTTAAAATGCATATTTTTTTGCCCTGTTCTATGAATGCATGTTTGCATATTGGTATGCTTTGTAAATGCACTTCACCTTCAGAGTGAGGAAGGGCAAGTGACAAGTAATAGAGAGCAACACTCCAAGGGCAAAGGGGGACATATAGGGACTCCCCTAGAGCTCCCGCTATGATAGCCATCACTGCTCGAGCCATTACTGCTTGAGCTCTCATTATTCCAATCCTCCTCCCATCATCTTCTGAATCCTCTAAGAGTGGGAACCACTTCGGGTCCACTGAGAAGAATCTATGGCGGGGGCACCAGGATCAGATACAGATTATTGGATCCCATATGATTTACTGATTAGGGTTTTTAGAACCTTAGTCATGTGTCACAATTTTGTAACAAAGTAGATTGAGTCCTATAATAAGTTGAGGCTAGTTGATTTATCTCAACCTAGTCTAGTCTATTGAGTCCTGTACTTAACTATGAGTCCAGTGAGAGTTCAATTTTTGTACAAGAGAAGAGGAAACCCAGTTTTGGAGCACTAACAGGCCTCATCCAGGAGCTAGAGGCCCAGATACCCTTCAGATTCCTTCTAGATGCTCTCTAGATGCCTAGATTCCTTCCAGATGCCAGATTCTCTACAAATGCTTTGGAATGTTTCTAGACTAGGGTACCCCATGATTCCAAGGGGATACCTGCACCCCAGGCCAAGAGAATGCAAGGCCCAGGTCCATTAAGAACCAAGATGCTCTTTTGATTCCAAGAATATTCCAGCCCAGGCGCCCAAGCTTACCAGGGCCTAAGCCCATGCATCCAAACCAGTGTGGCTAGCCCCCTTGCTGCCCCTAGAAGCCCAACATGCCAACCAAGGAGGCATCCTTAAGGTTTGACTGGTCCAAGCTTAGTGGAGAAGGGAAGACTAAGTCAAATTCTTAAGTTGTTTGGGTTTTGTTATTGTAACCTAGCTAGAAGAGGATTTCTAACCTAGCTAGGAGAGGACTTGTATTCTTTCTAGGAGAGGGTATGGATCCCTATAAATATCCCACCCCTCTTCCTCTTGTAATAAGTTTAATCTCATGAAATAAAATTTTGGTATTTTGTTTAGTTATCTGGTGTTTGAGTTCTTTTTTCTTTGGTATTCTTGTGGAAGACCCCTGTTCTTGTGAGTTTCTCCATGCCCCTTGCTGCCCTAGACTCTTCCATGCCCCAGGAGATCAGCCACACCCTAGTTGAAAGAGCTCCTGGCATCCAAGAAGAAGAAGCCTTCTTCAACATCTAGCCGCCAACCCTAAGTAGCCTCGATTCCTTTTCTTCTTTCCATCCAATTTTGTTTCTATTATTTTGTTGTTTATTGCCTAATCCCTGATGCTTGCAGGATCCCCAAGGTACTTCACCTCCAAAGAGGAGGCCCTCTTGCCTCCAGGACCACACAGATCAATTTTCTACTTCAAGGGAACTGAAGCTTCATCATCCAGGCTCCAATTTGAGTTATGTGATCTCTTCATTTATTGAATCTACAATCTCTGCCTGGTAAAATCCTTCCCTACTCTTAATTTATGTTTTGATTGAAGGTTAGCTATCCTAAGCTAAGAATTTCTCAATTCTCGGGTCCTGACTTTTATTATGTTGCATGAGTATGCCTGTAATTATGATGATTCTTTGCATTGCTACTCTTCCTGCTAGTCTTTACTTGATTTTGGAAATTTAGCCTACAAATTAAAAGTTATAAAAAAATATTAAAAAAATTTGTTCACTATTTTTCTTGCATATTTAGCAATCTTAGAGTCATCCTGCATCGGTTAGGTATCAGAGTGGGTTTAGGATAGTTTTCATCTGCATTAGATTCACAAAACCCTAATTTCTGAAATTTCTGTATCATGTCACCTACATTAGAGGACTAGGTTTTGATCAATTTTGGCATCTTAGACATTTTATTTGTCTATGAAATTTGCACGTCATGTCTTCTATTCTATCCTAGTAATTTTTCTAATTTTTAATTAATTTTATAGAAACACTAATTCCCTAAAGTTTGGCATTTTAGAAACCCTAATTAAATCCTGAGATATCTGCATCAATCCGAAAACCCTAGGATTTGCATCAACATCTTATTTTTGTATTGCATAAGATTTGGTAGAGTTTATCATCGCTGTCCATCCTCTATTTTGTAATTTTTTAGGTTTTTTTCTGTATCAGTAACTATGTCAAATTCTGCATCTCTTAAACCCTAATTTTTTGAATTATGTCAATTCTGCACTTTGACTGAACCAAACCTAATTAACCGCCAAACCCCTCAAATCCCAAGCCTAACTTTGTTTGAAAACTCCATTAACTTAAATTTAATTTGTCACATCATAAAATAATTAAAAAAAATATTTTATTTTTCTGATTGTTTTAGATTGCATCAGGACAATCGATTGCCATCATCTCTTTAGCCCAATCTTAAGGGCAATTGCTATCTAACATCAGGGAAGGATTTCATTACCTGTCCTAGGCCCAAAACAACCACCAACACTCTAACCCAAGCCTAATTAAAATTAATTAGACCTAATTTTCCATAGAGGGCTAGGTGACACCAACAGGTCGGGTCTGAATTGTGTGGGCTAACTAGTGCATTCAATTCACCACTATTAATGGAATCTGGTGTCTAAGGCTAGGGGTCCGAAGTCAAACGATCTAAGTGGTGTTGTGGTTTTTAATTGGGTCCCTGTGAAAGTAGGGGGGCCTCCCACACTCCCACCCCTAACCTGGCCAGAGGAAGGATTAGTTATTGAGTTGGGTGTAAGTTGAGTCGACCCACTCAGTTTTGGATCTAGGTCTAGCAAACCCTAGAACTACTAATCCTTGCATGCTTGGCTGCACCACATCACCTTGAATGATTGATTGATTGCATGACCACTAGGTCAGGAGTCTAGTATAGTCAGTCTAAGCCCAACCCTAGTTCAACCATGGATTCCAATTTTGAGGCCTTCATGAAAGCCATGGCTGATCAGTTTGCCCAGATGAACCATAAGTTCAACCAATCCCGTGCCCAATTAATCACCCAGGTCAACCAAATGAACCAAACAAATAACCAAGCAACCAATAGGTTGGACCAGGTAGAAACCACCCAACATTAGTTGAACCTAACCACACCCAAGCTGAACCTATAATGGAAGACCAGCTAGAGGAAGAGAACCTAAATACTACTATCAGAACCTTACCTGAGGAGCCACTAAAAGAAAGCCCAACTATAAAGCCCAATCCTTTGATTTATGAGCTAAAAGAATTAATTAAGGACTTGATCTCCTTAAATCAGTACTCTCAAGATGAAGTCACCTCTTTGATTCGACTTGATCTCTTCCCTGAAATCAACGACCCTTTCTTCCATTATGCAGACCCTTTAGATATGCCTCAACCCCATAAGGTCAACCTCATTAGTATAGGACTCATCCCTGAAACACCTTCTTGTCTTTTAGTCTATCTGATCAATCCCAACCCCTTTTCTTACATTCTACCTTACCAGACTAACTCTGAATCCACCTCATATTTTCTGCCTTTTCTTGGATTTGCTTATGCTTCTTTAACCGTTCATTTGTATTTTATAGAGGTAAGTATAATGCATGCATTCATTGAGCATGCCATATTTGCATCTTACTTATGGAGGACCCTATGGCACTTAGTAGGAGCCCATTGTAAGTTTTCCTGTGTATATCAAACCAGGGTTAAACCTAAAAGTCTATAGTCTATTAGATTTAAGCACCCAAAGAGTCCAATAGGAATGTATAGTCGAGTTTGCATGTCATTAGGTGTTAGTATGAGTCCCCTACATCATCTGTTAGGAGTCTGCATGTGTCCAGCATATTTGCATCTGCATCAGGAACTTAGCCAAAGATTAATCTAAGTAATGAAATAAATAAAAACTTGTTTAATTCCCGAAAGAGAGTTAAGGAATTTTTTATAGGAGATTTTATGATCGTAAAGAGATTTCATGCTCGTGAAGCTGGCCCATTCAAAATAATGAAGAGAGTTGGACCCAATGCCTATGTGCTTGAGTTACCACCCAACTTAGGTATTAGTCCCACCTTCAACATTTCAGACCTTAAAAAGTACAGGGAACCAGCAATGATATTTAGCGAGCCCTTTGAGCCTATCCCTCCCTTTGTGAGTGAACCCACCCCAGAGTGTCCACATACAATTTGGCCAATTAGTGAGAAAAAGATTAAGAGAATCCTGGATGATCAAGCCATAGTACCTGGAATAGAGGCTATCAGAGGTACTTGGTCCGGTGGCAAGGTCGGCCAGAATATGAGAACTCGTAGATCACCCGTGAGGATCTGCAATGCCTTAACCCAGACCTACTCAAGTAGTATGAGAGCCAAATTGACCCTTACTCAATGAGGTCGAGTTCAACCTATCCCGGGATAATTGGTGGAGGCACCGGATCAGACAGATTACTGGGTCCCATATGGTTTATTGATTAGGGTTTTGAGAACCTTAGTCATGTGTCACAATTTTGTAACCAAGTAGATAGAGTTTGGTAATAAGTTGAGGCTAGTTGATTTATCTCAATCTACTACAGTCTATTGAGTCCTATACATAAGTATAAGTCCAGTGAGAGTTCAATTTTTGTACAAGAGAAGAGAAAACCCAGTTTTGGAGCACTAACAGGCCTCATCCAGGAGCTAGAGGCCCAGATACCCTTCAGATTCCTTCTAGATACTCTCCAGATGCCCAGATTCCTTCCATATACCTTTCTAGATGCAAGATTCCCTCCAGATGCTCTGGAATATTTTCAAACTAGGATGCCTTATGATTCCAAGGAGACACCTGCATCCCAGCCCAAGAGAATACAAGGCCAGGTCCATAAAGAACCATGATGCTCTTTTGATTCCAAGTATATTCCAGCCCATGCACCCCAGCTTACCAGGGCCTAAGCCCATGCAACCAAACTAGTGTGGTCAGCCCCCTTGCTGCCCCTAGAAGCCTAACATGCCAACCAAGGAGGCATCCTTGAGGTTTGATCGGTCCAAGCTTAGTGGAGAAGGGAAGACTAGGTCAAATTCCTAAGTTGTTTGGGTTTTGTAATTGTAACCTAGCTAGAAGAGAATTTCTTTCCTAGCTAGGAGAGGACTTGTATTTTCTAGGGGAGGGTATAGATCTTTATAAATACCCCACCCCTCTTCTTCTTGTAATAAGTTTAATCTTATGAAATAAAATTCTGGTATTTTGTTCAGTTATCTGGTGTTTGAGTTCTTTTTTCTTTGGTATTTTTGTGGCCGACCCCTGTTCTTGTGAGTTTCTCCATGCCCCTTGCTACCCTAGCACTCTTCCATGCCCCAGGAGATCAGCCACACCCTAGTTGAAAGAGCTCCTGGCATCCAAGAAGAAGAAGCCTTCTTCAACATCTAGCAGCCAACCCTAAGCAACCCCGATTCCTTTTCTTCTTTCCATCCAATTTTGTTTATATTATTTTGTTGTTTTTTTCATAATCCATGATACTTGCAGGATCCCCGAGGTGCTTCACCTCCAAAGAGGAGGCCCTCTTGCCTCCAGGACCACACAAATCAGCTTTCTACTTCAAGGAAACTAAAGCTTCATCATCCAGGCTCCAATCTGAGTAGTGTGATCTCTTCATCTGTTGAATCTACAATTCCTGCCTAGTAACATCCTTCCCTACTCTTAATTTCTATTTTGATTGAAAGTTAGCTATCCTAAGCCAAAAATTTCTCAATTCTCAGGTCCTGATTTTTATTATTTTGCATGAGTATGCCTATAATTATGATGATTCTTTGTATTATTACTCTTCCTGCTAGTCTTTACTTGATTTTGGTAATTTAGCCTGTAAATTAAAATTATAAAAAATATTAAAAAAATTAGTTTACTATTTTTCCTACATATTTAGCAATCTTAGAGTCATCCCGCATCAATCTGTTTTCCTTGATCATCCACTGACTTGATCATCATAGTGTCCTTGCTGGAATCCCCAGCCCAGGTCGCCTTTCTTTTGCGGGACTAGGCATTCACGAAAGGGCCAGGCAGGAAATCCACCAACCGATGCCACATAGGAGCTACAAGCCACGGTGATCTAGACAACAACAATACTCTTGCATCTATACCTTTTGATTCTAATTCTAAATTAGTTTTGAATACTAGTAAGACTGTTGCATAATTAGAATATGCAAAAATTATTAAATGCTTAATGTATGCTATGACTTGTACAATGCCTGATATTAAGAATATGTATAAGTAACCTAAGTAATTTATATTTTGTATGCTATACATAGAGTTTTAAAATACTTAAAATAAAATTATGAATTATGGCATTAATTATAGTACATATCCTTCTATTTTAAAAGGCCATATGGATGCCAATTGGACTATAAATAAATAAAATCATGCTTTAACAAGCAGATTGATTTTCATACTTATTGGTGATGTAATTTTTTGGGGATCTAGTAAGCAGCCATGCATAGTAGAATTCAAAATGTTAGTAAAGTTTATCACTCTAGCTTTAGCAAGTAAAAGTAAACTAGTTGAAAGATCTCCTATATGAACTTCTTTTATGGCCTCAACCATTGCCATCTATATCTATATATTGTGTTAGTAAGGCTACATTATCAAAAGTATATAATCAAAAAATGGAAAATCTAGATATGTTGGATTAAGATATAGCTATGTTGGACAATTAATTATAGATAGAATGATCACCATAGGCTTCGTAAGATCAAGTCAAAGTTTGATAAATTCATTAACAAAAGAACTTTTTAGGAATTTAGTAGTTAAAATATCAAAAGGGATGGAACTCCGACACTTATTTCAAGACGATCAATGATGGAGCCTGTTAGCTTTGGCCCTTGATTTTGATGATTAACAAAATGTTGAGTATATGTTTGGACTAATATTTTCGTTGGAGTTGTGAATTTTAGGTCACAGGTACTTCAAATTTTTCACTCAAGAGTATCAAAGTTATAGATATCAAAGCAAGATGAATCTCAATGTTTGAGAGGTCCTTTTACCTTGGAATGACTTTAAAATAATCACTTTGGACTTTATAAAAAAGAAACTAGAAGTCAATTGGATAAAATTTGAAAATTTCAAAGTTTGGCACACATTTTGGAAATGGCATAGAGCAAGTGTCGACCTGCAGTGTTGACTCATGAAACAAGTGTCGACACCTTGAAGACTGGCACGTAGAGTTTTAGCTGGCATGCTAAGTGTTAAGTCAAGTGTGGACTCAGAGTGTTGACTCACAAGAATCAATTATCGACTCATAGATCGACTCAAGGCCTGAGAACAGAATTAAACAGAACATGATTTTTGAACCTCAATGAAGTGTTGACCCAAGTGTCGACCTAAGTATCGAGTTACAGGTTGACTCATGGATCAACTCATGGCTTAAGACAAGAAATGAATAGAACATGCCATTCTTGGGCTTTTTGCCTAGTGCTGACCGAAATGTTGACTCAAGTATCGACTCATAGTTTCAAAGTATCGACTCACAGGTCAACTCATAGCCTAAGATCATAAGTAAAGCAGAACATTGAAAATTCAAATTTATACCTGGGGTTGACCCAAGTATCGACCTAAGTGTCGACTCACGGATCGAATCATGAACAAATTAAGTGTCAACACTTAATGAAACGGCTAGTTTTCTAGAAATTCGGAATTGATTCAAAATGGCTCTAAACGGCTAGATTCTTCGTTCTAATGGTCTCCAATGGCTTTTTGGTGGTTTGTGGACAATTTATCACTCACCAAACACATTGAATTCAAGAAGAAAAGAAGAGACACAAGAGACAAAGATTATCTTTTGAGAAAAGTTTTTGAAAAGACTTGAGTGAGCTTTAAAGGAGATTTCACCTGAAAAAGCTTTTATTTGTGCTGTTGAGACTTTAAATAATTAGCCAAAAGTGTGCATTGAAGAGCATCCAAGAAGGAGACAACTCAAGCATTCAAGAAGAGCTTCAACGATATTTATATCTACTCTTTCGAGAGTTCTTTCTTGAACTTATATCGATACTTTTTATCTTATTTATTATTACTAGTTTCAAAGGTATTGAAACTAGTATTAAAGGTTGTTGATGAGCCTAAGGGACAAAACCAACTAGGGTTTGACTTGTGAACTCGGATTAGAAATAAGTTGTAAAGGTTGTTGGTGAGCCTAGGTGACAAAACCAACATGGTTTTAACTTGTGAGCCTTTGAAAACAAGTTGATTATAATCTTGGATAGATTATTATGGAAATATCCAAGGGAAAGCTTGGAGAGTGGATGTAGGTTCTTAGTTTGCACTGAACCATTATACATCTTGGTGTTTGTGATTGATTGCTCTTCCTTATTATTTGCTCTAATTTCTTTTGTATTCACTTTACAATTCTACTGCATATCAGTTTTAGAGCACAATCACAATGTTATACAAGAAACTTAGTTCAGCACATACTTCCTAAAGAATCTAAATTTTTAAGAAATCCAATTCACCCCTCCCTCTTGGATTGCTATACTGGGCAACAGAGCCTCAACCCAATACTTGATACAACATCAAATCTTGAGTTCAATGAAATAAAATGCATCATAAAAATAATTGCAAGCATCATAATTTAATTTAATATGCCATCCTAAGGCAAAGTATTTGGTACTCATAATGTATAAAGAAAAAGATGAGCTAAATGATTTTTGTAAATCTATAACAGAAATCTATTAAAGTACTTTAGTTATGGAGGCACTTTTGATAGAGTCTACCAATGTAACTATGAAGTGAGACCATTTCTCAAAGCTAAGGGCTTAGCTCCTAAAACACTCATGAAAAAGATAAAGACACAAGGTCATAGAAGTGTTAGCTTATACTAAGCACTTATTGATGTAATAATTTTATATTTGGAGATATTTTCTGCTAGTCAAAATAAAATCACTTATGGAGGTATTTTCTGCTAGTTAAAATATAATCACTTATTTAAAAACTAATATATCTTGCCATTTTGACTAGCTTTAACTTATCCTCACCAAGTGAAAATTTAAATTGTAAGATATCTTCATTTGTGCATAAGATTACAGAATTATTGTTGATCTGATAAAATTAAATTATTTTAAAAATAATAGGCGATTGTTGGGTATTTTCAAAATAATAAAAGAAAAAATATTATATTTCAAACTTAATTGGCTAATCATTGTGGTAGGTGGTTGGCTGGTGGCTTTTCCAAAAGGTCATGGGTGCATACTAAACTTTTAGAGGCCATAATTTGGTCATATGATATCCGATTAAGATAATTCTTCTTTCTCCTCAACTAGATCAAAAACACATACAAAGGATCTAAAGTCTGAATGGAAATTCTTTGGAGGATTGTAGTGGTATTTACATATAAATATTCATTTTGCAAAGTCATATATAATGAAAGCTAATAAGAATTAGTAGTATATGGATATAGTGTATAGTTAGATCTTTAATGAACTACATGATGAGGGCAATTAGATAGCCCATGAATAGAGTACAAGCATACAAAATTAAAATTTAATTAAATTATAGGAAATGAATAAAACCTTTCCCTCCAAATTATTAAATAATATTTTTGAAATTAAAAAATATTAATTGATGATTGAAAAAATATCAGTGAGAATTGAAGATAACATAATAAGAAGATCTAAAAGGGAAATCATTAAGAAAGAAAAGTCTTAAATGATGACTTATGATGTAGTTTTTTTTTCTAGATGGGTTGATGACATTATTCTCCAGTTGGATTCCTTATTTTCTGACGAGAAGGATGTCTTTTCTAAAAATATTGTAAATCATAAAAAATTATAATTGTATCTCATATTTGGTAGAGATATCCCTTTAGCACTACCCTACTTATTATCGTCATGAAAGGTTGTGATTTAATTCATTTCCTTTTTCTTTTGAGAGCTATTTTATAGATAATTAAAGCAATGTTTTGGTTGAAATGTTGCCATAGAAGGAAGTGTCACAATTGGAGGTGATGGGGGTAGTGATCATTGGATATCTCTATGTTCGTTGTATTGGTTGGTTCAAACTTTTGTATTTTGATGCCGAGATATGTTTTAGCATTGCTCTTTGTTTATTTCCACACATGATCTTATATAAATTTTATGATTGGATGCAGTGGTTGAGCTAGGATCTTTTCTTGGGCACCAGGACTATATTGTCATGAATAATGACGATTAAGCCTAACTCGATGCTACAGTTTTAAGAGTAATGAGCTTGGGAAAAATATTTTAACTTTTGAGATCGAGAAAAATAAAAATCTTTTGATAACTATGATGATACCATGGTGAAAATTTGAATTTTCTAATAGAATGGATATCTATGCAAATAAAAATTTGCCTGAAAATCAAATTTTAATAACAACAATATTTTTTTCTTAATGTAATAAAGATAAATGATTTTTTTTTTGTTTGGCATCAAATTAAAACACTAATCAAAAGCAAAGCAAACTCTATTTCAAAAAGTTTTTTTCTAATATTATGGTGGCCGTAGATGTATTGATTATAATATAAGGGAAGAAACTTGATGTACTAAATATAATACAAAAATGCATTTAAATGGACGTATCGAAATAATGTAAATAATATTGCTTATAACTATATAGTTATAACAAAGAAGTATGAGCACCTTTAGAAAGAGAGTCACATTGGTAGCTTGGGAATGATTCGGCATTGTCATAGGCTCGTTTTGATAAAAAACTCTCGTAAGTCAAGAGAAAAGGGTAGATAAGGATGACCATTGAATCCCGAGCCTTAAGACTTAAAGGTATTATCAGAAATGAGTTTTTTTAAAAAAATAATATAAATTTAATAAATATTTATAAAAATAGGTATTTAGTAATATATTTATTAAATATATGTTAAAAACTGATTTGACTGAAATCATCTTTTCAAAAAATGATTTCAATTTGAAAGAAAGGTGATTTCAAATTCAGATTGAAATCATCTTTTAGAAAGATAATTTCAGTTAATTAAAACTTAATTTTTTATATTTCTATTTAAGATTTAATATATATCATTTAATAACATATTATGGTATATTTTATATTATAATAAATATTTTATATTTCAAAATATAATAAATATATTAAAATTTACAAAAAAATAAAAAAACTTTAAAAATTAATATTTTTTAAAAAAACTAGAAAAATTAGAAAAAATAAAAATAAAATAATATAATATTATAATAATATATTATTACATGTTTTATATTATAATAAATATTTTATATTCTAAATAATAATAAAGATATTATAATTTAAAAAATAATAAAAATCTTTAAAAATTATTTTTTAATTAAAAAATAAAAAAAAGAAAAATAATAATATGATATTATAATAATATATTATGACATGTTTTATATTATAACAAATATAATATTATTATCCTATTATATTTATATAATATAATATAAATATATATTACATTACATATCTTTATAATATATATAAATATTTATTATAATATTTATAATAGACCCTTGTCGGCCGGACCGGTGACATGACCCTGGTGGTCGGACTGGTGGTAGGACCCTAGCAGTCGGAATGGTCGCAGGACCCTAGTGGCTGGACCGATGGTAGGACCCTGACGGCCATACCAGTAGTAGGACTCTAGCGATCGAACCGGTGGCAGAACCCTAATGGCTGGACCGGTGGTTAGACCAGTGGCAAGATCCTTACAACCGAATCGACGATCAGATCGATGGCAGAACCTTGCTGACCAGACCGGTGGCAAGACCCTAGCGATCGAACCGGTAGTAGGACCCTAGCGATCGGACTAGCATTCAGACTGGTGGTAGTACCTTATCAGTCAGACCGGTGATAGGACCTTGATGGCCAAACTGGTGATAGGACCTTGGCGATTGGACCGATGGTGAGATTGGTGGTAGAACCTTACCGTCGAACCGGTGGTAGGACCTTGGTGGTCGGACCGGTGGCATGACTTTGGTGGCCGGACCAATGGCAGGACCGATGGTAGAACCTTGCAAGCTGGATCGATGGTAGGATCCTGGTGCTAGACCAGTGGCTAGACCCTAGCGGCCGGATCGATGGCGTGACCTTGGCAGTCGAACCATGATCAAATAGGTGGCAATATCTTTCCGGCCGGACTTGTGACAAGACCCTGGTGGTTAGACCGGTGGTAGGACCCTAATGGCCATACTGGTGATCAGACCGGTGGTAAGACCTTGCTTGTCGGACCGGTGGCACGACCTTGACGGTCAGACCGGTGGCAGGACCCTATGCGATCGAACCAGTGGCACGATCCTGGTGATCAGACCAGTGGCAGGATCCTAGTAGTCAGAACGGTGGCAGAACCCTGGCTGCTAGATCGGCAGTCAGACTAGTGGCAGGACCTTACCGACCAGACCGATGGTAATAGCCTGGTGACTGGTACGGTCAGAAAGGTCTTGCCACCAGTCTGACTACTGATCCAAGCACCAGGGTCCTGTCATCGGTCCAATCACCAGGGTCTTACCACTGGTCCGATCGCCAGGGTTCTGCCTTTGGTTTAACCGCCGATCCAGCCACCAAGGTCTTGCTACTGTCTGATTGCTAGGGTCCTGCCATCGATCCAACCACCATGGTCCTATCATCGATCTAATCGCCAAGGTCCCGCCACCAGTCCAACCACCAAGGTCCTGCCACCGATCTAATCGACAAGGTTGTTGTTGACTCCTATCTTGATTTTGATGAATAACAAAATACTAAAATATATTTGAGTACAAACTATGTGTTAAAAGTATATTTATCAAAATAAGGTACTCATCAAAGCTATACTGTGTTGAAGAGTTCAAATGTTTGTCAAACTATTGAAAAAGTCACCTAAATTAATGGAATTTCAAGTTATATAGACCTTGGCACATAAGAATGACTTTGAAAGAGTAAAATCTTGAATTTGGACAAGTTTTAACAACATTTCAGCCAAGTATCGACTCATTAAGATCAAGTATCGACTCAAGATGTCGATTCACAGAACCCTGAGCTGATACGCAAAAAATTTTTTAGCCAGCATGCTGGAGTGTCAACTCCTAGAAACCAAGTGTCGACTCATGTGTCGACTCATGATCAGCCAAGTGTCGACTCAAGGCCTGAGACAAAAAATGATACAGAACTTGTTGAATTCAAGTTTTTGCTCAAGTATCAATTCATGAAAATGAAGTGTTGACTCAAGTATCAACTCACCAGAAGAAGTGTCGATGCACTAGAGCACTCCAGAGAGCTTCAAAAAATATTTTTGACCTAGTGTCGACTCATGTATCAACTCATGGTCTGAAGTATTGACACCTGCAAGTCTGAGTGAACAGTAATGGCTAATTTTTGAAATGCAAAACTTCTCTAAATTGTGTCTAACAGTTATTTTCTCCTCTCCAATGCAATAAACGATCATTTAAGGCTTAGAAAGGTATTTAAAGTACACCAAACAAAAGGGAGAAGCATTCATTGATATTAATTAGAATTCATTGATTAGTTATGAGCATTCAAATATTCATCGAAGAATTATTATTTTTGAGTGAAGTTGAGCCTTCAAGCATTCAAGAGTATTCAAGAAGCATTCAAGTCTAATCTTCAAATATTGATTATGACTTTAACAACTTGGAGACAAGCTTCTCAATAGTAATCAAGAGCTTCAAAGAGATATTTTCTTTTATTTTGAGAAAGCTTATTATATTCTTACATTATACTTGAATTATTTTGTTGTTCTTAGTTTCAAGTGGTTTGAAACTAGTGTTTGGGTTATTGGTGAGCCTTAAGTTAAAACCAACTAGGTTATTGGTAAGCCTTGTGTTGAAAAACCAACTAAGTTGTTGGTAAGTCTTGTATTGTAAAACCAACTAGGTTTTTGATTAGCCTTGTAAAATCCAAGGGATTTTAATTAGTAAGCCCGGAAAACTAATCTACTATAATCAAGAAAAGATTATAATGAAATTTTCAAGTAGACCTTGGAGAGTGGACGTAGATGCTTGGAGTGCACTGAATCACTATAAATTCTTGTATTTGTGATTGCTTATCTTTCTCTTCTTGCATTTACTTTATTACTTTTGTTGCATACTTTTGTTGAGTACACAAATACTTTGCAAACACATTAGCATCTACTTTTAATTCTTGCAAAAACTTTTAAAACCCAATTCACCTCCCCTCTTGGGTTGCTTTAGTTGGGCAATAAGTGCTATTAGAGCCTTGCACTCAACTTGTAGGTCTAACCATCTTGAGCTAAAGATCTATGGTAGTCCCACTAGGTACTAGGGTTGTTGAGGGTCAAGCCTCAAATAGACCATCTTTTTTCAATAGCATAAATTATACATATTGAAAGACTCGCATGCGAATTTATATGCATTCAATTGATTATAACCTTTGGAAAGTAGTTGTTAAAGGTCCCCATGTTCCTTTAGTTTTGGTTAATGGCATTTTCGTTTCCAAGCTTGAAGAAGATTGGGATGAAAATAACATTAAACAATCTGAGCTTAATGCCAAAGCAATAAACTTGCTTTATTATGCATTGGATCCTAATGAATTCAATATGGTTTCTACATTTGCGTCGGCAAAAAAAATTTGGGACACTTGAGATTATACATGAGGGTACCCATCAAGTAAAAAATATTAAAATAAATATGCTTATACACACTTATAAAATATTTAGAATGGAACCAAATGAATCCATCACTGATATGTACACAAGAGTTACTAATATTGTCAATGGAATGAGAAGTCTTGGCAAAGTAATGTATAATGATGATTTGGTTAATAAAATTCTCAGGTCTTTGCCAACTTCATGGGATCCGAAGGTTTTGGCAATCTAAGAAGCAAAGGATGTAGAGATCCTACCCTTGGAGCAGCTTGTTGGTTCAGTCATGACTAATAAGTTGAACTTAAAGCAAAAAGTAGTGGATATGGATAGAAAGAAGAAGACAATTGCCTTCAAATCCACTACACCAAATGAGCCTTCAAGTGAGGAGCTAGAAGAAAGTGAAAATAAAGATAAGAAGGCTCTAGTGGCTAGAAAATTTAGAAGATTTATGAAGAAGAAGAAGTACTTATTTAAAAAGAAGCCATAAAAAGGTGAGCCTAGTAAAGATAAAAGCAAGGACAAAGAAAAAGAAAAAGAGAAGAAAAAGGACCAACCCATCTGCTTTGAATGCAAAAAACCCAAACATTAAAAGATTGATTGTCCTCTCCTCAAGAAGCTCAAAAAGAAAGATAAAAAGAAGGCAATGATGGCTATTTAGAATGAAAGTGAAGACTCCAGTTCAGAGGAAAAATAACAAGAAGTCGCCAACCTTTGTCTCATGGCAATTGAAAATGAGGTATGTCTTGCAACCAAGGAGAAAAGAAGATTGTGGTATTTTGATAGTGGTTGCTCAAGATACATGATGGGAGATGTGAAGCAATTCACCTCTTGAAGCTTTGAATGGAGGCAATGTAACTTTTGGAGACAATGGTAAAGGGAAAATCATTGATATCGGTAAAGTACATATTTCTCCATCCATTTTTATTGATAATGTGTTATTAGTAAAGGAATCAAAGCATAATTTACTTAGCATTAGTCAATTTTGTGATAAAAGTTTTAAAGTAGTTTTTGAATCATCTCTTTGCATGGTATCTAGTCTTGATGATAATGGGCTGAAATTCATTGAAAATAGGTATGGCAACATCTACCTAGTTGATCTTGATAATTTACCTATACAAGATGGTGAATGCCTAGTTATAATGAATGCCATAATTAATAAGACTAGTTGGTTATGGCATCGTAGATTAGGTCATGCAAGCATGCATTTACTTTTTAAATTATGCAAAAATAATTTAGTTAAAGATTTATCAAAACTTAGATTTGAAAAGGACAAACTTTATAATGCTTGTCAATTTGAAAAATAAACAAGAACCTCTTTTAAATCTAAAGGAATTATTTCAACTTCTAGGCCGAATTACTCCATATGGATCTCTTTGGACTAACTAGGACCACAAGCCTGGGAGGCAAGAGATATGGATTAGTTATAGTTGATGATTTTTCTCGTTTTACTTGAATTTTATTTTTAGCTAATAAAGATGAGTTGTTTTCTACTTTCACAAAGTTTTATGGAAAGATTTCAAATGAAAAAGGTACTTCTATTGTTTGTATTCGAAGTGACCATGGAATCGAATTTAAAAATCATGATTTTGAAGATTTTTGAAAAGAAAAATGTATTGAACATAATTTTTTTGTACCTAGGATACCTCAACAAAATGGGATGGTAGAAAGAAAAAATAGGACTTTAAAAGAAATAGCACACACAATGCTTTGCAAAAATGATCTTCCTAGATATTTTTGGACTGAAGTAGTCAATACTGCATGTTATATTTTACACCAAGTTTTGATCCGACCAATTTTAAAGAAAACACCATATAAACTTTGGAAAGAAAGAAAACCGACTGTTGACTCTAGTCTTGATTTTGATGATTGATAAAATGTTTAAGTATATAATTACATTTTAAGTGTATTTTTCAGATCTTAGTACTCAACCATGTTGAATGAAGAAATGCTTGTATTTCAGTTGAAAAAGTCCTTAAATTAATGAAAAATCAAGTATATGGACTTTGGAATTAATATGGAAGGACTTGAAGAGGTTAAAGTTTCAATTTGAAGATGTTTCAGCAATGGCACCGGTAAGTGTCGACACCTGGAAATGAAGTATCGACACCTGAGGATCAAGTGTCAACACTTGAAGAGTGAAGTGTCGACTCAAGGCCTGAGACAAACAGAAAACTTCATAAAGCACTTTTCAATGAAGTGTCGATACCTGGAGCTGAAGTGTCGACACATGGAAGTGAAGTGTCGACACCTGGAAACTGAAGTGTCGATACTTGAAATTGAAGTGTCGACAACTGGAGGTGAAGTGTCGACACTTGAATAGTAACGGCTAGTTTTCTGGGCTGTAGAACTTCTCCAACTTGCTTCCAAACGGTCATATTTTCCTCCCTAATGGCTATAAACGGTCATTTAAGTGTTGGGAGGCTATATAAACATAAAAAATCAATTGGGAAAGTAATCCTTTGGTGAGATTTTTGAATATTCTTCAAGGATTCAAGAGTTGAGTGGTTCAAGCCTTCAAGCTTCCAAGTTTCAAAGAGAGCATCCAAAGTTCACATCCTCAAGCATCAATCAAAGGCTTCATCAACATAAAGACAAGATCTTCATCAACTCTCAACGGGTTTCAAAGAGATATTTGCTTTATTTTAGAAAGCTTTTATTGTATTCATTTATTCTTGCTCTTACATTGTTTTAGTTAAGGTTTTTGGTGAGCCTTGGAAAACCAAAGAGGTTTTTGGTAAAACTTGAAAACCAAAGTGGTTGTTGGTGAGCCTTGAAACCAACTAGGATTTTACTTATGAGCCCGAAGCCAAAACAAGTTGTTTAGGTTCTTGGTTATCCCGTAAAACCAAGGTTGGTTGTTGGTGAGCCTTGAAACCAACTAGGATTTGACTTGTGAGCCCGAAGACAAAACAAGTTGTAAAGGTTGTTGGTGAGCCTAAGTTATAAAACCAAACTTAGTAAAATTCCCAAGGGGTTCTTGGGGAGTGGATGTAGGTGCTTGGTTGGCACCGAACCACTATAAATCTTTGTGTTTGTGTGATTGTTCTCCTTATGCTTTTATTTCTTTATTTCTGCTATATTTATTTGAAATACACAAGCACTTGAATTGCATTAGCATATACTTGCTTTAGTTCACACTTTGCAAATAATACAAAAGTTTTATAAAACCCAATTCACCCCCCTCTTGGGTTGCCTACCTGGGCCTACACCGACTCTTAAGTATCTTCGTGTATTTAGTTGTCAGTGTTTCGTATTAAACAACAACAAAAAAATTTAAACAAATTTGATGCCAAGTCAGATGAAGGTATTTTCTTAGGATACTCCATATCTAGCAAGGCATACAGGGTTTTCAACAAAAGAACACTTCTAGTAAAATAGTCCATGCATGTTGTATTTGAAGAGTTTGCTAATAAGTCCTCTAGAAAAGAGGATATTTCTGATGATGGTGCAGGTATTTAAGGACTCGAGAAGCTAACTCTAGATGATCATCCTTCCAAAAAAAATAAAGAAGATCAAAATAAGGAGAATGAAGAAGAAGTTACAAGATCCTCACTAAAGGATAAGAATCTACCTAAAGAATGGAGGTATGCTCATGGACATTCTAAGGAATTAATCTTAGGTGATCCATCAAAAGGGATAAGAATAGATCCTCCCTTAGAAAGGAATATGATTATCTAGCATTTGTATCTCAAATTGAACCTAAAAGTATAGAAGCTGAAAAAAACTCTAATTGGTTAAATGCTATGTAAGAGAAATTAAATTAATTTGAAATAAATAAGGTTTGAACACTAATAGAAAGACCATCTAACACTTCTGTAATTGACACTGAATGGGTATTTAGGAATAAGCTAGATGAAAATGGAATTGTGACTACAAATATGGCTAGGCTAGTTGCAAAGGCTACAATCAGGAGGAAGGGATTGATTTTAAAAAAACTTTTGCTTCTATTGCTAGACTTGAGCAATTAAACTATTGTTGGCATTTGTATATTTTATAGATTTTAAATTATTTCAAATAGATGTTAAAAATGTATTTTTAAATGGTTACATAGTTGAAGAAGTTTATGTATAACAACCACCTAGTTTCGAAAATCATGTATATCCTGACCATATTTTTAAATTGTATAAAGTACTTTATGATTTAAAATAGGCCCCTCGTGCATGGTATGAAAGATTAAGTAAATTTCTAATTGATAATGGATTTACTAGGGGTCATTTAAATACAACCTTATTTTTAAAGAAAAAGGATGATGATCTCTTAGTAGTACAGATCTATGTCGATGATATTATCTTTGGTGCCACCAATGAATCTTTTTATCAAGAATTTGCTAAGCTCATGCAGGGTGAGTTTGAGATGAGCATGATAGAATAATTAAGCTACTTCCTCATACTCCAAATCAAACAAACAAATGAAGGAATTTTCATCAACTAAGCTAAATATACAAAGGAGATTCTGAAAAAGTTTGAGATGGAGAAGACTAAACCTATTGGTACACCTATGAGCCCTTTATGTAAGCTTGACAAGGATAAAACTGGTAAGAAAGTATATCAAAGATTTTATAGAGGCATCATTGGATCTTTGTTATATTTAACTGCAAGTAGACTGGTTATTATGTTTAGTGTATGCATGTGTGCAAAATATCAGTCTGAGCCTAAGAAATCACATTTATTGGCTGTTAAATGATACTTAGATATTTGTCTGGTACTCTTAATATTGGATTATGGTACTCTAAGAACTTAACTATAGATTTGATTACATATTCTAATGCTGATTTTGCTGGATGTAAGTTAGATAGAAAAAGCAGTTCTAGAACTTGTCAATATCTTGGAGTTAATTTAATCTCATGGTTTAGCAATGAACAAAATTCAGTTGCACTATCTATAGTTAAAGCTGAATATATTGTAGCTAGAAGTAGTTGTACTCAAATCTTATGGATTAAACAACAACTCGAGAACTTTGGCATCAAATTAACTAAGACACGCATAAGATGTGATAATAGAAGAACAATTAGCTTAACTAAAAATCCAGTTCAATACCCAAGAAGTAAGCATATAGAAATTAGACATCATTTTATCAGAAACCATGTTCAAAATAATGATGTTATGCTTGAATTTGTTTGTACTAAATGCAACTTGCTGATATTCTGACCAAGCCTCTTAATGAAGATATGTTTAGTATTTTTAGAAGAAAATTATGGGTCATTAATCCTTTTGATTAAATCTTGATCATTCTTCATGACCTTTGAAATTTTCTTTGAAAACTTCTTGATCTAATATCCTTAAAACTAAAGATCAATCATTATTGGCTTCTAAATCTACTTCCCTAATCTTATTTGTGATTTTTTCTTATTTTTCCCTGATTTTTTTTGAAGTGTCGATACTTGGAAGTGTCAACACCTCGAGTGTTAACACTTGGACTAACCCGTGAGTCGATACTTGACCGACGGGAAACCATGAACAAATAGGGAAAGCAATCCATTTCTTCTCATTTTTTCCTGAGCCGACACATCCTTTCAATGTTACCTCACCTCTGTTAGTTCCCGTCTAGGGTTCTAACATTTCTATTTTGAGTTTGAGCCCACTGTCCCTCATATTTCACTGTTCTTCATGGTTTCACCGTGACTCCAGTGCCCATTTCACCTTCCAATTTTTGTATTCCTCTATTCTCTGGAAGATGGGACCCAGGAAGCAGTTGGTTAGGAGGCCATGACCATTCTCTTAAGATGTGGAGCATCGCATAAAGGCCAGACATGATGATCAGCCTATAGAGGCAGTAGCACAGCTTAAGATTCCAGCTCGACCACCACTAGTTCCATGAGCAGACCGCATGGCCTCCATGGCCATTGTTGGGGGACGGAGAGTAGACTTCGAGTTCATCGACCAGCAGCACTTTAGGATTAGTGATTGGCTGAGAGATGTAGGACTAGCACAGTTTTACTCCCTCCAAGAGAGATTTTACCCTGCATTGATGAGAGAGTTCTACGGAACTCTGGCCCGAGGCACTGATGCATGAATCACATAGGTAAGAAGCATTTCTATTCCATTATCAATAGAGATACTAAGTCGAGTTTGGGAGATCCCGATGAGGGGGATAATTGCAAACTCTCTAGTAGACCGGATCAATGGTTTTAGGTGCATTCTAGAGAGAGATGACTTGGGAGAGGGAGCTACAGTTGTTGCATCACAACTACTAGTAGAGATGAGGCTCCCACACCATATTGTGGCTTGGATCTTACTGTTGAAGACCGAGAGATTTGATTTTATCAATAAGAGGGAGCTTTTAGTTATGGTAGCTCTGATATGGAGGACTCCCATCTACCTACCTGTGCTTATGATGCACCAAACGATGGAGGCGACGATGAGTAGGTGACTTTGTCTGTCATATGGCATGGGTCTTACGAAATTGTTTAGAGCATATGGAGTCAATCCTGATGATGAGCCATATAGACAGCTACTTCACACTGATGTATATGATGATAGATCACTGCATTGTATGGATTATCTTAGGTACCGAGGTCTGTGGAGAAAGAGAGTCTCTGGAGGACCTGACTTGGATTCAAATGATGATGATGCAGCTGAGGGGGAGGATACACCGAGAGATGAGGCTAGGCCATCTAAGCCATCACAAGCTATAGTAGAGTTACAGCCCAAGCCTTCTGTATTTATACATGTTGAGGTGCCACCTACTAGAGATACTTCTGATAGGATCACTCGCCTAGAGACAAAGATACAGACCATAAGAGAGCGAGTGGATCTGATTCATATAGAGATGAGATCAGGTTTTCAGGAGATGAGGGAGGGATTTGCCTCAATGATGGCTGCTTTACAGGGATTAACTTCTAGCATGCCACCTTCCACTCCACCAGCTCCACCTGCAGATATTGAGATGGGAGATGGTCAGGATGACCCATCCGTAGACTTTGACATTGATGACTTTATGGTAGATCCTGAGCTGGATATTGTAGTTGATCAAGATGCTGAGCCCACTACTAATTGACGAGGACTTCTGAGGCTACTCCTGCCCCATCCAATCTAGCTCTTCAGACCCCTGTCCTTCCTAGTACCCCTGTTATACCTGATTCTTCAAACCCTATAATTTCCACACCTATTCTTTATTCTAATCGATCTAATACTTTTGTTGATTTACCTACACCTTCCATTAGTGTACCCCTACCTTTCTAGATAGGACACCTTTAGTACTTTCTACTTCTTTACCCACTTCTTCCTTGTCTAAGGAGCTAGGATTTTACACTCCTGGATTTCACATTCTTTTATTTGGTCCTATTTTTGACTTCATACCTCCTGTTACTGATACTAATCTCAATGATCCTGACCCTATCCCATTTCCTAACCCTGCTCTTAATGTTGCTTCTTCTTCAACACAAGCCAGAGGGAGAGCATGAGCTAGAAGTAGAAGTCGAGGATGTGGTGACGTTCCTAGAGCCGTTCACACCAGGCTTGCTAATCTTCGGCCAATGTGGTCGTGACCCCATCCCTCTAGGATTACACGACCTATCATTTTAGATATTGGGTCTTCCTCTAATGAGGACAGCACCCCTTAGGATTGGTCAATATATCAGTTGGTATAATATTAGTTAGATGTATGAGTTAGTTTTGCATTAGTTAGATTTATATTGTATCAAATTTTGAATATTATGTATCAATGTTTGGAATTATATATGTGATGACACTTTCATTATTTTTTCTTATGTACTCATATCTCTTCTTACTATATTGCTTTTCACTTTTTTCCACTTTCTACTACTTTTCACCTTATTTTTATGATGACAAAAACGAGAAGAATGGTAATAGTAATGGAAGAATGGTAATAGTAATGGGAGAATGGAAATGAGAATAATGGTAGCAAATTGCACAATATTTTATGGTATCAAAATGGTAAACAAAGAAGGAGAATAAATAGTATAAGTAAAAGAGGGGGAGACAAGAAAGTAATAAGTAATAATTAAGAAGGAAGAATGCTTAAGAGGGAGAAAAGTATTAAAGAAGGAATTTTTGAAAATTTAAAAATTTCTAAACCTTTTAGTTATATTTTTGAAAAATACTAATACATGTAAGCAATTTTTTTGAAAAGTTTGAAAAATATTTTCAGATCATATATTGAAAGGGAGCTTCAGTTTTTATACTCTGATACTCCTTCTTTTCATGCTCTGATACTCTTCATGCTCAGATATTTTTGCTCTGATATTCTCTATCTTTATATTATATTATTTGCTCTGAAATGCTCTGATACTTTTCATGCTCTGATACCTCTATCTTTATGTTATATTATTTACTTTGATACTCTTAAGGATTTTGCTCTAGTACTTTTCATGTTCGACCTATTTCTACTCTAATACTTATCTTTCAAATCCATTTTAGCTCTAATACACCTTTTAAATATCTCACATAAGTATATTACTCTGATACATTTTAATTATAGCTTTGATACATTATAGTTACAGCTCTGATACATTGAAACTATATGAATTGAATTCTTTCTTATATATAGCTTTGATATATGTAGATGAGTTTTTGTTAATCATTATAACTTAGCTCTGATACTAATAGTCAAATGCTCTAAAACATATTGCAAATCTTTGTGTTTATAATGTATATATACTTAAAGATTTTGTCATCATCAAAAAGGGAGAGATTATTGACTCCTGTCTTGATTTTAATGAATAACAAAATACTTAAGTATATTTAAGTACTAATTGTATGTTAAAAATGTGTTTATCAGAATAAGATACTTATCAAAGCTATACTGTATTGAAGAGTTCAAATGCTTGTCAAACTATTAAAGAAGTCATCTAAATTAATAAAATTTCAAGTTATATGGACCTTGGCATATAAGAATGATCTTAAAAGAATCAAATCTTAAATTTGGATAAGTTTCAGCAAAGTTTTAGCCAAGTGTCGACTCATGAAGATCAAGTATTGACTCAAGATATCGACTCACAAAACCCTGAGCTGATATGTAGAAAATGTTTTAGCCATCATGCTGAAGTGTTGACTCATAGAAACCAAGTATCGACTCAAGGCCTGAGACAAAAAATTATACAGAACTTGTTGAATTCAAGTTTTTGCTCAAGTATCAGCTCATGAAGATGAAATGTCGACTCAAGTATCGACTCACTAAAAGAAGTGCTAATGCACCAGAGCACTCCAGAAAGCTTCAGAAAATATTTTTGATCTAGTGTTGACTCAAGTATCGACTCATATATCAACCCATAGTTTGAAGTATCGATACCTGCAGATCTAAATGAACAGTAACGGCTAGTTTTTTAAAGCGCAGAACATCTCCAAATTATGTCTAACAGCTATTTTCTTTTCTCTAATGGCTATAAATGGTCATTTAAGACTTAAAAAGGTATTTAAAGTACACCAAACACAAGAGAGAAGTATTCATTGATATTAATTGGAATTCATTGATTAGTTATGAGCATTCATTCAAATATTCATTGAAGAACTATTACTTTTAAGTGAAGTTGAGCATTCAAGAGCATTCAAAAGCATTTAAGTCCAATCTTCAAACAATGATAAGGCTTCAACAACTTGGAGACAAGCTTCTCAACAGCAATCAGGAGCTTCAAAGAGATATTTGCGTTTATTTTGAAAAAGCTTATTGTATTCTTACATTATACTTGAATTATTTTGTTGTTCCTAGTTTCAAGTGGTTTAAAACTAGTGTTTGGGTTGTTGGTGAAACTTGAGTTAAAACCAACTAGGTTGTTGGTAAGCCTTATGTTGAAAAACCAACTAGGTTGTTGGTAAGCCTTTTGTTAAAAAATTAACTAGATTGTTGGTATGTCTTGTGTTGAATAACCAACTTGGTTTTTTGTTAGCCTTGTAAAAATCAATGGATTTTGATTAGTGAGCCCAGAAAACTAATTTACTATAATCAAGGAAGGATTATAGTGAAATATCCAAGTGAACCTTGAGAAATAGACGTAGGTGCTTGGAGTGCACCGAACCATTATAAATTCTTGTGTTTGTGATTGCTTATCTTTCTCTTCTTATATTTACTTTATTACTTCTATTGTATACTTTTGTTGAGCACACAAATACTTTGCAAACATATTAGCACCTATTTTTAATTCTTGCAAAAACTTTTAAAACCTAATTCACCCCTCCCCTTTGATTACTTTAGCTAGGTAACAGTTCTGCCATCGATCTGATCGCCAAGGTCCTACCACTGGTCTGACTGCCGGTCTGGCCACCAGGATCCTGCCACCAATTCGATCCTAGGATCCTACCATCGGTCCGATCGCTAGGATCCTACCAACGATCTGGCCACCATGATCCTGTCACCGGTCTGATCGTTAGGGTCCTGCCACCTATCCGGCCACCAGGGTCCTGCTACCGATTCGGTCGACAAAGTTCTACCACCAGTCTGATCGCCAGTTCAGTCGTTAGGGTCCTACCACTAGTCTGACCACCGGTCCGGCCACCAGGGTCCTACCATCGGTCCGGGTACTAGGATCCTATCATTGGTCCGACCGGCAAAGGTCTATTATAAATATTATAATAAATATTTATATATATTATGAATATATATATAATATAATATATATTATATTATATTATATAAATATAATAAGATAATCATATATTTTTTTATAATATAAAATATGTTGATGTGGCAAGAAGCTGACGTGTAATCCCTATCAGATGCCATGTCAGAAAGGCTGCCACGGTGGACACTCCATCTTGGACTCCTTTGCCGAGCCGAGCTCCCCTGGTCCATCAAAGCTGAGCTCCGTCCTTCGCCAGGTCGGCACCCGCAAGCCCGGGATGTCTAGGCCGGAGCCGAGTGACCTCCTTCACCAGATCGAGCCCTTCGAGGCTGAGCCCCCTGGACCGAAGTCAAGCCCAGCCCTCCTCCGTCAGGTCGAGCCCCTTCGAGGCCGAGCCCTCTAAGCAGGAGTCAAGCCTTCCTCCACCGGGTCGAGCCCCTCCGAGGTCGAGCCCCCTGGACCGGAGTTGAGCCCATCCTCCTCCGCCAGGTTGAGCCCCTCGGAGGTCGAGCCCCATGAGCCGAAGTCGAGTCCCAGCTCTCCAATTCGGCAACCACCTTGAGCAATGCCGCCGGGCACCAAGGGGGGCGGAGCCACCCCCGAGGCACCGGTGAGCCACCAGAGGACTACGAAGAAGCACCCATCAAATCATAATAATTGTCCGTAGCCACCACTTGCATCAAAAGAGGAAGAAGCTCCCTGACTGAGATGCCACGCTCTTCACCAACCGCCTAACTATCCAGAAGAGGAAGTCAACCCGGGGATTCAAATCCCTGGGGTGGCGGCCCCCCCAATCGAAGTCCTGCCAGGCTTCCCAGAGTGGAGCAACCGGAAGGAATATTAGAGCGCATGGCAGCTTCTTTTATCACAAATCAGGAAATACGTCCCGTCCATGGCATGGAACACCGCCGCACGCACTTGCTAGCATGGGGGAGATCCTGAGGTAGGCATTCAACGACCACCTAGGCTTAAAAGAACCTTCGGCACCCTCAGCAGGGAGGTACATAAACCAAACCATGAACATCCAAGCGAGTGAGAGAAAGAGGGCCACACAGGAGGATCAGTCCACCTCGGCCACCATCTTTCCAAGCACACTCGCACCCCCACTTTTATTTCATTTTACTCCTCCTAGCATGGAGTCCATCAAGAGGGGCTCGAGTAGGAGGATCTGTTCCCCTGGATCGTCACTGACTTGACCATCGGAGTGCCCCCGCCAGAATCCCCGGCCTGGGTATCTAACTTTATTTTGTAGGTCTTGGAGCGCAGGCCATCCCCGAGAAGACAAAGGGCGATCCGATGTCAATAGCAGCTATGGGCCACAACGATCTTGGCGGCAACAGATTGGCATGCCAGGAAGGGGGGCAGGATGTATCTTGATCCAACCTTAACCCCCTGCAAGCAGCTCACCGGGAGGATGGTGACGACACGAGCGAGAGAAGTCTCCACTAGCTATGCGGGAGACCCACCTTCTCAAGGGGACCCGCACGGTCTAGAGGGGGAACTCCCCGCTCCTGCTCAACCACCTTCGATGGATATCCAGCTGGTTGCACTCGCCTAGCAAATGTAGATCCTCACCATGGCGGTGCACCAACTCCAACACCAACAACTGTCCTTGGCTACCCATCAACAGCCAGGGACCCCCATGGCCCATGCCGCAGCATCCCGCGATAGCCTGCATTCCTTACAAAGAAGGCCTTCGTAGTCGCGAGCCATCACTGATCACCGGGGTAGTCACTTGACCCCAGCAAAGAGACAACGGGCCGGATCTACCGACAAGGAGAGCCGGTCCCCAACCCTCGAGTGGGTAGCATCCAAGCCCCACTAAGGTCGAAAGGGCAAGGCCCCCCTTCAGGAACATCATCCCATGCCACCATCTACGTCTCCTTTAGTCTCGACGGAGGGCTCAACCAACGAGGCCATCAGGTGCACAACTGAGAAGTGCCTGGAGGAGCACGAGCGCAAGCTGGCGAAATTATCTAGCCAGTTTGCGAATATGCAGGGCTCTACTGATGAGCCAGCAGGCTATGATGCTTGTCCCTCCTTCTCCCAAGAGATCCAAGATGAATCGATTCCCAGCCGGTTCTAGATGTCGCAGGTGGATCCCTACGATGGGACCATCGACCCCTTGGATCACTTGGAAAGCTACAAGGCCCTCATGAGGGTCCAAGGGGCCACCGATGCCCTTTTTTGCATTGCCTTCCCAGCAATGCTCCGAAAGGCAGCTCGAGTCTGGTTTACCCACCTCGAGCCCGAAAGCATTGGCTCTTTTACTAAGCTGGAGCAGAAGTTCATGGCCCACTTCGACGCCTATCAAAAGGTGCCATGTGAAGCAGATAGCCTCTTCTCCATCTGGCAACAGGACCGTGAGCCCCTACGAGACTACGTGGCTCGCTTCAAGGTTGCCACGTTGGAGATTTACAACCTTGATGAGCCAGTCACCATGCTGGCACTGAAGCGAGAGATCAAGACCTCCCGCCTGACCTACTCACTCGACATGAAACCCCCCAAGAGCTACTCCGAGCTCCTTATCTGAGCCCAGAAGTATGTCCATGCCAAGGAGGCGGACCGTACAAGAAGGGAGTTAGACAGGAAGCCATTGAAGAAGCCAACTCCCGCTGAAATGTCCGGGACGTGGAAGCTAGGGCCCCTAGCTTCGAACTTCTGCCAGGGGCCGAGACTGAGGTGTGCTCCCACTTTGGAGGAGAGACTCACCCCCCTGCTCGCCCCGAGGATAAAGATCCTGATGGAGGTTGAAGGTGAGCCCTACTTGAAGCACCCACCTCTGATGAGGCCGTCCACTAGCCATGACAAGATGAAGTACCGTCGTTACCATCGTGACCATGGCCATGACACCGAGGAATGCCGCAATCTCAAGAAGAAAATTGAAGAACTCATCAAGAGAGGCTACCTCGGGAGGTTCGTGGGGGACAGACCTCAAGCGAAACCTCAAGCACTTGTCGCTCTCCTGCCGGTTCCTACAGTCGACAACTCCCCTACCGAGAAGCTAGTGGGGATGATATGTTGGGGAGCCGAGCGTGCATCTAAGAAGGCCCGAGAGGCAGGGTATTCTGAAAATGTATTCCCCTTTATGAGGGAAGGGGAAAAAGGGAAGAAAAATGTAAATAATGATGCCGTGGTTATCGAGATAATGATTGCAAAGCACCCTGTAAAATACATCATGGTTGATAGTGGAAGCTCCACAAATATGCTTTTTTATGATATCTTCTCTAGAATGAACCTATCCTCCGATCAACTCAGACCTGTGCACACATCCCTTGTCGGTTTCACAGCGGATTCTATGAGGGTAGAAGGAGAGATCCTCTCCCAGTCACTACCGGGACCCCACCTCGGCAGGCCATATTATGATGACCTTCACAGTGGTTAGGCTTCCTTCGGTCTATAACATGATCCTTGGTTAACCCGAGCTCAATCTGCTCGACGCCGTCATTTCCACAAAGTGGCTACTGGTGTAGTTCTCAACTCCCTATGTAGTCGGCGAGATGAGAGGTGCACCTTAGCCGATTCAGTACTATTTCCAAACTCTCCCCGGGATCAAAATCCCTGAGGATGATCCAAGGGCAGACGATCTCGACCAAAGGATGCAAGACCCCAGGGGTGGCCCGGTAGAGCGCCTACTGTCTTATCCGCTCGGAGCCGACCAGGAGAAGATGGTGCAGATCAGGGCCCAGCTACAAGATAAGGAGAGGGCCCACCTGTTGGAGTTCTTACGGGCAAATGTAGATATGTTCGCCTGGACAGCGATCGATATGCCAAGTATCCCCTCTGACATCATCACCCACAAGCTGAGCATTGATCCAAAGTATAGGCCAGTTCGATAGAAGAAAAGAAGTTTCATCCCGGAGAGGCAGGCGGCAATCAACGAGGAAGTCGACAAACTCCTCACTGCCGGCTTCGTTTAGGAGGTACAATACCCAAGCTGGCTGGCGAATGTGGTGATGGTAAAGAAGTGTAACGGCAAATGGAGGATCTGTGTGGACTACACCGACCTCAACAAGGTGTGCCCGAAGGATAGCTTTCCTTTATCGAAGATTGACCAACTGGTGGACACCACCTCGGGTCACCAGCTGCTTTCCTTCATGGATGCATTCTCCAGGTACAATCAGATCCGGATACACCCAAAGGCTGAGGAACACACCACCTTCATTACCGACCAAGGGACGTACTGCTACAAGATAATGCCCTTCGATCTGAAGAACGCGGGGGCCACGTACCAACATCTGGTCAATAGGGTCTTCAAAGACCAGATTGGCCAGAACATGTAGGTGTACGTGGATGACATGCTTGTCATGAGTAAGCCGAGCTCAGACCATATAGCCGACCTCGCAGACGCCTTCAACAAAACAACCTCCGAAAGCATCAAATGAAGTTGAACTTAGCAAAGTGCACCTTCGGAGTGGCAGCAGGAAAGTTCCTTGGCTTCATGGTCACCCAGAGGGGCATCGAAACGAACTCGGAGAAGGTCTAGGTGATCGTCGACATGGAGCACCCGACATCCAAGAAGCAAGTCCAGCGGCTGACAGGGCGTATCTTAGCTCTGAGTCGATTCATCTTGAGGTTGGCTGATCGCTGCCTTCCCTTCTTCAAGGCACCGCACAAGATTCATGACTTCACTTGGATGGAGGAGTGCAGGACGGCGTTTGAAGAATTGAAGGGGTTCCTGGCTTCTCCTTCGCTGCTCTCCAAACCGGAGGAAGGGGAGGAGCTCCTGCTCTACCTAGCAGTCACACCCAGAGTCGTCAGCTCTATCCTCGTCCATGCGGACGAGGACAGATCTCAAAAGCCGGTATACTATACCAGCAAAATCCTCCGCAATGCGGAGATCAGGTATACCCACTCCAAAAAACTTATTTTTGCTCTAATAATATCTGCTAAGCACCTCAGGCCCTACTTCCAAGCGCATCCCATCATGGTCATGATAGATCAGCCGCTAAGGATCATACTCAGCCATCCTGAAACATCCGGGCGGTTGGCCAAGTGATCCCTGACACTGAGCGAGTTTGATATCGCATATCGATCGAGGTCATCGCAGAAGGCCCAGGTCCTAGCCGACTTCCTGGTCAAGTGCACCAGACTCGCCGAGGAGCTGGAGCAGGCATCCTCGAAGCAACAAGTTGGGCCCGGAGTAGAGGAGGAGCCCTAGATCCTCCACGTGGACGACGCATCCAACTCCGGTGGGAGCAGAGCAGGCCTCATCCTCGCCAACAATGACGGGATAGTGGCGAAATGTGCTCTCCATTTCAAGTTCGCCGCAACGAACAACCAGGCAGAGTATGAGGCACTCCTCACGGGACTAAGAGTCTCCCGCGAGCTGGGCAAGCAAAGTTTAAAGGTCTTTATCGACTTCCAACTGGTAGCCAAACAAGTTTCTAGAGAATATGAAGTCAGAGATCCCTAGATGATGAAGTACTTGGAGCGAGTCTGCTCATGCACGATAGGCTTCCGACGCTTCAACATCTTCCATATCCCCCATGGAGAGAATGCTTGCATGGATGTGCTATCGAGACTTGCAACCCTACCAGACTCATCACTGGGGCGTGCATATATCGAGTACCTCAAAACTCCAAGCTATGAAGCCCTGGAGGAGGTGCAGTAAGTCACCTTGGAGTCGAGCTAGATGGACAGGTACACCAGATACATTACTGATGGCACTTTGCCCGAGGACTGCGTGGAAGTCAGCCTCGTCAAAAAGAAAGCCCCTCGGTTTGTCCTGATGGAAGGATAGCTCTACTGCCGATCCTACTCATACCCACTCCTGAAGTGCCTGAGACCTGCAGAAGTAGCCTTCGTTCTCCAGGAGATACGTGAAGGCCTGTGTGGGAACCACGTGGGAGGAAGGTGATGCGGCAAGCATATGATTAGTGATTTGATTCGTGTTTGTAGAGCAATGAAACCTAATTAGACTAGCATTGTACTCATCATAATAAGTCTTAAGGATTACATGAAAAGGGACTATTACATGATTAGACACAATCCTAAAACTAAGAAGGAAGAAGATCTAGACAATAGGGGCTAATGATTGAGGACTTGCCTTGTTGAGCTTTCCAACCTTCTAATGATTTCAAACCTTGAAACTACCGATGCTCTGGACTGGAGAACTCGGATAACAGAGATCAGAACGCTGGGCTTGGGCTTCAGCTTGTTGGTTCATTGTCAAGGGGAACCTTGTTCACAACTCAAAGACTTCGAAGGACCCTGCAATGAAGATCAAAAGTTAAGGAAGAAGAAAGCAGGCATATGGAAGGGATGGAATAATTTATGAGCAAGGAAGGAAGTCTGAGATGGTTTGGCCGGCTCCAATGTATCCTTCTTGAACTTGGCGTTGGATGGCTTGGAGAAGAAAGTAGATTCGAGTGGGGGGAAAGGGGGCTTAGGAACAATCACTCAAAGAAATAATATAAGACTACAACTTCAACTTCAACTTCATTTTTTCATTCATCTCATCAAAATCCATCCCTTTTACAATGGGCGTCCAAGGCTTTAAATAGCCTCACAAAGCTATCTTTTGAAATTTAAAAACTCCCCAAATCGAGGAGGATTACAAGGGGGGTTGGAGGATTTGGTGGAGAGTTTGGAGGGATGTGGGGGGGTTGGAGGATTTGGTGGAGGACTTTGAGGGATGTGGCCAACCTCCTTGAATTGAATCTCCCTTGTTGGCGCCCAAAGGGTGATGAGGTGGCTGGTGAAGTGGCACCTGATGACGTGGCATGGTGAGGTGGTCTTCTACTTGGATAAGAATGACATGTGCCGCCTAGTGGTCCTAGTTGATGGTCCTTTTCTCTTGCTTGGTTGATGTGTCTTCTCTTCTTCATGTGGTCAAATTCTGGGGTCTAGAATTTGAGTCTTGTTCCTGGCTTTCATGGCTTTAAGACTTGATTAGACTTAACTCAACTGAATTAGACTTAACTCAACTGAACTGACTTGACTGACCTAGACTTTAAAACTTGAAATGGACTTACAGGAAATGAAATATTAAAAGTAATTACAGGACTCAATAAACACTCTTGATTTGAAACTCAAAATTAATTACAGGACTCTTGAAAAGGAAATGACTCTTGAAAATAAAATATTTTTGAACTAAAGGATACAAGGTAACCTAATTATCTTCAATCCAAATTGGGATAAGGCTAACCTTGTTGGAGTGAAGTTTCTTTCGGCTTCTGGTGTCCACACCAATTCTCCTGGGGTGGGCAGAACTCGACCCAGTCGAGTATGGTTCAGTTTTGCCTTGGTAATGCTCGAACAAGTCTGGGTTAAGTCTTTGCAGGTCCTCTCGAGTAATCCAAGAGTTGTCGGACTCAGGTCGACCTTGCCATTGAACCAGGTATCGCTGATAGTCCTTATTCCTGGTAGTAATGATCTTGTTATCCAGGATTCTCTCAATCCTCTCTCTCTGCTCAGGTAAGGTTGGTGGTGGACACTCGGAAATATGTTCACTCTTAATAAAAGTTTCTGGCTCAAAAGGCTCACTAGGTATTAGTAGTGGTTCTTTGCATTCTACTAGGTCTGAAACATTGAAGGTTGTACTAATACCCATATCAGGTGGAAGTTCCAAAACATATGCATTAGGCCCTATTTTCTTTAAGATCTTAAAAGGTCCTGCTCCGCGGGCATGCAGCTTCTTTATGGTTCTAGAGGGGAACCGTTCAGGGTTGAGCCTAATCATCGCATAATCCCCTTCGTAGAATTCTTTAGCCCTCTTATGTGAGTCAGCTAAGTGTTTGTAAGTTTCATTGCTCAGTTTGATCTTATTACTGATTTCTTTATGCAAATTAGTGACATGCTGTGCGAAAGATTCAGCAAACTTAGAAAATTACACAAGCACTTACAAAATGCAGACTGAACTAGGCATCCTTATTGAGAGGAATTTTATTGGACTTTCTAGGACCTAAACCTAATAGATTATTGACTCTCTAGGTTTGACCCTGGTTTGGTATGCACATGAGAATTTACCATGGGTTCCTAGCAAATGCCATAAGGTTTTCCAAAAGTAGGTAGCAAAAGGAATAGGCTTTAAAAGCTCATGCATCCTAGTAATCTCATCCAAATGAAACTTAATGTCTCTAAAATTATGATAAGACTCAGGGAAAGGCAGGAAATAGGAATCCGAGACTTGGGATAATTTAGGGGAATCTTGAAACAGACCTTGGCTAATTATGATGACCTTAAGATTAGAATTTTGATCTATAGGCGGGATGCTTCTAGGTAGTTGAAGGTAATTAGGAAAGTCTTCTAAAATAATGATTGGGTTCTTCTCAGGTACTTGAAGGAGTTCTTGTGTCGAAGCTAAAGTATTGGGTTCTTCCTGAGGGCATTGTCTTACGGGAACCAAGTCCTCACTAAATTTTGATTGTTCTGATGTTTCAGGACTAGGCTCAATAATCTTTTCTTTACCAAAGGTTTCCTCATGTAAGGTACTAAAGTTGTTCTCTTCATAGTCTTCCCCTTCATATTCATCTATTAAACTTATGTTAGTCTCATACACATATTTACTAGGTTCAGATTTGCCTTCTTCCTTCCCTAGCCCTTCAGTTTGAGGATACCCTAAGTCTTGAGTATTCATGAACTCAACTTGTACTTCAGGGTTCTTACTCCTATCATTCATATGAGCTAATGGGATAGTAGGAGTTGGTTGGTCTAAGGAAAATTGTTTAGCCAGCATTTGGTTCAATTGGGCCATTAGATCATTTAGGCCTCTTAGCGTGGTTTCAAGATTCGGGTCCATGGCTACACTGGACTGGGTCTAGACTGGTGAATATGAGGCTCCTGATCTAGTTTTCATGCATGCAAGTAGACTCAAGCTCGAGCTAAGGTTTCCTAGACCTAGAGCACAAATTAGAAGTCTAATTAAGTGAACCAACTAGCTAGTAGTACTTATGGGACTTAGCCAGGTAGGTGGAGGGGAGTGTAGGTCCCTGATTGCCAACCTTAGACACCAATCTGAGATTGGCCAGGTAGGCGGACCAAATCATAAGCCCTGATGCACCAATCCTAGACACCAAGCCAGTAAGCACACACCAATTAGCTGACACAGTTAACTTGACCCTAACCTGAACCCAACTTGTTGGTGTCCCTAACCCACTAGGGCAATTAACGTTCTACTCAATTTTAATTAACGGGCTGGGATCGATATGCTGGTTGGTGATTTTTGGGCTAGGGACAGGTGATGAAACCCTGACCCTATGTCAAATTGATGCCCTTAATTTGATTTCTCATGAGATGAATGAAATGCAAAGGTGCTGCACCTATGTCAACTGACTAAGAGTTTAACTGAGCAATTGGCCCAAACAAATCAGAATGTGGCACAAACCAACCAAGACATGAATGAGCAGTTAGCCCACATCACTACTAGGTTGGATCAGTTAGAGGCTAGAACCCCTGAAAGCAATCATGAAGCCCAGACTGAGCCTGAGCCAAGTCTTGCACCTGAACTCGAGACCCCATTGAACCCTAGAAGGATTCCATATCAAAACCCTCTCTACGAAACAAACCCTAGGAGAGCTCCCCAAGATCAGTTTTATGATCCAATTCCTAGAGGACCCCACCCTGGTCAAACCATCGAGCCCAACCCAAGGAGATTCCATCATGAGCCTAACTATGAACCCAATGTCAGGAGACCCACCCCAATTCACTTTGATCAAGATGACCGAACCATGAAGAACATTAGGCTAGAAGCTCCCACCTTTGATGGAATTTTAGATCCAAAGATCTACATTGATTGGGAAGGTGAGATGGACCAGTATTTTGACTGGTTTGAGATGAGTGAAGAGCGCAAGTGTATTTTTTTTTTTGCATGCCCGCGGAGCAGGACCTTTTAAGATCTTAAAGAAAATAGGGCCTAATGCATATGTTTTGGAACTTCCACCTGATATGGGTATTAGTACAACCTTCAATGTTTCAGACCTAGTAGAATACAAAGAACCACTACTAATACCTAGTGAGCCTTTTGAGCCAGAAACTTTTATTAAGAGTGAACATATTTCCGAGTGTCCACCACCAACCTTACCTGAGCAGAGAGAGAGGATTGAGAGAATCCTGGATAACAAGATCATTACTACCAGGAATAAGGACTATCAGCGATACCTGGTTCAATGGCAAGGTCGACCTGAGTCCGACAACTCTTGGATTACTCGAGAGGACCTGCAAAGACTTAACCCAGACTTGTTCGAGCATTACCAAGGCAAAACTGAACCATACTCGACTGGGTCGAGTTCTGCCCACCCCAGGAGAATTGGTGTGGACACCAGAAGCCGAAAGAAACTTCACTCCAACAAGGTTAGCCTTATCCCAATTTGGATTGAAGATAATTAGGTTACCTTGTATCCTTTAGTTCAAAAATATTTTATTTTCAAGAGTCATTTCCTTTTCAAGAGTCCTGTAATTAATTTTGAGTTTCAAATCAAGAGTGTTTATTGAGTCCTGTAATTACTTTTAATATTTCATTTCCTGTAAGTCCATTTCAAGTTTTAAAGTCTAGGTCAGTCAAGTCAGTTCAGTTGAGTTAAGTCTAATTCAGTTGAGTTAAGTCTAATCAAGTCTTAAAGCCATGAAAGCCAGGAACAAGACTCAAATTCTAGACCCCAGAATTTGACCACATGAAGAAGAGAAGACACATCAACCAAGCAAGAGAAAAGGACCATCAACTAGGACCACTAGGCGGCACATGTCATTCTTATCCAAGTAGAAGACCACCTCACCATGCCACGTCATCAGGTGCCACTTCACCAGCCACCTCATCACCCTTTGGGCGCCAACAAGGGAGATTCAAATTCAAGGAGGTTGGCCACATCCCTCAAAGTCCTCCACCAAATCCTCCAACCCCCCACATCCCTCCAAACTCTCCACCAAATCCTCCAACCCCCCCTTGTAATCCTCCTCGATTTGGGGAGTTTTTAAATTTCAAAAGATAGCTTTGTGAGGCTATTTAAAGCCTTGGACGCCCATTGTAAAAGGGATGGATTTTGATGAGATGAATGAAAAAATGAAGTTGAAGTTGAAGTTGTAGTCTTATATTATTTCTTTGAGTGATTGTTCCTAAGCCCCCTTTCCCCCCACTCGAATCTACTTTCTTCTCCAAGCCATCCAACGCCAAGTTCAAGAAGGATACATTGGAGCCGGCCAAACCATCTCAGACTTCCTTCCTTGCTCATAAATTATTCCATCCCTTCCATATGCCTGCTTTCTTCTTCCTTAACTTTTGATCTTCATTGCAGGGTCCTTCGAAGTCTTTGAGTTGTGAACAAGGTTCCCCTTGACAATGAACCAACAAGCTGAAGCCCAAGCCCAGCGTTCTGATCTCTGTTATCCGAGTTCTCCAGTCCAGAGCATCGGTAGTTTCAAGGTTTGAAATCATTAGAAGGTTGGAAAGCTCAACAAGGCAAGTCCTCAATCATTAGCCCCTATTGTCTAGATCTTCTTCCTTCTTAGTTTTAGGATTGTGTCTAATCATGTAATAGTCCCTTTTCATGTAATCCTTAAGACTTATTATGATGAGTACAATGCTAGTCTAATTAGGTTTCATTGCTCTACAAACCCGAATCAAATCACTAATCATATGCTTGCCGCATCATCTTGGTATCAGAGCGTACGGTGCCGCATCATCTTGGTATCAGAGCAAAGGTGCTGCAGAAGTGTGTTGCAATTTGAAAGTGGTGTGGAAAACGTGATGAAAAAAATGTCCAAAAATTCTGAAAAATTCACAAAGGATTCCTAACTTATATGTTTCAATGTAGATGAAAGGAATTTTAAAACTAAAATCTATACTAATCTAAGCAGATCCTACAAATGAAGATAAATAAAAAGGACAGAACATAACCCTAATGACAGTGTCGAACTGCAGAAATTTTTTTTTTTTATAATTTTTTTCTGATGATGAAATTTAATATGGTGATAACTGACTTAAAAAGGAACAAGAAAAAAAATATTTTAATAAAAAATTAGTGACTTGCCTTTGAAGTTGCAGGCGGATTACAGTCAGCCTACAGAAAATACAGCAAGCAGAAAAACAGAACGTGACCAATGCAAAATTCATAAATGAAATCTAAAAAATCCTTTGGCTTTCTTTTTCACGGGTCAATCACAATGGCACCCCGACACGCCTTAGGAGATCCCCGTGGAATGGGAAGAGAGGGTGTTTAAACCCTACTTTCTCCTAAGACCGGACGGCCTGGTAACGCCCCCGATCCAAGTACTTCAAGGACTTAATGCTATGCAATCAGGAACTTATTCTACCATGCTCTGATACCAAGATGATGCGGCAAGCATATGATTAGTGATTTGATTCGTGTTTGTAGAGCAATGAAACCTAATTAGACTAGCATTGTACTCATCATAATAAGTCTTAAGGATTACATGAAAAGGGACTATTACATGATTAGACACAATCCTAAAACTAAGAAGGAAGAAGATCTAGACAATAGGGGCTAATGATTGAGGACTTGCCTTGTTGAGCTTTCCAACCTTCTAATGATTTCAAACCTTGAAACTACCGATGCTCTGGACTGGAGAACTCGGATAACAGAGATCAGAACGCTGGGCTTGGGCTTCAGCTTGTTGGTTCATTGTCAAGGGGAACCTTGTTCACAACTCAAAGACTTCGAAGGACCCTGCAATGAAGATCAAAAGTTAAGGAAGAAGAAAGCAGGCATATGGAAGGGATGGAATAATTTATGAGCAAGGAAGGAAGTCTGAGATGGTTTGGCCGGCTCCAATGTATCCTTCTTGAACTTGGCGTTGGATGGCTTGGAGAAGAAAGTAGATTCGAGTGGGGGGAAAGGGGGCTTAGGAACAATCACTCAAAGAAATAATATAAGACTACAACTTCAACTTCAACTTCATTTTTTCATTCATCTCATCAAAATCCATCCCTTTTACAATGGGCATCCAAGGCTTTAAATAGCCTCACAAAGCTATCTTTTGAAATTTAAAAACTCCCCAAATCGAGGAGGATTACAAGGGGGGGGTTGGAGGATTTGGTGGAGAGTTTGGAGGGATGTGGGGGGGTTGGAGGATTTGGTGGAGGACTTTGAGGGATGTGGCCAACCTCCTTGAATTTGAATCTCCCTTGTTGGCGCCCAAAGGGTGATGAGGTGGCTGGTGAAGTGGCACCTGATGACGTGGCATGGTGAGGTGGTCTTCTACTTGGATAAGAATGACATGTGCCGCCTAGTGGTCCTAGTTGATGGTCCTTTTCTCTTGCTTGGTTGATGTGTCTTCTCTTCTTCATGTGGTCAAATTCTGGGGTCTAGAATTTGAGTCTTGTTCCTGGCTTTCATGGCTTTAAGACTTGATTAGACTTAACTCAACTGAATTAGACTTAACTCAACTGAACTGACTTGACTGACCTAGACTTTAAAACTTGAAATGGACTTACAGGAAATGAAATATTAAAAGTAATTACAGGACTCAATAAACACTCTTGATTTGAAACTCAAAATTAATTACAGGACTCTTGAAAAGGAAATGACTCTTGAAAATAAAATATTTTTGAACTAAAGGATACAAGGTAACCTAATTATCTTCAATCCAAATTGGGATAAGGCTAACCTTGTTGGAGTGAAGTTTCTTTCGGCTTCTGGTGTCCACACCAGAAGGACGTTGGCATACAAAGCTCTCCGCCAGGGATACTTCTGGGAGACCATAAGGGAGGATGCCACCGACTTCATGAAGAGGTGCGACAAATGCCAGCACCATGCCCACATACAACATTAACAGGCGGCGCCGATCTCACAGCTTTCCGCTCCTTGGCCATTCGTCCAATGGGGAATGGACATCTTAGGGCCATTTCTTCCTGCACCGTGGCAACGAAGGTTCTTGCTGGTGGCCATCGATTACTTCACCAAATGGGTGGAAGCAGAGCCACTGGCACGGATCACAGAAGCCAAGGTCCATCAGTTCTTCTGAAAGTCAATAATATGTCGCTTCGGACTACCAGCTGCATCATCACTGATAATAGGTGGCAGTTTGACAATAGAGAGTTTGAGGGGTTCTGTGCCGAGCATGGCATCCAGCATCGCTTCACCTCCATCGCTCACCCTCAAACAAATGGAGAATCTAAAGTGACTAACCGGACCATTCTCCAAGGACTCAAGACCAGGCTAGACCAAGCCAAGGGCAGGTGGGCAGAAGAACTTTCGAGCATTCTCTAGGCCTACCACACAATGCCTAGGACGGCGATGGATAAAATGCCTTTCAACCTTGTCTTCGGTGCCGAGGCCATGGTCCCAGTTGAGCTTGGCGTGCCCATGTTGCGGGTGCAGCAGTATAACAAAGTGCGAAACTCGGCACACCTTTTACTCAACTTAGACCTTCTCAAGGAGACTAGAGACAAAGCTTGGCTCTGAATGGTAGCATATCGGCAATGAGTTGCCCGGTACTACAATACACGAGAAAGGCCCAAGGTCTTTTGACCTGGCAACCTGGTGCTCCGCCGAGCCAAAGCGTCTCAACCTCGGGAATGCGGCAAACTTTCGCCAAATTAGGAAGGCCCCTACAAGGTGGTCGAAGCTCTTCCGCATGGAGCCTACACCTTGCATATCTGGACGGTGCCAAGTTCCCGTGAACATGGAACGCCTACAACCTAAGAAAATATTATCAGTAATGTAAGGCTCACCCTTTATAATAATAAAGGCTCTCTTTTGCACAAGTCGCCTTCTGCCTTGCAAGAATGTCGTTGCCCGGCCCAAGGTCCAGCACACCAAAACTCGAAGCCCAGCTCTCCGACACCGAAGCTCGGGGCCTAGCTCTCCGGCACCAAAACTCGGAGCCGAGTTCCCCGATAATAAATCTCGGAGCCCAGCTCTTTGACACTGAAGCCCGGGGCCTAGCTCTCCGGTATAAAAAATGTAAGGTTTTTCTCACCGATAATCAGAGATCCCATTGTGCACATACTTTTTGCCTTGCAGGAGAATCTCCACCCGACCCCAGGTCTCGCACTTAAAGCCCAGAGCCAAGCTCTCCGGCCACCAAGTCTTTGAGCGCAGCTCCGAGACATCAAAGCTCGGAGTCAAGCTCTCCGGCCACCAAGTCTTTGAGCCCAGTTCCAAGACATCAAAGCCCGGAGCTAAGCTCTCCGACACCAAGTCTTCAAGCCCAGCTCTGAGACATCAAAGCCCGAAGCTCAGATCTCTGGCCATCAAAGCCCGAGGCCAAGTTCTCCGGCCACCAAGTCTTCGAGCCTAGCTTCAAGACATCAAAGTTCGGAGCTCAAGTCTCCAGCCATCAAAGCCAGGGGCCAAGCTCTCTGATCACCAAGTCTTCGAGCCTAGCTCCGAGACATCAAAGCCCGGAGCCAAGCTCTCCGGCCACCAAGTCTTCGAGCCTAGCTCCGAGAAATCAAAGCACAGAGCCAAGCTCTCCGGCCACCAAGCCTTCGAGCCCAGCTCCAAGACATCAAAGGCCGGAGCCTAGATCTCTGGCCATCAAAGCCCGGAGCCAAGCTCTCCGGCCACCAAGTCTTCGAGCCTAGCTCTAAGACATCAAAGCCTGGAGCTCAGATCTCTGGCCATCAAAGCCCGGGGCCAAGCTCTCCAGCCACCAAGTCTTCGAGCCCAGCTCCGAGACATCAAAGCCCGGGGCCAAGCTCTCCGGCCACCAAGTCTTCGAGCCCATCTCCAAGACATCAAAGTCTGGAGCTCAGATCTCTGGCCATCAAAGCCCGGAGCTCAGATCTCTGGCGATCAAAGCCCGAGGCCAAGCTCTCCGGCCACCAAGTCTTCGAGCCCAGCTCCAAAACATCAAAGCCCAGAGCCAAGCTCTCCGGCCACCAAGTCTTCGAGCCCAGCTACGAGACATCAAAGCCCGAAGCCAAGCTCTCCGGCCACCAAGACTTCAAGCCTAGCTCCGAGACATCAAAGCCCGGAGCCAAGCTCTCCGGCCACCAAGTCTTCGAGCCTAGCTCCGAGACATCAAAGCCTGGAGCCAAGCTCTTTGGCCGATATGTCTTCGAGCCCAACTCTGAGATATCAAAGCCCAAAGCCAAGCTTTCCAGCTACCAAGTCTTCGAGCCCAGCTCCGAGACATCAAAGCCCGGAGCCAAGCTCTCCGGCTACGAAGTCTTCGAGCCCAACTCCGAGACATCAAAGCTTGGGGCCAAGCTCTCCAACCACCAAGTCTTCGAGCCCAGCTCCAAGACATCAAAGCCCGAAGCTCAGATCTCCGGCCATCAAAGCCCGAAGCTTAGATCTCCAGCCATCAAAGCTCAGGGCCAAGCTCTCCGGCCACCAAGTCTTCGAGCCCAGCTCCGAGACATCAAAGCCCGGAGCCAAGCTCTCCGGCCACCAAGTCTTCGAGCCCAGCTTCAAGACATCAAAGCCCGGGGCCAAGCTCTCCGGCCACCAAGTCTTCGAGCCCATCTCCAAGACATCAAAGCTCGGAGCTCAGATCTTCGGCCATCAAAGCCCAGAGCTCAAATCTTCGGCCATCAAAGCCCAGGGCCAAGCTCTCCGGCCATCAAGTCTTCGAGCCCAGCTCTAAGACATCAAAGCCCGGAGCCAAGCTCTCCAGCCACCAAGTCTTCGAGCCCATCTTCGAGACATCAAAGCCTGGAGCCAAGCTCTTTGGCCACCAAGTCTTCAAGCTCAGCTCCGAGACATCAAAGCCCAAAGCCAAGCTCTCCGGCCACCAAGTCTTCGAGCCCAACTCCGAGACATCAAAACCTGGAGCCAAGTTCTTCAGCCACCATGTCTTCGAGCCCAGCTCTGAGACATCAAAGCCCAAAGCCAAACTCTCTGATCATCAAGTCTTCGATCCCAACTCTCCGACATCGAAGTTTGGGACACTCAGAAACAAAGGAGAAATCTTTTCTCTGGTCTCATCATATGTGCAAAAAGAAAGAAAAGAGCAAGGCAAGTTGACAAAATGTCTTTTCATTACTTAATAAAAAAGGCTACAATGCTCTTGAGGGCCGACATGCTGGGCAGCCCAAGATGGAAAGCAATAAAAGGGTTACAACTGAAAAGAGGCCCTACTCTACTCTGCTAGTGCCTTCCCTGAATAATGCACAACTGGAGCCTCGCTTCCCACGACCTCCATGTCCAGGACCCATCCTTCAGCCGCCGTCGCTGGCGGGGTTGACTCGGCCACTATCGCTGGCAAAGCTGGTTTGGTCACCGTCACCTGCGGAGCTGGTTCGGTCGTCGCTACTCGCGGGGCTAGCACGGTTGCAATGGTGCGCTCCTCTGTCGAAGCCAAAATAGGAGTTGAGACCTTCGCACCCTTGGAGCCTGGAAGTCGGAGTGCGGCCATCTGCTCATCTGAAAGGATGCCGCATAGCTGAGTCCGGCAGTAAGCAAACCCCTTGAGAAAGGAATCAGTTACTGCCTCCTTGAAGTCCAGCTTGAATCCTCATAAGCCTTATAATTGGCCACCGCCCCGGTGACCTCCTTCTTGGTGGCCTCTGCCTGGATGACCGCCTTGGTCAACCTCTTGTTTGCATCCTCAGCTTTACGGGCGGCCTCGGTGGCTTCTTTTTTCGCGGCCTCAGCTAAACTGATGGTAGTGAAGACCCCCTCTTTACTTCGGTAGCCTTCTGCTCGGCTATCGCGGTCTTCTTCTCAGCAGAGACGGCCCGCTCCTTCATCGCCTCCAGCTCGGCTTGGAGCTCCTTCAACCGGGCGCCCTTTGACTTGAGCTCTTCCTCGAGCTCCCTTGAGCGTCGACCGGTGCTAGCGACTTCGTCCCGGAGGCTCTTAATTGTCATATTAGACTCCTAGAGCTCATCGCTCTTTCACCTCAGTTCGGCCTTCGAGGATTCAAACTCCGCCTCGCACTCCTTATCCCTCCTGACCCAATTGTGACAGTAGTCCAGGATCAATAGGAGCTCGACGCCTTGCTGCATCAAAGATGGTGTTAATCACCATGAAAATGAAGGGGGAAGCGGGGCAGAACAAGAAATTAACTCACAGCATAGAGGTTGGAGAAGGACGTGCTGATGGCGTCGGCCAGGTATCTCCAGCTCCTCTCTCGCCGGTCACAGGACTAGACGAAGAAGTCCATCATCCGCTCGGCAAGTGCCGGGTCCTTGGCAAGGGAGATGTTGGGCCCCAATCTGAAAGGGACTCGATGGCAGTCCCTGTCTCTTTTGCCTGCCACTGGTGCGGGATCATCTGCTCCATCGGTGGTAGAGGCTGTTGGTGCGGACTGGGAGCTCGGCGCCACCTCGGACGAAACTACTAAAATCGGCTCCGCACCTTCTGGCTCCCTGTCCTCCTCGACCTCGACGATCTTCAGAGGAGGGGACACCATCGTGGCAGCAGCGACGACAGATCTAGCCCAAACCACCACCTCGGACTCCGACGCCGGGGCTAGATCGTATTGCCTCGGAGGCTCAGTGGCGGGCTCAGCAACCCTCTTCCTCCTTGGTTCGGGAACGGGCTCGGCTGGCACCGTGCTCGTGCCAGCATCTACCTGAGCCCTCTTCGGAGCAGGCTCGCCGGTGCCCTTCACCTGATTCCTCTCCTCAAAAAATAAGAGGAGTTCCTCCATAGAGAACTTCATGGCTGCACCAAGAAAGAAGACATTAGCTCAAAAAAAAAAAAGAAAGGGAGAAAAGAGAAGGATTTTTTTTTTAAGATGAACTCATCCAACTCTTGTGTTGGGCCGACCCCGGCCTCGTGGAGATTCTGCTCTGACAGCAGGACCTCGAACAAAGGGATCTCGGTAGAGCAAAGCTGGTCGTACACCTCCAAGTCGGCTGCATCGATCACGGAATCCCGGTTGGGGGACCAATCTAGGTCGCTCCAAACCCAGTTGACCCCCTCGACCAAGGCAAAAAAATACCTACTCTTCCATCCTTTGATGGAAGAGGGAAGTTCGAACTTAATACCCCTGGGGCAGGAGGAAAGAGACCACCACCCCTCCTCGGTGGGGTGACGTTTCAAGATGAAAAAGGCCCTGAACAAGGAGAAACAGGCAATAATCCCATGGAAGTGACACAAGACAATGAAGGAAAAAATCATCCTGATGGCTTTCGGGACGAGTTGGGCAGGAACAAGGCGGTAATGGCTCAAGACAGAGAGGAAGAATGGGTGGAATAGAAATCGGAGGCCCCCCGAGAAGGTTTCCTTGTAGAAGGGTATTCGACGTGGGCCATTGGAGATGACCCGCTCCCCTGGTTGAGGAACCGAGAGCTGGACGCCATCCGGGATACCATAGGTGTCCTAGATGGTCACAAGGTCCATGGTAGTGATCATCGAAGCGATCCCCCCGAGACCTATTGACCGAGCATGTTCGGGAGTAGGTGCAGAAGTAAGAAGAAGAAGAGGATGAGGTGGGGGAGAAAGTCCGGGTTCCCTAATCACTATTCCCCCAGGCGCGGGCCTTCGGCTGACCTCGAAGCACGCCACGTCCTCCTCCTTGCCGGAGGAAGAAGAAGGCAGCCTCGGCCTAGAAGACCCAACCTCATCCTGGTTAGTGGTGGGGCGGAAGTTCGGTCCAAAGCGAGACATGGAAGTCAATAAACAGGAAGAGAAGAGCAGAAAGGAGGGGAAGATGGACGAAGATCCGAGGAAGAACCTAGCCCTAAGAGGAGGTCCCTACTCAACCAATATGGAGAAGGAGACTATCATATTCAGAACTTGGGAAGGCAGAAATGGCCGGGGGAGCGAAAAGAAAACATTGGAACGATGGCGGGCACACAGGATTTGAAAGAAGGTTTGTTTTGGGAAAATGGCCTTCCCTTTCGAAGTGACCGATGCCCAACCGTATCGTTACAGCCCCCTATCGGTGGATCTGCGCCATGTGTCATCAATCGACAAGGCTGGCACTTGATTTTGACTGCGGCCGCTCTGAATTCTGCACCCGCAATAACTACTCCTCGGACGTGTCCACGTGGCTCCCCCAGATATGATGAAAGAGCCACTCCGCGAGGCCCCGGCAATCATGGCCATCATTGCACCGGATTCTCACCTTTCCATGTCAGCATTGCATTTACTCCCTTCGCCCCGAGCGCCCCGTGCCAACGGAACTCGGGAGTGGGGGGCAAATGATGTGGCAAGAAGCTGACGTATAATCCCTGTCAGATGCCATGTCAGAAAGGCTACCTTGGTGGACACTCCATCTTGGACTCCTTTGCCGGGCCGAGCACCCTTGATCCGTCAAAGCTCCCTTGATCCGTCAAAGCTGAGCTCCGTCCTTCGCCAGGTCGGCACCCGCAAGCCCGGGGTGCCTAGGCCAGAGTCGAGTGACCTCCTTCACCAGATCGAGCCCTTCGAGGCTGTGCCCCTGGACCGGAGTCAAGACCAGCCCTCCTCCACTAGGTCGAGCCCCTCCGAGGCCGAGCCCTCTGAGCAGAAGTCGAGCCTTCCTCCACCGGGTCGAGCCCCTCCGAGGTCGAGCCCCCTGGACTGGAGTCGAGCCCATCCTCCTCCGCTAGGTCGAGCCCCTCGAGCCGGAGCCGAGTCCCAGCTCTCCAGTTCGGCAACCACCTAGGACAATGCCGCCGGGCACCAATGGGGCAGAGCCACCCTCGAGGCATCGGCGAGCCACCCGAGGATTACAAAGAAGCACCCATCAAATCATAATAACTGTCCGCAGTCACCACTTGCACTAGTAGAGGAAGAAGCTCCCTGACCGAGACGCCACGCTCTCCACCAACCGCCTGCACCACCTAGAAGAGGAAGTCAACCAAGGGATTCAAATCCCAGGGGTGGCGGCCCCTCCAATCAAAATCCTGCCAGGCTTCCCGGAGTGGACCGACCGGAAGGAATGTCAGAGTGCATGGCAGCTTCTTTTATCATGAATCAGGAAATACGTCTCGTCCACGGCACAGAACACTACCACACATGCCTGCCAGCATGGGGAAGATCTCGAGGTAGGCATTCAATGACCACCTAGGCTTAAAAGAACCTTCGGCACCCTCAGCTGGGAGGTACGTAAACCAAACCATGAACATCCAAGCGAGTGAGGGAAAGAAGGCCACACAGGAGGATCAGTCCACCTCGGCCGTCATCTTTCCCAACACACTCGCACCCCCACTCTTACATCATTTTACTTCTCCTAACATGGAGTCCATCAAGAGGGGCTTGACCAAGAGGATCTATTCCCCTAGATCGTCACTAACTTAACCGTCGGAATGCCCTCGCCGGAATCCCGACCCGGGTATCTGACTTTGTTTTGCAAGTCCTGGAGCGCAAGCCATCTCGGAGAAGACAAAGGGTGATCTGATATCGATAGCAGTTATGGGCCACGACGATCTTGATGGCAACACATATCATAATATATTATTATAAATCATATTATTATTTTTCTTATTTTTTATTTTTTTCTAATTTAAAAAATATTAATTTTTAAACATTTTTATTATTTTTTAAATTATAATATATTTATCATAGTTTGGAATATAAAATATTTATTATAATATAAAACATATCATAATATATTATTATTATATTATATTATTATTTTTCATATTTTTTAATTTTTCTAATTTTTTAAATAAATATTATTTTTTATTATTTTTATTATTTTTTTGTAAATTATAATATCTTATTATATTTTGAAATGTAAAATATTTATTATAATATAAAATATATCATAATATATTATTAAATAATATATATTAAATTTTAAATAGAAGAGGGGTAGACGAATTGATAGGTAATTGAAAGAAAATTAGATCAGGTTGGTGAATGACCTATAGCAAATAAACTCAAGTGAGTCCATGCTTCAGGTCAATTGATCGCATTAATGAAAATTGTCTCAATTGGGCCCACAAATGGTCAACCAGAAATGGAATTAGAAAAGAGTGAATTGGGTTTGAAATGGATTAGGGGAGGTGAATTAGATCATAGTGAATGGATTAGTCTCTTAGAAGCATAGACTAATAATTTTCAAAAGGTTGTGTACTTTCATAGCCCTCGTCCCCACCCGGAACGTGAAAACGAACTTCATAATCACCAATATAAGAAGTTGCAATTCTATAATATCATGAACAAAGATTCTAAAATTTTGTTGCAAATACTGCGACAACCCTTGGAGTCAATCATAAACAACCAAATTTTAAACAAATGGCACGGAAAAGTTACAACCAGAGTTTAAAAGTTTAGCTTAATTTACCAACTGTAGTCTACCTTTTGAAGCAGCCAGCATTGTGATTTCGGCCCTCTCCCTGGCCACTTGTTTTGCATGCATTTACTTTTATCAGATCTGTACTTGTTCAGTCCTAACTGGCTCCTCCCTGTGCAATCAGTTCATTCTCCAACCAGACCAACTGAGCAACAAGACCAATTTTCAAACTCAAGATCAAGTCCCACCACAATATTTAGGCCTGGCTGAGACCTCAAAAACAAGGATCAGGTTGCGTGCTCAAGTTTCAGCCTGCCTAGAGCTGTAATTTTATTCAATGGTGGTGATGATAGTTTATGAAGTACAACACCAAATGGATAGAAGGAAGCATGGAGACAGTAAGTTGCTTTACCACGGGAATTCTGGTCCTTCATACCTCCCTAAGTACCAAGAAACAGTCAGGAAGCGATAAAACTTGCTAAGGCACCCTACAGGTACTTTTTTCTTACCAAATGAATTTTGCTGTAGTGCTGGAGCAGTTGCCTCCGAATGAACCATGTCAAAAGAAGAAAGAGCATCAAACACTGTTCTAGGAATCAGAGGTAGTGCAGCAAATTTTGCTCACCTATAGCAAAATTTTGTCACCCTCAGTGCCATTATCTTCTCAGAACCGATATATATGGTTTGGATAGGAATGGAGTCTAAGCTCTCAACTGTGTAAAGGCAAGTACAAGGCATGGAGAAAAAATTTAATAAACTTTCTATACCACAGGTTCCATCTAGACTCATGAATTTAGCAAAAAATACTTTGTAATTTAGACCTTTTATTGAAGCAGCAAATGACATCAAGTTATAATGGATTGAAGTTCATATTAATTGAACAATACATCAAGTGGTCATTATCAATCAGCAATGACTAAAATTTGTTAATGGTTACAAATATGAAATAACTTTGCTCTTGTATAATTACAATGGAAGACAGAAAATACTATAACATCACATTTATCACCACTGCAAGATGATCATGACTTTGTATATAATGGCTTCCAATATGTTTAATTCAGCCAGGGTGAATGCTTGATTTGAGTAATAGATGCACTACACCTTCATTCTAGCATAGCAGTAAAGGGTCAGAAGGACATGATCTCATGATAGCTTACATAAACTGGTAAAACACATAACGCTTACATAGCAAAATTCACGACAATGCATTTGGAAATAATATATTTTCTGCTCAAAGTTTGCAATTATACTTGCAAACCTACATTGCATTTTGGAATGCAAGTGCTTGGTGCTGACGGCTCAGATAATTCAACTTGAAGAATTCTAGCCAATTTCTCTGACAGGAATATGCTGTATTTTATGCCAATCAGCTCCATTTCTTTCGCAACGTTGTTGCAGCAAAGGGCATCCACTGATGGCTAGATATTTCAGTGAGTAAGGCATTCCTTCGGCCTGTAGTGATGTGAGCATTGGAACATTGTGAATTTCCATATGATTAAGAGAAGGTAACAAATGCATTAGGCCTGGCAGGGATTCGAGATTGTCACAAACACAAAGTCGAAATTCTTTTAGTGTTGCAGGCAGTCCCCCCTCAGCAAAGGATGCTAGTTTTGGGCATGATGATATCTCTAAAAATTCAAGAGAAGCAAGATCTTGCAAGGCCAGAAACTCAAGATTACCACATCCTTCAATTTTCAGTTTTCTAAGAAATCTCAAGTTATGAAGATTGACCCTTCTGGGTATAGATTTAAGACAAGACAATTTAGAAATGGTCAGCGAGGACAGAGAGGTAAGCTTAGGAATCCACGAGATTATTTTTGGATTGCCTCCTTCTATCACCAACTCCTGAAGGAATGGAAGCACAGGAAGAGACAATAGTTTGCCGCAGTTTCTCACCTCAAAATAGTCAAGAGAATGTGGTAGGAGAGAAAGTTCATTTATCTTGGGGCAATCTGAGATGACAAGTTTTTTGAGGCAAGCCATTTCACCTCGTTTTACCTCATACCAACTCTCCAAGTTGTCCATTTTTGCTATAGACAACATCTCTAGCGAGGGAAAACCCATAGTATTGTCATTACTGAGAACCACATGGCCCATGTGTTGCACTTCAGGCAGCCCTTCTACATAGAGATTTCTGAGCTGTGGCAGCTTTTCCACTAGAGGGAGGACTCCACATCTTCTGCAGTCGAAGAGTTTCAGTGTCTCTAAATTTGAAAATGATTGATCCTGAAGCCAATTTGGAAATGAAGTTCCATTGTAGTTATCTATCCATAAACTTCTGATGTTGGTGTGTGGACGGAGGTTTTCAATTACTTGTTCTTGACTTCCGGTCTGTGAGTTAGAACAGGTGCTTTCACTCCATCTCAGCATCAGAAAGTCAATGTATTTTTTGTTCTTCAAATTTGCCTCTTCGGCATCCTTCACATTGACTACATTTTCCAGTTTTGAGATACATAGTTCTCCGTCGAGATTCAAGTCCTTTAGCTGCCCTAAACCACATCCACTCTCTGCAGAGGCACTGAACCTTGATAAAGTTCGCAGAGAAGTTAATTGGCCAATCCCTGGTGGCATGGAAATCAAATCAGTCCATCTATTTCTATGCTTTTCCCAGTCCAGATGCAAACCCAGATGCCGAAGATTAACCAAGTTGCTCATGCCTTTGGGTAATTCTAGAAGCTTGTTGCACTCACCAAGTTCCACTACCTGCAGATTGTAAAGGTTACTGACAGATTCTGGCAACCTCTCTATCTGCGTGCCATAAAGGTTGAGGAACCGCAGATGAATTAGCTTTCCAATAGAATCTGGTAACACAACTAATTCATTCTGTCGCAGATCTAAAGCACGTAAACACTCCAAATTTTTAAACAGATCATGTGGAACCTGCTTTGTTGGCGCACCATTTTCAGGAAGCAATATAAATGCTCTTAAGCTTTGGTTCTCATAAATCTTCTGAAATGTTCTGGGATCCATATTCTGAAGGCATGACACCACATAGCGAGCATTCTTTGATTCACCATGTAGTGCATTATTCTCAATTCTCAAACATTCATGTTCAGAAACAAATTGTGCTAGCTCATGCATTAGGCCTGGCATTTTGTACTTCAGTTTTGATTGTTGGTTGCTGCTAGAGATATGAAAAAATGACCTCCACAGGAGATAGTCAAAGTACCTCCTGCCAATATTCTCCAATGACCTCACTCCCCTAGGCTTAACAAGACCAACCGCAATCCACAATTTGACTAATTCATCTATATCAAACTCATAACCATTGGGAAATATAGAACAGAAAGCAAAACACTGCTTCAGATGCAATGGCAAATGATCATAACTCACCTTCAAAGTCAGTAGGATTTGGTTGGTATCTTCTGGATCCGGCAGATCACTTAATACACTTCTCCATTCCTCTTCATCTGTTTTACTGTACAAGAGGCGGCCGATCGACTTCGCTGCCAAAGGTGATCCCTGACACTTCTTGACTATCTCCCTACCGATCTCCACCAAGTTCTGGTGCCGATCCCAAGCTCCTGGCTTGAATGCTAGGTTCTGGAACAACGACCAGCAGTGCTCATCCTCCAGACCATTCAAACGGATTGGAGGCAATGTGCGCATGTTCCTCGAGACTAGTTCACTCCTAGTAGTTACCAAAACCCTGCTTCCATTTCTTCCAGCCATTAAAGGAGCTCCCAACTTCTCCCAATAATCATGCTCCTCATTCCAAACACCATCTAGCACCAGTAAGAACTTCCTCCCACTCACCAGCTGCCGAAGCCGGTGCTGCAGCAGCTCCAAGTTTGAAAAATCACATCTTTTTCTAGTCGTTACCTCAATAATCTCCTTTGTAGTCTTCTTCACATCAAACCCTTGTGAAACACCCACCCAAATCCTCAAAGGGAAGACCTTTACCACTTCTTGGTCACCAAAGGCATGTCTGGCAAGCGTCGTCTTCCCGATTCCTCCGGCTCCGACTACCGAAACAACGGCAACTCCATTTCCGCCATCCGAGATCAACAATTGAGCAATCTCTTTTTTCTTATCATCGATGCCAATGATTAAGCGCTCACCTTGGAGAGAGCCCGCCTCCGGAGGGAGGCGTTCTTCCCTGACCTGAGTTCTCCTCCTGGACTCGCCCTCCCTGAGATGGAGACTATCCCGGTCCTCGTCAATGGCTCTGTATTCCTCCCAGATCTTGGCGATCTTTCGTGAAATCTTCAGGCTCAGGAGCCGAACTGGGTTGATGTAGGAGTGCAAAGACCGCTTTCTCTTCCGAGAGTGGAATTTGAAGATATTAACCCGTGTCTCGATCTCGTCGAGGAGGTCCTCGGCGTCGAAGGCGATGTCTTTGAGCTCGGAGAGCCACAGCCGGACTCTGCAGTCCTCGATGAAGCGGGTCTCCTCGGCGTCCTTGAGGAGGGCGCGGATGCGGACAACGGTGCGGCGGAGCTTTTCGAGGTCGGCCTCGACGTTTAGAAGCCCGGAGAGAGAGGAGCAAATCCAGGAGAGGCCGTCGTAGCCGACGTCGACAAGCTTCTGGGCGAGGGGATCAACGAAGTTCGACAGCGATAGGAGCTCCCGCATTAGCGTCCGGAGATCCATGGGCGTCGCAGTCGCCGGCCGGAGGAGGAGATCCGCCGGAAGGTTGGCTTTGCCTTCGTGTCGGTTGACTTGGTGGCGATGACCGACTGAGTCTGTCCTAACCCTAAATCCGGCGCTCATTTATTTTGCGCTGGAAGGCCTAAGCTTTTGGGACAACTGCTGGGAAAATTACGCATGCTGCCGGACTCCGACTTTAGTCCTTCGCAGCATGCGAAATTCTTTGCATAGACACCGCACGCGGTATAGAAATTTTGAGATAAACGGCATCATCTTTCTTTATTACTTCACAAGTATTCAAGCTAGCGTGTTGAAATAGAATATGATTTGGGTTGGGATAAAAGGATTGGACCCATTTGTTAAAAACTAGATGAGATTTCGAAAGTTGATGAAAAGGTAAATCAATCTTAAATGGAAGAAGACAAACAGATTTACATCCAGGCTGATCAAGGTACAAGACCGATCGAGATACAAAGCCGATCTATGTTTGAGGCCGATCGATGCCCAGGATTGACATGTAACCAAGGCTGATTCAAGATATAAGATTGACATGTGCACAAAGCCGATTCAGGCGTAAAGCCGATCAACCACTATGGCTAATTTGAGCATCCAGTCAGTCATGATATAAATCCGATCAATTTATTAAGTTGATCGAGAAATGAAGATAATAGAGAGTGAGGAAGTCACTCTACCAGAATAACTGATTATAGTTATTATATGCACGTGGTAGTTTCTAACGAAACTAACCGCTTCAGGCCCTTCTAACTGAATTCAGTTAAAGCCCAAGTCTATAAATACCGGTAAATGGAGACCTCCAAGAGGTAAGTGAGTTCGACTGGCAAGAACACTCTTATTTCTCTAGCCATTTTTTTCTCAAATCCTTTATCTATTTTACCCGAACCCTTTTGCTTACTTAAGCATCAAAGTGTCCCCCACCGGAATCCCTCTGGTGAGTGGACTTGTTTTATAGAATCAGAAGGAGCCCAATCGAGTAAATTCATCGGTGCTTTGGAGTCATATTGGTTCGGTAACAATAGATTGGCATGCCAGGTAGAGGAAAGAGATAAATTTTTAGAAATCTTGAGGAGAAAAATGGTGAAAGGAAGGGCATAAAATCTTTTTGCTGGAAGAATTCATCCATCATTCAAGAAGAACGATCCACTTCCAGATAATGAGAATGTAGTCCCTACTGTTAGTTTGGGCCAGCAACAATTGGGAGTTCTCCTGAATAAGATGGAAGTCCTTACTGCCACTATACAAAACTTTCAAGAAATGGTAGTCGGTAGACAGCAACGACCTATTTCTTCCAAATGAAGCCAATGTTCACCTCTACATGAGATCTGACATCCAAGTCCAAGCCATCGTTCTTGTCATCAGCGATCATCAAGCTGATGCTCCCCCACACGACGGAGTTCCCGACCCCATGATCATGAAGAAAGTTGGAATAAGGGGAAACGCCCTAGATCCTACTCAGTTTCTTCCAACGAATCGACCCTTAAAAGTGCCCAGCGGAGCCTAGATAGTTGAAAGATGGATCGTTTTGAAAGAAAATTCTACATAATAGAATTGTAAGTCACCAAGCTTGATGACCAGAGGAGGACAAAAGACAGAATGATTTCCTGTGATATACGACCACTTTTCTCTAAGAAAATCATGGAAGAAAAAGTTTCACCTCACTTCAAGATTCCCTTGGAGCCTTATGATAGAACAACTGATCCCCTTGATCACTTGGATAGCTTTAAAGCTCATATATTGATCTAGGGAGCAACGGATGCCCTTCACTATCTCCATTTCTGGCCACCCTCAAAAAAGCTACTAGGATGTCGTACTCGAGTCTTCGACTAGGTACCATCTACTCCTTCGAACAATTAGAAAGATTATTTGTATCTCATTTCAGGACTAGCCAAAAAATGCCAAGGAATTCAAACAGCCTTTTCTTCATTCAACAACGGGAAGGTGAGACATTGAAAAACTATATGGCCCGATTTAACTCTACCACATTAGAGACCCCTGACCTCAACAAACATGTTGCCATGTTCGCGATGAAAAAAGGGCTTTGGGCATCTCGATTCACTTTTTCCTTAGACAAAAGGTTTCCTATTAACTACTTCGAGTTGCTGGCATGCACTCAAAAATATACTCAAGCCGAAGAACAGGCTGCCAGCCGACGCCAAGTGGAAGGAAAGCCGGCATCAAAAAAGAAAAATGTTAAAGGCAACGGACTTTGGTCTCCCAATGATATGCTGAACTAGCGGCAAAATACAAAGCCGAAGAATCTGATCGGCAAAAGTTATGTTGGCAAATACGTTGCTTATATTCCTCTGTCTCTCCCTAGGGAGAAAATATTGATGAAAATAAAAAAGGAAAGCTTCCTCCAAAGGCCACGGTCGATGCGAGTGCCAACAGCCTCGCACAACAAATCTAAGTATTGCTGTTTTCATAGAGATCATGGACATACCACCGAGGAATGTATCCAGTTGAAAGATGAAATTGAAGAATTGATTAAGCATGGATATCTAGGAAAGTATGTCCACAACCAAGACCACCCAGTTGAGACAGTAGCCCCAAGGCAAATCACAAACGATACGAAACTCCTTAACCAGCAGCCTATCGATGGCATGGTCGGCATGTTGCACCATTAGCCACATCACGAAGATGCCATTTTCCTAAAGAGACCTCGAAGAAACGATGCCTTCTGCTTCTCTGATGATGACTTGTAGGGAGTCCAAGTACCCCATGACAATCTTGTTGTAATCTCTACTATAATAGCAAACTATGATGTACGAAGGATTTTGATAGACAATGGAAGCTCAACTGAAGTTTTACTCTACAATGCCTTTCTCAAAATGATTTATCTAGAGATAAATTACGGAGAACATCAGCACCCCTGATCGATTTCGACTAAAATCCCGTAAGGGTGGAAGGAGAAGTAACTCTTCCAGTAACACTCGGGACTAAACCAAGGTAGAAAACGCTCTCGATCATTTTTATGGTTGTCTAAACACCTTCAGCATATAATGCTATTTTAGGATGACCCATCCTAAATAAATTTTAAGCTATCGTCTCCACTTACTATCTGCTAGTTCAATTCCCTACTCAAAATGAAATCGATGAAATAAAGGGAGATCAACGGATGGCACGCCAGTGCCTGATGATTCAAGACCGGCCATCGATCGGCAGAATGACACCAGAACAAATAGACCCCCGAGATCGGACTGAAAAAGCTGGAGAACTGGTGGAAATAACCATTCCCATACCTCTCACAATAGATGATCCGACTAAGGTGGTTCGGATCAAAAGTCTACTTGATGAAGATTAGAAGACAAGACTGACCAACTTTCTGCAGAAAAATATCGATATCTTCGCATGGTCAGCCACTAATATGTTAGGAATTCCTCCTTAAGTAATTACTCATGAATTTAAGGTAGATCCCCAAAGCCGACCAATCCATCAGAAGAAAAGAAACTTTACCTCGGAGAGATAAAAGGTCATTAATGAAGAAGTGGTTAAACTTCTTGATGTTGGGTTTGTCAGGCAAGTTCATTATCCCAATTGGTTAGCCAATGTGGTAATGGTGAAGAAAGCCAATGACAAATGAAGAATTTGCTTTGACTACACTGACCTTAATAAAGCCTGTCCCAAGAATAGTTTCTCTCTATCCAAAATTGATCAGCTTGTTGATGCCACTGCAGGGCACAAGCTTTTAAGCTCTATGGATGACTTCTCATGGTATAATCAAATATGCATGAACCCTGAAGATGGAGAGAAGACATCCTTTATCATGGACAGAGGACTATATTGTTACAAGGTGATGCCCTTCGGTCTTAAGAATGCTGGAGCAACATATCAAAGGTTAGTCAACAAAATCTTTGGAGACCAGATCGGCAAAACTATGGAAGCTTATGTGGATGACATGATCATTAAAAGTATTAACGCTGACGATTACATCGGAGATCTCCAAAAAGCCTTTGACACACTTAGAAGATACTAGATGAAGCTTAACCCCGTTAAATATATTTTTGGGGTGACATCAAAAAAATTCTTAGGCTTTATGGTCACTAATCGAGGAATCGAAGCTAATCCAGAGAAAATTTGAGCTATACTTGATATAAGACATCCTATTAATAAAAAGGAAGTTCAGCAGCAGACTGGACGGATTTCATCTTTAAGCCTATTCATATCTCGATTGGCTAAAAGGTGCCTTCCTTTCTTTAAAGCCTTGCATCATTCCAAAGACTTTGAGTGGTCGGATAGCTGTCGATAAGCTTTTGAAGAACTTAAGAAATATTTGGTCTATTCGACCCTACTATCTAAACCTGAAGAAGGAAAATATTTATATCTCTACCTCGTGGCATTTGATGAAGCTGTCAGCTCTGTGCTTGTCAAAAAAGGGTCTGACGGAACTCATAAACTCATTTACTACATCAGCAAAGTACTCCATGATGCTGAGGTGATATATCAAAAGATCCAGAAGCTTGTCTATACCTTGGTGATATCAACGAAGTGTCTCGGACCTTATTTCCAATCTTATCTGACCACTGTGCTGACTGACCAACCCTTAAGGACCATTCTGCAATGCCTTGATACTTCAGGCAGAATCACCAAATGGGTAGTAAAGTTGGAAGAATTTGATATTTTATATCAGCCATGATCAGCGATGAAGGCTCAGGTACTAGCTGATTTTATAGCTGAATGCACCTGGAGCAATAATGAAGATGAGACACAGATACCTATTGAAGATGAGGAAAATGATTCTACTTAGGTTCTTCATGTGGATGGTACCTCAAATTCCTCTGATTTTGGAGCCGGCTTGGTGGGGGTGCCAGGATCAGACACAGATTACTAAGCCCTATCTGATTTACTTAGCCATGTGTCAAAGTTTTGTAATCAAGTAAGATTGAGTCATGTAATAAGTTGAGGCTAGTTGATTTGTCTCAACCTCGGTCCAGTCATTGAGTCCTGTACTTGAAATCAGTCCAGTATCAGTTCAATTTTTGTACAAGAGAAGAGGATACCCTATTTTGGAGTTCGACCAAACCTCATACAGGAGCTAGAGACCTTCACTTTAGCTTGTTTGCTCTTGTTTGCCACCCCAGGGTCCAAGATTCATTCCATATGCTCTAGATGCCTTGATACCCTCTAGATGCCAGAGTATATTCCCAGACTAGGATGCCCCATGATTCTAGAGATATACTAGCGCCCCAGGCCAAGAAATTCCAAGCCCAAGAGTCAAGCCCATGCACCCCAGAACCAAGATGCCAGGAATATACCAGGTCCATGCACTCCAGCCCTTGGAAGCCAACCAGGGCCCATCTAAAATTTGTCCAAGCCCAAGAGGATGCCCATTTGCTGTTGCCCCATGAGTTCAAGCCGAATTCAAGTGGATCTAAAGTGGTTTGATCGATCCAAGAAGGGAGGAAGAAGATAAGGTCAACATGGAATTTGCCTTCCTAACCTATTAAGGATTTCTAATCCTAAGTTCTTTGGGAATTGTAATTGGACTCAAAGTTTGTAACCCTTTTCCTACTCAAATTATGTGATCTTAACCTAATTAGGAGAGGGCATGGGAACTTTATAAATACCCCACCTCTTTTCCTCTTGTAAGCATTCAACTTTTGATAAAATAAAACTCTGGTATTTTGTTTAGCCTTTGGTGTTTAAGTTTTTTTGGTGATTGTTTTTGTGCCCTAGCTGAACCCTGCCCCTAGCTATCTTCCACGTCAAAGTGCTGCCCTAACCTTCATCTTCCACGCCCCAAGGAGAAGAAGCTTGGCCATCCCCAGCTAAGAAGCATCCTTCTTCCCCAGGCTGCCAACAATTCTAAGCCGTAATCCTTCTTTCTTCTAAGACTTAGTTTCCTTTCCTTTGTTTACTTGTTTCTTTGATTAACCTCTGACGCTTGTAGGATCCCCGTGGTATTCACCTCCAAGGAGGAGGCCCTCTTTGCCTTCAGGACTATCCTAGATTGCTTTCAGATTCGAAAACTACAGGCTTGTCTTCCAGGCGCCATCCAGAGTGCTGAGAGAACTCTTCATCACATGGATCTTCAATCTCTGCCTGGTACAAATCTTTTCCCTCCTGATTTTTGACTAGTTTAAGGTATGCTATCCTAAACTAGGGGTTTCTCAATTCCTGGGTCCTATCTTTTATTATTATGCATGTGTCTTTTTGCAGGTATGATAGTTTCTTTCATTACATATTTGCCTACAATTCTTTACTTGCTTTCGGGTTATTAGCCTACAAACTTAAATCCATAAAATTATAAAAAAAATAGATTTTCTATTTTTCCTTCATCTACATCAGTCCTAGGATCATCCTGCATCAGTTTGGTATCAGAGCTAGTTTAGGATAGTTGCATCTTCATCAAAAACATAAAAAAAAATTGCATCTCTGATTTTCTGCATCTTATCTTCTGCATTAGGTGTCTAGATTTCAGTTAATTTTGTCTATCTAGGAATTTTATTTTTTTATGAAATTCGCATTACATGTTCTCTATTTAGTTATAATAATTATCATAATTTTTAATTATTTTTATAGAAATATAAAAATATAGAAATTACTACATCTTGGGAACCCTAACTAAAATCCTGAGATTTCTACACCAGTCTGAAAACCCTAGGAGTTGCAACATCGTCTGATTTTTGTTTTGTATAAAATTTAGTAGAGATCATCACCACTATCCAATCTCTGTTTTGTAATTTGTTTAGATTTTTTCTGCCACAAAAACTATGTCAAATTTTGCATCAAATCGAATCCTAATTATTTGATTCTGTGATTTCTGCACACCTGACTAAACCTAACCTAACCAACTTCCAAACCCCTCAATCCCAAGCCCAATTTTATTTTCTAACCTAATCAACATAAACCTAACTTGCCATCTCATAAAATACCCAAAAATATTTCTATTTTTTTGATTTCATTTTGAACATGATCCCTAAGAAAATGATGTTTAATTTCTATATGCTTTGTTCTAGAATGCTGAATTAGATTTTTTGATAAATTAATAGTACTTGTGTTGTCACATTTGATAGAAATTTTAGATTGTGTAACACCAAAGTGGTGTGGACACTAGGGCCAGAAAAGATCAATAGGTCGAACCCAAATCCCTATGGATCACCTGTGAATAAAGCCATGAACCCAAACCCCTTTTACATATAAATATTTTATTTTAAATTTTGTTATTTAGGATTAATTGGATTTAGCCCTGGACCCAAAATCGAGTCTGTAAAAAAACTCCTGAACTCAAATGAAACTTGTATATATATATTTACCTAGTTGGGTTTAGCCCTTTTTACCAACTGTAATTAGGGTTTTTTTATTTTTTTAGCCTTTTGGACCAAACCCCTTTTACCAAGTTGAACCACTTGTTTACATGTCTGGCCTTTTGATCAAATTGAATTCCAATTGGTCAAGTAAGGCTTTACTTTTTTGGTTGGTTTAATTAGTTTTGAGTCCTGTAATTATTAGGTAATTTAGTTATTGAGTCCTATAATACAAGGGGGACCCAATTGAAGACCTATGTGACTTCATGTGCACTCAAATCAAGATCCATGTGCACCTAAATAAAGACAAGTCATGTGACTTCATGTGCTAGCCCAAGTCACTTGTCATATGCAACCACTTCTTGGCACCATCTTTTTCAAGAATTTGGACAACATCACATGACTTTTGGACATCACACACCACATCACCCAGGACATTTTCACATGGCATGCCACTTATGTTTGGACATCCCACATGCCATGTTATTTATCTTTGGTCGGCCACATGCATTCAAGAATTAAATGGCACCACTTATTTTTAAAAAGAGTAAAGCAGAAGGAGTCTCCAAATTAGCGCCCTCCCACTCAAATAAATCATGCCAAAATTCCAAGGAGTTGGCCAAGCTTCTTTTCCTCTCTTCGATGCCAACTTCCAAGAGTTTCAAGCCTAGTTGATCGCCCAAAGTGAAGGAAATTTTGTATCTTTCTACCTCAATTGTTTAAATCAAACAGATTCCAAGTTGCTCAAGATTAGAGAACTCAAGAATCCTATAAGAACTCTTGAGTTTTCTTCTATCCAGACTGGAAAGTCCACTATCCTGAAGGAGCCCACATCATCCAGACTCCAGAGTCCAGCAATCAAGGCAACCCATGAAGCAATCTTGGCCTTTCATCAAGACACTTCACCAATCCTCAACCTTGGTGCCCACTTGGATGGAGAATTCCATGATGTCGCCCACCTTGGAGAGAGTCCCATATTAGCCCAAGAGCAGGAGTCCAAGATGCCCGGAGCAAGGTCTCCAGGAGTTGTTGCCTAAGGGAAACAAACACTAGTCTTTGTAACCCTTACATCTCTGGTTGTTGGACTATAAATACTCCATCAACCTCCCTGTATAATTAATGATTATTGATGAAATACAATGACATTCTCTCAAATTTTTTCTTTGCTGTGTGCATTGCGGGGTGTGAGGCCCTTTCCTTTATTCTTCAGAACATCGCGGGGTGTGAGGCCCTACCTATCCAGACATCAGAAAAACCCTAGCTGACTTCTTCCTTCCCTTTTCTCTTTCACTTTTCCATCCTTTCCCTTCTTTGTTTCTTTCTAATTGAAATCTTCTTTTGTTGAGTGATTGCAGGTGATCAGGAACTAAAGTCGAGGTGTTCTTGCCTTGGAACAAAATTGTAGAAGATCGAAGCTTGAAGATCGAAATATTGAAGCCTTGTCGCAAAATCCTAAGAGTTCCAACAAATCTACTTCAGAGGGAAAATTCTACGTTTGTAAAATTCAAAAACCTTTCCCTACTCTTTAGTTTATGATCTTTGAAAGTAGATCCTAGTTTACGGTGGTTTCTTAGCTACCAAATCCTGATTTTTTTAGTTGCTTTGCTTGATCTACAAGTGCAAGCATAAACTAATTGACTAGTTTCTATAATTGCTTCCTTTGAGTCTTTAAAAAAATTAAAAATTATAAAAAAATTAATCTCTATTTTTTTGCTAATTAAGTTTAAAATTAGTAAACTAGGTTTTTATAATTGTCCTGCATCATTTTAGTATCAGAGTGAAGGTTAAACTAGGGTTTAATTGCTAGTTCTGAAATTTCTGCATATCTAAAACTAGGCTAAAATTAAAACTACATAAAATCTATCTAAAAAAATTTAAAAAAATTAGAAATAAATTTTATTTTAATCCTCTATTAATCTCAAAAAAAAATAAGATAAAATTTTTTTATTTGCTATATTTTGGTGGAAGGAAATCATGCCTTCTGAGCGAGGATATGCAAGTATACTGTTATGACCCATGGAAGTAATGAGCTATGGCCATATATGATATCCTGGGATTGGATCAGATCTGAAATTTAATTTTAAGATAAAAAAAATTAACTTCTATTTTTTTGCTATTTTTAATTATTTTATTGCTTCATTGCATATTAGGGTTTCATCTTGTGTATGCATCATCAAGTAACCGAATCTTAAGGGCACTTGCGCATCTCAGATCAGGGCAGGAGCTCATCACATGTCCTAGGTGATGTAGGATGACTCTAAGATTGCTAAAGATGTAGAAAAAATAGTAAACTAATTTTTTTATTTTTTTTATAATTTAGGTTTGTAGGCTAAATTCTCAAAATAAAAGTAAGAACTAGCAAATAGGATAGCAATGCAAAGAATCATCGTATCGCAAAATAACTCATGCAAGATAATGAAAGATAGGACCTAGAAATTGAAAAACTCCCAATTTAGGATATCTAATCTTTATCAAATCAGATATCAAGCGAAGGGAAAGATGTTACCAATCAGTGATTTGAAGAACTTTCGATGAAGATAATACACAGTACTCTGATTGGAGCCTGGATGATGAAGCTCGGTTCCCTTGAATTTGATGACTGATTTGGGTGGTCCTAGAGGCAAGGAAAGCCTCCTCTAGGGAGGTGAAACATCTCGGGGATCCTGCAAATGTCAGGGGTCAATCAAAACAGTAACAACAAAATAATAAAAGGAGATTAGATTTTGTAGAAATCTGAAATCAGGGTTTGTATATGGCGGCTTAAAGAATGATGTTGTTCTTTGCTTTGGGCGGCCTAGTGTACTCTTCCTTTGGGCATGTGATGGCAGCAAGCTAGGGTGTGGAAGGATGCTAGGGCAGCAAGGATGATTAGGGAACATAAAGTAACCAAAGAAACACAAAAACTCCAACACCAACACGAGAACACAAGTTCTTAAACCAAAATTTCAGCAAAGATTTAATTCATGTGATAAAAGTTTTTACAAGAGGGGAGGGGTGGGGTATTTATAGAGCTCCCATGCCCTCTCCTAACTAGGGTTACACTTAGGATAGGACTAACTCTCCTTAAGGTATTAGAAAAAGTAATCCTTAAGAGGTTAGGAAAGAAAGCCTTAAAAGGTTAGGACTTTGACTAGTCTTCTCCTTCTCCCTTCATGCTTTGACCTAGTCTTCAACCAACCCTTGGACCAAGACAACCAAGTGAGGACGCCTCTCTTAGGCATGTTGGGCCTCATGGGCATAGCAAGGGGCATCCAAGAGGTGAAGGGTGCATGGGCTTGGGCCTCCTGGAAGCTGGGATGGCCTGGTAGCCTGGTAGCAGGAATATTCCTTAAAATCTTGCTTCTTAAGGGCTTGGGTTTGGCACCTGGGCTGGGCATAGATAGACCTCTGGTTGCATGATATGACCTGGTCTAGAAATATACTCTGGAATTTGGAGGGAATATGGGCATCCAGAAAGTATCTGGAAGGAATCAGGGTTTCTAGAAAGCATTTTGGATCCTTGGGTGTCACACAAAATCCAACAAGCTGATGTAGTGGCCTCTGACTTTTGGATGTTGCTTGGTGGAACTCCAAAATAGGGTAACCTCCTCTTTTGTTCAAAATTTGAACTCATACTAGACTCATGGCTAAAGTACAGGACTCAAAATACTGACTAGGGTTGAGGGTTGAGACAAATCAACTAACCTCAACTTATTATAGGACTCAATCTTAATTGATTACAAAATTGTGACAGATGACTAAGGTTCTATAATTAAAATCTTAATCAATAAACCATATGGGATCTAGGGATCTGTGTCTGATCCTGGTGTCTCCACCAATTCTCCTGGGGTAGGAGGAACTCGACCCCGTCGAGTTCGGATCAATTGGCTCAATGAGGGTCTAGGTTGAGGCACTGCAGATTTGCACCAACATTTCACAAGTCCTCAAATTTTGATCGACCTTGCCACCGGACCAAGTACCACTGACAGTCTCCATCCCAGGTACTGATGGCTTGATCGTCCAGGGTTTTCTCAATCTTTTCTTCATTAAAAGGCCAAATTGTATGTGGTCGCTCTAGGATGGGTTCACTCACAAAGAAAGGGAGTGGCTTAAGGGGCTCGCTGGGTATCACTGTTGGCACCCTAGTCTGTATAAGATCTAAGATGATGAAGGTGGAGCTAATACCTAAATCAGGATATATCTCAGGTACATAGGCATTGGGTCCAGTATTCTTCATTATTTTGGATGGGCCAGCTTCGCGAGTAGAAAATTTCTTTATCATCATATATTCCTCTACATAAAATTCTTTATCTTTTCTTTGAAAATTAGCCAAGTTTTTATTTAATTCATTACTTATGTTTAGCTTTTGATAAATTTCATGATGCATATGCTGTGCAGAGGCTAGTGTAGGTGCAAACATGTAATTCAGGCTGTGAATTTATTGGACTCAACTAATACCTAATAGACTCGACTAGACATCCCTATCAAAGAAAATTTTATTGGACTCTATGGAACAAAACCTAACAGACTATAAACTCTTTAGGTTTGATCCTATCATGGAATGCACATAAGAATTTACTATGTACACTTACTAAATGCCAGAGGATATGCAAGAAGTAAGATGCAAACCTAACATGCACAATGTATGTATGCATCATGCTTACTTCTACAAAATGCAAATGAATGATTAAAGAAACATAAGAGAATTTATGAAAAGGTAGAAAATATGAGGTGGATTCAGAGTTAGTCTAGTAAGGTAGAAAGTATGAAAAGGGTTCAGGGTTATTTGGAAAGAGTAGGATATAAGAAGGGGTGTCAGGGATTAATCCTAATCTAATAAGGTTGACCTTAAAGGGTTGGTGTCTATCTACTAGGTCTGCCTTATAAAAGAATGGGTCACTAATTTTAGGAAAAAGATCTTCAATTGGGATCAAGGAAGTGACTTCATCCTGAGGGTACTAGGTAAGATAAGACAAGTCTTCAATAAACTCTTCTGGCTCAAGAAATTTAGGACTAGGCTCTACAATTAGATCTTCTTCTAAAGTCTCCTCCAACTATTCTTCCATTGTAGCTTGGGTGTGATCTGGGTCATCTAACTCTAGGTTGACTACTATGTGGGTATGGTCAGGGTCAACTGATTCTAGGATGGCTTTTACCTAGGTATCTATTGATTCAACTAACTCTAAGTCTTCTATGGAGAATTCCTTTTCTTCCTCCTCATACTCATCTACTAAACTTGGGTTAGCCTCATATATCTCCTCTTCAAGGTCATTTGGGTGAACCAATGAGGTGGTAAGAGGGGGTAGACTAAGGAAAAATTGACTAATGACTGGGGTGATAAGGGTGGGTTGGCTAAGGTGTTCCTCTTACTAACAGTGGGTTCATATCTAAGGGTACTAATCCTACTAGGCACAAGCTGACTAAGGGTTATGGGTTCATAGGTTATGGGTTCAGTCATATGGGTCTTGTCTAGGATTCCTAACTGATCTCTTACTTGGCCAAAACTAGTGGCAATTGGTTGATCCTTGTGGTTGTTTGGTTGTTTGTTTGGGTTATCTGGTTGATTTGAGTGGTCAACTAGGCAAGCTGGGTTTGGGTTTGGTTCATCTGGGTATCAGATTGGTCAAACCTAGTATTTATCTGGGCTAACTGATTTTGGGTTTGATCATGTTTGAGGTCCCTCTGGGTATCAAATTGGTCAAACCTGTGGTTCATTTGGGCAAACTGATCAGTCATGGCTTTCATGAAGGCCTCAAAATTGGAATGCATGGCTGAGCTGGGTTGAGTTTTGGACTTTTGGTATTGAGTTCCTAGTCTACTGGCCATGCAATAAATAATTAATCAAAGGGATGTGGTGCAGCTAAGCATGCAAAAGGTTAGTACAATCTAAGGTTTCCTAGACCTAGAGCCAAAACTGAATGGGCCAGCTCAACTTACACTTAACCCAATAGCTAATCCTTCCTCTGGCCAAGTAGAGGGTGGGAGTGTGGGAGGCCCCCCTTGCTTTCATAGGGACCCAATTAAAAATCACAACACCACTTAAGTCGTTTGACTATGGACCCTCGACCTTAGACATCAGATTTCAGTAATAGCCATAGGATTAAATGCACTAGTTGGCCTACACAAATTGGACCTGACCTGTTGGTGTCACCTAGCCCACTAGGGCAAACTAAGTCTAATTAATTTTAATTAAGATTTGGGTGAGAATGCAAGGAGATTATTTTGGGCCTAGGACAGGTTATGATCTCTTGCCCTGATCTGAGATAGAAAAAGTGCACTTAAGATTAGTTTAATGCAGATGATGGCAATCGATGGTCCTGATGCAATCTAAAACAATCAGAAAAATAAAATATTTTATGTGTGTTTTATGATGTGGCTAGTTAGGTTTGAGTTGATTAGGTTAGCAAACAAATTGGGCTTGGGATTGGGGTGTGTGGGAGTTGGTTAGGTTTGGTTAAGTAAAAGTGCAGAAATAGTAGAATTCAGGAAATTAGGATTTTAGAAGATACAGGATTTGACATAGTTATCGATGCAAAAAAAATCAAAAAAATTCTAGGATAGAGGATGGATGGTGTGATGAACTCTACCAAATTTGATGAAAAACAAAATCAAATGATGATGCAAATCCTAGGGTTTTAAGACTGATGTAGAACTATCAGGATTTTAGTTAGGATTTCTAATATGCTAAATTTTAGTAATTTAGGTTTTCTATAAAATTAATTAAACATTATGATAAAATATAGGACAAGACAGAGAACAATTCATGCAAATTTCATGAAAAAATAAAATTCCTAGGTGGTCGAAATCAGATGAAAAACAAAATTCTAATGTAGCTAGCAGGATGTAGAAATTAGGGTTTATGATCCTAATACAGATGAATGCTATCCTAAACCCACTATGATACCAAAACTAATGCAGGATGACTCTAAGATTACTAAAGATTCAGTAAAAATAGTAAACTAATTTTTCTGTGATTTTTATAATTTAGGTTTGTAGGCTAAATTCCCAAAATAAAAGTAAGAACTAGCAAATAGGATATCAATGCAAAGAATCATCGTACCGCAAAATAACTCTTACAAGATAATGAAAGATAGGACCTGGGAATTGAGAAACTTCTAGTTTAGGATAGATAATCTTCATCAAATTAGATATCAAGAGAAGGAAAGGATGTTACCAATCAGTGATTTGAAGAACTTCCGATGAAGAGAACACACAGCACTCTGATTGGAGCCTGGATGATGAAGCTCGGATCCCTTGAACTTGATGACTGATTTGGGTGATCCTGGAGGCAAGGAAAGTCTCCTCTGGGGAGGTGAAATACCTCGGGAATCCTGCAAATGTTAGGGGTCAATCAAAATAGCAACAACAAAATAATAAAAGAAGATTAGGTTTTGTAGAAATCTGAAATTAGGGTTTGTATGTTGCGGCTTGAAGAAGGATGTTGTTCTTTGCTTTGGGCGGCCTAGGGTACTCTTCCTTCGGGCATGTGATGGCTTGGATGGCAGCAAGCTAGGTTGTGAAAGGATGCTAGGGAAGCAAGGATGATTAGGGAACACAAAGTAACCAAAGAAACACAAAAACTCCAACACCAATACAAGAACACAAGTTCTTAAACCAAAATTTCAGCAAAGATTTAATTCATAAGATAAAAGTTTTTACAAGAGGGGAGGAGTGGGGTATTTATAGAGCTCCCATGCCCTCTCCTAACTAGGGTTACACTTAGGTTAGGACTAACTCTCCTTACGGTATTAGGAAAAGTAATCCTTAATAGGTTAGGAAAGAAAGCCTTAAGAGGTTAGGACTTTGACTAGTCTTTTCCTTCTCCCTTCATGCTTTGACCTAGTCTTCAACCAACCCTTGGACCAAGTTAACCAAATGAGGACGCCTCTCTTAGGCATGTTGGGCTTCATGGGGGTAGCAAGGGGCATCTAAGAGGTGAAGGGTGCATGGGCTTGGGCCTCCTGGAAGCTGGGATGGCCTAGTAGCCTAGTAGCAAGAATATTTCTTGGAATCTTGCTTCTTAAGGGCTTGGGCTTAGTGCCTGGGCTTGATTTCTCCTGGGCTGGGTGTAGATAAACCTCTGATTGCATGATATGACCTAGTCTGGGAATATACTCTAGCATCTAGAGGGAATCTAGGCATCTAGAAAGTATCTGGAAGGAATCAAGGTTTCTAGAAAGCATTTTAGATCCTAGGGTGTCACACAAAATCCAACAAGCTGATGTAGTGGCCTCTAACTCCAAGATGTGGCCTGGTGGAACACCAAAATAGAGTAACCTCCTCTCTTGTACAAAATTTGAACTCATACTGGACTCATGGCTGAAGTACAGGACTCAAATACTGACTAGGATTGAGGGTTGAGACAAATCAACTAACTCAACTTATTACAGGACTCAATCTTAATTGATTACAAAATTATGACACATGACTAAGGTTCTAAAATTAAAAATCTTAATCAATAGACCATATGGGATCTAGGAATCTGTGTCTGATCCTGGTGTCCCCACCACTGGGTCCACAACAACCTTCTTTGCATCCGAGCCCAGCCTTATTAAAATCAATTAGACTTAATTTGCTCTAGTGAGTTAGGGACACCAACAGGTCGGGTTCCAAGTATTGTGTGAAAGCTAGTGCACCCAATCCTTTGATTATCACTTAAATCTGGTGTCTAAGGCTAAAGGTCCAGAGGCAAATGCCCTAAGTGGTTTCATGGTTTTTAATTAGGACCCTGCGAGAGTAGGGGGAGCCTCCCATGACCCCACCTCTTACCTGGCCAGTGGATAGGGTAATTACTGAATTAGCTATAATTTGAGCTGACCCATTCTACTTGAGCTCTAGGTCTAGGAAACCATAGTCTGAGTCGAGTTCTGTGTAATTGCATTGCATGGCAACTAGGTCAGGCACAACCTATCAGCCTACTCAAAAGCAACCCAATCAACCCATGGACCCTAATATGGAGAATTTTATAAGAACTATAACTGATCAATTTAGACAGCTTACTACAAGGTTTGACCAAATGGAAGAAAGATTAGATAACCTTGAAGAATCCCATGCGACTATATCATATCCTGAAACACCTAGACCCACTCCCCTAGGTCAAAGCTCTGAGACACCTAGACCCATTCTCCCAATTCCATGAGCCCAACTCACTCCCCCAGATCCAAGAGGTCAATATAGAGAACCTGCTTCTCTATGTCCAAGAGCCCAACATAGGGAAATTATCCCTGATCCAATTCCTAGGCACCACACCCCTGATGTGAATGACTAGGAAGAAAGGATTCTTAGGAGCATTCAATTATATGCACCCACATTTGAGGGTAGTTTAGATCCTAAGGTCTATACAGATTGGAAGAGTGATATGGACTAATACTTTGAATGGTATGAAATGTCAGAGGAGAGAAAATTTAAATTTGCTAAGCTTAGGCTAGTCCGACAAGCTAGACTGTACTGGAGAAATGTAGAGTGACTGAACCGACAAAGAGGTGACTTACCTATAGACACATGGTGAGCAATGAAGGTAAAGCTTAAGAAGAAAAACCTACCATTCTCATATGAACAAAAATTGTTAGATCAATTGCAAAAATTGACTCAAGAAAATAAATCTATGGCTGACTATATAGCCAAATTTGACGAGTTCGTTATGAGGTGTAGTGTAGTTGAATCAGAAGCTGTTACCTTATCAAGATTTAGAGCTAGCTTACTTGAAGATATCTAGAGGGAGCTATTCTTTAGAGAGGTTTGTGACTAAGATTAGGCTTACCAGATTATTAGGGATTGCGAACGATTTCAGAGGAGACCTATTACCAATCGACCTAAGCCAAATAGGTTCAATACCTCTGGGAGTAGACCTAGCCCAAGCCGATTTCCACCTAGTCGACCTAATCCTACCTCCCAACCAGCTTGTAGGGATGATAAAGGAAAGGCACCTATAGTCCAAAGAGATAGGAACCATAACACATTATGTTTTAGGTGTCGTAAAATAGGCCTTTTTGCTGCTGATTGCCCAGTAAGGACCATACAAATAGGAGAGTGTGAAAAAGAGAATCTGGAGAATGTTGAAGAATTTGAAGAAGATATTTATGAAGGTGATGAAGAGCCAATAGAGTCATCTGACCTACTAGGTGTAGTTAGGTGTATTCTAGCTCAGACCAAGAAGAACGAGGACTGGCATAAGACAAATATCTTACAGACCTTTATTAAGTTAGGAGATAAAGTGTGCAAGATTATTATATATAGTGGAAGTTGTGTGAATGCCATATCTACCAATGTTGTTAAGAGTTTAGACTTATCCACAGTACCATTTCCTAGCCCATATAAGGTATCCTGGATTGATGCGACATCCATTCCTATTAGGTTACAATGCCAGGTCCCAGTCCAAATTCAATCTTACTAGGAAAAAGTATGGTGTGATGTAATTCCAATGGGGGTTAGTAGTATCATTCTAGGCAGACCATGGTTATATGATCATGATGCAACCCTCTTTGGCCGATCTAACTCATGTTCTTTTAAACACCATGAAAAGAGAATTGTAATCAACTTGACCCCACCCAAAGACAATACCAAGTGAGGGCCAAGTCATTTGAGAGAGAAAGAACCCGGATTGAACCTAATTACTGCTAAGGAATTAGAGCATGAAATTATTGAAGGTTCAACAGTCTGGATGCTGACTACTAAAGAAGTTCATGATGAACCACAAAAGGAACACCATAAGGAGATCTTAGAGTTTCTTAAGGAGTTTAAGGATGTGTTCCCAGAAGACCTCCCTGATTGTTTACCTCCATTAAGAGACATTCAACATGCTATAGACTTAGTCCCAGGAGCTACCTTGCCGAATCTATCCCATTATAGAATGAACCCTACTGAACATAAGGAATTATAGAGGCAAGTTGATGATCTTCTTAGGAAAGGATTTATAAGGATAAGTTTGAGCCTATATGCCGTTCTAGCTCTCTTGACTACCAAGAAGGATGGCACTTGGAGAATGTGTGTCGACAGTAGAGCCATCAATAAGATTACAGTGAGGTATAGGTTTCCCATACCTCGACTTGGTGACATGCTAGATATGATGGCTGGTGCTACCATTTTTCAAAGATAGACCTTAAGAGTGGCTATCATCAGGTTAGAATTAGGCCCGAGGATGAATGGAAGACTTCATTTAAGACCAAGGATGGCTTGTGCGAATGGTTGGTGATGCCTTTTGGCTTATCGAATGCACCTAGTACTTTTACGAGGATAATGACTCAACTTTTGAAATCTTTTATTCAAAAATTTATAGTAGTATTCTTTGATGACATCTTCATATATAGTAAGAATAAGAAGGATCACTTAAACTATCTTCAACAGGTTTATCAAGTTCTTAGAGGAGATAATCTTTATGCAAATTTGAAGAAATATAGTTTTATGACTTCAAGGATTATTTTCCTAGGTTTTGTAGTGACTGCTGAAAGAGTATCCGCAGACCTCGAAAAGATAAAATCCATAGTTGAGTGGCCTATCCCTAAGAATGTTCATGATGTTCGAAGTTTTCATGGATTAGCTATTTTCTATAAGAGATTTATTCAAGGGTTTAGTATGATTGTTGCACCAATAACTGATTGTATAAGGAAAGAAGCTTTTGAATGGTCAAAGGATGCCAATAGGGCCTTTCATGATATTAAGGACAAAATGACCCGAGCCCCAATTTTGAGGCTACCTGATTTTTTGAAAGTCTTCGAGGGGTAGGAATTGGAGGAGTCTTGAGTTAGGAAAATCACCCAGTTGCATTCTTTAGCAAGAAATTAAACGATACTAAATTAAAATATTTTACTTATGATAAGGAATTGTATGCGGTGGTTCAAGCACTTAGGTACTGGAGACACTACTTGCCACTGCAGGAGTTTGTACTCTATTCTGATCATGAAGCTCTTAGATTCTTTAACTCGCAAAAGAAGTTGAATGCTAGGCATGGAAAATGGGTTGAATACATACAAGCCTATACTTTTGTTTTAAGATATCTATCGGGTACTGATAAAAAGGTTGTTCATGCGCTTAGTAGAAGATTTATGCTCTTGAATTGTGTTAGCACTAGAGTAGTCGGATTTGAGAAATTAAAAGATGAATATGAAAATTGTTCAGACTTTGGTGAAATTTATAAGGTAGTTAAGCAAGGACCGTCTAGCTCATATAGTGAGTACACTATTCAAGATAGTTATCTTTTTAGGAAAAGTAAGCTATGTATTCCTAATACTTCACTTAGAGACTTCTTGATTTGGAAAACTCATGCTGAAGGTTTAGCTGGATACTTCGATAGAAATAAGACAATTTTAGCTCTAGAAGACTAATTATGTTGGCCGAACCTTAAGAGGAATGTTGCTCAAATAGTAGCTAGATGTTGAACTTGTGCTATTGCTAAGAAGCAAAAGCAAAACACTAGCTTATACACCCCACTTCCTGTACCGGATTGTCCATGGAAAGACCTTAGCATGGACTTTGTTCTTGGATTACCTAAAACCATAAGGAAACACGATTCAATATTTGTTGTGGTTGATAGGTTCTCGAAGATGGTACATTTCCTACCTTGTTCCCAAACCTGTGATGCATTTAAGGTAGCCAAGTTATTTTTGAATGAAGTGGTTAGACTACATGGTTTACCTAGAACCATAGTATCTGACAGGGACGTACGGTTCACCAGTTATTTTTGGAAAATACTCGGGCATTTATTAGGGACAAAAGTTAAATTTTTTATAGCTTATCACCCTCAAACGATGGCTAGACTGAGGTTATGAATCATAGTCTAGGAAAGTTACTGAGAAGTTTAGTTGGAGAGCATACTGCCAATTGGGACCTATTGCTATCTAGGACTGAATTTACATACAATAGCTCAGTGAATAGGTCTACCGAAAAAAGTCCTTTTGAAATTGTTCATGGGTACAAAACTATAAAATCTCTATATCTCATTCCTTTACCCATGCATGAATGCATCTTAGAGTCTGCTGAGTCATATGCTGAGCATGTTAGAGAGTTGCATAAAGAGATAAGTAAAAAAATTAATGAAAGCAACAAATCTTATAAACATATGGCTGACACAAGAAAAAGACTCAAAGAATATAATGAAGGAGACTTTGTTATGGTTAGACTATGACCTGAATGGTTCCCACTTGGAACCATGAAAAAGTTACATGCCCATAGTAGTGGACCATGTAAAGTAATTAGAAAAATTAGACCTAATGCCTACGTGCTTGAGTTACCACCTGAACTAGGCATTAGTTCTACTTTCAATGTTTCAGACTTTATTGAGTATAGGGAGCCAATGTTGATTCCTAGTGAGCCATTTGGACCTGATCCAATTCTTGAGAGTGAGCCAACCCATGTGTGTCCACCTGCCATACCACTAGCCCGGAGAGACAGGATCGAGCAGATCTTGGACGACAAGATTATCGCTACTAGGGGCAAAGATTATTAGCGATATCTAGTTCATTAGCAAGGACGACTCAAGACTGATAATTCTTGGATCACCGGAGAGGACTTGCAGAGAGTTGACCCAGACTTACTAGAGCGCTATCATAGCAAAGTTGACCTATACTCGACAGGGTCAAGTTTTTCCCACCCGGGAAGAATTGGTGCCGACACCAGAGCCAGAAAAGATCGACAGGTCAAACCCACATCCCTGTGGATCACCTATGAATAAAGCCCTAAACCCAAACCCCTTTTACCTGTAAATATTTTATTTTAAATTCTGTTATTTAGGGTTAGCTGGATTTTAGCCTTTGGACCCAAAATTAAGTCTATAAAAAAACCCCTGAACCTAAATGAAACCTGTATATATATATTTACCTAGTTGGGTTTAGCCCTTTTTACCAACTATAATTAGGGTTTAGCCCTGAACCTAAATAAAAAAACCCCTTTTATTTTTTTAGCCTTTTGGGCTAAACCCCTTTTACCAAGTTGAACCACTTGTTTACATGTCTTGCCTTTTGATTAAATTGGATTCCAATTGGTCAAGTAGGGCTTTAGTTATTTGGTTGGTTTAATTAGTTTTGAGTCTTGTAATTATTAGTTAATTTAGTTATTGAGTCCTGTAATACAAGAGGGACCCAATTAAAGATCCATGTAACTTCATGTGTACTCAAATCAAGACCCATGTGCACCTAAATCAAGACAAGTCATGTGACTTCTTGTGCTAGCCTAAGTCACTTGTCATATGCAACCACTTCTTGGCGCCACCTTTTTCAAGAATTTGGACTACATCACATGACTTTTGGATATCACTTGCCACATCACCCAGGACATTATCACATGGCATGTCACTTATATTTGGACATCCCAAATGCCATGTTATTTATCTTTGGTCAGCCACATGCATTCAAGAATTAAATGGTGCCACTTAATTTTAAGAAGAGTAAACTAGAAGGAGTCTCCAAATTGGCGCCCTCCCACTTAAATAAATCATGCCAAAATTCCAAGGAGTCGGCCAAGCTTCTCTTCCTCTCTTTGATGCCAACTTCCAAGAGTTTCAAGCCTAGTTGATCACCCAAAGTAAAGAAAATTCAGTGTCTTTCTACCTCAAGTGTTTAGATCAAACAGGTTCCAAGTTGCTCAAGATTAGAGAACTTAAGAATCCTATAAGAACTCTTGAGTTTTCTTCCATCCAGACTGGAGAGTCCACTATCCTATAGGAGCCCACATCATTCAGACTCTAGAGTCTAGCAATCAAGGCAACCCATGAAGCAATCTTGGCCTTTCATCATGACACTTCACCAATCCTCAACCTTGGTGCCCACTTGGATGGAGAATTCCTTGATGTTGCCCACCTTAGAGAGAGTCCAAGATTAGCCCAAGAGTAGGAGTCCAAGATGCCCAGAGCAAGGTCTCTAGGAGTTGTTGCCTAAGGGAAACAAACACTAGTCTTTGTAACCCTTACATCTCTAGTTATTGGTTTATAAATACTGCATCAACCCCCCTGTATAATTAACGATTATTGATGAAATACAATGACATCCTGTCAAACTTTTTCTTTGCTGTGTGCATCGCGGGGTGTGAGGCCCTTTCCTTTGTTCTTCGAAACATCACAGGGTATGAGGCCCTACCTATTCAGACATCAAAAAAACCCTAGCTGACTTCTTCCTTCCCTCTTCTCTTTCACTTTTCCATCCTTTCCCTTCTTTATTTCTTTATAATTGAAATCTTCCTTTATTGAGTGATTGCAGGTGATCAGGAACTAAAGTCGAGGTATTCTTGCCTTGGAACTGAAATCGTTGAAGATCGGAGCCCGAAGATCGAAATCTTGAAACCCTGCTGCAAAATCCTGAGAGTTCCAACAAATCAACTTCAGAGGAAAAATTCTATGCTGGTGAAATTCAAAAACCTTTCCCTACTCATTAGTTTCTTATCTTTGAAAGTAGACCCTAGTTTATGATAGTTTCTTAGCCACCAAATCCTGATTTTTTTAGTTGCTTTACTAGATCTACTCGTGCGGGCATAAACTAGTTAACTAGTTTCCATAATTGCTTCCTTTGAGTCTCTAAGAAAACTAAAAATTATAAAAAAATTAATATCTGTTTTATCTCTACTAATTAAGTTTAAAATCAATAAATTAGGTTTTCATAATTGTCCTACATCACAAAGTCTTCTAGTTATTATTTAATCCAAAGCACTTGTGCACAACAACTCCCTGCAGCTACATACTCTATCTCAGCAGTAGATAGTGCTACAGAGTTTTGTTTCTTATAGTGCAATGAGATTAAATTCAACCCTAGAAATTGGCAAGTACCACTAGTGCTTTTTCTATCTATTTTACATCCACTATAATCAGCATCCAAAAAATCAATTAAATTTAATAAAGATTGCTTTGAATACCATAGACCTAGATTACTTGTTCCTCTTAGTTATTTTATAATTCATTTTATTGCAAGCATATATGATTCTTTAGGATTAGATTGAAATCTAGTACATACACATATGCTAAACAAGATATCAGGTCTACAAGCAATAAAATACAACAGTGATCCGATGATACCTCGATAGAGCTTTTGATCAATGTTGTTGCCATCTTCATCTTTATACAATCAACATGTAGGACTCATGGGTGTGCTTGTTTTTTTGCTTGACTCCATACCAAACTTTTTAATGATCTCCTTGATGTACTTTGCTTGGTTTATAAAGATTCCATCCTTTGTTTGCTTAACTTGGAGTCCAAGGAAATAATTTAGTTCACCCATTAGGCTCATTTTAAATTCACCCTGCATCAACTCAGCAAATTCTCTACAAAGAATCTCATTAGTTGTACCAAATATAATATCATCTACATAAATTTGTACAACTAACATATCCTTATTCTTCTTTTGATAAATAATGTTTTATCAATGTTTCCTCTAACAAAATCATTTTCAAGTAAGAATTTACTTAATCTATCATACCAGGCTCTAGGTGCTTGTTTAAGTCCATACAATGCTTTATTAAGTTTAAAAATATGATTTGGAAAAACATAATCTACAAAACCTGGTGACTGTTCTACAAAAACTTATTCTGATATAAGATCATTTAAAAATATACTTTTTACATCCATTTGAAATAATTTAAAATTCATGTAGCAAGCAAATTCAAGAAGTAATCTTATGGCTTCTAGTCTTACTACGGGTGCATAGGTTTCATTAAAATCTATTCCTTCCTCTTAGTTGTATCCATTAGCTTCAAACCTTGCTTTGTTTCTAATTACTTTATCCTGTTCATCTAGTTTATTTCTATAGACCCATTTGGTTCCTATAATGGGATGGTATGATGGTCTATCAACAAGAGTCCATACATTATTTCTTTCAAACTGGTTTAGTTCTTCAAGCATGGCCAACATCAAGTTAGGGTCATTTTTAGTTTCTTCTAAGCTATGTGGCTCTATTTGTGATACAAATGCTAGGTAATTATGTGCTTCTCTATGTGATGACCTAGTCCTAACACCTTGAGATGGATCACCAATAATTAGATCTCTTGGATGAGAAGTTACATACCTTCATTCCCTTAGTAGATCAGCATGATCCTTACTTACATCTCTTCTCCTTCTTGAGTTGGTTTCTCTTGTATGCTCATATCTTCCATTTCCTTTTCAAGTGTACCTGCATCATGATCTATACACTCTTCTTTCTTTGAAGGTGAGGGGTTAGTTTTATCAAATATAACATGTACAGATTCTTCTATAGTTAGTGTTCTTTTGTTAAACATCCTATATACTTTGCTATGTATTGAATAACCAAGGAATATAGCTTCATCTAATTTAGCATCAAATTTTTTTAGGTTATCCTTTCCATTATTCAACACAAAGCATTTATAACCAAAGACATGAAAGTAATTAATATTTGATTTCTTTTCATTCCAAAGCATATAAGGGATTTTCTTTAAAATTGGTCATATCAAAACATAGTTTAAAATATAATAAGCAGTGTTCATCGCTTCTGCCTAAAAGTACATTGAAAGATTGCCTTTACATAGCATTGTTCGGGCCATTTCTTCTAAAGTTCTATTCTTTCTCTCTACAACACCATTTTGTTGTGGTGTTCTAGGAGCAGAGAAGTTATGATCAATGCCATTTTCTATGCAATAATCATCAAAAAACTGATTTTCAAATTCTATGACGTGATCACTTCTAATTGATATAATTGAAAGATTTTTTTGGTTTGAAACTTTCTTGTAAAATTTTTAAAAAAATTTAAAAGTTTTAACTTTATGTGCAATAAACAAGATCCATGTAAATCTAGAAAAATCATCTACTATCACAAGTGCATATTTCATACCACCTAGGCTTGTGGTCTTAGTTGGTCCAAATAAATCCATGTGAAGTAGCTCAAGGGGTCTAGAAGTTGAAACCATCTTTTTAGATTTAAAACTCTCAGTTTGTCTACCCATTTGACAAGCATCGCAAACATGTTTGAAATCAACTTTGAATTTAGGTAAATCTCTAACTATATTTTTATTAATCAATTTGGCAAGTGTATGCATACTAGCATGACCTAATCGTCTATGCTAAAGTAAACAAGACTCCTTGGTCTTAGCATTCATTGCTACTAGACTGGAACCACTAAACATGGCTAGATCATTCAGATCTACCACATTAATATTTTCAAGTCTATGTCCAATGAATTTGTTGATAGAATAAAGTGAGTTAGTTACTATACACATAGATGATTCAAAGACAACCTTGAAGCCTTTATCATATAATTAACTAATACTTAACAGATTAAGCTTCAATTTGTCTACTAGCAATACATTTTCAATAAAAGTAGAGGGGGTTATTTTGATCTTACCAATTTTGATTATTTTTTCCTTTCCATTATCTCCAAAAGTTACCAATCATCCTTCTTTCATTTGTAGGGTGACGAATTACTCTTTATCACCCGTCATATGTCTTGAACAGTCGCTATCCAGATACTATCTTTTCTTCATTTTCTGGGCTACAAGATATTCTTGCAAGACAGTCAAGAAGTTCTTTTAGGTATCCAAGCTACCTTGGGTCCTTGCAGGTTAGTGGGATTGGTTCCTTTGGGAACCCAAATCTTTCTTATTCTATTTTTAACAAGTTCATTTTTCTTTGATATGTTGCATTGAGAAAATCTGTGTCCAACCCCATTACATGCATAACAGATAACTCTAAAATTTTGAAAATATGTAAATTTTAAGGTTCTAGAAGTGGAAGCATGAGATGCAGAAATAATTGATCTAAAAGATTTTTGATTTGAAATCTTAGGTACATACATTGAAGTTCTAGAAATGGATATGGAAGCATTTGATACAAAAGCTTTTTGAGATATAAATTTTGGTACAAATGCTTTTGAAGATACAAATCTGGTAGCTGAAATTCCATTTGTATTTGAAGAGTTATAATCGATTCCAGCCTTGTTACTTGAATTTCTTTGTTCTTTCAAAATCAACTCAAGCTTATTTGAACTTAAAGTTAGCTTTTCAACCAAAGGCTTGAGCTTTGCAACCTCCTTTTTCAAGTCAATATTTTCATCATTTAAAGCTTTGATTTTCTCAAGATACACCTTTTTCTTGACTTCCAAAGCTTTATTATTTTCAAAAAAAGGTAATTAATTCTTTTTGCAATAACTTATTCTTTTCTAAAATCTCTTCCTTTTCTTTTAACAAAGAATCATTGTTATTCTGTAATGTTCTAATTTTTATCCCAGCTTTCTTAAATTTAGTTAATAAATCATGGAATGCAGTGTTCAGCCCATCAAAAGTGAATTCAACTTGTGATTCAGGGCACATTACCTCGTCTTCAAGTCCCATAAGACATAGATTGGTAGTTTTAGTGGTCTCTTCCTCTTCGGTTGAAATCGACTCCTCACTGTCACTTCAAGTAGCAACCATTGCTTTCTTCTTCTTCTTAAATGTTTTCTTTAACAAAAGATAATTGGGACATATATGCCCATGTTTTTTATACTCTTAACAAATAGGCATTTGATCCTTTTCTTTTTTTTTTCCTTATCCTTGTCCTTACTGTATTCACCTTTCTTGTAAAATTTTTTGAAGTACCTTCTCTTCTTCTTTTCCATAAATTTCTTGAATCTCCTTATGACCATAGCTATATCTTCATCTTCTAAGTCATCTTCGGAGGAGGAGCAATCATCTTTCGATTCCTCTTCTTGTTTCTTCATTTTCGATGCAGCTTTAAAGGCAATAGTCTTTTTCTTTTTCTGATCATCTTCATTATTGTGCTGCATGGCCAACTCATGTGTTATCAAAGAACCCATCAGTTCATCCAAAGGTAGTGTGCTTAAGTCTTTTGCTTCCTGGATGGTAGTTACTTTAGGGTCTCACTTGTTCGGAAGTGATATTAAGATCTTCTACACTAAATCTGCATTAGAATAAACCCTGCCAAGACTTTTCAAGCCATTAATAATATCTATAAAATGTGTAAACATTGCAGAGATATTTTCATTTTGTTCCATCTTAAACAGTTCATAGTTGTGCACAAAAAGATTAATTTTAGAAGTCTTCACTTGGAAAGTTCCTTTATGGGTTACCTCGAGTTTGTCCCAAATTTTTTTTGCTGATAAGCAAGTAGAAATTCGATTGAACTCATTTGCATCCAAAGAACAATATAACAAGTTCATGGCTTTGGCATTTAACTCACCCATTTTCATGTCGTGTTCATCCCAATCCTTTTAAGGTTTTGGGACATCCACACCATCAACTTTTATCATGGGTATATGAGGTCCCTTGAGAATGACCTTCCATAATTAAAAGTCAACAACTTGAATGTATATCTTCATTCTAGCTTTCCAATAAGAATAGCTCGTGCCAGTGAACAATGGAGGTCTATTAGTGGATTAGCCTTCAACCAAGGAGGTACTCATGGGATGAGCCATTAATCTTTACTCTAATTAAAATTCAGAAACTTTGCTCGGATACCAGTTGTTGCCTAGGTGGCCTTTCTCAAGAGGGGGGTAAATTGGAAATTTAAAAAATTTAAGCAAATATGTGCTCTTTTAGTGTGGAAAATGCTGTGATTCAGATATTTAAAGTAGAAGCAAATAAAGAAGAAAAAGCATAATCACAAATACATCAATTTTATAGTGGTTCAGAGCAACCTTGCTCTTACATCCACTATCCAAAATATCACTTGGGATTTTCATTATATTCACCGAAGGAATATAGCCAGATTGTTTTAACAGGCTCACAATCTAAAATCCAACTTGGTTTTTTAACCAGGCTCACCAAAAACCCAACTTGGTTTTGAACAAGATCACCAAGAACCTACACTTGGTTTTCAAACAAGCTCACCAAGAACCTACACTTGGTTTTTCAACTGGGCTCAACAAAAACCCAACTTGGTTTTTCAATCAGGCTCACCAAAAACCCAATAAACTCACAAAGGAGTAGAGAAAAATAAGCAACAAATTGACAAACCAAAATTGTTTGATGGTTGTAGTTGTAGCTCAAAGGAAGCCTTCTTAATTGCACTTGAATGCTTCTTGATGGCTTCTGGGATTCCTCAATGAATGTTTCAAGCTTTAGATAAGAGTTGGTGAAGACTTGAAGGCTGACTTGAATGTTCTTTAATGCTCTCTTGCTCACAAGCTCATTTGATCATTAACGGCCCATTAACCTCTTCAAAGGTTATCCAAATCACTTGTTTATAGAGTCTTGTACTCTTCTCTAGTGGATATAGCCATTGTAGAGTGTTGGGATTCGAAATATGACCATTGAAGCTTGATTTGATTTCAAAATGCAAGTTCTTGAACTAGCCGTTACATGCCTAGAATCGATGTTCGAGTCGGCTCGGATGATTCGAGTTGGCTCGGATCCTTAAAGTAGTCAAGTTTTCACTCTGGTCGAGTTGCCTCGCCTTAGTCGAGTCAGCTCAGATTCTCAAGGTCGTTGATTCCTTACTCTAGTGGAGTCGGCTCGCCTCAGTCGAGTCGGCTCGGATTCTCAGGTCTTCGAAATTGTACTCTGGAGGAGTTGGCTCACCTCGGTAAAGTCGACTCGCCTGGCTTGTTCTTTTAGAACTGATTTTTCCTGAACTCTGGAGGAGTCGACTCACCTTCTGAAGGATCAACTCGGATGCCTGACTGAATGGTTGAGTTAGCTCGGATTGCTTTCGGGTTGGCTCACCTATCTAATTCAAGAAATGATGCTTTGGATAAGTCGGCTCAGGTTCCTTCGAGTCAGCTCAGATCTCTACGTACCAGAATCCTTCATGCATGCCAAAAACTAGAGTCGGCTCTCCTTGGATGAGTCAGCTCAGGTTCCTTCGAGTCGGCTTGGATCTCTACGTGCCAGAATCCTTCATGCGTGCCAAGAACTAGAGTTGGCTCTCCTTACTCGAGTCGGCTCGAGTGAATTTTCCATTAGATCTTCAACTCTTCTCCAGAAATCATCCAGCAGCTTTTAATCACTCAAGACACTTTCCAACTCAACTAACAATAGATTCTAAAGAATTTTGAGCTTGAAAAATACATAGAAGCAACCCATTTTTATGAATACTACTTTAATTTTTCTTTGGGCTCTTCTTTACATGATACATTTACAACACTACAGATGACATATAACAAGGTTGTAGGTGTTGTGATCGATCATTAAAATTATCCTACAAAAACTTGTAAAGCACATAAAAAGTAGTTAGTAACTATTGTCCAGAAAGCAACCCAAGAGGGGGGGTGAATTGGGTCTCTAAAAAATTATAGCTAAGCTAACTTGATATAATAATCAACAAGATTTATAGAACTAGATATGCAATCCAATTCAGCAAGGTACAAAGATTCAAATGCAATGCTCTAAGATATAAGTGCAACGAAAATTAAGAGCAATAAATAAAGAGCAAAGAGAAAGAGATCAAGCAATCACAAACACCAAAAGCTATAGTGGTTCGGTGCCAACCAATGCACCTACATCTACTCCCCAAGATCTCCTTGGGAATTCACTATAATCACACGATTACAGCTGATTAGTTTTTCGGGCTCATTAATCAAAACTCGACTTGTTTTACAAGGCTCACAAGTCACAACCTCACTTGATTTTACGGGCTAACCAAGAACCTAATTGGTTTTCACAAGGCTAACTAACAACCTCCCTTGACTTTCCGGGCTAACCAAGAACCTTAGTGGTTTTGCAGGCTAACCACCAATCTAAATGGTTTTCAAGGCTTACCAATAACCTCCCTTGGTTTTACAATAGGCTAACCAAGAACTCTTATAAGAAATAAGGTTTAGAAATAAAGGACCAATGTAAGCTTTCAATAACAAAGCAAATAGGTTGATGTAGCTCGATGTAGAGTTGCTTTGTACTTGTTAAAGCCTTTTGAATGTCCAAGATTGAATGATCTTCAATGCTCTTGCTGGCTTTCGAATCCTTGAAGGCTTCCTTTAGCTTGAGAGTCGTTGAAACTTGAATGAATAGGAGTTATGGCTCTTCTTTCTTCTTTTTTTCTCTAAATTGTTTAATGGTATCCAATAATATATGTTTAGATTTGATTTGGAGCATATAAATACCCTTTCAAGGCCTTAAAACTGAATTCTAGCCAATATTCTTGAGAAACTAGCCGTTAGGGGCAATTTAGGAGAGTTCTGCATTTGAAAAAACTAGCCATTACTGTAGTCAGAACTCCATGTGTCGATACTTCCTCAGTTGAGTCGACACATAAGGTCGACACGTTCTTCTTGAGTCGATACATAGTTCAAAAAGCTCCATTCAGATTCTCTGGAATTCTCAGATGTGTCGATACCTTCTCAGTTGAGTCGACACCTTGAGTCGACACCTTGCTTCCATGTGTCGACACTTCTACTATTCTTTCAGGTTCTACAAGTTATGTGGCTTGAAAGTCTCAGGCGATGTGTTGATCCATGTGTTGACACTTTGAGTCGACACTGCAGGTCCATGTATTGACACTTCATCTGTGCCATTTGAAACTTTGCTGCGTCCGGCCTGAGTCGACACTTCATCTCCATGTGTCGACACTTCATATCATGTGTCGACACTTTGAGTTGACACATCACTGAAAAATTCACAGAAACTGCTGAACTTGAGCTGGAACAAGTTTCTACTTGGCTTAGCTATCCATTCAACCATCTCTTAAGTGTTCAAGTCTTGTTTTGATCAATCTTTTCATTTCAAACTTGGTTTCTTCAACACAATTGGGCTTCTTCAAATTTTGTGAGCATCCTTTCAATAGAAACATACTCAAAGCAAATCATTAGTCCTCACTTATACTTAACTATTTTGCTTATCATCAAAATCAATTAGTGGAGTCAACAATCTCCCCCTTTTTGATGATGACAAAACCCTTTAGTATAAATTGCTTTAAAAGTAAAGCTTTAAAAGAATTGACCAAGATGCACAACATTGAAAGCATTAAGTATGTCAACACTACTTGCATTAGAGATATGATCATTCAAGACACAAGTATTTGAGCTTGTTACAAAGATAGAGAGTATTAGAACTTTGGTATTCATTTAAATGCATTGAGAACATGTATCATGATACTCTACAAGAAAATTGCAGCAAATAAAGCTCCCCTTGAATCAATGATTCATAACAAAATTTGTAAGAATCTTTTCAAAACACTGAAAGAGGGGTTTTAAGGATTAAATTTACTTTGAAAGGATTTTCAATTGAACATAAAGTAAAGCTCCCCCTTTCATAAGGAATTTTGTAAATGATTTTCAATTCAGTTTTTTTTTTTTTTAAACATATCACATGTATACATACCATAAAAAAAAATTATCATTTATACTTAAATTACTTAAATTACTCCCCATTTATACTTAAATCTCTCACTTTATACTTAAATCTCACTAAATTACTCCCCCTTTTTGTTATCATTAAAAAGGTGGGAAATAGAGTTAATCAATTTATTTTCGAAGATACTCCCTCTTTTTAAGAAGTTCATCCAATGAATAGTGAAGACATTGAAGCATAAAAATAATTCAAGATATAATATTCATTTTATCAAACACATAGAGATGCGAAACAATAAGTGTTTTCATATAAACTTAGAATTTCTCCAGCAAAATGATACATAACAAAAATAAGAGTACACAGAAGCATGAAAGCAAACTAACTAAAAGTACATAAAAAGTCCTAATCCTCATCCATCGAATCATCAGAACATGAACCGATCTCAATCGATCCTGTATCAGTGAAGGAACGAGCTTGCGGCCATTTCAATCGAAGATCTCTAAGTCTGATCCTGGTCGGCTATGGAGGGGTATGACGACCACGTTCTCTGCAATGAGTATATGTCCGACCTTTGGCTGGAACAGTAGAGGAGACGGAATATCCTTCGCAGGAACAGAAGTGATCGGGTCAACCATCTCAGCCACCACTAGGAGAGGTGTGCGATCAAAAGAAGGTCCAGAGTTAAGATACGGAAAGCCTGGTGTATAAAACCCAAGCTCTCGAATCAATGATGATGTATGAAGGGTAGGAGTATCAGTAAGCTGTATATCAAAAACAGGGATCTCAACTGATGGAATAACAGGTGTATCATGAACAGAAGTATTAGCTAAAGAAAGTATCAGTGTCTCTATGATAGATGTATGAATAACAGGGAAATCAATGTCAAGTAAATCAATAACAAGAGAATCAATAATAGGAGTGAGAATAGGAATGGGAACTAGAACAGAAGTGCGATCATCCGATCTAGAAGATGGATCAGGAATCTGGGTAGGTGAGGAAGATGGGTCAACAACAGGGCTCGTAGGCAAGTCAGCCATCACCTCCTCAACTGGCTCTGATGTAAGATCAGTAATATCAAACTGGTCTGAGTTAGTCTCCTCATCTCTATCAATCTCTCCATTAACTATATCTCCATCTCCAACAGTAGTCTCAACACTAGTATCGATATCAGTAATGTCATCAGCTGGTGTAGGAGTAGGTATATGAACAGGTGCAGGAGTAGTATCTACAGCCAGAGCACTCATCGAAGATCTTTACAGTGCAAAGAGAATAGCCGAGATGCCATCACTAAGACCAATATGACTCTCTCTCGTCTCAGCTATGAATACATCAAGACGCTGTCTCATGATGAACACGTCGATCTCGATGCGTCTGACTCTGTCCTCTAAACTATCTGAAGTGCCAGGAGTCTCTGTTTGCATTGGCTGAGGCTGTGCAGATGTAGAAGGATCAGACTGAGAAGCAACCACTGGCTACGCTACCGTCTCAGGATGTGTCTCGCTCGGTCCTGCCTCACCTGAAAGAATCTGCTCCTCCTTTGCTGTGTCCTCATCATCAGCTCTATTCTCAGCCTGACCTAATATCCTGCGTGTCCACTGGCCTCGGACCAAATGATAGCCCATCCGATGCAATGACCTTATGTCATACACATCGGTGTGAATCAATGTGCGATAAGGCTCATCCTAGAAGCTGACTCCATACTCCCGAAATAATACTGTCAATCCCATGCTGTAAGGTAAGTAGAGCCACTGGCTAGACGACGCCTCAGTCATGTGATGTACCATCAGAATAGGAAGGCATACTGGCATGCACTAAACCAGTGAGACCATCACGAGCAACTCCCGTTCGGTGATATAGTCAAAATGTCTAGTCTTCGGTAGAAGAATCCGGGCGATGATATGGTGCAGCAGTCTCATCTCTGTGGATAGCCTAGCTGGAACAGTGGCTCCCTTTGGCAAGATGTTAGACTCAAAAATGCACTGAAGACCACTGTCTCGATCCATCAGGCTATCAACAACTGATCTGGTCATCAATATATCCCACACTCGGCTCAAAATCTCTGATGTAGTTGGGATATCCCATCCTCTGACCTGTGCTATCCAACCATCTGCTCCACGGGCGAGTGATCCGTAGAACTCTCTCATCAGCCTAAGGTAATAGCTCTCACTGAGTGAACAAAAAGTGGTCAACCCAGCATGTCGAATCCACTCTCCTATCTAGAAATGCTGCTGGTCTATAAAGGAAAAGTCCACTCAGTGTCCTCCAACCACTGTCTTGGAGCTCATCCGGCTAGATGGAATAAACAAAGTTCATGCGGGCAGATCCGGAGCTCTAGACTCGTGTCGGGCCTTCGACCTTCGGTCTTCTTCTTGCTGTGATTGACGAGGTTGACGAACAACTTGCTTCCAAGGACCCATTGCCAAGACTCAATGTTTGGGCAAGGTTTTTGGTTGAAAATGGGAGTTTCTAGGGTTTAGGAAGCTAAACCTAGGAAGGAATCCAACAAAAATGGCTACCAAATGTTTAAATCCAAGAAAATGATGGGCAAAAACTATGAAATGGAAGGATGAATAGTATGGTACCTCAAATCCAGGTGTCGGCTCGGAGGAGAAACAATTTGAGGGAAAAATGGTTCAAAAATCCCTTAAATCTCAGTTCATTGTCGGTTATGTGTCGGCTCACGCATGTGTCGATACATTTTAGTGTCGACTCATGATGTGTCGACACATCGACTTAAAAACTGAAAAATTTAGAATTTCTTAGAAGGATCAAAATCAATTCAAATGAGATAGATCTAGAGTCAATCAATAGTGTTTAAACATGATTTATCATGAATAAGGTCAAATTGATCTAGTTTGAGTCAAATTATGGGAAAAAAAAATTAATCAAATGGATTGATGATCCTGAGCTCTCTTCTAATCATACAGAATCAATCTTCCAAAAGAGGTTTAGTTAAAATATCTGCTAATTGAAATTCTGTACTTATAAATTCATGCAAAACATCATTGTTTTCTACATGATCCCTAATAAAATGATATCTAATTTCAATGTGCTTACTCATAGAATGTTGAACAGGATTTTTAGTCAAGCAAATAGCACTGGTATTATCACATTTAATAGGAATACTAGCCAACTTGATTTCAAGGTCTTCAAGTTGTTGCTTAATCCATAGGATTTGAGCATAACAACTTCCTGCTGCAATATACTCAGTCTTAACTGTGGATAGTGCAACTGAAGTTTATTTCTTACTAAACCATGAGATTAAGTTCACTTCAAGAAATTAACAAGTTCCACTAGTACTCTTTCTATCTAATCTACAACTAGCAAAGTCTGCATCAGAATATCCAATCTATTCAGTAGAAGAATTTATAGAATATCATAAACTAATACTAATAGTACCAGACAGATATCTTATAATGTGCTTAATAGCCATAATATGTGATTCTTTAGGTTCAGACTGATATCTAGCACACAAGCAAATACTAAACATTATATCTGGTCTACTAGCAGTCAAATATAATAAAGAGCTTATCATACCTCTGTATAACTTTTGATCTACAGATTTACCATGTTCATCTTTATCAAGTCTACAAGAGGGGCTCAAAGGCATACATATTGGTTTAGTAGTCTCCATTCCAAACTTCTTAATGATTTCTCTTGTGTACTTAGCTTTGTTAATGAAGATACCATCTATAGTTTGCTTGATCTGGAGTCCGAGAAAGAAATTGAGTTACCCATCATGCTCATTTCGAACTCACCCTGCATTAGCTTAGCAAACTCTTGACAAAGAATTTCATAAGTAGCACCGGAAATGATGTCATCAACATATACTTGTACTACTTATAAATCATTATTTTTCCTTTTCAAAAATAGAGTCTTATCAACATTTTCTCTAGAAAATTTATTTTCAATAAGAAATTTGCTTAACCTTTCACACCATGCTCTAGGTGCTTGCTTTAATCCATAAAGCGCTTTGTGTAATTTGAAAACATAATCATAATGTGCATGATTTTCAAATCCAGGTGGTTGTTCGACAAAAACCTTTTCAGATATAAAGCCATTTAAGAAAGCACTTTTAATATCTATTTGAAATAATTTAAGGTTCATAAAACAAGCAAATGCTAATAATAGTCTAATTGCTTCAAGTCTAGCAACAGGTATAAAAGTTTCATCAAAGCCAATCGCTTCCTTCTGATTATAGCCTTTAGCAACTAGCCTTGCTTTATTTCTAATAACAATATCATTTTCATCTAATTTATTCCTAAATATCTATTTAGTGCCAATAATTGAAACATTAGATGGCCTTTCTATAAGTGTCCAAACATTATTTCTATCAAATTGTATTAGTTCTTCTTGCATAGCATTGATCCAATTAGAGTCTTTTTCAGCTTCTTCAAAATATTTAGGTTCTACTTGAGATACAAATACAATATAATCACATTCATTTCTAATAGAAGCTTGAGTTCTTATTCCTTTAGATGGATCACCTAAGATTAATTCCTTAGGTTGTCCATGATCATACCTCCACTCCTTAGGTAGATCTTGATGCTTTGGAGTGTCATCTTCTTTCTCATCCTTGTCTTGTTCTTCTTCATTTGGTTGAGCTTGATCATTTAGTGTCAGCTTCTGAAGCTTGTCAGCACCTGCACATTCATCAGATGTATCCTCTTTTCTTGAGGATTTGTTAGTAGATTCTTCAAATACAACATGTACTGACTCTTCTACAACCAAAGTTCGTTTATTAAATACTATATATGCCCTGCTTGATGTGGAGTATTCTAAGAAGATACCTTCATCAGACATGGCATCGAACTTTCCAAGATGATCTTTTCCATTGTTCAAAACAAAACACTTACAACCAAAAACATGAAAATATTTCAAAGTCAGTTTTCTTTGGTTCCAAAGCTCATATGGAGTTTTCTTTAAAATAGGGCGTATCAAAACTCGATTTAAAACATAATAGGCTGTATTAATAGCTTATGCCCAAAATACCTTGGCAAATCATTTTCACCAAGCATAGTGCATGCCATTTCTTTCAAAATACGGTTTTTCCTTTCTACTATCCTATTCTGCTGAGGTGTCCTAGGTGCGAAAAAATTTATACCTTTTTCATTGCAAAAGTTTTCGAAATCTTGATTTTCAAATTTAGTTACATGATCACATGAATACAAATGACTAAGACACCTTTTTCATTTGAAACTTTTCTATAAAACTTTATAAATACAGAAAATGATTCATCTTTTTGTGCTAAAAAAAAAACCCAAGTGAATCTTGAAAAATCATCCATAATGACTAATCCATATCTCTTGCCTCCTAGACTTGATGTTCTAGTTGGTCCAAAGAGATCTATATGAAGTAGTTCAAGTGGCCTACTAGTAGTTACAAATCCTTTTGGTTTAAAAGATGTTTTGACTTGTTTACCAAATTGACATGTTTGGCAAATTCTATCTTTTTCAAAACAGGTTTCAGATAAATCTCTAACTAAATTCTTTTTGCAAAGTTTTAAAATAAGGTACATACTAGCATGTCCTAACCTTCTATGCCATAACCAACTAGTCTCTTTCTTAGTAGAATTTATTGCAACAAGGCATTCTCCATTAGGTAAAGATAGATCATCTAGGTCTACCAAATAAATATTTCCATATCTTTTTCCAATAAATTTTACTCCATTTATATCTGGACTAGTAATCATGCAACATGATGATTTGAAAACTACTTGAAAACCTTTATCGCAAAATTGACCAATACTTAAAAGATTATGCTTTAAACCATCTACTAAAAGTACATTACTAATACTATTAGAAGGAGTTATGTGAACCTTACCAATACCAATAATTTTTCCTTTACCATTATCATCGAAGGTCACACTCCCTCCATTCAAAGCTTCAAAAGAAGTGAATTGCTTCACATCTCCAGTCATGTGCCTTGAGCAACCACTATCAAGATACCAAACTCGTTTGTTTTCCTTGGTTGCAAGACACACCTGCAATAAGATCAAGCTTTGTTTTTAGGTACCCAAGCTAACTTGGGTCCTTTAGGGTTAGCATTTAGAATGGTTCCTTATGGAACCCAAACTTTACCAAAAGACATAATTTTTCTAAAATTACATTAATATGATTTATGACCTAATTTTTTGCAAGTAAGACCAGTAATGCTAGATGATGTAGGTACAAAAAAGTTTTTGAAATACTTTTGTTGCTTTTGTGGTTTATATCCTAAACCTGCCATATTAAAAAATGCTCTTTGATTGTTTAAAAGTAAGTTTAACTTTTTTGAACTATAAGTAAATTTGTCAATAAAAGGTTTTAACTTTTCAAGTTCATTTTTGTGTTTAGCATTTTCAAGTTCTAAATCCTTGTTTTTCTTTAAAAGATCATTGTTAGACATAACATTTTTAGGTCTTTTTAAAACTTTATTTTCCATACATAAAGCACTAATTTTCTTTTCTAAAACATCTAATTTAGATTTCAAAGAACTAACATCATTTAGTAAAGAGTTGTTTTCTAAAGAAAAGCTATTTGCATGCTTTTTCAATTTTTTATTTTCAGATAAAACTAATTTATAATCATGCATTAATTCTTCAAAAGCATTCCTAAGTTCATCGAAAGTGAAATCAATTTCAGAGTCAGAACATATCTCATCATTGTCTTGATGCGCCATGAAGCAGAGATTTGCAACTTCAGTCTGCTCTTCTTCTGAACTGGAGTCTTTGATGTCACTCCAAGTGGCCATCATTGCTTTCTTCCTTAATTTCTTCCTTGATTTCTTGAGGAGAGGATAGTCAAACTTATAATGTCTCGGCTTCTTGCACTCGAAGCATATAGGTACTTCCTTCTCCTTTTCCTTTTCTTTCTCTTTTTCTTTTTCCTTTCCCTTTTCCTTGGACTGATATTTTTTTTTGTAGGGAAGCTTCCTCCTCTTCATGAATCTTTTAAACTTTCATGCAAGGAGGGCTTCTTCACCTTCTTCTTCTTCTTCATCTTCGGACTCATCAATTGAGGATTCTTCTTGAATATTTGACTTGAAAGCAATCCCTTTCTTCTTCTTGTCCATGTCCATAGATTTCTGTTTTAGATTGAGCTCATAAGTCATGAGCGATCCCACTAGTTGCTCAAGAGGTAACCTGTCCACATCCTTTGCTTCTTGAATTGCGGTCACCTTCGGATCCCATGATGTTGGAAGTGACCTAAGAATTTTATTCACAAGTTCAGCATTAGACATGACTTTACCAAGACTTCTCATACCATTAACTATATTTATGAATCATGTATACATATCAGTGATAGATTCATTTGGTTCCATCAGAACATCTCATATGTGTGCACTAACATATTAACCTTAGTGTTCTTCACTTGATCGGTACCCTCATGTATAACTTCAAGTGTGTCCCATATTTCTTTGATAAACATGCATGTAGATATCCTATTAAATTCACTAGGATCTAATGCACAATAAAGGAGATTCATTGCCTTAGCATTGATCTCGGATTATTTAATATCATTTTCATCCCAATCCTTTTCAAGTTTTGGGATGGAAACACTATTAACCACTACTGAAGGAATATGAGGAACCTTATTAACTACTTTCCATAAATTGTAATAAAAAGAATGCATATAAATTTTCATTCTAGTTTTCCAATAAGTATAATTTGTACCATTGAAAAACGAAGGTCTATTTGAGGCTTGTCCCTCAACTGCACTAGTACCAATTGGGGCTGCCATAGATCTTTACTCAAGGTGGTAAAGCCTATATACTGAGAACAGGGCTCTGATACCACTTGTTACCCAGAAAGCAACCCAAGAGGGGGGGATAAATTGGGTCTCTAAAAAATTAAAGCTAAGCTAATTTGATATGACAATCAACAAGCTTTATAGAACTAGATATGCAATCCAATTCAGCAAGGTACAAAGATTTAAATGCAATGCTCTAAGATATAAGTGCAGCAAAAATTAAGAACAATAAATAAAGAGCAAAGAGAGAGAGATCAAGCAAACACAAACACCAAAAGCTATAGTGATTCGGTGCCAACCAATGCACCTACATTTACTTCCCAAGATCCCCTTGGGAATTCACTATAATCACACGATTACAGTTGATTAGTTTTTCGGGCTCACTAATCAAAACCTGACTTGTTTTACAAGGCTCACAAGTCATAACCTCACTTGGTTTTATGGTTTAACCAAGAACCTAATTGGTTTTCACAAGGCTAACTAATAACCTCCCTTGGTTTTTCGGGCTAACCAAGAACCTTAGTGATTTTACGAGCTAACCACCAACCTAAATGGTTTTCAAGGCTTACCAATAACCTTCCTTAGTTTTACAATAGGCTAACCAAGAACACTTACAATAAATAAGGTTTAAAAATAAAGCACCAATGTAAGCTTTCAATAACAAAGCAAATAGGTCAATGTAGCTCGATGTAGAGTTGCTTTTCACTTGTTGAAGCCTTTTGAATGTCCAAGATTGAATGATCTTCAATGCTCTTGATGGCTTTTGAATCCTTGAAGGCTTTTTTTAGCTTGAGAGTGGTTGAAACTTGAATGAATAGGAGTTATAGCTCTTCTTTCTTCTTTTTTTCTCTAAACTCTTTGATGGTATCCAATAATATATATTTAGATTTGATTTGGAGCATATAAATACCCTTCCAAGGCCTTAAAATCGAATTCTAGCCATTAGACTTAAGAAAGTAGCCGTTGGGGATAATTTTGGCGAGTTCTACATTTGAAAAAACTAGCCGTTACCGTAGTCAGAACTTCATGTGTCGACACTTTCTCAGTTGAGTCGACACATAAGGTCGACACATGTTCTTCTTGAGTCGACACATAGTTCAAAAAGCTCCATTCAGATTCTCTAGAATTCTCAGATATGTCGACACCTTCTCAGTTGAGTCGACACCTTGAGTCGACACCTTGCTTCCATGTGTCGACACTTCAACTATTCCTTCAGCTTTTGCAAGTTCTGTGGCTTGAAAATCTCAAGCAATGTGTTGATCCATGTGTTGACATTTTGAGTCGACACTTCAGGTCCATGTGTCGACACTTTATCTGTGCCATTTGAAACTTTGCTGCGTACCGACCTGAGTCGATACTTCATCTCCATGTGTTGACACTTTATGTCATGTGTCGACACTTTAAGTCGACACATCACTGAAAAATTCACAGAAACTGCTGAACTTGAGCTAGAACAAGTTTCTACTTGGCTTAGCTATCCATTCAACCATCTCTTAAGTGTTCAAGTCTTTTTTTGATCAATCTTTTCATTTCAAACTTGGTTTCTTCAACACAATTGGGCTTCTTCAAATTTTGTGAGCATTCTTTCAATAGAAACATACTCAAAGTAAATTATTAGTCCTCAACTTATACTTAACTATTTTGCTTATCATCAAAATCAGAGTCAACAGTAACTTAAGTGCATGCTCTAATATTTTGTTATTATCAAAATCATCTAAGGGGTCAACAGGCATAAAATGGGTATTTAGGAATAAATTGGATGAAAATGGTATAGTAGATAGAAACAAGACTATACTGGTAGCTAAGGGTTACAATCAAGAAGAAGAAATTAATTTTAATGAAACCTTTGCTCTAGTAGTTAGACTTGAAGCTATTATATTACTTCTAGCTTTTGCATATTTTATGAATTTTAAATTATTTTAAATGGATGTTAAAAGTATATTTTTGAATGGATAAATAGTTGAAAAAGTTTTTATTGAACAGCCACCTGGTTTTGAAAATCATGCACATCTTGATCATGTTTTCAAATTACACAAAGCACTTTATGGTTTAAAATAAGCCCCCGTGCATGGTATGAAAGACTCAGTAAATTCTTAATTGACAATAATTTTACTAGGGATCATGTTGATACTACTCTATTTTTAAAGAAAAAGGCTGATGATCTCTTAGTAGTACAGATGTATGTCGATGATATTATCTTTGGTTCCACTAATGAATCTCTTTGTCAAGAATTTGCAAAGCTTATACAGGGAGAGTTTGAGATGAGCATGATGGGAGAGCTAAGCTACTTTCTTGGACTCCAGATCAAGGAAATAAATGAAGGGATCTTCATCAACCAAATCAAATACACAAAGAAGATTCTGAAAAAGTTTGGGATGAAAAAAACTAAACCAATCGGTACACCTATGAGCCTTTCATGTAAACTTGACAAGGATGAATGTGGTAAGAAAGTTGATCAAAAATTTTATAGAGGCATCATTGGATCTTTACTATAGACCAGATATTATGTTTAGTGTATGCATGTGTGCTAGATATCAGTCTGAGCTTAAGGAATCACATTTAATGGCTGCTAAGCACATTCTTAGATATTTATCTGGTACTCTCGACATTGGATTATGGTACTCTAAGAATTCAGTTATTGATTTGATTGCATATTCTGATGCTAACTTTAATGGATATAAATTAGATAGAAAAAGTACTTCTAAAACTTGTCAATTCCTTAGAGTTAACTTAATCTCATGATTTAGTAAGAAACAAAATTCAGTTGCACTATCTATAACTGAAGCTGAATACATTGTAGCTAGAAGTTGTTATACTCAAATCTTGTGGATTAAGCAACAACTCAAGAACTTTGGCATTAAACTATCTAAGACACCCATAAGATGTGATAACACAAGTGTAATAAACTTAACTAAAAATCTAGTTCAACATTCAAAAAGTAAGCACATAAAAATTAGACATCATTTTATTAGAGATCATGTTCAAAATAATGATGTTATACTTGAATTTGATTGTACTGATATGCAATTAGCTGATATACTGACCAAGACACTCAATAAAGTAGGTTCAGTATGTTTAGAAGAGAATTAGAGGTCATTAATCCTTTTGATTAAATCTAGATTGCTCTTTATGACCTTTCAAATTTTCTTTGAAAATTTCTTGATTTTAATATCCTTGAAAATCATATTCAATCATCTATTAGCTATTAAAATCAATAACCTTGATTTTTTATGTTTTTTTACCTATTTTCTTGATTTTTTCCTGAAGTGTCGACACCTCCAAGTGTCGACACTTGGACTAATCTTGTGAGTCAACACTTGACCGGTGGGAACTGGTGATTAAATAGGGAAAATAGACCAATTTCATCCCATTTCTTCCCAAATCCCTTGAGCCGACTCATCCCCATATAGTATCCCAACCTCCATTTGTTCCTATTTTATGTTCTTACTGTTCTATTCTTGGTTTGAGCCCTTTTTTCCCTCTTTTCTTCACTGGTGTTCATAGTTTTACCATGATTCCTTTGCCTATTCCTCTTCCATTTGTCTATTTCTTCTTTTTCTTATAAGATGGGTCCCAGGAAATAGTTAGTTAGGAGGCCTCGCCCTTCACTCAAGATACGGAGCGGTGCATGAAGGCCCGTCATGAGGATCAGGTAGCAGAGGCAGTAGCTCAGCAGGAGATTCCTATCCGACCACTAGTCCATGGAGCAGGCTAGATGGCCTTCAAGGCCATTGTTGGAGGACAGAGGGCGGATTTTAAGTTTGTGGACCAGCAATATTTTTGGATAGGTGACTAGCTGAGAGACACAGGGCTTGCTCCTTCTGTTCTCTTAGGGAGCGATTCCACCCAGCTTTGATGTGAGAGTTTTATGGTACCCTAGCCAGAGGAGCTGATGGTTGGATGGTAGAGGTCAGAGGGACTACCATACCACTGATAGCTGAGATACTGAGCAAAGCTTGGGAGATCTCGATGAGGGGTACTGTAGCAGACTCCCTGGTTGATAGGATCAGTGGATACATATGTATATTTGAGAGAGAGGATATTGGAGAGGGAGCCACCATTGTAACATCATGACTTTCTCTAGAAATGAGGCTTCTGCACCATATAGTTGCCCAGATTCTTCTACTGAAGATAGGGTGGTTCAACTTCATCACTGAGAGGGAGTTACTTGTTATGGTTTCCTTGATATGGAGGACTCCTGTCTACCTAACGGTACTCATGATCCATCGATGATTGAGGTAGCTACCAGCAGGAGATTATGTCTGCCATATGGGATGGGTCTCACTATTTTGTTTAGAGCTTATAGAGTAGACCCAAACGGAGAGTCTTATAGACAGTTACTTCATACAGATATATACGATGAGAGATAATTGCACAAGATGGCCTATCACAAACATAGAGGTCAATGGAGGTGCAGTATCTCAGGGTAGACATCTGACATTGATGAGGAGGATGCAGCTGAGGAGGAGGAGCAGACATGTAGATATGAGGCCAGGCCATCTGAGCCATCCAGGGAAATACCTGAGACAGCCTGATGGTGAGGACATCAGAGCTAGAAATAAACATTAGATCACTTCCAGCTCCTTGTGGATCACCAATGAATAACCTATCTTAATTTTAATTTCAGCATGAGTCATTGAGTCATGTAATTAAAGTTTAGTCTACTTTAATTTTGTAATTTGGTCAAATTAGGTTCAACTTGATCAAGTTAGGTTTATTATGGTTTAGTTTTGAATTAGTCAAGGGGTTTACAAGCTAGCCAAGACAAGACATTTGATCAACCAAGTGGAAGGATGCCCAAGGGAGCATGCCACGTCACCTCATCATGACACATCACCACCCCACTTGTAGGTTTTGGGTCATGGGCTGAACAAGAAATTTATTTTTTTAAAGAAATAACATGACGCAGTGGAAGAAGATAGAACATTTTTATCTTAAACATGTTAATCTAATTAACACAGGCCCTATATAGATCTTTATGCATATAGAGTAATACACGCATGAAATTAAGCATGCAAAGTATGTAACTCATAGAACCAATCTTTGAATTGCACAAAATGGTGCTGAAGAACATTTCATCATACCATAAGATAGGAACACAAGCCTTATCTGCGAGGTGACAATCACCAAGAAGGGAAGTACTCCAAGGAAGAAGACAAGCCCTGCGAGCAGCACAAATGTCCTGCCTCTACAGGTAGTTCATACCAAAATAAGGGGATTCTCCTCCTTCCTTCAAGGTGCTAGCCTCTTCAAAAATAATGTGGCAATGGCAGACTCCTTCAACACCTTGAAGAACCAGTTACTGAACAGAGATGGAACAAGGCACCCAAGAACATTTCCCAGAACACTCTGTCCCAACCTTCAACAGAAGGTATGCACACAGCAATCAAAAAACCCAAAGCCTCACACTATCTTGTTAGAACCTTTCTAACAAAATGAGATCAAATCTCACAATCTCACAAAGGTCAAGCAAGACTTCTAACTAGGAAAAAATTGGCAGAGTCTCAACCAGGATGAAGAGTGAATGATTCACTTTTTCAGCCCACCCAAAATAGTCCTTAAAATAAAACTATAAAGAGGAGATAATGAGAGATTAATTAGGGAGTTTAGAGTCTCTTGAGATTCAAGGGTGTTATAAACCTTTTGATTCCAGCAACTGATGCTGATAAAAACCTTGAAATGCCAAACATTAAGGCCATAATAGTTACAGCCATTAATGAAGCACTTTCAAATTTTTCAGCAAAATCTATAAAACGAGTCGACTCTTCTATGTGAGTTGACTCGCATGAGTCGACTCATCTAGATGAGTCAGCTTAAATGTAGTTTTGACAACTTTTTGTCAAACGAGTCTGGAATGATTCCAAATCATTTCCAAGCCAATAATTCAAGAAGAAACCCCACGATGTGTGACCCCATAGGTTCAAACACTAAACCTGAAGTACAGGAACATTTCTAATACCAGCCAAAGTCGTCATCTAGCAATGACACCCGGTATCCGGATAAGTCGAAGGTTGGAGAGCAACAAGAACCTGTCGAATATGGAATACCACTGAACTTCTTTCTTTAACCTTCTGATGCTCTGGATGGCTTAGGGTTAAATTGCTCAACCCTAATTAGTCCATCTTAATATGTCTCAAACAAAGAATTCCTGTAACTCCTTACAAGGAATGCCCTCGATAAGGTCTTTATCAATTGAGGCATATTAAGCATTCAATCCAAACCATTTGAAGAGGTCAATCCTATCTTGATCCTACTATCGCTACACAAGTACTTGACTGCACCTAGCAACCTTCCATCACCAGATTAGAAATCCAGGTAGTCCGGCACCCAAGCACAGTGAGTTGCTTGCAAGATGCCATAGTGATCTTAAGTCAGAGGAATAGTTCATGTCCACATTCTAATACAAAACTTTTCTTTGATAGAAAGAGAATCTTGCATGAGAGTCATGCTCAGTGAAGTATCGAACATAATACCTGATGTCATACCAGCATCTTCATGCTACTTGGTTAAGAGGACAACCAACAGACATGACATCAATGACCTACTCTCGATACACCATCATCCTGAAATAGTATATCCTTTGGTCGCAAACCAGTTTATGAACTACACGATGCATCCTCTCTGCATCGCATACAAGGTAGCTCAAAGGACATCATCACATAAGAGTTTAATTAGGAAGATGACATGTGATGAACAACCAGAGTAAACTTTTATTCAATTCAATAATTCATATACATATACATGAGTTGCTCAACCATCTACAACCTAGACGATTGGCCTTGGAACACACATTTCCCAACAACTCCCACCCGGACTAACGTCAATCAAAATAGAATCTGATTCCCATCTTCCATTTGCAGTCGTTGAACTCTTGCACTCTAATGACTTTAGTGAACAGGTCGGCTAGGTTCTCCTTACCATCGATCTTCAGAAGCTCGATATCATCTTGTTCAGTAATCTCCCGGATAAGGTGATAACAACACAGAATATGCTTGGTCCATTGATGTGACTTTGGCTCTTTGGCTTGAGCTATGGCTCTAGTGCTGTTACAATATACTGGAATAGGACCATTCAAGGAAGGTGCCACTCCCAGCTTTCCTAGGAACTTTCATAACCACACAGTCTCCTTCGCTGCATCTGATGTGCAATATACTTTGCCTCGCAAATAGAATCAGCCACTATATGCTTCTTGGAACTTTTCAGCAAACTGCTCCATCATTAAGAGTAAACACAAAACCAGACATACTCTTACTATCATCACTATCTGACTAAAAACTAGAGTTAGTATATCCCACAAGTTTTAAGTCAGAATTTTCATAAATTAGCTATTGGTCCTTAGTATTTCTCAAATGCTTAAGGATGTTTTTAACAACTTTCCAATGAGCTTCACCTGGATCAGACTGGTATCTGCTCACTACACCTAGTGAGTATGCCATGTCTGGTCTAGTATATAACATGGCATACATAATAGAACCCACTATTGAAGCATATGGAATGCTACTCATATGCTCTCTTTCCTCAAGAGTTGTCTCACAACCCTTCTTGGAAAGAGTAATTCCATGACCTATCGAAAGATAGCCCTTTTTGGAATTCACCATGCCGAACCGCTTCAGTACAATGTCTATGTATGTAGATTGGGACAGTCCCAAAAGCCTCTTAGATCTATCTCTATAGATCTTCATACCCAGTATGTATGAGGCTTAACCCAAGTCTTTCATAGAGAATTGAAATGAAAGGCAGACCTTTATTCCTTGTAATGCTGGAATGTCATTCCTGATTAGAAAAATATCATCCATATATAAAACAAGAAATACAACTATCGAACCATTTGCCTATTTATATATACAAGGTTCCTCTCCATTTCTATCGAAGCCATACATCTTGATACACTTATCAAAATGCATGTTCCAACTCCAAGAAGCCTGTTTCAGTCCATAAATGGACCTTTGAAGGTTGCATATTTTAGAATCATCTGTGGATGTGAACCCTTCAAGTTGCATCATATACACCTCCTCTTCCAGCTCACCATTTAGGAAAGTTGTTCGGACATCCATTTGCTAGATTTCATAATCTAAATGTGCTGCTATAGCAAGCATAATCTGAATGGACTTGAACATTACCACAGGGAAAAACATCTCATTATAGTCAATACCATAATGTTGACGATACCCCTTGGCAACCAAACAGGCTTTATTGGTTTCCACCTGCCCATATGCGCCCTGCTTCCTCTTGAAGATCCACTTGCACCCAATGGATTTTATCCCTTCAGGTGGATCAAACAATGTCCATACATTATTGATTTTCATGGACTCCATTTTAGATTTCATGGCTTCCAGCCATGACTCAGACTTAGACCTTGACATTGCATCCATATAGGTGATCGGATCCTTGTTGTTCTGATCGAGCTCAACAGGATCACCATCTCGAACCAAGAAACCGTAGTATCTATCTGGTTGACGTGGTACTTTACCACATCTCCTTAATGGTTGCACTATGGGCTCTGGATCTGATCTAATCCAATCTGGATCTATAGTGGCCTTAGAGTGAGAAGGTTCTTCTATCTGTTGAACTTCACCAAGTTCAACCTCAGCAACTTGAGTGCCTTCACCAAGGTACTCCCTTTCTAAAAAGGTTGCCCTAAGACCGACGAACAACTTTTGTTCCTAAGGCATATAGAAATAATACCCTTTAGATTCTTTAGGATACCCAATAAAAAGACACATATCAGACTTAGGTCCTAGCTTATCCATCTCCAAACATCTGACATAAGCCGGACACCCCCAAGCCCAAAGGTGAGAGAGAGTTGACTTACATCTTGTCCATATCTCATATGGTGTTTTATAAACGGACTTGCTTGGAACTCTATTCAGAAGGTAAGATGCTGTCTTAAGAGCATATCCCCAAAAGGATTTAGGTAGACTTGCTAAGCCCATCATGGATCGAACCATGTCCAACAGAGTTCGATTCCTCCTTTTAGACACCATTTAACTGAGATGTCCCCGGAGGAGTCCATTGAGATAGAATCCTATTCTCCTCAAGATAAGTCAGAAACTTGTTGCAAAGACACTCACCATCTCGATCTGATTGAAGGATTTTAATAAACTTCCCAGTTTATTTTTCAACTTCATTATGATAACGGTTGAACATTTCAAACAAATTAGATTTATGTCCCATCAGGTAGATATAACCGTACCTCAAAAGGTCATTTATGAACATAATGAAATAATTATATCCACCTCTTGCACTAATATTCATAGGTTCACATACATCAATATGTACTAGACATAGAATATCACTGGCTCTTTCACCTTTTCCAGTAAAAGGTGACTTGGTCATTTTTCCAAGAAGACAATAATCACAAGTTGGTAAAGGTTCACTCTCAGTGATATCAAGGAGACCTTCTCTCATCAACTTATTTATCATGTTCTTGTTTATATGACCTAGCCTACAGGGCCAGAGATAAATATCATTGAGTTTATCTAATCTAGAGCATTTATTAGCAATGAACAATACAGTAACAAGCTATGACAGTACATATACACCATTCTCTACTTGTCTAAACATCACATAAGAACCATTCAATATGATTTTGCAAATATCATTCTTTATAGATAATTGATAACCATCTTTGGCCATCAAGCCTATAGAAATGATATTCACTAAAACGGAATGATAAAAATGACAATCATTAAGAATGATAGTACAAGACTTAAAATACAAAGAAATAGTTTTCAACACCAAAACTGGAGCTTGACTTCCATTCCCAATGTTCAGAAATGTTTCACCACTTTTGAACCTGCTATTAACATGAAGCCCCTGCAAAGAATTGCAAATATGGTAAGGATTTCTGGTATCCAGTACCCAGCTAGTAGTATCACAAATAGACAAACTACAAGGATTTATCATATAAATACCTTAACCAGCAAAAGCTTGCTATTTTTCCTTCCTTTTCTTATTCGGGTTTAGAGTAGCAAGGTAAGCAGAACAGTTCCGCTTCCAATGACCCGGCTTTTTATAGAAGAAGCACTCTGCCTGACTCTTGTCAGCCTTCACCCTCCTAGTCTGACTAGGCCTAGTACTTTGCACCTTCTTATTTTTCTTATTCTTTTTCTTCTTCCCTTTCCCAAAGGAATGATGCCATGCTCCAGAACCTTCCACCAGATTCACCAATCCCTTATTGAGCTTGTGGTCTCTCTCATAACTTTGCAGTAACCTTAACGTCTCATGGTAGTTTACTACAGGTCGATTGATTCTGAAATTGTTGAAAAAGACCTGGTAGGAAAGGGGCAGAGAATTCAGTATCGCGTCCTTACCGAGTTGCTCGTACAAAGGATATCCGAGTTTGTCCAAATGCTCAAATAACTCAATCATGTACATTACATGATAAGTTACCAGAGCTCCATCACACATACACATGTTATAGATGGTGAAAGAGATCCGGTATCTCTTCGTATCATCTGGAGTGCCAAAAACTCCTTTAACCTTTGAAGGATCTCCTCTGGCTGGGCCTCCTAAAATTTGCAACTAAAATCATCATTCATCGTAGCCAACATAATGCAATGTATCGGGTGCGGTTAGAGATCCACTTTTAATAAGTGTCCTTGACAGTGCCACAAGCATTGGGGGCTGGGATCTTAGGTGCCGGATCCGTTATCACATAAAGGATCTGCTCATGCTCCAGGACTATCCTAAGTCATCGATACTAGCTATCAAAGTTGGATCCAGAAAGTTTATCGTTATCTAATAATGACTGGAGCGACAAAGTGGTCGACATTGTCTGGAAAGAAAAGGCCTATCAGTATATGAATCATTTTAAATATCCTAAAGACATGGATTTTAGTCTAAAGGTTTCTTCCAGTATTTTATTCAGATTGGTAGCCTCTACACTCCAATCCGAAGAATAATATTTATCCTTTAGCAGGTACTAGGATCCAATAAACTACACATGAGCCTGACTTTGGACGGTCAGCTCACATGCATTTAAAGGTAGGTACAATACCAATTGCTTCTATAAGTAATTATTAGTATTCATTTTGCCCTAGGGATCCTCACAATCAACCTTTGGGCCTCCTATTAAAGGTCCTGGTTAGGTCCAACCATTAACATGATCGAATTCAATGCTTCTAGCTAACCTATGATCAAGCCTGACTTTGGCTGGCCTACCTTACCACATGTTAAGATAGTCGCATTGAGCCATCATATGTTGAATGGCAATTCCACTCGCCTGATGACCACCCGTTCTTTGGAACTGCCGATGATCATCCAACTTATGGACTCATTACCAATCCAACTTAATAGGAGGCTAAGACTTAGGCTATCACATAACTTAGTCCTTTCATGGACCTAATAATTTAGAGGATTTAAATTTTGTGACACAGGAAAAGAAGGCATGGACCTTGATCAAGAAAACTCCCACTTAACTCTTAGAGGGTTTCAAGATCAAATAGGTCCATGGGCACCTTAAACCAGTCAGACTGATTAACCTTAGTTGACATGGGTCAACTTGAATCAATAACTAATCTAATCAAATCTGATTCACCATATAAGCCAGCTAAGTAAGATCAAGGGATGGGTTATGCCAGATAAGCCTCTTACCTTAGTCACCAATCATTAGTTGGCCTGGTAAAAGTTAGCCCTAAAGAACCTTGATCAACAATGTCAAACTTACCTTAGACATCAAATGGTTTACCAGACTCAATTAAACTAACCTAAAGACCCGGGCTCACCACGAAGCCATCAATCAAGTCCATTTAGATATATGGACTGATCTAACTATTAAAGAGATCTATAGAGGAGAGACCTAATTCAACTTTTGACTAGTCTTTTCTCTAATTAATCCATTCAGCTAAACCTAGGTCTAATCCATTTAAGGACCCAATTCTAACCAACCCAATTAACCCATGGTTTATTAATCATGACTTAAGATTAGAATCACATCGTAAATCTTAAAAGGTTTCAAAAAATACAACTTAATTCTCAATTAAGTGCAACATGCCAATTGAAACATTTTCAATTAACCCAAATTTGAAATAATTTCAAAAACAAGCAAAATAATTTCACAAACATTATGAACTTTAAGTTTACTGTTTAAAAGTTTTCTGGTCGAGACAGCTCATGCAAGATGCGAGTCGACTCGTCTGCTTGGGTAGAGAATAGTAACTTTAAAATTCATCCCTTTTACTTGAACTTTTCAAAATTTTAGATCATGCACCTAATAGATCTAATCTCAACATAGTCATGATCTACAAACATAGATTAAAACTATTTTAACCTATCACATCCCTCACTTTCTTTTTCATAAGGTCGTGATGCAGCAGCACCCCTACATGCTATAGATTAAAACTATTTTAACCTATCACATCCCTCACTTTCTTCTTCATAAGGTCGTGATGCAGCAGCACCCCTACATGCCATAGGAGAACCCCACCGAATGGGAAGACATGGTCTTTAAACCATACTTCTTCCATATGACCAGACAGCCAAGGTGAATACACCTTAATCCAAGTATTATGTGAAGGATATCAAACCGATTTCATATAAATGCATTAAACTAAACACGCATTCAACTTGTAGGCTCTGATACCAAAGTAGGTTCTATGTCATGGGCCAAACAACCAATTTGAATTTTTTTTTGTAAATAACATGACACAGCAGAAGAAGATAAAACATTTTTATCTTAAACACGTTAATCTAATTAACACAAGCCCTACACAGATCTTTATGCATATAAAGTAATACATGAATGAAATCAAACATGCAAAGTATATAACTCATATAACCATTCTTTGAATCATACAAAATGGTGTTGAAGAACATTTCATCATATGATAAGATAGAAATACAAGCCTTATCTGCAAGGTGACAATCACTAAGAAGGGAAGTACTCCAAGGAAGAAGACAAGCCCTGCGAGTAGCACAAACATCCTACCTTTACAGGTAGTTCACACCAGAACAAGGGGATTCTCCTCCTTCCTTCAAGGTGCTAGCCTCTCAGGAAACAATGTGGCAACGACGGACTCCTTCTTCAACACCTTGAAGAACCAGTTACTAAACAAAGATGGAACAAGGCACCCAAGAATATTTCCTAGAACACTCTGTCCCAACCTTCAACAGAAGGTATGCACACAGCAATCCCTAAACCCAAAGCCTCATACTATCTTGTTAGAACCTTTCTGACAAAATGAGATCAAATCTCACAATCTCTCAAAGGTCAAGCAAGACTTCTAACCAGGAAAAAATTGGTAGAGTCTCAACCAGGATGAAGAGTGAACGATTCACATTTTCATCCCACCCAAAACAATCTTTAAAATAAAACTATAAAGAGGAGATAATGAGAGATTAATTAGGGAGTTTAGAGTCTCTTGAGATTCAAGGATGTTACAAACCCTTTGACTTCAGCAATTGATGCTAATAAAAACCCTACAACGCTAAACATTAAGTGCCATAATAGTTACATCCATTAATGAAGCACTTTCAGATTTTTCAGCAAAATCTGTCAAACGAGTCGACTCTTCTATGTGAGTCGACTTGCACGAGTTGACTTATCTAGATGAGTCGGCTCAAATGCAGTTTTGACAACTTCTTGTCAAACAAGTCTGGAATGATTCCAAATTGTTTCCAAGCCAATAATTCAAGAAGAAACCCTACGATGTGTGACCCCATAGGTTCAAACAATAAACCGATAGTACAGAAATATTTCCAGTACTAGGCAAAGTCATCATCTAGCAATGACACCCGGCATCCAGATAGGTCGAAGGTTAGAGAACAAAAAGAACCTATCGAATATGGAATACCACTGAGCTCTTTCCTTTAACCTTCTGATGCTCCATATGGCTTAGGGTTAAACTACCCAACCCTAATCAGTTCATCTCAATATGTCTCAAACAACGAATCCTTGTGACTCCTTACAAGAAATGCCCTGGCCAAGGTCTTTCTCAATTGAGGTATATTAAGCATTCAATCCAAACCATTTGGAGAGGTCAATCCTATCTTGATCCTACTACCACTATAAAAGTACTTGACTACACCAAGCAACTTCCATCACCGGATTAAAAATCTGGGTAGTTCGGCACCTAAGCACAGTGAGTTGCTTGCAAGCTACCATAGTGATCTCAAGTCAGAGGAATATTTCATGTCCACATTATAATGCAAAACTTTTCTTTGGCAGAAAGAGAATCTTGCATGAGAGTCATGCTCAGTGAAGTGTCGAACACAACACCTGATATTGTACCAGCATCTCCATGCTACTTGGTTAAGAGGACAACCAACAGACATGACATCACCAACCTACTCTCGATACACCATCATCTTAAAATAGCGTATCCTTTGGTCATGAACTAATTTATGAACTACATAATCATCCTCTCTGCATCGCATATAAGGTAGCTTAAAGGACATCATCACACAAGAGTTCAATTAGGAAGATGACATGTGAACACCAGAGTAAACTTTTATTCAATTCAATAATTCATATACATATACATGAGTTGCACAACTATCTATAACCTAGATGATTGGCTTTGGGACACACATTTTCCAACACCACTCTCCTTGGTCGTCCAACACATGAAGGGACTTCACTTCAAGATAAAGAAAAGTTCAAATGGAGGATCCCTCATCTTCTTATCTTTTTATCTTCATGATGAACTAAAATTCAAGGAAGACGCCTTATCTTGTAAGAAGATCAACATCATTCAAACTTGGAAGGAGTCAGCCATATTAAGATACAAATTCAAGAGGAGGCCACATATTTTCTAGAGAAGAATTCAGATTAGTTATCACCCACTTCTCTTTTCTTTTATAAAGACTTAAATTCAAAAAAAGTCGACCAAGTGTCATGAAGGGAGGGCACCTACTTATGAAGCATTCAAAATTCAAATGTTAAGAGGGATGTCATCCATTCCAACAAGAGCAAGTTTGAAATCAAGAGAAGTTGGAAGCCCACCTTTATCCACACTTATCCTCTCCACTTATCTAGTAGGGATAGGCCTTATCATGTATTCCAATGAGCCTTATCCTTATCTTTCTATCATGTAAATGAGGGTCTATAAATACCACCCTCATCTCCCCTTGTAATAAGATTTTTATGATGAATGAAATTATTTTTCTCCAACTCCTTTGCTATGAGAGCATTGTCATCCATGATAGAGGGCATGAGGTCTATTGGGCATGAGGTCCAAGTTATCTTCCAACCATCAACCACCAATCCAAAGTTCCAAGATGCCATCAAGCCACCTCTTTTCCTTTCTCCATTCTACCTTCCATTCTTTTCCATTCTTCTCTTACCCTCCATAACCACTAACTGGTTCTTTTGTAGGATCCCTAGTGTCTACAATTTGAAATGAAGATCTTCCTTGCCTTGGAACCATAAACATTGAGGATCTACACCCGAGGAATGGAAGTCTCAAGTTCAGCTGCAAAATCTTGAGTATAGAAATTGATTCTACTTCAAAGGTGCAATACATTATTGTTGATGAGTAAACCTAATCATAAACTCTCTAGATCTGATCCTTTGAAGTTGATCGTCCTAGTTTAGATGGTTTCTCAACCATTGGATCCTGATTTCTTCATTTGATTGTATGAAATTTCATTGCGGGTATCTTAGTAGTATTCTAATAGTCTTTTTAATTAGTTTTATTGATCTCTTTTTGCATGAGTTTGCTGAAATCTTAATGTTCATTGCTCCTTTAAAAAGATAGGTTACTAAACATTAGAATAACATCTCTTTCATCCTGCATCATCTGAGCCCTTTATTTTGACACATGCTGAGGTGCCACCCCTTATAGATAGTACTGGAGATAGGATCACTCGTCTGGAGACTAAGATGATGATCATTAGATAGCGAGTGGATCGGATGCATATGGAGATGAGAGCTAGCACTCAGGAGATGAGAGAGGTATTCTCTACTATCCTAGTTATATTAGAGAGATTATCTTCTACCAGGGCACCTTTACCTCCATCATCGAATTCTCACCTACTCCACCGGCACCTCTAGCTCCAACTGCGAACACTGAGATGGGCGATGAACAGGGAGACTCTTCTACAAATTTTAATGTTGCTAACTTCATGGCAGACCCTGAGCTGGATGCTACAACTGACTAGGATGCTGAGAGGACATCAAAGGCTGCTCTTGCCCCATCCAGTCCAATTCATCAGTCTCCCATTCTCCCTAGCACTCCTGTTTTACCATATCCTTATGATTTTGATACTTTACGTGTTGTATCTACTCATGAACTTTACTCTGACCATTATGATCCCTTAGATAACCTTCCTACTCCTTCAATTATAGCACCACATACTAATACGAGACTAAAAATGCATGCAAAGTTTTTTTTTTATTATTAAGTGTTGAGTTAGGAGATTATATCTCGAAAGTAGAGCCAAGATCTAAAGCAGAAAACTCTAGAGAAAATCAGAAGCAGATGCATGCAAAGTGAACCCTAAAACTGATAGAAAAGAGGACCGTCGAGGCTAAGAAGCCCTGATTGGCCTAGCTATCCTATGATACAGTTACTAGCGAGTTAAGGGGGTGTACTTGATAGGGATTTGAAGATGAATCTTTGTAGAGTTCACTCTACGCTCCCAGATGCGGCCTGGAAGATCAAGCCGAAGACCTCGCAAATCTGCGGCTTTCAATCTGGTGACTTGAAGGCTGTCCAGCTGGAATCTTGGATTCGTGGACTTCGAAGGACCTACAAATCACCTATCAGGGGTTGGAAAATGATGTAGAAACAAAGCAAATGGCTGAAAGAAAGAGGGGAAGAAAGGGATTTGGGGTTGGCGGCCAAGGTTGAAGAAGGTTGCTCTCTAGGGTTTTGTTGGATGCTTGGAGGTAGGGCACAAGAAACTTGAAGAAGGATGGGGTTCACACAGATTCCCATAGCACACAACAGTTGGTAGAAAACTCAATATATTTCATGAAAAGATTCTCAATACATGAGAAGGGGGCCTCTTATATAGTGTCATGAAACTTAGGGCCCAAGCAAATGCAAATGAGGAACATATGGGGTGCCCAATTTTTTTCCTAAAGTGTGGGGCTGAATATAAGGAAGGAGGCTCTCTCATGCCACACAAAACTCCTCCAATTCAAGAAAGTATTGGGCAGCCAAGAGGAGACCATGAGGGGTGCCAAAAATCTTCCTTCTTGGGCTAGATGTGGTCCACAACATTCCTAAGTAGGCATCCATGAATCTGGGGCTTGAAGTATATCTGTAGGCGTGTGGACTTCTTGTGCTCGGGGTGTGGAATATATGTGCTGGCATGTGGACATCAACTCCTCAAGCATGGGCTGACTTCAAGTTCCTCCAAGTAGTCCTAGGGTGTCACCATCCAAGGTGTGACTGGGACTCCATGCGGCTACCGAGGTGGTGCACTAGGTGTTTCCTTCACAAGCTTGGGTCTTCTTAGATTCAACTTGATGATTACAAGACTCATAATATGACTAGCTCATTATGAGCTGACGTGACTGACCATATCCCAAAACTAATCAAACTCTGAATATAGGACTTAAATAATGAAAGACCCAAAAATAACAGTACTCAGGGGCCAAAGTGGGGACTCAAATGGGCTAAGCCCTTATTACAAAATGGACTCAAATACTAAAAAGGACTAATTATATAACTACAAAGGATTGAGAAGCCTCTGCCTAAGTCTGGTGTCTCTGGTGTCCGCACCACATACCCTTCCTGATAGGACACCAATGATTCCTTCCACTTCCTTACACACTTTTTCTTTGACTAGAGAACTAGGATTTTATACTCTTGGTTTCACATTCTATCATATGGTCCATTGTTTGATATGACTTCATCCATTCCTTATACTGATACTGATCCTGACCCTGCACCAGTTCCTGACTCCACTCCTGACATTTCCTCTTCTTCAGCACTAGCCAAAGGGAGAGCACATGCCAGAAGCCGAAGCCACGGATGTGGTGATATTCCTAGAGCTGTTTGCCCCAGACCTGTAGATCTTCGGTCGATGTGGCTGCGACCCCATCCCTCTAGGATTACAAGATTGATCATTCTAGAGATTAGGTCTTCCTCTGATGAGGAAAGCATCCCGTAGGTTTGGTCAGCATATTAGTATGTTAGTATATCAGTTGTATCAGTCTTGTATCAATTATATGTTGTTTGTATCAAACTATGAATCAATGGTATCAAATTTTGTATCACATTTTGAATCTTATGTATCAAATGTTTGAAATTTTATATATAATGATATTTTAAGTATTTATCTGTGTACTTTTATACTCTTACTATACTGCAATGTTTTATCTTTACTTTGTTGTTTTTTCTTACCTTTTTCATGATGACAAAAAGGGGAAGAATTAATGAATGGCAAAAGGGGGAGTAATGGCAAAAAAAAGAGAATGAATAGTTTAAGTAAAAAGAGAGAGAAAAGAAGAAAGCAATAAGAAAGGGAAAGAGAGAAAAGTACTAAAGAAGAAAATTTTAAAATTTTTAAAATCTCTAAACCTTTTAAAAATATTTTAAGTTTTGAAAAATATTTTCAGATCATATATTGAGGGAGAGCTTTTGTTCTATACTCTGATATTTTTTAATTTTATGATCTGATACTCCTTATTTTCATTTTTATACTCTGATACTCCTTATTCTTATTTTTATATGCTCTAATATTCTTTATTTTCATACTATGATACTCTTCATGCTCTAATATTTTTGCTCTGATACTCTCTACCTTTATAGTATATTATTTGCTCTGATATGCTTTGACATCTTTTTCATGCTTTGATACTCTTAAAGTTTTCACTCTGATACTCTTCATGATTCAACCTGTTTCTGCTCAAATGCTTATTCTTCAAATATAGTTTAGCTCTAATACACCTCTTGAACATCTCATATATACAACTTAGCTCTGATACATTTTAATTATTGCTCTGATATATTATAGCTATAGCTCAATACATTAAAACTACATGAATTGAATTCTTTCTTTTATATATATATAGCCCTGATACATTGTAGATAAGTTTTTGCTCTTGATAAACATTACAACTTAGACTCTGATACTTATTATCAATAGCTTTGATACTTATAGTCAATAGCTCTATACTTTTGCAAATCTTTTGAGCTTACTATGTGTATATACTTAAAGGTTTTGTCATCTTCAAAAAGAAGAGATTGTTGACTCCTGTCTTGATTTTGATGAATAACAAAATATTTAAGTATATTTGAGTACTAACTGTGTGTTAAAAGTGTGTTTATCAGAATAGGTCACTCATCAAACTTAAAGTATGTTGAAAGATCAATTTGCTTGTCAAATAGTTGAAGAAGTCATCTAAATTAATAGTATTTCAAGATATATGGACTTGGGCACATAAGAATGATCTTGAAGGACTAAATTTTTAAATTTGGAGAAGTTTCAGCAGAGTTTCAGCCAAGTATCGACTCATGGAAGTGAAGTATCGATTCAAGATATTGACTCGTAAAAGCTTGAGCTGATACATAGAAGAAGTTTCAGCTAGTATGCATGAAGTGTCGACTCATGTATCGACTCAGATGTCGACTCAAGACCTGAGACCAAAAATAATATAGAACATGCTGAATTTAAGTTTTTGCTCAAGTATCAACTCATGAAGATAAAGTATCGACTCAAGTGTCGACTCACCAGAAGAAGTGTCGATGTACTAGTGCATTCTAGAGAGCTTCAGAAGATATTTTTGACCTAGTATCGACTCAAGTGTCAACTCATGACTTGAAGTGTTGATACCTACAGGTCTGGATGAATAGTAATGGCTAGTTTTTTGAAGCACAGAATTTGTCCTTTTTATTTCTAATGACTATTTTCTCCTCTCCAATGTCATAAATGATCATTTAAGACTTGGAAAGGTATTTAAAGTGAACCAAACACTTGGAGGATGAATTCACTACAAACTAATTAGAAAACTAATGAGCATTGATTACTTTCAAGTGAAGTTGAGCCTTTAAGAATTTAAGAAGCATTCAAGTCTAATCTTCAAGCATTCATTAAGGCTTCAGCAACTTGGGGACAAGCTTTCTCAATTGCAATCAAGAGCTTCAAAGAGATATTTGCTTTTAATTTGAAAGCTTATTGTATCTTTACTTTGAACTTAAATTTATTATTGTTCCTAGTTTCAAGTGGATTGAAACTAGTGATTGGATTGTTAGTGAGCCTTGTTTGAAAAACCAACTAGGTTGTTGGTGAGCCTTGTGAAAATCAACTTGGTTGTTGGTGAGCCTTGTGAAAAACCAACTAGGTTTTTGGTTAGTCTTATGAAAACCAAGAAGGGTTTTGATTAGTGAGCCCAGGAAAACTAATCAACTATAATCAAGGAAAGATTATAGTGAAATACCTAAGTGGACCTTGGGAGTGGACGTAGGTGCTTTGGAGTGCACCGAACCACTATAAAATATTATGTATTTATGATTGCTTTTACTCTTCTTGCATTTACTTCTTTATTTCTGCTGCATTCTATTATCAAGCATACATACACTTGAAATCACACTAGCAGCTTCATTATTTTTGAATTGGTACATACTTGAAACAAGTTTTAAAAACCCAATTCACCCCCTCTCTCTTCACTAGGCAACAGGTTCCAAGTGATGTTTCATAATCTTTTAGGCATGCCAGCCTCTCCATGCTGTGCCAGGGCTCTAGCAAAGGTGGTGGCACTACCCACCGATGTTCCCCACTCGTCTATCCTAAGGCTACTTGTGGGAGAGGCCACATTCTCTTGAAAATTTCATACCTGACTTCAAATAAGAGGTTGACTTTGATCGAGGGTCAACCTCAACTGAGGGAGCCTGACCTCGACTGGGGCTCGAAGGATGAGGGCACTGATGGGGACATCAGTAGCATAGATCTTGAAGTAGCAAAGATTTCGATGCAGTACATATCCCGATGCAACACATATCCTGATGCACATCAGAATAAGTTATTTTTAGGATCGAGTTTTAGTTTTTAGGATTAGTTTGTTTTCAAAAAAAATAAATTTGAATTTGTTAGGATTAGGATATCTGAGATTGTTAGGATTGGGATAAACTTTATCTTGTGTTTGAACCCCTTATCTTTCTATCTTGTATTTAAATTCAAATGAAGGCTTGGAAAGGTATATTAATACCACCCTCATTCCTTTGTAAAAAATTGGTTAATGAAGATGAGTTTTTAGAAAAGAGTAAGTCTTCTTTCGCTCCACATGGAAAGGGTGAGAGGCCCAACAATTGCTCTATAAGGAGAGCACGAGAGGTGCAACCCCAGGCATGATGCGAGGTCATGTCTAGTGTTGCCCAGATATGGTGCCCAAGAGGGGGGGTGAATTGGGTATTTAAAAAACTAAACGATATATGTGCTATCAAGTTTTAAGGTGAAGAGTGATAGTGCTCAAATAATTGTGCAACGAAAGCAATGAAATAAATCAACAATTAAAGAGCAAAAGAAGAGCAATGCAAACACACAAGAAGTATAGTGGTTCGGTGCACCTAGCACCTACATCCACTCCCCAAGCTCCACTTGGGAATTTCTACTATAATCTTTAGATTACAGCCGACTTGTTTTACCAGGCTCACAAGTCAAAACCTTACACACTTGTTTTGGCTTCGGGCTTACAAGCAACCCTAGTTGGTTTTATCAATTGGCTCACCAACAAACCTCACTCACTTGTTTTGGCTTCGGGCTTACAAGCAACCCTAGTTGGTTTTATCAATTGGCTCACCAACAAACCTCACACTAGTTTCAAATTCCCTTGAAACTAGCCTACCATAAATAGAATTTGAATACAATAAATAAAAACAATACAAACTCCTTTTTGAGCAAAAAGAAATTCGTTGAAGCTCTTGATGGAGACTCTTCAAGCCTTTTCCCTTGGAATCTTTGACCTCACTAAATGCCAAACTCTTGAAAGTTGGATTCCTCAAAGATGGAAAGCTTTTAGCTAAGGAATCTCTTGGATTTCTCACTCTTTTTGGCTTGGAATTGCTTGAAGGCTTTTTACTTTCACTCTAATCCTTTTCACCTTGTCTCCATTTCTTTTTTGAAGTTTGGTGGAGGTTAAATACCTCATTCATGCTGAAACAACTCCACAAGACCGTTAGATTCAAAAATATGGCCGTTTATGGCCGTTAGAAATCAAATCAGAAGTTCAGAAAAACTAGCCGTTATACCATGAGTCGACCTCTGGATCAAGTGTCGACCTCAGGTGTCGACCTCTGGACAGGTGTTGACCTCAGGTGTCGACCTCTGAACAGGTGTTGACCTCTGGTGTCGACCTCTGAACAGGTGTCGACCTTTGGTGTCGACCTCTGAAGCGTGCCACTGAAATTTTGCCGTGCCGGTTTTGCTGAACCATCTTCAAATCCTTTCATATTAATTCCAAAGTCCATATATTTGATTTTTCATTAATTTAAGGAATTTTTCAACTGAAATACAAGCATTTCTTCATTCAACATGGTTGAGTACTAAGATCTAAGAAATACACTTAAAACATAATTAGTACTCATATATACTTAAACATTTTGTCAATCATCAAAATCAAGACTAGAGTCAACAATCTCCCCCTTTTTGATGATGACAAAACCTTTAAGTATAAGAATAGGGTAAGCTTAAAAAGATTAACAATAAGATAAACATGTAAGCTCAAAATAATAAGCACCAAGCTCCCCCTCAAAATATGATCCAAAAAATCTTCAAAAATATTTTTTTTTTTAAAAATATGCAAAAGAAAAATTTAAAATTTTCAAAATTTCTTCTTCTTACTAATTCTTTCCTTTAGATAAAAACATTTTACATTCTTCTCCCCCTTTTGCACTTTCTTCCATTTCTCAAAAGATTTTTCATGTTTATGATTTTTCATGTTTATCCAATCTTTCCCTTTTCATACTTAACAATTTTCTCCCCCTTTTTGACATCATGAAAAAGGGTGTAAGGCAATACAAAGTGGGAATGAAGTTGGAAGGAATAGCAAGTAGGTCATCAAAATCAATGCATGAAATCAAATATTTATGATATCAATTGAATATGATATAAATTGAACAAGATACCAAAGAATGTAAGCACATGCAAGAAATGATTTGATGTATATTATCCATTCGCCTTACTTGTTCATGGGATAAGGTCACAGCGGCACCCCTACACGTCATAAGAGAGCCCGTTGAATGGGAAGAGAGGGTCTTTAAGCCCTACTTATCTCCTATGACCGGACGGCCATGGTGACTAACCCAATCCGAAGCGGTTACTAGGAATTCTTATATATATAAAAAAAATTTGATGCCAATAGAATATGATACCATTTGAATGTAACTCCTCCAAAGAATTAGATTTGAAAACAAGAAGAGTACTAGAGCAATATAAGCAAAGCATGATATCAACAAGATATTCAAAGCATCAAATATGATAACAAATCTTTGAATGCTCCCCCTGAATGTTATTCCTTCTTTAAAAATATGCATTTATTTCAGGAATAAAACATGAAAGCTTATGCATCAAGATTTGAAATTTTTCAAGATATTCATGATTTTCAAAATACAAAACATTTATATTGCATAAAAATGTTTAGCATTATTTCAAATTCATTTTAAGATGATTTGATATCCATACAAATGCTAGAAGTAATATGATATCAAGTCTAGCTATTAGAGCAAGGGTTTGTCAATAAGCATACCTTCTTCTTAAAAGTAACCCTTAACTACTAGTTCTATACTTGATCCAAATCATTTCTAGATTATGCATAGATGCCAAAAACAATACAAATCATAGCATTTCACTTGAAATAATTTAGAAATTATATTAATCAAAATCAAGTGAAGATCTAATAATCACAAGTTTGACCATGAGAGCTTGAAATCCATCAACATCAAAATGGTCATGATCACAACAAATGATTATTAGTCTAAGCTTGATTCTAATCAATCAATTAAAACATTTTTCAAATCAATATGCATCTTTAAAAGTATTTTTCATGAAATACATTAATCAAAATCAAGTGAAGGTCTTACAATCATAAATTTAATCATGATATCATGAAATTCATCAACACCAAAAAGTTCATGATTATATCCAATGATGATAAGTCCAAACTTGATTCTAATTAACTATTTAAAACAATTTTTCAAAGTAATTGATGCAATAAAAATTAATCTACAATTTTAATTATGGAAGGAGATGTTTAGAATTTACCAATATACATAATCCTTCCTTTTACCATTTAGTCCAAAAAATAGCTTGTCCACTTCTTTAAATTGTCTTGTACAACCTCTTTTCAAGAACTTCCTTTTTTCATGTTGGGTTGCAAGACATTCCTGCAAAACAAATTAAGTGGACACTTTTGGTACCCAAACTTTCTTGGGTCCTTTATGATTAGTAATTATGGTTCCTTTTGGAACCCAAACTTTTCTTAATCTAGAAGGATAAGCATTGAAACCACATTTATAATAAGAATTGAAAGAAGCAGGAATATTGAAGTTCTTCAAGAGTTTTTGCTTCTTTTCCTCAATCAAAATATTTTTCACATTAAAAACTTTTTCACATAAATTTTTTGAAATAACATTTTCTTTTTCTAAAAATTCTTTTTCTTTATAAAAATTATTCTTTTCATTTTTAAAATATCAATCTTGGCATTTAAATCATCATTTTTATTTGCAAGATTGGTGTTGTCAAGAGAAAATGAATCTACATGCCTATTTAATTTCTTGTGCTCAATTTTTAGCAAACTGTATTCATGCACAAGATCATTAGATGCATCATGTGATTCTTTAAAGGTAAAATCATAATTATTTTTAGCACATACCTTTTTCTCATTAGCCATGAAACAAAGATGGGCAACTTCATCATCCATACTTGAATCTTCGCTATCGCTCCAAGTTGCCATCATTGCCTTGAATTTCCTTTTGGCCTTGAGAGCTATTATTTTCTTTTCTGTATCAGCTTCCACTATCCTTTGCCATAAGTTCAACTCATAGGTCATGAGTGAACCGATAAGCTCCTCCAAAGGTAAGGTTTCTACATCTTTAGCTTCTTGGATCGCCGTCACCTTTGGATCCCATGATTTTGGCAAGGATCTAAGAATTTTGTTCACCAAATCAGCATTAGTATAGATTTTGCCAAGACTTTTTAATTCATTAATAATAGTCATAAATCTTGAAAACATATCAGATATAGATTCATAATGCATCATTTCAAAAGTTTCAAAAGAATGTATAAGCAAATTAATTTTAGTGTTCTTCACTTGAAGAGTACCCTCATGAGTAACTTCAAGTGTGTCCCATATTTCCTTCGCTGATGTGCATGTAGAAACTCTATTAAATTCATTTAAGTCCAATGCACAATAAAGCAAGTTCATTGCTTTAGCATTGAGTTCAAATTGTTTAATGTCATATTCATTCCAATCCTCTTCAGGCTTTGGAATGGAAATGCCATTAACCAAAATGGAAGGAATATGAGGACCACTAATAATGGTTTTCCAAAGATGATAACTAATAGATTGAATATGGATGCGCATGCGAGTTTTCCAAAATATGTAATTTATGCCATTGAAAAATGGTGGTCTAACACTAATACCTACAAGGGTCACCATGAACTTTAGCTCAAAATCGTTAGATTTTCAATCAGAGCACCGAGCTCTGATACCACTTGTTGCCCAGATATGGTGCCCAAGAGGGGGGGTGAATTGGGTATTTAAAAAACTAAACGATATATGTGCTATCAAGTTTTAAGGTGAAGAGTGATAGTGCTCAAATAATTGTGCAACGAAAGCAATGAAATAAATCAACAATTAAAGAGCAAAAGAAGAGCAATGCAAACACACAAGAAGTATAGTGGTTCGGTGCACCTAGCACCTACATCCACTCCCCAAGCTCCACTTGGGAATTTCTACTATAATCTTTAGATTACAGCCGACTTGTTTTACCAGGCTCACAAGTCAAAACCTTACACACTTGTTTTGGCTTCGGGCTTACAAGCAACCCTAGTTGGTTTTATCAATTGGCTCACCAACAAACCTCACTCACTTGTTTTGGCTTCGGGCTTACAAGCAACCCTAGTTGGTTTTATCAATTGGCTCACCAACAAACCTCACACTAGTTTCAAATTCCCTTGAAACTAGCCTACCATAAATAGAATTTGAATACAATAAATAAAAACAATACAAACTCCTTTTTGAGCAAAAAGAAATTCGTTGAAGCTCTTGATGGAGACTCTTCAAGCCTTTTCCCTTGGAATCTTTGACCTCACTAAATGCCAAACTCTTGAAAGTTGGATTCCTCAAAGATGGAAAGCTTTTAGCTAAGGAATCTCTTGGATTTCTCACTCTTTTTGGCTTGGAATTGCTTGAAGGCTTTTTACTTTCACTCTAATCCTTTTCACCTTGTCTCCATTTCTTTTTTGAAGTTTGGTGGAGGTTAAATACCTCATTCATGCTGAAACAACTCCACAAGACCGTTAGATTCAAAAATATGGCCGTTTATGGCCGTTAGAAATCAAATCAGAAGTTCAGAAAAACTAGCCGTTATACCATGAGTCGATCTCTGGATCAAGTGTCGACCTCAGGTGTCGACCTCTGGACAGGTGTTGACCTCAGGTGTCGACCTCTGAACAGGTGTTGACCTCTGGTGTCGACCTCTGAACAGGTGTCGACCTTTGGTGTCGACCTCTGAAGCGTGCCACTGAAATTTTGCCGTGCCGGTTTTGCTGAACCATCTTCAAATCCTTTCATATTAATTCCAAAGTCCATATATTTGATTTTTCATTAATTTAAGGAATTTTTCAACTGAAATACAAGCATTTCTTCATTCAACATGGTTGAGTACTAAGATCTAAGAAATACACTTAAAACATAATTAGTACTCATATATACTTAAACATTTTGTCAATCATCAAAATCAAGACTAGAGTCAACATCTAGTTATCCCCTTCCCATCTTCTTTTCCACCTCATGACCTTTGAGATTCATCCCAGCAGCTCCATTAGTGAGGTGGGTGGGATGCCCTATAGGTAAGAGATCTCTCCGTGAGCGTGACTCCCAAAGTCCATGAGAGTCTAGATTCCTACCTTCCATCTCTGTTATTCCTTCACCTCCTCCTTACAAAAAAATAAGAAAATAAAAAAAACTAGTGGTACCCTAATCATTGGTGACTTCTTAGGTGGCCAACGATCCTTCCCCTGATCCCATCCCCCATCAATATTTAGTATCAGAGCTAGAGGATTAGGGTACGCTTCATCTTTCTATTTTTTTCATCCTCTCATCTTCCCAGATCCTTGCCAACACCTTTCTAGATTCGACACCATCTCAAAGAAAAAAGAAATATCAGATCTCCTTGACACCGTCTCTTCCATTTTTCCATTCTTCCCCGCTTCCCCATCTTCTTTTGGATCTCCCCACTAGATCTTCTCTATCCCCACCGAAGATCCTCACCTCCATCTCCTTGCCTGTAGGAAGCCCATCAGAGGACTTGTGAGAACCTGCTGAAGGACCTCCTCATTGTTACCTTCACCCGTCCGAAGGCTAACCTGCTAGAAGCTCCCTTTTTGCCACCATCTCCAACTAGTTGAGGGAAGTCTACCAGATATTTCTCTTGCCGTCGTCTCCTACTTGTGGCAAGCCACCGGAGATCCTCATCTCTAAGAAACATGTCAGAGGTCCCTAGTCCGCTCGCCACCTATGGCAGGTCCACCAGCCTCGGCCTCTTCTTCGTTCAAGATCGATGCCCAAGACCACCCCTCGGTCTCTGTTTGGATTGATGACCCCAAGCGCTTAGCCCTTGCTATGATCACACTAACAGGGGACCGGCTTCTACATCTACTACGATCGGCTATTTGGGATGATCGCGAGGCTTCTCGACCTTCGGCACCCTCTCCATTCCAGTTGGCACTCATGAAGGTCCCAACTCAACCTCCAGCACCCTCACCAACATGAATCGGCACTCGTGAGATAGTTACATGGGCCTCTGGTCTACCCTCACCCCAAGCCACTGCTTTTTGCTCCAGTGTCATCGTTAGTGAAGCCCACCTCCCATTCCTTTGCTCATCTCCCACCGATGCCCTTCTGATTGCCACCATTATCGGTCGCTCCTCATGTAACCGGCCATGGCAGCCTAGCCCATCTACTGTTGCCAATCACTCAAAATATCCACCGATCAATCCCTTCCTCCCCTGCCAGAAGTCGACCGTCTCCATCGCCTGTAATCGAACGGAATAGCCACTGCCCATGCCATCCACCAGAATAATCCAATCGTGCCACCGTCTTCGACCCTGGCATCATCGCCGACGAACGCCCACCGAACTACCCTCTGAAAGCCTCCCCTATTCCTCCATTCATCGATCCATAGAGAGGAAGAAGCCCACATGGTCGTAAAAGCAATTACCCCTCCCTGTTGTCGATTTCAAAGCTACATGTCCTCAAAGCTGCACGATCTTCAAAGCTACATGATCTTTAGAGCCATATAGATCTCAGAGCAGAGCTGATAAAAAAAAATCAGTCTACAGGAGATTGCTAGAGCCTGACTCGATGGAGTCGAGTTTTCCCCACTCCAGGAGAATGATGGGGACATCAACAGCACAGATCTTGAAGTAGCATAGATTTTGCTGTAGCACATATCTCGATGCAACACATATCTTGATGCATATCTAGAATAAGTTATTTTTAGGATCGAGTTTTAGTTTTTAGGATTAGTTTATTTTAAAAAATAAATTTGAATTTGTTAGGATTAGGATATCTGAGATTGTTAGGATTGGGATAAACCTTATCTTGTATTTAAACCATTTATCTTTATTTATATTTGAATCCTTATCTTTCTATCTTGTATTCAAATTCAAATGAGGGCTTGGAAAGGTCTATTAATACCATCCTCATTCCTTTGTAAAAAATTGGTTAATGAAGATAAGTTTTTAAAGAAGAGTGATTCTTTATTCGCTCCGCATGGAGAGAGTGAAAGGCCCAGCAATCGCTCCATAAGGAGAGCACAAGAGGTGCAACCCCAAGACATGATGTGAGGTCATGTCTAGTTCTCACCTTCCCATCTTCTTTTCCACCTCGTGACCTTTGAGATTCACCCCAGTGGCTCCATTAGTGAGGTGGGTGGGATGCCCTAGAGGTGAGAGTTCTCTACATGAGCATGAGTCCCAAAGTCCATGAGAGTTCAGATTCCTACCTTCCACCTTCATTATTCCTTCACCACCTCCTTAAAAAAAATAAAAATAATAAAAAAAACTAGTAGTACCCTAATTATTGGTAACTTCTTAGCTCGCCAATGATCCTTCCCCTGATCTCGTCCCCCATCAGGCACGACCTCAGCTAAGGCTTGACCGTTGGGGAGCCACTTCGGTCGAGGGGCTTGAGAAGCGAGGCACGACCTCGATCGAGGCTCAACTACAAGGGAGCTACTCCGATCGAGGGGCTCGAAAAGCAAGGCATGACCTCGATTGAGGCTCGACCACCGGGGAGCCACTCCAGCCAAGGGGCTCGAGAAGCGAGGCATGACCTCGATCGAGTTTCGACCAAGGTGGAGCCACTCTGGTCGAGGGGCTCAAGAAACGAGGCACGACCTCGATTGAGGCTCAACCTCGATCGAGGCTTGACCGTAGGAGAGCCACTCTGGCTGAGGGGCTCGAGAAACAAGGCATGACCTTGATCGAGGCTCGACCACGGGGGAGCCACTCCTGGCAAGGGGATCTCTAGATGTGTTATCCAAGTGGCATCTTCTACTAGCATGGCTGCCAGATTAAGCTGAGAGGGACTCCACATTAGCAGTCCCACCATATCAGTGATCAATGACTTGTGCTTCCATAATTCCATGGTCCTTGATCGTATCTATTTCTATTTCATCAACCTATATGTTCATTGAAAGCTCCAAAATATTTTTGTCATTTCTTCAAGCATCCAATATCAAAATAAGCTTCTTAAAGATAAACTCGAATCTATGCAAATGAAAGTATCTCAGAGCTAACAAGAATCTATGCCAATATTCCAATTTGTCTCAATATAATGACAATGAGGTTGGCCAATTAGATATGTTAATGATCACTATGCCTCTAGTTTCCACATAACAAAGGGAAGGATGAAAATTTTTATCTCTTTTTCCTAATGAAATATGGAGGAAGTGAGTAACTTCCTTCTCCCATGCTTTATTGATACAATATTACAAAGCAATTTATAAAGAAGTGGGTGATAAAAGGTTGCATATGGAATTAACAAGAGTAGAGAAAAGATTGTGTAATAGAAATGGCCTTGTGGCTATCAATGGACTTACCAAAGCATAAGTGCCCCATAATTCAAAGGAGTATGTGATAAGTCATGCATTTGTACACTTATTTTAAGTATTTTAGCTAATTAATGATGCTAACATCTTATAAAAATCTTAATTTTATAACTAAACTAGACTTTCTTGCAAAATTAATTATTTTTAAAATAACTTTAAAAAATTTAAAATTATAGCACATTTATCAAAGTGGATGTCAAGCCAAAGCATCAAAATTACATCACACCCATTAAAAGTTTAATAGAAAGGTTTACTCTATTTCTTTCTCTTTGGCAAGCACACTCAAATTGGCAAAGATGCTTGAAACCTGGAATCCTAGAAAATATTGAATAGATATAGAAAAGGTGCTTGCCAATATGAAGAGCACAACATGTAGGTTGAGATAATACAAACATGATACAAATCAGAGTTCAAATTGACCCAAAATCAAGAAAAACCAAGACTAGCATAGTTTTTAATAGGCCAACTACTCAGTCCATAGGTCCAATTCCATGGACCATCTTCTTCCCAAACCTAACCTCAGTGCTCCTCCCCAGTTCGGACACTACCACCATCGCTACCATGGACATCCTTGGCGGGGACACCAGGATCAGATACAGATCCCTGGATCCCATATGGTTTACTGATTAAGATTTTGTTTAGAACCTTAGTCATGTTGTTGGCTCCATCCAGTGATTTTGATGAATAACAAAACATTGAGTGCATATTGTATACTAATATGTATTTCAAGTTATGAGTTTTCAGGAAGAAAGCACCTCAAAATCTCAAAAACTTATGTTTCATGGCACGTCATGGCACGGAGCTTTTCTCACAAATCTGGACATTCTCTTCGTGGAAAAAGGGCATCTACATAATTAAATATTATGTGTTTATGATTCATTTAAGTTTCAAGAATTATATTTATGTTTTTGAGGCCATTTATACTTGAATCTGAGCTTTTCAGTCTCAAGTGTCGACACCTGGAAAGTCAAGTGTCGACACTTCAGCATTTGGCACAGACAAAAATCCTTGGCATGCTAAGTGTCGACACCCAGAACCAAGTGTCGACACTTAGGTTTCCAAGTGTTGACTCAAGGCCTGAGAATTTTGAAAATACAGAACTTTGTCATTTGAGGATTTTTGTGTCAAGTGTCGACACCTAGAGATCAAGTGTCGACACTTGACAGCCAAGTGTCGACACCTGAGAGCCAAGTGTCGACACTTGCAGCCTGACAGCTCTAATGGATCTATTTTTCTGGCTTGCAGAACTTGCTTTTCAAGCTCCAAACGGCTATTTCCGAGGTTCCAATGGTCACAAAACAATTTTTGGAAGGTTCTTGGTGTATTTAACCTCCACCAACCTCATTTTAAAGATAAAAAGTGTATTGAAGTGCATTCAAGTCTACTCAAAAGCCATAAAGCCTATATTCTCTCAAATACTTCACATCAAAAGCCTCTTATAGTTTGATTCCTTGAAAAGCCTACAAGCTCATCCTTACTTCATTCCAAAAGAGTTGAAGGAGATTCCAAGGAAGAGTCAAGACAAAGCATCAACTTGAGCTTCAAAGATTCCATTCTACTCTTGAAGAGAGTTTATTTTAGTTTTAAAATTGTATATCTGTTTTTACATTATGATTTAACCTTGCTTTCAAGGGTGTCTTGAAAGAAGGTTATTGTGGTTTGTTGGTGAGCCAAAGGGATAAAACCAACTAGGGTTAACTTGTGAGCCCGAAGATAAAACAAGTGTTAAGGTTTGTTGGTAAGCCTAAGTGATAAAACCAACTTAGGTTTTGACTTGTGAGCCTTGTGAAAAACAAGTCAACTGTAATCTTGTTTGGATTATAGTGAAATTCCCAAGGGTGGCTTGGAGAGTGGATGTAGATGCTAGGTTTGCACCGAACCACTATAAACCTTGTGTTTGTGTGTGATTGCTATCTTCCTCTCTTGCTCTTTGATTATTGCTACTGCTTTAAATTTCTTGCATTGAATTTATCATTTTTCACTAGCACCACTAGTCCCTCTCATTATTGTTTTAAATTTTTTAAAAGACCCAATTCACCCACCTCTTGGGCTCCATTTCTGGGCAACAAATGGTATCAGAGCACTGGTACTCTTTTGTAGGTCCAAGGATCTTGAGTAAAAGATCATGGCAGCCCCAATAGGAATGGATATTGTTGAAGGTCAAGCTTCAAATCGTCCCCCACTTTTTAATGGCACAAATTACACATACTGGAAGACACGCATGCGCATATTTATTCAAGCTCTTGACTATAATTTATGGAGGACAATTGTTAAAGGTCCTCATCAGCCTACGATGTTGATTAATGGCATTCTCACTCCAAAGATGGAAGATGATTGGGATGAGAATGACATTAAGCAAATCGAGCTTAATGCTAAGGCTATGAATCTATTATTTTGCTCTCTTGACCCAAGTGAATTTAATAGAATATCTAATTGTCTCTCCGCCAAGGAGATTTGGGATACACTTGAGGTTACCCATGAGGGTACACACCAAGTGAAAACTACCAAGGTCAACATGCTTATTCACATATTTGAAATGTTTAAAATGGAACGTACTGAGTCTATTAGTGAGATGTATACTAGGTTCACAAATATTATGAATGGCGTGAGAAGCTTAGGAAAAATTATTTCTAATGGTGAACTTGTGAACAAACTTCTCAGGTCTCTACCAGCTTCGTGGGATGCAAAAGTAACAGCTATTGAAGAAGCTAAGGATGTCAACACTCTCCCACTGGAACAACTGTTAGGTTCTCTAATGACCCATGAGCTCTCTCTCAAATAAAAGAATGGAGAGGTCGATAAAAAGAAGAAGGTAATCGCGTTCAAATCTACTGTGAGAGAGGAATCAAGCGAAGACTCCGAAGAAGATGATGAAGAAGATGAGACGGCTTTATTGGCAAGAAAATTCAAAAGGTTCATGAGGAAGAAAAAGTTCAACTTCAAAAAGAAATCTCTGAAAGGTGAGCCAAGTAAAGAGAAGGACAAAGAAAAGGAAAAGGAGCAGCCTACATGTTTTGAGTGCAAAAAACTCAGCCATTTCAAGGTAGACTGCCCCTTGCTAAAGAAAAGTAGAAGAAAGCTGAGAAAGAAAGCCATGATGGCAACTTGGAGTGAAAGTGAAGACTCCAGTTCTGAAGAAGAACAGCAGGAGGTGGCAAACTTCTGTCTGATGGCTGATCATGATGAGGTATGTTCCGAAATAGAAAATGAATTTACTTTTGATGAGCTTCATGAAGTTTTTGATGAATTAGTCTTAGAATTTTAAAAATTAAAATCAAAACATAAAGATATAAAGAAGCAAAATTTGGATCTAGCCAAAATAAATAACAAGCTTTCAAATGAAAATGAATGCCTTCTTATTCAAAATAAAAAATTAAATGATAAGATTATAGTACTTGAAAAAGAAAAAGATGTCTTGAAAAAGAAAATTGACTCACTTTCAAATGAAAATTTGTCAAAACAAAGCAAAGAAATTTTAAATGAAAACAAAAGATATAAAGAAGAAATTGAGAAATTAAAACCTTTTATAGAAAGATTTACTTATAGTTCTGAAAAATTGAATTTGCTTTTAAATAACCAAAGAGTAGTATTTGAGAAAGCAGGTTTAGGATTCAGAACTCAAAAGAAACAAAAACTTTTTAAAAATTTCTTTGTGCCTGCATCTTCATCCATTACCTGCTATACTTGTGGTATTAAAGGACACAAATCTTTTATGTGCAACAAAAGAAGGTTAAGTAATACTAAGAAAGTTTGGGTTCCGAAAGGAACCAATGCCACTAACCAAAAAGGACCCAAGATGGCTTGGGTACGTAAAGTCTCCACTTAATCTTTATTGCAGGTATGCCTTGTAACCAATAAGAAAGGGATGTGGTACCTTGATAGCGGTTGCTCAAGGCATATGATAGGAGATGTGGAGCAGTTCTCATCACTCGAATATCAAAATGGTGGCAATGTAACTTTTGGTGATAATGGAAAGGGCAAAATTATCGGTATTGGTAAAGTCCATATCACCCCTTCTTCTTATATTGATAATGTCTTATATATTGATGGTTTGAAACATAACTTGCTTAGCATTAGTCAGTTTTGTGACAAAAATTTTAAAGTTGTTCTTGAATCTTCTTTGTGCATTATTTCTAGTCTAGATGACAATGGCATTAAGTTCATTAGTCATAGGCATGGCAATATTTATATGGTTGATCTTGATGATCTTCCCATTCAAAAAGGTCAATGTCTAGTGGCAATGGAAGCCAAGATTGATAAAACTAGTTGGCTTTAGCATCACAGACTAGGACATGCAAGCATGCATTTAATTTCAAAACTTAGCAAAAAGAACTTGGTAAAGGATTTGCCTAAACTCAATTTTGAAAAAGACAAGATCTGCAGTGCATGTCAACTTGGAAAACAAACCAAATCCTCTTTCAAACCAAAAGGAGTAATCTCTACATCTAGACCTTTGGAATTGCTTCACATGGACCTCTTTGGGCCAACTAGAACATCTTGTTTGGGAGGTAAGAAGTATGGTCTAGTCATTGTAGATGATTTCTCATGATTTATATCGGTCATGTTTTTAGCACATAAAGATGAAACTTTTTCTGAATTCATTAGATTTCATAAAAGAGTTTTGAATGAAAAAGGTGTTTCAGTCGTATCTTTGAGAAGTGATCATGGAACCAAATTTGAAAATGCTGATTTTGATAAATTTTGTATTGAAAATGGAATTCATCATAATTTTTCTGCACCTAGGATACCTTAACAAAATGGGGTAGTAGAAAGAAAAAATAGAACTCTTGAAGAAATGGCACGCACCATGCTTTGTGAAAATGATTTACCTAGATATTTTTGGGCGGAAGCCATAAATACTGCATGCTATGTTTTAAATCAAGTTTTAATTCGACCGATTCTAAAGAAAACACCTTATGAGCTTTGGAAGGGTAGAAAACCCTCAATTCGTTATTTTCATGTTTTTGGATGCCGTTGTTTTATCCTAAACAATGGTAAGGATAATTTAAGTAAATTTGATGCCAAATCAGATGAGGGAGTCTTTCTAGGCTACTCCATCTAGTAAGGCATACAGGGTCTTCAACAGAAGAACACTTGTTGTTGAAGAATCCATACATGTGGTATTTGATGAATCTAACCAAAATCTTCAAGAAAAGAAGATGTACTTTATGATGAAACAGGTAGCAAGAAAACTGAAGGAATAAACAACAATGAAGGACTTACAAGGAACAGAATGTGATCAAAACACTGAAGGAGATCAAGCACAAGGTGATGAAAACACATCAACAGTTGATCCATTACCAAAAGAATGGAGGTATGCTCATGGACACCCAAAAGAATTAATTATCGGTGATCCATCTAAAGGTGTAAGTACTCGATCATCTCTTAGAAATATCTGTGATTACTTAGCTTTTGTTTCTCAAATTGAACCTAAAACTATTGAGGAAGCTGAATGTGATAGTAATTGGATAAATGCTATGCAAGATGAACTTAACCAATTTAAAAGAAACAATATTTGGACATTAGTAGATAGGCCTTCATACACTTCAATTATTGGTACAAAGTGGGTTTTTTGAAATAAACTTGATGAAAATGGAGTAGTTACTAGAAATAAGGCTAGATTAGTTGCCAAAGGATACAATCAGGAGGAAGGAATAGATTTTGATGAAACCTTTGCTCCTTTGGCTAGACTTCAGGCAATTAGGCTATTGTTGGCTTTTGCTTGCTTCATGAATTTTAAATTATATCAAATGGATGTTAAAAGTGCCTTTTTAAATGGTCTAATTGAAGAAGAAGTTTACGTTGAGCAACCCCCTGGTTTTTAAAATTATGAATTTCCAAATCATGTTTACAAACTTCATAAAGCTTTGTATAGATTGAAACAAGCTCCAAGAGCTTGGTATGATCGTTTAAGCTCTTTTTTGCTCAAAAATGATTTTACTAGAGGTAATGTAGACAAAACTTTATTTTTAAAGAAAAAGAATGATGATCTCTTAGTAGTACAAATCTATGTAGATAATATAATATTTTGTGCTACTAATGAATCTCTTTGTCAAGATTTTGCTAAGTTAATGCAGGGTGAGTTTGAGATGAGCATGATGGGAGAACTGAATTTTTTCCTCGGACTCCAAATAAAGCAAACCAAAGAGGGGATCTTCATCAACCAAACAAAATACACAAAAGAAATACTCAAGAAGTTTGGGATGGAGAACACTAAGCCTTTAGGTACTCCTATGAGCTCTACTTGTAGACTTGACAAGGATGAATCAGGTAAATCTATTGACCAAAAATTATATCGTGGCATGATCGGTTCATTGTTATATCTTACTGCCAGTAGGCCAGATATCATGTTTAGCATCTGTATGTGTGCTAGATATCAGTCTAATCCTAAAGAGTCTCATCTTTTGGCTGTTAAACGCATACTTAGATATCTATCTGGTTCAATTGAAATTAGTTTATGGTACTCTAGAGTTTTTTCATTTGAATTGATTGCTTATTCTGATACTGACTTTGTTGGGTGTAAACTTGATCGTAAAAGTACTAGTGGAACCTGTCAATTTCTTGGAATAAATTTGATCTCTTGGAGTAGCAAAAAATAGAACTTAGTTGCTTTATCTACGGCAGAAGCCGAATATATAGCAGCTGGAAGCTGTTGTGCTCAAATCCTTTGGATCAAACAACAACTCGAAGATTTTGGCATTAAACTAACTAAGACATCCATAAGATGTGACAATACTAGTGCGATCAATCTATCTAAAAATCCTGTGCAACATTCAAGAAGTAAACACATTGAAATAAGACATCATTTCATAAGAGATCATGTACAAAACTCTAATGTTATTCTTGATTTTGTATATACTGATGATCAGTTAGCAGATGTGTTTACCAAGCCTTTGTGTGAGGATAGGTTCTGTCTGATTAGAAGAGAGCTAGGTGTCATTGATCCATTCTCCTAGAACTCTCTTAGTTTTATTTATACCTAAATCTTTTTTCTCAAAACCACTTGCTTAAAGCCCTAAAAACCTGATTAAATTGTTTCCTATTTTTCTAAAATTTTTTTGGATTTTCTCAAACTTTTTGGCCAAGTGTCGACACTTGGAAATTGTCAAGTGTCGACACCTGACCAAGTGTCGACACTTGACAAATTCTAAGTGTCGACACTTGCGAGAAAAATCTATTTTTAAAAAGGGGCCGACCGAGGGTTTTGTCATTTTTCTCCACCCATCAATTTCTTGCAACAATGGTCCCCTTTGTCCAAATCCTTCCATTTCCCTTTTAACCCATCACAAATCAGGTAATCCCTCTTTCGATTTCACTTTATTTTCTTTTTATTTTCTTGAATTTATGTTTTTCGTTTATTATCGTCAAACCGTGAATAGGGTTTTTCCGAACCTCTTTAGAAATTTTAACCAGATTTTCACGTGTTTTAGTGGATTTCTAAAGTTCCATTTGAGGGAATGGTGGTTTAAAGGTATTTTTCTCGGATTTCCCATGATTTTTGGCCATTTTCACGATTATTTCATCCGATTTTCAAAAAAACCACTATTGGATTGATTTTGGCCGAAATAATTTGGGTTTTTCATCTAAATCCAGTGTTCTAAAACTATTTATTGCTTTATCATAGCTTTGAAAAATTATTTATGATGTTTTTTCCACTTTGATAAAACCCTAATTGATTTAAACCCAAAATTTCATGGTTTTTTATTTTGGCCTTACAAATGGTATTTTCCAAAAAATTCAAATGTGTTCTATCTAACAAACAAAATATTTTCTGTACGGGGTATTGTCATTTGATCAAAGTACAGGTTATAAAAATCTCACCTTTAAACTGATTGACAGTTTTTCAAAAACTTTGTTTGGGGTATTTTACAACCAAAAATTAGTTTACTTCCGGTTTTCAAAACCTGTTTGAACAACTTTTAAGAAATGAAACTCTCCTTATCTCAGCCTGTAGCCAGTCCCATAGTTCTAAACTTATCTTCCTTCTTTCCTGGTTAGCTTACTGTAATGGGTCCCAGGAAGAGACTTGTAGTTAGGGAGAGGCCTAGTCGTGGTGTAGAGAGGAGGTCGAAGGCCAGATTTGACCCTGCACAGGCTAGCAGTTCAGCCACACCGAGTTCCCCCCTGCAGAGAGGATGGCAGGGAAGTTAGTAGCCTCTGGGAGGAGAGTCGACCTAGAGTGTTTTGATAGGCACCATTTTAGTTTACGTCAGGTGCTCACTGATGCAGGATTAGTACCATTCTGTACTATGCAGGAGAGGTACTATCCTCACATAGTGAGAGAGTTCTATGGTGCATTGGATTGTCGACGACTTCTGTGGACTACGACAGTCAGAGGCGTTCAGATTTCACCGACGGCAGAGCTGTTGAGCAGAGTATGGGAGATCCCCTATAGGGGAATCTGTGTTTTCTCGATGGATGATAGAGAGACTGCCTTTAGGTGTACACTTGAGAGAGAGGATGTTCGTGGTATATCCATAGTTACCGCGAACCAGTTATCTCTGGAGATGCGCCTATTGCACCACATCACGGCACGTATTCTACTGCCGAAGACTGAGAGATTTGACTTCATCACTGAGAGGGAGTTGATGGTGATGACGAGTCTGATAGAGAGGAGACAGATTGATCTTCCTTCCTTGATGCTAGTTCAGATGCATGATGCTACGACTCAGTGCCGTCACTGTTTACCTTACGTCATGGCACTGACCATATTGTTTAGAGCTTGTGGAGTATCACTGGAGGGGGAGATCCCCAAGGAGATACTACACACAGATGTATATGACGAGAGGTCTTTGCACCGTATGGGATACAGACTAGTTGCAGGTCGATGGGTGCGCAGAGAGTTTGGCCAGGAGCCAGATGAAGAGGACGAGCTTCGAGAGGCAGAGGCAGGACCATCTGAGCCAGCAGTTTTTCCTCCCGTTGATATCCCATCGACATAGGTAGACCATTCGACTCCTGATACTACAACTCCTCTGCTACTTTCTACTGGACTATCCTTTGAGGAGCATGCCAGAGAGCAGTTCACTAAGAACAGGGGTGAGTTGACTCAGCTACGCAGCGAGGTTGAGCTTCTTCGAGCACATACTATCTCGGAGCATGCTGAGATCCGTAGATCTATGGAGGAGGGATTCTCTCGTATTGAGGATCTGTTGAGATCCCTTATACCTCTTACAGCCCTTGCAGTTGTATCCTCTGATGCTGATGATGATGATGATGATGATGATGATGATGATGATGATGATGATGATGATGATTGTGGTGGTGGTGGCGATCACCAGAGCGACCATGCTGATACTGTTGAGGGTGGTGATCGGGCAGATATGGATGACGACAGAGCCACAGAGGTTGTGGGCCATGATAGTGACAGTGATGGCAGTGCTGATGATTATGAGGTGGTCAGTCGCGATCCTCCCACTACCCCAGCTACTCATACTGACTTGGTTGATTCCACACAGGACTTTGTTACACCAGCTGATCTACTTTCCCCCCTTCCACTAGATCATCTAGGGTTGTACCCGCCTTTGGTCCTTCTGGCCATACTAGGAGTCATCGAGCTTTAGTACCTCCTAGAGCCTTAGCCACTAGATCTAGGATCAGTGCTCCATTTAGTCTTGAGATTTCATCTAATGAGGATTAGCCTCACAGATGTCTGTTATAGTTCATATGTTGTATGCTTCTGATATTTGTATGACTCTGATGATATCTGTATGTTTCAGTTCTTGCTGATGACTCAGCAAATTTTTGTATTGAAAACTTATCTTATCTATTATATATATTTCAGTTTAGTGCTCATTATTTGTATTTGAATGGTTCAATTTACCTTCCTTAGCTCTGATACTCTTTTATCTTTTTGGCTCTGATACCTATCTTATTTAATTCTCTACCATCTTTTTGTCTCCATGCTCATTGTGAGGGGGAGGTTATTCCCCTTTCTAATGATTGACAAAAAGGGGGAGAAATAGTGTTGATGCATAAATTTTTGTTTAGATACATAAATTTGTTGAGAAATAGTGGATACAAAAATTTGTTGAGAAATAGTGTTGATGCGATGCATAAATTTTTGTTAATGAGAAATATCTAATTAAGGGGGAGATTGATTCTTCCTAACTATGAAGTTTTTGCCTCTCATATGGACTTAAATTCATATTCATGAATTATAATAGTTAAAGTTTGAAATGTATTGCTTTTTACTCAAGATTTTGTCATCATCAAAAAGGGGGAGATTGTTGGCTCCACCCAGTGATTTTGATGAATAACAAAACATCGAGTGCATATTGTATACTAATGTGTATTTCAAGTTATGAGTTTTCAGGAAGAAAGCACCTCAAAATCCCAAAAACTTATGTTTCATGGCACGTCATGGGACGGAGCTTTTCTCACAAATATGGACATTCTCTTCGAGGAAAAAGGGCATCTACATGATTAAATATTATGTGTTTATGATTCATTTAAGTTTCAAGAATTATATTTATGTTTTTTAGGCCATTTATACTTGAATCTGAGCTTTTCAGTCTCAAGTGTCGACACCTGGAAAGTCAAGTGTCGACACTTCAGCATTTGGCACAAACAACAATCCTTGGCATGCCAAGTGTCGACACCCAGAACCAAGTGTCAACACCAAGTGTCGACACTTAGGTTTTCAAGTGTCGACTCAAGGCCTGAGAATTTTGAAAATACAGAACTTTATCATTTGAGGATTTTTGTGTCAAGTGTCGACACTTGACAGCCAAGTGTCGATACCTAACAGCCAAGTGTCGACACTTGCAGCCTGACAGCTCTAACGGATATTTTTTTCTGGCTTGCAGAACTTGCTTTTCAAGCTCCAAACGGCTATTTCCGAGGTTCCAACGGTCACAAACCATTTTTTGGAAGGTTCTTGGTGTATTTAACCTCCACCAACCTCATTTTAAAGACAAGGAAGTGTATTGAAGTGCATTCAAGTCTACTCAAAAGCCATAAAGCCTATATTCTCTCAAATACTTCACATCAAAAGCCTCTTATAGTTTGATTCCTCGAAAAGCCTACAAGCTCATCCTTACTTCATTCCAAAAGAGGCACTTTGAAGGAGATTCCAAGGAAGAGTTAAGACAAAGCATCAACTTGAGCTTCAAGGATTCCATTCTACTCTTGAAGAGAGTTTGTTTTAGTTTTAAAATTGTATATCTGTTTTTACATTATGATTTGACCTTGCTTTCAAGGGTGTCTTGAAAGAAGGTTATTGTGGTTTGTTGGTGAGCCAAAGGGATGAAACCAACTAGGGATAACTTGTGAGCCCGAAGACAAAACAAGTGTTAAGGTTTGTTGGTAAGCCTAAGTGATAAAACCAACTTAGGTTTTGACTTGTGAGCCTTGTGAAAAACAAGTCAACTGTAATCTTGTTTGGATTATAGTGAAATTCCCAAGGGTGGCTTGGGGAGTGGATGTTGGTGCTAGGTTTGCACCGAACTACTATAAGCCTTGTGTTTGTGTGTGATTGCTCTCTTCCTCTCTTGCTCTTTGATTATTGCTACTGCTTTAAATTTCTTGCATCGAATTCATCATTTTTCACTAGCACCACTAGTCCCTCTCATTATTGTTTTAAATTTTCTAAAAGACCCAATTCACCCCCCCTCTTGATCTCTATTTCTGGGCAACACATGTGTCACAATTTTGTAAGTAAGTAAGATTGAGTCCTATAATAAGTTAAGACTAGTTGATTTGTCTCAACCTAGTCTAGTCCATTGAGTCCTGTATTAAAGTATGAGTCTAGTGAGAGTCTAATTTTTATACAAGAGGAGAGGATACCCTATTTTGGAGTTCCACCAGGCCTCACCCGGGAGCCAGAGGTATGTACATCAGCTTATGGGATCTTGTTTGACACCCTAGAGCCCTAGATACCCTCCAGATGCTCTCTAGATGCCCTGATTTCCTCCAGATGCCCTTCGATATGCCAGATTTCCTCCAGATGCCCCGGAATATGCCAGATGCCTGGTGCTCCATGATTCCAGGAATATGCTAGCACCCTAGGCCAAGAGATTCCAAGCCCAGGATCAAGCCCATGAGCCTCAGAACCAAGATTCCAAGGAATATGCTGATACCAGGGCACCCCAGCTTCCAGGGCCCAAGCCCATGCACCAATCCAAAGGAGGACACCCCTTGCTACCCTAAAGCCAAGCCCAACTCCATATTATCATCCAATCCCAAAGAGAGCTTTTGGACCAATTCAAATGAAGAGAGAAATCTAAGTAGAATAAGGAGAACTAGTTTTATTTTCATTCAAAGTGTATTCTCCTAGTCTTAAGCAAACTTGTAATCCCTCTCCCTCTCAACTTTGTAATTCTATCCTAACTAGGAGAGGACTTGGGGAACATCTATAAATACCCCACCCCTCCCCCTCTTGTAAGCAACTTTTATTCATGATATTAAACTTTGCTAAAATTTTGGTTTAGAAGCTTGTGTGCTTGTGTTGGTGTTGGAGTTTTTGTATTTCTTTGGTTACTATTATGCTTGGCCGAATCCTTTGTTGCCCTTGCATCCTTCCATACCCTAGCTTGCTACCATCAAAGTCTTCACATGCCCTAGAAGGAGTGCCCTAGCTATCGTCCAAGCCAAAGAGCATCATCCTATTTCTAGCCACTAGCTTCAAACTTCTACCCTAATTTCAATCAAACCCTAGTTTCTTTACTTTGTTTATTTGCTGTTTTGATTGACCTCTGATGCTTGCAGGATCTCCGAGATGTTTCACCTCCCTAGAGGAGGCTTTCCTTGCCTCCAGGACCACCCAAATCAGTCATCAAATTCAAGGGAACTGAGCTTCATCATCCAGGCTCCAATCAGAGTGCTGTGTGATCTCTTCATTGGGAGTTCTTCAAATCATTGATTGGTAACATCCTTTCCTTCTCTTGATATCTGATTTGCTGAAGATAAGCTATCCTAAACTGGGAGTTTCTCAATTCCTAGGTCTTGACTTTCATTATTGATGGGGACATCAACAAGAGAAAAGTTTTTGGACTAACTCACTTTTGTTTTGCAGTTAAAATAGACAAATCTAATAAAGGGTTTGAGCCCATCTTCTCTTTGAGCAAATACTTGAGCCGATTCATGAGTCGACTCAACCTAGATTCAATCAGGGTATGAGGCCACTTCTTCCATGCCCATTTTTCTCACTTGGCGCCATCCATTTGAAGCCCACTTCCCTCACTTTGATGCCATCTACTTGAAGCCCATTTTCCTCACTTGGACACCATCTACTTGAAGCCTATTTTTGTCGACACCATATCAAGCACCTTTTGGGGAGGAGGAAGGACACTACATCAAGACTTTTATAAGGAGATTGAAGCCATGTTCTCTTATCCCAACAACCCTCCAACTAACTTGCCATGTGGAAGGCCACATCATGTGACACCTAGGGCTCCACATCAATAATTAGAAACCATGTCAAAGCCACCTAGGTGCCACATAGCAAGTTGTTACAACCTCTTACCTAGAAGTTGTTTCTTGTTGCAACTATGTAACCAAAGAAGTTGGATTTAACTAGAAATGGTTAACTAACCTAACTCCACCTCCCCTCCTAACTTTGGACGACCCATGTGGGTTATGGAAGGTTATAAATAGGGCCTAATTCCCCCCATTGTATTCATTCTATTTTGGATTAAATGAAGAAAGCTATCTTTCTTGTTCTAGTTCCCCTATGTTCTCTTGTTTGGAGTGAAAAGTACTTGAGTTTGAGAGTTAGAAGATAGGTTTGAGAAGAGAGTGTGAGGTTCTTGAATGACTGTTTGAAGGGTAGAATACACTTGAGTGTTTGAAAGGTGGAGTGCTCCTTGCTTGGTCCAAGATCCAAGCATCATTCCTTGAAGGCGCCGGCTTCTACTTCCTTGTTTTTCCTTTCTTCTTCTTCTTGTTTCAATTCCAATTTTGAATTCTCCTTCCATGCCTAATATCTGATTTGATGCAGGTTTCTATGATTTTTCAAGTCCAAGATGAAAGTCTCCAAGCCAAGGATCATGGCCAAGGTGAGACCTAAAAGTAGGGAGTGCTAGTCTTATAGTTTAGACCTCAATCATTGAGTGATGAGAGCTCCTTCTTCCACCAAATAATTAGTCATCATTGTTGGTAGGAAAAACTCTTCCTAAGCTTCATTAGATCTAATCATTTGAAGGTTAACTTATCCTAGTAATGATGGTTTCCTTGCTATGAAGATCTTAATCTCTATTTTGAACTAGATCTACATTTCGAGTATTATAATTTAGATCAACTAGTCTCCTTATGAAGATTCTTTTCTTGGATTAATTTAGATCATTTATTTGATAATTAATTGCTCAAGTTTGCTTGCTGGTTAGCTTGCTAAAACTCTTCATTCATCATTTTATTTTCATCCCCCATCAATTATCTTGCATGAGTTATTTTGCAATCATGGTGATTCTTTGCATTGCTACTCTTTCTGCTAGTTTTTACTTTATTTTAGAAATTTAGCCTATAAATTAAATTATAAAAAAATATTTAAAAAATTAGTTTACTATTTTTCCTGCATATTTAGCAATCTTAAAGTCATCCTATATCAGTTTGGTATCGAGCAGGTTTAGGATAGTTTTTATCTGCATCAGAGTCACAAAACCCTACTTCGTGAATTTTCTGCATCCTGTCCACTGCATTAGGTGTCTGTTTCTCATCTGATTTCAATCATCAAGAAATTTTGTTTTTATATGAAATTTACATGAGTTGTTCTCTATCTTGTCCTCTATTTTATCATAATTTTTAATTAATTTTATAGAAAACTTAATTCCTTAAAATTTGTCATATTAAAAACCCTAAGAAAAATCTTGAGATTTCTATAGCAGTCCAAAAACCCTAGGATTTTCATCATCATTTGATTTTTTTTACATAAAATTTGGTAGAGTTCATCAACACCGACTATCCTCTATTTTAGAATTTTCTTGATTTTTTTATGCATCGGAATCTATGTTAAAATCTGTATCTTTTGAAACCCTAACTTTCTGAATTCTGCTATTTCTGCACCTTGACTCAACCTAACCTAATCAACTTCCACATACCCCAATCCCAAGCCTAATTTGATTGCTAACCTAATCAACTTAAACCTAATTTTCCACATCATAAAATACACAAAAATAGTTTATTTTCCTGATTATTTTAGTTTGAATTAGGACTGATTGAATGTCCATCATCTGATTAACCTAATCTTAAGGGCAATCACTATCTAATATCAGGGTAGGATTTCAACACCTGTCCTGGGCCCAAAACAACCATCATCATTCAGACCTAAGCCTAATTAAAATCAATTAGACTTAATTTTCCCTAGAGGGCTAGGTGACATCAACAGGTCGGGTCTGAGCTATGTGGGCCAACTAGTGCATTTAATCCTATGGTTATTACTGAAATCTGGTGTCTAAGGATGAGGGTCCAAAGTCAAACGACCTAAGTGGTGTTGTGGTTTTTAATTGGATCCCTGCAAAAGCAGTGGGGCCTCCCACACTCCCACCCTCTACCTGGCCAGAGGAAGGATTAGCTACTGGGTTAAGTGTAAGTTGAGCTGATCCATTCAGTTTTGGCTCTAGGTCTAAGAAACCCTAGATTAAGCTAATCAATTTTGCTTGCTTGGCTGCACCATCTCATTTTGACTAATTGTTTAATTGTATGACCACTAGATTAGGAACCCAATATCAAAAGTCTAAACTCCAAACCGACTCAGCCATGGATTCCAATTTTGAGGCCTTCATGAAAACCTTGACCGAATGATTTGACCGGATGGACCATAGGTTTGACCAATCCAATACCCAAATTAATACTAAGCTTGACCAACTAATCCAATCAAGTAACCAAGCAATCCATAGTTTTGACCAAGTAGGAGATCAATTAGGAACCCTAGGCAAGACCCATAGAGTTGAACCCTTGCCCTATGAGCCCCAGGAACCTATAGTCCCTAGATATGAACCCAGTAGTAACCCACTATCCCTCAGTGAACCTGAACCCTATAGGATCAATACCCCTAGATTTGAGCCTAATATTAGTCAGGTATCCCTTAGCCAACCCCCTCTTACCACCACATTGGTTCACCAAAAAGATATTGAAGAGGAGATATATGAGGCTGACCCAAGCTTAGTGGACGAGTACAAGGAGGAAGAAGAAGAGTTCCCCATAGATGACCTAGGATTAGTTGACCCTGACCATACTCAGGTAGAAACCAACCAAGAAATAGTTGACCAAGTAGATAACCAAATAGAAGACCACCCAACATTAGTTGAACCTGACCACACCCAAGCTGAACCAGTAGTACAAGACTAGTTAGAGGAAGAGAATCCAATTGTAAAGCCTAGTCCTGAATTTCTTGAGCAAAAAGAATTTATTAAGGACTTAATTTCTTATCAGTACCCTCAGGATGAATTCACTCTTTTGACTCCCATTGATCTCTTCCCCGAAATTAGTGACCCATTTTTCCATCATGCCAACCCAATAGATATACCTCAACCTCTAAGGTCAACCTCATTAGTATAGGACTCATCCCTGAAACACCTTCTTATCTCTTAATCTATCAAATCAGTTCCAAACCCTTTTCTGATTTTCTATCCTATCAGACTAACCCCGAATCCACCTCATATTTTTTGTCTTTTCTTGAGTTTTCTTATATTTCTTTAACCATTCACCCGCATCATGTAAAGGTTTGCAAGTTGTATTTATTCATTATACATGTTAGGTTTGCATATTACTTTTGGTATACTTTGTGGCATTTGCTAGGAGTACATAGTAAATTTTCTTGTGCATGCCATGATAGGATCAAACATAATGAGTCTATAGTCTGTTAGGTTTTGTCCCGTAGAGTCCAATAAAATTTCCTTTGATAGGAAAGCCTAGTCGAGTCTATTAAGTATTAGTCTTGAGTCCAATAAATTCACAGCCCTTAATCACATGCCTACACCTGCACTACCCTCTACACAGCATTTGCATCTAGAAATTAGTTAAAAGCTGAACATAAGTAATAAACTAAATAACAACTTGGCTAATTCCCAAAGAAAAGATAAAGAATTTTATGCAGAGGAATATGTGATGGTAAAGGAATTTTCTGCTCACAAAGCTGGCCCATCCAAAATAATGAAGAGTAATGGACCCAATGCCTATGTGCCTGAGATATCACCTGATTTAGGTATTAGCTTCACCTTCATCATCTCATATCTTATAGAGACTAGGGAGCCAGCAGTGATACCCAGCGAGCCCCTTGAGCAACTCCCTTTCTTTGTGAGTGAACCCATCCCAGAGCGACCATATACAATTTGACCTTTTGGTAAGGAAAAGATTGAGAGAACCCTGGATGATCAAGCCATCAATACTTAGAATAGAGACTGTCAGTGATACTTGGTCCGGTGGCAAGGTCGGCCAGAATCTGAGAATTTGTGGAACGTTGGTGCATATCTGTAGCGCCTCAACCCAGACCCTCCTTGAGCCAAATTGACCCATACTTGACGGGGTCGAGTTCCTCCCGCCCTGAGAGAATTGGTAAGGACACCAGGATTAGACACAAATCCCTAGATCCCATATGGTTTATTGATTAGGATTTTTTTAGAACCTTAGTGATGTGTCACAATTTTGTAAACAAGTAAGATTGAGTCCTGTAATAAGTTGAGACTAGTTGATTTGTCTCAACCTAGTCCAGTCCATTAAATCCTGTATTTAAGTATGAGTCCAGTGAGAGTCCAGTTTTTATACAAGAGGAGAGGATACCCTATTTTGGAGTTCCACCAGGCCTCACCTGGGAGCTAGAGGCATTTACATCAGCTTATGGGATCTTGATTGACACCTCAGAGCCCTAGATACCCTCCAAATGCTCTCTAGATGCCCTGATTCCCTCCAGATACCATTCCAGATGCCAGATTCCTTCCAGATGCTCCGAAATATGCCAGGTACTCCATGATTCCAGAAATATGCCAGTATCTCAGGCCAAGAGATTCCAAGCCCAGGAGTCAAGCCCATGAGTCCCAAAACCAAGATTCCAAGGAAAATGTTGATACCATGGTATCCCAGCTTCCAGGGTCCAAAGCCCATGCACTAATCCAAAGGAGGATGCCCCTTGCTGCCTTAAAGCCAAGCCTAACTCCATATTGGTGCCCAAGTCCAAAGAGAGCCATTGGACCAAGTCAAATGAGGAGAGAAATCTAAGTAGAATAAGGAGAACTAGTTTTATTTTCATTCAAAGTGTATTCTCCTAGTCTTAAGCAAACTTGTAATCCCTCTCCCTCTCAACTTTGCAACCCTATCCTAACAATGAGAGGACTTGGGGAACATCTATAAATACCCCACCCCTTTCTCTCTTGTAAGCAACTTTTATTCATGATATTAAACTTTGCTGAAATTTTGGTTTAGAAGCTTGTTTGCTTGTGTTGGTGTTGGAGTTTTTGTGTTTCTTTGGTTACTATTGTGCTTGGCCAAATCCTTTGCTGTCGTTGCATCCTTCCACACCCTAGCTTACTGCTATCCAAGTCTTCACATGCCCTAGAAGGAGTGCCTTAGCTACCGTCCAAGCCAAAGAGCATCATCCTACTTCTAGCCACCAGCTTCAAACTTCTACCCTAATTTCAATCAAACCCTAGTTTCTTTACTTTGTTTATTTGCTATTTTGATTGACCTCTGATACTTGTAGGATCTCTGAGGTGTTTTACCTTCCCAGAGGAGGCTTTCCTTGCCTCCAAGATTGCCCAAATCAGTCATCAAATTAAAGGAAACCGAGCTTCATCATCCAGGCTCCAATCAGAGTGCTGTGTGATCTCTTCATCGGGAGTTCTTCAAATCACTAATTGGTAACATCCTTCCCTTCTCTTGATATCTGATTTGTTGAAGATAAGCTATCCTAAACTGTGAGTTTCTCAATTCCCAGGTCCTGACTTTCATTATCTTGCATGAGTTCTTTTGCGATCATGGTGATTCTTTGAATTGCTACTCTTTCTGCTAGTTCTTACTTTATTTTGAAAATTTAGCCTGCAAATTAAATTATAAAAAATATATAAAAAATTAGTTTACTATTTTTCCTGCATGTTTAGCAATCTTAAGGTCATCCCACATCAATCCTCCCTTCTGAGCCATCCATCATCATCTCGAGATGCAGGCACACCACCCATCACATCACTATCCTTCCCCATGCTACCGGCTTCCATCATCGTCTTCCCCATGTTGATGCCATGCCTTGCCACCATCCACCATTAGTACCACCTCCCATGCTCATCAGGCAACCTTCTTCCTCCCATCACCGATCATCCTCCCTACCATGGGCTATTGGTGCTTCTCCACATCACCAGCTACCATCATCATCTTCACCATCATCGATCTGCCATTATTGATGCCTCCCAACTTGATGCCATCTCCATCCTCCTTGTCTCCTGACATCATCACCATCTCGATGTAGCCGCCCATCGCCACAGCCCAATGTCACCGCCTACCACTTCCCTATCTATAGTCACCATCATCAGTCATCTCCCTCACTATTCTGAGAGCCACCATCTTCTCCACCTTCTCCCTAGCTTGATCCACCATTACCACCATCTCCTCCATTGCCACTATCCTTGATAGACCGTGATGTTGTCGTTAAGACACCCTAGCTATCAATTTAATTAACTGACTTCTAACAAATAAAACATAGGTAGATAGGATGAGTCGGGTCGAATCCATGGAAAAGGCAATACTGGGGACAGTTTTGAAATTCTTGATTTTTATAAAATAAAGAAAAAGATTTTTTAGCTAGGAGAATAAAATTTAAACATGCAAAAAAAAGTAAAACTCGGTACGTTTGATCCGCTAGTCAGATCTTAGCATTTACTTGTGAGAAAGTAAATAATAAGAATTTAAAGGCATAAAAATAGATATTGCCTTAACTAAAAAAGGAATTCAATTACAAGAAATTTAAAATAATAATTAAATAAACTAAGGAAAACAGGAACAAAGATTTCGAAGTCGATTAGTGCAGCCTCGTCGGGAAGTCAGTTGATGTCACATCCCCTTCTTCCATCGTACTCCATGGAGCGAACTAGGCTTCCTCTTCTTCTTCCTCCTTGGATCTTGATCTGGACATCGGCGTAGGCTTGAAGATGGAATACTTGGCACAGCTTCTCCTCTAAGAAACATCACTCTTAGAGGCCAACCTGCAACCCAAAGTTAAACCTCCTACCCTGCACCGTACTCTTCTCTCCAAGATGCTTTCTACTATAACCCAGGGGTCCATTAAATAGAGCTCATTGAGGGCTTCATACCAGTCAAATTTAGACTCAATCGGGCTCTGGATTGACTGAATATCATAGGAAGAATTTTGGGCCATTCGATGTGTGTTGTGATGTATGTCATGATGGATGGTTGACACTCTTCTTCTTTATCTGGCTACCCAGAGTCTGGGAAGGACTTCGCTGGGTCTCCAAATCTTGGATCTATGGGACATGAACTCTTCTCCCACCTAGACTTGGACTCCTCTCATTGGGTGGCAGCAATGGTGACAAACGGTGGTGGAAGGCATTGGTGGCGTTGGGTGGCGACGGCTATGGTAGTTGTCGAACAGAGGAGCAAACCAGTGACACAGAGTTTGGACGGTGGCCTGATGATGGCCGGTGGCTTGGAAAAGGTAGTGACAAGCTGAGGGATGGCTAGTGATGATGGCGGCTCATCGCAAGGAGATGGTGGCGAGCTGAGGATCGAGTAGAATAGGGAAAGGGGGCAGCGGTGATTGGGAGGAAGAGGGCAGAGGCTCTTGATGGTGAGGGGAAGTGGTAGCGGCTTCTCCGGTGAGCAGGGAGGTGGTGCTTGGCGATGAAACATTGATGGGAGGAATCTAAATGGTGATAGCTGGTGGTTCATGATAATGAAGAAGAGGAATACGGTGGAGGGTGGCATTTTGATGGTAACTGGCAGGTTTCCGGTGGTGAGTGGGCTCCCGGTGACGAGTGGATGACCTTGGGTGGCAGCTCGGGGTGAAAAATGATGGGAATCCCCCCCATGATCTATGGCTCAGAGCCATGGACCACGAGCCATGGCAGATTATGGACCAAGCGAGCTCCCATAGACCAAGCAACCGGTCCATGGTGGACTGACTGCTTTAATATTAATGTGATTCCTTCAAAATTTAATTTTGGGTCTAATTGAACTCCGATTCGAGTGACGTTTGCACCGTTGGACTCCAAAAATTAAGCTCTACATAATGACAATCTTTTTTCCTACAAATAATATATAAAAGTATCAATTTCATATAAATAAGTATAGTTTAATTATTAAATTAATACTTTTATATGCATATATAATATAATTATCACACCCTCCAACTAGAACTTTGCTCATTCTTGAGTCAAGCAGATAAATTAGCTATGTATACAGACTTATCCTTGAATTGAAAGTTGACTTAGGCAGTCTTAAAGATAGTTGATACCTGACCAGGCCATTAAAGAGGTACTTCATTGGATCACTGAGTCAACCCAATTAGTGGTTGAGTGTTGACCATTGAAATCTTTAGAGGTCTTCTTTACTATCTCCCTAACTTACTCTTTAAATCCTCTTACTTGATTTGAGTCGGGTTTGTTGCCTTTTTATACTTTAGTCCTTTTGTTCCTTCTCTTTTTTTTCTTCTTTTTCTTTCTTTTTCTTTTTTTTGAGAAGTCTCGTACAATGTCTTGACCTCTTAAGTATTAGCAACCTTACCTTTTGAAACGAACCACAATACTTACTTAGGTGAAAGGGCCCGGTTGCTCAGTAGGGTGCCATTACTTAACAGATCTCTTAATCTTCTCACCTTTTGATATGAACCACATTACTTAGGTGAAGGAGCTCGATTACTCAATGAGAGTTCAAGAAGAGCGGTAAGGTTAGATTGACTCTACTTTTTTTTTTCTTTTTTTTTTTTAAGGTCTTTTTAACATTTCCATCCTTATTCTCAATAAGTAGATTCTTTATTGTGATAAGAAGGGAGAGAGTTCTGGAATCATTTCTAAAATTTAATTTGGTCAGTACCCTACCATTTGTTAGGTTTTCTTAGTGATTTTCCCCTTAGTATCTTTAAAGCTATCTAGGCTGTTAATCAATCATTAATTAAGGTACCAATTAATTTCAAATTGAGATAAAATTTGGATACAAAACTAATTACTTCTAGTCATACTTGAGGACTTAATTAGATTAGTTATTCCCCCCCCAACTTAATTGATATTGTCTTCAATGGAGAAGGAAAATAAAGGGTGCAATATGTAAAAGGAAATAGAAAAGAGCACACTTGGAGTGGATATGCTTTGGGAGTTGAAGAAGGTTTCATGAAGTAGTGGGCTCATGAAGTATTGAGCTACTATACTTCCATCTAAGTTCCTATAATTATACTAAAGAAGAAGAAAAAAATGAGATTGTTGGGTTGCCTTCCAACCAGCACTAAGTTTAACGTCTTTAGCTGGACATTATGATGGGGACATCAAGTCAACCCTAGTTCACTATGGGTCCCTGAGTTTTGAGTCCCTTAGCTATGATTCAAATTTTGTCTTTGAGTCTAATAATCTAGTTGTGTTAGCCATTTGAGTCCTGTATTTCGGTCTTGAGTTTTCTTTTTTAGGTCTTGTTACACTTGAGTCCTATTTTTAGAGTCGACTCACACCATTAGGGTTTGAGTCAAGTTTTGGGTTATGTTTAGCTTAGTTGAGCTTAGTTGTTCAAGTCAGCTCATTATGAGTCTTTAGTCATTTTGGTCTTATTATGTCATTTTGGATCCTGTGTCAATTTGAGTCTTGTAGTTTTGTTCAAGTCCTATGTTAAGTCCAGTCCAGTTTAGTAAGAAGAAGACTCAAGACACTATGGACCTCAGCCAAGGTGAAAATTTAACAACTTTAAGGAGTCCCAGTCATACTTGAATGTGCCACCTTGGATTGCATGAGAAAGACCTTGAAGATCATCATCCTTGAAGACCAGGATAATAGCATCAGCCTGCCAGGAAGAAGGACAACCAAAGAAACCCTAAACCCTGCCCGGGATTGAAGTGGGCCGCCCAAAGCCCAATGCTCTTCATGAATTAGGTTCCCTACCTTATGGTCACCCTCCATATGGAGCCCCTCTTATGGTTACCTCCCTTGGCCACCCAATCCAACAAGGAGAAGAAGAGAGAGAGTATCAGCCCAATTAGGGGAGGATACTTCCATGTATTTGAGTGGGAAAAGGATACTTAGTGTTTTACATGTATACCCTTTCTTGGAGCCCAAGTTTTGTATGCTTATATAAAGGCCCTGCTCTCATGTATATTTTATGTTATTGAATATGAAAAATTTCTTGAGTTCTTCTCAACTTTCTATGTGAATTATGTATAAATTTCTATGTGATTAAGGGTATCTGTGTATCCCTCAGGGTTTCTGTGAGATCCCTGCACCCTGCCTCCAAGCTGCTAGGCTTCTTCATCTCTTGGCCGCATCCCTCAAACCTCTTCCCCTTCTTCTTTCAGCCATCTAACCTACTTTTTTCTTATTTTTTCTAACCCTTGTTAGGTGATTTGTAGGTCCCTCAGTTTTCATGAATCCAGGATTCCAATTGACCAGCTTTCGGGGCATCGAATTGAAAGCCGTGAATCTGCAAGGTCGATAGCTTTATTTTCCAAGCTGTATCTGAGAGCGTAGAGCAAACTCTTCATGGATCAATCTTCAAATCTCTACTAAGTACACCCCCTAGACTCCTCTAGTAGCAGTATTGCAGAAGAGCTAGTCCTACTGGGGCTTCTCAGCCTTGGCGGTCCTGTTTCTTCACTTTTAGGATTTATTTCTGCATGCATGTGCTTTAGATTTTCAATAGAATTCCTTTCTTAATATCTTGGCTTGAAATTTGGGATACAAACTCCTAACTTAATTCCTAATCACAAAAAAATAACTAGCATGCATAAATAGTCCCGCATCGGTTTGGTATTAGAGCAATTTTAGGGCTAATTTTTTGCATCCCGTCATCTGCAGTAGGGGTATGAGTTTTGGTCTATTTTGTCAACTTAGAAATTTTTTTTTCATTTAAATTTGCATGGAATACTCTTTATTCAGTCTTGATAATTTTAATTATTTTTAATTAGTTTTATAAAAATAAAAAAATTATAAAAATCTGCATCCTAGAAACCTTAATAGAAATTTAGATTTTCTGTATACAGTCTGAAAACCCTAGGTTTTGCATCATCATACGAATTTTTTTTCATGAAATTTGGTAGGGATCATATTCACTGCTAATATTCTATCACAAAATTTTTTAGAATTTTTTATGCATAGAAAACTGTACCAAATTATGTATCAAATCAAATCCTAATTTCAATTTCTGTGATTTATGCAAACTTGACTTAACCCAACCTAATCAACAACCAAACCCCTCCCAACCCAAGCCAAATTTTGTTTGATAACTTAACCAAATTAAATTTAATTTGCCACCTCATAAAAAGACAAATTATTTTTTTATATTTTTTGTTTTGTTTTAGATTGCATCAGGTTTCATTGTGTGTTCATCATTTGCATTAAACTAATCTTAAGGGCACGCTCTCTATCTCAAATCAGGGTAGGAGGTCATTACCTGTCCTGGGCCAAAAACAACCACCTTATATTCATACCCAAACCTTAATTAAAATCAATTAGCAATTTAATTTGCTCTAGTGAACTAGGGACACCAACAGGTTAGGTCCGAGACTAGTGAGGAAACTAGTGCACCCAACCCATCATCTGTTACTGGAAGCTGGTGTCTAAGGCTAGAGGTCCAGAGGCAAACGCCCAAAGTGGACTGGTGGTTTTTAATTAGGACCCTGTCATAGGCAGGGGGAGCCTCCCACCACTCCACCTCTTATGTGGCTAGTGGACAGATTAGCTGCTGTGTTGAGTGTAAGTTGAGTTGACTCACTTTGCTTTGACTCTAGGTCTAGGAAACCTAGAATGTTTGTGTGCTAGATTAAGAGTCTAACCCCATCGGTCCCACCCCAACTTAGTCTGATCATGGAGTCGATGTGTGTGCTTGTTTTCGTGACCCCTAGATTAGAAGTCTAACCCAACCAGTAGTCTCACCTTAAACCTAGTCATACCATGGAGCGTGACTACGAAACCTTTCTAGGAACCTTTACTGAGCAGTTTACCCACTTGAGCACCCAACTATGTAACAGGCTTGACCAGACGATCCATAGGATTGATCCATTTGATGACCAAATAGGAACCCTAGAGAAAACCCATAGGACCCATGCTAGACCCAAACTTGGGTCACCTTTCCCCACACTTCCTGGTCCTAGGAGACCCATACACTATGAAGCCATATCCTATGAGCCCATACACCATGAACCCATATCCTATGAGCCTATACACCATGAACCCATATCCTATGAGCCCAAGGAATCCATAACCTCTAGGTATCAGCCTAGTACCAGTCAGGTTTCTCCTAGTCAACTTGAATCCCATAAGATCAATACCCCTAGATATGAGCTAGTGTTAGTCCACTTCCCTTTAGTCAACCTAAATCCTTTAGGACTAGTGCCCCTAGCCTAGGAACAGATCCTAACCAGCCCAACTTGAGCCAACCCCAGCCCAGTACCACTATGGCCTATAGGAAAGATAAAGGCAAGTCTGTAGAGGTTTAGAAGAGTTCCAATCCCCCGAGAGTGTGTTTTAGATGTCATAAACCAGGCCATTTTGTTAGCCAGTGTCCAATCAGTACCCTACACCTAGGTGAGCTAGATGAAGATGAGTCTGAACCCATTGTTGAGCCTGAAGAAAATGTGTATGAGGCTAATCCAAGTCTAGTAGAGGAGTATGAAGATGATGAGCTTATTGAAGATTTAGAGGAAGAAACTCCTGAGCCCATTGATGAATCTAAAGAAGACATTAATGAGTTGAGTCCAGTAGAGGAAACTAAAGAAGAAAAACTAGAGAGTGAACCCATTGAGGACCTAATAGAAAAAGATCCTGAACCTACTATAGAATTTGAAGAGGAAGTGACTAAGCCAGGATCAAACATAGTTGATAAAAGTGGGGGTTCACAAGAGTTATCCATAGAGGAGGTCCAGGAACAAGTCCTTAAAGAACAACCCTAGGAAGAAGACATTATTTTAGAAGACTTTAGAGAGAAGCTTCCCGAAGACCTTCCTGATGACCTTCCACCATTAATGGACATCCAACCTACTCTAGAACTAGTGCCTGTAGACCACCCTAGTGTCAAACATGTGGTTAGGACAAGTGGTGTGGACACCAGGGCCAGAAAATATCGACAGGTTGAACCCACATTCCTATGGATCACCTATGAATAAAGCCCTGGACCCAAACCCTTTTACCATGTAAATATTTTATTTTAATTTTTGTTATTTTGGATTAGTTAGGTTTATCTCCTTTTACCAATTGTAATTAGGGTTTTGTTATTTAGCCTTTTGGGCTAAACACTTTTTACCACATTATATAAAAACCCCATTTATCGGTTGTGTCAAACCCTATTGGGCCAAACCCTGTTCACCAATTTATTCTCCTGTAATACAAGGGGGATCCAATTGAAGACCCATGTGACTTCATGTGCACTCAAATCAAGACCCATGTGCACCTAAATCAAGATTCTATATGACCCATGTGCTAGCTCAAGACAAGCCATGTGACTCCATGTCCTAACCCAAGTCACTTGTCATATGTAACCAAGTCCTGGCACCACCTTTTCAAGGATTTGGATATCAACACATGTCATGTTTGGACATGTCATTAGGACAACCCTATTTGGAACTTCAACCAGGACAAGAACACATGACATGTCTGAAAATTGCATGTCATTGGGACAACACACTATCCACTCTTTGTTACACCTTGGTCGGCCACCTAAACTCATGATTAGCGCTACTTGAAACTTAAGATGAGTAATTAAGAAAGACTCTTCATATTTGGCACCCCCACTTAAAATACTCCATGCCAAATACAAGGGAGTCGAACAAGCATTCTTTTTCACACCAACTTCAAGGAGTTGTAGGAATTTTACTTACCCAAGAAAAGAAGGTTTAAAGGTTGTCTACAATACAGTTTCAATCAAACAGGTTGGAAGCTGGTTAAGTATCCAGAACTCAAGAGTCTTACCAAAATTCTTGTCTTCTTCAATCCAGACTGAGGAGTCCACTCATCTGCAGATGTCTACATCATCCAGACTCTAGAGTCCAGCAAGCAAGGTCAAGTGATGGAGCATCTTGATCCTACATCAAGCCACCTCACCAATCCACCACTTTGGATGAGAAAATTCATGAATTTTGTCCACTTTAATGAGAGTTCCAAATCAACCAACAAGCAAGAGTCCTGGATGCCCAAAAGCAGGATTCTAGGAGTTGTAGTCCAAGAGAGAAAAAGACTAGTAGTTATAATTCTTACACTATTGGTTGGGGGTCTATAAATAACCCTCCAACCCCCCTTGTAATTATAATTATTCATTCATCAATAAAGAGACTCTGTCAAATTTCTTCCTTTGTTATGTGCATCGTGGGGTATGAGGCCCTTTTCCTTTGTTCTTCAGAACATCGTGGGGTGTGAGGCCATTTTTCTTTGTTCTTCAAAACATCACAGGGTGCGAGGCCCTAGTTATCCTACCTATCCAGCCGACAAGAATCCCTAACCATCATTCCTAACCCTTTTCTTTCCTTCTTTCCCTTTTCTTTGCTGATTCCTAATTTAAAATTTCTTTGTTGAGTGTTTGCAGGTGATCTGGAATCAAAGACAAGTATTCTTACCTCGGAACCAGTATCGCACGAAAGATTGAAGCCCAAGATCGAGATCTTGAAACCTTACCACAGAATCTTGAGAGTCCAGCCAGATCTACATTAGAGAGATGATCTACATTGGTAAAACTTAAATTCTATTCCCTTCTTTATGATCTTTGATTTGTAGAAAGAAAACCCTAGTTTCGATGGTTTCTTAGCTACCAAGTCCTGCTTTCTAGTTACTTTGTAGGTTTACTTGTACGGGTAGTAATGATGCGGGATGACTCTAAGACTACTAAACATGTATGAAAAATAGTAAAATAATTTTTTTATGATTTTTATAATTTTATTTGCAGGATAGATTACCAAAATAAAGTAAAAACTAGTGGAAAGACTAGCAATGCAAAGAATCATCGGGTCATAGGTAAACACATGCAAACTAATGAGATATACAGGACCTGAGAGTTGAGAAACTCCCGGTTTAGGATAGTTTGTTTTCATTCAAATCAGATAATAAGAGAAGGGAAGGTTTCTTACCAGTTAGAGATTAAAATTAAGTAGCAGCAGGGATCACTCACAACTCTGATCGGAGCCTACAAGAAGAAGCCTTGTTTCCCTCGATTTTGATGGCTGATCTCGGTGGTTCGGACAGCAAAGAAGGCCTCCTCAAAGAAGGGGAAGCACCTCGAGGATCCGACAAGCATCAGGGTTAATCAAAACACTAGGAATTGGGATTTGTACTTACCTAGGGCTGAATTTACATCCAATGACTCGGTCAATAGGTCTACAGGTAAGAGTCCATTTGAAATTGTGCATGGGTACAAACCTCACACACCTCTTGACCTAGCCCCTTTACCAGTCCACACACGAGTCTCCGAGTCTGCTGAAGTTTTTGCATAGCATATAAAAGACTTGCATAAAGAAATTCATGCCAAAATAAATTTAAGTAATGAAACTTATATGAAGTTGGATGATTCTCAAAGGCGAGTCAAAACTTTTGTTGAGGGAGACTATGTAATGATTAGGTTAAGGCCTGAACAGTTTTCTCCTGGAACCGTTGGAAAGTTACATGCTAGAGGAGCTGGACCATTTAGAGTGGTGAAGAGAGTAGGATCCAATGCCTATGTGCTCGAGTTGCCTCCAGAACTAGGCATTACCCCCAGTTTCAACATTACAGACCTAGTAGAGTATAGAGAGCCAACTGTGATTCCCAATGAGCCTTTTGAGCCTAATCCTGTTCTTGAGAGTGAACCCAACCCTGTATGTCCACCAACAAACTGGCCAGTGAGGAAAGAACAGATTGAAAAGATCCTGGACGATCTGGTTTTCTCTACTCGTAATCGAGGATACCGATGATACCTTGTCCGCTGGCAAGGAAGGCCAGATTCTGATGACTCTTGGATCTCCTGAGATGAATTACAAGAGCTAGATCCAGATCTCTTGGAGAGATACCAGAGCCAACTTGAGCCTTACTCGACAGGGTCGAGTTCCTCCCATCCCGGGAGAATTGGTGCGGGCACCAGAATCAGAAGAAGACTTCAGGGTTCCATCTGGATCTCCGAATGACCTTGCCCGAAGATTAGGGTTTGTAATAAGGGTTGACCTGGTCAACCAGATTATGTTATTTCTTTGAGTCTGCATTTCATTTTGTTGAGTCATGTTGACTCAGTCTAAGTCCAAGTCAAGTCCTGGTTGGCGCCATTCCCTAGGGCATCATTTTTCTTCCAAGGCCAAATGCAAGTGGACGCCATACACCCAGCCACAATCCCAGGACCAGTTGGTGCCACATTTCATCCCAGTGTCCCTGGTCCCCACGCCCAAGAGAGCAAGAAAATTTTCTTAGGAGAAGTCAAGGAAGGCACCCACAAGCTGCCAAAAGTAACCAAGCTAAAGGAGCAGGGGATTTTCTTGAAGAGGACTTCAAGGTAGGCGCCCACACCTGCCTAAAGTACCTGGCTATGAATGGAAGGAGCCTAGTCTTGGGGAGAAAGACTAGGAGATGAGTATTTTCTTCCAAGAAAGAGCAAGTCATGGAAGGAAAACCCATGACCTAAGGAGAAGACCTAGGAGGTGCCCCACATACCTGCCATATGAAGCCATCACCTTGCATTTGAGGCCGCCCACTCCAAGGAAAGAAGCCTGGTCAGTCAAGGGAAGGTTTTTCATGCTTAGGATGAATGTTTAGTCCCACATGGGAAGTAGTGTAATTTTGTTTCTCTTGTAAGGTCTTTATATTGGACCCTTATGTAATCTTTTGATTTTAATGAATGTGTAAATAAAATCTTTTCTTGTGTTGAGCAACCTTGTGTTCTCTTCTTCCGCACTTCTTTGAGTGTTGAGCTCTGTGAGGGAGTAAATCCGGGTTCCATTGGAGCCTTGAGGAGGTGAGAGATCTCCAAAGTTACCAAAACCCTTCCTCGCTTTCATCCCTGGCCGCCACCCTAATTTCCTTTCATCATCCTAGCTGCCAACACCCAAATTCCTAAACCCTATTCCCACTACAATCAAGGCCGCCATCTCCTTCTCCAAGCCACCGCCCTATCAGCCAAACCCTAAATCCACTCCATCTTCCACTGCCACCTCCATACTCTTCCCTCATCTTCAAAGATCGAGCAGTTCGGAGCTATCCTAGGTAAAGGTCTCTTCCTTGAGTTTCTCACATCCTTATCTTGTTCTTCATCCTTTCTAGATCCAGAGTATGAGAAGAAGGCCAACCTTGCCATAGGACTACAATCCGAGGATCCATTGCGAAGATACCCCGTCTCCAAGGATCCTACAATCTGCTCGAGTGTGTCCTTCAATTGAAGCAAAGAGAGATATCACAGTTAGGTATAAAACCTTCTCTTCTCTCTTTGTTTGTTTCTTGAAAGAGGAGTAAACCCTAGGTCTGGAGATTTCTCAATCCTTAGCGATCCTACTTCTTTATTACTCTGATAATCTATTCTTTTGAATTGTGCTTTCTTTCAGTGCATATTTTCTTTCAATATTAGTTAGCCTTGTTTTTGAGTCAAGCCAACTTCTAACAAAACACAAAAAAAAATTAGTCTTAATTTACTTCCGCATCGCATCATCTTATTTGTTCTGCATCATTTTAGGTATCAGAGCCCTGTCTAGGGTTCTTGCTTGTTTGATTATTTTTTCGTTCCTTTTTACTTTTGCTGCCTGGAGTAGACTCCCCTGGCCGTCCGATCCTAGGAACAAGCGAGATGCAAGCCTCCTCCTCCCATTCCACGGGGGTTCCTAGGGCGTGTATGGGTGCCGCTGGGTTATAACTTCTAGGCAGGGATTGTAAACGGGATACACGTTCTATTTTCTGCAAGTAACTGTCCTGTTATTCAAATTGTTTCTCCCTGCAGAAAATTTCAAATTATGTAGCTCTTGTTTTTATGGAACCAGTATAATTGAAAGAAATTTACATAAAAGTTTCATGATTTATTAATTTCTTTATATTTTTTGAGATCAATTTTACTGCTGTTCTGCTTTTTTATTCTCTGCAAGCTATTTTTTTTATTTGAGTGTGCATAAATTGAATCTATCTTAAGAGCACCGAAGTTGCAACATAAGGGGAGGATTGAGACCCTCTCCTTAGCCCAAAACCACCTCCCGTGCATTCGAACCTAAGCCTTTAATCTTAAAATTAATTAGACCTAATTTGCCCTAGTGGGCTAGGGACACCAACTGGTCGGGTCTAGGCTAGTGTTGAGTCAGTTTGTCTAGTTACTCTGTGTGTGCTTTGTACTCAGTGTCTAGAACGGTGGTTCAGGGATTCTATCTCGAAGGGCTTGTGTGCTGGTCCGCCTACCTGGCCAATCACTGATTGGTGTCTAGGATTGGCAATTAGGGTCCTAACACTCCCCTTACACCTGCCTGGCTGAGTCCCGAGTTACTACAGGCTAGCTTGCCACTCTGATTGGGCATCTAGTTTGGGATCTAGGTCTAGTTAGCCCGTAGTCATTTCAGTCGAGTCTCATTTGGTGTGCTTGCTTGCATCATCATGTCCACCCGGAACGGAGTACCCTACCAACCTGGTCAAACCCAACCTGATTTAGAGGCCATGATTAGAACTCTTACCAAAATTATGACCAAATTGAGTCAGGATATGACTGATACTGTTGCCCAGTTTAGGGATCAAGTCTGTGAGGATCTTACCCAGCTTAGGGATCGAGTCTAAGTACTTGAGGAACCTAGACATCAGAATTGGACTCCTGACCCAGATTTTAATATGCCTCAACCTCACCCACACCAGGAGCCTAGAAGACTTTATACAGAGATCCTGAACCTAATCATAGGAGGCCTGACCCAGAGCTTGAAGATAGAGATGATAGGTTCATCCGGAACATCAAATTAGATGCACCCACTTTTGATGGTAGCTTAAACCCTAAGGTGTATTCTGATTGGGAGGGTGAGATGGACCAGTACTTTGAGTGGTATACCATGTCTGAGGAAAGGAAGTTCGAGTTTGCCAAGATGAAGTTAGTGCGTCAAGCTAGGTTATACTGGGGGAACATTGAGCTAACCACTAGGAGACGAAATGTTGAGCACATAACCACTTGGCAAGGTATGAAAGAGAAGCTTAGAGATAAGTACCTACACATTTCATACCAGCAGAATCTGTTAGACCAATGGCAAACCTTGAAACAAGGGAACCGATCTGTCTCAAACTACATAGCCACCTTTGATGAGTACTTGATGAGATGTGATGTGAGTGAAGCCCATGAGGTCACTTTGTCTAGATTTAGGGCTGGACTTAGGGAAGACATTAAGAGGGAGTTGTTTCTGAGAGAGGTTACTAACCTAGACCAAGCCTATCAGATTGCACTGAACACTGAGAAATTTCAGAGAGGACCTATACCTTCTAGGGTTAGTACCCCAATCCCAAGAAATGGACCTAGCCAAGTTACCCCTAGCAAACCTTTTCAGGGTATTCCCACCCCTAGGCCCATGGACAAAGGTAAGGCACCTAACACCCAGAGAACCCCAGTTCTAGTATCACCTGTTTTAAGTGTCAGAAACCAGGTCATATCTCCAGCCAGTGTACAGCCATAGCCTGTTTTATGTGCCATAGGGTAGGTCATGTTTCTAGCCAGTGCCCACGTAGATCCCTTTACATAGAAGAGGGAGAGGAAAAGAATTTCGGGCCCAATAAGGAATTTGAAGAAGAAGTTTATGAGGCCGGAATGAACTTGGTTGATGAGTATGAAGGAGAGGAGGAACCCACAGAGTCTGACCAGTTAGGAGTTGTGAGAAGCATCCTGTCCCAGAGTAGAGTTCAGGAGGATTGGCATAGGACTAACATCCTACAGACTTTCTTTAAATTAGGGGATAAGGTATGTAAGATCATCATAGATAGTGGGAGCTGTGTGAATGCCATTTCTGCTAGCACTGTCAAAATGTTAGGCTTAACCCCAGTCCCCCACCCCAACACCTATAAGGTTTCTTGGGTAGACTCTACCTCTATACCCATCCAGTCTAGATGTCAGGTCCAAATCCAGATGCAATCCTATCAAGAGAAGATTTAGTGTGATGTCTTACCCATGGGGGTGAGCAGTATAATTCTTGGGAGACCTTGGTTATATGATCATGATGCCACCCTCTTAGGAAAATCCAACACATGTGTCTTTAGTTTTAATGGGAAAAAGATCACAATCCATTCAGTCCCTCTTAAGGGCAAGGTAGCTAAAGGACCTAATAAGGTCACAGAGATGAAGACTGGAGTGAACCTAATTAGTGCTAAGGATCTAGAACAAGAAATTCATAGTGGTTCACCCATTTGGATGTTGACTGCTAAGGAACTTAGGACTCCTACACCCTCAGAGCCTCCTCAGGAAGTTAGGCCTTTGTTAGAAGAATTTGAAGATGTTTTTCTTGAGGATCTGCCAGACCACCTTCCACCTCTTAAGGATATCCAGCATTCCATAGATTTAATCCCAGGAGCTACTTTACCCAACTTGCCTTATTATAGGATGAATCTATCTGAGCATGAGGAACTGCAAAAGCAGGTTGGAGAATTGTTGAGGAAGGGGTTCATTAGAGAGAGTCTTAACCCTTGTGCAACTGACCCCAAAGAAAGATGGCACGTGGAGGATGTGTGTTGATAGTCATGCCATCAACAAAATCACAATCAAGTATAGGTTCCCCATCCCTAGACTAGATGACATGCTAGATATGATGGCCGGTGCAATGGTTTTTTCCAAAATTGATCTCAAGAGCGGCTATCATCAGGTTAGAATTAGACCAGGGGATGAGTGGAAAACCGCTTTCAAAACTAAGGATGGTCTCTACGAATGGGTTGTTATGCCTTTTGGGTTGTCCAATGCCCCTAGTACTTTCATGAGGATTATGACCCAGGTGCTTAGAGCTTTCATAGGGAAGTTTGTAGTGGTCTATTTCAATGACATCCTGATCTATAGTAAGACCCCTGCAGACCACCTAGGCCACCTTAGACAAGTCTGCCAAGTTTTGAGGAATGATAGTCTCTACGGTAATCTCAAGAAGTGTGAATTCATGACCAGTAGAGTTATCTTCCTTGGTTTTGTAGTAACCCCTGACGGCATGGCTGTCGATCCAGAGAAGATTAGGTCCATAGTAGAATGGCCAGAGCCGACCAGTGTGCATGAAGTTAGGAGTTTCCACGGCTTGGCTACCTTCTATAGACGACTCATCAAGGGGTTTAGTACTGTAGTTGCTTCTATCATAGACTGTATTAGGAAGGAAGAATTTCAGTGGACTAAAGCAGCCCATAAAGCTTTCCTAGATCTTAAGGATAGGATGACCCAGGCACCCATTTTGAGGTTACCCGACTTTTCTAAAGTATTTGAGGTTGCCTGTGATGCTTCAGGTGTAGGTATAGGTGGAGTCCTAAGCCAAGAGAATCATCCCGTAGCATTCTTTAGTGAAAAACTTAATGATGCTAAGCTTAGGTATTCTACCTATGATAAAGAATTTTATGCGGTAGTGCAAGCTTTGTGTTACTGGAGATATTATTTGCTACCGCAGGAATTTGTGCTATTTTCGGACCATGAGGCTCTTAGATTCCTGAATTCCCAGAAGAAGCTTAACCCTAGGCATGCTAAGTGGGTAGAGTATATCCAGTCCTATACTTTTGTTTTGAAACATAAGGCTGGGACTGAAAATAAGGTAGCTGATGCCCTTAGTCGTCGATCTTTGTTATTGAATTCTGTTAGGGCTGAAGTCATAGGGTTTGAGCAGATCAAAGAAGAAATTTGAGTCATGTCCAGATTTTAAGGCTGTATATCAGGATCTAGCTCAAGGACCATCTAGTGATCATAAGGATTATACCCTTTTAGATGGCTTTCTGTTCTTTAAGAATAGGCTTTGCATCCCTAGAACTTCTCTTAGGGAATTTTTGATTTGGGAAATTCATGCTGGGGGTCTAGCAGGCCATTTTGGAAAAGACAAGACCACCCTGGCTATTGAAGACCACTTTTTCTGGCCTAGCTTAAAAAGAGATGTAGCACACATTGTGGCTAGGTGTCGGACCTGCGCTGTTGCCAAACAGCGAAAACAGAACACCGGCCTTTATACCCCACTCCCTGTCCCAGATCGTCCTTGGCAAGATGTGAGTATGGACTTTGTGTTAGGTTTTCCTAAGACCCAGAGGAGGCATGACTCTATCTGTGTTGTAGTCGACCGATTTTCTAAGATGGCCGACTTCTTGCCTTGTTCCCAGACTTTTGATGCGTCTAAGGTAGCCACCCTGTTCTTTAATGAGATAGTTAGACTCCATGGCCTACCTAAGATAATTATTTCAGATAGGGATGTCGGGTTCACCAGCTATTTTTGGAAAACCCTTTGGCATAAGTTAGGGACAAAACTTAAGTTTTCAACTGCCTATCATCCCTAAACTGATGGCCAAACCGAGGTAGTGAACCGTAGCTTAGGCAATCTGCTAAGATGTCTTGTTGGTGAAAACACTAGGAATTGGGATTTGTACTTACCTAGGGCTGCATTTGCATACAATGACTCGGTCAATAGGTCTACAGGTAAGAGTCCATTTGAAATTGTGCATGGGTACAAACCTCACACACCTCTTGACCTAGCCCCTTTACCAGTCCACACACGAGTCTCCGAGTCTGCTGAAGCTTTTGCATAGCATATAAAAGACTTGCATAAAGAAATTCATGCCAAAATAAATTTAAGTAATGAAACTTATATGAAGTTGGATGATTCTCAAAGGCGAGTCAAAACTTTTGTTGAGGGAGACTATGTAATGATTAGGTTAAGGCCTGAACGATTTCCTCCTGGAATCATTAGAAAGTTACATGCTAGAGGAGCTGGACCATTTAGAGTGGTGAAGAGAGTAGGATCCCATGCCTATGTGCTCGAGTTGCCTCCAGAACTAGGCATTAGCCCCACTTTCAACATTACAGACCTAGTAGAGTATAGAGAGCCAACTGTGATTCCCAATGAGCCTTTTGAGCCTAATCCTGTTCTTGAGAGTGAACCCAACCCTGTGTGTCCTCCAACAAACTGGCCAGTGAGGAAAGAACAGATTGAAAAGATCATGACGATCAGGTTATCTTTACTCGTAATCGAGGATACCAAAGATACCTGGTCCGCTGGCAAGGAAGGCCAGATTCTGATGACTCTTGGATCTCCCGAGATGAATTACAAGAGCTGGATCCAGATCTCTTGGAGAGATACTAGAGCCAACTTGAGCCTTACTCGACAGGGTCGAGTTCCTCCCACCCCGGGAGAATTGGTGCGGGCACCAGAATCAGAAGAAGACTTCAGGGTTCCATCTGGATCTCTGAATGACCTTGCCCGAAGATTAGGGTTTGTAATAAGGGTTGACCTGGTCAACCAGATTATTTTATTTCTTTGAGTCTGCATTTCATTTTGTTGAGTCATGTTGACTCAGTCTAAGTCCAAGTCAAATCTTGGTTGGCGCCATTCCCTAGGGCATCATTTTTTCTTCCAAGGCCAAATGCAAGTGGACGCCACACTCCCAGCCATACTCCTAGGACCAGTTGGCGCCACATTTCATCCCAGTGTCCCTGGTCCCCACGCCCAAGAGAGCAAGAAAATTTTCTTAGGAGAAGTCAAGGAAGGCGCCCACAAGCTACCAAAAGTAACCAAGCTAAAGGAGCAGAGGATTTTTCTTGGAGAGGACTTCAAGGTAGGCGCCCACACCTACCTAAAGTACCTGGCTATGAATGGAAGGAGCCTAGTCTTAGGGAGAAAGACTAGGAGATGAGTATTTTCTTCCAAGAAAGAGAAAGTCATGGAAGGAAAACCCATGACTTAAGGAGAAGAACTAGGAGGTGCCCCACATACCTGCCATATGAAGCCATCACCTTGTATTTGAGGCCGCCCACTCCAAGGAAAGAAGCTTGGTCGGTCAAGGGAAAGTTTTTCATGATTAGGATGAATGTTTAGTCCCACATGGGAAGTAGTGTAATTTTGTTTTTCTTGCAAGGTCTATATATTGGACCCTTATGTAATCTTTTGATTTTTTTTTTTTTTTTAAAAGAGTAAATGAAATCTTTTCTTGTGTTGAGCAACCTTGTGTTCTCTTCTTCCGCACCTCTTTGAGTGTTGAGCTCCATGAGGGAGTAAATCCGGGTTCCCTTGGAGCCTTGAGGAGGTGAGAGATCTCCAAAGTTACCAAAACCCTGCCCCGCTTTCATCCCTGGCCACCAACCCTAATTTTCTTTCATCATCCTAGCTGCCAACACCCAAATTCCTAAACCCTATTCCCACTTCATTCAAGGCTGCCATCTCCTTTTCCAAGCCACCGTCCACTATATCAAGCCCTAGGTCCTTTTCATCTGCAAGCCGCCGCCCTACCAGTCAAACCCTAAATCCACTCCATCTTCCACCGCCACCTCCATACTCTTCCCTCATCTTCAAAGTTCGAGCAGTCCGAAGCTATCCCAGGTAAAGGTCTCTTCCTTGAGTTTCTTACATCCTTATCTTGTTCTTCATCCTTTCCAGATCCAGAGTACGAGAAGAAGGCCAACCTTGCCATAGGACTACAATCCGAGGATCCATTGCGAAGATACCCCGTCTCCAAGGATCCTACAATCTGCTCGAGAGTGTCCTTCAATCGAAGCAAAGAGAGATATCACAGTCAGGTATAAAACCTTCTCTTCTCTCTTCGTCTGTTTCTAGAAAGAGGAGTAAACCCTAGGTCTGGGGGTTTCTCAATCCCCAGCGATCCTACTTCTTTATTACTCTGATAATCTACTATTTTGAATTGTGCTTTCTTTCAGTGCATATTTTCTTTCAATATTAGTTAGCCTTGTTTTTGAGTCAAGCCAACTTCTAACAAAACACAAAAAAAAAAAAAAAAAAAAAAGTCTTAATTTACTTCTGCATCGCATCATCTTATTTGTTCTGCATCACGTAGGAGCCTGGGCTCTGAGGCATGGCCTTGGTCTCCCGCAGGTGGACAGGACGGAGTGGGGCACGGGGGCGCGCTGCCCTGGGCATGCCATGCCGGGTTCGGAGGCGCCGAACTAGACGCGGCTGCTTCCAAGTGACAATTAGGCAGACGAACTCCTCCCGTGCTGCTGGAGCGCGAGCCGAGGGAGCCGGACCAAGGTGCAGGCAGAGGCCTTCCTCGGCCGGACTGTGATGAGGGACAGATGGGGGTAGGATCGTTTGTGAGCCTAGAAGTCAGCTAAATTAGGGTACTATTTTTTTTTGGTATTTTTTTCTCTAGGGGTGGTGAGGAAATAGTAGGGATGTAGGATAGAGATCTGGATCTCATGGACTTTGGGACTCACCCTAACGAAGAGACCTCTCACCTCTAGGGCATTACACCCTCCTCGATACTTGGAGGTGCTAGGATGGATCTCAAAGGCCACGAGGGGATAGAGAAGATGGAATGGGAAGGGGGATAACTGGGCATGACCTCACATCATGTCCTGGGATTGGGCCTCACACCCTCTCCTCACAGAGTGAAATAAAAAAAAATACTCTTTTCTAAAACTCATTTTCATTCCCAAAACTTGAATAAACTTTAAAAACTATTTTTTTACAAAGGACCGAGGGTGGTATTTATAGACTTGTCCTACCCTCATTTGAATTTGAATACAGGATAAAAAGATAGAGATGATTCAAATTCAAAAACAAGATATGATAAGATAAGCCTATCCATATCTAAATCCTAACCAACCAAATCATAATTCAAAATTCAAAAGATAAAGTTATATCCTAAATAAATTTATTAAAATTAGTGCTGCTCCGAGATCAGTGCTGCTCCGTGATCGGTGCTACTCCAGGATTAGTGCTGGCGATGTCCCCATCATTCCCCCGAGGTTGGGAGAACTCGACTCCGTTGAGTCAGGATCATGGGGGATGTTGGTGAAACCGAATCCAATCAATCAAAGAGGCTCTGCCCTGAGATCTGTGCAGCTTCGAGAATCGTGCAGTATTGAAAATCGTGCAACTCTGAAATCTATGTGAAATTGTGCATCTCTGGAAAATATCCCAAATTATTTTTTCTTGATTTTTTTTCATTCATTTATTTTTTACTTTTTTTTCTCTCCTTTTTTTTTACTTTTTTTTTTCTTTATTTCCTGCCTAATCCTGAAGCGGGTGAAATCGGCAACAGATGGAATGGCTTGCTTTAAGGAATGTGCAATGCTTGAAGTCGGCAAAGAAAGCCGATTTAGCTTTCACGTTCGTGCAACTCGAACCAGGAATAGGGGCTTGCAGAGGGGGGCTTCGGACGGGACCTCCATCGATGTTCTCGAAGGAGCCGTTGTCGGAGAAGGGGTGGCACGGAGATCTGGACCGGAGGGCGAAGCTGCTTCCATTCGGTTGCAGGCTGCAGAGACGGTGGGCTTCTTCATGCCTTCGGTGGCCGGCTTGCTTGGGGAAACGGCCGGAGGGGCTGAGGATGATGGTCGGGCAGAGATGGGAGACTTCATGGAAGGCAGCAGGTAGAGAGACGGACGAGGGAGGGCCGGCTTGCTAGCGAGGAACAGGTAGATATCATCGCCGGATGACTTAGGCCATGGATTGTCTGGATCGACAACTTCGGAGGCGAAGGCAGCGGGCAGAGAGACGGATGAGGGAGGGCCAGCTTGCTGGCGAGGAACAGGTAGATATCATCGCCGGACGACTTGGGACATGGATCATCTAGATCGACAACTTCGGAGGCGCGCTCGGTTCGGGCGAGATCTATGAGGAGAGGTGGTCCAGAGAAGAGGCCAGCATCGAGGATGCCCGAAAATTCTATGGTGAGCCCGAGGAGTAGGGAGGTGAACCAGGCTTGGGGACGACCGGATGAGGGTGGTCGGGTGATGGTGGACTGGGAGGAAGCTTATGGACAGCAGGAGACCAGGAGGGGGGCTTCCGAATGGCAAGAGACTGGAGGAGTCGGCTTCGGTGGGTGCTGTTGATGACGGATCGGAGGAAGGTGATCCGATGACGTGCGGGTCGGAGGGGGAAAGAAAATAGGTGGATTGGGTCATCGGCTTCCAGCAGCAGACATCCAGGAAGGCTGCTTGCAAGCTTGAGGAGCAGGGGATGTGATCTGGGTCGGAAAGACCAGAGGTGGACGGTCGGTTGACAGCTATCGGACGATGGGAGATGGAGGAGGAAAGTTTGGCGATGGGAGACCGGTGGAGACTGTTTAGCCACGGGAGGCCGGAAGAGTGGAAGGAGGGAGGGTCGGACGAAGGAGATTGGATGAAGGGTGGACCGGTGGAGCTTTGGAGCAGAGGAGTTGGGCGGCACGGGGACTGGGCGTTGCGATCCATGGCTGTTCCGGGCGGTGGCAGCAGGGGGGAAGGGCAATATGTCGGCCTGTACGAAGGTGGTGGGGGTATGGGTTGGATTTGATGGATCTCGGCGTTGGGGGTTGTAGAATTGGAGGAGATGGAACCTGCGCTACTGTTGCTGCTGTTACCGTAGCGGTGGATGCTGCTCCATTATTGCTGGGTGTTGATCCTTATTCTCCTCGGGTGTCTGTTTGGTGGGATCTGTGGTGGCAAAAGAGGAGGGAAGGCGACGGTATCTGCACTGATGGAGGGTTGGGTGGAGACTCGGCCACAGTAGATCCGGGGCTAAGGACGACGGTGGATTCTTCATGGGCTGTTACAGGGTAGAGCAAGAACAGGAAAGATGGAGAACTATAGAACCGATGGGATGGGAAAAAATCTAGGATTTGAAAAAGAAACGTACCCTAATTTTCTGGGCTCTGATACCAAAAATTGATGAGGGACAGATGGAGGTAGGATCGTTGGCGAGCCTAAAAGTCACCTAAATTAGGGTACTATTTTTTTTGGTATTTTTTTCTCTAGGGGTGGCGAGGAAATAGTAGGGATGTAGGATAGGGATCTGGATCTCATGGACTTTAGGACTCACCCTAACGAAGAGACCTCTCACCTCTAGGGCATTACACCCTCCTCGATACTTGGAGGTGTTAGGATGGATCTCAAAGGCCACGAGGGGATAGAGAAGATGGAATGGGAAGGGGGATAACTGGGCATGACCTCACATCATGTCTTGGGATTAGGCCTCACACCCTCTCCTCATGGAGTGAAATAAAAAAAAATACTCTTTTCTAAAACTCATTTTCATTCCCAAAACTTGAATAAACTTCAAAAACTATTTTTTTACAAAGGACTGAGGGTGGTATTTATAGACTTGTCCAACCCTCATTTGAATTTGAATACAGGATAAAATGATAGAGATGATTCAAATTCAAAAACAAGATAGGATAAGATAAGCCTATCCATATCTAAATCCTAACCAACCAAATCATAATTCAAAATTCAAAAGATAAAGTTATATCCTAAATAAATTTATTAAAATTTATGCTGCTCCAAGATCAGTGCTGCTCCGGGATCGGTGCTACTCTGGGATTAGTGCTGGCGATGTACCCATCAAACTGGGTGCTAGGCAGGAGGAGCCGGGGCTTGGAGGCGTGGCCTTGGTCGCGCGTCTCCCTTCCGCGCGGACCGAGGCATGGGTATGCTACGGTTGCTTGGTCACGCCACTTCCCAACATGTCGAACTGGACCGGCATGGGCTGAGGTGGCCGGAGCAATGCAAGCACTTGCAGGGCGGAGCCAGAGAGCTTCATGGGCCGAAGTGGGCTACCCGGCATGCCTGGCTGGGCTCCAAGCATGGCTGAAGTGAGCTGGCCGAGGTGCCGACCTGGCCACCATAGGTGCTGATCTCTTCAAGTGGACCTACCATTATGTTAGTGCTGAATGGGTTAGTTACTACTATAACAGATGCCCCCATTCCCTGAGTCCAAAGCGTTACTTTTCCTCATTTTGGGCGAAGGGAGTAGTTTTTTACCCATTCGGCTCTATATCATAGCAGGCCTGCAAAATAAAAATAGGAGGTGGTGTTTTTGAAACTTACTTACCCATAAGTACTTCGATTGAAGGTTAGTTGCATTTTGATGGTGCTGCACTTCAGTCTGACTCCTCTTTGACCGGAAAGAAGGTGGTGCCATGGAGGAAGAGGTTGGTGAGGTGCACAACTTGGGTGCACACATGTTTGACCGGGCACATGGTGGTGTGGGACTTTCATCATTTCCCATTTTAAGGTGCCAGGATCTTTGGTCTTGGGGTGCCGGGGATTCCGATCTTTAGGTGCCGGGGTGTCCGGTCTTTAGGCGCCGGTGACTTCGGGCTTTAGGTGCTGGGGTGTCCGGTCTTTAGGTGCCAGGGATTCCGGTCTTTAGGTGCCGAGGATTCTGGTCTTTATGTCCCGGGGTGTCCGGTCTTTAGGCGCTAGTGACTTCGGGCTTTAGGTACTGGGGTGTCTGGTCTTTAGGTGCCGGGAATTCCGATCTTTAGGTGCCGGTAATTCCGATATTTATGTGCTGGGGTGTCCGATGTTTAGGTGACGGGGATTCCGGTCTTTAGGTGCCAGGGATTCCGATCTTTAGGCACCGTTGACTTCGGGCTTTAGGTGCTGGGGTGTCCGGTCTTTAGGCACCGGGGATTCTGGTCTTTAGGTGCTAGGGATTCCGGTCTTTAGCCGCCGGTGACTTCGAGCTTTAGGTGCTGGGGTGTCCGGCCTTTAGGTGTCGGGGATTCCGGTCTTTAGGTGCCGGGGATTCCGGTCTTTATGTGCCGGGGTGTCCGGTCTTTAGGCGTTGTTGACTTTGGGCTTTAGGTGCTGGGGTGTTCAGTCTTTAGGTGCCGGGGATTCCGGTCTTTAGGTGCCAGGGATTCTGGTCTTTATGTGCCGAGGTGTCTGATCTTTATATGCCCGGGATTCCGGGCTTTAGGTGCCGGAACTGGGTTCCGTTGTGCTAGAACTATGTTCCGGGCTTTCATTCGGACTAGATTCCAAGACTTTGTACCGGAACTAGGTTCCATTGTGCCGGAACTGGGTTCCGGGCTTTCATCCGGACTAGATCTGGGATTTTGTACCGAAACTGGGTTCCGGGCTTTCTTTGTCAGACTCGGAGTCGGACGGATGAGCTCCTGCAATGATGAAGAGCGAAGTTGCACCAAAGAGTTAACTTTAATTATTGGGGAGGGATTCTTACATCCTTCATGAGGTGGCAGAGCCGCTCGTTTGGCATGCTAGGAGGCGAGCCACAGATGTTTGGACCCCTAGAGCTACCCATGGCCATCTCTGGATGAGAATCAGGTGATAGATGCAGGGCTCAGTGAAGAGCCTGGCTTCAGCTCGGTTGGATTAAGGGGCATGACTTCGGCTTGGCTTCATTTGACCTCAGCTCGGCTGAACTGAGGAGTTTGACTTCACTTGATTTCAGCTCGGCTGAACTGAGGATCTTGACTTCAACTCAGCTTTATTTGAGTTTAGCTTGGCTGAACTGAGGAGCCTGACTTCAGCTTAGCTTCATTTGAGTTCAACTCGGTTGAATTGAGGAGCTTGACCTCAGCTCTTAACTTTGCATCGAACGGGCGAGTTCCTCCTCCTTGAGATGGCAAAGGCGCTAGTTTGCCATGTTAGGAGGCGAGTCGTGAACGGTTGGGCCTCCGGAGCCTCCCATGGACATCTCTGGACTGTGGGTTCAGCAAATGCCAAAACTGTGAGTTTTCTCGATAGATGGTGGGACTTCTTGGAGTCTCCGCTGACATCTCCAGACTGTGAGTAAGGCAAGAGCTGAACTGAGAGTCATGTAGTAGATGCGGGGCTCGGTGAGGAGCTTGGCTTTAACTCGGCTGGATCAAGGGACATGACCTCGTCTTGGGTGGACCAAGGGGCCTGACTTCAACTCGGTTGAGCTGAGAAGCTTGACTTGAGTTCAGCTCAACTTTGTTTGACCTCAGCTCGGCTGAATTGAGGATCTTGACTTCAGTGAGGAACTTGGCCTCAATTTTGCTTCACTGAGAAGCTTGATTGTCTCTTGGCTTGAACACAGAGCTTCGAAAGCTTCTTAGCTTTGGTGTCTTGGAACTGGGCTCGAAGATCTGGTGCCAGAAATTTGAGCTTCGAACCTTTGTGTTTTGGAGTTGGACTCAGAGATCTAGTGCCGGAAATCTGAGTTTCGGACCTTGATGCTTTGGAGTTGGACTCAGAGAGTTGGTGCCAGAAATCTGAGTTCCGGACCTAATGATTTGGAGTTGGACTCAGAGAGTTGGTGTCGAAAATCTGAGTTCCGGACCTTGATGCTTTGGAGCTGGACTCAGAGAGGTGGTGTCAGAAATCTGAGTTCCGAACCTGATGCTTTGGAGCTAGACTCAGAGAGCTGGTACCGAAAATCTGAGTTCCGGACCTTGGTGTCTTGGAGCTGGGCTCGAAGAGTTGGTGCCGGAAGTCTGAGCTTCGGACCCTGGTGTCTTGGAGCTGGGCTCGAAGACTGGGAGCCGGAAGTCTGAGCTTCGGACCTTGATGCTTTGGAGCTGGACTTAGAGAGTTGGTGCCAGAAATCTAAGTTCCGGACCTTGGTGTCTTGGAGTTGGGCTCAAATAGTTGGTGCCGGAAGTCTGAGCTTCGGACCCTGGTGTCTTGGAGCTGGGCTTGAAGAGTTGGTGCCGTAAGTCTGAGCTTCGGACCATGGTGTCTTGGAGCTGGGCTCGAAGACTAGGTGCTGGAAGTTTGAGCTTCGGACCTTGATGCCTTGGAGCAAGGCTCGAGGCTGAGGTCTTGGCTTTGGGCTCTGAGACCTGGTGCTGAAAGACGTTTTCCCGGGCTTTGATGCCGGGGAGCTAGGCTCGCTGGTGCCGGAGCATGGTCCGATCTTTGGTGCCAGAGGGACGTGGGATCCGGGCTTCATCTCCAGGAGGGCTCGACTCCGGTCCAGGGGGCTTGTCCTCGAAGAGGCTCAACCTGGTGGAGGGCATCGGCGGCCTAACTCTAGCTCAGGTGGCTCTAGCCTTTGAAGGGCTCGGCCTGGAGGAGGAGAGCTGGATTTGACTCCGGTCCAGGGGGCTCTATCTTGAAGAGGCTCAACCTGGTGGAGGGCATTGGCGGCTCAGCTCCAGCTCAGGTGGCTCTAGCCTTCGAAGGGCTCGGCCTGGAGGAGGAGGACTAGGCTCCGGCCTAGGCGTTCTAAGCTTGCAAGAGCTTTTCCTATAAAACTGAAACATAATTTTTTATTTTGTAAATGTAGCGGAGAAGGAGTTACCTGTTGAGCTCTGGTTATATGAATAAACAAAGATATATTTCTTCCTTGGGCAGGACAGATTAGGTTTGCCGACCGCCATCTTGGGAGAGAGTGAGACTCCACTCGTTGCACGGAAGCATGGAACCTTGTTGCATGGGGTAGCAAGGCTCCATTGCATGGAAAGACGGTCCTCCGTTGCATGGGAGCATGAGACTCCGTTGCACGGGAGGGAGCTTCGTTGCATGGGAGCATGAGGCTCCTGTTGCATGGGAAGGTGGACCTCCATTGCCTGGGAAGAAGTGAGACCTCTATTGCATGAGGGAAATGACTCCGTCGCATGGAAGGAGAAGACCTCATTGCATGGAGGAGATGAGACCCCCATTGCATGGGGGGAGAGCTTCGTTGCATGGGAGCATAAGGCTCATGTTGCATGTTGTACGGGAGGAGTGGAGACTCCTGCTGCACGAGGGGGATGACTCCATTGCACGAGAGGAGGCTCCATTGCATGGAGGAGATGGAACTTCGTCGCTCAGGAGAAATGAGATCCTGCTGCGTGGGAGAAAATAAGACTCCTGTGGCATGAGGGAGTAAGCTCCGTTGCATGGGAGGAAAAGAGACTCTTATAGCATGAGGGAGTAAGCTCCGTTGCATAGGAGCAAACCCCGTTGCATGGGAGCAAACTCCGTTGCATGGCAGCAAACTCTGTCAGATGGGGGGAAGCTCCATTGGATGGGAGCATGCCTCGTAGCATGGGAGTAAGCTCCGTTGCATGGGAGCCTACTCTATTGGATGGAAGAAATGAGGCTCCCGTCGCTGCATGGGAGAGTTGGGACTCCATCGTGAGGGAGGAAAGAGGCTCCCATTGCATGTGAGGAGAGGAGACTCTAGCTAGATGGGAGCAGACTCCATTAGAATCTTTCTTCCTTACGATGGTCAGCCCCTCCCTACTTCTCTTCTTTTTCTTTTCTTCTCTCTTTTCTTTTCTCTCTCTTTTTTTTTAGTGGGGCCTCTGGATGGTGGCATCGCTGGGAGGTGGCTCCATCTTCAGCTTGATGCCTGTTGCCCCATCAAGGGTGGCGATGCACCTTCACAGCTTAAGGTTTTTTGGTCGAGGCCTTTCCTTGGAGCCTTGAGAAAGAGGGAGAAGTTCTCGTGCCCCCATCCCCATGCCCCCAGTCTGTCCCCCGGGGACTAAGGATAAAGGTGGAAACCGTCGTCCCACCTTGTTGGAGAGCGTGGATCTGCACCCCTACCTGACGCGCCAAACTGTTGCCGCCTAGATCACTATGGCCTGCAGCTTCTTACGTGGCCTGGGTGAGTGGACTACCCGCCAGCATTACCGGGCTCGTCGGTCAGAGATGATCAAAAGGAACATACCCTTCATCACGGGGCTCGGAGGAGTCGCCGTGCTCGGAGGGGTCGTTGTAGGGATGAAGGGGCTTGAACCTATGCTGTGGTCCTCCTGTGGGCCTCTCTGATGAGGAGCAATCTTCTTTGTATCGTCCCTCTGTCGGGTGGACCTGCAAAACAGGGAAGACCTGTGCCGGGGATTCCGACAAAGACACTCCAACGATCAAGTCAGTGGGACGATTGAAGGAAATAAGAGACCTCTGAGGCGGAGAGCTTGGGATACTCTCTGCTACTAGAGGGTGATAGTAAATGGACGATAATGTCAGAATGAAGAGAGTGTGTTGTCTCTTACTTACTTCCCCTACCTCTCCATGTCGGTCTTTATGTAGACGAATGGCTCCTGGGGGAGACGTGCTTGTCTTGATGTAGACTTGTCATGCTAGGATAGCCTGTGAGGCTATGATGGGCTGGTGAACCTTCTTCTTCAGGATGGTTCAGGAAGTTGGTGCAGGGGTACAGTGCCTTGGATAGAGCGCTATTCACCAGTTAGTATAAACAGTAGCTTAGGAAACTTAAATGCAAACCTTCCTTGCAAACGGCTTGTCAGGCGGCGTGCCATATGACCCACATGGAGAGGGATCCTTAAAAAGAGTGCCGGACCCATGTGGATGGGCCCCTCGAGAAATGCACCGGGCCCACATGAGTGAGACCAAACTGCGCGGTGCAGTCTTGGAGCTGGGCTCGAAGACTGGGTGCCAGAAGTCTAAGCTTTGGACCTTGATGCTTTGGAGCTGGACTTAGAGAGTTGGTGCCAGAAATCTAAGTTCCGGACCTTGGTGTCTTGGAGTCGGGCTCAAAGAGTTGGTGCCGGAAGTCTGAGCTTCGGACCCTGGTGTCTTGGAGCTGGGCTCGAAGAGTTGGTGTCGTAAGTCTGAGCTTCGGACCCTGGTGTCTTGGAGCTGGGCTCGAAGACTGGGTGCTGGAAGTCTGAGCTTCGGACCTTGATGCCTTGGAGCTAGGCTCGAGGCTAAGGTCTTGGCTTTGGGCTCTGAGACCTGGTGCTGAAAGATGTTTTCCTGGGCTTTGATGCCGGGGAGCTAGGCTCGCTGGTGCCGGAGCATGGTCCGATCTTTGGTGCCAGAGGGACGTGGGATCCGAGCTTCATCTCCAAGAGGGCTCGACTCCGGTCCAGGGGGCTCGTCCTTGAAGAGGCTCATCCTGGTGGAGGGCATCGGCGGCCCAACTCTAGCTCAGGTGGCTCTAGACTTTGAAGGGCTTGGCCTGGAGGAGTAGAGCTGGATTCGACTCCGGTCCAAGGGGCTCTATCTCGAAGAGGCTCAACCTGGTGGAGAGCATTGGCGGCTCGGCTCCAGCTCAGGTGGCTCTAGCCTTCGAGGAGGAGGACAGGGCTCCGGCCTAGGCGTTCTGAGCTTACGGGAGCTTTTCCTAAAAAACTGAAACAAAATTTTTTATTTTGTAAATGTAGCGGAGGAGTTACCTGTTGAGCTCTGGTTATATGAATAAACAAAGATATATTTCTTCCTTGGGCAGGCCAAATTAGGTTCGCCGACCGCCATCTTGGGGGAGAGTGTGACTCCGCTCGTTGCACAGAAGCATGGAACCTAGTTGCATGGGGGAGCAAGGCTCCATTGCATGGAAAGACGGTCCTCCGTTGCATGGGAGCATGAGACTCCGTTGCACGGGAGGGAGCTTCGTTGCATGGGAGCATAAGGCTCCTGTTGCATGGGAAGGTGGACCTCCATTGCCTGGGAGGAAGTGAGACCTCTATTGCATGAGGGAAATGACTCCGTCGCGTGGAAGGAGAAGACCTCATTGCATGGAGGAGATGAGACCCCCATTGCATGGGGGGAGAGCTTCATTGCATGGGAGCATAAGGCTCATGTTGCATGTTGTACGGGAGGAGTGGAGACTCCTGCTGCATGAGGGGGATGACTCCATTGCATGAGAGGAGGCTCCGTTGCATGGAGGAGATGGAACTTCGTCGCTCAGGAGAAATGAGATCCTGTTGCGTGGGAGAAAATAAGACTCCTGTGGCATGAGGGAGTAAGCTCCATTGCATGGGAGGAAAAGAGACTCCTATAGCATGAGGGAGTAAGCTCCGTTGCATAGGAGCAAACCCCGTTGCATGGGAGCAAACTCCGTTGCATGGCAGCAAACTCCGTCAGATGGGGGGAAGCTCCATTGGATGGGAGCATGCCTCGTCGCATGGGAGTAAGCTCTGTTGCATGGGAGCCTACTCCGTTGGATGGAAGAAATGAGGCTCCCATCACTGCATGGGAGAGTTGGGACTCCATCGTGAGGGAGGATAGAGGCTCCCGTTGCATGTGAGGAGAGGAGACTCCAGCTGCATGGGAGCAGACTCCATTAGATGGGTTTCTTTCTTCCTTACGATGGTCAGCCCCTCCCTACTTCTCTTCTTTTTCTTTTCTTTTCTCTCTCTTTTTTTTTTTTAGTGGGGCCCCTGGATGGTGGCACCGCTGGGAGGTGGCTCCATCTTCAGCTTGATGCCTGTTGCCCCGTCAAGGATGGCGATGTACCTTCACAGCTCAAGGTTTTTTGGTCGAGGCCGTTCCTTGGAGCCTTGAGAAAGAGGGAGAAGTTCTCATGCCCCCATCTCCGTGCCCCCAGTTTGTCCCCGGGGACTAAGGATAAAGGTGGAAACCGTCGTCCCACCTTGTTGGAGAGCGTGGATCTGCACCCCTGCCTGGCGCGCCAAACTGTAGCCGCCTAGATCACTATGGCCTGCAGCTTCTTACGTGGCCTGGGTGAGTGGACTACCCGCCAGCATCACCGGGCTCGTCGGTCAGAGACGATCAAAAGGAACATACCCTCCGTCACGGGGCTCGGAGGAGTCGCCGTGCTCGGAGGGGTCGTTGTAGGGATGAAGGGGCTTGAACCTGTGCTGTGGTCCTCCTGTGGGCCTCTCCGATGAGGAGCAATCTTCTCTGTATCGTCCCTCTGTCGGGTGGACCTGCAAAACAGGGAAGACCTATGCCGGGGATTCTGACAAAGACACTCCAACGATCAAGTCAGTGGGACGATTGAAGGAAATAAGAGACCTCTAAGGCGGAGAGCTTGGGGGACTCTCTGCTGCTAGAGGGTGATAGTAAATGGACGATAATGTTAGAATGAAGAGAGTGTGTTGTCTCTTACTTACTTCCCCTTCCTCTCCATGCCAGTCTTTATGTAGACGAATGGCTCCTGGGGGAGACGTGCTTGTCTTGATGTAGACTTGTCATGCTAGGATAACCTGTGAGGCAATGATGGGCTGGTGAACCTTCTTCTTCAGGATGGTTCAGGAAGTTGGTGTAGGGGTACAGTGCCTTGGACAGAGAGCTATTCATCAGTTAGTATAAACAGTAGCTTAGGAAACTTAAATGCAAACCATCCTTGCAGACTCGTGTCAGGCGGCGTGCCATAGGACCCACATGGAGAGGGATCCTTGGAAAGAGTGCCGGATCCATGTGGATGGGCCCCTCGAGAAATGCACCGGGCCTACATGAATGAGACCAAACTGCGCGGTGCACCCAGTGACCGAGCTGGGCTATGATGCCAAAGTGCTTAACTAGCCAGGACACCGCTTCAAGTTGCCATGCAGGCATGCGAACCGAGAGAAGGCCCGTGGGGGCCTCCATGCACGTTGATCGAGGTGGTGTGCGAGGCCACATGCACATAGGCGCGAACCCATGCATTGTGAACATGAGCGCTGCCGGACCGCGGGAGAGAGGAGCTAGACCACGGGAGAGCGGAGCTGGACTGCGAGCGAGCTTGGGCATGGAGCAGGTGTGGATGGATGTAGCCATGCGGGAGTGCCAGACGGGGCATCGCGTGGGCATGCCGAAATGGGCATCACGCGTGCTCGTGCATGCCGGAGCTACCGCGGGCAGAAGGCTCAGACCTGGGGCACTGAAGCACCGGACCGGGCAGAGTCAGGCTGAGTTGGACCGAGGCGAGGCTGGCTGGAGCTGGGCTCGCTGAGGCGGCGTCCTGCCAGGAGCGGAGCGGGGACCGTGCCGAGCTGAGTCGCAGGGGCGTCAGGCGGGCGTACCACGGCGTACCGAGCCAGGTGCCAGCGCTCCGAGGTTGGCTTGACGTCGGAGCGGGCGCGAAAGGAGCTGAGGCCGACGCAGGCACGTCGGGGGCATGCCACGGGTGGTTGGAGCCGGGTGCGGACGTGCCGTGCGGGCATGCTGCGGTCGGTTGGAGCTGGACGCGGGCATATCTAGGGCACACCAGCGAGGTCAGGCGGAGCCGAAGGGCCGGGGCTTGTAGGCATGGCCTTGGTCTCCCGAAGGTGGACCAGACGGAGCGGGGAACGGGGACGCACTACCCTGGGCATGTCGTACCGGGCTCGGAGATGCCAATCTGGACGCGGGCGGATTTGGGGCACACTGATGCAGAACAAAGAACAAAGAAGCATATGCGGAAGTAAAATTAAGATTAATTCTCTTTTTTTTTTTTTTTATATTTCAGAAATTGGCTTTGACTCAAAGTAAAGTTAAACTAAGTTGATGGAAACTAGGTAAGGATTGAAAGCACAATTTAGAAGAAGCTAAGTTATCAAAGTAGTTTAGAAGTAACGGATCGCTGGGGGTTGAGAAACTACCAGACCTAGGGTTTCGCTCTGAACTTTCAACAGGACAGAAATAAAGAGGAGAGATGGTTTACCAACCAGACAGTGATCTTCACAGAATTTGGGTGGAAGAACTCTCTCGAGCAGATTGTTGGATCCTCGGATTCGGCTATCTTCGCAATAGATCCTCCAATACTGGTCTCGTGGCTGGGTCGGCTTCTCCTGAACTCAAGATCTGGGAAGAAGAAAAACAAGTGATGGATTCATAGACTCAGGGAAGGATTTACCAGTTCGAAGAACTTGAAGGCTGATGTCGCTGAGATCCGGATTCTCTGGAAGGCTGATTCGACTCCCTCTGGAAAGAGCTTTGGATCTGAAGTATCCAGACTGTAGCTGGATGCTGGTGGTCGGCCTGGACTTGGAGAGAGAGGCCGTGGGAAGTGGGATAGGCTAGGGTTTGGTGGATCGAAGTGGATGGTGGGCGGCTAGGGTTTTGGAGTAGAAGTGGCTAACCTAAGGTTTGGGTTTTGGAGATCTCACACCTCCTTAAGGTTCCTGGGGAACCCGGATTTACTCCCTCACGGAGCTCAACACCTGGATGCAAGTGCAGAAGAGAGAAAACACAGAGTTTGCTCACAAAAAAAAGTTGGTTTCATTCATCTGATTGATTTCAAATTTACATGGGGGTTTAATTTATAGGCCATTACAAGAGAGTAGGGTTTTACATCTTCCCATGTGAGACTAAAGGAGGGGATCTTCAAATTAGGATTGTAGGATCAATCCCTATTCATATGGCCGGCCAAATAATTCCAAAGATGATTGAGGCTTCAAAAAAGGAAAGTGGGTGGCACCTCCTTGTCTTGACCTCCAAGAAAAATATTTTTTTCCTTCTATGCTTGGCCTTATCTGGAAGTGTTTGGGCGCCTCTTAACCTTGCCCTCCAAGAGAAAATTTGTTTCCTTTTATATCTGGCTTTAGTTGGAATGATTAGGCGCCTCCTAACCTTGCTCTTCAAGAGAAATCTCCTTCCTTCCATGGCTCAACCCTTTTTGGATAGCTCCTTTTCTTTCTCCCCAAGTTATGGCTCTTTCTAACTTTGTTTTGAGTATTTCTGGCAGGTAATGGGCGCCTCCTTGAAATTCTCTCCAAGAAAATTTCTTCCCTTTCATAGTTTGGTTCTTTTGGGAATGTCTTGGGCCGCCCCCTTGATTTGTGGACCCCTGGTTGATTTCTCCTCAATTGGCGCATGAGAGAAGGAAGCTGCTATCTGTGGTGTGGGGACCAAAACCTGCTGGATGGAGATGTGGCGCCCCCTGGACTCAGGCGTATGGCTGGGAGTGTGGCTGGGAGTGTGGCGCCCACTTGCTTGGCCTTGGGAGAAAAAGTTACACCCCAGGTTGAAGCCCTAGTCCACTACTGAGTCAACATGACTCAACAAAATAAAAATGCAGGTAATACAGACTCAAACTAAAATTGAGTTGATCAAGTCAACCCTTATTACAAGCCAAAAAAATCCTAATTCTTCGGGCAAGGTTAATCAGAGATCCAGATGGAGCTCTGAAGTCTTCTTCTGAGTCTGGTGCCCGCACCAATTCTCCCAGGGTGGGAGGAACTCGACCCTGTCGAGTATGGATCAAGTTGGCTCTGGTATCTCTCCAAGAGGTCTGGGTCCAATTCTTGTAATTCTTCTCGGGAGATCCAAGAGTTATCAGAATCTGGCCTTCCTTGCCAGCGGACCAGGTATCTTTGGTATTCTTGATTACGAGTAGAGATAACCTGATCATCCAGGATCTTTTCAATCTGCTCTTTCCTCACAGGCCAGTTTGTTGGTGGACACACAGGGTTAGGTTCACTCTCAAGAGCAGGATTAGGTTCAAAAGCCTCACTGGGAATCACAGCTGGCTCTCTATACTCTACTAAGTCTGTAATGTTGAAAGTGGAGCTAATGCCTTGTTCTGGAGGTAACTCGAGCACATAGGCATTGGATCCTACTCTCTTCACCACTCTAAATGGTCTAGCTCCTCTAGCATGTAACTTTCTAACGGTTCTAGGAGGAAACCGTTCAGGCCTTAACCTAATCATTACATAGTCTCCCTCATTAAAAGTTTTGACTCGCCTTTGAGAATCAGCCAATTTCTTATAAGTTTCATTACTTAAAGTTATTTTGGCATGAATTTCTTTATGCAAGTCTTTTATATGCTGTGCAAAAACTTCGGCAGACTCGGAGACTCGTGTGTGGACTGGTAAAGGAGCTAGGTCAAGAGGTGTGTGAGGTTTGTAACCATGCACAATTTCAAATGGACTCTTACCTGTAGACCTATTGACTGAGTCATTGTATGCAAATTCAGCTCTAGGTAAGTACAAATCCCAGTTCCTAATGTTTTCACCAACAAGACACCTTAACAGATTGCCTAAACTACGGTTCACTACTTCGGTTTGGCCATCAGTCTGGGGATGATAGGCAGTTGAAAACTTAAGTTTTGTCCCTAACTTATGCCAAAGGGTTTTCCAGAAATAGCTGGTGAACCGGACATCCCTATCTGAAACAATGGTCTTGGATAGGCCATGGAGTCGAACTATCTCATTAAAGAACAGGGTGGCTACCTTAGATGCATCAAATGTTTGGGAACAAGGCAAGAAATGGGCCATCTTGGAAAATCGGTCTACTACAACACAGATGGAGTCATGCCTCCTCTGGGTCTTAGGCAAACCTAACACAAAGTCCATGCTCACATCTTGCCAAGGATGATCTGGGACAGGGAGTGGGGTATAAAGGCCGGTGTTCTGTTTTCGCTGTTTGGCAACAGCGCAGGTCCGACACCTAGCCACAATGTATGCTACATCTCTTTTTAAGCTAGGCCAAAAAAAATGGTCTTCAATAGCCAGGGTGGTCTTATCTTTTCCGAAATGGCCGGCTAAACCTCCAGCATGAGTTTCCCAAATCAAAAATTCCCTAAGAGAGGTTCTAGGGATGCAAAGCCTATTCTTAAAGAACAGAAAGCCATCTAAAAGGGAATAATCCTTATGTTCACTAGATGGTCCTTGAATTAGATCCTGGTACACAGTTTTAAAATCTGGACACGACTCATATTCCTCTTTGATTTGCTCAAACCCTATGACTTCAGCCCTAACTGAATTCAACAACAAAGATCGACGACTAAGGGCATCAGCTACCTTATTTTCAGGCCCAGCCTTATGCTTCAAAACAAAAGTATAGGACTGGATATACTCTACCCACTTAGCATGCCTAGGGTTAAGCTTCTTCTGAGAATTCAAGAATCTAAGAGCCTCATGGTCCGAAAACAGCACAAATTCTTGCGGTAGCAAATAATGTCTCTAGTAACGCAAAGCTTGCACTATCGCATAAAATTCCTTATCATAGGTAGAATACCTAAGCTTAGCATCATTAAGTTTTTCACTAAAGAATGCTACGGGATGGTTCTCTTGGCTTATGACTCCACCTATACCTACTCTTGAAGCATCACAGGCAACCTCAAATACCTTTGAAAAGTCTGGTAGCCTCAAAATGGGTGCCTGGGTCATCCTATCCTTAAGATCTAGGAAGGCTTTATGGGCTGCTTTGGTCGACTAAAATTCTCCCTTCCTAATACAGTCTGTGATAGGAGCAACTACAGTACTAAAACCCTTGATGAATCGCCTATAGAAGGTAGCCAAGCCATGGAAACTTCTGACTTCATGCACACTGGTCGGCTTTGGCCATTCTACTATGGACCTAATCTTTTCAGGATCGGCAGACATGCCGTCAGGGGTTACAACAAAACCAAGGAAGATAATTCTATTAGTCATAAATTCACACTTTTTGAGATTACCGTAGAGACTATCATTCCTCAAAACTTGGCAGACTTGTCTAAGGTGGCTTAGGTGATCTGCAGGGGTCTTACTATAGATCAGGATGTCATCAAAATAGACCACCACAAACTTCCCTATGAAAGCTCTAAGTACCTGGGTCATAATCCTCATGAAAGTACTAGGGGCATTGGACAACCCAAAAGGCATAACAACCCATTCAAAGAGACCATCCTTAGTTTTGAAGGCGGTTTTCCACTCATCCCCTGGTCTAATCCTAACCTGATGATAGCCGCTCTTGAGATCAATTTTAGAAAAAACCATGGCACCGGCCATCATATCTAGCATGTCATCTAGTCTAGGGATGGGGAACCTATACTTGATTGTGATTTTATTGATGGCACAACTGTCAACACACATCCTCCACGTGCCATCCTTCTTCGGGGTTAGAAGTGCAGGGACTGCACAAGGGCTAAGACTCTCTCTAATGAACCCCTTCCTTAACAATTCGCCAACCTGCTTTTGCAGTTCTTTATGCTTAGATGGATTCATCCTATAATGGGGCAAGTTGGGTAAAGTAGCTCCTGGGACTAAATCTATGGAATGCTGAAATCCCAAAGAGGTGGAAGGTGGTCTGGCAGATCCTCGGGAAAAATATCCTCAAATTCTTCTAACAAAGGCTTAACTTCCTGAGGAGGCTCTGAGGGTGTAGGAGTCCTAAGTTCCTTAGCAGTCAACATCCAAATGGGTGAACCACTATGAATTTCTTGTTCTAGATCCTTGGCACTAATTAGGTTCACTCCAGTCTTCATTTCTCTGACCTTACTGGTTCCTTTAGCTACCTTGTCCTTAGGAGGGACTGAATGGATTGTGATTTTCTTCCTAATGAAACTAAAGACACAGGTGTTGGATTTTCCTAAGAGGGTGGCATCATGATCATACAACCAAGGTCTTCCAAGAATTATACTGCTCACCCCCATGGGCAAGACATCACACCAAATCTTCTCTTGATAGGATTGCATTTGGATTTGGACCTGACATCTAGACTGGATGGGTATAGAGGTAGAGTCTACCCAAGAAACCTTATAGGGGTTGGGGTGGGGGACTGGGGTTAAGCCTAACATTTTGACAGTGCTAGTAGAAATGGCATTCACACAGCTCCCATTATCTATGATGATTTTACAAACCTTATCCCCTAGTTTAAGGAAAGTCTGTAGGATGTTAGTCCTACGCCAATCTTCCTGAACTTTAGTCTGGGACAGGATGCATCTCACAACCCCTAATTGGTCAGACTCTGTGGATTCTTCCTCTCCTTCATACTCATCGACCAAATTCATTCCGGCCTCATAAACTTCTTCTTCAAACTCCTCATTAGGCTCGGAATTCTCTTCTCCTCCCTCTTCTTTATAAAGGGATCTATGAGGGCACTGGCTAGAAACATGACCTACCTTATGGCACTTAAAACAAGCTATGGCTGTGCACTCGTTGGAGATATGACCGGGCTTCTGGCACTTAAAACAGATGATACTAGGGGTTCTCTGGGTGTCAGGTGCCTTACCTTTGTCCATGGGCCTAGGGGTGGGAATACCCTGATTAGGCTTGCTAGGGGTAACCTGGCTAGGTCCATTTCTTGGGATTGGGGCACTAACCCTAGAAGGCATGGGTCCTCTCTGAAACTTCTCAGTGTTCAGTGCAATCTGATAGGCTTGGTCTAGGTCAGTAACCTCTCTCAGAAATAACTCTCTCTTAATGTCTTCCCTAAGTCGAGCCCTAAATCTAGACAAAGTGACCTCATGGGCTTCACTCACATCACATCTCATCAGGTATTCATCAAAGGTGGTTATGTAGTCTGAAACAGATCGGTTCCCTTGTTTCAAAGTCTACCATTGGTCTAACAGATTTTGCTAGTATGAAATGGGTAGGTACTTGTCTCTAAGTTTCTCTTTCATACCCTGCCAAGTGGTTATGGGCTCTACATTTCGTCTTCTAGTGGTCAGCTCAATGTTCCCCCAGTATAACCTAGCTTGACGTACTAACTTCATCTTGGCAAACTTGAATTTCCTCTCCTCAGACATGGCATACCACTCAAAGTACTGGTCCATCTCACCCTCCCAATCAGAATACACCTTAGGATTTAAGCTACCATCAAAAGTGGGTGCATCTAACTTGATGTTTCGAATGAACCTATCATCTCTATCCTCAGGTTCTGGGTCAGGCCTCCTATGATTAGGTTCAGGATCTCTATATAAAGGTCTTCTAGGCTCTTGGTGTGGGTGAGGTTGAGGCACATTAAAATCTGGGTCAGGAGTCCAATTCTGATGCCTAGATTCCTCAAGTACTTGGACTCGATCCCTAAGCTGGGCAAAATTTTCATTCATATCCTGACTTAATTTGTTCATACTATCAGTAAGAGCTCTAACCATGGTCTCTAAATCAGGTTGGGTTTGACCAGGTTGGTAGGGCACTCCATTCCGGGTAGACATGATGCAAGCAAACACACAAAATGAGACTCAACTGAACGACTACAGGCTAACTAGACCTAGAGCCCAAACTAGATGCCCAATCAGAGTGGCAAGCTAGCCTGTAGTAACTCAGGACTCAGCCAGGCAGGTGTAAGGGGAGTGTTAGGTCCCTAGATGCCAATCCTAGACACCAATCAGAGATTGGCCAGGTAGGCAGACCAGCACACAAGCCCTTCGGGATGGAATCCCTAAACCATCGTTCTAGACACTGAGTACAAAGCACACACAGAGTAACTAGACAAACTGACTCAACACTAGCCTTGACCCGACTTGTTGATGTCCCTAGCCCACTAGGGCAAATTAGGTCTAATTAATTTTAAGATTAAAGGCTTAGGTTCGAATGAGTGGGTGGTGGTTTTGGGCTAAGGAGAGGTTATCAACTCCTCCCCTTATCTTAGATGCTCAAATGCCCTTAAGATGAATTAAGAGATGAACACTCAAAAATAATTGAATTGCAGAAATACAAAAACAGAGTTACAGTAATTTAATTCTCAGAAATCTCACGGAAACCAATAAATCACAGGAAAATTATGCAAAATAGATTCAATTATACTAGTTTCACCAAAACAAAAATCACCGAATTTGGAGTTACCTACAGTGATAATTCCTGCAACAGGGCAATTACGGGCTGCAAACAGAGTACTTCCCCATTTACAATTTCTGCTACGAAGTTGTAACCCAACGGATCCCCTACATGCCCTAGGAACACCCCATGGAATGGGAAGAAGAGGTTTTCACCTCGCTTCATTCTTAGGACCAGACGTCCTAGGGAGTCTACTTCGAGCAGACAAAGTAAAAAGAGGGAGACTCAAACAAGCAATCAAAATAGAAACCCTAGATAGGGCTCTGATACCAAAAATGATGCAGAACAAAGAAGCATATGCGGAAGTAAAATTAAGATTAATTCTCTTTTTTTTTTATATATATATTTCAGAAATTGGCTTTGACTCAAAGTAAAGTTAAACTAAGTTGATGGAAACTAGGTAAGGATTGAAAGCACAATTTAGAAGAAGCTAAGTTATCAAAGTAGTTCAGAAGTAATGGATCGCTGGGGGTTGAGAAACTCCCAGACCTAGGGTTTCACTCTGAACTTTCAACAGGACAGAAATAAAGAGGAGAGATGGTTTACCAACCAGACAGTGATCTTCACAGAATTTGGGTGGAAGAACTCTCTCGAGCAGATTGTTGGATCCTCGGATTCGGCTATCTTCGCAATGGGTCCTCCAATACTGGTCTCGTGGCTGGGTCGGCTTCTCCTGAACTCAAGATCTGGGAAGAAGAAAAACAAGTGATGGATTCAGAGACTCAGGGAAGGATTTACCAGTTCGAAGAACTTGAAGGCTGATGTCGCTGAGATCCGGATTCTCTAGAAGGCTGATTCGACTCCCTCTGGAAAGAGCTTTGGATCTGAAGTATCCGGACTGTAGTTGGATGCTGGTGGTCGGCCTGGACTTGGAGAGAGAGGCCGTGGGAAGTGGGATAGGCTAGGGTTTGGTGGATTGAAGTGGATGGTGGGCGGCTAGGGTTTTGGAGTAGAAGTGGCTATACTAGGGTTTGGGTTTTGGAGATCTCACAGCTCCTCAAGGTTCCTGGGGAACCTGGATTTACTCCCTCACGGAGCTCAACACCTGGATGCAAGTGCGGAAGAGAGAAAACACAGAGTTTGCTCACAAAAAAAGTTGGTTTCATTCATCTGATTGATTTCAAATTTACATGGGGGTTTAATTTATAGGCCATTACAAGAGAGTAGGGTTTTACATCTTCCCATGTGGGACTAAAGGAGGGGATCTTCAAATTAGGATTGTAGGATCAATCCCTGAGGCTTCAAATGATTCCAAGAAAAATATTTTTTTCCTTCTATGCTTGGCCTTATCTGGAAGTGTTTGGGCGCCTCTTAACCTTGCCCTCCAAGAGAAAATTTGTTTCCTTTTATATCTGGCTTTAGTTGGAATGATTAGGCGCCTCCTAACCTTGCTCTTCAAGAGAAATCTCCTTCCTTCCATGGCTCAACCCTTTTGGATACCTCCTTTTCTTTCTCCCCAAGTTATGGCTCTTTCTAACTTTGTTTTGAGTATTTCTGGCAGGTAATGGGCGCCTTCTTGAAATTCTCTCCAAGAAAATTTCTTTCCTTTCATAGTTTGGTTCTTTTGGGAATGTCTTGGGCCGCCCCCTTGATTTGTGGACCCCTGGTTGATTTCTCCTCAATTGGCGCATGAGAGAAGGAAGCTGCTATCTGTGGTGTGGGGACCAAAACCTGCTGGATGGAGATGTGGCACCCCATGGACTCAGGGGTATGGCTGGGAGTGTGGCTGGGAGTGTGGCGCCCACTTGCTTGGCCTTGGGAGAAAAAGTAACACCCCAGGTTAAAGCCCTAGTCCACTACTGAGTCAACATGACTCAACAAAATAAAAATGCAGGTAATACAGGCTCAAACTAAAATTGAGTTGATCAAGTCAACCCTTATTACAAGCCAAAAAAACCCTAATTCTTCGGGCAAGGTTAATCAGAGATCCAGATGGAGCTATGAAGTCTTCTTCTGAGTCTGGTGCCCGCACCACACGCTGGCGAGGTCGGGTGGAGCCGGAGGAGTCGGGGTTCGGAGGCGTGGACTTGGTCTCCCGTAGGTGGACCGAACAGAGCGGGGCGTGCTGCCCTGGGCATGCCGCGCCAGGCTCGGAGGTGCCGAACTGGATGCGGGCGGATCTAGGGCACGTCGACAATGTTGGGTGGAGCCAGAGGAGCCGGGGCTCGAAGGCGTGGCCTTGGTCTCTCGCAGGTGGTCGGACGGAGCAGGGCACGGGGGCGCGCTTCCCTGGGCATGCCGCGCCGGGCTCGAAGGCGCTGAATTGGATGTGGCTACTTTCGGGTGACACTTGGGTGGACGGACTCCCCTGTTGCTGGAGTGCGAGTCGAGGGTGCCGGACCAAGGTGTGGGCGGAGGCCTTCCTCGGCCGGACTGGGCACCAGGTAGGAGGAGCCAGGGCTCGGAGGCATGGCCTTGGTCGCGCATCTCCCTTCTGCGTGGACTGAGGCACGGGTGTGCTACGGCTGTGCCAAACTAGGGAGTCCCACCATGCGGCCGGAACTGGATCCCACATGGACTTAGCCTCGTTGCCGGGTCACGCCACTTTCCAACATGCCGAACTGGACAGGCATGGGCTAAGGTGGTTAGAGCCATGCAAGCGCTCGCAAGGCAGAGCCGGAGAGCTTCATGGGCCGAAGTGGGCTGCCCGGCATGCCTGGCTGGTCTCCAGGCTGTTGGGTTCGGGAACCAGTGCGGAAGTGTGGATTTCAAAATTTTATGAAATCAGGTCCGAACCCTAATCCCAAAATCTCCTTATTAGCAATTAAAACTGTAACTACATGCATGTCCAAATTTAAACATAGTTTAGATACTAACCTCAGATCGCTATTTCCAGTCTGATGTAGAAATAAACTCCAAATTGAGTAACCTTTTGAACACACTAGGCGTCCACTTGTCCGCCCTCCGATGGTGATCCACACGGGCAGATGATCAAGACAGTGACTCCTTAATTGGGTTCCTTCCAATCAAGTTCTACCCCAAGAACTTGATATATGGGCCATTGGCTAGGACTCCTCTAGCCAAACTGGGACTAAACCTTCTCTCTTACCCTTCTCCTAGTCTTTTAGCAACTTTGAACCCTTAAGACACTCTTGTCTTAAGAATAAGCCCTTGTCCTAAAATGAGACAAGGCTTGTCTTGGAGGGAGAAGAAAATTAAGACAAGATTGTCTTAATGTAAGAAAGAAAGAAAGGAGAGGTGCCTTCTTCCTTTACCGTCGGAGAGTTTCTCTCTCTGACTCTCCTTCTGTTCTGAGATTCGACAGAGCCTAGGCTCTATAAAGGAATCAAAGAGGAAAGAGAGGAGGGGGAAACAATCTTCTGGAGAGGGAGAGGGAAAAAGAAGCAAGGCTTCACCGTAGAAAATCTGGAATAATTTTCACGGTGAAGTCTTCTCCTTAAATAGGCGACAGAGAGGCGCCTTCTCACCTGTTAATCATCCTCTCACGTTCCTCTCTCCCTTCTCACGTCCTTTCCCTTTATCTCACGGCCCTTGGGATTAATCTCATGGCCTTTGGGATGGGAAGACGTGAAGAAGGATCGCGAAAAACACAGAAGGGCGCGCGCAGAAAGAAGAGTCGCGCCCCTTCGGTGTTTTTCCTTTTCTTTTTCATGGTAATTCTATTTTTGAAGAGTCCACGCCTAGGTGGACTCTGATCCACGCCTCATCAGCCAAAAGACGCCGACTTCCTTTCTTTTCTCACGTAGAAACGCCGCTTGGATAGAGTCCACGCGCGCGTGGACTCTTCTCCTTGCGCGCGCGTGTGGGAAAAGAAGGGAAAGGGCTTAGGCGATGTGGGAAAGGGGTTTATCCTCTTAGGTTAGCCCAATTGCTAGCCTATTATTAGCCCAAAGTCTTGAATCTTCAATTAGATTCAAACTGGAAGGAATTTGGATCTAAAAAAGACCAAATCGGAACCCTAACTCAAATCCGATTCAAGTAGAAGCCATGGTTTGCAACACATGCTAGTGTGTTCATCTGCAAACGAGATTTAATTCCAAATTAAAACCTTGATTATCTGTCCTAAGTGTGTGACCCATTGGGTTCCATACTTAGCCAGCAGTGGGTCCGAGTGCAAGTTGACCTAATTTGATCAGAACTCATTCTAATCGATTTAGGTCAAATCGAGCTAACTCGAGTCAGTCAATTAGGACTCCTCCTAATTAGTGATCCAATTAAATCATTTAATTTGATCAACCCACAAGACAAGATTGACGTCTAGCAACGTGTCATGTCTACCCGGAAGATATGGAAATTCTGGTGTAATTCCAAAACTACCCTTCAGTGGAAAGTTCCCGTACAATTCGATCCTTCAATCATCTTGCATCCCGAATATAACTATGGATATGGAATCATGTCAAATCCAGTTTATACTCATTCCCAGCTCAGTCATACACTAATGATTCAATTAATTCGATATTAGAAATCATTTCTAATATCTGTACTTTGATCAAAGATTTCCTGAATCATCATCTGACCTAATTTGGCTGGATGCAATCTCCTCCTACTAGGAGTGATCAATTCCTTGTTGACCTACTCATTTCCTTCATATACAATTCACCACACCCAGCATCAACCTTGTGCATGACCCAGTGTCATGAATGAGATTGAACCAAAGCATGGGTTCATGTACATAAGGTATTATGGCAGTCTCAGGTCATAGGACTACTTGTACAACTCCCACTATGAGAAAAATCTATTGACAAGCAGCTAAGGCTCCATTAGATGTTCTCAAACTGGATCTATTCAGTGAACTCATTCGCTAATGAGCACCCACATCCTTGTATTAGTGTCCTACACAAGTGACTGTGAGAGCAGTCACCCTTTTCAGCATACATAGGATGTGCCAGTCTTACCGGAAACCCTGATCCCCAACTCAGGGTTCCTATGACTAGGAATATTCTAGATTAGGGTTTTAAGGCCTTAGATCTCACTGGTATGATCTCATCATAGCCCTAGGACCATAGCCCTAACCTATGGGGTTCATCATATAATGACACAGCGAATGATGAAAAAATTAATGCCTTTATTAACTTGTCAATTTACAATGATCTGGGAGATACAAATATTGGCTTATAGGGCATAATCCTTTCAATCTCCCACTTGCACTAAAGCCAATCGCTCTTATTCTTTAACCCCATACAATCGAGGTGGCGATCAAACTCCCGCTGTGGTAGAGCCTTAGTGAACGGGTCTGCTATGTTGTTCTTTGTATCCACTCTATTGATGCAGACTTCTTGTCTCTCGATTATCTCTCGGACAAGATGGAAGCGTCTCAGAATGTGCTTGGACTTGTGATGGGCTCTCGGTTCCTTTGCTTGAGCAACTGCTCCAGTGTTATCACAATAGAGTGGCACCGGGTTCTCAATCTCAGGAACTACTCCCAACTCTGTGATGAATTTCTTCATCCAGACAGCTTCCTTGGCGGCTTCACTGACAGCTATGTACTCTGCCTCGGTAGTTGAGTCAGCTACAGTCTGCTGTTTAGTGCTCTTCCAACTTACTGCTCCACCATTCAAGGTAAAGACATCCTGAAATGGATTTACTATCATCTGGGTCTGATTGAAAACTAGAGTCTGAATAGGCTTCTAGTTTAAGATCAGATCCTCCATATATAAGAAAAATATCCTTAGTCCTTCTCAGGTACTTAAGAATATTTTTCACAGCCTTCCAGTGATCCTCTCCTGGATCAGCCTGAAATCTACTGGCTACACCCAAGGCATATGCCACATCAGGCCTGGTACATAACATAGCATACATAATCGACCCTATAGCCGAAGCATAAGGTATAGAATTCATTCTATTTCTTTCTTCAGGTGTCTTAGGAGACATCCTCTTAGAAAGACGTATGCCATGACCAATAGGTAAGTAACCTCTTTTACTTTCCTCCATGCTAAATCTCTTTAGCACCTGGTCAATGTACCTAGACTGGGACAAGCCTAGCATCCTTCTTGATCTTTCTCTATAGATCTTTATACCCAGTATATAGGATGCTTCTCCCAAGTCTTTCATGGAAAACTGTTTCGATAACTACACTTTGACTGATTGTAACATTGGGATATCATTCCCAATAAGAAGTATATCATCAACATATAGAACTAAGAAAACTATGGCACTCCCACTAGTTTTCTTGTACACACAAGGTTCATCCTCATTTTTGAAAAAATCAAATTCTTTGACTGTTTTATCAAATCGGATGTTCCAACTCCTGGATGCTTGCTTTAATCCATAAATGGATTTCTTTAGCCTACATACCTGATTAGGTTTAGTCTCCAAGACAAAACTTTCTGGCTGTGACATATAAACCTCTTCCTCAAGGAAACCATTGAGGAATGCAGTTTTTACATCCATTTGCCAGATCTCATAATCATGATATGCTGCTATAGCAAGCATAATCCGAATAGATTTGAGCATGGCAACAGGGAAAAAAGTTTCATCATAATCTATTCCCTGTTTTTGTCTGAAACCCTTAGCCACCAATCTGGCTTTATAAGTTTCAACTTGGCCATCTGCCCCAATCTTCCTTTTATAGACCCATTTACACCCAATAGGGTTAATACCCTCTGGTGCATCAACCAAAGACCATACTTGGTTGACATACATGGAGTCCATCTCGGATCTCATGGCTTCCAGCCATCTGTCTGAGTCTCTACTCATGACTGCTTCCGTATAGGTTAGAGGCTCATCATTTTGAATGATTTGGGCTTCATTATTTTCAATTATGAACCCATACCTCTCAGGTGCCTGTCGCACCCTATCAGACCTACGGATAGGAGTGTGTTCAGGTTCTATATTAACTATGTTGTTACTTGACTGAGAAGTGTCTATTTGTTGAATCTCATTCAGTTCAATATTTCTACCAGTGCCTTTTTGTAGGATGAATTCCTTTTCCATAAAAGTGGCATGCCTACTGACCAAAACCTTTTGTTCAGTAGGATGGTAGAACAGATATCCTATACTATCTCTAGGATATCCCATAAATAGACATTTGTCTGCTCTAGCATCTAGTTTATGTCCAAAATTTCTTTTTACATAGGTTGGACATCCCCATATCTTAATATACTTAAGATTGGGCTTCTTACCTCTCCATAATTCATATGGAGTGCTAGAAACAGTTTTAGATGGTACTCTATTCAAGATATAAGTTGCTGTTTCCAAAGCATATCCCCAGAAAGAAAAAGGTAACTCCGTGAAGCACATCATGGACCGTACCATATCCAATAAAGTACGATTCCTCCTTTCAGCAACACCATTTAATTGTGGTGTGTAAGGAGGAGTCCATTCAGAGATGATCCCCTTATCTTTAAGGTGATCAAGAAACTCAGTGGATAAGTACTCACCTCCTCTATCTGATCGGAGGATCTTTATACTTTTTCCTGTCTGTTTCTCTACCATACTTTGATACTCTAAAAATTTTTCAAAAGCCTCGGACTTATGTTTCATTAGATACACAAATCCATACCTTGAAAAATCATCAGTAAATGTGATGAAGTATGAGTATCCACCATAGGCTTGAGTTGTCATAGGCCCACATACATCTGTGTGTATGAGTCCCAATAACTCTTTTGTCCTTTCTCCATGTCCACTAAATGGAGTCTTGGTCATCTTACCCATGAGACATGATTCACAAGTTCCTAATGACTCATAGTCATAAGGATCAAAGAAATTTTCTTTGTATAACTTGTTAATCCTAGTCTCAATAATATGTCCAAGTCGACAATGCCAAAGTAAGGTATTGTTTACATCATCTCTTTTCCGTTTGTTAGAAACATGAAGAATATTGTCATTAGTGGAAAGAGTTAATAGACCATTGCAGAATATGCCATAACATATAATTTCATTAGATAAAGAAATTGAGCAGCCACTGCTCATTACATTCATAGTATATCCTTGTTTAAGTAACAAGGGTACAGATATGATATTTCTAATGATTTTTGGCATATAGTAACAATTCCTTAGCTCCAAGATCTTCCCTGAAGGTAACTTCAAAATATAAGTCCCTACAGCTTCTGCTTGGATGGGGTCCCCTCCAGCACCGTAGAGCTCAAAGTTACCTTCCTTCAATACTTTAAGCCCCTGAAGTCCTTGCAATGATTTGCAGATGTTATGACCACAGGCGGTATCCAACACCCAAGTATTTGAAATGGAAGAATCTAATGACAAAATAGTATGAACTTCTTTCATACCTTTTGGTGCCTCTGATGCACCAGGCTTCAAACTTGCAAGGTAAACCTTGCAGTTTCTTTTCCAATGACCCGGCTTGCCACAATGAAAGCAGGTCATCTGTCCGGAGGCCTTCTTTCCTTTCTTCTTCTTAATGCCCCCTTTGGGATTCATCCTCTTACTAGAACCCCTTTTGCCTGTCTTCTTCTTATCCATAAGAAGAACTGGAGCCTTATTTTTCTTTACATGGCTCTCTGCTGTCTTCAACATATTCAACAGCTCACGCAAGGAAGAATTAAGTTTGTTCATATGGTAATTAAGAACAAACTGTGAAAATGACTCTGGGAGTGATTGCAAGATCAAGTCTTGATTCAACTCCCCATCCATTACAAAACCTAATTGACCTAATCGAGTGATTAGATCAATTACCTTTAATACATGGTCTTGTACTGATGTACCTTCTGTCATCCTTGCACAGAACAACTGCTTAGATATTTCATATCTAGCAGTTCTACTGTGTTCTCCATAAAGCTCTTTTAAATTGAGCAGTATGGAGTTAGTATCCATGCTGTCATGCTGCCTCTGCAACTCATTAGTCATAGAGGCAAGCATAACACACTTGACAGTAAGTGAGTCATTTTGCCACATATTATATGTGGTCTTCTCCTCTTGCGAGGCATCTTCCCTTGGTGGTTCCAAAATTGGGGTATCAAGAATATAGGAAATTCTTTCTTGACTGAGTACTATTTTTAAATTTCTCAGCCAATCAACATAATTAGGCCCAGTTAATTTGTTGGCATCTAAAATACTACGGAGTGAGAGTGAAGAGGCCATTTATCTACATTTAATCAAAGAACAATACATAAGCAAAACAACCATGAAATGACAATACATGATTAAATTAGGACTTTAATTTAATTATGTCTCCCACTATTTTATCGAGCATCATAACCCTCTATACGATGATCGAGAAAACCCTAATTAGTTTTTTTAGTGGGGTTGAGATCCCAATCCCTTAAAAAGACCTTGTGTGTACACAACAAATCTTATATAAGTTCATAGGTAGGAAAACTCTTTCCAATTGTAACCCGTACAATTCTCAACTTATCCCGGCCTCTAAAATATTAATAGCCTTGTGTATACACAACAAACTATAATATTTTAGTTAAGTAAGACCCTTCATTCCCATATAGTCATGACTTTAATAGTAATACCCTTGTGTGTACACAACAAAATATTACATTAAATCATGCCATAAACAAATAATTGTATTAGGCCAAAAATTGTGTTAGTCACCATATTAGGTCTTATGTGTACACAACAAACCTAGTATAGATCGTAACATAATAATGACCTATCATGAAGGAAGGCCAATAATAGTATTTTAACACCAAGCATGTTAGTCAAGAATTAAATCAATCAGATCGGCCAGGCTAGTGGAAGAGATGTGGGGGTCCCCCCGTTGCTTTCCTAGACACCAATTTAAAATTGGCCAGGTCAGTCAACGGAACCAATTAAAAACCACGATTCCCTTTACCTTCCCAGAACCACCTTTCTAGACACCGAAATGACTAATTATCCATCATGACTAATAATGCTTATCGGTTAACTATACTACCACTTAATATAATTTTAAGAGGGATTTATGCAATGCCAGCACATTCGATTAAAAGCTATCACATATATTAATACATGCTTTAAACTAAGCAAATATGTGAAATGTGTGCCATCATACTAGGACAACCATTTACCACATAATGGATACACCATTATGCCAGGGCAACCTTATTTCAGTATGATGGCTCCAGGGCTAATCATATCTCTAAGACAATTAGGGTTTCAGTGAAAAACCCTAACTGGTAGCAATCATCAAACTCATGTTCAATCAAAGACATGCATTGTGCATCAATATAAAAACTTTAACATGATACTACATCATGAATTGAACTGCATAAGTTTAATCCTAATAAGGAGGCTCTGATACCACTGTTGGGTTCGGGAACCAGTGCGGAAGTGTGGATTTCAAAATTTTATGAAATCAGGTCCGAACCCTAATCCCAAAATCTCCTTATTAGCAATTAAAACTGTAACTACATGCATGTCCAAATTTAAACATAGTTTAGATACTAACCTCAGATCGCTATTTCCAGTCTGATGTAGAAATAAACTCCAAATTGAGTAACCTTTTGAACACACCAGGCGTCCACTTGTCCGCCCTCCGATGGTGATCCACACGGGCAGATGATCAAGATAGTGACTCCTTAATTGGGTTCCTTCCAATCAAGTTCTACCCCAAGAACTTGATATATGGGCTATTGGCTAGGACTCCTCTAGCCAAACTGGGACTAAACCTTCTCTCTTACCCTTCTCCTAGTCTCTTAGCAACTTTGGCCCCTTAAGACACTCTTGTCTTAAGAATAAGCCCTTGTCCTAAAATGAGACAAGGCTTGTCTTGGAGGGAGAAGAAAATTAAGACAAGATTGTCTTAATGTAAGAAAGAAAGAAAGGAGAGGCGCCTTCTTCCTTTACCGTCGGAGAGTTTCTCTCTCTGACTCTCCTTCTGTTCTGAGATTCGACAGAGCCTAGGCTCTGTAAAGGAATCAAAGAGGAAAGAGAGGAGGGGGAAACAATCTTCTGGAGAGGGAGAGGGAAAAAGAAGCAAGGCTTCGCCGTAGAAAATCTGGAATAATTTTCACGGTGAAGTCTTCTCCTTAAATAGGCGACAGAGAGGCGCCTTCTCACCTGTTAATCATCCTCTCACGTCCCTCTCTCCCTTCTCACATCCTTTCCCTTTATCTCACGGCCCTTGGGATTAATCTCACGGCCTTTGGGATGGGAAGACGCGAAGAAGGATCGCGAAAAACACAGAAGGGCGCGCACAGAAAGAAGAGTCGCGCCCCTTCGGTGTTTTTCCTTTTCTTTTTCACGGTAATTCTATTTTTGAAGAGTCCACGCCTAGGTGGACTCTGATCCACGCCTCATCAGCCAAAAGACGCCGACTTCCTTTCTTTTCTCACGCAGAAATGCCGCTTGGAGAGAGTCCACGCGCGCGTGGACTCTTCTCCTTGCGCGCGCGCGTGGGAAAAGAAGGGAAAGGGCTTAGGCGATGTGGGAAAGGGGTTTAGCCTCTTAGGTTAGCCCAATTGCTAGCCTATTATTAGCCCAAAGTCTTGAATCTTCAATTAGATTCAAACCGGAAGGAATTTGGATCTAAAAAAGACCAAATCGGAACCCTAACTCAAATCCGATTCAAGTAGAAGCCATGGTTTGCAACACATGCTAGTGTGTTCATCTGCAAACGAGATTTAATTCCAAATTAAAACCTTGATTATCTGTCCTAAGTGTGTGACCCATTGGGTTCCATACTTAGCTAGCAGTGGGTCCGAGTGCAAGTTGACCTAATTTGATCAGAACTCATTCTAATCGATTTAGGTCAAATCGAGCTAACTCGAGTCAGTCAATTAGGACTCCTCCTAATTAGTGATCCAATTAAATCATTTAATTTGATCAACCCACAAGACAAGATTGACGTCTAGCAACGTGTCATGTCTACCCGGAAGATATGGAAATTCTGGTGTAATTCCAAAACTACCCTTCAGTGGAAAGTTCCCGTACAATTCGATCCTTCAATCATCTTGCATCCCGAATATAACTATGGATATGGAATCATGTCAAATCTAGTTTATACTCATTCCCAGCTCAGTCATACACTAATAATTCAATTAATTCGATATTAGAAATCATTTCTAATATCTGTACTTTGATCAAAGATTTCCTGAATCATCATCTGACCTAATTTGGCTGGATGCAATCTCCTCCTACTAGGAGTGATCAATTCCTTGTTGACCTACTCATTTCCTTCATATACAATTCACCACACCCAGCATCAACCTTGTGCATGACCCAGTGTCATGAATGAGATTGAACCAAAGCATGGGTTCATGTACATAAGGTATTATGGCAGTCTCAGGTCATAGGACTACTTGTACAACTCCCACTATGAGAAAAATCTATTGACAAGCAGCTAAGGCTCCATTAGATGTTCTCAAACTGGATCTATTCAGTGAACTCATTCGCTAATGAGCACCCACATCCTTGTATTAGTGTCCTACACAAGTGACTGTGAGAGCAGTCACCCTTTTCAGCATACATAGGATGTGCCAGTCTTACCGGAAACCCTGATCCCCAACTCAGGGTTCTTATGACTAGGAATATTCTAGATTAGGGTTTTAAGGCCTTAGATCTCACTGGTATGATCTCATCAATCCCTAGGACCATAGCCCTAACCTATGGGGTTCATCATATAATGACACAGCGAATGATGAAAAAATTAATGCCTTTATTAACTTGTCAATTTACAATGGTCTGGGAGATACAAATATTGGCTTATAGGGCATAATCCTTTCACAGGCATGGCTAAAGTGAGCTGGCCAAGGTGCCGACTTGGCCTGCCTAAAGTGGGCTCGTACAAAGCTGGCCGAGGTGCCGACCTGGCTGCCACAGGGGCTGATCTCTTCAAGCGGACCCACCGTTGTGTCAGTGCTGAATGGGTTGGTTACTACTGTAACATTATTGAATATGAAAATTTTTTGAGTTTTTCTCAACTTTCTGTGTGAATTTTTGTGTGATTAAGGATATATGTGTGATCCCTCAAGGTTTCTGTGTGATCCTGTGCCCTGCCTCCAGCCGCCAGCCTTCTTCATCTCTTGGGCACCTCTCTTAAACCTCTTCCCCTTCTTCTTCTTTCAGCCATCTAGCCTACTTTTTTCTTGTTTTTTCTAACCCTTGTTAGGTGATTTGTAGGTCCCTCAATTTTCTCGAATCCAAGATTCCAATTGACCAGCTTTCGGGCCACCGGATTGAAAGTCACGAATCCGCAAGGTCGATAGCTTTATTTTCTAGGCCGCATCCGAGAGTGTAGAGCGAACTCTTCATGGATCGATCTTCAAATCTTTACCAGGTACACCCCTAGACTCCTCTGGTACAGTATTGCAGAAGAGCTAGTCCTACCGGGGCTTCTCAGCCTTGGCAGTCATGTTTCTTCACTTTTAGGGTTTATTTCTGCAAGCCAGTGCTTCAGATTTTCTATAGAATTCCTTGCTTAATATCTTGGCTTGAAATTCGAGATACAAACTCCTAACTTAATACCTAATCATAGAAAAATAACTAACATGCATAAATAGTCCCGCATCACATTATGAGGGAGTCCAATAAATAGTTAACTTTATTATGTCCCTCATAATATCAAAAGGATGGGGCCAATCAGGAGACCTTGTCATCATGACAGAAAATTGTTCATAGAGTACTCTACGATTGTTATGTTGGTGAACCCTGGTGGGCCGATACATGCAATTTAAAACTTTTCTAAACTACATGATGCAGCAGAAAGAGATAAAACAATTTTATCTAACATGTTAATCTAATTAACATTGGCCCTACACAGATCTTTAAGTATATATTGTAATACATATATGAAGTCAAGCAAGCAAAGCATGCAATTCATTGAACCATTCTTTGAATCACACACATGGGCGTTGAAGAGCATTTCTTCAGACCCAAAAGATAGAACTAAAAACCTTTTATCCGAGGTGATGTTCACCGGGAGGGGAGGTACTTCAAGGATGAGCAATAGCCCTGCGAGTAGCATAAGCATCCTGCCTCTGCAGGTTGTTCACACCAAGGTGAGGGGATTCTCCTCCTTCCTTCGAGGTGCTAGCCTTTCCAGAAATAGTGCAGCAGTGACGGACTCCTTCAACTCCTTGAAGAAACTGTTGCTGAACAATGGTGGAACAAAGCTATCTAAGGACCCTTCTTAGAATGCTCTATCCTAAACCTTCAATAGAAGGTATGCACACAAGAATCCCAAAACCAAAACCTCACACTACCCAATCTCTCACGTAAGACCACTCTTAGGTGAAGACAAGATCTATCTAACCAAGAAAAATGGTAGAGTCTCAACTTGAGAGTGGAAAGGAACGATTCATTCTTCAGCCCACCCAAAATAGCCTTTTTAATAATACCATGATGGGGAGTCAATGAGAGATAAATGGGAGGTTTGAAGTCTCTTGGAATTCCTGTAAGTTACAAGACCTTTGGAATTTATCAACGCAGTTGATTAAAACCCCAAGATGCCAAAATTAAGTGCCATAACTCTTATCGCTCTTAATGAAGCATCCTCAGGTTTTTTAGCAAATCCTGTCAAACGAGTTGACTCGAGCATGCGAGTCGACTTACATGAGTCTACTCATCCAATGAGTCAGCACGAATGCAGTTTTGACAACTCCTTGTCAAACGAGTCCAGAATGATTCCCAATCATTCTCTAGCCAACAAGTCAAGAAGAAACCCCATGGTGTGTGACCCCATAGGTTCAAACACTAAACCGGTAGTACAGGAACATTTCCAGCACCAGCCAATGTTGTCATCTAGCAATGACACCCAGCATTCAGATAGGTCGAAAGTTGCATAGCAACAAGAACCTATCGAATATGGAATACCACTGAACTTATTCCTTTGATCTCCTAATACTCCGGATGGCTTAGGGTTAAACTACCCAACTCTAATCAGTCCATCTCAATATGTCTCAAACAAAGAATCCCTGTAACTCCTTACAAGGAATGCCCTGGCCAAGGTTTTTCTCAATTGAGGCATATTAAGCATTCAATCCAAACAATTTGGAGAGATCAATCCTATCTTGTTCCTACTACCGCTACATAAGTACTTGACTGTGCCCAGCAACCTTCTATCATCAGATTAGAAATCTGGGTAGTCCAGCACCTAAGCACAGTGATTTGCTTGCAAGCAACCATAGTGATCTCAAGTCAGAGGAATAATTCATATCCACATTCTAATGCAAAACTTCTCTTTGGCAGAAAGAGAATCTCGCATGAGAGTCACACTCAGTGAAGTGTCGAACACAACACCTGATGTCACACCAGCATCTCCATGCTACATGGTTAAGAGGATAACCAATAGACATAATATCAACAACCTACTCTCGATACACCATCATTCTGAAATAGCATATCCTTTGATCGTGAACCAGTTTATGAACTACACGATGCATCCTCTCTACATCGCATACAAGATAGCTTAAAGGACATCATCACATAAGAGTTCATTTATGAAGATGTTATGGATGAACAACCAGAATAAATTTTTAATTCAATTCAATAATTTATATACATATACATGAGTCGCACAACCATCTACAACCTAGACGATTGGCTTTAGGACACACAATTCTCAACAACTCCCACCTAGACTAAAGCTAATCAGAATAGAATCTGATTCCCATCTTCCATTTGCAATTATCGAACTCTTGCATTCTAATGGCATTAGCGAAGGGGTCGGCCAAGTTCTCCTTGCCATCGATGTTTAGAAGGTCGATGTCACCTTATTCAATAATCTCCTAGACAAGGTGATAACGACATAGAATAAGCTTGGTCCGTTGATATGATTTTGGCTCTTTGGCTTGAGCTATGGCTCCAGTGCTATCATAATACACCGAAATAAGACCATCCATGGAAGGTTCCACTCCTAGCTCACCTAAGAACTTCTGCAATCACACGGCCTCCTTTGCTGCATCCGATGTTGTAATTTATTCCACCTCATAAATAAAATCAGCAATTGTATGCTGCTTGGAACTTTTCTAGTAAACTTCTCCACCATTAAGGATAAATATAAAATTAGATACACTCTTGCTATCATCAAATCTAATTAAAAATTGGAGTCAATGTACCCCACAAGTTTATAGTCAGAATCTTCATAAATAAGCCATTGGTCCTTAGATTTCTTAAATACTTAAAGATGTTCTTAACAACTTTTCAATGAGCTTCACCTGGGTCAGATTGGTATCTGCTCACTACCCCTGGTGAGTATGCCATGTCTGTTCTAGTACATAACAAAGCGTACATAATAGAACCCACTGTCGAAGCATATGGAATCCTACTCAAACACTTTGTTTTCTTAGGAGTTATCGTACAATCCTTCTTAGAAAGAGTAATTCCATGAGCTATCGGAAGATAGCCTCTTTTGAAATTATCTATGTTGAACCGCTTCAACACAATATCGATGTATATAGATTGGGACAGTCCCAAAAGCCTCTTAGATCTATCTCTATAGATCTTCATACCTATTATGTATGAGGCTTCACCCAACTCTTTCATAGAGAATTGAGATGAAAGCCATACCTTTATCCCTTGCAATACTGGAATGTCATTCCTGATTAGGAGAATGTCATCCACATACAAAACAAAAAATACAACTATAGAACCTTTTGCCCATTTATATATACAAGGTTCCTCATCGTTCCTAACGAAGCAATACGTCTTAATACACTTATCAAAATGCATGTTCCAACTCCGAGAAGCCTGTTTTAGTCCATAAATGGATCTCTAAAGCTTGCACACTTTAGACTCACATGTGGATATGAACCCTTCAGGTTGCATCATATACACCTCTTCTTTTAGCTCACCATTTAGGAAAGTTGTTTGGACATCCATTTGCCAGATTTCAAAATCTAAATATGCTGCTATAGCAAACATAATCTGAATGGACTTGAGCATTGCCACAGGGGAAAACATCTTGTCATAGTCAATACCAAAACATTGACGATATCCCTTGGCAACCAGACAGGCTTTATAGGTCTCCACCTACCCATCTATGCCCCGTTTCCTCTTGAAGATCACTTGCACCTAATGGGTTTTATCCCTTTAGGTGGATCAACTAATGTCCATACATTATTGATTTCCATGGACTTAATTTCGGAATTCATGGCTCTCAGCCATAAATCAAAATCAGACCTTGACATTGCATCCATATAGGTGATCGGATCCTTATTGTTCTCATCAAGCTCAACAGGATCACTATCCTGGACCAAGAAACTGTAGTATCTATCTGGTTGACATGGTACTCTACCAGATCTCCTTAATGGTTGCACTATGGGCTATGGATCTGATCTAATCAAATCCATTTCTATAATGGCCTTATAGTGAGAAGGTTCTTCTATCTGTTGAACTTCTCCAAGTTCAATCTCAGATGCTTAGGTGCCTTCACCGAGGTACTCCCTTTCTAAAAAGGTTGTCCTAAGACTGACGAACAACTTTTGTTCCTTAGGTAGATAGAAATAATACCCTTTAGATTCTTTGGGATACCCAACAAAAAGACACTTATTTGACTTAGGTCCTAACTTATCCATCTCCAAATGTTTGACATAAGCCAGATGCCCCCAAACTCGAAGGTGAGAGAAAGTTGTCTAACCTTCAGTCCATATCTTATATGGTGTTTTATCAACAGACTTACTAGGAACTCTATTTATAAGGTAGGATGCTGACTCAAGAGCATGTCCTGAAAAGGATTTAGGCAGACTTTCTAAGCCCATCATGGATTGAACCATGTCCAATAGAGTTTGATTCCTCCTTTCAAACACACCATTTAACTGAGGTGTCACTGGAGGGGTATTCACCACCCTAGTTAAATCCCATTCTCCTCAAGATAAGTTAGAAACTCACTGCAAAGGTATTCACCACCTCGATTCGATCGAAGGGTTTTGATAAATTTTCCAATTTGTTTTTCATCTTCATTATGATAATGTTTGAACATTTCAAACGAATCAGATTTATGTCTCATTAGGTAGAGATAACTGTATCGCAAAAGATTATCTGTAAACATAATGAAATAATCATATCCATCTCTTGCACTGATATTCATTGGTCCATATATATCAGTATGTATCAGACTTAGAATATCACTTGCTCTTTCTGTTGGGAATTGTGTCCCAAAGCCAATCGCCTAGGCTGTAGGCGATTGATCTGAGTGTTGTACTCTTTGTATGAATTAATAAATATTATTTTGGCAGCTCATCACATTCTGACTTTTCCCTGTAATGAACTCTTTTTCATGTGATGAAGTCCTTAGAACTACATTGACTTCGATATAGAGAGGATATATTGAGTAGTCCTTAAACCAGGTTCAAAACCAAAGGATACATTGTACTGGACGGCAATGTATCAAGTGTAGGTTGTTGTGGTTCACATCGTTTGGTTGTCCTCTTGACCATGAAAGATTGTGCCCTGAAAGCCAATTGAAATATTGTATTTCGATCCTAAAATCAATGAATTGACATTATTATAATAAAGGCATTATTTTCATCATACGCTGTGTCTTTATGATTATATGATGAACCCCATAGATTAGGGCTATGGTTCTAGGGTTATGATGAGATCATACCAATGAGACCTAAAGCCTTAAAATCCTAATCTAAAATATTCCTGGTCGATGGGACATTGAGTTGGGGATCAATGTTTCTGGCATGACCAGCACATCCTATATATGCTTTGTGATAAGGGTGACTGATCTCACAGTCACTTGTGTTTGACACTAATACTAGGATGTGAGTGTTCATTAGAGAATGAGTTCACTGAATTGATCCAGATTGAGAATATCTAATAGAACCTTATCTGTTTGTCAATAGATAATTCTCATAGTGGGAGTAGTGCATGTGGTCCTTTAACCTGAGACTACCTTGGTACCTTATATATATGAATCCATACTTTGGATCGCAATCAATCATGACACTGAGTCATGCACGAGGTGATACTGGGTATGGTGGATTGTATATGGAGGTTGTGAGTTGGTCAACAAGGAATTGATAGCCCTAGTAAGAGGGAATTGCATCCAGCTAATTTTGATTAAATGATGGATTCAGGAAATCTTTGATCAAAGTATGAACATTAGAGTTAATTTCTAATGGTTCATTAATGAATCATCATTATAAAGATCGAGCTAGGGATGAATATGAAATTGGATTTGACAAGCATCCATATTCATAATCATATTCGGGATGCAAGTTGATCAAAGGTCTGAATTGCCCGGTAACTCACCACTAAAGGGTATTTTGGTAATTCCACCAAAATTTCACATCTTCCGGGTAGACATGATACGTTGCTAGACGTCAATCTTGTCTTGTAGGTATATGATTGAATTATGGTAATTCAAATCAGTTAATTAGAATTAGATTCTAATTGACCGAGTCGAGCTAGTTTGAGTTGACCTAAATCGGCTTAGTTGAGATCTAACCGAATTAAGTCAAATAGCACTCGGACCTACTGCTGGCTAGGTGTGGAACCCAATGGGTCACACACAAAAGAAAATTGATGAAGGATTTAATTTGGAATTAAATCATGTTTGTAGGATAAACACACTAGCATGTGTTGCAGACCAAATTTCTATTCGAATAAGATTCGAATTTGGTTCCGAATTGGGCTTAATTGAGTTCTGATTGAACCAAATTAAGGTCTAATTTAAATTTTAGGACATTGAGCTAACCCATGGCTGAACCCAAGTGATTCAAGTGCACTGAGACCCTCTCTCCAAGCCGCCCACTACTTTCCTCACTCGCGCGCGCCAAGAAAGAAGAGTCCATGCGTGTGTGGACTCCTCTTCACACACGTGGGAAGAAAATTCCGTCGGAGAAAAAAAGATAGGGGGGGGGGCGATTTGGATGTTTATCTGATGCCCTTGGATCTGGATCTGATGGCCAGAAAAATTAAGAAAAAAGATCCATCATTTTTCGATCGCAAATCCATCTCCAAAAGTCACGATTATTCCTAAAGTTTTTCCGAGAGTCCTCCTCGTCGAAAAAACAAAAATTAAATCAGAGAATCATGATTTTTGGTTGAGGGGATGCGTGAGGAATGAGGGATCGTGATTCCTGGGGTTTCAGAGGGTTGCGTTGTATTGAGAAGACGCCCCTCTGAAATCTATAAAAGGGTTTGGGTTCTCGGGGGTTTTTTCTGATAATCAAATTCAGAGATCATATTCCTCTCCTCCTCTCTGGAATACTCCTTCCCTTTATGCTTGTTGGGTATTATTTCCCTTACAAAGATAATCTATGTCGAAACTTTGACCCTAAATAAGAATAAGAGGAAGGTCTTGAATGGTAAAGGAAAGGAAAAGGAAGGATCTGTTCTTCTTCTTTTCTTTCTTGAATTAAGACACTACTTGTCTTAATTTCTTCCTCCAATTCAATTCAAGAAAAGGAATTCAAGAAAGGGAATTCAAGAAAAGAATTCAAGAAGAGGAAAGAAGGAAGAAAAGAAATTTTCAAAAAAGAAAATTTCAGCCTAAAAGTCCAAGAATTGAATTCTTGAAAAAGAATTCAAGAAGAGGAGCCAAGAACAAGAAATTATTGTCTTCATCTTTTTCTGTGTGGATCACCATTGGAGGGTGAACATTTGGGCACCTGGTGGAGATTCAGAGTTTGGATTTTAGCAATACAGGTTAGTACTTTTATATGAGTTTAATTCTTATATATACATGTGTAGGCTCAGGTAGGCAACCCAAGAGGGGGGGTGAATTGGGTTTTATAAAACTTTTGTACTATTTACAAAGTATGAACTAAAGCAAGTATATGCTAATGCAATTCAAGTGCTTGGGTATTTCAAATAAATGCAGCAGAAATAAAGAAATAAAAGCATAAGGAGAACAATCATACAAACACAAAGATTTATAGTGGTTCGGTGCTAACCAAGTACCTACATCCACTCCCCAAGAATCCCTTGGGAATTTCACTAAGTTTGGTTTTATAACTTAGGCTCACCAACAACCTTTACAACTTGTTTTATCTTTGGGCTCACAAGTCAAACCCTAGTTGGTTTTAAGGCTCACCAATAACCAACCTTGGTTTTACGGGATAACCAAGAACCTAAACAACTTGTTTTGGCTTCGGGCTCACAAGTAAAACCCTAGTTGGTTTCAAGGCTCACCAACAACCACTTTGGTTTTCAAGGCTTACCAAAAATCTCTTTGGTTTTCAAGGCTTACCAAAAACCTCTTTGGTTTTCCAAGGCTCACCAAAAACCTTAAGTAAAACAATGTAAGAGCAAGTATAAAAGAATACAATAAAAGCTTTCTAAAATAAAGCAAATATCTCTTTGAAGCCCTTTGAGAGTTGATGAAGATCTTGTCTTCAAGTTGATGAAGCCTTTGATTGATGCTTGAGGATGTGAACTTTGGATGCTTTCTTTGAAACTTGGAAGCTTCAAGGCTTGAACCACTCAACTCTTGAATCCTTGAAGAATATTCAAAAATCTCACCAAAGGATTACTTCTCCAATTGATTTTTGATGTTTATATAGCCTCCCAACACTTAAATGACCGTTTATAGCCGTTAGGGAGAAAAATATGACCGTTTGGAAGCAAGTTGGAGAAGTTCTGCAGCCCAGAAAACTAGTCATTACTGTTCAAGTGTCAACACTTCACGTCCAGATGTCGACACTTCAGCTTCAAGTGTCGACACTTCAGTTTCCAGGTGTCGACACTTCAGTTCCAAGTATCGACACTTCAGCTCCAGGTGTCGACACTTCACTGAAAGAGCTTTCTGAAGTTTTCTGTTTATCTCAGGCCTTGAGTCGACACTTCACTCTTCAAGTGTCGACACTTCATCCTCAGGTGTCGACACTTCATTTCCAAGTGTCGACACTTGCCTGTGCCATTGCTGAAACATTTTCAAATTGAAACTTTAACCTCTTCAAGTCCTTCCATATTAATTCCAAAGTCCATATACTTGATTTTTCATTAATTTAAGGAATTTTTCAACTGAAATACAAGCATTTCTTCATTCAACATGGTTGAGTACTAAGATCTAAAAAATATACTTAAAATACAATTAGTACTCATATATACTTAAATATTTTGTCAATCATCAAAATCAAGACCAGAGTCAACAATCTTTTCCTTTTTGATGATGACAAAACCTTTAAGTATATGAATAGGGTAAGCTTAAAAAAGATTAACAATAAGATAAACATGTAAGCTCAAAACAATAAGCACCAAGCTCTCCCTCAATATATGATCCAAAAAATCTAAAAATATTTTTCAAAATATGCAAAATTTTCAAATGTTTAAAATTTCTTCTTCTTACTAATTATTCCCTTTAGATAAAAATATTTTACATTCTTCTCCCCCTTTTACACTTTCTTTCATTTCTCAAAAGATTTTTCATGTTTATCCAATCTTCCCCTTTTCATACTTAACAATTTTCTCTCCCTTTTTGACATCATGAAAAAGGGTGAAAGGCAATACAAAGTGGGAATGAAGTTAGAAAGAATAGCAAGTAGGTCATCAAAATCAATGCATGAAATCAAATAATTATGATATCAATTGAATATGATACAAATTGAACAAGATACCAAAGAATGTAAGCATATGCAAGAAATGATTTGATGTATATTATCCATTCGCCTTACTTGTTCATGGGATAAGGTCACAGCGGCACCCCTACACGTCATAAGAGAGCCCATTGAATGGGAAGAGAGGGTCTTTAAGCCCTACTTATCTCCTATAACCGGACGGCCATGGTGACTAACCCAATCCGAAGCGGTTACTAGGAATTCTTTTAAAAATAATTTTGATACTAATAGAATACGATACCATTTGAATGTAACTCCCCTCAAAGAATTAGATTTGAAAACAAGGAGTATCAGAGCAATATAAGCAAAGCATGATATCAACAAGGTATTCAAAGCATCAAATATGATAACAAATCTTTGGATGCTCTCCCTGAATGTTATTCCTCCTTTAAAAATATGCATTTATTTCAGGAATAAAACATGAAAGCTTATGCATCAAGATTTGAAATTTTTCAAGATATTCATGTTGGGTTCGGGAACCAGTGCGGAAGTGTGGATTTCAAAATTTTATGAAATCAGGTCCGAACCCTAATCCCAAAATCTCCTTATTAGCAATTAAAACTGTAACTACATGCATGTCCAAATTTAAACATAGTTTAGATACTAACCTCAGATCGCTATTTCCAGTCTGATGTAGAAATAAACTCCAAATTGAGTAACCTTTTGAACACACCAGGCGTCCACTTGTTCGCCCTCCGATGGTGATCCACACGGGCAGATGATCAAGACAGTGACTCCTTAATTGGGTTCCTTCCAATCAAGTTCTATCCCAAGAACTTGATATATGGGCTATTGGCTAGGACTCCCCTAGCCAAACTGGGACTAAACCTTCTCTCTTACCCTTCTCCTAGTCTTTTAGCAACTTTGGCCCCTTAAGACACTCTTGTCTTAAGAATAAGCCCTTGTCCTAAAATGAGACAAGGCTTGTCTTGGAGGGAGAAGAAAATTAAGACAAGATTGTCTTAATGTAAGAAAGAAAGGAGAGGCGCCTTCTTCCTTTACCGTCGGAGAGTTTCTCTCTCTGACTCTCCTTCTGTTCTGAGATTCGACAGAGCCTAGGCTCTGTAAAGGAATCAAAGAGGAAAGAGAGGAGGGGGAAACAATCTTCTGGAGAGGGAGAGGGAAAAAGAAGCAAGGCTTCGCCGTAGAAAATCTGGAATTATTTTCACGGTGAAGTCTTCTCCTTAAATAGGCGACAGAGAGGCGCCTTCTCACTTGTTAATCATCCTCTCACATCCCTCTCTCCCTTCTCACATCCTTTCCCTTTATCTCACGGCCCTTGGGATTAATCTCACGGCCTTTGGGATGGGAAGACGCGAAGAAGGATCGCGAAAAACACAGAAGGGCGCGCGCAGAAAGAAGAGTTGCGCCCCTTCGGTGTTTTTCCTTTTCTTTTTCACGGTAATTCTATTTTTGAAGAGTCCACGCCTAGGTGGACTCTGATCCACGCCTCATCAGCCAAAAGACGCCGACTTCCTTTCTTTTCTCACGCAGAAACACCGCTTGGAGAGAGTCCACGCTCTTCTCCTTGCGCGCGCGCGTGGGAAAAGAAGGGAAAGGGCTTAGGCGATGTGGGAAAGGGGTTTAGCCTCTTAGGTTAGCCCAATTGCTAGCCTATTATTAGCCCAAAGTCTTGAATCTTCAATTAGATTCAAACCGGAAGGAATTTGGATCTAAAAAAGACCAAATCGGAATCCTAACTCAAATCCGATTCAAGTAGAAGCCATGGTTTGCAACACATGCTAGTGTGTTCATCTGCAAACGAGATTTAATTCCAAATTAAAACCTTGATTATCTGTCCTAAGTGTGTGACCCATTGGGTTCCATACTTAGCCAGCAGTGGGTCCGAGTGCAAGTTGACCTAATTTGATCAGAACTCATTCTAATCGATTTAGGTCAAATCGAGCTAACTCGATTCAGTCAATTAGGACTCCTCCTAATTAGTGATCCAATTAAATCATCTAATTTGATCAACCCACAAGATAAGATTGACGTCTAGCAACGTGTCATGTCTACTCGGAAGATATGGAAATTCTGGTGTAATTCCAAAACTACCCTTCAGTGGAAAGTTCCCGTACAATTCGATCCTTCAATCATCTTGCATCCCGAATATAACTATGGATATGGAATCATGTCAAATCCAGTTTATACTCATTCCCAGCTCAGTCATACACTAATGATTCAATTAATTCGATATTAGAAATCATTTCTAATATCTGTACTTTGATCAAAGATTTCCTGAATCATCATCTGACCTAATTTGGCTAGATGCAATCTCCTCCTACTAGGAGTGATCAATTCCTTGTTGACCTACTCATTTCCTTCATATACAATTCACCACACCCAGCATCAACCTTGTGCATGACCCAGTGTCATGAATGAGATTGAACCAAAGCATGGGTTCATGTACATAAGGTATTATGGCAGTCTCAGGTCATAGGACTACTTGTACAACTCCCACTATGAGAAAAATCTATTGACAAGCAGCTAAGGCTCCATTAGATGTTCTCAAACTGGATCTATTCAGTGAACTCATTCGCTAATGAGCACCCACATCCTTGTATTAGTGTCCTACACAAGTGACTGTGAGAGCAGTCACCCTTTTCAGCATACATAGGATGTGCCAGTCTTACCGGAATCCCTGATCCCCAACTCAGGGTTCCTATGACTAGGAATATTCTAGATTAGGGTTTTAAGGCCTTAGATCTCACTGGTATGATCTCATCATAGCCCTAGGACCATAGCCCTAACCTATGGGGTTCATCATATAATGACACAGTGAATGATGAAAAAATTAATGCCTTTATTAACTTGTCAATTTACAATGGTCTGGGAGATACAAATATTGGCTTATAGGGCATAATCCTTTCAATCTCCCACTTGCACTAAAGCCAATCGCTCTTATTCTTTAACCCCATACAATCGAGGTGGCGATCAAACTCCCGCTGTGGTAGAGCCTTAGTGAACGGGTCTGCTATGTTGTTCTTTGTATCCACTCTATTGATGCAGACTTCTTGTCTCTCGATTATCTCTCGGACAAGATGGAAGCGTCTCAGAATGTGCTTGGACTTGTGATGGGCTCTCGGTTCCTTTGCTTGAGCAACTGCTCCAGTGTTATCACAATAGAGTGGCACCGGGTTCTCAATCTCAGGAACTACTCCCAACTCTGTGATGAATTTCTTCATCCAGACAGCTTCCTTGGCGGCTTCACTGACAGCTATGTACTCTGCCTCGGTAGTTGAGTCAGCTACAGTCTGCTGTTTAGTGCTCTTCCAACTTACTGCTCCACCATTCAAGGTAAAGACATCCTGAAATGGATTTACTATCATCTGGGTCTGATTGAAAACTAGAGTCTGAATAGGCTTCTAGTTTAAGATCAGATCCTCCGTATATAAGAAAAATATCCTTAGTCCTTCTCAGGTACTTAAGAATATTTTTCACAGCCTTCCAGTGATCCTCTCCTGGATCAGCCTGAAATCTACTGGCTACACCCAAGGCATATGCCACATCAGGCCTGGTACATAACATAGCATACATAATCGACCCTATAGCCGAAGCATAAGGTATAGAATTCATTCTATTTCTTTCTTCAGGTGTCTTAGGAGACATCCTCTTAGAAAGACGTATGCCATGACCAATAGGTAAGTAACCTCTTTTACTTTCCTCCATGCTAAATCTCTTTAGCACCTGGTCAATGTACCTAGACTGGGACAAGCCTAGCATCCTTCTTGATCTTTCTCTATAGATCTTTATACCCAGTATATAGGATGCTTCTCCCAAGTCTTTCATGGAAAACTGTTTCGATAACCACACTTTGACTGATTGTAACATTGGGATATCATTCCCAATAAGAAGTATATCATCAACATATAGAACTAAGAAAACTATGGCATTCCCACTAGTTTTCTTGTACACACAAGGTTCATCCTCATTTTTGAAAAAATCAAATTCTTTGACTGTTTTATCAAATCGGATGTTCCAACTCCTGGATGCTTGCTTTAATCCATAAATGGATTTCTTTAGCCTACATACCTGATTAGGTTTAGTCTCCAAGACAAAACCTTCTGGCTGTGACATATAAACCTCTTCCTCAAGGAAACCATTGAGGAATGCAGTTTTTACATCCATTTGCCAGATCTCATAATCATGATATGCTGCTATAGCAAGCATAATCCGAATAGATTTGAGCATTGCAACAGGGGAAAAAGTTTCATCATAATCTATTCCCTGTTTTTGTCTGAAACCCTTAGCCACCAATCTGGCTTTATAAGTTTCAACTTGGCCATCTGCCCCAATCTTCCTTTTATAGACCCATTTACACCCAATAGGGTTAATACCCTCTGGTGCATCAACCAAAGACCATACTTGGTTGACATACATGGAGTCCATCTCGGATCTCATGGCTTCCAGCCATCTGTCTGAGTCTCTACTCATGACTGCTTCCATATAGGTTAGAGGCTCATCATTTTGAATGATTTGGGCTTCATTATTTTCAATTATGAACCCATACCTCTCAGGTGCCTGTCGCACCCTATCAGACTTACGGATAGGAGTGTGTTCAGGTTCTATATTAACTATGTTGTTACTTGACTGAGAAGTGTCTATTTGTTGAATCTCATTAAGTTCGATATTTCTACCAGTGCCCTTTTGTAGGATGAATTCCTTTTCCATAAAAGTGGCATGCCTACTGACCAAAACCTTTTGTTCAGTAGGGTGGTAGAACAGATATCCTATACTATCTCTAGGATATCCCATAAATAGACATTTGTCTGCTCTAGCATCTAGTTTATGTCCAAAATTTCTTTTTACATAGGCTGGACATCCCCATATCTTAATATACTTAAGATTGGGCTTCTTACCTCTCCATAATTCATATGGAGTGCTAGAAACAGTTTTAGATGGTACTCTATTCAAGATATAAGTTGCTGTTTCCAAAGCATATCCCCAGAAAGAAAAAGGTAACTCCGTGAAGCACATCATGGACCGTACCATGTCCAATAAAGTACGATTCCTCCTTTCAGCAACACCATTTAATTGTGATGTGTAAGGAGGAGTCCATTCAGAGATGATCCCCTTATCTTTAAGGTGATCAAGAAACTCAGTGGATAAGTACTCACCTCCTCTATCTGATAGGATGATCTTTATACTTTTTCCTGTCTGTTTCTCTACCATACTTTGATACTCTAAAAATTTTTCAAAAGCCTCGGACTTATGTTTCATTAGATACACAAATCCATACCTTGAAAAATCATCAGTAAATGTGATGAAGTATGAGTATCCACCATAGGCTTGAGTTGTCATAGGCCCACATACATCTGTGTGTATGAGTCCCAATAACTCTTTTGTTCTTTCTCCATGTCTACTAAATGGAGTCTTGGTCATCTTACCCATGAGACATGATTCACAAGTTCCTAATGACTCATAGTCATAAGGATCAAAGAAATTTTCTTTGTATAACTTGTTAATCCTAGTCTCACTAATATGTCCAAGTCGACAATGCCAAAGTAAGGTATTGTTTACATCATCTCTTTTCCGTTTGTTAGAAACATGAAAAATATTGTCATTAGTGGAAAGAGTTAATAGACCATTGCAGAATATGCCATAACATATAATTTCATTAGATAAAGAAATTGAGCAGCCACTGCTCATTACATTCATAGTATATCCTTGTTTAAGTAACAAGGGTACAGATATGATATTTCTAATGATTTTTGGCATATAGTAACAATTCCTTAGCTCCAAGATCTTCCCTGAAGGTAACTTCAAAATATAAGTCCCTACAGCTTCTGCTTGGATGGGGTCCCCTCCAGCACCGTAGAGCTCAAAGTTACCTTCCTTCAATACTTTAAGCCCCTGAAGTCCCTGCAATGATTTACAGATGTTATGACCACAGGCGGTATCCAACACCCAAGTATTTGAAATGGAAGAATCTAATGACAAAATAGTATGAACTTCTTTCATACCTTTTGGTGCCTCTGATGCACCAGGCTTCAAACTTGCAAGGTAAACCTTGCAGTTTCTTTTCCAATGACCCGGCTTGCCACAATGAAAGCAGGTCATCTGTCCGGAGGCCTTCTTTCCTTTCTTCTTCTTAATGCCCCCTTTGGGATTCATCCTCTTACTGGAACCCCTTTTGCCTGTCTTCTTCTTATCCATAAGAAGAACTGGAGCCTTATTTTTCTTTACATGGCTCTCTGCTGTCTTCAACATATTCAACAGCTCAGGCAAGGAAGAATTAAGTTTGTTCATATGGTAATTAAGAATAAACTGTGAAAATGACTCTGGGAGTGATTGCAAGATCAAGTCTTGATTCAACTCCCCATCCATTACAAAACCTAATTGACCTAATCGAGTGATTAGATCAATTACCTTTAATACATGGTCTTGTACTGATGTACCTTCTGTCATCCTTGCATGGAACAACTGCTTAGATATTTCATATCTAGCAGTTCTACTGTGTTCTCCATAAAGCTCTTTTAAATTGAGCAGTATGGAGTTAGTATCCATGCTGTCATGCTGCCTCTGCAACTCATTAGTCATAGAGGCAAGCATAACACACTTGACAGTAAGTGAGTCATTTTGCCACATATTATATGTGGTCTTCTCCTCTTGCGAGGCATCTTCCCTTGGTGGTTCCAAAATTAGGGTATCAAGAATATAGGAAATTCTTTCTTGACTGAGTACTATTTTTAAATTTCTCAGCCAATCAACATAATTAGGCCCAGTCAATTTGTTGGCATCTAAAATACTACGGAGTGAGAGTGAAGAGGCCATTTATCTACATTTAAACAAAGAACAATACATAAGCAAAACAACCATGAAATGACAATACATGATTAAATTAGGACTTTAATTTAATTATGTCTCCCACTATTTTATCGAGCATCATAACCCTCTATACGATGATCGAGAAAACCCTAATTAGTTTTTGTTAGTGGGGTTGAGATCCCAATCCCTTAAAAAAGACCTTGTGTGTACACAACAAATCTTATATAAGTTCATAGGTAGGAAAACTCTTTCCAATTGTAACCGTACAATTCTCAACTTATCCCGGCCTCTAAAATATTAATAGCCTTGTGTATACACAACAAACTATAATATTTTAGTTAAGTAAGACCCTTCATTCCCATATAGTCATGACTTTAATAGTAATACCCTTGGTGTACACAACAAAATATTACATTAAATCATGCCATAAACAAATAATTGTATTAGGCCAAAAATTGTGTTAGTCACCATATTAGGTCTTATGTGTACACAACAAACCTAGTATAGATCATAACATAATAATGACCTATCATGAAGGAAGGCCAATAATAGTATTTTAACACCAAGCATGTTAGTCAAGAATTAAATCAATCAGATCGGCCAGGCTAGTGGAAGAGATGTGGGGGTCCCCCCGTTGCTTTCCTAGACACCAATTTAAAATTGGCCAGGTCAGTCAACGGAACCAATTAAAAACCACGATTCCCTTTACCTTCCCAGAACCACCTTTCTAGACACCGAAATGACTAATTATCCATCATGACTAATAATGCTTATCGGTTAACTATACTATCACTTAATATAATTTTTAAGAGGGATTTATGCAATGCCAGCACATTCGATTAAAAACTATCACATATATTAATACATGCTTTAAACTAAGCAAATATGTGAAATGTTTGCCATCATACTAGGACAACCATTTACCACATAATGGATACACCATTATGCCAGGGCAACCTTATTTCAGTATGATGGCTCCAGGGCTAATCATATCTCTAAGACAATTAGGGTTTCAGTGAAAAACCCTAACTGGTGGCAATCATCAAACTCATGTTCAATCAAAGACATGCATTGTGCATCAATATAAAAACTTTAACATGATACTACATCATGAATTGAACTGCATAAGTTTTAATCCTAATAAGGAGGCTCTGATACCACTGTTGGGTTCGGGAACCAGTGCGGAAGTGTGGATTTCAAAATTTTATGAAATCAGGTCCGAACCCTAATCCCAAAATCTCCTTATTAGCAATTAAAACTGTAACTACATGCATGTCCAAATTTAAACATAGTTTAGATACTAACCTCAGATCGCTATTTCCAGTCTGATGTAGAAATAAACTCCAAATTGAGTAACCTTTTGAACACACCAGGCGTCCACTTGTCCGCCCTCCGATGGTGATCCACACGGGCAGATGATCAAGACAGTGACTCCTTAATTGGGTTCCTTCCAATCAAGTTCTACCCCAAGAACTTGATATATGGGCTATTGGCTAGGACTCCCCTAGCCAAACTGGGACTAAACCTTCTCTCTTACCCTTCTCCTAGTCTTTTAGCAACTTTGGCCCCTTAAGACACTCTTGTCTTAAGAATAAGTCCTTGTCCTAAAATGAGACAAGGCTTGTCTTGGAGGGAGAAGAAAATTAAGACAAGATTGTCTTAATGTAAGAAAGAAAGAAAGGAGAGGCGCCTTCTTCCTTTACCGTCGGAGAGTTTCTCTCTCTGACTCTCCTTCTGTTCTGAGATTCGACAGAGCCTAGGCTCTGTAAAGGAATCAAAGAGGAAAGAGAGGAGGGGGAAACAATCTTCTGGAGAGGGAGAGGGAAAAAGAAGCAAGGCTTCGCCGTAGAAAATCTGGAATTATTTTCACGGTGAAGTCTTCTACTTAAATAGGCGACAGAGAGGCGCCTTCTCACCTGTTAATCATCCTCTCACGTCCCTCTCTCCCTTCTCATGTCCTTTCCCTTTATCTCACGGCCCTTGGGATTAATCACACGGCCTTTGGGATGGGAAGACGCGAAGAAGGATCGCAAAAAACACAGAAGGGCACGCGCAGAAAGAAGAGTCGCGCCCCTTCGGTGTTTTTCCTTTTCTTTTTCACGATAATTCTATTTTTGAAGAGTCCACACCTAAGTGGACTCTGATCCACGCCTCATCAGCCAAAAGATGCCGACTTCCTTTCTTTTCTCACGCAGAAACGCCGCTTGGAGAGAGTCCACGCGCGCGTGGACTCTTCTCCTTGCACGCGCGCGTGGGAAAAGAAGGGAAAGGGCTTAGGCGATGTGGGAAAGGGGTTTATCCTCTTAGGTTAGCCCAATTGCTAGCCTATTATTAGCCCAAAGTCTTGAATCTTCAATTAGATTCAAACCGGAAGGAATTTGGATCTAAAAAAGACCAAATCGGAACCCTAACTCAAATCCGATTCAAGTAGAAGCCATGGTTTGCAACACATGCTAGTGTGTTCATCTGCAAACGAGATTTAATTCCAAATTAAAACCTTGATTATCTGTCCTAAGTGTGTGACCCATTGGGTTCCATACTTAGCCAGCAGTGGGTCCGAGTGCAAGTTGACCCAGAACTCATTCTAATCGATTTAGGTCAAATCGAGTCCGAGTGCAAGTTGACCTAATTTGATCAGAACTCATTCTAATCGATTTAGGTCAATCGAGCTAACTCGAGTCAGTCAATTAGGACTCCTCCTAATTAGTGATCCAATTAAATCATCTAATTTGATCAACCCACAAGACAAGATTGACGTCTAGCAACGTGTCATGTCTACCCGGAAGATTTGGAAATTCTGGTGTAATTCCAAAACTACCCTTCAGTGGAAAGTTCCCGTACAATTCGATCCTTCAATCATCTTGCATCCCGAATATAACTATAGATATGGAATCATGTCAAATCTAGTTTATACTCATTCCCAGCTCAGTCATACACTAATGATTCAATTAATTGATATTAGAAATCATTTCTAATATCTGTACTTTGATCAAAGATTTCCTGAATCATCATCTGACCTAATTTGGCTGGATGCAATCTCCTCCTACTAGGAGTGATCAATTCCTTGTTGACCTACTCATTTCCTTCATATACAATTCACCACACCCAGCATCAACCTTGTGCATGACCCAGTGTCATGAATGAGATTGAACCAAAGCATGGGTTCATGTACATAAGGTATTATGGCAGTCTCAGGTCATAGGACTACTTGTACAACTCCCACTATGAGAAAAATCTATTGACAAGCAGCTAAGGCTCCATTAGATGTTCTCAAACTGGATCTATTCAGTGAACTCATTCGCTAATGAGCACCCACATCCTTGTATTAGTGTCCTACACAAGTGACTGTGAGAGCAGTCACCCTTTTCAGCATACATAGGATGTGCCAGTCTTACCGGAAACCCTGATCCCCAACTCAGGGTTCCTATGACTAGGAATATTCTAGATTAGGGTTTTAAGGCCTTAGATCTCACTGGTATGATCTCATCATAGCCCTAGGACCATAGCCCTAACCTATGGGGTTCATACACAACGAATGATGAAAAAATTAATGCCTTTATTAACTTGTCAATTTACAATGGTCTGGGAGATACAAATATTGGCTTATAGGGCATAATCCTTTCAATTCATGATTTTCAAAATACAAAGAATTTATATCACTTAAAAACTTTTAGCATGATTTCAAATTCATTTTAAGATGATTTGATATCCATACAAATGCTAGAAGTAATATGATATCAAGTCTAGCTACTAGAGCAAGGGTTTGTCAATATGCATACATTCTTCTTAAATGTATCCCTTAACTACCAGTTCTATACTTGATTCAAATCAGTTCTAACTTAAGCATAGATGCCAACAATGAAAGCACATAAATCATAACATTTCACTTGAAATAATTCAGAAACTATATTAATCAAAATTAAGTGAAGATGTAATAATCACAAGTTTGACCATGAGAGCTTGAAATCCATCAACATCAAAATGGTCATGATCACAACAAATGATTATTAGTCTAAGCTTGATTCTAATCAATCACTTAAAATATTTTTCAAAGCAATATGCATCTTTAAAAGTATTTTTCATGAAATACATTAATCAAAATCAAGTGAATGTCTTACAATCATAAATTTAATCATGATAGCATGAAATTCATCAACATCAAGAAGTCCATGATTATAACCAATGATTATAAGTCTAAACTTGATTCTAATTAATCATTTAAAATAATTTTTTAAAGTAATTGATGCAATAATTATAACAAAAAAAAATTTAACTACATTTTCAATCATGGAAGGAGATGTTTAGAATTTACCAATGTACATAATCCTTCCTTTTACCATTTAGTTCAAAATATAGCTTGTCCACTTCTTTAAATTGTCTTGTACAACCTCTTTTCAAGAATTTCCTTTCTTTATATTGGGTTACAAGACATTCCTGCAAAACAAATTAAGTGGACATTTTTGGTACCCAAACTTTCTTGGGTCCTTTATGATTAGTAATTATGGTTCCTTTTGGAACCCAAACTTTTCTTGATCTAGAAGAATAAGCATTGAAACCACATTTGAAAGAAGCAGGAATATAGAAATTCTTCAAAAGTTTTTGCTTCTTTTCCTCAATCAAAATATTTTTCTCATTAAAAACTTTATCCCATAAATCTTTCAAAATAACATTTTCTTTTACTAAAAATTCTTTTTCTTTAGAAAAATTATTCTTTTCATTTTTCAAAATATCAATCTTGGAATTTAAATCACCATTTTTATTTGCAAGATTGGTGTTGTCAAGAGAAAATGAATCTACATGCCTATTTAATTTCTTGTGCTCTATTTTTAGCAATCTATATTCATGCACAAGATCATTAGATGCATCATGTGATTCTTTAAAGGTAAAATCATAATTATTTTTAGCACATACCTTTTTCTCATTTGCCATGAAGCAAAGATGGGCAACTTCATCATCCGTACTTGAATCTTCGCTATCGCTCCAAGTTGCCATCATTGCCTTGAGTTTCTTTTTGGCCATGAGAGCTATTATTTTCTTTTCTGTATCAGCTTCCACTATCCTTTGCCATAAGTTCAACTCATAGGTCATGAGTGAACTGATAAGCTCCTCCAAAGGTAAGGTTTCTACATCTTTAGCTTCTTGGATCGCCATCACCTTTGGATCCCATGATTTTGGCAAGGATCTAAGAATTTTGTTCACCAAATCAGCATTAGTATAGATTTTGCCAAGACTTTTTAATTCATTAATAATAGTCATAAATCTTGAAAACATATCAGATATAGATTCATAATGCATCATTTCAAAAATTTCAAAAGAATGTACAAGCAAATTAATTTTAGTGTTCTTCACTTGAAGAGTATCCTCATGAGTAACTTCAAGTGTGTCCCATATTTCCTTCGCTGATGTGCATGTAGAAATTCTATTAAATTCATTTAAGTCCAATGCACAATAAAGCAAGTTCATTGCTTTAGCATTGATTTCAATTTGTTTAATGTCATATTCATTCCAATCCTCTTCGAGCTTTGGAATGGAAATACCATTAACCAAAATGGAAGGAATATAAGGACCACTAACAATGATTTTCCAAAGATGATAACTAATAGATTGAATATAGATGCGCATGCGAGTTTTCCAAAATGTGTAATTTATGCCATTGAAAAACGGTGGTCTAACACTAATACCAACAAGGGTTGCCATAATCTTTAACTCAAAATCGTTAGATTTTCAAACAGAGCACCCGCTTTGATACCAATTGTAGGCTCAGGTAGGCAACCCAAGAGGGGGGGTGAATTGGGTTTTATAAAACTTTTGTACTATTTACAAAGTATGAACTAAAGCAAGTATATACTAATGCAATTCAAGTGCTTGTGTATTTCAAATAAATGCAGCAAAAATAAAGAAATAAAAGTATAAGGAGAACAATCACACAAACACAAAGATTTATAGTGGTTCGGTGCTAACCAAGCACCTACATCCATTCCCCAAGAATCCCTTGGGAATTCTACTAAGTTTGGTTTTATAACTTAGGCTCACCAACAACCTTTACAACTTGTTTTGTCTTCGGGCTCACAAGTCAAACTCTAGTTGGTTTCAAGGCTCACCAACAACCAACCTTGGTTTTACGGGATCACCAAGAACCTAAACAACTTGTTTTGGCTTCGGGCTCACAAGTAAAACCCTAGTTGGTTTCAAGGCTCACCAACAACCACTTTGATTTTCAAGGCTTACCAAAAACCTCTTTGGTTTTCCAAGGCTCACCAAAAACCTTAACTAAAACAATGTAAAAGCAAGTATAAAAGAATACAATAAAAGCTTTCTAAAATAAAGCAAATATCTCTTTGAAGCCCTTTGAGAGTTGATGAAGATCTTGTCTTTAAGTTGATGAAGCCTTTGATTGATGCTTGAGGATGTGAACTTTGGATGCTTTCTTTGAAACTTGGAAACTTGAAGGCTTGAACCACTTAACTCTTGAATCCTTGAAGAATATTCAAAAATCTCACCAAAGGATTACTTCCCCAATTGATTTTTGATATTTATATAGCCTCCCAACACTTAATTGACCATTTATAGCCGTTAGGGAGGAAAATATGACCGTTTGGAAGCAAGTTGGAGAAGTTCTGTAGCCTAGAAAACTAGCTGTTACTGTTCAAGTGTCGACACTTCACCTCCAGGTATCGACACTTCAGTTTCCAGGTGTCGACACTTCACTTCCAAGTGTCGACACTTCAGCTCCAGGTGTCGATACTTCACTGAAAGAGCTTTCTGAAGTTTTCTGTTTGTCTCAGGCCTTGAGTCGACACTTCACTCTTCAAGTGTTGACACTTCATCCTCAGGTGTCGACACTTCATTTTCAATTGTCGACACTTGCCTGTGCCATTGCTGAAACATCTTCAAATTGAAACTTTAACCTCTTCAAGTCCTTCCATATTAATTCCAAAGTCCATATACTTGATTTTCTATTAATTTAAGAACTTTTTCAACTGAAATACAAGCATTTCTTCATTCAACATGGTTGAGTACTAAGATCTGAAATATATACTTAAAATATAATTAGTACTCATATATACTTAAACATTTTGTCAATCATCAAAATCAAGACCAGAGTCAACAACATGTTATATGTTTTAATTCTTTTAAGGAGATCTTGGGTTAAGGGTTTGGTGAAGATTTCATAAAGATAAAAATTTTGAAATCTATGTTTCCGCCTTGCCACCGAACCCTACAGTGGTATCAGAGCCTCCATATTAAGATTAAAATATATATGCTGATTTTTAGATGCATATGTATATAATTAACATATGATATTGTATATGTTTGATGTAATGTCACCAATTAGGGTTTTCACTCAAACCCTAATTGTTGTAGAGATATGTTTAGACATCTAGTAATCATACTGAAATAAGGTTGCCCTGGCATAATGGTGGATCCATTATGTGGTAAATGGTTGTCCTAGTATGATGACACACTAATCACATATTTATGTTAATTATGCATATATGTTTGATGTATGCCACTAATTAAGGTTTTCACTTAAACCTTAATTTGTATAGAGATATGTTTAGCCTTCTAGTCATCATACTGAAATAAGGTTGCCCTGGCATAATGGTGGATCCATTATGTGGTAAATGGTTGTCCTAGTATGATGGCACACTATGGCACACTATGGCACATATTTGCTAGGTTATATAAAGAATGTGCTTTATTTTAATAAAGCCCTCTTTAAAAATATATTAAGTTGTAGTGTCATATACCAAAAGCAAAATAATCAATATGATTAGTTTATCATTCGATGTCTAGGAAAAGTGGTTCATGATCGGTAAAGAGGACGTGGTTTTTAATTGGTTCCATTGACTGACCTGGCCAATTCTTATTGGTGTCTAAGGAAAGCAACGGGGGGGCTCCCACCACTCTCCTACTTACCTGGCCGATAAGATTAACTTAATTATTGATTGAAATGCTTAGTGTAATATTCATTACATGTGGCCTTCCTTCATGCCAAGTCATTATTATGTTATGATCCATATTAGGTTTGTTATGTACACACAAGGCCTTTTATGATAACAACATAATTTTGGCTTGGTACATTTGATGTTTATGGCATGATTTAATATAATACTTTGTTGTGTACACACAAGGGTATTATAATTAATATCATGACTATATAGCAATGAAGGGTCTAACTTAACTAAAATATTATAGTTTGTTGTGTACACACAAGTCTATTAATATTTTAGAGGCCAAGATAAGTTGAGAATTGTATGAGTTACAATTGGAAAGAGTTTTCCTACCTTTAAACTTATATAAGATTTGTTGTGTACACACAAGGTCTTTTGTAAGGAATTAAGATCTCAACCCCACTAAGAGAACCAATTAGGGTTTTCTCGATCATCACATGGAGGGTTATGATGCTTGATAAAATAGTGGGAGACATAATTAATTTAAAGTCCTAATTTAATTATGTTTTGTCAACATTGGTTGTTTGCTTATGTAATATTTTTTGTTAATGTAGATTAAATGGCCTCTTTACTCTCACTCCGTAGCATTCTTGATGCAAATAAATTGACTGGACCAAACTATGTTGATTGGTTGAGAAACCTGAAAATAGTACTCAGCCAAGAAAGAATTTCTTATATTCTTGATACCCCAACCTTGGAACCATTAGGGGAAGATGCCTCGCAAGAGGATAAGACTATATATAACACGTGGCAAAATGACTCACTTACTGTCAAGTGTATAATGCTTGCCTCTATGACCAATGAGTTACAGAGGCAACATGAAAGCATGGACACAAACTCCATATTGCTCAATCTAAAAGAACTTTATGGAGAATATAGTCGAACTGCAAGATATGAAATATCTAAGCAGTTATTCCATGCAAGGATGACAGAAGGTACATCCGTACAAGACCATGTATTAAAGGTTATTGACCTAATCACCTGATTGGGTCAATTGGGTTTTGTTATGAATGGGGAGTTGAATCAGGATTTGATCCTGCAGTCACTCCCAGAGTCAATTTCACAGTTTGTTCTTAATTATCATATGAACAAACTTAACACTTCCTTGTCTGAGCTGTTGAATATGTTAAAAATAGCAGAGAGCTATTTAAAGAAAAATAAGGCTCCACTTCTTCTTGTGGATGGTGTAAACAAGAAGAAAATAGGCAAAAAGGGTTCCAAGAGGAGGTTGAATCCAAAAGGGGGCATCAAGAAAAAGAAAGGAAAGAAGGCCTCCAGACAAATGACCTGCTTTCATTGTGGCAAGCCGGGTCACTAGAAAAGAAACTGCAAGGTTTACCTTGCAAGTGTGAAGCCTGGTGCTAGTGATGCACCAAAAGGTATGTATGAGATACATGTAATTTTGTCATTAGACTCTTCTAATTCAAACTCTTGGGTATTGGATACTGCTTGTGGTCATCATATCTGCAAATCATTGCAGGGACTATAGAACATTAGAGTTTTGAAGGAAGGCGACTTCGAGCTCTACGGTGCTGGAGGAGATTCTATCCAAGTAGAAGCTGTAGGGACTTATATATTGAAGCTGCCTTTTAGGAAGATTTTAGAGTTAAAAAATTGTTATTTTATGCCTAGAATCATTAGAAACATCATATCTGTACCCTTGTTACTTAAACAAGGATATATTATGAAAGTAATGAGCAGTGGCTGCGCAATCAATTTTTCTAATAAAATAATATTTAATGACATATTTTGCAATGGTCTCTTAACTCTATCTTTGATGACAATATACTACATGTTAGTAATAAACGAAAAAGAGATGAAGTAAACAATACTTTACTTTGGCACTGTCATCTTGGACATATTAGTGAGTAAAGGATTAATGGTGTGGGCACCAGAATCAGGAAGAGACTCCAACCAATTCAAGTCAAATCCGAGTCCTTATAGTTGGATGAGTAAAAGAAAGTCCTGTAATTTTTTTTCTCTTTCTTTAATTTTGAGTCCAAATAATTATGTAATTCAAGTCCATTTCAATTTTATGTTGGGACTAGTCCAGCCTGATTAACCTTGTATTTGAGAGTTGGGTCCAAATGAGTCAAGTCCAATCCATGAAGAATCAAACCAAACCACATTTGAAGACTAAAGAAGACTCAAGACTTATACTCCAAAGCAAGACCAAAGCCACCTCAAGTGGGGACCACATGCCACCTCACCATCCAAGGTTGCTGCCACATCACACGTGCCACCTCACCATCCAAGGTTGCTGCCACATCACACATGCCACCTCACCATCCAAGGTTGCCGCCCAAGAGAAGAAAAGGAGAATTTGAATTTGAATTGGCTACAACCTCCTCCACAACTTCCTCCACTCCTCATGGGACGCCCCATATTTTTCTCCACAAATTTTTCTCCATGATATTTGGTGTAGTTTGAATTCAAAATTGCTTAATAGTCTATAAAAGACTCTTAGTCTTCTTGTAAAAGAAAAGATGAAAAGAAAAATTAAAAGTTTCTTCTATGTGAGTTCTATGTGCCTAGGTGGTAGTTCTAAATTCTTCTCCCTATCCCATGCCAACCCTACTTTCTCCTCCTCCATCTCCAACGCCTAAGACACTCTCCTTCTTCTCCAATCTCAAGCTAGCCCTTCAATATTCAAGGTTGATCAAGAAGACCATCATAAGGAGGCCGGCCTAATCCATTTCAAGGTTCTCCGGGATTCCGAATTCAAGAGGAAGGAATTACTTGCCACAATCCAGAAAACAAGAAGGGCCCTCAATTTGTAGTATGGTCTTGTCATTTGGGAGGTCTCTTCATGAGTGATCTTGACCTACTTGAAAGATTAATGCCAGGTATGTTCTAGTGTCGATTAGGTTTGAAATATTAAATTTGCCTAGCTTAACTTTTGTGGTTCGAATCTTATTCCTATTTCTTTGTTATTTTGATAGTCTCATTAATTAGGTTTACATTTGATCGTTCGAGTTCTCTTCATTAGACCTCCTTTGATATTATATGCTGAACTAATCATATGCAAATAAGAAGTTGCTATGTTAATCTTTGCTAATCTCCTTTAGGGTTGCATAGTTGCATTCTCATCTTGCATGTCCTCACCAATTAACAAGTTATACAAGGAAAAATTCCTTAATCCTTATGACTATGAATCATTAGGAACTTATGAATCATGTCTCATGGGTAAAATGACCAAGACTCCATTTAGTGGACATAATGAAAGGACAACTGAGTTATTAGGACTCATACACACTGATGTATGTTGACCTATGACAACTCAGGCCAAGGGTGGATACTCATATTTCATCACATTCACTGATGATTTTTCAAGGTACGGATTTGTGTATCTAATGAAACATAAGTCCGAAGCTTTTGAAAAATTTTTAGAGTATCAAAGTATGGTAGAGAAATAAACGGGAAAAAGTATTAAGATCCTCAGATCAGATAGAGGAGGTGAATACTTATCCACCGAGTTTTTTGATCACCTTAAAGAAAAGGGAATCATCTCTGAATGGACTCCTCCTTACACACCACAATTAAATGGTGTTGCTGAAAGGAGAAATCGTACTTTATTAGATATGGTACGGTCCATGATGTGCTTCACAGACTTATCTATTTCTTTCTGGGGATATGCCTTGGAAACATCGGCTAATATTTTAAATAGAGTACCATCCAAATCTGTATCTAGCACTCCATATGAGTTATGAAGAGGAAAGAAACCCAATCTTAAGTATCTTAAGATATGGGGATGTCCAGCCTATGTCAAAAGAAATTTTGGACATAAGCTTGATGTTAGAGTAGAAAAGTGTCTATTTGTTGGATATCCTAAAGATAGTATAGGATATCTGTTCTACCACCCTACTGAACAAAAGGTTTTAGTCAGTAGGCATGCCATTTTTATGGATAAAGAGTTCATCCTACAAAAGGGCAGTGGGAGAAATATTGAACTTGAAGAAGTTCAACAAGTAGATACATCTCAACCAAATCATAACATAGTTAGTATAGAACCTGAACACACCACTCCTATCCGTAGGTCTGATAGGGTGCGACATGCACCTGAGAGGTATTGGTTCATTATTAAAAATAATGAAGCCCGAATCATTGATAATGATGATCCTCTAACATATACGGATGCTGTCATGAGTAGTGACTCAGACAGATGGCTGCAAGCCATGAGATCCGAAATGGACTCCATGTATGTCAACCAAGTCTGGACTTTGGTTGATGCACCAGAGGGTGTTAACCCTATTGGATGCAAATGGGTCTATAAGAAAAAGATTGGGGCAGATGGCCAAGTTGAAACTTATAAAGCCAGATTAGTGGCTAAGGGTTTCAGAAAAAAACAGGGAATAGATTATGATGAAACATTTTCTCCTGTTGCCATGCTCAAATCTATTCAGATCATGCTTGCTATAGCAGCATATCATGATTATGAAATCTGGCAGATGGATGTGAAAACCACATTTCTCAATGGTTTCCTTGAGGAAGAGGTTTATATGTCACAGCCAGAAGGTTTTGTCTTGGAGACTAAACCAAATCAGGTATGTAGGCTAAAAAAATCTATTTATGGATTAAAGCAAGCATTTAGGAGTTGGAACATCCGATTTGATAAGACAGTCAAAGAATTTGACTTTATCAAAAATGAGGATGAACCTTGTGTGTACAAGAAGACTAGTGGGAGTGCCATAGTTTTCTTGGTTCTGTATGTAGATGACATACTCCTTATTAGGAATGATATCCCAATGTTACAATCAGTCAAGGTATGGTTATCTAAACAGTTTTCCATGAAAGACTTGGGAGAAGCATCTTATATACTAGGCATCAAGATCTATAGAGATAGATCTAGAAGGATGCTAGGTTTATCCCAGTCTAGGTACATTGACCAAGTGCTAAAAAGATTTAGAATGGAGGAAAGTAAAAGAGGTTACTTACCTATTGGTCATGGCATACATCTTTCTAAAAAGATGTCTCCTAAGACACCTGAAGAAAGAAATAGAATGAGTTCTATACCTTATGCTTCGGTAGTAGGGTCTATTATGTATGCTATGTTATGTACCAGGCCTGATGTGGCATATGCCTTAGGTATAGCCAGCAGGTTTCAGGCTGATCTAGGAGAGGATCATTGGAAGGCTGTGAAAAATATTCTTAAGTACTTGAGAAGAACTAAGGATATTTTTCTAATATACGGAGGATCTGATCTTAAACTAGAAGCTTATTTAGATTCTAGTTTTCAATCAGATCCAGATGACAACAAATCTATATCTGGGTATGTTTTTACCCTAAATGGAGGAGCTGTAAGCTGGAAGAGTTCTAAACAGCAAACTATAGCTGACTCAACAACTGAGGCAGAGTACATTGCTGTTAGTGAAGCTGCCAAGGAAGCTGTCTGGATGAAGAAGTTCATATCAGAGTTGGGCGTAATTCCTGAGATTGAAGGTCCAGTATCACTTTACTGTGATAATACGGGGGCTATTGCTCAAGCAAAGGAACCAAGAGTGATGTGGGCACTAGAATCAAGAAAAGACTCCAACCAATTCAGGTCAAGTCCGAGTCCTTGTGGTTGGAGTAGCAAAAGAGAAGTCCTGTAATTTTTCTTTTTTTTGAGTCCAAATAATCTTGTAGTTAATTTCGAGTCCATGTTGGGTCTGGTTTAATATCTTAGTTAACCCTGCAATTGAGAGTTGGGTCCAGTTAAATCAAGCCCAATCCATGAGTCCATGAAGCATCAAGACAAGAAGAAGCCACCTCATCAAGTGACCCCCACCTTGTGCCACATGTCAAAAGCTCCAATGGAAGTCGCCACCTCAACAAGTGGTCCCCACTTTATGCCACATGTCAAGAGCTCCAAAGGACACCACCACCTCATCAAGTGGTCCCCACCTTGCACGTCATGTCAAGCTTTGAAGAAGTTTCAAGCAACAAATGCCACCATATCCTCCAACTCCCCACATTTCAAGCAACAAATGCCACCATATCCTCCAACCCCCCTTGTAATCCTCCTAATCCTATGGGTTTTCAAATTTTAAAAATGTTGTAAGGCTTCTATTTAGGCTATGAGATGCCCCATTGAAAATGGTGAAATGAATGAAGTTGGTATTTTTTTCTTCTATGTGTTTTTTTTTTTCTATGTGTCTATGTAGTAGCTTAGCCTTTCTCTTCCTCCATGCCAACCCTAATCTTTCCTTCTTCCATTCCCAACGACAAAGACTTCCTCTTCTTTCATAACTTCAAACTAGCTCTAGCATTCAAGGGTGAATCAAGAAGATCATCACAAGGCGACCAACCTACTCCACTTCAAGCATTCCACCATGATGCCAAGATGGATCTCCTTCAATGCCTCTTCCACCCTTCTTTCTTTCCTCTAGCTGATTGCTTGTTAAGTCACTCATCTTAGGGTTTCTTTGTTGCAGGGTTCTCCAGGATTCCGGCTTCAAGAGGAAGGTTTACTTGCCATAGATCCAGAAAACAAGAGGGGCCTTCAGTGGTATTATGTTCATGTCATCCGGGAGACCTCTTCAAGAGTGAATCTATTCTAATTGAAGGGCCAATGTCAGGTATGTCTAGTGTTGATTAAGTTTGCAAGGTTAAATTAGACCTAGCTTGGCTTGCGTGGTTCTCTTCTGGTCCTATTCCTTTCTTATTCTGAGAGTCTCGATCACTAGGTTTATGTTAGATCCTTCGAGCTTCTTCACTAGATCTCTTTGATAGTTTATGTTGAGTTGTTTATATGCAAATAGAGAATTGCTTGGTTAATCATTTGCTAATCTTCATTAGGGTTGCATAGTTTCATTTTACATTCTACACCATTCTTGGTATCAGAGCATGGTCGGATAATTTCCTGTATTTAGATATGTTGCATGCATACTTGTTATCTAGTTATTTTTTTTAAAATCCAAGCAAGATCTAAAATTCATGCCTCCTGAGCGGGTGTACTCCAGTACACAGTCACGACCCATGGAAATAATGATCCCCTGGCCGGACGTGAATTTTTAGATTGAAGTTTGGGTAAGCCATTGCACTTGTTTGATTAGGTTCTGTTTACTGAAAATTTGCATCTGCTTACTGTAATCCATTTGCAGATCCAAAGGCAAGTCAATAATTTCTTGTTGAAATATTTTTTTTCTTGTTCCTTCTTAAGTCAGTTATCACCCTATTAAATTTCATCATCAGAAAAAAAATACAAAAAAAATGAAAATTCCTACTTCAATCTTCTATCCTGCTGAAATAGTCTACAGTACATGGTCTGTTGTTTTTATTGTTTCTCTTTATATATAGATCTAAATTTTTTGATTTTTATTTTTCTGGGATCCTCATAATTCATATTATTTTTAAACAATTTTTTAGATTTTATTTCGATTGTTAGAATTTCTATCATTCGAAATACTCTCTGAGATTCAGCCTGAACTGAAATTCCAGAAAGAACCAATCTCAGAAAATTTTTTGAATTTGAAGTTCAAATTTTAAATTTTAAAATTTTGAATTCTGACATTCTAGAATCTGAAACTTGATGTTTGAAATTTAAATTTTAAAATTTAAGTTTGAATTTGAAATTGTTTGAAAACTAATCAAGTCAAGTAATTAAGTCAGCTCATAAAACAAAAAAAAAAAAGAAAAATTACATGACTTCTCTTTTGCTACTCCAACCACAAGGACTCGGACTTGACCTGAATTGGTTGGAGTCTTTTCCTGATTCTAGAGCCCACATCAATTCTCCCAGGGTGGGAGGAACTCGACCCTGTCGAGTAAGGATTAGCCTGATAAGCTTCTAATGCATCTGGATCGATTTGTTGTAGGAAGACCGCTTTTAAGACTAAAGATGGATTATATGAGTGGTTAGTCATGTCGTTCGGTCTGTCCAATGCACCCAGCACCTTTATGAGAATTATGAATTAGGTGTTGACAACTTTCATCGGGAAATTTGTGGTGGTCTACTTTGATGACATTCTTATCTATAGCAAGACTAAGGCAGACCATTTAACCCACCTAAGGTAAGTTTGCCAAGTCCTTAGAAAGGATAGCCTCTATGCCAATATCAAGAAGTGTGATTTCTTAAAACATAGAGTTATCTTTCTACGATTCGTAGTCACATCTGAAGGAGTGTCCACTGACCCTGCGAAAATTAAGTCCATAGTAGAGTGGCCTGAACCCAAAAGCATCAATGATATCCGTAGTTTCCACGGTTTAGCCACCTTCTATAGGAGATTCATTAGAGGGTTCAGTACGATAGTGGCTCCAATCACTGATTGTATTAGGAAAGGAACTTTTGAGTGGACTAAATGAAAGAAAACTGGTGCAGGTGGTTTAACATGGTCCTACACTAGGCATGCAAATAGCTGCGGGAGCAGAATGGATTTTAAAAATATTTTTAAAAAATCCGCGCAGCGGAAAACTGCTCCACCCAGAACCTAACCTATTCATGATGCATGAAGGCATGTATGATAATATAAAATATTTGCAAAACATTAAACAAATAAATCTATTAATGCATGATTAAAAAAATAATTTTCCATACCTTTATTCTGCCTGGAATAACTCTGGAATAAACCTGGAATAGGCTGGAATAGCCGGAATAAAACTATTCCAGCCTTCTTCTTCCTTGGGCTGATTGAAAACTCTGTTTTGAGCTTGAAAAACGTCGCCAGAACGATGGCTTCCGGACCTCTGTTTGCTCCCAAATTTGAGCAGAAACAAGGTGGACAAGCACTCTTCGATCTTCAATCGAAATCTGCAAGAAAAGGTCAGTGTACACGGTGTACAAATCGGCCAAATCCTGCTGCCCAAAATTCTGGTTGCAGAAAACCAGCAGTGATCTTCTCGGCGTTTGGAGTTGCAGCGGCGATCCTAGCTCGCGAGGCTTGCTCCCAGGAGTAGAAGAGTACTTCCTCTAGAGGGGAGACACGCCGGGGGCCCTCCGATCCCTCTCCACACGCGATGCTAGCCGCTGGAAGAACCAAAAGCCATAGTGGACGGTAGCAACTTGGCTTTGCTGCAGTCCTGTGTTTGAGAACTCTAAGGGACAAGGAAAAGGTGCCTTAGACTCTCCCTCTCACCCTCCAAAACCCAGCCTAACTAGTACCCAATAGAAGCAAGAAGAACAAGTTCTCAGCCTCTCAAAAGGAAGAACTCCATTGTTAGTTTCCTCTCTTCTCACGGTGAAAAACTAGCTGCTGAAACAGGGCTGCTGTGGGTTTATAAAGGCTGCAGGGAGGAAGATGGAAATGGAGAGACGGGGAGGCCAAGAGGCAACAGCTACCGATCTCCATTAAACCAGCAATAAAACAAAGGAGGAATGGTAGTGGGTGGAAGGAGAGGAAGGGACAACGCCCAGTGACAATTGGCCTTCTTCGGATGCTTGGTTTTTCTCCCAACGTTTTACCGTGTAAAACGGTCCAAGTGGAGAAAAAAAACACCGGTTCAAAACCGGTCCAACCAAAATCGGTCAACCCATTTTTAAACCTCTTGGTTCAATCCAATTGAACCGGTTCAAACCCAATTAAAATTGGTTCAAGGGATTAAAATTAGTTCATAACCAATTAAAGGCCGAAACGAACTCCAAATCAGTTTAAAACTGATTCAAAAAAATCCAGGCACAGTGCTGGTCAACTCGGAACAATTTCCAGTTGACACAGACATGGGCAAGATGGAGAAAAGAGTGCTCAAAAAATACTGTGACCATAAAACCGAGATGATTTCCAATCGTAATCGGTATCCGGATCAGAGAGTTATCCTCTGTGGCGTGTGACCTCATAGGTTTGAACCTAAACGGTAGCACTAGAACAATTCTAGTACCAGCTCAGAAAACCATCTAGCAATGGGTCCCGGCGTCCGGATAGGACGAAGATGCGGGAGCAAACTATTGAACCTCTGGCATATGGTTACCGTATATTTCATCCCTTTGACCTCTAATGCTCGAGACGACTGAGATTGGGCTACTAACCCAGACTGAGTCAGTTGACTACGTGTCTCAACCTCGCAAGCCCAGTGACTCTTCACTAGGGCTACCCCGGCCGAGGATATGCTAAATTGAGATAATGCGAGACATTCAATCCAAACTGTTTGGACAGGTCAATTCCATCTTGGTCCATCACTGCTCCACAAGTACTTGCCTGTACCCAGAAACCTTCTGTCACCGGATTAAAAATCTGGGTAGTCCGGCACCAAAGCACAGGGATTTGCTTGCAAGCTACCATGATGACCTCAGGTCGGAGGGACACATATATCCATATCCAATCGTGAGTATCCCTTTGGCAGAAAGGGGCTGCATGGAGTCACGTTCAATGAGATATCACATATCCCACTTGTAGATCACATCAGTGTCACCACACTCATTTTGGTCAAGAGGACAACCAAACGATGTGAACTATAACAACCTATACTTGATATATTGCCATCCAGTACAATATATCCTTTGGTTGTGAACAAGGTTTAAGGACCACTCGATACATCCTCTCTGTATCGAAGTCAGTGGAGTCCTAAGGACTTCATCACATGAAAAGAGTTCATTTCAGGAAAATTTAGTATGTGATGAGCTGCCAAAAAATATATCTTATTAATTCAAAGAAAAAGTACAATACTGAGCTCAACCACCTACAACCAGGTGACTGGCTTTGGGACACAATTCCCAACAACTCCCACTTATACTAAAGCCAATCAGAAGAGTATCTAATACCCATTTCCCATTTACAATAGTCGAACTCTTTTATTCCGAGGGCTTTAGTGAAGGGGTCGGCAAGATTTTCTTTTCCATCGATCTTCAGAAGATTGATGTCGCCTCGTTCCATGATCTCTCGTACGAGGTGGTAGCGCCGCAGTATGTGCTTGGTGCGGTGATGAGCTTTAGGCTCCTTAGCTTAAGCAATGGCTCCAGTGCTGTCACAATACACCGGAACAGGACCATCTAGGGAAGTTGCCACCCCTAGCTCTCCAAGGAACTTCCACAACCACACAGCTTCCTTTGCTGCATCTGATGCTGCAATGTATTCTGCTTCGCATACCGAGTCTGCAACAGTTGCCTGCTTGGAACTTTTCCAGCAGATCGCTCCTCCTTTTAGGGTAAAAATAAACCCTGACACACTCTTGCTATCATCTCTATCCAACTGGAAACTGGAGTCAGAGTACCCCACAAGTTTCAAGTCAGGTTCTCCATAAATCAGCCATTGATCTTTAGTATTTCTCAAATACTTAAGGATGGACTTAACCACCTTCCAATGCACCTCACCTGGGTCAGACTGGTATCTGCTCACTACTCCTAGTGAGTATGCCACGTCTGGTCTAGTACAAGTCATAGCATACATGATAGAGCCTACTGCAGAAGCATAAGGTACTCTACTCATGCGCTCTCTTTCCTTAGGAGTTGTCGCACAATCCTTCTTGGAAAGAGTAATTCCAGAACCTATCGGGAGATAGCCTTTCTTGGAATTTTTATGCTGAACCGTTTCAGCACGGTATCAATGTACATAGACTGGGACAATCCCAAAAGCTTCTTAGATCTATGTCTATAGATCTTCATACCTAGTATGTAAGAAGCTTCACCCAAGTCCTTCATGGAGAACTGAGATGATAACCAGACCTTTATTCCTTGTAATGCTGTGACATCATTCCCGATTAAGAGAATGTCGTAAACATACAGTACTAGGAATACAATCACAGAACCATTAACCCATTTATAGATGCACGGTTCTTCTCCGTTCCTAACGAAGCCATATGATTTGATACATCTATCAAACCATAAGTTCCAACTTCGAGACGCTTGCTTGAGTCCATAGATGGACCTCTGCAACTTGCATACTTTTGATTCATCAATGGATGTGAACCCTTCAGGCTGTATCATATACACCTCCTCTTCCAGCTCCCCATTTAGGAAAGCGGTTCGGACATCCATCTGCCAGATCTCGTAATCAAAATATGCTGCCAAAGCAAGCATGATCCGAATGGACTTGAGCATTGCCATAGGGGAGAAAGTCTCGTCATAATCGATACCATATCGCTGACGATACCCCTTGGGAACCAGACGGGCTTTATAGGTCTCTACCTTTTCATCTGCGCCCCTTTTCCTCTTGAAGATCCATTTACACCCGATGGATTTTATTCCTTCAGGCGGATCAATCAATGTCCAAACATTGTTGATTTCCATGGACTCCATTTCGGATCGCATGGCTTCAAGCCATGCCTCAGAGTCAGATCTCTGAAGAGTATCCATATAGGTGATCGGATCTTCATTGTTTTCATCGAGCTCAATGGAATCGCCGTCCCGAACCAAGAAATCATAGTATCTGTCTGGCTGACGCGGTATTCTACCGGATCTCCTAATGGATTCTGGGTGTGATTCAATCACAGCCGGTTCTACGATGTCCTTAGAGTGTGCAGGTTCTTCTATTGGCTGAACTTCATCAAGTTCAATCTTAGAGGCTATAGTTCCTTCTCCAAGGAACTCCTTTTCCAAAAAGATAGCTCTAAGAGCAACGAACACCTTTTGTTCATTCTCCAAGTAGAAGAAATACCCTTTGGTTTCCTTAGGATAACAAATGAATAAACACCGATCAGACTTAGGACCAAGTTTGTCTGAGTCTAAACGCTTTACGTAAGCCGGACAACCCCAGACCCGAAGGTGTGAGATTGAGGGTTTACGTCCATTCCACATCTCATACGGAGTGGAGATAACAGACTTACTTGGAACATTATTTAATAAGTAACAGGCTGTCTGAAGCGCATATCCCCAAAAGGATAGCGGCAAAATTGCAAAGCCCATCATGGATCGAACCATGTCCAACAAGATTCGATTCCTCCTTTCGGACACACCATTCAACTATGGTGTACCTGAAGGAGTCCATTGAGAGAGAATTCCATTCTTCTCAAGATATGTCAATAATTCACCAGATAAGTATTCACCACCTCGATCAGATCGAAGGGTTTTAATACTTTTTTCAGTTTGTTTTTCTACTTCATTACGGTATCGTTTGAACATTTCAAACGACTCAGACTTATGTCTCAATAAAAAGACATAACCGAACCTTGAAAAGTTGTCTGTAAAAGTAATGAAATATTTGTATCCTCCTCTGGCACTAACTATCATCGGTCCACATACATCAGTATGTATTAGACTTAGAAGTTCTGTAGCTCGTTCACCTTTTCCAGTAAAAGGTGACTTGGTCATTTTACCAAGTAAATAGGATTCACAAGTGGGCAGTGATTCAGAATCACTGACCTCGAGGAGTCCATCTCCTCTCATCTTGTTTATCCTATTTTGGTTAATATGACCTAGCCTACAGTGCCAAAGATACAAATCATTGACATTATCTAACCTTGGGCATTTGCTAGAAGTGTACATTACACTAACAGGCCTTGATAGTACATATATGCCATTATTTAATCTAGCTTTCATTATAATAGAGTTATTCAAAATAACATTGCAAAAATCTCCTTTTATTGATAGTTCAAAACCATAATTGGCCAAAAGGCCTACAGAGATTATGCTCATAATGAAATTAGGACAATAGTGGCAATCGACTAGTTCGATAGTACATGACTCAAAGACAAGACGCAAGACTCCGATTGCCAGTACTGGAACACGATTTCCATTCCCGATGCTCAGAAACTGTTCTCCATCTTCAAATCTTCTACTAACTTGAAGTCCCTGTAATGAATTAGAAACGTGAATTGGACTACCAGTATCCAATACCCAGTTAGCAGTATCAACAATTGAGTAATTACAAGGTTTTATCATATCAATACCTTGTTCAGCAGACTTATGCTTCCTCGGCCTGTTCGGATCAAGGGACGAAAAATAAAGAGGACAGTTCCTCTTCCAGTGTCCCTTCTTCTTGCAGAAGAAACACTCTGCAGAAGATTGATCAGCCTTATACTTCCTGGTCTGACTAGGGCCAGGAACATTTTGCACCTTCTTTCCCTTCTTATTTGATTTCTTCTTCCCTTTCTTAAAGGGACGACGACCTCTACTTCCTCCCACTAAATTCACCACCCCCTTATTCAGTTGGTGGTCTTTCTCAAAAGTCTGCAGCAACCCCAAAAGACCATGGTAGTTGACTGCAGGCTTATTCATTCTATAATGATCAAGAAAGTAAAGATAGGAGGAGGGAAGAGAATTCAGGATCGCATCCTTGCCGAGCTGCTCGTGCAAGGGGCATCCGAGTTTGCCTAGTTTTCAATCAGCTCGATCATGTACAATACATGATCAGTGACTGAACCACCATTCGGCATCTTGGAGTTGTAGATGGCACAGACACTTTGTACCGTTCTTCATCATCAGGGGTGCCGAAAGATTCCTTCAACTTTTGAAGGATTTCATCAGGTTGGGCCTCCTCGAATTTGCGACTGAACTCATCGTTCATCACCGCTAACATAATGCATCGGATAGTAGTCCGATCAGAGACCCACTTTAGATAAGCATCTCTGACTGCACTCCATGCATTAGCAGGAGGGATTTCAGGTGCCGGATCCGTTATCACATAGAGGATCCGTTCATGCTCCAGAACGATTCTCAATCTTCGATACCAACTATCGAAGTTGTGACCCTTTAACTTCTCATTATCGAGAAGTGACCGGAGCGATAAATTAGAAGACATCTAAAAAAAAAATAAGACCAAATTAGTGTATGAATTAATAATTTAACCAAAAGACTTGGACTTTAGTCTAAAGGTTTCTCCCACTAATTTTTCAGATTGGTAGCCTCTAACTCCAATCCGTGAAAACACTTTTTCAAGTGGGTACAGAAATCCAATAGGCCTCGCATGAGCTCGACTATGGCCAGCTCACCCATACAAGCCTAAAGGTAGGTTCATAAACCAATTGTTTTCCTAAACAATTTTCAGTATTTTATTTTACCCCAGAGAACACCCCAATCGGCCTAGGGGCCTCCTATTGCGGGTCTCGGTTAGGTCCAACCATTAAAATGACAAATCCAATGCTTCCAGCTAACTAAAGACCAAGCCCGACTATGGCCGGCCCACCTGGTCCCGTTAAGGAGGTTGCACTGAACCATCATCAACTAGATAGAAATTCCAGTCGCCGGATGTACACCCGTTCTATGGAACTGCCGATGCACACCAAGCTAGTGGACACATTTCTATCAAACTTAATAGGAGGCTAAGACACTGTCAACTCCTTGACTTAGTCTTTTTAAGGACCTAATAATTTTAGAAGATTTTTTTAGTTGTGACAGAAGAAAAAGACAAGGACATGGATCAACCTCCCACTGAATCAATCAGATTCGAGGAGGGTTGAAATAAATCAACAAATTGATCCATGGGCACCTATAGATCAGTCAGACCGATCAACCTGGGTGACATGGGTTAACTCTAGTCATTGAGCTTTTCCAATCAGTTCTAGTCGACTCGACTAGCCAGGTAGGTGAGATCATGGGTGAGTATCCGCCATTAACCATCTTTCCTAGACACCAACCAAGTTGGCCAGGAAAGAGGTAGCCTCATACAACCATGATCACACTGCCAAACCTACCTCGACACCAATCGATTTACCAGACTCAATTAGACTAGCCTAAAGACTCGGGCATCCACAGAGCCACTAATTGGATCCATTTTAGATGAATGGATCAACTAATCTAACTATTAGATAGTTCTAAAGAAGGGCCTTAAACAACTTTTGTTTAATCTTCTTGTTATCCGGTTCAACTAAACTTAGGTCTAACCCAGTTATGGACCCAACTAGTCAGCTAACCCAATTAACCCAAAATGGCTTATGCAAATTTGATTAGATTTCATAAACCTAAAAAAAAAAATTTTTAATAAGCCAAACTCTTAATTAAAATAATTTTTTAATTAAGTCTCTATGTAAAACAATTTTACATAACAAATCATGCATCTAGATTCAAAATTTTACAAATATTTTATATCCAATAAAACATGCCTAAAAACATGTATCAACAAATTAAAACAATTTTAATTTAAATATTATTTAAGGATCCTTCTGAAGAGGCCAACATAGATGATTCGCATCGTGTCAAAGACACACGGTCATGGTGAAGGTCTCAACTAGGTTCCAAAAAGAAATCTGGATACATTATTAGATTAAACCAATTTTAATCTAAAAACATGCATACATGAATAGGTTACACATGCAACCTGGCTCTGATACCACTAAAAGAAAACCGGTGCAGGTGGTTTAACATGGTCCTACACTAGGCATGCAAATAGCTGCTAGAGCAGAATGGATTTTAAAAATATTTTTAAAAAATCCGCGCAGTGAAAAACTGCTCCGCCCAGAACCTAACCTATTCATGTTGCATGAAGGCATGTATGATAATATAAAATATTTGCAAAACATTAAACAAATAAATCTATTCATGCATGATTAAAAAAATAATTTTCCATACCTTTATTCCACCTGGAATAACTCTGGAATAAACCTGGAATAGCTGGAATAAAACTATTCTAGTCTTCTTCTTCCATGGGCTGATTGAAAACTCTGTTTTGAGCTTGAAAAACGTCGCCGGAACGATGGCTTCCGGACCTCCGTTTGCTCCCAAATTTGAGCAGCAGCAAGGTGGACAAGCGCTCTTCGATCTTCAATTGAAATCTGCAAGAAAAGGTCAGTGTACACGGTGTACAATTCGGCCAAATCCTGCTGCCCAAAATTCTGGTTGCAGAAAACCAGCAATGATCTTCTCGGTGTTTGGAGCTGCAGCGGCGATCCTGGCTCGCGAGGCTTGCTCCCAGGAGTAGAAGAGTACTCCCTCTAGAGGGGAGACATGCCGGGGGCCCTCCGATCCCTCTTAACACGCGGTGCTAGCCGCTGGAAGAACAAAAAGCCACAGTGGACGGCAGCAACTTGGCTTTGCTGCAGTCCTGTGTTTGAGCACTCTAAGGGACAAGGAAAAGGTGCCTTAGACTCTTTCTCTCACCCTCCAAAACCCAGCCTAACTAGTACCCAATAGAAGCAAGAAGAACAAGTTCTCAGCCTCTCAAAAGGAAGAACTCCCTTGTTAGTTTCCTCCCTTCTCACGGTGAAAAACTAGCTACTGAAATAGGGCTGCTGTGGGTTTATAAAGGCTGCAGGGAGGAAGATGGAAATGGAGAGACGGGAGGCCAAGAGGCAACAGCTGTCGATCTCCATTAAACCAGCAATAAAACAAAGGAGGAATGGCAGCAGGTGGAAGGAGAGGAAGGGACAACGCCCAGCGATGATTGGCCTTCTTCGGACGCTTGGTTTTTCTCCCAACGTTTTACCGTGTAAAATGGTCCAAGTGGAGAAAAAAAACACCGGTTCAAAACTGGTCCAACCAAAACCGGTCAACCCCTTTTTAAACCTCTTGGTTCAATCCAATTGAACCGATTCAAACCCAATTAAAATTGGTTCAAGGGATTAAAATTTTCACAACCAATTGAAGGCTGAAACGAACTTCGAATCAGTTCAAAACTGATTCAGAAAAATCCTGGCGCAGACTAGTCAACCCGGAACAATTTCTGGTTGACACAGACAAGGGCAAGATGGAGAAAAGAGTGCTTAAAAAATACTGTGACCATAAAATCGAGACAATTCCTAATCGTAATCGGTATTTGGATCAGAGAGTTATCCTCTGTGGCGTGTGACCTCATAGGTTCGAACCTAAATGGTAGCACTAGAATAATTCTAGTACCAGCACAGGAAACCATCTAACAATGGGTCCCGGCATTCAGATAGGATGAAGATGCGGGAGCAAACTATCGAACCTATTGCATATGGTTACCGTATAATTCATCCTTTTGACCTCTAATGCTCGAGACGACTGAGATTGGGTTGCCAACCCAGACTGAGTCAGTCGACAACGTGTCTCAACCTCGCATGCCCAATGACTCTTCACTAGGGCTACCCTGGTCGAGGATTTGCTAAATTGAGATACTGCGAGACATTCAATCCAAACTGTTTGGACAGGTCAATTCCATCTTGGTCCATCACTACTCGCAAGTACTTGCCTGTACCCAGAAACCTTCCGTCACCGAATTAAAAATCCATGTAGTCCGACACCAAAGCATAGGGAGTTGCTTGCAAGCTACCATGATGACCTCAGGTCGGAGGGACACATATACTCATATCCAATCGTGAGTATCCCTTTGGCAGAAAGGGGCTGCATGGAGTCACGTTCAATGAGATATCACATATCCCACTTATAGATCACATCAGTGTCACCACACTCATTTTGGTCAAGAGGACAACCAAACGATGTGAACTACAACAACCTATACTTGATATATTGCCGTCCAGTACAATATATCCTTTGGTTGTGAACAAGGTTTAAGGACCACTCGATACATCCTCTCTGTATCGAAGTCAGTGTAGTCCTAAGGACTTCATCACATGGAAAGAGTTCATTTCAGGAAAATTTATTATGTGATGAGCTGCCAAAAAATATATTTTATTAATTCAAAGAAAAAGTACAATACTGAGCTCAACTGCCTACAACCCAGGCGATTGGCTTTGGGACACAATTCCCAACACTAAAGCAGCAGACAAAGCCTTCCTAACAATTAAAGAAAAAATGACACACGCACCCGTCTTGAGGTTACCCGATTTTACCAAAGTGTTCGAGGTTGCTTGTGATGCTTCTGGGGTAGGAATTGGAGGTGTCTTTAGTCAAGAGAATCACCCAGTAGCATATTTTAGTGAAAAATTAAATGAAGCGATACTAAGGTATTCCACCTATGATAGGGAGCTGTATGCGGTAGTTCAGGCATTCCGTTATTGGAGGCATTATCTTCTACCACAAGAGTTTGTCCTATTTTCTGACCACGAAGCTCTTAGGTTCCTTAGTTCTCAAAAGAAATTGAACCCTAGGCACGAAAAATGGGTATAGTTCATACAAGCTTATACGTTCATACTGAAACATCATGCCGGTACTGAAAATAGGGTTGCCGATGCATTGAGTCATCGTTCCTTGTTGTTGACTTCTGTGAGCACTGAGGTAGTAGGGTTTGATAGATTGAAAGAGGAGTATCCTACATGCCCTGATTTTGGTAACATCTATCGATCCCTTCAACAAGGACCATCTAGTAAGCATAGTGATTATACCCTTTTAGAGGATACCTTTTCAAAGGAAATCAGTTGTGTATTCCCAAGACCTCTGTTAGGGACTTTCTGATCTGGGAAATTCATGCTGGAGGCTTGTCAGGATATTTTGGTAGGAATAAGACCATCTTAGCAATAGAAGACCAATTCTTTTGGCCTGGTCTCAAAAGAAATGTGGCCCAAATTGTAGCTCAGTGCCGTACCTGTGCTGTTGCAAAACAGCAAAGACAGAACACTGGTCTGTACACACCCTTACCTGTCCCTGATTGTCCATGGCAGGATATCAGCATGGATTTTGTAGTAGCCTCCCTAAGATGTCTAGGAAGCATGATTCTATCTTTGTGGTTGTCGATCGTTTCTCCAAGATGGCTCACTTCATTCCTTGTTCTCAAACTTAAGATGCTTCGAAGGTGGCCAAGCTTTTTCTCGATCAGGTCGTTAGGCTTCATGGTTTACCCAAAACCATTGTGTCCGATAGAGATGTCAAATTTACTAGCTATTTCTGGAAAACCCTCTGGCACATGTTCGGTACCAAGCTGAAATTCTCTACTGCCTATCATCCTCAAACCAATGGCCAGACAGAGGTAGTAAACCGAAGCTTAGGAAATCTGTTGAGATGTTTAGTTGGTGACAACCTAGGAAACTGGGACCTATTACTTCCTCATGCTGAATTTGCCTACAACAGCTCAGTTAATAGGTCTATTGGGAAAAGTCCGTTCGAAGTGGTCCATGGATACAGACCTAGAAAACCTTTAGACCTAGCTCCATTACCCACACATGCACGAGTGTCTGAGTCTGCTGAGTCATATGCACAGCATATTAGGGAATTGCATAAAGAGATTATCCGAAAGATCCAATCGAGCAATGAACTCTATAAGCATATGACTAATTCACATAAACGGTTAAAAGAATTTAATGAAGGGGACTCCGTTATGATCAAATTTAAACCTGAAAGGTTGCTGCCGGGAACTATGAAGAAACTCCATGCCTGGGGAGCCAGACCTTTCAAAATAATAAAGAAAATTGGACCTAATGCTTATGTATTAGAATTACCACCAAGTTATGGCATTAGTTCAACATTTAACGTTTCAGACTTAAAAGAATACAAAGAACCTGCATTGATACCTGGTGAGCTTTTTGGTCCTAATACTTCTTTTGAGAGTGAAGCCCCAAAAGAATGCGCACCACCGAGTGTTCCTGAGCGAAGGGAGAAAATTGAAAGGACTTGGATGACTAGATCATTACCACTAGAAATAAGGGCTACCAACGTTATCTAGTTAGATGGCAAGGATGTCCTGATTCTGAAGACTCCTGGATCACCTGAGAGGACCTACAACAAATCGATCCAGATGCATTAGAAGCTTATCAGGCTAATCCTTACTCGACAGGGTCGAGTTCTTCCCACCCTGGGAGAATTGATGTGGGCACTAGAATCAGGAAAAGACTCCAACCAATTCAGGTCAAGTCCGAGTCCTTGTGGTTGGAGTAGCAAAAGAGAAGTCCTGTAATTTTTCTTTTTTTGAGTCTAAATAATCTTGTAGTTAATTTTGAGTCCATGTTGGGTCTGGTTTAATATCTTAGTTAACCCTGCAATTGAGAGTTGGGTCTAGTTAAATCAAGCCCAATCCATGAGTCCATGAAGCATCAAGACAAGAAGAAGCCACCTCATCAAGTGACCCCCACCTTGTGCCACATGTCAAAAGCTCCAATGGATGTCGCCACCTCAACAAGTGGTCCCCACTTTATGCCACATGTCAAGAGCTCCAAAGGACACCGCCACCTCATCAAGTAGTCCCCACCTTGCGCCACATGTCAAGCTTTGAAGAATTTTCAAGCAACAAATGCCACCATATCCTCCAACTCCCCACATTTCAAGCAACAAATGCCACCATATCCTCCAACCCCCCTTGTAATCCTCCTAATCCTATGGGTTTTCAAATTTAAAAAATGTTGTAAGGCTTCTATTTAGGCTATGGGATGCCCTATTGAAAATGGTGAAATGAATGAAGTTGGTATTTTTTTCTTCTATGTATTTTTTTTTCTATGTCTATGTGGTAGCTTAGCCTTTCTCTTCCTCCACGCCAACCCTAATCTTTCCTTCTTCCATTCCCAATGCCAAAGACTTCCTCTTCTTTCAAAACTTCAAACTAGCTCCAGCGTTCAAGGGTGAATCAAGAAGATCATCACAAGGTGACCAACCTACTCCACTTCAAGCATTCCACCATGACGCCAAGATGGATCTCCTTCAATGCCTCTTCTGTTGGATTCGGGAACCAGTGCGGAAGCGTAGATTTCAAAAATCTTATGAAATCAGGTCCGAACCCTAATCCCAAAATCTCCTTATTAGCAATTAAAACTTATGACTACATGCATGTCCAAATTTAAACATAGTTTAGATACTAACCTCAGATTGCTATATCCAGTCTGATGTAGAAATAAACTCCAAATTGAGTAGCCTTTTGAACACACCAGGCGTCCACTTGTCCGCCCTCCGATGGTGATCCACACGGGCAGATGATCAAGACAGTGACTCCTTAATTGGGTTCCTTCCAATCAAGTTCTACCCCAAGAACTTGATATATGGGCTATTGGCTAGGACTCCTCTAGCCAAACGGGGACTGTAACCTTCTCTCTTACCCTTCTCCTAGTTTTTAGCAACTTTGGCCCCTTAAGACACTCTTGTCTTAAGAATAAGCCCTTGTCCTAAAATGAGACAAGGCTTGTCTTGGAGGGAGAAGAAAATTAAGACAAAATTGTCTTAATGTAAGAAAGAAAGAAAAAGAGGCGCCTTCTTCCTTTACCGTCGGAGAGTTTCTCTCTCTGACTCTCCTTCTGTTCTGAGATTCGACAGAGCCTAGGCTCTGTAAAGGAATCAAAGAGGAAAGAGAGGAGGGGGAAACAATCTTCTGGAGAGGGAGAAGGAAAGAGAAGCAAGGCTTCGCCGTAGAAAATCTGGAATAAATTTTTACGGTGAAGCCTTCTTCTTAAATAGGCGACAGAGAGGCGCCTTCTCATCTGAAAACATCCTCTCATGTCCCTCTCTCCCTTCTCACGTCTTCTGTCTTTATCTCATGGCCCTTGGGATTAATCTCACGGCCTTTGGGATGGGAAGACGCGAAGAAGGATCGTGAAAAACACAGAAGGGCGCGCGCAGAAAGAAGAGTCGCGCCCCTTCGGTGTTTCTCTTTTCTTTTTCACGGTATTTTTCCCTTTTTTGGAGAGTCCACGCCTAGGTGGACTCTCTTCCACGCCTTTTCAAAAAATCACCGGCCTTTTTTCTTTCTTTTCATGCAAAGACGCGTCTTGGAAAGAGTCCACGCGCGCGTGGACTCTTCTCCTTGCGCGCGCGCGTGGGAAAAGAAGCGGAGGGACTTAGGCGATGTGGGAAAGGGGTTTAGCCTCTTAGGTTAGCCCAATTGCTAGCCTACTATTAGCCCAAAGTGTTGAATCTTCAATTAGATTCAAACCGGAATGAATTTGGATCTAAAAAAGACCAAATCGGAACCCTAACTCGAATCCGATTCAAGTAGAAGCCATGGTTTGCAACACATGCTAGTGTGTTCATCTGCAAACGAGATTTAATTCCAAATTAAAACCTTGATTATCTGTCCTAAGTGTGTGACCCATTGGGTTCCATACTTAGCCAGCAGTGGCTCCGAGTGCAAGTTGACCTAATCTGATCAGAACTCATTCTAATCGATTTAGGTCAAATCGAGCTAACTCGAGTCAGTCAATTAGGACTCCTCCTAATTTGTGATCCAATTAAACCATTTAATTTGATCAACCCACAAGACAAGATTGACGTCTAGCAACGTGTCATGTCTACCCGGAAGATATGGAAATTCTGGTGTAATTCCAAAACTACCCTTCAGTGGAAAGTTCCCGTACAATTCGATCCTTCAATCATCTTGCATCCCGAATATAACTATGGATATGGAATCATGTCAAATCCAGTTTATACTCATTCCCAGCTCAGTCATACACTAATGATTCAATTAATTCGATATTAGAAATCATTTCTAATATCTGTACTTTGATCAAAGATTTCCTGAATCATCATCTGACCTAATTTGGCTGGATGCAATCTCCTCCTACTAGGAGTGATCAATTCCTTGTTGACCTACTCATTTCCTTCATATACAATTCACCACACCCAGCGTCAACCTTGTGCATGACCCAGTTTCATGAATGAGATTGAACCAAAGCATGGGTTCATGTACATAAGGTATTATGGCAGTCTCAGGTCATAGGACTACTTGTACAACTCCCATTATGAGAAAACATCTATTGACAAGCAGCTAAGGCTCCATTAGATGTTCTCAAACTGGATCTATTCAGTGAACTCATTCACTAATGAGCACCCACATCCTTGTATTAGTGTCCTACACAAATGACTGTGAGAGCAGTCACCCTTTTCAGCATACATAGGATGTGCCAGTCTTACCGAAAACCCTGATCCCCAACTCAGGGTTCCTATGACTAGGAATATTCTAGATTAGGGTTTTAAGGCCTTAGATCTCACTGGTATGATCTCATCATAGCCCTACAACCATAGCCCTAATCTATGGGGTTCATCATATAATGACACAGCGAATGACGAAAAAATTATTGCCTTTATTAATTTGTCAATTTACAATGGTCTGGGAGATACAGATATTGGCTTATAGGGCATAATCCTTTCAATCTCCCACTTGCACTAAAGCCAATCGCTCTTATTCTTTAACCCCATACAATCGAGGTGGCGATCAAACTCCCGCTGTGGTAGAGCCTTAGTGAACGGGTCTGCTATGTTGTTCTTTGTATCTACTCTATTGATGCAGACTTCTTGTCTTTCGATTATCTCTCGGACAAGATGGAAGCGTCTCAGAATGTGCTTGGACTTGTGATGGGCTCTCGGTTCCTTAGCTTGAGCAACTGCTCCAGTGTTATCACAATAGAGTGGCACCGGGTTCTCAATCTCAGGAACTACTCCCAACTCTGTGATGAATTTCTTCATCCAGACAGCTTCCTTGGCGGCTTCACTGACAGCTATGTACTCTGCCTCGGTAGTTGAGTCAGCTACAGTCTGCTGTTTAGTGCTCTTCCAACTTACTGCTCCACCATTCAAGGTAAAGACATACCCTGAAATGGATTTACTATCATCTGGGTCTGATTGAAAACTAGAGTCTGAATAGGCTTCTAGTTTAAGATCAGATCCTCCGTATATAAGAAAAATATCCTTAGTCCTTCTCAGGTACTTAAGAATATTTTTCACAGCCTTCCAGTGATCCTCTCCTGGATCAGCCTGAAATCTACTGGCTACACCCAAGGCATATGCCACATCAGGCCTGGTACATAACATAGCATACATAATCGACCCTATAGCCGAAGCATAAGGTATAGAATTCATTCTATTTCTTTCTTCAGGTGTCTTAGGAGACATCCTCTTAGAAAGACGTATGCCATGACCAATAGGTAAGTAACCTCTTTTACTTTCCTCCATGCTAAATCTCTTTAGCACCTGGTCAATGTACCTAGACTGGGACAAGCCAAGCATCCTTCTTGATCTTTCTCTATAGATCTTTATACCCAGTATATAGGATGCTTCTCCCAAGTCTTTCATGGAAAACTGTTTCGATAACCACACTTTGACTGATTGTAACATTGGGATATCATTCCCAATAAGAAGTATATCATCAACATATAGAACTAAGAAAACTATGGCACTCCCACTAGTCTTCTTGTACACACAAGGTTCATCCTCATTTTTGAAAAAATCAAATTCTTTGACTGTTTTATCAAATCGGATGTTCCAACTCCTGGATGCTTGCTTTAATCCATAAATGGATTTCTTTAGCCTACATACCTGATTAGGTTTAGTCTCCAAGACAAAACCTTCTGGTTGTGACATATAAACCTCTTCCTCAAGGAAACCATTGAGGAATGCAGTTTTTACATCCATTTGCCAGATCTCATAATCATGATATGCTGCTATAGCAAGCATAATCCGAATAGATTTGAGCATGGCAACAGGGGAAAATGTTTCATCATAATCTATTCCCTGTTTTTGTCTGAAACCCTTAGCCACCAATCTGGCTTTATAAGTTTCAACTTGGCCATCTGCCCCAATCTTCCTTTTATAGACCCATTTACACCCAATAGGGTTAATACCCTCTGGTGCATCAACCAAAGACCATACTTGGTTGACATACATGGAGTCCATCTCGGATCTCATGGCTTCCAGCCATTTGTCTGAGTCTCTACTCATGACTGCTTCCGTATAGGTTAGAGGCTCATCATTTTGAATGATTTGGGCTTCATTATTTTCAATTATGAACCCATACCTCTCAGGTGCCTGTCGCACCCTATCAGACCTACGGATAGGAGTGTGTTCAGGTTCTATATTAACTATGTTGTTACTTGACTGAGAAGTGTCTATTTGTTGAATCTCATTAAGTTCGATATTTCTACCAGTGCCCTTTTGTAGGATAAATTCCTTTTCCATAAAAGTGGCATGCCTACTGACCAAAATCTTTTGTTCAGTAGGGTGGTAGAACACATATCCTATACTATCTCTAGGATATCTGATAAATAGACATTTGTCTGCTCTAGCATCTAGTTTATGTCCAAAATTTCTTTTTACATAGGCTGGACATCCCCATATCTTAATATACTTAAGATTGGGCTTCTTACTTCTCCATAATTCATATGGAGTGCTAGAGACAGTTTTAGATGGTACTCTATTCAAGATATAAGTTGTTGTTTCCAAAGCATATCCCCAGAAAGTAAAAAGTAACTCCGTGAAGCACATCATGGACCGTACCATATCCAATAAAGTACGATTCCTCCTTTCAGCAACACCATTTAATTATGGTGTGTAAGGAGGAGTCCATTCAGAGATGATCCCCTTATCTTTAAGGTGATCAAGAAACTCAGTGGATAAGTACTCACCTCCTCTATCTGATCGGAGGATCTTTATACTTTTTCCTGTCTGTTTCTCTACCATACTTTGATACTCTAAAAAATTTTCAAAAGCATCGGACTTATGTTTCATTAGATACACAAATCCATACCTTGAAAAATCATCAGTAAATGTGATGAAGTATGAGTATCCACCATAGGCTTGAGTTGTCATAGGCCCACATACATCTGTGTGTATGAGTCCTAATAACTCTTTTGTCTTTTCTCCATGTCCACTAAATGGAGTCTTGGTCATCTTACCCATGAGACATGATTCACAAGTTCCTAATGACTCATAGTCATAAGGATCAAAGAAATTTTCTTTGTACAACTTGTTAATCCTAGTCTCACTAATATGTCCAAGTCGACAATGCCAAAGTAAGGTATTGTTAACATCATCTCTTTTCCGTTTGTTAGAAACATGAAAAATATTGTCATTGGTGGAAAGAGTTAAGAGACCATTGCAGAATATGCCATAACATATAATTTCATTAGATAAAGAAATTGAGCAGCCACTGCTCATTACATTCATAGTATATCCTTGTTTAAGTAACAAGGGTACAGATATGATATTTCTAATGATTTTTGGCATATAGTAACAATTCCTTAGCTCCAAGATCTTCCCTGAAGGTAACTTCAAAACATAAGTCCCTACAGCTTCTGCTTGGATGGGGTCCCCTCCAGCACCGTAGAGCTCAAAGTTACCTTCCTTCAATACTTTAAGCCCCTGAAGTCCCTGCAATGATTTGCAGATGTTATGACCACAGGCGGTATCCAACACCCAAGTATTTGAAATGGAAGAATCCAATGACAAAATAGTATGAACTTCTTTCATACCTTTTGGTGCCTCTGATGCATCAGGCTTCACACTTGCAAGGTAAATCTTGCAGTTCCTTTTCCAATGACCCGGCTTGCCACAATGAAAGCAGGTCATCTGTCCGGAGGCCTTCTTTCCTTTCTTCTTCTTAATGCCCCCTTTGGGATTCATCCTCTTACTGGAACCCCTTTTGCCTGTCTTCTTCTTATCCACAAGAAGAACTGGAGCCTTATTTTTCTTTACATGGCTCTCTGCTGTTTTCAACATATTCAACAGCTCAGGCAAGGAAGAATTAAGTTTGTTCATATGGTAATTAAGAACAAACTGTGAAAATGACTCTGGGAGTGATTGCAAGATCAAGTCTTGATTCAACTCCCCATCCATTACAAAACCTAATTGACCTAATCGAGTGATTAGATCAATTATCTTTAATACATGGTCTTGTACTGATGTACCTTCTGTCATCCTTGCACGGAACAACTGCTTAGATATTTCATATCTAGCAGTTCTACTGTGTTCTCCATAAAGCTCTTTTAAATTTAGCAGTATGGAGTTAGTATCCATGCTATCATGCTGCCTCTGCAACTCGTTAGTCATAGAGGCAAGCATAACATATTTGACAGTAAGTGAGTCATTTTGCCACATATTATATGTGGTCTTCTCCTCTTGCGAGGCATCTTCCCTTGGTGGTTCCAAAATTGGGGTATCAAGAATATAGGAAATTCTTTCTTGACTGAGTACTATTTTCAAATTTCTCAGCCAATCAACATAATTAGGCCCAGTCAATTTGTTGGCATCTAAAATACTACGGAGTGAGAGTGAAGAGGCCATTTATCTACATTTAAACAAAGAACGAAAACATAAGCAAACAACCATGAAATGACAACACATAATTAAATTAGGACTTTAATTTAATTATGTCTCCCACTATTTTATCGAGCATCATAACCCTCTATACGATGATCGAGAAACCTTAATTGATCTTTCTTAGTGGGGTTGAGATCCCAATCCCTTATAAAAGACCTTGTGTGTACACAACAAATCTTATATAAGTTCATAGGTAGGAAAACTCTTTCCAATTGTAACCTGTACAATTCTCAACTTATCTCGGCCTCTAAAATATTAATAGCCTTGTGTATACACAACAAACTATAATATTTTAGTTAAGTAAGACCCTTCATAGCCATATAGTCATGACTTAAATAGTAATACCCTTGTGTGTACACAACAAAATATTACTTTAAATCATGCCATAAACAAATAATTGTATTAGGCCAAAAATTATGTTAGTCACCATATTAGGTCTTGTGTGTACACAACAAACCTAGTATAGATCGTAACACAATGATGACCTATCATGAAGGAAGGCCAATAATAGTATTTTAACACCAAGCATGTTAGTCAAGAATTAAATCAATCAGATCGGCCAGGCTAGTGGAAGAGATGTGGGGGTCCCCCCGTTGCTTTCCTAGACACCAATTTAAAATTGGCCAGGTCAGTCAACGGAACCAATTAAAAACCACGATTCCCTTTACCTTCCCAGAACCACCTTTCTAGACACCGAAATGACTAATTATCCATCATGACTAATAATGCTTATCGGTTAACTATACTACCACTTAATATAATTTTAAGAGGGGTTTATGCAATACCAGCACATTCAATTAAAAGCTATCACATATATTAATACATGCTTTAAACTAAGCAAATATGTGAAATGTGTGCCATCATACTAGGACAACCATTTACCACATAATGGATACACCATTATGCCAGGGCAACCTTATTTCAGTATGATGGCTCCAGGGCTAATCATATCTCTAAGACAATTAGGGTTTCAGTGGAAAACCCTAACTGGTGGCAATCATCAAACTCATGTTCAATCAAAGACATGCATTGTGCATCAATATAAAAACTTTAACATGATACTACATCATGAATTGAACTGCATAAGTTTTAATCCTAATAAGGATGCTCTGATACCACTGTTGGATTCGGGAACCAGTGCGGAAGCGTAGATTTCAAAAATCTTATGAAATCAGGTCCGAACCCTAATCCCAAAATCTCCTTATTAGCAATTAAAACTTATGACTACATGCATCTCCAAATTTAAACATAGTTTAGATACTAACCTCAGATTGCTATATCCAGTCTGATGTAGAAATAAACTCCAAATTGAGTAGCCTTTTGAACACACCAGGCGTCCACTTGTACGCCCTCCGATGGTGATCCACACGGGCAGATGATCAAGACAGTGACTCCTTAATTGGGTTCCTTCCAATCAAGTTCTACCCCAAGAACTTGATATATGGGCTATTGGCTAGGACTCCTCTAGCCAAACGGGGACTGTAACCTTCTCTCTTACCCTTCTCCTAGTTTTTAGCAACTTTGGCCCCTTAAGACACTCTTGTCTTAAGAATAAGCCCTTGTCCTAAAATGAGACAAGGCTTGTCTTGGAGGGAGAAGAAAATTAAGACAAAATTATCTTAATGTAAGAAAGAAAGAAAAAGAGGCGCCTTCTTCCTTTACCGTCGGAGAGTTTCTCTCTCTGACTCTCCGTCTGTTCTGAGATTCGACAGAGCCTAGGCTCTGTAAAGGAATCAAAGAGGAAAGAGAGGAGGGGGAAACAATCTTCTGGAGAGGGAGAAGGAAAGAGAAGCAAGGCTTCACCGTAGAAAATCTGGAATAAATTTTTACGGTGAAGCCTTCTTCTTAAATAGGCGACAGAGAGGCGCCTTCTCATTTGAAAACATCCTCTCATGTCCCTCTCTCTCTTCTCACGTCTTCTGTCTTTATCTCATGGCCCTTGGGATTAATCTCACGGCCTTTGGGATGGGAAGACGCGAAGAAGGATCGTGAAAAACACAGAAGGGCGCGCGCAGAAAGAAGAGTCGCGCCCCTTCGGTGTTTCTCTTTTCTTTTTCACGGTATTTTTCCCTTTTTTGGAGAGTCCACGCCTAGGTGGACTCTCTTCCACGCCTTTTCAAAAAATCACCGGCCTTTTTTCTTTCTTTTCACGCAAAGACGCGTCTTGGAAAGAGTCCACGCGCGCGTGGACTCTTCTCCTTGCGCGCGCGCGTGGGAAAAGAAGCGGAGGGACTTAGGCGATGTGGGAAAGGGGTTTAGCCTCTTAGGTTAGCCCAATTGCTAGCCTACTATTAGCCCAAAGTGTTGAATCTTCAATTAGATTCAAACCGGAATGAATTTGGATCTAAAAAGACCAAATCGGAACCCTAACTCGAATCCGATTCAAGTAGAAGCCATGGTTTGCAACACATGCTAGTGTGTTCATCTGCAAACGAGATTTAATTCCAAATTAAAACCTTGATTATCTGTCCTAAGTGTGTGACCCATTGGGTTCCATACTTAGCCAGCAGTGGGTCCGAGTGCAAGTTGACCTAATCTGATCAGAACTCATTCTAATCGATTTAGGTCAAATCGAGCTAACTCGAGTCAGTCAATTAGGACTCCTCCTAATTTGTGATCCAATTAAACCATTTAATTTGATCAACCCACAAGACAAGATTGACGTCTAGCAACGTGTCATGTCTACCCGGAAGATATGGAAATTCTGGTGTAATTCCAAAACTACCCTTCAGTGGAAAGTTCCCGTACAATTCGATCCTTCAATCATCTTGCATCCCGAATATAACTATGGATATGGAATCATGTCAAATCCAGTTTATACTCATTCCCAGCTCAGTCATACACTAATGATTCAATTAATTTGATATTAGAAATCATTTCTAATATCTGTACTTTGATCAAAGATTTCCTGAATCATCATCTGACCTAATTTGGCTGGATGCAATCTCCTCCTACTAGGAGTGATCAATTCCTTGTTGACCTACTCATTTTCTTCATATACAATTCACCACACCCAGCGTCAACCTTGTGCATGACCCAGTGTCATGAATGAGATTGAACCAAAGCATGGGTTCATGTACATAAGGTATTATGGCAGTCTCAGGTCATAGGACTACTTGTACAACTCCCACTATGAGAAAACATCTATTGACAAGCAGCTAAGGCTCCATTAGATGTTCTCAAACTGGATCTATTCAGTGAACTCATTCACTAATGAGCACCCACATCCTTGTATTAGTGTCCTACATAAATGACTGTGAGAGCAGTCACCCTTTTCAGCATACATAGGATGTGCCAGTCTTACCGGAAACCCTGATCCCCAACTCAGGGTTCCTATGACTAGGAATATTCTAGATTAGGGTTTTAAGGCCTTAGATCTCACTGGTATGATCTCATCATAGCCCTACAACCATAGCCCTAATCTATGGGGTTCATCATATAATGACACAGCGAATGACGAAAAAATGATTGCCTTTATTAATTTGTCAATTTACAATGGTCTGGGAGATACAGATATTGGCTTATAGGGCATAATCCTTTCATCTTCCACCCTTCTTTCTTTTCTCTAGCTGATTGCTTGTTAAGTCACTCATCTTAGGGTTTCTTTTTTGTAGGGTTCTCCGGGATTCCGCTTCAAGAGGAAGGTTTACTTGACATAGATCCAGAAAACAAGAGGGGCCTTCAGTGGTATTATGTTCATGTCATCCGGGAGACCTCTTCAAGAGTGAATCTATTCTAATTGAAGGGCCAATGTCAGGTATGTCTAGTGTTGATTAAGTCTGCAAGGTTAAATTAGACCTAGCTTGGCTTGCGTGGTTCTCTTATGGTCCTATTCCTTTCTTATTCTGAGAGTCTCGATCACTAGGTTTATGTTAGATCCTTCGAGCTTCTTCACTAGATCTCTTTGATAGTTTATGTTGAGTTGTTTATATGCAAATAGGGAATTGCTTGGTTAATCATTTGCTAATCTCCATTAGGGTTGCATAGTTTCATTTTACATTCTACACCAAAGAGCTCATCACAAATCAAAGCACATTCTGAGATGCTTCCATCTCGTTCGAGAGATTGTCGAAAGACAAGAAGTCTGCATTAAAAGGGTAGAAACGAAGAACAACATAGCAGACCCGTTCACTAAGGCTCTATCACAGCGAGAGTTTGATCGCCATCTTAATTGTATGGGGTTAAGAATTAAAGGTGATTGGCTTTAGTGCAAGTGGGAGATTGAAAGATTATGCCCTGAAAGCCAATTGAAATATTGTATTTCGATCCCAAAATCAATGAATTGACATTATTATAATAAAGGCATTATTTTCATCATACGCTGTGTCTTTATGATTATATGATGAACCCCATAGATTAGGGCTATGGTTCTAGGGTTATGATGAGATCATACCAGTGAGACCTAAAGCCATAAAACCCTAATCTAAAATATTCCTGGTCGATGGGACATTGAGTTGGGGATCAATATTTCCGGCAAGACCAGCACATCCTATTATGCTTTGTGATGATGGTGACTGATCGCACAGTCACTTGTGTTTGACACTAATTCTAGGATGTGAGTGTTCATTAGAGAATGAGTTCACTGAATTGATCCAGATTGAGAATATCTAATGGAACCTTATCTGTTTGTCAATAGATAATTCTCATAGTGGGAGTAGTGCATGTGGTCCTTTGACCTGAGACTACCATGGTACCTTATATATATGAATCCATACTTTGGATCGCAATCAATCATGACACTGAGTCATGCACGAGGTGATACTGGGTATGGTGGATTGTATATGGAGGTTGTGAGTAGGTCAACAAGGAATTGATCAGCCCTAGTACAAGGGAATTGCATCCAGCTAATTTCAATTAAATGATGGATTCAGGAAATCTTTGATCAAAGTATGAACATTAGAGTTAATTTCTAATGGTTCATTAATGAATCATCATTATAAAGATTGAGCTAGGGATGAATATGAAATTGGATTTGACAAGTATCCATATTCATAATCATATTCGGGATGCAAGTTGATCAAAGGACTGAATTGCCCGGTAACTCACTACTGAAGGGTATTTTGGTAATTCCACCAAATTTCCACATCTTCCTGGTAGACATGATACATTGCTAAATGTCAATCTTGTCTTGTAGGTATATGATTGAATTATGGTAATTCAAATCAGTTAATTAGAATTAGATTCTAATTGACCGAGTCGAGCTAGTTTGAGTTGATCTAAATCGACTTAGTTGAGATCTAACCGAATTAAGTCAAATAGCACTCGGACCTACTGTTGGCTAGGTGTGGAACCCAATGGGTCACACACACAGTGGGGGATGATTTGGATGTTTATCTGACACCCTTGGATCTGGATCTGATGGTCAGAAAAATTAAGGAAAAAGATCCGTCGTTTTTCGGTCGCAAATCCGTCTCCAAAAGTCGTGATTATTACTGAAGTTTTTTCGAGAGTCCTCCTCGTCGAAAAAATGAAAATTAAATCGAAGAATCATGATTTTTGGTTGAGGGGACGCGTGAGGAATGAGGGATCGTGATTCCTGGGGTTTCAGAGGGTTGCGTTATTTTAAGAAGACGCCCCTCTGAAATCTATAAAAGGGATTGGGTTCTTGGGGGTTTTTTCTGATAATCAAATTCAGAGATCATATTCCTCTCCTCCTCTCTAGAATACTCCTTTCCTTTATGCTTATTGGGTATTGTTTCCCTTACAGAGATAATCTCTATCGAAACTCTGACCCTAAACAAGAATAAGAGGAAGGTCTTGAACGGTAAAGGAAAGGAAAAGGAAGGATATGTTCTTCTTCTTTTCTTTCTTGAATTAAGATACTACTTGTCTTAATTTCTTCCTCCAATTCAATTCAAGAAAAGGAATTCAAGAAAGGGAATTCAAGAAAAGAATTCAAGAAGAGGAAAGAAGGAAGAAAAGAAATTTTCAAGAAAGAAAATTTCAGCCTAAAAGTGCAAGAATTGAATTTTTGAAAAAGAATTCAAGAAGAGGAGCCAAGAACAAGAAATTGTTGTCTTCATCTTTTTCTGTGTGGATCACCATTGGAGGGTGAACATTTGGGCACCTGGTGGAGATTCAGAGTTTGGATTTTAGCAATACAGGTTAGTACTTTTATATGAGTTTAATTCTTATATATACATGTTATATGTTTTAATTCTTTTAAGGAGATCTTGGGTTAAGGGTTTGGTGAAGATTTCATAAAGATAAAAATTTTAAAATCTATGTTTCTGCCTTGCCACCGAACCCTATAGACCAAAGGAGTGTGGTGACACTGATGTGATCTGCAAGTGGGATATATGATATCTCATTGAACGTGACTCCGTGTAGCCCCTTTCTGCCCAAGGGATACTCATAATTGGATATGGGTATATATGTCCCTCTAACCTGAGGTTATCATGGTAGCTTGCAAGCAACTCCCTGTGCTTTGGTGCTGGACTACCCGGATTTCTAATCCGGTGATGGAAGGTTTCTGGGTACAGGCAAGTACTTGTGGAGCAGTGGTGGACCAAGATGGAATTGTCCTATCCGAATAGTTTGGATTGAATGTCTTGCAGTGTCTCAATTTAGCAAATCCTCGGCTGGGGTAGTCCTAGTGAGGAGTCACTGGACTTGCGAGGTTGATACATGTTGTGGATTGACTCAGCTAGGGTTGGCAGCTAACACTAGGTCATCCTGAGCATTGGAGGTCAAAGGGATGAATTATATGGTAACCATATGCCAAAGGTTCGATTGATTGCTCTCGCATCTTCGACCTATCCGGATGCCGGGACCCATACTAGATGGTATCTTATGCTGGTACTGGAATTGTTCCAGTGCTACCACCTAGGTTCGAACCTATGAGGTCATATGCTATAGAAGATCTCTCCCTGATCCAGGTACCGATTTATGATTAGGAATCATTTCGGTAACAGTTTGATTGAGCACACTTTGGATTGACTCTATTTTGGGTCGATTAGAATTGTTCGGGTCTACCGAGAATTATTTCTGGCAAACCAGGACTTGACCAAGCCATTTATTAATTAGATTTTGATCTAATTGGTTTGTGAACTAGTTTAGAACCGGTTTGGGATTTTTAAACCCGTTGTGAACCGGTTTTGAACCATTCACACGGTAATGCATGGCTTGGGCGAACAGGGCTTTCAAGGCATCTCTTCATCTCCCTTCTCATTGGTTTTTGGCTGGAATTAAACCATCGATTAAAGGCTCTTGTCTGATTGCTTGAAAACGAATTTGATTCGTTCTTATACCTGGTGGCTTTTCATTTTCCCAGGAGGTCTTTTAAGCTCCCAAATATCATCGTTTCATTGCTTTGGCTGTTATATAATTTCTGGGCGGTGAATTAGCTAAGAGGCTAAAAAACCGTGAGAGCATCTCCTTCCTTTGAGAGCTTGATCCATCCTTTCCACCACTAGTTTTTGGGTTGGAGTTTTGTTGAGAGATTGGGAGAGAAAGAGTTCCAAATCCCTTGTTTTAGTTGCTGCTCAACGTGTGGAAGGAAGCTTTGTTTTAGTAAAAACAAATTTCAGAACTTTGTGTTCTATTTCTTCATTCCTCCCTCCCACCATATCACTGAAAGTAAAATTGGGTTGCTAGTGCCTACACTAAGCATGCAACAGCACAGGGAATAAGTATGTATTTTAAAACTATTTTAAAATAACAGCGAAAACAACCTACTCCGCATAGGATCTAACATCTTCAAGATGCATGTACAGGCAAAAGAAGGCATGAACAGGTCATGTAATATTTATAAACAAATTGGTAAACTTAGATCAAGGCATGCATGAAAAATAAAACCAGAAATATTACCTTATTCCTGCTTGAAATAAAGCAGGGATAACTTTGGAATAGCTGGAATACTTGGAATAAATTTATTCCAGTCTTCTTCTTCTTCCAGCAGCCTTTTGAAACGTTATTTCTTCTTCTCTCCAATAGCAGCAAAATTCAAACCAAATGGCAATCTTTTGGTCTTTACTACTGCAACAACATCAAGGGGACTTGTTGACAAATTTTGCTTCAATGGAGAAGTATTGGATCGATCATCCAACGTTACCGAAGTTCTTTCACCCAGGAATTTCAGAACCTGCAACCAAAAATAGAGCAAGCAAAAGCAGCAGCAATGGAGGTACAATTGGCTCCCAGGTGCTCAGGAGAACACCCTCTAGAGGGGGGACACGCCTGGGCTTCCTTTGATCTGGTTCTCGCACGATGCTAGTCACCGGAAAGCCTTGAAATGGTGAGGGGAGAAAGAAGAGTAGAATACTCTATTCTGCAATTCGTTTTCTCCAAAACAGAACTTCTTCTTCCACCGATTGAGCACCAACAAAATAGGGGATTTGGAACTCTTTCTCTCCTAATCTCTCAACAAAACTCCAGCCCAAAAACCAGCGGTGGAAAGGATGGATCAAGCTCTCAAAGGAAGGAGACGCTCTCATGGTTTTTCAGCCTCTTAGCTAATTCACCGCCCAGAAGTTATATAACAGCCAAAGCAATGAAACGATGATATTTGGGACTTGCAATGAAATGGCACTCACAGTGTCTCAATTTAGTAAATCCTCGACCGGGGTAGTCCTAGTGAGGAGTCACTGGACTTGCGAGGTTGAGACATGTTGTGGATTGACTCAGCTAGGGTTAGCAGTCTAACCCTTGGTCATCCTGAGCATTGGAGGTCAAAGGGATGAATTATACGGTAACCGTATGCCAGATGTTTGATTGATTGCTCTCGAATCTTCGACCTATCCAGACGCCGGGCCCATTGCTCTATGGTATCTTGTACTGGTACTAGAATTGTTCCAGTGCTATTGCCTAGGTTCGAACCTATGAGGTCACATGCCATAGAGGATCTCTTGCTGATCCAGGTACTGATTTATGATTAGGAATCATTTCTGTAATGGTTTGATTGAGCATACTTTGGATTGACTCGATTTTGGGTCGATCAGAATTGTTTGAGTCTACTGGAAATTGTTTCTAGGAAACTAGGACTTGACCAAGCCATTTATTAATTAGATTTTGATCTAATTGGTTTGTGAACTGGTTTAGAACCAGTTTGGGATTTTTAAACCCATTGTGAACTGGTTTTGAACCATTCACATGGTAATGCATGGCTTGGGCGAACAGGGCATTCAAGGCATCTCTTCATCTCCCTTCTCATTGGTTTTTGGCTGATTTAATCCACCATTAAATGGTTCTTAATTGCTTGGTTGCAACAAATTTGATTAGTTCCAAAAACCTGTAGGCCTTTTGTTTTCCCAGCGTGTCTTCTCAGCTCCCTAAATGATCAGTTATTCATGCTGATATATAATATTCTGGGTGGTGAAAATTTCAGTAAGGTCTTCTTCCTAGATAGCTACTACCATCCTTTCAATCAAAGAGTTTTATGGGCCTGGGTATATGTTAAGAGATTGGGAGTGAAACTTCTTTTGATCCCCTTATTTCGTTGGTGCTCAATTAGTGGAAGATTGGATTGTTTTGGAGAAAACAAATATGAGAACAAAGCATTCTACTCTTCCTTCTTCCCTCTCACCGTTTCAAGAGCTTCCGGCGACTAGCATCGCGCGAGAAACTAAATCAGAGGAAGCCTAGATGTGTCCCCCTCTAAGGGTGTTCTCTTGAGCACCTGTGAGCCGTATCAATCACCATTGCTGTTGGTTTTTGTTTGTCCTATTTTTGGTTGCAAAAATTCTGCTGCTGCTCTTGGAGAAGAGATAAAGGACTTCAAAATTGTTGGAAGATTGATGCATTTCCCTCTCCATTGAAGCAAGAGGTTACCTTGCTGTTGTTGCAGAAGAAGAGACCAAAGGATTCCTATTTTTGGTTTGGGCTTTGCTGCTATTTGAAAGAAGAAGAATTCAACATTTAAAAGGTTGCTAGAAGAAGAAGATAGGAATAAAGTTATTTCTGATATTCCAGCTATTCCAGTATTATCCCTACTTTATTCCAAGGTAAAATTTCTGATTTTAATTTTCATGCATGCGTAGATCTAGGTTTATATAATTGTTTATAAATATTACATGCCCACTTCATGCCTTGTTTTTCCTATACATGCATCTTGAATATGTTAGAACCTGTGTGGAGTAGGTTGTTTCCATTGTTATTTTAAAAAATATTTTAAAATACCATACCTGCTTCCTGTGCTGTTGCATGCTTAGTGTAGGCACTAGCAACCCTAGTTTTACTTTCAATGGTATCAGAGCTATAGGTTTCAGGTGTAACATATCTTGTATGCATGTATAGTAGATTAAACTGTTTAATCTTTTGATATGTATCTGTATCTTAATCATAGGGTATGATTAGAGAGTACTTTTAGGAACCTAGTTGAGACCTTCACCATGACTGTGTGTTTTTGGCACGATGCGGTTCATCTGTGTTGGCCTCTTCAGAAGGATCCTTTAAGGAAATATATGAAATTAAAATTGTTTTAATTCAGATACATTTTTTGGCATCTCTTAGAACTTTCTTTTTGGCTATGTAATATTTATAAAAGAATAAACTAGATATGATGCATGAAATGGTATGTAAAAGGAGTTTTACATGTTTTGATTAAAATTGTTTTAATTAAAATATTGGCTTATATTCAAACAATTTTGAACTGTATGATTAAATTAAATGACAAGTTGTCTTAGGGTTTATGAAACCTAATGTCATTTAAATAAGCCAATTGGGTTAATTGGGTTATCTATCTAATTGGGTCCATTACCTGGGTTAGACCTATGTTTAGTTGAACTGGATAATAAGAAGACTAATCAAAAGTTGATTAAGGTCCTTTTATAACTATTTGAATAGTTAGATAAGTTAGTCCATTCATCTAAAATGGATCTAATTAGTCGCTCCATGGAAGCCCGAGTTTTTAGGCTAATCTGATCGAGTCTGGTAAACCGGTTGGTGTCGAGGTAGGTTTGGCATTGTGATCATGGTTGCATGAGGCTACCTCTTTCTTGGCCAACTTGGTTGGTGTCTAAGAAAGATGGTTAATGGTGGATACTCACCAATGATCTCACCTACCTGGCCAGTCATGTTGACCAGAACTGATTAGAAAATCTCATTGACTCGAGTTAACCCATGTCACCCAGGTTGATCAATCTGACTGATCGGTAGGTGCCCATGGATCAATTGTTGTATTGGTTCAACCCTCCTGAAAACTGATTCGTTCAGTGGGAGGATGATCCATGTTCTTGTCTCATTCTTCTGTCACAACCTAAAATCTTCTAAAATTATTAGGTCTTGAAAAAGACTAAGTCAAAGAGTTGATGGTATCTTTACCTCCCATTAAGTGAGTTAGTAATGTATCCTTTAACTTGGTGTTTATCGGCAGTTTCATAGAACGGGTGTGCATCTGGTTACTGGAATTGCTCTCTCATAGATGATGGTTCAGTGCAACCTTCTTAACGGTGATCAGGTGAGCCGGCCATAGTCGAGTTTGGTTATTCGTTGGTTGGAAGTGTTGGATTTATTATGTTAATGGTTGGACCTAACCGGAGACCCGCAATAGGAGGCCCCTAGGCCGATTGGGATGCTCTCTGGGGCAAAATAAATTACTGGAAGTTGCTTAGGAAAGAAATTGGTTAGTGAACCTACCTTTAGATGCGTATGGGTGAGCTGGTCATAGTCGAGCTCATACGTGGTCTATTGGATTTCAGTACCCACTATGAAATAGTGATTTCACGGATTGGAGTTAGAGGCTCCAAATCTGAAAAATTAGTGGGAGACACCTTTAGAGTAAAGTCCAAGTTTTTTGGTTAATTAGTTGATTCATAATTTAATATGGTCTTGTTTTTTCCTTTCAGATGTCTACAAATCTTTCACTTTGGTCACTTCTCGAAAATGAGAAGTTGAAGAGTCACAACTTCAATAATTGGTATCGAAAGTTGAGGATTGTCCTGGAGCATGAACGGATCCTTTATGTGATAATGGATCCAGTACCTGAAATCCCTTCTACGAATGCTTGGAGTTTGGTCAGGGACACTTATCAGATTTGGGTTTCTAATCGGACTACTGTCTGATGCATTATACTAGTAGCAATGAACGATGAGTTCAGTCACAAGTTCAAGGAGGCCCAACTAGATGAGATTCTTCAAAAGTTGAAGGAATCTTTCGGCACGCCGGATGATGTAGAGCGATATAAAGTGTCTTGTGCCATCTACAATGCCAAGATGCTGAATGGTGGTTCTATCACTGATCATGTATTGTACATGATCGAGCTGATAGAAAAGTTGGGCAAGCTCGGATGTCCCTTGCACGAGCAGCTCAGCAAGGATGCGATCTTGAATTCTCTGCCCTCCTCCTATCTTGACTTTCTCGACCATTATAGAATGAACTAGCCTACAGTCAATTACCATGGTTTGATGGGATTACTACAGACTTTCAAGAAAGACCACCAACTGAACAAGGGGGTGGTGAATTTAGTAGGAGGTTCAAGAGGTCGTCGTCCCTTTAAGAAAGGGAAGAATAAAAGGAAGGGAAAGAAGGTGCTGAATGCTCCTAGCCTGAGTCAGACCAAGAAAGTGAAAGCTGACCAATCTATTGCAGAGTGCTTTTTTGCAAGAAGTGGGGACACTGGAAGAGGAACTGTCCTCTTTACCAAGTATCCCTTAACCCGAACAGGCCAAGGAAGGGAAAGCAGTAGACTGCTGGACAAGGTATTTATATGATAAAACCTTGTAATTTCTCTATTTGTGATACTGCTAACTGGGTATTGGATACCGGTAGTCCTATTCATGTTTATAATTTGTTACAGGGACTGCAGGTTAGCAAGAGATTCGAGGATGGGGAACAGTTCCTGAGCGTCGGGAATGGAAATCATGTTCCAGTACTGGCGATCAGAGTTCTGAATCTTGTCTTTGAGTCTTGTACTATCGAGTTAGTTGACTGTCATTACTGTCCTAGTTTTATTATGTGCATAATCTTTGTAGGCCTTTTGGCCAATTGTGGTTTTGAACTATCAATAAAAGGAGATATTTGCCAAGTTATTTTGAATAACTCAGTGATAATGAAAGCTAAGTTAGATAATGGCATTTATGTACTGTCAAGGCTTGTTTGTGTAATGTACATATCTAGCAAACGCCCAAGGTTAGAAAATGTCAGTGATCTATATCTTTGGCACTGTAGGCTAGGTCATGTTAACCAGAATAGGATAAACAAGATGCGAGGAGAAGGCCTCCTTAACGTCAGTGATTCTGAATCACTACCTACTTGTGAATCCTGTTTACTTGGTAAAATGACCAAGTCACCTTTTACTGGAAAAGGTGAACGAGCCACAGAATTTCTGAGTCTCATACATACTGATGTATGCGGACCCATCATAGTTAGTGCCAGAGGTGGATACAGATATTTCATTATGTTTATAGATGACTTTTCTATGTTCGGTTATGTCTTTTGGATGAGACATAAATCTGAGTCGTTTGAAATGTTCAAACGATATCGTAATGAAGTAAAGATTAAACTAGAAAAAGTATTAAAACCCTTCGATCTGATCAAGGCGGTGAATACCTATCTGGTGAGTTTCTGACATATCTTGAGGAGAATGGGATTCTCTCTCAATGGACTCCTCCAGGAGCACCACAGTTGAATGGTGTGTCCGAAAGGAGGAATCGAACCCTGTTGGACATGGTTCGATCCATGATGGGCTTTGCAACTCTGTCACTATCCTTTTGGGGATATGCACTTGAGACAGCTTGTCACTTGTTAAATATTGCTCTGAGTAAATATGTTGTCTCCACTCCATATGAGATGTGGACTGGACGTAAGCCCTCAATCTCACACCTTCGAGTTTGGGGTGTTCGGCATATATAAAGCATTTAGACTCAGATAAACTTGGTCCTAAGTCTGATCGGAGCTTGTTTATTGGTTATCCTAAGAAAACCAAAAGATATTTCTTCTACTTGGAGGATGAACAGAAAGTGTTCGTCGCTCTTAGGACTATCTTTTTGGAAAAGGAGTTCATTGGAAAAGGAACTGTAGCCTCTAAGATTGAACTTAGTGAAGTTCAGTCAATAGAAGAAGCTGCACACTCTAAGGACATCATAGAACCGGCTGTGATTGGATCACACCCAGAACCCATTATAAGGAGATCCGGTAGAGTACTGTGTCAACCGGATAGATACTACGGTTTCTTGGTCGGGACGGCGATCCCATTGAGCTCGACGAGAACGATGAGGATCCGATCACCAATATGGATGCACTTCAGAGATCTGACTCTGAGTCATGGCTTGGAGCCATGCAATCCGAAATGGAGTCCATGGAGATCAACAATGTATGGACATTGGTTGATCCGCCTGAAGGGATAAAACTCAACGGGTGCAAGTGGATCTTCAAGAGGAAAAGGGGCACAGATGGGAAGGTGGAGACCTATAAAGCCCGTCTGGTTGCCAAGGAGTATCATCAGCGATATGGTATCAATTATGATGAGACTTTATCTCCTGTGGCAATGCTCAAGTCCATTCGGATCATGCTTGCCTTAGCAGCATATTTTGATTATGAGATCTGGCAGATGGATGTCTGAACTGCTTTCCTAAATGGGGAGCTGGAAGAGGAGGTGTATATGATATAGCCTGAAGGGTTCACATCCTCAGATGAGTCAAAAGTATGCAAGTTATAGAGGTCCATTTATGGACTCAAGCAAGCATCTCGAAGTTGGAACTTACGATTTCATAGATGTATCAAATCGTATGGCTTCGTTAGGAACGGAGAAGAACCGTGCATTTATAAGTGGGTTAATGGTTCTGTGATTGTATTCCTGGTACTGTATATTGACGACATTCTCTTAATCAGGAATGACGTCGCAGGATTACAAGGAATAAAGGTCTGGTCATCATTTCAGTTCTCCATGAAGGACTTGGGTGAAGCTTCTTACATACTGGGTATGAAGATCTATAGAGATAGATCTAAGAGGCTTTTGGGATTGTCCCAGTCTACGTACATTGATACCGTGCTGAAACGGTTTAGCATGAAAAATTCCAAGAAAGGCTATCTTCTTATAGGTTCTGGAATTACTTCTTTCTAGGAAGGATTGTGTGACAACTCCTGAGGAAAGATAGCACATGAGTAGAGTACCTTATGCTTCTGCAATAGGCTCTATCATGTATGCTATGACATGTACTAGTCCAGACATGGTATACTCACTAGGAGTAGTGAGAAGATACCAGTCTGACCTAGGTGAGGCGTATTGGAAGGTGGTTAAGTCCATCCTGAAGTATTTGAGAAATACTAAAGACCAATGACTGATTTATGGAGAATTTGACTTGAAACTTGTGGGGTATACTGACTCCAGTTTCCAGTCAGATAGAGATGATAGCAGGGTGTGTCAGGGTTTGTATTTACCTTGAATGGAGGAGCGATGTACTAGAAAAGTTCCAAGCAGGTGACAGTTGTAGACTCGGTATGCGAGGCAGAATACCTTGCAGCATCAGATGCAGCGAAGGAAGCCGTATGGTTGTGGAAGTTCCTTAGAAAGCTAGGGTTGGCATCTTCCCTAGATGGTTCTATTCTAGTGTACTGTGACAACACTGGAGCCATTGCTCAAGCTAAGGAGCTGAAAGCTCATCGCCGCACCAAGCATATTCTATGGCGCTACCACCTCGTACATGAGATCGTAGAACGAGGCGACATCAATCTTATGAAGATAGATGGAAAGGAAAATCTGGCCAATATTTTTACTAAAGCCCTCGGAATAATAGAGTTCGACTTTTGTAAAAGGGAAATGGGTATTAGATACTATTTTGATTGGCTTTAGTACAAGTGGGAGTTGTTGGGAAATGTGTTCCAAAGCCAATCTCCTAGGTTGTAGGCGGTTGAATTGAGTATTGTATTCTTTGTACGAATTAATAAATATTATTTTGGCAGCTCATCACATTCTTATTTTTCCCTATAATGAACTCTTTTTCAATGTGATGAAGTCCTTAGGACTACATTGACTTCAATATAGAGAGGATATATCGAGTGGTCCTTAAACCAGGTTCATGACCAAAGGATACGTTGTACTGGATGGCAATGTATCAAGTGTAGGTTGTTGTGGTTCACATCGTTTGGTTGTCCTCTTGACCAAATGAGTGTGGTGACACTAATGTGATCTATAAGTGGGATATATGATATCTCATTGAACGTGACTCCATGTAGCCCCTTTCTATCAAAGGGATACTCACGATTGGATATGGGTATATGTGTCCCTCCGACCTGAGGTCATCATGGTAGCTTGCAAGCAACTCCCTGTGCTTTGGTGTCAGACTACCCAGATTTCTAATCCGGTGATGGTAGGTTTCTAGGTACAGGCAAGTACTTGTGGAGCAGTGGTGGACCAAGATGGAATTGACCTGTCCAAATAGTTTATACTGAATATCTCGCAACATCTCAATTTAGCAAATCCTCGATTGAGGTAGTCCTAGTGAGGAGTCACTGGACTTGCGAGGTTGAGACATGTTGTGGATTGACTCAGCTAGGGTTGGCAGTCTAACCCTAGGTCATCCTGAGCATTGGAGGTCAAAAAAAAGAATTATACGATAACTATATGCCAGAGGTTCGATTGATTGTTCTCGCATCTTCGACCTATCTGGACATCAGGACCCATTGCTAGATGGTATCTTGTGCTGGTACTGGAATTGTTCCAGTGCTACCACCTAGGTTCGAACCTATGAGGTCACACACCATAGAGGATCTCTCCCTGATCCAAGTACCGATTTATGATTAGGAGTCATTTCGGTAATGGTTTGATTGAGCACACTTTGGATTAACTCGGTTTTAGGTCGATCATAATTGTTCGGGTCTACCGGGAATTGTTTCTGGGAAACTCGGACTTAACCAAGCCATTTATTAATTAGATTTTGATCTAATTGGTTTGTGAACCAGTTTATAACCGGTTTGGGATTTTTAAACCCGTTGTGAACCGGTTTTGAACCATTCACACGGTAATGCATGGCTTGGGCGAATAGGGCTTTCAAGGCATCTCTTCATCTCCCTTTTATTGGTTTTTGGCTGATTTAATCCACCATTAAATGGTTCTTAGTTGCTTGGTTGCAACATATTTGATTCATTCCAGAAACCTGCTGGCCTTTTGTTTTCCCAGCGTGTCTTCTCAACTCCCGGTTGTTCACGCTGATATATAATATTCTGGGTGGTGAAAATTTTAGTGAGGTCTTCTTCCGAGATAGCTACTACCATCCTTTTAACCGGAGAGTTTTATGGGCCTAGGTATATGTTAAGAGATTGGGAGTGAAACTTCTTTTAATCCCCTTGTTTAGTTGGTGCTTAATCAGTGGAAGATTGGATTGTTTTGGAGAAAACAAATCTGAGAACAGAGCATTCTGTTCTTCCTTCTTCCCTCTCACCGTTTCAAGAGCTTTCGGTGACTAGCATCGCACGAGAAACCGGATCAGAGGAAGCCCAGGCGTGTCCCCCATCTAGAGGGTGTTCTCTTGAGCACCTGTGAGCCGTATCAATCACCATGGCTGCTGGTTTTTGTTTGTCCTATTTTTGGTTGCAGAAATTCTGCTGCTGCTCTTGGAGAAGAGATAAAGGACTTCAAAATTATTGGAAGATTGATGCATTTCCCTCTCCATTGAAGCAAGAGGTTACCTTGCTGTTGTTGCAGAAGAAGAGACCAAAGGATTCCCATTTTTGGTTTGGGCTTTACTGCTATTTGAAAGAAGAAGAGTTCAACGTTTCAAAAGGTTGCTAGAAGAAGAAGACAGGAATAAAGTTATTCCTGATATTCCAGCTATTCTAGCATTATCCCTGCTTTATTCCAAGCAGGAATAAGGTAAAATTTCTGATTTTAATTTTCATGCATGCCTAGATCTAGGTTTATATAATTGTTTATAAATATTACATGCCCACTTCATGCCTTGTTTTGCCTGTACATGCATCTTGAATATGTTAGATCCTGTACGGAGTAGGTTATTTCCGCTGTTATTTTAAAAAATATTTTAAAATACCATACCTGCTCTCTGTGCTGTTGCATGCTTAGTGTAGGCACTAGCAACCCTAGTTTTACTTTCAGAGACCGCCGTGCCATGGTTTGAGTTTCTGTTGATCTTTTCCTCTTTCATCGCTGGTGGGAATTCTAGCCTTCGCATGGCAGGGAGAGACCTCCCTTCTGGAGGCTCGGCCTTGGCAGCGTGAGCATGACCCCAGTCGGGAGTTGACCTCAAATAGAGGGCTCACCTCATGAGTATGACTCTGATTGGGAGCTGACCTCGATAGGAGGGCTTGCCTTGGCAGCATGAGCATGACCCCAACTAGGAACTGATCTTAGATGGAGGGCTCTCCTTATGAGCACGACTCCGACTGGGAGCTGACCTCGGTAGGAGGCTTGCCTTGGTAGCATGAGCATGACCTGGGCCGAGAGCTGACCTTAGATGGATTGCTTGCCTTGGTAGCATGAGCACGACCCCGGTCAGGAGCTGATCTCAGATGGAGGGCTCACCTCGTGAGCACAACTCTGGCTGGGAGCTGACCTTGGTAGGAGGGCTCGCCTTGGCAGCATGAGCACGACCCCGATTGGGAGCTGACCTCAGACGAAGGGCTCACCTCATGAGCACAACTCTAGGTGGGAGCTGACCTCGGCAAGAGGGCTTGCCTTGGCTCTTCGTCGGGCTGCCATGTCTAGGTGGCGAATCTCTTGCCAGCATGGCTGCCGACGGGCTCCACCTCAGCAAAGGTGCCACATCAGTACCTATTGGAGTTAAGCCACTATGGTACTTATGTAGGGTCTAGAAAGTTTCCTCCAAGTCTACCACATGCTTACAATATAGCTTTTAACTAGCATGTCATCGATATAAACTTTTATATTATAGCTGATTTGATTGCTGAAGACTTTATTGATCAAGCACTAATAGGTGGCTCTTACATTCTTTAGATCGAAGGGCATGACCTTATAGTAGTACAACCCTTGGTCTAAAATGAATGGGTCTTCTCTTCATCCTCAAGCACTATTTGGATCTGGTTATACCAGGAAAAGGCATCCATGAAGCTGAGGGTCTCATGCATAGAGGTTGAATCCACCAGTTGATCAACCCTTGGTAGAGGGAAGTAGTCCTTCGAGAATGCCTCGTTCAAGTTGGTGAAGTCGTTACATGCCCATCACTTGCCATTGGCTTTCTTTACTAGACCTTAGATGAATTTGGCTTCCAAAAGCTTTTCCACCTTCTGCTTGATGGCATGCTGGTGCTTAGGGGGTGAAGCTTCATTTCTATTGACAAACTAGGAGGCATATAAGGTTGACATTGAGGTGACGTACCATGACCTTAGGGTCGATGCTTAGCATGTTGGTTGCTATTCACATGAAATATCAGTGTTTGCATGCAGAAACTCCACTAGTCGGGTTCTAGATTCCTCACTCCCGACATACCCCACTCGAGAGGGGTCAATCGAGTTCAGGGAAGCATGAACTAGTTTCTTTGCAGGCTCTCCTTGCTATAGCATCTACTGGTCCCAGAGGTCAAGAAGCTCAATGGACAAGGCTTCCTTGGGCTTCTACTTTAGGTTTGCCACATAGCATCACCTTACCAAGGCCTAATCACCTCATCCTCTCCCATTCCATAGGGAGTGGGAAACTTCATCAATAGGTGATAGGTTGAGACCACGACCCATAAAGCATTCAAGCCAGGCCTCCCCAAGATGGCATTGTAGGTTGCTAGGATTTTGACTACCAAAAAATCAAGAAGGACCTTGGCCTAAGTCAGGACCCGGCCAGCTATCAAAAGGAGTGTCATGATGTCCTCGATGGGAATGACATCCTTAGAGAAACCAATTAAAGAAGTGCTTATCCTTGGGAGGTGCAATCCTTGGGTAGACCCATCCACGAGAAAGTATCGTAGAACAAAATATCTATGGAGCTTTCATTATCCACCAGGATTCTTTTTACATCACTATTTAATATGGCAAGGGAAATAACCACAGAGTCATCATGTAGGAACAGGATTCCATTGGCATCAGCAATGGAAAAGGTAATAGGCTTTTCTCTTGTCCTTTGGCATTTAGGTTGAGGGATTTCTATCTGGGCCACCTTGGCATATGCTTGCCACCTAGAAAAGCTTGCCCCTTAGTAGCTAGTCTGTCGAAGATGGTGTCAACGAGGATTCTATTCTCTATAGGAGGTTTGGCTGTAGGCTAAAGTTCTTGACTAGCAGCCTTCGAGGCATTAGGCTAACTAACATAGCTGCATAGGTAGTCTCACCAAATTAGTGACTCGGTCTCCCTTTTTACAAAGATGCAGTCCTCAGTGTTGTGCCTATAGTCCCAATGAAATTGAGAATACTTCTTAGGATCCTTCTGAGCCTTCTTGTTCAACTTTCCTGACCATTAGACAATATCCTGATCTTTGATCTCCATCAAGATTTGCCCACAGGGAGCATTTAGAGGGGTGAAGTTCTCTTGGTGAGGTGGCCTAGGTCTTCTGGATCGGTAGTGGAACTCCTTGTCCTACATCTTCTTCTACTATTATTATGGTTGGTGTTGAAGGGGAAGAATAGGACAAGAGTGGTCCTCTCGAGGACATTTTCGATTTTCCTTCTCCTTTTACTTTTCTATCATGTCTTTCTTGGTGTTGATTACTTTTCAGTATAGGCCAAAAGCTCAAGAAGGCTCTAGAGGAACTTCTTAGAAAGGGAGAAGTAAAAATTGTCTCCACAGTCTTCTCTTTAGGGCTGACATGGTGATGGAGGGTTATAGACCATAAACCTGTAGCATAGTCACTTTAAAGCGACCCATATAGTGGCGAAGAGACTCTCCTTCTTCTTGCTAGATATAGAAGAAGAAGTTAGAGTCTCACTCAGGTCTCTTGCTACTTTGGAACTAGGCCATAAATCATTGGCCAAACTCTTTGAAGGAATAAATCAACCCTAGAAGGAGCTAAATATACCAAGGTCTTGCCACTTGCTTGAAGGTGGGTGAAATTTTTTGCACATGAGGGTGTCTGATGTCCCATTAAGTAGCATGAGGGACCTAAAGCTCTCTAGGTGGTCGAATGGGTCGGAGGTGCCATCATAGGCCTCCATAATAGGGGCTTTGAAGTGGTGAGGCACTGGTTCTTCCATGATCTTACAAGAAAATGGGGGGCAAACCATAAACCAAGGTCTGCCATCAGAATATAGATTCTGATGTCCCATTAAGTAGCATGAGGGACCTAAAGCTCTCTAGGTGGTCGAATGGGTCGGAGGTGCCATCATAGGCCTCCATAATAGGGGCTTTGAAGTGGTGAGGCACTGGTTCTTCCATGATCTTACAAGAAAATGGGGGCAAACCATAAACCAAGGTCTGCCATCAGAAAATAGATTCTGCTAGCAAAGCTTCCTCAAGTAGTTGTCCATCTCTTGAAGCTTGTGGGCCAACTCGCCTCGTCGGCTAGACCATCTGGCAGGGTGATGGCTTGAAGATTCCTCTAGTGATGTGTCCTATATAGAGGAGGAAATAAACACAGGAGTTAGATGGGTGCACCTCGTTTGGCTCCCAATGGGAGTGATGACTATGAGATGTGGTGGGCTAGGGCGAGGCTCAGCAGGGAGTTCACCTTGCTCTCTAGGTCAATTGCCTCACTCAGGAGGCCTCTAGCTCTATAGTGTGGGTGACCCCAAGCTCAGCGTGCACCCCAGGCTCACCTTTAGCTCTATAGTGTGGGCTGCTCACCTTGCATGGAGAAGGTAACTGTGATGGAGATGGATGGTGGGTTAGTTCTGCTTTTAGTCTTGGTGGAGTCTGTTGTAGACCCTGCACCAGGGCATTAGTGCCTGGTTTGCTAGGAGAGTTGATAGTCGGAGCAATTGAAGGTCCCCCCTCTCCTCCTTTCAGAAGGACTAGGAACGGGGTAGCCAAGGTTGCGGATGTCTCAATGGGAGTAGACACGATTATCCTCTTTCTCTTGGGCCATGGTAAGAATCAAAGATGAGGTGAAACCAGAAGTAAACTCCAATCCTTAATGAACTTTACGGGTGCTTAGCCCTTCCTTTAAAGCAATCTATTGTCGCTCCTAGAGATAGTATTGACTCGAGCTCAACTCTGACAAGGTTGGAGCTAATGTAGCTATTGACATGGAGCTGGGTCTCATAGGATCCTATCACCAAGAGTCGATCCTGCAAGACAAAGAAGACCAGAAAGTCTGACACACTAGGATGGATTCTCAGATATGGACCCTCCAATGCCTAAGACAGTCTCCTAGAGATGCAAATAGAGGAGGCTTGGAGTCTCCTCTGGGTGTAGAGAGTGGAGCGGAGCTTAGAGGAGCTAAAGAAGAGGCAAGGGGAGCGAGACAGAGTGAGGTCTATAGAGAAAGGGGTGCTCAGTACATATGAGGCCTGCTTCCTAAGAGATGGCACACTAGTGAGCAGATTTGTGGAGGTTGAGACACCTTATATATGATAGGAAGTGTACAAAGAGGCCTGCAAATGTCTTAACAAATACTTGGATGGATGCCCATAGAATCAAGGAGCTAGGGGTATGTCTCTCAGGATAGCTAGTAGTGAGTTCTCTCAGCTCTATCTAACCTAACCTCCCTCTTGGGACCTCTTCTCCTCTTCTTGTTTTTTGTTCTCTTCTCCTCTTACCTGGAGGGTCTCAAAGAATAAATTTATAGATGTGTACCTGATGCTTAAAGGTAGAAAATGATAGCTGGCATATTCCAGCTATTGCAGGCATGTCTAGAATGGAAGATCATGCCATGATAGGTGAGGTAGGGAGAAGTGACTATCATGGGATGTTCCTATGGCAGGGCATCTCTTAAGTGGCAAATATTAATAGTCATTGCACCTAGAGCATGCATGATTGGATGAACGGGTTGGCCCAGCAATAGTCATTGTTCATGTGTGGAGTTGGTGATAGCGCATCTCAATGTCTAGGTGGTGAAGTGTTAAGAGGTTGCCCCATTCGCTTGACCTGGCTGACATGAGCCTAGACTGGGCCTGAGCCTGGACCAACTAGACCCTGACATATCAATTGTCACCTGGGTGAGAATAATTCTCAAGTTCTTTAACTAGTCCACATTGTTAGGTTTGGTTGGCTTGTTGGAATTTGTGTGCCGTGCAGTGAAAGTGAAAATGCCATGTATGTAGTATAAATCTAGAATTAACAAGAACTATCTATAAGTGAACAATTCATAATGGCATACACAATTAGATTAGGTCTTTTTGTCTAATTGTATTTTCCACTAATTTAAGAAATTTTGTAGCCTTCAAATATGAAAAACAAGAAATCTTAATTTTAGGTTTCATAGTAGGTTTGAGATCCCAATCCCTCAAAAAAGCCATATAGATGTACAACAAGTATCTATGAGTTCCAAGGTAGGTAACACTTACCAATGGTAATTCATGTAATTCCCAACATCTTTTTTACCTCTAACATACTAATAGTCGTGTGGATAGTACAACAAACTACAATGTTGTTGATCCCATAAGTGATTTTTATGATAACAAAATATTGGAGCATGCATTTGTTTTACTAACAACTCTTCAAGTGTTTTACAAGTTTTAGTAGGATGATTTCATTATTTAATTTCAACAGCTACATTCTTAGTTTTGAAATGAGTTATGTTGTAATTGAATCTTGTAAAGAAGAACCCAAAGCAAAAATAAAGTAAAAATCATGAAAATAGGTTACCTTTAGATGTGTTTCAAGCTTAAAATTCCTTAGAAATATGGTTAGAAGAGTTTGAAGGCATCTTGAGACTTTGAAAACTTACTAGATGATTTTTAGAGAAAAACTGATAATTCACTGAAGAATTCATCTGAGCTGACTCGAAGAGAAGAGAGATGACTCTGGCACATGGCACACATGAAGATTTCTGGCACACAAGCATTCGAGCTGACTCTAATGAATTTGAGCCGACTCACCCAGAGCAAGATTTTCTGCATCAGAAAGTGAGCCAACCCGAAGAAGATCCGAGTCGACTATGTTATCCTGTCAGACATCCAAGCCGACTCTTTTGACGACTGAGCTGACTCCTCCAGAGTCCAAAAAAAGTATTCTGAGAACTACAGCCAACCGAGCCGACTCTAAAGAGAAAGAGCCGACTCTTCGAGATTGCATTTTTTAAGGCCTAAGAATTCGAGTTGACTAAAATCAAGATGAGACAACTCTTTCAGAATAAGGAATCAAGCTACTGAGAAACCGATCCAACCCTATTGAAGAGAGGTGACTCGACCAGAACTACTCTATGGATCCAAGCCGACTCGAGTAATCCGAGCCGACTCAAAGGTCGATTTCAGGCTTATAACGGCTAGTTCCAGAACTTGAACTTTGAATCCAAAAAGTACTCCATTGGTCAAGTGTCACATCCCAGCATTCTACAATGACTAAAATCATCTGAGAAGAGTACAAGACTCTATAAAAGAAGGTTTGGGACTACTTTTGAGAAGGTTTATTCAATGTTTAATGCTTACTTGAGCTTGTGAGCTAGAGAGCACTATAAGAGCATTCAAGATAGTCTTCAAGCCTTCACCAACTCTCATCAGAAGCTTGAAGCATTTATTGAAGAAGTTGAAGAAGTCAACCAAGTGCATTGAACTGCAATCAAGTAGGCTTCTCTTGAGCTGCATCAGCAATCATCTGATAAAATTTGTTTGTCATTCTATTGCTTTCTCTTTATAATTCTTTTTGAATTGTTGGGTTATTGGTGAGACCAGTTTAAAAAACAAATAGGTTCTTGGTTAGCTTGTGTTAAAACCAAGTGTTGGGTTCTTGGTGATCCTATTAAAAGCAAGTGTTGGGTTTCTTTGGTGAGCCCGGTTTAAAAACCAAAGTGTAGAGGTTTGGATTGTGAGCCTGTCAAAACAATCCGACTATATTCCAGTGGAGGATATAGTGGAAATTCCAAGTGGTAATCTTGGGTAATGGATGTAAGAGCTGGGTTGCTCCGAACCACTATAAAATTTTTGGTGTTTGTGTTATGCATTATTTTTATATCTTACTTCTACTTTTAATTATTTCAATCACAGCACTTAACACTTCAAGGGATTTTCAAAGAGCACATAATTGCTTAAACTTTTTAAATTTCCAATTCACCCCCTCTTGGGAAAGCCACCTAGGCAATAACTGGTATCAGAGCAGTGTTTCTGAATACATTTAGAGTAAAGATTAATGGTTCATCCCATGAGTACATCTTTGGCTGAAAGCCAATCTACCAATATTCCTCCACTCTTTACGGGTACAAATTATTCCTATTGGAAAGCTAGAATGAAAATCTATATTCAAGTTGTCGATTTTCAATTATGGAAGGTCATTCTAAAAGGGCCACATATTCCCATGATCAAAATTAATGGCATGGATGTCCCAAAGCCTGAAAAGGACTGGCATGAACACGACATGAAGATGGGGGAATTAAACGCTAAAGCCATGAATCTATTATACTATGCTTTGGATGCTAATGAGTTCAATCGAATTTTCACTTGCTCTTCTGCAAAGAAAATTTGGGATAAACTTGAAGTGACCCACGAAGGAACTTCCCAAGTGAAGACTTCGAAGATTAATCTTCTTGTACATAGTTATAAACTTTTTAAAATGGAATAAAATGAAACTATCTCTGCTATGTTTACTCATTTTACAGATATTATTAATGGTTTGAAAAGTCTTGGCAAGGTTTATTCAAATGCTGGCTTAATACAGAAGATTCTCATATCACTTCCGGACAAGTGGGACCCCAAAGTGACTCCCATTTAGGAAGCAAAAGATCTAAACACCTTATCTCTGGATGAATTAATGGGTTCACTATCACACATGAACTTGCCATGCAGCATAGAACTGATGATGATCAGAAGAAAAAGAAGACAATTACGTTCAAAGCTGCATCAGACTCAAAGGGAAATGATGAGGAATCGGAAGATGACTACACCTCCTCTGAAGATGATCTAGAAGATGAAGACATCGCAATGGTCATGAGGAGATTTAGAAGGTTTATGGGAAAGAAGAAAGGTAGATACTATAGAAAATTCCATAAACGAGGTGAGCACTCCAAGGACAAGAACAAGGATAGAGAAAAAGACAAAGAATAGATGCCCACATGCCATGAATGTAAGAAGCTCAGGCACATCCATCCCGACTATCCTTTACTAAAGAAAACTTTCAAGAAAAAGAAAAAGAAAGCAATGGTTGCTACATGGAGTGACAACGAAGAGTCGACTTCAACCGAAGAAGAAGAGACCACAAAGACTGCAAATCCATGCCTAATGGGTCTCGAAGACGAGGTAACATCCCCCGAACCTCAATTTGAATTTACTTTTGATGACTTGAATTAAGCTTTTCATGACTTATTATCTGGATATAAAAAGGCTGGAGTAAAGATAAAGACTCTAAAGAATACAAATGATTCTTTGCAAAAAGAGAAGGATAAGATTTTAGAAAAGAATATTTTATTGCAAAGAGATTTACATGCCCTTTCTGAAAAGAACAAAGCTTTGGAAACTGACAAAAATGCATGTATTAAGAAAAACGAAGCTTTGACTATTGAAAAAATGATTTGAAAAGGGTGGTTGAAAAACCCAAGCCACTAGTTGAAAAACTCACTTTATCTTCAAATAAGCTTGAGTTAATTTTAAAAGATCAATGAATTTTTGGAAACAAAGCTAGAATCGATTTCAATTCTTCTAGTTCAAATGGAAATTCAACTACTAAATTCATATCTTCAAAAGCTTATGTTCCAAAATCAATATCTCAAGAAACTTTTGTATCTAATCCTTCTGCATCCATTTCTAAAGCTACAATGTATGTACCTAAGAATTTAAATAGAAAATTTTTTAAAATAAAAAGTTTTACATCTGCATCAACATCTAGAACTTCAATTCGTACTTCTTTTCAGAATTCTAGAATTATATATTATGCATGTCATAGGGTTGGACATAAATTTTTTCAATGTAATTCATTAATGAAAAATACACATTCTAAGAATAGAATTAAAAGAATTTGGGTTCCCAAAGGAACCACCTCTGCTAACCTGCAAGGATCCAAGTTAGCTAAGGTACCTAAAAGAAATTGATTATTTTGCAGGAATATCTTGCAGCTCAAAAATTGAAGAAAAGATGGTATCTCGACAGTAGCTGTTCAAGATATATGATGGGTGACAAGGATCAATTTATCACCTTAGAGATGAAAGAAGGAGGTAAGTGATGCGGGACAGGGATTGGACTGGATCGTTGGCGAGCATAAAAGTCACCAGAGATTAGGATTTGCAAAGAAGGAGAAAAGAAGAGGGTGCAGGGTTAAGAAAAATACTGGGGTTCACATAGATTCTCCAAGAAGAACAAGCACATAGCAAAGGGGCTCACACAGATGCCCTAGAAGAACAAGCACATAGCAAAGGGGCTCACATAGATGCCCTGGGCTCACACAGATGCCCAAAATCAAGGATCACACAGAAATCCTGGGAAGATGTAGAAGGGATCATACAGATACCCTAGGATCACACAGATCCTTCACACAGAACAATAGGAATTTTATTCATCCATCCTCCCTCGAATTGATCAAACCTAGAATCCAAACGTTCAAGTCGCTCAATCATAGATCTCATAAGGGTTTCCATACTATTGTCCATGGATGAACTTGGTTGGTCTTGTGAAGGGTGGTAAGGAGTTCCTGATCTAGTTGTCATGCAAACAATTAGACTCAAACTCGGGCTAAGGATTTCTAGACCTAGAGTATGAATTAGAGATCTAATTAAAAGGACCAACTAGCTAGTAGTAACTTACGTGACTTAGCCAGGTAGGTGGGAAGGGGAGTGGAGGTCCCTGTTCTGCCAACCTTAGACACCAATCTATGATTGGCCAGGTAGGCGGACCAATCCACAAGCCCTAATACACCAATCCTAGACACCAAGCCCGTAAGTACATACCAATTAGTGGACACAATCAACTTGACCCTAATCCGAACCCGACTCGTTGGTGTCCCTAACCCACTAGGGTGATTAGGTCTAATTGGTTTTAATTAAGGATTGGGATCGAGATGATGGGTTGTGGTTTTGGGCTAAGGACAAGTGATGAACTCTTTCCCCCATGTCATATTGATGCCCTTAAGATGTTTTCAAATGAATGCAAAAATTTTTTTTTTTGTGTTTTATGAGCTGACTTAATTATTTGACTTGATTAGTTTTCAAACAATTTCAAATTCAAACTTAAATTTTAAAATTTAAATTTCAAGTTTCAGATTCTATAATGTCAGAATTCAAAATTTTAAAATTTAAAATTTGAACTTCAAATTCAAAAATTTTCTGAGATTGGTTCTTGCTGGAATTTCAGTTCAGATTGAATCTCAGAGAGTATTTCGAATGCTAGAAATTCTAACAATCAAAATAAAATCTGAAATTTTTTTGAGAAATAATATGAATTATGAAGATCCCAGAAAAACAAAAATCAGAAAACTTTGATCTGTCTATATAGAGAAACAATAAAAATAACAGACCATGTACTGTAGACTATTTCAGCAGGACAGAAGATTGACGTAAGAATTTTTGTATTTTCCATGAATTTCTTCTGATGCTGAAACTTTGTGTGATTATAACTAACCTTATATGGAATCAAAAAAAATTATGGCAATGCAAAATGTACTATTTTTTTTCTTTTGAAATTTTTTTTTTTTTATCACAACCAGCAGATTCAGATTCATAGAAAAAAAGAAATTAAAGGAATTGCGATGCTTTACCAAACTCTAATCTAAAACTTCATGTCTGGCCCGGAGGCTCATTACTCCCATGGGTCGTGACAGTGTACTGGAGTACACCCGCTCAGGTGGCGTGAGTTTTTGATCTAGTTTGGATCTAAGAGAAAACTATTCTACCCTAATGCAACCATGCTCTGATACCAAGAATGGTATAGAATGTAAAATGAAACTATGCAACCCTAATGGAATTTAGTAAATGATTAACCAAGCAATTCCCTATTTGCATATAAACAACTCAACATAAACTATCAAAGAGATCTAGTGAAGAAGCTCGAAGGATCTAACATAAACCTAGTGATCGAGACTCTCAGAATAAGAAAGGAATAGGACCAGAAGAGAACCACGTAAGCCAAGCTAGGTCTAATTTAACATTGCAGACTTAATCAACACTAGACATACCTGACATTGGCCCTTCAATTAGAATAGATTCACTCTTGAAGAGGTCTCCCGGATGACATGAACATAATACCACTGAAGGCCCCTCTTGTTTTCTGGATCTATGGCAAGTAAACCTTCCTCTTGATGCCGGAATCTTGGAAAACCCTGCAACAAAGAAACCCTAAGATGAGTGACTTAACAAGCAATCAACTAGAGAAAAAAAAGAAGGATGGAAGAGGCATTGAAGGAGATCCATCTTGGCATCATGGTTGAATGCTTGAAGTGGAGTAGGTTGGTCACCTTGTGATGATCTTCTTGATTCACCCTTGAACGCTGGAGCTAGTTTGAAGTTATGAAAGAAGAGGAAGTCTTTGGCGTTGGGAATGGAAGAAGCAAAGATTAGGGTTGGCATGGAGGAAGAGAAGGGCTAAGCTACCACATAGACACAGAGAAAAAAAAACACATATAAGAAAAAATACCAACTTCATTCATTTTTTTTTACAATGGGGCGTCCCAAAGCCTTTAATAGGAGCCTTACAAATCATTTAAATTTGAAAATCCCTAAAATGTGGAGGATTTCAAGGAGAGTTAGAGAATTTGTAGGCCTTGATGCTTGATTTGTGGAAGAGGGTGGCCAACCAACATTTTGAATTCAAACTTTCTTCTTGGACGTCCTCTTGGAGTTCCTTCAACCAATGACAAGTGGCGCCAAAGTGGGGACCACTTGATGAGGTGGCTTCTAGCTGAGATGGCGTTGAGGTGGCAAGTGGTAGCTGATGTGGTGCTGAGTTGGCAAGTGGCATGTGGCACCACTTGGCTTTGGACTTGTCTTGATGCTTCAAAATCTGACTTTCAACTGGACTAAGGCTTCAAATTGGACCCGACCCAGCATGAACTCGAAATTAATTGGACTAAGACTTTGACTTCAACTGGACCAGACCCAATATGGACTCGAAATTAATTACAAGATTATTTGGACTCAAAATTGAAAGAGAAATTATAGGACTAATTACAGGACTAATCCAACCATAAGGACTCAGACTTGAATTGAATAGGTTGGAGTCCTTTCCTGATTCTGGTTCCCACACCAGTAAGGTTACTTTTGGAGATAATGACAAAAAAAAAATAATCGGAATCAGTAAGATCAAGATAACCCCCTGCACTTTCATTGAAAATATATTGCTAGTAGACAAGTTGAAGCATAATTTATTGAGCATTAGTTAATTATATGATAAAGGCTTCAAGGTTGTCTTTGAATCATCTATGTGTATTGTAACAAACTCTCTTGATTCTAGCAAAAAGTTCATTGGACATAGACTTGGAAACATTTATATGGAAGACCTTAACGATCTAGCCATGTCAAGTAGTTCCAGTCTAGTTGCAATGAATGCTAAGACCAAGGAATCATGTTTACTTTGGCATAGACGATTAGGTCATGCTAGCATGCAAACAATTTCCAAGTTAATTTCCAAGAATCTAGTTAAAGGCATGCATAAATTTAAAGTATATCTTAATCATGTTTGCGATGCATAAATTTTGTTGTGGTGTCCTAGGAGTGGTAAACAAACTAGGAAGAGTTTTAAATATAAAAATATGATTTCAACTACTAGACCCCTTAAGCTACTTCACATGGACTTATTTGGACCAACTAGGACCACAAGCCTAAGTGGTATGAAATATGCACTTGTGATAGTAGATGATTTCTCTAGATTTACTTGGATTTTATTTATCACTCATAAAGATGAAACTTTTAAAGTATTTCAAAAATTTCATAAAAAAGTTTCTAATCAAAAAAATCTTTCAATAGTTTCAATTAGGAGTGATCACGGCACGGAATTTGAAAATCAATTTTTTGATGATTATTGCACAGAAAATGACATTGATCACAACTTCTCCACTCCTAGGACACCATAAGAAAATGGTGTCGTAGAGAGGAAAAATAAGATTTTGGAAGAGATGGCTCGAACAATGTTGTATGAAGGCAATCTTCCAAGGTTGGGCAGAAGTGATGAACTCTGCTTGTTATATCTTGAACCACGTTTTGATTTGTCCTATTTTAAAGAAAACCCCATATAAGCTTTGGAATGAAAAGAAATCCAATATTAATTGCTTTCATGTTTTCGGCTGTAAATACTTTGTGCTTAATAATGGTACAGATAATCTGAAAAAATTTGATGCCAAATATGATGAAGCAATTTTTCTTGGTTATTTATTACATAGCAAAGCATATATAGTATTTAACAAACGAACTCTAACTGTAGAAGAATCAATGCATGTTATTTTTGATGAAACTTGCCCCTCACCTTCTAAGAAAGAAGAGTGCATAGACAATGATGCAGGTACAATTCAAAAAAAAATAGAAGATGAGCATACAAGAAAGACCAATTCAAGAAGGAGAAGAAATAATAAGGATCATACTAATCTACCAAGGGAATGGAGGTATGTAACTTCTCATCCTAAAGAGTTAATTATTGGTGATCTTCATGAGGTATTAAGACTAGGTCATCATATAGAGATGCACATGATTACCTAGCTTTTGTGTAACAAATAGAACCTCATAGCCTAGAAGAAGCTAAATCTAACCCTAATTAGATGATGGCCATGCATGAAGAACTAAATCAGTTTGCAAAAAATAAGGTATGAACTTTAGTTGAAAGACCATCAGACCATCCCATCATAGGAACCAAATGGGTTTATAGAAACAAATTAGATAAACAAGGCAACATAATTAGGAACAAAGCTAGATTAGTGGCTAAGGGATATAACCAAGAAGAAGGTATAGATTTTGATGAAACATATGCACCTGTAGCAAGACTAGAAGCCATTAGATTACTTCTTGCATTTGCTTGCTACATAAATTTCAAACTCTTTCAAATGGATGTAAAAGTGCATTCTTGAATGGTTTTATATCCGAACAAGTTTCTATAGAACAGGCACCAGGTTTTGAAAGTCATGCTTTTCCAAATCATGTTTTTAAACTCAATAAAGTATTATATGGTTTGAAACAAGCACCTAGAGCCTGGTATGATAGACTTAGTACTTTCTTAATTGAAAATGATTTTACAAGAAAAAATATTGATAAAACTCTTTTCATCAAGTAGAAGGATAATGATTTATTAGTTGTACACATTTATATTGATGATATTATATTTGGTGCAACTAATGAAACTCTTTGTAGATAATTTGCTAAGTTAATGCAGGGAGAATTTGAAATGAGCCTAATGGGTGAACTTAACTACTTCATTGGATTTCAAGTAACACAAACAAAGGAAGGAATCTTCATTAACTAAGCCAAATATACCAAATAAATTATCAAGAAGTTTGGTATGGAGTCAAGCAAACAAATGAGCACACCCATGAGCCCAACCTGCAGATTGGATAAAGATGAAGACGGATCCAACATTGATCAAAAACTCTATCGAGCTATGATTGGATCATTACTTTACTTAATTGTAAGTAGACTTGATATCTTATTTAGCATATGTGTATATGCTAGATTCCAATCTAATCCTAAAGAATCACATATGCATGCTGTTAAAGGATTATATGATATTTGAAAGGAACAAGTAATCTAGGTCTATGGTTTTCAAGCATTCGTTATTGAATTTGATTGGATTTTTGGATGCTGACTATGCTAGTTGTAAAATTGATAGAAAAAGCACTAGCGACACATGCCAATTTCTAAGAGTGAATTTAATCTCATGGCACTGTAAGAAACAAAACTCGGTAGCACTATCGACTACTAAGGCAGAGTATGTTGCTACAAGGAGTTGTTGAACACAAGTGTTATGGATTAAACAATAACTAAAAGACTTTGGTGTCATACAAGCTCAAATTCCTATCAAGTGTGATAACACAAGTGCTATAAATTTAATAAAAAACTCAATTCAACACTCGAGAACTAAGCACATAGAGATTAGACACCATTTTATTAGAGATCATGTTTTGAATGGTGACACTGAACTAGAATTCATCCTTACTGAAAACCAACTTGCTGACATCTTCACTAAGCCACTAAACCAAGATAGATTTGAGATGATTAGAGGAGAATTAGGTCTTTGTGATCACTTCTAGATTTTCCAAACCTAATCCCTTCAAAATTAAGAAAAAAATATCTAGAAAATCTCCTACATCAATTCAATCTCTTTGAGCATCTCTCCATGAGATTTTCCTGAATTTATTTTCATTTCTAATCAATTTTAACTTTTGTGAAAAGTTTTCATTTGAGTCGACTCGAGCAATTGTGCTCAGGTCAAGCCAACTCAAATCTTTGTTATTTCTGGGTTTGCTCTGGTCGAGTCGACTCGGGCAATTTAGGGCTAAACGAGCTGACTTGAAGATCGGGCAAATTATTTTTTAATAGAGCCGAGTGACTTTTTCTGAGCTTTCATGCTTTTCTATCTTGCTCTAAACCCTAGCATTCCACTCGATACCTCTCCCATTCCTCCGAAATACTCTCTCCTTAGCTCCAATCTTCCAATTTCTCCCAAATCTAGGCAATGGCACCTAAGAGGGCTGTCAAAAAATGTACTCAAAGGACTGTTTCCACTGCTGAGATAGAGAGAAGGACAAAGCATCAGCAAGAAGAGCTGACTCGGGTAGTTGAGAGAGAAGAGGAGCATGAAATGACTGAAGCAAGGACAACGGCTACAACTCCCTCATTGAGGCAAGTAATTTTCATGTTGGTGAGGATACAAGAGCCAGGAAGAGGAAGCAAACCTTTTCCAATTCAATTTGGATCACCAATGAGTAAGTCCATGTGTTCTTCATAAAGAACACTCGAGTCATAGTTGTTTTGAGTTTGTAATTAGATCAAATTGAGTTGTAATTTGATTAAATTGAGTGTAATTTAGTCAATTAGGGTTGTTGAGTTACCAATTGAGTCCATTAAGTCCATCAATTGGTTTAAAAGTCTTGTAAATAGCATTAATTTGCTTTGTTCGGTGAATTATCGAAGATGAGTCCTATAATTAGTGCTTGAATAAGTCAAGGGGAGTCATAATTATCCAAGACCCAAGTCATCATCACCTTGGTGGATCAATTCTAAGCCAAAAAGGGGTTGTCCAAATTTTTTACCAGACATTCGGATATTGGAACATCCTGACATTGGGACAACCGGACAACTATATATTTGGACAACTTTAAATTCATCCTTATCCAAGAGAAGTGTCCATCCATTTTCATCGCCCATTTCAAAGAGGTGCCAATTGAGAGGAGTAAAATTGAAAGACTTTGCTTCTTATCTGGCACCCCCTCATTCCCTCTTGTTGCCAAATCCAAAATGATGCCCACCCATGGTCCATTCAAATTTTAAATGGAAGAAAGTCCAAGATAAGTGGAGGCTCATCCAAAATTCAAAGGAAAAAGTCCAAGATAAAAGGAGGATCATCTCAAATTCAAAGGTAGAGACTTTAAATTCAAACCTACACATTTGAAGAGGCCTTCTTATCCCATGTTGCCAATCAAGTGGAATCAAAATCAGATTAAGAAAGGTTTAGCACTAAATAAGAAGGAGATTAGCGCCCCATCTTTATTTTCCTGAATACATTTTTTTATGTTGTCGCCCAAGCCATGGAGAGAAGGAATTTAAAATTCAAAATTCAAGGAAGGAGTCAAGAAGCCAAGGAGTGTTTTAGAATTCAAATTTAAAAGTAATTTAAATTCAAAGGAGTCCTATGAAATCTTCATGTGTGAAGAACCTTATAAATAGGATCCTATACCCCTTGTAAATGGAATGATTATTGATTTATGAAATGAAATGCTGTCTTTCTTCTTCCACAAAGCTGGGTAGGCTTAGTGATTTTCTCTAAGGGCGGGGAGGTCCTTGAGAGCTCAAGGCGGGGAGGTCCTTGAGTGGAGGTTTTGCAGGATTTGTCAAGCTGCTACCGATCTTCTTCAAGCTCTTCGCATCCAACCTTTCTTTTTTTCATTTCAAATATGAATTATGTCAATTTTAAGTCTTGTTTGATGCCTTCTCTGCAGATCCCAGGTGTTCAAAAACTTTAGAGGATGGATCCTTTGCTTCCGAACCAAGATCTAATGGTAGATCTGAAATCTGGAGTCTCGATCTTCATCCTGCTACAAGATCTGAGTGACCAAATAGCCGATCTATCCTGAGTCAAAGAGAATCTCCATTGGGGTGAGCAACCAATCCTTTCTCATTAGATTTGATAGTTAAAGCATGGAATAGCTTAATCTTAGATGGTTTCCTAGCCGTCAAGTTCTTATTCATTATAGCTTGCGGATCAGATTGTGGGTAAGTAGTTAGTTCCTTTCTTTAATCTCTTTAGTCTGTTATGCTATGATCATTGCTTTTTAAAACATTTTAGACTAAAATTAAATTATCTCACACTGTATCGCATCATTCCGCATCATCTTATTGGTATCAGAGCTATGTGCCCCATCATATTTGGTATCAGAGCATTAGGTTAGTTAGGGTTTCATGCTTGTTGAATTCTCTTTAAGTACTTGGATCGGGTGCTTCACCAAGGCCATCCGATCATAGAAAAAAGTAGGGCTGCAAAAACCTCACATCCCATTCAAAGGGGATTTCCTATGGCATGTAGGGGTGCCACTGTGATTTGAACCCTGAAGAAGAAAATGGAGAGAAATTGCATCTTTTAGGGTTAATTTTCTTCATCCCATCCATTCCAGTATTCGGTCCATTATTTTAATTATTTCTACATGTAGGAAGATCATAAAATTCTGACTTTTATTTTGTTGGATTTAGTATATTTTGTTTTATTTTTTGATATTTTGTTAGGATTTAATTCGATCTATAGAATTTCTGTAAGCCTGATTACTACCTAAGAACATTTATGTTTTAGAATTTCAGCATTTAGTTTAAATTCCATAAAAGTTTGATTTCTGCAATTTAAAATTTTAAAATTTTTTAAAAAAATTCAAAATTTAAAATCCAAATCTGAAATATAAACTTAAAATTTGATATTTAATGTTTAAATTTTGAATTGCTAGTGTTGATTGTGCATTCATTTTACTTGAAAACACTTAAGGGCAAGCAATAAAACATAAGGGAAGGATTGAGACCCTTTCCTTAGCCCAAAACAACCAACCTCATTTGCATAGTCCTAAGACTTAATTAAAATCGAGTTTCACTTAAAGCTAGGGATAGCAACTTATCAGGTTTTATATACGTGTTAACCCATTATAGTAGTCACTTCTGTGTGTGCTTCTTAGAATTGGTGTCTAACGCTAGAGGTCCAGAGGCAAACACCCTAAGCGGATTGGTGGTTCTTTAATTAGGTGTTGCCCAGATATGGTGCCCAAGAGGGGGGGTGAATTGGGTATTTTAAAAATTAAAGCAATATATGTGCTATCAAGTTCAAAAGTGAAGAGTGATAGTGCTCAAGTAATTGTGCAACGGAAGCAATGAAAGATAACAACAATTAAAGAGCAAAAGAAGATAGAGAGTAAAGCAATGCAAACACACAAAACGTATAGTGGTTCGGTGCACCTAGCACCTACATCCACTCCCCAAGCTCCACTTGAGAATTTTCACTATAATCTTCTCTAGATTATAGCCGACTTGTTTTACAAGGCTCACAAGTCAAAACCTAAGTTGGTTTTGTTACCTAGGCTCACCAACAAACCTTACACACTTGTTTTGGCTTCGGGCTTACAAGCAACCCTAGTTGGTTTTATCAATTGACTCACCAACAAACCTCATACACTTGTTTTAGCTTCGGGCTTACAAGCAACCTCCTAGTTGATTTTATCAATTGGCTCACCAACAAACCTCACACTAGTTTCAAATTTCCTTGAAACTAGGCTATCACAAATAGAGTATGAATACAATGAATAAAACAAGACAAACTCCTTTTTGAGCAAAAATAATTTGATGTAGCTCTTGTTGGAGACTCTTCAAGTCTTCCTCTTGGAATCTTGGACCTCACTAAATGCCAAACACTTGAAAGCTGAATTCCTCAAAAATGGAAAGCTTTTGGCTAAGGAATCTCTTGGATTTTCACTCTTTTTGGCTTAGGATTGATTGGAAGCTTTGTACTTTTACTCTCTCCTTTTTCTATGTCTCCTTTACTTTTTTGAAGTTAGGTGGAGGTTAAATACCTCATTCAAGTTGAAACAACTCCACAAGACCGTTAGAATAAAAAATATGGCCGTTTATGGCCGTAAGAAATCAAATCAAAAGTTCAGAAATGTTGGGTTCGGGAACCAGTGCAGAAGTGTGGATTTCAAAATTTTATGAAATCAGGTCCGAACCCTAATCCCAAAATCTCCTTATTAGCAATTAAAACTGTAACTACATGCATGTCCAAATTTAAACATAGTTTAGATACTAACCTCAGATCGCTATTTCCAGTCTGATGTAGAAATAAACTCCAAATTGAGTAACCTTTTGAACACACCAGGCATCCACTTGTCCGCCCTCCGATGGTGATCCACACGGGCAGATGATCAAGACAGTGACTCCTTAATTGGGTTCCTTCCAATCAAGTTCTACCCCAAGAACTTGATATATGGGCTATTGGCTAGGACTCCTCTAGCCAAACTGGGACTAAACCTTCTCTCTTACCCTTCTCCTAGTCTTTTAGCAACTTTAGCCCCTTAAGACACTCTTGTCTTAAGAATAAGCCCTTGTCCTAAAATGAGACAAGGCTTGTCTTGGAGGGAGAAGAAAATTAAGACAAGATTGTCTTAATGTAAGAAAGAAAGAAAGGAGAGGCGCCTTCTTCCTTTACCGTCGGAGAGTTTCTCTCTCTGACTCTCCTTCTGTTCTGAGATTCGACAGAGCCTAGGCTCTGTAAAGGAATCAAAGAGGAAAGAGAGGAGGGGGAAACAATCTTCTGGAGAGGGAGAGGGAAAAAGAAGCAAGGCTTCGCCGTAGAAAATCTGGAATAATTTTCACGGTGAAGTCTTCTCCTTAAATAGGCGACAGAGAGGCGCCTTCTCACCTGTTAATCATCCTCTCACGTCCCTCTCTCCCTTCTAACGTCCTTTCCCTTTATCTCACGGCCCTTGGGATTAATCTCACGGCCTTTCGGATGGGAAGACGCGAAGAAGGATTGCGAAAAACACAGAAGGGCGCGCGCAGAAAGAAGAGTCGCGCCCCTTCGGTGTTTTTCCTTTTCTTTTTCATGGTAATTCTATTTTTGAAGAGTCCACGCCTAGGTGGACTCTGATCCACGCCTCATCAGCCAAAAGATGTCGACTTCCTTTTTTTTTTTTTTTTTTTCTCATGCAGAAACGCCGCTTGGAGAGAGTCCACGCGCGCGTGGACTCTTCTCCTTGCGCGCGCGCGTGGGAAAAGAAGGGAAAGGGCTTAGGCGATGTGGGAAAGGGGTTTAGCCTCTTAGGTTAGCCCAATTGCTAGCCTATTATTAGCCCAAAGTCTTGAATCTTCAATTAGATTCAAACCGGAAGGAATTTGGATCTAAAAAAGACCAAATCGGAACCCTAACTCAAAACCGATTCAAGTAGAAGCCATGGTTTGCAACACATGCTAGTGTGTTCATCTGCAAACGAGATTTAATTCCAAATTAAAACCTTGATTATCTGTCCTAAGTGTGTGACCCATTGGGTTCCATACTTAGCCAGCAGTGGGTCCGAGTGCAAGTTGACCTAATTTGATCAGAACTCATTCTAATCGATTTAGGTCAAATCGAGCTAACTCGAGTCAGTCAATTAGGACTCCTCCTAATTAGTGATCCAATTAAATCATTTAATTTGATCAACCCACAAGACAAGATTGACGTCTAGCAACGTGTCATGTCTACCCGGAAGATATGGAAATTCTGGTGTAATTCCAAAACTACCCTTCAGTGGAAAGTTCCCGTACAATTCGATCCTTCAATCATCTTGCATCCCGAATATAACTATGGATATGGAATCATGTCAAATCCAGTTTATACTCATTCCCAGCTCAGTCATACACTAATGATTCAATTAATTCGATATTAGAAATCATTTCTAATATCTGTACTTTGATCAAAGATTTCCTGAATCATCATCTGACCTAATTTGGCTGGATGCAATCTCCTCCTACTAGGAGTGATCAATTCCTTGTTGACCTACTCATTTCCTTCATATACAATTCACCACACCCAGCATCAACCTTGTGCATGACCCAGTGTCATGAATGAGATTGAACCAAAGCATGGGTTCATGTACATAAGGTATTATGGCAGTCTCAGGTCATAGGACTACTTGTACAACTCCCACTATGAGAAAAATCTATTGACAAGCAGCTAAGGCTCCATTAGATGTTCTCAAACTGGATCTATTCAGTGAACTCATTCGCTAATGAGCACCCACATCCTTGTATTAGTGTCCTACACAAGTGACTGTGAGAGCAGTCACCCTTTTCAGCATACATAGGATGTGCCAGTCTTACCGGAAACCCTGATCCCCAACTCAGGGTTCCTATGACTAGGAATATTCTAGATTAGGGATTTAAGGCCTTAGATCTCACTGGTATGATCTCATCATAGCCCTAGGACCATAGCCCTAACCTATGGGGTTCATCATATAATGACACAGCGAATGATGAAAAAATTAATGCCTTTATTAACTTGTCAATTTACAATGGTCTGGGAGATACAAATATTGGCTTATAGGGCATAATCCTTTCAAGAAAAACTAGCCGTTATGCCATGAGTCGACCTCATGAGTCGACCTCTGGATCAAGTGTCGACCTCATGAGTCGACCTCCAGTTTATCTTAGGCAAAAATCTAGAAAACCATAGTTCTACCCAGTTTGAAATCTCAGGCGATGAGTCGACCTCTGGTATCGACCTCAGGACAGGTGTCGACCTCTGGTGGTCGACCTCTGGAGCGTGCCACTGAAATTTTGCCGTGCCGACCTTGCTGAACTTTCCTTTTCTTCATGAGTCGACCTTTGGTGGTCGACCTTTGGCAAGGTGTTGACCTCTGGGGGTCGACCTCTGGTCTGAAATTTTCTGAAACTCTGGAGAGGTGCGTGCCATGCTTGAGTTTCTCTAAGCCTTTGTTTCTTTTGTCAATTACTTTTAATAAGAAGGTCCAAAGAGAGAAATTTGATCTTGTTTAAGCTAGGAAAGCTCTTTACAAAATCAAGCAAGCTTGGTTTCATCATTGTACTCTTGATACTCTTTTTGAATAACCTATGGCCTGAAACTTTATCTCGAAATGAAACATTAGTCCAAACATATACTCAACCTTTTGTTAATCATCAGAACTAAGGAGCCAAAGCCAACAATCTCCCCCTTTTTGATGATGACAAAACCTTGAGTATATATGCAATTAAGTCCAAAAGCAAAATATAGCAATAATAAAAATTTTCAAAGAAATATCACATACATGAGTATATCATAAAAATTTTACTTTTCATCTACCTCTTTCTTTTTGTAAAAACATTCTCATGAGTCAAAAAGATAAGAACCATAATAGCTTTACTCTACTCTATGAAAGAGTCATACTTTACCAAATATACTTTACAAACTTTACTATACTCCCCCTTTTTGTCAAAAATCAAAAAGTGCATTCTTTGTAGTAAAAGATATACTAAAGAAAATTATGTTCCATTACAATGAAGTACTTAGTTGCATAAAATACATGCTCCCCCTCAATTTGTGCATTCGATATAGCAAAGACATTCTAACTTGAGGGTTTAAAAGGATAAAAGCTAAGAGCTGATATCAGATAGTAAAATACCACAAAGTAGATAAATATATAAAAGAATGTATTCAGTTACAAAATTGCTTACATAGTAAGCACAAAACACTGATACATCAGAATATACAAAGCAAACTAGTACATCATACATCAAGCAAATCTATAAGGCTACTACTCATCAGAAGGTATATCAAAAGAGATAGGAGCCGAGATCCTAGATGAGGATTTTGGAGTCCTATGAGTGAGACTCCGAGTCCTCAGAGAGGGACCAGACCTAGGTGTAGTCCTATGAGATCTATAGGTCCGTGGAAAAGACTCCGAAGGTGTCCTAACAGAAGTAGTAGCAGTAGGAGTAGGTGGATCAGTATGCTGAGTAGACTGAGCTGGAATGTGCCTGCTGACAAGCTCATAAGCAGTGGGATCGTCAATATCAGTCTCTGTATGCTCCACTCTATCATCTGGAATGCCTGTAATAGTCTCAAAGAGTGACTCCGTAATCTCAGTATCTACAGGCATATCTGTAGCTGGAGGATCAGTACTGAGAAGATCAGTAGAAGGAGGATCAGCAGAAGGGGGAATCTCTAGAATCGGATCAGCAGGTGGAACATCAGAGCTACCTGCTCCAGGCTGATCTCCATCACTGTCACTGTAGCCACTGGAGTCATCATCATCATCATCATCATCAGCATCATCATCAGAATGTGGAGGAGGCACTGTCGGATCTACAGTCCCTGGTGGCAATGCCAATCTCAGTAGGCTGAGGATCTATCGGAATCCTGCATCAACAGTAGCTGATAAAGCTCTAATGCGCATGTCTGTGTGGATCCACAGACCATGTAGCTCCTATCGTACACCAGCAATCTCTGTCCGGATCTCTGAAATATGATCAGTCACTCTCTGATCAAGGTTTGATGTGCTCGCTGTAGTCCTTTGTGGTATAGCAGGAGGTGCTGGAGCTGATGAGGGTGGTGGCGTGAATGGCTCAGGCTCTGCAGTCTCTGTCTCTGGTGCTGGGCGAGGAGATGTACTATGATCAGTAGGCTCTGAAGGCCCTGCCTCAGCTGCTCGAATCTCATCCTCCTCATCTGGCTTCTGGCCAGACTCACGTCGCACCCAACGATCACCAATCAGTCGAAATCCCATCCTATGCAAGGATTTCTCTCCATATGTGTCAGTATGCTGTAGCTGACTGAAAGGTATACCAACAAATGAGACTCCATACTCCCTGAATAACTGTGTCAGCCCCATGCCATATGGCTGAACTAGTCTCCTGTGAGATGCTGCCTCACCCATCTGCTGAAGCATGATCCTGGGAAGGTTGATGGGAGTCCGCTGTCTCAGGGACACCATCAACACCAGCTCATGCTCAGTAATAAAGTCGAACCTCCCGCTCTTTGGAATCAAGATGCGGGCGATGATATGATGCAGCACTCTCATCTCCAATGATAGCTGGTTAGCAGCTACTGTGGAAATGCCGCTAACATCCTCACGCTCTAAGATACATCTGAAGGCGTGCTCTCTGTCGCTGATAGAAGTGGCAACTGTGCCATGAAATGGAATCCTCCAAACACGATCGATGACCTCTGGTGTCACTGAAATCTCGATCCCACGAACAGTAGCAGACCATCCGATGCCATCAGTGGCCATGGATGCATAGAACTCCCTGATGAGGTCTGGGTAGAATCTCTCAGTCATCGTGCAGAAGTGAACCAGACCTGCATCTCTCAGTACATCTCCAATAAAAAAGTGATGCTGATCCCAGAAGGGTATGTCCACACATCTCCCGCTTGCAATGCTCTTCCGTACTAAGCTGGCTGGCACTGGTGCAGGTGCCTCTGGGGACGGCTCACGCTCATGTCTGACCTTTCTTCGTCGCTCAGTACTACCCTGGCCTTGTTCCAATCTCCTTTTCCTTACAGCCAAATGCTTCCTTGGACCCATATGGATGGAAGAGGGGTAAATTAGGGGGAAGTAGGATAATGTAGTGCTAAGAAAGAGGAGAACCAAGAATTTTGGAGAGGAGAAAAGGATTTCACAGTTGGGTGAATGAAGAAACCTTGCAAAGGTAAGTGAGGGTTTGTGAAATTAACAAAAAAGAGCAAATAGAGGAAAAGCACAAAATGGAGAGAAAAAATGAGTGTTTTCAATCGAATATCAACCGATATTTGAAGTAGATAGAGGCAAAAGCTTTCAGTTGTCCAAAAACAAAGAACACGGTCAAAAATAGTTTGGTTCAAAAGAAAATGAGAGGGGAGGAGAAGATTTCCCAAAAAGAGGAAGGAGAAGGTTGGAAATCTACTGTTCATAACTTTAGGAGCGATGGAGGGGGACCACACGATGGAGAAAAGGAAAGAAATGGAAGAAAAAGAGGCTTGCGGACGGGTTTTAAAAAGACATTTTCCATCAAAGTGTCGACCTCTAAAAAATTTCAGGGGTCGACCCCAAGTGTCGACCTCCGAAATCCTAAGTGTCGACCACCAAAAATAAATAGTCAAAAATAAAACTTGGTAAAATTTTAAAAAAAATGATAAAATTTAGAATGATAAGCTTTAAATATATTTGAGAATTTATAAATCATTTTTGAAGAATTTTGATGGAAATTGAAGTGTTTCAAGCAAAAGGATCAATGACTCCCAATTCTCTTCTGATCATACAAAATCTATCTTCATTCAATGGTTTTGTGAATATATCAGCTAATTGATAATCAGTACAAATAAATTCTAACAACACATTAGAGTTTTGAACATGATCTCTTATGAAGTGATGTCTTATTTCAATATGTTTGCTTCTTGAATGTTGTACAGGATTTTTCGTTAAATTGATTGCACTAGTATTATCACATCTTATGGGTGTCTTAGTTAGTTTGATGCCAAAGTCCTCGAGTTGTTGTTTGATCCATAGAATCTGAGCACAACAGCTTCCAGCTGCTATATATTCGGATTCCGCTATAGATAGAGCAACCGAATTCTATTTCTTGCTGCTCCATAAAATCAAATTAACTCCTAGGAATCGACAAGTTCCATTAGTACTTTTACGATCAAGTTTACACCCAGCAAAATCAGCATCAGAATATGCAATCAATTCATATGATGACTCTCTAGAGTACCAAAGACCAATTTCAATTGACCCAGATAAGTATCTAAATATACGTTTTACAGCTAAGAGATGTGATTCTTTAAGAGCAGACTGAAAATGTGCACACATACAAACACTAAACATTATATCTGGTCGACTGGCAGTTAGATATAGCAATGAACCAATCATGCCTCTATATAATTTTTGGTCTACTGATTTACCACATTCATCTTTGTCTAATTTACATGAAGAGCTTATAGGGGTACCTATTGGTTTGGTAGTCTCCATCCCAAACTTTTTCAATATTTCCTTTGTGTACTTTGCTTGGTTGATGAAGATCCCCTATTTGGTTTGCTTAATTTGAAGTCCGAGGAAGAAGTTGAGTTCTCCCATCATGCTCATCTCAAACTCACTCTGCATTAACTTTGCAAACTCTTGACAAAGACATTCGTTAGTAGCACCAAAAATGATATCATCTACATGATTTGTACTACTAAGAGATCATCATTTTTCTTTTTCAAAAATAATGTATTATCTACATTACCTCTAGAAAAATCATTCTTCATAAAAAATGAACTTAATCTATCATACCAAGCTCTAGGAGCTTGCTTTAAACCATACAATACTTTATGTAATTTAAAAACATGGTTAGGAAATTCATGATTTTCAAAACCAGGAAGTTGTTCAACATAAACTTTCTCTTCAATAAATCCATTTAAAAAAACATTTTTAACATCCATTTGAAATAACTTGAAATCCATAAAACAAGCAAAAGCAAGTAAAAGTCTAATTGCTTCCAGCCTAGCAATAGGAGCAAAGGTTTCATCAAAGTCAATCCCTTCTTCCTGGTTATAGCCTTTAGCAACAAGTCTAGCTTTGTTTCTAGTTACAATACCATGTTCATCAAGTTTATTTCTAAAAACCCATTTTGTGCCAATTACAGAAACATTAGGGGGTCTTTCAGTTAAAGTCCAAATGTTATTTCTTTTAAATTGATTTAGTTCATCTTGCATGGCATTAATCCAGTTACAATATTTTTCAGCTTCTTCAATTGACTTAGGCTCTATTTGAAAAATAAAAGCTAAATAATCACAAACATTTCTGATAGAAGAGCGTGTACTTACTCCCTTTGATGGATCACCAATAATTAGCTCTTTGGGGTGTCCGTGTGCATACCTCCACTCTTTAGGTAAAGGTTTTGGTGAAGTTGCATTGATCTCTTGAGTTTGATCTTCATTTTCTTGATCATCATCTCCTTTGGGCACATCTTCATTGATTGTCAATTGTTCAAGCTTCTTTGTACCTGTTTCATCATCAATAGAATCTTCTTTTCTAGAAGATTTTTCGTTAGTTTCATCAAACACTACATGAATTGATTCTTCAACTAGAAGAGTTCTTCTATTGAAGACCCTGTATGCCTTGCTAGAAGTAGAGTATCCTAAGAAGATACCCTCATCTGACTTGGCATCAAATTTACTGATATTATCTTTGCCATTGTTTAATATGAAACAGCGGTAACCAAATACACGAAAATACTTAAGATTAGGTTTTCAATTTTTCCAAAGCTCATATGGTATTTTCTTCAAAACAGGTCGAATTAAAATATGATTTAAAATGTAACAAGAAGTATTAATGGCTTCTGCCCAAAAATATCTAGGTAAATCATTTTCGCAAAGCATTGTGCGTGCCATTTCTTCAAGAGTCCTGCTTTTTCTTTCTACCACCCCATTTTGTTGAGGTGTCCTAGGTGAAGAAAAATTATGACTAATGCCATTTTCATTACAAAAAGCTTCAAAATCATGATTGTCAAATTCAGTTCCATGATCACTACACAAAGAAACAATAGTGAGATCTTTTTCGTTTGAAACCCTTTTATGAAATTTAACAAAAGCTGAAAACGTTCCATCTTTATGAGCTAAAAACATTACCCAAGTAAATCGTGAGTAATCATCTACAATTACTAACCCATATTTCTTACCTCCCAAACTAGTTGTTCTGGTTGGTCCAATGATGTCCATATGCAATAATTCAAGGGGTCTAGTAGTAGATACTACTCCTTTAGGTTTGAAAGTAGATTTAGTTTGTTTTCCAAATTGACATGCAGCACAAATCTTATCTTTTTCAAATGTAAGTTTTGGCAATTCTTTTACAAGATTCGTTTTGCTTAATTTTGAAATCAACTGCATACTAGCATGCCCTAGCCTACGATGCCAAAGCCAACTTAGTTTTACTTGCCTTGGCTTCCCTAGCCACTAGGCATTGACCACTTTCCATGGCTAGATCATCAAGATCAACCATGTAAATGTTTCCATGCCTATGACCAGTGAACTTGATGCCATCGACATCTAGACTAGATACCATGCACAAAGATGATTCAAAAATTACTTTAAAACCCTTATCACAAAACTAACTAATGCTAAAAAGATTATGCTTCAAGCCATCAACAAATAATACATTATCTACATAAGCATTAGGGGTGATATAGATTTTACCAATTCCGACGATTTTGCCTTTTCCATTATCACCAAAAGTAACATTTCCACCATCTATAGCTACTAGTGATAAGAATTGCTTCACATCCCCAGTCATGTGCCTTGAGCAACCACTGTCCAGATACCACATTCTTCTTTTATTTTTGGTTGCAAGACACACCTGCAGAAATTGATCAAGTTGAAACTTTAGGTATCCAAGTCATCTTGGGTCCTTTAGGGTTAGTCAAATTGGTTCCTTTTGGAATCCAAATTTTTCCAAAGGTACTTAATTTCCTTCTATTACAAATATATGATTTATGTCCTAACATACCACATGCATTGCATGTAATATTAGAAGATGCAGGTATGAAAAAGTTTTTGTAAAGTTTTTGCTGATTCTGTGGCTTAAATCCAAGTCCAGCTTTGTTAAAAACTGCATGTTGACTGTTTAAAAGCATACTTAATTTTTCTGAACTATAAGTAAACTTTTCTACAAAAGGTTTTACTTTTTCTAACTCTTCTTTGTAATTCTTATTTTGAAGCAACAGTTCTTTGTTTTGTTTTTCAATTTTCTCATTAATTTCAAAACTTCTATTATTTTTCAAAGAATCCTTTTCTTTTAAAAGATTGTCCTTATCATTTTTCAAGGTCTTTACATTTTCAGTTAATTTCTTGTTTTCTTGAATTAAATCTTCAATTTCAGTTGAAAACTTGTCTGAATTTTTGGTAAGCTCATGATTTAGCTTTCTTAATTTTTTATTTTTCAGTTTTAATTTTTCATATTCCATAACTAAATCATCAAAAGCATCATGTAGTTCATTAAAAGTAAATTCAATTTCAGGTTCAGAATTTACCTCATCATCTTCATTGGCCATGAAACACAGGTTGGCGACTACCTGCTGCTCTTCATCACTGCTGGAGTCCTCACTCTCACTCTAGGTAGCCATCATGGCTTTCTTTCTCAACATCCTTCGACTCTTCTTAAGCAAAGGGCAATCCATTTTATAATGTCCAGGCTTCTTGCACTCGAAGCAGATGGATGGATCCCTTTCTTTTTCTTTCTCTTTATCTTTATTGTGATCACCTTTTTGTGGCCTTTTCTTGTAGAAGCCCTTCTTCTTTCTCATGAATCTTTTGAATTTTCTTGTAATAAGGGCTGTCTCATCATCATCAGCTTCTTCTTCTGATTCATCACTTGACTCTTCCTTTGTAGTGGACTTGAAGGCTATGGCTTTCTTTTTCTTGTCATTGTCCACTGTCTTCTATTTTAGTGAAAGCTCATAAGTCATCAGTGATCCAAGAAGCTGCTCAAGAGGTAGAGTATTGACATCCTTGGCTTCTTCTATGGCTGTTACTTTCGCATCCCATGAAGCCGGAAGAGACCTGAGAAGTTTGTTAACCAGTTCACTATTAGATATAATTTTTTCCAAACTCCTCATACCATTTACTATATTAGTAAATCTAGTATACATTTCACTAATACTTTCAGTTGGTTCCATCCTGAACATCTCATACATATGAATGAGCATGTTCACCTTTGTGGTCTTCACTTGGTGTGTACCCTCATGGGTAATCTCAAGTGTATTCCAAATTTCTTTGACGGAAATATAATTTGATATTCTGTTAAATTCACTTGAGTCAAGTGCACAGAATAGCAAATTCATCGCCTTAGCATTTAACTCAGCTTGTTTGATGTCATTGTCATCCCATTCTTCTTTAGATTTTGAGGTGATAATGCCATTAACCAAGTGAGTGGGCTGATGAGGCCCTTTTGTAATTACTCTCCATATATTATAATCTATAGCTTGTAAATAAATGCGCATACGAGTTTTCCAGTATATGTAGTTTGTGCCATTAAAGAAAGGAGGGTGATTTGATGCTTGTCCTTCAACTACACCCATTCCAATTAGGGCGGCCAAGATCTTTCACTCAAGATCGTTGGACCTACAAGAGAGTACCGGTGCTCTGATACCACTTGTTGCCCAGATATGGTGCCCAAGAGGGGGGGTGAATTGGGTATTTTAAAAATTAAAGCAATATATGTGCTATCAAGTTCAAAAGTGAAGAGTGATAGTGCTCAAGTAATTGTGCAACGGAAGCAATGAAAGATAACAACAATTAAAGAGCAAAAGAAGATAGAGAGTAAAGCAATGCAAACACACAAAACGTATAGTGGTTCGGTGCACCTAGCACCTACATCCACTCCCCAAGCTCCACTTGGGAATTTCTACTATAATCTTCTCTAGATTATAGCCGACTTGTTTTACAAGGCTCATAAGTCAAAACCTAAGTTGGTTTTGTTACCTAGGCTCACCAACAAACCTTACACACTTGTTTTGGCTTCGGGCTTACAAGCAACCCTAGTTGGTTTTATCAATTGGCTCACCAACAAACCTCATACACTTATTTTAGCTTCGGGCTTACAAGCAACCCTAGTTGGTTTTATCAATTGGCTCACCAACAAACCTCAAACTAGTTTCAAATTCCCTTGAAACTAGGCTAGCACAAATAGAGTATGAATACAATGAATAAAACAAGACAAACTCCTTTTTGAGCAAAAATAATTCGATGTAGCTCTTGTTGGAAACTCTTCAAGTCTTCCTCTTGGAATCTTGGACCTCACTAAATGCCAAACACTTGAAAGCTGGATTCCTCAAAAATGGAAAGCTTTTGGCTAAGAAATCTCTTGGATTTTCACTCTTTTTGGCTTAGGATTGATTGGAAGCTTTGTACTTTTGCTCTCTCATTTTTCTCTTTGTCTCCTTTACTTTTTTGAAGTTAGGTGGAGGTTAAATACCTCATTCAAGCTGAAACAACTCCACAAGACCGTTAGAATAAAAAATATGACCGTTTATGGCCATTAGAAATCAAATCAAAAGTTCAGAAAAACTAGCCGTTATGCCATGAGTCGACCTCTTGAGTCGACCTCTAGATCAAGTGTCGACCTCATGAGTCGACCTCCAGTTTACCTTAGGCAAAAATCCAGAAAACCATACTTCTGCCCAGTTTGAAATCTCAAGCGATGAGTCGACCTCTGGTATCGACCTTTGGATAGGTGTCGACCTTTGGTGGTCGACCTCTGGAGCGTGCCACTGAAATTTTGCCATGCCGGCCTTGCTGAACTTTCCTTTTCTTCATGAGTCGACCTCTGGGGGTCGACCTCTGGTCTGAAATTTTCTGAAACTCTGGAGAGGTGTGTGCCATGCTTGAGTTTCTCTAAGCCTTTGTTTCTTTTGTCAATTACTTCTTAATAAGAAGGTCCAAAAAGAGAAATTTGATCTTGTTTAAGGTAGGAAAGCTCTTTACAAAATCAAGCAAGCTTGGTTTCATCATTGTACTCTTGATACTCTTTTTGAATAACCTATGGCCTGAAACTTTATCTCGAAATGAAACATTAGTCCAAACATATACTCAACCTTTTGTTAATCATCAAAACTAAGGAGCCAAAGCCAACATTTGGACCTCACGAAAGAAAGGGGAACCTCCCACCACCCCACCTCTTACCTGGCCAATCGAGGAGTTACTACAGTCTTGGTTATTACCTTGACTAAGCATTATATTAGCCCTTAGGTCTAGGAACCCTAGACTTAGGTTGTTTTGTAATGTTTGAATTGCATGACCACTAGAGCAAGCCAAACCCAACCCAGTCTGATCATGGAGTCCACTATAGAAATTTTACTAAGGACCTTCAATGAACAATGTGCCCTGATGGACAATAGGTGTGACCGACTAGATAAGCGACTCGACAACCTAGAAAGAACCCGTAGGGCCCAGACTAACCCTGGTTCACCTAAACTGACTTTTCCTGGACCCAGAATTCATTGGCCAGAACCCATTTGGATTAGTGCCCCTTATCAAGAATCAGGATCTAGCCTAGTCCATCCGAGTCCACCCATTCTACAACAGAGTCAACCTAATTTTCATTAGAGCCGACTAAACCCTAATCCGAGCCGACCTACTCCTGTGACCCCGTTTGTTCCTAAGAATGATCCTAAAGAGGAAATATCTATTGTAGACTCAGAGTTAATTGACCAGAAGGTTACTCAAGCTAAAACTATAGTGGAAATATATGAAGCTGGAGAAAACTTGATGGATGAATACGAAGGAGAAGACATCGAGGAGGATAACTCTAGTACCTTACTTGAGGAAACCCTTGGAAAAGAAACGATTGTTGAGCCTAGTCCTGAAACATCAGAACAACAGAAAATTAGTGAGGACTTGGTTCCCATAACTCAATGCCCTCAGGAAGAACCCAATCTTTTAGCCTCAACATAAGACATCCTTCAAGTCCCTGAGGAACAACCCCAGGAGGTCGACATTATTTTAGAAGACTTTCAAGATGAACTTCCTGAAGACCTTCTATGTGACCTTCCGCCACCTAGAAGCATCCCGCCTGCCATAGATCTTACTCCAATAGATTAATATTCAAATCTTAAGGTCATCTTGAGTAACCAAGGTCTATTTCATGCTTCCCCTAAGTTACCCCAAGACTCTGATTCTTATTTCCTACCCTTCCCTTATCATGCTTCTAGAGCCATTAGGACTCATTTTGAAGAGAATACCAGGCTGCATGAGCTCTTAAAGCCCATCCCTTTTGCTACCTACTTTTGGAAGACCTTATGGTATTTGCTAGATATCAATGGTAACTTTTTTTGTGTATATTAGACAAGGGTCAAACCTAGAGAATCAATCATCTCTTAGGTTTAGATCCTAAGAGTCCAATAAAATTCCTCTTAATAGGATTACATAGTTGAGTTTGTTTTTATCAAGTGTCAGCCCATAGAGTCATTTGCACAGCATGTCAAAGCATTGCATAAAGAAATCAGTAACAAAATTAAAATGAGCAATGAATTATATGAGCACGAGGCTAACTTACATAAGAGATTTAAAGAGTTTAATAAAGGAGACTTCATCATGATCAGGTTATGACCTGAACAGTTTTCAGTCGGAACCATGAAAAAACTACATGCCCGTAGTGCTGGACCGTATAGGATTATAAAAAAGATCGGACCTAATGCTTATATGCTAGAACTACCATCTGAGTTTGGTATTAGTCCGACCTTCAATATATCTGATCTAGTCGAGTTTAAGGAACCAATGGTGAGACCTAGTGAGCCATTTGAGCCTAATCCCATCTTTGAGAGTGACCCTATCCTAGAATGTCCACCAGCCAAATTATCAGAGAGGAGAGAAAAGATTGAGCAGATAATGGATGAAAAGATCATAGCTACTAGAAATAAGAACTACCAAAGATATCTGGTTCATTGGCAAGGGAGTCCTGAGTCTGAGGATTCTTGGATCATTAAAGAGGATCTTCAAAAGTTGAACCTTGACTTGCTAGAACATTACCAGAGCCGAATTGACCCATACTCGACAGGGTCGAGTTCCTCCCACCCCGGGAGAATTGGTGAGGACACAAGAGCCAAGAAGTTGAAGTAAACCTATTCCAATTCAATTTGGATCACCAATGTGTAAGTCCATGTATTCTTCACAAAGAATACTCGAGTCCCAGTTGTTTTGAGTTTGTAATTAGGACAAATTGAGTTGTAATTTAATCAAATTGAGTGTAATTTGGTCAATTAGGGTTGTTGAGTTACCAATTAAGTCCATTGAGTCCATCAATTGGTTTAATAGTCTTGTAAATATCATTAATTTGCTTTGTTTAGTGAATTGTCCAAGATGAGTCCTGTAATTAGTGCTTGAATAAGTCAAGGGGAGTCATAATTATCCAAGACCCAAGTCATCATCACCTTGGTGGATCAGTTATAAGCCAAAAAGGGGTTGTCCAAATTTTTCACCAGACATTCGGACATTGGAACATCCTGACATTGGGACAACCAAACAACTGGATATTTGGACAACTTTAAATTCATCCTTATCCAAGAGAGGCGTCCATCCATTTTCATTGCCTATTTCAAGGTGGCACCAATTGAGAAGAGTAAAATAGAAATACTCTGCTTCTTATCTGGTGCCCCCTCATTCCCTCTTGTCGCCCACCCATGGTCCATTCAAATTTTAAATGGGAGAAAGTCCAAGATAAGTGGAGGCTCATCCAAAATTCAAAGGAAAAAGTCCAAGATAAAAGGAGGATCATCTCAAATTCGAAGGAGGAGACTTTAAATTCAAACCTACACATTTGAAGAGGCCTTCTTATCCCATGTTGCCGATCAAGTGGAATCAAAATCATATTAAGAAAGGTTTAGCGCTAAATAAGAAGGAGATTAGCGCCCCATCTTTATTTTCCTGAATACTTTTTTTCATGTTGTCGCCCAAGCCATGGAGAGAAGGAATTTAAAATTCAAAATTCAAGGAAGGAGTCAAGAAGCCAAGAAGTGTTTTAGAATTCAAATTTAAATATAACTTAAATTCAAAGGAATCCTATGAAATCTTCATGTGTGAAGAACCCTATAAATAGGACCCCATACCCCCTTGTAAATGGAATGATTATTGCTTTATGAAATGAAATGCTGTCTTTCTTCTTCCACAAAACTGGGTAGGCTTAGTGATTTTCTCTAAGGGTGGGGAGGTCCTTGAGAGCTCAAGGAGGTGAGGTCCTTAAGTGGAGGTTCTACCGGATTCGTCAAGCGGCTACCGATCTTCTTCAAGCTCTTCGCATCCAACCTTTCTTTTTTCCATTTCAAATATGAATTATGTCAATCTTAAGTCTTGTTTGCTGCCTTCTCTACAAATTCCAGGTGTTCAAAAACTTTAGAGGATAGATCCTTTGCTTCCGATCCGAGATCTGATGGTAGATCTGAAATCTGGAGTCCCGATCTTCATCTTGCTGCGAGATCTGAGTGACTAAGCAGCCGATTTATCCCGAGTCAAAGAGAATCTCCATTGGGGTGAGCAACCAATCCTTTCTCATTAGATTTGATAGTTAAAGCATGGAATAGCCAAATCTTAGATGGTTTCCTAGCCGTCGGGTCCTTATTCATTATAGCTTGCGGATCAGATTGCGGGTAAGTAGTTAGTTCCTTTCTTTAATCTCTTTAGTCTGTTATGCTATGATCATTGCTCTTTAAAATATTTTAGACTAAAATTAAATCATCTTACACCATATTGCATCATTCCGCATCATCTTATTGGTATCAAAGCTATGTGCCCCATCATTTTTGGTATCAGAGCATTAGGTTAGATTAGGGTTTCATGCTTGTTGAATTCTCTTTAAGTACTCAGATCGGGTGTTCACCATGGCCATCCGGTCATAGAAAAAGGTAGGGCTACAAAACCCTCACATCTCATTCAAAGGAGATTTCCTATGGCGTGTAGGGGTGCCGCTGTGAATTGACCCCTGAAGAAGAAAACGGAGAGAAATTGCATCTTTTAGGGTTAATTTTCTGCATCCCATCCATTCCAGTATATGGTCCGTTATTTTAATTATTTCTGTATGTACGAAGATCAGAAAATTCTAATTTTTATTTTGTTCGATTCAATACAATTTGTTTTATTTTCTGGTTTTTTCTTGAGATTTACTTCAGTCTATATAATTTCTGCAAGCCTGATTACTATATGAGAACATTTCAATTTTAGAATTTCAGCATTTAGTTTAAATTCCATAAAAGTTTGATTTCTGCAATTTAAAAATTTAAAATTTAAAAAAAGAAAAATCTAAATTTAAAATCCAAATCTGAAGTCTAAACTTAAAATTTGAAATTTAACGTTTAAATTTTGAATTGCTAGTATTGATTGTGCATTCATTTTACTTGAAAACACTTAAGGGCAAGCAATATAACATAAGGGAAGGATTGAGACCCTTTCCTTAGTCCAAAACAACCAACCTCATTTGCATAGTCCTAAGCCTTAATTAAAATCGAGTAGTACTTAAAGCTAGGGATAGCAACTTGTCGGGTTTTATATATGTATTAACCCATTGTAGTAGTCACTTCTGTATGTGCTTCTGAGAATTGGTATCTAAGGCTAGAGGTCCGAGGCAAACACCCTTAGCAGACTGGGGGTTCTTTAATTAGGACATCACGAAAGTGAGGGGAGCCTCCCACCACCCCACCTCTTACCTGGCCAATCGAGGAGTTACTACAGTCTTGGTTATTACCTTGACTAAGCATTATATTGGCCCTTAGGTCTAGGAACCCTAGACTTAGGTTGTTTTGTAATGTTTGTATTGCATGACCACTAGAGCAAGCCAAACCCAACCCAGTCTGATCATGGAGTCCACTATAGAAATTTTACTAAGGACCTTCAATGAACAATGTGCCCTGATGGACAATAGGTGTGACCGACTAGATAAGCGACTCGACAACCTAGAAAGAACCCGTAGGGCCCAGACTAACCCTGGTTCACCTAAACCGACTTTCCCTGGACCTAGAATTCATTGGCCAGAACCCATTTGGATTAGTGCCCCTTATCAAAAATCAGGATCTAGCCTAGTCCATTCGAGTCGACCCATTCTACAACAGAGTCAACCCAATTTTCATCAGAGCTGACTAAATCCTAATCCTAGCCGACCTACTCCTGTGACACTGTTTGTTCCTAAGAATGACCCTAAAGAGGAAATATCTATTGTAGACTCAGAGTTAATTGACCAGAAGGTTACTCAAGCTGAAACTGTAGTGGAAATATATGAAGCTGGAGAAAACTTGATGGATGAATACGAAGGAGAAGACATCGAGGAGGACAACTCTAGTACCTTACCTGAGGAAACCCTTGGAAAATAAAAGATTGTTGAGCCTAGTCCTGAAACATCAGAACAACAAGAAATTAGTGAAGACTTGGTTCCCATAACTCAATGCCATCAGGAAGAACCCAATATTTTAGCCTCGACACAAGACCTCCTTCAAGTCCCTAAGGAACAACCCCAGGAGGTCAACATTATTTAAGAAGACTTTCAAGATGAACTTCCTGAAGACCTTCCAGATGACCTTCTACCACCTAAAAGCATCCTGCCTGCCATAGGTCTTACACCAATAGATCAATATTCAAATCTTAAGGTCATCTTGGGTAACCAAGGTCTGTCTCATGCTTCTCTTAAGTTACCCCAAGACTCCGATTCTTATTTCCTACCCTTCTCTTATCATGCTTCTAGAGCCATTAGGTTTCATTTTGAAGAGATTACCAGGCTACATGAGCTCTTAAAGCCCATCCCTTTTGCTAACTACTTTTGAAAGACCTTATGGCATTTGCTAGGGATCCATGGAAACTTTTCAAGTGCATACCAGACCAGGGTCAAACCTAAAGAATCAATCATCTCTTAGGTTTAGATCCTAAGAGTCCAATAAAATTCCTCTCAATAAGATCACATAGTTGAGTCTGTTTTTGTCAAGTGTCAGTCCATAGAGTCATTTACACAGCATGTTAAAGCATTGCATAAAGAAATCAGTAACAAAATTAAAAAGAGCAATGAATCATATGAGCACGAGGCTAACTTACATAAATGATTTAAAGAGTTTAACGAAGGGGACTTCGTCATGATTAGGTTACGACCTGAACGGTTTCCAGTTGGAACCATGAAAAAACTACACACCCACAGTGCTGGACCGTATAGGATTATAAAAAAGATTGGACCTAATGCTTATATGCTAGAACTACCATCTAAGTTAGGTATTAGTCCAACCTTCAATATATCTGATCTAGTCGAGTTTAAGGAACCAATGGTGATACCTAGTGAGCCATTTGAGCTTGATCCCATCTTTGAGAGTGACCCTATCCCAGAATATCCACCAGCCAAATTACCAGAGAGGAGAGAAAAGATTGAGCAGATCATGGATGATAAGATCGTAGCTACTAGAAATAAGAACTACCAAAGATATCTGGTTCGTTGGCAAGGGAGACTTGAGCCTGAGGATTCTTGGATCACTAGAGAGGATCTTCAAAAGTTGAACCCTGACTCGCTAGAACATTACCAGAGCTGAATTGACCCATACTCGACGGGGTTGAGTTCCTCCCATCCCGGGAGAATTGGTGAGGACACAAGATCCAAAAAGAGGAAGCAAATCTTTTCCAATTCAATTTGGATCACCAATAAGTAAGTCCATGTATTCTTCACAAAGAACAATCAAGTCCCAGTTGTTTTGACTTTGTAATTAGGTCAAATTGAGTTGTAATTTGATCAAATTGAGTGTAATTTGGTCAATTAGGGTTGTTGAGTTACCAACTGAGTCCATTGAGTCCATCAATTGGTTTAAGAGTCTTGTAAATAGCATTAATTTGCTTTGTTCGGTGAATTGTCCAAGATGAGTCCTATAATTAGTGCTTGAATAAGTCAAGGGGAGTCATAATTATCCAAGACCCAAGTCATCATCACCTTGGTGGATCAATTCTAAGCCAAAAAGGGGTCGTCGAAATTTTTCACCAGATATTCAGACATTGGAACATCCTGACATTGGGACAACCGGACAACTAGATATTTGGACAACTTTAAATTCATCCTTATCCAAGAGAGGCATCCATCCATTTTCATCACCCATTTCAAGGAGGCGCCAATTGAGAGGAGTAAAATAGAAATACTCTACTTCTTATCTGGTGCCCTCTCATTCCCTCTTGTCGCCCACCCATGGTCCATTCAAATTTTAAATGAGAGAAAGTGCAAGATAAGTGGAGGCTCATCCAAATTTCAAAGCAAAAAGTCCAAGATAAAAGGAGGATCATCTCAAATTCAAAGGAGGAGACTTTAAATTCAAACCTGCACATTTGAAGAGGCCTTCTTATCCCATGTTGCCGATCAAGTGGAATCAAAATCAGATTAAGAAAGGTTTAGCGCTAAATAAGAAGGAGATTAGCGCCCCATCTTTATTTTCCCGAATACTTTTTTTCATGTTGTCGCCCAAGCCATGAAGAGAAGGAATTTAAAATTCAAAATTCAAGGAAGGAGTCAAGAAGCCAAAAGTGTTTTAGAATTCAAATTTTAATGTAATTTAAAATCAAAGCAGTCCTATGAAATCTTCATGTGTGAAGAACCCTATAAATAGGACCCCATACCCCCTTGTAAATGGAATGATTATTGATTTATGAAATGAAATGTTATGTTTCTTCTTCCACAAATCTGGGTAGGCTTAGTGATTTTCTCTAAGGACAGGGAGGTCCTTAAGAGCTCAAGGCGGGGAGGTCCTTGAGAGCTCAAGGCGGTGAGATCCTTGAGTGGAGGTTCTGCCAGATTCGTCAAGCTGCTACCGATCTTCTTTAAGTTCTTCGCATCCAACCTTTCTTTTTTCCATTTCAAATATAAATTATGTCAATCTTAAGTCTTGTTTGCTGCCTTCTTTGCAGATCCTAGGTGTTCAAGGACTTTAGAGGATGGATCCTTTTCTTACAAATTGAGATCTAATGGTAGATCTGAAATCTAGAATCTCGATCTTCATCTTGCTACGAGATCTGAGCGACCAAGCAGCCGATCTATCCCGAGTCAAAGAGAATCTCCATTGTGGTAAGAAACCAATCCTTTCTCATTAGATTTGATAGTTGAAGCATGGAATAGCCTAATCTTTGATGGTTTCCTAGCCGTCGGGTCCTTATTCATTATAGCTTGCGAATCAAATTGCGAGTAAGTAGTTAGTTCCTTTCTTTAATCTCTTTAGTCCGTTATGCTATGATCATTTCTCTTTAAAATATTTTATACTAAAATTAAATCATCTTACACCGTATCGCATCATTCCTTATCATCTTATTGGTATCAGAGCTATGTGCCCCATCACATGTCCAATCGCCCGGTTACAAGTGGTAGAAGAATTATTTTCACTTTTTTGAAAGAATTAGAGCTAAAAATTGGAGATTATATTGAAGAATTAGGATGGATTTACTTATGTTCATTGAATGTGCCTATCTATCATGCTTTAGTGAGAACATTTTATGAAAACCTAAGTTTAGAGGCACAGCACATTGAGTCAACCGTCAAAGGCAAAAGGATGATTATTATCGAGGAAAGACTGAGCACCATCTTGGAAATGCCTGCAGAAGGGTCAAAGCATTTGGTATTAAAGAACAGAGAGAAAACCCTAAGGACCATACTAAACAGAGAAGACAATAATGGGGTTGGAACAGTTATGGCAAACACTCTTCACTGGAAATGAGGTTGCTCCACAATTTTATCAGTCGGATATTTCTTCCGAGGGTAGGAAGATTCGATTGGGTTAGCGAAAGAGATTTGTGTTTCATGGAGCACATCGTTGAGGGGGAGGCATTGAATTTACCATACATTATGATTATGCAGATGATAGAAGCTGTAAGAAAAGTTAAAGCTTGCTTGCATTATGGCATGGTTCTAACACTGCTATTCCAAGCATCCAGAATTAGTTTGGAAGGAGAAGATGGGAGACCATTACATCACACCGATACTTATTCCTCCAAGACTTTACAGTGCGTGGGTAATGAATTTAGTGAAGTGGTGTGGGCACCAGGATTCGACAGAGGCTCCTCAACCCTCTGTGGATCTCAGATTAGGGTTCCCCTTCTATGAGTCCTGTAATAAGGCCTTGAGCTCAAAGCATTGTCATAATTTCTTGTCAAATTTGTTTAGTCCTGTAACTTGACCAATTTGGGTCAAGTTAGGTCATGAGTCCTGTATTTGTTCGAGTCTGGGTTTGGACTGGGCCTAAGCCCAATTGAAGTCACTCTGGTTATCTTCACCAAATCAAGTTCTGGTGGGCCAACCCACCCCTTCCACTTAGGATAATGCCAACTCAGGTGCCACCTCAACTACCTACATGGCGCCACATCAGCTGCCACTTGGGCATCCAAGAAGGGAAACAAAGTGGCATCCTCATGCTTTCCACATGCCTTGGGCAACATTGGAAGGAAGAGACACCATCCCCCTCTTCCCTCCCCCACATCATGCCTTGTTCCATCAAAAGAGGGCGTTGGAGATCCTTGAAGAAACCAAGCCTCAAAGCAAGCCCCCTTCCAAGCTTTCTTCCCAAAATGTTCTTATAAGGAAGGAAGGTCAAAGGACACACTCCCCCCCTTCAAGCCCTCAACCATGCAACGCCCATGGAGCTCTCCCTTGGTCGGCCTTGAATCAATCCAAGAAGATGGCGTTGAAGAATCCAAGGGAACACATCCCTCCAAGCAAGCCATGCCCTACTCCTTCCAAATCAAGCATGCTAAGGAAGGAAGTCAAGGGACCAATTCCCCTCTCCAAGCCTTTTCTCATGCCATGCCCAACTCCAAAATTATTTGGTCGGCCAAAGAGAAGGGATGTTGGAAACTTTTGGGCGCCACCTTGAATTTTGTAATTTGAATTTCAAATGGGCCTTGGGTGCCTATTTAAAGGACCCAATCCCTCCCTTGTGAAATGAATGATTGAGTGATTAATAAAAAGTTTGAGTTTCTTTCACCCTCCAAACATTGTCTCTTAGGCTAGGTTTGAGTGGAATTGCCTTCGTCCCCAGGGACGTTGAGTGGTGTGAGGCCACCTGTCCATCGCCCCAGGGTGTCGCAAATCCTTCGTCCTCCAGGACATCGCATGGTGTGAGGCCACATTCCTTCGTCCTCTGGGACGTCACGGGGTGCGAGGCCCCAAGTTATCTCTGACTTCAACTTTGGAATCCAGCCAGACACCAGGCTCGAAGCCCCTTCCCAACTCCAATTCAATTCCTTTCCGTGCCTCTCTACATTCCGCTGACCTTTCTTTTGTTTGCCTACAGGTCCTCCCTGGCATATCGGGCATTGGAGACAGTCAGCTTTGCCATCGCAACCTCCCGACCCAAAGCCAGTGCTCCCACGGGTTCGACTGCTCGGGCATCCAGGCCGCATCCACCGAGTTGAGCGATCTCTGCACCGGGTGCTTCAGAAGTTTGAGGTTTGCCTTCTCTTTATTTCCTAAGTAGATATTGTAGGTCGAGCTAGTCCTACCGGGGTTTCTTAATCCCGGGATCCTATTCTCGTTCTTACTCTTAGGGCTTTGAACTGCTAGCATAAGCTTCCATTACCATTCTTCGTATTTCTTATCTTTGCTTGTGTTCGGGAATCGAAACCCTAAAAAAATAAAGAAAAGAAAAAAAAAAAAAAAAAAAAAAACAACCCTTCCTTCACTTCTTATCTTAAGCATCCTTATTGGCATCCAGCATCCCTAGCCTTAACCCCCTTGTTCCACATCATTTCTGGTATCAGAGCAAGGCTAGGACTAGTGCATTTGTTTCGTTTTCTGCATTCTGGTCAGTTTGTATATGGTCTGATCATTAGATTGTTTCTCTCTGTAGAGACATCTAAATTTCATGATTTCTATTTTGTTAGATCAGATTATTTTCAAAGTATTATTTTCTATTTTCTTAGATTTTATTTCAATTTGTAGAGTTTCTACAAGCCGAAATACTGCCTAAGAAAATCTCAGGTCTGATATTTCAGCCAGCATCTCATCTTTTGATTCATCATCCATCTAGCTTGCTTCTTGCATGTTTTAATTCCTGCATTTTGTTTAGCATTCACCCATCTAAAAGACACAAAAGAACAAAAATTTTTAAGTCATTTCATTAGTCATTATTGTACTTCATTTTACATAACTTATCTTAAGGGCATCAATTTAATATAGGGTCAGGATTTCATTACCTGTCCCTAGCCCAAAAACCACCACCCTGCATATCGAACCCTAGTCATTAACTAAAATCAATTAGACATTTAATCTGCTCTAGTGATCTAGGGACACCCATGAAGTCGGGTCAATCCAAGTGCCGAGCCAAGCTAGATTGCTTGTTGGTGTGTGCTTGTGTAGCTGGTGTCTAGGTAAGTGGTTCAGAGACTAGAGCCCGAAGGGAAGTGGGTTGGTTCGCTTACCTGGCCAATTTCTAATTGGTGTCTAGGCAAGCAAAGAGGAACCTCCACTCACCTTACACTTACCTGGCCAGGTGCCCAGTTACTACTTCCAGGTTCATCTTCTTGACTTTATATTTGGAGAGATCTCCTAGGTCTAGCAAACCATAGCATCATTTTGTTACATGTGCACTAGATCAGGAACCTCTTTTCACCCACCTTCTCCACCCTCTACCGACACCATGGACCAACTGCAAGCCGACATTGGAGCCTTAACCCAATCCATGACCCGGTTGATCAATAGACTGGACTAGATAGATGCCAGACTGAGACCCCTAGAGGAAGCTGCTAGGCCCCAACCTGAACCCAGTCCTGAGTCACCTCCTCACCATAGGGAATACCCTCAGCATGATCCTTTCCCAGAGTCTGAAGACCTTGTAGGGGTAGTCCGATGCATCCTAGCCCAAAACATAGTACAGGAAGACTGGCGTAGGACCAACATCCTACAGACCCTGATCAAGCTAGGAGATAAGGTTTGTATGGTCATCATTGATAGTGGAAGCTGTGTTAATGCCCTTTCCTTGAGTACAATCAAATCTTTAGGACTAGCAAGAGTTCCCCACCCCAACCCTTACAAAGTCTCCTGGATAGATTAAACTTCAATCCCAGTAAAATCTAGGTGCCAAATCAAGATTAAAATGAGTTCCTATGAAGAATCGATTTGGTGTGACGTCTTACCCATGGGTGTGGGTAGTATCATTCTAGGACGACCCTGGCTTTTCGACCATGATGCCACCCTTTATGGTCGATCCAATACCTATGTCTTTCTCCACCAAGGGAAAAAGATTACGATCAACCCAATCCAGCTAAATGACCTAGTCAAGAAAGGATCAAGTAGCCTTAAAGAGAAGAAGCCTGAAGTTAACCCAATCAAGGACAATGGGTTAGAAGAAGAGATTACTGGGAAAGGACCCTTTAAAGAGTTTCAGGGAGAGAAGGATGAACATTCTGAGAATTTGAATACAAAAACCCCTGAGCCCATTGAAGACTTGAAGGTTGAACCCATTGAAAATCTAGGGAAAGAAACTCCTGAGCCCATTAAAGAATTGAAAGAAAGCATCTATGAGTCAAGTTTAGTAGAAGATGGGCTCGAGGGTGAAATCATTGAGGAATCCAAGAAAAATGATCCTGAACCCACTACAAAATTTGAAGTGGGAATGACCGAGCCAGGATCACATCTAGTAAATAAACATGAGGATTCACTAGTCTTTTCCACAGGAGTTCAGGAACCAACCCTTAATGAGCCAATCCAAAGAGAACATCCTCAAGAGATGGTTGAAGCTCGGAAAGAAATTAAGGATGAAGTTCCCGATGAGTTACCTGATCAACTTCCACCCCTGAGAGACATCCATCATACTATAGACGTGGTCCCAGGATCCTCTTTAACAGACCTTCCTGGTGTGGACACCAGAAACCGAAAGAAACTTCACTCCAACAAGGTTAGCCTTATCCCAATTTGGATCGAAGATAATTAGGTTACCTTGTATTCTTTAGTTCAAAAATGTTTTATTTTCAAGAGCCATTTCTTTTTCAAGAGTCCTGTAAATGATCAAGAGTGTTTATTGAGTCCTGTAATTACTTTTAAAAAAATTTCATTTCCTGTAAGTCCGTTTCAAGTTTTAAAGTTTAGGTCAGTCAAGTCAGTTCAGTTGAGTTAAGTCTATTTCAAGTTAATCAGGTCTTAAAGCAATGAAAGCCAACAACAAGACTCAAATTCTGGACCCCAGAATTTGACCACATGAAGAAGAGAAGACACATCAACCAAGCAAGAGAAAAGGACCATCAACTAGGACCACTTGGTGCCACATGTCATTCCTTATCCAAGTAGAAGACCATATCATCATGCCACATCATCAGGCGCCACTTAACTAGCCACCTCATCACTCTTTAGCGCCAACAATGTAGATTCAAATTCAAGGAGGTTGGCCACACCCCTCCAAGTCCTCCACCAAATCCTCCAACCCCCCATCCCTCCAAACTCTCCACCAAATCCTCCAACCCCCCTTGTAATCCTCCTTAATTTGGGGAGTTTTTAAATTTCAAAAGCTAGCTTTGTGAGGCTATTAAAGGCCTTGGACGCCCATTGTAAAGGGGATTGATTTTGGGAATGAATGAAAATTGAAGTTGAATTTTGGAAGTAGAAGTTGTCTTGTATTTTTTTTCCTTATGTGAAAGTTTCCCATCCTCTTCATCCACGCCAAAGCCATTCTTTTTCCCTAGCAAAGTATCTTCCAAGCTCACATGAAGGCATTGGAGTCAGCCAGATCTTCTCAAATTTCTATTCTTAGTTCATAAATTCTCCCATCCCTTCTATATGTTCTTATCCTTCTTCCTTAACTTTGATCTTCATTGCAGGGTCCTTCGAAGTCTTTGAGTTGTGAACCGGGTTCACCTTGATAAAGAACCAACAAGCTGAAGTCCCAAGTCTAGGGTTCTTATCTCTATTATCCAGGTTCTTCAGTTTTGAGCGTTGGTAGTTTCAAGGTATGAATCAAAAGAAGGTTGGAAAGCTCATCAAGGTAAGTCCACAATCATTAGCCCCTATTGTCTAGATCTTCTTCCTTCTTAGTTTAGGATTGTGTCTAATCAAGTAAAAATCCCATTTCTTATAATCCTTAAGTCTTATTATGATGAGTACAATGCTAGTATAATTAGGTTTCATTGCTCTATAAACCATATTCAAAACATTAATCATATGCTTGCCGCATCACTTCCTCACTATGGGATTGACCCTAGCGAGCCCCAAGATCCACCGGAACAAGTGGACCATATGACACCTATTAAACAATGCCCAAATTTTAAGGTCATCCTGAATAACCCAGGTCTGTTTTATGTTTTTCATAAGCCACCCCAAGACTCCGATTCCTATTTCCTACCCTTCCCTGAACCCTCTCCCATTTCTAGAGCCATGGGGTTACTTTTTATTGAGATTACCAGAATGCGTGACTCCTTAGAGCCCATCCCTTTTGCCCTCTACTTCTGGTATACTTTATGGCATTTGCTAGGGATCCTTAATAATTTTTCTTGTGCATACTAGACTAGGGTCAAACCTAGAGAGTCAAAAGTCTGTTAGGTTTAGACCCTAGGAGTCCAATAAAATTTTTTTCTCAGTAAGATTGCATAGTTGAGTTTGCATTTTGCATCATGTTAGGATTATGCATTAAATACAATTTTAAAATACTTTGGCTGATTCCCGAAAGCGAGCCAAAGAGTTTGAAATAAGTGATTTTGTAATGATTAGGCTTCGGCCTGAACAATTTCCACCGGGAACCGTTAAGAAGCTTCATGCTCGTGGGGCGGGTCCCTTTAAAGTAATTAAAAGAATGGGCCCTAACGCCTATGTGCTAGAACTACCTCCGGATTATGGAATTTGGTGCGGGCACCAGACTCAGAAGAAGACTTCAGAGCTCCATCTGGATCTCTGATTAACCTTGCCTGAAGGATTAGGGTTTTTTGGCTTGTAATAAGGGTTGACTTGATCAACTCAATTTTAGCTTGAGTCTGTATTACCTGCATTTTATTTTGTTGAGTCATGTTGACTCAGTAGTAGTCTAGGACTTCAACCTGGGGTGTCACATTTTCTCCAAGGCCAAGCAAGTGAGCGCCACACTCCCAGCCACACTCCCAGCCACACGCCTGAGTCTAGGGGGCGCCACATCTTCATCCAGTAGACTTTGGTCCCCACACCACAGATAGTAGCTCCCTTCTTTCATGCACCAATTGAGGAGAGAGCAACCAAGGATCCACAAAACAAGGGGACGGCCCAAGACTTTCCATAAGAGCCAAACTATGAATGGGAAGAAAGTTTCTTGTAGAGAACTTCAAGGGAGGCGCCCATTACCTGCCAAAAATACCCAAAGCAAAGTTAGGAAGAACCATAACTTGGGGAGAAAGAAAAGGAGGTATCCAAAAAAAGTTCGAGCCATGGAAGGAAGGAGATTTCTCTTGAAGAGCAAGGTTAGGAGGTGCCCTAGTCATTCCAAATAAAGCCAGATATAAAAGGAAAAAAATTTTCTCTTGGAGAGCAAGGTTAAGAGGTGCCCAAACACTTCCAGATAAGGCCAATCATAGAAGGAAAAAAATAATTTTCTTGGAAGTCAAGACAAGGAGGCGCCACCCACTTTCCTTTTTTGAAGCCCCAATCATCTTATGGAATTATTTGGCCGGCCATATGAGTAGGGATTGATCCTACAATCCTAATTTGAAGATCCCTCCTTTAGTCCTACATGGGAAGATGTAAAACCCTACTCTCTTGTAATGTCATATAAATTAAACTCCCATGTAAATTTGAAAGGAATCAGATGAGATGAATGAAACCAACTTTTTTTTTGTGAGCAAACTCTGTGTTTTCTCTCTTCCGCACTTGCATCCAGGTGTTGAGCTCCGTGAGGGAGTAAATCCAGGTTCCCCAGGAACCTTGAGGAGGTGTGAGATCTCCAAAACCCAAACCCTAGGTTAGCCACTTCTGCTCCAAACCCTAGCCACCCACCATCCACTTCAATCCACCAAACCCTAGCCTATCCCACCTCCCACGGCCTCTCTCTCCAAGTCCAGGCCGACCACCAGCATCCAGCTACATTCCGGATACTTTAGATCCAAAGCTCTTTCCAGAGGGAGTCGAATCAACCTTCAAGAGAATCCGGATCTCAGCGACATCAGCCTACAAGTTCTTCGAACTGGTAAATCCTTCCCTGAGTCTATGAATCCATCACTTGTTTGTCTTCTTCCCCAATCTTGAGTCCAGGAGAAGCTGACCCAGCCATGAGACCAGTATTGGAGGATCCATTGCGAAGATAGCCGAATCCGAGGATCCAACAATCTGCCCGAGAGAGTTCTTCCACTCAAATTCTGTGAAGATCATGTCTGGTTGGTAAACCATCTCTCCTCTTTATTTCTGTCCTGTTGAAAGTTCAGAACGAAATCCTAGGTCTGGGAGTTTCTCAACCCCCAGCGATCCGTTACTTCTGAACTACTCTGATAACTTAGCTTCTTCTAAATTGTGCTTTCAATCATTACCTAGTTTCCTTCAACTTAGTTTAATTTTACTTTGAGTCAAAGCCAATTTCTAAAAATAAAAAAAAAATAAAAAAAAAGAATTAATCTTAATTTTACTTCCGCATACGCTTCTTGTTCTTTGTTCTGCATCATTTTTGGTATCAGAGCTTTCGTACTGCATCAATTTTGGTATCAGAGCCCTGTCTAGGGTTTCTGTTTTGATTGCTTGTTTGAGTCTCTCTCTTTTTACTTTGTCTGCTCGAAGTAGACTCCCCAGGACGTCCGGTCTTAGGAATGAAGTGAGGTGCAAACCTCCTCTTCCCATTCCATGGGGTGTTCCTAGGGCGTGTAGGGGATCCGTTGGGTTACAACTTCGTAGCAGGAATTGTAAACGGGGAAGTACTCTATTTTTAGCCCGTAATTGCCCTGTTACAAAAATTATTTCTCACTGCAGTAATTCCAAATTCGGTGATTTTTATTTTTTTGAAACCAGTATAATTGAAACTATTTTGCATAATTTTTCTGTGATTTATTGGTTTTCGTGAGATTTCTGAGGATTAAATTACTGCAACTCTATTTTTGTGTTTCTGCAATTCAATATTTTTGAGTGATCATCTCTTAATTCATCTTAAGGGCATTTGAGCATCTAAGATAAGGGGAGGAGTTGATAACCTCTCCTTAGCCCAAAACCACCACCCACTCATTCGAACCTAAGCCTTTAATCTTAAAATTAATTAGACCTAATTTGCCCTAGTGGGCTAGGGACATCAACAAGTCGGGTCAAGGCTAGTGTTGAGTCAGTTTGTCTGGATACTCTGTGTGTGCTTTGTACTCAGTGTCTAGAACGGTGGTTCAGGGATTCCATCCCGAAGGGCTTGTGTGCTGGTCCGCCTACCTGGCCAATCTCTAATTGGTGTCTAGGATTGGCATCTAGGGACCTAACACTCCCCTTACACCTGCCTGGCTGAGTCCTGAGTTACTACAGACTAGCTTGCCACTCTGATTGGGCATCTAGTTTGGGCTCTAGGTCTAGTTAGCCCATAGTCATTCAGTTGAGTCTCATTTTGTGTGTTTGCTTGCATCATGTCTACCCGGAATGGAGTGCCCTACCAACCTGGTCAAACCCAACCTGATTTAGAGGCCATGGTTAGAAATCTTACCGAAACTATGACCAAATTGAGTCAGGACATGAATGAGGGTTTTTCCTAGTTTAGGGATTGAGTCCAAGTACTTGAGAAACGTCGACATCAAAATTGGACCCCTGATCCAAAATTTAATAGGCCCCAACCTCACCCATGCCAGGAACCTAGGAGGACCTTATACCGTGATCCCGAGCATAACCTTAGGAAGCCTAACCATGATATCTATAGTATGGATCGTGTCTATGAGAGGTCCTTACAATATTCTAGACCAGTCACTCAACAACCCAAGTCTTCTAGATCAAACCATTTAGATCCCACCCATGCCCAAGTAAGGTCTCTACTAGCTTGAAACCCAGTGTGACCCAGGTTCCTATATCTCAAGAATGTTTGTTTTGTGGAGAAAGAGGCCATAAATCTAGTCAGTGCCCATGCATAGGACTGGCTTGTGCACAGCTAAGTGGTAAGAATCCTAAGGATGACATTAATGAGGGAGAACCCAAGCCTACCAATGAGGAAGAACGGTTAGGTATGACAAGCCTAGAATCAGTTGACCCGATTACCACTGACCCGAAACCCATTGAAGATGGCATCGAGGAAGTATATGATGCTGGCTTGAGTCTAGTTGATGAATATGAGGGGGAAGAACTTGAAGAATGTGACATTGATACTATTGGTTCCTTACCTGAGGAGACCTTGGAAAACAACCAACTGGTAGGACCTAGTTCAGAAATTCAAGAGATTTATGAGAACCAGGTTCCTTTAATCAAATACCCCTAGGAAGAACTCATAGTGTTAGCCCGAGCTATTAGTTCGTACCCTCTAATGACAGTCATTCCCTAAGTACCAATTGAAGATCTTTGCACTGAACTGTTTAAGTTTGCCCACCCTATGGTAGATCCTCGCCTTAGGATAACTGAATCAAGCCTCTTACAATTGGACCTTGTCCCATGCTCAGCCACTAAGGTCTCTCCCGTAATCTCAGTTGGACATCCTTTTCCTGAGCGGATTGATTCACCCAGTCCTGTAGAAGTCCTCCTTATGACCCCAGACCCCTTCCTTCGCATGACTGACCTACCCTTCTATAGAATATACCTTTCCTCACCCATAGGTCAAATTTCAAGTCTTGAGGTCATCATCCATAGGCCCTTCCATGAATCATTCTCTAATCCATTTCTTGAGAAAGTGGATCATTATTTGCTTAGAGAACAAACCTTAACTGTTGTAATCACATGTCCTAGGCTACTCCCCGAACCATCTCTTGATCCATTCCTGGGAGTAGCAAACTTTTTCTTTCGTAAGGATGACCAGTTGATATTCATAGATCACCATTCAAACCTTCAGGTCACCACCTTTAGCCAGTAGATAATTCGAGACTCCACCTCATATTTCCTCCCTTTCTCTAGGACTTCCAATGCTTCTTACACCATCCAAGTATACTTTGTCAAAGTCTTTAGAGTGAATCACGTGTCAGAATCTATTAGGTTTGCCACCTACTTCTGGAAGACCTTATGGCACCTACTAGGCACCCATGATAAGTTTTCATGCTCTGCATGCCATCCTCCGACCCAAGGTCAAACCTAGAGAGCCGTAGTTTGTTAGGTTTAGACCTAGGGTTCCTTTGAATAAAGTCCATTCTTTAGGAATGCATCATCAGTCGAGTTTAGGACATTGTCTCAGATTTTGATTGAGTGAGAATACCAGGAATTGGGATTTGTATTTACCCAGGGCTAAATTTGCATATAATGTTTCGATCAATAGGTATACCTTTGAAATTGTTCATGGATACAAGCCTCACACACCACTTGATCTGATTTCACTATTAGTCCACACACACAAGTCTCTTGATGCACTTGCATAGCATGTAAAGGACTTGCATAAAGAAATTCATGCCAAAATAAATTTAAGTAATGAAACTTATAAGAAGTTGGCTGATTCTCAAAGGCGAGTCAAAACATTTGTTGAGGGAGACTATGTAATGATTAGGTTAATGCCTGAACGGTTTCCCCCTGGAACCGTTAGAAAGTTACATGCTAGAGGAGCTGGACCATTTAGAGTGGTGAAGAGAGTAGGATCCAATGCCTATATGCTCGAGTTGCCTCCAGAACTAGGCATTAGCTCCACCTTCAACATTACAGACCTAGTAGAGTATAGAGAGCCAGCTGTGATTCCCAGTGAGGCTTTTGAACCTAATCCTTCTCTTGAGAGTGAACCCAACCCTGTGTGTCCACCAATAAACTGGCGTATGAGGAAAGAGCAGATTGAAAAGATCCTGGATGATCAGGTTATCTCTACTCGTAATCGAGGATACCAAAGATACCTGGTCCGCTGGCAAGGAAGGCCAGATTCTGATGACTCTTGGATCTCCCGAGAAGAATTACAAGAATTGGACCCAGACCACTTGGAGAGATACCAGAGCCAACTTGATCCATACTCGACAGGGTCGAGTTCCTCCCACCCTGGGAGAATTGGTGCGGGCACCAGACTCAGAAGAAGACTTCAGAGCTCCATCTGGATCTCTGATTAACCTTGCCCGAAGGATTAGGGTTTTTTGGCTTGTAATAAGGGTTGACTTGATCACTCAATTTTAGCTTGAGTCTGTATTACCTGCATTTTATTTTGTTGAGTCATGTTGACTCAGTAGTGGTCTAGGACTTCAACCTGGGGTGTCACATTTTCTCCAAGGCCAAGCAAGTGAGCGCCACACTCCCAGCCACACTCCTAGCCACACGCCTGAGTCCAGGGGGCGCCACATCTTCATCCAGTAGACTTTGGTCCCCACACCACAGATAGCAGCTCCCTTCTTTCATGCACCAATTGAGGAGAGAGCAACCAAGGATCCACAAAACAAGGGGGTGGCCCAGACTTTCCATAAGAGCCAAACTATGAATGGGAAGAAAGTTTCTTGGAGAGAACTTCAAGGGAGGTGCCCATTACCTGCCAAAAATACCCAAAGCAAAGTTAGGAAGAACCATAACTTGGGGAGAAAGAAAAGGAGGTATCCAAAAAAAGGTCGAGCCATGGAAGGAAGGAGATTTCTCTTGAAGAGCAAGGTTAGGGGTGCCCTAGTCATTCCAAATAAAGCCAGATATAAAAGGAAAAAAATTTTCTCTTGGAGAGCAAGGTTAAGAGGTGCCCAAACACTTCCAGATAAGGCCAAGCATAGAAGGAAAAAAATAATTTTCTTGAGGTCAAGACAGGAGGCACCACCCACTTTCCTTTTTTGAAGCCCCAATCATCTTATGGAATTATTGGCCGGCCATATGAGTAGGGATTGATCCTACAATCCTAATTTGAAGATCCCCTCCTTTAGTCCTACATGGGAAGATGTAAAACCCTACTCTCTTGTAATGTCCTATAAATTAAACTCCCATGTAATTTGAAAGGAATCAGATGAGATGAATGAAACCAACTTTTTTTTTGTGAGCAAACTCTGTGTTTTCTCTCTTCCGCACTTGCATCCAGGTGTTGAGCTCCGTGAGGAAGTAAATCCGAGTTCCCCAGGAACCTTGAGGAGGTGTGAGATCTCCAAAACCCAAACCCTAGGTTAGCCACTTCTACTCCAAACCCTAGCCGCCCACCATCCACTTCAATCCACCAAACCCTAGCCTATCCCACCTCCCACGGCCTCTCTCTCCAAGTCCAGGCCGACCACCAGCATCCAGCTACAGTCCGGATACTTCAGATCCAAAGCTCTTTCCAGAGGGAGTCGAATCAACCTTCAAGAGAATCCGGATCTCAGAGACATCAGCCTTCAAGTTCTTCGAACTGGTAAATCCTTCCCTGAGTCTATGAATCCATCACTTGTTTGTCTTCTTCCCCAATCTTGAGTCCAGGAGAAGCTGACCCAGCCACGAGACCAGTATTGGAGGATCCATTGTGAAGATAGCCGAATCCGAGGATCCAACAATCTGCCCGAGAGAGTTCTTCCATCCAAATTCTGTGAAGATCACTGTCTGATTGGTAAACCATCTCTCCTCTTTATTTCTGTCCTGTTGAAAGTTCAGAGCGAAACCCTAGGTCTGGGAGTTTCTCAACCCCCAGCGATCCGTTACTTCTGAACTACTCTGATAACTTAGCTTCTTCTAAATTGTGCTTTCAATCCTTACCTAGTTTCCTTCAACTTAGTTTAATTTTACTTTGAGTCAAGCCAATTTCTAAAATAAAAAAAAATAAAAAAAAGAATTAATCTTAATTTTACTTCCGCATACGCTTCTTGTTCTTTGTTCTGCATCATTTTTGGTATCAGAGCTTTCGTACTGCATCAGAATTAGCTCGACATTCAATATCTCTGACTTAGTCGAGTATAGAGAACCCACAAACATACCCAGTGAGCCGTTTGGGCCTGACCTCCCTTTTGAGAATGAACCTGAACCTGAGTGTCCACCTCCAAATATACCTGAGCAAGGAGAGCGGATCGAGCGTGTCCTGGATGACCAAGCCATCACTACCTGGGGCAAAGGCTACCAGCTGGTGGGGGCACCAGGCTCAGAAAGAAGAAGCTTCAACTAATACCAAGTTCTTTATGGATTGAGACTAGGAACTCAAGTCTCGTATGAGTCCTGTATGTTTATTGAGTCCTGTTTTATTTTCTTTTGGGATTTTAAAGTTCAATTAGAATTCAATCAAGAGTCACATCACCTTTGCCATTCATCTCCAAGGGGCGCCATGGAGAAGGATGCGCCATGTCACCATGCAACCTTGCCACGCCACACATGCATTGCCACCTCACCTGCCATGTGGGATCATTCAAATTTTAAATTACATGAAAGCTACAAGTGGTCGACCAAGGAGTGTTTTCAAATTCAAAGGAGGTCGGCCAACTCCATCCACAAATCATGCAACCAGCTCCACCAAATCCTCCACCAAATCCTCACATTTCATGTAACCCCCCTAATATTTCTCCATGATATGGAGAATTTCAAATTGATTGAAAGGCCATTAAAAGCCTCTTGTACGCCCATGGTAAAAAAAAGCATGATATGGAGAATTTCAAATTGATTGAAAGGCCATTAAAAGCCTCTTGTTGGTAATGAAATGAAGTGAAGTAGTTGAAGAAGGTGTTTTTTGGTAGTATCCTCTTGTTTTCTTTGGGTGTGTTTGATTTTCTCTTCTCAAGCTTTCAAGTGTCCAACGCCAACATCCACCTCTAGGGATCCATGCCTCCATCGAAGTTCCCTTGCCTGTTTGGTTTCTTTTTTTGATATCTTTCAATTGGTCCCAGTCTAACCCGTTCATTATGCAGGATCCTTCTACGATTCGGAGTTCAAGAAAGGGTTCTCTTGCCAAAGATCAATGTTGAATGAAACTAGTTTCTTTGGAATGCTAATCTTCCACTTCAGGGCTAGTTCGTCTAAGAGCTTCAATGGATCTACCAGGGAGTGATCATCTTGGGAAAATAACACCTCCCAATCTCTTAAGTCTGAGTTATTGAAGATCGTTGCTAAGGTTTAAATTCAATATTCATTAGCCCTAATCTTCTTTAGGATTTAAAAAACTACATCGCGGCGTAAGTTCCAAATTTCAGTGCTCCTTCCATAGCTTTACCTTAGTACTTTTGATCTGAAATTTAGTACCTGTTAATAGGCTTCATTGCTCTCATTTCTCAATCCATCATTTAGATTGCATCCTCTTCATCGTGCCACATCACCAGCGTTACCTGGTCTGATGGCAAGGCCGACCCGAATTCGATGACTCGTGGATCGCACAGGAGGACTTGCAGCGCATCGACCCCAACATCCTGGAAAGATATCAAAGCCAAGCTAACCCTTACTCGACAGGGTCGAGTTCCTCCCACCCCGGGAGAACTGGTGTGGGCACCAGGATCTGACAGAGGCTCCTCAACCCTCTGTGGATCTCAGATTAGGGTTCCCCTTCTATGAGTCCTGTAATAAGGCCTTAAGCCCAAAGCATTGTCATAATTTCTTGTCAAATTTGTTTAGTCCTGTACCTTGACCAATTTGGGTCAAGTTAGGTCAGGAGTCCTGTATTTGTTCGAGTCTGGGTTTGGACTGGGCCCAAGCCCAATTGAAGTCACTCTGGTTATCTTCACTAAATCAAGTTCTGGTGGGCCAACGCACCCCTTCCACTTGGGATAATGCCAACTCAGGTGCCACCTCAGCTACCTACGTGGCACCACATCAGCTACCACTTGGGCATCCAAGAAGGGAAACAAAGTGGCATCCTCATGCTTTCCACATGCCTTGGGCAACATTAGAAGGAAGAGACACCATCCCCCTCTTCCCTCCCCCACATCATGCCTTGTTCCATCAAAAGAGGGCGTTGGAGATCCTTGAAGAAACCAAGCCTCAAAGCAAGCCCCCTTCCAAGCTTTCTTTCCAAAATGTTCTTACAAGGAAGGAAGGTCAAAGGACACACTCCCCCCCTTCAAGACCTTAACCATGCAACACCCATGGAGCTTTCCCTTGGTCGGCCTTGAATCAATCCAAGAAGATGGCGTTGAAGAATCCAGGGAACACATCCCTCCAAGCAAGCCATGCCCCACTCCTTCTTCCAAATCAAGCATGCTAAGGAAGGAAGTCAAGGGACCAATCCCCCTCTCCAAGCCTTTGCTCATGCCACGCCCAACTCCAAAATTATTTGGTCGGCCAAAGAGAAGGGATGTTGGAAACTTTTGGGCGCCACCTTGAATTTTGTAATTTGAATTTCAAATGGGCCTTGGGTGCCTATTTAAAGGACCCAATCCCTCCCTTGTGAAATGAATGATTGAGTGATTAATGAAAAGTTTGAGTTCCTTCCACCCTCCAAACATTATCTCTTAGGCTAGGTTTGAGTGGAATTGCCTTCGTCCCCAGGGACGTCGAGTGGTGTGAGGCCACCTATCCGTCGCCCCAGGGCGTCGCAAATCCTTCGTCCTCCAGGACGTCGCGTGGTGTGAGGCCACATTCCTTCGTCCTCCGGGACGTTGCGGGGTGCGAGGCCCTAAGTTATCTCTGACTTCGACTTCAGAATCCAGCCGGACACCGGGCTCGAAGCACCTTCCCAACTCCAGTTCAATTCCTTTCCGTGCATCTCCACATTCCGCTAACCTTTCTTTTGTTTGCTTACAGGTCCTCCCTAGCATCTCAGGCATTGGAGACAGTCAGCTTTGCCATCGCGACCTCCCGACCCAAAGCCAGTGCTCCCACGGGTTCGACTGCTCGGGCATCCAGGCCGCATCCGCCGAGTTGAGCGATCTCTACACCGGGCGCTTCAGAAGTTTGAGGTTTGCCTTCTCTTTATCTCCTAAGTAGATATTATAGGTCGAGCTAGTCCTATCGGGGTTTCTTAATCTTGGGGTCCTGTTCTCGTTCTTACTTTTAGGGCTTTGAACTGCTAGCATAAGCTTCCATTACTGTTCTTCGTATTTCTTATCTTTGCTTGTGATCGGGAATCGAAACCCTAAAAAAACAAAGAAAAGAAAAAAATATCTAAAAAAAAAAATCAATAACCCTAAAAAGAATTCCTTCACATCTTAAGCATCCTTATTGGCATCCAACATCTCTAGCCCTAACCCCCTTGTTCCACATCATGAAGGAATCTGGAAAAGGAAAGGGTCTGATGCAAGAGCTATAGAAGCCTCTTATAGCAGCACTGATGATAGTGACAGTGAGGAGCTTCCCAGGGAGATCTCCACTGATGGAACTTCTGCACCTGAGGACACTGTTGCTGCTTTAGAGGATATTATTGATGTTCCTATTATTGCTTCTACTAAGTTTACCACCACTTCTGAGCTAGCTATGCCTGAGTTTGCAGCTACTGAGACTGAGCATGGTACTATTGAGACTATGGAGACTGACCCTACTGGTATCACTGAGGCTATGGAGATAGTGCACATTGATTATGAGACTCTTTTACCTACTTCTCCATCAGCACATACTGCTCCGGGTTCATTTGCATACTCTACAGGAGTTTCAGTAACTCAAGAGTTCATAGAACAGCAAATGAGGTCACTGACTGATACACTGACCCGCTCCTTGACTAGTATGTTTAGCGAGCTTCGGCAGTTAGTGGACACTAGATTAGACTTGCTCAGCACTAAGGTCAGAGAGCTATGCACTAGAGTTGACTCACTTGAGTCATCTAGACCTACCTCTCAGCTTGACACATAGCCCCTAACAGCTACACTCCAATCTACCTCTAAAACTATAAAAAGATCAGTTGAACAAAGCATAGAAGAATTCAAGACAGAACTAAAGGAGTTAAGCTTCAGAATGGGAGCTATGGAACAAGATTAAAGAATGGAGGAGGACTACACCAAGGGCATAGGGATCCAAGTTTGGAAGGCTTAGAGGCTCTGCTGAAGTATTTGCGAATGCCCAAGCTGCTGAACTAGTTGCATTGAACACTGAGGTGAAGAAGCTAGATGAAGAGATAGATATAGTTCAATTTAAACTTGATCAGCTCTCCACCAATCATTGCAGCACTTGCTACCCCTAGACCTCAGATAGCACCTCAACCTGGACAAACCTCTACTCCATACCCTAGGCAGCCAGCTCCTCACCTTAGGCCTCAGGGTTCACATCCCTCTTTTATACCTCCAGGAGTATGTGATCCTGAACCCATTTCATCTAGATCGCCACCAGACCATCTACTAGCATTAGAGTAGATGTAGACAGTGATTGATTGTATCTTCACTTGGAATTATATCTTTTTGTAACTTGTATTGAAAACTTTATGAATGCAATGTGTTGCCGTCGAGATCATCATGGCCTGCAGCTGTAGATGGCCCCGGACCGCACCCCTCATCGCCTCGGATCCAACTTGGTTGCCTGGACCTACAAAATAGGGTTAAAGACCCGGACTGGTAATCCGGTAGGGGCACTCCGATGCTCAACTCAACGATGACCTAGGGGAACAGATCCTCTCGGTCGAGCCCCACGGGTGGACTCCATGCTTGGAGGAGAATATAATTAATTGAAAGAGTGTAGTGGAGTTGAACGCGGAGCAGGAGAGGTGCCGACTGAGGAGAGTTGGAGCAGAAGTGGCTGTCCCATCAAGACCTTTTCCACAGGTCTCCGGTGACCTGGAATTCTCGGACAAGTTTTAGTGCTATCCTGTGTCCCTGGCCCGCTTTCCCTTTGCTCCACCGTGCTTTTTTCTTGCTTACCCTTTTTTTTGGAACCATGAAAAGTTCTTTTATGTTGCTGGGGGACTGCCAGGTATTTGCCTTGGGATCCTCGCACTATTTGCTGGTGTGTGCAGCGTCACCTGGTGTCGTGTGTGGGGTTCCTTTCCCTATTTGTGAAAGCGAACGATACCGCATGCGCTGACATTCCTTTTGGTCACTCTACTTCCAGAAACATGGCAGGGCCTCGACCAGTGAGATGCTGCCTCCTGGATCTAGATATGCTAGTTGACTTCCTCTTTAGGGGATGCAGATGGTTGGTGAGGAATGCAGGGCCTTGATCGGGGGTCTCTTCCCATTTCAGTGTAAGTAACGGTTGGAACCTGTTGGGGTTTCAGGTGCACCGCAGCGGAAGTGTAATTTCAAAATGATGAAATTTGCACCGAAATCCCTTAGCCAAGATCTCCTTTTACTAATTAAAACATACATACTAACATTCAAACATAGATTGTTAGAATTAGAGTACCAACCTGCAATCGCTAATTCCAACAAAGTTGATGTTGAAGGGGCTGATTGAATTCACCAGGCGTCCAAGTGTCCGCCCTCCGATGGTGATCCACACAGAGCAGTGATCAAGACAACTCTATCTTCTTTCAAAGGTTCCTTCTATTGAGTTCTTCTTCCTAGAACTCAATTGCTTGGACTATGGCTTGAATTCCTCCACACAAAGGCTTGCTTTCCTTTCCTTGACTCCTTCTCCTCCTTCCACCAAGACCTTGGCCCTTTAGACACCCTTGTCTTGAAGAAAAAGACCTTGTCCTAAGAGGACATAGGCTTGTCTTAAGTTGGAGGAGAAATTAAGACAATGATGTCTTAATGTATGAAAGAAAGGAAGAAATCAGAACTTCTTTCTTTCCTTTACCGTCGGAGACTTTTACTTTTATCTTGTTCAGTAGCAGAGTTTCGACAGAGGTTTACTCTGTAGAGGAAACAATGCAAGAGCAAGAAAAATAAAAGAGTCTTCAGGAGAGGAAGAAAGAAAAAGATTACATGATGTTCTGATTTTTCCCGACCCTTTAAATAGAAATCAGATAGGCGCCTACACACCTCTCCGTAATCTCTTTCTCACGCCCTTTCCAATTTCTCACGCCCCATCCTCCCATCTCATGGCCTTCCAGATTAAATCCCACGGCTCTTCTTAAAGGAAAAACCGCGGTGTTTTAAAAGGAAGGAAGTCGCGACTTTTCATCTCCGAAGAGATGTTATTTCGCGCGCCCGGGAGGAGTTAGCGCTTTCTTTCTTTCTCAAAATCCCATCAGCCGTTGGATTCTCATCCAAGGGGGAGAGAAGGTGCGCTAATCACTTAAGAAGGAGGCCGCCCAAATAAAAACATCGGAGAATTTATTTGGGGCGCGCCAAGAGTCCATGCGCCATGGACTCTTCCTTAAGGCGCGCCAAGAGTCCATATGCGCATGGACTCTTGGTGTTTGGCGTGAAAAATAAAAGGGGGCGGGTGGGGAGGCTAGCCAAGCTACATGGCTAGCCAATAGGGTTAGCCACATTCCCGTTTTTCTTAATTAGGGTCTAATTAGGTCCAATTAGAACCCAATTTGAACCAATCCGGAACCCTAATTCGAATCCGATCCGAATAGAAGCTAGGGCTTGCAACACCTGCTAGAGTGTTATCTTGCAAAGATGATTTAATTCCAAATTAAATTCTTGATCAATCCTCTTAAGTGTGTGACCCATTGGGTTCCACATCTAGCCAGCAGTGGGTTCGAATACAAGTTGACCTAATTTGATTAGAACTCTTTCTAATCGATTTAGGTCAAACCGGGCTTACCCGAATCGATCAATTAGGATTCTTCCTAACATGTGATCTTTGAACTTGATCAACCCACAAGACAAGATTGACGTCTAGCAACGTGTCATGTCTACCCGGAAGATATGGAAATTCTGGTGAAATACCAAAATTACCCTTCAGTAGAGAGTTACCGTATAATTAAATCTTTCGATCAGCCTGCACCCAAAATATAACTATGGATATGGATATATGTCAAATCCAATATTATATTTGTTTCTAGCTCAATCTTATAATGATGATTCGATTATCTTGATATTAGAAACCATCTCTAATATCTTCACTTTGATCAAAGATTCCCTGAATCATCATGCGATTGTTGACTAGCAGGATGCAATCTCCTCTTACTAAGAGTGATCGATTCCTTGTTGACCTACTCATTACCTTCATATTCAATTCACCATTCCCAGTATCAATCCTGTGCATGTCTCAGTGTCATGATTAGGATTGAACCAAAGGATGGGTTCATGTACATAAGGTACTTATGGCAGTCTCAGGTCAAAAGATTACTTGTACCACTCCCACTATGAGAACCTTCTATTGACATGTAGCTAAGACTCCATTAGATGTTCTCAAGTTGGATCATATCAGTGAACTCATTCTCCAATGAGCACCCACATCCCAGTATTAGTGTCATACACAAGTGACTGTGAGAGCAGTCACCCTTTCCAGTATACCCGGGATGTGCTAGTCTTATCGGAAAACCCTGATCCCCTACTCAGGGTTCCTTTGACTAGGAATACTTTAGATTAAGGTTTTAAGATTTTAGGTCTCACTGGTATGATCTCATCATAACCCTAAAATCATAGCCCTAATCTATGGGGTTCATCATATAATAAACACAGCGTATGATGAAAAATAATGCCTTTATTTAGAAAATTATCAATTACAATGGTTTGGGAGATACAACAGAGATTGGTTTGTAGGGCATATCCCTTTCAATCTCCCACTTGCACTAAAGCCAATCGCCTTTGAATCTTAATCCCATACATTCTAGGTGGCGATCAAAATCTTGCTGTGGTAGAGCCTTAGTGAACGGGTCTGCTACATTGTTCTTTGTATCAACTCTATCTATGTAGACATCTTGTCTCTCTACTATTTCTCGGACAAGATGGAAGCGTCTCAGAATGTGCTTGGACTTATGATGAGCTCTTGGTTCCTTAGCTTGAGCAACGGCCCCAGTGTTGTCACAGTAAAGTGGCACTGGGTTTTCAATTTGAGGAACAACACCCAACTCTGTGATGAACTTCTTCATCCAGACTGCTTCCTTGGCGGCTTCACTAACAGCTATGTATTCTGCCTCTGTGGTTGAGTCAGCTACAGTCTGCTGCTTGGTACTCTTCCAACTCACTGCTCAACCATTTAGGGTAAAAACATATCCCGAAATGGATTTGCTATCATCAGGGTCTGATTGAAAACTAGAATCAGAATAAGCTTCTAGTTTAAGATCAGAACCACCATAAACCAGAAAAATATCCTTAGTCCTTCTTAGGTACAATTTAACTGCTTTCCAATGATCCTCTCCTGGATCAGCCTGAAACCTACTGACAATGCCTAAAGCATATGCCACATCAGGCCTGGTACATAACATGGCATACATTATGGATCCTATTGCCGAAGCATAGGGTATAGAATTCATTCTATCTCTTTCTTCAGGTGTCTTAGGAGACATCCTTTTAGAAAGATGTATGCCTTGACTCATAGGAAGATAACCTCTTTTACTTCCTTCCATGCTGAATCTTTTCAGCACTAAGTCAATGTACCTAGATTGGGATAAACCTAGCATCCTCTTAGATCTATCTCTATAGATCTTAATACCTAGTATATAGGATGCTTCTCCCAAATCTTTCATGGAAAACTGGTTTGATAGCCAAACCTTGACTGATTGCAACATTGGGATATCATTCCCAATGAGGAGTATGTCATCTACATACAGAACCAAGAAGACTATGGCACTCCCACTAGTCTTCTTATAAACACAGGGTTCATCCACATTTTTGATAAAACCAAATCTTTTAATAGTTTCATCAAAGCGGATGTTCCAACTCCTGGAAGCTTGCTTTAATCCATAAATGGATTTCTTCAGCTTGCATACTTGATTAGGTTTATTCTTTGAAATAAAACCTTCTGGCTGTGACATGTAGACTTCTTCCTCAAGGAAACCATTGAGGAATGCAGTTTTCACATCCATCTGCCATATCTCATAATCGTGGTATGCTGCTATAGCAAGTAAAATCCGAATTGATTTTAGCATGGCAACAGGTGAAAATGTTTCATCATAATCAATTCCCTGTTTTTGTCTAAAACCTTTAGCCACTAATCTGGCTTTATAGGTTTCAACTTGGCCATCAGCCCCAATCTTTTTCTTATAGACCCATTTACACCCAATAGGATTAACACCCTCTGGTGCATCAACCAAAGACCATACTTGGTTTACATACATAGAGTCTACTTCGGATTCCATGGCTTCTTGCCATTTATCTGAGTCAGTACTCAAGATAGCTTCCGTATAGGTCAGAGGTTCATCATTTTGAATGACTTGAGCTTCATTGTTTTCAATAATAAACCCATACCTCTCAGGTGCCCGTGGCACTCTGTCAGACCTACGAGGAGGAGTTTTGTGTTCTGGTTCTGTCCTAACTATATGTTCTAATGGTTGAGAATTGTCTATCTGTATTTCTTGCACTTCTCCAAGTTCAATTGTTCTACCATTGCCCTTTTCCAAAATGAACTCTTTTTCTAGAAAAGTGGCATGCCTGCTAACAAAAATCTTTTGTTCAGTAGGATGGTAGAATAGATATCCTCTACTTTCTTTAGGATATCCTACAAATAGACATTTATCCGCTCTAGGTTCCAACTTATGTCCAAAATTTCTTTTAACATAAGCTGGACATCCCCATACCTTAAAATATTTAAGATATGGTTTCTTTCCACTCCAAATTTCATATGGAGTACTAACAACGGATTTAGAAGGTACCTTGTTCAGAATATAAACAGCAGTTTCTAGGGCATGACCCCAGAAAGAAATGGGCAAATTTGTGAAGCACATCATGGATCGTACCATATCTAATAAGGTACGATTCCTCCTTTCAGCAATACCATTTAGCTGTGGTGTATAAGGAGGGGTCCATTCAGAAAGGATTCCATTAACTTTAAGATAGTCTAAAAACTCCGTGGATAAGTATTCTCCTCCTCGATCAGAACGAAGAACTTTAATACTTTTCCCGGTTTGTTTTTCGACCATACTTTGATACTCCTTAAATTTATCAAAGGCTTCAGATTTGTGTTTCATAAGATACACATATCCGAACCTAGATAAATCATCTGTAAAAGTGATAAAATATGAGTATCCTCCTCTGGCCTGAGTTGTCATTGGACCACATACATCAGTATGTATAAGTCCTAATAACTCAGTTGACCTTTCCCCATGTCCAGTGAATGGAGTTTTTGTCATCTTACCCATGAGACATGATTCGCAAGTTCCTAATGATTCATACTCATAAGGATCAAGGAATTTTTCCTTGTATAACTTGCTAATCCTAGACTCATTAACATGACCAAGTCTATGATGCCAAAGTAAAGTATCATTAAAGTCTTTTCTTTTCCTTTTAGTATTGACATGAAAAATACTATCATTGGAAGAAAGAGTTAAGAGCCCATTGCTAAATATGCCAGAACAAATAATTTTATTAGATAACATTATTGAGCAACCAGTGCTCGTTACATCCATTACATATCCTTGTTTTAATAACAAAGGAATAGATATAATGTTCCTAATAATCTTTGGCATATAGTAACAATTCTCTAGCTCCAAGATCTTCCCTGAAGGCAACTTCAGAATATAGGTCCCTACAGCTTCTGCTTGGATGATATCACCACCAGCACCGTAGAGATTGAAGTCGCCTTCCTTCAATACTTTAAGCTTGTGGAGGTCCTGCAAAGATTTGCATATATGGTAACCACAAGCGGTATCCAATACCCAAGTATTTGATATAGACGAATTTAATGTCAATATAGTATGTATCTCATACATACCTTTTGGTGCGTCTGCCGCACCAGGCTTCACAGTTGCAAGGTAAGCCTTGCAATTCCTTTTCCAATGTCCCACTTTGCCGCAAAAGAAACAGGTTGACTGTTTTGAGACCTTCTTTCCTTTCTTGTTCTTATTGATGCCACCCTTAGGGTTTAGTCTCCTGCTAAAACCCTTTTTGCCTGATTTCTTCTTATTGGTCTTATCAACAAGAAGAAGTGGAGCCTTTTCTTTCTTAACATGGCTCTCTGCTGTTTTTAACATATTTAACAGCTCAGGCAAGGAAGTGTTCAGTTTGTTCATGTGATAATTCAAGACAAACTGAGAAAATGACTCCGGGAGTGATTGCAGGATTAAATCCTGATTCAGCTCCCCATCCATAATAAACCCTAATTGACCTAATCTGGTGATTAAGTCAATTACCTTCAGGACATGATCCTGAACGGATGTACCCTCTGTCATCCTAGCACGGAATAACTGCTTAGATATTTCGTATCTAGCAGTTCTGCTTTGTTCTCCATAAAGCTCCTTTAAATTGAGCATTATGGATTGAGTATCCATGCTTTCATGCTGCCTCTGTAACTCATTGGTCATAGAGGCCAGTATGATACACTTGACAGTGAGGGAGTCATTCTGCCACATTTTGTATGTGGCCATATCTTCCTGTGTGGCATCATCCCCTAGTGGATTAAGATTAGGGGTATCAAGAATATAAGAAAGTTTTTCTGAACTCAGTACAATCTTTAAGTTTCTCAACCAGTCCACATAGTTTGGACCAGTCAATTTGTTGGTATCTAAGATGCTTCTCAGTGATAATGAAGATGCCATTTATCTACATATAATTAAGAACAATACATAAGCAAACAACCATGAAATGACTTACATAATTAAATTAGGTCTTCAATTTAATTATGTCTCCCACTATTTTATCAAAAATCATAGCCCTCACTATGATAATCGAGAAGAACCCTGATCGGTTTTCTTAGTGAGATCGAGATCCTTATAATTTACAAAAGATCTTGCAGACAACACAACAAATCTTTTATAAGTTCTAAGGTAGGAAACTCTTCCAATTATATCTCATATAATTCTCAAAAATAACTTGGCCTCTAGAACATTATAAGTCTTGCAGAAAACACAACAAACCATAATGTTCTAGTTAAGTCAAGACCCTTTCATTTCTATACAGTCAATATTCAAATATAATGCCCTTGTAGATAACACAACAAGGCATTATACTGAATATACTGTAAGCATATTTTGCACTAGACCAATATTATGTCAATCACCCTATTAGGTCTTGCAGATAACACAACAAACCTAATGTGGTTCATAACACAGTAATGATCCAGCATGAAGGAAGGCCAACATATAGCATTTTTTAACACTAAGCATATAAGTCAAGATTTAAATATAATCAAATCGGCCAGGCAAGTGGAAGAGATGTGGGAGTCCCCCCGTTGCTTTCCTAGACACCAATAAAAATTGGCCAGGTCAGTCAACGGAACCAATTAAAAATCACGATTCTCTTTACCTTCCCAGAACCACCTTTCTAGACACCGAATGATCAATTGTTCATCATGACTAGTGATGCTTATTAGTTAAATATGCTATGACTTAATATGATTTTAAGAAGAGGGCTTTATAAAATTGCCAGCACATTCTTACATAAAAACATATCATAATGATATCACTCTGATAAACATATATGTGCTAAGTGTGTCATCATACTAGGACAACCATTTACCACATAATGGATCCACCATTATGCCAGGGCAACCTTATTTCAGTATGATGACTTCAAAACTAATCATATCTCTATAATAATTAGGGTTTGAGTGAAAAACCCTAATTAGTGGCATACATCAAAACATTAATTATCATATATGCATTCCTTAAATTATGCTAAGTGTATCAGCATTCAAGGGTTTAAAACCCTAATTTCGATACTACAACAAAAATGCATATCATATGTTTTAACTGTAATAAGGATGGCTCTGATACCACTGTTGGGGTTTCAGGTGCACCGCAGCGGAAGTGTAATTTCAAAATGATGAAATTTGCACCGAAATCCCTTAGCCAAGATCTCCTTTTACTAATTAAAACATACATACTAACATTCAAACATAGATTGTTAGAATTAGAGTACCAACCTGCAATCGCTAATTCCAACAAAGTTGATGTTGAAGGGGCTGATTGAATTCACCAGGCGTCCAAGTGTCCGCCCTCCGATGGTGATCCACACAGAGCAGTGATCAAGACAACTCTATCTTCTTTTCAAAGGTTCCTTCTATTGAGTTCTTCTTCCTAGAACTCAATTGCTTGGACTATGGCTTGAATTCCTCCACACAAAGGCTTGCTTTCCTTTCCTTGACTCCTTCTCCTCCTTCCACCAAGACCTTGGCCCTTTAGACACCCTTGTCTTGAAGAAAAAGACCTTGTCCTAAGAGGACATAGGCTTGTCTTAAGTTGGAGGAGAAATTAAGACAATGATGTCTTAATGTATGAAAGAAAGGAAGAAATCAGAACTTCTTTCTTTCCTTTACCGTCGGAGACTTTTACTTTTATCTTGTTCAGTAGCAGAGTTTCGACAGAGGTTTACTCTGTAGAGGAAACAATGCAAGAGCAAGAAAAATAAAAGAGTCTTCAGGAGAGGAAGAAAGAAAAAGATTACATGATGTTCTGATTTTTCCCGACCCTTTAAATAGAAATCAGATAGGCGCCTACACACCTCTCCGTAATCTCTTTCTCACGCCCTTTCCAATTTCTCACGCCCCATCCTCCCATCTCATGGCCTTCCAGATTAAATCCCACGGCTCTTCTTAAAGGAAAAACCGCGGTGTTTTAAAAGGAAGGAAGTCGCGACTTTTCATCTCCGAAGAGATGTTATTTCGCGCGCCCGGGAGGAGTTAGCGCTTTCTTTCTTTCTCAAAATCCCATCAGCCGTTGGATTCTCATCCAAGGGGGGAGAGAAGGTGCGCTAATCACTTAAGAAGGAGGCCGCCCAAATAAAAACATCGGAGAATTTATTTGGGGCGCGCCAAGAGTCCATGCGCCATGGACTCTTCCTTAAGGCGCGCCAAGAGTCCATATGCGCATGGACTCTTGGTGTTTGGCGTGAAAAATAAAAGGGGGCGGGTGGGGAGGCTAGCCAAGCTACATGGCTAGCCAATAGGGTTAGCCACATTCCCGTTTTTCTTAATTAGGGTCTAATTAGGTCCAATTAGAACCCAATTTGAACCAATCCGGAACCCTAATTCGAATCCGATCCGAATAGAAGCTAGGGCTTGCAACACCTGCTAGAGTGTTATCTTGCAAAGACGATTTAATTCCAAATTAAATTCTTGATCAATCCTCTTAAGTGTGTGACCCATTGGGTTCCACATCTAGCCAGCAGTGGGTTCGAATACAAGTTGACCTAATTTGATTAGAACTCTTTCTAATCGATTTAGGTCAAACCGGGCTTACCCGAATCGATCAATTAGGATTCTTCCTAACATGTGATCTTTGAACTTGATCAACCCACAAGACAAGATTGACGTCTAGCAACGTGTCATGTCTACCCGGAAGATATGGAAATTCTGGTGAAATACCAAAATTACCCTTCAGTAGAGAGTTACCGTACAATTAAATCTTTCGATCAGCCTGCACCCAAAATATAACTATGGATATGGATATATGTCAAATCCAATATTATATTTGTTTCTAGCTCAATCTTATAATGATGATTCGATTATCTTGATATTAGAAACCATCTCTAATATCTTCACTTTGATCAAAGATTCCCTGAATCATCATGCGATTGTTGACTAGCTGGATGCAATCTCCTCTTACTAAGAGTGATCGATTCCTTGTTGACCTACTCATTACCTTCATATTCAATTCACCATTCCCAGTATCAATCCTGTGCATGTCTCAGTGTCATGATTAGGATTGAACCAAAGGATGGGTTCATGTACATAAGGTACTTATGGCAGTCTCAGGTCAAAAGATTACTTGTACCACTCCCACTATGAGAACCTTCTATTGACATGTAGCTAAGACTCCATTAGATGTTCTCAAGTTGGATCATATCAGTGAACTCATTCTCCAATGAGCACCCACATCCCAGTATTAGTGTCATACACAAGTGACTGTGAGAGCAGTCACCCTTTCCAGTATACCCGGGATGTGCTAGTCTTATCGGAAAACCCTGATCCCCTACTCAGGGTTCCTTTGACTAGGAATACTTTAGATTAAGGTTTTAAGATTTTAGGTCTCACTGGTATGATCTCATCATAACCCTAAAATCATAGCCCTAATCTATGGGGTTCATCATATAATAAACACAGCGTATGATGAAAAATAATGCCTTTATTTAGAAAATTATCAATTACAATGGTTTGGGAGATACAACAGAGATTGGTTTGTAGGGCATATCCCTTTCAATCTCCCACTTGCACTAAAGCCAATCGCCTTTGAATCTTAATCCCATACATTCTAGGTGGCGATCAAAATCTTGCTGTGGTAGAGCCTTAGTGAACGGGTCTGCTACATTGTTCTTTGTATCAACTCTATCTATGTAGACATCTTGTCTCTCTACTATTTCTCGGACAAGATGGAAGCGTCTCAGAATGTGCTTGGACTTATGATGAGCTCTTGGTTCCTTAGCTTGAGCAACGGCCCCAGTGTTGTCACAGTAAAGTGGCACTGGGTTTTCAATTTGAGGAACAACACCCAACTCTGTGATGAACTTCTTCATCCAGACTGCTTCCTTGGCGGCTTCACTAACAGCTATGTATTCTGCCTCTGTGGTTGAGTCAGCTACAGTCTGCTGCTTGGTACTCTTCCAACTCACTGCTCAACCATTTAGGGTAAAAACATATCCCGAAATGGATTTGCTATCATCAGGGTCTGATTGAAAACTAGAATCAGAATAAGCTTCTAGTTTAAGATCAGAACCACCATAAACCAGAAAAATATCCTTAGTCCTTCTTAGGTACTTAAGAATATTTTTAACTGCTTTCCAATGATCCTCTCCTGGATCAGCCTGAAACCTACTGACAATGCCTAAAGCATATGCCACATCAGGCCTGGTACATAACATGGCATACATTATGGATCCTATTGCCGAAGCATAGGGTATAGAATTCATTCTATCTCTTTCTTCAGGTGTCTTAGGAGACATCCTTTTAGAAAGATGTATGCCTTGACTCATAGGAAGATAACCTCTTTTACTTCCTTCCATGCTGAATCTTTTCAGCACTAAGTCAATGTACCTAGATTGGGATAAACCTAGCATCCTCTTAGATCTATCTCTATAGATCTTAATACCTAGTATATAGGATGCTTCTCCCAAATCTTTCATGGAAAACTGGTTTGATAGCCAAACCTTGACTGATTGCAACATTGGGATATCATTCCCAATGAGGAGTATGTCATCTACATACAGAACCAAGAAGACTATGGCACTCCCACTAGTCTTCTTATAAACACAGGGTTCATCCACATTTTTGATAAAACCAAATCTTTTAATAGTTTCATCAAAGCGGATGTTCCAACTCCTGGAAGCTTGCTTTAATCCATAAATGGATTTCTTCAGCTTGCATACTTGATTAGGTTTATTCTTTGAAATAAAACCTTCTGGCTGTGACATGTAGACTTCTTCCTCAAGGAAACCATTGAGGAATGCAGTTTTCACATCCATCTGCCATATCTCATAATCGTGGTATGCTGCTATAGCAAGTAAAATCCGAATTGATTTTAGCATGGCAACAGGTGAAAATGTTTCATCATAATCAATTCCCTGTTTTTGTCTAAAACCTTTAGCCACTAATCTGGCTTTATAGGTTTCAACTTGGCCATCAGCCCCAATCTTTTTCTTATAGACCCATTTACACCCAATAGGATTAACACCCTCTGGTGCATCAACCAAAGACCATACTTGGTTTACATACATAGAGTCTACTTCGGATTCCATGGCTTCTTGCCATTTATCTGAGTCAGTACTCAAGATAGCTTCCGTATAGGTCAGAGGTTCATCATTTTGAATGACTTGAGCTTCATTGTTTTCAATAATAAACCCATACCTCTCAGGTGCCCGTGGCACTCTGTCAGACCTACGAGGAGGAGTTTTGTGTTCTGGTTCTGTCCTAACTATATGTTCTAATGGTTGAGAATTGTCTATCTGTATTTCTTGCACTTCTCCAAGTTCAATTGTTCTACCATTGCCCTTTTCCAAAATGAACTCTTTTTCTAGAAAAGTGGCATGCCTGCTAACAAAAATCTTTTGTTCAGTAGGATGGTAGAATAGATATCCTCTACTTTCTTTAGGATATCCTACAAATAGACATTTATCCGCTCTAGGTTCCAACTTATGTCCAAAATTTCTTTTAACATAAGCTGGACATCCCCATACCTTAAAATATTTAAGATATGGTTTCTTTCCACTCCAAATTTCATATGGAGTACTAACAACGGATTTAGAAGGTACCTTGTTCAGAATATAAACAGCAGTTTCTAGGGCATGACCCCAGAAAGAAATGGGCAAATTTGTGAAGCACATCATGGATCGTACCATATCTAATAAGGTACGATTCCTCCTTTCAGCAATACCATTTAGCTGTGGTGTATAAGGAGGGGTCCATTCAGAAAGGATTCCATTAACTTTAAGATAGTCTAAAAACTCCGTGGATAAGTATTCTCCTCCTCGATCAGAACGAAGAACTTTAATACTTTTCCCGGTTTGTTTTTCGACCATACTTTGATACTCCTTAAATTTATCAAAGGCTTCAGATTTGTGTTTCATAAGATACACATATCCGAACCTAGATAAATCATCTGTAAAAGTGATAAAATATGAGTATCCTCCTCTGGCCTGAGTTGTCATTGGACCACATACATCAGTATGTATAAGTCCTAATAACTCAGTTGACCTTTCCCCATGTCCAGTGAATGGAGTTTTTGTCATCTTACCCATGAGACATGATTCGCAAGTTCCTAATGATTCATACTCATAAGGATCAAGGAATTTTTCCTTGTATAACTTGCTAATCCTAGACTCATTAACATGACCAAGTCTATGATGCCAAAGTAAAGTATCATTAAAGTCTTTTCTTTTCCTTTTAGTATTGACATGAAAAATACTATCATTGGAAGAAAGAGTTAAGAGCCCATTGCTAAATATGCCAGAACAAATAATTTTATTAGATAACATTATTGAGCAACCAGTGCTCGTTACATCCATTACATATCCTTGTTTTAATAACAAAGGAATAGATATAATGTTCCTAATAATCTTTGGCATATAGTAACAATTCTCTAGCTCCAAGATCTTCCCTGAAGGCAACTTCAGAATATAGGTCCCTACAGCTTCTGCTTGGATGATATCACCACCAGCACCGTAGAGATTGAAGTCGCCTTCCTTCAATACTTTAAGCTTGTGGAGGTCCTGCAAAGATTTGCATATATGGTAACCACAAGCGGTATCCAATACCCAAGTATTTGATATAGACGAATTTAATGTCAATATAGTATGTATCTCATACATACCTTTTGGTGCGTCTGCCGCACCAGGCTTCACAGTTGCAAGGTAAGCCTTGCAATTCCTTTTCCAATGTCCCACTTTGCCGCAAAAGAAACAGGTTGACTGTTTTGAGACCTTCTTTCCTTTCTTGTTCTTATTGATGCCACCCTTAGGGTTTAGTCTCCTGCTAAAACCCTTTTTGCCTGATTTCTTCTTATTGGTCTTATCAACAAGAAGAAGTGGAGCCTTTTCTTTCTTAACATGGCTCTCTGCTGTTTTTAACATATTTAACAGCTCAGGCAAGGAAGTGTTCAGTTTGTTCATGTGATAATTCAAGACAAACTGAGAAAATGACTCCGGGAGTGATTGCAGGATTAAATCCTGATTCAGCTCCCCATCCATAATAAACCCTAATTGACCTAATCTGGTGATTAAGTCAATTACCTTCAGGACATGATCCTGAACGGATGTACCCTCTGTCATCCTAGCACGGAATAACTGCTTAGATATTTCGTATCTAGCAGTTCTGCTTTGTTCTCCATAAAGCTCCTTTAAATTGAGCATTATGGATTGAGTATCCATGCTTTCATGCTGCCTCTGTAACTCATTGGTCATAGAGGCCAGTATGATACACTTGACAGTGAGGGAGTCATTCTGCCACATTTTGTATGTGGCCATATCTTCCTGTGTGGCATCATCCCCTAGTGGATTAAGATTAGGGGTATCAAGAATATAAGAAAGTTTTTCTGAACTCAGTACAATCTTTAAGTTTCTCAACCAGTCCACATAGTTTGGACCAGTCAATTTGTTGGTATCTAAGATGCTTCTCAGTGATAATGAAGATGCCATTTATCTACATATAATTAAGAACAATACATAAGCAAACAACCATGAAATGACTTACATAATTAAATTAGGTCTTCAATTTAATTATGTCTCCCACTATTTTATCAAAAATCATAGCCCTCACTATGATAATCGAGAAGAACCCTGATCGGTTTTCTTAGTGAGATCGAGATCCTTATAATTTACAAAAGATCTTGCAGACAACACAACAAATCTTTTATAAGTTCTAAGGTAGGAAACTCTTCCAATTATATCTCATATAATTCTCAAAAATAACTTGGCCTCTAGAACATTATAAGTCTTGCAGAAAACACAACAAACCATAATGTTCTAGTTAAGTCAAGACCCTTTCATTTCTATACAGTCAATATTCAAATATAATGCCCTTGTAGATAACACAACAAGGCATTATACTGAATATACTGTAAGCATATTTTGCACTAGACCAATATTATGTCAATCACCCTATTAGGTCTTGCAGATAACACAACAAACCTAATGTGGTTCATAACACAGTAATGATCCAGCATGAAGGAAGGCCAACATATAGCATTTTTTAACACTAAGCATATAAGTCAAGATTTAAATATAATCAAATCGGCCAGGCAAGTGGAAGAGATGTGGGAGTCCCCCCGTTGCTTTCCTAGACACCAATAAAAATTGGCCAGGTCAGTCAACGGAACCAATTAAAAATCACGATTCTCTTTACCTTCCCAGAACCACCTTTCTAGACACCGAATGATCAATTGTTCATCATGACTAGTGATGCTTATTAGTTAAATATGCTATGACTTAATATGATTTTAAGAAGAGGGCTTTATAAAATTGCCAGCACATTCTTACATAAAAACATATCATAATGATATCACTCTGATAAACATATATGTGCTAAGTGTGTCATCATACTAGGACAACCATTTACCACATAATGGATCCACCATTATGCCAGGGCAACCTTATTTCAGTATGATGACTTCAAAACTAATCATATCTCTATAATAATTAGGGTTTGAGTGAAAAACCCTAATTAGTGGCATACATCAAAACATTAATTATCATATATGCATTCCTTAAATTATGCTAAGTGTATCAGCATTCAAGGGTTTAAAACCCTAATTTCGATACTACAACAAAAATGCATATCATATGTTTTAACTGTAATAAGGATGGCTCTGATACCACTGTTGGGGTTTCAGGTGCACCGCAGCGGAAGTGTAATTTCAAAATGATGAAATTTGCACCGAAATCCCTTAGCCAAGATCTCCTTTTACTAATTAAAACATACATACTAACATTCAAACATAGATTGTTAGAATTAGAGTACCAACCTGCAATCGCTAATTCCAACAAAGTTGATGTTGAAGGGGCTGATTGAATTCACCAGGCGTCCAAGTGTCCGCCCTCCGATGGTGATCCACACAGAGCAGTGATCAAGACAACTCTATCTTCTTTTCAAAGGTTCCTTCTATTGAGTTCTTCTTCCTAGAACTCAATTGCTTGGACTATGGCTTGAATTCCTCCACACAAAGGCTTGCTTTCCTTTCCTTGACTCCTTCTCCTCCTTCCACCAAGACCTTGGCCCTTTAGACACCCTTGTCTTGAAGAAAAAGACCTTGTCCTAAGAGGACATAGGCTTGTCTTAAGTTGGAGGAGAAATTAAGACAATGATGTCTTAATGTATGAAAGAAAGGAAGAAATCAGAACTTCTTTCTTTCCTTTACCGTCGGAGACTTTTACTTTTATCTTGTTCAGTAGCAGAGTTTCGACAGAGGTTTACTCTGTAGAGGAAACAATGCAAGAGCAAGAAAAATAAAAGAGTCTTCAGGAGAGGAAGAAAGAAAAAGATTACATGATGTTCTGATTTTTCCCGACCCTTTAAATAGAAATCAGATAGGCGCCTACACACCTCTCCGTAATCTCTTTCTCACGCCCTTTCCAATTTCTCACGCCCCATCCTCCCATCTCATGGCCTTCCAGATTAAATCCCACGGCTCTTCTTAAAGGAAAAACCGCGGTGTTTTAAAAGGAAGGAAGTCGCGACTTTTCATCTCCGAAGAGATGTTATTTCGCGCGCCCGGGAGGAGTTAGCGCTTTCTTTCTTTCTCAAAATCCCATCAGCCGTTGGATTCTCATCCAAGGGGGGAGAGAAGGTGCGCTAATCACTTAAGAAGGAGGCCGCCCAAATAAAAACATCGGAGAATTTATTTGGGGCGCGCCAAGAGTCCATGCGCCATGGACTCTTCCTTAAGGCGCGCCAAGAGTCCATATGCGCATGGACTCTTGGTGTTTGGCGTGAAAAATAAAAGGGGGCGGGTGGGGAGGCTAGCCAAGCTACATGGCTAGCCAATAGGGTTAGCCACATTCCCGTTTTTCTTAATTAGGGTCTAATTAGGTCCAATTAGAACCCAATTTGAACCAATCCGGAACCCTAATTCGAATCCGATCCGAATAGAAGCTAGGGCTTGCAACACCTGCTAGAGTGTTATCTTGCAAAGACGATTTAATTCCAAATTAAATTCTTGATCAATCCTCTTAAGTGTGTGACCCATTGGGTTCCACATCTAGCCAGCAGTGGGTTCGAATACAAGTTGACCTAATTTGATTAGAACTCTTTCTAATCGATTTAGGTCAAACCGGGCTTACCCGAATCGATCAATTAGGATTCTTCCTAACATGTGATCTTTGAACTTGATCAACCCACAAGACAAGATTGACGTCTAGCAACGTGTCATGTCTACCCGGAAGATATGGAAATTCTGGTGAAATACCAAAATTACCCTTCAGTAGAGAGTTACCGTACAATTAAATCTTTCGATCAGCCTGCACCCAAAATATAACTATGGATATGGATATATGTCAAATCCAATATTATATTTGTTTCTAGCTCAATCTTATAATGATGATTCGATTATCTTGATATTAGAAACCATCTCTAATATCTTCACTTTGATCAAAGATTCCCTGAATCATCATGCGATTGTTGACTAGCTGGATGCAATCTCCTCTTACTAAGAGTGATCGATTCCTTGTTGACCTACTCATTACCTTCATATTCAATTCACCATTCCCAGTATCAATCCTGTGCATGTCTCAGTGTCATGATTAGGATTGAACCAAAGGATGGGTTCATGTACATAAGGTACTTATGGCAGTCTCAGGTCAAAAGATTACTTGTACCACTCCCACTATGAGAACCTTCTATTGACATGTAGCTAAGACTCCATTAGATGTTCTCAAGTTGGATCATATCAGTGAACTCATTCTCCAATGAGCACCCACATCCCAGTATTAGTGTCATACACAAGTGACTGTGAGAGCAGTCACCCTTTCCAGTATACCCGGGATGTGCTAGTCTTATCGGAAAACCCTGATCCCCTACTCAGGGTTCCTTTGACTAGGAATACTTTAGATTAAGGTTTTAAGATTTTAGGTCTCACTGGTATGATCTCATCATAACCCTAAAATCATAGCCCTAATCTATGGGGTTCATCATATAATAAACACAGCGTATGATGAAAAATAATGCCTTTATTTAGAAAATTATCAATTACAATGGTTTGGGAGATACAACAGAGATTGGTTTGTAGGGCATATCCCTTTCAATCTCCCACTTGCACTAAAGCCAATCGCCTTTGAATCTTAATCCCATACATTCTAGGTGGCGATCAAAATCTTGCTGTGGTAGAGCCTTAGTGAACGGGTCTGCTACATTGTTCTTTGTATCAACTCTATCTATGTAGACATCTTGTCTCTCTACTATTTCTCGGACAAGATGGAAGCGTCTCAGAATGTGCTTGGACTTATGATGAGCTCTTGGTTCCTTAGCTTGAGCAACGGCCCCAGTGTTGTCACAGTAAAGTGGCACTGGGTTTTCAATTTGAGGAACAACACCCAACTCTGTGATGAACTTCTTCATCCAGACTGCTTCCTTGGCGGCTTCACTAACAGCTATGTATTCTGCCTCTGTGGTTGAGTCAGCTACAGTCTGCTGCTTGGTACTCTTCCAACTCACTGCTCAACCATTTAGGGTAAAAACATATCCCGAAATGGATTTGCTATCATCAGGGTCTGATTGAAAACTAGAATCAGAATAAGCTTCTAGTTTAAGATCAGAACCACCATAAACCAGAAAAATATCCTTAGTCCTTCTTAGGTACTTAAGAATATTTTTAACTGCTTTCCAATGATCCTCTCCTGGATCAGCCTGAAACCTACTGACAATGCCTAAAGCATATGCCACATCAGGCCTGGTACATAACATGGCATACATTATGGATCCTATTGCCGAAGCATAGGGTATAGAATTCATTCTATCTCTTTCTTCAGGTGTCTTAGGAGACATCCTTTTAGAAAGATGTATGCCTTGACTCATAGGAAGATAACCTCTTTTACTTCCTTCCATGCTGAATCTTTTCAGCACTAAGTCAATGTACCTAGATTGGGATAAACCTAGCATCCTCTTAGATCTATCTCTATAGATCTTAATACCTAGTATATAGGATGCTTCTCCCAAATCTTTCATGGAAAACTGGTTTGATAGCCAAACCTTGACTGATTGCAACATTGGGATATCATTCCCAATGAGGAGTATGTCATCTACATACAGAACCAAGAAGACTATGGCACTCCCACTAGTCTTCTTATAAACACAGGGTTCATCCACATTTTTGATAAAACCAAATCTTTTAATAGTTTCATCAAAGCGGATGTTCCAACTCCTGGAAGCTTGCTTTAATCCATAAATGGATTTCTTCAGCTTGCATACTTGATTAGGTTTATTCTTTGAAATAAAACCTTCTGGCTGTGACATGTAGACTTCTTCCTCAAGGAAACCATTGAGGAATGCAGTTTTCACATCCATCTGCCATATCTCATAATCGTGGTATGCTGCTATAGCAAGTAAAATCCGAATTGATTTTAGCATGGCAACAGGTGAAAATGTTTCATCATAATCAATTCCCTGTTTTTGTCTAAAACCTTTAGCCACTAATCTGGCTTTATAGGTTTCAACTTGGCCATCAGCCCCAATCTTTTTCTTATAGACCCATTTACACCCAATAGGATTAACACCCTCTGGTGCATCAACCAAAGACCATACTTGGTTTACATACATAGAGTCTACTTCGGATTCCATGGCTTCTTGCCATTTATCTGAGTCAGTACTCAAGATAGCTTCCGTATAGGTCAGAGGTTCATCATTTTGAATGACTTGAGCTTCATTGTTTTCAATAATAAACCCATACCTCTCAGGTGCCCGTGGCACTCTGTCAGACCTACGAGGAGGAGTTTTGTGTTCTGGTTCTGTCCTAACTATATGTTCTAATGGTTGAGAATTGTCTATCTGTATTTCTTGCACTTCTCCAAGTTCAATTGTTCTACCATTGCCCTTTTCCAAAATGAACTCTTTTTCTAGAAAAGTGGCATGCCTGCTAACAAAAATCTTTTGTTCAGTAGGATGGTAGAATAGATATCCTCTACTTTCTTTAGGATATCCTACAAATAGATATTTATCCGCTCTAGGTTCCAACTTATGTCCAAAATTTCTTTTAACATAAGCTGGACATCCCCATACCTTAAAATATTTAAGATATGGTTTCTTTCCACTCCAAATTTCATATGGAGTACTAACAACGGATTTAGAAGGTACCTTGTTCAGAATATAAACAGCAGTTTCTAGGGCATGACCCCAGAAAGAAATGGGCAAATTTGTGAAGCACATCATGGATCGTACCATATCTAATAAGGTACGATTCCTCCTTTCAGCTATACCATTTAGCTGTGGTGTATAAGGAGGGGTCCATTCAGAAAGGATTCCATTAACTTTAAGATAGTCTAAAAACTCCGTGGATAAGTATTCTCCTCCTCGATCAGAACGAAGAACTTTAATACTTTTCCCGGTTTGTTTTTCGACCATACTTTGATACTCCTTAAATTTATCAAAGGCTTCAGATTTGTGTTTCATAAGATACACATATCCGAACCTAGATAAATCATCTGTAAAAGTGATAAAATATGAGTATCCTCCTCTGGCCTGAGTTGTCATTGGACCACATACATCAGTATGTATAAGTCCTAATAACTCAGTTGACCTTTCCCCATGTCCAGTGAATGGAGTTTTTGTCATCTTACCCATGAGACATGATTCGCAAGTTCCTAATGATTCATACTCATAAGGATCAAGGAATTTTTCCTTGTATAACTTGCTAATCCTAGACTCATTAACATGACCAAGTCTATGATGCCAAAGTAAAGTATCATTAAAGTCTTTTCTTTTCCTTTTAGTATTGACATGAAAAATACTATCATTGGAAGAAAGAGTTAAGAGCCCATTGCTAAATATGCCAGAACAAATAATTTTATTAGATAACATTATTGAGCAACCAGTGCTCGTTACATCCATTACATATCCTTGTTTTAATAACAAAGGAATAGATATAATGTTCCTAATAATCTTTGGCATATAGTAACAATTCTCTAGCTCCAAGATCTTCCCTGAAGGCAACTTCAGAATATAGGTCCCTACAGCTTCTGCTTGGATGATATCACCACCAGCACCGTAGAGATTGAAGTCGCCTTCCTTCAATACTTTAAGCTTGTGGAGGTCCTGCAAAGATTTGCATATATGGTAACCACAAGCGGTATCCAATACCCAAGTATTTGATATAGACGAATTTAATGTCAATATAGTATGTATCTCATACATACCTTTTGGTGCGTCTGCCGCACCAGGCTTCACAGTTGCAAGGTAAGCCTTGCAATTCCTTTTCCAATGTCCCACTTTGCCGCAAAAGAAACAGGTTGACTGTTTTGAGACCTTCTTTCCTTTCTTGTTCTTATTGATGCCACCCTTAGGGTTTAGTCTCCTGCTAAAACCCTTTTTGCCTGATTTCTTCTTATTGGTCTTATCAACAAGAAGAAGTGGAGCCTTTTCTTTCTTAACATGGCTCTCTGCTGTTTTTAACATATTTAACAGCTCAGGCAAGGAAGTGTTCAGTTTGTTCATGTGATAATTCAAGACAAACTGAGAAAATGACTCCGGGAGTGATTGCAGGATTAAATCCTGATTCAGCTCCCCATCCATAATAAACCCTAATTGACCTAATCTGGTGATTAAGTCAATTACCTTCAGGACATGATCCTGAACGGATGTACCCTCTGTCATCCTAGCACGGAATAACTGCTTAGATATTTCGTATCTAGCAGTTCTGCTTTGTTCTCCATAAAGCTCCTTTAAATTGAGCATTATGGATTGAGTATCCATGCTTTCATGCTGCCTCTGTAACTCATTGGTCATAGAGGCCAGTATGATACACTTGACAGTGAGGGAGTCATTCTGCCACATTTTGTATGTGGCCATATCTTCCTGTGTGGCATCATCCCCTAGTGGATTAAGATTAGGGGTATCAAGAATATAAGAAAGTTTTTCTGAACTCAGTACAATCTTTAAGTTTCTCAACCAGTCCACATAGTTTGGACCAGTCAATTTGTTGGTATCTAAGATGCTTCTCAGTGATAATGAAGATGCCATTTATCTACATATAATTAAGAACAATACATAAGCAAACAACCATGAAATGACTTACATAATTAAATTAGGTCTTCAATTTAATTATGTCTCCCACTATTTTATCAAAAATCATAGCCCTCACTATGATAATCGAGAAGAACCCTGATCGGTTTTCTTAGTGAGATCGAGATCCTTATAATTTACAAAAGATCTTGCAGACAACACAACAAATCTTTATAAGTTCTAAGGTAGGAAACCAAGACCAAGACCAAGCCTCAAGAACCCATCTGGATCACAGAACAAGGAGAATAGGACCTGCACCGTCAAGCCAACCCGAGACCGCCAAGCCAACTTGAGATATGGTCAAACCAAATCCCAGGTTCCGGAGATTTCCAGAAGCTTCCAAGAATTTTCTCCTTTTATTTCAAATTTTTGGCAATTAAAAAAGGCATTAAATCCCATGAAATCTTGTGTAACAAACTAACCCCGCCACCTCTTAGGATTAGCAACTAATACTTGGATTAGTTAGTGGTTAGTTGAGTTTGTAACTAATCATTAGATTAGTTACATTGTAAACCCATTCTGGAACCCTCTGTTCGAAGCCTATAAGTAAAGACTCGATCTCTATGCAGGATATGAGGAATTGTAATGAAAACCATCCAGTTTCTTCTTTGATTGCTTGTTCTTGTTGCCTTCGTTGCCATGGCAACATCAAAGGGTGCAAGGCCATGACCCTACCTTTGTTGCATCTGCAACGTCGAGGAGCGTGAGGCTCCACCATTGCTTTCCTTCCCAACGATCTCCATCGTTCCATCACTAATTCATCCCTCCACGACCGTCGGGCGCTGCAAACATCATCTTCTTCAAACCCATGCCTGAACTCCCTCCCGTCGTCCATAAGTTTCCTCCGGCCATCCTGTCATCCATAAGCTTCTTCTGGTTTCATCCATCCAACCTCCCCCTTCCACACCATCTCCGACCACTGCATCGCTCGTCCATAACCACCGCAGTCCTCCCCAACCTCCGTTCAACACTCCCACTACCCTCTTCAAAGGAGAAACCATCTGTAGTTTAGAAGCCAACCCCCTAAAGCATCCCAGGTCCGAGCCCTCCACTGGTTCTCCAATCGCCAAACAGCCTCCACTGGTTTCCCGTCGCCCAAACAACCTCATCAGGTCTTCACGTTGCCCAAAACCAACCTCCTCCAGATCCCATCACCTGACCCTTCCTTCCGGTCCTCCGTCACTCGATCATCCACCTCCAATCCTTTCGATCCGGCTCACCTCCCCTGCTCCTCAGGTTCACAAGCAGCCTTCCCAGACATCCTCATCACCGGACTTCCCTCCTCTGGCATGCCGCGACCAGGCTTCACTCCGCAAGGTCTCCCCAAAGCTCAGATCCAAGCCCGTCGCCAACCCACCCTCCTCCGATCTTCTCGATGCCAGGCTCGCCCTCCTCCGGTCCGCCCCTCACCAGACGCCCTCTTCCAGTCCTCCCAACATTGAATCTCCCTTCTCCAATCCACCCCGACACCGGATCTCCCTTCTTCGGTCTGCCTCGACACCGTCTTCACCTCCAAGCCCCTACCCCATGAAGCTTTCGTCCGTCGCAAAGTTCCCTGTTTCACAAAGCATTCAGACATTAAAAAAACTTATCGAGCTGTTATTGAAAGAAGATAGGAATAGCTATTTCAGCTATTCCTTTTATTCCATACTTACCCTAGATTTATTCCATATTGGAATAAGCCCCATTTATTTTAATTTGGGTTGTGCTTTTTTTAGCTTTGATTGACTCGCTTAGGCTAATCCGAGATTACTTATGTGAGGTCCTTTTCGGAACCGAGCCTTGAAGGGATCCTAGCCATCAACCCGTGCTCCTAATGCCATTCGTTGGATGATTGATCATTGATCATCCAAGCTGCATCTTCCAAGGTTAAGTGATCTCATCACAGGAAAATAGTTATTACTGTCGTTGGGTTTATTTTTCCTTCCTTGCTTTAGATCTAAAATTTTAAAATGTGTGCATGTCCTTGATCAGGGGTTTCTCAATCTCTAAGTCCTGGTTCTTTATTATTTCATTGAGTCTAGCATAAGGGAATGCATGATCTAAAACCTGCCCTACTTTGAATCTGTGTTTATTATAAGCATCGGTATTCATATGGATTTTTAGGATAATTTTCATACATGCCATTCCACATCATTCCACATTCTTCATTGGTATCAGAGCCTTGTTCCACATAATTTCTGGTATCAGAGCCAAGGTTCCACATCACTTGACTTCGACCTTGGCATCTCGACCCGAAGGCAGCGCGGCCGGGCAAAGGAGGGTGGAGCTCAACTTCGGCCTCGGCATCTCAACCCGAAGGGAGCACGACCGGGCGAAGGAGTTCAGGCAAAGGCATCCCTCACGGCAGCTTCATCCACCGTGTCGCTCAATGGGATCTGACATGAGTTCCATGTCAATGCTCCTGCCACATCCTTTGCCCCCCACTCTCGAGCCCCGTTGGTGCGCGGTACTCAGGGTGAAGGGAGTTAATGCAGTGCTGACATCGAAAGGCAAGAATTCGGTGCCATAATGGCTACGATCGGTGACACATCTTGAGGCGGTCTTTTAAGCCAATATGGGAGAGACATGTGGCCATGTTCGAGAAAAACTTATTGCTGGCATGAAATTCGGAGCGGCCGCGACTGAAACGAGGCACTTCCTTTGCCGATTGCTGACACATGGTGCAGATCCATCGATGGGGGTGCAGCAATGGCACAGTTAGGCATCTGGTCACCTCGAAAAGAAAGGCAGTCTTTCCCAAAATACTTTTTCTTTCAAACTTCGTGTGCCCTCCATCGTGCCGAAGCCCTTTCTTCCTCCCCCAGCTATCCTTATCTTTTCAAGTTCATCAGGTTCGTTTCCTTCTTCTTCCTCTGACTGAGTAGAGACCTTTCCTGCGGTTAGGGCCTTCCTGGACTTCATCTGTCTTCTTCTTCTTTTCTGGTTGCCTTCGTCCCCCCCCCCCCTTTTTTCTTTTTCCTTCCAGAATGTCTCGCTTCGGTCCTGACTTCCATCCTACGATTGATCAAAGGGAGGCTATGCCTTCTAGGTCGAGGCCGCCTTCTTCCTTCGATGAGGTGGAGGATGTGGTGCACTTCGAGTTCAGTAGAAGGCCCGCACCTAGAGGGATTGTGATTAGGGAGTGAGCAACTTCTCTTCCTTCACCAGAACCAGCCCCTGAATCTTCTTGATCAACAGGTCTCGGTGGGGTCATCTCGACGATCTCTGTCGAGGAGCTTTCGACCATCCGGGAGACCTATGGTGTTTCAGACTCTATCCGGCTTTCAATCCCTCGACCTGGGGAGCGGGTCACTTTCAGTGGCCTGCATCGGATTGCCCTCTACGAGAAGACACTCACAGGGGGCTTTTGATTTTCAATACACCCATTCTTTCTTTCTGTGTTGAGCAACTACCACCTGGTCCCTGCTCAGCTTGTCCCCAATGCCATCAAAACAATTTTTTGTTTTATAGTTTTTGTCATTTCCACGGGATAGTTACCCACTTTTCTTTGTTCAGGGCTTTCTTTACACTGAAGCGCCACCCCACCGAGGAGGGGTGGTGGTATATTTCTTCTCATCCTAGGGGCATAAGATTTGAGCTTCCCTCTTCCATCAAAGGGTGGAAGAGCAAAAATTTCTTCACATCGATCTTGGGGGTCGACTGGGTTTGGAGCGACCCGGATCGATCTCCCAACTAAAACTCTACGGTTCACTCGGCTGACCGAGAGGTATACGACCAACTCTGTGCTGACCAGGTCCCCTACTTAGAGGTTCTGTTGTCAGAGCAGAACCTCTTCGAAGCCAGAGCCAGCCCAATTCAGAGTTGGGTGACCTCTTCGAAGCCAGAGCCAGCCCAATTCAGAGTTGGGTGAGTTTGGCTCGAGCACTATCTCTTTATGCCCCCTCTTTGATTTTCTGAGCTCAGAACTAACATCTTCTTCTTGTGCAGGCATGAAGTTTGCCCTGGATGATCTCCTCTCCTTCTCTCGAGAGAGGAGTGCATCAAAGGAGACTGGTGAACCCTCTCTGAAAAGGGCTCATGTCGAGGGCGATGCGGGGACGGCCCCTGTCGCACCAACTGAGCTAAGAAGGGCAGTGCCCGACCCCGAACGGGCAGAAGAGTGGCCGAGCCCACTCCCGTGCCCAGTAGGAGGATCGCCGAGCCAGCTCCAAAGGTACCAAGGCCAGTCGACCCGCTCCCGTTCCAAGAGCCTGAGGTCATCATCTGGGCTAGGTTCGTTATAGCCGTTGTCCGGGTAGCATCCCCTCCAGAGGTTGTCGAGGTTGGGAAGGAGAAAGTACTGGAATAGTTGAGCTAGTGGCGACATCTTCCAGAGTGGTACAAATTCCCTAACGGGCCCTAGACACTTCTCCAGCTGGGACAGCTGACGATTCTGCATCAAGGATGGGCAAGAGGGAGAGGGACTACCACCGGGTCCCCTTCAAGCTGGAACCAAACATCTCTCTGGTTCGGGACCAGAGCCTTGTCGAGCGCATGATGGACTTCGCCATCCAGTCATGCGATTGACAAGACAAGGTTAGAAAGCTTCTCAATGATGCCATCGACAGCACCTTTGCCCAGCTCTTCTAAGTAAGCATTTCTTCTCTCAGCTTCGCCTTGCTCTTTTTCCTTTACCTTCGGGACTGACATCTTCTTTGGTGCAGCTTGGCACCGAGCTCCTCCTTATCAGGGACTACTGCCAAGCCTGGGCCAAGAGGAACAGGCTGTGGGGAGCGGAGCTCGAGTCCCTAAAGGAGGAGGTAAAACAAAAGAATAGCGATGCCTAGGAGGCCACCGTAAAAATCAAGGAGCTCCGAAGCTAGGTCGCCAAAGCTGAGAGGCAGATCAAGGACCTCAATGAGTCCCTGGACCAGGAGAGAAATCGGTCCAAGGGCAAGTCGGATGAGCTCAAGGCCAAGGAGGCCAGATTGAGTTAGCTTGATGAGGAGGCCACCAGGGAGAAGGGACAGGCCCAGTCCCTCCTGGCAGAGTTGGAGGCGGCAAAGGATCGGGCTACTGTCACTGAGAAAAAGGCTACAGCAGCTGAGAAGAAAACCACAGACACAGAGGAGAAGACTGCCATGGCGGTCAGCTGGTGGAGGCCGAGAAGAAGAAGGCCACCGACGTGGTTCAGCAGGCTGAGTCCACCAAAAAAGGGGCTACCGAGGCAAATGCAGAATACAAGGTGATGGGGACATCAAAACCCATCCGGGTTTTCCTTTTCTTTTGTTAGATTTTTTTTTATTTTTAGTTTAAAAATATTTATCCCAACTATTCCACCTATTCCCGTTATCCTCACTTTTTCCATGTTTATTCCTGACATATTCCATGTTTATCCCTGTCATCTTCTTCCTCCCAAAATCTCCAAGAACCTCCATTTTTCTCCATTTTTCTTCCCACCGATCCTAGATCTGCCACGTCCGACCACCGATGACCCCGACAACTGTCCACCTCCCCCCAGAGTCGATCTCCTCATGAATCACCCATGGCCACCGTCCGCCATTGCTGCTCCGCCCCTCTCTCCGTGACCACCGCCCAGCCGCCACTGATCGGGGCCCTCCACTGAACGCACCCATGATCGTCGTCTTCCTCCCCCGCACCGTCGTCGGACATTGATGGAGTCACCCAAAGCCCCAGCGCCCACGGCCGCCGGCCATGCCTCCCCTGCTTTTCCACCCATCCATGCCACGCCCCTCTCACCTACACCACCGTCGCTGTTGCTAAGAGGCTGACCCCTTCATCTCTCCTCCTTGCTTCAAGAACAGGAAACAATCACTCTGGACGCCCTGGTACATGCATGAATAAGTTCACATGGAGCTCTACTGCGAACTATGTAAGACTACAGGTGGGAAGTGCATTCTCAAGCAGGCACTTGGCTACTAAACAAATCAAGAAGAGAGCAGGAGTCTTGAGGTGTGCAACTATTGAAGAAATTGAAGCTGAGAAATCTATGATTGAGATGGATGCTGTGAATCAAAGCCTCCTGTAGCCCCTCTTCCCTGTCCACCACCCCCCTCTGTTCCATGGGAAGGAAAAATCTGTGGACATATCAAAGAGCAAAAACAACCTACACAATCTCATAGCAGTAAATTTTTTGCACATATCTCAAAGCAGAGGAGGAATTTGAATTCGAATTTGAATGGGTTCACATTTTCCTCCACAAATGCTACCCCTCTTCATGGAAACGCCCACTATTTTTTCCCCTTATTTTGTTATTTTTGAATTTCGAAATTTGAATTTCAAAATGTCTTGGTGTCTATAAAGTAGGCTTCAATCCTTCTTGTAAAAATAATTGATGAATGAAATTTTTGTTTTAGAGAAGAGTGATTCTTCTTCCACTCCGAAAGAAGAGGGTGTGAGGCCCAACCCAAGGAAAAGATGTGAGGTCATGCCCAGTTATCCCCCTTCCCATTCCATTTTCTTTATCCACTCGTGACCTTTGAGATCCATCCTAGCACCTCCAAGTATCGAGGAGGGTGTAACGCCTTAGAGGTGAGAGGTCTCTTCGTTAGGGTAAGTCCCAAAGTCCATGAGATCCAGGTCCCTATCTTCCATCCCATTATTGCTTCGCCATCAAAATAGAAAATCAAAAGAAAATTAGGATACCCTAATTTAGGTGACTTCTAGGCTCACCGTTCGATCCTCCCTAGCCCCACCTATCCCCCATCAATATTGGTATCAGAGCGGGTTAGGATTAGGGTTGAAAAAAAGAAGAGAAAAAGAAGAGAAATAAAAAATAAGAAAAAAAAATTTGCAGCGAGCCTGACTCGACGGAGTTGAGTTTTTCCTACCTCAGGGGAATGATGGGGACATCAAAACCCATCCAGGTTTTACTTTTCTTTTTTCAGATTTTTTTTTACTTTTTAGTTTAAAAATATTTATCCCAGCTATTCCAGCTATTCCCGTTATCCTCACTTTATTCCATGTTTATTATTGATGTATTCTATGTTTATCCCTGTCATCTTCTTCCTCCCAAAATCTCCCAGAACCTCCATTTTTCTCCATTTTTCTTCCGACCGGTCTCGGATCTGCCACGTCCGACCACCGGCGACCCCGACAATCGTCCAACTCCCCCCTGCATCGATCTCCTCGTGGGAATGCCGGCGAATCCCACAGAACCGCCCATGGCCGCCGTCCACCCTTGCTGCTCTGCCCCTCACTCCGCGACCACCGCCCAGCCGCCACCGATCGGGGCTGTTGCCCAAGTGGCTTCCTAAGAGGGGGGTGAATTGGGTTTAAAAAACTTTTCACAATTATGTACACTTTGAAATTCTTTTAGTGTTGTGGTGCAATATGAAATGCGGAAGTAATTAAGTAAAATCAATAAGACAATAAGAGCACAAGCACAAACACAAAGAGATTTAGAGCCGTTCGAAGCAACCGACTCCTACGTCCACTACCCAAGCACCACTTGGAATTTTCACTATATCCCCCAACTGGAATACAGTCGGATTGTTCTACCAGGCTCAAAATCCAAACCTATATACTTTGGTTTTACCGGGATCACCAAAGAAATCAAAATTCCCGTTGGTTTTAAATGGGATCACCAAAGAAAAGCCTAACACTTGGTTTTATACCGAGATCACCAAAAACCCAACTTAGGTTATTACAAGGCTCACCTAAAAACCTTCAACCCTCTCTTAAGACACAGCCCCTTGATGTTCTTAGAGAGAACAAGGATAGAGAGAACACAAATAAGCAACTACAACAAACCAAGTTTGTTTAAATGTTGCCGATATAGATCAAGATGAAGCCTAGCTTTGAATGCTCTTTAATTGCTCTTCAAGCTACTTCTTTTCTTCTTTAATGAGTGGATCAATGATGAAGTAGAGTTGGTGAAGCTTTGAATCCTAACTTAAAAGCTCTTGAAGTAGGTAGGTGAAAGACTTGAAGGCTCTTCAATATCTCAAGATAAATCAATAATAATCCTTTAATAATTATTTATCCCTCAAAAACAATCCCTTTTATAGTTTTTCATGAGATATGGCCATTGTAGGGCCTAGGGATTCGTGAAAGAGCTGTTGGAGACGAAATGGAATTCAAAAATCACTTTCAGTAACTAGCCGTTGGAGTGCAGAAAATGGCTACTCGAGTCAGCTCGAGGTCCATGAGTCAGCTCGAAGTCTGAGATAGCACAAAATAAATTTTTGTAAGAGTCGGCTCTTCGAGCTGGAGTCGGCTCTTGCCTTCAATCACTTCAAAATAACAAATACCAAGAGTCGGCTCTTCAGGACAAAGTCGGCTCGAGTTCTCAGTCACCAAAAATTCATAACGCTGGACGAGTCGGCTTTGGGGCTCGAGTTGGCTTGAGTTCTCATGCTTCTAAAACAAGTATTCATCCATGAGTCGACTCTTAGGACAGGAGTCAACTCTTGATACTAGAACTCTAAAATTTTTTCCGTGCTGTGCCACAACGAGTCGGCTCTTGTTCCATGAGTCAGCTCTTTTCACGACTTCAATTAATGCTTCAAGCTTCTCCAAAACTCTTCAACACTTGAATCAAACAAGAGCTAATCTACATACTTTCAATTTTACAATTTTTAGCCCTTTTTATAAGATTACAAAATTTACAAAACTAGGGCTTTTACAATTTAAAGTTCATAAGAGTACATACATAATTGAATTTCCTCTTCATCAATTTGAAAACAAATTTAAACTATAGGTAACCAATTTTCTGCAAAAACTTCTCAAGTAATTGAAAGAATTAGTATCAAAAACATGCTCCAATATTTTGTGATCATCAAAATCATTCCAGGGGTCAACAGGGGCCCACCACTTTACGCGCCCACGGTCGTCGTCTTCCTCCCCAGAGCCGTTGCTAGTCGCCGGCAGAGCCGCCCAAAGCCCCAACACCCACGGCCACCAGCCGTGCCTCCCCTGCTTCTCTGCCCATCCGTGCCACGCCCCTCTCCCCCACGCCGCCGCCGCTATGAGGCTGACCCATTTGTCTCTCCTCCTTACTTCAAGAACAGGAAACAATCACTGTGGATGCCCTGGTACATGCATGAATAAGTTCTCATGGAGCTCTACTACAAACAGTGTAAGACTATAGGTGGGAAGTGCATTCTAAAGTAGGCACCTGGCTACTAAACAAATCAAGAAGAGAGTAGGAGTCTTAAGGTGTGCAACTATTGAAGAAATTGAAGCTGAGAAATCTGTGATTGAGATGGATGCTGTGAATTGAAGTCTCCCTGCAGCCCCTCTCCCTTGTCCACTGCCTCCCTCTGTTCCACGGGAAGGAAAAATCTATGCACGGATCCCAGAGCAAAAACAACCTGCATAAATCTCAGAGTAGTAAATTTTCTGCATAGATCTCAGAGCAAAGGAGGAATTTGAATTCAAATTTGAATTTGAATGGGTCCACATTTTCCTCCACAAAAGCCTCCCCTCTTCATGGAAATGCCCACTATTTTCTCCCCTTATTTTGTTATTTTTGAATTTCGAAATTTGAATTTCAAAATGGCTTAGTGTCTATAAAGTATGCTTTAATCCTTCTCGTAAAAATAATTGATGAATGAAATTTTTGTTTTAGGGAAGAGTGATTCTTCTTCCACTCCGAAAGGAGAGGGTGTGAGGCCCAACCCCAAGACATGACATGAGGTCATGCCCAGTTATCCCCCATCCCATTCCATTTTCTTTATCCCCTCGTGACCTTTGAGATCCATCCTAGCGCCTCCAGGTATCGAGGAGGGTGTAATGCCTTAGAGGTGAGAGGTCTCTTCGTTATGGTGAGTCCCAAAGTCCATGAGATCCAGATCCCTATCTTTCATCCCATTATTCCTTCGCCATCAAATTAGAAAATAAAAAAAAAATTTGGATACCCTAAAATAGGTGACTTCTAGGCTCACCGTTCGATCCTCCCTAGCCCCACCTATCCTCCATCAATTTTAGTATCAGAGCGGGATAGGATTAGGGTTGAAAAAAAAGAAGAGAAAAATATAGGAAAAATAAAAAATTTTGCAGTGAGCCTGACTCGACGGAGTCGTGTTTTCCCCACCTCAGGGGAATGATGGGGATATCAAATCCCATCCAGGTTTTCCTTTTTCTTTTTCAGATTTTTTTTTATTTTTAGTTTAAAAATATTTATCCCAGCTATTCCACCTATTCTCGTTATCCTCACTTTATTCCATGTTTATTCCTAACTATTCCATGTTTATCCGTGTCATCTTCTTCCTCCCAGAATCTCCTAGAACCTCCATTTTTCTCCATTTTTCTTCCCACCGATCCAGGATCTGCTATGTCCGACAACCATCGACTGGTGGGGACACCGGAGGCACCAGAATAAGATAGAGGCTTTTCAATCCTTTGTGAATTGATCAATAATTTATGAGTCCATCTGTAATAAGGGCTTAGCTCATCTGAGTCCATTTTAGTTGTTATTTGAGTATTTTGAGTTGTTATTTCAGTTCTGTACTTGTCAGCTCATGTTGAGCTAGTTCAGTTCAATGCTAGTCAGCTCATGTTGAGCTAATTTTATTTTTTTGAGTCCTGTCCAAGCATACTGAAGACTCAAGACTATATCATACAAGTGAAGACCAAGTCCAACTATATTGAAGACATGGAAGTATAGCCCAAGTCCAACCCAGCTTGAATAATTGAAGACCCCAGGATGAAAATTCAGAAAACCTTGGTTTCTTGCAGATGCCCTCCAGATGCCCAGATTCCCTTCCAGATGCTAAAGTATATTCATAAATAAGGGCAACCATGATTCCAGAGGTCCATCTGCATCCTAGCCCAAAGAAATCAAGCCCAGGTGCCAAGCCCAAGCCCCTAAGAAGCAAGATACCAGGGAATATTCCTGCTACCTGGCTACCAGGCCACCCCAGCTTCCAGAGGCCCAAACCCATGCACCCGAGCCCCTTTGGGCCGGCCTTTTGCTGCTCCTAGAAGTCCAACACGCCCCCCTAGGCGTCCTTGGAGTCTTGACCAAGTCAAGAAAATTTTTAGGAATTTTTCTACCTAATATTTCCTTATTTTCTAGCTAGGGTTTGAGAGGGAAAAGGATTCTTATGTAAAGACTTATGTACCCTTACTTGGAGCCCAAGGTTAAGGGTCTATTTAAGGGACCCTAGCCTCTTGTATGAGGAGAATTTTTTGATGAATGAAAACCTTGAGTTCTTCTATTGAGTGGTGTGATACCCTGCTGTGTGCATAAAGGGGTTTGTGAGAGTTCTTCTTCCCGGTGTTTGCAATCATCTTCCTGCTGCCAACAAACCCTCCAGATCCCTAGACGCCCACTCCAAAAGAAGCCTTCCCTTGCTATTTTTACTTTGTTTTCTTGTTCCTTTGTGAGCTTTCTAACCCCTGACAGGTCGTTTGCAGGTCCCTGAGTTCCTACGAATCCAACGACTCCAGCCAAGCCTCAATCGGATCACCGAGCAGAAAGCCGGGTATCCGCGGGTCTTTGGCTCGATTTTCCAGGTCGCATCCGTCGAGGAACGAGAGACCCCTTCGCTGCGATCTTCATAGACATTTTTAGGTACACCCCTCTACCTCCAGTAGTTTTATTGTAGGAGAACTTGCCCTAACCGAGGCTTCTCAGCCCCGACGGTCCTTCTTTGCTACTTTTCTAGGTCCTAATCTGCATGCTGATCTTCAAGAACTCATACAAAATTCCCTACAAATAATTTTGATCTAAAATTTGGGAATTAATCACCTAACTCAACATGTAAAACATACAAAAAAATTGCATGCATATTTGGTCCCCAATCATTTGGTATCAGAGCTTAGATTAGGGCTTGTTTTCTGCAATTTTTCAGTCCATATATATTTTGTTCTTTTAATTGTTTCTCCCTGTTAAAAACTCCAAAAATTCTAAAATTTATTTTCCTGGATTTAAAATAATTCACAGTAATTTTAAAAATTTTTCCAGATTTTATTATGGCCAGTGAATTTTCTTAAAGCCGAAATAGGGCCTGTAAATATTTGGCTCTATTTTTTTTAGCAAGACAAGTTTGGAAGTTTTAGGGTTTTGTTTAGGAGTTTTTGCATATTTCTTAATTTTAGTATATTTCCAGTATATTAGGCCATGATTTGCAAGTTTTCTTCTATTTTAAAAAATACCAAAAAAAATATCTAAACCCTAATTTGCATCCTCATCTGCCTGCCATCATTGCATAATTTACTTTTAAGGGCACTCTTGCTATATCAGATGGGGGGAGGATTTGATCACCTCTCCTTAGCCCAAAACCACATCCCTTGCATTCGGTCCCAAGCCTTAACCTAAAATTAATTAGACTTAATTTGCCCTAGTGGGCTAGGGACACCAACTGGTCGGGTCCGGGCTAGTGTTAGATCACTGTGTCAAGTTAACCTGTGTGTGCCTTGTGCTCAGTGTCTAGAACGGTGGTTTAGGGATTCAATCCCGAAGGGCTTGTGTGCTGGTCCGCCTACCTGGCCAATCTCTGATTGGTGTCTAGGATTGGCAATCAGGGACCTAACACTCCCCTTACACCTGCCTGGCTGAGTACATGGTTACTATAGGCTAGTTTGCCACCCTGATTGAGCATCTAGTTTGGACTTTAGGTCTAGTCAGCTATAGTCGGTCTGATCGAGTCTTGCATGAGCACTAGATCAGGAGTTTCATATCACCCACCTCCTTCATAAATGTCTGAACCCATGGAAAATTTACAAGCCCAAATAAAAGCCCTAGCTGATCAAATGGCCTAGATAACTACCCAGATGACCCAGTTAACTCAGTCTCGTATTCAAACCAATGATAGAATTGACCATCTTGCCAATAGGTTTGATCAGTTAAAAGTCCGGGTAGGGACCCCAAGAAAAACCCATGGGTCACAGTCTGAGCCAGATCCTGATTCCCCTCAACCTAGGAGGACCCCAAACCCTGATCTATACCATGAGGTCGAACCTAGGAGAGCCCCTTATCCTGACCCGTACTACAATCCTCAACCTAGGAGGACCCCAAACCCTGATCCATACCTTGAGGCTGAACCTAGGAGAGCCCATCATCATGACCCAATCCCTAAGGTTAGTCCTAGAAGACTCAATCAGGATTTTATAGACCAGGAAGATAGATCCTATTTACCCTCTCCCTACAAGCCTAGTATACCTATAACCTATAGATCTTATGACTCCAAATCCTATGAACCTAGAACCTATGAATCCAGAACCTATGAACCTAGATCCTATGACTCTAGATCCCATGATCATAAATCCTATGCACCCACACCCTATAAGCCTAGTAGACCCAACACCCAATATTCTGACCCATATAGGGAGTCCAACCCTAGGAGAACCCAATATTCTGACCCATATAGGGAGTCCAACCCTAGGAGAACCCAGTATTCTGACCCATATAGGGAGTCCAACCCTAGGAGGACCCAATATCCTGACCCATATAGAGAGCCCAACCTTAGGAGGACCCCATACCATGATCAATCCTTAGAACCTGACCATAGAGCTGATCCAAAATCCTATGACCCCAGATCCTATAATCCCCTGACCCATAGATCTGCACCCTTGTCCTATGAGCCTAGGGAGCCCATAACCCCTAGTTATCAATCTAGTACTAGTCATGCTTCCCCTAGTCAACTTGAACCCCATAGGATTAGTACCCCTAAATATGAGCCCAGTAGTGAGCCACTACCCCTTAGGCAACCTGAACCTACTAGGAGTAGTGCCCATAATCAGAAACCAGGACCTAGCCAATTTTTCCTTAGCCGACCTTCTCCAACCATTCCTGAGATTCACAAGGCTTACATTAATGCAGAAGTGTATGAAGCTGATACAAGCTTAGTGGATGAGTATGAGGGAGAAGAGGAGACACCTTTAGATGACCTAGAATTAGCTGACCCAATAGATACCCAGGTAGAAGCCAATCTAGAGGTAGTTGACCTTGACCACATCCAACCTAAAGCTATAGTGGAAGAACAAATAGAGGAAGAGAACGTAGGTACTGCTACTAGAGCCTTACCAGAGGAAACCGTAGAGGAGAGCCAAATTATAGAGTCTAGTCCTAAAATACAAGAACCAGAAGAGTTTATTAAGGAGTTGATCTCTTTGAATCAGTACCTTCAGGATGAGCCTCCTCCTATAGTTCCCATTAAGGACCTCTTCCCTGAGATTAGTAACCCATCCTTCCATTATGCAAATCCCATAAATATACCGCAACCTCGTAAGGTTAGCCTCATTAGTCTAGGATTAGTCCCTGACATGCCTTCTTTTATCGAACTTTATCCAACTAACCTTGAACCTTTTTCCCTACCCTACCAAACTACTTCTGAACCCACTTCCTATTTTCTGCCCTTTCCTGACATCTCCAGCATTTCTAGGATCATTAGATTGCATTTACCTGAGATTAGCATACTGCATGCATTCATCACGCATGTTAGGTTTGCATCTTACTTCTGGCATACTCTTTGGAATTTGCTAGGAGTTCACTGTAAATTTTCATGTGCATGTCAAGCTAGGATCAAACCTAGAGAACCTATAATCTATTAGGTTTAGATCCAAAGAGTTCAATAAAATTTCTTCGATAGGAATGCATAGTCGAGTCTATTAGGTGTCAGTATGAGTCCTTTGCATCATTTGTTAGGAGTTTGCATGTGCCTAGCATGTTCACCAGCCGCACTAATCTTTAAACAAATTGGCTAATTCCCGAAGAAGGATCAAAGAATTTGATGTAGTGGATTCTATCTTGGTTAGGCTTAGGCCTAAAAGAAGCTCCATGCTCGCAGAGACGGACCTTTTAAAGTGTTAGAGAAGGATTGGATCAAATGCCTAGGTGTTAGACTTGCCTTCAGATTTGGGCATTAGTTCTACCTTCAATATTATAGACCTGGTTGAGTATAGGGAACCGACAGCGATACCTAGTAAGGCCTTTGGACCTATTCCTTTTCATTGTGAGTGACCCTAACCTAGAGTGTCCACAAACAAATTTGGCCTGAGAGAGGAGAACGGATCGAGCGTATCCTGGACAATCAAGCCATCACGACCCAGGGCCATGACTATCAACGCTTCCTGGTCCGATGGCAAGGCCGGCCAGAGTCGGACGATTCGTGGATTTCTCGAGAGGACTTGCAATGCCTCAACCCAGACCTTCTCGAGAGATATGTGAGCCAGTCTGACCTTCACTCGACAGGGTCGAGTTCCTCCCACCCCGGGAGAATTGGTGGGGACACCGGAGGCACCAGAATAAGATAGAGGCTTTTCAATCCTTTGTGAATTGATCAATAATTTATGAGTCCATCTATAATAAGGGCTTAGCTCATCTGAGTCCATTTTAGTTGTTATTTGAGTATTTTGAGTTGTTATTTCAGTTCTGTACTTGTCAGCTCATGTTGAGCTAGTTCAGTCCAATGCTAGTCAGCTCATGTTGAGCTAATTTTATTTTTTTGAGTCCTGTCCAAGCATACTGAAGACTCAATACTATATCATACAAGTGAAGACCAAGTCCAACTAGATTGAAGACATGGAAGTATAGCCCAAGTCCAACCCAGCTTGAAGAATTGAAGATCCCAGGAGGAAAATTCAGAAAACCCTGATTTCTTGCAGATGCCCTCCAGATGCCCAGATTCCCTTCCAGATGCCAAAGTATATTCATAAATAAGGGCAACCATGATTTCAGAGGTCCATCTGCATCCTAGCCCAAAGAAATCAAGCCCAGGTGCCAAGCCCAAGCCCCTAAGAAGCAAGATACCAGGGAATATTCCTGCTACCTGGCTACCAGGCCACCCCAGCTTCCAGAGGCCCAAACCCATGCACCCGAACCCCTTTGGGCCGGCCTTTTGCTGCTCCTAGAAGCCCAACACGCCCTCCTAGGCATCCTTGGAGTCTTGACCAAGTCAAGAAAATTTTTAGGAATTTTTCTACCTAATATTTCCTTATTTTCTAGCTAGGGTTTGAGAGGGAAAAGGATTCTTATGTAAAGACTTATGTACCCTTACTTGGAGCCCAAGGTTAAGGGTCTATTTAAGGGACCCTAGCCTCTTGTATGAGGAGAATTTTTTGATGAATGAAAACCTTGAGTTCTTCTATTGAGTGGTGTGATACCCTGCTGTGTGCATAAAGGGGTTTGTGAGAGTTCTTCTTCCCGGTGTTTGCAATCATCTTCCTGCTGCCAACAAACCCTCCAGATTCCTAGACGCCCACTCTAAAAGAAGCCTTCCCTTGCTGTTTTTACTTTGTTTTCTTGTTCCTTTGTGAGCTTTCTAACCCCTGACAGGTCGTTTGCAGGTCCCTGAGTTCCTACGAATCCAACGACTCCAGCCAAGCCTCAATCGGATCACCGAGCAGAAAGCCGAGTATCCGCGGGTCTTTGGCTCGATTTTCCAGGCCACATCCGTCGAGGAACGAGAGACCCCTTCGCTGCGATCTTCATAGACATTGTCAGGTACACCCCTCTACCTCCAGTAGTTTTATTGTAGGAGAACTTGCCCTAACCGAGGCTTCTCAGCCCCGACGGTCCTTCTTTGCTACTTTTGTAGGTCCTAATCTGCATGCTGATCTTCAAAAATTCATACAAAATTCCCTACAAATAATTTTGATCTAAAATTTGGGAATTAATCACCTAACTCAACATGTAAAACATACAAAAAAAATTGCATGCATATTTGGTCCCCCATCATCGACCCCGATAACCGTCCACCTCCCCCCCGGCATCGATCTTCTCATGGGAATGCTGGCGAATCCCATGAAATCGCCCATGGCCACCGTCCAACACTGCTACTCAGCCCCTCTCTCCGTGACCACCACCCAGCCACCACTAATCGGTGCTCTCCACTGTATGCGCCAACGGCCGCCGTCTTCCTCCTCAGCACCATCGCCGGCCGCTGGCGGAGTCGCACAAAGTCCCCGCCCAAAGCCCTAGCACCCATGGCTGCCGGTCGTGCCTCCCCTACTTCTTCGCTTGTCCATGCCACGCCCCTCTCCCCCGCACCGCCATCGCTGTCGCTAAGAGGTTGACCACTTCATCTCTACTCCTTGCTTCAAGAATAGGAAACAATCACTCTAAATGCCCTGGTACATGCATGAATAAGTTCTCACGGAGCTCTACTGCAAACTGTATAAGACTACAGGTGGGAAGTGCATTCTCAAGCAGGCACTTGGCTACTAAACAAATCAAGAAGAGAGAAGGAGTCTTGAGGTGTGCAACTATTGAAGAAATGGAAGCTGAGAAATCTGTGATTGAGATGGATGCTATGAATCGAAGCCTCCCCGCAGCCCCTCTTCCCTGTCCGCCACCTCCCTTTGTTCCACGGGAAGGAAAAATCTATGCATGGATCCCAGAGCAAAAACAACCTGCATAAATCTCATGGTGAATTTTCTACACAGATCTCAGAGCAGAGGAGGAATTTGAATTCAAATTTGAATCGGTCCACATTTTCCTCCATAAATGTCGCCCCTCTTCATGGAAATGCCCACTATTTTCTTCCCTTATTTTGTTATTTTTGAATTTCAAAATTTGAATTTCAAAATGGCTTGGTGTCTATAAAGTAGCTTTCAATCCTTCTTGTAAAAATAATTGATGAATGAAATTTTTGTTTTAGGGAAGAGTGATTCTTCTTCCACTCCGAGAGGAGAAGGTGTGAGGCCCAACCCCAGGACATGACTTGAGGTCATGCCCTGTTATCCCCCTTCCCATTCCATTTTCTTTATCCTCTCATGACCTTTGAGATCCATCCTAGCACCTCCAAGTATCGAGGAGAGTGTAATGCCTTAGAGGTGAGAGGTCTCATCGTTAGGGTGAGTCCCAAAGTCCATGAGATCCAGATCCCTATCTTCCATCACATTATTCCATTGCCATCAAATTAGAAAATCAAAAGAAAATTAGGATAACCTAATCTAGGTGACTTCTAGGCTCACCGTTCGATCCTCCCTAGCCCCACCTGTCCCCTATCACAAGGCCTCCCAAGAGCTCAAGCTCGAATTCAAGGAGGCAAGGCGGACTCATTCCTTCAGGGCTTTATATATTGCAAGTCCCTGGTGTAGGAGTTCATCCCAGACAAGCATGTCAGCAGGTTGAGGCTTTCGAGCTCGACCAACCCGGTTCTGTCTCCTGACTCGAGCGAGGTGGACGAACCGGCTGCCATCGTTGGCCCAGTTGTGCCGGTGGAAGAAGCAGAAGCCAAAGCCCCTCCATTAGAAGCTCCAGAAGGTGACACCCCTTTTGAGCATCGTGCCGGGAAGGCGCTGGTCGGATAGCCCAAGGGGCTTTGTAATTTTTCTCTTCCTTTCTTTCTCTAACCTGGGCTACCTAGCATGTCGGGGCCCAGGATACATGTAAGAACTTCTACAAGTATCAATGGAATCCCTCTTCGGTCACCTCGACTTGTGTCCTTCTCTCCTTTTTTCTTTTTATTTGATTATTATTTATTCTTTCTCTTTTTTTTTTTGCACTTTGTCGATCTTGCTCTCTTTGCTTCTCAACTGCCCATATGCATGTACTTGTGTAGGCGTCGAGCATTCAAGTACCAAGGATCTGCGTGCATGTATGCTGGATAGTTTGGAAGGATTCTCTCAGATTGCTGAGCCATGCACATCTCATGGGTGAGGTAGTTATAAAACTTCGAACTTTTATTTGAAGAGGCTAATTGGACCTCGACTGGGACCAGTTCCGTGCATGCATGGCAAGGCTGAGCTCAGAGGTTGAATTCATTAATCCTTACCAGGTGTCTGCAAGGTGCCGGGCTTCAGGAGTTTCTGGGCTCGAGTGCCGGAGAGCTGGGCTTCGAGCTTTGGTGCCGGAGAGTGTGGGATCCGGGCTTGAGTGCCAGAGAGCATGGGATCCGGGCTTGAGTGCCGGAGAGCTGGTCTCCAGGCTTTGGTGCTGAAGAGCATGGGATCCGGGCTTGAGTGCTGGAGAGCTGGGCCTCAGGCTTGAGTGCCGAAGAGTGTGGGATCCAGGCTTGAGTGCCGAAGAGCGTGGGATCTGGGCTTGAGTGCCAGAGAGCTGGGCACCAGGCTTTGGTGCCGGAGAGTGTGGGATCCGGGCTTGAGTGCCAGAGAGCTGGGCCCCGGGATTGAGTGCCGAAGAGCTGGGCCCCGGGCTTGAGTGCCAGAGAGCTGGGCTCCACGCTTCGGTGCCAGAGGGCTGAGCTCCGGGCTTCAGTGCTGGAGAGTTGGGCTCCAGGCTTCGGTGCCAGAGGGCTGAGCTCCGAGCTTCGGTGCCGGAGAGCGGGCTTCGGGCTTTGGTACCGGAGAGCTGGGCTCCGGGTGAAAGTGTTCCTGCAAGGCGAGGGTGATTTGCTCAAAGAGAATCATTATCATCATTGTTGGATTGAAAACTTTATATTACTGATAATATATTCTCAGGTTGTAGGCATTCCATGTGTATAGGAATCTGGCTCCGTCCAGATTTGTGAGATAGTAAGCTCCATGTGGAAGAGCTTCGACCACCTTGTAGGGGCCTTCCCAGTTCGGCGAGAGCTTGCCACAGTCTCGGGGTTGAGACGCTTCGACTCGGCGTAGCACCAGGTCGCCAGGGCGGAAGACCTTCGGCTTTACCCATGCATTGTAATACTGGGCCACACGCTGCCGGTAAGCCACCATCCAGAGTCGGGCCTTATCCCTGGTTTCCTCGAGGAGGTCCAGGTTAAGAAGAAGGCATATCGGGTTCTTTGCTTCTCTGTACTTCTGTATTCGTAGTGTGGGTACACCTAGTTCGACTAGAACAACGACTTCTGAGCCAAAAGTGAGGTTGAAAGGCATTTCGTCCATTGCTGTCTTGGGCATTGTGTGGTAGGCCCAAAGAATGCTAGGGAGTTCTTCTGCCCACCTGTTCTTGGCTTGGTCTAGCTTGGTTCTAAGCCCTTGGAGAATGGTCACCTTGGCTTCTCCATTGGTTTGGAGATGAGCCACTAAGGTGAAACGATGTTGGATGCCGAGCTTGGCACAAAACTCTTCAAACTCTCGGTTATCGAACTGTTGCTTGTTATCAGTAATGATACTGTGGGGAAGCCCAAAGCAGTAGATGATCGACTTCCAAAAGAACTAGTGGACCTTGGCTTCCATGATCTGTGCCAATGGCTCTGCTTCTACCCACTTGGTGAAGTAGTCAATGGCCACTATCAAAAACTTCCGTTATCCAGATACACGGGGAAATGGACCCAGGATGTCCATTCCTCACTGAGCGAACGACCATGGAGCGGAGAGCTGGGAGAGTGGCGCCACTGGTTGATGTTGTATGTGGGCATGGCGCTAGCATCGGTCACACCTCTTCACAAAGTCAGCAGCATCCTCCCTCATGGTCTCCCAGTAGTACCCTTGTCGGAGGGCCTTGTATGCAAGAGTCCTCCCCCTAACATGGTTTCCACAAAGGCCTTCGTGTATCTCTTGGAGCACGAAGCTTGCCTCTGAAGGTCTCAGGCATTTCAGGAGTGGATAGGAGTAAGATCGGCGATAGAGTTATCCTTCCATGAGGACAAACCACGAGGCCTTTTTCTTAATAAGACTGGCATCTGCTCAGTCTTCCAACAGGATGACATCGGTGATGTACCTAACGTACCTACCCATCCAACTCGGCTTTGTGATGACTTGCTGCACCTCTATAGGAGCTTTGTTGCTTGGGTTTTTAAGGTACTCGACGTGGGCGCTCCCTAGTGACGAGTTTAGCAAGGTTGCAAGTCTTGATAGTGTATCAGCGTGAGCATTCTCACCTCAGGGGATGTGAGAAATGCTGAAGCATTGAAAACCTGTCATGCTTAAGCAGACCTGCTTCAGGTACTTCATCATCTAGGGATCGATGGCTTCATACTCTCCAGAGATTTGTCTGGCCACAAGTTGGGAGTCAGTGAAGACCTTCAGGCTTCATACGCCTAGCTGGCGGGAGACCCTGAGGCCTGTGAGGAGTGCCCGTACTCCGCTTGGTTATTTGTTGTAGTGAACTCGAAGCAAAGTGCGCATTCAACTATGACTCCATCACCATTTGCAAGGATGAGGCCTGCTCTGCTTTCGCCCGCATTGGATGCACCATCGACATGGAGGATCCAGGACTCTTCCTTGGCACCAGGCCCCTCTTGGTGCTCTGATATCATCTACTCTGGCTCTTCGGCGAGTCCTGCACACTCGACCAGGAAGTTGGCCAGCACCTGAGCCTTCTGAGACAACCTTGGTCAGTATGCGATGTCGAACTCGTTGAGCTTTAGTGCCCATTTGGTCAAGCATCCAGATGTGTCAAGATGACTGAGCACGGCCCTAAGGGGCTAGTCCGTCAAGACCATGATCGGATGTGCTTGGAAGTACGGCCTGAGATGCTTAGTAGACCTGATAAGAGCAAAAATGAATTTTTTGGATCGGGTGTACCTAATCTCGGCATCCCGGAGGATCTTTCTGGTGTAGTACACCGATTTCTGGCATCTATCCCGATCCGTGTGAATGAGGACCGAACTGACAGCCCCAGGAGTGTTTGCCAGGTATAACAGGAGCTCCTCTCCTATCTCTGACCTGGAGAGCAGTGGTAGTGATGCCAGGAAGTCTTTAAGCTCCTCGAAGGCCGACTTGCACTCCTTTGTCCAGGTGAAGTCATTCATCTTATGCAGCATCTTGAAGAAAGGAATGCATCGATCTGCTGACCTAGAGATGAACCGGCTTAGTGTGGTGATCTGACCCGTTAGTTGTTGCACCTGCTTTTTTAAGGTCAGATGCTCCATATCGATGATCGCCTAAACCTTCTCCATGTTTGTGTCGATTCCTCTTTGGGTCACTATGAAGCCAAGGAATTTTCTCGCTGCTACACCAAAAGCACACTTTGCTGGGTTCAGTTTCATCTTGTGCTCTCGAAGGTTGTGGAAGGCTTCCGCGAGGTCGGCAACATGGTCTGACATCGGCTTGCTCATAACAAGCATGCGTCCATATAGACTTGCATGTTTCTGCCAATCTGGTCCTTGAAGACCCGATTGACCAACCACTAATACATGGCACCAGCATTCTTTAAGCTGAACGACATCATCCAATAGCAGTACATGCCTCGATCGGTGATGAAGGCAGTATGCTTCTTGTCCTCCAGGTGCATCCGGATCTGGTTGTACCTAGAGAATGTATCCATAAAGGAGAGCAAACGGTGCCTCGAGGTGGCATCCACTAACTGATCGATCTTCTGCAAGGGGAAGCTATCCTTCGGACAGGCTCGATTGAGGTCGGTGTAGTCCACACAGATCCTCCACTTCCTATTATTCTTCTTCACCATAACCACATTTGCCAGGCAGCTCGGGTATTGCACTTCCCAAATGAAACCGGTTGAGAGAAGTTTGTCCACCTCCTCGTTGATCACCCTATACCTCTTGGTGCAAAACTCCTTTTCTTCTGCCACACAGGGTAGTACTTTGCATCGATGCTCAGCTTGTGAGTGATGATCTTCGGTGGGATTCCAAGCATATTGGCCACCGTCCAAGCGAACACATTGGCATTCACCTGGAGAAACTCTAGCAGGTGGGCTCGCTCATCATCTTGCAACTGCACCCCAATTTGTACCATCTTTATCGGGTCGGTTCTGAGAGGATACGATAGCAGGTGCTCGACCAGGCCACCTCTGGGGTCCTGCACCCTTTGGTCGAGGTCATCTACACTGGGATCATCCTTGGTAGCCTTGGCCCCGGGGATAGTTTGGAGGCAATGTTGAACTAGCTGAGGTGCCCCCCTCATCTCCCCAACACCATAGGGAGTTGGAAACTGCACCAACAGTGGTGCGGGCACCAGACTCAAAAGAAGACTTCAAGGCTCCATCTGGATCTCTGATTGACCTTGCCCAAAGAATTAGGGTTTTCTGGTTTTGTAATAAGGGTTGACTTGGACAACTCAATTTTAGTCTTGAGTCTGTATTTCCCTGCAATTTAAATTTTGTTGAGTCATGTTGACTCAGTACAAGTCCTAGTAGTGGTCTAGGTCTTCTCCAGGTTGGTGCCACTTTTTTTCAGTCAAGTCAAGGTCCAGGGTGCCACATTTTTTTTCCCAGGCCCAAGCAAGTGGGCGCCACACTCCCAGCCACTCGCCAGAGTCTAGGAGGTTCCACATCTCCATCCAGTGTCTTTGGTCCCTACACCACAAGAAGTAAGTTCTTTTTTTTTCTTGCACCACTTGGAAGAGAAATCCATCAAGATACCTCAATCCAAGGAGGAGCCAATTTCTTTCCAGATAAATCCAAGCCAGGATGGCAAGAATTTTTCTTGAAGAGAGGATCAAGGAGGTGCCCCACAATGTTCCATAAAAAATCCAAGTTATAAAAGGGAAGAGAGCATGTCTTGGGGAGGAATTCAAGGAGGTTCCCAAAAGTTTCCAAAAGTTCCAAAGCCATGAAAAGAAGCCTAAACTTGTGGAGCAAGACTAGGAGGTTTCCAAATGAGCCAAACCATGAAGGAAAAATCCTTGATTCATAGAGAGATACTAGGAGACACCCCCATAACCTGCCATTTGGAGCTGATTTTCAAGTTTTCTTGGAGTTTTTGGGCTGCCCACTAATGGAAGGAGTCTTGGGAAGAGAATTTGATGCCTAAAGTGTGGGTTAGTCCTATTAGTCCCACATGGGAAATGTATAAAATTTTATTTCTTTGTTATGTCTATATATTCAACTCTATGTAACTCTTGAATTTAATGATGAATGAAATCAATTTCTGTGTGAGCAACTTTGTGTTTCTCTCTTCCGCACTTGTATTCAGGTGTTGAGCTCCATGAGAGAGTAAATCCGGGTTCCCTAGGAACCTTGAGGAGGTATGAGATCTCCAACCCCAAAACCCTAGGTTAGCCACTTCACTTCCAAACCCTAGCCGCCCATCATCCTCCTCATTCCACTAAACCCTAGCCTATCCCATCTCTCACGGCCCCTCTCTCCAAGTAGTGGCCGACCACCAGCATCCAGGTCCAGTTCGGCTGCTTCGAATATGGAGCAAATCCCAGAGGAAGCCAGATTAGCATCCAGGAGAGTCAGGACTTCAGCAACATCAACTTTCAAGTTCTTCTATCTGGTAAATCCTTCCTTGAGTATCTGGTTCCATAAATTGTTCTTCTTCTTTCCCAGATCTTGAGTTCAGGAGAAGCCAACTCTGTCAAAGGACCAGTATTGGAGGATCCATTGCGAAGATATCTGAATCCAGGGATCTAACAATCTGCTCAAGAGAGTCCTTCCACTAAACTCTGTGAAGATCACTGCCTGGTCTGTAACCCTTCTCTTCTCTTTACTTCTGTCCTGTTGAAAGTTCAGAGCGAAACCCTAGGTCTGGGAGTTTCTCAACCCCCAGCGATCCTTTACTTCTGAACTACTCTGATAACCTAGTTTCTTTAAATTGTGCTTTCAATTATTACATAGTTCCTTTCAATTTAGTTTAACTTTCCTTTGGGTCAAAGCCGACTTCTGAAAACATAAAAAAAAAAAAAAGTCTTAATTTACTTCCGCGTCGCATCTCTTCTTTCGTTCTGCATCATTTTTGGTATCAGAGCCCTGTCTAGGGTTCTTGCTTGTTTGATTTTTTTTTTTTTTTCTTTCCTTTTTACTTTTGCTACCTGGAGTAGACTCCCCTGGCCGTCCGGTCCTAGGAACAAGCGAGATGCAAGCCTCCTCCTCCCATTCCACGGGGGTTCCTAGGGCATGTAGGGGTGCCGCTGGGTTATAACTTTTTGGCAGGGATTGTAAACGGGACACACGTTTTGTTTTCTGCCAGTAACTACCCTGTTATCCAAATTGTTTCTCCCTACAAAAAAATCCAAATTAAGTAATTCTTGTTTTGATGGAACCAATATAATTGAAAGTAATTTAAATAAAATTTTTATGATTTATTAAACTCTGTAGATTTTTTGAGATCAATTTTACTGATGTTCTACTTTTTTTTATTTTTTGCAAGCTTTTTTTTTTTTTATTTGAGTGTGCATAAATTGAATCTATCTTAAGGGCACCGAAGTTGCAACATAAGGGGAGGATTGACACCCTCTCCTTAGTCCAAAACCACCTCCCGTGCATTCGAACCTAAGCTTTTAATCTTAAAGTTAATTAGACCTAATTTGCCCTAGTGCGCTAGGGACACCAACAAGTCGGGTCTAGGCTAGTGTTTAGTCAGTTTGTCTGGTTACTCTGTGTGTGCTTTGTACTCAGTGTCTAGAACGGTGGTTCAGGGATTCTATCCCGAAGGGCTTGTGTGCTGGTCCGCCTACCTGGCCAATCACTGATTGGTGTCTAGGATTGGAAATTAGGGACCTAACACTCCCCTTACACCTGCCTGGCTGAGTCCTAAGTTACTACAGGCTAGCTTGCCACTCTGATTGGGCATCTAGTTTGGGCCCTAGGTCTAGTTAGCCCGTAGTCGTTTCAGTCGAGTCTCATTTGGTGTGCTTGCTTGCATCATCATGTCCACCCGGAACGGAGTACCCTACCAACCTGGTCAAACCCAACCAGATTTAGAGGCCATGATTAGAACTCTTACCGAAAGTATGACCAAATTGAGTCAGGATATGAATGAGGGTTTTGCCCAGTTTAGAGATCGAGCCCAGGGACTTGAGAAACGTAGACATCAAAATTGGACCCCTGATCCAAAATTTAATAAGCCCCAACCTCACCCATGCCAGGAGCCTAGGAGGACCTTATACCGTGATCCCGAGCATAACCCTAGGAGCCTATATCCATACTTGGTTGACTCAGAAAAGGGACCCGTTAGGAACACCAAACCTTATGCACCCACTTTTGATGGAAGACAAGAGACATATATTAGGTGGGAAGAACAAATGGATCGGTATTTTGAGTGCACTAACATATCGGAATTAGGACAAGTTAGGTTGGCCAAAACCAAGTTCACCAAACATGCTAGGTCGCATTGGTATGCTATTGAGCGTGAGTGTTATCAAAGAAAAGAGGAAATATATACTTGGAGAGATATGAGAAGTAAGTTGAGAGATAGATACCTAGGTAGATCCTATGAGAAAAGACTTTTAGACCAATGGTACCAATTACGACAAGGTAATAGGCCTGTGTCTAAATATATCAAGGACTTCTAGTGGTATGACATGAAATGCAATACCATTGAGACCGAAGCTCAGATCACATCGAGGTTTAGGTTGGGTTACACCCAGGCATTTATAGGAAGCTATGCCTTGAAAAGACCAATAAGTTAGACCGAGCCTACCAAGAAGTCCAAGACTATGAGTGGTCTTTAAGATATAACCAATCAAGTACTTTGGACTTAAAGCCAACCTCTACCAACTTGAGTCAAGTTTCGATTGATCCAACATCCATAGTGAACCAGACTTTTGTTTGTCAATTCCCACTTGTGTCACCTCTTGACCAAAAGGATAACACTGAGAAGGAGTTAGGCATGGCCATCCCAAAATTAGTTGACCCAACCACAGCCGTACTTAAAGAGGAATCAAAGGAGAATAGATTAGAACCTTTCAGTGAGATTGAGGAAGAAATATATGAGCCTGACATAAGTTTGATAGATGAATATGAAGAAGAAGAATTTGAGGATATCTCTCCCGATAATTCAATTAACCAACTCCTACCTAATGGGGTTATTGAGGGGACCCCTGCCACTCAAGGAATTCAGGAGCTAACCCTAAGAGAAGACCCTTTTGAGGAAGTTCAGGAAGAGGAAATTACACCAAATGAAAGTTTAAGTGAGAATACCCCTGAACTCATTGAGGAATCCAAAGAAGACACCCCTGAGTCAAATCTGGTAGAAAAGTGTGAAGAAGGAAGGGGTTCACAAGAATTGCCCATTGAGAAGGTCCAAGAACAAGAAAAAGACAGTAGCTTAGAGGACTTTCTAGATAAACATTCCAAAGATCTTCCTGATAACCTTCCACCTTCTAGGAGCACCCAGCCTATCCTAGAACTTGTACTTGTATACCCTCCTAGAGCAAATCATGAGGTTTGGATGAGTGCACCTATAGAACAATGTCCTCATTTTAAGGTCGTCCTGAATAACCAAGGTTTGTTTCTTGTTTCCTATAAGCCACCTCAAAACTCTGATTCTTATTTCCTACCCTTCCTTGAATCTTCTCATGTTTTTAGAGCTATGGGATTTAACTTTACTGAGATTTCTAGGTTAAAAGACTCCTTAGAACCTATTAGGTTTGCCACCTACTTCTGGAAGACCTTATGGCACCTACTAGGCACCCATGATAAGTTTTCATGCTCTGCATGCCATCCTCCAACCCAAGGTCAAACCTAGAGAGCCTTAGTTTGTTAGGTTTAGACCTAGGGTTCCTTTGGAATAAAGTCCATTCTTTAGGAATGCGTCGTCAGTCTAGTTTAGTTTTTCTTGACCCTTTACTAGGCTTTGGCTCAGATTTTGGTTTGATTGAGAGCACCAGGAATTAGGATTTGTATTTTGTTCAGGGCTGAAATTGCATTCAATGTTTCGATCAATAGGTCTATAGGCTAGAGTCCCTTTGAAATTGTTCATGGATACAAGCCTCACACACCACTTGATCTGATTTCACTATTAGCCCACACACACAAGTCTCTTGATGCACTTGCATAGCATGTAAAGGACTTGCATAAAGAAATTCATGCCAAAATAACTTTAAGTAATGAAACTTATAAGAAGTTGGCTGATTCTCAAAGATGAGTCAAAACTTTTGTTGAGAGAGACTATGTAATGATTAGGTTAAGGCCTGAGCGATTTTTTCCTAGAACCGTTAGAAAGTTACATGCTAAAGAAGCTGGACCATTTAGAGTAGTGAAGAGAGTAGGATCCAATGCCTATGTGCTCGAGTTGCCTCCAGAACTAGGCAATAGCTCTACTTTCAACATTACAGACTTAGTAGAGTATAGGGAGCCAGCTGTGATTCCTAGTAAGCCTTTGAAACCTAATCCTGTTATTGAGAGTGATCCCGACCCTGTGTGTCCACCAACAAACTGGCCTGTGAGGAAAGAGCAGATTGAAAAGATCCTGGATGATCAGGTTATCTCTACTCGTAATCGAGGATACCAAAGATACCTGGTCCGCTGGCAAGGAAGGCCAGATTCTGATGACACTTGGATCTCCCGAGAAGAATTACAAGAATTGGACCCAGACCTCTTGGAGAGATACCAGAGCCAGCTTGATCCATACTCAACAGGGTCGAGTTCCTCCCACCCCGGGAGAATTGGTGCGGGCACCAGACTCAGAAGAAGACTTCAGGGCTCCATCTGGATCTCTGATTGACCTTAACCGAAGAATTAGGGTTTTCTAGTTTTGTAATAAGTGTTGACTTGGTCAACTCAATTTTAGTCTTGAGTCTGTATTTCCCTGCAATTTAAATTTTGTTGAGTCATGTTGACTCAGTACAAGTCCTAGTAGTGGTCTAGGTCTTCTCCAGGTTGGTGCCACTTTTTTTTCAGTCAAGTCAAGGTCCAGGGTGCCACATTTTTTCTTCCAGGCCCAAGCAAGTGGGCGCCACACTCCCAGCAACACGCCAGAGTCCAGGAGGAGCCACATCTCCATCCAGTGTCTTTGGTCCCTACACCACAAGAAGTAAGTTCCTTTTTTTTCTTGCACCACTTGGGAGAGAAATCCATCAAGATACCTCAATCCAAGGAGGAGCCAATTTCTTTCCAGATAAACCCAAGCCAGGATGGCAAGAATCTTTCTTGAAGAGAGGATCAAGGAGGTGCCCCACAATGTTCCATAAAAAATCCAAGTTATAAAAGGAAAGAGAGCATGTCTTGGGGAGGAATTCAAGGAGGTTCCCAAAAGTTTCCAAAAGTGCCAAAGCCATGAAAGGAAGAAGCCTAAACTTGTGGAGCAAGACTAGGAGGTTTCCAAATGAGCCAAACCATGAAGGGAAAATCCTTGATTCATGGAGAGATACTAGGAGACACCCCCATAACCTACCATTTGGAGCTTATTTTCAAGTTTTCTTGGAGTTTTTGGGCTGCCCACTCATGGAAGGAGTCTTGGGAAGAGAATTTGATGCCTAAAGTGTGGGTTAGTCCTATTAGTCCCACATGGGAAATGTATAAAATTTTATTTCTTTGTTATGTCTATATATTCAACTCTATGTAACTCTTGAATTTAATGATGAATGAAATCAATTTCTGTGTGAGCAACTTTGTGTTTCTCTCTTCCACACTTGTATTCAGGTGTTGAGCTCCATGAGAGAGTAAATCCGGGTTCCCTAGGAACCTTGAGGAGGTGTGAGATCTCCAACCCCAAAACCCTAGGTTAGCCACTTCACTTCCAAACCCTAGCCGCCCATCATCCTCCTCATTCCACTAAACCCTAGCCTATCCCATCTCTCACGGTCCCTTTCTCCAAGTAGTGGCCGACCACCAGCATCCAGGTCCAGTTCGGCTGCTACGAATACGGAGCAAATCCCAGAGGAAGCCAGATCAGCATCCAGGAGAGTCAAGACTTCAGCAACATCAACTTTCAAGTTCTTCTATCTGGTAAATCCTTTCTTGAGTATCTGGTTCCATAAATTGTTCTTCTTCTTTCCCAGATCTTGAGTTCAGGAGAAGCCAACTCTGTCAAAGGACCAGTATTGGAGGATCCATTGCGAAGATATCTAAATCGGGGGATCCAACAATCTGCTCAAGAGAGTCCTTCCACTAAACTCTGTGAAGATCACTGCCTGGTCTGTAACCCTTCTCTTCTCTTTACTTCTGTCCTGTTGAAAGTTCAGAGCGAAACCCTAGGTCTGGGAGTTTCTCAACCCCCAGCAATCCCTTACTTCTGAGCTACTCTGATAACCTAGTTTCTTTAAATTGTGCTTTCAATTATTACATAGTTCCTTTCAATTTAGTTTAACTTTCCTTTGGGTCAAAGCCGACTTCTGAAAACATTAAAAAAAAGGTCTTAATTTACTTCCGCATCGCATCTCTTCTTTCGTTCTGCATCAAACAGCCACTTTGTGGAAATGACCATGTCAAGCAGGTTGATCCCGGGTCAGCCAAGGATCACATTGTAGGCAGAGGGAAGCCTCACAACTGTAAAATTCATCATTACGATACTTTGCTGAGGTGGCAACCTAGCAGTAACGGGGAGAGTGATCTCCCCCTCGACTCTTATAGAGTCACCTGTGAAACCAACGAGGGGTGTGTGCACAAGTCTGAGCTGAACAGAGGATAGGTTCATCCTGGAGAAAGCATCATAAACAAGCACATCAATGGAGCTTCGACTATCAACCATGATGCATTTTATAGGATGCTTCGCGATCATCATCTCGACGACCACGGCATCATTGTTTATATTTTTATTTTCAACCCCCCCATCCCTCGCAAATGGAAGTACTTCTCAAAATTTTTCCTATCCTGGGCCTTCTTGGAAGCGCGCTCAACTTCCCAGCATATCATCCCCACCGGCTTCTTGGTAGGGTGATTGTCGACTGCAGGGACTGGAGGTAGAGCAGCGAGTGCCTGAGGTACCATAGGGGGTCTGCCCCCCATGAACCTTGCGAGGTAGCCCATCTTGATGAGTCCTTCGATCTCCCTCTTGAGGTACCAACAGTCCTCGGTGTCGTGGTCATGGTTATGATGGAATTGGCAGTACTTCGTCCTATCACAACTGGTGGATGGCTTCAGCAGAGGTGGGCGCTTCAGATAGTGCTCACCCTCAATCTCCATAAGGATTTTCGCCCTTGGGGCAAGGAGAGGAGTGTAACTCTTCTGGGATGGGATTTCTTCTCAGCTTTGGCCCTTGGCAGAAGTTCGGTGCGGCTGGTCTAGGCTTCCGCACCCCAGAGGTTTCCCCAGGAGCCACCTTCTTTAGAGCCCTTCCAACCAGCTCCCTCCTCATGTGATCCATCTCCTCGGTGCGGATGTACTTTTGAACTCAGAGGAGGAGCTCAGAGTAAGTTTTGGGAGGTTTCTTGTCAAGAGAGTAGGTTAAGCATGAAGTCCTAAGCACTCTCTTCAGTGCCAGCATAGCGTCTGGCTCATCAAGATTGTAAATCTCCAGCGCGGCAACCTTGAAACAGGCCACGTAGTCTCATAGGAGCTCGTGGTCCTGCTGCCTGATGGAGAAGAGGCTGTCCACCTCTTGTGGCACCTTCCGGTAGGTATCGAAGTGAGCCACAAACTTTTGCTCCAGCTGAGCAAAACAACTAATGCTCTCTGGCTCGAGTCGGGTAAACCATACCCGAGCTACCTTTCGGAGAGTGGCAGGAAAGGCAATGCAGAGGAGAGCATCGGTCATGCCCTGGACTCTCATGAGGGCTTTGTAGCTCTCAAGATGATCCAGAGGATCGGTGGTCCCATCGTAAGGATCCACCTGTGGCATCCAAAATCGGCTCGAAACTGGTTCCACTTGGACTTCTCAGGAGAAAAGGGGACGGGCGTCGTAGCCCGTTGGCTCATCGGTGGAGCCCTGTAGATTCGCAAACTGGCTGGATAGCTCCGCCAGCTTGTGCTCCTATTCTTCGAGGCACTTCTCTGCCAGGTGTCTGATGGCCTCATCAATTGAACCCTCCGTAGAATCCGACTGCAGCGGAGAAGGTGACATATGAGGGGCGTCATGATGGAGAATCAAGCCTTTTTGACCTCGATGGGCTCTAGCTATTACCTACTCGAGGGTCAAGGATCGGCTCTCCCGATTGACAGACCCAGCCCATTGTCTCTTCGCCAGGATCTAGTGACTATCCCGATGGTCAGTGATGGCCCGTGGCTGTGAAGGCCTTCCTTGGAAGGAACGCATGCTATCGCGGGATGCTGCGGCATAGGCCACGGGAGTCCCAAGCTACTGAGGGTAGCCAAGGACCGGTGCTGGTGCTGGAGCTGGTGCACCACAACAATCAGAACCTATATCTGTTGGGTGAGTGCGGCCAGCTGAGTGTTCGCCAGAGGTGGTTGAGCTGGAGCGGGGAGCTCCCCTTCCTAACTGTACGGGTCCCCATAAGAAGGGGGATCTCCAGCACAGATGGTGGAGACTTCTCTCACTCGTATCATCACCATCCTCCCGGTGAGCTACTTGCATGGGGACTGGGTTGGATCAAAATACATCCTCCCTAGATCCCTACCTGGCATGCCAATCTATTGCTGCTGAGATCGTCATGGCCTGTAGATATAGATGGCCCCGGATCATGCCCCACATCTTCTCGGATCCTGCTCAGACACCCAGACCTGCAAAACAGGGTTGAGACCCGAGTCGGTAATCCCAGTGGGGGCACTCCGATGCTCAAGTCAGTGATGACCTAGGGGAACAGATCCTCCCGGTCAAGCCCAACGGGTGGACTCCATGCTTGGAGGAGAATATAATGAATTGAAAGAGTGTAGTGGAGTTGAACATGGAGCATGGGAGGTGCCGATTGAGGAGAGTTGGAGCGGAAGTGGCTATGCCCATCAAGACCTTTTCCACAGGTCTCCGGTGGCCTGGAATTCTCAGACTAGTTTTAGTGCTCTCCTATGTGCCTGGCCCACTTCTCCTTTGCTCCACCGTGCTTTTTTCTTGCTTACCCTTTTTTTTGGAACCATGGAAAGTTCTTTTATGCTGCTGGGGGACTGCCAGGTATTTGCCTTGGGATCCTCGCACTGTTTGCTGGCATGTGTGGCGTCACCTGGTGCTGTGTGCGGGGTGCCTTTCCCCATTTGTGAAAGAAAATGGTACCATATATGCTGACATTCCTTTTGGTCGCTCTACTTCCAGAAATATGGTAAGGCCTCAACCTATGGGCCACCACCTCCTGGATATGGATCTGCTGGTTAACTTCCTCATTTAGGGGGTGCAAACAGTTGGTGAGGAATGTAGGGCCTTGATCGGGGGTCTCTTCCCATTTCGGTGTAAGTAACGGCTAGAACCATCATAGTGAGCCGGCAGGCATCCTCTCGTAGTCCTCGAGCACCAAGCCATTGTCCTGGGAGAGTGGCGATCTCCTTTAGTGGCAGATCTCCTCGTTCGAGGTGGAGCTGATCTGGTGAGGTGAAGCTCGAATTCAGCCTCTGCATCTCGACCCGAAGAGAGCGCGGCCGGGCGAAGGAGGGCGGAGCTTGACTTTGGTCTCGGCATCTCGACCCAGAGGGACCGCAACTGAGCGAAGGAGGGCGGAGCTCGACTTTGGCCTCGGCGTGTCGACCCGAAGGGAGCATGGCCAAGGGAAGGAGGATGGAGCATGACTTCGGCCTCAGCATCTCAACCTGAAGGGAGCGCGGCCGGGCGAAGGAGGGCGGAGCTCGACTTTGGCCTCAACGTCTCGACCTGAAGGGAGTGCAGCTGGGTGAAGGAGGGTGGAGCTCGACTTCGACCTCGATGTCTCGACATGAAGGGAGCGCGACCGGGCAAAGGAGGGTGGAGCTTGACTTCGGCCTTGACATCTCAACCAGAAGGGAGCACGGTCGGGTGAAGGAGTCTGGGCAGAGGCATCCCTCACGGCAACTTCGTTCGCTGTGTCGCTCAATGGGATCTGATGTGAGTTCCACGTCAGTGCTCCTGCCACATCACAATGGATACATTTTTGGCATATCTTTGTATGAATTGAGCTTGTGAAATATCTTTCATTTATACAATGCTAATCAAAATGAATTTTAATTAGAATATCAAAGTTAAGATGAGAAAGTGAAATTATCTCAAACAAATATTAACAACTTTTTCATTCTATTGTAAAAATTAAGCTTTGAAAAAATAATTGAACACCTTTTTGATTGCTGACAAAAAGGGGAAGAATGTTTAGAAATGTATGAAAAAGAAAGAAAGAAAAAGAGAGAATAAATATGAAAGAAAAAGGGGGAGAATGTGATTAAAAGTGTAAAATTGCATAGAAAATATATAAGTAAGGGAGAGAAAAATTGTTGAAACTAAATGACTTTAGTTCATGCTCTATGCTCTCAAAACTTGCAAATTTTTCTTGAAGATCTTAAAGCATTAACTCTGATACTTTTCAACTCTGACACATTTCTGATACTTTGCAAAATTGAGCTTTGATACTTTGCATACATTAATAGCTTTAATACTCTGTGAAAGTGCTAGCCTAAATACTCTGTTACATATAAAAGCACTAACACTAATACTATATAGTCTATTTTTTTTATAAAAAGCTCTGATACTTACTTGCAAATACAATTAGCTTTGATACATGTTAATGCTCACTTTCAAATTCAGTTATACATGTAATTGTAAAGAATTTTCATGCCCAGTATTTTATCATCATCAAAAAGGGGGAGATTGTTGACCCCATAAGTGATTTTGATGATAACAAAACAGTGGAACATGTATTTATTTTACTAACAACTCTTCAAGTGTTTTACAAATTTTTGTAAGATGATTTCATTGTTTAATTTTAACTCCGATATTCTTAGTTTTGAAATGAGTTGTGTTGTAATTGAATCTTGTAAAGAAAAACCCAAAGCAAAAATAAAGTAAAAATCATGAAAATGGGTTACTTCTAGATGTGTTTCAAGCTTAAAATTCGTTAGAAATATGGTTAGAAGAGTTTGAAGACATCTTGAGACTTTGAAGACTTGCTGGATGATTTCTGGAGAAAAATTGATAATTCACTGAAGAATTAATCCGAGCTGACTCGAAGAGAAGAGAGCCGACTCTAGCACATGGCATACATGAAGATTTCTGGCACACAAGCATTCGAGCCGACTCTAATGAATCCGAGCCGACTTGCCCAGGGCATGATTTTCTATGTTAGACAAGCGAGCCAACCCAAAGAAGATCTGAGTCGACTATGTTATCCTGTCAGACATCCGAGCCGACTCTTCTGACAACCGAACTGACTCCTCCAAAGTCTAGAAAAAGCATTCTGAGAACTACAGCCAACCGAGCTAACTCTAAAGAGAAATAGTCGACTCTTCCAGACTACATTTTTGAAGGCCTGAGGATCAGAGTCGACTAGAATCAAGACGAGCCGACTCTTCTAGAGTAAGGAATCAAGCTACTGAGAAACCGAGCTGACACGATTAAAGAGAGGCGACTCGACTAGAACTACTCTGTAGATCCGAGCCAACTCGAGTAATCCGAGCCAACTCGAAGGTTGATTTCAGGCTTATAACGGCTAGTTCCAGAACTTGAAATTTGAATCCAAAAAGTGCTCCAATGGTCAAGTGTCACATGCCAACATTCTACAATGACTAAAATCATCTGAGAAGAGTACAATACTCTATAAAAGAAGGTTTGGGATAACTTTTGAGAAGGTTAATAAATGTTTAATGTTTACTTGAGCTTGTGAGCTAGAGAGCACTGCAAGAGCATTCAAGATAGTCTTCAAACCTTCACTAACTCTCATCAAAAGCTTGAAGCATTTATTGAAGAAGTTGAAGAAGCCAACCAAGTGCATTGAAGTGCAATCAATTGGGCTTCTCTTAAGCTGCCTCAGCAACCATTCGACAAAATTTGTTTATCATTCTGTTACTTTCTCTTTACAATTCTTTTTAATTTATTAGGTTATTGGTGAGCCCAGTTTAAAAACCAAATAGGTTCTTAGTTAGCCTGTGTTAAAACCAAGTGTTGGGTTCTTAGTGATCCTGTTAAAACTAAGTGTTGGGTTTCTTTGGTGAGCCCGATTTGAAAACCAAAGTGTAAAGGCTTAGATTGTGAGCCTGTCAAAACAATCTGACTATATTCCAGTGGGGGATATAATGGAAATCCCAAGTGATAATCTTGGATAGTGGATGAGGAGCTGGGTTGCTCCGAACCACTATAAAATTTTCTGTGTTTGTGTTGTGCATTCTTTTTATATCTTGCTTTTGCTTTTAATTATTTCAATCACAACACTTAACACTTCAAGGAATTTTCAAAGAGAACATAATTGCTTAAACTTTTTAAATTTCCAATTCACCCTCCTCTTGGAAAAGTCACCTGGGCAACAAATGTGTTAGTTATGTTTCACCCTTCATTCTTATATAGTCATACCTAAATATTGCTATCCTTGTAGATGGTACAACAAGGCAATACCATTTAGACATGTTGCCTGGCTAAACAATCCAAGAGGGGGGTGAATTGAGTTTTTCAAAAATTTAATTCAAGTATGTACTACTTTTTCAAACTTATGAAGTGATGGTGACTAGATTTATATTGATGTGACCGGATCGCTGACGTGGAGCAAGGAGCCTGACATGGATGTTGGGAATAGTGTCCCAAAGCCAATCACCTGGGTTGTAGGCGGTTGAGCTAAATATTGTACTCTTTCTTTGAATTAATAAAATATTATTTTTGGCAGCTCATCACATATTATTTCCCTGAAATGAACTCTTTCCATGTGATGAAGTCCTTAGGACTACACTGACTTCGATATAGAGAGGATGTATCGAGTGGGTTGTAGGCGGTTGAGCTAAATAATGTACTCTTTCTTTGAATTAATAAAATATTATTTTTGGCAGCTCATCACATATTATTTCGCTGAAATGAACTCTTTCCATGTGATGAAGTCCTTAGGACTACACTGACTTTGATACAGAGAGGATGTATCGAGTGGTCCTTAAACCCTATTCACAACCAAAGGATATATTGTACTGGATGGCAATATATCAAGTATAGGTTGTTGCAGTTCACATCGTTTGGTTGTCCTCTTGACCAAATGAGTGTGGTGACACTTATGTGATCTACAAGTGGGATATGTGATATCTCATTGAACGTGACTCCGTGCAACCCCTTTCTGCCAAAGGGAAAACTCATAATTGGATATGGGTATATGTGTCTCTCAGACCTGAGGTCATCACGGTAGCTTGCAAGCAACTCCCTGTGCTTTGGTGCCATACTACCCGGATTTTTAATCCGGTGACGGAAGGTTTCTGGGTACAGGCAAGTACTTATGGAGTAGTGATGGACCAAGATGGAATTGACCTGTCCAAACAGTTTGGATTGAATGTCTCGCAGTATCTCAATTTAGCAAATCCTCGACCGGGGTAGCCCTAGTGAAGAGTCACTAGGCTTGCGAGGTTGAGACACGTAGTGGACTGACTCTGTCTAGGTTAGCAGCCCAATCTCAGTCATCCTGAGCATTAGAGGTCAAAGAGATGAATTATACGGTAACCATATGCCAGAGGTTCGATAGTTTGCTCCTGCATTTTCGACCTATCCGGACGTTGGGACCCATTGCTAGATGGTTTCCTGTGCTGGTAATGGAATTGTTCCTGTGCTACCGTTTAGGTTCGAACCTATGAGGTCACACTGAAAGGGATATGCCCTACAAGCCAATCTATGTTGTATCTCCCAAACCATTGTAATTGACAATATTCTAATAAAGGCATTATTTTTCATCATACGCTGTGTTTATTATTATATGATGAACCCCATAGATTAGGGCTATGATTTTAGGATTATGATGAGATCATACCAGTGAGACCTAAAGTCTTAAAATCTTAATCTAAAATATTCCTAGTCAAAGGAACCTTGAGTAGGGGATCAGGGTTTTTTCCGGTAAGAGTAGCACATCCTATGTATACTGAATAGGGTGACTGCTCTCACAGTCACTTGTGTATGACACTAATACTAGGATATGGGTGCTCATTAGAGAATGAGTTCACTGATATGATCCAACTTGAGAACATCTAATGGAGTCTTAGCTACATGTCAATAGAAGGTTCTCATAGTGGGAGTGGTACAAGTAATCCTTTGACCTGAGACTGCCATAAGTACCTTATGTACATGAATCCATGCTTTGGTTCAATCCTAATCATGACACTGAGTCATGCACAGGATTGATACTGGGAATGGTGAATTGGATATGAAGGTAATGAGTAGGTCAACAAGGAATCGATCACTCTTAGTAAGAGGAGATTGCATCCAGCTAGTTATCAATCGGATGATGATTCAGGGAATCTTTGATCAAAGTAAAGATATTAGGATGGTTTCTAATATCAAGATAATTGAATCATCAATATAAGATTGAGCTAGAAACAGATATAATATTGGATTTGACATATATCCATATCCATAATTATATTTTGGGTGTAGGCTAATCGAAGGATTTAATTGTACGGTAACTTTCTACTGAAAGGTAGTTTTGGTATTTCACCAGAATTTCCATATCTTCCAGGTAGACATGACACGTTGCTAGACGTCAATCTTGTCTTGTGGGTTGATCAAATTTAATGATCATTTATTAGGAAGAGTCCTAATTGATCAAAATCGGGTAAGCCCGATTTGACCTAAATCGATTAGAAAGAGTTCTAATCAAATTAGGTCAACTTGTATTCGAACCCACTGCTGGCTAGATGTGGAACCCAATGGGTCACACACTTAAGAGAATCGATTAAGGGTTTAATTTTATAATTAAATCATCTTTGCATTATGACACTCTAGCAGGTGTTGCAAATCCTAGCTTCTATTCGAATTAGATTCGAATTAGGATTCCGGATTGGTTCAATTTGGATTCTAATTGGATCTAATTAGACCCTAATTGAGGTTATCGGGATTATGGCTAACCCTATTGGCTAACCAGGTATCTAGGCTAGCCCCCCACCGGCCCCTTATCCTTTTCACGCCAAAATGCCAAGAGTCCATGCGCTAATGGACTCTTGGCGTGCCATTTAGAAGAGTCCATGGTGCATGGACTCTTGGTGCGCTCCATTAAAAACTCCGGTGTTTTTATATGGGGCGGCTTTTCTTATCTCCTTTAGCACCTCAATTGTCCTCCCTTGGATGGAAATCCAACGGATGATGGGGTTTTAAGAAAGAAAGAAAGCGCTCCTGCTTCCTGGTTGTGCGAAATCATATCTCTTCGGAGATTCAAACTTCGCGACTCCTTTCTTCTCCAATCTTCATGACTTTTCCTTTGAGAAAAGTCGTGGGATTTAATCTGGAAGGCCGTGAGAAGGAGGAGAAGGCCGTGAGAAGGAGGAAAAGGCCGTGAGAAGGAGGGAAGGGGTGTGAGAAAATGGGAATGGCATTTACGGAGAGTTGTGTTGGCATCTCTCCGAAAACTATTTAAGGAATCAGAACTTCGGGATAAAAAAAAATTTAATTTTAATTCTTCTTCCTCTCTTAAAGACTCTTTCTCTCTTTTCTTGTTCTTGCACTGTTTCCTTTATAGAGTACACCTCTATCAAAACTCTGCTACTGAACAAGAACAAGAGTGAAAGTCTCCGACGGTAAAGGAAAGAAGGAGTTCTGATTTTATTCTTTCTTTCTTACATTAAGACATTCTTGTCTTAGTTTCTCCTCCAATTTAAGACAAGCCTAAATCCCCTTAGGACAAAGTCTTATCTTCAAGACAAGAGTGTCTTAGAGGGTCAAGGTCTTAGTGGAAGGAGGAGAAGAGATAAAAGAAAGGAAGGCAACCTCTTGTGTGGAAGAATTCCAGCCATAATCCAAAGAATTGAATTCTAGGAAGAAGAACTCAATAGGAGGAACCATTGGACAAGAAGATAGTGTTCTTGATCATTGCTCTGTGTGGATCACCATTGGAGGGCGGACACTTGGACGCTTGGTGAATTCAAATAGCCCGTTGATCTTCAAGTTTTAAGTCTTCGTAAATTGGAATTAGCGATTACAGGTTGGTATTCTAATGGATGGTTTAATGGGTGAACGGCTGCCGGTGTCTTTTAGTTTCACAGCCTCTCCATCTCCCTCCTTCTTGCTGCCTTTAAATTCCAGCTATTGCCCTGTTTCAGCAATGTTTTTTATCACCGTGCAACAGCCAGCAATAGGAATTTGGGTGCTGTTCTTTGGGAGCCTCATTCAAACTTGATCTCTTCTTCCATCGAGTGTTCTTGGGGTTGGGTTTTGGAGAGTGTGAAGGAGTGTTACAAGGTCCTTTTCACCCCTCTTTGTTGTGCTCAAACCAGGACTGCAGCAAACAACGGTTGCTGCTATCCACCGTGACGTTGCTCCTTCCAGCGGCTAGCACCGCGCGTGAAGGCAGATCCGAGAGCCCCGGGTGTGTCTCCCCTCTAGAGGGAGTACCCTTCTACTCCTGGGAGCAAACGAGGCGAGCCGGGTTCGCTGCTGTTGCTCCAAACGCAAAGGAAGAAGCTACTGTCCTGTTCTGCACCAAACTTCTGGCAGCAGATTTTGGGTGAATTTCTACACCCTTTTGGCTGACTTTTTCTTGTAGATTTCAATTGGAGATCGAAGACCGCTTATCCCCCTTGCCACTGCCAAAATTTGGGAGCAAACGGAGGTCCGGAAGCCATCATTCCAGCGACGTTTTTCCACCCCAAAACAGAGTTTTCTGCAGTCCAAGGAAGAAGAAGACTGGAATAAGTTTATCCCACTTATTCTAGCCTATTCCAGTTTTATCCCAAGGTTATTCCATCCAGAATAAGGTATGAAAAAATTAATTTTTTTATCATGCATGAATTGAATTTTTAATTCAAATATTTTATAAATATTTTATATCATTTTACATGCCTATTTGCAACTAGAATTAGATTAGTTTCTGGGCGGAGCAAATTTCCACTGCACGGATTTTTAAAATTGTTTTTAAAATCCATTCTGCTATAGCTGTTGTTTGCATGCCTAATGTAGGAACATGTCAAACCACCTGCATCGGTTTCTTTCAGTGGTATCAGAGCAGGTTCCATATGTAATCTGATATAGTATGCATGTTTAATAGATTAAAATTGGTTTAATCTAATTTGTATCCAAATTTTCTTTTTGGAACCTAGTTGAGACCTTCACCATGACAGTGTGTCTTTGACACGATGCAGATCGTCTGTGTTGGCCTCTTCAGAAGGATCCTTAAAGAATATTAAAATTAAAAATTATTTTAATTTGGTGATACATGTTTTAGGCATGTTTAATATGAATATAAAATATGTGTAAAATATCTTGATGCATGATTTTTTGTTTTGTAAAATTGTTTTACATAGAGACTTAATTAAAAATGTTTTAATTAAGAGTTTGGCTTATTAAAATATTTTTAGGTTTATGAAATCTAATCAAAATTTGATAAGCCATTTTGGGTTAATTGGGTTAGCTGATTAGTTGGGTCCTTTACTGGGTTAGACCTAAGTTTAGTTGAACCGGATTACAAGAAGATTAAACAAAAGTTGTTTAAGGCCCTTCTTTAGAACTATCTAATAGTTAGATTAGTTGATCCGTTCATCTAAAATGGATCCAATTAGTGGCTCGGTGGATGCCGAGTCTTTAGGCTAGTCTGATCGAGTCTGGTAAACTGACTGGTGTCGAGGTAGGTTTGGCATTGTGATCATGGTTGTATGAGGCTACCTCTTTCCTGGCCAACTTGGTTGGTGTCTAGGAAAGATGGTTAATGGCGGATACTCACCCATGATCTCACCTACCTGGCAAGTCGAGTAGACCAGAACTGATTGAAAAAGCTCAATGACTCGAGTTAACCCATGTCACCCAGGTTGATCGGTCTGACATATCTATAGGTGCCCATGGATCAATTTGTTGATTTATATCAACCCTCCTGGAATCTGATTGATTCAGTGGGAGGATGATCCATGTCCTTGTCTTTTCTTCTATCACAACTAAAAATCCTCTAAAATTATTAGGTCCTCAAAAAGACTAAGTCAAGGAGTTGACAGTGTCTTTGCCTCCCATTAAGTCGGTTAGAAATGTGTCCACTAGCTTGGTGTGCATCGGCAGTTCCAAAGAACGGGTGTACATCCGGTGATTGGAATTTCTATCTGATCGATGATGGTTCAGTGCAACCTCTTTAACAGGACCAGGTGGGCCGGCCAAAGTCGGGCTTGGTCTTTAGTTAGATGGAAACCTATCCGGGTTTCACCTTTTATATATATTTTTTTTAAAAAAAAAAATTAGAATTTTTGTATTTTAGTTATTCCCGCTATTCCACCTATTCCCTTTATTCCCGTGTTATCCCGGTGTTATTCCAACTTTATTCCAGGCTATTCCTATCTCCTTCAACCTCCAGGAAAAATCGCAGAGGTCTTTTTTTTTTCACAAATTTTTGCCCCACCGGTCCGCGATCTGCCGTGCCCGACCCCCGCCACTGCCGCCCGCCCGCCGGCGCTCCGCAGATCTGCCGCCCTACCGCCCCGCCGGCGTCCCTGGGCCTCACGCCCGTGGGAAGTCCAGCGGTCCGTGGAAGACCAACGGTCGCCCACGGCCGCCGTCGCCGTTTCGCCGCATGGCCGCCGTGCCACCCCGCCGCTGCCGCCCGCCCGCCGGCGCGCTGTCGATCCGCCGCCCTGCCGGTAGCCCTGGGGCCTCACGCCCGTGGGAAGTCCAGCGGTCCGTGGAAGACCAACGGTCGCCCACGGCCGCCGCCGCCATTTCGCCGCCTGGCCGCCGTGCCACCCCGCCGCTTCCGCCCGCCCGCCGGCGCACCGCCGATCCGCCGCCCTGCCGCCCCGCCGGCAGCCCCGGGGTCTCACGCCCGTCGGAAGACCAGCGGTCCGTGGAAGACCAACAGTCGCCCACGGCCGCCACCGCCGTTTCGCCGCCGCCGTCGTGCCGCCCCACCACCGCCGTCCGCCCACCGGCATGCCACCATGCCGCCCCGCCGTCGCCCGCTGGGCCGGGTGCCGAAGGTCCAGGTGCCCAAGTTGCTCGACCGTGAAGGGCTTCCGCACGTTTTTCAGAGCAGCCAAATGAAGCTTCTGCACGCTTCTCAAAGCGATGGAAGAAGAGTTGTTTTGCATGATTTTTGGAGTAACATGAGTCTCAGAGCGGAGGGGATTTCAAAATTCAAATAAACGGGATTTATTTGGTAATTTTTTTATTGAATGTAATTTGGGAAATTTGGGGATTTTGATTTTGAATTTGATTTCAAAATCAAGGGAGTATTTCAGGGGATTTTATTTTTGAATTTCAAAGGGATATGGGCATCTATAAATACTCATACTCCTCTTGTAATAAAATAGTAGAATGAAATTTTTGAGTGTTCTTCCGGTGTGTGGTTCTGGGCTGAGGCGCTTTTTCCTTCGTCCTTCGGGACGTCGAGGGGTGTGAGGCCCCAAGTATCTTTTTTCTCCCTCCCACCTTCGTGTCTTCCCCTCGTGGCCTTGAGAACCATCCTAGCGCCTCTAAGTACTGAGGAGGGCGTAATGCCTTAGAGGTGGACGGTCTCTTCGTTAGGGTGAGTCCCAAGATCCATGAGTTCTCCCCCACCCCCATCCTTCGTGACCTTGAGATCCATCCTAGCGCCTCTAAGTATTGAGGAGGGCGTAATGCCTTAGAGGTGGACGGTCTCTTCGTTAGGATGAGTCCCAAGGTCTAGGAGTTCTCCCCCACCCCCGTCCTTCATGACCTTGAGATCCATCCTAGCGCCTCTAAGTATTGAGGAGGGCGTAATGCCTTAGAGGTGGACGGTCTCTTCGTTAGGATGAGTCCCAAGGTCTAGGAGTTCCCGTCCCAGCCTCCCATCCCCATCGTTCCTTCGCCATCTCCGCCAAGAAAATTTAAAAAAAAACAAAAGAGCCCAATCATTTTAGGATTTTCAGGGGTCGTTCTATCCTAGTCCCGGAGGCTTCTTAGCCCTCCCATGATCCTTGGTTTGCTTTAGGTGTTTTTCCTCTTTTCAAAATAACAATAGGTTTTCTTCGTGTCCTTCGTCCTACATCAATTTGGTATCAGAGCATTCGTTCTGCATCAATTTTGGTATCAGAGCATTCGTTCTGCATCAATTTTGGTATCAGAGCTAGCAGCAGGCTAGGATTTGCTTAGTCCTCGAACTCGACGGAGTCGAGTTCTTCGTGCTGCAGGAGAATGATGGGGGACCCGAAACCTATCCGGGTTTCACCTTTTATTTATTTTTTTTTTAAAAAAAAAAAATTTAGAATTTTTGTATTTTAGTTATTCCCGCTATTCCACCTATTCCCTTTATTCCCATGTTATCCCGATGTTATGCCAACTTTATTTCAAGCTATTCCTATCTCTTTCAACCTCCAGGAAAAATCGCAGAGGTCTTTTTTTTTTCCTGAATTTTTGCCCCACCGGTCCACGATCTGCCGTGCCCGACCCCCGCCACTGCCGCCCGCCCGCCGGCGCTCCGCCGATCCACCGGCGTCCTTGGGCCTCACGCCCGTGGGAAGTCCAGCGGTCCATGGAAGACCAACAGTCGCCCACGGCCGCCACCACCGTTTCGCCGCCTGGCCGCCGTTCCACCCCGCCGCTGCCGCCCGCCCGCGCGGTGCGCCACCGATCCGCCGCCCTGCCGGCAGCCCTGGGGCCTCACGCTCGTGGGAAGTCCAGTGGTCCGTGGAAGACCAACGGTCGCCCACGGCCGCCGCCTCCATTTCGCCGCCTGGCCGCCGTCCCACCCCGCCACTGCCGTCCGCCCACCGGCGCGCCGCTGATCCGCCGCCCCGCCGGCAGCCCCGGGGTCTCACGCCCGTGGGAAGACCAGCGGTCCGTGGAAGACCAACAGTCGCCCACGGCCGCCACCGCCGTTTCGCTGCCGCCGTCGTGCCGCCCCACCGCCGCCGTCCGCCCGCCAGCGCGCCACCATGCCGCCCCGCCGCCGCCCGCTGGGCCGGGTGCCGAAGGTCCAGGTGCCCCTGTTGCTCGACCGTGAAGGGGCTTCCGCATGTTTTTCAGAGCAGCCAAATGAAGCTTATGCATGCTTCTCAAAGCGATGGAAGAAGAGTTGTTTTGCACGATTTTTGGAGTAGCACGAGTTTCAGAGCGGAGGGGATTTCAAAATTCAAATAAACGGGATTTATTTGGTAATTTTTTTATTGAATGTAATTTGGGAAATTTGGGGATTTTGATTTTGAATTTGATTTCAAAATCAAGGGAGGATTTCAGGGGATTTTATTTTTGAATTTCAAAGGGATATGGGCATCTATAAATACCCATACTCCTCTTGTAATAAAATAGTTGAATGAAATTTTTGAGTGTTCTTCCGGTGTGTGGTTCTGGGCTGAGGCGCTTTTTCCTTCGTCCTTCGGGACGTCGAGGGGTGTGAGGCCCCAAGTATCTCCTTTCTCCCTCCCACCTTCGTGTCTTCCCCTCGTGGCCTTGAGAACCATCCTAGTGCCTCTAAGTACTGAGGAGGGCGTAATGCCTTAGAGGTGGACGGTCTCTTCGTTAGGGTGAGTCCCAAGATCCATGAGTTCTCCCCCACCCCCGTCCTTCGTGACCTTGAGATCAATCCTAGCGCCTCTAAGTATTGAGGAGGGCGTAATGCCTTAGAGGTGGACGGTCTCTTCGTTTGGATGAGTCCCAAGGTCTAGGAGTTCTCCCCCACCCCCGTCCTTCGTGACCTTGAGATCCATCCTAGCGTCTCTAAGTATTGAGGAGGGCGTAATGCCTTAGAGGTGGACGGTCTCTTCGTTAGGATGAGTCCCAAGGTCTAGGAGTTCCCGTCCCAGCCTCCCATCCCCATCGTTCCTTCGCCATCTCCGACAAGAAAATTTTAAAAAAAACCAAAAGAGCCCAGTTGTTTTAGGATTTTCAGGGGTCGTTCTATCCTAGTCCCGGAGGCTTCTTAGCCCTCCCATGATCCTTGGTTTGCTTTAGGTGTTTTTCCTCTTTTCAAAATAACAATAGGTTTTCTTCGTGTCCTTCGTCCTACATCTATTTGGTATCAGAGCATTCGTACTGCATCAATTTTGGTGTCAGAGCTAGCAGCGGGCTAGGATTTGCTTAGTCCTCGAACTCAACGGAGTCGAGTTCTTCGTGCTGCAGGAGAATGATGGGGGACCCGAAACCTATCCGGGTTTCACCTTTTATTTATTTTTTTTTTTAAAAAAAAAAATTTAGAATTTTAGTATTTTAGTTATTCCCGCTATTCCACCTATTCCCTTTATTCCCATGTTATCCCGATGTTATTCCAACTTTATTCCAGGCTATTCCTATCTCTTTCAACCTCCAGGAAAAATTGCAGAGGTCTTTTTTTTTCCCGAATTTTTGCCCCACCGGTCCACGATCTGCCATGCCCGACCCCCGCCACTGCCGCCCGCCAGCCGGAGCTCCGCCGATCCGCCGCCCAGCCGCCCCGCCGGCGTCCCTGGGCCTCACGCCCGTGGGAAGTCCAGCGGTCCGTGGAAGACCAACAGTCGCCCACGGCCGCCGCCGCCGTTTCGCCGCCTGGCCGCCGTGCCACCCCGCCGCTGCCGCCCGCCCACCGGCGCGCCGCCGATCCGTCGCCCTGCGGCAGCCCTGGGGCCTCACGCCCGTGGGAAGTCCATCGGTCCGTGGAAGACCAACGGTCGCCCACGGCCGCCGCCGCCATTTCGCCGCCTGGCCGCTGTGCCACCCCGCCGCTGCCGCCCTCCCGCCGGCGCGCCGCCGATCCGCCGCCCTGCCGCCCCGCCAGCAGCCCCGGGGTCTCACGCCCGTGGGAAGACCAGCGGTCCATTGAAGACCAACAATCGCCCATGGCCGCCACCGCCGTTTTGCCGCCGCCATCGTGCCGCCCCACAGCCGCCGTCCGCCCACCGGCACGCCACCATGCCGCCCCACCGTCGCCCGCTGGGCCGGGTGCCGAAGGTCCAGGTGCCCATATTGCTCAACCGTGAAGGGGCTTCCGCATGTTTTTCAGAGCAGCCAAATGAAGCTTCTGCACGCTTCTCAAAGCGATGGAAGAAGAGTTGTTTTGCATGATTTTTGGAGTAGCACGAGTTTCAGAGCGGAGGGGATTTCAAAATTCAAATAAACGGGATTTATTTGGTAATTTTTTTATTGAATGTAATTTAGGAAATTTGAGGATTTTGATTTGAATTTGATTTCAAAATCAAGGGAGGATTTCAGGGGATTTTATTTTTGAATTTCAAAGGGATATGGGCATCTATAAATACCCATACTCCTCTTGTAAAAAAATAGTTGAATGAAATTTTTGAGTGTTCTTCCGGTGTGTGGTTCTGGGCTGAGGCGCTTTTTCCTTCGCCCTTCGGGACATCGAGGGGTGTTAGGCCCCAAGTATCTCCTTTCTCCCTCCCACCTTCGTGTCTTCCCCTCGTGGCCTTGAGAACCATCCTAGCGCCTCTAAGTACTGAGGAGGGCGTAATGCCTTAGAGGTGGACGGTCTCTTCATTAGGGTGAGTCCCAAGATCCATGAGTTCTCCACCACCCCCGTCATTCGTGACCTTGAGATCCATCCTAGCGCCTATAAGTATTGAGGAGGGCGTAATGCCTTAGAGGTGGACGGTCTCTTCGTTAGGATGAGTCCCAAGGTCTTGGAGTTCTCCCCCACCCCCGTCCTTCGTGACCTTGAGATCCATCCTAGCGCCTCTAAGTATTGAGGAGGGCGTAATGCCTTAGAGGTGGACGGTCTTTTCGTTAGGATGAGTCCCAAGGTCTAGGAGTTCCCATCCCAGCCTCCCATCCCCATCGTTCCTTCGCCATCTCCGCCAAGAAAATTTAAAAAAAACCAAAAGAGCCCAGTCGTTTTAGGATTTTCAGGGGTCATTCTATCCTAGTCCCGGAGGCTTCTTAGCCCTCCCATGATCCTTGGTTTGCTTTAGGTGTTTTTCCTCTATTCAAAATAACAATAGGTTTTCTTCGTGTCCTTAGTCCTACATCAATTTGGTATCAGAGCATTCGTTCTGCATCAATTTTTGTATCAGAGCTAGTAGCGGGCAAGGATTTGCTTAGTCCTCGAACTCGACGGAGTCGAGTTCTTCGTGCTGCAGGAGAATGATGGAGGACCCGAAACCGATCCGGGTTTCACCTTTTATTTATTTTTTTTTTAAAAAAAAAAAATTTAGAATTTTTGTATTTTAGTTATTCCCGCTATTCCACCTATTCCCTTTATTCCCATGTTATCCCGATATTATTCCAACTTTATTCCAGGCTATTCCTATCTCTTTCAACCTCCAGGAAAAATCGCAGAGGTCTTTTTTTTTTCCCGAATTTTTGCCCCACCGGTCCACGATCTGCCGTGCCCGACCCCCACCACTACCGCCCGCCCGCCGGCGCTCCGCCGATCCGCCGCCCTGCTGCCCCGCCGGTGTCCCTGGGCCTCACGCCCGTGGGAAGTCCAGCAGTCCGTGGAAGACCAACAGTCGCCCACGGCCGCCGCCGCCGTTTCGCCGCCTGGCCGTCGAGCCACCCCGCCGCTGCCGCCCGCCCGCCGGCGCGCCGCCGATCCGTCGCCTGCCGGCAGCCCTGGGGCCTCACGCCCGTGGGATGTCCAGCGGTCCGTGGAAGACCAATGGTCGCCCAAGGCCGCCGCCGGCATTTCGCTGCCTGGCCGCCGTGCCACCCCGCCGCTGCCACCCTCACGCCGGCGCGCCGCCGATCCGCCGCCCTGCCGCCCCGCCGGCAGCCCCGGGGTCTCACGCCCGTGGGAAGACTAGCGGTCCATGGAAGACCAAGAGTCTCCCACGGTCGCCACCGCCGTTTCGCCGCCGCCATCGTGCCGCCCCACCGCCGCCGTCCGCCCGCCGGCGCGCCACCATGCCGCCCCGCCGCCGCCCGCTGGGCCGGGTGCCGAAGGTCCAGGTGCCCCTATTGCTCGACCGTGAAGGTGCTTCCGCACGTTTTCAGAGCAGCCAAATGAAGCTTCTGCATGCTTCTCAAAGCGATGGAAGAAGAGTTGTTTTGCATGATTTTTGGAGTAGCACGAGTTTCAGAGCAGAGGGGATTTCAAAATTCAAATAAACGGGATTTATTTGGTAATTTTTTTATTGAATGTAATTTGGGAAATTTGGGGATTTTGATTTTGAATTTAATTTCAAAATCAAGGGAGGATTTCAGGGGATTTTATTTTTGAATTTCAAAGGGATATGGGCATCTATAAATACCCATACTCCTCTTGTAATAAAATAGTTGAATGAAATTTTTGAGTGTTCTTCCGGTGTGTGGTTCTGGGCTGAGGCGCTTTTTCCTTCGTCCTTCGGGACGTCGAGGGGTGTGAGGCCCCAAGTATCCACTTCTCCCTCCCACCTTCGTGTCTTCCCCTCGTGGCCTTGAGAACCTTCCTAGCGCCTCTAAGTACTGAGGAGGGCGTAATGCCTTAGAGGTGGACGGTCTTTTCGTTAGGGTGAGTCCCAAGATCCATGAGTTCTCCCCCACCCCCGTCCTTCGTGCCTTGAGATCCATCCTAGCGCCTCTAAGTATTGAGGAGGGCGTAATGCCTTAGAGGTGGACGGTCTCTTCATTAGGATGAGTCCCAAGGTCTAGGAGTTCTCCCCCACCCCCGTCCTTCGTGACCTTGAGATCCATCCTAGCGCCTCTAAGTATTGAGGAGGGCGTAATGCCTTAGAGATGGACGGTCTCTTCATTAGGATGAGTCCCAAGGTCTAGGAGTTCCCGTCCCAGCCTCCCATCCCCATCGTTCCTTCGCCATCTCCGCCAAGAAAATTAAAAAAAAACCAAAAGAGCCCAGTCGTTTTAGGATTTTCAGGGGTCGTTCTATCCTAATCCCAGAGGCTTCTAAGCCCTCCCATGATCCTTGGTTTGCTTTAGGTGTTTTTCCTCTTTTCAAAATAATAATAGGTTTTCTTCGTGTCCTTCGTCCTACATCAATTTGGTATCAGAGCATTCGTTCTGCATCAATTTTGGTATCAGAGCTAGCGGTGGGCTAGGATTCGCTTAGTCCTCGAACTCGACGGAGTCGAGTTCTTCATGCTGCAGGAGAATGATGGGGGACCCGAAACCTATCCGGGTTTCACCTTTTATTTATTTTTTTTTTTTTAAAAAAATTTAGAATTTTTGTATTTTAGTTATTCCCGCTATTCCACCTATTCCCTTTATTCCCGTGTTATCCCGAAGTTATTCCAACTTTATTCCTGGCTATTCCTATCTCTTTCAATCTCCAGGAAAAATCGCAGAGGTCTTTTTTTTTCCCGAATTTTTGCCCCACCGGTCCGCGATATGCCGTGCCCGACCCCCGCCACTGCCGCCCGCCCGCCGGCACTCCGCCGATCCGCCGCCCTGCTGCCCCGCCGGCATCCCTGGGCCTCACGCCCGTGGGAAGTCCAGCGATCCGTGGAAGACCAACGGTTGCCCACGGCCGTCGCCGCCGTTTCACAGCCTGGCCGCCGTGCCGCCGCCGCCGCCCGCCGGCGCGCCGCCGATCCGCCGCCCTGCCGCCTCGCCGGCAGCCCTGGGACCTCACGCCCATGGGAAGTCCAGCGGTCCGTGGAAGACCAACGGTCGCCCATGGCCGCCGCCGCCATTTTGTCGCCTGGCCGCCGTGCCACCCCGCCGCTGCCGCACGCCCACCGCCGTGCCCCGATCCGCCGCCCTGCCGCCCCGCCGGTAGCCCCGGGTCCTCACACCCATGGGAAGACCAACGGTCGCCCACGGCCGCCACCGCCGTTTCGCCGCCACCGTCGTGCCGCCCCACCGCCGCTGTCCGCCCGCCGGCGCGCCACCATGCCACCCCACCGCTGCCCGCTGGGCCGGGTGCCGAAGGTCCAGGTGCCCCTGTTGCTCGGTCGTGAAGGGGCTTCTGCACATTTTTCAAAGCAGCCAAATGAAGCTTCTGCATGCTTCTCAAAGCGGTGGAAGAAGAGTTATTTTGCATGATTTTTGGAGTAGCACGAGTTTCAGAGCGGAGGGGATTTCAAAATTCAAATAAACGGGATTTATTTGGTAATTTTTTTATTGAATGTAATTTGGGAAATTTGGGGATTTTGATTTTGAATTTGATTTCAAAATAGAGGGAGGATTTCAGGGGATTTTATTTTTGAATTTCAAAGGGATATGGGCAACTATAAATATCCATACTCCTCTTGTAATAAAATTGTTGAATGAAATTTTTGAGTGTTCTTCCGGTGTGTGGTTCTGGGCTGAGGCCCTTTTTCCTTCGTCCTTCGGGACGTCGAGGGGTGTGAGGCCCCAAGTATCTCTTTTCTCCCTCCCACCTTCGTGTCTTCCCCTCGTGGCCTTGAGAACCATCCTAGCACCTCTAAGTACTGAGGAGGGCGTAATGCCTTAGAGGTGGACGGTCTCTTCGTTAGGGTGAGTCCCAAGATCCATGAGTTCTCCCCCACCCCCGTCCTTCGTGACCTTGAGATCCATCCTAGCGCCTCTAAGTATTGAGGAGGGCGTAATGCCTTAGAGGTGGACGGTCTCTTTGTTAGGATGAGTCCCAAGGTCTAGGAGTTCTCCCCCACCCCTGTCCTTCGTGACCTTGAGATCCATCCTAGCGCCTCTAAGTATTGAGGAGGGCGTAATGCCTTAGAGGTGGACGGTCTCTTCGTTAGGATGAGTCCCAAGGTCTAGGAGTTCCCATCCCAGCCTCCCATCCCCATCGTTCCTTCGCCATCTCCTCCAAGAAAATTTAAAAAAAAACAAAAGACCCAGTCGTTTTAGGATTTTCAGGGGTCGTTCTATCCTAGTCCCGGAGGCTTCTTTGCCCTCCCATGATCCTTGGTTTGCTTTAGGTGTTTTTCCTCTTTTCAAAATAACAATAGATTTTCTTCGTGTCCTTCGTCCTACATCAGTGTTCTCTGGGGCAAAATAAAATACTGAAAATTGTTTTGGGAAACAATTGGTTTACGAACCTACCTTTAGGCTCATATGGGTGAGCCGGCCAAAGTCGGGCTCATGCAAGGCCTATTGGATTTCAGTACCCACTTGAAAAGGTGTTTTTCACGGATTGGAGTTAGAGGCTACCAATCTGAAAAATTAGTGGGAGAAACCTTTAGACTAAAGTCCAAGTCTTTTGGTTAAATTATTAATTCATACACTAATTTGGTCTTATTTTCTTTTCAGATGTCTTCTAATTTATCGCTCCGGTCACTTCTCGATAACGAGAAGTTAAAGGGTCACAACTTCGATAGTTGGTATCGAAGGTTGAGAATCGTTCTGGAGCATGAACGGATCCTTTATGTGATAATGGATCCGGCACCTGAAATCCCTCCCGCAAATGCACGGAGTGCGGTCAGAGACGCTTATCTGAAGTGGATCTCTGATTGGACTACTGTCCGGTGCATTATGTTAGCGGCGATGAATGACGAGTTCAGTCGCAAATTCGACGAGGCCCAACCTGATGAAATCCTTCAAAAGTTGAAGGAATCCTTCGGCACCCCGGATGATGTAGAATGGTACAAAGTGTCTTGTGCCATCTACAACTCCAAGATGCTGAATGGTGGTTCAGTCACTGATCATGTATTGTACATGATCGAGCTGATTGAAAAACTGGGCAAACTCGGATGCCCCTTACACGAGCAGCTCGGCAAGGATGCGATCCTGAATTCTCTTCCCTCCTCCTATCTTGACTTTCTTGATCATTATAGAATGAATAAGCCTGCACTCAACTACCATGGTCTTTTGGGGTTGCTGCAGACTTTCGAGAAAGACCACCAACTGAATAAGGGGGTGGTGAATTTAGTCAGAGGAAGTAGAGGTCGTCGTCCCTTTAAGAAAGGGAAGAAGAAAACAAATAAGAAAGGAAAGAAGGTGCAGAATGCTCCAGGCCCTTGTCAGACCAGGAAGTATAAGGCTGATCAGTCTTCTGCAGAGTGCTTCTACTACAAGAAGAAGGGACATTGGAAGAGGAACTGTCCTCTTTATATTGCATCCTTTGATTCGAACAGGCCGAGAAAGCAGAAGTCTGCTGAACAAGGTATTTGTATGATAAAACCTTGTAATTACTCAATTGTTGATACTGCTAACTGGATATTGGATACTGGTAGTCCAATTCACGTTTGTAATTCATTACAGGGACTTCAAGTTAGCAGAAGATTTGAAGATGGAGAACAGTTTCTGAGCATCAGGAATGGAAATCGTGTTCCAGTACTGGCGGTCGGAGTCTTGCATCTTGTCTTTGAGTCTTGTATTGTCGAACTAGTCGACTATCACTATTGTCCTAGTTTCATTATGAGCATAATCTCTGTAGGCCTTTTGGCCAATTGTGGTTTTGAACTATCAATAAAAGGAGATTTTTGCAATGTTATTTTGAATAACTCTGTTATAATGAAAGCTAGATTAAATAATGGCATATACGTACTATCAAGACATGTTAGTGTAATGTACACTTCTAGCAAACGCCCAAGGTTAGATAATGTCAACGATTTGTATCTTTGGCACTATAGGCTAGGTCATATAAACCAAAATAGGATAAACAAGATGCGAGGAGATGGACTCCTCGAGGTCAGTGATTCTGAATCACTGCCCACTTGTGAATCCTGTTTACTTGGTAAAATGACCAAGTCACCTTTTACTGGAAAAGGTGAACGAGCTACAGAACTTCTAAGTCTAATACATACTGATGTATGTGGACCGATGACAGTTAGTGCCAGATGAGGATACAAATATTTCATTACTTTTACAGACGACTTTTCAAGGTTCGGTTATGTCCTTTTAATGAGACATAAGTCTGAGTCGTTTGAAATGTTCAAACGATACCGTAATGAAGTAGAAAAGCAAACTGGAAAAAGTATTAAAACCCTTCGATCTGATCGAGGTGGTGAATACTTATCTGGTGAATTTTTGACATATCTTGAGGATAATGGAATTCTCTCCCAGTGGACTCCTCCAGGAACACCACAGTTAAATGGTGTGCCCAAAAGGAGGAATCGAACCTTGTTGGACATGGTTCGATCCATGATGGGCTTTGTAACTTTGCCGCTATCCTTTGGGGGATATGCGCTTCAGACAGCCTGTTACTTATTAAATGATGTTCCAAGTAAGTCTGTTGTCTCCACTCCATATGAGATGTGGACTGGACGTAAACCCTCAATCTCACACCTTCGGGTCTGGGGTTGTCCGGCTTATATAAAGCATTTAGACTCAGACAAACTTGGTCCTAGGTCTGATCGGTGTTTATTCATTGGTTATCCTAAGGAAACCAAAGGATATTTCTTCTACTTGGAGAATGAACAAAAGGTGTTCATTGCTCTTAGAGCTATCTTTTTGGAAAAGGAGTTCTTGGAGAAGGAACTATAGCCTCTAAGATTGAACTTGATGAAGTTCAGCCAATAGAAGAACCTGCACACTCTAAGGACATCGTAGAACCGGCTGTGATTGAATCACACCCAGAACCCATTAGGAGATCCGGTAGAATACCGTGTCAGCCGGACAGATACTACGGTTTCTTGGTCCGGGACGGCGATCCCATTGAGCTTGATGAGAACAATGAGGATCCGATCACCTATATGGATGCACTTCAGAGATCTGACTCTGAGGCATGGCTTGGAGCCATGCGATCCGAAATGGAGTCCATAGAAATCAATAATGTTTGGACATTGGTTGATCCGCCTGAAGGAATAAAACCCATTGGGTATAAATGGATCTTCAAGAGGAAAAGGGGCGCAGATGGGAAGGTAGAGACCTATAAAGCCCATCTGGTCGCCAAGGGGTATCGTCAGCGATATGGTATTGATTATGACGAGACTTTCTCCCCTGTGGCAATGCTCAAGTCCATTCGGATCATGCTTGCTTTGGCAGCATATTTTGATTACGAGATCTGGCAGATGGATGTCCGAACCACTTTCCTAAATGGGGAGCTGGAAGAGGAGGTGTATATGATACAGCTTGAAGGGTTCACATCCACAGATGAATCAAAAGTATGCAAGTTGCAGAGGTCCATCTATGGACTCAAGCAAGCATCTCGAAGTTGGAACTTATGGTTTGATAGGTGTATCAAATCGTATGGCTTCGTTATGAACGGAGAAGAACCGTGCATCTATAAATGGGTTAATGGTTCTGTGATTGTATTCCTAGTACTGTATGTTGACGACATTCTCTTAATCGGGAATGATGTCGCAGCATTGCAAGGAATAAAGGTCTGGTTATCATCTCAGTTCTCCATGAAGGACTTGGGTGAAGCTTCTTACATACTAGGTATGAAGATCTATAGAGATAGATCTAAGAAGCTTTTGGGACTGTCCCAGTCTACATACATTGACACCGTGCTGAAATGGTTCAGCATGGAAAATTCCAAGAAAGGCTATCTCCTGATAGGTTCTGGAATTACTCTTTCCAAGAAGGATTGTGCGACAACTCCTGAGGAAAGAAAGCGCATGAGTAGAGTACCTTATGCTTCTGTAGTAGGCTCTATCATGTATTCTATGACTTGTACTAGACCAGACGTGGCATACTCACTAGGAGTAGTGAGCAGATACCAATCTGACCCAGGTGAGGTGCATTGGAAGGTGATTAAGTCCATCCTTAAGTATTTAAGAAATACTAAAGATCAATGGCTGATTTATGGAGAACCTGACTTGAAACTTGTGGGGTACTCTGACTCCAGTTTCCAATTGGATAGAGATGATAGCAAGAGTGTGTCAGGGTTTGTATTTACCCTGAATGGAGGAGCGATCTGCTGGAAAAGTTCCAAGCAGGCAACTGTTGCAGACTCGGTATGCGAAGCAGAATACATTGCAGCATCAGATGCAGCAAAGGAAGCTGTATGGTTGCGGAAGTTCCTTGGAGAGCTAGGGGTGGCACCTTCCCTAGATGGTCCTATTTCGGTGTACTGTGACAGCACTGGAGCCATTGCTCAAGCTAAGGAGCCTAAAGCTCATCACCGCACCAAGCACATTCTGCGGCGCTACCACCTCGTACGAGAGATCGTGGAATGAGGCGACATCAATCTTCTGAAGATCGATGGAAAAGAAAATCTGGCTGACCCCTTCACTAAAGCCCTCGGAATAAAAGAGTTCGACTATTGTAAAAGGGAAATGGGTATTAGATACTCTTCTGATTGGCTTTAGTACAAGTGGGAGTTGTTGGGAATAGTGTCCCAAAGCCAATGCCTGGATTATAGGCGGTTGAGCTAAATATTGTACTCTTTCTTTGAATTAATAAAATATTATTTTTGGCAGCTCATCACATATTATTTCCCTGAAATGAACTCTTTCCATGTGATGAAGTCCTTAGGACTACATTGACTTCGATACAGAGAGGATGTATCGAGTGGTCCTTAAACCCTGTTCACAACCAAAGGATATATTGTACTGGACGGCAATATATCAAGTATAGGTTGTTGCAGTTCACATCATTTGGTTGTCCTCTTGACCAAATGAGTGTGGTGACACTGATGTGATCTACAAGTGGGATATGTGATATCTTATTGAACGTGACTCCGTGCAGCCCCTTTCTGCCAAAGGGAAAAATCACGATTGGATATAGGTATATGTGTCCCTCAGACCTGAGGTCATAACGGTAGCTTGCAAGCAACTCCCTATGCTTTGGTGCCATACTACCCGGATTTTTAATCCGGTGACGGAAGGTTTCTGGGTACAGGCAAGTACTTGTGGAGCAATGATGGAACAAGATGGAATTGACCTGTCCAAACAGTTTGGATTGAATGTCTCGCAGTATCTCAATTTAGCAAATCCTCGGTCGGGGTAGCCCTAGTGAAGAGTCACTGGGCTTGCGAGGTTGAGACACGTAGTGGACTGACTCTGTCTGGGTTGGCAGCCCAATCTCAGTCATCCTTAGCATTAGAGGTCAAAGGGATAAATTATACGGTAACCATATGCCAGAGGTTCGATAGTTTGCTCCTACATTTTTGACCTATCCGGACGCCGGGACCCATTGCTAGATGGTTTCCTGTGCTGGTACTGGAATTGTTCCTGTGCTACTGTTTAGGTTCGAACCTATGAGGTCACACGCCATAGAGGATTACTCTCTGATCCGGATACCGATTACGATTGGGAATCATCTCGATTTTATGGTCACAGTTTTTTTTTTAGCACTCTTTTCCCCGTCTTGCCCTTGTCTGTGTCAACCGAAAATTGTTCCGGGCTGACTAGGACTGCGCCTGGTTTTTTCTGAATCAGTTTTGAACTGATTCGAAGCTCGTTTCGGCCTCCAATTAATTGTGAACCAATTTTTCCCTTGAACCAAATTTTGAACCGGTTCAATTGGATTGAACCACTTGGTTTAAATGGGAATGGACCGGTTTTGTTTGAACCGGTGATTTTTTCTCCCATGTGATCGTTTACACGATATTTTATCATTGGATTTTTTTAACGCTGGGAGAAACCCAAAGGCCAAAACAACCGAAGCCCATTCATCCGATCGTTGCTGGCGTCTCTTCCTCTCCTTCACCCGCTGGCTTTAACCCTGCTTAATGGATGGTTTAATAGGTGAACGGCTGCCGGTGTCTTTTAGTTTCCCAGCCTCTCCATCTCCCTCCTCCTTGCTTCCTTTAAATTCCAGCTATTGCCCTGTTTCAGCAATGTTTTTTATCACTGTGCAACAGCCAGTAATAGGAATTTGGGTGCTGTTCTTTGGGAGCCTCATTCAAACTTGATCTCTTCTTCCATCGAGTGTTCTTGGGGTTGGGTTTTGGAGAGTGTGAAGGAGTGTTTCAAGGTCCTTTTCACCCCTCTTTGTTGTGCTCAAACCAGGACTGCAGCAAACAACGGTTGCTGCTATCCACCATGATGTTGCTCCTTCCAGTGGCTAGCACCGCGCGTGAAGGTGGATCCGAGAGCCCCGGGTGTGTCTCTCCTCTAGAGGGAGTACCCTTCTACTCCTGGGAGCAAGCGAGGCGAGCCGGGTTCACTGCTGTTGCTCCAAACGCGAAGGAAGAAGCTGCTATCCTGTTCTGCACCAAACTTCTGGCAGCAAATTTTGGGTGAATTTCTACACCCTTTTGGCTAACTTTTTCTTGCAGATTTTGATTGGAGATCGAAGACCGCTTGTCCCCCTTGCCACTGCCAAAATTTGGTAGCAAATGGAGGTCCGGAAGCCATCGTTCCGGCGATGTTTTCCCACCCCAAAATAGATTTTTCTGCGGTCCAAGGAAGAAGAAGACTGGAATAAGTTTATCCCACTTAATCCAGCCTATTCCAATTTTATCCCAGGGTTATTCTAGCCAAATAAGGTATGAAAAAATTAATTTTTTATCATGCATGAATTGAATTTTTAATTCAAATATTTTATAAATATTTTATATCATTTTACATGCCTATTTGCAACAAGAATTAGATTAGTTTCTGGGCGGAGCAGATTTCCGCTGTGCGGATTTTTAAAATTGTTTTTAAAATCCATTCTGCTCTTGCTGTTGTTTGCATGCCTAGTGTAGGAACATGTCAAACCACCTGCATCGGTTTCTTTTAATGGAGCCCTCATTGGATGCCATGCTGGATTCCTACTGTCGGCCCCTTCGCCGGGCCAAGCTCCTCGATGCCAACGAGGCCGCCCGTCGAAGCTAGGATCTGTCCTCCGCCAGGTCGATCCCCGCCAAGTCGGATGCCTAGGTCGGAGCCGAGCTCAAGTCCCACCAGAGACAGACATTCCGAGCTCGAGGTCGGGCCCCAGGGTCTGGAGTTGAGCTCAAGCCTCCTCCACCATGTGGCGCCCCTTCAAGGCCAGGTCCCATGAGTTGGGCGGGCCTCATCCACCTCTGCCGGCCCAAGCTCGGTCAAAGATGGGCCCTCCCTTGGCCTGGAACCGAGCTCAGCCCTCCTCTACACAGCCGAAACACGACGAGGCGGGTCCACTGCAAGCGGGCCCCATCTTTCCAGCTCGGCCCTCAGTACAAATCAAAGTACCAACCGCCAAAGAAGCCGCGCCTCTCCTCCGAAGATGGTGGCGGGCCCCCCGAGGACCATACAGCAACACCCACCACGTCGCCATAAATGCCCACGGTCGTCGCCCATACTAGAAAGAAAAAAAACTCACATCAAGGAGCCATACCCTTTGCCGACTTGCCATACAAATGGAGAAAAGACCCTACCGAAGAGCATGAGTCCCGAGACCGGCGGCACGACAGTCGAGGTCCTGCCAGGCTTCCAGGAAGGGCAAACAGAAGGAATGTCAGAGGTATATCGAAGCTTCTCCAACTACCCAATCAATGAGGCATCCCGTCTACGACACGATACCTCATCGTACCAGCCTGACAGCATGGGAGAACCCCAAGGTAAGCCAAAGTGGAAGACTCAGCCAGAGTAAACAAGAGGGAGGAAACAACAACAACACTGAGAGATTTTTTTCCTTCCAAGCAAGAATAACATTCTCTCGGCAAGGGAGAATGCCAAATTTTCCAACAACATAACCACCATAAAGAGAAAGAAGAGAGAGGGGAGAGGCCAGACACGAGGGCAAGACCACCTCAGCCACCACATCTCCCAGCTCACTCACACTCTCATACACTCCACACACTCCTCCTAGAATGGAGCTCATCAAGAGGGGCTCAACCAGGAGGATATGTTCCCCTGGATCATCACTGACTTGACCGTCGGAGTGCCCCCGTCGGAATCCCTGGCCTAGGTCACTAAAGTTGGCTATCTTGTAGGTTCCGAGGCACCAGAGGCATCCCCGGTGGGCAGACGCATACCACCCGACACCATCAGCAGCTACAGGCCATGACGATCCGAGCGGCAACAGATTGGCATGCCAGGTAGGGGCGCAGAACGACACTTGATCCAGTTCAGGCCCCGTTAGCTAGTCCATTGGGAGGATTGTGACCACCAGGGCAAGGGGAGCTTCTCCCAGTCGTGCGGAGGCATCCCCTTCTCATGGAAACCCGCACGGATCGAAGACGAAAGTACCTGCCCCGGTTCAACCACCCCCACTGAAGACCCAGCTGACCGCACTTGCCCAGCAGATGCATACTCTCACTGCGACAGTGTGCTAGCTCCAGCATCAGCATCAGCATCGGTCCCTGGCCACCCACCAGCAACCGAAGACCCCTACGGCCCACGCTACAGCACCCCGCGATAGCCTACGTTCCTTCCATGGGAGGCCTTCGCAGCTGCGGGCAGCTACAGACCCTCGGGGTACCCACCAAGCCCCGATGAAGCGATGGCGGGCCAGCTCCACTGATGAAAAAAGTTGCTCACCGTACCTTGACCGGGGGGCACCTAAACCCCACCAAGGCCGGAAGGGCAATGCTCCTTGTCGTGGGCACCGTGCATCCGTGTCACCTTCACCACCCCCCTCAACGGAGGGGTCCACAGACGAAGCCATCAGGTGCATGGTTGAGAAGCATCTGGAGGAGCATGACCGCAAGCTAGTAGAGTTTGCTCACAAGTTTCCCAACCTACCCGGCTCCACTAGCGAGCCAGCGAGCTATGACGCCCACCCTCTTTCTCCTAGGAGATCCAGGCGGAGCCAATTCCTCGCCAGTTCCGCATGCCGCAGGTAGATCCTTAGGATGGGACCACCGACCCCCTGGACCACCTGGAAAGTTACCAGGCCCTCATGAGGGTCTAGGGGGCTACTAACGCTCTCTTGTGCGTCGCCTTTCCTGCTACCCTTCGGAAGGCTGCTCGAGTATGGTTCACCAGTCTCGAGCCGGAAAGCATCAATTCTTTTGCCCTGCTGGGGCAGAAGTTCATGGCCCATTTTGATGCATGTCGGAAGGTGCCACGTGAAGTAGACAGCCTCTTCTCCATCAGGCAGCAAGACCGTGAGCCACTACAAGACTACATGGCTCACTTAAAGGCCGCTGCATTGGAGATCTATAACCTGAAGGAGCCAGTGGCGATGCTGGCTCTAAAGCGAGGGCTCAGGACTTCCCGCCTGACCTACTCGCTTGACAAGAAGCCCCCGAGGACCTACACCGAGCTGCTCTTCTGAGTCCAGAAGTACATCCACACCGAGAAGGTGGACCGTACAAGGCGGGAGCTCGACGGGAAGCCACTGAGGGGTCCGACACCCGTCAAGGTGCCTGGTACGCGAGGCCGGGACCGCCAGCTCAGAGCTCCCAACCAGCACCAAGGCCAAGGAACGCTCCCGTCCCTCTAGGTAACTTCACTCCCCTTCTCGCCCCTAGAACGAAGATCCTCATGGAGATCGAGGACGAGACCTATCTGAGGCGTCCTGCACCATTGAAGCCATCCTTCACCTGGGATAAGATAAAGTACTGCCACTTCCACTGTGACCACGGTCACGACACCGAGGAATGCCGCAATCTCAAGTGGGAGATCGAAGAGCTCATTAAGAGTGGCTACCTCGGAAAGTATGTGGGGGGCAGAACTCGACCAGAGTCCTAGGCGCTCGTTGCTCTCTCGCCAGCTCCAGCCATTGACAATCACCCCACCGAGAAGCCGGTGGGCATGATCTCTTGGGGAGCCGAGCGTGCATCCAAGAGGACCCGAGGGGCAGGGAACTCTGAGAATGTACTCCGCTTTATGAGGGAAAGGGAAAATGGGAAGAAAAATGTAAATAATGATGCTGTGGTCGTCGAGATAATGATTGCAAAGCATCCTGTAAAGTGCATCATGGTGGATAGTGGAAGCTCTATAGATGTACTTTTCTACGATGCTTTCTCCCGGATGAATCTCTCCCCTACTCAGCTCAAGCCAGTATATACTTCCCTTGTTGGTTTTACGGGAGACTCCGCAAGAGTGGAGGGAGAAATCACTCTCCCAGTTACTGCCGGGACCCCACCTCGACAGAGCACCATCATGATGACGTTCATGGTTGTCAGGCTTCCCTCACCTTACAACGTGATTCTGGGCTGACCTGGGCTCAATCTTCTCAATGCCGTCGTCTCTACCAAAATACTATTTATGCAATTCCCAACCCCTTGCGGTGTGGGGGAGATGAGGGGAACGCCCCAGCCAGTGCAGCACTGCTTCCAATCCCTCCCCGAGGCCCGGGTGCCCGACGAGGGCTCCAAGGTAGACGAGCTCGACCAGAGGGTTCAGGACCATAGAGGAGGCCTGGCCGAGCGCCTGCTTCCTTACCAGCTCAGGACCGACCAGACGAAGACCATGCAAATCGGAGCCCAGCTGCTCGAGGAGGAGAAAGCTCCGTTGCTGGATTTCTTAAGGGTGAATGCGGACATGTTTGCGTGGACGGCAGCCGACATGCCAGGTGTTATCCCTGAAGTCATCACCCACAAACTTAATGTTGATCCGAAGTGCAGGCCAGTTCGATAGAAGAAGAGAAGCTTCACCCCAGAAAGGCAAGCGGCTATCAACGAGGAGGTTGAGAAACTCCTCGCTGCTGGCTTCATCCGAGAAGTACAGTATCCGAGCTGGTTGGCAAACGTGGTGATGGTGAAGAAGAACAATGGCAAGTGGAGGATCTGTGTAGACTACACCGACCTCAACAAGGCATGCCCGAAGGACAGCTTCCCTCTACCAATGATAGATCAATTGGTGGATGCCACTTCAGGGCACAGGCTGCTCTCCTTCATGGATGCATTTTTCGGGTTCAATCAGACCCGGATGCACTCGGGGGACGAGGAGCACATCGCCTTCATCACTGACCGGGAGATGTACTACTACAGAATGATGCCCTTTGGCCTGAAGAATGATGGGGCCATATACCAATGTCTAGTCAACAAGGTCGTCAAGGACTAGATTGGTAGGAATGTGCAAGTGTAAGTGGATGACATGCTAGTCATGAGCAAACCGAGCTCGGACCACATTGCCGACCTCATTAAAGCCTTCCACAGTCTCTAGAAGCACCAGATGATGCTCAACCCAGCGAAGTGCACCTTCAGGGTGGCGGCCGGGAAATTCCTTGGCTTCATGGTCACCCAAAGAGGCATCGAAGCAAATCCGAAGAAGGTCCAGGCAATCCTCGACATGGAGCATCCAACATCCAAGAAGTAGGTCCAGCGCCTGACGGAGAGAGTCACAGCCCTAAGCCGGTTCATCTCGAGGTCGGCTGACCGCTGCCTCCTTTTCTTCAAGACGTTGCGCAAGACACATGACTTTACCTGGACCAAGGAATGCAAAGTAGCCTTCGAAGAGCTGAAAAAGTTCTTGAACTCCCCACCTTTGCTGTCCAGACCCGAAGAAGGAGAAGAGCTTCTACTCTATCTGGCAGCCACACCAGGGGCCGTCAGCTCGGTCCTTATCCATACAGACCAGGATGGATCCCAAAAGCCGGTGTACTACACCAGCAAAATACTCCATGATAAGGAGATTAGGTATACCTACTCCAAAAAACTTATTTTTGCACTAATTATTTCTGCTAAGCACCTCAGGCCCTATTTCCAAGCGCATCCCATCGTGGTTGTGACTGATCAGCCGCTGAGGACCATGCTAAGCCACCTCGAGATTCTGAAAGATTGGCCAAATGGTCCCTGATGCTGAGCGAGTACGACATTGCATATTAGCTGAGGTCATCATAGAAGGCCCAAGTCATAGCCGACTTCATGGTCGAATGTACAGGGCTTCCCGAGGAACCAGATCGGATGATCCCGGAGAGCCAAGCTGAGCCCAACCCGTTGGAGGACCCTTGGATCCTCCACATAGATGGCGCCTCCAATTCTTGCAGGAGCGGAGCAGGCCTCATCCTCGCCAATTTCGATGGAGTGGTGACGGAGTGTGCACTTCACTTCAAGTTCCCCGCTACAAACAACCAGGCGGAGTACGAGGTGCTCCTTGCAGGCCTGAAGGTGTCCCGCAAGCTAGGCGTATAGAACCTCAAGGTCTTCACCGACTCCCAACTGGTTGCCGGACAAGTCTTTGGAGAGTACGAGGCCCGAGATCCCCAGATGATGAAGTACCTGGAGAAGGTCCGTTTGAGTGCGGCAATCTTCTGTTACTTTCGCGTTTCCCACATTCCTCATGGAGAAAATGCTCGCGCGGATGCATTGTCAAGGCTCGCCACCCTACCGGACTTATTCCTGGGGCACGCCTACATCGAGTATCTCGAGAGCCCAAGCTACGAAAGCCCCGAGGAGGTGCAACAAGTAGCCCCCGAGCCGAGCTGGATGGACAAGTACATTAAGTACATCTAGGATGGCCTACTGCCGGAAGACCACAAGGAAGTTGGCCTCATCAAAAGGAAGGCCACCCGCTTCGTCTTGATGGATGGCCAACTTTATCGCCGATCTTATTCCTACCCCCTCCTGAAGTGCCTCAGGCCCACAGATGCAGCCTTCATGCTCCAGGAGATACACGAGGGCCTCTGTGGGAATCATGTAGGAGGGAGGACTCTGGCGTACAAGGCACTCGCTAGGGATACTTTTGGGAAACGATAAGGGAGGACGCTGCCGACTACGTCAAGAAGTGCGACAAGTGCCAGCACCATTCCCACATCCAGCACCTGCCGGCTGCACCGATCTCCCAGTTATTGTCTCCTTGGCCTTTTGCATAATGGGGGATGAACATCTTGGGACCGTTCCCCACCACACCTGGACAATGGAAGTTCCTACTAGTGGCGATAGACTACTTCACCAAGTGGGTCGAGGCGGAGCCGCTATCTCGAATTACGGAGGCCAATGTCCGACAATTCTTCTGGAAGTCTATCATCTACCGTTTCGGACTCCCCAATTGCATCATCACTGATAATGGGCGACAGTTCGACAACCGAGAGTTCGAAGGATTCTGCATCGAGCACGAGATCTAGCATCGGTTCACCTCGGTCGCCCATCCCCAGACCAACGGTGAAGCCGAGGTGACAAACCGAACCATTCTCCAGGGACTCCATACCAGGTTGGATCAAGCGAATGGCAGGTGGGTAGAAGAACTTCCCAATGTCCTGTGGGCCTACCACACAATGCCTAGAACGGCAACGGGAGAAAATCCCTTCAACCTTGCCTTTGGATCTGAAGCGGTGATCCCAGTCGAGCTCGGCGTGCCCACACTCCGGGTGTAGTAGTACGACGAGGCCCAGAATTCGGCACATCTCCTACTTAACCTCGATCTCCTTGAAGAGATAAAAGACAAGGCCCGACTCCGGATGGCAGCCTATCGGCAACGAGTTGCCCGATATTGCAATGCACGGGTGAAGTAGAAGGCTTTCCGACCTGGCAACCTGGTGCTACGCCGGGCAGAAGCGTCCCAGCCCCGGGAGTGCGGCAAACTCTCCCCAAACTGGGAGGGCCCTTATAAAGTGGCCGAGGCCCTGTCGCAAGGGACCTACTACCTAGAAGGTTTGGATGGTGCCAGGTTCCCCCAGACCTGGAACGCCTATAATTTGAGGAGATACTATCAGTAATGTAAGTATTCCCTCCATGAGAAATAAAGATTCCTTTCTGCAACATGATTTATCTATCTTGCAGGGAACTCATGCCACGAGCCTAGCTCCTCGACAACAAAGCCCGGAGAAAAGTCCTCCGACATGAAAGACCAGATGACCCTCCGACACCAAAGACCAAATGACCCTCCGGCATCTAAGACCGGACGACCCTCCGGCACCAAAGACGAATGACCCTCCGGCACCAAAGACCAGATGACCCTCCGGCATCAAAGATCGGACAACCCTCCAGCACCAAAGACTAGATGACCCTTCGGCACCAAAGACCGGATGACCCTCCGGCACCAAAGACCGAATGACCCTCTGGCATCAAAGACCGGATGACCCTCTGGCACCGACGAGCCCAGCTCCTCGGCAACAAAGCCCGGAGAAAAGTCCTCCAGCACAAAGCCCTGGGAAGCCCCTAGGCACCAGCGAGCCTAGCTCCCCGACATCAAAGACGGAATGACCCTCCGACACCAAAGATCGGATGACCCTTCGGCACCGATGAGCACAGCTCCCTGGCACCAAAGACCGGATGACCCTCTGGCATCAAAGACCGGACGACCCTCCGGCACCGGCGAGCCCAGCTCCCCGGTATCAAAGACCGGACGACCCTCCAGCACCGGCGAGCCCAGCTCCCCGGCTAAGGACCTGGGAAGCCCCCAGGCATTCAACATCCCCGAGCCCAGCCCCAAGATGCTAACCCAAGATTGGAGCTCAGATCTCCGGCCAAAGGAACCTCCTCAGTTATCATCATCTTCGAGCCCAGCTCCAAGGTGCCATCTCAAGTCATCGACGTCCCCGAGCCCAGCTCCAGGATGCCTGCTCAAGACCTGAGCTCAGACCTCCGGCCAAGGGCACCTCCTAACCAAGCAGCTCGCAATCTCAAATGTCTCCAAGCCCAGCTCCAGGATGCCAAGAGACCACCATGCAGCTCTCAATCTCAAACATCTCCGAGCCCAGCTCCAGGATGCCAAGAGATCACCAAGCAACTCTCAATCTCAAACACTTCCGAGCCCAGCTCTAAAGCCCTCGAGCCCAGAGATCAGCTCTCCACTCAACCCATCCTCGAGTCCGAATGCGAGACTCGAGCCATCACAAGATGAGCGCTTCCGAGCCCAGCTCTGAAACCCTCAAGCCCGGAGATCAGCTCTCCGCTCGACCCATCCTCGAGTCCAAAAGCGAGACTCGAGCCTTCACAAGATGAGCGCTTCCGAGCCCAGCTCTGAAGCCCTCGAGCCTGGAGATCAGCTCTCCGCTCGACCTGTCCTCAAGTTTGAATGTGAGACTCGAGCCTTTACAAGGAGAACGGTTCTGAGCCCAGCTCTGAAGCCTGCGAGCCTGGAGATCAGCTCTCCGCTCGACCTGTCCTCGAGTCCGAACACGAGACTCGAGCTCTTTTCAAGATGAAGCACCCTTCTTCAAAAAACAAAACAAAACAAAACAAGGACAACAACATTCACATAAGGAAAAGTGGAGAAGTTGCTGACCAAAAGGATTTTTCATTACATTGGAAGAGTATTACATTACCTCCCGGGCTCCGACATGCTGGACAGCCCAGTCCAAAAGAAAGAAAAAACATGACAAAAAAAAGAAGAAGAAGAAGGAAACACTGCAAAGTGGGAGCCCTTTCTACTGTTCCTGCTTTTTCCTCGGACGCTGCGCAGCAACAACCTCTCCCTCCTCCGCCTCTGCAACTAGAGCGATTTCAGGTGCGGCCCCCGTCGAAGGGGTCGGATCGACCGTTGCTGCCGCCAGAGGTGGCTCGGTCACCTCAACCTGTGGCCCTGGCTCAGCCACCAACGTCGACCCAACGTGCCCAGGTGCCGACGAACCCACCTCCTGGGGAGGTCCGGCCTGAGTGGCCTCCTTCTCTACTGCAGCTGCCGTTAGGGCCGGGGCCTTCTTCCTAGGAGCTCGGAGCATGGCCAGCCGCTCTTCGGATAGCATCCCCCATAACTGGGAGACACAGTACGAGTACCCCTTCATGAAGGAGTACGTCGCTGCCTCTTTGAAGTCTTGAAAATACTCCGGGGAGGCCTTGAAGGCGGCCACCATGCCCGCAACATCCCTCCTCGTGCCCTCCACTTTGCTCCTCGCTTCGGCCACCACGCCTTCGACGCGCTCGGCCTGGCGGGCTACCATCGCCATTCCCTTCTCGGCGACCTTAGTGGCATGCCTGGCGGCCACGGCCTTCTTCTCGACCTCAACGGCCCACCCCTCGACCTCAGTGGCCCTCTTCTCCGTGGCCGCCACCTTGCTCTCTGACTTGGCCCGAAGCTCCTTCAACCAGGTCCTCTTTGATTCGAGCTCGCTTTCGAGCTCCTTCTTCGCACCGACGGTGTCGGCAGCCTCGACCGTGAGGCACTTGATTCTGAGGTTGGCCTCCTGGATGTCCTTGCTCTTCTCTCTTGCCTCAGCACGCAGAGATTCGAGTTCAGTCAGCCGCTCCTTCTCCCTTTTTGCCCAATTACGATAGAAGTCCCGCATAAGGAGCAGATCCCTACCTTGCTGTATTGAAGAAAGCATGTTAATTATCAAATGAGAAAGGAGCTCGGGAAAGACAAAAAAGGGGCGAGAAGAAACTTACAGCATAGAGGTCTGCGAATGTCGAACAGACGACATCGCCCAGAAGCCTCCCGCTCCCGTCTCGCCGATCGTAGGACTGGACGGAGAAGTCCATCATCTGCTCGGTGAGGCTGGGATCCTTCACCAGAGAGACGTTTGGCCCCAGCCTGAATGGGACCCTCCAGTAGTCTCTGTCTTTCATCCCCGCCTGCTCGGACCCTTCGGCAGCAAAGGGCGTCTTCATGGCCAGCTGTGAGCTTGGCGCTGCCTCGGGCTATGGCGAGGGCGCCGGCCTCGCTTCCCTCGACCCCCCTTCCTCCTCAAGCACAACGACTTCAGGGGGAGGGACCTCCGGCCTGGCAGCAGCAGCCGCCGACCTGGCCCTAGTGACCACCTCAGGCTCAAGCACGGGACCCTGATCCCACTGCCCCGAGGTCACCTCGACGGGCTCGGCCACCCTCTTCCGCCTCCGCTCATTGATCGATGCATCTACCGCGGCCTACACTGGCAGCGGGCCTTCATCAACGCGAGCCCGCTTCAGAGCGGGCCTGCCGGCCTCAGCAGCTTGCTCTCGCTCCTCGAAGAAGGACAGTAGCTTGTCCATCAAGAACTTGATATCTGCACCACAAGAGACAAGGTCAGCCCTAAGTTTAAAAAGAGAGAGAGAGAGAGAGAGAGAGAGAAGAAGAAGAAAAAGAGAAAGAAAAGTAAATCAGAAACGAGAGGGGGGTGGTCAAGTCAAACTCACCTGGCTCCCGCACCGAGCTGACCCTGGCCTCACGAAGATTCTGCTCCGACAACAAGACCTCCAGTGATGGGATCTCGACCGATCTGAGCAGGTCATACATGTCGAGGTCGGTAGCTTCGACCGAGGAGTTCCTATTCGGAGATCGATCTGGGTCGCTCCAAACCCAGTCTATCCCCTCTACTGAGGTGAAAAAGAACATAATCTTCCATCCTTTGATAGAAGAGGGGAGCACAAACCTGATGCCCCGAGGGCGGGAAGAAAGGGACCACAACCCGTCCTCGGTAGGGTGACGTTTCATGGTGAAGAAGACCCTGAACAAGAAAAAATGGGCAATAACCCCGTGGAAGTGGCACAGAACGATGAAGCAAAATATCATCCTGACGGCGTTGGGCACCAACTGGGCAGGAACAAGCCGGTAGTTGGCCATGAAAGAAAGGAAAAAAGGATGTACAGGGAAGCGGAGACTCCCGGTGAAGGTCTCCTCGTAGAAGGCGATCTGCCGAGGGCCACTGGAAGTAACCTGCTCCCCGGGATGAGGGACAGAGAGCCGGATGGACTCGGGGATGCCATAAGCTTTCCGGATAGACACAAGGTCCTCAGCGGAAATTACCGAAGTGATCCCTTCGGGACCTATCGACCGAGAAGGCTCAGGCTCAAGAAGGGAAGCAGAAGCAGAAGTAGAAGCAAAAGCAGGAGCAGGAATGAGAGCCAAGCGGGGAGGAGGAGAAGACCCGGGTTCCCTAATGGACACCGGGCCATGGTAAGGTCTTCTATTGAACTCATACCTCGCCGTCTCCATCTCCTCGTCGGAAGAAGAGGGAGTCTTCGACCGGGAAGGTACGGCTTTAGCTTGGCACGAGGGACGGAAGTTTGGACCAAAGCGGTCCATGGAAGAGAAAGAAGAACAGAACAACTCCTAAATGACGAGAAGGAGGAAGCGAACGGAGGAAGACCTACAGCGACTTCTAACGGGCAAAAAGGGAGGGCTAACCTGCTAAAGCTTAAGGAAGATGCTGACGGCCGAAGAAGAAGAAGAGGAAGGCTCCTGTACGACTCCGGGTGTGAAGAGTTTGAAAAAAGGTATGTTTCGAAAGGACTCGCCCATCCATTCAAGACAACCTACGCCTGACCGTACCGTTACAGCTTTCCCAAGAGTCACGCCACGTATCGCTGATCAACGGGGCCAGAACCCCCATCCAACCGTGGCCGCTCCAAATTCTGTGCCTGCCATAACTACTCCCAAGATGTGGCCACGCGGCACCCCCGCACAGGCATGAAGGACCGCCGAGCAAGGCGCCGTCGATATCGATAATTATTGCACCAGATTTCACCACCTTTTCACGTCAGTGCTGTAGCTACTCCCTTCGACCCGAGCACCGCGCGACAACGGGTCTCGAGAGTGGGGAGCAAATGATGTGACCAGATCGCTGACATGGAGCAAGGAGCCTGACATGGAGCCCTCATTGGATGCCATGCTGGATTCCCACTATCGGCCCCTTCGCCGGGCCGAGCTCCCCGATGCCAACAGGGCTGCACGTCGAAGCTGGGCTCCATCCTCTGCCAGGTCGGTCCCCGCCAAGTCGAATGCCTAGGTCGGAGCCAAGCTCAAGTCCCACCAGAGGCAAACCTTCCGAGCCCGAGGTCGGGCCCTGTGGTCCGGAGTTGAGCTCAAGCCTACTTCGCCACGTGGCACCCCTTCAAAGCTAGGTCCCCTGAGCTGAGCGCGCCTCATCCACCCTTGTCGGCCCGAGTTCAGTCAAAGATGGGCCCTCCCTTAGCCTGGAACTGAGCTCAGCCCTCCTCCGCACAACCAAGCCACGACGAGGCGGGTCCGCTGCATGCGGGCCCCATCTTCCCAGCTCGGCCCTCAGCACAAATCGAAGTACCAACCACCAAAGAAGCCGGGCCTCTCCTCCAAAGATGGTGGCGGGCCCCTCGAGGATCGTACAGCAGCACCCGCCACGTCGCCATAAATGTCGATGGTCGTTGCCCACACCAGAAAGAAAGGAAGCTCACATCAAGGTGCCATACCCTCTGCTGACTTGCCATACAAATGGAGAAAAGATCCTACCGAAGAGCACGAGTCCCGAGATCAGTGGCACGACAGTCGAGATCCTGCCAGGCTTCCATGAAGGGAAAACAAAAGGAATGTTAGAGACATATCGAAGCTTCTCCAACTACCCAATCAAGGAGGCGTCCCGTCTATGGCACGATACCTCGTCGTACTAGCCTGACAGCACGGGAGAACGCCGAGGCAAGCCAAAGTGGATGACTCAGCCAGAGTAAACAAGAGGGAGGTAACAATAACAACACGGAGAGATTTTTTTCCTTCCAAGCAAGAACAACATTCTCTCGACAAGGGAGAATGCCAATTTTCCAACAACACAACCACCACAAAAGGAAAGAGGAGAGAGGGGAGAGGCCAGACAGGAGGGCAAGACCACCTCGGCCACCACATCTCCCAGTTCACTCACACTCTCAAACACTCCACACACTCCTAGCGTGGAGCTCATCTAGTGGTGCGGGCACCAAACTCAGAAGAAGACTTTAGGGCTCCATCTGGATCTCTGATTGACCTTGCCCGAAGAATTAGGGTTTTCTTGTTTTGTAATAAGGGTTGACTTGGTCAACTCAATTTAGTCTTGAGTCTGTATTTCCCTGCAATTTAAATTTTGTTGAGTCATGTTGACTCAGTACAAGGCCTAGTAGTGGTCTAGGTCTTCTCCAGGTTGGTGCCACTTTTTTTTCAGTCAAGTCAAGGTCCAGGGTGCCACATTTTTTCTCCCAAGCCCAAGCAAGTGGGCGCCACACTCCCAGCCACACGCTAGAGTCTAGGAGGTGCCACATCTCCATCCAGTGTCTTTGGTCCCTACACCACAAGAAGTAAGTTCCTTTTTTTCTTGCACCACTTGGGAGAGAAATCCATCAAGATACCTCAATCCAAGGAGGAGCCAATTTCTTTCCAGATAAACCTAAGCCAGGATGGCAAGAATTTTTCTTGAAGAGAGGATCAAGGAGGTGCCCTACAATGTTCCATAAAAATCCAAGTTATAAAAGGGAAGAGAGCATGTCTTGGGGAGGAATTCAAGGAGGTTCCCAAAAGTTTCCAAAAGTGCCAAAGCCATGAAAGGAAGAAGCCTAAACTTGTGGAGCAAGACTAGGAGGTGTCCAAATGAGCCAAACCATGAAGGAAAAATCCTTGATTCATGGAGAGATATTAGGAGACACCCCCATAACCTTCCATTTGGAGCTGATTTTCAAGTTTTCTTGGAGTTTTTGGGCTGCCCACTCATGGAAGGAGTCTTGGGAAGAGAATTTGATGCCTAAAGTGTGGGTTAGTCCTATTAGTCCCACATGGAAAATGTATAAAATTTCATTTCTTTGTTATGTCTATATATTCAACTCTATGTAACTCTTGAATACAATGATGAATGAAATCAATTTCTGCGTGAGCAACTTTGTGTTTCTCTCTTCCGCACTTGTATTCAGGTGTTGAGCTTCGTGAGGGAGTAAATCCGGGTTCCCTAGGAACCTTGAGGAGGTGTGAGATCTCCAACCCCAAAACCCTACCAAAACCCTAGGTTAGCCACTTCAATTCCAAACCCTAGCCGCCCAATATCTTCTTCATTCCACCAATCATCCAAACCCTAATCTACCTCATCATCTCAGGCCCCTCTCTTCCAATTAGAGGCCGACCACCAGCATCCAGGTCCAGATCGGCTACTTCGAATACAGAGCAAATCCCAGAGGAAGTCAGATCAGCATCCAGGAGAATCAGGATTTCAGTAATATCAATTTTTCAAGTTCTTCTTATCTGGTAAATCCTTTCTTTGAGTATCTGGTTCCTTAACTTGTTCTTCTGCTTTCCCAGATCCTGAGTTCAGGAGAAGCCAACTCTGCCAAAGGACCAGTATTGGAGGATCCATTGCGAAGATATCCGAATCCAAGGATCCAACAATCTGCTCAAGAGAGTCCTTCCATCAAACTCTGTGAAGATCACTGCCTGGTACATAACCCTTCCCTTCTCTTTATTTCTGTCCTGTTGAAAGTTCAGAGCGAAACCCTAGGTCTGGGAGTTTCTCAACCCCCATCGATCCTTTACTTCTGAACTACTTTGATAATCTAGTTTCTTTGAATTGTGCTTTCAATTATTATATAGTTTCTTTCAATTTAGTTTAACTTTCATTTGAGTCAAAGCTGACTTCCAAAATATATAAATAATAATAATAAAAATAAAAATATACATTAATTTTAATTTGCTTCCGCATTCCACATATCCATTCTACATCAATTTTGATATCAGAGCTTTCGTTCTGCATCATTTTTGGTATCAGAGCATTTGTTCTGCATCATCTTGGTATCAGAGCCCTGTCTAGGATTTCTGACTTGCTTGCATGTTTTGAGTGTCTCTCCTTTTTACTTTGTCTGCTCGAAGTAGACTCCCCAGGACGTCCGGTCCTAGGAACGAAGTGAGGTGCAAGACTCCTCTTCCCATTCCAAGGGGTGTTCCTAGGGTGTGTAGGGGATCTGCTGGGTTACAACTTCGCAGTAGGAATTGTAAACGGGAGAAGCATTCTGTTTTCAGTCTGTAACTACCCTGTTGTAGGAATTGTTTCTCATTGTAGGTAACTCCAAATTGGGTTATTTTTGTTTTAATGGAACCAGTATAATTGAAACTAGTTTACATAATTTTACTGTAATTTATTGATTTCTGTAAAATTTTTGAGAGTTAAATTACAGCAATTCTATTTCTATGTTTCTGCAATTCAATTTTTTTTTGAGTGATCATCTCCTAATTCATCTTAAGGGCAATTGAGCATCTAAGATAAGGGGAGGAGTTGATAACCTCTCCTTAGCCCAAAATCACCACCCATTCATTCGATCCTAAGCCTAATTTTAAAATTTATTAGACTAAATTTGCCCTAGTGGGCTAGGGACACCAACAAGTCGGGTCTAGGCTAATGTTGAGTCAGTTTGTCTAGTTACTCCGTGTGTTCTTTGTACTCAGTGTCTAGAACGGTGGTTCAGGGATTCTATCCCGAAGGGCTTGTGTGTTGGTCCGCCTACCTGGCCAATCTCTGATTGGTGTCTAGGATTGGCATTTAGGGACCTAACACTCCCCTTACACCTGCCTGGCTGAGTCTCGAGTTACTACAGGCTAGCTTGCAACTCTGATTGGGCATCTAGTTTGGACTCTAGGTCTAGTGAGCCAGTAGTCGCTTTAGTCTAGTCACATTCTGTGTGCTTGCTTGCATCATCATGTCCACCCGGAACGGAGTACCCTCCCAACCTGGTCAAACCCAACCTGATTTAGAGGCCATGATTAGAACTCTTACCGAAAGTATGACCAAATTGAGTCAGGATATGAATGAGGGTTTTGCCCAGTTTAGAGACCGAGCCCAGGGACTTGAGAAACGTAGACATCAAAATTGGACCCCTGATCCAAAATTTAATAGGCCCCAACCTCACCCATGCTAGGAGCCTAGGAGGACCTTATACCGTGATCCCGAGCATAGCCCTAGGAGCCTATACCCATACTTGGTTGACTCAGAGAAGGGACCCGTTAGGAACACCGAACCTTATGCACCCACTTTTGATGGAGGACAAGAGACATATATTAAGTGGGAAGAACAAATGGATCGGTATTTTGAGTGCACTAACATATCAGAATTAGGACAAGTTAGGTTGGCCAAAACCAAGTTCACCAAACATGCTAGGTCGCATTGGTATGCTATTGAGCGTGAGTGTTATCAAAGAAAAGAGAAAATATATACTTGGAGAGATATGAGAAGTAAGTTGAGAGATAGGTACCTAGGTAGATCCTATGAGAAAAGACTTTTAGACCAATGGTACCAATTGCGACAAGGTAATAGGCCTGTGTCTAAATATATTGAGGACTTCCAGTGGTATGACATGAAATGCAATACCATTGAGACCGAAGCTCAGATCACATCGAGGTTTAGGGTTGGGTTACACCCAGACATTTATAGGAAGCTATGCCTTGAAAAGACCAATAAGTTAGACCGAGCCTACCAAGAAGCCCAAGACTATGAGTGGTCTTTAAGATATAACCAATCAAGTACTTTGGACTTAAAGCCAACCTCTACCAACTTGAGTCAAGTTCCGATTGATCCGACACCCGTAGTGAACCAGACTTTTGTTTGTCAATTCCCACTTGTGTCATCTCTTGACCAGAAGGATACCAATGAGGAAGAAGGGTTAGGTATGACAAGCTCAGAATCAGTTGACCCGATTACCACTGACCCGAAACCCATTGAAGATGGCATCGAGGAAGTATATGATGCTGGCTTGAGTCTAGTTGATGAATATGAGGGGGAAGAACTTGAAGAATGTGATATCGATACTATTGGTTCCTTACCTGAGGAGACCTTGGAGAGCAACCAAGTAGTAGGACCTAGTTCAGAAATTCAAGAGATTTGTGAGAACCATGTTCCTTTAGTCAAATACCCCCAGGAAGAACTCATAGTGTTAGCCCGAGCTATCAGTTTGTACCCTCTAATGACAGTCATTCCCCAAGTACCAATTGAAGAACTTTGCACTTAACTATTTAAGTTTGCCCACCCTATGGTAGATCCTCTCCTTAGGATGACTGAATCAAGCCTCTTACAATTGGACCTTTTCCCATGCCCAGCCACTAAGGTCTCTCCCGTAATCTCAGTTGAACATCCTTGTCTTGAGCGGATTGATTCACCCAGTCCTGTAGAAGTCCTTCTTATGGCCCCAGACCCCTTCCTTCGCATGACTGACCTACCCTTCTATAAAGTATACCTCTCCGCACCCATAGGTCAAATTTCAAGTCCTGAAGTCATCATCCATAGGCCCTTCCATGAATCATTCTCTAATCCATTTCTTGAGAAAGTGGATCATTATTTGCTTAGAGAACAAACCTTAACTGTTGCAATCACATGTCCTAGGCTACTCCTCGAACCATCTTTTGATCCATTCCTGGGAGTAGCAAACTTTTCCTTTCATAAGGATGACCAGTTGACACTCATAGATCACCATTCAATCCTTCAGGTCACCACTATTAGTCAGCAGGTAATTCGAGACTCCACCTCATATTTCCTCCCTTTCTCTAGGACTTTCAATGCTTCTTACACCATCCAAGTATACTTTGTCGAAGTCTTTAGAGTGAACCACGTGTCAGAATCTATTAGGTTTGCCACCTACTTCTGGAAGACCTTATGGCACCTACTAGGAACCCATGATAAGTTTTCATGCTCTGCATGCCATCCTCCAACCCAAGGTCAAACCTAGAGAGCCGTAGTTTGTTAGGTTTAGACATAGGGTTCCTTTGGAATAAAGTCCATTCTTTAGGAATGCGTTGTTAGTCTAGTTTAGTTTTTCTTGACCCTTTACTAGGCTTTGGCTCAGATTTTGGTTTGATTGAGAGCACCAGGAATTGGGATTTGTATTTTGTCTAGGGCTGAAATTGCATTCAATGACTCGGTCAATAGGTCTACAGGTAAGAGTCCATTTGAAATTGTGCATGGTTACAAACCTCACACACCTCTTGACCTAGCTCCTTTACCAGTCCACACACGAGTCTCAGAGTCTGCTGAATTTTTGCACAGCATATAAAAGACTTGCATAAAGAAATTCATGCCAAAATAAATTTAAGTAACGAAACTTATAAGAAGTTGGCTGATTCTCAAAGGTGAGTCAAAACTTTTGTTGAGGGAGGCTATGTAATGATTAGGTTAAGGCCTGAACGGTTTCCTCCTGGAACCGTTAGAAAGTTACATGCTAGAGGAGCTGGACCATTTAGAGTGGTGAAGAGAGTAGGGTCCAATGCCTATATGCTCGAGTTGCCTTCAGAACTAGGCATTAGCTCCACTTTCAACATTACAGACCTAGTAGAGTATAGAGAGCCAGCTGTGATTCCCATTGAGCCTTTTTGAGCCTAATCCTGCTCTTGAGAGTGAACCCAACCCTGTGTGTCCACCAACAAACTGGCCTGTGAGGAAAGAGCAGATTGAAAAGATCCTGGATGATCAGGTTATCTCTACTCGTAATCGAGGATACCAAAGATACCTGGTCCGCTGGCAAGGAAGGCCAGATTCTGATAACTCTTGGATCTCCCGAGAAGAACTACAAGAATTGGACCTAGACCTCTTGGAGAGATACCAGAGCCAGCTTGATCCATACTTGACATGGTCGAGTTCCTCCCATCCCGGGAGAATTGGTGCGGGCACCAGACTCAGAAGAAGACTTCAGGGCTCTATCTGGATCTCTGATTGACCTTGCCCGAAGAATTAGGGTTTTCTTGTTTTGTAATAAGGGTTGACTTGGTCAACTCAATTTTAGTCTTGAGTCTGTATTTCCCTGCAATTTAAATTTTGTTGAGTCATGTTGATTCAGTACAAGTCCTAGTAGTGGTCTAGGTCTTCTCCAGGTTGGTGCCACTTTTTTTTCAATCAAGTCAAGGTCCAGGGTGCCACATTTTTTCTCCCAGGCCCAAGCAAGTGGGCGCCACACTCCCAGCCACACGCCAGAGTCCAGGAGGCGCCACATCTCCATCCAGTGTTTTTGGTCCCTACACCATAAGAAGTAAGTTCCTTTTTTTCTTGCACCACTTGGGAGAGAAATCCATCAAGATACCTAAATCCAAGGAGGAGCCAATTTCTTTCCAGATAAACCCAAACCAGGATGGCAAGAATTTTTCTTGAAGAGAGGATCAAGGAGGTGCCCCACAATGTTCCATAAAAATCCAAGTTATAAAAGAGAAGAGAGCATGTCTTGGGGAGGAATTCAAGGAGGTTCCCAAAAGTTTTCAAAAGTGTCAAAGCCATGAAAGGAAGAAGCCTAAACTTGTGGAGCAAGACTAGGAGGTGTCCAAATGAGCCAAACCATGAAGGAAAAATCCTTGATTCATGGAGAGATACTAGGAGACACCCCCATAACCTGCCATTTGGAGCTGATTTTCAAGTTTTCTTGGAGTTTTTGAGCTGCCCACTCATGGAAGGAGTCTTGGGAAGAGAATTTAATGCCTAAAGTGTGGGTTAGTCCTATTAGTCCCACATGGGAAATGTATAAAATTTTATTTCTTTGTTATGTCTATATATTCAACTCTATGTAACTCTTGAATACAATGATGAATGAAATCAATTTCTGTGTGAGCAACTTTGTGTTTCTCTCTTCCGTACTTGTATTCAGGTGTTGAGCTTCGTGAGGGAGTAAATCAGGGTTCCCTAGGAACCTTGAGGAGTTGTGAGATCTCCAACCCCAAAACCCTACCAAAACCCTAGGTTAGCCACTTCAATTCCAAACCCTAGCCGCCCAACATCTTCTTCATTCCACCAATCATCCAAACCCTAATCTACCTCATCATCTCTGGCCCCTCTCTTCCAAGTAGAGGCCGACCACCAGCATCCAGGTCCAGATCGGCTACTTCGAATACAGAGCAAATCCCAGAGGAAGTCAGATCAGCATCCAGGAGAATCAGGATTTCAGCAATATTAATTTTTCAAGTTCTTCTTATCTGGTAAATCCTTTCTTTGAGTATCTGGTTCCTTAACTTGTTCTTCTGCTTTCCCAGATCCTGAGTTCAGGAGAAGCCAACTCTGCCAAAGGACCAGTATTGGAGGATCCATTGCGAAGATATCCGAATCCGAGGATCCAACAATCTGCTCGAGAGAGTCCTTCCACCAAACTCTGTGAAGATCACTGCCTGGTACATAACCCTTCCCTTCTCTTTATTTCTGTCCTGTTGAAAGTTCAGAGCGAAACCCTAGGTCTGGGAGTTTCTCAACCCCCAGCGATCCTTTACTTTTGAACTACTCTGATAATCTAGTTTCTTTGAATTGTGCTTTCAATTATTATATAGTTTCTTTTAATTTAGTTTAACTTTCATTTGAGTCAAAGCCACCTTCCGAAAATATATAAAAATAATAATAATAATAATAATATACATTAATTTTAATTTGCTTCCGCATTCCACATATCCATTCTGCATCAATTTTGGTATCAGAGCTTTCGTTTTGCATCATCCAGAGGGGCTCGACCAGGAGGATATGTTCCCCTGGATCATCACGGACTTGACCGTCATAGTGCCCCCACCGGAATCCCCGACCTGGGTCACTGACATTGGCTATCTTGCAGGTTCCGAGGCACCAGAGGCATCCCCGGTGGATGGACGCGTACCACCCGACACCATCAGCAGCTACGGGCCGCGACGATCCGAGCGACAACATATATACTTTGACTACTTTAGAATGAAATGCTAAAAGTAAGAGCAACGTAACAAGAAGACACATTCAAACACGAAAATTTTATAGTAGTTGGGTGTTCCCAACATCTACATCCACTCCCCAAACCTTTTCTTAAAATTTTTACTATAATCTTTCCATATCCAAATTATTTTCATGGACTCACAATCCAAAACCCTATAGCAAATCCTTGGCAAAGAACCTAACTTCTTGAAACCTAGGAGGTCTCCCCACAGTCCCCACACCAAGCGACAGCCCTCAAGCCCTCACGGTCCAAGACCAGGATCGTGAGAAGTCCTCATGGACCCCACACCATGAGACATCCAAACCGCACGCCCCCTCCTCATATTAAATAGCACATGGGGCGTCAACCACGTCTTGATTAGTTGGGCATCTAATCTTGAACTTCTTGTTGGACTGCAATAACTTCTTGAATCTTATTAGGACTCAATCATATCGACGGCTAGGACTTGGATTTTTGAGCCAATAATAAACTGGTTAGAACTCCCTAGGTTGTTAGGCTTCCAATTGTTTACAACCAACTAATTCGGTTAGGATCCTAGGTGGTTGGGCTAACCAACCAACCAACTAATCATCAACCAATTAAGCTAACCTCCTAACCAATTTAACAAACCTGGACCTAACCCCATAACCCAATTGGGTTATGTTACAATCTCTTAAAAAACCTCTTCCCTAAGTCACATGAAAAAACACTCAAACTTAGAGCATCCCTGGAACACCTGCAGGAATCCGCTTGGGACACGACCCCAAGCTCCAGGGATTACCTCCAGCATCCTTGCCATGGCCTCCCAAGTCTCTCCAAGGCTTAGGAGCACCATGCAAAACCCTATAATCTCTATCTTGGTGCCCTAAGCCTTGCCAAACCCGAAATTATCCTCCTGCACAACCCCGTTGTAACTGTATGTCATGACAGTCTATTTGCAGAACTCCTTGTCTTTGCCAACACCCTTCAGTTGCTGCGTGCCATTGGAGGCCTTTGGGATAACCACCTCCATAGCTAAAGATCCTTGCTTGTATCCTTGCACCATGATTATAGCCTTCCTTCTGCCTGGCAGCTGCATTAGACTTTTCCTTGGACTTCCTTGGAGAGAACACAGCGAACCTGAACCGACACTCGCTATAATTGAAGCTCTACTTGACACCATCTCCATAGAGCCACACCAATCTCTACACACTCTGCTCCACTTGGCTAAGTTCACCCCTGGCACTCGTGCTAGGACCTAGCCAATATCCTTGCACCTCCCACTCTAAACACATGTCGAATCCTGCTTCACTCGTGAAGCCACCTATCATCGGTGCTCCACCTAAGACTAAGCCCACTGATGCCACAAAAAGAAACCCTGAGGCCAGTTACTCAACGTTGCCCTATTAAGCTTGCACCTGAACCTCGTACCAAGTCACTACCTCCTTGGACCCTCCGCATATTGCTGACCTCTCCGAGATCGTTTCGGATACACTACAACCTCATAGGCTCCTCCGAAATCAAGAGCTCATCCAACTCTTTTGCTAACCCAGTGACTGAACCCAGCAACTATCTCCATCAACTGCTGCATCATGTCCCAGCCTGTCTTTCGGCTACATGATGTCCATGGTGCTCCCTGAGACCTGTCCCTGGCCTCCCTGAGCTACCATCTCTATCAGCTCCAATCCCTGTCTCTAGGCTAATGCCATAATACCGGGACACTCCTGACTGCCCGATACCCCCGGTGCTTCCTGAGACTGTCTCCTATCTTCTTGAGCTGCCCTTGGCATCGTCTCTGCTGATGTACTTCGATGAACTTAAGAAATCCGGGCTTTTCTTTTCTCCATCTATGTGGGAAACCATATCCACGTACAACTCCACCTACCTCGATGCACTCCTTGAATCCTCCTCTTCCACCTTCAAACTAGCGGCTCTGAAACTTCTCCACTTCCACTCGAACAATGGCTCAAACCAAGCTCTGATACCAGTTGCTAAGAAAATTCTAGTGGTGGGGACACCAAGATTAGGCATAGATCACTGGATCCCATATGGTTTACTGATTAGGATTTTTTTTTTAGAACCTTAGTCATGTGTCATAATTTTGTAAGCAAGTAAGATTGAGTCCTATAATAAGTTGAGACTAGTTGATTTTTCTCAACCTAGTACAGTCTATTGAGTCCTGTATTTCAGTATAAGTCCAATATGAGTCCAATATTTGTACAAGAGAAGAGGTTACCCTATTTTGGAGTTCCACCAAACCTCATCCAAGAGTCAGAGGCCACTACATTAGCTTATTGGATTTTGCATGACACCCTAGGATCCAAGATGCCTTTCCAGATACCCTGATTTCTTCTAGACATTTTTCGAATGCCCAGATTCCCATACCAGGTCATATCATGAATCCAAAGGTCCATCTACACCCCAGCCCAAGAAAATCAAGTCCAAGCCCTCAAGAACCAAGATTCTAGGTATATTCCAGTCCAGAACCAAGATACCTTGTTGATCCCATAAGTGATTTTGATGATAACTAAACATTAGAGCATGTATATTTATTACTGACAACTATTCAAGTGTTTGACAAGTTTTTGTAGGATGTATAGCATGTTCAAACTTCAACTCCTGCATTTCTACTTTCTTGTTTGAGATGTGTTGTAAGTGTTATTGTAAAGAAGAACCCACTCAAAAATGCTAAGAAAAATCAAGTAAAAAGGGTTACTTCTTTAAGTGTGTGTGCCTTAGATTTTGTTTTGAGTTGGTTTGTGTGAAATTGTAAAAGAGTTGGTGAAAGTTTTCTTTAAGTTCAAATTGTAAAAATCCTGAAGAAGACACTTAAGCCGACCCGAGAAAAGAAGAGCTGACTCTGCTTACTGGCATGCAGCAAGGATTCTGGAATGCAGCAATTCGAGCCGACTCGATGGAAAGCAAGCCGACTCTAGTGAATCCGAGTCGACTTCTCCAGAGTCCATTTCCTAAAGGTTTTTTAGAACAGCCAAGCGAGCCGACCCAACCTAGAAAGAGCCGACTCTACCAGACCTGATTTCGAAAGCCTGAGAAAGCGAGCTGACCCGAACTTCATCGAGTCGACTCTTCCAGAGTAAGGTTTTTCGAACCTGAGAAGAAGAGCTGACCTAAGCTGAAAGGAGTCGACTCCTCGAGTTCAAGTTTTTCAAGATTCAAGTTCAAGCTGACCCGAGCTGTAAAGAGCCGACTCGTCCAGAGTGACATTCTACACTCGAGACAAAGAGCCGACTGCATTGAAGAAATGGTGACTCCACCTATTGACTCGAAGGATCCGAGCTGACTTGAAGGAATCCAAGCCGACTCGAATATCGCTTTCAGGTATTTAACGGCTAGTTCCAGAATTTATTTTTGAATGCTCAAAAGTGCTCCAACGGTCAAAAATCATTCCTCAATAGTCTACAATGGCTAGAACTGCCTTAGGATGATGGAAGACTTTAAATTTGAAGGATTTGGACTTCCTTGAAAAAAGAAAATCAATAAGATAGTTCTTCAAAGAAAAGAGCTTCATTGAATATTCAACCAACTACAAGAAAATGAGCATTCAAGTCTGCATTCAAGCCTTCAACAACTCTGATCTAAAGCTTGAATCATCTTTAGAAGAAGCCACTAAAGTCATTAAAGCTTATTCAAGTGCATTCAAGTGGACTTCCAACAAGCTGCACCGGCAACTATCCGACAACTTGAGTTTGTCATTTATTGTTGCATTTATTTTCAATTCAATCTTTGAATTGTTGGGTTATTGGTGAGCCCGATTGAAAAACCAAATAGGTTCTTGGTGATCCTGTGAAAACCAAGTTGGGTTTCTTTGGTGAGCCTGTTTAAAACCAAAGGGTGTTGGGTTTTCTTTGGTGATCCCATAAAACAAAAGTGTAGAGGTTCTGATTGTGATCCTGTAAAACAATCCTACTGTATTCGGGTATGAATATATTAAAAATTCTAAATGGTATCTTGGGTAGTGGACGTAGGAGCTGGGATGCTCCGAACCACTATAAATTTGGTGTATTTGTGTTGTGCTTTCTCTACTCTATTTAGCTTCTACATTTTATAACTCTATCACAGCACCTACCACTTGCAACGGATTTTGAATAGCACATTTCTTGCTTTAAATTTTTAAATATCCAATTCACCCCCCCTCTTAGGTAGCCACCTGGGCAACAACTGGTATCAGACCAGAATCTCTGAATACACTAGAGTAAAGATTGATGGCTCATCCCTTGAGTACATCTTTGGCCGAAGGTCAATCAACCAATAGACCTCCACTCTTCACAGGCACAAATTATTCTTATTGGAAAGCACGTATGAAAATTTATATTCAAGCTATTGATTTTCAATTGTGGAAGGTCATTCTTAAAGGGCCACATGTTCCCATGACTAAAATTGATGGCGTAGATGTCCCTAAGCTTGAAAAGGAATGGGATGAAAATGACATGAAATTAAGGGAATTGAATGCCAAAGCCATGAACTTGCTTTACTATGCTTTGGACTCAAACGAGTTTAACAGAATTTCCATTTGTTCTTCAACAAAGGAAATCTGGGATAAACTTAAGGTGACCCATGAAGGAACTTCACAAGTGAAAAATTTAAAGATAAATCTTTTAGTTCACAATTATGAATTGTTTAAGATAGAGCCTAATGAAAGTATTTCTGCCATGTACACTAGATTTATAGATATTATTAACAGTTTGAAAAGTCTTGGCAGGGTATATTCAAATGATGACTTAGTACAGAAAATCTTGAGATCACTTCCTGACAAATGGGATCCTAAAGTCATAGCCATCCAGGAAGCTAAAGACTTGAATGTTCTATCAATGGATGAATTAATGGGATCTCTCATCACCCACGAATTAGCCATGCAACATAGAACAGATGATGATCAGAAAAAGAAGAAAATGATTGCATTCAAGGTTGTATTAGAATCTAAAGATGATGAAGAAACTGAAGGTGATTCCTCCTCCTCCAAATACGATCTTGAAGATGAAGACATCGCAATGGTCGTAAGGAGATTCAGAAAGTTTATGGAAAAGAAGAAAGAAAGGTATAACAAAAAATTCTATAAATAAGGAGAACATTCAAAAGAAAAGGATAAGGACAAAGATAAAGATAAAAAACAAGTCCCCACCTGCTATGAATGTAAGAAATCAGGGCATATTCATCTGGACTGTCCTCAACTAAAGAAATCTTTCAGAAAGAAGAAAAAGAAAGCGATGGTTGCCACGTAAAGCGATAGTGAAGACTCCACTTCAACTAAAGAAGAAGAGACCATGAAAATAGCAAATCTATGTCTAATGGGTCTCGAGGATGATGTAAATTCTCCCCATACTCGGATTGAATTTACTTTTGAAGAATTAAATTTTGCATTCCATGATTTACTATCTGAATTTAAAAGGGCTGGAGTAAAGATTAGATCATTAAAGCATATCAATGATTCTTTACTCAAAGAGAAAAATGAGGTTTCGGAAAAGAATAATTTACTGAAAAAGGAACTTCACATCTTTTCTGAAAAATGCAATGATTTGAAAAATGAGAATGATGAATTGAATGACAAAAACAAAGTTTTGCTAAAAGAAAATAATGAGCTGAAGAAGGAGGTAGAATAACTCAAGCCACTTATTGAAAAAATAACTTTATCTTCTAATAAGCTTGAGTTAATTCTTACAGAAAAAAAATTTCTGAAAATAAAGCTGGAATAGGTTTTAATGCTTCAAATTCAAATTATGTTTCAGCTACTACTTTTGTGAAACAAAAAGACTTTGTTCCCAAGTTTACTTCTTATAAAACTCTTGTTACAGAAGACTATATTTCCATTCCAAAACCTGCTTCATATATTTCTAAGAATTTAAATGCAAGACCTACTATTTCTGCACTTCATACATCTAGAATTTCAAAAATAGAATCATTTCAAAATTCTAGAATCAAATGTTTTGCTTGCAAAAGATTAGGACATAAAGCTTTTAACTGCAATACAATTAAAAATGTCCATAACATAAGAAAGATTTGGGTTTCCAAAGGAACCAACTCAGCTAACCTGAAAGGACCCAAGTTAGCTTGGGTACCTAAAAGCACTCATTAAATTTGTTGCAGGAATGTCTTGTAGCCTAGAAATCAAAGAAAAAATGGTTTCTCGACAGTGGCTACTCAAGGCATATGATGGATGACAAGGATCAATTCATCACCCTTGAAATGAAAGAAGGAGGTATGGTTACATTTGGAGACAATAGCGATGGGAAAATAATTGGAATTGGTAAGATCAAAATAACCTCCTGTACTTTCATTGAAAATGTATTGCTAGTAGATAAGTTGAAGCACAATCTATTAAGTATTAGTCAATTATGTGATAAAGGCTTCAAAGTTATTTTCGAATCATCTATGTGTATAGTAACAAACTTTCTTGATCCTAGCAGCAAATTCATTAGACACAGACTAGGAAATATTTATATGGTAGATCTAAATGATCTTGCCATGTCAAGTAGCTCCAATCTAGTTACAATGAATGCTAAGACCAAGGAATCTTGCTTATTATGGCATAAAAGATTGGGTCATGCTAGCATGCATATTATTGCCAAGTTAATTTTCAAAAATCATGTTAGAGGCATGCCTAAGTTTAAAGTAGATTTTGATCATGTTTGTGATGCATGCCAAATGGGTAAACAAACAAGGGGGAGATTTAAATCCAAAAATCTGATTTCAACATCTAGACCTTTAGAACTACTTCACATGGACTTAATCGGACCAACTAGGACCACAAGCCTAGGAGGTATGAAATATGCCCTTGTGATTGTAGATGATTTTTCTTGATTTACATTGGTTTTGTTTATTGCACACAAAAATGAAACTTTCAAAGTATTTAGAAAATTTCACAAAAAGGTTTCAAATCAGAAAAATCTTTCTATAATTTCAATTAGGAGTGATCACGGCACAGAATTTGAAAATCAATTTTTTGATGATTATTGTTCTAAAAATGGCATTAATCACAACTTCTCCGCTCCTAGAACATCACAACAAAATGGTGTTGTAGAGAGGAAAAATAAGACGTTGAAAGAAATGGCCCAAACAATGTTGTGTGAAGGTAATCTTCCTAGGTATTTTTGGGCAGAAGTGATGAATACTGCTTGTTATATTTTAAACCATGTTTTGATCCATCCTATCTTGAAGAAAACCCCCTATGAGCTTTGGAATGAAAAGAAACCCAATATAAATTATTTTCATGTATTTGGATGCAAATGCTTTGTGCTTAATAATGGTAAGGATAATCTAGAAAAATTTGATGCTAAATCTGATGAAGCCATTTTCCTTGGTTATTCACTACATAGCAAGGCATATAGGGTTTTTAATAAAAGGACTCTCACTGTTGAAGAGTCAATACATGTTATATTTGATGAAACTAACCCTTCACCATCTAGAAAAGATAAGTGTATTAACAATGATGCAGGTACCATTCAAAAAGAGATGGAAAAACTAAGTATTCAAGAAAAGCCAATTGAAGAAGGAGAAGAAATGGTAAGTAAGGATCATACTGATCTATCGACTGAATGGAGGTACGCTACTTCCCATCCTAAAGAGTTAATTATTGGCGATCCTTCTCAAGATATAAGGACTAGGTCTGCACATAGAAATGCGCATGATTATTTAGCCTTTGTATCTCAAATAGAGCCTCATACCTTAGAAGAAGCAGAAAATGATCCAAACTAGATGATGGCCATGCACAAAGAATTGAACCAGTTTGAAAGAAATAAGGTTTGGACATTAGTTGATAGACCTAAACCCAATTATAAAAACCAAATGGGTCTATAGAAACAAATTAGATGAACAAGGAAATATTATTAGAAATAAAGCTAGATTAGTGGCTAAAGGATATAGTCAAGAAGAAGGTATAGATTTTGATGAAACTTATGTACCTGTAGCAAGATTAGAAGCTATCATATTACTTCTTGTATTTGCTTGCTACATGAATTTCAAACTTTTTCAAATGGATGTGAAAAGTGCATTTTTAAATGGTTTTATTGCTAAACAAGTTTTTGTAGAACAACCACCGGGTTTTGAAAATCATGCTTTTCCAAGCTATGTGTTTAAATTCAATAAAGCTTTATATGATTTGAAACAAGCCCCTAGAGCTTGGTATGAAAGACTTAGCACTTTCTTAATTGAAAATGGTTTTTCAAGAGGAAATGTTGATAAAACTCCATTTATTAAAAAGAAAAATAATGATATATTAGTTGTACAAATCTATGTTGATGATATCATCTTTGGTGCAACTAATAAATATCTTTGTAAAGAATTTGCTAAGTTAATGCAGGAAGAATTTGAAATGAGCCTAATGGGTGAACTAAACTACTTCCTCGGACTTCAAGTAAAACAAACAAAGGAAGGGATCTTCATCAACCAATCCAAATACACCAAAGAAATCATCAAAAAGTTTGGTATGGAGATAAGCGAACAAATGAACACACCCATGAAACTATCCTATAGATTGGATAAGGATGAAAGTGGTTCCAACATTGACCAAAAGCTGTATCGAGGTATAATTGGATCCTTATTATATTTTACTGCAAGTAGACTAGATATCTTGTATAGTATATGTATATGTACTAGATTTTAATATAATCCTAAAGAAACACATATGCTTGCTATTAAAAGGATACTAAAATACTTGAAAGGTACAAGTAATCTTAGTCTTTTATTTTCAAAAGAATCATCTTTAAATTTAATTGGATTCTCTGATGCTGATTAAGCTGGTTGTAAAATAGATAGAAAAAGCACTAGCGGTACTTGTCAATTTCTAGGATTGAATTTAATCTTATGGCACTGTAAGAAACAAAACTCGGTAGCACTATCTACTGCTGAGACAGAGTATGATGTTGCAGGGAGTTTTGTGCACAAGTTGAAAGGAAACTATGCAGGTGGTTTGACAAGATCCTACACTAGGCATGCAAACATCTGCGGGAGCAGAATGGATTTTAAAATATTTTTTAAAATCCGTGCAGCGAAAATCTGCTCCGCTAGGAACTAATCTAAATCTAGTTGCATTTAGGCATGTATGGTCATATAAAATATTTGCAACATATTAAACAATTAAGTCAATCCATGCATGATTAAAAAAAATAATTTTCCATACCTTTATTCCACATAGAATAACTCTGGAATAAACCTGGAATAGACTGGAATAATTGGAATAAAGTTATTCCAGTCGTCTTCCTCCTTGGGCTGTTTGAAAACTCTATTTTTGGCTTTCAAAACGGTGTCGGAACACCACCTTCCGGACCTCCGTTTGCTCCCAAATTCGAGCAGTGGCAACTTGGACAAGTGCTCTTCAATCTCCAATTAAAATCTACAAGAAATGGTTATCCAAATAATTATAAAAAATCATTAAAGTCTGCTGCCAGATTTCTGCAGCAGAACTGGGCAGCAGACTTTGGTCTTCATTTTGGAGCAGTTGGGGCGATCCCGGTCCGCGTAGCTTGCTCCTAGGAGTAGAAGGATACTCCCTCTAGAGGGGAGACACGCCCGGGGCTCTCGGATCTGCCTCCATGCATGGTGCTAGCCGCTGGAAGAGGGCTTCACGGTCACAGGAATTCTGCAACAGGGCATAACTGAGCACTTGAAACAATGGGATTTAAAGCCTTGTTTCTCTCCCTCACACACTCCAAATCCCAGCCTAACAAGTACCCAATGGGTGGAAAAGGATCAAGCTCTCAGCCTCTCAAAGGGAAGAACACACACTTCCTTTTTCTTCTTCACACGGTGTATCATTCCAACTGAAACAGGGGCGCTGGAAGTAGTTTATATAGGCTGCAGGGAGGAGGAATGAACTGGAAACGAAAAGGCTGTAGTTAAATCCATTAACCAAGCCATAAACTAGATGTAAATGGGACGGGTGGAGGAGAGGAAGAGACTTCCAAAGGTCTTCAACCGGACGCCCAGCATTTGTCGTTTGGCCTTCCAATGAATGGGATTCCTTCCAGCAAATGAATTTCCAACGATTCACCATGTAAAACGGCTGGGAGGAAAAAGATCACCGGTTCAATCCCAATTTGGTTCAATCCCATTAAACCAAGTGGTTCAATCCAATTGAACCGGTCCAGGAAAATTCCAAACCCAATTTAATTTGGTTCAATTGGTTCATAACCAATTGGAGGCCGAAACGAACTCTGAATCAGTTCAAAACTGATTCAGAAAAATTCTGGTGCAGTCCTGGTCAACCCAGAACAATTTCTAGTTGACATAGACAAGGACAAGACAGGAAAAAGAGTGCTCAAAAATACTGTGACCATTAAACCGAGACGATTTTCAATTGTAATCGGTATCCGGATCAGAGAGTTATCCTCTGTGGCATGTGACCTCATAGGTTCGAACCTAAACGGTAGCACTAGAACAATTTTAGTACCAGCACAGGAAACCATCTAGCAATGGATCCCGGCGTCCGGATAGGTCGAAGATGCGGGAGCAAACTATAGAACCTCTGGCATATGGTTACCGTATAATTCATCCCTTTGACCTCTAATGCTCATGACGACTGAGATTGGGCTGCCAACCCAGACTGAGTCAGTCGACTACGTGTCTCAACCTCGCAAGCCCAGTGACTCTTCACTAGGACTACCCTGGCCGAGGATTTGCTAAATTGAGATACTACGAGACATTCAATCCAAACTGTTTGGACATGTCAATTCCATCTTGGTCCATTACTGCTCCACAAGTACTTGCCTGTACCCATAAACCTTCCGTCACCAGATTAAAAATCCGGGTAGTCCGGCACCAAAGCACAGGGAGTTGCTTGCAAGCTACCGTGATGATCTCAGGTCAGAGGGACACATATACCCATATCCAATCGTGAGTATCCCTTTGGCAGAAAGGGGCTGCACGGAGTCACGTTCAATGAGATACCACATATCTCACTTGTAGATCACTTCAGTGTCACCACACTCATTTGGTCAAGAGGACAACCAAACGATGTGAACTACAACAACCTATACTTGATATATTTCCGTGCAGTATAATATATCCTTTGGTTGTGAACAGGGTAAGGACCACTCGATACATCCTCTCTGTATCGAAGTCAGTGTAGTCCTAAGGACTTCATCACATGGAAAGAGTTCATTTCAGGGAAATACAATATATGATGAGCTGCCAAAAATAATATTTTATTAATTCATAAAAAGAATACAATACTGAGCACAACCGCCTACAACCCAGGCGATTGGCTTTGGGACACAATTCACAACAACTCCCACTTGTACTAAAGCCAATCAGAAGAGTATCTAATACCCATTTCCCATTTACAATAGTCGAGCTCTTTTATTCCGAGGGCTTTAGTGAAGGGGTCGGCCAGATTTTCTTTTCCATCGATCTTTAGAAGATTGATGTCGCCTCGTTCTATGATCTCTCGTACGAGGTGGTAGCGCCGTAGAATGTGTTTGGTGCGGTGATGAGCTTTAGGCTCCTTAGCTTGAGCAATGGCTCCAGTGCTGTCACAGTACACCGGAACAGGACCATCTAGGGAAGGTGCCACCCCTAGCTCTCCAAGGAACTTCCGCAACCACACAACTTCCTTTGCCGCATCTGATGCTGCAATGTATTCTGCTTCGCATACCGAGTCTGCAACAGTTGCCTGCTTAGAACTTTTCCAGCATATCGCTCCACCATTCAGGATAAATACAAACCCTGACACACTCTTGCTATCATCTCTATCTGATTGGAAACTGGAGTCAGAGTACCCCACAAGTTTCAAGTCAGGTTCTCCATAAAGCAGCCATTGATCTTTAGTATTTCTTAAATACTTAAGAATAGACTTAACCACCTTCCAATGCACCTCACCTGGGTCAGACTGGTATCTGCTCACTACTCCTAGTGAGTATGCCATGTCTGGTCTAGTACAAGTCATGGCATACATGATAGAGCCTATAGCAGAAGCATAAGGTACTCTACTCATGCGCTCTCTTTCCTCAGGAGTTGTTGCACAATCCTTCTTGGAAAGAGCAATTCCAGAACCTATCGGGAGATAGCCTTTCTTGGAATTTTCCATGCTGAACCATTTCAACACAGTGACAATGTAGGTAGATTGGGACAGTCCCAAAAGCTTCTTAGATCTATATCTATAGATCTTCATACCTTGTATGTAAGAAGTTTCACCCAAGTCCTTCATGGAGAACAGAGATGATAACCATACCTTTATTCCTTGTAATGCTGCGACATCATTCCCGATTAAAAGAATGTCATCAACATACAGTACTAGGAATACAATCACAAAACCATTAACCCATTTATAGATGCACGGTTCTTCTCCATTCCTAACGAAGCCATACGATTTGATACACCTATCAAATCGTAAGTTCTAACTTCGAGACGCTTGCTTGAGTCCATAGATGGACCTCTGCAACTTGCATACTTTTGATTCATCTATGGATGTGAACCCTTCAGGCTGTATCATATACACCTCTTCTTCCAGCTCCCCATTTAGGAAAGCGGTTCGAACATCCATCTGCCAGATCTCGTAATCAAAATATGCTACCAAAGCAAGCATGATCCGAATGGACTTGAGCATTGCCACAGGGGAGAAAGTCTTGCCATAATCGATACCATATCATTGACGATACCCCTTGGCAACCAGACGGGCTTTATAGGTCTCTACCTTTCCATCTGCGCCCCTTTTCCTCTTGAAGATCCATTTACACCCGATGAGTTTTATTCCTTCAGGCGGATCAACCAATGTCCAAACATTGTTGATTTCCATGGACTCCATTTCGGATCGCATGGCTCCAAGCCATGCCTCAGAGTCATATCTCTGAAGTGCATCCATATAGGTGATTAGATCCTCATTGTTCTCATCGAGCTCAATGGGATCACCGTCCCGGACCAAGAAACCGTAGTATCTATCCGGCTGACGCGGTATTCTACCGGATCTCCTAATGGGTTCAGGGTGTGATACAATCACAGTCGGTTCTACGATGTCCTTAGAGTGTGTAGGTTCTTCTATTGGCTGAACTTCATCAAGTTCAATTTTAGAAGCTATAGTTCCTTCTCCAAGGAACTCCTTTTCCAAAAAGATAGCTCTAAGAGCAACGAACACCTTTTGTTCATTTTCCAAGTAGAAGAAATACCCTTTGGTTTCCTTAGGATAACCAATGAATAAACACCGGTCAGACCTAAGACCAAGTTTGTCTGAGTCTAAACGCTTTATGTAAGCCAGACAACCCCAGACCCGAAGGTGTGAGATTGAGGGTTTACATCCATTCCACATCTCATACGGAGTGGAGACAACAGACTTACTTGGAACATTATTTAATAAGTAATAGGCTATCTGAAGTGCATATCCCCAAAAGGATAGTGGCAGAGTTGCAAAGCCCATCATGGATCGAACCATGTCCAACAAGGTTCGATTCCTCCTTTCGGACACACCATTCAACTGTGGTGTTCCTGGAGGAGTCCACTGAGAGAGAATTCCATTCTCCTCAAGATATGTCAAAAATGCACCAGATAAGTATTCACCACCTCTATCAGATCGAAGGGTTTTAATACTTTTTCCAGTTTGCTTTTCTACTTCATTACGGTATCGTTCGAACATTTCAAACGATTCAGACTTATGTCTCGTTAAAAAGACATAACCGAATCTTGAAAAGTCGTCTGTAAAAGTAATGAAATATTTGTATCCTCCTCTGGCACTAACTGTCATCGGTCCACATACATCAGTATGTATTAGACTTAGAAGTTCTGTAGCTCGTTCACCTTTTCCAGTAAAAGGTGACTTGGTCATTTTACCAAGTAAACAGGATTCACAAGTGGGCAGTGATTCAGAATCACTGACCTCGAGGAGTCCATCTCCTCGCAGCTTGTTTATCCTGTTTTGGTTAATATGACCTAGCCTATAATGCCAAAGATACAAATCATTAACATTATCTAACCTTGGGCGTTTGCTAGAAGTGTACATTACACTAACAGGCCTTGATAGTACATATATGCCTCTAGCTTTCATTATAACAGAGTTATTCAAAATAACATTGTAAAAATCTCCTTTTATTGATAGTTCAAAACCATAATTGGCCAAAAGGCCTACAGAGATTATGCTCATAATGAAACTAGGACAATAGTGACAGTCGACTAGTTCGACAGTACAAGACTCAAAGACAAGACGCAGGACTCCGATCGCCAGTATTGGAACACGATTTCCATTCCCGATGCTCAGAAACTATTCTCCATCTTCAAATCTTCTGCTAACTTGAAGTCCCTGTAATGAATTACAAACATAAATTAGACTACCAGTATCCAATACCCAGTTAGCAGTATCAACAATTGAGTAATTACAAGGTTTTATCATATAAATACCTTGTTCAGCAGACTTCTGCTTCCTCGGCCTGTTCGGATCAAGGGACGCAATATAAAGAGGACAGTTCCTCTTCCAGTGTCCCTTCTTCTTGCAGTAGAAACACTCTGCAGAAGATTGATCAGCCTTATACTTCCTGGTCTGACTAGGGCCAGGAGCATTCAGTACCTTCTTTCCCTTTTTATTCATTTTCTTCTTTCCATTCTTAAAGGGATGACGACCTCTACTACCTCCCACTAAATTTACCACCCCCTTATTCAGTTGGTGGTCTTTCTCGAAAGTCCGCAGCAACCCCAAAAGACCATGGTAGTTGACTGCAGGCTTGTTCATTCTGTAATGATTGAGAAAATCAAGATAGGAGGAGGGAAGAAAATTCAGGATCGCATCCTTGCCGAGCTGCTCGTGCAAGGGGCATCCAAGTTTGCCCAACTTTTCAATCAACTCGATCATGTACAATACATGATCAGTGACTGAACCACCATTCGGCATCTTGGAATTGTAGATGGCACAAGACACTTTGTACCATTCTACATCATCCGGGGTGCCGAAGGATTCCTTTAACTTTTGAAAGATTTCATCAGGTTGGGCCTCCTCGAATTTGCGACTGAACTTATCTTCATTGCCACTAACATAATGCATCGGAAGTAGTCCGATCAGAGACACACTTCAGATAAGTGTCTCTGACCGCACTCCGTGTATTAGCGGGAGGGATTTCAGGTGCTGGATCCGCTATTACATAGAGGATCCGTTCATGCTCCAAAACGATTCTCAATCTTCGATACCAACTATCGAAGTTGTGATCCTTTAACTTCTCATTATCGAGAAGTGATCGGAGCGATAAATTTGAAGACATCTGAAAAGAAAATAAGACCAAATTAGTTTATGAATTAATAACTTAACCAAAAGACTTGGACTTTAGTCTAAAGGTTCTTCCACTAATTTTTCAGATTGGTAGCCTCTAACTCCAATTCGTGAAAACACTTTTTCAAGTGGGTACTAAAATCCAATAGGCCTTGCATGACCCGACTATGGCCAGCTCACCCATACGAGCCTAAAGGTAGGTTCGTAAACCAATTGTTTCCCTAAATAATTTTTAGTATTTTATTTTGCCCCAGAGAGCACCCCAATCGACCTAGGGGCCTCCTATTGTGGGTCACTGGTTAGGTCTAACCATTAAAATGACAAATCCAATGCTTCCAGCTAACTAAAGACCAAGCCCGACTATGGCCGACCCACCTGGTCCCATTAAGGAGGTTGCACTGAACCATCATCGATCAGATAGAAATTCCAGTCGCCGGATGTACACCATTCTATGGAACTGCCGATGCACACCAAGCTAGTGGACACATTTCTATCCAACTTAATGGGAGGCTAAGACAGGCTAAGACACTATCAACTCCTTGACTTAGTCATTTTAAGGACCTAATAATTTTAAAGAATTTTTTATAGTTATGATAGAAGAAAAAGATAAGGACATGGATCATCCTCCCACTCAATCAATCAGATTCTAGGAGGGTTGAAATAAATCAACAAATGATCCATGGGCACCTATAGATCAGTCAGACCGATCAACCTGGGTGACATGGGTTAACTCGAGTCATTGAGCTTTTCCAATCAGTTCTGGTCGACTCGACTAGCCAGGTAGGTGAGATCATGGGTGAGTATCCGCCAATAACCATCTTTCCTGGACACCAACCAAGTTGGCTAGGAAAGAGGTAGCCTCATACAGCCATGATCATAATGTCAAACCTACCTCGACACCAGTCGGTTTACCAGACTTGATCAGACTAGCCTAAAGACTCGGGCGTCCACTGAGCCACTAATTGGATCCATTTTAGATGAACGGATCAACTAATCTAACTATTAGATAGTTCTAAAGAAGGGCCTTAAACAACTTTTGTTTAATCTTCTTGTTATCCGGTTCAACTAAACTTAGGTCTAACCCAGTTATAGACCCAACTAGTCAGCTAACCTAATTTAACCCAAAATGGCTTATGCAAATTTGATTAGATTTCATAAACCTAAAAAATTTTTTAATAAGACAAACACTTAATTAAAACAATTTTTAATTAAGTCTTTATGTAAAACATTTTTTTTTACATAACAAATCATGCATCAAAATATTTTACAAATATTTTATAAACATGCCTAAAACATGTATCACGAAATTAAAACAATTTTTAATTTTTAATATTCTTTAAGGATCCTTCTGAAGAGGCCAACACAGACGATCCGCATTGTGTCAAGGACACACGGTCATGGTGAAGGTCTCAACTAGGTTCCAAAAAAAAAACATGATACATTTTTAAGATTAAACAATTTTTAATCTATTAACATGCATACTAGATTAGATTAGAAATGCAACCTGGCTCTGATACCACTGAAAGAAAACTATGCAGGTGGTTTGACAAGATCCTACACTAGGCATGCAAACATCTGCGGGAGCAGAATGGATTTTAAAACATTTTTTAAAATTCGTGCAGCGAAAATCTGCTCCGCTAGGAACTAATCTAAATCTAGTTGCATTTAGGCATGTATGGTCATATAAAATATTTGCAACATATTAAACAATTAAGTCAATCCATGCATGATTAAAAAAAATAATTTTCCATACCTTTATTCCACCTGGAATAACTCTAGAATAAACCTGGAATAGACTGGAATAACTGGAATAAAGTTATTCCAGTCGTCTTCCTCCTTGGGCTATTTGAAAACTCTGTTTTCGGCTTTCAAAATGGCATCGGAACACCACCTTCCGGACCTCCGTTTGCTCCCAAATTCGAGCAGCGGCAACTTGGACAAGTGCTCTTCAATCTCAATTGAAATATGCAAGAAATGGTTAGCCAAATAATTATAAAAAATCATCAAAGTTTGCTACCAGATTTCTGTAGCAGAACTGGGCAGCAGACTTTGGTCTTCGTTTTGGAGCAGTTGGGGAGATCTCGGTCCGCATAGCTTGCTCCTAGGAGTAGAAGGATACTCCCTCTAGAGGGGAGACACACCCGGGGCTCTCAGATCCGCCTCCACACATGGTGCTAGCCGCTGGAAGAGGGCTTCACGGTCACAGGAATTCTGCAACAGGGCATAACTGAGCACTTGAAACAATGGGATTTAAAGCCTTGTTTCTCTCCCTCACACACTCCAAATCCCAGCCTAACAAGTACCCAATGGGTGGAAAAGGATCAAGCTCTCAGCCTCTCAAAGGGAAGAACACACACTTCCTTTTTCTTCTTCACACAGTGTATCATTCCAACTGAAACAGGGGCGCTGGAAGTAGTTTATATAGGCTGCAGGGAGGAGGAATGAGCTGGAAACGAAAAGGCTGTAGTTAAATCCATTAACCAAGCCATAAACTAGATGTAAATGGGACAGGTGGAGGAGAGGAAGAGACTTCCAAAGGTCTTCAACCGGACGCCCAGCATTAGTCGTTTGGCCTTCCAACGAATGGGATTCCTTCCAGCAAATGAATTTCCAACGATTCACCGTGTAAAACGGCTGGGAGGAAAAAGATCACCGGTTCAATCCCAATTTGGTTCAATCCCATTAAACCAAGTGGTTCAATCCAATTGAACCAGTCCAGGAAAATTCCAAACCCAATTTAATTTGGTTCAATTGGTTCACAACCAATTGGAGGCCGAAACGAACTCTGAATCAGTTCAAAACTGATTCAGAAAAATTCTGGCACAGTCCTGGTCAACCCGAAACAATTTTCGGTTGACACAGACAAGGGCAAGACGAGAAAAAGAGTGCTCAAAAATACTGTGACCATTAAACCGAGACGATTCCCAATCGTAATCGGTATCCGGATCAGAGAGTTATCCTCTATGGCGTGTGACCTCATAGGTTCGAACCTAAACGGTAGCACTAGAACAATTTTAGTACCAGCACAGGAAACCATCTAGCAATGGGTCCCGGCGTCCGGATAGGTCGAAGATGCGGGAGCAAACTATCGAACCTCTGGTATATGGTTACCGTATAATTCATCCCTTTGACCTCTAATGCTCATGATGACTGAGATTGGGCTGCCAACCCAGACTGAGTCAGTCGACTACGTGTCTCAACCTCGCAAGCCCGGTGACTCTTCACTAGGACTACCCCGGCCGAGGATTTGCTAAATTGAGATACTGCGAGACATTCAATCCAAACTGTTTGGACAGGTCAATTCCATCTTGGTCCATCACTGCTCCACAAGTACTTGCCTGTACCCAGAAACCTTCCATCACCAGATTAAAAATCCTGGTAGTCGGCACCAAAGCACAGGGAGTTGCTTGCAAGCTGCCGTGATGTCCTCAGGTCGGAGGGACACATATACCCATATCTAATCGTGAGTATCCCTTTGGCAGAAAGGGGCTGCACGGAGTCACGTTCAATGAGATACCACATATCTCACTTGTAGATCACATCAGTGTCACCACACTCATTTGGTCAAGAGGACAACCAAACGATGTGAACTACAATAACCTATACTTGATATATTGCCGTCCAGTACAATATATCCTTTGGTTGTGAACAGGGTTTAAGGACCACTCGATACATCCTCTCTGTATCGAACTCAGTGTAGTCCTAAGGACTTCATCACATGCAAAGAGTTCATTTCAGGGAAATACAATATGTGATAAGCTGCCAAAAATAATATTTTATTAATTCATAAAAAGAATACAATACTGAGCACAACCGCCTACAACCCAGGCAATTGGCTTTGGGACAAAATTCCCAACAAAAGTGTTATAGATTAAACAACAACTAGAGGATTTTGGTGTTTCACAATGCAAAATTCCTATCAAATATGATAACACAAGTGCTATAAATTTATCTAAAAATCCTATTCAGCATTCTAGGACTAAGCACATAGAGATTAGACACCATTTTATTAGAGACCATGTTTTGAATGGTGATATAGAACTAGAGTTTATACCTATAGAAAAACAACTAGCTGATATCTTTACCAAGCCACTAAATCAGGATAGATTGGAGTTGCTTAGAGGAGAATTAGGGTTATGTTATCCTTTCTAAATTTAGTAAACCTAAGGAAAAATTATCTAGAAAGCCTCCTATATTTATTCATGATTTTTGAACAACTTTCCTTTAAGTTCTTAGTGTAGTTGAATTAAACTACTGGACCATTTGGTCTTTTTTGGAAAGTTTCTGTTCGAGTTGACTTGAGCAATCTTGCTCTGGTCGAGTCAACTTGAATATCTGAATTTCTTGCTCTTGCTTTGGTCAAGCCGACTAAGTCTGTGCTTAGCCGACTCGTTGTTCTATTTGTTCTGAGTTCACTCTGGTCGAGCCGACTCGGATATTTTTAGGGCAGAGCGAGCCTACTCAAAAGATGGGAAATCACTATTTAGGAAAGTCTGATCTATATTTTCTCAGTACTTCACTCCCTCACCTTATTTTGAACACACTCTACATCTCTTTGAAGCTCTACCATTCTCGCAGAAATCAATCCCTAAAGCTTAAAATCCTTTGATTCCTCTACAATGGCTCCTCGAAAATCTGTGAAGAAAGTTCTTTAACTCGGTGAATCAAGTAATCGCAGTACAGATGCAGGAGAAAGAAGGGAAAAGAGAAAAAGGTCCACTCCAATCCAACAAAATGAAGAAACTCCTCCTCCCGGGCAGCATGTCTCAATGATGAATCTACCTGTCACCTGCAGAAGAAAGATCGACTTTACATTCATAGAGGAAATGGGAATGAAAATCGGACATTGGATAGAAAGCCAAGGGTGGAAGCATTTCTGTTCTTGAGACATACTGACCTACCCTTCACTGGTACAGACATTTTATGAGAATATTATTATTAAAGAATTTCATTTGGAATCAGTTGTCAAGGAAAAAATAGTTATAATTAATGAAAAAAGATTGAGCAAGCTGCTACAAATGCCAACGACTGGTGCTACTGAACTTCTTCTACCGAACAAGGAGCACATTCTGAAACTCATTTTGGAAAAAGAGGAAGTGAGCATGGTCCAACATGTTCAAGCCAATCTATTATCAAGGGAAATGAGGCTGCTGCACAGTATGATCAGTAGAATTTTCCTTCCATGAACTGGCCATTTCGACTGGGTCAGTGAGAAGGACATGATCATCATGAGACATCTGATCAAAGAAGAGCCTCTCAACCTTCCCTACATAATGATGATCCAAATGACTGAAGCAGCAAGAAAGGTCAAGGCCTGTCTACCTTATGGTATGGTTTTCACTCTGTTATTTGAAGAGGCAGGAATTGATTTGTCAAATGAAATAAGCAAGCCACTACATCATTTTGATATCTACTCCTTCAACTCACTTAAAAGGATGGGTTATAAGTTACAAGAAGGAAAATGGATTAAAAAGATGCCTAGTCAGGTTGCTGCTACCATTTCTGAAGAAGATGAAGCTGCTGCTAAAGAAAGGACTGAAGACACTATGATTACTCCATCTGAACTCAAAAATCTGATATTTCAAAAGATGGGAACTATCTCCAACTCTTTGACAAATCATATGAATTCTGTAATTGAAAAAATCAGAAAGTCAGTTGACATTAAATTGCCAGAATTGAAATCTGAACAAGAGCTTCATCAGTAAAAAGTGGAAAAAGAAATGAAGGATTTCAAGGAAGAAATCAGAAACATTCTATTGCAATCCCAGAAGGAAACTACTCCCACTGAAGATGTTTCTGAACCGATCATCAAAGAGTCACTTGACATTCCTATTCCTTCATCTGATCTACCTAAACCTACCAAGACAAAGAAAGAACCAAAAGCCAAGAAGACCAAAGTTTTTAGAGCCCCTATTAGAACTAGATTCAGGGATTTAAGATTTAAACCCCTGAAAACTAAGACCTCTGATAGAGTTATAGAGGTAGGCTCCACTTCTTCATCTAAGGAAGAAGAAGAATAAGTTGTGTAGTTAGTCTTCTGGTTGTATTTCTGAAATGAATGTTTGTTCCACTTGTTATCTTTTACACTTGCAATGTACTTTCTGTCCTACAAACTTCTTAATGAATGAATGTTTTCTATTTAGCAATTGCGCTTACTATGATGAAATTTTAATTAGAATTTTAAGTGTGAGAAAGTAAAATTATCTCAAACAAATATTAAAGACTTTCTCAATCTATTTTAAAATCTGAGCTTTATTTGAAATCACCTTTTTGATTGATTGACAAAAAGGAGGAGAATTATGAAAAATATGAAAAGAATGGGAAATTAGCTCCTTATCAACTATTCTTAAAGTATAATGAAAATGGGGGAGCACAAAAATAATAGCACTGCTTAAATTACTTTAAAATCTAGAGAAAGGGGGAGTTTCTCTTGAATGATTTTGCTCTGACTTATATTCAAAATTAATCCCATTGCTCTAATCATAATTGCATATTTTAACTCTCTGATACTCCATGTTGTGTGCTAATTATAATATTATGAAGCATGACGAGTTTAACACTTTGATGATAAATAGTAATATCATCTATTGAGCTTTGATTTTCTTTTAAATCCAATCAGCTATGTTACATGTGAATATTTATGTTTCAAATACTGTTCTACATGTAAAGTTTCTCACTGATTTTTCATGCCCAGTATTTTGTCATCATCAAAAAGGGAGAGATTGTTGACCCCATAAGTGATTTTGATGATAACCAAACATTGGAGCATGTATATTTATTACTGACAACTCTTCAAGTGTTTGACAAGTTTTTGTAGGATGTATAGCATGTTCAAGCTTCAACTCCTACATTTCTACTTTCTTGTTTGAGTTGTGTCGTAAGTGTTTTTGTAAAGAAGAACCCACTCAAAAATGCTAAGAAAAATCAAGTAAAAAAGGTTAGTTCTTTAAGTGTTGGTTCCTTAGATTTTGTTTTGAGTTGGTTTGTGTAAAATTGTAAAAGAGTTGGTGAGAGTTTTTGATGGGGGACAGATGGGTAGGATCGTTGGTGAGCCTAGAAGTCACCTAAATTAGGGTACTATTTTTTTTGGTATTTTTTTTTCTAGGGGTGGCGAAGGAATAGTGGGGATGTAGGATAGGGATCTGGATCTCATGGACTTTGGGACTCACCCTAATGAAGAGACCTCTCACCTCTAGGGCATTACACCCTCCTCGATACTTGGAGGCGCTAGGATGGATCACAAAGGCTACAAGGGGATAGAGAAGCTGGAATGGGAAGGAGGATAACTAGGCATGATCTCACATCATGTCCTTGGATTGGGCCTCACACCCTTTCCTCACGGAGTGAAATAAATAAAACACTCTTTTCTAAAACTCATTTTCATCCCCAAAACTTGACTAAACTCCAAAAACTATCTTTTTTTACAAAGGACTGAGGGTGGTATTTATAGACCTGTCCAACCCTCGTTTAAATTTGAATACAGGATAAAAAGATAGTGATGACTAAAATTCAAATACAAGATAGGATAAGATAAGCCTATCCATTTCTAAATCCTAACCAACCAAATCCTTATTTAAATTTCAAACAAAAGATAAAATTCCAAACTACTTTATTCTGGATATGCTTCGAGATTCGTGCAGCTTCAAGATCCGTGCTTGCTCCGGGATCCGTGCTAGCAATGTCCCCATCACCCCCCCTACTTTTGCAGGGACCCAATTAAAACCCATAACACAACTTAGGTCATTTGACTCTGGACCCTCAGCCTTAAACACCAGATTCCAGTAATAGTTGATGAATTGAATGCACTAGTTGGCCCATACAATTCGGACCTGACCTGTTGGTGTCACCTAGCCCTCTGGGGCAAATTAAGTCTAATTAATTTTAATTAAGGTTTGGGTGAGAATGCAAGGAGATTGTTTTGGGCCCAAGACAGGTTATGAGCTCCTGCCTTGATCTGAGATGGAGAAAGTGCCCTTAAGATTAGTTTAATGCAGATGATGGTAATCGATGGTCCTGATGCAATCTAAAACAATCAAAAAAAATAAAAATATTTTATGTATGTTTTATGAGGTGGCAAGTTAAGTTTAGGTTGACTAGGTTAGCAAACAAATTGGGCTTGGGATTGGGGTGTGTGGAAGTTGGTTAGGTTTGGTTAAGTAAAAGTGCAGAGATAGCAGAATTCAGAAAATTAGGATTTCCAAAGATGCAGGATTTGACATAGTTATCGATGCATAGAAAATTCAAAAAAATTATAGAATAGAGGATGGACAGTGATGATAAACTCTACCAAATTTAATGTAAAAAAAAATCATATGATTATGCAAATCTTAGGGTTTTTGGACTGGTGCAAAAATTTTAGAATTTTAGTTAGGGTTTCTAATATACCAAATTTTAGGGAATTAGGGTTTCGATAAAATTAATTAAAAATTATGAAAATTATTAGGATAAAACAGAGGACATGATGTGTGAATTTCACAGAAAACTAAAATGTTTAAGATGTCAAAATTGATCAATACCTAGACCACTAATGTAGGTGATAGGATGCAGAAATTAGGATTTGTGATTCTAATACAGATGAATTCTATCCTAAACCTGCTCTGATACCAAACTGATGCAGGATGAACCTAGGACTGATGCAAAATAGTAAACTAATTTTTTAATAATTTTTCTAGATATTAATTCAGTAGCTAAAGACCTGAAAATAAGTAAAGAATCAGCATGATGACCAGTAATGCTAAAAACTATCATACCCACATGAAGACACATGCAGAATAATAAAGGTCAGGACTCGAGAATTTAGAAACTCCCAGTTTAGGATAGCATACCTGTCATCAGATCGGTACTCAAGAGGGGGAAGGATTTTACCAGCCGATAATTGTAGTTTCTTCGATGAAGAGATCTCTCAGCCTCAAGATGGTGCTTGGAAGAACAAGCCTTTGGTTCCCGAATCTGAAGGTGATCTGGATCCAGTTTGAAGGCAAAGAAAGCCTCCTCTGGGGATGGGAAACACCACGGAGATCTACAAAATATCAAGGTTAGGCACGAATCAGGTAAGCAATAAAAGAAACAAAATATGGAAGAAAGAAAAATAAAAGAAAGAAAATTAGGGCTAGTAGGGCTGGCAGCCTAGAGAAGGGAGACTCCTACTTTCAAGGATGGCTTCAGGACTCCTTCTCAAAGGCATGGCTGATGTCTAGATGACTGATTTTCTACTTGGGCATGGAGAACAACAAGGGTAGTGGTTGGCCAACACAAGAACAAAGAACCAAAAACAAAACCAAAAATCAAAGAACACAAGACACCTGTCTCAAAATAATTTAGCAAAGTTTTAATTCATAAGAGTTGATTGATTACAAGAGGAGGAGGGGTGGGGTATTTATAGAGCTCCATGCCCTTTCCTAAAGGGATTACAAGTCTTCTCCTAGTGAGAATAGGTTTGCACAATTTAAGTGGAAGAAAGACTACAAAATAAACCTAAAACTAGGAGTATACTAGTTGAATAGAATAAGAACTAGGTTTCCTTCTTCCATTTGAATTCCTCCTTCTTAGCTTGGACCAAGTCAACCCAACACCCTTTGGTTTTAAACAGGCTCACCAAAGAAACCCAACTTGGTTTTCATAGGATCACCAAGAACCTATTTGGTTTTTCAATTGGGCTCACTAATAACCCAACAATTCAAAGATTGAATTGAAAATAAATGCAACAATAAATAATAAACTCAAGTTGTCGGATAGTTTCCAGTGCAGCTCGTTGGAAGTCTACTTGAATACACTTGAATAAGCTTTAATGACTTCAGTGGCTTCTAAAGATGATTCAAGCTTTAGATCAGAGTTGTTGAAGGCTTGAATGCAGACTTGAATGCTCTTTTTCTTGTGGTTGGTTGGATATTCAATGAAGCTCTTTTCTTTGAAGAACTCTCTTATTGATTTTTTTTTCAAGGAAGTCCAAATCCTTCAAATTTAAAGTCTTCCATCATCCTAAGGCAGTTCTAGTCATTGTAGACCATTGGGGAATGATTTTTGACCGTTGGAGCACTTTTGAGCATTCAAAAATAAATTCTAGAACTAGCTGTTAAATACCTGAAAGTGACATTCGAGTCAGCTTGGATTCCTTCGAGTCGGCTCGGATTCCTTTGAGTCAGCTCGGATCCTTCGAGTCGATAGGTCGAGTCGCCATTTCTTCAATGCAGTCGGTTCTTTGTCTCAGGGCACAGAATGTCACTCTGGACGAGTCGGCTCTTTACAGCTCAAACTTGAATCTTGAAAAACATGAACTCGAGGAGTCGACTCCTTTCATCTTGGGTCGGTTCTTCTTCTCAGGTTCAGAAAACCTTACTCTGGAAGAGTCGGCTCGATGAAGTTCAGGTCGGCTCACTTTCTCAGGCTTTCAAAATTAGGTCTGGCAGAGTCGGCTCTTTCTAGGTCGGGTTGGCTCGCCTGGCTGTTCTCAAAAACCTTTAGAAAATGGACTTTGGAGGAGTCGGCTCGGACTGATTCCAGTCGACTCGGATTCACTAGAGTCGGCTCACTTTCCTTCAAGTCAGCTCGGATTGCTGCGTTCCAGAATCCTTGCTACGTGCTAATAAGCAGAGTCGGCTCTTCTTTTCTCGGGTCGGCTCGAGTGTCTTCTTCAGGATTTTTACAATTTGAACTTAAAGAAAACTGATGGGGACATTGTTAGCACGGATCCCGGAGCAAGCACGAATCCTGAAGCTACACGAATCTCGGAGCATATCCAGAATAAAGTAGTTTGGAATTTTATCTTTTGTTTGATATTTAAATAAGGATTTGGTTGGTTATGATTTAGAAATGGATAGGCTTATCTTATCCTATCTTGTATTTGAATTTGAGTCATCACTATCTTTTTATCCTGTATTCAAATTCAAACGAGGGTTGGACAGGTCTATAAATACCACCCTCAGTCCTTTGTAAAAAAAGATAGTTTTTGGAGTTTAGTCAAGTTTTGGGGATGAAAATGAGTTTTAGAAAAGAGCGTTTTTTTTATTTCACTCCGTGAGGAGAGGGTGTGAGGCCCAACCCAAGGACATGATGTGAGATCATGCCCAGTTATCCTCCTTCCCATTCCAGCTTCTCTATCCCCTCGTAGCCTTTGAGATCCATCCTAGCACCTCCAAGTATCGAGGAGGGTGTAATGCCCTAGAGGTGAGAGGTCTCTTCATTAGGGTGAGTCCCAAAGTTCATGAGATCTAGATCCCTATCCTACATCCCCACTATTCCTTCGCCACCCCTAGAAAAAAAAATACCAAAAAAAATAGTACCCTAATTTAGGTGATTTCTAGGCTCACAAACGATCCTACCCATCTGTCCCCCATCAAGGGGCCTCCCGCACTCCCACCCTCTACTTGGCCAGAGGAAGGATTAGCTGCTGGGTTAAGTTTAAGTTGAGCTGACCCATTCAATTTTGGCTCTAGGTATAGGAAACCCTAGATTGTACTAACCTTTTTCTTTTTGCATGCTTGGCTACACCATCTCATTCTAATTGTTTGATTGATTATATGACCACTAGATTATGATCCCAATATCAGAAGTCTAAACCCAAAATCAACTCAGCCATGGATTCCAATTTTGAGGCCATCATGAACCAGTTTGCCTAACTAAACCAATCCAATACCTAAATTAATACTAAGCTTGACCAAACCAATGACCAAATAACCCAATTGACCCAATCCTATAACCAAGCAACCAATAGGTTTGACCAGGTAGGAAACCAATTAGGAAACCTAAAACAAAATCCTAAGACCCACCCCAGACCTAAACCTTTGTCCAGTATTAGGCCAGTTTCCCTTAGCCAACCCACCCCTGACATCCCAATCATTAATCAACTTTTCCTTAGCCAACCCCCTCTTACCACCTCATTGGGTCACTAGAATGACATTGAAGAGGAGATATATGAGGCTGACCCAAGCTTAGTGGACGAGTATGAGGAAGAAGAAGAAGAGTTCCCTATAACTGACTTAGAATTAGTTGACCAGGTAGATGTCCAAGTAGAAACCAACCCAGGATTAGTTGACCCAGACCATACTTAAGTAGGAGCCGACCTAGATTTAGCTAACCCTAGCCATACCTAGATAGTAGCCAACATAGAGTTAGCTGACCATGTAGTAGAAGAGCAGTTAGAGGAGACTTTAGAAGAGGAACCAATTGTAGAGTCTAGTCTTGAATTTTATGAGCCAGAGGAATTTATTAAGGACTTGACCTCTTTAAATTAGTACCCTCAGGATATGGTCACCTCTTTGACTCCACTTGAGCTCTTTCCTAAAATCAATGACCCTTTCTTCCATTATGCAGACCCTTTAGATACACCTCAAACCTATATGGCAAACCTTATTAGTCTATGACTAATCCCTTACACCCTTTCTTGCATCTTATTCTATCCAGCCAATCCCGAACCTTTTTCCTGCCAGACTTATCCTGAATTCACTTCTTACTTTCTACCCTTTTCTGGAACTTTACATGATTTTCTAACTCTTAGATTTCATTTTATAGGGATAATCATATTGCATTCATTCATTGCACAAGTTAGATTTGCATCATATTTCTGGCATACCCTATGGAACCTAGTAGGAGTACGTAGTAAATTCTTATGTGCATGCCATGCTAGGGTCAAACCTAAAGAGTCTATAGTGTGTTAGGTTAGACCCAAAGAATCCAATAAATTTTTTTTGATAGGGAAGTCTAGTCGAGTCTATTAGGTGTTAGTCTTGAGTCCAATAAATTTACAACCCTGATTCATCTGTCCACACATACACTGACCTCTGCACAGCATTTGCATCAAGATATTAGTCAAAAGCTAAATAAAAATAATGAACTAAATAACAACTTGGCTAATTTCTGAAAGAGAGATAAAGAATTTTCTGCAAAGGATTGTGTGATTGTAAAGAAATTTTCTACTCGCAAAGCTGGCCCATTCAAACTAATGAAGAGTAGTAGACCCAATGCCTATGTTCATAAGATGCTACCTGATTTAGGTATTAGCCCAACCTTCAACCTTTCAGATAGTGGGGGCATCAAGATCAGACATAGATTACTGGGCCCTATTTGGTTTACCTAGCCATGTGTCAAATTTTGTAATCAACTAGAATTGAGTCCTGTAATAAGTTGAGGTTAGTTGATTTGTCTTAACCCTTAACCTAATCAGTATTTTGAGTCCTGTACATCAATTATGAGTCCAGTATGAGCCCAATTTTTATAAAAGAAAGGAGGTCACCCTATTTTGGAGATCCACCAGGCCACATCTAGGAGTCAGAAGCCGCTACATTAGTCCATTAGATTTTGTGTGACAACCTAGGATCCAAGATGCTTCTAGAAATCCTGATTCTTTCCAGATGTCCTCTAGATGCCCAGATTACTCCCCAGATGCTAGAGCATATTCCTAAACTAGAGTATCCATAATTCTAGAGGTCCACCTACATCCCAGCCTAAAGAAATCAAGCCCAGGTGCCAAGCCCAAGCCCTTAAAAAGCAAGATTCCAGGAAATATTCCTGCTATCAAGCTACCAGGCCACCCCAGCTTCCAAAGGCCCAAACCCATGCACCCAAGCCCCTTTGGGCTGGCCCCTTGCTACTCCTAGAGGCCCAACATGCCCCCTAGGCATCATTGAAGTGTTGACCATGTCCAAAGAGGTTTGACCAAGTCCAAGTTGAAGAAAAGAAGGAGAAGACCAAGTTTATTCCTAACCTAGTTGGGATTTCTAATCCTTTTAAACTTTGTAATACTAATCTAGCTAGGAAGGACTTGTATTCTAATTTGGAAGAGGACTTGTAACCCAAGTATAACCATGGTTAGTGAGGGCATGGAAACTCTATAAATACCCCACCCCTCCCCCTCTTATAAGCATCTCTTTCTTATGAATACAACTTGCTAAAATTTTGAGTTATTACCTTATGTTGGTGTTTTGTTTTGGTTCTTTAGGTTGTGTTTTTGTATTTGGACAAATTTCTTGCTACCCTAGCATCCTTCCATGCACTAAATCACTGCCATCCAAGCCTTCATACGTCCAAGAAGGAGTGCCCTAGTCTGCCTAGCAAGGAGATCTTCAACAAGCTTCAAACAGCCATCTTCTAACCCTAATCCTGATTCCTTTCAATCCATAGTTCCTTTCTTATTTTTTAATTGCTGTTTTGATTAAACCCTAATGCTTGTAGGATCCCCGAGGTGCTTCCCCTCCCCTGAGGAGGCCTTCTTTGCTGCCCGGACCACCCAGATCAGCCTTCAGATTCGAGGGAATGAGGCTTCTTCTTCTAGGCTCCGATCAGAGTTGTGGGTGATCCCTGCTATTACTGAATCTTCAAATCTCTGACTGGTATGAAACCTTCCCTTCTCTTATTATCTGATTTGCTTGAAGTTAACTATCCTATGCCAAGAATTTCTTAATTTTTGAGTCCTGCCTTTTATTTATCTTGCATGATTCAGCCTGCGATATGATGATTTCTTAAAATTGTTGAATACCGGCTAGTTCTTTACTTTGCTTTGAGAAATTAGCCATCAAACCTAAATCTAATAATCAAAAAAAAATTAGTTTGATATTTTTACTGGATATTTAGCATTCTTAGAGTCATCCCGCATCAGTTTGGTATCAGAGTAGGTTTAGGATAGTTTTTATCTGCTTTGCATTCATAAACCTTAATTTCAGCATCCTGTCAATTGCATTAGGTGTCTAGGTTTCATCTGATTTCCATATCATAAACATTTTATTTTTTTGTGAAACTTGCACTGAATGTCCTACATTTTGTATTAGTAATTATTAGAATTTTTAATTATTTTTACTGAAAACTTAATTCTCTAAAATTCGGTATAATACAAACCCTAACAAAATTCTGATAATTTCTGTAGCAGTCCAGAAAGCCCTAAGTTTGCATTATCATATGATTTTTGTTCTACATGAAATTTGGTAGGCATCATCAACACCATCCATCCTATGTTCCAGAGTTTTTTTAATTTTTTTATGCATTGGGATCTATGTCAAACTCTGCAACAACTGAAACCCTAATTCTCTGATTTCTTCTACATTATTCATCTTGACTCAACCTAACCTAATCAAGTACCAAACCCCCAATCCCAAGCCAAACTTTGTTTGATAACCCTAGTTAACTTAAACCTAAATGACACATCATAAATCATTAAATAAATATTTTATTCTTTGATTGTTTTAAATTGCATCAGGGCCATCGATTGCCATCATTCTTAATCTAATCATAAGGGCAACTTTTTATTTCAGATCAGGATAGGACTTCATCACCTGTCCTGAGCCCAAAACTACCATTTGATAAAAAAGTTCCCTAAGAGCCAATCATTGTAAGGGCCTTTTTTTTGTATTCTTCCAACTCTTGTATGACATTATATATTAATAAAGGCATCTGTTTTCAACATATACTATTGTGTCTTATTTATGATTATGATGAACACCATAGATTAGAGCAATGGAATTAGGGTTATGATGAAGTTCATAATAGTGAGACCTAATTTCTTATAAACCCTAATCTAAAATGTTGTTAGTCATTGGACCATTGATTCGGGGATCAATGAATCCGGTAAGACTAGCTTATCCTATGTATGTCATATGATGAGGGTGGTTGGTCTCACAACCACTTGTGTAAAGACACTAATACAAGGATAAGGGTGCTCATCAAGATATGAGTACACTGAACTGATCCATACCGGAACTATCTTATAGAAGTCTTACTACTTGTCAAAAGATAGATCCCTGAGTAGGAGTTGTGCATGTGATCTTTAGACTTGAGGTCACCATGGTTCCTTGTGCACACAAAGCCATATTTTGGTTCATACTCATTCATGCCATTATGACATGTACGGGGTGTTCTGGGTATGGTGGAAGGTGTATGGAGGATATGAGTGGACCAATAAGGAATCGATCATTCCTAGTAAGAGGAATTGTTATCCTATGCAATCTCTTCGATGAGTGACTTAAGGAGCCTTTGATCAAAGTAGGATGAGATTAGTGAAATCTAATCAGTCATCAGCTAAGTCCTCACTAGCGAGTTGAGATTCGATATGATTAAGTGCTAGGATTTGATATCTATCCATACCTATCACTTAATCGAGATAATGGGAGATCGAAAAATTGAATTGCATGGTAACTTACTACTGAAGGGTATTTTGATAATTTTTATCAAATTCCTCATCTTCCGTGTAGGCATGACACATTGCTAGACATCAATCTTATCTTGTAGGTATTCATGAACCAATTGGATTGGTTTCATGAGTCAACTCGATGGAAGGTTCGAATTGGACAATAAGATGAGCTAGTTTGACCTAATTAGGTCAATCAGGTTCAATTGGATTAAATCGGCTCAAACCTAAACCTACTGCTAGCTAGATGTGGAACCCAATGGGTCACACACACTAGAGAATTGGACAAGGAAGTCATTCATGATTTAAATAGGGTCATAGGATCCTAATTGGTTAGCTAGGTGACACACTAGCATGCGTATACTAACCTAATTCCTAAACCCAATTGGATTGGGTCCGGTTGCTTGCTAAATGGACTAACCAATTTGTGGGAGACCTAAATTGGGTTATGTTCTAAGTAATATGAGTTTATCAGATTTTATATGATATTTTTTGGAGGTTTTATCTCGGAATTATGAAGAGTCCCTAAGGCATAGGAATCTTGGTACCTAAATGACATGTTGGCATTCAAAAGGGCCTAGAAGGGTCTATAGTTCTCTGATCAAAAAATTTTTATATGGTTGGAAAGCTTATTTAATGCCCTTTTATTTGACACCCATATTGCATATACTTTGACTTTGTCAAAGGTAGCATATGGCATGGAAAAAGGTTGACCGAATTGTGAAGAGAAGCGACTCTTCATTTGGCGCGCAGAAAGGACCAAGAGTCCTTTTGCAGATGAGTTTCTTCTGTTGATTGGACTTCTTCTAATCTTTATCCCACGCCCTTTCATGAAGGATTTGACTGGTTAATGATTTTTGAATTGGCATGAAGAAGGAAAGGATGAATGGCGCACATGAAAGGTTGCGACTTTTCATGAGAGGGCGCACGGTTTGAAGTAGAGTCCTTCTGCTTTCAGATCTCTTCAGTTTTCTCTGACATTTGGGAAATGAGAAGATGCCTCTTGGCTCTTCCAGAGATCGGTACATGCCATGTGGTATGAGAAGGTTTCATTTGGACATGAAGAGATGTCAGATAAGACTCTTGAATCCTAAAGAGTCTTATCAGATATAAAGAAACATATCTGATAAGAGATTTTGGGATGTATTTCATGTCCCTTAAGAAACTATTTAAAGGCTGTACGGTGGAATGAGATGATATTTATTTTTCAGTCATCTGAAATAGGAGTCTAGATTCTACCGTATTATCTATCTGAGTTTTTCTCTCTCCCTCTTCCTTTCTTTAAGACAAGACCTGTCTTGTTAAGACAAGGTCTTTTCTATTAGGACAAGGCTTTGTTTTAGGATATAAGCCTAAGGGGTCCTAAAGGAGGGTTGTCCTAAAATCAAGAGTGGTTTAAAAGAGTGTCCAAAGAGTCCTATAGTGGGATAGTGAGTTCTATAAAGGACAAAGTCTAAAAGGCTGCCGAAAGAGTCCGACCCGGGCAAGCAACTTCAAGAAGGAGTTCTTTCTTGTTTCAAATCTTGTGTGGATCACCGTTGGAGGACTTACACTTGTGAGCTTAGTGGAAGAAGTGGAATATAGCACTCCAGGTATGTTTCATTAACCTTCTTTTATGACATATTAGTTGTAATCGAATAAGGAATCTTGGAAATTAGTGTTTCTAACTGATAAAGTATTATCTTTATGCATGAAATTTCATAATTCAGTCTTACTAAGTTGCATAATGATCTCCTTGAAACCCAACAATGATATCAGAGCCACCCTTAGTTTATTTCAACTATTTGTCATTTTTAATAAAGATGATCCTCCCAGGATTATGATTCAATGCATATTAGGGATCATATGTTTGGTCTCTACTTTATTATGAAAAATAGCATGTTATTATTTTATGCATATTATAGATCAAATGCATCGTTATAACATGTTTTATCCTAATAGCTATTTAGGATTGGATTAGTCAGCGGGGTATTTGAAATATCATGCTATAATATGATTGCTCTATACATCATGCAATGTTATGCATATGCTAGATTGATATGCCTTATGCTAGTCACTAGTTAGGGTTTTTTTAACACTTAAACCCTAATCTTTAAAATATGTCAAGATATTTTTTTTTTAGTCACATTCTGAAATAAGGTTGTCCTAACATAATGGTGGATGTCTGTTATGTTGTAAGGTTGTCCTAAAATGATGACACACCTAGCATATATTTTGCATCATGTCATATATGTATGATTTTCTATTATAAGTACATTATGATATGTTAAATAGTATTGGAATGTGTTTGAGACCATCAAAGCCCTCATTAAAAATCATATTTAGTCTTAGTATCAAATTAATCATGATGCAAAACCAATTAGGGTTTGATCAGCCAATTGGTGTCTAGGCAAGTGGTTCTAGGAAGGTAAAGGGATTAAGGTTTATTAATTGGTTCCGTTGTCTAACCTGGCCAATTTAATTGGTATCTAAGAAAAGCAACGGGGGGACCCCCTCACCCCTTCCACTTACCTGGCCAATTTAGTCATATCTAAACCTTAACTTGAGAATGCTAATTGATTATGTATACTATAATTTGACTTCCTTCATGCTAAGCCAAATTAATATCAAAACTATAGTAGGTTTGTTGTGTAACACAAGATCTACTCTAGGGTTTGATATGAAATTTGTATTGGTGCACTTAGTGCTTTATGGCATGATTGAAATTGTTGCTTTGTTGTGTAACACAAGGGCAACAATCTTCAATTATAGCTATATAAAAATGAAGGGTTTGACTAAACTAAGATATTATAGTTTGTTGTGTAACACAAGACTATAAGTCTTAGAGGCAAAGATAATTGTTGAGAATTACACGGGTTGCAATTGAAAAGTAAGTCATACCTTTGAACTTATTAGTATTTGTTGTATAACACTAAGCACTAATGAGGAATTAGGATCTCAACCCCACTAAGAAAACCGGGAAGGTTTCTCGTTTACCATAAAATGAGGGTCATGATATTTGAAGAAAATAGTGGGAGATATAATTAGATAGTAAGTCCTTATCTAGTTTGAATATCATTCTTGAGTGGTCTGCTGATATTATTCTTTAATTAAATATAGGATATTTAAATAATGGCTTCAAACTTATCACTGAGTGGCATCTTGGGTGCTAATAAGTTAACCAGTTCAAACTATGTGGACTGGTTGAGGAAGAAGGCTGATGAAGCCTGTTTCCATTGCAACATGTTTGGGCATTGGAAAAAGGATTGCAAGACTTGTCTTACAAATGTGAAGCTAGATACAAGTGGTGCATCTAGGGGTTTGTACATGATACAAACCAATTTATTATTGAGTGAATCTATTTCTAATTCATGGGTATTGGATATCGCATGTGGGTCACATATTTGTAAATCTTTACAAGGACTCCACAGAATTAGAAATTTGAAGAAAGGTAAGTTCAAATTATATGTGGCAAGTGGAGAACCCATATATGCTGAAGCTGTGGGCACCTATCTTTCGTTATTACCCTCGGGTAATATCATAAGGTTGGAAGAATGCTACTATGTGCCAAATATTGTGAGAAACATTATTTCTATACCCTTGTTGTTACAACAAGGATATAAAATAAGTGTAAAGAGTAGTGGCTGCTCTATTATTCATAATAATACAAAATTTGGGCATGGTTGCTTTATGAATGGTCTTCTAACTTTAGTACTCAATGATAAAATACTTCTTGTAGATGACAAGAAAAGAAAAAAAGATAATGATAATGTCACATATCTCTGGCACTGCCGATTGGTCATATCAGTGAGTCAAGAATAAACAAGTTAGTCAAAGATAATTACTTTGACTCTAATGATTTCCAAATATTAGGAACTTGTGAATCTTGTCTCAAAGGAAAAATGACTAAGTCTCCATTCACTAGACATGGAGAAAGAGCAATTGAATTGTTAGGTCTTATACATACTGATGTGTGTGGACCTATGTCAACTCAGGCCAAAGGAGGATATTCTTATTTCATCACTTTTATTGATGATTTATCAAGGTTCGGTTATGTGTATCTTATGAAACACAAATCTGAAGCTTTTGATAGATTTAAAAAATATCAAAGTATGGTTGAAAAACAAACTGGATTTAGTATTAAAACTCTTCGTTCTGATTGAGGAGGTGAATACTTGTCTAGTGAGTTTTTGAACCATCTCAAAGACAAAGGCATTATTTCTGTATGGACTCCTCCTTATACATCCCAGTTAAATGGAGTGACAGAAAGGAGAAATCGTACCTTGTTAGATATGGTGAGGTCCATGATGAGCTTCACAGATCTTCCCATTTCCTTTTGGGGACATGCCTTGGAAACTACTGCATATATATTAAACAGGGTTTCCATGCTTATGTCAAGAACAATTTCAGACATAAGTTAGGTGCTAGGGTTAACAAATGTAGGTTTGTTGGTTATCCAAAACAGGGTGTTGGATACCTCTTTTATAATACTACTGAGCAAAAAATAATTGTTAGTAGGCATGCTACATTCTTAGAGCAAGAATTTATCCAAGAAAGAAGTAGTAATTCTTCACTTGAGTTATATGAAGAACTGAACCAACAAACTGATGAGCCTTCAAGAGATATTCCTCAACCAGAAGTTCTTGAGGATCAAGAACAGCCACAATACACACCTCCTCTCCGAAGGTCAGAGAGGGTGCGGGGAGCACCTCTTAGATATGGCTTTGTCATCGGAGATGACAATGAAGCCAGTATCATACAAAATGATGATCCTGTGATCTATTCGGAAGCTATCGAGAGTAGAGACTCCGACAAATGGCAAAGTACCATGAAATTTGAAATGGACTCCATGTATTCCAATCAGGTTTGGGCTTTGGTAGATCTACCTGAAGGAATTAACCCAATAGGGTGTAAATGGGTCTTCAAGAAAAAGATTAGAGCAAATGGTCAAATTAAGACCTACAAGGCTAGACTGGTAGCAAAAGGTTTTAGACAAAAACATGGTATAGAGTATGATGAAACTTTTTTTCCAGTAGCCATGCTCAAGTCCATTCAGATAATGCTTGCCATAGCAGCATACCATGACTATGAGATATGGCAGATGGATGTAAAGACTGCTTTCCTCAATGGAAAACTTGAGGAAGAAGTCTATATGTCACAGCCAGAGGGTTTTGTCTCAAGTGGGAGACCAAATCAGGTATGCAAATTAAAGAAGTCTATTTATGGACTTAAGCAAGCATCGAGGAGTTGGAACATCCATTTTGATGAAACAATTAAAAGATTTGGTTTTGTCAAAAATGTGGATGAACCATGTGTGTATAAGAAGACAAGTGGGAGTGCACTTATTTTCTTGGTTTTGTATATGGATGACATACTCATCATTGAGAATGATATCCCAATGTTGCAATCGGTTAAGACTTGGCTATCATCAAAGTTTTTCATGAAGGATTTGGGAGAAGCATCCTATATATTGGGTATAAAGATCTATAGAGATAGATCCAAGAGGATGCTAGGCTTATCCCAATCCAGATACATTGACTTAGTGTTGAAGAGATTCAACATGGATGGAGTAAGAAAGGTTACTTGCCAATGAGTCAATTCATACATCTCTCTAAAAATATGTCTCCTAAGACATCGGAAGAAAGAGAGAGGATGACTAAGATTCCTTATGCTTTGGTTGTAGGATCAATTATATATGTTATGTTATGTACCAGACTTGATGTTGCTTATGCCTTAGGCATAGTGAGCAGATTTCAGGCAAATCCATGAGAAGATCATTGGAAAGTTATGAAAAATATTCTTAAGTACCTTAGAAGGACTAAAGATATTTTTCTAGTATATGGAGGATCTGAGTTGAGATTAGAAGGCTATACAGATTCTAGTTTTCAATCAGATCCAGATGATAGCAAATCCACATCGGGGTAAGTCTTCACCCTGAATGGTGGTGTAGTGAGTTGGAAAAGTACAAAACAACCAACAGTAGCTGACTCAGTCATTGAGGCAGAATACATAGCTGCAAGTGAAGCCGCAAAGGAAGCTGTCTGAATGAAGAAATTCATCATGGAATTGGGCGTGGTTCCTGATATATAATAGCCAGTGCCATTGTACTGTGATAACACTGGAGCTGTTGCACAAGCCAAAGAACCAAGGTCTCATTACAAGTTCAAGCACATTCTAAGATGATTCCACCTCGTTCGAGAGATAATAGAAAGACAAGATATTGTCATCAATCAAATAGATACAAAAAATAATATAACAGACCCATTCACTAAAGCATTACCTAAGAAACAGTTAGATCTCCACTTGGATGGTATGGGTATAAAGTACAAGGGCGATTGGCTTTAGTGCAAGTGGGAGTTTGATAGAAAAGTGCCCTAAGAGCCAATCATTTTAAGGGCCTTTTTTTTTGTATTCTTCCAACTATTGTATGACATTATATATTAATAAAGGCATCTATTTTCATCATATACTATTGTGTCTTATTTATGATTATGATAAATCCCATGGATTAGAGCAATGGAATTAAGGTTATGATAAAGTTTATAATAGTGAGACCTAATTTCCTATAAACCCTAATCTAAAATGTTCATAGTCATTGGACCATTGATTCGGGGATCAATGAATCCGGTAAGACTAGCTTATCCTATATATGCTCAGATGATGAGAGTGGTTGGTCTCACATCCACTTGTGTAGAGACACTAATACAAGGATAAGGGTGCTCATCAGGGTATGAGTACACTGAACTGTTTCGTACCGGGACTATCTTATGGAAGTCTTACTACTTGTCAAAAGATAGATCCTTGAGTAGGAGTTGTGCATGTGATCTTTAGACCTGAGGTCACCATGGATCCTTGTGCACACTAAGCCATATTTTGGTTCATACTCATTCATGCCATTACGATATGTACGGGGTGTTTTGGGTATGGTGGAAGGTGTATGGAGGATATGAGTAGACCAACAAGGAATCGATCATTCCTAGTAAAAGGAATTGTTATCCTATGCAATCTCTTCGATGAGTGACTTAAGGAGCCTTTAATCAAAGTAAGATGAGATTAGTGGAATCTAATCAGTCATCAGCTAAGTCCTCACTATCGAGTTGAGATTCGATATGATTAATTGTTAGGGTTTGACATCTATCCATACTTATCACTTAATCGGAATAATGGGAGATCGAAGGATTGAATTGCACGGTAACTTACTACTGAAAGATATTTTGATAGTTTTTACTAAATTCCTCATCTTCCAGGTAGGCATGACATGTTACTAGATGTCAATCTTGTCTTGTAGGTATTCATGAACCAATTGGATTGGTTTCATGAGTCAATTCGATGGATGGTTCGAATTGGAAATTAGATGAGCTAGTTTGACCTAATTAGGTCAATCGGGTTCGATTGGATCAAATCGGCTCAAACTTAAACCTACTGCTGGCTAGATGTGGAACCCAATGGATCACACACACTAGAGAATTGGACAAGGAAGTCATTCATGATTTAATTAAGATCATAGGATCCTAATTGGTTAGCTAGGTGACACACTAGCATGTGTAGGCTAACCTAATTCCTAAACCCAATTAGATTGGGTCCAGTTGCTTACTAAATGGACTAACCAATTTATGGGAGACCTAAATTGGGTTATGTTCTAAGTAGGATGAATTTATCAGATTTTATCTGATATTTTTTGGAGGTTTTATCTCGGAATTATGAAGAGTCCCTAAGGCATAGGACTCTTGGTACCTAAATGACATGTTGGCATTCAAAAGGGCCTAGAAGGGTCTATAGTTCTCTGATTGGAAAATTTTTATATGGTCGGAAAGCTTATTTAATGCCCTTTTATTTGACACCCATATTGCATATACTTTGACTTTGTCAAAGGTAGCATATGGCATGGAAAAAGGTTGACCAAATTGTGAAGAGAAGCGACTCTTCATTTGGCACGCAAAAAGGACCAAGAGTCCTTCTACAGATGAGTTTCTTCTATTGATTGGACTTTTTCTAATCTTTATCCCATGCCCTTTCATGAAGGATTTGACTGGTCAATGATTTTTGAATTGGTGTGAAGAAGGAAAGGATGAATGGTGCACATGAAAGGTTGCGACTTTTCATGAGATGGCGCATGGTTTGAAGCAGAGTCCTGCTTTCAGATCTCTTCAGTTTTCTCTGACTTTTGGGAAATGAGAAGATGCCTCTTGGCTCTTCCAGAGACCGGTACATGCCATGTGGCGTGAGAAGGTTTCATTTGGACATGAAGAGATGTCAGATAAGACTCCTAAATCCTAAAGAGTCTTATCATATATAAAGAAACATATATGATAAGAGATTTTGGGATGTGTTTCACGTCCCTTAAGAAACTATTTAAAGGGTGTACAGTGGAATGAAATGATATTTATTTTTCAGTCATCTGAAATAAGAGTCTATATTCTACCGTATTATCCATCTGAGTTTTTCTCTCTCCCTCTTCCTTTCTTTAAGACAAGACTTATCTTGTTAAGACAAGGTCTTTTCTATTAGGACAAGGCTTTGTTTTAGGACATAAGACTAAGGGGTCCTAAAGAAGGGTTGTCCTAAAACCAAGAGTGGTTTAGAAGAGTGTCCAAAGAGTCCTATAGTGGGATAGTGAGTTCTACAAAGACCAAAGTCTAAAAGGCTGCCGAAAGAGTCCTACCCGGGCAAGCAACTTCAAGAAGGAGTTCTTCCTTGTTTCAAATCTTGTGTGGATCACCGTTGGAGGACTTACACTTGTGAGCCTAGTGGAAGAAGTGGAATATAGTGCTCCATGTATGTTTCATTAACCTTCTTTTATAACATATTAGTTGTAATCGAATAAGGGATCTTGGGAATTAGGGTTTCTAACTGATAAAGTGTTATCTTTATGCATAAAATTTTATAATTCAGTCTAAGTTGCATAATGATCTCCTTGAAACCCAACACCATCATCATACTAACCCAAGCCTAATTAAAATCAATTAGACCTAATTTGCCCTAGTGGGCTAGGAGACATCAACAGGTCGGGTCCGAGCTGTGTGGGCTAACTAGTGCATTTAACCTTTTAGCTATTACTGAAAGCTGGTATCTAAGGGTGGGGGTCCAGAGTCAAATGACCTAAGTGGTGTTGTGGTTTTTAATTGGGTCCCTGCGAAAGCAGGGGGGCCTCCCACACTCCCACTCCCTACCTGGCCAGTGGAAGGATTAGCTATTGGGTTAGGTGTAAGTTGAGCTGACCCATCCAGTTTCTGGCTCTAGGTCTAGGAAACCCTATATCATACTAGCCTTTTCTTTCTCTTTTGCATGCTTGGTTGCATCATTTCATTTTGATTATTTGATTTGTTGCATGACCACTATATTAGGAACCCAATACCAGTAGACTTAATCCAACCCAACTAGTATGACCATGAAGTCCAACCCTAGGAGAGCCCAATACTTTGATCCATATAGGGAGCCCAACCCTAGGAGAACCCCATACCATGACCCATACTTGGATCCCAACCCTAGGAGAACCCAATACTCTAACCCTTACCAGAAGTCCAACTATAGGAAGCCCAATTATCAAGTACCCACCTTCAGTGGAACCTCAAATCCCGAGGATTACATGGACTGGGAAAAAGACATGGAACAATATTTTGAATGGTATGGCTTGAGTGATGAGAAAAAGTGTCAATTTGTCCAGCTCAGGCTAACTGATCAAGCTAGATTATACTGGGACCAAGTAGAAAGACTCAATAATCAGATAGGCAACCTACCCATTACCACCTGGGAAGCCATGAAGTTAAAGCTTAGGGCTAAGTATGTTCTCCCATACTATCGACAGTGCCTTCTAGACCAATGGAAGAGGTTATATCAAGGAAATAGGTCTGTGTCGGAGTATATAGCCTAATTTGAAGAATGTTCCCTTAGGTGTTGCCTAGACGAACCTAAATCAGTGACCTTATCCAGGTTTGAGACTGGCCTTTGTGAAGACATCCAGTAGGAACTATCTCATTGGCAAATTCAAAACTTAGAGGAAGCCTATAACATAGCTTTGGAATTCGAGTCAACCTTTAAGACTGAACCCATAACCTATGAACCCATAACCCTTAGTCAGCCTGAACCCTATAGGATCAGCACCCCAGACCCTAGCCAGTTTTTCTTTAGCCAAACCCCTCCTACTACACCATTGGTTCACCAAGATGACCTAGAAGAAGAAATATATGAGGCTGACCCAAGTTTAGTGGAGGAGTACGAAGATAATGAGTCTATTGTAGATCTAGAGGAAGAAACACCTATAGAAGACCCAGAAGTAGTTGACTATAACCAAACCCCAATAGAAACCAACCCAGAATTAGTTGAGTCTGAAGTCCAACCTAGTTCAACCATGGAGTCCAATCTAGAAACCCTCAAGGCCTTAATTGAACAATGGGCCCAGAAAATTACCCAATTCCAAACTCAGTTTACCCAATCCACTACCCTAGAATCAGTTGACCCTGACCAAACCCAGGTAAAAGCCAATCCAATGTTAGTTGATTCAGTAGAAACCCAGGTAGAAGCCAATCCAGTGTTAGTTGATCCAGTAGATACCCAGGTTGAAGCCACCCTAGAGTTAGTTGACTTTAACCACACCCAACCTGTAGTGGAAGAACCTTTAAAGGAAGAAGATCATAAGGAATCCAGTCCCACTATTAGAGCTTTACTTGGGGAGCCACTAGAAGAAAGCCCAATTAGAGAGCCCAGTCCTTTGATTAATGAACCAGAAGAGTTTATTAAGGACTTAATCTCTTTAAATCAATACCCTCAAGATGAAGTCACCTTTTTGACTCCACTTGATCTTTTTCCTGAAATCAATGACCCTTTCTTCCATTATGTAGATCCTTTAGATAGACATCAAATCCATAAGGTAAACCTCATTAGTCTAGGATTAATTCCCGACACCCCTTCTTACATCTTAGTATATCCAATTAACCCCGAACCCTTTTCTTACTTTCCACCCAATCGGATTAACCCTGAATCCACCTCATATTTTCTGCCATTTCTTGAGTTTTCTTATATTTCTTTAACCATTCACCTGCATCATGTAGAGGTTTGCATGTTGCATTCATTTATTGCCCATGTTAGGTTTGCATATTACTTTTGGTATACTTTGTGGCATTTGCTAGGAGTACATAGTAAATTTTCATGTGCATGCCATGATAGGATCAAACCTAAAGAGTTTATAGTCTATTAGGTTTTGTCCCTTAGAGTCCAATAAAACATCCTTTGATAGGGATGTCTAGTCGAGTCTATTAGGTATTAGTTGTGTCCAATAAATGCACTACTCTCTGCATAGCATATGCATATAAAAATTAGTCAAAAGTTGAATATAACTAATGAACTAAATAACAACTTGGCTAATTCCCAAAAGAGAGAGAATTTTGCAGGAGATTTTGTAATTGTAAAGAATTTTCTGCTCACGAAGCTGGCCCATCCAAGATAATGAATATCGATGGACCCAATGCCTATGTGCATGAGATACTACCTGATTTAGGTATTAGTTCCACCTTCATCATCTTAGATCTTATAGAGTCTAGGGAGCCAGCAGTGATACCAAGTGAGCATCTTGAGCCTATCCCTTCCTTTAAGAGAGAACCCATCCCAGAATGTCCACCAACCAATTGGCCAAATAGTAAGAAAAAGATCAAGAGAATCATGAATGATCAAGCCATATATACCCAGAATCATGGCTATCAGAGGTACTTGGTCCGGTGGCAAGGTCAGCCAAAATCTGAGGACTCGTAGATCACCCATAAGGATCTGCAGCACCTCAACCCATACCTACTCGAGCACTATGAGAGCCAAGTTATCCCACACTCGATGGGGTCAAGTTCACCCCACCACGGAAAAATTGGTGGGGGCACCATGATCAGACATAGATTACTGGGCCCTATTTGGTTTACCTATCCATGTGTCAAATTTTGTAATCAACTAGAATTGAGTCCTGTAATAAGTTGAGGTTAGTTGATTTGTTTTAACCCTCAACCTAATCAGTATTTTGAGTCCTGTACATCAATTATGAGTCCAGTATGAGCCCAATTTTTATAAAAGAAAGGAGGTCACCCTATTTTGGAGATCCACCAGGCCACATCTAGGAGTCAGAGTCCACTACATCAGTCCATTAGATTTTGTGTGACAACCTAGGATCCAAGATGCTTATAGAAACCCTGATTCTTTCTAGATGTCCTCTAGATGCCCAGATTACTCCCCAGATGCTAGAGCATATTCCTAAACTAGAGCATCCATGATTTCAGAGGTCCACCTACATCCCAGCCCAAAGAAATCAAGCCCAGGTGCCAAGCCCAAGCCCTTAAAAAGCAAGATTCCAGGAAAGATTCCTCGTATCAAGCTACCAGGCCACCCCAGCTTCCAGAGGCCCAAACCCATGCACCCAAGCCCCTTTGGGTTGGCCCCTTGCTACTCCTAGAGGCCCAACACACCCCCTAGGCATCCTTAAAGTGTTGACCATGTCCAAAGAGGTTTGACCAAGTCCAAGTTGAAGAGAAGAAGGAGAAGACCAAGTTTATTCCTAACCTAGTTGGGATTTCTAATCCTTTTAAACTTTGTAATACTAATCTAGCTAGGAAAGGACTTGTATTATAATTTGGATGAGGACTTGTAACCCAAGTGTAACCATGGTTAGTGAGGGCATGAAAACTCTATCAATACCCCACCCCTCCCCCTCTTGTAAGCATCTCTTTCTTATGAATACAACTTGCTGAAATTTTGAGTTATTACCTTATGCTGGTGTTTTGTTTTGGTTCTTTAGGTTGTGTTTTTGTATTTGGACAAATTTCTTGCTACCCTAGCATCCTTCTATGCCCTAAATCACTACCATCCAAGCCTTCATACGTCCAAGAAGGAGTGCCCTAGGCCGCCTAGCAAGGAGATCTTCAACAAGCTTCAAACAGCCATCTTCTAACCCTAATCCTGATTCCTTTCAATCCATAGTTCCTTTCTTATTTTTAAATTGTTGTTTTGATTAAACCCTGATGCTTGTAGGATCCCCGAGGTGCTTCCCCTCCCGTGAGGAGGCCTTCTTTGCTGCCCGAACTGCCCAGATCAGCCTTCAGATTCGAGGGAATGAGGCTTCTTCTTCTAGGCTCCAATCAGAGTTGTGGGTGATCCCTGCTGTTACTAAATCTTCAAATCTCTGACTGGTATGAAACATTCCCTTCTCTTATTATCTGATTTGCTTGAAGTTAACTATCCTAAGCCAGAAATTTCTCAATTTTCGAGTCATGTCTTTTATTTATCTTGCATGATTTAGCCTGCGATATGATGATTTCTTAGAATTGCTGAATACCTGCTAGTTCTTTACTTTGTTTTGAGAAATTAGCCATCAAACCTAAATCTAAAAATCATAAAAAAATTAATTTTCTATTTTTATTGCATATTTATCATTCTTAGAGTCATCTCGCATCATCAGACCTTATGGAGCGCAGGGAGCAAGAACTGATACCTAGCAAGCACCTTGAGCCAATTCCCTCCTTTGTGAGTGAACCCATCCCAAAGTGTGCATATACAATTTGGCCAACAAGTGAGGAAAGGTGGGAGAGGTGCAAGGATATTGGCCAGGTCCTAGCACGAGTGTCAGGGGTGCACTTAGCCAGGTGGAGCAAACTGTGCAAAGATTGGTGTGGCTCTGTGGAGATGGTGTCAGGTAGAGCTCCAGTTACAATGAGTGCCGGTTCAGGTTCGCTGTGTTCTCTCCAAAGAAGTTCAAAGAAAAGTCTGATATAGTTGCCAAGTATAAGGAAGGCTACAATCGTGGTGCAAGGATACAAGCAATGATCTTCAATTGTGGAAGTGGTCATCCTAAAAGCCTCCAAGGGTGCACAGTAGCTAAAGGATGTTGGCAAAGGCAAGGAGGTCCACACAAAAAGCTGTCTGGACATACAGTTACAGCGGGGTTGTGCGGGAGGACATTGCCAGGTTTGCTAAGGCTTGGGGCACCAAGATGGAGATTATAGAGTTTTGCGTAGTGCTCCCAAGCCTTGGAGAGACTTGGGAGACCATGGCAGGGATGCTGGAGGCAATCCCTGGAGCTTGAGGACGTGTCCCAAGCGAATTCCTGGAGATGTTCCAAGGATGCTCTAAGTTTGAGTGTTTTCTCATGTAACTTAGGGAGGAGTTTTTTTGAAAGATTGTAATATAACCCAATTGAGTTATGGGGTTGGATCCAGGTTTGTTAAATTGGTTAGGAGGTTAGCCAGTTAGTTGGTTGGTTAGTTGGTTATAAGTAATTAGGAAGCCCAACTATGTGAGGTGTTCTAACCAGTTTGTTATTGGCCCAAAAATCCAAGTCCTAACCTTCCATGTGATTGAGTCCTAATAAGATTCAAGAAGTTGTTTCAGTCCAACAAGAAGTCCAAGATTAGATGCCCAACTAATCAAGAAGTGGTTGACGCCCCATGTGCTATTTAATGCAAGGGTGGGGCATGCGATGGGAAAGGTGAACGCTAGTTTGCATGAAGAAAGAAGGCCGTGGGGGGAGTGCCCCCCTCTGGGGAGCGTCCACGGTTTAAGGCTTGTGACCGTGAGGCTTGGCTCACGGTCCAAGAGGAGCACACAAGGATTCCTCACGGTCATGTGGAAGACCGTGAGGAGGACTTGAGGACGCCCTTGGGGGCGTGGACCGTGGAGAGCCTCCTGGGTTTCAAGGAGGCCACAGGGAAGGGCTGTAGAGTGGTGCACATGGAGGGTTTTTCATGTGGAGAGCTTGGTGCCGTGGGTATTCCATGGGATTTGGAGAAGAGACGCACGTCGATGTATTGTCCATGCATGGCATACATGGGTTCTTGGAGCTTGAGACCTACAAGAGAGAAGACGTGCGAGACAGCGAGAAGCTTCTGGGTTTCAGAAAGGATGCTGTCAGGTATTGTCTTGTTTATTGTAACAAGGTTCTTCTCCAAATGAATAAAGCAATCTCTTTTTTTCTCCTGCATTTATATTTTCATTGTTGCATGATATTGAATCCAAGAACAGGTTATTGGGCTGTATTCTTTCATATTGCATCCGTGATCTTCCGCTGTGTATAGGTGCTAATTCAGATCTTCTAATAAATGGATTCAATATCTAAAATTTTTTTTCAATATTTAGATAGATAGCGGATAAGTACCGCCATAACTAATAACTTTTACAATAATTTGCTGTTAGCCTAAAAGTTGGCCTGCCAAGATTTCACCTCCACCAAGGATAGTAGATTCGTTCTCGTAAAAGCACATTTCCCTCCAAGATGGAATCTAAATTGCTACACGCATGGGAGATAAAATAGAATGTCTACACCGAGGTGGAATTTCTACAATTTCTAAATGACGTTCTTTTTATTGTAATCTTCCAGCACTTTAATGCTCCTTTCAATCAAACGTCTCGTCTGTTTGACTTAGAGTAAACGAAAATTTCTATGCTCAATCCACTCAACCAAGTGGCAACTGATCAATCTATCAAAAGTTCTCTTGGTCATGTGAGGGCCATGATTCCTCGTCCTCATGCGCCGTTAGTTCATGCAAGTATGTGCTTCCACGCATTGGCTGCTTAGCCATTTCCGGCACTCTCTCAATTGATTTTTTACCGAACACGAGAATTCGCTTTCCAACTCTCATTTCATTGCTTGTGATTCTAAGTTAGCAGGTCCCCAATTGCAACACAATCCACCATGCACGATCTTTGTCCACGAATCTATTATTCATATTGTGCTTAAGATAGCAAACTCAAATTAGCCAGGCACATTTTAGTTTTATGTATGTACGGTGCTTAGGAACCCACAATTTGCTATGTTGTGAGCATGTGCATCAGATGCGGGTTGTATCTTTTACATGAAAGGATGATTGATATTTTTTTGTGGCATGAATCATGGAATTATATTTTGCACAACTTTCAAGGTACAGTGTCTGTTTCATGATCTATACTAACAATGGAAGGGAGAGATTGGAATGCTTTGAAAGCTGTACAAAATGTGATACAATGATTCATGCGGTAAGAGAAGATTAATTATTCTTTTGTGTATAAGATACTCGAAAATATGTCCATCCAGTAGCAATCAAATGATAAAAATGGTTCAAAGGTATCTAAGAGGTCAATGGATGAGTTGCCTGTCCATTTCAAATTAATTAACCAGCGTGATGCTGCAATTAAGCAATGTTGATCGGTTATCTTCCGACAAAACACTTTAACCTCCCGAGACGTGCAAAGACATGCCGGTGACCCAATGCATGAGCTAAGCTTTTCTTGTTGTATGATGAGTCATAAGAGATCATATATCTCCAAGTTAGACACTCAATGTACCAAAAAGAAGAAACCCCAAAAGCCCTCACGGGGAATCCTTCGTGTGTTCACATTCCAAAATCAAGTCCGGGTATGTCCCTCTTCCATCTTGAGTTTCAAATATCTTCTTAAATTCTGATCAAGTCTCATATAACTCACTGGACCATTTGATATACTCTGTTTGAGCTGTAATCATGATATATCTGATCTGGATATTGTAATACGTTACGCAAGGCTATATCATACTACAATAATTGGGTACTGCAACCTTTTCGTCCTCAATAGAATATTAAGAACTATACAGAAATTCATATAATAAAGTAAATGCATGCATGTGTAAGGATATAGGTACGCATACACACGTACGCAAAAAAAAAAAAGTTCAATAGATTTTTATATATATAGGTATCTAATTGTTGCCGCTCTTCCTCCTGGACCGGGCTCGGTGGAGACTCCGGGGAGCTTCTCGACCAGTCGACCTGCAGAAAGTTTCTAGGCGCCGGAGGGGCTCCGGCGGGGATACTCCAATGCTTAAGTTAGAGGAGGAATCAGAGCAACAGAATAGAAAGAGTTAGGGAAAGGAGAAGAGGAACGTTACCCTTCTGCGGAGGTCCCCCGGGTGCCTTTTATAGGCACGGAGTGCCACCAAATTCTGTTAGAAAATAAGCTAGGAAAGCTCGAATATGCCCTCAGGAGAACCGGCGTGATGGCGAGGTCGTGGGTTGGCGGTGTGGTAGGAGCGTCAGAGTGATGGCCTGGCAGCAAGGGTCGTGGCCATGCGATGGAGTCCGCTACAACCGAATGTCAGAACTTGTCGGGAAGGAAGGCTCCTGGAAACCTCAGGAGGCCCTTCCAGCCACAGATCGGCCTCATCCTCGAAGAAGCCGACCGTGGCGCCCATCAGGACCTCAAAGAAGTCGATGTACGGGTGGGGAGATGTCCACCGACCCTGAAAGCTCCAAGGGTCAGCCTCGGGAAAGAGGGCCACGGGGTCCTCTTCGAGAACCGGGGAGTCGGACCCCGTGTAAGGATCAGCCGACCGGACGCCTGAGACCAGTTCGACCCGGGACTACCCGAATGGGCACAACAGTTGCCCCGCTGCTCTTGGGCTTTGAGGGGTCACATGGCTCTAAAGGGTAGGAGCATGATTGCGTGCACCTGCGGTGGACTCCGGGTCAAGGCGTCGGGTCGCTTCGAATCCCCCCTCGAACGGCTCTTTAGATAGCTGTCAGCCGCTCGTTGGAGCGCAGGCGAGGCAGTTAATGCAAGTCAGGCACCATAATGAAGGCCAAGATGTCCTGCATCGATTCGGGGAGAAGTGGAGCATCGCGCCATGTGGCGACATCTGGTCGGTCGGCATCACCCCCCAGGCTGGTCCTGTGCCGCTGATCCAACGCGCACGCTGATCGCCATCCGCACGACGGGACACTTCGACTTTCGAAACTCGAGTGGTCGCGGCTCCTGATGGGACGGCTGGGCACGCTCGAGACGGGCAGTCGCCTCCCTTTCTTCCTTCCCCCTTTCTCCCGGATGCCTATAAAAGGAGGAGGAAGCAAAGCGAGGAGATTTTTCCTGCTATGCCTGTGCTTCACGAGATAAGGCCTTCTCTTCCTTCTTCCATGAAACCCAGCTTCTAGGATTCCAGCCCCAGGTTAGTCCCAGTCCTCCTTCTTCTTCCAATCCCAATGGCGTCTAGTAGCAGGGGTTCGTCCCATAGGCCTAGGGACCCAGGGCCAAGCAAAATACCCTCAACCATGACCCGGGAATGGGTCGAAAACCTCAGAGCAGTATACGGCATCCCCTCCACCCTGCATCTTACACTCCTGGGCCGAGAGGGGAGGGCAAACAACCCGTTAGAACCAGGGAACCTCCCAATGCATGAGTCTCACCTTAAGACTAGCCTCAGGTTTCCTTTGCACCCTCTATTCATAGAGATCTTTAACTTTTATAGGGTAACTCCGGTGCAGCTGACCCCGAACAGCATTCGGGTGATATGCTGCTTCATTGTGTTATGCCATAGGGCTAGGTCCAAACCCAATCTGTCCCTCTTCGGCAACTTCTTCTACCTGAAGAGGGACTTTAGGAGTCGGGAGTGGGTCTTGTTTGTCCCTCGCCAAGGCCGAAAGATCTTGAAGTGCCTCCCGTCGGCCGTCCACGGGTGGAAGGCTAGGTTCTTCTTCGTCAGCAGTCTCGAACCCTGGGGGTTCGAGCCGTTGTGGAGAGAGCCGCGGGCAAGAGTCCGCAAGGGGAGGTCAGTTTCGGCAGCCGACCTGGGCACGTTCAATGAGATTAGTAGAGCCGGCCCGGCGACGGCATTCGAGCTGCTAAGGGAGGGGGCCCTTCATCAGGCGGGGATCAGCTCCCAAGGAAACCTAGGCAAGGGCCAACCCCTCTCCTATAGATCCTTTAGCTCTTTTTTCTTTTCCCTCACTAACTCCGAGTTTCTGGTGACAGGAGGAAGGATGCACCGGATTGACAAGTCCAAAGTCATCCGATAGGCTGTGCGGAAGCGGGCCATCCAAGAATCAGCCCCCACGCCAGCTGCCGAACGACAGAAAAAGAGACGGGAGGAGGAGCGACCCGTCCCCATCGTCAAGGTCGAGTCAGATGGAGATGGCATCCCCCTCACCGAGTGCATGGCAATGAGGGTGGCGAGAGCGCCGGCTCCGCCGGGTGGGCCAGTCATCCGATCATAACAGGGGCAGCCGGAGGCTCTGGTATAACCGCAGCGTCAACCCCTACACCAATTGGTGCAGAGGAGGTAGCCCCTTCGACCGACAAGGGCAAGGGGCCGGCTGTGGAGGGGGCAGCCGACAGCAAAGCTGGGCAGTCGGATGAAGAGATCCGCCAGGAGGAGTTCCAGCACTGGCGCGCACTTGACCACCCCCGGAGGGCGCAGAGCCTACTGAGGGGGGCCATGACGGACGCCGACTGGGAGATATCGATCCAGAGAAATCTGATCGACGTGACTATGGAGTCTTACCACGACTTCATGAGGGTAAGGACTTTACCTTGCTTCTTTACTCCATCGTCTTTCCTTCTTCAAGTATAATACTAACCTGGTCGTACACTCGCAGCTCCTCCACGATATCTCCCTCATGGATGACGGCATCTGCAGAGTGGTGCACGCCGCCAAGACCTCCGCGAAGAGGGTCCAGGAGCTGGAGGCTGCCCAGGAGACTACAATGGCATCCCTGAAATTGTCCGGAAAAAACCTGGCGGCAGCCCAAGCGGAGGTTGAGTCGGCGAAGGCGGCTTTGAAAGAGGCCGAGAGCCGGCTGGCCGATCGCGAGGCCAAGTTGAAAAAGAGGAAGGCGAAAGCTGACTCCCTCATCCACCGGCTGGGCGAGGAAGAGTAGCGGTCGGCGGAGGCCGAACGAGCGACTGCAGCACGGTTGGCGATCCAGCTCAAGGAGACCAAAGAGCTGGCTGCGAGACAAGTACAGCGAGGTGTGGCGGCATACAAAGCCTCCAGCGGCTTCACTGAGGATGTGGAGGAAGCGGCGGCGGACTTCTACAGGGAAGGCTACGACGACGCCCTGAAGAAGGTGAGCTCGCTCTTCCTGAGGCTGGACCTGTCAGGCATCGAGCTACAAAACCCGACCGAGGGAGAGGAGACCCAGGTGAGGCTTTCAGCAGAAGGTGAGGCAGGAGCAGCCAGGGTCGAAGCTCTAGCGCCAGCCGACATGGAAGAGGTGGCCTCCCCAGAGGAACCTCCGACCGCTGCAATTCCATCCGGTCCCTCTGTTGTAGCCGATGGGGCCGAAGCTGTGGCCCCTGACGTATCTCCTATGGGTTGGACCTAAGAAGTTTGTAAAGGTCCGACCCACTTTCTTTTGTAAACGCCTTCTTTTGGAATGAATGAAAAAGTCTTTCTTTTGAAATTCTTCTAATGTATGTGGGCGTGAAACCAACATCTTTACTCCAAAATTTTTTTTAGTATCTCCGGTCGGCTCCATGCTATCGCAGGGCCACGAGCTCCTTCGAGACGGTCGACGGGCATGAAACAAGTATTTTTTCTTCCGAAATTTCTCTAAGTTCTCCCGGTTGGCCCGCCCGGGCCAAAAGCCGATAGGGTAGTTGAGAATGGTAACTTAATTTGAGCCGGATACCTGGGCACTTGCTCCTGATCCCCGTCCGCAGGTCGGCTCCTGCTATGGTCCGCCTCCTCCGCGGTCTCACGGGGGTTGTCTCAGGATGGTTGCCGACCAGGGTCGGACTTTCGGAGTGGGCTGCCCTAGAGCCTCTACCGACCGGAGTCGGACTTTCGGAGTGGGCTTCCCTAGAGCCTTTGCCGACTGGGGTCGGACTTTCGGAGTGGGCTGCCCTAGAGCCTCTGCCGACCAGGGTCGGACTTTCGGAGTGGGCTGTCCTAGAACCTCTGCCGATCGGGGTCGGACTTTCGGAGTGGGCTTGAAGGAGTTAAAGAAGTTTGTAGACTTTATTGATAATACTTGCGAAGGTTGTCTACATTCCATGGGCACGCTATCTGCTGCCCGTCCAAGTGTGCGAGTCGGTAGGTTCCAGCCCGAATTACTTCATTGACCCGGTATGGGCCTTCCCAATTAGGGGAGAGCTTCCCCTGTTCGGTCGGCCTCGAGACCTTCGTCTTCCACAAGACCAGATCTCCAACTTGGAAGGTGCGTGTCTTAACCCGTGAATTGTAATATCCGGCCATCCTTTGACGGTAGGTTGCCATCTTCATACTCGCCCGGAGTCGGGTTTCGTCCAGCAGATCTAGGTCAACCCTCCGTTGCTCCGAGTTGGCCGACTCAGCGAACCGGTCAATCCACAGGGATAGTAGAGAGACCTCTATGGGGATGACCGCCTCACTCCCATAGGTCAAGTTGAACAGGGTTTCCCTCGTTACCGACCGGGCAGTCGTCCGATATGCCCAAAGCACTGAATGAAGCTCTTCTGCCCAGAGCCCCTTGGCTTCATTCAGCTGGGTCTTTAACTCATGCAGAATCGTCTTATTGGTGACCTCAGCCTCTCCATTGGATTGAGGGTGAGCGATCGACATAAGCCGATGGGCGATGTGATATTGTTGACAGAAATTCCGGAACAGAGAGTTATCAAACTACCTTCTATTATCAGTGATGATCGTCTTCGGAATGCCAAACTGGAAGATAATGCAGTTCTGGACAAAGTTTTCCACCTTGGCCTCGGTTATCTATGCCAATGCTTCTGCCTCCACCCACTTAGTGAAGTAATCAATGGCCACGAGGAGGAACTTTCGCTGACCAGAGGCTGGGAGAAAAGGTTTCAGGATATCCATGCCCCACTGTGCAAATGGCCAAGGCGTCGTGAGTGGGATCAATTGGCTGGCTGGCCTCCTTTGGATGCCGGAGTACCTCTGGCATGCATCGCATTTTCGTACAAAGTCCAAGGCATCCTTCTGGATTGTAGGCCCCGCTCTTCCTCCTGGACCGGGCTCGGTGGAGATGCCGGGGAGCCTCTCGACCAGTCGACCTGCAGAAAGTCCCTAGGCACCGGAGGGGCTTCAGCGGGGGATACTCCGATGCTTAAGTTAAAGAAGGAATCAGAGTAACAGAATAGAAAGAGTTGGGGAAAGGAGAAGAGGAACGCTACCCTTCTGCGGAGGTCCCCCCGGGTGCATTTTATAAGCACGGAGTGCCACCAAATTCTGTTGGGGAATAAGCTAGGAAAGCTTGAATATGCCCCCAAGAGAACCGGCGTGATGGTGAGGTCGTGGGTTGGCGGCGTGGCAGGAGCGTCAGAGTGATGGCCTGGCAGCAAGAGTCATGGCCATGCGGTGGAGTCCGTTACAATCGAATGTCAGAACTTGTCAAGGAGGAAGGCTCCTAGAAATCTCAGGAGGCCCTTCCAACCACGGATTGGCCTCATCCTCGAAGAAGCCGACCGTGGCACCCATCAGAACCTCAGAAAAGCCGACACACGGGTGGGGAGACGTCCACTGACCTTGAAAGCTCCGAAGGTCGGCCTCGGGAAAGAGGGCCGCGGGGTCCTCTCCGAGAACCGGGGAGTTGGACCCAATGCAAGGATCAGCCGACCGGATGCCTAGGACCGGTCCGACTCGGGACTAGCCGAATGGGCACAACACTAATCATGTGTTATTTCATAAATACATTCATACGTACTCAACTGCAAAACCAAATACAAACTTTAATTACTTCATTATATGTTGACGCACACGTACCACAAATGAACAGCTAATTGTGTAATAACTCTTAAATGTATCGCCGAATATGGTGGGATTTGTGTACCAAAATCACACTTTAGGGCCCATTTAGTTGGGAATAACCCGTATAGAAAAGTAAATCTATGTTAGATTATTATGTTTAATGTTTTGTACAAAACGTAAAAGAGAAAGATGATAAAATAAATGATAGATTCTATATTTATTTTTTTAAAAAAATATAAAATAAATACCACCAGGAGGATGGTATTTATTTTTCCATACTAGATTACTAAGTGAAGATAATCTAAAAAATCTTTCTTAACAAAAATGCCCTCACTTACATTATATTAATATTGCATTAAATATACAATATAATTAATATTAATTATATTAATATATTATAAATATATTAATATATTGATTAATAATACTTATGAATAATACTTCATTTAATATATTAATATATTTATTAATAAATATTAGTCATTAAAAAAATTTAACAAATTCTTACTCATTAACAATTATCCAACATAGGAATTACTAATAATTAATATATGTATTTATATACCAAAATATATAAAAATATATTTATAAAAAATATATTTTCTAATATGTATAATTAATTAAAAATATTTATTAATTCATGTAATATATTTCAATATTTGAAATAGCTAATATTAACAATTTTTATGTAAATGAAATATAAATGACTAATAAATGGATTTAGAAAAAAGTATCATTACTTGAATTGTTTATTCGAGGGCTTAGTTGACCAAACATAATTATATTTTTTCGATGTTAATTTTTAGAGTAATTTTCTACGAACAAAATATGGTAAAATTTATTTTTTTCGATAATAATATTTTTCATATAAATGATATTTAGAAATCTAGGTTATATAGTAATCTGACGTACCTTAACCAACCTCGGGGAACATCGAATTGAAAACAGATCTTTTATTATGTTGTCAAGTCCCTTGGGCACCAAACTAGGAATGGATCTAGGATTTTTATTTAGTATGGATAAATTAATAAAAGATATTAAGATAAAATTTTATAGAAAAAATATAAAATATAATAAAAATTAATTATAATTTTTTCTACAATTATCCTTGATAAATTTTCATATTTTGAAAGTACCGTAAGATGCTTTTATTGTCAATACTACAATATATTATCAAGAATAGATATTTTTCTAGCCATTATATATATATATGGTTTTGTAAGATAATAACATGGTAGGTATCAAAAAAATGTATAAAAAATAATCGAGTTAAGAAATATATATAAAAATTGCTATATTTATGAAAATAAAATAAAAAAATTTATATATATGTAGCAAAAAATTTAGCAACCAAATAATAACTTGAAGTCTTAAAATGATATTTGTACACATTCCCTTTGTTCATATATATATATATATATATATATATATACCCTCTCAGCTTTGTTCTTTCTTTTAGATATTTTATAATTTATTTATAATACTCAAGAAAGTTTTGTGCAGCTTTTTAGCCCTCACTATCCCTCTTCCATCTTTTTATGATATTTTTTTAAAATTTTTTAATTTTTTGCTCTTAAAGGATGTGAAAAATTTTGTTATTTATTTATTTTAAGTTCCAATCTTTTTATATCCTTTAAAAATGCATTGTTATTAAATATTTTAACTTTAAATTAATTTATCCATACATAATATTGATTACTTTTGATAATTTAGTAAAGATTACATTAAAAACTTATATTATTTTATATTTATAATATAAAAAATAAAAATATCTGTGGGGCAGTTTGCTTCTATTGCCTCCATGATGCATCCGTCCCTGCATTAAACTCCGAGGTAGATAGCTGGCCATGGTCACTGATTCCCATGAATTTCTTGAATTAATTGAGAGCTTGTGAAACACCATAAAGAATATAGTTAAGCTGTTATTGATTTTTCTTACTTTTATGGGAAGAGCTAGTGATTCATGTGACTAGACAAGGACAAAGGAGTAGAAAAAGACATGCATGACTTTGCAAAAGCTAAAGGAGGAAAAGAGGGAGGGGATGAGTCAGCGAGGTAGATGATAGGTGATTTGTGAAAAAGGCTCACTCCCTTAAAAGTCTTTCTGTATATATAAGCACTCACATGCTCATGAGAAACCGAACGGAGGCAGAGTAAAGGGAAGCAAAGGAAAAAGAAAGATTTAAGAGGAAGGAAAAGGAGAGTTTGGGTGGTCTTTGAGGTAGTAGCAAAGCTATTTGCCATGGGAAGGCCTCCTTGCTGTGATAAGGTTGGCGTCAAGAAAGGGCCTTGGACTCCCGAAGAAGACATCATCTTGGTCTCCTATATCCAAGAGCATGGGCCTGGAAACTGGAGAGCTGTCCCTACGAATACTGGTGAAGTGCCCAATATCCTATATTTTGTTTGCCTTTTTCCTTGCTCAGCTGCAGTGGTCTGTGAGGATTTCTGTCTGAAGTGTCCCATATTTTCCACTTCTCTTGTTGCAACTTGATTTGCTCTCATATTACCAAATATCAACCATTTTTATGTCTTTAGTTGTCCTTTCGCTTGCTTTTTAATTTGATTCAACTTTCTTTTTCTTAAAGAAGAATTGCTTAAACTAATTTAAATGGACTTGTACCAAATTCTGATCTTCTAGTTTAAGTTCCTTCGTACTCATCATTGATGTTGTAGCTTTGCAAGATTTTTTTTTTTGATTCCTTGAATATCTTTCTTGTACGTATTACTCGAGAAAAAAATATCTCAACTTTCTGTTCTTTAAATCGTAGGCTTGCTAAGATGTAGCAAGAGTTGCAGACTCAGATGGACCAATTACCTCAGACCTGGAATCAAGCGTGGTAACTTCACGCCACATGAAGAAGGAATTATCATCCATCTTCAGGCCTTGCTTGGTAATAGGTAATCTTAGTTATTTTCTTTCATTCCATTCCATCGCATTTCATTCACAAAAATAATGATTGTGTTTTCAATTAAATGATTATCTTAATCCATGCTATGAATTGCCATATGATTAGGAAGAGAGAAGAAGAAAAAAATTTAGAATCATGATAAGAACATGAGATAATTAAAGAACTCAAGACTGATAAACCTTTTGCTTCTCTCTACTTATACAAGCCACTCTTCTTTGGCCTGTAGGTGGGCAGCAATAGCTTCTTACCTTCCCCAGAGAACAGACAATGATATAAAGAATCACTGGAACACTCATCTCAAGAAGAAGCTTAAGAAGAACCAGACAGCAATTGATAGCTATATGATCTCGTCTGACTCAGGCCCCAGATGCCATGACCTAATGTCCAATGGCTACAACATGGAGGGAATTAGTATCCCAGACCTCCCTGAAACCCACTCACCACCCCCGAGATTCTATCAGTGTCCCTCGACTTATGCTTCCAACACCGAAAACATCTCAAGACTCCTTCAAGAATGGATGTGGTCCTCACCAAAGTCCGCACAAGACAAGCACCAACAGGGCACCATCATCAACAACGATGACAATGAATCATTGCAAGGGAGTCAAGCTAAAGGTGATCAAAGGAGCTGTGCTGCAATAGCTAAAGACGACCATGACTCGCTGCTCTCATTCGAGAATCTTGTTAGCAGCATTGCCTGGGAGAAATCATCGTCGGTCGACTCGGTACTCCAAGGGATGCAGCACGCGCCGGCCGATGCTGAGGACAAACATGGGGTGGCGGATGGTGAACAACAGCCACCCTTGTCTTTGCTGGAGAAGTGGCTTCTTGATGAGACCTCAGTGCAGGTGGATGGCCTCATGGAACTTCCTGCTGACTGCTTCTTGAACCCAATGTTGTAACTGGCCTATCTGAGCCCTCTAGATTCCTCTACCGAGCTTTGCATTAGTGAAAACAAAAACAAGGTGCATAAGCTGTCCAATGGCCAAGTAGTGCTACTATCATCCAAGAAAACTTTAGGAATAAGTATGGAAGGTAGTGAAATGTCAGGATTAACATATGAAGGTAGTCACCAAATGTAAGATAAGCAGCAATGTTCCTTGGAGGATCACATGAAATAAACCATCTATCCTGCCTTAAGCTTCATGGGATCGTTTTTCGTTTCTTTCCTATATTTTTATATCGAAAAGTATATCCCTATTCTCGTAGGTTAATGGGAGGCCATCTTCAATCAGATCTCTTTGGTTGATTTGGAATAGGAGAAGAATTAGAAAAAAGAAATGGAAATTTTGGGACAATTTAATTTGGTGATCCAATCGAGAAGAGAAAAAAATTATCTAAATTTGCTTAACTCAAATCTTTCGAAAAAAATCTAGAAAAGATGAAAGAATTGTGAAAACATGACTTAAGTCCAATTTCTTTCATTAATCTAAAATCGAAAAACATAGCAACTATTTATAATTGGTTAGATCTGCTCTTGCACAATTTAGACCGAATTTCTCTTCCTAATTTTAATAGAACTCTCTTTTTAAAATAAACACAACTAAATATTTTCTAGATCTCATAGTAGTTTGCTCTCCCTTTCAATGGAGTTTCCTGTTAATGGCCAGGACATAGCTTTAATCTTAGTAAGTAAACATTGCTCTACAATCATCTCCCACGATTTTTCCAAAATGATATGACCCTCTTCCATGGATAGAATATTTCTTCTATAAGCTTTTTTGCTTTCATTATTTTTTTCATGATCCACAAATATATAACATGGTTGTTGATATGGCCCAACCGCTGACGTGGAACCCATGATGGTAACAGCCGGCCGCACTGGTGGGAAGTGCCAAATAGATGCGGCGCCCAAATGAAGATCCGAGGGTGAGGCCCTGGCTGAAGTCAGCTCCCATCCGGGATCGAGCTCCTAGCCGAGGATGTGCTCATGCGTTCCAAGGGCGAGCCCCTAGTCGAGGTCAGCTCCTATCCAAAATCGAACCCTCGGTCGAGGACATGCTCATGCATTCTGAGAGCAAGTCCCTGGCTGAGGTCAACTCCCATCTAGAGTCGAACTCCCGGTCGAGGACGTACTCATGCATTCCAAGGGCAAGCCCCTGGCCGAGGTCAGCTCCCATCCGGGATTGAGCTCCCGGTCGAGGACGTGCTCTTGTATTCCGAGGGTGAGCCCCTGGCCGAGATCAGCTCCCATCCGGAATCGAGCTCCCGGTCGAGGACATGTTCATGCGTTCCGAGGGCGAGCCCCAGACTGAGGTCAGCTCTTATCTGGGGTCGAGCTCCCAGCCGAGGTCGTGCTCATGCATTCTGAGGGAGACCCCCGGTCGAGATCAACTCCCATCTAGGGTCGAGCTCCCGATCGAGGTCGTGCTCAAGCTTTCCAAGGGTGAGCTCCTGGGATAGAGCTCCTCTATCTAGCCAAGGCCAAAGTTCCTGTCAGAAGCAAGAAAGATAGAAGATCAGTAGATGTTCAGACTGTACCATGGAAACTCCCAGCTACCTGCAACCTTCGGGAGGTGGCGCACACCCTACCAGAAATTCAAATTCTGCAAACACGCTACCCGCATGTTCTGTGCAATGCGTACTCAACCAAGCTCCAAGCCCTATAGCATGCTGCCATGTCCACGACCATACAACCAAGAGGATCCAACCCTCGTGACACAGAACCTGTACCTCCTCCAAGAGGAGTATTTCATTAAGGTCCCAAGCCTTGCGACATTCCGACGGTCCCTCCTGAAATAAAAATGCCCCATCGTGGCTCAGGGCTCAGTGGCACGGTGCCTGCCCCTCCTATGAAAAATTGCACCACTAGAGAGACAAGATCTGTACTATGCTGGAGAACATCCCTAATGGAAGGATCTCCTTTTGAGGACCGGTTCGATAGGGGGGAGGCCATAGACAAAGGAAAACCCCTCCCGAAAGGGATACCAGGAAAGGGACATCTCAGTAAAGCTTCAGACTTTGTCTGGACCATCCTTCTCATATAAAATATAGAAAGGATCCCAAGGGAGAGAGGCAACTAATAAGACTCAGAGAGAAAACGGGCAAGGAACCAGCCAAGGAGACCTCCCAGCTCTCTAATCTCCACTTCACCTTCATTGTCTTTCCATTTTCTTTCATCTCACTATCATCCTCTATGTAGAGAGATCCCAAACTCTCCGCTATAGAAGTTTTGTTCTCCTTGATCATTCCAACTGACTTGATCATCGAAGTGTCCCCACCGGAATTCCCAGCCCGGGTCCCCTCTCTTTTATAGGTCACGCCGATTTTGGAGCTAACTAGAGAAGAAGACCAAGTGCCCATTGGGAGCCCGACGAGTCCGCGATACGTCAGAGCTACAGTCCACGACGATCCAGGCAGCAACAGTTGTAATATAAAGTTGATGAATTTTGCTTTTGCTCTATTGATTTCCTTTCCAAATTATGGCATATGCCCTCTATTTATACCAGTGATGTCCTCCTTATTTGAGTTGGGATCTTCCGGCTAAAATAGTAATTTTCTACTACTTTGCAAAGGTCTACTCTCTTTAATTGAGTTAGACTCCTCTTCTAATTTGAAGAGATTGAAATCTTCCCTCTTTTAATGCTTTATCCCACATGGTATTAGATTCCGCTCCTAATTAAAAAAAATGCAAATTATAGAAGTTATATAATTATTTTATTTTTTTTCAAAAGTTTATGCAAAAGCTAGATCTTGATTTATACATCCATTTTGTCTTCAGTCACATTGCTAAATTCTTTCTAAATTGGAAGTCATGTCCTTCTGAATTTTCATTACTTGATTAAGCCCTAAAAATGGCAATTTTTACTCTAGAAGCTTGTTCATACCTATCCAAAGTAGCAACATTGGTCAGCTATGGATCTCATGGCCCTCCTAGATCAAAGCTTCTCCTAGTTGGGAGTTAGCTCCTGCTAAATTAAAATTCAAGTTGAAGAAATGCTTACTTTCCCATCCTATAGCTAAATCTCTTAGCTTTCTAATTTAAATTTGTTCTCTACCATAAACTTTCCATCCTAGATGTTGGAGACAATTTTAGATAGGAGATGAAGTTGTTGAAGTTCAAACATCAATCAAGTCACAAATTCTATAAGTTACGTGATCTTCCCTCTAGTTGGTGAAAATAAGACTTCATATCAACATATACTAAGGTGGAAGCTCAACTTTGTCGTTCAATGTACTTTGAGTACTGTTGCTGCGTCTTCTCCCTGACCGGGCTCAATTGGCTATGCTGGAGTGCTCCTCTCCCGGTACCTGCAAAAAGGTCCCCGAGGGCCGGTTGTTGTTCCGGCGGGGGACACTCCGATGCTTAAGTTAGCGGGAGCTTAAGGGCAACAGAATGGAGGAAGATGAATGGAGATCACGCATGGAAAGGGAAGAGAGTACTTAGCCCCAAATGAGGTCCCCCGATCACTTTATATAAGTGTGAAATACTACCAAATTTTGTTACGGGATGGGTTGAGAATGTCCGATTTGCCCCTAAGAGAATCAGGATAATGGCCAGGTGGCATCGGGACATGGCGACGTCATGGTATCCGTTGTAACAGAATTTGATACCAGCTGGAAAGGACCTCTGGAACCTTCGAGCTATTTCTGGAGTGAGAATGAGTCGGTCGGACTCAACAGAAGAATGTCCGTCAAGCCTTCTAAGGAGCAGACCGGTCAGACCTCGACGAAAGTGGATCGTTCGGACCTCTACTTCAGTGGGTCGGCCGGTCGGACTTCAGAGAAAGAGGAGGTCGGTCGGACCTCGACGGAAGAGGGTTGTTCGGGTCTCTCTTTCAGTGGATCGGTTTGTCGGACTTCTAGTAGGAAGAGATCTGACTAACTTCAGCAGGAACGGGTCAGCCGCCCAGCCGGAGGACCGCTAGCTCTGGTTTAGCTTAGAAAAAAGCCGGTTGTGTGCAACAGTTGGCCCCCTGCTCTTAGCCTTTGAGGAGACACGTGGATTCGAAGGACAGGAGCACCATCTTTGCGCAAGTCGCGTTCGTCCTTGTGACAACCGAAAACTTGACCAGGAATGTTGCATCTGATCCTTCGAATCTCCCATGATCGGCATCAGGGACAAGTGTCGACCCCGCATTGGGGGCGTGGGAGCTGCAGTTAATGCAAAGAAGGCATCATGATGAAGGCCAGGTTGGCCTGTGCAACGGTTGGAATGCAGGGACGAGCCGTGCAACCTGGCAACATCTGAGCGACCGTTGTCACTCCTGGGGCAATCTTTTTGCCATTGATTCAGCCTTCACGCAAATCGCCACCTACCCGCTCCCATCAACCAGTCACCTCAACTTCTACGGCGTGGAACATCACACCGAACGATGAGATGGTTACAGCACCCACAGGGTGAAGGAAGGTGCTTCTCCGGAGACCTATAAAAGGGGGGCGAGATGCTCAGGAAGAACTTCCTGCTGTGATTGCACCTCGTGAGAGAAAGAGAGCATCTCCCCCTTCCACAGTTTTCAGTCTTCTAGGAACCCAGCACCAAGTCAGTCCCTCCTGTCTTTCTCCTTCCTCCACATTAATGGCGTTCGGTAGCCGTGGTCCGGTCCAGGAGAAGACGCAGCAACAAGTACCCAAAGCTTTTCTCTCATCTGCTTATACTTCATGCATATTTAGATCATATATCAAGACTCCACATTGTAGGGGTCTTAGGTTTTGATAGTGGCTTGATTTGATAGGGAAGAAAGAAGGAATTTCTTCAACCTGCTAAACTCAACCAATGCTAAAATCCCTTCCTAAAAGCTTAAGTCTATTAAATACACACCACTTATAGCATCATAATTCTACTTCCATTGACAAAGTATTATTCTAATTAAATTTAACTTACCTCCTTGAGACATATAGCAGAACATGGTGGCATCAGGCTTCATCTTATAGATGACTCTATATAGTACATCAATAGTTTCACATCTATATATATTCACTACAAGCTTGTCGTCGCTACTAAAATGTTTTATAGATAAAGAATGATGACACGAGAACTTGCCATCGCTAATAATAGTAACGATGGCAACCAAAGCATTAATGATGGCACATCCGTTGCTAATACTATTTAAGTTTTATATTTTTATTTTAAAAATTTAGTAGTAATGGATATTTTCACTTTTACCAATAGGATTGCTGTTGTTAAAAGTTTTTTAAATTTTAAATTATTTTATTTTTCTATAAAATTTATTAGCGATGAGGTTTTTTTATTAGCAACGGTAAATGTTGTCACTAATAATGGTTTAATTTTACTACTTTAAATTTTAAATTTTTTAAAATTTCAATTTTTTAAAAAATATTAATAGCGATGAATAATATCTTATTAGCGATGGAAGTTAGCTATTGCTAATAAGGTCACTATTTTCAATATAGTACCAACAATTGTTAGTAATGGTAATATTGTCATCGCTAAAAATGTCGATATAACTTTTCTCAGATGGAAAATTGGCCAAAAGTTTTCGCCTCTTTTCCATGGTTTTTGCCTCTCCTGCACTACTTCCCTCCTTCCCTTATTGTTTAGCCCCCTTCCTGCACTGTCCAACCCCCTTCCCGCACCATCCGACCTCCCTATGTCGTTTGGCCCCCTTCTCACACTGTTCGGCCCTCCTCCCCATGTCATCCGGCTCTCTACCCTCACCATCCGGCCCTTCTCCCTATGCCATCCGGTCCTTTCCCCTTGCCATCCGATCCATCCCCATCACCATCTGGCCCCTCTCCTCACCATCTAGTCCACTCCCTGTGTCGTCTGGCCTCCTCCACATGCCATCTAACCCTCTTCCCCTCGCCATCCAGCCTCCTTCTTGTACCATTCGGCCCTCCACCCCATGCCATCCAGCCCTCTCCATTGCCATCTTGCCTTCCCTTGTCATTCAACCCCCTTCCCATGCCATCTAGCCCCCTTCTTGCACCGTACGGCCCCCTTCCCGTGCCATCAACCCCCTCCTTGCTCCAATTTTTTTGGCACCATTCTTAGGTGTTGCCATTCATGCCTCGTTTCAATACCCCTATAGTTAGGTCTGTGTAGTAGTTTTTATTTATTCCTACTTGGTAAGTAGTAGTGATGGTGGTGGTGACAGTAATAGAGCCATCACTAAAAATTTATTTATATTTATTTATTTATTTATTTAAGTATGTATTTATTAGTTATTTTTTAATTAATTATTAGTTATTTAGTTACTTAATTCAATAGTTATTTATTTATGTAAATAATTATTTAATAATAAATTATTATTTTAACTAATTATTAATTAATTAATAATGTAATTAATTAGTTTTTTATTTAGTTAATTAATAGATTATTTAATACTTAGTTTTAAATTTAATTATTTAATTATACATCAATTAGCTATTTATTTGATTAAGTAGTTATTTATTAGTTATTTAGTTATTGAATTAATTATTTTTTTATTTAAGTAAATAATTATATAATGATAAGTTATTATTTTAATTAATTAATTATTAATTAATTAATTAATTATGTAATTGCTTAGTTTCTTGTTTAGTTAATTATCAATTATTTAGTAATTAGTTTTTAATTAATTAATTAGTGATTTATTTAATTAAATAATTGATTATTTATTAATTAGTTGTATAGTTCATTACTTAGATATTTATTATTTAATTAGTTAATTAGGTATTTATGGATGCATGTCCTACATGCATGAGATTCGAGTTTTGGTATATAGAGTACAAGTGAGATCCTATGCTATCTCAAGGTGTGCAAATGGACGTTCATCTTAGAATGAGTGATATCAAAAATGATCAATAATCTAGCTACATAGGTGCATCGTCTCTAGTCGATGGATATAGTACTAGAAAAGATGTCTCGTCTTATTTCCCCTCTCCAGTAAAAACTATAGATTCATATTTTTAGATCTTTTAGAAAAAGTATTTAGTCAATTTATATTCACCTATATTTGACTGTCATCATCCTCTTATATTATCTTATTTTAATATATATGAATTATTGTTATTGGTGAATTAATATTTTATAATAGTATTATATTGAATTAATTGATTGGATATTTATTTTTCATCAAAATTTATATTGCATAGAATCATAAACCTATCAATTAATTAATACGTATATTCTATGGTATCCATATATTTATATATTCTTATATGGGTGGAAGAATTAATCGTATTAGTCAATTAATTATCCATTTTGAATAATTTGAGAATTGCAAATAATTTTATAGGTAGTTACAGTAATAAAATTGTATGTTGAGAGTTCAATAAAAATTTTGGATAAATTTTTTTTAATTTTCTTCACACATCTTCAATCATGTGAGGAGAACTAAGAAAAAATACTGTCAAAATTTTTATTGGTCCCTATTGCATATCATTTGATTAATGTAATATATCTATATAATTAATGCAAATCTTGAATGGAATAGAATATTTATCTATTAGTTTGTGAAAAGATGCATTAAAAGATATTAGATGGTTGTTGAATACTAAGTTCGTATCCCATTGTTAAAGATAAAATTTGGAAGAATGAGAATGATCGGAGGTGGCAATCCAGATGCAAGATATAAAAGTTTAGATATTCATCTCTCATTGTTCTCATTTTGCGACTTTCATCTTTAGTGATAATTTAATCTAATGCATTACCTTTAATCATTTTAAACACTTGTCTTTCCATGTTAAATAATAAAATAATTGGTAGGCCAGGATGTCTTTTATTTGTATATATAGAATTCTTAAATAGTATATCATAGATCGTAGTTAGATGGATCATCGAGTTATCAACGGGATGATTTCTGCTAAATGTAAAGAGGGATTCAAGTACTTCTATGATTATACTTTTGAAAATATGATACTCTTATTTGAAGGATGGGTTCATTGTCCTTATAATATATATGTCAATAAAAAGATGCTTAATAAGAATACAATAACTATCTATTTATATAAGAGTGGATTTATGCAAAACTACAAGCAATGGTATTTGCATGGATAGACATGGGAGTGATGGGAATTCTTCCAAGGTGCTAGGAATCATACAACATGCGGAAGTGAATTTCAAAATAAAATTCTAAGCATGAAACCCTAATATGTCTAGAAAACCCTAATTCCTAGGAACCTCTCATGCAATATCAATTAATGAAACATAAATGGAGTCAGAAAACATACCTGGATCACTGAAATCCAATCCTCTCCATGAGGCTCACAAGTGCAAGCCCTCCAACGGTGATCCACACAGGAATTGACCCAAGAAAGAATTCCTACTTCGGTTGCTTGCTTGACTAGAACTTTCTTTGACAGCCTTCTTGACTTCCTCCTTTATAGGACACCCTGTCCTGCTGTAGGGCACTCTGAATGCTCTTCAAAACCACTCTTAGACTTAGGATAGCCCTCCTTTAGAATATTCTAAGCTTATGTCTTAAAATCTAAGACTTGTCCTGGAGGAAAAAGCCTTGTCTTAAAAAGACAACCTTTGTCTTAAGGGAGGGAGAGAAGAATAGCTGGTGGCGTTTCTTTTTTATCAGAAAAGAATTGCCAAGGCATCAGATTACCGTGCCTTTTATAGAGTGGGTTGGGGCACCTGATATGCCTCTTCTGCAACCATCTAATAAGACCCTTCAATGAGAAGGAGTCTTATAGATGGATAAGCATATCATGATAAGCCACCTTTTTGTCTCTTCAATTACCATCAATTAATCCCCTTCTGCCACTTGAAAATACCGATCAATTTGAAGCCAAGGGACGTGACTTCTGAAATGTGGCATAGGAGAAAATTCAAGAGCCTTCAAACAGAAGGACTCTTGATCTCAATTAGCGCCATAATGAAGAGACGCGTCTCTTCATTATGTGCCAAGCCTTTTCATGCAAAAACCACCTGCTTTGACCGGTCCAATCCTATCTAATGTGGCGTGGAGATAACGAGTCCCTTTGGACTCTAACCAGCATTTGTGATTCATCTGCAGAAGGACTCTTGGTCCTTCTACGCTTCCTTTCTTTGGCACATGCAAATAGGCGCCCATGAGTCCCATGCGCCTTGGACTCTTGTCCAAGTTGCATTACATGTCCAAATTAAATCAGATAAAATATGATATAGGCTTCCTTAATTAGGACATGTCCCAATTTAAGTTTCTTTTAAATTGGTTAATCAATTTAGCAAGCAACTAGACCCAAATCAACTTGGGTTAGGAATTAGGTTAGCCTACACATGCTAATATGCAACCTAGCTAACCAATTAGGATCCCATGACCCTAATTAAATTATGAATGATTTTCTTTGTCAATTCCCTAACGTGTGTGACCCATTGGGTTCCACATCTAGCTAGTAGTAGGTTCAGGTTTGAGCCGATTCGATCCGATCAAACCCAATTGACCTAATTAGGTCAAATTGGCTCACCTAATTGTCCAACTCAAATCACACATTGAATTGACTCATGAAACTAAATAAATTGGTTCATAAAAACCTACAAGACAAGATTGACGTCTAGCAATGTATCATGCCTACCCGGAAGATGAGGAATTTGGTGAAAATTATCAAAGTACCCTTCAGTAGTAAGTTACCATGCAATTCAATCTATCGATCTCCCATTATCCCGATTAGGTGATAGGTATGGATATATGTCAAACCCTAACACTTAATCATATCGAATCTCATCTTGATCATGAGGACTCAGCTGATGCTAATTAGAAACCAATTCCAATCTCATCTTGCTTTGATCAAAGGCTCCTTGAGTCACTCATCGAAGAGATTACATGGAACAACAATCCCTCTTACCAGGAAAGATCGATTCCTTGTTGGTCCACTCATATCCTTCGTACACCTTCCATCATACCCAGAACATCCCATACATGTCGCAATGGCATGAATGAGTATGAACCAAAGTATGGCTTAGTGTGCACAAGGAACCATGGTGATCTCAGGTCTAAAGATCACATGCACAACTTCTACTCTAGGACCTATCTTTTGACAAGCAGTAAGACTTCCATAAGATAGTCCCGATGCGGATCAGTCCAGTGTACTCATACCCTGATGAGCACCCTTATCCTTGTATTAGTGTCTCTACACAAGTGGTTGTGAGATCAACCACCCTCATCAACTGAGCATGCATAGGATAAGCTAGTCTTTTCGGATTCATCGATCCTGATAGTCCAATGACTAGGAACATTTTAGATTAGGGTTTACAGGAATTAGGTCTCACTATTATTTTATCATAACCCTAATTCCATTGCCCTACTCTATGGAGTTCATCATAATCAGCAAAACATGACACAACAGTATATGATGAATTAAATGCCTTTATTAATATATCATACATGAGCTGGAAGTTTACAAAAAGGCCTTCATAATGATTGGCTCTTAGGGCACTTTTCTATCAAACTCCCACTTGCACTAAAGCCAATCGCCCTTGTATTTTATGCCCATACAATCTAAGTGACAATCTAACTGCTGCTTGGCTAATGCTTTAGTGAAGGGTCTGCTATATTGTTGTTTGTGTCAACTCATTCAATGGTAACATCTTATCTTTCAATGATCTCTCGAATGAGATGGAACCGTCTTAGAATGTGCTTGGACATGTGATGAGACCTTGGTTCCTTAGCTTGTGCAACAGCCCTAGTGTTATCACAGTATAATGGCACTGGCTGTTGTACATCAGGAACCATGCCCAATTCCATGATGAATTTTTTCATCCAGATAGCTTCCTTCGTAGCTTCACTAGCAGCTATGTATTCTGCCTCAATGACTGAGTCAGCTACTGTAGGCTGCTTTGTACTCTTCCAACTCACTACACCACCATTCAGGATGAAGACATACCCCGATATGGATTTGTTATCATCTGGATCTGATTGAAAACTAGAATCTGTATAACCTTCTAGTTTCAACTCAGATCCTCCATATACTAGAAAAATATCTTTAGTCCTTCTCAGGTACTTAAAAATATTTTTCATAGCTTTCCAATGATCCTCTCCGGATCTACCTGAAACCTGCTCACTATACCCAAGACATAAGCAACATCAAGCCTGGTACATAACATGGCATACATAATCGATCCTACAGTCGAAGCATAAGGAATCATAGCCATTCTCTCTCTTTCTTCTGATGTCTTAGGAGACATTTTCTTAGAGAGATGTATACCTTGACTTAGAGGCAAGTAACATTTCTTACTTCCATCCATGTTGAATCTCTTCAACACTAAGTCAATGTACCTAGATTGGGACAAGCCTAGCATCCTTTTAGATCTATCTCTGTAGATCCTTATACCTAGTATATAGGATGCTTCTTCTAAATCTTTCATGGAAAACTTTGACGATAGCCAAGTTTTAACCGACTGCAACATTGGATATCATTCCTAATGATTAGTATGTCATCCATATATAAAACCAAGAAAACAAGTGCACTCCCACTTGTTTTCTTGTATACACATGGTTCATCCACATTTTTGACAAAACCAAATTCTTTGATTGTTTCATCAAAATGGATGTTCCAACTCCTCGATGCTTGCTTAAGTCCATAAATGGACTTCTTTAATTTGCATACCTGATTTGGTCTCAAACTTGAGACAAAACTTTCTGGCTATGACATATAGACTTCTTTCTCAAGGTTTTCATTGAGGAAAGTAGTCTTTACATCCATCTTCCAAATCTCACAGTCATGGTATGCTGCTATGGCAAGCAGTATCCGAATGGACTTGAGCATGGCTACTGGAAAAAAGGTTTCATCATAGTCTACACCATGTTTTTATCTGAAACCTTTTGCTACCAGTCTAGTCTTGTAGGTCTCAACTTGACCATCTGCTCCAATCTTCTTCTTAAAGATCCATTTACACCCTATTGGGTTAATTCCTTTAGATGGATCTACCAAAGTCCAAACCTGATTGGAATACATGGAATCCATTTCAGATTTCATGGTGCCAAGCCATTTTTCGGAGTTTCTACTCTTGACAACTTTCGAATAGGTCACAGGATCATCATACTGTATAATACTAACTTTATTATCATCCCATATGACAAAACCATATCTGAGAGGTGCTCCCCGCACCCTCTCTAACCTTCGGAGAGGAAGTGTGTATTGTGGTTGTTCTTGATCTGCAAGAACCTTTGGTTGAGGAACTTCTCTTGAAGGCTCACTGGTTTGTTGGTTCTGTTCTTCACATAACTCAAGTTAAGAATCACTACATCCTTCTTGGATAAACTCTTGTTCCAAGAATGTAGCATGCCTACTGATAATTATCTTTTGCTCAGTAGTATTATAAAAGAGGTATCCAACATCCTCTTTTGAATAACCAATAAACCTGTATTTATCAGCCCTTGCACTTAGCTTATGTCCAAAGGTATTCTTGACATAAACAAGGCAACCCTAAATCTTCAAATACTTAAGATTTGGTCTTTTGCCATTCCATAATTCATATGGAGTGCTATTCACTGATTTAGATGGAATCCTGTTTAATATATATGCGGTAGTATATAGGGCATGTCCCTAGAAGGAAGTAGGAAGATCTGTGAAGCTCATCATGGACCTCACCATGTCAAACAAGGTGCGATTTCTCCTTTCTGCCACTCCATTTAACTGGGGTGTATAAGGAGGGGTCCATTTAGATATAATTCCTTTGTCCTTGAGATGGTTCAGAAACTCACCAAATAGGTATTCACCTCCTCGATCAGACCGAAGAGCTTTAATACTAAATCCAGTTTATTTTTCAATCATACTTTGATATTCTTTAAACTTATCAAAGGCTTTGGACTTGTGTTTTAAAAGATACACATGACCGAACCTTAATAAATCATCAATAAAAGTGATGAAATAAGAATATCTTCCTCTAGCCTGAGTTGACATAGGTCCACATACATCAGTATGTATTAGACCTAACAATTCAGTTGTCCTCTCTCCATGTCCAGTGAATGGAGACTTGGTCATTTTTTCTTTGAGATAAGATTCACAAGTTCCTAATGATTGAAAATCATTAGAGTCAAAGTAATTATCTTTGACTAACTTGTTTATCCTTGACTCACTGATATGACCCAATCGGTAGTGCCAGAGATATTTGACATTGTCATTATCTCTTTTTCTCTTCTTATCATCAATAAGAAAAACTTTTTCATTGAGTTGCAAAGTTAGAAGACCATTTATAAAACATCCATGTCCAAATACTTTATTATTTTGAAGAATAGAGCAGCCATTGCTCTTTACATTTATTTCATATCCCTGTTATAATAACAAGGGTATGGAAATAATATTTCTAACAATATCTGGTACAAAGAAGCATTCTTCTAGCTTTATCACATTATCCGAAGGTAATAATAGAAGATAGGTACCCACAGCTTCAGCATGTATGGCTTCACCACTAGCCCCATGCAGCTTGAAGTCACCCCTCTTCAGGCTTCTAATTCTGTGGAGTCCTTGAATGAATTGCATATGTGAGATCCACATGCGGTATCTAATATCTATGAATTAGAAATGGAAGCACTCAATGATAAATTAGTTTGTATCATGTACAAACCTTTAGATGCACCACTTGCATCTTGCTTCATATTTGCAAGGTAAACCTTGCAGTTCTTCTTCCAATGCCCAGTCTTGTCGCAATGGAAACAGGCTCCATCAGCCTTCTTAACTTTTTTGTTCTTCTTCTGGATGCTCTTCTTAGGGTTGAATTTTCTCTTCATACCCTTCTTCATTACTTGCTTCTTTCTGTCAACAAAAAGCACCTGAGCCTTATCTCCTTTAGAGTGGCTCTCAACTATCTTAAGCATGTTAAGCAGCTTTGGCAATGAAGTATTCAATTTGTTCATATGGTAATTAAGAACAAACTGAGAGAAGGAATTTGGGAGTTACTGCAGGATCAAGTCCTGATTGAGTTCACCGTCCATGACAAATCCTAATTGACCCAATCGAGTGATCAAGTCAATCATTTTCAGCATATGGGTTTGCACAGGTGAACCCTCTCTCATCCGTGCTCAGAACAACTACTTCGATATCTCGTATCGAGCAGCCCTACTTTGCTTTCCATAAAGCTCCTTTAGATTGAGTAATATGGACTGAGGTTCCATACCTTCATGTTGCCTTTGGAGCTCGTTGCTTATCGAGGCCAACATGATGTACCTGACAGTTGTACTGTCATTTTGCCACATTCTGTGTATGGTAATTTTCTCCTCTGATGCATCCTCTCCGATCACCACTAGATCCGGAGAATCAAGTATATATGAAAGCTTCTCTTGAGTCAAAACAATCCTCAGGTTCCTCAGCTAGTCCATATAATTTGGATCGGTTAACTTGTTGGCATCCAAGATGCCCCTTAGTGATAAGTTTGAAGCCATTAAGGTAAATGTCCTTGATTTAATTAAAGAATAATATTAGCAGAGCACTCAATGATGACATTCATAACTAGATAAGGACTTTATATCTAATTATGTCTCCCATTATTTTATTCGAATACCATAACCCTCAACTATGATAAGCGAGAAACCTTCCTGGTTTCTTTAGTGGGGTTAAGATCCTGATCCCTCATTAGTGCCTTGTGTCACACAACAAATACTAGTAAGTTCAAAGGTAGGACAACCTTTCCAATTGCAACCCATGCAATTCTCAACAATTATCTTTGCCTTTAAGACACTTATAGCCTTGTGTCAAACAACAAACTATAATATCTTAGTTTAGTCAAACCCTTCATTTCTATACAGCCATGACTGACATTGTTGCCCTTGTATCGCACAATGAAGCAACAATTCCAATCATGCCATAAAGCACTAAGTGCACCAAGACAAATTTCATATCAAACCCTATAGTAGGCCTTGTGTCACACAACAAACCTACTATAGTCTTGACATGAATCTAGCTTAGCATGAAGGAAGGCATATTATAGCTTACTTAACCAATCAGCATTACCAAAATAGGATTTAGATGTGACCAAATTGGCCAAGTGAGTGGGAGGGATGAGGGGGTCCCCCTGTTGCTTTCCTTAGACACCAATTAAATTGGCCAGGTTAGACAACGGAACCAATTAAAAACTTCAATCCCTTTACCTTTCCAGAACCACTTGTCTAGACACCAATTAGCTTATCATAACCCTAATTGGTTTTGCATCATGACTAAGTTTATACTATGACTAAATATGATTTTAATAAGGGCTTTTGATGGTCTTAAAACACATTCTAAATTATCATGATTACTATTTTATAACATATATAAACATGTAATATATCATCATAACATAACATGTTATGTTAAACAAGCATATTATAGCTAATATGCAAATCAAAGCATGATAGATACATAAAAATACCTTTCACCTCACCTTTTCATGGGATATGGCCACAGCGGCACCCCTACACGCCATAGGAGATCCATTGAATGGGAGAAGAGGGCCTTTAAACCTTACTTGACTCCTATGACCGGACGGCCATGGTGACTAACCCGATCTAAAGCAGTTACTAGGTACAATCAACATGCACAATTTTATACTTGACATAATATCATGCATTTCATAAAAAACTAAAATTAAACATATTACCCTAATATGAAGAATTTCATACAATTGCATTATCATGTCATTTCATAAAGAACCAAAACTCATGCATATGAATTTGGTCAGGTCGACTCGATAGGGTTCGGGTCGGCTCGGATAGTGGAGTTTCATAAAACTCCAAAAATGGTTCATAACTGGTATGGCACAAGGATGGCTCTGATACCACTGATGGGAATTCTCCCGAGGTGTCAGGAATCATGCAACATGCGGAAGTGAATTTCAAAACAAAATTCTAAGCATGAAACCCTAATATGGCTAAAAAACCCTAATTCCCAAGAACCCCTCATGCAATACCAATTAATGAAACATAAATGGAGCCAAAAAATATACCTGGATCACTGAAATCCAATCCTTTCCATGAGGCTCACAAGTACAAGCCCTCCAACAGTGATCCACACAGGAATTTACCGAAGAAAGAATTCCTACTTCAATTGCTTGCTTGACTAGAACTTTCTTTGACAGCCTTCTTGACTTCCTTCTTTGTAGGACACCCTGTCCTGCTATAGGGCACTCTGAATGCTCTCCAAAATCACTCTTAGACTTAGGATAGCCCTCCTTTAGAACACTCTAGGCTTATGTCTTAAAATCTAAGAGTTGTCCTAGAGGAAAAAGCCTTGTCTTAAAAAGACAAGCTTTGTCTTAAGGGAGGGAGAGAAGAATAGCAGGTGGTGTTTCTTTTTTATCAGAAAAGAATTGCCAAGGCATCAGATTACCGTGCCTTTTATAGAGTGGGTTGGGGTGCCTAATTTTCCTCTTCTGCAACCATCTGATAAGACCCTTCAATTAGAAGGAGTCTTATAGATGGATAAGCATATCATGATAAGCCCTTTTCATGCACCAAGAGACACCATTTTGTCTCTTCAATTTCCATCAATTAATTACCTTCTGCCACTTAGAAATACTGGCCAATTTGAAGCCAAGGGACGTGACTTCTAAAAATGTGGCATAGGAAAAAATTCAAGAGCCTTCAAACAGAAGGACTCTTGATCTTAATTAGCGCCATAATGAAGAGATGTGTCTCTTCATTATGCGCCAAGCCTTTTCACACAAAAACCACTTACTTTGACAAGTCCAATCCTATCTAATGTGGCGTGGAGATAAGGAGGAGTCCCTTTGGACTCTAACTAGCATTTGTGATTCATCTGCACAAGGACTCTTGGTCCTTCTGTGCTTCCTTTCTTTGGCACACGCAAATAGGCGCCGATGAGTCCCATGCACCTTGGACTCTTGTTCAAGTTGCATTACATGTCCAAATTAAATTAGATAAAATCTTATATAGGCTGCCTTAATTAGGACATGTCCCAATTTAAGTTTCCTTTAAATTGGTTAATCAATTTAGCAAGCAACTAGATCCAAATCAACTCAGGTTAGGAATTAGGTTAGCCTACACATGCTAGTTCTTCGGCCCAGAGCCCTTTGGCATCATTTTGTCGAGTCTTTAAGCCATGCAGAATCATCTGATTGGTGACTTTGGCCTCCCCGTTGGATTGGGGGTGTCCGACTGAAATCAACCAGTGGGAGATATGATACTGCTGGCAGAAATCCCAGAACTTTGGGTTGTCGAATTGCCTACCGTTGTTGGTGATGATTGTGTATGGTATGCCAAACCGATAAATGATGCAATTTCAGATGAAGGTCTCCACCTTGACTTCGGTAATCTACGCCTGTGATTCAGCTTCCACCCACTTGATGAAGTAGTCGATGGCTATGATTAAAAACTTCCATTGTCCGAATGCTGGGAGAAATGGCCCGAGGATGTCCATTCCCCATTGTACGAATAGCCAGGGGGCGGTTAGCGGGGTTAGCTAACTAGCTAGTCATCTTTGAACATTGGAGTACCTCTAGCATGCATTGCACCTTTTAACAAAGTCAGTAGCGTCCTTCTAGATGGTTGGCCAGTAATATCCTTGCTGGATGATCTTGTAGGCCATGAATCTACCTTCCAGGTGGTCGTCGCATATGCCTTCATGCACTTTTCTGAGTGCATAATCGGTGTCCGACGATCCTAGGCACTTGAGCAGTGGTTGCGTAAACAATCGCTTGTAGAGGATCCCGCCGAGGATGATATACTTCGAGGCCGTCCAGCGCACACATTTGGCTTTGGCCCTATCTTCTGGCAGGGTTCCTTCATTGAGGAACGCAAGGATGGGATCCATCCAACAAGCCTCTCGTTCCACTTGATGGATTTCCAATGTCTCCTCAACAATGCTTGGGCTTTGTAGGTGCTCCACGAAAGCCTGGTCGGAGGAATCAGTGATGGTAGTGGCCAGCCATGACAAGGTGTCCACCCAAGAATTTTGCACCTAGGGTATGTGGATGATCTCGAAAGACTTGAGTCGAGCCACAAGGCCCTGCACTTTACTCAAGTACTTGGCTAGGGTCAGATCTCTCACCTTGAATTTGCCTCTCACTTGGTTGACCACCAACTGGGAATCCGAGAAGGCTCTGATTCAATCGATGCCTAGTTCATCAACTATCCTCAATCCTGCGAGGAGGGCTTCATACTCTACCTAGTTATTTGATACTTGAAATATGAAACGCGGGGCATATTCCAGGCTCTATCCGTCGGGATCAGCTAGGATTAATCCTGCTCCATAACCAGTAAGGTTAGACACCCCGTCCACATGGAGTGTCCAGGTGGGGTTTGACCTTTCAGCAATATCATCCCCAGGTGTGTCGACCGTTCACAAAGGTGTCTCCTGTCTCCAGGTACACCTGCTATAAAGTCAACGATCACCTGAGCCTTCATGGTTGACCGAGGCTGGAAGGAGATGTCAAATTTGCCAAGCTTGATAGCCCACTTGGCGAGCCACCCCGAGGTATCGGGGTTCCTGAGGATTGCCTTGAGAGGTTTATCGATCAGGATGATGATTGGATGCACCTGAAAGTAGGGCCGCAATCACTTAGCCGCTACAATTAAGGAGTAGGCAAGCTTCTGCATCTCAGGATACCTTGTTTCAGCATCGTGGAGTACCTTGCTGATGTAATAGGCTGGCCTTTGCTGGTTGTTCTCCGTAATCCGGACAAGGATGGAGCTCATAGCCTCATCCGATGCGGATAGGTACAAATACAGGGACTCTCCTTCCAAAGGCTTAGCAAGTAAGGGGGAGTCTTTAGATACGTCTTCAGTGCTTCGAAGGCCGACTGACATTCGTCGGTCCAATGGAAGCGATCCGACTATTGTAGTGTTTTAAAGAAAGGGAGACACCTTTCAGCTGACCTAAAAATGAAGCAACTGAGAGAGGCTATCCAACCTATGAGTTCTTGCACTTAATTCTTGTTGGTTAGATGCCCCATGTCGATCACGACCTTGATTTTATCTAGATTGACCTCAATTCCTTGCTGGGTAACTAGAAAGCCAGGAATTTTCCGAGGTCACCCCAAAGGTACACTTGGCCGGGTTCAGTTTCATCCGGTGGTGCCTCAGGGCATCGAAGGACACTTTCAGATCCTTGATGTGGTCGGCTCTCCGGAGGCTCTTGACTATCATGTCGTCAATATATGTTACCATGTTTCTTCCAAGTTACCCCTCGAAGACCCTATTGATCAACCTCTGGAAAGTGGCTCTGGCATTTTTTAGGCCGAAGGGCATCATTTTATAATAGTACAGCCCTTTGTTAGTGATGAAGGCTATCTTCTCCTCATCTTCTGGGTCCATGCTGATCTGGTTGCACCCGGAGAAGGCATCCATGAAGCTCAGAAGCTGGTGACCGGCAGTGGCGTCCACCAGTTGGTTGATCTTTGATAAGGAAAAGCTATCCTTCGGGCAGGCTTTATTGAGGTTAGTGTAGTCCACACATATCCTCCACTTTCCATTGGCCTTCCTCACCATCACGACATTCGCCAGCCAGTCAGGATAGTGGGCTTCTCTAATGAAGCCAGCTTCGAGGAGCTTCTTGACCTCCTCATCAACCACCCTCTGTCTCTCAAGGGTGAAGTTCTTCTTCTTATGTCGGACAGGCTTGTAGGTAAGATCCACCTTAAGCTGATGGATTATGATTTTGATGGGATGCCTGGCATGTCGGATGCTGACCAGGTGAAGATGTCGGCATTGTCTCGTAAGAAGCCGACCAGCTCTGATTTGGCCTCCTCGCTGAGTGTGCTCCCGATCTATAGGATCCTAATAGGATCGTCCTCCCTAAGGGGTACGAATAGGATCCTCTCGACCGATTCTTCATAGCAGTAAGTTTCAAACCTGGGATCAAGTTATTCTAAGGTGGAATGGTCTCCCGATTGCTTGTCCTAAATGGTCAAACATTGTCTGGCCATCCTGCGATCCCCTCTCATCTCTCTGACCCCATTTCGAGTCAAAAATTTTGCCAACAAGTGGTAAGTAGACATAATGGCTCGGAATTTATTTAGGGCCGGCCACCTTAAAATGGCGTTGTAAGCAAATGTCATCCAGATGACCACAAAATTGATGGGGAGGATTTTTTGATAAGGCTCTGATCTGATGGTTATATGCAGAGTTATTTCTCCCTCTATGCCAACAAAGTTCCCTCCGAATCTAATTAATGGTGTTGGGAATTCTTGCAGCCTGGTTCTAGGTAGGTTCATTCTAACAAAGGCATCATACAGCAAAACTTTAGTGGAGCTTCCATTATCAATGAGGATCCTCCTTACATCATAATTGGCAATTATTGTTGACACAACAATAGGACCATCCCCAGAGATCTGGGCCTCTCGGAGGTCTTCGTTGGAGAAACTAATTATGTTAGAACCCCGAGGCCTCTTCAAGATGTCCTGACCTCCTTCATCCCTCCAGTCAGACCGACGATGGAGCATGCCAACATTTTCATCGGTGGGGTATTGGTTGGGCAGCTTTGTTTCCTCCGGGAGGTTTCTAGCAATGGAAGTTTTAGCTTGGCTCCTCTAGGGTCGAACGTACTTATGCAGGTACCCCCGCCTGATCAAATCTTCAATCGCATCCTTAACTAGAGGTAATCTTCTGTGCTGTGCTCGTGGTCATGGTAGAACCAGCAATACTTGTCCTTGCTCCTCGATGTGGAGGGGCTCCTCATCGAGTGAGGCATTTGCATGAAGGTTTCCATCTCTATCTCCATAAAGATTTTCTCCCTCGGGAGGGAGAGAGGTATGTAAGTCTCAAACCTCCTGGGAAAGTCCTTCGACTTAAGGCTACGGCGTCGGGCTGAGTTGGTGCCATCACTGGGAGGTTGGACTTCAGAAGCCCTATCACTCCTCTTGGGAGCCGACCTCCCTTCAACCTGGCATCGGCTTGCCACTTGTTCTTCTGCCAAGGCATATTTTTGAGCCCGGGCTAGTAGTTCGGAGTACCTTGTCGGAAACTTTTTGTCCAGCAAAAAGGTGAGCCTGGATGATCGTAGCCCCCTCTTGAAGGCCGACATAGCTACATGCTCGTTGAGGTCTAGGATCTCCATGGTCACCGAATTAAATCAGGCCATGTACTCCTAGAGGGTTTCTCCTTCCTTTTGCTGCACGAGGAAGAGGCAATCCATGTTTCTCGGCATTTGGCTGCAGGTCCTGAAATGGGATAAAAAGATTTTTTTTAGTTGAGAGAAGGAATGGATCGTACCTAATCGGATGGCGGAGAACCACATCCAAGCCACCTTCTTGAGTGTCGCAGGGAAGGCGAGGCAGTGGAGGGTGTCGAAGGTGTCATGTATCATCATGTGGGCCTTGTAAGTACCCAGATGATCCAGAGGGTCGGTGGTGCCATCGTAGGCATCCACCTGGGGGATCTTGAAGTGACGGAGGATAACTTCCCCTATAATTCTGGCAGAAAATGATGGGCTAGAGTCATACGCCAGTGCTTCTTCTCCTTTTTGCCGGTCGACCAGCTCGACAATTTGCTCCTCCATGCATTGGAGCTTACTGGTGTAGTCCCTCCGATCTCCATCGTGTCATTGGTCATCATCGGAGACTGAATCCATGGAAGAGTGTGAGACAGACCTCACTCTCTTTTCATCAGCATGAGTCTTCTGTGACCTCCAGGGCTCTAGGGTTGTGTGGGAGCGGAGTCGAGGGACTCCTTGTTGTCGACTTCCTTCGGTAGTAGGTAGATGACTAGTTCTGGACACCGCGAGCGGCTGCTGTCTATCATTGGCCACATCTTGGAGGTTTTGAACCACAGCGGCAAGAGTGTCGATGCAGTTCAGAAGGGTCTGGAACTGCTATTGTCCCAGGGTGATGGTATGTTGGGCAGCATCGTTCTTCCTGAAAGGTTCTCCCGACCTTGTCTGAGAGCGGCCTCTCCTGTTGGAAGTGTTCTGAGCTCTTTCTTTCACCATCGTCTTATCTAGCAGTGGATCCCTCCTTTCAAAGAAGGAACACAAGGATGAAGGTTTGGGCCCTCCTTCTAGCGCCAATCTGTTGTCGCTGAATCTCCTAGACCAAGCTCTCTCGACCGGGCTTGCTGGAGTGCACGTCTCCCAGTTCCTGCAAAAAAAATATCCCACGGGCCGATGGTGTTCCAGCGGGGGACACTCTGATGGCTAAGTCAGTGATTAGGCTCAAGCTTGAATGGTTCCCACCCGGAACCATGAAAAAGTTACATGCCTGTGGTGTAGGTCCTTTCAAAATAATAAAAAAATTAGACCTATTGCCTATGTGCTTGAGTTACCATCTAACTTTGGTATCAATTCCACCTTCAATATTTGAGACCTAGTAGAGTATAAGGAACCAACAATGATACATAGTGAGCCTTTCAGACCTGATCCCATTTTTGAGAGCGAATCAACCCTTGAGTATCCACCAGCCACACTACCAAATCGACGAGATAGGATTGAGCGAATTATGGATGATAAGACTATCATTACCCGGAATAAGGGCTATTAATACTATTTGGTTCATTAGCAAGAATGACCTGAATCAAAAGACTCATGGATCACTCGAGAGGACCTACAAAGGATCAACCTAGACTTGCTAGAACAATACCAAAGTCAAGTTGACCCACACTCGACAGGATCGAGTTCTTTTCATCCCGGGAGAATTGGTGCAGATATCGATAATAAAAAAAGATTTCAAGCTAATCTAATTCACCCAAACTCTTTATGGATTTGTTGCTAAGGTAGATTGGTTAAGATGATCAATAGACAAAAGCAAGGAAGCATCAACTACTTCAACTTCCTCACCACATTTATTGAAGCCAACATAACTACCACAACTTCCATAACTTCTTCAACTTCTTGGGTGCCAACATGAAGCCAACTACCTCCTTGGGCACCATATTATCAACTTCCTTCTTGGGTACTAACTAATTCAACTACTTCCAATCCCCTTCAACTACTTGGAACAACTTGAAATAACTTTTCAACCACCTTGCCATGTGGAATACCACTTCATTCTCCACTTCACCCTCCAACAATGATGCCACATTAGCAAGTAAGGCTGCATCACCCCACCACATGTGCTAATTGGTTTCAACCAACTATAATTACAACTACTAACCTCTTGTTGTTACAACCATTTACCTAATCTTGTTATAACCTACCTATTTGTTATAACTAAATTAGTTATAACTAATGTTGGTTAGGATAGCCTTATCCCTTGTAGCTGAATTCTATGGAAGTCTATAAATACCTCCTAACCCCTTGTAAGAAAAGTACTTGAGGAATGAAATGAAAGCTTGAAGTCTTCTTTCCCTTGGCCGTAAGCCATTGTTTTTTCTCCAAGTGTGGAGAGGGTATGAGGCCATTTTTCTTGCTTGTTTCTTTCTTCTTCCATTGCCACAAGCAATGTCACTCCTTAAGGAGGGGGTGTAAGGTCCATTCCACTTCAACGAAGTCCTTCCATGGCCGTTTGAAATGTCACTCCGTGAGGGAGAAGGTGTGAGACCCAAGTCCAAGCTGTTCAAGCTCCAAGAGCCTTCCTATTTTCTTTCTCTTTCCTTTCTTATTTCAATTCCTTTCTTCTCTTCCACGCCTTCTAATGATCTCTTTTATAGGTTCTCTCCATGATCTCGGGTTGAAGATGAAGGTTACCTCGCCTTGGAACCAACTACAAGCGAAGTCCATTGCCAAAGGTGTGTAAGTCTTACCTTCCACTCACCCTTCTTAGGAGTGTTGAGTGAACCCTCTACCAATCACTTTAGCTTTCATTGTTGGTAGCGAAATCCTTCATAAACTCTTAAGATCTGAATATTTGAAGGTACTTGCCCTAGTAAAGATAATTTCTTAGCCATATAGTAATTTCTCTTTAATTTGAACAAGATATCATTTGCGGGTGTTTCAACTTTTGAACTAATAGTCCCTTTCATTGCATTTTCTTGCTCTCTCATGCTTCATTTAGCTAGTGCATGTAAGATTTCTTGCTCATCATAGATAGCTAATCTTCTAGGCTTCACCATCCATCTCATCTTGTCCCGCATCATAAGCCTAACTTGCCAATATCATATTATTGGAATATAAGTATCTTAAATGGCGAATGCTTACTTGGGGACTATTGACTAGATTGCAAAACAATCAAATGGAGACAATAATTGAACTGTTGAACCTTATTAGACCATCTCACGTGGTGGATACCCCAATCTAGAAGCTATCCTCTAATGGCACTTTCTCAGTCAATTCCTTTTACAACTTTTTTAACTTTGGCTGTCTTAAATGTCTTTTCTACCTTATTCTATGAAGGATCGCTACACCGGAGAAGATTTAGATTTTCCTATGGCTAGTAATGAAAATAAACTACACATTGGTGAAATCCTTTAGAAAAAAGATTGGAACATCAGTAATGGTTGCTCGTTGGGTAGAGGAAGCTCCGAAAGTCATTGCACCTATTTTTTAAATGTTTATTTGCTAAGAGTATTTGGATTGTACTAAGACTGCAACTTAATTATTCAGTAAGACCGTCATCATTCCTTGACTTATGGATAATCTAAAAAAAGAAAAAAAGAAAAGATGGGATGGAAGAAGCCAAATCAATTATATGCGGCAGTGTGTTGGGGAATCTAGAATGAATGCAATGCTATAATCTTTTTAAGAAAGGCGCATTCGATCAATGAAGTTTTGCAATCCATAATTCATACCTTCAAAAGTTGGAGTAACATTTATTCCACTACTCAGAAGGAAAATCACAAGAGATTATGTCAAAAAATCCAATCACTAACAACATTTAAGGAAAATGCTATTACGATAGGAGACGGTACTTGAGCTGTACAATGAATACCAATTTATTGTTGTGGTTGAACAAAATATGCATATGTATTTATGCATAATTATACAAATAGATCATACATAATATACTGTACTATATTTAATCGGTAAATAAATGGGGGGAGGAGCTTTTTGCTTCTTCCCTATTTCTGATAAAAAGAAAAAAAAAAGACTAGCATGCAATCAATCCTTTGCTATTTTGGGTTTTTACTAGGAAAAGCAAGTGGATCTATGATATAAATAGTAACAACTACTGGTCTATCTCTAGGATTTTTTCTTCGGTTGCCCATAGAAGTCCCTATTCCACCGTAACCAACAACCTCTCTTATTGGCTGACTTTTTAATATGACCTGGCTCTACCTTGGCGGATTGGGAAAAGAAACCCCACTTATGCTTTGGGAATTCTATCCTATACCTAACAATCTCCTCTCTTAACCATTAATCATTCAAATAATTCTGTATAACAGTCTAAATCTACATGACCTAAAGGTTATCTAAATCTGACTTCTCATAATCTTTCAGATCCTTCAGTGATATGATGGTGGCTCAACTACTTGGCCATCAACCTCTGCTTGCTTCTCTGTGCATTTTACTTTCCGTCTCGCAATTCACGATCTTCAGCAAATGTCAAATATTCTATGGGCATTTCTTGCATGCAGTTATACCAGGGTAACCACAATTTAAATGTTGTTTCAATCTCATCACCGGAGGCCCCCCCGCTCTGCGTCGCAGCATGCTCCCAACCAATATAATTACACCATGCTTCCAACATATATCAGCATCATTATACTTGTTTATTTTTTAACCTGTTGCCGCCGTTTCCTCCTGGACCGGGATTGGTGGGCACGCTAGAAAGCTCCTCGACCGGCCAACCTTCAAAAAATCCTTTGGCGCCGGAGGGGCTCCGGTGGGGAACACTCTGATGCTTAAGTTAGAGAAGAGTTGGAGCAACAGAACGGAAGGAAGCTCGAAAAGAGAGTATACAATGGGGAAGAAGAACGTTACAATTTACGGAGGTCCCCCGGGTGCCTTTTATAGGCACGGAGCGCTGCCAAATTCTATTGGGGAGCAGGCTAGGAAAGCCCGGATTTACCCCCAGGAGAATAGGCGTGGTGGCGAGGTCGTGGGTGGCGGCGTGACAGATGTGTCAGAGTAGTGGCCACGCACTGGAGTTCGTTACAACAGAATGTTAGAACTGTAGGGAAGGAGAGGTTCCTAGAAACTTCGAGCAACCTTTCAGCAGTGGATTGGCTGATCTCCCAGAAGCCGACCGGGGCGCTCAGCAATACCTCCAGGAATCGAGCAGAGCGTTCAAAGAGGTCGTCGCACGGGCGGTGAGGCGCCCGCCAGCCCTCAAATCTCCCTGGGTCGGCTCTTTGGGAAAGCCGACCGTGGAGTCGGACTCCACATGGGGACCAGCCGACCGTACGTCGGGGGCCGGTCCGACCGGGTACTAGCTGAATGGGCGCATCAGTTGCCCCCCTGCTCTTGGACGTTGAGGGGCCACGTGGCTCAAAAGGATAGGAGCATGAGCGCGTGCACTTGCGGTGGACTCCGGACCGAGACGTCAGGTCGCTTCGAATCCGTCTCAAACAACACCTTGGACAGCTATCAGTCGCCCATTGGAGTGCAGGCGAGGCAGTTAATGCAAGTCAGGCATTATGATGGAGGCCAGGCTATCCTGTGTCAATCCAGGACGAAGTGGAGCGTCGCGCCACGCGGCAGCATCCAGCCGGCCGGCGCTACCCTCTGGGTCAGTCCCGCACCGTTGATCCGGCATGCACGCGGATCACGATCTGCGTGAGAGAGTGCTTCAGTCGCTTCGATTCCCATGGCATGGGCAGTTGCGGCTCTCGACGGGATAGCTGAGACGTGCCCGAGGCGGGCAATAACTCTCCCTCCCCCTCCCCCTCCCTCGAAGGCCTATAAAAGGAGGAGGAGGCAGTGCGGGGGGGTTTTTCCTGCTGCGCCTGCTCTTCACGAGATCGAGTCCTCCTCCCTTCTTTCTCCCGCGAGTCCTGGCATCTAGGTGTCCATCCAAGTTAGTCCCAGTCCTTCTTCTCCTCTTCCTTCTCTCCATGGCGTCTAGCAGTAGGTGCTCGGCCCATAGACCTAGGGACCCGGGGCCGAGCGAAATCCCCTCGACCATGACCCGGGAACGGGTCGAAAACCTTAGGATAATGTATGGCATTCCGTCCACCCTACACCTCACCCTTCCGGGCCGAGAGGGAAGGGCAAACAATCCATTAGGTCCAGGGACCCTTCCGATGTACGAGTCCCACCTCAAGGTCGGCCTTAGATTCCCCTTGCACCCCTTGTTCATAGCCATCTTCAATTACTATAGGATGACCCCGGTGTAGCTGACCCCGAATAGCATTCGAGCGATATGCTGCTTTATAGTCCTGTGTCATAGGGCCAGGTCCGACCCCAGTCTATCCCTCTTCGGTAACTTCTTTTACCTGAAGAAGGACTTTAGGAGCCGGGAGTGGGTCCTGTTTGTCCCCCACCAAGGCCGAAAGATCCTGAAGTGCCTCCCGTCGGCCTTCCACGGATGGAAGGCCGGATTTTTCTTTGTCAGAGCCTCGAACCCTAGGGGTTCAAGCCATTGTGGAGAGAGCCGCGGGCGAGAGTCTACGAGGGGAGGTCAGTATCGGCGGCCGACCAGGGGACATTTAACGAGATTAGTAGAGCTGGTACGGTGGTGGCATTTGAACTGTTAAGGGAAGACGCCCTTCACCAGGTGGGGATCAGCCCCCAAAGGCTTCTAGGCAAGGGCCGACCCCCCCCCCCTTCTTGCAATTCCCTTAGCTTTTTCCTTCTCTCTCTCTAACTATGGATGCTTGGTGATAGGAGAAAGGATGCAACGGATCGACAAGTCCAAGGTCATCCGACGGGCGGTGCGAAAGCGTGTCGTCGTTGACGTCAAGTCGGACGGGGATGACATCCCCCTCACCGAGCACAAGGCGAGAAATGTGGCGAGGGCGTCAGCCCCACCAGCAGGGTCGGCCCTCCAGGGGGAGTAGGAGGGGTCGAGGACGTCCGTTGAGCCGTGGCGTCTGTCGACCCAGAGGAGGTAGCCCCTTCGGCCGACAAGGGAAAGGGGCCGGCTGTGGAAGGGACGGCCGGCAGCGAGCTCGAGCTGTCGGAAGAGGGGGTACTCCAGGAGGAGTTCCAACACTGGCGTGCACTGGACCATCCTAGGCGGGCACAAAGCCTGCTGAGGGGGACGATGATCGATGCTGATTAGGAGGTGTCGATCCAGAAGAACCTGATCGACGTGACCGTGGAGAGCTAACGTGACCTCATGAGGGTAAGGATTTTACCTTGCTTCTTTACCCCACTATTTTTTTTCTTTCAAGTAAAGCACTAACCGGGTCATACTTTCGCAGCTCCTCCATGGCATCTCCTTCATGGACGACGGCATCTGCCGGGTGGTGCACGCCACCAAGACCTCTGCGAAGAGGGTCCAGGAGCTGGAGGCGGCCCAGGAGACCATGCTGGCATCTCTGAAGACTTCCGAGGAGAACCTGGCGATGGCCCAAGTGGAGACAGAGTCAGCGAAGGCGGCTCTGAAGGAGGTCGAGAACCGGCTGGCCGACCGCGAGGCCATATTGAAGAAAAGAAAGGCGAAAGCTGACTCTCTCGCCCGTCGGTTGGGTGAGGAAGAAAAGTGGTCGGCGGAGGCCGACAAGAGAGCGTGGGTCGAGCGGTTGGCGATGGCACAATTGGAGGCCCAACTTAAGGAATCCAAGGAGCTGGCCACGAAGCAGGTCCGGGAGGCCGTGGTGACGTACAAGGCCTCCAGCACCTTTACCGAAGATGTGGAGGAGGCGGCGGCCGACTTCTATAAGGAGGGCTATGATGATGCCCTAAAGAAGGTAGGTCTGCTATTCCCGAAGCTGAACCTGGCAGGCGCTAAGCTGCGAGACCTGTCTGAAGGGGAGGAGGCCGAAGCAGAGCCTCCAATAGAAGGTGAAGCGGGAGCGGCCAGGGTCGAAGCTCCAGTGCCAGCTGACACTAGGGTGGTGACCCCTCCGGAGGATCCTCCAGCCATTGCAGGTTCAGCTGACTCTCCAGTTGTAGCTGACGGGGTCGAAGTTGTGGCCCCTGACGCATCTCCCGTGGGCCGGACCTAAGGAGTTTGTAAGGGTCCGACCCACCTCTTTTGTAAATATCATCTTTTGAAATGAAAAGTGTTTTATCTAATTCCACAGTGCAAATACCCTTTCTTTCTTCCCTTTTTCTTTAAAATTCTTCTAAGTGCCCCTGGTCGGCCCTGCGATACTGTAGGGTCACAAGTTTCGTTAAGATTCTTCTAAGTACACCCGGTCGGCCCTGCGATACCGCAGGGTCACAAGTTCCGTTGAAATTCTTCGAAGTACGCCCGGTCGGCCCTGCGATACCGCAGGGTTACAAGTTCCGTTGAAATTCTTCTAAGTACCCCTGGTCGGCTTATCCGGGCTAGGAGCCGGTAGGGTAGTCGATAATAGTAACTTGATTTGGGCCGGAAACCTGGGTGCTCGCTCCTGGTCTCTATCCGGGAGTTGGCTCGTACTGTGGCCTGTCCTCCCAGTAGTTCCGTGGGAGTTGTTTCAAGATCGTTGCCGACCGAAGTCCAACTTTCGAAAGTGGGCTACCCTAGAGCCTCTGCCGACCAGAGTTGGACTTTCGGAAATGGGCTACCCTAGAGCCTCTGCCGACCGGAGTCGGACTTTCGGAAGTGGGTTGCCTTAGAGCCTCTGCCGACCGGAGTCGAACTTTCGGAAGTGGGCTGCCCTAGAGCCTCTGCCGACCAGAGTCGGACTTTCGGAAGTAGGCTGCCCTAGAGCCTCTGCCGACCGGAGTTGGACTTTCAGAAATGGGCTGCCATAGAGCCTCTACCGATCGGAGTCGGACTTTCGGAAGTGGGCTGGAAGACGTTGAAGAAGTTTGTAGACTTTATTGATAATATTTGCGAAGATTGTCTACGTTCCACGGGCGCGCCATCTACCGCCTGTCTAAGTATGCGAGTCGGTAGGTTCCTGCCCGAACTACCTCAATAACCCAATAGGGGCCTTCCCAATTGGGGGAGAGCTTCCCTTATTCGGTTGGCCTCGAAACCTCCATCTTCTGCAGGACCAAATCTTCAACTTGGAAGGTGCACGCTTTAACCCACGAGTTGTAATATCTAGCCATCCTTTGACGGTAGGTCGCCATCTTCATACTTGCCCGGAGTCGGGTCTCGTCCAGCAGATCTAGGTCAGCCCTTCGTTGCTCCGAGTTGACCGGCTCGATGGATTGATCAATCCATAAGGATAGTAGAGAGACTTCCACGAGGAGGACGGCCTCACTCCCATAGGTCAGGTTGAACGAGGTTTCTCCCGTTGCTGACCGGGCGGTCGTCCGATACGTCCAAAGCACCGAATGAAGTTCCTACTCTCAAAGCCCCTTAGCTTCATTCAACCGAGTCTTCAACCCATACAGGATCGTCCTGTTGGTGACCTCGGCCTCTCCATTGGACTGAGGGTGAGCGAACGACGTAAGCCGGTGGGCGATGTGATATTGTTGACAGAAGTCTCGGAACTGGGAGTCATCGAATTGCCTCCCGTTGTCAGTGATGATCGTCTTCGGAATCCCAAACTAGAAGATAATGCTGTTCCAGACAAAGTTTTCCACCTTGGCCTCAGTTATTTGCACCAACGCCTCTGCCTCGACCCACTTAGTAAAGTAATCAATGGCCACGAGGAGGAACTTTCGCTGACCGGAGGCCGGGGAAAAATGTCCCAAAATATCCATCCCCCATTGAGCAAATGGCCACGGTGCCGAAAGTGGGGTCAGCTAGCTAGCTCGCCTCCTTTGGATGCCAGAGAACCTCTGGCATGCATCGCACCTTCGCACGAAGTCCATGGCATCCTTCTGAATTGTAGGCCAGTAATATTCCTGGCGAATAATTTTGTAAGCCAGGGACCTCCCTCCAAGGTGATCGCCACAGATGCCTTCATGCACCTCCCGGAGTGCGTAGTCCACATTAGCTGACCCCAAGCATTTCAGCAACGGTTGGAAAAACGAGTGCTTGTAGAGGGCCCCGTCAAGGATGACGTACTTAGAGGCCATTGAGCGGATATGCCTGGCTTCCGTCGGGTCATCTGGAAGGGCTCCCTGCACCAGTAATGCATGAATCGGAGCCATCCATGAGGCCTCTTGCTTAACCTGATGGATCTCCGTCGGCTCCTCGGTAATACTTGGGTGCTGGAGATGTTCCACAAAGGTCCGGTCGGAGGTGCTAACCGCAACGGTGGCCAGCTGCGACAAAGCATCCGCCCGGGAGTTTTGTTGCCGGGGTATGTGAAGGATCTCAAAGAACTTAAGCTGTGACATCAAGTCCTGTACCTTGTTCAAGTACTTGATTAAGGAAGGATCCCTTGCTTCAAACTCTCCCCTCACCTGATTAACTATCAACTGAGAGTTGGAAAAGGCACGGATCCTACAAATACCCAACTCACTCGCTATCTTCAGCCCCGCAAGCAGAGCCTCATACTCCGCCTGATTGTTCGATACCTAGAACGCGAAATGTAGAGCATATTCCAAACATTGCCCATCGAGGTCAGTTAAGATTAAGCCGGCACCGCACCTCGAGAGGTCCGACTCCACGGTCGGCTTTCCCAAAGAGCCGACCCGGGGAGCTTTGAGGGCTGGCGGGCGCCTCACCGCCCGTGCGACAGCCTCTTTGAATGCTCCGCTCGGTTCCTAGAGGTACTGCTGAGCGCCCCGGTTGGCTTCTAGGAGATCAGCCGACCCATTGCTGAAAGGTCGCTCGAAGTTTCCAGGAACCTCTCCTTCCCTACAGTTCTGACATCTGTTGTAACGAACTCCAGTGCGTGGCCACTACTCTGACACATCTGTCACGCCGCCACCCACAACCTCGCCGCCACGCCTATTCTCCTGGGGGTAAATCCAGGCTTTCCCAGCCTGCTCCCCAACAGAATTGGGCAGCGCTCCGTGCCTATAAAAGGCACCCGGGGGACCTCCGTAAAGGATAACGTTCTTCTTCCCCATTGCATACTCTTTTTCCGAGCTTCCTCCCGTTCTGTTGCTCCAACTCTTCTCTAACTTAAGCATCGGAGTGTTCCCCGCCGAAGCCCCTCCGGCGTCCAGTGACTTTTTGCAGGTTGGCCGATCGAGGAGCTCTCCAGCGCATCCATCGATCCCAGTCCAAGAGGAAACGGTGGCAACATAACCCATTTATGCAAGTGTTATCTTGTGTCTTTTGTTCAGAAAACCTTGGAGAAGACGAAAGGTATAGGCTTGATCCTTGACATTATTCCAGCACAATTTACATACATCTATGACCCTCTCTTCAGTTTTGTTCAGCATCAAGCAACCATAGGGTCAAGCATTTTTGTCAAGATAAGATCTTCATACAATTATGTTTAATCGATTCAGGCTTAAAAAAGCTTGAATCGATTCAGGCTTAAATTAAAGCTTGATTTCAAGCTTGGTTCAAATTTAGGTTAACATTGGATTCAAAAACTACATAAAGACATTACTTTGATCCAACCCTAATCATATGTATGTATATATATAGCCTAATCGGGCCAAGGTCTATTCTAGTTTGGCTTGAAATTATTTAAAGCCTGGATTTATCTTTATGCTTGATTTGTTTAGCTTCAATTTGAGCCTTAACCGAACTTTTTTTCAAGCCAAGCTTGAGTTGTTCTGATCATTTATTATCTCAGCTCATCGTGGGTCCCAAGTCAATGCGGGAAGAAACGCAACAGGAAAGGGCTATTTTTTAAAAACAGCAAGGATTGGACTTGCTAGCTCTCTCTCTCTCTCTCTCTCTCTCTCTCTCTCTCTCTCTCTCTCTCTCTTCTCCTTTCTATTCCTTTATTTCCTCCCCATCAATTTATGTTTCGTGATAATATTACTATGATAAACGAGCCTTGAGATAGTTTCAGTTTGATATTTGAAGTGCAGAGTTATTAACGATATTTATTTATGTTTAATAGCAAATCTGAAACTTCCGGTACAACTTTTGTCATGAAAAGAGCTACATGCTAAATTTTTGATGCATCACGTACGGGATGCAGCCAATAGGTATGGGGACCAGCTAGAACCTTGTCGAGCTTCACAGAAGTAAGTGAACTCACGGAAAAAGACTTCAACAGGTAAATCTTTGATTTATTTCCATCCCATGAGTTAACTTTCTTGCTCATAGAATTAAGAGGTTTTATCGGAATTTTGTATAATTTTTTTAGTTAAAGATAATATCAACTTTTAGCCTAGGTTTTTATATTGTTAATAGAATAATTTGTGCATAGTTCTTTAATGCACAAATTAGGGTCAACGATGATGCCCTATACCTATGTACTTAATATTATATTGTATGGGCCGGGTAGCCTTTTGGCATATTAATATAATTATTTCGAGAAAAATTGCTTCACCAAACAAAGAGTTCTTCGATCCAATTTGCTTCCATTTGTGCATTAATCTTCGAGTGTAATCCGAATAATCAAATCGTCCCTCTTCCTCGATGTGTCTATGCCTTTTAAAAAAAAAAAAACACTTGAAAAACCAGATAAAACTAGGGACTGATATTTTGTCTACGCTTGTTTTGGGTCAAGGTTAATGTTTGTCTCGATCCAGTTTCTTTTTGACCATGGAATGTGATTGGCAATCTAACAAGCGAATCCAGAACATTTAAGTTGGTGGCATTGCGGTGGCCAAAACAAAGTACCAGATAGCCAATTTCCAGCACTTCAATAAACATGAGTGGGAGATGTGAGTAAAAAAAAAAAAACGAAAACAAAATCACACACAAAAAAAAAAAAAAGGGTGGGCCAATTTCCAGCACTTCTGAAAAAAAAACATGAGTGGCTTTTTGGATGGGATCGCACCATAGCATACAGGTTAGTCTGATGGTTATGTAATCCATAGCCAAAAGGACAAAGCAAATATTTAATTAATCATGTGCATTATATTAACATAGAAAAATATGTGCATGTCCTTTGAAAAAAATATATATATATAGAATGGAAACCGAAAAAGATGGATTAATTATTTAGAGGCTGTATATTGCTCCTTTTGTGGGTGGCATTCTAAAGGTGCCGTGTGGGGATGATGATGGCAACACACCTCTTTTGACTTTATGTCACGTAATGTTATCCACAAGATGGGTGCATGTGAGTGAAATTTAATCCACAAAAAAGAAGAAAAGAAAAGAATTCAAGAAGCAGAAAGAAAGTGAGAGAAAAAAAAAGGCATCATGGAGTGAAAATGGAATAGGATTAAAAGTGGGCTCAGGTCGACTCAAAATCGAGCCAAGCTTCGGACCAAATCCAAACTAAACTAAGCCGGGCTTGGATCTAAAATAGGATTTGATGTGGCACAACCGCTGACATGGAGCCTGATATGGCACAATCGCTGAAGTGGAGCCCGTGCTAGCGACCGCACTGGCAGAAAATACCATCTGGATACGGCGTCCAAATGAAGATATGAAGGTGAGCTCCCGGCCAAGATCCGCTCATCCAGGATCGAGCTCCCGGCCGAGGTCGTGCTCATGCATTCCGAGGGCGAGCCCCTAGTCGAGGTCAACTCCCATCCAGGGTCGAACTTCCGACCAAGGACATGCTCATGCTTGTCAAGGGCGAGCCCCCAGCAGAGGTCAACTCCCATCCGGGGTCGAGCTCCCGACCGAGGTCATGCTCATGCTTTCTGACGGTGAGCCCCCGGTCGAGATCATATCCCATCCGGGGTCGAGCTCCTCGCCGAGGTCGTGCTCATGCATTCTGAAGGCGAGCTCCCAATCGAAGTCAGCTCCCATCCGGGGTCGAGCTCCCGGCCGAGGTCGTGCTCATGCATTCCAAGGGCAAGCCCCCGGCCAAGGTCAACTCCCATCCGGGATCGAGCTCCTGGTCGAGGACATGCTCATGCTTGTTGAGGGCGAGCCCCTAGCCGATGTCAGCTCCTATCCGAGGTCGAGCTCCCGACCGAGGTCATGCTCATGCTTTCTGAGGATGAGCCCTCGGTCGAGGTCAACTCCCATCCGGGATTGAGCTCCCAGTTAAGGACATGCTCATGCATTCCGAGGGCGAGCCCCCAGTCGAGGTCAGCTCCCATCCAGGGTCGAGCTCCCGACGAGGTCATGCTCATGCTTTCCGAGGATGAGCCCCTGGCCGGGGTCAACTCCCATCCAGGGTCAAGCCCCCGATCGAGGTCATGCTCATGCTTTCTGGGACCCAACTCCCGAGATAAAGCTCCCCCATCCAGCCAAGGCCGAAGTTCCTGCCATAAGCAAAAGAGATAAAAGATCGGTAGAGGTTCAAACCGTGCTATGAAAGCTTCCAGCTATCTGCAACCTCTGGCACACACCCTACCAGAGATTCAAACTTTGCAAACGCGCCACCCGCACGTTTGATGCAATGCATGCTCCACCAGGCTCCGGGCCTTGTGGCGTGTCACCACATTCATGACCGTGCAACCGGGAGGCTCCAACCCTCGTGACACGAAACCTATACATCCTCCAAGAGGAGTATTTCATTAAGGCCCCAGGCCCTGTGACACTCCGATGGTCCCTCTTAGAATAGAAATGCCCTACCGTGGCTCGAGGCACAGCGACATGGCACCCACCAATTCCACGAAAAATTGCACCACCAGAGGCACAAGATTTGTACTATGCCAGTGAATGCCCCTAATAGAAGGATCTCCTTCTGAGGACCGGTCCGATAGGGGGGAGGCCGTGAATAAAGGAAATCCCTCCTGAAAGGGATACCAGGAAAGGGACATCTCAGTGAAGCCCCAGACTTGGTCTGGGCCATCCTTCTCATATAAAATAGAGAAAAGGATCCCCGAGAAGGAGGAGAGATGCAGACGGTAAGACTCAAAGAGCAAACGGGTAAGGATCCAGCCAAGAAAACCTCCTAGCTCTCTGATCTCCACTCGACCCTGTCTTTCCACTTCTTACATTTTATCTTTCACCCTCTACGTGGAGAGACCCCAAGCTCTCCGTTACAAAGGTTCTACTTTCCTTGATCGTTATAATTGACTTGATCGTCAGAGTGTCCCCACTAGAATTCCCAGTCCGAGTCTCCTCTCTTTTGCAAGTCACACCAATTCTGGAGCTGACCGGAGAAGAGGACCAAGCGCCCATCGGGAGCCCGACGAGTCTGTGACATGTCAGATCTATAGGCCACAGCGATCTAGGTGGCAACTGATTAGCACGCCAAGTAGGGAGAGATGCAGAAATGCCATCGATTGTGAAAGTTCTGGCAGCAAGCCCCCAACCACAAGAAGGACATCCATGGCCTCATGGTGACAACGTGTGCACGGGAGGCTTCCGCCAACCGTGCATGGGCCCCCCCTCGTCATGGAGACCCATAGAGCCCTAAGGGGGAGCTCCCCGCTCCACCACCACTACCTCTGGTGGACCCCTAGATCGCCGCATTGGCCTAGCAGGTCTAGGCCCTAGCTGCAGCGGTGTGCTAGCTCCATCAAAGACACCGGTCCCTGGCAACACAGCAGTAGCCAGAAATGCCGGCGGCCTATACCGTCGATCCCCATACCAGCCTACGGTCCTTCCAGGAAGGGCCGTTACATGCGGCCTCCCACCTACGGGGAGACCACCAGACCGTCGGGAAGAAGCAGCATGATGGCCCAACCGACCGGGAGAGCTGCTCCCCGGTCTCGGACCATGGTGCACACTCACACTGATGGCACATGCATGGCCAGGAACTCAGGTGAGAGTTCCTCCACTCCACACCTCCTTCGCCCTTGACGGCCTTTGTTGAAGGAACCACAGACGAGGCGATCCATCCTAGGTGGAAAGGCACCTCGAAAAGCAAGAGTGCAAGCTGGTTGACTTGTCCTGCCAGTTTATTAAGATTCATGACTCCCCCGGTGAGCCCACGGGTTATGACACCCATTCACCCTTCTCTCATAGAATCCAAGAGGAATTGATCCCCAACCGGTTTCGCATGCCTCAGGTTGATCCCTACGACGGGACAACTGATCCCCTAGACCACCTAGAAAGCTACAAGGCCCTTATGAGGGTCCAGGGGGCCACCGATGCTCTCCTCTGCATTGCCTTTCCTGCTACCCTCCAGAAGGCTGCTCCAGCCTAGTTTCCAGACTCAAGTCAGAAAGCATTGACTTCTTCGCTCAATCAGAGAAAAAGTTTATGGCACACTTTGATGCATGCAGAAAGGTGCCACATGAAGTTGACAGTCTCTTCTCGATCCACCAGCAAGATTGAGAGCCCCTCCGAGACTACGTGTCCCAATTTAAAGCCACGACCCTGGAGATCTATTACCATGATGAGCCAGTCGCCAAGTTGTCTCTAAAGAGGGGACTCAATACCTCCAACTTCACCTACTCCCTCGACAAGAAGCCTTCGATGACTTACTCGGAGCTCCTCCTCCGAGCCCACAAGTACATTCATGCGGAGGAGGCTAACCATACCAGGAGGGAGCTGGACAAGAGGCCACTGAAGAGACAAGCCATGGGGGAGACATCTGGCCCCCAGACCCCCAAAGGCCATGCCGGCCCCGTGGCCATGGGCCAGGCCTAGAGACGACCCCACCAAAGAAAAAAGTTCACTCCTCTCCTTGCCCTGAGAGCAAAGATCCTGATGGAGATCGGGGACGAGTGCATCCTGCACCGTCCTCCCCCACTGAGGCCATCCGCTGGACGTGACAAATCTTGCTACTGTCATTTCCACTGGAACTATGGCCACGACACTGAGGAATGCCATCACATGAAGAGGGGGATAGAAGACTTGATCAAGCACAGCTACCTTGAAAAGTACATGGAGGGAGGAGCACCTCCAGCAACCCAAAATGAAAAGCCCCAATCACTCGCCATCGACAATCGGCCCACTGAGAAGCCGGTCAGGATGATCTCCTGGGGGGCAGGGAGAACCTTGAAGAGGGCTAGGGGGAGAGAGAAGAATGATGACATGCTCCCCTATGAGGGAGAAGGGTTGGCTAGGGTAGATAACCCAAATAATGAAACTGTTATCATAGAAATGATGATAGCGAAACACCCTATAAAAAGAATTATGGTTGACAATGGAAGCTTTACTGACATCTTCTTTTATGATGCTTTTACAAGGATGAACTAGTCCATTGACCAAATAAAGCTGGTGTTCATGCCCTTAGTGGGCTTCACCGGGGATTCGATTGGAGTTGAAGGAGAGATTACACTCCAAATAACTGCTAGGATGCCATCTCGGTAAAGTACTATGTTGACAACATTTATCGTTGTAAGGCTTTCCTCGCCTTACAACACAATACTAGGGCATCCCGGTCTCAATCTGCTTGATAACACCATCTCCACCCGGCATCTCCTCGTCCAGTTCCCCACTCCCTTGGGGATTGAAGAAATGAGAGGATCTTAGCAGCTAGTCCAGCACTGCTTGCAGACAGTCCCAGAAGCATGAGAGGCTATGCAGGGTCTGGTCATTGACCAGTCAAGCCCAATGGAGTAGGAGCTGAAGGAAGGGCCGGTTGAACTCCTGTTGTCTTTCCCCCTGAGACAGGACCCCCTGAAGACAGTACAAGTGGGAGCCCTGCTACCCGAAGAGGAGAGATTTTGTCTACTCGGCTTTCTATAGGCCAATACAGATGTCTTTGCCTGGATTGTAGCAAACATGCCCGAAATCTCACTTGAGGTGATCACCCACAGGTTAAATGTCGACCCTAACTACCACCTAGTCCAGCAGAAAAAGAGGAGCTTTGCCCAGAGTGGTAGAAGGAGATTGATGAGGAAGTCGAAAAGCTACTCACAATAGGCTTCATCCGTGAGATACGGTATCCCGACTGGCTTGCTAATGTAGTATGGTCAAGAAAGTTTATGAAAAGTGGAGGATCTACGTGGATTACACCGACCTCAATCGAGCACGTCCGAAGGATAGCTTCCCACTTTCCAAGATTGACTAGCTGGTGGATGCGATCTCGTGCCACAAGCTCCTTAGCTTCATGGATGCATTCTTCAGATATAATCAAATCCGCATGCATAGGAGGACGAGGAGCACACAACATTTGTGATCGATAGAGGTACGTATTGCTACTGGATGATGCTATTTGGCTTTAAGAATGCAGGGGCCACATACCAGTACTTCGTCAATAGGGTCTTCAAAGATCAGATCGACCGTGACATGCAGGTATACATGGATGATATGCTTGTCATGAGTGGCCAGGAGTCAAACCGCATCGCTGACTTGGTAGAGGCCTTTGACAAGCTTCGCCTCTACCAGATGAAGCTGAACCCTACCAAATACGTGTTTTGCAATGTGACAGAAAAGTTCTTGGGGTTCATGGTCACTCAAAGAAGGATAGAGGCCAACCTAGAGAAGATCCAAGCGATCACAGACATGATGCACCCTATCTCCAAGGAGGTTCAATGCTTGACTGGATGCATAGCGATGTTAAGCCATTTCATCTCGCATTCCGCCAAGCATTGTCTATCTTTCTTCAAGGTGCTGCGTAAGATGCACGACTTCACCTGAACAGAGGAGTGCCGGGGCTTTCGAGGCATTGAAGATGCTTCTGCCTCTCCTCCATTGCTATCTAGACTGGAGCCCGGGGAAGAGCTCCTCCTGTACTTGGCGATCTCCCTGAAGGCGATCAACTCGGTGCTGGTCCACATCGATAAGGATGGCACCCAGCAACCAGTCTACTACACCTATAAGCTACTCCGCGATGCTAAAACTAGGTACACTTGATTCGAAAAGATTATTTTTGCACTCATTGTGTATGCGTGGCATCTCAGGCCTTATTTCCAAGCACATCCAATTACCATCCTCATTGATCAGCCCTGAGGGCTATCCTCAGCCACCTGATGCATCGGGGTGCCTAACCAAGTTGGTGGTGAAGCACAACAAGTTTGACATCACCTATCATCCATGACCAGCACAAAAGGCCCAAGTCCTAGCCGATTTCCTGGTGGAATGCACATGGGCAGCCAAAGACCCGGAGGAGGCGAACCAGCAAGCTAAACTCGGGCTAGACCCAACCTCGAGAGAGATGATGTAGATCCTCCATGTCGATGGTGCATCTAACACCGAAGGGAGTGGAGCCAAGCTCATCCTTGCTAACCCCGAAGGAGTCATCGCTGAATGCACACTGCATTTTCTCTTCAAGGCAACCAACAATCAAGCTAAAAATGAGGCACTCCTCACGGGATTGAAGGTGTCTCGTGAGCTAGGTGTTAAGTGCCTAAAGGTCTTTATGGACTCGCAGCTCATGGTGGGGTAGGTCTCCGATGAGTTTGAAGCTCAAGATCCAATGATGGTGAAGTATCTGGACAAGGTACTCTCATACACAATGAACCTCTAGCACTTTAGCATTTTCCACATCCCTCAGGCGGAGAATGCCCAAGCCAATGTCCTCTCCAAGTTAGCAACCATGCCAGATTCATTATTGGGGTGTACCTTCATAGAATATCTAGAGAACCCTAGATTCAAGTCTACAGTAAAGGTCCAACAGGTCACTATCGAAGCCAGCTGAATGGATCCCTACATCAAATACATTACCACTGGCGCCCTACCCGAAGATCACAAAGAAGCCATCCTCTTCAAGAAGGCCGCGCGGTGCATGTTAATGGATGGGCAACTTTATTGAAGGTCTTACTCCTACCCCCTGTTGAACTGCTTGAGATCCTCATAAGCCACCTACGTGCTTCAAGAAATACAAGAAGGCATCTGCGGGAATCATGTGGGGGGCATGTTGGGAATTGTGTCCCAAAGCCAATCGCCTGGGTTGTAGGCGGTTGAGCTAAGTATTGTACTCTTTTTTTAAATTAATAAAATATTATTTTTGGCAGTTCATCACATATTGTATTTCCCTGAAATGAACTCTTTCCATGTGATGAAGTCCTTAGGACTACACTGATTTCGATACAGAGAGGATGTATCGAGTGGTCCTTAAACCTTGTTCACAACCAAAGGATATATTGTACTGGATGGCAATATATCAAGTATAGGTTGTTGTAGTTCACATCGTTTGGTTGTCCTCTTGACCAAATGAGTGTGGTGACACTGATGTGACCTACAAATGGGATATGTGACATCTCATTAAACGTGACTCCGTGCAGCCCCTTTCTGCCAAAGGGATACTCACGATTGGATATGGATATATGTGTCCCTCCGACCTGAGGTCATCATGGTAGCGTGCAAGCAACTCCCTGTGCTTTGGTGCCGGACTACCCAGATTTTTAATCCGATGATGGAAGGTTTCTAGGTACAGGCAAGTACTTATGGAGCAGTGATGGACCAAGATGGAATTAACCTGTCCAAACAGTTTGGATTGAAAGTCTCGCAGTATCTCAATTTAGCAAATCCTCGGCCGGGGTAGCCCTAGTGAAGAGTCACTGGGCTTGCGAGGATGAGACACGTAGTGGACTGACTCTGTCTGGGTTGGCAGCCCAATCTCAGTCATCCTGAGCATTAGAGGTCAAAGGGATAAATTATACGGTAACCATATGCCAGAGATTCGATCGTTTGCTCCCGCATCTTCGACCTATCCGGATGCCGGGACCCATTGCTAGATGGTTTCCTGTGCTGGTACTAGAATTGTTCTAGTGCTACCGTTTAGGTTCGAACCTATGAGGTCACATGCCATAGAGGATAACTCTCTGATCCGGATACCGATTACGATTGGGAATCACCTCGATTTTATGGTCACAGTATTTTTAAGCACTCTTTTTCCCATCTTCCCTTGTCTGTGTCAACCGAAAATTGTTCCGGGCAGACCAGCATTGCGCCAGGATTTTTCTGAATCAGTTTTGAACTGATTCAGAGTTCATTTTGTCCTCCAATTGGTTGTGAACCAATTAAACCAATTTTATTGGGCTCGGACTGGTTCAATTGGATTGAACCACCGTTGGTTAATTGAACCAATGGGTTTGAACCTATTTGGTTTAAAGTTTTTTGGACCGGTTTATTTTGAACCGGTGTGTTTTTCTCCCAGCCGTTTTACATGGTATTCATGCGCTGGAGGAGGCCAATCGACCGTAGTTCTTCTCCGTGGGCGACATCCCTTCTTCTCCTCCACCGATAATTCTAACTCCCATTTATTTGCTGGTTTAATGGAGTTGGCAACTGCTGCCTCTTGGCCTCCCCGTCTCTCCACCTCCCTCTTCCTCTGTGTCCTATATAAACCATTGCAAGTCCCCTGTTTCAAAGTGTGTTTCAGCCGTGAAAACACTATGACTTCTGCACCTGGCGTTCTTCTTAAAGAGGTTGAGAGATCCCCAGATTGAGAGCTTAGTCTATGCTCTTATAGGTTGGGATTTGGAGAGTGTGAGGAAGATTTTCAAGGCCCTTTTTCTTGTCCAACTGAGTGCTCAAACCCAGGACTGCAGCAAGCCCAGTTGCTGCCGTTCACTGTGGCCAAATCTTCTTCCAACGGCTAGCACCGCGTGTGGAGAGGGATCCGAGAGCCCCGGGCGCATCTCCCCTCTAAAGGGAGTACCCTTCTACTCCTAGGAGCAAGCCACGCGAGCCGGGATCACTCCAGCTGCTCCAAATCGAAGGCCAAAGCCTGCTGCCCAATTCTGCTGTAGAAAATCTGGCAGCAGACTTTGGTGAGTTTTTATATTTTTTTGGCTGACATTTTCTTGCAGCTTTCAATTGGAGATCGAAGATCACTTGTCTAAGTTGTCGTTGCTGAAATTTGGAGCAAACGGAGGTCCGGAAGGTGGTGTTCCGATGCCGTTTCTAAAGCCAAAAACAGAGCTCTTCTTAGCCCAAGGAGGAAGAAGGCTGGAATAAATTTATTCCAGGTATTCCAGCCTATTCCAGCTTTATCCCAGAGTTATTCATGCTGGAATAAGGTATGAAAAATTATTTTTTAATCATGCATGAATAGATTTTTTAATTCAAATATTTTGCAAATATTTTATATTTTTCTACATGCCTATTTGCAACTAGAATTAGATTAGTTTCTGGGCGGAGCAGATTTTCGCTGCACGGATTTTAAAAATATTTTTAAAATCCATTCTGCTCCCGCAGTTGTTTGCATGCCTAGTGTAGGATCATGTCAAACCACCTGCACCGTTCTCTTTCAGTGGTATCAGAGCAGGTTGCATGTAAATCTAATCTAGTATGCATGTTTAATAGATTAAATTAGTTTAATCTTAATATGTATCCAAATTTCTTTTTGGAACCTAGTTGAGACCTTCACCATGACCGTGTGTCTTTGACACGATGCGGATCATCTGTGTTGGCCTCTTCAGAAGGATCCTTAAAGAATATTAAAATTAAAAATTATTTTAATTTGGTGATACATGTTTTAGGCATGTTTTATATGAATATAAATTATTTGTAAAATAACTTGATGCATGATTCTTTTTTTTTGTTATGTAAAATTGTTTTACATAGAGACTTAATTAAAAATTATTTTAATTAAGAGTTTGGCTTATTAAAATTTTTTTTTTAGGTTTATGAAATCTAATCAAATTTGCATAAGCCATTTTGGGTTAATTGGGTTAGCTGACTAGTTTGGTCCATAACTGGGTTAGACCTAAGTTTAGTTGAACCGGATTACAAGAAGATTAAACAAAAGTTGTTTAAGACCCTTCTTTAGCACTATCTAATAGTTAGATTAGTTGATCCGTTTATCCAAAAATGGATCCAATTAGTGGCTCAGTGGATGCTAGAGTCTTTAGGCTAGTCTGATCGAGTCTGGTAAACCGACTGGTGTCGAGGTAGGTTTGGCATTGTGATCATGGTTGTATGAGGCTACCTCTTTCCTAGTCAACTTGGTTGGTGTCTAAGAAAGATGGTTAATGATGGATACTCACCAATGATCTCACCTACCTAGCTAGTCGAGTCCACCAGAACTGATTGGAAAAGCTCAATGACTCGAGTTAACCCATGTCACCCAGGTTGATCGGTCTGACTGATCTATAGGTGCCCATGGATCAATTTGTTGATTTATTTCAACCCTCTTGAAATCTGATTGATTCAGTGAGAGGATGATCCATGTCCTTGTCTTATCTTCTGTCACAACTAAAAATTCTCTAAAATTATTAGGTCCTTAAAAAGACTAAGTCAAGGAGTTGACAGTGTCTTAGCCTCCCATTAAGTCGGTTAGAAATGTGTCCACTAGCTTTGTGTGCATCAGCAGTTCCAAAGAACGGGTGTACATCCGACGATTGGAATTTTTATCTGATCGATGATGGTTCAGTGCAACCTCCTTAACGGGACCAGGTGGGCCGGCCAAAGTCGAGCTTAGTCTTTAATTAGCTAGAAGCATTGGATTTGTCATTTTAATGGTTGGACCTAACCAGAGACCCGCAATAGGAGGCCCCAAGGCCGATTGGGGTGTTCTCTTGGCAAAATGAAATATTGAAAATTGTTTAGGGAAATAATTGGTTTACGAACCTACCTTTAGGCTCGTATGGGTGAGCTGGCCAAAGTTGGGCTCATGCGTGGCCTATTGGATTTCAGTACCCACTTGAAAAAGTGTTTTCACGGATTGGAGTTAGAGGCTACCAATCTGAAAAATTAGTGGAAGAAACCTTTAGACTAAAGTCCAAGTCTTTTGGTTAAATTATTAATTCATACACTAATTTGGTCTTATTTTCTTTTCAGATGTCTTCCAATTTATCGCTTCGGTCACTTCTCGATAACGAGAAGTTAAAGGGTCATAACTTCAATAGTTGGTATCGAAGATTGAGAATCGTTCTGGAGCATGAACAGATCCTCTATGTGATAACGGATCCGGTACCTGAAATCCCTCCCGCTAATGCATGGAGTATGGTCAAAGACGCTTATCTAAAGTGGGTCTCTGATCGGACTACTGTCCGATGCATTATGTTAGCGGCGATGAACGACGAGTTCAGTTGCAAATTCGAGGAGGCCCAACCTGATGAAATCCTTCAAAAGTTGAAGGAATCCTTCGGCACCCCGGATGATGTAGAATGGTACAAAGTGTCTTGTGCCATCTACAACTCCAAGATGCTGAATGGTGGTTCAGTCACTGATCATGTATTGTACATGATCGAGCTGATTGAAAAGTTGGGCAAACTCGGATGTCCCTTGCACGAGCAGCTCGGCAAGGATGCGATCCTGAAATCTCTTCCCTTCTCCTATCTTGATTTTCTCGATCATTATAGAATGAACAAGCCTGCAGTTAACTACCATGGTCTTTTAGGGTTGCTGTAGACTTTCGAGAAAGACCACCAACTGAATAAGGGGGTGGTGAATTTAGTGGGAAGTAGTAGAGGTCGTCGTCCCTTTAAGAAAGGGAAGAAGAAAATAAATAAAAAGGAAAAGAAGGTGCAGAATGCTCCTGGCCCTAGTCAGACCAGGAAGTAAAAGGCTAATCAGTCTTCTGCAGAATGTTTCTACTGCAAGAAGAAGGGACACTGGAAGAGGAACTGTCCTCTTTATATTACGTCCCTTGATTTGAACAGGCCGAGGAAGCAGAAGCCTGCTGAACAAGGTATTTATATGATAAAACCTTGTAATTACTCAATTATTGATATTGCTAACTGGGTATTGGATACTGGTACTCCAATTCACGTTTGTAATTCGTTACAGGGACTTCAAGTTAGCAGAAGATTTGAAGATGGAGAACAGTTTCTGAGCATCGGGAATGGAAATCGTGTTCCAGTACTGGCGATCGGAGTCTTACGTCTTGTCTTTGAGTCTTGTACTATCGAACTAGTCGACTGTCACTATTGTCCTAGTTTCATTATGAGCATAATCTCTGTAGGCCTTTTGGCTAATTGTGGTTTTGAACTATCAATAAAAGGAGATTTTTGCAATGTTATTTTGAATAACTCTGTTATAATGAAAGCTAGATTAAATAATGGCATATATGTACTATCAAGGCCTGTTAGTGTAATGTACACTTCTAGCAAACACCCAAGATTAGATAATGTCAATGATTTGTATCTTTGGCACTGTAGGCTAGGTCATATTAACCAAAATAGGATAAACAAGATGCGAGGAGATGGACTCCTCGAGGTTAGTGATTCTGAATCACTGCCCACTTGTGAATCCTGTTTACTTGGTAAAATGACCAAGTCACCTTTTACTGGAAAAGGTGAACGAGCTACAGAACTTCTAAGTCTAATACATACTGATGTATGTGGACCGATGAAAGTTAGTGCCAGAGGAGGATACAAATATTTCATTACTTTTACAGACGACTTTTCAAGGTTCGGTTATGTCTTTTTAATGAGACATAAGTCTGAGTCATTTGAAATGTTCAAACGATACCGTAATGAAGTAGAAAAGCAAACTAAAAAAAGTATTAAAACCCTTCGATCTGATCGAGGTGGTGAATACTTATCTGGTGAATTTTTGACATATCTTGAGGAGAATGGAATTCTCTCTCAGTGGACTCCTCCAGGAACACCATAGTTGAATGGTGTGTCCGAAAGGAGGAATCGAACCTTGTTGGACATGGTTCAATCCATGATGGGTTTTGCAACTCTGCCGCAATCGTTTTGGGGATATGCGCTTCAGACAGCTTGTTACTTATTAAATAATGTTCCAAGTAAGTCTGTTATCTCCACTCCGTATGAGATGTGGATTGGACGTAAACCCTCAATCTCACACCTTCGGGTCTGGGGTTGTCCGGCTTACGTAAAGCGTTTAGACTTAGACAAACTTGGTCCAAGGTCTGATCGGTGTTTATTCATTGGTGATCTACAAGTGGGATATGTGATATCTCATTGAACGTGACTCCGTGCAGCCCCTTTCTGCCAAAGGGATACTCATGATTGGATATGGGTATATGTGTCCCTCTGACCTGAGGTCATCATGGTAGCTTGCAAGCAACTCCCTGTGCTTTGGTGCCGGACTACCCGGATTTTTAATCTGGTGACGGAAGGTTTCTGGGTACAGGCAAGTACTTATGGAGCAGTGATGGACCAAGATGGAATTGACCTGTCCAAACAGTTTGGATTGAATGTCTCGCAGTATCTCAATTTAGCAAATCCTCGGCCGGGGTAGCCCTAGTGAAGAGTCACTGGGCTTGCAAGGTTGAGACACATAGTGGACTGACTCTGTCTGGGTTGGCAGCCCAATCTTAGTCATCCTGAGCATTAGAGGTCAAAGGGATGAATTATACGGTAACCATATGCCAGAGGTTCGATAGTTTGCTCCCGCATCTTCGACCTATCTGGACGCAGGGACCCATTGCTAGATGGTTTCCTGTGCTGGTACTAGAATTGTTCTAATGCTACCGTTTAGGTTCGAACCTATGAGGTCACATGCCACAGAGGATAACTCTCTGATCCGGATACCGATTACGATTGGGAATCATCTCAGTTTTATGGTCACAATATTTTTTAGCACTCTTTTTCCCATCTTGCCCTTGTCTGTGTCAACCGGAAATTGTTCCGGGCAGACCAGCATTGCGCCAGGATTTTTCTGAATCAGTTTTGAACTGATTCAGAGTTCGTTTTGGCCTCCAATTGGTTGTGAACCAATTGAACCAATTTTATTGGGCTCCGACCGGTTCAATTGGATTGAACCACCGTTGGTTAATTGAACCAATGGGTTTGAACCTATTTGGTTTAAAGTTTTTTGGACCGGTTTCTTTTGAACCAGTGTGTTTTTCTCCCAGCTGTTTTATACGGTATTCATGCGCTGGAGGAGGCCAATCGACCGCAGTTCTTCTCCGTGGGCGACATCCCTTCTTCTCCTCCACCGGATAATTCTAACTCCCGTTTATTTGCTAGTTTAATGGAGTTGGCAACTGCTGCCTCTTGGCCTCCCCGTCTCTCCACCTCCCTCTTCCTCTGCGTCCTATATAAACCATTGCAAGTCCCCTATTTCAAAGTGTGTGTTTCAGCCATCAAAACACTGTGACTTCTGCACCTGGCATTCTTCTTTGAGAGGTTGAGAGATCCCCAGATTGAGAGCTTAGTCTATGCTCTTATAGGTTGGCATTTGGAGAGTGTGAGGAAGATTTTCAAGGCCCTTTTTCTTGTCCAATTGAGTGCTCAAACCCAGGACTACAGCAAGCCCAGTTGCTGCCGTTCACTGTGGCCAAATCTTCTTCCAGCGGCTAGCACCGCATGTGGAGAGGGATCCAAGAGCCTCGGGCACGTCTCTTCTCTAGAGGTAGTACCCTTCTACTCCTAGGAGCAAGCCACGCGAGCTGGGATCGCTCCAGCTGCTCCAAATCGAAGGCCAAAGCCTACTGCCCAATTCTACTGCAGAAAATCTGGCAGCAGACTTTGGTGAATTTTTATATTTTTTTTGGCTGACATTTTCTTGCAGCTTTCAATTGGAGATCGAAGATCACTTGTCCAAGTTGCAGCTGCTGAAATTTTGGAGCAAACGGAGGTCCGGAAGGCGGTGTTTCGATGCCGTTTCTAAAGCCAAAAACAGAGCTCTTCTCAGCCCAAGGAGGAAGAAGGCTGAAATAAATTTATTCCAGGTATTCCAGCCTATTCCAGCTTTATCCCAGAGTTATTCATGCCGGAATAAGGTATGAAAAATTATTTTTTAATCATGCATGAATAGATTTTTTAATTCAAATATTTTGCAAATATTTTATATTTTCCTACATGCCTATTTGCAACTAGAATTAGATTATTTCTGGGCGGAGAAGATTTTTGCTGCGCGGATTTTAAAAATGATTTTAAAATTCATTCTGCTCCCGTAGTTGTTTGCATGCCTAGTGTAGGATCATGTCAAACCACCTGCACCGTTCTCTTTCAGGGCAGGATACTAGCTTATAAAGTTCTCCGGTAAGAGTACTTCTAGGAGACCATGCAAGAGGACGCCACTGATTTTGTGAGAAAATGTGACTGTTGCCAACGTCACGCTCACATCCAACATCAGCTAGCCACTCCGCTCTCCTAGATATCAGCCCCATGGTCATTCGCCCAGTGGGAAATGGACATCCTAGGTCCCTTTCCTCCCGTGTCTAGCCAACGAAAGTATTTGATTATGGCCATCGACTACTTCACCAAATGGGTTAAGGTCGAATCCCTAGCACGGATCACCAAGGCCAAGGTCAGATCATTCTTCTAGAAGTTGGTTTTTACCATTTTGGACTCCCACACTCGGTCATCATCGATAATGGATGGTGTTTTGACAACCAAGCTTTCGAAGAGTTCTGCACCGACCTCAACATCTCCGCCATCACTTCACTTTGGTGGCTCACCCTCAGACCAATAGGAAGGCTGAAGTAACCAACCGAACCATCTTGCAAGAGCTCTGCACCAGATTGGATGAGGCCAAGGGCTGATGGGTGGAAGAACTCCCCAATGTGCTATGGGCCTACCACACCATGCCTCGGATAGCAAAGGTAATGGTGAGGACACAAGAGCCAAGAAGAGGAAGCAAACCTTTTCCAATTCAATTTGGATAACCAATGAGTAAGTCCATGTGTTCTTTACAAAGAGCACTCGAGTCCCAGTTGTTTTGAGTTTGTAATTAAGTCAAATTGAGTTGTAATTTGATCAAATTGAGTGTAATTTGGTCAATTAGGGTTGTTGAGTTACCAATTAAATCCATTAAGTCCATTAATTGGTTTAAGAGTCTTGTAAATAGAATTAATTTGCTTTGTTTGGTGAATTGTCTAATTTGAGTCATGGTGGTGCGGGCACCAGACTCAGAAGAAGACTTCAGAGCTCCATCTGGATCTCTGATTAACCTTGCCCAAAGAATTAGGATTTTTTTTGGCTTGTAATAAGGGTTGACTTGATCAACTCAATTTTAGCTTGAGTCTGTATTACCTACATTTTTATTTTGTTGAGTCATGTTGACTCAGTAGTGGACTAGGGCTTCAACCTGGGGTGTTACATTTTCTCCCAAGGCCAAGCAAGTGGGCGCCACACTCCCAGCCACACTCCCAGCCATACGCCTGAGTCCAGGGGGCGCCACATCTCCATCCAGCAGGCTTTGGTCCCCACACCACAGATAGCAGCTCCCTTCTCTCATGTGCCAATTGAGGAGAAATCAACCAGGGGTCCACAAATCAAGGGGGCGGCCCAAGACATTCCCAAAAAAACCCCAAACCCTAGGTTAGCCACTTCTACTCCCAAACCCTAGTCGCCCATCATCCACTTCAACCCACCAAATCCGACCCTATCCCACCTCCCACGGCCTCGCTCTCCAAGTCCAGGCCGACCACCAGCATCCAGCTCCAGTCCGGATACTTCAGATCCATATCTCTTTCCAGAGGGAGTCGAATCAGCCTTCAAGAGAATCCGGATCTCAGTGACATCAGCCTTCAAGTTCTTCGAACTGGTAAATCCTTCCCTGAGTCTCTGAATCCATCACTTGTTTTTCTTCTTCCCAGATCTTGAGTTCAGAAGAAGCCGACCCAGCCACGAGACAGTATTGGAGGATCCATTGTGAAGATAGCCGAATCCGAGGATCCAACAATCTGCTCGAGAGTTCTTCCATCCCAAATTCTGTGAAGATCACTGTCTGGTTGGTAAACCATCTCTTCTCTTTATTTCTGTCCTGTTGAAAGTTCAGAGCGAAACCCTAGGTCTGGGAGTTTCTCAACCCCCAGCGATCCGTTACTTCTGAACTACTCTGATAACTTAGCTTCTTCTAAATTATGCTTTCAATCCTTACCTAGTTTCCATCAACTTAGTTTAACTTTACTTTGAGTCGAAGCCAATTTCTGAAATATAAATAAAAAAAAAAAAGAATTAGTCTTAATTTTACTTCCGCATACGCTTCTTTGTTCTTTGTTCTGCATCATTTTTGGTATCAGAGCCCTGTCTAGGGTTTCTGTTTTGATTGCTTGTTTGAGTCTCTCTCTTTTTACTTTGTCTGCTCGAAGTAGACTCCCCAGGACGTCCAGTCCTAGGAACGAAGCAAGGTGCAAACCTCCTCTTCCCATTCCACGGGGTGTTCCTAGGGCGTATAGGGGATCCGTTGGGTTACAACTTCGTAGCAGGAATTGTAAACGGGGAAGTACTTTGTTTTCAGCCCGTAATTATCTTGTTATAGGAATTATTTCTCACTGCAGATAACTCCGAATTTAGTGATTTTTGTTTTGCTAAAACCAGTATAATTTAAGCTATTTTGTCTAATTTTCCTGTTATTTATTGGTTTCCGTGAGATTTCTGAGAATTAAATTACTGCAACTCTATTTTTGTGCTTCTGCAATTCAATTATTTTTGAGTGTTCATCTCTTAATTCATCTTAAGAGCATTTGAGCATCTAAGATAAGGGGAGGAGTTGATAACCTCTCCTTAGCCCAAAACCACCACCCACTAATTCGAACCTAAGCCTTTAATCTTAAAATTAATTAGACCTAATTTGCCCTAGTGGACTAGGGACATCAACAAGTCGGGTCAAGGCTAGTGTTGAGTCAGTTTGTCTAGTTACTCTGTGTGTGCTTTGTACTCAGTGTCTAGAACGGTGGTTCAGGGACTACGTCCCGAAGGGCTTGTGTGCTGGTCCGCCTACCTGGCCAATCACTGATTGGTGTCTAGGATTGGCAATTAGGGACCTAACACTCTCCTTACACCTGCCTGGCTGAGCCCTGAGTTACTACAGGCTAGCTTGCCACTCTGATTGGGCATCTAGTTTGGGCTCTAGGTCTAGTTAGCCCGTAGTCGTTCAGTTGAGTCTCATTTTATGTGTTTGCTTGCATCATGTCTACCCGGAATGGAGTGCCCTACCAACCTGGTCAAGCCCAACCTGATTTAGAGGCCATGGTTAGAGCTCTTACTGAGAGTATGAACAAATTAAGTCAGGATATGAATGAGAATTTTGCCCAGCTTAGGGATCGAGTCCAAGTACTTGAGGAACCTAGGCATCAGAATTGGACTCCTGACCCAGATTTTAATGTGCCTCAACCTCACCCACACCAAGAGCCTAGAAGACCTTTATACCGAGATCCTGAACCTAATCATAGGAGGCCTGACCCAGAACCTGAGGATAGAGATGATAGGTTCATTCGAAACATCAAGTTAGATGCACCCACTTTTGATGGTAGCTTAAATCCTAAGGTGTATTCTGATTGGGAGGGTGAGATGGACCAGTACTTTGAGTGGTATGCCATGTCTGAGGAGAGGAAATTCAAGTTTGCCAAGATGAAGTTAGTACGTCAAGCTAGGTTATACTGGGGAAACATTGAGCTGACCACTAGAAGACGAAATGTAGAGCCCATAACCACTTGGCAGGGTATGAAAGAGAAACTTAGAGACAAGTACCTACCCATTTCATACCAGCAAAATCTGTTAGACCAATGGCAGACTTTGAAACAAGGGAACCGATCTGTTTCAGACTACATAACCACCTTTGATGAATACCTGATGAGATGTGATGTGAGTGAAGCCCATGAGGTCACTTTGTCTAGGTTTAGGGCTGGACTTAGGGAAGACATAAAGAGGGAGTTGTTTCTGAGAGAGGTTACTGACTTAGACCAAGCCTATCAGATTGCATTGAACACTGAGAAGTTTCAAAGAGGACCCATGCCTTCTAGGGTTAGTGCCCCAATCCCAAGAAATGGACCTAGCCAGGTTACCCCTAGCAAGCCTAATCAGGGTATTCCCACCCCTAGGCCCATGGATAAAAGTAAGGCACCTGACACCCAGAGAACCCCTAGTATCATTTGTTTTAAGTGCTAGAAGCCCGGTCATATCTCCAATCAGTGCACAGCCATAGCTTGTTTTAAGTGTCATAAGGTAGGTCATGTTTCTAGCCAGTGCCCTCATAGATCCCTTTATATAGAAGAGGGAGGAGAAGAGAATTCCGAGCCCAATGAGGAGTTTGAAGAAGAAGTTTATGAGGCCGGAATGAATTTGGTCGATGAGTATGAAGGAGAGGAAGAATCTACAGAGTCTGACCAATTAGGGTTTGTGAGATACATCCTGTCCCAAACTAAAGTTCAGGAAGATTGGCGTAGGACTAACATCCTATAGACTTTCCTTCAACTAGGGGATAAGGTATGTAAAATCATCATAGATAGTGGGAGCTGTGTGAATGCCATTTCTGCTAGCACTGTCAAGATGTTAGGCTTAACTCCTGTCCCCCACCCCAACCCCTATAAGGTTTCTTTGGTAGACTCTACCTCTATACCCATCCAGTCTAGATGTCAGGTCCAAATCCAAATGCAATCCTATCAAGAGAAGATTTGGTGTGATGTCTTGCCCATGGGGGTGAGCAGCATAATTCTTGGAAGACCTTGGTTATATGATCATGATGCCACCCTCTTAGGAAAATCCAATACCTGTGTCTTTAGTTTTAATGGGAAGAAAATCACAATCCATTCAGTCCCTCCTAAGGACAAGGTAGCTAAAGGAACCAATAAGGTCAGAGAAATGAAGACTGGAGTGAACCTAATTGGTGCCAAGGATCTAGAACAAGAAATTCATAGTGGTTCACCCATTTGGATGTTGATTGCTAAGGAACTTAGGACTCCTACACCCTCAGAGCCTCCTCAGGAAGTTAAGCCTTTATTAGAAGAATTTAAGGATGTTTTTCCCGAGCATATGCCAGACCACCTTCCACCTCTTAGGAATATTCAGCATTCCATAGATTTAGTCCTAGGAGCTACTTTACCCAACTTGCCCCATTATAGGATGAATCCATCTGAGCATAAAGAACTGCAAAAGCAGGTTGGCGAATTATTGAGGAAGGGGTTCATTAGAGAGAGTCTTAGCCCTTGTGTAGTCCCTGCACTTCTAACCCCGAAGAAGGATGGCACGTGGAGGATGTGTGTTGATAGTCGTGCCATCAATAAAATCACAATCAAGTATAGGTTCCCCATCCCTAGACTAGATGACATGCTAGATATGATGGCCGGTGCCATGGTTTTTTCTAAAATTGATCTCAAGAGCGGGTATCATCAGGTTAGGATTAGACCAGGGGATGAGTGGAAAACTGCCTTCAAAACTAAGGATGGTCTCTATGAATGGTTTGTTATGCCTTTTGGGTTGTACAATGCCCCTAGTACTTTCATGAGGATTATGACCCAGGTACTTAGAGCTTTCATAGGGAAGTTTGTAGTGGTCTATTTTGATGACATCCTGATCTATAGTAAGACCCCTGCAGATCACCTAGGCCACCTTAGACAAGTCTGCCAAGTTTTGAGGAATGATAGTCTCTACGGTAATCTCAAAAAGTGTGAATTTATGACCAGTAGAATTATCTTCCTTGGTTTTGTTGTAACCCCTGACGGCGTGGCTGTCGATCCTGAAAAGATTAGGTCCATAGTAGAATGGCCTGAGCCGACCAGTGTGCATGAAGTCAGAAGTTTCCATGGCTTGGCTACCTTCTATAGGCGATTCATCAAGGGGTTTAGTACTGTAGTTGCTCCTATCACAGACTGCATTAGGAAGGGAGAATTTCAGTGGACCAAAGCAGCCCATAAAGCCTTCCTAGATCTTAAGGATAGGATGACCCAGGCACCCATTTTGAGGCTACCGGACATTTCAAAGGTATTTGAGGTTGCCTGTGATGCTTCAGGAGTAGGTATAGGTGGAGTCCTAAGCCAAGAGAACCATCCCGTAGCATTCTTTAATGAAAAACTTAATGATGCTAAGCTTAGGTATTCTACCTATGATAAGGGATTTTATGCGGTAGTGCAAGCTTTGCGTTACTGGAGACATTATTTGCTACCGCAAGAATTTGTGCTGTTTTCGGACCACGAGGCTCTTAGATTCTTGAATTCTCAGAAGAAGCTCAACCCTAGGCATGCTAAGTGGGTAGAGTATATCCAGTCCTATACTTTAGTTTTGAAGCATAAGGCTGGGTCTGAAAATAAGGTAGCTGGTGCCCTTAGTCGTCGATCTTTGTTGTTGAATTCTGTTAGGGCTGAAGTCATAGGGTTTGAGCAAATCAAAGAAGAATATGAGTCGTGTCCGGATTTTAAGATGGTGTACCAGGATCTAACTCAAGGACCATCTAGTGAACATAAGGATTATTCCCTTTTAGATGGCTTTCTGTTCTTTAAGAATAGGCTTTGCATCCCTAGAACCTCTCTTAGGGAATTTTTGATTTGGGAAACTCATGCTGGAGGTTTAGCTGGCCATTTCGGAAAACATAAGACCACCCTGGCTATTGAAGACCACTTTTTCTAGCCCAGCTTAAAAAGAGATGTAGCACACATTGTGGCTAGGTGTCGGACCTGCGCTGTTGCCAAACAGCGAAAACAGAACACCGGCCTTTATACCCCACTCCCTGTCCCAGATCGTCCTTGGCAAGATGTAAGCATGGACTTTGTGTTAGGTTTGCCTAAGACCCAGAGGAGGCATGACTCCATCTGTGTTGTAGTAGACCGATTTTCCAAGATGGCCCATTTCTTGCCTTGTTCCAAAACATTTGATGCGTCTAAGGTAGCCACCTTGTTCTTTAATGAGATAGTTTGACTCCATGGCCTACCCAAGACCATTGTTTCAGATAGGGATGTCCGGTTCACCAGCTATTTCTGGAAAACCCTTTGGCATAAGTTAGGGACAAAACTTAAGTTTTCAACTGCCTATCATCCCCAGACTGATGGCCAAACTGAAGTAGTGAACCGTAGTTTAGGCAATCTATTAAGGTGTCTTGTTGGTGAAAACATTAGGAACTGGGATTTGTACTTACCTAGAGCTGAATTTGCATACAATGACTCAGTCAATAGGTCTACAGGTAAGAGTCCATTTGAAATTGTGCATGGTTACAAACCTCACACACCTCTTGACCTAGCTCCTTTACCAGTCCACACACGAGTCTCCGAGTCTGCCGAAGTTTTTGCACAGCATATAAAAGACTTGCATAAAGAAATTCAAGCCAAAATAAATTTAAGTAATGAAACTTATAAGAAATTGGCTGATTCTCAAAGGCGAGTCAAAACTTTTAATGAGGGAGACTATGTAATGATTAGGTTAAGGCCTGAATGGTTTCCTCCTGGAACCGTTAGAAAGTTACATGCTAGAGAAGCTAGACCATTTAGAGTGGTGACGAGAGTAGGATCCAATGCCTATGTGCTCGAGTTGCCTCCAGAACTAGGCATTAGCTCCACTTTCAACATTACAGACCTAGTAGAGTATAGAAAGTCAGCTGTGATTCCCAGTGAGGCTTTCGAACCTAATCCTGCTCTTGAGAGTGAACCCAACCCTGTGTGTCCACCAACAAACTTGCCTGTGAGGAAAGAGTAGATTGAAAAGATCCTGGATGATCAGGTTATCTCTACTCGTAATCGAGGATACCAAAGATACGTGGTCCGCTGGCAAGGAAGGCTAGATTCTGATGACTCTTGGATCTCCCGAGAAGAATTACAAGAATTGGACCCAGACCTCTTGGAGAGATACCAGAGCCAACTTGAGCCATACTCGACAGGGTCGAGTTCCTCCCATCCTGGGAGAATTGGTGCGGGCACTAGACTCAGAAGAAGACTTCAGAGCTCCATCTGGATCTCTGATTAACCTTGCCCGAAGAATTAGGATTTTTTTGGCTTGTAATAAGGGTTAACTTGATCAACTCAATTTTAGCTTGAGTCTGTATTACCTGCATTTTTATTTTGTTGAGTCATGTTGACTCAGTAGTGGACTAGGGCTTCAACCTGGGGTGTTACATTTTCTCCCAAGGCCAAGCAAGTGGGCGCCACACTCCCAGCCACACTCCCAGCCATACGCCTGAGTCCAGGGGGCGCCACATCTCCATCCAGCAGGCTTTGGTCCCCACACCACAGATAGCAGCTCCCTTCTCTCATGCGCTAATTGAGGAGAAATCAACCAGGGGTCCATAAATCAAGGGGGCGGCCCAAGACATTCCCAAAAAAACCCCAAACCCTAGGTTAGCCACTTCTACTCCCAAACCCTAGCCGCCCATCATCCACTTCAATCCACCAAACCCTAGCCTATCCCACCTCCCACGGCCTTGCTCTCCAAGTCCAGTCCGACCACCAGCATCCAGCTCCAGTCCGGATACTTCAGATCCATATCTCTTTCCAGAGGGAGTCGAATCAGCCTTCAAGAGAATCCGGATCTCAGCGACATCAGCCTTCAAGTTCTTCGAACTGGTAAATCCTTCCCTGAGTCTCTGAATCCATCACTTGTTTTTCTTCTTCCCAGATCTTGAGTTCAGAAGAAGCCGACCCAGCCACGAGACCAGTATTGGAGGATCCATTACGAAGATGGCCGAATCCGAGGATCCAACAATCTGCTCGAGAGTTCTTCCATCCCAAATTCTGTGAAGATCACTGTCTGGTTGGTAAACCATCTCTTCTTTTTATTTCTGTCCTGTTGAAAGTTCAGAGCGAAACCCTAGGTCTGGGAGTTTCTCAACCCCCAGCGATCCGTTACTTCTGAACTACTCTGATAACTTAGCTTCTTCTAAATTGTGCTTTCAATCCTTACCTAGTTTCCATCAACTTAGTTTAACTTTACTTTGAGTCGAAGACAATTTCTGAAATATAAATAAAAAAAAAAAAATTAATCTTAATTTTACTTCCGCATACGCTTCTTTGTTCTTTGTTCTGCATCACTTGGACTCACATGTTCCACTTTATTACAGGATTCAATTGGCTCACTTTGACTCAAGTAACACAGTACTAATGGACTGAAATAAAATAAAATAAAATAGACTCTCAGTCTCCATCATTCTCATGTGGTGGGGAGAATTTGACTCCGTCGAGTCAGGCTCAGTGGGATTGATAGAACCGAAACTAATCAAAATAAAGACACTGATGCTGGGTTCACCCTTTTTATTTTATTTTTATTTTTTTTCAGCTTATTTTATTTTTTTTCATCTCTGCTCTAAAAATCATGTAAATCTGGAAGCCGTGCGGTACTGAAATTCATGCTGCTCCAGAAATCATGTTGCTCCAGAAACCATGCATTGAAGTCGGCAACAGTGAAGGGCATTTGCCTTCATGTTTGTGTGCGGGAGCATCTCAACTCCATAAACCAACACCAGAAAATAGGGGAGGCTCACGGAGGGAGAGGGAAGTCCGGCGAGCTTTGCCGGTGGTGGCACTGGGGTGGAGACGGTGGCTCGGGGAGATGCTTCCGGTGGACAGCACGGGGTCAATGACGTTCGACGGGTGTGGCTCCAGCACAGGAAGATTTTGGCGGTATGCAGCATGTCCCAGCTGGATAGCGTGTACTCCCCCATACCGCCCTTCCGGCTGATGGCTTGCGTGAAGATGAAACCGACACGGTTCAAGTCGAGGTGATGCGGCAAGCATATGATTAATATTTTGAATATGGTTTGTAGAGCAATGAAACCTAATTACACTAGCATTGTACTCATCATAATAAGACTTAAGGATTATAAGAAATGGGATTTTTACTTGATTAGACACAATCCTAAACTAAGAAGGAAGAAGATCTAGACAATAGGGGCTAATGATTGAGGACTTACCTTGATGAGTTTTCCAACCTTCCTATGATTCAAAATTTGAAACTACTAATGCTCTGGACTGGAGAACTTGGATAACAGTGATCAGAACCATGGACTTGGGCTTCAGCTTGTTGGTTCATTGTCAAGGGGAACCCTGTTCACAACTCAAGGACTTCGAAGGACCCTGCAATGAAGATCAAAGTTAAGGTTGAAGGATGCAAACATAAAGTAGGGATGGGAGAACTTGTGAACAAAGAAAAGATAATTGAGAAGATCTGGCCGACTCCAATGCCTTTGCCTTGAGCTTGGATGATGAATTGCTAGGGAAGAGAGTGGCTTTGGGTGTGGAAGAAGAAGATAGGAAAAATTTCACACATAAAACTCAAGACAACTTCACTTCAAACTTCATTCATTTCCAAAATCAATCTCTTTTACAATGGGTGTCCAAGGTTTTTAATAGCCTCACAAAGCTAGCTTTTGAAATTTAAAAACTTCCCAAGTCGAGGAGGATTACAAGGGGGGTTGGAGGATTTGGTGGAGAGTTTGGAGGGATGTGGGGGGGTTGGAGGATTTGGTGGAGGACTTGGAGGGATGTGGCCAACCTCCTTGAATTTGAATCTCCCTTGTTGGCGCCCAAAGGGTGATGAGATGGCTGGTGAAGTGGCACCTGATGATGTGGCATGGTGAGGTGGCCTTCTACTTGGATAAGAATGACATGTGGCACCCGGTGGTCCTAGTTGATGGTCCTTTTCTCTTGCTTGGTTGATGTGTCTTCTCTTCTTCATGTGGTCCAATTCTGGGGTCCAGAATTTGAGTCTTGTTACTGGCTTTCATGGCTTTAAGACTTGATTAGACTTAACTCAACTGAATTAGACTTAACTCAACTGAACTGACTTGATTGACCTAGACTTTAAAACTTGAAATGGACTTACAGGAAATGAAATTTTAAAAGTAATTACAGGACTCAATAAACACTCTTGATTTGAAACTCAAAATTAATTACAGGACTTTTGAAAAGGAAATGACTCTTGAAAATAAAATATTTTTGAACTAAAGGATACAAGGTAACCTAATTATCTTCGATCCAAATTGGGATAAGGCTAACCTTGTTGGAGTGAAGTTTCTTTCGGCTTCTGGTGTCCACACTAATTCTCCTAGGGTGGGCAGAACTTGACCCAGTCGAGTATGGTTCAGTTTTGCCCTGGTAATGCTCGAAAAAGTCTGGGTTAAGTCTTTGCAGATCCTCTCGAGTAATCCAAGAGTTGTCGGACTCAGGTCGACCTTGCCATTGAACCAGGTATCACTGATAGTCCTTATTCCTGGTAGTAATGATCTTGTCATCCAGGATTCTCTCAATCCTCTCTCTCTGCTCAGGTAAGATTGGTGGTGGACACTCGGAAATATGTTCACTCTCAATGAAAGTTTCTGGCTCAAAAGGCTCACTAGGTATTAGTAGTGGTTCTTTGTATTCTACTAGGTCTGAAACATTGAAGGTTGTACTAATACCCATATCAGGTGGAAGTTCCAAAACATATGCATTAGGCCCTATTTTCTTTAAGATCTTAAAAGGTCCCGCTCCGCGGGCATGCAGCTTCTTTATGGTTCCAGGGGGTAACCGTTCAGGGTTGAGCCTAATCATCACATAATCCCCTTCACAGAATTCTTTAGCCCTCTTATGTGAGTCAGCTAAGTGTTTGTAAGTTTCATTGCTCAGGTTGATCTTATTACTGATTTCTTTATGTAGATTTGTGACATGCTGTGCAAAAGACTCAGCAGACTCAGAGACTCGTGTGTGAATAGGTAGTGGGATTAGATCTAAAGGCTTCCTAGGCTTGCAACCATGGACTATCTCAAAGGGACTTTTGCCCGTAGATCGATTGACCGAACTGTTGTAAGCTAACTCAGCACGTGGCAATAACAAATCCCAGTTCCCTAGACTTTCTCCCACTAGGCATCTCAGCAAGTTCCCTAGACTTCTATTTACAACCTCGGTTTGTCCATCAGTCTGGGGATGGTAGGCAGTGGAGAATTTCAGTCTGGTTCCTAATAGGTGCCAAAGGGATTTCCAGAAGTAACTTGTTAAGCGGACATCCCTATCAGAAACAATGGTTTTTGGTAACCCGTGGAGTCTGACTACTTGATCAAGAAAGAGTTTGGCTATCCTAGAGGCATCGGAAGTTTGGGAGCAAGGTATGAAATGGGCCATTTTTGAAAACCAGTCGACCACCACAAAGATTGAATCATGTTTTCGAATGGTCTTGGGTAATCCTAGAACAAAGTCCATGCTTAAATCCTGCCATGGACACTCAGGTACAGGTAATGGAGTGTATAGCCCGGTATTCTTCTTTTGTTGCTTTGCAACAGCACATGTCCTACATCGGGCTACAAGGTTTGCTACTTGTTTCTTAAGACCTGGCCAGTAAAATTGTTCCTCAACAGCCAAGATAGTCTTGTTTCGTCCGAAGTGGCCAGCCAAACCTCCCGCATGTATTTCCCAAACTAAAAAATCTCTTAAGGAGGTTCTTGGGATGCAAAGCCTATTCTCTCTAAAAAGATAACCATCTAGAAGGGTATAGTCACTATGATTACTAGATGGTCCTTGACGCAAAACCTGATAAATTTCACCAAAATCTGGACAGGTTTCGTACTGCTCCTTAAGTCTTTCAAAACCTATGACTTCAGTACTGACTGAAGTTAAAAGTAACGTTCTACGACTTAGGGCATCAGCTACCTTATTATCGGTTCCTGATTGATGCTTTAGGACAAACGTATAGGATTGGATGTACTCTATCCATTTGGCATGCCTAGGGTTTAGTTTCTTTTGGGAACTCAAAAACCTAAGGGCTTCATGGTCTGAAAATAAAACAAATTCTTGCGGTAGGAGATAATGCCTCCAATACCTTAATGCTTGCACTACCGCATAAAGCTCCCGATCATATGTGGAGTATTTTTTCCTGGCTTCATTCAATTTCTCACTAAAGAATGCTACGGGATGGTTTTCTTGACTCAGAACTCCACCAATACCTACTCCCGAAGCATCGCATGCTACTTCAAAGACCTTAGAAAAATCGGGTAGTCTTAAGACTGGTGCTTGGGTCATCTTATCTTTGATGTGAAGGAAGGCCTTATCAGCTGACTTCGTCCATTCAAAGTGGCCCTTCCTAATACAATCCGTGATAGGAGCAACTATGGTGCTAAACCCTCTAATAAATCTTCGATAAAACGTAGCGAGGCCATGAAAACTTCTTACTTCGTGAATATTATTGGGTGTTGGCCACTCTACAATTGCCTTAACCTTCTCAGGGTCAGCGGATACTCCTTCAGGGGTCACAACAAATCCTCGGAAGATAACTCTAGTAGTCATGAAAGCACATTTCTTTAGATTGGCATAGAGGTTATCTTTCCTAAGTGCTAAACATACCTGCCTCAGATGTTGTTGATGATCTTCTCTAGTCCTACTATAGATAAGTATGTCGTCAAAGTAAACGACAACAAATTTTCCAATAAAGGCTCGTAGGACTTGGTTCATGATTCGCATAAAAGTGCTAGGGGCGTTTGATAACCCAAAAGGCATGACTACCCATTCAAATAACCCGTCCTTAGTTTTAAAGGCAGTCTTCCATTCATCCCCTGGTCTGATCCTAACTTGGTGATAGCCGCTCTTCAGGTCAATCTTAGAAAATATAGTTGCACCGGCCATCATATCTAACATATCATCCAAGCGGGGGATGGGAAACCTATACTTCACCGTGATTTTATTTATGGCACGACTATCAACACACATTCTCCATGTGCCATCTTTCTTAGGGGTAAGTAAGGTTGGGACTGCGCATGGACTCAAACTCTCCCTAATGAATCCTTTCTTTAGGAGTTCTCCTACTTGACGTTGTAATTCTTGGTGCTCGGTAGGGTTCATTCTATAATGGGGAAGGTTCGGTAGGGTTGCTCCGGGGACTAAGTCTATCGCATGTTGTATATCCCTAAGAGGTGGGAGTTGGTCGGGCAAGTCATCGGGGAACACGTCTTTGAACTCCTCTAGCACTTGACTGACTTCTTGAGGTTGTTCTTTTGAAAGAGGTTCTTGATGATCCTTAATGGTTAAAATCCAAACAGGTGACCCATTGCTAATTTCTTTCTCCATTTCTCTAGCAGTGATCACGTTTATCCCCTTTTTCTTATCACTCAATTGGCTTGATCCTCTCTTAATGGGATTCTTAGGTGGAGAAGAATGGATTACAATCTTCTTTCCATTATGAGTAAACGAGCACGAATTAGAACGACCATAGAGTGTTACGTCAAGATCGTACAACCATGGTCGGCCTAAAATTATGCTACTTACTCCCATTGGAAGTACATCACACCATACTTTCTCCAAGTAAGATTGGAACTGAATGGTTACTAGGCACCTAGACTTAATGGAAATCGTGGTTGAGTCTATCCAGGATACCTTATAGGGATTAGGATGGGGTACGGTGGGCAATCCTAGGTTTTTAACTGTGTTGGTGGATATGGCATTGACATAGCTACCGCTATCTAAAATGACTTTGCATACTTTCTCACCTATCTTAATGAATGTCTGTAGGATGCTAGTCCTACGCCAATCTTCTTGGGTTTTAGCTTGGGTGAGAATACGCCTAACCACTCCTAACAGATCTTGATCTACCAGGACTTCCTCATCCTCATACTCTTCAGCCAAGTTCTCATCTGCCTGGTATACTTCCTCCTCAAATTCACCTTGGGATTCTATGGCTTCCTCTTCTATTTCCCCTATGTGTAGGGCTCTATTAGGACAGTTGCTAGAATAGTGACCCACTTTGTTACACTTGAAACATGCGTTTGGAGTTCTTTGGGTCTCAGGTGTTTTACCCTTGTCATCTCTACGGGTCACAGGCACATTAGGATTGGGTCGGTTGAATCTAGGCTGATTGGATCCTGACTGCTGATAAGGTGCACTAGTCCTAGGGGCTTCGGGCCTACGATAGACTGGACCTCTATGGAATCTCTCAGCATCCCTAGCTATTTGATAGGCCAATTCTAGGTCATGTACCTCTCGCATGAACAATTCTCTTTGAATTTCTTCCCTCAGTCTGGCTCTAAATCTAGACAAGGTCACCGACTCAGATTCATCAACATTGCACCTCATAACGAATTCGTCAAACTTCGCTATGTACTCTGCGACACTCCTATTTCCTTGAGTAAGTCTTTGCCATTGATCTAGGAGTCTTTGGTGGTAGGACATAGGAAGGTATTTCTCCCTAAGCCTAAGTTTCATAGCTCGCCAGGTCACTATGGGCACATCACCTCTTTGTCTAGTGAGTCTCTCAACGTTTCCCCAATATAACCTAGCTTGGCGCACAAGTTTAAGCTTTGCAAACTTACACTTGCGCTCTTCACTCATCTCAAACCAGTCAAAATACTGGTCCATCTCACCTTCCCAATCAATGTAGACCTTTGGATCTAAAATTCCATCAAATGTGGGAGCTTCTAGCCTAATGTTCTTCATGGTTCGGTCATCTTGATCAAAGTGAATTGGGGTGGGTCTCCTGACATTGGGTTCATAGTTAGGCTCATGATGGAATCTCCTTGGGTTGGGCTCGATGGTTTGACCAGGGTGGGGTCCTCTAGGAATTGGATCATAAAACTGATCTTGGGGAGCTCTCCTTGGGTTTGTTTCGTAGAGAGGGTTTTGATATGGAATCCTTCTAGGGTTCAATGGGGTCTTAAGTTCAGGTGCAAGACTAGGCTCAGGCTCAGTCTGGGCTTCATGATTGCTTTCAGGGGTTCTAGCCTCTAACTGATCCAACCTAGTAGTGATGTGGGCTAACTGCTCATTCATGTCTTGGTTGGTTTGTGCCACATTCTGATTTGTTTGGGCCAATTGCTCAGTTAAACTCTTAGTCAGTTGGGCCGCTTGATCATTTAGGCCTTTGATCAAATTTCCTAAGTTTTGGTCCATGGCTACACTTGACTAGGCTTGGATTGGTGAATACGGTGTCCCTGCTCTAGTTGTCATGCAGGCAAATGGACTCAAGTTCGAGCTAAGGTTTCCTAGACCTAGAGCACAAATTAGAAGTCTAATTAAGTGAACCAACTAGCTAGTAGTACTTATAGGACTTAGCCAGGTAGGTGGAGGGGAGTGAAGGTCCCTGATTGCCAACCTTAGACACCAATCTGAGATTGGCCAGGTAGGCGAACCAAATCACAAGCCCTGATGCACCAATCCTAGACACCAAGCCAGTAAGCACACACCAATTAGCTGACACAGTTAACTTGACCCTAGCCTGAACCCAACTTGTTGGTGTCCCTAACTTACAAGGGCAATTAACGTTCTACTCAATTTTAAATAATGGGCTGGGATCGATATACTGGTTGGTGATTTTTGGGCTAGGGACAGGTGATGAAACCATGACCCTATGTCAAATTGATGCCCTTAATTTGATTTCCCATAAGATGAATGAAATGCAAAGGTGCTGCAGAAGTGTGTTGCTGTTTGAAAGTGATGTGGAAAATGTGATGAAAAAAATGTCCAAAAATTCTGAAAATTTCATAGAGGTTTCCTAACTTATATGTTTCAATGCAAATAAAAGGGATTTTAAAACTAAAATCTGTACTACTCTAAGCAGATCCTACAAATGAAGATAAATAAAAAGGACAGAACAGAATCCTAATGACAGTGTCGAACTACAAAAATTTTCATTTTTTTTATAATTTTTTTCTGATGATGAAATTTAATATGATGATAACTGACTTAAAAAAAAAATAAGAAAAAAATATTTCAATAAAAAATTAGCGACTTGCCTTTGGAGCTGCAGACGGATTACAGTAAACAGATGCAAATTTTCAGAAAACAGAACCTAATCAAACAAGTGCAATGGCTTACCCAAAACTTCAGTCTAAAAATTCACGTCCGGCCAGGGGCTCATTATTCCCATGGGTCGTGACAGTGTACTGGAGTACACCCGCTCAGGAGGCGTGAATTTTAGATCTTGCTTGGATTTAAAGAAAACTATTTTATCCTAATGCAACCATGCTCTGATACCAATTTGATGCGGCAAGCATATGATTAATGTTTTGAATATGGTTTGTAGAGCAATGAAACCTAATTACACTAGCATTGTACTCATCATAATAAGACTTAAGGATTATAAGAAATGGGATTTTTACTTGATTAGACACAATCCTAAACTAAGAAGGAAGAAGATCTAGACAATAGGGGCTAATGATTGAGGACTTACCTTGATGAGTTTTCCAACCTTCCTATGATTCAAAATTTTAAACTACTGATGCTCTGGACTGGAGAACTTGGATAACAGTGATCAGAACCATGGACTTGGGCTTCAGCTTGTTGGTTCATTGTCAAGGGGAACCCTGTTCACAACTCAAGGACTTCGAAGGACCCTGCAATGAAGATCAAAGTTAAGGTTGAAGGATGCAAACATATAGAAGGGATGGGAGAACTTGTGAACAAAGAAAAGATAATTGAGAAGATCTGGCCGACTCCAATGCCTTTGCCTTGAGCTTGGATGATGAATTGCTAGGGAAGAGAGTGGCTTTGGGCGTGGAAGAAGAAGATAGGAAAAATTTCACACATAAAACTCAAGACAACTTCACTTCAAACTTCATTCATTTCCAAAATCAATCTCTTTTACAATGGGTGTCCAAGGTTTTAATAGCCTCACAAAGCTAGCTTTTGAAATTTAAAAACTCCCCAAATCGAGGAGGATTACAAGGGGGGTTGGAGGATTTGGTGGAGAGTTTGGAGGGATGTGGGGGGGTTGGAGGATTTGGTGGAGGACTTGGAGGGATGTGGCCAACCTCCTTGAATTTGAATCTCCCTTGTTGGTGCCCAAAGGGTGATGAGATGGCTGGTGAAGTGGCACCTGATGACGTGGCATGGTGAGGTGGCCTTCTACTTGGATAAGAATGACATGTGGCGCCCAGTGGTCCTAGTTGATGGTCCTTTTCTCTTGCTTGGTTGATGTGTCTTCTCTTCTTCATGTGGTCAAGTTCTGGGGTCCAGAATTTAAGTCTTGTTGCTGGCTTTCATGGCTTTAAGACTTGATTAGACTTAACTCAACTGAATTAGACTTAACTCAACTGAATTAGACTTAACTCAACTGAACTAACTTGACTGACCTAGACTTTAAAACTTGAAATGGACTTACAGGAAATGAAATTTTAAAAGTAATTACAGGACTCAATAAACACTCTTGATTTGAAACTTAAAATTAATTACAGGACTTTTAAAAAGGAAATGACTCTTGAAAATAAAATATTTTTGAACTAAAGGATACAAGGTAACCTAATTATCTTCGATCCAAATTGGGATAAGGCTAACCTTGTTGGAGTGAAGTTTCTTTCGGCTTCTGGTGTCCACACCACGAGGCCAGCGGTGATAGCCTCGATGAGGGCCTCTTCATCAAGGTCACGGAGGGCAAGAGCCTCCTCGGTACCCTGCTGTGGGGGGCTCATTGATGAAGACGACGGCAACGGTGCCGTCGTCGGCGATGCAGCCATAGAGGAAGCCATCATACTTAACGACGAAGGCATGGGCAGCATCACGGTCGAAGGAGGCAGCGGAGCAGGGGGGGTTTCTTGATGGGAGATGCGGATCTGGCGGGGATGAGGTCGTCCATGGTCATCTTGCGGCAGGGTGAGGGGGGGAGGGCATGGCGGGGGTTCTTGGGATCGAGGGAGAGGGCCTTGCTGAGGGCCTCGATCTCGTGGAGGAAATCGGCGATGAAGATCCAGCGGAGGGCTTGATGGTGTTGGTAAGGGCGAGGATGAGCCGACGATCGAAGATTCGGTGGGATAAGCATCATGATGCCACGGGCATGAAACAACTACAGGCCCGGTGGTTTGGTGGCATAGCAGTGGCACGTCCTTCGGCACGATGTTGTGGTGACAGGGAGATAGACGACATCGAAGGCAGGAACTTTTGAATCGGTGTCGGTGGAGGCATGATCGATGGCGTTCCTGGTTGCAGGCGATGTGAAGATGGGCTTCACGAGCAATGGCAGCAGGGGTGTCAACATAGAGAAGATTCGGGAAGAAGAAATGTATCCTAATTCATCTATGCTCTGATACCAAACTGATGCGGGATGACTCTAAGAATGCTAAATATACAGGAAAAAATAGTAAACTAATTTTTTTGTGATTTTTAGATTTAGATTTGTTGGCTAATTTCTCAAAGCAAAGTAAAGAATTAGCAGGTATTCAGCAATTCTAAGAATCAACTTGTCGCAAGCTGAATCATGCAAGATAACTAAAAGACAGGACCCAAAAATTGAAAAATTCCTGGCTTAGGATAGTTAACTTCAATCATATCAATAATAAGAGAAGGGAAGGTTTCTTACCTATCAGAAATTAAAATTCAGTAGTAGAAGGAATCACTCACACTTTGATCGGAGCCTAGATGAAGAAGCCTCATTTTCCTTGAATCTGAAGGATGATTTGGGTGGTCCTGGAAGCAAAGAAGGCCTCCTCAGGGAGGTGAAGCACCTCGGGGATCCTACAAGCATCAGGGTCAATCAAAACAGTAAATAAAAAAAGGGAAAAGGAACTAGGGTTTTGAAGGAATCGGGATTAGGGTTAGAAGATGGCAGCTAGGGAAGAAGAAGCTCCTGGTCTTGGATGGTGGCTAGGGCTTTCTTTCCTTGGGCATGCTGATCACCAGGGATGCAGGAGGGTGCTAAGGCAGCAGGTTTTCAATCCAGGAACACAAGGAGAGCACACTAAGTATGAACCAAAACTCAAATACAAGGCAATTAATCCAAATTTTAGCAAGGTTTATTCATAAGAAAAAGATATTTCATACAAGAGGTGAGGGGTAGTATTTATAGATTCATCCCAGGGTATATGACTTGAGGGCTAAGAAATCCAGACTTGTGGGCCAAGAAACCCTGGTGGACTTGATCAACAGTGGGCCTTTGTCTTGGACTGGAGCTCTCTCTTGCGGGCTTAACGGCATGAAAGGGCCCAAGTGCATGAAGGCCAGCTATGGTTGGGGGGGCCTGGTGAATCTTTTGGTCTACTGACTCTCCTCTTGTACAAGACTGGACTAACTCAAAGACTCAACTGGACTCACATGTTCCATTTTATTATAGGACTCAATTGGCTCACTTTGACTCAAGTGACACAGTACTAATAGACTCGAATAAAATAAAATAAAATAGACTCTCGGTCCCCATCACTTGTCCTTGTGCAGTTCCAGCCTTGTTAACCTCCAAGAAAGATGGCACTTGAAGGATGTGTGTCGATAGTAGAGCCATCAACAAAATCATTGTTAAATATAGGTTTCCAATTCTCCGTTTGGATGATATATTAGATATGATGGCCGGATCAACTATTTTTTTGAAGATTGACCTTAAAAGTGGCTATCATTAAGTTTAGATCAGAATTAGGGATGAATGAAAAATAGCATTTAAGACTAAGGATGGTTTGTACGAATGGTTTGTAATGCCTTTTGGTTTGTCCAATGCTCCTAGTACTTTTATGAGGATAATGACCCAAGTATTAAGAGCCTTTAAAGGAAAATTTGTGGTTGTATACTTTGATGATATCCTCATATACAGTAAGACAAGGAAGGATCACTTAGACCATCTTTATCTAGTGTGTCAAACACTTAGGAAAGAAAACCTGTATGCCAATCTTAAGAAGTGTAGCTTCATGACCACTAAGATAGTCTTTTTAGGTTTTGTAGTGACCCCAGAGGGAGTGTTTGCTGATCCTGAGAAGATCAAATCAATAGTTGAGTGGCCCATACCTAGGAATATCCATGATGTCCATAGTTTTCATGGATTAGCCACCTTCTATAGAAGATTTATTAAAGGATTTAGCACCATTGTGGAACCGATTATAGATTGCATTAGGAAGGGAGCCTTTAAGTGGACCAAGAAGCTGATAGAGCCTTCCTAGAGATAAAAGAGAAGATGACACAAGCCCCGATCTTGAGACTTCCTGATTTTTCTAAAGTATTTGAAGTTGCTTGTGATGCTTCGGGTGTTAGCATAGGAGGAGTACTTAGTCAAGAGAGTCATCATGTAGCCTTTTTTGGTGAAAAAATAAATGAGGCTAAATCCAAGTATTCAATCTATGATAAAGAGTTTTATGTGATAGTACAAGCATTGAAATATTGGAGACATTATTTACTACCACAGGAATTTATTTTGTACTCTAACCATGAGGCACTTAGGTTTCTAAACTCTTAGAAGAAATTAAATCCAAGACATGCTAAGTTGGTAGAGTATCTCCAGTCTTATACTTTCGTATTGAAGCATCGAGCTGGTTTAGAGAATAAGGTTGCAGATGCCCTTAGTTGCTGATCAATGTTGTTGAATTATGTCAATACTGAGGTTGTTGGATTTGACAAGCTCAAGAAGCAGTATGAGTCTTATCCAAATTTTGGAAAAATTTATGAGAAAATCAAGTAGGACATTAGTTTGGATAGTGATATACTTCGAGAGCGAGTTTCTTAAGAAAATAGCTTTGATCCTAGAACATCCCTTAAAATTTTGATTTATCCATTAGGCTTACAGGCATTTTGGAATCATTTGCACAACATGTCAAAGTATTGCATAAAGAAATCAGTAACAAAATTAAAAAGAGTAATGAATCATATGAGCACGAGGCTAACTTACATAAGAGGTTTAAGAGTTTAACGAAGGGGACTTCGTCATGACCAGGTAACGACCTGAACAGTTTCCAGTCAGAACCATGAAAAAACTACACGCCTGTAGTGCTGACCGTATAGGATTATAAAGAAGATTGGACCTAATGCTTATATGCTAGAATTACCATCCGATAGTTAGTTAGTATTAGTCCGACCTTCAATATACCTGATCTAGTTGAGTTTAAGGAACCAATGGTGATACCTAGTGAGCCATTTGAGCATGATCTCACCTTTGAGAGTGACCCTATCCCAGAATCTCCACTAGCCAAATTACCAGAGAGGAGAGAAAAGATTGAGCAGAACATGGATGATAAGATCATAACTACCAGAAATAAGAACTACCAAACATATCTGGTTCATTGGCAAGGGAGACCTGAGTCTGACGATTCTTGGATCACCAGAGAGGATCTTCAAAAGTTAAACCCTGACTTGCTAGAACATTACCAGAGCCGAATTGACCCATACTCGACGAGGTCGAGTTCCTCCCACCCCGGGAGAATTGGTGAGGACACAAGAGCCAGGAAGAGGAAGAAAACCTTTTCCAATTCAATTTGGATCACCAATGAGTAAGTCCATATATTCTTTACAAAGAGCACTCGAGTCCCAGTTGTTTTGAGTTTGTAATTAGTTCAAATTGAATTGTAATTTGATCAAATTGAGTATAACTTGGTCAATTAGGGTTGTTGAGTTACCAATTGAGTCCATTGAGTCCATTAATTGGTTTAAGAGTCTAGTAAATAGCATTAATTTGCTTTGTTTGGTGAATTGTCCAATTTGAGTCCTGTAATTAGTGCTTGAATAAGTCAAGGGGTGTCATAAGTATCCAAGACCCAAGTCATCATCATCTTGGTGGATCAATTCTAGGTCAAAAGAAGGTTTCCAAAATTTTCACCAAACATCCAGACATCCGGACAGTCGGACATTCGGACATTGGGACATCCAGACATCAAGACAAGAAGACAATTGAATGCCATCCTTATCCAAGAGAGGTGCCCCATCCCATTTATTTTCATCGCTCATTTGAGATTTCAAGGATGCACTAATTGGGAGGAGTAAAGCAAAAAGGACTCTGCTTCTTATCTGGCACCCCCCTCATTCTCTCTTGTCGCCACTCCAAATGATGCCATCCATGATTCATTAAAAATTTAAATTGGAGGAAGAGTCCAAGATAAAGGAGGTTCATCCAAAGTCAAAGGGAGAGATATCTTCATCCTAATTCAAATTCAAGAAAGGATTTTAATTCAAGCATTCAAAGGCCTTCTTATCTCATGTTGCCGATCAAGAAAGATTAAAAAAATTAGATTGAGAAGGATTTGCGCCAAATGAGAAGAAGATTAGCGCCCCATCTCCATTCTGTCGCACATTTTTTCATGAAGTTGCCCAAGCCATGAAAAAAGGGATTTAAATTTCAAATTCAAGGAAGAAGCCAAGAATCCAAGGAGTATTTAAATTTAAATGTAATTTGAATTAAAGGAGTTCTATGATATCTTCATGTGTGAAGAACCCTATAAATAGGACCCCATATCCCTTGTAATTGAATTAATTATTGATTCATGAAATGAAATGCTATAATTTTCTTCCACAAAGCTGGTTAGGCTTTAGTGATTTTCTCTAAGGGCGGGGAGGTCCTAAGAGCTCAAGGGGGGGAGGTCCTTGAGAGCTCAAGGCGATGAGGTCCTTGAGTGGAGGTTCTGCCGGATTCGACAAGCTGCTACCGATCTTTTCAAGCTCTATGCAATCACCCTTCCTTTCTTCCATTTTGAACCGATTTACTTCATTCTTAAAGTTTTGTTTGCTGCCTTCTCTGCAGATCCCAGGTTTCAAGGACTTTAGAGGATAGATCCTTTGCTTCTGAATTGAGATCTGATGGTAGATCTGAAATCTGGAGTCCCGATCTTTATCTACTGCGAGATCTGAGTGACCAAGCAGCCGATCTATCCCGAGTCAAAGAGAATTTCCATTGGGATAAAAAACCAATTCTTTCTCATTAGATTTGGTAGTTGAAGCATGGAATAGCCTAATCTTAGATGGTTTCCTAGCCATCGGGTCCTTATTCTTTATAGCATGTGGATCAGATTGCGGGCAAATAGTTAGTTACTTTCTTTAATCTCTTTAGTCTGTTATGTTTAGTTGCTTTACTGCTATGATCATGCTTTATAAAACATCTTAGACTAAAATTAAATCATCTTACACCGTATTGCATCGTTCCGTATCAGTTAAGACACCCTTTAACCTCATCTTTGGTTCAAAAGCTATAATCCAGTGGAGGTTGGTCTGCCCACACTACGAGTAGAGCATACAATGAGGCAGAGAATTTGGCTCTCCTCCTCCTCTACCTAGACCTTCTGGATGAGACAAGGGACAAAGCCCGACTCTAGATGGTGACGTATTGGCAACGAGTGGAATGCTACTACAACGCCCATGTCAGGTCCAAGACATTCCGTCTAGGTGACCTGGTACTCAAACGAGCAGAAGCATCCCAACAAGGGGAATGTGTCAAGCTCTCCCCGAACTAGGAAGGCCCCTATAAGGTGTTGAAGCTCTGCCAAACGGAGCCTACTATCTGGCCATGCTTAATAGCTAATGATTCCCTTGGATGTGAAATGCTAATAATCTGAGGATGTACTACCAATAATGTAAGGTTTTGCCTCAATTATTAAAGGTCCTTTTTGGTACAACACTGTCTTCCACCTGTGTAGGAACTCCTTCGCTCGACTCTAAGTCCGGCAACCCAAAGCCAGGAAATTTATGAAGCCCTGTACTCAAAAGTCGAGAAACTTACGAAGCCCCGCACTCAAAAGTCGGGAAACTTACGAAGCCTTGCACTCAAAGCTAGAAAACTTATGAAGCCCCATACTCAAAGCTGAGAAACTTACGAAGCCCCGCACTCAAAAGCTAGAAAACTTATGAAGCCCCGTACTCATAGCCGGGAAGCTTATGAAGCCCTTCACCTAAAAGCCAGGAAACTTATAAAGCCCTGTACTCAAAGTCGAAAAACTTACGAAGCCCCGCACTCAAAGCCAGAAAACTTATGAAGCCCCTCACTCAAAAGCCAGAAAACTTACGAAGCCCTACACTCAAAGTCAGAAGACTCCTGAAACCCATCACTCAACTGCCTTGCTCATAGTTCAGAGATATCAGTTGGGAAACCTCTGAAATCCCACCATCCATCATTTGACTCATAGCTTGGCAAATCAAGCAGGGAGACTCTAGAAGCCTCGCACCCAACTGCCTTGCTCACAGTTCGGAGATGTCAGCTGGGAAACCCCTGAAATCCCACCATCCACGCTTTACACATAGCTTGGCAAATCAAGTAGGGAGACTTCAGAAGCCTCGCACCCAACTACCTTGCTCACAGTCCAGAGATGTCAACTAGGAAACCCTTGAAATCCCATCATCTATCGTTAGACTCACAGCATGGCAAATCAAGCAAGGAGACTCCAGAAGCCCCGCACCCAACTACTTTGCTCACAGTCCAGAGATGTCAGCTGGGAAACCCTTGAAATCCTACCATCTATCGCTTGACTCATAGCTCGAAAAATCAAGAAACATTAGAAGCCATGCATTCAAGTCTGCATGACTTCAAGACTAGCGAAACAGGAACGGAGTGTTCTCAAAGTTCTTCATGCTTGTCCCAAGATCTCAGAGCCAACTCATAATGGCTAAAACCTAGGAGAAGTTCACACACGGTGACCATGGAGCATACCTTTCTATCATGAGGAAGGGTAAAGGAGCTGAAGGAAGAAAAGAGGACAAGATAAAGTTCATCAACTAAGTAGGACTGCTCTTTATTACAAAACTAAGTCCTTATAGCCTCTGGTGGATTCCTTTGAAATGCCTCAAAGCAAAAAAAAGAGAAAGGAGAGAAAGAGTATAGAAGAAAAAGAACAGAAGATAAGATGAGAAGGAGACAAGACACATTAGTTGAAAAGAAATTGTATTAATTTATCAAAGTGTTTCTTACATCAGTCAATGGTGTGGGCACAAGGTTCGAAAGAGACTTCAGTCTAATTCAGTATGGCTTTAATTCTTCATTAAATTTATGTCTTGTAAATAGAGTAATTTTACTTCTTTAATTGAATTTGAGTCATGTAATTAGGTTGGGTTTATTCCAATTTGGTTTCTTTTGAGTCTATTTGGATTTTTGAGTCCAATTAGGGTTGAATTGGTCTTATATTTAGTGAGTTTAGTAGTTGGGTCCAAGAGAGATTTGGAATTGGTTCAATGTAAGCAAGCTCTTGAAGATTGATGCATTCAACCACTCCAACAATTCAATCCAAGGAGGACGCCACATCAACAAGCATTGTTGGATGCCATGTCAACCTCCCAACCACTTGGTGTACACCTCATCAAGCCACATCACCACATGCCACATCACCAAAGGGAATTCAAATTCAAAGGAGCTTCCACCATTATTGCTAGCTCCCATGAAAATCTCCATGTAATTCGAATTCCACCCTTATAGCTAGGAACTTCCCATGAAAATCTCCATGTAATTTGAATCCACCCTTATAGCTAGGAACTTCCTATGAAAAGCTCCATGTATTTCAAATTCTCAAAGTTCTTTGGAGGCTTATAAAATCTACTCCAAGCTCTCTTGTAAATGGATGATCATATGAATGAAAATTTGAAGTTCTTCTAATCCATTGTGTTATCAAATGTCCTCCGAGAGGGAGTGGGTGAGAGACCCTTAGCTACTACATTCAATCTTCCATGCCAAGAGTTATTTTCCTTCCATCTAATCATCCCATTCCATCTCCAAGGTGCAAGGAGATCATACAAGGAGGCCAGCCAAGCTACTTCCACTCCACCAAGCTCTTCTCAACTTCAACCTTCATTTCATTAGCATTCTACCTTTCAAATTCCTTTCTAATTCTAATATAGTTTGTGTAGGATCCCCGAGATTTTCAGGTTCCAAAGAAGAGGGTCTTCCAAGATAAGAAATAGAGACAAGAAGCCCCAACTGAAGGAATCTCCTTGTCTTCCAAGGGCTTCATCCTTGATTGTAACATTTCCAATCTTTGAGATGTTAATGCCTGGTTATCCCTCTTTCAATGTTTTTCCAGATCTGAAAATTAGATTAATTAGGCCCTATCCTGTGTGGTTTCTTAACCATGAGGATCCATTTCTCTTTAATATTGTGAAGGTTCTCATTCAGGTCTAGTTTACATGCAAATCCCTCATGATAGTTTCTATTCTTTTATATGGAAAGTAGCTAGCTTTACTTCATTTTTCATTTAATTGTTACTATCTCCTTTTAGATTGCATCTTTCCATTTCATCCCACATCAAATTGGTATCAGAGCATGGTAGGTTAGGGCTTTGCATCATCTTCAGTACCTGGATTTGGGTGCTTCACCAGGCTGTCCGGTCTAGGAGAAAATTAAGGTTTCAAGACCCCCTCTTTCCATTCCACATGGATCCTAAGACGTGTAGGGGTGCCATTGTGATTGACCCTTGAAGGGAAACAAGAAGGTAAGTTTAAAATCCTAAAGAATAGTTTTGCATCATTTAAATCTATTTAATCTAGCATCTTTAAATTTCTGCTTGCTGTATTTCTGAGTAGGCTGAATGTAATTCATATAAAACTCTAAAAAAACATAATTAGTTTTTCATTGAAGTAATTTTCTTCCTAATCCATATAAAGTTAGTTATCAGTATGCATAATTTTATCCTCAAAAGAAATCATAGAAAAAATAAAAATTCCCGCACTCCATCACTGTTGCTGAAATTCCTGTATGTTCTGTTCTGTTCCTTTTACATTATCTAAATTGCAGGATCTGCTCAGCATAGCATAGATTTTATTTTTAAATTTCCTTTCATATGGCATATCATCTATGAGTTAGGAATGTTTTGTGATTTTTTCAGAACTTGCTGACATAGTTACATTGCACTTTTTGCACCACTTCAGAACTGCAATACACCAATTTTTGCACCTGAAATTAAGGTCTTATGTATGTTTGCATTCATCTCATGGTAAATCAATTTAAGGGCAAAATATGACATAGGATCAGGATTTCATTACCTGTCCCTTGCCCAAAAACCACCAACCTGCATAGCGAACCAAACCCTTAATAAACTAAGTAGACATTTAATTTGCTCTAGTGAGCTAGGGACACCCACAAGGTTGGGTCAAACCAAGTGTCAAGCCAACTTAGACAATTTGTTTGTGTGTGCTTGTGTATCTGGTGTCTAGGCAAGTGGTTCAGTGACAAGAGCTTGAAGGAAGGTGGGTTGGTTCGCTTACCTGGCCAATTTCAAATTGGTGTCTAAGGCAAGCAAAGAGGGACCTCCACAAACCTTACACTTACCTAGCCAGGAGCCAAGTAACTACAATCAAGATTGTCATCTTGACCTAACATTTGGTTTGGACTATAGGTCTAGCAAACCCCTAGTCCGAGTTTGAGTGTGTGTGTGCATGGCAACTAGATCAGGAGCACTCTACCAGCAAACCCAAGCCCAATCGAGTGTAACCATGGACCAAAATTTTGAGAACTTGATGAAAACTTTGAATGACCAATTGATCCGGCTGAACCAAAACCCGACTGACCAATTGGCCCAGACCAACCCAAGCATGACTGATCAGATGGCCCAAGTAGAGGCATGGGCAGAAGCCCGCAAGGCCCATGCTAAACTCAACTCCTCTAGGCCTAATTCCCTTGATCCAATAGCCTATGATCATGATCTTGCCCCTGAGTCTAGTCCTAGGAGCCCATACCCATACTTGGTTGACTCCAAGGAGAGACCCATTAGGAGCACCCAACCTTATGCACCCATTTTTGATGGAAGACAAGAGGTGTATATCCATTGGGAGGAGAGCATGGATCACTATTTTGAGTACACTAGGATGTCGGAGTTAGAAAAATTTAGATTGGTCACATGTAGGTTAACCCGATATGCTAAGTGGCATTGGACAGCTATTGAGGATGAATGTTATCAAAAAGGAGATAGAATACGTAGTTGGAGAACCATGAGAAGTAGGCTAAGAGAAAAGTACCTAGGTAGATTTTATGAGCAAAGACTTTTAAACCAATGGTATAAATTGAGACAGGGTGATAGACCAGTGTCTGAGTATATTGAAGAATTCAAGGGGTTTGTCAGGAGATGTAACACAACCGAATCTAAGACCATGACCATATCTAGATTTCGAGGAGGCCTATTTAAGGACATCCAGGGGGAATTACTTCAATGGAAAATTCATACTATAGAGGAAGCTTATCGAATTGCTAGAGAATTTGAGTCTTATCAAAGAAAACTCATGAGTAGCCCACCTAAGCCCAGCATGATTAGCACCTCTAGGCCAATTCTTAGACAGATTCCTTCAAACCAGCTTACTACTCCTATCCCATTAGTTTGCTAGGGAAAGACCCTTGAACCCATTAGTGAGCCTGAGGAAGAAGTCTATGAGGCTGAACTGAGTTTAATAATGGATATGAAGGGAAGAGGAAGAACCCATTGAAGAGTTTCAGGGAGAAAAGGTTGAACCCATTAAGAATCTAGAGAAAGAAACTCCTGAGTCTACTAAAAAATCCAAAGAAGACATCTATGAATTAAGTGTAGTGGAGGAATATGATGAAGGTGGATGCAAGGTTGAGATCACTAAGAAACTAATAGAAAAAGATCCTGAACCCACTATAGAATTTGAAGAAGTGATTGAGCTAGGATCAAACATAGTAGATGAAAGTGAGGGTTCACAAGAGTTGTACATAGAAGAGGTCCAAGAACAAATCCCTAAGGAACAATCCCATGAAGTAGACATAATTTTAGAGGACTTTCAAGATAGACTTCCAAAAGACCTTCCTGATGACCTTCCTCCATCTAGGAACACCCAGTTTGCCCTAGAACTTGCACCCATAGATCAATATCCAAACTTTAAAATTATCCTGAATAACCAAGGTCTGTTTCATGCTAGATTGTCCCAAGACTCTGATTCCTATTTCCTACTCTTTCCTGAGTCTACACATGTTTCTAAAGCCATTAGGTTACATTTTATTGAGATCACCAGGTTGCATGAACCCTTAGAGCCCATCCCATTTGCGACCTACTTTTGGAAGACCTTATGGCATTTGCTAGGAACCCATGGTAAATTCTCATGTGTATACCAGACCAGGGTTAAACCTAGAGAGTCAATAATCTGTTAGGTTTAGGCCCTAGAGAGTCCAATAAATTTTCTCTCAATAGGAATACATAGTTGAGTCTATATTTTCTTTTTGACAAGTGTCAGTATGAGTCTTAGAGTTCGCAAAGTCATATGCACAGCATATTAAGGAATTGCATAAGAAAATTAGTAAAAAAAAGAGATTCAAATGAGCAATGAAGTCTATAAGCATATGGCCAATTCACATAAACTAATGAAAGAATTCAGTGTAGGGGACTCTGTAATTGTTAAACTTAAACCTGAAAGGTTCTCGTCGGAAAACTATGAAGAAACTACATGCCCGGGGAGCTGGACCTTTCAAAGTATTAAGAGAGTTGGACCTAATGCATACATGTTAGAGTTACCACAGGATTATGGCATTAGTTCAACATTTAATATTTCTGATCTGAAAGAATACAAAGAGCCAGCATTAATTCCTAGTGAGCCTTTTGGACCTTATCCAGCCTTTAAGAGTGAAACCCTACCTGAGTGTCCTCAGCACCACAGCCAGAACGGAGAGATAGGATTGAAAGTATCTTGGATGACCAGGTAATTACCACCAAAAATAAAAGCTATCAATGTTATCTGGTTTGATGGCAAGGAAGACCAAATCCGAGGATTCCTAGATCATTGAGAGGATCTATAGCAAATTGATCCAGACCTGCTAGAAAGGTATCAAAGTTAGACCAATCCATACTCGACAAGGTCGAGTTCCTCCCACCCTGGGAGAACTGGTGTGGGCACCAAGGTTCGAAAGAGACTTCAGTCTAATTCAGTATGGCTTTAATTCTTTCATTAAACTTATGTCTTGTAAATAGAGTAATTTACTTCTTTAATTGAATTTGAGTCATGTAATTAGGTTGGGTTATTCCAATTTGGTTTTTTTGAGTCTATTTGGGTTTTTGAGTCCAATTAGGGTTGAGTTGGTCTTGTATTTAGTGAGTTTAGTAGTTGGGTTCAAGAGAGATTTGGATTGGTTCAATGTAAACAAGCTCACTTGAAGATTGGATGCATTCAACCACTCTAACAATTCAACCCAAGGAGGACACCACATCAGCAAGCATTGTTGGATGCTATGTCAACCTCCCAACCACTTGGTGTACACCTCATCAAGCCACATCATCACATGCCACATTACCAAAGGGAATTCAAATTCAAGGAGCTTCCACCATTATAGCTAGCTCCCATGAAAATTTCCATGTAATTCAAATTTCACGCTTATAGCTAGGAACTTCCTATGAAAATCTCCATGTAATTTGAATTCGACCCTTATAGCTAGGAACTTCCCATGAAAGGCTCCATGTATTTCAAATTTTCAAAGTTCTTTGGAGGCTTATAAAATCTACTCCAAGATCTCTTGTAAATGGATAATCATATAAATGAAAATTTGAAGTGTCTTCTATTCCATTTGTGTTATCAAATGTCCTCCGAGAGGGAGTGGGTGAGAGATCCTTAGCTACTACATTCAATCTTCCATGCCAAAAGTTATTTTCCCTTCCATCTAATCATCCCATTCCATCTTTCAAGGTGCAAGGAGATCATACAAGGAGGTCGGCCAAGCTACTTCCACTCCACCAAGCTTCTTCTCAACTTCAACCTTCATTTCATTAGCATTCTACCTTCAAATTCGTTTCTAATTATAATATGGTTTGTGTAGGATCCCCGAGATTTCTAGGTTCCAAAGAAAAGGGTCTTCCAAGACAAGAAACAAACAAGAAGCCCCAACAATTGAAGGAATCTCCTTGTCATCCAAGGGCTTCATCCTTGAGTGTAACATTTCCAATCTTTGAGATGTTAATGCCTGGTTACCCCTCTTTCAGTATTTTTCCAGATCTAAAATATTATATTAATTAGGCCCTATCCTGTGTGGTTTCTTAACCATGAAGATCCATTTCTCTTTAATATTGTGAAGGTTCTCATTCAGGTCTAATTTACATGCAAATCCCTTCATGATAGTTTCTATTTCTTTTACATAGAAAGTAGCCTAGCTTTACTTAATTTTTCATTTAATTTTTACTATCTCCTCCTAGATTGCATCTTTCCATTTCATCCCATATCAGTCAAGGCTCTCGACATGCCGGGAAGCCATTCAACGAACTTGGACACAAAGTAAAAGATGAAAAAGAGCACTCAGTGATTGAAGAAAATAATGTCTTCATTGATTGAAGTTTTTTACATCTTATGTAGACTCCTAACAGGCAGGGAAGTCTTCCAGAAATCTAGTTACAAGAAAAAAAAGAAGAAAAATCTAAGTTTCACTCGCTGGATCCTTTCCTGGCCGATGGGTGACTCCTTCTGTTGGAGGGGCATTCTGGGTGGCAGTGTCTCCAGCTTTGACCTTGACCATGCCCGGCTCCGGCTTTGGCTCTGCCTTAGCAATAGGACCTTTAGGCACCCCGGGGACCAGTAGTTCAGTTGGATGTTTTCCAACCCCTTCAATCTAAAGAGATGGATAGCCTTACCTCAGAAAATGTTGAACCCCTGGTGGTACGAGTCCAACACCGCCTTGGTGACCTCATCCTTGAAGGCTTTGGAAGCCTTGAATTTAGGGACGACCTCGGTGGCTTCCTTCTTCATTGCCTCCATCAGCGCAACGACTACTATAGCCTTCTCCAAGGCTGCCACGATCTGGGCTGCTTCCTCGTCAAGTTGCACCTGGAGGGTCTATGTGTTGGGAATTGTATCCTAAAGCCAATCATCTAGGCTGTAGACGGTTGTGCTATCTTGTAACTGTATATGAATTTTAATGAATAAAAGTTATTCTTTTTGGCTGTTCATCATATTTGCATTTTCCTGAAATGAACTCTTATACGTTGGAGTCCTTGGAACAACATTGTTTGATATATAAAGGATATATCAAGTAATTCTTAAACTGATTCACAACCAAATGATATATTGTTATAGGACGACAATGTATCAAGTATAGGTTATTGCATATCATATTTGTTGGTTGTCCTCTTAACCAAGGAGTGTGGAGACACTGATGTGACATCTCACTGAACGTGACCATCTGCGAAGCTCCCTTCTGCCAAAGGGTTGCTCGTGAAGGGATATGGGTATATGTATCCCTCAGACCTGAGATCGCCTTGGTAGCTTGCAAGCAACTCACTATACTTTGATGCCGGACTACCTGGATTTCTAATCTAGTGATGAAAGGTTTATGGGTACAGTAAAGTACTTATAGAGCGGTGGTGGATCAAGATAAAATTGATCCCTCTAAATAGTTTGGAGTGAATGGCTCATTGCATCTCAATTTAGCAAATCCTTGGCCAGGGTAGTTCTTGTGAGGAGTCACAAAACTTGTAAAGTTAAGACACGATCTAGATAAACCAAATTAGGATTGGCAGTCGAATCCTATGTCATCCTAAGCATTATGAGATCAAAGGGATGAATTATGTGGTAACCATATGCCAGAGGTTCTAAAGAGGTGCTCTGCATCTTTGACCATTCTGGATGTCGGGTATCATTGCTAGATGAGGACTTTGACTGGTACTGGAAGTGTTACAATGCTACTGGTTTAGTGTTCGAACCTAAGGGGTCACACACCATAGGGGTTTCTATCTGATCTTAAGGCTGGTCAATGATTAAGAATCGTTTGCTGTCACTGGCGGTCAATGTGATTGACCATGTGTCGACACTTGAGGGGTCAATACTTGGCTGTGATAAGAAGAATTTCTGGAAGACTTGTCTGGATAAGCCGACTCGATCCCTACTCGAGTTGACTCATTCTATGGTCTGGTCGAGCCGACTCGACCCCTGCTCGAGCCGACTCGACCCCTGCTCGAGCTGACTCGAATGAGCAGTCTAACTATTCTGTGTCCTGGATGAGCCGACTCGAACTTGCTCGAGTCGACTCATCTCTACTCGACCAGAAATCCATGAACGGCTTTTCTAAGATGTTTTTGGAAGGTTTTGACCTGGTTTGAGTTTCGAATTCAAGCTATTTTGGCTCCAAACTTTCATGGAATGATTGTCATTCCTTCCTAATGTGGTTTGAGTCAATATGGTATGCTCCTTGACCTTGTTTCCCAATCACTCCTCCTTTCTCTTTCTCCTTCTCTTGGCTACCTCTATAAATAAGTGTTATTTTAGGGCTGCTGGGTGAGAGAAGCTTTTATTTTTGTCTCTGAATCTCATTGCTGCTGAGATTTTGAGAGGGAAGAAAAGGGTTGAGAAGACTTGGGCATTGGGTGTGTGGACTCCTAGCACTCAAGCTAGGCCTTGGGAAGAGAGCTAGTTAGGAAGGGTTCCACCTCTCCTCCTCATCTTCCAGGAAGAAGAAGATCAGCCCAAAGTGATACGGGACGGGAAGTGGGGGATCGCTGGCGAGCGTAGAAGTCACCAGAGATCAAGGCTTGCACTCAAGAACAGGGAACCAGGGCATCACATCCACTCCAATCTGGAGAAAAACTTGATGCGGGACAGGAAGCGGGGGATCACTGGCTAGTGTAAAAGTCACCAGAGATTAGGGCTTGCACTCAAGATCAGGGAACCAGGGCATCACACCCACTCCAATTTGGAGAAAAATTCAAAACTCAAACCAAAATAATTTTTTTTTAATTTGTATTAATAAGAAAAGGATACTTCATACAAGAGGGGAGGGGTGGTATTTATAGATTCACCCTAGGGTACATGACTTGAGAGCTAAGAAACCCAAACTTATGGGCCAAGAAACCCTGGTGGACCTGGTCAATAGTGGGCCTTTGTCTTGGACTGGAGCTCTCTCTTGTGGGCCTGGTGGCATGAAAGGGCCCAGGTGCATGAAGGCCAGCTCTGGTTGAGGGAGCCTGGTGAATCTCCTGGCAACGAACTCTCCTCTTGTACCTGACCTGAATAAAAACTACATTGACTCGATTGGACTTGACTGGACTAAAAGATTGGACCTAACTAAGTAGACTCAACTGGACTCAGTTATCACACTTTATTACAGGACTCAATTGGCTCACTTTGATTCAAGTGATACTGGACTAATGGACTCAAATAAAATAAAATAACATAAACTCTCGAACCCCATCACAAAGGATCCCAAGGAGCTAGCACTCCGAGGGAGTTGATCAGAGTCAAGCCCAGGTATGGATTACCTGTAGAGGCTAGACATGTGTATGGCTCAAGAGCATCATCCTTAGAGCACTACCACTACATCCATCAAAGGTATAATAGTAAGGTACTTTATATCATTGCTCTTCTCTTGTTTTGATGTTTATATTGCATGCTGTTTTATTATACTAGATCCTATTGCATGCAAATTGGTAGATTATTTAGATCGATCTACCAAGCCTTCTGATGTGCATATTTTAAAATCATTTTAAAATGTATCTATTTCTGTCTTGCTTTTGCATATTGTATGCTTGGTGTTGGTGTCTTTTCACCTTCACTATGCCCTTCCCCCCCAAGTAGCCTACTACCACCGCAGAGGCAGCCAACCTTTTGGCCCAGCAGAGGCTCTCCCCCTTCTCTTCTTTAAGGGCCACTTCGAGCTCGACGGAATTCTTCTCCAACCCCATCGCCCTTGCCTCGGAGATGGCCAACCGGTCTGGGAGGGCCTTCACTTGGCCCTCCAGTTCTTGAGCCCAAGCGGCCTAAGCCCGGGCTTCATCCCTCTCCTTGTAGAGATGGAAGTCACATCTCATCAGCCCCTGGCAAGAGTCCCAGAGGAGCTGAATGTCCATGGCCACCTGCACAGAAAACATCACTCAATACCTCCTCAGGAAGAAGAGAAAAATGAAGCAGTCCGGAAAATGACTTACTGACATAAGCTAGGGGAACACCCTGGTGAAGACATCAACCACCTGACTGCCGCTCTTATCCTAGTGGTCTAGTGGCTAGATAAGGGCATCCAGAATCTCCTCCACCAGCTTCCCATCTTGCATCAACCTCGCATCCCAGGGTATGGTGTGGACACCAGAAGCAGAAGCAGAATAAAACCCCACTCAAATAAGGTTAACCTGATTCCACTTTGGATCGAAGATCACTAGGTTAAATTTTTTTTGTAAAGGGCAATTTACTTTCAAGAGACCTGTAATTACTTAGTTTCAATTTCATGAATCCTGTAATTATGTCCAATCGAGTCCTATAATTATGTCCTGTCTCAATCTGGGTTCAAATAAGAACTCAATTAGAGTTCCATTGGTTTATTTAAATCAAGTCCAAGCTACTTCAAGTTGAGGTTCACCAAACCACTTGGAGCTTCCAAATCAAGACCTTGGTCCACCAAGCTGGAATTCCACATCACCATGCCAACAAAGCAGCCACCAGGGATGCCACATCATCAGCCATGTCACCTTCAAATGGGCGCCTAAAGGGGAGATCGACCAAGTATTTAAATTCAAAGAAACCGGCCAATCTCCATGAATTTCTCCTTATCCCATGTAACAAGGCCCCATATCCTCCAACCTCCCTTGTAATCCTCCATAATTTGGGGAGTTTTCAAATTTCAAAAGTTTTGTAAGGCTATTAAAAAGCCTTGGACGCCCCATTGTGAAAGAGATTGATTTTGGGAATGAATGAAAATTGAAGTTGAATTTTGGAAGTAGAAGTTGTCTTGTGTTTTTTTTTCCTTATGTGAAAGTTTCCCATCCTCTTCCTCCACGCCAAAGCCATTCTTTTCCCTAGCAAAGCATCTTCCAAGCTCACATGAAGGCATTGGAGTCAGCCAAATCTTCTCAAATTTCTGTTCTTAGTTCATAAATTCTCCCATCCCTTCTATATGTTCTTATCCTTCAACCTAACTTTGATCTTCATTGCAGGTCCTTCGAAGTCCTTGAGTTGTGAACAGGGTTCCCCTTGACAATGAACCAACAAGCTGAAGCCCAAGTCCAAGGTTCTGATCACTGTTATCCAAGTTCTCCAGTCCAGAGCATCAGTAGTTTCAAGTTTTGAATCATAGGAAGGTTGGAAAACTCATCAAGGTAAGTCCTCAATCATTAGCCCCTATTGTCTAGATCTTCTTCCTTCTTAGTTTTAGAGTTGTGTCTAATCATGCAATAGTCCCTTTTCATATAATCCTTAAATCTTATTAAGATGAGTACAATGCTAAGTATAATTAGGTTTCATTGCTCTACAAAAACCATATTCAAAACATTAATCATATGCGTGCCGCATCAGGGTAGGTAGATGGACACCTTCTTTTTCCCCGAATCCGGTGTCGTAGATGGCTCCCAGGTTTCCAAGATGGTAGCTAGCGGAGACACGGTGGCAGTCAGCCGATCGCCGGTGGCTCTGCCTCTAGTTAGGGCTGGAAATGGGCCGACCCAAAAGCCCATTGTTTGGAACTGGACTGGGCCAGCTCAATAAACTTCGGACCAGCTTGAAATGGTACAGGCTGCGGATGAAATTTTAAGCATATTCGACTAGTCTTAGGGCTATAAAATAGAGTCCATTTTTTTTTTGGGCCAAAGGGATGCCCAAATCGATCCAAAAATTTTTAAAATATAGTCTTTGGCCGGCCCAATGGGTTTTGGGCTGGCCCATTTCCAGCCCGACCTCCAGTTGGTGGGGTCGGACTCTTCGTGCGGGGGTCTCTGCCACCTCCTTCACTTTCGATTGGGGTGGAGCTTCATTACGTGGAGGGGGCGCTGGGGCTGACGGCATGGCCCCCTCCATGGTTCGAGCCTCGCTCCTGGGCCTATGGGCTGGAGGCGGACCCCTAGCACAGGAGTGGCCAGTGTGTGCATCAGGTCCCCTCTTCCCGGGCTCTTCACCAGGCCTCCATCCCGACTCCTCCGGGATTTCTTCGCAAACTCCTTTTTGGGCCTGCAGTGGTGGCCCTCTTTTTGACATACCCAGGAGCTCGCTCATGGTGAACTTCATCCCTGCAAGACAAAATAATCCAGTTAGTCCTTAGTTATAGCATGGTTAACTTGGAAGAAAAGTGGTGGGGATACCAAGATCAGACACAGATCCCCAGATCTTGATGCAGGATGACTCTAAGATTGCTAAAGATATAAAAATAGTAAACTAATTTTTTATGTTTTATTATAATTTAATTTATAGACTAGATTCTTAAATTAAGTAAGAACTAGTATAAGGAATAGCAATGCAAAGAATCATCGTATCGCAGGCAAACTCATGCAAAATAATAAATTACGAGGACCTGAGAATTAAGAAACTCCCAGTTAAGATAGCTATTCTTCATCAAATCAGAAATTAAAAGAAAAGGTTTCTTGCCAGTTAGAGATTGAAAACTTTGCAGTGGAAAGGATCACTCACACTCTGATTGGAACCTGGATGAAGAAGCTTCAGTTCCTTGAATCTGAGGCAGATCTGGACCCGGTCTGAAGGCAAGGAAAGCCTCCTCTAGGGAGGTGAAACACCTCGGGGATCCTGCAAGCATTAAGGGTCAATCAAAATAGTAATTAAGAAAAAGAAAGGGGACTAGGTTTAGAAGGAATCATGTTAGGGTTTAGAAGTAGGGTGGCTTGAAGCTTGATGAAGATCTCCTCACTTGGTGGCCTAGGGCACTCCTTCTTGGACGTGTGAATGCTTGGATGGTAGTGAGTTAGGGCGTGGAAGGATAATAGGGCAGCAAGGAACTCGGCCAAGCACAAGAACAAAAACCAAAAACCAATAGAAGTAAGATGCAAGAAGTAAGATGCAAACCTAACATGTACAATAAATGAATGCAACAATCAAACCTCTACATGATGCAGGTGAATGATTAAAAAAATATAAGAAAATCAAGAAAAGGCAGGAAATATGAGATGGATTCTGGGTTAGTCTGGTGGGGTAGAAAGGGTTCAAGGTTGATTGGATAGAATAAGATGTAAGAAAGGGTGTCAGGGATTAAATCTAGACTAATAAGATTGACCCTATGGGGTTGATGTCTATCTACTGGGTCTGCCTTATGGAAGAATGGGTCACTAATTTCAAGAAAAAGATCTTCAATTGGAAGCTAGGAAGTGACTTCATCCAGAGGGTACTAGGTGAGATAAGCCAAGTCTTCAATAAACTCTTCTGGCTCACGAAATTCAGGACTAGGCTCTACAATGGGATCCTCTTCTAAAGTCTCCTCTAATTGCTCTTCCATTATAGCTTGGGTGTGATCTGGGTTATCTAACTCTAGGTCGACTACTATATGGGAATGGTCAGGGTCAACTAATTCTAGGGTGGATTCTACCTGGATATCTATTGATTCAATTAGCTATAAGTCTTCTATGGAGAACTCCTCTTCTTCCTCATACTCATTCACTAAGCTCTTATCAGCTTCATATATTCCCTCTTCAAGGTCATCCTGGTGAACCAATGGAGTGGTAAGAGAGGGTTGACTAAAGATAAATGGACTAATACTAGGCTCATAGCTAGGGGTACTAATCCTATAGGGTTCAGGTTGACTGAGGTATAGTGGGTTACTACTAGGTTCCTGGGGCTCATAAGGCAAGGGTTCAACTCTATGGGTCTTGCCTTGGGTTCCTAACTGATCTCCTACTTGGTCAAAACTATGGATTGCTTGATTTATTGATTGGATCAGTTGGTCAAGCTTATGGTTCAATTGGGTATTGGATTGGTTAATCTGGGTTAATTGGGCAACATCTGATCATTCATGGTTCTTATGAGAGCTTCAAGACTGGACTCCATGGTTGAACTGGGTTGGGGTTTAGACTTCTGATATTGGATTCCTAATCTAGTGGTCATGTAATCAAACAATCAATCAGGATGTGATGGTGTAGCCAAGCATGCAAAATGGGTTAGATTAATCTAGGATTTCCTAGACCTAGAGCCAAAACTGGGTGAGTCAACTCAACTTACACTTAACCCAACAACTAATCCTTCCACTGGCCAAGTAGGGGGTGGGGTGCTGGGAGGCTCCCCTGCTTATCACAGGGTCCTAATTATAAAACACCAGTCCACTTAGGTCGTTTGACTCTGGACCCCCAGCCTTAGACACCAGCTTTCAGTAATAGCTAAAGGATTAAATGCACTAGTTGGCCCACACGGTTCGGACCCGACCTGTTGGGTGTCACCTAGCCCCACTAGGGCAAATTAAGTCTAATTAATTATAATTAAGGCTTGGGTGGAAATGCTGGATGGTTGTTTGGGCCCAGGACAGGTTATGACCTCCTGCCCTGATGTTATATTGATGCCCATAAGATTAGATTAAAAGATGATGAACATTCAATGGTTCTGATGCAATCTAAAACAATCAAAAAATAAAATAATTTTAATTAATTTATGAGATGTCAAGTTAAGTTTAAGTTTACTGGGGTTATCAAACCAAATTTGGCTTGGGATCGGGGGGTTTAGAAGTTGATTAGGTTAGGTTGAGTCAAAATGCAGAAATAGCAGAATTCAGGATATTAGGGTTTCAACCGATGCAGAATTTGACATAGATTTGATGCAAAAAAAAAAAATCAAAAACTTCTAGAATAGAGGATGGACGGTAGTGATTCTACCTACCAAATTTCATGCAGAACAAAAATCCTATGATGATGCAAACCTAGGGTTTTTTGGACTACTGCAGAAATTATCAGGATTCTGTTAGGATTTCTAATATGTCAAATTTTTATGATTTAGTGTTTCTATTAAATTAATTAAAATTTTTTAAAATATAGGACTCAACAGAGAACAATTCATGCAAATTTAGAAAAATAAAATTTTTAGATAGTCGAAAATAGATGCAAAACTGATACTTATTGCAGTGGATAGAATGCTGAATTAGGGTTTGTGAATGCAAAGCAAATAAAAAACTATCCTAACCTGCTCTGATACCAAACTGATGCGGGATGACTCTAAGATTGCTAAAGATATAGGGAAACAGTAAACTAATTTTTTTATATTTTTTTATAATTTAACTTGCAGGCTAGATTCCCTAAATTAAGTAAGAACTAGCATAAGGAATAGCAATGCAAAGAATCATCGTATCGTAAGCAAACTCATGCAAAATAAAATTACCAGGACTCGAGAATTGAGAAAATCCCAGATTAGGATAGCTATTCTTCATCAAATCAGAAAATAAAAGAAGGGAAGGTTCTTACTAGTTAGAGATTGAAAACTTTGCAGTGGAAAGGATCACTCACACTATGATTGGAACCTGGATAAAGAATCTTCAGTTCCTCGAATCTGAGGCAGATCTGGACTCGGTCTAAAGGCAAGGAAAGCCTCCTCTAGGGAGGTGAAACACCTCAGGAATCCTGCAAGCATCAAGGGTCAATCAAAACAGCAAATAAGAAAAAGAAAGGGGACTAGGTTTAGAATGAATCATGTTAGGGTTTAGAAGTGGGGCAGCTTGAAGCTTGATGAAGATCTCCTTGCTTGGTGGCCTAAGGCACTCTTTCTTGGATGTGTGAAGGCTTGGATGGCAGTGTGTTAAGGCATGGAAGGATGCTAGGGCAGCAAGGAACTCGGCCAAGCACAAGAACACAAACCAAAAACCAAAAGAACAGAGTAACACAAGCTCGCAAGCTCAAAATAAATTCACCAGGGTTTTGTTATCATGAATAAAAGTTGATTACAAGTGGGGGAGGGTGGGGTATTTATAAAGTTCCCATGCTCTCACTAACCATGGTTACACTTGGTTACATGTCCTCTTCCAAATTGGAATACAAGTCCTTTCCTAGCTAGGTTAGAAAAACAAATCCCCATTATGTTAGGAATTGACCTAGTCTTCTCCTTTTCCTTCATGCTTTGACTATTCCACTCAAGGACACCTCTTGAACTGGTCAACACTTTAAGGATGCCTAGGAGGGCGTGTTGGGCTTCTAGGGACAGCAAGGGACCGGCAAAAAGGGGCTTGGGTGCATGGGTTTGGGCCTCTGGAAGCTGGGGTGGCCAAGTAGCTGGTAGCAGGAATATTCCATGGAATCTTGCTCCTTTAGGGCTTGGGCTTGGCACTTGGACTTGATTTCTTTGGTTTAAGATGTAGGGACCTCTGGAATCATGGGTGCCCTGGTTTGGGAATATGCTCTAGCATCTGTACTGGAATCTGGGCATCTGGAGTGCATCTGGAAGGAATCAAGATTTCTAGAAGCATCTTGGATCCTGGGTTGTCACATAAATCTACTGGGCTGATGTAGTGGCCTCTGACTCTTGGATGTGGCCTGGTGGAACTCCAAAATAGGGTGACCTCTTCTCTTGTACAAAAATTGGGCTCAAACTAGACTCATAATTAATGTAAAGGACTCAAAATACTGACTAGGTTGAAGGTTGAGACAAATCAACTAACCTCAACTTATTACAGGACTCGATCTTACTTGATTATAAAATTTTCAAAACTTTGACACATGACTAATTAAACCATATGGGATCCAGGGATTTGTGTCTGATCCTGGTGTCCCCACCAGTTCTCCCAGGGCGGGAGGAACTCGATCCTGTTGAGTATGGATCAATTTGGCTCAAGGAGGGTCTGGGTTGAAGCGCTGCAGATCCGCACCATCATTCCACAAGTCCTCAGATTTTGGCCAACCTTGCCACCAGACCAAATACCACTGATAGTCTCTATCCTGGGTACCGATAGCTTGATCATCCAGAGCTCTTTCAATCTTTACCTCACCATAAGGCCAAATTATATGTGGTCGCTCTAGGGTGGGTTCTCTCTCAAAGAATGGGAGTGGCTCAAGGGGCTCGCTGGGTATCACTGCTGGCTTCCTAGACTTTATAAAGTTTGAGATGATGAAAGTGGAGCTAATACCTAAATCAGGTGATATCTCAGGCACATAGGCATTGGGTCCACTACTATTCATTATTTTAGATGGGCCAACTTTGTGAGCAGAAAATTCTGTAATAGTCACATATTCCTCTGCAAAAAATTCTTCATCTTTCTTTTGGGAATTAGCCAAGTTGTTATTTAGTTCATTAATTATGTTCAACTTTTGACTAATTTCATGATGCATATGCTGTGCAGAGGCTAGTACATGTGTGGACAGGTAGATTGGGTCTGTAAATTATTGGACTCTAGACTAACACCTAATAGACTCGACTATACTTCCCTATCAAAAAAAATTTATTAAACTCTAGGGACAAAACCTAATAGACTATTGACTCTTTAGGTTTGACCAAGCATGGCATGCACATGAAAACTTACAATGCATGCCTACTAAATGCCAAAGGGTATGCAAGAAGTAAGATGCAAACCTAACATGTATAATAAATGAATGCAACAAACAAACCTCTACATGATGCAGGTGAATGATTAAAAAAAATATAGAAAATTCAAGAAAGGTAGGAAATATGAGGTGGATTCTGGGTTAGTCTGGTGGGGTAGAAAGGGTTCAAGGTTGATTGGATAGAATAAGATGTAAGAAGGGGTGTCAGGGATTAAATCTTGACTAATAAGATTGATCCTATGGGGTTGATGTCTATCTACTGAGTCTGCCTTATGGAAGAATGGGTCACTAATTTCAGGAAAAAGATCTTCAATTAGGAGCAAGGAAGTGACTTCATCCATAGGGTACTAGGTGAGATAAGCCAAGTCCTCAATAAACTCTTCTGGCTCAGAAAATTCAGGACTAGGCTCTACAATGGGATCCTCTTCTAAAGTCTCCTCTAATTGCTCTTCCATTGTAGCTTGGGTGTGATCTGGGTCATCTAATTCTGGGTCGACTACTATGTGGGTATGTCAGGGTCAACTAATTCTAGGGTGGCTTCTACCTGGATATCTGTTGATTCAACTAGCTCTAAGTCTTCTATGGGGAACTCATGAACGAGGCTCTCATCACTTCATATATTCCTCTTCAGGTCATCCTGGTGAACCAATGGGGGGTAAGAGGGGGTTGACTAAAGATAAATGGACCGATACTAGGCTCACAAATAGGGGTACTAATCCTATAGGGTTCAGGTTGACTGAGGGATAGTGGGTTACTACTAGGTCCTGGGCTCATAAGGCAAGGGTTCAACTCTATGGGTCTTGCCTAGGGTTCCTAACTGATCTCCTACTTGGTCAAAACTATGGATTGCTTGATTACTTGATTGGATCAGTAGGTCAAGCTTATGGTTCTACTGGGTATTGGATTGGTTAATCTGGGTGGTTAATTGGGCAACCATCTGTTCATTCATGGTTCTTATGAGAGCTTCAAGACTGGACTCCATGGTTGAACTGGGTTGGGGTTTGGACTTCTGATATTGGGTTCCTAGTCTAGTGGTCATGCAATCAAACAATCAGACAGGATGAGATGGTGCAGCCAAGCATGAAAAATGGGTTAGCTTAATCTAGGGTTTCCTAGACCTAGAGCCAAAACTGGGTGAGTCAGCTCAAATTACACTTAACCCAGCAGCTAATCCTTCCACTGGCCAAGTAGGGGGTGGGGTGGTAGGAGGCTCCCCCTGCTTGTCATAGGATCCTAATTATAAACCACCAGTCCACTTAGGTCGTTTGACTCTGGACCCCCAGCCTTAGACACTAGCTTTCAGTAATAGCTAAAGGATTAAATGCACTAGTTGGCCCACACGGTTCGGACCCGACCTGTTGGGTGTCACCTAGCCCACTAGAGAAAATTAAGTCTAATTAATTTTAATTAAGGCTTGGGTGGAAATGCTGGATGGTTGTTTTGGGCCCAGGACTGGTTATGACCTCCTGCCCTGATGTTATATTGATGCGGGACTAATATGCATGCAATTATTTTTATGTGTTTTATATGTTGAGTTAAGTGATTAGATCCCAAATTTTAGATCAAAATAAGTTGTAGGGAATTATGTATGAATTTTGAAGAAAATCATGCAGATTATAACCTATAAAAATAATAAAGAAGGATCGCCGGGGCTGAGAAGCCTCGGTTAGGGCAAGTTCTCCCACAATATTATTACTGGTGGCAGAGGGGTGTACCTAACAACATCTGAAGCACCCGATGAAGATCGCAGTGAAGGGATCTCTCGTTCCTCGATGGATGCAGCCTGGAAAATCGAGCCAAAGACCCGCGGATACCTGGCTTTCTGCTCGGTGGTCTGATTGAGGCTTGGCTGGAGTCGTTGGATTCGTAGGAACTCGGGGACCTGCAAACGACCTGTCAAAGGTTAGAAAACTTAGAGAAGATAAAGAAAATAAAGGAAAACAGCAAAGAAGAGGTGTCTTTTGGAGTGGGCGGCCATGGTTCTGGAAGGTTGGCTGGCGGCAGGAAGATGATTGCAGCACCGGGAAGAAGAAAACTCTCAAACCCCTTTATGCACACAGTAGGTAACACTCAAAGCAATAGAAGAACTCAATGTTTATTTCATATATCAAAATTAAGCTTCATACAAGAGACTAGGGTCCCTTAAATAGACCCTTAACCTTGGGCCCCAAGTAAGGGTACTTTAGACTTTATGATGCAGAACAAATAAGGAATGCGATGCGGAAGTAAATTAAGATTAACTAATTTTTTGTTGTTTTTATATGTTTGTAGAAGTTGGCTTCAAATCAAAGAAAAGTTAACCTAACATTGAAAGATACTAATAGGATAATTGAAAGCACAATTTTAAGGAAACTAAATTATCAGAGTAGTTCAGAAGCAACGGATCGCTGGGGGTTGAGAAACTCCCAGACCTAGGGTTTCGCTCCGAACTTTCAGCAGAATAGAAATAAAGAGAAGAGATGGTTTACCTAACCAGACAATGATCTTCACAGATTTTGGTGGAAGAACTCTTCCGAGCAGATTGTTGGATCCTCGGATTCAGATTTCTTCGCAATGGATCCTCCAGTACTGGTCCTTTGGCGGGTTGGCTTCTCCTGAACTCAAGATCTGGAAGAGAAGAAAAACAATTGATGGAATCAGAGAGTCAGGGAAGAATTTACCAGGTTGATGAACTTGAAGATTGAAATTGCTGAAAACTGGATTCTCCTGGAAGCTGATGTGATTTTCCTTGGAACTTGCTCTGGATCTGAAGTAGCCGGACTGGATCTGGATGAAGGTGGATGGCCTGGACTTGTAGAGAGAGAGAGGCCGTGGGAGATGGATGGAGCTAGGGTTTGATGGATTGAAAATAATGAAGGGCGGCTAGGGTTTTGGAATTTCAAGTGGCTAACCTAGGGTTTTGGATAAAGATGGAGATCTCTCACCTCCTCAAGGCTCCAATGGAACCCGGATTACCCCCTCACGGAGCTCAACACTTAGAATAGTGCGGAAGAAGAGAAACCTAGGTCACTCAACACAAGAGAGTAGCAAAAAAAATAATTTTCTTCATTGATTTTCAAGTTACAAAAGAGAGGTCTATATATAGACCTAAAATTTTCTCCTAGCTTGTACAAATTCCCATGTGGGACTAAACTCTTCCAACCTCTAGATTAGGTAGAAAACCCCCTCTCTTGGTCGACCAAGACTTCAAAAAAAATTGGGACGGCCATAAAGGAATTTTTTTTGGAATTTTTATGGCGCCTCCTTTGGAGTTGGATTGGATTTGGAGTCCTCCTCTTCTTATGGCATTTCTTCTTTCTTCCACTCCAAGTTAAGCTCTTTGATTTTGATTTGAACTTCAATTGGATGTCCTTCTTTGATTTCTTCTCCAAGAGAAGTTTCTTCTCCTTCTTTGCTTAGGTAAAATAGGCAGGTATGGGCGCCTCCTTTAAATTAGCTTCCAATTTGATTTTTTCTTCTTTGGGTGTGGGGACCATGACACTGGGATGCCTCTGTGGCGCCTCCTGGACTCTGGTGTGTGCTCGGAGTGTGGCTGGGCGTGTGGCTTGGAGTGTGGCCTCCACTTGCTTGAACCTTGATTTGATTGGAAGACAAATGTGGCACCATTTTGGACCAAATTGAAACCACATCGGGACTTGCACCGAGTCAACATGACTCAACAAAATTTAAATGGTGACTCAAGAAATAAATAAAATAAATAAACTGGTTGACCAGGTCAACCTTTATTACAAACCCTAATTTCTCGGGCAATGTCAATCAGAGATCCAGATAGAGCTCTGAAGTCTTCTGAGTCTGGTGCCCGCACCAATTCTCCCGGGGTGGGAGGAACTCGACCCTGTCGAGTAAGGCTCAAGTTGGCTCTGGTATCTCTCCAAGAGGTCTGGGTCCAATTCTTGTAATTCTTCTCGGAGATCCAAGAGTCATCAGAATCTGGCCTTCCTTGCCAGCGGACCAGGTACCTTGGTATCCTCGATTACGAGTAGAGATAACCTGATCATCCAGGATCTTTTCAATCTGCTCTTTCCTCACAGGCCAGTTTGTTGGTGGACACACAGGGTCGGGATCACTCTCAATGATTGGGTTAGGCTCAAAAGGCTCACTAGGAATCACAGCTGGCTCCCTGTACTCTACTAAGTCTGTAATGTTGAAAGTAGAGCTAATGCCTAGTTCTGGAGGCAACTCGAGCACATAGGCATTGGATCCTACTCTCTTTACCACTCTAAATGGTCCAGCTCCCCTAGCATGTAACTTTCTAACGGTTCCAGGAGGAAACCGTTCAGGCCTTAACCTAATCATCACATAGTCTCCCTCAACAAAAGATTTGACTCGCCTTTGAGTATCAGCCAACTTCTTATAAGTTTCATTACTTAAATTTATTTTGGCATGAATTTCTTTATGCAAGTCTTTTACATGCTGTGCAAAATTCTCAGCAGATTCGGAGACTCGAGTGTGGACAGGTAAAGGGACTAGGTCAAGAGGTGTGTGAGGTTTGTACCCATGTACAATTTCAAATGGACTCTTACCCGTAGACCTATTGACCGAGTCATTGTACGCAAATTCTGCCCTTGGTAGGTATAAATCCCAATTTCTGGTGTTTTCACCAACAAGACATCTCAGCAGATTTCCTAGGCTACGGTTCACTACTTCAGTTTGGCCATCAGTTTGGGGATGATAGGCAGTTGAAAACTTAAGTTTTGTCCCTAACTTATGCCAAAGGGTCTTCCAAAAGTAACTGGTGAACCGGACATCCCTATCTGAAACGATTGTCTTAGGTAGGCCATGGAGTCTAACTATCTCATTGAAGAAAAGTGTGGCTACCTTAGACGCATCAAAGGTTTGGGAACAAGGCAAGAAGTGGGCCATTTTAGAGAATCGGTCGACTACGACACAGATAGAATCATGTCTCCTCTGGGTCTTAGGTAAACCTAACACAAAATCCATACTCACATCTTGCCAAGGACGATCTGGGACAGGGAGTGGGGTATAAAGGCCAGTGTTTGTTTTCGCTGTTTGGCAACAGCGCAGGTTCGACATCTAGCTACAATATTAGCTACATCCCTTTTCAAGCTAGGCCAGAAAAAGTGGTCTTCAATAGCTAGAATGGTCTTGTCTTTTCCAAAATGGCTAAACCTACCAGCATGGATTTCCCAAATCAAAAATTCCCTAAGAGAAGTTCTAGGGATGCAAAGCCTATTTTTGAAGAACAAAAAACCATCTACAAGGGTATAATCCTGGTGATTACTAGATGGTCCTTGAACTAGATCCTGATACACAGTTGTGAAATCCGGACAAGACTCATATTCCTCTTTGATTTGCTCAAACCCTATGACCTCAGTTCTAACAGAAGTTAATAATAGGGATCGGCGACTAAGGGCATCAGTTACCTTATTCTCAACTCCAGCCTTATGTTTCAGGACAAAAGTATAGGACTGGATATATTCTACCCACTTAGCATGCCTAGGGTTAAGCTTCTTTGGGAGTTCAGAATCTAAGAGCCTCATGGTCCGAAAATAGTACAAATTCTTGCGGTAGCAAATAATGTCTCCAGTAACGCAAAGCTTGCACCACCGCATAAAATTCCTTATCATAGGTAGAATACCTAAGCTTAGCATCATTAAGTTTTTCACTAAAGAATGCTATGGGATGATTCTCTTGGCTTAGGACTCCACCTATTCCTACACCTGAAGCATCACAGGCAACCTCAAATACTTTAGAAAAGTCGGGTAATCTCAGAATGGGTGCCTGGGTCATTTTCTCCTTAAGATCTAGGAAGGCTTTATGGGCTGACTTAGTCCAATGAAATTCTCCCTTCCTAATACAATCAGTGATAGGAGCAGCTAAAGTACTAAACCCTTGATGAATCGCCTATAGAAGGTAGCCAAGCCGTGGAAACTTCTAACTTCATGCACATTGGTTGGCTCTGGCCAGTCTACTATGGACCTAATCTTCTCAGGATCGGCTGCCACGCCGTCAGGGGTTACTACAAAACCAAGAAAGATAATTCTACTAGTCATGAATTCACACTTCTTAAGATTACCGTAGAGTCTCTCATTCCTCAAAACTTGGCAGACTGCTCTAAGGTGGCCTAGGTGATCTGCTGGGGTCTTACTATAGATCAGGATGTCATCAAAATAGACCACCACAAATTTCCTATGAAAGCTCTAAGTACTTGGGTCATAATTCTCATGAAGGTACTAGGGGCATTGGACAACCCAAAGGCATAACAACCCATTCATAAAGACCATCCTTAGTTTGAAAGCAGTTTTCCATTCATCCCCGGGTCTAATCCTAACCTGATGATAGCCGCTTTTGAGATCAATCTTAGAAAAAACCATTGCACCAGCCATCATATCAAGCATGTCATCTATCTAGGGATGGGAAACCTATATTTGATTGTAATTTTATTGATGGCACGACTGTCAACACACATCCTCCACGTGCCATCTTTCTTGGGGTCAGTAGTAGGCTGGGACTGCACAAGGGCTAAGACTTTCTCTAATAAACCCCTTCCTCAATAATTCTACAACCTGCTTTACAGTTCTTCATGCTCAGATGGATTCATCCTGTAATGGGGCAAGTTGGGCAAAGTCGCTCCTGGGATTAGATCTATGGCATGCTGGATATCCCTAAGAGGTGGAAGGTGGTCTTCTGGGGCTCATAACAAGGTTAACTCTATGGGTCTGAGGGTTCCACACGATCCTCCTACTTGGTCAAAACTATGATGCTGATTACTGATGGATCAGTAGTCAAGCTTATGGTTTACTGTATTGGATTGGTTAATCTGTGGTATTGGCAACCATCTGTTCATCAGGTCTTGAGATTAAGACTGGGACATCCATGGTTGAATTTGGTTTGGACTTCTGATATGGGTAGAGTGGTCATGCAATCAAACAATAGACAGGATGAGGGTGCACCAAGCATGAAAAATGGGTTAGCTTAATCTAGGGTTTCCTAGACCTAGAGCCAAAACTGGGTGAGCAGCTCAAATTACACTTAACCCAGCAGCTATCCTTCCACTGGCCAAGTAGGGGGTGGGGTGGTAGGAGGCTCCCCCTGCTTGTCATAGGATCCTAATTATAAACCACCAGTCCACTTAGGTCGTTTGACTCTGGACCCCAGCCTTAGACACTAGCTTTCAGTATAGCTAAAGGATTAAATGCACTAGTTGGCCCACACGGTTCGGACCCGACCTGTGGGTGTCACCTAGCCCACTAGAGAAAATTAAGTCTAATTAATTTTAATTAAGGCTTGGGGGAATGCTGGATGGTTGTTTTGGGCCCAGGACAGGTTATGACCTCCTGCCCTGATGTTATATTGATGCGGGACTAATATGCATGCAATTATTTTTATGTGTTTATATGTTGAGTTAAGTGATTAGATCCCAAATTTTAGATCAAAATAAGTTGTGGGAATTATGTATGAATTTTTGAAGAAAATCATGCAGATTATAACCTATAAAAGTAATAAAGAAGGATCCGGGGCTGAGAAGCCTCGGTTAGGGCAAGTTCTCCCACAATATTATTACTGGTGGCAGAGGGGGTGTACCTAACAACATCTGAAGCACCCGATGAAGATCGCAGTGAAGGGATCTCTCGTTCCTCGATGGATGCAGCCTGGAAAATCGAGCCAAAGACCCACGGATACCTGGCTTTCTGCTCGGTGGTCTGATTGAGGCTTGGCTGGAGTCGTTGGATTCGTAGGAACTCGGGGACCTGCAAACGACCTGTCAAAGGTTAGAAAACTTAGAGAAGATAAAGAAAATAAAGGAAAACAGCAAAGAAGAGGTGTCTTTTGGAGTGGGCGGCCATGGTTCTGGAAGGTTGGCTGGCGGCAGGAAGATGATTGCAGCACCGGGAAGAAGAAAACTCTCAAACCCCTTTATGCACACAGTAGGGTAACACTCAAAGCAATAGAAGAACTCAAGGTTTATTTCATATATCAAAATTAAGCTTCATACAAGAGACTAGGGTCCCTTAAATAGACCCTTAACCTTGGGCCCCAAGTAAGGGTACTTTAGACTTTACATAGGACTCCTTCTCCCTTTCAAACCATAACTAGGAATATAAGGCAACATAGGTAGAAAATCCCTTAATCTTTGCTCTCCCTCTCCTTGTCTTGGTCGGCCAAGGGAGTGACCATAAGTGGCCGACCAAGAGGAGGGTCACCATAAGGAATGGCGCCCTAATCTCCTTCCTGGGCCTGGGCTGGCCCAGTTTGCTTCCGGCTGGTCCAGGGCTTCAGGTTTGTTCTTGTTTTCATTTTCTCCTCTGGGATCTTCAAGTCTTCAAGCTGGGTTGGACTTGAGCTCAACTTCCATGTCTTCAATTAGGTTGGACTTGATCTTCACTTGTATGATGTGGTCTTGAGTCTTCAATTTGCTTGGACAGGACTCAAAAAAAATAAAATTAGCTCAACATAAGCTGACTAATACTGGATTGAACTAGCTCAACATGAGCTGACTAATACATGACTCAATTCAGCTGGACTAAGCTTTATTATAGTGAACTCGAATGTCATTAAGTGATCTACAAAGGGTTGAGAAGCCTCTGCCTTATTCTGGTGCCTCTGGTGTCCGCATCAATTCTCCGAAGGTGGGAGGAACTCGACCCTGTCAAGTGAAGATCAGATTGTCTCACATTTCTCTCGAGAAGGTCTAGGTTGAGGCGTTGCAAGTCCTCGAGAGAAATCCATGAATCGTCCGACTCTGGCCGGCCTTGCTATCGACCAGGAAGCGTTGATAACCACGGCCCCGAGTCGTAATGGCTTGATCATCCAGGATACGCTCGATCCGTTCTCCTCTCTCAGGCCAATTAATTGATGGACACTCTAGATAAGGATCACTCTCAACATAAGGGATAGGTCCAAAAGCCTCACTGGGTATCGTTGCCGGTTCCCTGTACTCAACCAGGTCTGTAATATTGAAGGTAGAACTAATTCCCATATCCGAAGGCAAGTCTAACACATAGGCATTTGATCCAACCTTCTTTAACACTTTAAAAGGTCCAGCTCCACGAGCATGAAGCTTCTTAACGGTCCCAAGTGGAAACCGTTCAAGCCTAAGCCTAATCATGACAGAATCCCTTACATCAAATTCCTTGATCCTTCTTCGGGAATTATCCAATTTTTTATAAGTTTCATTGCTTATGTTTATCTTTTGGCTAATGTCCTTGTGCAAGTCTCTAATATGCTGTGCAAATGACTCTGCAGAATCTGAGACTCGTGCATGAATAGGTAAAAGAATCAGATCAATGGGGTGATTAGGCTTGTACCCATGGACTATCTTAAAAGGACTCTTACCCGTTGTCCTATTTACTGAACTGTTGTAGGCAAACTCTACTCTAGGCAATAATAGATCCCAAGTTCCAACATGTTCACCTACCAGGCATCTAAGGAGGTTTCCTAAACTATGGTTCACCACTTCAGTTTGGCCATCTGTTTGAGGGTGGTAGGCTGGAGAAAACTTAAGCTTGGTCCTAACAGGTGCCATAAGGTCTTCCAGAAATAACTAGTGAACCTAACATCCCTATCAAATATGATGGTCTTGGGTAGGCCATGGATTTTAACCACATGATCTAAGAAAAGCTTGGCTACTCTAGACGCATCAAAGGTCTGGGAACAAGGGATGAAGTGAGCCATCTTAGAGAATCTATCGACCACTACAAAGATAGAATCATGTCTCTTCTGGGTCTTAGGTAATCCTAACACGAAGTCCATACTTAGGTTCTGCCAAGGGCGATCAGGCACAGGTAAAGGTGTGTAAAGACCAATGTTTTGCTTTTGCTATTTTGCAACAGCACAAGTTCTACATCTGGCTACAATCTGTGCAACGTGCCTTTTCAATCCTGGCCAAAAGAACTGGTCCTCTATTGCTAAGATTGTCTTATTTCTACCAAAGTGACCAGCTAAACCTCTAGCATAGGTCTCCCAAATTAGGAATTCTCTAAGGAAAGTTTTATGTATACATAGTCGATTGTTTTGAAAAAGGTAACCATCCTGAATGGTATACTCACTATGGGTACTAGATGGTCCTAGCCTGAGGGTCTGGTAAATGTCTCCAAAGTCTGGGCAGGTTTCGTATTCATCCTTTAACCTATCAAACCCTATGACTTGGGTGCTAACTGATCCTAACAGTAGAGACCTACGGCTCAGAGCATCTGATACCTTATTTTCAGTGCCAGCACGGTGCTTCAGGACAAAAGTGTAAGCCTGAATGTACTCAATCCACTTACCGTGTCATGGGTTCAGTTTCTTTTGGGAGTTCAGGAATCGGAGTGCCTCATGGTCAGAAAATAAGACAAACTCCTGCGGTAGTAAGTAATGTCTCCAATATCTAAGGGCCTGGACTACCGCATAAAATTCCTTATCATACGTAGAGTACTTAAGTTTAGCCTCATTCAGTTTTTCACTGAAGAAGGCTACAGGATGATTCTCTTGACTTAGTACCCCACCTATTCCTACTTCCGAGGCATCGCAAGCGACCTCAAACACCTTAGTGATGTCAGGTAATCTAAGGATGGGTGCATGGGTCATCTTATCCTTAAGTTCTATGAAGGCCTTATCAACTGCTTTGGTCCACTCAAATGTACCCTTCCTCATGCAATCAGTGATAGGTGTGATGACTGTACTAAAACCCCTAATAAATCTCCTGTAAAAGGTTGCTAGGCCATGGAAACTATGCACATCGTGGACACTAGAGGGTGTAGGCCACTCAACAATTGCCCTAACCTTTTCAGGATCTGCAAAAACTCCCTCAGGGGTGACAACAAAACATAGGAAGATAACCCTATGTGTCATGAAATCACACTTCTTAAAGTTGGCATAGAGGTATTCTCCCTAAGGGTCTGGCATACTAGTCTTAGATGACTAAGGTGGTCCTTCTTAGTCCTACTATAAATCAAAATATCATCAAAGTAGACCACAATGAATTTTCGGTAAACTCTTTCAGGACCTAGGTCATAATCCTCATAAAAGTACTTGGTGCATTGGAGAGTCCGAAAGGCATTACAACCCACTCAAACAGGCCATCCTTAGTCTTGAAATTAGTTTTCCACTCATCCCCAGGTCTAATCCTAACCTGATGATAGCTGCTCTTAAGGTCTATCTTGGAGAAAACTCTGGCTCCGGCCATCATGTCTAACATATCATCCAATCGGGGGATGGGAAACCTATACTTCATAATTATCTTGTTGACAGCTCTACTATCTACACACATCCTCCAGGTACCATCCTTCTTAGGGGTCAGTAGAGCAGGGACTGTACATGGACGCAGGCTCTCCCTAATGAAACCCTTCCTAAGCAATTCTCCCACTTGTTTCTGTAATTCTTGATGCTCACTGGGATTCAGCCTATAATGAGGAAGGTTTGGTAAAGTGGCTCCTGAAACTAAGTCTATTGCATGTTGGATGTCTCTAAGGGATGGAAGTTGATCTAGTAAATCCTTAGGAAAGATATCCTCAAATTCTTTCAGAGCTTCAATAATTTCTTTAGGGTGTTCCTTTTGGGTCGGCTCATGTATTTCCTTAGAGGTCGAGATCCAAACAGGGTTATCCTCAGCAATCTTCTTTTCTAATTCCCTAGCCTTAATCAGGTTAACTCCAGGTTTCTTGTCCTTAAGGCTACTAGAACCCCTCTTATTTGGGTCTCTAGGGGGAGCTGGGTTGATAACAAACTTATTCCCATGGTAGTTAAAAGCACAAACATTGGTTTGACCATACAGGGTTGCATAATGATCAAAAAGCCAAGGTTGACCTAGAATGATACTACTCACTTCCATGGGGATGACATCATACCAAATCTTTTTCTCATAGGTTTGCAATCTAATTAAGATTTGGCACCTAACTTGAATCTGGATAGAGGTGGAATCTACCCAAGAAACTTTGTACGGGCTAGGATGGTGAACTGTGGTCAATCCTAAAGATTTAACTGTCTTAGCAGAGATGGCATTAACACAACTCCCACTATCTATGATGATCTTAAGAACCTTACCCCCTACCTTAACAAAAGTCCGTAGGATGCTAGTCCTATGCCAATCTTCCTTAACTGGGGTTTGGGCTAAGATGCACCTAACCACTCCTAATTGATTCTCAGACTCAGGTTCCTCCTCCTCACCTTCATACTCATCTATTAACTGATCATCAGCCTCATAAACCTCTCCCTCAGGTTCAGCTATAGGTTTAGGCTCTTCTTCCACTAGCTCACCTAAGTGTAGGGCGGTTGGGCATTGATGTATAAAGTGGCCTAGTTTCTTGCATCTAAAACAGGTCTTCTGGGGAGGGTAACTTTTATTGACCTCTACAGATTTTCCTCGATCATCCTTATGGGTCAAAGGAGTACTAGGCTGGGGTCGACTCGGGCCTGGCTGACTAGGACTGGATCAACTCGGGCTAGGTCGGCTGGGCATGGGTCGGCTCTGGTGGGGCTGGCTAGCTCTTGGATACTAACTAGGGTATCTAGTGGGCTCAGGTCTACAGTAAATGGGCCCTTTATGAAAACACTCATGATCCCTAGCAAGCTGGTAAGCATGGTCCAGGTCTCTAACCTCTCTCATATAGAGCTCTTTCTTGATGTCATCTCTCAGTCCAGCCCTAAACCTAGATAAGACAACATCCTCAGACTCCCTCAAATCACATCGCATGGAATACTCATCAAATTTCATGATGTACTCATCTATACTCCTGTTACCCTGATTATATCATTGCCACTGATCTAGTAAATCACTACGGTATGAAGATGGAACGTATCTTGTCCTAAGCTTACCCTTCATGTCCCACCAGATGGTTATAGGATCATGCCCTCCTAGGCTAAGGGTTCTCTCAACACTAGCCCAATGTAACCTGGCTTCCCGAACCAACTTAAGCTTAGCAAACCTAAATTTACGCTCCTCCGTCATATCATACCACTCAAAATATTGATCCATCTCTCCCTCCCAATCTATATAGACCTTAGGATCTAGACAACCATCAAAAGTTAGGGCATCAAGCTTAACATGTCTATAGGATCGGTCCTCCTGGTCTACAAAATCCTGATTGGGCCTTCTAGGACGAACCTCAAGGATTGGGTCAGGATGATGGTCTCTTCTAGGTTCAGCCTCAAGGTATGGATCAAGGTTTGGGGTCCTCCTAGGCTCAGGATTATAGTATGGGTCAGGCTAAGGGGCTCTCCTAGGTTCAACCTCTTGGTATGGATCAAGGTTTGGGGTCCTCTTAGGTCAGGATTATAGTATGGGTCAGGATGATGGGCTCTCCTAGGTTCAACCTCACGGTATGGTTCAGGGTTTGGGGTCCTCCTAGGGTCAGGATCATAATAAGGGTCATGGCGAGGGGTTCTCCTAGGCTGAGGGGACTCAGGATCAGGCTCAGACTGGGTCCTATGTGTTTCCTCTAGGGTTCCTAGTCGGGCATCTATTTGTTCAAGCCTCTAGGTCAACTGGGCATTTGCTTGCTCAAGCCTAAGATTGAGGGTTTGGGCTAACCTTTCTCCAAGGGCATCAATTTTAGCATCAAAATGGTCCATGGATTCAACCATTTGTGAAGGAGGTGGGTGATATGAAACCCCTGATCTAGTGCTCATGCAAGACTCGATCAGACCGACTATAGTTGACTAGAACTAGAGTCCAAAACTAAGGCTCAATCAGAGTAGCAAACTAGCCTATATAACCCTGTACTCAGCCAGGCAGGTGTAAGGGGAGTGTTAGGTCCCTGATTGCCAATCCTAGACACCAATTAGAGATTGGCCAGGTAGGCGGACCAGCACACAAGCCCTTCGGGATTGAATCCCTAAACCACCATTCTAGACACCGAGCACAAAACACACACAGGTTAGCTTGACACAATGATCTGACACTTAGCCCGGACCCGACCAGTTGGTGTCCCTAGCCCACTAGGGCAAATTAAGTCTAATAAGTTTTAAGTTAGGCTTGGGGCCGAATGCAGGGGATGTGGTTTTGGGCTAAGGAGAGGTGATCAAATCCTCCCCTTATCTGATATAGCAAGAGTGCCCTTAAAAGTAAATTATGCAATGATAGCAGGCAGATGAGGATGCAAATTAGGGTTTAGATGTTTTTGATGTTTTTGGCTAATATGTAATTTTTTTTGTTTTATATTTTAGTATTTTCTTAAACAGAAGAAAACTTGCAAATTATGGCCTAATATGCAGGAGATATACTAAAATTAAAAGACATGCAAAAAGATGCTAAACAAAACCCTAAAACTTCCAAACTTATCTTGCTGAAAAAAATAGAGCCAAAAAAATGATGAATCCAGCAAAACAAATTTCATAATTTTTGAAATTCTGAACAGGGAGAAATAACTAAAATAACAGAGCATATACAGACTGAAAAAATATAAAAAACAAGCCCTAATCTAAGCTCTGATACCAGATGATGCGGAACTAATATGCAATCAATTATTTTTGTGTATTTTATATGTTGAGTTGAGTGATTAAATCCCAAATTTCAAATCAAAATAAGTTATAGAAAATTATGTATGAATTTTTGAAGTCATGCATGCAGATTAGAACCTAGAAAAGTAATAAAGAATGATCGTCGGGGCTGAGAAGCCTCAGTTAAGGCAAGTTCTCCTACAATATTATTAATGGTGGTAAAGAGGGTGTACCTGACAATGTCTGAAGTGCCCGATGAAGATTGCAGTGAAGGGATCTCTCATTCCTCGATGGATGCGGCCTGGAAAATCGAGCTAAAGACCCGCAGATACCCGACTTTCTGCTCGGTGGTTCGATTGAGGCTTTGCTGGAGTCGTTGGATTCGTAGGAACTTGGGGACCTACAAACAACCTGTCAGGGGTTAGAAAACTCAGAGGAGATCAAGAAAATAAAGAAAAATAGCAAAGAAGAGGTGTCTTTTGGAGTGGGCAGCCAGGGTTCTGGAAGGTTGGCTGGCGGCAGGAAGATGATTGCAGCACCAGGAAGAAGAAAACTCTCAAATCCATTTATGCACACAGCAGGGTAACACTCAAAGCAATAGAAAAACTCAAGGTTTATTTCATATATCAAAATTAAGCTTCATACAAGAGACTAGGGTCCCTTAAATAGACCCTTAATCTTGGGCCCCAAGTAAGGGTACTTTAGACTTTACATAGGACTCCTTCTCCCTTTCAAACCCTAACTAGGAATATAAGGCAACATAGGTAGAAAATCCCTTAATCTTTGCTCTCCCTCTCCTTGTCTTGGTCGGCCAAGGGGGTGACCAAAAGTGGCCGACCAAGAGGAGGGTCACCATAAGGAATGGCACCCTAATCTCCTTCCTGAGCCTGGGCTAGCCCAGTTTGCTTCCGGCTGGTCCAGGGCTTCAGGTTTGTTCTTGTTTTCATTTTCTACTCTGGGATCTTCAAGTCTTCAAGATGGGTTGGACTTGGGCTCAACTTCCATGTCTTCAATCAGGTTGGACTTGATCTTCACTTGTATGATGTGGTCTTGAGTCTTCAATTTGCTTGGACAGGACTTAAAAAAAATAAAATTAGCTCGACATGAGCTGACTAATACTGGACTGAACTAGCTCAACATGAGTTGACTAATACAGGACTCAATTCAGCTGGACTAAGCTTTATTACAGTGAACTCGAATGTCATTAAGTGATCTACAGAGGGTTGAGAAGCCTCTGCCTTATTCTGGTGCCTCTAGTGTCCGCACCATACATTGATTGCCCTTAAGATTAGATTAAAAGATGATGAACATTCAATGGTCCTGATACAATCTAAAACAATCATAAAATAAAATAATTTTTAATTAATTTATGAGATGTCAAGTTAAGTTTAGGTTTACTGGGGTTAGCAAACAAAATTTGGCTTAGGATTGGGGGGTTTGGAAGTTGATTAGGTTAGGTTGAGTAAAAATGCAGAAATAGCAGAATTCAGGATATTAGGATTTCAACTGATGCAGAATTTGACATAGATTTTGATGCAAAAGAAAATCAAAAAAATTCTAAAACAGAGGATTAATGGTGATAATTCTACCTACCAAATTTTGTGCAGAAAAAAATCCTATGATGATACAAACCTAGGGTTTTTTGGACTGCTACGAAAATTATCAGGATTCTGTTAGGATTTCTAATATACCAAATTTTTATAATTAAAGTTTTCAATAAAATTAATTAAAAATTTTGATAAAATAGAGGTCTCAACAGAGACCTCTCACCTCTAGGGCATTACACTGTCCTCGATACTTGGAGGTGCTAGGTTGGATTTCAAAGGCCACGAGGGGATAGAGAAGATGGAATGGGAAAGGGGATAACTGGGCATGACCTCACATCATGTCCTGGGGTTGGGCCTCATACCCTCTCCTCACGGAGTGAAATAAAAAAACCACTCTTTTATAAAACTCATTTTCATTCCCAAAACTTGACTAAACTTATAAAAACTTTTTTTTTACAAAGGACTGAGAGTAGTATTTATAGACTTGTCCAACCCTCATTTGATTTGAATACAGGATAAAAAGATAGAGATGATTCAAATTCAAACACAAAATAGGATAAGATAAGCCTATCCAAATCTAAATCCTAACCAACCAAATCATAATTCAAAATTCAAAAGATAAAGTTATATCCTAAATCTGTGCTGCTCCAGATCAATGTTGCTTTGGGATCAGTGCTACTTCGAGATCAATATGGCTTCGAGATCAGTGCTGCTCTGAGATCTCCATCACGCTCTGATACCAAATTGATATGGGATGACTCTAAGATTGCTAAATATACAGAAAAGTAGTAAACTAATTTTTTTATATTTTTTTATAATTTAATTTGCAGGCTAGATTTCCAAAATTAAATAAGAACTAGCATAAGGAATAGCAATGCAAAGAATCATCGTATCGCAGGCAAACTCATGCAAAATAATAAATTACCAAGACCTGAGAATTGAGAAACTCCCATATTAGGATAGCTATTATTCATCAAATCAGAAATTAAAAGAAGGGAAGGTTTCTTACCAGTCAGAGATTGAATACTTTGCAGTGGAAAGGATCACTCACACTCTGATTGGAACCTGGATGAAGAAGCTTCAGTTCCTTGAATCTGAGGTAGATCTGGACCCGGTCTGAAGGCAAGGAAAGCCTCCTTTGAGGAGGTGAAACACCTCGGTGATCCTGCAAGCATCAAGGGTCAATCAAAATAGCAAGTAATAAAAAGAAAGGGGACTAGGTTTAGAAGGAATCATGTTAGGGTATAGAAGTGTGGCGGCTTGAAGCTTGATGAACATCTCCTTGCTTGGTGGCCTAGGGCACTCTTTCTTGGACGTGTGAAGGCTTGGATGGTAGTGAGTTAGGGCATGGAAGGATGCTAGGGCAGCAAGGAATTCAGCCAAGCACAAGAACACAAACCAAAAACCAAAAGAACAGAGTAACACATGCTCACAAGCTCAAAATAAATTCACCAGTATTTTGATATCATGAATAAAAGTTGATTACAAGAGGGGGAGGGTGGGGTATTTATAGAGTTCCCATGCTCACACTAACCATGGTTATACTTGGGTTACAAGTCCCCTTCCAAATTGGAATACAAGTCCTTTCCTTGCTATGTTAGAAAAATAAATCCCCATTAGGTTAGGAATTGACCTAGTCTTCTCCTTTTTCCTTCATGCTTTGACTATTCCACTCAAGGACACCTCTTGGACTTGCTCAACACTTCAAGGATGCCTAAGAGGGCGTGTTGGTCTTTTAGGATCAGCAAGGGGCTGGCCCAAAGGGACTTAGGTGCATGGGTTTGGGCCTTTGGAAGTTGGGGTGGCCTGATAGCCTGGTAGTAGGAATATTCCATGGAATCTTGCTTCTTTTGGACTTGGGCTTGGCACTTGGACTTGATTTATTTGGGCTAGGATGTAGAGAGACCTCTTGAATCATGGGTGCCCTGGTTTGGGAATATGCTCTGGCATCTGGACTGGAATCTTGGCATCTGGAGGTAGGGCTGGAAATGGGTCAGCCCAAAGACTATATTTTATAAATTTTTGGACCGAATCCAGGCATCCCTTTGGCCCAAAAATTAAATGGACTCTATTTTACAACCCTAAGACTAGTCCAATATGCTTAAAATTTGGTCCAAAGCCTGAACAAATTTCAAGCTGGCCCAAAGTTTATTGAGCTGGCCCAGCCCAGTTCTAGACAATGGGCTTTTGGGATGGCCCATTTCCAGCCCTACTTGGAGGGCATCTGGAAGGAATCAGGATTTCTAGAAGCATCTTAGATTTTGAGTTGTCACACAAAATCCACTGGATTGATGTAGTGGCCTCTGACTCCTGTATGTGGCATGGTGGAACTCCAAAATAGGGTGACCTCTTCTCTTGTACAAAAATTGGGCTCATACTGACTCATAATTAATGTACAAAACTCAAAATACAGACTAGGTTGAGGGTTGAGACAAATCAACTAACCTCAACTTATTACAGGACTCGATCTTAATTGATTACAAAATTTTCAAAATTTTGACACATGACTAATTAAACCATATAGGATCCAGGGATTTGTATCTGATCCTGGTGTCCCCACCAGATCCCATATGGTTTAATTAGTCATATGTCAATGTTTTGAAAATTTTGTAATCAATTAAGATCAAGTCCTGTAATAAGTTGAGGTTAGTTGATTTATCTCAACCCTCAACCTAGTCAGTATTTTGAGTCATGTACATTAATTATGAGTCTAGTATGAGCCCAATTTTTGTACAAAAGAAGAGGTCACCCTATTTTGGAGTTCCACCAAGCCACATCCAGGAATCAGAGGCCACTACATCAGCCCAGTGGATTTTGTGTGACAACCTAGGATCCAAGATGCTTCTAGAAATCCTGATTCCTTCCAGATGCCCAGATTCTAGTCCATATGCCAGAGCATATTCCCAAACCAGGGCACCCATGATTCTAAAGGTCTCTCTAAATCCTAGCCCAAAGAAATCAAGTCCAAGTGCTAAGCCCAAGCCCTAAAGAAGCAAGATTCCGTGGAATATTCCTCTACCAGGCCACCCCAGCTTCCAGAGGCCCAAACCCATGCACCCAAGCCCCTTTGGGCCGGCCCCTTGCTGCCCCTAGAAGCCCAACATGCCCTCCTAGGCATCCTTGAAGTGTTGACCAAGTTCAAGAGGTGTCCTTGAGTGGAATAGTCAAAGCATGAAGGAAAAAGGAGAAGACTAGGTCAATTCCTAACCTAATGGGGATTTGTTTTTCTAACCTAGCTATGAAAGGACTTGTATTTCAATTTGGAAGAGGACTTGTAACCCAAGTGTAACCATGGTTAGTGAAAGCATGGGAACTCTATAAATACCCCACCTTCCCCCTCTTGTAATCAACTTTTATTCATGATATCAAAACCCTGGTGAATTTTGTTGAGCTTGCGAGCTTGTGTTACTCTATTATTTTGGTTTTTGGTTTGTTTTCTTATGCTTGGCTGAATTCGTTGCTGCCCTAGCATCCTTCCATGCCCTAACTCACTGCCATCCAAGCCTTCACACATCCAAGAAGGAGTGCCCTAGGCCACCAAGCAAGGAGATCTTCATCAAGCTTCAAGCTGCCCCACTTCTAAACCCTAACCTTAATCCTTCTAAACCTAGTCCCCTTTCTTTTTCTTACTTGCTGTTTTGATTGACCCTTGATGCTTGCAGGATCCTTGAGGTGTTTCACCTCCCCAGAGGAGGCTTTCCATGCCTTCAGGCTGAGTCTAGATCTGCCTCAGATTCAAGGAACTGAAGCTTCTTCATCCAGGTTCCAATCAGAGTGTGAGTGATCCTTTCCACTACAAAGTTTTCAATCTCTGACTGGTAAGAACATTCTCTTCTTTTAATTTCTGATTTGATGAAGAATAGCTATCCTAATCTGAGAGTTTCTCAATTCTTTATCCTGGTATTTTATTATTTTGCATGAGTTTGCCTGCGATACGATGATAAAAAAATTAGTTTACTGTTTTCCTATATCTTTAGCAATCTTAGAGTCATCCCGCATCAAAAAGGAAACCCAGTAGTGAGACTTATCCTAAGTCTGGGCATGGCTAAGCCTGACGTCGATGAGGTTCTGCTTGGACAACAGGCCCTGTAGAGATGAGACCTCAGAAGTGACTAGTCGGTCGTACACTTCCTTGTCGACCGACTTGACTACAGAATGTCAGTTAGGGAATCGGTTCGGGTTACTCCAGACCCAGTCCACCCCCTCAACTACTATGAACATGAACATGCTCTTTCACCCCTTGATGGAATAGTGCAGGTCCAGCTTAATGGCCCACGGGTGGAGGGCCATGAACCACCACCCATTGTCAACTTGGTGGCACTTCAGGGTAAACAAAACCCTGAAAAGAGAGAAATGGGCAACAATCCTATGGAAGTGACAAAGGATAATAAAATAAAAGATGGTCCTGATAGCATTAAGAGCAAGTTAGGTCGGGACTAAGTGATAATTGCTCAGAAAAGAAAGAAAGAAGGGGTGAAGAGGAAGATGAAGGCCCCCAAAGAAAAGTCCTTGTATAAGAAGATCCGACCCGGGCCATTGGAAGTGACCCATTCCTCCGATCCGAGGATTGAGAGTTAGATGGAATCAGAGATCCCATACACTCTTCAGACATGGAAAAGATCCTCACCAGTTATCACTGAAACAATGCTGGTGGGACCGCCTGACTCCTCGATGGGAGGAGGAGGAGCCTAGGGGGTCCAATGACAATCCCCGTTCGGTGGAGATCCCTGCGGATCACTACAGGGGCATCCTCCTCCTTGCTATCTAAGGAAGGAGGCCTCAATCAAGATGGCCCCACCTCACTGGAATGATCCAGGTGGCGGTGCCCTCTACCGGAAGAACTCATGAGGAGTGGGAAGAAAGAAGATGAAGGAGAAGTAGAAGCCTATAAACCTAATGGGAACTCTCCTTCAGTGCAAGCCGAGAAAGAGGAGCAGGAGAAGGAGAAGAAAGAGGAAGGGGGAGGAGAAGCCTAACCTACTAGGACTTTGAATCTCTGACCAGAGAAATGGAGTTGAGGTGGAAGGAAGTAGAAGCACTCTACAGAAGAAGCCTTGTCTCCATCACTCGAAAAACCCTTAAAGGGCGACAAGACAAGTCCCTTTCATAAAGCCTGCAGCCCCCGTCGCCTCGTACCAGTCGAAGGCATGTGCCATTTCTCCTCCCTAGCCAACCAGGGCCTGCCACATGCCAGGATCCGACGGAGCTGACACTTCGATTCGGAGGCGGTCGCTTTGTTCCAGGCATAGCATTTATGGCTCCTTTTTGGAAAGGGCTGACGTGGTGTCGCTTTGTTGGTGCGGAAGTCCGATCTCCGGGGTGCTGGCAGTCGAGGCATTAATGGCACAAGAAGTGCATCCCTCCATGTCAACATGATCATTACTCTCATCATCCTGAGCACCACATCGTTCCCTGGGCTCGAGAGTGGGGGGCATCTGATGTGGCACAATCGCTGATATGGAGCCTAATATGGCACAACCGCTGATGTGGAGCCCGTGTTGGTGGCTGCACTAGTAGAAAATGCCATTTAGATGCGGCTACCAAATAAAGATCTGAAGGTGAGCCCCCGGTCAAGGTCATCTCATCAGGGGTCAAGCTCCTGGCTGAGGTCATGCTCATGCATTCCGAGGGCGAGCCCCTGGCCGAGGTCAACTCCCATCCAAGGGCGAGCTCCCGGTCGAGGACATGCTCATGCTTACCGAGGGTGAGCCCCTGACTGAGGCCAGCTCCCATCCAAGGTCAAGCTCCCAGTCGAGGTCGTGCTCATGCTTTCTATGGACGAGCCCCCGGTCGAGGTCAGCTACCATCCAAGGTCAAGCTCCCGATCGAGGACATGCTTATGCATTCTGAGGGCAAGCCCCCAGTCGATGTCAGTTCCCATTCGGGGTCGAGCTCCCAGTCGAGGATGTGCTCATGCATTCCGAGGGCAAGCCCCTGGCCTAGGTCAGCTCATCCAAGGTCGAGCTCCCGGCCTAAGTCGTGCTTATGCAATCTGATGGCGAGCCCCTGGTCAAGGTCAGCTCCCATCCGGGGTCGAGCTCCCGATCGAGGATGTGCTCATGCATTCCGAGGGCAAGCCCTCGGTCGAGGTCAGCTCCCATCCGGGATTGAGCTCCCGATCGAGGATGTGCTCATGCTTGCCAAGGGCGAGCCCCTAGCTGAGGTCAGCTCCCATCCGGGGTTGAGCTCTCGATCAAGGTATGCTCATGCTTTCGAGGGTGAGCCCCTAGCCAAGGTCAACTCCCATCCGGGGTTGAGCCCCCGACCCAGGTCGTGCTCATGCTTTCTAGGGCCCAGCTCCTGAGATAGAGTTCCCCTCATCCAGCCAAGGCCGAAGTTCCCACCAGAAGCAAAAGAGACAGAAGATCAATAGAGGTTCAGACAATGCTATGGAAGCACCCAGCTATCTGCAACCTCCAGGAGGTGGTGCATACCCTACCAGAGATTCAAACTCTACAAATGCACCACCCACACATTCTGTGCAATGCATGCTCCACCAGGCTCCAGGCCCTATGGCGTGCTGCACGTCCACGACCGTACGACTGGGGGGCTCCAACCCTCGCAACACAGAACCTATACCTCCTCCAAGAAAAGTTGATGGAAAACTATTCAGAATGCAATGAGATTTTCATGGATCTAGCATTAAGTTAGGATTTCAATTCCTAAATTTTAGGTCAAATAGATAAAAGGGTGATCCTATAGAAATTCTAGACCACAAGCATGCAAAAAAGATCCTTAAAAGAGATAACAACAGAACCGCTAGGACTAAGAAACCCCGATAGGTCTAGCTCTTCTACAATAACCCGATCTAGAGGGCTACGGTGTGTGTACCTGGCAATGATTATTGCTGCTTCCAGGAAGACATCACTCATCACTCTTGGATGTGGCCTAGAAAGTCAAGCCAAAAAAAACTCATGGATTAGTCGGCTTTTTGTCCGCTAGTTCGAAGGAAAAGCAAACGGTGTCCAATCTTCGTAGAACTGACGGGACTTGCAAGACACCTATCAAGGGATTAGGAAAGAGTATCAGATTGAGAAAAGAAAGAGGAAAAAGGAAGAGAAGGTTGGATGGGGCGGCTAAGATGGGAGCGGGTAGATGGGCGTCTAGGTAGATGAGGGCTAGGGTTTTGATAAACAGGATCTCACACCCCTCGATGCTCAAAGAGCAAAGGCAACACTCCCTCATGGAGCTTGATGTTCACAAGAACAAAGGCAAAATAGAAGAAAGAAAACTCAAATTTCCTCTCAAAATTCATACACTCATTCATTCAATCAATCAATTACTCAATCCTTTACAAGAGGGTTGAGGGGTGGGGTATTTAAAGGCTCACCTAGGTCCTCTCCTTGTTAAGATTGGATTACAAAGCTACTTAGGACTAGGAGTACATAGTTTGATTAGGAAGAGAATTACTAAATGACTTAGGACTAGGAGTACATAATTTGAATAGAATTAAAACTTGATTCCTAGTTGGATGTGGACTTCTCTCTCCTTCTTCGACTTGGTCAAAGGGTCCTTGAACTTGGTCAAAAGGCTCCTCTTGGGCTTGGATGCCTACTTGGGTTGAGCACGGGCTTTTGGGTAGCAAGGGGCATCATCCAAATGGGCTTGGGCGGTCTCCAAAGAAGGCTTGGTGCATGGGCTGGAAAACCCTGAACGCCCACCTTAACTTGGACTTGGGGAAGGCCTGGGGTGCCATCTCCATCTGGGCTTCTGGACTGGGGTACCTGGATGTTGGAATATTCCCTAGGTGCCTAGTATCTTCAATTATGGAGGCTCCATGGGTTTGGATTCTACTCTGATCTGGGCAGGCCTGGTGAATGCCTTGGCTGGTGATTCTCCTCTTGTATAAAACTAGACTAACACAAACTTACAAGACTCAACTAGACTTACGAGGTTAAGACAGCTCAAATTATTACCGGACTTAATAGGGTACTTATTACAAAACTTGGCTTACTCAAAATTAGACTTCATTACGGGACTCAAGTGAGCACAATCGGGCTTAACCAAGTAAAACCCTAATTACCGAAACCGAGTAAAACCCTAATTATCGAACATAAAGGGCTACATTGGGCTCACATGATAAAACCCTTATTACAGGACTTTAAATGACCCAGATGACTCCATCCCTACTTACAGGACTCAAGGGATAATATAGCCAGATTATTGGATGCAAAGAGAAAATATGGAAAATGGTCAAGGGACTCAAAACTCAGGGATCCATAGTGAACTAGGGTTGATCCTGATGTCCTTATCAATTCTCCCGAGATGGAAGAAACTCGACCCTGTTGAGTAAGGATCAATTTAGTGTAGGTAAAAGGGTTGGGTCATGGCACTGCAGGTCCTTTTGAGGGATCCACGAACATTCAGAGTCCGGTCGACCTTGCCATCGGACCAAGCGATATGGATAACCTTGGTCCCAGGTTATAACAGCTTGGCCATTCAGGTCATGCTCGATCCGTATTCCTCTCCCAGGATAATTTAGTGGACACTTAGGTAAGGTTTCTCTCTTAAGAATAGGGTAAGGTCTAAAAATCTCACTGGATGTCATTGCTAGTGCCCTATATACAACTAGGCTCAAGATTATGGAAGTCGAGCTAATGCCTAAATCTGGTAGTAATACATAGGCACTAGGGTCAACTATCCTTATCACCTATAAGGATCCAGTTTCACAAGCATGTGGCTTCTTAATGTCTCTCAAAGGAAACCACTCAGGTCTAGACCTAATCTCTACATGATCTCCCTCATCATACGATTTGAATCAAATTTGGGAATTAGTATTGTTATTATCAGTGTTCAAGTGAATGCAAATATTTTGATACAGATGCTGTGCAGAGATCTATGCATGTGTGAATAGTGGGATTAGGCCTATTGGTGGGGATACCAGAGGTACCAGAATAAGATAGAGGCTTCTCAACCCTCTGTGGGTTACTTAGTCATATTCGAGTCCATTTGTAATAAAGCTTAGTTCATCTAAGTTATTTTTTTTACTTGAGTCCTGTACTAGTCAGCTCATGTTGAGCTAGTTAGTCCAGTCAGCTCATGTTGAGCTAATTTTATTTTTGAGTCCTCTCCAAGTACACTGAAGACTCAAGACCACATCATACAAGTGAAGACCAAGTCCAACCAGTTTGAAGACATGGAAGTGAAGCCCAAGTCCAACCCAACATGAAGATTTGAAGACCTTGGAGGAGAAATCAGAAGCCCTGAAGCCCTGGACCGCAGCTAGAAGCAAATTGGGCCAGTCTAGGCCCAAGAGAGGAGCTAGGGTGCCACTTGCTTATGGTGACCTTCCCTTTGGTCGGCCACTTAAAGTCACCCCTCTTGGCTAACCAAGGCAAGGAGAGGGAGAGAAATTCTAGGGATTTTTTTCTACCTATGTTTTCTTATTTTCTAGCTAGGGTTTGGATGGGAATAGAATTCCTAGGTAAATACTATTGTGCCCTTACTTGGAGCCTGAGACTAAGAGTCTATTTAAAGGACCCTAGTCTCTTGTATGAGAAGTTAATTTTTAATATGAAATACAATTGAGTTTTCTACAACTGCTGTGTGCTACCCTGCTGTGTGCTTAAGGGGGCCTATGTGAGCCTTCTTCTTCCCAGTGTCTTGCAATAGCCTCCTGCCACCAGCCTGCTCTCCAAAGCCTTGGCTGCCCACTCCAAACACTCTATTCCCTTTGCTATTTTCCCCTTATTTCTTCTTTCCCTTTGAGTTTTCTAACCCCTGACAGGTCGTTTATAGGTCCCTCAACTTCGACGAATCCAACAACTCCAGTCGGGCCATAATCGGAACACCGAGCAGAAAGCCGAGTATCCGCGGGCCTCTGGCTTGATTTTTCAGGTGCATCCATCGAGGAATGAGTGATCTCTTTACTGTGATCTTCACCAGTGTATCAGACATTGCCAAGTACACCACCTCTTTCTGCCAGTCCATTTATTGAAGATGAACGAGCCCAATCGAGACTTCTTAGCCTCGGCGATCCTCTTTCCTTTGCTTTTTAGGTCCTGTTATGCATGTTGTAGCCTCTTATTTTCATATATAACTCTTTACATCATTCTTTAGTCTGTTCTTCGGGTTTAATCATACAACTTAACATTAAAAATATAAAAAAAATACTTGCATGCATATATAGGTTCCGCATCACCTAAGGATCTTTCATAATTAAAATCACACAGCACTTCATCCTCTCATCTTACTTTATCCCCTTTGTTAAAGATGTAGACCCAAAATTCAATCCATCTTTCAGGTTTCAAACTTTAAATTTTCTGGAAATCATAAAACCTAAAAGTCTTATGGTATGGATATCGTAAGTTTCCTAGGGGCAGTAAATATTCTCTCCAGAACTGTAGGACATAGATTGTAGCATGGAAGTCCTTAAGGTAGATATAGTTCAACAGGCTCCTATGCTTAAGGAAAATTAACTGGGTGCTTGTCCTAACCACATGTTTGGTACTAGAGTGGTTTACAAGCACTAGTTCTAGAGTAGGTTGGGAATCCATTACTGGTGGACAGTCATCAGGAAGGTCTTTGGAAAGTTTACTTGGAAAGTCCTCTAAAATAATATCAACTTCCTAAGATTGTTCCTTGGGGATTGGTTCTTGGACCTTCTTAATGGACACTTCTGGTGAACCCTCACTCTCATCAACTATGTTCAATCCTGGCTCAGTCACTTCTCCAAATTCTATAATGGGTTCAGGATCTTTTTCCTTTGATTCCTTAATGGGTTCACTTGCTTGTTCCTCTTCTTCACATCCCTCTACTGGACTCAATTTATAGGTATCCTCCTTAGATTTTTCAGTGGGCTCAGGAGTTTCTTTCTCAAAATTTCAATGAGTTCATCTTCTTCATACTCCTCTACTAGACTTGGATCAGCCTTATACCCCTCTTCTTCCGATTTAGCAATGGGTTCAGACTCGTTCTCTTCTAGCTCTCTTATATGTAAGGCTTTGGTTGGGCATTCGCTAGCATAGTATCCTGATTTGTGGCATCTAAAGCACGTGATGTTGGGTCTTTTCTGAACCTCTGGTGACTTCTCTTATTCTTTTCTATCTCCTCGACCTGGGGATACCCTAAATCTTGAATATTAGTGCAACCAATTTGAACTTCAGGGTCCTTACTCCTATCATTTATGGGAATTAGTGGGATACTGTGCCCGGGTAACCTCGGGTTGGATCGGCTCGGGTTGGCTTGGCTAGGACCTGGTCTTGGGTTAGGGGCACTAGTCCTAATGGGCTCAAGTCGACTAAGGGGTACCTGATTAATACTTGGTTCAGCTCTAGGGGTACTAATCCTATGGGTTTCAAGTTAACTAGGGGAAACCTGACTGGCACTAGGCTGATACCTAGGGATTATGGGTTCCTGGGGCTCATAGGACAAGGGTTCAGCTCTATAGGTCTGGGGTTTACTGGGCTCATAGGATGTAGGTGCATAGGTTCTAGAGTCATAGGATCTAGAGTCATAGAATCTAGATTCAGTGTGTGGTGCTCTCCTAGGGTTGGGCTCATCGTGGGTCCTAAGGTCAGGCTCAGGTTTAGGTCTAGTATGGGGCTTAGGGGATTTCCTTAGGTCTCCTAATTGGTTCCCTACCTGGTCAAAACTATTGGTTAAATGGTCAAGCCTATTGGTTGCTTGGTTATTCAATTGGGTCAATTGGTCAAAACTCTTATTTATTTGGGTGGTCAATTGGGTACTCTCTGGTTCATTTGGGTGGTTAACTAGGCAAGCTGATTTTGGGATTGGGTATTCATTTGGTTCATTTAGGTGATAATCTGATCACTTATGGCCTTCATGAGAGTCTCAAAATTGGGCTCCATGGTAAAGCTGGGTTGGGGTCTAGGCTGATGATACTGGGTTCCTGACCTAGTGTTCATGCAATCAATCATACAAAGGTCTATGATGTAGTCAAGCATACAAAGCTAACACATACTAAAGCTTGCTAGACCTAGAGCCAAAGTTGAATAGGTCTACTCAACTTACACCCAACTCAACAACTAATCCTTCCAATGGCCAGGTAAAAGATGGGGTGGTGGGAGGCTCCCCCTGCCTGTGACAGGGTCCTAATTAAAAACCATCAGTCCACTTAGGGCATTTGCCTCTGGACCTCTAGCCTTGACACCAGTTTTCAGTAATAGTTGGAGAATTGAATGCACTAGTTCATCCACACAACTTGGATCCAACCTATTGGTGTTCCTAACTCACTAGAGCAAATTGGAATTCTAATTGATTTTAATTAAGGTTTGGGTACGAATGCAAGGTGGTTATTTTGGGCCTAGGACAAGTCAGACCTCCTGCCCTGATCTGAGATAGGAAATTGCCCTTAAGATCAGTTTAGATAAGATGATGCACAATCAATGAACCCTAATTCAATCTAATAACAAATAGAAAATAAAAATATTTTTTGTCCTTTTTTTAGGTGGCAAATTAAATTAAGTTGGTTAAGTTATCAAACAAAATTTGGCTTAGGTTGGGAGGGGTTTGGTAGTTGATTAGGTTAGGTTAAGTCAAGTATGCAGAAATCACAGAAACTGAAATTAGGATTTGCTTTGATGCCATAGTTGTACAAGTTTCAGACTAGAAAAAAATTCTAAAAAATTTTACGATAGAGGACTAGTAGTGAAGATGATCCTTACCAAATTTCATACAAACTAAAATTCAGATAATGATGCAATACCTAGGGTTTCAGATTGTGTACAAAGAACTCAGAATTTTTGTTAGGATTTCTAGGATGTAGATTTTCATAAATTTTTTTTATAAAAATAATTAAAAATAATGAAAATTATGAATACTGAACAAAAAGTATGCTGTGAAAATTTTAATATAAAATAAAATACCTAAGTTGATGAAATAGACCGAAACTCTGACCCCTAATGTAGATGACAGGATGCAAAAATTTTCTAGTGTAGAAAATAGGCTTGAAAAAATTCTACAGGGAGAAAGAAATCATGGAAAAAGTTTGGTAAATAATTTCAATTATGAAGAATCCAGAAAAATAAGAATCAAGATTTTATGATCTAACCACATATAGAAACAATTAAAATAACATATCATATGCAAGAATTATGGAATGCAGAAATTTAGCCCTGAAAGTGCTCTGAAACCAAATGATGGGGAACTATTTAGCATGCAAGGAAATTTTCATGGATTCAACATTAAGCTAGGATCTTAATTCCCAAATTTCTGGTCAAATAGATAAAAGGGTTATACTATAGAAACTCTAGACCACAAGCATGCAAAAAAGATCTTCAAAAGAGATAAAAACAGGACCGCTAGGGCTAAGAAATCCCAGTAGGACTAGCTCTTCTACAATAACCCAATCTAGAAGGCTAGGGTGTGTGTACCTGGAAATGATTGCTACTACTTCTAGGAAGAGATCACTCTTCTCTCTCATATGCGGCCTAGAAAGTCAAGCCGAAAAAACCCACGGATCCATCGATTTTTTATCCACTGGTTCGAAGGCAAAGCAAACAGTGTCAGATCTTCGTAGAACCAGAGGGACCTGCAAGACACCTATCAAGGGATTAGGAAAGAGTATCAGATTGAGAAAAGAAAGAGAGGAAAGGGACCTGTAAGACACCTATCAAGGGATTAGGAAAGAGTATCAAATTGAGAAAAGAAAGAGGGGAAAGGGAAGAGAAGGTTGGATAGGGCGGCCAAGATAGGAGCGGGCAGATGGGTGTCCAAGTGGATTGATAAAAGAAAGAGGGGAAAGGGACCTGCAAGACACCAATCAAGGGATTAAGAAAGAATATCAGATAGAGAAACAAAGAGCGAAAAGGGAAGAGAAGGTTGGATGGGGCGGCCAAGATGGGAGCGGGTAGATGGGCGTCCAAGTGGATGAGGGCTAGGGTTTTGATAAATAGGGTCTTACACCCCTTGATGCTCAAAGAGCAAATGCAACACTCCCTCATGGAGCTCGATGTTCACAAGAATAAAGACAAAATAGAAGAAAGAATACTCAAATTTCCTCTCAAAATTCATACACTCAATCATTCAATCAATCAATTATTCAATCCCTTACAAGAGGATGGAGGGATGGGGTATTTATAGGCTCACTTAGATTCTCTCCTTATTAGGATTGGATTACAAAGCTACTTAGGACTAGGAGTACATAGTTTGATTAGGAAGAGAATTACAAAATGACTTAGAACTAGGAGTACATAATTTGAATAGAATTAAAACTTGATTCCTAGTTGGACGTGGACTTCTCTCTCCTTCTTTGACTTGGTCAAAGGGTCCTTGGAGTTGGTCAAAAGGCTCCTCTTGGGCTTGGATGCCTACTTGGGCTGGGCATGGGCTTTTGGGCATCATGGAGCATCCTCTAAATGGGTTTGGGTGGTCTCCAAAGAAGGCTTGGCATATGGGCTGGAAAACCCCGGGCGCCCATCTTAACTAGGACTTGGGGAGGGCCTAGGGCACCATCTCCTTCTGGGATTCTGGGCTAGGATGCCTGGACGTTGGAATATTCCCTAGGTTCTTGGTATCTTCAAGTATGGAGGCTCCATGGGATTGGATTCTGCTCTAATCTGGGCGGGCCTGGTGAATGCCTTGGCTGGTGATCCTCCTCTTGTACAAAACTGAACTAACACAACTTACAGGAGTCAACTGGACTCATGAGATTGAGACAGCTCAACTTATTACCAGACTCAATAGGGTACTTATCACAAAACTTGGCTCACTCAAAATTGGACTTCATTACAGGACTCAAGTGAGCACAATCGGGCTTAACCGAGTAAAACCCTAATTACCGAAATCGAGTAAAATGCTAATTACTGAACACAAAGGACTACATTGGGCTCACATGATAAAACCCTTATTACAGGACTTCAAATAACTCAGATGACTCTATCCCTACTTACAAGACTCAAGGGCTAATATAGCTAGATTATTGGATGCAAAGATAAAATATGAAAAATGGTTAAGGGAATTAAAATTCAAGGACCCATAGTGAACTAGGGTTGATTCTGATGTCCCCATCAATTCTCTTGGGATGGGATAAACTCGACCCTATCGAGTAAGGATCAATCAGGTGTAGGTAAAAGAGTTGGGTCATGGTGTTGTGGGTCCTCTCTAGGATCCATGAACATTCAGAGTCTGGTCGGCCTTGCCATCGAACCAAGCAATATGGATAGCCTTGGTCCCGGGTCATAACAGCTTGGTCGTCCAGGTCATGCTCGATCTATATTTCTCTTCCAAGGCAATTTAGTAGAAGGCAAGGTTTCTCTCTTAAGAATAGGGTAAGGTCCCAAAATCTCACTGGGTGTCATTGCTGGTTCCCTATGCATAACTAGGATCAACATATTAGAAGTCGAGCTAATGCCTAAATCCGGTGGGAATACATAGGCACTAGGGTCAACTATCCTTATCACCTGTATGGGTCCAGTTTCACAAGCATGTGGCTTCTTAATGGCTCTCAAAGGAAACCACTCAGGTCTATACCTAATCTCTACATGATCTCCCTCAGCATACTCTTTGACTCGAATTCGGGAATTAGTCATGTTATTATCAATGTTCAAGTGAATGCTAATATTTTGATGCAGATGCTGTGTAGAAATCTTTGCATGTGTGAACAGTGGGATTAAGCCTAGGGATCTTTCAAAATTAAAATCACGTAGCACTTCATCCTCAAGTCTTACTTTATCCCCTATGTTAAAGATGTAGACCCAAAATTCAATCAATCTTTTAGGTTTCAAACTTAAAATTTTCTGGGAATCATAAAACCTAAAAGTCTTATGGTATGGGTACTATAAGTTTCTAATGGGGGACTAACTAAATGCAAGATGAAATGATGCAGGAGATTTGTTCCTTTGTGATTTTTAGGGTTTTTTATAAGTTATGGATTCCCGAAGACAAACCAAGAATAGATCTAGGGATTCAATAATAATAGGAAATACTAGTAGGTGAATTAGCCCCTAAACAAAGATAAAAAGAGGACCCCGGGATTGAGAAACCCCGTAGGACTTAGCTCTCAAAATAATATCGACTTAGGAGTTTAGGGAAGTAAACCTCAAAGTTCTAAAGCGCTCGATGCCGAGATCACTCACTCTTGTAGATGCGGCCTGGATGATCAAGCCCTCAACCCGACGGATGCGCCGGCTTTCGGTCCGAAGGTCACGATGGCAAGGAAGGCCGATTCCGTATCCATGGCACCTGGAGGACCTGCAAGCATTCAAAGAAGAAGAGTTATGTTTCGATCAAAAGAAAGCAATAGAAGAAGGAATGAGAGTTGATGTGGTGATGGGTGGAGTCTTCATGCTAGGCGCCCGGGTGGATGATCCCGATGGGCTTCAGTTCGAAGCTAGAGGATGGAGTTGTGGAAGGGACGGTAACTTGAGGCCTCACACCTCTCGACGCCCGAAGGCGAAGGCGCTCCCTCATGGAGATCGACGTTCCTAGTGAACGAAGGCAACTAAAGAGAAATTGGATCTCAAGAAACTTGGTTTTTCATTCATCAAAAATTAACCTTACAAAGGAGGGGTAAGGTCCTTTAAATAGGCACCTTAGGACCCCATTTGAATTTTAAATGAAAATACAAGTCCTCTTTGGAGAGGTGCCCAAAAAAAATTCAGAATTCTCTTCCTTTGGCCGACCATGAAGTTGACTTTATTGGGCATGGCTTGATGTGAGGCTTGGAAGAGGGATCTTGGCGCCCTTGAACTTGGAATGTTGGTCCTTTATTTGGAAGAAGACAAGAAGTGAGGCTTGTAGCAAGGCAAGTGTTCTCCTTCTTTCCTTGGTTGTGCATCCATCTTTGGAACAAGACAAGATGTGGGGAGTGGGAGGTGGAGGCGCCCATGGATTCTTGCCTTCCTTCCATAGTTGTTCATGTAGTTTGGGAAGAAAGCTTGATTGGAGGGCTTGAAGTAAGGGATTTGAACTCCAAACTCCAACTCCCATTTGATCTTCTCTTGGCCGGCCACCCATATGTAGAAACAAGCTTGATAGGGGGAGGGAAAGAGGGAGTGAGTCAAGTGATGTGTCCCCCTCTTTGGGCGTCCAAAGCTGAAATGTGTGCCACCCACATGGCAAGTTGTCATGGCGCCACATAGGATAAGGAGGTGGCCCCCTGAGCTGAGTTGGCTTCCTTCCTGACTTGGCTCCAAAGAGACTAGATTTTAAGACCAATCTTGCTTGGACCCATACTTCAAACAAACTTTGACTGGACTCAATACAGGACACAATTGACTACAGGACTGGACTCAGTACAGGACTAGACACAGACTCATGATACTCAATTCAAAGCTACTCAATTCAAAGCTAAAGAAAATTACAAGGTTTAGGCTTGAAGCCTTTTTTCAAGACCTGAAAAAGTGGAACCCTAATTGGACATCCATGGAAGGTTGAGGAGCCTCTATCGGATTCTGGTGCCCACATCAGTTCTCCCAGGATGGGAGGAACTCAACCCTGTCGAGTAAGAGCTGAGTTGGCTTAGGTACTTCTCCAGAAGGTCAAGATCAAGGTGCTACAAGTCCTCCCGAATAATCCACGAGTCATCGGACTCAGGTCAGCCTTGCCATCGGACTAAGAAACATTGGTAATCTTTGCCCTAGGTAGTGATAGCTTGGTCATCCAGGACATGCTCGATCCACTCTCCTCTTTAGATAAAATTGGAGGTGGACACTCAGGTTCGGGTTCACTCTCAAAAGAAAGGTCATGCCCAAAAGGCTCGCTAGGTATGTTTGCTGGTTCCCTGTACTCGACTAAGTCTGAGATATTGAAAGTTAAGCTAATGCCATAATTCGGGGGTAGTTCAATAAACATAGGCATTAGGGCCAACTCTCATTATCACTCTAAAGGGGCCAACTCCATGAGCATAAAGTTTCTTAACGGTTCCGGGTAGAAATCATTCAGGCCTCATCCTAATCATTACAGAATCCCCAATTTCAAACTCTTTGGCTCATTTCTAGGAATCAACCATTTTTTTATATGTATTATTACTTAGATTAATTTTGTTGCTAATGTCCTTATGTATGTCCGTAATATGCTGTGCAAAGGATTCGGCGGACTCAGAGACACGAGCATGGATAGGTAGGGGAATCAAATCAAGTGGTCGGTTAGGCTTGTAACCACTCACAATCTCGAAAGGACTTTTCCCAGTGGTCCTATTCACAGAATTGTTGTAGGCAAACTCAGCTCGAGGTAAAAGAAGATCCCAGTTTCCGGTATGTTCACCTATCAAACATCTCAAGAGGTTTCCTAAGCAGCAGTTGACTACCTCAGTTTGGCCATCGGTCTACCGGTGGTAGGCAGTTGAAAACTTAAGCTTGGTGCCTAGTAAGTGCCAAAGGGTTTTCCAGAAGTAGCTAGTGAATCGGACATCCCTATCAGACACTATGGTTTTTGGAAGGCCATGTAACTTAACCACATGATCAAGAAAGAGCTTGGCAACTTTAGAAGCATCTAGGGTCTGGGAGCAGGGTATGAAATGGGCCATCTTGGAGAACCTATCTACCACTACACAGACTGAATCGTTCTTCCTTGCGGTCTTGGGCAATCCTACTACAAAGTCCATACTAAGGTCTTCCCAAGGGTGACTAGGCACAGGAAGAGGGGTGTACAGCCAGTATTCTGTTTCTGCTATTTGTCGACAGCACAAGTTCGGCACCGGGAAACAATATTAGCTACATCCTTCTTCAGGCTAGGCCAAAAGAACTGGTCTTCTACTGCTAAGATGGTCTTTTCTCTACTAAAGTGACCAGCTAGGCCTCCCGCATGGGTCTCCCAAACTAAGAATTCTCGAAGAGAGGTCTTGGGAATGCATAACCTATTTGCTTTGAAAAGGTAACCATCATGGAGGGTGTACTCACTATGGGCGCTAGATGGTTGTTGCTTCTTGGATTGGAAGATCTCACCAAAGTCAGGATAGGTCTCGTATTGCTCTTTCAATCAATCAAATCCTATAACCTCAGTCCTAACAGTATTCAGCAACAGGGCACGACGGCTAAGGGCATCAGCTACCTTATTCTCAGTACTAGTATGGTGTTTAAGCACAAAGGTATAGGCCTGGATATATTCTACCCACAAAGTGTGCCTTGGGTTTAATCTTTTCTGGGAGTTTAGGTATCGAAGGGCTTCATGGCCAGAGAAAAGGATGAATTCTTAGGGTAATAGGTAATGCCTCTAATACCTAAGAGCCTGAACGACTGCATAGAACTCTTTATCATAAGTCGAGTACTTAACTTTGGCCTCATTGAGTTTCTCGCTAAAGAAGGCCATGGGGTGATTTTCCTGACTAAGTACTCCTCCAATGCCAACTCCCGAAGCGTCACAAGTAACCTCAAAAACCTTAGAAAAATCAAGTAATTTTAGGACAGGTGCTTGTATCATTTTATCTTTGATTTCTTGGAAGGCTTTATTTATAGCTTTGGTCCATTGGAAGCCTTCCTAACTAATGCAGTTGGTGATGGGTGCTACGATAGAACTAAATCCCAAATAAATCTCCTATAAAAAGTGGCTAGGCCATGGAAACTACACGCATCATGGACACTAGTTGGGACTGGCCACTCAACTATGGCTCTAACTTTCTCGAGATCAGCAGAGACTCCTTCTGGGGTGACTACAAAACCTAGGAAGATAACCCTTTTTGTCATAAACTCACATTTCTTTGGATTGGCGTAAAGGATATTCTCCCTAAGGGTCTGGCAGCAGACTAACCTAAGATGGTTAAGGTGGTCCTCTTCAGTCCTGCTGTAAATCAAAATATCATCGAAATATACCACCAAAAATTTTTCAGTAAATTCTTTCAGGACTTGGTTCATGACCCTCATAAAGGTGCTAGGAGCATTAGAAAGTCCAAAAGGCATTACTACCCACTCAAAAAGGCCATCCTTAGTCTTAAAAGCTATCTTCCATTCATCCCCGAGTCTAATCCTAATCTGGTTGTAGCTACTCTTAAGGTCTATCTCGGAAAAGATAGTGGCTCCGGCCATCATATCAAGTATATCATCTAAACGGGGGATGGGAAACCTATATTTGATCATGATTTTGTTTATGGCTCTGCTATCTACACATATTCTCTAGGTTCCATCTTTCTTAGGGATTAGCAAAGCAGGGACGGCATAGGGACTTAAACTTTTCCTAAGAAAACCCTTCCTAAGCAACTCTCCCACTTGTTTCTGCAATTCCTGGTGTTCTGTGGGGTTCATTCTATAATGGGGAAGGTTGGGTAAGGTGGCTCATTGGACCAAGTCTATGGCTTGTTGGATGTCCCTAAGAGGTGGTAGATGATCAGGTAATTCTTCAGGGAAAACATCCTTAAACTCTTCTAGAGCCTTAACTACTTCTTGGGGGTGCTCTATTTGGGTCGGTTCATGACTATCTTTGGTGGCCAAGATCCAAACAGGGGCTCCCTCGGCAATCTCTTTCTCCAATTCCTTGGACTTGATTAGGTTGACTCCAGGCTTCTTTTCCTTAAGACTACTTGATCCTCTCTTTGCCTGGTCCTTAGGCTGAACTGGATTAATAGTAAATTTCTTCCCATGGTGGTTGAAGGTACAACTATTGGTCCAACCATAAAGAGTAGCATCATGATCATAAAGCCAGGGTCATCCTAAGATAATACTACTAATGCCCATGGGAAGGATATCACACCAAATCTTCTCTTCATAAGACTGCAACTTGATCAAGACTTGGCACCTAGACTTTATGGGTATGGAAGTTGAATCGATCCAGGAGACCTTGTAAGGGTTGGGGTGAGGGACTGGGGTTAGTCCTAAGGCTTTGACAGTACTTGAAGAGATAGCATTGACACAGCTCCCACTATCAACTATGATTTTGCATACCTTATCCCCTAGTTCGACAAAGGTTTATAGGATGTTTGTCCTACGCCAATCTTCTTGTACTACATTTTGGGTAAGGATGCACCTAACTACTCCTAGAAGGTCTTCAGATTCAAACTGTTCTTCCTCTCTCTCATAATCTTCCAGCAACTAATCTTCTAGCTCATAGACTTCTCCTTCTGGATCAATAATGGGTTCTATCTCATTCTCAGTTGGCTCTTCCATGACTAGGGCTATGGAGGTGCACCAGAGAGAGTTAACCCTATTGGATGCAAATGGGTCTATAAGAAAAAGATTGGGACAGATCGCCAAGTTGAAACTTATAAAGCCAGATTAGTGGCTAAGGGTTTCAGACAAAAACAGGGAATAGATTATGATGAAACATTTTCTCCTGTTGCCATGCTCAAATCTATTCGGATCATGCTTGCTATAGCAGCATATCATGATTATGAAATCTGGCAGATGGATGTGAAAACTGCATTCCTCAATGGTTTCCTTGAGGAAGAGGTTTATATGTCACAGCCAGAAGGTTTTGTCTTGGAGACTAAACCTAATCAGGTATGTAGGCTAAAGAAATCTATTTATGGATTAAAGCAAGCATCTAGGAGTTGGAACATCCGATTTGATAAGACAGTCAAAGAATTTGACTTTATCAAAAATGAGGATGAACCTTGTGTGTACAAGAAGACTAGTGGGAGTGCCATAGTTTTCTTGGTTCTGTATGTAGATGACATACTCCTCATTGGGAATGATATCCCAATGTTACAATCAGTCAAGGTATGGTTATCTAAACAGTTTTCCATGAAAGACTTGGGAGAAGCATCATATATACTAGGCATCAAGATCTATAGAGATAGATCTAAGAGGATGCTAGGTTTATCCCAGTCTAGGTACATTGACCAAGTGCTAAAAAGATTTAGCATGGAGGAAAGTAAAAGAGGTTACTTACCTATTGGTCATGGCATACATCTTTCTAAGAAGATGTCTCCTAAGACACCTGAAGAAAGAAATAGAATGAATTCGGTACCTTATGCTTCGGCAGTAGGGTCTATTATGTATGCTATGTTATGTACTAGGCCTGATGTGGCATATGCCTTAGGTATAGCCAGCAGGTTTCAGGCTGATCCAGAAGAGGATCATTGGAAGGCTGTGAAAAATATTCTTAAGTACTTAAGAAGAACTAAGGATATTTTTCTAATATACGGAGGATCTGATCTTAAACTAGAAGCTTATTCAGATTCTAGTTTTCAATCAGATCCAGATGACAGCAAATCTATATCTGGATATGTTTTTACCCTTAATGGAGGAGCTGTAAGCTGGAAAAGTTCTAAACAGCAAACTGTAGCTGACTCAACAACTGAGACAGAGTACATTGATGTTAGTGAAGCTGCCAAGGAAGCTATCTGGATGAAGAAGTTCATATCAGAGTTGGGCGTAGTTCCTGAGATTGAAGGTCCAGTATCACTTTACTGTGATAATACGGGGGCTGTTGCTCAAGCAAAGGAACCAAGAGCTCATCACAAATCAAAGCACATTCTGAGGCGCTTCCATCTCGTTCGAGAGATTGTCGAAAGACAAGAAGTCTGCATTAAAAGGGTAGAAACGAAGAACAACGTAGCAGACCCGTTCACTAAGGCTCTATCACAGCGAGAGTTTGATCGCCACCTTGATTGTATGGGGTTAAGATTTAAAGGCGATTGGCTTTAGTGCAAGTGGGAGATTGAAAGATTGTGCCCTGAAAGCCAATTGAAATATTGTAATTTTGATCCCAAAATCAATGAATTGACATTTTATAAAGGCATTAGTTTCATCATTTGCTGTGTCTTTTTGATTTTATGATGAACCCCATAGATTAGGGCTATGGTTCTGGGGTTATGATGAGATCATACCAGTGAGACCTAAAGCCTTAAAACCCTAATCTAAAATATTCCTGGTCGATGGGACATTGAGTTGGGGATCAATGTTTTCGGCAAGACCAGTACATCCTATATATGTTTTGTAATAAGGATGACTGATCTCACAGTCACTTGTGTTTGACACTAATACTAGGATGTGAGTGTTCATTAGAGAATGAGTTCACTGAATTGATCCAGATAGAGAATATCTAATGGAACCTTATCTGTTTGTCAATAGATAATTCTCATAGTGGGAGTAGTGCATGTGGTCCTTTGACCTGAGACTACCATAGTACCTTATATATATGAATCCATACTTTGGTTCGCAATCAATCATGACACTGAGTCATGCACGAGGTGATACTGGTTATGGTGGATTGTATATGAAGGTTGTGAGTAGGTCAACAAGGAATTGATCAGCCCTAGTAAGAGGGAATAGCATCCAGTAAATTTCAAATGATGGATTCAGGAAACCTTTGATCAAAGTATGAACATTAGAGTTATTTTCTAATGGTTCATTACTGAATCATCATTATAAAGATTGAGCTAGGGATGAATATGAAAATTGGATTTGACAAGTATCCATATTCATAATCATATTCGGGATGCAAGTTGATCAAAGGACTGAATTGCCCGGTAACTCACCACTGAAGGGTATTTTGGTAATTCCACCAAAATTCCACATCTTCCGGGTAGACATGATACGTTGCTAGACGTCAATCTTATCTTGTAGGTATATGATTGAGTCATGGTAATTCAAATCAGTCAATTTGAATTAGATTCTAATTGACCGAGTCGAGCTAGTTTGAGTTAACCTAAATCGGCTTAGTTGAGATCTAACCGAATTAAGTCAAATAGCACTCGGACCTACTGCTGGCTAGGTGTGGAACCCAATGGGTCACACACAAAAGAAAATTGATGAAGGATTTAATTTGGAATTAAATCATGTTTGCAGGATAAACACACTAGCATGTGTTGCAGACCAAATTTCTATTCGAATCAGATTGGAATTTGGTTCCGAATTGGGCTTAATTGGGTTCTAATTGAACCAGATTAAGGTCCAATTTATTTTTTAGGATATTGGGCTAACCCATGGCTGAACCCAAGTGAATTTAGTTCACTGAGACCCTCTCTCCAAGCCGCCCCCTCCCTTTTCTCACCCGCGCGCGCCAAGAAAGAGAGTCCACACGCGTGGACTTCTCTTAAAACGCGTGAGAAAGAAAACGTCGGAGAAAAATCTGAAAAGTGGCAATTCAGATCCTTGTATGGCGCCCTTGGATCTGGATCTGATGGCCAGAAAAAATTAAGGAAAAGATCCGTCGCTTTTCGGTCGCAAATCCGTCTCCAAAAGTCGCGATTCTTCCTGAAGTTTTTCGAGAGTCCTCCTCGTCGGAAAAACGAAAATCAAATCGGAGAATCATGATTTTTGGTTGAGGGGACGCGTGAGGAATGAGGGATCGTGATCCCTGGGGTTTCAGAGGGTTGCGTTGTTTCGAGATGACACCCCTCTGAGATCTATAAATAGGGTTGGGGTTCTCGGGGGTTTTCATGTAACATAATTCAGAGATCCAATTCCCTTTCTTCCTCTCCAGAATACTCCTTCCTCTTGTTCTTGTTGGGTATTGTTTCCCTTACAGAGGTATCCTCTGTCGAAACTCTGACCCTAAACAAGAATAAGAAGAAGGTCTTGAACGGTAAAGGAAAGAAAAGGGAAAGGATCTATTCTTCTTTTCCTTCTTGAATTAAGACTTTGACTGTCTTAATTTTTCTTCCAATTCAATTCAAGAAAAGGGATTCAAGAAAGGGAATTCTTGAAGAAAATTCAAGAAGAGGAAAGAAGGAAGAAAAGAAATTTTCAAGAAAGAAAATTTCAGCCTAAAGGTCCATGAATTGAATTCTTGAAAAAGAATTCAAGAAGAGGAGCCAAGAACTAGAAATTATTGTCTTCATTATTTTTCTGTGTGGATCACCATTGGAGGGTGAACATTTGGGCACCTGGTGGAGATTCAGAGTTTGGATTTTGCGATACAGGTTAGTATCTTAATTTGAGATTAAATCTTATATAAACATCTTATATGTTTTAATTCTTTTAAGGAGATTTTGGGTTGAAGGTTTGGTGAAGATTTCATAAAGATAAAAATTTTTGAAATCTATGATTCCGCCTTGCCACCAAACCCTACATGGTGTCCCTAAGCTCTCTAGAGCAAAATTAGTGTCTACTCGATTTTAATTAGAGCTTGGGTTCATGATGTAGGTTAGTGATTTTTGGGCTAGGGACAGGTAATGAAATCCTGACCCTATGTTAAATTGCTGCCCTTAAAATGATTTATGAAAATGATTGCAAGCAAATGCTCTAATGAGATGTCTCTAAATTATATTTTTGGGTTTTTGATGTATGATAACAGAGATAAGATGATGGAAATAAAATGATATGTTCCTAAATGCAAGATTAAACTATATGACAAATGAAAACGTAAGAAAATGCACTTGCTGAAATTCTCAGAATAGAATTTCTTTACAGGTAGTATTTCGGCTTATAGAAATTCTACAAGCTGCAATAAAGTCTAAAAAAATTATCAGAAATATCATCAATTACGTGTGATCTAACAAAACAAAAATCAAACAAATTGGAGATTCCTACAAACAGAAATATTAAAAATAATAGACCATATTCAGAAAGGAAAAATGCAGAAATTTAAAGATGAGATCTAAGATGCAATTTTTTTTTTTTTTTTGGTTTTTTTTACACTTATATTCTTGGGTTCCCTTTCAGAGGTCAATCACAATGGCACCCCTACATGCCTTAGGAGATCCCCGTGGAATGGGAGGAGAGGGTCTTGAAACTCTACTTTTCTTCTAAGACCGAACAGCCTGGTGAAGCACCTAATCCAGGTACTTAAGAAATGCTAAGTCCTAACCATGCTTTGATACTAGAAATGATGGGGGACTAACTAAATGCAAGATGAAATGATGCAGGAGATTTGTTCCTTTGTGATTTTTAGGATTTTTTATAAGTTATGGTTTTAAGAAGACAAACCAAGAGTAGATCTAGGGATTCAATAATAATAGGAACTACTAGCAGGTGAATTAGCCCCTAAACAAGGATAAAAAGATGACCCCGGGATTGAGAAACCCCGTAGGACTTAGCTCTCAGAAAAATATCGACTTAGGAGTTTAGGGAAGCTGTTGACCCCTAAAGTGGTTTTGATGATAACAAAATATTGGAGCATATATTTGGTTATCTAACAACTCTTCAAATGATTGACAAGTTTTTGTAGGACAACTACATTGACACACTTTCTAAATCCTACAATCTTTATTGCTTTGTGTTGAGTTGTAAAGTGTTTAGAATCTTGTAAAGAAGAACCCTACAAAAGATTCCTATGCAAATCAAGTTTAAGGGTTACTTCTAGTAGTTTTCAAGCTTCAACTTTTCTTGAATTTATTGTACGAAGTCCTTGAAAGAAGTCTTCAAAGCATGGGACAAGTGTTCTGGAAGATAGAGTTCGATCTGGCTGAAGAACCAATTTCGAGCCGACTGGATGGAGGACCCAGCTGACTCTGGCACTGGCATAGGAAAGAAGTTCTCTAGCACATAGATCCAGTCGACTGGCACCAAGGCCCGACCGACTCGTCCAGAACATGGTTGAGAACGTTCTGAGATTCTCAGGAATCCAAGCCGACTAGAATTCAGCCAACCGACTTGTCCAGAACTTGGTTGAGAATGGTCTAAGAGCCTCTGAGATCTGAGCCGACTGGATTCCAACCTAGCCGACTCGTCCAGAGTAAGGTATTTTCTCAACTGTGGAAGCTAGCCAACTGGCATTCAGCCCAGTCGACCCGAACTTGATCCGAGCCGACTCGAAGATTGTCCGAGCTAACTCGAAGATTGTCCGAGCCGACTGGAATGACGGGGTCACCTCCAATGGCTCGTTCCAATTCTCAGTTTTTGAATTCCAAAAGAGCTCTAACGGTAACCTATCATCTCCCAACGGTCTACAATATTCAAAAACAAGGGAAGGCAGTTGAAGTCTCTATAAATAATGTATGAGAAAATCTTTGAAGAGACTAATGAATTATTGGGCATTTATTGAACACTTATTGAAGTGAGAAGAGAGAGAGCACTTGAGCTTTAAAGTCTGCTTTCAAGCCTGCAACAACTCTTACCAGAAGCTTGAAGCATCTTTTGAGGAAAGCAAGGAAACCATTAAAGTGCATTGAAGAGCATTCAGTGGATCTTCACTCGAGCTACATTGGCAACAACCCAGACAACAGAGTTTGTCTTTATTGTTGCTTCTTTATTCTATTTTTTAGAATATCTGGGTTATTGGTGAGCCCGGTTTTAAAAACCAAATAGGTTTCTTTGGTGAGCCTGTAAAAACCAGAGTGTAGAGGTTTCTTTGGTGAGCCTATTTAAAACCAAAGTGTAGAGGTTCTAGGTGAGCCTGTGAAAACCTATTTGAGTTTCTTTGGTGTGCCTATTTTTTAAAAACCAAAGTGCAAAGGTTGGGATTGTAAGCCTGTAAAACAATCCGACTATATTCCGGTTTGGGGGATATAGTGAAAATCTCGAGTGGTGAACTTGGATAGTGGACGTCGGAGCTAGGTTGCTCCGAACTACTATAAACCTGCTTTGTTTGTGTTGTGTTTGATTTACCTTTTAGCTTCTGCATTTATACTCTGATTAACACAGCACCTAACCACTAAAAGGAACTACTTGTGCACATACTTGCAAAAATTTTGTAATTCTCAATTCACCCCCCTCTTGGGAAAAAGCCACCTGGGCAATAGAAGCAAACCTCAAAGATCTGAAGCGCCCGATACCGAGATCACTCACTCTTGTGGATGCGGCCTGGATGATCGAGCCCTCAACCCTGCGGATGCGCCGGCTTTCGGTCCGAAGGTCACGATGGCAAGGAAGGCCAATTCCGTATCGTGGCACCTGGAGGACCTGCAAGCATTCAAAAAAGAAGAGTTATGTTTCGATCAAAAGAAAGCAATAGAAGAAAGAAAGAGAGTTGATGTGGTGATGGGTGGAGTCTTCGTTCTAGGCACCCGGGTGGATGATCCCGACAGGCTCTGGTTCGAAGCTAGAGGATGGAGTTGTCGAAGGGACGGTAACTTGAGGCCTCACACCTCTTGACGCCCGAAGGCGAAGGCACTCCCTCACGGAGATCGACGTTCCTAGTGAACGAAGGCAACTAAAGAGAAATTGGATCTCAAGAAACTTAGTTTTTCATTCATCAAAAATTAACCTTATAAAAGAGGGGTAAGGTCCTTTAAATAGGCACCTTAGGACCCCATTTGAATTTTAAATGAAAATACAAGTCCTCTTTGGAGAGGCGCCCAAAAAAAATTTAGAATCTCTTCCTTTGGCTGACCATGAAGTTGACTTGATTGGGCGTGGCTTGATTTGAGTCTTGGAAGAGGGATCTTGGCGCCCTTGAACTTGGAATGTTGGTCCTTTATTTTGGAAGAAGACAAGAAGTGAGGCTTGTAGCAAGGCAAGTGTTCTCCTTCTTTCCTTGGTTGTGCATCCATCTTTGGAACAAGACAATATGTGGGGAGTGGGAGGTGGAGGTGCCCATGGATTCTTGCCTTCCTTCCATAGTTGTTCACATAGTTTGGGAAGAAAGCTTGATTAGAGGGCTTGAAGTAAGGGATTTGAACTCCAAACTCCAACTCCCATTTGACCTTCTCTTGGCCGGCAACCCATATGTAGAAACAAGCTTGATAGGGGGGAGGGAAAGAGGGAGTGAGTCAAGTGATGTGTCCCCCTCTTTGGGTGTCCAAAGCTGAAATGTGTGCCGCCCACATGGCAAGTTGTCATGGTGCCACATAGGATGAGGAGGTGACCCCCTGAGCTAGGTTGGCTTCCTTCCTGACTTGGCTCCAAAGAGACTAGATTTTAAGACCAATCTTGCTTGGACCTATACTTCAAACAGACTCTAACTGGACTCGGTACAGGATACAATTGACTACAGGACTGGACTCAGTACAGGACTAGACACAGACTCATGATACTCAATTCAAAGCTACTCAATTCAAAGCTAAAAAAAATTACAAGGTTTAGGCTTGAAGCCTTATTTCAAGACCTGAAAATGTGGAACCCTAATTGGACATCCACAGAGGGTTGAGGAGCCTCTGTCGGATTCTGGTGCCCACACCAGTTTTCTAGGGACAATAAATATTCTCTCCAAAATTGTAGGATATGGATTGTAGCATGAAAGTCCTTAAGGTAGACATGGTTCAACAGGCTCATATGCTTTAAGTGGGTGCTTGTCCTAACCACATGTTTGGCACTAGAGTGGTTTACAGGCACTAGTTTTAAAGTAGGCTGGGAATCCATTACTGGTGGATAGTCATCAGGAAGATCTTTGAGAAGTATACCTGGAAAGTCATCTAAAATAATATCAACTTCCTGGGTTTGTTCCTTAGGGATTGGTTCCTGGACCTTCTCAACAGACACTTATGGTGAACCCTCACTCTCATCAACTATGTTCGATCCTAGCTCGGTCATTTCTCCAAATTCTATAATGGGTTCAGGATCTTTTTCCTTTGATTCCTTAATGGGTTCACTCGCTTGTTCCTCTTCTTCACATCCCTCTACTGGACTCAATTCATAGGTATCCTCAGATTTTTAAATGGGCTCAGGAGTTTCTTTCTCTAAAATTTCAATGAGTTCATCTTCTTCATACTACTTTGCTAGACTTGGATCAGCCTCATACACCTCTTCTTCCAGTTTAGCAATGGGTTCAGACTAAAACTTTTCTAGCTCTCCTATATGTAAGGCTTTGGTTGGGCATTGGCTAGCATAATATCCCAATTTGTGGCATCTAAAGCACGTGATGTTGGGTCTTTTCTGAACCTCTGGTGACTTGCTCTTATTCTTTTCTAGCTTCTCAACCTGGGGATACCCTAAATCTTGAATATCAATGCAACCAATTTGAACTTCTGGGTCCTTACTCCTATCATTTATGGGAATTAGTGGGATACTAGGCCCGGGTCGCCTCGGGTTGGGTCGGCTCGGGTTGGCTTGGCTAAGACCTGGTCTTGGGTTACAGGCACTAGTCCTAATGGGCTTAGGTCGACTAAGGGGTACCTAATTAATACTTGGTTCAGATCTAGGGGTACTAATCCTATGGTTTTCAGGTTGACTAGGGGAAACCTGACTGGCACTAGGCTGATACCTAGGGATTATGGGTTCCTGGGGCTCATAGGACAAGGGTTCAGCTCCATGGGTCTGGGGTTTACTGGGCTCATAGGATGTGGGTGCATAGGTTCTAGAGTCATAGAATCTAGAGTCATAGGATCTAGAGTCATAGGATCTGGATCCAGGGTGTGGGGCTCTCCTAGGGTTGGGCTCAGCATGGTTCCTAAGGTCAGGCTCAGGTTTATGTCTAGTATGGGGCTTAGGGGTTTTCCTTAGGTCTCCTAATTGGTTCCCCACCTGGTTAAAACTATTGGTTAAATGGTCAAGCCTATTGGTTGCTTGGTTATTCAATTGGATCAATTGGTCAAATCTCTGATTTATTTGGATGGTCAATTGGGTATTCATCTGGTTCATTTGGTGGTCAGCTGGGCAAGTTAATTTTGGGATTGGGTATTCATCTGGTTCATTTGGGTGATAATCTGGTCACCTTTGGCCTTCAGAGAGTCTCAAAATTGGGCTCCATGGTTGAGCTGGGTTGGGGTTTAGGCTGATGATATTGGGTTCCTTTCCTTGTGGTCATGCAATCAATCAAACAAAGGCGTATGATGCAGTCAAGCACACAAAGCTAACACGTACTACAACTTGCTAGACCTAGAGCCAAAGTTGAATGGGTTTACTCAACTTACACCCAACTCAATAACTAATCCTTCCACTGGCCAGGTAAGAGGTGGGGTGGTAAAAGTCTCCCCCTACCTATGATAGGGTCTTAATTAAAAACCACCAGTCCACTTAGGACGTTTGCCTCTGGACCTCTAGCCTTAGACACTAGTTCTCAGTAATAGTTGGAGAATTGAATGCACTAGTTTACCCACATAACTCGAACCTGACCTGTTGGTGTCCCTAGCTCACTATAGGAAATTAGGTTGCTAATTGATTTTAATTAAGGTTTGGGTACGAATGCGAGATGGTTGTTTTAGGCCCAGGATTGGTTATGACCTCCTACCCTGATCTGGGATAGGAAATTGCCCTTAAGATCAATTTAGATGAGATGATGCACAATCAATGAACCCTATTGCAATCTAATGACAAATAGAAAATAAAATTGATTTTTTATCTTTTTATGAGGTGGAAAATTTTATTTAAGTTGGTTAAGTTATCAAACAAAATTTGGCTTAGGTTGGGAGAGGTTTGGTAGTTGATTAGGTTAGGTTAAGTCAAGTTTGCATAAATCATAGAAATTGAAATTAGGGTTTGTTTTGATGTAGTAGTTGTATGAGTTTCAGAGCATAAAAAAATTCTATAAACTTTTATGACAGAGGATTAGCAGTGAAGATGATTTGATGTAAACTAAAATTCGGATGATGATGCAATACCTAGGGTTTCAGACTGTGTGCAGAGAACTCAGAATTTCTGTTAGGTTTCTAGGATACAAAATTTTATAATTTTTTTGTTTCTGTAAAAATAATTAAAAATAATAAAAATTATCAAGACTGGACATAGAGTATTCCGTGCAAATCTTAATGAAAAATAAAATATCTAATTTGACTAAATAAACTGAAACTCAGACCCCTATTGCAGATGACAGGATGCAGAAATTTTCTAGGGTAGAAAATAGGCGTGAAAAAATTCTGTAGGAAGAAAGAAATCATGGAAAGATTCTAGTAAATATTTTCAATTACTATATTCCAGAGGTTCTAGGTGAGCCTGTGAAAACCTAGTTTGAGTTTCTTTGGTGAGCCTATTTTTTAAAAACCAAAGTGTAGATGTTGGGATTATGAGCCTGTAAAACAATCCGACTATATTCTGGTTTGGGGGATATAGTGAAAATCTCGAGTGGTGAACTTGGATAGTGGACGTCGGAGCTGGGTTGCTCCGAACCACTATAAACCTGCTTTGTTTGTGTTATGTTTGATTTACCTTTTAGCTTCTGCATTTATTCTCTGATTAACATAGCACCTAACCACTAAAAGGAAAACTTGTGTACATACCTGCAAAAATTTTGTAATTCCCAATTCACCCCCCTCTTGGGAAAAGCAACCTGGGCAACAGAAGCAAACCTCAAAGATCTGAAGCACTCGATGCCGAGATCACTCACTCTCGCGGATGCGGCCTGGATGATCGAGCCCTCAACCCTGCGGATTCGCCGGCTTTTGGTCCGAAGGTCACGATGGCAAGGAAGGCCAATTCCGTATCCATGGCACCTGGAGGACCTGCAAACATTCAAAGAAGAAGAGTTATGTATCGATCAAAAGAAAGCAATAGAAGAAAGAAAGAGAGTTGATGTGGTGATGGGTGGAGTCTTCGTTCTAGGCACCCGGGTGGATGATCCCGATGGGCTCCGGTTCGAAGCTGGAGGATGGAGTTGTGGAAGGGACGGTAACTTGAGGCCTCACACCTCTCGACGCCCGAAGGTGAAGGCGCTCCCTCACGGAGATCGACGTTCCTAGTGAACGAAGGCAACTAAAAAGAAATTGGATCTCAAGAAACTTAGTTTTTCATTCATCAAAAATCAACCTTACAAAAGAGGGGTAAGTTCCTTTAAATAGGCACCTTAGGACCCCATTTGAATTTTAAATGAAAATACAAGTCCTCTTTGGAGAGGCGCCCAAAAAAAATTTAGAATTCTCTTCCTTTGGCTGACCATGAAGTTGACTTGATTGGGCGTGGCTTGATATGAGGCTTGGAAGAGGGATCTTGGCGCCCTTGAAATTGGAATGTTGGTCCTTTATTTTGGAAGAAGACAAGAAGTGAGGCTTGTAGCAAGGCAAGTGTTCTCCTTCTTTCCTTGGTTGTGCATCCATCTTTGGAACAAGACAATATGTGGGGAGTGGGAGGTGGAGGCGCCCTTGGATTCTTGCCTTCCTTCCATAGTTGTTCACGTAGTTTGGGAAGAAAGCTTGATTAGAGGGCTTGAAGTAAGGGATTTGAACTCCAAACTCCAACTCCCATTTGACCTTCTCTTGGCCGGCCACCCATATGTAGAAACAAGCTTGATACGGGGGAGGGAAAGAGGGAGTGAGTCAAGTGATGTGTCCCCCTCTTTGGGTGTCCAAAGCTGAAATGTGTGCCGCCCACATGGCAAGTTGTCATGGTGCCACATAGGATGAGGAGGTGGCCCCCTGAGCTAAGTTGGCTTCCTTCCTGACTTGGCTCCAAAGAGACTAGATTTTAAGACCAATCTTGCTTGGACCTATACTTCAAATGGACTCTAAATGGACTTGGTACAGGACACAATTGACTACAGGACTGGACTCAATACAGGACTAGACACAGACTCATGATACTCAATTCAAAGCTACTCAATTCAAAGCTAAAGAAAATTACAAGGTTTAGGCTTGAAGCCTTATTTCAAGACCTGAAAATGTGGAACCCTAATTGGACATCCACAGAGGGTTGAGGAGCCTCTGTGGATTCTGGTGCCCACACCAGTTTCCTAGGGACAATAAATATTCTCTCCAAAATTGTAGGATATGGATTGTAGCATGAAAGTCCTTAAGGTAGACATGGTTCAACAGGCTCATATGCTTTAAGTGGGTGCTTGTCCTAACCACATATTTGGCACTAGAGTGGTTTATAGGCACTAGTTTTAAAGTAGGCTGGGAATCCATTACTGGTGGACTGTCATCAGGAAGGTTTTGAGAAGTTTACCTGGAAAGTCATCTAAAATAATATCAACTTCCTGGGATTGTTCCTTAGGGATTGGTTCCTGGACCTTCTCAATAGACACTTATGGTGAACCCTCACTCTCATCAACTATGTTCGATCCTAGCTCGGTCATTTCTCCAAATTCTATAATGGGTTCAGGATCTTTTTCCTTTGGTCCTTAATGGGTTCACTCGCTTGTTCCTCTTCTTCACATCCCTCTACTGGACTCAATTTATAGGTATCCTCAGATTTTTCAATGGGCTCAGGAGTTTCTTTCTCTAAAATTTCAATGAGTTCATCTTCTTCATACTCCTCTGCTAGACTTGGATCAGCCTCATACACCTCTTCTTCCGGTTTAGCAATGGGTTCAGACTAAAACTTTTCTAGCTCTCCTATATGTAAGGCTTTGGTTGGGAATTGGCTAGCATAGTATCCCAATTTGTGGCATCTAAAGCACGTGATGTTGGGTCTTTTCTGAACCTCTAGTGACTTGATCTTATTCTTTTCTAGCTCCTCAACCTGGGGATACCCTAAATCTTGAATATCAATGCAACCAATTTGAACTTCTGGGTCCTTACTCCTATCATTTATGGGAATTAGTGGGATACTAGGCTCGGGTCACCTCGGGTTGGGTCGGCTCGGGTTGGCTTGGCTAAGACCTGGTCTTGGGTTACAGGCACTAGTCCTAATGGGCTTAGGTCGACTAAGGGGTACCTAATTAATACTTGGTTCAGATCTAGGGGTACTAATCCTATGGTTTTCAGGTTGACTAAGGGAAATCTCACTAGCACTAGGCTGATACCTAGGGATTATGGGTTCCTGGGGCTCATAGGACAAGGGTTCAGCTCCATGGATCTGGGGTTTACTGGGCTCATAGGATGTGGGTGCATAGGTTCTAGAGTCATAGAGTCTAGAGACAAAGGATCTAGAGTCATAGGATCTGGATTCAAGGTGTGGGGCTCTCCTAGGGTTGGGCTCAGCATGGTTCCTAAGGTCAGGCTCAGGTTTATGTCTGGTATGGGGCTTAGGGGTTTTCCTTAGGTCTCCTATTTGGTTCCCCACCTGGTCAAAACTATTGGTTAAATGGTCAAGCCTATTGGTTGCTTGGTTATTCAATTGGATCAATTGGTCAAATCTCTAATTTATTTGGATGGTCAATTGGGTATCATCTGAACCATTTGGTGGTCAGCTGGCCAAGTTAATTTTGGGATTGGGTATTCATCTGGTTCATTTGGGTGATAATCTGGTCACCTTTGGCCTTCAGAGAGTCTCAAAATTGGGCTCCATGGTTGAGCTGGGTTGGGGTTTAGGCTGATGATATTGGGTTCCTTTCCTTGTGGTCATGCAATCAATCAAACAAAGGTGTATGATGCAGTCAAGCACACAAAGCTAACACGTACTACAACTTGCTAGACCTAGAGCCAAAGTTGAATGGGTTTACTCAACTTACACCCAACTCAATAACTAATCCTTCCACTGGCTAAGTAAGAGGTGGGGTGGTAAAAGGCTTCCCCTGCCTATGACAGGGTCTTAATTAAAAACCACCAGTCTACTTAGGACGTTTGCCTCTGGACCTCTAGCCTTAGACACTAGTTTTCAGTAATAGTTGGAGAATTGAATGCACTAGTTTATCCACATAACTCGAACCTGACCTGTTGGTGTCCCTAGCTCACTATAGGAAATTAGGTTGCTAATTGATTTTAATTAAGGTTTGGGTACGAATGCGAGGTGGTTGTTTTAGGCCCATGATAGGTTATGACCTCCTGCCCTGATCTGGGATTGGAAATTGCCCTTAAGATCAATTTAGATGAGATGATGCACAATCAATGAACCCTATTGCAATCTAATGACAAACAGAAAATAAAAATGATTTTTTATCTTTTTATGAGGTGGAAAATTTTATTTAAGTTGGTTAAGTTATCAAACAAAATTTGGCTTAGGTTGGGAGGGGTTTGGTAGTTGATTAGGTTAGGTTAAATCAAGTTTGCATAAATCATAGAAATTGAAATTAGGGTTTGTTTTGATGTAGTAATTGTATGAGTTTCAGGGCATAAAAAAATTCTATAAGCTTTTATGACAGAGGATTAGCAGTGAAGATGATCCCTACCAAATTTTATATAAACTAAAATTCGGATGATGATGCAATACCTAGGGTTTCAGACTGTGTGCAGAGAACTCAAAATTTTTGTTAGGGTTTCTACGATACAAATTTTTATAATTTTTTTGTTTCTGTAAAAATAATTAAAAATAATAAAAATTATCAAGACTGGACATAGAGTATTCCATGCAAATCTTAATGAAAAATAAAATATCTAATTTGACTAAATAAATTGAAACTCAGACCCCTATTGCAGATGATAGGATGCAGAAATTTTCTATGGTAGAAAATAGGCGTGAAAAAATTCTGTAGGAAGAAAGAAATCATGGAAAGATTCTAGTAAATATTTTCAATTACAAGGAATCAAGAAAAATAAGAATAAGTATTTTATTATCTACTTATATATACAAACAATTAAAATAACCGACCATATGCAGGAATTACGGGATGTAGAAAGTTAACCTTAAAAGTGCTCTGATAACAAATGATGGGGAACTATTTAGACTGCAAGGAAATTTTTGTGGATTCAACATTAAGTTAGGATTTTAATTCCTGAATTTCAGGTTAAATAGATAAAAGGATGACCCTATAGAAATTCTAGACCACAAGCATGCAAAAAAACCCTCAAAAGAGATAAAAACTGGACTGCCATGGCTAAGAAACCCCGGTAGGACTAGCTCTTCTACAATAACCCGATCTAGAGGGCTCGGGTGTTTGTACCTGGCAATGATTGTTGCTACTTTCGAGAAGAGATCACTCGTTGCTCTCGGATGTGGCCTAGAAAGTCAAGCCGAAAAAGCCCGTGGATCCATCGGCTTTTTATCCGCTAGTTCGAAAGCAAAGCAAATAGCATCCAATCTTTCCAGAACTGGAGGGACCTACAAGACACCTATCAAGGGATTAGGAAAGAGTATCAGATTGAGAAAAGAAAGAGGTGAAAAGGAAGAGAAGGTTGGATGGGGCGGCCGAGATGGGAGCAAGCAGATGGGCGTCTAGGTGGATAAGGGCTAGGGTTTTGATAAACAGGGTCTCAAACCTCTCGATGCTCAAAGAGCAAAGGCAACACTCCCTTACAAAGCTCAATGTTCACAAGAACAAAGGCAAAATAGAAGAAAGAATACTCAAATTTCCTCTAAAAATTTATACACTCATTCATTCAATCAATCAATTATTCAATCCTTTTCAATCCCTTACAAGAGGGTGGAAGGGTGGGGTATTTATAGGCTCACCTAGGTCCTCTCCTTGTTAGAATTGGATTACAAAGCTACTTAGGACTATGAGTACATAGTTTGATTAGGAAGAGAATTACAAAATGACTTAGGACTAGGAGTACATAATTTGAATAAAATTAAAACTTGATTTCTAGTTAGATGTGGACTTCTCTCTCCTTCTTAGACTTGGTCAAAGTGTCCTTGGACTTGGTCAAAAGGCTCCTCTTGGGCTTGGATTCCTACTTGGGTTGGGCATGTGCTTTTGGGCAGCAAAGGGCATCCTCCAAATGGGCTTGGGCGGTCTCCAAAGAAGGCTTGGTGCATGGGCTGGAAAACCCTAGGTGCCCACCTTAACTTGGACTTGGGGAATGCCTGGGGCACCATCTCATTCTGGGCTTCTAGGCTGGGGCGCCTGGACATTGGAATATTCCCTGGGTGCCTAGTATCTTTAAGTGTGGAGGCTCCATGGGCTTGGATTCTGCTCTGATCTGGGCGGGCCTGGTGGATGCCTTGGCTGGTGATCCTCCTCTTGTACAAAATTGGACCAACACAAACTTACAGGACTCAACTAGAGTCATGAGATTGAGACAGCTCAACTTATTATAGGACTCAATAGGATAATTATTACAAAACTTGGCTCACTCAAAATTGGACTTCATTACAGGACTAAAGTGAGCACAATCGGGCTTAACCGAGTAAAACCCAAATTACCGAACACAAAGGGCTACATTGGGCTCACATGATAAAACCCTTGTTACAGGACTTCAAATGACTTAGATGACTCCATCCCTACTTATAGGACTTAAGGGCTAATATAGCCAAATTATTGGATGCAAAGATAAAATCTGAAAAATGGTTAAGAGACTCAAAATTCAGGGACCTATAGTGAACTAGGGTTGATCTTGATGTCCCCATTAGTAGTATTCCATTAAGGTCGTAGGCCCTGCAACACTCCAACGGTCCCTCCTGGAATAGAAACGCCCCACCATGGCTCGGGGCTCAGTGACATGGTGCCCATCCCTTCCACGGGAAACTGCACCATCAAAGGAATAAGATATGTACCATGCCGACGAATGCCCCCAATAGAAGGATCTTCTTTCGAGGACCGGTATGATATGGGGGAGGCCATGGATAAAAGAAATCCCTCCCGAAAGGGATACCAGGAAATGGACATCTCAGTGAAGCCCCAAACTTGGTCTAGACCATCCTTCTCATATAAAACAAAGGAAATGACCCTCGAGAGGGAGGAGAGAGGCAACCGGTAAGACTTAGAGAGCAAACAAGCAAGGAATCAGCCAAGGAAACCTTCCAGCTCTCTAATCTCCACTTGACCCTATCTTTTCACTTCTTACATTTCATCTTTCACCCTCTACGTGGAGAGACCCCAAGCTCTTCATTACAGAGGTTCAGTTTCCCCTGATCATCCCAACTGACTTAATCGTCAGAGTGTCCCTGCTAGAATCCACGGTCCGGGTCTCCTCTTTTGCAGGTCATGCCAATTCTGGAGCTGACCGGAGAAGAGGATCAAGCACCCATCAGGAGCTCGACGAGTTCATGACACGTCAAAGCTACAGGCCACAGTGATCTAGGCGGCAACATGATCCATTTCATTTTCGAGTCGAGCTTAGGCACTCCCTTGGCCTGGCCCAGCCCGAACTTAGCCTGAATGTGGCCTGGACCGATCCATCCTGATTTCCTTTTATTTAGATACGGTCGTACCGATCTTAGGGTTAAGAGTTTATATTTTACGAAGTCTAAGCCCGTTAGCTGCCTCTTTGGTTATTCGTTCTCTCCTCCCTCCTTACTGTCGGTTGGTATGTGCGGAGGTTTAGTTGGCCATCGGACCGTTCGATTGATGATTTGTTGTCTTAAGGTAACATTCTCTCCACCCTTTCTCCCCTGCCGTTCCGATCATCGACCCCGCCGCCACCCCAAGCTCCGATCTCCCCCCTCGACCCTGGTGCACGGGCTCGACGCCCCCTCCCCTCCTCCCGGCACGACCCCACAGCCCTTCCCAGCTTTGATCTCCCTTCCCGGCCCTAGCTCACGCACCGATGCCCCTTCCGCCCTGCGCGACCCCGCAACCCCCCCTCAGCTCTGACTCCCTCCTGGCCCCGATGCCCACACCCGACACGGGATGCTTCTTCCTGGCTCTGGCAACTGCACCTGATACCTAGAGCATTTTTTTGGATTTCGATGATCGTAGGCCAGCTTCGGTTCGGGCCGACCCATTGGGCTCGAGCTAGGCTTAGGCTTGGCCTCAGGCCGGGCTCGAGCATGATGTTTTGAAAAGATTTTAGACCTAAGCTCGGTCCGAAGCCCGAATTTTTTTTCGGATGGGGCTCAGGTAAGGGTGTGACCCGGATCGGCCCAGTCCAATTCCTGCCCTAAAATGGGATAGGAGAGGATAATGTAACCAAAATGAAAAAGAAAGAAGAGAAAGGGAGGGAGATAATGGGATTTCATTTGTTATTATTTATTGAATTGTGGAGATTCTGATTGCTACGGAATATAAGCCTTTTATTTTATGTTATTTTATTTTATTTTATTTATTTTTATTTTATTTTATTTTATTTTATTTTATTGAGAAATGGGAGTAGGATATCTCGTATTTTATACGTTGGGATGTACATGCCTTTTTCTGTCTATCAATGAATAGCAGTCTTTCATTTATCGTATTGGCCATTCAGAATTTCTGCCCATCATATAATAAAGGACAGTAAACCAACAACTTATTGCGACTCAAAACTAGATCGCCATCGCACGGTAAGTATCACATCTTGATCTTTGCTGATACGGCAGGTTGTAGTCTCTCTCTCCTCGACCTTTCTTGTCCTACTTAGTAAATTAAGTTATTTATCAGGCAATCCGGAAAGAATCTTTCGGTTTCCTATTTTCATTTTTTTCTTATTCTAACAAAAACAATATCTTAATGAAAATACAAAAAGTCTAGTTTCTTCGTGCTAGTTCTCGGTGGGCCAGGCATCTCTAAAAGAAGCCGGCAAAGTCCACCCAACAATGAATAGGATAAGGATGGTAGAGGACTATGGTTAAAAGACTAAAGCATCGTGGAACACTGTAAGTCCCAGCCAGAGAGTCGTAGCTCTCAGAAATGGATATTCCAATCTTGGCAATAGAAATTTGGACCACAGCGTATCAATGAAAAGTGACAAAAGATTCGTGCCAAAAGGTTGAAAAGATCGTGATTCTTCGTGGGCTACATGCATCATGTCGTTTAAGCATGTACATGTACTCTTGTAAACGCGCAGGAGAAGAAGCCAGAATCTCCGTAGAACCACCAGGCATTCTAGATAATTATGGCTTGCTTCTAGGAGTGATTACTATTAAGAATAAAAATATATCAAATAATATCCATCCAAATTCATTTCCATATCAGAACCTATCTCGACATAAATAGAAATTTAGATATTTAACTAATATCCATATTTCTATCCATATCCATCAATATATATATATATGATAGATAATTAATTGATCCATATCTGAATATCTGATTTTCTTTATAATAATATTTAATTTTACATAATATTTATTATATTTTTTAAAAATATATAATAATATTAAAATGATATTAATTTAGTTTATCATCTACTTAATAATATTTTTGATTTTATGGTCATAAAATTTAATTATTAAATCTATATTTAGATCCATATCATCCATATCTTATTTGTATCCATGTCTATTTAAAATAAATATAAATATAAATTTTTATATATAATTAATATTTGTATCCATACGAGTATTTATCAAATAAAATAAATATAGATATAGATATGCGGGCATCAGATCCATATAGAATCTAATGTTAACCTTGCTTGCTACAAGGAGAATTAAAAATATTTTATTCTAAGGATTCTTATCGATACCGATCTCAAGGATGAAAATGGATCAAGTCGAACTAGATTATAAGTGACACTAATCCAATCTGATTCTTTGATTGGATTTTATTATTGAACCGAATCTAAATCGATAAAGGATCAGATCGATTCTAGTCCACGATCAAAATTTTTGACTCAATGGATCATTTGGATATATCAATCCACATATAACCTAATCTCAATTTAAAAAAATTTGAATTTAAATCGAATCCAAATCAAATATGAATAACTATGTTTTAATTACCACATAACCGACTATTATTCATCACACAAAATAAATAAAAAATAATATTCTCAAAATAAATTAAAATATAGAAAAATTATAAATCAATTTTTATATTAAAAATATGATTCATAAAAATTTTAAATCATAATTTAGAAATCCAAATAAATTTGGATCATAACGATATTATCAAGTTCAGAATAGATCGAGTCTAAATTTAGTAAACTCAGACCCAACTTAGAAAAAGAAACGAATCCAATTTTAAAATCCGACCTGCATTCATGGATTCTTGAAAATAGATCGGATCAAATCTAAATAGATTAGATCAGATCATGGATCAACCTAATTCATTTGTAGCCTTTAGCTCAGAACTCCCATTAAACATGGATGCCGGTTTGAAGCAGCCACAACTAGCGACGATCTTTCCTCTTGCAGCCGATGAGTCACGAGGAACTAAGAAACACATTGTAGCTCTATAATTTGGATGGTAACAAAATTCAATAGGCTTACAAAACTACTCGAGTAGTTCAAATGATGTTGGGTTTCTTTAATGAATATGAAGCACAAAAAATGTAGAGAAATATTTCTACAAAAGCACAACATCATAATGAGGTTAAACATTATTGTGGTCCCCTTCAATACTTGAGGAGGTCAGAGCCAAGAAACAACAAACTGAGAAGGCTCAGAACTGGAACTGCATCTCCTTTGTGTATCCCAAATCATCCAGGTGTGCAGCCATAGCCTTGTTCATGGGAGGTGGACCACATCGCAAAACCTGCCAATCATAACGTAAGCTCAGAATACCATGCACAACCTTTTAAAAATCGGGAAAATAGAAACTAAAGAAGAAAGAATATTTATAAGATTTCACGGCTCTAGTGACCCTGGTAATAATTATGTGCAACTTCTTGCTTGTCAATTAGAAAAAACAAAAACATAGTACCTGGATGTCAGGAGCTGGCGCAGGACAATGTGCTTGAATCATTTCCTTGGAAACAAAACCAACACCACCATTCCATTGATCAGGGGGGGGCTGACAAATTAACAAGCACAATCATCAACAGTCTGATAAAAATATACTCAATAAAGACCTAAGAAGTATAAAGAGAAAAAAGAATTTGAAAGAATATAGAAGAACAGCTAGTGTGCAATGAAGACAATCTATGCTACTCTCCAAGTTACTTCATACTAGCAGCAAGTCAAGGCATAAACAGAAATAGGTGAATGACGGGCACCAAGCACATCATACAAAATTCCATGGGAGATCAATCTGCAAGAAGTAGACCTGATTTAAGACATAGTAGACTTTGAAGCGAGTTGGGTAGTTGCTGGCAAGGCCATCAAGTTCTTCCTGTATATATTAGCAGTATTAAATAAAATCAACTTGGTTCTTATAAAAGAAAAATAGATATCTGCCAGTGATTAGCCAACTCATATTATTCAGTAGTTACAAATTTCTATTCTGCAGTTAGGAGTATTCATTGACAACATAATTTTTAATCAAGATTACAGTTTAGGCAAAGCTACCTTAAGCAGGATATCTTCAAACGTGACATTGGCATAGATAAGATAAACCTCCGTTTTGTCCTCTGGGTTTTCCAGTATTGCTCTTGTAACCTGGAATTAATGCAAAATGAGGAATTGACATATACGGATTAAAAAAATAAAATATATATAAGTTGTTTAGGTCCAATGATACCACAAAGAAATGCAATTCATGTTCACCTGAAACATCGGAGTTATACCAGATCCTCCAGCTAACATTCCAAATGCTCTGACTTGCCCAGGTTGGTACTTGAAACGACCCTAGAAGCATAGAAGGCACTATATGTCATCGGATACAAGTTTAAGCACATAAAATTTGTAGGTATATGAGAACTAATCAGGCAACTTCTTTTAGGAGACTACATCAAGCCTATTCATCCAATGCATATGCATATCATGATCACCCAAAAGAAGCAAGTGAAACACTAAATGATGCTCTGAGTAACATCCTGTCTAAGACATGACTAAAGATAGCAACAGAGGTACAAGCATTAGCATTTCCTTTCAACAGAAATAATGTAAATAGCAAGTTTAAGTGATAGAAAATTGCTCCCTGATGCATGAACTTAAATCGAGAAAACAATAGCATTTTCCTTTCCATCAGCCAGTCTTTTAAACACTGCAGCAGAAGCCTAACCACCTTTAGTTGCCTTTGCTAAGAAATTAATATCAATTCCCAAATGGATAATGTTAGGTTCAGATCTTGCCTTGATTGCTCATATTCATATCCAACAAGTGGACCTCATAAAAATGAGATAAGGTTTGCTATCTTGGCATCGGAACCTTTACTACAGTATTAGTATGCCCGGTACAAGGGTCAGTTTGAAATATTGAGACTCAATACAGCCCTCATACAGAGTTTTGGTTAGGTACCAATATGGTATGATATGTCCGATTTGGTGTTGTACGCACTGGTACCACAAACCTTGCAGATAAGGCTTATTGGTAGTTTTAGGATAACTATAAAATGTCTTAAAATAAAATCTTCACTTCATAATCATTATAATAGAGGTTTTCTGAGACGTGCTTTAATTTTGCTGCATATTTGTGTCATAGATGAAATGAAGGTATGCCATCTTGATATCGGGTCTTGAACCAGCGTTACCTTATTACTATGTCAGTATGCCTGGTACAAAGGCCGGTTCGGCATACTTAGTGTCGATATGCACAGCGTACTACATAAAGATTCTGAATTGGTATTGGTATGATATGCCTTGTACCATCCGGTTTAGTGTGGTAAGGCATACCTTGGATGAAAGGGTATCCTATATCAGCCCTTGCCATCTTCCCTCCTATTCAGGACTCATTCACCTTTAAGAGTCAAAACAGAGATGAGCTTAAATTGCATAACCTATTGACCACCCAATCAGACAATTAAACTTCAAGATTTATGGCAAGGCTCTTTAAAGATGCCATCAACAAAATATTGTACCAAAGCAAGGTTCAGATTAGTCACAAAATCTTTCTTAAATTTAATATATATAGAAAGTGCACCTGTTGGCCTCATTAAATTAGCATGGCTCAAGCAAGATCATTGCATTATGACTTGAAACAACTCTCAATATGAATTCCCACAAGCCATTTAAGAAATGTAATGAGGATGACATCTTCCCCCAAAGGGTTAATGGACCTTTGAAACTGCTAAAATTGATTATAATGTCATCAATCTCTCTTTTAAGAAGCGTATTCCAATGAGTCACTAGTTTTTTTTATGGGCCACCATTGACCAATATAGTAGAATTTCCCATTCAAATCTTTCAGCACATTATCGTCACTTATTAAAGATTGGGAATGCTATTCGCTGCTCTACAAAATATCTGTGCATGGCTTGAAGAATGCCATGAATAAAATAAGTCATATATGCGACCAAGGAAATAGTTTTAGCTATTGGATTCAGATTTGGATCTGCAGAGATCCAATACAAATTTAACCAGTCATTATGTTATCCAAACAGATAAACAGCACCAACCAGTACTTCCTTGTAAAACAATCACTACAAGGAAAATAAACATTCAAAATAAATGCATGAGGATTCTTTTTATGAGAATGCAAAGGATTTCATGGTGGTTAAATATTCTAGGTTCAGCAGCTTGACTGAAGCATAATCATGTTATGCTTCACCTTTGCCTAATATAAATTGCATAGTAACAAAGCAACAGTTTCATTTATGCTTTTATCAATCATTTGGTGTACCATGGAGCACTAGGTAAAATAAGCTTTTAAAAAATTAAAAATAATTCTCAATAAAGTGATAGAAAACTATGTTGAATTAGAATCAATTTTAAAAGGCAACATCATGGAAGACTCCACTAAATATCATCTAAAGGTGCACTTGTGGGGAGCATATGGTTGGATATTGGTTAAAGTTGACCTTTTTGATTCATTTGAAAAAAATTACTGAAGATCATCTCACATTAAAGGGTCCCATGCAAGTTATTTCACTATTTCATATCCTTATTGGCAGAGGGGAAGGACAAAACCTGATGCACACAAAAGCAAAATGCTAAATTTTATTGGAGAATGGAGATGATGGTGCTGGAAGTAGAAAAGAAGAAATAAAAAGTAAGCAGAAGAGAAGGTTAAAAAAGCATCAAGGCATTCACAATTTGTGGGATTTGTTTCAAAACAGAAATGATTAATATCCATGAGTCCAACTTAAGAAAGAACCAAGGATTATGTTATTAGTTTATATAGTGTTTCAGGTACATGTAAAACAACTAGCATCAGACAAACATTTTATTCGAAACTGCAGAACATTGGTAGATACTTGCTATTATGTTAGTCTCTTCTGTAAACTTACTTTTGTCTTCATTATATTCTCTCTCCCCTCACATTTCCTGATTTTAATTTTTTTTCTATTTTTTGCATCTTTAACCATAAGATATATACTCCAAAAAACTTGTTTGGGAAATTTATAGCAAACAAGTGCTACCAAATAAAATGATCCTCTACAAAAAAAATAAAATAAAATACAGGTAAAACAAAACAAAAAAGAGGGAGAGGGAGGGAGCATAAAAGTGTTGTTTACATATTCACATCCCTCTCCATCATATCTTCCTATCCTTTCCCTTGGTTCGATGTGATCTACTAGCTATGTGATTTCAAGGAGGGTGTAATCGAGCCGAGCTGAGTTGAATAGATAGAAGCTCAAGCTTAGCTCAATTCAAAATACGAAGGCTCAAAACTTGACTCAAGATCGATTGAGCCTTAACATTCCGAGCTCGAGCTCAGCTCGATGAAAAAAAGCAATACTTGAGATTGATTTGACACAACTTAGAATATCAATTGAGCCATACTCAAGCTCTAATTCAAGTCTTAGCCTACTAATTATATATATATTATAAATAAAAATAATATTATTAAAAATACGTATAAATTCGAATAGGCTTGTAAGCTTTTGAATCAAGTATCTTGCTACTCGAGCTCGACTCGAAAAACTATTCATGTTACTTGAGACCAACTTGAGCTCGATAATAGCTAAGTCAAGTCAAGCCCAAGTAGCTTGTGAGCAACTCGACTCATTTGCACCCGTAATATCAAGACCCTAGCCAATGCATCAAGTGGACAAAAATAGGCAATTTATCCCATTATTTAAACTACCTATTTTGACCACTTGATGCATAAGCTAAGAGTCTCTGAATGAAAAAAAAATTATGTATAGATAGTTTAGCGGTAGTAAATTGCATCTAACAATCATCGGTATCGGACTACCATCTTCCGCTTTCACTTGATCAACTTGAAATCTAGTTGACCATATCTTAGCCTTCTTGTATGTATGAATGCATGCATGACATATATATCTACATATGTATATATGTATGTATGTATGAATGCATGCATGAATGCATACATGCCTCTATGTTTGCATGCATGAATGCACATGAGATGGACTTTGCTCAAACTGCACCAATTAAATAATAATTACAACAATCAATACATCAAGGGTGAGTTTGGTTTGCAACCAAGATTGGAATTGGAATAGACTAGAATGGGAATCAGAATGGTCATATTCCATGATGCATTTGGTTCGTGACTAGAAATAGGATTTGAATACTAGCTTTGAGTTTGGATTGGATTTTGGGGGATTGAAGCATTCCCATTTTCCCTTGAAATCAGAATAAGAATAAGACTCCCTCTCAACCAAACAGTTGAAATGAAAGTCACTCATTCCCATTCCTATTTAAGAGCCCTACTCCCTCCAACCAAAGATGCCCCAAGTGACTAGAGACTAGAAGCATAAGGATATCTAATTATGAGCAATAATTATGTATAAAAGTGTAAATACTATCATTAACTTATAAGAAATGATGATATTCATCAGAAATCAATAAGTCCTTCAGGACAAAATTCTTTTTTCCAATATAGTTGCTTTCTTGCTTTTAAAAATGATACGAAGGGTCTAAGATTAGAGAATGCATAGATTTCCATGCAAGAAAAAAATGAAGGGCAAAGAGAGATGATCAAGTAGGAATTAAAGAAGGCATACCAAATGGTTGCATTTTATTAAATGCATGAGGGTGCAATATAGAGTTTGTGATGACTTATAGGAGGCAAGGAAGTTTCTGGTTCATGTGGAACACCATGCTCTTATCATGTTTAAATCTATCATAACAAGCTTAGGTTTGAAAATTGGCCTTATTGTGTCACAAATTCGCCATAGCTCATGTAAGGAAACTAGACAAAAAACTTAATAGATTACTCAGAGAAAACAAGTGATGGGGAACCAAGAGTTATCCAATGACCCATGAGCAAATCCGAGGAAGCATTTGAGGAAGCATTTGAGCTGACTCACCCTTGCATCTTTGAGCCGACTCACCCTTGCATCTTTGAGCCGACTCAACCTCTTCTTCTTGAGCCGACTCAACCTATCTTGGGGTCTTCATCCCACTTGGACGCCACTTCATCAGCTCCAACCACTTCATCGTCCACATAGGCGCCACATGTAATTCTAGTTTTTTTTGTTACAACTCCCTAACTAAACTAGTTAGTAGTTAAAACTAGAAGTAGTTTCTTGTTACAACTCCCTAACTAAACTATTAGTAATTAGAACTAGAAGTAGTTATTACAACTAATTCTTGTTTCTTGTTATAACTCCCATAGGTTAGTTACCCCATCCTTATCTCTTGATTGGGGCCTATAAATAGCCCATCAACCCTTGTAAGAAAATTAATCAATCAATGAAGATTTAAATTAGCTTGAGTTCTTCTTTCTTGGTGAGGGTGTGATGCCCTTTTGTTTGTATTGTGGAGAGGGTGTGATGCCCCTCTAGTTATCCCCTTCTCTTTGATTCCACCTCCATGATCTTTGAGATTTACCTTCACGACTCCGTTAATGAGATGGGTGGGATGTCCTAGACTAACAGGTGAGATGGATGGGATGCCCTAGAGGTGAGATGTCTCTCCATGAATGTGAGTACCAAAGCTCATGAGAGTTTCCATCTTCTTTACCCCCTCCATGGCTTTTTTGAAATTTACCTTCACGGCTCCGTTAGTGAGATGGGTAGGATGCCCTAGACTAACAGGTGAAATGGGAGGGATGCCCTATAGATGAGATGTCTCAGTAGGATGCCCTAGAGGTAAGAAGCCTCTCCATGAAAGTGAGTCCCAAAATCCATGAGAGTCCAAACTTATGTTCTCCATCTCCATCGTTTCTTTCACCACCTCCATAGAAGAAAAGAATAAAAGAAAAAAAAAATTCTAGTGGTACCCTGATCCTTGATGACTTCTTAGCTCGCCAACGATCCTTCGCTCTCGTCCCGCATCAACAAGTACATGTAAATGGAAAGAGCATGTATGCATGCACATGCTTGATTTCACAATATACTGATAGTCAATGGACATGCAAAAGCAAAAGCAATGACCGTTAATATGTTGATTTTGTTATCAAATAGAGAGGAAGAATATACAAGGAAACTACCTGTTGGCGTGGAATCCCTGGATCGGCCGGTCGGAGCCGCTGCATCGCAGCACCGCTCCCTAGTTCACCTGCAAAACAGGTCCCTTGCCGGAGTTGTTCCGGCGGAGGACACTCCGATGCCTAAGTCAGTGGCGGATTCCAGCCACAGAATGGGGAAGATGTCGAGAGTGGAAGAGAAAAAGAGTTCTTGGAGATTGAAAATGTGTATATGCGAGATTATTTACGCGTACCTCCCGAGCCATCCTTCTTACCCATATTTAAAAGATGGCCTCCGATCTGTGGCCCGCTCTTTTCCCGGAGATCATGGGGAGCCATTCACTCCCATGATTGGCGATCGTGGGTTGTCAATGAGCGGTTCCGGCCAGATCAGAGGCGTGGCTGCAGGAATTGCGCGCCATGATCATGGCATGATGAGTGTCGATTGTAACCGTTGGTTACAGTTTCCTTTTTGGAACAGATTGTAGTTCAAGCTTCGAGTTTCTCCTTACATTGGCCGAAGGCTTGATATTTCCCCGAGACCGGAGATCATGACCGGAGATCATACGGCGGAGACCGAATGTCTACGGCGGAGACCGAAGTTCGTGTCTTCGAAAATCGATGAGTAGTTCAGACTTCGGCTGGGGCCGAAGGTGCTACCCAAAGGACTGGCCTTCGGATGTTGTAGTTCGGTGTGAAGCCTTGAGTTGCTTACAATTGGCCTTCGCTTAGTCCAAAGTCCATAGTCCGGAGAACCAGGGCTTCGATAAGTCGAACCGGAGCCTGGTTCGTAGCTGAACCAGGATATCCCAACAGTTGCCCCCTACTCTCAGTTGTCGAAGCGAAGATCTGCCTCGAGAAGTGAGAGTATTATAGCCTTGTCGCTTTCTTCCTGAGAGACGGCACAATAAATGATTACGGGACCTCTATTGGGCTGCCCATCACGATCTGAGAATCAGATGGTGGACAGGTGCCATTCCCCGATTGGAGAAAAGTAGGTGGCCCTGAGGCTATCTCTCCTTGTCCCGTTGCACAGTGGTTAAAGCAATCTTTTGGTTGGGATTTGGATAGTTGTGGTGGCTGTTCTCCGCCCGTTGGATGAAGGATAGATCTTATCCTGGCGGTCAGTCGTAAGTGGATTACCTCCCAGGGTAACCTTGAGTCAAATTAACCCTGTGGGGGTCCAGAGACCCTTACTTTTCTTTTGGGGAAGAGTGAAGCTCTGGGCAAGGAAGCTTCTTCAACCTCATCTCATTCTCCGCCCAAACCGTTCTGGAGTACCAGTCTATTCTTCAGGTAGAATCCTCTTTCCGCCCCTTTGCTTCATTCCTTTGTCATGGAAGAGACCGTAAAGAATCAGGGGAAGCAGGTTGGGCCCTCGGGGGCCGGAGATACAGTAGGTCTGAAGTCGGTCCCCAGCTCGGTTTCTCAGAGCAAGGCAACCCTTCTTTGGGAACGCTACCGCATTCCTGAGAAATTTCCCTTTGTCCTCCCTGCGCCCGAGGAGCGGGCGAACAAAGCTCCCCCTGGGTGCCTAGCTATATACGAAGATCACCTGAAGGCTAGTCTTCGGTTTCCCCTGCACCCCTTCTTTGTTAAGATTTTTTGCTTGTACCAAGTGGTGCCAGCGCAGTTAACCCCAAACAGCATCAGGAACATCTGTGGGTTCCTGGTCATGTGCAGCATCGCCAACGTAGAGCCTATGACCAACTTGTTCTCGACCCTTTTCGTCCTCAAGAGAGACTTCCACAGCAACGGATGGTGGGTGATCAGTCCCAGATCGGGCTGCAGGGTGATCAAGGATATGTCCAGCGCCATCCACGGGTGGAAACCTGTCTTTGTACTTGTGTTGTCCTTCGACCCATGGGGCTTCGACACTGAGTGGAAGAAGCCTCGCCTGACCGCCAATGATGGAAAGAAAGTCTTGGCGGCCGATCAGTTGGATTATGATCTTCTGACCAACTCGGAAGTTGCTCCTATCCGGGAGTTGTTGGAGGAGAGGAACCTCCATCGAGCAGGAATCAGTAAATTCCCCTTACTAGGTATAGCAGTGGAAATTTCTGCTCTTCTTCTTTAGGTTTCATCGTAGTTCATTTAAATGAGGTGATCCCCTTTACCGGCAGGTGGTGGGATGAAGCGCAATTTGAGCTGGCTTCGCCGGACTTCGGAGAGGGTGGCACAGGCCCCTTCCACCAGGTCTGCAGCTCGGAAGAAAGCTCGGAGAGATGGTCCCGAAGGGGACCAAAGCACTTTGTCTTCCCGAGGCACCTCGAGGGAAAATGCAGCGGCCGCGGAAGAGGTTCCAGCGAGGCACTGCCCGGTCGAGACTCCAGCAGCGGTCGCCTCCCCAGTCGACACAACGGGGGGCCCGTCTCAAGGAGTGGATGTGTCGCCGGTTTGTCCCTCTACTGCCGATAGGGGCAAGGCGCGGCAAGTCGAAGGAGAGTCCGTCTACGGAGCTTCTTCAGCCGGAGGTCGCTCGACGAACCCTTCGGAGCTCCCGCCGATGGAAGAGCTGCTGGTTCCGGAGGAAGCCAGACAGGCGTTGAAGGGTACGATACAGCCTCGCAACCTGGCAATTCTTCGGAATCGGAGCTTTCTCAAGGTGTCTGATTCCGACTTTGCCGCCCTGCAACAAGTATGACTATCACCGCCTCCTTTGCCTTGAGAGTTATTTGACCCTCGATTTTTCTTTTTTGATGTAGTTGGTCTATGACTTCACCTTCATGGAGGAAGGCTTGGGAAACATGGACAGCCTCATCTACGACCTCAAGGAGGAGCTTCAGACTGCCAGGGCTGCCAGGGAAGTAGTCGAGGAGCTGAAGCAATCCATGAAGTTCGTGACCTGAAGGGCGAACTGAAGAGCGCCCACTCGAGGATAGCGGGACAAGAGACAAGGTGGAACAGGAGCAGGAGGCAAGTTGAATCGCTGGAGCGGACTGCCAGGGAGAACCAAGAAAGGATGGAGAGCCTGTCCAAGGTGGTGGAGGAGGCTTCTAGGAGGGCTGAAGAGGCGATCCTAGAATTCGAAGCTGCCAAGAGGGAGGCCGAAACCGCCAAGAGGGAGTCCGAAGCTTTGAGGAAGCAAATAGACAATGCCGTGGCTGACTTCAAGATGTCTTCGCAATTTCAGACAGAGATTGATGAAGCATCATTGTATGCCTACCAGCACGGCTTCAATGATGGGCTTTCCAAGGTAAAGGAGACCCTCCCTTACCTCGACCTTTCGAAGATCCCCTCCTACAACATAATTGGAGAGGAAGGAGAAGCGGAGGAGGCCGAAGCCGCAGGGGAGGTCGAGGAGTCACCATGTCCGGCAGAGGCTGCTACCCCAGTCGAAAACCCGGAGGTGATCCCAGCTTTGATCTCGGCCCAGGAGGCGACTCAGGCTGGAGGAGTCCAGGCTGAAGGTTCTCCCGTCCCGGCACAGATTGATGAGACCCTCTCCGATCAAGTTGATAGGTTGCTCCAGTCCTGTGGTGTGGAGCCCTCTCCTGTTGATGTTGAGTGACCTGGATCACTCCGAATGTATTTTCTTCCTTTCTTACTTGTATTGCCAATGAACTTTGTATTGCAATTTTCCCAGATTTTGGAATGAATTCTCCTTTCTTTGCATATGCATGGTTGTGTTTCATGTGTAGCCTGAAACGGTTCTATCGTTTCTCCTTTGGCCTAGTCGAACGATAGCCTTCGAAGGCCGTCCAGTTGATAAGAGCCGGTTTTACTGTTCTCTTTTCTGCTTAGTTGAATAGTCGTGGCCGAAGGCCGTTCAGTCGATAAGGACAAACCCTTGAATGGACCAGAACTCCGTTGCGTTGCCTTCCTTCGGATGATTAGCTTTTCCGTTGGGGCGGACAGGAGTCATCTCCCCGCCAATCAATAATTAAGGGGATTTGATTAGGATCACCGTTGTCCACGTGGCACGTCGAAATTTGTACAGTCGTGATCTCTTGCGCCTTATGAGCCGCCATGCCTCTTTTTTCCAAAAAGAGACCATTAATGATGCCGTCGCATGACATGGATTTCTCCGGATTCGAAGAGATGGCGGTTGCGGTCCTGAAGATGGCTTCCGAGAGACTTTCTAGTTCTCGAAGCATCACCCGGATACGTGGCGCCTTCTCATACAGCCGGGAAGGACGTGGGACGCGCCTCCTCGCAATCGATCGTGGGCACAGGGTTTCTATAAATAGGACCCTGCCCCCTGCTGTCGAAGGCCATCATTTCTATTGGTGTCTTCCTTCTATTAGCCATGAGGTTCAGCACTTCCGAGCTCCGTCGTGCAGCGAAAAGGAGGGCTATTGACCCCAAGAGGAAGCGAAGTCCGGAACCATCTGGACCCGTAGGCGAAGAGGAGCCTCTGGTGGACCGTCTCGAGAAGGTCCGCCTTCTAGAGGCTCAGTTGCGGGAGGCCCGGGCCCAAGTCACGGCGGCGACCACGGCAGCGGAGGAGGCGAAGAAGGAGGTGGCAGATGCCGTCGCAAACTTCAGAACTTCTGCCTCATTCAAGGATGAGCTCGTCGGGGTGGCCCTGGACTCCTTCCACCAGGGGTTTCGGGAGTGCCGGAGGAAAGCCTCCAAGTTTTATGACTTGAAGGGCTTGGATAATATCAAACCCTCCGTTCCCTTTCCCGGCCACGAATTCGATTCTGACTCCGATGAAGGGTCGGACTCGAGTTCGAACGGGAACCCCGAGGGCCCTTCATCGTCCCATCTGGTCTCTCCCCGACGATACGGGAAAAACCCGTCGGGGAGTTCATGCAAATTTCCCAACCTTGCTGTTGCTGCTGCTGCTTTTTTTTTTTTTGTCTCTCTTTTGGAGAGTTTTTCTTTTCTTTTTCTTACTCTCTTTATAGGAGAGTTTCTTTCTTTTTTTTTCTTTTTGTAAGAAAAATTGAATGAAAGATCTTTTGTTTTACCTCTTCCCGTGTATTTTCTGCGATGTGTTGCATCACGATTCGTCCATAATGTAGACTCCATAAACCACTTGCGGTTTGTAGGGAAGAAGTAGGGTTCGTTGGACTGTTCTGAGAGTGTTTGTTGTTGACAGAGAGGACAACAATGATCCTCTTAGGCACGTGTTCGGATTTTCCGTATGGTAGGGTATTTACACCATCCCTGTGCACTTTCTGTCGTGATTAAGGTAAGCTGTTCAGGCCTGTCTCAGCGCGTGTTCGAATTCACCGTAGGGTAGGTTACGAAAACCATCCCTGCGCCTTTGATCTTTTTGGTGGCCTGGTTAGGCCATCCATTGCGCTCATCAGGCATACTGATAAGGTGAGTGGATCAGACTCCCCTTTGCGCAGTTGACCGATTTTTCAGATCGGGTCATTTGGGCTGTTGTTATTCAGTCGATGCAACTAGCCATTCTGAGTTGAGTAGGGTTGAGGAGCTTTGCACAGGAGTTTTTTGAAACTTTTTCATTGATAGTATTTGCGAAGGTTATGTACATTCCATAGCCAGGATAGGGTCTTCCCCTCCAGGATCTTGAGTCGATGTCCCTGGTCGAATGACTTCTTCGACTTGATATGGGCCTTCCCAGTTAAGGAAGAGTTTACCCTGTTCCATTGGCCTGGACACTTCTGCTCATCGCAATACCATGTCCCCCATGCGGAAAGTTTGCTCCTTCACCCTTGCGTTGTAGTACTTGGCGACCTTTTACTGGAATGCCGCCATTCTTATCTGGGCCTGTAGCCTGGTGCTTGATAACAGATCCAGATCGATCCTTCTACGATCGGAATTCTCAGGCTCTTCATAGTTGTCAATTCTCAGGAACTGTAGGGAGACTTCGATAGGTAGCATGACTTCGGTACCGTAGGCTAGGTTGAACGGAGATTCGCCGGTGGCTGTTCTTGGGATAGTTCGGTACGCCCAAAGAACAGAGGTCAGTTCTTCGGCCCAAAGCCCTTTGGCGGCGTTCAACCTTGTCTTTAGACCATGGAGGATGGTCCGGTTGGTGACTTCGGCTTCTCCGTTGGACTATGGATGTGCAACGGATGTTAGTCGATGCTGGATATGGTACCGAGCACAGAAGTCCTTGAACTTCGGATTGTCGAATTGTCTCCCGTTGTCCGTGATGATGACGTGTGGGATACTAAACCTGAAGATGGACTTTTCACAAAACTTTCCACCTTGCCCTCTGTGATTTGGGCCAATGGTTCGACTTCCACCCATTTCGTGAAATAGTCGATGGCCACTAGGAGAAACTTCCTTTGCCCTGATGCTGGTGGGAACGGGCCAAGAATGTCCATCCCCCACTGGGCAAAGGACCATGGGGCTGCCAACTGAGTCAGGTAACTCGCAGGTTATCTCTGCACATTGGCATACCTCTGGCATTGATCGCACTTCCGCACGAAATCAGCTGAGTCCTTCTGGATGGAGGGCCAGTAATACCCTTGTCGAATAATCTTGTATGCTAGAGATCTGCCTCCCAAGTAATTCCCGCATATACCCTCGTGGACCTCTCTCAATGCATAATCTGCATCGGTGGGTCCGAGGCATTTCAGCAGTGGTTGGGAGAACGATCTCTTGTAGAGGGTTCTACAAAGATGACGTACTGAGATGCCATCCAGCGGATCTTCTTGGCCTCTACCTTATCTTCGGGCAGTTCTCCTTCATTCAGGAATCTGATGATGGGATCCATCCAGCTTGGCTCAGCATCAATCTGGCGCACCTCTGCAGCCTCTTTGGCAATTTTTGGGGTTTCAAGATGTTCAACAAAGGTGCGCCCGAGAGACTCCGGTGCTGTAGTTGCCAGTCGAGACAGTGCATCCGCCCGGGAGTTCTCCGATCGGGGAACATGAATAATTTCAAAATGTTCCTGTTGAGAGGATAAAGCCTGAACCTTCTCCAGGTATTGCACCATGGTTGGATCTTTGGCTGCGTACTCTCCATTGACTTGATTCACAACCAGTTGAGAGTCAGAGAAGGTTCGGAGTTGCTGGACTCCCAGATCTTTGGCGATCCGAAGTCTGGCGAGTAGGGCCTCATATTCGGCCTGATTATTGGAGGCGTGGAAGGAGAAACGGAGTGCATACTCTATAATATGACCGTTAGATTCGGCCAACATGAGTCCAGCCTTGCACCCGGTAGCATTGGAATCTCCGTCCACATGAAGCACCGAAACGGACTTCATCTCCTTCGGGATTTCTTCTTCATCCGAAGAAGCTTCATCTTCGGACTTCCAGGTGCACTCGGCCAGAAAATCGGAGAGCACCTGGGCCTTCATAGCCGCTCGGAGCTGGAAGCTAATGTCAAATTTACTTAGCTTCACAGCCTACTTGGCTATCCTTCCAGAAGTGTCCGGAGATCGGAGAACGGCCTTGAGAGGTTGATCAGTCAGCACCACGATAGCGTGGGCTTGGAAATATGGTCGTAGTCGCTTTGCCGCAATCACTAAAGAGTAGATCAGCTTCTGCATCCTTGCATACCGTGTTTCTGCATCATGCAGGATCTTGCTGATGTAGTAGATCGGCTTGTGGGACCCGTCTTCTTCCTTCCGGACAAGAATCGAACTCACTGCTTCGTCTGAAGCAGAAAAGTACAGGTAGAGGACCTCGCCTTCTTTTGGCTTGAAGAGTAATGGTGGGGTAATGGTGGGGTCTCCAAATACTTTTTCAATTCCTCAAAGGCAACGCGACAGTCTTCGGACCATCCGAAGCCCTTTGATTGTCGAAGTACCTTGAAGAACGAAAGACATTTCTCGGCGGACCGAGAGATACATCTGCTCAGGGAGGCAATCCTCCCTGTCAATTGTTGGACTTCCTTTTTACAGGAGGGATGTCGCATATCCTTCAAGGCCTGGATCTTCTCGGGGTTGGCCTCAATCCCTCGTTTGGTGATAAGGAAGCCCAGGAATTTACCCGACGTGACCCCGAAGGCGCACTTCGCCGGGTTTAACTTCATTTGATAGCACCGGAGAGCGCTGAATGACTCCTCCAAGTCACGGATGTGGTCTCTCCGGTGGAGACTCTTGACGATCATGTCGTCAACATAGGCCTCCATATTTCTTCCCAGTTGCTTTTCAAACACCTTATTGATGAGTCTTTGAAATGTTGCTCCGGTATTCTTGAGGCCGAACGGCATCATCTTGTAGCAGTAGAGACCTTTGTCAGTGATGAATACCGTCTTCTCCTCATCTTGCGGATCCATTATGATCTGGTTGTAGCCAGAGAAGGCGTCCATAAAGCTCAGCAACTGGTGGCCAGCGATAGCGTCGACCAGTTGATCAATCTTTGGAAGAGGGAAGCTATCTTTTGGGCAAGCCTTATTGAGGTCTGTATAGTCGATGCAGATCCTCCACTTGCTGCTAGCTTTCTTCACCATTACCACATTGGCCAGCCACTCGGGGTAGCGGGCCTCTCTGATGAACCCTGCCTTGAGGAGATTGCCAACCTCTTCATCAACAGCTTGCTATCTTTCGGGGGCGAAGCTCCTCTTCTTCTGTCGCACCGGCTTGTACCCAGGGGTTACTTCTAGCCGATAAGTAGCCACTTCGGCAGAAATCCCAAGCATGTCCGAAGCCGACCAAGTGAAGACATCGGCGTTGTCCCTGAGAAAATGAATCTGCTTCGTTCTGGTTTCCTTGTCAAGGGCGCTCCCGATTTGCACAACTCTGAAGCGATCTTCCTCTTTCAAAGGTATCGGGATGGTCCTCTCCATGGGTTCACCAAGGTTTGTGGTTGAATCCCTCGGATCCAGTTAATCCGGAGTAGTCGAATCTTTGAAATGCCTGTCTTCAATCATTAGACATTGCCGTGCCGTCCTCCGGTTCCCTCTGACTTCTCCAACACCATTCCTGGTGGGGAAGCGTACTAAGAGATAGTGAGAGGAGATCACGGTCCGGAACATGTTCAAGGCGGGCCTCCCTAGAATAATGTCGTATGCAGAGGGGATCTGGACCACCGTGAAATTGATCGGCGATGTCTTTTGTCGAGGCTCGGAACCGAGGGTTACAGGCAACACTATCTCCCCTTCGGCATAAACTTGGTTGCCCCCGAAACCGGAGAGTGGTATGGGGAATCTTTGTAGTTGATGTCTAGGCAAACACATTTTGAAGAATGCATCGTACATCAAAACATCAGTCGAACTTCCATTATCAATAAGAATTCTCTGTACATCATAATTGGCCACTACGGCCGAAATTACAAGATGGTCGTCGTGCGGGAGCCAGACTCCCGCAAGGTCGTCGTCGGAGAAGAAGATGGAGTTGTTATCTTTCAGTCGCTTTGAAGCTTCATCTTCATCCCTTCTCCAGTTGGCGGGCCGGTGTATCATCCCTACACCTCCATTGGTGGGCCTTTGATTTGGCAATTCGGCCTCTTCGGGAGGTGGCTGGGAAATAGTTGCTTCCGACCGGGGCCCCTGACGACCGATGTACCGCCCCAGGTATCCCCTCTTGATGAGATCCTCGATCGCATCCTTCAGCTGGATGCATTCTTCTGTGTTGTGGCCGTGGTCCCGGTAAAATCGGCAGAATTTGTTCATGTTCCTTGCAGAAGAGGAGGCCTTCATGGGACGGGGTCGTTGGAGATAGTTTTCTTTTTCTATCTCCATGAGAATCTTTTCGAGAGAGAGGTTGAGGGGGGTGTACGAGTCGAATCTTCCTCCCAATGCTCTGGGCTTGGGAGGGCTTCTCCGGCGGTCTGCATATCTGCCGCCGTTGTTATTGGAAGTTTAGGGGCCTTGCTCCCTGTTATTCTTCTTTGAAGGGGGTTTCCCTCAATCAAACATCGATTCGCCGCCTGCTCTTCAGTATCGGCGTATTTCTGAGCCCTTGATAAGAGCTCGGCATAGCTTTTAGGAAACTTCTTGTCCAGGAAAAAAGTAAGCCTGGAGGTTTGAAACCCCTTCTTCAGTGCTGACATGGCCACGTGCTCGTTGAGATCGAGGATCTCAAGCGTTGCCGCATTGAACCTGGAGATGTAATCTCTCAGGCTCTCTCCTTCATTCTGGTGAAGGAGGAAGAGTGTGTCCGTATTTCGAGGAATCTTGAAGCAGATCCTGAAATGCAAGACAAACAATTTTTCTAACTCGGAAAAGGAATCGATGGTACCTGGGCGCAGGCTCGAGTACCACATCCGAGCGGACTTCTACAAGATAGCCGAGAACGCCAAACAGTACATCATGTCCGAAGCTCCTTGAATCATCATATGGGCTTTGAAGCTGCCCAAATGGTCGAAGGGGTCGGAGGTGCCGTCGTAGGGTTTCATCTAGGGAACCCTGAAGTACCGAGGAATGTCCTCAGCCATGATGCGGTCGGTGTAGGGTGGGCGCAGATCACCTACAATCAGGTCCTCGGGATCTTTCTGATCCCACATTCTCTATTCTTGTGCCCTTGCCATCTCTGATTCGATGGCTCTGAACCTCCCGTCATAATCGGGAGTCTGCTTGGACGCTCTCTCCACCGGAGTGGAGTCTTCAGAGGAGGAGGAAGTTTGCCTAGGCCTTTTCCCTTTTTGTGGGGAATCGGCAGACCTAGGCAGTCTCGAAGTTCGGCCTTCGGGAGAGGGCCGAGAATGAAGGGAGGGATGCGCTGAATCCTCCCGTGGTGCTCTCCTTCTTCGGGATCGAGAGCTATGTCTAGAAATAGTCGGTGGGTTTGCCTCCGGAAAGGCTCTATCTTGAAACTCTTGAATCATGGCCGTCAGGTTGGTAACCTGGTTCAAAAGAGCTTCGAATTGCTGTGCTCCCATAGTAACCGTGGGAGGTGGAACATCGTTCTCCTCCGGGGGTGCACCCCCCTGAGACGGAGCACGACTCCGGCTTGTAGAAGCATTTTGAGCTTTTCCTCTTGCCATCAAAAAAATTCTTTGTTTCTTCCCCTTGTCTGGGAGGGAGCTTAACAAATGTTAGTAATACTCCTCCCCCTACCTGGCGCGCCAATCTGTTGGCGTAGAGTCCCTAGATCGGCCGGTCGGAGCCGCTGCGTCGCAGGACTGCTCCCTGGTTCACCTGCAAAACAGGTCCCTTGCCGGAGTTGTTCCGGCGGAGGACACTCCGATGCCTAAGTCAGTGGTGGATTCCAGTCACAGAATGGGAAAGATGTCGAGAGTGGAAGAGAGAAAGAGTTCTTGAAGATTGAAAATGTATATGTGCGAGATTATTTACGCGTACCTCCCGAGCCATCCTTCTTACCCATATTTAAACGATGGCCTCCGGTCTGTAGCCCGCTCTTTTCCCGGAGATCATGGGGAGTCGTTCACTCCCATGATTGGCGATCATGGGTTGTCAATGAGCGGTTTCGACCAGATCGGAGGCGTGGCTGCAGGAATTGCGTGCCATGATCATGGCATGATAAGTATCGATTGTAACCGTTGGTTACAGTTTCCTTTTTGGAACAGATTGTGGTTCAAATTTCGGGTTTCTCCTTGCATGGGCCGAAGGCTTGATATTTTCCCAAGGCCGGAGATCATGTCTACGGCAGGGACCGAAGTTCGTGTCTTCGGAAGTCGATGAGTAGTTCAGACTTCGACCGGAGCCGAAAGTGCTACCCGAAAGACTGGCCTTCGGATGTTATAGTTCGGTGTGAAGCCTTGAGTTGCTTACAGTTGGCCTTCGCTTAGTCCGAAATCCGTAGTCCGGAGAACCGGGACTTCGATAAGTCGAACCGGAGCCTGGTTCACAGCTGAACCAGGATATCCCAACACTACCTATACAATTTCTGACCATGGATATGGAGAGTTAGTTATGTACACCTAATACCATGAGTTTGTAGGGATTACTTAGTTATACCCAACAATTATCTAACAACTAAGCAGTCTTCAAGGGTACTGTTTCCTAGCTAAGGCTACCTATGTAAACAAAAAATGAAGTTTACCAATATAAGAATATTTATAATGAGTCAAAACCAGAGGCCTACAAAAAAAGACAAATTGCACAAATTTTGTGACAATCCACTTAAGAAGTGTCAATGCAATTGTCACTTACCATTGTAACAAGAAAATTCTGATACAGGTTGCTCTATGGACTGAAAGTATTGGGTAGGGAGAAAAGCACATGGGTCCAAGTTATTTGCTCCTAGAGACGACAAGGGTCAAAATCAATATCCAGCACCACTGGAAAGCTATGTGCTAGACACAATAAACTGTTTGATGGACCTAGAAAACCAGATAAAGGCAAAAATTTGCCCTTCAATGATAAGCAACACCAAGTGCAACCAACAAAAGCTATCTTATTATAGTTAGATCAAGTTGAACACCAAGGCAAACAATGGATCAAATTAAAACCATACGAAGAATTTAAGAATTTTCTAAGTCCTTTATCATCATAATGTGATAAATCACTATTGCATAACTTGCTCACATATATGATACATATAATCTATGCCATCCACCCACTAAATATTCATATCAATTTTGATAAATTGAACCACTCAAAGTACACCATGCACCTTTTAGATACTTGGTAAACTTCCTGCAACCATGCAACATGGTTGCACATATAATGAACTGAAAAAATGAGCAAGTACAACAATAAAATATCTGAGAAAACTTGTGTTAGTACAGAGCATGATAAGCTTCTACAGGTCCACAAATAAAATCAGACTCCCATGTTCTCAAGTAAATCTAAGTTTAATAGTATTAGACTGTTAGACCAAAAAAGACAACTATAATAACAGTGTACTTTGTTATTATTTTAAAATAAAACTAAGGAATCTTACATAATTCACCCAACTATAATACCAGTGTACTTTGCTATTATTTTAAAATAAAACTAAGGAATTCTACATAATTCACAAAATAGTTTAACATCAGAGTTACATAGAGGAAATAATTAAATCTATTGCAACAGGAATCACCCAATGACAAAGTGCTCTTCATGTTGTTAAATGTCTTGTTAACAAATCTATTTTGCAGAAGAAAACAAGAATGAATACCTTAGGTCCCTTCACAGATAAGTATTCTCCAACTCGCATTTCACGGAAATGATGAGACATTCTTCCTTGAGGATACATCTACACAATAATACAAAGGAAAATTCAGTCAATACTGAATGATGCTAGATGATCCTGGTGCTGTTATTCTTGGGCAAAAAAATGATTTAAGAACTTTAAAACACCAATCAATGAACTGGGGTTTATATTAAAAGAAAAAGTTCTTTAAAGTTCAATAAGGACAAAATATATCACATTAACGTGCATACCTTTATAACAAGTTCAAAGTACCCAAGGTCAGAGTCCAGTGTAGTTGGTGTATATGGTTTGATAACTTCTTCACCAAGACTGTCCTTTCCCCTATTAGAACCAATGATAGCGTTTTAAGTGCAATGAGAAAATCACTCCAGCAAATTCAAAATGCAGTAGTGAGATGGGTGCGAATGACAAGCATGTAAACAAGATGAACAAACCTGCAACTGATATGCTGTCCAATAGGAAGACCCAGCACCGAAGTAGGTGTAGGAAGAGTGAATCGAAATTTGGCCACATTATGACTCAGTTGCTGTTTCTCCACGAGTTTGAAATCCTTGAAGTTTTCAGGGTCCAAGCAACCTGGAAAAAGAAAGCCATCCAAATGAGCATTATTTTCGATACAGTTTTCTTCCTAACAACCAATGGACCAGCATTACAATTCACTTTCCGGTCACCTACTATTCAAAAGAATAAAATCTAAAACCTTCATGTTGTATAATAAAGATGTGAACGATGTAACCTTCAAGCAGACAACAACAGAATAGTATTCTATTTCAAAAAGCTTAGTTTCACCAATCTAAGAACTACATAATTAAACAAACAAAAAAATTTAGAGCTGAATCATTTCATGAGGAAGGGGCATGATCTAGTGATTTCCAACAGTATCTAACTTATAAGAATCTAAAACCTTGCTTGGTGATCCACCATTCAGCATCCACAAAACCCTTGAACATTTTTTTAAGACAAGTAAGTCCCAACCACCCCATAGGAACAGAAAAAGGATGCACTTTATCTACAACATGGTTCAATTCCAGGATTCGATGATCAAAATACAATCTTTGATGAATGAACAGAAGCCACCCACAGAGACAACTTAGGAAAAAAAAATCGCAACTTTTTAGGAATCCCAAAGTTGAAGAGAAGAAATAACAAATCCAAACTCATGAGGGCTTGTACCCTTGGGTTTCTTGGTGAGGTAGAGGTAGGCCGCGCCGGCGGCGATTGCTACAACGGCGACAGCGATCCCGACGATCTCGACGCTGTGAGACTGCAACGACTCCATCATGGAAGACTCTCCGACCCTCTTCTCCTCTCCTCTGCTTCTCCGCTTGTTCTGCAGTCGCTGGGAGGGCGTTGGGTTCGGCGGAAGACCAGAGAAGGGATGGTGAGATATAGACAGCTCGTGGCTCGCTTCGGGGTTCGGTGCGTGGGGTTGGTGGGACTTACCTCTCTCCTACCACCCCTAAACTTTTGTAAAAAGGACCGAAAATCGAACTTTTCTGATGTGGAGGGTAAGCTGTGTGGTGATAAGCGGTGCCATTTTTGTGGGCCAGACGGGTTGCTCGGGAACCGGGCACCAGTCTCCGTGGAGTCTTGGTGTTGGGTGTCTTTTTGGTAGCTCTTCAGGTGCAAGGACGGAGAGGATCTCGAGCGAGGGGGGACCCTCTCCAAGGACTCACCATAGCTGCGGTGGTTGGTCCATGACGGATGGGGTATGTTTTCTTCCCAGCTAACGGCGTATCCATTAGCCTCCCTCTCCTTGTCTTTGATTTTTATTTTAAAAAACCTCACAAAAATATAATATTTTTTTATAAAAAATTGTTAATTATTGATTTTGCTGGTTGTTGTGAGTTTTTTTTAATCATTATAACCTTACTCTCATAATTATTTATAAAAACTAGTAAAAATAAACATGCATATGTGCATTTTGATCATTAATCAATTAAGTTTAAAATTTAAATAAAATGAAGTGAGATTTCTTCTAGTAGAGCATGATCCTACAAATGGACGTGGGATCGAGAGCACAAGGGAATCTGACTGGGCTAGATTCCTTGTAGAGTTAAAAAAGAGGAGGGAGAGTAGGGATCGAAATGACACCGAAAGAGGGAAGCAATACCCTTAAGTAGGATTTGAGTGACTCAGGAGATGAATCGATGAGCACATAGACAGGAGACCAGACTTAAGGTTAGGAAATGGTCACGATTCTCCAATAAATTTTGTAGCATATATCGCCATTGAATATAGGGAGGCCCACCGTATTAGGTGGAGTGAAAATAGACTTTTCTGGTACTCAGTTGAGATTGATTTAACGAGATTCAATGTTTAGAATTATTTCTGGATAGAACTTGTTTCTACTTTCATGCATGGTATAGATATTTTCTAAAGTATTCACGGAATCATTGTATGGCTAAATCTATTATTAGTACATGTGCATTCACTTGGCTGTTTTTAGCCCAAAAGTTTAACGCAAATCATTTGTGAAAATTAATTTTAAGCCTTTTTTTTTTTTCTATATGAACCAGCTATTATGCATTTGTAATGAAATTGCTGCAAAAAAACTTAAATTCAAAATAATTTGACTGAAATCTAAATTCTGAAAAGGACTCAAATTCCCTTCTTTTACGGGACATCGAGCATGCTTTAGCCCTTTTTAAGAAAGAAAATTCTAATTAGATTTATTATAGAAATATTTAAATATTTAACAAAGCAAGCTTAGTTTTTATATAGTTTATGGATTAAAGAATAATAAAGTTAGTTTTTTTTATAAAAAAATCTCTTTGTTGTAGCACCTAAATATAAAATTATCTTACTAAAAATATGAAATGGAATAGGGGCATTGTAGGGTTTTGTACGGTGCTCCCAAGCCTTGAAGAGACTTGGAAGATCATGGTAGGGATGCTGGAGGCGATCCTTGTAGCTTGGGGGCATGTCCCAAGCTGTTCTGGAGGTGTTCTAGGAGGGCCCCAGAGTTATGTTGGGTCAGGGGGCTTGATCCAGGGTTGAGAGTTTTCTCACATCGATTTATTGGGGGAAGTTTTTTGAAAGATTGTAACATAACCCAATTGGGTTATGAGGTTGGGTCCAGGTTTATTAAATTGGTTAGAAGGCTAGCCAGTTGGTTGGTTGTAACCAATTAGGAATCCCAACCATGTGAGGTATCCTAATCAGTTTGTTATTGGCCCAAGACAAGTCCTGACCGTCCATATGATTGAGTCCTAACAGATTCAAGAAGTTGTTAGCTCAAGATGAGTCCAAGAAGTCCAAGATAGTTGACACCCAAATTGAGGAGGATTTTACCACCCACTCTTCTATATGAAGAGGGGGCGTGCGTGAACTTGGAGGGCATCCAAGAGGGGCCGACCCCATTGGGGTCTCTCGGTTTGCAGAGAAGCCAACCAAGGTTTGGAGCGTGAAGACACCTCACGATCATGAGAAGACCATGAGGGGTTGATCTTGGAGCATCCCCCTTGGGGTGAGACAACGTGGAGGGTCTTCCACGTGGGGACTTGGCCGTGAGAGGATCCTGCGTGAGGTAGTCTGCAAGTGGAGCTCTTCCCGATAAGAGGAGGCACGATCATGGCTTAGGCTTGCAGAGAGGCGCACGTGAGAAAGATATCACGTGGATGGCTTGGTACTGTGGGGTGTTCCACGAGGTTTTGGAGAAGAGAACCTGCGTTTAGGGCTGGAAGTGGGCTCAAGCCGGCCCGATGGGCTTCGGTCATGCCCGATATTGTGCCAGGCTTCAAGTTAGACCTAAATAAATTCAGGCCGGGCTTGGGCTTTTTAATAAAACCCATCATATTTTTAGGCCAAGCTTGGGCATTTCTTTGACCCAGCCTGAACACGGCCCAAAAGGACTGGGCCCGAGCCAAGCCCGATATAAGGCCCGAAATATCCCTATGTCAGCTTGATGGATTTTATAAAACCCACTCGGCATGAAGGGTCCAAAGGGAAGGGAATGTCTCTAGGGTTTTCTCCATAGACTCCACTTCTCCGTTTTCTCCTTCGAGTCGTCGTCTTTAAGGTTTTGCCATCTGGCTTGTCCCCTCCTCACATTCCGATCAGGCGAGCATCATTGTTCGATCACCGTGGCTGGCCTTTTTGCTTCCACCATTCCGAACTTGTTGCCCAGGTGGCTTTCCAAGAGGGGGGTGAATTTGGATTATGAAAACTTTAGCAAGTATATGCAATTTAAAAAACCTTTTGATATTGTGGTACAATATGCAATGCGGAAGTAATTAAATAAATGCAATAAAGTAAAGTAAGCACAATCACAAACATAAGGAATTTAGAGTGGTTCGGAGTAACCCGCTCCTACGTCCACTACCCAAGCACTACTTGGGATTTTCACTATATCCCGTAATCGGAATACAGTCGAATTGTTTTAACAGGCTCACAATCCAAATCTATACACTTTGGTTTTACCGGGATCACCAAAGAAAACCCTATACCCTTTAGTTTAAAACATGATCACCAAAGAAACCTGTTGGCTCTACCTAGTGATTTTGATGAATAACAAAACGTTGAGTACATATTGTGTACTAATGTTTGTTTCTAGTTATAAGTTTTCAGGAAACAAGCACCTCAAATTTTCAAAATTAAAGTATCGTGACACGCTGTGGCACGAAGCATCCTTCACGATTTGAGGAGTATTTTACATGCAAAAAGGGGTTAAATGAGTTCAATTATTGCTTAATTACATTGCATTTAAGTTTCATAATCAACACTTGTGTTTTTGGCTTGAATTGTACTTAATTTTTAATATTACAGAACCAAGTGTTGACACCTGGAAGGCTAAGTGTCGACACTTCAGCATTTGGTACGCAAAAAAATTTCTTGGCACGCCAAGTGTTGATACCCGGAATTCAAGTGTCGACTCCTGAAGCTCAATTGTCGACACTTAAGTTCCTAAGTGTCGACTCAAGGCCTAAGATTTTTTGAAAATCCAGAACTTGGTCAATGGAGTGTTTTTGTGTCAAGTGTCGATACCTGTAAATCAAGTATCGATACTTGAAAGTTCAAGTGTCGACACCTGGAAATCAAGTGTTGATACCTGACAGCCAAGTGTCGACACCTGACAACCAAGTATCGACACTCGGGTTCTGACAATCCTAACAGATCTATTTTTTTTGAAGTACAGAAACATCTTTTCAAGTTCCAAAAGGCTAGATTCGAAGCTCCAATGGTCACAAATCATTTTTTGGAAGTTTTTGAAGTATTTGAGCTTTACCAAACTCATTATTGAAGCATTAAAGTCCATTCAAAGCCCAAAAGTCAATATTCTCTCAAGAACTTCACTTCAAAAGCCATTTAAAGAGTGATTACCTGAAAAAGCTTACAAGCCTATCCTTTCAACATTCCAAAAAGAGAGCTTGAAGAATATTCAAAGGAGAAGACAAGACAAAGCATCAACTTGAGCCTCAAAGCTTCCATTCTACTCTTGAAGAGAGTTTGTTTTGTTTATTTGAATTGTATATTTGAAATTCTCTTATGATTTGACCTAGCTTTCAAGGTTTTCTTGAAAGTAGGTTATTATGGTTGTTGGTAAGCCAAAGGGATAAAACCAACTAGGGTTGACTTGTGAGCCTGAAGACAAAACAAGTGTAAAGGTTTGTTGGCGAGCCTAGGTGATAAAACCAACATAGGTTTTGACTTGTGAGCCTTTGAAAAAACAAGTCGGCTGTAATCTTGGAGAGATTATAGTAGAATTTTCAAGGGTGGCTTGGGGAGTGGATGTAGGTGCTAGGTTTGCACCGAACCATTATAAACCTTATGTTTGTGTATGATTATCTCTTCTATCTTTTGCTCTTTATTTCTTGCACTCTATTTATTGCTCTCCACTTCATATAATCTAGTGCATCAATTTTATTACTCACAAACACCACAAGGCCTGCACATTATTGCTTTAAATTTTTTAAAAGACTCAATTCACCCCCCTCTTGGGCTCCATTTCTGGGTAACAAGTGGTATCAGAGCGTCGGTACTCTCTTGTAGGTCCAAGAATCTTGAGTAAAAGATCATGGCAGTCCTAATAGGAATGGGTGTTGTTGAAGGTCAAGCTTCAAACCGTGCCCCACTGTTTAATGGCACGAATTACACTTATTGGAAAACTGGCATGCGTATATTCATTCAAGCCATTGATTATAATCTTTGGAGGACACTCATAAAAGGTCCTTATCAGCCTACTATGTTGGTTAATGGCATTCTCACTCCAAAAATAGAAGATGATTGGGATGAGAATGATATTAAGCAAATAGAGCTTAATGCGAAGGCTATGAATCTATTGTTTTACTCTCTTGATCCGAGTGAATTCAATAGAATATCCAACTGTCTCTCCGCTAAAAAAATCTGGGACACACTTGAGGTTATCCATGAGGGTACACACCAAATGAAAACTACTAAAGTTAACATGCTCATTCACACATATGAAATGTTTAAGATGGAACCTACTCAATCTATATGTGAGATGTATACTAGGTTCACAAATATTGTGAATGGCATGAGAAGCTTAGGAAAGATTGTATCTAATGGTGAACTTGTAAATAAACTTCTCAGGTCTCTTCTGGCTTCATGGGATGCCAAGGTGACAGCCATAGAGGAAGCCAAGGATGTCAACACTCTATCCCTCGAGCAATTGTTAGGCTCATTAATGACTTATGAGCTTTCCTTAAGACAAAAGAACGTGGATGTTAATAAGAAGAAGAAAGTGATCACTTTCAAATCTACCACAAGAGAAGAGTCAAGCGATGAATCCGAAGAAGAAGATAAAGAAGATGAAGAAGATGAGACGGCTCTAATGGCAAGAAAGTTCAAAAGTTTATAAGGAGAAATACAACTTCAAGAAGAAACCTCTGAAAGGTGAGCCAAGCAAAGAGAAAGAAAATGAGAAAGATAAGGAGCAGCCCACATGTTTTAAATGTAAGAAACCGGGCCACTTCAAGATGGATTGCCCCTTACTTAAGAATAGCAGAAGAAAACTAAGAAAGAAAGCCATGATGGCAACCAAGAGTGACAGCGAAGACTCCAGCTTTAAGGAAGAACAGCAAGAAGTTGCAAACTTCTGTTTGATGGCGGATCATGATGAGGTACTATCCGAAACTGAAAATGAATTTATATTTGATGAACTGTATGAAGTTTTTGATGAATTAGTTATAGAATTTTAAAAACTAAAATCAAAATATAAAGAACTAAAAAGACAAAATCTGGATTTAGTCAAAGCTAATGACAAGTTTTCAAATGAAAATGATCGCCTACTTCTTCAAAACAAAAAGTTAAATGATAGGATTTCTGCTCTTGAAAAAGAAAAAGAAACTTTGAAAAAGAAAAACTTTTCTGTATCAAATGAAAACTCTTCAAAATAGAACAAAGAAATTTTGGAAGAAAATAAAAAATATAAAGAAGAAATTGAAAAGTTAAAACCTTTTGTTGATAAATTTACATATAGTTCTGAAAAATTAAATATGCTTTTAAATAATCAAAGAGCTATTTTTGATAAAGCTGGTTTAGGTTTTAGAACTAAGAAAAAATATAAAATTTTCAAAAATTTCTTTGTGCCGCCTGCATCTTCATCCATTACTTGTTATGCCTGTGGTATTGTAGGGCATAAATCTTACTTGTGCAATAAGAGAAAATTGAGTAATGTTAAAAAAATCTGTGTTCCAAAAGGAACCATTGCCACTAACCTAAGAGGACCCAAGATGACTTGGGTACCTAAAATCTCCACTTGTTTTTTATTGTTGGTATGCCTTGCAACCAATAAAAGAAGAATGTGGTATCTCGACAGTGGTTACTCAAGACATATGACAGCAGATGTGGAGCAGTTCTCATCGCTCGAATATCAAAATAGTGGTAATGTGACTTTTGGTGATAATAAAAAGGGCAAGATTGTTGGAATTGATAAAGTCCATATCACCCCTTATACTTATATTGATAATGTATTATATGTTGATGGTTTGAAACATAATTTACTTAGTATTAGTCAATTTTGTGACAAGGATTTCAAAATTACTTTTGAATCTTCTATGTGCATTGTTTCTAGTTTAGATGACAATGACATCAAGTTCATTGGTCATAAGCATGACAATATCTATATGGTTGATATTGATGATCTTCCTATTCAAAATGGTCAATGCCCTGTGGCAATGGAAGCCAAGATCAATGAAACTAGTTGGCTTTGGCATCATAGACTAGGACATGCTAGTATGCATTTGATTTCAAAACTTAGCAAAAAGAATTTGATAAAAGATTTGCCAAAACTCAGTTTTGAAAAGGACAAGATTTGTAGTGCATGCCATCTTGGAAAATAAACCAAATTATCTTTTAAACCAAAAGGAGTAATCTTTATATCTAGACCCTTAGAGTTGCTTTATATGGATCTCTTTGGGCCAACTAGAATATCTAGTTTGAGAGGTAAGAAGTACAGTCTAGTTATTGTAGATAATTTCTCATGATTTACATGGATCATGTTTTTAGCACACAAAGATGAAACATTTTCTGAATTCATTAGATTTCATAAAAGAGTTTCAAATGAAAAAGGTGTTTCAATCGTATCTTTGAGAAGTGATCATGGAACGGAATTTGAAAATTCTGATTTTGATAAATTTTGTATTGATAATGGCATTCATCATAATTTTTCAGCATCTATGACACCTCAACAAAATGGGATGGTAGAAAGAAAAAATAGAACTCTTGAAGAAATGGCACGTACCATGCTTTGTGAAAATGACTTACCTAGATATTTTTGGACGGAAGCCATAAACACTGCTTGTTATGTTTTAAACCATGTTTTAATCCGATCGATTTTAAAGAAAACACCGTATGAGCTTTGGAAGGGTAGAAAATATTCAATTCGATATTTTCGTGTTTTTGGATACCGTTATTTCATCTTAAATAATGGTAAAGATAATTTGAGTAAATTTGATGCCAAGTCAAATGAGGGTATCTTTTTAGGCTACTCTACATCTAGCAAGGCATACAGGGTCTTCAACAGAAGAACACTTGTTGTTGAATAATCCATACATGTTGTGTTTGATGAATCTAACCAGAAATCTTCTAGAAAAGAAGATGTGCTTAATGATGAAACAGGTACCAAAAGAACTGAAAAGGTGAACAACAATGAAGAGCCTACAAAGGAATAAGAAGTTGATCAAAATAATGAAGGAGATCAAGTACAAGGTGATGAAAACACATCTACAGTCGATCCTCTATCCAAAGAATGGAGGTATGCTCATGGACACCCCAAAGAACTTATCATTGGTGATCTATCTAAAGGTGTAAGTACTCGATCATCCCTTAGGAATGTTTGTGATTATTTAGCTTTTGTATCTCAAATTGAACCTAAAATTATAGAAGAAGTTGAAAATGATTGTAATTGGATTAATGCTATGCAAGATGAACTTAACCAATTTAAAAGAAATAATATTTGGACTTTAGTAGATAGGCCTTCAAATGTTTCAATTATTAGCACTAAATGGGTTTTTTGGAATAAACTTGATGAAAATGGTATTGTTACAAGAAATAAGGCTAGACTAGTTGCCAAAGGATACAATCAAGAGAAAGGGATTGATTTTGATGAAACATTTTCTCTTGTAGCTAGACTTGAGGCAATTAGGCTATTATTGGCTTTTGCTTGTTTTATGGATTTTAAATTATTTCAAATGGATGTCAAAAGTACCTTTTTGAATGGTTTTATTGAAGAAGAGGTTTATGTTGAACAACCGCCTAGTTTTGAAAACCATGAATTTCCAAACCATGTTTTCAAACTTCATAAAGCTTTGTATGGTTTGATACAAGCTCCTAAAGCTTGGTATGATTGTTTAAGTTCTTTCTTGCTCAAAAATAATTTTACCAGAGGTAATGTTAACAAAACTTATTTTTGAAGAAAAAGAATGATGATCTCTTAGTAGGATAAATATATGTAGATGATATTGTTTACTCTGGTCTTGATTTTGATGATTGACAAAATGTTTAAGTATATATGAGTACTAATTATATTTTAAGTATATTTTTCAGATCTTAGTACTCAACCATGTTGAATGAAGAAATGCTTGTATTTCAGTTGAGAAAGTCCTTAAATTAATGAAAAATCAAGTATATGGACTTTGGAATTAATATGGAAGGACTTGAAGAGGTTAAAGTTTCTATTTGAAAATGTTTCAGCAATGGCACAGGCAAGTGTCGACACTTGAAAATGAAGTGTCGACACCTGAGGAACAAGTGTCGACACTTGAAGAGTGAAGTTTCGACTCAAGGCCTGAGACAAACAGAAAACTTCAGAAAGCTCCTTCAGTGAAGTGTCGACACCTGGAGCTGAAGTGTCGACACTTGGAAGTGAAGTGTCGACACCTGGAAACTGAAGTATCGACACTTGAAACTAAAGTGTCGACACCTGGAGCTGAAGTGTCGACACTTGAACAGTAACGGCTAGTTTTCTGGGCTGCAGAACTTCTCCAACTTGCTTCCAAACGATCATATTTTCCTCCCTAACGGTTATAAACGGTCATTTAAGTGTTGGGAGGCTATATAAACATCAAAAATCAATTGGGGAAGTAATCCTTTGGTGAGATTTTTGAATATTCTTCAAGGATTCAAGAGTTGAGTGGTTCAAGCCTTCAAGCTTCCAAGTTTCAAAGAAAGCATCCAAAGTTCATATCCTCAAGCATCAATCAAAGGCTTCATCAACTTGAAGACAAGATCTTCATCAACTCTCAACGGGCTTCAAAGAGATATTTGCTTTATTTTAGAAAGCTTTTATTGTATTCATTTATACTTGCTCTTACATTGTTTTACTTAAGGTTTTTTGTGAGCCTTGGAAAACCAAAGAGGTTTTTGGTGAGCCTTGGAAAACCAAAGTGGTTGTTGGTAAGCCTTGAAACCAACTAGGGTTTTACTTGTGAGCCCGAAGCCAAAACAAGTTGTTTAGATTCTTGGTTATCCCGTAAAATCAAGGGTGGTTGTTGGTGAGCCTTGAAACCAACTAGGGTTTGACTTGTGAGTTCGAAGACAAAACAAGTTGTAAAGGTTGTTGGTGAGCCTAAGTTATAAAACCAAACTTAGTGGAATTCCCAAGGGGTTCTTGGGGAGTGGATGTAGGTGCTTGGTTGGCACCAAACCACTATAAATCTTTGTGTTTGTGTGATTGTTCTCTTTATGCTTTTATTTCATTATTTCCACTGCATTTATTTGAAATACACAAGCACTTAAATTGCATTATCATATACTTGCTTTAGTTCATCTTTTAAATAATACAAAAGTTTTATAAAACCCAATTCACCCCCCCTCTTGGGTTGCCTACGTGGGCCTTCAATTGGTATCAGAGCTCGATGCTCTGATTGAAAATCTAACGATTTTGAGTTAAAGATTATGGCAACCCTTGTAGGTATTAGTGTTAGACCACCATTTTTCAATGGCATAAATTAGACATTTTGGAAAACTCGCATGCGCATCTATATTCAATCTATTAGTTATCTTCTTTGGAAAATTATTGTTAGTGGTCCTCATATTCCTTCCATTTTGGTTAATGGCATTTCCATTCCAAAGCTCGAAGAGGATTGGAATGAATATGACATTAAACAAATTGAAATCAATGCTAAAGCAATGAACTTGCTTTATTGTGCATTGGACTTAAATGAATTTAATAGAATTTCTACATGCACATCAGCGAAGAAAATATATGACACACTTGAAGTTACTCATGAGGGTACTCTTCAAGTGAAGAACACTAAAATTAATTTGCTTATACATTCTTTTGAAATTTTTGAAATGATGCATTATGAATCTATATCTGATATGTTTTCAAGATTTATGACTATTATTAATGAATTAAAAAGTCTTGGCAAAATCTATACTAATGCTGATTTGGTGAATAAAATTCTTAGATCCTTGCCAAAATCATGGGATCCAAAGGTGACGGCGATCCAAGAAGCTAAAGATGTAGAAACCTTACCTTTGGAGGAGCTTATCGGTTCACTCATGACCTATGAGTTGAACTTATGGCAAAGGATAGTGGAAGCTGATACAGAAAAAAAAATAATAGCTCTCAAGGCCAAAAAGAAATTCAAGGCAATGATGGCAACTTGGAGCGATAGCGAAGATTCAAATACGGATGATGAAGTTGCCCATCTTTGTTTCATGACAAATAAGAAAAAGGTATGTGCTAAAAATAATTATGATTTTACCTTTAAAGAATCACATGATGCATCTAATGATCTTGTGCATGAATATAGATTGCTAAAAATTGAGCACAAGAAATTAAATAGGCATGTAGATTCATTTTCTCTTGACAACACCAATCTTGCAAATAAAAATGATGATTTAAATGCCAAGATTGATATTTTGAAAAATGAAAAGAATAATTTTTCTAAAGAAAAAGAATTTTTAGAAAAAGAAAATGTTATTTTAAAAGATTTATGTGATAAAGTTTTTAATGAGAAAAATATTTTGATTGAGGAAAAGAAGCAAAAACTTTTGAAGAACTTCAATATTCCTGCTTCTTTCAATTTTTCTTATAAATGTGGGTTCAATGCTTATCCTTCTAGATTAAGAAAAGTTTGGGTTCCAAAAGGAACCATAATTACTAATCATAAAGGACCCAAGAAAGTTTGGGTACCAAAAATGTCCACTTAATTTGTTTTGCAGGAATGTCTTGCAACTCAACATGAAGAAAGGAAGTTCTTGAAAAGAGGTTGTACAAGACAATTTAAAGAAGTGGACAAGCTACATTTTGGACTAAATGGTAAAAGGAAGGATTATGTATATTGGTAAATTATAAACATCTCCTTCCATAATTAAAAATGTAGATTAATTTTTATTGCATCAATTACTTTGAAAAATTATTTTAAATAGTTAATTAGAATCAAGTTTGGACTTATCATCATTGGCTATGATCATGAACTTTTTGGTGTTGATGAATTTCATGCTATCATGATTAAATTTATGATTGTAAGACCTTCACTTGATTTTGATTAATGTATTTCATGAAAAATACTTTTAAAGATGCATATTGATTTGAAAAATATTTTAATTGATTGATTAGAATCAAGCTTAGACTAATAATCATTTATTGTGATCATGACCATTTTGATGTTGATGGTATTCAAGCTCTCATGGTCAAACTTGTGATTATTAGATCTTCACTTAATTTTGATTAATATAGTTTCTAAATTATTTCAAGTGAAATGCTATGATTTATATGTTTTTATTTTTGGCATCTATGCATAATCTAGAAATGATTTGGATCAAGTATAGAACTAGTAGTTAAGGGTTACTTTTAAGAAGAATGTATGCTTATTGACAAACCCTTGCTCTAATAGCTAGACTTGATATCATATTACTTCTAGCATTTGTATGGATATCAAATCATCTTAAAATGAATTTGAAATAATGCTAAAAGCTTTTATGCGATATAAATGCTTTGTATTTTGAAAATCATGAATATCTTGAAAAATTTCAAATCTTGATGCATAAGCTTTCATGTTTTATTCCTGAAATAAATGCATATTTTTAAAGGAGGAATAACATTTAGGGGGAGCATCCAAAGATTTGTTATCATATTTGATGCTTTGAATATCTTGTTGATATCATGTGCTTACATTATGTGGTATCTTGTTCAATTTATATCATATTCAATTTATATCAAAAATATTTGATTTCATGCATTGATTTTGATGACCTACTTGCTATTCTTTTCAACTTCATTCCCACTTTGTATTGCCTTTTACCCTTTTTTCATGATGTCAAAAAGGGGGAGAAAATTGTTAAGTATGAAAGGGGAAGATTGGATAAACATGAAAAATCATTTGAGAAATGAAAGAAAGTGCAAAAGGGGGAGAAGAATGTAAAATATTTTTATCTAAAGGAAAGAATTAGTAAGAAGAAGAAATTTTGAAAATTTAAATTTTTTTGCATATTTTGAAAAATATTTTTGAAGATTTTTTGGATCATATTTTGAGGGGGAGCTTGGTGCTTATTGTTTTGAGCTTACATGTTTATCTTATTGTTAATCTTTTTTAAGCTTACCCTATTCATATACTTAAAGGTTTTGTCATCATCAAAAAGGGAGAGATTGTTGACTCTGGTCTTGATTTTGATGATTGACAAAATGTTTAAGTATATATGAGTACTAATTATATTTTAAGTATATTTTTCAGATCTTAGTACTCAACCATGTTGAATGAAGAAATGCTTGTATTTCAGTTGAGAAAGTCCTTAAATTAATGGAAAATCAAGTATATGGACTTTGGAATTAATGTGGAAGGACTTGAAGAGGTTAAAGTTTCTATTTGAAAATGTTTCAGCAATGGCACAGGCAAGTGTCGACACTTGAAAATGAAGTGTCGACACCTGAGGAACAAGTGTCGATACTTGAAGAGTGAAGTGTCGACTCAAGGCCTGAGACAAATAGAAAACTTCAAAAAGCTCCTTCAGTGAAGTGTCGACACCTGGAGCTGAAGTGTCGACACTTGGAAGTGAAGTGTCGACACCTGGAAACTGAAGTGTCGACACTTGAAACTAAAGTGTCGACACCTGGAGCTGAAGTGTCGACACTTGAACAGTAACGGCTAGTTTTCTGGGCTGCAGAACTTCTCCAACTTGCTTCCAAACGGTCATATTTTCCTCCCTAACGATTATAAACGGTCATTTAAGTGTTGGGAGGCTATATAAACATCAAAAATCAATTAGGGAAGTAATCCTTTGGTGAGATTTTTGAATATTCTTCAAGGATTCAAGAGTTGAGTGGTTCAAGCCTTCAAGCTTCCAAGTTTCAAAGAAAGTATCCAAAGTTCACATCCTCAAGCATCAATCAAAGGCTTCATCAACTTGAAGACAAGATCTTCATCAACTCTCAACGGGCTTCAAAGAGATATTTGCTTTATTTTAGAAAGCTTTTATTGTATTCATTTATACTTGCTCTTACATTGTTTTACTTAAGGTTTTTGGTGAGCCTTGGAAAACCAAAGAGATTTTTGGTGAGCCTTGGAAAACCAAAGTGGTTGTTGGTAAGCCTTGAAACCAACTAGGATTTTACTTATGAGCCCGAAGCCAAAACAAGTTGTTTAGGTTCTTGGTTATCCCGTAAAATCAAGGGTGGTTGTTGGTGAGCCTTGAAACCAACCAGGGTTTGACTTGTGAGTCCGAAGACAAAACAAGTTGTAAAGGTTGTTGGTGAGCCTAAGTTATAAAACCAAACTTAGTGGAATTCCCAAGAGGTTCTTGGGAGTGGATGTAGGTGCTTGGTTGGCACCGAACCACTATAAATCTTTGTGTTTGTGTGATTGTTCTCTTTATACTTTTATTTCATTATTTCCACTGCATTTATTTGAAATACACAAGCACTTAAATTGCATTATCATATACTTGCTTTAGTTCATCTTTTAAATAGTACAAAAGTTTTATAAAACCCAATTCACCCCCCCTCTTGGGTTGCCTACGTGAGCCTTCAGATATCATATTCGGTGCTACTAACGAAACTCTTTGTCAAGAGTTTGCGGAGTTAATGCAGGGTGAGTTCGAGATGAGCATGATGGGAGAACTTAATTTCTTCCTCGGACTCCAGATAAAGCAAACCAAAGAGGAGATCTTCATCAACCAAGCTAAGTACACAAAAGAAATACTTAAGAAGTTTGGGATGGAGAACACCAAGTCATTAGGTACGCCTATGAGCTCCTCTTGTAGACTTGACAAGGATGAATCAGGTAAATCTATTGACCAAAAACTATATCATGGAAAGATTGGTCTATTGTTATCTCTTACTGCTAGTAGGCCAAATATTATGTTTAGTGTTTGTATGTGTGCTAGATATCAGTCTAATCCAAAGAGTCTTATCTTTTGGCTATTAAATGCATACTTAGATATCTATCTGGCTCAATTAAAATTGGTCTTTGGTACTTTAGAGATTCTTCATTTGAATTGATTGCTATTCTGATGCTGACTTTGCTGGGTGTAAACTTGATCGTAAAAGTATCAGTGGAACTTGTCAGTTTCTTGGAGTAAATTTGATCTATTGGAGTAGCGAGAAACAGAATTTGGTTGCTCTATCTACGGTGGAAGTCGCATATATAGCAGTTGGAAGCTATTGTGCTCAAATCCTATGGATCAAACAACAACTCGAAGATTTTGGCATTAAACTAATTAAGACACCCATAAGATGTAACAATACTAGTGCAATCAATCTAACTAAGAATCCTGTGTAACATTCAAGAAGTAAACATATTAAAATAAGACATCATTTCATAATAGATCATATACAAAACTCTAATGCGGTACTTGAATTTGTATGTACTGATGATCAATTAGCTGATGTGTTTACCAAACCCTTGAGTGAAGAGAGATTTTGTATGATTAGAAGAGAGTTAGGTACCATTGATCCATTCTCCTAGAACTCTCTCAAATTCCATCTTATCCAAGTTGTTTTTACTCAAAAATCACTCTTATTAAGTTCCAAAAGCTTTTAAAAACTTTCCTTGAATTTTTGAAAATTTTTCTGATTTTCTTTGGGAATTTCTTGGCTAAGTGTCGACACTTGGATTTTGCAAAGTGTCGACACCTGACCAAGTGTCGACACTTGAAAAATTCCAAGTGTCGACACTCGCAAAAAAATCTGACTTTTTTAAGGCAAACCGAGATTTTGTATTTTACTTTCCCCCATTTTTTCTCGAGCTCCTGTGGTCCCCAAAAACTTCTCAACCTTCCAAATCATCAATTTCCCTCTTTACCCCACTGAAATCAGGTAATCCCCTTCTCTTTTTCATTTTTTTGAAACCGTGTAACCTAGTTTCCTTAATTTCCATCCATTTTAATGTATTTAACTCGGATTTTTTGAAGTTTTGAATCGTTTGGAAGTCTCCTTTTTGAGGAAATCATGTTTGAATGCATTTATCTTGGATTTCCCTCGGATTTTGACCAATTTCATACTCAATCCATCCGTTTTTCATGATTTCACTGTTGCATTGGTTTTTTGGCCGAAAATTCCAAGGTTTTCATATTTCTTAGCTATTTATTGGTATTTCTCGGATTTCATTCATGTGGAAGGAGTATTTGTGTTGATTTCATGGTATCTTACTCCTCTTTCCACTATTTTGTTGTTTGATTACTTGTTTTTGACCTAAAACCCAAATGTGTTTTGTTTTTAACCCTAATATTATGGGTTTATTGTATATGTTTCAACTTGTCCTAGTTTACTAATTTTATAAACTTGTAAAATATATTGGGATAAATTTCATAACCCAAATATGTTTTATAAATTTTATAACCCAAATGTGTTTTATATGTAGGGATGACTTTCCCTCTTTTCAAACTGTTAAAACTATTTTTTAACCCTCATTTTCATGTTTTTGGAGAAAATCATCTTGATTCTTATCTCTGATTTCAAAACAAACCCTAGCTTTCTTTAATCTAGTTTCCTTCTTTTAGGAAAACCTAAGTTTGATTAGTTGCTTCCAATCTAACCCTTCGTTGATCTTTCGTTCCTAGCTTGCTTGAATCTTCTTCCTTTCCCTTCTTGTTCAGCTTATTGTAATGGGTCCAAGGAAGAGACTAGCAGTTAGGAGTAGGACTGGACGTTGTTCTGAGAGGAGGACTAAGGCCAGACACGATGTAGGACTGGCTAGTAGTTCTACAGCTCCAGGTTCCCCCCATGCAGAGAGGATGGCAGGAAAGGCTGTGGCAACTGGCAGACAGATTGACTTAGAGTTCCTTGACAGACAGCACTTCCAGATTTGACGGACACTCACAGATGCTGGAATAGTACTTTTTTGCACCATGCAGGAGAGGTACTATCCTCATCTAATGAGGGAGTTATATGGTGCTTTGGATTGCCGTCGACTATTATGGAGCACCACCGTCAAGGGTGTGGAGATCTCATTGACAGAGAAGCTACTGAGCAGAGTATGGGAGATTCCTCATCGAGGTATCAGTGTTTTTTCAGTAGAGGATAGAGAGGCAGCTTTCAGGTACATTCTTGAGTGAGAGAATGTTCGCGGAGTGACTATGGTCACCACGAACCAGTTGTCAGTGGAGATGCGCCTTCTACATCATATCACCGCCCGTATCCTACTTCCGAAGACTGGACAATTTGACTTCATCATAGAGAGGGAGCTGATGCTGATGGTCAGTCTGACCTAGAGGAGATTGATTGATTTACCCTCGCTGATGTTGGTTCAGATGTGTGATGCAGTGACATAGAGGCGACATTGTCTACCATACGGGATGGCGCTGACCCATCTATTTAGAGCTTATAGAGTTTCTTTGGAGGGGGAGATCCTCAAGGAGATTCTACTTACCGATGTTTATGACGAGCGGTCACTACACCGCATGGGATATCGGTTGTCCAGGTCGCTGGGTTCGGAGAGAGTCTGGATAGGAGCCAAACGAGGAGGATGAGATCAGAGAGGCTAAGGTTGGGCCATCAGGGCTAGTTAGTACATCTCCTCAGGCTGCTCCAGCATCAGAGGCAAAGCCAGTGACTCCTACAGCTACACCTTCGGCTCCTCCTCTGTCGTCTATAGAGTTATCCTTTGAGGAGAACACCCGACAGCAATTTGCTGAGGTACGAAGGGAGATTGTAGGACTTGGGGTGCGGTCGACTCAGCTGAGGATTGAGATAGAGGGCCTTAAAGCCCACATAGCTTCTGAGCATGCTGAGTTACGATACATCATGGAGGCTGGATTTGCATGTATCGAGGAGTTACTCAGATCTTTTGTTCCTCCAGCAACTCCTGCAGCTCCACCAGCTGATGACGATGATGATGACCACCCAGACGGACATGTTGACACTGATGAGGGTGGTACTGATGCTGATGATGGAGAGGGTGATGGTGATCCCAGTGATGAGAGTTCATATGGCAGTGTGGATCGTGCTGGTCATTATCAGATGCTTAGTAGAGATGATCCTCCAGCTACACCTGCAGTTCCTCCTCCAGCTGATTTAGTTGATTCCACACTGGATTTCATTACATCGACTAAGATTTTATCCCCTCCTTCCACTAGATCTTCTAGGGTTGTACCCTTACTAGGACCTTCTGGCCGTACTAGGAGTCGTAGGGCCTTAGCCCAGGGACCTCTTAAGGCATTGTTCCTAGATCTAGGATTAGCGCACCATTTACTCTTGAGCTTCCATCTGATGAGGACTAACCTCACAGATGTTGTATGTTGTTTATGATTTATGTCTCATGATGTATTTTGATTGTTTCAGTGTTGCTGATGAGTCAGCAAATTTTGTACTGAAAATATTACTTGATATATATATATATATATGCATTTCAACTTGATGTTTACAATTTTTGATTTCACTATGATTGAAGTTGATGCTCTACATTTACTTTTTGGCTCTGATGTTTGTTAACTCTTGAAAAACTATTTCTTGTATCAACTCTGATACTCTACTACTTTTTGTCTCCATGCTTGTTTTAAGGGGGAGCTTACTCCCTTTTTCTAATGATTGACAAAAAGGGGGAGTAGAATTATATAATTTTGATTAATCTAAATTTCAAATTTGATATTGCATACTATTCCTCAAAACTTGTTCTGATTAGAATTGTCTTACTAAGGGGGAGATTCATCCTTTGATATTGCAAGTTGTGGTTGTATGAGCTTAAAATCATATTTATGAAATACCATATCTGAAATTTGAAATTAAATGTTGATATACTCAAGTTTTTGTCATCATCAAAAAGGGGGAGATTGTTGGCTCTACCTAGTGATTTTGATGAATAACAAAACGTTGAGTACATATTATGTACTAATGTTTATTTCTAGTTATGAGTTTTCAGAAAACAAGCATTTCAAATTCTCAAAATTAAAGTATCGTGGTATGCTGTGGCATGAAGCATCCTTCACGATTTGAGGAGTCTTTTACATGCAAAAAGAGGTTAAATGAATTCAATTATTGCTTAATTACATTGCATTTAAGTTTCATAATCAACACTTGTATTTTTGGCTTGAATTGTACTTAATTTTGAATATTGCAGAACCAAGTGTCGACACCTGGAAGGCTAAGTGTCAACGCTTCAACATTTGGCATGCAGAAAAACTCCTTGGTATGCCAAGTGTCGACACCCGAAATTCAAGTATCGATACCTGAAACTCAAGTGTCAATACTTAAGTTTCCAAGTGTCGACTCAAGGCCTGAGACTTTTTGAAAATCCAGAACTTGGCCAATAGAGTGTTTTCGTATTAAGTGTCGATACCTGTAAATCAAGTGTCGATACTTGAAAGTTCAAGTGTCGACACCTGGAAGTCAAGTGTCGATACTTGATAGCTAACTGTCGACACTTGACAAACTAAGTGTCGACACTCGGGTTCTGATAGCCCTAACAGATATAGAAACGTCTTTTCAAGCTCCAAATGACTAGATTCGAAGCTCCAACGGTCACAAACCATTTTTTAGAAGTTTTTGAAGTATTTAAGCTTCACCAAACTCATTCTTGAAGCATTGAAGTCCATTCAAAGTCCAAAAGTCAATATTCTCTCAAGAACTTCACTTTAAAAGCCATTTAAAAAGTAATTCCCTGAAAAAGCTTACAAGCCTATCCTTTCAACATTCCAAAAGAGAGCTTGGAGAATATTCTAAGGAGAAGACAAGACAAAGCATCAACTTGAGCCTCAAAGCTTCCATTCTACTCTTGAAGAGAGTTTATTTTATTTATTTGAATTGTATATCTGAAATTCTCTTATGATTTGACTTAGGTTTCAAGGGTTTCTTGAAAGTAGGTTGTTATGGTTGTTGGTAAGCCAAAGGGACAAAACCAACTAGGGTTGACTTATGAGCCCGAAAACAAAACAAGTATAAAGGTTTATTGGTGAGCCTAGGTGATAAAACCAACACAGGTTTTGACTTGTGAGCCTTTGAAAAACAAGTCGGCTATAATCTTAGAGAGATTATAGTGGAATTTCCAAGGGTGGCTTGGGGAGTGGATGTAGGTGCTAGGTTTGCACCGAACCACTATAAACCTTGTGTTTGTGTATGATTATCTCTTCTATATCTTGCTCTTTACTTCTTGCACTCTATTTATTGCTTTCCACTGCATATAATCTAGTGCATCAATTTCATTACTCACAAATACCACAATGCCTGCACATTATTGCTTTAATTTTTTTAAAATACCCAATTTACCCCCCCTCTTGGGCTCCATTTATGGGTAACAAAACCCTACACCCTTTGGTTTTAAACAGGATCACCAAAGAAATCCTAATCTTGGTTTTATACCGGGATCACCAAGCACCCAAATTAGGTTTTCAAAAGGCTTACCTAAAAATCTTTAACCCTCTCTTAAGACACAGCCCCTTGCTGTTCTTAGAGAGAAAATAAAGATATATCAAAATGTAAAGCAACTATATAACAAACCGAGTTTGTTTAAGTGTTGCTGATGAAGATCAAAGTAAAGCCTAGCCTTGAATGCTCTTTATTAATTCTCTTCAAGCTGCTTCTTTACTTCTTCAAAGGTTGGATTCAATGATGAAAAATAGTTGGTGGAGCTTTGAATCCTATCTTAAATGCTCTTGAAATGAGTTGGTGAAAGACTTGAAGACTTTTCAACTTCCAAAGAATAATCAATGAATAATCCCTCAAAAAATTGTTTAATCCATAAAAAATACTCCCTTTTACAGTTTTCTATCAGAAATAGCCATTGTAGGGCCTAGGGAATTAAAATAGAGCTTTTGGAGGATTTTTTGAGCTCAAAAATGACATTCTGCAACTAGTCATTAGATTGCAAAAAATCATCACTCGAGTCGGCTCGAGGTCCAAGAGTCGGCTCGAAGTCTCAGACAGTCCATGTAAAAATTATGTACGAGTCGACTCTTCTGGGTTGAGTCGGCTTGAACTCTCAATCAGCATAAATTCAAATTTTTCTTGAGTCGGCTCTTCAAGGCTGAGTCGGCTCAAAGTCACAGTCACCAACAAACATAACTCTAGACGAGTCGGCTCTTCTGGGCTTGAGTCGGCTCGAGGTCTCAGTCTTCAAAAACATTGGTTCTTCATTCAGTCAGCTTTTGGGGCTTGAGTCGGCTCGAGATACTGAAATCCTGAAAATTTTTTGTACAGTGCTAGAAGGAGTCGGCTCTTGATCCATGAGTCGACTCTTACAAAAACTCCTTTTAATGCTTCAAACTTCTCCAAAGTTCTTCAAATCAAGAATCCAACAAGAACTAATCTACTCACTCTTATTTTCGTAATTTTTATAGCTCTTTTACAAGATTACATAGATAGAAAAAGTAGGGCTTTATAATTTGAAGTACATAAGAGTCTATACAATGTTGGAATACCTTTCAATCAATTAGAAAACCAACTAAAGTAAAGATAAATATTTTCCTACAAAAACTTCTCAAGTAATTGAAAGAATTAGTAAAGCATACATGCTCCAATATTTTGTGATCATCAAAACATTCCAGGGATCAACAATCTCCTCCTTTTTGATGATGACAAAACACTGGGCATGAACGAGATTTAAAAATATTTTACAATTACTATGTACCATATTCATATGTATCAAAGAATATTCAAAGTAGTGTGTATCAAACCAGATTAAGTATCAAATTGTTAAACTGAAGAGTATCAACACAGTGTATCATTTGTATCATCCATGCACTAAATATCAAAACTTCATAATATTAACTTGTATTTGAAGTGAGTTTAGTAAAAGCTTAACACAAGCTCCCCCTTACTAATATAATAATATTTTCTTTATATTTTTGTACTTAACTCATTTTCATATTCACAAGCTCACATTCATATTTGTCCAAACTTACATTTTCATGTGCACTCTTCTTTCCTTTCTCCCCCTTTTTGTCATAAGCACAAAATTATATAACAGGGAGAACATTCATTAACAAAATAAGTTATTCACAACATGTATCAGATGGAACGTAAAAGATATATATATATATATGAAAAGAGTGTTAATACAAGAGTGTTACAATACAAAAGTGCCACAGCACATCAAAAGTAGTATCACAAACAACATAAAATGCTAAACATAAAGTCCTAAAAATCAAAATGATGGACTAGGGTCATCATCACTAGGCTCTTCCTCACTAAAAGAAGAACCGACCTCTAAAATACCAGGAGCATGTTTGAATTTAGGGAACCTAGGTCTAAGGTCTCTAAGTCTGGTCCTAACAGGGGTTGTAGTCTTAGAGGTCCTAGGTTTAACTTTAGCTGGAGGCTCAGAAGAAATCATGATAGGTGTAGGTCATGCTAAAGGAGGATCAACAGATAAGGCAAGGGTGCTGGTAGTCGACAAAATCTCTGTCGCTGGAGTATCTCCAACATCAGTACTCGAATCCTCAGTACCAGTGCCAAGCTCAACAGGAGTAGTAGCTGTAGGAATGTTAGTAGAGTGTACTATATCTCCCTATCCACAATCTGTGTCAATATTTGGTCCTGCTGAAGAAGGAGGAGGTGCAGAATGATTGGCTGCTCTGATCTGCTGAAGAATAGATAGAATCTCCTGAAAACCATGATGCATCTCTGTCTGAAGTGCTATTATCCTGGCATCTGTCTTTGCTCTGCCTCTCTGAAGACTAGAGATCTCATACAGTATCAGCTGCAGTCTGCCATCTTCACCTGATCCAACAGTAGTAGATTTTCTGACAGGTGATCGAGGTGTAGAAGGAGCTGGCTCAGAAGGTCCAGCCTCATCACCATGTGAATCAGCCTCGGCATCCTGTCCCTATCCTGCCTGATCATCATCTCCTGAATCCTCATCAGAATGTGTCACTGGAAGTCCTGAACTCTTTCTGATCCAGTGACCCTCTATCTTTAGGAATCCCATCCTGGTCAAAGATTTAATATTGTATTTGTCTGTATGTAATAATGGTTTGCTATCCTCTCCAAACAAATCAACCTGAGCATCCCGAAAAAGCAAAGTGAAGACCATGCCATATGGAAGACATGCTATGCCCTACGAGCAGCTTCCCTTATCTGGGATAACATGATAAAAGGTAAGTTGAGGGCCTCCCCCTCAACCAAACATCTCATAAAGACTAGATCTCTCTCGCTCACCCAGTCAAATCTCCTAGTCCGGGATAGAAAAATGCAACTTATGATGTTATGTATCAACCTCATCTCCAATGAGAGTTGGTTCCCTGACATGTACCACACCAGTCACATTAGTCCTCTCAAGAATGATCCTTAATGTTTTCTATTTTTCTTTTAGAATCAAAAAGCTTTCTCCCTCTTAGGTATTTGGAGAATATCTAATAATTTCTGCTCACTGACCTCAATGTACTTCCCTTTCATAATAGATTCTATATGAAAAGCACCAAGTGACATGTTTTCAAAAAACTATCCGACTAGATTAGGAAATGTAGGTAGATTTAGCATACAAAATTCCTTCCATCCTTGTGCTATAAGCCAATCACCAATTTTCAGATTCTTCTATTCTAAAAAAGTGAAATCAATGCAATGGCCTAAGGTTACTTACCTATTGCCCATCAAAATTACCTGCCTTGGAGCTTCCAGTTCCTCTTCTTGCTCTTCCTGTGGCTCCACTACGGGATTTGAGGTGTCAAGCCTCCTTTTGGTCCTTTTCTCCTCTGCCACGGACCGTACAGCCCTTCTTGGCTTCTTCACAACGACTTTCCTAGGGGACATTTAGATTGGATTAGGGTTTAAGAAAGGTTTAGAGGTGTTCTAAGAGTGTTTCTTAGGTTAGGAATAGGAAACGGTTAAGGCAAAATAAGAAGGATGGAAAGATTTTACAATTTGAAACCTATGATGCCCTATTTAAAAAGCGTCAGCCCGACTCTCAAGTTGGCTCGCTAGAACAGCAGGGTGCTCGAGTCAACTTGAGCACAAATCTAGGTTAAAGCTCGAAAATCAGCAAAATAAAATTCTAAGGGTTTCTTAGTACTAGAGAAGGTGGTCATAAGCTCTAGAAAGAATTTTGAAATATCTAGATAATTTTTCCTTATTTTTGAAAAATTAGGTCAAAACTTTCAGTAAGGGTCACACAGACCTAACTCACCTCTAATCTTTTTAAATCTATCTTGGCTAAGAGGTTTGGTAAAAATGTCAGCAAGTTGATCTTCTGTAGGTACAAATTCTAATTCCACAACATTATTTAGAACATGATCTCGAATGAAATGATATCTAATTTCTATATGCTTAGTTCGAGAATGCTAAATTGGATTTCTAAATAAATTAATAGTACTAGTGTTATCACATTTAATAGAAATTTTAGATTGTACAATACCATAATCTTCTAGCTATTGCATGATCCACAACACTTGTGCACAATAGCTCCCTGCAGCCACATATTCTACTTTAGTAGTATACAGTGCTATAGAGTTCTGTTTATGACAATGCCGTGAAATCAAGTTGACACCTAGAAATTGACAAGTGCTACTTATACTTTTTCTATCAATCTTACAACCTCCATAATCAGCATCAGAATAACTAATTAACTTTAAAGATGAATGCTTAGAATACCATCATTCTAGATTGCATATGCCTTTAAGATATTTAATAATTTTTTTAATAGCAATGATGTATAATTCTTTTGGATTAGATTGAAAACGTGCACACATACAAGCACTAAATAAAATATCAGGTCTACTGACAATTAAATAAAGTAAAGAGCCGATCATTCCTCTATACAATTTTTGATCAACATTTGTGCCATTTTCATCTTTATCAAGTTTGCATGCAGGATTCATGGGTGTTCCAATTTCTTTACTGATTCCATGCCAAACTTTTTGATAATCTCTTTAATATACTTGGCCTGGTTGATCAGAATACCTTCCTTTGATTGTTTGATTTGAAGTCCAAGGAAGTAACTCACCTCACCCATCAAACTCATTTCGAATTCACCCTATATTAACTTAGCAAAGTCTTGACACAAAGATTCATCAGTAGATCCAAATATTATATCGTCAACATAAATTTGAACAACTAAAATATCATTGTCTTTTCTTTGAATAAATAAGGTAGTATCAACACTACCTCTCATAAAATCATTTTCAATTAAAAACTTACTTAATCTATCATACTAGGCTCTAGGTGCATGTTTAAGACCATATAAAGCTTTATTCAATTTAAAAACATGATTTGGAAATGTGTGATCGATAAAATCCGGTGGTTGTTCGATAAAAAACTTTTTCAGATAGAAAGTCATTTAGACATGCACTCTTTATGTTCATTTGAAATAATTTAAAATTCATAAAAAATACATATGCCAAGAGTAATCTAATAGCCTCTAACCTAGCTACCGGTGCATAGGTCTCATCAAAATCTATTCCTTCTTCTTGATTGTAACCTTGAGCAACTAGTCTAGCCTTATTCCTAATTACATTACCTTGCTCATCTAGTTTGTTTCGATAAACCCATCTAGTACTTATAATAGGGTAGTCATTAGGTCTTTCTACAAGTGTCCAAACATTATTTCTCCTAAATTGGTTTAACTCATCATGCATAGCTAACATTCAATTAGGGTCAGTTTCAGGTTCTTCTATAGTGTGTGGTTCTACATGAGATACAAAAGCAATCAAATCATGTGCATTCTTATGTGCAGCTCTAGTTCTAACACCTTGAGATGGATCTCATGTAATAAGTTCTTTAGGATGTGAGTATACATACCTCCATTCTTTAGGTATATTATCATGATTTTTGCTTACCACTTCTTCATGTTGTTCACTTGTTTGTTTGTCTTTGATAGTCAAATTCTTCAGTCCATGTTCAAGTGCACCTGCATCATCATCAGTACAATCTTTTTTTATAGAAGATGTAATGTCAGATTCATTGAAAACCACATATATTGATTCTTCCACAGTCAAAGTTCTTTTATTGAAAACTCGATAGGCTTTACTATTTGAAGAATAACCAAGAAAAACAGCCTCATCGGATTTTAAATCAAACTTACCAAGATTGTCTTTATCATTATTAAGAATAAAATATTTACAATCGAAAACATGAAAGTAATTGATATTTGGCTTTCTATTGTTCCATAATTCATAGAGGGATTTTCTAATAATGGGTCTAATTAAAACTCTGTTCAAAATATAGCAGGCTGTATTTACAGTTTTTGTCCAAAAGTATTTTGAAAGATTTCCTTCGCAAAGCATTGTTTTGGACATTTCTTCTAAAGTTCGATTCTTTCTTTCTACAACACCATTTTGTTATGATATTCTAGGAGCTGAGAAGTTGTGATCAATACCGTGCTTTATGCAAAAGTGATCAAAATGTTGATTTTCAAATTCAGTACCATGAACATTATGAATAGAAATAATAGAAAGATTTTTCAAATTTGAAACTCTTTTATAAAACTTTTTAAATACTTTAAAAGTCCCATCTTTATTTGTAATGAATAAAATCCAAGTGTATCTTGAAAAATCATCTACAATCACAAGGCCATATTTCATACCACCTAGGCTTGTTGTCCTAGTAGGTCCAAATAGGTCCATGTGAAGTAGCTCTAAGGGTCTAGTAGTAGAAACAATGTTTTTGGATTTAAAACTCCCTATCACTTGCTTTTCTAATTGACATGCATCACAGACATAATCAAAATTTATTTTGAACTTTGGCAAACCTTTAACCAAATCTTTTGAAATAAGTTTGCAATGGTATCCATACTAGCATGTCCAAGTCGCCTATGCCATAGTAAACTTGATTCCTTGCTCTTGTCATTCATTGCTACAAGACTTGTATTACTAGACATAGCTAGATCATTAAGATATACTATATAAATATTACCAAGTCTATGTCCAATGAACTTTGTACTAAAGTCAAGTGGATCAACTACTATACATATTGAAGACTTGAATAAAACATTAAAACCAATATCACAAAGTTGACTAATACTCAAAAGATTATGCTTTAACTTTTCTATAAGTAACACATTCTCAATAAATGTAGAAGGAGTCATTTTTATTTTACCAATATCGATTATCCTTCCTTTATGATTATCACCAAAGGTTACCATACCACCATCCTTTTGTTCTAGGATGAAGAATAGATAAATATCACCCGTCATGTATCTTGAACAGCTGCTATCTAGGTACCATCTTTTCTTTACATTTGTGGCTGTAAGACATCCCTGCAAAACAATTAGGTAATGGATTTAAGTACCCAAGCTTTCTTGGGTCCTTGCAAGTTAGTAAGATTGGTTCCTTTTGGAATCCATATTTTCTTGATTTTCTTCTTGCCATTATTTTTCACATGACACTCAAATGCTTTATGACCAACATTATTACAAGCATAGCATACAATTTTTGGCTTTGAATAAAAAGTATATGATGATGCAAATTTAGGTCTATATTGTTTTGATGTAATGAACTTAGGAGCATATGATGTGGATGTAGAAAATTTATTTGAATTTGAACCTTTATAACCAATTCCAAACTTGTTATTTATATCTCTTTGATCTTTCAAAATCAGTTCAAGTTTGTTAGAGCTTAAGGTTAATTTTTCAACTAATGGTTTAAGCTTTTGGACTTCCTTTTTCAAATCAGTATTTTCATTTTGCAAAGTTTTATTTTTCTCAAGAAGTTCTTCCTTTTCAAATTGAGTAATTTTAAGTCTTTCACAGATCAAACTTAACTCTCTTTGTAAAATCTTATTTCTTTTACAAGTTTCATTTTTATTATTTTAAATCATATCATAATTATTTTTTACATTCTTCATTTTCAAACCAGCCTTTTTGTATTCTACCAGTAATTCATAAAAAGCATTATGAAGCTCATCATAAGTAAATTCTAGAATAGGTTCAGAAGTAGTTACCTCATCCTTCAAACCCATAAGGCAGATCTGAGCAGTCTTTGTTGTATCTTTATCTTCTTCAGTTGATGTAGATTCGTCACTATCACTCCATGCTGTAAGCATTGCCTTCTTTTTATTTCTTTTAATCATCTTTTTCTTAATATCTGGACTATCAGGACATATGTGTTTTGATTTCTTGCACTCATAGTAGATTAGAATTTGATCTTCGTCCTTGTCCTTATCCTTTTCTTTGTCCTTTAAACTTTCTTTTCCAAAATCTCCTCTTCTAAATTATTTTCTCCATCTATTTGTTCTTCTTCTGTCCATAAACCTTTTGAATTTTCTCATTACTAGGGCTATCTCATCATTTTCAAGATCATCATCATCAGATGAATCTGAATATGAATCTGAATCTTTATCTTTGTCCTCTTCAATAGCCTTAAATGCTATAGCCTTTTTCCTTTTAGAATCTTCATCAGTTCTTTATTGCATGGCTAGCTCATGAGTAATTAATGATCCCATCAACTCATCCAATGGTAGGGTGTTCAAGTCCTTTGCCTCTTGAATTGTTGTTATTTTAGCTTTTCATTTATCTGACAAAGATCTCAAAACCTTTTGAACTAGATCAGCATTAGTATAAGTCCTACCAAGACTTTTAAGATCATTGATAATATCAGTAAAACATGTATACATAGAAAATATAGTTTCACTATGATCCATTTTGAATAATTCATAATTATGCACAAGAAGATTGATTTTTGAAGTTTTAACTTGTGATGTGCCTTCATGTGTGATCTTAAGCTTATCCCAAATTTCTTTAGCAGAATTGCAAATGAAAATTCTGTTAAACTCATTTGGATCCAAAGCACAATAAAGTAAATTCATAGCTTTGGCATTCAGCTTAGCTAATTTCATATCATTCTCGTCCCATTCCTTGTCCGGTTTGGGAGTCTCAATATCATTAATTCTAACAGTGGGTGTGTGAGGTCCTTTTAAAATAACTTTTCATAAATAAAAGTCTATGGCTTGAATGTATATTTTCATCCTAGCCTTCCAGTATGTATAATTGATTTCAGTGAAAAGTGGAGGTCGATTTGTGGATTGGCCTTCGGCCAAAGAAGTGCTCATGGGATGTGCCATCAATCTTTACTTTAAGTAATTTTTTCAGAGACTCTGCTATAATACCATGTTGACCCCATAAGTGATTTTGATGATAACCAAACATTGAAGCATGTACATTTATTTCTAACAACTCTTTAAGTGGTTTACAAGTTTTTGTAGGATGATTTGTTTGTTCAAAAATTCAACTCCTACATCTTTATTTCTTGATTTGAGTTGTGTTGTAATTTGATTTTGTAAAGAAGAACCCAATGAAATAGCTAAGAAAAAATCTGTAAAAAAGGTTACTTCTGTGTGTGTGCGCCTTCGAATTATCTTGAGTTGGTTTGCATGAATAATGTAAGAGTGTTGGTGAGAGTTTTTCTTTAAGTTCAATTATAAAAATCCTGAAGAAATTACTCGAGCCGACCCAGCATGTTGAAGAGCCGACTCCATCTCATGGCATGCAACAAGGATTCTGGTATGTAGCAATCCGAGCTGACTCGAAGGTAACCGAGCCGACTCCACTAAATTCGAGTCGACTGGAATATATCCGAGCCGACTCCTCCAGAGTCCTATTTTTTAAGATTTCTGAGAACAGCCAGGCGAGCCGACTTAAACCAGAAAGAGCCGACTCTGCCAGACCTAATTTTGAAGACTTGAGAAAGTGAGCCGACCCGAACTACAATGAGCCAACTCTTCCAGAGTAATGATTTCGAAACCTGAGAAGAAGAGTCGACTCCTCGAGTTCAAGATTTTCAAAGATATAAGTTCGAGCCGACCCGAGCTATCAAGAGCCGACTCGTCCAGAGTGAAGTTTTGCACCCTAAGACAAAGAGCTGACTGCACTGAAGATTTGGTGACTCGACCTATCGACTCGAATATCGCTTTCAGGTATCTAATGGCTAGTTCCAGAATTTATTTTTAAATGCCAAAAAGTGCTCCAATGATCATATGTCACTTCCCAATGGTCTACAATAGCTAGAACTGCCTTGAAGTAATGGAAAACTTTATATCTAAGGGATTTGAACTTCTTTCAATGAATTATTAGAGAGTTCCTCAAAGTTTTGAATGCTTCATTGAATATCTTACCTACCAACAAGAAGAAGAGCACAAGAGCATTCAAGTCAGTCTTCAAGTCTTTACCAACTCTGATTTGAAGCTTGAAGCACTTTGCAAGGAAGCCACTAAAGCATTTAAAGTTTATTCAAGTGCTTCCAAGTGGACTTCTCATAAGCTACATCGGCAACTATTCGATAAAAAGAGTTTTTCATTATTGTTGCATTTATTTCAATTCATCATTGAATTATTTGGATTATTGGTGAGCCCTGTTGAAACACCAAATAGATTCTTGGTGAGCCTCTGATAAAAATCAAGTGTTGGGTTCTTGGTGATCCTGGTAAAACCAAGTTGGTTCTTGGTGATCCTGTGAAAACCAAGTTGGGTTTCTTTGGTGAGCCTGTTTAAAATCAAAGGGTGTTAGGTTTTCTTTGGTGATCCCGTTAAAACCAAAGTGTAGAGGTTTTGGATTGTGATCCTGTAAAACAATCCTACTGTATTCAGGTGTGAATATGGTGAAAATCCTAAGTGGTATCTTGGATAGTGGACGTAGGAGCTGGGTTGCTATGAACCATTATAAATCTTGTGTTTGTACTATGATTCTCTGATTTCTTTTAGCTTCTACATTTAATTTTTAGTCACAGCACACAACACTTTAAAAAGAAATTTTAATTGCACATTATCTGCTTTAATTTTTTTTATTTTAAAGTTCTAATTCACCCCCCTCTTGGATAGCCACCTGGGCAACATACCACTTGTTGCCCAGGTGGCTTCCCAAGAGGGGGGTGAATTGGGATTATGAAAACATTAACAAATATGTGCAATTTAAAAAATCTTTTGGTATTGTGGTGCAATATGCAATACGGAAGTAATTAAATAAATGCAATAAAGTAAAGTAAGCACAATCACAAACACAAGAAATTTAGAGTGGTTCGGAGCAACCCGCTCCTACGTCCACTATCCAAGCACCACTTGGGATTTTCACTATATCCCCCAACAGGAATACAGTCATATTGTTTTAACAGGCTCACAATCTAAACCTATACACTTTGGTTTTATCGGGATCACCAAAGAAAACCCTACATCCTTTGATTTTAAACAGGATCACCAAAGAAACCCTACACCCTTTGGTTTTAAATAGGATCACCAAAGAAATCCTAATCTTGGTTTTATACCGGAATTACCAAGAACCCAAATTAGGTTTTCAAAAGGCTTACCTAATAATCTTTAACCCTCTCTTAAGACACAGCCCCTTGCTATTCTTAGAGAGAAAACAAAGATATATCAAAATATAAAGCAACTATACAATAAACCGAGTTTGTTTAAGTGTTGCCGATGAAGATCAAAGTGAAGCCTAGCCTTGAATGCTCTTTAATGATCTTCAAGCTGCTTCTTTACTTCTTCAAAGGTTGGATTCAATGATGAAGGATAGTTGGTGAAGCTTTGAATCCTATCTTGAATACTCTTGAAGTCAGTTGGTGAAAGACTTGAAGACTTTTCAACTTCCAAAGAATAATCAATGAATAATCCTTTAAAAAATTATTTAATCCATCAAAAATACTCTCTTTTATAGTTTTCTATCAGAAATAGCCATTATAGGGCCTAGGAAATTGAAATAGAGTTGTTGAAGGGTTTTTTGAGTTCAAAAATGACATTCTGCAACTAGCTGTTAGACTACAAAAAATTGTCACTCGAGTCAGCTCGAGGTCCAAGAGTTGGCTCGAAGTCTCAGACAGCCCAAGTAAAAATTCTGTGCGAGTCGGCTCTTCTGGGTTGAGTCAGCTCAAACTCTCAATCAGCATAAATTCAAATTTTTCTTGAGTCAGCTCGAAGTCAGTCACCAACAAGGATGAGTCGACTCTTCTGTGCTTGAGTCGGCTTGAGGTCTCAGTCTTCAAAAATATTGGTTCTTCATTGAGTCAGCTCGAGGTACTGAAACTCTAAAAAATTTTGTGTCATGCTAGAAGGAGTCGACTTTTGATCCATGAGTCGGCTCTTACAAAAACTCCTTTTAATACTTCAAACTTCTTCAAAGTTCTTCAAATCAAGAATCCAACAAGAACTAATCTACTCACTCTTATTTTCATAATTTTTATAGCTATTTTACAAGATTACATAGATGAAAAAATTAGGGCTTTATAATTTGAAGTACATAAGAGTCTATACAATGTTGGAATACCTTTCAAACAATTAGAAAACCAACTAATGTAAAGATAAACATTTTCCTACAAAAACTTCTCAAGTAATTGAAAGAATTAGTAAAGCCTACATGCTTCAATATTTTGTGATCATCAAAATTATTCCATAGGTCAACAGAACTTCTGATCGTCGTCTCCGACTCCAAGGTAAGAGCTCCAAATTTTTATAGTTTTTGTTTCCTTAAAAAAGAATCAAAGGATGAAGGAGAGGTCATGGTCGGGGATGATCTTGCCCTTGCGGATGTTGACGGAGGCCTCGCCATCAAAGCGGTCGATGGTCTTGGTGCAGATGACAAGGTCGCCCTCGATCGCTGTCTAAGGATGGTGAGGTTAGAGAGGAGGGAGGAGGGGAAGGATCTTAGCAATCAAAATGATCCACATCGAATTTGAGAATCCTCCTGAATCATCCTTAGAGATTGCTTTTTCTCTTTGCTTTCTTTCCACTATAGGTTATTTGTCATTGTAAATGGCACAAGAAGGAAGGATGTTTTCCAAGCTCGATTTTCAGATGATCGGGTTCATCGGAACTTCTTTTTTAGTTAATAGTGGCAAGAGGACTTGGTCATGGTGAAGGTGGATTAAATGGCAAAAGGTGGATTGAATATAGTTTTAAATCAGCCATCCGACTAAGTGGGAAGTAAGGTAGATGGACTTACAGTCAAATAGGCCTCTCTCCACACTAATATTCTTAATATTCTTGTAGTTGATGTGCTAAACAAGATAACAAGGAAAGCTTTGACGAGCATTTAATTGTAGTTGATGTGCTAAACAGGATAACAAGAAAATTTCTATAAATATGCAGCCTCTTCAATACATAGCTTTTCTTGTTTGAACTGCCTATTGTTTTAGAAGACTTATAATTTCTTTGGGAGATGATCGATGTTATTTTTGCTAGATGGATGAATTGTCATCTAAATGACTGACCAATCAGTTACCTTGAAATTCCTATTCACTTTAAGAAAGTTGGACCGGATGATCCTGATTCAAAAACATGAAAAATATTGCAAGAAAAAAACATAATTTTTGTCTTTTGGGAGGTTGGCTCATTCTTGTTAACACTGTTTGTTTTCCATTCCAACTTACAGAATGTCTAATTTTTTTATGGTTAAGAAGATAACTGAATTAGAAGTTTTAATAAGTGTTAAGTTTTTGTAGTTAGATAATTGTGGATTGGCGTGCAGGATTGTGTTTTAAGTTGGACCTTATCATCATCTAGAAAGATTTTTGTATAGAAATTTTTGTAGTTTATTGTATGATTCTTATAAACTATACCTGGTGCGGTTTCTCTCTAATACCAACAATAGAATTTATTGTCAAGCATCACCAGCAAGTTGCGCTACACAGTTGGTTATATATATATATAATAGATAATTTTTGGTGGGAAGTAGTTAGATAATTTTTGTAGTTTATTGTATGATAATTTTAATTTGTTTTTTTATAAGGATGAAGTCGACTTGAGGGAGGAAGAATTTTTAATTTTCAATTAAAATTATCGACAAGTTGTATGGTCTGGAAATCATTATATATTCATATATGTTTCTGTCATTGTCTATCATTACCATATGTCTGTTGGATTCATGATGCAGGCTTTAATTATCATGGTTTGCAAAGTATACTATTTTTTCCTCTCTTTTGCTTTAATTTATCTATTTAATATACTATATTCCCTTATTTATGCAGCATGTCTCAATCTAAAATGGATGAAAATGAAACCATTGAATGTATAAGGAATGAGAATGACAAAAATGAGAGAAATTCTGAAAATGATGGTGATAAAGGTTGTAAAAAAAGGTCTTGGGTATGGGTCCATTTTATTGAAGAAAAAAAAGGTGATAAAGTAGTAGCTACATGCCAGCATTGTAAAAAGGATTTAAGTAGCGGTACAAAAGGCTGAACAAGTCATCTAAAATGTCATCTTCAAAATGTTTGCAAAAAGTATCAAAATAATTAGGTTAACCAGTTGTTTATATCATCAAGTTCAAAAGATCCACTGAAGACTTTTAAATTCAATCAAGAAGAGATAAGAAAAATACTTGCAAAGATTATCATTTGTGCTGAGCTTCCATTTCGTGTTGTTGAGCATCTTGCTTTCAAGGAATTAATGAGATCTGTTCAGCCATTATTCAATGCCATAGGTCGTAAGACTATAAAGAATGATTGTATGGCTTTGTATGAAGGAGAAAGGAAAAAATTGCAGGATGATTTTAAAAAATTAACTTCTTGGGTTAGTTTTACTAGCGATATTTGGACATCAAATCAAAAAATTGGTTACATATTGCTCAAAGCTCATTATATTGATTATAATTTTGTTCTGCATAAGAAGGTAATTAGTTTCAAGAAATTATCATACCCTCATTCAGGTTTTGTAATTGAAGATGCTATTGGAAAGTCTCTTCTTGAATAGGAACTGGATTCTAAGATATATTCTATCACTTTTGATAATTGTACTACAAATGATGTTGTGATACGAAGGATCCAAGGTCATTTTTATGATGGAATGTTATTTGGTGGGAAGTACGATCATATCCGATGTTGTGCACATATATTTAATATTATGGTTCAAGATGGAATGAAAATTATTCATTCAACTATTGAATGTATCAGGAAAATTGTTAGATTTGTATCTGCAAGCCCATCTCGGATACAAGCTTTTAATGAAATGGCAAACCATATGAGACTTTCTGTTAGAAAAGGGCTTACTTTGGATGTTGCTACAAGATGGAATTCTATATATGAGATGTTGCTTAATACAGTTAGTTATAAAGATGTGTTTATTAGATATGCAACCGAACACTCATGTGAATGCCCTACCAATGATGAATAGAAAAAAGGACAAGATAATTCTTAAATTTTTAGAAATCTTTCTCGATGCTACTAAAGTATTTTCTGGTTTTAAGTATGCCACATCAAATTTGTATCTAAAAGAAGTTTGGAAAATTCAGATGGTGTTGATGAATCCGATGGCTCATACTGATGAAACACTGAAGTAATTGATGAATGAAATGCAAAAGAAATTTAATAAATATTAGTCTCAATGCAATAATTTGTTAGTGATTGCTTCTATTTTGGATCCCAAACAGAAGTTGATATTTGTAGAATTTTGTTATGAAAAGGCATTTGATGTGGAAGAGATAAAGAAAAGGATTGATGAAATTCTTACTTGTCTTTACAATCTTTATTCAGAATATGCAGATGTAGCAAAAGTGCAATCCTTTATAAGTTTGAGTGAGGTAACAGATAAAATTCGTATACAAAGTGATGCAAACTCAGTTTCTTCATTTTTCATGGATATTGCAAAGCTTGATATGGATTTTGATTAGTTTAGAAGTCAAAGTTCCTCGAAACGGCCTAAGAGATCAAAGTTGGATAGTTATTTGGATGATGATGTGCTTTCTGGTTTGAGTGATATGAACTTTGATATCTTAACATGGTGGAAGAATAATGCAGCTATCTATCCTATATTGTCAAGAATGGCTAGAGATATTCTGGCAATTCCAGTCTCTATTGTTTCTTTAGAGTCGGCATTTAGCACTGGTGGTAGAGTTGTGGATCGGTATTGAAGTTCTTTGAGTCCATCTACTGTTGAGGCCTTGGTTTGTACACAGGATTGGCTTCGTGAATAATATAATAGAGGTACATAAATATTTTTCCTTGTATATTCCTAATTTGTTATGCTTATATTACAACTTTTTATAATTGATATTTATATTAACATTTATCAGGTACAAATTGCTCGAGTTTTATGAAGTTGAATACAGATGATGATACCTCACAGCAGGCCGAGCATTAAATTGTGGACTTTCTTTTATACTTTTTGCAAACAATACTATTTCTTTTTATCTACTCATTCAGAGATGCTTAATCTTTTTGTTAAATATGGAAACAATGAGAGGGTGAAACAAGTGGATTTTAGTTATACTATTTGCTTGATCTTTTTGTTTATTATGTTTGCTTGAAGCAATTGATATGTTGGATTTTAATTTTTATGAACTTCTCTTTTTCTACACTGAGGTCTTAAATACTAAGTAGTGTCAAGAGTATCATATGTCTACTTTATCCCTTGATTTGGAACAGGAGTTCAAGTCTTACACACTAACCAGGTAAGACATTAAAGGCATCAGACTGTCAGTCCATTTATGCCTTTAATGCATTATGGTAAGGCATTATTTACCATTCTGGTATGGCCAATGTTTTTATTTTACATCTGCTTATTTTGCTAACAAATTGTTAATGGTCACTTAGTTTGACATTTCTTTGATGCCAACTGTTTCCATAATGTTGGTTCTTATCAAATGAGGGGAATATTGGCTATTACTATTAAGGTAAAAAGCTATAACTATATAACATCCATATCCAGAAAAGCAATTGTTGATGAATGAATCGCTTTTGGATGTTGTATCGAAGTTTTCTAACACTGGAAAAGCAATTGCTTTGATTTGCCACGGACAACAAATCTTGGCAGCTGCAGGATTGGTGAAAGGCCAGAAGTGCACAGCTTATCCTCTAGTAAAGCCAGTTCTTGTTGCTACCGGCGGTTGCCGGGTGGAGCTGGAGACGATGGCGAAATGCATTGCTGATGGTAAAACTTATAACAGGAGTGACATATGAAGGGCATCTTGAATTTATCAGCCTTTTTGTCACATGATGTGCCAAAGAATGATAGTAACAATGGGAAATGGTGCAACAATTTGAAGCTTAATATATTTACCAAATCTGGTATTTTCTCTATTCACAACATCAATTACATACTTTTCAGTGATTGTTACTTATATTGCAACATGTCTCATATATCTGTTATTACTTATAGTTTTCTGATATCACTGTCAGTCTAGATCAATACAGTATTAATAGCAGACATTTGTACTAGATAAGTGATTTAATACAATTTCACCTCAGTTATTACTTATATTTTCTGGTTTTTCACAAAGCTCTATGTTATGTTAACTTCATCATCCTGGAAGATCATATATCTATATTCTAGCAAAATCAGATTACAACACTGAGGACACATCTCGAAGCTTTAATTTTCCATTCATCAAGATCAGGCATTCTTTTTATCATTTATAGGAATTATATAATAAATATTTTATCATAAATCACATGAATTCTTTTTATCATTGTCATGCAGTATGCTAAAAGCTGATACATCAATGTTTGTTTATAGTTTCATAAATATGTGTTATATTGCAAACATAAATTTTATAAATTATAAGTCCTAAAACAACTTAACCAGGTTATATGTCAAAATATAGAGTTGAGGATGATATCAGGCAAATCTATTATGTTTAGTGTTGGTGAAAGAGGACAAAACGATACTGAAGCATATATATGCTGTGTAAGCTGGGTAAACCTGAATATTTTAAAAATGTTGTGGATAAAATCTAACCACACTTGCTGTAGAGTGTTGCTTTATGACTGAGCCAGCAGATGCATGAATGTGTACCAATAGTTTACAGACTAGAGTAAATAATTTCTATTTTTTTACATTCATTAATTCTGATAGCATGATTTCTTACCGGAAGATACTGTGCCTGCAAATGCCTGTCACATGCATGTGGGTGTGGCTACATGTAAGAGGATTATACTTGTAGTGCACTAAACACCCATCTGTATCACATTATTCCCAAGATTAGTGCTACTTGTTAACAGTGTTGCATGGGCACAGAGATGAGAATCAGATTTGGTCATGTATCTTAGTATTTGACATGGTGAGAGGGAAAAAAAGAGAGATGGGGAATACATATATAGGATAACATATATATTTAACTAAATCATATATTTATACCTTTAAGCCTTATTTATTTAAATACTAAAAGGTTGTTAAAAGGATATTATTTGCTAAGCTCTTTCAGTATACATGTTTCTCATTCAAACTTCTCGATTAACTTAAAGATATCAGAAAAATAATATTTTGCAAAATTGTTTCAATACCTTCATTCTTAACAAATCTCGAAAAGAACAAATACTCACTACTAATATCAAAATAGAGGATTAAATTCATTGTTGGAAGAGTTTAAATAGAATAATTCAACTCTCTTCTAATATTTAAAAATGGTTACGAAAGAACTCTGTAAGTCTTCAAGTATTTGATACATATTCAACATGATTTTATTGGTGGACACTGGTGCTCGGGTAACATCCTGTATGATGCCAACCATGCACATCCTAAACGGCCATGTGTGTGTATTGGGGCATTATTTCTTTTTGCATTCCATGTATACCTATGCAGAATATATATGATGTTAATGCAGTGTGCTTTGGCTGTCGCAAAATTCAGATGTCTAATATTTTTTATGTTTCAACTTTTTTGTAGGACTTCCTCAGTCTGGTGGACAAATTTTACTATCTTTCTAGAAAATATGAAATTGAACTTATAATTGGTGATGCAGCAATGGTAGTGTTCTTCTTACTTCTTTAACAAACTGAACTTACCCTTACAAGGTTTTTCTGATTATGCAGGAGAATTCTTTTCTGCGAGCCCTTGGTCTATTATGAGAGATGCTTCTTTAACAACTCTCCGTTTCTGGCACAAGGTGGTCAAACCTCCCATGGACTCTAGTATTTCTTGTGGCATATCTTCATCTTCATTATACTTGTATTTTATATCACTGAGACCCATGCTTTGTTAAAAATGGAAGCCCAGGACCTGCTTCATATATTCATATGCCGGATCATGTCAAGTTATCTTTGGTGTTTTCATGATTTGCTTGGTTCTTATCAGGCTCCTTTTGTTGGTTTTCTAGATTGCTTACCATCCTTTCATACTTACATAGTTGAAAGAATTAAGTTTGCACATTTACTTCAGTCATCATTCTATATAATGGATTTTCAAATCTCTACGATGCTGCATTTGTTTCCTGTCTTGTTTCTGCTTACAAAGAACCCAGCTCATTACACACCTCATGTTTATTACTTTAAAACACAAATCAACATGATGCCTCATGGATTTATGGAAGCGATTTTCTAGAATCTGTTAGCATTGTGCTGCTATTTTCTGGAAGTTGTTTTCTGGATGCTCTCATTATTTTACTGTTGTGGTCTGTATACTGTTTACTAGAAGCTATTTTTTGGAAATTGTTAGTTTTTCAACATACAAAGATGCCAGCTCATAATGCCACTCTTTTCTGGAAGCTATTATTTTTTCATCAATTACATGGCCTTAGTTTATACTATCTCATAGAATTTTATAGCTCTTGTTATATTACCTCTAGCACCGCCATGGTGGACCGAAGGTCACTCTGTTCGGTTCGGTTTATGCTGCCTCATGGATTACTATTGATTACAGTTGCTGTTTTCAAGTTTCGTTTACCAGGCAATTGGTAGGGCTGGAATTGGGCCAGCCCAAAGTCCATCGCAGTAGCATATCCCACTGTGTCGAGGGATATGAGTTATGAGAGATGTCTTATTATGAGTGTTGATACGAAATCATTGCCAAGCTACCAGGATTGGTTATGCTTGTTTAGATGGATATCAATGAGCTTTGCAAAATATCAACAAAGTGAAATGCTCATGTATTTAGGAGAAAGACGATCATCTTTTTATTGGTCTCAAAGTTTAGTTTGTCACTAATGCTTTTTATATTGAAAATATTTTTATTTTACTGTCCAACTATATAATGTGCGAGTAAATGTGCAAGGGTGATTTTGCATTGCTCATTTTTGAAAGCCCACAAAGCCACCCTTCTATTTACTTGTCAATTGTCATTCTCCACTAGGGCAACTATTTGTGGTGGTTTAAGGTTCAGAATAGTGTTATTTTAAAAAAGCTACAGGAAAGGATCTAAAGGAGGTGAAATCAATTCTTCAGAAATAGTTTCCATCTGAAGTATTCGATGAATAACTTCTGAATTAAGCAAAAAGCCTTTAGGTATTGTTTCCACTGAAGTTTCTTTTAGCATTTGTATGTAGTGATGATAAATGCTATGAGGGATCTTTCATAGCCATATTTGCAGCAATAGCCATTTTCTTTGATCAATGATATGCCTGAAATAGTATCAAATAATCCCATGATTTTGGTGGGACATCAGCACCTTTTTACATGTAATTATGGTTTCAATCCAAGCCCGGAGGCTCATAGAGTATATTTTGGAGAGATGGGATGTTTTGCTCCAAGATTGGAAGATGAAGAAGCTATCCAGATTTGCAACGATGGAAGGAATTTTATTAAACAGGTCGTTGAGTAGCTTCGGGCTCTTGTTAGGCCTGATTCAAAGTAGCTTCGGGTCAGCCCAATTGGGCTCTTGTCAGGCTATTTGAATCGGGCTGGCCCATTTGGGCTCGGGCCGGGCTCAGGTTCGGGCCGGGCCGGGCTCAGGTTCGGGCCGGGCCGGGCCTGGGCCAATTTTTTTTGAAAATGAATCAGGCCTAAGCCTGGCTTAAAGCCCATTTTTTTTTCGGGTCAGACTTGAGTAGGGATATAGCCCGGCCCGACCTGGCCCATATTCAGCCCTACCTCTGTTGAGGTATTGTCCGCAGGTGGGGCTTCTTCTCGGGTTTGTGAGAGGAGGCCCGTGTCCTAGTTCTTGTTTTGTAACAAGGTTCATCTCCAAAGGAATGAAATCTCTCTTTTTCTCCTATATCTCTCTCTTCTGTTTTCTTGTGTGAATTTTAAATCCAAGAACAGGTTGCTTCTACTATGTATAAGTGCTGGTCCGGATCTCCCAGCAAGTGGGATCAGTGCCTAGGAATTCTCAACAACTGGTATCAGAGCGGGGTTTGAGGATTCAATGAAGAAGAGGTCTGATATTGGCATTAGGTTTGCATAGCTATTTGGCTGTACTGCGAAAATATAGGTTGGTGTTGCAGTCACAGGGACAAAGTAGGAAGACATCAGTTTGAGGTTAGGAGTGCGGTGGAGCATGAGTCTTAGGAGCTGTGGAGCACGGGTTGATGTTCCAGCTAGGGAGGCGAGGTGGCTTCGATGAGAAGATGTCAGCTTTGGACACAATAGGAAGGGTGCAGACGGTCACTCGAAGCTTGTCAGGGATGGAGAATAAAAAGCCCAGATTTCTCAAGTTCACTGGAGTACATCAGCAGAGACGATGCCAGAGGTAGCTTAGGGAGACAAGGAACAGTCTTAGGGAGCGCCGGGGGTATCGGGTAGTCTGAAGTGTCCCTGTATGATAGCATTGGCCTAGAGATAGAGACTAGAGCTGATGGAAATGGCAGCTCAAGGAGACTGTAGGGACATGTCTCAGGGAGCGCCAAGGGCATCATGCAGTCGAGAGTGTCTTAGTATGGTGGGATTGGTCTAAGGACAGGCTGGGACATGATGCAGCAATCGATGGAGATGGTTGCTAGGTTTCGTCGCTGGGTTGGAGTAGTTGGGATGAGCTTTTGGATTTCGGAGGAGCCTACGAGAGGCAATGTATCCAAAATGGTCTCGGAGAAGTTCACGGGATGCCAAGGGTCTAAGGAGGCAGCGACTGGGTATGAGGTGTAGTGGTAGGCTCAGCAGGGCAGTGTTGAGTGGCTGGCCTCAATATTTCTTTTTGTGGCATCAATGGGACTTCAGTTTTAGGTGGAGCACCGGGGAGAGGTGGCTTCATGAGTGGAGTAGGATTAGACATGAGTTTAGAGCGGGAGGTGTAGGGATACTGGCCATATCCTAGCACGAGCGCCAGGGGTGCACTTAGCTAGGTGGAGCAGAGTGTGCAGAGATTGGTATCGCTCTGAGGAGATGGTGTCAGGTAAAGCTCCAGTTATAGCGAGTGCTGGCTCAAGTTCGCTGTGGTCTCTCCAGGGAAGTCCAAGAAAAAGTCTGATGTAGCTACCATGCAGAAGGAAGGCTAAAATCGTGGTGCCAAGGATATAAGCAAAGATCTTCAGTTATGGAGGCGGTCATCCCAAAGGCCTCCAAGTAAGCTCAATAACTGAAGGGTGTTGGCAAAGGCAAGGAGGTCTGCACAAGGAGCTGTCAGAACACATAGTTACAGCGGGGTTGTGCAGGAGGATATTGCCAGGTTTGCCAAGGCTTGGGGGCATCAAGGTGGAGATTGTAGGGTTTTGTGTGGTGCTCCCAAGCCTTGAAGAGACTTGGGAGACCATGGCATGTATGCTGGAGGGATTCCTAAAGCTTGGGGGCATATCCCAAGCTATTTTGGAGGTGTTCCAGAGGTCATGGAGGTATTCCAGAGGTCATGGAGGTGTTCCAGGAGGGTTCCAGAGTCATGTTGGGTTAGGGGCTTGATCCAGGGTTGAGAGTTTTCTCACATTGATTTATTAGGAAGAGTTTTTTGAGAGATTATAACATAACCCAATTGGATTATGGGATTGGGTCCAAGTTTATTAAGTTGGTTAGGAGGTTTGCTAGTTGGTTGGTTGTAACCAATTAGAAATCCCAACCATGTGAGGTATCCTAATCAGTTTGTTATTGGCCCAAGACAAGTCTTAACCACCCATGTGATTGAGTCCTAATAGATTCAAGAAGTTGTTAGCCCAAGATTAATCCAAGAAGTTCAAGATGGTTCACGCCCAACTTGAAGAGGATTTCACTGCCCACTTTCTATAAGAAGAGGGGGTATGCGCGAACTTGGAGGGTGTCCAAGAGAGGCCGACCCCATTGGGGTCTCTCGGTTTGCAGAGAAGTCGACGAAGGCTTGGAGCATGAAGACACCTCACGGTCATGAGAAGACCGTAAGGGAATGATATTGGAGCGCCCCCCTTGGGACGAGACCGCATGGAGGGTCTTCCACATGGGAACTTGGTCGTGAGAGGATCCTGCATGAGGTAGTCCGCAAGTAGAGCTCTTTCCGATGAGAGGAGGCACAGTCATGGCTTGGGCTTGCAGAGAGGCGCATGTGAGGGAGATATCACGTGGAGGGTTTGGTGCCGTGGGATATTCCACGGGGCTTTGGAGAGGAGAACCTGCATTGAGGTATTGTCCACAGGTGGGGTTTCTTCTCGGGTTTGTGAGAGGAGGCCCGTGTCCTGGTTCTTGTTTTGTAACAAGGTTCTTCTCCAAAGGAATGCAATCTCTCTTTTTCTTCTATATCTCTCTTTTGTTTCCTTGTGTGAATCTTGAATCCAAGAACATGTTACTTATGCTGCATATAGGTGCTGGTCCGGATCTCCTACCAAGTGGGATCAGTGCCTAGGAATTCTCAACAGGCTTCTCGTTTCAAGTCTGAATTTAGTCTATCAAATCCCTCCAAAATTTTTGTTCCTATACTCGTTAAGATTAAGCTGCTTTTTGATTATCCTAACCCGCTTTTGCTAGTAAAAATACCTGATTTGTTTAAACCTATGGTAGAATCTATTTATGAAATTATCCTACATATGTGGGCCTAGCTAATAGAGGAAAAAGAGCTAAGAATGAGGCATTCATCGAAGCCATTGCTCTCACATCCTGAAGAGTATTGGAATAACACATCCCATTCAATTTTTTCGTATCCATTCAACTCCATAAGGATTGGGGCTAGGTAGGCTATAAGAAAGGTGAGGTTAGTCCCTTCCTTATAGAAAATTAATTTAGAAAAATTCTTAAGCTGGTAGCAGGTGAAATTTACTAAAGCTGAAATTCTTATCCATTTCTAAACTAGGCCTAACTAAACAATTGAGTTGCATATTTCTCTACAAGAAAAACAATTTGTTAGAAAAATTTAAAATTTTTTTCACCAATTAATTTTTAATTTTTAATTATTTAACCGTGGGCTTTTACTTATTTGATCGTTAAACTTTTAATTATTTAATCATTGAACTTTTAATTTTTGATCATTGAATTTTTTATTATAGATTTTAATGAGCTAGTAAAAGCCTAAATTTGATAGCCATAAAAAGGTCCTCTTAGATCCTCATCTAGTGAGCCATCAAAAGTCAAAACAATCTTTTTCTAGTTATTTCTCTTCTCAAAATTTTTCTCTAATTTTTCAATTATAAAAATATTTATTCTTTTTAGGTGCTAAAAGAGTCTTCGTCAATCTTCTTCGTGATCATTCTCGTTGGTGGAGGAATGCGAGTTGTATCTTGAAATAGTGTTTTCGATTATTCTTATATGAAAAATAGAAATACATTTTAGGATAGGACCCGCATGTTTCCAAGTTTGATTTTTAATTTTAACAATTTCATGTAAGCCTTTTGCAACTTTTCTATATTAAAAATCATGTTTGTTTTCTACCCTAACAATATGTTTTGTTTTTTTAATCAAATTTATAATTTTTAAGCATTATTGTAATAATCTAAGATATATTTTCTTGGATTGTGATTTAAAAACTAACAAAATATTAATTCAAGATTAAAACAGAATCCGAGTTCATTGCTGTTTGTCTTTCTTAAATCAAGGGATTTCTTTATTTTTTTAGTAACAGTAGTTGGTTGGGGGCCATTCCATTTTAGCTTTTACTTTGTAGATTAATTGATTTATTGAGAAATATATTAATAAGCTTTTTCTTTTTATTATTGAGCTGTAAGTACAGCAAGCCGTACGTTTACTGTAATTGATTAATAGCCAACTCTGTGAATTGAAAATATTCTTTCTACACAACAGAGAAGCAATTTCCAGCAATGTTCTCTTTTTGTTTTGTTGAATATTCTTTAGGCAATAACTCATAGTTTGTTGAAACTAAGTTACATTGACATTTTATTCTGATTAACTTTTCAGTGCAGTTCACATTTAAATCTTAAGTTGTCTTCTTAAATATTTGAAGTTGTATGGAGTGATCTGGACAGGTTTTCTATTTAGATTAACATAGAAAACTGATCTGTCCCATTGTAGAGGCTTGCAGAAATCATGATAATAGGATTTGGCAGCATAAGATGGCAAAAGAAGGAGATAGAATTAAGTGTGTTTGTCCCCAAGTGAACCTCGTGTATGTAAAATCTGGTAGAATTTTGAACTGAATATATTCTGAAAATTGTGGCTGCAATTAAACCTGAAAAAAAAAAAAAAAAAAGGCTTGTTTGGATGTCTAGAATTTTTAAATTTAGGATAAAAATCATGTTAAGATATAGGATTTGATCCCATAAAATTATAATGCAAATCCTACTGAAAAATTATATTTCATATAAATAATTATATCTTATGTTTGGATGATAAATTAGAATTTTCTTCCTTTCACTCTTTTCTCTTTCCTCTTTTTTCTTTTTTCTTTATGTTTGTCTGAGTTTGTATCAAGAGAGTGTTGGGTTACGGTTGCATAGCGGAAGACCAAATTTTAAAATTTTAATCTTTGAAACCCTAGTCAACCAAAATTCTAGACTCAGAACTCTCTTGATTTATTAATTAATAGGATAAAATATTAGAAAATAAAAGAATTTTATTTCACTAGGCACACAAGTATATGCCCTCTAGAGATGATCTACACAGGAACTGGATAAAGGAAGCACTCCTCTTTCTTGCTCGACTCCTTTCGACGACCTTTCTTTCTTCAGCAACCTTTCTTCTCTTCTAGGTCTAGGACCTTTTTCCTTTCAAAGAGTATCTCAAAACCTTTTCAAAAACTCTTTTACTATCATATTATCCTTTCTAATTCTCTTCCTCAACCCTTGTCTTAAATGGTGGACTTATCTTAAAATAAAAGACTTGTCTTAACAAGGAAAGGAAAAGAGTTGTCAAGACAAATTTCGGATGCTTTGATTTCAATCACCAAAGCCTTTAATAGGAAGAGAGAAGGCACCTAATACACCCTTTCATTAGCCCCTAATATGATATTTAAGATATCAGAAAAGACTCTTCAAGAAGAAGGAGTCTCTATGCAGAAAGGTGTTGGGTTCGGGAACCAGTGCGGAAGCGTGGATTTCAAAATTTATGAAACCAGGTCCGAACCCTAATCCCAAATCACCTTATTAGCAATTAAAACTATGACTACATGCATGTCCAAATTTAAACATTGTTTAAATACTAACCTTAGATTGCTATTACCAGTCTGATGGAGAAATGAACTCCAAATTGAGTAGCCTCTTGAACACACCAGGCGTCCACTTGTCCGCCCTCCGATGGTGATCCACACGGGCAGATGATCAAGACACTGACTCCTTAATTGGGTTCCTTCCAATCAAGTTCTACCCTAAGAACTTGATATATGGGCTATTGGCTAGGACTCCTCTAGCCAAACTGGGACTAAAACTTCTCTCTTACCCTTGTCCTTGTCTTCTAGCAACTTTGGCCCCTTAAGACACTCTTGTCTTAAGAATAAGCCCTTGTCCTAAAATGAGACAAGGCTTGTCTTGGTGGGAGAAGAAAATTAAGACAAGATTGTCTTAATGTAAGAAAGAAAGGAGAGGCGCCTTCTTCCTTTACCGTCGGAGAGTTTCTCTCTGACTCTCCTTCTGTTCTGAGATTCGACAGAGCCAAGGCTCTGTAAAGGAATCAAAGAGGAAAGAGAGGAGGGGGAAACAATCTTCTGGAGAGGGAGAGGGAAAATAGAAGCAAGACTTCGCTGTAGAAAAAATCTGAAAAAATCTAATTTTTTACGGTGAAGTCTTCTCCTTAAATAGGCGACAGAGAGGTGCCTACCCATCTGCAATCACCCTCTCACACCCCTCTCTCCCTTCTCACATCCTTTCCCTTCATCTCACGGCCCTTGATTTAATCTCACGGCCTTTGGGATGGGAAGACGCAAGAAAGAGTCGCGAGAAAACACAGAAGGGCGCGCGCAGAAAAGAGGAGTCGCGCCCCTTCGGTGTTTTCTTTCTTTCTTTCACGCTAATCCCCTTTTATGAAGAGTCCACGCCTAGGTGGACTCTCTTCCACGCCCTTTCAGCCAAAAAATGCCGACCCCTTTTCCTTTTTCACGCAAAGACACCACTTGGAAAGAGTCCACACGCGCGTGGACTCTTCTCCTTGCGCGCGCGCGTGGGAAAAGAGGGGGAGGGACTTAGGCGATGTGGGAAAGGGGTTTAGCCTCTTAGGTTAGCCTAATTGCTAGCCTACTATTAGCCCAATGTCTTGAATCTTCAATTAGATTCAAACCGGAATGAATTTGGATCTAAAAAAGACCAAATCAGAACCCTAACTCGAATCCGATTCAAGTAGAAGCCATGGTTTGCAACACATGCTAGTGTGTTCATCTGCAAACGAGATTTAATTCCAAATTAAATCCTTGATTATCTGTCCTAAGTGTGTGACCCATTGGGTTCCATACCTAGCCAGCAGTGGGTCCGAGTGCAAGTTGACCTAATTTGATCAGAACTCATTCTAATCGATTTAGGTCAAATCGAGCTAACTCGAGTTAGTCAATTAGGACTCCTCCTAATTGGTGATCCAATTAAACCATTTAATTTGATCAACCCACAAGACAAGATTGACGTCTAGCAACGTGTCATGTCTACCCGGAAGATATGGAAATTCTGGTGAAATTCCAAAACTACCCTTCAGTGGAAAGTTTCCGTACAATTCGATCCTTTAATCATCTTGCATCCCGAATATAACTATGGATATGGAAACATGTCAAAACCAGCTTATACTCATTCCCAGCTCAGTCATACACTAATGATTCAATTAATTTGATATTAGAAATCATTTCTAATATCTGTACTTTGATCAAAGATTTCCTGAATCATCATCTGACCTAATTTGGCTGGATGCAATCTCCTCCTACTAGGAGTGATCAATTCCTTGTTGACTTACTCATTACCTTCATATACAATTCACCATGCCCAGCATCAACCTCGTGCATGACCCAGTGTCATGATTGAGATTGAACCAAAGCATGGGTTCATGTACATAAGGTATTATGGCAGTCTCAGGTCATAGGACTACTTGTACAACTCCCACTATGAGAAACATCTATTGACATGCAGCTAAGGCTCCATTAGATGTTCTCAAACTGGATCTATTCAGTGAACTCATTCGCTAATGAGCACCCACATCCTTGTATTAGTGTCCCACACAAGTGACTGTGAGAGCAGTCACCCTTTTCAGCATACATAGGATGTGCCAGTCTAACCGGAAACCCTGATCCCCAACTCAGGGTTCCTATGACTAGGAATATTCTAGATTAGGGTTTTAAGGCCTTAAATCTCAATGGTATGATCTCATCATAGCCCTACAACCATAGCCCTAATCTATGGGGTTCATCATATAATGACACAGCGAATGATGAAAAATTATTGCCTTTATTAACTTGTCAATTTACAATGGTCTAGGAGATACAAATTTGTCTTATAGGGCATAATCCTTTCAAAAGGTGCAAAGTGAAAAGTTATTTCACTAATATTTTGTGCCAAGAATTGCTTATCCCAACTCTTTGAGAAAAAATGATAATTAGTCTTTAATTTTAGAATTAAAGATTTAGTCTAACACCCCAATAGGGATATAAACTAGAGAGGTAGCTTATCTGAAAAAAGGTGATTGATAAGCAGAAGGACTCTAGCCCATCCCATGCACCATATATTCCAAGCATCGCATCCCTTCATGAAATCCCGCCCATAATTACATAATTTGATCGATCAAATCCAATCTAAATAGGCATCTATTAGAAAAGATAGGGGCTAAGGCTTATCACCGAAAAGGTGATTTAAACTCTTGGTCCTTCTGCACCCCTCAATGTGTGCGTATGCCAATATTGGTGTCAAGAGTCCCAAGTCCTTGGGACTCTTAGTTTAATCAATGGATAAAGGCTATAAAATTAGGATAAATCCCAATCTGGCTACTCTTCTTAAGGTTCAACCCAATTTAAGTCCTACTCAAATTAGTTAGCCCAAATAGCAAGCATTTAATCCCAATCTAATTAGGTTAAGAGTTAGGCTAGCCAATATATGCTAGTATGCTAATTAGCTGGCCAATTAAGATCTTATGACCCTAATAAAAATATAAATGACTTCCTTGATCAATTCCTTAATATGTGTGACTCTTTGGGCTCCTCATCTAGCCAACAGTAGGTCTAGGTTCATGTCGATTTAGTTTGATTAAAAACAAACTAATCGAATTAGGTCAAATCAAGCTAATCCAAGTTGCCAATTTGAACCATCTTTCAAATTGACTCATGAATTCAATCAATTTAATTCATGATAACCTACAAGATATAATTGATGTATAGCAACGTATCATACCTACTTAGAAGATATAAAATTTGATTGAAATTACTAAAATATCCTTCAATGGCAAGCTATCATACAATTCAATCCTTCGATCTTTATTTATCATAAATAAGTGATGGGTATGGAAAATTGTCAAACCCTCATACTTTATTCATTCGAACCTCAAATCACTAACCCTTTTCTAATTTCATCTTGTTTTGATCAAAGACTTCCTGAGTCATCATTTAATGAGATTACATAGAATAAATACTCCTCTTATTAGGAGTGATCAATTCCTTGTTGACCTACTCATAATCTTCGTACACAATTCATCATATCCATGAACATCCCGTACATGACTAAGTCATGAATAAGTATGAACCAAAACATGGATTCATGTATATAAGAGACTATGATAATCTCAGGTCTAAGGATCCCTTGCATAACTTTCACTAAGAGAATCATCTTTTGACAAGTAAGACTTCCATAAGATGTTTTCATGATGGATCAATTCAGTAAACTCATACTCTGATGAGCACCCACATCGTTGTATTAGTGTCCCTATATAAGTGGTTGTAAGACCAACCACTCTCTCCATCGAGCATACATAGGATGTGTTAGTCTCTCTGGAAACATCGATTCCTGACTTAATTATCCTATGACTAGGAATATTTTAGATTAAGGTTTATAAGATCTTAGGTCTCACTGTTATGAACTCTATCATAACCTTAAAATCATTGTCCTAATTTATAGGATTCATCATAATCTTAAAACAACAAAGTATAAGACACAGCATATAATGAAACAAAATGCCTTTTATTAATATCATACACGGTTGGTAGAATTTTATAGATAAGTCCCTATTTCATAAGAAATATGATCGATTTTTAGGATACTATTCTTTCAATCTTCCACTTGCACTAAAGCCAATTGTCCTTGTATTTAATTCCCATATAATCTAAATGGTGATCAAATTACTGTTAAGAAAGGACCTTAGTGAATGGGTCTACTATATTGTTCTTTGTATCTACTCATTCTAAAATCACGTCTTATCTTTCAATGATTTCATGAATGAGATGGAAGCATCTAAAGATGTGCTTGGATTTTTGATGAGACCTTTGTTGCTTAGCTTGTGCAACATCTCCAGTGTTATCATAATAAAGTGGCACCGATTATTGTATCGCAGGAACTACACCCAACTCCAAGATAAACTTTTTCATCCAGATAGCTTTTTTAGTAGCTTCACTAGCAGCTATGTATTCTACCTCAGTAACTGAGTCAGTTATAGTTTGTTACTTGATACTTTTCCAACTCATTACTTACTTGATACTTTTCCAACTCACTGCACCTTCATATGGAGAAAGATATACCATAATATGGATTTACTATCATCTAAATCTGATTGAAAACTAGAGTCAGTATAGCCTTCTAGTTTTAAATCTGATCCTCAATATATTAGAAAAATAATTTTAGTCTTTCTAAGGTACTTAAGAATGTTTTTCCAATGATCCTCCCTTAGATCAGCCTGGAATCTGCTTGCTATGCCTAAGGATAAGCAACATCAGGCTTGGTATATAACATAGCATACATGATTGATCTTATAGTCGAAGCATAGGAAACTTACTCATCCTTTATCTCTCTTCAGGTATCTTAGGAGACATCTTCTTAGAAAGATGTATGCCTTAACTCATGGACAAGTAACTCCTTTTACTTCCCTTCATATTAAATCTTTTCAATACTAAGTTAATATACCTAGATTGAGATAAGCTGAGCATCCACTTAGATCTTTCTTTATAGATCTTTATACCTAGTATATAGGATCCTTCTCCCAAATCCTTCATAAAAAAATATTTAGATAGCCAAGCTTTGACCAATTGCAATATTGGAATATCATTCCCAATGATAAGTATGTCATTAACATATAATATTAAAAAGATAATGGCACTCCTATTTGTCTTCTTATACACACATGGTTTATCCACATTTTTGATAAAACCAAATTCCTTAATTATTTCATCAAATTGGATATTCCAACTTCTCGATGCTTGCTTTAATCTATAAATGGATTTCTTAAGCTTGCATACTTGGTTTGGTTTCTCACTTGAGACAAACCCTTCTGGCTATGATATATAGACTTCTTCCTCAAGATATCCATTGAGGAAGGCAGTCTTCACACCCATTTTCCATATTTCATAATCATAGTATGCAGCTATAGCAAGCAAAATTCTAATAGACTTGAGCATAGCTACTCCCAAAAATGTTTTATCATAGTCAATTTCATGTCTTTGTTTGAAACCTTTTGCCACTAGCCTAGCCTTGTAGGTTTCTACTTGGCCATCTACTCCAATCATTCTTTTGAAGACCCATTTGCACCCTATTGGATTCACTCCCAGGTAGATCAACCAAGGTCAAAGCCAGGTTGGTATTCATGGAGTCCATTTCAGATTTCATAGCATCAAGCCATTTGTCAGAGTTTTTACTCTTGATAGCTTTCATATAGGTCAAAGAATCATCATCTTGAATGATGCTGGCTTCATTGTTATTTTTAATAACAAAGCCATATTTGAGAGGTACATCCCGCACTCTCTCTGACCTATAGAGAAAGGTTTATGTTGTGGTGATACCTTATTAGTAGGTACTTGTGATTGAAAAATTTGAGATTGATTGTCTGTAGGAGCAGGTTGTTGATCTTGTATTTCATTAAGTTTAAGTATTCTCCCATTACCTCCTTCTTGGATATATTCCTTTTCCAAGAAAGTGACATGCCTACTAACAAAAACCTTTTATTCAGTAGGATGATAAAAGAGGTATCCAATACCTTCTTAAGGATAACCTATGAACCTACATTTATCAGTCCGGTTGCTTGCTAATTGGGCTAACCTAATTATGAGAAACCTAAATTAGATTGAGTCCTAAGTGGGGCTAGCCAAATCAGAGCTTAATCTGATTTTAATTTGGACTTAAGGGCATTTTAGGCGCCATATGAAGAGTCTCAATGGCATGGGACTCTTGGTACCTAAATGATATCTTAACTTCAAAAGGGCACTGAAGGGCCTACAGACCTCTGATTTGAAAATAAAAGATATGGTCAGAAAGCTTATTTGATGCCCTTTCCAATGACACCCATATTGCATATGTTTGATCAAGTCAATTTGATGTTTTGGGTGGACTAAATGGAAAGGGAAAGACTACTGGCGCCTTTTGGCGCACCCGGGAGAATAAGTGGCGCGCAGAAGGACTAAGAGTCCTTCTGTAGATGAGACTCTAAGAGTTTCATCAGGAAGGAGCCTCTTCATTTTATCCCCATGGTCTTAAGAAGTCTAATATTCGGTTTAAAGTTTAAAGGGACGTCTTGAAGAGGTGTGAAAGGTGGCACGCACATGAAGAGTCGCGCCTCTTCATATGCGCGCGCATAACAGAGGGTAGAGTCCTTCTGCCTCTAGAACTCTTCAAGCCTTGCATTACTTCAGATTAGAAGAGGCATCTCCCTATCTTAGAAACTGGTATTTGACACATGGCACGATGGGGATTGATCTGGTAAGAGAAAGAACATATATATGACTCTCCATTCCCGAAGAGTCTTATCAGATATGATGTTTCATATCTGATAAGTGTTGTCGGGATGCATTTCACACCCCATCTGAGATTATAAATAGGAGTATGGTGAAATGAGAAATATGGACTTCATTCTTCTGAAAGTCTGAGTGTTTTATTTTTTCGAGGGTCAGAGTGTTCTTCTACTTTCTCCCTCCCTCCTTGTTTTAGGACATGACTTGTCTTGTTAAGACAAGTTCTTCTACACTAGGACAAGGCTTGGTTTTAGGATATAAGCCTGTAGGGTCCTAGAGAAGGGTAGTCATAGATCCTACAGTAGTTTAGGACAGTGTCTTGAGTGCCCTTCAGTAGGACAGGGTGTCCTACAGTGGTCAGTGGATCAAAGGCTGCCGAAAGAGTTCCACTTCTCCAAGCAACTTGAAGAAGGAGTTCTTCCTTGGTCCGAGTTTCGTGTGGATCACCGTTGGAGGGCTTGCACTTGTGAGCCTTGTAGAAAAAGTTGGATTTCAGCGATCCAGGTATTTTTCTTGACTTTATTTGATGATTCATTAGTTGTAATTGCCTAAGGGGTTCCTGGGAATTAGGGTTTTCTATACATATTATACATGTTAGGGTATCATGCTATGAAATTTTATTTAGAAAGTCAATTCCGTATGCTGCATGATCCTTGGCACCCTGGGAGAATTCCCATCAGTGGTATCAAAGCCATCTTTGTGGCATTCCAATTATGAATCATTTTGGAGTTTTATTAAATTCCACTACCGAGCCAACCCAAATCTTATCGAGTCGGCTCGACCATGTTCATATGTATGATATTATGTCAATATGAAATTTAATGCATATTGATATGCATTGTGTTTATATTTGTTATAAACTTGGTTATCATGTCTATGTTTATACTAGTAGTAATAAACATTATTATCATGATAGTTTTAAAATGTGTTTTAAGACCATCAAAGCCCTCATCAAAAAGCATATTTAGTCATAGTATAAAACTTAGTCAATATGCAAAACCGGTTAAGGTTTGATCAGCCAATTGGTGTCTAGGCAAGTGGTTCTGGGAAGGTAAAGGGAACGAGGTTTTTAATTGGTTCCGTTATCTGACTTGGCCAATCTAATTGGTGTCTAAGGAAAGCACCGGGGGGACCCCCTCACCCCTCCCACTTACCTGGCCAATTTGGTCATATCTAAATCTTAATTTGGTAATACTAATTGGTTAAGTATACTATAATTTGCATTCCTTCATGCTAAGCCAAATTTATGTCAAAACTATAGTAGGTTTGTTGTGTACACATAAGGCCTACTCTAGGAATTGATATAAGATTTGTCTTGGTGCACTTAGTGCTTTATAGCATGTTTGGATATGTTGCTTTGTTGTGTACGTACAAGGGCAATATTATTTAATCATGGCTATATGACAATGAAGGGTCCGACTAAACTAAGACATTATGGTTTGTTGTATACACACAAGGCCATGTGTCATAGAGGCAAAGATAATTGTTAAGAATTGCATGGGTTGCAATTGGAAAGGTTATCATACCTTTGAACTCATGTGTGTTTGTTGTGTACACATAAGGCACTCGTGAGGAATAAGGATCTCAACCCCACTAATGAAACCAGGAAGGTTTCTCGCTTACCATAGTTGAGGGTTATGGTATTTGAAGAAAATAGTGGGAGACATAATTAGATATAAAGTCCTTATCTAATTATGAATGTCATAATTGAGTGGTCTGCTAATATTGTTCTTTAATTAAATGTAGGACATTTAAATAATGGCTTCAAACTTATTACTAAGGGGCATCTTGGATGCCAACAAGTTAACCGGTCCAAATTATGTGGACTGGTTGAGGAACCTGAGAATTGTATTAACTCGGGAGAAGCTTTCATATATACTTGATTCTCTGGATCCAGTGTTGATTGGAGAGGATGCATCAGAGGAGGATATTGCCACATACAGGATGTGGTAAAGTGACAGTACAACTGTCAGATGCATCATGTTGGCCTCAATGAGCAACGAGCTCCAGAGGCAACATGAAGGCATGGAACCTCAGTCCATATTGCTCAATTTAAAGGAGCTATATGGAGAGCAAAGTAGGGCTGCTCGATACGAGATATTGAAGTAGTTGTTCCATGCTCGGATGAGTGAGGGTTCACCTGTGCAGACCCAAGTGCTCAAAATGATTGACTTGATCACTCGATTGGGTCAATTAGGGTTTGTCATGGATGGTGAACTCAATCAGGACTTGATCCTGTAATCACTCCCAGATTATTTCTCTTAGTTTGTTCTCAACTACCATATGAACAAACTAAACATTTCATTGCCAGAGCTGCTTAACATGCTTAAGACAGTTGAGAGCCACTCTAAAGGAGATAAGGCTCACGTGCTTCTTGTTGATAGAAAGAATCAGGCAATGAAGAAGGGTATGAAGAGAAAATTCAACCCTAGGAAAAGCATCCAAAAGAAGATAAGAAAGCTAAGAAGGCTGATGGAGCATGTTTCCATTGCGGCAAGACTGGGCAATGGAAGAAGAACTGCAAGGTTTACCTTGCAAGTGTGAAGCAAGATGCAAGTGGAGCATCTAAAGGTTTGTACATGATACAAACTAATTTATCATTGAGTGCTTCCACTTCTAATTCATGGGTATTGGATACCGCATATGGATCTCATATATGCAATTCGTTACAGGGACTTCACAGGATTAGAAGATTGAAGAAGGGTGACTTTAAGTTGCATGGGGCAAGTGGTGAAGCCATACATGCTGAAGCTGTGGGTACCTATCTTCTTTTATTACCTTCGGGTGATGTAATAAAGTTAGAAGAATGCTTCTATGTACCAGATATTATTAAAAACATTATTTCTATACCCTTGTTATTACAACAGGGATATGAAATAAGTGTAAAGAGCAGTGGCTGCTCTATTCTTCATAATAATAAAATATTTGGACATGGATCTTTTGTAAATGGTCTTATAACTTTACAACTCAATGATAATATTTTTCTTTTTGATAATAATAAGAAAAAAGATAATGACAATGTCACATATCTCTGATACTGCCGATTAGGCCATATCAGTGAGTCAAGAATAAACAAGTTGGTCAAAGATAATTACTTTGACTCTAATGATTTTCAATCATTAAGAACTTGTGAATCTTGTCTTAAAGGAAAAATGACCAAGTCTCCATTCACTGGACATGGAGAAAGGGCAACTAAATTGTTAGGTCTAGTGCATACTGATGTATGTGGACCTATGTCAACTCAGGCCAGAGGAGGATATTCTTATTTCATCACTTTTATTGATGATTTATCAAGGTACGGTCATGTGTATCTTGTGAAACACAAGTCTGAAGCCTTTGAAAGTTTAAAGAATATCAGAGTATGGTTGAAAAACAAACTGGATTTAGTATTAAAGCTCTTCGGTCTGATCGAGGAGGAGAATACTTATCGAGTGAGTTCCTAAACCATCTAAAAGACAAAGACATTATTTCTGAATGGACCCCTCCTTATACACCCCAGTTAAATAGAGTGGTAGAAAGGAGAAATCGCACCTTATTGGATATGGTGAGGTCCATGATGAGCTTCACATATCTTCCCATTTTCTTTTGGGGACATGCCCTGGAGACTGCAGCACATATATTAAACAGGGTTCCATCTAAGTCAATAAGTAGCACTCCATATGAGTTATGGAATCCAAAATGACCAATGGTATTAAGTATTTGAAGATTTGGGGTTGTCATGCTTATGTCAAGAAAAACTTTGGACATAAGTTAAGTGCCAGAGCTGACAAGTGTAGATTTGTTGGTTACCCAAAAGTAGGTATGGGATACCTCTTTTATAATGCTACTGAACAAAAGATAATTGTCAGTAGGCATGCTACATTCTTGGAACAAGAGTTTATCCAAGAAGAATGTAGTGATTCTTCACTTTAGTTATGTGAAGAACAGAACCAACAAACCAATGAGCCTTCAAGTGAAGTTCCTCAACCAGAGGTTCTTATAGATCAAGAATAACCACAATACACACCTCCTCTCCGAAGGTCAGAGAGGGTACAGGGAGCACCTCTCATATATGGCTTTGTCATCGGGGATGACAATAAAGCCAGTATCATACAGGATGATGATCCTGTGACCTATTCAGAAGTTGTCGAGAGTAAAGACTCAGACAAATGGCTTGGTGCCATGAAATCTGAAATAGACTCCATGTATTCCAATCAGGTTTGGACTCTGGTAGATCCACCTGAAGGAATTAACCCAATTGGGTGTAAATGGGTCTTCAAGAAGAAGATTGGAGTAGATGTTCAAGTTGAGACCTACAAGGCTAGACTGGTAGCAAAAGATTTTAGACAAAAACATGGTATAGACTATGATGAAACTTTTTTTCCAGTAGCCATGCTCAAGTCCATTAGGATATTGCTTTCAATAGCAGCATACCATGACAATGAGATATGGCAAAAATGACTGCTTTCCTTAATGGAAACCTTGAGGAAGAAGTCTACATGTCACAGCCAGAAGGTTTTGTCTCAAGTGGGAGACCAAACCAGGTATGCAAATTAAAGAAGTCCATTTATGGACTTAAGAAAGCATCGAGGAGTTGGAACATCCATTTTGATGAAACAATCAAAGGATTTGGTTTTATCAAAAATATAGATGAACCATATGTGTACAAGAAGACAAGTGGGAGTGCACTTGTTTTCTTGGTTTTATATGTGGATGATATACTGATCATTGGGAATGATATCCCAATGTTATAGTCGGTTGAAACTTGGCTATTATCAAAATTTTTCATGAAGGATTTGGAAGAAGTATCCTATATACTGGGTATAAGGATCTATAGAGATAGATCTAAAAGGATGCTAGGCTTATGCCAATCCAAGTATATTGACTTAGTGTTGAAGAGATTCAATATGGATGGAAGTAAGAAATGTTACTTACCTATAAGTCAAGGCATACATCTCTTTAAGAAACTGTCCCCTAAGATATCAGAAGAAAGAGAGAGGATGGCTATGATTCCTTATGCTTCGGCTGTAGGATCGATAATGTATGCCATGTTATGTACCAGACCTGATGTTGCATATGCCTTGGGCATAGTGAGCAGGTTTCAGGCAGATCCAGGAGAGGATCATTGGAGAGCTATGAAAAATATTCTTAAGTACCTGAGAAGGACTAAAGATATTTTTTTAGTATATAGAGGATCTAAGTTGAAACTAAAAGGATATACAGATTCTAGTTTTCAATCAAATCCAGATGATAACAAATCCACATCGGGGTATGTCTTCACCCTGAATGGTGGTGCAGTGAGTTGAAAGAGTACAAAGCAGCCAACAGTAGTTGACTCAGTCAATGAGGCAGAGTACATAGCTGCTAGTGAAGCCACGAAGGAAGTTGTCTGGATGAAGAAATTCATCATGGAATTGGGGGTGGTTCCAAATGTACAATAGCCAGTGCCATTATACTGTGATAACACTGGGGTTGTTGCACAAGCTAAGGAACCGAGGTCTCATCACAAGTCCAAGCACATTCTATGACGGTTCCATCTCGTTTGAGAGATTATTGAAAGACAAGATGTCATTATTGAATGAGTTGACACAAAGAACAATATAGCAGACCCATTCACTAAAGCTTTAGCCAAGCAACAGTTAGATCGTCACTTAGATTGTATGGGCATAAAATACAAGGGTGATTGGCTTACCATATCTAACAAGGTATGATTCATCTTTTCTACTACATCATTTAATTATGGTGTAATGGAGGTGTCCATTCTGAGAGAATGCCTTTATCCTTAAGGTGATCAAGAAACTTACTAGATAAGTATTCTTCTTCTTATATGACCGAAGGATTTTAATATTATTTTCAATTTATTTCTCAACCACACTTTGATACTCTTTAAATTTATCAAAGGCTTTGGATTTATGTTTCATAAGATACACATATCCAAACCTAGGTAATCATCAGTAAAGGTAATGAAATAAGAGTATCCTCCTCTGGCTTGAGTTGACATGGATCCACATACATCTATATGTATTAACCCTGATAACTCAGTTGCCCTATCTTTATGATCAGTAAATGGAGATTTGGTCATTTTACCCATGAGATAGGATGCACAAGTTTCTAATGATTGATAATCATAAGGATCAAAGAATTTATTTTTATATAATTTGTTTATCCTAGACTTACTGATATGACCTAATCAGCAATGCTAGAGAAAGGTGATATTAATATCTTCTCTATTTCTTTTCTTGTTTTAATAAGTAAAACTTTATTATTGAGTAAAAGAACTAAAATACCATTAACAAATAAACCAGTTCTAAAAAACTTATTAGAATAAGAAATAGAGCATCCACTACGTTTTATATTAATTTCAAAACATTGTTGTAACAATAAGGGTACAAAAATAATATTTCTAATAATATTTGGAACATAGTAATAGTCTTTCAATTCTAAAATTTTATCCAAAGATAAAACAATAGATAGGTGCCTATAGTTTCCGCTTGAATGGTTTCACCACTCGTACCATAAAGCTCGAAGTCACTCTTCTTCAAGCTCCTAATTCTATGTAGTTCCTGCAAAGACTTGCATATATGAGATCCACATGCGGTGTCTAATATCCATGATTCAAAAGCTGAAGTACTCAATGACAAGTTAATTTATATCATGTACAAACTTTTTGATGCTCTACCAGCATCAAGCTTCAGACTAGCAAGATATGACTTGTAGTTCTTATTTTAGTATCCCTATTTACCACAGTGAAAATAGGTTCCATTAATAGAGGGCTTCTTTGCCTTCTTTCTCTTTTGGATGCTTTTCTTAGGGTTCTACTTTCTCTTTGAATCCTTTTTCATTACTATTTTCTTCTTCCCATCAATTAGAAGAAGATGAGCCTTGTCCCCGTTTAAAATGGCTCTTAGCTATCTAAAGCATGTTAAGTAACTCTGGTAATGAAAGGTTAAGTTTGTTCATGTGATAGTTTATAACAAACTGAGAGAAGGAATCAGGGAGTGATTGTAGGATCAAGTCCTGATTAAGCTCTCCATCTATAACAAACCCTAATTGATCTAATCGAGTGATTAAGTCAATCATTTTTAGTACATGGACTTAAACAAACAAGCCCTCACTCATACATGCTCAGAATAATTATTTCGATATTTCATATCGGGTAGCCCTACTTTGCTTTCTATAAAACTCTTTAAGATTGGTAGTATGGACTGAGACTCCATTTCTTCATGTTGCCTCTACAATTTATTACTTATAGAGGCTAACATAATGTACTTGATGGTTAAACTATCATTCTATCATATTTTATATGTGACCCTTTCCTCCTCTGAAGCATCATCTTTGATCAAATTTAGATCAGGAGAATCGAGGATATACGATACTTTCTCCTGAGTTAAGACTATTCTCATGTTCCTTAACCAATCCACATAATTAGGACCAATCAACTTATTGGCATCTAAAATATTCCATAGTGATAAAGTAAAAGCCATAATATTAATCTATATAAATAAAGAATAATGTGTAAGCAGACTACTCAAAATGATATACACAACTAGATAAGGACTTATCAATCTAATTATATCTTCCACTATTTTTTTATGAATACTATAGCCCTCATATATGGTAAGCGAGAACCCTAACAGGATTTCTTTAGTGAGGTTGAGATCCCAATTCCTCAAAAATGCCTTGTGTTTACACAACAAACATTTATGACTTCAAGGATAGGAAATTTTCATTTCTAATTGCAATCCATGCAACTTTCAACATAATAGCTACCTCTAAGACACTTACAGCCTTGTGTTTACACAATAAACTATAATATCTTAGTTTAGTTAGACCTTCATTTTCATATAGTCACGATTGAATAATGTTGCCCTCATGTCATACAACAAAGCAACACCATCAATCATGCTATAAAGCATTAGATGCACCAAGACAAATTTTACATCGAACCCTAGAGTAGGCCTTGTATTACACAACAAACATACTATAGTTTTTGATATAAATTTGGATTAGCATGAAGGAAGGAAATTAGTAATATTTTAATCAATTAGCATTTCCAAATCAAGGTCTAAATCAATCGAATTGGCTAGATAAATAGGAGAGAGGTGGGAGGCCCCCGTGCTTATCTTAGATACCAGAAATTTTGGTCAGGTAAGCAACGTATCCAATTAAAAACCATGTTCTCTTTACCTTTCCAAAATCACTTTCCTAGACACCAATTGATCAATCAAATTCTAAATGGATTTGCATATGATTTTATAATACTATAACTAAATATAATTTTTAATGAAAACTTTCATGGTCTCACGCACATCCTAATACTACAGACTATCTAACAAGCATTCCACACATCATATGTGCCAAGTGTGTCATTATTCTAGGATAACCTTACAATATAGTAAACATCCACCGCTATGTTAGAACAACTTTATTTTAGAAATATGATTGAATAATCTAAACATATTTCTATGTTAATTAAGATTTAGGTGAAACCCTAATCAGTGGCATACATCAATCAACATATGCTATAACTATAATGCTAGACATAATTATTCAAACATTTAATTGACTATTAATTGAATAAATCAAGGTAGCTCTGATATCATTATTGGATTATGATTGCATAGTGGAAGACCGAATTTCAAAATTTTAATCCTTGAAATCCAAATCAATCGAAACTCTAAACCCAGGACTTCCTTGATTATATCAATTAATAGGATAAAATATTAAAAAATAAAAGAATACCTATAATGCTAATATCCTTTATTCCATTAGGCATCTAAGTGTATGCCCTTCAGAGGTGATCCATACAAGAACTGGATCAAGAAAGCACTCCTCTTTCTTGCGAGACTTCTTCTAGCAGCCTTTCTTCCTTCAATAGCTTTTTTTCTCTTCTAGGACCTTTTTTCTTTCAAAGAGTACCTCAAAATCTCTCCAAAAACTCTCTTACTATCCTATTGTCCTTTCTAATTCTCCTCCTAAGCCCTTATCTTAAAATAATGGACTTATCTTAAAATAAAAAACTTATCCTAACATGGAAAGGAAGAGAGTTATCAAGACAAACTTTGGATGCTTTGGTTTCAATCACATAAGCCTTTAAATAGAAAGAGAGGAGGCACCTAATACACCTTTTCATTATCCCCTAATCTAATATTTAAGATATTAGATAAGATCCTTCAAGCAAAGGAGTCTCTAGGCAGAAAAATGCAAAGTAAAATATTGTTTTACTAATATTTTATGCCAAGAGTTGCTTATCGCAACTCTTCTAGAAAAATTGATAATTAGTATTTAATTTTAGAATTAAAAACTTGGTCCAATATCCCAATTGGCGTATAAACTAGAGAAGCTTATCTGAAAAAAGGTGATTGATAAACATATGGACTCTAGCCTATTCATTGCACCATATATTCCAAGCATCACATCCCTTCATGAAATCACATCCATAATTATATAATTTGACTAATCAAATCTAGTCTAAATGGACATCTATTAGAGAGGATAGAGGCTAAGACTTATCACCAAAAAGGTGATTTAATCATAGAATGACTCTTGGTCTTTCTATGCCCCTTAATATGTGTGTATGCCAATATTGGTGCCAAAAGTCCCAAGACCTTAGGACTCTTGGTTTAATCAATGGATAAAGGCTATAAAATCAGGATAAGTCCCATTTTAGCTACTCCACTTAAAGATCAATCCAATTTAAGTTCCACTTAAATTAGTTAGCCCAAATAGTAAGCATTTAAATCCAATCTAATTAGGTAAGGAGTCAGGCTAGCCAACATATGCTAGTATATTAATTAGCTAGCCAATTAAGATCCTATGACCCTAACAAACATACAAATAAATTTCTGATCAATTCCTTAATGTATGTGATCCTTTGAGCTCCTCATCTAGCCAGTAGTAAGTTTAGGTTCATGTCAATTTAGTTCAATTAGAAACCAACTAATTGAATTAGATTAAATCAAGCTAATCCTAGCTACCAATTTGAACCATTTTCAAATTGACTCATGAATTTAATCAATTTAATTCATGATAACCTACAAGATATGATTGATGTCTAGCAACATATTTGTTGCCCAGTGTAGCAATCCAAGAGGGGGGTGAATTAGGTTTTTAAAAATTTAAATAAAGTATGTGCTGAACTAATATGTTTATGTAATAATGTGAATGTGCTGAAGTAATCTAGATGCTGAGCATTAAAGAATAAATAGCAATGCAAGTGAATGAAATGAGAAGATAAAGAACACACATAAATACAAGAAGTTTATAGTGGTTCGGTGCACTCCAAGCACCTACATCCACTTCACAAGCTACCTTTTGGGAATTCCACATAATCTACCAAAGATTATAGCCAACTTGTTTTCAAGGGCTTACAAGTCAAACCCACAGTTGGTTTTTTCACTTAGGCTCACCAACAACCTTTTCCACAAGCCAACCCAAGGCTTATATTCTAATTCATGGCTTGGAAGGGCCTAACCCCTAGTTTCAATAGCCTTGAAACTAGTCACAGCAAATAAAATAAAAGTATAATTTTAAGCACAAGAACAAAGCTCTCAAAAGAGCTAAAATAATGTCGATGAAGCTCTTCTTGAATGCTTGAGTTATCTACTTCTTCTTGAAAGATTTCAATGAATACTTTTAGATATTGATTTGAAGACTCAACAGCAAGAATGAAGACTTTTTTAGTTGGAATCTTCTTTTTAGCTCACTCTTCTCTTTTCAATAGCTTTCTAGAAAGACAAGATTTGTCTCTTGTGTCTCTTGTTTCCCTCTTGTGTATTCAATAAGTTTGGTGAGTAATAAATACATGAAAAATCTCCAAAAAATTATTTGTGATCATTGGAGTGGACAAACTAGCCGTTATGGACCATTTGGATCAATTCTGAACTTCTGAAAATATAGCCATTACTATTATCAAAACCTGTGAGTCAACTTATGAGTCGATACTAGGGTTGACACTTGGATCGATACCAGGTGTAATTCTTGAAATCCATGGTTCTGCTTCATTTCTGGTCTCATGCTATGAGTCGATCTATGAGTCAATACTTGAACTTGTGAGTTGATACTTGAGTCGATACTTAAGTTAGCACTTGACAAAAAATCTAGGAATGACACTATTATGTAACTTTCTTGTTTCAGGCCATGAGTTGATCTGTGAGTTGACCTGTGAGTCGACACTTGGGTCGACACTTCACTGAAGTTCAAAAACCATGTTCTGTCCATTTCTGTCTCAGGCCTTGAGTTGACCTGTTAGTCAACACTTGGATCAACACTTGGCATGCCGGCAGCATTTCTATGTGCCGTCTTCAGAGGTGTCAACACTTGCCTTCATGAGTCGACACTAAGGTTGACACTGGGTCTGTGCTAATTTTAAAAAGTGTGCCAAACTCCGAAACTCTCAAATTTTGTCCAATATACTTCCAGTTTCTTCTTTATAAAGACCAAAGTGATCAATTTCATGACTCCAAGGTGAGAAGACTTCTTAGACTTTGAAATTCATCTTGCTTTAATGTCAATGACTTTGATACTTTTGTGTAGAGAATTTGATGTACATGTGATCTAGAATTCATAACTCCAATTGAAACATTAGTACAAAACATATATTCAACATTTTGTTATTCATCAAAATCAAGGGTCAAAGCTAATAATCTTCCTCTTTTTGATGATGATAAAACTTTGAGTATATAAGCATTTGTGTTTAAATTTGGCTATTGAATTAAGCTTTCAAGTAAGCATATTTTCAAAGGCACTATAAATCGAACAAGTTCATCAAACAATTTTCATATTTATCATCAAACAAAGTTCATAGAGGTATTTAGATGAAGATGTATCGGCTCTTTAATTCATACAACAATATTTCAAAGTTATTGAGTTAAGCAAAGTTGAGATTTTTTCCCCCTATCTTAAGTAGAATGTAAATTATTGAAAATTTTGGATTTTTGCTTATATAGTCTATCTTACTCCCCCTTTTTGTCATCATTAAAAATTAAAAGGATTTTCTTCCCCTTAATTAGTGTTTTTGTCACACAAAATATTAATAAGACAAAAGGATGAGTAATAACAGGAAATTTAACTTTCATATATAGAAAAGTTTTTGTACAATTAGAAAATCTCATACATAAAATGAAAATACACTATGGAAAGTACAAGAAATACAAGCATAGTATCTGTGAGGCTACTCCTCATCAGATAGAAAATCTAGAACTATAGGTGCCATGATCCTTGATGCAGGAGGTCTTGGAGCCTCGTGTGTCAAGCTTCTAGTCCTAAGAGATGGGCCAAAGCGAACTACGATCCTAGAAGTCCTGGTGGCACGAGTCTCGAAAGTGTCTGCAGGTGTCAAGAAAGGGGAATTAGTGGCATGCTAATCATCAAAAGCAGGATCCGCAGCCTGGATAGAAGTATTTGTTGAACCAACTAGAGGCTGATCCTCATGAACCACATCACCACCAACTGCTGGGTCATCATCACCAGCAACACTATCATCATCACCTGCATCATCTCCATCATCAGCTAGGGGAGGAGGTGGAGGTGGAACTAAAGGTCCTGGAGTGGCTGGAGGTGGCAACAGGGGTCTCAGAATATCTTAAATCTTAGCAAATCCTGCCTCCATGCTCTATCTGATAGAAGTCAGCTGCTCGTCAGTATGTGCTCTCAGACCGTGCAGCTTAATCTGAAGTCTATTGGTCCTAACTGATACACTCAATATATCCTCTCGAATTGTAGTGATATGCTCTCTCAGTCTCTCCTTGAATGTAAAATCTATCGCTGAAGAATGTTGAGGAGCTAGAGCAGAAGGAGGTGTAGTTGGCTTGGACTTTGATCCTGCCACTGGTGCTTGTTTGGAAGGAGTCATCCGAGGAGCAGGTGCTGAAGGTCTAGCCTTTGCTACCCTGATCTCATCCTCCTCATCAGGCTCTTAGCTTGACTCTCTCCTAATCCATCTGCCTACCACCTTTCTGTAGTCCATTCGGTGAAGTGAGTTCTCCCCATAGGTGTCTGTGTGTACAATCTCTTTGGAGGCCTTGCCCTCCAAGGGTATCCCATAAGCATGAAAGATACGGGTTAGTCCCATTCCTTAAACTAAACATAGCCTCCTCTGGGTGGCTGCCTCACTCATCTGATGAATCATCAACACAGGAAGATTGATGGCAGTCCTCTGAGTCAGGATCACCATCAACACAAGCTCTTGCTCTGTAATAAAGTCATAGTGGCCCATCTTCAAAAGCAAGATGCAAGCAATGAAGTGGTGCAACAACCTCATCTTCATCAATAACTGACTGGTAGAAATAGTGGATATCCCTCTAATGTTGTCCCGCTCCAAAATACATTTGAAGGCGGCATCTCGGTCTGCCACACAGTTAGCTACCAAACTATGCTGAGGGATCTCCCAAATCTAACTGTCTCAGGAGTGACTGGAATCTGTACTCCTCTAACCTAAGCAGTCCATCTGATACCATCAATAGCCATACTACCATAGAACTCTCTCATCAAATGAGGGTAATACCGCTCCCGTATAGTGCAGAATGGGACCAAACCAGCAGCTCTCAGCAGATCTCCAATCATAAATCCCTTCGAGTCCAGAAATGGTAGATTAATCCTCCTTCCATAAGCAATAACCTTCCCTGCCACCCTTTCGACTGCCAAGGAAAGCTGCAAAGGAGGTGCTCTCGTTGCCTCCTGAGCCTCGGGCTCCTTACGCTACTCAGCTGGATCATGTCGAGCCTTGGATCTTTTTTCGAAATGGGACCTCTTCTTATAGAATGCCACTTGTTTTCTCGGACCCATGACCACCAAAACCACAAGGAACATACATGATTGAAGGAGAAAAGGGGGATTTTGCTAAAAATGGAAGGGTAAGGATGAGAGAACACTGTTTGAGGGAGATGGGAGATGATTGGGGACCACTACGGAGAGGGAAGAGTGAAAATACAAATGAAAAAAATGTTCGGTGATGCCCTAGATAAACAGGTCAATCGATCATGAGTTGACACTTGTAATTTGCTTAAGTGTCGACACTTCGATGAGTTGACACTTAGGCAAATTTCAAGTGTCGACACTTGGTCAAAAATTCAGGAAAAAAATAGAAAAAATCTCAATAAATTTGCAAATATCAAGGGGGTGTCTAGAAATTATACTAAGTGATATTTGAGAGGATTTGAAACATTTGAAAGAATTCAACAAAGAATTTGAAAGAGTTTCAATCAAAGGGGTCAATTGATGCGGGACAGATGCACGGGGACGGATCGCTGGCAAGTGTAGAAGCCACCAGGAATTAGGGTTTACAGGGGTTCACACAGATTCCCCTAGAAAAACAAAGCACACAGTAACAGGGATCACACAGATGCCCTAGGGATCACACAGATACCCTGAAAAGAAGGAGAAAGGGATCACACAGATACCCTGGGCTCACACAGATGCCCAAATCAGGAATCATACAAAAACTCTAGGCTCACACAGATGCCCAAATCAGGGATCACACAGAAATCCTGAGATCACACAGATCCTTCACATAGAACTCAAGAAATTTTATTCATCCATATTATAAAAAAATACAATAGAGGGTGGGGTATTTATAGATTCACCCCAGGGTACATGACTCGAGAAAAAAGAAACCCTGGCTTGTGGGCCAAGAAACCCCGTTGGACCTGGTCAACAGTGGGCCTTTGTCTTGGACTGGAGCTCTCTCCTGTGGGCTTGGCAGCATGAAAGGGTCTAGGTGCATGAAGGCTAGCTCTGGTTGGGGGGTCTGGTGAATCTCCAGGTCTGCTTACTCTCCTCTTGAATCTTGACATGAATGAAAATTATAGGACTTGATCTAACTCACTTGATTGGACTGACTGGGCTAAAAGACTGGTCCTGCCTAAGTGGACTAAACTGAACTCAGTTGTCTCACTTTATTATAGGATTCAAATAAAATAAAATAAAATAAAATAAAATGGACTTTCAAGTCCCCATCATTCTCCTGGAGTGGGGAAAACTCGACTCTATCGAGTTAGGCTCAACGGGGTTGATGGAACCGAAACCAATCAAAAAGGACTTCGATGTTGGGTTCACCCATTTTTATTTTTTTATTTTTTAACTTCTTTTCATTTCATTTCATTTCTTTTATTTTTTTCATCTCTTCTCTAAAAATCGTGCAACTTTGGAAGCCATGCGGTGCTGAAATCCATGTTGCTCCAGAAACCGTGCTACTCCAGAAATTGTGCATTAAAGTTGGCAATAGGGGATGGCACTACTTTCATGATCGTGCTGTCCCCTTTCTTCCTCATGGATCGAACCAGGGAGTAGAGGAGCGATGGAGGAGTTTGCTGGCATCGAAGCTGGGCGGAGACCATCTCGCAGGGCGGTAGTGGAGTCGGCAGCAGCCGGTGATGGCAGCGAGGGGGGTTCGGTAGCCAGCGATGGTGCTGTATGGAGACGGCATCATGCACGATGGAGGTCACGGCAGAGGTGGCTGGCGACAGTGGAGATCCACATGGTGGCACGGTCGGATCCAGAGAGGAGGTGGATCCGGAGAGGGAATTGGCAGGAGGCAGCATCGATGATGATCTTCGATGTCCGATTGGTGGTGGTGGACGGTCAGAGTGCTGATAGTGAAGATGAACTGGGGCAGGGTGGAGGCAAGGTGATGCGGGCATCACGGGCTCCGATTCAACGATGTCGGGCATCATGGCAGCAGGGAGTCGGATGGGTGGCGATGAGGCATCTGTCGGCACTAGGGCAGAGATGATGAGGGCGGCGATTCCTCTGGAGGGGTTTGTGTGATCGAAGTGGACAATGCCTGGGTAGATCGAGGCCTTGAGGATGTTGGGGAGGTGGACGGAGTTGGATTCGTCGATGGCCATGTCACCCTCGAGGGGGTGGATGCTGAGGAAAGGGTGCACAGTGATGATGTCAGGAGTGGAAGGAGGGGAGGCTGCCATGGTCTGGGGCTTTTCCTCCTTATCTTCTTCGTCTTTTACATCTTGTGGCGGTGCCGGCGATAACAGAGGCGGCGGGGTAGCGACAGAGAAGGGCAGCGGGCATCTAGTGGTTCGGTGGGGTTGGCTCGATCTAGGTGGGGTGCTCTGATCGGTGGTGGAGGCTGGCGGCGTGGATCTCGCTTGGTGGGGGCAGGATCTGTCATGGAGGTTGTAGATTCTTTGTATGAACAGGGAGGCTGCAGAAGCTTTGGATGAACTGGTCTGGCATGGGGGATGAAGCATACCCTAATTGATGCGGGACAGATGCACGGGGATGGATCGCTGGCGAGCATAGAAGTCACCAGGGATTAGGGTTTGCAGGGGTTCATACAAATTTCCCTAGGAAAACAAAGCACACAGCAATAGGGCTCACACAGATGCCCTAGGGATCACACAGATATCCTGAAAAGGAGGAAGGGATCATACAGATACCCAAGGCTCACATAGATGTCCAAACCAGGGATCACACAGAAACCCTGGGCTCACATAGATGCCCAAATCAGGGATCACATAGAAACCTTGGGATCACACAGATCCTTCACATAGAACTCAAGAAATCTTATTCATCCATATCATAAAAAAATACAAGTGGGGGTGGGGTATTTATAGATTCACCCCAGGGTACATGACTTAAGGGCTAAGAAACTCTGACTTGTGGGCCAATAAACCTGGTGGAACTGGTTAATAGTGGGCCTTTGTCTTGGACTAGAGCTCTCTCTTGTGGGCTTGGCAGCATGAAAGGGTCCAGGTGCATGAAGGCCAGCTCTGGTTGGGGGCCCTGGTGAATCTCCGGGTTTGCTTACTCTCCTCTTAGATCTTGACATGAATGAAAATCACAAGACTCGATCTAACTCACTTGATTAGACTGACTAGACTAAAAGACTGGACCTGCCTAAGTGGACTCAACTGGACTTAGTTGTCTCACTTTATTACAGGACTCAAATAAAATAAAATAAAATAAAATGGACTTTCAGGTCCCCCTCCTCAATGATGCCTAATTTACTCCTAATCATGCATAACCTATCTTTGCTAAGGGGCTTAGTGAAAATGTCTACTAATTATTTATCAGTACACACAAAATCAAGCATTACATCATCATTTTGCACATGGTCTCTTATGAATGATGTCTTATTTCAATATGTTTGTTTCTTGAGTGTTGAACTAGATTCTTAGTTAAATTGATAGCACTTGTGTTGTCACATCTTATAGGAGTTTTATTTAACTTAATACCAAAATCTTCGAGTTGTTATTTGATCTATAAAACTTGAGTACAACAACTTCCAACTGCTATATATTCAACTTCTGTCGTAGATAGAGCAACAGAATTTTGTTTCTTGCTAAAGCATGAAATCAAATTAACTCTAAGAAATTGACAAGTTCTACTAGCACTTTTTCAATCTAGTTTGCAACCAGCAAAATCATCAAAATAAGTAATCAGTTTTATTGATGAATCTCTAGAGTACCATAGTCCAATATCTATTATGCCAGATAAATATCTAAGTATGCCAGATAAATATCTAAGTATGCATTTAACAGTCAATAAATGTGATTCTTTAAGAGCAGACTGATATCTAGCATACATACATACGCTAAACATAATATCTGGCCTACTTACAGTTAAGTACAATAATGAACAAATGATATCCTTATATAATTTCTGATCAACATTTTTACTTGATTCATCTATATTAAGTTTGTAAGAAGAGCTCATAGGAGTACTTAATGACTTGGTTATCTCCATCCCAAACTTTTTAAAGATTTTTTTTATGTACTTAGTTTGGTTAATGAAGATCCCTTCTCTAGTTTGCTTGATTTGGAGTTTGAGAAAGAAGTTTAGCTCTCCTATCATACTCATCTCGAACTCTCCTTGCATAAGCTTGGAAAACTCTTGATAAAGTGTTCATTAGTAGCACCAAAAATGATATCATCAACATAAACTTGTACTATTAAGAGATTTTCATTTTTTTTTTCAAAAATAATGTAATATCTACATTGCCTCTAGAAAAGCCATTTTCAAGTATAAATTTACTTAACCAATAATACCAAGCTCTTGGAGCTTGTTTTAAACCATATAAAGCCTTGTAAAGTTTAAAAATATGGTTAGGATATGCTGTTGGATTTTGGTGATGTAGCGGAAGAATGGATTTCAAAAATTTTCATTTTTGAAACTCCAAACACTTGAAACCCTAAGCCCAAGATCCCTTATTCATTACAATTAATAAGTAATTCAATTAGGGTTTGGAAAAATACATGGAATGCTAATTCCTTCTTCTTTCCACTAGGCACACAAGTCCATGCCCTTCAGAGGTGATCTACATAAGAATTGATCCTAAGAAGCACTCCTTAGTAGGTTGCTTAAACTATTAGAACTCTTCTGATGGCCTTTCTTCCTTTGGCAGCCTATCCTTTCTTGCTCAGACCCTTGTCCTCCAGTAGAGCACTTTGAGCCCTCTCTAAGTCCTCTCTTCACTCTCTTTCTCACTTCCTTATTCACTTTCTAAACCCTTTGATGAGGGACTAACTAAATGCAAGATGAAATGAATGCAGGTGATTTGTTATTTTTGCGATTTTTAGGTTTTAATGACTTTCTTGAGGATTCCCGAAAAACAAGACAAATGTAGATCTAGGGATTCAATAAAGATAAGGCTACAAGCACATAGATTAGCCCCTAAACAAGGATAAAAAGAGGACCCCAAGATTGAGAAATCCCGTAGGACGTAGCTCTCAGAACAATATCGACTTAGGAGTTTAGGAAGGCAAACTTCAAAGATCTGAAGTGCCTGATGCCAAGATCACTCACTCTAGCGGATGCGGCCTGGATGATCGAGCCTTCCATCCCGCGAATGCGCCGGCTTGCTATCCGAAGGTCTTGATGGCAAGGGCAACCGACTCCGTGCTCGTGGAGGACCTGCGAGAATTCAAGGAGAGTTAAGATTTGATCAAAGAGAAAGCAAATAGAAGAAGGGGTGAAAGTTGAAGTGGTGATGGTGGAGTTTTTTTTGCTAGGCACCCGGTTGGTTGATCCCAATGGACCCTATCTCGAAGTCAGATGATGGAGTTGCGGAAGAGATGGTAACTTGAGGCCTCACACCTCTCGACGCCTAAAGGCGAAGGCGCTCCCTCACGGAGATCGACGTTCCTAGTGAACGAAGGCAACTAAAGAGAAAACTAGATCTCAAGAAACTTATGATTTTTCATTCAATAGCAATTACCTTTACAAAGGAGGGGTAAGGTCCTTTTTATAGGCACCTTAGGACCCCATTTGAAATTCAAATGAAAATTACAAGTCCTCTTTGGAGAGGTGCCAAAAAATTTCAAAAAAAATCAGATTTCTCTCCTTTGGCCGACCTTCACTTGGATTTGATTGTGCATGGCTTGATAATGGGCTTGGAAGAAGGAATTTGTCTCCCTTGGACTTGGAAAGTTGACCTTCAATTTTGGGAAGAAGGCATGATGCATGGCTTGTGTCTCCCTCTTTCCTTGGTTGCTCACCCTTCTTTGGAGAGAAGCTTGAAATGAGGCTTGGATCAAGGCCTTTGTCTTCAACCTTTCCTTGGTTGCCCAAGACTCCTTTAGTAAGTGGCTTGATGGAGGGAGGGAAAGGAGGAAAGAATATTTGATGTGCCTCCATTTGGCAAGATGAGGTGGCGCCACATGGGATGGTGAAGTGGTGCCCCAGGGTTGAAATGTTGACCTTCAAGGCTTGGCCCAATAGTAGTTGAGCTGAACTCAAAGACCACTCCGGCTTGGACCTAGACTCGGACTGGACTCAATACAGGACACAACTTGACCAAATTGGTCAATGTACAGGATTAAACAAAAATAATTGAGACTAAATTCCTGATTAAAAAGTACAATGCTTAGGCTTAAAGCCTTATTACAGGACTTGAAAAATTGGAACCTTAATTGGACATCCACAGAGGGTTGAGGAGCCTCTGTCAGATTTTGGTGCCCACACCAGTTCTCCCGGGGTGGGAGGAACTCGACCCTATCGAGTAAGAATTGAGATAGCTTAGGTACTCTTCCAGAAGGTCGGGGTCGAGGCACTGCAAGTCCTCTTGGGTAATCCATGAGTCATCGAACTCAGGTCGGCCTTAACATCGGACTAAGAAATGTTGATAACCTTTGCCCCGAGTAGTGATAACTTGGTCATCCAGGACACGCTCGATCCGCTCTCTTCTCTTAGATAAAATTGGAGGTGGACACTCAGGTTCGGGTTCACTCTCAAAAGAAAGGTTAGGCTTAAATGGCTCGCTAGGTATGTTTGCTGGTTCCCTGTACTTGATTAAGTCTAAGATATTGAAAGTCGAGCTAATGCCATAGTCTAGGGGTAGTTCAAGAATGTAGGCATTAGGGCCAACTCTCTTTATCACTTTAAAGGGGCCAGCTCCACGAGCATGAAGTTTCTTAACGGTCCCAAGTGAAAACCGTTCAGGCCTAAGCCTAACCATTATAGAATCCCTAATTTCAAACTCTTTGGCTCATTTCCGGGAATCAGCCAAATTATTTTAAAATTTATATTTAATGTAGAATTCTATCATGATGCAAAATGCAGACTTAACTATGCATTCCTATCGAGAGGAATTTTATTGGACTCTCTAGGGCCTAAACCTAACAGATCACTGACTCTTTAGGTTTGACCCTGGTCTGGTATGTACAGGAAAAATTATCAAGGATCCCTAGCAAATGCCATAAGGTATACCAGAAGTAGGTAGCAAATGGGATGGGCTCTAGGGATTCATGTAACCTAGAAATCTCAGCAAAATGTAACCCCATAGCTCTAGAAACATGAGAAGGCTCAGGGAAGGTAGGAAATAAGATTCAGAGTCTTGGGGTGGCTTATTATAAACATGAAACAGATCTTGGTTATTCAGGATGACCTTAAAATTTGGACATTATTCTATAGGTGCAAGTTTCGAGGCTAGATGGGTGTTCCTAGATGGTGGAAGGTCATTAGGAAGGTCTTTGGGAATGTTATCTTGAAAGTCCTCAAAACTAATGTCTACCTCCTGGGGTGGTTCCATAGGGACTTGTTCCTGGACCTCCTATAAGGGCAATACTTATGAACCTTCACCTTCCTCTACAATGTTCGATCCTGGCTCAATTACTCCTTCATAGTCTCTAGTGGGTTCAGGATCTTTTTCTTTTGGTTCCTTGATGATTTCTACCTGGGGGCCCATCTTCACCATATTCCTCTACTAAACTTGATTCACAGATGTTTTCTTTGGATTGTTTAATGGGCTCAGGAGTTTCTTTCTCTAGAATTTCAATGGATTCAACCTTTTTTTCTTGAAATTTGTTAGAAGGTTCTTCTCTCTGGGTTGGTTCATGAGCCTCTTTTGTGGCAGGGGTTCCCTCAGTCATCTCTTTTTCTAACCCTTTGGCCTTGATCAGGTTAACTTCCGGCTTCTCTTCCTTAAGGCTACTCGATCATCTTTTAACCTGGTCCTTAGGTTGCATTGGATTGTTTGTAAATTTCTTCTCATGGTGACTAAAGGTGCAGCTATTGGTCCGGCCATAAAGGGTGTAAGATAGAGGTCTGTACTTCTCTGTAAGTCTAGCTTTCATGTCCCTCCACGTTGCTATAGGTTCTTGTTCTCTTTGCCCTTTTAGGCTTTCAACATTATTCCAAAATAACCTAGCCTGGCGAACCAACCTAGTCTTGGCAAACTTAAACTTCATCCTTTTTGTCATTGTGTCCCAGTCGAAATATTGTTCCATGTCCTCCTCCCAATCTATGTACACCTTGGGATCTAGACTACCATCGAAGGTAGGGGCTTCTAGCTTGATATTTCTCATAGCCCTTTCTTCATGGTCTATGATCTTTGGATTGGGTCTCCTAGGGTAAAACTCTCGGGCTGGTTTAGAGGGTGGGATTCTTCCGGACTCAGCCTTTAAGGAGGGCTCATGTTGAGGGAATCCCCTAGGATGGGGAAGTGAATCAAACTCAGGTCTAGTGTGGGACTTCCGGGTCCTCTCTTGCTCATGCTTATCTAACCTATTGTTTATCCTAATTAACTATTCCATGATGACCTTTAATGGATCTTCTCAGGTATTGTCCAGGAGTTCACTTGATTGTGAATGGAGGGGATGATAAGGGACTCCTGATCTAGTCGACATGAGTCAAGCACGCAAAATTGTTTATGATCTACTATACCTAGAATCTCAACCAGTTGCCTAAGTCAGGGTGGCAAACTAGTCTGTGTAACTCTGGGCTTGGCCAGGTAGGTGTAGGGGAGTGGAGGTCCCTAAACCCCAACCTTAGACACCAATCTGGGATTGGCCAGGTAGGCAGACCAAACTCACAAGCCCTGAATCACCAAGCCTAGACACCAAGAGCAGCAGCACACACAGAATGGGCTGACGCCAAGAATAGAAACTTAGTCTTGACTCGACCAGTTGGTGTCCCTAAGCTTCTAGAGAAAAATTAGTATCTACTCGATTTTAATTAAAGCTTGGGTTCGTGATACAGGTTAGTGATTTTTGGGCTAGGGACAGGTAATGAAATCCTGACCCTATGTTAAATTGTTGCTCTTAAAATGATTTATGAAAATGATTGCAAGCAAATGCTCTAATGAGATGTCTCTAATTATATTTTTGGATTTTTTTTTTTTGAAGGATGAAAGCAGAAATGAGATGAAGGAAATGATAAGAGATGAAGCTAAATGCAAATTAAACAATCTAAGAAATGTAAACATAAGAAAATGCAATTGCTGAAATTCTCAGAACAGAACTTCTTAGGTAGTATTTCGACTTGTAGAAATTCTACAAGCTGCAATAAAATCTGAAAAAATTATAAAAAATAATTTCAATTAAGTTTGATCTAACAAAATAAGAATCAGACAATTTGGAGATTCTTACAAACAGAAACATGAAAAAAAACAGACCATATTCGGAAAGGAAAAAATGCAGAAATTTAAAGATGAAATCTAAGATGCAAATTTTTTTTTTTTTTTCTTTTGGGTTTTTAAACACTTATCTTCTTGTGTTCCCCTTCCAAGGCCTATCACAGTGGAACCCCTACAAGACTTAGGAGATCCCGTGGAATGGGAAGAGGGTCTTGAAACCCTACTTTTCTTCTAAGACCAAATGTCTTGGTGAAGCACCTTATCCAAGTACTTTAAGAAGTGCTAAGTCCTAACCATGCTCTGATACCAAACATGATGGGGGACTAACTAAATGTAAGATGAAATGAATGCAGGTGATTTGTTAATTTTGTGATTTTTAGGTTTTAATGACTTTCTTGAGGATTCCCGAAAAACAAGACAAAAGAAGATCTAGGGATTCAATAAAAATAAGACTACAAGCACGTAGATTAGCCCCTTAACAAGGATAAAAAGAGGACCCCGGGATTGAGAAACCCCGTAGGACTTAGATCTCAGAACAATATCGACTTAGGAGTTTAGGGAGGCAAACCTCTAATATCTGAAGCGCCCGATGCCGAGATCACTCACTCTGGTGGATGCAGCCTGGATGATCGAGCCTTCCAATTTAGGTCTCTCATGAATTGGTTAGTCCATTTAGCAGCCTTTTAGACCCAATTCAATTAGGTTAGGAGATTAGGTCAGCCTACACATGCTAGTATGCAATCTAGCTAACCAATTAGGATCCCATGACCCTAATTAAATGTCAATTGACTTTGTAGGCCAATTCCTTAATGTGTGTGACCCTTTGGGTTCTACATTTAGCCAACAGTTGGTCTAGGTCCAAGCCAATTTGATCCAATCGAAACTGATTTGACCTGATTAGGTCAAATTGAGCTGACCTAAGTTGCCAATTCGAACTAGCTTTCGAATTGACTTATGAATTCAATCGAATTGATTCATTAAAATCTACAAGACATGATTGACGTCTAGAAACGTGTCATGCCTACCCGGAAGATATGGATTTGATAAAAAGTACCAAAATATCCTTCAACGAAAAGTTACCATGCAATTCAATCCTTCAATTTTCCTATATCATGATTAAGTGATGGGTATGGATAAATGTCAAACCCTAGCACTTAATCCTTTTGAATCTCAATTCGATAATGAAGACTCGACTGATGAAAGATTAGAAAACCTTATCTAATCTCATTCTGCTTTGATCAAAGACTTCCTGAGTCATCATTCAAAAAGATCATAGGGGATAACTTCTCCTCTTACTAGGAGTGATCGATTCTTTATTGACCTACTCATTACCTCTATACATAATCCACCATATCCAGAAACATCCCATACATGACTTAATTTTCATGAGTGAGTATGCACCAAAATATGGGTTCATGTGCATAAGATACTATGGTAGTCTCAAGTCTAAGGATCACATGCACAACTCCCACTAAGAGAACATTCTTTTGACAAGTAAGACTTCCATTTGATGTTCTCTTATCCAATTAGTTCAATGGACTCATAACCTAATGAGCATCTACATCCTTGTATTAGTGTTTCTACACAAGTATTTATGAGACCAACCACCCTCTCCATTGAGCATACATAGGATGTGCTAGTCTTTCTAGATTCATCGATCCCTGAATCAATTATCCAATGATTAGGAACATTTTAGATTAGGATTTATAGGAACTTAGATCTTACCATTATGATTTCCATCATAACCCTAGTTCATTGCTTTAACCTATGGGGTTCATCATAATCTTGATAAGATGCAGCATTATGATGAATCAAAAGATGCCTTTTATTGATAAATAATATCATACATGAGTTGGAAGATCATAGAAATGCCCCTATAATGATTGGCTTTTAGAGCACCATTCTTTCATATGCATGATTTTCAAAACCAGAGGGCTGTTCAACATACACTTCTTCTTCAATAAAATTATTTAAAAATACACTTTTAACATCCATTTGAAATAATTTAAAATCCATAAAGTAAGCAAAAGTAAGTAATAATCTAATTATTTATAATCTAGCAACTGGAGCAAAAGTTTCATCAAAATCAATACCCTCTTTTTGATTATAACCTTTTACTACAATCTAGTTTTATTTCTCGTTATTATTTCATTTTCATGTAGCTTATTTCTGAAAACCCACTTGGTTCCAATTATTGAAACATTAGAAGGCCTTTCAACTAAAGTCCATACTCTATTTCTTTTGAATTGAATTAATTCATCTTTCATAGCATTTATCTAATTTGAATCTTTTTCAGCTTCTTCAATTGATTTAGGTTCAACTTGTGATACAAATGCTAAATAATCACATACATTTCCTAGTAAGGAATGAGTACTTATCCCTTTTGATGGATTACCAATTATAAGTTCTTTAGGGTGTCCATGGACATACCTCCATTCTTTAGGTAATGGCTTGGGTGTTGATGAAGCTCCAACTTCTTATACTTGTTCTTTTTCATGGTTTTGATCACCTTCTTGCTCTTTGGAAGGTCCTTCATTGATGGTCATTTTTTCAATCCTTTGGATACCTATTTCATTATCAAGAGCATCTTCTTTTCTAGAGAATTTTTTGTTAGTTTCATCAAAAACAACATGATGGACTCTTCAACCAGAAGTGTTTTTCTATTGAAGACCCTGTATGCCTTGCTAGAAGTAGAGTATCCTAAGAAGATATCCTCATTTGACTTGGCATCAAATTTAGTTAGATTGCCTTTGCCATTGTGTAGAATGAAAGAACGGTAACCAAAAACACGAAAATACTTGATGGTTCATTTTCTACCTTTCCAAAGTTCATAAGACATTTTCTTCAAAATTGGTCGTATCAAAACATGATTTAAAATATAACAAGCAGTGTTTATAGCTTTCATCCAAAAATATCTAGGTAAATCATTTTCATAAAGTATGGTACTTGCCATTTTTTATAGTATCCTATTCTTTCTTTATACCACCCCATTTTATTGAAGTGTCCTAGGTGCATAAAAGTTATGAGGAATTCCATTTTTATTATAAAATATTTCAAAATCATGATTTTCAAACTTCGTGCCATGATCACTACATAAATAGATAATTGAAACATCTTTTTCATTTGAAACTTTCTTGTGAAACTTAATGAATGCAGAAAATATTTCATCTTTATGAGTTAAAAATATTATTCATGTAAAATGTGAGAAATCATCTATAATTACTAGACCATACCTCTTGCCTCCCAAACTAGTTGTTCTCGTAGGTCCAAAGAGATCCATATAAAGTAATTCTAAGGGTCTAGATGTAGAAACTACTCTTTTTAGTTTGAAAGATGATTTTATTTGTTTTCCAAGTTGACATGCACTACAAATCTTATCCTTTTCAAAAGTGAGTTTTAGCAAATCTTTTATGAGATTCTTTTTATTCAATTTTGAAAGCAAATGCATACTTGCATGTCCTAGTCTATGATGCCAAAGCCAACTAGTTTCATTGATCTTGGCTTCCATTGCCACTAGGCATTGGTCATTTTGTATAGATAGATTATCAAGATCAACCATGTAAATATTTTCATGCCTATGGCCAATAAACTTGATGCCATTGTCATCAAGACTAGAATAATGCACATAAAAGATTCAGAAATTACTTTGAAATCTTTATCACAAAATTGACTATGCTAAGCAAATTATGTATAAAACCATCAACAAGTAAAACATTATCAACATCAGTAGAGGAGGTGATATGGACTTTACCAATACCGATAATTTTACTCTTTCCATTATCACCAAATGTCATATTTCCATCATTTAGAGTCTCAAGATATATGAATTGCTTTACATCTCCGGTCATATGTCTTGAGCAATCGCTATCAAGGTACCATAATCTTCTTTTCTCCTTGGTTGCAAGACACATCTACAAAACCAAATCAGGTGGAGACTTTAGGTACCCAAGTCATCTTGGGTCATTTAGGGTTAGTTGATTTAGTTCCTTTTGGAACCCAAACTTTTCTAGCAATATTTAGCTTTCTTCTACCATACATGTAAGATTTATGTCCTAGCTTACCACAAGAATAATATGTAATGTTGGATGATGCAGGAACAAAGAAAATTTTGAAATATTTCTATTATTTTTGAGATTTAAAACCTAGGCCTGCTTTGTTGAAAACCGCTCTTTGGCTATTCAAAAGCATATTAAATTTTTTTTAACTATAGATAAATTCTTCAACAAATGGTTTTACTTTTTCAAGTTCTTCTTTGTATTTCTTATTTTCTTGCAAAAGTTCTTTATTTTGTTTGATAAGTTTCTCAGTTGTTACAAACACTTTGTCCTCTTCAAAGCATCTTTTTCTTTCAAAAGATCTTCCTTTTCATTTTTCAAAGAAGTAATTTTATCATTCAATTCCTTGTTTTCTTGAAGCAAGCAATCATTGTCTTTCAAACACTTATTATTTGTTTTAGACAGCTCCAAGTTTTGTTTTTTTAATTCTTTGCTTTTTATTTTAAGTTTTTGATACTTTACAATAAGTTCATCAAAGATATAACATAATTCTTCAAAAGTAAATTCACTTTCGGGTTCAGACCTTACATGTTCTTCATTTGCCATGAAGCAGATATTAGCCACCTCTTGCTGCTCTTCATCAGAGCTTGAGTTTTCACTCTCACTCCAAGTCATCATCATTGCTTTCTTTTTGAATTTCTTTTTGGCCTTCTTGAGAGTGGGGTAATTCATTTTATAATGACCGGGCTTTTTACACTCAAAATAAATTGGTTGTTCCCTTTCCTTCTCCTTTTCCTTCTCCTTACTAGGCTCTTTTTTTGTGGCTTCTTCTTGTAGTTATGCTTTTTCTTTCTCATGAATCTCCTAAATTTTTTTGAGATAAGAGCCATTTCATCTTCCTCATCTTTCTCATTAGAATCATCACTAGAATCCTCCTTGTTTGTGGGCTTGAATGCAATAGTCTTTTTTTTCTTGTCATTGTCCACCACCTTCTGTTTTAGGGACAACTCATATATCATAAGTGATCCCAAGAGCTGCTCAAGTGGAAGAGTGTTGACATCCTTGGCTTCTTTAATAACTATGACTTTTGGATCCTATGATGATGGAAGAGACTTGAGGATTTTGTTGACAAGTTCAGCATTAGATAAAACTTTTTCCAAACTCCTCATACCATTAACAATGGTAGTAAACCTAGTGTACATTTCACTAATTGATTCATTTAGTTCCATCCTAAACATTTCATAAGTATGGATGAGCATGTTAACTTTGGTAGTCTTCACTTGATGTATACCCTCATGAGTAGCTTCAAGTGTGTCCCAGATTTTCTTGGTAGAGAAATAATTTGATATCCTATTTGATATGGCAAGATCGCTGACGTGGAGTCCACCCTGGATCTAGCTGGCAGCCAGACAGGCAGATAGCACCGCATCAAGTTTTCTTTCGAGCTCCCCCACCAAGTGGCCTCACCAACGGTCGCGCCCACCTCGGCCTGAGCTCGGCACCCCTGCTCCTTCGCCAGGTGGCTCCCCAAGGGTCAAGCCCACCTCGATTGGAGTCGAGCCCTCCTCTGCTCCTTCACCAGGTGGCTCCACAAGGGTAAAGCCCACCTTGATCGGAGTCGAGCCATCCTTTGCTCCTTCGCCAGGTGGCTCCTCAAGGTTCGAGCCCACCTCGGTCGAAGTTGAGCCCTCCTTCACTCCTTCGCTAGGTGGCTCCCCAAGGGTCGAGCCCACCTCAGTCGGAGTCGAGCCCTCCTCTGCTCCTCCATCAAGTGGCTCCCTAAGGGTTAAGCCCACCTCGGCCAGAGTCGAGCCCACCTTGGCTGGAGTCGAGCCCTCCTCCGCTTCTTTGCCAGATAGCTCCCCAAGGGTCGAGCCCACAACAGCCAGAGTCAAGCCCTCCTCCACTTTTTCACCAGGTGGCTCCCCAATGGTCGAGCCCACCTCGGCCAGAGTTGAGCCCTCCCCAGCTCCTTTACCAGGTGGCTCCCCAAGGATCGAGCCCATCTCGGTCGAAGTCGAGTCCTCTTCTTGGAAGCATCGGGAAGAATGAAGGTGCCAGCCATGAGATCGTCGCTAAAGCAGGCATGCGCAGTGCAACATGTCTAGTACGATGCCCCCAAATCTGTAACAGTACGTGTAACATCATTTGCACCAGTTTAAGAGGGGCACCCCAATCGAGATGTCAGATCCTATGGTTAACCACCTGGGACCCACCAAAGGAGAAGGCCGCATTCAGGGCCTCAAGCCCAGGGGCGGCTATGCCCAGATCGAGGTTCCACCTAATTTTCTCCCTCGTGATAATACGCCGGGCAAGACAAATTCGCACCTTAACTCCCAACTATAAGAGAAAATGACCTCGGGGGAATGGCCAACGGACACTGTTGACCCCTAAGCCCCCCCAGGGGGGAAAATTGAGGCACTAGAGTGATTAACAATCTAAAAGGCACCAACAGGCAAGAAGAAAGGTAAGCAATCAAAAGAGGGCAAAGACACTAAGTAACGAGATGGGTGACTTGGAGGCAGGAGGCTCCTAGAGGACTCCCGGAGCAAGTCCCACGAGCACAATCCCCACAACTCAAGCACCGTCCCTCTCTCATTTTTTCCTACTCAATCCTTTATTAAAAACTCCTCTAAGCATGGAGACCAGAGTGGTATCCACCTTAGGGGATCTGTTCCACTTTACCGTCTGCTGACTTGATCGGCGGAGTACCATCGCTAGGATCCTTGGCTCGGGTCTCTAACACTATTTTGCAGGTTCGGGAACTCCAAGATTCTGGAGTAAAGGGGTTGACGTCCGGTGCCACTTCGTAGTTACAGTCCATGACGATAAGGTCGGCAATAGATTGGCACACCAGGTAGGGGAGAAAAGCCCCTGTACAAGCCCCCCATGAGCTTGACATCTCTACTTGAAGCATGGTGGTGACTCGCGAAAGGAAAGCTTCCACCAGTTGAGCGGGAGATGCCCCCTCTCCCTCGAGCCCACATAGCCCGGAGAGGGAGCTTCCCACTCCTCCTCAACCACCCATGGCAGACATCCAGTACGCCGCACTTGTCCAACAGATGCAGGCACTAACTGCGGCCATGAGATAATTACAGCATTAGCAGCGTTCCCTGGTCAGTTAACCTCAGCCAAAAAGCCACGGGGGTCCCGCGGTCCAAGTCACGGGTCCTCGCGAAAGCCTGCGCTCTATCCAAGATAGGCAATCCCATCCGTGGGCTACAACCAACCCCTACGGGAGTCACTAGACCCCCATAAAAGGAAATCACTCTAGGTCGGCAGACCAGGAGAGCTGATCCCCGACGAACGATAATGCCATCGTCAAGCACGGCAAGCATCACCGAGGTAAGGCCCCCCATCATGACCAACCCCAGCTATTAACTCCTTCTCTAGCAACCTCAGTGGAAGGTTCCACTAACGAGGCCATCCGGTGCTTGGCCGAGAGGCGCCTAGAAGAGCAAGAGCGCAAGCTGGCAGAGCTTTTCCACTAGTTTGCCAACATTTAGGGCTCCTCCAAGGAGCCAGTGGGCTATGATGCCTGACCCCCCTTTTCCCAGGAGATCCAAGAGGAACCAATTCTGAGTCGGTTCTGCATGCCTTAGGTGGATCCCTACGATGGGACCACCTGAAGAGCTATAAAGCTCTTATGAGAGTCCAGGAGGCGACGGATGCCCTCTTATGCATCGCCTTTCTGGCCACCCTCCGGAAGGCCACTCGAGTCTGGTTCACCTGCCTCGAACTCGAAAGATCAACTCCTTCAGCAGCTGGAGAGGAGGTTCGTGGCCCACTTCGAAGCTTGTCAAAATGTGCCACGGGAGGTGGATAGCCTCTTCTCTATCCGGCAGCAAGACCATGAGCTCCTGCGAGACTATGTAACTGCTTTAAAGCTGCCACCCTAGAGATCTATAGTTTGGATGAGCCCGTTGCCATGCTGGCATTGAAACGAGGGCTCAAGACCTCCCACCTCACTTATTCTTTGGACAAGAAGCTGTCAAAGACATATTCTGAACTCCTCTTCCACATCCACAAGTACATCCAAGCCAAGGAGGCTGACCATACCAGGAGAGAACTGGACAGGAATGATGCGGGAAAGATCCATGGGGAAGGATTGCTGGCGAGCGTAGAAATCACCAAGGGATTAGGGTTTGTCTGGAAGAAGAAAGAAGAGGCCTAAGGGTTCAGAAAGATAACTGGGGTTCACATAGATTTTCTGAGGATGACAAGCACATAGCAAAGGGCTCACACAGATGCCCTAGGGATCACACAGATATCTTGAAAAGAAGGGGAAGGGATCACACAAATATGCTGGGCTCACACAGATGCCCAAATCAGGATCACACAGAAACCCTGGAAAGAAGGGGAAGGGATCACACAGATACCCTGGGCTCTCACAAAATAATAGAAATTTTATTCATCCATGGTTATTCTTCATACATGAAAGGGGTCTTTTTATAATTGACCATAGTCCTTGGATTACATGGAATGAAAAGCAAAGAGGGGGGGTAGTAACATGCTGCCTTATGGGTGGATTTGCATGAAAGGGGGGTGCCACAAATTTTCTATATTTGTGGGTTATACATAGTAATAAAGGGAGAAGAAAATCTGGGACTCATGCTTGCTTGCTTCTTTTTCCTGGATTGATTGCATAAAATAGGGATGGGGACCACTTCAAAGCTGGGCACCAAGTTTCTTTCTCTTCTGGCTTGCATGAAACAAGGGTGCACCATATGAGACATGAGATGCCATATAATTTCTTCCATTTTTTCTTGGGCGGTCAACATCTTCCATAAGGGGTGCTGATCTATTTCCTTTTGTGCTTAGATGACTTCAAGAAAATTCTAAACTGCCTTAATTGAATAGATGGTGCTTACTATGACTGGGATCCCATGTGGCTGCTGAAGTGGCTAGGCTCTCGAGTCCCTATCAGGAAAGCCCCTGAAGAAGGTGGTCCCAAGAGATGCACCTGGGATGCGAAGACCTGGGCCGCCTGTAGACTTCTAAGCGAGACCAAAGCCGAGAGATGGTCTCGCTCCTAAGAAGACTTTCACTTCCCTCCTAGCTCCAAGGTCAAAGATTCTTATAGAGATCGAAGGAGAACACTACCTGTGCTGACCTCCTCCATTGAGATCATCAAGTTATCATGACAAGATGAAGTACTGCCAGTTCCATCATGACCACGACCACGACACTAAGGATTGCAGCAACCTGAGAAGGGAAATTGATGACCTAAGCAGGAGAGGCTACCTCAGAAAGTTTGTGAGGAGCGAGGCCCCAGCGAAGGATCAACCACTTGCGGCTCTCCTCCCTGGTCATGTAGTTGACAACCGGCCCACTGAGAAGCCCGTGGGCATTATTTCTTGGGGAATAGAGCATGCATCAAAGAGAGCCCTGGAGGGAGGAGATCTGAAAAATGTACTCCCCTTTATCAAGGGAAAGGGAGGTGAGGAAGAAAATGTAAACAACGATGCTGTCATGTCGAGATGACCATCGCCAAGCATCTTGTAAGACACATCATGGTTGAAGTGGGAGCTCCATGGATATGCTTTTTTACGATGCTTTCTCTTGGATGAACTTGTCCCCCAATCGGTTAAGGCCAGTGCACACCCCTCTCGTGGCCTTCACCAGAGATTCTATAGGGGTCAAGGGAGAAATTACCCTCCCTGTCATTGCCTGGTCACCACCCCGGTAGAGCACAGTCATGATGATCTTTACCGTCGTTAGACTCCCGTCACCATACAATGCTATCCTAGGCCACCCCGGGCTCAACCTACTTGATGCGATCATATCTACTAAGAGATTGTTGGTGTAGTTCCCGACCCCTCATGGCGTAGGAGAGATGAGGGGGCCACCTCAACTTGTCCCGCATTGCTTGCAGGCTGTCCCAGGGGCTCGAAGTGCCGAGCTCGACTCCGACATCGACGACCTCAACCAAAGGGTGCAGGACCCTAAGGGTGGCCCTATCAAGCGCCTTATGACATATCCTCTTGGCTCGGGCCCACTGAAGACAGTGCAGGTAGGAGCCCAACTACTAGAAGATGAACGGGCTCGCTTACTGAGTTTTCTTCGGGCAAACATGGATGTGTTCACCTCGACTATGATAGATATGCCAGGTATTCCCCTGGTTATCATTACCCACCAGTTGAAGATCGATCTAAAGTACTGCCAGGTTCGGTAGAAGAAGAGGAGCTTTGCCTCAAAGAGGCAGAAGGCTATCAACGATGAAGTAGAAAAGCTCCTCACCACCAGCTTCATTCATGATGTGCAGTACCCTAGTTGGTTGGCGAACGTAGTCATGGTCAAGAAGAACAATGAGAAGTGAATGATCTATGTCGACTACACCGACCTCAACCGTTCTTGCCTAAAAGATAGCTTCCCCCTTTTGAAGATCGACCAGCTCGTGGATGCCACTTCGGGGCACCACCTCCTCTCCTTCATGGATGCATTCTCTGGGTACAACCAAATATGGATGCATCTAGAGGACGAGGAGCACACTACCTTCATCATGGACCATGGGATATACTGCTACCGAATGATGCCCTTCGACCTGAAGAATGCTGGCACCACATACCAACAACTAGTCAACAAGGTCTTCAGAGACCAAATTGGCCGCAACATGCAGGTGTACATGGATGACATGCTCATCATGAGCAAGCCAACCATGGACCACGTCATGACCTGGCAGAGACCTTCTGTAACCTTCACCTCCATCAGATGAAGTTGAACCTGGTGAAGTGCATGTTTCGTGTAGCAGTAGAAAAATTTCTTGGCTTCATGGTCACCCAGAGGGGGATCGAGGCCAACCCAGAGAAGGTCCAAGCAATTCTTGACATGGAGCAGCCCACCTCCAAGAAGTAAGTCCAGCGACTCACCGGCCGGATAGCAGTCCCGAGTCAATTCATCTCACAATCTGTCGATCGTTGCCAACCCTTTTTCAAGGTGCTGCGGAAGATGCATGACTTCACTTGGATGAAGCAGTGCCAGGAGGCCTTTGAAGAGCTGAAGAGGACCCTGGCATCGCTACCACTGCTCTCCCGACCAGAAGCGGGAGAAGAGCTCCTTGTGTACTTGGCGGTCACTCCGGAGGCCGTCAGCTTGATCCTGGTCCATACAGACAAAGGAGGGATCCAAAAGCTGGTGTACTACACAAGCAAGCTTCTCCGCGATGCTGAGGTCAAGTACTCTCGATCTGAGAAGTTAATTTTTATGCTCATTATGTCTGCCCAGTGCATCAGGCCTTACTTCCAAGCACACCCGATCACGGTTCTGACGGATCAACTACTGAATGCCATACTAAGCCACCTTGACACATCTAGATGACTGGTGAAATAGGCACCGAAGCTCAGCATGTTTGACATCACCTATCGCCCGAGGTTATCCATGATGGTGCAGGTACTGGCTGACTTCTTGGTTGAGTGTGTAGGCTTGGGCGAGGGGCTAGAAGAGAGCCCCTAGAATCAACAACCAGGACCTGAACCAGAGGAGGACATCTGGGTCCTACATGTGGACGGAGCATCCAACTTTGATGGAAGTGGAGCTGGACTCATCCTCGCTAACAGCGAAGGAGTCATCGCCGAATGCATGCTCCGTTTCCAATTTGCCACCACCAATAATCAGATGGAGTATGAAGCACTCCTTGCAGGACTGAGAGTCTCTCATGAACTGGGCATACTTAGTTTGAAAGTCTTCACTGACTTAGTTGGTGGCGGGCAAGTCTCGAGCGAATTCGAGGCCCGGGACCCTCAAATATCGAAGTACCCAGAGCTAGTATGTGCAAGTGTGGTAGGTTTTAAGCGCTTTAGCATCTCCCACATTCCACGTGGGGAGAATGCTCACACCGACACCCTCTCCCAGTTGGCAACCTTGCTAGACTCATCCCTGGGTCCCACCTACATCGAGCACTATTGATCCCATAAGTGATTTTGATGATAACCAAACATTGGAGTATGTACATTTTTATCTAACAACTCTTCAAGTGATTTTACAAGTTTTTGTAGGATGATTTAATTGTTCAAACTTCGACTCCTATACCTTTGTTTCTTGCTTGAGTTGTGTTGTATTTTGATTTTGTAAAGAAGAACCCAATGAAAAAAGCTAAGAAAAAATTCATGTAAAAAAGGGATACTTCTAGGTGTGTGTGCCTTAGAAATATTTTGAGTTGGTTTGCTTGAAAAATGTAAGAGTATTGGTGAGAGTTTTTCTTTAAGTTCAATTGTAAAAATCTTGAAGAAGATACTCGAAATGACTCAGCATGTTGAAGAGCCGACTCCTCCTATTGGTACGCAGTAAGGATTCTGGTACGCAGCAATCCAAGCTGACTCGAGGGTAACCGAGCTAACTCGAGTGAATCCGAGTCGACTAGAATTTATCCGAGCCAACTCCTCCAGAGTCCAATTTTTGAAGATTTCTGAGAACAGCCAAGCGAGCCAACCCGAACCAGAAAGAGCTGACTCTACTAGACCTAATTTTGAAGACCTGAGAAAGCGAGCTGACCCGATCTGCAATGAGCCGACTCTTCTAAAGTGAGGTTTTTCGAACCTGAGAAGAAGAGCTGACCCAAACTGAAAAGAGCCGACTCCTCGAATACAAGATTTTCAAAGAAGTAAGTTCGAGCCGACTTGAGCTATCAAGAGCCGACTTGTCTAGAGTGAAGTTTTACACCTTGAGACAAAGAGCCGACTGCACTGAAGATTTGGCGACTCGACCTATTGACTCGAAGGATCTAATCCAACTTGTAGGAATTCGAGCCGACTCGAACATCATTTTCAGGTATCCAATGGCTAGTTCCAGAACTTGTTTTTGAATACCAAAAAGCAATCCAACAGTCTAAAATCACTTCCCAATGGTCTACAATGGCTTGAACTACCTTGAAGTGATGGAAGACTTTATATTTGAGGGATTTGAACTTCCTTCAAGCAAGAGTCAGAAAAGTTTTCAAAGAAAAGAAGCTTCATTGAATATCCTACCTACCAAGAAAAAAGAGCACAAGAGCATTCAAGTCAGCCTTCAAGTCTTCACCAACTCTAATCTGAAGCTTGAAGCAATTTGGGAAGAAGCTACTGAAGCCATTAAAGCTTATTCAAGTGCATATAAGTGGACTTCCATCGAGCTGCACTGGCAACTATCTGACAAATTGAGTTTATCATTTATTGTTGTATTTATTTCAATTCATTTCTGAATAGTTGGGTTATTGGTGAGCCCGGTTGGAAAACCAAGTTAGGTTCTTGGTGAGCCTTCGATAAAAACCAAGTATTGGGTTCTTGGTGATCCTAGTAAAATCAAGTTGGATTCTTGGTGATCCTGTGAAAACCAAGTTGGATTTCTTTGGTGAGCCTATTCAAAACCAAAGGGTGTTGGGTTTTCTTTGGTGATCCCATTAAATTCAAAGTGTAGAGGTTTTGGATTGTGATCCTGTAAAACAATCCTACTATATTCGGGTGTGAATATAGTAAAAATTCCAAGTAGTATCTTGGGTAGTGGACGTAGGAGCTGGGTTGCTCTGAACCACTATAAATTTGGTGTGTTTGTGTTGTGCTTACTTGACTTTATTTAGCTTCTGTAATTTATAACTCTGTCACAACCCTAACACTTATAAGGGATTTTTATTTGCACATCATCTTGCTTTAAATTTTTAATTTCTCAATTCACCCCCCTCTTGGGTTGCCACCTGGGCAACAACTGGTATCAGAGCAGTGTCTCTGAATATACTAGAGTAAAGATTGATGGCTTATTCCATGAGTACATCCTTGGTGGAAGGCCAATCTACCAATAGACCTCCACTCTTCATAGGCACAAATTATTCATACTGGAAGGCAAGAATGAAGATCTATATTCAAGCTATTGATTTTCAATTATGGAAGGTTATTCTTAAAGGGCCAAGTATTCCCATGATCAAAGTTGATGGCGTGGATGTCCCTAAGCCTGAAGAGGATTGGGATGAACACGACATGAAATTAGGGAAATTGAATGCCAAAGCAATGAATTTGCTATACTGTGCTTTGGATTCAAATAAGTTTAATCAAATTTTCACTTGCTCTTCAGAAAAGGACATTTGGGATAAACTCGAAGTGACCCATGAAGGAGCTTCACAAGTGAAAACCTCAAAGATAATTCTTTTAGTGTATAATTATGAATTGTTTAAAATGGAGCCTAATAAAAATATCTCTGCCATGTACACTAGATTTATAAATATTATTAACGATTTGAAAAGTCTTGGCAGGGTTTATTCAAATGTTGATTCAGTACAAAAGATATTGAGATCACTTCCTGACAAATGGGATCATAAAGTTATAGCCATCCAGGAAGCCAAAGATTTGAACACTCTATCCATGGATGAACTAATGGGTTCTCTCATCACACATGAATTAGCTATGTAGCATAGAATGGATGATGATCAGAAAAAGAAGAAAACTATTGCATTCAAGGCTGCATTAGAATCAAAAGATGCTGAAGAGATGGAAGATGACTCTACCTCCTCCGAAGACGATCTTGAAGATGAAGACATTGCAATGATCGTGAGGAGATTCAAAAAATTTATGGGAAAGAAGAAAGAAAGATACAATAGAAAATTTCATAAACAAGGAGAACACTCCAAAGAAAAGGATAAGGATAAAGATAAAGAAAAAGAACAAGTCCCTACCTGCTATGAATATAAGAAATCGGGGCACATTCATCCAGACTGTCCTCAACTAAAAAAAATTTTCAAAAAGAAGAAAAAGAAAGTGATGCCACATGGAGCGATAGTGAAGACTCCATTTCGATTGAAGAAGAAGAGACCATGAAAACATCTAACTTATGTCTAATGGGTCTCGAAGATGAGGTAAATTCCCCCGACACTCAAATTGAATTTATATTTGATGAGTTAAATTCTGCATTTCATGATCTTTTATCAGAATTTAAAAAGGCAGGAGTAAAGATTAGATTATTAAAGCATATCTTAATTCTTTACTCAATGAAAAAGAGGAAATTTTAGAAAAAAATTCTTTATTGCAAAAAGAACTTCATATCCTTTCTGAAAATTGTAATGTTTTGAAAACTGAGAATAGTAAATTTGGAAATTTTAGAAAAAAATTCTTTATTGCAAAAAGAACTTCATATCCTTTCTGAAAATTGTAATGTTTTGAAAACTGAGAATAGTGAATTTCATGACAAAAATATTATTTTGTTGAAAGAAAACAATGAGCTGAAAAAGGAGGTTGAGAAACTCAAGCCTCTTGTTGAAAAGTTAACCTTGTCTTCTAACAAGCTTGAGTTAATTCTTAAAGATCAAAGAATTTTTGGTAATAAAGCTAGAATTGGTTTTAATGCTTCAAATTCAAATTAAATTTTAGCAACTACATTTATGAAACAAAAAGATTTTATTCCCAAGTTTACTTCTCATAAAACTTTTGTGACAAAAGGTTCTACTTCTATTTCAAAAGCTACTCTGTATGTTCCAAAAAATTCAATTACAAAACCTACTGTTTATGCATCTTATACATCTAGAATTTCAAAGTATAAATCATTTTAGAATTCTAGAATCAGATGCTTTGCTTGTAAAGAATTAGGACATAAAGCTTTCAATTATAATATTATTAGAAATCAACAATAAATCAAGAAAGATCTGGATTCCCAAAGGAACCACCTCTGCTAACCTGAAAGGACCCAAGTTAGCTTGGGTACCTAAAAAACTTCTTAATTGTATTGCAGGAATGTCTTGCAGCTCAGAAATTAAAGAAAAGATGCTATCTCGACAGTGGCTGTTCAAGATATATGATGGGTGACAAAGATCAATTCATCACCCTGGAGATGAAAGAAGGATGTATGGTTACTTTTGGAGATAATGGCAAGGAAAAAATAATCGAAATTGGTAAGATCAAAATAATCCCCTGTACTTATATTGAAAATGTATTGCTAGTAGATAAATTGAAGCATAATTTATTAAGTATTAGTCAACTTTGTGATAAGGGCTTCAAGGTTATCTTTGAATCATCTATGTGTATAGTAACAAACTCTCTTGACTCTAGCAGTAAATTCATTGGACATAGACTTGGAAACATTTATGTGGTTGATCTTAATGATCTTGCCATATCAAGTAGTTCCAGTTTAGTTGCAATGAATGCTAAGACCAAGGAGTCTTGCTTATTATGGCATAGATGATTAGGACATGCTAATATGCATACTATTGCCAAGTTAATTTCCAAAAATCTTGTTAGAGGCATGCCTAAGTTCAAAGTTGATTTAGATCATATTTGTGATGAATTCTAAATGGGTAAACAAACTAGGGGGAGATTTAAATCTAAAAATATGATTTCAACTTCTAGACCTCTTGAACTACTTCACATGGACTTATTTAGACTAACTAGGACCACAAGCCTAAGAGGTATGAAATATGCCCTTGTGATTATAGATGATTGTTCTATATTTACATGGGTTTTGTTTATTATGCATAAAGATGAAACCTTCAAAGTATTTCAAAAATTTTACAAAAAGATTTCAAATCAGAAAAATCTTTCAATAATTTCAATTAGGAGTGATCACGGCACTAAATTTAAAAATCAATTTTTTGATGATTATTGTACTAAAAATGGCATTGATCACAACTTCTTCGCTCCTAGAACTCCACAACAAAATGGTATTGTAGAGAGAAAAAATAGGACTTTGGAAGAAATGGCCAGAATGATGTTATGTGAAGGTAATCTTTCAAGATACTTTTGGACAGAAGTGGTGAACACTGCTTGTTATATTTTAAATTATGTTTTGATCCGTCCTGTTTTTGAAAAAAACCCCCTATAAACTTTGGAATGAAAAGAAACCCAATATCAATTATTTTTATGTATTTGGATGTAAATGCTTTGTACTTAATAATGGTAAGGATAATTTAGGAAAATTTGATGCTAAATCTAATGAAGCAATTTTCCTTGATTATTCACTTCATAGCAAAGCATATAGGGTATTTAATAAAAGGACTTTTACTATTGAAGAGTCAATGCATGTTATCTTTGATGAAACTAACCCTTCACCATCTAGAAAAGATGAGTGTATTGACAGTGATGCAGGTACAATTCAAAAGGAGATGGAAGACATGAGCATTCAAGAAAGACCAATTAAACAAGGAGAAGAAATGGTAAGTAAAGATCATACTGATCTACCAACTGAATGGAGGTACTTCCCATCCTAAAGAATTAATTATTAGTAATCTTTTTCATGGCATTAGGACTAGGTCTGTACATAGAATTGCACATGACTACCTAGCTTTTGTATCTCAAATAGAGCCTCATATCTTTGAAGAAGCTGAAAATGACCCAAACTGGATGATGGCTATGCATGAAGAATTAAACCAGTTTGAAAGAAATAAGGTTTGGACACTAGTTTATAGACCTAGAGACTACCCAATCATAGAAACCAAATGGGTCTATAGAAACAAACTAGATGAACAAGGAAATGTCAATAGAAACAAAGCTAGATTAGTGGCTAAGGAATATAGTCAAGAAGAAGGGATTGATTTTGATGAAATATATGCACCCGTAGCAAGACTAGAAGCCATTAGATTACTTCTTGCATTTGCTTGCTACATGAATTTTAAACTTTTTCAAATGAATATGAAAAGTACATTTCTAAATGGTTTTATCTCCGAACAAGTTTTTGTAGAACAACCACTAGATTTTGAAAATCATGCTTTTCCAAACCATGTGCTTAAACTTAATAAAGCTTTATATGGTTTGAAACAAGTCCCTAGAGCCTGGTATGATAGACTTAGCACTTTTTTAATTAAAAATAATTTTTTAAGAGGAAATGTTGATAAAACTCTTTTCATCAAAAAGAAAAATAATGATATATTAGTTGTACAAATTTACATTGACGATATTATATTTGGTGTAATTAATGAAAGTTTTTATGAAGAATTTGCTAAGTTGATGCAGGGAGAATTTGAAATGAGCCTAATGGGTGAACTTAATTACTTCCTCGAACTTCAAGTAAAGCAATCAATGGAAGGAATCTTTATCAACCAAGCCAAATACACCAAGGAAATAATCAAGAAGTCTGGCATGGAGACGAGCAAACAAATGAGCACACTCGTGAGCCTATCTTGCAAATTAGACAAAGATGAAAATGGATCCAATGTTGACCAAAAGCTTTATAGAGGTATGATCGGATCCCTATTGTATTTAACTACAAGTAGACCGGATATCTTGTATAGTATATGTGTATGTTCTAGATTTCAATGCAATCCTAAAGAAATACATATGCCTGCTGTTAAAATAATTTTGAGATATTTGAAAGGAACAAGTAATCTAGGTCTTTGGTTTTCAAAAGAATCATCTTTAAATTTAATTGGATTTTTAGATACTGATTATGCTGGTTGTAGAATTGATAGAAAAAGTACTAGTGGTACTTGTCAATTTCTAGGGCTGAATTTAATTTCATGGCACTACAAGAAACAAAACTCGATAGCACTTTCTACCGCAGAGGCAGAGTATGTTGCTGTGGGGAGTTGTTGTATACAAGTGTTATGGATTAAACAACAACTAGAAGACTTTGGTGTTACACAATGTAAAATTCCTATCAAATATGATAACACAAGTATTATAAATTTAACCAAGAATCCTGTTCAGCATTCTAGAACTAAGCACATAGAGATTAGACATTATTTTATTAGAGACCATGTTTTGAATGGTGACATAGAATTAGAATTTATCCTAATTGAAAAATAATTAGCTAACATTTTTACTAAGCCACTGAATCATGATATATTTGAATTGCTTAGAGAAGAATTAGGGCTTTGTGATCATTTCTAGATTTAGACAACCTAATTTCCTTCAAAAACTAAGAAAAAATTATCTAGAAAACCTCCTACAACTTCTCATATTTGTTGAACAACTTTCCTTGAACTTCAGTGCATCGAATTCAATTTCAGAATCATCTCATTTTCTGTGGAAAGTTTTGTTCGAGTCGAATCGAGCATTTTTGCTCTGGTCGAGTCGGCTCAAATGTCTAAGTTTTCTGAGTTCGCTCTGGTCGAGCCGACTCGGATGTTTCTAGGGTTGGGCAAGCCAACTCAAAAGTTGGGAAATCGCTACTTAAGTGGTTCCGAGTTGTCTTTTCTTGTACTTCACTCTTTTCACTTAATTTCAAACACTCTCTACTATGCTTGGACACTTTACCAGTCTCTCAAAAACCATTCCCTAGAACCTTAATTTCCTAAATCCCACTATAATGGCTTCCCAAAGATCTGCAAGGAAGACTCTCCAAGTTGGTGAATCAAGCACCTACAGTGAATATGCAAAAAGAAAAGGAGAAAAGAGGAAAAGGTCTACCACTGAGCAACAAGAAGAAGAATTTCCTTCTCCTCCTGGACAAATTGTATCAATGACCAACCGGCCTGTTACTTGCAGAAGAAGAATATATTTCTCCTTCCTAGAGGAAATGAATATGAAGATCAGAAGATGGATAGAAAGACAGGGTTGGAAGCATTTTTGTTCTTTGGACATCTTAACCTACCCCTCACTGGTAAGGATCTTCTATGAAAATATAGTTCTTAAAGAATTTCATTTGGAATCAACTATAAAGGGAATCAAGATCATCGTGGATGAAGAGAAGTTGGGCAGTCTGCTCCAAATGCCAATGGACGGCACCATTGAGCTTCTTCTACCAGATAAGGAACACACTTTAAAACTAATTTTGGAAAAAGAAGACGTGAGCTCAATTCAGCATGTCCAGGCCAATTTACTATCGATGGAAATGAGGCTTCTTCATAATATGATCAACAGGATTTTTCTTTCCAGGACTGGTCGCTTTGACTGGGTAAGCGAGAAAGACATGACTTTCATGGGACATATGATAGAAGAAAAGCCTCTCAACCTTCCTTATATAATGATGATTCAAATGATTGAAGCAGCTAGGAAAGTCAAAGCCTGCCTATCCTACGGTATGATTTTTACTCTACTATTTGAAGAAGCTAGAGTTGACTTATCCAATGAAATAGGGAAGCCTCTACATCACTCTGATGCTTATTCCTTCAATTCACTAAAAAGAATGGGTTACAAACTACAAGAAAGAATATGGATAAAGAAAATGCCTAGTCAGGTTGCTGCTACCTTCTCAGAAGATGATGAAGCTACTGCTGTTGAAGAAAGACCTAAAGGTACAATGATTACTCCATCTGACCTCAAGAAGCTAATATTTCAGAAGATGGAAACAATCTCAAATTCAGTGACAGATTACATGAATTCTGTAATTGATGAAATAAGAAACACAATCAATACAAGGTTATAGGAAATGAGATTTGAACAGAAGCTTCACCAAAAGAAAATTGAAAAGAAAATGGAGGATTTTAAAGATAAAGTCAGAAGTATCTTGCTGCTATCCCAGAAGAAAACAGTTATTGCTGAAGATGCTCCTGAACAGATCTTCAAGGAGTCACTTGAAACTCCTACTCCTATTCCTTCATCTAATCCACCTAAACCTAAATCTGTTGAGACCAAGAAGAAAGCCAAAACCAAGAAGACCAAGACTTTTAGAGCCCCTGTTAGAACTAGGTTCAGGGATTTAAGGTTTAAACCCCTAAAAACTAAGACCTCTGATAAGGTTATAGAGGTTGGCTCCTCTTCTTCTAGTGGAGAAGAAGAAGAATAGATCATTTGGTCAGTCTTTTGGTTGTATTTCTGACTTTGTTAATGTTCTACATTTTATCTTTTACAATCGAATGTACTTTCCTTCCTACTTTGTATGGCATATTTTTCAATGAAATGAAAGATCTTTTGTTATGATAAATTGTTCTTCTAGTCTTACAATATTCTGGGCACAATCATGATGATTTTTTAATTAGAATTTTATATTTGAGAAAGTGAAATTATCTCAAACAAATATAAAATATTTTCTCAATCTATTTCAAAATATGAGCTTTATTGAAATCACCTTTTTGATTGATTGACAAAAAGGGGGAGAATGGTGAAGTATGGCATCAATATTAATGTTTGTGTTGTCATGAAAATTTCTGATATCTTTTGAAAATTTCTGATATCTTTACTAAGCTTCCTACCAATTATTCTTAAAGTGTATAAAAAGAATGAGGAAGGGGGAGCACAAAAGTGATAGTATTTAGTTTGACCTTAAAACCTAGAGAAAGGGAGAGATTATCTTGAATGGTTTTGCTTTGATTGCTATACAATGGTTTTATGGCTTTACTCTGACTGCTATATAAATCAATCTAAATTCTGTCAATTTTTTTTAACTCTGATACTCCATGTTTTGTGCTAACTATAATATTATGAAGCATGAATATACAAGGTTTTCATCTCTTGAGCTCTAATACTTATTTACAAATTTAATTAGCTCTAATACATGTGAATATTTAACTTTCAAATACTATTACACATGTAAATGTAAAGAATTTTTCATGCTCGGTGTTTTGTCATCATCAAAAAGGGAGAGATTGTTGACCCCATAAGTGATTTTGATGATAACCAAACATTAGAGCATGTACATTTTTATCTAACAACTCTTCAAGTGATTTTACAAGTTTTTGTAGGATAATTTAATTATTCAAACTTCAACTCCTACACCTTTGTTTCTTGCTTGAGTTGTGTTGTATTTTGATTTTGTAAAGAAGAACCCAATGAAAAAAGCTGAGAAAAAATTCATGTTAAAAAGGGTTACTTCTAGGTGTGTGTGCCTTGGAAATATTTTGAGTTGGTTTGCTTGAAAAATGTAAGAGTGTTGGTGAAAGTTTTCTTTAAGTTCAATTGTAAAAATCCTGAAGAAGATACTCGAGCCGACCCAGCATGTTGAAGAGTTGACTCCTCCTACTGGCACGTAGCAAGGATTTTGGTAAGTAGCAATCCGAGCCGACTCGAGGGTAACCAAGCCGACTCGAGTAAATCCGAGTTGACTGAAATTTGTCTGAGCCAACTCCTCCAGAGTCCAGTTTTTGAAGATTTCTGAGAATAACCAGGCGAGGCGACCCGAACCAGAAAGAGCCAACTCAGCGAGACCTAATTTTGAAGACCTGAGAAAGTAAGCCGACCCGAACTGCAACGAGCCGACTCTTCCAGAGTGAGGTTTTTCGAACCTGAGAAAAAGAGCCGACTCCTCGAGTACAAGATTTTCAAAGAAGTAAGTTCGAGCTGACCTGAGCTATCAAGAGCCGACTCATCCAGAGTGAAGTTTTGCACCCGAGACAAAGAGCTGACTGCACTAGAGATTTGGTGACTCGACCTATCGACTTGAAGGATCCGAGCTGACTCGAAGGAATCTAAGCCAACTCGAACATCATTTTTAGGTATCTAATGGCTAGTTCCAGAACTTGTTTTTGAATGCCAAAAAGTGCTCCAACGGTCTTAAATCACTTCCCAACGGTCTACAATGGCTAGAACTACCTTGAAGTGATGGAAGACTTTATATTTGAGGGATTTGAACTTCCTTCAAGCAAGAGTCAGAAAATATTTCAAAGAAAAGAAGCTTTATTGAATATCCTACCTACCAAGAAGAAAGAGCACAAGAGCATTCAAGTCAGCCTTCAAGTCTTCACCAACTCTAATCTGAAGCTTGAAGCAATTTGGGAAGAAGCCATTAAAGCTTATTCAAGTGGACTTCCATCGAGCTGCACCGGCAACTATCCGACAAATTGAGTTTGTCATTTATTGTTGTATTTATTTCAATTCATTTATGAATAGTTGGATTATTGGTGAGCCCGGTTGAAAAACCAAGTTAGGTTCTTGGTGAGCTTTTGATAAAAACCAAGTGTTGGGTTCTTGGTGATCCTAGTAAAACCAAGTTAGGTTCTTGGTGATCCTGTGAAAACAAGTTGGGTTTCTTTGGTGAGCCTGTTCAAAATGAAAGGGTGTTGGGTTTTCTTTGGTGATCATATTAAAACCAAAGTGTAGAGGTTTTGGATTGTGATTCTGTAAAACAATCCTACTGTATTCGGGTGTGAATATAGTAGAAATTCCAAGTAGTATCTTGGATAGTGGACGTAGGAGCTGGGTTGCTTCGAACCACTATAAATTTGGTGTGTTTGTGTTGTGCTTACTTGACTTTATTTAGCTTATGCAATTTATAACTCTGTCACAGCACCTAATACTTATAAGGGATTTTTATTTGCACATTATCTTGGATTAAATTTTTAATTTTCCAATTCATCCTCCTCTTGGGTAGCCACCTGGGCAACAAGCACCTTCAGACCCCAAGCTTCGAAGCACCCAGAGAGGTCCAGTAAGTCACCTTGGAACCCAGTTGGATGGACAAGTACGTCAAGTACATCATCGATGGTACTTTGCCCGATGATCGGATAGAGGCCGGCCTCATCAAAAGGAAGGCCGTGCGCTTTGTGCTGATGGATGGACTACTCTACCGAAGGTCCTACTCCTACCCACTCCTTAAATGTTTGAGACCTTCAGAGGTAGTAGTCATGCTCCAGGAGATACATGAAGGCCTCTATGGAAATCACATGGGGGGCAGAACTTTGGCATACAAGGCCCTCCGCCAGGGATACTACTGGGAAACAATAAGGGAGGATGTAACCAACTTCATCAAGGGGTGTGACCGTTGCCAGCATCACACTATCGTGCAATGCCAGCTGGCTGCACCGCTCTCCCAGCTCTTTACCCCATGGCCGTTTGCCTAGTGGGGCTTGGACATCCTTGGCCCCTTTCCTCTTGCATCCGGGCAGCGTAAGTTCCTGATAGTTGTAATCAACTACTTTACAAAGTGGGTCGAGGCTGAGCCTTTAGCCCGGATCAGGGAGGCAAATAGAAAGTTCTTTTGAAAATCAATCGTATGCCACTTCGGGCTCCCCCTTACAATCATCATCGATAATGGACGACAGTTTGACAATCAGGAGTTCAAGGAGTTCTGCAACGACCTCGGCATCCGCCATCGCTTCACCTCGGTGGCATACCCTCAGACCAACGGGGAGGTCGAGGTGACTAACCTGACTATCCTTCAAGGGCTTCAAACTAGACTGGACCAAGCCAAAGGTAGGTGGGCTGAAGAACTCTCTAGTGTCTTATGGGCATACCATACAATGCCAAGGATGGCCACAGATGAAACACCATTCAACCTCGTCTTCGGTGCAGAAGCGGTGATCCTAGTGGAACTAAGTCTGCCAACGCTGCGGGTGGAGCAGTGCGACGAGGTCTAGAACCCAGCACACCTCCAGCTTAATCTAAATCTACTTGAAGAGACAAGGGACAAAGCTTGAGTCTGAATGGTAGCCTACCGGCAATGTGTGGCCAGGTATTATGACTCCAGGGTGAGGCCGAAGTCCTTCCACCCGAAAAATTTGGTGCTGCGATGGGTAGAAGCCTTCCAACCTCAAGAGTGCGGCAAGCTCTCTTCGAACTAGGAAGGCCCCTACATGGTGGTCGAAGCCCTTCCTCACAAGGCCTATTACCTCGCCGAGCTCGATGGGTCATGATTTCTACGTACTTAGAATGCCACCAACTTAAGGATGTATTTCCAATGATGTAAGACCTCCTAACATCAATAATGAAATTCCCTTAGCACAATCCTTATCTCTATCTCGTAGGACTATCATTGTTCAACTCTAGCATGGCAATCGAAGATGGGGTGCCAAGAGTCCTGCAAGTAGTCCGCTGGAAGCAGCAAAAGCCTGGAGTCCAGTCCGGTAGACAAAGCTCGGAGTTCAGTCTGGTAGCAAAAGCCCGAATCCCAGTCCGGCACCTAAATCCTGGATTCGAGTCTGGCACCTAAAGCTCGGATTTCAATCTGTCCCCTAAAGCCCGGAATCCAGTCCAGCACCTAAAGCCCAAATTTCGGTTTGGCACCAAAAGCCCGGAATCCAGTCTGGCACCTAAAGCCCGAATTCTAGTAGGCACCCAAAGATCGGAAACTCTTCAAGCCCGGCACCTAAAGACCATAAACTCTTCAAGCCCGGCACCTAAAGATCAGAAACTCTTTAAGCCCGGCACTAGAAACTCTTGAAGCCCGGGAACCAAAGACCGGAAGCCTCGGCACTGGAAACTCTTGAAGCCCAGAAACCAAAGACCGAAAACCCCGGCATTGGAAACTCATGAAGCCCGGGAACTCAAGGCCAGAAGCCCCGGTAATGGAAACTCTAGGAGTCCTGCACCGAAGCCTAAAAGCCTCCAAAAATCTGCTTCCTGGTCGAGAGTCAAAGTCAAATTTTTAACCAAGGTTACAAACTTGGCTCCGGCAGGAACAAAGGAGTCCCAGATCCACCGTCGACCTCGGGCGAGTCCTTGGACTCTCTCAGAGATCACCTCGATTTGGCATAGATGACCGATTGGAAGTCCCTGGAATATTCTAAGTCATCACGATGACTACGGTGTTTCGGGGAGGATCAAGAGCTTGAAGTCAGGCAAGATCGGAGCAAATGAAACTACAAGAAGTCATATGACGAGACAAAACAGAAGACAAAGATCTCGAACGTATGAAGGAAAGATAACTTCATTTCCATGATAAGGTTTTTACAACTGGAGGGACCCCGACAGGCCGGACGACCCCAAAAGGACAAAATGAAAAAACCCTATGCTAAGTACAAAACATGAAAAGAAGGACCCGGGGTCACTGGGTCGCCGGCTCCCTCCCAGGTTGGCGAGCCTTCGCATCACCAGCTACCTGCTCAGCTGGCTACCCAGCGATCACTTCCTCATCTGCTCCTGAAGATGCCCCCGGCTCCTCAGGCTGCTCCTCAGTGCCGCCAATGATGACGCCTCCCAGGTCGAGCTCCGGGAAGAGTGAGGCCACCTTCTCCCGGCAGACCTCGAACCCCTTCAAGAATGAGTCCACAACAGCCTCATGGACCTCATCCTTGAACTCCTGAGATGCTCAAAACTTTGGCACGGCCTCGAAGGCTTCCTTCTGTGCAGCTTCCAATAGCCCCGTGACATATGTCATCTTCTCATTGGCCACTGCCAGCTCTACCAGGACCTTCTCGACCCGGGCCTCTAGAGCTCGGGACTGCCCCTCCAGGTGACTGATGTCCACCGTAGTCTCCTCAGTACGGCACTGAGTCAGTATCCTCTCCTCGGATAGGTATGTCTTGAGATCCTTGGTACGCCCCTCAACACGGACCAGATCCCCTCGGAGAACCTTGTTGCTCTCCTTCATCTCCTGGCCCTTCTCCATCAACCCCTTCACATAGGCCGCGAGCTTGGCCAACTTTTTCTCCTTTTTGGCCTCCTTCCTCGCGACCCTGGTGAGGATGTCCCGGAGTAGTAGCACGTCGGTCTTGATTTGCATCAAAGAAGGAGGTCAGACTTTCTAAAATCCAACTGGAACATTAAAGGAAGAAAATGCTAGATACTCACTGAGAAGAGCTATGGGATGATCTCGAGCAAGGCAGCAATGTAGCCTCTGCCTCCTTTCAAGCATCGGTCCCAAGGTTGAACTACATATTCCATCATCATCTCCGCTAGTCCTTGATCCTAGATGATGGAAGAGTTATCAGAATCCCCATCGGTGCATGACAGGGCTCTGAGGCTGACTGCACTGGGGGACCTTCAGCCTGCAAAGATGCAGCCACGAGGTCATCGCAACCATTGCCACTGCAGCCACCGCTGGAGCACTGGCCATAGTGACTGCCAGAGAAGGCGGACATGCCGATTGCTCTTTTTCCCTCCCCACATTGATGTCAACAATCTTCGGGGTAGGAACCTACTGCCGGGGTGGCCAGGGGGCCGGTTCCACTGCCCTCTGCTCTGAGGTTGAAGTGGGCCTGGACCCTTGGTCTACTTCCACCCGGGCCCTCTTCAACGTAGAGTCCCAGGCCCCAATCGAGGTGCTCCTCTTGCAGGCTAACTCCATCAAGTTGTGTTGCCCATAAATGAAGCACAAGAGGGGGGGTGAATTGGATCTTTCAAAAATTAAAATAATAATGTGTAGGCCTTGTAGTGTTTGTGAACAATATGATTAATACACTAGAGTATATGCAGCGATAAATAATAAATAGAGTGCAAGAATTAAAGTGCAAGTAGTAAAAAGAGACAATCACATACAAACACCAAGTTTTATAGTAGTTTGGTGCTCTCCAAGTACCTACGTCCACTTTCCAAGCTCCCCTTGGGAATTTCCACTATAATCTCTTCAAAAATTACAGCTGACTTGTTTTCCAAGGCTCACAAGTCAAAACCTAAATTGGTTTTGTCACCTAGGCTCACCAACAAACCTTATAACTTATTTTGGCTCCGGGCTCACAAGTAAAATCCTAGTTGGTTTTGTACCTTCAGCTCATCAACAACCTTACAACCTACTTTCAAGAACCTTGAAAGCTAGGTCAAACAATGATATATTTAGAATACAAGAATTTAAATACAAGCAAACTCTCTTCTTAGAGTGGAATGAGGAATCTTTAAAGCTCTTGAATAATTGCTTGATCTGACTTGACTTGGAATCTTCTCAAGAATACTTTTGGAAAAATGAAATAAAAGGAATGTAGGCTTTTTCAGTGGAATCTCTTCGTTTTAGCTTTTGGAAGTGGAGTTCTTGAAGAAAGTCTTTAACTCTTGGATATTTTCTTGCTTTTATCTTTTCTCTTACTTCATGAATGAGTTTGGTGAAGCTTAAATACATGAAAAATATCTAAAAAACTGTTTTAGACCATTAGAGATCAAGAACTAGCCGTTAGGAGCTGAAAAATACAAATTCAGGCTATCAGAAAATAGATCCGTTGAAGCTGTCAGAACCTGAGTGTCGACACTTGGCTGTCAGGTGTCGACACTTGGTTTCCAGGTGTCGACACTTGAACTTTCAAGTGTCGACACTTGATTCTCATGTTTCATCACTTGACACAAAAATTCTCCAAAGGCAAGTTCTGTATTTTCAAAAAGTCTCAGGCCTTGAGTTGACATATGGAATCTTAAGTGTTGACACTTGAGTTTCAGATGTCGACACTTGAGTTCTGAGTATCGACACTTGGCATGCCATGAAAAATTTCTGCGTGCCAAATGCTGAAGTGTCGATACTTGGTTCTGCAAACTTCAAAAGCAAGTGCCAAACAAGCCAAAAATATAAAGATTTTTCATGAAACTTAAATGCAACATATATAAACAATAATTGAACCCGTTTGTATCCTTTTTCAATGGAGAAGATTTCTCAAATCACTAAAAATGTTTTGCTTCCAAAGCATGCCATGATACTCTAGTTTTGAGAATTTAAGGTGCTTGAAAGCTGGAAACTCATAACTACAATTCAACCATTAGTACAAAATATGTACTCAATGTTTTGTTATTCATCAAAATCATGGGGTAGAGCTAACAATCTCTCCCTTTTTGATAATGATAAAACCTTGAGTAAATAAGCATTCAACTTTAATTTTGATAATGTATCCCTTAAATATGAACTTTTAAAACTCACATGAAGCAATTCAATGAAGGAGATATTGCCAAATAGGTATTGAAATCAAAACACTCTCCCCTTAAGGGAGTCAAGGTATGAGACATTCCAAAAATTAAAGAAAATGCTTGTAAGATATATTTACTCCTCCTTTTTGTCAACATACAACATGAAAGGGAGTAAACTCCCCCTGAATCAATGCATTAGACCATGATAAAGTTGGTATCAGAGTTGAAAAGAGATTAGATCATTAATAAATCCAACAATTATCAGAGCAAATGCATAGAGTAGGGAGTATCAGAGAAAATACTAAGTTCAATACATCTTATAATTGATACCAGAGTACTCATAAACCGAAACACACATATATAAAATCAAGTTTTCAGTTACAAAAAGTGTTGTTAGTGATACAGCAATCCTGAAACATGATACAAGATAAATAAAAGTAAACAAGTATAGTGATATAAGCATGTAAGCTAATATAACAGCTAGATAAAAGAGTAACAAGCAACTAGATAAACATCTGTGAGGCTACTCCTCATCATATGGAAGCTCAAAGCTAATGGGGGCACTGATCCTGGACCTAGGTGCTAGGGCCTTAGGTGGCTCTAGAATCCTACGACTCCTAGTTCGGGTAGAAGGTCCATAAGCGGGTACAACCCTGGATGATCTAGTTGATGGGGGAGGAAGTAGCTCAGCTGGTGTCACAAAATTAGGAGTGAAAACAATCTCATTAGCTGGAGGAGGGAACTCAGGAGTAGCTAGTGTCTGAGTATCTCTGCTGACCATTTGATATCGCCCAGCTAGGTTAATACTGCCATCTGTACTGCCATCACTAGAAATATCTATGCCTCTATCTGCATCATCATCGCTGCCATCTCCACCATCACCACCCTGGGAATCATCAGGATCATCATCAACAGGTGGTGGAGGTGGAGGTTCAGCTGGACCAGATGTCCCAGATGGCCATAGAGCTCTCAGCATCTCTTCAATGCAGGTGAAACCAGCCTCTATAGTCCTGCGAATCTTAGTATGCTCCATAGCAGTATGGGCTCTAAGGCCCTTAGTCTCGATATGCAATTGAGTCGTGTAGACACCCAATCCGACTATCTCACTCTTGAGCTCTATAAACTGCTGGCATGCATACTCCTTAAATGATGTACCAGTAGAAGATGGAGTAGAAGGGGTAGCTGTAGGAGTCACTGGCTCAGGCTTTGATGTTGGTCTTACTCGAGGAGGTGTAATAGCTGGCCCTGATGGCCCGACCTCAGCCTCTCTGATCTTGTCCTCATCGTCTGGCTCCTGACCAGACTCCCTGCGAACCCAGCAACCAGAAATCAATCTGTATCCCATATGGTGAAGTGATCTCTCATCATAAACATCCGTATGTAGGATCTCCATGGAGGCCTCCCCCTCCAAAGGTATACCATAAGCTCAAAAGATATGTGTCAATCCCATACCGTATGGAAGACAATGTCTCCTCTGGGTGGCTGCGTCTCTCATCTGAAGTAGCATGAATGCCGGGAGATCAACTACAGTCCTCTGAGACAAGTAGACCATAAGCATCAGCTCCCACTCTGTAATAAAATCAAATCTACCAGTCTTCGAGAGCAGGATGCAAGCAATGATGTGGTGAAGAAGCCTCATCTCCACTGATGATTGGTTCACGGTGACCAATGTCACACCACGAACATCATCTCTCTCAAGCACACATTTGAAAGCCTCCTCACGATCCTTAGTGCTGTAAGCTACAATGCCTCGGTGTGGGATCTCCCATAATTTGCTCAAAACTAACTTGTCCATTGGAATCCTCACACCTCTGACTGTTGCATGCTAGGCAAGTCTGCTATAATCCAAGCTACCATAGAACTCGCGGATCAGATGGGGATAGTACCTCTCTGTCATCGAACAGAAGGGGACTAAACCCGCATCATGAAGAGTCTCCCTGATCTGAAATCCCTGACTGTTGAAGAAATCGAGATCCACCCATCTACCTGATGCCACCACCTTTCCAGACATCCTCTCAGTAGGAGGTGAACTGGGGTTTGCTGAACTATTAGCCTGACCACCATCATTACTAGCCTTGGATCTTCTTTCTGCTAGGGTCTGACCAAATTTTCTTTTAGAGGCCAACCTTTTCTTTGGACCCATTTCTACCTATTGAGGGATGCAAGGAAAGGGGTAAACTTAAGGAATAGGGATCAGTCTAAGGAGGAATTAGGGGAAATAAAGTCAAAAACAGTGGAACGACCAAGAATGTGACTAAAAGAAAGAGAAATCAAGGCTTGGTCTTGATTTAAATCAACAAATATTTGAAAAAAAATACTTAGGGTTTGGTTCAAAGGCGAAAGAAACCAAATAGGTTGGTTTAGGTTTGGGATTAACTATAAAATAGTGAAATTGGAAGGCAAAAGTTGGAGAAAATAGTGAAATCGGACAATGCCAGGTAAAACTTGCTTTCTATTTAGTAGAAAAATGATTTAGACGAGAGAAAACATCAAATGTAGTTGATTTTGGTCCAAAAAACTTCAATCCAACAGTGAAACCGTGTGGAATAAAGGTAAAACAAGGTATAAACCATAAAATTAAACCATATAAATGGTCCAAATAGGAGAAATCCAAGGAACCGAACACAAATCCAAGAGAAATAGGGATTTTTGATGGGAAAATGAGCAAATCATGGAAAAATACAAGAAAATGGTGAAAAAGTAGTGGAAAAACACTAAAAGCATGGATTCACGGTGGAAAGTAAGGAGATTTACCGGAAAAATGGAGGGCAAGTGTGGAAGATCACTGTTCCAAGTTCTACGGATAATAAAGGACCACTAGCATATGAGTGGAGGGAAAGAAATCCAAATAAAAATAAATTGGTGAAGCCCTAAAAATTCTAAAATTTCTACGAGTGTCGACACTTCAATTTTCTCAAGTGTCGACACTTTGCAAAAATCCAAGTGTCAACACTTGGCCAAGAAATTTCCAAGAAAAAATCAAAAAAATTTGTAAAAAACAAAGAGACTTTTTGAACATTTTTAGGACTCAAAGAAAGTGATTTTAAGCAAAAATAAATTGGGTAGAGTGGAATTTGAGAGAGTTCTAAGAGAATGAGTCAATGATTCCTAACTCTCTTCTAATCATACAAAATCTCTCTTCACTCAAGGGTTTGGTAAACACATCAGCTAGTTGATCATCAGTACACACAAATTCAAGCACACATTAGAGTTTTATACATGATCTCTTATGAAATGATATCTTATTTCAATATGTTTACTTCTTGAATGTTGAACATGATTCTTAGTTAGATTGATTGCATTAGTATTGTCACATCTTATGGGTGTCTTAATTAGTTTTATGCCTAAATCTTCGAGTTATTTTTTGATCCTTAGAATTTGAGAATAATAGCTTTCAGCTGCTATATATTCGGCTTCTATCATAGATAGAGCAACTGAATTCTGTTTCTTGCTATTCCATGAGATCAAATTAACTCCAAAAAATTGACAGGTTCCACTAGTACTTTTCCAATCAAGTTTATACCTAGCAAAATCAGCATCAGAAAAAGCAATCAATTCAAATGAAGAATCTCTAGAGTATCAAAGACCAATATCAATTATGCCAGACAGATATCTAAGTATGCGTTTAACAGCTAAAAGATAAGACTCTTTAGGGGCAGACTGATATCTTGCACACATACAAACACTGAATATATTATCTGTCCTATTAGCAGTTAGATATAATAAGCTAATCATTCCTCTATATAACTTTTGGTCTACAAGCTTACCTGATTCATCTTTGTCAAGCTTATAAGAGGAGCTCATTGGTGTACCTAATGGCTTGGTGTTCTCCATCCCAAACTTCTTTAGTATTTCTTTTGTGTACTTAGCTTGGTTGATGAAGATCCCCTCTTTGGTTTGCTTTATCTGGAGTCCGAGGAAGAAGTTATGTTCTCCCATCATGCTCATCTCGAACTCACCCTGCATTAACTTTGCAAACTCTTGACAAAGAGATTTGTTAGTAGCATCGAATATGATATCGTCCACATACACTTGTACTACTAAGAGATCATCATTCTTCTTTTTAAAAGATAAAGTATCAACATTACCTCTAGTAAAATCATTTTTGAGCAAGAAAAAACTTAAATGATCATACCAAGCTCTTGGAGCTTGTTTCAAACCATACAAAGCTTTATGAAGTTTAAAAATATGGTTTGGGAATTCATGATATTCAAAATCAGGTGGTTGTTCAACATAAACTTCTTCTTCGATAAAACCATTCAAAAAGGCACTTTTGATATCCATTTGAAATAATTTAAAAATCATAAAATAAGCAAAAGCCAACAATAGCTTAATTGCCTCAAGTCTAGCAACAGGAGCAAAGGTTTCATCAAAATCAATTCCTTCCTCCTGATTGTATACTTTGGCAACTAGTCTAGCTTTATTTCTAGTAACAATTCCATTTTTATCAAGTTTGTTTCTAAAAACCCATTTTGTGCTAATTATTGAAACATTTGAAGGTCTATCTACCAAAGTCCAAATATTATTTCTTTTAAATTGATTAAGTTCATCTTGCATAGCATTAATCCGATTGAAATCATTTTCAGCTTCTAGTTTTAGGTTCTATTTGAGATACAAATACTAAATAATCACAAATATTTCTAAGAGATGATCGAGTACTTACACCTTTAGATGGATTACCAATAATAAGTTTTTTGGGGTGTCCATGAGCATACCTCCATTCTTTAGGTAGAGGATCAGGTAATGATGCATTTTCATTTTCTTGATCTTGTCCTCTTTCATTATTTTGATCATCTTCTTGCTCCTTGATAGGTTCTTCATTGTTGTTCACATCTTTAGTTCTTTTGGTACCTATTTCATCACCATGCACATCTTCTTTTCTAGAAGATTTCTGGTTAGATTCATCAAATACAACATGTATGGATTCTTCAACAACAAGTATTCTTCTGTTGAAGACCCTGTATGCCTTGCTAGATGTAGAGTAGCCTAGAAAGACACCTTCATCTGACTTGGCATCAAATTTGCTTAGATTATCTTTGCCATTGTTTAAGATGAAACAACAGCATCCAAAAACTCGAAAATATTTTATTGAAGGTTTTCTACACTTTCAAAGCTCATAAGGTATTTTCTTTAAAATTGGTCAGATTAAAATACGGTTCAAAACATAGCATGCAGTGTTTATGGCTTCCGTCCAAAAATATCTAGGTAGGTCATTTTCGTAAAGCATGGTGCACGCCATTTCTTCAAGAGTTATATTTTTTCTTTCTACCACCCCATTTTGTTGAGGTGTCCTAGGTGCAGAATAATTATGATGAATGCCATTTTCACTACAAAACTTATCAAATTCAAAATTCTCAAATTTGGTTCCATGGTCACTTCTCAAAGATACAATATAAACACCTTTTTTATTTGAAACTCTTTTATGAAATCTAATGAATGCAGAAAATATTTCATCTTTGTGTGCTAAAAACATGACCCATGTAAAATATGAAAAATCGTCTACAATAACTAGACCGTACTTCTTACCTCCTAAACTAGATATTCTAGTTGGCCCAAAGAGGTCCATATTAAGCAACTCTAACGGTCTAGATGTAAAGACTACTCCTTTTGGTTTAAAAAATAATTTGGTTTGTCTTCCAAGTTGGTAAGCACTACAAATCTTGTCTTTTTCAAAACTAAGTTTTGGCAAATATTTTATCAAATTCATTTTGCTAAGTTTTGAAATCAAATGCATACTAGCATGTTCTAGTCTACGATACCAAATCCAACTAGTTTTATTGATCTTGGCTTTCATTGCCACTAGGCATTAACCATTTTGAACAAGAAGATCATCAAGATCAATCATATAAATATTGCCATGCCTATGACCAATGAACTTGATGTTGTTGACTCTGTTATTGATTTTGATAATAAGCAAAATGGTTAAGTATAAGTTGAGGACTAATGATTTCCTTGAAGTATATTTTTGTTGAAAAAGGTGCTCACAAATTTGAAAAAGCTTAATTGTTTGAAGAAGCCAAGTTTGAATGAAAAGAATTGTTCAAAGAGGACTTGGAAACTTAAGAATTGCTTGATTGGATATTTGGTTTAAGTGAAATCTATTTCAGCTCAAGTTCAGCCTTTCTGTGAAATTTTCAATGAAGTGTCGACTCAAAGTATCGACACATGACACAAAGTGTCGATACATGGAGGTAAAGTATTGACTCAGGCTGGTATGCAAGAATGTTTCAGATGGCATAGATAAAGTATCAACACATGGATCTGAAGTGTCGACTCAAAGTGTTGACACATGGATCAACACATTGTTTGAGATTTTTAAGCCACAAAACTTGCTGAAAATGAAGAACAGCTGAAGTGTTGACACATGGAAGCAAGGTGTCGATTCAAGGTGTCGACTTAACTGAGTAAGTATCGATACATCTGAGATTTCTAGAGAATCAGATTAGAGCTATTTGAATTGGGTGTCGACTCAAGGAGTTCAAGTGTCGACCTTATGTGTCGACTCACAATATAAAGTATCGACACATGGAATTCTAGTAACAGTAACGGCTAGTTTTTCAAATGCAGAACTCATCCATTTTTCCCTCCAATGGCTAGTTTTTCAATTCTAACGACTAGAAACGAGATTTGAGGCCTTGGAAAAGTATATATATACTCCAAATCAAATCAAATGACAAAATATTGAATATTATTGAATACCATTGAGAAGAGAGAAGAAAAGAGAGCTTTAACTCCTATTCTTTGAAGATTCAACTACTCTCAAGCTAAAGCAAGCCTCCAAGCATTCAAGAACCTTCAAAAGTATTGAAGATCATCCATTCTTGAGCAATTCAAGAGGCTTCAACAAGTTCAAAACACTTCTACATCGAGCTTCAAAGAGATACCTGCTTTGTTTTAGAAAGCTTACTTTGTTTCATTACTTCTAAACTCTATTTGTTGTAAGGGTTCTTGGTTAGTCTATTTTAAAACCAAGTGAGATTATTGGTGAGCCTTTGCAAAACCAATTAAGTTGGTGTTTAGCCCGCAAAATCACTTAGGTTCTTGGTTAGCCCAGAAAACTAAGGGAGGTTATTGGTTAGCCTTTGAAAAATAATTAGGTTCTTGGTTAGCCCATAAAACCAAGTGAGGTTTTGACTTGTTGGCCTTGTAAAAATAAGTTGGATTTTTGATTAGTAAGCCTGCAAAATTAATCAACTGTAATCGGGTGTGATTATAGTGAATTCCCAAAGGAATCTTGGAGAGTGGATGTAGGTATGTTGGATATCACCGAACCACTATATTTCTTGGTCTTTGTAGTTGATTGATCTCTTTCTACTTGCTCTTTATTTATTACTCTTTAATTCTACTGCACTTTTATTTAAGAGCATTGCATTTGAACTCATAGTACCTTGTATAATTAATTATTGAATTGGATTGCATTGCTTTGCATCAAGTAAAATCTTTTTAGATTAATTTTTAGAGACCCATTTCACCCTCCCTCTTGGGTTGCTTACCAGGCAACAAGTGGTATCAGAGCCCTGTTCTCAGTGTATAGGCTTTATTGCCTTGAGTAAAGATCTATGGTAGCCCCAATTGGTACTAGCGTAGTTGAGGGACAAGCCTCAAATAGACCTCAATTTTTCAATGGATCAAATTACACTTATTTAAAAACTAGGATGAGAATTTATATGCATTCTATTGATTACAATTTGTGGAAAGTGGTAGATAAGGGTCCTCATATTCTTTCAGTAGTGGTTAATGGTGTTTTCATCCCAAAGCTCGAAGAGGATTGGGATGAAAATGACATTAAGCAATCCGAGATCAATGCCAAGGTAATGAATCTCCTCTATTGTGTATTAGATCATAGTGAATTCAATAGGATATCTACATGCATGTCTGTTAAAGAAATATGGGACACACTTGAAGTTACCCATGAAGGTACCGATCAAGTGAAAAATACTAAAGTAAATATGTTAGTGCACACTTATGAGATGTTCCGAATGGAACCTAATGAATCAATCACTGATATGTACACAAGATTCACAAATATTGTTAATGGTATGAGAAGTCTTGGAAAGGTTATGTCTAACACTGATCTTGTAAATAAATCCTCAGGTCACTTCCAACATCATGGGATTCGAAGGTGACTGCAATTCAAGAAGCCAAAAACGTTGACAAATTACCTCTTGAGCAGCTGGTTGGATCACTCATGACTTATAAGCTTAATCTGAAACAAAAATCAATGGACATGGACAAGAAGAAGAAGGGGATTGCTTTCAAATCAAGCATATAAAAAGAATCCTCAATATATGAGTTTGAAGATGAAGAGGAAGATGAAGGTGAAGAAGCCCTCCTTGCATGAAACTTTAGAAGATTTATGAAGAGGAGGAAGTTTCCTTACAAAAAGAAGTATCAATCAAAAGAAAAAAGAAAAGAAAAAGAGAAAGAAAAAGAAAAGGAGAAGGAGAAGGAAGTACCTACATGCTTCGAATGCAAGAAGCCGGGACACTACAAGTTTGATTGTCCTCTCCTTAAGAAATATAGGAAGAAATTAAGAAAGAAGGCAATGATGGCCACTTGGAGTGACAGTGAAGACTCCAGTTCTGAAGAAGAGCAGACCGAAGTTGCAAATCTCTGCTTAATGGCACATCAAGACAATGATGAGGTAAATTCTGATACTAAGATCGATTTTACTTTTGATGAACATAGAAATGCATTTGATGAACTAATGCATGATTATAAATTGATTTTATCTAAAAATAAGAAATTAAAAAAGCATGCAAATAGTTTTTTTTTTGAAAACAATTCATTACTAAATGATGTTAGTGATTTAAAATCTAAATTGAATGTTTTAGAAAAGAAAAATAATGCTTTATTTATGGAAAATGAAGTTTTGAAAAGACCTAAGAATGTTATTTCTAACAATGATCTTTTGAAGAAAAATAAAGATTTGGAACTTGAAAATACTAAGTACAAAAATGAACTTGAAAAGATAAAGCCTTCTGTTAAAAAATTTACTTATAGTTCAGAAAAATTAAACCTACTTTTAAATAGTCAAAGAGCAATTTTCAATAAAGCAGGTTTAGGTTTTTGACCACAAAAGCAACAAAAGTATTTCAAAAACTTTTTTATACTTTCATCATCTAGCATTACTTATTTCTCTTGCAAAAAATTAGGTCATAAATCATTTCAATGTAATTTAAGAAAAATCAATTCTTTTGGTAAAGTGTGGGTTCCAAAAGGAACTATTTTGAATGCTAATCCTAAAGGACCCAAGTTGGCTTGGGTACCTAAAAACAAAGTTTGATTTTATTGCAGGTGTATCTTGCAACCAAGGAGAATAAAAAACTTTGATATCTTGATAGTGGTTGCTCAAGGCACATGACTGGAGATGTGAAGCAATTCACTTCTCTTGAAGCTTTGAATAGAGGGAGTGTGACCTTCGGTGATAATGGTAAAAGAAAAATCATTGGTATTGGTAAGGTTCACATAACTCATTCTAATTGTATTAGTAATGTACTTCTAGTTGGTGGTTTGAAACATAATCTCTTAAGCATTAGTTAGTTTTGCAATAAAGGTTTTTAAGTAGTTTTTAAATTATCATATTGCATGATTACTAGTCTGGATTTAAATGGAGTACAATTCATTGGAAAAGGTATGGAAATATTTATTTGGTAGACTTAGATGATCATTCTTTGCCTAATGAAGAATGTCTTGTTGCAGTGAATTCTACTAAGGATAAGATTAGTTGGCCATGGCATAGAAGATTAGGACATGCTAGTATGTATCGTCTTTCAAAACTTTACAAAAGGAATTTAGTTAGAGATTTACCTAAACTTTATTTTGAAAAAGATAGAATTTGCCAAGCATGTCAATTTGGTAAGCAAGTTAAAATTTCTTTTAAACCAAAAGGTTTTGTAAGTACTAGTAGGCCACTAAAATTACTTCATATGGATCTCTTTGGACCAACTATAACATCAATCTAGGAGGCAAGAGATATGGATTAGTCATAGTGGATGATTTTTCGAGATTTACATAGATTTTCTTTTTAGTATATAAAGATGAATCATTTTTAGCATTCATAAAGTTTTATCAAAATGTTTCAAAAAAAAAGGTGTTTCAGTTGTTTGTATTCGTAGTGATCATGGAATTAAATTTGAAAATCAAGATTTCGAAAACTTTTATAATGAAAAAGGAATAGAACACAATTTTTCTGTACCTAGGACACCTCAGCAGAATGGGATAGTAGAAAGAAAAAATCATACTTTGAAAAAAATGGCATGCACTATGCTTTGTAAAAATGATTTGCCCAGATATTTTTGGGCTGAAGCTATTAATACTGCATGTTACATTTTAAATTGAGTTTTAATCCGCCCTATTTTGAAGAAAACTCTATATGAACTTTGGAACCAAAGAAAATCGACTTTGAAATATTTTCGAGTTTTTGATTGTAAATATTTTATTTTAAATAATAGAAAAGATAATCTTGGAAAGTTTGATGCCAAGTCTGATGAAGGTATGTTTTTAGGATACTCTACATCAAGCAGGACATACAGAGTTTTTAATAAATGAACTTTGGTTGTAAAAGAGTCAGTACATGTTGTTTTTGAAGAATGTACTAACCAATCTTCTAGAAAAAAGGATACATCCGATGAATGTGCAGGTGCTGACAAGCTTCAAAAGTTGACATTGAATGATCAACCTCAGCCAAGTGATGATGATCAAGACAAGAATCAAAAAGGTGATGACACTCCAAAGCATCAAGATCTATCTAAGGAGTGGAGGTATGCTCATGGACATCCTAAGGAATTAATCCTAGATGATCCATCTAAAGGGGTAAGAACTCGAGCCTTAATTAGAAATGAATGTGATTATATAGCTTTTGTATCTCAAGTAGAATCTAAATGTTTTGAGGAAGCTGAAAAAGACACTAACTGGATTAATGCTATGCAAGAAGAACTAATTCAATTTGACAAAAATAATGTTTAGACACTAATAGAAAGACCATCAAATATTTCAATTATTGGCACTAAATGGGTATTTATGAATAAATTAGATGAAAATAGAATTGTTGTTAGGAATAAGACTAGGCTAGTTGCTAAAGGCTATAATCAGGAGGAAGGGATTGATTTTGATAAAATTTTTCCTCTTGTTGCTAGACTTGAAGCAATTAGACTATTATTAGAATTTGCTTGTTTTATGAATTTCAAACTATTTCAAATGGATGTTAAGAGTGCTTTCTTAAATGATTTTATAACTGAAAAAGTTTTTATTGAACAACCACCTGGATTTGAAAATTATGCACATCCTGCTCATGTTTTTAAATTACATAAAGCACTTTATGGATTAAAGCAAGTACCTCGAGCCTAGTATGAAAGACTCAGCAAATTTCTGATTGAAAATAAATTTTTTAGAGGCAATGTTAATAAAACACTATTTTTGAAAAAGAAAGATAATGATTTATTAGTAGTGCAAATATATGTTGATGATATCATTTTCGGTGCTACTAACGAAATTCTTTGTCAAGAGTTTACTAAGCTAATGCAGGGTAAGTTCAAGATGAGCATGATGGGAGAACTCAATTTCTTTCTCAGACTTTAGATCAAGCAAACTACAAATGGTATCTTCATCAACCAAGCTAAGTATACAAGAGAAATTATCAAGAAGTTTGGGATGGAGACTACTAAAGCAATAGGTACGCCTATGAGCCCCTCTTGTAGACTTGATAAAGATGAACATGGTAAATCAGTAGATCAAAAGTTATACAGAGGTATGATTAGCTCTTTACAGTATCTAACTGCTAGTAGACCAGATATAATATTCAGTGTATGCATGTATGCTAGATATCAGTCTAAACCTAAAGAATCACATCTTATGGCTGTTAAGCTCATTATTAGATATCTATCTGGTATTATTGATATTGGTTTATGGTATTCTAGAAATTCATTTGCTGAATTGATTGGATATTCTGATGCGGATTTTGCTGGTTGTAAATTGGATAGAAAGAGTACTAGTGGTACTTGCCAATTTCTTGGAGTTAACTTAATCTCCTGGTTTAGCAAGAAACAAACTTCAGTTGCACTATTCACAGCTGAGGCTGAGTATATTGCATCAGGAAGTTGTTGTGCTCAAATCTTGTGGATTAAGCAATAACTTGAAGATTTTGGAATCAAGTTGACTAGTACACCAATTAAATATGACAATACTAATGCTATTTGCTTGACTAAAAATCCTGTTCAACATTCTAGGAGTAAACATATTGAAATTAGACATCATTTTATTAGGGATCATGTAGAAAATAATGATGTTATGCTTGAATTTATTAGTACTGAGTTTCAGTTAGCTGATATTTTGACTAAACCTCTTCTGGAAGATCGAATCTATATGATTAGAAGAGAGCTCGGGATCATCAATCCTTTTGATTAAAATTTTCCTATATTTGACTCAAATTCGATCTATTTGACCATAATTATGATCAATCTTACTCAATCATTGTTGATTTCTTCTAAAATTATCATATTTCCAGTGATTTTGATCAATGCTTGAATCCCTAAATTTTTGGTTTTTTAAGTTGATGTGTCGACACATCGATGTGTTGACACATTCGTGAGTCAACACTTGAATAGCAGCGAACTGAGAATAAAGGGTTTTCTAAACCATTTTTCTCTCCATTTCTTCTCTCCTTCGAGCCAACACAAGATTCAAAGGTACTCTCACTGTTCTTGCCACTATTTCATGCTTTATACCCGTCATTTCCTTGATTTGGATGCCCGGTTGTTTGGATTTGGTTGGATTTCTCCTTGGATTTGAATTCTAAGCCCTAGAAACCCTAGATTTCAACCAAAACCATACCCAATTTCTTAATCCAAGTAATGGGACCTCACAAGCAAGTTATCCGTCGACCTTATCAATCAAATTAGGAGGAAGAGCGAAGGACGAAGGCCAGACATGAGACTAGAGCTCCTGATTTGCCCACATGACCACTATTTGTTTCTTCTAGCAAGATGAGCTCGAAGATTGTTGTTGGAGGATGTCGAGTGGTCTTTACTTTTGTCGATCAGTAGCATTTTTGGATCAGGCAGTGGATTGTCAGGCTGATCTGACTACATTTTGCTCACTCAGCGAGAGGTATTACCCCGGGCTTATGCGAGAGTTTTATGGATCACTCGCCCGTGGGACTGATGGATGGTTATCACAGGTTAGAGACCGAGATATCCCTATTACATCAGAGATTCTGAGCAGAGTATGGGATATACCGATAATTGGATTTGTGGTAGACAGTTTAATGGATAGTCAGTGGACTTTGGTGCATCTTTGAGTCTGACATACTACCAGAGGGAGCCACTGTACCAGCATCTAGATTATCTACAAAGATGAGACTGTTGCATCATATTATCGCCCGGATACTTCTACCGAAGACCGGATGTTTCGACTATATCACTAAGCAGGAGTTGCTAGTGATGGTCTCTTTGGTTTAGTGAACACCCGTATACATTCCAGTGCTTATGGTTCACCAGATTACGAAGGCATCGACTAGCCAGTGACTCTGCCTACCAAATGGTATGGGATTGACAATTCTGTTTAGGGAGTATGGCATCATCTTTGAGGACGAGCCCTATCGTACACTACTTCATACTGATGTGTATGACATCAGGTCATTACACCGGATGGGCTATCATTTGTTCCGAGGCTAATGGACTCGCAGGATATCTGCTCAGGCTGAGGATAAAGCTGATGATGATGATGCAGTAGAGGAGGAGCGGATTCTCTCTGAAGAGGCAGGACCTAGCAAGAGTCAGCCTAAGATTGCGGCACAGCCAATGGTTGCTTCTCAGTCTGATCCTACTACTTCAGCACAGCCTCAGCCAGCTCAAATGGAGACTCCAGATACTTCTGATAGCTTATTGGATAGAGTCAGGCGCATCGAGATTGATATTTTTATTATGAGGCATCGTCTTGACTGTTTCATAGCTGAGACGAGAGAGAGCCATATTGAACTTAGTGATGGCATCTCAGGTATACTTTCTGCACTGTCTAGACCTTTAGCGAGTACTCCAGTTGCTGATACTGCTCCTACACCTGCTCATGCACCTGCTTCTGCACTTGTTGATGATGTTGAGGGTGTTGATACTGGTGTTGATACTGCTGTTGTTGGAGATGTTGATGGTCATGATGGAGACGATGAGGAGACTGACTCCGATAGATTTGATTTTACAGATCTTACTTCAAAGCTAGTAGCGGAGGTAATGACAGACTTGCCTAGGAGTCCTATTCTTGACCCATCTTATTCACCTGCCCAGACTCCAGTTCCATCTTCTCCTTCTAGATCGGATGATTGCATTCCTGTTCCCATTCCTATCCTCTCTCTAGTTATTGATACTCCTGTTATACATACACCTATTATTGATTTCTCAGTTATTGATACTCCAGTTGTACATCCACCTGTTGTTGATTTACCTATTATTGACACCCCTATCACTCATACACCGATTACGGACTTACCAGTTCATTCTACAGCTGATATTTCTATCCTTGATATGCCTGTTGTATTATCAGCTGATACTTCTATCTCTGACACACAGATTGTTGATACTCCTACACTTCACACATCCTTGCTTATCCGAGAGCTTGGGTTTTATACACTTGGCTTTCAGTATCTTAACTCAGGTCCTTCTTTTGATCGCACACCTCTTCCAGCAGTTGCTGAGATTGTTGACCCGATCAGTTCCAATCCTGCGGAGGACATAGCTTCTACCTCTACTGCTCCAGCCAGAGGTCGGACATATGCACGACACAGAGGACGTGGTCGTCGTACCCCACCACGACCGACCAGGACCTGTCTCTGAGATCTTAGATCGATGTGGCCGTGAGCTCGATCTTTTACTGATACAGGATCGATTGAGATCGATTCATCTTCTGATGATACTGATATGGATGAGGATTAGGACTTTTATGTATTTTTAGTTTATTTTTATGCATCTATGTATGTTTTATATTTTGATTGTACAAACTCTAACTAGAAATGAAACTTCATGTTATACTCAATGTTTGTGATCTTGAATGTAGTGAAATGACTTACACTTCTCTTAGTTCTTCATTATATTCACTCTTGAATGAATGAATGAACTTTAAATTCATTACAGTATATTATTGAAGAAGTAGTGATAATTAAATGCAATATCTTATATTCAGCTTGTTTGTCTTCCTACCTTTTTAATGATAACAAAAAGGGGGAGTAGTATAGAAAGATATAAGTATAAATGCAATATATTTTATATTTATGGTATAAATGTAGTATAAATTCAATATATTTGTGATATGTAAGGGGTAAACAAATTCGAAAACTTGAATTGAGAATTGTTTACAAAATTTCTTAAGAAAGGGGGAGCTTTACTTTATTTTCATTGAAAATCCTTTCAAAGTGAATTTCATCTTAAAACCCCTCTTTAAATGTTTGAAAAGATATTTATAAACTATTTTATGGATCATTGATTTAGGGGGAGCTTTGTTGATTGCTAAAATTTTCTTGTAGAGTATCATGACACATGCTTTCTATGTCTTAAATGTATCACAAAGATCTGATACTCTTAATCATTATAACAAGCTCTGGCATTATTATTTATGTTCTGAAATGTCATATCAATAATGCAAATTATGTTGATACACTTAATGCCTTCAGTTTTATGTACCTCAATGATTTCCTTTAAAAGCTTTTTTAAGCAATTTATAGTTAAGGATTTTGTCATCATCAAAAAGGGGAAGATTGTTGACTCCGTTATTGATTTTGATGATAAGCAAAATAGTTAAGTATAAGTTGAGGACTAATGATTTCCTTGAAGTATGTTTTTGTTGAAAAAGGTGCTCACAAATTTGAAGAAGCTTAATTATTTGAAGAAGCCAAGTTTGAATAAAAAGAATTTCTCAAAGAGGACTTGGAAACTTAAGAATTGCTTGATTGGATATTTGGTTTAAGTGAAATGTGTTTCAGCTCAAGTTCAGCCTTTCTATGAAATTTTAGTGAAGTGTCAACTCAAAGTGTCAATACATGATACCAAGTATCAACACATGGAGGTAAAGTGTCGACTCAGGCCGGTACGCAAGAATGTTTCAGATGGCATAGATGAAGTGTCAACACATGGACCTGAAGTGTCGACACATGGATCAACACATTTCCTGAGATTTTCAAGCCACAAAACTTGCTGAAAATAAAGAATAGCTGAAGTGTCGACACATGAAAGCAAGGTGTTGACTCAAGGTGTCGACTCAACTGAGTAAGTGTCGATACATCTGAGATTTCTAGAGAATCAGATTGGAGCTATTTGAATTGGATGTCGACTCAAGAAGTTCAAGTGTTGACCTTATGTGTTGACTCATAGTCTGAAGTGTCGACACATGGAGTTCTGGCAACAGTAACTGCTAGTTTTTCAAACGTAGAACTCGCCCATTTTGTTTCTAACGGCTAGTTTTTCAAGTCTAATTGCTAGAAATGAGATTTGAGATCTTGGAAAAGTATATATATACTCCAAATCAAATCAAATGACAAGATATTGAATATTATTGAATACCATTGAGAAGAGAGAAGAAAAGAGAGCTTTAACTCCTATTCTTTGAAGACTCAACTACTCTCATGCTAAAGCAAGCCTCCAAGTATTTAAGAGCCTTCAAAAGTATTGAAGATCATCCATTCTTGAGCAATTCAAGAGGCTTCAACAAGTTTAAAGCACTTCTACATCGAGCTTCAAAGAGATATCTGCTTTGTTTTAGAAAGCTTACTTTGTTTCATTACTTCTAAACTCTATTTGTTGTAAGGGTTCTTGGTTAGCCTATTATAAAACCAAGTGAGGTTATTGGTGAGCCTTTGCAAAACCAATTAGGTTGGTGGTTAGCCCATAAAACCACTTAGGTTCTTGGTTAGCCCAAAAAACTAAGGAAGGTTATTGGTTAGCCTTCGAAAATCAATTAGGTTCTTGGTTAGCCCATAAAACCAAGTGAGGTTTTGACTTGTTGGTCTTGTGAAATCAAGTTGAGTTTTTGAATAGTAAGCCCGCAAAACTAATCAACTATAATTGGGTATTATTATAGTGAATTCCCAAGAGAATCTTGGGTAGTGGATGTGGGTGTGTTTGATAGCACCGAACCACTATATTTCTTGGTCTTTGTGGTTGATTGATCTCTCTCTACTTGCTCTTTATTTATTACTCTTTAATTCTACTGCACTTTTATTTAAGAGCTTTTCATTTGAACTCATAGTACCTTGCATAATTAATTATTGAATTGGATTGCATTGCTTTGCATCAAGTAAAGTCTTTTTAGATTAGTTTTTAGAGACTCAATTCACCCTCCCTCTTGGATTGCTTACTGGGCAATAAATATCTTTGTCATCTAAACTAGAAACAATGCACATTGAAGATTCGAAAAAAACTTTAAAATCCTTGTCATAAAATTGACTAATGCTAAGTAAATTGTGTTTCAAACCATCAACATACAAAATATTATCAATGTAAGTAGAAGGGGTGATATGGACTTTACCAATTTCAACAATCTTGCCCTTTCCATTATCACCAAATATTACATTACCACCATTATAATATTCAAGTGATGAGAACTGCTTCACATCTCCAGTCATGTTCCTTGAGCAATCGCTATCGATGTACCACATTCTTCTTTTATTGGTTGCAAGGCACACATACAATAAAAATCAGGTGGAGACTTTAGGTACCCCAGTCATCTTGGATTCTTTCAGGTTAGTGATAATGGTTCCTTTTGGAACCCAAACTTTCTTAACTTTGCTAATTTTCCTTCTATTGCATAACTAAGATTTATGTCCTACAATATCACAAGTATAGCAAGTAATAGAAGATGATGCAGGCACAAAGAAATTCTTGAAAAACTTTTGCTATTTTTGAGTTTTAAACCTAAACCGGCATTGTTGAAAACAACCCTTTGATTATATAAAAGCATGTTTAATTTTTCAGAACTATATATAAATTTTCTCAACAAATGGTTTTAACTTTTCAATTTTTTCTTTATACTTTTTGTTTTCTTGCAAAATCTCATTGTTCTGTTTTGTAAATTTTTCAATTGAAACAAAAGAATTTTTCTTTTTCAATTTTTTTTTTCTTTTTCAAGAAGACAAACTTTATCATTCAACTTTTTATTTTCTTAAAGCAAGCAATTATTTTCAATTAAATACTTGTCATTTGTTTTTGCCAAAACCAGATTTTGTTTCTTTAATTCTTTATGCTTTGATTTCAGTTTTTGAAATTCAATAACTAATTCATCAAAAACCTCATGCAGTTCATCAAAAGTAAATTCACTTTTGGTTTTGGATAATATCACATCATTATTGGCCATCAAACAGAAGTTTGCAACTTCTTGATGTTCTTCCTCAGAACTGGAGTCCTCGCTGTCACTCCAGGTTGCCATCATAGCCTTCCTTTTTAATCTTCTTTTGCTCTTTTTAAGCAAGGGATAGTCCATCTTGAAGTGGCCCGGTTTCTTGCACTCAAAACATGTGGGTTGCTCCTTTTCTTTCTCTTTGTCATTCTCTTTGCTAGGCTCTCCTTTTAGAGGTTTCTTCTTAAAGTTATACTTCTTTTTTCTCATGAACCTCCTGAACTTTCTAGCCATGAGAGCTGTCTCATCTTCTTCATCATCTTCTTCTGAATCTTCACTTGATTCATCTTTATTAGTGGACTTGAAAGCGATCACTTTCTTCTTCTTGTCAACATCCACATTCTTTTGCTTTAATAAGAGCTCATATATCATCAATGAGCCTAACAATTGCTTTAGAAGAAGAGTGTTGACATCCTTGGCTTCTTCTATAGCAGTCACCTTTGCATCCCATGAAGCAGGAAAAGACCTGAGAAGTTTGTTTACAAGTTCATTGTTAGATATAATCTTTCCTAAACTTCTCATGCCATTCATAATATTTGTGAACCTAGTATACATCTCACTTATAGATTCATTATGTTCCATTTTGAACATTTCATATATGTGAATGAGCATGTTAACTTTAGTTATTTTTACTTGGTGTGTACCCTCATGGATAATCTCAAGTGTGTCCCATATTTCCTTAGCAGAGATATATTTAGAGATTCTATTGAATTCACACGGATCCAAGGAGCAAAACAATAGATTCATAGCCTTAGCATTAAGCTCTATTTGCTTAATGTTATTCTCATCCCAATCATCTTCCATTTTGGGAGTGGAAATGCTATAAATCAAAATAGTTGGCTGATGAAGACCTTTGACAATAGTCCTCCAAAGATTATAATCAATGGCTTGAATGAATATGCACATGTGTGTCTTCCAATATGTGTAATTCATGCCATTAAATAGCGGGGGATAGTTTGAAGCTTGACCTTCAACAACACCCATACCTATTGGGGCTACCATGATCTTTTACTCAAGATCCTTGGACCTACAAGAGAGTACCGGTGCTCTGATACCACTTGTTGCCCAGAAATGGAGCCCAAGAGGGGAGGTGAATTGGATCTTTCAAAAATTAAAATAATAATATGCAGGCCTTGTAGTGTTTGTGAACAATATGATTAATGCACTAGAGTATATGCAGTGGTAAACAATAAATAGAGTGCAGGAATTAAAGTGCAAGTAGTAAAAAGAGACAATCACACACAAACACCAAGTTTTATAGTGGTTCGGTGCTCTCCAAGTACCTATGTCCACTCCCCAAGCTCCGCTTGTGAATTTTCATTATAATCTCTTCAAAGATTATAGCCGACTTGTTTTTCAAGGCTCACAAGTCAAAACCTAAGTTGGTTTTGTCACCTAGGCTCACCAACAAACCTTACAACCTGTTTTGGCTTTAGGCTCACAAGTAAAACCCTAGTTGGTTTTATACCTTTGGCTCACCAACAACCTTACAACCTACTTTCATGAACCTTGAAAGCTAGGTCAAACAATCATAAATTCAGAATACAATAATTTAAATATAAGCAAACTCTTTTCTTAGAGTGGAATGAGAAATCTTTGAAGCTCTTGAATGATTGCCTGATGTGACTTGACTTGGAATCTTTTCAAGAACACTTTTGGAAAGATGAAATGAAAGGAATATTGGCTTTTTCAGTAGAATCTCTCTTTTTTAGCATTTGGAAGTGAAGTTCTTGAAGAAAGTCTTTAACTCTTGGATATTTTCTTGCTTTTCTCTTTTCTCTTGCTTCATGAATGAGTTTGGTGAAGCTTAAATACATGAAAAATATCCAAAAAACCATTTTAGACTGTTAGGAATCAAGAAGTAGTTGCTAGGAGCTGAAAAACACAAATTCAGGCTGTCAGAAAATAGATCCGTTGAAGCTGTCAGAACCCGAGTGTCGATACTTGGCTGTCAGGTGTCGACACTTGATTCTCAGGTATCGACACTTGACACAAAAAATTTCTAGAGGCAAGTTCTGTATTTTCAAAAAGTCTCAGGCCTTGAGTCGACACTTGGGATCTTAAGTATCGACACTTGAGTTTCAGGTGTCGACACTTGAGTTCTGAGTGTCGACACTTGGCATGCCATGAAAAATCTTTGCATGCCAAATGCTGAAGTGTCGACACTTGGGCTCCTAGGTGTTGGCACTTGGTTCTGCAAATTTTAAAAGCAAGTGCCAAACAAGCCAAAAACATAAAGATTTTTCATGAAACTTAAATGCAACATATATAAACAATAATTGAACCCGTTTGTATCCTTTTTCAATGGAGAAGACTTCTCAAATCATGAAAAATGCTTTACTTCCAAAGCATGCCATGATACTTTAGTTTTGAGAATTTGAGGTGCTTGAAACTTGAAAACTCATAACTACAATTCAACCATTAGTACAAAATATGTACTCAACTTTTTGTTATTCATCAAAATCATGGGATAGAGCCAACAAGTTGTATACAGAGAACTTCATATCTAGGGAAAGAAAAAGGTCAAAGGAGATCAGAAAAAAAAAAGAGAAAAAGAGAGGCGTGGAGCCTCATCAATCCCCTGAATCGGGCTAACCCCGTCCTCGAACAAGTTCTGCTCCAACAGCAGAACCTCGAGGGAGGGAAGCTCATCACTGAGCAGCTGGGAGAAGGCCTCTTGATCGACTGGCACAACCTAGGCATTCTGGTTCGGGGACCGGTCTGGATCACTCCAGACCCGGTCAATATCCCCGATCAAGGCAAAAAAGAACTGATTCTTCCACCCCTTGATGGACGTAGGGAGGTCAAACCGGAGGCACTTAGGCCGAGGGGAAAGGTACCACCACCCATCGTCGGTGGAGAGGTGCTTCAGGGTAAACAAGGCCCTGAACAATAAAAAACAGGCAACAAACCCATGGAAATGACAGAACATGAGAAGGCAAAGATGACCCTGATGGCATTCGGAGCCAACTGGACCGGGATGAGGCAAAAGTGCCTAAGGAAGGAAAAGAAAAAGGAGTAAAGTGGAAAATGAAGACCGTTGGTAAGGAAGTCTTCGTAGAAAGCAACTCGGCCAGGGCCGCTCGAGGTAACCCACTTCCCCGATCTCGGAAGCGAGAGCTGGATAGAATCCGGGACCCCGAACAAATCCTGGATCATGGAAAGATTTTCTCTGATCATCATCGAGGTGAAGCCGGAGGGACCGGAGGAAGCCACTGCCACCGGAGGGGCAATGACTAAGGCAGGAGGAAGAATAGGGATAGGAGAAGGAACCCTAGGAGCCCTAGGACTTCCGATAACTATTCCACCGGGATGCAAGCACCTCCGGATGTTGAGAGGGACTTCATCCTCCGATGAGGAAGACGACGGAGTTCTCGGCCAGGAGGGACCTGCCTCATTCGGGTTGGAGAAAAAGCGAGGGCGTCGGCCTGAAGGAGCCATTGGAAGAAGAAAGGTTTGAGAAGAAGAGAAGGGGGACAGAAGACCTAAAGAAGGGTTTGGTTCATTTAAAATAGAGGGAAGGACCGGAGACTGAGAAGAAGCGGAAGAAGAAGAAAGGATCATAAGGCACTCACCTACCTATTTTGGTGAAGAAAGGCAACCTAGGAGAAGAAGGATCGCTGCAACCGCCAACGAGGTGCAAGAAAATCGAAAGACCTCATTTCCAGAAAGTCCCCTCCTTTTTCAAAGCCAATCGACAGCGGTCGTATGAACCTTTTTTCACCCTCACCATCGGATGAGCGCCACGTGTGAAGGTGCCCGGCGATGAAGCTTCGGTTTGCTGAAAACTGCCTCGGGTGTGGCATGGCACAATTATGGTCCATCAAAATTGTGGACATGGTGCCTGCGCATTGGACCTCGAGTGCAACATGTGGAGCGGCAGCAATCGTGGCAATAATTGCACAAGATTTTTGTTCTCCCATGTCATCTCTGCATTAACTCCCCACATCCCAGCCATGGTGCTTCGATGGGACTTGGGAGTGGGGGGCAAATGATATGGCATGACCGCTGATGTAGAGTCCACCCCGGATCCAGCTAGCAGCTAGACAGGCAGATAATGCCACGTCAAGTTTTCTTTCGAGCTCCCCCACTAGGTGGCCTCACCAACGGTCGTGCCCATCTCGGCCCGAGCTCGGCACCCCTACTCCTTCGCCAGGTGGCTCCCTGGTGCAGGGCGGTTGTCAAACGCCTGCAGCGACCAAAACCCTGATTCAGGGAGAACGGGTTCTAGGAATTCTTGGATGCTAGGATTGAGCAATATGGGGAAGAACCTTTGAAACCTGCAACGATCAAGCACTGGAGGGGCCGCGTGATTCCGCACGTTGCCAGTCCTTAACCGGATTTCAATCCGGGTCTTCAAGATTGGAAGGGACGAACGATGGGTTTCTCACCGTGAGTCCCTATTTTTTTCTTTTTTCTTTTTTTTTTATCAGGAACTTGGAACGGAAGGAAGAGATTCCTCACGGAATCGTCTTCTCCCAACCAGGCTTTCAGCCTGGTGTGCGCAAGGGGGAAAAGGTGGCCGGCGGCCTTCCACGGAATCACCTAAAAGATCGTCCACGGAACCAAAAAAAATAAAACAACAGCACGTCCCCCAAAAAAATTCTCAAAACAAAAACACCACACTATGCAATGGAGATTCCAAAACAAAAACATGTCCTTTTTTTTTCCTTGGTTCGGGTTTTAAGAAAAAAGCAATACAAGGTATTAACGTCCCCCACGTGACTACAAGGGAGGGAATAAAAAAAAACTAAACTCTAATGTAAACAAATCCAAATGCTGACTCTTGCGTGAAACTCTTCAAACGGATTTTTCTTTTTTACAAAAAAAAAAAATCAAAAGATCATGCCACTAATAAAATAATAATAATAATAATAAGCCTAAAGACTCCGGTGTTTTCCCGGATCCAAAATTTCATGGATGGAATTAGTGTATTGGGCCTTCGGTCCAATTCCCAATTAATTATTTTCATCCCAAAAACGGGTCAGATTTGAAACTTGCTTCCCTTGAAGGTGTTTGGACCTACGCACGTTTCCTGCTGGCGAGGCTGGCAGCCCCAAATCGTCATGGGCCGGAAGCTAAACCGAAACGTCTAGGTTGGGCTTCGCCGAACTATCACCAGGCTGTCCTGTTATATGAGTCAACTGATCAGGTTCAATATTCATCTCGATGTCCGCATCACTCTCCCCTTCCTCTGAAAAGCTTGTCCTCAAGCTTGAATTATCACCTGCATAAGGGGTTAGATGTAGAATATTGAATACATCAGAAATAAGGACATCGTCTGGTAATTCAACTCGGTAGGCATTGTCACTAAATTTTTCCAACACCTGACAAGGACCAATTTTCTTTGGTTTGAGTTTGGTGTAGGCCCCCTGTGGATATCGTTCTCTTGGCAAGAAGACCCATACCAAATCACCAACTTCAAAAGTCTTCTGTCGTCACGTCTGATCAGCCTTAGCCTAATACTTGGCATAATTTTGCTCTAGATTGGCTTTAACAGTTGCGTGTACCTCATGGAGATCAGCCACTCGATCTTCTATTTTCTTACTTGATTTGTTTGGCACATCAACAGGTAAAATATCAAGTGGTCCTCTTGGCAGAAATCCATACAATACCTGAAAGGGTGCAAAACCAGTAGAACGGTTCACCGAAGAATTGAACTCAAACTCAATTTTTGGCAAACATACATCCCAGTTTTTAAATTGTTGCACATTGGCTCTCAACAAGTTACCAAGACTTCGGTTGACAGTCTCAGTTTGCCCATCGGTCTGAGGATGATTGGGACTACTGAATTTTAATTTTGTACCCAACTATTTCCACAATTCATGCCATAAATGCCCCATAAACTTGCTATCTCGGTCTGAAACAATCGACGATGGTAACCCATAACGTCGAACTACTGCAGAAAAATAAAGATCAGCTACTTTCGATGCATCAAATATCGTTTTGCATGGCAAGAAACAAGCCATTTTGCTGAACCGATCTACAACTACCATAATTGAATCTTGACCTCTCACTGTCCGTGGTAAACCTACAACAAAATCCATAGATACCTCTCGCCACGGCTCATCTGGAATAGGTAAAGGGGTATGTAAACCTTGATTTGTATCTGATCCTTTGGATTCCTGACACAAACGGCATCTCTTCACAAATGTTTTGACATCTCGGTCAAGCCTAGGCTAATAAAACCATTGATGAATTAACTATGCAATTTTGTCTCTTTCAAAATGTCCTTGATTATGCAGCTCCTGAATAATCAATACACGCAGTGAAGTATTAGGAATATAGAGACAATTACCACGGAACAAATATCCATCATGTAGGACAAAGTCATATCAACCTCCAGCTTCCAATTCAGTCACAAAGCTTTGGAAATTTCATCTGCACAGATATCATTCTTCATGCTTTCAAACCCAAGGGTATATACTTGCATAGAACCAATCAATAAACTCCGTCTACTTAAAGCATCTGCTACTTTGTTCAAAGTGCCTGACTTATGCTTGATGCTGAAAGTATACTCCTGTAGAGTACTTACCCATTTTGCATGTCTGGAGCTCAACTTATGCTATCACTGTAGAAATTTTAATGCTTGATGATCTGAGTACAGCACAAATTCTCGCTGGATTAAGTAATGTCGCAAATGTTGCAATGACCTCCCAATGGCGTATAGCTCCGAATCATAAACCGAATACAATAGTTTGGCACCTCCAAGCTTCTCACTGTAGAAAGCAACGGGTCTCCCATCTTGGATGAGTACTGCGCCAATCCCAGTCTTCGAAGCATCACAATCCTCTTCGAATACCTTGTCAAAATCTGGAAGAACCAATAGTGGTGCTTGGATCAACTTGACTTTCATTTCATCAAATGCTGCCTGAGCAATGTCATTCCATCCAAACTGATTTAATTTCAACAAGTCTGTTAAGGGTGCAGCAATCTCACTATACCTCTTCACAAACCTTCTGTAAAAAACCTGCAAGACCCAAAAAGGATCTCAATTCAGTCAAAGTAGTAGGTGCTGGCCAGTCCACTATCGCTCGCACCTTACTTTCATCTGGAAGAATTCCATCACCAGTAATAACATATCCCAGAAAAATTAATTTGTCTACCATCCAAATACACTTCTCTGGGTTAGCAAAAAGCTGGTTTTCACGTAATACTATTAGAACTTGTGAAACATGCTCAACATGCTCTTGTGCTGTCTTACTGTATATCAATATATCATCAAAGTATGCAATAACAAAAGAACTAAAGAATGGACGCAAAACTTGTTTCATTACTCGCATGAATGTACTAGGAGCATTAGATAGCCCGAATGGCATCACCAACCATTCATACAGGCCTTCCTTTGTCTTGAAGGCTGTCTTCCATTCATCACCTGGCTTCATTCTGATCTGATGATACCCACTTTTCAAATCAATCTTAGTAAAGAACACGGCACCACTCAACTGATCTAGCATATCATCTAGCCTCGGTATTGAAAATCTATACTTCATAGTAATTCTGTTTATTGCCCGGCTGTCAACACACATCGCCATGAACCAGTCTTTTTCGGCATCAAAAGTGCTGGTACCGCGCACGGGCTAATGCTTTCCCGTACAAAGCCTTTGTCTAAAAGATCTTGAACTTGCCTCTTCAGCTCCTCATGCTGCTGTGGGGTCATTCGATAATGAGCCTTATTCGGCAACACAGAACCCGAAATCAGATCAATCTCATGTTGAATATCTCGAAGTGGTGGCAAACCCGCAGGAAGCTCACTTCGTACAACATCCCGAAATTCCTCCAAAACTGACACCAACTCCTGAGGAAGATCATGTAGCTCCTGCTCCCCATTCTGGCCAAACTCTTCTAGCTTACTAACCAGGGCAAAACAGAGATCTTCTCCATTAGACTCGCCTCTAACTCCCTGCTTGGCAAACAAATTATTACCTTCTATTCAGCCATGTCCTGTAGCAGTTTCGAGATCACTTTTCTCCTATCTGGTCGCAGCATATAAGTATGAGTGTAACCATTGTACACTGCTTTATTATCAAACTGCCAAGGTCGTCCTAAAATGATGTGTGTCGCATCCATCGGTACAACATCAACTACTATTGACATCTCAAGCCGAGGACCAAAAGACAAGGTCAACCTACAACGTCGACTGACCTGAATATCTGCATCCCGATTCACCTAGCCGAGCTTGTATGGTTGAGGATGGGGCTCTGTCATCAACCCCAATTTCTTCACAACTTCCTCAGCAATCACATTCTCCCAACTTCTAGAATCAATAATTACCTTGCAAGTTTTACCAGCTACAGTGCACTTTGTTGAGAAAATATAGTGCCGACGCCAATCTCCACCAGCACTTGGTGCAAGACACATCCTCCTAATAATCAGACTCTCTCCCTGGATGTGGTCTGGGTCAATCACATACATCTCATCATCGAACTCCTCATCCTCGAGAAATTCAACTTCCTGCTCCTCCTCCATAAGTAACTGGGTATGCACCTTGGGGCACTCATTAGCATAATGTCCTAGGTCATGACATCGATGTCAGCGAATATTGGCTCGATTGCTGCCCACCCTCTGCTGGGTACCTGAAGCCCCACTCGGCACTGTAGGTCTCGGAGGAACTGCCAAAGTTTGTTGCCTCACCACAGGAGGTGCACTCCTACTACCAGAAGTCTGCCCCAAAGACTGACCAGAAAATTTTCCTCTACTCTGGAACCCTCTATTCCGCATCAGGCTCCGCTCCACTGCTTGCGCCCGCATGTGCGCATCACCAACACTGTTAATCCGATGCAGAGACAACGCATCCTGGATCGGGAATCGCAGTCCAAGCAAATACATAGCTACCAACCTCGGTTCTGACTCCATCAATCGGTTTCGAGCCACCAGTCGGTAGAACTCTGTAGTATAATCTTTCACCCTTTGATTTCCTTGTGTTAAACCATGCAATTTAGAATAAAGGACCTGTTCATGGTTCTGAGGAAGGAACTCCCGATTCATCTCCTGCTTCAAGCCTGCCCATGATGCAATTGGTGGCCTCCCATCCATATACCTCTGGTAGTGCTGTGCATGCCACCAAGCCGCTGCTCGATCTCGGAATCGGATTGTGATAAGCGGCACTTGCTTGTCCAAAGATACTTCTTTTAGCCGGAAAACATCATCAACCTGCAGGGTCCAATCCACATACTCATTAGGATTCAAACCACCTCTGAACTCTGGTATTTCAATCCGAAACTCGGACTCCCAACGAGTCAGATTGTCATGCAAAGGCAGCAGTCCGAAATCCCTTGGAAGCCCTACATCACGCCGCGGTTGCTGCCCTCTTTGCAATGGTGGAGGATCTTCAATATTCTGGAAAGGGTCGGCATCACCTTCTCAATGTTCATCAAGTACATTGCAATCTTGATGAGGTATAGCACGATCATGCACCTCCAACCATGCCATCATTACTTGCAAAACAGCCATCATTGCTTGCAAAACAGCCATCATCTGCTGCTGGGTCTCCACAACGTCATGAAGAGAAGGCTCCCGGTTGTTCCGCTCCATGGTTACCGGCAGAATTTTTTTTTTTTTTTAAATCAAGAACGGATCAAGGACAGATCAAGAACGGATCAAGGCTCTGATACCAAGCAAGCTAGTGCAGGGCGGTTGTCAAATGCCTGCAGCGACCAAAACCCCGATTCAGGGAGAACGGGTTCTGGGAATTCTTGGATGCTAGGATTGAGCAATATGGGGAAGATCCTTTGAAACCTGCAACAATCAAGCGTTGGAGGGGCCGCGTGATTCCTCACGTTGCCAGCCCTCAACCGGATTTCAATCTGGGTCTTCAAGATTGGAAGGGACGAACGATGGGTTTCTCACCGTGAGTCCCTGTTTTTTTCTTTTTTCTTTTTTTTTTTTATCAGGAACTTGGAACGGAAGGAAAGATTCCTCACGGAATCGTCTTCTCCCAACCAGGCTTTCAGCCTGGTGTGTGCAAGGGGGAAAAGGTGGCCGGTGGCCTTCCACGGAATCACCCAAAAGACCGTCCACGGAACCAAAAAAAAGAAAACAACAGCACGTCCCCCAAAAAAATTCTCAAAACAAAAACACCACACCGTGCAATGGAGATTCCAAAACAAAAACATGTCCTTTTCTTTTCCTTGGTTCGGGTTTTAAGAAAAAAGCAATACAAGGTATTAATGTCCCCCACGTGACTACAAGGGAGGGAATAAAAAAAAATAAACTCTAATGTAAACAAATCCAAACGCTGACTCTTGCGTGAAACTCTTCGAACAGATTTTTTTTTTTATAAAAAAAAATCAAGAGATCATGCCACTAATAAAATAATAATAATAATAATAAGACTAAAGACTCCGGTGTTTTTCCGGATCCGAAATTTCACGGACGCAATTAGTGTATTGGGCCATCGGCCCAATTCTCAATTAATTATTTTCATCCGAAAAATGGGTCAGATTTGAAACTTGCTTCCCTTGAAGGCATCTGGACCTGCGCACGTTTCCTGCTGGCGAGGCTGGCGGCCCCAAATCATCATGGGCCGGAAGCTGAACCGAAACGTCTGGGTTAGGCTTCACCGAACTATCACCGGGCTGTCCTGTTATATGAGTCAACTGATTAGGTTCAATATTCATCTCGATGTCCGCATCACTCTCCCCTTCCTCTGAAAAGCTTGTCCTCAAGCTTGAATTATCACTTGCATAAGGGGTTAGATGTCGAATATTGAATACATCAGAAATAAGGACATCGTCTGGTTATTCAACTCGGTAGGCATTGTCGCTAAATTTTTCCAACACCTAACAAGGACCAATTTTCTTTGGTTTGAGTTTGGTGTAGGCCCCCTGTGGAAATCGTTCTCTTGGCAAGAAGACCCATACCAAATCACCAATTTCAAAAGTCTGCTGTCATCGCGTCTGATCAGCCTTAGCCTTATACTTGGCATAATTTTGCTCTAGATTGGCTTTAACAGTTGTGTGTACCTCACGGAGATCAGCCACTCGATCTTCTATTTTCTTACTTGATTTGTTTGGCACATCAACAGGTAAAATATCAAGTGGTCCTCTTGGCAGAAATCCATACAATACCTGAAAGGGTGCAAAACCAGTAGAACGGTTCACCGAGGAATTGAACTCAAACTCAATTTTTGGCAAACATACATCCTAGTTTTTAAATTGTTGCACATTGGCTCTCAACAAGTTACCAAGACTTTGGTTGACAGTCTCAGTTTGCCCATCGGTCTGAGGATGATAGGGACTACTGAATTTTAATTTTGTATCCAACTTTTTTCACAATTCATGCCAGAAATGCCCCTTAAGCTTGCTATCTCGGTCCGAAACAATCGACGATGGTAACCCATAATGTCGAACTACTGTAGAAAAATAAAGATCAGCTACTTTCGACGTATCAAATATCGTTTTGCATGGCAAGAAACAAGCCATTTTGCTGAACCGATCTACAACTACCATAATTGAATCTTGACCTCTCACTGTCCGTGGTAAACCTACAACAAAATCCATAGATACCTCTCGCCATGGCTCATTTGGAATCGGTAAAGGGGTATAGAAACCTTGATTTTTATCTGATCCTTTGGATTCCTGACACAAATGGCATCTCTTCACAAATGTTTTGACATCTCGGTCAAGCCCAGGCCAATAAAACCGTTGACGAATTAACCATGAAGTTTTGTCTCTTCCAAAATGTCCTTAATTATGCAGCTCCTGAATAATCAATACACGCAGTGAAGTGTTAGGAATATAGAGACAATTACCACGGAACAAATATCCATCATGTAGGACAAAGTCAGATCGACCTCCAGCTTCCAATTCAGTCACAATGCTCTGGAAATATTCATCTACACAGATATCATTCTTCATGCTTTCAAACCCAAGGGTATATACTTGCATAGCACCAATCAATAAACTCTGTCTACTTAAAGCATCTGCTACTTTGTTCAAAGTGCCTGACTTATGCTTGATGCTGAAAGTATACTCCTGTAGAGTACTTACCTATTTTGCATGTCTGGAGCTCAACTTATGCTATCCCTGTAGAAATTTTAATGCTTGATGATCTGAGTACAGCATAAATTCTCGCTGGATTAAGTAATGTCGCCAATATTGCTATGACCTCACAATGGCGTATAGCTCCGAATCATCAACCGAATACAACAGTTTGGCACCTCCAAGCTTCTCACTATAGAAAGCAATGGGTCTCCCATCTTGGCTGAGTACTACGCCAATCCCAGTCTTCGAAGCATCACAATCCACTTCGAATACATTATCAAAATCTGGAAGAACCAATAGTGGTGCTTGGGTCAACTTGACTTTCATTTCATCAAATGCTACCTGAGCAGTGTCTTTCCATCCAAACTGTTTTAATTTCAACAAGTCTGTTAAGGGTGCAGCAATCTTACTATACCTCTCTACAGACCTTCTGTAAAAACCCGCAAGACCCAAAAAGGATCTCAATTCAGTCAAAGTAGTAGGTGCTGGCCAATCCACTATCGCTCGCACCTTACTTTCATCTGGAAGAATTCCATCACCAGTAACAACATATCCCAGAAAAATTAATTTGTCTACCATCCAAATACACTTCTCTGGGTTAGCAAAAAGCTGGTTTTCATGTAATACTGTTAGAACTTATGAAACATGCTCAACATGCTCTTGTGCTGTCTTACTGTATATCAATATATCATCAAAGTATGCAACAACAAAAGAACTAAAGAATGGACGCAAAACCTGGTTCATTACTCGCATGAATGTACTAGGAGCATTAGATAGCCCGAATGGCATCACCAACCATTCATACAGGCCTTCCTTTGTCTTGAAGGCTGTCTTCCATTCATCACCTAGCTTCATTTTGATCTGATGATACCCACTTTTCAAATCAATCTTAGTAAAGAACACGGCACCACTCAACTGATCTAGTGATGCAGAACGAATGCTCTGAAACCAAAAATGATGCATAACGAATATGTGAAATGCGGAAGCAAATTAAAATTAATATATATATTTTTTTTATATATATATTTTAAGAAGTCGGCTTTGACTCAAAGGAAAGATAAACTAATTGAAAGAAACTATGTAATAATTGAAAGCACAATTTAAAGAAACTAGGTTATCAGAGTAGTTCAGAAGTAAAGGATCACTGGGGGTTGAGAAACTCCCAGACCTAGGGTTTCGCTCTGAACATTCAACAGGACAGAAGTAAAGAGAAGAGAAGGGTTATAGACCAGGCAGTGATCTTCACAGAGTTTAGTGGAAGGACTCTCTTAAGCAGATTGTTGGATCCCCGGATTCAGATATCTTCGTAATGGATCCTCCAATACTGGCCCTTTGGCAAAGTTGGCTTCTTCTGAACTCAAGATCCGGGAAAGAAGAAGAACAATTTATGGAACCAGATACTCAAGGAAGGATTTACCAGATAGAAGAACTTGAAAGTTGATGTTGCTGAAGTTCTGATTCTCCTGGATGCTGATCTGACTTCCTCTGGGATTTGCTTTGTATTCGAAGTAGCCGAACTGGACCTGGATGCTGGTGGTCGGCCTCTACTTGGAAGAGAGGGGCCGGAGATGATGAGGTAGATTAGGGTTTGGATGATTGGTTGAATGAAGAAGATGATGGCGACTAGGGTTTGGAATTGAAGTGGCTAACCTAGGGTTTTGGTAGGATTTTGGGGTTGGAGATCTCACACCTCCTCAAGGTTCCTAGGGAACCCGGATTTACTCCCTCATGGAGCTCAACACTTGAACACAAGTACGGAAGAGAGAAACACAAAGTTGCTCACACAGAAATTGATTTCATTCATCATTAAATTCAAGAGTTACATAGAGTTGAATATATAGACATAACAAAGAAATAAAATTTTAACATTTCCCATATGGGACTAATAGGACTAACCCACACTTTAGGCATCAAATTCTCTTCCCAAGACTCCTTCAATGAGTGGGCAGTCCAAAAACTCCAAGAAAACTTGAAAATCAGCTCCAAATGGCAGGTTATGGTGGTGTCTCCTAGTATCTCTCCATGAATCAAGGATTTTTCCTTCATGGTTTGGCTCATTTGGACACCTCCTAGTCTTGCTACACAAGTTTAGGCTCTTCCCAACTTTGCTTTGGTCTTTTTAGGCATGGATTGGGCGCCCCCTTGAAGTGCTCCCCAAGAAATGCCTCTTTCCTCCTTTAGCTTGGCCTTTTAAGGTATATATGGGGTGCCTCCTTGATTTTGGCTTCAAGAAAAATTCTTGCTCCCTTGGGTGTGGGGACCAAGACACTGGGATGGAGATGTGGCACCCCCTGGACTCTGGCGTGTGGCTGGGAGTGTGGCGCCCACTTACTTGAGCCTGGGAGAAAAATGTGGCACCCTGGACCTTGACTTGAAAAAGGTGGCACCAACCTGGAGAAGACCTAGGCCACTACTAGGACTTGTAATGAGTCAACATGACTCAACAAAATTTAAAATACAGACTCAAGACTAAAATTGAGTTGACCAAGTCAACCCTTATTACAAAACCAGAAAACCCTAATTCTTCGAGCAAGGTCAATCAGAGATCCAGATGGAGCCCTGAAGTCTTCTTCTGAGTCTGGTGCCCGCACAAATTCTCCCGGGGTGGGAGGAACTCGACCCTGTCGAGTATGGATCAAGTTGGCTCTGGTATCTCTCCAAGAGGTCTGGGTCCAATTCTTGTAATTCTTCTCGGGAGATCCAAGAGTCATCAGAATCTGGCCTTCCTTGCCAGCGGACCAGGTATCTTTGGTATCCTTGATTACGAGTAGAGATAACCTGATCATCCAAGATCTTTTCAATCTGCTCTTTCCTCGCAGGCCAGTTTGTTGGTGGACACACAGGGTTGGGTTCACTCTCAAGAGAAGGATTAGGCTCAAAAGGCTCACTGGGAATCACAGCTGGCTCTCTATACTCTACTAGGTCTGTAATGTTGAAAGTGGAGCTAATGCCTAGTTCTGAAGGCAACTCGAGCATATAGGCATTGGACCCTACTCTGTTCACCACTCTAAATGGTCCAGCTCCTCTAGCATGTAACTTCCTAACGTTTCCAGGAGAAAACCGTTCAGGCCTTAACCTAATCATTACATAGTCTCCCTCAACAAAAGTTTTGACTTGCTTTGAGAATCAGCCAACTTCTTATAAGTTTCATTACTCAAAGTTATTTTGGCATGAATTTCTTTATGCAAGTCCTTTACATGCTATGCAAGTGCATCAAGAGACTTGTGTGTGTGGGCTAATAGTGAAATCAGATCAAGTGGTGTGTGAGGCTTGTATCCATGAACAATTCCAAAGGGACTCTAGCCTATAGACCTATTGATCGAAACATTGAATGCAATTTCAGCCCTGGACAAAATACAAATCCCAATTCCTGGTGCTCTCAATCAAACCAAAATCTGAGCCAAAGCCTAGTAAAGGGTCAAGAAAAACTAAACTAGACTGACGACGCATTCCTAAAGAATGGACTTTATTCCAAAGGAACCCTAGGTCTAAACCTAACAAACTAAGGCTCTCTAGGTTTGACCTTGGGTCGGAGGAGGGCATGCAGAGCATGAAAACTTATTATGGATGCCTAGTAGGTGCCATAAGGTCTTCCAGAAGTAGGTGGCAAACCTAATAGGTTCTAAGGAGTCTTGCAACCTAGAGATCTTAGTAAAGTGTAATCCCATAGCTCTAGAAACATGAGAAGATCAAGGAAGGGTAGGAAATAAGAATCAGAGTTTTGAGGTGGCTTATCGGAAACAAGAAACAAACCTTGGTTATTCAGGATGACCTTAAAATGAGGACATTGTTTTATAGGTGCACTCATCCAAACCTCATGATTTGCTCTAGGAGGGTCTACAAGTGCAAGTTCTAGGATAGGCTGGGTGCTCCTAGAAGGTGGAAGGTTATCAGGAAGGTCTTTGGAATGTTTATCTAATAAGTCCTCTAAGCTACTGTCTTTTTCTTGTTCTTGGACCTTCTCAATGGGAAATTCTTGTGAACCCCTTCCTTCTTCACACTTCTCTACCAGATTTGACTCAGGGGTGTCTTCTTTGGATTCCTCAATGAGTTCAGGGGTATTCTCACTTAAACTTTCATTTGGTGTAATTTCCTCTTCCTGAACTTCCTCAAAAGGGTCTTCTCTTAGGGTTAGCTCCTGAATTCCTTGAGTGACAGGGGTCCCCTCAATAACCCCATTAGGTAGGAGTTGGTTAATTGAATTATCGGGAGAGATATCCTCAAATTCTTCTTCTTCATATTCATCTATCAAACATATGTCAGGCTCATATATTTCTTCCTCAATCTCACTGAAAGGTTCTAATCTATTCTCCTTTGATTCCTCTTTAAGTACGGCTCTGGTCGGGTCAACTAATTTTGGGATGGCCATGCCTAACTCCTTCTCAGTGTTATCCTTCTGGTCAAGAGGTGACACAAGTGGGAATTGACAAACAAACTTCTGGTTCACTACGGATGTCGGATCAATCGGAACTTGACTCAAGTTGGTAGAGGTTGGCTTTAAGTCCAAAGTACTTGATTGGTTATATCTTAAAGACCTCTCATAGTCTTGGGCTTCTTGGTAGGCTCGGTCTAACTTATTGGTCTTTTCAAGGCATAGCTTCCTATAAATGTCTGGGTGTAACCCAACCCTAAACCTCGATGTGATCTGAGCTTCGGTCTCAATGGTATTGCATTTCATGTCATACCACTGGAAGTCCTCGATATATTTAGACACAGGCCTATTACCTTGTCGCAATTGGTACCATTGGTCTAAAAGTCTTTTCTCATAGGATCTACCTAGGTACCTATCTCTCAACTTATTTCTCATATATCTCCAAGTATATATTTCCTCTTTTCTTTGATAACACTCACGCTCAATAGAATACCAATGCGACCTAGCATGTTTGGTGAACTTGGTTTTGGCCAACCTAACTTGTCCTAATTCCGATATGTTAGTGCACTCAAAATACCGATCCATTTGTTCTTCCCACTTAATATATGTCTCTTGTCTTCCATCAAAAGTGGGTGCATAAGGTTCGGTGTTCCTAACGGGTCCCTTCTCTGAGTCAACCAAGTATGGGTATAAGCTCCTAGGGCTAGACTCAGGGGCAAGATCATGGTCATAGGCTCTTAGATCAAACCTCCAATGATTAGGTTCAAGATCCCTGTATAAAGGTCTCCTAGGCTCTGGGTATGGGTGAGGTTGGGGTCTACCAAATTTTGAGTCAGGGGTCCAATTTCGGTGCCTAGGCTCCTCAAGTACCTGGGCTCGGTCTCTAAACTGGGCAACAGTATCAGTCATATCCTGACTCAATTTGGTCATACTTTCGGTAAGAGTTCTAATCATGGCCTCTAAATCAGGTTGAGTTTGACCAGGTTGGTAGGGTACTCCATTCCGGGTGGACATGATGATGCAAGCAAGCACACCAAATGAGACTCGACTTAAACGACTACGGGCTAACTAGACCTAGAGCCCAAATTAGATGCCCAATCAGAGTGGCAAGCTAGCCTGTAGTAACTCGAGACTCAGCCAGGCAGGTGTAAGGGGAGTGTTAGGTCCCTAATTGCCAATCCTAGACACCAATCAGTGATTGGCCAGGTAGGCGGACCAGCACACAAGCCCTTCGGGATGTAGTCCCTGAATCACCATTCTAGACACTGAGTACAAAGCACACACAGAGTAACCAGACAAACTGACTAAACCCTAGACTAGACCTAACCAGTTGGTGTTCCTAGCCCACTAGGGCAAATTAAGTCTAATAAATTTTAAAATTAGGCTTAGGATCGAATGAATGGGTGGTGGTTTTGGGCTAAGGAGAGGTTATTAACTCCTTCCCTTATCTTAGATGCTCAATTTCCCTTAAGATGAATTAGGAGATGATCACTCAAAAAAAAATTGAATTGCAGAAACACAGAAACAGAATTTCTGTAATTTAACTCTCATAAATTTCACAGAAATCAATAAATTACAGTAAAATTATGTAAAATAGTTTCATTTATACTTGTTCCAGCAAAATAAAAATCACATAATTTAGAGTTACCTATAATTAGAAACAATTCCTATAATAGGGAAGTTACAGACTGAAAATAGAATGCTTCCCCCGTTTACAATTCCTGCTACGAAGTTGTAACCCAACAGATCCCCTACACGCCCTAGGAACATCCCATGGAATGGGAAGGGGAGGCTTGCACCTCGCTTCGTTCCTAGGATCGGACATCCTGGGAGTCTACTTCGAGCAGACAAAGTAAAAAAGAGAGATACTCAAAACATGCAAGCAAGTCAGAAACCCTAGACAGGGCTCTGATACCAAAATTGATGCAGAACGAATGCTCTGAAACCAAAAATGATGCAGAATGAATATGTGGAATGCGGAAGCAAACTAAAATTAATGTTTTTTTTTTATATATATATTTTAAGAAGTCGGCTTTGACTCAAAGGAAAGATAAACTAATTGAAAGAAACTATGTAATAATTGAAAGCATAATTTAAAGAAACTAGGTTATCAGAGTAGTTCAGAAGTAAAGGATCGCTGGGGGTTGAGAAACTCCCAGACCTAGGGTTTCACTCTGAACTTTCAACAGGACATAAGTAAAGAGAAGAGAAGGGTTACAGACCAGGCAGTGATCTTCACAGAGTTTAGTGGAAGGACTCTCTTGAGCAGATTGTTGGATCCCCGGATTCAGATATCTTCGCAAAGGATCCTCCAATACTGGCCCTTTGGCAGAGTTGGCTTCTTCTGAACTCAAGATCTGGGAAAGAAGAAGAACAATTTATGGAACCAGATACTCAAGGAAGGATTTACCAGATAGAAGAACTTGAAAGTTGATGTTGCTGAAGTCCTGATTCTCCTGGATGCTGATCTGACTTCCTCTGGGATTTGCTCTGTATTCGAAGTAGCTGAACTGGACCTGGATGCTGGTGGTCGGCCTCTACTTGGAAGAGAGGGGCCGGAGATGATGAGGTAGATTAGGGTTTGGATGATTGGTGGAATGAAGAAGATGACGGTGGCTAGTGTTTGGAATTGAAGTGGCTAACCTAGGGTTTTGGTAGGGTTTTGGGGTTGGAGATCTCACACCTCCTCAAGGTTCCTAGGAAACTCGGATTTACTCCCTCTCGGAGCTCAACACTTGAATACAAGTGCAGAAGAGAGAAACACAAAGTTGCTCACACAGAAATTGATTTCATTCATCATTAAATTCAAGAGTTACATAGAGTTGAATATATAGACATAACAAAGAAATAAAATTTTATACATTTCCCATGTGGGACTAATAGGACTAACCCACACTTTAGGCATCAAATTCTCTTCCCAAGACTCCTTCCATGAGTGGGCAGTCCAAAAACTCCAAGAAAACTTGAAAATCAGCTCCAAATGGTAGGTTATGGGGGTGTCTCCTAGTATCTCTCCAAGAATCAAGGATTTTCCCTTCATGGTTTGGCTCATTTGGACACCTCCTAGTCTTGCTCCACAAGTTTAGGCTCTTCCCAACTTTGCTTTGGTCTTTTTAGGCATGGATTGGGCGCCCCCTTGAAGTGCTCCCCAAGAAATGCCTCTTTCCTCCTTTAGCTTGGCCTTTTAAGGTATATATGGGGCACCTCCTTGATTTTGGCTTCAAGAAAAATTCTTGCTCCCTTGGGTGTGGGGACCAAGACACTGGGATGGAGATGTGGCGTGCCCTGGACTCTGGCGTGTGGCTGGGAGTGTGGCGCCCACTTACTTGAGCCTGGGAGAAAAATGTGGTACCCTGGACCTTGACTTGAAAAAGGTGGCACCAACCTGGAGAAGACCTAGGCCACTACTAGGACTTGTACTGAGTCAACATGACTCAACAAAATTTAAATTACAGACTCAAGACTAAAATTGAGTTGACCAAGTCAACCCTTATTACAAAACTAGAAAACCCTAATTCTTCGGGCAAGGTCAATCAGAGATCCAGATGGAGCCCTGAAGTCTTCTTCTGAGTCTAGTGCCCGCACCATCTAGCATATCATCCCGCCTCGGTATTGGAAATCTATACTTCATATTAATTCTGTTTATTGCCCGGCTGTCAAGACACATACGCCATGAACCATCCTTTTTCGGCAACAAAAGTGCTGGTACCGCGCACGGGCTAATGCTTTCCCGTACAAAGCCTTTGTTTAAAAGATCTAGAACTTGCCTCTTCAGCTCCTCATGCTGCGGTGGGGTCATTCGATAATGAGCCTTATTCGGCAACACAGAACCCGGAATCAGATCAATCTCATGCCGAATATCTCGAAGTGGTGGCAAACCCGCAGGAAGATTACTTCGTACAACATCCCGAAATTCCTCCAAAACTGACACCAACTCCTGAGGAAGATCATGTAGCTCCTGCTCCCCATTCTGGCCAAACTCTTCTGGCTTACTAACCAGGGTAAAACAGAGATCTTCTCCCTCTAGACTCGCCTCTAACTCCCTGCTTGGCAAACAAATTATTACCTTCTGTTCAGCCATGTCCTGTAGTGGTTTCAAGATCACTTTTCTCCCATCTGGTCGCAGCATATAAGTATGAGTGTAACCATTATACACTGCTTTATTATCAAACTGCCAAGGTCATCCCAAAATGATGTGTGTCGCATCCATCGGTACAACATCAGCTACTATTGACGTCTCAAGCTGAGGACCAAAAGACAAGGTCAACCTACAACGTCGACTGACCTGAATATCTGCATCCCGATTCACCCAGCCGAGCTTGTATGGTTGAGGATGGGGCTCTGTCATCAACCCCAATTTCTTCACAACTTCCTCAGCAATTACATTCTCCCAACTTCCAGAATCAATAATTACCTTGCAAGTTTTACCAGCTACAGTGCACTTTGTTGAGAAAATATCATGCCGACGCCAATCTCCACCAGCTCTTGGTGCAAGACACATCCTCCTAATAATCAGACTCTCTCCCTGGATGTGGTCTGGGTCAATCACATACATCTCATCCTCGAACTCCTCATCTTCGGGAAATTCAACTTCCTGCTCCTCCTCCATAAGTAACTGGGTACGTGCCTTGGGGCACTCATTAGCATAATGTCCTAGGTCATGACACCGATGGCAGCGAATATTGGCTCGATTGCTGCCCACCCTCTGCTAGGTACCTGAAGCCCCACTCGGCACTGTAGGTCTTGGAGGAACTGCCGAAGTTTGTTGCCTCACCACAGGAGGTGCACTCCTACTACCAGAAGTCTGCCCCAAAGACTGACCAGAAAATTTTCCTCTACTCTGGAACCCTCTATTCCGCATCAGGCTCCGCTCCACTGCTTGCGCCCGCATGTGCGCATCACCAACACTGTCAATTCGATGCAGAGACAATGCATCCTGGATCGGGAATCGCAGTCCAAGCAAATACATAGCTACCAACCTCGGTTCTGACTCCATCAATCAGTTTCGAGCCACCAGTCGGTAGAACTCTGTAGTATAATCTTCCATGCTTCGATTTCCTTGTGTTAAACCATGCAATTTAGAATAAAGGACCTGTTCATGGTTCTGAGGAAGGAACTCCCGATTCATCTCCTGCTTCAAGGTTGCCCATGATGCTATTGGTGGCCTCCCATCCATATACCTCCGGAAGTGCTGTGCATGCCACCAAGCCGCTGCTCGATCTCGGAATCGGATTGTGATAAGCGGCACTTGCTTGTCCAAAGGCACTTCTTTCAGCCGGAAAACATCATCAACCTGCAGGGTCCAATCCACATACTCATCAGGATTCAAACAACCTCTGAACTCCGGTATTTCAATCCGAAACCCAGACTCCCAACGAGTCAGATTGTCATGCACAGGCGACGGTCCGAAATCCCTGGGAAGCTCTACATCACGCCGCGGTTGCTGCCCTCTTTGCAATGGTGGAGGATCTTCAATATTCTGGAAAAGGTCGGTATCACCTTCTCGATGTTCATCAAGTACATTGCGATCTTGATGAGGTATAGCACGATCATGCACCTCCAACCGTGCCATCATTGCTTGCAAAATAGCCATCATCTGCTGCTGGGTCTCCACAACGTCATGAAGAGAAGGCTCCCCGTTGTTCCGCTCCATGGTTACCGGCAGAAATTTTTTTTTTAAAATCAAGAACGGATCAAGGACAGATCAAGAACGAATCAGGGACAGATCAAGAATGGATCAAGGCTCTGATCAAGAATGGATCAAGGCTCTGATACCAAGCAAGCTGGTGTAGGGCGGTTCTCAAACGCCTGCAGCGACCAAAACCCCGATTCAGGGAGAACGGGTTCTGGGAATTCTTGGATGCTAGGATTGATCAATATTGGGAAGATCCTTTGAAACCTGCAACGATCAAGCGCTGGAGGGGCCGCGTGATTCCTCACGTTGCCAGCCCTCAACCGGATTTCAATCCGGGTTTTCAAGATTGGAAGGGACGAACGATGGGTTTCTCACCGTGAGTCCCTATTTTTTTCTTTTTTCTTTTTTTTTATCAGGAACTTGGAACGGAAGGAAGATATTCCTCACGAAATCGTCTTCTCCCAACCAGGCTTTCGGCCTGGTGTGCACAAGGGGGAAAAGGTGGCCGGCGGCCTTCCATGGAATCACCCAAAAGACCATCCATGGAACCAAAAAAAAGAAAACAACAGCACGTCCCCCAAAAAAATTCTCAAAACAAAAACACCACACCGTGCAATGGAGATTCCAAAACAAAAACACGTCCTTTTCTTTTCCTTGGTTCTGGTTTTAAGAAAAAAGCAATACAAGGTATTAATGTCCTCCATGTGACTACAAGGGAGGGAATAAAAAAAAAACTAAACTCTAATATAAACAAATCCAAACGCTGACTCTTGCGTGAAACTCTTCAAATGGATTTTTTTTTTTTTATAAAAAAAAAATCAAGAGATCATGCCATTAATAAAATTATAATAATAATAATAAGACTAAAGACTCTGGTGTTTTCCCGGATCCAAAATTTTATGGACGCAATTAGTGTATTGGGCCTTCGGCCCAATTTCCAATTAATTATTTTCATCCCAAAAATGGGTCAGATTTGAAACTTGCTTCCCTTGAAGGCGTCTGGACCTGCGCACATTTCCTGCTGGCGAGGCTGGCGGCCCCAAATCATCATGGGTCGAAAGCTGAACCGAAACGTCTGGGTTAGGCTTCGACGAACTATCACCGGGCTGTCCTGTTATATGTGTCAACTGATTAGGTTCAATATTCATCTCGATGTCCGCATCACTCTCCCCTTACTTTGAAAAGCTTGTCCTCAAGCTTGAATTATCACCTGCATAAGGGGTTAGATGTCGAATATTGAATACATCAGAAATAAGGACATCATCTGATAATTCAACTCGATAGGCATTGTCACTAAATTTTTCCAACACCTGACAAGGACCAATTTTCTTTGGTTTGAGTTTGGTGTAGGCCCCCTGTGGATATCGTTCTCTTGGCAAGAAGACCCATACCAAATCACCAACTTCAAAAGTCTGCTGTCGTCGCATCTGATCAGCCTTAGCCTTATACTTGGCATAATTTTGCTCTAGATTGGCTTTAACAGTTGCGTGTACCTCACAGAGATCAGCCACTCGATCTTCTATTTTCTTACTTGATTTGTTTGGCACATCAACAGGTAAAATATCAAGTGGTCCTCTTGGCAGAAATCCATACAATACCTGAAAGGGTGCAAAACCAGTAGAACGGTTCACCGAAGAATTGAACTCAAACTCAATTTTTGGCAAACATACATCCTAGTTTTTAAATTGTTGCACATTGGCTCTCAACAAGTTACCAAGACTTCGGTTGACAGTCTCAGTTTGCCCATCGGTCTGAGAATGATAGGGACTATTGAATTTTAATTTTGTACCCAACTTTTTCCATAATTCACGCCATAAATGCCCCATAAACTTGCTATCTCGATCCGAAACAATCGACGATGGTAACCCATAATGTCGAACTACTGCAGAAAAATAAAGATTAGCTACTTTCGATGCATCAAATATCATTTTGCATGGCAAGAAACAAGCCATTTTGCGAACCGATCTACAACTACCATAATTGAATCTTGACCTCTCACTGTCCGTGGTAAACCTACAACAAAATCCATAGATACCTCTCGCCACGGCTCCTCTGGAATCGGTAAAGGGGTATATAAACCTTGATTTGTATCTGATCCTTTGGATTCCTGACACAAACGGCATCTCTTCACAAAGGTTTTGACATCTCAGTCAAGCCCAGGCCAATAAAACCGTTGACGAATTAACCATGCAGTTTTGTCTCTTTCAAAATGTCCTTGATTATGCAGCTCCTGAATAATCAATACACGCAGTGAAGTATTAGGAATATAGAGACAATTACCACGGAACAAATATCCATCATGTAGGACAAAGTCATATCAACCTCCAGCTTCCAATTCAGTCACAAAGCTTTGGAAATATTCATCTGCACAGATATCATTCTTCATGCTTTCAAACCCAAGGGTATATACTTGCATAGCACCAATCAATAAACTCCGTCTACTTAAAGCATCTGCTACTTTGTTCAAAGTGCCTGACTTATGCTTGATGCTGAAAGTATACTCCTGTAGAGTACTTACCCATTTTGCATGTTTGGAGCTCAACTTATGCTGTCCCTGTAGAAATTTTAATGCTTGATGATCTGAGTACAGCACAAATTCTCGCTAGATTAAGTAATGTCGCCAATGTTGCAATGACCTCACAATGGCGTATAGCTCCAATTCATAAACCGAATACAACAGTTTGGCACCTCCAAGATTCTCACTATAGAAAGCAACAAGTCTCCCATCTTGGCTGAGTACTGCGCCAATCCCAGTCTTCGAAGCATCACAATCCACTTCGAATACCTTGTCAAAATCTGGAAGAACCAATAGTGGTGCTTGGGTCAACTTGACTTTCATTTCATCAAATGCTGCCTGAGCAGTGTCATTCCATCCAAACTGATTTAATTTCAACAAGTCTGTTAAGGGTGCAGCAATCTCACTATACCTCTTCACAAACCTTCTGTAAAAACCCGCAAGACCCAAAAAAGATCTCAATTCATTCAAAGTAGTAGGTGCTGGCCAGTCCACTATCGCTCGCACCTTACTTTCATCTGGAAGAATTCCATCACCAGTAACAATATATCCCAGAAAAACTAATTTGTCTACCATCCAAATACACTTCTCTGGGTTAAAAAAAATCTGGTTTTCACGTAATACTGTTAGAACTTGTGAAACATGCTCAACATGCTCTTATGCTGTCTTACTGTATATCAATATATCATCAAAGTATGCAACAACAAAAGAATTAAGGAATGGATGCAAAACCTGGTTCTTTACTCGCATGAATGTACTAGGAGCATTAGATAGCCCGAATGGCATCACCAACCATTCATACAGGCCTTCCTTTGTCTTAAAGGCTGTCTTCCATTCATCACCTGGCTTCATTCTGATCTGATGATACCCACTTTTCAAATCAATCTTAGTAAAGAACATGGCACCACTCAACTGATCTAGCATATCATCCAGCCTCGGTATTGGAAATCTATACTTCACAGTAATTCTGTTTATTGCCTGGCTGTCAACACACATACGCCATGAACCATCATTTTTCGGCACCAAAAGTGCTGGTACCGCGCACGGGCTAATGCTTTTCCATACAAAGCCTTTGTCTAAAAGATCTTGAACTTGCCTCTTCAGCTCCTCATGCTGTTGTGGGGTCATTCGATAATGAGCCTTATTCGGCAACACAGAACCCGGAATTAGATCAATCTCATGCCGAATATCTCGAAGTGGTGGCAAACCCGCAGGAAGCTCACTTCGTACAACATCCCGAAATTCCTCCAAAACTGACACCAACTCCTGAGGAAGATCATGTAGCTCCTGCTCCCCATTCTGGCCAAACTCTTATGGCTTACTAACCAGGGAAAAACAGAGATCTTCTCCCTTTAGACTCGCCTCAAACTCCCTGCTTGGCAAACAAATTATTACCTTCTATTCAGCCATGTCCTGTAGCGATTTCAAGATCACTTTTCTCCCATTTGGTCGTAGCATATAAGTATGAGTGTAATCATTATACACTGCTTTATTATCAAACTACCAAGGTCGTCCTAAAATGATGTGTGTTGCATCCATCGGTATAACATCAGCTACTATTGACGTCTCAAGCTGAGGACCAAAAGACAAGGTCAACCTACAACATCGACTGACCTGAATATCTGCATCCCGATTCACCCAGCCAAGCTTGTATGGTTGAGGATGCGGCTCTGTCATCAACCTTAATTTCTTCACAACTTCCTCAGCAATCACATTCTCCTAACTTCCAGAATCAATAATTACCTTGCAAGTTTTACCAGCTACAGTGCACTTTGTTGAGAAAATATCGTGCCGATGCCAATCTCCACCAGCTCTTGGTGCAAGACACATCCTCCTAATAATCAGACTCTCTCCCTGGATGTGGTTTGGGTCAATCACATAGATCTCATCCTCGAGAAATTCAACTTCCTACTCCTCCTCCATAAGTAACTAGGTACGTGCCTTGGGGCACTCATTAGCATAATGTCCTAGGTCATGACACCGATGGCAGCGAATATTGGCTCGATTGCTGCCCACCCTCTGCTAGGTACCTGAAGCCCCACTCGGCACTGTAGGTCTTGGAGGAACTGCCGAAGTTTGTTGCCTCACCACAGGAGGTGCACTCCTACTACCAGAAGTCTGCCCCAAAGACTGACCAGAAAATCTTCCTCTACTCTGGAACCCTCTATTCCGCATCAGGCTCCGCTCCACTGCTTGCGCCCGCATGTGCGCATCACCAACACTGTCAATCCGATGCAGAGACAACACATCCTAGATCGGGAATCGCAGTCCAAGCAAATACATAGCTACCAACCTCGGTTTTGACTCCATCAATCGGTTTCGAGCCACCAGTCGATAGAACTCTGTAGTATAATCTTCCACGCTTCGATTTCCTTGTGTTAAACCATGCAATTTAGAATAAAGGACCTGTTCATGGTTCTGAGGAAGGAACTCCCGATTCATCTCCTGCTTCAAGCCTGCCCATGATGCAATTGCTGGCCTCCCATCCATATACCTCCGGTAGTGCTGTGCATGCCACCAAGCCGCTGCTCGATCTCAGAATCGGATTGTGTTAAGCGGCACTTGCTTGTCCAAAGGCACTTCTTTCAGTCGGAAAACATCATCAACCTGCAGGGTCCAATCCACATACTCATCAGGATTCAAACCACCTCTGAACTTCGGTATTTCAATTCGAAACCTGGACTCCCAACGAGTCAGATTGTCATGCACAGGCGGTAGTCCGAAATCCCTGGGAAGCGCTACATCACGCTGCGGTTGCTGCCCTCTTTGCAATGGTGAAGGATCTTCAATATTCTGGAAAGGGTCGGCATCACCTTCTCGATGTTCATCAAGTACATTACGATCTTGATGAGGTATAGCACGATCATGCGCCTCCAACCGTGCCATCATTGCTTGCAAAATAGACATCATCTGCTGCTGGGTCTCCACAACATCACGGAGAGAAGGCTCCCCGTTGTTCTGCTCCATGGTTACCGGCATAATTTTTTTTTTTTAAATCAAGAACGGATCAAGGACAGATCAAGAACGGATCAGGGACAGATCAAGAATGGATCAAGGCTCTGATCAAGATCGGATCAAGTCTCTGATACCAAGCAAGTTGGTGCAGGGCGGTTGTCAAATGCCTGCAGCGTCCAAAACCACGATTCAGGGAGAACGGGTTCTGGGAATTCTTGGATGCTAGGATTGAGCAATATGGGGAAGATCCTTTGAAACCTGCAACGATCAAGCGCTGGAGGGGCCGCGTGATTCCTCACGTTGCCAGCCCTCAACTGAATTTCAATCCGGGTCTTCAAGATTGGATGGGACGAACGATGGGTTTCTCACCGTGAGTCCCTGTTTTTTTCTTTTTTCTTTTTTTTTTTATCAGGAACTTGGAACGGAAGGAAGAGATTCCTCATGGAATCGTCTTCTCCCAACCAGGCTTTCGGCCTGGTGTGCGCAAGGGGGAAAAGGTGGCCGGCGGCCTTCCACGGAATCACCCAAAAGACCGTCCACGGAACCAAAAAAAAGAAAACAACAGCACGTCCCCCAAAAAAGTTCTCAAAACAAAAACACCACACCTTGCAATGGAGATTCCAAAACAAAAACATGTCCTTTTCTTTTCCTTGGTTCGGGTTTTAAGAAAAAAGCAATACAAGGTATTAATGTCCCCCACGTGACTACAAGGGAGGGAATAAAAAAAAACTAAACTCTAATGTAAACAAATCCAAACGCTGACTCTTGCATGAAACTCTTCAAACGGATTTTTTTTTTTTTATAAAAAAAAAATCAAGTGATCATGCCATAAATAAAATTATAATAATAATAATAAGACTAAAGACTCCGGTGTTTTCCCGGATCCAAAATTTCACGGACATAATTAGTGTATTGGGCCTTCGGCCCAATTCCCAATTAATTGTTTTCATCCCAAAAACGGGTCAGATTTGAAACTTGCTTCCCTTGAAGGCATCTGGACCTGCGCATGTTTCCTGCTGGCGAGGCTGGCGGCCCCAAATCATCATGGGCCGGAAGCTGAACCAAAATGTCTGGGTTGGGCTTCGTCGAACTATCACCGGGCTGTCCTATTATATGAGTCAACTGATCAGGTTCAATATTCATCTCGATGTCCACATCACTCCCCAAGGGTCGAGCACACCTCATCCAGAGTCAAGCCCTCCACTTCTTTGCCAAGTGGCTCCCCAAGGGTCGAGCCCATCTCGGTCGTAGTCGAGCCCTCCTCCGCTCCTTTGCCAGGTGGCTCCCCAAGGGTCGAGCCCACCTCGATCAAAGTCGAGCCCTCTCCTTGGAAGCATCGGGAAGAACGAAGGTGCCAGCCCCGAGATTGTCACTGAAGCAGGCGCACATAGTGCGGTGCATCCAGTATGGCACCCCAAAATTTGTAACGCTATGCGTAACCTCGTTTGCACCAGTTTAGGAGGGGAACCCCAATCGAGATGTCAGATCCTACGGTCAACCACCTAGGACCCCCCAAAGGAGAAGGCCATATTCAAGGCCTTAGGCCTGGGGTGGCTGCACCCAAATCGAGGTTCCACCTAATTTCCTCCCTCGTGACAACATGCCGAGCAAGACAAATTCATAACTTAACTCCCAACTAAAAGAGAAAATGACCTCGGGGGAATGGCCAACGGACATCGTTGATCCCTAAGCCCCCTAGGAGGAATATCGAGGCACTGGAGTGATCGACGATCTAAAAGGCACCAACGGGCGAGAAGAAAGGTAAGCAATTGAAAGAGGGAAAAGACACTAAGTATCGAGATGGGTGACTTGGAGGCAAGAGGCTCCCAGAGGACTCCTGGAACAAGTCCCATGAGCACAGTCCCCATAACTCAAGCACCATCCCTCTCTCATTTTCCCCTACTCAATCCTTTATTATAAACTTCTCTAAGCACGGAGACAAGAGTGGGATCCACCTTAGGGGATTTGTTTTGCTTTATCATCCGCTGACTTGATCGTTGGAGTGCCCTCGCTGGGATCCCCGGCCCGGGTCTCTAACACTATTTTGCAAGTTTGGGAACACCAGGATTCTGGAGTAAAGGGGTTGACATCCGGTGCCACTTCGCAGCTGCAGGCCATGACGGTAAGGTCGACAACACTATTAAATTCACTAAGGTCTAATGCACAAAATAACAAATTCATAGCTTTTGCATTAAGCTCAGCTTGCTTAATGTCATTCTCGTCCCAATCTTTTTCTAATTTGGGAGTGGGAATGCCATTAATCAAAATATTAGGCTGATGAGGTCCTTTACTATGGTCTTCTAAATATTGTAATCTATGGCTTCAATGTAGATGCACATGCGTGTCTTCCAGTAAGTAAAATTTAAGCCATTAAAGAGTGGGGGATGGTTTGAGGCTTGACTCTCAATAATACCAACACAAATTTGGGCTACCATAAGATCTTTGACTCAAGATCGTTAGACCTATATGCTGAGTACCAAACTTTGATACCACTTGTTGCCCAGTATAGCAACCCAAGAGGGGGGGTGAATTAGGTTTTTAAAAATTTAAATAAAGTATGTGCTGAACTAATGTATTTGTGTAACAATGTGAATGTGCTGAAAGTAATCTAGATGTTGAGCTTTTAAAAATAAATAGCAATGCAAGGAAATGAAATGAGTGTTGGGAATCCGGTGCACCATTGTAAAAAATAATTTCAAAAATGATGAAATTTGCACCATAAACCCTTAGCCAAGATCTCCTTATTCAGGATTAAAACATATATTAAACATACAAACTTACATTGTTAGAATTAGGGCACCAACCTGTTAACGCTAAATCCAATTTTGATGTAGAATCAAAACTTGATGTTGAATGCCCCTTTTGAATTCACCAGGCATCCAAATGTCCACCCTCCAATGGTGATCCATAAGAAGAATGATCAAGATGCTAGCTTCTTCAAAATTCCTTCACTTGAATTCTTATCCTAGAACTCAAGAGGACTATGGCTTTGAAACTCCACGGTAGGGACTCCTTACTTCCTTTCTTTCTTCTTCCTCTCTCTTTTTAAGACCTTGTCCTAAGAATAAAACTCTTGTCTTGAAAGAGGAGGAGGATTTAAGACACTAAAGTCTTAATGTAAAAGGAAATAGAAACAGAGTAGTAATTCTTTTCTTTTACCGATCGTGAGATTCTTTCTATCTCTTGTTTTAGACTTGAGTTTCAACAGAGAAGAGAACTCTGTAAAAGGGAAACTCTCTGTGTCCTAAACAAGCTAAGGAGGAATTAGTCTCTTGGAAAGAAAAGAAAAATAAAACCTCTGTCGTACATTAGTCATCACCCGAAGTCTCTGTTCCTTAAATAGATTACAAAAAGGTGCCTTTTCAAAAGAACACATCTCTCCTGGATTTTTTATCAAGTGCTAACTCAAGTGTTAACTCAAGTATCGACTCACAAGTTCAAGTGTCGACTCATAGATCAACTCATAGCTTGAGACCAGAAATGAAGTAGAATCATGAATTTCAAGAATTATATCTAGTATCGATCCAAGTGTCGACCCAAGTATCAACCCTAGTATTGACTCGCAGGTCGACTCACAGGTTCTGACAACAATAATGGCTATATTTTTAGAATTTCAGAATTGATCCAAACGGTCCATAATGGTTAGTTTGTCCACTCCAACAGTCACACATAGTTTTTTAGAGATTTTTCATGTATTTATCACTCACCAAACTCATTGAGAATATAAGAGAGAAACAAGAGATATAAGAGACAAATCTTATCTTTCTAGAAAGGTATTAAAAAGACAAGAGTGAGCTAAAAAAAGATTTCAACTGAAAAAGTCTTCATTCTTGCTGTTGAGTCTTCAAATCAACATCCAAAAGTGTTCATTGAAAGCTTCCAAGAAGAAGAAGACAACTCAAGCATTCAAGAAGAGCTTCATCAATATTATTTTTGCCCATTTGAGAGTTTTGTTCTTGTGCTTAAAACTGTACTTTTGTTTTATTTGTTGTAACTAGTTTCAAGGATATTGAAACTAGGGATTAGGCCCTTCCAAGCCATGAAATGGAATACAAACCTTGGGTTGGCTTGCTAAAAAGGTTTTTGGTGAGCCTAAATGAGAAAACCAACTATGGGTTTGACTTGTGAGCCCTTGAAAATAAGTTGGCTATAATCTTTGGTAGATTATAGTGGAATTCCCAAGAGGTAGCTTGGGAAGTGGATGTAGGTGCTTGGAGTGCACAGAACCACTATAAACTTCTTGTATTTGTGTGTTCTTTATCTTCTCATTGAAAGGGATATGCCCTACAAGCCAATCTATGTTGTATCTCCCAAACCATTGTAATTGACAATATTCTAAATAAAGGCATCATTTTTCATCATACGCTGTGTTTATATTACATGATGAACCCCATAGTTTAGGGCTATGATTTTAGGGTTATGATGAGATCATACCAGTGAGACCTAAAGTCTTAAAACCTTAACCTAAAATATTCCTAGTCAAAGGAACCCTGAGTAGGGGATCAGGGTTTTCCGGTAAGACTAGCACATCCCATGTATACTGGAGAGGGTGATTGCTCTCACAGTCACTTGTGTATGACACTAATACTGGGATGTGGGTGCTCATTGGAGAATGAGTTCACTGATATGATCCAACTTGAGAACATCTAATGGAGTCTTAGCTACATGTCAATAGAAGGTTCTCATAGTGGGAGTGGTACAAGTAATCCTTTGACCTGAGACTGCCATAAGTACATTATGTACATGAACCCATGCTTTGGTTCAATCCTAATCATGACACTGAGTCATGCACAGGATTGAAACTGGGAATGGTGAGTTGGATATGAAGGTAATGAGTAGGTCAACAAGGAATCGATCACTCTTAGTAGAGGAGATTTGGTGCGGGCACCAGAATCAGAAAGAGACTCCAACCAATTCAAGCCCATTCCGAATCTTTATGGTTGGACTAGAGAGTCCGGTAACCTTTCTTTATTTTGAGTCCAAAAGAATCATGTAAGTCGAGTCCATGTTGGGTCCTGTAATCTTTCTTTTGAGTCCAAAATAATCATGTAAGTCGAGTCCATGTCGGGTCTAGTCTTAGTCCAATCCAAATGGGTCAACTAGCATCAAGCCTAAAGAAGACTCACAATGTATACCCCAAATCAAGACCAAAGACAACTCAATTGGGGACCACATGCCACATCACTTGCGCCACCTCAACTTGGGACCACATGCCACGTCAAGAAGGGACCACATGCCACCTCACATGCCACCTCACCATAAGAGGGTGCCATCCCAAGTTCAAATTCAAGGAAGTTGGCCAAGGAGGATTTCAAGCAAGAAAATCAGCCCTCTCCCCTTATATTACTCCACTTGTTTGGGGATTTGAAATTTCAAAATTTGTGAGGCTTTATTTAAAGTCTTGGATGCCCCTTGTAAAGAGGGAGGGATGAGTGAATACAAATTTCCAGCAATTTTCTATGTGTTTCTATGTGCCTATGTGGATCTTTGTGCCTAAGTGAACCTCTTCCTCTCCTCCATCATTTCTTCTCCCTAATCCTTCTCTTTTACTCTTCATCTTCCAAGCAATCCTCTTCCTTCAAAGCGAATTAAGGACATCCTCACAAGAAGAAGATCAACACCAACACAAGCTTCCACCATGGCGCCAAGGATCATTTCCAACAAACTCTCCTTTTGAGTTCCATCAATCTTCTCACTTCTAATTAAGTATCTAATCATCTTGGTTTCTTTGTTGCAGGGTTCTCTAGGCTCCAGATCTAAGAGGAAGGATTACTTGCTACAAACCAGAAAGTTAGAAGGCCCATCTTATGTGGTATGATCTTTCATTTGAGAACCTTAAGAGTGAATCCCTTGTGCTTGAGATTTCAATGCTTGAACTCCTAGTATTTTAAGATCGGGATCATTAAATAGGGCTAGCTTGACTTGTGTGCAAATTCTAATCTTGTCATATTTCTTTAAGATTTTGATAGTCCTCCTAGCTGGGTTTAAGTATAAGCATTTAGGGTTTCTTATTTAGATCTCCTTAATCTTATATGTTGAATCACTCATATGCAAGTAGGAATTGCTAGTTAAATTTTGGTTAATCTCCTTTAGAGTTACATGTTTGCATCCTCATCATGCATATCACACCAATCTTGGTATCAGAGCATGGTAGAATAAGTTCCTGATTGCATAGCATTAAGTCCTTGAAGTACTTGGATCGGGGGCGTTACCAGGCCGTCCGGTCTTAGGAGAAAGTAGTGTTTAAACACCCTCTCTTCCCATTCCACGGGGATCTCCTAAGGCATGTCGGGGTGCCATTGTGATTGACCCGTGAAAAAGAAAGCCAAAGGACTTCTTAGATTTCATTTGTGAATTTTGCATTGGGCACGTTCTATTTTTTTCTGCTTGCTGACTGTAATCTGCCTGCAACTCCAAAGGCAAGTATCACATTCCTCGTTGGAATATTTTTTTTCCTGTTCCATTTTAAGTTGTTTATCACCTTTTTAAATTTCAATCGGAGAAAAAAATTACAAAAAAAATGGAAATTCCTGCAGTCCATCAGTGTTATTAAGGTTTATGTTCTGTTCTGTTCCTTTTCATTATCTTCATTTCAGAATCTTCCTAGAATAGTACAGATTTTATTTTGAAATTTCGTTTCATCTGGTATGTCATCTATAAGTTAGAAGTTTTCTATGATTTTTTTAGATTTTTCTGATATTTTTTTCTACACTTATCAATACCACTTTTAAACTGCAACACACTACTTCTGCACCTAAAATTTGAAATTTGCATGCATCTCATGACAAATCAAATTAAGGGCATGAAATTGACATAGGGTCAGGATTTCATCGCCTGTCCCTAGCCCAAAAATCATCAAATTGCATATCGATCCAATCCCTAACTAAAATTTATTAGACATTAATTGCCCTAGTGGGTTAGGAACATCAATTTGGTCGAGCCCGGGTTATTGTCAACTCATTGTGTCAACTAGTCTTGTGTGTGCCCTATTACTTGGTGTCTAGAATTGGGACTAAGGGCTTGGGTGCTGATCCGTCTATCGGGCCAATTCCACCGGGCCTAGGTAGGCCAGAGACAGGATCTCACACTCCCCTTGTTCTAAAACCTGGCCAAGTATAGAGTTACTACAATCTAGCTTGCCACCTTGATTAGGCAACTAGCTTGGAACTCTAAGTCCAGTTCAATTCAATTGGGAAAGCTTGTGCAACCCATTTCTTCATCTATTATTGGAAGCTGGTGTCAAGGATAGAGGTTAAGTGGCTCAAGCCTAAGTGGTTCTTGTGGTTTTTAATTAGGACCCAGTGAAAGCTGGGGGAACCTCCCACAGACCCACCTCCTGACTGGCCAGTGAAAGAGAGTAGCTGTTGATTTGATTGTATCTAGTCAACTTAGTTTATTTGGACTAACCGGTTTAGAAAACTCGTAGTTCGGGTCTGAGTCTAATTGTTTGCATGACAACTAGGTCAGGCACACCTTACCACCCTTCACAAGCCCAACCTAGTTCATCCATGGATACTAGTATGGAAAGCCTTATGAGATCTATGATCGTGAAGATGGACCGTTTGGATGCTAAATTTGGTCAGTTCGAGGAAAGGGTAGGAGCCCTAGAAGAAGCTAGGTTGACCCCAACTGAACCACCTTCACCCAGATTACCTTCAGTTCATCCTAGAGCCCAACGACAGGAACACACACCTGATCCAATTCAAAGAAGACCGCATCAGGATTATGTTGATCATACTCCAGAGCCACCTCCTAGAAGGCCTCACTATGATACTTTTGATCAGGATGATCGGGCCCTAAGGAACATCCATCTAGATGCACCAACCTTTGAGGGAAGCTTAGATCCTAAGGTGTACATAGACTGGGAGGCTGACATGGACCAGTATTTTGACTGGTATGATATGTCTGAAGAGAGAAGATTTAAGTTTGCCAGAATCAGACTAGTTCGTCAGGCTCGGTTATATTGGGGAAACGTGGAACGCATATCAAGGCAAAGGGGAGATTTACGTATAGCAACATGGAGAGATATGAAGAGGAAACTTAGAGAGAAATATCTGCCTATGTCTTATCAGCAAAGGTTATTAGATCAGTGGCAACGATTGACATAGGGTAACAAGACCGTTTCTGAATACGTTGCTAAATTTGATGAGTTTGTGATGCGATGCAACATAGTCGAGTCTGAAGCAGCCACTTTATCAAGGTTTAGATCAGGGTTGAATGATGATATAAAAGGGGAACTGTTTTTAAGGGAAGTCCATGATTTAGATCAGGCATACCAAGTTGCCACGGACTATGAGAGGTTTCAAAGGAGAGCTACATTTAGACGACCTGAACCTATTAGGTTTAACCCTCCTGTTAGCAGGCCTAGTTCAGTCCCTGGTACAACCAATAGACCAAGATCCAGCTCGAATCCAACCCCTAGGCACAACCCTGCCATTCCCCCAATTCCTAGAGAAGACAAAGGAAAGAGCCCTGAAGTTCGAGGTGAGAGGGAGCGAGTCTGCTATAAGTGTCGTAAACCAGGTCATTTCGTGAGCCAATGTCCCTTTAGAGCTTTACATATAGGGGAGGCAGAAGAAGGTGAATCAGAACCCCTGGAGAATGATGAAGAGGAGGTTTATGAAGCAGGGGATTGCTTGGCTGATGTAGGCAAATTCAGCATGAGGAAGTAGTAAGTCCCAGTTTCCTAGGTTGTCGTCGACTAAACATCTTAAGAGATTTCCTAAGCTTCGGTTTACTACTTCAGTTTGGCCATCGGTTTGAGGATGATAGGCCGTAGAGAATTTCAGCTTAGTACCTAACATGTGCTAGAGGGTTTTCCAGAAGTAGCTAGTGAACTTGACATCTCTATCTGACACAATGGTCTTGGGTAAACCATGAAGCTTAACCACCTGATCTAAGAAAAGCTTGGCCACTTTCGAAGCATCTAAAGTTTGAGAACACGGGATGAAGTGCGCCATTTTGGAGAAACGATCGACAACCACGAAAACAGAGTCATGTTTCCTAGAAGTTTTAGGTAGACCTACCACAAAATGCATACTGATATCTTGCCATGGACCATCAGGGACAGGTAAGGGCGTGTACAGACCGGTGTTCTGTCTTTGCTGTTTTGCAACAGCACAGGTCCGACACTGAGCTACGATCTGGGCAACGCTCTTTTTAAGACCAGGCCAAAAAAATTGTTCTTCCATTGCTAGGATGGTTTTGTTCCTGCCAAAATGTCCTGCTAAACCTCCAGCATGGACTTCCCAGATCAGAAATTCCCTAACAGAGGTCTTGGGAATACACAACTGATTTCCTTTGAAAAGGTATCCATCTAACAGTGTATAATCACTAGGTTCACTAGATGGTCTTTGTTGGAAGGATTGATAGATGTGACCAAAATCAGGACATGTGGGATATTCATCTTTCAATCTATCGAACCCTACTACTTCAGTGCTCACAGAGGTTAACAACATAGAACGGCGGCTCAACGCATCAGCAACCCTATTTTCAGTACCGGCACGATGTTTCAAAACGAACGTGTAAGCTTGTATGAATTCTACCCATTTCCCGTGCCTAGGGTTTAATTTCTTTTGAGAACTAAGGAACCTAAGAGCTTCGTGATCAGAGAACAGGACAAACTCGTGGGGTAGAAGATAATGCCTCCAATATCGTAGAGCTTGAACTACAGCATACAGTTCCTTATCATACGTGAAATACCTTAGTCTCGCCTCATTTAACTTTTCACTGAAGTATGCTACTGGGTGATTCTCTTGACTCAAGACACCTCCAATTCTGACCCCAGAAGCATCACAAGCAATCTCAAACACCTTGGTAAAATCAGGTAACCTTAAGACAGGTGCTTGTGTCATTTTCTCCTCAATTGTTAGGAAGGCCTTACCTGCTGCTTTAGTCCACTCAAAATTTCCCTTCCTAATACAATCAGTGATTGGTGCCACTATCGTACTGAATCCTTTGATAAACCTTCTATAGAAGGTGGATAACCCATGGAAACTACGGACGTCGTGGATAGTCTTAGGTGTAGGCCACTCTACTATGGATTTAATTTTCTCAGGATCAGCGGACACCCCTTCAGATGTGACTACGAATCCTAGAAAGATAACTCTATTTGTCAGGAAATCACACTTCTTGATATTGGCATAGAGACTATCTTTTCTCGAGACTATCTTTTCTCAGGACTTGACAAACTTGCTTCAGGTGGGTTAAGTGGTCTGCCTTTGTTTTGCTATATATAAGTATATCATCAAAATAGACCACTACAAATCTTCCGATAAAAACCCTTAACACCTGATTCATTATTCTCATAAAAGTGCTGGGTGCATTGGACAGATCGAACGGCATGACTAACCACTCATATAATCCATCTTTAGTCTTAAAAGCGGTCTTCCATTCGTCTCCAGGCCTAACCCTAACCTGGTGATAGCCACTTTTTAGGTCTATCTTGGAAAAAATTGTCGATCCAGCTATCATATCTAACATGTCGTCTAGTCTTGGGATTGGGAATCTATACTTTACAGTGATCTTATTAATGGGCAAAAATAATATTGATGAAGCTCTTCTTGAATGCTTGAGTTGTCTTCTTCTTCTTGGAAGCTTTCAATGAACACTTTTAGATGTTGATTTGAAGACTCAACAGCAAGAATGAAGACTTTTTCAGTTGAAATCTTTTTTTAGCTCACTCTTGTCTTTTTAATACCTTTCTAGAAAGATAAGATTTGTCTCTTATATCTCTTGTTTCTCTCTTATATTCTCAATGAGTTTGGTGAGTGATAAATACATGAAAAATCTCTAAAAAACTATGTGTGACTGTTGGAGTGGACAAACTAACCATTATGGACCGTTTGGATCAATTCTGAACTTCTAAAAATATAGCCATTATTGTTGTCAGAACCTGTGAGTCGACCTGCGAGTCAATACTAGGGTTGATACTTGGGTCGACACTTGGATCGATACTAGATATAATTCTTGAAATTCATGGTTCTACTTCATTTCTGGTCTCAAGCTATGAGTTGATCTATGAGTCGACACTTGAACTTGTGAGTCGATACTTGAGTTAACACTTGAGTTAGCACTTGATAAAAAATCCAGGAGTGACACTATTTTGTAACTTTCTTGTCTCAGGCCATGAGTTAACCTGTGAGTCGACTATGAGTAGACACTAGGGTCGACACTTGGGTCAACACTTCATTAAAGTCCCAAAACCATGTTCTATCCATTTCTATTCTCAGGCCTTGAGTTGACCTGTGAGGCAACACTTGGGTCAATACTTGGCATGCCGGCAGAATTTTTGTGTGCCATCTTCAGAGGTGTCGACACTTGCCTTCATGAGTCGACACTTGAGTCGACACTAAGGTCGACACTTAGTTTGTGCTAATTTTAAAAAGTGAGCCAAACTCTGAAACTCTTAAATTTTGTCCAATATACTTCTAGTTTTTTCTTGATAAAGAACAAAGTGATCATTTTCATGGCTTTCCAAGGTGAGAAGACTTCTTACACTTTGAAATTCATCTTGCTTTAATGTTAATGACTTTGATGCTTTTGTGTAGAGATTTGATGTACTTGTGACCTAGAATTCAGAACTCCAATTGAAATATTAGTACAAAACATATACTCAATATTTTGTTATTCATCAAAATCAAGGACCAAAGCCAACAATATCATACTTACCCAAAAGATGAAGAATTTAATAGAAATTACCAAAATATCCTTCAGTAGTAAGTTACCATGCAATTCAATCCTTCGATCTTCCTTTATCTCTGTTGCCGATCTTGCCGCCGTGCTTGTAGCTTCAGAGCTGGTGACTTGATCAGGCCGTCTCACCTCGAGGTCTCCGGACTCCCGATCCTGCAAGACAAGGTCAGAAACCCTGGCCGGGGATTCCGGCGAGGGGCTCCGATGGTCAAGTTAGAAAACGGCGAGATGGAACAGAGTCTCCAAGGTGGGCCCCTCCTGGAGTCCCAGGCTTAGAGATTATATTTGTAAAGAAGGTCTCAGGAAGAATAGAAATTGGGCCAGGTTCCTCTACCGAGCTTGCACCAAGGGATCCCTCTCAGGATCTTGGATCCTGCTCTTGGTGTCTTTCCTTTTTCTGGCCCTTTTTTCCCCTTCCCTAGTCATCCGTTCTTCCCATCCTTTTATCCATCACGCTGCCTCCGGCTTCCCACCCCTGGGAGGCTCCCTCTCGCTTTCACCTCCTTCTCTCCCTCTCTTTCCCCTTTCCCCTTTGGGTCTAAGAACCCGGCGGCCTCCTTGTCTTGCTTGCCGAGCCTAGCGAGGAAAGGGTAGAGGGAGGACGCTGGCCAGATCTTTGGGGCCGAGCACGAGCGCTCTCTTTCCCAGGCGCCGACAATGCTCGTTACCGGGTCCTGTCTTGCCAGGACTTCGCTTCTCGGCTGCGGATCCTGTCGGGTCGATGTAAATGAGGTTTCGCGCGTTGCTGTCGACCGTACCGGCGCTCCTCTCAGGGTGCGGCGCGCGCTGCTCGAAGGGCGGTCTCGGAACTCGTGCTTTTGCTCCTCAGAGGCCTCACCATGCGGGGTAGCCGGCCTTGGCTGAGGTGGACCCCTCCTGGGCGGATACCTGGCGAAGGAGCAGCAGCGGGCCCCGCTCGACCTCGGTCGAGGTGGCACCATCTCAAGGTGCCACCCGGCAAGGGAGGAAGGCACCGTCGGCTTCGATCGAGGTGGACCCCTCCTGGGCAGACACCTGGTGAAGCGGCAGAGGGGCGCCTGACTTCGGTCGAGGTGGACCCCTCCTGGGCGGACAACTAGCGAAGGAGCAGCAGAGGGCCCGGCTTGACCTCGGCCGAGGTGGCACCATCTCAGGGCGCCACCCGGCGAGGGAGGAAGGGGCCACCGGCTTCGACCGAGGTGGACCCCTCCTGGGCGGACACCTGGCGGAGCAGCAGAGAGGCGCTCGACTTCGGTCGAGGTGGACCCGTGTCCGAGCGCCACCTGGCGAAGGAGCAGTAGAAGGGCGCTCGACTTCGACCGAGGTGGACCCCTCTTGGGCGGACACCTGGTGAAGGAGCAGCAGAGGGCCCGGCTCGACCTCGACCGAGGTGGCACCATCTCAGGGTGCCACCCGGCAAGGGAAGAAGGGGCCGCTGGCTTCGACCAAGGTGGACCCCTCCTGGGCGGACACCTGGCGGAGCGGTAGAGAGGCGCTCGACTTCGGCCGAGGTGGACTCGTGTCCGAGCGCCACTTGGCAAAGGAGCAGCAGAAGGGCGCTCGACTTCGACCGAGGTGGACCCCTCCTGGGCGGACACCTGGTGATGGGGACATCTCAAGAACGGATCTTGGAGCAAGCATAATTCATGGAGTGGCACAGATCTTAAAGCATTTTGGGAATAAATTTATTTAAGATTTATCTTTTGTTTAAAATTTGAATTAGGATTTAGTTGGTTAGGATTGATATATGGATAGGCTTATCTTATCCTATCTTATATTTGAATTTGATTCGTTTTTATCTTTTTATCTTGTATTCAAATTCAAATGAGGGTTGGAAAATCTATAAATACCACCCTCAGCCTTTTGTAATGGAGGAGGATGGATGAATAAAATTTTTATTGTTCTGTGTAAAGGATCTGTGTGATCCTAGGGTATCTGTATGATCCCTTCTCCATCTTCCCAGGGTTTCTGTGTGATCCCTGATTTTGGGCATCTGTGTGAGCCCAAGGCATCTATGTGAGCCCCTTTGCTATGTGCTTGTTCTTATATGGCATCTATGTGAGCCCCTTTGCTATGTGCTTGTTCTTCTTGGGGATTCTATATGAACCCTAGTATTTTTTCTTAACCCTGCACCCTCTTCTTTCCTCCTTCTTTGCAAATCCTAATCTCTGGTGACTTTCATGCTCTCCAGCGATCCAGTCCAATCTCTATCCCGCATCACCTGGCGAAGGAGCAGCAGAGGGCCCGGCTCGACCTCGGTCGAGGTGGCACCATCTCAGGGCACCACCCGACGAGGGAGGAAGGGGCCGCTGGCTTCGACCGAGGTGGATCCCTCCTGGGCGGACACCTGGCAGAGCGGCAGAGAGGCGCTCGACTTCGACCGAGGTGGACCCGTGTCCGAGCACCACCTGGCAAAGGAGCAGCAGAAGGGCACTCGACTTCGACCGAGGTGGACCCCTCCTGGGCGGACACCTGGTGATGGGGACATCTCAAGCACGAATCTTGGAGCAAGCATAATTCTTGGAGTGGCACAGATCTTGAAGCATTTTTGGAATAAATTTATTTAGGATTTATCTTTTGTTTAAAATTTGAATTAGGATTTGGTTGGTTAGGATTGATATATGGATAGGCTTATCTTATCCTATCTTATATTTGAATTTGATTCGTTCTTATCTTTTTATCTTGTATTCAAATTCAAATGAGGGATGGAAAATCTATAAATACCACCCTCAGCCTTTTGTAATAGAGGAGGATGGATGAATAACATTTTTATTATTCTGTGTGAAGGATCTATGTGATCCTAGGGTATCTGTATGATCCCTTCTCCATCTTCCCAGGGTTTCTGTGTGATCCCTGATTTTGGGCATCTGTGTGAGCCCAGGGCATCTATGTGAGCCCCTTTGCTATGTGCTTGTTCTTCTAGGGCATCTATGTGAGCCCCTTTGCTATGTGCTTGTTCTTCTTGGGGAATCTATGTGAACCCTAGTATTTTTTCTTAACCCTGCACCCTCTTCTTTCCTCCTTTGCAAATCCTAATCTCTGGTGACTTTCATGCTCACCAGCGATCCAGTCCAATCTCTGTCCCGCATCAAATGGTATCAGAGCTAAAGGATTAGGATTTTTCTGCTTCATCACCGGCCCACTGTTCTCTTTCTTCCCTGTTTCAAATCTCGTCCACAGATCCTTCCCCAACATCGACGTCGGACCATCCTCCCCCCAGCCGGTCACCCACCACCATTCCTCCCTTCCAGCCCTCACCCCTGTTTTCTGCTTCGTCCATGCCAAGCTCTCCAAGAACTGCCGACAGCCCCCATGCCCATGACTGGGCCAACTGGAAGCGGGTCTCCCTCCTCGGTGACATCGTCCGCTGCTGTGCCGCCCCCAAACCTTGCTCATAGTCGATCAACGCCCGGCAGCCGATGGAACCCCGCATCTCAGATCAGGTTGCCCATGGCCCCCTCCCCAGAGGATCCCCCTCTGTCTCGCTCACCTCTAGCCGCCACGGCCACCTGCAGCCATCAAGGCCACTGTCTCCCAGTTCAATGCCGACCAGCACCTCACCAAGCGACCCCATGTCTCAGCCCTCGTCCGCGATGCCCACGGCTGCACGCACCTCCAAAGCCACCGACCACATGCCCGATCCCTCCGGCATGACCGATCCCTATGCCACTGACTTCCCCGCTTGTTGGCATCGCCGACCGATTCCTGAAGCTTTCGCAGACCGGGCGGAGATATGGATTCGATTTGGCTATCTCTGCTTCTGCCTGACGGTGGAGGCTTCTTTCACGTCCTCATCTAACCCACCGGTTCTGCTTCTTTCTAAGCCTTCAACCAGACCACGTTGACTGCGCTCGCCATTGCCCTCGTCGCCTCCGCCCTTCCCTGCCCATCACGATCCGTGGTCACCGCATCGAGTCCATCCCCGAGCTCCCTCCTAGTCGACGCCGTGCACTACTGCACCATTCTCAATGCCAGCTCCCAGCCGCTCCGTGAAAGACTCTGGTCTGCCGACCTCACCGGAGAGATCACCTCCGAGCCCACCGGCGGTCGACTTCTTCTCTCCATCAACGACATCTCCCCTGTTTACAGCCGGCGACCCCCAACACCTGATTCATCGTCGCCCTCAAGCTTCGGATCGAATGCTCCACCGGATCGCCTCAGTGCTCTCCGTCGGCTAGCCGCGTTCCACCGCCATGGCCGCCACCGTCATTCTGGTACCATAGCTGGTGAACTCTCCTTCCGGGCTACCCTCCGTTGCACCCAGCACTCGGTCCATGGAGAAGAAGACACCAAGATGATTGCACGAACGTGAAGGCAAATGCCCTTCACTATTGCCGACTTCAGTGCTGCACGCTTCCTGGAACTGCATGAATTTCAGAGCTGCACATATCTCAAAGCAGCCAATAAAAAAATCAGTGAAAAAAAAAGAAAAAAAAAGAAGTTGACAAAAAAATAAAATGGGGTGAACCCAGCATCGGAGTCCTTTTTGATTGGTTTCAGTTCAATCAACCTCGCTCAGCCTGACTCGACGGAGTCGAGTTCACCCCACCGTAGGAGAATGATGGGGACATCTTAAGCACGGATCTTGGAGCAAGCATAATTCTTGGAGTGGCACAGATCTTGAAGTATTTTTGGAATAAATTTATTTAGGATTTATCTTTTGTTTAAAATTTGAATTAGGATTTGGTTGGTTAGGATTGATATATGGATAGGCTTATCTTATCCTATCTTATATTTGAATTTGATTCATTCTTATCTTTTTATCTTGTATTCAAATTCAAATGAGGGTTGGAAAATCTATAAATACCACCCTCAGCCTTTTATAATGGAGGAGGATGGATGAATAAAATTTCTATTGTTCTGTGTGAAGGATCTGTGTGATCCTAGGATATCTGTATGATCCCTTCTCCATCTTCCCAGGGTTTCTGTGTGATCCCTGATTTTGGGCATCTGTGTGAGCCCAGGGCATCTATGTGAGCCCCTTTGCTATGTGCTTGTTCTTCTAGGGCATCTGTGTGAGCCCCTTTGCTATGTGCTTGTTCTTCTTGGGGAATCTATATGAACCCCAGTATTTTTTCTTAACCCTGCACCCTCTTCTTTCCTCCTTCTTTGCAAATCCTAATCTCTAGTGAGTTTCATGCTCACTAGCGATCCAGTCCAATCTCTATCCCGCATCACCTGGCGAAGGAGTAGCAGAGGGCCCAGCTCGACCTCGGCCAAGGTGGCACCGTCTCAGGGCACCACCCGGCGAGGGAGGAAGGGGCCGCCGGCTTCGGCTGAGGTGGACCCCTCCTGGGCGGACACCTGGCGGAGCGGCAGAGAGGTGCTCGACTTCGGCTGAGGTGGACCCCTCCTGGGCAGACACCTGGCGAAGGAGCAGTAGAAGGGTGCTCGACTCGACCTCGGTCGAGGTGGCACCATCTCAGGGCACCACCCAGCGAGGGAGGAAGGGGCCGCTGGCTTCGGTCAAGGTGGACCCCTCCTGGGCGGACACCTGGCGGAGCGACAGAGAGGTGCTCGACTTCGGCCGAGGTGGACCCCTCTTGGGCAGACACCTGGCGAAGGAGCAGCAGAGGGCCCGGCTCGACCTCGGCCAAGGTGGCACCGTCTTAGGGCGCCACCCGGCGAGGGAGGAAGGGGCCGCCGGCTTCGGCCAAGGTGGACCCCTCCTGGGCGGACACCTGGCGGAGTGGCAGAGAGGTGCTCGACTTCGACCGTGGTGGACCCCTCTTGGGCAGACACCTGGCGAAGGAGCAGCATAGGGCCCGGCTCGATCTCGATCGAGGTTGCACCGTCTCAGGGCACCACCCGGCGAGGGAGGAAGAGGCCGCCGGGTTCAGCCAAGGTGGACCCCTCCTGGGCGGACACCTAGCGAAGGAGCTGGTTGGCCCGGCCCGACCTCGACTCCGGCCGAGGTGGACCCACATCTGACCTTACTGGACCGTCCCCGTTCTGCTGAAAAATTCCACGTGGCTCGAATCATGTCTGGCGGAATCTGAGACATGCCACATCATTGTAACGGCCGTAACAGTTGCCCACCATCCCCCCGTTCCATTGAGGCATCATGGAACGTGGGGATTTAATGCGGAGATGACGTGGGGAAGGCAAAGATCTCGTGCCATGATTACCACGATCCTCGTTGCCGTTCCGCGTTGCGCCCAAGGTCCTATGAGAGGCTGCCATGCATCGCCTCTCCGGTTGCACTTAATGCGTCGCTTCGAAAAGGAGGCCGTTTCCCCGTAATCGAAGCATCGATGTCGGGCATGCATCCACATGGCATCCATCTGGTGGTCCGAAATAGAATGACGGGTACGGTCGCTGTCGATCGAATTTGAAGAGGGGGACTTTCCGGAACGTGGCCCTTTCCCTTTCTTGCGCTCCGCCGGCGGTTGCAGTAGGCTATCCTTCACTCCCCCGGGTTGCCGCTTCATTTGCACAGTGGGTTTCGATGAGTGCCTTCGTCTGCCTCTTTCCTCCGGCCCCTTCCCTTAGCAATCTCTCTCCACCACTTCCTTCCCCATGGTGCATCGTCGCCATGTTTCGTCTAATCTAGACGAGGCTGGTCCGTCCCGGCTGAGGACTCCATCGTCTTCCTCCTTGGAAGCGGAGGTGATCCCGGAGGAGGTCCGCAGGCGGCTCCAGCCTGGGGGTGTAACTATAGGTGTCCCTAGGGGTCCTAGGTCTCCCCCCGTAATCTCTGCGCGTCCCATCTCTTCCCTTCCTCCTCCTGCCATTTCCTCTGCTGGTCCCTCCGGTGATGTCTCATCGATGATCGAAGGTGACATTTCTTTGCTCCGGGAAGTCTATGGCATCCCGGGGTCGATCCATCTTTCTCTCCCACGGCCTGGGGATCGCGTCACCTTAAGCGGCCCCAATCGAATAGCCTTCTACGAGGACTTCCTCCTTGGGGGTCTTCGGTTCCCCCTTCACCCTTTCTTTCTCTCCTTTCTTAGTCATTACCGCTTGGTCCCGGCCCAGTTGGCTCCGAACACCATCTGGGTCATCTTCGCCTTCATTGTCTTCTGCCACTTCCACGGGTTCATTGCCCGCTTCTCTCTCTTCAGGGCTCTTTTCACCCTGAAGCATTATTCCATCGATGATGGCTGGTGGTATATCTCACCTCGGCCTAAGTGCCTCCGGTTCGACCTCCCTTCCTCCATTAAGGGTTGGAAGAACTGGTTCTTTTTTGCCTTGGTCGAGGACATCGATTAGGCCTGGAGTGAGCCGGATCGGTCCCGAACTGGAACTCCCAAGTCGAGCCGGCAGACCAGGAGGCCTATTCCTTGCTGCTGAGCGACGCGGTCCCTACACTCGATGTTCTGCACTCGGAGTAGAACTTGTTCGAGGCGGGGATCAGTCCCATCTGGGAGCCGGGTGAGGCTCAGCCTTCCTTTCTACTCCGCACCTCTCCCCTTCATCCCCTTCTCTTTTTAATTGGGCTGACCGACCTCCGTTCTCTTGTAGGTATAAAGTTTTCACTAGAGAACCTCCTGGAGGGCGCCGCTCAGAGAGATGCTGCCGAGGGAGATGAGCCCGCGGCGAAGAGGGCTCGCACCAAGGCGAGCCGGGAGGTCGTGCCGACACCCGCCCCTGGTCCAGTAGCGGCAGCTCCCGCATCCACGCCACCTCGGGCCTGGGCCGCCGACGCTCCTGTCATCAGTCTTGACGGGGCCACAGAGGAGGGAGGGCCAGCTCCCTCCCGGGCAGTGCCCGCATCCACCGCTGCTCCGGCGGCGCCGCCGGTGGCTCCAGCTGCCCCACCGGTGGCAGCTCCACCCAGGGGGACAGTCGCTTCTACCGCCGCCGACTCTCACAAGCTAGTGCTCCGTGATCCGTGATCAGGGCCTTGCGGAGAGGGTCATGGAGTTTGCCTGCACCTCCCGGGACCACCGATTGAGGGGTGGCCGGGACTATGCCGACGCCCTGCTCGGGATCCTTCCGCAGCTCTTCACGGTAAGTCCTAGACTCGGAACCTTTCCTTTTAAAGTTCCAGTTGGATTCTGACTGACTTCTCTCTCCGGTGCAGATCGGGACCGACGTACTACTACTAAGGAATTTCCTCGCAGGGTATGCCAAGAAGGATGCCGAGAAGGAGGAGAAGCTCGACAAACTCGCAGCCGACGTGAAGGACCTGATGGAGAAGGGGGTCGAGCTACGAGGGAACAACCAGGCCCTTCAGTCTGACCTGGCGCGTGCCGAGGGGCGCATCAAAGAACTGGAGACCTCTCTGTCTGAGGAGAGGATCTCCAACCAGCGCCGCGTGGAGGAGGATGCTGCAGAGAAGGCTTGCCTCCAAGCTTAGTCCCAGTCGCTGGAGCGCCGGGTGGAGGAGGCTCGGAGGGAGGCGAACGCAGCGAAGGAGCGGAGCTCCTACGTCAACGGGTTGCTGGAGGCTTCAAAGCGGGAGGCGCAGGAGGCCGTCCTGAAGTTCCGGGCCTCCGACGAGTATATCGCGAAGGTTCGGGAGGCCGCCATGGACTCCTTCCTGAAGGGGTTCCAGGTGTGCCGGGAGAAGGTAGGCTCCTTCTACCCCGAGCTCGACCTCAGCGGGGTGGTTCTCGGCGGGAGGAGGCAGGAGCCCAGCGGCGAGGCTCCAGCTGCAGCAGGCGACACGGTCGCAACTCCAGCACAGCCCTCCGAGCAGCCACCCGTCGACGGCGCAGGCGAAGAGGGTGCACTCCCGCCTGAGGACAGTGCCGCTGCGCCAAATTAGCTTCCACTTGTACTCCTTTTCTTTCTACTTTGCTTCTTCTTTTTTTTTTTTTTTTTTTAAGGACTCCCGGCCTGTCGGGACTCCTTCATTGTAAACCTTTTTCAAGTTAATTAAGAATCCCTTCTTTGCCAAGTCCCAACCTTGTCTGCTTTGTGTTCTCTCTCTCTCTCTCTCTCTTTTTTTTATTTTTTTTTTGCTAAGATGTTTGCTTCGAGTGCTGAGACTAAGTCCTGTGGTCTGTTCCGAGCTGAGTTCACGGGTAAACCGAGTCCTGTCGAGCATTTAGATCGAAGTCGGAGCTTCCGGGTTGGGTGCCGGTAGAGCAGGCTTTGCGCGAGTCCTTCGAGCTTGCCGGGCTGTTCTTCGTGATCGCGTGGACGAGCTTGGCTCTGCCCCACCTTCCGGACCGAAGTCAGGGACTTCCAGACTGAACCCCGGGGCCGCAGGCTTTATCCGAGCCTTGCGTGGCTTGCCGAGCTGTTCTCCGTGATCGTGTGGGCGAGCTTGGCTCTACCCCGCCTTCCGGATCGAAGTCCAGGACTTCCGGACTGAACCCCGGGGCCGCGGGCTTTGGCGAGCCCTGCGCGGCTTGCCGAGCTATTCTCCATGATCGCGTGGGCGAGCTTGGCTCTGCCCCACCTTCTGGATCGAAGTCCGTGACTTCGGACTGAACCCCGGGGCCGCAGACTTTGGCGAGCCCTGCATGGCTTGCCGAGCTATTCTCCGTGATCGCGTGGGCGAGCTTGGCTCTGCCCCGCCTTCCGGACCGAAGTCCGGGACTTCCGAATTGAACCCCGGGGCTGCAGGCTTTATCCGAGCCTTGCGCGGCTTGCCGAGCTGTTCTCCATGATTGCGTGGGCAAGCTTGGCTCTGCCCCGCCTTCCAGACCGAAGTCCGGGACTTCCAGACTGAACCCCGGGGCCGCAGGCTTTGGCAAGCCCTGTGCAGCTTGCCGAGCTATTCTCCGTGATCGCGTGGGCGAGTTTGGCTCTGCCCCACCTTCTGGACCGAAGTCCGGGACTTCCCGCCTCTTCGGGTCTTCGGCCACAGCCATGTTTGCCTACCCCAGAGCTAAATGTCTCTCTTCCTACGAGGTGAGAAGAAGCAATTGAAGTAAAGAAATTTTATTGCAGGAGTTCGAGGAACCTTACATCATTGGTAATACATCCTTAGGTTCGAGGCATTCCAGGTCCGAGGGAACCTGGATGGTGTGGACACCAGAAGCAGAAGCAGAATAAAACCCTGCTCAAATAAGGTTAACCTGATTCCACTTTGGATCGAAGATCACTAGGTTAAATTTTTCTTGTAAAGGGCAATTTACTTTCAAGAGTCCTGTAATTACTTAGTTTCAATTTCATGAATCCTGTAATTATGTCCAATCGAGTCCTGTAATTATGTCCTGTCTCAATCTGGGTTCAAATAAGAACTCAATTAGAGTTCCATTAGGTTTATTTAAATCAAGTCCAAGCTACTTCAAGTTGAGGTTCACCAAACCACTTGGAGCTTCCAAATCAAGACCTTGGTCCACCAAGCTGGAATTCCACATCACCATGCCAACAAAGCAGCCACCAGGGATGCCACATCATCAGCCACATCACCTTCAAATGGGTGCCTAAAGGGGAGATCGACCAAGCATTTTAAATTCAAAGAAACCGGCCAATCTCCATGAATTTCTCCTTATCCCATGTAACAAGGCCCCATATCCTCCAACCTCCCTTGTAATCCTCCATAATTTGGGGAGAATCTCCATGAATTTCTCCTTATCCCATGTAACATGGCCCCATATCCTCCAACCTCCCTTGTATTCCTCCATAATTTGGGGAGTTTTCAAATTTCAAAAGTTTTGTAAGGCTATTAAAAAGCCTTGGCACCCCATTGTAAAAGGGATTTGATTTTTGGAGATTAATGAAAGTTGAAGTTGAATTGAAGTTTTATGTTTTGAGTGATTGTCTCTAAGCCCCTCTTCCACACCAAACTATTCTCTCTTCCAAGCATCCAACGCCCAAGTCAAGAAGAAGGCCTTGGAGTCGGCCAAGCCATCTCAAATCTCTTTCTTTGCTCACAAATTTTCCATCCCTTCCATATGCATGCCTTTCTTCTTCCTTAACTCTTACTCTTCATGTGCAGGGTCCTTCGAGGTTTTCGAGTTGCAAGCAGGGTCTTCCTTGACAAGGAACCAACAAGCTGAAGCCCAAGTCCAGGGTTCTGATCTCTGTTATCCAAGGTTCTTCAGTTCTGAGCGTTGGTAGTTTCAAGGTATGAATCAAAAGAAGGTTGGAAAGCTCATCACGGTAAGTCCATAATCATTAGCCCCTATTATCTAGATCTTCTTCCTTCTTAATTTAGGATTGTGTCTAATCAAGTAAAAGTTCCATTTCTTATAATCCTTAAGTCTTATTATGATGAGTACAATGCTAGTGTAATTAGGTTTCATTGCTCTACAAACTATACTCAAAACATTATTCATATGCTTGCCGCATCATCTTGGTATCAGAGTATGGTTGCATTAGGGTAGAATAGTTTTCTTTAAATCAAAGCAAGATCTAAAATTCACACCTCCTGAGCAGGTGTACTCCAGTACACTATCACGACCCATGGGAATAATGAGCCCCTGGCTGGATGTGAATTTTTTAGATTGAAGTTTGGATAAGCCATTGCACTTGTTTGATTAGGTTCTGTTTTCTGAAAACTTGCATCTGTTTACTGTAATCCGTCTGCAGCTCCAAAGGCAAGTCACTAATTTTTTGTTGAAATATTTTTTTTATTGTTCCTTTTTAAGTCAGTTATCACCATATTAAATTTCATCATCAGAAAAAAAATATAAAAAAAATGAAAATTTCTGAAGTTCGATACTATCATTAGGGTTCTGTTATGTCCTTTTTATTTATCTTCCTTTGTAGGATCTGCTTAGAGTAGTACAGATTTTAGTTTTAAAATTTCTTTCATCTGCATTGAAACATATAAGTTAGGAATCCTCTGTAAATTTTTCAGAATTTTTGGACATTTTTTTTATCACGTTTTCCATACCACTTTCAAACTGCAACACACTTCTGCAGCACCTTTGCATTTCATTCATCTCATGAGAAATTAAATTAAGGGCATCAATTTGACATAGGGTCAGGGTTTCATCACCTGTCCCTAGCCCAAAAATCACCAACCAGCATATTGATCCCAGTTCGTTAATTAAAATTTAGTAGAACGTTAATTGCCCTAATGGGTTAGGGACACCAACAAGTTTGGGTTCATGTTAGGGTCAAGTTAACTGTGTCAGCTAATTGGTGTGTGCTTACTGGCTTGGTATCTAGGATTGGTGCATCAGGGCTTGTGATTTGGTCCGCCTACCTGGCCAATCTCAGATTGGTGTCTAAGATTGGCAATCAGGGACCTTCACTTCCCTCCACCTGCCTGGCTAAGTCCCATAAGTACTACTAGCTAGTTGGTTCACTTAATTAGACTTCTAATTTGTGCTCTAGGTCTAGGAAACCTTAGCTCGAACTTGAGTCCATTTGCATGCATGACAACTAGAGCAGGGACACCATATTCACCAATCCAAGCCCAGTCAAGTGTAGCCATGGACCAAAACTTAGGGAATTTGATCAAAGGCCTAAATGATCAAGTGGCCCAACTGACTAAGAGTTTAACTGAGCAATTGGCCCAAACAAATCAGAATGTGGCACAAACCAACCAAGACATGAATGAGCAGTTAGCCCACATCACTACTAGGTTGGATCAGTTAGAGGCTAGAACCCCTGAAAGCAATCATGAAGCCCAGACTAAGCCTGAGCCTAGTCTTGCACCTGAACTCGAGACCCCATTGAACCCTAGAAGGATTCCATATCAAAACCCTCTCTACGAAACAAACCCTAGGAGAGCTTCCCAAGATCAGTTTTATGATCCAATTCCTAGAGGACCCCACCCTGATCAAACCATCGATCCCAACCCAAGGAGATTCCATCATGACCCTAACTATGAACCCAATGTCAGGAGACCCACCCCAATTCACTTTGATCAAGATGACCGAACCATGAAGAACATTAGGCTGGAAGCTCCCACCTTTGATGGAATTTTAGATCCTAAGATCTACATTGATTGGGAAGGTGAGATGGACCATTATTTTGACTGGTTTGAGATGAGTGAAGAGCGCAAGTGTAAGTTTGCAAAGCTTAAACTTGTGCGCCAAGCTAGGTTATAATGGGGAAACGTTGAGAGACTCACTAGACAGAGAGGTGATGTGCCCATAGTGACCTGGCAAGCTATGAAACTTAGGCTTAGGGAGAAATACTTTCCTATGTCCTACCACCAAAGACTCCTAGATCAATGGCAAAGACTTACTCAAGGAAATAGGAGTGTCGCAGAGTACATAACGAAGTTTGACGAATTCGTTATGAGGTGCAATGTTAATGAATCTGAGTCGGTGACCTTGTCTAGATTTAGAGCCAGACTGAGGGAAGAAATTCAAAGAGAATTGTTCATGTGAGAGGTACATGACCTAGAATTGGCCTATCAGATAGCTAGGGATGCTGAGAGATTCCATAGAGGTCCAGTCTATCATTGGCCCGAAGCCCCTAGGACTAGTGCACCTTACCAGCAGTCAGGATCCAATCAGCCTAGATTCAACCGACCCAATCCTAATGTGCCTGTGACCCGAAGAGATGACAAGGGGAAAACACCTGAGACCCAAAGAACTCCAAACACCTGTTTCAAGTGTAACAAAGTGGGTCACTATTCTAGCAGCTGTCCCAATAGAGCCCTACACATAGGGGAAGTAGAAGAGGAAGCCGTAGAATCCCAAGGTGAATTTGAGGAGGAAGTATACCAGGCAGATGAGAACTTGGCTGAAGAGTATGAGGAAGAGGAAGTCCTGGTAGATCAAGATCTGATAGGAGTGGTTAGGTGTATTCTCACCCAGGCTAAAACCCAAGAAGATTGGCGTAAGACTAGCATCCTATAGACATTCATTAAGATAGGTGAGAAAGTATGCAAAGTCATTTTAGATAGCGGTAGCTGTGTCAATGCCATATCTACCAACACAGTAAGAACCCTAGGATTGCCCACCGTACCCCACCCAAATCCCTATAAGGTATCCTGGATAGACTCAACCATGATTTCCATTAAGTCTAGGTGCCTAATAACCATTCAATTCCAATCTTACCTAGAGAAAGTATGGTGTGATGTACTTCCAATGGGAGTAAGTAGCATAATCCTAGGCCGACCATGGTTGTACGATCTTGATGTAACACTCTATGGTCGTTCTAATTCGTGCTCGTTTACTCATAATGGAAAGAAGATCGTAATCCATTCTTCTCCACCTAAGAACCCCATTAAGAGAGGATCAAGCCAATTGAGTGATAAGAAAAAAGGGATAAACATGATCACTGCTAAAGAAATGGAGCAAGAAATTAGCAATGGATCACCTGTTTGGATTTTGACCATTAAGGATCATCAAGAACCTCTTTCAATAGAACCTCCAGAAGTCAGTGAGGTGCTAGAGGAGTTCAAAGACGTGTTCCCCGATGACTTACCTGACCAACTCCCACCTCTTAGGGATATACAACATGCGATAGATTTAGTCCCCGGAGCAACCCTACCGAACCTTCCCCATTATAGAATGAACCCTACCGGGCACCAAGAATTACAACGACAAGTAGGAGAACTCCTAAAGAAAGGATTCATTAGGGAAAGTTTGAGTCCATGCGCAGTCCCAACCTTACTTACCCCTAAGAAGGATGGCACATGGAGAATGTGTGTTGATAGTCGTGCCATAAATAAAATCTCGGTGAAGTATAGATTTCCCATTCCCCGCTTGGATGATATATTAGATATGATGGCCGGTGCAACTATATTTTCTAAGATTGACCTGAAGAGCGGCTATCACCAAGTTAGGATCAGACCAGGGGATGAATGGAAGACTGCCTTTAAAACTAAGGACGGGTTATTTGAATGGGTAGTCATGCCTTTTGGGTTATCAAATGCCCCTAGCACTTTTATGCGAATCATGAATCAAGTCCTACGGGCCTTTATTGGGAAATTTGTTATCGTTTACTTTGACGACATACTTATCTATAGTAGGACTAGAGAAGATCATCAACAACATCTGAGGCAGGTCTGTTTAGCACTTAGGAAAGATAACCTCTATGCCAACCTAAAGAAATGTGCTTTCATGACTACTAGAGTTATCTTCCTAGGATTTGTTGTGACCCCTGAAGGAGTATCCGCTGACCCTGAGAAGGTTAAGGCAATTGTAGAGTGGCCAACACCCAATAATATTCACGAAGTAAGAAGTTTTCATGGCCTCGCTATGTTTTATCGAAGATTTATTAGAGGGTTTAGCACTATAGTTGCTCCTATCACGGATTGTATTAGGAAGGGCCAATTTGAATGGACGAAGTCAGCTGATAAGGCCTTCCTTCACATCAAAGATAAGATGACCCAAGCACCAGTCTTAATGCTACCCGATTTTTCTAAGGTCTTTGAAGTAGCATGCGATGCTTCGGGAGTAGGGATTGGTAGAGTTCTGAGTCAAGAAAACCATCCCGTAGCATTCTTTAGTGAGAAATTGAATGAAGCCAAGAAGAAATTGGTGCGGGCACCAGACTCAGAAGTAGACTTCAGGGCTCCATCTGGATCTCTGATTGACCTTGCCCGAAGAATTAGGGTTTTCTGGTTTTGTAATAAGGGTTGACATGGTCAACTCAATTTTAGTTGAGTATGTATTTCCCTGCAATTTAAATTTTGTTGAGTCATGTTGACTCAGTTCAAGTCCTAGTAGTGGTCTAGGTCTTCTCCAGGGTGTCACATTTTCTTCCAAGACCAAGCAAGTGGGCGCCACACTCCCAGCCACACGCCTGAGTCCAGGGGGCGCCACATCTCCATCCAGTATGCTTTGGTCCCCACACCACAAGATAGCAGGTCCCTTCTCTCATGCGCCACTTAAGGAGAAAATAATATAGGATCCACAATTCAAGGGGGCGGCCAAAACATTTCCATAAGAGTCAAGCTATGTAAAGAAAGAAGCACTTCTTGGGGAGCACTTCAAGGGGGCGCCCAATCCATGCCTAAAAAGCCCAAAGCAAAGATGGGAAGAATCATGACTTAGGGAGAAAGAAAAGGAGGTGTCCAAAAGAGTTGAGCCATGGAAGGAAAGAAATTTTCTCTTGAAGAGCAAGGCTAGGAGGCCCCACCTACTTACCTTTTGGAGCTACCAATCAACACTTTAGGAACCTCTTAGCCGGCCATATGTGTGGGAATTGATTCTACAAACCTAATTTGAAGATCAATCCTATTAGTCCCACATGGGAAGATATAAAACCCTGCTCTCTTGTAAAGTCCTATAAATTAAACCCCTCTTGTAAGTTTTAAAAATATCTGATGAATGAATCCAATTTATATGTGAGCAAACTTTGTGTTTCTCTCTTCCGCACTTGCATCCAGGTGTTGAGCTCCGTGAGGGAGTAAATCCGGGTTCCCCAGGAACATTGAGGAGGTGTGAGATCTCCAACCCCAAAACCCTAGGATAGCCACTTCACTTCCAAACCCTAGCCGTCCATCATCCTCTTCACTCCACCAAACCCTAGCCTACCCCATCTCTCACAACCATTCTCTCCAAGTCAAGGCCGACCACCAGCATGCAGGTCCAGTCCGGATACTCCAGATTCAGAGCAATTTCCAGAGGAAGTCAGATCAGCCTTCAAGAGAATCCGGATTTTAGCAACATCAGCTTTCAAGTTCTTCTATCTGGTAAATCCTTCCTTGAGTATCTGGTTCCATAAATTATTCTTCTTCTTTCCCAGATCTTGAGTTCAGAAGAAGCCAACTCTACCAAAGGATCAGTATTGGAGGATCCATTGCGAAGATATCTGAATCCGGGGATCCAACAATCTGCTCAAGAGAGTCCTTCCACTAAACTCTGTGAAGATCACTGCCTGGTCTGTAACCCTTCTCTTCTCTTTACTTCTGTCCTGTTGAAAGTTCAGAGCGAAACCCTAGGTCTGGGAGTTTCTCAACCCCCAGCGATCCTTTACTTCTGAACTACTCTGATAACTTAGTTTTTTTAAATTGTGCTTTCAATTATTACATAGTTTCTTTCAATTTAGTTTAACTTTCCTTTGAGTCAAAGCCGACTTCTGAAAATATATAAAAAAAAAAAAATTAGTCTTAATTTACTTCCGCATCGCATCATCTCTTTTGTTCTGCATCAGAAATACTCCACATATGATCGGGAGCTTTATGCGGTAGTGCAAGCATTAAGGTATTGAAGGCATTATCTCCTACTGCAAGAATTTGTTTTATTTTCAGACCATGAAGCCCTTAGGTTTTTGAGTTCCCAAAAGAAACTAAACCCTAGGCATGCCAAATGGGTAGAATACATCCAATCCTATACTTTTGTCCTAAAACATCAATCGGGAATTGACAATAAGGTAGCTGATGCCCTAAGTCGTAGAACGTTACTTTTATCTTCAGTCAGTACCGAAGTCATAGGTTTTGAAAGACTTAAGGAGCAATACGAAACCTGTCCAGATTTTGGTGAAATTTATCAGGTTTTGCGTCAAGGACCATCTAGTGATCATAGTGACTATACCCTTCTAGATGGTTATCTTTTTAGAGAGAATAGGCTTTGCATCCCAAGAACCTCCTTAAGAGATTTTTAGTTTGGGAGATACATGCGGGAGGTTTGGCTGGCCACTTCGGACGAAACAAGACTATCTTGGCTGTTGAGGAACAATTTTACTGGCCAGGCCTTAAGAAACAAGTAGCAAACCTTGTAGCCCGATGTAGGATATGTGCTGTTGCAAAGCAGCAAAAGAAGAATACCAGGCTATACACTCCATTACCTGTACCTAAGTGTCCATGGAAGGATCTAAGCATGGACTTTGTTCTAGGATTACCCAAGACCATTCGAAAACATGATTCAATCTTTGTGGTGGTCGACCGGTTTTCAAAAATGGCCCATTTCATACCTTGCTCCCAAACTTCCGATGCCTCTAGGATAGCCAAACTCTTTCTTGATCAAGTATCAGACTCCACGGGTTACCAAAAACCATAGTTTCTGATAGGGATGTCCGCTTCACAAGTTACTTCTGGAGAACCCTTTGGCACCTATTAGAAACCAGACTGAAATTCTCCACAGCCTACCATCCCCAGACTGATGGACAAACCGAGGTTGTAAATAGAAGTCTAGGGAACTTGCTGAGATGCCTAGTAGGAGAAAGTCTAGGGAACTGGGATTTGTTATTGCCACGTGCTGAGTTCGCTTACAACAGTTCGGTCAATAGATCTACAAGCAAAAGTCCCTTTGAGATAGTCCATGGTTACAAGCCTAGGAAGCCTTTAGATCTAATCCCACTACCTATTCACACACGAGTCTCTGAGTCTGCTGAGTCTTTTGCACAGCATGTCACAAATCTGCATAAAGAAATCAGTAATAAGATCAACCTGAGCAATGAAACTTACAAACACTTAGCTGACTCACATAAGAGGGCTAAAGAATTCTGTGAAGGAGATTATGTGATGATTAGGCTCAACCCTGAACGGTTCCCCTCTGGAACCATAAATAAGCTGCATGCCCGCGGAGCGGGACCTTTCAAGATCTTAAAGAAAATAGGGCCTAATGCGTATGTTTTGGAACTTCCACCTGATATGGGTATCAGTACAACCTTTAATGTTTCAGACCTAGTAGAATACAAAGAACCAGTACTAATACCTAGTGAGCCTTTTGGGCCAGAAACTTTCATTGAGAGTGAACATATTTCCGAGTGTCCACCACCAACCCTACTTGAGCGGAGAGAGAGGATTGAGAGAATCCTGGATGACAAGACCATTACTACCAGGAATAAAGACTATCAGCGATACCTGGTTCAATGGCAAGGTCGACCTGAGTCCGACAACTCTTGGATTACTCGAGAGGACCTGCAAAGACTTAACCCATACTTGTTCGAGCATTACCAGGGCAAAACTGAACCATACTCGACTGGGTCGAGTTCTGCCCACCCCAGGAGAATTGGTGTGGACACCAGAAGCAGAAGCAGAATAAAACCCTGCTCAAATAAGGTTAACCTGATTCCACTTTGGATCGAAGATCACTAGGTTAAATTTTTCTTGTAAAGGGTAATTTACTTTCAAGAGTCCTGTAATTACTTAGTTTTAATTTCATGAATCCTGTAATTATGTCCAATTGAGTCCTGTAATTATGTCCTGTCTCAATCTGGGTTCAAATAAGAACTCAATTAGAGTTCCATTAGGTTTATTTAAATCAAGTCCAAGCTACTTCAAGTTGAGGTCCAAGTTCAGCATCATCCTGGCAGGGTTCTCCACTTCATCGTATTGCTCCACGTGCAGGGTGGGTAGGCTGAGCTCAATCGGGATAACTGCCTCGACCCTGAAGACGAGGTTGAACGGGGTCTCGTCGGTGGCCGTCCTCGGGGTGGTGTGGTACGCCCATAGGACGCTCGGGAGCTCTTCTACCCACCTACCCTTGGCCTGATCCAGCCTCATCCGGAGGCCTTGTAAGATGGTCCAATTCGTCACCTCGGCTTCTCCATTTGTCTGCGAATGCGCCACCGAGGTGATGCGATGGTGGATGCCTAGGTCGCTACAGAATTCTTCAAACTCCCGACAGTTGAATTGACGTCCATTATCGGTGATTATGGTATGGGGGAGGCCGAAATGGCAAATGATTGACTTCCAGAGAAACTTGGCGACGTTTGCCTCCATGATTCGTGCCAGGGGTTCGGCCTCGACCCACTTCATGAAGTAGTCGATGGCCACGATCAGGAACTTCCACTGTCCGGACGCCGGGGGAAAGGGTCCTAAGAGATCCATCCCCCATTGGGCGAACGGCCACGGGGCCGAGAGCTGGGAAAGCAGAGTGGAGGGCTGCCGCTGCACCACGGCGTGCCGCTGGCACCGATCACACCTCTTCACGAAGTCGGCGGCGTCCTCCTTCATCGTCTCCAAGAAATAACCTTGGCGGAGGGCCTTATATGCTAGCATTCTGCCCCCGACGTGGTTCCCGCAGATGCCCTCATGGATTTCCTGGAGTACGAGTGCGGCCTCCGCGGGTCTCAGGCATTTGAGGAGGGGGTAGGAGTAGGACCTCTGATACAGCTGCCCATCCATTAGGACGAACCGCGCGGCCTTCTTTTTGATAAGGCGGGCCACCGCGCGGTCTTCCGGCAAGGTGCCGCTGGTAATGTACTCGGCGTACTTGTCCATCCAGCTGGGCTCTTGGTTGACCTGATGGACCTCCACAGGGGTCTCGTAGCTCGGGGCCTTGAGTCGCTCAACATGAGCGCAGCCCAGCAATGAGTCCGGTAGGGTTGCCAGCTAGGAGAGAGCGTCCGCGCGAGCATTCTCCCCGCGGGGTATGTGGGAGATGCTGAAGCGCCGAAACCCGGCTGTGCTCATTCTCACAAGCTCCAGGTATTTCGCCATTTGAGGGTCGTGCACACCATACTCTCCGGAGATCTGTCCGACCACCAGCTGGGAATCGGTGAAGGCCTTGAGGTTGGCAACGCCCAACTCGCGGGACACTCTCAACCCGGTGAGGAGTGCCTCGTACTCCGCCTGGTTGTTAGTTACGGCGAACTGGAAACGGAGTGCACATTCGGCGACGACCCCATCGCCGTTGGCGAGAATGAGACCGGCTCCGCTCCCGTCAGAGTTCGAGGCTCCATCCACATGAAGGATCCACGCGTCCTCCTTGGGTCCTGGTTTCAATTGCTAGTGCAGAGGGTCCTCCTCTATCCCCTTGCCTAGGTCTGCGCACTCGACCAAGAAGTCGGCTAGCACTTGCACTTTCATGGCCGACCTTGGTCGATAAGCGATATCGAACTCGCTGAGCTTGAGTGCCCACTTCGCCAATCGCCCAGACATGTCGGGTCGGCTGAGTATCGCTTTCAGCAGCTGATCAGTCAGGACAGCAATGGGATGTGCTTGGAAATAGGGCCTGAGATGCTAAGCAGATACTATTAACGCCAAAATGAGCTTTTCGTGCCGGGAATACCTGAGCTCCACATCGCGGAGGAGTTTGCTTGTGTAGTACACTGGCCTCTGTACTCCCTGGTCGTCGGTCCAAACAAAGATCGAGCTGACGGCTTCCGGGGTGACCGCCAGGTAGAGGATGAGCTCCTCTCCTTCCTCGGGCCTGGAAAGCAGCGGGGGCGATGCAAGCATCTTCTTCAGCTCGTCAAACGCCTCCTGGCAATCCTCGGTCTAGGTGAAGTCACTCATCTTTCTCAGCACTTTGAAGAATGGCCGGCAATGGTCGACCGACCTCGAGATAAACCGACTCAGAGTAGCTATCCGGCCGGTGAGCCGCTGCACTTGCTTCTTGGAGGTAGGTTGCTCCATGTCCAAGATGGCCTGGACCTTTTCCAGGTTGGCCTCTATCCCTCTTTGGGTCACCATGAACCCCAGGAATTTCCCGGCGGAGACATCGAAGGTGCACTTCGCCGGGTTCAGCTTCATCTGGTGAAGTCGGAGGTTGCCGAAGGTCGCCGTCAGGTTGCCAACATGATCCGAGAGGGGCTTGCTCATTACCAGCATATCATCCATGTACACCTGCATGTTGTGGCTGATCTGATCCTTGAAGACTTTGTTGATCAGTCGCTGGTACGTGGCCCCGGCGTTCTTGAGGCCAAATGGCATCATCTTGTAACAGTAAGTTCCGCGGTCGGTGATGAAGGCGGTGTGCTCTTCGTCTTCCGGGTGCATTCAAATTTGGTTGTACCCGGAGAAGGCATCCATGAAAGAGAGGAGGCGATGCCCCGAAGTGGTGTCCACCAGCTGGTCAATCTTCGGAAGAGGGAAGCTGTCCTTTGGGCAAGCTCAGTTGAGGTCGGTGTAGTCCACACAGATCCTCCACTTGCCACTACTCTTCTTCACCATGACCACATTCGCCAACCAGCTGGGATATTGTATTTCATGCACGAAACCGGCGGCGAGGAGCTTCTCCACCTCTTCGTTGATGGCCCTCTGCCTTTTTGTGGCGAAGCTCCTCTTCTTCTGGCGGACCGGGCGGCACCTCGGATCCACGTTCAGCCTGTGTGTGATGACTTTATGGGGGATGCCCGGTATGTCGGCCGCGGACCATGCAAACACATCCACATTCGTGCGGAGGAAATTTAGCAGGCGGGCCTGTTCCTCCTCTGGGAGCTGGGCCCCCACCTGCACAGTCTTCTGAGGGTCCGAACCGAGAGGATACGCCAACAGACGCTCTACGGGTCCTCCCCTAGGTTCCTTCTCCCTTAAGTCGAGGTCATCGACATCGGGGCCGAGCCTGGTACCTCAGGCACCTGGGACTGTCTGAAGGCAATGCTGGACTAGCTGGGTCGTCCCCCTCATCACCCCAGGCCCACAGGCCATGGGGAACTGTACCAGCAATCACTTCGTAGACCGAGGATCGTGTTATAAGGCGAGGGGAGCTTGACGACGGCGAACATCATCATGACTGTTGTCTGTCGAGGTGGGGATCCAGCGGTGATAGGGAGAGTAATCTCCCCTTCGACCCCCACCGAGTCCCCAGTAAAGCCCATAAGAGGGGTGTGCACCGAGCTTAGCTGATCATGAGACAGGTTCATTCGGGAGAAAGCATCATAAAAAGGCACGTCAGTAGAGCTCCCACTATCTACCATAATGTGATGTACAGGATGCTTCGCGATGGTCATCTCGACCACCACAGCATTATTATTTACATTTTTGTTTTCATTCCCCTTCTCAAAGGGGGATACATTCTCCGAGTCCCCCACCTCCTGGGCTCTCTTCGCTGCCCGCCCGATTCCACAAGAGATCATGCCCACCAGCTTCTCCGTCGGGCGATTATCGATCGCAGGGATCAGGGGGAGGGCTGCGAGCGACTGTCCCTCCGCCGGAGCTTCGTTCCTCATGAACTTCCTGAGGTAGCCTCTTTTAATCAGCTCCTCAATTTTCCGCTTCAGATTGCGACACTCCTCCGTGTCATGTCTGTGCTCGCGGTGGAACTGGCAGTACTTTGACTTGTCATGGGTGCTCCTCGAGTTATGAGGTGGAGGTCGGCGGAGGTAGTGCTCGCCCTCAATTTCCATGAGGATCTTTTTTCTGGGGGCAAGGAGAGGGGTGAAACTTTGCTCCGAGGCAGCTCTGCCCTTCAGCTTCGGATTTGGATGGGGGTCAACAGGTGGCATGGGCCTCCGGGTCCCTGGAACATCTCTCGGGGCTGGCTTCTTCAAGGTCCTCCCATCTAGCTCTCGACGGGTGCGATCAGCCTCCTTCGCTCGAATGTACTTGTGGACACGGAGGAGGAGCTTGGAGTACGTCCTGGGGGGTTTCTTGTTAAGGGAATAAGTCAAGCAGGACGTCTTAAGCCCGCGCTTTAATGCCAGCATGGCAACGGGCTCGTCCAGACTGTAGATTTCCAGGGCAGCGATCTTGAAGCGAGTAATGTAGTCCCGAAGCAGCTCCTGGTCCTGCTGGCGGATGGAGAAGAGGCTGTCCACCTCTCTTGGCACCTTCCGACAAGCATCGAAGTGCGCCACAAACTTTCCCTCCAATTGATGGAAGGAGCAAATAGATCCCGGCTCGAGGCGGGTGAACCAGACTCGAGCGGCCTTCCGGAGGGTAGCGGGGAAGGCAATGCACAAAAGAGCGTCCGTGGCCCCCTGGACCCTCATGAGAGCTTTGTAGCTCTCCAGATGGTCCAAGGGGTCGGTGGTCCCATCGTAGGGATCCACCTGTGGCATGCGAAACCGGCTCGGAACCGGCTCCTCTTGGATTTCCTAGGAGAAGGGGGGTCGGGAGTCATATCCCGCCGGGTCCACCGAGAAGTTTTGTAGGTTGGCAAATCGGTAGGCGAACTCCGCCAGTTTGCGCTCATGCTCCTCTAGGTGCATCTCGGCCTGGCGCTTGATGGCCTCGTCAGTGGAATCTTCCACCGAGGCCGCTGGTGAAGGGGGCGCCGATCGGTCTCAGCGGGGGGCTTTGCCCCGACGTCGCCTACTGCGGCATGCCGTCTCGGCATCATCGGCCGGGGATCGACTCTCGTGATCCGCCGAACTGGAGTAATTTCTCTTCGCGGGGGTTTGGTGGCTCCCGCGGGGGTTGGAGGCTACCCGCGGCTGGGATGGCCTGCCATGGATGGAGCGCAGGCTTCCGTGCGGCCCCACGGCCCGAGCCACGGGGGTCCCTGGCTGGGGCTGCGTGGCCAAGGAGCGTTGCTGATGCTATAGCTGCCGAGCTACTGTAGTCAGGGTTTGCAGCTGTTGGATGACAGCTGCAAAAGGTCCGTCCACCGAGGTCGGCTGCGGTGGAAGAGGAGGGGGAGCGGGAAGCTCCCTCTCCAGGCTGTGTGGCCCCTAAGGGGAGTGGACCTCCCCTACTCGGCTGGTGGATGCTTCGCGCCCGCGTGTGACCACCATGGCCGGAGCGCGCTTCATCCCACAGAGAGCTAGCTCACACTGGGGGTGTTGTCCTGCTCCCATACCTGGCACACCAATCTGTTGTCGATCTCGCCACCACGCCTGTAGCTTCAGAGCTGGTGACTTGATCAGGCCGTCTCGCCTCGAGGTCTCCGGACTCCCGATCCTGCAAGACAAGGTCAGAAACCCTGGCCGGGGATCCCGGCGAGGGGGCTCCGATGGTCAAGTTAGAAAACGACGAGATGGAACAGAGTCTCCAAGGTGGGCCCCTCCCGGAGTCCCAGGCTTAGAGATTATATTTGTAAAGAAGGTCTCAGGAAGAATAGAAATTGGGCCAGGTTCCTCTACCGAGCTTGCACCAAGGGATCCCTCTCGGGATCTTGAATCCTGCTCTTGGTGTCTTTCCTTTTTCCAGCCCTTTTTTCCCCTTCCCTAGTCGTCCATTCTTCCCATCCTTTTATCCATCACGCTGCCTCCGGCTTCCCACCCCTGGGAGGCTCCCTCTCGCTTTCACCTCCTTCTCTCTCTCTCTCTTTCCCCTTTTCCCTTTGGGTCTAAGAACCCGGCGGCCTCCTTGTCTTGCTTGCCGAGCCTAGCGAGGAAAGGGTAGAGGGAGGATGCTGGCCAGATCTTTGGGGCCGAGCGTGAGCGCTCTCTTTCCTAGGCACCGACAATGCCCGTTACCAGGTCCTGTCTTGCCAGGACTTCGCTTCTCGGCTACAGAACCTATCGGGTCGATGTAAACGAGGTTTCATGCATTGCTATCGACCGTACCGGCGCTCCTCCCTCTCGGAACTCGTGCTTTTGCTCCTCGACAACCTTACCACGCGGGGTAGCCGGCCTTGGCCGAGGTGGACCCCTCCTGGGCGGATACCTGGCGAAGGAGTAGCAGAGGGCCTGGCTTGACCTCGGCTAAGGTGGCACCGTCTCAGGGCGCCACCTGGCGAGGGAGGAAGGGGCCGCCGGCTTCGGTCGAGGTGGACCCCTCCTGGGCGGACACCTGGCGAAGTGGCAGAGGGGCGCTAGATTTTGGCCGAGGTGGACCCCTCCTGGGCGGACACCTGGCGAAGGAGCAGTAGAGGGCCCGGCTCGACCTTGGTCGAGGTGGCACCGTCTCAGTGCGCCACTTGGCGAGGGAGGAAGGGGCCGCTGGCTTCGGCCGAGGTGGACCCCTCCTGGGCGGACACCTGGCGGAGCGACAGAGAGGCGCTCGACTTCGATCGAGGTAGACCCGTGTCCGAGCGCCACCTGGCGAAGGAGCAGCAGAAGGGCACTGACTTCGGTCGAGGTGGGCCCCTCCTGGGTGAACACCTGGTGAAGGAGCAGCAGAGGGCCCGGCTCGACCTCGGTCGAGGTGGCACCGTCTCAGGGCGCCACCCGGCGAGGGAGGAAGGGGCCGCCGGCTTAGACCGAGGTGGACCCCTCCTGGGCGGACACCTGGCGGAGCGGCAGAGAAGCACTCGACTTCGGTTGAGGTGGACCCCTCCTGGGCGGACACCTGGCGAAGGAGCTGCAGAAGGGTGCTTGACTCGACCTCGGTCGATGTGGCACCATCTCAGGGCACCACCCGACGAGGGAGGAAGGGGCCGCCAGCTTCGGCCAAGGTGGACCCCTCCTGGGTGGACACCTGGTGGAGCGGCAGAGAGGTGCTCGACTTCGGTCGAGGTGGACCCCTCCTGGGCGGACACCTGGCGAAGGAGCAGCAGAGGGCCCGGCTCGACCTCGGCCGAGGTGGCACCGTCTCAGGGTGCCACCCGGCGAGGGAGGAAGGGGCCACCAGTTTCGGCCAAGGTGGACCCCTCCTAGATGGACACCTGGCGGAGCGGTAGAGAGGTGCTCGACTTTGACCGAGGTGGACCCCTCCTGGGCAGACACCTGGCGAAGGAGCAGCAGAGGGCCCGGCTCGACCTCGGCCGAGGTTGCACCGTCTCAGGGCGCCACCCGACGAGGGAGGAAGGGGCCACCGGCTTCGGCCGAGGTGGACCCCTCCAGGGCGGACACCTGGCGAAGGAGCAGGTTGGCCCGTACCGACCTCGACTCCGGCTGAGGTGGACCCACATCTAACCTTGCTGGACCGTCCCCATTCCGCCGAAAAATTCCACGTGGCTCGAATCACGTCTGGCGGAATCTGAGACATGCCACGTCATTGTAACGGCCGTAACAATCTCGAATATGTGATGGGTATGAAAAATTGTCAAACCCTCATACTTTATTCATTTGAATCTCAAATCAAATGAAGACTTGACCAATGAAAGATTAAAAATCCTTTTATAATTTCATCCTACTTTGATCAAAGGCTTCCTGAGTCATCATTTGATGAGATTGCGTGGGATCAATACTCCTTTTACTAGGAGTGATCGATTCCTTGTTGACCTACTCATAATCTTTATACACAATTTACCATATCCATGAACATCCCGTACATGACTAAGTCATGAATGAGTATGAACCAAAATATGGATTCATGTATATAAGATACCATGGTGATCTCAGGTCGAAGGATTACTTGTACAACTTTTACTAAGAAAATTATCTTTTGACAAGTAAGACTTCTATAAGATGTTCTCATGATAGATCAATTTAGTGTACTCATACCCTGATAAGCATCCATATCTTAATTAGTGTCCCTACACAAGTAGTTGTGAGACTAACCACTATCTCCATCGAGTATACATAAGATGTACTAGTCTCTCAGGAAACATTGATCCTTAACTTGATGATCCTATGACTAGAAATATTTTAGATTAAGGTTTATAAGATCTTAGGTCTCATAATTGTGAAATCCATCATAACCCTAAAATCATTATCCTAATTTATGGGATTCATCATTGTTGCTGCCAAGATTGTCGTGGGTTGTAGCTCTAACGTGTCGGGTTCTCGCAGGGCACTTGGTCCTCTCTTTCAATCAACTCCTTGGCTGGGTGACATGCAAAATAGAGAAGACCCGGGCTGGGGGTTTTAGCGGGGACACTCTATCGATCAAGTCAATGGGATGATCGAGGGAAACAAAACCTTTGTGGTGGAGAGCTAGGGAACTCTCCGTGTAGAGGGTGAAAAATGGAATGGAGATGTGTTGAGAGAAATGAACGAGAGCTTGGGAGGTTAACCTGAGTGGTTCCTTTCTCCTTTGCTTCCTCTGTTTGCTTACCTCCTCCTTTGCATCTTCTCTTTCTGACGTTATGTATGTGGGGTGGCCCAGAGCAGGTTTGGGGCTTTGGCCAGGTATCCCTTTTTGTGTGCCCCCTCTGGGAGGGGCTTATCATTGCCTATGGCCTCCTCTATGTCCAACCGGTCCTTAGGGGGAAACCCTTCTATTAGGGGTGTACTCCGGTGTGGTCAAGGTCTTATCTTTCTGGTGGTACAATTTCCCATGGAAGGAGCGAACACCGTGTGGTAGAACCCCCTGCCATAGTAAGGTGCTTCCATTCCTGGAGAGATCTTCGGAGTGTGATAGGGTCCTAGGGCCTTAATGGAGTACTCTTCTCAAGGGAGGTTCAGGCATCATGTCACAGGGTTTGAGGCCCCCGGCTGCACGATCGTCGATGTGGCGGCATGCCATAGGGCCCGAAACTTGTCAGGCTGCATGTCGCTCAGGGCGTGGGGAGGTGTGTTGCATAGTTTGAATTTATGGTAGGACGTGCACCACCCTCTGGAGGTTGCAGGTGGCCGGTAACCTCCTTGCCGTGGTTTGAATTTTTGTTGACCCTTCTTTTACCACCAACGGGAATTTTTAGGCCCCCCGCGAAGTAAACAGAAAGGGGAGAGTCTCGCCCTTGGCAGCATGAGCATGATCCCGACCTGGAGCTAGCCTCAGGCGGAGGGCTCGTCTCATGAGCATGACCTTGGCTAGGAGTCGACCTTGGTAGGAGGGCTTGCCTTGGCAGCATGAGCATGACCCTAGCCAGGAGCTGGCCTCAGGTAGAGGGCTCGCCTCATGAGCACGACCCCGATTGGGAGTTGACCTCGGTAGGAGGGCTTGCCTTGGCAGCATGAGCATGACCCCAGCTGGGAGTTGGCCTCAGGTGGAGGGCTCACCTCATGATTACGACCTCAACTGGGAGCTGACCTTGGCAGGAGGGCTCGTTTCGGCAGCATGAGCATGACCCCGACCGGGAGCTGGCCCCAGGCAGAGGGCACGCCTCATGAACACGACCACGGCTGGGAGCTGACCTTGGTAGGAGGGCTCACCTTGGCAGCATGAGCATGACCCCGGCCAGGAGCTGGCCTCGAATGGGGGGCTCGCCTTATGAGCATGACCTCAACTAGGAGCTGACCTTGGCAAGAGGGCTTGCCTTGGCTCTTCAATAGGCCACTATATCCAGATAGCAGGTTCTTTGCCATCATGGCTGTCAACAGGGGCCCCACATCCATGGAAGTGCCATATCAGTGAAAGTGCCATATCAGATGCCCCCCACTCCTGAGCCCGGACGAAGTGGCACTCGGGGCAATGGGAGTAATGACCACACTGATGTGGAGGGGTGCATCTCCTGGTCTGTCCGGAGCCTTCATAGGTTGTAAAAAAGATTTTTTCAATGAAACATCTCTTTCCTTCAATTGCTGTTCCTCACTTAGCCCCTCTCTCTCTTCTTTTCTCTCTTTCTTCTTTTCTTTCTTTTTTTTGAAGTACTTTCAAGGAATTACTCAAAGTGTACAGGGGTCTTATCTTTGTTGTGAGGAAATAAGCTGATTTACCAAACGAACTTGGTGTAGTTCTGCACTATCTTTCTTTCAGCTATTATGCAAGTACCTTTTCTAGGCCTTGACTGCTCAAGCCTACTTTAAGGCCTTAGGATAGGCACGAAGGTCTTTGGGAGCACCTCATCCTATTTTCTTTGATTCCTGAGGCCATGCAAGCTTGAATGCAAGACCTCTATATCTCCTCGCTTCGTCAAGCTATGAGTTAGGCGGTAGATGGTGGGACTGCTTGGAGTTCCCATGCGACATTCCTAGATTGTGAGCAAGGTGATGGAGTGTCTCTGGACCTCGTAGGCTAGATTACTGGTGTCTCTTGACCTCGAAGGTGGGACTGTTAATGTCTCCTGACCTCAGAGGTGGGACTGCTGACTTTAAGTGCCGGGCTTCATAAGTTTTCGGGCTTAAAGTATTGGGCTTCAAAAGTTTCTGGGCTTAGAGTGCCGGGCTTCATAAGTTTTCGGGCTTAGAGTGCCAAGCTTCATAAGTTTCTGTGCTTAGAGTGCCGAGCTTCATAAGTTTCTGGGCTTAGAGTACCAAGCTTCATAAGTTTTCGAGCTTAGAGTGTCGGGCTTCATAAGTTTCTGGACTTAAAGTATCGGGCTTCGTAAGTTTCCAGGCTTAGAGTGCCAGGCTTCATAAGTTTCCGGACTTAGAGTGCTAGGCTTCGTAAGTTTCCGAATTTAAAGTGCCAGGCTTCATAAGTTTTCGTGCTTATTCTGCTAGACTTTGAGTCGGATGGATGAGTTCCTGCATATGTGGAAGTTAAAGTTGCACCAAAGAGGAACTTTAATGATTGAAATAAGTCTTACATCACTGGTAGTATATCCTCAGGTTGCTTGCATTCCAGGCTCGTGTGAATTGGGCACCGTTAAGCCCGACAAGGTAGTAGGCTCCTCCTGGTAAGGCCTCGACCACCTTGTAGGGTCCCTCCTAGTTTTGGGAGAGCTTCTCGTGCTCCTTCAGTTGGAGTGCTTCCATTCGCATGAGTACAAGGATGCCTAGGCGGAACACCTTAGGCCTCATGCGGGAGTTGTAGTAGCGTACTACCTGCTACTGGTAGGCTACCATCCATAGTCAAGCCTTGTCTTTCATCTCATCCAGTAGATCCAAGTTGAGGAGGAGACGGGCCGGATTGGCAACTTCATCGTATTGCTCTATCCATAGCGTAGGTATTTTGAGTCCTACTGGGATCATGGCTTTGGTGTCGAAGATGAGGTTGAGAGGCATCTCACCGGTTGCCATGTAGGATGTAGTGTAGTAGGCCCACAACACAATAGGCAGCTCTTCGGCCCACCGACCCTTGGCTTCATCAAGCCTCATGCGGAGCCCTTGTAGAATGGTTCGGTTAGTCACCTCGGCCTCCCCGTTGGTCTAAGGGTGAGCTACCAAAGTGAAACGATGGTAAATGCCGAGGTCAGCACAGAATTTCTCAAAGGCCTGGTTGTCGAACTGCCTCCTATTTTCAGTGATGATAGTATGCGAGAGGCCGAACCGGCAGATCACCAACTTCCAAAAGAAGGACTGGACCTTCACCTCCATTATTCGGGCCAGGGGTTTGGCCTTGACCCACTTGGTGAAGTAGTCGAGGCCACAATCAGGAACTTCCATTGGCCGACATGGTGGGGAAGGGACCTAGGATATCCATCCCCCACTGGATGAATGGCCATAAAGCTGATAGCTGGGAGAGCAGAGCCGCCGGCTGCCATTGGATATGGGCATGACATTGGTAATGGTCACACCTCTTCATGAAGTCGGCAGCATCTTCTCGCATGGTCTCTCAGAAATACCCTTGCCAGATTGCCTTGTAAGCCAAGGTCTTGCCACCCACGTGGTTGACGCAGATGCCTTCGTGTATTTCCCAAAGCATGTAGGCAGCTTCTGAGGGCTTCAATCATTTCAGTAGGGGATAGGAGTAGGATCTTCGATATAGCTGTCCGACCATAATCACAAAATGCACGGCTTTCTTCTTGAGGAGGCCTACTTTCTTCCGATCTTTGGGTAGGGTGCCTATGGTGATGTACTTGACGTAGGGGTCCATCCAGCTGGCTTCAGCAGTGACTTGCTGGACTTCGGCTATGGCTTCATAGTTAGGGGCCTCGAGATACTTGATGAAGGTATGCCTCAACAATGACTCCAGTAGGGTGGCCAGTCTGGAGAGGATGTCGGCCTAGGCATTCTTCGCCCGCGAGATATAGGAGATGCCAAAGTGCTGGAGGTCCACCATGTACAAGTGCACCTTGTCCAGGTATTTTACCATCATGGGATCCCAAGCCTCGTTCTCGCTGGAGACTTGTCCCATCACAAGTTGGGAGTTAGTGAAGACCTTTAGCCTTTTGACACCTAGTTTGTGGGACACTTTCAGTCCTACAAGGATCACCTCATATTCAGCTTGGTTGTTCATCGCCTTGAACAGAAACCATAATGCATATTCAGCGATGACCCCGTCAGGGTTAGCCAGGATGAGGCCAGCCCCACTCCCACCAGTATTGGATGCATCGTCGACGTGAAGGATCCATGTCATTGCCTATGGGGTCGGGTCTGGTTTGGGCTCGGCCTACCAATCTTCTATCCCCAGGTCTTCCTCGTTTGCCCAGTTGCACTCCACCAGAAAATCCACAAGGACCTGGGCTTTTTGCACCGACCAGGGTGGTAGGTGATGTCGAACTCATTGAGTTTCACCACCCACTAGTCCAGGCACCCAGAAGTATCAGGGTGGCTTAGAAGAGCCCTCAAGGGCTTATCAGTGAGGATGATGATGGGGTGTACTTGGAAGTAGGGCCTGAGATGCTGCGCAGACATTATTAGTACAAAAATGATCATTTTGAATAGAGTGTACCTGGTTTTTGTATCATGGAGCTGCTTGCTAGTGTAGTAGACTGGCCATTATGGCCATCCTTATCAGTGCAAACCAGCATGGAACTAACCACCTCGGGTGAAATTGTTGGGTACAGGAGGAGTTCTTCTCTAGGTTCTGGCCTGGATAGCAGTGGCGGAGAGGCGAGGAGCTTCTTCAGCCTCCTCGAATGCCTCCTGACACTCCTCCATCTAGATGAAGTTATTCATCTTTCACAGCACCTTGAAGAATGGTTGGCAACACTCGACGGAGCATGATATAAAGTGGTTCAATGCCACAATGCACCCGGTCAAGCACTGGACCTCCTTTTTGGAAACAGGATGCCTTATATCGGTGATCACCTAGATCTTCTCAGGGTTGGCCTCTATTCCCCTCTGGGTGACCATGAACCCGAGGAACTTCCCCGCCACAACACTAAACATGCACTTGGTAGGATTCAGTTTCATCTGATAGAGGCGGAGGTTATCGAAAGCCTCCGCCAGGTCGGTGATGTGATCCAACTCCAGATCGCTCATGACAAGCCAGAATAAGACAGAGGCTTCTCAACCCTCTGTGGATTACTTAGTCATATTCAAGTCCATTTGTAATAAAGCTTAGTTCATCAAAGTTATTTTTTTTATCACTTGAGTCCTGTACTAGTCAGCTCATGTTGAGCTAGTCATTTTTCGGAGTTCAGTACATGTCCAGTAATGACTCATACAAGTGAGGACTAAGCCAGCCAAGTAAAGAGCAACCCAACTAAAGCTATGAGGATCATGGAAGGCCTAGGAGGAGAAATCACAAGCCTCAGAGAAGAAATTAGAAGCACGAGAGACAAGCCCGAGACCCTGAAGCCCTGAAATGTAGCCTGAAGCAAACTGGGCTAGCCCAGGCCTAGGAGAGGAGAAAGTGGCACCAAGGACTTATGCTCACCACCCTTGGTCAGCCACTAGGGTCACCTCCCTTGGCCAACCAAGGCAAGAGGAGGGAGAGAAATTTTAGGGATTTATTCTACCTATTTTTTCCTTATTTTCTAGCTAGAGTTGGGTGGGGATTCAAATTCCTATTTAATGTCTTTTTTATCCTTACTTGGGGGCTGAGACTATGAGTCTATTTAAAGGACCCTAGTCTATTGTATGAGAACTAATCTTGATATATGAAATAATCTTTGATTCTCCAATTGCTGTGTGCTACCATGATGTGTGCTTAAGGGATTCTGTGTGAGCCCTTCCTCTTCCTGGTGCCCTGCGATTGCTTCCTGCCGCAAGCCTGCTCTCCAAAGCCCTGGCCGCCACTCCAAACAACCTCTTTCCTTTGCTATTTTCCCCTTATTTCTTCATCTCCTTTGTGTTTTCTAACCTTTGATAGGTCATTTGCAGGTCCCTCGACTCCAACAAATCCGACGACTCCAGCCAGGCCGCAATCGAACCACCGAGCAGAAAGCTGGGTATCCGCGGGTCTCTGGCTTGGTTTTCCAAGTCACATCCAAAGTGAGAGCGACCTCTTCACATATGATCTACACCGGGTGCTTCCATCATTGCCAGGTACACCCCCTCTGCCACCAGTAGCTTTATTATAGGTGAACTAGCCCAATCGGGGCTTCTCAGCCTCAGCGATCCTTTTCTTTTTGTTGCTTTTAGGTCCTATCTTACATGCTTTAGTTTCTTATCTTGCATAGTTTTCCCTGCTTAGATTCTTGGTCTGTTCTTTGGGATTAATCATACAACTTAACATTAAAAATACAAAAAAAACACTTGCATTCATATATAGGTTCCGCATCAATTTGGTATCAAAGCCTATTTTGGGCTCAGTTCTCTTTGGATACTCGGATCGGGCGCTTCACCATGGCCGTCCAGTCATAGGAGATTATTAGGGCTTCAAAACCCTTTTTCCCAATCGATGGGATCTCCTATGGCGGTAGGGGTGCATTGTGAATTGGCTCGTGAAGAAGAACACAAGGAGTTCATAGGGTTTTTCTTATTTTTGGCCTTTTCAAATATACCCTGTTATTTTAATTGTTTATGCCAGTATAGAACTCAAAAAATTCTAAAATTTATTTTTCTGGATTTCTCCTAATTCAAAGCATTTTCAAAATTTTTTCAGGAATTTTTTTGGTCTTTGGATTTTGTCCCAGCCAAAACACTGCCTGAGAACAATTCTGCTTTACTTTGACAGTAAACCCGATTTTGGAAAGTTTAGGATTTTTTTTAGTATAATCTTTGCATATCTTTATTTTTAGCATATTTCCTGCATATTAGAGTATAATCTGCAATTATCTTCTATTTAAGAAAAAAATTCCAAAACAATAAAGAAAAGAAATTACATATATTCAAAAATACCAAAACATCTAAACCCTAATTTGCATCATCTGCCTGCCATCATTGCATAAATTACTTTAAGGACACTTTCTTTATATCAGATAAGGGGAGGAGTTGATAACCTCTCCTTAGCCCAAAACCACACCCCTTGCATCGGTCCCAAGCCTAATTTAAAATTAACTAGACTTAATTTGTCCTAGTCGGCTAGAGACACGCATCGGTCGGGTTCAGTCTTTATGGGACAACTAGTGCACCCAATTCATTTCTTATTACTGGATACTGGTGTTTAGGCAAGAGTATAGTGTCAAACGACCTAAGCGAATTGGTAGTTCCTTAATTGGGTCCCTGCGAGAGCAGGGGGGCCTCCCACCATCCCACCTCTTACTTGGCCAGATTGAAGGATTAGGATTTGAGTTGTGTGTAAGTTGAGTCAACCCATTCTGATTGGGCTCTAGGTCTAGGCAGCTGTAGTTGAGTCATTGTTGAGTCTTGCATGTGCACTATCTTAGGAGTCGATGTGTGTGTTAATTGCATGACCATTAGATTAGGAACCCAATGCCAGTAGACTTAATCCAATTCAACTAATGTGACCATGGAGTCCAATCCTAGGAGAACCCAATACTCTGATCCATATAGGGAGTCCAACCCTAGGAGAACCCAATACTCTGACCCATATAGGGAGTCCAATCCTAGGAGAACCCAATACTCTGACCTATATAGGGAGTCCAACCCTAGGAGAACCCAATACTCTGACCCATATAGGGAGCCTAACCTTAGGAGAACCCCATATCATGATCAATCTTTAGAACCTAACCATAGGAGCACCCAACCTTATGTACCCCTGTTTGATGGAATACCAGATCCTAAGGTGTATGCTGAATGGGAGGATATGATGGATCAGCACTTTGAGTATACTGGGATGTCAGAGTTAGAAAAGATTAGTTTGGCTGCACATGGGTTAATCAAATATGCCAAGCAACAATGGGAACGTACTGAGGATGAATGTTATCGATGGGGAAATGAAATACATACCTGGAAAGCCATGAGAAGTAAATTGAGAGAGGAGTACCTAGGTGAATCTTATGAATACAAACTCTTAGACCAATGGTACAAATTGAAACAAGGGAACATGACTGTGTCTGAGTACATTAACCAATTTAACAAGTTTAGTAGGAAATGTAACACAGTCGAACCTAAGTCTAAGATCATGGCTATCATGGCTAGATTTCAGGATGGCCTGCATAGGGATATCTAGTGGGAGCTGTTTCATTAGCAAATTCAGGACCTAGAGGAAGCCTATCACCTAGCTAGGGAATTTGAGTTATATCAGAGGGAACTCAGGATCAATCAATCTAAGTCCAATAAGGGTAATTCCCTTGAGCCTAAGTCCAAACCTAGCCGACTTCTTTTAGACCAGCCTACTACTCCTATCCCATTAGTTTGCAAGGAAGAAACCCCAGGACCCATTAAAGAGCCTGAGGTAGAAGTGTATGAGGCGGATCCTAGTTTAGTAGATAAATACGAGGGAGAGGACTTTGAAGAGGATGAACCCCTTGAAAATTTAAGGAAAGAAACTTTTGAGCCCACTAAGACATCTAGAAAGGCCACCTATGAGTTTAGTATAGTAGAGGAACCTATAGTGGAAGAACAATTAGAGGAGGAGAACTTAGATACTATTGCTAGAACCTTACCCGAGGAAACCATGGAGGAGAGCCAAATTATAGAGTCTAGTCCTAAAATACAAGAACAAGAAGAATTTATTAAGGACCTGATCTATTTGAATCAATACCCCCAGGATGAGCCCCCTCCTATAGTTCCCATTAAGGACCTCTTTCCTGAGATTAGTAACCCATCCTTCCATTATGCAAACTCTGTAGATATATCTCAACCTCGTAAAGTTAGCCTCATTTGTCTAAGATTAGTCCCTGACATGCCTTCTTATATCATACTTTATCCAACTAACCCTGAACCCGACCAGACTAATTCTGAACCCACTTCCTATTTTCTACCCTTTCCAGACACCTCCAGCATTTCTAGGACCATTAGATTGTATTTAGTTGAGATTAGCATACTTCATACATTCATTATGCATGTTAGGTTTGCATTGTACTTCTGGCATACCCTATGAAATTTGCTAGGAGCCCATTATAAGTTTTCACGTGCATGTCAAGCTAGGATCAAACCTAGAGAACCTATAATCTCTTAGGTTTAGGTCCAAAGAGTTTAATAAAAATTTCTTCGATAGGAATGCATAGCCATGTCTGTTAGGTGATAGTTTGAGTCCTTTGCATCACCTGTTAGGAGTCTGCTTGTGCCCAGCATGTTCACCACCTACACTAATTTTGAAAGAAACTGGCTAATTTCCGAAGAAGGGCCAAGGAATTTGATGTAGTGGATTCTGTTTTGGTTAGGCTTAGGCCTAAAAGAGAAACTTCATGCTCGTAAAGCCAGACCTTTTAAAGTGATAGAGAGAGTTGGACCAAATGCCTATGTGTTAGATTTGCCTCCGGATTTGGGCATTAGTTCTACCTTCAATATCGCAGACTTAGTTGGGTATAGGAAACCGGCAGCGATACCCAATGAGGCCTTTGGACCTACTCCTTCCATTGTGAGTGACCCTAACCTAGAGTGTCCACCAATAAATTGGCTTGAGAGAGGAGAACGGATCGAGCGTATCCTGGACGTTCAAGCCATAACGACCCGGGGCCGCGGCTATCAAGGCAACCTAGTCCGATGGCAAGGCCGGCCAGAGTCAGACGATTCATGGATTTCTCAAGAGGACTTGCAGTGCCTTAACCCAGACCTCCTCGAGAGATATGTGAGCCAGCCTGATCTTCACTCAACAGGGTCGAGTTTCTCCCACCCCGGGAGAATTGGTGCGAACACCAGAGGCACCAGAATAAGAAAAGGCTTCTTAATCCTTTGTGGATTACTTAGTCATATTCAAGTCCATTTGTAATAAAGATTAGTTCATCTAAGTTATTTTTTTTATCACTTGAGTCCTGTACTAGTCAGCTCATGTTGAACTAGTCATTTTCTGGAGTTCAGTACATGTCCAGTAATGACTCATACAAGTGAGAACCAAGCTAGCCAAGTGAAGACCAACCCAACTAAAGCTATGAGGATCATGGAAGGCCTAGGAGGAGAAATCACAAGCCTCAGAGAAGAAATTAGAAGAACGAGAGACAAGCCCGAGACCCTGAAGCCCTGAAATGCAACCTGAAGCAAACTGGGCCAGCCCAGGCCTAGGAGAGAAGAAAGTGGCACCAAGGACTTATACTCACCACCCTTGGTCAGCCACTAGGGTCACCTCCCTTGGCCGACCAAGGCAAGAGGAGAGAGAGAAATTTTATGGATTTATTCTACATATTTTTTTTCTTATTTTCTAGCTAGAGTTGGGTGGGGATTCAAATTCCTATGTAATGTCTTTCTTATCCTTGGAGGCCAAGACTATGAGTCTATTTAAAGGACCCTAGTCTCTTGTATGAGAACTAATTTTGATATATGAAATAATCTTTGATTCTCCAATTGTTGTATGCTACCCTGCTGTGTGCTTAAGGGGTTCTGTGTGAGCCCTTCCTCTTCCCAATGCCCTGCGATTGCTTCCTGCCGCCAGCCTACTCTCCAAAGCCCTGGCCGCCCACTCCAAACAACCTCTTTCCTTTGCTATTTTCCCCTTATTTCTTCATCTCCTTTGTGTTTTCTAACCCCGACAGGTCATTTGCAGGTCCCTCGACTCCAACGAATTCGACGACTCCAGCCAGGCCGCAATCGAACCGCCGAGCAGAAAGCCGGGTATCTGCGAGTCTCTGGATTGGTTTTCCAGGCTGCATCCGGAGTGAGAGCGACCTCTTCACATACGATCTGCACCGGGCACTTTCACCGTTGCCATGTACACCCCCTCTGCCACCAGTAGCTTTATTGTAGGTGAACTAGCAAAACCGGGGCTTCTCAACCTTGGCAGTCATTTTCTTTCTATTGCTTTTAGGCCCTATCTTGCATGCTTTAGTTTCTTATCTTTCATAGTTTTCCCTGCTTAGATTCTTGGTCTGTTCTTCGGGATTAATCATACAACTTAACATTAAAAATATAAAAAAAATACTTGCATGCATATATAGGTTCCGCATCAGTAGACCTGCATGTTATGGCCGATCTGGTCTTTGAAGACCTTACTGACCAGGCATTGGTATGTGGTCCCTACATTCTTAAGGCCGAACGACATCATCCTGTAATAATATGTACCCCTGTTAGTCACAAATGCCATGTGTTCCTCATCTTTCGGATGCATACATATTTGATTGTTTCCAGAGAATGCATCCATGAAGCTGAGGAACTTGTGACTCGAGATTGCATCTACCAGCTGGTCGATCTTGGGAAGTGGAAAACTATCCTTCGGGCAAGCCCAGTTGAGGTTGGTATAGTTGACACAGATGTTTCACTTTTCAGAGGCTTTCCTGTCCAACACCATATTGGTAAACCAGTCAAGGTACCGAACCTCATGGATGAAACACCTGGCGAGGAGCTTCTTGACTTCTTCATTGATTGCCTTCTGTCACTCCAGGGTGAAGCATCTCTTTTTCTGCCGGACAGGGTGGCAGTTGGGATCAACATTCAGCTTATGGGTGATCACCTCTGAAGGGATGCCAGGCATGCCGGTGGTGGTCTAGGTGAAGTGTCCATGTTGGCCCGCAAGAAGCTGAGCAGGCGGGATCTCTCCTCTTCGGGCAGTAAGGCTCCCACCTGTACCATCCTCAAGGGATCCTTCCCCAAGGGGAAGGACAATAAGGGCTGAACTGGTCCACCCTTGGGGTCTGGCTCTGTTCGACTCAACTAGTCGAGGGCTGGGCTCAAATCGAACCCTCAGGGCCTTGGAACAGTCTGCAAGCAGTGCTGGACTGGCTAGCACGTCCCTCTCATCTCTGCGATCCACCAAGGAGTTGGGAACTGAATGAGAAGACACTTTATGGAGATGGTGGCATCGAGCAGATTAAGTCTTGGATGCCCCAAGATCATGTTGTAAGGGGAAGGAAGCCTTATGATGGTAAACATCATCAGCACTATGCTTTGCCGAGGTGGAGTCCCAACACTTATCGGGAGCATAATCTCTCTCTACTCCAACTGAATCTCCGATGAAGCCCACTAGGGGTGTGAACATCGACCTTACTCGATCAGCGGATAGGTTCATCCTTGCAAAAGTATCATAAAAAAGGATATCTGTAGAGCTTCCATTATCAACCATGATTCTTTTTACAGGATGTTTCGCTATCATCATTTCCACAATGATATCATCATTATTTGGGTTATCCTCCCTAGCTGACCCCTCTCCCCCGAAGGAGAGTACATCATCACTCCCTTCTTTCCCTTAGCTCTCTTCAAGGTTCTCCCTGCCCCCAGGATATCATTCCTACCAGCTTCTTGGTGGGCCGATTGTCGATGGAGAGCGGACAGGGCTGGTGCGGGCACCAGACTCAGAAGAAGACTTCAGAGCTCCATCTGGATCTCTGATTAACCTTGCCCGAAGAATTAGGGTTTTTGGCTTGAAATAAGGGTTGACTTGATCAACTCAATTTTAGTTTGAGTCTGTATTACCTGCATTTTTATTTTGTTGAGTCATGTTGACTCAGTAGTGGACTAGGGCTTCAACCTAGGGGTGTTACATTTTCTCACAAGGCCAAGCAAGTGGGCGCCACACTCCCAGCCACACTCCCAGCCATACGCCTGAGTCCAGGGGGCGCCATATCTCCATCCAGCAGGCTTTGGTCCCCACACCACAGATAGCAGCTCCCCTCTTTCATGCGCCAATTGAGGAGAAATCCACCAGGGGTCCACAAATCAAGGGGGCGGCCCAAGACTTCCCAAAAGAACCAAACTATGAAAGGGAAGAAATTCTCTTGGAGAGAAATTCAAGGAGGCGCCCATTACCTACCAGAAATAATCAAAACAAAGTTAGAAGGAGCCATAACTTGGGGAGAAAGAAAAGGAGGTATCCAAAAAGGGTTGAGCCATGAAAGGAAGGAGATTTCTCTTGAAAAGCAAGGTTAGGAGGCGCCCTAATCATTCCAACTAAAGCCAGATATAAAAGGCAACAAATTTTCTCTTGGAGGGCAAGGTTAAGAGGCGCCCAAACACTTCCAGATAAGGCCAAGCATAGAAGGAAAAAAAATATTTTCTTGGAGGTCAAGACAAGGAGGCGCCACCCACTTTCCTTTTTGAAGCTTCAATCAACTTTGGAATTAATTGGCCGGCCATATGAGTAGGGATTGATATCCTAATTTGAAGATCCCCTCCTTTAGTCCCACAAGGGAAGATGTAAAACCCTACTCTCTTGTAATGGCCTATAAATTAAACCCCCATGTAAGTTTGAAAAGAATCAGATGAATGAAACCAAATTTTTTTTTTTTTTTAAAAAAAAAGATGAATGAAACCAAATTTTTTTTAGTGAGCAATCTCTGTGTTTTCTCTCTTCCACACTTGCATCCAGGTGTTGAGCTCCGTGAGGGAGTAAATCCGGGTTCCCCAGGAACCTTGAGGAGGTGTGAGATCTCCAAAACCCAAACCCTAGGTTAGCCACTTCTACTCCAAAACCCTAGCCGCCCACCATCCACTTCAATCCACCAAACCCTAGCCTATTCCACCTCCCACGGCCTCTCTCTCCAAGTCCAGGCGGACCACCAGCATCCAGCTATAGTCCGGATACTTCAGATCCAAAGCTCTTTCTAGAGGGAGTCGAATTAGCCTTCAAGAGAATCCGGATCTCAGCGACATCAGCCTTTAAGTTCTTCGAACTGGTAAATCCTTCCCGGAGTCTCTGAATCCATCTCTTGTTTTTCTTCTTCCCAGATCTTGAGTCCAGGAGAAGCCGACCAAACCACGAGGCCAGTATTGGAGGATCCATTGCGAAGATAGCCGAATCCGAGGATCCAACAATCTGCTCGAGAGAGTTCTTCCACCCAAATTCTGTGAAGATCACTGTCTGGTTGGTAAACCATCTCTTCTCTTTATTTCTGTCCTGTTGAAAGTTCAGAGTGAAACCCTAGGTCTGGGAGTTTCTCAACCCCCAGCGATCCGTTACTTCTTAACTACTCTGATAACTTAGCTTCTTCTAAATTGTGCTTTCAATCCTTACCTAGTTTCCATCAACTTAGTTTACTTTACTTTGAGTCGAGGCCGACATCTGAAAATATTAAAAAAACAACAAAAAAATAATTAATCTTAAATTTACTTCCGTATACGCTTCTTTGTTCTTTGTTCTGTATCATTTTTGGTATCAGAGCTTTCGTTCTGCATCATTTTTGGTATCAGAGCCCTGTCTAGGGTTTCTGTTTTGATTGCTTGTTTGAGTCTCTCTCTTTTTACTTTGTCTGCTCGAAGTAGACTCCCCATGATGTCCGGTCCTAGGAACGAAGCGAGGTGCAAACCTCCTCTTCCCATTCCACGGGGTGTTCCTAGGGCGTGTATGGATCCGTTGGGTTACAACTTCGTAGCAGGAATTGTAAACGGGGAAGTACTCTGTTTCAAGCCCATAATTATCCTGTTGCAGGAATTATTTCTCATTGCAGGTAACTCCAAATTCGATGATTTTTGTTTTTCTGAAACCAGTATAATTGAAGCTATTTTGCATAGTTTTCCTGTGATTTATTGATTTCCTTGAGATTTCTGAGAATTAAATTACTGCAACTCTATTTTTGTGTTCGTGCAATTCAATTATTTTTTTAGTGCTCATCTCTTAATTCATCTTAAGGGCATTTGAGCATCTAAGATAAGGGGAGGAGTTGATAACCTATCCTTAGCCCAAAACCACCACCAACTCATTCGAACCTAAGCCTTTAATCTTAAAATTAATTAGACCTAATTTGCCCTAGTGGGCTAGGGACACCAACAAGTCGGGTCTAGGCTAGTGTTGAGTCAGTTTGTCTAGTTACTCTGTGTGTGCTTTGTACTCAGTGTCTAGAACGGTGGTTCAGGGATTCTATCCCGAAGGGCTTGTGTGCTGGTCCGCCTACCTGGCCAATCACTGATTGGTGTCTAGGATTGGCAATTAGGGACCTAACACTCCCCTTACACCTGCCTGGCTGAGTCCCGAGTTACTACAGGCTAGCTTGCCACTCTGATTGGGCATCTAGTTTGGGCTCTAGATCTAGTTAGCCCGTAGTCATTTCAGTCGAGTCTCATTTGGTGTGCTTGCTTGCATCATCATGTCCACTCGGAACGGAGTACCCTACCAACCCGGTCAAACCCAACCTGATTTAGAGGCCATGATTAGAACTCTTACCGAAAGTATGACCAAATTGAGTCAGGATATGACTGATACTGTTGCCCAGTTTAGAGACCGAGCCCAGGTACTTAAGGAGCCTAGGCACCGAAATTGGACCCCCGACTCAGAATTTGGTAGACCCCAACCTCATCCACACCCAGAGCCTAGGAGACCTTTATACTGGGATCCTGAACCTAATCATTGGAGGTTTGATCTAAGAGCCTATGACCATGATCTTGCCCCTGAGTCTAGCCCTAGGAGCCTATACCCATACTTGGTTGACTCAGAGAAGGGACCCGTTAGGAACACCGAACCTTATGCACCCACTTTTGATGGAAGACAAGAGACATATATTAAGTGGGAAGAACAAATGGATCGATATTTTGAGTGCACTAACATCTCAGAATTAGGACAAGTTAGGTTGGCCAAAACCAAGTTCACCAAACATGCTAGGTCGCATTGGTATGCTATTGAGCGTGAGTGTTATCAAAGAAAAGAGGAGATATATACTTGGAGAGATATGCGAAGTAAGTTGAGAGATAGGTACCTAGGTAGATCCTATGAGAAAAGACTTTTAGACCAATGGTACCAATTACGACAAGGTAATAGGCCTGTGTCTAAATATATCGAGGACTTCCAGTGGTATGACATGAAATGCAATACCATTGAGACCGAAGCTCAGATCACATCGAGGTTTAGGGTTGGGTTACACCCAGACATTTATAGGAAGCTATGCCTTGAAAGGACCAATAAGTTAGACCGAGCCTACCAAGAAGCCCAAGACTATGAGTGGTCTTTAAGATATAACCAATCAAGTACTTTGGACTTAAAGCTAACCTCTACCAACTTGAGTCAAGTTCCGATTGATCCGACATCCGTAGTGAACCAGACTTTTGTTTGTCAATTCTCACTTGTGTCACCTCTTGACCAGAAGGATAACACTGAGAAGGAGTTAGGCATGGCCATCCCAAAATTAGTTGACCTGACCAGAGCCGTACTTAAAGAGGAATCAAAGGAGAATAGATTAGAACCTTTCAGTGAGATTGAGGAAGAAATATATGAGCCTGACATAAGTTTGATAGATGAATATGAAGAAGAATTTGAGGATATCTCTCCCAATAATTCAATTAACCAACTCCTACCTAATGGGGTTATTGAGGGGACCCCTGCCACTCAAGGAATTCAGGAGCTAACCCTAAGAGAAGACCCTTTTGAGGAAGTTCAGGAAGAGGAAATTACACCAAATGAAAGTTTAAGTGAGAATACCCCTGAACTCATTGAGGAATCCAAAGAAGACACCCCTGAGTCAAATCTGGTAGAGAAGTGTGAAGAAGGAAGGGGTTCACAAGAATTGCCCATTGAGAAGGTCCAAGAACAAGAAAAAGACAGTAGCTTAGAGGACTTTCTAGATAAACATTCCAAAGACCTTCCTGATATCCTTCCACCTTCTAGGAGCACCCAGCCTATCCTAGAACTTGCACTTGTAGACCCTCCGAGAGCAAATAATGAGGTTTGGATGAGTGCACCTATAGAACAATGTCCTCATTTTAAGGTCGTCCTGAATAACCAAGGTTTGTTTCTTGTTTCCGATAAGCCACCTCAAAACTCTGATTCTTATTTCCTACCCTTTCCTGAATCTTCTCATGTTTATAGAGCTATAGGATTACACTTTACTGAGATCTGTAGATTGCAAGACTCCTTAGAACCTATTAGGTTTGCCACCTACTTCTGGAAGACCTTATGGCACCTACTAGGCATCCATAATAAGTTTTCATGCTCTGCATGCCCTCCTCCGACCCAAGGTCAAACCTAGAGAGCCTTAGTTTGTTAGGTTTGGACCTAGGGTTCCTTTGTAATAAAGTCCATTCTTTAGGAATGCGTCGCCAATCTAGTTTAGTTTTTCTTGACCCTTTACTAGGCTTTGGCTCAGATTTTGGTTTGATTGAGAGCACCAGGAATTGGGATTTGTATTTTGTCCAGGGCTGAAATTGCATTCAATGTTTCGATCAATAGGTCTATAGGCTAGAGTCCCTTTGAAATTGTTCATGGATACAAGCTTCACACACCACCTGATCTGATTTCACTATTAGTCCACACACACAAGTCTCTTGATGCACTTGCATTGCATGTAAAGGACTTGCATTAAGAAATTCATGCCAAAATAAATTTAAGTAATGAAACTTATAAGAAGTTGGCTAATTCTCAAAGGCGAGTCAAAACTTTTGTTGAGGGAGACTATGTAATGATTAGGTTAAGGCCTGAACGGTTTCCTCCTGGAACCGTTAGAAAGTTACATGCTAGAGGAGCTGGACCATTTAGAGTGGTGAAGAGAGTAGGATCCAATGCCTATATGCTCGAGTTGCCTCCAGAACTAGGCATTAGCTCCACTTTCAATATTACCGACCTAGTAGAGTATAGAGAGCCAGCTGTGATTCCCAGTGAGGCTTTTGAACCTAATCCTGCTCTTGAGAGTGAACCCAACCCTGTGTGTCCACCAATAAACTGGCCTGTGAGGAAAGAGCAGATTGAAAAGATCCTGGATGATCAGGTTATCTTTACTCGTAATCGAGGATACCAAAGATACCTGGTCTGCTGGCAAGGAAGGCCAGATTCTGATGACTCTTGGATCTCCCGAGAAGAATTACAAGAATTGGACCCAGACCTCTTGGAGAGATACCAGAGCCAACTTGATCCATACTCGACAGGGTTGAGTTCCTCCCACCCTGGGAGAATTGGTGCGGGCACCAGACTCAGAAGAAGACTTCAGAGCTCCATCTGGATCTCTGATTAACCTTGCCCGAAGAATTAGGATTTTTGGCTTGTAATAAGGGTTGACTTGATCAACTCAATTTTAGTTTGAGTCTGTATTACCTGCATTTTTATTTTGTTGAGTCATGTTGACTCAGTAGTGGACTAGGGCTTCAACCTGGGGGTGTTACATTTTCTCCCAAGGCCAAGCAAGTGGGCGCCACACTCCCAGCCATACGCCTGAGTCCAGGGGGCACCACATCTCCATCCAGCAGGCTTTGGTCCCCACACCACAGATAGCAGCTCCCCTCTTTCATGCGCCAATTGAAGAGAAATCCACCAGGGGTCCACAAATCAAGGGGGCGGCCCAAGACTTCCCAAAAGAACCAAACTATGAAAGGGAAGAAATTCTCTTGGAGAGAAATTCAAGGAGGCGCCCATTACCTGCCAGAAATACTCAAAACAAAGTTAGAAGGAGCCATAACTTGGGGAGAAAGAAAATGAGGTATCCAAAAAGGGTTGAGCCATGAAAGGAAGGAGATTTCTCTTGAAAAGCAAGGTTAGGAGGCGCCCTAATCATTCCAACTAAAGCCAGATATAAAAGGCAACAAATTTTCTCTTGGAGGGCAAGGTTAAGAGGCGCCCAAACACTTCCAGATAAGGCCAAGCATAGAAGGAAAAAAAATATTTTCTTGGAGGTCAAGACAAGGAGGCGCCACCCACTTTCCTTTTTAAAGCTTCAATCAACTTTGGAATTAATTGGCCGGCCATATGAGTAGGGATTGATATCCTAATTTGAAGATCCCCTCCTTTAGTCCCACATGGGAAGATGTAAAACCCTACTCTCTTGTAATGGCCTATAAATTAAACCCCCATGTAAGTTTGAAAAGAATCAGATGAATGAAACCAATTTTTTTTTTTTTTTTTAAAAAAAAGATGAATGAAACCAAATTTTTTTTAGTGAGCAAACTCTGTGTTTTCTCTCTTCCGCACTTGCATCCAGGTGTTGAGCTCCGTGAGGGAGTAAATCTGGGTTCCCCAGGAACCTTGAGGAGGTGTGAGATCTCCAAAACCCAAACCCTAGGTTAGCCACTTCTACTCCAAAACCCTAGCCGCCCACCATGGTGCGGGCACCAGACTCAGAAGAAGACTTCAGAGCTCCATCTGGATCTCTGATTAACCTTGCCCGAAGAATTAGGGTTTTTGGTTTTTAATAAGAGTTGACTAGATCAACTTAATTTAGCTTGAGTCTACATTACCTGCATTTTATTTTGTTGAGTCATGTTGACTCAGTAGTGGACTAGGGTTTCAAAATGGGATGTTACACTTTCTTCCAAGACCAGGCAAGTGGACACCACACTCCCAGCCACACTCCCAGTCCAGGGGGCGCCATATCCACATCCAGCAGCTTTTGGTCCCCACTCCACAGATGGCAACCTCCTTCTCTCATGCGCCAGATAAGGAGAAGTCCACCAAGAGACCACCAATCAAGGGGGCGGCCAAGACTTTTCCAAGAATTCCAAAACAAAGAAGGGAAGAAATTCTCTTGGAAGAGAACTTCAAGGGGGCGCCCACTACCTGCCAAAAACAATCAAAACAAAGATGGGAAGGACCTTGACTTAGGGAGGAAGAAAAGGAGGAGTCCAAAAGAGTTGATCCAGGGAAGGAAGAAAATTTTTCTTGAAAATCCAAGCAAGGTGGCGCCATCTACCTGCCATTTATAACCCAAATCCTATTTTTTTGGTATTTTGGCCGACCATATGTAAGGGATTTGCCCTAATTTGGAGATCCCCTCCTTTAGTCCCACATGGGAAGATGTGAAACCCTCCTCCCTTGTAATGCCTTATAAATTAAACCCCTCTTGTAAGTTTACAACAATTAGATGAATGAAAGAAATTTTTCTTGAGCAAACTTGTGTTTTCTCTTGTCCGCACTTGCTTCCAGGTGTTGAGCTCCGTGAGGGAGTAAATCCGGGTTCCCCAGGAACCTTGAGGAGGTGTGAGATCTCCAAAACCCAAACCCTAGGTTAGCCACTCAATTCCCAAACCCTAGCCGCCATCACCCTTCTCTTTCCACCAAGCCCTAGTCTTTTCCTCTTCTCACGGCCACCTTCGCCAAGTCCTGGCCGACCACCAGCATCCGACTCCAGTCCAGATACTGTAGATCTACAATAATTCTAAGAGGAAGTCAGATCGGCCTCCAGGAGAATTCGATTTCAGCAACTTCAGCTTTCAAGTTCTTCAACCTGGTAAGATCTTTTCTTGAGTTTCTGAATTCCATCATTTGTTCCTCTTCTTTTCCAGATCTTGAGTCCAGGAGAAGCCGACCAAACCACGAGACCAGTATTGGAGGATCCATTACGAAGATAGCCGACTCCGAGGATCCCATAATCTGTTCGAGAGATTTCTTCCACCAGAATCCTGAGAAGATCACTATCTGGTGAGTAAACCGTCCCTCCACTCTATTTCTGTTCTGTTGAAAGTTCAGAGCAAAACCCTAGGTCTGGGAGTTTCTCAACCCCCAGCGATCCGTTACTTCTGAACTACTCTGATAATTTGGTTCCTTCTAAACTGTGCTTTCAATCTTTACTTAGTTTCCTTCAACGTAGTTTAGCTTTACTTTGAGTCAAAGCCAATTTCTGAAATATATATATAAAAAAAAAAAAATTTAATCTTAATTTTACTTCCGCATACGCTTCTTTGTTCTTTGTTCTGCATCATTTTTGGTATCAGAGCGTTCTGTTCTACATCATTTTGGTATCAGAGCTTCCGTTCTGTATCATTTTTGGTATCAGAGCCCTGTCTAGGATTTCTGTTTGATTGCTTGTTTGAGTCCCTCTCTTTTTACTTTGTCTGCTCGAAGTAGACTCCCCAGGACGTCCGGTCCTAGGAACGAAGTGAGGTGCAAACCTCCTCTTCCCATTCCACGGGGTGTTCCTAGGGCATGTAGGGGATCCGTTGGGTTACAACTTCGTAGCAAAAATTGTAAATGGGGAAGTGCTCTGTTTTCAGTTCGTAATTGCCCTGTTACAGGAATTATTTCTCACTGCAGTTAACTCTAAATTCAGTGATTTTTATTTTGCTAAAACTATTATAATTGAAACTAATTTTTGTAATTTTCTCATGATTTATTGGTTTCCGTGCAATTTCTAAGAATTAAATTACTGCAACTCTGTTTTTGTGTTCTGTAATTCATTTACTTTTGAGTGTTCATCTCTTAATTCAACTTAAGGGCATTTGAGCATCTAAGATAAGGGGAGGAGTTGATAACCTCTCCTTAGCCCAAAACCACCACCCCTTCATTCGAACCTAAGCCTTTAATCTAAAATTGATTAGACCTAATTTGCCCTAGTGGGCTAGGGACATCAACAAGTCGGGTCAAGGCTAGTGTTGAGTCAGTTTGTCTGGTTACTCTGTGTATGCTTTGTACTCAGTGTCTAGAATGGTGGTTCAGGGATTCCATCCCGAAGGGCTTGTGTGCTGGTCCGCCTACCTGGCCAATCTCTGATTGGTGTCTAGGATTGGCATTCAGGGACCTAACACTCCCCTTACACCTGCCTGGCTGAGTCCCGAGTTACTACAGGCTAGCTTGCCACTCTAATTGGTCATCTAGTTTGGACTCTAGGTCTAGTGAGCCAGTAGTCGCTTTAGTCTAGTCACATTCTGTGTGCTTGCTTGCATCATCATGTCTTCCCAGAATGGAGTACCCTACCAACCTAGTCAAACCCAACCAGATTTAGAGGCCATGATTAGAAATCTTACCGAAAGTATGACCAAATTGAGTCAGGACATGAATGAGGATTTTTCCCAGTTTAGGGATCGAGTCCAAGTACTTGAGAAACGTAGACATCAAAATTGGACCCCTGATCCAAAATTTAATAGGCCCCAACCTCACGCATGCCAGGAACCTAGGAGGACCTTATACCGTGATCCCGAGCATAACCTTAGGAAGCCTAACCATGATATCTATAGTGTGGATCGTGTCTATGAGAGGTCCTTACAATATTCTAGACCAGTCACTCGACAACCCAAGTCTTCTAGATCAAACCATTTAGATCCACACCCATGCCCAAGTAAGGTCTCTACTAGCTTGAAACCCAGTGTGACCCAGGTTCCTATATCTCAAGAATGTTTGTTTTGTGGAGAAAGAGGCCATAAATCTAGTCAGTGCCCATGCATAAAACTGGCTTGTGCACAGCTAAGTGGTAAGAATCCTAAGGATGACATTAATGAGGGAGAACCCAAGCCTACCAATGAGGAAGAAAGGTTAGGTATGACAAGCCTAGGATCAGTTGACCCGATTATCACTGACTCGAAACCCATTGAAGATGGCATCGAGGAAGTATATGATGCTGGCTTGAGTCTACTTGATGAATATGAGGGGGAAGAACTTGAAGAATATGACATTGATACTATTGGTTCCTCACCTGAGGAGACCTTGGAAAACAACCAATTGGTAGGACCTAGTTCAGAAATTAAAGAGATTTATGAGAACCATGTTCCTTTAGTCAAATACCCCCAGGAAGAACTCATAGTGTTAGCCCGAGCTATTAGTTCGTACCCTCTAATGACAGTCATTCCCCAAGTACCAATTGAAGATCTTTGCACTGAACTGTTTAAGTTTGCCCACCCTATGGTAGATCCTCTCCTTAGGATGACTGAATCAAGCCTCTTACAATTGGACCTTGTCCCATGCTCAGCCACTAAGGTCTCTCCCGTAATCTCAGTTGGACATCCTTTTCTTGAGAGGATTGATTCACCCAGTCCTGTAGAAGTCCTCCTTATAACCCCAGACCCCTTCCTTCGCATGACTGACCTACCCTTCTATAGAGTATACCTTTCCTCACCCATAGGTCAAATTTCAAGTCTTGAGGTCATCATCCATAGGCCCTTCCATGAATCATTCTCTAATCCATTTCTTGAGAAAGTGGATCATTATTTGCTTAGAGAACAAACCTTAACTGTTGCAATCACATATCCTAGGCTACTCCCCGAACCATCTCTTGATCCATTCCTGGGAGTAGCAAACTTTTCCTTTCGTAAGGATGACCAGTTGACATTCATAGATCACCATTCAAACCTTCAGGTCACCACCTTTAGCCAGCAGGTAATTCGAGACTCCACCTCATATTTCCTCCCTTTCTCTAGGACTTCCAATGCTTCTTACACCATCCAAGTATACTTTGTTAAAGTCTTTAGAGTGAATCATGTGTCAGAATCTATTAGGTTTGCCACCTACTTCTGGAAGACCTTATGGCACCTACTAGGCACCCATGATAAGTTTTCATGCTCTGCATGCCATCCTCCGACCCAAGGTCAAACCTAGAGAGCCATAGTTTGTTAGGTTTAGACCTAGGGTTCCTTTGAATAAAGTCCATTCTTTAGGAATGCATCGTCAGTCGAGTTTAGGACATTGTCTCATATTTTGATTGAGTGAGAATACCAGGAATTGGGATTTGTATTTACCCAGGGCTAAATTTGCATATAATGTTCCGATCAATAGGTCTATAGGCTAGAGCCCCTTTGAAATTGTTCATGGATTCAAGCCTCACACACCACTTGATCTGATTTCACTATTAGTCCACACACACGGGTCTCTGAGTCTGCCGAAGTTTTTGCACAGCATATAAAAGACTTGCATAAAGAAATTCAAGCCAAAATAAATTTAAGTAACGAAACTTATAAGAAATTGGCTGATTCTCAAAGGCGAGTCAAAACTTTTGATGAAGGAGACTATGTAATGATTAGGTTAAGGCCTTAACGGTTTCCTCCTGGAACCGTTAGAAGTTACATGCTAGGGGAGCTGGACCATTTAGAGTAGTAAAGAGAGTAGGATCCAATGCCTATGTGCTCGAGTTGCCTCCAGAACTAGGCATTAGCTCCACTTTCAACATTACAGACCTAGTAGAGTATAGGGAACCAGCTGTGATTCCCAGTGAGGCTTTTGAACCTAATCCTGCTCTTGAGAGTGAACCTGACCCTGTGTGTCCACCAACAAATTGGCCTGTGAGGAAAGAGCAGATTGAAAAGATCCTGGATGATCAGGTTATCTCTACTCGTAATCGAGGATACCAAAGATACCTGGTCCGCTGGCTAGGAAGGCCAGATTCTGATGACTCTTGGATCTCTCGAGAAGAGTTACAAGAGCTGGACCCAGACCTCTTGGAGAGATACCAGAGCCAACTTGATCCTTACTCGACAGGGTCGAGTTCCTCCCACCCTGGGAGAATTGGTGCGGGCACTAGACTCAGAAGAAGACTTCAGAGCTCCATCTGGATCTCTGATTAACCTTGCCCGAAGAATTAGGGTTTTTTGGTTTTTAATAAGAGTTGACTAGATCAACTTAATTTAGCTTGAGTCTACATTACCTGCATTTTATTTTGTTGAGTCATGTTGACTCAATAGTGGACTAGGGTTTCAAAATGGGATGTTACACTTTCTTCCAAGACCAGGCAAGTGGACACCACACTCCCAGCCACACTCCCAGTCCAGGGGGCGCCATATCCACATCCAGCAGCTTTTGGTCCCCACTCCACAGATGGCAACCTCCTTCTCTCATGCGCCAGATAAGGAGAAGTCCACCAAGAGACCACCAATCAAGGGGCGGCCAAGACTTTCCCAAGAATTCCAAAACAAAGAAGAGAAGAAATTCTCTTGGAAGAGAACTTCAAGGGGGCGCCCACTACCTGCCAAAAACAATCAAAACAAAGATGGGAAGGACCTTGACTTAGGGAGGAAGAAAAGGAGGAGTCCAAAAGAGTTGATCCAGGGAAGGAAGAAAATTTTTCTTGAAAATCCAAGCAAGGTGGCGCCATCTACCTGTCATTTATAACCCAAATCCTATTTTTTTGGTATTTTGGCCGACCATATATAAGGGATTTGCCCTAATTTGGAGATCCCCTCCTTTAGTCCCACATGGGAAGATGTGAAACCCTCCTCCCTTGTAATGCCTTATAAATTAAACCCCTCTTGTAAGTTTACAACAATCAGATGAATGAAAGAAATTTTTCTTGAGCAAACTTGTGTTTTCTCTTGTCCGCACTTGCTTCCAGGTGTTGAGCTCCGTGAGGGAGTAAATCCGGGTTCCCCAGGAACCTTGAGGAGGTGTGAGATCTCCAAAACCCAAACCCTAGGTTAGCCACTTCTACTCCAAAACCCTAGCCGCCCACCATCCACTTCAATCCACCAAACCCTAGCCTATTCCACTTCCCACGGCCTCTCTCTCCAAGTCCAGGCGGACCACCAGCATCCAGCTATAGTCCGGATACTTCAGATCCAAAGCTCTTTCTAGAGGGAGTCGAATTAGCCTTCAAGAGAATCCGGATCTCAGCGACATCAGCCTTTAAGTTCTTCGAACTGGTAAATCCTTCCCTGAGTCTCTGAATCCATCTCTTGTTTTTCTTCTTCCCGGTTCTTGAGTCCAGGAGAAGCCGACCAAACCACGAGGCCAGTATTGGAGGATCCATTGCGAAGATAGCCGAATCCGAGGATCCAACAATCTGCTCGAGAGAGTTCTTCCACCCAAATTCTGTGAAGATCACTGTCTGGTTGGTAAACCATCTCTTCTCTTTATTTCTGTCCTGTTGAAAGTTCAGAGTGAAACCCTAGGTCTGGGAGTTTCTCAACCCCCAGCGATCCGTTACTTCTGAACTACTCTGATAACTTAGCTTCTTCTAAATTGTGCTTTCAATCCTTACCTAGTTTCCATCAACTTAGTTTACTTTACTTTGAGTCGAGGCCGACATCTGAAAATATTAAAAAAACAACAAAAAAATAATTAATCTTAAATTTACTTCCGCATACGCTTCTTTGTTCTTTGTTCTGTATCATTTTTGGTATCAGAGCTTTCGTTCTGCATCATTTTTGGTATCAGAGACCTGTCTAGGGTTTCTGTTTTGATTGCTTGTTTGAGTCTCTCTCTTTTTACTTTGTCTGCTCGAAGTAGACTCCCCATGATGTCCGGTCCTAGGAACGAAGCGAGGTGCAAACCTCCTCTTCCCATTCCACGGGGTGTTCCTAGGGCGTGTAGGGGATCCGTTGGGTTACAACTTCGTAGCAGGAATTGTAAACGGGTAAGTACTCTGTTTCAAACCCATAATTATCCTGTTACAGGAATTATTTCTCATTGCAGTTAACTCCAAATTCGGTGATTTTTGTTTTTCTGAAACCAGTATAATTGAAGCTATTTTGCATAGTTTTCCTGTGATTTATTGATTTCCGTGAGATTTCTGAGAATTAAATTACTGCAACACTATTTTTGTGTTCCTACAATTCAATTATTTTTTTAGTGCTCATCTCTTAATTCATCTTAAGGGCATTTGAGTATCTAAGATAAGGGGAGGAGTTGATAACCTATCCTTAGCCCAAAATCACCACCCACTCATTCGAACCTAAGCCTTTAATCTTAAAATTAATTAGACCTAATTTGCCCTAGTGGGCTAGGGACACCAACAAGTCGGGTCTAGGCTAGTGTTGAGTCAGGTTGTCTAGTTACTCTGTGTGTGCTTTGTACTCAGTGTCTAGAACGGTGGTTCAGGGATTCTATCCCGAAGGGCTTATGTGCTGGTCCGCCTACCTGGCCAATCACTGATTGGTGTCTAGGATTGGCAATTAGGGACCTAACACTCCCCTTACACCTGCCTGGCTGAGTCCTGATTTACTACAGGCTAGCTTGCCACTCTGATTGGGCATCTAGTTTGGGCTCTAGGTCTAGTTAGCCCGTAGTCGTTTCAGTCGAGTCTCATTTGGTGTGCTTGCTTGCATCATCATGTCCACTCGGAACGGAGTACCCTACCAACCCGGTCAAACCCAACCTGATTTAGAGGCCATGATTAGAACTCTTACCGAAAGTATGACCAAATTGAGTCAGGATATGACTGATACTGTTGCCCAGTTTAGAGATTGAGCCCAGGTACTTAAGGAGCCTAGGCACCGAAATTGGACCCCCGACTCAGAATTTGGTAGACCCCAACCTCATCCACACCCAGAGCCTAGGAGACCTTTATACTGGGATCCTGAACCTAATCATTGGAGGTTTGATCTAAGAGCCTATGACCATGATCTTGCCCCTGAGTCTAGCCCTAGGAGCCTATACCCATACTTGGTTGACTCAGAGAAGGGACCCGTTAGGAACACCGAACCTTATGCACCCACTTTTGATGGAAGACAAGAGACATATATTAAGTGGGAAGAACAAATGGATCGATATTTTGAGTGCACTAACATCTCGGAATTAGGACAAGTTAGGTTGGCCAAAACCAAGTTCACCAAACATGCTAGGTCGCATTGGTATGCTATTGAGCGTGAGTGTTATCAAAGAAAAGAGGAGATATATACTTGGAGAGATATGCGAAGTAAGTAGAGAGATAGGTACCTAGGTAGATCCTATGAGAAAAGACTTTTAGACCAATGGTACCAATTATGACAAGGTAATAGGCCTGTGTCTAAATATATCAAGGACTTCCAGTGGTATGACATGAAATGCAATACCATTGAGACCGAAGCTCAGATCACATCGAGGTTTAGGGTTGGGTTACACCCAGACATTTATAGGAAGCTATGCCTTGAAAGGACCAATAAGTTAGACCGAGCCTACCAAGAAGCCCAAGACTATGAGTGGTCTTTAAGATATAACCAATCAAGTACTTTGGACTTAAAGCTAACCTCTACCAACTTGAGTCAAGTTCCGATTGATCCGACATCCGTAGTGAACCAGACTTTTGTTTGTCAATTCTTACTTGTGTCACCTCTTGACCAGAAGGATAACACTGAGAAGGAGTTAGGCATGGCCATCCCAAAATTAGTTGACCCGACCAGAGCCGTACTTAAAGAGGAATCAAAGGAGAATAGATTAGAACCTTTCAGTGAGATTGAGGAAGAAATATATGAGCCTGACATAAGTTTGATAGATGAATATGAAGAAGAATTTGAGGATATCTCTCCCAATAATTCAATTAACCAACTCCTACCTAATGGGGTTATTGAGGGGACCCCTGCCACTCAAGGAATTCAGGAGCTAACCCTAAGAGAAGACCCTTTTGAGGAAGTTCAGGAAGAGGAAATTACACCAAATGAAAGTTTAAGTGAGAATACCCCTGAACTCATTGAGGAATCCAAAGAAGACACCCCTGAGTCAAATCTGGTAGAGAAGTGTGAAGAAGGAAGGGGTTCACAAGAATTGCCCATTGAGAAGGTCCAAGAACAAGAAAAAGACAGTAGCTTAGAGGACTTTCTAGATAAACATTCCAAAGACCTTCCTGATATCCTTCCACCTTCTAGGAGCACCCAGCCTATCCTAGAACTTGCACTTGTAGACCCTCCGAGAGCAAATCATGAGGTTTGGATGAGTGCACCTATAGAACAATGTCCTCATTTTAAGGTCGTCCTGAATAACCAAGGTTTGTTTCTTGTTTCCGATAAGCCACCTCAAAACTCTGATTCTTATTTCCTACCCTTTCCTGAATCTTCTCATGTTTATAGAGCTATAGGATTACACTTTACTGAGATCTGTAGATTGCAAGACTCCTTAGAACCTATTAGGTTTGCCACCTACTTCTGGAAGACCTTATGGCACCTACTAGGCATCCATAATAAGTTTTCATGCTCTGCATGCCCTCCTCCGACCCAAGGTCAAACCTAGAGAGCCTTAGTTTGTTAGGTTTAGACCTAGGGTTCCTTTGTAATAAAGTCCATTCTTTAGGAATGCGTCGTCAATCTAGTTTAGTTTTTCTTGACCCTTCACTAGGCTTTGGCTCAGATTTTGGTTTGATTGAGAGCACCAGGAATTGGGATTTGTATTTTGTCCAGGGCTGAAATTGCATTCAATGTTTCGATCAATAGGTCTATAGGCTAGAGTCCCTTTGAAATTGTTCATGGATACAAGCCTCACACACCACTTGATCTGATTTCACTATTAGTCCACACACACAAGTCTCTTGATGCACTTGCATTGCATGTAAAGGACTTGCATTAAGAAATTCATGCCAAAATAAATTTAAGTAATGAAACTTATAAGAAGTTGGCTAATTCTCAAAGGCGAGTCAAAACTTTTGTTGAGGGAGACTATGTAATGATTAGGTTAAGGCCTGAACGGTTTCCTCCTGGAACCGTTAGAAAGTTACATGCTAGAGGAGCTGGACCATTTAGAGTGGTGAAGAGAGTAGGATCCAATGCCTATATGCTCGAGTTGCCTCCAGAACTAGGCATTAGCTCCACTTTCAATATTACCGACCTAGTAGAGTATAGAGAGCCAGCTGTGATTCCCAGTGAGGCTTTTGAACCTAATCCTGCTCTTGAGAGTGAACCCAACCCTGTGTGTCCACAAACAAACTGGCCTGTGAGGAAAGAGCAGATTGAAAAGATCCTGGATGATTAGGTTATCTCTACTCGTAATCAAGGATACCAAAGATACCTGGTCTGCTGGCAAGGAAGGCCAGATTCTGATGACTCTTGGATCTCCCGAGAAGAATTACAAGAATTGGACCCAGACCTCTTGGAGAGATACCAGAGCCAACTTGATCCATACTCGACAGGGTTGAGTTCCTCCCACCCTGGGAGAATTGGTGCGGGCACCAGACTCAGAAGAAGACTTCAGAGCTCCATCTGGATCTCTGATTAACCTTGCCCGAAGAATTAGGGTTTTTGGCTTGTAATAAGGGTTGACTTGATCAACTCAATTTTAGTTTGAGTCTGTATTACCTGCATTTTTATTTTGTTGAGTCATGTTGACTCAGTAGTGGACTAGGGCTTCAACCTGGGGGTGTTACATTTTCTCCCAAGGCCAAGCAAGTGGGCACCACACTCCCAGCCATACGCCTGAGTCCAGGGGGCGCCACATCTCCATCCAGCAGGCTTTGGTCCCCACACCATAGATAGCAGCTCCCCTCTTTCATGCGCCAATTGAGGAGAAATCCACCAGGGGTCCACAAATCAAGGGGGCGGCCCAAGACTTCCGAAAAGAACCAAACTATGAAAGGGAAGAAATTATCTTGGAGAGAAATTCAAGGAGGCACCCATTACCTGCCAGAAATACTCAAAACAAAGTTAGAAGGAGCCATAACTTGGGGAGAAAGAAAATGAGGTATCCAAAAAGGGTTGAGCCATGAAAGGAAGGAGATTTCTCTTGAAAAGCAAGGTTAGGAGGTGCCCTAATCATTCCAACTAAAGCCAGATATAAAAGGCAACAAATTTTCTCTTGGAGGGCAAGGTTAAAAGGTGCCCAAACACTTCCGGTTAAGGCCAAGCATAGAAGGAAAAAAAATATTTTCTTGGAGGTCAAGACAAGGAGGCGCCACCCACTTTCCTTTTTGAAGCTTCAATCAACTTTGGAATTAATTGGCCGGCCATATGAGTAGGGATTGATATCCTAATTTGAAGATCCCCTCTTTTAGTCCCACATGGGAAGATGTAAAACCCTACTCTCTTGTAATGGCCTATAAATTAAACCCCCATGTAAGTTTGAAAAGAATCAGATGAATGAAACCAAATTTTTTTTTTTTTTTAAAAAAAAGATGAATGAAACCAAATTTTTTTTAGTGAGCAAACTCTGTGTTTTCTCTCTTCCGCACTTGCATCCAGGTGTTGAGCTCCGTGAGGGAGTAAATTTGGGTTCCCCAGGAACCTTGAGGAGGTGTGAGATCTCCAAAACCCAAACCCTAGGTTAGCCACTTCTACTCCAAAACCCTAGCTGCCCACCATGGTGCGGGCACCAGACTCAGAAGAAGACTTCAGAGCTCCATCTGGATCTCTGATTAACCTTGCCCGAAGAATTAGGGTTTTTTGGTTTTTAATAAGATTGACTAGATCAACTTAATTTAGCTTGAGTTTACATTACCTGCATTTTATTTTGTTGAGTCATGTTGACTCAGTAGTGGACTAGGGTTTCAAAATGGGATGTTACACTTTCTTCCAAGACCAGGCAAGTGGACACCACACTCCCAACCACACTCCCAATCCAGGGGGCGCCATATCCACATCCAGTAGCTTTTGGTCCCCACTCCACAGATGGCAACCTCCTTCTCTCATGCGCCAGATAAGGAGAAGTCCACCAAGAGACCACCAATCAAGGGGGCGGCCAAGACTTTCCCAAGAATTCCAAAACAAAGAAGGGAAGAAATTCTCTTGGAAGAGAACTTCAAGGGGGCGCCCACTACCTGCCAAAAACAATCAAAACAAAGATGGGAAGGACCTTGACTTAGGGAGGAAGAAAAGGAGGAGTCCAAAAGAGTTGATCCAGGGAAGGAAGAAAATTTTTCTTGAAAATCCAAGCAAGGTGGCGCCATCTACCTGCCATTTATAACCCAAATCCTATTTTTTTGGTATTTTGGCCGACCATATGTAAGGGATTTTCCCTAATTTGGAGATCCCCTCCTTTAGTCCCTTGTAAGTTTACAACAATGATGAATGAAAGAAATGAGCAAACTTTTGTTTTCTCTTGTCCGCACTTGCTTCCAGGTGTTGAGCTCCGTGAGGGAGTAAATCCGGGTTCCCCAGGAACCTTGAGGAGGTGTGAGATCTCCAAAACCCAAACCCTAGGTTAGCCACTCAATTCCCAAACCCTAGCCGCCATCACCCTTCTCTTTCCACCAAGCCCTAGTCTTTTCCTCTTCTCACGGCCACCTTCGCCAAGTCCTGGCCGACCACCAGCATCCGACTCCAGTCCAGATACTGCAGATCTACAGCAATTCTAAGAGGAAGTCAGATCGGCCTCCAGGAGAATTCGATTTTAGCAACTTCAGCTTTCAAGTTCTTCAACCTGGTAAGATCTTTTTTTGAGTTTCTGAATTCCATCATTTGTTCCTCTTCTTTTCCAGATCTTAAGTCCAGGAGAAGCCGACCAAACCACGAGACCAGTATTGGAGGATCCATTACGAAGATAGCCGACTCCGAGGATCCCATAATCTGTTCGAGAGATTTCTTCCACCAGAATCCTGAGAAGATCACTGTCTGGTGAGTAAACCGTCCCTCCTCTCTATTTCTGTTCTGTTGAAAGTTCAGAGCGAAACCCTAGGTCTGGGAGTTTCTCAACCCCCAGCGATCCGTTACTTCTGAACTACTCTGATAATTTGGTTCCTTCTAAACTGTGCTTTCAATCTTTACTTAGTTTCCTTCAACGTAGTTTAGCTTTACTTTGAGTCAAAGCCAATTTCTGAAATATATATATATAAAAAAAAAAAAAAAATTTAATCTTAATTTTACTTCCGCATACGCTTCTTTGTTCTTTGTTCTGCATCATTTTTGGTATCAGAGCGTTCTGTTCTACATCATTTTGGTATCAGAGCTTCCGTTCTGCATCATTTTTGGTATCAGAGCCCTGTCTAGGGTTTCTGTTTGATTGCTTGTTTGAGTCCCTCTCTTTTTACTTTGTCTGCTCGAAGTAGACTCCCCAGGACGTCCGGTCCTAGGAACGAAGTGAGGTGCAAACCTCCTCTTCCCATTCCACGGGGTGTTCCTAGGGCGTGTAGGGGATCCGTTGGGTTACAACTTCGTAGCAGAAATTGTAAATGGGGAAGTGCTCTGTTTTCAGTTCGTAATTGCCCTGTTACAGGAATTATTTCTCATTGCAGTTAACTCTAAATTCAGTGATTTTTATTTTGCTAAAACTATTATAATTGAAACTAATTTTTGTAATTTTCTGATGATTTATTGGTTTCCGTGCAATTTCTGAGAATTAAATTACTACAACTCTATTTTTGTGTTCTGTAATTCATTTACTTTTGAGTGTTCATCTCTTAATTCAACTTAAGGGCATTTGAGCATCTAAGATAAGGGGAGGAGTTGATAACCTCTCCTTAGCCCAAAACCACCACCCCTTCATTCGAACCTAAGCCTTTAATCTAAAATTGATTAGACCTAATTTGCCCTAGTGGGCTAGGGACATCAACAAGTCGGGTCAAGGCTAGTGTTGAGTAAGTTTGTCTGGTTACTCTGTGTATGCTTTGTACTCAGTGTCTAGAATGGTGGTTCAGGGATTCCATCCCGAAGGGCTTGTGTGCTGGTCCGCCTACCTGGCCAATCTCTGATTGGTGTCTAGGATTGGCATTCAGGGACCTAACACTCCCCTTACACCTGCCTGGCTGAGTCCCGAGTTACTACAGGCTAGCTTGCCACTCTGATTGGTCATCTAGTTTGGACTCTAGGTCTAGTGAGCCAGTAGTCGCTTTAGTCTAGTCACATTCTGTGTGCTTGCTTGCATCATCATGTCTTCCCAGAATGGAGTACCCTACCAACCTAGTCAAACCCAACCAGATTTAGAGGCCATGATTAGAAATCTTACCGAAAGTATGACCAAATTGAGTCAGGACATGAATGAGGGTTTTTCCCAGTTTAGGGATCGAGTCCAAGTACTTGAGAAACGTAGACATCAAAATTGGACCCCTGATCCAAAATTTAATAGGCCCCAACCTCACGCATGCCAAGAACCTAGGAGGACCTTATACCGTGATCCCGAGCATAACCTTAGGAAGCCTAACCATGATATCTATAGTGTGGATCGTGTCTATGAGAGGTCCTTACAATATTCTAGACCAGTCACTCGACAACCCAAGTCTTCTAGATCAAACCATTTAGATCCACACCCATGCCCAAGTAAGGTCTCTACTAGCTTGAAACCCAGTGTGACCCAGGTTCCTATATCTCAAGAATGTTTGTTTTGTGGAGAAAGAGGCCATAAATCTAGTCAGTGCCCATGCATAGGACTGGCTTGTGCATAGCTAAGTGGTAAGAATCCTAAGGATGACATTAATGAGGGAGAACCCAAGCCTACCAATGAGGAAGAAAGGTTAGGTATGACAAGCCTAGGATCAGTTGACCCGACTATCACTGACTCGAAACCCATTGAAGATGGCATCGAGGAAGTATATGATGCTGGCTTGAGTCTACTTGATGAATATGAGGGGGAAGAACTTGAAGAATATGACATTGATACTATTGGTTCCTCACCTGAGGAGACCTTGGAAAACAACCAATTGGTAGGACCTAGTTCAGAAATTAAAGAGATTTGTGAGAACCATGTTCCTTTAGTCAAATACCCCCAGGAAGAACTCATAGTGTTAGCCCGAGCTATTAGTTCGTACCCTCGAATGACAGTCATTCCCCAAGTACCAATTGAAGATCTTTGCACTGAACTGTTTAAGTTTGCCCACCCTATGGTAGATCCTCTCCTTAGGATGACTGAATCAAGCCTCTTACAATTGGACCTTGTCCCATGCTCAGCCACTAAGGTCTCTCCCGTAATCTCAGTTGGACATCCTTTTCTTGAGCGGATTGATTCACCCAGTCCTGTAGAAGTCCTCCTTATAACCCCAGACCCCTTCCTTCGCATGACTGACCTACCCTTCTATAGAGTATACCTTTCCTCACCCATAGGTCAAATTTCAAGTCTTGAGGTCATCATCCATAGGCCCTTCCATGAATCATTCTCTAATCCATTTCTTGAGAAAGTGAATCATTATTTGCTTAGAGAACAAACCTTAACTGTTGCAATCACATATCCTAGGCTACTCCCCGAACCATCTCTTGATCCATTCCTGGGAGTAGCAAACTTTTCCTTTCGTAAGGATGACCAGTTGACATTCATAGATCACCATTCAAACCTTCAGGTCACCACCTTTAGCCAGCAGGTAATTCGAGACTCCACCTCATATTTCCTCCCTTTCTCTAGGACTTCCAATGCTTCTTACACCATCCAAGTATACTTTGTTAAAGTCTTTAGAGTGAATCATGTGTCAGAATCTATTAGGTTTGCCACCTACTTCTGGAAGACCTTATGGCACCTACTAGGCACCCATGATAAGTTTTCATGCTCTGCATGCCATCCTCCGACCCAAGGTCAAACCTAGAGAGCCGTAGTTTGTTAGGTTTAGACCTAGGGTTCCTTTGAATAAAGTACATTCTTTAGGAATGCATCGTCAGTCGAGTTTAGGACATTGTCTCATATTTTGATTGAGTGAGAATACCAGGAATTGGGATTTGTATTTACCCAGGGCTAAATTTGCATATAATGTTCCGATCAATAGGTCTATAGGCTAGAGCCCCTTTGAAATTGTTCATGGATTCAAGCCTCACACACCACTTGATCTGATTTCACTATTAGTCCACACACACGGGTCTCTTAGTCTGCCGAAGTTTTTGCACAGCATATAAAAGACTTGCATAAAGAAATTCAAGCCAAAATAAATTTAAGTAACGAAACTTATAAGAAATTGGCTGATTCTCAAAGGTGAGTCAAAACTTTTGACGAAGGAGACTATGTAATGATTAGGTTAAGGCCTTAACGGTTTCCTCCTGGAACCGTTAGAAAGTTACATGCTAGGGGAGCTGGACCATTTAGAGTGGTAAAGAGAGTAGGATCCAATGCCTATGTGCTCGAGTTGCCTCCAGAACTAGGCATTAGCTCCACTTTCAACATTACAGACCTAGTAGAGTATAGGGAGCCAGCTGTGATTCCCAGTGAGGCTTTTGAACCTAATCCTGCTCTTGAGAGTGAACCTGACCCTGTGTGTCCACCAACAAATTGGCCTGTGAGGAAAGAGCAGATTGAAAAGATCCTGGATGATCAGGTTATCTCTACTCGTAATCGAGGATACCAAAGATACCTGGTCCGCTGGCTAGGAAGGCCAGATTCTGATGACTCTTGGATCTCCCGAGAAGAGTTACAAGAGCTGGACCCAGACCTCTTGGAGAGATACCAGAGCCAACTTGATCCTTACTCGACAGGGTCGAGTTCCTCCCACCCTGGGAGAATTGGTGCGGGCACCAGACTCAGAAGAAGACTTCAGAGCTCCATCTGGATCTCTGATTAACCTTGCCCGAAGAATTAGAATTTTTTGGTTTTTAATAAGAGTTGACTAGATCAACTTAATTTAGCTTGAGTCTACATTACCTGCATTTTATTTTGTTGAGTCATGTTGACTCAGTAGTGGACTAGGGTTTCAAAATGGGATGTTACACTTTCTTCCAAGACCAGGCAAGTGGACACCACACTCCCAGCCACACTCCCAGTCCAGGGGGCGCCATATCCACATCCAGCAGCTTTTGGTCCCCACTCCACAGATGGCAACCTCCTTCTCTCATGCGCCAGATAAGGAGAAGTCCACCAAGAGACCACCAATCAAGGGGGCGGCCAAGACTTTCCCAAGAATTCCAAAACAAAGAAGGGAAGAAATTCTCTTGGAAGAGAACTTCAAGGGGGCGCCCACTACCTGCCAAAAACAATCAAAACAAAGATGGGAAGGACCTTGACTTAGGGAGGAAGAAAAGGAGGAGTCCAAAAGAGTTGATCCAGGGAAGGAAGAAAAATTTTCTTGAAAATCCAAGCAAGGTGGCGCCATCTACCTGCCATTTATAACCCAAATCCTATTTTTTTGGTATTTTGGCCGACCATATGTAAGGGATTTGCCCTAATTTGGAGATCCCCTCCTTTAGTCCCACATGGGAAGATGTGAAATCCTCCTCCCTTGTAATGCCTTATAAATTAAACCCCTCTTGTAAGTTTACAACAATCAGATGAATGAAAGAAATTTTTCTTGAGCAAACTTGTGTTTTCTCTTGTCCGCACTTGCTTCCAGGTGTTGAGCTCCGTGAGGGAGTAAATCCGGGTTCCCCAGGAACCTTGAGGAGGTGTGAGATCTCCAAAACCCAAACCCTAGGTTAGCCACTCAATTCCCAAACCCTAGCCGCCATCACCCTTCTCTTTCCACCAAGCCCTAGTCTTTTCCTCTTCTCATGGCCACCTTCGCCAAGTCCTGGCCGACCACCAGCATCCGACTCCAGTCCAGATACTGCAGATCTACAGCAATTCTAAGAGGAAGTCAGATCGGCCTCCAGGAGAATTCGATTTCAGCAACTTCAGCTTTCAAGTTCTTCAACCTGGTAAGATCTTTTCTTGAGTTTCTGAATTCCATCATTTGTTCCTCTTCTTTTCCAGATCTTGAGTCCAGGAGAAGCCGACCAAACCACGAGACCAGTATTGGAGGATCCATTGCGAAGATAGCCGACTCCGAGGATCCCATAATCTGTTCGAGAGATTTCTTCCACCAGAATCCTGAGAAGATCACTGTCTGGTGAGTAAACCGTCCCTCCTCTCTATTTCTGTTCTGTTGAAAGTTCAGAGCGAAACCCTAGGTCTGGGAGTTTCTCAACCCCCAGCGATCCGTTACTTCTGAACTACTCTGATAATTTGGTTCCTTCTAAACTGTGCTTTCAATCTTTACTTAGTTTCCTTCAACATAGTTTAGCTTTACTTTGAGTCAAAGCCAATTTCTGAAATATATATATAAAAAAAAAAAAAAATTAATCTTAATTTTACTTCCGCATACGCTTCTTTGTTCTTTGTTCTGCATCATTTTTGGTATCAGAGCGTTCTGTTCTACATCATTTTGGTATCAGAGCTTCTGTTCTGCATCACACCATCCACTTCAATCCACCAAACCCTAGCCTATTCCACCTCCCACGGCCTCTCTCTCCAAGTCCAGGCGGACCACCAGCATCCAGCTACAGTCCGGATACTTCAGATCCAAAGCTCTTTCCAGAGGGAGTCGAATCAGCCTTCAAGAGAATCCGGATCTCAGCGACATCAGCCTTCAAGTTCTTCGAACTGGTAAATCCTTCCCTGAGTCTCTGAATCCATCTCTTGTTTTTCTTCTTCCCAGATCTTGAGTCCAGGAGAAGCCGACCAAACCACGAGGCCAGTATTGGAGGATCCATTACGAAGATAGCCGAATCCGAGGATCCAACAATCTGCTCGAGAGAGTTCTTCCACCCAAATTCTGTGAAGATCACTGTCTGGTTGGTAAACCATCTCTTCTCTTTATTTCTGTCCTATTGAAAGTTCAGAGCGAAACCCTAGGTCTGGGAGTTTCTCAACCCCCAGCGATCCGTTACTTCTGAACTACTCTGATAACTTAGCTTCTTCTAAATTGTGCTTTCAATCCTTACCTAGTTTCCATCAACTTAGTTTACTTTACTTTGAGTCAAGGCCGACTTCTGAAAATATTAAAAAAACAACAAAAAATAATTAATCTTAAATTTACTTTCGCATACGCTTCTTTGTTCTTTGTTCTGCATCATTTTTGGTATCAGAGCTTTCGTTCTGCATCATTTTTGGTATCAGAGCCCTGTCTAGGGTTTCTGTTTTGATTGCTTGTTTGAGTCTCTCTCTTTTTACTTTGTCTGCTCGAAGTAGACTCCCCAGGACGTCCGGTCCTAGGAACGAAGCGAGGTGCAAACCTCCTCTTCCCATTCCACGGGGTGTTCCTAGGGCGTGTAGGGGATCTGTTGGGTTACAACTTCGTAGCAGGAATTGTAAACGGGGAAGTACTCTGTTTCAAGCTCGTAATTATCCTGTTGCAGGAATTATTTCTCATTACAGGTAACTCCAGATTCGGTGATTTTTGTTTTTCTAAAACCAGTATATTGAAGCTATTTTGCATAATTTTCCTGTGATTTATTGGTTTCTGTGAGATTTCTAAGAATTAAATTACTGCAACTCTATTTTTGTGTTCCTGCAATTCAATTATTTTTTTAGTGCTCATCTCTTAATTCATCTTAAGGGCATTTGAGCATCTAAGATAAGGGGAGGAGTTGATAACCTCTCCTTAGCCCAAAACCACCACCCACTCATTCGAACCTAAGCCTTTAATCTTAAAATTAATTAGACCTAATTTGCCCTAGTGGGCTAGGGACACCAACAAGTCGGGTCTAGGCTAGTGTTGAGTCAGGTTGTCTAGTTACTCTGTGTGTGCTTTGTACTCAGTGTCTAGAACGGTGGTTCAGGGATTCTATCCCGAAGGGCTTGTGTGCTGGTCCGCCTACCTGGCCAATCACTGATTGGTGTCTAGGATTGGCAATTAGGGACCTAACACTCCCCTTACACCTGCCTGGCTGAGTCCTGATTTACTACAGGCTAGCTTGCCACTCTGATTGGGCATCTAGTTTGGGCTCTAGGTCTAGTTAGCCCGTAGTCATTTCAGTCGAGTCTCATTTGGTGTGCTTGCTTGCATCATCATGTCCACTCGGAACGGAGTACCCTACCAACCTGGTCAAACCCAACCTGATTTAGAGGCCATGATTAGAACTCTTACCGAAAGTATGACCAAATTGAGTCAGGATATGACTGATACTGTTGCCCAGTTTAGAGACCGAGCCCAAGTACTTGAGGAGCCTAGGCACCGAAATTGGACCCCCGACTCAGAATTTGGTAGACCCCAACCTCATCCACACCCAGAGCCTAGGAGACCTTTATACTGGGATCCTGAACCTAATCATTGGAGGTTTGATCTAAGAGCCTATGACCATGATCTTGCCCCTGAGTCTAGCCCTAGGAGCCTATACCCATACTTGGTTGACTCAGAGAAGGGACCCGTTAGGAACACCGAACCTTATGCACCCACTTTTGATGGAAGACAAGAGACATATATTAAGTGGGAAGAACAAATGGATCGATATTTTGAGTGCACTAACATCTCAGAATTAGGACAAGTTAGGTTGGCCAAAACCAAGTTCACCAAACATGCTAGGTCGCATTGGTATGCTATTGAGCGTGAGTGTTATCAAAGAAAAGAGGAGATATATACTTGGAGAGATATGCGAAGTAAGTTGAGAGATAGGTACCTAGGTAGATCCTATGAGAAAAGACTTTTAGACCAATGGTACCAATTGTGACAAGGTAATAGGCCTGTGTCTAAATATATCGAGGACTTCCAGTGGTATGACATGAAATGCAATACCATTGAGACCGAAGCTCAGATCACATCGAGGTTTAGGGTTGGGTTACACCCATACATTTATAGGAAGCTATGCCTTGAAAAGACTAATAAGTTAGACCGAGCCTACCAAGAAGCCCAAGACTATAAGTGGTCTTTAAGATATAACCAATCAAGTACTTTGGACTTAAAGCCAACCTCTACCAACTTGAGTCAAGTTCCGATTGATCCGACATCCGTAGTGAACTAGACTTTTGTTTGTCAATTCCCACTTGTGTCACCTCTTGACCAGAAGGATAACACTGAGAAGGAGTTAGGCATGGCCATCCCAAAATTAGTTGACCGACCAGAGCCGTACTTAAAGAGGAATCAAAGGAGAATAGATTAGAACCTTTCAGTGAGATTGAGGAAGAAATATATGAGCCTGACATAAGTTTGATAGATGAATATGAAGAAGAATTTGAGGATATCTCTCCCAATAATTCAATTAACCAACTCCTACCTAATGGGGTTATTGAGGGGACCCCTGCCACTCAAGGAATTCAGGAGCTAACCCTAAGAGAAGACCCTTTTGAGGAAGTTCAGGAAGAGAAAATTACACCAAATGAAAGTTTAAGTGAGAATACCCCTGAACTCATTGAGGAATCCAAAGAAGACACCCCTGAGTCAAATCTGGTAGAGAAGTGTGAAGAAGGAAGGGGTTCACAAGAATTGTCCATTGAGAAGGTCCAAGAACAAGAAAAAGATAGTAGCTTAGAGGACTTTCTAGATAAACATTCCAAAGACCTTCCTGATATCCTTCCACCTTCTAGGAGCACCCAGCCTATCCTAGAACTTGCACTTGTAGACCCTCCGAGAACAAATCATGAGGTTTGGATGAGTGCACCTATAGAACAATGTCCTCATTTTAAGATCGTCCTGAATAACCAAGGTTTGTTTCTTGTTTCCGATAAGCCACCTCAAAACTCTGATTCTTATTTCCTACCCTTTCCTGAATCTTCTCATGTTTATAGAGCTATAGGATTACACTTTACTGAGATCTGTAGATTGCAAGACTCCTTAGAACCTATTAGGTTTGCCACCTACTTCTGGAAGACCTTATGGCACCTACTAGGCATCCATAATAAGTTTTCATGCTCTGCATGCCCTCCTCCGACCCAAGGTCAAACCTAGAGAGCCTTAGTATGTTAGGTTTAGACCTAGGGTTCCTTTGTAATAAAGTCCATTCTTTAGGAATGCGTCGTCAATCTAGTTTAGTTTTTCTTGACCCTTTACTAGGCTTTGGCTCAGATTTTGGTTTGATTGAGAGCACCAGGAATTGGGATTTGTATTTTGTCCAGGGCTGAAATTGCATTCAATGTTTCGATCAATAGGTCTATAGGCTAGAGTCCCTTTGAAATTGTTCATGGATACAAGCCTCACACACCACTTGATCTGATTTCACTATTAGTCCACACACACAAGTCTCTTGATGCACTTGCATTGCATGTAAAGGACTTGCATTAAGAAATTCATGCCAAAATAAATTTAAGTAATGGAACTTATAAGAAGTTGGCTGATTCTCAAAGGCGAGTCAAAACTTTTGTTGAGGGAGACTTTGTAATGATTAGGTTAAGGCCTGAATGGTTTCCTCCTGGAACCGTTAGAAAGTTACATGCTAGAGGAGCTGGACCATTTAGAGTGGTGAAGAGAGTAGGATCCAATGCCTATGTGCTCGAGTTGCCTCCAGAACTAGGCATTAGCTCCACTTTCAACATTACAGACCTAGTAGAGTATAGAGAGCCAGCTGTGATTCCCAGTGAGGATTTTGAACCTAATCCTGCTCTTGAGAGTGAACCCAACCCTGTGTGTCCACCAACAAACTGGCCTATGAGGAAAGAGCAAATTGAAAAGATCCTGGATGATCAGGTTATCTCTACTCGTAATCGAGGATACCAAAGATACCTGGTCTGCTGGCAAGGAAGGCCAGATTCTGATAACTCTTGGATCTCCCGAGAAGAATTACAAGAATTGGACCCAGACCTCTTGGAGAGATACCAGAGCCAACTTGATCCATACTCGACAGGGTCGAGTTCCTCCCACCCTGGGAGAATTGGTGCGGGCACCAGACTCAGAAGAAGACTTTAGAGCTCCATCTAGATCTCTGATTAACCTTGCCCGAAGAATTAGGGTTTTTGGCTTGTAATAAGGGTTGACTTGATCAACTCAATTTTAGTTTGAGTCTGTATTACCTGCATTTTTATTTTGTTGAGTCATGTTGACTCAGTAGTGGACTAGGGCTTCAACCTGGGGGTGTTACATTTTCTCCCAAGGCCAAGCAAGTGGGCGCCACACTCCCAGCCATACGCCTGAGTCCAGGGGGTGCCACATCTCCATCCAGCAGGCTTTGGTCCCCACACCATAGATAGCAGCTCCCCTCTTTCATGCGCCAATTGAGGAGAAATCCACCAGGGGTCCACAAATCAAGGGGGCGGCCCAAGACTTCCGAAAAGAACCAAACTATGAAAGGGAAGAAATTCTCTTGGAGAGAAATTCAAGGAGGCGCCCATTACCTGCCAGAAATAATCAAAACAAAGTTAGAAGGAGCCATAACTTGGGGAGAAAGAAAAGGAGGTATCCAAAAAGGGTTGAGCCGTGAAAGGAAGGAGATTTCTCTTGAAAAGCAAGGTTAGGAGGCGCCCTAATCATTCCAACTAAAGCCAGATATAAAAGGCAACAAATTTTCTCTTGGAGGGCAAGGTTAAGAGGTGCCCAAACACTTCCAGATAAGGCCAAGCATAGAAGGAAAAAAAATATTTTCTTGGAGGTCAAGACAAGGAGGCGCCACCCACTTTCCTTTTTGAAGCTTCAATCAACTTTGGAATTAATTGGCCGGCCATATGAGTAGGGATTGATATCCTAATTTGAAGATCCCCTCCTTTAGTCCCACATGGGAAGATGTAAAACCCTACTCTCTTGTAATGGCCTATAAATTAAACCCCCATGTAAGTTTGAAAAGAATCAGATGAATGAAACCAATTTTTTTTTTTTTTTTAAAAAAAAAGATGAATGAAACCAAATTTTTTTTAGTGAGCAAACTCTGTGTTTTCTCTCTTCCGCACTTGCATCCAGGTGTTGAGCTCCGTGAGGGAGTAAATCTGGGTTCCCCAGGAACCTTGAGGAGGTGTGAGATCTCCAAAACCCAAACCCTAGGTTAGCCACTTCTACTCCAAAACCCTAGCCGCCCACCATCCACTTCAATCCACCAAACCCTAGCCTATTCCACCTCCCACGGCCTCTCTCTCCAAGTCCAGGCCAACCACCAGCATCCAGCTACAGTCCAGATACTTTAGATCCAAAGCTCTTTCTAGAGGGAGTCGAATCAGCCTTCAAGAGAATCCGGATCTCAGCGACATCAGCCTTCAAGTTCTTCGAACTGGTAAATCCTTCCCTGAGTCTCTGAATCCATCTCTTGTTTTTCTTCTTCCCAGATTTTGAGTCCAGGAGAAGCCGACCAAACCACGAGGCCAGTATTGGAGGATCCATTGCGAAGATTTCCGAATCTGAGGATCCAACAATCTGCTCGAGAGAGTTCTTCCACCGAAATTCTGTGAAGATCACTGTCTGGTTGGTAAACCATCTCTTCTCTTTATTTCTATCCTGTTGAAAGTTCAGAGCGAAACCCTAGGTCTGGGAGTTTCTCAAACCCCAGCGATCCGTTACTTCTGAACTACTCTGATAACTTAGCTTCTTCTAAATTGTGCTTTCAATCCTTACCTAGTTTCCATCAACTTAGTTTACTTTACTTTGAGTCGAGGCCGACTTCTGAAAATATTAAAAAAACAACAAAAAAAGAATTAATCTTAAATTTACTTCCGCATACGCTTCTTTGTTCTTTGTTCTGCATCAAGGGCTCTTCACCCTGGGTCACCAGAGGCATTGCTTCATTCACATACTTCCTAAGGTAGCCGTGCTTAATCAGGCCTTCTATTTCCCTCTTCAGGTGGTGGCATTCCTCCATATTGTGGCCATAGTCCCGATGGAAGCGGCAGTAGCGGGACTTTTCCCTCTCGGTAGATGGCTTTAATGGGGGAGGTCTGCATAGAAAGCGATCATCCTCAATTTCCATCAGGATCTTCATTCTATGGGTGAGGAGAGGAGAGAACTTTTCTTCCTTGGCGGGGTCGACTCTAGGCCTCAGCCTCGGCCACTGAAAAGTGCCATCTTCTGAGCAGGAGGAGTAGATGTTTCCTCGATGGCTTGCCTCTTCAAGGGCCTCTCGTCGAACTTCCTTCTAGCATGGTCTGCCTCCTCTGCATGGATATACTTGTGGGCTCGGAGGAGGAGCTCCGAGTAAGTCTTCGAAGGCTTCTTGTCAAGGGAGTAGATAAAGCAGAAGGTCCGCAACCCCCTCTTTAGGGCCAGCATGGTGACCAGCTCATCGAGGAGGTAGATCTTCAGGGTGGCTGTCTTGAACCGGGACACGTACTCCTAGAGAGATTTTTGGTGCTGCTAATGGATCGTGAAGAGACTATCAGCTTCATGTGGCACCTTCCTGCATGCATTGAAGTATGCCATGAATCTTTTCTCCAACTGGGAGAAGGAATCTATACTCTCATACACGAGCCTGGAGAACCAATCTCAAGCAGCTTTCCATAAGGTGGCTGGGAAGGTGATGCAGAGGATAGCATTGGTAGCCCCCTAGACCCTCATAAGGGCCTTGTAGCTTTCTAGGTGATCCGGGGAATCGGTTGTTTCATCGTAGGGACCAACCTGTGGCATACAGAATTGGCTAGGGATCAATTCCTCTTGGATTCTGCAAGAGAAGGGGGGCAGATGTCGTAACCCACAGGCTCATTGAGGGAGCCCTGATTCTTTGCAAACCGGTGGGATAGATCCACCAACTCGCTCTCCTGCTCCTCGAGGTGCCTCTCTATTTGGCGGCGGATCACCTCATCTATGGACCCCTCTGTAGAGACCGTAGGAGGTGAAGGGTGGTTGGAATGGAGGAACTCCCACCTGAGTTCCTGACCACACTGGCATCATTGATGCGAGCACGCATCGTGGTTCGAGGAAAGGGATCGGCTCCCCCGGCCAGTTGGATCGTGCTGTGGCTTCTTTCCGATCGTCTAGTGGTCTTCTCGCGGGCAGGAAGCTACATGCAATGGCCCCTCCCGAAAGGATCGTAGGCTTGTATGAGGGTCGACGGCATGGGCTGCCGGTGTCCCTAGCTGCTGCTGAGTTTCTAGGAACCGGTGCCTTTGATGGAGCTAGCACACCACTGTGGCCAGTGCTTGGACCTGTTGGGCCAGTGCGGCGATCTGAGGATCCATTGGAAGTGGCTGTGGGGGAGCGGGGAGTTCTCTCTCCGGGCAATGGTCACCACGGTGAGAGGGATCTCCCGCTCAGCTAGTGGAGGCTTCGCCATCCTGCATGGTCACCATTAGACCATGGGCTTCCATGGATCTCTCCCTTGCAGTGGGGGACTCGATCTCGAACCAGTTTTTGCCCCCTACTTGGCACACCAATCTATTATCGCCAAGATCACCATGGCCTATAGCTATGACGTGTCAGGTTCCTGCGGGGCACTTGGTCATCTCTTCCGGTCGACTCCTTGGCTGGGTGACCCGTAAAATAGAGGAGACCCGGGCTAGGAATTTTGGTGGGGACACTCCAACGATCAAGTCAATGGGACGATCGAGGGGAACGGAACCTACACATAGAAGGTGAAAAATGGAACAGAGATGGGTTGAGAGAAACAAGAGAGAGCTTGGGAGGTTCACTAAAGTGGTTCCTTGCCCCTTTGCTCTCTCTGTTTGCTTACCTTTTCCTTTGTGTCTCCTCTTTCTGACCTTATGTATGTGGGGTGGCCCAGAGCAGGTCTAGGGCTTTGGCCAGGTGTCCCTTTTCATGTGCCCCCTCTGGGAGGGACTTATCATCGCCTGTGCCCTCCTCTGTGTCTGACCGGTCCTTAGGGTGGAACCCTTCCATTGAGGGTGTACGCCGGTGTGGTCCAAGTCTTGTCTTTCTGGTGATATGGTTCCCCGTGGAAGGAGCGGACGCCATGTGGTAGAGCTCCCTACCACAGTGAGGTGCTTCCATTCCTGGAGGGACCGTCGGAGCATCGCAAGGTCCTAGGGCCTTAATGGAGTACTCTTCTCATGAGAGGTTCAGGTATTGGGTCATGGGGTTTAAGGCCCCCAGCTGCACGGTCATCGATGTGGGGGCATGCTATAGGGTCCAGAACTTGTCAGGCCGCACGCCGCTCAGGGCATGGGGATGGTGTGTTGCAGAGTTTGAATTTATGGTAGGATGTGCACTACCCTCCGGAGGTTGCAGGCGGCCGGTAACCTCCTTGTCATGGTTTGAATTCTTGTTGACCCTTCTTTTACTGCTAGCGAGAATTTTTGGGCCCCCCGAGAGGCAAATAAAAGGGGGAGAGTCTCATCCTTGGCAGCATGAGCATGACCCCGGTTGGGAGCTGGCCTCAGGTGGAGGGTTAGCCTCATGAGCATGACCCCAGCTGGGAGCTGACCTCGGCAGGTGGGCTCACCTTGGCAGTATGAGCATGACCCTGACTGGAAGTTGGCCTCAGGTAGAGGGCTCGCCTCATGAGCATGACCCCGGCTGGGAGCTGACATCGGCTGGAGGGCTCACCTTGGCAGCATGAGCATGTCCCCGGCCAGGAATTGGCCTTAAGTGGAGGGCTCGTCTCATGAGCACGACCTCGGCTGGGAGCTGACCTCGGTAGGAGGGCTCGCATTGGTAGCATGAGCACGACCTCAGCTGGGAGCTGGCCTCAGGCGGAGGGCTCGCCTCATAAGCACGACCCTGGTTGGGAGCTGACCTTGGCAGGAGGGCTCATCTTGGCAGCATGAGCACGACCCCAGCCGGGAGCTGGTCTCAAACGGGGGGCTCACCTTATGAGCAGGACCCCAGCTGAGAGCTGACCTTGGTAGGAGGACTCGTCTTGGCTCTTCACCAGGCCACCGTATCCAGGTAGCGGGTCCCTTGCCATCATGGCTACCAACAGGGGCCCCACGTCCATGGAAGTGCCACATCAATGGAAGTGACATATCAATCATAATCTTAAAACAACAAAGTATAAAACACTACATATGATGAAACAAAATATCTTTTATTAATATCATACATGAGTCATAAAAATTTTATAGTTATGTTCCTATTTTATAAGAAATATGATTGGCTTTTAGGATACTATTCTTTCAAAGGACAGACCTTGAATAAAAAAGATGCTGAGTCAAAGGATAAGATAGCTACATCTATCCAAGTTCTCTTATAATATGTTATTAGCAACACACGGTATCAGAGATGGATACAACAGCGATGATGAGCAATGTCAATACAGTGCCACACTGGCCGCTACTACTTCCCCTCCCCCTGAATCTTCTATAGCCCCCCATCCTACTCCACTACCCGCCACTCATAATTAGAGATAATGAAATTATAGATTGATGCATCCAATTATTAAAGCTAGTTGTGCAAGAGCCAACGTGATACCATTATCCTCCATCAGGAAAATGTTTCATGAATGCATGAGCGACTTACATGCTAAAACTATCTTTAGTAGACTCCATCACATTCCTATATTTATTCAAAAGCCTATTTTTTATAAAAAAATTGGCATGAGCTTCACATTATCTTGTTTATCTAAATATTTTTATAATAAAGGTTTGAGTTGTCCACATAATGATAAATCCTATCTCTTCAATGGCCGTCCTTAGAAAACAAGCAAATAGAAGAAAAATCTTAAGGTTGCATTTGATGCATCCACTACAGTGAAACAGGGCATTAGCGATGCTTTTTTTGGTCTTTACCGATGCTTTTAAGCATCGCCAAGAAACCTCCCGACGCTTTTTAAAGCATCGCCAAAGCGTTGCCTGTGCAAGCATAGGGACGCCACCTACCGACGCTTTTAAAAGCATCGGCATTTCCCAAGACGGCTCTCTTGCTCCCTTGCTAGGTGGCACACCAAGACAGGTCCACCTTTGCCGAGGTTGAGCCAGGCCCTCTTGCTCCCTCGCCAGGTGGCACCCCAAGACGAGTCCACCTCTACCGAGGTCGAGCCAGGCCCTCCTGCTCCCTCGCCAGGTGGCACCCCAAGATGGGTCCACCTCTGCCGAGATCGAGCCAGGTCCTCCTGCTCCTTCGCCAGGTGGCACTCCAAGACGGGTCCACCTCGATCGAAGTCAAGCCCCTCTCTGCCACTCCACCAGGTGTCCACCCAGGAGGGATCCAACTCGGTCGAAGCTGGCGGCCCACCTGCTCCCTCGCTAGGTGGCACCCCAAGATGGGTCCACCTCTGCCAAGGTCGAGCCAGGCCCTCCTGCTCCCTCGCCAGGTGGCACCCCAAGATGGGTCCAGCTCTATCGAGGTCGAGCCAGGACCTCCTGCTCCTTTGCCAGGTGGCACTCAAGACAGGTCCACCTCGGTCGAAGTCGAGCCCCTCTCTGCCACTCCGCCAGGTGTCCACCCAGGAGGGGTCCACCTCGGCCGAAGTCGAGCCCCTCTCTGCCACTCCACAAGGTGTCCACCCAGGAGGGGTCCACCTCAGCCGAAGCTGGTGGCCTCCTACTCCCTCACCAGGTGGCACCCCAAGACAGGTCCACCTCTGTCGAGGTCGAGCCAGGCCCTCCTGCTCCTTTGCCAGGTGGCACTCCAAAACGGGTCCACCTCGGCCGAAGTCGAGCCCCTCTCTGCCATTCCGCCAGGTGTCCACCTAGGAGGGGTCCACCTTGGTTGAAGCTGGCGGCCCCGTGCTCCCTCGCCAGGTGGCACCCCAAGATGGGTCCACCTCTACCGAGATCGAGCCAGGCCCTCCTGCTCCTTCGCCAGGTGGCACTCCAAGATGGGTCCACCTCGGTCGAAGTCGAGCCCCTCTTTGCCACTCCTCCAGGTGTCCACCCAGGAGGGGTCCACCTCGACCGAAGCTGGCGGCTCTCCTGCTCCCTCGCTAGGTGGCACCCCAAGACAGGTCCACCTCTACCGAGGCTAAGCAAGGCCCTCCTGCTCCCTCGCCAGGTGGCACCCCAAGACGGGTCCATGATGGGGAACTAATATGCATGCAATTCTTTTTGTATGTTTTACATGTTGAGTTAGGTGATTAATTCCCGAATTTCAGAACAAAATTATTTGTAGGAAATTTTGTATGAATTTTTGAAGATCAGCATGCAGATTAGGACCTAGAAAAGTAGCAAAGAAGGACCGCCGGGGCTGAGAAGCCTCGGTTAGGGCAAGTTCTCCTACAATAAAACTACTGAAGGTATGGTGCGGGCACCATACTCAGAAGAAGACTTCAGGGCTCCATCTGGATCTCTGATTGACCTTGTCCAAAGAATTAGGGTTTTCTGGTTTTGTAATAAGGGTTGACTTGGTCAACTCCATTTTAGTCTTGAGTCTATATTTCCCTGCAATTTAAACTTTTTTGAGTCCTAGTAGTGGCCTAGGTCTTCTCCAGGTTGGTGCCACCTTTTTCAAGTCAAGGTCCAGGGTGCCATATTTTTCTCCCAGGATCATGTAAGTGGGCGCCACACTCCCAGCCACACGCCAGAGTCCAGGGGGTGCCACATCTCCATCCCAGTGTCTTGGTCCCCACACCCAAGAGAGCAAGAAATTTTCTTGAAGCCAAAATCAAGGAGGTGCCCCATATATACCTTAAAAGGCCAAGCTAAAGGAGGAAAGAGGCATTTCTTGGGGAGCACTTCAAGGGGGCGCCCAATCCATGCCTAAAAAGACCAAAGCAAAGTTGGGAAGAGCCATGACTTGGGGAGAAAGAAAAGGAGGTGTCTAAAAGAGTTGAGCCATGAAATGAAGAAGCCTAAACTTGTGGAGCAAGACTAGGAGGCGCCCAAATACTTCCAAATAAAACCAAGCATAGAAGGAAAAAAATTTTTTCTTGAAGAGCAAGGCTAGGAGGCGCCACCTACTTACCATTTGGAGCCACCAATCAACACTTATGGAAGCTCTTGGTCGGCCATATGAGAACGATTTGATTCTACAAGCCTAATTTGAAGATCCATCCTATTAGTCCCACATGGGAAGATGTAAAACCCTGACCTCTTGTAAAGGCCTATAAAATAAATCCCTCTTGTAAGTTTTAAAACATCTGATGAATGAATCCAATTTATGTGTGAGCAAACTTTGTGTTTCTCTCTTCTGCATTTGCATCCAGGTGTTGAGCTCCGTGAGGGAGTAAATCCGGGTTCCCCAGGAACCTTGAGGAGGTGTGAGATCTCCAACCCCAAAACCCTAGGTTAGCCACTTCCCTTCCAAACCCTAGCCACCCATCATCCTCTTCAATCCACCAAACCCTAGCCTACCCCACCTCTCACGGCCACTCTTTCCAAGTCAAGGCCGACCACCAGCATCTAGGTCCAGTCCGGATACTTCAGATTCAGAGCAATTCCCAGAGGAAGTCAGATCAGCCTTAAGGAGAATCCGGATTTCAGCAACATCAGCTTTCAAGTTCTTCTATCTGGTAAATCCTTCCTTGAGTATCTGGTTCCATAAATTATTTTTCTTCTTTCCTAGATCTTGAGTTCAGGAGAAGCCAACTCTACCAAAGGATCAGTATTGGAGGATCCATTGCGAAGATATCTGAATCCGGGGATCCATCAATCTGCTCAAGAGAGTCCTACCACTAAACTCTGAGAAGATCATTGCCTGGTCTGTAACCCTTCTCTTCTTTTTACTTCTGTCCTGTTGAAAGTTCAGAGCGAAACCCTAGGTCTTGGAGTTTCTCAACCCCCAGCGATCCTTTACTTCTGAACTACTCTGATAACCTAGTTTCTTTAAATTGTGCTTTCAATTATTACATAGTTTCTTTCAATTTAGTTTAACTTTCCTTTGAGTCAAAGCTGACTTTTGAAAAATATTAAAAGAACAAAAAAAAAAGAATTAGTCTTAATTTACTTCCGCATCACATCATCCTCTTTCGTTCTGCATCAATTTTGGTATCAGAGCCCTGTCTAGGGTTTCTGTCTTGCTTGCTTGTTTTGAGTGTCTCTCTTTTTTACTTTGTCTGCTCAAAGTAGACTCCCCAGGACGTCCGGTCCTAGGAACGAAGCGAGGTGCAAACCTCCTCTTCCCATTCCACGGGGTGTTCCTAGGGCGTGTAGGGGATCCGCTGGGTTACAACTTCGTAGCAGGAATTGTAAACGGGGAAGCATTCTATTTTTAGTCTGTAACTACCCTGTTGTAGGAATTGTTTCTCATTGCAAGTAACTCCAAATTACGTGATTTTTGTTTTGCTGGAACCAACATAATTGAAACTATTTTATAATGTTTTACTGTATTTTATTGGTTTCTGTGAAATTTCTGAGAGTTAAATTATAGCAACTCTGTTTCTGTGTTTCTGCAATTCAATTTTTTTTTGAGTGATCATCTCCTAATTCATCTTAAGGGCAATTGAACATCTAAGATAAGGGAAGGAGTTGATAACCTCTCCTTAGCCTAAAACCACCACCCATTCATTCGATCCTAAGCCTAATTCTAAAATTTATTAGACTTAATTTGCCCTAGTGGGCTAGGGACACCAACAAGTCGGGTCTAGGCTAATGTTGAGTCAGTTTGTCTAGTTACTCTGTGTGTGCTTTGTACTCAGTGTCTAGAACGGTGGTTCAGGAATTCTATTCTGAAGGGCTTGTGTGCTGGTCCGCCTACCTGGCCAATCTCTGATTGGTGTCTAGGATTGGCAATTAGGGACCTAACACTCCCCTTACACATGCCTGGCTGAGTCCCGAGTTACTACAGGCTAGCTTGCCACTCTGATTGGGCATCTAGTTTGGGCTGTAGGTCTAGTTAGCCCGTAGTCGTTTCAGTCGAGTCTCTTTTGGTGTGCTTTCTTGCATCATCATGTCCACCCCGAACGGAGTACCCTACCAACCTGGTCAAATCCAACCTGATTTAGAGGCCATGATTAGAACTCTTACCGAAAGTATGACCAAATTGTGTCAGGATATGAATGATGGTTTTGCCCTGTTTAGAGACCGAGCCCAGGGACTTGAGAAACGTAGACATCAAAATTGGACCCCTGATCCAAAATTTAATGGGCCCCAACCTCACCCATGCCAGGAGCCTAGGAGGACCTTATACCGTGATCCCGAGCATAACCCTAGGAGCCTATATCCATACTTGGTTGACTCAGAAAAGGGACCCGTTAGGAACACCAAACCTTATGCACCCACTTTTGATGGAAGACAAGAGACATATATTAAGTGGGAAGAACAAATGGATCGGTATTTTGAGTGCACTAACATATCGGAATTAGGACAAGTTAGGTTGGCCAAAACCAAGTTCACCAAACATGCTAGGTCACATTGGTATGCTATTGAGCGTGAATGTTATCAAAGAAAAGAGGAAATATATACTTGGAGAGATATGAGAAGTAAGTTGAGAGATAGGTACCTAGGTAGATCCTATGAGAAAAGACTTTTAGACCAATGGTACCAATTGCGACAAGGTAATAGGCATGTGTCTAAATATATCGAGGACTTCCAGTGGTATGACATGAAATGCAATACCACTGAGACCGAAGCTCAGATCACATCGAGGTTTAGGGTTGGGTTACACCCAGACATTTATAGGAAGCTATGCCTTGAAAAGACCAATAAGTTAGACCGAGCCTACCAAGAAGCCCAAGACTATGAGTGGTCTTTAAGATATAACCAATCAAGTACTTTGGACTTAAAGCCAACCTCTACCAACTTGAGTCAAGTTCCAATTGATCCGACACCCGTAGTGAACCAGACTTTTGTTTGTCAATTCTCACTTGTGTCACCTCTTGACCAGAAGGATACCAATGAGGAAGAAGGGTTAGGTATGACAAGCCCAGAATCAATTGACCCGATTACCACTGACCCGAAACCCATTGAAGATGGCATCGAGGAAGTATATGATGCTGGCTTGAGTCTAGTTGATGAATATGAGGGGGAAGAACTTGAAGAATGTGACATCGATACTATTGGTTCCTTACCTGAGGAGACCTTGGAGAGCAACCAAGTGGTAGGACCTAGTTCAGAGATTCAAGAGATTTGTGAGAACCAGGTTCCTTTAGTCAAATACCCCCAGGAAGAACTCATAGTGTTAGCCCGAGCTATCAGTTCGTACCCTCTAATGACAGTCATTCCCCAAGTACCAATTGAAGATCTTTGCACTAAACTGTTTAAGTTTGCCCACCCTATGGTAGATCTTCTCCTTAGGATGACTGAATCAAGCCTCTTACAATTGGACCTTGTCCTATGCCCAGCCACTAAGGTCTCTCCCGTAATCTCAGTTGAACATCCTTGTCTTGAGCATATTGATTCACCCAGTCCTGTAGAAGTCCTCCTTATGGCCCCAGACCCCTTCCTTCGCATGACTGACCTACCCTTCTATAGAGTATACCTTTCCGCACCCATAGGTCAAATTCAAGTCTTAAGGTCATCATCCATAGGCCCTTTCATGAATCATTCTCTAATCCAGTTCTTGAGAAAGTGGATCATTATTTGCTTAGAGAACAAACCTTAACTATTGCAATCACATGTCCTAGGCTACTTCCCGAACCATCTCTTGATTCATTCCTGGGAGTAGCAAACTTTTCCTTTCGTAAGGATGACCAGTTGACACTCATAGATCACCATTCAAACCTTCAGGTCACCACCTTTAGTCAACAGGTAATTCGAGACCCCACCTCATATCTCCTCCCTTTCTCTAGGACTTCCAATGCTTCTTACACCATCCAAGTATACTTTATCGAAGTCTTTAGAGTGAACCACGTGTCAGAACCTATTAGGTTTGCCACCTACTTCTGGAAGACCTTATGGCACCTACTAGGCACCCATGATAAGTTTTCATGCTCTGTATGCCATCCTCCGACCCAAGGTCAAACCTAGAGAGCCGTAGTTTGTTAGGTTTAGACCTAGGGTTCCTTTGGAATAAAGTCCATTCTTTAGGAATGCGTCGTCAGTCTAGTTTAGTTTTTCTTGACCCTTTACTAGGCTTTGGCTCAGATTTTGGTTTGATTAAGAGGACTAGGAATTGGAATTTGTATTTTGTCCAGGGCTGAAATTGCATACAATGACTCGGTCAATAGGTCTACAGGTAAGAGTCCATTTGAAATTGTGCATGGTTACAAACCTCACACACCTCTTGACCTAGCTCCTTTACCAGTCCACACACGAGTCTCCGAGTCTGCTGAAATTTTGCACAGCATATAAAAGACTTGCATAAAGAAATTCATGCCAAAATAAATTTAAGTAATGAAACTTATAAGAAGTTGGCTGATTCTCAAAGACGAGTCAAAACTTTTGTTGAGGGAGACTATGTAATGATTAGGTTAAGGCCTGAACGGTTTCCTCCTGGAACCATTAGAAAGTTACATGCTAAAGGAGCTGGACCATTTAGAGTGGTGAAGAGAGTAGGGTCCAATGCCTATGTGCTCGAGTTGCCTTCAGAACTAGGCATTAGCTCCACTTTCAACATTACAGACCTAGTAGAGTATAGAGAGCCAACTGTGCTTCCCAGTGAGCCTTTTGAGCCTAATCCTGCTCTTGAGAGTGAACCCAACCCTGTGTGTCCACCAACAAACTGGCCTGTGAGAAAAGAGCAGATTGAAAAGATCCTAGATGATCAGGTTATCTCTACTCGTAATCGAGGATACCAAAGATACCTGGTCTGCTGGCAAGGAAGGCCTGATTCTGATGACTCTTGGATCTCACGAGAAGAATTACAAGAATTGGACCCAGACCACTTGGAGAGATACCAGAGCCAGCTTGACCCATACTCGTCAGGGTCGAGTTCCTCCCACCCCGGGAGAATTGGTACGGGCACCAGACTCAGAAGAAGACTTCAGGGCTCCATCTGGATCTCTGATTGACCTTGCCCGAAGAATTAGGGTTTTCTGGTTTTGTAATAAGGGTTGACTTGGTCAACTCAATTTTAGTCTTGAGTCTATATTTCCCTGCAATTTAAATTTTGTTGAGTCCTAGTAGTGGCCTAGGTCTTCTCCAGGTTGGTGCCACCTTTTTCAAGTCAAGGTCCAGGGTGCCACATTTTTCTTCCAAGATCAAGTAAGTGGGAGCCACACTCCCAGCCACACGCCAGAGTCCAGGGTGCACCACATCTCCATCCCAGTGTCTTGGTCCCCACACCAAAGGGAGCAAGAAATTTTCTTGAAGCCAAAATCAAGGAGGCACCCCATATATACCTCAAAAGGCCAAGCTAAAGGAGGAAAGAGGCATTTCTTGGGGAGCACTTCAAGGGGGCGCCCAATCCATGCCTAAAAAGACCAAAGCAAAGTTGGGAAGAGCCATGACTTGGGGAGAAAGAAAAGGAGGTGTCCAAAAGAGTTGAGCCATGAATGGAAGAAGCCTAAACTTGTGGAGCAAGACTAGGAGGCGCCCAAATACTTCCAAATAAAACCAAGCATAGAAGGAAAAAAAATTTTTCTTGAAGAGCAAGGCTAGGAGGCGCCACCTACTTACCATTTGGAGCCACCAATCAACACTTATGGAAGCTCTTGGCCGGCCATATGTGAAGGATTTGATTCTACAAGCCTAATTTGAAGATCCATCCTATTAGTCCCACATGGGAAGATGTAAAACCCTGACCTCTTGTAAAGGCCTATAAAATAAATCCCTCTTGTAAGTTTTTAAACATCTGATGAATGAATCCAATTTATGTGTGAGCAAACTTTGTGTTTCTCTCTTCCGCACTTGCATCCAGGTGTTGAGCTCTGTGAGGGAGTAAATCCGGGTTCCCCAGGAACCATGAGGAGGTGTGAGATCTCCAACCCCAAAACCCTAGGTTAGCACTTCCCTTCCAAACCCTAGCCGCCCATCATCCTCTTCAATCCACCAAACCCTAGCCTACCCCACCTCTCACGGCCACTCTTTCCAAGTCAAGGCCGACCACCAGCATCCAGGTCCAGTCCGGATACTTCAGATTCAGAGCAATTCCCAGAGGAAGTCAGATCAGCCTTAAGGAGAATCCGGATTTCAGCAACATCAGCTTTCAAGTTCTTCTATCTGGTAAATCCTTCCTTGAGTATCTGGTTCCATAAATTGTTTTTCTTCTTTCCCAGATCTTGAGTTCAGGAGAAGCCAACTCTGCCAAAGGATCAGTATTGGAGGATCCATTGCGAAGATATCTGAATCTGGGGATCCAACAATCTGCTCAAGAGAGTCCTACCACTAAACTCTGAGAAGATCATTGCCTGGTCTGTAACCCTTCTCTTCTCTTTACTTCTGTCCTGTTGAAAGTTCAGAGCGAAATCCTAGGTCTGGGAGTTTCTCAACCCCCAGCGATCCTTTACTTCTGAACTACTCTGATAACCTAGTTTCTTTAAATTGTGCTTTCAATTATTATATAGTTTCTTTCAATTTAGTTTAACTTTCCTTTGAGTCAAAGCCGACTTCTGAAAATATTAAAAAAAAAAAAAAAAAAATTAGTCTTAATTTACTTCCGCATCGCATCATCCTCTTTCGTTCTGCATCAAGGTAGAGGGGTGTACCTGACAACGTCTGTGAAGATCATAGCGAAGGGGTCTATCGTTCCTCGATGGATGCGGCTTGGAAAATCGAGCCAATGACCCACGGATACCCGGCTTTCTGCTCGGTGGTGCGATTGAGGCTTGGCTGGAGTCGTTGGATTCGTAGAAACTCGGGGACCTGCAAACGACCTGTCAAGGGTTAGAAAATTCACAAAAGAACAAGAAAACAAAGGAAAAACAGCAAGGGAAGGCTTCTTTTGGAGTGGGCATCCAGGGATCTGGAGGGTTTGTTGGCAGGAGGAAGATGATTACAAACACCGGGAAGAAGAACTCTCACAAACCCCTTTATGCACACAGCAGGGTATCACACAACTCAATAGAAGAACTCAAGGTTTTAATTCATATCAAAAGTTAGGTTTCATACAAGAGGCTAGGGTCCCTTAAATAAACCCTTAACCTTGGGCTCCAAGTAAGGGTACATAAGTCTTTACATAAGAATCATTTTCCCTCTCAAACCCTAGCTAGAAAATAAGGAAACATTAGGTAGAAAAAATCCCTAAAAATTCTCTTGACTTGGCCAACACTCCAAGGACACCTAGGGGGCGTGTTGGGCTTCTAGGAGCAGCAAGAGGCCGACCCAAAGGGGCTCGGGCGCATGGGTTTGGGCCTCTGGAAGCTGGGGTGGCCTGGTAGCTAGGTAGCAGGAATATTCCCTAGTATCTTGCTTCCTAGGGGCTTGGGCTTGGCGCCTGAGCTTGATTTCTTTGGGCTAGGATGTAGATGGACCTCTAAAATCATAGATGCCATGGTATATAATTATATTTTGGCATCTGGAAGGGAATCTGGGCATCTGGAGGGCATCTGCAAGAAATCAGGGTTTTCTGAATTTTTCTCCTGGGGTCTTCAAATCTTCAAGCTGGGTTGGACTTGGGCTATACTTCCATGTCTTCAATCTAGTTGGACTTGGTCTTCACTTGTATGATATAGTCTTGAGTCTTCAGTATGCTTGGACAGGACTCAAAAAAATAAAATTAGCTCAACATGAGCTGACTAGCATTGGACTGAACTAGCTCAACATGAGCTGACAAGTACATAACTGAAATAACAACTCAAAATACTCAAATAACAACTAAAATGGACTCAGATGAGCTAAGCCCTTATTACAGATGGACTCATAAATTATTAATCAATTTACAGAGGATTGAAAAGCCTCTATCTTATTCTGGTGCCTCCGGTGTCCCCACCAATTCTCCAGGGATGGGAGGAACTCGACCCTGTCGAGTGAAGATCAGACTGGCTCACATATCTCTCGAGAAGGTCTGGGTTGCGGCATTGCATGTCCTCTTGAGAAATCTATGAATCGTCCGACTCTGGCTAGCCTTTCCATCGGACCAGAAAGCATTGATAGTCATGGCCCCGGGTAATGATGGCTTGATCGTCCAGGATACGCTCGATCCGTTCTCCTCTCTCAGGCCAATTTGTTAGTGGACACTCTGGGTTAGGGTCACTCACAATGAAAAGGAATAGGTCCAAAGGCCTTACTAGGTATCGCTGCCGGTTCCCTATACTCAACCAGGTCTGTAATATTGAAAGTAGAACTAATGCCCAAATCCGAAGGCAAGTCTAACACCTAGGCATTTGATCCAACCTTCTCTATCACTTTAAAAGGTCCGGCTCTGCGAGCATGAAGCTTCTTTTAGGCCTAAGCCTAACCAAGATAGAATCCACTATATCAAATTCTTTGATCCATCTTCGGGAATTAGCCAGTTTGTTTAACATTAGTGCGGGTGGTGAACATGCTAGGCACATGCAGACTCCTAACAAGATGATGCAAAGGACTCAAACTAACACCTAATAGACTCGACTTTGCATTCCTATCGAAGGAAATTTATTAGACTTTTATGGGCCTAAACCTAAGAGACTATAGACTCTCTAGGTCTGACCCTAGTATGGTGTGCACAAGAGTATTTACAATGGACTCCAAGCAAATGCCAAAGGGTATGCCAGAAGTATAATGCAAATCTAACATGCATAATGAATGCATGCAGTACGCTAATCTCAGTTAAATGCAATCTAATAATCCTAGAAATGCTGGAGGTGTCAGGAAAGGGCAGAAAATAGGAAGTGGGTTCAGAATTAGTTTGGTAGGGTAGGGAAAAAGGTTCAAGGTTAGTTGGATAAAGTTCGATATAAGAAGGCATGTCAGGGACTAATCCTAGACTAATGAGGCTAACCTTACAAGGTTGCGGTATATCTATAGGGTTTGCATAATGGAAGGATGGTTTACTAATCTTAGGGAAGAGGTCCTTAATGGGAGCTATAGGAGGAGTGATGGGGAACTAATATGCATGCCATTTTTTTTTTTATGTTTTACATGTTGAGTTAGGTGATTAATTCCCAAATTTCAGATCAAAATTATTTGTAGGGAATTTTGTATGAATTTTTGAAGATTAGCATGCAGATTAGGACCTAGAAAAGTAGCAAAGAAGGACCGCCGGGGCTGAGAAGCCTCGGTTAGGGCAAGTTCTCCTACAATAAAACTACTGGAGGTAGAGGGGTGTACCTGACAATGTCTGTGAAGATCGCAGCGAAGGGGTCTCTCGTTCCTCGATGGATGTGGCCTGGAAAACCGAGCCAAAGATCCGCGGATACCCGGCTTTCTGCTCGATGATCCGATTGAGGCTTGGCTGGAGTCATTGGATTCGTAGGAACTCGGGGACCTATAAACGACCTGTTAGGGGTTAGAAAACTCACAAAGGAACAAGAAAACAAAGAAAAAACAGCAAGGGAAGGCTTCTTTTGGAGTGGGCATCCAGGGATCAGAGATGTTTGTTGGTAGCAGGAAGATGATTGCAGCACTGGGAAGAAAAACTCTCGCAAACCCCTTTATGCACACAGCAGGGTATCACACAACTCAATAGAAGAACTCAAGGTTTTCATTCATCAAAAATTCTCCCTTCATACAAGAGGCTAGGGTCCCTTAAATAGACCCTTAACCTTGGGCTCCAAGTAAGGGCACATTAGTCTTTACATGAGAATCCTTTTCCCTCTCAAACCCTAGCTAGAAAATAAGGAAATATTAGGTAGAAAAATCCCTAAAAATTCTCTTGACTTGGTGAACACTCCAAGGACACCTAGGGGGGCGTGTTGGGCTTCTAGGAGTAGCAAGGGGCCGGCCCAAAGGGGCCCGGGTGCATGGGTTTGGTCCTCTAGAAGCTGGGGTGTCCTGGTAGCCAGGTAGCAGGAATATTCCCTGGTATCTTGCTTCTTAGGGGCTTGGGCTTGGCGCCTGGGCTTGATTTCTTTGGGCTAGGATGCAGATGGACCTCTAAAATCATGGATGCCTTGGTACATGAATATATTTTGGCATCTGGAAGGAAATCTGGGCATCTGGAGGGCATTTGCAAGAAATCAGGGTTTTCTGAATTTTCCTCCTGGGGTCTTCAAATCTTCAAGCTGGGTTGGACTTGGGCTATACTTCCATGTCTTCAATCTAGTTGGACTTGGTCTTCACTTGTATGATATAGTCTTGAGTCTTCAGTATGCTTGGACAGGACTCAAAAAAATAAAATTAGCTCAACATGAGCTGACTAGCATTGGACTGAACTAGCTCAACATGAGCTGACTAGTACAGAACTGAAATAACAACTAAAAATACTCAAATAACAACTAAAATGGACTCAGATGAGCTAAGCCCTTATTACAGATGGACTCATAAACTATTGATCAATTTACAGAGGGTTTAAAAGTCTCTGTCTTATTCTGGTGCCTCAGGTGTCCCCACCAAGGAGGCTCATCCTGAGGGTACTGATTCAAAGAGATCAGGTCCTTAATAAATTCTTCAGGTTCTTGTATTTTAGGACTAGACTCTATAATTTGGCTCTCCTCTATGGTTTCCTCAGGTAAGGCTCTAACAGCAGTACCTAGGTTATCTTCCTCTATTTGTTCTTCCACTATAGCTTTAGGTTGGATGTGGTCAAGGTCAATTAGCTCTGGGTTGGTTTCTACCTGGGTATCTACTGGGTCAGCTAATTCGAGGTCTATTAAAGGTGTCTCCTCTTCTCCCTCATACTCATCCACTAGGCTCACATCAGCTTCATACACTTCTGCGTTAATGTAAGCCTTGTGAATCTCAGGAATGGTTGGAGAAGGTTGGCTAGCAGGAAATTGGTTAGGTTCTGGTCTCTGATTATGGATACTACTCCTAGTAGGTTCAGGTTGTATAAGGGGTAGTGGCTCACTACTGGGTTTATATTTAGGGATACTAATCCTATGGGGTTCAAGCTGACTAGGGAAAACCTGTCTAGTACTAGATTGATACTTAGGGGTTATGGGTTCTTTGGACTCATAGGACAAGGGTGCAGATCTATGGGTCATGGGATTATAGGATCTGGGGTCATAGGATTTTGGGTCAGCTCTATGGTCAGGTTCTAAAGATGGATCATGGTATGGGGTTCTCCTAAAGTTGGGCTCTCTATATGGGTCAGGATATTGGGTCCTCCTAGGGTTGGACTCCCTATATGGGTCAGAATACTAGGTTCTCCTTGGGTTGGACTCCCTATATGGGTCAGAATATTGGGTTCTCCTAGGGTTGGACTCCCTATATGGGTCAGAATATTGGGTGTTGGGTCTACTAGGCTCATAGGGTGTGGGTGCTTAGGATCTATGATCATGGGATCTAGAGTCATAGGATCTAGGTTCATAGGTTATGGATTCATAGGTTCTAGGTTCATAGGATTTGGAGTCATAAGATCTATAGGTTGTGGGTATACTAGGCTTATAGGGAGGGTAAATAGGATCTATCTTCCTGGTTTATAAAATCCTGATTGGGTCTTCTAGGACTAACCTTAGGGATTGGGTCATGACGATGGGCTCTCCTAGGTTCAGCCTCAAGGTATGGATCAAGGTTTAGGGTCCTCCTAGGTTGAGGATTGTAGTACGGGTCAGGATAAGGGGCTCTCCTAGGTTCGACCTCATGGTATAGATCAGGATTTGGGGTCCTCCTAGGTTGAGGGGAATCAGGATCTGGCTCAGACTGTGACCCATGGGATTTTCTTGGGGTCCCTACCCGGACTTTTAACTGATCAAACCTATTGGCAAGATGATCAATTCTATCATTGGTTTGAATACGAGACTGAGTTAACTGGGTCATCTGGGTAGCCATCTTGGCCATTTGATCAGCTAGGGCTTTCATTTGGGCTTGCAAATTTTCCATGGGTTCAGACATTTGTGAAGGAGGTGGGTGATATGAAACTCCTGATCTAGTGCTCATGCAAGACTTGATCAGACCAACTACAGCTAACTAGACATAGAGTCTAAACTAGATGCTCAATCAGGATGGCAAACTAGCCTATAGTAATCCTGTACTCAGCCATGCAGGTGTAAGGGGAGTGTTAGGTCCCTGATTGCCAATCCTAGACACCAATTAGAAATTGGCCAGGTAGGCAGACCAGCACACAAGCCCTTCGGGATTGAATCCCTAAACCACCATTCTAGACACTGAGCACAAGGCACACACAGGTTATCTTGACACAATGATCTGACATGTAGAACGGACCCGACCAGTTGGTGTCCCTAGCCCACTAGGGCAAATTAAGTCTAGTTAATTTTAGGTTAAGGCTTGGGACCGAATGCAAGGGATGTGGTTTTGGGCTAAGGAGAGATGATCAAATCCTCCCACCATCTGATATAGCAAGAGTGCCCTTAAAAGTAAATTATGCAATGATGGCAGGCAGATGAGGATGCAAATTAGGGTTTAAATGTTTTTGGTATTTTTGGAGAATATGTAATTTTTTTTTTTGGTATTTTGTTAAATAGAAGAAAACTTGCAAATTATGGCCTAATATGCAAGAAATATACTAAAATTAAAAGATATACAAAAAATGCTAAATAAAACCCTAAAACTTCCAAACTTGTCTTGCTGAAAAAAAATAGAGCCGAAAATTTACAGGCTGTATTTCGGCTTGCAAAAACTTCACAGGACATAATAAAATCTGATAAAATTATAAAAATTACTGTGAATTATGATGAATCCATAAAAATAAATTTCAAAATTTTTAGAGTTCTTTACAGGGAGAAATAATTTAAAAAACATAGCATATATGGAATAAGAAATTGCAGAAAACAAGCCCTAATCTAAGCTCTGATACCAAATGATGGCGAACTAATATGCATGTAATTCTTTTTGTATGTTTTACATGTTGAGCTAGGTGATTAATTCCTGAATTTTAGATCAAAATTATTTGTAGGGAATTTTGTATGAAGTTTTGAAGATCAGCATGCAGATTAGGACCTAGAAAAGTAGCAAAGAAGGACCGCCGGGGCTGAGAAGCCTCGGTTAGGGCAAGTTCTCCTACAATAAAACTACTGGAGGTAGAGGGGTGTACCTGACAACATCTGTGAAGATCGTAGCGAAGGGGTCTCTCGTTCCTTGACAGATGCAGCTTGGAAAATCGAGCCAATGACCCGCGGATACCCGGCTTTCTGCTCGGTGGTCCGATTGAGGCTTGGCTGGAGTCGTTGGATTCGTAGGAACTCAAGGACCTGCAAACGACCTGTCAGGGGTTAGAAAATTTACAAAGGAACAAGAAAACAAAGGAAAAACAGCAAGGGAAGGCTTCTTTTGGAGTGGGCGTGCAGGGATCTGGAGGGTTTGTTGGCAGCAGGAAGATGATTGCAAACACCGGGAAGAAGAACTCTCACAAACCCCTTTATGCACATAGAAGGGTATCACACAACTCAATAGAAGAACTCAAGGTTTTAATTCATATCAAAAGTTAGGTTTCATACAAGAGGCTAGGGTCCCTTAAATAGACCCTTAACCTTGGGCTCCAAGTAAGGGTACATAAGTCTTTACATAAGAATCATTTTCCCTCTCAAACCCTAGCTAGAAAATAAGGAAACATTAGGTAGAAAAAATTCCTAAAAATTCTCTTGACTTGGCCAACACTCCAAGGACACCTAGGGGGGCGTGTTGGGCTTCTAGGAGCAGAAAGAGGCAGGCCCAAAGGGGCTCGGGCGCATGGGTTTGGGCCTTTGGAAGCTGGGGTGGCCTGGTAGCCAGGTAGTAGGAATATTCCCTAGTATCTTGCTTCCTAGGGGCTTGGGCTTGGCGCCTGGGCTTGATTTCTTTGGGATAGGATGTAGATGGACCTCTAAAATCATAGATGCCTTGGTATATGAATATATTTTGGCATCTGGAAGGGAATCTGGGTATCTGGAGGGCATCTGCAAGAAATCAGGGTTTTCTGAATTTTCGTCCTGGGATCTTCAAATCTTCAAGCTAGGTTAGACTTGGGCTATACTTCCATGTCTTCAATCTAGTTGGACTTGGTCTTCACTTGTATGATATAGTCTTGAGTCTTTAGTATGCTTAGACAGGACTCAAAAAAATAAAATTAGCTCAACATGAGCTGACTAGCATTGGACTGAACTAGCTCAACATTAGCTGACAAGTACATAACTGAAATAACAACTCAAAATACTCAAATAACAACTAAAATGGACTCAGATGAACTAAGCCCTTATTACAGATGGACTCATAAATTATTGATCAATTTACAAAGGGTTGAAAAGCCTCTATCTTATTCTGGTGCCTCCGGTGTCCCCACCAGTCCACCTCTGCCGAGGTCGAGCCAGGCCCTCCTACTCCTTCGCCAGGTGGCACTCCAAGACGGGTCCACCTCGATCGAAGTCGAGCCCCTCTCTGCACTCTGCTAGGTGTCCACCCAGGAGGGGTACACCTCGGTCAAAGCTGGCTGCCCTCCTGCTCCTTCGCTAGGTGGCACCCCAAGACGGGTCCACCTCTATCGAGGTCGAGCGAGGCCCTCCTGCTCCCTCGCCAGGTGGCACCCCAAGATGGGTCCACCTCTGCCGAGGTCGAGCCAGGCCCTCATGCTCCTTTGCTAGGTGGCACTCTAAGATGGGTCCACCTCGGTCGAAGTGAACCCCTCTCCGCCACTCCGCCAGGTGTCCACCTAGGAGGGGTCCACCTTGGTCGAAGCTGGCGGCCCTCCTGCTCCCTTGCTAGGTGGCACCCCAAGACGGGTCCACCTCTGCTGAGGTCGAGCCAGGCCCTCTTGCTTCTTCGCCAGGTGGTACTTCAAGACAGGTCCACCTCGGTCGAAGTCGAGCCCCTCTCTGCCACTCCACCAGGTGTCCACCCAGGAGGGGTCCACCTCGACCGAAGCTGGTGGCCTCCTGCTCCCTCGCCAGGTGGCACCCCAAGACGGGTCCACCTCTACCGAGGTCGAGCCAGGCCCTCTTGCTCCCTCGCTAGGTGGCACCCAAAGATGGGTCCACCTTTACCGAGGTCGGGTCGGGCCCTCCTGCTCCTTCACTAGGTGGCACCCCAAGACGTGTCCACCTCGGTCGAAGTCAGCCCTACTCTACAAAACCTCGGGGAGGTAGAGACACGAATCGCGTGGTCGCCACTAGGGCCGGCGCACGCCGCACCCCGTACGGGGTGCCAGTACTGTCTGCAGTGATACTCGAAACCTCGTTTACATCAGTTAAACGGGGCCCCACAGCCGAGGAATGAAATACTTGCGGGTAGGGGCCTCAAACGGCTAGAAGCCCATCATCAACACCCCGAAAGGAGAGCTCCCGTGCTTGGCCCGATGTCTCACCAGTCTTCCCCCTTTCGTGACACACGGCGGACAATGCATGTCGGCCACTTAACTCCTGGACTCGATGGAGAAGGGAGGGGAGGAGACCCAGAGATTTCAGGGAGCTCCCAGAAGGAGACGTGGGTTGAAGGCACTCCGGGGGTATAAAGGGGACGGTGAAAATGGACAGAGGAGTAGGTCGAGAAAAGGGGGGAGAACATCGAGAGAACGATCCGGGGGACCCCAGGAAGTCCTCAGGCATGAGCTCGGTGAACCCAACGCAGGAAGCCGGGCTTCAACTCCCCTCTTCCCCATATTTCTTTCATTTACATCTCCTGTAAGCACGGGAATCCTTCGGGAACCCGCCTTAGAGGTCCTGTTCCATCTTGCCGCTCTCTTACTTGACTGTTGGAGTGCCCCTGCCAGATTCCCCGGTCCGGGTCTCTGACTTTATTTTGTAGGTCCTGAAGCTTAGAGATCTCGAGGTGAGAGAGTCCGAGAACCGGCGCCAGCGCACGAGCTACAGGCCACCGCAGTGAGATCAACAACAGATTGGCATGCCAGGAAGGGGGCATAGGATAGTAATCCCTATACAAGCAAGCTCTCCATGGGCGAAAGTGTGTTTCGACAATGGTGGTGACATGCGGACCCAAAGCATCCACTAGCTGAGCACGGGAGGTTCCTTCTCCCCAAGGGCCATGCAGCCCGGAGAGGGAACTTTCTGCCCCTCCTCCTCCTCAGCCATCCTCTGTGTACGTTCCTTTTGCAGTTGTCGTCTAGCAGCTGCAAACTCTGATTACTACTGTGTGGTAACTGCAGCACCAGCAGTGCTCCCTGGAAACTTAGCCCCAGCTAGGGAACCCCGTGGCTCGAGCCACCGGCCCCCGCGGAAGCCTGCGGTCCATCCAAGGCAGGCCATCCCATCTGCGGGTAGTTTCCAACCCCCGCGGGAGCCACCAGACTCCCGCAAAGAGGAACCACTCCAGTTCGACGAATCACGAGAGTCGATCCCTGGCCAACGATGCTGAAGCAGTACGGCGTAGCAGGTGCCATCGAGGCAAGGCCCCTCGTCGAGACAGATTGGCACCCCCTTCTCTAGCAGCCTCGGTGGAAGATTCCACCGACGAGGCCATCAGGCGCCAGGCCGAGAGGCGCCTAGAGGAGCATGAGCGCAAGCTGGCAGAGTTCTCCTGCCGCTTTGCCAACATGCAGGGCTCCTCAACCGATCCAGCAGGCTACAACACCCAGCCACTCTTCTCCCGGGAAATCCAAGAGGAACCGATCCCGAATCAGTTCTGTATGCCTCAGGTGGATCCCTACGATGGGACCACCGACCCCTTGGACCACCTAGAGAGCTATAAGGCTCTCATGAGGGTCCAGGGAGCGACGGACGCTCTTCTATGTATTGCCTTCCCAGCCACTCTTCGAAAGGCTACTCGAGTTTGGTTCACCCGCCTCGAGCTAGAGTCCATCAGCTCCTTCCATCAACTGGAAGGAAAGTTTGTGGCACACTTCGATGCTTGCCGAAAGGTGCCAAGGGAGGTGGATAGCCTCTTCTCTATCCGCCAACAAGATCAGGAGCTACTGTGGGACTACGTCACCCGCTTCAAGACCGCCGCCCTGGAAATCTATAGTTTAGATGAGCCCATCGCCATGCTGGCATTGAAGCACGGGCTCAAGACCTCCCGTCTGATGTATTTCCTGGACAAGAAGCCCCCAAAGACGTATTCCGAGCTCCTCCTCCATGTCCACAAGTACATCCGGGCCGAGGAGGCTGACCGCACCAGGCGAGAGCTGGATGGGAAGCCCTTGAAGAAGCCTTCCTCAAGGGATGCCCCTGGGACCCGGAGGCCTGGACCACTTGCGAACTTCCATCCGGGCTCGAAGCCGAAGAATGGTGCTGCCCCGGAGCGAACCTTCACCCCTCTCCTCGCTCTCAGAATGAAGATCCTCATGTGATGCAGAACGAAAGCTCTGATACCAAAAATGATGCAGAATGAATATGTGGAATGCGGAAGCAAATTAAAATTAATGTATTCTTTTTTATATATATTTTCAGAAGTCGACTTTGACTCAAAGGAAAGATAAACTAATGTTGAAAGAAACGAAGAATTGATAGAAAGCACAATTAAAAGGAGTGGATTATCAGAGTAACTCAGAAGTAGGATCGCTGGGGATTGAGAAACCCCCAGCTCTAGGGTTTGCTCTGAGTTTCAACGAAACAAACAAAGTGAGAAGGGAAGGTTCTTGTTACCTAGCAGTGATATCTCTCCATTTGGTGGAAAAAGACTCTCTCGAGCAGATTATTGGATCTCGGGAGTCAAGGTATCTTCACAATGGATCCTCCGATAATGGTCCTTGGCAAAGTTGGCCTCTTCTTGAACCAGGATCCTAGAGAGAAAAAGAACAAGGTTAGGAACAAGAGACTCAGGGAAGAGAGTTACCAAAGTAGAAGAAAGGATGGGATCTGAAGGTCTTCAGCTGATCTGGAACTCCTAGGCTGCGGATTTGGGACTTCTTCTCCTGGATCTGCTGGATGGACTCTGAAGCAGTGGTAGCTGACTTGAAGATGGCTGGACTGGGGGTCTTGGTGGTCGGCCACCCTTTGGAAGAAGAACCTTGGAGATGGTGTAGAGGCTAGGGTTTGGTGGTGGTGGAGTAGAGATGGGTGGACTAAACTAGGGTTTTGGGGTTGGAGATCTCACACCTCCTCAAGGTTCCTTGGGAACCCGGATTTACTCTCTCACGGAGCTCAACACTCAGAATAGTGTGGAAGAACAAGACTTTGCTCAAAAACAAGGGATTTCATTCATAAGATTTCATAAGATAAGTTCAAGTTACAAAAGGGGTCTAATATATAGACCTATAAGAAAAGTCAAAACCATACAAGTTCCCATGTGGGACTAATAGGACTAATCTACACTTTAGGCATCAAATTCTCTTCCCTTGGCCAACCAAGACTCCTTCCATGAGTGAGTGGCCCAAAAACTCCAAGAAAACTTGAAAATCAGCTCCAAATGGCAGGTTATGGGGGTGTCTCCTAGTATCTCTCCATGAATCAAGGATTTTTCCTTCATGGTTTGGCTCTTTTGGACACCTCCTAGTCTTGCTCCACAAGTTTAGGCTTCTTCTTTTCATGGCTTTGGCACTTTAGGAAACTTTTGGGTGCCTTCTTGATTTTCTCCCCAAGACATGCTCTCTTCCCTTTTATAACTTGGATTTTTATGGAACATTGTGGGGCACCTCCTTGATCCTCTCTTCAAGAAAAACTCTTGCCATCCTGGCTTGGGTTTATCTAGAAAGAAGTTGGCTCCTCCTTGGATTGAGGTATCTTGATGGAATTCTCTCCCAAGTGGTGCAAGAAAAAGGGGAACTTACTTCTTATGGTGTGGGGACCAAAGACACTGGATGGAGATGTGGCAGGGAGTGTGGCACCCACTTGTAGCTGGACCATGGAAGAAAAAAATGTGGCACCCTATGACAAAAGGAATGGTGCCAACCTGGACCTGGACTTGGACTGAGTCAACATGACTTAACAAAAATTGAAATGACAAAATTACAGACTCAAAATTGGGTTGATCAGGTCAATCCTTATTACAAACCCTAATTTTCTCGGGCAAGGTCAATCAGAGATCCAGATGGAACCCTGAAGTCTTCTTCTGATTCTAGTGCCCGCACCATCATTAAGATTGAGGGTGAGCACTACCTCCGTCGACCTCCTCCTTAGAACCCAAAAAACATCCATGACAAGATGAAGTATTGTCAATTTCACCGCGAGCACGGCCACGACACGGAGGAGTGCCGCAATCTGAAGCGGGAGATTAAGGAGCTGATCAAGAGGGGCTACCTCAGGAAGTTCATGAGGAACGAAGCCCTGACGGAGGGTCAGCCGCTCGCAGCCCTTCCCCTAGTCCTTGCAATCGACAACCGCCCAACGAAGAAGCCGGTGGGCATGATCTCCTGGGGGATAGGACGTGTGACGAAGAGAGCCTGGGAGGCGGGAGACCTGGAGAATGTACTCCCCTTTGAAAAGGGAAACAAAAATGAAAATGTAAATAATGATGCAGTGGTAGTCGAGATGACCATCGCGAACCATCCTGTACATCGCATTATGGTGGATATTGAGAGCTCTATTGATGTGCTTTTTTATGATACTTTCTCCCGAATGAATTTGTCTCATGATCAATTAAAACCTATGCACACCCCTCTCATGGGCTTCACTAGAGATTCTGTAGGGGTCGAGGGAGAGATCACTCTCCCTATCACCACCGGATCCCCACCTCAACAGAGCACGGTCATGATGATGTTTACTATCGTCAGGCTCCCATCACCTTACAATGCTATCCTCGGCTATCCAGGGCTCAACCAACTGGACACTGTCATTTCCATTAAGAGGTTACTGGTGCAGTTCCCCATCGCTTCTGGGATAGGGGTGATGAGAGGGATGGCCCAGCCCATCCCGCATTGTCTGCAGACAATCCTAGGGGCCCGGAGCACTGAGCTTGGCTCAGACGTCGACGACCTCGACCTAAGAGAGCAAGACCCCAGGGGAGGGCCCGTGGAGCGCTTGTTGACGTACCCCCTTGGCTCGGACCCCTAGAAGACAATGCAGATGGAGCCCAGCTCTCGGAAGAAGAGCGGGCTCGCTTGTTGCTGGAAGAAGAGCGGGCTCGCTTGCTGGACTTCCTCCAGGTGAACGCTGATGTGTTCGCCTGGTCCGCTGCTGATATGCCAGGTATTCCCTCGGAGGTCATTATCCATCAATTGAACATTAATCCAAGGTGCCGCCCTGTCCGCCAGAAGAAAAGGAGATTTGCTACGGAGAGGCAAAAGGCCATCAATGAGGAAGTAGAGAAGCTTCTCGTCACCGGCTTTGTACGAGAGGTAGAGTATCCCAATTGGCTGGCGAACTTGGTCATGGTGAAGAAGAGCAATGGCAAATGGAGGATCTGCGTGGACTACACCGATCTCAACCGAGCTTGCCCGAAGGATAGTTTCCCTCTACCAAAGATCGACTAGCTCGTGGACACTACTTCAGGGCATCACCTCCTCTTTTTCATGGATGCCTTCTCCAGGTACAACCAGATCCGAATGCACCAGGAGGACGAGGAACATACCGCTTTTGTCACCGACAGCGAAACCTACTGCTATAAGATGATGCCGTTCGGCCTCAAGAATGTCGGTGCCATGTACCAACGGCTGGTAAATAAGGTCTTCAAAGACCAAATCGGCTGCAACATCCAGGCGTACGTGGATGACATGCTAGTGATGAGCAAGCCCGCTTCAGACCACGTAGGCAACCTGGCGGAGACCTTTCGCAACCTTCGGCTTCACCAGATGAAATTGAACCCAGCAAAGTATGCTTTCGGCATGTTCGCAAGGAAGTTCCTGGGGTTCATGGTGATCTAGATAGGAATAGAAGCCAACCCAGAGAAGGTCCAAGCTATCCTGGACATGGAGCAACCCTGGTGCGGGCACCAGACTCAGAAGAAGACTTCAGGGCTCCATCTGGATCTCTGATTGACCTTGCCCGAAGAATTAGGATTTTCTGGTTTTGTAATAAGGGTTGACTTGGTCAACTCAATTTTAGTTGAGTCTGTATTTTCCTGCAATTTAAATTTTGTTGAGTCATGTTGACTCAGTTCAAGTCCTGGTAGTGGTCTAGGTCTTCTCCAGGGTGTCACATTTTCTCCCAAGACCAAGCAAGTGGGCGCCACACTCCCAGCCACACGCCTGAGCCCAGGGGGTGCCACATCTCCATCCAGTATGCTTTGGTCCTCACACCACAAGATAGCAGGTCCCTTCTCTCATGCGCTACTTAAGGAGAAAATAATATGGGATCCACAATTCAAGGGGGCGGCCAAAACATTTCCATAAGAGTCAAGCTATGTAAAGAAAGAAGTACTTCTTGGGGAGCACTTCAAGGGGGCGCCCAATCCATGCCTATAAAGGCCAAAGCAAAGATGGGAAGAACCATGACTTAGGGAGAAAGAAAAGGAGGTGTCCAAAAGAGTTGAGCCATGGAAGGAAAGAAATTTTCTCTTGAAGAGCAAGGCTAGGAGGCGCCACCTACTTACCTTTTGGAGCTACCAATCAACACTTTAGGAACCTCTTGGCCGGCCATATGTGTGGGAATTGATTCTACAAACCTAATTTGAAGATCCATCCTATTAGTCCTACATGGGAAGATGTAAAACCCTGCTCTCTTGTAAAGTCCTATAAATTAAACCCCTCTTGTAAGTTTTAAAAACATCTGATGAATGAATCCAATTTATGTGTGAGCAAACTTTGTGTTTCTCTCTTCCGCACTTGCATCCAGGTGTTGAGCTCCGCGAGGGAGTAAATCCGGGTTCCCGAGGAACCTTGAGGAGGTGTGAGATCTCCAACCCCAAAACCCTAGGTTAGCCACTTCACTTCCAAACCCTAGCCGCCCATCATACTCTTCAATCCACCAAACCCTAGCCTACCCCACCTCTCACGGCCACTCTCTCCAAGTCAAGGCCGACCACCAGCATCCAGGTCCAGTCCGGATACTTCAGATTCAGAGCAATTCCCAGAGGAAGTCAGATCAGCCTTCAGGAGAATCCGGATTTCAGCAACATCAGCTTTCAAGTTCTTCTAACTGGTAAATCCTTCCTTGAGTATCTGGTTCCATAAATTATTTTTCTTCTTTCCCAGATCTTGAGTTCAGGAGAAGCCAACTCTGCCAAAGGATCAGTATTGGAGGATCCATTGCAAAGATATCTGAATCCGGGGATCCAACAATCTGCTCAAGAGAGTCCTACCACTAAACTCTGAGAAGATCATTGCCTGGTCTGTAACCCTTCTCTTCTCTTTACTTCTGTCCTGTTGAAAGTTCAGAGCGAAATCCTAGGTCTGGGAGTTTCTCAACCCCCAGCGATCCTTTACTTCTGAACTACTCTGATAACCTAGTTTCTTTAAATTGTGCTTTCAATTATTACATAGTTTCTTTCAATTTAGTTTAACTTTCCTTTGAGTCAAAGCCGACTTCTGAAAATATTAAAAAAAATAAAAAAAAAAAAAAAGAATTAGTCTTAATTTACTTCCGCGTCACATCATCCTCTTTCGTTCTGCATCATTTTTGGTATTAGAGCTTCCATTATGCATCATTTTGGTATCAGTGCCATGTCTAGGGTTTCTGATTTGCTTGCATGTTTTGAGTGTCTCTCCTTTTTACTTTGTCTGCTCGAAGTAGACTCCCCAGGACGTCCGGTCCTAGGAATGAAGCGAGGTGCAAGCCTCCCCTTCCCATTCCACGGGATGTTCCTAGGGCGTGTAGGGGATCTGCTGGGTTACAACTTCGTAGCAGGAATTGTAAACGGGGGAAGCATTCTGTTTTCAGTCTGTAACTACCTTGTTGCAGGAATTGTTTCTCATTGCAAGTAACTCCAAATTGCATGATTTTTATTTTTCTGGAACCAGTATAATTGAATCTATTTTACATAATTTTACTGAAATTTATTGGTTTCCATGAAATTTTTGAGAGTTAAATTATAGCAACTCTGTTTCTGTGTTTCTGCATTTCAATTTTTTTGAGTGATCATCTCCTAATTCATCTTAAGGGCAATTGAGCATCTAAGATAACGGGAGGAGTTGATAACCTCTCCTTAGCCCAAAACCACCATCCATTCATTCGATCCTAAGCCTAATTTTAAAATTTATTAGACTTAATTTGTCATAGTGGGCTAGGGACACCAACAAGTCGGGTCTAGGCTAGTGTTGAGTCAGTTTGTCTAGTTACTCTGTGTGTGCTTTGTACTCAGTGTCTAGAATGGTGATTCAGGGATTCTATCCTGAAGGGCTTGTGTGCTGGTCTGCCTACCTGGCCAATCTCTGATTGGTGTCTAGGATTGACATTTAGGGACCTAACACTCCCCTTACACCTGCCTGGCTGAGTCCCGAGTTACTACAGGCTAGCTTGCCACTCTGATTGGGCATCTAGTTTGGACTATAGGTCTAGTGAGCCAGTAGTCGCTTTAGTCTAGTCACATTCTGTGTGCTTGCTTGCATCACAATATCTACCCGGAATGGAGTACCCTATCAACCTGGTCAAACCCAACCAGATTTAGAGGCCATGGTTAGAAATCTTACCGAAAGTATGACCAAATTGAGTCAGGATATGAATGAGGGTTTTTCCCAGTTTAGAGATCGAGTCCAAGTACTTGAGAAATGTAGACATCAAAATTGGACCCCTGATCCAAAATTTAATAGGCCCCAACCTCACCCATGCGAGGAGCCTAGGAGGACCTTATACCGTGATCCCGAGCATAACCTTAGGAAGCCTAACCATGATATCTATAGTGTGGATCGTGTCTATGAGAGGTCCTTACAATATTCTAGACCAGTCACTCAACAACCCAAGTCTTCTAGATCAAACCATTTAGATCCACACCCATGCCCAAGTAAGGTCTCTACTAGCTTGAAACCCAGTGTGACCCAGGTTCCTATATCGTAAGAATGTTGGTTTTGTGGAGAAAGAGGCCATAAATCTAGTCAGTGCCCATGCATAGGACTGGCTTGTGCACAGCTAAGTGGTAAGAATCCTAAGAATGACATTAATGAGGGAGAACCCAAGCCTACCAGTGAGGAAGAAAGGTTAGGTATGACAAGCCCAGAATCAGTTGACCCGATTACCACTGACCCGAAACCCATTGAAGATGGCATCGAGGAAGTATATGATGCTGGCTTGAGTCTAGTTGATGAATATGAGGGGGAAGAACTTGAAGAATGTGACATTGATACTATTGGTTCCTTACCTGAGGAGACCTTGGAGAGAAACCAAGTGGTAGGACCTAGTTCAGAAATTCAAGAGATTTGTGAGAACCAGGTTCCTTTAGTCAAATACCCCCAGGAAGAACTCATAGTGTTAGTCCGAGCTATCAGTTCGTACCCTCTAATGACAGTCATTCCCCAAGTACCAATTGATGATCTTTGCACTGAACTGTTTAAGTTTGCCCACCCTATGGTAGATCCTCTCCTTAGGATGACTGAATCAAGCCTCTTACAATTGGACCTTGTCCCATGCCCAGCCACAAAGGTCTCTCCCGTAATCTCAGTTGAACATCCTTGTCTTGAGTGGATTGATTCACCCAATCCTGTAGAAGTCCTCCTTATGGCCCCAGACCCCTTCCTTTGCATGACTGACCTACCCTTCTATAGAGTATACCTTTCCTCACCCATAGGTCAAATTTCAAGTCTTGAGGTCATCATCTATAGGCCCTTCCATGGATCATTCTTTAATCCATTTGTTGAAAAAGTGGATCATTATTTGCTTAGAGAACAAACCTTAACTGTTGCAATCACATGTCCTAGGCTACTCCCCGAACCATCTCTTGATCCATTCCTAGGAGTAGCAAACTTTTCCTTTCGTAAGGATGACCAGTTGACATTCATAGATCACCATTCAAACTTCAAGTCACCACCTTTAGCCAGCAGGTAATTCGAGACTCCACCTCATATTTCCTCCCTTTCTCTAGGACTTCCAATGCTTCTTACACCATCCAAGTATACTTTATCGAAGTCTTTAGAGTGAACCACGTGTCAGAACCTATTAGGTTTGCCACCTACTTCTGGAAGACCTTATGGCACCTACTAGGCACCCATGATAAGTTTTCATGCCCTGCATGCCATCCTCCGACCCAAGGTCAAACCTAGAGAGCCGTAGTTTGTTAGGTTTAGACCTAGGGTTCCTTTGAAATAAAGTCCATTCTTTAGGAATGCGTCGTCAGTATAGTTTAGTTTTTCTTGACCCTTTACTAGGCTTTGGCTCAGATTTTGGTTTGATTGAGAGCACCAGGAATTGGGATTTGTATTTTGTCCAGGGCTGAAATTGCATTCAATGTTTCGATCAATAGGTCTATAGGCTAGAGTCCCTTTGAAATTGTTCATGGATACAAGCCTCACACACCACTTGATCTGATTTCACTATTAGCCCACACACACAAGTCTCTTGATGCACTTGCATAGCATGTAAAAGACTTGCATAAAGAAATTCATGCCAAAATAAATTTAAGTAATGAAACTTATAATAAGTTGGCTGATTCTCAAAGGCGAGTCAAAACTTTTGTTGAGGGAGACTATGTAATGATTAGGTTAAGGCTTGAGCAGTTTTTTTTTTTTCTGGAACCGTTAGAAAGTTACATGCTAAAGGAGCTAGACCATTTAGAGTAGTGAAGAGAGTAGGATCCAATGCCTATGTGCTCGAGTTACCTCCAGAACTAGGCAGTAGCTCTACTTTCAACGTTACAGACTTAGTAGAGTATAGGGAGCCAGCTGTGATTCCTAGTGAGCCTTTTGAGCCTAATCCTGCTCTTGAGAGTGAACCCAACCCGGTGTGTCCACCAACAAACTGGCCTGTGAGGAAAAGCATATTGAAAAGATCCTGGATGATCAGGTTATCTCTACTCGTAATCAAGGATACCAAAGATACCTAGTCCACTGGCAAAGAAGGCCAAATTCTGATGACTCTTGGATCTCCCGAGAAGAATTACAAGAATTGGACCCAGACCTCTTGGAGAGATACCAGAGCCAACTTGATCCATACTCGACAGGGTCGAGTTCCTCCCACCCCAGGAGAATTGGTGCGGTCACCATACTCAGAAGAAGACTTCAGGGCTCCATCTGGATCTCTGATTGACCTTGCCCGAAGAATTAGGGTTTTCTGGTTTTGTAATAAGGGTTGACTTGTTCAAATCAATTTTAGTTGAGTCTGTATTTCCCTGCAATTTAAATTTTGTTGAGTCATGTTGACTCAGTTCAAGTCCTGATAGTGGTCTAGGTCTTCTCCAGGGTGTCACATTTTCTCCCAAGACCAAGCAAGTGGGCGTCACACTCCCAGCCATACTCCCAGCCACATGCCTGAGTCCAGGGGGCGCCACATCTCCATCCAGTATGCTTTGGTCCCCACACCACAAGATAGCAGGTCCCTTCTCTCATGCGCCACTTAAGGAAAAAATAATCTGGGATCCACAATTCAAGGGGGCGGCCAAAACATTTCCATAAGAGTCAAGCTATGTAAAGAAAGAAGCACTTCTTGGAGAGCACTTCAAGGGGGCGCCCAATCCATGCCTAAAAAGCCCAAAGCAAAGATGGGAAGAACCATGACTTAGGGAGAAAGAAAAGGAGGTGTCCAAAAGAGTTGAGCCATGGAAGGAAATAAATTTTCTCTTGAAGAGCAAGGCTAGGAGGCACCACCTACTTACCTTTTGGAGCTACCAATCAACACTTTAGGAACCTCTTGGCCGGCCATATGTGTGGGAATTGATTCTACAAACCTAATTTGAAGATCCATCCTATTAGTCCCACATGGGAAGATGTAAAACCCTGCTCTCTTGTAAAGTCCTATAAATTAAACCCCTATTGTAAGTTTTAAAAACATCTGATGAATGAATCCAATTTATGTGTGAGCAAACTTTGTGTTTCTCTCTTCTGCACTTGCATCCAGGTGTTGAGCTCCGCGAGGGAGTAAATCCGGGTTCCCCAGGAACCTTGAGGAGGTGTGAGATCTCCAACCCCAAAACCCTAGGTTAGCCACTTCACTTCCAAACCCTAGCCGCCCATCATCCTCTTCAATCCACCAAACCCTAGCCTACCTCACCTCTCATGGCCACTCTCTCCATGTCAAGGCCAACCACCAGCATCCAGGTCCAGTCCGGATACTTCAGATTCAGAGCAATTCCCAGAGGAAGTTAGATCAGCCTTCAGGAGAATCCGGATTTCAGCAACATCAGCTTTCAAGTTCTTCTATCTGGTAAATCCTTCCTTGAGTATCTGGTTCCATAAATTATTTTTCTTCTTTCCCAGATCTTGAGTTCAGGAGAAGCCAACTCTGCCAAAGGATCAGTATTGGAGGATCCATTGCGAAGATATCTGAATCCGGGGATCCAACAATCTGCTCAAGAGAGTCCTACCACTAAACTCTGAGAAGATCATTGCCTGGTCTGTAACCCTTCTCTTCTCTTTACTTCTGTCCTGTTGAAAGTTCGGAGCGAAACCCTAGGTCTGGGAGTTTCTCAACCCCCAGCGATCCTTTACTTTTGAATTACTCTGATAATCTAGTTTCTTTAAATTGTGCTTTCAATTATTACATAGTTTCTTTCAATTTAGTTTAACTTTCCTTTGAGTCAAAGCCGACTTCTAAAAATATTAAAAAAAATAAATAAATAAATAAAAGAATTAGTCTTAATTTACTTCCGCATCGCATCATCCTCTTTCGTTCTGCATCAAACCCACCTCCAAGAAGCAAGTACAATGACTCACCGATTGGATAGCTGACTTGAGTCGATTTATCTCAAGGTCCACTGACCGCTGCCACCCCTTCTTCAAGGCACTGAGGAAGAAAAAATGACTTTACCTGGACGAAGGAGTGCCAGGAGGCATTCGATGAGCTGAAGACGACACTGGCATCTCCGCTGCTACTTTCCAGGCCCGAGGAAGGAGAGGAGCTCCTCCTGTACCTGGCGGTCACTCTGGAGGCCGTCAGTTCGGTCCTGGTTTGGATGGACGACAAGGGGATGCAAAGGCCGGTGTATTACATGAGCAAACTCCTCCGCGATGCGGAGCTCAGGTATTCCTAGTCTGAGAAATTGATTTTTGCGCTAATCATGTCTGCTCAGCATCTCAGGCCTTATTTCTAAGCGCACCCCATTGCGGTCCTAACGGATCAACCACTGAAGGCAGTGCTCAGTTGGCCTGACATGTCTGGGTGCCTAGCGAAGTGGGTGCTCAAGCTCAACGAGTTCGACATCACCTACAGGCCGAGGTCGGCCATAAAGGCACAGGTACTCGCTGATTTCTTGGTTGAGTGTACGTCCTGGGTGAGGGGCCAAAAGAAAGCTCCCAAGACCAGCAGCCAGAACCAGGACTGGAGGAGGACGTCTGGATCCTTCACGTGGACGGAGCCTCGAACTCCGGTGGGAGTGGAGCTGGACTTATCCTTGCGAATAGCGAGGAGTTTGTCGCCGAGTGTGCGCTCCGCTTCCAGTCCACCACCACCAATAACCAAGCGGAGTATGAAGCGCTTCTCATGGGGCTAAGGGTGTCCCGCGAGCTAGGCATGGCCTGCCTCAGGGTCTTTACCGACTCGCAACTGGTGGCCAGGCAGGTCTCGTGGGAGTACGAGGCATGGGACCCCTAAATGGCAAAGTACCTAGGCTCGTGTGAACGAGCATGGCGAGATTTCGATGCTTCAGCATCTCTCATATAGCTCGCGGGGAAAATGCTCGTGCAGATGCACTCTCCCGTCTAGCAACCCTGCCAAACTCATCACTGGGCCACGCCTATATCGAGCACCTCAAGGCTCCAAGCTACGAGACACCCATGGAGGTTCCACAGGTCAACCAAGAGCCCAGTTGGATGGACAAGTACATCACCAACGGCACCTTGCCAGGGGACCGCGTGGCGACTGGCCTCATCAAGAGGAAGGCCGCACGGTTCGTCTTGATGGATGGGCTACTATATCGGAAATCCTAATCTTACTCGCTCCTCAAGTGTCTCAGACCCGCAGAAGCTGCACTCATGCTCCAGGAGATCCACGAGGGCATCTGTGGGAACCATGTGGGGGGCAGGACACTGGCGTACAAGGCCCTCTATCAAGGTTATTTCTGGGAAACGATGAAGGAAGACGCAGCTGACTTCATAAAAAGATGCGACCGATGTTAGCGGCACATCGTGGTGCAACGACAGCCTGCTGCTCCACTCTCTCAGCTCTCCGCCCCATGGCCGTTCGCTTAATGGGGCATGGATCTCCTAGGACCTTTTCCTCCAGCATCCGGGCAATGAAAGTTCCTAATCGTGGCTATCGACTACTTCATGAAGTGGGTCGAGGCTGAGCCCTTGGCCCGGATCACAGAGGCAAATGTCACCAAGTTCCTGTGGAAGTCGATTATCTACCGCTTCGACCTATCCCATACTATCATCATCGACAACGGACGTCAGTTCGATTGCCGAGAGTTCGAAGAGTTTTGTAACGACCTCGGCATCCACCATCGCTTCACCTCGGTGGTGCATCCTCAGATAAATGGAGAGGCCGAGGTGACAAACCGGACCATCCTGCAGGGCCTCCGGACAAGACTAGACCAGGCCAAGGGGAGGTGGGCAGAAGAGCTCCCGAGCATCCTTTGGGCATATCACACTACCCCAAGGATGGCTACGGACGAGAACCCGTTCAACCTAGTCTTCGGGACGGAAGCGATTATTCCAATAGAGCTCAGCCTACCAACCCTGCGCGTGGAGCAGTATGACAAGGCGGAAACCCAGCCAAGATGCTGCTGAACCTGGACCTCCTTGAAGAAATGAGGGACAGGGCCCGAGTTCGGATGGTGGCTTACCGGCAACGAGTGGCCAGATACTATAACTCCAGAGTGCGACTGAAGTCCTTCCACTAGGGAGACTTGGTGCTACGCCATGCTGAAGCTTCCCATCCTTGGGAGTGCGGAAAGCTCTCCCCAAATTGGGAAGGCTCTTATAGGGTGGCAGAGGCACTACCCCACGGGGCGTACTACTTGGAGGAGCTAGGCGGATCCCGGTTCCCTCAGACCTGGAATGCCTCAAACTTGAGGATGTACTACCAATAGTGTAAGACCCCCCAAACTTCAATAATAAAATCTTTTTCACCAAATTCCTATTCTCGTCTTGTAGGGCAAAAGCCATCCGACTCTAAGTTCGGCGAGCATGAATACGGCGGAAGATCCGTGAAGGCACGAGGTCCCTCTTGTAAAAATCTCGGAGTTCAGTCCAGAAGAGGTCCCGGAGACTTAGGTCCCGGTCCTACGAAATCTCGAAGAACAGCTCGGTAAGCCACTCAGGGCTCAATTTCGGCCCGCGACCTTGGGGTTCAGTCTGGAAGCTCGCAAGGAACCTGGTTCCAAAGCGAAGTCCCGGACTTCAGTCTAGAAGGTGGAGCAGAACCTAGTTTGCCCACGCAATCCCAGAGTTTAGCTCGGAATGCGCTACGGGACTTAGTCCCAATGGCTATGCCGGGGTTCAGTCCTGAAGATGCACAAAAAAAAAAAGAAGAAAGAAAGAACGAATTCGTGAAAGGAGTCCTTCATTTCAAATTAAAGTTCCTTACAAAAAGGGGGCCCCAACAGGCCGGGAGATCCCAAAGAAAGAAATAAAGGAATACACAATAAAGAAAGATAAGTGAAGCCGCGGGGCTACTTCGGTGTGGCTGCATCCACTTTGGGCTGGGGGGCACCCTCTTTGCAGGCACCGTCGACTGGAGGCTGATCGGGAGCCACCACATCAGCACCTGCTGCAACTGGGACTGCCTCGGAAGGCTCATCCCTCCGGTCGCCCAGCACGACCCCGCTGAGATCGAGCTAGGGGAAGAAGGAACTTACCTTCTCCCGGTAGACCTGGAAGCCCTTCAGGAAGGAGTCCATGGCCACCTCGTGAACCTTCGCCCTGAAGTCATCGGATGCCCGGAACCTCGGCATGGCCTCCTGTGCCTCCTTCCTGGACGCTTCCAGCAGCCCGCTAACTCGGGAGGTTTCCTCCTTGGACGCGCTCAGGTCCTTCAGAACCTCTTCCACCCGGTGCTCCAACGACCGGGACTGAGCCCTGAGGCAGGACTTCTCCACCGCATCTTCCTCCATGCGGCGCTGATTCGAGATCCTCTCCTCTGACAGAGAGGTCTCGAGCTCCTTCACGTGCCCCTCGGCGTGACCCAGGTCAGCTTGGAGGGCCTGGTTCTTCCCCTGCAGTTCGACCCCATTTTTCTTGAGGTCCTTCACGTCGGTCGCTAGTTTGCCGAGTCTCCTTTCCTTCTCGGCATCCTTCTTGGCATAGCCCAACAGGAAGTTCCTCAGTAGGAGAACGTCCATCCCGATCCGCATAAAAAAAAAAAAGAGAAAAGAAAAGAAGTTTGTAAGATCCAACTGGAACTTTAAAGAAGGAGAACTCGGGACTCACCGTGAAGAGCTGGGGGAGGATCCCCAGCAGTGCGACAGCGTAGTCCCGGCCGCCCCTCAGACGGCGGTCCCGGGAGGTGCTGGCAAATTCCATCATTCTTTTCGCGAGCCCTTGGTCGCGGATGACAGAGGAGTTGGCAGCAAGACTTGGAGGTGGGACGTGGGCATCAGCAGCAGGAAGGGCTGCCGCCCCTTTGTCGGGTGGTGCGGCCATTGGCGGGGCCACCGCTACCCTGGTGGCCATCGTGGAGACGACCGGCGCAGTAGCTAGGGCAGGCATTGCCCGGGGAGGATCCGGCCTCCTCCCTTCCTCGGTCCTGTTGAGCTCGATGACAGGGACATCGGGCCTGAAAACTGAACCCACCGCCCCGGGTCCGGTGGTAGCAGGAGCAGGCGCGGGCCCCCGGCTCGCCTCAATACGAGCCCTCTTCGCCAGGGCCTCCTCCATCACTTCGGAGGCATCCCTTTTCAAGGCGCTCTCCATCAGGCTCTCAACCAAGAATTCCTGGAGGAAGAGGTCAGTTAGGCCAGTTTAAAGAAAAGAAGTGCAAAGTAAGAAATAAAGGTGAAGGAGGAAGATCCAGGTCTCACCCAGCTCCCGGATGGGACTGATTCCTGCCTCGAATAAGTTCTACTCTGAGAGTAGAACCTCGAGAGCTGGGACCACATCACCCAACAGCAGTGTATAGTCATCCTGATCCATCGGCTCAACCTGGGAGTTCCATTTTGGGGATCGGTCTGGCTCACTCCAGGCCCAGTCGACATCCTCGACCGAGGCAAAAAAGAAGCGATTCTTCCAACCCTTGATCGACGAGGAGAGGTCGAACCTAAGGCACCTAGGTCAGGGCGAGATGTACCACCAGCCATCATCGGCAGGTGACGTTTCAAGATGAAAAGAGCCCTGAAAAGGGAGAAACAGGCAACGAACCCGTGGAAGTGGCAGAAGATGATGAAGGCGAAAATGACCTGGATAGCATTAGGAGCCAACTGAGCCGGGACAAGACGATAATGACTGAGGAAAAAAAGAAAGAAAGGATGAAGGGGAAAACGAAGACCCCCAACAAGGAAGTCTTCGTAGAAGGCGACCCTCCCGAGACCATTCGAGGTCACTCGATGCTTGGGTCCCGGGAGGGAAAGATGGATTGAACCCGGGACCCCATAAGTATCCCGGATCCAAGAAAGGTCATCTCCGGTCATCATCGAAACGTAACCGGAGGGACCAGAGGAAGAAACCTCTGCCACCAGAGGAGGAAGAGAAGTAATGGGAAGCACAGGAATTGTAGGGGGAGACCTAGGACCCCTAGGGATGCCTATGGTCAAAGTCCCTGGCTGAAGTTGCCTCCGGTCCTCGACCAGGATCTCCTCCTCCTCTGAGGAAGAGGACGATGGAGTCCTCAGCCGGGAAGGACCAGCCTCATCCGGGTTTGAAGAGACATGACGACGACGTGCCATTAGGGAAGGAGAAAAAGCAAGGGGAGAAACTGATCCACGGTGACACATAGGCTAGAAGGTGGAAGAAGAAGAGAAGGGGTCGCAGGCACTCATCGAAATGATTTGTACAAAAGGATTGGCAGACCTTGGAAGGTGAAGGGAGGTCGTTGCAACTGCCGGTGAGGTGTGAGAAAGCCGAGAGACTTCATTTCTAGAAAGTCCCCTCCTTTTTTAAACTCAATCAACAACGGCCGTATGCCTCTTTCCGTCCCGGGCCATCAGATGATCACCATGTGGAGGCATGCCCGACATCGATGCTTCGGTCCGATGGAAACTGCCTCATTTTTGAAATGGCGTATTAATGGCCTATAAGACGCGTGCACGTGGCGGCCTCCCACTGGGTCTCGGGCGCAACAGAAGCGGCGATAGGGATCATGGCAATTATAGCGCAGGATTTTCGCCCTTCCCACATCATCTCCGCATTAAATCCCCACGTCCCAAGCTACGAAACTTAGATGGGACTTGGACATGGGGGGCAACTGATATGGTTACATCGCTGACGTGGATCGTGTGTCAAATCCAGCTGGAGGCCACAGGTGCTATGTGGATTTTTCTTTCAAGACTCTTACTCCTTCTCCAGGTGGCACTCCAAGATGGGTCCACCTCGACCGAAGTCGAGCCCCTCTCTGCCACACCACCAGGTGTCCATCGAGGAGGGGTCCACCTCGATCGAAGCTGGCAGCCCTCCTGCTCCCTCGCGAGGTGGCAACCCAAGATGGGGCCACCTCTGCCGAGGTCGAGCCAGGCCCTCCTGCTCTTTCGCCAGGTGGCACTCCAAGATGGGTCCACCTCGACCGAAGTCGAGCCCCGCTCTGCCACTACGCCAGGTGTCCACGCAGGAGGGGTCCACCTCAGCCGAAGATGGCGGCCCCCTTGTTCCCTCGCTAGGTGACACCAAAAGATGGGTCCACCTCTGCCGAGGTCGAGCCAGGCCCTCCTGCTCCCTCGCCAAGTGGAACCCCAAGATGGGTCCACCTTTGCCGAGGTCGAGCCAGGCCCTCCTGCTCCCTCGCCAGGTGGCACCCCAAGATGGGTCCACCTCTGCCGAGGTCGAGCCAGGCCCTCCTGCTCCTTCGCCAGGTGGCACTCCAAGACATGTCCATCTCGGTTGAAGTCGAGCCCCTCTCTGCCACTCCACCAGGTATCCACCCAGGAGGGGTCCACCTCGACCGAAGCTAGCGACCTCCTGCTCCCTCGCCAGGTGGCACCCAAAGACGGGTCCACCACTTCCGAGGTCAAGCTAGGCCCTCCTGCTCCTTCGCCAGGTGGCACTCCAAGATGGGTCCACCTCGACCGAAGTCGAGCCCCTCTCTGCCACTCCACCAGGTGTCCACCTAGGAGGGGTCCACCTCAGCTAAAGCTGGCGGCTCTACTGCTCCCTCACTAGGTGGCACCCCAAGACGGGTCCACCTCTGCTGAGGTTGAGCCAGGCCCTCCTGCTCCCTCGCCAGGTGGCACCCCAAGACAGGTCCACCTCTGTCGAGGTGGAGCCAGGCCCTCCTGCTCCCTCTCCAGGTGGCACCCCAAGACGGGTCCACCTCTCATGAGGTCGAGCCAGGCCCACCTGCTCCTTCGCTAGGTGGCACTCCAAGATTGGTCCACCTTGGTCGAAGTCGAGCCACTTTCTGCCACTCTGCCAGGTGTCCACCCAAGAGGGGTCCACCTCAACGAAGCTGGCGGCCCTCTTGCTCCCTTGCTAGGTGGCACCCCAAGATGGGTCCACCTCTGCCGAGGTCGAGCCAGGCCCTCCGCCCCCTCGCTAGGTGGCACCCCAAGACGGGTCCACCTCTACCGAGGTCGAGCCAGTCCCTCCTGCTCCTTCTCTAGGTGGCACTCCAAGATGGGTCCACCTCGACCGAAGTCGAGCCCCTCTCTGCCACTCCGCCAAGTATCCACCCAGGAGGGGTCCATCGCAGTCGAAGCTGATGGCCCTCCTGCTCCCTCTCTAGGTGGCACCCCAACATGGGTCCACCTCTACCGAGGTTGTGCCAGGCCCTCCTGCTCCTTCGCCAGGTGGCACTCTAAGACGGGTCCACCTCGGCCGAACTCGTGTCCCTCTCTGCCACTCTGCCAGGTGTCCACCCAGGAGGGGTCCACTTCGGTCGAAGCTGGCGGCCTCTTGCTCCCTCGCTAGGTGGCACCCCAAGACAGGTCCACCTTTGCCGAGGTCGAGCCAGGCCCTTCTGCTCCCTCGCTAGGTGGCACCCCAAGATGGGTCCACCTCTACCGAGGTCGAGCCAGGCCCTCCTGTTCCTTCACCAGGTGGCACTCCACGACGGGTCCACCTCGGCCGAAGACGAGCCCCTCTCTACCACTCCACTAGGTGTCCACCTAGGAGGGGTCCACCTCAGCCGAAGCTGGCGGCCCTCCTGCTCCCTCGCTAGGTGGCACCCCAAGACAGGTCCACCTTTGCCGAGGTCGACCTAGGCCCTCCTGCTCCCTCGCCAGGTGGCACCCCAAGACGGGTCCACCTCTGCTGAGGTAGAGCCAGGCCCTCCTGCTCCTTCGCCAGGTGGCACTCCAAGACGGGTCCACCTCAGTCGAAGTCAAGCCCATCTCTACCACTCCGCCAGGTGTCCACCTAGGAGGGATCCACCTCGATCGAAGCTGGCGGTCTCCTGCTCCCTCGCCAGGTGGCACCCTAAGATGGGTCCACATATGCCAAGGTCGAGCCAGGCCCTCCTGCTCCTTCGCCAGGTGGCACTCCAAGATGGGTCCACCTCGGCCGAAGTCGAGCCCCTCTCTGCCACTCTGCCAGGTGTCCACCCAGGAGGGGTGCACCTCGGTCGAAGCTGGCGGCCTCTTGCTCCCTCGCCAGGTGACACCCCAAGACGGGTCCACCTCTGCCGAGGTCGAGCTAGGCCCTCTTGCTCCTTCGCCAGGAGGCACTCCAAGACGAGTCCACCTCGGCCGAAGTCGAGCCCTTCTCTACCACTTCACCAGGTGTCCACCCAGGAGGGGTCCACCTTGGCCGAAGCTTGTGGCTCTCCTGCTCCCTCGCCAGGTGGCACCCCAAGACGGGTCCACCTCTGCCAAGGTTGAGCCAGGCCCTCCTGCTCCCTCGCCAGGTGGCACCCCAAGATGGGTCCACCTCTGCCAAGGTTGAGCCAAGCCCTCCTGCTCCCTCGCCAGGTGGCACCCCAAGACGGGTCCACCTCTATCGAGGTTGAGCCAGGCCCTCCTGTTCCTTCGCCAGGTGGCACTCCAAGATGGGTCCACCTCGATCGAAGTCGAGCCCCTCTCTGCTACTCCATCAGGTGTCCACCCAGGAGGGGTCGACCTCGGCAGAGCTGGCGGCCCTCCTGCTCCCTTGCTAGGTGGCACCCCAAGATGGGTCCACCTCTGCCGAGGACGAGCCAGGCCCTCCTGCTCCCTCGCCAGGTGGCACCACAAGACGGGTCCAGCTCTGCCGAGGTCAAGCTAGGACCTCCTGCTCCTTCGCCAGGTGGCACTCAAGATGGGTCCACCTCGGTCGAAGTCGAGCACCTCTCTGCCACTCCGCCAGGTGTCCACCCAGGAGGGGTCCACCTTGGCCGAAGCTGGTGGCCCTCCTGCTCTCTCGCTAGGTGGCACCCCAAGACGGGTCCACCTCTGCCTAGGTCGAACCAGGCCCTCCTGCTCCTTCGCCAGGTGGCACTCCAAGGTGGGTCCACCTCGGTCGAAGTCGAGCCCCTCTCTGCCACTCCGCCAGGTGTCCACCCAGGAGGGGTCCACCTCGGCTGAAGCTGGCGGCCTCCTGCTCCCTCGCTAGGTGGCACCCCAAGATGGGTCCACCTCTACCGAGGTCGAGCTAGGCCCTCCTGCTCCCTCGCTAGGTGGCACCCCAAGATGGGTCCACCTCTGTCGAGGTCGTGCCGGGCCCTCCTGCTCCTTCGCCAGGTGGCACCCCAAGACGGGTCCACCTCGACCGAAGTCAGCCTTACTCTGCAAAGCCTCGGGGAAGTAGAGACACGGGTCACGAGGTCGCCACTAGGGCCGGCGCGCGCCGCACCCCATAAGGCATGTCAGTACATTTTGCAGTGATACGCGAAACCTTGTTTACATCAGTTAAACGGGGCCCCACAATCGAGGAATGAAATCCTTGCAGGTCGGGGCCTCAAATAGCTAGAAGCCCATCGTCAATGCCCTGAAAGGAGAGCTCCCGTGCTCGGCCCAAGGTCTCACCAGTCTTTCCCCTTTCATGACACACGGCGGACGAGGCATGCCGGCCACTTAACTCCTGGACTTGAGGGAGAAGGGAGGGGAGGAGACCTAGAGATTTCAAGGAGCTCCCAGAAGGAGACGTGGGCTGAAGGCTCTCTGGGGGTATAAAGGGGACGGTGAAAATGGACGGAGGAGTAGGTCGAGAAAAGGGGGGAGAACATCGAGAGAACGATCCGGGAGACCCCAGGAAGTCCTCAGGCGTGAGCTCGGTGAACCCAGCGCAGGAAGCCGGTCTTCAACTCCCCTCTTCCCCATATTTCTTTCATTTACATCTTCTCTAAGCACGGGAATCCTTTGGGAACCCACCTTAGAGGTCCTATTCCATCTTGCCGCTCTCTTACTTGACCGTCAGAGTGCCCCTGCCAAAATCCCCAGCCTGGGTCTCTGACTTTATTTTGCAAGTCCTGAAGCTTAGAGATCTCGAGGTGAGAGAGTCCAAGTACTGGCACCAGAGCACGAGCTACAGGCCACCGCGATGAGATCAGCAACACCCTGAAATCCTCCTAGATTTGAATTCAAATTCAAAATGATTTGAATTCAAATTCAAAATGATTTGAATTCAAATTCAAAACTCAAATCCCAAATTTCCATTTTAAACCCATATTACAATCATAAAAAAATACCAAATAAATCCCTGTTATTTGAATTTTGAAATCTCCCTCTGCTCTGGAAATCATGTGGCCCTGAAAATCGTGCTGCTCTGAAAATCATGCAGCTCCAAAAAAAATCGTGCAGAACAGCCTTTCCTTGGGGAGCTTTGAGAAGCATGCCAAATCTTCTCTCGGTCGAGCCATAGGGGGGGATCTCCGATGGCCGGCCTAGCGGGCGGCGGTGGGGCGATGCGCCGGTGGGCGTGCAACAATGGCGGGGTGGCATGGCGGCATGACGATGGTGTCACCCGGATGCACGGGGCGAACGGACGCCTCCCGCATCCGTTCATCTTCCCACGGGCGTGGGCAGCGACGAACCCCACCGGCGGCCGGGCGGGGGTCGACGGTGATGGGAACGGCGACGGGCAACAGGCCAGCGGTGATGCAGGGCGGCACGGCCACAGGTGGGTGGACGGACGCCTCCCGCATCCGTTCGTCTTCCCACGGGCGTGGGCGGCGGTGGCGGCTTCTCCGGCGAGGGCGGGGGCCGGCGAGTGTCGGCTGTGATCCGGTGGGGGTGGCCGGGGGTCGGGCATGGCGGATCGGGGACCGGTGGGGCACAAAAAATCAGAAAAATGAACTCTATGATTTCTTGGAGGTTGAAGAAGATAGGAATATATCTGGAATAAGTTGGGAATAACATCGGGATAAGGTAAGGATAACGAGAATAAGAGGAATAGTTGGGATAAGTATGTTTAAACTAAAAAAAAAAAATCTAAAAACAAGAAAAAAAAAACCTAGGTGGGTTTCGGGTAACCCATCATCAATCTTGAAAAATTGACAAGTATGAATCCGTTTGAGTCCTTTTTCAAACCTCTCGATGTATTTATATCCACCCAATCGCATCGAAATAATACAACTTTAAAATTTTCATAATAATCTAACTCCAAAATATCTTTAAGTATACCATAATAATATTTTTGATCTGCTTCTACCATAAAACTACTGTTCTGAGTTTTTCTAAGTTTCTCGCGCTCCTTGGTATGAAATTTAAAGCCATTTATAATAAAACCATTATATTTGTTCACAATATAATTTGGACCTTTGGCAAGTGCTATTATTTCTGCTGAATTATTTTTCTCCATCAGTACCGTTACATAGAAAATATAATATCAATTATCGATCACTTATTCGATGTTAAATGTATATAAAATTATTATATGACTTATATATACTAACCTGATTGGCAAGCCATTTAGGAAATAACTTAACCAACCATCTTTGTTTAATCCTTGGATTAAGACAAGTGGAATGATAGGCTTGTCTTTGTACAGCTAAAAACTCACTGCATGACAATCAAATATAAGTTTGACAACAACATGTCTAATATTTAGTATTATCCATGTGTAGATAGACTAACCTGCGATAGTTAGATATTATGTCACTATGTAGCAATATATAACGGTGTGCTTGTGACAAGGATTTATGGTCAAGAACAATACTTTCAGCTTTTCCTATAAATCTTCCGGATGATGCAAATTTGTATTGATCTGTATTCTCCATAGTATTATCATGACGTTGAGGTCGATTGAATATAGTCTCTATACCTTCAAGATATCTTGAACAAAATGTTAAACACTCTTCAGCAATATATCCCTCTACTATTGAGCCCTCATGATGGGCTTTGTTTCGTACATAATCCTTCAAACATACAAGATACCTTCAAAAAGTATGATATTTATTAATATTAATATCACATTAAATAATGAAAAAGATATATAAATTATAAAATTTAAGTTTTACAGCATTACCTCTCGATAGGGTACATCCATTTGTACTGTACCGGTCCACCAAGTTTAGCTTCCGAAGCTAGGTGAATGAGTAGATGAACCATAATTGTAAAAAATCAGGAGGAAAAATCTTTTCCATCTGACATAATGTAAGAATGACTTGAGACTATAACTGATCAAGCTCCTGAGGATCAAGAACCTTAGAACATAATACCTTGAAGAATGATGATAACTGAAAAACAACTGTAATAACTTGTTTCGGCATTGACGACCTTAAAGCCAATGGAAGAATATCTTGCATTAGTATATATCCATCACGATTTTTAAGATTTGAAATTTTGCGCTCTTTCAAATTCATACATCATAAAATATTTGAGGCATATCCATCATAAACTTTGATATTCTTTAAAACTGTCAGGAAGAGATCTTTTTCTCGACTAGACATTGTATAACATGTATGAGGGATATAAGTTCTATCATTTGTAAGCACTTGTGGATGAAGTTCATGTCGGATGCCCATTTCTTTTAAATCAAGATGTGCCTTCATGTTATCTTTAGTCTTTCCATCAAGATTTAATATTGTTCCAATCAAATTATCACAAACATTCTTTTCTATATGCATAACATCAAGATTATGCCGGAGTATATTATGCTCCCAATAAGGTAAGTCAAAGAATATGCTTCTTTTCTTCCATAATTGTTTAGTATGCTGATGGGTAGATGCTGTGATTATATCATCATCATTTTCAACTTCAAAGAAATTATCCGGATCCTCGAACACTGCCGTATCTAAGGTGCAAGTATTGACTTCCTCTGATACTTCTTCTTGTATCGAAGTCTCAACATCATCTCTTCCTCACTTTTTAGAGGACTTTGTCATCTTACCATAACTGTGTATGATACCAAGCATTTGTCTACAAATATCAGAAGCAGAAGGTAGAATTGGAGCAGATCCCAACTCTATAGTACCATCAAATAAATCCTTCTGAAATCGAAATGGATGATTTGCCTCCAACCATTGACGATGTTCCATATAACATAACTTTCCTCCATGTTTTAACCAAATTGAATGGGTTGATCCACCACAAGAAGGACATGCAACTCGTCCCTTAGTGCTCCAGCCAGATAAATTAGCATATGCAGGAAAATCGTTAACAGTCCATAATAGAGCTGCCTGCAGATTGAATGTTTGGCCATTCGAAGCATCAATTGCACTGATACCCTCCCACAGTTGTTTCAATTCATCTATTAAAGGTTGTAAGAAAATATCAATATCATTGCCTCGACCCTTATCACCTGGAATCACCATTGATAAAATAAGTAAAGACTGTTTCATGCATATCCATGGTACCAAATTATAAGAAATTAGAACAACTGGCCGGTACTATAGACAGAACTTAAGGTCCGAAATGGATTGAACCCATCACTGGCTAAACCCAGCCTGACATTACGAGTATCATATGCAAAATCAGGATATCTGTCATCAAATGCTTTCCATGCTAAACTATCCACTGGGTGTCTCAGCATTCCATCTTTTGTACGGCTTTCATCATGCCATCTCATTGACGAAGCTGTCTTTGATGATGCATAGATCCTTTTCAATCTAGGTACAAGAGGAAAATAGTGTAATACCTTCGCCAGTTTTTGTTTAATTTGTGTTGCATCCAGTTCATCTAATCCCTCACTCTCATTTTCTTTTTGCTTCGTCCATCGTGAACATCCACACACATGGCATGACTCTTGATCGGCATGTTCTCCCCAATATAATATACAATCATTTGGACAGCTATGAATCTTTTCGTATCCAAGATCCAATTCCTTTACTAGTTTTTTGGCTTCATAACAAGATGTTGGTAAACTAGTACCTTCAGGAAATGCATCCTTTAACAACTTAAACAATATAGTAAAACTTTTGCCAGACCATCCATTTAAGTATTTTATATGAAACAAATGTATAAGAAAAGAAATTTTTGAAAAGTTCTTGCAACCGGCATATAATTCTTGATCTGCATCTCTTATCAGCTTCTGATAACGATATGTTCTAACATTAGTTGGGGGTATCAGCTCTCCATCATGTATATATTCAGTAAATATAGAATCCTCAGGTAACCCAGCTGCTACTTGTCCTCCACTGTAATCTCCCGGATGTTGAGCACCATATTCAAAAGCATCTCTGAGCAAACCCCTGATATCATCATATCTTGCAAGATTTTTTTGTTGGTTACTGGATCTAAAATCAGGTATATGTTCTATGTTAGAGGTTTGGTTACATGTAGATTGTAACCTTGACTCTCCATGAAAAAACCACTCAATATAACCTTTTAAAAAACCATTCCATACCAAATGTTCTTCAACAATATTTGGATATAGAGAACTGGAATTTACACATTTTCGGCATGGACATAAAATCTTCTCATTGATACTATTTCTCTCCATACCAAATTTAATGAAATTATGTACTCCATCCAGATATTCTTTGCTATTCCTTAGTTTAGTTATCTAACTCTTATCCATTGTAAGATAAAACTAACTGAAATAAACAAATATTTATAAGAACATAATAAATTTAAAATAAGTTTATTCAATAGATCAATTACAATATTATTAAATACACCATATCACCAACTAATAGGTAAAGAGGTCATATCCCATTCAAGAATTGCATTAATTATATAGGTCATTTATAGTAACCAAAAGATACACAATAGAAGTTCCAGAAAAATTTTGGCAGTATTTTCCCTTAGTTCTTTCCATACAAATAAATATGTATGAGGAGAACTAAAAGGAAGTGATATCCGAAATATATCTGAAACTTTATCCGTACTGTTTGATTACTGTAAGCACCTATAAAATTATTTGCAATTCTCAAACTGTCCAAACTGGATATTCAATTGACCACTATACATATTTCTCCCATCCGTACAAAAATTAAATAATTGTACGGATCCTGTAGAATATGTACTTTAATCAATTGACGAGTTTATGTTTCAATGCAATGCAAGTTTTTTTAAAAATATCTAAAAAATCATAATTGATCGTAACAAAGCTACAAATGTTATTGAAATTAAAGATTTGCAATAATGAAACTAACCTTAAAGCATAACATGTTTAATAAGATGTATGTATATACCAAGAAATTTATAAATAAACAGAAATAATATACTAAGAAAAAGAATAATAAATAATAAAAAATAAGGAGGAGGCTTAGTTATATACTATTTAATCTGCAACTAAATCAAAATGACTACAATCGGTTGCCTACAAAAGAAGCCATCCAAGATTGTTACCATTAAAAATAGTTGAATCAGCCAAACATACATCGCATAATCATCATAGCCTCCATATACAAACCTTAAACCAATTTTAAAATTGATTACAGAGCTTCTTTACTCTTAAAGCAGTCAAGCACCTGATATGAAAAGACAACAAAACAGGTAAAGCATATTTTTCTTAGTGGTGTGCAATTACCAAGTTATTTAAGCTTGAACCCTGGCTCCTGTACTTGGACTAGTATAATATATGACTTTAGAAGAATCAAGATGACTTTTTGAAAACCATAAACTCAAATCTAATGTAAGAACAGAATAGCATAGTGAAATACAAAACCTGTGAGGAGCTACTTTGTTCGCATGGAATATATTTGGGATATGCATTGATGGGGATAACCTTACATACTATCTGACAAACTAATACATGAAACACGTACTATTTTAAGATGGTTTATGGTAGTCTGTAAGGCCTATTATTGTTTCTAGAGGGGAAAAAAAACTAGACCGGGTTGTCCAAGGAAAAGAGCTTTCACTACTTGTGATTATCGTAAATAATATATGTATCAGGAAGCATGAAACAAACGGTAGGCCATATTTTATGATACCTGTTGTGAGCAATGAAAGATGGTCAATACCATAATTCAGGAGTAAAATTAATCATGGCAGAGAATGGGGATTAGCCCTATGTATGATAAACAATTGCCTAGAAATATAGTGAAAAGTTGCCGAGGGTTTGTTAGCATTAGCTAGCTGATACCATTTTTTTGAAGGGATGAAGAGTGCAATCATAAGGTTTTAATGCATGTACATGCTAAAACTAAAGTTGAAGTTACATTTTCTCAGACTCAATTATTTATACCATTTTTAATTTCTGGAGATGAAGAGGACATGTTGAAGCTAAGTTTAGCAAAATCTTACATTTCCCATACTCCATTATTCATATTAAGTTTTATTTTAAGCTTACATTTCTTGCACTCAATTATTTAAATAAAAATAATTTATTTTTTCTATTATTTATTCAAACCTTTCATACAATTCTTAATAGAAACTAGACATTCTACCAAGATGTGCATGATTGACACAAGCTTAAATTTGGACAAATTCTGAAACCATATCTCGGATGTTCTTAGGGTATGCAGGAAGATTAACTTGAGATCATCAGTCCACTTTTTTTTTTTTTGGGCCAATAAGACATTAGGGTATGCACATATCTAGAATGGAAATTAATATGTTTTCTAATGTACACTTTTAGCCTCTATCACAATTTCGATCCATGTATAGGGCCGGAACTAGAGATTGACTCGGACCGAGTTCTAACCTTATACAAACCTAATCTATGTCTGAATCCGGTCAACATGTTTGATCCAAATATCGACCTACATCAACTCATGTTGAAACTTATTTTGTCAATGTAGTAGATCTTTCTGATTGAATCAAATTAACAGTAAGTAATCATGAACCATAAGAAACATGTATGTAAATTGGACTGCAATTGACTGTACTAAAAAGATATCATGTAAAATTCTCTCAAAAAAATATATTATGTAAGAAGGTATCATGCATTGTCTTTAATGCCATTATGACGACATTAGAAGGAGATGTGCATGCATCTGTATGTGTCCAATATTCTAGGAATGAAATCCAGCCAAAGTTAAACAAAGACCATACTCAAATCCAAGCCGTTCACATATATTGACACCCATAGACTTTGCTAAAATAGTTAGCATTCTCCTAAGGTTAATAAACAGTTAACATGTAATTAAATATTGTCACTCAACTGTGAAGATAGATGATTAATTTCATAAATTCATAACTTAAAGCCTTGAGCAAAGAACATATTGCATTTGTTGAAGGTAAGTTCAGGTCAAAATTGAATATCAATGACCCGAATCCAAGCCTAATTTCAATAATTCGAAGATTTCTGATCCAATCCTAACCTGTTTTTTTGGGGTAGGGGGCCGAAATTCCATAAACAAAAACCATAGATTTATGCGAGAATAATCATGAATAAGAAAAAAAAACTAACCTGTGGGATATTTCTTGCTTTACCTGGCTGGTGGAGCAGGCAGGGTAATGGGTAGGAGGGAGGGGCTTCGATCGGTGGGCCGGTAGGGAGGAGGTGGTGGTCGGCTCGGGCAGCGCACCAGAGATGAAGGAGGAGGAAGAGGGAGGAGGAAGAAAAGGGTTAGGGGCAGCGACGGATGGATATCTGATGCAAACTAGGGCTCGGTCGGGGGAAAAGAGGGGAGTCCGGCGATGCTGATTCCGCCGATGCTTTTAAGCATTGACGGGTTGAGGTGCATACCGACGTTTTTCAAAAGCGTCGATGGATTTCTGGTCTGGAATTGCCGATGCTTAAAAGCATCAGCCTATTGAGGAGCATACCGACACTTTTCAAAAGCGTCCGCGGATTCTTGGGTGGCGATGCTTATAAGCATCGGTAAACAGGATGAATTGCCGACGCTTAAAATCATTGGCGGGTTTCAGAGATTACCGATGCTTCCAAAAAGCGTCGGCGGGTTCCTGGGCCTTCCCGGCGCTTCACAGAAGCGTCAGGAGAAAACGGTTGGAAAATCTCTATTTTACTATAGTGATCGCTAGGCAATCATAAAAGGTAATATAGATTACCTACAAGATATATTATCATTGGATAGATATCGATAATGTTGATTACTATATTTAGGATATACAGATAATATTGATTACTGTATTATTGATTACTGTATTTGAAATGACATTAAATTATCAGTAATATAAAATCAATTTTTAAAAATATTTTTAAATCAAATCTATTAAAAATTTATATAATATTACATGCTTACCTTGAAAAAATTTATATTTATAAATAACGACACCTAATTCTCATGATCCTCTAAGAAAATGGGACTCTATATATAGCAAGATGATCCTTTCATCATGTGACCATGAATTAAGATGGATTTCAACTCCAGCAATCATGGCACAATAGTGATATTTATATAGCAATAAGAGCCATCAGTTTTCTATGGTGTCAACAAAATGATCATATCTAAATTATAGTGAAGGTTAAACCAAATCAGATCATAGTTTAAAAATTCTAAATTATGGTGGAGGTTAAACCAAATCATATCTATGGATACTATTACAAAGACCGATATTGATACCTTCTCTTCGGATACATAATGGCAATTTGAAGATCCGCTTTACTAAAGACCACAAAAGTTAAAATATCACCCATTAATATCACCAGCAAGTCCAAACAAGTCCAATAATTACAGTCCAAAGCCATCATAATACATGACACTGATTTTACAGATTAAACTTGTTTAAAGATTGTAATAAATGCATTCCTTATTCATTCTATGTACTTGCCTCATTTCATGGCATTTGTTTCTTTAAAAAAATACATAAGATCATTGATTTTTTTATTTAAAAATAATTGATTAGTAAAGAAAATATAAGAAGCATTTAATTTATCGCTAGAATTGGGATTGAAATCAAAATTAGAATAAATTGGAATAAAACTCAAAATAGTGATCAAAATCAAAATGAAATTTAAATTTGAATACGAAAAAAGAAAAGATTAAATTTTAGAGATTTGAAGCATTCTTTTTATCCTCTAGAAATAAAATAGAAATAAGATTTCCTCTAACCAAATAATTAAAATGAAAGCTATTCATTTTCATTCTAGAGTCCAACTCCCTCAACCAAGCATACACATAATGTTTTTTTAAGAGTGGCACTAGCACAGGTAAAAATCATAATTTTGTAACCAAAAAAATAAAAGTATAACCATGATTGAAGGTGAAACCAAACACAAGAATACGAGGGAGAGGGAGAGATGCACCATTCATAGCATGAAGAAGCAAATAGCATTAGTTATTACCACAACCATCAAATGTTACTTCAAGCTCCTTCACCTTCCATGTGCCACATCTGGATGCAACATGGCTGTTGACACTAAAAGCATGCCAATTGGTGCTCAACCTACATCATAAATGATGCTGAATATACTACTACAAAATTCAGATCATGACAGCATGATTTCAGTTACCCTGTCCATTGAACCTGTATTAACACAAGCATGTTAACACATCGTACATCTAAGACCCTTGATCAACCATAAAAGGGGATCTTATAGTCCAATCATAGAGGGTGACATTTGCATGTCTAAGATAAAGCATCGGTCAACAAAACCATACACAGCTTCATATTTTGAAACATTTTCTCGCAAAAGATATGATAAATTCCATGCAATATCATAACTTATACTATAGAAACATTGTCAAATAAAAGATCTGGTCAATTCCATGCGACATCACAACTTTTATGACAAAAACTTTATTCTGGTCTGCATTTGTTAAGAACTCTCGAGCCAAAAAGCCAAAGTACAAAATGTTTGGTGAAAGGAAAAAAAATTCAGGAGACTGAACCTCCGATTGACAATGTATTAGTTTGCACTAGAACTGGAAGTGGATCGGGCCGGACCGAGCCATACCCTTACCCGAGCCCGATCCAAAAAAAACTTCAAGCTTCCGACTGGGCTTGGGCCCAAAATTTTTTCAAAAAATAATGCCCGAGCCCGACCCAAGCCCGATTGGGCTGGTCCGAAAAAACATCCAAATGACCCAAAAAAATGTTTGGCCAGATCGAAGCATCGGGCCGTGAGGGTCCTGAAACTTGGGAGTGAGATCAGAGCCGGGGAGGGGGGCCGCAAGGTCACGTGGGGGGTACGGGGTGTCGGGTGGGGCGTAGGGGCCGAGAAGCCTGGGAGGGAGATCGGAGCTCGAGGGGGACGCGGAGTCGCATGGGGGGTGGAGCCATCGGGTGTGGGCGCCGGGACCAAAGGAAGGATATCAGAGCTGGAGGGGGGCCGTGGGATCGCACGGGGTCCGGGGTGTTGGGTGCAAGCATTAGGGCCGGGGAAGGGAGATCGGAGCTGGAGGAGCTGAAAGTATGGGGTGCAGGTGGAATGACATAAACCTACACAAGGCATGCAAACAGGGCACGGGAGCACAAGGGATTTTAAAACATTTTTAAAATCGCGCAGCGAAAAAACTGCTCCGCCCAGAACCTAATCTATTCAAGTTGCATGTATCAAAAAATAGGCATGTAACAAGGCATATAATATTTGTAAAATAAATTAACAAATAGATCTAATTATGCATGATTTAAATAAAATTTTTCCATACCTTTATTCCACTTGGAATAGTCCTGGAATAAATCTGGAATTGGCTGGAATAAGTGGGATAAACTTATTCCGGTCGACTTCAACCTTGAGACGTTGGATTGCCACGTTCGTTGGCTACCAACCAGCAGCCAAAAGAACCATTTGGTGGCTCGTTCTTCTCCCAACACGGAGTAGCAGCAAGGGAGGAAAACCTCCTTCGATCTTCAACAGCAATGGAGAAGAAAAATCCGGCAAACAGTCCATTGAAGAGCTGCAGAAAATCAGCACTGCAGAAAATAAAAACAGAGCTTTCCTTAATTCGGAACAACAGCAGCAATTGAAGTCCGATCAGGTTTCTCTCAGGAGTTGAATGGAACTCCCTCTAGAGGGGAGACACGCCGGGGGATACCTGAACCTCCCTCACGAGCGGTGCTAGCCGCTGGAAGGAACAAAGGGTCACGGTGGAAGCAGCAAATAAAAACAGAGTATCTGTTCTTGTTCACTACCGTAAGCACACACAAGATCTTTTCCTCCCACACAAAAGCACCCAGGAAAACAAGCTTCCCAGAGGGATCTATATTCCTCTCTGATCTGTCTATGGTTTTCTCTTCACTGCTATCAAACCAAAGAGCTTACACAACAATGAAACTCTCAGCCCAAGAACAAAACCTCAACCTCTACACGGAAGAACAGAGGAAAAGCCAAATATAATGGCAGTAAGCGGAAAAGGGAGAGGCTGGGAGAGAGCCGATCAAAGAGCAGCGGTTTTTCAAAATAATCAGAAATAAACCAAGGAATAAAGGAGAGGAATGGCAGCAGGTGGAAGGAGAGGAGGAGACGCCCAGCAACGCTCGTTTGGTCTCTTTATCCAGCGAATGACCATGTAAACGGTCACGCTGGAATAAAATGCTGGTTCAAAACCGGTCCAATCAATCCCACCGGTTCAAAACTGGTTCAGGGATTTTCCAACCCAATCCAAAATGGTTCAAAACTGGTTCAAGGGTATAAATTGGTTCACAACCAATTGAAGACTGAAACGAGCACCGAATCAGTTCAAAACTGATTCAGTAAAATCCTGGTCTAGTCCCGGTCAGCCATGAACAATTTTTGGTTGACACAAACAGAGCCAGGTCAGGCAAAAACGAAGGAAAAGAAAAATATACTCAAACAAGAACCGTGACCATAATATCGAGACGATTCTCAATCGTATTCGGTGCCTGGATTAGGGAGTAATCCTCTGTGGCGTGTGACCTCATAGGTTCGAACCTAAACAGTAGCACTGGAACAATTCTAGTACCAGCACAGGAAACCATCTAGCAATGGGTCCCGGCATCCGGATAGGTCGAAGATGCGAGAGCAATCTATCGAACCTCTGGCATATGGTTACCGTATAATTCATCCCTTTGACCTCCAATGCTCAGACTACTTAGGGTTAGACTGCCGACCCTTACTGAGTCAGTCCACAACATGTCTCAACCTAACAAGTCTAGTGACTCCTCACTAGGACTACCCCGGCCGAGGATTTGCTAAATTGAGACACTGCGAGACATTCAATCCAAACTGTTTGGACAGGTCAATTCCATCTTGGTCCATCACTGCTCCACAAGTACTTGTCTGTACCCAGAAACCTTCCATCACCAGATTAGAAATTCGGGTAGTCCGGCACCAAAGCACAGGGAGTTGCTTGCAAGCTACCATGATGACCTCAGGTCGGAGGGACACATATACCCATATCCAATCGTGAGTATCTCTTTGGCAGAAAGGGGCTGCACGGAGTCACGTTCAATGAGATATCACATATCCCACTTGCAGATCACATCAGTGTCACCACACTCCTTTGGTCAAGAGGACAACCAAACGATGTGAACCACAACAACCTATACTTGATACATTGCCGTCCAGTACAATGTATCCTTTGGTTCTGAACTGGGTTTAAGGACTATTCGATACATCCTCTCTGTATCGAAGTCAGTGTAGTCCTAAGGACTTCATCACATGGAAATAGTTCATTACAGGGAAATATGTGATGAGCTACCAAAAAATAATATATTTTATTAATTCAAAGAAAGAGTACAATACTGAGCTCAACCGCCTACAACCCAAGCGATTGGCTTTGGGACACAATTCCCAACAACTCCCACTTGTACTAAAGCCAATCAGAAGAGTATCTAATACCCATTTCCCATTTACAATAGTCGAACTCTTTTATTCCGAGGGCTTTAGTGAAGGGGTCGGCCAGATTTTCTTTTCCATCGATCTTCAGAAGATTGATGTCGCCTCGTTCCACGATTTCTCGCACGAGGTGGTAGCGCCGCAGTATGTGCTTGGTGCGGTGATGAGCTTTAGGCTCCTTAGCTTGAGCAATGGCTCCAGTGCTGTCACAGTACACCGGAATAGGACCATCTAGGGAAGGTGCCACCCCTAGCTCTCCAAGGAACTTCCGTAACCACACAGCTTCCTTTGCTGCATCTGATGCTGCAATGTATTCTGCTTCGCGTACCGAGTCTGCAACAGTTGCCTGCTTGGAACTTTTCCAGCAGATCGCTCCTCCATTCAGGGTAAATACAAACCCTGACACACTCTTGCTATCATCTCTATCCGACGGGAAACTGGAGTTAGAATACCACACAAGTTTCAAGTCAAGTTCTCCATAAATCAGCCATTGATCTTTAGTATTTCTCAAATACTTAAGGATGGACTTAACCATCTTCCAATACGCCTCACCTGGGTCAGACTGGTATCTGCTCACTACTCCTAGTGAGTATGCCATGTCTGGTCTAGTACAAGTCATAGCATACATGATAGAGCCTACTACAGAGGCATAAGGTATTCTAGTCATGCGCTCTCTTTCCTCAAGAGTTGTTGCACAATCCTTCTTGGAAAGAGTAATTCCAGAACCTATCGGGAGATAGCCTTTCTTGGAATTTTCCATGCTGAACCGTTTCAGCACGGTGTCAATGTACGTAGATTGGAACAATCCCAAAAGCTTCTTAGATCTATCTCTATAGATCTTCATACTTAGTATGTAAGAAGCTTCACCCAAGACTTTTATGGAGAACTGAGATGATAACCAGACCTTTATTCCTTGTAATGTTGCGACATCATTCCCGATTAAGAGAATGTCGTCAACATACAGTACTAGGAATACAATCACAAAACCATTAACCCATTTATAGATGCATGGTTCTCCATTCCTAACGAAGCCATATGATTTGATACATCTATCAAACTGTAAGTTTCAACTTCGAGACGCTTGCTTGAGTCCATAGATGGACCTCTGCAACTTGCATACTTTTGATTCATCTGTGGATGTGAACCCTTCAGGCTGTATCATATACACCTCCTCTTCTAGCTCCCCATTTAGGAAAGCGGTTTGGACATCCATCTGCCAGATCTCGAAATCAAAATATGTTGCCAAAGCAAGCATGATCCGAATGGACTTGAGCATTGCCACAGGAGAGAAAGTCTCGTCATAATCGATAGCATATCGTTGACGATACCCCTTGGCAACCAGACGGGCTTTATAGGTCTCTACCTTCCCATCCGCGCCCCTTTTCCTCTTGAAGATCCATTTACACCTGATGGGTTTTATCCCTTCAGGCGGATCAACCAATGTCCATACATTGTTGATTTCCATGGACTCCATTTCGGATCGCATGGCTCCAAGTCATGCCTCAGAGTCATATCTCTAAAGAGCATCCATATAAGTGATCGGATCCTCATTGTTCTCATCGAGCTCAATGGGATCGCCATCCCGGACCAAGAAACCATAGTATCTGTCCGGTTGATGCGGTATTCTATCGGATCTCCTAATGGGTTCTGGGTGTGATTCAATCACAGCTGGTTCTACGATGTCCTTAGAGTGTGTAGGTTCTTCTATTGGCTAAACTTTATCAAGTTCAATCTTAGAGGCTATAGTTCATTCTCCAAGGAACTCCTTTTCCAAAAAGATAGCTCTAAGAGCAACGAACACCTTTTGTTCATTCTCCAAGTAGAAGAAATATCCTTTGGTTTCCTTAGGATAACCAATGAATAAACACCGATCAGACCTTGGGCCAAGTTTGTCTGAGTCTAAATGCTTTACGTAAGCCGGACAACCCCAGACCTGAAGGTGTGAGATTGAGGGTTTATGCCCATTCCACATCTCATATGGAGTGGAGACAACAGACTTACTTGGAACATTATTTAACAAGTAGCAGGCTGTCAAAAGCGCATATCCCCAAAAGGATAGCGGCAGAGTTGCAAAGCCCATCATGGATCGAACCATGTCCAACAAGGTTCGATTCCTCCTTTTGGACACACCATTCAACTGTGGTGTTCCTGGAGGAGTTCATTGAGAGAGAATTCCATTCTTCTCAAGATATGTCAAAAATTCACCAGATAAGTATTCACCACCTCGATCAGATCGAAGGGTTTTAATACTATTTCCAGTTTGCTTTTCTACTTCATTACGGTATCGTTTAAACATTTCAAAGGACTCAGACTTATGTCTCATTAAAAAGACATAACCGAATCTTGAAAAGTCGTCTGTAAAAGTAATGAAATATTTGTATCCTCCTCTAGCACTAACTGTCATCGGTCCACATACATCAATATGTATGAGACTTAGAAGTTCTGTAGCTCGTTCACCTTTTCCAGTAAAAGGTGACTTGGTTATTTTACCAAGTAAATAGGATTCATAAGTGGGCAGTGATTCAGAATCACTGACCTCGAGGAGTCCATTTCCTCGCATCTTGTTTATCCTATTTTGGTTAATATGACCTAGTCTACAGTGCCAAAGATACAAATCATTGACATTATCTAATCTTGGGCATTTGCTAGAAGTGTACATTACAGTAACAGGCCTTGATAGTACGTATATGCTATTATTTAATCTAGCTTTCATTATAACAGAGTTATTCAAAATAACATTGCAAAAATCTCCTTTTATTGATAGTTCAAAACCACAATTGGCCAAAAGACCTACAGAGATTATGCTCATAATGAAACTAGGATAATAGTGACAGTCGACTAGTTCGACAGTACAAGACTCAAAGATAAGATGCAGGACTCCGACCGCCAGTTCTGGAACACGATTTCCATTCCCGACGCTCAGAAACTGTTCTCCATCTTCAAATCTTCTGCTAACTAGAAGTCCCCGTAACGAATTACAAACGTGAATTGGACTACCAGTATCCAATACCCAGTTAGCAGTATCAACAATTGAGTAATTGCAAGGTTTTATCATATAAATACCTTGTTCAGCAGACTTCTGCTTCCTCGGCCTGTTCGGATCAAGGGACGCATGATAAAGAGGAAAGTTCCTCTTCCAGTGTCCCTTCTTCTTGTAGTAGAAGCATTCTGCAGAAGACTGATCAGCCTTATACTTCCTGGTTTGACTAGGGCCAGGAACATTCTGCACCTTCTTTCTCTTTTTATTCATTTTCTTCTTCCCTTTCTTAAAGGGACGACGACCTCTACTACCTCCCACTAAATTCACCACCCCCTTATTTAGTTGGTGGACTTTCTCGAAAGTCTGCAGCAACCCCAAAAGACCATGGTAGTTGACTGCAGGCTTATTCATTCTATAATGATCGAGAAAATTAAGATAGGAGGAGGGAAGAGAATTCAGGATCGCATCCTTGCCGAGTTGCTCATGCAAGGGGCATCCGAGGTTGCCCAACATTTCAATCAACTCGATCATGTACAATACATGATCAGTGACTGAACTGCCATTCGGCATCTTGGAATTGTAGATGGCACAAGACACTTTGTACCGTTCTACATCATCCAGGGTGCCGAAGGATTCCTTCAACTTTTGAAGGATTTCATCAGGTTGAGCCTCCTCAAATTTGCGACTGAACTCGTCATTCATAGCCGCAAGCATAATGCACCGGACAGTAGTTCGATCAGAAACCCACTTCAAGTAAGCATCTCTGACCGCACTCCATGCATTAGCAGGAGGGATTTCAGGTGCCGGATCCGTTATCACATAAAGGATCCGTTCGTGCTCCATAACTATTCTCAACTTTTGATACCAACTATCGAAATTGTGACCCTTTAACTTCTCATTATCGAGAAGTGACCGGAGTGATAAGTTTGAAGACATCTGAAAAGAAAACAAGACCAAATTAGTGTATGAATTAATAATTTAACCAAAAGACTTAGACTTTAGTCTAAAGGTCTCTCCCACTAATTTTTCAGATTGGTAGCCTCTAACTCCAATCCGTGAAAACTCTTTTTCAAGTGGGTACTGAAACCCAATAGGCCTCGCATGAGCCCGACTATGGCCAGCTCACCCATACAAGCCTAAAGGTAGGTTCGTAAACCAATTGTTTCCCTAAACAATTTTCAGTATTTTATTTTGCCGTAGAGAACACCCCAATCGGCCTAGGGGCCTCCTATTGCGGGTCTCTGGTTAGGTCCAACCATTAAAATGACAAATCCAATGCTTCCAGCTAACTAAAGACCAAGCCTGACTATGGCCGGCCCACCTGGTCCCGTTAATGAGGTTGCACTGAACCATCACTGATCAGATAGAAATTCCAGTCGTCGGATGTATACCCGTTCTATAGAACTGCCGATGCACACCAAGCTAGTGGACACATTTCTATCCAACTTAATGGGAGGCAAAGACACTGTCAACTCTTTGACTTAGTCTTTTTAAGGACCTAATAATTTTAGAGGATTTTTTTAGTTGTGACAGAAGAAAAAGAACAAAGACATGGATCAACCTCCCACTGAATCAATTAGATTCTAGGAGGGTTGAAATAAATCAACAAATTGATCCATGGGCACCTATAGATCAGTCAGACCGATCAACCTGGGTGAACTGGGTTAACTCGAGTCATTGAGCTTTTCCAATCAGTTCTGGTCGACTCGACTAGCCAGGTAGGTGAGATCATGGGTGAGTAACCGCCATTAACCATCTTTCCTAGACACCAACCAAGTTGGCCAGGAAAGAGGTAGCCTCATACAACCATGATCATAATGCCAAACCTACCTCGACACCAGTCGTTTACCAGACTCGATCAGACTAGCCTAACGACTCGGGCGTCCACAGAGCCACTAATTGGATCCATTTTAGATGAACGGATCAACTAATCTAACTATTAGATAGTTCTAAAGAAGAGCCTTAAACAACTATTGTTTAATCTTATTTTTATCCGGTTCAACTAAACTTAAGTCTAACCCAGTGAAGGACCCAACTAGTCAGCTAACCCAATCAAACCCAAAATGGCTTATGCAAGTGAATTAGATTTCATAAACCTAAATGGTTTTTTTTTTTTTTTTTTTTTTTTTTTAAGACATAAATTTAATTAAAACACCTTTTAATTAAATTTCTATGTAAAACAATTTTACATAACAAGATCATGCATCATATCTAATTGTTACAATATTTTACAAATATTTCAATATCCTTTAAAAAAAAAAACATGCCAATTTCATGTATCTAAAAATTAAAACAATTTTTTTTAATTTTATATCCTTTAAGGATCCTTCTGAAAAGGCCAACACAGACGATCCGTATCGTGTCAAAGACACACGATCGTGGTGAAGGTCTCAACTAGGTTCCAAAAAGAATTTGATACACTCATTGATTAAACTATTTAATCTACATACATGCATACATGAATAAATTACACCTGAAACCTTGCTCTGATACCACTGAAAGTATGGGGTGCAGGTGGAATGATATAAACCTACACAAGGCATGCAAACAGGGCACGGGAGGACAAGGGATTTTAAAACATTTTTAAAATCGCGCAGCGAAAAAACTGCTCCGCCCAGAACCTAATCTATTCAAGTTGCATGTATCAAAAAATAGGCATGTAACAAGACATATAATATTTGTAAAATAAATTAACAAATAGATCTAATTATGCATGATTTAAATAAAATTTTTCCATACCTTTATTCCACTTGGACTAGTCCTGGAATAAATCTGGAATTGGCTGGAATAAGTGGGATAAACTTATTTCAGTCAACTTCAACCTTGAGACGTTGGATTGCCACGTTCGTTGGCTACCAACCAGCAGCCAAAAGAACCATTTGGTGGCTCGTTCTTCTCCCAACACGGAGCAGCAGCAAGGGAGGAAAACCTCCTTCGATCTTCAACAGCAATGGAGAAGAAAAATCCGGCAAACAGTCCGTTGAAGAACTGCAAAAAATCAGCACAGCAGAAAATAAAAACAGAGCTTTCCTTAATTCGGAACAACAGCAGCAATTGAAGTCCGATCAGGTTTCTCTCAGGAGTTGAATGGAACTCCCTCTAGAGGGGAAACATGCTGAGGGATCCCTGAACCTCCCTCATGAGCGGTGCTAGCCGCTGGAAGGAACAAAGGGTCACGGTGGAAGCAGCAAATAAAAATAGAGTATCTGTTCTTGTTCACTACTGTGAGCACACACAAGATCTTTTCCTCCCACACAAAAGCACCCAGCAAAACAAGCTTCCCAGAGGGATCTATATTCCTCTCTAATCTTTCTATGGTTTTGTCTTCACTGCTATCAAACCAAAGAGCTTACACAACAATGAAACTCTCAGCCCAAAAACAAAACCTCAACCTCTACACGGAAGAACAGAGGAAAAGCCAAATATATTGGCAGCAAGCGGAAGAGGGAGAGGCTGGGAGAGAGCCGATCAAAGAGCAGCGGTTTTTCAAAATAATCAGCAATAAACCAAGGAATAAAGGAGAGGAATAGCAGCGGGTGGAAGGAGAGGAGGAGATGCCCAGCAACGCTCGTTTGGTCTCTTTATCCAGCGAATGACAGTGTAAATGGTCACGCTGGAATAAAACGCCGGTTCAAAACCGGTCCAATCAATCCCACCGGTTCAAAACTGGTTCAGGGATTTTCCAACCCAATCCAAAACGGTTCAAAACCGGTTCAACGGTATAAATTGGTTCACAACCAATTGAAGACTGAAACGAGCACCGAATCAGTTCAAAACTGATTCAGTAAAATCCTGGTCTAGTCCCGGTCAGCCATGAACAATTTTTGGTTGACACAAACAGAGCCAGGTCAGGCAAAAACTAAGGAAAAGAAAAGTGTGCTCAAACAAGAACCGTGACCATAATATCGAGACGATTCTCAATCGTATTCGGTGCCTGGATCAGGGAGTAATCCTCTGTGGCTTGTGACCTCATAGGTTCGAACCTAAACGGTAGCACTGGAACAATTCCAGTACCAGCATAGGAAACCATTTAGCAATGGGTCCTGGCATCCGGATAGGTCGAAGATGCGAGAGCAATCTATCGAACCTCTGGCATATGGTTACCATATAATTCATCCCTTTGACCTCCAATGCTCAGGACTACTTAAGGTTAGACTACCGACCCTTACTGAGTTAGTCCACAACATGTCTCAACCTAACAAGTCCAGTGACTCCTCACAGGACTACCCTGGCCGAGGATTTGCTAAATTGAGACACTGCGAGACATTCAATCCAAACTGTTTGGACAGGTCAATTCCATCTTGCTCCATCACTGCTCCACAAGTACTTGCCTGTACCCAGAAACCTTCCGTTACCGGATTAGAAATCCGTGTAGTTCAGCACCAAAGCACAGGGAGTTGCTTGCAAGCTACCATGATGACCTCAGGTCGGAGGGACACATATACCCATATCCAATCATGAGTATCCCTTTGGTAGAAAGGGGCTGCACGGAGTCACGTTCAATGAGATATCACATATCCCACTTGCATATCACATCAGTGTCACCACACTCCTTTGGTCAAGAGGACAACCAAACGATGTGAACCACAACAACCTATACTTGATATATTGCCGTCCAGTACAATGTATCCTTTGGTTATGAACTAGGTTTAAGGACTACTCGATACATCCTCTCTGTATCGAAGTCAGTGTAGTTCTAAGGACTTCATCACATGGAAAGAGTTCATTACAGGAAAATATGTGATGAGCTGCCAAAAAATAATATATTTTATTAATTCAAAGAAAGAGTACAATACTGAGCTCAACCGCCTACAATCCAGGCGATTGACTTTGGGACACAATTCCCAACATGAACAATATCAGGGCCGAGGGGGGCAGCAGGGTCACACAGGGAGCGGGGTCATCGGGTGCAACCATGCGAGCACTAATCTGGGGAGGAAGTTCGGAGCCAGGTAGAGCAGGGCGCAACGTTACCATCGAGTGGCAAAGTCAATGCCGTGATGGAAATGAGAGAGAGAACGAAGAACTAGAGAAGAAACAGAAGATTGGAAGAGAAAAAAAAAGTAGAGAACTGGTCAGGCCGGGTTCGGTCGGGCTTAGTCTAGACCGGTTTTGGGCTGGTCCAGACCGAGCGAAAGGATGCCCGAGCCCAGCATGAAAATTGAATGGGTTCTAATATAAGGCCCGAAACCTGGCCCAATTTAATTAAAACCTGATCCAAAGCTCGACCAAATTTCGGGCCGACCCAACCCAGTTCTGGCCTTAGTTTGCACATATTAACCAATGCCCAGGTGAGTTTTGCTAATAAAGTTACGTTTAAGTCAAATAATAGCGAGGGGCGCTTCTCATGAAAGAGCCTTCAGAATCTCAGTGGTGACATCTATTGGGGGTTTTTTGGCATGAAGCCATGCCATAACACCCTATTTGGAGTAGTGATCAATGACCAACATAAAAGCAGCAACCCATTTGTTTGTGGACAAATTTGATGAAAAACTTGAAGATGAAGGTAAAAAATGAGGCACACTGAATGATTGAATAAGTATAAAATGATTGGTTTAAGCATGTGATGAGGTTGCACATCTCTCCTGAAAGAATCTTATAATTAAAAATCTTTTTCTAAAACCTGGAGTTTGCATAAAATTTTGACCTGTCAATGATGAACAATAGGTTTAAATCCTAGGATAAATTTGTTAGAAAGTTTGCATATCAGGATTTCTGGTAAAAGACTTGAACATACATTTGTCATGTGTCTCTCAACATCACACAATAGCTTGTGCAGGTTGCACAATTTCGTAATGTGGAGTTTCAAGATATTGAAAAAGAGACCAAAATATTTAAATAATTGAAAATAAGGCTATAGTTTTAATGAACAAAATAATATTTGATTTAGACTCTAAATGATATTAAAATTACTATAATTCCATGAACAAATTGTAGCGAAAAAAATGAACATACCTATAACACGGTTCAGCAATAACACAGTTCGACTTGTTAACAACTCTAGTGGAATCAAACTTTGTTTGCAAGGGATACCTGGTAACAACTAAATCTTGATGGTAATGGAAAAAAATGGAACAAACAGGATCTAAATATGTAGCATATATAATAAAAATTACTGGTATACAATCCAGCAACAATCCAATAATAAACTGAACAATAATATAATAAAAATAATCTAACAACAATATGAATAGTAATATAATATAAATATCATCTTTCGAAATTTCAAAATACTTCCAACTATCTTAGCAAAATACATTTATAGTTTGTTAGAATAACTACACAACACAAAAGTTAATATGTTCAAATTCAAAACTACTAATAAATCTATCTGCTAGCTAACCAAATGTTTGTACCAAACTATCATAGATATATAACCAAACAACCACACTATCAAAAACAACCATAACTAGCAACATAGATGTCCTAACTAGAACTCAAACCAAGGACATCCAATACATGATTTTTTCTCAACCTTTGAGGTAGTGAAAAGAAGTAAGTCAGACTTACACTATTATGAGCAATTATCAATTCAACTTTAACCATCAACGACTCATGCAATCCCAAATCTCCGATCTCTGCTATTGCCTCATAAATCTTCTTCTTCATCTCTTAATCATTTGCAAGGAACTAGAAACAATCTGCCAACTTATCAATAACTTTACTTGAACTTTGACACATTAATCCAAGATTGTTTATAGTTTCAATCAAAGTGCCTATAAGAGCAACTTCTTCTTTATTAGAAACCTTCCTTTTTCTTGACCTTGATGAAGAAACACTATGTTGAACATGACCAATTAGAGTTTGGGGAATGGAGTTGTTACTCTTAAATCCGGTAGGACCTCCTTTTCACTATTCATTGCTTATGTAAGGATTTCATTGGCTGCATCTACAAGATTCTTAGCCTTCTAACCTGTTGCATGATTCTTTCTAAATATAATTGAGAGTTCCTCCAAGTATAAGAATGGCTTGTTCTGAAGACCAGATGCTTGAGGATAACTTTATCATAATGAACAAATATAAATTAAGCAAACTATACCTAAAGCATCAAAAATTAAATAAGAAAGGAGAATTAATTAATATATTGTGCATTTATCTTGATCCAGTTGTCCTATACATCTTGGTCACAAGTCATACATTTTCTTATATCATCCCATCCAAATCCTGATACGTTCAACATATCATACATAACACCATATTGTTGTTTCAACAATTAAACCTTGAATGGATGTGTGGCTGAGCCTTAATGCTATAATTAGGTATCTTGGTTGCCATCATATTCTCTAATTAAGGTAAGAACCCGATCTTGAAATTGCCACCTTCTTCCCTCCAAATAGGATCATTCTTCAAATCAAGTAGACATCTAATTAGTATAGCATCTTGCTCTGCATTGCATTCATGCTTCTTCTCTTGGTTCCTCCTTTGACTTGAAAAAGCATCCATATCTAAAAGATAATTATTTAATACAAAAGATAATAAATGTTCATATTGCAAATTTAAATAACAACAATAATAAGTTGAATAAAGCCAAACAATATGAAAATAATAGTAATAGGTAACCATATTCCAAATGATAGTAACAAGGTTCATATTAAATTTGCAACAAGGTGTATATTAAAGAAAGACTCAAACACATAAAATAATAATACATAGCAAAATTTATAATAATGTTGAGACTTTTTTCAAACTCGAAATTAGTCTCACATTTCTTGTACCAAGTCATCCCTAAATTGAGTCCAAGCATTTGTACTCACAATGTGATTAATCATTTCTCCTTCATTACTATTTTCTTTTATCAGGAGGACATCAGGCATCTCATCTTCAATTGGGTCAATTGACATCTCGCTTCTAATATGGTTATGAAGAAGAGCAAAGTGTTAATAATTTTTGCTTGTGTTTTTACTGGATACAATAACTTCTTTCTAAGAATCACCCATCTCATTTTAAAAAAACCGAAGCATCTCTTGATGACATTTCTAGTAGATGAGTGCCTATAGTTAAAGTATTCTTGTGGTGTTTCGGTTGATAATTTTATCTCCAATCATTCAAATAATATCGTTGACCCATATATAGAGTTAAAAATCCTTCTCCATTTGTATTTCCAGCATCACACAAGTAATAAAAACCTAACATAAGTAAAAATCTTGTTAGAAAATAAGTTCAACATGTAAATAAAAACATGTTTGAATAACTAGAACTCTTACCTTGGGGTACTTTTAACCTCTTGTTCTTGATGATTGATGGGGACCCGAGAGTCTATTTGAGTCCATTAGTACCGAGTCACTTGTATTAAAGTGAGCCAATTGAGTCCTGTAATAAAGTGAGACAATTGAGTCCAGTTGAGTCCACTTAGTTAGGTCCAGTCATTTTTAATCCAGTTGAGTCCAATCGAGTCTATGTAGTTTTCATTCAAGTCATGTTCAAGAGGAGAGTCAGCCGACTAGGAGATTCACCAAGCCCCCCCAACTAGAGCTGGACTTCAGGTACCTAGGCCCTTTCATGTCGCCAAGCCACAAGGGAGCGCCCCTCCAACCCATGAAGATGGCACCCCAGTCCAAGCCGCCCCAGCCCAGCGCCCTAGTCCAAGCCCAACACTTGAGGTTTCTTGGCCCTTAAGTCATGGTTTCTTGACCCTCAAGTCATGTAACCTAGGTGAATCTATAAATACCCCACCTCCTCTTGTATTTTTTTATGCTAGAATGGATTATGAATGAAATTTCTTGGGTTCTTTTTTAATTATGGTATGATTTTCTATGTGATTAGGGTATCTGTGTGATCCCTGAGGATATCTGTGTGATCCCTATTGTTCTTAAGGGTATCTGTGTGATCCCTTTGCTGCCCCAGCCTTCTGCGTCCTACCTTAGCCGCCCTCTTCTTTCTTCTTCCAAGCAAGTCCTAATCCCCTGGTGACTTCTATGCTTGCCAACGATCCGATCCCCATATCTGTCCCGCATCAATTTGGTATCAGAGCCAAAGGATTAGAGTATTTTCTTCTTCCTCTTGAGCCCATTATCGAATCATCGAAACCTCATCGCTCGTAGCCTCTCGGAACCTCTTTCATGCCGATCTTTCTCCCATCAGGACAACCAAGATCTGATCGGTGCCTCCACCAAATCTCCCAGATGCCGATAGCCCCTACGCCCATGACTGGATCAACTGGAAGCAGGTCTCCCTCCTCAGCAATGTTGTCCATTGCTATGCCACCCTCAACCCCTGCACTTAGCCATTCAATGCCCGACAGCCGACGGAACCCGGCACCGCAGATTAGGCTACCTGTGGCACCCCTACCGGAGGCGGACGACTCCCTACCATTGAAAACATCGGCTCTGCCTCTTTCTTCCCTGCTCGCACCCTCCCACGATGAGCCGAGTCTGGAACAGAGACCCGAGACCAGGCCCAGCATCATGGTGCTGCCGCCAGTCACCGAAACAAGCCACAGTAAAAGTTCCCACCCCGGCCTCCTCCTTCCATCGGTCCGATCTGACCCCCTTTGACCGCGCCGCCATCTCCTCAGTCCCGTCCTCCACTTGGAGTCATCCACAGCCGACCCACAGAACTCCTCCTCGCTGCCATCGCTAGCTACCTCCTACTCCACTGCCGCCCTGCTGGACAATCACCGCCCAGCACCAGTCACCGGCGAAGCCCATTAGGAGTCCTTCCCGTGTTCTGCCAGCATCGGTTGTTTGTTGAGTAGAAGAAGGCATCATGCATGAACGTGAAAGCTCCGCACGGTCGTGAAAGCAGTGCCATCCCCTATTGTCGACTTCAGCACTGCACAATTTCTAGAGCTGCATGATTCTCAGAGCAGCAAGAATTTCATAGTTGCACAAATCTTGAAGTAGAGCCTTCTCTTTGTTTCAAGCCTACTTGGTTATATTTTGGGTTTAATTGATCGAGTTTACTTTATGGATTTATCTCTTTTGATGTGCTTATATTCGATTCCATTAAAGCCCCCACTGAGCCTGACTCGACGGAGTTGAATTTTCCCCACTCCAGGAGAATGATGGAGACCCGAGAGTCTATTTGAGTCCATTAGTAGTGAGTCACTTGTATTAAAGTGAGCCAATTGAGTCCTGTAATAAAGTGAGACAACTAAGTACAGTTGAGTCCACTAAGTCAGGTCCAGTCATTTTTAGTACAGTCGAGTCCAATCGAGTCCATGTAGTTTTCATTCAAGTCATGCTCAAGAGGAGAGTCAGCCGACCAGGAGATTCATCAGGCCCCCAACTAGAGCTGGACTTTAGGCACCTGGGCCCTTTCATGCCGCCAAGCCCACAAGGGAGCGCCCCTCTAACCCATGAAGATGGCACCCCAGTCCAAGCCACCCCAGCCTAGCGCCCTAGCCCAAGCCACCCCAGCCTAGCGCCCTAGCCCAAGCCCAACACTTGAGATTTCTTGGCTCTCAAGTCAGGGTTTCTTGACCCTCAAGTCATGTAACCTGTGTGAATCTATAAATACCCCACCCCCTCTTGTATTTTTTTATGCTAGAATGAATTGTGAATGAAATTTCTTGGGTTCTTCCTTAATTATGGTATGATTTTTTGTGTGATTAGGGTATCTGTGTGATCCCTAAGGATATTTGTGTGATCCCTATTATTCTTAAGGATATCTATGCGATCCCTTTGCTACCCCAGCCTCCTGTGCCCTGCCCTAGCCGCCCTCTTCTTTCTTCTTCCAAGCAAGCCTTAATCCCCTGGTGACTTCTACGCTCGCCAGCGATCCAATCCCCACATAAATAATGTGTCTCTTAATACTCTACAATCTACAGCTGATCCTTCCTAATAGGTAAAATATAGATGAATTGCATATCTTGACTACAAAGTCCTAGAACATTCATAACTATTCCATATTTTCTTGTTCTGTACCTATGCTTGTCAATGTTAATATGTGTGCACCTAATATATGTCCCATCCAAGGCACCTAGATAATTCTACAATAAAAAAAATTATTATTATGTTAATATAAAGTGTTTCTTAAATAATTTAAAATTAACATAACATTTATCCACCTAATTAGGAAAATTTTATTGAAACATTTCCATCTATAGTTAGTTGAGTTATCAAGAATGGGCTCTAGTTTCTTAAGCAATATTTCATGGCAAAGAAAAATAGACTGCAATATAGCTATAAATAGCCTACCAATTGCCTGACCACTCTCTATTCTTGGCATGGTGAGAACATATATGTAAAAATATAACAACCATCTCCTCAGCACACATATTTTTGGTACTTATTATCACCTAGATCACCATGGCCCATAACTCTGACATATCACAGACTCGTCAGGCTCCCTCTAGGTGCTTGGTCCTCTTTTTCGATTAGCTCCATGATTTGTGTGACCTACAAAAAAGAGGAGACCCAGGTCAGGAATTTCGACGGGGATATTTTGACAATCAAGTTAATTAGGACGATCAAGGGGAATAGAGCCTCTAAGATGATGAGCTTGGGATCTCTCCACGTAGAGGGTGAAAGATGAGATTCAAGAAATAGAAAGACAAGGTGAAGTGGAGATCAGAGAGCGAGGAGGTTCTCTTGGTTGGTTCCTTACCCGTTTTCTCTTTGTGTCTTACCAGTTGCCTCTCTCCCCTCTAGGGAGGTCCCTTCATTTGTTTTATATGAGTGGAATGGCCCAGTGCTAGTCTGGGGCTTCATTGAGATGTCCCTTTCTTGGTATCCCCTTCGAGAGGGGTTTTCCTTTGTCTACAGCCTCCCCCTTGTTGGACCGATCCTCGGAAGGAGATTGTTCTATTCGGGATGTTCGTCGTGTGAGCGGAAATCATCTCGATCAACGCTCCAGCGAAAGCAATTCAATAATCTAGATGCATGAACGACCATCTGCCAGCGATCCAAAGATGATCACGGTAGGATACAGGTCAAACAAAGATCAAATGATCCCTTGGAACAATCGAGAAGTAAAAGAGAAGGAGAAGAGTGAAAACAAAATCTGGAAGAAACGAGGGTTCTCTTTCTTGATTGGTTTTCTTGGACTGTTACAGAATAACCTCTCTTAGACTAACTGTCCCATATACATACATTTACACACCACGATCAAGAAGAACCAAAACCCTCCAAAACTTCCTAGCACGTCAACATGTGATTCAAAGAATCCCATCATCCAAGCTGGCTCGAACTGGTCGAGTCGACTCCTTGATGTAGAGAGTACTCTGGAAGAGTCAGCTCGAACCCCTCGAGTCGGCTCTTCTAGACTGTAGATTATCCATTTTGTGTATGAGAGTCGACTCCCAGACATCCGAGCCGGCTCCCAGCAGAATCGAGCTGACTCGCTTGAATCTTAGCCGACTCCTCTCAGAATCTAGCTAACTCGCATGAACCTGAGCCAACTCTTCTCCATGCAATCATGCCGTGCCAACCATTAGAGTCAACTCGAACCAAAATCGAGCTGACTCCAATGCCCAGACTGACCAATCAGTCTAACATCTAGGACTTTTCCCGAACACAATCCTAACCCTAGATACATCATGAGAGACCATAATAACTGGACCAACTTTAACCTTGGCCCAACCCCCTGGAATCTTGGATACACCACCTGAGACTCAACAATCTCCACCTTGGTGATCCAAGATTACAGGTTTATTACACCAAACTCTTCAAACCCATCAACCACATACATGACTGAAAGCTTTCTCCCGGTAGAGCCTTTGTAAGTGCATCCGCCTGGTTCTTCTTGGTATGGACCTTCACTAGTGACACTTCTCCTTCCTCCTCCAGCTCTCAAATCCTATGGTACGTCATGTCTATATGCTTTGTATGTGCATGATAGACTGGGTTCTAAGTCAAATATATGGCACTTTGATTATCACTGTGCAGGACCACCATACATTGTTCCAGCCCTATCTCAACCACTAGACTCTTCAACCATAGTGCTTCCTTTGCAGCCCCAGTAAGACCTATATACTCAGCCTCTATTGTAGATAGAGCAGTGATAGGTTGAAGGGTAGATCTCCAAGAAACTGGTCCACCATACAAGTAGAAGATATAACCAATAGTAGACCTTCTTGTATCAAGATCACCTGCATAACTAGCATCCACAAACCCTTCCAAAGGACACAAACCTCCATATGACTCCTTGGAGTTCCTTCCTTGTCTTTCTGGCTGCCCACCAAATATCAGTCCATGCTTTTGAGTCCCTCGTAGATACCTCAGAATCCACTTCAATGCTTTTCAGTGTTCCTTCCTAGGATTTGCCATGTACCTGCTCACCTGGCTTATAGCATATGCTATGTCTGGCCTGCAGCACACCATAGTATACATAACACTACCTACATCATTTGCATATAGAACTCTTTCCATGTACTTTCTCTCTTCATCTATTTGGGGGCTCTGCATCTTTGAGAGAGATATGTGTCGTGGAATGGTATCTTCAATAGTTTGGCTTTCTCCATCCCAAACCTATCAAGAATCTTTTTGATGTAGCATCCTTGTGACAAATGGAGAATTTTCTTGCATCTATCCCTGCAAATCTCCATTCCAAGAATTTTCTGAGCTGGACCCAAATCCTTCATCTCAAACTCAACAGATAATGCTTTCTTCAGCTGATTCACATCACTCATACTTCTGCTGGCTATCAATATATCATCCATATATAGAAGTAGATACAAAGCATTATCAGTATCCACATCCCTGACATACACACAGTAGTCATGTTCATATCTGAGAAATCCAAGGCTTAAGATGAATGCATCAAATCTCCGATACTACTGGTGAGGTGATTGTTTCAAACCATACAATGACCTCTGGAGTAAACACACCTTATCTTCCTGTCCAATTTCTGTGAAGCCATCAGGTTGCTTCATATAGATCTTCTCACTCAGACTTCCATGTAGAAATGCTGTCTTTACATCCATTTGCTCCAATTCTATACCATGTACTACCACCAATGACAGCAACATCCGGATTGAAGTATGGCATACCACAGGAGAAAATATCTTGGTGTAGTAAATTCCTTCTCTTGGTGAGTATCCCTTTGCAACCAGCCTTGCTTTCAATCTCACTCCACCTTGCTCTGAAGGTACTAATTTCTTTATGAACATCCATTTGGAGTCAATTGCATGAGCATCTTCTGGTAGATCCACCAACTGCCATGTCTTGTTCTTCCTAAGAGATTCCATCTCTTCCATCATGCCTTGCTTCCATGATTCTTTATTAGAACTCTCCATGGCCTCCTTGTATATTTCTGGATCTCCATTCACAGATATGAGAGCATAAGATATGCTTTCATCCATACCATATCTCATCGGTTTCTGGATTGCACGTTGAGGTTTATGCAAAGCCACTCCCCTTGCACTGGCCTGCAAGTCTTCTATGTGTGGCTATTCTAGCACTTGTTCCTGCACTTCACTTTGAACAACTGATTTTTTCTTCTGACCCTTCAACACAAGAGGACTTTTTCCGCCTAACTCCACCTTAATTGAAGCACCCTTGTCAGCTGACGTAGATGGCCTATCCTCCACCTGTGAAAGACAATCACTATTGTTCACCTTTGAAGTTGCAGCTCCATCCGTACTTCTCGATATCTTCAAGATGCTCTTCTCATCAAAAATGACATTCCTACTGATCACTACCTTTTGAGACTATGGATTCAATAGTAGGTAACCCTTGACTCCTTATGGATACCCAATGAAGATCATCTTCTTTGACTTTGGGTCCAACTTACTCCGTTTAGTTGCCTCCACATGTGCATATGCTAGGCAACCAAACATCTTTAGGTGGCCAAGCTCCACCTTCTTCCCACTCCAAGCTTCCTCTGGAAGTCCTCCATCCAGCTTGAAATAAGGGGACCTGTTCACAAGAAAACATGACAGAGTAATGGCATCACCCCAAAAGGCCTTGGGTAGTGATGACTGCAGCCTCATACTCCTTGCCTTCTCCAATAGTGTTTGGTTCATCCTTTCTGCAACACCATTCTACTGTGGAGTCATCCTCACTATGAAATGGCGTTTGATCCCATTCTCCTCATAATAATTTTTGAACTCAGTGCTAGAGTATTATTCTCTATTATTAGACCGAAGGCACTTCACATGTTTTCCTGTCTCCTTCTCTACTTCAGCCCTCCAGGCTTTGAACCGGGTGATACCTTTGATTTTTCCCTCATCAAATACATCCATAATTTCCTAGAGAAGTCATCAATGAAGGTAACAATTTACCTTGCTCCGCCCCTGGATAAAACAGGTGTCAGTCCCCATACATCTGAGTGAATCAGTTCTAAGACTTCTTCACTCTGCTTGGTACCACTGGCAAACTTCACCCTATGCTGTTTGCCGAAAATGCAGGGCTCACACCGGTCATTTCCTTCCTTCCTTAGTGCTGGAAGATTTCTCTTCTGCTTAATTCTGTAAGTCCTCGGTCACTCAAGTGACCCATTCGATAGTGCCATAACTGGTAGGAAAGCTTCTCCTCCTGTGTTGCTGCAAGCACCTCCGCACTATCAATCACCACTAAGGCTTCCATCTTGTACAAATTATTACTCAGTATTCTCTCTCATCACTACCAAAGCTCCCTTGGTAATCCTCAAACATTCAGTACCAGCCCGACAACAAAAGGCATAACCCTGCCCTTCCAAGTAGTCCAAAGAAATCAAAATCTTCTTCAATTCTGGTACATGTTTGACATTAGACAGAGTCCTTATCACTCCATCATACATCCTCACCCTAATGGTGATGGAAATTCTTCCAGGGTGCCGGGAATCATGCAGCATGCGGAAGTGAATTTCAAAACAAAAATTCTAAGCATGAACCCTAATTGGCTAGAAAACCCTAATTCCCAGGAACCCCTCATGCAATACCAATTAATGAAACATAAATGAAGTCAGAAAAAACATACCTGGATTGCTAAAATCCAATCCTTTCTACGAGGCTCATAAGTGCATGCCCTTCAATGGTGATCCACACAAGAATGGTACCAAGGAAGAATCCCTACTGGGGTTACTTGCTTCAACAAAACTCTTAGGATAGCCTTTGGATCTTTGACCACTGTTGGACACCCTGTCATACTGTAGGGCACTAAAAACATTGTTCTAAACAACTCTTGGTTTTAGGACAACCCTCCTCTAGGACTCCTTAGGCTTATATGCAAGAATAAAGCCTTGTCCTAAAAGACTAGACCTTTTCTTAACAAGACAAGTCTTGTCTTAAAGAAAGGAGGGAGAGAGAAGCAAAATGAGACACTCAGATAACTCTCAGAAAAAATGGACTCCTATTTCTAATGACCAAATCATGAATATCAATTCTCAAATCACCGTACACCCTTAAATAATAGTTTAAGGGGCGTGAAAAGCATCCCGACATTTCTTATCTGATATGATATTTTATATCTGATAAGACTCTTCAAGATTCAAGAGTCTTATCTGAGTCCTCATTTCCAGGTTAAATCCCCTTATGCCATGTGGCATATACCGGTCAAGAAGAATGGAAGGAAGCATCTTTTCAAATTTAAAACTTATGGGAAAAGCAGAGTCCTAAGAGCAGAAGCACTCTACCTCAGAACCGTGCGCAGATGAAGAGATGTGACTCTTCATCTGCACGCGCTAATTCCTTTCTTATTTTACACTGCCCCTTATCCTCTTTTGACCGGTCATTCAAAAACCAAACAGCATGGGAATTAAGTGAAGAGGCGCCACATAAAAGAAACTCCCAGAGTTTCATCTGCAAAAGGACTCTCAGTCCTTTTGCGCACCCCCTTCTCCCGCTTGCACCAAGAGGCACCAAGAGTCACCAAGAGTCCATGGCGCCTTGGACTCTTCATAAAATTCAGTATAATGGCCAAATAAAACCAGATAAGACCTGGTTTAAGTTGCCCCACTTAGGACTCAACCTAATCTGGGTTTCCCTCAAATAAGTTAGTCCAAATACCAAGCAACTGGACTTAATCCAATTGGGTTAGGAATTGGGGTAGCTTACATATGCTAGTATGTAATCTGGCTAACCAATTAGGATCCCATGTGGTGTGGACACCAGAGACAACAAAATAAGACAGAGACTTCTCAATCCTTTGTGGATTACTTAGTCACATTCGAGTCTATTTATAATAAAGGCTTAGTCTATTTCAATTATTTTTTCCTTACTTGAGTCCTATACTAGTCAGCTCATATTGAGCTAGTCTTTTTTGGGAGTTCAGTACATGTCCAGTAATGACTCATACAAGCGAAGACCAAGCTAACCCAAGTGAAGACCAATCCAATTGAAGCTATGAAGATCATGGAAGGCTTAGGAGGTGAAATCAAAAGCCTAGAAGAAGAAATTAGAAGCCTGGGAGACAAAATCGAAGACTTGAAGCCCTGGACCGTAGCCTAAAGCAGATTGGACCAATCAAGGCCCAGGAATAGAACCAAGGGGTGCCAAGGTTATGGTCACCCTCCCCTTGGTTGGCCACTTAGAGTCACCCCTCTTGGCCGACCAAGGCAAGTGAGAGAGGGAGTAAATCAAGGAATTTTTCTACCAAGCCTACCATGTTTTCTAGCTAGAGTTTGATTTGGATTATAATTGCTATGTAAAGTCTCTTTTTACTTTACTTAGGGGCCAAGTGTTGACTCCACTAATTTATTTGATGATAAGCAAAATAGTTAAGTATAATTTGAGAACTAATGATTTTCTTTAAGTATGTTTTCATTGAAAGGATGCTAACAAAATTTGAAGAAGTACATTTATGTTAAATAACCAAGGTTGAATGAAATGTTTGCTCAAAACAAGACTTGGACACTCAAAGAAATGGTTGAATGGATGACTAAGACAAATGGAAACATGTTCTAGCACAAGTTCAGTAATTTCTGTAATTTTTCAATGAAGTGTCGACTCAAGGTATCGATACATGACATGATGTGTCGACACATTAAGAAGAAGTATCGACTCAGGCTGGTATGCTACAAAGTTTCAAATGGCATAGATTAAGTATCGACACATGGACTTTATGTGTTGACTCAAAGTGTCAACACATGGATCAACACATCGCCTGAGACTTTCAAGCCACAAAACTTGCAGAAGTTGAAGGAATAGTTGATATGTCGACACATGGATACAAGGTGTCGACTCAACTGATTTTTCCAGAGAATTTGAATGGAGCAGTTTGAACTTGTGTCGACTCTAGAAGAACATGTGTCGACATTATGTGTCGACACATGAAGAGAAAGTGTCGACACATGAAGTTCTGGCAACAGTAACGGCTAGTTTTTTCAAAAATAGAACTCATCCCAAATGCCCCCAACGGCTAGTTTTTCAAGTGTAATGGCTATATTTCGGTTTTGAGGGCTTGAAAAGGTATATAAAGGCTCCAAATCAAATCAAGAAGGTATGCATTGAATATCCTTAAAGAGTTTAGAGAGAAAAGAAGAGAGAAGAGCCTTAACTCCTATTCATTCAAGGTTCAACCACTCACAAGCTAAAGGAAGCCTCCAAGCATTCAAAGCCATCAAGAGCATTGAAGATCATTCAATCTTGGGCATTCAAAAAGCTTCAACAAGAGCAAAGCAATACTACATCGAGCTACATCAACTTATTTACTTTATTATTGAAAGCTTACATTGGTTCTTTATTTATCTACCTTATATCTTGTAAAGGTTATTAGTTAGCCTATTGGATAACCAAGTGAGATTATTGGTAAGCCTTAAAAACCAATTAGGTTGGTGGTTAGCCCACAAAATTACTAAGGTTCTTGGTTAGCCCGGAAAACCAAGGGAGGTTTTTGGTTAGCCTTGTGAAAACCAATTAGGTTCTTGGTTAGCCCGGAAAACCAAGTGAGGTTATGACTTGTGAGCCTTGTAAAACAAGTCGGGTTTTGATTAGTGAGCTCGAAAAACTAATCGGCTATAATCGTTTGATTATAGTGAATTTCCAAGAGGATCTTGGGGAGTGGATGTAGGTGTATTGTTGGCACCGAACCACTATAGCTTGTTGTGTTTGTGATTGCTTGTTCTCTCTCTCCATGTTCTTTACATTCTTGCTTATTGCTTTTAATGTCTATTGCACTATTACTTTAGAGCATTGCACTTAAATCTTAGTACCTTGTTGAATTGAATTGCATATCTTATCTTGTAAAGTTTGCTACTTGTATTATCAAGCTTAGCTTTAAATTTTTTAGAGACCCAATTCATCCCCCCCTTTTGGGTTGCTCTCTGGGCAACAAGTGGTATCAGAGCCCTGTTCTCAGTGTATAGGCTTTATCGCCTTGAGTAAAGATCTATGGCAGCCCTATTTGGTACTGGTGTAGTTGAGGGACAAGCCTTAAATAGACCTCCATTTTTCAATGAAACAAATTATACTTATTAAAAAACTAGGATGAGAATTTATATGCATTCTATGGATTATAATTTGTGGAAAGTAGTTGACAAGGGTCCTCATATTCCTTCGATGGTGGTTAATGGTGTTTTCATCCCAAAACTTGAAGAGGATTGGGATGAAAATGACATTAAACAATCCGAGATCAATGCTAAGACAATGAATCTCTTGTATTGTGTATTAAATCCTAGTGAGTTTAATAGGATATCTACATGCATGTCTGCTAAAGAAATATGGGACACACTTGAAGTTACCCATGAGGGTATCGATCAAGTGAAAAATACTAAAGTCAATATGTTAGTGCACACATATGAGATGTTCCGAATGGAACCAAATGAATCTATTACTGATATGTATACACATTTTACAAATATTATAAATGCTATGAGAAGTCTTGGTAAAGTAATATCTAATGCTGATCTTGTGAATATAATTCTTAGGTCACTACCAACGTCGTGGGATCCAAAGGTGACCGCAATTCAAGAAGCAAAGGATGTGGACAAGCTACCTCTTGAGCAGCTAGTGGGATCGCTCATGACTTATGAGCTCAATCTAAAACAAAAATCAATGGACATGGACAAGAAGAAGAAGGTAATTTCTTTTAAGTCTAATATTCAAGAAAATCCTCGATCGATGAGTCCGAAGATGAAGAAGAAGAAGGTGAAGAAGTCCTCTTTGCTCGTAAGTTTAGAAGATTCATGTAGAGAAGGAAGTTTTCCTACAAGACGAAATTTCAATCCAAGGAAAAAGGAAAGGAAAAAGAAAAAGAGAAAGAAAAGGAAAAAGAAAAGGAAAAAGATAAGGAGAAGGAAGTACCGATATGCTTCGAGTGCAAGAAGCCGAGACATTACAAATTTGATTGTCCTCTTCTTAAGAAATCAAGGAAGAAACTAAGGAAGAAAGAAATGATAGCCACGTGGAGTGATAACGAAGACTCCAATTCAGAAGAAGAGCAGACAGAAATTGCAACTCTCTGCTTCATGGCACATCAGGACAATGAAGAAGTATGTTTTGACTTTGAAGTTGATTTTACTTTTGATGAACTTAGAAGTGCTTTCGAAGAGCTTATGCATGATTATAAATTATTTTTATCTAAAAATAAGAAACTGAAAAAGCATGCAAACTATTTTTCTTTAGAAAATAACTCTTTACTAAATGATGTTAGTGCTTTGAAATCTAAACTAGATGTTTTGGAAAAGAAAAATAATGCTTTGGCTATGAAAAATGAAGTTTTAAAAAGGCCTAAACAAATTGTTTCTAACAATGACCTTTTAAAGAAAAACAAGGATTTAGAACTTGAAAATGCTAAACATAAAAATGAACTTGAAAAATTAAAACCTTTTATTGACAAATTTACTTATAGTTCAGAAAAGTTGAATTTATTTTTAAACAATCAAAGAGCTATTTTTAACAAGGCAGGTTTAGGATATAAACCACAAAAGCAACAAAAGTATTTCAAAAACTTTTTTGTGCCTGCATCATCCAGTATTACTTGTTTTACTTGTAGAAAATTAGGTCATAAATAATATCAATGTAATTTTAGAAAAATCATGTCTTTTGATAAAGTGTGGGTTCCCAAAGGAATCATTATGAATGCTAACTTGAAAGGACCCAAGTTAGCTTGGGTACCTAAAGTCAAAGCTTGATCATATTGCAGGTGTGTCTTGCAACCAAGGAAAACAAACGAGTTTGGTATCTTGACAGTAGTTGCTCAAGGCACATGACTGGAGATGTGAAGCAATTCACTTCTCTTGAAGCTTTGAATGGAGGGAATATGACATTTGGTGATAATGGTAAAGGAAAAATCATTTGTATTGATAAGGTTTATATAACTCCTTCCAATAGTTAGTAGATGGTTTAAAGCATAATCTTTTGAGCATTAGTCAGTTTTGCGATGAAGGTTTTCAAGTAGTTTTCAAATCATCATGTTGCATGATTACTAGTCCAGATGTAAATGGAGTACAATTCATTGAAAAAAGGCATGAAAATATTTATTTAGTAGATCTTGATGATCTATCTTTACCTAATGGAGAATGCCTTATTGCAATGAATTCTACCAAGGAAGAGACTAGTTTGTTATGGCATAGAAGGTTAGGGCATGCTAGTATGTATCTCATTTCAAAACTTAGTAAAAAGAATTTAGTTAGAGATTTACTTGAAATTTGTATTGAAAAAGATAAAATTTGCCAAGCATGTCAATTTAGAAAATAAGTCAAAACTTCTTTCAAACCAAAAGGATTTGTAACTACTAGTAGGCCACTTGAACTACTTCATATGGATCTCTTTGGACCAACTAGAACATCAAGTCTAGGAGGCAAGAGATATGGATTAGACATTGTGGATGATTTTTCGAGATTTACTTGGATTTTCTTTTTAGCACAAAAAGATGAATCATTTTCTGTATTCGTAAAGTTTTATAGAAAAGTTTCAAACAAAAAAGGTATTTCAGTTATTTATATTCGTAGTGATCATGGAATCGAATTTGAAAATCAAGATTTTGAAAACTTTTGCAATGAAAAAGGCATATAACATAATTTTTCTGCACCTAGGATACCTCAGTAGAATGGGGTAGTAGAAAGGAAAAATTGTACTTTAGAAGAAATGGCATGCACTATACTTTATGAAAACGATTTGCCAAGGTATTTTTGGGTTGAAGCTATAAATACAGCTTGTTATGTTTTGAATTGAGTTTTGATACACCCTATTTTAAAGAAAACTCCATATGAGCTTTGGAACCAAAGAAAACCAACTTTGAAATATTTTCAAGTTTTTGGTTGTAAATGTTTTGTTTTGAACAATGGAAAAGATCATCTAGGAAAGTTTGATGCCAAGTCTGATGAAGGTATCTTCTTAGGATATTCTACATCAAGCAGGGCATACAGAGTATTTAACAAACGGACTTTAGTTATAGAAGAGTCAGTACATGTTGTATTTGAAGAATGTTCTAACAAGTCCTCGAGAAAAGAGGATACATCTGATGATTGTGCAGGTGCTGACAAACTTCAGAAGCTGACACTGAATGATCAAGCTCAACCAAATGAAGAACAAGACAAGGATGAGAAAGAAGATGACACTCCAATGCATCAAGATCTACCTAAGGAGTGGAGGTATGCTCATGGACACCCTAAGGAATTAATCTTAGGTGATCCATCTAAAGGGATAAGAACTCGAGCTTCTATTAGAAATGAATGTAAATATATTGCTTTTGTATCTCAAGTAGAACCTAAATATTTTGAAGAAGCTGAAAAAGACTCTAACTGGATCAATGCCATGCAAGAAGAATTAATCCAATTTGATAGAAATAATGTTTAGACACTTATAGAAAGACCATCTAATATTTCAATTATTGACACTAAATGGGTATTTAGAAATAAATTAGATGAAAATGGTATTGTCATTAGAAATAAAGCTAGGTTGGTTGCTAAAGGCTACAATCAGGAGGAAGGGATTGACTTTGATGAAACTTTTGCTCCTGTTGCTAGACTTGAAGTAATTAGACTATTGTTAGCATTTGCCTGTTTTATAAACTTTAAATTATTTCAAATGGATGTTAAGAGTGCTTTCTTAAATGGTTTTATAAATGAAAAGGACTTTATTGAACAACCACCTGATTTTGAAAATCATGCACATTCTGATCATGTTTTCAAATTACACAAAGCACTTTATGGGTTGAAGCAAGCACCTAGAGCATGGTATGAAAGGTTAAGCAAATTTCTTATTGAAAATGAATTTTCTAGAGGAAATATTGACAAAACACTATTTTTGAAAAGAAAAAATAATGATTCATTAGTAGTACAAATATATGTTGATGACATCATTTTTGGTGCTACTAATGAAATTCTGTCAAGAGTTTGCTAAGCTTATGCAGGATGAGTTCGAGATGAGTATGATGGGTGAACTAAACTTCTTTCTCAGACTCTAGATCAAGCAAACTTCAAATGGTATCTTCATCAACCAAGCTAAGTATATAAGAGAAATTATCAAAAAGTTTGGGATGGAAACTACTAAATCAATATGTACGCCTATGAGCCCCTCATGTAAACTTGATAAAGATGAGCATGATAAATCTGTAGATCAAAAATTATACAGAGGCATGATAGGCTCTTTATTGTATCTGACTGCTAGTAGACCAGATATTATATTCAGTGTTTGCATGTGTGCTAGATATCAGTCTGAACCTAAGGAATCACATCTCATGGCTGTTAAGCGCATTATTAGATATATGTTTGGTACTATTAGTATTGGTTTGTGGTATTCCAAAAATTCTTCTGCTGAATTGATTGGATATTCTGATGCAGACTTTGCTGGTTGTAGATTAGATAGAAAGAGTACTAGTGGAACTTTTCAATTTCTTGGGGTTAACTTAATCTCATGGTTTAGCAAGAAACAAACTTCGGTTGTACTATCTACAGCTAAGGCTGAGTATATTGCAGCAGGAAGTTGTTTTGCTCAAATCCTGTGGATTAAGCAACAACTTGAAGACTTTAGAATTAAGTTGGCTAGAACTCCTATTAAATGTGCTAATACCAGTGCTATTTGCTTGACTAAAAATCCTGTTCAACACTCTAGGAGCAAGCATATTGAAATTAGGCATCATTTTATTAGCGATCATGTAGAAAACAATGATGTTTTGCTTGAATTTATCGGTACTGAATTTCAATAAGTTGATATTTTGATTAAACCTCTTCAGGAAGATCGATTATGTATGATTAGAAGAGAGCTCGGGATCATCAATCCATTTGATTAAATCCTTCTCCCAATTTGACTCAAATTAGATCTATTCAACCCTATTTATGATAAATCATGATTAATCATTGTTAATTTGACTCCAAAAACATGTTATTTGAATTGATTTTGATCATTCAGAGAAATTTCCAACTTTTCAGTTTTTAAGTTGAAGTGTCGATGAAAGGATTATGTCCTAATGGCCAATAGAAATATTATATTTCGTTGGGATTTTTCCTTTTCCATCCCAAAAATCAATGTATTGACATTATCATTCAATAAAGCCATTATTTTCATCATACGCTGTGTCTTAATTATTATATGATGAACTCCATAGATTAGGGCTATGGTTCTAGGGTTATGATAAGATCATACCAGTGAGACCTAAAGCCTTAAAACCCTAATATAAAATATTCCTGGTCAATGGGACATTGAGTAGGGGATCAATGTTTCTGGTAAAGATCAGCACTTCCTATGTATGAGGGTGACTGATCTTACAGTCACTTGTGTTTGACACTAATACTAGGATATGGGTGCTCATTAGAGAATGAGTTCACTGAATAGATCCAGATTGAGAATATCTAATGGAACCTTATCTGTTTGTCAATAGATATTTCTCATAGTGGGAGTAGTGCATGTGGTCCTTTGACCTGAGACTGCCATGGTACCTTATATACATGAATCCACATTTTGGTTCACACTCAATCATAATACTGAGTTATGCATGAGGTGATACTGGATATGGTGGATTGTATATGAAGGTTGTGAGTAGGTCAACAAGGAATTGATCAGCCCTAGTAAGAGGATATTGCATCCAGCCAATTTCGATCAAATGATGATTCGGGAAATCTTTGATCAAAGTATGAACATTAGAAGTAATTTCTAATAGTTCATTAATGAATAATCATTAAAAAGATTAAGCTAGGGATGAATATGAAATTGGATTTGACAAGGTATCCATATCCATAATCATATTCAGGATGCAAGTTGATCAAATGACTGAATTGCCCGGTAACTCACCACTGAAGGGTATTTTGGTAATTTCATCAAAATTTCATATCTTCCGGGTAGACATGATACGTTGCTAGATGTCAATCTTGTCTTGTAGAAAAATGATTAAATTATGATAATTTAAATCAGTTAATTAGAATTAGATTCTAATTGACCAAGTCGAGCTAGCTTGAGTTGACCTAAATCAGCTTAGCTGAGATCTAACCGAATTAAGTCAAATAGCACTCGGACCTACTACTGGCTAGATGTAGAACCCAATGGGTCACACACACAAGAGAGTCGATGAGAGATTTAATTTAGAATTAAATCATGTTTGCAGGACAAACACACTAGCATGTGTTGCAGACCCAACTTCTATTCGAATTGGATTCGAATTTGGTTCTGAATTGGGCTTAATTGGGTTCTAATTGAACCTAATTAGAGTCTAATTTAAATTTTGGACTTTGGGCTAACCCGTGGCTGAACCCATTGATTAAAAATCAATTTAAACCCTTTTCCCAAGATCGCCCAAGCCATCTTTCCCACGCGCGCGCACTAAAGGAAGAGTCCACGCGCGTGGACTCCTCTTCACGCGCGTGGGGACTTCTTTTATCGTGAAAACCAGATGGGAAGGGGTGGAAATCTTTTATTAAGGCATCTCATCTGGAGTCCCTTGGATCAAGATCAGATGGCCAGAAGAAATCCGTTGCTTTTCGGTCGCAACTCCGTCTCAGAACATCGCGACTTTTCTAAGGTTTCTTCCGAGGTTTTTCTTCATTGAAAAATCTTGATATAAATCAGGAAAGGCGTGAAAAATCTGAGGGGACGCGTGAGGATGGAAAGAACATGATTCTTGGGATAGTAGAGGGTTGCATTGTTTTTTGAAAAGACACCCCTCTGATATCTATAAATAGGGTTGGGTTCTCGGGGGTTTTCATGTAAGATAATTCAGAGATTAGATTCCCTTTCTTCCTCTCCAGAATACTCCTTTCCCTTGTTCTTGTTGGGTATTGTTTCCCTTACAGAGGTATCCTTTGTCGAAACTCTGACCCTAAACAAGAATAAGAGGAAGGTCTTGAACGGTAAAGGAAAGAAATAGGAAGGGTCTCTTTTCTTTCTTGAATTAAGACATTACTTGTCTTAATTTTTCTTTCACTTCAAATAAGAATTTTCTACAAGGATTGAAGTTGAGGAAAGGATTAAGAAGAGGAAAGAAGGGAGAAAAGGAATTTTCAAGAAAGAAAATTCCAGCCTATAAGTCCAAGAATTGAATTCTTGAAAAAGAATTCAAGAAGAGGATCCAAGATCAAGAAGTTGTTGTCTTCATCTCTTCTCCGTGTGGATCACCATTGGAGGGTGAACATTTGGGCACCTGGTGGAGATTTGCATTTTGGATATTGCGGTACAAGTTAGTACTTACATATATATATATATATATTTAAATCATGTATATGAATGATATATATTTTAATTTTTTTTAAGGAGATCTAGGGCTAAAGGGTTTGGTATAGATTTCATAAGATAAAAATTTTGAAATCTATGTTTTCGCCTTGGTCAACAAACCCAACATTGGTATCAGAGCCTCCTTATCAAGATTAAAATATATATGCTGATTTTTATAGGCATATGTAGATAATTTACATATGATGTGGTTTGTGTTTGATGTATTGTCACCAATTAAGGTTTTCACTTAAACCCTAATTGTTGTAGAGATATGTTTAGTAATCCAGTCATCATTCTGAAATAAGATTGCCCTGGCATAATGGTGGATCCATTATGTGGTAAATGGTTGTCCTAGAATGATGACACACTAATCACATATTTGTGTTAATTGTGCATATATGTTTGATGTATGCCACTAATTAAGGTTTTCACTCAAACCTTAATTTGTATAAAGATATGTTTAGCCTTCCAGTCATCATACTAAAATAAGGTTGCCCTGGCATAATGGTGGATCCATTATGTGGTAAATGGTTGTCCTAGTATGATGACACACTTGGCACATATTTGCTTAGTTATATATATAGAATGTGCTTTGTTTTAATAAAGCCCTCTTTCAAATTATATTAAGTTGTAGTGTCATATACCAAAAGTGAAATAATCAATATGATTAATTGATCATTCGGTGTCTAGGAAAAGTGGTTCATGATTGGTAAAGAGGATGTGGTTTTTAATTGGTTCCGTTGACTGACCTGGCCAATTCTTATTGGTGTCTAAGGAAAGCAACGGGGGGACTCCCACCACTCTCCCACTTACCTGGCCGATAAGATTAACTTAATTATTGATTGATATGCTTAGTGTAATATTCACTACATGTGACCTTCCTTCATGCCAAGTCATTATTATGTTATGATTCATATTAGGTTTGTTGTGTACACACATGGCCTCTTATGGTGACTGACATAATTTTAATTTGGTGCATTTGAAGTTTATGGCATGATTTAATATAATACTTTGTTGTGTACATACAAGGGTATTATAATTAATATCATGACTATATAGCAATGAAGGTCTGACTTAACTAAAATATTATAGTTTGTTGTACACACACAAGGCTATTAATATTTTAGAGGCCAAGATAAGTTGAGAATTGTATTAGTTACAATTGGAAAGAGTTTTCCTACCTTTGAACTTATATAAAATTTGTTGTGTACACACAAGGTCTTTTATAAGGAATTAGGATCTCAACCCCACTAAGAAAACCAATTAGGATTTTCTCGATCATCATATGGAGGGTTATGATGCTTGATAAAATAGTGGGAGATATAATTAAGTTAAAATCCTAATTTAATTATGTTTTGTCAACATTGGTTGTTTGCTTATGTAATGTTCTTTGTTAATGTTGATTAAATAGCCTCTTCACTCTCACTCCATAGCATTCTTGATGCCAATAAGTTGACTGGACCAAACTATGTTGATTGGTTGAGAAACCTGAAGATAGTACTCAGCCAAGAAAGACTTTCTTATATTCTTGATACCCCTACCTTGGAACCATTAGGGGAAGATGCCTCGCAAGAGGAAAAGACCACATATAACATGTGGCAAAATGACTCACTTACTGTCTGTTGGGGTTTCCGGTGCATCGCAGCGGAAGTGTAATTTCAAAATGATGAAATTTGCACCGAAATCCCTTAGCCAAGATCTCCTTATTTCGAATTAAAACATACATACTAACATTGTTAGAATTAGGGCACTAACCTTTTAACGCTAAGTCCAATTTTGATGTAGAATCAGAACTTGGTGTTGAATGCTTCTTTTGATTTCACCAGGCGTCCAAATGTCCACCCTCCAATGGTGATCCACACAGAGCAGTGATCAAGACAACTCTATCTTCTTTTCAAAGGTTCCTTCAATTGAGTTCTTCTTCCTAGAACTCAATTGCTTGGACTATGGCTTGAATTCCTCCACACAAAAGCTTGCTTTCCTTTCCTTGACTCCTTCTCCTCCTTCCACCATGACCTTGGCCCTTTAGACACCCTTGTCTTGAAGAAAAAGACCTTGTCCTAAGAGGACATAGGCTTGTCTTAAGTTGGAGGAGAAATTAAGACAATGATGTCTTAATGTATGAAAGAAAGGAAGAAATCAGAACTTCTTTCTTTCCTTTACCGTCGGAGACTTTTACTTTTATTCTTGTTCAGTAGCAGAGTTTCGACAGAGGTTTACTCTGTAAAGGAAACAATGCAAGAGCAAGAAAAAATAAAGAGAGTCTTCAGGAGAGGAAGAAAGAAAAGATTACACCTGTTCTGATTTTTCCCGACCCTTTAAATAGAAATCAGATAGGCGCCTACACACCTCTCCGTAATCACTTTCTCACGCCCTTCCCAATTTCTCACGCCCCATCCTCCATCTCATGGCCTTCCAGATTAAATCCCACGGCTTTTCTTAAAGGAAAAACCGCGGTGTTTTAAAAGGAAGGAAGTCGCGACTTTTCATCTCCGAAGAGATGTTATTTCGCGCGCCCGGGAGGAGTTTGCGCTTTCTTTCTTTCTCAAAATCCCATCAGCCATTGGATTCTCATCCAAGGGGGGAGAGATGGTGCGCTAATTGCTTAAGAAGGAGGTCGCCCCAAATAAAAACATCGGAGAATTTTTGGGGCGCGCCAAGAGTCCATGCGCCATGGACTCTTCCTTAAGGCGCGCCAAGAGTCCATATGCGCATGGACTCTTGGTATTTGGCATGGAAAAATAAAGGGGGCGGGTGGGGAGGCTAGCCAAGCTACATGGCTAGCCAATAGGGTTAGCCATATTCCCGTTTTCTTAATTAGGGTCTAATTAGGTCCAATTAGAACCCAATTTGAACCAATCCGGAACCCTAATTCGAATCTGATCCGAATAGAAGCTAGGGTTTGCAACACCTGCTAGAGTGTTATCTTGCAAAGACGATTTAATTCCAAATTAAACTCTTGATCAATCCTCTTAAGTGTGTGACCCATTGGGTTCCACATCTAGCCAGCAGTGGGTTCGAATACAAGTTGACCTAATTTGATTAGAACTCTTTCTAATCGATTTAAGTCAAACTGGGCTTACACGAATCGATCAATTATGATTCTTCCTAACATGTGATCTTTGAACTTGATCAACCCACAAGACAAGATTGACGTCTAGCAACGTGTCATGTCTACCCGGAAGATATGGAAATTCTGGTGAAATACCAAAATTACCCTTCAGTAGAGAGTTACCGTACAATTAAATCTTTCGATCAGCCTGCACCCAAAATATAACTATGGATATGGATATATGTCAAATCCAATATTATATTTATTTCTAGCTCAATCTTATGATGATTCGATTATCTTGATATTAGAAACCGTCTCTAATATCTTCACTTTGATCAAAGATTCCCTGAATCATCATGCGATTGTTGACTAGCTGGATGCAATCTCCTCTTACTAAGAGTGATCGATTCCTTGTTGACCTACTCATTACCTTCATATCCAATTCACCATTCTCAGTATCAATCCTGTGCATGTCTCAGTGTCATGATTAGGATTGAACCAAAGAATGGGTTCATGTACATAAGGTACTTATGGCAGTCTCAAGTCAAAAGATTACTTGTACCACTCCTACTATGAGAACCTTCTATTGACATGTAGCTAAGACTCCATTAGATGTTCTCAAGTTGGATCATATCAGTGAACTCATTCTCCAATGAGCACCCACATCCCAGTATTAGTGTCATACACAAGTGACTGTGAGAGCAGTCACCCTTTCCAGTATACCCGGGATGTGCTAGTCTTATCGAAAAACCCTGATCCCCTACTCAGGGTTCCTTTGACTAGGAATACTTTAGATTAAGGTTTTAAGATTTTAGGTCTCACTGGTATGATCTCATCATAACCCTAAAATCATAGCCCTAATCTATGGGGTTCATCATATAATAAACACAGCGTATGATGAAAAATAATGCCTTTATTTAGAAAATTGTCAATTACAATGGTTTGGGAGATACAACAGAGATTGGCTTGTAGGGCATATCCCTTTCAATCTCCCACTTGCACTAAAGCCAATCACCTTTGAATCTTAATCCCATACATTCGAGGTGGCGATCAAAATCTCGCTGTGGTAGAGCCTTAGTGAACGGGTCTGCTACATTGTTCTTTGTATCAACTCTATCTATGTAGACATCTTGTCTCTCTACTATTTCTCGGACAAGATGGAAGCGTCTCAGAATGTGCTTGGACTTATGATGAGCTCTTGGTTCCTTAGCTTGAGCAACGGCCCCAGTGTTGTCACAGTAAAGTGGCACTGGGTTTTCAATTTGAGGAACAACACCCAACTCTGTGATGAACTTCTTCATCCAGACTGCTTCCTTGGCGGCTTCACTAACAGCTATGTATTTTGCCTCTGTGGTTGAGTCAGCTACAGTCTGCTGCTTGGTACTCTTCCAACTCACTGCTCCACCATTTAGGGTAAAAACATATCCCGAAATAGATTTGCTATCATCAGGGTCTGATTGAAAACTAGAATCAGAATAAGCTTCTAGTTTAAGATCAGAACCACCATAAACTAGAAAAATATCCTTAGTCCTTCTTAGGTACTTAAGAATATTTTTAACTGCTTTCCAATGATCCTCTCCTGGATCAGCCTGAAACCTACTGACAATGCCTAAAGCATATGCCACATCAGGCCTGGTACACAACATGGCATACATTATGGATCCTATTGCCGAAGCATAGGGTATAGAATTCATTCTATCTCTTTCTTCAGGTGTCTTAGGAGACATCCTTTTAGAAAGATGTATGCCTTGACTCATAGGAAGATAACCTCTTTTACTTCCTTCCATGCTGAATCTTTTCAGCACTAAGTCAATGTACCTAGATTGGGATAAACCTAGCATCCTCTTAGATCTATCTCTATAGATCTTAATACCTAGTATATAGGATGCTTCTCCCAAATCTTTCATGGAAAACTGGTTTGATAGCCAAACCTTGACTGATTGCAACATTGGGATATCATTCCCAATGAGGAGTATGTCATCTACATACAGAACCAAGAAGACTATGGCACTCCCACTAGTCTTCTTATAAACACAGGGTTCATCCACATTTTTGATAAAACCAAACATTTTAATAGTTTCATCAAAGCGGATGTTCCAACTCCTGGAAGCTTGCTTTAATCCATAAATGGATTTCTTTAGCTTGCATACTTGATTAGGTTTATTCTTTGAAATAAAACCTTCTGGCTGTGACATGTAGACTTCTTCCTCAAGGAAACCATTGAGGAATGCAGTCTTTACATCCATCTGCCATATCTCATAATCGTGGTATGATGCTATAGCAAGTAAAATCCGAATTGATTTTAGCATGGCAACAGGTGAAAATGTTTCATCATAATCAATTCCCTGTTTTTGTCTAAAACCTTTAGCCACTAATCTGGCTTTATAGGTTTCAACTTGGCCATCAGCCCCAATCTTTTTCTTATAGACCCATTTACACCCAATAGGATTAACACCCTCTGGTGCATCAACCAAAGACCATACTTGGTTTACATACATAGAGTCTACTTCGGATTCCATGGCTTCTTGCCATTTATCTGAGTCAGTACTCATGATAGCTTCCGTATAGGTCAGAGGTTCATCATTTTGAATGACTTGAGCTTCATTATTTTCAATTATAAACCCATACCTCTCAGGTGCCCGTGGCACTCTGTCAGACCTACGAGGAGGAGTTTTGTATTCTGGTTCTGTCCTAACTATATGTTCTAATGGTTGAGAATTGTCTATCTGTATTTCTTGTACTTCTCCAAGTTCAATAGTTCTACCATTGCCCTTTTCTAAAATGAACTCTTTTTCTAGAAAAGTGGCATGCCTGCTGACAAAAATCTTTTGTTCAGTAGGATGGTAGAATAGATATCCTCTACCTTCTTTAGGATATCCTACAAATAGACATTTATCCGCTCTAGGTTCCAACTTATGTCCAAAATTTCTTTTAACATAAGCTGGACATCCCCATACCTTAAAATATTTAAGATATGGTTTCTTTCCACTCCAAATTTCATATGGAGTACTAACAATGGATTTAGAAGGTACCTTGTTCAGAATATAAATAGTAGTTTCTAGGGCATGACCCAAGAAGGAAATGGGCAAATTTGTGAAGCACATCATGGATCGTACCATATCTAATAAGGTACGATTCCTCCTTTCAGCTACACCATTTAGCTGTGGTGTATAAGGAGGGGTCCATTCAGAAAGGATTCCATTAACTTTAAGATAGTCTAAAAACTCCGTGGATAAGTATTCTCCTCCTCGATCAGAACGAAGAACTTTAATACCTTTCCCGGTTTGTTTTTCGACCATACTTTGATACTCCTTAAATTTATCAAAGGCTTCAGATTTGTGTTTCATAAGATACACATATCCGAACCTAGATAAATAATCTGTAAAAGTGATAAAATATGAGTATCCTCCTCTGGCCTGAGTTGTCATTGGACCACATACATCAGTATGTATAAGTCCTAATAACTCAGTTGACCTTTCCCCATGTCCAGTGAATGGAGTTTTTGTCATCTTACCCATGAGACATGATTCGCAAGTTCCTAATGATTCATACTCATAAGGATCAAGGAATTTTTCCTTGTATAACTTGCTAATCCTAGACTCATTAACATGACCAAGTCTATGATGCCAAAGTAAAGTATCATTAAAGTCTTTTCTTTTCCTTTTAGTATTGACATAAAAAATACTATCATTGGAAGTAAGAGTTAAGAGCCCATTGCTAAATATGCCAGAACAAATAATTTTATTAGATAACATTATCGAGCAACCAGTGCTCGTTACATCCATTACATATCCTTGTTTTAATAACAAAGGAATAGATATAATGTTCCTAATAATCTTTGGCATATAGTAACAATTTTCTAGCTCCAAGATCTTCCCTGAAGGCAACTTCAGAATATAGGTCCCTACAGCTTCTGCTTGGATGATATCACCACCAGCACCGTAGAGATTGAAATCGCCTTCCTTCAATACTTTAAGCTTGTGGAGGTCCTGCAAAGATTTGCATATATGGTAACCACAAGCGGTATCCAATACCCAAGTATTTGATATAGACGAATTTAATGTCAATATAGTATGTATCTCATACATACCTTTTGGTGCGTCTGCCGCACCAGGCTTCACAGTTGCAAGGTAAGCCTTGCAATTCCTTTTCCAATGTCCCGCTTTGCCGCAAAAGAAACAGGTTGACTGTTTTGAGGCCTTCTTTCCTTTCTTGTTCTTATTGATGCCACCCTTAGGGTTTAGCCTCCTACTAAAACCCTTTTTGCCTGATTTCTTCTTATTGGTCTTATCAACAAGAAGAAGTGGAGCCTTTTCTCTCTTAACGTGGCTCTCTGCTATTTTCAACATATTTAACAGCTCAGGCAAGGAAGTGTTCAGTTTGTTCATGTGATAATTCAAGACAAACTGAGAAAATGACTCCGGGAGTGATTGCAGGATTAAATCCTGATTCAGCTCCCCATCCATAATAAACCCTAATTGATCCAATCTGGTGATTAAGTCAATTACCTTCAGGACATGATCCTGAACGGATGTACCCTCTGTCATCCTAGCACGGAATAACTGCTTAGATATTTCGTATCTAGCAGTTCTGCTTTGTTCTCCATAAAGCTCCTTTAAATTGAGCATTATGGATTGAGTATCCATGCTTTCATGCTGCCTCTGTAACTCATTGGTCATAGAGGCCAGTATGATACACTTGACAGTGAGGGAGTCATTCTGCCACATTTTGTATGTGGCCATATCTTCCTGTGTGGCATCATCCCCTAGTGGATTAAGACTAGGGGTATCAAGAATATAAGAAAGTTTTTCTGAACTCAGTACAATCTTTAAGTTTCTCAACCAGTCCACATAGTTTGGACCAGTCAATTTGTTGGTATCTAAGATGCTTCACAGTGATAATGAAGATGCCATTTATCTACATTTAATTAAGAACAATACATAAGCAAACAACCATGAAATGACTTACATAATTAAATTAGGTCTTCAATTTAATTATGTCTCCCACTATTTTATCAAAAATCATAGCCCTCACTATGATAATCGAGAAGAACCCTGATCGGTTTTCTTAGTGAGATCGAGATCCTTATAATTTATAAAAGATCTTGCAGACAACACAACAAATCTTTTATAAGTTCAAAGGTAGGAAACTCTTCCAATTATATCTCATATAATTCTCAAAAATAACTTGGCCTCTAGAACATTATAAGTCTTGCAGAAAACACAACAAACCATAATGTTCTAGTTAAGTCAAGACCCTTTCATTTCTATACAGTCAGTATTCAAATATAATGCCCTTGTAGATAACACAACAAGGCATTATACTGAATATACTATAAGCATATTTTGCACTAGACCAATATTATGTCAATCACCCTATTAGGTCTTGCAGATAACACAACAAACCTAATGTGGTTCATAACACAGTAATGATCCAGCATGAAGGAAGGCCAACATATAGCATTTTTTTAACACTAAGCATATAAGTCAAGATTTAAATATAATCAAATCGGCCAGGCAAGTGGAAGAGATGTGGGAGTCCCCCCGTTGCTTTCCTAGTCACCAATAAAAATTGGCCAGGTCAGTCAACGGAACCAATTAAAAACCACGATTCTCTTTACCTTCCCAGAACCACCTTTCTAGACACCGAATGATCAATTGTTCATCATGACTAGTGATGCTTATTAGTTAAATATGCTATGACTTAATATGATTTTAAGAAGAGGGCTTTATAAAATTGCCAGCACATTCTTACATAAAAACATATCATAATGATATCACTCTGATAAACATATATGTGCTAAGTGTGTCATCATACTAGGACAACCATTTACCACATAATGGATCCACCATTATGCCAGGGCAACCTTATTTCAGTATGATGACTTCAAAACTAATCATACCTCTATAATAATTAGGGTTTGAGTGAAAAACCCTAATTAGTGGCATACATCAAAATATTAATTATCATATATGCATTCCTTAAATTATGCTAAGTGTATCAGCATTCAAGGGTTTAAAACCCTAATTTCGATACTACAACAAAAATGCATATAAATAATTTTCATATGTTTTAACTGTAATAAGGATGGCTCTGATACCACTGTTGGGGTTTCCGGTGCATCGCAGCGGAAGTGTAATTTCAAAATGATGAAATTTGCACCGAAATCCCTTAGCCAAGATCTCCTTATTTCGAATTAAAACATACATACTAACATTGTTAGAATTAGGGCACTAACCTTTTAACGCTAAGTCCAATTTTGATGTAGAATCAGAACTTGGTGTTGAATGCTTCTTTTGATTTCACCAGGCGTCCAAATGTCCACCCTCCAATGGTGATCCACACAGAGCAGTGATCAAGACAACTCTATCTTCTTTTCAAAGGTTCCTTCTATTGAGTTCTTCTTCCTAGAACTCAATTGCTTGGACTATGGCTTGAATTCCTCCACACAAAAGCTTGCTTTCCTTTCCTTGACTCCTTCTCCTCCTTCCACCAAGACCTTGGCCCTTTAGACACCCTTGTCTTGAAGAAAAAGACCTTGTCCTAAGAGGACATAGGCTTGTCTTAAGTTGGAGGAGAAATTAAGACAATGATGTCTTAATGTATGAAAGAAAGGAAGAAATCAGAACTTCTTTCTTTCCTTTACCGTCGGAGACTTTTACCTTTATTCTTGTTCAGTAGCAGAGTTTCGACAGAGGTTTACTCTGTAAAGGAAACAATGCAAGAGCAAGAAAAAATAAAGAGAGTCTTCAGGAGAGGAAGAAAGAAAAGATTACACCTGTTCTGATTTTTCCCGACCCTTTAAATAGAAATCAGATAGGCGCCTACACACCTCTCCGTAATCACTTTCTCACGCCCTTCCCAATTTCTCACGCCCCATCCTCCCATCTCATGGCCTTCCAGATTAAATCCCACGGCTTTTCTTAAAGGAAAAACCGCGGTGTTTTAAAAGGAAGGAAGTCGCGACTTTTCATCTCCGAAGAGATGTTATTTCGCGCGCCCGGGAGGAGTTTGCGTTTTCTTTCTTTCTCAAAATCCCATCAGCCATTGGATTCTCATCCAAGGGGGGAGAGATGGTGCGCTAATTGCTTAAGAAGGAGGCTGCCCCAAATAAAAACATCGAAGAATTTTTGGGGCGCGCCAAGAGTCCATGCGCCATGGACTCTTCCTTAAGGCGCGCCAAGAGTCCATATGCGCATGGACTCTTGGTATTTGGCGTGGAAAAATAAAGGGGGCGGGTGGGGAGGCTAGCCAAGCTACATGGCTAGCCAATAGGGTTAGCCATATTCCCGTTTTCTTAATTAGGGTCTAATTAGGTCCAATTAGAACCCAATTTGAACCAATCCGGAACCCTAATTCGAATCCGATCCGAATAGAAGCTAGGGTTTGCAACACCTGCTAGAGTGTTATCTTGCAAAGACGATTTAATTCCAAATTAAACTCTTGATCAATCCTCTTAAGTGTGTGACCCATTGGGTTCCACATCTAGCCAGCAGTGGGTTCGAATACAAGTTGACCTAATTTGATTAGAACTCTTTCTAATCGATTTAGGTCAAATCGGGCTTACCCGAATCGATCAATTAGGATTCTTCCTAACATGTGATCTTTGAACTTGATCAACCCACAAGACAAGATTGACGTCTAGCAACGTGTCATGTCTACCCGGAAGATATGGAAATTCTGGTGAAATACCAAAATTACCCTTCAGTAGAGAGTTACCGTACAATTAAATCTTTCGATCAGCCTGCACCCAAAATATAACTATGGATATGGATATATGTCAAATCCAATATTATATTTATTTCTAGCTCAATCTTATGATGATTCGATTATCTTGATATTAGAAACCGTCTCTAATATCTTCACTTTGATCAAAGATTTCCTGAATCATCATGCGATTGTTGACTAGCTGGATGCAATCTCCTCTTACTAAGAGTGATCGATTCCTTGTTGACCTACTCATTACCTTCATATCCAATTCACCATTCCCAGTATCAATCCTGTGCATGTCTCAGTGTCATGATTAGGATTGAACCAAAGAATGGGTTCATGTACATAAGGTACTTATGGCAGTCTCAGGTCAAAAGATTACTTGTACCACTCCTACTATGAGAACATTCTATTGACATGTAGCTAAGACTCCATTAGATGTTCTCAAGTTGGATCATATCAGTGAACTCATTCTCCAATGAGCACCCACATCCCAGTATTAGTGTCATACACAAGTGACTGTGAGAGCAGTCACCCTTTCCAGTATACGCGGGATGTGCTAGTCTTATCGAAAAACCCTGATCCCCTACTCAGGATTCCTTTGACTAGGAATACTTTAGATTAAGGTTTTAAGATTTTAGGTCTCACTGGTATGATCTCATCATAACCCTAAAATCATAGCCCTAATCTACGGGGTTCATCATATAATAAACACAGCGTATGATGAAAAATAATGCCTTTATTTAGAAAATTGTCAATTACAATGGTTTGAAAGATACAACAGAGATTGGCTTGTAGGGCATATCCCTTTCACTGTCAAATGTATAATGCTTGCCTCTATGACCAATGAGTTGCAGAGGCAACATGAAAGCATGGACACTAACTCCATAATGCTCAATCTAAAAGAACTTTATGGAGAACATAGTCGAACTGCTAGATATGAAATATCTTAGCAGTTATTCCGTGCAAGGATGACAGAAGGAACATCTGTACAAGACCATGTATTAAAGGTTATTGACCTAATCACCCGATTAGGTCAATTGGGTTTTGTTATGGATGGGGAGTTGAATCAGGATTTAATCCTGCAGTCACTCCCAGAGTCATTTTCACAGTTTGTTCTCAATTATCATATGAACAAACTTAATTCTTCCTTGCCTGAGCTGTTGAATATGTTGAAAACGGCAGAGAGCCATTTAAAGAAAAATAAGGCTCTACTTCTTCTTGTGGATGGAATAAACAAGAGGAAAACAGGCAAAAAGGGTTCCAAGAGGAGGATGAACCCTAAAGGGGGCATCAAGAAAAAGAAAGGAAAGAAGGCCTCCAGACAAATGAACTGCTTTCATTGTGGCAAGCCAGGTCACTGGAAAAGAAACTGTAAGGTTTACCTTGCAAGTGTGAAGCCTGGTGCTAGTGATGCACCAAAAGGTATGTACGAGATACATGCAATTTTGTCATTAGACTCTTCTAATTCAAACTCTTGGATATTGGATACCGCTTGTGGTCATCATATCTGCAAATCATTGCAGGGACTGCAGAACATTAGAGTTTTGAAGGAAGGATACTTCGAGCTCTACGGTGTTGGAGGAGATTCCATCCAAGCAGAAGCTGTAGGGACTTATATATTGAAGCTGCCTTCTGGGAAGATTTTAGAGTTAAAAAGTTGTTATTATATGCCTATGGTCATTAGAAACATCATATCTGTACCCTTGTTAATTAAACAAGGTTATACTATGAATGTAATGAGCAGTGGCTGCTCAATTAGTTTTTCTAATGAAATAATATTTTATGGCATATTTTGCAATGGTCTTTTAACTCTATCTACTGATGACAATATACTTCATGTTAGTAACAAACGAAAGAGAGATGATGTGAACAATACTTTACTTTGGCACTATCGTCTTGGACATATTAGTAAGCAAAGGATTAACAAGTTATACAAGGAAAATTTTCTTAATCCTTATGACTATGAATCATTAGGAACTTGTGAATCATGTCTCATGGGTAAAATGACCAAGACTCCATTTAGTGGACATAATGAAAGGACAACTGAGTTATTAGGACTCATACACAGAGATGTATGTGGGCCTATGACAACTCAGGCTAAGGGTAGATACTCATATTTCATCACATTCACTAATGATTTTTCAAGGTACGGATTTGTGTATCTAATGAAACATAAGTCCGAAACTTTTGAAAAATTTCTAGAGTATCAAAGTATGGTAGAGAAACAAATAGGGAAAAGTATTAAGATCCTTCGATTAGATAGAGGAGGTGAATACTTATCCACCGAGTTTCTTGATCACCTTAAAGAAAAGGGGATCATCTCTGAATGGACTCCTCCTTATACACCACAATTAAATGGTATTGCTGAAAGGAGAAATCTACTTTGTTAGATATGGTACGGTCCATGATGTGCTTCACTGAGTTACCTGTTTCTTTCTAGGGATATGCTTTGGAAACCGTGGCTAATATTTTAAATAGAGTACTATCTAAATCTGTTTCTAGCACTCCATATGAATTATGGAGGGGAAAGAAACCTAATCTTAAATATCTTATGATATGGGGATGTCCAGCTTATGTCAAAAGAAATTTTGGACATAAGCTAGATGCTAGAGCAGATAAGTGTCTATTTGTAGGATATCCTAAAGATAGTATAGGATATCTATTCTACCACCCTACTGAACAAAAGGTTTTAGTCAGTAGGCATGCCACTTTTATGGAGAAAGAATTCATCCTACAAAAGGGCAGTGGGAGAAATATTGAACTTGAAGAAGTTCAACAAATAGGTACATCTCAACCAAATCATAACATAGTTAGTATAGAACCTGAACACACCACTCCTATCCGTAGGTCTGATTGGATGCGACATGCACCTGAGAGGTATGGGTTCATTATTGAAAATAATGAAGCCCGAATCATTGAAAATGATAAGCCTCTAACCTATACGGATGCTGTCATGAGTAGTGACTCAGACAGATGGCTGGAAGCCATGAGATCCGAAATGGACTCCATGTATGTCAACCAAGTCTAGACTTTGGTTGATGCACCAGAGGGTGTTAACCCTATTAGATGCAAATGGGTCTATAAGAAAAAGATTGGGGCAGATGGCCAAGTCGAAACGTATAAAGCCAGATTAGTGGCTAAGGGTTTCAGACAAAAACAGGGAATAGATTATGATGAAACATTTTCTCCTGTTGCCATGCTCAAATCTATTCGGATCATGCTTGCTATAGCAGCATATCATGATTATGAAATCTAGCAGATGGATGTGAAAACCGCATTCCTCAATGGTTTCCTTGAGGAAGAGGTTTATATGTCACAGCTAGAAGGTTTTGTCTTGGAGACTAGACCTAATCAGGTATATAGGTTGAAGAAATTCATTTATGGATTAAAACAAGCATCAAGGAGTTGGAACATCCGATTTGATAAGACAGTCAAAGAATTTGATTTTATCAAAAATGAGGATGAACCTTGTGTGTATAAGAACACTAGTGGGAGTGCCATAGTTTTCATGGTTCTGTATGTAGATGACATACTACTCATTGGGAATGATATCCCAATGTTACAATCAGTCAAGGTGTGGTTATCTAAACAGTTTTCCATGAAAGACTTGGGAGAAGCATCTTATATACTGGGCATAAAGATCTATAGAGATAGATCCAAGACGATGCTAGGTTTATCCTAGTCTAGGTACATTGACCAAGTGCTAAAAAGATTTAGCATGGAGGAAAGTAAAAGAGGTTACTTACCTATTGGTCATGGCATACATCTTTCTAAAAAGATGTCTCTTAAGACACTTGAAGAAAGAAATAGAATGAATTCTATACCTTATGCTTCGGCAGTAGGGTCTATTATGTATGCTATGTTATGTACCGGCCTGATGTGGCATATGCCTTAGGTATAGCCAGTAGATTTCAGGCTGATCTAGGAGAGGATCACTGGAAGGCTGTGAAAAATATTCTTAAGTACTTAAGAAGGACTAAGGATATTTTTCTAATATACGGTGGATCTAATCTTAAATTAGAAGCTTATTCAGATTCTAGTTTTCAATCATATCCAGATGATAGCAAATCTATATCTGGGTATGTCTTTACCCTAAATGGAGGAGCTGTAAGTTGGAAGAGTTCTAAACAACAGACTGTAGCTGACTCAACAACTGAGGCAGAGTACATTGCTATTAGTGAAGCTGCCAAGGAAGCTGTCTGGATGAAGAAGTTCATATCAGAGTTGGGCATTGTTCCCGAGATTGAAGGTCCAGTACCACTTTACTGTGATAATACTGGGGCTGTTGCTCAAGCAAAGGAACCAAGAGCCCATCACAAATCAAAGCACATTCTGAGATGCTTCCATCTTGTTCGAGAGATTGTCGAAAGACAAGAAGTCTACATTAAAAGAGTTGAAATGAAGAACAACATAGCAGACCCGTTCACTAAGGCTCTACCACAGCGAGAGTTTGATCGCCACCTCGATTGTATGGGATTAAAATTTAAAGGCGATTGGCATTAGTGCAAGTGGGAGATTGAAAGGATTATGCCCTAAAGGCCAATCGAAATATTATATTTCGTTGGGATTTTTCCTTTTCCATCCCAAAAATCAATGTATTGACATTTATCATTCAATAAAGGCATTATTTTCATCATACGCTGTGTCTTAATTATTATATGATGAACTCCATAGATTAGGGCTATGATTCTAGGGTTATGATGAGATCATACCAGTGAGACCTAAAGCCTTAAAACCCTAATCTAAAATATTCCTGGTCAATGGGACATTGAGTAGGGGATCAATATTTTTGGTAAAGATCAGCACTTCCTATGTATGAGGGTGACTGATCTCACAGTCACTTGTGTTTGACACTAATATTGGGATGTGGGTGCTCATTAGAGAATGAGTTTACTGAATAGATCCATATTGAGAATATCTAATGGAACCTTATCTATTTGTCAATAGATTTTTCTCATAGTGGGAGTAGTGCATGTGGTCCTTTGACCTGAGACTGCCATGGTACCTTATATACATGAATCCACATTTTGGTTCACACTCAATCATAACACTGAGTTATGCATGAGGTGATATTGGATATGGTGGATTGTATATGAAGGTTGTGAGTAGGTCAACAAGGAATTGATCAGCCCTAGTAAGAGGATAATGCATCCAGTCAATTTCGATCAAATGATGATTCGAGAAATCTTTGATCAAAGTATGAACATTAGAAGTAGTTTCTAATAGTTCATTAATGAATCATCATTAAAACGATTGAGCTAGGGATGAATACGAAATTGGATTTGACAAGGTATCCATATCCATAATCATATTCAGGATGCAAGATGATCAAAGGACTGAATTGCCCGGTAACTCACCACTGAAGGGTATTTTGGTAATTCCACCAAAATTCCACATCTTTTGGGTAGACATGATACGTTGCTAGACGTCAATCTTGTCTTGTAGGGAAATGATTAAATTATGATAATTTAAATCAGTTAATTAGAATTAGGTTCTAATTGACCAAGTCGAGCTAGCTTTAGTTGACCTAAATCGGCTTAGTTGAGATCTAATCGAATTAAGTCAAATAGCACTCGGACCTACTGCTAGCTAGATGTGGAACCCAATGGGTCACACACACAAGAGAGTCGATGAGGAATTTAATTTAGAATTAAATCATGTTTGCAGGACAAACACACTAGCGTGTGTTGCAAACCCAACTTCTATTCGAATTGGATTCGAATTTGGTTCTGAATTGGGCTTAATTGGGTTCTAATTGAACCTAGTTAGAGTCTAATTTAAATTTCGGGACTTTGGGCTAACCCGTGGCTAAACCCATTGATTAAAAATCAATTTAAACCCTTTTCCCAAGACCGCCCAAGCCATCTTTCCCACGCGCGCGTACCAAAGGAAGAGTCCACGCACCTGGACTCCTCTTCACGCGCGTGGACTCCGCTTCACGTGCATGGGGACTTCTTTTACCGTGAAAACCAGATGGGAGGGGGTGAAAATCTTTTCTTTAGGCATCTCATCTGGAGTCCCTTGGATCAAGATCAGATGGCCAGAAGAAATCCGTTGCTTTTCGGTCGCAACTCCGTCTCAGAACATCGCGACTTTTCTGAGGTTTTTTCCGAGGTTTTTCTTCATTGGAAAATCTTGATATAAATCAGAAAAGGCGTGAAAAATCTGAGAGGATGCGTGAGGATGGAAAGAACGTGATTCTTGGGATAGTAGAGGGTTGCGTTGTTTTTGAAAAGACACCCCTTTGATATCTATAAATAGGGTTGGGTTCTCGGGGGTTTTCATGTAAGATAATTCAGAGATTAGATTCCCTTTCTTCCTCTCCAGAATACTCCTTCCCCTTGTTCTTGTTGGGTATTGTTTCCCTTACAGAGGTATCTTCTGTCGAAACTCTGACCCTAAACAAGAATAAGAGGAAGGTCTTGAACGGTAAAGGAAAGAAATAGGAAGGGTCTCTTTTCTTTCTTGAATTAAGACATTACTTGTCTTAATTTTTCTTCCACTTCAAATAAGAATTTTCTACAAAGATTGAAGTTGAGGAAAGGATCAAGAAGAGGAAAGAAGGGAGAAAGGGAATTTTCAAGATAGAAAATTCCAGCCTATAAGTCCATGAATTGAATTCTTGAAAAAGAATTCAAGAAGAGGATCCAAGATCAAGAAGTTGTTGTCTTCATCTCTTCTCCATGTGGATCACCATTGGAGGGTGAACATTTGGGCACCTGGTGGAGATTTGCATTTTGGATATTGCGGTACAGGTTAGTGCTTACATATATATATATTTAAATCATGTATATGAATGATATATATTTTAATTTTTTTTAAGGAGATCTAGGGCTAAAGGGTTTGGTATAGATTTAATAAGATAAAAATTTTGAAATCTATGTTTCCGCCTTGGTCAACAAACCCAATAGTCGACACATCATGTGTCAACACCAAAATGTGTCGACACTTGCCTGAGCCGACACATGACCGACAGGAAACTGAGATTTAAGGAGTTTCTGAACCATTTTTTCCCCAAATTTCTTTCTCCTCTGAGCTGACATATCGATTCCAGGTATCCATCCTGTTCATCCTCTCATTTCCTTACTTTTACCTACTGTTTTCTTGGATTTGGACGATCGGTGACCGTGTTTGTTGGATTTTCTCCTAGGTTTTAGTTCCTAAACCCTAGAAACCCTCTTTCTTTCACCAAAAACCTTACCAAATCTTTGATTCTTGATAATGGGTCCTCACAAACAAGTCGTTCACTGACCTCGTCAGTCACAGCTTGAAGAAGAGCGAAGAACGAAGGTACAACACGAGTTTAGAGCTCCGGATCCACCTGCACGACCTTTGTTTGCACCTTCTAGCCGGATGAGCTCCAAGACAGTGGTTAGAGGATGCCGAGTGGACTTTTCTTTCTTAGACCAGTAGCATTTCAGGATTGGAGATTAGATTAGACATGCTAGATTGGTTACTTTTTGTTCGCTCAGTGAGAGATACTACCTAGGGCTGATGAGAGAGTTCTACGGTTTACTTGCCCGAGGGTCTGATGGCTAGATTGCTCAGGTCAGAGGATGGGATATCCCCATCACTTCAGAGACTTTAAGCCGAGTGTGGGATATACTCATGACTGGATCAGTTATTGACAGCCTGATGGACTGAGTTAGTGGTCTCCAGTGCATTTTTGAGTCCGATATCTTACCAGAGGGAGCCACTGTTCCAGCTTCGAGATTGTCTGCGAAGATGAGACTGCTACATCATATAGTTGCCCGGATTCTTCTACCGAAGACCGGTCGATTTGACATATCACCGAGCAGGAGTTGCTGGTGAAGGTCTCACTGATTCAGCAGACGCCGATTTGTCTTCCTGTTTTGATGGTTCATAAGATTACTGAGGCATCGTCTAGTCAGTGGCTCTGCTTGCCTTATGGCATGGGATTGACAGTACTATTTCAGGAGTATGGAGTCAGCTTCCAGGATGAGCCTTATCGTACTCTGATCCATACCGATGTATATGACATCAGGTCATTGCATCGCATGGGTTATCATCTAGTCCAAGGCTAGTGGACACAGAGGATATCAGGTCAGGTCGAGGATAGAGATGATATTGATGAGGACATAGCAGAGGCGGAGCGGATTCTTTCTGAAGGATTTTGCCTTAAAGACCAATCGAAATGTTGTATTTCGATGGGATTTTCCTGAAAGAAAAATGGTGCAGGTGGTTTGACATGGTCCTACACTAGGCATGCAAATAGCTGTGGGAGCAGAATGGATTTTAAAACTTTTTTAAAAATTCTCGTAGTAGAAAACTGCTCCGCCCAGAACCTAACCTATTCATGTTGCATGTAGGCATGTATGATGATATAAAATATTTGCAAAATATTAAACAAATAAATCTATTTATGCATGATTAAAAAAATAATTTTCCATACCTTTATTCGCCCTAGAATAACTCTAGAATAAAGCTGGAATAGGCTGGAATAGCTGGAATAAAACTATTCCAGCCTTCTTCTTCCTTGGGCTGAAATTTTGCTCTGTTTTGAGCTTGAAATACAGTAGTGAAACACCACCTTCCGGACCTCCGTTTGCTTCCAAATCGCAGCAGCGGCAAAGTGGATAAGTGTTCTTCAATCTCCAATGGAAACCTGCAAGGAAAATACAGTGTACACAATGTACAAAACAGCCAAAAACCTGCTGCCATAATTTTTGCAACAGAACAGGATAGCTGGTTCTTCCTTCGTTTTGGAGCAGTAGAAGCGATCCTGGCTCACGTGGCTTGCTCCTAGGAGTAGAAGAGTACTCCCTCTAGAGGGGAGACGCATCCGGGGCTCTCGGATCCCACTCCACATGCGGTGCTAGCCGCTGGAAGATGATTCGGCCACAGTGAACGGCAGCAACTGGCCTTGCTGCAGTCCTGGGTTTGAGCACTCAAATGGACAAGGAAATGGGGCCTGAGACTCTCCCTCTCACCCTCCAAAAACCCGGCCTATAAGTACCCAATGGAAGCAGGCAAAAACTCTCTCAAAAACGTCCCAGAACTTTTTGCATTCTCTTCACACGGTGTAACTTCATCTGAGTTGTAAACAGGGGCGCTGCAGAGGTTTATATAGGCAGCTGGGAGAGGGAGTAATTCGTAGAGACCGGGAGAGGAAGAGGCAGCAGCCATTAAGCCATAAAAACAACCATAAATGAGAGGTAAATGAGCAGCGATGGAGGGAGAAGAAGAGGCACCAGCGAGGGGAGAGGTTCGGCCTTCTCCCAACGTTAGGAAACTTTTACATGGTGAAACCGGTCCATTCCCAATTTGGTTCAATCCCATTAAACCTCTTGGTTCAATCCAATTGAACCGGTTCAAGCCCAATTAAATTGGTTCATGGGATTAAAATTGGTTCACAACCAATTGAAGGCCAAAATGAACTCCGAATCAGTTCAAAACTGATTCAGAAAAATCCTGGCGCAGTCCTGGTCAACCCGGAACAATTTTCGGTTGACACAGACAAGGGAAAGACGGGAAAAAGAGTGCTAAAATAATACTGTGACCATAAAACCGAGACGATTCCCAATCGTAATCGATATCCGGATTAGAGAGTAATCCTCTGTGGCATGTGACCTCATAGGTTCGAACCTAAACGGTAGCACTAGAACAATTCTAGTACCAGCACAAGAAACCATCTAGCAATGGGTCCCAACGTCCGGATAGGTCGAAGATGCGGGAGCAAACTATCGAACCTCTGGCATATGGTTACCGTATAATTCATTCCTTTGACCTCTAATGCTCAGGACGACTGAGATTGGGCTGCCAACCCAGACTGAGTCAGTCGACTACGGGTCTCAACCTTGCAAGCCCAGTGACTCTTCACTAGGACTACCCCGGCCGAGGATTTGCTAAATTGAGATACTGCGAGACATTCAATCCAAACTGTTTGGACAGGTCAATTCGATCTTGGTCCATCACTGCTCCACAAGTACTTGCCTGTACCCAGAAACCTTTCATCATCGGATTAAAAATTCGGGTAGTCCGGCACCAAAGCATAGGTAGTTTCTTGCAAGCTACCGTGATGACCTCAGGTCAGAGGGACACATATACCCATATCCAATCGTGAGTATCCCTTTGGCAGAAAGGGGCTGCACGGAGTCACGTTCAATGAGATATCACATTCCCACTTGCAGATCACATCAGTGTCACCGCACTCATTTGGTCAAGAGGACAACCAAATGATGTGAACTACAACAACCTATACTTGATATATTATCGTCCAGTACAAAATATCCTTTGGTTGTGAACAAGGTTTAAGGACCACTCGATACATCCTCTCTGTATCGAAGTCAGTGTAGTCCTAAGGACTTCATCACATGGAAAGAGTTCATTTCAGGGAAATACAATATGTGATGAGCTGCCAAAAATAATATTTTATTAATTCAAAGAAAGAGTACAATACTTAGCTCAACCACCTACAACCCAGGCGATTAGCTTTGGGACACAATTTCCAACATTTCCTTTGTATCCCAAACCAGTGTATTAACATTATCAATTAATAAAGGCATTTTATTTTCATCATACGCTGTGTCTTAATTAATTTTATTAAGATATGATGAACCCCATAGATTAGGGCTATGGTTCTAGGGCTATGATGAGATCATACTAGTGAGACCTAAAGCCTTAAAATCCTAATCTAAAATATTCCTGGTCGATGGGATATTGAGTAGGGGATCAATGTTTCTGGAAAGACCAGCACATCCTATGTATGCTTGGTGAAGAGGGTGGCTAATCTCACAGTCACTTGTGCTTGATACTAATACTAGGATGTGGGTGCTTATTAGAGAATGAGTTCACTAAATTGATCCGACTTGAGAATATCTAATGGAACCTTAACTGTTTGTCAATAGAAAGTTCTCATAGTGGGAGTAATGCATGTGGTCCTTTGTCCTGAGACTGTCATGGTACCTTGTATGTATGAACCCATATTTTGGTTCACCCTCAATCATAACACTGAGTCATGCACGGGGTGATACTGGGTATGGTGGATTGTATATGGAGGTTGTGAGTAGGTCAACAAGGAATCGATTAACCCTAGTAAGAGGGAATTGCATCCAGCTGATTTCGATCGAATGATGATTCGGGAAATCTTTGATCAAAGTATAAACATTAGAAATAGTTTCTAATGAATCTTCATTAGCAGATTGAGCAAGGAATAAATATGAAATTGGATTTGACAAGTATCCATATCCATAGTCATATTCAGGGTGCAGGTAGATCGAGGGACTGAATTGCTTGGTAACTCACCACTAAAGGGTATTTTGGTAATTCTACCAAAATTTCACATTTTTCGGGTAGGCATCATACGTTGCTAGACGTCAATCTTGCCTTGTGCATTTTTGATTTAATTAAAGAGTTAATTAGATCAAACCAATTAGAAAGAGTTCTAATTATTGAATCAAATTACCTAATTTGACCTAAATCGGTTTTAGATGAGATCTAATCGAATCAGGTCAATTAGCATCCGGACCCATTGCTGGCTAGGTGTGGAACCCAATGGGTCACACACAAAGGGTTCTGATCAAGGGTTTAATTGGATTAAACCAAGTTTGCAGGACAACACACTAGCATGTGTTGCAAACCCTAGTTTCTACTCGAATCGGATTCGAGTTTTTGGTTCCTAATTGCATCGAATTGGGTTCTAATTGAGTCTAATTAGAGCTTAATTTGTTTTATTAGGTTTCGAGCTAACCCGTGGCTGAACCACATTAACATGTAGTGCCTAATTCCTCTCCCCATGACCGCCCCTTTTTAATTTTTATGCATGGATAAATGGATGAGACTCCACGCGCGCATGGACTCTTCACGCGCGTGGAGTTTCTCATTTCACCGTGAAATGAGTTTAAGGGGGCCGGTCAATTCTCAATTGACACCTCAATTGATGGACATTGGATGGACATCTGATGGTTGCAGGGCTTTTGAGATTTAAATGTGTCTTCTGTTACTTCCCAGTTGTGCAAAAATCTTTCTGAAACATCGCTTCCTTTCTGATGTTTTTTCCATGGCTTTTCATCATTGAAAAGGCATAAGAAAGTATGGGAAAGGTGTGAGTTTTTGGAAGGGACGCGTGAAGGATGGAAGAACGTGAGAATAGATAAGCAGAGAGTTACGTTCTTTTGGAAAGATGCCTCTCTGTTATCTATATAAGGGGATGAGGTCTCGGGTGTTTTGTGTGTTACAGAAGTCTTAATTGTTTCTACCTTTCCAGGAGATTGCTTCCTCCTTTTCTTGTTGGATAGAGTTTCCTTTACAGAGGCTTTCTCTATTGAAACTCTCGTATCTTAAACAAGAATAAGGAAGAAGCTCTTGATCGGCATAAGGAAGAAAAGGATAGACTCTGATATTCTTTCTTTCTTGCATTAAGACATTGTTGTCTTAATCTTTCTTCCACTTAAGACAAGCTTTAAATCCTTTAGGACAAGGTCTTTTCTTCAAGACAAGGGTGTCTTCTTAGGATTAAATCCTTGGGAGAAGGTCGAGAAGATATAAGAAGAAGGAAAGCATCCTCTGGTGTGGAGGAATTTTAGCCCAAGCCGATTTAGATCTTTGGATTGAGAATTCAAGGGAAGGAACCATTAAAAAGGGAGTTGGTGTCTTGATCTCTACTCTGTGTGGATCACCGTTGGACGGCGAATGCTTGGGCGCCTGGTGGAGTATTCAATTTTCTGTATCAGGGTTTTTCTTCATCGGATTGGATACTAGCGGTTCAGGTTGGTGCCTAAACTCTAGTTTATATTATATATGCATGTTTGTATGTTTTAATTCATAGTAAGGAGGTCTTGGGTTAAGGGTTTGGTAGTGGTTTCATAATAAATTTTTGAAATCCACGCTTCCGCCCTGGTCACCAAACCCATCACTTTCAGGTGAGGCTGGACCAAGCAAGACAGCCTGAGACGGCAACATAGCCAGCTCAGCCTAATCCTTCTACATCTGCCCAGCCACAGTCAGCGCAGACAGAGACTCCTGGTACTTCGGATACCTTAGTGGATAGAGTCAGACATATAGAGATTGATGTATTTATCATGAGGCAGCGTCTAGACATTTTTATTGCTAAGATGAGAGAGAGCCACATTGATCTTAGAGATGGCATTTCAGCTATTCTCTTAGCACTGTCTAGAGCTTCATGAGTGCTCCTGCTGCAGATACTATTCCTACTTCTGTTGATGTACCTGCCCCAGCACCAGCTGATGACCTTGTTGATATCGACACTGGTGTTGAGACTACTGTTGAAGATGGAGATACTATTATTGGAGATATTGATGGAGATATGGAGACTGACTCAGACCGTTTTGACATTGCTGATCCTACGTCAGAGCCAGTTGCGGACGTGATGGATGATGTGCCTGCGAGCCCTGTGTTGACCCATCCTTCTTACCTGTCCTGATTCCTAATCCATCCTCTCCTTCCAGATCGATTGATCACACTCCAGTTCCAGTTCCTATTCCTATTCTTAGTCCTGTTATTGATATACATGTTATTGATTTACCTACTATTGATTCTCTTGACATTCATACACCTATCATTGAGACACCCTCTTTTGATACATCCAGTGTAGATACCCGATACCTTCCATAGCTGATATGGTTGTTCTTGATACGACTGTATCATCAGCTGTTACACCTACTTTTGATACTCCTACCCTTTATACTTCATCAGTCACTCGAGAGCTTGGGTTCTACACACCCGACTTTCAATATCTTGATTCCGGTCCTACTTTTGATCACACTCCTACCCAGCTATTGCTGAGTTGATTGATCAATCAGTTCAGTTCCTACGGAGGACGTAGCTTCTACTTCTACTGTTTCAGTCAGAGGTCGGACCTATATTCATCACAGAAGATGTGGATGCTGTACCCCTCCTCAGCCGACCAGGACTAGACTTCGAGATCTTCGATCACGATGGCCGCGAGCTCGATCTTCTTCTGATACTGGACCGATTGAGATCGGTTCAGCTTCTGATGACTCGATGGATGAGGATTAGGATATTGATGTACTTCTAGATAGTTTACATTTATGCTTATATGTACTTTTACCTTTGTTGTGAACTTGATATACAAGTTCCTGACATATATGAAAAACTTTTTGATTCCTCTTATCTTTGTGTTTGATGAGATTGAATATTATATCTTGAATTGCTCTTATAATTCTATATCTTCACTCTTTATTGAATGTATTTCCTAAAGAAAAAGAGTGAGTAGTTTCAAAAACGAATTTATAAACTCTATGATATATCTTGTATGTTTTTTTTTCCTACCTTTTTAATGATAACAAAAAGGGGGAGTAACTTATTGAGATTTAAGTATAAATATGTTTACTTCTCAAAACTAAAGAGGGAGTAACTTTTAATTTTAAGGATTTTTGAAAAACCTGAAAATCATTTACAAAGTTCCTTAAGAAAGGGGGAGCTTTACTTTATGTTCAATAAAAATCCTTTCGAAATGAATTTAATCATTAAAAAAAAAAACCCCTCTTTCAATGTTAGAAAAGATTTTGTTACAAATTTTGTTATGAATCATTGATTCAGGGGGAGCTTTGTTGATTGCTAAAATTTCTTTGTAAAGTATCATGATACATGTACTCTATGAATTTAAATGTATATCAAAGTTCTGATACTTTCTAATATTGCAACAAGCTCTAATTTTCTTACTTGTGGTCTAAGTGATTATATCTTTAATGTAGGTAATGATTGATATATTTGATGCTTTCAATATTGTGCACCTTAAACAATTCTCTTAAAGCCTTACCTTTAAAGCAATTTATACTTAAGGATTTTGTTATCATCAAAAAGGAAGAGATTGTTGACTCCGCTAATTGATTTTGATGATAAGCAAAACAGTTAAGTATAATTTGAGGACTAATGATTTCCTAAAAGTGTGTTTTCATTGAAATGATGCTCACAAAATTTGAAGAAGCATATTTATGTTGAAGAACCAAGGTTGAATGAAATGTTTGCTCAAAACAAGACTTGGACACTCAAAGAAATGGTTGAATGGATGACTAAGGCAAATGGAAACATGTTCCAGCCCAAGTTCAGCAATTTCTATAATTTTTCAATGATGTGTCGACTCAAGGCGTCAACATATGACATGATGTGTCGACACATTAAGAAGAAGTGTCGACTCAGGCCGGTACGCTACAAAATTTCAAATGGCATAGATCAAGTGTCGACATAGACTTTATGTGTCGACTCAAAGTGTCAACACATGGATCAATACATTGCATGAAACTTTCAAGCCACAAAACTTGCAGAAGTTGAAGGAACAGTTGATGTGTTGACACATGGATACAAGGTGTCGACTCAAGGTGCCGACTCAACTGATTTTTTCAGAGAATTTGAATGGAGCAGTTTGAACTTGTGTCGACTCAAGAAGAACATGTGTCGACATTATGTGTCGACACATGAAGAGGAAGTGTCAACACATGGAGTTCTGGCAATAGTAACGACTAGTTTTTTCAAAAACAGAACTCATCCCAAATACCCCCAACGGCTAGTTTTTCAAGTGCAATGGCTATATTTCGATTTTGAGGGCTTGGGAAGGTATATAAAAGCTCCAAATCAAATCAAGAAGGTATGCATTGAAATCCTTAAAGAGTTTAGAGAGAAAAGAAGAGAGAAGAGCCTTAACTCCTATTCATTCAAGGTTCAACCACTCACAAGCTAAAGGAAGCCTCCAAGCATTCAAAGCCATCAAGAGCATTGAAGATCATTCAATCTTGGGCATTCAAAAGGCTTCAACAAGAGCAAAGCAACACTACATCGAGCTACATCGACTTATTTACTTTATTATTGAAAGCTTACATTGGTTCTTTATTTCTCTACCTTATATATTGTAAATGTTATTGGTTAGCCTATTGGAAAACCAAGTGAGATTATTGGTAAGCCTTGAAAACCAATTAGGTTGGTGGTTAGCCCGCAAAATCACTAAGGTTCTTGGTTAGCCTGGAAAATAAAGGAAGGTTTTTGGTTAGCTTTGTGAAAACCAATTAGGTTCTTGGTTAGCCTGGAAAACCAAGTGAGGTTGTGTGAATTGTGAGCCTTTAAAACAAGTCGGGTTTTGATTAGTGAGCCTAAAAAACTAATCGGTTGTAATCGTTTGATTATAGTGAATTCCCAAGGAGATCTTGGGGAGTGGATGTGGGTGCATTGTTGGCACTGAACCACTATAGCTTGTTGTGTTTGTGATTGCTTGTTCTCTCCCTCCTTGCTCTTTACATTCTTGCTTATTACTTTTAATTTCTACTGCACTATTACTTTAGAGCATTGCACTTAAATCTTAGTACCTTGTTAAATTGAATTGCATATTTTGTCTTGTGAAGTTTGCTACTTGTATTATCAAGCTTAGATTTAAATTTTTTAGAGACCCAATTCACCCTCCCTCTTGGGTTGCTCTCTGGGCAACACAAAGTCTAAGAGTCTATTTAAGAGACTCTAATATCTTGTATCAAGACAACTTTTATCATGAAAAAATATTGAGTTTATCCACTTGCCGTGTGCTACTTGCTGTGTGCTTAAAGGGATTCTGTGTGAGCCCTTCTTCTTCCCGGTGTCCTACGCCTGCCTCCAACCTTCATCTGCCACTCCAAGCCCTAGCCGCCCTTCTCAAATCCCATCTTTCCTTTGTTGGTTTTTCAATTAACTCTCCACTTGTGATGCGGGATGACTCTAAGAATGCTAAATATGCAGTAAAAGAAGTAAACTAATTTTTTTGTGATTTTTAGATTTATGTTTGATGGCTAATTTCTCAAAGCAAAGTAAAGAATTAGCAGGTATTCAGCAATTCTAAGAAATCATCATATCGTAGGCTGAATCATGTAAGATAAATAAAAGACAGGACCCAGAAATTGAGGAATTCCTAGCTTAGGATAGTTAACTTCAAGCAAATTAGATAATAAGAGGAGGGAAGGGTTCATACCAGTCAAAAATTGAAATCTAATAGCAGAAGAGATCACTCACAACTCTGATCGGAGCTTGTAAGAAGAAGACTTGTTTCCCTTGAATCTGATGGCGGATCTGGACGGTCCGGGCAACAAAGAAGGCCTCCTCACAGGAGGGGAAGCACCTTGGGGATCCTGCAAGCATCAGGGTCAATCAAAACAGCAATAAACAAATAAGAAAAGAAACTATGGTTTGGAAGGAATCGAGATTAGGGTTAGAAGATGACAGCCGGGGAAGAAGAAGCTCCTGGGCTTGGACGGCAGCTATGGTTTCCAATTCTTGGGCATTGCTGATCTCCAGGGATGCAAAGGGATGCTAGGGAAGTATGGTTTCAATCCAGGAACACAAGGAGAGTACTGAAAGAGAGAACCAAACTCAAACTCAAGACAATTTCACAAAATTTCAGCAAGGTTTATTCATAAGAAAAAGATGCTTACAAGAGGGGGAGGGGTGGGATATTTATAGAGTTCCCATACCCTTACTAACCATGGTTACACTTGGGTTTCAAGTTCTTTTCTCAATTGGAATACAAGTCCTTTCCTAGCTAGGTTTGAATTACTAAGTTTAAAAGGATTAGAAATCCCAACTAGGTTTGGAATAAACTTGGTCTTCTCCTTATTCTCTTCAACTTGGACTTGGTCAAACATCTTTGGACATGGTCAACACTTCAAGGATGCCTAGGGGGCATGTTGGGCCTCTAGAAGCAGCAAGGGGCCAGCCCAAAGGGGCTAGGGTGCATGGGTTTGGGCCTCTGGAAGCTGGGGTGGCCTGATAGCCTGGTAGCCTGGTAACAGGAATATTCCATGGAATCTTGCTTCTTTAGGGCTTGGGCTTGGCACTTGGACTTGATTTTTTTGGGCTGGGATGTAGGTGGACCTCTGGAATCATGGATGCCCTAGTTTAGGAATAAGCTCTGGCATTTGGGAAGGAATCTGGGCATCTGGAGGATATCTGAAAGGAATCAGGGTTTCTGAAAGCATCTTGGATCCTAGGTTGTCACACAAAATCCAATGGACTGATATAGCAGCCTCTGACTCTTGGATGTGGCCTGGTGGAACTCCAAAATAGGGTAACCTCCTCTCTTGTACAAAAATTGAGCTTATACTGGATGGTGGGGGCACCAGGATCAGACACAGATTACTAGGCCCTATTTGGTTTATCTAGCCATGTGTCAAGTTTTGTAATCAACTAGAATTGAGTCCTGTAATAAGTTGAGGTTAGTTGATTTGTCTCAACGCTCAACCTAGTCAGTATTTTGAGTCATGTACATCAATTATGAGTCCAGTATGAGCCCAATTTTTATACAAGAGAGGAGGTCACCCTATTTTGGAGTTCCACTAAGCTACATCTAAGAGTCAGAGGTCGCTACATCAGCCCATTGGATATTGTGTGACAACCAAGGATCCAAGATGCTTCCAAAAAGCCTGATTCTTTCCAGATATCCAGATTCCTCCCCAGATGCCAGAGCTTATTCCTAAACTAGGGAATCCATGATTCCAGATGTCCACCTGCATCCCAGCCCAAAGAAATCAAGCCCAGGTGCCAAGCCCAATCCCTTAAGAAGCAAGATTCCAGGGAATATTCTTGCTACCAGGCTACCAGGCCATCCTAGCTTCCAAAGGCTGAAACCCATGCACCCAGCCCCTTTGGGCCAGCCCCTTTGGGCCAGCCCCTTTGGGCCAGCCCCTTGCTACTCCTAGAGGCCCAACATGCCCCCCTAGGCATCCTTGAAGTGTTGACCACGTCCAAAGAGGTTTGACCAAGTCCAAGTTGAAGAGAAGAAGGAGAAGACCAAGTTTATTCCTAACCTAGTTGGGATTTCTAATGCTTTTAAACTTTGTAATTCTAACCTAGCTAGAAATGGACTTGTATTCCAATTAGGAAGAGGACTTGTAACCCAAGTGTAACTATGGTTAGTGAAGACATGGGAACTCTATAAATACTCCATCCCTCCTCCTCTTGTAAGCATCTTTCTCTTATGAATAAACCTTGCTGAAATTTTGAGTTATTGCCTTGTGTTGGTGTTTTGTTTTGGTTCTTTGGTTGGTGTTTTTGTACTTGGACGAATTCTTTGCTACCCTAGCATCCTTCCACACCCTAACTCAATACCATCCAAGCCTTCACACGTCCATGAAGGAGTATCCTAGGCCACCAAGCAAGGAGATCTTCAACAAGCTTCAAATAGCCATCTTCAAACCCTAATCCTGATTCCTTTCAACCCATAGTTCCTTTTCTTATTTTTTAATTATTGTTTTGATTAACCCTGACATTTGTAGGATTCTCAAGGTGCTTCTCCTCCCAGAGGAGGCCTTCTTTGCTACCCAGACTACCCAAATCAGCTTTCAGATTCAAGGGAAAACAAGGCTTCTTCTTCCAGGCTCCAATCAGAGTTGTGAGTGATCTCTTCTGCTTATGAATTTCAATCTCTGACTGGTAAGAAAACCTTCCCATCTCTTATTATCTGATTTATTTGAAGTTAACTATCCTAAGCCAGGAATTTCTTAATTTCTGGGTCCTATCTTTTATTTATCTTGCATGATTCAGCCTGCGATATGATGATTTCTTGGAATTGCTGAATACCTGCTAGGTCTTTACTTTGCTTTGAGAAATTAGCCATCAAACCTAAATCTAAACATCACAAAAAAATTAGTTTACTGCTTTTACTACATATTTAAAATTCTTAGAGTCATCCCGCATTAGTTTGGTATCAGAGCAGGTTTAGGATAGTTTTTTATTTGCTTCGCATTCACAAACCCTAATTCTGCATTCTGTCCACTGCATTAGGTATCTAGTTTCCATCTTATTTTGGCATCATAAACATCTTATTTTTCTATTAAATTTGCACTACATGTCCAATGTTCTATCCTAGTAATTATCAAAATTTTTAATTAATTTTATTGAACCTCTAAATCTCTAAAATTTAGCATAATAGAAACCCTAACAGAATCCTGATAATTTCTACAGCAATCAAGAAAACTCTAAGTTTGCATCATCATATGATTTTTGTTATGCATGAAATTTGGTAGGTTTTATCATCACTATCCACCTCTATTCCAATTTTTTTTGATTTTTTTCTACATCGGGATATGTGTCAAACTCTGCAATAACTGAAATCCTAATTCATTGATTTCTGCTACATTCTGCATCATGACTCAACCTAAACCTAATTAACTTCCAAACCCTTAATCCCAAGCCAAACTTTGTTTGATAACCCTAGTTAACTTAAACCTAACTTGACACTTTATAAATCATTAAAAAAAATATTTTATTTTCTGATTATTTTAGATTACATCAGGGCCATCGATTGCCATCATTTTAACCTAATATTAAGGGCAACTCAAAATCTCAGATCAGGGTAGGATTTCATCACCTATCTTGGGCCGAAAACCACCATCATCATACTAACCAAGCCTAATTAAAATCAATTAGACCTAATTTGCCCTCGTGGGCTAGGAGACATCAACAAGTGGGGTCCGAGCTGTGTGGGCCAACTAGTGCATTTAACCTTTTAGCTATTACTAAAAGCTGGTGTCTAAGGTTGGGGGTCCAGAGTCAAACGACCTAAGTGGTGTGTGGTTTTTAATTGGGTCCCTGTGAAAGCAGGAGGGCCTCCCACACTCCCACCCCCTACCTGGCCAGTGGAAGGATTAGCTATTGGGTTAGGTGTAAGTTGAGCTGACCCGCCCAGTTTCTGGATCTAGGTCTAAAAAACCCTAGATTGTACTAGCCTTTTCTTTCTTTTTTGCATGCTTGGTTGAATCATTTTATTTTGATTGTTTGATTTATTGCATGACCACTAGATTAGGATCTAATATCAAAAATCTAAACCCTAACCAAACCCAACCATGGATCCCAATTTAGAGGCCATCCTAGCCCAGCTTACCCAAATGAACCAAGCCAATACCCAAACCCAAGCCTAGCTTACCCAAATGAACCAAGCCAATACTCAAACCCAAGCCCAGCTTGCCTAGTTAACTACCCAAATGAACCAAGCCAATTCCAATCTCAAAATCAACTTACCCAAATAGACTGTAGGTTTGACCAGTCCGATACTAAGATTGATCAAATGAATCAAAGATTCAACCAAGTGGACCAACAATTTGAATAAGCAACCACTAGGATCAACCAATTAACCAATAGACTTAATCAAGTTGAGAATCGACTAGAGACTATTGAGAAAATCCAAGAGTCTAATACTGAACCAGACCTGGATTCCATCTCTTCTACCCCTCAAAATCCTAGAAGAGTCCAAACCCATGAACCCTATGTAAAACACAACCCTAGGAGACCCCTGAACCAGGATCAATTTAGGGAGCCTAACTATAGGGGAAACCAACACCAGGATCAATATCATGACCCCAAACATAGGAGACCCAATCATGAGGACCAAAATCAAGATGATAGGCTTCTTAGGAGTATTAAGATAGATGCACCTACCTTCAATGGCATCCTAGATCTAAAAGTCTATATAGATTGGGAGGGAGGTATGGATAGGTACTTCAAATTTTATGATTTGAGTGATGATAAAAAGTGTTAATTTGTTCAGCTCAGGCTAACTGATCAAGCTAGGTTATACTGGGACCAAGTAGAAAGACTTAACAACCAGATAGGCAACCTACCCATTACCACCTGGGAAGCCATGAAATTAAAACTTAGGGCTAAGTATGTTCCCCCATATTATTAGCAGTGTCTCTTAGATCAATGGCAGAAATTAAAACAAGGGACCAAATTTGTGAGTGAGTACATAGCCCAGTTTGATGGGTGCACCCTAAGATGCGGTATAGATGAACATGAGTCAGTTATCCTCTCTAGGTTTAGGAATGGTCTTAGGGAGGAGATCCAAAAGGAGCTGTACCTTAGGGATGTTGATAGCATGGCCCATGCCTATCGGGTAGCTGAAAACTTTGAAAGGTTCCAGAAAGCACTTATAGTTAGGAAACCTGAACCCTTTAGGTCCAACACTCCTAGCTTTAGATCCAACCAGAACCAGTTCTACCCAAATCGACCTAGCTACAACCAGACTCACCCCAACCTTAACCAAAGTTGGCCAAACCCAAACCTAAGTCGACCTAAACCCAATCCAACCTATCCCAACCCTAGCCCACCTCATCCTAACCTATGTCCGAGTTAGGCTAGCTCAAGTAACTGCATCTTTAAGGAATGATAAGGGTAAGGCACCAGTTTTTCAGAAGAACCTAAGCCCCAGTCCCAATGCTTGTTTTAGGTGCAATAAGGTAGGTCACTTTGCTAGTCAGTGTCCCACCAGGTCTTTGCACATAGGGGAACTTGTAGAAGATGAGCCTGAACCCAATGAGGAAGAAGAGGAAGAGGTCTATAAAGCTGAACCAGACTTAATTGAAGAGTATGAAGGTGATGAGGAAGATTTTGAACAAACATACCTCGCAGGGGTAGTTAGATGCATCTTGTCCCAGAATAAAACCCAGGAAGATTGGCGTAGGACCAATATCTTATAGACTTTAGTGAAAATTGGAGACAAGGTATGTAAAATAATCATAAATAGTGGGAGCTGTGTGAATGCCATATCCCATAAGGCTGTCAAAACCCTAGGCTTACACCCAGTTTCACGCCCAAGCCCCTATAAGGTATCATGGATAGATTCCACCTCTATACCCATTAAATCTAGATGCCAAGTACAACTCCAGCTTCAATCATATCAAAATAGAGTGTGGTGTGATGTTGTGCCCATGGGGGTAAGTAGTATCATCCTAGGACGGCCATGGCTTTATGATCATGATGCCACCCTTTATGGTCGAACTAATGCTTGCATGTTTACTTTCCCTGGGAAGAAGATCACCATAAACCCCACCCCACCTCAGGAGTTAATTAAGAAAGGATCTAGCTCACTTAAGGAGAAGAAGTCTAGAATTAACTTAATCACTAAAAGAGAGCTAGAGAAGGAGATATCTGAGGGCACTACTATTTGGATGTTAACTATGAAGGAAGTATCTAATCCTATTGATAGAGAGTACCCTCAGGAGATCAAGGGAGTCTTGAATGAATTTAGTGACATATTTTCCAAAGATTTACCTGACCACTTACTACCTCTTAGGGATGTCCAACATGCAATTGATTTAGTCCCAGGAGCTACCTTGCCCAACCTACCTCATTATAGGATGAACCCGACTAAACACTTAGAGCTTCAAGGATAGGTAGGTAAGCTTCTTAGAAAAGGGTTTATTAGGGAGAGCCTAAGTTCTTATGCTGTACTAGCCCTATTAACCCCTAAGAAAGATGGCACGTGGCGAATGTGTGTTGATAGCCGTGCCATAAAAAAAATAACTATGAAGTATAGGTTTTCCATCCCCTGCTTGGATGATATGTTGGATATGATGGCAGGAGCCACAATCTTTTCAAAGATAGACCTTAAGAGTGGCTACCATCAGCTTCGAATTAAACCTGGGGATGAATGGAAAACAATGTTTAAAATGAAAGATGTTCTATATGAGTGGTCCGTAATGCCTTTTGGGTTATCCAATGCCCTTAGCACTTTCATGAGAATTATAACCCAAGTCCTTAGGATGTTCATAGGTAAATTTATGGTAGTATATTTTGATGACATCCTGAGTTATAGTAAAACAAAGGAAGATCATATAGAGCATCTGAAACAGGTTTGTTTGACCCTTAGGAAGGAGAGCCTCTATGTAAATTAAAAGAAGTGTAATTTCTTGACCCATAGAGTTATCTTCCTAGGCTTTGTGGTGACCCCTGAAGGTGTATCTGCTAACCCTGAAAAGGTCAGATCCATTGTAGAATGGCCAGTACCCACTAGTGTCCATGAAGTTAGAAGTTTTCATGGTATAGCCACTTTCTACAGAAGATTTATTAGGAGATTTAGCACCATAGTAGCACCAATTACTGACTAAATTAGGAAGGGTAGTTTTGAATGGACCAAATCTGCAGCTAGAGCCTTCCTAGAGATTAAAGCTAAGATGACACAAGATATTGAGGTTACCCGATTTTACCAAAGTTTTTGAGGTAGCTTGTGATACTTCGGGAGTAGGCATAGGAGGAGTTATGAGCCAAGAGAATCACCTAGTAGCCTTTTTTAGTGAAAAACTTAATGAGGCTAAATTAAAGTACTCAACCTATGACAAAGAGTTTTATGCAGTAGTATAAGCTCTTAGATATTGGAGACATTATTTACTACCCTAGGAGTTTGTTTTATATTCTGATCATGAGGCACTCCGATTTTTGAACTCCTAGAAAAAATTAAACCCTAGGCATGCTAAGTGCCTATACCTTTGTACTTAAACACCAAGATGGATCTGAAAACAAGGTAGCAGATGCCCTTAGCAGACGAGCCTTACTGTTGAACACCATTAGCACTGAAGTCATTGGATTTGATAGGTTAAAAGACGAATACACAACCTGTCCAGACTTTAATGACATTGTCCAATCCTTAGCCCAGGGACCATCTAGTATCCATAGTGAATACACCCTTCAAGATGGTTATCTGTTTAAGAACAATAGACTTTGCATTCTCAGAACCTCACTTAGAGAATTCTTAGTTTGGGAAACCCATGCTGGAGGCCTTGCTGGTCACTTTGGAAGAAATAAGACTATCTCAGCTGTAGAGGACTGGTTCTTTTGGCCTAGTTTGAAGAGAGACGTTGCCAATATAGTGTCCAGATGTAGAACCTGTGCTATTACAAAATAGCAGATACAAAAACTAGATTATATACCCCTCTACCCATACCAGACCGTCCATGGCAGGACTTAAGCATGGACTTTGTTTTAGGCCTACCTAAGACCCTCAGGAAACATGATTCAATATTTGTAGTGGTTGATAGGTTTTCTAAAATGGCCCATTTTATACCCTGCTCTCAAATCTTTGACACATCCAGAGTAGCCTGTCTGTTCCTTGACCAGGTGGTTAGATTATGTGGATTGCCTAAAACAATAGTATCAGATAGGGATGTCCGCTTTACTAGTCACTTTTGGAAGACCCTTTGGCACCTATTAGGAACCAAGTTAAAATTTTCTACAACATATCACCCACAGACTGATGGCCAAACCGAGGTAGTGAGCAGAAGCTTAGAAAACCTTCTTAGATGCCTCGTAGGTGAACACTCGATAAATTGGGACCTATTGTTATCCCGAGCTAAATTTGCTTACAATAGTTCTGTTAATAGGTCCATAGGGAAGAGTCCTTTTGAGGTTGTGCATGGATACAAACCTAATAAACCTCTTGATTTGATTCCCTTACCCTCACATGCATGAGTTTCTAAGTCAGCTGAGTCTTTTACACAGCATGTTAGAGAATTGTAAAAATAAATTAGCCAAAAGATAAACCTAAGTAATGAACTATATAAGAACTTGGATAATTCTTGAAAAAGAGCTAAAGAATTTTCTGCAGGAGATTTTGTGATGATCAGGCTTAGGCCTGAACGGTTTCCTCTAGGGACCGTAAAAAAACTTCATGCTCACGGAGCTAGCCCATTTAAGATAATCAAGAGAGTTGGACCCAATGCCTATGTGCTTGGGTTACCACCCAACTTAGGCATTAGTTCCACCTTCAACATCTCAGATCTTGTAGAGTATAGGGAGCCAGCAGCGATTCCTAGTGAGCCATTTGGACATATCCCTTCCCTTGAGAGTGAGCCTGCCCTAGAGTGTCCACCAACCAATTGGCCAAATAGCAAGGAAAAGATCGAGAGAATCCAGGATGATCAAGCCATATGTACCTGGAATAGAGGCTATCAGAGGTATTTGGTCTGGTGGCAAGGTCGGCAAGAATTTGAGGACTCGTGGATCACCCATAAAGATCTGCAGTGCCTCAACCCAGACCTACTCGAGCACTATGGAGCCAAGTTATCCCATACTCAACAGGATCGAGTTCCTCCCACCTCAGGAGAATTGGTGGGGGCACCAGGATCAGACACAGATTACTAGGCCCTATTTGGTTTACCTAATCATGTGTCAAATTTTGTAATCAACTAGAATTGAGTCCTGTAATAAGTTGAGGTTAGTTGATTTGTCTCAACCCTCAACCTAGTCAGTATTTTGAGTCATGTACATCAATTATGAGTCCAGTATGAGTCCAATTTTTATACAAGAGAAAAGGTCACCATATTTTGGAGTTCCACCAGGTCACATCCAAGAGTCAGAGGTCGCTACATCAGCCCATTGGATTTTGTGTGACAACCCTGGATCCAAGATGCTTCCAGAAACCCTGATTCTTTCTAGATGTCCTCCAGATGCCCAGATTCCTCCCTAGATGCCAGAGCTTATTCCTAAACTACGGCATCCATGATTCCAGAGGTCCACCTGCATCCCAGCCCAAAGAAATCAAGCCCAGGTGCCAAGCTCAAGCCCTTAAAAAGCAAGATTCTAAGGAATATTCCTGCTACTAGGCTACCCCAGCTTCCAAAGGCCCAAACCCATGCACCCAAGCCCCTTTAGGCTGACCCCTTGTTGCTTATAGAGGCCCAACATGCCCCCTAGGCATCCTTGAAGTGTTGACCACGTCCAAAGAGGTTTGACTAAGTCCAAGTTGAAGAGAAGAAGGAGAAGACCAAGTTTATTCCTAACCTAGTTAGGATTTCTAATCCTTTTAAACTTTATAATTCTAACCTAGCTAAGAAAGGACTTGTATTCCAATTGGAAAGAGGACTTGTAACCCAAGTGTAACCATGGTTAGTGAGGGCATGTGAAATCTATAAATACCCCACCCCTCCCCTTCTTGTAAGCATCTTTCTCTTATGAATAAACCTTGCTGAAATTTTGAGTTATTGCCTTGTGTTGGTATTTTGTTTTGGTTCTTTGGTTGGTGTTTTTGTGCTTGGACGAATTCTTTGCTGCCCTGATATCCTTCCACACCTTAACTCACTACCATCCAAGCCTTCACTTGTCCAAGAAAAAGTGTCCTAGGCCGCCAAGCAAGGAGATCTTCAACAAGCTTCAAACAGCCATCTTCTAACCCTAATCCTGATACCTTTCAACCCATAGTTCCTTTTCTTATTTTTTAATTACTGTTTCAATTAACCCTGACGTTTGTAGGATCCTCGAGATGCTTTCGCTCCCCTGAGGAGGCCTTCTTTGTTGCCTGAACTGCCCAGATTAGCTTTCAGATTCAAGGGAAAACAAGGCTTCTTGGTGCGGGCACCAGAATGAGAAGAAGACTTCAGGGTTCCATCTGGATCTCTAAATGACCTTGCCCGAAGATTAGGGTTTGTAATAAGGGTTGACCTGGTCAACCAGATTATTTTATTTCTTTGAGTCTGCATTTCATTTTGTTGAGTCATGTTGACTCAGTCTAAGTCCAAGTCAAGTCCTGGTTGGCGCCATTCCCTAGGGCGTCATTTTTCTTCCAAGGCCAAATGCAAGTGGACGCCACACTCCCAGCCACACTCACAGGACCAGTTGGTGCCACATTTCATCCCAGTGTCCCTGGTCCCCACGCCCAAGAGAGCAAGAAAATTTTCTTAGGAGAATTCAAGGAAGGCGCCCACAAGCTACCAAAAGTAACCAAGCTAAAAGAGCAGGGGATTTTTCTTGGAGAGGACTTCAAGGTAGGCGCCCACACCTGCCTAAAGTACCTGGCTATGAATGGAAGGAGCCTAGTCTTGGGGAGAAAGACTAGGAGATGAGTATTTTCTTCCAAGAAAGAGCAAGTCATGGAAGGAAAACCCATGACTTAAGGAGAAGAACTAGGAGGTGCCCCACATACCTGCCATATGAAGCCATCACCTTGCATTTGAGGCCGCCCACTCCAAGGAAAGAAGCCTGGTCAGTCAAGGAAAAGCTTTTCATGCTTAGGATGAATGTTTAGTCCCATATGGGTAGTAGTGTAATTTTGTTTCTCTTGCAAGGTCTATATATTGGACCCTTATGTAATCTTTTGATTTTAATGAGTAAATGAAATCTTTTCTTGTGTTGAGCAACCTTGTGTTCTCTTCTTCCGCACTTCTTTGAGTGTTAAGCTCTGTGAGGGAGTAAATCCGGGTTCCATTGGAGCCTTGAGGAGGAGAGAGATCTCCAAAGTTACCAAAACCCTGCCCCGCTTTCATCCCTGGCCGCCAACCCTAATTTCCTTTCATCATCCTAGCCGCCAACACCCAAATTCCTAAACCCTATTCCCACTTCATTCAAGGCCGCCATCTCCTTCTCCAAGCCACCGCCCACTATATCAAGCCCTAGGTCCTTTTCATCTGCAAGCCGCTGCCCTACCAGCCTAACCCTAAATCCACTCCATCTTCCACCGCCACCTCCATACTCTTCCCTCTTCTTCAAAGTTTGAGCAGTCCGGAGCTATCACAGGTAAAGGTCTCTTCCTTGAGTTTCTTACATCCTTATCTTGTTCTTCATCCTTTCCAGATCCAGAGTACGAGAAGAAGGCCAACCTTGCCATAGGACTACAATCCGAGGATCCATTGCGAAGATAACCCGTCTCCAAGGATCCTACAATCTGCTCGAGAGTGTCCTTCAATTGAAGCAAAGAGAGATATCACAGTCAGGTATAAAACCTTCTCTTCTATCTTCGTCTGTTTCTTGAAAGAGGAGTAAACCCTAGGTCTGGGGGTTTCTCAATCCTCAGCGATCCTACTTCTTTATTACTCTGATAATCTACTCTTTTGAATTGTGCTTTCTTTCAGTGCATATTTTCTTTTAATATTAGTTATCCTTGTTTTTGAGTCAAGCCAACTTCTAACAAAAAAAAAAAAAGACTTAATTTACTTCTGCATCGCATCATCTTATTTGTTCTGCATCACTTCTTCTTTCATGCTCTGATCAGAGTTGTGAGTGATCTCTTTTGCTTCTGAATTTCAATCTCTGACTGGTAATAAAACCTTCCCATCTCTTATTATTTGATTTGCTTGAAGTTAACTATCCTAAGCCAGGAATTTCTTAATTTCTGGGTCTTGTCTTTTATTTATCTTGCATGATTCAGCCTGTGATATGATGATTTCTTAGAATTGTTGAATACTTGCTAGTTCTTTACTTTGCTTTAAGAAATTATCCATCAAACCTAAATCTAAAAATCATAAAAAAATTAGTTTACTGCTTTTACTTCATATTTAGCATTCTTAGAGTCATCCCGCATCACTGGACTCATAACTGTGTACAGGACTCAAAATAATGACTAGGTTGAGGGTTGAGACAAATCAACTAACCTCAACTTATTACAGGACTCAATTTTAATTGATTACAAAATTTGACACATGGCTAGGTAAACCAAATAGGGCCCAGTAATCTATGTCTGATCCTGGTGCCCTTACTAATTCTCTTGGGATGGGAGGAACTCAACCCTGTCGAGTGTGGGATAACTTGGCTCTCATAGTGCTCGAGTAGGTCTGGGTTGAGGCATTGCAGATCCTCACGAGTGATCCACGAGTTCTTAGATTCTGGCCGACCTTGCCACAGGATCAAGTACCTTTGATAGCCTCTATCTTGGGTACCAATAGCTTGATCATCTAGGATTTTCTCAATCTTTTCCTAACTAAAGGACCAAATTATATATGGATACTCTGGGATGGGTTCACTCACAAAGAAAGGGAGTGGCTCAAAGGGCTCACTGGGTATCTCTGCTGGGTCCCTATACTCTACAAGATCTGAGATGTTGAAGGTGGAACTAATGCCTAAGTCGGGTGGTAACTCAAGCACATAGGCATTGGGTCCAGCTCTCTTGATTATCTTAAATGGGCCAGCTCCATGAGCATGAAGTTTCTTTATGGTCCCTGGAGGGAACCATTCAGGCCTAAGCCTGATCATCACAAAATCCCTTGTAGAAAATTCTTTAGCTCTCTTTCAAGAATTAGCCAAGTTCTTATATAGTTCATTACTTATGTTCAACTCTTGACAATTTCATGATGCATATGCTGTGCAGAGGCTAGTGCATGTGTGGACAGATGAATCAGGGTTGTAAATTTATTGGTTGCAAAACTAACACCTAAAAGACTCGACTATGCTTTCTTATTGAAAAAAAATTTATTGGACTCTTCAGGACAAAACCTAACAGACTATGGACTCTTTAGATTTGATCCTATCATAACATGCACATGAAAATGTGACATGAACTCTTAGTAGATGCTAGAGGGTCTTCCAGAAGTAGGAAGCAAACATGACAGACTCGATGAATGAGTGCAGTATGCAAACCTCTATGAAATGCAATCTAAGGGTTAGAAAATCATGAAAAGTTTCAGAAAAGGGTAGAAAATAAGAAGTGGATTTAGGATTAGTCTGATTGGGTAAGGAATAAGAAAAGAGTTCGGGGTTAATCTGGTAGAATAAGATGCAGGAAGGGGTATCAGGGATTAATCCTAGACTAATAAGGTTGACCTTATGGGGTTGATGGGTACCTATAAGGTTTATAGTATGGAAGTGTGGGTCACTAATCTCAGGAAAGAGATCGTCAATGGGAACTATAGGATGGGATTCTTCCTAAGGGTACTGATAAGCCAATTCCTTAATAAAGTCATCTGGTTTAAGAAATTTAGGACTAGGCTCTATACTTAGGCTTTCGTCTAGTGGCTCCTTAGGTAGGGCCTTAATAACAGTATCTGGGTTCTCTCTCTCTAGTTGGTCTTCCACTACAGGTTCAGCTTGGGTGTAATCATGTTCAACTAATGTTGGGTGGTCTTCTACCTGGGTATCTACTAGATCAACTAACACTAAATTTGCTTTTACCTGGTCCAACCTATTGGCTAATTGGTCAAGCCTATAGGTTGCTTCGGTATTGGTTTGGATTACCTAGTTGGTTTGGGTGGTTAACTGGGCAAATTAGGTGTTGGATTGATTTATTTGGTCAACCTTTTGGCTCATTAGGTCGAATCTATGGTTTATTTGATTTTGGGATTGGGTCAATTGGGTCATCTGGGTATTGGTTTGGTCAAGTTTATGGTTCAATTGTTCATTCATGGTTCTTATGAGTGCTTCAAGACTGGACTCCATGGTTAAACTGGGTTGGGGTTTAGACTTCTGGTATTGGGTTCCTAATCTAGTGGTCATGCAACAAATCAACAATCAAAATGAAATGATACAACCAAGCATGCAAAGGAGAAAGAAAATGCTAGTATAATATAGGGTTTCCTAGACCTAGAGCCAGAAACTGGGTGGGTCAGCTCAACTTATACCTAACCCAATAGCTAGTCCTTCCACTGGCCAGGTAGGGGGTGGGAGTGTGGGAGGCCCCCGTGCTTTTGCAGGGACCAAATTAAAAACCACAACACCACTTAGGTCGTTTGACTTTGGACCCCCAGCCTTAGACACCAACTTCCAGTAATAGCTAAAAGATTAAATGCACTAGTTGGCCCACACAGCTCGGACTTGACCTGTTGATGTCTCCTAGCCCACTAGGACAAATTAGGTCTAATTGAATTTAATTAGGCTTGGGTTAGTATGATGGTGGTTGTTTTGGGCCCAAGACAGGTGATGAAATCCTGCCCTGATCTGAGATAGAGAGTTACCCTTAAGATTAGGTTAAGAATGATGGCAATCGATGGCCCTGATGCAATCTAAGACAATCAGAAAATAAAATATTTTTTTAATGATTTATGATGTGTCAAGTTAGGTTTAAGTTAACTGGGGTTATCAAACAAAGTTTGGCTTGGGATTAGGGGTTTGGTAGGTGATTAGGTTAGGTTGAGTCAAGATGCAGAATGTAGCAGAAATTAATGAAATAGGGTTTCAGTGGTTGCAAAGTTTGACATAGATCCTGATGCAGAAAAAAATCAAAAAGAATTTGGAATAGATGATGGATAGTGCTGATGAAACCTACCAAATTTCATGCAGAAAAAAACATCATATGATGATGCAAACCTAAAGTTTTCTGGACTGCTACAGAAATTATCAAAATTCTGTTAGGGTTTTTACTATGCCAAATTTTAGTGATTTAGGGTTTCAATAAAATTAATTAAAAATATTGATAATTACTAGGATATAATATAAGACATGCAGTGCAAATTTTATAGAAAAATAAAATGCTTATGATTCCAAAATCAGATAAAACCTAGACACCTAATGCAGTGGATAGAATGCAGAATTAGAGTTTGTGAATGCGATGCAAATAAAAAACTATCCTAAACCTGCTCTGATACCAAACTGATGCGAGATGACTTTAAAAATGATAAATATGTAGTAAAAGTAGTAAACTAATTTTTTTGTGATTTTTAGATTTTGGTTTGATGGCTAATTTCTCAAAGCAAAGTAAAGAACTAGCAGGTATTCAGCAATTCTAAGAAATCATCATATCGCAGGCTGAATCATGCAAGATAAATAAAAGACAGGACCCAAAAATTGAGGAATTCCCAGCTTAGGATAGTTAATTTCAAGCAAATCAGATAATAAGATAAGGGAAGGGTTCATACCAGTCAGAGATTGAAATCTAATAGCAGAAGAGATCACTCACAACTCTGATCAGAGCATGGAAGAAGAAGCCTTGTTTCCCTTGAATCTGATGGTGGATCTGGGCAGTCCGGGCAGCAAAGAAGGCCTCCTCAGGGGAGGGGAAGCACCTCGGGGATCCTGCAAGCATCAGGGTCAATCAAAACAATAATAAACAAATAAGAAATGAAACTATGGTTTGGAAGGAATCAAGATTAGGGTTAGAAAATGGCAGTCGGGAAGAAGAAGCTCCTGGGCTTGGTTGGCAGCTAGGGCTTCCAATTCTTGGGTGTGGCTGATCTCCAGGGATGCAAAGGGATGCTAGGGCAGCAGGGTTTCAATCCAGGAACACAAGGAGAGCACTCAAAGAGAGAACCAAACTCAAACTCAAGATAATTTCATAAAATTTCAGCAAGGTTTATTCATAAGAAAAAGATGCTTACAAGAGGGGGAGGGGTGGGGTATTTATAGAGTCCCCATGCCCTCACTAACCATGGTTACTCTTGGGTTACATGTCCTCTTCCTAATTGAAATACAAGTCCTTTCCTAGCTAGGTTAGAATTACAATGTTTAAAAGGATTAGAAATCCCAACTAGGTTATGAATAAAGTTGGTCTTCTCCTTCTTCTCTTCAACTTGGACTTGGTCAAACCTCTTTGGACGTGGTCAACACTTCAAGGATGCCTAGGGGGGTGTGTTGGGCCTCTAGGAGCAGCATGGGGCCAGTCCAAAGGGCTTGTGTGCATGGGCTTGGGCCTTTGGAAGCTGGGGTGGCCTGGTAGCCTGGTAGCAGGAATATTCCATGGAATCTTGCTTTTTTAGGGCTTGGGCTTGGCACTTGGACTTGATTTCTTTCTGCTGGGATGCAAGTAGACCTTTGGAATCATGGATGCCCTAGTTTAGGAATAAGCTTTGGCATCTAGGGAGGAATCTGGGCATCTGGAGGACATATGGAAAGAATCAGAATTTCTTGAAGCATCTTGGATCTTGGGTTGTCGCACAAAATCCAATAGACTGATGTAGTGGCCTTTGACTCTTGGATGTGGCCTGGTGGAACTCCAAAATAGGGTAACCTCTTCATAATGGACTCATAACTGATGTACAAGACTCAAAATAATGACTAGGTTGAGGGTTGAGATAAATCAACTAACCTCAACTTATTACAGGACTCAATCTTAATTGATTACAAATTTTGACACATGGCTAGGTACACCAAATAGGGCCCAGTAATCTGTGTATGATCCTGGTGCCTCCACCAACTTGTGCTTTGTTTTTTCATCCTAGAATGGCTGTTTGCAGGTCTCTCGGCTTCTACGAATCCAACGACTCTAGCCGGGCCGCAATCGGATCACCGAGCAGAAAGTCGAGAATCCACGGTTCTCTGACTTGGTTTTCCAAGCTGCATCTGAAGTGAGAGCAATCTCTTCATGTACAATCTATACCAGGTGCTTTAACCATTGCCAGGTACACCCCTCTGCCGCCAGTAACTCTATTGTAGGTGAACTTGCCCAACCGAGGCTTCTCAACCTCGATGGTCCTTCTTTTCTGTTACTTTTAGGTCCTGTTATGCTTGCTTTAGTTTCTTATTTTATATAGAACTCTTTACATCAATACTTGGTCTGCTCTTCAAGATTCAAACATATAACTTAATATATAAAAATAAAAAAATAATCTACATGCATATATAGTTCTGCATCATTTGGTATCAGAGCCTGTTTGGGCTCAGTTCTCTTTGGATATTCAGATCGGGTGCTTCACCATGGCCGTCCAGTCATAGGAGGCTAGTAGGGCTTCAAAACTCTCTTTCCCAATTGATAAAATCTCCTATGGCGGTAGGGGTGCCGCTGTGAATCGACCTCTGAAGAAGAACATGAAGAGTTCCTTAGGTTTTTTTCATTTTCGTTCTTTCAGTATATACCATGTTCTTTTAATTGTTTCTACCTATGTAAAACTCAGAAAAATCTAAAATTTATTTTTATAGATTTTTCATAAATCAAATTAATTTTAAGAATTTTCTCAGGAATTATTTTGATCTGTGAATTTTTTTCCAACTGAAACACTGCCTGAGAATAGTTTTGCCCTATTTTGGCAGCAAAGCCGATTTCGGATAGTTCAGGGTTTTTTTAGTATAATCTTTGCACATCTTTAATTTTAGCATATTTCTTGCATATTAGAGAATAATCTGCAATTATCTTCTATTTAAGAAAAATCCCAAAAAATATATATATATATTCAAAAAAACACCAAAACATCTAAACCCTAATTTGCATCTTCATATGCCTGCCATCATTGCATAAACTTACTTTAAGGGAACTTTCTTTATGTCAGATAAGGGGAGGAGTTGATAACCTCTCCTTAGCCCAAAACCACACCCCTTGCATTCCATCCCAAGCCTAATTTAAAATTAACTAGACTTAATTTGCCCTAGTGGGCTAGGGACACCCATCGGTCGGGTTCTGTCTTTGTGGGGCGACTAGTGCACCCAATTCACTTCCTATTACTAAATACCGGTTTCTAGACAAGAGGTACAGTGTCAAATGACCTAAGTGGATCGGTGGTTTCTTAATTGGGTCCCTGCGAGAGCAGGGGGCCTCCCACCATCCCACCTCTAACCTAGCTAGATTGAAGGATTAGGATTTGAGTTGTGTGTAAGTTGAGTCAACCCATTCTGATTGGGCTCACGTCTAGATAGCTGTAGTCGAGTCAGTATTGAGTCTTGCATGAGCACTAGATCAGGAGCATCATATCACTCACCATCTCCACTTTTGGCTAAATCCATGGACAATCTTGAAGCCCAGATTAAAGCCCTTACTGAATAGCTAGCCCAGATGAATATCCAGATGACCCAGTCCAATACTCGAACCCATGATAGACTTGACCACTTAGCCCATAGGTTTGAACATATAGACAATCGACTAGGAACCCTAGAGAAACCCCGTAGGACCAAGACTAGATCCAAACCTGAGCCACCTTTACCCACGCTACCCAAATTGTATGAACCTAAACCTATGTATCCAAAACCTATGAACATAGATCCTATGCACCCACTTCCTATAAGCCTGATAGACCCATGACCTATGAGTAGAATGAACCCCTAGGCCATCAACCTAAACCCCATAAGGTTAGTACCCCTAGATATGAGCCTAGTAGTAAGCCACTACCCCTTAGGCAACCCGAACCTACTAGGATTAGTGCCTATAATCAAAAACTAGGACCTAACCAATTTTTTCTTAGTCGACCTTCCCCTACCACCCCTGCAATTCACAAGGCTTACATTAAAGCGGAAGTGTATGAAGCTGATGTGAACCTAGTGGATGAGTATGAGGGAGAAGAGGAGACACCTCTAGAAGACCTAGAATTAGTTGACCCTGTAGGTACCCAGGTAGAAGCCAATCTAGAGTTAGTTGACCTTGTCTATACCTAGCCTATAGTTGTAGTGGAAGAATAATTAGAGGAAGAAAACCTAGATACTACTACTAGAACCTTACCTGAGGAAACCATAGAGGAGAGCCAAATTATAGAGTCTAGTCCTAAAATACAAGAACTAGAAGAATTTATTAATGACCTGATCTCTTTGAATTAGTACCCTCAGGATGAGCCCCCTCCTATAGTTTCCATTAAGGACCTCTTCCATGAGATTAGTAACCCATCCTTCCATTATGCAAACCCTATAGATTTATCTCAACCTTGTAAGGTTAGCCTCATTAGTCTAGGATTAGTTCTTGACACCCCTTCATTTATCTAACTGTATCCATCTAACCCTGAACCTTTTTCCCTACCATATCAGACTAATTCTGAACCCACTTCCTATTTTCTGCCCTTTCCAGACACCACCAGCATTTCTAGGATCATTAGATTGTATTTAGTTAAGATTAGCATACTGCATGCATTCATTACGCATGTTAGGTTTGTATTATACTTCTGTCATACCCTATGGAATTTGCTAGGAGCCCATTGTAAGTTTTCATGTGCATGTTAAGCTAGGACCAAACCTAGAGAACCTATGATCTGTTAGGTTTAGGTCCAAAGAGTTTAATAAAAATTCCTTCGATAGGAATGCATAGTCAAGTCTGTTAGGTGATAGTTTGAGTATTTTGCATCACCTGTTAGGAGTTTGCATGTGCCCATCATGTTCACCACCTGCACTAATTTTGAAAGGAACTGGCTAATTCCCGAAGAAGGGCCAAGGAATTTGATGAGTGGATTCTGTCTTTGTTAGGCTTAGGCCTAAAAGAGAAGCTTCATGCTCACAGAGCTGGACCTTTTAAAGTGATAGAAAAGGTTGGACCAAATGCCTATATGTTTGATTTACCTCCGGATTTGGGCATCAGTTCTACCTTCAATATCGCAGACCTGGTTGAGTATAGGGAACCGGCAGTGATACCTAGTGAGGCCTTTGGACCTACTCCATCCATTGTGAGTGACCCTAACCTAGAGTGTCCACCTATAAATTGGCCTGAGAAAGGAGAATGGATAAGCATATCCTAGACGATCAAGCCATAATGATCCAGGGCCACAGCTATCAACGCTACCTGGTTCGATGGCAAGGCCGGCCAGAGTCAAACGATTTGTAGATTTCTCGAGAGGACTTTCACACCTCGATCATGACCTTCTCGAGAGATATGTGAGCTAGTGTGATCCTTACGTGACAGGGTTGAGCTCCTCCCACCTCGGGAGAATTGGTGGGGACACCAGAGGTACCAGAATAAGATAAAGGCTTTACAACCCTCTGTGGATTACTTAGTCACATTTGAGTCCATTTGTAATAAAGGCTTAGTTCATTTGAATTATTTTTTTTTACTTGAGTCCTGTACCAGTCAGCTCATGTTGAGCTAGTCTTTTTTCGAAGTTCAGTACATGTCCAGTATTGACTCATACAAGCGAAGACCAAGCCAACCCAAGTGAAGACCAACCCAACTGAAGCTATGAGGATCAAGGAAGGCTTAAGAGGAGAAATCAAAAGCCTAGGAGAAGAAATCAGAAGCCTAGGAGACAAATTTGAAGACCTGAAGCCCTGGACCATAGCTTGAAGCAGATTGGACCAACAGGGCCCAGAGAGAGAATCAAGGGCTGCCAAGGTTATGGTCACCCTCCCCTTGGTCGGCCACTTAGTGATGCGGCAAGCATATGATTAATGTTTAGATTATGGTTTGTAGAGTAATGAAACCTAATTACACTAGCATTGTACTCATCATAATAAGACTTAAGGATTACATGAAATGGAATTTTACTTGATTAGACACAATCCTAAACTAAAAAGGAAGAAGATCTAGATAATAGGGGCTAATGATTATGGACTTACCTTGATGAGCTTTCCAACCTTCTTTTGATTCAAACCTTGAAACTACCAACGCTCTAGACTGGAGGACTTGGATAACAAAGATCAGAACTCTGGACTTGGACTTCAGTCTATTGGTTCATTGTCAAGGGGAAACCCGGTTCTCAACTCAAAGACTTCGAAGGACCCTGCAATTGAAGATCAAAGGTTAAAGAAGAAAGAAACAAATGTAAAAAAAGGTTGGGAGGATTTGTGAACAAAGAAGAAATTGCAGAAGATCTGGCCGACTCCAATGCCTTCATCTTGTACTGGAATGGTGAGTTGCTTGGAGAAAAAAAAATGGCTTTGGCATGGAGGAAGAAACTTTCACACAAGAACACAAGACAATTTGCTTCAAAACTTCACTTGTATTTCATTCATTTGCAATCCCCCTTTACAATAGGCGTCCAAGGCTTTTAATAGCCTCATAAAGCTAACATTTGAAATTTAAAAACTCCCCAAATTGAGGAGGATTACAAGGGGGGGTTGGAGGATTTGATGGAGGGTTTGGAGGGATGTGGGGGGAGTTGGAGGATTTGGTGGAGGGCTTGGACGGATGTGGCCGACCTCCTTGAATTTGAATCTCCCTTGTTGGCGCCCAAAAGGTGATGAAGTGGCTGGTGAGGTGGCACCTCTGGCTGATGACATGGCATGGTGAGGTGGTCTTCTAATTTCAAGATGACATGTGGTGCCAAGTGGTCCTAGTTGATGGTCCTTTTCTCTTGCTTGGTGGTGTGTCTTCTCTTCTTCATGGGGTCAAATTTTGGGGTCCAGAATTTGAGTCTTGTTGCTGGCTTTCATGGCTTTAAGACTTGAATAGACTTAACTAAACTGAATTAGACTTAACTCAACTGAATTAAACTCAACTGACCTAGAATTTAAAACTTGAAATGGACTTACAGGAAATGAAATTTAAAAATAATTACAGGACTCAATAAACACTCTTGATTTGAAACTCAAAATTAATTATAGGACTCTTAAAAAGGAAATAACTCCTGAAAAGGAAATAAAACATTTTTGATCTAAAGGATACAAGGTAACCTAATTATCTTCGATCCAAATTGGGATAAGGCTAACCTTGTTGGAGTGAAGTTTCTTTCGGTTTCTGGTGTCCACACCAATTCGCCTGGGGTGGGCAGAATTCGACCCAGTCGAGTATGGTTCAGTTTTGCCCTGGTAATGCTCGAACAAGTCTGGGTTAAGTTTTTGCAGGTCCTATCGAGTAATCCATGAGTTGTCGGACTCAGGTCGACCTTTCCATTGAACCAGGTATCGCTGATAGTCCTTATTCCTGGTAGTAATGGTCTTATCATCCAGGATTCTCTCAATCCTCTCTCTCCGCTCAGGTAGGGTTGGTGGTGGACACTCGAAAATATGTTCATTCTCAATGAAATATTTTGGCCCAAAAGGCTCACTAGGTATTAGTACTAGTTCTTTGTATTCTACTAGGTCTGAAACATTAAAGGTTGTACTGATACCCATATCAGGTGGAAGTTCCAAAACATATGTATTAGGCCCTATTTTCTTTAAGATCTTGAAAGGGCCCGCTCTGCGGGCATACAGCTTCTTTATGGTTTCAGATGGGAATCGTTCAGGGTTGAGCCTAATCATCGCATAATCCCCTTCATAGAATTATTTAGCCCTCTTATGTGAGTCAGCTAAGTGTTTGTAAGTTTCATTGCTCAGGTTGATCTTATTACTGATTTCTTTATGTAGATTTGTTACATGCTGTGCAAAAGACTTAGCAGACTCAGAGACTCGTGTGTGAATAGGTAGTGGGATTAGATCTAAAGGCTTCCTAGGCTTGTAACCATGGACTATCTCAAAGGGACTTTTGCCCGTAGATCTATTGACCGAACTGTTGTAAGCAAACTCAGCACGTGGCAATAACAAATCCCAGTTCCCTAGACTTTCTCCCACTAGGCATCTCAGCAAGTTCCCTAGACTTCTATTTACAACCTCGGTTTATCCATCAGTCTGGGGATGGTAGGCTCTGGAGAATTTTAGTTTGGTTCCTAATAGGTGCCAAAGGGTTTTCCAGAAGTAACTTGTGAAGCGGACATCCCTATCAGAAATTATGGTTTTTGGTAACCCATGGAGTCTGACTACTTGATCAAGAAAGAGTTTGGCTATCCTAGAGGCATCGAAAGTTTGGGAGCAAGGTATGAAATGGGCCATTTTTGAAAACCGGTCAACAACCACAAAGATTGAATCATGTTTTCGAATGGTCTTGGATAATCCTAGAACAAAGTCCATGCTTAGATCCTGCCATGGACACTCAGGTACAGGTAATGGAGTGTATAGCCCGGTATTCTTCTTTTGCTGCTTTGCAACAGCACATGTCCTACATCGGGCTACAAGGTTTGCTACTTGTTTCTTAAGGCCTGGCCAGTAAAATTGTTCCTCAATAGCCAAGATAGTCTTGTTTCATCCGAAGTGGCCAGCCAAACCTCCCGTATGTATCTCCCAAACTAAAAAATCTCTTAAGGAGGTTCTTGGGATGCAAAGCCTATTCTCTTTAAAAAGATAACCATCTAGAAGGGTATAGTCACTATGATCACTAGATGGTCCTTGATGCAAAACCTGATAAATTTCACCAAAATCTGGACAGGTTTCGTACTGCTCCTTTAGTCTTTCAAAACCTATGACTTCAGTACTGACTGAAGATAAAAGTAACGTTCTACGACTTAGGGCATCAGCTACCTTATTGTCAGTTCTCGATTGATGTTTTAGGACAAAAGTATAGGATTGGATGTATTCTACCCATTTGGCATGCCTAGGGTTTAGTTTCTTTTAGGAACTCAAAAACCTAAGGGCTTCATGGTCTGAAAATAAAACAAATTCTTCCGGTAGGAGATAATGCCTCCAATACCTTAATGCTTGCACTATCGCATAAAGCTCTCGATCATATGTGGAGTATTTCTTCCGGCTTCATTCAATTTCTTACTAAAGAATGCTACGGGATGGTTCTCTTGACTCAGAACTCCACCAATCCCTACTCCCGAAGCATCGCATGCTACTTCAAAGACCTTAGAAAAATCGGGTAGTCTTAAGACTGGCGCTTGGGTCATCTTATCCTTGATGTGAAGGACGGCCTTATCAGCTGACTTCGTCCATTCAAAGTGGTCCTTCCTAATACAATCCGTGATAGGAGCAACTATGGTGCTAAATCCTCTAATAAATCTTCGATAAAACGTAGCGAGGCCATGAAAACTTCTTACTTCGTGAATATTATTGGGTGTTGGCCACTCTACAATTGCCTTAACCTTCTCAGGGTCAGCGGATACTCCTTCAGGGGTCACAACAAATCCTAGGAAGATAACTCTAGTAGTCATGAAAGCACATTTCTTTAGGTTGGCATAGAGGTTATCTTTCCTAAGTGCTAAACAGACCTGCCTCAGATGTTGTTGATGATCTTCTCTAGTCCTACTATAGATAAGTATGTCATCAAAGTAAACGACAACAAATTTCCCAATAAAGGCCCGTAGGACTTGATTCATGATTCGCATAAAAATGCTAGGGGCGTTTGATAACCCAAAAGGCATGACTACCCATTCAAATAACCCATCCTTAGTTTTAAAGGCAGTCTTCCATTCATCCCCTGGTCTCATCCTAACTTGGTGATAGCCGCTCTTCAGGTCAATCTTAGAAAATATAGTTGCACCGGCCATCATATCTAACATATCATCCAAGCGGGGGATAGAAAACCTATACTTCACCGTGATTTTATTTATGGCACGACTATCAACACACATTCTCCATGTGCCATCTTTCTTAGGGGTAAGTAAGGTTGGGACTATGCATGGACTCAAACTTTCCCTAATGAATCCTTTCTTTAGGAGTTTCCTACTTGTCATTGTAATTCTTGGTGCTCGATAGGGTTCATTCTATAATGGGGAAGGTTTGGTAGGGTTGCTCCGGGGACTAAATCTATCGCATGTTGTATATCCCTAAGAGGTGGGAGTTGGTCGGGTAAGTCATCGGGGAACACGTCTTTGAACTCCTCTAGCACTTCACTAACTTCTGAAGATTGTTCTTTTGAAAGAGGTTCTTGATGATCCTTAATGGTCAAAATCCAAACAGGTGATCCATTGCTAATTTCTTGCTCCATTTCTTTAGCAGTGATCATGTTTATCCCTTTTTTCTTATCACTCAATTGGCTTGATCCTCTCTTAATGGGGTTCTTAGGAGGAGAAGAATGGATTACGATCTTCTTTTCATTATGAGTAAACAAGCACGAATTAGAATGACCATAGAGTGTTACATCAAGATCGTACAACCTTGGTCGGCCTAGGATTATGCTACTTACTCCCATTGGAAGTACATCACACCATACTTTCTCTAGGTAAGATTGGAACTGAACGGTTTCTCGGCACCTAGACTTAATGGAAATCGTGGTTGAGTCTATCCAAGATACCTTATAGGGATTGGGGTGGCGTACGATGGGCAATCCTAGGGTTTTTACTGTGTTGGTAAATATGGCGTTGACACAGCTACCGCTATCTAAAATGACTTTGCATACTTTCTCACCTATCTTAATGAATGTTTGTAGGATGCTAGTCCTAAACCAATCTTCTTGGGTTTTAGCCTGGGTGAGAATACACCTAACCACTCCTATCAGATCTTGATCTACCAGGACTTCCTCTTCCTCATACTCTTCAGCCAAGTTCTCATCTGCCTGGTATACTTCCTCCTCAAATTCACCTTGGGATTCTACGACTTCCTCTTCTACTTCCCCTATGTGTAGGGCTCTATTGGGATAGCTGCTAGAATAGTGACCCACTTTGTTACACTTGAAACAGGCGTTTGGAGTTCTTTGGGTCTCAGGTGTTTTCCCCTTGTCATCTCTTCGGGTCATAGGCACATTGGGATTGGGTCGGTTGAATCTAGGCTGATTGGATCCTGAATGCTGGTAAGGTGTACTAGTCCTAGGGGCTTCGGGCCTATGATAGACTGGACCTCTATGGAATCTCTCAGCATCCCTAGCTATCTGATAGAACAATTCTAGGTCATGTACCTCTCGCATGAACAATTCTCTTTGAATTTCTTCCCTCAGTCCGGCTCTAAATCTAGACAAGGTCACCGACTCAGATTCATCAACATTGCACCTCATAACAAATTCGTCAAACTTCGTTATGTACTCTGCGACACTCCTATTTCCTTGAGTAAGTCTTTGCCATTGATCTAGGAGTCTTTGGTGGTAGGACATAGGAAGGTATTTCTCCCTAAGCCTATGTTTCATAGCTCGCCAGGTCACTATGGGCACATCACCTCTCTGTCTAGTGAGTCTCTCAACGTTTCCCCAATATAACCTAGCTTGGCGCACAAGTTAAGCTTTGCAAACTTACACTTGCGCTCTTCAATCATCTCAAACCAGTCAAAATACTGGTCCATCTCACCTTCCCAATCAATGTAGATCTTAGGATCTAAAATTTCATCAAAGGTGGGAGCTTCCAGCCTAATGTTCTTCATGGTTCGCTCATCTTGATCAAAGTGAATTGGGGTGGGTCTCCTGACATTGGGTTCATAGTTAGGCTCATGATGGAATCTCCTTGGGTTGGGATCGATGGTTTGATCAGGGTGGGGTCCTTTAGGAATTGGATCATAAAACTGATCTTGGGGAGCTCTCCTAGGGTTTGTTTCGTAGAGAGGGTTTTGATATGGAATCCTTCTAGGGTTCAATGGGGTCTCAAGTTTAGGTGCAAGACTAGGCTCAGGCTCAGTCTGGGCTTCATGATTGCTGTCAGGGGTTCTAGCCTCTAACTGATCCAACCTAGTAGTGATGTGGGCTAACTGCTCATTCATGTCTTGGTTGGTTTGTACCACATTCTGATTTGTTTGGGCCAATTGCTCAGTTAAACTCTTAGTCAGTTGGGCCACTTGATCATTTAGGCCTTTAATCAAATTCCCTAAGATTTGGTTCATGGTTACACTTGACTGGGCTTGGATTGGTGAATATGGTGTCCCTGCTCTAGTTGTCATTCATGCAAATGGACTCAAGTTCGAGCTAAGGTTTCCTAGACCTAGAGCACAAATTAGAAGTCTAATTAAGTGAACCAACTAGCTAGTAGTACTTATGGGACTTAGCCAGGTAGGTAGAGGGGAGTGAAGGTCCCTGATTGCCAACCTTAGACACTAATCTGAGATTGGCCAGGTAGGCGGACCAAATCACAAGCCCTGATGCACCAATCCTAGACACCAAGCCAGTAAGCACACACTAATTAGCTGACACAGTTAACTTGACCCTAACCTGAACCCAACTTGTTGGTGTCCCTAACCCACTAGGGCAATTAACGTTCTTGGTAGGGAATGCAAAGTGAAGATGAAACTATGCAACTCTAAAGGAGATTAGCGAAGATTAATTGGCAAGTTTTATCAGCATATGAAGAGTTCAGCATAATTTATCAAAGATAAGTTAATGAAGCAAACTTGAATGATCATGCATAACCCTAATTACCGAGACTTTGAAATAATAAAGAAATAGGTCAGAATTAAAACCACCAGTCATGCTAGTCAGATTAATGTCTCAGACCTAATTGATACTGACTTACCTGGCATTGATTTTCCAATAAGAATAAGATCACTCTTGAGGGGATCTTCCAGATGACCAGGCCATGCTACAGGTTGGAGACTCTTCTTGCTTTCTGGATTGGTGGCAAGAGATCCTTCATCTTAAAGTCAGAATCCCAGAGAACCCTGCAACAAAGAAATCCCTAAGATGAAAGAACTTAACAAAACATGAAATGGATAAAAAAATGGATGAATAAAATTTTTGGCTTGGATTATTCTTTCTATGTGATTGTTTTTGTGTCTATGTGGTTTAGTCTTTCTCCTCTTCCACGCCCACTCTAGTTCCTCCCTTCTTCCATCTCCAACGCCCAAAGACTCCTTTCTTCTTCTCCAATCTCAAGTGAGCCTTCAACATGCAATCGTGAATCCAGAGGATCAGCACAAGGAGACCAACCTGTTCCATTTCAAGCACTCCACCATGGCGCCAAGAAGGATCCCCATCAATGCTTCATCCACCTCTCTTTCCTTTCTCCATTTCATGTTTTGTTAAGTTCTTTCATCTTAGGGATTTCTTTGTTGCAGGGTGGCCTGGAGATGAATGGAAGACCGCTTTTAAGACTAAAGATGGATTATATGAGTGGTTAGTCATGCCGTTCGGTCTGTCAAATCATCCAGCACCTTTATGAGAATTTTGAATCAGGTGTAGAAAACTTTCATCGAGAAATTTGTGGTGGTCTACTTTGATAACATTCTTATCTATAGCAAGACTAAGGCAGACCATTTAACCCACCTAAGGCAAGTTTGCCAAGTCCTTAGAAAGGATAGCCTCTATGCCAATATCAAGAAGTGTGATTTCTTAACACATAGAGTTATCTTTCTAGGATTCGTAGTCACATCTGAAGGAGTGTTCGCTGACCCTGCGAAAATTAAGTCCATAGTAGAGTGGCCTGTACCCAAAAGCATCCATGATATCCGTAGTTTCCATGGTTAAACCTATATTTAACAGTAATCTTGTTGATGGAACGGCTGTCTACACACATCCTCCAGGTGCCATCCTTCTTAGGGGTTAACAAGGCAGGGACTGCACATGGGCTTAAACTTTCTCTAACAAACCCCTTTCTAAGAAGTTCACTAACTTGCCTTTGTAACTCCTGATGTTCAGTTGGATTCATCCTATAATGAGGCAAATTAGGTAAAGTCGCGCCAGGGACTAAATCTATGTCATGTTGTATGTCCCTTAAAGGTGGAAGACTATCGGTAGGTCCTTGGGAAACACGTCTTCAAATTCTTTCAATAATTGGACCACCTCTTGAGGGTGTTCTACAGGGGTGTGGTCCTTAGTTTCCTTAGCAGCTACCATCCAAATAGGTGCTCCCTCATTAATGTCTTTTTCTAATTCTCTTGCACCTATCAAATTTAATCCAGTCCTTTTTTCTTTCAGGCTGCTAGCTTCTCTTTTAGTGTTGTCCTTAGGCTGGGTTGGATGAATGACAATTTTCTTGCCATTGAAATTGAAAGCACAGGAGTTTGTTCAACCAAAAATTGTCACATCATGGTCAAACAGCCATGGCCTACCTAGGATGATGCTACTTACTCTCATAGGGAGCACATCACACCAGATTCGTTCCTGATAGGACTGAAGTTGGATTCGGACCTGACATCTCTGCTTGATTGGGATAGAAGTGGAATCGATCCAGAATACCTTATATGGATTGGGATGTGGTTCAGTGGGTAATCCTAGACTCTTGGCTGCACTAGTGGAAATGGCATTGACACAGCTTCCACTATCGATCATGATCTTACAGACCTTTTCTCCTATTTTGACAAATGTATGTAGGATGCTAGTCCTACGCCAGTCTTCCTGCTCTTTGGTCTGTGTCATGATACATCTCATAACTCCTAACACATCTGATGAGTCTACATTTTCTTCATCTCCTTCATACTCATCAGCTAAGCAATCCCCTGCTTCATAAACCTCCTCTTCATTATTCTCCAGGGGTTCTGATTCTTCTTCTTCTTCTACCTCCCCTATATGTAATGCTCTAGAGGGACATTGGCTCAGGAAATGATCGGGTTTACGACACTTATAGCAGACTCGCTCCCTCTCACCTCGAACTTCAGGGCTCTTTCCTTTGTCTTCTCTAGGAAATGGAGGAATGGCAGGGTTAGGTCTAGGGGTTGGATTCAAGCTGGGTCTTGGTCTATTGGCTGTATTAGGGACTGAACTAGGTCGACTAACAGGAGGATTAAACCTAGTGGGCTCTGGTCGCCTAAATGAAGCTCTCCTCTGAAACCTCTTATAGTCCATGGCAACTTGGTATGCCTATTCTAAATCATGGACTTCTCTCAAAAATAATTTCCCTTTTATATCTTCATTCAATCCTGATCTAAACCTCGATAAAGTGGTTGCCTCAGACTCGACTACATTGCATCGCATTACAAACTCATCAAATTTAGCAACGTATTCAGAAACAGTCTTATTTCCTTGTGTCAATCGCTGCCACTGATCTAACAACCTTTGCTGATAAGACATAGGCAAATATTTCTCTCTACGCTTTCTCTTGATGTCTCTCCAGGTCGCTATAGGTAAGTCTCCCCTCTACCTAGCTATGCGTTTGACATTTCCCCAATACAACCTAGCCTGACGGACTAGTCTGATTTTGGCAAACTTGAATCTTCTCTCTTCAGACATATCATACCAGTCAAAATATTGATCCATGTTAGCCTCCCAGTCTATGTACACCTTAGGATCTAGGCTTCCCTCAAAGGTTGGTGCATCTAGACGGATATTCCTTATGGCCCGATCATCCTGATCAAAAGTATCATGGCGAGGTCTTCTATGATATGGCTCTGGAGTGTGATCAGCATAATCCTGATGTGGCCTTCTATGAATTGGATCAGGTGTATGTTCCTGTCGTTGGGCTCTAGGGCGAACTGAAGGTAACTAGGTGAAGGTGGTTCAGTTGGGGTCAACCTAGATTCCTCTAGGTTTCCTATCCTTTCCTTGAATTGATCAAACCTAGAATCCAAACGTTCAAGTCGCTCAATCATAGATCTCATAAGGGTTTCCATACTGGTGTCCATGGATGAACTTGGTTGGTCTTGTGAAGGGTGGTAAGGAGTTCCTGATCTAGTTGTCATGCAAACAATTAGACTAAAACTCGGGCTAAGGATTTCTAGACCTAGAGTACGAATTAGAGATCTAATTAAAAGGACCAACTAGCTAGTAGTAACTTACGTGACTTAGCCAGGTAGGTGGGAAGGGGAGTGGAGGTCCCTGTTCTGCCAACCTTAGACACCAATCTGTGATTGGCCAGGTAGGCGGACCAACCCACAAGCCCTAATACACCAATCCTAGACACCAAGCCCGTAAGCACACACCAATTAGTGGACACAATCAACTTGACCCTAATCCGAACCCGACTTGTTGGTGTCCCTAACCCACTAGGGTGATTAGGTCTAATTGGTTTTAATTAAGGATTGGGATAGAAATGATGGGTTGTAGTTTTGGGCTAAGGACAAGTGATGAACTCTTGCCCCCATGTCAAATTGATGCCCTTAAGATGTTTTCAAATGAATGCAAAAATTTTTATTTTTGTGTCTTATGAGCTGACTTAATTATTTGACTTGATTAGTTTTCAAACAATTTCAAATTCAAACTTAAATTTTAAAATTTAAATTTCAAACTCCAAGTTTCAGATTCTATAATGTCAGAATTCAAAATTTTAAAATTTAAAATTTGAACTTCAAATTCAAAAATTTTCTGAGATTGGTTCTTGCTGGAATTTTAGTTCAGATTGAATCTCAGAGAGTATTTCGAATGATAGAAATTCTAAAAATCAAAATAAAATCTGAATTTTTTTTAAGAAATAATATGAATTATGAGGATCCCAGCAAAATAAAAATTATAAAATTTTGATTTGCCTATATAGAGAAACAATAAAAACAACAGATCATGTACTGTAGACTATTTCAGCAGGATAGAAGATTGAAGTAGGAATTTTTGTATTTTCTGTGAATTTCTTCTGATGTTGAAACTTTGTGTGATTATAACTAACCTTATATTAAATAAAAAAAAAATTATGGAAATGCAAAATATACTATTTATTTTCTTTTGAATTTTTTTTTTGATCACAGCCAGCAGATTCAGATTCACAGAAAAAAAGAAATTAAAGGAATTGCGATGCTTTACCAAACTCTAATCTAAAACTTCACGTCTGGCCCGGAGGCTCATTACTCCCATGGGTCGTGACAATGTACTGGAGTACACCCGCTCAGGAGGCGTGAGTTTTTGATATAGTTTGGATCTAAGAGAAAACTATTCTACCCTAATGCAACCATGCTCTGATACCAAGATTGGTAGGGAATGCAAAGTGAAGATGAAACTATGCAACTCTAAAAGAGATTAGCGAAGATTAATTGGTAAGTTTTATCGACATATGAAGAGTTCAGCATAATTTATCAAAGATAAGTTAATGAAGCAAACTTGAATGATCATGCATAACCCTAATTACCGAGACTTCGAAATAATAACGAAATAGGACAGAATTAAAACCACCAGTCATGCTAGTCAGATTAATGTCTCAGACCTAATTGATACTGACTTACCTGGCATTGATTTTCCAATAAGAATAAGATCACTCTTGAGGGGATCTTCCAGATGACCAGGCCATGCTACAGGTTGGAGACTCTTCTTGCTTTCTGGATTCGTGGCAAGAGATCCTTCCTCTTAAAGTCAGAATCCCAGAGAACCCTACAACAAAGAAATCCCTAAGATGAAAGAACTTAACAAAACATGAAATGGAGAAAGGAAAGAGAGGTGGATGAAGTATTGATGTGGATCCTTCTTGGCGCCATGGTGGAGTGCTTGAAATGGAACAGGTTGGTCTCCTTGTGCTGATCCTCTTGATTCACCATTGCATGTTGAAGGCTCACTTGAGATTGGAGAAGAAGAAAGGAGTCTTTGGGCGTTGGAGATGGAAGAAGGGAGGAACTAGAGTGGGAGTGAAAGAGGAGAAAGAGTAAACCACATAGACACAAAGACAATCACATAGAAATAATAATCCAAGCCAAAAATTTTATTCATCCATTTTTTTTTACAATGGGGCGTCCCAAAGCCTTTAATAGGAGCCTTACAGATCTTTAAAATTTGAAAATCCCTAAAATGTGGAGGATTACAAGGAGAGTTAGAGGATTTGTAGGCCTTGATGTTTGATTTGTGGAAGAGGGTGGCCAACCAACATTTTGAATTCAAACTTTCTTCTTGGGCGCCCTCTTGGAGTTCCTTCAACCCATGACAAGTGGTGCCAAAGTGGGGACCACTTGATGAGGTGGCTTCTAGCTGAGATGGTGCTGAGGTGGCAAGTGGTAGCTGATGTGGCGTTGAGGTGGCAAGTGGCATGTGGCACCACTTGGCTTTGGACTTGTCTTGATGCTTCAAAATCTGACTTTCAACTGGACTAAGGCTTCAAATTGGACCCGACCCAGCATGGACTCGAAATTAATTAGACTAAGACTTTGACTTCAACTGGACCAGACCCAATATGGACTCGAAATTAATTACAAGATTATTTGGACTCAAAATTAAAAGAGAAATTACAGGATTAATTACAGGACTAATCCAACCATAAGGACTCAGACTTGAATTGAATAGGTTAGAGTCTTTTCCTGATTCTGGTTCCCACACCAGTTCTACTCAATTTTAATTAACGGGCTGGGATCGATATGCTGGTTGGTGAATTTTGGTCTAGGGACAGGTGATGAAACCCTGACCCTATATCAAATTGATGCCCTTAATTTGATTTCTCATGAGATGAATGAAATGCAAAGGTGCTGCAGAAGTGTGTTGCAGTTTAAAAGTGGTGTGGAAAACATGATAAAAAAAATATCCAAAAATTATGAAAAATTCACAGAGGATTTCTATATTATATGTTTCAATGCAGATGAAACAAATTTTAAAACTAAAATCTGTACTACTCTAAGCAGATCCTACAATTGAAGATAAATAAAAAGGATAGAACAGAACCCTAATGACAGTGTCAAACTGCAAAAATTTTAATTTTTTTTATAATTTTTTTCTGATGATGAAATTTAATATGGTGATAACTGACTTAAAAAGCAATAAGAAAAAAAATATTTCAATAAAAAACTAGTGACTTGCCTTTGGAGCTGCAGACGGATTACAGTAAATAGATGCAAATTTTCATAAAACAGAACCTAATCAAACAAGTGCAATGGCTTACCCAAACTTCAATCTAAAAAATTCACGTCTGGCCAGGGGCTCATTATTCCCATGGGTCGTGATAGTGTACTGGAGTACACCCGCTCAGGAGGCATGAATTTTAGATCTTGCTTGGATTTAAAGAAAACAGTTCTACCCTAATGCAACTTGGCTCTGATACCAAAATGATGCGGCAAGCATATGATTAATGTTTAGATTATGGTTTGTAGAGCAATGAAACCTAATTACACTAGCATTGTACTCATCATAATAAGACTTAAGGATTACATGAAATGGGACTTTTACTTGATTAGACACAATCCTAAACTAAGAAGGAAGAAGATCTAGATAATAGGGGCTAATGATTATGGACTTACCTTGATGAGCTTTCCAACCTTCTTTTGATTCATACCTTGAAACTACCAATGCTCTGGACTGGAGGACTTGGATAACAAAGATCAGACTCTAGACTTGGACTTCAGTCTGTCGGTTCATTGTAAGGGGAAACCCGATTCTCAACTTAGAGACTTCGAAGGACCCTGCAATTGAAGATCAAAGGTTAAAGAAGAAAGAAACAAATGTAAAGAAAGGTTGGGAGGATTTGTGAACAAAGAAGAAATTACAGAAGATCTGGCCGACTCCAATGCCTTCATCTTGTACTGGAATGGTGAGTTGCTTGGAGAAAAAAAATTGGCTTTGGCGTGGAGGAAGAAATTTTTACACAAGAACACAAGACAATTTGCTTCAAAACTTCACTTGTATTTCATTCATTTTCAATCCCCCTTTACAATAGGCGTCCAAGGCTTTTAATAGCCTCATAAAGCTAACATTTGAAATTTAAAAACTCCCAAAATTGAGGAGGATTACAATGGGGGGTTGGAGGATTTGATGGAGGGTTTGGAGGGATGTGGGGGGAGTTGGAGGATTTGGTGAAGGGCTTGGAGGGATGTGGCCGACCTCCTTGAATTTGAATCTCCCTTGTTGGCACCCAAAGGGTGATGAAGTGGCTGGTGAGGTGGCACCTCTGACTGATGACGTGGCATGGTGAGGTGGTCTTCTAATTTCAAGATGACATGTGGCGCCAAGTGGTCCTAGTTGATGGTCCTTTTCTCTTGCTTGGTGGTGTGTCTTCTCTTCTTCATGGGGTCAAATTCTGGGGTCCAGAATTTGAGTCTTGTTGCTGGCTTTCATGGCTTTAAGACTTGAATAGACTTAACTAAACTGAATTAGACTTAACTCAACTGAATTAAACTCAACTGACCTAGACTTTAAAACTTGAAATGGACTTACAGGAAATGAAATTTTAAAAGTAATTACAGGTCTCAATAAACACTCTTGATTTGAAACTCAAAATTAATTACAGGACTCTTAAAAATGTAATGACTCCTAAAAAGGAAATAAAATATTTTTGATCTAAAGGATACAATGTAACCTAATTATCTTCGATCCAAATTGGGATAAGGCTAACCTTGTTGGAGTGAAGTTTCTTTCGATTTCTGGTGTCCACACCACTTAGAGTCACCCCTCTTGGCCGACCAAGGAAAGTGAGAGAGGGAGTAAATCAAGGGATTTTTCTACCTAGCCTACCATGTTTTCTAGCTAGAGTTTGATTTGGATTAGAATTCCTATGTAAAGTCTCTTTTAACCTTACTTGGGGGCCAAGTCTAAAAGTTTATTTAAGATACTCTAATCTCTTATATCAAGACAACTTTTATCATGAAATAATATTGAATTTCTCCAATTGCTGTGTGCTACCTGCTGTGTGCTTAAAAGGATTCTGTGTGAGCCCTTCTCTACCTAGTGTCCTACGCCTGCCACGAACCTTTATCTGCTACTCCAAGCCCTAGCCACCTGGTGTGGACACCAGAAGCAGAAGCAGAATAAAACCCCACTCAAATAAGGTTAACCTGATTCCACTTTGGATCGAAGATCACTAGGTTAAATTTTTCTTGTAAAGGGCAATTTACTTTCAAGAGTCCTGTAATTACTTAGTTTCAATTTCATGAATCTTGTAATTATGTCCAATCGAGTCCTGTAATTATGTCCTGTCTCAATCTGGGTTCAAATAAGAACTCAATTAGAGTTCCATTAGGTTTATTTAAATCAAGTCCAAGCTACTTCAAGTTGAGGTTCACCAAACCACTTGGAGCTTCCAAATCAAGACCTTGGTCCACCAAGCTGGAATTCCACATCACCATGCCAACAAAGCAGCCACCAGGGATGCCACATCATCAGCCACGTCACCTTCAAATGGGCGCCTAAAGGGGAGATCGACCAAGCATTTTAAATTCAAAGAAACCGGCCAATCTCCATGAATTTCTCCTTATCCCATGTAACAAGGCCCCATATCCTCCAACCTCCCTTGTAATCCTCCACAATTTGGGGAGAATCTCCATGAATTTCTCCTTATCCCATGTAACAAGGCCCCATATCCTCCAACCTCCCTTGTAATCCTCCACAATTTGGAGAGTTTTCAAATTTCAAAAGTTTTGTAAGGCTATTAAAAAGCCTTGGATGCCCCATTGTAAAAGGGATTTGATTTTTGGAGATTAATGAAAGTTGAAGTTGAATTGAAGTTTATTGTTTTGAGTGATTGTCTCTAAGCCCCTCTTCCACACCAAACTATTCTCTCTTCCAAGCATCCAATGCCCAAGTCAAGAAGAAGGCCTTGGAGTCGGCCAAGCCATCTCAAATCTCTTTCTTTGCTCACAAATTTTCCATCCCTTCCATATGCATGCCTTTCTTCTTCCTTAACTCTTATTCTTTATGTGCAGGGTCCTTCGAGATTTTCGAGTTGCAAGCAGGGTCTTCCTTGACAAGGAACCAACAAGCTGAAGCCCAAGTCCAGGGTTCTGATCTCTGTTATCCAGGTTCTTCAGTTCTGAGTGTTGGTAGATTCAAGGTATGAATCAAAAGAAGGTTGGAAAGCTCATCACGTTAAGTCCACAATCATTAGCCCCTATTATCTAGATCTTCTTCCTTCTTAGTTTAGGATTTTGTCTAATCAAGTAAAAGTTCTATTTCTTGTAATCCTTAAGTCTTATTATGATGAGTACAATGCTAGTGTAATTAGGTTTCATTGCTCTACAAACCATAATCTAAATTTTAATCATATTCGTGCTGCATCATCTTGGTATCAGAGCATGGTTGCATTAGGGTAGAATAGTTCTCTTTAAATCCAATCAAGATCTAAAATTCATGCCTCCTGAGCGGGTGTACTCCAGTACACTATCACGACCCATGGGAATAATGAGCCCCTGGCCTGACATGAATTTTTTAGATTGAAGTTTGGGTAAGCCATTGCACTTGTTTGATTATGTTCTGTTTTCTGAAAATTTGCATCTATTTACTGTAATCCGTCTGCAGCTCTAAAGGCAAGTCGCTATTTTTTTGTTGAAATATTTTTTTTCTTGTTCTTTTTTAAGTCAGTTATCAACATATTAAATTTCATCATCAGAAATTCCTTTCATCTGCATTGAAACATATAAGTTAGGAATCCTCTATGAATTTTTCAGAATTTTTGGACATTTTTTTCATCACGTTTTCCACACCACTTTCAAACTGCAACACACTTCTGCAGCACCTTTGCATTTCATTCATCTCATGAGAAATCAAATTAAGGGCATCAATTTGACATAGGGTTAGGGTTTCATCACCTATCCCTAGCCCAAAAATCACCACCCAGCATATCGATCCCAGCCCGTTAATTAAAATTGAGTAGAACATTAATTGCCCTAGTGGGTTAGGGACACCAACAAGTTGGGTTCAGGTTAGGGTCAAGTTAACTGTGTCAGCTAATTGGTGTGTGCTTACCAGCTTGGTGTCTAGGATTGGTGCATCAGGGCTTGTGATTTGGTCCGCGTACCTGGCCAATCTCATATTGGTGTCTAAGGTTGGCAATCAGGGACCTTCACTCCCCACCACCTACCTGGCTAAGTCCCATAAGTACTACTAGCTAGTTGGTTCACTTAATTAGACCTCTAATTTGTGCTCTAGGTCTAGGAAACCTTAGCTCGAGCTTGAGTCCATTTGCATGCATGACAACTAGAGCAGGGACACCATATTCACCAATCTAAGCCCAGTCCAGTGTAGCCATGGACCCGAATCTTGAAACCATGCTGAAAGGCCTAAATGATCTAATGGCCCAATTGAACCAAATGCTGGCTAAATAATTTTTCTTAGACTAACCAACTCTTACTTTCCCATTAGCTCATATGAATGATAGGAGTAAGAACCCTGAAGTACAAGTTGAGTTCATGAATACTCAAGACTTAGGGTATCCTCAAACTGAAGGGCTAGGGAAGGAAGAAGGCAAATTTGAACCTAGTAAATATATGTATGAGACTGACATAAGTTTAATAGATGAAAATAAAGGGGAAGACTATGAAGAGAACAACTTTAGTACCTTACCTGAGAAAACCTTTGGTAAAGAAAAGATTATTGAGCCTAGTCCTGAAACATTAGAACAACCAAAATTTAGTGAGGACTTGGTTCCCGTAAGACAATGCCCTCAGGAAGAACCTAATACTTTAGCTTCGATACAAGAACTCCTTCAGGTACTTGAGAAGAACCCAATCATTATTCTAGAAGACATTCCTGATGACCTTTAACTACCTAGAAGAATCCCTCCTGTAGATCAAAATTCTAATCTTAAGGTCATCATAAGTAACCAAGGTCTATTTCAAGATTCCCCTAAATTACCCCAAGTCTCGGATTCCTATTTCCTGCCTTTCCCTGAGTCTTATCATAATTTTAGAGCCATTAAGTTTCATTTTGATGAGATTACTAGGATGCATGAGCTTTTAAAGCCTATTCCTTTTGCTACCTACTTTTGGAAAACCTTATGGCATTTGCTAAGAACCCATGGTAAATTCTCATGTGCATACCAGACCAGGGTCAAACCTAGAGAGTCATTAATCTGTTAGGTTTAGGTCCTAGAAAGTCCAATAAAATTCCTCTCAATAAGGATGCCTAGTTCAGTCTGCATTTTGTAAGTGCTTGTGTAAATTTCTGAGTCTGCTGAATCTTTCGCACAGCATATCACAAATTTGCATTAAAAAATCAGTAATAAGATCAAACTGAGCAATGAGACTTCCAACCATTTAGCTGATTCACATAAGAGGGCTAAAGAATTCTGTGAAGGGGATTATGCGATGATTAGGCTCAACCCTGAACGGTTCCCCTCTAGAACCATAAAGAAGCTTCATGCCCGCAGAGCGGGACCTTTCAAGATCTTAAAGAAAATAGGGCCTAATGCGTATGTTTTGGAACTTCCACCTGATATGGGTATCAGTACAACCTTTAATGTTTCAGACCTAGTAGAATACAAAAAACCAGTACTAATACCTAGTGAGCCTTTTGGGCCAGAAACTTTCATTGAGAGTGAACTTATTTCCGAGTATCCACCACCAACCCTACCTGAGTGGAGAGAGAGGATTGAGAGAATCCTGGATGACAAGACCATTACTACCAGGAATAAGGACTATCAGCGATACCTGGTTCAATGGCAAGGTCGACCTGAGTCCAACAACTCTTGGAATAATCGAGAGGACCTACAAAGACTTAACCCAGACTTGTTCAAGCATTACCAGGGCAAAACTGAACCATACTCGACTGGGTCGAGTTCTGCCCACCCCAGGAGAATTGGTGTGGACACCAGAAGCAGAAGCAAAATAAAACCCCACTCAAATAAGGTTAACCTGATTCCACATTGGATCGAAGATCACTAGGTTAAATTTTTCTAATAAAGGGCAATTTACTTTCAAGAGTCCTGTAATTACTTAGTTTCAATTTCATGAATCCTGTAATTATGTCCAATCGAGTCCTGTCTTAATCTGGGTTCAAATAAGAACTCAATTAGAGTTCCATTAGGTTTATTTAAATCAAGTCCAAGCTACTTCAAGTTGAGGTTCACCAAACCACTTGGAGCTTCCAAATCAAGACCTTGGTCCACCAAGCTGGAATTCCATATCACCATGCCAACAAAGCAGCCACCAGGGATGCCACATCATCAGCCACGTCACCTTCAAATGGGCGCCTAAAGGGGAGATCAACCAAGCATTTTAAATTCAAAGAAACCGGCCAATCATCATGAATTCTCTTTATCCCATGTAACAAGGCCCCATATCCTCCAACCTCCCTTGTAATCCTCCACAATTTGGGGAGAATCTCCATGAATTTCTCCTTATCCCATGTAACAATGCCCCATATCCTCCAACCTCCCTTGTAATCCTCCATAATTTGAGGAGTTTTCAAATTTCAAAAGTTTTGTAAGGCTATTAAAATGCCTTGGACGCCCCATTGTAAAAGGGATTTGATTTTTGGAGATTAATGAAAGTTGAATTTGAATTGAAGTTTATTGTTTTGAGTGATTATCTCTAAGCCCCTCTTCCACACCAAACTATTCTCTCTTCCAAGCATCCAACGCCCAAGTCAAGAAGAAGGCCTTGGAGTCGGCCAAGCCATCTCAAATCTCTTTCTTTGCTCATAAATTTTCCATCCCTTCCATATGCATGCCTTTCTTCTTCCCTAACTCTTATTCTTTATGTGCAGGGTCCTTCAAGGTTTTCGAGTTGCAAGCAGGGTCTTCCTTGACAAGGAACCAACAAGCTGAAGCCCATGTCCAGGGTTATGATATCTGTTATCCAGGTTCTTCAGTTCTGAGCGTTGGTAGATTCAAGGTATGAATCAAAAGAAGGTTGGAAAGCTCATTACGGTAAGTCCACAATCATTAGCCCCTATTATCTAGATCTTCTTTTTTCTTTGTTTAGGATTGTGTCTAATCAAGTAAAAGTTCTATTTCTTGTAATCCTTAAGTCTTATTATGATGAGTACAATGCTAGTGTAATTAGGTTTCATTGCTCTACAAACCATAATCTAAATTTTAATCATATTCGTGCCGCATCACCACCCTCCTCAAATCCCATCTTCCCTTTGCTGGTTTTTCAATTAACTTTCCACTTGTGCTTTGTTTTCTCACCCTAGAACAGTTGTTTGCAGGTCCCTCAGCTTCTACGAATCTAACGACTCCAGCTAGGCCACAATCGGATCACCGAGCAGAAAGCCGAGAATCCGCTAGTCTTTGGCTTGGTTTTCCAGGCCATATCCAAATTGAGAGCAATCTCTTCATGTACGATCTATACCAGGTACTTCAACCTTTGCCAGGTACACCCTCTCTACCACCAGTAGCTCTATTGTAGGTGATCTAGTCCAATCGAGGCTTCTCAGCCTCGACGGTCCTTCTTTTCTGTTACTTTTAGGTCCTGTTATGCATGCTTTAATTTTTTATTTTTATATAGAACTCTTTACATCGATACTTGGTCTGCTCTTCGGGATTCAAACATCTAACTTAATATATAAAAACACAAAAATAATCTGCATGCATATATAGTTTCGCATCACCATGACCCTAATTAAATCATGAATGACTTCCTTGGCCAACTCTCTATTGTGTGTGATCCATTGGGTTCCACATCTAGCCAGTAGTTGGTTTAGGTTTGAGCTGATTCGATCTGATCGAACCTGATTGACCTAATTAGGTCAAATTGACTCATCTAATTGTCTAATTCGAATCACACATCGAATTGACTCATGAAACCAAATCAATTGGTTCATGAAAACCTACAAGACAAGATTGATGCTAGCAATGTATCATGCCTACCCGGAAGATGAGGAATTTGATAAAAATTATCAAAATATCCTTCAGTAGTAAGTTACCATGCAATTGAATCTTTCGATCTCCTATTATCCCGATTAAGTGATAGGTATGGATATATGTCAAATCCTAACACTTAATCATATCGAATCTCATCTCGATCATAAGGACTCAGCTAATGACTGATTAGAAACTAATTCTAATCTCATCCTGCTTTGATCAAAGGCTTCTTGAGTCACTCATCAAAGAGATTGCATAGGATAACAATTTCTCTTACTAGGAAAGATAGATTCCTTGTTGGTCCACTCACATCTTTCGTATACCTTCCACCATACCCAGAACATCCCATACATGAGTTAATATCATGAATGAGTATGAACAAAAAATATGGCTTAGTGTGCACAAGGAACCATGGTGACCTCGGGTCTAAAGATCACATGCACAACTCCTACTCTGAGACCTATCGTTTAACAAGCAGTAAGACTTCCATAAGATATTCCCGGTGCAAATCAGTTTAGTGTACTCATACCCTGATGAGCACCCTTATCCTTGTATTAGTGTCTCTACATAAATGGTTTGAGATCAACCATTCTCATTAACTGAGCATACATAGGATAAGCTAGTCTTACCGAATTCATCATCCCCGAATCGATGGTCCATTAACTAGGAACATTTTTTATTAGGGTTTATAGAAACTTAGGTCTCACTATTATGATCTTTATCATAATCCTAATTCCATTGCCCTAATCTATGGGGTTCATCATAATCCATAAATAAGACACAGCAATATATGATGAAAATAGTGCCTTTATTAATATAATGTCATACAAGAGTTGGAGGATTATAAAAATGCCCTTACAATGATTAGCTCTTAGGGTAGTTTTTTTTTCAATCTTTCACTTGCACTAAAGCCAATCTCCCTTATACTTTATACCCATACTATCTAAGTGGAAATCTAACTACTGCTTGGGTAATGCTTTAGTGAATGGGTATGCTATATTGTTCTTTGTATCAACTTGTTCGATGCCAACATCTTGTCTTTTTATTATCTCTCGAACAAGGTGGAATCATCTTAGAATGTGCTTGGACTTATGATGAGACCTTGGTTTCTTTACTTGTGCAACAGCTTCAGTGTTATCACAATATAATGGTACTGGCTGATTTACATCACGAACCATGCCCGATTCCATGATGAATTTTTTTATCCAGACGGCTTCCTTTGCGGCTTCACTTGCAGCTATGTATTCTGCCTCAGTGATTGAGTCAGCTACTGTTGGCTGCTTCGTACTGTTCCAACTTACTGCACCACCATTCAGGGTGAAGACATACCTAGATGTGGATTTGCTATCATTTGGATCTAATTAGAAACTAAAATCTACATAGCCTTCTATTTCAACTCAGATCCACCATATACTAGAAAAATATCTTTAGTCCTTCTCAGGTACTTAAGAATATTTTTCACAACTTTCCAATGATCCTCTCTTGGATTTGCTTCAAATCTACTCACTATGTCCAAGGCATAGCAATGTCAGGTCTGGTACATAACATAGCATACATAATTGATCCTATAGCCGAAGCATAAGGAATCATAGCCATTCTCTCTCTTTCTTCAGATGTCTTAGGAGACATTTTCTTAGAGAGATGTATGCCTTGACTTATAGGCAAGTAACCTTTCTTACTTCCATCCATGTTGAATATCTTCAACACTAAGTCTATGCACCTAGACTGGGATAAGCCTAGCATCCTTTTAGATCTATCTCTATAGATCTTTATGCATAGTATATACGATGCTTCTTCCAAATCTTTCATGGAAAAGTTTAATGATAGCCAAGTTTTAACCGATTGTAACATTGGGATATCATTCCCAATGATTAGTATATCATCAACATACAAGACCAAGAAAACAAGTACACTCCCACTTGACTTCTTATACACACATGGTTCATCCTCATTTTTGACAAAACCAAAACTCTTGACTGTTTCATCAAAACGGATGTTCCAACTCCTTAAAGCTTGCTTTAGTCCATAAGTAGACTTCTTTAACTTGCATACCTGGTTTGGTCTCCCACTTGAGATAAAACCCTCTGGCTGTGTCATATAGACTTCTTCCTCAAGGTTTCCATTAAGAAAAGCAGTCTTGACATCTATCTGCCAGATTTCATAATCATGGTATGCTGCTATGGCAAGCATAATCCGATTGGATTTGAGCATGGCTACTGGAGAAAAGGTTTCATCATAGTCAATGCCATGTTTTTGTCTAAAACCTTTTGCTACCAGCCTGGCCTTGTGGGTTTTATACTTGACCATCTGCTCCTATCTTCTTCTTGAAGACCCATTTACACCCTATTGGGTTAATTCCATCAGGTGGATCTACTAAGGTCTAAACCTGATTGGAATACATGGAACCCATTTCAAATTTTATGGCACTTAGCCATTTGTCGGAGTCTTTTCTCTCGACAGCTTCCGAATAGGTCACAGGACCATCATCTTGAATGATACTGGCTTCATTATCATCCCCAATGACAAAATCATATCTCAGAGGTGCTCCCCGCACCCTGTCTGACCTTCAGAGAGGAGGTGTGTATAGTGGCCGTTCTTGATCTACAAGAACTTATGGTTGAGGAATTTCATTTGAAGGCTCAATAGGTTGTTGGTTCTGTTCTTCACATAACTCAAGTGAAGAATCACTACTTCTTTCTTGGATAAATTCTTGCTCCAAGAATGTAGCATGCCTACTGACAAAAATCTTTTACTCAGTAGCATTATAAAAGAGGTATCCAATACCTTCTTTAGGATAACCAACAAACCTACACTTATCAGCCCTAGCACTTAACTTATGTCCAAAGTTATTTTTGATATAAGCATAGCAACCCCAAATCTTTAAGTACTTAAGACTTGGTCTTTTGCCATTCCATAACACATATGGAGTGCTGCTTACTGACTTAGATGGAACCCTGTTCAAAATATGTGCAGCAGTTTCTAGGGCATGTCCCCAGAAGGAAATGGGAAGATATGTGAAGCTCATCATGGACCTCACCATGTCCAACAAGGTGTGATTTCTCCTTTCTGCCACACCATTTAACTGGGATGTATAAGGAGGGTTCCATTCAGAGATTATTTCTTTATCTTTAAGATGGTTTAGAAACTCACTAGACAAGTATTCACCTCCTCGATCAGAACGAAGAGCATTAATACTATGTCCAGTTTGTTTTTCAACCATACTTTGATATTCTTTAAACTTATCAAAAGCTTCAAACTTGTGTTTCATAAGATACACATGACCAAACCTTGATAAATCATCAATAAAAGTGATGAAGTAAGAATATCCATCTCTGGCTTGAGTTGTCATAGGTCCACATACATCAGTATGCACAAGACCTAGTAACTTAGTTACCCTGTCTCCTTGTCCAGTGAATGGAAACTTGGGCTTTTTTTCTTTGAGGTAGGACTCACAAGTTCCTACTGATTGGAAATCATAAGGATCAAAGTAATTATCTTTGACTAACTTGTTTATCCTTGACTCACTGATATGACCTAACCTGCAATGCCAGAGATATGTGATATTATCTCTCTCTCTTCTTATCATTATATAATAAAAAGTATTTCATCATTGAGTTCCAAAGTAAGAAGACCATTAATGAAACAACCATGCCCAAATATTTTATTATTTTGAAGAATAGAGCAGCCATTGCTTTTTACATTTATTTCATATCCTTGTTGTAATAACAAGGGTATAGAAATAATGTTTCTTACAATATTGGGTATGTAGTAACATTCTTCTAACTTTAACATATTAACGAAAGGTAATAATAAGATACAAGTGCCCACAGCTTCTGCATAAATGGCCTCACCACTTACCCCATATAGCTTGATGTCACCTTTCTTCAAATTCCTAATTTGGTGGAGTCCCTGCAATGAATTGCAAATATGTGATCCACATGTAGTATCTAATACCCATGAATTAGAATTTGAAGAACTCAATGATAAATTTGTTTGTTTCGTGTACAAACCTTTAGATGCTCCACTTGCATCTTGCTTCACACTGGCAAGATATACCTTGCAATTTTTCTTCCAGTGCCCTTGCTTGCCATAGTTGAAACAGGCTCCATCTGCCTTCTTAGCTTACTTCTTATTCTGGAAGCTCTTCTTAGGGTTGAATTTTCTTTTCAAGCCCTTCTTCTTTGCTTGTTTCTTTCTTCCATCAACTAGAAGAAGATGAGCCTTGTCTCCTTTTGAATGGCTCTCTGCTGTCTTAAGTATATTAAGCAGCTTTGGTAATAAAGTATTTAGTTTGTTCATACGGTAATTAAGAACAAACTGGAAGAAGGAATCTGGGAGTGACTGCTGGATCAAGTCCTGATTGAGTTCACCATCCATGACAAACCCTAATTAACCTAATCGGGTGATTAAGTCAATCATTTTCAATACGTGGGTTTGTACAGATGAACCCTCACTCATCTGTGCATGGAACAACTGCTTTGATATCTCGTATCGAGCAACCCTACTTTGCTCTCCATATAGCTCCTTTAAATTGAGCAATATGGACTGAGGTTCCATACCTTCATGTTGCCTCTATAGCTCGTTGCTCATGGAGGCCAACATGATGCACCTGACATTTATACTGTCATTTCGCCACATTCTATGTATGACAATTTCCTCCTCAGAAGCATCCTCTCCGATCATCTCAGGATCCGGAGAATCAAGAATATAGGAAAGCTTTTCCTGAGTTAGTACGATCCTCAGGTGCCTCAACCAGTCCATGCAATTCGGACCAGTTAACTTGTTGGCATCTAAAATGCCTCGTAATGATAAATTTGAAGCCATTATGTAAATTTTCTACATTTAATTAAAGAACAATATCAGCAGACCATCCAAGATGACATTCATAATTTGATAAGGACTTTTTATATCTAATTATGTCTCCCACTATTTTCTTTGAATACCATAACCCTCAATCTAAGGTAAGCGAGAAACCTTACTGGTTTGTTTAGTGGGGTTGAGATCCTAATTCCTTATGAATGCCTTGTGTGTACATAATAAACACTCATGAGTTCAAAGGTAGGACTTTCTTTCCAATTGCAGTCTATTCAATTCTCAACTATTAAACTTGCCTCTAAGATACTTTGGCCTTGTGTGTGCATAACAAACCATAATATCTTATTTTAATCAGATCCTTCATTTCTATATAGCCATGATTGAAAAATGTTGTCCTTGTGTGTACACAACAAAGCAACAATTCCAATCATGCTATAAAACACCTAGTGCACTAAGACAAATTTCATATCAAACCCTAAAGTAGGCCTTGTGTGTACTCAACAAACCTACTATAGTGTTGACATAAATTTTGCTTAGCATGAAAGAAGGCAAATTATAGTATTCTTAATCAACTAGCGTTCCCAAATTAAAGTTTTAGATATGACCAAATTGGCCAGGTAAGTGGAAGGGGTGAGGGGTTCCCACGTTGCTTTCCTTAGACACAAATTGAATTGGCCAGGTCAGACAACGAAACCAATTAAAAATCTCATTCCCTTTACCTTCCCAGAACCACTAGCCTAGACACCAACTAGTTGATTATAATCCTAATTGATTTTGCATCATGATTAAGTTTATACCATGACTAAATATAATTTTTAATGAGGGCTTTGATGGTCTCAAACACATCCTAAATAATTATTCAAATAATGTTCATAACAACAAGTATAAACATAAAATATATCATTCCAGCATATACATAACATTACATGATTACATAGCAATCATATCATAGCATGATATTTCATTACCCCGTTCACCTCACTTTTTCACGGGATATGGCCATAGCGGCACCCCTACACGCCATAGGAGACCCATTGAATGGGAGGAGAGGGCCTTTAAACCCTACTTGTCTCCTATGACTGGATGGCCATGGTGACTAACCCAATCAAAGTAATTACTAGGTTCAATCAACATGCATAATTTCATACTTGACATAATATCATGCATTTCATAAAAACTAAAATTAAACATATTATCCTAATATGCAAAATTTCATACATTTGCATTAGCATGTCATTTCATAAAGAAACCAGAAATATTGCATATGAATTTGGTCGGGTCGACTCGATAGTGGAATTTCATAAAACTCCAAAAATGATTCATAATTGTTATGCCACAAGGATGGCTTTGATACCACTGATGGGAATTCTCCCAGGGTGCCGGGAATCATGCAGCATGCAGAAGTAAAATTCAAAATAAAAATTCTAAGCATGAAACCCTAATTGGCTAGAAAATCCTAATTCCCAAGAACCCCTCATGCAATACCAATTAATAAAACATAAATGAAGTCCGAAAAAACATACCTAGATCACTGAAATCCAATCCTTTCCATGAGGCTCACAAGTGCAAGCCCTCCAACGGTGATCCACACGAGAATGGTACCAAGGAAGAATCCCTACCGAGGTTACTTGCTTCAACAGAACTCTTAGGGCAGCCTTTAGACCTTTGACCACTGTAGGACACCCTATCCTACTGTAGGGCACTAAAAACACTGTCCTAAACCACTCTTGGTTTTAGGACAACCCTCCTCTAGGACTCCTTAGGCACATATGCAAGAATAAGGCCTTGTCCTAAAAGACTAGACCGTCTTAACAAGACAAGTCTTGTCTTAAAGAAAGGAGGAGGGAGAGAAGCAGAATGAGACACTTAGATAACTCTCGGGAAAAATGGACTCCTATTTCTGATGATCGAATCATGAATATCAATTCTCAAATCACCTTATACCCTTAAATAATAGTTTAAGGGCCGTGAAAAGCATCCCGACATTTCTTATCAGATATGTTATTTCATATCTGATAAGACTCTTCAAGATTTAAGAGTCTTATCTGAGTCCTTCTCATTTCCAGGTTAAATCCCCTTATGCCATATGGCATATACCGATCAAGAAGAATGGAAGGAGGTATCTTTTTAGATTTAAAAACCATGGGAAAAGTAGAGTCCTGAGAGCATAAGCACTCTGCCTCAGAACCATGCGCAGATGAAGAGACGCGACTCTTCATTTGCGCATGCCAGTTCCTTTCTTATTTCACGCCACCCCTTATCCTCTTTTGACCAGTCATTCAAAAACCAAAAGCATGGGGATTAAGTGAAGAGGTGCCTCATAAAAGAAACTCCTAGAGTTTCATCTGCAGAAGGACTCTCAGTCCTTCTGCGCGCGCCCCCTTCTCCCGCTTGCACCAAGAGGCACCAAGAGTCCATAGCGCCTTGGACTCTTCATAAAATTCAGTATAATGCCCAAATAAAACTAGATAAAACCTAGTTTAAGCTGCCCCACTTAGGACTCAACCTAATATAGGTTTCTCTCAAATAAGTTAGTCCAAATACCAAGCAACCGGACCCAATGCAATTAGGTTAGGAACTGGGTTAGCCTACATATGCTAGTTGTAATCTGGCTAACCAATTAGGATCCCATGACCCTAATTAAATCATGAATGACTTCCTTGGCTAACTGTATATTGTGTGTGATCCATTGGGTTCTACATCTTGCCAACAGTAGGTTTAGGTTTGAGCTAATTTGATCCGATCGAACATGATTGATCTAATTAGGTCAAATTGGCTCACCTAATTGTCCAATTCGAATTACACATCGAATTGACTCATGAAACCAAATCAATTAGTTCATGAAAACCTACAAGACAAGATTGACATCTAGCAATGTATCATGCCTATCCAAAAGATAAGAAATTTGATAGAAATTACCAAAATATCCTTTAGTAGTAAGTTACCGTGCAATTCAATCTTTCGATATCCCATTATCTCGATTAAGTGATAGGTATGGATATATGTCAAACCCTGACACTTAATCATATTGAATCTCATCTCGATCATGAGGACTCAATTGATGACTAATTAGAAACCAGTTTTAACCTCATCTTGCTTTGATCAAAGGCTCCTTGAGTCACTCGTCGAAGAGATTGCATAGGATAACAATTCTTCTTACTAGGAATGATCGATTCCTTGTTGGTCCACTCACATCCTTCATACACCTTCCACCATACCTAGAACATCCCGTACATGACTTAATATCATGAATGAGTATGAACAAAAAATATGGCTTAGTGTGCACAAGGAACCATGGTGATCTCATGTCTAAAGATCACATGCACAACTCCTACTCTGAGACTTATCTTTTGACAAGCAGTAAGACTTCCATAAGATATTCCCGGTATGGATAGGTTCAGTGTACTCATACCCTGATGAGCATCCTTATCCTTGTATTAGTGTCTCTACACAAATGGTTGTGAGATCAACCATTCTCATTAACTGAGCATACATAGGATAAGTTAGTCTTACCGAATTCATCGATCCCCGAATCGATGGTCCATTGACTAGGAACATTTTTAATTAGAGTTTATAGGAACTTAGGTCTCACTGTTATGATCTTTATCATAACCCTAATTTCATTGCCCTAATCTATGGGGTTCATCATAATCCATAAATAAGACACATCAGTATATGATGAAAATAATGCCTTCATTAATATAATGTCATATAAGAGTTGGAAGATTACAAAAATGCCCTTACAATGATTGGCTCTTAGGGCACTTTTCTTTCAAATGGTGCCAACTCCAGCCATTGAACAAGGGTGATCATCACCAAGGCTTACTCTACCTCCATTAGCCTTTTCATAGGTATCAAACCAGTCCCGATGTGAGGTATAATGATAAGAGCACGCTGAATCCAATGTCCAAGCATTATCCCAATCAACTGATCCATCTGAAGCTATCAATACATCTTCTTTACTGCCTTCAGATACATCAGCACCACTAGTGTTGGCCTTTCCTTTCTTGGTCTTCAAAAGAGGGCAAATCCTTTTGAAGTGACCTAGTTGATGACACTTGAAGTACTTCAAACCCCTCTTACTATCTTGAGATTGTGATCTGCCCTTTGATTTTCTCCTAACTCTTTCCTTTGGTCTTCCTTGCCTCTCATTCACAGCAAGAACCTCTGAGTCAGGACTTCTTTTGCAGATCTTCTCCCTTTGCTCATTTGACCTGAGCACTCCAACAACCTCTTCATAGATCAAGGTTTCTTTCCCATACACCAAGGTTATTATTAAATCTTCATATGATCCTGGGAGCAAACACAACAGCAACAATGCTCGATCCTCCTCGTCAATTTTTACATCCAGACTCATAACCTCTGCACAAACCTGGTTGAACCTCTGAATGTGAGCCACGAGGTTGCCTCCTTCAAGCATTCTCAGACTGTACAGCTACTTCTTCAACCACAACTTGTTAGTCATGTTCTTATCCATGTATGTGTTCTCCAATCTCAGCCAAAGATCCCTTGCCGTAGTCTCGATACACACCTTTGGCAAAACCTGATCTGCCAAACACATTCTAATGGTGCTGAATATGATCTCTTCCAACTCTTTCCAATCCTCAACACTGATCTTTTCCAGTCTCTCTTTAACCAAGACCTTATAGATCCTTTATTGAACCAACAAGTCTTTTACCCTTTGTTGCCATAGGATAAAATTCTCCTTGCCATCATACTTCTCGAAATCAACCTTGAAACGACTTGACACCATCACCACAATCAAGAAGAATCAAAAATGTACTAGGTCTTACCTTCTAGCACTCCTTGGATGTAGAGATCTTCCTTCCTTCATGCAACCTGGCTCTGATACCAAATTATGAGTGGAAATCATCCTGATCAACGCTCTAATGGAAGCAATTCAGCAATCTATATGCGCAATTGACCATCTACCAGCGATCCATAGATGATCATGGTAGGATATAGGTCAAACAAAGATCAAAGGATCCATTGGAACGATCGAGAAGTAAAGGAGAAGGAGAAGAGTGAAAACAAAATCTAGAAGAAACGAGGGTTATCTTTCTTGATTGGTTTTCTTGGACTGTTACAGAATAACCTCTCTTAGACTAACCATCCCATATACATATATATACACACCATGATCAAGAAGAACCAAAACCCTCCAAAACATCCCAGCGTGGTAACATGTGATTCAAAGAATCCTGTCATCCGAGCTGGCTGGAACTGGTCGAGTCGACTCCTTGCTGTAGAGAGTACTCTGGAAGAGTCGGCTCGAACCCCTCAAGTCAGCTCTTCCAGATGTAGATTGGTTTAAGCCGACTCATCAAGACTGCAGATTATCCGTTCTGTGTATAAGAGTCGACTCCCAGATATCCGAGTCGGCTCCTAGCAGAACCGAGCCAATTTGCTTGAATCCGAGCCAACTCCTCTCAAAATCTAGCCGACTCGCATGAACCCGAACTGACTCTTCTCCCTGTAATCATGCCATGCCAACCATTAGAGTCGACTCGAACCAAAATCGAGCCGACTCTGGTGAGGACATGCAAGATGAGAATGCAAATATGCAACCCTAAAGGAGATTAGCAAAGATTAACTTAGCAATTTCTTATTTGCATATGATTAGTTCAGCATATAATATCAAAGGAGGTCTAATGAAGAGAACTCGAACGATCAAACGTAAACCTAATTAATGAGACTATCAAAAAAACAAAGAAATAGGAATAAGATTCGAACCACACAAGTTAAGCTAGGAAAATTTAATATTTCAGACCTAATCGACACTAGAACATACCTGGCATTAATCTTTCAAGTAGGTCAAGATCACTCATGAAGAGACCTCCCAAATGACAAGACCATACTACAAATTGAGGGCCCTTCTTGTTTTCTGGATTGTAGCAAGTAATTCCTTCCTCTTGAATTCGGAATTCTGGAGAACCCTACAACAAAGAAACCTCGAGATCAGGAACTTGGTAAGATACGTTTGTCATGAAATAGAGAAACTAAAGAAGAATCGATGAAGCATTGTTGAAGAATAATCTTGGCGCCATGGTAGATCACTTGAAATGGATTAGGCCGGCCTCCTTGTGATGGTCTTCTTGATCAACTTTGAATATTGAAGGGCTAGCTTGAGATTGTAGAAGAAGGAGAGTGTCTTAGGCATTGGAGATGGAGGAGGAGAAAGTAGGGTTGGCGTGGGATAGGGAGAAGAATTTAGATCTACTACCTAGGCACATAGAACTCACATAGAAGAAACTTTTAATTTTTTTTTCATTTCCTTTCTCTATTTTTTTACAAGAAGACTAAGAGTCTTTTATAGACTATTAAGCAATTTTGAATTCAAACTACACCAAATATCATGGAGAGAAATTTGTGGAGAAAAATATGGGGCGTCCCATGAGGAGTGGAGGAAGTTGTTGATGCAGAACAAAGAACAAAGAAGCGTATGCGGAAGTAAATTTAGGATTAATTTCTTTTTTTTTTTAAATTTTTTTTTATATTTCAGAAATTGGCTTTGACTCAAAGTAAAGCTAAACTAAGTTGAAGGAAACTAGGTAAGGATTGAAAGCACAGTTTAGAAGAAACTAAATTATCAGAGTAGTTCAGAAGTAACGGATCGCTGGGGGGTTGAGAAACTCCCAGACCTAGGGTTTCGCTCTGAACTTTCAACAGAACAGAAATAGAGAGGAGAGATGGTTTACTAACCAGACAGTGATCTTCTCAGGATTTTGGTGGAAGAACTCTCTCGAGCAGATTGTGGGATCCTCGGAGTCGGCTATCTTCGCAATGGATCCTCCAATACTGGTCTTGTGGTTTGGTCGGCTTCTCCTGGACTCAAGATCTGGGAAAGAAGAGGAACAAGTGATGGATTTCAGATACTCAAGAAAAGATTTACCAGGTTGAAGAACTTGAAAGCTGAAGTTGCTGAAATCAGGATTCTCCTGGAGGCCGATCTGACTTCCTCTTAGGATTGCTGTAGATCTGAAGTATCTGGACTGGAGCTGGATGCTGGTGGCCGGCCTGGACTTGGAGAGGATGGCCGTGAGAAGTGGAATAGACTAGGGCTTGGTGGAAAGAGAAGGGTGATGGCGGCTAGGGTTTGGGAGTGGAGTGGCTAACCTAGGGTTTGGGTTTTGGAGATCTCACACCTCCTCAAGGTTCCAGGGGAACCCGGATTTACTCCCTCACGGAGCTCAACACCTGGATGCAAGTGAGGAAGAGAGAAAACACAAAGTTTGCTCAAAAATAATTGGCTTCATTCATCTGATTGATTTAAACTTACAAGAGGGGTTTAATTTATAAGGCTTTACAAGGGAGTAGGGTTTTACATCTTCCCATGTGGGACTAAAGGAGGGGATCTACAAATCAGGATAAATCATACACATATGGTCGGCCAAGGTACCAAAAAATTTGATTTGGGTTATAAAAGGCAGGTAGATGGCGCCTCCTTGTTTGGATCTTCAAGAGAATTTTTTTCCTTCCATGGATCAACTCTTTTGGACTCCTCCTTTTCTTCCTCCCTAAGTCAAGGTCCTTCCCATCTTTGTTTTGGATTTTTTTTGGCAGGTAGTGGGCGCCTCCTTGAAGTTCTCTCCAAGAGAATTTCTTCCCATCTTTACTTTGGTTCTCTTGGGAAAGTCTTGGCCGCCCCCTTGATTTGTGGACTCTTGGTGGATTTCTCCTCATCTGGCGCATGAGAGAAGGAAGCTGCTATCTGTGGAGTGGGGACCAAAGGCTGTTGGATGTAGATATGGCACCCCCTACACTCAGGCGTATGGCTGGGAGTGTGGCTGGGAGTGTGGTGTCCACTTGCTTGGTCTTGGGAGAAAATGTAACACCCTAGGTTGAAACCCTAGTCCACTACTGAGTCAACATGACTCAACAAAATAAAATGCAGGTAATGTAGACTCAAGCTAAATTGAGTTGATCTAGTCAACTCTTATTACAAACCAAAAACCCTAATTTTTTTCGAGCAAAGTTAATCAGAGATCCAGATGGAGCTCTGAAGTCTTCTTCTGAGTCTGGTGCCCGCACCAATTCTCCCAGGGTGGGAGGAACTCGACCCTGTCGAGTATGGATCAAGTTGGCTCTGGTATCTCTCCAAGAGGTCTGGGTCCAGCTCTTGTAACTCTTCTCGGGAGATCCAAGAGTCATCAGAATCTGGCCTTCCTAGCCAGCGGACCAGGTATCTTTGGTATCCTCAATTACGAGTAGAGATAACCTGATCATCCAGGATCTTTTCAACCTGCTCTTTCCTCACAGGCCAATTTGTTGGTGGACACACAGGGTCAGGTTCACTCTCAAGAGCAGGATTAGGTTCAAAAGCCTCACTGGGAATCACAGCTGGCTCCCTATACTCTACTAGGTCTGTAATGTTGAAAGTGGAGCTAATGCCTAGTTCTGGAGGCAACTCGAGCACATAGGCATTGGATCCTACTCTCTTTACCACTCTAAATGGTCCAGCTCCCCTAGCATGTAACTTTCTAACGGTTCCAGGAGGAAACCGTTCAGGCCTTAACCTAATCATTACATAGTCTCCTTCGTCAAAAGTTTTGACTCGCCTTTGAGAATCAGCCAATTTCTTATAAGTTTCATTACTTAAATTTATTTTGGCTTGAATTTCTTTATGCAAGTCTTTTATATGCTGTGCAAAAACTTCGGCAGACTCGGAGACCCGTGTGTGGACTGGTAAAGGAGCTAGGTCAAGAGGTGTGTGGGGTTTGTAACCATGCACAATTTCAAATGGACTCTTACCCGTAGACCTATTGACCGAGTCATTATATGCAAATTCAGCTCTAGGTAAGTACAAATCCCAGTTCCTAATGTTTTCACCAACAAGACACCTTAGCAGATTGCCTAAACTATGGTTCACTACTTCGGTTTGGTCGTCAGTCTGGGGATGATAGGCAGTTGAAAACTTAAGTTTCGTCCCTAACTTATGCCAAAGGGTTTTCCAGAAATAGCTGGTGAACCGAACATCCCTATCTGAAACAATGGTCTTGGGTAGGCCATGGAGTCGAACTATCTCATTAAAGAACAGGGTGGCTACCTTAGACGCATCAAATATTTGGGAACAAGGCAAGAAATGGGCCATCTTGGAAAATCGGTCTACTACAACACAGATAGAGTCATGCCTCCTCTGGGTCTTAGGGAAACCTAACACAAAGTCCATGCTCACATCTTGCCAAGGACGATCTGGGACAGGGAGTGGGGTATAAAGGCCGGTGTTCTGTTTTCATTGTTTGGCAACAGCGCAGGTCCGACACCTAGCCACAATGTGTGCTACATCTCTTTTTAAGCTAAACCAGAAAAAATGGTCTTCAATAGCCAGGGTGGTCTTATCTTTTCCGAAATGGCCAGCTAAACCTCCAGCATGAGTTTCCCAAATCAAGAATTCCCTAAGAGAGGTTCTAGGGATGCAAAGCCTATTCTTAAAGAACAGAAAGCCATCTAAAAGGGAATAATCCTTATGTCCACTAGATGGTCCTTGAGTTAGATCCTGGTATACAGTCTTGAAATCCGGACACGACTCACATTCTTCTTTGATTTGCTCAAACCCTATGACTTCAGCCCTAACAGAATTCAACAACAAAGATCGACGACTAAGGGCATCAGCTACCTTATTTTCAGACCCAGCCTTATGCTTCAAAACAAAAGTATAGGACTGGATATACTCTACCCACTTAGCATGCCTAGGGTTAAGCTTCTTCTGAGAATTCAAGAATCTAAGAGCCTCATGGTCCGAAAACAGCACAAATTCTTGCGGTAGTAAATAATGTCTCCAGTAACGTAAAGCTTGCACTACCACGTAAAATTCCTTATCATAGGTAGAATACCTAAGCTTAGCATCATTAAGTTTTTCACTAAAGAATGCTACAGGATGGTTCTCTTGGCTTAGGACTCCACCTATACCTACTCCTGAAGCATCACAGGCAACCTCAAATACCTTTGAAAAGTCCGGTAGTCTCAAAATGGGTGCCTGGGTCATCATATCCTTAAGATCTAGGAAGGCTTTATGGGCTGCTTTGGTCCACTGAAATTCTCCCTTCCTGATGCAGTCTGTGATAGGAGCAACTACGGTACTAAACCCCTTGATGAATCGCCTATAGAAGGTAGCCAAGCCATGGAAACTTCTGACTTCATGCACACTGGTCGGCTCTGGCCATTCTACTATGGACCTAATCTTTTCAGGGTCGGCAGCCATGCCGTCAGGGGTTACAACAAATCCAAGGAAGATAATTCTACTGGTCATAAATTCACACTTTTTGAGATTACCGTAGAGACTATCACTCCTCAAAACTTGACAGACTTGTCTAAGGTGGCCTAGGTGATCTGTAGGGGTCTTACTATAGATCAGGATGTCATCAAAATAGACCACTACAAACTTTCCTATGAAAGCTCTAAGTACCTGGGTCATAATCCTCATGAAAGTACTAAGGGCATTGGACAACCCAAAAGGCATAACAACCCATTCATAGAGACCATCCTTAGTTTTGAAGGCTGTTTTCCACTCATCCCCTGGTCTAATCCTAACCTGATGATAGCCGCTCTTGAGATCAATTTTAGAAAAAACCATGGCACCGGCCATCATATCAAGCTTGTCATCTAGTCTAGGGATGGGGAACCTATACTTGATTGTGATTTTATTGATGGAACGACTGTCAACACACATCCTCCATGTGCCATCCTTCTTCGGGTTAGAAGTGTAGGGACTGCACAAGGGCTAAGACTCTCTCTAATGAACCCCTTCCTCAACAATTCGCCAACCTGCTTTTGTAGTTCTTTATGCTCCGATGGATTCATCCTATAATGGGGCAAGTTGGGTAAAGTAGCTCCTGGGACTAAATCTATGGAATGCTGAATATCCCTAAGAGGTGGAAGGTGGTCTGGCAGATCCTCGGGAAAAACATCCTCAAATTCTTCTAATAAAGGCTTAACTTCCTGAGGAGGCTCTGAGGGTGTAGGAGTCCTAAGTTCTTTAGCAGTCAACATCCAAATGGGTGAACCACTATGAATCTCTTGTTCTAGATCCTTGGCACTAATTAGGTTCACTCCAGTCTTCATTTCTCTGACCTTACTAGTTCTTTTAGCTACCTTGTCCTTAGGAGGGACTGAATGGATTGTGATTTTCTTCCCATTGAAACTAAAGACACAGGTGTTGGATTTTCCTAAGAGGGTGGCATCATGATCATACAACCAAGGTCTTCCAAGAATTATACTGCTCACCCCCATGGGCAAGACATCATACCAAATCTTCTCTTGATAGGATTGCATTTGGATTTGGACCTGACATCTAGACTAGATGGGTATAGAGGTAGAGTCTACCCAAGAAACCTTATAGGGGTTGGGGTGGGGGACTGGGGTTAAGCCTAACATTTTGACAGTGCTAGTAGAAATGGCATTCACACAGCTCCCACTATCTATGATGATTTTACAAACCTTATCCCCTAGTTTAAGGAAAGTCTGTAGGATGTTAGTCCTACGCCAATCTTCCTGAACTTTATTCTGGGACGGGATGCATCTCACAACCCCTAAGTGGTCAGATTCAGTGGATTCTTCCTCTCCTTCATACTCATCAACCAAATTCATTCCGGCCTCATAAACTTCTTCTTCAAACTCCTCGTTAGGCTCAGAATTCTCTTCTCCTCCCTCTTCTATATATAAGGATCTACGAGGGCACTGGCTAGAAACATGACCTACCTTATGACACTTAAAACAAGCTATGGCTGTGCACTGAGTGGAGATATGACCGGGCTTCTGGCACTTAAAATAGACGATACTAGGGGTTCTCTGGGTGTCAGGTGCCTTACCTTTGTCCATGGGCCTAGGGGTGGGGATACCCTGATTAGGCTTGCTAGGGGTAACCTGGCTAGGTCCATTTCTTGGGATTGGGGCACTAACCCTAGATGGCATGGGTCCTCTCTGAAACTTCTCAGTGTTCAGTGCAATCTGATAGGCTTGGTCTAGGTCAGTAACCTCTCTCAGAAACAACTCTCTCTTAATATCTTCCCTAAGTCCAGCCCTAAATCTAGACAAAGTGACCTCATGGGCTTCACTCACATCACATCTCATCAGGTATTCATCAAAGGTGGTTATGTAGTCTGAAACAGATCGGTTCCCTTGTTTCAAAGTCTGCCATTGGTCTAACAGATTTTGCTGGTATGAAATGGGTAGGTACTTGTCTCTAAGTTTCTCTTTCATACCCTGCCAAGTGGTTATGGGCTCTACATTTCGTCTTCTAGTGGTCAGCTCAATGTTCCCCCAGTATAACCTAGCTTGACGTATTAATTTCATCTTGGCAAACTTGAATTTCCTCTCCTCAGACATGGCATACCACTCAAAGTACTGGTCCATCTCACCCTCCCAATCAGAATACACCTTAGGATTTAGGCTACCATCAAAAGTGGGTGCATCTAACTTGATGTTTCGAATGAACCTATCATCTCTATCCTCAGGTTCTGGATCAGGCCTCCTATGATTAGGTTCAGGATCTCGATATAAAGGTCTTCTAGGCTCTTGGTGTGGGTGAGGTTGAGGTACATTAAAATCTGGGTCAGGAGTCCAGTTTCGATGCCTAGGTTCCTCTAGCACTTGGACTCGATCCCTAAGCTGGGCAAAATCCTCATGGACTTGTTCTTTAAATTGGGCAACAGTGGTAGTCACATCCTGACTCAGTTTGTTCATACTCTCAGTAAGAGCTCTAACCATGGCTTCTAAATCAGGTTGGGTTTGACCAGGTTGGTAGGGCACTCCATTCCGGGTAGACATGATGCAAGCAAACACACAAAATGAGACTCAACTGAACGACTACGGGCTAACTAGACCTAGATCCCAAACTAGATGCCCAATCAGAGTGGCAAGCTAGCCTGTAATAACTCAGGACTCAGCCAGGCAGGTGTAAGGGGAGTGTTAGGTCCCTGAATGCCAATCCTAGACACCAATCAGAGATTGGCCAGGTAGGCGGACCAGCACACAAGCCCTTCGGGATGGAATCCCTGAACCACCATTCTAGACACTGAGTACAAAGCACACATAGAGTAACCAGACAAACTGACTCAGCACTAGCCTTGACCCGACTTGTTGATGTCCCTAGTCCACTAGGGCAAATTAGGTCTAATCAATTTTAGATTAAAGGCTTAGGTTCGAAGGAAGGGGTGGTGGTTTTGGGCTAAGGAGAGGTTATCAACTCCTCCCCTTATCTTAGATGCTCAAATGCCCTTAAGGTGAATTAAGAGATGAACACTCAAAAATAATTGGATTGCAGAACACAAAAATAGAGTTGCAGTAATTTAATTCTCAGAAATCGCACGTAAACCAATAAATTATGAGAAAATTATGAAAATTAGTCTCAATTATACTGGTTTCAGAAAAATAAAAATCACTGAATTTGGAGTTACCTGAAGTGAGAAATAATTCCTGCAATAGGGTAATTACGGGCTGAAAACAGAGCACTTCCCCGTTTACAATTTCTGCTACGAAGTTGTAACCCAACGGATCCCCTACACGCCCTAGGAACACCCCGTGGAATGGGAAGAGGAGGTTTGCACCTCGCTTCGTTCCTAGCACCGGACATCCTGGGGAGTCTACTTCGAGCAGACAAAGTAAAAAGAGAGGGACTCAAACAAGCAATCAAACAGAAACCCTAGACAGGGCTCTGATACCAAAAATGATGCAGAACAAAGAACAAAGAAGCGTATGCGGAAGTAAATTTAGGATTAATTTCTTTTTTTTTTTTTTTTTTTTTATATATTTCAGAAATTGGCTTTGACTCAAAGTAAAGCTAAACTAAGTTGAAGGAAACTAGGTAAGGATTGAAAGCACAGTTTAGAAGAAACTAAATTATCAGAGTAGTTCAGAAGTAACGGATCGCTGGGGGTTGAGAGACTCCCAGACCTAGGGTTTCGCTCTGAACTTTCAACAAAACAGAAATAGAGAGGAGAGATGGTTTACTAACCAGACAGTGATCTTCTCAGGATTTTGGTGGAAGAACTCTCTCGAGCAGATTGTGGGATCCTCGAAGTCGGCTATCTTCGCAATGGATCCTCCAATACTGGTCTTGTGGTTTGGTCGGCTTCTCCTGGACTCAAGATCTAGGAAAGAAGAGGAACAAGTGATGGATTTCAGATACTCAAGAAAAGATTTACCAGGTTGAAGAACTTGAAAGCTGAAGTTGCTGAAATCAGGATTCTCCTGGAGGCCGATCTGACTTCCTCTTAGGATTGCTGTAGATCTGAAGTATCTGGACTGGAGCTGGATACTGGTGGCCGGCCTGGACTTGGAGAGGATGGCCGTGAGAAGTGGAATAGACTAGGGCTTGGTGGAAAGAGAAGGGTGATGGCGGCTAGGGTTTGGGAGTGGAGTGGCTAACCTAGGGTTTGGGTTTTGGAGATCTCACACCTCCTCAAGGTTCCAGGGGAACCCGGATTTACTCCCTCATGGAGCTCAACACCTGGATGCAAGTGAGGAAGAGAGAAAACACAAAGTTCGCTAAAAAATAATTGGCTTCATTCATCTGATTGATTTAAACTTACAAGAGGGGTTTAATTTATAAGGCTTTACAAGGGAGTAGGGTTTTACATCTTCCCATGTGGGACTAAAGGAGGGGATCTACAAATCAGGATAAATCATACACATATGGTCGGCCAAGGTACCAAAAAAATTTGATTTGGGTTATAAAAGGCAGGTAGATGGCGCCTCCTTGTTTGGATCTTCAAGAGAATTTTTTTCCTTCCATGGATCAACTCTTTTGGACTCCTCCTTTTCTTCCTCCCTAAGTCAAGGTCCTTCCCATCTTTGTTTTGGATTTTTTTTGGCAGGTAGTGGGTGCCTCCTTGAAGTTCTCTCCAAGAGAATTTCTTCCCATCTTTACTTTGGTTCTCTTGGGAAAGTCTTGGCCGCCCCCTTGATTTGTGGACTCTTGGTGGATTTCTCCTCATCTGGCGCATGAGAGAAGGAAGCTGCTATCTGTGGAGTGGGGACCAAAGGCTGCTGGATGTAGATATGGCGCCCCCTGGACTCAGGCGTATGGCTGGGAGTGTGGCTGGGAGTGTGGTGTCCACTTGCTTGGTCTTGGGAGAAAATGTAACACCCCAGGTTGAAACCCTAGTCCACTACTGAGTCAACATGACTCAACAAAATAAAATGCAGGTAATATAGACTCAAGCTAAATTGAGTTGATCTAGTCAACTCTTATTACAAACCAAAAACCCTAATTTTTTTCGGGCAAGGTTAATCAGAGATCCAGATGGAGATCTGAAGTCTTCTTCTGAGTCTGGTGCCCGCACCAGTTGTGGAGGAGGTTGTAGCTAATTCAAATTCAAATTCCCCTTTTCTTCTCTTGGGCGGCAACCTTGGATGGTGAGGTGGCATGTGTGATGTGGCAGCAACCTTGGATGGTGAGGTGGCATGTGTGATGTGGCTGCAACCTTGGATGATGAGGTAGCATGTGTCATGTGGCATGTGGTCCCCACTTGAGGTGGCTTTGGTCTTGCTTTGGAGTATAAGTCTTGAGTCTTCTTTAGTCTTCAAATGTGGTTTGGTTTGATTCTTCATGGATTGGACTTGACTCATTTGGACCCAACTCTCAAATACAAGGTTAATCAGGCTGGACTAGTCCCAACATAAAATTGAAATGGACTCGAATTACATAATTATTTGGACTCAAAATTAAAGAAAGAGAATAAAAATTATAGGACTTTCTTTTACTCATCCAACCATAAGGACTCGGTTCTGACTTGAATTGGTTGGAGTCTCTTCCTGATTCTGGTGCCCACACCAATTCTCCCGGGGTGGGAGGAACTCGACCCTGTCGAGTAAGGGCTGGCTTGATAAGCTTCTAATACATCCGGGTCGATTTGTTGTAGGTCCTCTCGGGTGATCTAGGAATCTTCAGATTTAGGATGTCCTTGCCATCGAACTAGATAACGTTGGTAGCCCTTATTTCTAGTAGTAATGATCTGGTCATCCAAGATCCTTTCAATCCTCTCCTTTCGCTCAGGAACACTTAGTGGTGGACACTCATTTGGGGCTTCACTCTCAAAAGAAATATTAGGACCAAAAAACTCACCAGGTATTAATGCAGGTTCTTTGTATTCTTTTAAGTCTGAAACATTAAATGTTGAACTAATGCCATAACCTGGTGGTAATTCTAATACATAAGCATTAGGTCCAATTTTCTTTATTATTTTGAAAGGTCCGGCTCCCCGGGCATGGAGTTTCTTCATAGTTCCCAGCGGAAACCTTTCAGGTTTAAATTTGATCATGACGGAGTCCCCTTCATTAAATTCTTTTAACTGTTTATGTGAATTAGTCATATGCTTATAGAGTTCATTGCTCAATTGGATCTTTTGGCTGATCTCCTTATGCAATTCCCTAATATGCTGTGCATATGACTCAGCAGACTCAGACACCCGTGCATGTGTGGGTAAAGGAGCTAGGTCTAAAGGCTTCCTAGGTCTGTATCCATGGACCACTTTGAACGGACTTTTCCAAGAGACCTATTAATTGAGTTGTTATAGGCAAATTCAGCACGAAGAAGTAATAGGTCCCAATTTCTTAGGTTGTCACAAACTAAACATCTCAACAGATTTCCTAAGCTTTGGTTTACTACCTCAGTCTAGCCATTGGTTTGAGGATGATAGGCAGTAGAGAATTTCAGCTGGGTACCGAGCATGTGCCAGAGGGTTTTCTAGAAATAGCTAGTAAATTTGACATCTCTATCGGACACAATGGTTTTGGGTAAACCATGAAGCCTAACGACCTGATCGAGAAAAAGCTTGGCCACCTTCGAAGCATCTAAAGTTTGAGAACAAGGAATGAAGTGAGCCATCTTGGAGAAATGATCGACAACCACAAAGACAGAATCATGCTTCCTAGACATCTTAGGGAGGCCTACTACAAAATCCATGCTGATATCCTGCCATTGACAATCAGGGACAGGTAAGGGTGTGTACAGACCGGTGTTCTGTCTTTGCTGTTTTGCAATAGCACAGGTACGGCACTGAGCTACAATCTGGGCCACATTTCTTTTGAGACCAGGCCAAAAGAATTGGTCTTCTATTGCTAAGATGGTCTTATTCCTACCAAAATGTCCTGCTAAGCCCCCAGCATGAGCTTCCGAGATCAGAAATTCCCTAACAGAGGTCTTGGGAATACATAACTGATTTCCTTTGAAAAGGTATCCACCTAAAAGGGTATAATCACTATGCTTACTAGATGGTCCTTGTTGAAGAGATCGATAGATGTTACCAAAATCAGGGCATGTAGGATACTCCTCTTTCAATCTATCAAACCCTACTACCTCAGTGCTCACAGAAATCAACAACATGGAACGACGACTCAACGCATCAGTAACCCTATTTTCAGAACCGGCACGATGTTTCAGTACGAACGTATAAGCTTGTATGAACTCTACCCATTTCCCGTGCCTAGGATTCAATTTCTTCTGAGAACTAAGGAACCTAAGAGCTTCGTGGTCAAAAAATAGGACAAACTCTTGCGGTAGAAGATAATGCCTCCAATAACGTAATGCCTAAACTACCGCATACAGCTCCCTATCATAGGTGGAATACCTTAGTCTCGCTTCATTTAACTTCTCACTGAAATATGCTACTGGGTGATTCTCTTGACTCAAGACACCTCCAATTCCTACCCCAGAAGTATCACAAGCAACCTCAAACACTTTGGTAAAATCGGGTAACCTCAAGACGGGTGCGTGTGTCATTTTTTTCTTAATTGTTAGGAAGGCTTTGTCTGCTGCTTTAGTCCACTCAAAAGTTTCCTTCCTAATACAATCAGTGATTGGAGCCACTATCGTACTGAACCCTCTAATGAAACTCCTATAGAAGGTGGCTAAACCATGGAAACTACGGACATCATGGATACTCTTGGGTACTGGCCACTCTACTATGGACTTAATTTTCGTAGGGTCAGCAGACACTCCTTCAGATGTTACTACGAATCCTAGAAAGATAACTCTATGTGTTAAGAAATCACACTTCTTGATATTGGCATAGAGGCTATCCTTTCTAAAGACTTGGCAAACGTGCCTTAGGTGGGTTAAATGGTCTGCCTTAGTCTTGCTATAGATAAGAATGTCATCAAAGTAGACCACCACAAATTTCCCGATGAAAGTTTTCAACACCTGATTCATTATTCTCATAAAGGTGCTGGGTGCATTGGACAGACCGAACGGCATGACTAACCACTCATATAATCCATCTTTAGTCTTAAAAGAGGTCTTCCATTCATCTCCAGGCCTAACCCTAACCTGGTGATAGCCACTCTTTAAGTCTATCTTGGAGAAAATCGTTGATCCGGCTATCATATCTAACATATCGTCCAGTCTTGGAATTGGAAACCTATATTTGACAGTAATCTTGTTGATGGCACGGCTATCTACACACATCCTCCAGGTGCCATCCTTCTTAAGGGTTAACAAGGCAGGGACTGCACATGGGCTTAAACTTTCTCTAACAAACCCCTTTCTAAGAAGTTCACTAACTTGCCTTCGTAACTCCTGATGTTCAGTTGGATTCATCCTATAATGAGGCAAATTAGGTAAAGTCACGCCAGGGACTAAATCTATGGCATGCTGTATGTCCCTTAAAGGTGGAAGATTATCGGGAAGATCCTCGGGAAACACATTTTCAAATTCTTTCAATAATTGGACCACCTCTTGAGGGTGTTCTATAGGGGTGTGGTCCATAGTTTCCTTAGCAGCTACCATCCAAATAGGTGCTCCCTCATTAATGTCTTTTTCTAATTCTCTTGCACCTATCAAATTTAATCCAGTCCTTTTTTCTTTCAGGCTGCTAGCTTCTCTTTTAGTGTTGTCCTTAGGCTGGGTTGGATGAATGACAATTTTCTTGCCATTGAAATTGAAAGCACTGGAGTTTGTTTGACCAAAAATTGTCACATCATGGTCAAACAGCCATGGCCTACCTAGGATGATGCTACTTACTCCCATAGGGAGCACATCACACCAGATTCGTTCCTGATAGGACTGAAGTTGGATTCGGACCTGACATCTCTGCTTGATTGAGATAGAAGTGGAATCGATCCAGGATACCTTATATGGATTGGGATGTGGTTCAGTGGGTAATCCTAGACTCTTGGCTGCACTAGTGGAAATGGCATTGACACAGCTTCCACTATCGATCACGATCTTAAAGACCTTTTCTCCTATTTTGATAAATGTGTGTAGGATGCTAGTCCTACGCCAATCTTCCTGCTCCTTGGTCTATGTCAGATACATCTCACAACTCCTAACACATCTGATGAGTCTACATTTTCTTCATCTCCTTCATACTCATCAGCCAAGCAATCCCCTGCTTCATAAACCTCCTCCTCATCATTCTCTAGGGATTCTGATTCTCCTTCTTCTGCCTCCCCTATATGTAAAGCTCTAGAGGGACATTGGCTCATGAAATGACCTGGTTTACGACACTTATAGCAGACTCGCTCCCTCTCACCTCGAACTTCAGGGCTCTTTCCTTTGTCTTCTCTAGGAATTGGGGGAATGGCAGGGTTGGGTCTAGGGGTTGGATTCGAGCTGGATCTTGGTCTATTGGTTGTACCAGGGACTGAACTAGGTCGACTAACATGAGGATTAAACCTAATGGGCTTAGGTCGCCTAAATGTAGCTCTCCTTTGAAACCTCTCATAGTCCATGGCAACTTGGTATGCTTGATCTAAATCATGGACTTCTCTCAAAAATAGTTCTCCTTTTATATCTTCATTCAATCCTAATCTAAACCTCAACAATGTGGCTGACTTAGACTCAACTACGTTGCATCGCATCACAAACTCATCAAATTTAGCAACATATTCCGAAACGGTCTTATTACCCTGTGTCAACCGTTGCCACTGATCTAACAACCTTTGCTGATAAGACATAGGCAGATATTTCTCTCTAAGCTTTCTCTTCATGTCTCTCCAAGTCACTATAGGTAAGTCTCCCCTCTGCCTAGCTATGCGTTCGATGTTTCCCCAATACAACCTAGCCTGACGGACTAGTCTGATTTTGGCCAATTTGAATCTTCTCTCTTCAGACATATCATACCAGTCAAAATATTGGTCCATGTCAGCTCCCAGACTATGTACACCTTAGGATCTAAGCTGCCTTCGAAGGATGGTGCATCTAAATGGATATTCCTTAGGGCCCGATCATCCTGATCAAAAGTATCATGGTGAGGTCTTCTAGGATATGGTTCTGGAGTGTGATCAACATAGCCCTGATGTGGCCTTCTAGGAATTGGATTAGGTGTATGTTCCTGTTGCTGGGCTCTAAGACGAACTGAAGGCAATCTGGGTGAAGATGGTTCAGTTGGAGTCAACCTAGATTCCTCTAGGTTTCCTATCCTTTCCTCAAATTGATCAAACCTAGAATCCAAACGTTCAAGTCGCTCAATCATAGATCTCATAAGGGTTTCCATACTAGTGTCCATGGATGAACTTGGTTGGTCTTGTGAAGGGTGGTAAGGAGTTCCTGATCTAGTTGTCATGCAAACAATTAGACTCAAACTCGGGCTAAGGATTTCTAGACCTAGAGTACGAATTAGAGATCTAATTAAAAGGACCAACTAGCTAGTAGTAACTTACGTTACTTAGCCAGGTAGGTGGGAAGGGGAGTGGAAGTCCCTGTTCTGCTAACCTTAGACACCAAACTATGATTGGCCAGGTAGGCGGACCAACCCACAAGCCCTAATACACCAATCCTAGACACCAAGCCCGTAAGCACACACCAATTAGTGGACACAATCAACTTGACCCTAATCCAAACCCGACTCGTTGGTGTCCCTAACCCACTAGGGTGATTAGGTCTAATTGATTTTAATTAAGGATTGGGATCGAGATGATGGGTTGTGGTTTTGGGCTAAGGACAAGTGATGAACTCTTGCCCCCATGTCATATTGATGCCCTTAAGATGTTTTCAAATGAATGAATTTTTTTTTTTTTTTTTTTGTGTTTTATGTGCTGACTTATTTATTTGACTTGATTAGTTTTCAAACAATTTCAAATTCAAACATAAATTTTAAAATTTAAATTTCAAACTCAAGTTTCAGATTCTATAATGTCAGAATTCAAAAAAAATTTAAAATTTAAATTTTGAACTTCAAATTCATAAATTTTCTGAGATTGGTTCTTACTGGAATTTCAGTTCAGATTGAATCTCAGAGAGTATTTCGAATGCTAGAAATTCTAACAATCAAAATAAAATCTGAAAAATTTTTGAGAAATAATATGAATTATGAGGATCCCAGAAAAACAAAAATCAGAAAATTCTGATCTATCTACATAGAGAAACAATAAAAACAATAGACCATGTACTGCAGACTATTTCAGCAGGATAGAAGATCAAAGTAGGAATTTTAGTATTTTCTGTGAATTTCTTCTGATGCTGAAACTTTGTGTGATTATAACTAACCTTATATGGAGTCAAAAAAAAATTATGGTAATGCAAAATGTACTATTTCTTTCTTTTAAATTTTTTTTTTTTGATCATAGCCAGCAGATTCAGATTCACAGAAAAAAAGAAATTAAAGGAATTGCGATGCTTTACCAAACTCTAATCTAAAACTTCACGTCCGGCCTGGAGGCTCATTACTCCCATGGATCATGACAGTGTACTGGAGTACACCCGCTCAGGAGGTGTGAGTTTTTGATCTAGTTTGGATTTAAGAGAAAACTATTCTACCCTAATGCAACCATGCTCTGATACCAAGATTGGTGAGGACATGCAAGATGAGAATGCAACTATGCAACCCTAAAGGAGATTAGCAAAGATTAACTTAGCAATTTCTTATTTGCATATGATTAGTTCAGCATATAATATCAAAGGAGGTCTAATGAAGAGAACTCGAACGATCAAACGTAAACCTAATTAATGAGACTATCAAAATAACAAAGAAATAGGAATAAGATTCGAACCACACAAGTTAAGCTAGGCAAATTTAATATTTTAGACCTAATCGACACTAGAACATACCTGGCATTAATCTTTCAAGTAGGTCAAGATCACTCATGAAGAGACCTCCCAAATGACAAGACCATACTACAAATTGAGGGCCCTTCTTGTTTTTTGGATTGTGGCAAGTAATTCCTTCCTCTTGAATTCAGAATCTTGGAGAACCCTACAACCAAGAAACCTCGAGATTAGGAACTTGGTAAGATACGTTAGTCATGAAATAGAGAAACTAAAGAAGAATCGATGAAGCATTGTTGAAGAATAATCTTGGCGCCATGGTAGATCACTTGAAATGGATTAGGCCGGCCTCCTTGTGATGGTCTTCTTGATCAGCCTTGAATATTGAAGGGCTAGCTTGAGATTGGAGAAGAAGGAGAGTGTCTTAGGCGTTGGAGATGGAGGAGGAGAAAGTAGGGTTGGCGTGGGATAGGGAGAAGAATTTAGATCTACCACCTAGGCACATAGAACTCACATAGAAGAAACTTTTAATTTTTTTTTCATTTCCTTTCTTTTTACTCATCTAACCATAAGGACTCGGTTTTGACTTGAATTTGTTGGAGTCTCTTCCTGATTCTGGTGCCCACACTAGACTCCAATGCCCAGACTGACCAAAACTTAGTCTAACATCTAGGACTTTTCCTAGACACAATCGTAACCCTAGATATATCATGAGAGACCCTGATAACCAGACCAACTTTAACCTTGGCCTAACCCCCTGGAATCTTGGATACACCACCTGAGACTCAACATGCCGGTGTAGTACAGATCTTGTCCCTCTAGTGGTGTAGTTTATTATGGGAGGGGCGGGCACCATGCCGCAGAGCCCCGAGCCATGATGGAATGTTTCTATTCTAGGAGGGACCGTCGGAGTGTTGCAGGGCCTAGGACCTTAATGGACTACTCCTCTTGGAGGAGGTACAGGTTCCATGTCACGAGGGTCGGAGCCCCTAGTTGCATGGCCATTAGCATGACAGCATGCTACAGGGCCTGGAGCCTGGTGGAGCATGCAATGCGTAGAGCATACGGATGGTGCATTTTATAGCTTGAATTTCTGGCAGGGTAGGCACCACCTCTTGGTGGTTGCAGGTAGCTGGGAACTTTCATGCCACGATCTGAACTTCTGCTGATCTTCCTCCCTTGGCTACTGGTGGGAACTTAGTCTTGGCATGAAGGGGAGCTCTATCTCGGGAGCTTGACCCTGGATGGTGGGAGCATGACCTTGGCTAGGAGCTTGACCCAGGATGGGAGCTGACCTCGGCTGGGGGCTCAACCTCGACAGAATGGAGGAGCTCTATCTCAGTAGCTCAGCCCCGGGAAGCGGGAGCATGACCTTGACGAGAGCTCAACCCTAGATGGAAGTGATAGAAAAGTTCCCTAAGAGCCAATCATTATGAGGGCCTTTTTTGTAAACTTCCAACTCATGTATGACATATTTTCATATTAATAAAGGCATGTGATTCATCATATACTGCTGTATCATGTTTCTGATGATTATGATGAACCCCATAGAATAGGGCAATGGAATTAGGGTTATGATAAAATAACAGTGAGACCTAATTCCTTTAAACCTTAATCTAGAATGTTCCTAGTCGTTGGACCATCGATTCGGGGATCGATGAATCCGAAAAGACTAGCTTATCCTATGTATGCTTAGTTGATGAGGGTGGTTGATCTCATAACCACTTGTGTAGAGACACTAATACAAAGATAAGGGTGCTCATCAGAGTATGAGTACACTGGAACTGATCCGCACCGAGACTATCTTATGGAAGTCTTACTACTTGTCAAAAGATAGATCCCAGAGTAGAAGTTGTGCATGTGATCTTTGGCCCTGAGGTCACCATGGTTCCTTGTGCACACTAAGCCATACTTTGGTTCATACTCATTCATGACATTGCGACATGTACGGGATGTTTTGGGTATAGTAGAAGGTGTACGAAGGATGTGAGTGGACCAACAAGGAATCGATCATTCCTATTAAGAGAAATTGTTATCCCATGCAATCTCTTTGATGAGAGACTCAAGGAGCCTTTGATCAAAGCAGGATGAGATTAGTGGAATCTAATCAGTCATCAGCTGAGTCCTCATAATCGAGCTAAGATTCGATATGATTAAGTGTTAGGGTTTGACATCTATCCATACTTATCACATAATTGGGATAATGGGAGATCGAAAGATTGAATTGCACGGCAACTTACTACTGAAGGGTATTTTGGTATTTTTCATCAAAATTCCTCATCTTTCGGGTAGGCATGACACGTTGCTAGACGTCAATCTTGTCTTGTAGGTTTTCATGAACCAATTGATTTGGTTTTATGAGTCAATTCGATGTGTGATTCGAATTGGACAATTAGATGAGCCAATTTAACCTAATTAGGTCAATCATGTTCGATCGGATTGAATTAGCTCAAACCTAAACCTACTGCTGGATAGATGTAAAACCCAATGGGTCACACACAATAGAGACTTGGCCAAGGAAGTCATTCATGATTTAATTAGGGTCATAGGATCCTAATTGGTTAGCCGGATTACATACTAGCATATGTAGGCTAACCTAATTCCTAACCCAATTGGATTGGATTCGGTTGCTTGCTAATTGGGCTAACCTAATTATGAAAATCCTAAATTAGGTTGAGTCCTAAGTGGGGCTAGCCAAATCAGAGCTTGATCTGATTTTTATTTGGATTTTTGGGCATGTTAGGTGCCATATATGAAGAGTCCCAATGGCATGGGACTCTTGGTACCTAAATGACACCTTAACTTCAAAAAGGCACAGAAGGAGCTACAGACCTCTGATTTGAAAATAAATTATATGGTCCGAAAGCTTATTTAATGTTCTTTCCAATGACACCCTTATTGCATATATTTCACTAATCAATATATGCCGCTTTGAGTGGAGAGAGAAGTGGGAAAGGAAAGTGGCACCCTTTTGGCGCACCCGGGAGAAGTATGGCATGCACAGAAGGACTAAGAGTCCTTCTGTAGATGAAACTCTGGGAGCTTCATCAAAGTGGTACCTCTTATCTTTATCCCCACACCTCTTGGAGAGGATTGATCGGTCAAAGAAGTGGAAGGGGAGGCGTGAAAGCAGAAAGAAATATTGGCGCGTAGATGAAGAGTCGCTTATCTTCATCTGCGCACGCACTATTCTGAGGCAGAGTCCTTCTACCCTTAGGACTCTGCCTATTCCACGTTCTTCAAGATTGAAAGGATGCCTCCTTCCATTCTTCATAACCGGTATATGCCACATGGCATATGGGGAACTGCTCTGGAAAGGGAAAGAACATCAAATAAGACTCTTGAAGCATGAAGAGCCTTATCAGACATGAAAAGTCATATCTGATAAGGAGTCTCGGGATGCTTTTCACACCCCATCTGAATCTATATAAAGGGGGTACGGTGAAATGAGATTAGAGATTTTCGGTCATCAGAAATAGAAGTCCATTTTCCCGAGAGTTATCTGAGTGCCTCTTTCTGTTGTCTCCCTCCGTCCTTCTTTTAAGACAAGACTTGTCTTGTTAAGACAAGGTCTTATCTTTTAGGACAAGGCTTTGTCTTAGGACATAAGCCTAAAGGGTCCTAGGGAAGGGTTGTCCTAAAGCCAAGAGTGCCTTAGGAGAGTGTCTAGAGAGCCATACAGTAGGACAGGGTGTCCTATAGTGGTCAAAGGTCCAAAGGTTGTCATAAGAGTCCTATTGAAGCAAGCAACCGCGGTAGGGATTCGTCCTTGGTTCAAGTCTCGTGTGGATCACCATTGGAGGGCTTGCACTTGTGAGCCTCATGGAAAGGATTGGATTTAGCGATCAATGTTTGTTAATTGACTTTATTTTATGATTCTTTAGTTGTAATTGCCCAAGGGGTTCCTGGGAATTAGGTTTTTCTATACATGTTATACATGTTAGGGTATCTGCTATGAAATTTTATTTTGAAAGTCAATTCCACATGCTGCATGATCCCCGTGATCCTAGGAGAATTTCCATAGTGGTATCAGAGCCCACCTTATGGCATACCAATTATGAATCTATTTGAAGTTTGATGAAATTTCATTACTGGGTCGACCCGAACCCTGTCGAGTCGACCAGGCTAAATTCATATGCATGATTTCTTGTTTCTTTATAAAATGACATGATAATACAATTATATGAAATTTTACATATTAGGGTAATATGTTTAATTTCAGTTTTTATGAAATGCATGATATTATGTCAAGTATGAAATTATGCATGTTGGTTTTACCCTAGTAACTGCTTTGGATTGGGTTAGTCACCATGGCCGTCCGGTCATAGGAGCCAAGTAGGGTTTAAAGGCCCTCTCCTCCAATTCAATGGGTCTCCTATGGCGTGTAGGGTTGCCGCTATGGCCATATCCCATGAACAAGTGAGGTGAACGGGATATTGAAATATCAAGCCATGTTTTGCATATTAGGGTAATATGCTTGTTGTCATATAATGCTATGCATATTAGGGTAATATGCTTGATGACATGAAATTTTATGCATATGCTAGAGTGATATGCATTGTATTTGTTATAAACTTGGTTATCATGTTCAATGTTTATACTTGTAGTAATAAACATTATTATCACGATAGTATTTAGAATGTGTTTTGAGACCATCAAAGCCCTCATCAAAAATAATATTTAGTCATAGTATAAAACTTAGTCTAGATGCAAAACCAGTTAGAGTTTGATCAGCCAATTGGTGTCTAGGCAAGTGGTTCTTGGAAGGTAAATGGAATGAGGTTTATAATTGGTTCTGTTGTTTAACCTGGCCAATCTAATTGGTGTCTAAGAAAAGCAACGGGGGGACCCCCTCACCCCTCCCACTTACCTGGCCAATTTGGTCATATCTAAATCTTAATTTGATAATGCTAATTGGTTAAGTATACTATAAAGTTGCCTTCCTTCATGCTAAGCCAAATTTATGTCAAAGCTATAGTAGGTTTGTTGTGTACACACAAGGCCTACTCTAGGGTTTGATATAAGATTTGTCTTTGTGCACTTAGTGCTTTATAGCATGGTTGGATATGTTGCTTTGTTGTGTACACACAAGGGCAATATAATTTAATCATGGCTATATGGAAATGAAAGGTCCGACTAAACTAAGACTTTATGGTTTGTTGTATACACACAAGGCCATAAGTGTCTTAGAGGAAAAGATAATTATTGAGAATTGCACGGGTTGCAATTGGAAAGGTTATCCTACCTTTGAACTCATGTGTGTTTGTTGTGTACACACAAGGCACTCATGAGGAATAAGGATCTCAACCCCACTAAGGAAACCAGGATGGTTTCTCGCTTACCATAGTTGAGGGTTATGGTATTTGAAGAAAATAGTGGAAGACATAATTAGATATAAAGTCCTAATCTAATTATGAATGTCATAATTTAGTGCTCTACTAATATTGTTCTTTAATTAAATGTAGGACATTTATTTTAATGGCTTCAAACTTATCACTGAGAGGCATCTTTGATGCCAACAAGTTAACCTGTCCAAACTATGTGGATTGGTTGAGGAAGAAAGCTGATGGAGCCTGTTTCCATTGCAGCATGTTTGGGCATTGGAAGAAGGATTGCAAGACTTGTCTTGCAAATGTGAAGCTAGATACAAGTGGTGCATCTAGGGGTTTGTACATGATACAAACCAATTTATCTTTGAGTAATACCATTTCAAATTCATGGGTAGTGGATACCGCATGTGGATCTCACATACGCAATTCATTGCATGGATTCCACAAAATTAGAAATATAAAGAAAGGTGACTTCAAATTATATGGGGCAAGTCGAGAACCCATATATGCTGAAGCTATGGGCACCTATATTCTGTTATTACCTTCGGGTAATATTATAAAGTTGGAAGAATGCTACTATGTGCCAAATATTGTAAGAAACATTATTTCTATACCCTTGTTATTACAACAGGGATATGAAATAAATGTAAAGGGCACTGGTTGCTCTATTCTTCAAAATAATATAATATTTGGGCATGGTAGTTTTGTTAATGGTCTTCTAACTTTGGAACTCAATGATAAAATTTTTCTTATTGATGATAAGAAGAGAAAAAGAGATAATGACAATATCACATATCTCTGGCATTGCCGATTGGGTCATATCAGTGAGTCAAGGATAAACAAGTTAGTCAAAGATAATTACTTTGGCTCTAATGATTTTCAATCATTAGGAACTTGTGAATCTTGTCTCAAAGGAAAAATGACAAAGTCTCCATTCATTGGACATGGAGATAGGGCAACTGAATTGTTAGGTCTAGTACATACTGATATATGTGGACCTATGTCGACTCAGGCCAAAGGAAGATATTCTTATTTCATCACTTTTATTGATGATTTATCAAGGTATGGTCATGTGTATCTAATACAAGTCCGAAGCCTTTGATAAGTTTAAAGAATATCAAAGTATGGTTGAAAAATAAACTGGACTTAGTATTAAAGCTCTTCAGTCTGGTTGAGGAGGGGAATACTTGTCTAGTGAGTTTCTAAACCATCTAAAGGACAAAGGCATTATTTTTGAATGGACCCCTCCTTATACACCCCAGTTAAATGGAGTGGCAGAAAGGATAAATCACACCTTGTTGGACATGGTGAGGTCCATGATGAGCTTCATAGATCTTCCCATTTCCTTCTGGGGACATGTCCTAGATACTGCTACATACATATTAAACAAGGTTCCATCTAAATCAGTGAATAGCACTCCATATGAATTATGGAATAGCAAAAGACCAAATCTTAAGTATTTGAAGATTTGGGGTTGCCATGCTTATGTCAAGAATACCTTTGGACATAAGCTAAGTGCAAGGGCTGATAAATGTAGGTTTGTTGGTTATTCAAAAGAGGGTGTTGGATGCCTCTTTTATAATGCTGCTGAGCAAAAGATAATTGTCAGTAGGCATGCTACATTCTTAGAACAAGAATTTATCTAAGAAGAATGTAGAGATTCTTCACTAGAGTTATGTGAAGAACAGAACCAACAAATCAATGAACCTTCAAGTGAAATTCCTCAACCAGAGGTTCTTGTGGATCAAGAATAACCACAATACACATCTCCTCTCCGAAGGTCAGAGAGGGTGTAGGAAGCACCTCTCAGATATGGCTTTGTCATCGGGGATGATAATGAAGCCAGTATCATACAGGATGATGATCCTGTGACCTATTTGGAAGCTGTCAAGAGTAGAGACTCCGACAAGTGGCTTGGTGCCATGAAATCTGAAATGGACTCCATGTATTCCAATCAGGTTTGGACTTTGGTAGATCCACCTGAAGGAATTAACCCAATAGGGTGTAAATGGGTCTACAAGAAGAAAATTGGAGCAGATCGTCAAGTTGAGACCTACAAGGCTAGACTGGTAGCAAAAGGTTTCAAACAAAGACATGGTGTAGACTATGATGAAACCTTTTCTCCAGTAGCTATGCTCAAGTCCATTTAGATACTGCTTGCCATAGCAGCATACCATGACTATGAGATCTGGCAGATGGATGTAAAGACTACTTTCCTCAATGGAAACCTTGAGGAAGAAGTCTATATGTCACAGCCAGAGGGTTTTGTCCCAAGTGGGAGACCAAATCAGGTATGCAAATTAAAGAAGTCCATTTATGGACTTAAGCAAGCATCGAGGAGTTGGAACATCCATTTTGATGAAACAATCAAAGCATTTGGTTTTGTCAAAAATGTAGATGAACCATGTGTGTATAAGAAGACAAGTGGGAGAGCACTTGTTTTCTTGGTTTTGTATGTGGATGATATACTGATCATTGGGAATGATATCCCTATGTTGCAGTTGGTTAAAACTTGGCTATCATCAATGTTTTCCATGAAGGATTTGGGAGAAGCATCCTATATACTGGGTATAATGATTTATAGAGATAGATCCAAGAGGATGCTGGGATTATCCCAATCCAGGTACATTGACTTGGTGTTGAAGAGATTCAACATGGATGGAAGTAAGAAAGGTTACTTGCCAATGAGTCAAGGCATACAACTCTCTAAGAAAATGTCTTCTAAGACATCAGAAGAAAGAGAGAGGATGGCTATGATTCCTTATGCTTTGGCTATAGGATCGATAATGTATGACATGTTATGTACCAGGCCTGATATCGCTTATGCCTTCAGCATAGTGAGCAGTTTTCAGGCAAATCTAGGAGAGGATCATTGGAGAGCTGTGCAAAATATTCTTAAATACCTGAGAAGGACTAAAGATATTTTTCTAGTATATGGAGGATCTGAATTGAAACTACAAGGTTATACAGATTCTAGTTTTCAATCAGATCCAAATGATAGCAAATCCACATCAGGATATGTCTTCACCCTGAATGGTGGTGCAGTGAGTTAGAAAACTAAAAGCAGCCAACATAGCTGACTCAGTCACTCAGGCAGAGTACATAGCTACAAGTGAAGCCATAAGGGAAGCTGTGTGAATGAAAAAATTCATCACGGAATTGGGCATGGTTCCTACTATAGAACAACTAGTGTCACTTCATTGTGGAAATACTAGAGTTGTTGTGCAAGTTAAGGAACCAAGGTCTCATAATAAGCCCAAGCACATTCTAAGATGCTTCCATCTTGTTCAAGGACAAGATGTTATCATGGAATAAGTTGACACAAAGAACAATATAGCAGACCCATTTACTAAAGCATTAGCCAAGCAGCAGTTAGATCATCACTTAGATTGTATGGGCATAAAATACAAGGGCGATTGGCTTTAGTGCAAGTGGGAGTTTGATAGAAAAGTGCCCTAAGAGACAATCATTATGAGGGCCTTTTTTGTAAACTTCCAACTCATGTATGACATATTTTCATATTAATAAAGGCATGTGATTCATCATATACTACTGTATCATGTTTCTGATGATTATGATGAACCCCATAGAATAGGACAATGGAATTAGAATTTTGATAAAATAACAGTGAGACCTAATTCTTATAAACCTTAATCTAGAATGTTCCTAGTCGTTGGACCATCGATTCGAGGATCGATGAATCCAGAAAGACGAGCTTATCCTATGTATGCTCAGTTGAAGAGGGTGGTTGATCTTACAACCACTTGTGTAGAGACACTAATACAAGGATAAGGGTGCTCATCAGAGTATGAGTACACTGGAACTCATCCACACCAGGACTATCTTATGGAAGTCTTACTACTTGTCAAAAGATAGATCCCAGAGTGGAAGTTGTGCATGTGATCTTTAGACCTGAGGTCACCATGGTTCCTTGTGCACACTAAGCCATACTTTGGTTCATACTCATTCATGACATTGCGACATGTACGGGGTGTTCTGGGTATGGTGGAAGGTGTACGAAGGATGTGAGTGGACCAACAAGGAATCGATCATTCCTAGTAAGGGAATTGTTATCCCATGCAATATTTTCGATGAGAGACTCAAGGAGCCTTTGATCAAAGCAGGATGAGATTAGCGGAATCTAATCAGTCATCAGTTGAGTCCTCATGATTGAGTTGAGATTCAATATGATTAAGTGTTATGGTTTGACATCTATCCATACCTATCACTTAATCGGGATAATGGGAGATCGAAAGATTGAATTGCACGGTAACTTACTACTGAAGGGTATTTTGGCATTTTCCACCAAAATTCCTCATCTTCTGGGTAGGCATGACACGTTGCTAGATGTCAATCTTATCTTGTAGGTTTTCATGAACCAATTGATTTGGTTTCATGAGTCAATTCGATGTGTGATTCGAATTGGACAATTAGATGAGCCAATTTGACCTAATTAGGTCAATCGGGTTCGATCGGATCGAATCGGCTCAAACCTAAACCTACTGCTGGCTAGATGTGGAACCCAATGGGTCACACACAATAGAGACTTGGCCAAGGAAGTTATTCATGATTTAATTAGGGTCATAGGACCCTAATTGGTTAGCCGGATTACATACTAGTATATGTAGGCTAACCTAATTCCTAACCCAATTGGATTGGATTCGATTGCTAGCTAATTGGGATAACCTAATTAAAGAAAACCTAAATTAGGTTGAGTCCTAAGTGGGGATAGCCAAATCAGAGCTTGATCTGATTTTTATTTGGATTTTTGGGCATGTTAGGCACCATATATGAAGAGTCCCAATGGCATGGGACTCTTGGTGCCTAAATGACACCTTAACTTCAAAAAGGCACAGAAGGAGCTACAGACCTCTGATTTGAAAATAAATTATATGGTCAAAAAGCTTATTTAATTCTCTTTCCAATGACACCTATATTGCATATATTTCACTAATCAATATATGCTGCTTTGGGTGGAGTGAAAAGTGGGAAAGGAAAGTGGCGCCCTTTTGGCGCACCCGGGAGAAGTATGGCACGCGTAGAAGGACTAAGAGTCCTTCTACAGATGAAACACTTGGAGCTTCATCAAAGTGGCACCTCTTCACTTTATCCCCACACCTCTTGGAGAGGATTGACCGGTCAAAGAAGTGGAAGGGGCGGCGTGAAAGCAGAAAGAAATATTGGCGTGTAGATGAAGAGTCGCTTCTCTTCATCTGCGCGCGCACTATTCTGAGGCAGAGTCCTTCTGCCCTTAGGACTCTGCCTATTCCATGCTCTTCAAGATTGAAAGGATGGCTCCTTCCATCCTTCATAATCGGTATATGCCACATCGCATATGGGGAACTGCTCTGGAAAGGGAAAGAACATCAAATAAGACTCTTGAAGCATAAAGAGCCTTATCAGACATGAAGAGTCATATCTGATAAGGAGTCTCGGGATGCTTTTCATGCCTCATCTGAATCTATATAAAGAGGGTATGGTGAAATGAGATTAGAGATTTTTGGTCATCAGAAACAGAAGTCCATTTTCCCGAGAGTTATTTGAGTGCCTCTTTCTGTTGTCTCCCTCCCTCCTTTTAAGACAAGACTTGTCTTATTATGACAAGGTCTTATCTTTTAGGACAAGGCTTTGTCTTAGGACATAAGCCTAAGGGGTCCTAGGGAAGGGTTGTCCTAAAGCCAAGTGTGCCTTAGGAGAGTGTCTAGAGAGCCATATAGTAGGACAGGGTGTCCTACAGTGGTCAATGGTCCAAAGGCTGTCCTAAGAGTCCTATTGAAGCAAGCAACCTTGGTAGGGATTCTTCCTTGGTTCAAGTCTCGTGTGGATCACTGTTGGAGGGCTTGCACTTGTGAGCCTCATGGAAAGGATTGGATTTAGTGATCCAGGTATGTTAATTGACTTTATTTTATGATTCATTAGTTGTAATTGCCCATGGGGTTCCTGGGAATTAGGGTTTTCTATACATGTTATACATGTTAGGGTATCATGCTATGAAATTTTATTTTGAAAGTCAATTCCGCATGCTGCATGATCCCCGTGACCTTGGGAGAATTCTCATCAGGAAGCTGACCTCGACCAGAGGCTTGACCTCGGTAGAATGGGGGAGCTTTATCTCGGGAGCTCAATCATTGGAAGTGGGAGCATGACCTCAGCCTGGAGCTCGACCTTGGATGAGAGCTGACCTCGACTGGGAGCTCGATCTCAGTAGAATGGTGGAGCACTTCTCGGGAGCTTGACCACAAAAAGCGGGAGCACAACCTCGACCGAGAGCTCGATCCCGGATGGGAGCTAACCTCGGCCTGGGGCTCAACCTTGGTAAAATAGGGGAGCTCTATCTCAGAAGCTGGACCCTAGAAAGCGAAAGCATGACCTCAACCGAGAGCTCAACCCCGGATGGGAGCTGACCTTGACCGAGGGCTCCACTCTAAAAGGCGAGATTATGCTCCAAGCACCAGGGTGGCTCAACTCTGGATATATGTTTGGTTGCCGTGTCCAGGTGTCACTTTCCAACAGCATGGCGACCAGCAGGTGCCATCGTGGGTTCCATGTCAGTGGTAATGCCACATCAGGTGGCCCCCACTCTCAAGCCCATAGAATGATACGGTGCTCGGGGTGAAGGGAGTATTGATCATGCTGACATGGAGGGATGCACCTTCCTGTGCTATAATGCCTCAAGCACCGGTTCCCTGGAGATCACACTTTTGCACCAATCAAGCTACACCATGTCATCCCTTTCAAAAGGGGGCCATAAATGCTGCGCCTGGCCCAAAGTGACCGCCTCCAAACTGAAGCATCGGCTCCATCGGTTCCAGACACGTTGCAGGCCCAAGTTAGCTAGGGAGGAGAAAGGGCACACACCTTCGACTGGTACGAGGTGATGAGGCTGTAGGCTTTTGAAAGGGACTTGTCCTCTCGCCCCTTAAGGATTTTTTGAGCAATGGGGACAAGGCCTTTCTACAAAGTATCTCTCTTCCTCAGTCTTCTTGATTTAGCATTCAAAGTCTTAGCAGGTTAGCCCCTCATTCAAATTTCTTCTCCTTCTACTTTCCTTATTCTTCTCCTTTGACTTGTGCTGGACGAGATCTCGTAGAGTCTCTAGGTTCTTGTCTCCCCTTTGCTTTCTTCCTTCTTTCCTTATTCTTCATGAATTCTTCCGGCATAGGGCACCACCTCCCGAATTATTCTAGTGAGGTGGGGCCATCTTGTCCGATGCCTCCTTCCTTGGTTAGCAAGGAGGAGGAAGTCCATATTGTGGCCTACAAGGGTCCCCGTTGAATGGGGATTGTCATTGGACCCCCTGCAGCTCCTCCCCCTCCTCTTGCTTCTCCTCCCACTAGGGAGTTGGCCGGTCCCACTGGTATTGCTTTGGTGATGACCTGTAAGGACCTCCTCCGCATCCAGAGCATGTATGGGGTATGGGGTCCCAGATTCCATCCTGCTCTCGATCTTGGGACCAGAGGGGCAAGTTACTTCCAGTGGCCCGAGTTGGATTGCCTTGTATGAAGATTTTTTTTTTGGGGGCCTCCATCTTTCTTTCCACCCCTTCTTTCTTTCCTTCATGAATAACTAGCATCTGGTCCTGACCTAACTCACCCCCAATACCGTCAGGATCATTTTTTGTTTCATTATCCTTTGTCACTTCCATGGGATTGTTGCCCATTTCTTTCTCTTCAGGGTCTTGTTCACCCTGAAGCACCAACCAGTTGACAATGGGTGGTGGTTTGAGGCCCCCCGCTCAGGGGCCATCAAGCTTGACTTGCCCTCTTCCATCAAGGGATGGAAGAGCAAGTGTATGTTCCCCTCAGTTGAGGGGTTGGACTGGGTTTGGAGTGACCCAGACCGCTTCCCTAACCAGTAGTCTACAATCAAGCCAGCAAACAAGGAAATGTATGACCAGCTCATCACTTTTGAGGTCCCAGCTCTTCGGGACTTGTTGACCGAGCGGAACCTCATCATCACCGAAGTCAGCCAGGCTCAACCTCAGGGTAAAGCTTGATGCTGGGCTTTTCTTTCTTCCAAGTCGATCTAGCTTCAACATGGGACTAATCAATTTCTTTTGTTTTATAGGGATGAAATTCACCATGAGCGAGCTCCTCAACATGTCCAAGAAGAGGGTTGCCTCCATGGGGCCCGAAGGGGAGCCTATGAAGAGAGCCCAGGATGAGCCAAGGTGGAGGCCTGGCGAGAAGTCCATTAGAAGGGAGCCTACTGCTACATCGACCGCACTTGGGCCAGTGGTTTAGCATCCAACCCGCAGGCCCAAGAGCAAGGCCAGACCCTTGGAGGGGGCCACGCCAATAGCCCCAACGGCCCCTCCACGAACTGAAGCTCCACCCCAACCAAAGGTGGTAGAGGTGGTGGGAGACACCACCACAGGAAGACCAGCCCCACTGCCCGAAGGTAGGACCATCGGTGGCCAGCCTACTGCCACCGCACTTCCGCTAGTGGCCACACCAGAGTCCTCGGAGCCGTCTACAATGCCAAAGTAGGGGATGAAGAAGGTGTCCCTCTACCTACCTTGGGATGCGAGGCTGATAAGAGACGAGAAGCTGGTAGAGGAGATCCTTAACACCTTCATCTAATCGCAAGATCCCAAGAGAAGAGCGGCCAACAGCTGGTGGATGTTTTCATCAGGGTGTTCCCCCAGCTTCTTTTGGTAAGTCATCTTCTTGATTGCATCATTTTTCTCTTTTGTCCATGGAGGTATCGACTAACATTCTCCATGTAGGTGGTTATCGATGTTCAGCTCCTTCGAGATTCCTGCCAGGGGTTGATGAAGTACGACTATTGTCTCTGCAAGGAGAGAGATGAAGCCCGGACTCTGGCCACCCGGGCTCAAGAACTGGAGGGTTAGGTGAAGGCCCTCCAGGACCAATTGGCCAGCTCCTAGGCGAGGGTGGTGGAGCTAGAAAAGAGATCCACCAAGCTTAACAGAGCTCTAAAGGTAGAAAAGGCGAAGACCCTTTGCCTAGTAGAGAAGGAGGCAAACTCTGTGATAGAGGTTGCTCGCCTTGAGGAAAGGATGCAAACCCTCAAGGCCCAACTTGAAGAAGAGGTGGCCTGGACCACGGTGGCCTTAGAGAAGGCCACGATGGCTGTTGCATTGATGGAGGCGGCAAAGAAGGAAGCCGCCTAGGCCATCCCCCGATTCAAGGCATCCAAAGCCTTTAAGAACAAGGTCACCGAGGCAATCTAAAACTCCTACCACAAGGGGTTCAATGACTTTCGAGTTAAGGCCGGCCACCTATTTGGGCTAAAGGGGCTGGACAACATCCAGCCCAAACTGCGTATCCCCTGCACACCTGAAGTTCCTGCTACTGAGGTGGAGCTAGAGTCAGAGTCGAAGATGGAGGTCGATGCCAGAGTCTTCACTACCCGAGGTGGTGTGGACACTAGAAGCAGAAGCAGAATAAAACCCCACTCAAATAAGGTTAACCTGATTCCACTTTGGATCGAAGATCACTAGGTTAAATTTTTCTTGTAAAGGGCAATTTACTTTCAAGAGTACTGTAATTACTTAGTTTCAATTTCATGAATTCTGTAATTATGTCCTGTCTCAATCTGGGTTCAAATAAGAACTCAATTATAGTTCCATTAGGTTTATTTAAATCAAGTCCAAGCTACTTCTAGTTGAGGTTCACCAAACCACTTGGAGCTTCCAAATCAAGACCTTGGTCCACCAAGCTGGAATTCCACATCACCATGCCAACAAAGCAGCCACCAGGGATGCCACATCATCAGCCACATCACCTTCAAATGGGTGCCTAAAGGGGAGATCGACCAAGCATTTTAAATTCAAAGAAACTGGCCAATCTCCATGAATTTCTCCTTATCCCATGTAACAAGGCCCCATATCCTCCAACCTCCCTTGTAATCCTCCATAATTTTGGGAGTTTTCAAATTTCAAAAGTTTTGTAAGGCTATTAAAAAGCCTTGGATGCCCCATTGTAAAAGGGATTTGATTTTTGGAGATTAATGAAAGTTGAAGTTGAATTGAAGTTTTATGTTTTGAGTGATTGTCTCTAAGCCCCTCTTCCACACCAAACTATTATCTCTTCCAAGCATCCAATGCCCAAGTCAAGAAGAAGGCCTTGGAGTTGGTCAAGCCATCTCAAATCTCTTTCTTTGCTCACAAGTTTTCCATCCCTTCCATATGCATGCCTTTCTTCTTCCTTAACTCTTATTCTTTATGTGCAGGGTCCTTCGAGGTTTTCGAGTTGCAAGCAGGGTCTTCCTTGATAAGGAACCAACAAGCTGAAGCCCAAGTCTAGGGTTCTGATCTATATTATCCAGGTTCTTCAGTTATGAGCGTTGGTAGTTTCAAGGTATGAATCAAAAGAAGGTTGGAAAGCTCATCATGGTAAGTCCACAATCATTAGCCCCTATTATCTAGATCTTCTTCCTTCTAAGTTTAGGATTGTCTCTAATCAAGTAAAAGTTCCATTTCTTGTAATCCTTAAGTCTTATTATGATGAGTACAATGCTAGTGTAATTAGGTTTCTGTTGCCCAGAAATGGTGCCCAAGAGGGGGGGTGAATTGGGTATTTAAAAAATTAAAGCAATATATGTGCTATCAAGTTTTAAGGTGAAGAGTGATAGTGCTCCAAAAATTGTGCAACGGAAGCAATGAAATAAAATGACAATTAAAGAGCAAAAGAATTTAAAGAGAAAGGCAATGCAAACACACAAGAAATATAGTGGTTCGGTGCACCTAGCACCTACATCCACTCCCCAAGCTCCACTTGGAAATTTCCACTATAATCTTTAGATTACAGCCGACTTGTTTTACCAGGCTCACAAGTCAAAACCTTACACACTTGTTTTGGCTTCGGGCTAACAAGCAACCCTAGTTGGTTTTATCAATTGGCTCACCAACAAACCTCACTCACTTGTTTTGGCTTCGGGCTTACAAGCAACCCTAGTTGGTTTTATCAATTGGCTCACCAACAAACCTCACTCTAGTTTCAAATTCCCTTGAAACTAGCTAAAGACAAAAGAATATCAATACAATGAATTAAAAACTAAATAAACTCCTTTTGAGCAATAATAAATTCGTTGAAGCTCTTGATGGAGACTCTTCAAGCCTTTTCCCTTGGAATCTTTGGACCTCACTAAATGCCAAACACTTGAATGTTGGATTCCTCAAAGATGGAAGACTTTTGGCTAAGGAATCTCTTGGTTTTCTCACTCTTTTGGCTTGGAAGTGATTGAAGGCTTTGTACTTTGAATCTACACTTTTTCACTTTGTCTCCTTGTCTTTTTTGAAGTTTGGTGGAGGTTAAATACCTCATTCATGCTGAAACAACTCCACAAGACCGTTAGATTCAAAAATATGGCCGTTTATGGTCGTTAGAAATCAAATCAGAAGTTCAGAAAAACTAGCCGTTATGCCATGAGTCGACCTCATGAGTCGACCTCTGAATCAAGTGTCGACCTCATGAGTCGACCTCCAGTATAATTTAGGCAAAAGTTCAGAATACCATAGTTTTGCCCATTTGAATTCTCAGGCTATGAGTCGACCTCTGGTGTCGACCTCTGGACAGGTGTTGACCTCTGGTGGTCGACCTCTGGAGCGTGCCACTGAGATTTTGCCGTGCCGGCCATGCTGAACTTTTCTTCTCTTCATGAGTCGACCTCTGGTGGTCGACCTTTGACAAGGTGTCGACCTTTGGGGGTCGACCTCTGATCTGAATTTTTCTGAAACTCTTTGAGATGTGCGTGCCATGCTTGAGTTTCTTTAAGCCTTTGTTTCTTTTGTCAAATATTTCTTAACAAGAAGGTCCATTATGAGAATTTTGATCTTGTCCAAGGTAGAAGAGCTCTTTTCCAAATCAAGCAAACTTAGTTTCATCATTGTACTTTTGATACTCTTTTTGAATAACCTAAGTCCTGAAACTTTATCTAGAGATGAAACATTAGTCCAAATATATACTCAACCTTTTGTTAATCATCAAAACTAAGGAGCCAAAGCCAACAATCTCCCCCTTTTTGATGATGACAAAACCTTGAGTATATATGCAATTAAGTCCAAAAGCAAGATATAGCAATAATAAAATATTTTCAAAGAATCCTTACATGCATGAGTGTATCATAAAAATTTACTTTTCATCTTCTTTTTGTGAAAATATTTTCAAGAGTCAAAAAGATTTTACTTTTTATTTACTTCTTTCTTTTTGTGAAAACATTCTCATGAGTCAAAAAGGTATGAATCATATAAACTTTACTACTCATAAGACGGAGATCTCATAAATACATATATACTTTACTAAATTTGATCTCATAAATACATATATACTTTACTACTCCCCCTTTTTGTCAAGAATCAAAAAGTTCATTTTTGTAGTGAAAGATATATTAATGAAACTTATGTTCAATTATAATGAAGTATTTAGGTGAATAAACTACATGCTCCCCCTCAATTTGTGCATTCAATAAAATATTCTAACTTGAGGGTTTAAAAAAGGTAAATATTAAGAGCTGGTATCAGATAAAATGGCACAAGATAGATAAAAACAGATGTATTCAGTTACAAAATTACTTACAAAGTAGGCACAAAATACTGATACAACAGATCATACAAAAGCAAACTAAGAGGCTACTCCTCATCAGAAGGTATATCAAAAGATACAGGAGCCATGATCCTAGATGAGGATTTTGGAGTCCTATGAGAGGAACTCCGAGTCCTCAGAGAGGGACCAGACCTAGGGGTAGTCCTACGAGATCTATATATCCTAGGTAAGGGCTCCACAGATGTCGAGATAGAGGCAGTAGCTGAAGGAGTGGACGGATCAGTATGCTGAGTAGACTGAGCTGGAGTCTGCCTGCTGACTAGCTCATAAGCTGTGGGATCATCAATGTCTGTCTCTGTATGCTCATCTATGTCATCTGGAATCCCAGTGATAGTCTCAAAAAGAGACTCTGTAAGCTCAGCAACAACTGGCTCGTTTGTGGCTGGAGGAGCTGTACTCGGAAGATCTGTAGCTGGAGGATCAGTAGCAGGGGGTATCTCTGGAATCGAATCTGCAGGTGGAACCTCAGAACTCCCTGCTCCAGGCTGATCTCCATCACTGTCACTGTATCCACTGGAGCCATCATCATCATCATCATCATCATCATCATCATGTGGAGGAGATACTGTCGGATCTGCAGTCCCTGATGGCAGTGCTAATCTCAATAAGCTGAGGATCTGTCTGAATCCTGTATCCATACTAGCTGAGAGAGCACCAATGCGTGTGTCTGTGTGTATCTGCAGATCATGAAGCTCCTGCCGTACACCAGTGATCTCTGTCCGGACCTCTAAAATCTGATCAGTCACTCTCTGCTCGAAGTCCGATATCCTCACTGAAGTCCTCCGTGGTGTAGCAGTAATAGTAGGAGCTGGAGCTGATGAGGGTGGTGGCATGAATGGCTCAGGCTCCGCAGTCTCTGTCTCCGGTGCTGGGCGAGGAGGTGTACCATGATCAGTAGGCTCTGAAGGCCCTGCCTCAGCAGCTCGGATCTCATCCTCCTCATCTGGCTCCTGGCCAGACTCTCGTCGTACCCATCGGTCACTAATCAGTCGAAATCCCATCCTATGTAGGGATTTCTCTCCATAAGTGTCAGTGTGCTGTAGCTGACTGAAGGGTATGCCGTCAAATGAGACACCATGCTCTCTGAATATCTGAGTCAGTCCCATGCCGTACGGCTGAACAAGTCTCCTGTGAGAAGCTGCCTCACCCATCTGCTGAAGCATGATCCTGGGAAGGTTGATGGGAGTCCGCTGACTCAGGGACACCATCAACACCAGCTCACGCTCAGTGATAAAATCGAATCTCCCGCTCTTCGGAATCAAGATACGGGCGATGATGTGATGCAGCACTCTCATCTCCAGTGAAAGCTGGTTAGCGGCTACTATGGAAATGCCGCTAACATCCTCACGCTCTAGGATACACCTGAAGGCGTGCTCTCTGTCGCTAATCATAGTGGCAGCAGTGCCATGAAGTGGAATCCTCCAGATGCGACTGATGACCTCCGGTGTCACTGGTATCTCAATCCCTCGTACTGTAGCAGACCATCCAATGCCATCAGTGGCCATGGATCCATAAAACTCTCTGATGAGGTCTGGGTAGAATCTCTCGGACATCGTACAAAAATGAACCAGACCAGCATCTCTCAGTACATCTCCAATGAAGAAGTGATGCTGATCCCAGAATGGTATATCCACGCGCCTCCCACTAGCAATGCTCTTCCGGACCAAGCTGGCTGGCACTGGTGCAGGTGGCTCTGGGGTCGGCTCACGCTCATGTCTGACCTTTCGTCGCCGCTCAGTACTACCCTGGCCTTGTTCCAATCTCCCTTTCCTTACTGCCTGGTGTTTTCTCGGACCCATGTGAAAGGAAGAGGGGTAACTTAGGGAGAAATGCAAAGAGGTAAGGCTAAGTGGAAAAGAGAGGAAAAGAGAGGTTCACGGACTGTGAAAATGAGGAGAATGTGAAATGGTGAAATAGGGTTTGTGAGAATGGAGAAAATAGAAAGTAAATGGAGAAAGAGTAAGAAACGGAGGGTAGAAATAAGTGTTTTCAATTGAAAAACAACCGGGATTTGAGGGTAGATAGGTGCGAAGGCTTTCGGTTGTCCAAAAACAAGAATACGGTCAAAAAGAGGGTTGATTCCAAGAAAAGCAAGAGGAGAGGAGAGGATTTCCCAAAAAGGTGAAGGAGAAGGGTGGAAATCCACTATTTAGGGGTTTAGGAAAGTTTGGAGGGGGACCATACGAAGAAGAAATGAAAAAAGAATGAAGAAAATAGCTTGCGAATGGGTTTTAAAAATGCAGGTTTTCGTTCAAGTGTCGACCTCTGAAAATTTTCAGGGGTCGACCTCAAGTGTCGACCTCCAAAACTTAGGTGTCGACCTCAAGTGTCGACCTCCGAAAACCTCAAGTGTCGACCTTCAACAATTAATTACCTAAAATAAAATTCTGTAAAATTTAAAAAAATTGATAAAATTTAGAGAAATAACCTTTAAACATATTTGAGAATTTATAAATCATTTTTGAGAAATTTTGATGAAAATAGAAGAGTTTCAAGCGAAAGGATCAATGACTCCCAGTTCTCTTCTGATCATACAAAATCTATCTTCATTCAATGGTTTTGTGAATATATCAGCCAATTGATAATCAGTACATATAAATTCTAACAACACATTAGAGTTTTGAACGTGATCTCTTATGAAGTGATGTCTTATTTCAATGTGTTTGCTTCTTGAATGTTGTACAGGATTTTTCGTTAAATTGATTGCACTAGTATTATCACATCTTATGGGTGTCTTAGTTAATTTGATGCCAAAGTCCTCGAGTTGTTGTTTGATCCATAGAATCTGAGCACAACAGCTTCCAGCTGCTATATATTCGGCTTCCGCCGTAGATAGAGCAACCGAATTCTGTTTCTTACTGCTCCATGAAATCAAATTAACTCCTAGGAATTGACAAGTTCCACTAGTACTTTTACAATCAAGTTTACACCCAGCAAAATCAGCATCAGAATATGCAATTAATTCATATGATGACTCTCTAGAGTACCAAAGACCAATTTCGATAGACCCAGATAAGTATCTAAATATACGTTTTACAGCTAAGAGATGTGATTCTTTAGGAGCAGACTGAAAATGTGCACACATACAAACACTAAACATTATATCTGGTCTACTGGCAGTTAGATATAGCAATGAACCAATCATGCCTCTATATAATTTTTGGTCTACTGATTTACCACATTCATCTTTGTCTAATTTACATGAAGAGCTCATAGGGGTACCTATTGGTTTGGTAGTCTCCATCCCAAACTTTTTCAATATCTCCCTTGTGTACTTGGCTTGGTTGATGGAGATCCCCTCTTTGGTTTGCTTAATTTGGAGTCCGAGGAAGAAGTTGAGTTCTCCCATCATGCTCATCTCGAACTCACTCTGCATTAACTTAGCAAATTCTTGACAAAGACATTCGTTAGTAGCACCAAAAATAATATCATCTACATATATTTGTACTACTAAGAGATCATCATTTTTCTTTTTCAAAAACAATGTATTATCTACATTATCTCTAGAGAAATCATTTTTCATCAAAAATGAACTTAATCTATCATACCAAGCTCTAGGAGCTTGCTTTAAACCATACAATGCTTTATGCAATTTAAAGACATGATTAGGAAATTCATGATTTTCAAAACCAGGAGGTTGTTCAACATAAACCTCCTCTTCAATAAATCCATTTAAAAAGGCACTCTTTACATCCATTTGAAATAACTTGAAATCCATAAAACAAGCAAAATCAAGTAAAAGTCTAATTGCTTCTAGCCTAGCAACAGGAGCAAAGGTTTCATCAAAGTCGATCCCTTCTTCCTGGTTGTAGCCTTTAGCAACAAGTCTAGCTTTGTTTCTAGTTACAATACCATGTTCATCAAGTTTATTTCTAAAAACCCATTTTGTGCCAATTACAGAAACATTAAGGGGTCTTTCAGTTAAAGTCCAAACATTATTTCTTTTAAATTGATTTAGTTCATCTTGCATAGCATTAATCCAGTTACAATCTTTTTCAGCTTCTTCTATTGACTTAGGCTCTATCTGAGATACAAAAGCTAAGTAATCACAAACATTTCTAATAGAAGAGCGTGTACTTACCCCCTTTGATGGATCACCAATTATTAGCTCTTTAGGGTGTCCGTGTGCATACCTCCATTCTTTAGGTAATGGTTTTGGTGAAGTTGCATTGATTTCTTGAATTTGATCTTGACTTTCTTGATCATCATCTCCTTTGGGCTCATCTTCATTGATTGTCAATTGTTCAAGCTTCTTTGTACCTGTTTCAACATCAATAGAATCTTCTTTTCTAGAAGATTTTTCGTTAGATTCATCAAACACTATATGAATTGATTCTTCAACCAGAAGAGTTCTTCTGTTGAAGACCCTGTATGCCTTGCTAGAAGTAGAGTATCCTAAGAAGATACCCTCATCTGACTTGGCATCAAATTTACTGATATTATCTTTGCCATTGTTTAATATGAAACAGCGGCAACCAAATACACGAAAATACTTGAGATTAGGTTTTCGATTTTTCCAAAGCTCATATGGTGTTTTCTTCAAAATAGGTCGAATTAAAACACGATTTAAAATGTAACAGGAAGTATTAATGGCTTCTGCCCAAAAATATCTAGGTAAATCATTTTCGCAAAGCATTGTGCGTGCCATTTCTTCAAGAGTCCTGTTCTTTCTTTCTACCACCCCATTTTGTTGAGGTGTCCTAGGTGCAGAGAAATTATGACTAATACCATTTTCATTATAAAAAGCTTCAAAATCATGATTTTCAAATTCAGTTCCATGATCACTATGCAAAGAAACAATAGTGAGATCTTTTTCGTTTGAAACCCTTTTATGAAATTTAACAAAAGCTGAAAATGTTTCATCTTTATGAGCTAAAAACATTACCCAAGTAAATCGTGAGTAATCATCTACAATTACTAGCCCATATTTTTTACCTCCCAAACTAGTTGTTCTGGTTGGTCCAAAGAGGTCCATATGCAATAATTCAAGGGGTCTAGTAGTAGATACTACTCCTTTAGGTTTGAAAGTAGATTTGGTTTGTTTTCCAAATTGACATGCAGCACAAATTTTATCTTTTTCAAAAGTGAGTTTTGGCAATTCTTTTACAAGATTCTTTTTGCTTAATTTTGAAATCAACTGCATACTAGCATGCCCTAGCCTACAATGCCAAAGCCAACTAGTTTCACTTGCCTTGGCTTCCTTAGCCACTAGGCATTGACCACTTTCCATGGCTAGATCATCAAGATCAACCATGTAAATGTTTCCATGCCTAAGACCAGTGAACTTGATGCCATCGACATCTAGACTAGATACCATGCACAAAGATGATTCAAAAATTACTTTAAAACCTTTATCACAAAACTGACTAATGCTAAAAAGATTATGCTTCAAGCCATCAACAAATAATACATTATCTACATAAGCATTAGGGGTGATATGGATTTTACCAATTCCGACAATTTTGCCTTTTCCATTATCACCAAAGGTAATGTTTCCACCATCAATAGCAGCTAGTGATGAGAATTGCTTCACATCCCCAGTCATGTGCCTTGAGCAACCACTATCCAGATACCACATTCTTCTTTTATTTTTGGTTGCAAGGCACACCTGCAAAAATTGATCAAGTTGAAACTTTAGGTACCCAAGTCATCTTGGGTCCTTTAGGGTTAGTCAAATTGGTTCCTTTTGCAACCCAAATCTTTTTAAAGGTATTTAATTTTCTTCTATTGCAAACATATGATTTATGACCTACTTTACCACATGCATAGCAGGTAATATTAGAAGATGCTGGTATGAAAAAAATTTTGTAAAGTTTTTGTTGATTGTGTGGCTTAAATCCAAGTCCAGCTTTATTAAACACTGCATGTTGACTATTTAAAAGCATATTTAGTTTTTCTAAACTAAAAGTAAACTTTTCTATAAAAGGTTTTACTTTTTCTAACTCTTCCTTGTAATTCTTATTTTGAAGCAATAGTTCTTTATTTTGTTTTTCAATGTTCTCATTAGTTTTAAGACTTCTATTATTTTTCAAAGAATTATTTTCTTTTAAAAGATTATCTTTATCATTTGTCAAAGTCTTTACATGTTCTTTTAATTTCTTGTTTTCTTGAGTTAAATTTTCAATTTCACTTGAAAACTTTTCTGAATTTTTGGTAAGCTCAAAATTTTGCTTTCTTAATTTCTTATTTTTCAATTTTAATTTTTATATTCCATTACTAAGTCATCAAAAGCATCATGCAATTCATTGAAAGTGAATTCAGTTTCAGGTTCAGAATTTACCTCATTATCTTCGTTGGCCATGAAACATAAGTTGGCGACTACCTGCTGCTCTTCTTCACTGCTGGAGTCCTCACTCTCACTCCAGGTAGCCATCATGGCTTTCTTTCTCAACATCCTTCGACTCTTTTTAAGCAAAGGGCTATCCGTTTTGTAATGTCCAGGCTTCTTGCACTCGAAGCAGATGGGTGGATCCCTTTCTTTGTCTTTGTCTTTCTCCTTATTGTGATCACCTTTTTATGGCCTTTTCTTGTAGAAGCCCTTCTTCTTTCTCATGAATCTTTTAAATTTTCTTGTAATGAGGGCTGTCTCATCATCATCAGCTTCTTCTTCTGATTCATCACTTGACTTTTCTTTTGTAGTGGACTTGAAGGCTATGGCTTTCTTTTTCTTGTCATTATCCACTGTCTTCTGCTTTAGTGAAAGCTCGTAGGTCATCAGTGATCCAAGATGCTGCTCGAGAGGTAGAATGTTGACATCCTTGGCTTCTTCTATGGCTGTAACTTTCGCATCCCATGAAGCCGGAAGAGACCTGAGAAGTTTGTTAACCAGTTCACCATTAGATATAATTTTTCCCAAACTCCTCATACCATTTACTATATTGGTAAATCTAGTATACATTTCACTTATACTTTCAGTTGGTTCCATCCTGAACATCTCATACTTATGAATGAGCATGTTCACCTTAGTGGTCTTCACTTGGTGTGTACCCTCATGGGTAACCTCAAGTGTATCCCAAATTTCTTTGGCAGAAATACAATTTGATATTCTGTTGAATTCACTAGGGTCAAGTGCATAGAATAGCAAATTCATCGCCTTAGCATTTAACTCAGCTTGTTTGATGTCATTGTCATCCCATTCTTCTTCAGATTTCGGGATGATAATGCCATTAACCAAGTGAGTGGGCTGATGAGGCCCTTTCGTAATTACTCTCCATATATGATAATCTACAGCTTGTAAATAAATACGCATACGAGTTTTCCAATATGTGTAGTTTGTGCCATTAAAGAAAGGAGGGCGATTTGATGCTTGCCCTTCAACTATACCCATTCCAATTGGGGCGGCCATGATCTTTCACTCAAGATCGTTGGACCTACAAGAGAGTACCGGTGCTCTGATACCACTTGTTGCCCAGAAATGGTGCCCAAGAGGAGGGGTGAATTGGGTATTTAAAAAATTAAAGCAATATATGTGCTATCAAGTTTTAAGGTGAAGAGTGATAGTGCTCCAAAAATTGTGCAATGGAAGCAATGAAATAAAATGACAATTAAAGAGCAAAAGAATTTAAAGAGAAAGGCAATGCAAACACACAAGAAATATAGTGGTTCGGTGCACCTAGCACCTACATCCACTCCCCAAGCTCCACTTGGGAATTTCTACTATAATCTTTAGATTACAGCCGACTTGTTTTACCAGGCTCACAAGTCAAAACCTTACACACTTGTTTTGGCTTCGAGCTAACAAGCAACCCTAGTTGGTTTTATCAATTGGCTCACCAACAAACCTCACTCACTTGTTTTGGCTTCGGGCTTACAAGCAACCCTAGTTGGTTTTATCAATTGGCTCACCAACAAACCTCACTCTAGTTTCAAATTCCCTTGAAACTAGCTAAAGACAAAAGAATATCAATACAATGAATTAAAAACTAAACAAACTCCTTTTGAGCAATAATAAATTCGTTGAAGCTCTTGATGGAGACTCTTCAAGCCTTTTCCCTTGGAATCTTTGGACCTCACTAAATGCCAAACACTTGAATGTTGGATTCCTCAAAGATGGAAGACTTTTGGCTAAGGAATCTCTTGGTTTTCTCACTCTTTTGGCTTGGAAGTGATTGAAGGCTTTGTACTTTGAATCTACACTTTTTCACTTTGTCTCCTTGTCTTTTTTGAAGTTTGGTGGAGGTTAAATACCTCATTCATGCTGAAACAACTCCACAAGACCGTTAGATTCAAAAATATGGCCGTTTATGGCCGTTAGAAATCAAATCAGAAGTTCAGAAAAACTAGCCGTTATGCCATGAGTCGACCTCATGAGTCGACCTCTGAATCAAGTGTCGACCTCATGAGTCGACCTCCAGTATAATTTAGGCAAAAGTTCAGAATACCATAGTTCTGCCCATTTGAATTCTCAGGCTATGAGTCGACCTCTGGTGTCGACCTCTGGATAGGTGTTGACCTCTGGTGGTCGACCTCTAGAGCGTGCCACTGAGATTTTGTCGTGCCGGCCATGCTGAACTTTTCTTCTCTTCATGAGTCGACCTCTGGTGGTCGACCTTTGACAAGGTGTCGACCTCTGGGGGTCAACCTCTGATCTGAATTTTTCTGAAACTCTTTGAGATGTGCGTGCCATGCTTGAGTTTCTTTAAGCCTTTGTTTCTTTTGTCAAATATTTCTTAACAAGAAGGTCCATTATGAGAATTTTGATCTTGTCCAAGGTAGAAAAGCTCTTTTCCAAATCAGGCAAACTTAGTTTCATCATTGTACTTTTGATACTCTTTTTGAATAACCTAAGTCCTGAAACTTTATCTAGAGATGAAACATTAGTCCAAATATATACTCAACCTTTTGTTAATCATCAAAACTAAGGAGCCAAAGCCAACAGTTTCTTTGCTCTACAAACCATAATCTAAATATTAATCATATGCTTGCCGCATTATCTTGGTATCAGAGCATGGTTGCATTAGGGTAGAATAGTTTTCTTTAAATCCAAGCAAGATCTAAAATTCACGCCTCCTGAGCGGGTGTACTCCAGTAAACTATCACGACCCATGGGAATAATGAGCCCCTGGCCGGACATGAATTTTTTAGATTGAAGTTTGGGTAAGCCATTGCACTTGTTTGATTAGGTTCTGTTTTCTAAAAATTTGCATCTATTTACTGTAATCCGTCTGCATCTCCAAAGGCAAGTCACTAATTTTTTGTTAAAATGTTTTTTTCTTGTTCTTTTTTAAGTCAGTTATCACCATATTAAATTTCATCATCAGAAAAAAATTATAAAAAAAATAAAAATTTTTGCAGTTCGACACTATCATTAGGGTTCTGTTCTGTCCTTTTTATTTATCTTCATTTGTAGGATCTGCTTAGAGTAGTACGGATTTTAGTTTTAAAATTACTTTCATCTGCATTGAAACATATAAGTTAGGAATCCTCTGTGACTTTTTCAGAATTTTTGGACATTCTTTATATCACATTTTCCACACCACTTTCAAACTGCAACACACTTCTGCAGCACCTTTGCATTTCATTCATCTCATGAGAAATCAAATTAAGGGCATCAATTTGACATAGGGTCAGGGTTTCATCACCTGTCCCTAGCCCAAAAATCACCAACCAGCATATTGATCTCAGCCTGTTAATTAAAATTGAGTAGAACGTTAATTGCCCTAGTGGGTTAGGGACACCAACAAGTTGGGTTCAGGTTAGGGTCAAGTTAACTGTGTCAGCTAATTGGTGTGTGCTTACTGGCTTGGTGTCTAGGATTGGTGCATCAGGGCTTGTGATTTGGTCTACCTACCTGGCCAATCTCATATTGGTGTCTAAGGTTGGCAATCAGGGACCTTCACTCCCCTCCACCTACCTGGCTAAGTCCCATAAGTACTACTAGCTAGTTGGTTCACTTAATTAGACCTCTAATTTGTGCTCTAGGTCTAGAAAAACCTTAGCTCAAGCTTGAGTCCATTTGCATGCATGACAACTAGAGTAGGGACACCATATTCACCAATCCAAGCCCATTCAAGTGTAGCCATGGACCAAAACTTAGGGAATTTGATCAAAGGCCTAAATGATCAAGTGGCCCAACTGACTAAGAGTTTAACTGAGCAATTGGCCCAAACAAATAAGAATGTGGCACAAACCAACCAAGACATGAATGAGCAGTTAGCCCACATCACTACTAGGTTGGATCAATTAGAGGCTAGAACCCCTGAAAGCAATCATGAAGCCCAGACTGAGCCTGAGCCTAGTCTTGCACCTGAACTCGAGACCCCATTGAACCCTAGAAGGATTCCATATCAAAACCCTCTCTACGAAACAAACCCTAAGAGATCTCTCCAAGATCAGTTTTATGATCCAATTCCTAGAGGACCCCACCCTGATCAAACCATTGATCCCAACCCAAGGAGGTTCCATCATGAGCCTAACTATGAACCCAATGTCAGGAGACCCACCCCAATTCACTTTGATCAAGATATCCGAACCATGAAGAACATTAGGCTGGAAGCTCCCACCTTTGATGGAATTGTAGATCCTAAGATCTACATTGATTGGGAAGGTGAGATGGACCAGTATTTTGACTGGTTTGAGATGAGTGAAGAGCGCAAGTGTAAGTTTGCAAAGCTTAAACTTGTGCGTCAAGCTAGGTTATATTGCGAAAATGTTGAGAGACTCACTAGACAGAGAGGTGATGCGCCCATAGTGACCTGGCGAGCTATGAAACTTAGGCTTAGGGAGAAATACCTTCCTATGTCCTACCACCAAAGACTCCTAGATCAATGGCAAAGACTCACTCAAGGAAATAGGAGTGTTGCAGAGTACATAGCAAAGTTTGATGAATTCATTATGAGGTGCAATGTTGATGAATCTGAGTCGGTGACCTTGTCTAGATTTCGAGCCAGATTGAGGGAAGAAATTCAAAGAGAATTGTTCTTGCGAGAGGTACATGACCTAGAATTGGCCTATCAGATAGCTATGGATGCTGAGAGATTCCATTGAGGTCCAATCTATCGTAGGCCCGAAGCCCCTAGGACTAGTGCACCTTACCAGCAGTCAGGATCCAATCAGCCTAGAATCAACCGACCCAATCCTAATGTGCCTGTGACCCGAAGAGATGACAAGGAAAAAACACTTGAGACCCAAAGAACTCCAAAGGCCTGTTTCAAGTGTAACAAAGTGGGTCACTATTCTAGCAGCTGTCCCAATAGAGCCCTACACATAGGGGATGTAGAAGAGGAAGCCGTAGAATCCCAAGGTGAATTTGAGGAGGAAGTATACCAGGCAGATGAGAACTTGGCTGAAGAGTATGAGGAAGAGGAAGTCCTGGTAGATCAAGATCTGATAGGAGTGGTTAGGTGTATTCTCACCCAGGCTATAACCCAAGAAGATTGGCGTAGGACTAGCATCGTACAGACATTCATTAAGATAGGTGAGAAAGTATGCAAAGTCATTTTAGATAGTGGTAGCTGTGTCAATGCCATATCTACCAACACAGTAAAAACCCTAGGATTGCGCACCGTACCCCTCCCCAATCCCTATAAGGTATCCTGGATAGACTCAACCATGATTTCCATTAAGTCTAGGTGCCTAGTAACCATTCAGTTCCAATCTTACCTAGAGAAAGTATGGTGTGATGTACTTCCAATGGGAGTAAGTAGCATAATCCTAGGCCGACCATGGTTGTACGATCTTGATGTAACACTCTATGGTCGTTCGAATTCATGCTCATTTACTCATAATGGAAAGAAGATCGTAATCCATTCTTCTCCACCTAAGAACCCTATTAAGAGAGGATCAAGCCAATTGAGTGATAAGGAAAAAGGGATAAACGTGATCACTGCTAAAGAAATGGAGCAAGAAATTCACAATGGATCACCTGTTTGGATTTTAACCATTAAGGATCATCAAGAACCTCTTTCAAAAGAATAACCACCAAAAGTCAGTGAAGTGCTAGAGGAGTTCAAAGACATGTTCCCCGACGACTTACCCGACCAACTCCCACCTCTTAGGGATATACAACATGCGATAGATTTAGTCCTCGGAGCAACCCTACCGAACCTTCCCCATTATAGAATGAACCCTACCGAGGACCAAGAATTACAACGACAAGTAGGAGAACTCCTATAGAAAAGATTCATTAGGGAAAGTTTGAGTCCATGCGCAATCCCAACCTTACTTACCCCTAAGAAAGATGGCACATGGAGAATGTGTGTTGATAGTCATGCCATAAATAAAATCACGATGAAGTATAGGTTTCCCATCCCCTGCTTGGATGATATGTTAGATATAATGGCCGGTGCAACTATATTTTCTAAGATTGACCTGAAGAGCGGCTATCACCAAGTTAGGATCAGACCAGGGGATGAATGGAAGACTGCTTTTAAAACTAAGGACGGGTTATTTGATTGGGTAGTCATGCCTTTTGGGTTATCAAACGCCCCTAGCACTTTTATGCGAATCATGAATCAAGTCCTACGAGCCTTTATCGGGAAATTTGTTGTCGTTTACTTTGACGACATACTAATCTATAGTAGGACTAGAGAAGATCATCAACAACATCTGAGGCAGGTCTGTTTAGCACTTAGGAAAGATAACCTCTATGCCAACCTAAAGAAATGTGCTTTCATGACTACTAGAGTTATCTTCCTAGGATTTGTTGTGACCCCTGAAGGAGTATCCGCTGACCCTGAGAAGGTTAAGGCAATTGTAGAGTGGCCAACACCTAATAATATTCATGAAATAAGAAGTTTTCATGGCCTCGCTACGTTTTATCAAAGATTTATTAGAGGGTTTAGCACCATAGTTGCCCCTATCACGGATTGTATTAGGAAGGGCCATTTTGAATGGAAGAAGTCAGCTGATAAGGCCTTCCTTCACATCAAAGATAAGATGACCCAAGCACCAGTCTTAAGGCTACCCGATTTTTCTAGGGTCTTTGAAGTAGCATGCGAAGCTTCGGGAGTAGGGATTGGTGGAGTTCTGAGTCAAGAGAACCATCTCGTAGCATTCTTTAGTGAGAAACTGAATGAAGCCAGGAAGAAATACTCCACATATGATCGGGAGCTTTATACAGTAGTTCAAGCATTAAGGTATTGGAGGCATTATCTCCTACCGCAAGAATTTGTTTTATTTTCAGACCATGAAGCCCTTAGGTTTTTGAGTTCCCAAAAGAAACTAAACCTTAGGCATGCCAAATGGGTAGAATACATCCAATCCTATACTTTTGTCCTAAAACATCAATCAGGAACTGACAATAAGGTAGCTGATGCCCTAAGTCATAGAACGTTACTTTTATCTTCAGTCAGTACTGAAGTCATAGGTTTTGAAAGACTTTGGTGCGGGCACCAGACTCAGAAGAAGACTTCAGAGCTCCATCTGGATCTCTGATTGACCTTGTCCGAAGAATTAGGGTTTTCTGGTTTGTAATAAGGGTTGACTTGATCATCTCAATTTTAGCTTGAGTCTGTATTCCCTGCAATTTATTTTTGTTGAGTCATGTTGACTCAGTAGTGGTCTAGGACTTCAACCTGGGTGTCACATTTTCTCCCAAGGCCAAGCAAGTGGGTGCCACACTCCCAGCCACACTCCCAGCCACACGCCTGAGTCCAGGGGGCGCCACATCTCCATCTAGTATGCTCTGGTCCCCACACCACAAGATAGCAGGTCCCTTCTCTCATGCGCCACTTAAGGAGAAGACAATCTGGGATCCACAATTCAATGGGGCGGCCAAGGAGTTTCCATAAGAGCCAAGCTATGAAAAGATAGGAGCAAAGCTTGGGGAGGAAGACTAGGAGGTGCCCAAGTAATTCCAAATAAAACTAGGTATGAAAGGAAGGAAATTTCTTTTGAAGAGCAAGGTTAGGAGGCGCCCAAATACTTCCAAATAAGACCGAGCATGGAAGGAAAAATATTTTTTCTTGAAGAGCAAGGCTAGGAGGTGCCACCCACTTTCCTTTTGAAGCCACCAATCAGCATTTTTGGAACCTTTTGGCCGGCCATAATGTGTGGGAATTGATCCTACAAACCTAATTTGAAGATCCCCCTCATTAGCCCCACATGGGAAGATGTAAAACCCTACTCTCTTGTAAAGTCCTATAAATTAAACCCCTCTTGTAAATTTTAAAGTAATCTGATGAATGAATCCAATTTATGTGTGAGCAAACTCTGTGTTTTCTCTCTTCCGCACTTGCATCCAGGTGTTGAGCTCCGTGAGGGAGTAAATCCGGGTTCCCCAGGAACCTTGAGGAGGTGTGAGATCTCCAACCCCAAAATCCTAGGTTAGCCACTTCACTCCAAAACCCTAGCCGCCCATAATTCTCCTCCCTCCACCAAACCCTAGCCTATCCCACCTCCAACGGCCCCTCTCTCCAAGTCAAGGCCGACCACCAGCATCCGGGTCCAGTTCGGATACTTCAGATTCAGAGCAAATTCTAGAGGGAGCCAAATCAACCTTTATGAGAATCCGGATTTCAGCAACATCAGCTTTCAAGTTCTTCAATCTGGTAAATCCTTCCTCGAGTATCTGATTCCATCACTTGTTCTTCTTCTTTCCCAGATCTTGAGTTCAGGAGAAGCTGACTCAGCCACAGGACCAGTATTGGAGGATCCATTGTGAAGATATCCGAATCCGAGGATCCAACAATCTGCTCGAGAGAGTTCTTCCACCAAACTTTGTGAAGATCACTGTCTGGTTGGTAACCCATCTCTTCTCTTTATTTATGTCCTGTTGAAAGTTCAGAGCAAAACCCTAGGTCTGGGAGTTTCTCAACCCCCAGTGATCCGTTACTTCTGAACCACTTTGATAACCTGATTTCTTTTAAATTGTGCTTTCAATTATTACCTAGTTTCTTTCAATTTAGTTTAGCTTTTCTTTAAGTCAAAGCCAATTTCAGAAAATATATATATATAAAAAAAGAATTAATCTTAATTTATTTCCGCATTGCATCATCTCTTCTTTCGTTCATCAGACTTAAGGAGCAGTACGAAACCTGTCCAGATTTTGGTGAAATTTATCAGATTTTGCATCAAGGACCATCTAGTTATCATAGTGACTATACCCTTCTAGATGGTTATCTTTTTCGAGAAAATAGGCTTTGCATCCCAAGAACCTCCTTAAGAGATTTTTTAGTTTGGAAGATACATGCGGGAGGTTTGGCTGGCCACTTCAGACAAAACAAGACTATCTTGGCTGTTGAGGAACAATTTTACTGGCCAGGCTTTAAGAAACAAGTAGCAAACCTTGTAGCCCGATGTAGGATATGCGCTGTTGCAAAGCAGCAAAAGAAGAATACCGGGCTATACACTCAATTACCTGTACCTGAGTGTCCATGGCAGGATCTAAGCATGGACTTTGTTCTAGGATTACCCAAGACCATTCGAAAACATGATTCAATCTTTGTGGTGGTCGACCGGTTTTCAAAAATGATCCATTTCATACCTTGCTCCCAAACTTCTGATGCCTCTAGGATAGCCAAACTCTTTCTTGATCAAATAGTCAGACACCACGGGTAACCAAAAACCATAGTTTCTGATAGGGATGTCCGCTTCACAAGTTACTTCTGGAAAACCCTTTGGCACCTATTAGGAACCAGACTAAAATTCTCCATTGCCTACTATCCCCAAACTGATGGACAAACCGAGGTTGTAAATAGAAGTCTAGGGAACTTGCTGAGATGCCTAGTGGGAGAAAGTCTAGGGAACTGGGATTTGTTATTGCCACGTTCTGAGTTCGCTTACAACAGTTCGGTCAATAGATCTACGGGCAAAAGTCCATTTGAGATAGTCCATGGTTACAAGCCTAGGAAGCCTTTAGATCTAATCCCACTACATATTCACACACGAGTCTCTGAGTCTGCTGAGTCTTTTGCACAGCATGTCACAAATCTACATAAAGAAATCAGTAATAAGATCAACCTGAGCAATGAAACTTACAAATACTTAGCTGACTCACATAAGAGGGCTAAAGAATTCTATGAAGGAGATTATGCGATGATTAGGCTCAACCCTGAATGGTTCCCCTCAAGAACCATAAAGAAGTTGCATGCCCGCGGAGCGGGACCTTTCAAGATCTTAAAGAAAATAGGGCATAATGCATATGTTTTGGAACTTCTACCTGATATGGGTATCAGTACAACCTTTAATGTTTTAGACCTAGTAGAATACAAAGAACCAGTACTAATACCTAGTGAGCCTTTTAGGCCAGAAACTTTCATTGAGAGTGAACATATTTCCGAGTGTCCACCACCAACCCTACCTGAGCGGAGAGAGAGGATTGAGAGAATCCTGGATGACAAGACCATTACTACCAGGAATAAGGACTATCAGTGATACCTAGTTCAATGGCAAGGTCGACCTGAGTCCGACAACTCTTGGATTACTCGAGAGGACCTGCAAAGACTTAACCCAGACTTGTTCGAGCATTACCAGGACAAAACTGAACCATACTCGACTGGGTCAAGTTCTGCCCACCCCAGGAGAATTGGTGTGGACACCAGAAGCAGAAGTAGAATAAAACCCCACTCAAATAAGGTTAACCTGATTCCACTTTGGATCGAAGATCACTAGGTTAAATTTTTCTTGTAAAGGGCAATTTACTTTCAAGAGTCCTGTAATTACTTAGTTTCAATTTCATGAATCCTGTAATTATGTCCAATCGAGTCCTGTAATTATGTCCTGTCTCAATCTGGGTTCAAATAAGAACTCAATTAGAGTTCCATTAGGTTTATTTAAATCAAGTCCAAGCTACTTCAAGTTGATGTTCACCAAACCAATTGGAGCTTCCAAATCAAGACCTTGGTCCACCAAGCTGGAATTCCACATCACCATGCCAACAAAGCAGCCACCAGGGATGCCACATCATCAGCCACGTCACCTTCAAATGGGCGCCTAAAGGGGAGATCGACCAAGCATTTTAAATTCAAAGAAACTGGCCAATCTCCATGAATTTCTCCTTATCCCATGTAACAAGGCCCCATATCCTCCAACCTCCCTTGTAATCCTCCACAATTTGGAGAGTTTTCAAATTTCAAAAGTTTTGTAAGGCTATTAAAAAGCCTTGGACGCCCCATTGTAAAAGGGATTTGATTTTTGGAGATTAATGAAAGTTGAAGTTGAATTGAAGTTTTATGTTTTGAGTGATTGTCTCTAAGCCCCTCTTCCACACCAAACTATTCTCTCTTCCAAGCATCCAACGCCCAAGTCAAGAAGAAGGCCTTGGGGTCGGCCAAGCCATCTCAAATCTCTTTCTTTGCTCATAAATTTTCCATCCCTTCCATATGCATGCCTTTCTTCTTCCTTAACTCTTATTCTTTATGTGCAGGGTCCTTCGAGGTTTTCGAGTTGCAAGAAGGGTCTTCCTTGACAAGGAACCAACAAGCTGAAGCCCAAGTCTAGGGTTCTGATCTCTGTTATCCAGGTTCTTCAGTTATGAGCGTTGGTAGTTTCAAGGTATGAATCAAAAGAAGGTTGGAAAGCTCATCAAGGTAAGTCCACAATCATTTGCCCCTATTATCTAGATCTTCTTCCTTCTTAGTTTAGGATTGTGTCTAATCAAGTAGAAGTTCCATTTCTTGTAATCCTTAAGTCTTATTATGATGAGTATAATGCTAGTGTAATTAGGTTTCATTGCTCTACAAACCATAATCTAAATATTAATCATATGCTTGCCGCATCACGAGGTGCCCCCTGGTCCGATGCTGCATTGACATCAGGGGGAGTCAATCATCGATCGGGGAAGGAGCCGGTGACTGAAGCCTAAATTTTTCTTTTATTTTTGTAACTAAGTTTTGGAAGTCTTCCTAGCTTGTTGGGGGTCTTTATAGATGTAAAAATCTTCAATCAATGAATATATTATTTTTTTCAATCATCAAGTACTTTTCTTCTTCTTTTTTCGTCGTGTCTGAGTTCATTGAATAGTTGCTCAACCTATCAGGAGCCTTGATTGATGTAAATAGAACTTCAATAAATATATAGTTTTTCTTTCCAACTGATGCATCTTCTTTGTTTCTTATCTTTTCTTCTATTCTCTCCTTTTTTTCTTGCCTTGACATACTTTGAAGCATCTTTAATGGATCTCCTAGATTGTAAAGGACTTACTTCTATAATAGAGAACAAGCCCCGCTCAGGCTACAAAGGACTTTCTTTCAATTGGGGAGCTTTGTCTCACTCTTTTCTTCCTTCAGCTTCTTTGCCCTTTTGCATGATAGGAAGATAGGCTCTGCTACTGCCATGAGTGAGCCTCCCCACGTCTTGGCCATTCTGGGTTGATTTTGAAATCTTGGGACTAAAATGAAGGACTTTAAGAATACTCGTTCCTATTCTATTGGTCTTGAGGTCAAGTGGACTTGAGTGCAGGGCTTCTGGAGTTTCCTGGCTTAATTTGTTAAATTGTGAGTCAGGCGATAGTTAGCAGGACTTTATGCATTTCTCGACTTATATCTCCATACTGTGAGTAAGGCAATTGAGTGCAGGGCTTTAGGAGTCTCCTAGCTTGGTTTGCTTAACTATGAGTCAAGCGATAGATAGCGAGAATTTTTAGGTTTCTCGGCTTACATCTCTAGACTGTGAGTAGGGAAATTGAGCATGGGGCTTCTGGAGTCTTCTGGCTTTGGAGTGCGAGGCTTCATAAGTTTTCTGGCTTTGAGTGCGAGGCTTCGTAAGTTTTCTGGCTTTGAGTGCGGGGCTTCGTAAGTTTTCTGGATTTGAGTGCGGGGCTTCATAAGTTTCCCAGCTTTGAGTGCGGGGCTTCGTAAGTTTTCCAGCTTTGGATGCAGGGCTTCATAAGTTTCCCGACTTTGGAGTACAGGGCTTCATAAGTTTCCCGACTTTGGAGTACAGGGCTTCATAAGTTTGCCGGCTTTGAGTGTAGGGCTTCATATGTTTTCCAGCTTTTAGTACAGGGCTTTGTAAGTTTCCCGGCTTTGGTCGTCGGACTTGGAGTCGGGCGAGCAAGTTCCTGAATAGGTTGAAGATAGTGTTGCACCAAAAAGGAACTTTAATAATTAAGGTAAAGCCTTACATAATTGGTGGTACATCCTCAGATTGTTGGCATTCTATGTCCAAGGGAATCGGTCACTACTGAGCATGTCGAGGTAGTAGGCTCTATTTTGTAGAGCTTGACTACCTTGTAGGGGCCTTCCCAGTTTAGGGATAGCTTGCCATATTCCCCTGGTTGGGATACTTCTACTCGCTTGAGGACCAGGTCACCTGGATGGAAGGTCTTTGGCCTGACGCGGGCATTGTAGTAGTGTGCCACCCATTATCAATATGCTACCATTTAGTGTCGAGCTTTGTCCCTCATCAAATCTAGAAGATCCAGGTTGAGAAGGAGGTGAGCCGGATTCTCTGCCTCATTGTACTACTCCACCCATAGCATGGGTAGACCAACCTCCATCAGAATCATAGCTTTTGAATCGAAGACGAGGTTGAAGGGTGTCTCACCTGTCGCTATCTGAGGTATGGTGTGGTAGGCCCATAGTATACTAGGGAGCTCTTCGGCCCATCGACCTTTGGCCTTGTCTAGTCTAGTATGGAGCCCTTGCAAGATGGTTTGGTTGGCTACCTCAGCCTTCTTGGTGGTCTGAGGGTGAGCCACCAAAGTGAAGTGATGGTGGACGTTGAGGTCAGCACAAAATTCTTTGAAAGCTTAGTTGTTGAACTGCTACCCGTAGTCAGTGATGACTGAGTATGGAAGTCTGAAATGGTAGATGACGGACTTCCAGAAGATGGACCTGACCTTGGCCTTAGTGACCCATGCCAGGGGTTCAACCTTCACCCACTTGGTGAAGTAGTCAATGGCCATAACCAAATATTTCCACTGGCCAAATACGAGAGGAGAGGGATCTAGGATGTCCATTCCTCACTGGGCGAATGACCATGGAGACGATAGCTGGGAGAGCAGGGCAACAGGCTGTTACTGAATGTGGGCGTGACATTGGCAGCAATCACATTTCCTTACAAAATCAATGGCATCCTCTTGTATGGTCTCCCAGAAGTATCCTTGCCAGAGTGCCTTGTAGGCTTGGATCTTGCCACCCATGTGATTCCCATAGATGCCTTCGTGTATTTCTTGAAGTATGTATGTGGCTTCTGAGGGCCTCAAGCACCTCAATAGGGATACGAATAAGACCTCCGATAAAGCTACCCATCCATCAGCATGAACTGCGTGGCCTTCTTTTTGAGGAGGCCGGCCTCTTTGCAATTCTTGGGTAGGGTGCTGGTCATAATGTATTTGATGTAGGAATCCATCCAGCTAGCCTCAGAGGTGACCTGCTGGACCTCTGCCATAGACTCGAAGCTGGGGGTCTCTAAATATTCAATGAAGGTACACCCTAGCAACGAATTTGGCAGGGTTGCCATCTAGAGAGGATGTCGGCCCGGGCATTCTCCGCATGAGGAATATAGGAAATACTGAAGTACTGGATGTTCACTGTATATGAGCATACCTTGTCTAGATACTTCGCCATCATAGGATCTCGAGCTTCATACTCACCAAAGACCAACCTACCATGAGCTATGAGTCCATGAAGACCTTCAGGTACTTTATACCCAACTTGTGGGATACCTTTAGTCCCACGGGTGTTCCTCGTATTTAGCTTGATTATAGGTCACCTTGAAGAGGAAGCGTAGTGCATACTCCATGACGATCCCATTAGAGTTGGCAAGGATGAGCCCGGCTCTACTTCGTTCGATGTTGGACATGCCATCGATATGGAAAATCCACATCATCATTCCTGGGGTTGAGTCTTGCTCAGGCTTGCTAGTCTAACTCCTCTAGATCTTCAACTGCCCATGTTCACTCTACCAGGAAATTGCAAGGACCTGGGCCTTTTGCACCGGTCATGGATGATAAGTGATGTCAAACTTGTTAAGCTTCACCGCCCACTTGGCTTGGTGCCCTAATGTGTCAGGGTGGCTTAGGATGGCCCTCAAAGGTTGGTCGGTGAGGATTGCGATTGGATGTGCTTGGAAGTATGGCCTGAGATGCTACGCAAACATAATGAGTGTAAAGATAATCTTTTCAGATCGAGTGTACCTAGTTTCTACATCACGGAGTAACTTGCTGGTGTAGTAGACTGGCCACTGGGAGCCATCCTTGTCGATGCGGACCAGCACTGAGCTGATCGCCTTCGATGAGATCGCCAGGTATAGGAGGAGCTTTTCCCCAGGCTCCAACTTGGATAGCAATGGTGGGGAGGCGAGGAGCTTCTTCAGCACCTCGAAAGCCTCTCGACACTCCTCTATCCAGGTGAAGTCATGCATCTTGTGCAGCACCTTGAAGAATGGCTGGCAGCACTCGATGGAATGCGAGATGAAATAGTTCAATGCCATGATGCATCCAGTTTGGCGCTGCACCTCCTTCTTGGAAACAGCGTGCCTTATGTCAGTAATTGCTTAGATCTTCTCAGGGTTGGCCTTTATCCCCCTTTGAGTGACCATAAACAATAGAAATTTTTTCACCGTAATGCCAAACATGCATTTGGTGGGGTTCATTGTGAGGACACCAGGATTAGACACAGATCACTGGATCCCCTATGGTTAACTGATTAGGATTTTTAGAACCTTAGTAATGTGTCATAATTTTGTAAGCAAGTAACATTGAGTCCTGTATAAGTTGAGACTAGTTGATTGTGTCTCAACTCTAGTCCAGTATTGAGTCCTGTATTTCAGTATGAGTCCAGTTCATGTACAAGAGAAGAGGATACCCTATTTTGGAGTCCCACCAGGCCTCATCTAGGAGTCAGAGGCCACTACAACAGCTTATTGGACCTTGTTGGACACCCTAGGATCCAAAATACCTTCCAAATGCCCTCTAGATGCTCTTCAGATGTCCAGATTTCTCTCCAGATGCTAGAGCATATTTCTAGACCAAGGCACCCATGATTCTAGAGGCCCGTCTACACCCCAGCCAAAAAGAAATCAGCCTAAGCGCTAGGCCCAAGCTCATAAGAACCAAGATTCCATGTATATTCTAGCCCAGAACCAAGATTCCAGGAATATGCTAGCCCAAGCATCCCAAGCTTCCAGGGGGCCCAAAGCCCATGTGCCCTAGCCTTTTGGACACCCATTCTTGCTGCCCATGAAGCCCACACACCAAGGAGAGGCATCCTTAATGGTTGACTTGGTCCAATCTAGGAGGAAGAGTCCAAGTGGAAGGAGGAAATCAAGTTTTTATTTCATTCAACTTTGTAATCCTAGTTCTAGGTTAATATTGTAGTCCTTCTCCCACTCAAAGCTTGTAAACCTATCCTAACTAGGAGAGAGAGCTACAACCCTAATAAGGAGAGGGCATGGGAAATCTATAAATACCCTACCCCTCCTCCTCTTGTATTCAATGAACTCTTATGAATTAAAAGTTTGTTGAAATTTTGGTTTAGAAGCTTTTGTGCTTGTGTTGGTGTTGGAGTTTTTGTTACTATTGTGCTTAGCCGTATCCTTGCCGCCCTAGCATCCTTCCATGCCCTAGCTTGCTTCCATCCAAGTCTGCACATGTCCAAGAAGGAGTGCCCTAGCTACCGTCCAAGCCAAAGAGCATCATCCTACTTCTAGCCGCCAGCTTCAAACTTCTACTCTGATTTCAATCCAACTCTATTTTCTTTACTTTTGTTTATTTGCTACTTTGATTGATTTCTAATGCTTGCAGGATCCCCGAGGTGTTTCACCTCCCTAGAGGAGGCCTTCTTTGCCTCCAGGATTGCCCCAAATCAACCATCTAATCAAGGAAACCGAGCTTCATCATCTAGACTCCAATCAGAGTGTTGTGTGACCTCTTCATCGGAAGTTCTTCAATTCACTGATTGGTAACATCATTTCCTTCTCTTAATCTTTGATTTGATGAAGAATAGCTATCCTAAATCGAAAGTTTCTTAACTCTTGAGTCCTGGCTATTTATTATTCTGCATGAGTTATTTTGCAGGTATGATAGTTTCTTGCATTACCAGTCTTCCTACTGATTCTTTACTTATTTTCGGGTCTTTAGCCACTAAAATAAGTTCTAAAAAAAAATTAAAAAAATTAGTTTTCTATTTGGCATCAGTCTTAGGATTGTCCTACATCAGTTTGGTATCAGAGCAGGTTTAGGATAGCTTGCATCTACATCAGAATCACCAAAACCCTAATTTCTGAATTTTCTGCATCATGTCTACTGTATTAGGTGTCTGTTTTTCATCTGATTTTGATGACCTAGGAATTTTATTTTCCTATGAGATATGCATGAAGTGTCCTCTATCTTGTACTTTGTTTTATCATAATTTTTAATTAATTTTCAAAAAAATTAAAGTTTTGAAATTTGGCATATTAGAAACCCTAACTAAAATCCTAATAATTCAACATCAGTCCCAAAACCCTAGGATTTTCATCATCATATGATTTTAGTTTTGCATAAAATTTGGTAGAGGTCATTACACCGTCCATCCTCTATCCTAGAATTTTTTTGATTTTTTTTCTGCATTGGAATCTATGTCAAACAAACCGAGCCCTAATGTTCTGAATCTGTGAACTCTGTGTACTTGTCTAAACCTAACCTAACCAACTTCCAAGCCCCTCAATCCCAAGCCCAATTTGTTTTCCAACCTAATCAACTCAAACCTAACTTGCCACATCATAAAATACACATAAAATATTTTTATTTTTCTGATTGTTTTAGATTGCATCAGGACCATTGATTGCCATCATCTATTTAATCTAATCTTAAGGGCAATTGCTATCTAACATCAGGGCAGGATTTCATCCCTATCCTAGGCCCAAAACAACCATCATCATACTGACCCAAGCCTAAATTAAAATTAATTATACTGAACTTGCCCTAGAGGGCTAGGTGACACCCAATAGGTTGGGTCCGAACTGTGTGGGCCAACTAGTGCATTTAATCCTGTGGCTATTACTGAAAACTGGTATCTAAGATTGGAGGTCCAGAGTCAAATGACCTAAGTGGACTGATGGTTTATAATTAGGATCCTGTGATAAGCATGGGGAGCCTCCCACCACCGCACCCCCTACTTGGCCAGTGGAAGGATTAGCTGCTGGGTTAAGTGTAAGTTGAGTAGACCCATTTAGTTTTGACTCTAGGTCTAGGAAACCCTAGCTTGTGTTAACCTTGCATGCTTGGATACATTCATTCCACCTTAGCTAATTGAGTGTTTGGATGACCACTAGGCTAGGAACCCAATACCATGACCCATACTTAGAACCCTACCCTAGAAGAATCCCATACCATGACCCATACTTAGAGCCCAACCCTAGGAGAACCCCACACCCTGACCAAATTTGGGATTCTAATCAAAGGAGGTCCAATTATGATTTCATAGACCAGGATCTTGATTTTGAGGATTACCTTGATTGAGAAGGAGGCATAGCCCTATATTTTGAGAGGGTGACTAGACAAAAAGGGTCGGTCCCCATAGCCAAATTGGAGGCCATGAGAATCAGACTTAGAGAGAAGTGCCCTTCACTGAACCCTGCATCAGTTTTGCATGAACCTAGCACCTATGCACCCCGACCCTATGACCCTAACTCCTATGAACCTAGAACCTATGACCCTAGATCCTATGCACCCAGGTCCAAAGAACCCATACCCTATAGGTCTGAACCCTTATCCTATAAGCCCAAGAGATCCGTAACCCATAGATTTGAACCCATATCCTATGAGCCCCAAGAACCCAAAATCCCTAGGTATCAGCTTTGTGCTAGTCAGGTTTCCATTAGTCAACCTGAATCCCATAGGATTGGTACCCCTAGAGATGAACAAAGTATTAGTCAGGAACCCATTAGTCAACCCCCTTCTACTACCCCATTGGTTACCAGGATGACCTTGAAGAAGAGATATATGAGGCTGACCCAAGTCTGGTAGAGGAGTATGAAGATGATGAGTCTATTGAAGATTTAGAAGAAGAGATACCTATAGGCGACCTAGGGTTAGAAGCCAACCCAGAATTAGTTGACCTAGTGGAAACCTATATAGCAACCAATCTAGAGTTAGTTGAGTTAGAAGTCCAGTACAACCAACCCGGTTCAACCATGGACTTCAATATTGAGGCTTTTATGAAAACCATGGTTGAACAATGACCTAGATGAATGCTCAATTAACTGCCCAAATAAGTCAATTCAATACCCAATCCCAAAACTAGTTTGCCCAGTTAACTACCCAAACCAACCAAATGACCCAAACAAATAACCAAGCAACCAATAGGCTTGACCAATTACCCTATAGGTTGGACCAGGTAGAAGCCCATCTAGTGATAGTTGACCCTGACCACATCCAAGCTATAATGGAAGAGTAGTTGGAGGAAGAGAACCCATATCCTACTACTAGAGTACCACTCGAGGGAATTTTAGAAGAGGATCCAATTATAGATCCCAGTCTTTTGGTTTGTGAGCCAGAAGAATTTATTAAGGACTTGATCTCTTTAAATCAGTACCCTCAGGATGAAGTCACCTCTTTGACTCCACTTGATCTCTTCCCTAAAATCAATGACCCTTTCTTCCATTATGCAAACCCTTTAGATATGCCTCAACCCCATAAGGTCAACCTCATTAGTATAGGCCTCATCCCTGAAACCCCTTCTTATCTCCTATTCTACCCGATCAACATAGAACCTCCTTCTTACTTTCTACCATACCAGACTAACCTGAATCCACCTCGTATTTTTTGCCTTTTCTTGAATTTTCTTATATTTCTTTAATCATTCACCTGCATTTTTTAGAGGTAAGCCTTATGCATACATTCATTGCATATGTTCGATTTGCATATTACTTTTGGCGTACCCTATGAAATTTGCTAGGAGTCCATAGTAAATTTTCATATGCATGCCATGCTAGGATTAAACCTAGAGAGTCTATAGAGTGTTAGGTCTTGACCCATAGAGTCCAATCACTTTTCTTTGATAGGAATGTCTAGTTGAGTCAATTAGGTGTTAGTATTGAGTCCAATAAAGCCACAATTCTAATTCATCTATCCACACCTACACTAGTCTTTGCACAGCATGTGCATCTGGAAATTAGTCAAAAGCTGAACATAAGTAATGAACTAAATAAAGACTTGGCTAATTCCTGAAAGAGAGATAAAGAATTTTCTGTAGAGGATTGTGTGATTGTAAAGGAATTTCATGCTCATGAAGCTGGCCCATTCAGAATAATGAAAAGAGTTGGTGGTATGGGCACCAGACCTCTGGTTAGGGTTTCAATTTTCAGGTTTTGTAATAAGTCTTCAAGCCTAAACCTTGTAATTTTCTTTAGCTTTGAATTGAGTCTCAAGTGTCTATGTCTAGTCCTGTACTTTGACCAAGTTGGTCAAGTCGAGTCCTGTACTGAGTCCAATCCTGTATTGAGTCCAGTCTGAGTCTGTTTGAAGTATGGGTCCATGTAAGATTGGTCTTGAAGTCAAGTCACTTTTGAGCCAAAACATGAAGGATGCCAAATCAACCCTGGGGCACCACATCATCATCCTATGTGGCGCCACTTCACCTTGCCATGTGGGCAGCACAAAATCAGAATTTTGGAGGCATAAAGGGGACAACAACACTTGATACATTCCCTCCTTCCCTCCCCCTATCAAGCTCTTTTCCAAATATAGGTGGCCGGCCAAGGGAAGGTCAAAAGAGTTAGAAATTTGAAGAATTTAAATCCCTTGCTTCAAGCCCTCATATCAAGCTTTCTTCCCAAAGTAGTTGACCAAGTATGGAAGGAAGAGTAAGAATCCATGGGCGCCAAGACAAGCTCCATCTTCCACTCCCCATATCATGTCTTGTACCAAAGGTGGATGAACAACTAAGGAAAGGAGGAGAACACAAGCCTTGCTACAAGCCCCATGCCATGTCTTCTTCCAAAACAAGAGACCAACCTTCCAAGTTCAAGGGCGCCAAGATCCCTCTTCCAAGCCTTACATCAAGCCATGCCCAATCACATCATTGGTCGACCAAAGAGGAGAAAATATAGAATTTCTTTAGTGCCTTATCAAGAGGATTCATGTATCTTTCATTTGAATTTTAAATTGGGTCATAAGATGCCTATTTAAAGGACCTTACCCCTCATTTGTATGCTAATGATGATGAATGAAAAGATAAGATTTGAGAGCCATTCTCTTTAGTTGCCTTCATTCCTTAAGAACGTCGATCTCCGTGAGGGAGCGCCTTCGCCTTCGGGTGTCGAGAGGTGTGAGGTCTCGAGTTACCATCTCTTCCACAAATCCATCCTCGAACTTCGAGTTTAGAGTCCATCGAGATCATCCAACCGGACGCCTAGCAAGAGGAACTCCATCCATCACCATATCAACTCTCATTCCATCATCTCTTGCTTTCTTTTTGGTTGAATCCTAACTCTTCTCTTGAATGCTCGTAGGTCCTCCAGGTGCCATGAACACGGAGTCGATTTTCCTTGCCTTCGTGACCTTCGGATAGCAAGTTGGCACATCCGCGGGGTTGAAGGCTCGATCATCCAGGCCGCATCCACAAGAGCGAGTGAACTTGGCATCGGGTGCTTCAGATCTTTTGAGGTTTGCAACCCTAACTCCTAAGTAGGTATTGATCCGAGAGCTAAGTCCTACAGGGTTTCTCAATCTCGGGGTTCTCTCCTTATCCTGTTTATGGGCTTACTTGCTAGTTGAAGTTCTTATTACTATAGAACCCTAGATCTATTCTCTCTTGTCTACAGGAATCCTTAACTTCATTAAAATCCTAAAAATCATAAAAAAAAAAAATTTCACCTGCATCATCCTAGCATCTAGTTAGTCCCGCATCATTTCTGGTATCAGAGCATGCATCTCTTAGTTCCACATCAGTTGGACCCAATGCCTATGCACTTGAGATACCACCTGATTTAGGTATTAGCTCCACCTTCAACATTTCAAACCTTGTAGAGCATAGGGAGCCAACAGCGATACCTAGCGAGCACCTTGAGCCTATCCCTCCCTTTGAGAGTGAACCCATCCCAGAGTGTCCACATACAGTTTGGCCAAATAGTGAGGAAAGGAGTGAGTGATTCCTGGATGATCAAGCCATTAGTACCTAGAATAAAGGCTATCAAAGGTATTTGGTATGGTGGCAAGGTCAGCCAGAATCTAAGGACTTGTGGAGCATTGGTGAGGATCTACCACGCCTCAACTCAGACGCTCCTTGAATAGTATGAGAGCCAAATTAACCCTCACACGATGGGATTGAGTTCCTCCCACCCTGAGAGAATTGGTGGGGACACTAGGATCAGACATAGATCACTAGATCCCCTATGATTTACTGATTAGGATTTTTAGAACCTTAGTCATGTGTCATAATTTTGTAAGCAAGTAAGATTGAATCCTGTAATAAGTTGAGATTAGTTGATTGTGTCTCAACCCTAGTCTAGTATTGAGTCATGTATTTCAGTATGAGTCTAGTTCATATACAAAAGAGGAGGATACCCCATTTTGGAGTCCCACCAGGCCTCATCCAAGAGTCAGAGGCCACTACAACAGCTTATTGGACCTTGTTGGACACCCCAGGGTCCAAGATACCTTCTAGATGCCTCCAAATGCTCTTCAGATGTCCATATTCCTCTCCATATGCCAGAGCATATTCCTAGACCAGGGCACCCATGATTCTATAGGTCCATCTGCACCCCAGTCCAAAAGAAATCAGCCTAGGTGCCAGGCCCAAGCTTATAAGAACAAGATTCTAGGCCCAGAACCAAGATTCCAGGAATATGCTAGCCCAGGCATCCCAAGCTTCTAGGGGGCCCAAAGCCCATGTTCCCTAGCCTCTTGGCTGCCCGTTATTGCTGCCCATGAAGCCCACACACCAAGGGGAAGCATCCTTAATGGTTGACTTGGTCCAAGCTAGGAGGAACAGTCCAAGTGGAAGGAGGAAATCAAGTTTTTATTTCATTCAACTTTGTAATCCTAGTTCTAGGTTAATATTGTAGTCCTTCTCCCACTCAAAGCTTTTAAACCTATCCTAACTAGGCGAGAGCTACAATCCTAATAAGGAGAGGGCATGGGAACTCTATGAATACCCCACCTCTCCTCCTCTTGTATTCAATCAACTCTTATGAATTAAAACTTTGCTGAAATTTTGGTTTAAAAGCTTGTGTGCTTGTGTTGGTGTTGGAGCTTTTGTTCCTATTGTGCTTAGCCGAATCCTTGATGCCCTAACATCCTTCCATGCCCTAGCTTGCTGCCATCCAAGTCTTCACATGCCCAAGAAGGAGTGCCCTAGCTGCTGTCCAAGCCAAAGAGCATCATCCTACTTCTAGCTGCCAGCTTCAAACTTCTACCCTGATTTCAATCCAACCCTAGTTTCTTTACTTTTGTTTATTTGCTATTTTGATTGACCCTTGATGCTTGAAGGATCTCCGAGGTGTTTCACCTCCTCCGAGGAGGCCTTCTTTGCCTCCAGGACTGCCCCAAATCAGCCATCTAATCAAGGGAACCGAGCTTCATCATCCAGACTCCAATCAGAGTGCTGTGCGACCTCTTCATCGGAAGTTCTTCAATTTATTGATTGGTAACATCTTTCCCTTCTCTTAATCTCTGATTTGATGAAGAATAGCTATTCTAAATCGAGAGTTTCTTAACTCTCGGGTCTTGGCTATTTATTATTCTGCATGAGTTATTTTGCAGGTATGATAGTTTCTTGCATTACTAGTCTTCTTGCTAATTCTTTACTTATTTTCGGATCTTTAGCCATTGAATTAAATTTAAAAAAATATATAAAAAAAATTAGTTTTCTATTTGGCATCAGTCCTAGGATCGTCCTGCATCAGTTCAGCTTCATTTGGTAGAGATGGAGTGGTGTGGACACTAGAAGCAGAAGCAGAATAAAACCCCACTCAAATAAGGTTAACCTGATTCCACTTTGGATAGAAGATCACTAGGTTAAATTTTTCTTGTAAAGGGCAATTTACTTTCAAGAGTCCTGTAATTACTTAGTTTCAATTTCATGAATCCTGTAATTATGTCCAATCGAGTCCTGTAATTATGTACTGTCTCAATCTGGGTTCAAATAAGAACTCAATTAGAGTTCCATTAGGTTTATTTAAATCAAGTCCAAGCTACTTCAAGTTGAGGTTCACCAAACCACTTGGAGCTTCCAAATCAAGACCTTGGTCCACCAAGCTGGAATTCCACATCACCATGCCAACAAAGCAGCCACCAGGGATGCCACATCATCAGCCACGTCACCTTCAAATCGGTGCCTAAAGGGGAGATCGACCAAGCATTTTAAATTCAAAGAAACTGGCCAATCTCCAAGAATTTCTCCTTATCCCATGTAACAAGGCCCCATATCCTCCAACCTCCCTTGTAATCCTCCACAATTTGGGGAGAATCTCCATGAATTTCTCCTTATCCCATGTAACAAGGCCCCATATCCTCCAACCTCCCTTGTAATCCTCCACAATTTGGGGAGTTTTCAAATTTCAAAAGTTTTGTAAGGCTATTAAAAAGCCTTGGACGCCCCATTGTAAAAGGGATTTGATTTTTGGAGATTAATGAAAGTTGAAGTTGAATTGATGTTTTATATTTTGAGTGATTGTCTCTAAGCCCCTCTTCCACACCAAACTATTCTCTCTTCCAAGCATCCAACGCCCAAGTCAAGAAGAAGGCCTTGGAGTCGGCCATGCCATCTCAAATCTCTTTCTTTTCTCATAAATTTTCCATCCCTTCCATATGCATGCCTTTCTTCTTCCTTAACTCTTATTCTTTATGTGCAGGGTCCTTCGAGGTTTTCGAGTTGCAAGCAGGGTCTTCCTTGACAAGGAACCAACAAGCTGAAGCTCAAGTCCAGGGTTCTGATCTCTGTTATCCAAGGTTCTTCAGTTCTGAGCATTGGTAGTTTCAAGGTATGAATCAAAAGAAGGTTGGAAAGCTCATCACGGTAAGTCCATAATCATTAGCCCCTATTATCTAGATCTTCTTCCTTCTTAATTTAGGATTGTGTCTAATCAAGTAAAAGTTTCATTTCTTATAATCCTTAAGTCTTATTATGATGAGTACAATGCTAGTGTAATTAGGTTTCATTGCTCTACAAACCATACTCAAAATATTATTTATATGCATGTCGCATCATCTTGGTATGAGAGAATGGTTACATTAGGGTAGAATAGTTTTCTTTAAATCCAAGCAAGATCTAAAATTCATGCCTCCTGAGCGGGTGTACTCCAGTACACTGTCACGATCGATGGGAATAATGAGCCCCTGGCCGGACGTGAATTTTTTAGATTGAAGTTTGGGTAAGCCATTGCACTTGTTTGATTAGGTTCTGTTTTCTGAAAACTTGCATCTGTTTACTGTAATCCGTCTGTAGCTCCAAAGGAAAGTCGCTAATTTTTTATTGAAATATTTTTTTTCTTATTCCTTTTTAAGTCAGTTATCAGCATATTAAATTTCATCATTAGAAAAAAATTATAAAAAAAATAAAAATTTTTGCAGTTCAACACTATCATTAGGGTTCTGTTCTATCCTTTTTATTTATCTTCCTTTGTAGGATCTGCTTAGAGTAGTACAGATTTTAATTTTAAAATTCCTTTCATCTGCATTGAAACATATAAGTTAGGAATCCTCTATCAATTTTTCAGAATTTTTGGATATTTTTTTTTATCACGTTTTCCACACCACTTTCAAACTGCAACACACTTCTGCAGCACCTTTGCATTTCATTCATGTCATGAGAAATCAAATTAACGGCATCAATTTGACATAGGGTCAGGGTTTCATCACCTGTCCCTAGCCCAAAAATCACCAACCAGCATATCGATCCCAGCCCGTTAATTAAAATTGAGTAGAACGTTAATTGCCCTAGTGGGTTAGGGACACCAACAAGTTTGGGTTCACGTTAGGGTCAAGTTAACTGTGTCAGCTAATTGGTGTGTGCTTACTGGCTTGGTGTCTAGGATTGGTGCATCAGGGCTTGTGATTTGGTTTGCCTACCTGGCCAATCTCAGATTGGTGTCTAAGGTTGGCAATCAGGGACCTTCACTCCCCTCCACCTACCTGGCTAAGTCCCATAAGTACTACTAGCTAGTTGGTTCACTTAATTAGACTTCTAATTTGTGCTCTAGGTCTTGGAAACCTTAGCTCGAACTTGAGTCCATTTGCATGCATGACAACTAGAGCAGGGACACCATATTCACCAATCCAAGCCCAGTCAAGTGTAGCCATGGACCAAAACTTAGGGAATTTGATCAAAGGCCTAAATGATCAAGTGGCCCAACTGATTAAGAGTTTAACTGAGCAATTGGCCCAAACAAATAAAAATGTGGCAGAAACCAAGACATGAATGAGCAGTTAGCCCACATCACTACTAGGTTGGATCAGTTAGAGGCTAGAACCCCTGAAAGCAATCATGAAGCCCAGACTGAGCCTAAGCCTAGTCTTGCACCTAAACTCAAGACCCCATTGAACCCTAGAAGGATTCCATATCAAAACCCTCTCTATGAAACAAACCCTAGGAGAGCTTCCCAAGATCAGTTTTATGATCCAATTCCTAGAGGACCCCACCCTGATCAAACCATCGATCCCAACCCAAGGAGATTCCATCATGAGCCTAACTATGAACCTAATGTCAGGAGACCCACCCCAATTCACTTTGATCAAGATGACCGAACCATGAAGAACATTAGGCTGGAAGCTCCCACCTTTGATGGAATTTTAGATCCTAAGATCTACATTGATTGGGAAGGTGAGATGGACCAGTATTTTGACTGGTTTGAGATGAGTGAAGAGTGAAAGTGTAAGTTTGCAAAGCTTAAACTTGTGCGCCAAGCTAGGTTATATTGGGGAAACGTTGAGAGACTCACTAGACAGAGAGGTGATGTTCCCATAGTGACCTGGCGAGCTATGAAACTTAGGCTTAGGAAGAAATACCTTCCTATGTCCTACCACCAAAGACTCCTAGATCAATGGCAAAGACTTACTCAAGGAAATAGGAGTATCACAGAGTACATAACGAAGTTTGACAAATTTGTTATGAGGTGCAATGTTGATGAATCTGAGTCGGTGACCTTGTCTAGATTTAGAGTCGGACTGAGGGAAGAAATTCAAAAAGAATTGTTCATGCGAGAGGTACATGACCTAGAATTGGCCTATCAGATAGCTAGGGATGCTGAGAGATTCCATAGAGGTCCAGTCTATCGTAGGCCCGAAGCCCCTAGGACTAGTGCACCTTACCAGTAGTCAGGATCCAATCTGCCTAGATTCAACCGACCTAATCCTAATATGCCTGTGACCCGAAGAGATGACAAGGAGAAAACACCTGAGACCCAAAGAACTCCAAACGCCTATTTCAAGTGTAACAAAGTTGGTCACTATTCTAGCAGCTATCCTAATAGAGCCCTACACATAGGGGAAGTAGAAGAGGAAGCCGTAGAATCCCAAGGTGATTTTGAGGAGGAAGTATACCAGGCAGATGAGAACTTGACTGAAGAGTATGAGGAAGAGGAAGTCCTGGTAGATCAAGATCTGATAGGAGTGGTTAGGTGTATTCTCACCCAGGCTAAAACCCAAGAAGATTGGTGTAAGACTAGCATCCTACAGACATTCATTAAGATAGGTGAGAAAGTATGCAAAGTCATTTTAGATAGCGGAAGCTGTGTCAATTCCACATTTACCAACACGGTAAGAACCCTAGGATTGCCCACCGTACCCCACCCCAATCCCTATAAGGTATCCGGGATAGACTCAACCACGATTTCCATTAATTCTAGGTGCCTAGTAACCATTCAGTTCCAATCTTACCTAGAGAAAGTATGGTGTGATGTACTTCCAATGGGAGTAAGTAGCATAATCCTAGGCCGACCATGGTTGTACGATCTTGATGTAACACTCTATGGTCGTTCTAATTCATGCTCGTTTACTCATAATGGAAAGAATATCGTAATCCATTCTTCTCCACCTAAGAACCCCATTAAGAGAGGATCAAGCCAATTGAGTGATAAGAAGAAAGGGATAAATGTGATCACTGCTAAAGAAATGGAGCAAGAAATTAGCAATGGATCACCTATTTAGATTTTGACCATTAAGGATCATCAAGAACCTCTTTCAAAAGAACAACCTCCAGAAGTCAGTGAGGTGCTAGAGGAGTTCAAAGACGTGTTCCCCGATGACTTACCCGACCAACTCCCACCTCTTAGGGATATACAACATGCGATAGATATAGTCCACGGAGAAACTCTACCGAACCTTTCCCATTATAGAATGAACCCTACCGAGCACCAAGAATTACAACGACAAGTAGGAGAACTCCTAAAGAAAGGATTCATTAGGAAAAGTTTGAATCCATGCGCAGTCCCAACCTTACTTACCCCTAAGAAGGATGGCACATGGAGAATGTGTGTTGATAGTCGTGCCATAAATAAAATCATGGTGAAGTATAGGTTTCCCATTCCCCGCTTGGATGATATGTTGATATGATGGCCGGTGCAACTATATTTTCTAAGATTGACCTGAAGAGCGGCTATCACCAAGTTAGGATCAGACTAGGGGATGAATGGAAGACTGCCATTAAAACTAAGGACGGGTTATTTGAATGGGTAGTCATGACTTTTGGGTTATTAAACGCCCCTAGCACTTTTTTGCGAATCATGAATCAAGTCCTACGGGCCTTTATTGGGAAATTTGTTGTCGTTTACTTTGACGACATACTTATCTATAGTAGGACTAGAGAAGATCATCAACAACATCTGAGGCAGGTCTGTTTAGCACTTAGGAAAGATAACCTCTATGCCAACCTAAAGAAATGTGCTTTCATAACTACTAGAGTTATCTTCCTAGGATTTGTTGTGGCCCCTGAAGGAGTATCCGCTGAACCTGAGAAGGTTAAGGAAATTGTATAGTGGCCAACATCCAATAATATTCACGAAGTAAGAAGTTTTAATGGCCTCGCTACGTTTTATCAAAGATTTATTAGAGGGTTTAGCACTATAGTTGCCCCTATCACGGATTGTATCAGGAAGGGCCAATTTGAATGGATGAAGTCAGCTGATAAGGCCTTCCTTCACATCAAAGATAAGATGACCCAAGCACCAGTCTTAAGGCTACCCGATTTTTCTAAGGTCTTTGAAGTAGCATGCGATGCTTCGGGAGTAGGGATTGGTGGAGTTCTGAGTCAAGAAAACCATCCTGTAGCATTCTTTAGTGAGAAATTGAATGAAGCCAGGAAGAAATACTCCACATATGATCGGGAGCTTTATGCGGTAGTGCAAGCATTAAGTATTGGAGGCATTATCTCCTACCGCAAGAATTTGTTTTATTTTCAGACCATGAAGCCCTTAGGTTTTTGAGTTCCCAAAAGAAACTAAACCCTAGGCATGCCAAATGGGTAGAATACATCCAATCCTATACTTTTGTCCTAAAACATCAATCGGGAACTGACAATAAGGTAGCTGATGCCCTAAGTCGTAGAACGTTACTTTTATCTTCAGTCAGTACTGAAGTCATAGGTTTTGAAAGACTTAAGGAGCAGTACGAAACCTGTCCAAATTTTGGTGAAATTTATCAGGTTTTGCGTCAAGGACCATCTAGTGATCATTGTGACTATACCCTTCTAGATGGTTATCTTTTTAGAGAGAATAGGCTTTGCATCCCAAGAACTTCCTTAAGAGATTTTTTAGTTTGGGAGATACATGCGGGAGGTTTGGCTGGCGACTTCGGATGAAACAAGACTGTCTTGGCTATTGAGGAACAATTTTACTGGCCAAGCCTTAAGAAACAAGTAGCAAACCTTGTAGCCCGATGTAGGATATGTGCTATTGCAAAGCAGCTAAAGAAGAATACCGGGCTATACACTCCATTACATGTACCTGAGTGTCCTTGGCAGGATCTAAGCATGGACTTTGTTCTAGGATTACCCAAGACCATTCGAAAACATGATTCAATCTTTGTGGTGGTCGACCGGTTTTCAAAAATGGCCCATTTCATACCTTGCTCCCAAACTTCCGATGCCTCTAGGATAGCCAAACTCTTTCTTGATCAAGTAGTCAGACTCCACGGGTTACCAAAAACCATAGTTTCTGATAGGGATGTCCGCTTCACAAGTTACTTCTAGAAAACCCTTTGGCACCTATTAGGAACCAGACTGAAATTCTCCAAGCCTACCATCCCCAGACTGATGGACAAACCGAGGTTGTAAATAGAAGTCTAGGGAACTTGCTGAGATGCCTAGTGGGAGAAAGTCTAGGGAACTGGGATTTGTTATTGCCACGTGCTGAGTTCGCTTACAACAGTTCGGTCAATAGATCTACGGGCAAAAGTCCCTTTGAGATAGTCCATGGTTACAAGCCTAGGAAGCCTTTAGATCTAATCCCACTACCTATTCACACACGAGTCTCTGAGTCTGCTGAGTCTTTTGCATAGCATGTCACAAATCTACATAAAGAAATCAGTAATAAGATCAACCTGAGCAATGAAACTTACAAACACTTAGCTGACTCACATAAAAGGGCTAAAGAATTCTGTGAAGGAGATTATGCGATGATTAGGCTCAACCCTGAACAGTTCCCCGCTGGAACCATAAAGAAGCTGCATGCCCGCGGAGCGGGACCTTTCAAGATCTTAAAGAAAATAGGGCCTATTGCATATGTTTTGGAGCTTCCACCTGATATGGGTATCAGTACAACCTTTAATGTTTCTGACCTAGTAGAATACAAAGAACCAGTACTAATACCTAGTGAGCCTTTTGGGCCAGAAACTTTCATTGAGTATGAACATATTTTCGAGTGTCCACCACCAACCCTACCTGAGCGGAGAGAGAGGATTGAGAGAATCCTGGATGACAAGACCATTACTACCAGGAATAAGGACTATCAGCGATACCTGGTTCAATGGCAAGGTTGACCTGAGTCTGACAACTCTTGGATTACTAGAGAGGACCTGCAAAGACTTAACCCAGACTTGTTCGAGCATTACCAGGGCAAAACTGAACCATACTCAACTGGATCGAGTTCTGCCCACCCCAGGAGAATTGGTGTGGACACCAGAAGCAGAAGCAGAATAAAACCCAGCTCAAATAAGGTTAACCTGATTCCACTTTGGATCGAAGATCACTAGGTTAAATTTTTCTTGTAAAGGGCAATTTACTTTCAAGAGTCCTGTAATTACTTAGTTTCAATTTCATGAATCCTGTAATTATGTCCAATCGAGTCCTGTAATTATGTCCTGTCTCAATCTGGGTTCAAATAAGAACTCAATTAGAGTTCCAATAGGTTTATTTAAATCAAGTCCAAGCTACTTTAAGTTGAGGTTCACCAAACCACTTGGAGCTTCCAAATCAAGACCTTGGTCCACCAAGCTGGAATTCCACATCACCATGCCAACAAAGCAGCCACCAGGGATGCCACATCATCAGCCACGTCACCTTCAAATGGGCGCCAAAAGGGGAGATCAACCAAGCATTTTAAATTCAAAGAAACCGGCCAATCTCCATGAATTTCTCCTTATCCCATGTAACAAGGCCCCATATCCTCCAACCTCCCTTGTAATCCTCCACAATTTGGGGAGAATCTCCATGAATTTCTCCTTATCCCATGTACAAGGCCCCATATCCTCCAACCTCTTATGTAATCCTCCACAATTTGGGGAGTTTTCAAATTTCAAAAGTTTTGTAAGGCTATTAAAAAGCCTTGGATGCATCATTGTAAAAGGGATTTGATTTTTGGAGATTAATGAAAGTTGAAGTTGAATTGAAGTTTTATGTTTTGAGTAATTGTCTCTAAGCCCCTCTTCCACACCAAACTATTCTCTCTTCCAAGCATCCAACGCCCAAGTCAAGAAGAAGGCCTTGGAGTCGGCCAAGCCATCTCAAATCTCTTTCTTTGCTCACAAATTTTCCATCCCTTCCATATGCATGCCTTTCTTCTTCCTTAACTCTTATTCTTTATGTGCAGGGTCCTTCAAGGTTTTCGAGTTGCAAGCAGGGTCTTCCTTGACAAGGAACCAACAAGCTGAAGCCCAAATCTAGGGTTCTGATCTCTGTTATCCAAGGTTCTTCAGTTCTGAGCGTTGGTAGTTTCAAGGTATGAATCAAAAGAAGGTTGGAAAGCACATCACGGTAAGTCCATAATTATTAGCCCTTATTATCTAAATCTTCTTCCTTCTTAATTTAGGATTGTGTCTAATCAAGTAAAAGTTCCATTTCTTATAATCCTTAAGTCTTATTATGATAAGTACAATGCTAGTGTAATTAGGTTTCATTGCTCTACAAACCATACTCAAAACATTATTCATATGCTTGCCGCATCAGGGAGATTGAATACTTGATCAAGCATGGCTACCTTGGGAAGTACATGGAGGGAGGAGCTGCTTCAATAGTCCAAAATGAAGAGCCCCAATTGCTCTCCATTGATAATCACCCCACTGAGAAGCCGATGGAGATGATCTCTAGTGGGGGCACCAGGCTCAGAAAGAAGAAGCTTCAACTAATACCAAGTTCTTTATGGATTGAGACTAGGAACTCAAGTCTCGTATGAGTCCTGTATGTTTATTGAGTCCTGTTTTATTTTTTTTTGGGGTTTTAAAGTTCAATTAGAATTCAATCAAGAGTTCAATTAGAGTCAATTAAGTTTTGTACTAAGTCAAGTTTAAGAGCTACTTGAAATTGGGCCAGACCAGCTTTACTTGGAATGCCACATCATCATGGACCACCGGTGCCAACTCATCACCAGAGGACGTCACATCACCTTTGCCATGTCATCTCCAAGGGGCACCATGGAGAAGGATGCGCCATGTCACCATGCCACCTTGCCATGCTACATCATTACCACCTCACCTGCCACGTGGCATCATTCAAATTTTAAATTACATGAAAGCTACAAGTGGTCGACCAAGGAGTGTTTTCAAATTCAAAGGAGGTCGGCCAACTCCATCCACAAATCATGCAACCAGCTCCACCAAATCCTCCACATTTCATGTAACCCCCCCTAATATTTCTCCATGATATGGGGAATTTCAAATTGATTGAAAGGCCATTAAAAGCCTCTTGTACGCCCATGGTAAAAAAAAAAAAGCTTTTTTGGATGAAATGAAATTTAAGTGAAGTAGTAGTTAAAGAAGGTATTTTTTTTGGTAGTATGCTCTTGTTTTCTATGGGTGTGTTTGATTTTCTCTTCTCAAGCTTTCAAGTGTCCAATGCCAACATCCACCTCTAGGGATCCATGCCTCCATCGAAGTTCCCTTGCCAGTTTGGTTTCTTTGTTTTGATATCTTTCAAATTGGTCCTAGTCTAACCCATTCATTGTGCAGGATCCTTCTACGATTCGGAGTTCAAGAAAGGGTTCTCTTGCCAAAGATCAATGTTGAATGAAACTAGTTTCATTGGAATGCCAATCTTCCACTTCAGGGCTAGTTCGTCTAAGAGCTTCAATGGATCTACCAGGGAGTGATCATCTTGGGTAAATAACACCTCCTAATCTCTTAAGTCTGAGTTATTGAAGATCGTTGCTAAGGTTTAAATTCAATATTCATTAGCCCTAATCTTCTCTAGGATTTAAATAACTACATCGCGGCGTAAGTTCCAAATTTCAGTGCTCCTTCCATAGCTTTACCTTAGTACTTTTGATCTGAAATTTAGTACCTGTTAATAGGCTTCATTGCTCTCATTTCTCAATCCATCATTTAGATTGCATTCTCTTCATCGTGCCGTGTCAATCTCCTAGGGAGAGGAAAAAGCTTGAAAAGGGCTAGGGGAGAGAGAGTAATGATGATGTACTCTCCTGCAGGAGAGAAGGGTCGGCTAGGGTTGATAACCCAAAAAATGATGCTATCATTGTAGAATGATGATAGCTAAGCACCCTGTAAAAAGAATTACCGTTGATAGTGGAAGCTCTGCTAACATCCTTTTTTATGATTCTTTTGCAAGAATGAACTTGTCCACTGACCAAATAAAATCGATGTTCACGCCCTTAGTGGGCTTCACCGGGGACTCGGTTGGAGTTGAAGGGGGATTACACTCTTAATAACTACCGGGATGCCACCATGGCAGGCTACTATGTTGACAACATTCATCATTGTAAGGCTTCCTTAACCTTACAATGCGATCTTGGGGCAACCCGGACTCAATTTGCTCGACACTATTATCTCCACCCGGCATCTCCTTGTCCAGTTTCCCACTCATTGGGGGATCGAAGAGATGAGGAGATCTCGGCAGCAAGTTCAGCACTATCTACAGACGATCTTGGGAGCACGAAAAGCTACACAAAGTTCGGTCATCGATCAATCGAGCCTGATAGAGCTGCAGTCGAAGGGTGGGCCGATCGAGCCCCTACTATCTTTCTCTCTAGGACAAGATCCCTCAAAGATGGTAGAGGTGGGAGCCCTGCTGTCTGAAGAGGAGAGATCCCTTTTGCTTAGCTTTCTACAGGCTAACACAGATGTCTTCACCTAGACTATGGCAAACATGCCCAGGATCCCACCAGAAGTGATCATCCATAGGCTGAATGTCGACCCCAACTACTACCCAGTCCGGCAGAAGAAGAAGAGTTTCACCCCGGAGTGGTAGAAAGCGATTGACGAGGAGATCGAAAAGCTCCTTACAGTAGGCTTCATCCATGAGGTATAGTATCTTGACTGATTTGCTAATATAGTGATGGTTAGGAAAGCTTCTGGGAAGTGGTGGATCTACATGGACTACATCGACCTCAATCGGGCATACCTGAAGGACAGCTTTCCACTTTCCAAGAATAACTAGCTGGTGGATGCGACTTTGGGTCACAAGCTCCTTAGCTTCATTGATGCATTTTTAGGATACAATCAAGCTCGCATGCACCCGAAAGACGAGGAGCACACAGCATTCATGACTGATCGAGGTACATACTATTACAGGATGAAACTGTTTGGTCTTAAGAATGTAGGGGCCACGTACCAGTGCCTGGTCAATAGGATCTTCAAAGACCAGATTGGTCGTAACATATAGGTCTACATGGATGACATGCTTATCATGAGTGGCCAGGAGTCAGACCACATCACTGATCTGGTAGAGGCCTTTGACAACCTCCATGATGCGGCAAGCATATGATTAATATTTAGATTATGGTTTGTAGAGCAATGAAACCTAATTACACTAGCATTGTACTCATCATAATAAGACTTAAGGATTATAAGAAATGGAACTTTTACTTGATTAGACACAATCCTAAACTAAGAAGGAAGAAAATCTAGATAATAGGGGCTAATGATTGTGGACTTACCATGATGAGCTTTCCAACCTTCTTTTGATTCATACCTTGAAACTACCAACGCTCAGAACTGAAGAACCTGGATAACAGAGATCAGAACCCTGGACTTGGGCTTCAGCTTGTTGGTTCCTTGTCAAGGAAGACCCTGCTTGCAACTCGAAAACCTCGAAGGACCCTGCACATAAAGAATAAGAGTTAAGGAAGAAAAAAGGAATGCATATGGAAGGGACGGAAAATTTGTGAGCAAAGAAAGAGATTTGAGATGGCTTGGCCGACTCCAAGGCCTTCTTCTTGACTTGGAAGCCCTAAGTGGTTTGGCGAACCTCAACTTGAAGTAGCTTGGACTTGATTTAAATAAACCTAATGGAACTCTAATTGAGTTCTTATTTGAACCCAGATTGAGACAGGACATAATTACAGGACTCGATTGGACATAATTACAGGATTCATGAAATTGAAACTAAGTAATTACAGGACTCTTGAAAGTAAATTGCCCTTTACAAGAAAAATTTAACCTAGTGATCTTTGATCCAAAGTGGAATCAGGTTAACCTTATTTGAGTGGGGTTTTATTCTGCTTCTGCTTCTGGTGTCCACACCAATTCTCCTGGGTGGGCAGAACTCGACCCAGTCAAGTATGGTTCAGTTTTGCCCTGGTAATGCTCGAACAAGTCTGGGTTAAGTCTTTGCATGACCTCTCGAGTAATCCAAGAGTTGTCGGACTCAGGTCGACCTTGCCATTGAACCAGGTATCGCTGATAGTCCTTATTCCTAGTAGTAATGGTCTTGTCATCCAGGATTCTCTCAATCCTCTCTCTCCGCTCAGGTAGGGTTGGTGGTGGACACTCGAAAAAATGTTCACTCTCAATGAAAGTTTCTGGCCCAAAAGGCTCACTAGGTATTAGTACTGGTTCTTTGTATTCTACTAGGTCAGAAACATTAAAGGTTGTACTGATACCCATATCAGGTGGAAGTTCCAAAACATATGCATTAGGCCCTATTTTCTTTCAGGTCTTGAAAGGTCCCGCTCCGTGGGCATGCAGCTTCTTTATGGTTCCAGAGGGGAACCGTTCAGGGTTGAACCTAATCATCGCATAATCTCCTTCACAGAATTCTTTAGCCCTCTTATGTGAGTCAGCTAAGTGTTTGTAAGTTTCATTGCTCAGGTTCATCTTATTACTGATTTCTTTATGCAGATTTGTGACATGCTGTGCAAAAGACTCAGCAGACTCAGAGACTCGTGTGTGAATAGGTAGTAGGATTAGATATAAAGGCTTCCTAGGCTTGTAACCATGGACTATCTCAAAGGGACTTTTGCCCATAGATCTATTGACCGAACTGTTGTAAGCGAACTCAGCACATGGCAATAACAAATCCCAGTTCCCTAGACTTTCTCCCACTAGGCATCTCAGCAAGTTCCCTAGACTTCTATTTACAACCTCGGTTTGTCCATCAGTCTGCGAATGGTAGGCTGTGGAGAATTTCAGTCTGGTTCCTAATAGGTGCCAAAGGGTTTTCCAGAAGTAACTTGTGAAGCGGACATCCCTATCAGAAACTATGATTTTTGGTAACCCGTGGAGTCTGACTACTTGATCAAGAAAGAGTTTGGCTATCCTAGAGGCATCGGAAGTTTGGGAGCAAGGTATGAAATGGGCCATTTTTGAAAACCGGTCGACCACCACAACGATTGAATCATATTTTCGAATGGTCTTGGGTAATCCTAGAACAAAGTCCATGCTTAGATCCTGCCATGGACACTCAGGTACAGGTAATGGAGTGTATAGCCCGGTATTCTTCTTTTGCTGCTTTGCAACAGCACATATCCTACATCGGGCTACAAGGTTTGCTACTTGTTTCTTAAGGCTTGGCCAGTAAAATTGTTCCTCAATAGCCAAGATAGTCTTGTTTCGTCCGAAGTGGCCAGCCAAACCTCCCGCATGTATCTCCCAAACTAAAAAATCTCTTAAGGAGGTTCTTGGGATGCAAAGCCTATTCTCTCTAAAAAGATAACCATCTAGAAGGGTATAGTCACTATGATCACTTGATGGTCCTTGACGCAAAACCTGATAAATTTCACCAAAATCTGGACAGGTTTCGTACTGCTCCTTAAGTCTTTCAAAACCTATGACTTCAGTACTGACTGAAGATAAAAGTAACGTTCTACGACTTAGGGCGTCAGCTACCTTATTGTCAGTTCCCGATTGATGTTTTAGGACAAAAGTATAGGATTGGATGTATTCTACCCATTTGGCATGCCTAGGGTTTAGTTTCTTTTGGGAACTCAAAAACCTAAGGGCTTCATGGTCTGAAAATAAAAGAAATTCTTGCGGTAGGAGATAATGCCTCCAATACCTTAATGCTTGCACTACCGCATAAAGCTCCCGATCATATGTGGAGTATTTCTTCCTGGCTTCATTCAATTTCTCATTAAAGAATGCTACGGGATGGTTTTCTTGACTCAGAACTCCACCAATCCCTACTCCCGAAGCATCGCATGCTACTTCAAAGACCATAAAAAAATCGGGTAGCCTTAAGACTGGTGCTTAGGTCATCTTATCTTTGATGTGAAGGAAGGCCTTATCAGCTGACTTCGTCCATTCAAATTGGCCCTTCCTGATACAATCCGTGATAGGAGCAACTATAGTGCTAAACCCTCTAATAAATCTTCGATAAAATGTAGCGAGGCCATGAAAACTTCTTACTTCGTGAATATTATTGGGTGTTGGCCACTCTACAATTGCCTTAACCTTCTCAGGGTCAGCGGATACTCCTTCAGGGGTCACAATAAATCCTAGGAAGATAACTTTAGTAGTCATGAAAGCACATTTCTTTAGGTTGGCATAGAGGTTATCTTTCCTAAGTGCTAAACAGACCTGCCTCAGATGTTGTTGATGATCTTCTCTAGTCCTACTATAGATAAGTATGTCGTCAAAGTAAACGACAACAAATTTCCCAATAAAGGCCCGTAGGACTTGATTCATGATTCGCATAAAAGTGCTAGGGGCGTTTGATAACCCAAAAGGCATGACTACCCATTCAAATAACCCATCCTTAGTTTTAAAGGCAGTCTTCCATTCATCCCCTAGTCTGATCCTAACTTGGTGATAGCTGCTCTTCAGGTCAATCTTAGAAAATATAGTTGCACCGGCCATCATATCTAACATATCATCCAAGCGGGGAATGGGAAACCTAAACTTCATCATGATTTTATTTATGGCTTGACTATCAACACACATTCTCCATGTGCCATCCTTCTTAGGGGTAAGTAAGGTTGGGACTGCGCATGGACTCAAACTTTTCCTAATGAATCCTTTCTTTAGGAGTTCTCCTACTTGTCGCTGTAATTCTTGGTGCTCGGTAGGGTTCATTCTATAATGGGAAAGGTTCGGTAGAGTTGCTCCGGGGACTATATCTATCGCATGTTGTATATCCCTAAGAGGTGGGAGTTGGTCGGGTAAGTCGTCGGGGAACACGTCTTTGAACTCCTCTATCACCTCACTGACTTTTGGAGATTGTTCTTTTGAAAGAGGTTCTTGATGATCCTTAATGGTCAAAATCAAAACAGGTGATCCATTGCTAATTTCTTGCTCCATTTCTTTAGCAGTGATCATGTTTATCCCTTTTTTCTTATCACTCAATTGGCTTGATCATCTCTTAATGGGGTTCTTAGGTGGAGAAGAATGGATTACGATCTTCTTTCCATTATGAGTAAACGAGCACGAGTTAGAACGACCATAGAGTGTTACATCAAGATCGTACAACCATGGTCGGCCTAGGATTATTCTACTTACTCCCATTGGAAGTACATCACATCATACTTTCTCTAGGTAAGATTGGAACTGAATGGTTACTAGGCACCTAGACTTAATGGAAATCGTGGTTGAGTCTATCCAGGATACCTTATAGGGATTGGGGTGGGGTACGGTGGGCAATCCTACTGTTCTTACTGTGTTGGTAGATATGGCATTGACACAGCTACCGCTATCTAAAATGACTTTGCATACTTTCTCACCTATCTTAATGAATGTCTGTAGGATGCTGGTCTTACGCCAATCTTCTTGGGTTTTAGCCTGGGTGAGAATACACCTAACCACTCCTATCAGATCTTGATCTACCAGGACTTCCTCTTCCTCATACTCTTCAGTCAAGTTCTCATCTGCCTGGTATACTTCCTCCTCAAATTCACCTTGGGATTCTATGGCTTCCTCTTCTACTTCCCCTATGTGTAGGGCTCTATTGGGACAGCTGCTAGAATAGTGACCCACTTAGTTACACTTGAAACAGGCGTTTGGAGTTCTTTGGGTCTCAGGTGTTTTCCCCTTGTCATCTCTTCGGGTCACAGTCACATTAGGATTGGGTCGGTTGAATCTAGGCTGATTGGATCCTGACTGTTAGTAAGGTGCACTAGTCCTAGGGGCTTCGGGCCTACGATAGACTGGACCTCTATGGAATCTCTCAGCATCCCTAGCTATCTGATAGGCCAATTCTAGGTCATGTACCTTTCGCATGAACAATTCTCTTTAAATTTCTTCCCTCAGTCTGGCTCTAAATCTAGACAAGGTCACCGACTCGGATTCATCAACATTGCACCTCATAACGAATTCATCAAACTTCGTTATGTACTCTGTGACACTCCTATTTCCTTGAGTAAGTCTTTGCCATTGATCTAGGAGTCTTTGGTGGTAGGACATAGGAAGGTATTTCTTCCTAAGCCTAAGTTTCATAGCTCGCCAGGTCACTATGGGCACATCACCTCTCAGTCTAGTGAGTCTCTCAACATTTTCCCAATATAACCTAGCTTGGCGCACAAGTTTAAGCTTTGCAAACTTATACTTGCACTCTTCACTCATCTCAAACCAGTCAAAATACTAGTCCATCTCACCTTCCCAATCAATGTAGATCTTAGGATCTAAAATTCCATCAAAGGTGGGAGCTTCCAGCCTAATGTTCTTCATGGTTCGGTCATCTTGATCAAAGTGAATTGGGGTGGGTCTCCTGACATTGGGTTCATAGTTAGGCTCATGATGGAATCTCCTTGGGTTGGGATCGATGGTTTGATCAGGGTGGGGTCCTCTAGGAATTGGATCATAAAACTGATCTTGGGAAGCTCTCCTAGGGTTTATTTCGTAGAGAGGGTTTTGATATGGAATCCTTCTATGGTTCAATGGGGTCTCGAGTTCAGGTGCAAGACTAGGCTCATGCTTAGTCTGAGCTTCATGATTGCTTTCAAGGGTTCTAGCTTCTAACTGATCCAACCTAGTAGTGATGTGGGCTAACTGCTCATTCATGTCTTGGTTGGTTTGTGCCACATTCTGATTTGTTTGGGCCAATTGCTCAGTTAAACTCTTAGTCAGTTGGGCCACTTGATCTTTTTGGCCTTTGATCAAATTCCCTAATTTTTGGTCCATGGCTACACTTGACTGGGCTTGGATTGGTGAATATGGTGTCCCTGCTCTAGTTGTCATGCATGCAAATGGACTCAAGTTTGAGCTAAGGTTTCCTAGACCTAGAGCACAAATTAGAAGTCTAATTAAGTGAACCAACTAGCTAGTAATACTTATGGGACTTAGCCAGGTAGGTGGAGGGGAGTGAAGGTCCCTGATTGCCAACCTTAGACACCAATCTGAGATTGGCCAGGTAGGTGAACCAAATCACAAGCCCTGATACACCAATCCTAGACACCAAGCCAGTAAGCACACACCAATTAGCTGACATAGTTAACTTGACCCTAACGTGAACCCAAACTTGTTGGTGTCCTTAACCCACTAGGGCAATTAACATTCTACTCAATTTTAATTAACGGGCTGGGTTCGATATGCTGGTTGGTGATTTTTGGGCTAGGGACAGGTGATGAAACCTTGACCCTATGTCAAATTGATGCCCTTAATTTGATTTCTCATGAGATGAATGAAATGCAAAGGTGCTGCAGAAGTGTGTTGCAGTTTGAAAGTGGTATGGAAAACGTGATAAAAAAAATGTCCAAAAATTCTAAAAAATTGACAGAGGATTTCTAACTTATATGTTTCAATGCAGATGAAAGAAATTTTAAAACTAAAATCTGTACTACTCTAAGCAGATCCTACAAAGGAAGATAAATAAAAAGGACAGAACAGAACCCTAATGATAGTGTCGAACTGCAGAAATTTTCATTTTTTTTATAATCTTTTTTTGATGATGAAATTTAATATGGTGATAAATGACTTAAAAAGGAACAAGAAAAAAAATATTTAATAAAAAATTAGTGACTTGCCTTTGGAGTTGCAGACGGATTACAGTAAATAGATGCAAGTTTTAAGAAAACAGAACCTAATCAAACAAGTGCAATGGCTTACCCAAACTTCAATCTAAAAAATTCACGTCCGGCCAGGGGCTCATTATTCCCATGGGTCGTGACAGTGTACTGGAGTACACCCGCTCAGGAGGCGTGAATTTTAGATCTTGCTTGGATTTAAAGAAAACTATTTACCCTAATGCAACCATGCTCTGATACCAAGATGATGCGGCAAGCATATGAATAATGTTTTGAGTATGGTTTGTAGAGCAATGAAACCTAATTACACTAGCATTGTACTCATCATAATAAGACTTAAGGATTATAAGAAATGAAACTTTTACTTGATTAGACACAATCCTAAATTAAGAAGGAAGAAGATCTAGATAATAGGGGCTAATGATTGTGGACTTACCGTGATGAGCTTTCCAACCTTCTTTTGATTCATACCTTGAAACTACCAACGCTCAGAACTAAAGAACCTTGGATAACAGAGATCAGAACCCTGGACTTGGGCTTTAGCTTGTTGGTTCCTTGTCAAGTAAGACCCTGCTTGCAACTCGAAAACCTCGAAGGATCCTGCACATAAAGAATAAGAGTTAAGGAAGAAGAAAGGCATGCATATGGAAGGGATGGAAAATTTGTGAGCAAAGAAAGAGATTTGAGATGGCTTGGCCGACTCCAAGGCCTTCTTCTTGACTTGGGCGTTGGATGCTTGGAAGAGAGAATAGTTTGGTGTGGAAGAGGGGCTTAGAGACAATCACTCAAAACATAAAACTTCAATTCAACTTCAACTTTCATTAATCTCCAAAAATCAAATCCCTTTTACAATGGGGCGTCCAAGGCTTTTTAATAGCCTTACAAAACTTTTGAAATTTGAAAACTCCCCAAATTATGGAGGATTTCAAGGGAGGTTGGAGGATATGGGGCCTTGTTACATGGGATAAGGAGAAATTCATGGAGATTCTCCCCAAATTGTGGAGGATTACAAGGGAGGTTGGAGGATATAGGGCCTTGTTACATGGGATAAGGAGAAATTCATGGAGATTGGCCGATTTCTTTGAATTTAAAATGCTTGGTCGATCTCCCCTTTAGGCGCCCATTTGAAGGTGATGTGGCTGATGATGTGGCATCCCTGGTGGCTGTTTTGTTGGCATGGTGATGTGGAATTCCAGCTTGGTGGACCAAGGTCTTGATTTGGAAGCTCCAAGTGGTTTGGTGAACCTCAACTTGAAGTAGCTTGGACTTGATTTAAATAAACCTAATGGAACTCTAATTGAGTTCTTATTTGAACCCAGATTGAGATAGGACATAATTACAGGACTCGATTGGATGTAATTACAGGATTCACGAAATTGAAACTAAGTAATTACAAGACTCTTGAAAGTAAATTGCCCTTTACAAGAAAAATTTAACCTAGTGATCTTCGATCCAAAGTGGAATCAGGTTAACCTTATTTGAGCAGGGTTTTATTCTGCTTCTGCTTCTGGTGTCCACACCACTCTCTCTTTAAGTGATGGCATTCCTTAGTATCATGGCCATGGTCCTGGTGGAAGCGGTAGTACTGGGATCTGTCGTGTCTAGCAGATGGCCTCAGTGAGAGAGGATGACGTAAGAAGTGCTCACCCTCGATCTTCATCAGGATCTTTACTCTCGAGATGAGGAGAGGAGTGAACTTTTCTTCCTTGGTAAGGTCGACTCTAGGCCTGGCCCCTGGTCGCTGGGCCGGCATAGCCTTCAGGGCCGGGGGGCTAGATGTCTCCCCTTTGGCTTACCTCTTCACTGGCCTCCCATCCAACTCTTTTCTGGTATGATCGGCCTCCTCCGCATGGATGTGTTGGGAGGAAACTTCAATGGGCCATTGATACATGCAGTTTAAAACTTTTCTAAACTATGTGATGTGCAGCGGAAGTAGATAAAACAATTTTATCTAAGTATGTTAATCTAGTTAACACTAGCCCTATACAGATCTTTATGCATATAGAATAACACATGTATGAAATCAAGCATGCAAATTATGCGACTCATAGGACCATTCTATGAATCACATAATAGGGTGCCGAAGACCATTTCTTTGGACCCATAAAATAGAAGTACAAACCTGTTATATGCGGCGATGATCACCGTGATGAGAGTACTCCAAGGATGAACAGTGGCTCTGCGAGCAGCATAAGCATCCTGCCTCCACAAGTAGTTCACACCGGGTAGAGGGACTTCTCCTCCTTCCTTCGAGGTGCTAGCCCCTCCGGAAATAATGTTGGCAACAGCTACTCCTTCTTCAACTCCTTGAAGAGGGATGAAATCCTTCAACTCCTTGAAGAACTATTGCTACAGCAGTGCTGGAACAAAGACCAAGGACCCTCCCAATTCTCTCTGTCCCAAACCTTCAAGAGAAGGTATGCACTCAACAATCCCATCCAAAACTCAATCCCCACTCTGAGAATCTCTCTAAGGAATCAAGGAAAACCTCTAACCAAAAGAGAAATTGGTAGAGTTTCTTGATCTTCCTCTTTGTTCTTCAACAAGCAGAAAAAAATAGAAGACAAGAAAACCAAATGTGAACCTTTCACATTCAGATATGAAGAGATTAAGCAAAGACTTGAGACCTTTGGGATCCAGGGGAGTTACAAGCTCCTTTGGATTCTACAACCACAGTAATTAAAACCAAGAAATGTGCAGCATTAAGTCCCACAACAATTGCAAGCTTAAATGAAGCAGTTTCGGTTTATACCATAGTCTATCAATCGAGTCGACTCGCCTCGAGTCGACTCGATTGGCTGTTTGACAACTCCTTGTCAAACAAGTTCGGAATGATTTCCAATCATTCCTAAGCCAACAAATCAAGAAGAAATCCCATGGTGTATGACCCTGTAGGTTCAAATACTAAATCGGTAGCACAGGAACATTTCTAGTACTAGCCAAAGTCGCCATCTAGCAATGACACCCGGCATCTGGATAGGTCGAAGGTTGTAGAACAACAAAAACCTATCGAACATGGAATACCATTGAACTTATTCCTTTGATCTCCTAAAGCTCCGGATGGCTTAGGGTTAAACTGCCCAACCCTATTCAGTCCATCTTAATATGTCTCAAAAAAGATCCCTGTAACTCTTTACAAGGAATGCCCTGGCCAAGGTCTTTCTCAATTGAGACATATTAAGCATTCAATCCAAATTATTTGGAGAGATCAATCCTATCTTGATCCTACTACCACTACACAAGTACTTGACTGTACCTAGAAACGTTCCATTACCGGATTAAAAATCTGGGTAGTCCAGCACCTAAGCACATTAAGTTGCATGCAAGCTGCCATAGTAATCTCAAGTCAGAAAAATAATTCATGTCCATATTCTAATGCAAAACTTCTCTTTAGCAGAATGAGAATCTTGCATGGGAGTCATGCTCAGTGAAGTGTCAAATACAACACCTGATATCATGCCAGCATCTCCATGCTATTTGGTTAAGAGAACAACCAACAGACATGACATCAATGCCTATTCTCGATAGACCATCATCATGAAATAGTGTATCCTTTGGTCACGAAGTAGTTTATGAACTATACGATGCATCAACTCTACATCGCATATAAGGTAGCTCAAAGGACATCATCACACCAGAGTTCAATTAAGAAGATGTCATGTGACGAACAACTAGAATAATTTTTTTATTCAATTCAACAATTATATACATATATATGTGTCGCACAATCGTTTACAAGCTAGATGATTGGCTTTGGGACATACAATTCCTAACAACTCCCACCTGGACTAAAGCCAATCGAAACAGAATCTGATTCCCATCTTTCATTTGCAATTATCGAACTCTTGCATTCCAACAGCTTTAGTGAAGGGGTCAGCCAAGTTCTCCTTACCATCGATCTTCAATAGTTTGATGTCATCTCGTTCAATAATCTCCCAGACAAGGTGATAGCGATATAGAATATGCTTGGTGCGCTGATGTGACTTCGGCTCTTTGGCTTGAGCTATGGCTCCAGTGCTGTCATAATACTTCAGAATAGGATCATCTAGGGAAGGTGCCACTTCTAGCATACCTTTCTAGCATGCCTAGGAACTTCCGTAACCACACAGCCACTTTTGCTGCATCCGATGCTACAATATACTCTACCTTGCAAACAGAATCAGTCACCGTATGCTGCTTGGAACTTTTCTACTAGACTGCTCTACCATTGAGGGTTAATACAAAACCATATATACTCTTGCTATCATCACTATCCAACTGAAAACTGGAGTTAGTATACCCCACAAGTTTTAAGTCAGAATCTCAATAAATAAGCCATTGGTCCTTAGTATTTCTCAAATATTAAGGATGTTCTTAACAATTTCCAATGAGCTTCACTTGGATCAGACTAGTATCTTCTCACTACCCCTAGCGAGTATGCCATATTTGGTCTAGTACATAACATGGTGTACATAATATAACCAACTACCGAAGCATATGGAATCCTACTCATATGCTCTATTTTATTAGGAGTTGTCGCACAATCCTTCTTGGAAAGAGTAATTCCATAAGCTATCGGGAGATAGCCTATTTGGAATTCTCCATGTTGAACCGCTTTAGCATAGTATCTATGTACATAAATTGGGACAGTCCTAGAAGCTTCTTAGATCTATCTCTATAGATCTTCATACCTAGTATGTATGAGGCTTCACCCAAGTCTTTCATAGAGAATTGAGATGAAAGCCAGACCTTTATTGCTTACAATGCTGGAATGTCATTCCCGATTAGGAGAATGTCATCTACATACAAAACAAGAAATACAACTACATAACTATTTGCCCATTTATATATACAAGGTTTCTCTCCATTCCTAACGAAGTCATACGTCTTGATATACTTATCAAAATATATATTCCAACTTTGAGAAGCCTGCTTCAGTCCATATATGGATCTTTGAAGCATGCATACTTTAGACTCATCTATGGATATGAACCCTTCAGGTTGCATCATATACACCTCTTCTGGCTCACCATTTACGAAAGCTATTCGAGCATCCATTTGCCAAATTTCATAATCTAAATGTGCTGCTATAGCAAGCATAATCCTAATGGACTTGAGCATTGCCACAGGAGAAAATGTCTCGTCATAGTCAATACCAAAATGCTGACGATACCCCTTGGCAACCAGAAGGGCTTTATAGGTCTCCACCTGTCCATCTGCGCCCCACTTCTTCTTGAAGATCTACTTGCACCCAATGGATTTTATCCCTTCAGGTGGATCAACCAATGTCCATACATTGTTGATTTCCATGGACTCCATTTTGGATTTCATAGCTCCCGGCCATGACTCAGAATCAGATCTTGACATTGCATCCATATAGGTGATCGGATCCTCGTTGTTCTCATCGAGCTCAACAGGATCCCCATCTCAGACCAAGAAACTATAGTATCTGTCCAGTTGACATGGTACTCTACCAGATTTCCTTAATGGTTGTACTATGGGCTCTGGATCTGATTTAATCAAATCTAGTTTTATAATGTCTTTAGAGTGAAAAGGTTCTTCTATCTATTGAACTTCTCCAAGTTCAATCTCAGTAGCTTGAGTACCTTCACCAAGATACTCCCTTTCTAAAAAGGTTGCCCAATGACTGACGAACAACTTTTGTTCCTCAAGCAGATAGAAATAATATCCTTTGGATTCTTTGGGATATTCAACAAAAAAATACTTATCAGACTTAGGTCCTAGCTTATCCATCTCCAGACGCTTGAGATAAGTCAGACACCCCCAAACATGAAGGTTTGGGAGAGTTGGCTTGTGCTCAGTCCATATCTCATATGGTATTTTATCAATGGTACTTGGAACTCTATTCAAAAGATAACATGTTGACTTAAGAGCATATCCCTAAAAGGATTTAGGTAGACTTGCTAAGCCCATCATGGATCGAACCATGTCCAACAGAGTTCGATTCCTCCTTTCAGATACACCACTTAATTGAGGCATCCCTGGAGGAGTCCATTGAGAGAGAATCCCATTCTTCTCAAGATAAGTCAGAAACTGGCAAGAAAGATATTCACCACCTCGATCTGATTGAAAGGTTTTAATAAACTTTTCGGTTTGTTTTTCAGCTTCATTACGATAGCATTTGAACATTTCAAATGAGTCAGATTTATGCATCATCCGATAGACATAACTGTACATTGATAGGTCATCTATGAACATAACGAAATAATTATACCCACCTCTTGTACCGATATTCATGGGTCCACATACATCAGCATGTACTAGACTTAGAATATCACTGGTTCTTTTACCTCTTCCAGTAAAAGGTGACTTGGTCATTTTTCCAAGCAGACAGGATTCACAAGTTGGTAAAAATTCACCCTCAGCGATATCTAGGAGACCTTCTCCTACCAGCCTATTTATCCTGTTCTTGTTTATATGACCTAGCTTACAGTGCTAGAGATAAGTATCACATACTTTATCCAACTTAGGGCATTTATTAGTAGTGTACAATACAGTAACAGGCTGTGATAGTACATATACACCATTCTTCACTTATCCAATCATCACATTAGAACCATTCAACATGATTTTGCAAATATCATTCTTTATAGATTATTCATAACTATCTTTGGCCAATAGGCCTATAGAAATGATATTCACTAAAAGGGAAGGACAAAGATGACAATCATTAAGAATGATAGTGCAAGACTTGAAATACAAAGAAATAGTTTCCAATGCCAGAACTGGAGCTTGACTTCCATTCCCAATGTTCAAAAACCTTTCACCGCTTTCGAATATCCTACTAACTTGAAGTCCCTACGATGAATTACAAATATGGTAAGGACTTCCAGTATCCAATACCCAGCTAGTTGAATCACAAATGGAGAAACTACAAGGATTTATCATATAAATACCTTGACTAGCAACAGCTTGCTGCTTTTCTTTCCTTTGCCTGTTCAGGTCTAGGATAGTGAGGTAAGAAGAATAGTTTTGCTTCTGGTGACCCGGCTTCTTGTAGAAGAAGCACTCTGCCTGACTCTTGTCAGCACTCACCCTCCTAGTCTGACTATGTCCAGCACTTTGCACCTTCTTATTTTTCTTATTCATTTTCTTCTTCCCTTTTCCAAAGGGACGATGCCTTGCTTCAGAACCTCCCACCAAATTCACCAATCCCTTATTAAGGTTGTGGTCTCTCTCATAAGTCCATAGTAACCCTAACATCTCATGGTAGTTTACTGCATGCCTATTCATTCTAAAATTATCGAGAAAGACCTGGTAGGAAGGGGGCAGAGAATTCAGTATCGTATCCTTGCCGAGCTACTCGTGCAAAGGACATATGATGCGGAACAATATATCCATGCAATTATTTTTTTGTATTTTTAAATATTGAGTTATAAGTTTTAATCCCGAAGATCAGACTAAGGAACGATGTAAAGAGTTCTATATGAAAATAAGAAGCTAAATGCATGCATAACAAGACCTAATAAGTAATAGAAAAAGGGACCACCAAGGCTGAGAAGCCTCGATTGGGCTAGTTCGCCTACAATAGGGCTACTGGTAGCAGAGGGGGTGTACCTGGCAATGGTTGAAGCACCTGGTGCATATCGTATGTGAAGAGGTCACTCTCACTCCTGGATGCGGCCTGGAAAATCAAGCCGGAGACCCGCGGATTCCCGGCTTTTTGCTCGATGATCCGATTGTAGCCCTGCTGGAGTCGTTGGATTCGTAAAAGCTGAGGGACCTGTAAACAGCCATTCTAGGGTGAGAAAACAAAGCACAGATGAAGAGTTAATTAAAAAACCAGCAAAGGGAAGATGGGATTTGATGAGGGTGGCTAGGGTTTGGAGTGGCAGTTGGAGATTGGAGGCAGGCGCAGGACATCGGGAAGAAGAAAGGCTCACATAGAATCCCTTTAAGCACATAGTAATTGGAGGAACTCAATATTATTTCATGATAAAAATTATCTTGATACAAGAGATTAGATCCCTTTAAATAGACTCTTAAACTTGGCCCCCAAGTAAGGTTAAAAGAGACTTTACATAGGACTTTTAATCCAAATCAAACTCTAGCTAGAAAACATGGTAGGCTAGGTAGAAAAAATCCCTAAATTCCCTCCCTCTCACTTGCCTTGGTCGGCCAAGGGAGGTGACCCTAGTGGACAACCAAGGGGTGGTGAGCATAAGCTTGGTGCCCCTTGGTTTTCTTCTTGGGCCCTGATTGGCCCAATCTTCTTCAGGTTGCGGTCCAGGGCTTCAAGGTTTCGAAATTGTCTTCCAGGCTTCTGATATTCTTCTCCTAGGCCTTCCATGGTCTTCAAAGCTTCTAGTTGGGTTGGACTTCACTTTGACTGGTTGGTCTTCACTTGTTCTTGGGCTGGCATGTCTTCACTTGTACTTGAACTGACATGTACTGAACTCCGAAAGATGACTAGCTCAACATGAGCTGACTAGTATAGGACTCAAGTAATAAAAAGACAACTCTGATGGACTAAGCCTTTATTACAAGTGGACTCAGATGCTGCTAATTAATCCACAGAGGGTTGAGAAGCCTCTGTCTTATTCTGGTGTCTCTGGTATCTGTACCAATTCTCCCGGGATGGGAGGAACTCGACCCTGTCGAGTGAAGATCAGGCTGGCTCACATATCTCTCGAGGAAGTCTGGGTTGAGGCAATGCAAGTCCTCTTGTGAAATCCATGAATCATCCAACTCTGGCAGGCCTTGCCATCAGACCAAGTAGCGTTGATAGCCGCGGCCCTGGGTCATTATGGCTTGATCGTCTAGGATATGCTCGATCTGTTCTCCTCTCTCAGGCCAATTTATTGGTGGACACTCTAGGCTAGGGTCACTCTTAATAGAAGGAATAGGTCCAAAGGCCTCATTAGGTATCACTGCCGATTCCCTGTACTCAACTAGGTCTGTGATATTGAAGGTAGAACGGATGCCCAAATCCGAAGGCAAATCTAACACATAGGCATTTGGTCCAACCCTCTCTATCACTTTAAATGGTCCGGCTCCGTGAGCATGTAGCTTCTTAATGGTTTCAAATGGGAACCACTCAGGCCTAAGCCTAATCATGACAAAATCCCCTACATCAAATTCCTTGGTCCTTCTTCGAAAATTAGCCAATTTCTTATATGTTTCATTACTTAGGTTTATTTTTTGGCTAATGTCCTTATGCAAGTCTCTAATATACTGTGAAAATGATTCTGTAGACTCTAAGACTCGTGCTGAACAGGTAAAGGAATCAGATCAATGGGATGATTAGGCTTGTTCCCATGGACTATCTTAAAAGGACTCTTGGTCGTTGTCCTATTCACTAAGCTATTATAGGCGAACTCTACTCTAGGCAATAATATATCCCAAGTTCTAATGTGTTCACCTACCAGGCATCTAAGGAGGTTTCCTAAACATGGTTCATCACTTCAGTTTGGCCATCTGTTTGGGGGTGGTAGGCTATAGAAAACTTAAACTTGGTCCCTAACTGGTGCCACAGGGTTTTCTAGAAATAACTGGTGAACCTAACATCCCTATCAGATATGATGGTCTTGGGTTGGCCATGGAGTCTAACCACATTGTCTAAGAAAAGCTTGGCCACTCTAGATGCATCAAAGGTTTGGGAACATGGGATGAATTGAGCCATCTTAGAGAACCTATCGACCACTACAAAGATAGAATCATGTCTCTTCTGGGTCTTAGGTAATCCTAACATGAAGTCCATACTTAGGTCCTGCCAAGGGCGATCAGGCACTGGTAAAGGTGTGTAGAGACCAGTGTTTTGCTTCTACTGTTTTGCAGTAGCACAAGTTCTACAGTAGGTTACAATCTGAGCAACATGCCTTTTCAAACCTATCTAAAAGAACTGGTCTTCTATTGCTAAGATGGTCTTATTCCTACCAAAGTGACCAGCTAAACCTCCAGCATGGGTCTCCTAAATTAGGAATTCTCTAAGAGAAGTTGTAGGTATACAGAGTCGATTGTTTTGGAAAAGGTAGCCATCCTGAATGGTATACTCACTATGGGTACTGGATGGTCCTAGCCTTAGGGTCTAGTAAATGTCTTCAAAGTCTGGGCAGGTTTCATATTCATCCTTTAACTTATTAAACCCTATGACTTGGGTGCTGACGGAGCCTAACAGCAAAGACCTACGGCTAAGGGCATCTGCTACCTTATTGTCTACTCTGGCATGGTGTTTCAGGACAAAGGTATAGGCCTGAATGTACTCGATCCATTTACCGTGCTGTGGGTTAAGTTTCTTTTGGGAGTTTAGGAACCGGAGTACCTCATGATCAGAAAATAAGACAAACTCCTGTAGTAGTAAGTAATGTCTCCAATATCTAAGTGCCTGAACTACTTCATAAAATTTCTTGTCATAGGTAGAGTACTTAAGTTTAGCCTCATTCAACTTCTCACTAAAGAAGGCTACAGGATAATTTTCTTGACTTAGTACCCCACCTATTCCTACTCCCGAGGCATCGCAAGCAACCTCAAACACCTTAGTGAAATCAGGTAATCTAAGGATGGGTGCATGGGTCATCTTATTCTTAAGCTCTAGGAAGGCCTTATCAGTTTCTTTGGTCCACTTAAATGTACCCTTCCTAATGTAATCAGTTGTAGGTGTGACGATTGTACTAAAACCCCTAATAAATCTCCTGTAAAAGGTTGCTAGGCCATGGAAACTACGCACATCGTGGATACTAGTGGGTACAGGCCACTCAACAATTGCTCTAACCTTTTCAGGATCTGCAGAAACTCCATCAGGGGTGACACAAAACCTAGGAAGATAACCCTATGTGTCATGAACTCACATTTCTTAAAGTTGGCATAGAGGCTATTCTCCCTAAGAGTCTGGCATACTAATCTTAGATGACTAAGGTGGTCCTTTTAGTCCTGCTATAAATCAAGATGTCACAATGTAGACCACAACAAATTTTCCAGTATATTCTTTTAGGACTTGGGTCATAATCCTCATAAATATACTTGGTGCATTGGAAAGTCTGAAAGGCATCACAATCCACTCAAACAGGCCATCCTTAGTCTTGAATGTGGTCTTCCACTCATCCCTAGGTCTAATCCTAACCTAATGATAGCTGCTCTTAAGGTTTATTTTTGAGAAACCTTTGGCTCCGGCCATTATGTCTAACATATCGTCCAATCGGGGGATGGGAAACCTATACTTCATAGTTATTTTGTTGATGGCTCTACTGTCTACACACATCCTCCAGGTACCATCTTTCTTAGGGGTCAGTAAAGTTGGGACTGCACATGGACTCAAGCTCTCCCTAATGAAACCCTTCCTAATCAATTTACCCACTTGCTTCTATAATTCTTGATGCTCACTAGGGTTCATTCTATAATGAGGAAGGTTCGGTAAAGTGGCTCCTGGGACTAGATCTATTGCATGTTAGACATCTCTAAGGGGTGGTAATTGATCAGGTAAATCATCAGGGAAGACATCCTCAAATTCTTTGAGAGCCTCAATAATTTCTGGAGGGTGTTCCTTTTGGGTCGGCTCAAGTATTTTTTTGGTGGTCAAGATCCAAATAGGGTTACCCTCAGCAATCTCTCTTTCTAACTCCTTAGCCTTAATCAGATTAACTCCAGGTTTCTTGTCCTTAAGGCTACTAGAACCTCTCTTAACTAGGTCTTTAGGTGGAGTTGGGTGGATAACAAACTTATTCCCATGGTAGCTAAAAGCACAAACATTGGTTCCACCAAACAGGGTTGCATTATGATCAAAAAGCCAAGGTCAACCTAAAATGATACTACTTACTTCCATGGGGATGACATCACACCAAATCTTTTCCTCATAGATTTGGCACCTAGTCTTGATCTAGATGGAGGTGGAATCTATCCAAGAAACTTTGTAAGGACTAGGATGGGGAACTGTGGTCAATCCTAAAGATTCAACTGTACTGGTAGAGATGGCATTGACACAACTTCCACTGTCTATGATGATCTTAAGTACCTTACCTGCTACCTTAACAAAGGTCTGTAGGATATTAGTCCTACACCAATCTTCCTTAACTGGGGTTTGGGTTAAGATGCACCTAACCACTCCTAATAGGTTCTCAGACTCAGGTTCCTCCTCCTCACCTTCATACTCGTCCAACAACTGGTCATTAGCCTCATAGATCTCTCCCTCAAGTTTAGCTATGGGTTCAGGCTCCTCTTCCTCTAGCTCACCTAAGTGTAGGGCACTGGCTAGCAAAGTGGCCTGATTTTTGACATTTAAAATAGGTCTTCTGGGGATTGGGACTCCTGTGGACCTCTACATATTTTCCTCTATCATCTCTACGGGTTAAAGGAGTACTAGGCTGAGGTCGACTCGGGTCAGGGTGACTCAGAGTGGGTTGACTCAGATAGGTCGGCTAGGGCTGGGTCAGCTCTGGTGGGACTAGCTAGCTCCTGGGTACTGACTAGGGTATCTAGTGGGCTCGGGTTTTCGATAAACGGGCCCTCTTTAAAAACGCTCATAATCCCTAGCAATTTTGTAGGCATGGTCCAGGTCCCTAACTTCTCTCATGTAAAGCTCCCTCTTAATATCATCTCTCAAGCTAGCCCTAAACCTAGATAGGAGAACATCCTCAGACTCATTTAAGTCACATCGCATGGAATACTCATCAAATTTTGTGATGTACTCATCTACATTCTTGCTACCCTGATTCAATCACTGCCATTGATCCATTAAACCATAATGATATGATGGTGGAATGTATTTCCCTCTAAGCTTACCCTTCATGGCCCTCCAGGTGACTATGGGATCATGACCTCCTAGTCTAAGAGTTCTCTTAACACTGGCCCAATATATCCTGGCCTCATGGACTAACTTAAGCTTGGCAAACCTAAACTTACATTCTTCTGACATATCATACCACTCAAAATATTGATCAACTTCTCCCTCCCAATCTATATAGACCTTAGGATCATGACAACCATCAAAAGTGGGTGCATCAAGTTTAATATGTCTATAGGATCTATCTTCTTGGTCTATGAAATCCTGATTGGGTCTTCTAGGGCGGGCCTCTGGGATTGGATCATGATGATGGGCTCTCCTAGGTTCAGCCTCAAAGCAGGGATCAGGGTTTGGGGTCCTCCTAGGTTCAGCCTCATAGTTGGGTCATGGTGAGGGGTTCTCCTAGGATGGGGAAGTGACTCTAGATCTGGTTCAGACTGTGACCCATGGGTTCTCTCTAAGGTCCCTACATGGTCCTCTACCTGATCAAACATATTGGCTAAGTGTTCAAGTCTATTATGGGTTCGGGTATTGGACTGGGTCAGCTAAGTCATCTAGGTAGTCATTTGGGCCATGGATTGGGCTAGCTGCTCAGTGAGTGCATTAATCATGGCTTCAAGGTTATCCATAGGTTAAAATAAAGATGGAGATGGTGGATGATATGATGCTCCTGATCTAGTGCTCATGCAAGACTCAACACTGACTCAACTATAGCTGCCTAGACCTAGAGCCCAATTAGAATGGGTTGACTCAACTTACACACAATTCAAATCATAATCCTTCAATCTGGCCAAGTAAGAGGTGGGATGGTGGGAGGTCCCCCTGCTCTTGCAGGGACCCAATTAAGGAACCACCGATCCACTTAGGTCTTTTGACTCTGTACCTCTTGCCTAGACACCAATATCCAGTAATAGGATATGAATTGGGTGCACTAGTTATCCAATAATGACTGAACCCGACCGATGGGTATCCCTAGCCCACTAGGGCAAATTAAGTCTAGTTAATTTTAAATTAGGCTTGGGACCGAATGCAAGGGATGTGATTTTGGGCTAAGGAGAGGTTATCAACTCCTCCCCTTATCTGACATATGGAAAGTTCCCTTAAAGTAATTTATGCAATGATGGCAGGCAGATGAAGATGCAAATTAGGGTTTAGGTGTTTTGGTATTTTTGAATATATGTATTTTTTTTTTGTTTTGGGTTTTTTCTTAAATAGAAAGATAATTATAGATTATGATATAATATTCAAGAAATATGTTAAAATTAAAGATATGCAAAGATTATACTAAAAAACCATGAACTTTTCGAAATCGGTTTTGCTGCCAAAATAGAGCAGAACTATTCTTAGGCAGTGTTTCGGCTAGGAGAAAATCCACAAACCAAAATAATTCCTAAGAAAATTCTAGAAATTAATTTGAATTATTAGAAATCCAAAAAAATAAATTTTAAAATTTTCTAAGTTTTATGCAGGCAAAAATAATTAAAATTCCAGGATATATACTGAAAGGCCAAAAATTAAAAAAACCCTAAAGGAACTCTTTGTGTTTTTCTTCAAGGGTCAATTCACAGCGGCACCCCTACTACCATCAGAGATCCCGTTGATTGGGAAAGAGGGTTTTGCAGCCCTACTAGTCTCTTTTGACCGGACGGCCATGGTGAAGCACCCGATCTGAATATCCAAAGAGAACTTAGCCCAAACAAGCTCTGATACCAAATGATCCGGAACTATATATGCATGCAATTATTTTTTTATATTTTTAAATATTGAGTTATAAGTTTTAATCCTGAAGATCTGACAAAGGAAGGATGTAAAGAATTCTATATAAAAATAAGAATCTAAAAGCATGCAAACAGGACCTAATAAGTAATAGAAAAAGGGATCGCCGAGGCTGAGAAGCCTCGGTTGGGCTAGTTCGCCTACAATAGGGCTACGATGGTAGAGGGGATGTACCTGGCAATGGTTGAAGTGCCTGGTACAGATCATATGCGAAGAGGTCACTCTCACTCCTATATAAAGCCTAGAAAATCAAGTTAGAGACCAGCGGATTTCTGGCTTTCTGCTCGATGATCTGATTGCGGCCTGGCTGGAGTCGTTTGATTCGTAGAAACTGAGGGACCTGCAAATAGCCATTCTAGGGTGAGAAAACAAAGCATAGGTGGAGAGTTAATTAAAAAACTAGCAAAGAAAAGATGGGATTTGAAGAGGGTGGCTAGGGTTTGGAGTGGCAGTTGGAGGTTGGAGGCAGGTGCAGGACACCTGGAAGAAGAAGGGCTCACACAGAACCCTTGAAGCACACAGCAGGTAACACACAGCAATTGGAGGAATTCAATATTATTTCATGATAAAAATTATCTTGATACAAGAGATTAGAGCCCTTTAAATAGACTCTTATACTTGGTCCCCAAGTAAGGTTAAAAGAGACTTTACATAGGACTTTTAATCCAAATCAAACTCTAGCTTAAAAACATGGTAGGCTTGGTAGAAAAAATCCCTAAATTTCCTCCCTCTCTCACTTGCCTTGGTCGGCCAAGGGAGGTGACCCTAGTGGCCGACCAAGGGAGGTGACCCTAGTGGCCGACCAAGGGGTGGTGAGCATAAGCTTGGTGCCCCTTGGTTCTTTTCCTGGGCCCTGATCGGCCCAATCTGCTTCAGGCTACGGTCCAGGACTTCAGGGTTTCGAAATTATCTTCCAGGCTTCTGATTTTCTTCTCCTAGGCCTTCCATGGTCTTTAAAGCTTCTAGTTGGGTTGGACTTCACTTTGACTGGTTGGTCTTCACTTGTACTTGGGCTGGCATGTCTTCACTTGTACTTGGACTGACATGTCTGAACTCCGAAAGATGACTAGCTCAACATGAGCTGACTAGTACAGGACTCAAGTAATAAAAAGATAACTCTGATGGACTAAGCCTTTATTACAAATGGACTCAGATGCTGTTAATTAATCCACAGAGGATTGAGAAGCCTCTGTCTTATTCTGGTGCCTCTGGTGTGTACACCAACATCCAAGTTTGCCCAAATGCTCAAATAACTCAATTATGTACTTTACATGATCAGTTATCGAAGCTCCATCATGCATATGTATGTTATAGATGGCGAAAGAGATTTGATATCTCTCCGTATCATCCAGAGTGCCAAAAGACTCCTTCAACCTTTGAAGCATCTCTTCAAGCTAGGCCTCCTCAAATTTGCGACTGAACTTGTCGTTCATCATAGCCAACATCATACAATGCACCGTAGTGCGATCAGAGATCTACTTTTGGTAAGTGTCCCTGACTGTCCCACGAGTGTTGGTGGCTGAGATCTCAGGTGCCAGATACGTTATCACATAAAGGATCTGCTCGTGCTCTAGGACTATCTTGAGTTTTCGATACCAGCTATCGAAGTTGGGTCCAGAGAGTTTGTCATTATCCAATAATGACTGGAGCAATAAAGTGGTCGACATTATCTAAAAAAGGAGAACAAGACCTATTAGTATATGAATTATTTTAATAATCATCTAAAGTTTTCTCCCACTATTTATTCAGACTAATAGGCTCTACACTCCAATCCGAAGAATAACATTTATCCTTTAGTGGGTACTAGGATCTAATAGACTACACATGAGCCTGACTTTGGCCGGCCAACCCATATGCATCTAAAGGTAGGTACAATACCAATTGCTTCTCTAAGCAATTCCTAGTATTCATTTCACCCCAAGGGTTCTCACAATCGACCTTTGGGCCTTCTATTGAAGGTCCTGGTTAGGTCCAACCATTAACATGATCAAGTTCGATGCTTCTAACTAATGCATGATCAAACCCAACTTTAGTCGGCCTACCTGACCACATTTTAAGATAGTCGCATTGAGCCATCATATGCTGAATGACAATTCCACTCGCCTGATAACCATTTGTTCTTTGGAACTGTCGATGATCACCCAACTCATGGACTCATTACCAATCCAACTTAATTTGAGGCTAAGACTTAGGCTATCATATAACTTAGTCTTTTGATGGACCTAATAATTTAGAGGATTTAATTTTGTGACACATGAAAAGAAAACATGGACCTTGATTAAGAAGACTCCCACCAAACTCTTAGAGGGTTTTAATATCAAATTGGTCCATGGGCACCTTAAATCAGTCAGACTGATTAACCTTAGTTGACATGGGTCAACTCAAGTCAATAGATAGTCTAATCTAATATAATTCACCACATTAAACTGATTAACCTTAGTTAACATGGGTCAACTCAAATCAATAGATATTCTAATCTAATCTGATTCACAACATTAGCCAGGTAAGTAAGATCAAGGAATGGGTTAAGCCAGGTAAGCCTCTTGCCTTAGACACCAACCTTGAGTCGGCCAGGTAAGAGTTAGCCCCAAAGAACTTTGATCACCAATGTAAAACATACCTTAGACACTAAGTGGTTTACCAGACTCAATCAAACTAACCTAAAGACTCGGGCTCACCATGAAGCCACCAATCAAGTCCATTTAGATTAACTAACTATTAGAGAGATCTGTAGAGGAGAGACCTAATTCAACTTTTGATTAGTCTTTTCTCTATTTAGTCCATTCATCTAAACCTAGGTCTAACCCATTTAAGGACCCAATTCTAGCTAACCCAATCAACCATGGTTTATCAATCATGACTTAAGATTAGAATCACATCCTAAATCTTTAAAGTTTCAAAAGTATAACTTAATTCTCAATTAAGTGTATCATGCTAATTAAAACATTTTCAATTATTTCGAGCTTCGAAACAAATTCAAAAGGGAATGAAATAATTTCACAAAAATCATGAATTTAAAATTTACTATTTTTAGGTTTTCTGGTCGAGTCGGCTCATGCAGGAGGTGAGCTGGCTCATCCAAAAGACTTTTCTTTGTTCTCAGATCTGAGTCAACTACTGCAGGGATGAATAAGCTCTAACAGAACAATGTTCTTTGTTCTGTAGATACGAGTCGACTCGAGCAGGAGGCGAGTTGGCTCGTCTGCATGGGCAGAAAATAGTAACTCTAAAATTCATTCCTTTTCACTTGAACTTTTCAAACGTCAGATCATGCATCTTTTAGATCTTATCTAAACATAGCTATGATCTACAACCATGGATAAAACAATTTTAACCTATCAAATCCCTCACCTTCTTCTTCATAAGGTCATGACGTAGTGGCACCCCTACATGCCATAGGAGAACCCCATTGAATGGGAAGAAATGGCCTTTAAACTATACTTTTCTTCTATGACTGGATGGCCATGGCGAATCCACCTTAATCCAAGTACTATGTGAAGGTTATCAAGCCGATTTCATATAAAGTATTAAACTAAATATGCATTCAACCTGTGGCTCTGATACCGTTGTTGGGTGGAAACTCTGGTGGGCCGTTGATACATGCAGTTTAAAACTTCTCTAAACTACATGATGCACAGCGGAAGTAGATAAAATAATTTTATCTAAGTATGTTAATCTAATTAACACTGGCTTTACACAGATCTTTATGCATATAGAATAATACATGTATGAAATCAAGCATGCAAATTATGTGACTTATAGGATCATTTTATGAATCACATAATAGGGTGCCGAAGACCTATTCTTTGGACCTATAAAATAGAAGTACAAACCTTTTATATGCGATGAAAATCACCATCACGGGAGTACTCCAAGGATGAACAGCGACTCTACGAGTAGCACAAAAGTCCTGCCTCTATAGGTAGTTCACACTAGGTAGAGGGACTTCTCCTCCTTCCTTCGAGGTGCTAGCCCCTCTAGAAATAATGTTGGCAGCAACGACTCCTTCAAATCCTTGAAGAGGGATGGAATCCTTCAACTCTTTGAAGAACTATTGCTACAGCAGTGCTGGAACAAAGACTAAGAACCCTCCCAATTCTCTCTATCCCAAACCTTGAAGAGAAGGTATGCACTCGACAATCCCACCCAAAACTCAATCCCCACTCTAAGAATCTCTCTAAGGAATCAAGGAAAAACTCTAACCAAAAGAGAAATTGGTAGAGTTTCTTGATCTTCCTTTCTATTCTTCAACAAGCAGAAAAAATAGAAGACCACAAAACCAAACATGAACCTTTCACATTCAAATATAAAGAGATTAAGTAGATACTTGAGAACTTTGGGATCCAGGGAAGTTACAAGCCCCTTGGGATTCTATAAACCATAGCAATTAAAACCAAGAAACATGCAGCACTATGTCCCATAACAATTGCAAGCTTAAATGAAGCAGTTTTGATTTATAGCAGAGTCCGTCAGTTAAGTCGACTCACCTCGAGTCAACTCGCCTCGAGTCGACTTGATTAGCTATTTGACAACTCCTTGTCAAACAAGTCTAGAATGATTTCCAATCATTCCCAAGCCAACAAATCAAGAAGAAACCCCACGGTGTGTGACCCCATAGGTTCAAATACTAAATCGATAGCACGGGAACATTTCCAGTACCAACCAAAGTCACCATCTAGCAATGACACCCGGCATCCAGATAGGTCGAAAGTTGCAGAGCAACAAGAACCTGTCGAGCATTGAATACCACTGAACTTATTCCTTTGATCTCCTAATGCTCTGGATGGCTTAGGGTTAAACTGCCAAACCCTATTCAATCCATCTCAATATGTCTCAAACAAAGAATCCCTATAACTCTTTACAAGGAATGCAATAGCCAAGGTCTATCTCAATTGAGGCATATTAAGCATTCAATCTAAATCATTTAGAGAGATCAATCCTATCTTGATCCTACTATCGCTACATAAGTACTTGACTGTACCCAGCAACCTTTCATCACTGGATTAGAAATCCGGGTAGTCTGGCACCTAAGCATAGTGAGTTGCTTGAAAGCTACCATAGTGATCTCAAATCAGAAGAATAATTCATGTCCACATTATAATGCAAAACTTTTCTTTGGAAGAAAGAGAATCTTGCATGGGAGTCATACTCAGTGAAGTGTCAAACACAGCACCTGATGTCATGCTAGCATCTCCATGCTACTTGGTTAAGAGGACAACTAGCATACATGACATCAATGACCTACTCTCGATACACCATTATCCTGAAATAGTGTATCCTTTGGTCGTGAACTAGTTTATGAACTACATGATGCATCCTCTCTATATCGCATACAAGGTAGCTCAAAGAACATCATCACACAAGAGTTCAATTAGGAAGATGTCATGTGATGAACAACCAAAATAAACTTTTTATTCAATTCAACAATTCATATACATATACATGAGTCACACAACCGTCTACAAGCTAGAAGATTGGCTTTGGAACATATACTTCCCTATAGGATGTACTTGTGGGCTTGGAGGAGGAGCTCCAAATAGGTCTTCAGAGGTTTTTTGTCAAGGGAGTAGGTGAAGTAGGAGATCCTGAGCCCCCTCTTTAGGATCAGCATGGCGACTGGCTCGTTAAGATGATAGATCTCTAGGGTGGAGGCTTTAAACTGGGACACGTAATCCTGTTGGGGCTCTCGGTCCTATTGGCAGATTACGAAGAGAACGTCGGCCTCACGTGGCACCTTTCTACATACATCAAAGTGCACCATGAACTTTTTCTCCAACTGTGTGAAGGAGTCAATGCTTTCCAACTCGAGTCTAGAGAATCAGGCTCGAGTAGCATTCCGAAGGATAGTTGGGAAGGCGATGCAAAAGAGAGCATCGGTGGCCCCCTGGAGCCTCATAAGGGCCTTGTAGCTTTCTAAGTGGTCCAGGTGGTCGGTTGTCCCATCATAGGGATCAACCTGGGGCATGCAGAACCGGTTAGGGATCAGTTTTTCTTGGATTCTGTAGGAGAATGGTGGATGGGTGTCGTAACCCGTAGGCTTACTAGGGGAGCCCTGAATCTCAGTAAATTGATGGGATAGGTCAGTTGGCTTACACTTTTGCTTGTCGAGGTGCCTTTCCACCTGGTGACTGATGGCCTCGTCTATGCACCCTTTGGTGAAGGTGATGTGGGATAAAGCTCTGATACTAGAAATGATGGGGGACTAACTAAATGCAAGATGAAATGATGCAGGTGATTTGTTCCTTTGTAATTTTTAGGGTTTTTTTATAATTTATGGATTCTCGAAGACAAACCAAGAGTAGATCTAGGGTTCTATATTAACAAGAACCTCAAGCAAGCAAGTAGGCCCTAAGCAATGATAAATAGAGGAACCCGGGGTTGAGAAACCCCATAAAACTTAGCTCTCAGAACAATACCTTCTTAGGAGTCTAGGGTTGCAAACCTTAAAGATCTGAAGCGCCCAATGCCGATATCACTCACTCTCGTAGATACAGCCTGGATGATCGAGCCCTCAACCCTGTGGATGCATCGACTTTCGATCCGAAGGTCACGAAGGCAAGGAAGGCCGATTTCGTATTCGTGGCACCTGGAGGACCTGCGAGCATTCAAAGAAGAAAAGTTAGGTTTCGATCAAAAAAATAGCAATAGAAGAAGGAAAAAGAGTTGATGTGGTGATGGGTGGAGTCTTCTTGCTAGGCGCCCGAGTAGATGATCCCAATGGGCTCCGATTTAAAGTTGGAGGATGGAGTTGTGGAAGAGACGGTAACTTGAGGCCTCACACCTCTCGATGCCCGAAGGCGAAGGTGCTCCCTCACGAAGATCGACGTTCCTAGTGAACGAAGGCAACTAAAGAGAAATTGGCTCTCACAAACTTGTATTTTTTTCATTCAATATCAATCAAGAATACAAATGACGGGTAAGGTCCTTTTTATAGGCACCTTAGGACCCCATTTGAATTTCAAATGAAAATATATGTCCTCTTTGAAGAGGTGCCCAAATAAATTTCAGAATTCTCTCCTTTGGCCAACCAAGATTTTGGATTTAATTTTGTGGGGCTTGACTTGAGGCTTGGAAGAGGGATATTGATGCCCTTGACTTGGTAGGTTGATCTCTTATTTTGGTAGAATACTTGAAGTGGGGCTTGTAGCAAGGCATGTGTTCTCCTCCTTTCCTTGGTTGTGCATCCAACTTTGGAATAAGACAAGATGTTGGGAGTGGGAGATGGAGGCGCCCATGGATTCTTGCTTTCCTTCCATAGTTGTTCATGTAGTTTGGGAAGATAGCTTGATAGGAGGGCTTGAAGCAAGTGATTCAAATTCTCCACATCTCAAATTCCCTTTGACCTTCTCTTGGTCGGCCAATTCTCCCGGGATGGGAGGAACTCGACCCTGTCGAGTAAGGGTTGATTTGGCTTTGATATTTTTCCAAAAGGTCGGGGTCAAGGTACTACAAGTCCTCTCGGGTATCCTACAAATCATCGGACTGCGGTTAGACTTGCAATCAGATCAAGTAACACTGATAGCAATTGCCCCGGGTGGTCATAGCTTGATCATCCAGGACATGCTCAATCCGCTCTCCTCTCTCAGGTAAAATTAGAGATGGACACTCTGGGTCGGGTTCGCTCTCAAATGAAAGGTTAGGCCCAAATTGCTCACTGGGTATGTTTGCTGGTTTCCTAAACTCGACTAAGTACCGGGTATTGAAAGTCGAGCTAATGCCATAATCCGGGATAACTCAAGCACATAGGCATTAGGACCAACTCTCCTTATCACTCTAAAAGGGCCAGCTCCACGAGCATGAAGTTTCTTAATGGTTTCGAAGGTGAGAAACTGGTGTAGACACCAGGGCCAGAAGGAATTGACAAGTTAATTGCACATCTCTCTGGATTACTTGTGAATAAAAGCCCTAAGCCCTAACCCCAAATCACTTGTAAATAGTCAATTTTAAATTCTATTACTTTAGCCCAGTTGGATTCAACCCTAAACCCCAAATTCAACTGAGTCATGTATATATACAAACAAACCCTATTTACCAAGTTGAGTCGATATTTAATTTTAGTTTTGTGAGATTATGCCTTTTGATCAATTTGATCGAGTTAGGTTTAGAATTAGCCCATTTAATTATTTAGTTGATTGAGTCATGTAATTAGTTATTTTAATTGAGTCTTGTAATACAAGAGGGCACCCAAATCAAGACACCATGTGCCAACCCAATTCAAGACATGTGCCAACCAATTCTTGGAGCCACATGCTAACTAATTCTTGGTGCCACATGACAAGTCATCAAGGCACCACCTCATCACATGCCACATCATCAAATCTTGGATGCCCAAGCCACCTCACATGCCATGTCATCCTTGTCGCCCAGTAAGCAACACAAGAGGGGGGTGAATTGGGTTTCAAAAAATTTAAATACAAGTGTATGCACCAATCCAATAATTAAACTTAGTACTATGAATGCAAGTGTAATGTGCTTTTAATAAGTAAGCATTAGAAATGTAAAATCAATTAAAGAGGAGCAAATGGAAGAGACAAGCAATCTCAAACACAAAGGAAATATAGTGGTTCGGTGCTATCCAATTTACCTACATCCACTTCCCAAGACCCACTTGGGAATTCACTATAATCTCAATCAATTACAGTTGATTAGTTTTCTGGGCTCACTAATCAAAACCCGACTTATTTTTACAAGGCTCACAAGTCAAAACCTCACTTGGTTTTCCGGGCTAACCAAGAACCTAAATGGTTTTAAGGCTAACCACCAACCTTCCTTGGTTTTGCAGGCTAACCAAGAACCTAATTGATTTTTAAAGGCTCACCAATAACCTCCTTGGTTTTCCTATAGGCAAACCAAAAACCTTTACAAAAAATATAAGTTTGAAGTAAAGAAATAATGAAAGTTTTCTAATAAAAGCGAATATCTCTTTAAGGCTTTGTTGTAGTGCTGCCTCCAACTTGATAAAGCTTTTTTTAATGCTTAAGAAGGTTGATCTTGAAAGCTCTTAAAGGCTCTTGAAGGCTCTTGAATGCTTGGAGACTTGCTTTTGGCTTGAATGTAGTTGAACTCAATGAATAGGAGTGAATGATCTCTTTTCTTTTCTCTTGGTTATTCCTTTTTCATTCTCTTATGTTTATATTTGATTTGAATCAATTAAATACCTTTCTAAGACCTCAAACCCGATTTCTAGCCGTTAGACACGAAAAACTAGCCGTTGGGAGCCAAGAGGAGTGAGTTCTGTATTTGAAAAACTAGCCGTTACTATTTCCAGAACTCCAAGTGTCGACACTTCAAGCTGTGCGTTGACACTTAGGGTTGACACTTCTAGTCCATGAGTCGACACCTAGTTCAAATATCCTTAATGAAGCTTTCTGGAATTCTCAGATGTGTCGAGACTTCCTTAGGCGAGTTGACACTTTGAGTCACTTAGCATCCATGTGTCAACACTTCAGGCAGATCTTCAACTTCAGCAAGTTTTGTAACCCAAATATCTCAAGCGATGGGCTGATCCATGTGTCGACACTTTGAGTCGATACCAGATATCCATGTGTTGACACTTCAGCCGTGCCACTGAAACTTTATTTGCGTACTGGCTTAAGTCGACACTTCATCAGTCATGTATCGATACTTGAGTCATATGTCGACACTTCGAGTCAACATTTCGCTAAGATTTTCACATAAACAACTGAACTTTTGCTGAAACCAATTTATGTTGACTTATTGTATCCTTTCAAGCATTCTTCAACTACCAAAGTCCTCTTTGAGCAGATCTTCAATCCATATTTGGGACTTTTCATCTAATCAATCTTTTATCAAGTTGATGAGCACAATTTTCTATAAAAATATACTTCAAAGAAATGATTAGTACTCAACTTATATTTAAGCATTTTGCTTATCATCAAAATTAATAACGGAGTCAACAATCTCTTCCTTTTTGATGATGACAAAATCTTTAAGTATAAATTGTATGAAAAGCTTTCAAATGAACTTATCAAAGTGCATAGAGCTAATTGCAATAGGTATTGAAAAATTGAAAAAGATGTATCAGAGCGAGAATATTGCAATGACTAAGAGTATCAGAATTTAAAATATATGAGAGATTAAAGCATGTGCCGAGATACTCTTAATAAATGTAATAAATTCAGCAAACAATACTGTGAAGAGTGTAAACACTCCCCCTGAAGAGATGATCAATAAAATTGATTTTTGAACTTTTTTTTTAATGTAAAAAAGACTAAAATTTAAACATCTAAAGGTAAGAAATTCAATTCAAGATAGATTTTCAAGTCAAAAATGAATTTGCAAATTAAAGGAGGTATTACTTGTAGGGTTCGGTGGCAAGGCGGAATCATAGATTTCAAAAAAAAAAATTTATCTTTATGAAATCTTCACCAAACCTTCATCCCAAAATCTCCTTAAAAGAATTAAAACATATAAGATGTTTATATAAGATTTAATCTCAAATTAAGATACTAACCTGTATCGCAAAATCCAAACTCTGAATCTCCACCAGGTGCCCAAATGTTCACCCTCCAATGGTGATCCACACAGAAAAATAATGAAGACAATAATTTCTAGTTCTTGGCTCCTCTTCTTGAATTCTTTTTCAAGAATTCAATTCTTGGACCTTTAGGCTGAAATTTTCTTTCTTGAAAATTTCTTTTCTTCCTTCTTTCCTTTTCTTGAATTTTCTTCAAGAATTCCCTTTCTTGAATCCCTTTTCTTGAATTGAATTGGAAGAAAAATTAAGACAGTCAAAGTCTTAATTCAAGAAGGAAAAGAAGAATAGATCCTTTCCCTTTTCTTTCCTTTACCGTTCAAGACCTTCTTCTTATTCTTGTTTAGGGTCAGAGTTTCGACAGAGGATACCTCTGTAAGGGAAACAATATCCAACAAGAACAAGAGGAAGGAGTATTCTGGAGAGGAAGAAAGGGAATTGGATCTCTGAATTATGTTACATGAAAACCCCCGAGAACCCCAACCCTATTTATAGATCTCAGAGGGGTGTCATCTCGAAACAACGCAACCCTCTGAAACCCCAGGGATCACGATCCCTCATTCCTCACGCATCCCCTCAACCAAAAATCATGATTCTCCGATTTGATTTTCGTTTTTCCGACGAGGAGGACTCTCGGAAAAACTTCAGGAAGAATCGCGACTTTTGGAGACGGATTTGCGACCAAAAAGCGACGGATCTTTTCCTTAATTTTTTCTGGCCATCAGATCCAGATCCAAGGGCGCCAGACAAGGATCTGAATCACCCCTTTTCAGATTTTTCTCCGACGTTTTCTTTCTCACGCGTTTTAAGAGAAGTCCACGCGCGTGGACTCTCTTTCTTGGCGCGCGCGGGTGAGAAAAGGGAGGGGGCGGCTTGGAGAGAGGGTCTCAGTGAACTAAATTCACTTGGGTACAGCCATGGGTTAGCCCAATGTCCTAAAAAATAAATTGGACCTTAATCTGGTTCAATTAGAACCCAATTAAGCCCAATTCGGAACCAAATTCGAATCTGATTCGAATAGAAATTTGGTCTGCAACACATGCTAGTGTTTATCCTGCAAACATTATTTAATTCCAAATTAAATCCTTCATCAATTTTCTTTTGTGTGTGACCCATTGGGTTCCACACCTAGCCAGCAGTAGGTCCGAGTGCTATTTGACTTAATTCGGTTAGATCTCAACTAAGCCGATTTAGGTCAACTCAAACTAGCTCGACTCGGTCAATTAGAATCTAATTCAAATTGACTGATTTGAATTACCATGACTCAATCATATACCTACAAGACAAGATTGACGTCTAGCAACGTATCATGTCTACCCGGAAGATGTGGAATTTTGGTGGAATTACCAAAATACCCTTCAGTGGTGAGTTACCGGGCAATTCAGTCCTTTGATCAACTTGCATCCCGAATATGATTATGAATATGGATACTTGTCAAATCCAATTTTCATATTCATCTCTAGCTCAATCTTTATAATGATGATTCAGTAATGAACCATTAGAAAATAACTCTAATGTTCATACTTTGATCAAAGGTTTCCTGAATCCATCATTTGAAATTTACTGGATGCTATTCCCTCTTACTAGGGCTGATCAATTCCTTGTTGACCTACTCACAACCTCCATATACAATCCACCATAACCAGTATCACCTCGTGCATGACTCAGTGTCATGATTGATTGCGAACCAAAGTATGGATTCATATATATAAGGTACTATGGTAGTCTCAGGTCAAAGGACCACATGCACTACTCCCACTATGAGAATTATCTATTGACAAACAGATAAGGTTCCATTAGATATTCTCTATCTGGATCAATTCAGTGAACTCATTCTCTAATGAACACTCACATCCTAGTATTAGTGTCAAACACAAGTGACTGTGAGATCCGTCACCCTTATTACAAAACATATATAGGATGTGCTGGTCTTGCCGGAAACATTGATCCCCAACTCAATGTCCCATCGACCAGGAATATTTTAGATTAGGGTTTTAAGGCTTTAGGTCTCACTGGTATGATCTCATCATAACCCCAGAACCATAGCCCTAATCTATGGGGTTCATCATAAAATCAAAAAGACACAGCAAATGATGAAACTAATGCCTTTATAAAATGTCAATTCATTGATTTTGGGATCAAAATTACAATATTTCAATTGGCTTTCAGGGCACAATCTTTCAATCTCCCACTTGCACTAAAGCCAATCGCCTTTAAATCTTAACCCCATACAATCAAGGTGGTGATCAAACTCTCGCTGTGATAGAGCCTTAGTGAACGGGTCTGCTATGTTGTTCTTCGTTTCTACCCTTTTAATGTAGACTTCTTGTCTTTCGACAATCTCTCGAACGAGATGGAAGCGCCTCAGAATGTGCTTTGATTTGTGATGAGCTCTTGGTTCCTTTGCTTGAGCAACAGCCCCCGTATTATCACAGTAAAGTGATACTGGACCTTCAATCTCAGGAACTATGCCCAACTCTGATATGAACTTCTTCATCCAGACAGCTTCCTTGGCAGCTTCACTAACAGCAATGTACTCTGCCTCAGTTGTTGAGTCAGCTACAGTTTGCTGTTTAGAACTTTTCCAGCTTACAGCTCCTCCATTAAGGGTAAAAACATACCCAGATATAGATTTGCTGTCATCTGGATCTGATTGAAAACTAGAATCTGAATAAGCTTCTAGTTTAAGATCAGATCCTCCGTATATTAGAAAAATATCCTTAGTTCTTCTTAAGTACTTAAGAATATTTTTCACAGCCTTCCAATGATCCTCTCCTGGATCAGCCTGAAACCTGCTGGCTATACCTAAGCATATGCCACATCAGGCCTAGTACATAACATAGCATACATAATAGACCCTACTGCCGAAGCATAAGGTACCGAATTCATTCTATTTCTTTCTTCAGGTGTCTTAGGAGACATCTTCTTAGAAAGATGTATGCCATGACCAATAGGTAAGTAACCTCTTTTACTTTCCTCCATGCTAAATCTTTTTAGCACTTGGTCAATGTACCTAGACTGGGATAAACCTAGCATCCTCCTAGATCTATCTCTATAGATCTTGATGCCTAGTATATAAGATGCTTCTCCCAAGTCTTTCATGGAAAATTGTTTAGATAACCATACCTTGACTGATTGTAACATTGGGATATCATTCCCAATGAGGAGTATGTCATCTACATACAGAACCAAGAAAACTATGGCACTCCCACTAGTCTTCTTGTACACACAAGGTTCATCCTCATTTTTGATAAAGTCAAATTCTTTGACTGTCTTATTAAATCGGATGTTCCAACTCCTAGATGCTTGCTTTAATCCATAAATAGATTTCTTTAGCCTACATACCTGATTAGGTTTAGTCTCCAAGACAAAACCTTCTGGCTGTGACATATAAACCTCTTCCTCAAGAAAACCATTGAGGAATGCAGTTTTCACATCCATCTGCCAGATTTCATAATCATGATATGCTGCTATAGCAAGCATGATCCGAATAGATTTGAGCATGGCAACAGGAGAAAATGTTTCATCATAATCTATTCCCTGTTTTTGTCTGAAACCCTTAGCCACTAATCTGGCTTTATAAGTTTCAACTTGGCCATCTGTCCCAATCATTTTCTTATAGACCCATTTGCATCCAATAGGGTTAACACTCTCTGGTGCATCAACCAAAGTCCAGACTTGGTTGACATACATGGAGTCCATTTCGGATCTCATGGCTTCCAGCCATTTGTCTGAGTCACTACTTATGACAGCATCCGTATATGTTAGAGGCTCATCATTATCAATGATTCAGGCTTCATTATTTTCAATAATGAACCCATACCTTTCAGGTGCATGTCGCACTCTATCAGACTTACGGATAGGAGTGGTGTGTTCAGGTTCTATACTAACTGTGTTATGATTTTGTTGAGATGTATCTACTTGTTGAACTTCTTCAAGTTCAATATTTCTCCCACTGCCCTTTTGTAGGATGAATTCTTTTTCCATAAAAATGGCATGCCTACTGACTAAAACCTTTTGTTTAGTAGGGTGGTAGAATAGATATCCTATACTATCTTTGGGATATCCAACAAATAGACATTTTTCTGCTCTAGCATCAAGCTTTTGTCCAAAATTTCTTTTGACATAAGCTGGACATCCCCATATCTTAAGGTGCTTAAGATTGGGTTTCTTTCCCCTCCATAACTCATATGGAATGCTAGATACAGATTTGGATGGTACTCTATTCAAAATATTAGCCGCTGTTTCCAAGGCATATCCCCAGAAAGAAACAGGTAAGTCTGTGAAGCACATCATGGACCGTACCATATCTAATAAAGTACGATTTCTCCTTTCAGCAACACCATTTAATTGTGGTGTGTAAGGAGGAGTCCATTCAGAGATGATTCCCTTTTGTTTAAGGTGATCAAGAAACTCGGTGGATAAGTATTCACCTCCTCTATCTGATCGAAGGATCTTAATACTTTTCCCCGTTTGTTTCTCTACCATACTTTGATACTCTAAAAATTTTTCAAAAGCTTCGGACTTATGTTTCATTAGATACACAAATCCGTACCTTGAAAAATCATCAGTGAATGTGATGAAATATGAGTATCCACCCTTGGCCTGAGTTGTCATAGGTCCACATACATCAGTGTGTATGAGTCCTAATAACTCTGTTGTCCTTTCATTATGTCCACTAAATGGAGTCTTGGTCATTTTACCCATGAGACATGATTCACAAGTTCCTAATGATTCATAGTTATAAGGATTAAGGAATTTTTCCTTGTATAACTTGTTAATCCTTTGCTCACTAATATGTCCAAGACGACAGTGCCAAAGTAAAGTATTGTTTACTTCATCTCTTTTTCGTTTATTACTAACATGTAGTATATTGTCATTAGAAGATAAAGTTAAGAGACCATTGCAAAATATGCCATTAAATATTATTTCATTAGAAAAACTGATTGAGCAGCCACTGCTCATTACATTCATAATATATCATTGTTTAAGTAACAAGGGTACAGATATGATGTTTCTAATGATTCTAGGCATAAAATAACAATTCTTTAACTCTAAAATCTTCCCAGAAGGCAGCTTCAACATATAAGTCCCTACAGCTTCTGCTTGGATGGAATCTCCTCCAGCACCGTAGAGCTCGAAGTCGCCTTCCTTCAAAACTCTAATGTTCTGTAGTCCCTGCAATGATTTGCAGATATGATGACCACAAGCAGTATCCAATACCCAAGAGTTTGAATTAGAAGTGTCTAATGACAAAATTGCATGTATCTCATACATACCTTTTGGTCATTACAAGCACCAGGCTTCACACTTGCAAGGTAAACCTTGCAGTTTCTTTTCCAGTGACCCGGCTTGCCACAATGAAAGCAGGTCATTTGTCCGGAGGCCTTCTTTCCTTTCTTTTTCTTGATGCCCCCTTTTGGATTTAACCTCCTCTTGGAACCCTTTTTGCCTATTTTCTTCTTGTTTACACCATCCACAAGAAGAAGTGGAGCCTTATTTTTCTTTAAATGGCTCTCTGCTGTTTTTAACATATTCAACAGCTCAGGCAAGGAAGTGTTAAGTTTGTTCATATGATAATTAAGAACAAACTGTGAAAATGACTCTGGGAGTGACTGCAGGATTAAATCCTGATTCAACTCCCCATCCATAACAAAACCCAATTGACCCAATCGGGTGATTAGGTCAATAACCTTTAATACATGGTCTTGTACGGATGTACCTTCTGTCATCCTTGCACGGAATAACTGCTTAGATATTTCATATCTTGCAGTTCGACTATGTTCTCCATAAAGTTCTTTTAAATTGAGCAATATGGAGTTTGTGTCCATGCTATCATGTTGCCTCTGTAACTCATTGGTCATAGAGGCAAGCATTATACACTTGACAGTAAGTGAGTCATTTTGCCACGTGTTATATGTGGTCTTATCCTCTTGCGAGGCATCTTCCCCTAATGGTTCCAAGGTTGGGGTATCAAGAATATAAGAAATTCTTTCTTGGCTGAGTACTATCTTCAGGTTTCTCAACCAATCAACATAGTTTGGTCCAGTTAATTTATTTGCATCAAGAATGCTACGGAGTGAGAGTGAAGAGGCCATTTAATCTACATTAACAAACAACATTACATAAGCAGACAATCAATGTTGACAAAACATAATTAAATTAGGACTTTAACTTAATTATGTCTCCCACTATTTTATCAAGCATCATAACCCTCAATGTGATGATCGAGAAAACCCTAATTGGTTCTCTTAGTGGGGTTGAGATCCTAATTCCTTATAAAAGACCTTGTGTGTACACAACAAATCTTATATAAGTTCAAAGGTAGGAAAACTCTTTCCAATTGTAATTCATACAATTCTCAACTTATCTTGGCCTCTAAAATATTAATAGCCTTGTGTGTACACAACAAACTATAATATTTTAGTTAAGTTAGACCCTTCATTGCTATATAGTCATGATATTAATCATAATACCCTTGTGTGTACACAACAAAGTATTATATCAAATCATTCCATAAGCATCAAATGTACCAAGCAAAAATTATGTTAGTCACCATAAAGAAAAAAGGCCTTGTGTGTACACAACAAACCTAATATGGATCATAACATAATAATGACTTGGCATGAAGGAAAGCCATATGTAGTGAATATTACACTGAGCATATCAATCAATAATTAAGTTAATCATACCGGCCAGGTAAGTGGGAGAGTGGTGGGAGTCCCCCCGTTGCTTTCCTTAGACACCAATAAGAATTGGCCAGGTCAGTCAACGGAACCAATTAAAAACCATGTCCTCTTTACCAATCATGAACCACTTTTCCTAGACACCGAATGATAAACTAATCATATTGATTATTTTTGCTTTTGGTATATGACACTACAACTTAATATGTTGTTAAAGAGGGCTTTATTAAAACAAAGCACATTCTAGCAAATATGTGCCATAGTGTGCCATCATACTAGGACAACCATTTACCACATAATGGATCCACCATTATGCCAGGGCAACCTTATTTCAGTATGATGACTAGAAGGCTAAACATATCTCTATGCAAATTAAGGTTTAAGTGAAAACCTTAATTAGTGGCATACATCAAACATATATGCATAATTAACACAAATATGTGATTAGTGTGTCATCATACTAGGACAACCATTTACCACAAAATGGATCCACCATTATGCCAGGGCAACCTTATTTCAGTATGATGACTAGATCTCTATGCATATCTCTACAATGATTAGGGTTTGAGTGAAAAAACCCTAATTGGTGACATTATAACAAACATATATTACATCTCATGTTACTTATATAAATGTGCATCTAAAATTTAGAATATATATTTTAATCATAATAAGGAGGCTCTGATACCACTGTAGGGTTCGGAGGCAAGGCAGAATCATAGATTTCAAAAAAAAAATTTATCTTTATGAAATCTTCACCAAACCTTCATCCTAAAATCTCCTTAAAAGAATTAAAACATATAAGATGTTTATATAAGATTTAATCTCAAATTAAGATACTAACCTGTATCTCAAAATCCAAACTCTGAATCTCCACCAGGTGCCCAAATGTTCACCCTCCAATGGTGATCCACACAGAAAAATAATGAAGACAATAATTTCTAGTTCTTGGCTCCTCTTCTTGAATTCTTTTTCAAGAATTCAATTCTTGGACCTTTAGGCTGAAATTTTCTTTCTTGAAAATTTCTTTTCTTCCTTCTTTCCTCTTCTTGAATTTTCTTCAAGAATTCCCTTTCTTGAATCCCTTTTCTTGAATTGAATTGGAAGAAAAATTAAGACAGTCAAAGTCTTAATTCAAGAAGGAAAAGAAGAATAGATCCTTTCCCTTTTCTTTCCTTTACCGTTCAAGACCTTCTTCTTATTCTTGTTTAGGGTCAGAGTTTCGACAGAGGATACCTCTGTAAGGGAAACAGTACCCAACAAGAACAAGAGGAAGGAGTATTCTGGAGAGGAAGAAAGGGAATTGGATCTCTGAATTATGTTACATGAAAACCCCCGAGAACCCCAACCCTATTTATAGATCTCAGAGGGGTGTCATCTCGAAACAACGCAACCCTCTGAAACCCCAGGGATCACGATCCCTCATTCCTCACGCGTCCCCTCAACCAAAAATCATGATTCTCCGATTTGATTTTCGTTTTTCCGACGAGGAGGACTCTCGAAAAAACTTCAGGAAGAATCGCGACTTTTGGAGACGGATTTGCGACCGAAAAGCGATGGATCTTTTCCTTAATTTTTTCTGGCCATCAGATCCAGATCCAAGGGCGCCAGACAAGGATCTGAATCACCCCTTTTCAGATTTTTCTCCGACATTTTCTTTATCACGCTTTTTAAGAGAAGTCCACGCGCGTGGACTCTCTTTCTTGGCGCGCGCGGGTGAGAAAAGGGAGGGGGCGGCTTGGAGAGAGGGTCTCAGTGAACTAAATTCACTTGGGTTCAGCCATGGGTTAGCCCAATGTCCTAAAAAATAAATTGGACCTTAATCTGGTTCAATTAGAACCCAATTAAGCCCAATTCGGAACCAAATTCGAATCTGATTCGAATAGAAATTTGGTCTGCAACACATGCTAGTGTGTTTATCCTGCAAACATTATTTAATTCCAAATTAAATCCTTCATCAATTTTCTTTTGTGTGTGACCCATTGGGTTCCACACCTAGCCAGCAGTAGGTCCGAGTGCTATTTGACTTAATTCGGTTAGATCTCAACTAAGCCGATTTAGGTCAACTCAAACTAGCTCGACTCGGTCAATTAGAATCTAATTCAAATTGACTGATTTGAATTACCATGACTCAATCATATACCTACAAGACAAGATTGACGTCTAGCAACGTATCATGTCTACCCGGAAGATGTGGAATTTTGGTGGAATTACCAAAATACCCTTCAGTGGTGAGTTACCGGGCAATTCAGTCCTTTGATCAACTTGCATCCCGAATATGATTATGAATATGGATACTTGTCAAATCCAATTTTCATATTCATCTCTAGCTCAATCTTTATAATGATGATTCAGTAATGAACCATTAGAAAATAACTCTAATGTTCATACTTTGATCAAAGGTTTCCTGAATCCATCATTTGAAATTTACTGGATGCTATTCCCTCTTACTAGGGCTGATCAATTCCTTGTTGACCTACTCACAACCTCCATATACAATCCACCATAACCAGTATCACCTCGTGCATGACTCAGTGTCATGATTGATTGCGAACCAAAGTATGGATTCATATATATAAGGTACTATGGTAGTCTCAGGTCAAAGGACCACATGCACTACTCCCACTATGAGAATTATCTATTGACAAACAGATAAGGTTCCATTAGATATTCTCTATCTGGATCAATTCAGTGAACTCATTCTCTAATAAACACTCACATCCTAGTATTAGTGTCAAACACAAGTGACTGTGAGATCAGTCACCCTTATTACAAAACATATATAGGATGTGCTGGTCTTGCCGGAAACATTGATCCCCAACTCAATGTCCCATCGACCAGGAATATTTTAGATTAGGGTTTTAAGGCTTTAGGTCTCACTGGTATGATCTCATCATAACCCCAGAACCATAGCCCTAATCTATGGGGTTCATCATAAAATCAAAAAGACACAGCAAATGATGAAACTAATGCCTTTATAAAATGTCAATTCATTGATTTTGGGATCAAAATTACAATATTTCAATTGGCTTTCAGGGCACAATCTTTCATTACTCCCCCTCACTTGATGAATTTTTCATAATTTTTGTCTCAAACAAGGTTATATTTCTCTCCCTTTTTGTTATCATTAAAAAGGAAGGAAGAAGGCAATTAGCATAAATATAAATGTAAATAATAAAATATTAAATTGCTAAAAAGTAATGCATTTCATTCATTTAAAGTCATAACACGAAGTACAATATAAGATTTCATTTAAAGTCAGATTGTTGTACATATAGTGAGAATCAAAACATACAAGAAGTGCAAAAATATAAACTATCTAAATAAAAAAAATATCCTAATCATCATCATCCTCATCATCTGAGGATCCAATCTCGATCGATCCAATATCAGTAGAAGCACGAGATCGGGGCCACATCGATCTAAGATCATGAAGATGAGTCCTGGTCAGTCTGGAAGGAGTGCAATGACCATGACCTCAGTGTCTAACATAAGTCCTCCTTCTAACTGGAGCAAAAGAGATAGAAGCTATGTCAGCAACAGGAACAGAATTGATTGGAGTGACAGACTCAACAACTATCGGATGTGGTGTATGATCAAATAAAGGACCGGAATCAAGATGGTGGAAACCAGGTGTGTAGAAACCTAGCTCCCGAATAAGAGAAGATGTATGCAAGGGTGGTGTATCAATTACAGGTGTATCAAAAATTGGTGTATCATCTGAAGAAATGATAGGTGTATCAACAATAGATGTATCAGCTGAAGAAACAATAGGTGTGTCAATAATAGGTGTATCAATAACAGATAAAAGTATAGGAATGGCAAAATGATCAACAAATCTATAAGGAGGTGTGGGTAAGATAGGAGTATGAAGGAATGAACTCAAAGGATCATGAATGGGACTCTTAGGTAAGTCAACGCTGTCTCCTGTATTGGCTCTGTCATCATATTTAGAAAGTTGAATCCATCAGAGTCAGTCATCTCATCATCATCATCATCATCTCTGTCTAGTCTCGGAGTAGGTGGAGCTAGAGCTGAATCAGCTAGAGCAGACGAATCAGGAACACTCCCAGAAGAGGGTCTAGACAATGCGAACAATATAGTAGAGATACCATCTCCCAAACCTCGATGGCTCTCTCTGGTCTCCATAATGAAACTGTCAAGTCACTGCCGAATAGTCAAAATCTCTATCTCTATATGGGCAACTTTGTCCACAAGACTCTCATAAGCTCCTAAAACATCTAGACATGCAAGCTCAGGCTGAGGAGCAGGCTCAGTCTGTGCAGAGGGCTCAGGCTGGATCCCAGGCAGATATGTCTTTGAAGGTCCTGCCTCACCTGAAATCATACTCTCCTCCTCCACAGTATCCTCATCTCTATCAGTGGCCTATCCTGATACTTGATGACACCACTAGCCTCTGACTAACTGATATCCCATTCGGTGAAGTGATCTGATATCATAAACATCAATGTGTAAAAGAATCTGGTAGGGCTCATCATCCAATGCCACTCCATATTCTTTGAAGAGCAAGGTCAAGCCCATCCCGTAGGGCAAACATAGTCTCTGACTGATCGATGCCTTCATCATCTGATGTACTATAAGTACCGGAAGGCATATAGGTGCATGCTGAACTAAAGAGACCATCACAAGCAGCTCTCTCTCTGTGATGCAGTCAAAATGTCCAGTCTTCGATAGAAGAATCCGGGTAATAATATGATGCAATAACCTCATCTTTGCAGAAAGTCGGGATGCTGCAACAGTGGCTCCCTTAGGTAGAACATCTAACTGAAAATGCATTGGAGTCCACTAAATCTGTCCACTAAGGTGTTAACAACAGATCCTGTCAAAGGTATATCCCATACTCTGCTCAGAACCTTTGCAGTCATGGGGATATCTCTGCCATAAACCTGCGCTATCCATCCGTCACTACCACGGGCTAAGGATCCATAAAACTCTCGTATCAGGCCCGGGTAGAATCTCTCAGTCAATGAGTAGAATGAAGTCAAACCAGCATCTTTAAGCCACTGACCAATCCGAAAGTGCTGCTGGTCGATGAATGCAAAGTCTACGCGGTGTCCTCCGATAACTGTCTTTGAACCCATGCGACTGGAAGCTGGAAAAAGTGGTCGAGTAGGTGGATCAGGCGCACTAGCTTTATGTCTGGCTTTCGTCCTTCTCTCTTCTTCCTGGTTGGCTGGATGAGGGTGACGAACCACTTGCTTTCTAGGTCCTATTCCATAGATTCATGGATTGTGCAAGAGAGGGGAGGAAACTAGGGTTTCAATCGGTCCAAAAATGAAAATGGAAGGGGGATTGTAGTAAAAACTGAACCAAGAACTATTCAAAATAGAAATTTGAAAGGGTTTTTGATGGAATTTGGAGGAAAACAGTGGTTAGAATAGTGCTAGGGTATGTGTCGGCACAAATTGGAGAGAAAAATGCCAAGAAAACACTTCATTTTTGTCTTTATTCTCGGTCTGCAGCCGTTCATGTGTCAGCTCACGACACAAGGCCAAGTGTCGACACTTCAAGGTGTCGACACTTACAGGTGTCGACACATCAACTTAAAATGAAAAAAAAAAGAAAATGAAGTGCAGATCAAAATCACTAGAAATACAATGAAATTGAATGTAATTGATGTCAAAATGGATCTTTTATGGGTCAAAGAGTAGAAAATTTCAATCAAAAGGATTAATGACTCCAAGTTCTCTTCTAATTATACTGAACTGATCTTCTTGGAGAGGCTTAGTCAAAATATCAGCTAATTATAATTCAGTACAAATAAATTCAAGTGCAACATCATTATTTTCAACATGATCTCTAATAAAATGATGCCTAATTTCAATATGTTTACTTCTAGAATGCTGAACAGGATTTTAAGTTAAGCAAATAGCACTAGTATTATCACATTTTATGGGGGTGCAAGTTAATTTGATCCCAAAATCTTCAAGTTGTTGCTTAATCCACAAGATTTGAGCACAACAACTTCCTGCTGCAATATACTCAGCCTCAACTATGGATAGTGCAATTGAAGTTTGTTTCTTGCTAAACCAAGAGATTAAGTTAACTCCAAAAAATTGGCAAGTTCCACTAGTACTCTTTCTATCTAGTTTGCACCCAGTAAAATCAGCATCAGAATATCTAATTAAATCAGCAGATGAGTCTCTAGAGTACCACAAGCCAATATCAATTATACCAGATAAGTATCTAATAATGCGCTAACAGCCAATAGATGAGATTCTTTAGGCTCAGACTGATATCTAGCACACATGCATACACTGAACATTATATCTAGTCTACTGGTAGTCAAATATAATAAAGAGCCAATCATACATTTGTATAATTTTTGATCTACAGATTTACCATGCTCATCTTTATCAAGTTTACAAGAGGGTCTCATAGGTATACCTATTGGCTTAGTAGTCTCCATCCCAAACTTCTTTATGATCTCTCTTGTATACATAGCTTGGTTGATGAAGATTCCATCTTTGGTTTGCTTGATTTGGAGTCCGGGAAAGAAATTGAGTTCTCCCATCATCCTCATTTTGAAGTCACCTTGTATTAGCTTAGCACACTCTTGACAAAGAATCTCATTAGTAGCACCAAAAATAATATCATCAACATAGATTTGCACTACTAATTAATCATCATTTTTCTTCTTTAGAAAAAAGGTTTTATCAACATGGCCTCAAAAAATTCATTTTCAATTAAAAATTTGCTGAGTCTTTCATACCATGCTCAGGATGCTTGCTTTAAACCATAAAGTGCTTTGTGCAATTTAAAAACTTAATCAGAATGTGTGTGATTTTCAAAACCAGATGGTTGTTCAATAAAAACTTCTTCTGCTATATAGCCATTTAGAAAAGTTCTTTTAACATCCATTGAAATAATTTGAAATTCATAAAATAAGCAAATGCTAATAGTAGTCTAATTGCCTCAAGTCTCGTAGCAGGAGCAAAAGTTTCATCAAAATCAATTCCTTCCTCCTGATTGTAGCCTTTGGCAACTAGCCTAGCTTTATTTCTAATAACAATTCCATCATCTAACTTATTTCTAAACACCCATTTAGTGCCAATAATAGAAATATTAGATGGTCTTTCTATTAATGTCAAAACATTATTTCTATCAAACTGAATTAGTTCATCTTGCATAGCATTTATCTAGTTAGGGTCTTTTTCAGCATCTTCAAAACATTTAGGCTCTACTTGAGAAATAAAAGCAATATAATCACATTCATTTCTAATTGAGACTCGAGTTCTTACTCCTTTTGATAGATCACCTAGGATTAATTCCTTAGGATGTCCATGAGCATACCTCCACTCTTTAGGTAGATCTTGGTGCTTTGGTGTGGATTGTATGGCTTCTTCCTTTTCATTTTTGTCTTGATTTTCTTTATTTTGTTAAGAGGATTGATCATCCAAAGTCAGCTTTTGTAACTTATCAGTACATATACATGCATAAGAAGAATCCTCTTTTCTGGAGGATTTGTTAGTAGACTCTTCAAAAACTACATGTATAGACTCTTCCACAACTAGGTTTTTTTTGTTAAAAACTCTGTATGCCCTACTTGATGTAGAGTATCCTAGAAAGATACCTTCATCAGACTTGGCATCAAATTTTCAAGATTGTCTTTACCATTATTCAATATAAAATATTGACAACCAAAAACTCGAAAATACTTTAAAGTTGGTTTTCTTTGATTCCAAAGTTCATAAGAAGTTTTCTTTAAAATCGATCAGATTAAAACATGATTTAAGATGTAACAGTAGTATTAATTGCTTCAGCCCAAAAATATCTTGGCGAATCATTTTCGCAAAGTATAGGGCATGTCATTTCTTCTAAAGTACGATTTTTTCTTTCTACTACCCCATTTTGCTGAGGTGTCCTAGGTGCAAAAAAATTATGTTCTATACCTTTCTCATTGCAAAAACTTTCAAAATCTTGATTTTCAAATTCAGAACCATGATCACTTCATATGTAAATAACAGAAGTCCATTTTCATTAGAAACATTTCAGTAAAACTTTACAAATACAGAGAATGATTCATCTTTATGAGCAAGAAAGAAAATCCAAGTAAACCTTGAAAAATCATCCACTATAACCAATCCATATCTCTTACCCCCTAGACTAGATATTCTAGTTGGTCCAAAAAGATCCATATAGAGTAGTTCTAATGGCCTACTAGTGGTAACAAAATCTTTAGGTTTGAAAGAAGTTTTGACTTTATTCTCAAATTGGCAAGCTTGGCAAACTTTATCTTTTTCAAAAACAAGATTTGGTAAATCTCTTATTAAATCCTTTTTACAAAGTTTTGAAAGTAAATACATACTAGCATGTCCTAATCTTTTATGCCAAAGTCAACTAGTCTCATCTTTAGTAGAATTCGTTACAACTAGGCATTCTCCATTACGCAAGGATAGATTATCTAAATCTACCAAATAAATATTACCATGCCTTTTTTCAATGAATTGTACTCCATTTTTATCAGGACTAGCAATCATGCAATAAGATGATTTAAAAACAACTTTAAAATCTTTGTCACAAAACTGACTAATACTTAAAAGATTATGCTTCAAACCTTCAACTAGAAATACATTATTAATGCATGTAGAAGGGATAATGTGAACCTTACCAATGTCAATGATTTTTCCTTTACCATTATCCCCGAAGGTCACACTCTATCCATTTATTACCTCAAGAGAGGTGAATTGCTTCACATCTCCTGTCATGTGCCTTGAGTAACCACTATCAAGATATCATAGTCTTTTATTCTCCTTGGTTGCAAGACACACCTGTAAAATAAATCAAGTTTTGTTTTTAGGTACCCAATCCATCTTGGATCCTTTAGGATTAGTACTTAAATTGGTTCCTTTTAAAACCCAAACTTTTCTAGAGTTATCAATTTTTCTTATATTACATTGAAAAGCTTTGTGTCCTTATTTTTTGCATGAAAAGCATGTGATACTAGATGATGTAGGTACAAAAAAAAATTTCAAATACTTTTGTTGTCTTTGGGGTTTGTATCCTATTCCTGCTTTGTTAAAAATAGCGTTTTGGTAGTTTAAAAGAAGATTTAGTTTTTCTGAGCTAAAAGTAAACTTTTCAATAAAAGGTTTTATTTTATCAAGCTCACTTTTATAAATTTTGTTTTCTAATTCCAAATCCTTGTTTTTCTTCAAAAGATCACCATTTGAAATGATAGTTTTAGGTCTTTTCAAAACATCATTTTTCATAATTAAAGCCTTATTTTTTTTCCAAAACATCAAGTTTAGTTTTCAAATCACTAATTTCATTTAAAAGAGTATTGTTTTCATGAGAAAAACTATTTACATGCTTTTTCAATTTTTTGTTTTCAGATAAAATCAATTTATAATCATGCACTAATTCATCAAAAATATTTTTTAATTCATCAAAAGTAACATCTATTTCAGTATCAAAAGTTTCCTCTTTCTGCTCTTGATGTGCCATGAGACATAGGTTTGCAATTTCAGCTTGTTCTTTCTCTGAACTGGAGTCTTCACTATCACTCTAGGTCGCCATCATAGCTTTCTTTCTAAGCTTTTTTCTTGACTTCTTTAGGAGAGGGCAGTCAAATTTATAGTGACCAGGCTTTTTACACTCGAAGCATGTAGGTATCTCCTTCTCCTTTTTCTTTTCTTTCTCTTTTTCTTTTTCCTTCTCTTTAGTTGATTGAAACTTCTTTTTATAAGGAAACTTCCTTCTCTTCATGAACTTTCTGAATTTTCTAGCAAGGGGTGCTTCTTCACTCTCTTCTCCTTCTTCTTCTTCAGATTCATCATTTGAGGATTCTTCTTGAACAGTAGACTTGAATGCAATCAACTTTTCTTTTTTTCCATATCCATAGACTTTTGCTTTAGGTTGAGCTCATAAGTCATGAGTGATCCCACCAATTGCTCTAATGATAGCTTGTCAACATCCTTAACTTCTTGGATGGCGGTCACCTTTGGATCCCATGATATTGGAAGTGACCTAAGAATTTTGTTGACAAAATCAGTATTAGACATTACTTTTCCTAAACTTCTCATTCCATTTACAATGTTTGTGAATCTAGTGTACATATCAGTGATAGATTCATTAAGTTCCATTCAGAACATTTCATATGTGTATACTAGCATGTTTACTTTTATGTTCTTTACTTGATCGATACCCTCATGGATAACTTCAATTGTGTCCCATATTTTCTTGGCAGATGTGCATGTAGAAATCCTATTAAACTTAGTAGGATCTAATGCACAATAGAGGAGATTCATTGTTTTCGCATTGATCTCAGATTGTTTAATGTCATTTACATCCTAATCCTCTTCGAGCTTTGGGATGGAAATACCATTAACCATAATCGAAGGAATATGAGGACCCTTATCAACAACCTTCAACAAGTTATAATCAATTAAATGGACATAAATTCTCATTCTAGTTTTCTAATAAGTATAATTTGTTCCATTGAAATATGGAGGTCTCTTTGAGGCTTGTCCCTTAACTATGCTAGTACCAAGGGGGGCTGCCATAGATCTTTACTCAAGGCGGTTAGACTTATAAACTGAGAACAGCGCTCTGATACAACTTGTTGCCTAGTAAAAAACCCAAGAGGGGGGGTAAATTAGATATCTAAAAATTTAAATGCAAGTGTATTCACCAATCCAATAATTAAACTTAGTACTATGAATGCAAGTATAATGTGATTTTAATAAGTAGCGAAAATGTAAAAGTAATTAAAGAGGAGCAAATGGAAGAGACAAGCAATCACAAATACAAAGAAAATATAGTGGTTCGGTCTATCCAATGCACCTACATCTACTCCCCAAGACCCACTTGGGAATTCACTATAATCTCAACCGATTAGTTTTTCGAGCTCACTAATCAAAACCTGACTTGTTTTCAAATAAAAGATAAATCCTGAATTTATTATAGATTGTTCTGAGATTTGTGCAGCTCCAAGATTTGTGCTTGCTCGGGATTCATGCTAGAGATGTCCCCATCAAGTTCAGAGTGGCAGAGCTCGACTTCGACCATGGCATCTCGACCCGAAGGGAGCCACTGAAAGGAAAGTGCCCTAGAAGCCAATCTTATGTAAGGGCATTTTTGTAATCTTCCAACTCTTGTATGATATTTAATAGATTAATAAAGGCATATTGTTTCATCATATTGCTGTATGTTATTTAAAGATTATGATGAACCATATTGGTTATGGCAAATGGAATTAGGGTTATGATGGATATCATGACAGTGAGATCTAAGTTCCTTTAAACCCTAACCTAAAATGTTCCTAGTCGATGGACCATCGGTTCAGAGATCGGTAAGTCTGGAAAGACTAGCTTATCCTATTATGCTCTGATAAGAGGGTGGTTGGTCTCATAGCCACTTGTGTAAAGACACTAATACAAGGATAAAGGTGCTCATTAGAGTATGGTTCACTGAACTGATCCGTACCGAAACTATCTTATGGAAGTCTTACTACTTATCAAAAGATAGATCTCAAAGTAGGAGTTGTGCATATGATCTTTAGACCTGAGGTCACCATGGTTCCTTGTGCACACTAAGCCATGTTTTGGTTCATACTCATTCGTGACAATAGGCCATGTATGGGGTGTTCTCGGATATGGTGGAAGGTGTACAAAGGATATGAGTGGACCAACAAGGAATCGATCATTTTTGGTAAGAGGAATTGTTATTCCACGTGATCTCTTCGATTGATGACACAAGAAGTCTTTGATCAAAGCAGGATGAGATTAGAAGTGGTTTCTAATCAGTCATCAACTGAGTCTTCATTATCAAATAAAGATTCGAAATGACCAAGTGCTAGGGTTTGACATTTATCCATACCCATCACTTAATCGGGATAATGAGAGATTAAAAGATTGAATTACATGGTAACTTTCTACTGAAGGGTATTTTGATACTTTTCACCAAATTCCTCATCTTCTGGGTAGGCATGACACGTTGCTAGATGTCAATCATATCTTGTAGGTATTCATGAACTAATTGGATTGGTTTCATGAGTCAATTCGATGGACAGATCGAATTGGCAATTTAGGTCAGCTCAATTTGACCTAATTAGGTCAATCGGGTTCGATTGGTTCGAATTGACTTAAACCTAAACCTACTGCTGGCTAGATGTGAAACCTAAAGGGTCACACACGTTAGGGAGTTGACCAAGGAAGTCATACATATTTTAATTAGGGTCATGGGATCCTAATTGGTTAGCTATATTGCACACTAGCATGTGTAGGCTAACCTAATTCCTAACCCAGTTGATTTGGGTCCAGTTGCTTACTATTTTGATTAACCAATTTAAGAAAGACTTAAAATGAGTTATGTCGAGATTAAGACAACCTTTATCAGGTTTTATCCTAATTTAATTGGACATGGAACACTACTTGGACTAGAGTCCAAGTTGGCATGGACTCCTTGGGCGCATTTGTGCACGTGCCAAGGAATGGATCGCAGAAAGGACCAAGAGTCCTTCTACAGATGAATCACTTTGGCTGATTTATTTGGGACTCTCTTGGCACATATCCCCATGCATCTTAGGATTATTTTTGACTGGTCAACACCTTTTAAATTGGCATGAAAATGGTTTGAAAGAGAACGCGCGCATGAAGAGACACGTCTCTTCATTTGGCGCGCGATCTGAAGCAGTGTCCTTCTACTATCAAGACTCCAAATTCTCTAATGCATGGAGATTGAAGAGGTGCATCTTGGCTTCCCAGGGACTGGTACTTGCCATGTGGCAAGTCAGAAATCATCCGGGAATAAGAAGGGATGTGAATATGTGACTTGGTGCATGAATCAACTTATTGGATATGACTTTTCAAGCCAGATAACTTCTCTTGGGTCTTGAAAAGTCATATCTGATAAGTTGATGGATGGACATAGCACACACCCCTCCTAACATTATAAATTGGGGTGGTGTTATGGGTTTTAGAAGAGTTCCACCATAGTTTTTATTCTGAGTGTTTTACCTTCCTCCCTCCTCCTTAAGACAAACCTTGTCTCTTTAAGACAAGGTTGTTCTAACTATGACAAGTCTTAGGATTTAAGACATAAGTGATGGGACATCAACAAGGAAAAAATATTTTTCAACTAATTCTCTTGATATTTTTTTTGTAGCTAATATAGTGTACTTAGGATTTACGAGAACCTTGGAATGAAACCCACCAAACCCATGAAGACAGACCAATTCATGAGCCGACTCATGAAAGAAGGCCACCAGTTCCTTGAGTCGACTCAATCCAGATCAAGACCAACTTCAAGCATGCCCAAGTCAAAGCCCAAGCAAGTCAAGATACCACCTTTTGAAGCCCATGATGCCACCTCTTAGAAGCCCATTTTATTCTTCACATGGGACACATTTTGGGAGACATGAGAAATAACACATCAAGCATTTTGAGGGGAAGCATGGGACCACTCCTCACTCACCCAACAACCCCCCAACCAACTTGCCATGTGGGATGCTACATCACATGACACCTAAGGCTCCACATCAGCAATTAGAAGCCATGTCAAAGCCACCTAGGTGCCACATAGCAAGTTGTTACAACCTCTTACCTAGAAGTTGTTTCTTGTTGCAACTATGTAACCAAAGGAGTTGGATTTAACTAGAAATGGTTAGCTAACCTAACTCCACCTCCCCTCCTCACTTTGGCCGACCTCTAAGGCTATAAATAGGATCCAAGGCTCCCCTTGTAAGGCATTCCATGTATGAAATATTTTGAGAATTAATGAAGGTTTTCTTCTTGTTGAGTTTTATCTTGAGTTCTTCTTGTATGGAGTGATTTAGTTCTTCTAGTTGGAGTGATTTAGTCCTTTAAGTTGGAGTGTTTAAATTCATGTTTGAGAAGAGAATGAGAGGTCCTTTGAGTGTGTGTTGGAGAGTGATTGCTGCTTTGAAGATTGAAGAGTGTGACACCATTATTGAGTGCTTCAAGTTCAAGCCCCAAGTTCCAAGCCGCCAGCCTTGTTTCTTTCCCTTTCTCTCTTGTTTCCATTCCAACCTCAATTCTCCTTCCACGTCTAATTTCAAGTTTGTTTGTAGGTTCTCTCAAGTTCCCACATCCAAGGAGAAGGTCTTCATGCCATGGATCAAGGGCAAGGTAAGTCCCAAAGTAGAGAGTGATCATCTTGCCTTCTAGTCCTCAAATCCATGAGTGTTGAGAGCTTCTTCTTCCATTAAATATTTTAGCCATCGTTGTTGGTAGAAAACTCTTCCTAAGCTTCATTAAATCTGATCATTTGAAGGTTAACTTGCCCTAGTAGTAATGGTTTCCTTGCCATGAAGATCCTATTCTTTATTTTGAACTAGATCTACATTACGGGTATTGTAACTTAGAGCAACTAGTCTCGTTATGAAGATTCTTTTCTTGGATTAATTTAGACCATTTATTTGATAATTAATTGTTCAAGTTTGCTTTCTAGTTAGCTTGCTAAAACCCTCCATTCATCATTTTATTTTCATCCCCATCAACTTTTTGGTATCAGAGCTTTAGGTTCTACTAGGTCAAGTTGCTGAAATTTTGTTCCCTTTGTGTTGCTTGCCTTCAAGTCCCAAATTCAAAGCCAAAAATTCAAGATTTAAATTTTAAAATTTAATATCTAGAATCTTAACTCCTATATCTGAAAGTTTCAATTTAAATTTTAATTTTTTGAGATTTTAAAATTTAAATCTCGAATTTTGAATCTAGTCAATTGGAGGTTTGTTGATTACTGAAATTTCTAAACTAGCACCAACCCGAGTTTTCCACGAAAAGGTAAAAAAATCCAAAAAAATCTTTTTGGATGCACTTTAGGATGTTAGGATCTGAGATCTAAAATTTTAAAAAAAAAATTTCTTCAAATTCTTAGTTTAATTTTCGTCACTTTAAGCTGCTACCTTAAATAGTTCATAGCTTGTTTCAATTCTAGTTTCCCTCCATTTAGTTGTTCCATTAAATTTTAGAAAAAAATTCAAAAAAAAATTTTCTTTGAATTTTAGATTTGGATATGTGATCTCCCATCATTAAAATTCAAATTCTGGAATTTTTTTGAATTTAATTTCAAATTTTAGATGTTAGATGGTTAAGGGTTTGTTGGCTAGAATCTTTTTGTAACCACTTCTACAACAAGCTTTCAAATTTGAATTTCCTATCCAAAATTTGAGAATTAAAACTCAAATTTTAAAATATGAAGCCTTAACTCAGAGATCTAACAATTCAAATTAAATTTCAAATTTTTTAAAATCTTAAAAATTTTAATTTCAAATTTTAAAACTAGTTAGTTAAAAGTTGTTCCTTGCTAAAATGTTCTCGTCACATCTATTACAACAAGCTTTTAAAATGAATTTCTTAACCAAATTTTGATCGGGAACTAAAATTAAAAAGTTGGAATCTAGAATCTTCATTGAGAGATTTAACAATTCAAATTTTAATTTTAATTTTTTGAAATTTTAAAATTTTAATTTTGAATTTTTTTCAAAACAAGCTAGTTAGAAGTTTGTTAGTGGTCGAGATTTTTCTTACAACAACTTGTATCTCCAAGAATGAATTTTCTAACTAAATTTTGAAATTTAAATTTTAAAATTTGAGTTTTAAAATCAAGATTTCCAGGTATGAAATTTTTAATTTAATTTTAAATTTTTGAAACTTTGAAATTCAGGTTTGACTCATATGTTTGTGCTAGTCTATATATCTTGTTAACTAGTTGGTGAATTGTTTGTGCATCCATTCCTAAATCTAATTAAGGGCATTCAATCATAACATAAGGATTACCTTTTCTTGGCCTAAAATAATCACCCACATTTGTATTAACCTAAACCATAATTGAAATCGAGTAGGAACCTAAAACTAGGGACACCCACAAGTCGGGTTCAAGTGCAAGATGAGACCAAATATTAGCTGAGTTTGTACTTACTTCTTGAAATTGGTGTCTAAGGTAAGAGGTCCAATGGCAAACACCTTAAGTAGACTTGCAATTTTTAATTAGGACCTCGTGAAAGCGAGGGAAGCCTTGGTGCGGACACCAAAGGTACCAGAATAAGGCAGAGGCTTCTCAACCCTCTGTGGATCACTTAATTGACATTTGAGTCCACTGTAATAAAGCTTAGTCCAGCTGAGTTATTTTTAGTCCTGTAATTAGTCAACTCATGTTGAGCTAGTTCAGTATTAGTCAGCTCATGTCGAGCTAATTTTAATTTTTTTTTAGTCCTATCCAAGCATATTGAAGACTCAAGACCACTTCATACAAGTGAAGATTTTTTTTTAGTCCCAACCTAAGCATAAGACAAGGAAGTTGAGACCACTTCATACAAGTGAAGACCAAGTCCAACCTAATTAAAGACATGGAAGTTGAGCCCTACCCAAGCTTGAAGACTTGAAGATCACAGGAGGAGAAAATTAAAACTAGCACAAACCTGAAGCCCTGAACCAGCCGGAAGGAAATTGGGCCAGCCTAAGCCCAGGAAGGAATTAGGGCGCCATCTCTTATGGTGACCCTCCCCTTGGTCGGCCACTTATGGTCACCACCTTTACCGACCAAGACAAGGAAAGGGAGAGCAATTTGAGTGGGATTTTCTACCTATATTGCCTTGTATTCTTAGTTAGGGTTTGAAAGGGAGAAGGAGTCCTTTGTAAAGTCTAAAGTACCCTTACTTGGAGACCAAGGTTAAGGGTCTATTTAAGGGACCCTAGCCTCTTGTATGAAACTTGATTTTGATATATGAAATAAACCAAGAGTTCTTCTATTGCTTTATGTGATTACCCTGCTGTGTGCATAAAGGGGTTTGAGAGTTCTTCTTCCCGATGTTTGCAATCATCTTCCTGCCACCAACCATCCTTCCAGCCCCCTCCAAAACTTTCTTCCCTTTACTATTTTCCTTTGTTTTCTTGATTTTCTCTGAGTTTTCTAACCCCTGACAAGTCATTTGCAGGTCCCCAAGTTTCTACGAATCCAACAACTCCAGCCAAGCCTCAATCGGACCACCGAGCAGAAAGCCAGGTATCTGCGGGTCATTGGCTCGGTTTTCCAGGCCGCATCCATCGAGGAACGAGAGATCCCTTCACTGCGATCTTCACTGAGCACTTCAGACATTGTCAGGTACACCCCCTCTATCTCCAGTCTTTATATTGTAGGAGAACTTGCCCTAACCAAGGCTTCTCAGCCCCGGCGATCCTTCTTTAGTACTTTTCTAGGTTCTAATCTGCATGCTTGGCTTCAAAATTTCATACAAAATTCCCTACAACTAATTTTGATCTGAAATTCAGGAATTAATCACCTAACCCCACATATAAAACATACAAAAAGAATTGCATGCATATTAGTCCCGCATCAAGCCTCCCACAACCCCACCTCTTACCTGGCCAATGGAAAAGGTAATTATAACTTTAACTAGTACTTAGTCAATTCTTGTATTTTGAACTTTTAGTTCTAGGAGCCCTAGAAGTTAGGTTTGTACTGCTTGCCCATTTGATCTGAAGTCCTATACCAATAGTCCTACACGTATCCATGGACCCCAATCTTAAATTCTTTTATGAGGACCCTGACTGAAAAATTTGATACCCTAACTAAATAATTAGATACAAGTGTAATAAAGAGTTGGGAGGGCAAGTAAATAATCGATTGAAAGAAGAAAATGGAATCAGGAAACCTCAAAAAAGATGCTAAGTCATGTTGACCCGTACTAATCCTCCAACCCAATCACATACGTTTAAATATATTGCTAAATTCAATAAGTATTGGTCTAAGAGCCCATTATCATAATCTCAACCCTGAGATGAATAATCAAGAATAATTACTTAGATACCCCTGCTAAGATTTGTAGATCAGGAGATTTAGAGAGAGTCATTAAGGATCGATCCCAAGAAATTGTAAAACATGCAAAAGAATTTAACATGAGGATTGGAAGTGAAGAGATGGTTGGAATTGAAAGATGGAAGATGGAAATTATAATCCCTGATAATTGCCTTGAGCCTAATTCACCACTACATTACATGCACTCTCCTATTCCACCAAGCTGGGACATCTACCATACCATTGATCTGGTCCCAGTAATATTCAATAATTACTTTTTTAAGACTTTATGGCATATGTTAAAAACTAAATTAAGATTCACTGCCACTTACCTAAATTTGCATGCCAGAGTCTTCAAAGTCATTTAGGGGAATATTGGAAATTAAGATCTTTTGTTTCCTAGCCCAACAATAAAGTTTAGTTCATAGATAATGAAGTCCATTTGAGCTTGTTTTGTTTTGGTGTCATTTGTGTTTTGTCATTTGATGTCATTTGACCTTTCCATGCATAAGTGTCCATGATTGAGAGTCCTATGCATAGCACGATTAGTAAGAAAATTTGAGCAATGAAATTAACAAGCATATGATTAACTCATGTAAAAGAGCCAAAGAATTTCAGGAAGGAGACTATATTATGGTAAGGACAAACCTAAATGGTTACATGCCCGTAGTGCAGGTCCTTTTCAAAATAATAAAAAAATTTGGACCTAATATATGCTAGATTTACCATCTGACTTGGGATCAGTTCCACTTTCAACATTTCAAATCTAGTAGAGTACAAGGAACCGACAATGATACTAGTGACCCAGTCGAGCCTGATTCTACCTTTGAGAGTGAGCCAACCCTTGAGTGTCCACCAGCCATTTTTTAAAGCGGCGAGATAGAATTGAACGAATCTTAGATGACAAGATTATTACTACTCGAAATAAAGACTATCAGCACTACTGGTTCACTGGCAAGGATATCCTAATTCTGGAGACTCATGGATAACTCTAGAGGACCTACAAAGAATCAACTCTGACCTATTAGAGTATTACCAAAGTCAGACTGATTCCTACTCGATGGAGTCGAGCTCTTTTCCACCCCAGGAAAACTGATGGGACATCAACAAAAAAAATATTTTTTAACTAATTATATTGATATTTTCTTTTGCATTTAATATAGTGTACTTAGGATTAATGAGAACCTTGGAATGAAGCCCACCAAATCCTTGAAGACAAAGACCAATTCATGAGCCGACTCATGAAAGAAGGCCACCAGTTCCTTTTGAATTCATGAGTTGACTCAATCCAGATCAAGACCAACTTCAAGCATGCCCAAGTCAAAGCCTAAGCAAGTCAAGATACCACCTTTTGAAGCCCATGATGCCATCTTTTAGAAGCCCATTTTATTCTTCACATGGGACACATTTTGGGAGACATGAGAAACAAAACATCAAGCATTTTGAGGGGAAGCATGGGACCACTCCTCACTCACCCAACAACTCCCCAACCAACTTGCCATATGGGATGCCACATCACATGACACCTAGGGCTCCACATCAGCAATTAGAAGCCATGTCAAAGCCACCTAGGTGCCACATAGCAAGTTGTTACAACCTCTTACCTAGAAGTTGTTTCTTGTTGAAACTATGTAACCAAAGGAGTTGAATTTAACTAGAAATGGTTAGCTAACCTAACTCCACCTCCCCTCCTCACTTTGGCCAACCTCTAAGGCTATAAATAGGGTACAAGGCTCCCCTTGTAAGGCATTCCATGTTTGAAATATTTGAGAATTAATGAATGTTTTCTTCTTGTTAAGTTCTATCTTGAGTTCTTCTTGTATGGAGTGATTTAGTTCTTCTACTTGGAGTGATTTAGTCCTTTAAGTTGGAGTATTTAAATTCATGTTTGAGAAGGGAGTGAGAGGTCCTTTGAGTGTGTGTTGGAGAGTAATTGCTGCTTTGAAGATTGAAGTGTGACGCCATTATTGAGTGCTCCAAGTTCAAGCCCAAAGTTCTAAGCCACCGGCCTTGTTTCTTTCTCTTTCACTCTTGTTTCCATTCCAACCTCAATTTCCCTTCCATGTATAATTCCAAGTTTGTTTGCAGGTTCTCTCAAGTTCCCACATCTAAGAGGAAGGTCTCAATGCCATGGATTAAGGGCAAGGTAAGTCTCAAAGTAGAGAGTGATCATCTTGCCTTCTAGTCCTCAAATCCATGAGTGTTGAGAGCTTTTTCATTCATCAAATATTTTAGCCATCATTGTTGGTAGGAAAACTCTTCTTAAGCTTTATTAGATCTGATTATTTGAAGGTTAACTTGCCCTAGTAGTGATGGTTTCCTTGCCATGAAGATCCTAATCTTTATTTTGAACTAGATCTACATTACGAGTATTGTAACTTAGATCAACTAGTCTCCTTATGAAGATTCTTTTCTTGGATTAATTTAGACCATTTATTTGATAATTAATTACTCAAGTTTGCTTGCTAGTTAGCTTGCTAAAACTCTCCATTCATCATTTTATTTTTGTCCCCCATCAATAAGCCTAGAGTGTCCTATAGGAGGGCAATCCCAAATCCATGAGTAGTTTGGAAAGCATTCAGAGTACTCTACAAGAGGGTAGGATGTCCTACAAAGGTCAAAGACCAGAAGGCTGTCAAGAGGAGTCCTAGTCAAGCAAGCAACTGAAGTAAGAGTTCTTTCTTGGGTCAATTCCTATGTGGATCACCGTTGGAGGGCTTGCACTTGTGAGCATTGTGGAAAGAAGTGGAAAACAGCATTCTAGGTATTTATCATGAACCATATTAGTGTTATATTAGTTGTATATGAATGAAGGGATCTTGGGATTAGGGTTTCTAGCCAATAAGGGTTTTTCTTTGTGCAAATTTTGAAATTCAATGCATCATACATGCTTGATGACCCTTAAGAAATCTATCAGCCACCTAGCGAAGGAGTCCAAAGAGGCAAAGCTCGACTTTAGCCATGGTGGCTCGACCTTGAGGGAGCCACCTGGCGAAGGAGTCCAGAGAGGCGGAGCTCGACCTCGGGCATGGCGTATCGACCCGAAGGGAGCCACCTGGTGAAGGAGTTTGGAGAAAAAATCTGACATGACAGCTTCCTCCGACATGGCGTCTGACTGGGTCTGACATGAGCTACATGTCAATGATCCCGCCACATCAGTATGTATGCAGTCTATGTTGATCCGTGGAATGATTTTGATGATCACAAAATATTGGAGCATGTATGAGTTACTAATTCTTTCAATTACTTAAGAAGTTTTTATAGGAAAATTTTATCTTTATTTTACTTGGTTTTCAAATTAGTTGAAAGGTAATCCAACATTATACAGACCTTTATGCACTTCAATTTGTAAAAGCCCTAATTTTTAAACTATGTAATCTTGTAAATGGGCTATAAAATTGCAAAAATAAGAGTGAGTAGATTAGCTCTTGTTGGATTCATATGTTGAAGAATTTTGGAAAAGTTTGAAGCTTTAAAACAAGTTTTTGTAAGAGCCGGCTCATGGATCAAGAGCGGACTCCTTCTGGCACGGCATAAAAAATTTCAGAGTTTCAGTACCTCGAGCCGACTCGAGCCCCAAGAGCCGACTCATTAAAGAACACATGTTTTTAAAGTCTGAGATCTTGAGCTGACTTAAGCTTAGAAGAGTCGACTTATCCAGAGTTATGTTTGTTGGTGACTGAGACTTCAAGCCAACTCTACCTTGAAGAGCTGACTCAAGGAAAATGTTGATTTGTACTGATTGAAGTTTCGAGCCGACTCCAGCTTGAAGAGCTGACTTGCACAGAATTTTTGTTTGGGCTGTCTGAGACTTCAAGCTGACTCGTGGACCTCGAGCCAACTCGAGTGACCATTTTCTGCACTCTAATAGCTAGTTGCTAAAAGTTGATTTTGAACTCCAAATGGTCTCCAACAGCTCTTTCTCGATTCCCTAGGCTCTACAACGACTATATCTCATGGAAAACTATAAAAGGGAATATTTTTGATGAATTAAACAATTTTTTAGGGATTATTCATTGACTAAACTTGGGAATTTGAAAAGTCTTCAAGTCTTTCACCAACCAACTTCAAGAGCATTCAAGATAGGATTCAAAGCTCCACCAACTTCTCTTCATCATTGAATCCACTCTTTGAAGAAGTAAAGAAGCAGCTTGAAGAGTATTAAAGAGCATTCAAGGCTAGGCTTCACCTTGATCTTCGTCGGTAACATTTAAACAAACTCGGTTTGTCGTGTAGTTGCTTTATATTTTTCTCATATCTTTGTTTTCTGTCTAAGAATAGCAAGGGGCTGTGTCTTAAGAGAGAGTTAAAAGTTTTTAGGTGGACCTTGTGAAAACCTAAGTTGGGTGCTTGGTGATCCCGTTTAAAACCAAAGGGAGTTGGATTTTCTTTGGTGATCCTGGTAAAACCAAAGTGTATATGTTTGAATTGTGAGCCTGGTAAAATAATCCGACTGTATTCTAGTTGGGGGATATAGTGGAAATCCCAAGTGGTCCTTGGGTAGTGGATGTAGGAGCCAGTTGCTCCGAACCACTCTAAATTTCCTTGTATTTGTGTTTGTGCTTAGTTTACCTTATTGCATTTACTTAATTGCTTCCACATTGCATATTGCACCACAATACCAAAAGGATTTTAAATTGCACATACTTGCCAAAAGTTTTTATAATCCCAATTCACCCCCCTCTTGGAAAGCCACCTGGGCAACAAGTGGTATCAGAGCGAAGTATCTGAAAATTACTTAGAGTAAAGATAGATGGTACATCCCATGAGCACTTCTTTGGTCGAAGGCCAATCCACAAATCGACCTCCACTTTTCACCGAAACTAATTACACATATTGGAAGGCGAGGATAAAAATATACATTCAAGCCATATATTTTCATTTATGAAAAATTATTCTGAAAGGACCTCACACACCCACTGTTAGAATCAATGATATTGAGGTTCCCAAATCGGAAGAGGAATGGGATAAAAATGATATGAAATTAGCAGAGCTGAATGCCAAAGCTATGAATTTACTTTATTGTGCTTTGGACCCAAATAAGTATAACAGAATTTTGACTTGTAATTCTGCTAAAGAAATTTGGGATAAGCTTAAGATTATACATGAAGGCACATCACAAGTTAAAACTTCAAAAATCAATCTTCTTGTGCACAACTATGAATTACTTAAAATGGATCCTAGTGAAACTATATCTGCTATGTATACATGTTTTACTGATATTATCAATGATCTTAAAAGTCTTGGTAGGACTTACACTAATGCTGATCTTGTTCAAAAAGTTTTGAGATCCTTGCCAGATAAATGTGAAGCTAAAGTAATAGCTATTCAAGAGGCAAAGGATCTGAACACTCTACCATTGGATGAGTTGCTTGGATCATTGATTACTCATGAATTAGCCATGCAACGAAGAACTAATGAAGATTCAAAAAGAAAGAAAGCTATAGTATTTAAAGCTACTGAAGAAGACAAGAATGAAGATTCAGATTCATCTGATGATGATGATCTTGAAAATGATGAGATAGCCCTTGTAATGAGAAAATTTAAAAGGTTTATGGGCAGAAGAAGAACAAATAGATAGAGGAAGCAATTTAAAAAATGAGATTTTGGAAAAGAAAGAGAAAAGGACAAAGAAAAAGAGAAGGACAAGGACAAAGATCAAATTCTAATATACTATGAGTGCAAGAAACCGGATCATATATGCCCTAACTGTCCAGAAATTAAGAAAAAGATGATCAAGAGAAAGAAGAAGAAGGTAGTGCTTGCAGCATGGAGTGATAGCGATGAATCTACATCCACTGAAGAGGATGAAGAAACAACAAAAACTGCTCAGATATGCCTTATGGGTTTGGAGGATGAGGTAACTACTTCTGAACCTAATTTAAAATTTACTTATGATGAGCTTCATAATGCTTTTTGTGAATTATTAGTAGAATATAAAAAAGCTAGTTTGAAAATGAAAAATTTGAAAAACCATTGTGATATGATTGAAAAGGATAAAAATGAAATTGGTGAAAGAAATAAGATTTTACAAAGGGAATTAAGTCTAGTTTATGAAATACTTAAGACTACTCAATTTGAAAAAGAAGAGCTTTTTGAGAAAAACAAAAGTTTGTAAAATAAAAATGATGATTTGAAAAAGGAAGTTCAAAGGTTTAAGCCTTTGGTTGAAAAATTAACCTTAAGTTCCAACAAGCTTGAACTAATTTTGAAAGATCAAAGAGAGACAAATAACAAGTTTGGAATTGGTTACAAAGGTTCAATTTCAAATAAATTGTCTGCATCTACATCATATGCTCCTAAGTTCATTACTTCAAAACAATTTGGACCTAAATTTGCATCATCATATACTTTTTATTCAAAGCCAAGAATTGTATGCTATGCTTGCTATAATATTGGTCATAAGGCATTTAAGTGTCATTTGAAATATAATGGCAAGAAGAAAATCAAGAAAATTTGGATTTCAAAAGGAACCAATTCTACTAACTTGCAAGGATCCAAGAAAGCTTGGGTGCCTAAATCTATTACTGATTGTTTTGCAGGGATGTCTTGCAGCCACAAATACAAAGAAAAGATGTGATGTGGAACTAAGAGATGCATGCTCTAATACCAGAAATGATGCGGGACTAACTAGATGCGAAGATGAGGAGATGATGCAAGTGATTTTTTCATTGTGATTTTAGGGTTTTAATTAAGTTAAGGATTCTCGAAGACAAGAGAGAATAGATCTAGGGATTTTATAATAATAAGAACTAATAGCACGTAAATTAGCCCATAAGCAAGGATAAAACGAGGACCCCAGGATTGAGAAATCCCGTAGGACTTATCTCTCAGATAAATACCTACTTAGGAGTCAGGGTGGAAAACCTCAAAGATCTGAAGTGCCCGATGTCGAGTTCACTCGCTCTCGCGGATGCGGCCTGAATGATCGAGCAGTCAACCTCGCGGATGCACCGGCTTTTTGTCCAAAGGTCACGACGGCAAGAGCAACCGACTCCGTGTTCATGGCACCTAGAGGACCTGCGAGCATTCAGAAGAAGAGTTAGGATTCAATCTGAAAAGAAAGCAAAAGATAAAGGAATGAGAGTTGATGTGGTGATGGTGGAGTTCTTCTTGCTAGGCGCCTGGTTGGATGATCCCAATGGACTTTGACTCGAAGGTTGGAGGATTGAGTTGCAGAAGAGATAGTAACATGATGCCTCACACCTCTCGATGCCCGAAGGCGAAGGCGCTCCCTCATGGAGATTGACGTTCTTAAGGAACGAAGGCAACTAAAGAGAATTGGCTCTCAAAACTTATATTTTTCATTCATCAACATTAGCCTACAAATGAGGGGTAAGGTCCTTTAAATAGGCACCTTAGGACCCAATTTAAAATTCAAATGAAAGATACATGAATCCTCTTCATAATGAAAGGATTATGCCCTAAAGGCCAATCAAAATGTTGTATTTTGATGGGATTTTTCTTTATATCCCAAACCAGTGTATTGACATTATCAATTAAGAAAGGTATTTTATTTTCATCATACGCTGTGTCTTATTAATTTTATTAAGATATGATGAACCCCATAGATTAGGGCTATGGTTCTAGGGTTATGATGAGATCATACCAGTGAGACCTAAAGCTTTAAAACCCTAATCTAAAATATTCCTAGTCGATGGGATATTGAGTAGGGGATCAATGTTTCCGGTAAGACCAGCACATCCTATGTATGCTTGGTGAAGAGGGTGACTGATCTCACAGTCACTTGTGTTTGACACTAATACTAGGATGTGGGTGCTCATTAGAGAATGAGTTCATTGAATGGATCCAACTTGAGAACATCTAATTGAACCTTATATGTTTGTCAATAGATAGTTCTCATAGTGGGAGTAGTGCATGTGGTCCTTTGACCTGAGACTGCCATGGTACCTTGTATGCATGAATCCATACTTTGGTTCACACTCAATCATGACACTGAGTCATGCATGGGGTGATACTGGGTATGGTGGATTGCATATGGAGGTTGTGAGTAGGTCAAAAAGGAATCGATCAACCCTAGTAAGAGGGAATCGCATCCAGATGATTTCAATCAAATGAAGATTCGAGAAATCTTTGCTCAAAGTATGAACATTAGAAATAGTTTCTAATGGTTCATTAATGAATCATCATTATCCGATTGAGCAAGGAATGAATATAAAATTGGATTTGACAAGTATCCATATCCATAGTCATATTCAGGGTGCAAGTAGATCGAAGGACTGAATTGCCCGGTAACTCACCATTGAATGGTATTTTGGTAAATCCACCAAAATTTCTCATTTTTCGGGTAGGCATGACATGTTGCTAGATGTCAATCTTGTCTTGTAGGTCTTCTTGAACCAATTGATTTGGTTTCATTAGTCAATTCGATGTGTGATTCGAATTGGATAATTAGGTGAGCCAATTTGACCAAATTAGGTCAATCGGGTTCGATCGGATCGAATCAGCTCAAACCTAAACCTACTGCTGGCTAGATGTGGAACCCAATGGGTCACACACAATAAAGACTTGGCCAAGGAAGTCATTCATGATTTAATTAGGGTCATAGGATTCTAATTGGTTAGCCAGATTACATACTAGCATATGTAGGCTAACCTAATTCCTAACCCAATTGGATTGGGTCAGGTTGCTTGCTAATTGGGCTATCCTAATTATTGAAAACCTAAATTAGGTTGAGTCCTAAGTGGGTCTAGCCTAATCAGAGCTAAATCTAATTTTAATTTGGATTTAAGGACATTTTAGGCGCCATACATGAAGAGTCCCAATGGCATGAGACTCTTGGTACCTAAATGATACCTTAACTTCAAAAAGGAACAGAATGAGCTATAGATATCTGATTTGAATATAATTTATATAGTCAGAAAGAAAATTTTATGCTCTTTCCAATGACACCCATATTGCCTATGCTTTGACTGGTCAACATTCTTTGAAATTTGCATGGAAGAAGGATGGCGCGCACGGTGCATGAAGAGTCGCAACTCTTCATGTGGCACGCTGTTCTGATAGAGAGTCCTCCTGCTATCAGGACTCTTCATAATCTCTAATTTTTGAAGATTGAAGAGGCGCCTCTTGGCTTCCCAGGGACCGGTAATTAACATGTGGCAAGTGAGAATTCATCCAGATAAAAGAAGGGATGTGAATAAGGCCTTGGGTACATGAATGGACTTATTAGATATGATCTTTCAAGCCAGATAACTTCTCTTCGGTCTTGAAAAGTCATATCTGATAAGGTGATGGGAGGACATATCACAAGCTCCTCTTGTATCTATAAATAGGGGGCGATGAAATGAGTCTGAGATAAGAATTCCATCGATGTACTATTTTGACTGTCTCTCTCTCCCTCCTTTCTTTAAGACAAGACTTGTCTTGTTAAGACAAGGTCTTTTCTACTAGGACAAGGCTTTGTTTTAGGATATAAGCCTAAGGGATCCTAGAGGAGGGTTCTCCTAAAACCAAGAGTGGTTTAGGAGAGTGTCTTTAGTGCTCTACAGTAGGACAGGGTATCCTACAGTAGTCAATAGACCAAAGGCTGCCGAAGGAGTTCCACTTCTCCAAGCAACTTGAAGGAGTTCTTCCTTGGTCCGAGTTTCGTGTGGATTACCATTGGAGGGCGAACATTTGGGCGCCTGGTGGAGAAGAAGGCTGAATCAGGGTTTTCTTCATCGGATTGGATACTAGCGGTTCAGGTTGGTACCTAAACTCTAGTTTATATTATATATGCATGTTTATATGTTTTAATTCATAGTAAGGAGGTCTTGGGTTAAGGGTTTGGTAGTGGTTTCATAATAATTTTTTGAAATCCATGCTTCCGCCCTGGTCACAAAACCCTTACAATGGTATCAGAGCCACCTTATTAGGGCTAAATGATACAGAATTGAGGTTGGCCATTTTGTAGGACTCTACAAAATTTGAAGTTGCCCAATTTTGTAAGACTCTCGAGGTTGCCAAATTTTGTAGGCCTCTTGAGGTTGCCCAATTTTGTAGGATTCTTGAGGTTGTCCATTTTGGTAGGACTCTACAAAATTGAGATAGCCCAATTTTGTATGACTCTTGAGGTTGCCCAATTTTGTAGGACTCATTTTTGTAGGACTCTACAAAATTTGAAGTTGTCCAATTTTGTAGGACTTTACAAAAGTTTAAAGTTACATATAATTGATATGTTTATGCATATATGTATGTCACTGGTTAGGGTTTTCACTTAAACCTTAACTGATATAGAGATATGTTTAGCTTTCTAGTCATCATACTGAAATAAGGTTGCCCTGGCATAATGGTGGATCCATTATGTGGTAGATGGTTGTCCTAGTATGATGACACACTTGGCACATTATAAAATGATATATGATGCATAGTTGATGAATGGTAATATTAGAATGTGCTACTGTTTGAAATGCCCTCTATTAAAATTATATTAAGTTGTAGTGTCATATACCAAAAGCAAAATAATCAAGATGATTAGTTGATCATTCGGTGTCTAGGAAAAAAAGTTCATGATCGGTAAAGAGGACATGGTTTTTAATTGGTTTCGTTGATTGACCTGGCCAATTTTTATTGGTGTCTAGGAAAGCAATAGGGGGACTCCCACTACTCTCCCACTTACCTGGCCGATAAGATTAACTTAATTCTTGATTGATATGCTTAGTGTAATATTCACTACATTAGGCCTTCCTTCATGCTAGGTCATTATTATGTTATGATCTGTATTAGGTTTGTTGTGTACACACAAGGCCTATTATGGTGACTAACACAATTTTGGCCTGGTGCATTTGATGCTTATGGCATGATTTAATATAATACTTTGTTGTGTACACACAAGGGTATTGTTATTACAATCATGACTATAAAGGAATGAAGGGTCTTACTTAACTAAAATATTATAGTTTGTTGTGCACACACAAGGCTATTAATATTTTAGAGGCCAGGATATGTTGAGAATTGTATGAGATACAATTGGAAAGAGTTTTCCTACCTTTGAACTTATAAAAGATTTGTTGTGTACACACAAGGTCTTTTATAAGGAATTAGGATCTCAACCCCACTAAGAAAACCAATTAGGGTTTCTCGATCATCATATAGAGGGTTATGATGCTTCATAAAATAGTGGGAGACATAATAAAGTTAAAGTCCTAATTTAATTATGTTTTGTCAACATTGGTTGTTTGTTTATGTTATGTTCTTTGTTAATGTAGACTAAATGGCCTCTTCACTCTCACTCTGTAGTATACTTGATGCCAATAAATTGACTGGACCAAACTATGTTGACTGGTTGAAAAACCTAAAGATAGTACTCAGCCAGGAAAAACTTTCTTACATTCTTGATACCCCTACCTTGGAACCTTTAGGGGAAGATGCCTCGCAAGAGGAAAAGACCACATACAAGATGTGGCAAAATGACTCACTCACTGTCAAATGTATCATGCTTGCCTCTATGACTAATGAGTTGCAGAGGCAACATGATAGCATGGACACTAACTACATACTGCTCAATCTGAAAGAGCTATATGGAGAACATAGTCGAACTACTAGATATGAGATATCTAAGCAGTTGTTCCGTGCGAGAATGATAGAAGGTACATCCGTACAAGACCACGTACTGATGGTTATTGACCTGATCACTCATTAGGTCAATTGGGCTTTGTTATGGATGGGGAGTTGAATTAGGATTTGATCCTGCAGTCACTCCCGGAGTCATTTTCATAGTTTGTTCTTAATTATAATATGAACAAACTTAACACTTCCTTGCCTGAGCTGTTAAACATGTTAAAAATAGCAGAGAGCCATTTAAAGAAAAATAAGGCTCCACTTCTTCTTGTGGATGGGATCAACAAGAAGAAGTCAGGCAGAAAGGGTTTCAAGAGGAGATTGAACCCAAAAGGGGGCATCAAGAAGAAGAAAGGAAAGAAGGCCTCCGGACAGATGACCTGCTTTCATTATGGCAAGCCGGGTCATTGGAAGAGAAACTGCAAGGCTTACCTTGCAGGTGTGAAGCCTGGTGCATCGGATGCACCAAAAGGTATGAAAGAAGTTCATACTATTTTGTCATTGGATTCTTCCATTTCAAATACTTGGGTATTGGATACCGCCTGTGGTCATAATATCTACAAATCATTGCAAGGGCTACAGAGGCTTAGAGTATTGAAGGAAGGAGACTTCGAGCTCTACGGTGCTAGAGGAGAGTCCATCCAAGCAGAGGCCGTAGGGACTTATATCTTGATGTTACCTTCGGGGAAGATCTTAGAGCTGAGAGATTGTTACTATATGCCTAAGGTCATTAGAAATATCATATCTATACCCTTGTTACTTAGACAAGGCTATACTATGACTATAATGAGCAATGGTTGCTCAATCAGCTTTTCTAATGAAATTATATGTTATGGTGTATTTTGTAATGGTCTTTTAACTCTATCTACTAATGACAATATACTTCATGTAAGTAACAAATGAAAGAGAGATAATGTAAACAACACTTTACTCTGGCACTGTCGGCTTGGACATATTAGCGAGACTAGGATTAGCAAGTTATACAAGAAAAATTTCCTTAATCCTTATGATTATGAATCATTAGGAACTTGTGAATCATGTCTCATGGATAAAATGACCAAGACTCCATTTAGTCGACATAGAGAAATGACAACTGAGTTATTAGAACTCATACATACAGATGTATGTGGGCCTATTACAACTCAGGCCAAGGGTGGATACTCTTATTTCATCACGTTTACTGATAATTTTTCAAGGTACGGATTTGTGTATCTTATGAAACATAAGTCTGAAGCCTTTGATAAGTTTTTTGAGTATCAAAGTATGGTAGAGAAACAAACGGGGAAAAGTATTAAAATCCTTCAATCAGATCGAGGAGGTCAATACTTATCCACCGAGTTTCTCGATCACCTTAAAGAAAAGAGGATTATCTCTGAATGGACCCCTCCTTACACACCACAATTAAATGGTGTTGCTGAAAGGAGGAATCGTATCTTATTAGATATGGTACGGTCCATGATGTGCTTCACAGAGTTACCTATTTCCTTCTGGGGATGTGCCTTGGAAACCATGGCTAATATCTTAAATAGAGTACCATCTAAATTTGTTTCTAGCACTCCATATGAGATATGGAGGGGTAAGAAACCCAATCTTAAGTATCTTAAGATATGGGGATGCCCAGCCTATGTCAAAAGAAATTTTGGACATAAGCTGGATGCTAAAGCAGATATGTGTCTATTTGTAGGATATCCTAAAGATAGTATAGGATATCTGTTCTACCACCCTACTGAACAAAAAGTTTTTATCAGTAGGCATGCCACTTTTCTGGAGAAGGAGTTCATTCTACAAAAGGGCAATGAGAGAAATATTGAACTTGAAGAAGTTCAACAAATAGATACATCTCAACCAAATGATAACATAGTTAGTATAGAACCAGAACACGCCACTCCTATCCATAGGTCTGATAGGGTGCGTCATGCACCTGAGAGGTATGGGTTCATTATTGAAAATAATGAAGCCCGGATCATTGAAAATGATGAGCCTCTAACCTATACGGATGCTGTCATGAGTAGGGACTCAAACAGATGGCTAGAAGCCATGAGATCCGAAATGGACTCCATGTATGTCAACCAAGTATGGACTTTGGTTGATGCACCAGAGGGTGTTAACCCTATTGGATGCAAATAGGTCTATAAGAAAAAGATTGGGACAGATGGCCAAGTCGAAACTTATAAAGCCAGATTAGTGGCTAAGGATTTCAGACAAAAATAGGGAATAGATTATGATGAAACATTTTCTCTTGTTGCCATGCTCAAATCTATTCTGATCATGCTTGCTATAGCAGCATATCATGATTATGAAATTTGGTAGATGGATGTGAAAACCGCATTCCTTAATGGTTTCCTTGAGGAAGAGGTCTATATATCATAGCCAGAAGGTTTTGTCTTGGAGACTAAACCTAATCAGGTATGTAGGCTGAAGAAATCCAGTTATGGATTAAAGCAAGCATCCAGGAGTTGGAACATCCGATTTGATAAGACAGTCAAAGAATTTGACTTTATCAAAAATGAGGATGAACCTTGTGTGTACAAGAAGACTAGTGGGAGTGCCATAGTTTTCTTGGTTCTGTATGTGGATGACATACTCCTTATTGGGAATGATATCCCAATGTTACAATCAGTCAATGTATGGTTATCTAAATAGTTTTCCATGAAAGACTTGGGAGAAGCATCCTATATACTAGGTATCAAGATCTATAGAGATAGATCTAGGAGGATGCTAGGCTTATCCAGTCTAGGTACATTGACCAAGTGCTAAAGAGATTTAGCATGGAGGGAAGTAAAAAAGGTTACTTGCCCATTGGTCATGGCATACATCTTTCTAAGAAGATGTCTCCTAAGACACCTGAAGAAAGAAATAGAATGAGTTCTATACCATATGCTTCGGCTGTAGGATCTATAATGTATGCTATGTGATGTACCAGGCCTGATGTGGCATATGCCTTAGGTATAGCCAGCAGATTTCAAGCTGATCCAGGAGAGGATCACTGGAAGGCTGTGAAAAATATTCTTAAGTACTTGAGAAGGACTAAGGATATTTTTCTGATGTACGGAGGATCTGATCTTAAACTGGAAGCTTATTCAGATTCTAGTTTTCAATCGGATCTAGATGATAGCAAATTTATTTCAGGGTATGTTTTTATCCTAAATGGAGGAGCTGTAAGCTGGAAGAGTTCTAAACAGTAGACTGTAGCTGTCTCAACAACTGAGGCAGAATACATTGCTGTTAGTGAAGCTGCCAAGGAAGCTGTCTAGATGAAGAAGTTCATCTCAAAGTTGGGCATGGTTCCGGAGATTGAAGGTCCAGTACCACTTTACTGTGATAATACTGGAGCCGTCGCTCAAGCTAAGGAACCTAGAGCTCATCACAAATCAAAGCACATTCTAAGACGCTTCCATCTCGTTCGAGAGATTGTTGAAAGACAAGAAGTCTGCATTAAAAGAATAGAAACGAAGAACAACATAGCAGACCCGTTCACTAAGGCTCTACCACAGCGGGAGTTTGATCGCCACCTCGATTATATGGGATTAAAATTTAAAGGCGATTGGCTTTAGTGCAAGTGAGAGATTGAAAGGATTATGTCCTAAAGGCCAATCGAAATATTATATTTCGATGGGATTTTTCTTTGTATCCCAAACTAGTATATTGACATTATCAATTAATAAAGGCATTTTATTTTCATCATATACTGTGTCTTATTAATTTTATGAAGATATGATGAACCCTATAGATTAGGGCTATGGTTCTAGGGTTATGATGAGATCATACCAGTGAGATCTAAAGCCTTAAAGCCCTAATCTAAAATATTCCCGGTCGATGGGATATTTAGTAGGGGATCAATGTTTACGGTAAGACCAGAACATCCTATATATGTTGGTGAAGAGGGTGATTGATCTCATAGTCACTTGTGTTTGACACTAATAATAGGATGTGGGTGCTCATTAGAGAATGAGTTCACTGAATGGATCCAGCTTGAGAACATCTAATAGAACCTTATCTGTTTGTCAATAGATAGTTCTCATAGTGGGAATAGTGCATGTGGTCCTTTGACCTGAGAATGCCATGGTACCTTGTTTGCATGAATCCATACTTTGGTTCACACTCAATCACGACACTGAGTCATGCATGGGATGATACTGGGTATGGTGGATTGCATATGGAGGTTGTGATAAGGTTAAAAAGGAATCGATCAACCCTAGTAAGAGGGAATCGCATCCAGATGATTTCAATCAATTGAAGATTCGGGAAACCTTTGATCAAAGTATGAACATTAGAAATAGCTTCTAATGGTTCATTAATGAATCATCATTATCAGATTGACCAAGGAATGAATATGAAATTGGATTTGACAAGTATCCATATCCATAGTCATATTCAGGGTGCAAGTAGATCGAAGGACTGAATTGCCCGGTAACTCACCACTGATGGGTATTTTGGTAAATCCACCAAAATTCCTCATCTTCCGGGTAGGCATGACACATTGCTAGACATCAATCTTGTCTTGTAGGTCTTCATGAACTAATTGATTTGGTTTTATGAGTCAATTCGATGTGTGATTCGAATTGGACAATTAGGTGAGCCAATTTGACCTAATTAGGTCAATCGGGTTCGATCGGATCGAATCGGCTCAAACCTAAACCTACTGTTGGCTAGATGCGAAACCCAATGGGTCAAACACAATAGAGACTTGGCCAAGGAAGTCATTCATGATTTAATTAGGGTCATAAGATCCTAATTGGTTAGCCGGATTACATACTAGCATATGTAGGCTAACCTAATTTCTAACCCAATTGGATTGGATCCGGTTGCTTGCTAATTGGGCTAACCTAATTATGGAAAACCTAAATTAGGTTGAGTCCTAAGTGGGGCTAGCATATTCAAAACTAAATCTAATTTTAATTTGGATTTAAGGGCATTTTAGGCACCATACATGAAGAGTCCCAATGGCATGAGACTCTTGGTACCTAAATGATACCTTAACTTCAAAAGGGCACAGAATGAGCTATAGATCTCTGATTTGAATATAATTTATATGGTCAGAAAGGAAATTTTATGCTCTTTCCAATGACACCCATATTACCTAAGTTTTGACTGGTCAACTTTCTTTGAAATTTGCATGGAAGAAGGATGGCGCGCGCGGTGCATGAAGAGTCGCAACTCTTCATGTGGCGCGCGGTTTTGATAGAGAGTCCTTCTGCTATCAGGACTCTTCATAATCTCTGATGTTTGGAGATTGAAGAGGCACTTCTTTGCTTCCCAGGGACTGGTAATTGACATATGGCAAGTGAGAATTCATCCAGATAAAAGAAGGGATGTGAATAAGGCCTTCGGTACATGAATTGACTTACTAGATATGATTTTTCAAGCCAGATAACTTCTCTTAGGTCTCAAAAAGTCATATCTGATAAGGTGATGGGAGGACATATCACACCCTCTTGTATCTATAAATAGGGGGTGGTGAAATGAGTCTGAGATAAGAATTCCACCAAAGTACTATTCTGAGTGTCTCTCTCTCCCTCCTTCTTTCTTTAAGACAAGACTTGTCTTGTTAAGACAAGATATTTTCTACTAGGATAAGGCTTTGTTTTAGGACATAAGCCTAAGGGGTCATAGAGGAGGGTTGTCCTAAAACTAAGAGTGGTTTAGGTGAGTGTCTTTAGTGCCCTACAATAGGACAGGGTGTCCTACAGTGGTCAATAGACCAAAGGCTACCGAAAGAGTTCCACTTCTCCAAACAACTTGAAGAAGGAGTTCTTCCTTGGTCCGAATTTCATGTGGATCACCGTTGGAGGGCGAATGTTTGGGTGCCTGGTGGAGAAGAAGGCTGAGTCAGGGTTTTCTTCATCGGATTGGATACTAGCGGTTCAGGTTGGTACCTAAACTCTAGTTTATATTATATATGCATGTTTGTATGTTTTAATTCCTAGTAAGGAGGTCTTGGGTTAAGGGTTTGGTAGTGGTTTCATAATAAATTTTTGAAATCCATGCTTCCACCCTGGTCACCAAACCCATCAGATAAGGCACCAAAGAAATTCTGAATTTTCTCCTCTTTGGCCGACCAATGATGTGATTGGGCATGGCTTGATGTGAGGCTTGGAAGAGGGATCTTGGCACCCTTGAACTTGGAAGGTTGGTCTCTTGTTTTGGAAGAAGACATGGCATGGGGCTTGTAGCAAGGCTTGTGTTCTCCTCCTTTCCTTGGTTGTTCATCACCTTTGGTACAAGACATGATATGGGGAGTGGAAGATGGAGCTTGTCTTGGAGCCCATGGATTCTTGCTCTTCCTTCCATACTTGGTCAACTACTTTGGGAAGAAAGCTTGATATGAGGGCTTGAAGCAAGGGATTTAAATTCTGCAAATTTCTAACTCCTTTGACCTTCCCTTGGCCGGCCACCTATATTTGGAAAAGAGCTTGATAGGGGGAGGGAAGGAGGGAATGTATCAAGTGTTGTTGTCCCCTTTATGCCTCCAAAATTTTGATTTTGTGCCACCCACATGGCAAGGTGAAGTGGTGCCACATAGGATGATGATGTGGCACCCCAAGGTTGATTTGGCATCCTTCATGTCTTGGCTCAAAAGTGACTTGGCTTCAAGACCAATCTTGCTTAGACCCATAAACAAACTTGGACTATACTCAATTCAGGACTAGACTCAGTATAGGACACAACCTGACCAAATTGGTCAAAGTATAGGACTAGACACAAATACTTGAGACTCAATTCAAAGCTAACAAATATTACAAAGTTTAGGCTTGAAGCCTTATTACAAGAACCGAAAATTGGAAGCCTAATCAGAGGTCTGGTGCCCACATCAATTCTCCCGGGGTGGGAGGAACTCGACTGTGTCGAGTAAGGGTTCATTTGGCTTTGATATTTTTCAAGAAGGTCGGGGTCGAGGTGCTGCAAGTCCTCTCGGGTATCCTACGAATCATTGGACTGCGATCGACCTTGCAATCGGACCAAGTAACACTGATAGCTATTGCCTCGGGTGGTCATAGCTTGATCATCCAGGACATGCTCGATCCGCTCTCCTCTCTCAGGTAAAATTGGAGGTGAATACTCTAGGTCGGGTTCGCTCTCAAATGAAAGGTTAGGCCCAAATGGCTCACTGGGTATGTTTGCTGGTTTCCTATACTTGACTAAGTCTGAGATATTGAAAGTCGAGCTAATGCCATAATCCGGGGGTAGCTCAAGAACGTAGATATTAGGGCCAACTCTCTTTATCACTCTAAAGGGCCAGCTCCACGAGCATGAAGTTTCTTAACGGTTTCTGGTGGAAACCGTTCAGGCCTAAGCCTAACCATTATAGAATCTCTTTGATCAAACTCCTTGGTTAACTTTCAGGAATCGGTCTAATTATTTTAAAATTTATACTTAATGCATGATGCAAAATGCAAACTCAACGATGAATTCCTATAGAGCAAAATTTTATTGGACTCTCTAGGGTCTAAACCTAACAGACTAATGACTCTTTAGGTTTGACCCTGGTTTGGTATGCACATGAGGATTTATCATGGGTTCCTAGCAAATGCCGTAAGGTCTTCCAAAAATAGGTCGCAAATGAGATGGGCTCTAAGGGTTCCTGCAACCTGATGTGATGAGGGACAGATGGGGGTAGGATCGTTGACGAGCCTAGAAGTCACCTAAATTAGGGTACTATTTTTTTGATATTTTTTTCTCTATGGGTGGCGAAGGAATAGTAGGGATGTAGGATAGGGATCTGGATCTCATGGACTTTGGGACTCACCCTAACGAAGAGACCTCTCACCTCTAGGGCATTACACCCTCCTCGATACTTGGAGGCGCTAGGATGGATCTTAAAGGCTACGAGGGGATAGAGAAGATGGAATGGGAAGGGGGATAACTGGGCATGACCTCAAATCATGTCCTGGGATTGGGCCTCACAACCTCTCCTCACGGAGTGAAATAAAAAAATCACTCTTTTCTAAAACTCATTTTCATTTCCAAAACTTGACTAAACTCTAAAAACTATTTTTATACAAATGACTGAGGGTGGTATTTATAGACTTGTCCAACCCTCATTTGAATTTGAATACAGGATAAAAAGATAGAGATGATTCAAATTCAAACACAAGATAGGATAAGATAAGCCTATCCATATCTAAATCCTAACCAACCAAATCATAATTCAAAATTCAAAAGATAAAGATATATCCTAAATAAATTTATTGAAATATGTGCTGCTCTGAGATCAGTGCTACTCCTGGATCGGTGCTGCTCCGGGATTAGTGCTGGCGATGTCCCCATCATTTCCCTGAGGTGGGAAGAACTCGACTCCATCGAGTCAGGATCAGCGGAGACTTTGGTGGAACCGAATCCATTCAGAAAGAAGTTTTGCTCTGAGATCTGTGCAACTCTGAAATCTGTGCAGCATTGCTTGTGTCAAAATCTGTGCAGCTCTGGGATCGATGCTTCACCATCTCGATTCATTCAAAATCCAACATTTCTTTTTTTTATGACAGCCCTGCTTTGAGATTTGTGGAGCTTTGACATCCGTGTAGCTCTAAGATCCGCACAGCTTCGATATTTGTACAACTTTGAAATGCGTGTAGCTCAAACTCGTGCGGGACCTGAAGTCGGTAACTGGGGTTTCTTCTCCACGGACTGAAGGGGAACGGAGCAGGGGGTCTTCCGGAGGGCAGTCTGGCTGGCGTTCGCCAGCGGCGGTGCTGGGGCGGAGACGACATGAGCCGGGGACGGGGAGGCCGAGGGCAGGGAAACGGGTGCAGGGGTAGGGCTTCTTCTTCCTCGACTGATGACTGGGATCAAGGATGGAGGCCGGCAGCTGAGAAGACTTCACGGGCGGTAGTCGACGGAAGATGGGCTCGAACAGAGGGGTTTTGCCGGGGAATGGAGTGGCAGGAGGGGGGCGATGTTGGCCGGAGACTGACGCCGGTTGGGGGCTTCTTCCCTTGGGTATGATGTGGAGTCTTCGATCGGATCTAGGCGGTCCGGTGGCAGAGGTGAAACATCAAGTGTTGCGGCACAGATGCAGGGAGAGGGAGAAGGAGTTCGGCCGTTGGTGAAGGCTAGCATCATCTAGGAATGGAGGAGATGGCCGGCCGGACTTGGAGGCGATGCGAGGTTCGGAGGCAGAAGGGCCGGCAGGGAGGGGGCGAGCGGTGGCTGGTCCCGATCGGTGCCTTGAACGATGAAGGGAAAGCATGGTTGGCTTGGTATGGGCGGGAGATGGACGGAGGCTGTGGAGGCTCCGGCAGCGAGCGAAGAGACGGTCGGTCGGAGTCTTTCACGGGCGGTGAACTTGGAGTCATCGGAGGGGTGGACGATGGCAAGCCTGTTACTGATCATTTTTGAATAAACCGACGACTGGTAGACATGGAAGCCTTCCAAGCAACGTCGGATCCTAAGTCGGACTCGTCCTGGACCCATCCCACCATCCTCCAGGCCTTCAGAACGAACTGGTAAATTCCTTCTTTGACGGTCTGGTGCTTCTCGCGGATCTCGTGGATGGTGGTGGAGAGCTTCTAGTAGAGGGGGCGGCCAACGTAGAAAGTGACGAGGAGAATGGCGACAGTGGCGGCGACGCGGAGAGAAACCCTAGCGGCAAAGGAGACCATGGCGGAGGTTTGCTACTTGTGGGGGACACCTGCGACGGTGGAGGCAACAGGTGGTGTGGCAACCAGAGGGGAGAGGAGGGAGGCATTGGGTGGGATGGGGACGAGGTCCTCGTCAGTGGGGAGGAGTGGTTCGTCGGTGGCAGCAAGGTGTTGGTGGGGTGTGAGATGAGTCACAAAAGGGAAGGCACTGGTTGGAGAACTGATTTTTTTTTTTTTTTTTTTTTTTTTGAATCTGGGGAGGGGAAGGATGGCTAATAAAAAGAAAATCTAGAATAGGATGATATGAAGGGTCCCTAATTTTCTGGGCTCTGATACCATAATGATGAGGGACAGATGGGTAGGATCGTTGGTGAGCCTAGAAGTCACCTAGATTATGGTACCACTATTTTTTTTTATATATTTTTTAAGGGTAAATGGTAGCAAAGGAATAGTGAGGTTGGAAGACAGGGTTTGGAACTAATGGACTTTGGGACTCACCCTAACGAAGAGACCTCTCACCTCTAGGGCATTACACCCTCCTCGATACTTGGAGGCGCTAGGATGAATCTCAAAGGTCACGAGGGATAAAGAAGATGGAATGGCCATGCCCGAAGGCAAAGGCAAGAAGAATCACTCTTCTAAAAACTCAAATTTTTTTATGAACTGAACTAATTTTTTTACAAAGGACTAAGGGTGGTATTTATAAACCTGTCCAACCCTCATTTGAATTTGAATACAGGATAAAAGATAGGGATGACTCAAATTCAAATACAAGATAGGATAATATAAGCCTATCCATATCTCAATCCTAACCAACCAAATCCTAATTCAAATTTCAAACAAAAGATAAATCCTAAATAAATTTATTCTATAAATGTTCCAAGATCCATGCCACTCCGGGATCCGTGCTGCTCCGAGGTTCGAGCGAGCCGATGTCCCCATCATTAAAATGATGAGGGACATATGGGTAGAATCGTTGGTGAGCCTAGAAGTCACCTAGATTAGGGTACCACTATTTTTTTTTTTTGTATTTTTTAAGGGTAAAGGGTGGCGAATTAATAGTGGGTTTGGAAGACAGGGTTTGGAACTCATGGACTTTGGGACTCACCCTAACGAAGAGACCTCTCACCTCTAGGGCATTACACCCTCCTCGATACTTGGAGGTGCTAGGATGAATCTCAAAGGTCACGAGGGGATAAAAAAGATGGAATGGGAAGGGGGATAACTAGGGCATCACGCCCATGCCCGAAGGCGAAGGCAAGAAGAATCACTCTTCTAGAAACTCAATTTTTTTTATGAACTGAACTGATTTTTTACAAAGGACTGAGGGTGGTATTTATAGACCAGTCCAACCCTCATTTGAATTTGAATACAAGATAAAAAGATAGGGATGACTCAAATTCAAATACAAGATAGGATAAGATAAGCCTATCCATATCTCAATCCTAACCAACCATATCCTAATTTAAATTTCAAACAAAATATAAATCCTAAATAAATTTATTCTAGAAATGCTCCAAGATCCATGCCACTCCGAGATCCATGCTGCTCCGAGATTCGAGCAAGCCGATGTCCCCATCATTCCCTTGAGGTGGGGAAAACTCGACTCCGTTGAGTCAGGCGTCAAGTCTTCTGTCTTCAGCTTCATATTATTTTCTTTAGACACCAAACTGATAAACTTGAGATAATATTTTTTTTTATACTAGCCCTGCTCTGAGATCTATACTCCATCATCCTGGGATTGCTTTGAGATCCGTGCATCCTAAACAGTGCTGGTCTTGAAGTCGGCAACAAGAACCGGGCAGTGCTTTCATGTTTATGCAAGGATTTCCTTCTCCTGGCCCGATGCAAGATGGAACAGGGACTGGCTTCGGGTGAAGAAATCTGGTGGACTTCACCGGTGTTCTCGAAAGTTCCGTCACCTGGGAAGGGCGGCACGGTCGATGGCTGGCGGCACGGGGGCGTCGACATGGACAGGTCGGCACAGATGCTTGGAGAGGAGGAAGGGGTTCGGTGGGAGCAAGAGTGATGGCGAGTGGGCTGGCGCTCGGTGACGAGGGAAGCAACGGCTCCAGCGATGGCATGGGAAACGATGATGGCTGCAGAGGGAGGATCTGTGTGGCTGGGGACGATGGCAGTGGACTTGAGGGAAACTGGAGATCGATGGCTGTGGATTGCTGATGATCAGGCGGTCAGATGGCTCGAGTAGCTGGGAGGTGGTTGTTGATGGCTTAGATCTGGCAACCGGTGGTGGTGCCGACGTAGACATGGAAGTGGAAAAGGGGCTTGCTGCCGCTAGAATGGCCTCTTTTCCACGGATGAAAATAGGGGAGATGTCTTGGACAAAGAAAGAGGGCGACTGCCAGGGGCTCGGAGGGAATTGATTTGTCGGAGGAAGGTAGGTCTTATAGGAGGCAGTGGCGGTAGATGGGATCTGCGAGCTGATGTGGAAGTGATTGCCTGTCCGATCATCTTGATGTAAGGCGGATAGGCAGGAGGAGATCGGGGCTTCTTTGGAGCGGAGGGCTTTGTGGACTTGGTTTCCTTGGCTTTCTTTGGCTTGGCCATGTCCTTAGCCTCGATATCCTCCGCTGCGATCTTCACCGGTGCCAGATCCTGGACTTGCTCTTCTACCACCACCGGTGCGATCTCTTCTGTAGACATGGCTTCATGATCGAGAACCAACGGGATGAGTTTTAGGGCTACGGTTTGTACGGGGGAGATCAGAAAGAAGGGGTGATGTAGTTGAAGCGGGAGGTGGAAGAGGAGCCCGCTGTTGCTGGCGAAGGATGATGCCGAGGACAATGGGCGGCCGAGATGGAGAGATATGCTGATCCAAGAGAGGAAGTCGGCAATGGCGATGTGGGCAGAGGGGAAGTGGTTGGGTGGATTCCGGTGGAGAGGAGAGAGAGGGAGTGCCGGAGGAGCGAGTCGGCAAGGATGATGACGGTGGTGGTGCCATCGTCGGCGGCGGGAAGGAGGATCGATCACCTTGTGGAAGTAGAGGACCGAGTCCGGGTTCTCGATGGACTGACGTTTGGCAGGGAGGGTGCGGGAGGCCTTGAGGGGCAGGTCGGGGGGATGTTGTTCTGGGGCTCTCTAGTTGGGTGATTCGGGGAGGGAAGAAGGAAATTCATAGAACAGGGAGAAGAACAGACGAGGAAGAAAAAAACGGAGAGAAAGATTTGGAAAAAAAAATAAAGTGAGATGAGTTGGGGGAGATGACGATACCCTAATCAACTGGGCTCTGATATCAAAATTGATGAGGGACTGATGGGGGTAGGATCGTTGACGAGCCTAGAAGTCACCTAAATCAGGGTACTATTTTTTTTGGTATTTTTTTCTCTAGGGGTGGCGAAGGAATAGTGGGGATGTAGGATAGGGATCTGGATCTCATGGACTTTGGGACTCACCCTAACGAAGAGACCTCTCACCTCTAGGGTATTACACCCTTCTCGATACTTAGAGGTGCTGGGATGGATCTCAAAGGCCACGAGGGGATAGAGAAGATGGAATGGGAAAGGGGATAACTGAGCATGACCTCACATCATGTCCTGGGATTGGGCCTCACAACCTCTCCTCACGGAGTGAAATAAAAAAGCCACTCTTTTCTAAAACTCATTTTCATTCCCAAAACTTGACTAAACTCTAAAAACTATTTTTTTACAAAGGACTGGGGGTGGTATTTATAGACTTGTCCAATCCTTATTTGAATTTGAATACAGGATAAAAAGATAGAGATGATTCAAATTCAAACACAAGATAGGATAAGATAAGCCTATCCATATCTAAATCCTAACCAACCAAATCATAATTCAAAATTCAAAAACTAAAGATATATCCTAAATAAATTTATTAAAATCTATGCTACTCTGAGATCAGTGCTGCTCTGGGATCGGTGCTGCTCTGAGATTAGTGCTGGCGATGTCCCCATCATGGTGATTTCAATAAAATGTAACCTAATGGCTTTAGAAACATAAGTAGACTCAGGAAAGGGTAGGAAATGGGAATCAAAGTCTTGGGGCAATTTATGCGAGGCATGAAACAGACCATGGTTACTTAGGATGACCTTAAGATTTGAATATTGATCTATGGGTGTTATAAGGTCAAATTGATGGATGGAGAATTTGGTCATTGTAAGTGCAAGTTTTTCAAGAAGGGAAGACTTAGTCAGTTCCAGAAAAAGATCATCAACTAGAGTTAGAGGAATGGGGCCTTGGGTTGAGGCTAAAGGAGTGGGTTCTTCTTGAGGGCATTAACTTACAAGAACCAGGTCCTCACTAATTTCTGATTGTTCTGATGTTTCAGGACTAGGCTCAACAATCTTATCTTCTCCAAGGGTTTCCTTAAGTAAGGTACTAGAGTTGTCCTCCTCATAGTCTTCTCCTTCATATTCTTCTACCAGACTCATGTCAACCTCATATACTTCTACTTCAGACTCACTGGTGGGTTCAGGATCTTCTGAGGGTCCTTCCAAAATAGATTCAGCCTGGGTGTTTTTTTGGTCAACCAATTCCATGTCTACAATATATTCCTCTTCTTTAATGTCACCATGGTGAACACATGGGATAGCAGGGGTGGGTCGACTCGAGTTACGGTTGGGCTTGGTTTTAGAGGTACTAACCCTGTTGAACTGGGAGTGACTGGTCGTGAGTTCCTTTTGATAAGACTCGAACTCCCTAGCTATGTCATAGGCCTCCTCATGATTCTGAATTTTCCAATAGGATAGTTCCTCCTGGATGTCCCTACATAGGCCAGCTCGAAATCTCAATATGATTATAGCTTCAGACTCAACTTTGCTACATCTCCTAATAAACCCATTAAATTTTTTAATATACTCAAACACTGGTCTATCGTCCTATCTCAGTTTGTACCATTGATCTAAAAGTCTTTGCTCATAAAATCTACCCAGGTACTTTTCTCTTAGCCAACTTCTCATGGTTTTCCAGCTACATATTCTTTCTCCTCTTTGATAACATTCATCCTCGATAGCTGTCCAATGCCACTTAGCATATCGAGTTAACCTACGTATGGCCAATCTTAATTTTTCTATCTCCGACATCCTAGTGTACTCGAAATAGTGATCCATGCTCTCCTCCCAATCAATATACACCTCTTGTCTTCCATCAAAAGTGGGTGCATAAGGTTCGGTGCTTCTAATGGGTCCCTCCTCGGAGTCAACCAAGTATGGGTATGGACTCCTAGGGCTAGACTCAAGGGCAAGATCATGATCATAGGCTCTTGGATCAACGAAATTGGGCCTAGAGGAGTTGGATTTAGCATGGGCCTTGCGGGCTTCAAATCTTTCATCAAACTGATCAAGCTTACTGTTCATCTTAGCCAATTGTTCCATGATGACCTTTAATTGATCTTCTCGGGTGTTTTCCATGGGTTCACCTGATTGGGAATGATGGGGATGATAAGGGACTCCGGATCTAGTCAACATGCACACACAACAGAAGATGTTATGGGTTGCTAGACTTAATAGATCAACCCAAATATGAGGTCAAGAAGACTAACTCGGTAGTAGTAACTTGGCACCTGGCTAGGTAAGTGTAAGGTTGGTGGAGGTTCCTCTTTGCTTTCCTTAGACATCAATTTGAAATTAGCCAGGTAAGCGAACCAAGCCACCTTCCTTCGGGCTCTTGTCCCAGAACCACTTGCCTAGACACTAGCTGCACAAGCACACACAAACAAGTTGTCGAACTTGGCTTGACACTTGGTTCGACCCGACTTTGTGGGTGTCCCTATCTCACTAGAGCAGATTAAGTGTCTATTCAATTTTAATTAGAGGTTGGGGTTCAATATGCCAGGTGGTGATTTTTGGGCTAGGAACAGGTAATAAAATCCTGACCCTATGTCAAATTGCTGCCCTTAAGATAATTTATGAATATGAAGGCATACAAATGATCTAATGAAATGTCTCTAAATTATATTTTTGGATTTTTTTTTTGATGGATAATAACAGAAATAAGATGATGGAAATAAAAAAATTATGATCCTAAATGCAAAATTAAACTAGATGAAAAATGAAGATGTGAGGAGATGTACTTGCTGAATTTTTAGAGCAGAATTTTCTTAGATGGTAATCAGCTGTGTAGAAATTCTACAGACCGAAATAAAATCTGAAAAATTTATAAAATACATCTAATTATGTACAATCCAGCAAAATAAAAATCATAAAAATCCAACATTCCTACAGGCAAAAACAATCAAAATAGCAGACTATGTACAGGAATGCTGAATTTCTAAAAAGATGAAATTAAAGATGCAAACTTTTTTTGTTAAAAGATCTAAACCTATCTCATTGTGTTCCCCTTCATAGGTAAATCACAAAGCACCCCTACATGCCTTAGGAGATCCCCATGGAATGGGAGGAGAGGGTCTTGAAACCCTACTTTTCTCCTAAGACCGGACGGCCTGGTGAAGCACCTAATCCAAGTACTTAAGAAGTGCTAAGTCCTAACCATGCTCTGATACCAGAAATGATGTGGAACTAAGAGATGCATGCTCTGATACCAGAAATGATGTGGGACTCACTAGATGTGAAAATGAGAAGATGATGCAAGTGATTTTTTCTTTGTGATTCTAGCGTTTTAATTAAGTTAAGGATTCCCAAAGACAAGAGAGAATAGATCTAGGGATTTTATAAAAATAAGAACTACTAGCACGTAAATTAGCCCCTATGCAAGGATAAAAAGAGGTCCCCGGGATTGAGAAATCCCGTAGGACTTAGCTCTCAGATCAATACCTACTTAGGAGTCAGGGTGGCAAACCTCAAAGATTCGAAGCGCCCGATGCCGAGTTCACTCGTTCTCGCGGATGTAGCCTAGATGATCGAACAGTCAACCCCGTGGATGCACCGGCTTTCTGTGTGAAGGTCACGACGGAAAGAGCAACCGACTTTGTGTTCATGGCACCTGGAGGACCTGCGAGCATTCAGAAGAAGAGTTAGGATTCAATCCAAAAAGAAAGCAATAGACGAAGGAATGAGAGTTGATGTGGTGATGGTGGAGTTCTTCTTGCTAGGCACCCAGTTGGATGATCCCAATGGACTCTGACTCGAACGTTGGAGGATGGAGTTGCGGAAGAGATAGTAACACAAGGCCTCACACCTCTCGATGCCCGAAGGCGAAGGCGATCCCTCACGGAGATCGACATTTTTAAGGAATGAAGGCAACTAAAGAGAATTGGCTCTCAAAACTTGTATTTTTCATTCATCAACATTAGCCTACAAATGAGGGGTAAGGTCCTTTAAATAGGCACCTTAGGACCTAATTTAAAATTCAAATGAAAGATACATGAATCCTCTTGATAAGGCACCAAAGAAATTCTGACTTTTCTCTTCTTTGGCCGACCTATGATGTGATTGGGCATGGCTTGATGTGAGGCTTGGAAGAGGAATCTTGGCGCCCTTGAACTTGGAAGGTTGGTTTCTTGTTTTGGAAGAAGACATGGCATGGGGCTTGTAGCAAGGATTGTGTTCTCCTCCTTTCCTTGGTTGTTCATCCACTTTTGGTACAAGACATGATATGGGGAGTGGAAGATGGAGCTTGTCTTGGAGCCCATGGATTCTTGCTCTTCCTTCCATACTTGGTCAACTACTTTGGGAAGAAAGCTTGATGTGGGGGCTTGAAGTAAGGGATTTAAATTCTTCAAATTTCTAACTCCTTTGACCTTCCCTTGGCCGGCCTCCTATATTTGGAAAAGAGCTTGATAGGGGGAGGGAAGGAGGGAATGTATCAAGTGTTGTTGTCCCCTTTATGCCTCCAAAATTTTGATTTTGTCCCCACATGGCAAGGTGAAGTGGCGCCACATAGGATGATGATGTGGCACCCCAGGATTGATTTGGCATCCTTCATGTCTTGGCTCAAAAGTGACTTGGTTTCAAGACTAATCTTGCTTAGACCCATACTTCTAATAGAATTGGACTGGACTCAGACTCAATTCAGGACTAGACTCAGCACAGGACACAACTTGCCCAAATTGGTCAAAGTACATGACTAGACACAAACACTTGAGACTCGATTCAAAGCTAAAAAATATTACAAAGTTTAGGCTTGAAGCCTTATTACAAGACTCGAAAATTGGAACCCTAATCAGAGGTCTGGTGCCCACACCAAGATGGTACCTTGATAGCTCAAGACACATGACTGGTGACATTGATCAATTCTTCACCCTAGAACAAAAAGATGGTGAAATGGTAACCTTTGGTGATAATCGCAATGGAAGGATAATCGGTATTGGTAATGTTGGGAATTGTGTCCCAAAGCCAATCGCCTGGGTTGTAGGCGGTTGTGCTGAGTATTGTACTCTTTCTTTGAATTAATAAAATATTATTTTTTGGCAGCTCATCACATATTATATTTCCTGAAATGAACTCTTTCCATGTGATGAAGTCCTTAGGACTACACTGACTTCAATACAGAGAGGATGTATCGAGTGGTCCTTAAACCTTGTTCACAACCAAAGGATATATTGTACTGGACAGCAATATATCAAGTATAGGTTGTTGTAGTTTACATCATTTGGTTGTCCTCTTGACCAAATGAGTGTGGTGACACTGATGTGATCTACAAGTGGGATATGTGATATCTCATTGAACGTGACTCCGTGCAGCCCCTTTCTGCCAAAGGGAAACTCACGATTGAATATGGGTATATGTGTCCCTCCGACCTGAGGTCATCACGGTAGCTTGCAAGCAACTCCTTATGCTTTGGTGCCGGACTACCGGATTTTTAATCCGATGATGGAAGGTTTTTGGGTACAGGCAAGTACTTGTGGAGCAGTGATGGACCAAGATGGAATTGACCCATCCAAACAGTTTAGATTGAATGTCTCGCAGTATCTCAATTTAGCAAATCCTCGACCGAGGTAGCTCTAGTGAAGAGTCACTGGGCTTGTGAGGTTGAGACACGTAGTGGACTGACTCTGTCTGGGTTGGCAGCCCAATCTCAGTCGTCCTGAGCATTAGAGGTCAAAGGGATGAATTATACGGCAACCATATACCAGAGGTTCGATAGTTTGCTCCAGCATCTTCGACCTATCTGGACGCCGGGACCCATTGCTAGATGGTTTCCTGTGCTGGTACTAGAATTGTTCTAGTGCTACCGTTTAGGCTCGAACCTATGAGGTCACACGCCATAGAGGATAACTCTCTGATCCGGATACCGATTACAATTGAGAATCGTCTCGATTTTATGGTCACAGTATTTTTTGAGCACTCTTTTTCTCATCTTGCCCTTGTCTGTGTCAACCAGAAATTGTTCCAGGTTGATCAGGACTACACCAGGATTTTTCTGAATCAGTTTTGAACTGATTCGGAGCTCGTTTCGGCCTTCAATTGGTTGTGAACCAATTTTACTCCCTTGAACCAATTTTAATTGGGTTTGAACTGGTTCAATTGGATTGAACCAAGAGGTTTAAAAAAATTTGGTTGGACTGGTTTTGAACCGGTGTTTCTTTCTCCACTTGGATCGTTTTACACGGTAAAACGTTGGGAGAAAGGCCGAATGTCCCAAACTTCTCCGTCGCTGGGTGTTGTCCCTTCCTCTCCTCCACCCGTCCATTAAACCTTGTTAATTGCTGGTTAATGGTGTTTGGCAACTGCTGCCTCTTTAGCCTCCCCGTCTCTCCACCTCCCTCTCCCTACTGTCCTATAAAATCTCCAGCGTATGCCCTGTTTCAGTGTGTTGATTTTCACCATATGAAGAGCTGAAAACCTGTAGTCCCCATTGAGTGTTTGAGAGGCTTTGAGGCTTGATCCATTCTCCATTTTAGAGTGCTCTTGAGGCTGAGTTTTGGAGGGTGTGAGGGAGAGTTACAAGGTCCATTTCTTTGTCTCTTAGAGTGCTCAAAGCCTGGACTGTAGCAAGGCCTGGTTGCAGCCATCCATTGTGATTGAGTCTCCTTCTAGCGGCTAGCACCGCGCGTGAAGGTGGATCGGAGGGCCCCCGGTGTGTCTTCCCTCTAGAGGGAGTATCCTTCTACTCTTGGGAACAAGCCACGCGAGCCGGGATCGCTGCTGCAGCTCCCAACGCAAAGAACAAGTTGCTGTTCCAGTTCTGCTGCAGAAATCCTAGCAGTAGTCTTTGGCAAATTTCTATATTTTTTTGGCTAACTTTTTCTTGCAGATTTTGATTGGAGATCGAAGACCGCTTGTCCCCCTTGCCACTGCCAAAATTTGGGAGCAAACGAAGGTCCGGAAGCCATCATTCCGGCGATGTTTTTCAATCCCAAAATAGAGTTTTCAGCAGTCCAAAGAAGAAGACGACTGGAATAAGTTTATCCCACTTATTCCAGCCTATTCCAGCTTTATCCCAGGGTTATTCCAGCCAGAATATGGTATGAAAAAATTATTTTTTTGTCATGCATGAATTGAATTTTTAATTCAAATATTTTATAAATATTTTATATCATTTTACATGCCTATTTGCAACTAGAATTAGATTAGTTTCTGGGCGGAGGAGATTTCCGCTGCGTGGATTTTAAAAAGTTTTTAAAATCTAATCTGCTCCCACAGTTGTTTGCATGCCTAGTGTAGGATCATGTCAAACCACCTACAACAGTTTCTTTCAGGTAAAATCAAAATTACTCCTATATTTTTTGAGAATGTGTTACTTTTAGAAAAGTTAAAGCAGAATCTTTTGAGTATTAGTCAGCTTTGTGATATTGGCTTTAATATTTTCTTCAAGTCTTCAATGTGTATAGTAGTTGATCCACTTGACTCTAGTACAAAGTTTAATGGACATAGACTTGGTAACATTTATATAGTATATCTTAATGATCTGGCTATGTCAAGCAATACAAGTCTTGTAACAATGAATGACAAGAGCAAGGAATCAAGTTTACTATGGCATAGTGACTTGGACATGCTAGTATGGATACTATAGCAAAACTTATTTTAAAAGATTTAGTTAAAGGTTTGCCAAAGTTTAAAGTTAATTTTGATTATATTTACGATGCACGTCAATTAGGAAAGCAAGTGAGGGGAAGTTTTAAATCCAAAAGCATTGTTTCTACTACTATATCCTTAAAGGTACTTCACATGGACCTATTTGGACCTACTAGGATAACAAGCCTAGGTGGTATGAAATATGGCCTTGTGATTGTAAATGATTTTTCAAGATACACATGGATTTTGTTCATTGCACATAAAGATGAGACTTTTAAAGTATTCAAAAAGTTTTATAAAAGAGTTTCAAATATGAAAAATCTTTCTGTTATTTTTATTGCTGACTTCGTTATTGATTTTGATGATAAGCAAAATGATTAAGTATAAGTTGAGGACTAATGATTTCATTGAAGTATGTTTTTATTGAAAAAGGTGCTCACAAATTTGAATAAACTTATTTGTTTGAAGAAGCCAAGTTTGAATGAAAAGGATTACTCAAAGAGGACTTGGAAACTCAAGAATTGCTTGATTGGATGGTTAAGTTAAAGTGAAAATGTGTTTTAGCTCAAGTTCAGCCTTTTTTATGAAGTTTTCAATGAGGTATCGACTCAAAGTGTCGACACATGGAAGTGAAGTGTCGACTCAAGCCGGTACGTAATGATGCTTCAAATGGCATGGATGAAGTTTCAACACAAGGACCTAAAGTATCGACTCAAAGTGTCGACACATGGATCAACACATCGCCTGAGATTTTCAAGCCATAGAACTTGCTAAAAATGAAGAACAGCTGAAGTGTCGACACATGGAAGCAAGGTGTCGACTCAAGGTGTTAACTCAACTGAGTAAGTGTCGACACATCTGAGATTTTCAGAGAATCAGATTGGAGTTATTTGATTGGGTGTCGACTCAAGAAGTTCAAGTGTCAACCTTATATGTCGACTCACAGCCTGAAGTGTCGGCACATGAAGTTCTGACAACAGTAATAGCTAGTTTTTCAAGCACATAACTCATCCATTTTTCCCTCTAATGGCTAGTTTTTCAAGTCTAACGGCTAGAAATGGGATTTGAGGCCTTGGAAAAGTATTTATATACTCCAAATCAAATCAAATTGAAAGATATGGAAGTTTATTAAAGACCATTTAAGAGTTTTGAGAAGAGAAAAGAAAAGAGAGCTTTAACTCCTATTCTTTGAAGATTCAACTACTCTCAAGCAAAAGCAAGCCTCCATGCATTCAAGATCCTTGAAGAGCATTAAAGAGCAACCATTCTTGAGCATTCAAGAGGCTTCAATAAGTTCAAAGCACTTCTACATCGAACTTCAAAGAGATACCCACTTTATTTTAGAAAGCTTACTTTGTCTCATTACTTCTAAACTTTATTTGTTGTAAGGGTTCTTGGTTAGCCTATTAAAAAACCAAGTGACGTTATTGGTGAGCCTTTGAAAATCAATTAGGTTGGTGGTTAGCCCGTAAAACCACTTAGGTTCTTGGTTAGCCCGGAAAACCAAGGGAGGTTATTGGTTAGCCTTTGAAAACCAATTAGGTTCTTGGTTAGCCCGTAAAACCAAGTGAGATTTTGACTTGTTGGCCTTGTGAAAACAAGTTGGGTTTTTGATTAGTGAGCCCGCAAAACTAATCAACTATAATCGGGTGTGATTATAGTGAGTTTCCAAGGAGATCTTGGGAAGTGGATGTAGGTGCATTGGATAGCACCGAACCACTATATTTCTAAGTCTCTATGGTTGATTGATCTCTCTACTTGCTTTTCTTTCATTGCTCTTTATTTTCGCTGCACTTCTATTTAAGCATTACATTTGAATTAATAGTACCTTGCATAATTAATTGCTGAATTGGATTGCATTACATCAAGTAAAGTAATTTCTAATTTTTAGAGAACCAATTCATCCCCTCTCTTAGGTTGCTTACTGGGCAACAACTGGTATCATTAGTCTAAAATCCTCAGGTCACTTTCAACATCATCGGATCTGAAGGTGACCGCAATCTAAGAAGCCAAGGATGTTGACAAATTATCTCTTGAGCAGCTAGTTGGATCGCTCATGACTTATGAGCTTAATTTGAAACAAAAATCAATGGTCATGGACAAGAAGAAGAAGGGGATTGCTTTCAAGTCAAACATTTAAGAAAAATCCTTAATAGATGAGTCCGAAGAGGAAGAAGAAGATGAAGGTGAAGAAGCCCTCCTTGCATGGAAATTCAGAAGATTCATGAAGAGGAGAAAATTTCCTAACAAAAATAAATATCAATCAAAAGAAAAAGGAAAAGAGAAAGAAAAGAAAAAAGAAAAGGAAAAGGAGAAAGAAATACCTACTGCTTTAAATGTAAAAAGTCGGGATACTGCAAGTTTGATTGTCCTCTCCTTAAAAAGTTTAGGAAAAAATTAAGGAAGAAAGCAATGATGGCCACCTAGAGTGACAGTGAAGACTCCAGTTTTGAGGAAGAGTAGATCGAAGTTGCAAATCTCTGCTTAATGGCACATCAAGACAATGATGAGGTGTCTTGCAACCAAGGAGAACAAAAGACTTTGGTATCTTGATAGTGGTTGCTCAAGGCACATGACTGGAGATGTGAAACAATTCACTTCTCTTGAAGCTTTGAATGGGGGGAGTGTGACCTTCGGTGATAATGGTAAAGAAAAAATCATTGATATTGGTAAGTTCACATAACTCCTCCTAATTGTATTAGTAATGTACTTCTAGTCGATGGTTTGAAACATAATCCTTTAAGTATTAGTCAGTTTTGCGATAAAGGTTTACAAGTAGTTTTTAAATCATTATATTGCATGATTGCTAGTCCGAATATAAATGGAGTACAATTCATTGGAAAAAGGCATGGAAATGTTTATTTGGTAGACCTAGATGATCTATCTTTGCCTAATGGAGAATGCCTTGTTGCAATGAATTCTACTAAGGATGAGACTAGTTAGCTTTGACATAGAAGATTAGGGCATGCTAGTATGTATCTTCTTTCAAAACTTTGTAAAAAGAATTTAGTTAGAGATTTACCTGAACTTTGTTTTGAAAAAGATAAAATTTGCCAAGCATGTCAATTTAGTAAGCAAGTTAAAACTTCTTTTAAACCAAAAGGTTTTGTAACTACTAGTAGGCCACTTGAACTACTTCATATGAATCTCTTTGGATCAACTAGAACATCAAGTCTAGGAGGCAAGAGATATGGATTAGTCATAGTGGATGATTTTTCAAGTTTACATGAATTTTCTTTTTAGCACAAAAAGATGAATCATTTTCTGCTTTCATAAAGTTTTATTGAAAAGTCTCAAATGATAAAGGTGTTTCAATTGTTTACATTCGTAGTGATCATGGAACTGAATTTGAAAATCAAGATTTCGAAAACTTTTGTAATGAAAAAGAAATCGAACATAATTTTTCTGTACCTAGAACACCCCAGCAGAATGGGGTAATAGAAAGAAAATATCATACTTTGGAAGAAATGGCATGCACTATGCTTTGTGAAAATGATTTACCAAGATATTTTTGGGCTGAAGCCATTAATACTGAATGTTACATTTTAAATTGAGTTTTAATCTGCCCTATTTTGAAGAAAACTCCATATGAACTTTGGAACCAAAGAAAACCGACTTTGAAATATTTTCGAGTTTTTGGTTGCAAATATTTTGTTTTAAATAATGGAAAAGATAATCTTGGAAAGTTTGATGCCAAGTCTGATGAAGGTATCTTTTCAGGATACTCCACATCAAGCAGGACATACAGAATTTTCAATAAAAGAACTTTGGTTGTAGAAGAGTCAGTACATATTATTTTTGAAGAATCTACTAACAAATCATCAAGAAAAGATGATACATCTAATGAATGTGCAGGTACTGACAAGCTTCAAAAGTTGACACTGAATGATCAACCTTAGCCAACTGAAGAAGTTCAAGACAAGAATGAGAAAGGAGATGACACTCCAAAGCATCAAGATTTATCTAAGGAGTGGAGGTATGCTCATGGACATCCTAAGGAATTAATCCTAGGTGATCCATCTAAAGGGGTAAGAACTCGAGCTCAATTAGAAATGAATGTGATTATATAGTTTTTGTATCGCAAGTAGAGCCTAAATGTTATGAAGAAGCTGACAAGACCCTAACTAGATTAATGCTATGCAAGAAGAACTAATTTAGTTTGATAGAAATAATGTTTGGATATTAATAGAACTACCATCTAATGTTTCTATTATTGGTACTAAATGGATATTTAGGAATAAATTAGATGAAAATGGAATTGTTATTAGGAATAAAGCTAGGCTAGTTGCTAAAGGCTACAATCAGGAGGAAGGGATTGATTTTGATGAAACATTTGCTTATGTTGCTAGACTTGAAGCAATTAGACTTCTATTAGCATTTGCTTGTTTTATGAATTTTAAACTATTTCAAATGGATGTTACGAGTTCTTTCTTAAATTGTTTTATAACTGAAAAGGTTTTTATTGAACAACTACCTGGATTTGAAAATCATGCACATCTTGATCATGTTTTTAAATTACATAAAGTACTTTATGGATTAAAGCAAGCACCTCGAGCCTAGTATGAAAGAATTGGCAAATTTTTGACTGAAAATGAATTTTCTAGAAAAAATGTTGATAAAACACTATTTTTGAAAAAGAAAGATAATGATTTATTAGTAGTATAAATATATGTTGATGATATCATTTTCGGTGCTACTAATGAAATTTTTTATCAAGAGTTTGCTAAGCTAATGCTGGGTGAGTTCGAGATGAGCATGATGGGAGAACTCAATTTCTTTCTCGGACTCCAGATGGTGCGGACACCAGAGGCACCAGAATAAGACAGAGGCTTCTCAACCCTCTATGGATCACTTAGCTACATTCAAGTCCATTGTAATAAAGCTTAGTTCATCTAAGTTATCTTTATTTGAGTCCTGTATTAGTCACTCATGTTGAGCTAGTCCAGTCCAGTGCTAGTCAGCTCATGTTGAGCTAATTTTATTTTGTTGAGTCCTATCCAAGCACACCGAAGACTCAAGACCACATCATACAAGTGAAGACCAAGTCCAACCAGATTGAAGACATGGAAGTGTAGCACAAGTCCAACCCATCTTGAAGATTTGAAGACCCCAGGAGGAGAAATCAGAAACCCTGAATCCCTGGACCAACTGGAAGCAAATTGGGCCCGCCCAAGCCTAGGAGGGAGCTAGGGTGCCAAGAGCTTAAGGTGATCACCCTTTGGTCGGCCACTTAGAGTCACTCTCTTGGCCAACCAAGGCAAGGAGAGAGGGAGAATTTTTAAGGATATTTCTACCTAATGTTTCCTTATTTTTTAGCTAGGGTTTGGGTGGGATTAAAACTCTTGTGTAATTTCTTTTGTATCCTTACTTGGAGCCCAAGACTATGGGTCTATTTAAAGGACCCTAGTCTCTTATATGAGAGCAAATTTTGATATATGAAATATTATTAAGTCTCCAATTGCTATGTGCCTCCCTGCTGTGTGCATTAAGGGATCATCTGAGAGCTTTTCTTCTTCCCAGTGTTGCAACAAATTCCAACCACCATCCAATCCTCCAGAGCCCTGGCTGACCACTCCAAAAACACTTCATCCCTTGTTATTTTCTTCTTGTTTCTTCATCTCCTCTGAGTTTTCTAACCCTGAACAAGTCGATTGCAGGTCCCTCGACTCCAACGAATCTGACAACTCCAGCCATGCCTCAATCGGATCACCGAGCAGAAAGCCGGGTATCCGCAGGTCTCTGGCTTGGTTTTTTAGGTTGCATCTATCGAGGATGAGTGATCTCTTCGCTGTGATCTTCACCAGGTGCATCAGACGTTGTCAGGTACACCCCCTCTACCACAGTAGCTTATTGTAGAAGAACTGGCCCAACCGAGGCTTCTCAGCCCCGGTGATCCTTCTCTTTCTGATGCTCTTAGGTCCTATTTGCATGCTTTTAGTTTCTTTCTTACATAGATTTCCATGCATATATAGGTCCCGCATCACCAGATCAAGCAAACTACAGATGGTATCTTCATCAACCAAGCTAAGTATACAAGAGAAATTATCAAGAAGTTTGGGATGGAGATTACTAAAGCAATAGATACGCCTATGAGCCCCTCTTGTAGACTTGATAAAGATGAACATGGTAAATCAGTAGATCAAAAGTTATACAAAGGTATGATTGGCTCTTTACTATATCTAACTACTAGTAGACTAGATATAATGTTAAATGTATGCATGTGTGCTAGATATCAGTCTGAACCTAAAGAATGACATCTTTTGGCTGTTAAGCACATTATTAGATATCTATCTGGTACTATTGATATTGGTTTATGGTATTCTAGAAATTCATCTACTTAATTGATTAGAAATTTTGATACAAATTTTGCTAGTTGTAAATTGGATAGAAAGAGTACTAGTGGTACTTGCCAATTTCTTGGAGTTAACTTAATCTCTTAGTTTACAAAGAAACAAACTTCGGTTGCACTATCCACAGCTAAGGCTGAGTATATTGTAGAAGGAAGTTGTTGTGCTCAAATCTTATGGATTAAGCAACAACTTGAAGATTTTGGAATCAAGTTGGCCAGTACACCTATTAAATGTGATAATATCAGTGCTATATGCTTGACTAAAAATCCTATTCAACACTCTAAGAGTAAACACATTGAAATTAGATATCATTTTTTTATAGATCATGTAGAAAATAATGATGTTATGCTTGAATTTATTAGTACTGAGTTTCAATTAGCTAATATTTTGACTAAACCTCTTCTGGAAGATCAATTTTGTATGATTAGAAGAAAGCTCAGGATCATTAATCCTTTTGATTAAATTTTTCCTATATTTGACTCAAATTAGATCAATTCGAATATAATTATGATCAATCTTACTCAATCAGTATTGTTTTTCATTGAATTCAATCATATTTCTAGTAATTTTGATCTGCCCTTGGAACTCTAAATTTTTTGTTTTTAAGTCGATGTGTCGACACATTCGTGAGTCGACACTTGAATAATAGTGGACTGAGAATAAAGGATTTTTGAATAGTTTTTCTCCCCATTTTTTTCTCTCCTTCAAGCCGACACAAGATTTCAAGATACTCTCATTGTTCTTCCCACTGTTTTGTGCTTTATACCCATTGTTTCCTTGATTTGGACATCCAGTAGTTTGAATTTCATTGGATTTCTCCTTGCATTTGGATTCTAAGCCTTAGAAACCCTAGGTTTCTACCCAAACCTTGCCCAAATCTTTAATCAAAGCAATGGGACCTCGCAAGCAAGTTGTCCATCGACCTTGTCAGTCAAATCAGGAAGAAGAGTGTAGGATGAAGGCCAGACATGAGGCTAGAGCTCCTGATCCGCCCGCACGACCACTCTCTGAATGAGCTCGAAGACCGTCATTGGAGGATGACGAGTGGACTTTACTTTTATTGACCAGCAGCACTTTAGGATCGAAGAGTGGATTCAACGGGCTGGTCTGACTTCATTTTGCTCACTCAGCAAGAGGTATTATCCCGGGCATATGCGAGAGTTTTATGGATCATTCGCTCGTGGATCTGATGGATGGTTAGTGCAGGTGAGAGGCCGGGATATTCCTATTTCATCAGAGATTCTGAGTAGAGTATGGGACATTCTAATGACTGGATCTATTATGGACAGCCTGATGGACAAAGTCAGTGGACTTCACCGTATCTTTGAGTCTGACATACTACCTGAGGGAGCCACCATACCAGCATCTTGATTATCTACAGATATGAGAATGTTGCATCATATTGTCGCCCGGATACTTCTACTGAAGATCGGATGCTTCGATTAAATCACTGAGCAGGAGTTGCTAGTGATGGTCTCATTGGTTCAGTGCATGCCCGTCTTCCTTCCAATGCTTATAGTTCACCAAATGATAGAGGCATCAACTAGCCAGCACTCTGCCTACCATATGGGATGGGACTAACAGTTTTATTCGGAGAGTATGGTGTCAGCTTTGAAGATGAGCCCTACCGCACACTACTTCATACTGATGTGTATGACATCAGGTCATTACACCGGATGAGCTATCATCTGTTCCGAGGCCAGTGTACCCGCAGGATATCTGGTCAGGTCGAGGATAGAGCTGATGACGACAATGCAGTAGAGGAGGAGCACATCCTCTTCGATGAGGTAGCACCTAGTAAGAGTCAGCCTGAGACTGCAACACAGCCAGCCGTTGCATCTCAGTATGATCCTACTCTTCAGCACAGCCTCAGCCAGCTCAGACGGAGACTCCAGATGTTCCTAACAGCTTATTGGACAGAGTCAGATGCATTGAGATCGATGTTTTTATCATGAGACAACATCTTGACTATTTCATAGCTGAGACTAGAGAGAGCCATATTGGACTTAGTGATGGCATCTCAGCTATATTAACTACACTGTCCAGACCTTCAACGAGTGCTCCGGTTGCTGATACTGCTCCACCTGCCCCTGCACCTGTTGATGATGTTGTTGATGATGTTATTGGAGATGTTAATGGAGATCGTGATGATGGAGATAATGAGGTGACTGACTCTGGTGGATTCGATTTCCCAGATTTTACTACAGAGCCAATAGCGGAGGTGACGGCAGACTTGCCCAGGAGTCCTGTTCTTGACCCTTCTAATTCACCTACCCAGACTCTAGCTCTATCTTCTCCTTCTAAATAGAATGATCGCATTCCTGTTCCCATTCCTATTCTGACACCTATTGTTGATACTCCCATTGTCAATACACCTATTATTGACACCCCTGCTATTGATACACCAATTACAGACCTACCAGTTCATTCTACAACTAATACTTCTATTCTTGATATACCTATCGTATCACCAGTTGATACCCCTATCTTTGACACACCGATTGTTGATACTCTCACTATTCACACATCCTCGCTTATCCGAGAGCTTGGGTTTTATACACCTAGCTTTCGGTATCTTGACTCAGGTCCTTCCTTTGATCGCACCCTCTTCTGGAAGTCGTAGAGACTGTCGATCTGATCAGTTTCATTCCTGTAAAGGACATTGCTTCTACCTCTACTACTCTAGCCAGAGGTCGGACATATGCTCATCGCAGAGGATGTGTTCCTCGTACCCCTACACGGTCGACCAGGACACGTCTTAGAGATCTCAGATCGATGTGGCCGTGAGCTCGATCTTCTATTGATACAGGATCGATTGAGATCGGTTCATTTTTTGATGATACTGATGATCTGGATGAGGATTAGGACATTTATGTAATTTTAGATAGTTTGTTTTTATGCTTCTATGTATTTTTGTCTTTGTTGTTCAATCTTATGTATCCTTTATATATCTTACTGTTATACAAGTTCTAACTTTAAATGAAAAACTATGTTGTTCTTCTTCTTTATGCCTTTGATGGAAATGAATGAAATATCTTCAATTGTTCTTAACTCTTTAATGGGAATGAATAAATTTTTAAATTCAATGCAATATATTTTTGAGAGAGTAGTGGAAATTCAATGCAATATCTTGACTATTCAGCCTATTTGTCTTCCTACCTTTTAATGATAACAAAAAGGGGGAGTAGTATATAAGATTTAAGTATAATGTGATTTATATTTATGTTATGCAAGGGGTAAACAAAATTTGAAAATTAATTTGAAAACTTGAATTGAAAAATGTTTACAAATTCCTTAAGAAAGGGGGAGCTATACCTTGTTTTCACTGATAATTTTTTTAAAAGTGAATTTCATCTTAAAACCCCTCTTTAATTGTTTGAAAAGATATTTGCAAACTATTTTATGGATCATCAATTCAGGGAGAGCTTTGTTCATTACTGAAATTTTCTTGAAGAGTATCATGATACTTGTTTTCTATGTCTTAATTGTATCCCAAAGATCTGATACTCTCAATCATCATAACAAGATCTAACACTATCAATCTTGACATTATTTTTGTTCTATAATATTATATCAATATGTAAATTACATTGATACACTCAATGCATCTAGTTCTACGCACTTTGATGAATTATTTCAAAAACTTTTTAAGCAATTTATACTTAAGGATTTTGTCATCATCAAAAAGGAGAAAATTGTTGACTCTGTTATTGATTTTGATGAAAAGAAAAATGGTTAAGTATAAGTTGAAGACTAATGATTTCTTTGAAGTGTATTTTTGTTGAAAAAGGTGCTCACAAATTTGAAGAAGCTTATTTGTTTGAAAATAACAAGTTTGAATGAAAAGGATTACTCAAAGAAGACTTGGAAACTCAAGAATTGCTTGATTGGATGGTTAAGTTAAAGTGGAAATGTGTTTCAACTCAAGTTCAGCATTTTCTATGAAGTTTTCAATGAGGTGTCGACTCAAAGTATCGACACATGACACCAAGTATCGACACATAAAAGTGAAGTGTCTACTCAAGCCGGTATGCAATGATGTTTCAAATAGCACAGCTGAAGTGTCAACACATTGACCTAAAGTATCGACTCAAAGTGTCGACACATGGATCAACACATCGCCTGAGATTTTCAAGCCACAGAACTTGCTGAAAATGAAGAACAACTGAAGTGTCGACATGTGGAAGCAAGGTGTCGACTAACTGAGTAAGTTCGACATATCTGAGATTTTCAGAGAATCAGATTGGAGATATTTGAATTAGGTGTCGACTTAAGAAGTTCAACTGTCAACCTTATGTATCGACTCACAATCTGAAGTGTCGACACATGAAGTTCTGACAATAGTAATGTTGGGGTTTCCGGTGCATCGCAGCGGAAGTGTAATTTCAAAATGATAAAATTTGCACCGAAATCCCTTAGCCAAGATCTCCTTATTTCGAATTAAAACATACATACTAACATTGTTAGAATTAGGGCACTAACCTTTTAACGCTAAGTCCAATTTTGATGTAGAATCAGAACTTGGTGTTGAATGCTTCTTTTGATTTCACCAGGCGTCCAAATGTCCACCCTCCAATGGTGATCCACACAGAGCAGTGATCAAGACAACTCTATCTTCTTTTCAAAGGTTCCTTCTATTGAGTTCTTCTTCCTAGAACTCAATTGCTTGGACTATGGCTTGAATTCCTCCACACAAAAGCTTGCTTTCCTTTCCTTGACTCCTTCTCCTCCTTCCACCAAGACCTTGGCCCTTTAGACACCCTTGTCTTGAAGAAAAAGACCTTGTCCTAAGAGGACATAGGCTTGTCTTAAGTTGGAGGAGAAATTAAGACAATGATGTCTTAATGTATGAAAGAAAGGAAGAAATCAGAACTTCTTTCTTTCCTTTACCGTCGGAGACTTTTACTTTTATTCTTGTTCAGTAGCAGAGTTTCGACAGAGGTTTACTCTGTAAAGGAAACAATGCAAGAGCAAGAAAAAATAAAAGAGTCTTCAGGAGAGGAAGAAAGAAAAGATTACACATGTTCTGATTTTTCCCGACCCTTTAAATAGAAATCAGATAGGCGCCTACACACCTCTCCGTAATCACTTTCTCACACCCTTCCCAATTTCTCACGCCCCATCCTCTCATCTCATGGCCTTCCAGATTAAATCCCATGGCTTTTCTTAAAGGAAAAACCGCGGTGTTTTAAAAGGAAGGAAGTCGCGACTTTTCATCTTCGAAGAGATGTTATTTCGCGCGCCCGGGAGGAGTTTGCGCTTTCTTTCTTTCTCAAAATCCCATCAGCCATTGGATTCTCATCCAAGGGGGGAGAGATGGTGCGCTAATTGCTTAAGAAGGAGGCCGCCCCAAAAAACATCGGAGAATTTTTTGGGGCGCGCCAAGAGTCCATGCGCCATGGACTCTTCCTTAAGGCGCGCCAAGAGTCCATATGCGCATGGACTCTTGGTATTTGGCATGGAAAAATAAAGGGGGCGGGTGGGGAGGCTAGCCAAGCTACATGGCTAGCCAATAGGGTTAGCCATATTCCCGTTTTCTTAATTAGGGTCTAATTAGGTCCAATTAGAACCCAATTTGAACCAATCCGGAACCCTAATTCGAATCCGATCCGAATAGAAGCTAGGGTTTGCAACACCTGCTAGAGTGTTATCTTGCAAAGATGATTTAATTCCAAATTAAACTCTTGATCAATCCTCTTAAGTGTGTGACCCATTGGGTTCCACATCTAGCCAGCAGTGGGTTCGAATACAAGTTGACCTAATTTGATTAGAACTCTTTCTAATCGATTTAGGTCAAACCGGGCTTACCCGAATCGATCAATTAGGATTCTTCCTAACATGTGATCTTTGAACTTGATCAACCCACAAGACAAGATTGACGTCTAGCAACGTGTCATGTCTACCCGGAAGATATGGAAATTCTGGTGAAATACCAAAATTACCCTTCAGTAGAGAGTTACCGTACAATTAAATATTTCGATCAGCCTGCATCCAAAATATAACTATGGATATGGATATATGTCAAATCCAATATTATATTTATTTCTAGCTCAATCTTATAATGATGATTCGATTATCTTGATATTAGAAATCATCTCTAATATCTTCACTTTGATCAAAGATTCCCTGAATCATCATGCGATTGTTGACTAGCTGGATGCAATCTCCTCTTACTAAGAGTGATCGATTCCTTGTTGACCTACTCATTACCTTCATATCCAATTCACCATTCCCAGTATCAATCCTGTGCATGTCTCAGTGTCATGATTAGGACTGAACCAAAGAATAGGTTCATGTACATAAGGTACTTATGGCAGTCTCAGGTCAAAAGATTACTTGTACCACTCCTACTATGAGAACCTTCTATTGACATGTAGCTAAGACTCCATTAGATGTTCTCAAGTTGGATCATATCAGTGAACTCATTCTCCAATGAGCACCCACATCCCAGTATTAGTGTCATACACAAGTGACTGTGAGAGCAGTCACCCTTTCCAGTATACCCGGGATGTGCTAGTCTTATCGAAAAACCCTGATCCCCTACTCAGGGTTCCTTTGACTAGGAATACTTTAGATTAAGGTTTTAAGATTTTAGGTCTCACTGGTATGATCTCATCATAACCCTAAAATCATAGCCCTAATCTATGGGGTTCATCATATAATAAACACAGCGTATGATGAAAAATAATGCCTTTATTTAGAAAATTGTCAATTACAATGGTTTGGGAGATACAACAGAGATTGGCTTGTAGGGCATATCCCTTTTAATCTCCCACTTGCACTAAAGCCAATCGCCTTTGAATCTTAATCCCATACATTCGAGGTGGCGATCAAAATCTCGCTGTGGTAGAGCCTTAGTGAACGGGTCTGCTACATTGTTCTTTGTATCAACTCTATCTATGTAGACATCTTGTCTCTCTACTATTTCTCGGACAAGATGGAAGCGTCTCAGAATGTGCTTGGACTTATGATGAGCTCTTGGTTCCTTAGCTTGAGCAACGGCCCCAGTGTTGTCACAGTAAAGTGGCACTGGGTTTTCAATTTAAGGAACAACACCCAACTCTGTGATGAACTTCTTCATCCAGACTGCTTCCTTGGCGGCTTCACTAACAGCTATGTATTCTGCCTCTATGGTTGAGTCAGCTACAGTCTGCTGCTTGGTACTCTTCCAACTCACTGCTCCACCATTTAGGGTAAAAACATATCCCGAAATGGATTTGCTATCATCAGGGTCTGATTGAAAACTAGAATCAGAATAAGCTTCTAGTTTAAGATCAGAACCACCATAAACCAGAAAAATATCCTTAGTCCTTCTTAGGTACTTAAGAATATTTTTAACTGCTTTCCAATGATCCTCTCCTTGATCAGCCTGAAATCTACTGACAATGCCTAAAGCATATGCCACATCAGGCCTGGTACACAACATGGCATACATTATGGATCCTATTACCGAAGCATAGGGTATAGAATTCATTCTATCTCTTTCTTCAGGTGTCTTAGGAGACATCCTTTTAGAAAGATGTATGCCTTGACTCATAGGAAGATAACCTCTTTTACTTCCTTCCATGCTGAATCTTTTCAGCACTAAGTCAATGTACCTAGATTGGGATAAACCTAGCATCCTCTTAGATCTATCTCTATAGATCTTAATACCTAGTATATAGGATGCTTCTCCCAAATCTTTCATGGAAAACTGGTTTGATAGCCAAACCTTGACTGATTGCAACATTGGGATATCATTCCCAATGAGGAGTATGTCATCTACATACAGAACCAAGAAGACTATGGCACTCCCACTAGTCTTCTTATAAACACAGGGTTCATCCACATTTTTGATAAAACCAAACCTTTTAATAGTTTCATCAAAGCGGATGTTCCAACTCCTGGAAGCTTGCTTTAATCCATAAATGGATTTCTTTAGCTTGCATACTTGATTAGGTTTATTCTTTGAAATAAAACCTTCTGGCTGTGACATGTAGACTTCTTCCTCAAGGAAACCATTGAGGAATGCAGTCTTTACATCCATCTGCCATATCTCATAATCGTGGTATGCTGCTATAGCAAGTAAAATCTGAATTGATTTTAGCATGGCAACAGGTGAAAATGTTTCATCATAATCAATTCCCTGTTTTTGTCTAAAACCTTTAGCCACTAATCTGGCTTTATAGGTTTCAACTTGGCCATCAGCCCCAATCTTTTTCTTATAGACCCATTTACACCCAATAGGATTAACACCCTCTGGTGCATCAACCAAAGACCATACTTGGTTTACATACATAGAGTCTACTTCGGATTCCATGGCTTCTTGCCATTTATCTGAGTCAGTACTCATGATAGCTTCCATATAGGTCAGAGGTTCATCATTTTGAATGACTTGAGCTTCATTATTTTCAATTATAAACCCATACCTCTCAGGTGCCCGTGGCACTCTGTCAGACCTACGAGGAGGAGTTTTGTGTTCTGGTTCTGTCCTAACTATATGTTCTAATGGTTGAGAATTGTCTATCTGTATTTCTTGTACTTCTCCAAGTTCAATAGTTCTACCATTGCCCTTTTCTAAAATGAACTCTTTTTCTAGAAAAGTGGCATGCCTGCTGACAAAAATCTTTTGTTCAGTAGGATGGTAGAATAGATATCCTCTACCTTCTTTAGGATATCCTACAAATAGACATTTATCCGCTCTAGGTTCCAACTTATGTCCAAAATTTCTTTTAACATAAGCTGGACATCCCCATACCTTAAAATATTTAAGATATGGTTTCTTTCCACTCCAAATTTCATATGGAGTACTAACAACGGATTTAGAAGGTACCTTGTTCAGAATATAAACAGCAGTTTCTAGGGCATGACCCCAGAAGGAAATGGGCAAATTTGTGAAGCACATCATGGATCGTACCATATCTAATAAGGTACGATTCCTCCTTTCAGCTACACCATTTAGCTGTGGTGTATAAGGAGGGGTCCATTCAGAAAGGATTCCATTAACTTTAAGATAGTCTAAAAACTCCGTGGATAAGTATTCTCCTCCTCGATCAGAACGAAGAACTTTAATACCTTTCCCGGTTTGTTTTTCGACCATACTTTGATACTCCTTAAATTTATCAAAGGCTTCAGATTTGTGTTTCATAAGATACACATATCCGAACCTAGATAAATCATCTGTAAAAGTGATAAAATATGAGTATCCTCCTCTGGCCTGAGTTGTCATTGGACCACATACATCAGTATGTATAAGTCCTAATAACTCAGTTGACCTTTCCCCATGTCCAGTGAATGGAGTTTTTGTCATCTTACCCATGAGACATGATTCGCAAGTTCCTAATGATTCATACTCATAAGGATCAAGGAATTTTTCCTTGTATAACTTGCTAATCCTAGACTCATTAACATGACCAAGTCTATGATGCCAAAGTAAAGTATCATTAAAGTCTTTTCTTTTCCTTTTAGTATTGACATAAAAAATACTATCATTGGAAGTAAGAGTTAAGAGCCCATTGCTAAATATGCCAGAACAAATAATTTTATTAGATAACATTATCGAGCAACCAATGCTCGTTACATCCATTACATATCCTTGTTTTAATAACAAAGGAATAGATATAATGTTCCTAATAATCTTTGGCATATAGTAACAATTTTCTAGCTCCAAGATCTTCCCTGAAGGCAACTTCAGAATATAGGTCCCTACAGCTTCTGCTTGGATGATATCACCACCAGCACCGTAGAGATTGAAATCGCCTTCCTTCAATACTTTAAGCTTGTGGAGGTCCTGCAAAGATTTGCATATATGGTAACCACAAGCAGTATCCAATACCCAAGTATTTGATATAGACGAATTTAATGTCAATATAGTATGTATCTCATACATACCTTTTGGTGCGTCTGCCGCACCAGGCTTCACAGTTGCAAGGTAAGCCTTGCAATTCCTTTTCCAATGTCCCGCTTTGCCGCAAAAGAAACAGGTTGACTGTTTTGAGGCCTTCTTTCCTTTCTTGTTCTTATTGATGCCACCCTTAGGGTTTAGCCTCCTACTAAAACCCTTTTTGCCTGATTTCTTCTTATTGGTCTTATCAACAAGAAGAAGTGGAGCCTTTTCTCTCTTAACGTGGCTCTCTGCTGTTTTCAACATATTTAACAGCTCAGGCAAGGAAGTGTTCAGTTTGTTCATGTGATAATTCAAGACAAACTGAGAAAATGACTCCGGGAGTGATTGCTGGATTAAATCCTGATTCAGCTCCCCATCCATAATAAACCCTAATTGACCCAATCTAGTGATTAAGTCAATTACCTTCAGGACATGATCCTGAACGGATGTACCCTCTGTCATCCTAGCACGGAATAACTGCTTAGATATTTCGTATCTAGCAGTTCTGCTTTGTTCTCCATAAAGCTCCTTTAAATTGAGCATTATGGATTGAGTATCCATGCTTTCATGCTGCCTCTGTAACTCATTAGTCATAGAGGCCAGTATGATACACTTGACAGTGAGGGAGTCATTCTGCCACATTTTGTATGTGGCCATATCTTCCTGTGTGGCATCATCCCCTAGTGGATTAAGACTAGGGGTATCAAGAATATAAGAAAATTTTTCTGAACTCAGTACAATCTTTAAGTTTCTCAACCAGTCCACATAGTTTGGACCAGTCAATTTGTTGGTATCTAAGATGCTTCTCAGTGATAATGAAGATGCCATTTATCTACATTTAATTAAGAACAATACATAAGCAAACAACCATGAAATGACTTACATAATTAAATTAGGTCTTCAATTTAATTATGTCTCCCACTATTTTATCAAAAATCATAGCCCTCACTATGATAATCGAGAAGAACCCTGATCGGTTTTCTTAGTGAGATCGAGATCCTTATAATTTATAAAAGATCTTGCAGACAACACAACAAATCTTTTATAAGTTCAAAGGTAGGAAACTCTTCCAATTATATCTCATATAATTCTCAAAAAATAACTTGGCCTCTAGAACATTATAAGTCTTGCAGAAAACACAACAAACCATAATGTTCTAGTTAAGTCAAAACCCTTTCATTTCTATACAGTCAGTATTCAAATATAATGCCCTTGTAGATAACACAACAAGGCATTATACTGAATATACTGTAAGCATATTTTGCACTAGACCAATATTATGTCAATCACCCTATTAGGTCTTGCAGATAACACAACAAACCTAATATGGTTCATAACACAGTAATGATCCAGCATGAAGGAAGGCCAACATATAGCATTTTTTTAACACTAAGCATATAAGTCAAGATTTAAATATAATCAAATCGGCCAGGCAAGTGGAAGAGATGTGGGAGTCCCCCCGTTGCTTTCCTAGTCACCAATAAAAATTGGCCAGGTCAGTCAACGGAACCAATTAAAAACCACGATTCTTTTTACCTTCCCAGAACCACCTTTCTAGACACCGAATGATCAATTGTTCATTATGACTAGTGATGCTTATTAGTTAAATATGCTATGACTTAATATGATTTTAAGAAGAGGGCTTTATAAAATTGCCAGCACATTCTTACATAAAAACATATCATAATGATATCACTCTGATAAACATATATGTGCTAAGTGTGTCATCATACTAGGACAACCATTTACCACATAATGGATCCACCATTATGCCAGGGCAACCTTATTTCAGTATGATGACTTCAAAACTAATCATATCTCTATAATAATTAGGGTTTGAGTGAAAAATCCTAATTAGTGGCATACATCAAAACATTAATTATCATATATGCATTCCTTAAATTATGCTAAGTGTATCAGCATTCAAGGGTTTAAAACCATAATTTCGATACTACAACAAAAATGCATATAAATAATTTTCATATGTTTTAACTGTAATAAGGATGGCTCTGATACCACTGTTGGGGTTTCCGGTGCATCGCAGCGGAAGTGTAATTTCAAAATGATGAAATTTGCACCGAAATCCCTTAGCCAAGATCTCCTTATTTCGAATTAAAACATACATACTAACATTGTTAGAATTAGGGCACTAACCTTTTAACGCTAAGTCCAATTTTGATGTAGAATCAGAACTTGGTGTTGAATGCTTCTTTTGATTTCACCAGGCGTCCAAATGTCCATCCTCCAATGGTGATCCACACAGAGCAGTGATCAAGACAACTCTATCTTCTTTTCAAAGGTTCCTTCTATTGAGTTCTTCTTCCTAGAACTCAATTGCTTGGACTATGGCTTGAATTCCTCCACACAAAAGCTTGCTTTCCTTTCCTTGACTCCTTCTCCTCCTTCCACCAAGACCTTGGCCCTTTAGACACCCTTGTCTTGAAGAAAAAGACCTTGTCCTAAGAGGACATAGGCTTGTCTTAAGTTGGAGGAGAAATTAAGACAATGATGTCTTAATGTATGAAAGAAAGGAAGAAATCAGAACTTCTTTCTTTCCTTTACCGTCGGAGACTTTTACTTTTATTCTTGTTCAGTAGCAGAGTTTCGACAGAGGTTTACTCTGTAAAGGAAACAATGCAAGAGCAAGAAAAAATAAAAGAGTCTTCAGGAGAGGAAGAAAGAAAAGATTACACATGTTCTGATTTTTCCCGACCCTTTAAATAGAAATCAGATAGGCGCCTACACACCTCTCCGTAATCACTTTCTCACGCCCTTCCCAATTTCTCACACCCCATCCTCTCATCTCATGGCCTTCCAGATTAAATCCCATGGCTTTTCTTAAAGGAAAAACCGCGGTGTTTTAAAAGGAAGGAAGTCGCGACTTTTCATCTTCGAAGAGATGTTATTTCGCCCGCCCGGGAGGAGTTTGCGCTTTCTTTCTTTCTCAAAATCCCATCAGCCATTGGATTCTCATCCAAGGGGGGAGAGATGGTGCGCTAATTGCTTAAGAAGGAGGCCGCCCCAAAAAATATCGGAGAATTTTTTGGGGCGCGCCAAGAGTCCATGCGCCATGGACTCTTCCTTAAGGCGCGCCAAGAGTCCATATGCGCATGGACTCTTGGTATTTGGCATGGAAAAATAAAGGGGGCGGGTGGGGAGGCTAGCCAAGCTACATGGCTAGCCAATAGGGTTAGCCATATTCCCGTTTTCTTAATTAGGGTCTAATTAGGTCCAATTAGAACCCAATTTGAACCAATCCGGAACCCTAATTCGAATCCGATCCGAATAGAAGCTAGGGTTTGCAACACCTGCTAGAGTGTTATCTTGCAAAGATGATTTAATTCCAAATTAAACTCTTGATCAATCCTCTTAAGTGTGTGACCCATTGGGTTCCACATCTAGCCAGCAGTGGGTTCGAATACAAGTTGACCTAATTTGATTAGAACTCTTTCTAATCGATTTAGGTCAAACCGGGCTTACCCGAATCGATCAATTAGGATTCTTCCTAACATGTGATCTTTGAACTTGATCAACACACAAGACAAGATTGACGTCTAGCAACGTGTCATGTCTACCCGGAAGATATGGAAATTCTGGTGAAATACCAAAATTACCCTTCAGTAGAGAGTTACCGTACAATTAAATCTTTCGATCAGCCTGCACCCAAAATATAACTATGGATATGGATATATGTCAAATCCAATATTATATTTATTTCTAGCTCAATCTTATAATGATGATTCGATTATCTTGATATTAGAAACCGTCTCTAATATCTTCACTTTGATCAAAGATTCCCTGAATCATCATGCGATTGTTGACTAGCTGGATGCAATCTCCTCTTACTAAGAGTGATCGATTCCTTGTTGACCTACTCATTACCTTCATATCCAATTCACCATTCCCAGTATCAATCCTGTGCATGTCTCAGTGTCATGATTAGGATTGAACCAAAGAATGGGTTCATGTACATAAGGTACTTATGGCAGTCTTAGGTCAAAAGATTACTTGTACCACTCCTACTATGAGAACCTTCTATTGACATGTAGCTAAGACTCCATTAGATGTTCTCAAGTTGGATCATATCAGTGAACTCATTCTCCAATGAGCACCCACATCCCAGTATTAGTGTCATACACAAGTGACTGTGAGAGCAGTCACCCTTTCCAGTATACCCGGGATGTGCTAGTCTTATCGAAAAACACTGATCCCCTACTCAGGGTTCCTTTGACTAGGAATACTTTAGATTAAGGTTTTAAGATTTTAGGTCTCACTGGTATGATCTCATCATAACCCTAAAATCATAGTCCTAATCTATGGGGTTCATCATATAATAAACACAGCGTATGATGAAAAATAATGCCTTTATTTAGAAAATTATCAATTACAATGGTTTGGGAGATACAACAGAGATTGGCTTGTAGGGCATATCCCTTTCAAGTAACAGCTAGTTTTTCAAGCACAGAACTCACCTATTTTGCCCTCCAACAGCTAGTTTTTGAAGTCTAACAGTTAGAAACAGGATTTGAGATCTCGAGAAAGTATTTATATACTCCAAATCAAATCAAATTGAAAGATATGGAAGTTTATTAAAGATCATCTAAGAGTTTTGAGAAGAGAGAAGAAAAGAGAGCTTTAACTCCTATTTTTTGAAGATTCAACTACTCTCAAGCAAAAGCAAGCCTCCAAGCATTCAAGATCTTTAAAGAGCATTAAAGATTAACCATTCTTGAGCATTCAAGAGGCTTCAACAAGTTCAAAGCACTTCTACACCAAACTTCAAAGAGATACCCGCTTTGTTTTAGAAAGCTTACTTTGTCTCATTACTTCTAAACTTTATTTGTTGTAAGGGTTCTTGGTTAGCCTATTGAAAAACCAAGTGAGGTTATTGGTGAGCCTTTGAAAATCAATTAGGTTGGTGGTTAGCTTGCAAAACCACTTAGGTTCTTGGTTAGCCCGAAAAATTAAGGGAGGTTATTGGTTAGCCTTTGAAAATCAATTAGGTTATTGGTTAGCCTTTGAAAACTAATTAGGTTCTTGGTTAGCCCGTAAAACCAAGTGAGGTTTTGACTTGTTAGCCTTGTGAAAACAAGTTGGATTTTTTATTAGTGAGCCTGCAAAACTAATCAACTGTAATCGGGTATGATTATAGTGAATTAACAAGGTGATCTTGGGGAGTAGATGTAGGTGCATTGGATAGCACCGAACCACTATATTTCTTAGTCTTTATGGTTAATTGATCTCTCTACTTGCTTTTCTTTCATTGCTCTTTATTTTCACTGCACTTTTATTTAAGAGCATTACATTTGAATTAATGGTACCTTGCATAATTAATTATTGAATTAGATTGCATTGCATCAAGTAAAGTAATTTCTAATTTTTAGAGACCCAATTCACCCCCCATCTTGGGTTGCTTACTGGGCAACATTTATCCATAGTGATCATGACAGTGAATTTGAAAATCAATATTTTGATCACTTTTGCACAAGGGTATTGATCATAACTTCTCAGCTCCTAGAACACCACAGCAAAATGGTGTTGTAGAAAGAAAGAATCAAACTTTGGAAGAGATGTCCAGAACAATGCTTTGTAAAGGAAATCTTCCAAAATACTTTTGGGCAGAAGCTATAAATACTGCCAAAATCCTAATCTAACCTAGATGGCTCCTAGGAAAGCCATGGCAAAGAAACCTAGAAGGGTTGTTCGGTCAATGGCAGAGGAAAGGAAGACCAAACGAAGGTTGGACACTTCAAATCCATCAGAGGAACAACAAGAAAAGCATGAAGAGGAGCAAAAAGCTCCAAGACAGGTAATTTCGATGGGAAATAAGCAAGTAACCCCAGGCTGATACATTGATTTCTCATTTCTAGAACAAGAGAGCTTGAAAATTGGTGATTGGTTAATTGGACAAGGTTGGAAGGATTTTTGCATGCTTAATCTTCCTACATATCCTAATCTTGTTAGACAGTTTTTTGAGAATATGTCTTTGGGGGCTTTTCATATTGAATATACTGTGAAGGGAAACACATTGAGATCAGTGAGTAAAAATTGTCTAATGTTCTTCAAATACCTAAAGAGGGAGAAGGTTATTTAGTATTGAAGGACAAACAGAAAACACTGAGAATTGTACTGGAAAGGACAAATGTGACTGGTGTGATACATGTTAGAGCCAACCAACTCTCATTGGAGATGAGGTTGCTACATAATATCATTAGCTGCATCTTTCTATCCCGGACTGGGAGATTCGACTGGGTGAGCGAGAGAGACCAAGTTTGTATGAGATGCTTAGTTGACAAGGAGGTCCTCAACTTACCTTTCATTATGTTATCGTAGATAAGGGAAGCTGCTCATAGGGCACGAGCATGTCTTCCGTATGGTATGGTGTTTACTTTATTATTTCAGGATGCCCAGGTTGATTTGTCTAAAGAGGACAACAGACCACTATTGTTTACAGACAAATACAACTTGAAGTCTTTGACTAGGATGGGATTCTTAAAGGTTGAGGGTCACTGGATTATGAAGAGTTTAGGACTTCCAGTGGCTCATTCTGGTGATGATTCAGGAGAGGATGACCATGCAGCACAGGGACAGGATGCTGAGGTGGAGCCACATGTTGATGAGGCTGGACCTTCAGAGCCAGCTCCTTCTACACCTCGATCACCTGTCAGAGGATCGACTGCTGTTGGATCAGGTGATGATGATAGACTGCAGCACATACTGGATGAGATCTCTAGTCTTTAGAGAGGGAGATTAGAGATTGATGCCAGGATATCTATACTTCAGTCAGAGATGCATCAGGATTTTCAGGATATTCTGACTATTCTTTAGTAGTTTAAAGTAGCCAGTCACTCTGCACCTACTTCTTCTGCAGCAACACCGGACATTGGTACAGATTATGGGCAGGGAGAGGCAGTACACTTCACTAACATTTCCATAGCTACTACTCCTGTTGAGGCTGGCACTGGTACTGAGATTCCGAGTTCTAATATTGGAGACACTCCGACAATAGACATTCTATCTACTACCAGCACTCTTGCCTTTTCTGTTGATCCTCCCACTGCTCGACCTACTCCTATCATGATTTCTTCTAAGCCTAAAGTTAAACCAAAACCTAGAACCTATAAGACTACTACTCCTATTAGGACCAGACTTAGGGACCTTAGGACTAGGTTCCCTAAATTCAAGCCTGTTCTAGGTATTTTAGAGGTCGGTTCCTCCTCTTGTGATGAAGAGCCTAGTGATGATGACCCTAGTCCTTCATTTTGATATTTTAGGACTTGATGTTTTTAGCTTTTTATGTTGTGTGTGATACTACTTTTGTCGTGTTGAGGCACTTTTGTATTGTATCACTCTTGTACTGACACTTTTCATATATATATATATATATATATATATATATATATATATATATATATATATATATCTTTTTTCATGATACATCCGATACATGTTGTGAATCACTTCATTTGTGAATGAATATTCTTCTTATTATATACTTTTTTGTTGATAACAAAAAGGGGGAGAAGGGAGAAAGGAGAGAAGAATGTGCATGAAAGTGTGAATATGAAAGTAAATATGAAGAAAATATTATTACATTAGTAAGGGGAAGCTTATGTTAAGTTTTCATTAAATTCACTTTAAATAAATATAAGTCAATTTTGTGATACATATGATACATTGTGTTGACACTTTTCAGTTTAACAATTTGATACTCAATTTGGTTTGATACACATATGTTAAATATTATTTGATACATGTGAATACAATACATAGTAAATGTAAAGTGTTTCTAAATCCTGTTCATGCCCAGTGTTTTGTCATCATCAAAAAGGAAGAAATTGTTGATCCCTGGAATGATTTTGATGATCACAAAATATTGGAGTATGTATGAGTTACTAATTCTTTCAATTACTTGAGAAGTTTTTGCAGAAAAATCTTTATCTTTACTTTACTTGGTTTTCAAATTGGTTGAAAGGTAATCTAACATTGTACAGACCTTTATGCATTTTAGTTTGTAAAAGCCCTAATTTTTTAAACTATATAATCTTGTAAATGGGCTATAAAATTGCAAAAATAAGTGTGAATAGATTAGCTCTTGTTGGATTCATAAGTTGAAGAATTTTGGAGAAGTTTGAAGCTTTAAAAGAAGTTTTTGCAAGAGCCGACTCATGGATCAAGAGCTGACTCCTTCTGGCATGGCATAAAAAATTTCAGAGTTTCAGTACCTCGAGCCAACTCGAGCCCCAAGAGCCGACTTATTGAAGAACACATGTTTTTGAAGCATGAGACCTCGAGTCGACTCAAGCCCAGAAGAGCCGACTCGTCCAGAGCTATGTTTGTTGGTGATTGAGATTTTGAGCTGACTCTGCCTTGAAGAGCTGCTCAAGGAAAATGTTGATTTGTACTGATTGAAGGTTCGAGCTGACTCTAGCTTGAAGAGCCAACTCGCACAAAATTTTTGTTTGGGCTGTCTGAGACTTCGAGCCATCTCGAGTGACCATTTTTTGCACTCTAACGGCTAGTTGCTGAAAGTTGATTTTGAACTCCAAATGGTCTCCAACAGCTCTTTCTCGATTTCCTAGGCCCTACAATGGCTATATCTCATGGAAAACTATAAAAGGGAGTATTTTTGATGGATTAAATAATTTTTGAGGGATTATTCATTGACTTATCTTTGAAATTTGAAAAGTCTTCAAGTCTTTCACCAACCCACTTCAAGAGAATTCAAGATAGGATTCAAAGCTCCACCAACTTCTCTTCATCATTGAATCCACTCTTTGAAGAAGTAAAGAAGCAGCTTGAAGAGCATTAAAAGAGCATTCAAGGCTAGGCTTCACCTTGATCTTCATCGGCAACATTTAAACAAACTCGATTTGTTGTGTAGTTGCTTTATATTTTTCTCATATCTTTGTTTTCTCTCTAAGAACGGCAAGGGGCTATGTCTTAAGAGAGGGTTAAAGATTGTTAGGTGAACCTTGTGAAAACCTAAGTTGGGTTCTTGGTGATCCCGGTATAAAACCAAGTGTAGGGTTTCTTTGGTGATCCCGTTTAAAACCAAAGGGAGTTGGGTTTTCTTTGGTGATCCCGGTAAAACCAAAGTATATAGGTTTAGATTGTGAGCCTGGTAAAATAATCCGACTATATTCTGAATGGGGGATATAGTGGAAATCCCAAGTGGTCCTTGGGTAGTGGACTTAGGAGCAGATTACTCTGAACCACTCTAAATTTTCTTTTGTTTGTGTTTATGCTTATTTTACCTTATTGCATTTTCTTAATTGCTTTCGCATTGCATTTTGCACCACAACACCAAAAGGATTTTAAATTGCACATACTTGCCAAAAGTTTTTATAATCCCAATTCACCCCCCTCTTGGGAAGCCACCTGGGCAACAGTATACCAATTAACACAATAATGGTCCTATGAAGGTTGATGTACATTGCAATGATAGATGCTAATTTTGGAAGAAATTCTTTTGGCAATTAATCCATTTAAATGACAATATTATCATAAGAAAAATAACATATTTTTTAGCAATATATTTTAGTGAAATTTAGTAAATATTTTAGCAAATTATATGTTAAACTAAAATAAAATTTAAAATTAATATGGATATAGAAAGATTGGATGAGATGAAGGGAGAGGAAAAGATGGGAATGGAGGCATGTTAGGGGGGTGCTGAGAGGATGATCTGGTGGATGGCAATCTCTCCTTATGAAAATCCTCAATTTCAACTAATTTAGAGGATGTAGTTAATCCTGTTGACATGCTTTTCTTTTCTAAATGGCTTTAGTCTCAAGGAGAACTAAAAAAATATGGTTTCATCACTTATTATTAGATATGCAACAATCTGATTAAATGGGATTGGATTTGTTGATCACAAATGTGGTAATGATGCTCTTCTTATTTATTTAGGAGGTATCAAATACAGTCTTAATCAAGTTTATGTCAATGAATCAGGGATAAAGGAATGGGATTCAAAGCAGGAGGCATCTATGGATTTAATCCAGTAGGCAAGCATAAAAGGAGATAGAGGGCATCCAATTTGGAATACAAACAAACATATCCAACAAAGCCCATCCCCCAAAATGTGACCTTGCCTTCCCCAAAAAGGCCTCTAGGAATAAGAACCCTTTGCCCTCAATCTTTTCTTTTTCCACAAACTTCCACCCTCGAACTCCATGATCCATGAAACAACACAAAATGTGAGATATCTAACTACAAATAAAGCAAAATCTGAACTTTTTTAGTACTCACCATCAATTTGATCAGATCCTATAGACACCACCACTCATTCCTCCATCATTTTCCTTGAATAGAGTCAAACTAAGAGGGAGTGATAGAGAAGAAGAGAGAGAGCCAAAATCTAACTCTCCATTAAAAGACTCCTTGATATAGGTATTTATATATAGTAATATATATGTTTTTTGGTAGAGAATGGTCTATGTATGTATGTGTGTGTATATATATATAATATTTGGAAGGAAATGGCGAGTCTTCTTACATTTGATGATGGTGGTAGAGGGGAGGGGGCCTTGAAAGGATGGTGGATGAGGGAGGGGGGGCAGAGATGACCATAGTGGGGCCAAGGGGACGGGGGCTAAGAAGATGGTGGTGGAGGGGACGGGGGAGGTTTTATATGCAAAAAAGGTCTTAGCAGTCACCAGTGACAGTTAGAGTGGCAGCGATCTTCTCAGAGGTGACATGAGGGCAACTCATTAGCAATGTAGGAGGGTAGACACTGTGAGAGGAGAAGAGGAGCAGCACGGAAGGGATGTGTTTTGTTTTCATGGAGAGAAAGGGGCATGGGTGATTTTGTCCAAAGAAATTAATACTAGATTATCACATCTTTGATAATTTGGATAGCCATCCCTTCCTAAGGCAATCTAGATTACCTCTCATGAGGTAATCCAGATTACCATTGTAAGATAGATTACTATTAAAAATGTATACCAAATGCAGTTATTCAATGGGCCTAGTTTAAATTGCTAGCAATTGATAGATAGCTAGCTACCAAACATAACCTAAAGATGCTATTACCTAGGTCATGTTGACAAATCCCATCTCTTCGATGGCCATCATGGTTGGCTCAGAGGGCAGAAGCTGGGAGAAGTGATCGAAGGTCATGATCTTGAAGCCCCCTTCTCTCCTATCTTTTGCTTCTTGGCAATGGGAGCCTTCTCTTCTTCGCCATCGCCACCATGAACTTTTCCTTCATTGCTTCCACCATTGGCTCCTCACCTAAGCCCTTGGAGTTCTGGTCCCGTCCTCTTCATGCTCTTCCTTTTTTTCTATGTTGCTATCAATGGGATCTCCTCTTTGGCATGTGGTTTTGGTTTGTCCTTTCTCTTCATGGACTTCTTCTCTTTCTTCAACTCCATGGTGGAAATAGTGGATATTGATGGAGGGTGGAGGAGACAGAGAGTGCAGGAGGGGGAGGAGGAGGACTTGACAAGAGGGGTGGTGGAGGCCTGCTAAATAGCAGTGGTGATGATCGTGGGCAAGGGGGAGGATGTGGAGGACATGGGGGGAAGTTGTCAGGGAGGTGAAGGTGGGCAAAGGAAGTGGAGAGTAGTAGGGGAAGAGGAGGACTCGACGGAGGTGAGAGGAGAGCCCAACAAATGTGGAAAAAAGATAATGGTACTGTTCCCTTGATTGATGCCATTGTAACAAAAACTTGCTATTAGCCAAAACTATAACTCCTAATCCTATATAGCATATTAAGTATTTTTTTAGTGGGAATTAAGTTTAGAAAATATCAAAAATATTCTTAAATATGTACTCCTTTATGAGATGTTTCCAATTCTTGCATTTTCCTTTTTTTATAATAATATTATATTTCTTAAAGTCTCTCCCTGAAATTGATGATTTCACATGGAAATATTTTCCAAAACCCCATTTCACTTGAAACTCTATCCCTAAAATCAACCATCCCAAATGGAGATCTTTTCCATTTTGGCATTTCCTAATCCCATTTGACTTGGAACATAGGATGAAATTGACGATTCCATGAAAATCATTCCAATTTTGGCCTTCCCAAATCTCATTTGACTTGGAATATTGGTGCGAGCACCAAAGTTCTAAAGAGGCTTCAGTCTAATTCAATATGGCTTTAATTCTTTCATTGAACTTATGTCTTGTAAATAGAATCAGTTTACTTCTTTAATTGAATTTGAGTCATGTAATTAGAGTTGGGTTTATTTCAATTTGGTTTCTTTTGAGTCCAATTAGGATCAAATTGGTCTTGTATTTAGTAAGTTTAGTAGTTGGGTCCAAGAGAGGTTTGAAATTTGTTAAATGTAAGTAAGCTCACTTGAAGATGGAATGCACTCAACCACTTCAACAATTTAAGCCAAGGAGGATGCCACTTCAGCAAGCCATGTGGGATGTCATGTCAACCTCCCAACCATGTGGAGCACACCTCAGCAAGCTACCTCATCACATGCCACATCACCAAGAGGGATTCAAATTCAAAGTGGGTGGCCAAGGAGTTTTATCTTCCACCATTTTAGCTAGCTATTCCCATAAAATCTCCATGTAATTTGAATTCCACCCTTATAGCTGAGAACCTCCCATGAAAAGCTCCTTGTAATTCAAAATTTCAAAAGTCCTTGGAGGTTTATAAAATCTACTCCAAGCTCTCTTGTAAAGGATGATGAATTGAATGAAAAAAGTGAGTTTCTTTCTTCCATTTGGTGTTATCAAATGTCCTCCGAGAGGGAGTGGGTGAGAGGCCCTTAGCTACTTCAAAAAAGATCATCTTCCATGCCAATAGCCATTAGCAAATCTTCTAGTCCATCCAAGCACTCCATTCCAATGTCCAAGGTGCAAGAAAAGCCATTCCAAGAGGACTGGCCAAGCTACTTCCACTCCATCAAGTTCTTCTCAACTTCAACCATTATTTTATTAATATTCTACCTTTCAATCTCCTTCTTAACTCTGATATGGTTTGTGTAGGATCCACAGGATTTTTGATGCAGGACAAAAAGCGGGGGATCACTGGCGAGCGTAGAAATCACCACGGGATTAGGGCTTGCACTCAAGAATAGGGAACCAGGACATCACACCCACTCCAATCCGGAGAAAACTCAAAACTCAAGTTAAAATAATTTTTTGTTAATATTCATAATAAAAAAGATGTTTAATACAAGAGGGGAGGGGCAGTATTTATAGATTTATCCCAGAGTACATTACTTGAGGGCTAAGAAACCCTGACTTGTGGGCCAAAAAACCCTGGTGGACCGATCAACAATGGGCTTGTCTTGGGCTGGAGCTCTCTCTTGTGGGCTTGGTGGTAGGAAAGGGTCCGATGCATGAAGGCCAGCTCTGGTTGGGGAGGCCTAGTGAATCTCCAGATTGCTGACTCTCCTCTTGTACATGACTTGAATGGAAACTACATTGACTTAACTAGAGACTCGACTGGACTTGACTAGACTAAAAGACTGGACCTGCCTAAGTGGACTCAACTGGACTCAGTTGTCTCACTTTATTACAGAACTCAAATAAAATAAAATAAAATAAAATGGACTTTCAGGTCCCCATCATTTTCCTGCGGTGGGGAGAACTCGACTCCGTCGAGTTTGGGTGAGCGAGGGTTTGATGGAACGGAACCAATCACCAAAAGACTAGGTTCTTCACTTTTCTTCTTTTTTTGTTTCTTTTTTTTCCTCATATTTTATTTTTTTTATTGATTGCTCTAAGATCTGCATGGCTTTGCAATCCGTGTAGCTATGAAAGGCATGTAGCTTTGATATCTTTGCTGCTCTAAGGAGCATGCAACACAGGAGTCAGCAAAGGGGAACGATCTTGCATTCACGATCGTGCTGTGGCTTCTTCCTTCTTCTCTAGATGGATGAATGGAGGAACAGGGGAGGCTTCGAAGGGCCGTCCAGCAGGTGTTCGCCGGCAGCGACGCTGGGGCAGGATGACGGCTCGGCCGGCAGGGGTCATGGTAGAGGCGGCTGGATCGGTAGCTGGGTCGGTGGTGCGCTTCCAGTAGATGGCAAGGGAGGATTCGTAGGTGAGGAGCTTGTGGAGGAGGATGGTAGACATGGCAAGGATCTCGAGGTGGGGGGAGGAGTGGAGGAGGGTGGCAAGCTTGGCGGCGAGGGTGTCGGATTGGAGGTCGCGGTAGAGATGGAAGAGGGACTCCGCCTGCAATCGCTTGTCGTTGGCAGAGGACATCAGCTGGGTGACGAGGGCCTCGAAGGGCGCCGGGTCAACGCCTAGGATCACCGCCAGCTGCTGCTGGTCCATCATCGTAGGGCACGGTCAGAAGCTAGGGTTTCGGGGAGGGGTGGCGGTGGATGGGATGCCATGGTCGGCCGCGCGGCCAATGTCGGGGTCAGCGAGGGCGGCGGCGGTGGCCTGGGCCTTGGTGAGGGACTCGTCGGAGAAGGGGAGGGTCACGAGACGGAGGCTGAAGAAGGATTCGGGCATGAACTTCTGGATCGGAAGGGCTTTGATACCAAGTTGATGCAGGATGAGAAGCGAGGGATCGCTGGCGAGCATAGAAGTCACCAGGGGATTAGGGCTTGCACTCAAGAACAAGGAACCAGGGCGTCACACCCACTCCAATCCGGAGAAAACTCAAAACTTATATCAAAATAATTTTTTGTTTGTATTCATAAGAAAAAAGATGTTTAATACAAGAGGGGATGGACGGTATTTATAGATTCACCACAAGGTACATTACTTGAGGGCTAAGAAACCCTGACTTGTGGGCCAAGAAACCCTGGTGGACCAGTCAACAGTGGGCCTGTCTTGGGCTGGAGCTCTCTCTTGCAAGCTTGGTGGCAAGAAAGGGTCCAGATGCATGAAGGCCAGCTCTGGTTGGGGAGGCCTGGTGAATCTCTGGGTTGCTGACTCTCCTCTTGTACATGACTTGAATGGAAACTACATTGACTCGATTGGAGACTCGACTGGACTTGACTAGACTAAAAGACTGGACCTGCCTAAGTGGACTCAACTGGACTCAGTTGTCTCACTTTACTACAAGACTCAAATAAAATAAAATAAAATGGACTTTCAGGTCCCCATCAATTTTCAGGTTCTAAAGAAGAGGGTCTTCCAAGACAAGAAACAGAGACAAGAAGTCCCAACAACTGAAAGAATCTCTGTCATCCAAGGGCTTCATCCTTGAGTGTAACCTTTCCAATCTTTGAGATGTTAATGCATGGTTACCCCTCTTTCAGTATTTTTCCAGATCTGAAATATTAGATTAATTAGGCCCTATCCTATGTGGTTTCTTAATCATGAAGATCCATTTCTCTTTAATATTGTGAAGGGTCTCATTTAGGACTAGTTTACATGCAAATCCCTTCATGATAGTTTCTATTCTTTTACATGGAAAGTAGCCTAGCTTTACTTCATTTTTCATTTAATTGTTACTATCTCCTCTTAGATTGCATCTTTCCATTTCATCCCACATCAAATATGCTAATATATTTTGAGAATTTCTCTACAGACATGTAGGTTTTAATAGATTTTCTTCTTACCTCACCTTCGTTTTCCTTTTTTCCTCACCTTTACTTAGTTGTTCTTCTTACTTTATAACTAACACCATTTTGTTCTTCGTCTAACTACTTCAAGCCATCAACATATTTTTCTTTTTTATTCTTATCTCAGTAATAGGTTATTCATCACCCATTACTTGAATTTAAACAAACTCATCTATATTTATGAATGGCTTTATCTAGCTTTCTAATAGTAATGGATTCTAAAGATATTGAAAATTTTGTTTTCATGGCTGTGTGCAGTTATGATGGCTAGGGCCACATTATTTTAATTTCACATGACTTAACCTTTAATTACATTTTTAGTGAAATAATAGAGATGAAAATATCTATCCCCTGTAATGATAGATATCAAATTCTACATTTTTAACAATTCTAGAATACTTGTTAAGCTCATGGTGGATAAGGATGTTAGGAATATGTACCATATACATCTCAAGTTAAAAGCTGCTATTCCACTTGAAACTTGCTGATATGGCTAGAGATGACTACTAAGTCGGATAGATTTAAGTTTCCTTTCATTGAGTATGGACACTTCAAAACCTATAAAATGAAGAAGATACAAAATCCGGTCATGAAGGGGTGGTTCCCCATGGTGGACCCATCGATACCTAAGGTAGTCTCACATGAAAGCAAACAAAAAAGAGAGGAAACTGTAGCTTCTATGCAGGTGGTGTAGTGGTGAAGCAATAGCAAGATGGAGTGGAAGTAGGCAAGGCAGTGAAGATGGCCATAGGTGAGGCAATGGAAGTGGCAAATTGTCATGGTGGAATGTAGGTGAGATGATGTAAGTGGGCTCTAGTAAGGCTCAGGAGAGTGAACGAGGCTTAGGTGAGGCAAGGTAGTCCTAGCCTTCACTTAGAGATTTGGAACTCTCAGGTGCTCTTGGAGGACTATCAAGTCTCTCAAAAGGCTTAGGACCTTTAGGGATACTTTCCTGGGAAAATCCTTATGGAAAAAGGATTTCTAGTAGAATCTCTAGAGGAGGACTTCAGAGGAACTTACTCGAAGGGTCCAAGGAGCAAATTTATAAGCAAGGTATATAGAGTACCTAGCATCTATAGGATGTGCAATGTAAGGAGTGGTGGTTGGCATGTTGGAGTGCATGCCCTTGGAGGAGTGGCTAAAAATGGCATGGAGCTGATCTATGTGACAGGCATGCTTCCATAGGCATGCTTGAATTAATAAAGAGTGGTCGGTACTATAGAGCCATGGTGCAAAGTCACCTGCCCCCTATAAGAAGAAGGCATGCCGAACTTCCTTGCATGATGACTGAGACCATGTGTCGAGATCCAAGAAGTTTGCTTACTATGCTAAACTAGTAGGTGGGACGGCTTAGAGCTAAGCTGGTAGATGAGGTGGCCTGGAGCTAAGTTCGTAGATAAGATGGTAATCCATGCAGAGTCCACGTAAGCTTGGCCATTTCTAGATGCATCATATATCGCCCACTTCCTAGGATGAGGTATCTCCTTTATCTCGAGCATAAGAAGTGGTGGTTGAAGACTGCATGGCTCGACACCGGGCCTTCTCTCGTAGAAGTCAATCACTTAGAGTACTAGCAGGTTGAAGCATTTGGGGGATGCCTTGCTTCATATCGAGTGAGGGATGGATGCTATTGTCATGGGATGCATGTGACTAAGGTATGGTATGAAGCATCGTGTCTAGCTAGATTATGTGCATCTACCATATTTAATAAGGTATGGGCAATGATTCAGAGTGATGATGGTGGCTCGAGGCTCAAGGTGATGGTGGTTTGAGCAAAATAGCATGCCTACTAGGGAGTAAGCACATGTCCCTCAGTGAATTAAAATCAGCCACTATGATGCCTAAACTGCCACTACTAATCTGATGCTTTAGATAAGAAGTGAGATGCCATCCTCTCATATCTGCTATCTAATAGAGTGCCCAAAGTGTTTGATACCAAGGAGACTTGCTACTACTATGAGAGGTGTTGTGACAAATGTGGTGGGTTCTCTTCTTCCTTCTTCGCCTTTTTTTTCCCTCCGTTCTATTTTCTTTGTATGTTTTTGGGTTCTACAATGAGATCGATGGTGGTGGAAGACACTCCCTAGGAGATCAAGCCCATCCTAGACGAGGACTTGGTGAGGATCTTGGAGGAGTTTATCATCCCTGTGTCATTAGTTAAGCTCAAGTTGCCGGGTCCTTCTAAGAGGATGACCATGGGATCAACAACCCAAGTGGTGTTGCACGAAGGTGCATTTAGGGGTGGATTGAGGTTTCCACTTCCTTCCATCATCACCAAGCTACTTAGGTGGTACCAGGTGTGCCCCATATAGCTGGTTCCCAATGCTTGGCAGCTAATCATGGAATTTGTCATACGGTGAAATGTGGGGGGATGACCTGTGCACTGGTCTTTCGAGCCTTTTTCTAGTTAAAGTATAGTATGAATGGCTGGTGGTATGCCTCGCTGAGTAAGGGGTACCAGTTTCCAAAGGATCTGGCCATGGTGTACCATTGGAAGGGCTAGTTCTTCTTTACAACTTCCATGGTAGCCTTGCCATTTTCGACTACCTAGGGGATGCCGAACAGAACAAGGATTCAGGACTACCTGGAACTGCAATTTCTAGAGAGGACAATGGTGCTAAGACTGGGGACAACCGATATTCCTCTCCTTAAGGATCTTTTATGAGAGGATCTTTTGATAGCATTATGTCGCAGGGATTCACTTGCTGCTACTAAGTGCTTCTCTAGGCTTCTTTGAGTTGTTCCATCCTTTCAAAAACTAGAAATGATTATCTATCTTCTAATAGGACTATCACTTCAGAGGGTGGAGGCTGCAACCTAGTGGCCAACTTCACCTGTAGAGGACAAAAAGGGGAAGAGGGTTCTAGATGAGTCGAAGAGGATGCCGAAGGCTGAGAAGCGACAATAATGCTTAGAGGACACACTTGTCCCCTAGGTAGGCAAGGCTTTTTCTAGGGCCACTGGCTCTCTAGTTAAGAAGCTAGCAATTATGGTTGAGGAGATTCTAGAGGTTCCACGCAAAGCTATAGAGACCACTGGCAAGGCAGCCAAGATGGCGGAGATGGGCTGTGGCACCATTATGGCCATGGATCAAGCCACAAGTGAGGTTTGTGGGGCCTCGAGTGAGGCTAGTGATGACCATATTGGGAATGTACAGGAGGTCACTATGCTACCCACCATGAAGGACAAGGCTTTGAGGAGACACCGCCCGAAAGTGATGAAGGAGAAGCAACAAGCTACATATAGCCTTAGAGCTCTTGATGGGGAGGCTTGTTACACAATGCTAAAGAAGTTTGTGCCTTTTGTTTTCATAGAGGAACTTCTTTAGGAGGACATCCCAGAGAGTATTAAGCAACTCATTCATGGTCTGATGGTGGTAAAATCATCAAGCTTGAGTTTTCTACTTTCGAAGAATTTTTGTAGCAACTTGACTGATGGTTCTTTTATAGACTACCTTGTAGTGTGGGGTGAGCTTCAGCATTTGGTGAAGCTGGAGATGACTAAGAGCAGGCTCTCCAGCATATCTCTATGCTGGAAAGCAAATGAAACAATGCTATGAAGGAGCTGAGCATCATCTCTAATCAGCTGATCACCAAGAAGAACCAGAATGAAAAAATCACAAGTGACGTTGCAGTGGAACAAATTTGGGTTGGAGACCTCTAGGCTGAAGTTGACAGGCTAAAGAAGGACATGGCCTGGTGGAAGAATGAGGCCACCCAACTCAATAGGGAGCTAGCCAGGATCGAAGATGAGGTAGTGAGGATGAAGAAGTCACTCGCCTAGGCTGAGGTGAAGCATCCAGATTGAGGGCCTCGCTTGTCAATGTAGAGGGCGAGGCAAATATGTTGAAAGAAGAAACAACTAAGCTACAAGGGTCACTTATTGATGTAGAGGGCGAGGCAACCAGGTAGAGGGAGGAGATGGCCAAGATATAGGAGAACCTCACCGAAGTAGAGGGCAAGAAAACCAATCAAAGGGAGGAGAAGGCTAGGCTACAAGGGCTGCTCACCGAAGCCACAAAGAAGGCCTCCCTTGGTGAGCATCGGGCCACGATCGCTATTGTGGTGGTTGAGGCCTTCTAAAAGGGAGAGGACTTCTGCCAAGAACTACTAGAATCTTGTTAAGACACCTTTGCCAAGGAATTTGGTGAGATAGGAGAAAGGTGGCAAAGCACTATCCTGAGGTCAGTCTTGGCATGCTATTTTTAGGGAGGTCATCTTCTGGTGGTGAGTCTGGTAGCTTTGAGGTAGAGGAGGGTGGTGAAGCAACATCACCAGCTCCATAATTTCTAATTTTGTTTTGTTTTTGGTCTTTCTTCCTTTAGCAAAGAAATTATCAAGTTGTCTGTACTGAAGATTCACTTGAAATGGAATAAGAAATCCTTTTATTTTTATCTTTTTTTATGCTCTTTCCTTTTTAGAGTATTTTGATGCAAGGCTTTGCATTTTTTTGCATTCTCTAAGAAGGAGTTATATGTCGGTTTGTCAAAGGTTTGATCATCAAAGAAGAGGAAGAGGAGTAGCTGCCAAGAGGTGGCTGTTGAGAAGGCCAGGGCAGAAGCTATGGGAGAGTGGATGGAACTTGTCCCCCCATGAGCCATGCCCTTCCTACTTTGATGCTGGAATCCCTCTTTGGGATCACCAAGACTAGTCTTGAGGCTAAGGTGGAGATGAGCGACCAACCCATTGAAGTGAGGTGGGATGCTCAGCCGAAAGTAGAGTTTGGTGGCCATACTATCGAGGAAGGCAAGGTTGGTCCTGAGGAGGAGGCACCTTTACCCTTGCAAGGTTCGATAGAACTCTCTCTGGAGGTAGAGTCAACTTCAAAAGGAGGGGTGATGCAATTGGGTGATGACAACATCCTAATGGAGGCTTCTGACAAACATGGCGAGGCATGCACAATCATGGTGGCTTCTCCGGTGATAGCGAATGAAGAGGTGGAATCTTAGGTAGTAGTGGAGGCATTGCTAGTGCCGTCCAGGAGTCCAGTGTTTATAGAAGAGCTGCTAGCTATTGTTGAGTCTGCTAGCCCTTCTATTAGCATACTAGAGCCTCCTATTACAACACTTTCCCCCCACTAGGCAACCAAGAAGGGTGGCTAGGATGTCATGAAGTATGGAGGGCTTGCATTGGATGTTACTTCTCCAGTTGATGCCATGGTGCCACGATGTACATCAATGGAGGAGGCACTAGCTATTGGAAATTGGTGTAGGATTTCATGCAAGTATTTTAATTTTTCTTAAAAATCAAGTTGAAGAAAATTTGATTAAAAATCCTTTTGAATCAAAAAATCATCATAGGAATAATTTTAAAAACCCTACACAGGATCTTGATAAGATATGTAATATAAAAAATAAATTAGCATGCATCGATCTACCCGATACATGTTGTAGATCTAATCGATAATCATCACTATAGATGGAACATGATAAGGGCTCTTCATGTTGCTTCATACCACATAGGGTGTCCTGCCTCTACAGATTGTCCACATAAAGCTTTGATGTGACCAACCTCCTCGAACTGCTAGATCCGTATGAAAGGCCGCAGGATGGCTAAAATAATTTTTTTCTTTTTATCTTCTTAAACCCTCTAAGAAAATCAAGAAGTAGAGGAAAAAGAGGATTAAGAGGTGTGAGACACAAAAAAAATATGAGGACTTTCTTTTATTTTATTTCTTCCTCTCCCCCTAAAACCCTAGGGCTAGATCCATTCCATGCCTAATTCTTGTTTCATGCTTACTATCCCCCCTTCTTGTTTGTTGTGGTTAGTTCTCCTTATGATCTCATTGTAAAACTCCTCACTTCTTGTTTCACAACATCAAGAAAATCCAAATAAAAAATGGCATCAAGAAGAGACCAAGATAAGAAGGGATAAGGGAATAGATTAGGATAAGGTCTAGAGTTTCAATCATATTAAAACACTATCAAGAAGAGTTCAAAAACCATTCAAATGAAATCTAATTTTATCCTAATCAAATGATAATTGTGGAGGGCATGGAATCTTAATTTTGGTGAGGGATTTCTCAAGCAAAAACCAAGAAAGGCATGGAGATAAATAAGGGAAGAAAATAGGTGGCGTTAGGTGGGTTTCTTGATTATGACTTGGTCAAAATAGATCCTAATCCTAATTAAAATTGGTTTGGCCCATTTAAATAACTTGAACTTAATCCAATTATATCCCAATTAACTTAATTAATTTTCAATCAAATCAAAAATTAATCAGGCCCAAGTCCGAATCAAACAAGAATAAAACCCCTTGGTGATTAGGTCATTATATAACTAATTGGGTGAGATCTAATTGAACCAATTTTAATTAGACTTGACCCAAACCTCTTTGCTTACTCAAATTGAGCCAATTAGAAATCTAATTACAAATTAATTCTTCTATAATTAATTATTATTTATTTATTTATTCATAATATTTGTATTAGGTTAATTATCAATCAAATTGATAATTATACACTTGAACGATTCTTAATCATTAATCAGCCATCATGATCGGTCATAAACTTCTATTATGTATGACTCCAAAGGTTTGAGCACTAAGCTAATAGCCCAGGAACCAATTCTTAAATTAATCGATATGACCATCTAGTAATAGCACCCGATGTGATGCAGAACTATATATGCATGCAGATTATTTTTGTGTTTTTTTATATCTTAAGATGTATGTTTGAATCCCGAAGATTAGACCAAGAAACTAAGTAGAGAGTTCTATATGAAATTAAGAAGCAAAAAGCATGCATAACAGGACCTAAAAGCAATAAAAAGTGGATCGCCGAGGCTGAAAAGTCTCGATTGAGCTAGTTCATCTTCAATAATAGGACTGGCAGGTAGAGGGGGTGTACCTGACAATGGTTGATGCACCTGGTGAAGATCGTATGTGAAGGGGTCGCTCACTCCCGGATGCAGCCTGAAAAATCGAGCCTGAGACCTGCAGATTCTTGGCTTTCAACTCGGTGATCCAATTGCTGCCCGGCTGGAGTCGTTGGATTCGTAGGAGTCAAGGGAACTACAAACAACCTTTCACTGGTGAGAAAACATAGCAAGGATGAAATAAAAAAGGAAAAATAGCAAGGGGAAGATGAGATATGGAGTTGGTGGCCAGGGTTTGGAGAACTGGATGGCGGCTGGAGGCTGGGTGCAAAACACTGGGAAGAAGGATGGGCTCACACAGAATCCCTTTTTAGCACACAATAGGTAGCACACAGCAAAGTTATAAACTCAATATTATTTCATGAAAAGATATTGAATTTATAACTTTGCTGTGTGCTACCTGCTGTGTGCTAAAAAGGGATTCTGTGTGAGCCCTTCCTTCTTCCTAGTGTTTGCGCCCATCCTCCAACCTCCATCCAGCTCTCCAAACCCTGGCCGCCAACTCCATATCTCATCTTCCCCTTGCTGTTTTCCCTTTTCTATTTCATCCTTGCTTTGTTTTCTCACCCGTCAAAGGTTGTTTGTAGGTCCCTCGACTTCTATGAATCCAACGACTCCAACTGGGTAGCAATTGGATCACCGAGTTGAAAGCCGGGAATCCGCAGGTCTCAGGCTTGATTTTCCAGGCCGCATCCAGGAGTGAGAGCGACCCCTTCGCATATGATCTTCACCAGGCACATCAATCATTGTCAGGTACACCCCCTCTGCCTGCCAATCCCATTATTGAAGATGAACTAGCCCAACCGAGACTTCTCAACCTCGGCAGTCCACTTTTTATTGCTTTTAGGTACTGTTATGCATGCTTTTTGCTTCTTAATTTCATATAGAACTCTCTACTTAGTTTCTTGGTCTGATCTTCGGGATTCAAACATACATCTTAAGATATAAAAAAAAACATAACAATAATCTGCATGCATATATAGTTCTGCATCATTTGGTATCAGAGCCTGTTCGGGCTTAGTTCTCTTTGCATATTCGGATCGGGTGCTTCACCATGGCCATCCGGTCATAGGAGACTAGTAGGGCTGCAAAACCCTCTTTCCCAATTGACGGGATCTCCAATGGCAGTAGGGGTGCTACTGTGAATTGACCCCTGAAAAAGAACACAAAGAGTTCCTTTAGGTTTTTTCCATTTTCGGCCTTCTCAGTATATACCCTGTTGTTTTGATTGTTTCTATCCACAGAAACCTTAGAAAATTCTAAGATTTGTTTTGCTAGATTTCTAATTATTCATATTAATTTCCATAATTTTCTCAGAAATTATTTCAGTCTATGGGTTTTCTCCCAACTGAAACATTCCCCGAGAACAGTTCTGCTCTATTTTGGCAGCAAAGCCGACTTCAGAAAGTTCAGGATTTTTTTAGTATAATCTGTGCATATATTTAATTTTAGAATATTTCTTGCATATCATATCATAATCTGTAATTATCTTTCTATTTAAGAAAATTCAAAAACACAAAAAAAATTTACATATATTCAAAACTCCAAAAATAGCTAAACCCTAATTTGCATTTTCATCTACCTGCCATCATTGCATAAAATATCTTAAGGGCACTTTCTATATGTCAGATAAGGGGAGGAGTTGATAACCTCTCCTTAGCCCAAAACCACATCCCTTGCATTCGGTCCCAAGCCTATTCTAAAATTAACTAGACTTAATTTGCCCTAGTGGCTAGGGACACCCATCGGTCGAGTTCTGTCACTATGGGATGACTAGTGCACCCAATTCATTTCTTATTACTAGATACTGGTATCTAGGCAAAAGGTACAGTGTCAAACAACCTAAGCAGATCGGTGGTTCCTTAATTGGGTCCCTACGAGAGCAGGGGGCCTCCCACCATCCCACCTCTTACCTGGCCAGATTGAAGGACTAGGATTTGAGTTGTGTGTAAGTTGAGTCAACCCATTCTGATTGGACTCTAGGTCTAGGCAGCTGTAGTCGAGTCAGTGTTGAGTCTTGCATGAGCACTAGATCAAGAACATCATATCACCCACCATCTCTCCCTTTGGCTGAATCCATGGATAAGCTGGAAACTCAAATTCAAGCCCTTGCACACCAAATGGCCTAGATGACTACCCAGATGACTCAGTTGACCCAGTCCAATACCGATAGCCTCAACCCAACTCAACCTAGTGTGACCATGGAGTCCAATCCTAGGAGAACCCAGTACTCTGACCCATATAGGGAGTCCAACCCTAGGAGAACCCAATACTCTGACCCATATAGGGAGCCCAACACTAGGAGAACCCCATACCATGATCCATCCTTAGAACCTAACCATAAGAGACCCAATTATGATTACATGAACCAAGATGAATGACCCATTAGGAGCACCCAACCTTATGCACCCCTGTTTGATGGAAGACTAGATCCTAAGGTGTATATTGAATGGGAGGATATGAAGGATCAGTACTTTGAGTATACTAGGATGTCAGAGTTAGAAATGATTAGTTTGGCTACACATGGGTTAATCAGATATGCTAAGAAACATTGGGAACATACTTAGGATGAATGTTATTGGAAAGGAGAATAGATAAATACCTGGAAAGCTATGAGGAGTAAGTTGAGAAAATAGTACCTAGGTCCATTTTATGAGCATGAACATTCAGCCCAATGGTGCAACTTGAGACGGGGTGACAAAACTGTGTCTAAATATATTGACCAATTTAAGGAGTTTATTAGAAAATATAGCACAGTTGAACCTGAGTTTATGACCATATCGAGGTTTAGGTATAACCTACGTGAGGACATTAGTTGGGAATTGTGTCACTAGCCGATTGAGGACTTAGAGGAAGCCTATCACAGAGCCTTGGAATTTGAGTCAAACCAGAAGGAACTCATATTTAGTCAAACTGAGTCCAACAAGAATAACCCTCCTACACCCCAGACCCATAACACCGAACCCATGACCTTTGAACCCATAGGCCATAGACCTAAACCCCATAAGGTTAGTATCCCTAGATGTGAGCCTAGGGTATCTGTGTGATCCCTTCCCCTTCTTCCCAGGGTTTTTGTGGATCCCTGATTTGGGCATCTATGTGAGCCCAGGGTATCTGTGTGATCCCTTCCCCTTCTTTTCAAGATATCTGTGTGATCCCTAGGGAATCTGTGTGAGCACTTTGTTATGTGCTTGTCCTCGGAGAATCTGTGTGAACCCCAATTATCTTTCTGAAGCCTTAGCCCTCTTCTTTCTTCCTCCAGACAAACCCTAATCCCTTGGTGACTTCTATGCTCGCAAGCGATCCTACCCAACGAATCTGTCCCACATCACGATGTCTGGATAGGTCGAATGATTATAAAATAACATTCAAGAACTCAAGTATATGGTTACCATTTAATTCATCCTTTTGACTCAATGCTTAGGATGACTTCAGAGTCAACTACCAACTCCTAAATAGTGCATATAGATGTGTCTCAACTTAACAAATCTTATGAATGCTAATAAGGATTACCCTGGCTAAGGTTTAGCTAAATTGAGATATAGCAGAGCATTTTCTCCAATACCTTGGAGTGGTCAATCCTATCTTAACTCATACACTGATTTAACAAGTACTTGACTATACTTAGAAACTTTCTGTCACTGAATTAAAAATCCAGGTAGTCTAGCATCAAAGATAGTGAGTTGCTTGTAAGTCACTAGGGTGATCTTAAGTTAGAGGGACACTTATATCCATATCTTTCTAAGGGATACTCTTGACAGCAAAGTACTCTACTGAGTTGATCACATTTAGTGAATGTAAACCTACACTCACGTATATGTCACACCAGTATTTTTATACTCCTTGGTTATGAGGATAACCAACCCATATGGTATACAATGACCTATACTCGATAAACATTATCATCCTAAATAATAATATATCATTTGGTCATGAATAGATTTAAGAACTACATAACAAATCTTCCTTTGTCAAATAAAAATAGATCTAAGGCCTTCATTATAGAAGAGTTCATAAAGAAAGATATATATAATATGATGAACCGTAAAAAAATAACTTTTATTTAATAATGATTTATGTATAAATTACAAGGAGCTCAACCACCTACGACCTAGATGATTAGCTTTAAAACATATTTTCTAACAACTCCCACTTGGACTAGAGCCATCAGAATAGTATTAAATATCCATCTTTCACATGTGATCATCGAACTCTTTGATTTTGATGGTTTTAGTAAATAGGTCAGCCAAGTTCTCATTTTCATCAATCTTCTAAATATCAATATCATCTTGATCCATGATCTCTTAGACAAGATGGTAGCGATGCAAAATGTGCTTGGTCCATTGATGAGCCTTTGGTTCCTTCACTTAAGCTATGGCTCTAGTGCTATCATAATATAGAACAACTAGACCATCAATGAAGGGTGCCACTCCAAGCTCATTAATGAACCTTCATAGCCAAATAGCTTTCTTTGCAGTATCATATACTATAATGTACTTTGTCTCGCATATTGAATCGATCATAGTATATTGCTTGAAACTTTTCCAGCAGTTTGCTCCTCCATTCAAGATAAAAACATAACCTGATACACTCTTGCTATTGTCCCTATCTAACTAAAAACTCAAGTTAGTATAACTAACTAGTTTCTAGTTAGAATTTTTATAAATAAGCCACTAGTCCTTAGTATTTTTCAAATACTTAAGGATAGTTTTATGACTTTCTAATAGTTTCACCTGGATCAAATTGGTATCTACTCACTACCCCTAGTGAGTATGCTACATCTGGTCTTATATATGTTATGGCGTACATAATAGATCTCACTACTGAGGCATATGGAATTCTACTCATATATACTCTTTCTTGAGAAGTTGTCAGACAATCCTTCTAAAAGAGATTAATTCTATGGCCTATCAAAAGATAGCTTTTCTTGGAATTTACCATATTGAACTGCTTTAGCACAGTCTCAATATACGTGGATTAGGTTAATCCTAGTAACCTTTTAGATCTATCCCTATAGATTTTTATCCCAAGGATGTAGGATACTTTTTCCAAGTCCTTTATGAAGAATTAAGATAATAGCCATACTTTTATTTTTTGCAATGCAGAAATATCATTCTCAATTAAGAGAATGCCATCCACATACAAAATAAAAAATACTACTATTAAACTATTAGCCCATTTATATATGCAGGGCTCTTCTCCGTTCTTAGTTAAGCCATACGTTTTGATCACCTTATCAAAATGCATGTGCCAACACCAAGATTCTCGCTTTAATTCATAAATAGATCTCTAAAGCTTGCACACCTTTGATTTATCTATGGATGTGAACCTTTTAGGTTGTATCATATACACCTCTTCTTTTAGCTCTCTATTTAGGAAAGTGGTTTTCATATCCATTTGCTAGATCTCAAAATCAAGATGTACTGCTATTGCAAGCATAATATGAATAGACTTGAATATAGCCATATGCAAAAATATCTCGTCATGGTCAATACCATAACATTGATGATATCTATTGGCAACCAAGCAGGCTTTATAGATCTCCACCTTCCCATCTGCATCCCTTTTTCTTTTGAAAATCTACTTATACCCCATGAGTTTTACTCCTTCAGGTGGGTCAATGAGTGTCCATACATCATTGACTTTCATGGACTCCATTTCAAACTTCATGGCTTCAAGTGATGCAGGATGAAATGGAATGATGCAATCTAGGAGGAGATAGTAGTAACTAAATGAAAAATGAAGTGAAGCTAAGCTACTTTTCCATGTAAACAAAACTGAAATCTTCATGAAGGGATTTGCATGATAAACTAGACTTGAATGAGAACCTTCAAAGTAGTAAAGAGAAAGGATCTTTGTGGCTAAGAAACCACACAGGCTAGGACTTAATTACTCTAATATTTTAGATCTGAAAACATTTAAAGAGGGGTACTCGGTCATTAACATTTCAGCGATTGGAAAGATTACACTTAAGGATGAAGCTCTTGGATGACAAGGAGATTCCTCTAGATGGTAGGGCTTCTGTCTCTGTTTCTTGTCTCGGAAAACATTCTTCTTTGGAACCTAGAAATCCCGGGGATCCTACACAAACTATATTAGAGTTAAAATAGAAATTGAATGATGGAATACTAATGAATTGAATGTTGAAGTTGAGAAGAAATTTGGTGGAGTGGAAATAGCTTGGCCGGCCTCCTTTGAATGGTTTCCTTACACCTTGGAAGATGGAATGAAGTGATTGGATGGAATGGAAAATAAGCTAATGGTTCTTGGCATGGAAAATGGCTTTCTTGAAGTAGCTAAGGGCCTCTCACCCACTCCCTCTTGGAGGACATTTGATAACACAAATGGAAGAGAAGAAACTTTAACTTTTCATTCATATGATCATCCATTTACAAGAGAGCTTGGAGTAGATTTTATAAGCCTCCAAAGAACTTTGAAAATTCAAAATACATGGAGCTTTTCATGGGAAGTTACTAGCTATAAGGGTGGAAATTCAAATTACATGGAGATTTTTATGAGAATGGCAACTTTAGCTAGCTATAATGGTGGAAGGTTGAAACCCCTTGGCTGGCTCCTTTGAATTTGAATTCTCCTTGGTGATGTGGCATGTGGTGATGTGGCTTGATGAGGTGTACACCAAGTGCTTGGGAGGTTGACATGGCATCCAACAATGCTTGCTGAAGTGGAATCCTCCTTGGATTAAATTGTTGGAGTGGTTGAATGCATCCAATCTTCAAGTGAGTTTGCTTATATTGAACCAATTCCAAACCTCTCTTGGACCCAACTACTAAACTCACTAAATACAATACCAATTCGACCCTAATTGGACTCAAAAACCCAAATGGACTCAAAAGAAACTAAATTGAAATAAACCCAACCTAATTACCTGACTCAAATTCAATTAAAGAAGTAAAATTACTTTATTTACAAGATATAAGTTCAATAAAATAATTAAAGCCATACTGAATTAGACTGAAGCCTCTTTCGAACTTTGGTGCCCGCACCAGTTCTCCCGGGGTGGGAGGAACTCGACCCTATCAAGTATGGGCTGGTCTGACTTTGATACCTTTCTAGCAGGTCTGGATCAATTTGTTGTAGATCCTCTCGGGTGATCTAGGAATCCTCGGATTCGGGTCTTCCTTACCATCGAACCAGATAACGTTGATAGCCCTTATTTCTGGTGGTAATTACCTGGTCATCCAAGATACATTCAATCCTATCTCTCCGTTCTGGCTATGGTGCTGGTGGACACTCAGGTAGGGTTTCGCTCTCAAAGGCTGGATAAGGTCCAAAAGGCTCAGTAAGAATTAATGCCGGCTCTTTGTATTTTTTCATATCAGAAATATTAAATGTTGAACTAATGCCATAATCCGGTGATAACTCTAATACGTATGTATTAGGTCCAACTCTCTTTAATACTTTGAAAGGTCCAGCTCCTCGGGCATGCAGTTTCTTGATAGTTCCCGACGAGAACCTTTCAGGTTTGTGTTTAACCATTACAGAGTCTCCTACATTGAATTCTTTCATTCGTTTACGTGAATTGGCCATATGCATATAGACTTCATTACTCATTTGAATGTTCCTACTAATCTCCTTATGCAAGTCCTTAATATGCTGTGCATATGACTCGGCGGACTCAGACATTCGTGCATGAGTGGGTAATGGAATGAGGTCGATAGGTCTCCTAGGTTTATAACCATGGACAATCTCAAAGGGACTCTTACCAGTAGACCTGTTGACTGAACTGTTATAAGCAAATTCAGCACGAGGTAATAGCAAATCCCAGTCTCCCAGACTTTCTCCAACAAGACACCTCAATAAGTTCCCTAGACTTCTATTTACTACTTTGGTCCGTCCATCAGTCTGGGGGTGGTAAGCAGTTGAGAAATTCAGTTTTGTTCCTAGTAGGTGCCAAAGAGTTTTCCAAAAGTAACTAGTGAAACAGACATCCCTATCAAAAACAATGGTCTTAGGTAGCCCATGCAATTTGACTACTTGATCAAGAAAAAGCTTGGCTACCCTGGAGGTATCAAAAGTTTGGGAACAGGGTATAAAATGGGCCATCTTTGAAAATATGTCGACCACTTCAAAGATTGAATCATGTTTCCTAAGGGTCCTTGGCAACCCTAAAACAAAGTCCATGCTAAGATCCTGCCATGGACACTCAGGCACAGGTAAAGGAGTGTATAACCCGGTGATTTGTCTTTGATGTTTGGCAATAGCACATGTCCTACATCAGGCAACAATATTGGCTACATGTCTCTTAAGGCCTGGCTAGTAAAATTTCTCCTCAACTATTAATATGGTCTTATTTCTTCCAAAGTGGCCAGCCAATCCTCCAACATGAATTTCCCACACTAAGAAGTCTCTAATTGATGTTCGTGGGATACATAGCTTATTGTCCTGAAAAAGAAAACCATCACGTAAAGTGTAATCACTAAATATGCTAGATGGTCCATGTTGAAGAGTTTGATGAACTTCACTAAAGTCAGGACAATTGGGGTGTTGTTCCTTCTGTTGGGTTCGGGAACCAGTGCGGAAGTGTGGATTTCAAAATTTTATGAAATCAGGTCCGAACCCTAATCCCAAAATCTCCTTATTAGCAATTAAAACTGTAACTACATGCATGTCCAAATTTAAACATAGTTTAGATACTAACCTCAGATCGCTATTTCCAGTCTGATGTAGAAATAAACTCCAAATTGAGTAACCTTTTGAACACACCAGGCGTCCACTTGTCCGCCCTCCGATGGTGATCCACACGGGCAGATGATCAAGACAGTGACTCCTTAATTGGGTTCCTTCCAATCAAGTTCTATCCCAAGAACTTGATATATGGGCTATTGGCTAGGACTCCTCTAGCCAAACTGGGACTAAACCTTCTCTCTTACCCTTCTCCTAGTCTTTTAGCAACTTTGGCCCCTTAAGACACTCTTGTCTTAAGAATAAGCCCTTGTCCTAAAATGAGACAAGGCTTGTCTTGGAGGGAGAAGAAAATTAAGACAAGATTGTCTTAATGTAAGAAAGAAAGAAAGGAGAGGCGCCTTCTTCCTTTACCATCGGAGAGTTTCTCTCTCTGACTCTCCTTCTGTTCTGAGACTCGACAGAGCCTAGGCTCTGTAAAGGAATCAAAGAGGAAAGAGAGGAGGGGGAAACAATCTTCTGGAGAGGGAGAGGGAAAAAGAAGCAAGGCTTCGCCGTAGAAAATTTGGAATGATTTTCACGGTGAAGTCTTCTCCTTAAATAGGCGACAGAGAGGCGCCTTCTCACCTGTTAATCATCCTCTCACGTCCCTCTCTCCCTTCTCACGTCCTTTCCCTTTATCTCACGGCCCTTGGGATTAATCTCACGGCCTTTGGGATGGGAAGACGTGAAGAAGGATCGCGAAAAACACAGAAGGGCGCGCGCAGAAAGAAGAGTCGCGCCCCTTCGGTGTTTTTCCTTTTCTTTTTCACGGTAATTCTATTTTTTGAAGAGTCCACGCCTAGGTGGACTCTGATCCACGCCTCATCAGCCAAAAGACGCCGACTTCCTTTCTTTTCTCACGCAGAAACGCCGCTTGGAGAGAGTCCACGCGCGCGTGGACTCTTCTCCTTGTGCGCGCGCGTGGGAAAAGAAGGGAAAGGGCTTAGGCGATGTGGGAAAGGGGTTTAGCCTCTTAGGTTAGCCCAATTGCTAGCCTATTATTAGCCCAAAGTCTTGAATCTTCAATTAGATTCAAACCGGAAGGAATTTGGATCTAAAAAAGACCAAATCAGAACCCTAACTCAAATCCGATTCAAGTAGAAGCCATGGTTTGCAACACATGCTAGTGTGTTCATCTGCAAACGAGATTTAATTCCAAATTAAAACCTTGATTATCTGTCCTAAGTGTGTGACCCATTGGGTTCCATACTTAGCCAGCAGTGGGTCCGAGTGCAAGTTGACCTAATTTGATCAGAACTCATTCTAATCGATTTAGGTCAAATCGAGCTAACTCGAGTCAGTCAATTAGGACTCCTCCTAATTAGTGATCCAATTAAATCATTTAATTTGATCAACCCACAAGACAAGATTGATGTCTAGCAACGTGTCATGTCTACCCGGAAGATATGGAAATTCTGGTGTAATTCCAAAACTACCCTTCAGTGGAAAGTTCCCGTACAATTCGATCCTTCAATCATCTTGCATCCCGAATATAACTATGGATATGGAATCATGTCAAATCCAGTTTATACTCATTCCCAGCTCAGTCATACACTAATGATTCAATTAATTCGATATTAGAAATCATTTCTAATATCTGTACTTTGATCAAAGATTTCCTGAATCATCATCTGACCTAATTTGGCTGGATGCAATCTCCTCCTACTAGGAGTGATCAATTCCTTGTTGACCTACTCATTTCCTTCATATACAATTCACCACACCCAGCATCAACCTTGTGCATGACCCAGTGTCATGAATGAGATTGAACCAAAGCATGGGTTCATATACATAAGGTATTATGGCAGTCTCAGGTCATAGGACTACTTGTACAACTCCCACTATGAGAAAAATCTATTGACAAGCAGCTAAGGCTCCATTAGATGTTCTCAAACTGGATCTATTCAGTGAACTCATTCGCTAATGAGCACCCACATCCATGTATTAGTGTCCTACACAAGTGACTGTGAGAGTAGTCACCCTTTTCAGCATACATAGGATGTGCCAGTCTTACCGGAAACCCTGATCCCCAACTCTGGGTTCCTATGACTAGGAATATTCTAGATTAGGGTTTTTAAGGCCTTAGATCTCACTGGTATGATCTCATCATAGCCCTAGGACCATAGCCCTAACCTATGGGGTTCATCATATAATGACACAGCGAATGATGAAAAAATTAATGCCTTTATTAACTTGTCAATTGAATGGTCTGGGAGATACAAATATTGGCTTATAGGGCATAATCCTTTCACCTTCAACCTATCGAATCCTATGACTTCAGTGCTGACTGATGTCAAAAACAAGGATCGACGACTCAGGGCATCGGCTACATGATTTTTAGTCCCGGCATGATGTTTTAATATAAAGGTGTATGCCTGAATGTATTCTATCCATTTACCATGCCTAGGGTTTAGTTTCTTCTGAGAATTGAGGAACCGGAGTGCTTCATGATCAGCGTAAAGGACAAACTCCTGTGGTAAAAAGTAGTGCCTCCAATACCTTAAAGCCTGGACTACCGCATGAAGTTCCTTATCATAGGTGGAGTATTTTAACTTAGCGTCATTCAATTTTTCACTAAAAAAGGCTACAAGGTGATTCTCTTGGCTCAAAACTGGTGGGGACACCGGAGGCACCAGAATAAGATAGAGGCTTTTCAATCCTCTGTGAATTGATCAATAATTTATGAGTCCATCTGTAATAAGGGCTTAGCTCATCTGAGTCCATTTTAGTTGTTATTTGAGTATTTTGAGTTGTTATTTCAGTTCTGTACTTGTCAGCTCATGTTGAGCTAGTTCAGTCCAATGCTAGTCAGCTCATGTTGAGCTAATTTTATTTTTTTGAGTCCTGTCCAAGCATACTGAAGACTCAAGACTATATCATACAAGTGAAGACCAAGTCCAACTAGATTGAAGACATGTAAGTATAGCCCAAATCCAACCCAGCTTGAAGATTTGAAGACCCCAGGAGGAAAATTTAGAAAAACCATGATTTCTTGCAGATGCCCTCCAGATGCCCGATTCCCTTCCAGATGCCAAAGTATATTCATAAATAAGGGCATCCATGATTCTATAGGTCCATCTGCATCCTAGCCCAAAGAAATCAAGCCCAGGTGCCAAGCCCAAGTCCCTAAGAAGCAAGATACCAGGGAATATTCCTGCTACCTGGCTACCAGGCCACCCCAGCTTCCAGAGGCCCAAACCCATGCACCCGGGCCCCTTTGGGCCGGCCCCTTGCTGCTCCTAGAAGCCCAAAACGCCCCCCTAGGCGTCCTTGGTGTCTTGACCAAGTCAAGAAAATTTTTAGGGATTTTTCTACGTAATATTTCCTTATTTTCTAGCTAGGGTTTGAGAGGGAAAAGGATTCTTATGTAAAGACTTATGTACCCTTACTTGGAGCCCAAGGTTAAGGGTCTATTTAAGGGACCCTAGCCTCTTGTATGAGGAGAATTTTTTATGAATGAAAACCTTGAGTTCTTCTATTGAGTTGTATGATACCCTGCTGTGTGCATAAAGGGGTTTGCGAGAGTTCTTCTTCCCAGTGCTGCAATCATCTTCCTGCTGCCAACAAGCATCTCAGATCCCTGGACGCCCACTCCAAAAGAAGCCTTTCCTTGCTGTTTTTTCTTTGTTTTCTTGTTCCTTTGTGAGTTTTCTAACCCCTGACAGGTTGTTTGTAGGTCCTCGAGTTCCTACGAATCCAACGACTCCAGCCAAGCCTCAATTGGATCACCAAGCAGAAAGCCGGGTATCCGCGGGTCTTTGGCTCGGTTTTCCAGGCCGCATCCATCGAGGAACGAGAGACCCCTTCACTGCGATCTTCATAGACATTGTCAGGTACACCCCTCCACCTCCAGTAGTTTTATTGCAGGAGAACTTGCCCAAACCGAGGCTTCTCAGCCCCGGCGGTCCTTCTTTGCTACTTTTCTAGGTCCTAATATGCATGCTGATCTTCAAAAATTCATACAAGATTCCCTAAAAATAAATTTGATCTGATATTTGGGAATTAATCACCTAACTCAACATGTAAAACATACAAAAAAAATGGCATGCATATTGGTTCCCCATCATTTGGTATCAGAGCTTAGATTAGGGCTTGTTTTCTGCGATTTTTCAGTCCGTATATACTCTGTTTTTTAAATTATTTCTCCCTATTAAAAACTATAAAAAATTTGAAATTTATTTTTTTGGATTCATCATAATTCACAGTAATTTTCAAAATTTTTTCAGATTTTATTATGGCCTATGAATTTTCTTCAAGCCGAAATACAGCCTACAAATTTTCAGCTCTATTTTTTTTCAGCAAGACAAGTTTGGAAGTTTTAGGGTTTTATCTAGCATTTTTTGCATATCTTTTAATTTTAGTATATTTCTTGCATATTAGGCCATAATTTGCAAGTGTTCTTCTATTTAAGAAATTACAAAAAAAATATATATTCTCCAAAAATACCAAAAACATCAAAACCCTAATTTGCATCCTCATCTGCCTGCCATCATTGCATAATTTACTTTTAAGGGCACTCTTGCTATATCAGATCGGGGGAGGATTTGATCACCTCTCCTTAGCCCAAAACCACATCCCTTGCATTTGGTCCCAAGCCTTAACCTAAAATTAACTAGACTTAATTTGCCCTAGTGGGCTAGGGACACCAACTGGTCGGGTCCGGGCTAGTGTTAGATCACTGTGTCAAGTTAACCTGTGTGTGCCTTGTGCTCAGTGTCTAGAACGGTGGTTTAGGGATTCAATCCCGAAGGGCTTGTGTGCTGGTCTGCCTACCTGGTCAATCTCTGATTGGTGTCTAGGATTGGCAATCAGGGACCTAACACTCCCCTTACACCTGCATGGCTGAGTACAGGGTTACTATAGGCTAGTTTGCCACCCTGATTGAGCATCTAGTTTGGACTCTAGGTCTAGTCAGCTATAGTCGGTCTGATCGAGTCTTGAATGAGCACTAGATCAGGAGTTTCATATCACCCACCTCCTTCACAAATGTCTGAACCCATGGAAAACTTACAAGCCCAAATAAAAGCCCTAGCTGATCAAATGGCCCAGATGGCTACCCAGATGACTACCCAGTTAACTCAGTCTGGTACCCAAACCAACAATAGAATTGACCATCTTGCCAAAAGGTTTGACCAGTTAGGAGGCCATGTAGGGACCATAGCAAGAACCCATGGGTCACAATCTGAGCCAGATCCTGAGTCCCCTCAACCTAGGAGAACCCCAAACCCTGATCTATACCATCTGGTCGAACCTAGGAGATCCCTTTATTCTGACCCGTACTACAATCCTCAACCTAGGAGGACCCCAAACCCTGATCCATACCGAGAGATTGAACCTAGGAGAGCCCCTCAGCCTGACCCATACAATAATACTGAACCTAGAAGAACCCTTTACCATGACCCTTATTATGATACTGAACCTAAAAGAACCCCTTACCGTGACCATTATTATGATACTGAACCCAGGAGAACCCAATACTCTGACCCATATAGGGAGTCCAATCCTAGAAGAACCCAATACTCTGACCCATATAGGGAGCCCAACCCTAGGAGAACCCAATACTCTGACCCATATAGGGAGCCCAACCCTAGGAGAACCCAATATTCTGACCCATATAGGGAGTCCAACCATAGGAGAACCCAATATCCTGACCCATATAGGGAGCCCAACCTTAGGAGGACCCCATACCATGATCCATCCTTTGAACCTGATCATAGAGCTGACCCAAAATCCTATGACCCCAGATCCTATAATCCCATGACCCATAGATCTGCACCCTTGTCCTATGAGCCTAGAGAACCCATAACCCCTAAGTATCAACCTAGTACTAGTCATGCTTCTCCTAGTCAACCTGAACCCCATAGGATTAGTATCCCTAAATATGAACCTAGTAGTGAGCCACTACCCCTTATACAACCTGAACCTACTAGGAGTAGTACCCATAATCAGAGACCAGAACCTAACCAATTTTCTGCTAGCCGACCTTCTCCAACCATTCCTGAGATTCACAAGGCTTACATTAACACGGAAGTGTATGAAGCTGATATGAGCCTAGTGGATGAGTATGAGGGAGAAGAGGAGGCACCTTTAGTAGACCTCGAATTAGCTGACCCAGTAGATACCCAGGTAGAAACCAACCCAAAGCTAGTTGACCTTGACCACATCCAACCCAAAGCTATAGTGGAAGAACAAATAGAGGAAGAGAACCTAGGTACTGCTAGAGCCTTACCTGAGAAAACCATAGAGGGGAGCCAAATTATAGAGTCTAGTCCAAAAATACAAGAACCAGAAGAATTTATTAAGGACCTGATCTCTTTGAATCAATACCTTCAGGATGAGTCCCCTCCTATAATTCCCACTAAGGACCTCTTCCCCGAAATTGGTGACCCATCCTTCCATTAAGTAAACCCTGTAGATATAGCTCAACCTCGTAAGGTTAACCTCATTAGTCTAGGATTAGTCCCTGACATGCCTTCTTATATCGAACTTTATCCAACTAACCTTGAACATTTTTCTCTACCCTACCAAACTAATTCTGAACCCACTTCCTATTTTCTGCCCTTTCCTGACACCTCCAGCATTTCTAGGATTATTAGATTGCATTTAACTGAGATTAGCATACTGCATGCATTCATTACGCATGTTAGGTTTGCATTATACTTCTGGCATACCCTCTGGCATTTGCTTGGAGTCCATTGTAAATACTCTTGTGCACACCACACTAGGGTCAGACCTAGATAGTCTATAGTCTCTTAGGTTTAGGCCCATAAAAGTCTAATAAATTTCCTTCGATAGGAATGCAAAGTCGAGTATATTAGGTGTTAGTTTGAGTCCTTTGCATCATTTTGTTAAGAGTCTGCATGTGCCCAGCATGTTCACCACCTATACTAATTTTAAACAAACTGGCTAATTCCCGAAGATGGATCAAAGAATTTGATGTAGTGGATTCTATCTTGGTTAGGCTTAGGCCTAAAAGAAGCTTTATGCTCGCAGAGCTGGACCTTTTAAAGTGATAGAGAAGGTTGGATCAAATGCCTAGGTGTTAGACTTGCCTTCGGATTTGGGCATTAGTTCTACCTTCAATATTACAGACCTGGTTGAGTATAGGGAACCGGCAGCGCTACATAGTGAGGCCTTTGGACCTATTCCTTTTCATTGTGAGTGATCCTAACCTAGAGTGTCCACAAACAAATTTGGCCTGAGAGAGGAGAACGGATCGAGCGTATCCTGGACGATCAAGCCATCACGACCCAGGGCCATGACTATCAACGCTTCCTGGTCCGATGGCAAGGCCGGCCAGAGTCGGACGATTCATGGATTTCTCGAGAGGACTTGCAATGCCTCAACCCAGACCTTCTCGAGAGATATGTGAGCCAGTCTGACCTTCACTCGACAGGGTCGAGTTCCTCCCACCCCGGGAGAATTGGTGGGGACACCAGAGGCACCAGAATAAGATAGAGGCTTTTCAATCCTCTGTGAATTGATCAATAATTTATGAGTCCATCTGTAATAAGGGCTTAGCTCATCTGAGTCCATTTTAGTTGTTATTTGAGTATTTTAAGTTGTTATTTCAGTATTGTACTTGTCAACTCATGTTGAGCTAGTTCAGTCCAATGCTAGTCAGCTCATGTTGAGCTAATTTTATTTTTTTGAGTCCTATCCAAGCATACTGAAGACTCAAGACTATATCATACAAGTGAAGACCAAGTCCAACTAGATTGAAGACATGGAAGTATAGCCAAAGTCCAACCCAGCTTAAAGATTTGAAGACCCCAGGAGGAAAATTCAGAAAAACCCTGATTTCTTGCAGATGCCCTCCAGATGCCCAGATTCCCTTCCAGATGCCAAAGTATATTCATAAATAAGGGCATCCATGATTCTAGAGGTCCATCTACATCCTAGCCCAAAGAAATCAAGCCCAGGTGCCAAGCCCAAGTCCCTAAGAAGCAAGATACCAGGGAATATTCCTGCTACTGGCTACCAGGCCATCCCAGCTTCCAGAGGCCGAAACCCATGCACCCGGGCCCCTTTGGGCCGGCCCCTTTCTGCTCCTAGAAGCCCAACACGCCCCCCTAGGCGTCCTTGGAGTCTTGACCAAGTCAAGAAAATTTTTAGGGATTTTTCTACCTAATATTTTCTTATTTTCTAGCTAGGGTTTAAGAGGGAAAAGGATTCTTATGTAAAGACTTATGTACCCTTACTTGGAGCCCAAGGTTAAGGGTCTATTTAAGGGACCCTAGCCTCTTGTATGAGGAGAATTTTTGATGAATGAAAACCTTGAGTTCTTCTATTAAGTTGTATGATACCCTGCTGTGTGCATAAAGGGGTTTGCGAGAGTTCTTCTTCCCAGTGCTGCAATCATCTTCCTGCTGCCAACAAGCATCTCAGATCCCTGGACGCCCACTCCAAAAGAAGCCTTCCCTTGCTGTTTTTCCTTTGTTTTCTTGTTCCTTTGTGAGTTTTCTAACCCCTGACAGGTCGTTTGTAGGTCCCCGAGTTCCTACGATTCCAACGACTCCAGCCAAGCCTCAATCGGATCACCGAGCAGAAAGCCGGGTATCCGCGGGTCTTTGGTCGGTTTTCCAGGCCGCATCCATCGAGGAACGAGAGACCCCTTCGCTGCGATCTTCATAGACATTGTCAGGTACACCCCTCTACCTCCAGTAGTTTTATTGCAGGAGAACTTGCCCTAACCGAGGCTTCTCAGCCCCGGCGGTCCTTCTTTGCTACTTTTCTAGGTCCTAATCTGCATGCTGATCTTCAAAAATTCATACAAAATTCCCTACAAATAATTTTGATCTGAAATTCAAGAATTAATCACCTAACTCAACATGTAAAACATACAAAAAAAATGGCATGCATATTGGTCCCCCATCAAAAACTCCACTAATACCTACTTCAGAGGCATCACAAGCCACCTCAAAAACCTTGGAAAAATCATGCAGTCTTAAGATAGGTTCTTGTGTCATTTTCTTCTTAATGTCTAGGAAGGCCCTATCAGTAGCTTTCGTCCATTCAAAATGGCCCTTTCTAATACAATCCGTGATTGGTGCAACTATGGTGCTAAATCCCCGAATGAATCTTCTATAAAAAGTAGCTAGGCCATGAAAACTTTGTACTTCATGAACACTATTTGGCATAGGCCACTCTACAATTGACTTAATCTTTTCGAGGTGAGCAGACACTCCGTCAGGTGTGATAACAAAACCTAGGAAAATGACTCTATTGGTGAGAAAATCACACTTTTTCAAGTTTGTGTAGAGACTATTCTTCCTAAGAGCTAAACAGACTTGCTTCAGATGGTCCAAATGATCCGCCTGGGTCCTACTATATATAAGAATGTTGTCAAAGTAAACTACGATAAACTTTCCTATAAATAATCGTAAGACTTGGTTCATAATCCGCATAAAGGTGCTAGGAGCATTGGACAATCCGAAAGGCATCACTATCCATTCAAAAAGACCCTCCTTGGTCTTAAACGCAGTCTTCCACTCATCTCCAGGTCTAATCCTAACCTGATGATAGCCACTCTTAAGGTCAATCTTTGAAAATACTGTTGCTCCGGCCATCATATCTAACATGTCATCCAAACGAGGTATGGGAAACCTATATTTAGTTGTGATCTTATTAATGGCACGACTATCAATGCACATCCTCCAAGTGCCATCTTTCTTAGGGGTCAATAATGCAGGTACTACACAAGGGCTTAAACTTTCCCTAATAAATCCTTTCCTAAGGAGGTCCCCTACTTATCTTTGTATTTCTAGGTGTTCGGTAAGGTTCATCCTATAATATGAGAGGTTGGGTATGGTTGCTCCTGGGACTAAATCAATGGCGTGTTGGATGTCCCTAAGTGGTGGAAGGTGGTCAGGTAAGTCATTTGGAAATACATCCTTAAAGTCCTCTAACACTTCAACCACTTCCTGAGGGTGTTCTTTCTAGGGAGGCTCTTGAATTTTCTTAGTGGTTAAGATCCAAATAGGTGTACCCTCAATGAGCTCTTTCTCAATTTCCTTTGCAGTTATCAAGTTGACTCCAGTCTTCTTTTCCTTTAGGTGGCTCGATCCTCTCTTAATATTGTCCTTAGGTTGTGTAAGGTTGATCACAAACTTCTTTCCAAAGTATATGAATGCACAAGAATTAGATCGGCCATAAAGGGTTGCATCATGGTCAAATAACCAGGGTCGATCTAAGATGATACTACTCACTCCCATTGGTAGGACGTCACACCACACTTTCTCCCAATAGGACTGCAATTGGATTTGGACTATACACCTAAGCTTGATAGGAATTGAGGTGGAGTCTATCCAAGAAACCTTATAGGGATTTGGATGGGGAACTATGTATAAGCCTAAAGTTTTGACAGCACTAGTAGATATGGCATTCACACAACTCCCACTATCTATGATTATCTTACACACCTTATCCCCTAACTTGATAAAGATTTGTAGGATATTAGTCCTACGCCAATCTTCCTGGATCTAAGTCTAGGTAAGGATGCATCTAACTACTCCCAAAAGGTCAGGCTCTACATGATCCTCGTCACCTTCATACTCATTTGACAAATTATCCTCAACCTGATATACTTCCTCAACACAATCATCTAGGGGCTCTATGTGTAAGGCTCTAGTTAGGCAATTGCTAGTGTTGTACCTTGACAGCTCACCCTCAACCAGAACCGGCCCATTCTTGCAGTCCGACCGGGCCACTCCTTCAAGGCTCTGACTACTCTCCTTCAGAGGTCCGACCCACTAGAGCAGAGGTCCAAACGACCCTCTCCTGCTATTGTCCGACCCGTCGCTCTCCTTCATAGGTCCGACCCACCAGAGCATAGGTCCGAACGACCCTCTCTTGCTGGGGTCCGGCCCATGGCTCTCCTTCAGAGGTTTGGCCTTTGGTCTGGCCGACCGGCTTTCCCTCGATCGATGTTCGACAAGCATGCCTTAGCATCCAAGGAATTCTAGAAGCACCTTTCTGTTACTGCGGGATCCTGCCATCCCAACAGCCCTACTCCACTACTTCCATGATGTCGCCGTATCTGCACGCCACATGGCCAATCTCCAGATTCTCCTAGGGGCAGATCAGCCTTTCTCAGCCTCTCCCCTAACAGATTTTGGACTGTTCTGTGCCTATATAAGGTACTCAGGGGACCCTTTTTGAAGGTAGAAGTGCTCTTTTCTCTCCATATGCGGTTCTTTCATTGATTCCTCTATTCTGTTGCCTTCAACCTCCTGTTAACTTAGGCATCAGAGGGTCCCCCACCGGAACACCACCGGCGCCCTTGGGGACTTTGTTGCAGGTTCACCTGGGAGAGGAGCGCTCCAGCACATCCAACCGACCCCAGTCCGAGAGTTGACGTCGCAATAGATTAGCACTAGAGGAAGGGGTCTGTTCCCTTCTCTAAAAGGAGGAATCCATCACCCCTGCTACAAAATGGCTAAGGGAAGAGCTCCAAATGCCACTGCTAGGAGAGGTATCTCCCCTTCCAGGTCTGAGGAACCTCCCAGGGAGAATGATATCGCTGCCACCACCGATGCTGCCGCTGAACCTACCATCACATTGGAGTTGCAGCAGTTCCAAACTTTAGTGAATCACATCAAAATGCTTACTGCTGCAGTTCAGCATTTCCAGGAAGTAGCCGACAACCGGCAGCAACTACCAGCAATTTCCTGCACCAATCCTCCAACTGCTGCTGAAGGAAGCCGATGGCTAGAGGTCCCTCAGCATTGTTCTCGCATCGCCGCGGAACCCCGGAGGTCATTGGGCGATCGCACTAATGGCAAAAGGACAAGGTCTGCCTCACCTTCTTGCGTCGAATCCATCCCGGTCAGCGATCGGCCTGCTGCCGAACTCCCGAGGGACTATGCCAGCAAGATTATGCGCATGGAGGAGTGCATGGCTGAAATCACCCTCTGGTAGAAGGCTGAAGGGGGACAGATATACGACTCCCGTCCCCCATTCTCTGATGAGATTCTGGTGGAGACGATTCCCCACCACTTCAAGATTCCGCAGGTGGAACCCTACGATGGTACCACCGACCTGATGGACCATCGGGGTACATACAAAGCCCATATGATGGTATAAGGCACCTTCGACGCCCTCCACTACATCACCTTCCTTGCTACCCTTAAGAAGACCGCCCGGATGTGGTTCTCTGCCATTCGGCAAGGTACGATCCACTCCTTTCCTCAACTTGAATCACTTTTTCTTTCCCATTTCAGGACCTGCAATCAGACCCAGAGGAATACCGACTGCCTCTTCCTCGTGCTGCAAAAGGAGGGAGAGACTCTTCGGGATTTCATGGCCCATTTCAACTCAGGGCCATGGAAGTCCCGGAATTGAATAAGGCTGTGGCCATGTCAGCCTTCAAGCGAGGGCTCCACTCATCTAGGCTGACCTTCTCCCTGGACAAGAAACTTTCAACAAGCTACAGCGAACTCCTGGCCAGAGCGCAGAAGTAACCCCTGGCAAAAGAGCAAGCGGCCGGTCGACATCAAGCAGAGGAAAGGCCGACCCCCAAGAAGTGGAGCAATAAGGCTCCTAAAGTCCGACCTCTGAGTGATAGCCGGTGGTCGGCCCAACACCGAAGTCCGAAGTCGAGGGATTTCCTCCGAAGGTTCGAGACTTATGCGCCTCTGTCCCTGCCAAGAGAGAAGATCCATATGAAGATCGAGAACGAGACCTTTTTGCAAAGGCCTCGACCGATGAGGGGCCCTCCTACCCAAAGAAATAAAGATAAATTTTGTCGGTTCCATAGGGACCACGGGCATGATACTGAAGAGTGCCTGCAGCTGAAAGATGCCATTGAAGACCTCATCCGGAGGGGGTACCTGTGCAAGTACATCCAACCCCATCGGGATCGGATCGAAGCATCAAATGCCAGAAACCCTCTAGAGGAGACGGAGCTCCCTAATCAGAGGCCGACCGACGGGGATGTCGGCATGTTGCATTGGCGGTCCGGAGGAAGTTACGAGGATGGGCCCGATATTGCTAAAAGGTCCAAGAGCTCCAACACGATCACCTTCTCTGATGAAGATCTTCTGGAGACTCATGTTTTTGAAAATGACCCTATAGTCGTGTCGGCAGTGATTGCCAACTATGATATAAGGAGAGTACTTATAGATAATGGAAGCTCAACAGAGGTGTTGCTGTACGATGCTTTTGTGAGAATGAATCTATCCATGTCCATGCTGTAGGAATCCCCCGCATCGCTGATAGGCTTCGGGGGCAACTCCGTTGGAGTAAAAGGGGAGATAGTTATCCCTGTGACGATCGGGATGGAGCCTTTCCAGAAAACCCTCCTTATCAACTTTGTAGTTGTTTGGACGACCTCGCCTTACAATGTTATCCTGGGCCGACCGGCCCTTAACAAATTCAGAGCCATTGTGTCCACTTATCATTTGTTGGCAAAATTTCTGACCAGGAGCGGGGTCGGAGTGATGAGGGGAGATCGTCGGATGGCCAGGAAGTGTTTGACCATTCTGAACCAACAGTCAGAAGGCCGTCCCACTCTCGAACATCTTGACCCGAGGGCCGAGGTCGATGGCCTCGTTCAGCCAGGAGAAAGGATTCTGTTTGTCCCCCTTCGGGAGGATGATGTCGCCAAAGTCCTTCAGATTGGAGGTTCCCTCAGTGAAGACATTAAGTCAGAACTGATCGGCTTCCTCAGGAGTAACGCCGATGTTTTTGCTTGGTCAGTGTCAGACATGCCCGAAATACCGTCGGAGGTCATCACTCACCAGCTCAAGATGGATCCGACCTACCGACCTGTCCGATAAAAGAAGAGAAGCTTTGCCGCCGAAAGGCAGAAAGCCGTCAATGAGAAAGTGAAGAAGCTCTATGATGTTGGCTTCATCAGGGAAGTCCACTACCCTGAGTGGCTAGCAAATGTTATTATGGTGAAGAAGGCCAACGAAAAATGGAGGATCTGTGTAGATTACACCGACCGCAACAAGGCTTGTCCGAAGGACAGCTTTCCATTGCCCAAGATTGATCAGCTGGTGGATGCCACGGTCGGCCACCAGCTTCTCAGCTTTATGGATGCCTTCTCCGGCTACAACCAAATCAAGATGCATCCGATAGATGAGGAGAAGACTGCCTTTGTCACCGACAAGGGTCTGTACTGCTATCGGATGATGCAGTTCGGCTTGAAGAATGCCGGTGCCACTTTTCAAAGGCTAATCAACCAAGTGTTTGAAGGTCAGTTGGGCAGTAACGTGGAGGCCTATGTAAATGACATGATAATGAAGAGTCTCCATAAGGCCGACCACATCAGGGACTTGCAGGGATCCTTTGACGCACTCAGGCACCATCGAATGAAGTTGAACCCCATGAAGTGTACTTTTGGGGTAACCTCTAGCAAGTTCCTTGGTTATTTGGTCACACAAAGGGGAATTGAAGTGAACCCCAACAAGATAAAGGCCGTCACTGAGATGGCACATCCGACCAACAAAAACCAGGTGCAAGAGCTCACCGGCCGAATCGCCTCTCTAAACCGTTTCATTTCCCGTTCGACTGAAAAGTCTATGCCATTCTTCAAAACCCTGCACCGGTCAAAAAGTTTTGTTTGGACTAACGAATGTCGGTCGGCTTTCGAAGCCCTGAAGGAGTACTTAAAGAACCCTCCATTGCTGGCCAAGCTGACGAAGGGGAAACCTTTGTACCTCTATCTTTTGGCATCGACCGAAGCGATCAGTGCCATCCTTGTGCGAGTCGGAGAGGACGGACAGCAGAAGCCTATCTATTATATCAGCAAAATCCTTCATGATGCCGAAAAAAGGTACCTCAAGATGCAAAAGTTGATATATTCTTTGGTCACGTCCGCCAAGCAGCTCCGACCGTATTTCCAGGCACATTCGATTGTGATGATGACCGACCAACCCCTCAAGGCAATCCTTCGGAGCCCAGACACATCTGGTCGGCTCGCCAAGCGGGCTGTCAAGCTAGGCAAATTTGACATCTCTTTCCAGCCACGATCTGCCTTGAAGGCCCAGGTAATTGCTGACTTCATTACAGAGTGTACATGGAGACAAGAGACACCTCCTCAATGGCCGAAGTACCTGAAGCCGATGCCATCTACGAAGCCGAATTAGCCTGGACTCTCCATGTGGATGGAGCATCCAACCTTGCGAGCTACGAGGTCGGACTGATCCTGGCTGACCCGGATGGAGAGAGCCTGGAGTATGCATTGCACTTTTTATTTCAGGTGTCAAACAATCAGGCAGAGTACGAAGCCCTCCTCGCGGGGCTACAAATCGCCAATGAACTGGGCGTCGGCCGACTTAGAGTCTTCTCCAACTCCCAACTGGTGGTTAATCAAGTAAAGGGGGAATTTGAAGCGAGGGATCCGACCCTGGCAAAATACTTAAACAAGGTACAAAACCTTATCTCTCAGCTCAGATTTTTTGAAATCCTCCACATACCTCGTCTGCAGAACTCTCGGGCGGACGCTCTGTCAAGATTGGCTACAGCTGCCATCAGCACTTCTGACCGAACTTTTGTGGAGCATCTGCAGCACCCAAGTATTACAGAAGAGCTGACCGAGGTCCACCAGGTGGAACAAGAAACTTCTTAGATGGATTTGATCCTCGCTTTCCTGATTAAGGGAACTCTTCCGGAAGATCCGACGGAGGCCAAGCGAGTGTGCTCGATGGCCTCTAAGTACGTCATCCTTGACGGTGTCCTGTATAAGCGATCATTCTCATAGCCACTATTGAAATGCTTGGGGCCGACAGACACCGACTATGCACTCAGAGAAGTCCATGAAGGCATCTATGGCGACCACCTCGGAGGAAGATCCTTAGCTTACAAGATCATCCGACAGGGGTATTACTGGCCTACCATTCAGAAGGACGCATCGGACTTCGTCCGAAGGTGCGACGCGTGCCAAAGATACTCCATTATTCAATGGAAGCCTGCCAGTCAGCTGACTCCGATCACTGCCCCATGGACGTTTGCATAGTGGGGGATGGATATCTTGGGCCCCTTTCCCCCGACATCCGGGCAATGGAAATTTTTGCTTGTGGTCATCGACTACTTCACCAAATGGGTGAAGGCCGAACCACTAGCACAGATAACAGAGGTCAAGGTGGAGAACTTCATCCGGAATAACATCATCTTTCGATTCAACAATCCCTGGATGATTATTACTAATAATGGAAGATAGTTAGACAACTCTAAGTTCCAAGATTTTTGTCAGCAATATCATCTCTCACCGACACACGTCGGTCGGCTACCCTCAGTGCAATGAAGAGGCTGAAGTCACCAATTGGTCAATCTTGCACGGGCTGAAGACCCGACTGAATGAGGCTAAGGGGCTTTGGACGGAGGAACTCCACTCAGTATTATGGGCATATCGGATGACCGCCAGAACGTCAACCGCTGAAACCCCATTCAACCTCACTTATGGAAGCGAAGCCATCATCCCTATCGAGACCTCTCTTCAATCTCTGCGAATCGACCACTATGCCGAACCGGCCAACTTTGAACAGCAGAGGGCTGACATGGACTTGCTCGAAGAAACTAGACTTTGGGAAAGAATGAAGATGGCGGTCTACTACCAAAAGATGGTGAAATATTGCAACTCACGAGTCAAGGTGCGAGCTTTCCGAGTCGGAGACCTGGTCTTGCGGAGGATGGAAATTTCGAGGCCGACTGAGCAAGGCAAGCTTTCCCCAAATTGGGAAGGACCTTATCAAGTCATTGAAGTGGTTCGAGCCAGCACCTACCGACTTGAATATTTGGACGGACGATGGATGGCACGTCCATGGAATGTTGACAACCTCCACAAGTATTATCAATAAAGTCCACAATTCTTCTACGAACCACTTTCGAAAGTCTGACTTCGGTTGGCAGAGGCTCTAGGGCAGCCCACTTTCAAAAGTTCGACTCCAGTCGACAGAGGCTCTAGGGCAGCCCACTTTCGAAAGTCCGACTCTGGTCGACATAGGCTCTAAGGCAGCCCACTTCCGAAAGTCCGACTCCGATCGGTAGAGGCTCTAGGGTAGCCCACTTTCGAAAGTCCGACTCCAGTCGGCAGAGGCTCTAGGTTAGCCCACTTCCAAAATTCTGACTCTGGTCGGCAGAGGCTCTAGGGTAGCCCACTTCTGAAAGTCCAACTATGGTCGACAGAGGCTTTAGGACAGTCCACTTCCAAAAGTCCGACTCCGGTTGGCAGAGGCTCTAGGGCAGCCCACTTCTGAAAGTCTGACTCCAATCAGCAGAGGCTCAAGAGCAGCCCACTTCCAAAAGTCTGACTCCAGTCGGCAGAGGCTCTAGGGCAGCCCACTTTCGAAAGTCCGACTCTGGTCGACAGAGGCTCTAGGGCAGCCCACTTCCAAAGTCCGACTCAGGTCGGCAGAGGCTCTAGGGCAGCCTAGTCCAGACAAGCCGATGGACCAACACTTAGGTTAAAATGCCTAAGCTCGTTGCTCCGGCCTGAGCTACAGTCCGACCGCTACCTCAACTACTTCTGAGTCCGGATAAGCTGACGGACCAACACTTAGGTTAAAATTCCTAAGCTCATTTGGTGTGGAAACCAAAGGCACCAGAATAAGGCAGAGGCTTCTCAACCCTCTGTGGATTACTTAATTGACATTTGAGTCCACTGTAATAAAGCTTAGTCCAGCTGAGTTGTTTATTTGAGTCCTATAATTAGTCAGCACATGTTGAGCAAGTTCAATTCAGTATTAGTCAGCTCATGTCGAGCTATTTTTATTTTTTTAAGTCCTGTCCATGCATATCGAAGACTCAAGACCACATCATACAAGTGAAGACCAAGTCCAACCTGATTGAAGACATGGAAGTTGAGCCCAAGTCCAACCCAGCTTGAAGACTTGAAGATCCCAGGAGGAGAAAATTAAAACTAGCACAGACCTGAAGCCCTGAACCAGCCGGAAGAAAATTGGGCCAGCCCAGGCCCAGGAAGGAATTAGGGTGCCATCTCTTATGGTGACCCTCCCCTTGGTCAGCCACTTATGGTAACACCCTTGGCCGACCAACACAAGGAGAGGGAGAGCAATTTGTGTGGGATTTTCTACCTATGTTACCTTATATTCCTAGTTAGGGTTTGAAAGGGAGGAGTCCTATGTAAAGTCTAAAGTACCCTTACTTGGGGCCCAAGGTTAAGGGTCTATTTAAGGGACCCTAGCCTCTTGTATGAAACTTGATTTTTGATATGAAATAAATCTTGAGTTCTTATATTGCTTTGTGTGATTACCCTGCTGTGTGCATAAAGGGGTTTGAGAGTTCTTCTTCCCGGTGTTTGCAACCATCTTCCTGCAGCCAACCATCCTTCCAGCCCCCTCCAAAACTTTCTTCCCTTTGCTATTTTCCTTTGTTTTCTTGATTTTCTCTGAGTTTTCTAAACCCTGACAAGTCGTTTGTAGGTCCCCGAGTTCCTACGAATCCAATGACTCTAGCCAAGCCTCAATCGGACCACCAAGCAGAAAGCCGGGTATCCGCGGGTCTTTGGCTCGATTTTTCAGGCCGCATCCATCAAGGAACGAGAGATCCTTTCGCTGCGATCTTCACTGGGTGCTTCAGATGTTGTCAGGTACACCCCCTCTAGCTCTAGTCTTTATATTGTAGGAGAACTTGCCATAACCGAGGCTTCTCAATCTCGGCGATCCTTCTTTAGTACTTTTCTAGGTTCTAATCTGCATACTTGGCTTCAAAAATTCATACAAAATTCTCTATAACTAATTTTGATCTAAAATTTGGAAATTAATCACCTAACCCCACATATAAAACATACAAAAAGAATTTCATGCATATTAGTCCCGCATCATTTGGTATCAGAGCTTAGATTAGGGCTTGTTTTCTGTATTTTTTTCAGTCCATATATGCTTTGTTATTTTATATATTTTTTCCTTTTTAGAACTCTAAAAATTTTGAGATTTATTTTGATGGAGTCATCATAATTCAATGTAATTTCTAGAGTTTTTGCAGATTTTATTTCGCCCTATGAATTTTCTGCAAGCCGAAATACAGCCTACCAATTTTTGGCTCTATTTTTTTTCAGCAAGACAAGTTTGGAAGTTTTAGGGTTTTGTTTAGCATCTTTTGCATATCTTTTAATTTTAGTATATTTCCTGCATATTAGTCCATAATTTGCAAGTTTTATTCTATTTAAGAAAATACTAAAAAAAAAATTACATATTCTCCAAAAATACCAAAAACATCTAAACCCTAATTTGCATCCTCATCTGCCTGCCATCATTGCATAATCTACCTTTAAGGGCACTCTTGCTATATCAGATAAGGGGAGGAGTTGATAACCTCTCCTTAGCCAAAACCACATCCCTTGCTTTCGGTCCCAAGCCTTAACCTAAAATTAACTAGACTTAATTTGCCTTAGTGGGCTAGGGACACCAACTGGTCGGGTCCGGGCTAGTGTTAGATCACTGTGTCAAGTTAACCTGTGTGTGCCTTGTGCTCAGTGTCTAGAATGGTGGTTTAGGGATTCAGTCCCGAAGGGCTTGTGTGCTGGTCCGCCTACTTGGCCAATCTCTGATTGGTGTCTAGGATTGGCAATCAGGGACCTAACACTCCCCTTACACCTGCCTGGCTGAGTATAGGGTTACTATAGGCTAGTTTGCCACCCTGATTGAGCATCTAGTTTGGACTCTAGGTCTAGTTAGCTATAGTCGATCTGATCGAGTCTTGCATGAGCACTAGATCAGGGGTTTCATATCACCCACCTCCTTCACAAATGTCTGAACCCATGGAAAATTTGCAAACCCAAATAAAAGCACTCACTGAGCAACTAACCCAATCCATGGCCTAGTTGACTACCCAGTTAACTCAGTCTGGTACCCAAACCAACAATAGAATTGACCATCTTGCCAATAGGTTTGACCAGTTAGAAGGCCGTGTAGGGACCATAGAAAGAACCCATGGGTCATAGTCTGAGCCAGATCCTGAGTCCTCTCAACCTAGGAGGACCCCAAACCCTGATTTATACCATGAGGTCGAACCTAGGAGAGCCCCTCATCCTGACCCGTACTACAATCCTCAACCTAGGAGGACCCCAAACCCTGATCCATACTGAGAGGTTGAACCTAGGAGAGCCCCTCAGCCTGACCCATACTATAATCCTGAGCCTAGGAGGATCCCAAACCCTGATCCATACCTTGAGGCTGAACCTAGGAGAGGCCATCGTCCTGACCCAATCCCTGAGGATCGTCCTAGAAGGCCCAATCAGGATTTTGTAGACCAGGAGGACAGATCCTATAGACATGTTAAGCTTGATGCCCCAACTTTTGATGGTTGTCTAGATCCTAAGGTCTATATAGATTGGGAGGGAGAGATGGATCAATATTTTGAGTGGTATGATATGACAGAGGAGCGTAAGTTTAGATTTGCTAAGCTTAAGTTGGTTCGGGAAGCTAGGTTACATTGGGCTAGTGTTGAGAGAACCCTTAGTCTAGGAGGGCATGATCCTATAACTACCTGGTGGGCCATGAAGGGTAAGCTTAGGACAAGATACATTCCAGCATCATATCATAGTGGGTTACTAGATCTATGGCAACGATTTAATCAGGGTAACAGGAGTATAGATGAGTACATCGCAAAATTTGATGAGTATTCCATGCGATGTGATTTGAGGGAGTCTGAGGATGTTGTCTTATCTAGGTTTAGGGCTGGACTGAGAGATGACATTAAGAAAGATCTCTATATGAGAGATGTTAGGGACCTGGACCATGCTTACCAGATTGCTAGGGATCATGAGCATTTTCATAGAGGGCCCGTTTATCGTAGACCTGAGCCCACTAGATACCCTATTCAATATCCAGGAGCTAGCCAGCCCCATCAGAGCCGACCCATGCCCAGCTGACCTAGCCCTAGTCAACCTAGTCCTAGTCAGCCAGGCCTGAATCGACCCAGTCCTAGTCAGCCAGGCCTGAGTCGACCCCAGCCTAGTAATCCTTTGACCCGTAAGGATGATCGAGGAAAATCTGTAGAGGTCAATAAGAGTTACACTCCCTAGAAGACCTGTTTTAGATGTAATAAGCCAGGCCACTTTATGAGCCAATGTCCAGTTAGTGCCTTACATCTAGGTGAACTGCAAGAAGAAGAGCCTGAATCCATAGTCGAACCTGAGGAAGAAGTTTATGAGGCTGATGATCAGTTAATAGAGGAGTACGAAGGTGAGGAGGAGGAACCTGAGTCTGAGAACCAATTAGGAGTGATTAGGTGCATCTTAGCCCAAACCCCAGTTAAGGAAGATTGGTGTAAGACTATCATCCTACAGACTTTTGTCAAGGTAGGGGGTAAGGTTCTTAAGATCATCATAGATAATGGGAGTTGTGTCAATGCCGTCTTTGCCAAGATAGTTAAATCTTTAGGATTGACCACAGTTCCCCATCCTAGCCCGTACAAAGTTTCTTGGGTAGATTCCACCTCCATCCAGATTCAAGTTAGGTGCCAAATCTTAATTAGATTGCAGACCTATGAGGAAAAGATTTGGTGTGATGTCATCCCCATGGAAGTAAGTAGTATTATTTTAGGTCGACCTTGGCTTTTTGATCATGATGCAACCCTATATGGTCGGACCAATGTTTGTGCATTCAAATACCATGGGAATAAGTTTGTTATCAATCCAGCTCCTCCTTGGGACCCAGTTAAGAGGGGTTCTAGTAGCCTTAAGGACCTTAAGGATAAGAAATCTGGAGTTAACCTGATTAAGGCTAGGGAGTTAGAAAAGGAGATTGCTAAGGGTAACCCTGTTTGGATCCTGACCTCCAAGGAAATATTAGAGCAGACCCAAAAGGACACCCTAAAGAAATTGTTGAAGCTCTGAAAGAATTTGAGGATGTCTTCCCTGAGGATTTACTTGATAAACTACCACCCCTTAGAGACATCCAGCATGCAATAGACTTAGTTCCAGGAGCCACTTTACCAAACCTTCCTCACTATAGGCTGAATCCCAGTAAACATCAAGAATTACATAAACAAGTGGGAGAATTACTTAGGAAGGGTTTCATTAGGGAGAGCCTGAGTCTATGTGCAGTCCCTGCTCTACTGACCTCTAAGAAGGATGGTACCTGGAGGATGTGTGTAGATAGTAGAGCTATCAACAAAATAACTATGAAATATAGGTTTCCCATCCCCCGATTGGATGATATGTTAGACATGATGGCCGGAGCCAGAGTTTTCTCTAAGATAGACCTTAAGAGTGGCTATCATCAGGTTAGGATTAGACCTGGGGATGAGTGAAAAATTGCTTTCAAGACTAAGGATGGCCTGTTTGAGTGGGTTGTAATGCCTTTCAGACTTTCCAATGCACCAAGTACTTTTATGAGGATTATGACCCAAGTCCTGAAAGAGTTTACAAGGAAATTTGTTATGGTCTACTTTGATGATATTCTGATTTATAGCAAGACCAAGAAAGACCACCTTAGTCATCTAAGACTAGTATGCCAGACCCTTAGAGAGAATAGCCTCTATGCCAACTTTAAGAAGTGTGATTTCATGACACATAGGGTTATCTTCCTAGGTTTTGTTGTCACCCCTGAGGGAGTTTCTGCAGATCCTGAAAAGGTTAGGGCAATTGTTGAGTGGCCTACACCCTCTAGTGTCCATGATGTGCGTAGTTTCCATGGCCTAGCAACCTTTTACAGGAGATTTATTAGGGGTTTTAGTACAATCGTCATCCCTATCACTGATTGCATTAGGAAGGGTACATTTGAGTGGACCAAAGCAGCTGATAAGGCCTTCCTAGAGCTTAAGGATAAGATGACCCATGCACCCATCCTTAGATTACCTGATTTTACTAAGGTGTTTGAGGTCGCTTGCGATGCCTCGGGAGTAGGAATAGGTGGGGTACTAAGTCAAGAGAATCACCTTGTAGCCTTCTTCAGTGAGAAACTGAATGAGGCTAAACTTAAGTACTCTACCTGCAGGAGTTTGTCTTATTTTCTGACCATGAGGCACTCTGATTCCTGAACTCCCAAAAGAAACTAAACCCACGGCACGGTAAATGGATTGAGTACATTCAGGCTTACACTTTTGTCCTGAAGCACTGTGCCGGCACTGAAAATAAGGTAGCAGATGCCCTGAGCCGTAGGTCTCTACTGTTAGGATCTGTTAGCACCCAAGTCATAGGGTTTGATAGGTTAAAGGATGAATATGAAACTTGCCCAGACTTTGGAGACATTTATTAGACCCTCAGGCTAGGACCATCCATTACCCATAGCGAGTATACCCTTCAGGATGGCTACCTTTTCCAGAACAATCGACTCTGTATACCCAAAACTTTCCTTAGAGAATTTCTAATTTGGGAGACCCATAATGGAGGTTTAGCTGGTCATTTTGGTAGAAATAAGACGATCTTATCAATAGAGGACCAGTTCTTTTGGCCAGGATTGAAAAGGCACGTTGCACAGATTGTAGCCAGGTGTAGAACTTGAGTTGTTGCAAAACAGCAGAAGCAGAACACTGGTCTTTACACACCTTTACCAGTGCCTGATCGCCCTTGGCAGGACCTAAGTATGGACTTCGTGTTAGGATTACCTAAGACCCAGAAGAGACATGATTCTATCTTTGTAGTGGTCGATAGGTTCTCTAGGATGGCTCACTTCATCCCCTGTTCCCAGACCTTTGATGCGTCTAGAGTAGCCAAGCTTTTCTTAGATCATGTGGTTAAACTCCATGGCCTACCCAAGACCATCATATCTGATAGGGATGTTAGGTTCACCAGTTATTTTTGGAAGACCTTATGGCACCTGTTAGGGAGCAAGCTTAAGTTTTCTACAGCCCACCACCCTCAAACAGATGGCCAAACTGAAGTGGTGAACCGTAGTTTAGGAAACCTTCTTAGATGCCTGGTAGGTGAACATGTTGGAACTTGGGATCTATTATTACCTAGAGCAGAGTTTGCCTACAATAGTTCAGTAAATAGGACAACGGGTAAAAGTCCTTTTGAGATAGTCCATGGGTACCAGCCTAATCGTCCCATTGATCTAATTCCTTTGCCTATTCACGCATGAGTCTCAGAGTCTGCAGAGTCATTTGCATAGCATATTAGAGACTTGCACAAGGACATTAGCCAAAAGATAAACATAAGCAATGAAACTTATAAAAAATTGATTAATTCCCGAAGAAGGATCAAGGAATTTGATGTAGGGGATTCTGTCATGATTAGGCTTAGGCCTGAGCGGTTCCCACCAGGGACCGTTAAGAAGCTTTATGCTCGTGGAGCCGGACCTTTTAAAGTGTTAAAGAAGGTTAGATCAAATGCCTATGTGTTAGACTTGCCTTCGGATATGGGCATTAGTTCTACCTTCAATATTACAGACCTGGTTGAATACAGGGAACTGGCAATGATACCTAGAGAGGCTTTTGGACCTATCCCTTCTATTGAGAGCGATCCTTACCCAGAGTGTCCAACAATTAATTGGCCTGAGAGAGGAGAACGGATCGAGCATATCTTGGACGATCAAGCCATTACGACTCGGGGCCGCAGTTATCAACGCTTCCTAGTCCGATGGCAAGGCTGGCTAGAGTCGGATGATTCGTGGATTTCTCGAGAGGACATGGAATGCCTCAACCTAGACCTTCTCGAGAGATATGTGAGCCAGTCTGATCTTCACTCGACAGGGCCGAGTTCCTCCCACCCCGGGAGAATTGGTGCGGACACCAAAGGTACCAGAATAAGGCAGAGGCTTCTCAACCCTCTATGGATTACTTAATTGACATTTGAGTCCACTGTAATAAAGCTTAATCCAGCTGAGTTGTTTTTATTTGAGTCCTGTAATTAGTCAGCACATGTTGAGCTAGTTCAGTTCAGTATTAGTCAGCTCATGTCGAGCTATTTTTATTTTTTTGAGTCCTGTACAAGCATATCGAAGACTCAAGACCACATCATACAAGTGAAGACCAAGTCCAACCTGATTGAAGACATGGAAGTTGAGCCCAAGTCCAACCCAGCTTGAAGACTTGAAGATCCCAGGAGGAGAAAATTAAAACTAGCACAAACCTGAAGCCCTGAACCAGCCGGAAGGAAATTGGGCCAGCCCAGGCCCATGAAGGAATTAGGGCGCCATCTATTATGGTGACCCTCCCCTTGGTCGGCCACTTATGGTCACCCCCTTGGCCGACCAAGACAAGGAGAGGGAGAGCAATTTGTGTGGGATTTTCTACCTATGTTACCTTATATTCTTAGTTAGGGTTTGAAAGGGAGAAGGAGTCCTATGTAAAGTCTAAAGTACCCTTACTTGGGGCCCAAGGTTAAGGGTCTATTTAAGGGACCCTAGCCTCTTGTATGAAACTTGATTTTTGATATGAAATAAACCTTGAGTTCTTATATTGCTTTGTGTGATTACCCTGCTGTGTGCATAAAGGGGTTTGAGAGTTCTTCTTCCCAGTGTTTGCAACCATCTTCCTGCCACCAACCATCCTTCCAGTTCCCTCCAAAACTTTCTTCCCTTTGCTGTCTTCCTTTGTTTTCTTGATTTCCTCTGAGTTTTCTAACCCCTGACAAGTCATTTGCTGGTCCCTGAGTTCCTACGAATCCAACGACTCCAGCCAAGCCTCAATCGGACCACCGAGCAGAAAGCCGGGTATCCGCGGGTCTTTGGCTCAGTTTTCCAGGCCGCATCCGTTGAGGAACGAGAGATCTCTTCATTGCGATCTTCACCGGGTGCTTCAAATGTTGTCAGGTATACCCTCTCTACCTCCAATCTTTATATTGTAGGAGAACTTGCCCTAACCGAGGCTTCTCAGCCCCGGCGATCCTTCTTTAGTACTTTTCTAGGTTCTAATCTGCATGCTTGGCTTCAAAAATTCATACAAAATTCTCTACAACTAATTTTGATCTGAAATTCAAGAATTAATCACCTAACCCCACATATAAAATATACAAAAAAAATTGCATGCATATTAGTCCCGCATCATCATTGCTCTGGCCTGAGCTACAGTCCGACCGCTGCCTCAACTACTTCTGAGTCCAGACAAGCCGACGGACCAACACTTAGGTTAAAATTTCTAAGCTCGTTGCTCCGACCTGAGCTACAGTCCGACCGCTGCCTCAACTACTTCTAGGTCCAGACAAGCTGATGGACCAACACTTAGGTTAAAATTCCTAAGCTCATTGCTCTGGCCTGAGCTACAGTCTGACCACTACTTCGACTGCCTCTGGGTTTGGACAAGCTGACGAACCTACACATAGAGTGGAAATCTTAAGGGAACCTAGTTCGGTATGAGCCACTACTCGACGCTCACCCTGGAGGTCCGACTGTCCGCTCAGATTGGCCGACTAGCCCATACTTAGTGAAATTTCAAAGAAAAGTGAGTTTGGTCACTTTAGTCCAGCGACAACAAAGATATGAAAACAAGGCATTATGAAAAGGGTTCTTCATTAGTTCCAAAAAAGTTTCTTTACAAAATTGAAGGTCAGACCTTTACAAATGACTAGGTCTGACCCTTAGGAGGTACACTGACAATAGCCGCTTCGACCCCCTCAGCAGCAACAGTCGCTTCGGCCCCCTCGCCCCCTTCAGCTACCTTTACTTTGGCTCCAACTTGGGCATCCTGCCCGGACACTTCTACGACGGCCTCCACTGGAGCATCGGCCGCTCGGGCAGTCGGATCCGCCACCTCCAAGTCCTCCTCTTCTACTGGCTTCGACGGCTGAAGAAATGATAGATCGAGGTCTAGGAAGGCTGCACTGACCTTCCCCAGACATTCATCGTACCCGTAGTCGAAGCCGACAGTCCCGACTTCGTTCATCTCCTTGGACAAGTCTTCGGAGGCTTTATAATTTGCAACGGTTTTCTCACCGGCCATCTTCAGGAACTCCTGGGCCGTCTTCAATAGGCCCTTATACCTCTCCGCCACCGCCTGGTGGCCTTGTGAGTGAGTCTCGCTCTCGGTCAAGCGCCCCTCCTCGACAGCCAGCCGACGGGTCAGAGCCTTGATCTTCTTCTTCTTATTCTTTAAACTTGCCTCCCGGTCCTTCTCCCGAGCCAACAAGACTTCAAGCTGCTTCTTCTGGGCCTCCAACTCGGCCCACTGGGCCTCTTATGCTATGGCCCTTAAGCCGAGTACCTCCTCTCTGGAGGCCGTCAGTGCCACCCAAGCCTTGTCCCTCGCCACCTCTGTCGCTTTGGCCCTCTTGATTAAGTGCTCTTTTAGATATAGCTGCTCGCCCAGGCCACCGTCTATCAGCAAGGTATATTTGACAAGCTGTAGATAGACACACACAGTTAGAAAGTTGCAACCGATGAATTCAGAGTGGAGAAATAAAATGTGGCACTTATCCCTAGAAGATGGTGGAGGGAACTCCTAGAGGCCTCATTCACCGACCGCCTGTCATCGTCGGGGGCGGCCCTTTGAAGCAGCTCTTTGGCCTTCTCAGCATCGCGCCACTTCTGGCGCTCCTCCTCACCGTCAAGACCGTTGGCCCTCTCATCAACGGCCGACGGCCCCTTCTCTGCATGACTTCCCTTGACCATCGGGGAAGCCACTTCGGCCGGCTCCAACAGCGGAGATGGAAGAGCCTTATCCACCCCGGACAATACCGGGAGCCTTTCCTCTGCCCGGGCAATCGACTGCCCAATCGAAGAGGACCTCTCGGATGCAAGAACCCTTTGGCATTCGGCCAGTGGTACGTCATCCCCTGAATCGATCGATACCACTGTAGCGGACGGTTCTTCCGTCCATTGTTTCTTTGGCCTCTCGGGTGCTGGCTTTGCCGCCCGCTTCTTTGGCTCCCGCGGGGTCGGTTCTACGATGCAGACGGCCCTCCATGGTGCTGATCATGCCGAAAGGGTCGCCCGATCCGGCTTCATCTTGCCACCTGTCAACAAACAAAGTTGAAGTAAGGTATAGTTGCAAAGCCAACAAAGAATAAAGTAGTGGGTCTCTCTCTATGGCTCTCATCCTACCCAACGTCGGGTGTCGGCTGAGTCCAGCCTGATGAAGACTCCCCTCGTGGAGCATGAAGCCGACGAACTTCGGGTCCTCATCATCCAGTTTATGGAAGTCGGCCTCATCGGCCCTCGAGACCTTCCTCCCGTTCAAAGCATTCGGCCTCGGCTCCCTCCATGCCGCTTCGAAGCCCCACGGCTCTAAACTATCTACAAAAAAGTATCGGAACTTCCATCCATGAATGGCAAACGGAAGCCCCCCTAGTATCTTCCGGTCAGGACATGGGCTGAACATCTACCACTCCTGACTCCGGAAGTCATGCTTCAATAAGAAGAAATTTGAAAACAAGGACACCCTCAGCTCGATGTTGTCCTCCCAACATAGAACCACGAAGCCACAGAGAACCGAATGCTATTCGGGGTCAGCTGGGAAGGAGTAATTCTATACGTATTGAAGACCTAAATAAAGAAACTGTGGATCGGGAAATGAAGGCCAGCCTTCAAGTGGTCTTCATATAGAGGGAGAGCTCCTAGGTTTAAAGGTCCGTTCACTCTACCCTTGCGACTGGGGACGGTCAGATGTAGGGTTGAGGGAATTCTATACACAGTCCTAAGATTTTCGACCCTCTCTCGGGTCATGGTCGAACAAATGTCGAAAGGGCCGGGCTCCCTAAGTCTAATAGCCAAACTCCGACTCCCAGAAGTGATGGGGACATCTCTAGCACGGATCCCAAAGCAAGCACGAATCTTGGAGCCACATGAATCTCGGAACATATCTAGAATAAATTTAGGATTTATCTTTTATTTGAAATTTGAATTAGGATTTGGTTGGTTAGGATTTAGATATGGATAGGCTTATCTTATATTATCTTGTATTTGAATTTGAATCATTACTATCTTTTTATCTTGTATTCAAATTCAAATGAGGGTTGGACAGGTCTATAAATACACCCTCGGTCCTTTGTAAAAAAGAGTTTAGTCAAGTTTTGGGAATGAAAATGAGTTTTATAAAAGAGTATTTTTTTTATTTCACTCCATGAGGAGAGGGTGTGAGGCCCAACCCCAGGACATGATGTGAGGTCATGCCCAGTTATCCCCCTTCCCATTCCAGCTTCTTTATCCCCTCGTGGCCTTTGAGATCCATCCTAGCGCCTCCAAGTATCGAGGAGGGTGTAATGCCCTAGAGGTGAGAGGTCTCTTCGTTAGGGTGAGTCCCAAAGTCCATGAGTTCCAAACCCTGTCTTCCAGCCCCACTATTCCTTCGCCACCCTTTACCTAAAAAAATTCTAAAAAAAATATGATACCATAATTTTAGTGATTTCTAGGCTCGCCAACAATCCTACCATCTTGTCCCCCATCAAGAAGCCATTCTAAAGGGAGTTGCAGAAAAGGAAGAAGACGGAGGAAGGTGGAGACATAACTAACTTGGTTTCCTAGTTCTCTAAGAGGGGCTAAAGCAATGGAAGGAGGGAGGAGGCTGCCTTCTCTTCAAGCGCAGGCACGGTGGAAGGTTCCTTCTGGGCGCTACTACCCCCCTTTAATAGGCACCCGGGGGTAGCTTCCCAACGCCTTCCCCCACGTGCCATGATTCGACGGGTGGCACCTAGGTTTTCGAGTTGGATGAGAATCCAAGGGGATGCGCCGGATCATATCCGGCCATGATCCACATGATGGTCGAGGCAATGGTGGATGGATCACTCCAGGAAGTGCACCAATCGCTCTGATGAAGTCATGTGCCCCACGCCACGTCAGGAATTCAAACGGGCAGCTGCTATGCACTGTACCAGTAATAACTGCCCCCCTATCTTCACCAACCAGATACTGACACCTGTCCAAGAGCAAAAATCAGAGCAGAAGGCGACCGATCGTAGCATGCCAAATCAGATTCGCCATCATTTGAAAGACTAATGCATTTACTGCCATTTAATACCCTCGTCCTTCGAGCCTACGGACTCACTCGAAGCACAAGGACAAGGGGGACAATTGTTGTACCTTGATGGCTCACCCTCAGCTAGAACCGGCCCATTCTTATGGTCCGACCAGGCCACTCCTTCAAGGCTCCGACTGCTCTCCTTCAGAGGTCCGACCCATCGGAGCAGAGGTCCGAACGACCCTCTCCTGCTAGGGTCTGACCCGTCGCTCTCCTTCAGAGGTCCAACCCATCGGAACAGAGGTCCGAACGACCCTCTCCTGCTGGGGTCTAGCCCATCGCTCTCCTTCAGAGGTTTGGCCTTTGGTCCGACCGACCGGCTTTCCCTTGGCCAACATCCGACAAGCATGCCTTAGTATCCAGGGAATTCCAGAAGCACCTTTCTGTTACTGCGGGATCCTGCCATCCCAATAGCCCTGCTCCACTACTTCCACGATGTCGCCATATCTGCACGCCGCGTGGCCACTCTCCAAATTCTCCTAGGGGCAGATCGGTCTTTCTCAGCCTCTCCCCTAATGGATTTTGGACTATTCCGTGCCTATATAAGGTACTCAGGGGATCCCGTTTGAAGGTAGAAGTGCTCTTCCCTCTCCATACGCTGTTCTTTCGTTGATTCCTCCATTCTGTTGCCTTCAACCTCCTGCTAACTTAGGCATCGGAGGGTCCCCCGCCGGAACACCATCGGCACCCTTGAGGACTTTGTTGCAGGTTCACCTAGGAGAGGAGCACTCCAGCACATCCAGCCAACCCCGGTCCAGGAGTTGACGCCGTAACAGCTAGCATAATGGTTTATCTTATGATATCTGAAATAAGGAGCATTAGGGTTTGGGGTTCTCTGAACTTCTTGTGCTTTACTCTATCATCTCTATGGGTCAGAGGTGTATTAGGGTTTGGTTGATTTGGTTGCATCTGACTTGGTCCTGGCTGCTGACTAGGTGCACTAGTTATAGGGGGTTCTGGTCTACTATAAATTGGTACCCTATTAAATCTCTCAGCATCTCATGCTACCTGGTAGGGTAGCTCTAAATCTTGGACTTTGCTCAATAATAACTCTTTCTGGATCTCCTCCCTTAATCTAGCTCTGAACCTAGATAGGGTAACTGATTCAGACTCATCGACATTGCATCTCATCACAAACTCATCAAATATTGTAATGTACTTTGCTACACTCTTGGTTCCCTGGGTCAATCTCTACCACTGGTCTAAAAGTCTTAGGTGGTAAGACATGGGAAGGATAAGCTTTATTGCCCTCCAGGTTACTATGGGAACATCACCTCTTTGTTTAATGAACCTTTCGACATTTCCCCAGTACTGCCTGGCTTGACGAATTAACCTAAGCTTCGCAAATTTGCACTTCCTCTCCTCAGTCATGTCATACCACTCAAAATACTAATCCATCTCTCCCTCCCAATCTATATAAACCTTAGGATCTAGATTTCATCAAAAGTGGGTGCTTCCAATCTAAATGTTCCTAAGGGTTCGGTCATCATGGTCCATTTGATCCTGATTGGGTCTCCTAGGATTTGGCTCATAAGCTGGGTCATGGTGTGCTCTCCTAGGGTTTGGGTCATGGACTCGATCAGGGTTGGGTCTCCTAGGATTTGGCTCTAAGAAAGGGTCTTGATGAGGCCTTCTAGGATTGGTTTCAGGGAAAAGATCTTGGTGCAAAGCCCTTCTAGGATTGATGGGTGTATCAAACTCTGGTTCAGGTTCTAATTCATTCTAAACTTCATGGGTTCTTCCAGGGGTACGAGCCTCTAATCGGTCAAGTCTAGCAGTGATGAGGGCCATCTGATTAGTCATGCTTTGGTTGGTCTGGGCTACTTGGTCAGTCAGGTTTTGGTTCAGTCGGGTCATTTGGTCATTCAGGGTTTTCATCAAGGTCTCAAAGTTTTGGTCCATGGTTACACTCGATTGAGCTTGGGTTTGTTGGTAGGGTGCTCCTGATCTAGTTGCCATGTACACACAGACTCAAACTCGGGCTAGGGGTTTGCTAGACCTAGTAGCTCAAGTAAGGTGAGTCGACTAGGTACAACCAAATCAACAACTATCTAGTCCACTGGCCATGTAAGGGGTGGGTCTGTGGGAGGCTCCCCCAGCTCTCGTTGGGTCCTAATTAAAAATCACAAGAACTGCTTAGGGCATTTTCCAGTTGACCCCTAGCCTAGACACAGCTTTCAGAAATAGATGTAGGAGTGGGTGCACTAGTTTTTCCAAATGACTTGAACTAGACCTGTGTGTATCCCTAGGAATTAGAGTACTACTCAGTTTTAATTAAGGGTTGGGCTCGCTATGCAGGTTGGTTGTTTTAAGCTAAGGACAGGTGATTAATCCTACCCCCATGTCATATTGATGCCCTTAAATTGATTTACCATGAGATGAGTGCAATATGAACCCTAATTTCAGGTGCAGAATTTTTGTGTGTTGCAGTTCTGAAGTGAGGCTAAAGAGTGCTATGTATCAGTGTTAGAGAATTTTAAAAAAATCATAGAACATTCCTAACTCATAGATGATATAACAGATGAAAGGAAATTAAAAAATAAAATATGTGCTATGTTGGGCAGTTCCTAGAACTTAGATAATGGAAATAGGACAGAACAGCAAAAATTTTAAAGATGCTAGATTCCAATGATGCAAAACTATTCTTTAGGATTTAAAACTTACCTTCTTGTGTTCCTCTTCAAGGGTCAATCACATCGGCACCCCTACACACCATAGAAAATCTCCATTGAATGGGATGTGAGGGTCTTGTAGCCCTTTTTTTTCCTATGACCGGACGGCCATGGTGAAGCACCCAATCCAAGTATTGAAGAAGATGCTATGCCCTAACCTACCATGCTCTGATACCAATTTGATGCTGGATGAAATGGAATGATTCAATCTAGGAGGAGATAGTAGTAACTAAATGAAAAATGAAGTAAAGCTAAGCTACTTTTTCATGTAAACAAAACTAAAATCTTCATGAAGGGATTTGCATGATAAACTAGACTTGAATGAGAACCTTCAAAGTAGTAAAGAGAAAGGATCTTTGTGGCTAAGAAACCACACAGGCTATGACTTAATTACTCTAATATTTCATATCTAAAAACATTTAAAGAGGGGTACCCGGTCATTAACATTTCAGCAATTGGAAAGATTACACTCAAGGATGAAGCTCTTGGATGACAAGGAGATTCCTCTAGATGGTAGAGCTTCTTGTCTCTATTTCTTGTCTCGGAAGACCTTCTTCTTTGGAACCTGGAAATCCTGGGGATTCTACACAAACCATATTAGAGTTAAAACAGAAATTGAATGATGGAATACTAATGAATTGAAGGTTGAAGTTGAGAAGAAATTTGGTGGAGTGGAAGTAGCTTGGTCGGCCTCCTTTGAATGGTTTCCTTGCAACTTGGAAGATGGAATAGAGTGATTGGATGGAATGGAAAATAATCCAATGGTTCTTGGTGTGGAAAATGGCTTTCTTGAAGTAGCTAAGGCCTCTCACCCACTCCCTCTCGGAGGACATTTGATAACACAAATGGAAAAGAAAAAACTTTAACTTTTCATTCATATGATCATCCATTTACAAGAGAGCTTGGAATAGATTTTATAAGCCTCCAAATAACTTCGAAAATTTGAAATACATGGAGCTTTTCATGGGAAGTTGCTAGCTATAAGGGTGGAAATTCGAATTACATGGAGATTTTCATGGGAATGGCAACTTTAGCTAGCTATAATGGTGGAAGGTTGAAACCCCTTGGCCTGCTCCTTTGAATTTGGTGATGTGGCATGTGGTGATGTGGCTTGATGAGGTGTACACCAAGTGGTTGGGAGGTTGATATGATGTCCAACAATGCTTGCTCAAGTGGCATCCTCCTTGGATTAAATTGTTAAAGTATTTGAATGCATCCAATCTTCAAGTGAGTTTGCTTATATTGAACCAGTTCCAAACCTCTCTTGGACCCAACTACTAAACTCACAAATACAAGACCAATTCGACCCTAATTAGACTCAAAAACCCAAATGGACACAAAAGAAACCAAATTGAAATAAACCCAACCTAATTACATGACTCAAATTCAATTAAAGAAGTAAAATTACTCTATTTACAAGAATAAGTTCAATGAAAGAATTCAAGCCATACTGAATTAGACTGAAGCCTTTTTCGAACTTTGGTGCCCGCACCATCAAGCCATTTTTCAGAATTGGAACTCTGCATCGCATTCATATAGGTGATCGGATCCTCATAATTTTCATCAAGTTCAATAGGATCATCATCCCGGACCAAGAAATCATAGTATTTGTCTGGCTGACACGGTACTCTATCGGATCTACTTAAGGTTGCCTCTACAACAGGCTCCGTATTTGATCCAATCAAATATAGTTCTATGGGTCAGTCAATAGTGTCATTCTTCTACCTGTCAAACTTTTCAAGTTCAACCTTAAAGACATTAATTCCTTTCCTAAGGAATTCCTTTTTTAAAAGGACTACCCTATTATAAACAAACACCTTTTATTCATTAATATGGTAGAAGTAATAACCCTTAGTTTCTTTCGGGTATCTTAAAAAAATATATTTATCAGACCTAGGACCGAGATTATCTGTTTTCTAATGTTTGATATAACCTAGACAATCCTAGATCCCAAGGTAAGAGAGTCTCGGCTTATGCGCTGACCATATCTCATATGGTATTTTTTTTACAAACTTGCTAGAAACTCTATTAAGAATGTAACAAGCTGACTCAAGTACATTTTCCTAAAAGGAGATCGATAGATTTGCAAACCCCATCATGAACTAAACCTTATCTCCCAGGATTCGATTCCTCCTTTCTAATACTCCATTATACTGAGATGTTTCAGGAGGTGTCCATTTTGAGAGAATCATATTCTCTTCTAAATATGTTAAAAACTGCTAGTGAGGTATTCACTTTCTTAATTAGATCGAAGAGTTTTAATACTCTTTCCAATTTATTTTTCTATTTTATTACAGAATCATTTGGACATTTTAAATAACCTAGACTTATATCTCATTAGGTAGACGTACCAATACCTCGATAGGTAATCAGTAAATATGAAGTAATAATATCCACCTATGGCAGAAGTGTTCATGGGTCCACATACATCACTATGTATTAGACTTAGAATCTCAATGGCTTTTTCACCTTTTCTAGTAAAAGTTTACTTCGTCATCTTACCAAGAAGGCAGGATTCATAGGTCAACAATGATTCAAAATTATTAAGCTTGAGGAAACCCTTTTTAATTAACCTATTTATCATATTCTAGTTAATATGACCTAGCCTATAGTGTCAAAGGTAAATATCAGACACATTCTCTAATCTAGAGTGCTTGCTAGACATGTACACCATACTAACAGGCTATGATAAAAATAATTTTTTTAATTATCCATGCATTATAGTAATCCATTTAAAATAATATCATAATAATCACTTTTATTGATAAATAAAAATTATTCTTGACCAAAAGGCCTATAAAAATTACGTTCATCATAAAACTAGGATAATAGTGACAATCACTCAAACTGATGATATTATTATTGAAAATAAGCTTGATAACTCCTAAAGCTAGAACTGGAACTGCTCTTCCATTCCAACATTCAAGAATCTCTTATCATCTTCAAATCTTCTACTAACATGAAGTCCCTGAAATAAATTACAAATATTAATAGAAGTTCTAGTATCTAATATCCAGACAGTAGTATCACAAATTGAGAAGTTACAAGGTGTTATCATATAAGTACCTTATCCAGCAATTGCTAACTGGTTTTCCTTCATTCTTTGCCTGTTCGGGTCTAGAGAGGCAATGTAAAGAGGATAGTTTTTCTTCTTGTGACCCTGCATCCTATAGAAAAAGTAATCTACTAACTCTGGTAAGACTCAATCTTCTTGGTCTGACTGGGCTGAGCATATTGCACCTTCTTATTTTTCTTCTTTCCTTTCTTAAGGGGATGACATTTTATCAAAGTAGAACCTTCCACTATATTCACCTACCCCTTGTGGAGCTGATGACCCTTTTCATAAGTCTGTAGTGACCCAGTAGACTTAGTAGTTAACAATAGGCTTAGTCATTCTATAGTGACCAAGGAAGTCGAGGTAGGACTTTGATAGGGAATTCAAAATCACTTCCTTCCCCAAATGCTCATGTAGGGAAAATCTAAGTTCGCTCAAGCGCTCAATTAGTTCGATCATTTACAATACTTAATTAGTGATCGATGCCCCTTCCCTAATCACAGCATTAAAGATGGCACAAGATATTTTGCACCTTTCAACGTCGTTGGGAGTGCTGAAGGATTCTTTCAATAGTTGAAGCATATCTTGTAGCTGAGCTGTTGCCTAGGTGGCTATCCAAGAGGGGGGTGAATTGGAAATTTGAAAAATTTAAAGCAGATAATGTGCAATTAAAAATCCCTTATAAGTGGTAGGTGATGTGATAGAGTATTAAATTGCAAAAGCTAAATAGAGTCAAATGAGCACAACACAAACACACAAAATTTATAATGGTTCGGAGCAACCTAGCTCCTACGTCCACTACCCAAGATACCACTTGGGATTTCCACTATATTCACACCCGAATACATTCAGATTGTTTTGCAGGATCATAATCCAAAATCTTTACACTTTGGTTTTAAAGAGATCACCAAAGAAAACCCAACACCCTTTGGTTTTGAACAAGCTCACCAAAGAAACCTAACTTGGTTTTACCAGAATCACCAAGAACCCAACACTTGGTTTTTATCTGATGGGTTTGATGACAAGGGTGGAAGCGTGGATTTCAAAAAATTATTATGAAACCACTACCAAACCCTTAACCCAAGACCTCCTTACTAGGAATTAAAACATATAAACATGCATATATAATATAAACTAGAGTTTAGGCGCCAACCTGAACCGCTAGTATCCAGTTCGATGAAGAAAACCCTGATTTAGCCTTCTTCTCCACCAGGCGCCCAAACGTTCACCCTCCAATGGTGATCCATACGAAACTTGGACCAAGGAAGAACTCCTTCTTCAAGTTGCTTGGAGAAGTGGAACTCTTTCGGCAGCCTTTGGTCTATTGACCACTGTATGACATCCTGTCCTATTGTAGGGCACTAAAGACACTCTCCTAAACCACTCTTGATTTTAGGACAACCCTCCTCTAAGACCCCTTAGGCTTATATCCTAAAACAAAGCCTTGTCCTAGTAGAAAAGACCTTGTCTTAACAAGACAAGTCTTGTCTTAAAGAAAGGAGGGAGAGAGAGACACTCAAAATAGTACTTCGATGGAATTCTCATCAATGGAATTCTCATCAGAGACTCATTTCACCATCCCCTATTTATAGATACAAGAGGGGCGTGTGATATGTCCTCCCATCACCTTATCAGATATGACTTTTCAAGACCGAAGAGAAGTTATCTGGCTTGAAAAATCATATCTAATAAGTCCATTCATGTACTGAAGGCCTTATTCACATCCCTTCTTTTATCTGGACGAATTCTCACTTGCCACATGTCAATTACCGGTCCCTGAGAAGCCAAGAGGCACCTCTTCAATCTTCAAAAAATCAGAGATTATGAAGAGTCCTGATAGCAGAAGGACTCTCTATCAGAACCGCGTGCCACATGAAGAGTTGCGACTTTTCATGCACCGCGCGCGCCATCCTTCTGCCACACAAATTTCAAAGAATGTTGACCAATAAAAACATAGGCAATATGGGTGTCATTGGAAAGAGCATAAAGTTTTCTTTCTGACCATATAAATTATATTCAAATCAGAGATCTATAGCTCATTCTGTGCCCTTTTGAAGTTAAGGTATCATTTAGGTACCAAGAGTCTCATGCCATTGGGACTCTTCATATATGGCACCTAAAATGCCCTTAAATCCAAACTAAAATCAGATTTAGCTCTGATTAGGCTAGCCCCACTTAGGAATCAATCTAATTTAGGTTTCCCATAATTAGGTTAGCCCAATTAGCAAGCAACCGGACCCAATCCAATTGGGTTAGGAATTAGGTTAGCCTACAAATGCTAGTATGTAATCCAGCTAACCAATTAGGATCCTATGACCCTAATTAAATCATGAATGACTTTCTTGGCCAAGTCTCTATCATGTGTGACCCATTGGGTTCCACATCTAGCCAGTAGTAGGTTTAGGTTTGAGCCGATTTGATCCGATCAAACCTGATTGACCTAATTAGGTCAAATTGGCTCACCTAATTATCCAATTCGAATCACACATCGAATTGACTCATGAAACCAAATCAATTGGTTCATGAAGACCTACAAGACAAGATTGACATCTAGCAACATGTCATGCCTACCCGGAAAATGAGAAATTTTGATGGATTTACCAAAATACCCTTCAGTGGTGAGTTACCGGGCAATTCAGTCCTTCGATCTTCTTGCACCCTAAATATGACTGTGGATATGGATACTTGTCAAATCCAATTTCATATTCATTCCTTGCTCAATCTGATAATGATGATTCATTAATAAACCATTAGAAACTATTTTTAATATTCATACTTTGATCAAAGATTTCCCGAATCTTCATTTGATTGAAATCATCTGGATGTGATTCCCTCTTACTAGGGTTGATCGATTCCTTTTTGACCTGCACACAACCTCCATATGCAATCCACCATACCCAGTATCACCCCATGCATGACTCAGTGTCATGATTGAGTGTGAACCAAAGTATGGATTCATGCATACAAGGTACCATGGCAGTCTCAGGTCAAAGGACCACATGCACTACTCCCACTATGAGAACTATATATTGATAAACAGATAAGGTTCTATTAGATGTTCTCAAGCTGGATCCATTCAGTGAACTCATTCTCTAATGAGCACGCACATCCTAGTATTAGTGTCAAACACAAGTGACTGTGAGATCAGTCACCCTCTTCACCAAGCATACATAGGATGTGCTGGTCTTACCGGAAACATTGATCCCCTACTCAATATCCCATCGACCAGGAATATTTTAGATTAGTGTTTTAAGGCTTTAGGATTCACTGGTATGATGTCATCATAACCCTAGAACCATAGCCCTAATCTATGGGGTTCATCATATCTTAATAAAATTAATAAGACACAGCGTATGATGAAAATAAAATACCTTTATTAATTGTTAATGTCAATACACTGGTTTGGGATCGAAATACAACATTTCGATTAGCCTTTAGGGCATAATCCTTTCATTATCAAGGCTCACCAAGAACCTATTTATTTTTTCAACCGGGCTTACCAATAACCCAACAACAATTCAGAAAAAGAATTGAAGTAAATGCAATAATAAATGAAAAACTCAATTTATTGGATAGTTTTTGGTGCAGCTTGATAGAAGTCCACTTGAATGAGCTTAAATGATCTTTGATTGCTTCAGTGGCTTCTTCCAAAATTGCTTCAAGCTTCATATCAGAGTTGGTGAAGACTTGAAGGCTTGCTTGAATGCTCTTGTGCTCTTTTTCTTTTTGGTAGGTGGGGTATTCAATGTAGCTCTCAAAACTTTGAAGAACTTTCTAATTCCTTGCTTCAAGGAAGTTCAAATCCTTCAAATATATGATCTTCCATCACTCCAAGGCAATTCTAGCCGTTGTAGACTTGGGAAGTGGTTTATGACCATTGAAGCACTTTTTGGCATTTAAAAACAAATTCTGGAACTAGCCATTGGATACCTGAAAGTGATGTTCGAGTCGGCTCGGATTCCTTCGAGTTGGCTCGGATCCTTCGAGTTGATAGGTCGAGTCGCCAAATCTTCAGTGCAGTCGGCTCTTTACCTCAGGGTGCAAAACTTCACTCTAGACAAGTCAGCTCTTGATAGCTCGGGTTGGCCCGAACTTATATCTTTGAAAAACTTGAACTCGAGGAGTCGGCTCTTTTCAGCTTGGATCGGCTCTTCTTCTCAGATTTTGAAATCATCACTCTGGAAGAGTCGACTCGATGCAGTTCAGGTCGGCTCACTTTCTCAGGTCTTCAAAATTAGGTCTGGCAGAGTCGGCTCTTTTTGGTTCGAGTCGGCTCGCCTGGCTGTTCTTAGAAATGTTCAAAAACTGGACTATGGAGGAGTCAGCTCGGACAAATTCCAATCGACCCGAATTCAATGGAGTCGGCTCAGTTACCTTCGAGTCGGCTCGAATTGCTGCGTACCAGAATCCATGCTGCGTGCCATGAAGTAGAGTCGGCTCTTCAACATGCTGGGTCAACTCAAGTATCTTCTTCAGGATTTTTATAATTGAACTCAAAGAAAAACTCTTACCAACACTCTTACAACTTTTCAATTATACCAACTCAAATTAATTCTAAGGCACACACACACAGAAGTAACCCTTTTTACATAGTTTTTTCTTAGCTTTTTCATTAGGTTCTTCTTTACAAAAACAAATTACAACACAACTCAAACAAGAAACAAAGACGTAGGAGTTGAAGTTTAAACAATTAACTCATCCTACAAAAACTTGTAAAACACTTGAGAGTTGTTAGAAATAAATGTACATGCTCCAATGTTTGGTTATCATCAAAATCACTTATGGGATCAACAATCTCCCCCTTTTTGATGATGACAAAATACTGGGCATGAAAAAGCAAGATAAAACTTTATAATTACTTATATAACTATATTTACAAGAATTTATGAATAAGTAAAATGATGAATTGACTTCAATTAGTGCCAAACTATAGAAGGAGAATTAGGACAATGAGAAGTAATCTCCCCCTCAATAAGATACTTCATGTTTTGACACACTTTCTATGCAATTTCATACTTCAAAGCTCAAAAGTTTATAACAGAAGTTTAAATATTCATAGCTTATTATGTATTAGAGTTTAAAGCATTTAAAACATTATCAAAGCTTTCATATACATTATGTATCAGAGCTTTCAATCTTTATGAATCAGAGCAAATATACAAACATGAATATATTTTATCCTTTTCATGCAATAACTTCACAACTTTCTCCCCCTTTTGTCAATCAATCAAAAAGGTAGAGTAAGAGTTAAGCTCATATTTTAAAATAGAATGAGAAAGTATTTAAAATAGAATGAGAAAGTATTTAAAATTTATTTGGGATAATTTCACTTTCTCATATTCAACTTGAAATTCTAATTAAAAAATCTATCATTGGATCAGTCATTGTATGAACAATTGAACATAAACATTCATTTGCATAAAGAAATAGAACAATTTAAGAGACAAAAAGTGTATTTTCATTTCATTTCAAAGATGTTCAATACAAAGTACAAAATGAAAAGCAATACATTTAGTCACTATCTATATCTACTTTAGGATGTGAAGGTTGACCAGGAATTTGAATGCCCATTGGTAGAGAAGCAATTCGGTCAGCATCTAAGATATGAGATGGTGGAATATTGTGGGATCCTTGTGGCCTAAAGTGTGGAGTAAGTTTCCTTGGATGAACAGATTGACCAGCAAAAGGTCTAGAAGAGGGAGGAGCACTTTGAGCAACTTGGAGATCTTCAATTTTAGTCATCATTTTCCATAAAAAACTATTAATAGATTTCAATTCGGCTTCTATTTTCTTTGTACTTTTGGAAGTAGCCAAATCTTCTATTGATTCTTTTATTTCTGCAACTTCCTTCTGCATTGTAAATATTTTCGAGGGTTATACATTTGCAAAGGCTTCAGCCGAGCCTCTCAGTCTCCCAAACTCACTTCTAAGTATTCCAATACCTCTGGTGTAGTCTTCTTCCATTCTCTTGCCTGCTTCTACTGAGCCAACTATGATTCTCAAGTTATCCATCTCAACTCTATATGCTTCAAGTACTTGAGTAACAAATTTCTTAATCTTTTCAGAACTTGAAGTAATCAATTGAAGAATAGGTTGCAAATCTATCTCAGTTGCATGTGCTGTAGTCTTGGAGGTTTCAAGGTTGTCAATTCTGCTTTTCAGATTATCTATCTCCGCCAAACTGATTGAGTCTCTCATCAATAGATTTGCGAAGTTCTCCAAACATAGTAGACATTGAGGAATTAATAGTTTCAGTCAAGTTGCCTAACTATTGTGCAATGAAATTTTGTAACATTGAGGTATCCATAATAGGAGTAGTAGCAGCATGACTGTAAACTGGAATATCAGTGGTGGCCTGAGTGTAGATAGGTGTGCTAGGGGACATATCAGGCACTGAAACATCTGGAAATGAAGCATCAAAGTCTATCTAGACTGGAGACCCTAGCTGTGGCTGCGACTCTGGAATTTGTATTGAAGTGCCTTCACCAGTCTCCATTTCAGCTTGCTCTTGTACCTCCTATGTTTCTTCAATTATTGGAGCATCAGACTTCTTTTTCCAAGTTCCTTCAGATAATAAACAACCCATCCTTTGAAGAGTTTTGGCTATATAAGTATCGGTATGTAAGAGGGTTTTGCTATCCTCTCCTGTCAAATATATATTTACACTTTGATAGAAAAGTGAGAGGACTATACCATAAGGCAGACATGCCTTAACTTTTCTCACTGCCTCTTTCATTTGACAAATCATGATAGCTAGCAGGTTAATTTTGTCACCATTAATTAGAAACTCCATGAAGCAGAGATCCCGCTCGCTTACCCAATCAAAGCGGCCAATTCTGGGTAAAAATATCCTACTGATAAAACTGTGAAGAATTCTCATTTCAATTGACAATATGTTGGCCTTGAGAATTCCAATTTCATCACTTCAGTCCTTTCTAGTACTGTTTGTAAAGCTTTAGTTCTATCTTTTAGGACCAAGTACTCAGTGCTCTCAAATGGCATTTCTAAAACATTTCCAAGAATTTCAGCAGATATAATAATTCTTTTTCCCTTGACAGATGATTCAATAAAGTTCTCTCCAAACCTCATATTTTCATAGAGAGTTCTGACTAGGTTTGGGTAAGTTTTAATGTCCAGGGAACACATGTTTCTCCACCCTTGATTCTTAATGAAATCTCCAATAACAAAACCTATTTCCTTTAAGTATTCAAACAAAATCCTTCTTCCAGTAGTAATAGGTCTCATACCTAAAGAAATCTGGTGGCTTGGAGAAACTAGGCTTGGTTCTTCCTCTGACTGAGGTGGAATTCGGGAAGCACTGTCTCCTCGGAACTTTGTTCTCCTTTCTTGCAGAGCAGCTTCTATATCCCATCTTAATTTCTTCCCAACTACCCTCTTTGGTGCCATTGCAAAAGTACACTTGAGTTCCGAAGTGATTTTTGGAAGTAGGAAGTATTTGGAAAGTTTCTTGGAGGGAAGGAGAGTAGGGTTTAAGAATAGAAATGGAAAGAAAAACCCTATGGCTCGAACTAAAAAGAGACGGCTCAACATCCGAGCCGGCTCGACCAATAGGTCATCTGCTCGTTCTGGCTCGAGCAGAGGGAGCACACAAGTGATTTTTGGATTTCAATCAAAGCTCATTTAACATAAAGTTTGAGATTAGGAGGTCACCTAGATAATTTATCCTTAAGATTATGCGAGTGTTTCTAGAGTGGGTCACATAATCCTAGTTCACTTCTAATCATTGCAAATCTATCAAAATTCAAAGGTTTGGTAAAAATGCCTATAAGCTGGTTTTTAGTTGGCATGAATTCAAGTACAATATCATTATTCAATACATGATCTGTTATAAAATGGTGCCTAATTTCAATGTGTTTAGTTCGTGAATGCTGAACAGGATTTTTTGTCACATTAATAGCACTTGTATTATCACATTTGATTGGAATTTTTAATTATGTAATACCAAAGTCTGCTAGTTATTATTTAATCCACAACACTTGAGTACAACAACTACCAGCAACAACATACTCTGTCTCAGTAATGGACAATGCTACGGAGTTTTGCTTCTTATAGTGCCATGAAATTAAATTCAATCCTAGAAATTGGCATGTACCACTAGTACTCTTTCTATCAATTTTGCAACCAGCATAGTCAGCATCAGAAAAACTAATTAAATTCAAAGATGATTCTTTAGAATACCAAAGATCTAAATTACTTGTACCTTTCAAATATTTGAAAATTCTTTTAATAGCAAACATATGTGTTTCTTTAGGATTACATTGAAATCTAGCACATACACATACACTGTATAAGATATCAGGTCTACTGGCTGTAAGATATAGTAGGGATCCGATCATACCTCTATATAGCTTTTGGTCAACATTGGATCCACTTTCATCTTTGTCTAGCCTGCAGGTAGTGCTCATAGGTGCGCTAGCCTCTTTGCTTATTTCCATGCCAAATCTCTTGATTATCTCTTTGATGTACTTGGCTTGGCTTATAAAGATTCCTTCCTTCATGTGTTTGACTTGTAATCCAAGGAAGTAGTTAAGTTCACCCATAAGGCTTATTTCAAACTTACCATGCATCAACTTAGCAAATTCTCCACAAAGATTTTCATTAGTTGTACCAAATATAATATCATCAACATAAATTTGTACAACTAACATATCATTCTCTTTGTTTTTAATAAAAAAAGTTTTATCAACATTCCTCTTTTGAAATCATTTTTAAGTAAAAATCTGCTTAGTCTATCATACCAGGCCCTAGGTGCTTGTTTCAAACTATATAAAGCTTTATTCAACTGAAACACATGATTTGGAAAAGCATGATTTTCAAAACCTGGTGGCTGTTCTACAAAAACTTGTTCATAAATAAATCCATTTAGAAAAGCACTTTTGACATCCATTTGTAAGAGTTTAAAGTTTATGTAGCAAGCAAATGCAAGAAGTAGTCTAATGGCTTCTAGTCTTGCTACAGGAGCATATGTTTCATCAAAATCAATGCCCTCCTCTTGATTGTGCCCTTTTGCTACCAACCTTGCCTTATTTCTTATAATCTTACCATTCTCATCTAGTTTGTTCTTATAGACCCATTTGGTTCCTATGATTGGGTGGCCTGTAGGTCTACAAACTAGTGTCCAAACATTATTCCTTTCAAACTGGTTTAATTCATCATGCATAGCCATCATCCAGTTATGATCAGTTTCAGCTTTTTCTAGACTATATGGTTCAATTTGTGAGACAAAGGCTAGGTAGTCATGTGCATCTCTATGTGCTGACATAGTCCTAATACCATGAGAAGGATTACCAATAATTAAATCTTTAGGATGTGAAGTTACATACCTCCATTTCTTTGGTAAATCAGTATGATCCTTGCTTACCACTTTATTTTCATCTTGTGTTGGCTTGTCTTGAATGCTTAGATCTTCCATTTCCTTTTGTAGTGTAATTGCATCATTGTCTACACACTCATCTTTTCTAGATGGTGAGTAGTTAGCTTCATCAAAAACAACTTGAATTGACTCTTCTACAGTAAGAGTCCTCTTATTAAACACTCTATATGCTTTGCTATGCAAGGAATAACCAAGGAATATAGATTCATCAGATTTTGCATCAAACTTTCCTAGGTTATCTTTGCCATTATTTAACACAAAGCATTTACACCCAAAAACATGAAAATAGTTAATATTTGGTTTTCTTCCATTCCAAAGTTCATAAGGGGTTTTCTTTGAAATTGGCCTAATTAAAACTCGGTTTAATATATAATAGGTAGTGTTCACTGCTTTTGCCCAAAAGTACCTTGGAAGATTACCTTCACACAACATGGTTCGGGCCATTTCTTCCAAAGTCCTATTCTTTTTCTCTACAACACCATTTTGTTGTGGTATTCTAGGAGTGGAGAAGTTGTGATCAATGCCGTGCTTAGTGCAATATTCATCAAAAAATTGATTTTGAAATTCAGTTCCATGATCACTTCTTATAGAGATAACAGAAAGATTTTTCTCATTTGAAACTTTCTTATAAAATTTTCGAAATACATCAAAAGTTTCATCCTTATGTGCAATAAATAATACCCATGTGAATCTAAAAAAGTCATCTATAATCACAAGGCCATATTTCATACCTCCTAGGCTTGTGGTCCTAGTTGGTCCAAATAAGTCCATGTGAAGTAGCTCAAGGGATCTAGTTGTTGAAATAACATATTTTAATTTAAAACTCCCCTTAGTTTGTTTGCCTAATTGACAAGCATATATACAAAATCAAGATCCACTTTAAAATGTAGCAAACCTCTAACTAGATTCATTGAGATTAATTTGTCAATTGTATGCATGCTAGCATGACCTAATCGTCTATGCCATAATAAACATGACTCCTTGGTCTTAGCATTCATAGCCACTAAACTGGAACTACTAGTCATGGCTAGATCATTTAGATATACCACATAGATGTTTCCAAGTCTATAACAAATGAATTTGTTACTAGAGTCAAGAGAGTTAGTTACTACACACATAGATGATTCAAAGATAACCTTGAAGCCTTTATCACATAATTGACTAATACTCAATAAATTATGCTTCAATTTATCTACTAGCAGCACATCTTCAATAAAAGTATAGGAGATTATTTTAATCTTATAAATTTCGATTATTCTCCCCTTGACATTATCTCCGAAAGTAACTAATCCTCCTTCTTTCATTTGTAGGGTGATGAACTGATCTTTGTCACCCGTCATATGCCTTGAACAGCCACTATCAAGATACCATCTTTTCTTTAATTTGTGGACTGCAAGACAGTCCTGTAAAACAGTTAAGGAGTGATTTTAGGTATCCAAGCAAACTTGGGTCCTTTCGGATCAGCAAAATTGGTTCCCTTTGGAACCCAAATGGTTCTATATTTCAATGCACCAATCATGGAATTTTTCAAGAAATTGCATTAACAAGATTTATGTCCAAATCAATGACATGCACAACAAATAATTTTGTCATTTTTGAATGATGCATGCTTTGAAGCTTTAAAAGATGCAGAAACAGAAATATTTGGTTTGAAAGATTTTTGAATAGAATTTTTTGGAACATACTTCAAGCCATTTGAAATAGATTTCGATGGAAAAGTTTTTTGAAGTTTAGCACTTGAAACTGAAGTTTTCGAAGATAAAAATTTTGTTGCTGAAATCCCTTTGGCATTTAAAGCATTAAATCCAATTTCAGCTTTGCTTTTTGAATCTTTTTATTTTTTCAAAATTAGCTCAAGCTTATTAGAACTCAAAGTAAGTTTTTCTACTAAAGGCTTAAGCTTTTCAACCTCCTTTTTCAAATCAACATTTTCGGCAACTAAAATTTTGTTTGTCTCATTCAAAGCATTTTTATCATTTTTCAAAATAATAACATTATCAGACAAGATATTCAATTCTTTTTGCAAAATGTTATTCTTTTTAGAAATCTCATCCTTGTCTTTTAATAAAACATCATTTTGTTTCTTCAAGGATTTAATTTTAACCCCAGCTTTCTTGAATTCAATAAGTAAATCATGAAATGCATAATTCAATTCATCATATGTAAATTCAGTTTGAATCTCAGGGGATGATACCTTATTTTCAAGACCCATCGACATAAATTTGTAGATTTCATGGTCTCTTCTTCTTCAGTGGATGAGGACGCTTCGCTGTCGCTCCACATCGCTACCATAGCTTTCTTTTTCTTTTTCTTAAAATCTTTTTTCAATAATGGACAATATGGTCGGATGTGCCCTGGCTTTTTGCATTCATAACAGATGGGCACTTCTTTTTCTTTTTCCTTTTCCTTGTCCTTCTCCTTACTGAATTCTTTGTTCTTGTGGAATTTTCTAAAATGTCTTCCTTTTCTTCTTCCCAAGAACCTTCTGAATTTCTTAACGACCATAGCAACATCTTCGTCTTCCATGTCGCTTTCAGTAGAGGAGAATTCTTCTTCCGATTCTTCATCCTTTCTAGAATCCATAGCAGCTTTGAAGGCAATAGATTTCTTTTTCTTTTGATCATCTTCAGTTTGGTGCTACATGGTCAGTTCATGTGTGATTAGAGATCCTAGTAGTTCATCCAGCAATAAGGTGTTCAAATCTTTTGCTTCCTGGATGGCTGTCACTTTTGGATCCTATTTATCCGAAAGAGATCTTAAAATCTTTTGTACAAGATCTGCATTAGAATATATCCTGCCAAGACTCTTTAAGCCTTTAATAATATCAATGAAACGTGAAAACATGGCAGAGATTGTTTCATTAGGTTCCATTTTGAATAATTCATAACTCACTACTATCCAAAGCACAGTATAAGAGATTCATTGCTTTGGCATTTAACTTACCCATCTTCATGTCATGTTCGTCCAATCCTCTTCATGTTTTGGAACGTCCACTCCATCAATTTTAATCATGGAGATATAAGGACCCTTTAGAATGACCTTCCATAATTGAAAATCAACTGCTTGAACATAAATTTTTATTCTAGCTTTCCAGTATGCATAATTTGTGCTAGTGAAGAGTGGAGGTCTATTGGTTGATTGGCCTTCTGCCAAGAATGTATTTATTGGATAAGCCATTGATCTTTACTCTTATGTATTCAGAAACTCTGCTCCGATACCAGTTGTTATCTAGTTGGCTACCCAAGAGGGGGGTGAATTGAGAATTTGAGAAATTTAAAGCAGATAATGTGCAATTAAAAATTCCTTATAAGTGGTAGGTGCTGTGACAAAGTATTAAATTGTAGAAGCTAAATAGAGTTAAGTGAGCACAATACAAACATACAAAATTTATAGTGGTTCAGAGCAACCCAGCTCCTACCTCCACTACCCAAGATACAACTTAGGATTTTCACTATATTCACACCTGAATACAGTCGGATTGTTTTGCAGGATCATAATCCGAAACCTCTACTCTTTAGTTTTAAAGGGATCACCAAAGAAAACCCAACACCCTTTGGTTTTGAACAGGCTCACCAAAGAAACCTAACTTGATTTTACCAGGATCACCAAGAACCCAACACTTGATTTTTATCAAGGCTCACCAAGAACCTATTTGATTTTTCAACTAGGCTTACCAATAATCCAACAACAATTTAGAAAAAGAATTAAAGTAAATGCAACAATAAATAACAAACTCAATTTGTTAGATAGTTACCAGTGCAGCTTGATAGAAGTCTACTTGAATGAGCTTGAATGAGCTTTGATTGCTTCAGTGGCTTCTTCCAAAATTGCTTCAAGCTTCAGATTAGAGTTGGTGAAGACTTGAAGGCTTGCTTGAATGCTCTTGTGCTCTTTTTCTTTTTGGTAGGTGGGATATTCAATGTAGCTCTCAAAACTTTGAAGAACTTTCTAATTCCTTGCTTCAAAGAAGTTAAAATCTTTCAAATATATGGTCTTCCATCACTCCAAGGCAATTCTAGCTATTGTAGACCGTTGGAAAGTGGTTTGTGATCGTTGGAGCACTTTTTGGCATTCAAAAATAAATTCTAGAACTAGCCATTGGATACCTGAAAGCGATGTTCGAGTTGGCTCGGATTCCTTCGAGTCAGCTCAGATCCTTCGAGTCGATAGGTTGAGTTGCCAAATCTTCAATGCAGTCAGCTCTTTGTCTCATGGCACAAAACATCACTCTGGACTAGTTGGCTCTTGATAGCTTGGATCGGCTCAAACTTATATCTTTGAAAAACTTGAACACAAGGAGTCGGCCCTTTTTAGCTTGGATTGGCTCTTCTTCTCAAGTTTTGAAATCATCACTTTGGAAGAGTCGGCTCGATACAGTTCAGGATGGCTCGCTTTCTCAAGTCTTCAAAATTAGGTCTGGTAGAGTCGGCTCTTTCTGGTTCAGGTCGGCTCGCCTGGCTATTCTTATAAATGTTCAAAAATTGGACTCTAGAGGAGTCGGCTCAAACAAATTCTAGTGGACTCGGTTACCTTTGAGTCAGCTCGGATTGTTGTGTACCAGAATCCTTGCTGCATGCCATGAAGTAGAGACGGCTCTTCAACATACTGGGTTGGCTCGAGTATCTTCTTCAGGATTTTTATAATTAAACTCAAAGAAAAATTCTTACCAACACTCTTATAACTTTTCAATCATACCAACTCAAATTAATTCTAAGGCACACACACACACAGAAGTAACCATTTTTACATGATTTTTTCTTAGCTTTTTCATTAGGTTCTTCTTTACAAAAATAAATTACAAAGCAACTCAAACAAGAAACAAAAGTATAGGAGTTGAAGTTTGAACAATTAACTCATCCTACAAAAACTTGTAAAATACTTGAAGAGTTGTTAGAAATAAATGTACATGATCCAATATTTGGTTATCATCAAAATCACATATGGGGTCAACATGAGCATCCTTGAATTTGTGATTGAGTTTGTCATTCATGGATTCATGCTAATGCATCAAACATTAGTTCGATCATTGAGCCACTTTTGATAAATATCTCGGACTAAACCATGGGTAGGCGGTCAAAAATAAAACCTACTCACTACTATAGCTAGCGATGAGTCGGGATCATATCCTTGGGGATCAAGGACAACTATTTCATTAAAATAGCAAAAAGAAAAATTGGTTATAAAGATTAAATTGCAAGTAATAATTATTAAAAGATAATGACTAATTACTTAGTTAAATCAGTTAGCAAGAAAAGTAACCTAGGAATCCGAATCCACCATGCAAACATGTTTTATCTTTTTCTTTTTAAATTACAATATCAATAATTCTTACAAATTTAGTGTTAGAATAATTTATCTCCTATGGGGCATGGATCATATCTAGAGATCATGACACATCCACTCAGAGTATAAACTATCTACTTGATATGCAAAATTAGGGATCTAATCTACCATACTACGATCTACCTCTTTAAGGCATGTACTGTACCTTAGATCATGATAGACTAGCTGGTCAGACTATTAGTGGCCTACTTAGATCACCTAAAGCCTATTACTGTAGTAAGCTAAAGAGTAGACTAGTTGGTCAGACTTTTAGCGACCTACTCAAGTCACCTAGAGCCTATTATTATAGTGAGCTAAGGAGTAGACTAGTTGGTCAATCTTTTAGTGACCTACTTAGGTCACCTAAAGCCTATTAGCACTTCCATCACATATGCACACTAACAAGATAAACTAGGTATTAATTGTAAGGATAATTGAAGATTTAATTATTACTAAAAATTGGTAATTAATATACATCCCATTGAGAGAAACTTGGATTTGAGGAAAGAGCTACTTACCTGAAATATAATAAAAAATATATATAAAGAAAAGAAAAAAAGGGGGCAAGTTCTAAACATTGATTTTTCATTGAGTAACTGGGCACCTTCGTCTAAGTATTGTTGTTCATGTCAAAAAGTGGGCAGTACGAAAATATCGTAAAAAAGAAATTAGGCAGTGTGAAAGCTACCTTAGCTATGCACTTAATTTGGGGGTGTATAGACAAATAACCAAAGTAGCTGATAGGCGAAGATGCCATTATTCCTCACAAGCTAATACCGAAATACTAAGTTAGCCATCATAAATACAAGTACTGTAGATCTTTGGATAAACTCTGAGATAGCTTCTAATAGTTATGACTATGAAATTTACTTCGGAAACTCAATACTTAGTGATACTAGCTAGGTTCTTTTAACCTTAAGCCTAGATTTAGTTTTACAAGGGATGATCTTAGTGATACATTATTCTATTTTAATTACATTGCTAAGAGACTAGCAATGATTAAGTTGGGAGGTGTGATAGGTCTATTAATTATCCTAATTTAATCATTAAAATAAATATTAATTAATATATATTTATTAGACATTGAAACTTTTTATTAAAGTTTGTAGAAAAGGAGCTAATGGATGGGAATAGCTCATTTTTTGGAGTCCAACGGTGCAAACAACACTCAAATCAGAGTTCAAATGGGCCTGGAATAAAAGTTAGAAATTTATTAAAGAAAAGGCATGAATATTAAAGCAACTGGTCTACCATGGACCGATTGCTCGGTTCATGAACATATGAACGGTCCACCCGCAGCCATTGCTACTAGTCCATGGCCCCAACCCATGGACCACATGCCTCATTTCAAGCCACCGGCCATCGGAGTTGTCCCACGCCACCTCCCGTCGTCATCAACATCACTGGGAGGTCATTTTTCCAGCCGGGAGGAGCTGCCCAAGCAACTCTTTTCATGGCCTTTCCTCTTCCTTGTTCGGATACCACTACAGGGCACTACCTTCGACCACTAGGAGCCCCTCATTGCCTGCCTCTACCTCCACCATTCAAGTTCCACTGGTCGCTAATCCCCCTAAGCTCTGGCCATCCTCTCCTTGTTGTTCGACCACCGTCACCATCGTTGGTCATCCGATCATCACCAGCCACTGCTCTCACCACCGTCAGCACCGCCTCTCATCAATGCCTCACGCCACCACTCTCCAAGTCCTAATCGATGAGGGGGATCTAGTGTTCAGCATAGTCCGATCGAGACTCTGGTTGCCTGAGAAGGAAGGAAAGTGATCCCGCATGATTTCTAGCATGATTTCAGACCTATGATGCAAAGTGGATGGCTAAGAATTCCCTACAAGATATCTGGCTGATCTTGAGCCTGATTGACTCCAAATTTGACTGGAAGGAAGCCCTAGACGAGCCCTATAAAAGGAGGATCCCAGGCAGCAGTCCAGGATCAGTTTCTATAGCAATTATTATTATTTTCTTTTATTTAGATTATTGTATTAGGCTAAAAAAAAGAAAAATTTTGGAGGAGATACTGGCAGCAGTGATGCATGGCTAGATTCCTTCAACTTGGGATGAAGATGAAGCCTGTAACCATGTGTTATATCTCTTTTTGTACTTAGTTTCTATAAAATAAAAAACATATTCTTCCTTTACATATCTTTTGAGTTCTTTTTTTGATCAAGATTTTGATTTGGCATACATGGCCTACACCCTCTATCGATGTACCATGATCTCAGAATACAATACGTGCCTCAGAGAGGTAGATCGTGGTATGGTAGATTAGACTCCTACACTTGTATAATAAATTAGATAGTTTATGTTCTAAGCAGACATGTTGTGATCTCTGGATATGGCCTGTGCCCAATAGGAGATAAATTATTCTAACATTGAACCTACAAGGATTATTGAATTTCATATAAAGAAAAGAAGGTAAACTTATTTGCATGGTGGATTCAGATTTTTAGGTTACTTTTTATGATAACTGGTTTAATTAAGTAATTAGTTGTTATCTTCTAATAATTATTGTTCTTAATCTAATTTTTATAAATAATTCTCTTTTGCTTTTCTTTTCTGTGAAATAATTGCCCTTGGTCCCCGAGCATATGATTCTGACTCGCCGCTAGCTATAGTAGTGAGTAGGTTTTATTTTTGACTGCATATGACAATGATCACCGAGCTCCTATTCAAGGTTAAGCTCTCGATCGAGGTCGAGCTCCCATCGGAAGTGAGCTCCTATCCAAGGTCGAGCTCCCAGTCGAGATTGAGCTCCCAGCCGAGGTTGAGCTTTTAGTTAAGGTCGAGCTCCTATCCGAAGTGAGCTCCCTCCGAGGTCAAGCTCCTAACTGAGGTTAAGCTCCCAACTAAGGTCGAGCTCTTGTTGGAAGTGAGCTCCCACCTAAGGTCAAGCTCCCAGCTGAGGTCGAGCTCCCGGTCGAGCTCGAGCTCCCATCCAAGGTCGAGCTCCCATTTGGACAGTCCCTAGGGGTAAAAAGGTGCTTCCCCGACCATGGCTGGGAAGATAGTAGGAAGTGAAGCCTAACTCCCAGAAGACAAAGGCAATGGAGACCTGGACTGCAACACAAAAAGGTGCGACGTCACCTTCTCCACCAGACCAGCACTTGCACCTTCTGCATGGCCCATACTCCACTAGGGCTCTAGGTCCTGTAGCACACCACCTGCACCATCTACTAGGCATGAGCTCCACCAGGACTGCGGTCCCGTGGCACACCACCTGCACCTCCCAGGGCCCTAGACCCTGTAGCACACCATTTGTATCTCCTGAAAGTGGAATAGCTCAACCATGGTGTGAGACCTTGCAACATGCTACCTGTGCCTTTCATAGGGGATCACCCTACCAAGAGGATAGGTTTTATAGCATGCCAACCGCACCCCCTACGGAGGGCCTCCTTTCAAGAACTAGTCTGGCGAGAATTCTAGCAAAAGACTTGCACTCCTCCCATGGGGGACACCCGGGGAGAGGCTACCGATCGAAACTCCAAGCTCAGTCAAGGAGGATCAATTTCTATATAACGATAAGAGGAACCTCCATGGAGGAGGGAGCGAACCAAGAGAGAAAAGAAGACAACTGAGTGAAGGTAGCGAACCAAAATAAGAAACAAACTCCTAACCTCTTTTGTTCCTTTCATCTTCCCCTTCTATTTTTTTCACTTTACGACCGTGTATCGAGAACCATGATCGAGGATCTATTCCCCTTGGTTGCCCTACTAACTTGACTATTGGAGTGTCCCCATCGAGATCCCTGACCCGGGTCTCCTCTTTCATGCAGGATTGGTTTGTCGCGAAGGTGCGAGGATGAAGAACCTAATGCTCCTAAGGAGGCTGATCCATCTAGGCCATGTCAGAGCTATAGGCCATGGTGATCTAGGTGGCAGCAGATTAGCATGCAAGGTAGGGGGCTAGGATGGTCGGTGACTAACCAGCCTCTCATAAATCTATGGTGGTGACCCATGCTTGGGAAGCTTCTGTCAGTCACATGGGGGACCCATCCCATCGTAGCGACCGATGCATCTAGGAGGTGGAGTTCCCTGTTCATCCACCTCCCCCTCTAATTGATCAATTCGTGAAGATTGCCACACTCGTGCAGCAAGTTCAGACCCTGACTATAGCAGTGCAAAAATTGCACCACCAGCATCGTTCCCTGCTAATGCATAGTAGCCGAGGACACTTGCAACCCATGCCATCGAATCCAATGCCATCGTAAGGTCCTTTTAGGAGAGACCATCATGCATGCGGGCCACCTCATACCCATGGGGGAGCCTTCGGGTGGCCATGATAAGTCACTAGGATAGTTTGGTCGATCGAGAGAGCCATTCCCCAGTCTCGAACCATGGTGCTGCATCTCACCACCGGCACTAGCATAGCAGGGAACTGAAGCATGAGTTCCTCCAGTCATCACCCTGATCCCCCCAGACAACCTTCATGGAGGGGTCGATAGATGAAGCCATCCACTGACAGGCAAAGAAGCACCTCAAAGAACAAGATCATAGGCTGGCAGATCTGGCCTACCATTTTGTCGAGATTCAAGGCTCTCCATGCAAGCCCACAAGCTATGATGCTCGCCCTACTCTCACTCACCGAATACAAGAGGAACCAATTCTCAATTGATTTCACATGCCACAGGTGGATCCCTACGATGGACCATGGATCCCATCGACCACCTTATGAGTTATAAGGCTCTCATGCAGATCCAAGGAGCCACCGATGCCCTCCTCTGTGTTGCCTTCCTAGCCATGCTCCGCAAGGTGACTTAGGTTGGTACTCCCGCCTCGAGTCAAGAAGCATAGAATCCTTTGAGTAGCTGGAGAAGAAGTTCATGGCACACTTTGATGCTTGCCAGAAGGTGCCATGTGAGGTTGCTAGCCTCTTCTCTATCCAATAGTAGGATCATAAGTCCCTTTGGGGCTACGTGGCCCAATTTAAGATGGCCACTTTGGAGATCTACAACCTTGACGAGCCTGTCACCATACTGGTACTGAAAAAAGGGCTCAAGACCTCTCGCTTCACCTACTCCCTTGATAAGAAGCCCTCGAAGTCTCTTCACCATACTAAGCTTATTCTGCGATGCTATCTCCTCGTGCGAGAGATCGTGGAATGAGGTGACATCAATCTTATGAAGATTGATGGAAAGGAAAATCTAGCCGACCCCTTCACTAAAGCCATCGGAATCAAAGAGTTCGACTATTATAAAAGGGAAATGGGTATTAGATACTGTTCTGATTATCTTTAGTACAAGTAGGAGTTGTTAGAAATTGTGTCTCAAAGCCAATCACTTAGGCTATAGGCGGTTGTGCTCAATATTGTAATTTGTATATGAATTAATAAAACTTTATTTTGGCAGCTCATCACATTATTCATTTTCTTGTAATGAACTCTATTTATGTGATGAAGTCCTTAAGACTGCATTGACTTCGATATAGAAAGGACATATCGAGTGATCCTTTAAAAGGTTCACAACCAAAGGATACATTATACAGGATGGCAATGTATCAAGTATAAGTTGTTGTGGTTCACATCGTTTGGTTGTCCTCTTGACCAAAGGAGTATGGTGACACTGATGTGATATGCAAGTGGGATGTGTGACATCTCATTGAACGTGACTCCGTGGAGCTCCTTTCTGCTAAAGGATTGCTCACGATTAGATATGGATATATGTGTCCCTCCAACCTGAGGTCACCATGGTAGCTTGCAAGCAACTCCCTATGCTTTGGTGCCAGACTACCCGGATTTCTAATCTGGTGATGGAAGGTTTCTGGGTACAGGCAAGTACTTGTGGAGTAGTGGTAAACCAAGATGGAATTGACCTATCCAAATTGTTTGGATTGAATGTCTCATAGTATCTCAATTTAGCAAATCCTCGGTTAGGGTAGTCCTAGTGAGGAGTCACTGGACTTGCGAGGTTGAGACATGTTGTGGATTGACTCAGTTAGGGTCGGCAGTCTAACCCTAGGTCATTTTGAGCATTGAAGGTCAAAGCGATGAATTATACGGTAACCATATGCCAGAGGTTCGATAGATTGCTCTCGCATCTTCGGCCTATCCGGATGCCGGGACCTATTGCTAGATGGTATCTTATGCTGGTACTGGAAGTGTTCCAGTGCTACCATTTAGGTTCAAACCTATGAGGTCATATGCCATAGAGGATTGCTTCCTGATCCGGGAATCGATCAACGATTGGGAATCATTTCGGTATTAAGGTCAAACAGTCTAATTGAGCACACATTGGATTTTTTTCTGATCGATCTAGTATGATTTGGATCGACCAGGATTAGTTTGGGTTAACCAAAAACTATTCCTGATTGATCTGGACTCGATTTTTCTAACTGATTGGGTTTGGTCGAACCAGTATTTGGCTTTCTAAAACCGGTTTTTATCGTGGGATGTTTACACGGTGATTTTTCTCCCAGCAAACTTTAAAACACCGACTTGTTTTGGTTTCCCTTGCTCCCTATTTCACCGTTTGAATGGATTTGAAATGCATGTTGATCGAATGAGCTTGGGTTATCCAATTATGATCCTTAGCATCGTGATCTAGATTGGTTCTCTCAGTGTCTCTCCCATGTTTCTTTCTTTTCTCTTGGTCGCTAGTTTTCACCGTGTGTTTCTGCCCGTCTTGTTCTCATCTAGCAGCCGTTCCTAGTTTTTAATATGATCAAGAGCTATCCAAAGGAGTTTGGATTTGTATGGTCTTCTCTCACGATCTTTCCTTCCCTGGCCTTCACAGGTTTTATCTCAGCTTCATGCATTTTCTTCGCCTGATGGGTTTTTGGGTTGAAGGCCGTGAGGTGTGGAGAAGGGGAAGAACAGTTCTCGTATAAGAGAGAAAGGGGGGAACAGAGCATGCGGGTGAGGGGAAGAACAGGGTATTAGAGAGGAACCGTGAAAGAGTTTTGGGATGGTTTTCTAAGTGCAAAAATTCTGGAGCGTCCCTATTTTTTCTTCCCTGTTCTTTTGTTTTCCATTGTGTGCTTTTGGTGGAGTTTGTGCGGTCTTGGAGAAGACTATGCGTGAAGATCCGTTTGGTATTCCATGCTCCACTTAGCCATGACCTGTTTTTGATTCCTGGAGGACTAGCATCCATCCGGGAGTTGGATCAACAAGAGCCCATACATGGATACTCTAGAGGGTGGACATTTGGACACCTTGAAAGATTGGATCGATCTCTTCCATTATTCTTGTAGTTACAGATCTGATTTGCTGTTGAAGGAGTTCAACCGGCTACTTTGATTTGCTATTAAAGGAAGCTCTATAAGGTATGTTATTTTTTTTTTTGTTATCTCACATGCTTAGATCTAGATTTAATCATTTTTATTTATAATTATTGCACTTCCCTTTACATGCCTCTGTATCTATTTCATGCATCATATTTATGTTAGATCCTGTGCATGAGTAAGTTTTTCCGTATGCATGTTAAAAATTTTGATTATGCAATACCTACTCCCTAGTGCAGCATGTCTAGAGTAGACATCCGGTGCACTGGTTTTGCTTCAACTGGCACTGACAAGAGGGCTCAAGACCTCTCGCTTCACCTACTTCCTTGATAAGAAGCCCTCGAAGTTCTATTCAGAGCTTCTCCTCCATGTCCATAAGTACATCCATGTAGAGGAGGCCGACTGCACCAGGAGGGAGTTGGATGGGAGGCCCTTGAAGAGGCAGGCCAGGGGGACCCGAGTGGGCCATCTTGACTCCTTGAACAAGCCCCAAGACAAGGGATGATCTTTTTAAGGACGAGAAGTACACACCTCATCCCAAGAGCCAAAATCCTAATGGAGATTGAGGACAAGTGCTACCTCCATCACCCTTTCCCACTGAAGCCATTCGGTGGATGCTACAAGTCTTAGTGCCACCAATTATATCATGACCATGGCCATGACATTGAGAAATGCCATCACCTAAAGAGGAAGATTGAAGATCTGATCAGATGAGACTACCTCAGAAAGTTTATGGAAGGAAGAGCTCCACCCAGGAACCAGAGCAATGAAGCCTGACACCTTGCCATCGATAACCAGCCCATGGAGAAGCCGATAGGAATGATCTCTTAGGGGGTAGGGTGGGAGACAAAGAGGGCTAAGGAGAGGGAGAGGACTGATGACATACTCCCCTATGGGAGAGAAGGGCTAGCTGAGGTGGATACCGAAATAGTGATGCTGTTATTGTAGAAATGATGATAGCAAAGCATCCTGTAAAAAGAATTATGGTTGATAGTGGAAGCTCAGTCAACTTTCTTTTCTATGATACCTTCGCAAGGATGAACTTGTCTCTTAATATGATAAAACTAGTGTTTACGCCCCTTGTCAGCTTTACTAGAAATTTAGTTGGGGTGGAGGGAGAGATTATCCTTCGGTCACTCCAGGATGCCACCCTAGTAGAGCACCATAATGGCAACCTTCTGATGCGGGACTAACTAGATGTGAAGATGAGGAATGATGCAAGTGGTTTGTTTTTTCTTTTGTGACTTTTAAGATTTTTTATGGATTTTGGATTCCCGACAAAAAGACAACAGCAAATCTAGGGATTCGATAATGATAAGAACTACTAGCACGTAAATTAGCCCTTAAGCAAGGATAAAAAGAGGATCCTAGGATTGAGAAACCCCATAAGACTTAGCTCTCGAATCAATAACCCCTTAGGAGTCCAGGGTTGCAAACCTTAAAGTTATGAAGTGCCCGATGCCAAGTTCGTTCGCTCTCGTGGATGCGGCCTAGATGATCGAGCCTTCAACCCCCACGGATGCGCCGACTTTCCGTCCAAGGTCTCGAAGGCAAGGGAAACTAACTTTGTATTCATGGTACATGGAGGACCTATGAACAATCGATAGAAGGATTAGGAATCAATAATTATCATGAAGAAATAAGGGAAGAGAGGTTGGAGATGATGTTGATTGGGGTCTTCTTGCTGGGCACCTAGATGGATCTCCAATGGCCTCCGAACTCGAAGATAGAAGATGGATTTGTAAAAGAGAAAGTAACTCGAGGCCTCACACCTCTCGACACCCGAAAGCAAAGGCGCTCCCTCACGGAGATCGACATTCTTAAAAAATGAAGGCAACTACCAAAGAGAATGGCTCTCAAATATTTTCTTTTCATTCATCATCATTAACCTTTACAAGGGAGGGGTAAGGCCCTTTATATAGGTACCTTAAAACCCATTCAAATTTCAAAAAATACAAAGCTTTATGAAGAGGGCACCCAAATTCAAATTTCTTCTTCCAAGGTTTTGTGGCTTGATTTGGGGCTTGAAAGATTGGAGTTGTCTCTTCGATTTGAGGGTCAATGATTTTCTTCCATAGCCGACCAAGCACTTTAGGAAGATGGCTTGATAAGGGGCTTGAAACAAGGGAGTTGTCTTCTTGATTTGAGGGTCAATGATTTTCTTCCATAGCCGACCAAGCACTTTAGGAAGATGGCTTGATATGGGGCTTGAAACAAGGATCATGCCTTCATTGCCCATTGACCTTCCTTGGATGTCCATAGCTCCTTTGGAAAGAGGCTTGATAGGGGGAGAGAAGGGAAGAAAGAATCAAGGAATGGTGCCCAAAAATTTCAGCATTCCCTTCTTGTCAAGGTGATGTGGCACCACATGGGATAGATGAGGTGGCGCCAAGTGGCATCCTTCATGGCTTGGGAGATGGCTTGACCCAATACAAATTGGACTAGACTCGAATACCACTCCGGTTTGGGCCCAATCTTCAAATAGACTCAGACTAGAATCATTACAGGACTGGACTCAATACAGGACACAACTTGACCCAATTGGTCAATGGTCAGGACTAAAAAAATAATTACGACTAACTTCATGACTAAAAATTACAATGCATAGGCTTGAAGCCTTATTACAGGATCCAAAAATTGAAACCCTAATCAGAGGTCTGGTGCCCACACCAATTCTCCCGAGATGGGAGGAACTCGACCCTATCGAGTAAGGGTTGATTTGGCTTTGATATTTTTCCAGAAGGTCAGGGTCGAGGTGCTGCAAGTCCTCTCGGGTATCCTACGAATCATCGAACTGCGGTCGGCCTTGCAATCGGACCAAGTAACGCTGATAGCCTTTTGCCCCGGGTAGTCATAGCTTGATCATCCAAGACACGCTCGATCTGCTCTCCTCTCTTAGGTAAAATTAGAGGTGGACACTCTAGGTCAGGTTTGTTCTCAAATAAAAGGTTAGGCCCAAATGGCTCACTAGGTATGTTTGCTAGTTCCCTATACTCGACTAAGTCTGGGATATTGAAAGTCAAGCTAATACCATAATTCGGGGGTAGCTCAAGCACATAGGTATTAGGGCCAACTCTCCTTATCACTCTAAAGGGGCCAGCTCCACGAGCATGAAGTTTCTTAACAGTTCCCGGTGGAAACCGTTCAAGCCTAAGCCTAATCATTACAGAATCCCTTTGATCAAAATCTTTAGTTCTCTTTCAGGAATCAACCAAATTATTTTAAAATTAGTACTTAATGCAGAATCCTAACATGATGCAAAATGTAGACTCAACTAAGCATTCCTATAGAGCAAAATTTTATTGGACTCTCTAGGGCCTAAATCTAACAGATTATTGACTCTTTAGGTTTGACCCTGGTCTAGTATGCACAAGAAAAATTACCATGGATCCCTAGCAAATGCCATAAGGTATACCATAAGTAGATGGCAAAAGGGATGGGCTCTAAGGAGTCCTGCATTCTGGCAATCTCAACAAAAAGTAACCCCATGGCTCTAGAAATGTGAGAAGGCTTAGGGAAGGGTAAAAAATAGGAAGGAGACTCAGGGACTGGTTCAAAATTAAAGAGACTGACCTTAAAATTTGGACATTGTTCTATAGGTGTCATATGGTCCACTTGTTCCGGTAAATCTTGGGGCTTGCTAGGGTCAATCCCATAGTGAGGAAGGTCTATTAAAGAGGATCCTGTGACCAAGTCTATAGTATGATGGATGTCTCTCAGGGGTGGATGTTGATCAGGTAACCCATTAGGAAGTACATCCTCAAATCCTTTCAGAGCTTCAACTATCTCTTGAGGATGTTCTCTTTGGGTCGGTTCATTAAGGGTTTGTTCCTAAACTCCTTCTGTGGACAAGACTGGCAAACCCTCAAGTTCATTTACTAAATGTGATCCTGGCTCGGTCATTTCTTCTTCAAATTTTTAGTGGGTTCAAGATCTTTTTCCTTTGATTCCTTAATGATTTCAACCTTGGGCCAATCTTCACCATACTCCTCTACTAAACTTGGCTCATAGATGTTTTCTTTGGATTCTTTGATGGGCTCTGGAGTTTCTTTCTCTAGATTATCAATGGGTTCAACCTTTTCATACCTAAAGACTTCAATGGGCTCAAGGGTTTTCTCATTTAAATTCTCATAATGTTCAACCTTTTCTCCCTGAAATTCATTAAAGGGGTCATTCTCAGTAACCTCATTCTCTAACTCCTTAGACTTAATCAAGGTGACTCCAGGCTTCTCTTCCTTAAGGCTACTTGATTCTCTTTTAACCTGGTCCTTAGGCTGAATTGGTTTGATTACAAATTTCTTCCCATGGTGACTAAAGGCACAAGTATTGGTCTGACCATAAAGGGTGGCATCATGATCGTAAAGCCAGGGTTGACCTAGGATAATGATACTGACTCCCATGGGAAGGACATCACACCAAATCTCTTCCTCATATGATTACAATTTGATCAAAACATGGCATCTAGACTTGATAGGTATGGAAGTCGAATCTATCCATGAGACCTTATAATGGTTGGGGTGAAGAACTGGGGTCAATCCTAGGGCTTTGACAGTACTTAAAGAGATGGCATTGACACAGCTCCCACTATCAACTATGATCTTACTTACCTTATCCCCTAACTTGACAAAGGTTTGTAGGATGTTAGTCCTACGCCAATCTTCTTGCACTATATTTTGGGTAAGGATGCACCTGACTATTCCTAAAAGGTCTTCAGACTCTAAGGAAAAATCATGCTGAGGGTATTCCCTAGGGTGAGGAGGTGACTCGGACTCAAGCTCGATGGATGGTCTAATGTTCTTTTCTAAGGCTCCAATTCTATCTTCAAACTTATCAAGCCTATTGTTTACCCTGGCTAACTGTTCAGTGATGATCCTTAAGTGATTCTCTTGGGTGTTTTCCATGGGTTTACTTGACTAGGAATGATGGGAGTGATAGGGGACTCCTGATCTAGTCGACATGCAACACACAACAAAGGATGTTATGGGTTTACTGGACCTAAGAGATCAAACCAAATATTAGGTCAAGAAGACAATCTTGGTGGTAGTAACTTGGCACCTGGCTAGGTAAGTGTAAGGTTGGTGGAGGTGCCTCTTTGCTTGCCTTAGATACCAATTTAAAATTGACCAGGTAAGCGAACCAACCCACCTTCCTTCGAGCTCGTCCCTGAACCACTTGCCTAGACACTAGATACTCAAGCACACACAAACAAGTTGTCTAAATTGGCTTGACACTTGGTTCGACCTGACTTCGTGGGTGTCCCTAGCTCACTAGAGCAAGTTAAGTGTCTACTCTGTTTTACTTAGGGGTTGAGTTTGTTATGCAGGTTGATGATTTTTGGGCTAGGGATAGGTAATGAAATCCTGACTTTATGTCAAATTAATGCCCTTAAGATGATTTATGGAAAATGATGGCATACAAATGATCTAATGAGATGGATCTAATTTATGTTTTTGGATTTTTGATATATGATAGCAGAAATAAAATGATGGAAATGACAAGAGATGACACTAAATGAAAAATTAAACTATTTGAAAAATGAAAACAAGAAAGGATGCACTTGCTAAAAAATCATAGAACAGATTTTGCTCTCAGGTAGTATTCCAGCTTGTAGAAATTCTACAGGCTGCAATAAAATCTGAGAAAATTATCAAAAAATACTTTCAATTATGTGTAATCCAACAAAATAAAAATTAGAAGATTTAGAGGTTCCTAAAAATAGCAACACCTAAAACAACAGGCCATGTACTAAAAGAAAAAAATGCAGAAATTTAAAGAAGATGAGATCTAATGATGCAAAAATTTTCTTTTGGTTTTTTTTTTAAAACTTTTCTTCTTGTGTTCCCCTTCAAAGGTCTATCACAGTGGTACCCCTACACGCCTTAGGAGATCCCCGTGGAATGGGAGAAGAGGGTCTTAAAACCCTACTTTTCTCTTAAGATCGGATGGCCTGGTGAAGCACCTAATCCAAGTACTTAAGAAGTGCTAAGTCCTAACCATGCTCTGATACCAAACATGATGCGAGACTAACTAGATACGAAGATGAGGAATGATGCAAGTGGTTTTTTTTTCTTTTGTGATTTTTAAGTTTTCTTATGGATTTAGGATTCCCGAAGAAAAGACAACAGCAGATCTAGGGATTTGATAATGATAAGAACTACTAGCATGTAAATTAGCCCCTAAGCAAGGATAAAAAGAGGACCCTGGAATTGAGAAACCTCGTAGGACTTAGCTCTCGAATCAATAACCCCTTAGGATTCTAGGGTTGCAAACCTTAAAGTTTTGAAGTGCCCGATGCTGAGTTCGCTCGCTCTCGCGGATGCGGCCTAGATGATCGAGCCTTCAACTCCCATGGATGCGCCGGCTTTCCATCCAAGGTCTTGAAGGCAAGGAAAATCGACTGCGTATTCGTGGTACCTGGACGACCTGTGAACAATCGATAGAAGGATTAGGAATCAATAAGTATCAGGAAGAAATAAGGGAAGAGAGGTTGGAGATGATGTTGATCGGGGTCTTCTTGCTGGATGCCTAAATGGATCTCCAATGGCCTCCAAACTCGAAGATGGAAGATGGATTTGTAGAAGAAAAGGTAACTCGAGGCCTCACACCTCTCAACGCCCGAAGGCGAAGGCGCTCCCTCATGGAGATCGACGTTCTTAAGAAACGAAGGCAACTACCAAAGAGAATGGCTCTCAAATATTTTCTTTTCATTCATCATCATTAACCTTTACAAGGGAGGGGTAAGGCCCGTTATATAGGCACCTTAAAACCCATTCAAATTTCAAAAAATACAAAGCTTCATGAAGAGGGCGCCCAAATTCAAATTTCTTCTTCCAAGATTTTGTGGCTTGATTTGGGGCTTGAAAGATGGGAGTTATCTCCTTGATTTTAGGGTCAATGATTTTCTTCCATAGCCGACCAAGCACTTTAGGAAGATGGCTTGATAAGGGGCTTGAAATAAGGGAGTTGTCTTCTTGATTTGAGGGTCAATGATTTTCTTCCATAGCCAACCAAGCACTTTAGGAAGATGGCTTGATATAGGGGTTGAAACAAGGATCATGCCTTCATTGCCCATTGACCTTCCTTGGATGTCCATAGCTCCTTTGGAAAGAGGCTTGATAAGGGGAGAGAAGGGAGGAAAGAATCAAGGAATGGTTCCCAAAAATTCCAGCATTTCCTTCTTGTTAAGGTGATGTGGCACCATATGGGAAAGACGAGGTGGTGCCAAGTGGCATCCTTCATGGCTTGGGAGATGGCTTGATCCAATACAAATTGGACTAGACTCAAAGACCACTCCGGCTTGGGCCCAATCTTCAAACAGACTTGGACTAGAATCATTACAGGACTGGACTCAATATAGGACACAACTTGACCCAATTGGTCAATGTTTAGGACTAAAAAAATAATTGCGACTAACTTCATGCTAAAAATTACAATGCATAGGCTTGAAGCCTTATTACAGGACCCAAAAATTGAAACCCTAATCAGAGGTCTGGTGCCCACACCACCTTCACCATGAAAGAATTGTGCCCTAAAAGCCAATCTTTGTATGGGCATTTCTCTGATCTTCCAGCTCATGTATAATATTATTTATTAATAAAAATTATTTGATTCATTATACTACTACATCTTATCAAGATTATGGTGAATCTTATAGGTTAGGATAATGAAATTAGGATTATGATGGAGATCATAACGGTGAGACCTAAGTTCCTATAAATCCTAATCTAAAATGTTCCTTGTCGTTAAATCATCGATTCGAGAATCGATGAATCTAGAAAGACTAGCACATCTTATGTATGCTCGATGGAGAGGTTGGTTCGTCTCAGAGCCACTTGTGTAGAGACACTAATATAAGGATGTGGGTGCTCATTAAGCTGAGTTCACTTAATGGGAGTTGTCAAAAGAATGTTCTCTTAGTGGGAGTTGTGCATGTGATGCTTAGACCTGAGACTACCATAGTATCTTGTGCATATGAACCCATGTTTTGGTGCATACTCATTCATGAAAATTAAGTCATGTACAGGGTGCTTCTAGATATGGTGGATTATATATGAAGGTAACAAGTAGGTCAACAAGGAATCGATCACTCCTAGTATGAAAAGAAGTTATCCCATGTGATCTCTTTGAATGATGATTTAGGAAGTCTTTGATCAAAGCATGATGAAATTAGATAGGACTTTTGATCTTTCATCGATCAAGTCTTCATTATCAAATTGAGATTCAAAAGGATTAAGTGCTAGGGTTTGACACTTATCCATGCCCATCACTTATTTGGGATAAAGGAAGATCGAAGGATTGAATTGCACGGTAACTTTTCACTGAAGGATATTTTGATAATTTCTATCAAATTTCTCATCTTCTAGGTAGGAATGATACATTGCTAGATGTTAATCATGTCCTGTAGGTTTTCATGAATAAAATTGATTGGATTCATGAGTCAATTTGGAAGCTAGTTTGAATTGGCAACTTAGGCCAGCTCAATTTGACCTAATTAGGTCAATCGAGTTCGATTGGATCGAATTAGCTTAGAGGTAGACCTACTACTAGCTAGATATGAAATCCAAAGGGTCACACATATTAGAAAATTGGCCAAGGAAGTCAATTATATTTTTATTAGGGTCATTGGATCTTAATTGGCTAGCTAATTGACATACTAACATATGTTGGCTAGCCCAATTGGATTGGATCAGTTAGCTTGCTACTTGGGCTAACCAATTTAAGTAGAACTTAGATTGGGTTGAGTCCTAAGTGGGGCAGCCTTAATCAGTAATTATTTAGATTTTATTGGGATTTTATCTTTTATTTATGGTAGAGTCCAAGGTGGAAAGGATACTTGGTGCCAAGTTTGGCATGTGCTAAGAATGAAGGGGCATAGAAGAACCAAGAATCCTTCTACTTCTAAATCACCTTTTCTAATTAATCTCTAAGCCCCTCTCCCTTATCTCCATTCTCAAATGGATGGGCTTTGACCGATCAAAAGGTGGCAATTGGCATGAGATATATGGCTTGCATAATGAAGGGTTGCGTCTCTTCACCATATGGCACTGATTTTAAAATCCAGAGTCCTTCTATTTGAAGGCATCTAGTTTCTTCGATGTGTCCCTTGGGAGCCCATGCCCTTTGGCCAATATCTGATTAGTAATATGCCATATGGCATGTGGAGAATTTGCTAAAATTATGAAGAGACATTTATATGTCCCTTGGCACATGAAGGGACATTTCATGATAAGTCCTCTCACCCAAAAGACTCGATCTGCTTGAAGGGTCTTATCAAGGGGCTGAGAAAGTGACTTATCAGGCACCTCATCCCTCTCATAAATAGGCATCGGTAATATGATACCATGCAATTCAATTCTGATCCAAAGAAATCCACTTTCTATTTTCTCTTCCTTCTTAAGACAAGGTTTGTCCTTTTAAGACAAGACTTGTCCTTTTAAGACAAGACTTGTCATTTTAAGACAAGGACCTAGGAAGAAAATTAGGAGGGATATTCGAATTCTGAGAGAGGATTTAGAGAGATCTCTGAGTACCCTACAGGAGGGTAGGGGTTTCAGCAAGGGAGAAAGTCTAAAAGGCTACCAAAAGAGTCCTAGTCAAATAAGCAAGCTTTGTAGGAGTGCTTCTTTGGTCCGATTCCTATGTGGATCACCTCTGGAGGGCATTCACTTGTGTGCCTCATAAAAATTAAGGAGTATAGTGCTCTAGGTATTCTTCTATAATCCTAAATGTTTGATTTATTAGTTATTATGGTCAAGTGGTCCTAGGGTTTAGGGTTCCGGCCGGTCAAGGTTTCAATAATGAAATTTTTGAAACCCGGTCTTCCATTGTGCCCTGCTTGAAACCTAATAGTGGTATCAAAGCCACCTTGATGCATGCAATTAGTAATCTCTTTAGTGTTGATTGCTTTCTTTGCTATGAATTGATGCATGATTAGTTCATATTACATATGAGATATGTTATATCCTAGTAACTATTTAGGATTAGGTTAGTCACCATGGCCGTTTGATCATTGGAATTAATTAGGGTTTAAAGGTCCTCTCTTTTCATTCAATGGGATCTCCTATGAAGTGTAGGGGTGTCGCTGTGGCCTTTTCCCATAAACAAGTGAGGTGAATGGATTGCTATTATAATCATGCTCATGTTATGCATATTTGGGTTAATATGCTTGTTTGCTAGAATGAGTGTCATGTTGACATGATCAATTAGCATGTGTTTGAGACCATCAAAGCCCTCATAAAAAAATATATTTAGTCATAATTTAAGGTAATCATGGTGCAAGTCAGATTAGGGTTTGATTAGCTAATTGGTGTCTAGACAAGTGGTTCTAGGAAGGTAAAGGGAATGAAGTTTTTAATTGGTTCCGTTGTCTGACCTGGCCAATTTAATTGGTGTTTGTGGAAAGCAATAGGGGGACCCCCTCATCTCTTCCACTTACCTGGCCGATTTGGTCACATCTAAACCTTAAAGTTAAAATGCTAATTGATTAAGCACACTACAAATTGCCTTCATGCTAAGCCAAATTTGTATCAAAACTATGGTAGGTTTGTTGAGCAAACTCAAGGCTTACCACTAGGGTTTGATATAAAGTTTGAGTTGGTGCATTTTATGCTTTATAGTATGCTTGATAATATTACTTTATTAAGCAAACTCAAGGGTGGCATTATTCAATCATGACTATATAAAATGAAGGGTTTGACTAAACTAAGTCATTATGGTTTGTTGTGCAAACACAAGGCTGTAAGTATCTTAGAGGCAAGTGTTATGTTGAGAATTGCAAGGGATGCAATTGGAAAGGAATTTCCTACCATCAAGCTTATAAGTGTTTGTTGTGCAAACACAAGGAATTTATAAAGAATTGGGATCTCAACCCTACTAAAGAAATCGGATATTGGTTTCTCGTCTACCATAGTTGAGGGTTATGGTATTCGAAAGAAAATAGTGGGAGACATAATTAGATACAGAATTCCTTGTCTAATTATGAATATCATCATGAGTGGTCTACTTATAGTTGTTCTTTACTTAATGTAGATTTTACATTATGGCTTCTGCTCTTTTACTGCAAGGCATCTTGGATGCCAACAAGTTGACCGGTATGAATTATGTGGACTGGTTGAGGAACCTGAGGATTGTATTAGCTCAGAAAAAGATTGCCTATATCCTCGATTCTCCAGACCTAGATCCAGTAGGAAAGGATGCTATTGAGGAGGAATGAGCCACATATAAAGTATGGCAGAATGACAGCATGACTGTCAAGTGCATCATGTTGGCCTCTATGAGCAACGAATTACAGAGGCAACATGAGAAAATAGATTCTCAGTCCATATTACTCAATCTTAAAGAGCTTTATGGAGAGCATAGTTGGAATGCTCGATATGAGATATCGAAGCAGTTGTTCCAAGCATGGATGAGTGAAGGGTCTTCTATTCAGGCAATTGTCCTCAAGATGATTGATTTAATCACTCGATTAGGTCAACTGGGGTTTATGATGGATAGAGAGCTTAATCATGACTTGATCCTACAATCACTTCTAGATTCTTTCTCATAGTTTGTCATGAATTATCACATGAACAAACTGAATATATCATTGCCTGAGCTTTTGAAAATGCTTAAGATAGTAGAGAGCCACTTTAATGGTGAAAAGGCTCAGCTTCTTCTGGTTGATGGAAAGAAGAAGCAAGCAATAAAGAAGGGTTCAAAGAGAAAAAGGAACCCTAAGATAGCTTCCATAAGAGGAAGAAGACAAGGAAGCCCTATGCTGATGGGACTTGCTATCACTGTGGGAAGCAAGGGAACTGGAAGAAGAATTGCAAGTTGTATCTTACAAGTCTGAAGCATGATGCTGGTGGAGAATCTAAAGGTTATGCTTGTTGAGAACAATAAAAGAAAGAGAGATGATGTGAATGCCACTTATCTCTGGCATTGCCATTTAGGTCATATCAATGAGTCCAGGATAAATAAGTTATACAAAAAAAATTTCTTTAAACCTTTTGATCATGAGTCATTAGGAACTTGTGAGTCCTATCTCATGGATAAGATGACCAAATCTCCATTCACCGGACATGGAGAGAGGGCAACTGAGTTGTTAGGTCTTGTACACACATATGTGTGTGGTCCTATGACAACCCAAGCTAAAGGAGGATACTCTTATTTCATCAGTTTTACTGATGACTTATCAAGGTTTGGATATGTGTATCTTATGTAACACAAGTCCAAAACCTTTGGTAAATTCAAAGAGTATTAAAGTGAGGTAGAGAAACAAACTGGGCATAGTATTAAAATCCTTCAATCTGATAGAGGAGAAGAATACTTGTCTAGTGAATTTCTTGATCATCTTAAAGACAAAGGCATACTCTCTGAATGGACTCCTCCATGCACACCATAGCTAAATGGTGTAGCAGAAAGGAGGAACCGTACCTTGTTGGACATGGTATGGTCTATGATGTGCTTGATAGATCTTCCAATATCCTTCTAGGGTTATACCCTAGAGATTGCTACCTACATATTAAATAGGGTGCCATCAAAGACAGTTAAAAGCACTCCATATGAATTATGAAAAGGAAAAAGGCCATGTCTTAAGTAATTTAAGATTTGGGGTTGTCCTGCTTATGTCAGGAATATTTTTGGAAATAAGCTAAGTTGTAGGGCTGACAAGTATAGGTTTGTAGGATATCCTAAAAAAGGTATGGGTTACCTTTTTTACCACCCTACCGATCAAAAGGTCTTTGTCAGTAGGCATGCCACATTCTTTGAAAAGGAGTTTATCCAAGAAAGGGGCAGTGAGAGGATATTTGAACTTGATGAAGTTTAACCTACACCTAAAGCAATTCCTCAACTAGATGTTCCTAAGGTTCAGGAACAACCATAACACATACCTCCTCTCTTTAGGTCAAAGAGGGTGCAAAGTGCACCTCTCAGATATGGCTTTGTTATTAGGAATGATAATGAAGTCATTATCATACAGGATGATGATCCAGTGACCTATATAAAAGCTGTTATGAGTGGAGACTCTAACAGATAGCTAGAAGCCATGAAATCTGAAATGGACTCCATGTACTCTAATTAGATTTGGACATTAGTAGATCCACCTAAGGAAGTAAATCCAATTGGATGTAAATGGATCTTCAAGAGGAAGATTGGAGTAGATGGTCAAATAAAGACCTACAAGGCTAGGCTGATGGTAAAAGGTTTCCAACAAAAACATGGTATTGACGATGATGAAACTTTTTCACTAGTAGCCATGCTCAAGTCCATTAGATATTGCTTGCCATAGCTACATATTATGACTATGAAATCTGGTAGATGGATGTAAAGGCTGCTTTCCTTAATGGATATCTTGAGGAAGAAGTATATATATCACAACCAGAGGGGTTTATGTCAAGTGAGAGACCAAATCAAGGATTTAGTCATAAAAAATCCATTTATGGATTGAAGCAAGCATCGAGAAGTTGGAACATCTACTTTGATGAAAAAATCAAAGAATTTGGTTTTATCAAGAATGTGGATGAACCGTGTATGTACAAGAAGATAAGTGGGAGTGCCCTTATTTTCTTCGTTTTGTATGTCGATGACATACTCATCACTGGAAATGATATATCAATGTTGCAATCAGTCAAGTCTTGGCTATCAAAGCAATTTTTCATGAAGAATTTGGGAGAGGCATCCTATATACTGGGTATAAAGATCTATAGAGATAGATCTAAGAGGATACTTGGCTTATCCAAATCTAGGTACATTGACTTAGTATTGAAGAGATTCAACATGGACAGAAGTAAGAAAGGTTACTTGTCCATGAGTCAAGGCATACATCTCTCCAAGAAGATGTCTCCTAAGATACCAGAAGAGAGAGAGAGAGAGAATGAGTTTGATTCCTTATGCTTCGGCTATAGGATCAGTTATGTATGCCATGTTATATACTAGGCCTGATGTTGCTAATGCCCTAGGCATAGTAAGCAGGTTCCAGGCTGATCTAGGGAAGGATCATTGGAAAGCTGTGAAAAACATTCTTAAGTACCTGAGAAGGACTAAAGATATTTTTCTAATATATGGTGGATCAGAGTTGAAACTAAAACGGTACATGGATTCTAGTTTTCAATCAGATCCAGATGATAGCAAATCCATATTAAGGTATGTCTTCATCCTATATGGTGTGCAGTGAGTTGGAAGAATACAAAGTAGCAAACTATAGCTGACTTAGTCATCGAGGTAGAGTACATAGCCACAAGTAAAGCCATGAAGGAAGCTGTGTGGATGAAGAAATTCATCATGGAATTGGACGTGGTTCCTGCTATACAATAACCGGTGTCACTTTATAGTGATAACACTAAAGTTGTTGCACAAGCTAAGGAACCAAGGTTGATGCAGGATGTTGGATGGGGTTTTAAACTTAGAACCTACCAAACTAAAATGAGCAATGATTCTACCACATATCAGCAGGATTCATGCATAAGAGGGAGCAAATAAATTTGATGTAAGAGACTACTAGATAAAAGTTATATTACCTGTAATGTAGTTTTCATTCAATCAAAAGTAGAAAGGACCTAATGGTCGAGAAACAATTCTAACTAGGACATGTACTTTCAAACAATCAGATCTAAGAGTCTAGGAAGGGTTCACTTACCAACAATGAGCTCTCACACTTTTGGTGGTGGTTTAATTTCAGCACTTCAAGGATTAGAGGATGGACTTGAAGATTATCACTCATTAGATGGAAGACACCTTATGTAGATAGTTCTGAGGCAAAGCAAACCTTATCTTTAGCTCGAGATCATGGAGGATCCTATAATGGAGAGCATTAGTGAGCATGGAAGGATGAGAGAAAAGGAAAGTAGAGATTTAAAAGAAAGAGGGAAAGGACTTGGAGGGATAGGCTGGCGTCTTGGTTGAAGAGGTGGGCATCTTGGATGAAGATGGTGGAATCTTGGATGGATGGTTGAGCCTCACACCCTCTCCCTCATGGAGTGTCAAATGCAATAAGCAAATAGAAGTGGAAAAAAAAACTTTCATTCATTCATCATAATGGTTTGATTACAAGAGGGTTAGGGGTATTTATAGACTTTCCTAGCCCTTTCAAATTCAAATTACAAGCTTAAAGAGTGGAGTGAAGAGTGGAGGGATAAGTGGGATTCATGCATGAAGAGTGGAGAGATAAGTGGGGGAGTTACAACTTGAATTCAAGTTCAAATTGTAACATTCTTGGGTGCCCAAATGAGGTGATGTGGCATGGGAGGTGAGGTGGCTTCCCATCTTAGCGTGGTGAGGTGGTGCTCCAACTTGGCATGTTGGTTGAGGTGGTTTGCTCCATCCAATCTTGATGTGAGGTGGCTTCCCATCTTGGCATGGTGAGGTGGTGCTCCAACTTGGCATGTTGGTTGAGGTGGTTTGCTCCATCCAATCTTGATGCTTCATGGTTTTGATCTTACCTAATTTGAACCAACTTGAACCAAACTTGCCTAATTACAAGAACCAATTAATTACAAGACCAAATTGATTCCAACATGACCAAATTCAACCTAACTAGACTAAATTGAAATTGAAATTGGAATGGACTCAACTCTAATTACAGGACTCATGCTGAAATTAAAAATAAAGTTGAAGCCAAAATTGAGTTTGACTTATTCACTTGCAATCCATAAGAAGCTCGACTTGATTAGGTTTGATTAAAGTCTCTTACAAACTCTGGTGACCGCACCAAAGGTCTCATCATAAGTTCAGGCACATCTAAAGATGTTTTAACCTCGTTCAAGAGATCATAAAAAGACAAGATGTTCTCGTTGAACGATTAGATACAAAGAACAACATAGCATACCCATTTACTAAAACACTACCATAGTAGTAGTTTGATGCCACTTAGATTGTATGGGTGTAAAATACAAAGGTGATTGGCTTTTGTACAAGTGGGAGATTGAAAGAATTGTGTCCTAAAAGTGAATCTTTGTATGGGCATTTCTATGATCTTCCAGCTCATGTATGATATTATTTATTAATAAAAGATATTTGATTCATCATACTGCTGCATCTTATCAAGATTATGATGAATTCCATAGGTTAGGGCAATGGAATTAGGATTATGATGGAGATCATAACGGTGAACCTAAGTTCCTATAAACCCTAATCTAAAATATTCCTAGTCATTAGATCATCGATTCGGGGATCGATGAATCTGGAAAGACTAGCACATCTTATGTATGCTCGATGGAGAGGGTGGTTGGTCTCACAGCCACTTATATAAAGATACTAATACAAGGATGTGGGTGCTCATTAGGCTGAGTTCACTGAACTAATCTAATAAGAGAAAATCAAATGGAAGTCTTACTTGTCAAAAGAATGTTCTCTTAGTGGGAGTTGTGCATGTGATCCTTAGACCTGAGACTACCATAGTATCTTATGAACATGAACCCATATTTTGGTATATACTCACTCATGGCAATTAAGTCATGTACGGGGGGTTTTGGATATGGTGGATTGTGCATGAAGGTAATGAGTAGGTCAACAAGGAATCGATCACTCCTAGTAAGGGGAGAAGTTATCCCATGTGATCTCTTCGAATGATGACTCAAGAAGTCTTTGATCAAAGCAAGATGAGATTGGATAGGATCACTAATCTTTCATTGATCGAGTCTTCATTATCGAATTGAGATTCGAAAGGATTAAGTGATAGGGTTTGACATTTATCCATGCCCATCACTTATTCGGGATAAAGGGAGATCGAATGAATGAATTGCATGGTAACATTTCACTGAAGGGTATTTGATAATTTCTATCAAATTCTTCATCTTTTGCGTAGGCATGATATGTTGCTAGATGTGAATCATGTCTTGTATGTTTTCATGAATCAAATTGATTGGATTCATGAGTCAATTCGAAAGCTGGTTCGAATTAGCAAATTAGGTCAGCTCAACTTGACCTAATTAGGTCAATCAAGTTTGATTGGATCAAATTGGCTTGGACCTAGACCTACTGCTAGCTAGATGTGGAACCCAAAGGATCACACACATTAGAAAATTGGCCAAGAAAGTTAATTATATTTTTATTAGGGTTATTGATCCTAATTGGCTAGCTAATTGACATACTAGCATATGTTGGCTAGCCCAACCCTAAACCAATTGGATTGGATCAGTTAGCTTGCTATTTGGGCTAACCAATTTAAGTAGAACTTAGATTGGATTGAATCCTAAGTGGGGCAGCCTTAATCAGTAATTATTTGGATTTTATTGGGCTTTATCTTTTATTTATGGTAGAGTCCAAGGTGGAAGGGACACTTGGCATCAAGTTTGGCATGTGCTAAGAATGAAGGGGTGCAGAAGGACCAAGAGTCCTTCTACTTCTAAATCACCTTTTCTAGATAATCTCTAAGCCTCTTTCCCTTATCTCCATGCCCAAATGGATGGGCTTTGACCAGTCAAAAGGTGGCAATTGGCATGAGAAATATGGCATGCATAATGAAGGGTTGCATCTCTTCACCAAATAGCACTGATTTTAAAATCCAGAGTCCTTCTATTTGAAGGCATCTGGTTCTCTGATGTATCTGTTGGGAGCCCATGCCCTTTGGCCAATATATAACCTGTAATATGCCACATGGCATGTGGAGAATCTACTGGAATTATGAAGAGACATTTATATGTCTCTTGGTGCATGAAGGGGCATTTCATGATGAGTCCTCTCACCCAAAAGACTCCTTGTGCTTAAAGGATCTTATCAAGGGGCTGAGAAAAAGACTTATCAAGTGCCTCATCCATATCTATAAATAGGCATCGATAATCTAATGCCATGTAATTCAATATTGATCCAAAGAAATTCACTTTCTATTTTATCTTGCTTCTTAAGTCAAGGTTTGTCCTTTTAAGACAAGACTTGTCCTTTTAAGACAAGGCTTGTCATTTTAAGATAAGGCCCTAGGAAGATAATTAGGAGAGATATTCAAATTCTGAGAAAGGATCCAGAGAGGTCATTGAGTACCCTATAGGAGGGTAGGGTTTCCAGTAAAGAGAGAAAGTCCGAAAGGCTACCAGAAGAGTCCTAGTCAAATAAGCAAGTTTTGTAGGAGTGCTTCCTTGTTTCGATTCCTATGTGGATCACCTTTGGAGGGCATACACTTGTGCGCCTCATGGAAATTAAGGAGTATAGTTTTCCAGGTATTCTTCTATAATCCTAAACTATTGATTTATTAGTTGTCATGGTCAAGTGGTCCTAGGATTTAGGGTTCCAGCCAGTCAGGGTTTCAATAATGAAAATTTTGAAACCCGATCTTTCGCTGCGCCCAGCCCAGAACCCAACAGTGGTATCAGAGCCACCTTGATGCATGCAATTAGTAATCTCTTTAGTGTTGATTGCTTGCTTTGCTATGAATCGATGCATGATTAGTTCATATTATATATGAGATATGTTATATTATAGTAACTACTTTGGATTGGGTTAGTCACATGGTCGTCTAGTCATAGGAGTTAATTAGGATTTAAAGGCCCTCTCTTCCCATTCAATGGGATCTCCTATGTCATGTATGGGCCACTCAACTATGGATTTAATCTTTTTAGGCTCAGCAGATACTCCTTCTGGGGTAACGATAAAACCTAGGAAAATGACTCGATTGGTCAGGAAGCTACATTTCTTCAGGTTGGCATAAAGGCTATTTTTCCTAAAGGCTTGGCATACTTGGTGGAGGTGGTCTAAACAGTCTTCCTTAGTCCTACTGTATATCCGAATATCATCAAAGTACACTATAACAAACTTCCCAATGAATGATTGTAGGACTTGGATCATGATTCTCGTGAAGGTGCTAGGGGCATTGGAAAGACCAAATAACATCACTAACCATTCATACAAGCCATCCTTAGTTTTGAAAGCCATTTTCCATTCATCCCTAAGTCTAATTCATACTTGGTGATAGCTGCTCTTAAGGTCAATATTTGAGAAACTAGTGGCTCTGGCCATCATGTCTAACATGTAATCCAAATGGGGAATAGGAAAACAATACTTGACTGTTATCTTATTAATGGCTCGACTATCTACGCACATTCTCCATATGCCATCTTTCTGGGAGGTCAAAAGGGTAGGTACTACACATGGGCTCAGGCTTTCATTAATGAATCCCTTTTTAAGGAGTTCCCCAACTTGTCTTTGCAACTCAGCATGCTCAGTGGGATTTAACCTATAGTGTGGAAGGTTGGGTAAGGTGGCTCCTAGGACTAAATCTATGGCATGTTGGATATTCCTTAAAGGTGGAAGGTGATCAGGAAGGTCCTCGATAACACATCTTGAGATTCCTTCAAAAACTTTACTACTTCTTGAGGGTGTTCTTTTTGGGGTGGGTCTTGGGCTTCCTCAGTAGTCAAAATCTAAATGGGCAAACCTTCATTAAATTCATGTTCTAATTCCTTAGCACTGATCAAGTTCATCCTTGCTTCTTATCCTTCAGGCTACTAGACCCTCTCTTAATGTTGTCCTTAGGTGGTGAAGAGTTGATCACAATTTTCTTTCCATTATGGGTGAAGGAATAAGAATTAGAATGACCATATAATATAGCATCATGATCAAACAACCATGGTCGGCCTAAGATGATACTACTAACCCCCATAGGAAGAACATCACACCAAACCTTCTCTTGGTATGACTAAATCTGGATTGTCATTTGGCATCTAAACTTGATGGGAATTGAGGTCGAATCTATCCAAGATATCTTATATGGATTGGGATTGAGAATAGTGGGTAAACCTAAGTTTTTGGTAGCACTAGTTGAAATGGCATTGACATAGCTCCCACTATCTATGATGATCTTGTAGACCTTTTTTCCTATCTTAACAAAAGTTTGTAAGATGTTGGTCCTATGCCAATCCTCTTGCTCCTTGATATGGATCAGGATGCATCTAACAACTTCCAAAAATTTAGATAAGTTAATGATTTCTTCATCTCCTTCATACTCATCAACTAAGTTTGTCCCAGCTTCATATACTTCTTCCTCACAATTTTCTATAGGTTCAGGGTCTTCCTCCTCAACTTCTCCTATGTGTAGGGCTCTAGTCAGGCACTGGCTAGCATAGTGGCCAACCTTATGACACCTAAAGCAATGAATGTCATTATTATGGCTCCTTTGAACTTCATGGCCCTTGCCGCTATCATCCTTGCGAGCTAAAGGGTTATAAGGGGTGGATCGGTGTGAAGGGACTTGACTAGAACTTGGCTTAGGTCTAGGGGTACCAATTCTGTTAGGTTCAGGTCATCGAATTATGGGTCCCCTTTGAAATCTCTCAAAATCCCTAGTAATTTAGTAGGCCTGTTCTAGGTCATGGACTTCTCTCAAAAATAGCTTCCTTTGAATCTCTTCTAGTAGGCCAGCTCGAAATCTAAACAGGGTCATGGCCTCAGACTCTACTATGCTACATTGCATAATAAATTCATCAAATTTGGTGATGTACTCAAACACAATTCTATTCCCTTAGATCAACCTTTGCCATTGGTCTAACAGTCTTTGCTCATAGGACATGGTTAGGTACTTTTCTCTAAGCTTAATCTTTATAACTCTCCATGTGGCTTTGGGTGTATGTCTCCTCTTTGATGACATAATCACTCAACATTATCCCAATATAACCTAGCTTGTCAGACTAATTTCAACTTAGCAAACTTGAATTTCCTCTCTTCCAACATCTTGTACCACTTAAAATACTGGTCCATGTCACTCTCCTAATCTATGTACACCTTAGGATCTCGATTTCCATCAAAGGTGGGTGCATCAAGTCAAATGTTCCTAAGGGCTCTTTCTTTTGACTCAGCAAAGTCATGGTGTGGCCATCTATGATCAGGTTCAGGGGTGGGTTCATGGTGATGGGTTCTAGTATGAATGGGTGTTGGTCTAGGTGATAGTGGTTCGGTAGGGGCCATACAGGTTTCTTCGAGGGTTTCTATCCTTTCCTCCATTTGATCAAACCTATTGTTTAATTGCTTGAATTGCTTGGTCATAGTTCTCAATAGGATTTCCAGATTTGTGTCCATGGTGACACTGGGTTGAATTTGGTGGTGTTGGTATGGAGTCCCTGATCCAGTAGTCACACAAAATAATAGACTCGTTCTAGGGTTCGCTAGACCTAAAAGTTCAATGTAGTATGAATTAACTAAGTATGGATCAAAACTACAATTACTCTTTTAACTGACCAGGTAAGAGGTGGGATTGTGGGAGGCTCCCCCTGCTCTTGCGATGTCCTAATTAAAAGCCACAAGTATGCTTAAGGCATTTGCCATTTGACCCTTAGCCTTGACACCAATCTCTAAAAGTAAGTGAAGAATTGATTCACACTAGACTCAACACACTACTTGAGCTTGACTTGTTGGTGTCCCTAGTTCTAATTAGGTTTCTACTCAATTTTATTTAAGGCTTGGGTTCGATGCAAGATGAGGTGGGTTATTTTTGGGCCAAGGAAAGGTGATGAAATCCTTCCCTTATCTTATAATAGCATTTCCCTTAAGTAGTTTTAATATGAATGCACAAACAATGTTCTTAACTAACCAACAATCAAGGAGTTAACTTCTACTTAACTAAGATAATCATGCATTTCAAAATTAAAATTTCTTATTTGAAATTTCAAATTCAAATTTCAAATTTGAGTTTTCAATTTCAAATTTCAGAATTTAAAAATCCAAAATTTAAAATTTTGAATTTCAAATTTGAAATTCTTGGTGGGAGAATTCAAATTTGAAAATGTGCCAGAAAAGGAAAAAGAAAGCTATGTTGTACTAATGAAAGATTCGCATAATGAAGCATTCACAAAATTAATTTCAAACATGCAAGCATGCAATTAGTACAACGACCCTTTCATCGTAGAAATTTTCATGTCCGGCCATAGCTCATTACTCCCATGGGTCGTGACAGTATACTTTCGTATACCCTCTTAGGAGGTGTGAATCCTTAGACTTCGGGATAATAAATGAAAACTAAATTTTAAAATTCAGACCTAAAAATCTATAAAAAGATTTTAGACCTGGGTTAATCTAGCAATTAATGTTTGTTGGATGCAAAATTAAACTAAGATCTAGAAAGCTATGGAAGAACTTTCAGATCAAACCTACATGCAATGATTTCAGCCCTATGTACAGAAATTTCAGCATATGCAGAAATCTCAGCACTATGCCCTAACATATCCTAATCTACCATGCTCTAATACCAAGATTGATGCGGGATGAACATGGAAATTTAACATAAAAAGAGTAAGCCATTGAACTAAATAAAACTTCTAGTATATGATCAAGATTCAGCCATAATGAAGTAATGATATGCACTAAAGAAGACTAATGTAGAAGTATTTAGTATCCTGCAGTGCAACTCTAATTTAAGTAAATAAAGAAAGGACCTTCATGATTAAGAAATCATCTGATTAGGATAAATTCTATTCAAAAATTCAGACCTTAGAGGGAAGGTATGGATTTTTGTACCAATAATGAATTTCCACTAGACCTTGTATGGGATCACTCTTCAACTCTCAAGATCGACGACTGGATGAGCGAACTATTCCACCCCTGAAAGTAAAAGCTTCTCACTACTGATTTGAAGGAAAGAAAGATGCCACCCTAGACTGGATACACCTTGGAATCCTGCAAGTAGAACCATTAGAGGCGTGGAAGAGATGGAAATAAATAAAAAAAAAAGAACAATAGAGAGAAAGAAGGGAAAGGAAAGTTTGATGGAGATCTTTGGATGAAGAGATGGTTTGGATGTTGGAGATGGCGACCTTGGATGAAGAGGGATGGCCTGCTTTGGTCGAATAATGGCTATTTGGTAGATTGGTTGAGCCTCACACTCTCTCCCTCACGAAGGTCATTTGCAAACACACAAATGGAGAAGAAAGGAACTCTAAAATTTTCATTCATTCAAGCATGAAATCCATTACAAGGGGATTTGGAGAGGTATTTATAGACCTCCCAAATCTTTTGAAATTTTGAATTACATGGAGGAAAATAAGGGAAGTTGTAACTTAAGCAAGATACATGGAGAGGTTATAACCATGAAGAGAGTGGGGAGTTGCAACAATGCTTGATCCATGGAGAGAATAATGGGCAACCACTTGAATTTGAACTCATCTTTCCCTCCCAATCTAGGTGGCGTAGAGGATGATGTGGCATGCTTGGTTGGCATGGAGATGAGGTGGTAGTGGGGTCCTTCTTTCTTGGATAAGGCACCTTGATGATGTGTCTTGATCTTGACTTTACTCCATCCAATGGTTCATATATATTGCTCACTTGACTAAATGGATATTGGACTTGACTTGGAAGACTCATTACAACTCAATCTTGACTTTAATTGACTTAACAAATTTCATGACTAAAATTGAAATTGACTTGACTCTCATTACTTGAAATTAACAAGACTGAAGTTTCAACTAACTTATTCATCTGCAATCCATAAGGAGCTGGTGTTGACCTGAGTTGATTGAAGTCTCTTTCTAATCCTAGTGTCCGCACCACTTGCAATCCATAAAAAGCTCGACTTGATTAGGTTTTATTGAATTCTCTTACAAACTCTAGTGCCCGCACTAATTCTCCTGGGATGGGAAGGACTTGACCCTGTCGAGTAGATGTCAACTTAACTTTTGATAGTGTTCTAGTAAGTCTGGGTTGATCCTTTACAGATCCTCTCGAGTAATCCATAAGTTTTTAGATTCTGGTTGACCTTGCCAATGAACCAAATAGCGTTGATAGTCTTTGTTCTGGGTAGTGATAGTCTTGTCATTCAGAATTCACTTAATCCTATCTCGTCATTCTGGTAATGTGGTTGGTGGACACTCAGGGATAGGTTCACTCTCAAAGATGGAATCAGGTCCAAAAGGCTCACTAGGTATCATTTTTGGTTCCTTATACTCTACTAGGTCTGAGATATTGAATTTTGAATTGAAACCAAAGTCAAATGGTAACTCAAACATATAGGCATTAGGTCTAATTTTCTTTATTATTTTGAAAGGACCTGCAGCGCGGGCATGTAACTTTTTCATGGTTCTGGATGGGAATTATTCAGGTCTAAGCCTAATCATTACAAAGTCTCTTTCATAAAATTCTTTGACTCTTTTACAAGAATTAGCCATATGCTTGTAAGTTTCATTGCTCCAATTAATTTTCTTACTAATTTCTTTGTGCAATTCTCTAACATGCGTGCATATGACTCGTACCAACACCTATTAAATTACAGGTTCGACTATGCATTCATATCAAAAGAAATTTATTAAATCTTTAACTACAACTTTGTGCTTGACCCTTGGTTGGTGGGAGACATGCAGATGAAAATTTTACATGGACTCCTAATAAATACCATAAGGTCTTGTAGAAATAGGTAGCAAATCTAACGTGCTTAAAAGATTTATGCAACCTGTTAATCTCAACAAAGTGTAATTAGTGGTTCTAGAAGAATTGGAAGCCTTAGGATAGGGTAGGAAATAAGAAGAGGATTCGTGGAATAGTCCTTGATTGATGGGGATGACCTTAAGGTTTGGACATTGATTTATATCTACAAGCAATAAAAGGTCCACTTTATGGAAGGATGAGTCAACAATTTCAGGAAAGAGATCTTTAACTAGGACTAAAGGAGTGAATTCCCCCTGAGGGTACTGAATTGAAGAAACCATATCCTCACTAATTTTCTCTTGTTCTTAAAGTTCAAGACTAGGCTCTATAATTTGATTCTCTTCTAGTCTTTCCTTAGGTAAAGCCCTAGTAGTAGCATTGTTATACTCCTCATAGTTCTCTTGTTCTAATAATCCTTCCAATATAGCTTCAATCTGAGTATTTTCCTGGTCAACTATTTCTAGGTCTGTCATATATATTTTCTCTTCAATATCATCCTTGTGAACGAATGGGATAGTAAGGGTGGGTCGACTAAGGAGAACTTGACTAGTACTTGGCTTAAATCTAGGGGTACTAATCCTATTGGGTTCGGGTCAATGGATTATGAGTCCCCTCTGCTCATAGAACATAGGTAGGTACTTTTTCCTAAGTTTGATCTTCATGGCTTTCCATGTGGCTATGGGCATGTCTCTTCTTTGATGACAAATATGCTCAACATTTTCCCAACAAAACCTAGCTTGTCAGACTAAACTAAGTTTGCCAAACTTAAATTTCCTCTCTTCTGACATCTCATACCACTCAAAATACTAGTCCAGTCTCCCTCCCAGTCTATATACACCTTAGGATCTAAGTTTCCATTAAAAGTGGGTGCATCTAGATGAATGTTCCTAAGAGTTCTTTCATCCTGGTCAACATAGTCATGGTGTGGCCTTCTTTGGGAAGGATCAGGAGCAGGTTCATGGCATTGGACTCTAGGATGGAGGGGTGCCAATCTAGATGCTTGTGGCTCATTAGGGATCATGCGGGTCTCTTCAAGGGTCCCTTTTCTTTCCACCACTTGATCAAACCTATTATTCAATTGTTTGAACTACTCAATCATAGTTCTAAATAGGGTTTCTAGATTTGGGTCCATGGTGATGGTTTCTAGATTTGGGTCCATAGTGACACTAGGTTGGGTGTGAGAGGGTTAGTATGGAGTCCCTAATCTAGTGGTCATGCAAAACAAAAGACTCATTCTAGGGTTTGCTAGACCTAAAAGTTCAATGTAGTATGAATTGACTAAGTATAGATCAAGACTACACTTACCCTTTCAATTGGCCAGGTAAGAGATGGGATTGTGGGAGGCTCCCCCTGCTCTCGTAGGATCCTAATTAAATAACTACAAGTTCGCTTAAGGGATTTGCCATTTGACCCCTAGTGGTGCGGGTACCAGGATTAGACACAGATTACTAGGCCCAATCTGGTTTACTAATTAGGATTTCTGAGTCCTATTTTCCTTAGTAATGAGTCACTTATATTAAAATGAGCCAAGTCCTGTAATAAAGTTAGTCCACCAACTGAGTCCGGTAATAAGTTGAGGCAAGTTGAGTCCAGTGAGTCCCTTGTCTCAATCTCATGAGTCCTGTAAGTTTGGGTCAAGTCTTATACAAGAGGAGGATCACCAGACCAGAGGATTCACCAGGCCACCCCACCAGAGCAGAGTTCAAATACCTGGGTCCCTACTCAGGCCCCCCTAGCAATGCCACCCAAGAGATGAGCCTTCATGCTGCCAAGCCCAAAGGATGTTCCCCCTTCCAGTTGGTGCCATTCCGCAACCCAGCACCCCTTCCAATCCACACTAATAGGCTCCCTCAAGCCCATCAGCGCCCCAGGCCCATCAAGTTGGCACCCCTGCTCTAAGCTGGCTCTAGGCCCTTGGCACCCCAGATGCTCATGATTGGTGCCCCAGCCCAAGCCCTCCAAAGCTGGCATCCCAGCCCAAAAGAAGAAGCCTGCAGTTGACTAAGTCCACCAGGATTTCTTGGCCCACAAGTCATGTATTCCCAGTTTGTATTGGAGTCCAGGGACCTAGGTGAATCTATAAATACCCACCCCTCCCCCTCTTGTAATCATCTCTTTTCATGAAATAAAACTAAGTGATTTCTTGTTGAAATTATTGCCTCCTTTTGGAGTGGGTGTGAGACCCGAGTCCCTATTCCTGTGTGCAAACCCTAGCCACCCCTGCTACTCTCTCTCTTCCCTCAAACCCTAGCCATCCTAGCCCCCCATCACCAAACCCTAACATGCCAAGCCCTCAGAGCCCAAGCCACCCCTACCTCTTCCATCTTCCCAATAACCTGCCAACACCTTACCTTCCAACCCTTGGCCACCACCTTCACCCCTCTTCCAAGCATTTCCTGGCCCTCCTGGCCACCAGGTGCTTCAACCCCAGCATCCCCTCCAATCACCAGGCCACCAACAACAGCCCATGCATCTTCTCCCACATCAAGCCACCAGCCTTCAGCAATAACTGCTTCCAACCCTCTTTCACTTTCACCCCTTATTTCATTTTTTTTATCTTCTATTTATCTTACCCCTGACGTGTGCAGGATCCTTCTAGTGAACACTTCCAAGGAAGAGGCCTTTCTTTCCTTCGGGACCAACTGAAGAAAAGCTGGCTGATCCACGGGACAGAGGGCTGATCATCTAGGCAAAAATCCAGAGCATTGAGCGACCTCGTCTACAGCATGATCAACCATTATTGCCAGGTAAACACCCAAACCCTCTCCTATGTTCTGATTTTTTTGAAGGTATGCTGTCCTAACCAAAAATTTCTAAATCCTCGAGGTCCTATATTTTATTACTTTGCATGATTCTAACTACGGGTATAGTAGACTTGTCATTACATACTTTCCTGCTGATCTTCACACTTTTTTTTGGAATTTTAACCTTAGATTTTAATTCTAAAAAAATTCAAAAAAATTAGATTGCTATTATTTTCTACATACATATCATCCCTAGAGTCATCTCGCATCACCTAGCCTTAGACACCAATCTCCAGAAGTAAGTGAAGAATTGATTCACACTAGCCCCAACACATTACTTGAGCTTGACTTGTTGGTGTCCCTAGTTCTAATTAGGTTTCTACTCAATTTTATTTAAGGATTGGGTTCCATGCAAGATAAGATGGCTTATTTTTGGGCCAAGGAAAGGTGATGAAATCCTTCCCTTATCTTATTAGCATTGCCCTTAAGTGGATTAGAATGAATGCAATATCACAACAATCTTAACTAATCAACAAAATTTAAAACTAGTTATTCAAAATTTAAATTTCTAATTTTAAATTTTAAATTTTAAATTCAAATTTAAATTTTCAAATTTCAAATTTCAGAATTCAAAATTCAAAATTTTAAAATTTTAATTTCAAATTCCAAAATTCCTGGTGGAAAAATTTAAATTTGAAATGTGCCAGAAATTATGGGGTGTTCAATGTGCTAACAAGAAAAATCATGTAATTCAAGCAATCACTTTGGCAAATTCATGCAATCACGCATCAAGCAAGCAATTAGCACATCAAACCTTTAATCTAAGGATCTCACGTCTGGCCGTAGCTCATTACTCCCGCGGGTCATGACAATATACTTTCATATACCCGCTCAAGAGGCATGAAACCTTATACAAAGAACGAAAACAATGCAGATTTTTTTAATTAAAATTTCAGATCTGAAATCTATGAGGAAGATTTCAGTCCTGGTTTTTGAACTGGCAATATTAATGAAAAATGCTAATGAAAACTAAGATCCGGAAAGTTATGAAAAGAACTTTCAAATCAATCCTTAATGTGCTGAATTTCAGCATAATAGAAAATTTCAGCAACTAGCAAACTTGTCCTAGTTAACCATACTCTGATACCAAAATGATGCGGGATGCTGGATGTGGTTTTAAACTTAGAACCTAGAAAATTAAAATGAGCAATGATTCTACCACATATCAGCAAGATTCATGCATAAGAGAAAGCAAATAAATTTGATGTAAGAGACTACTGATGAAAGTTATATTACCTGTAATATAGTTTTCATTCAATCAAAAGTAGAAAGGACCTAATGGTTGAGAAACCATTCTAACTAGGATATGTACCTTCAAACTATTAGATCTAAGAGTCTAGGAAGGGTTCACTTACCAACAATGAGCTCTCACACTTTTGGTGGTGGTTTAATTTCAGCACTCCAAGGATTAGCAGATGGACTTGAAGACTATCACTCCTTGGATGGAAGACTGATGCGGGACAATTATGAAAACTTAATCTACTGATTATTAACCTAATTAATAGAGAAAAAATAAAGATTAGTTTTTTTTATAATTTTTAGTTTTAAAGACTCAAAGGAGATAAGTAAGCAAACTAGTCTACTAGTTAATAACCCATAAAGTAAATCTACAAAGTAAACTAGAAAAACAAGATTTGGTGGCTAAGAAACCATCGTAAACTAGGGTCTACTTATCAAGAAATTAGAAATCAAAGAGTAGGGAAGGGTTTTTGAATTTTACCAATAAAGATATTTTCCTCTGAAGTAGATCTGGCTGGACTCTCAAGAATCTTGCGACAGGGTTTCAAGATCTCGATCTTCAGGCTTGGGTCTTCCGTGATGTTGGTTCCAAGGCAAGAACACCATGACTTTAATCCTTGATCACCTGCAATCACTCAACAAACGAGAATCTCTCAGTTAGAAAGTAGTAAAGAAGGAAAGAGGATGGAAAAGTGAAAGGAAAAGAGATGGAAGTGGGCGACTAGGATTTCTCGATGTCAGGATATGTAGGGCCTCACATCCCACGATGCTCCGAAGAATACTGGAAAGAGCCTCACACCCCATGATGCACACAGCAAAGGAATTGAACAGAATGTCACTTTATTTGATCAATAAATCATGAATAATATAGTGGGGGTTGATGGGGTGTTTATAGACCATCAACTAGTGGTGTAATGGATACAAAGACTAGCACCGGTGTCCCTTAGACAACAACTCCTTGAATCCTACTCTAGGCATCTTGGACTCCTAGTTTTGGGCTGATCTGGAGCTCTCTCCAAGGTGGGCAACAATATGGGCCTCTCATCCAAATTGGGCACCAAATTGGGGATAGGTGAGATGTCAAGATGAAGGGCCAAGATTGCTTCATCGATTGGCCTTGATTACTGGACTCTGGAGTCTAGATAATGTAGGCTCTTACAGGATAGTGGACTCTCTAGTCTGGATAGAAGAAAACTCAAGAGTTCTTATAGAATTCTTGAGTTCTCTAAACTTGAGCAACTTGGAACCTAATTGATCAAAATACTTGAGGTAGAAATCCATTGAATCTCCTTTATTTTGGACGATCAAATGAGCTTGAACTTCCTTGAAAGTTGGCATCAAGAGAGGTTGGAATAGCTTGGCCAACTCCTTGGTTTTTGATGCAGGACAGAGCGGTGGGGAGGATCGTTGGCAAGCGTAGAAGTCACCAGGGGATTAGGGCTTCACTCAAGAACAGGAACCAGGGCATCACACCTACTCCAATCCGGAGAAAACTCAAAACTCAGATCAAAATAATATTTTGTTTGTATTCATAAGAAAAAATATGTTTAATACAAAAGGGGAGGGGCGGTATTTATAGATTCACCCCAGGGTACATTACTTGAGGGCTAAGAAATCCTAACTTGTGGGGCAAGAAACCCTGGTGGACCGGTCAACAATGGGCCTGTCTTGGGCTGGAGCTCTCTCTTGTGGGCTTGGCGGCATGAAATGGTCCAGGTGCATGAAGGCCGGCTCTGGTTGGAGGGGTCTGGTGAATCTCCTGGCTATTGATGACTCTCCTCTTGATTTAACAACTTAACTGGACTCTTGACTGAACTAAAACGACTGGACCTGACTAAGGGGACTCAACTGACTCAGTTATCCCACTTTATTACAAGACTCAATTGGCTCACTTTGACTAAAGTGACACAAGACTAATGGACTCAAATAAAGTAAAATAGACTCTTGGTCCACTTCAGATCCCCATCATTCCCCTGCGGTGGAGAGAACTCGACTTCGTCGAGTCAGGCTTAGCGAGGATTTGATGGAACCGAATCCAAGCATATCAAAAAACAAACCCATAAAACAGACACAATCAAATAAACCCAAAAATATCCAAATAAACTTGAAATAAAGAGGGGCTCTAGGAACTGTGCCACTCTGAAATTGGTGCTGCTCTGAAATCTATGTAGCCCTGAAGATTGTGCAGCTCTGAGGACTGTGCACTCTGAGGAGTGTGCAGTATGCAGCTTTGAGATCCTTATGGTCCTTCTCTGAGATTTGTGCAGAACCTAAAGTCGGCATCACGAACGTGGACTGCTTTCACGTTCATGCCAATGCTTTTTTTTCTTTTCTTTTTTTGTTTTCAGGCACAGGGGAGGCGAACTGAGGAACTGCTGGCATTGGCGCTGGGTGGAGGATGATGCCGGCACGGAAAGAAGTTGGTCGGACGAATGGGTTCTGGTAGCTGGTGGTGTCGGGTGAATCTGCGGCATGGGCAGCGATGGTGGGCATGCGATGCATTCCGATGTCACAGATGGGAGCGTTGGGGTCACAGGATGGAGGCAGACGCAGTGGCTCTACCGGTGGCTGGTGGCGGTGGATTCGGATGGGGACCTCACCTTTGGCTGGTGGCTCTTCGAGGCTTCATGGATGGAAGGATGGTGGGGCATGGGCCAGCGTTGGCATCAGCAGGAGAGAAGGTGTATCCCCGATCATTGGTTATTGGCAATGGATCTGGCGGGAGGCACCGATCGGCTGCTGGGATGGGTCTGGTGGGAGGGAGCAGCTGTGGCGCTCCGGTTGGGTGGGAGGGGCGGATGGGGCTCTGGTCTGGAGGGAGGGGTTTATGGGGTGTGGCGCTGGCTGCTGGCAGTGAGCAGGAAGAGGGCGTCGATGATGATCTTTGGTATCTGATTGGTGGTGGTGGACAATTAGAGAACTGACGGTGAAGACGAACTACAGCACGGGCTCCAATCCGGTAGCGTCTGGGTGTCGATTAGCGGGTGAGGAGACGGGCGGCGATCGATGACATTTCCAGGATGGTTGGCAGCAGTGGGCGAAGAAGGGGCTTGGATCTAGGTGGAATGTTTCGATCAGTGTTGTGGACTATGCGGAAAGCGGGGGCGAGGGCTAGAAGGGAGGAACGGTGGTGGGTGACCTGTTGGACCTAGCTTGATGGCGGCGGGATCTACGGGAGGAAGGAGATGGAACCAGTGAGGAAGAAAAAAAATCCTAATCCGCTGGGCTCTGATACCAAACTGATGCAGGACGACTCTAAGATTGCTAAACATACAGGAAAAACAGTAAAATAATTTTTTTGTGATTTTTATAATTTAGTATGTAAGCTAAATTCCTAAATAAAAGTAAGAACTAGCAAGAAGAAGAGCAATGCATAGAATCATCGTATCGCAGGCAAACTCAAGCAAAATAATAAATTCCAGGACCCAAGAATTGAGAAACTCCTGGATTAGGATAGCTTATCTTCATCAAATTAGAAATTAAAAGAAGGGAAGGATGTTACCAATTAGTAATTTGAAGAACGTCCGATAAAGAGATCACACAGCACTCTGATTGGAATCTGGATGATGAAGTTCGGTTCCCTTGATTAGATGGCTGATTTGAATGGTTCCGGATGCAAGGAAAGCCTCCTCTGGGGAGGTGAAACACCTCGTGGATCCTGCAAAATATCAAGGGTTAATCAAAACAGCAAGTAAGGAAAAGAAAGGGGATTAGGTTTAGAAGGAATAGGTTAAGGTTTAGAAGTGGGGCGACTTGAAGCTTGTTGAAGATCTCCTTGCTTGGTGGCCTAGGGCACTCCTTCTTGGATGTGTGAAGGCTTGGATGGCAGTGAGTTAGGGTGTGGAAGGATGCTAAGGCAGCAAGGAAATACAAACACAAACCAAAGAACCAAAAAAATAAAGTAACACAAGCTCGCAAGCTCAAAATAAATTCACCAAGGTTTTGATATCATGAATAAAAGTTTATTACAAGAGGGGGAGGGATGGGGTATTTATAGAGTTCCCATGCCTTCACTAACCATGGTTACACTTGTGTTACAATTCCTCTTCCAAATTGGAATACAAGTCCTTTCCTAGCTAGGTTAGAAAAACAAATCCCCATTAGGTTAGGAATTGACCTAGTCTTCTCCTTTTTCCTTCATGCTTTGACTATTCCACTCAAGGACACCTCTTGGACTTGGTAAAAACTTCAAGGATGCCTAGGAGGGTGTGTTGGGCTTCTAGGGGCAGCAAGGGGCCGGTCCAAAGGGGCTTGGATGCATGGATTTGGGCCTCTGGAAGCTGGGGTGGCCTGGTAGCCTGGTAGCAGGAATATTCCATAGAATTTTGCTTCTTTAGGGCTTGGGCTTGGCACTTGGACTTGGTTTCTTTGGGCTAGGATGTAGAGGGACCTTTGGAATCATGGATGCCCTGGTTTGGGAATATGCTCTGGCATCTGGACTGGAATCTGGGCATCTGGAGGATATCTTGAAAGAATCAGGGTTTCTGGAAGCATCTTGGATCCTAGGTTGTCATACAATATCCAATGGATTGATGTAGCGGTCTCTGACTCCTGGATGTGGCCTGGTGGAACTCCAAAATAGGGTGACCTCCTCTCTTGTACAGAAATTAGGCTCATACTGGACTCATAATTGATGTACAGGACTCAAAATACTGACTACGTTGAGGGTTGAGACAAATCAACTAACCTCAACTTATTACAGGACTCGATCTTAATTGATTATAAAATTTTCAAAACTTTGACACATGACTAATTAAACTATATGGGATCCAGGGATCTGTGTCTGATCCTGGTGTCCCCACCAATTCTCCCGAGGCGGGAGGAACTCGACCCCGTCGAGTATGGGTCAATTTGGCTCAAGGAGGGTCTAGGTTGAGGTGATGCAGATCCGCACCAGCGTTCCACAAGTCCTCAGATTCTGGCTGACCTTGCCACCGGACCAAATATCGCTAACAGTCTCTATCCTGGGTACCGATAGCTTGATCATCCAGAGCTCTTTCAATCTTTACCTTACCATAAGGCCAAATTATATATGGTCGCTCTGGGGTGGGTTCTCTCTCAAAGAACAGGAGTGGCTCAAGGGGCTCGCTGGGTATCACTACTGGCTCCCTAGACTTTACAAAGTCTGAGATGATGAAGGTGGAGCTAATACCTAAATTAGGTGATATCTCAGGCACATAGGCATTGGGTCCACTACTATTCATTATTTCGGATGGGCCAGCTTTGCGAGCAAAAAATTCTTGAACAGTCACATATTCCTCTGCTGAAAATTCTTCATCTTTCTTTTGGGAATTAGCCAAGTTGTTATTTAGTTCATTAATTATGTTCAGCTCTTGACTAATTTCATGATGCATATGCTGTGCAGTGGTCAGTGCTTGGGTGGACAGATAATTCGGGGCTGTGGATTTACTGGACTCAACTAACACCTAATAGACTCGACTAGACTTTCCTATCAAAGAAAATTTTATTGGACTCTAAGGGCCTAAATTTTAACAGACTATAGGCTCTCTAGGTTTAGCTCTGGTTTGGTATACACATGAAAATGTGACATGAGCTCCTAATAGATGCCAAAGGGTCTTCCATAAGTAGGAAGCAAAAATGGCAGACTCAATGAATGAATGCAATATGCAAACCTCTATAAAATGCATATGAATGACTAAAGAAACATAAGAAGATCCAGGAAAGGGTAGAAAATAAGGGATAGGTTCAGGGTCAGCTGGGTAGGGTAAAAAATAAGAAGATGGTTCGGGATTAGTTGGATAAAGTAGGATACAAGAAGGGGTATTAGGGATTAATCCTAGGCTAATGAGGTTAACCTTATGGGGTTGATGTCTATTTAAAGGGTTTGCATTATGGAAGAAAAGGTCATTTATTTCAGGGAAGAGTTCAAGTGGAGTTAAAGAGGTGACTTCATCCTGAGGGTACTGATTCAAAGAGATCAGGTCCTTAATGAATTCTTTTGGCTCATAAATCAAAGGACTGGGCTCTACAGTTGGGCTTTCTGTTAGTGTCTCCTCGGGTAAAACTTTAGTAACAGTATCAGGGTTCTCTTCCTCTAACAACTCTTCCACTACTTGGTCAGCTAACTCTATGTCTATTACTATTTGGGTATGGCTAGGGTTAGCTAAATCTAGGTCGGCTCCTACTTGGGTATGGTCAGGGTCAACTATTATTAGGTGGTCTTCTACCTAGGTATCTATTGATTCAACTCACTCTAAGTCTTCTATGGAGAACTCCTCTTCTTCCTCATACTGTTCCACTAAACTTGGGTCAACCTCATATATCTCCTCTTCAAGGTCATTTGGGTGAACCAATAAGGTGGTAGAGGGGGTAGACTAAAAAAAACCTGGCTAATAACTGGGGTGACAAGGGTAGGTTGGCTAAGGTGCTCCTAACTAACACTGGGTTCATATCTAAGGGTACTAATCCTATTAGGCTCAGGCTGACTAAGGGTTATGGGTTCATAGGTTATGGGTTCAGTCCTATGGGTCTTGTCTAGGGTTCCTAACCGATCTCCTACTTGGTCAAAACTAGTGGTTAGTTGATCGATCCTAGTGGTTGCCTGGTCAAATTGTTGGTCTACTTGGTTAAACCTGTAGTTCATTTGGGTTATCTGGTCATTGGTTTGGTCAAGCTTGTTATTAATTTGGGTATTGGATTGGTTTATTTAGGTAGTTAATTGGGTAACCATCTGGTCATTCATGGCTTTTATGAAAGCCTCAAAATTGGGATCCATGGTTGGGTTTGGTTGGGATTTAGACTTTTGATATTGGGTTCCTAGTCTAGTGGTCATACAATCAAGCAATCAGTCAAAATGAGATGGTGCAGCCAAGCATGCAAAATTGGGTTAGCTTAAGGGTTTCCTAGACCTAGAGCCAAAACTGGGTGAGTTAGCTCAACTTACACTTAACCCAGCAGCTAATCCTTCCACTAGCGAGGTAGGGGGTGGGGTGGTGGGAGGCTTCCCCTGCTTGTCACAGGGTCCTAATTATAAACCACCAGTCCACTTAGGTCGTTTGACTCTGGACCCCCAGCCTTAGATACCAAGTTGATGCGGGACAGAGCGGCGGAGAGGATCGCTGGCGAGTGTAGAAGTCACCAGGGGATTAGGGCTTCACTCAAGAACAGGGAACCAAGGCGTCACACCCACTCCAATCCAGAGAGAACTCAAAACTCAGATCAAAATAATATTTTGTTTATATTCATAAGAAAAAAGATATTTAATACAAGAGGGGAGGGGTCGTATTTATAGATTCACCCCAGGGTACATTACTTGAGGGCTAATAAACCCTAACTTATGGGCTAAGAAACCCTGGTGGACCGATCAACAGTGGGCCTATCTTGGGCTGGAGCTCTCTCTTGCGGGCTTGGCGGCATGAAAGGGTCCAGGTGCATGAAGGCCGGCTCTGGTTGGAGGGGTCTAGTGAATCTCCTGGCTACTGATGACTCTCCTCTTGACTTAACAACTTAACTGGACTCTTGACTGAACTAAAATGACTGGACCTGACTAAGGGGACTCAACTGACTTAGTTATCCCACTTTATTACAGGACTCAATTGGCTCACTTTAACTAAAGTGACACAGGACTAATGGACTCAAATAAAATAAAATAAACTCTTGGTCAACTTCGGATCCCCATCAGTTTTGGCATGAAATATTTGAGTGGGAGGGCGCTAATTTGAAGACTCCTTCATTACTTTTCTTAAAACATAAGTGGTGCTAATTCTTTCTCATATGGGCCAAACATAGGAAGTGACATGGCAAGTGTGTTGTCCCAAATAAAATGGCATGGCATGTAGGCTGATGAAGAGGCATGGACGTCCTTCACTTGATGAGGTGGCATGTGATGAGGTAGCGCCAAGAAGTGGATGACATGTGGTGCCAAGGCTTGACTTGTCTTGAGCTAGCACATGGTATGTTGGGTTGTCACATGGGATCACATGTGTTTTGACTTGATTGCACATGGTATCTTGATTTGGGTCTCCTCTTGTATTATAGGACTCAATAACTAACTAATCACATGACTCAATACTAATTAAACAAACCAAATAACTAAAGCCCCACTTGATCAATTAGAACCCAATTTGATCAAAAGTCATAGACATGTAAACAAATATTTCAACTTGGTAAAAAGGGTTTAGCCCAAAAGGCTAAATAACTAAAACCCTAATTATAGCTGGTAAAAATGGGTTAAACCCAACTAAGCCTAAATAACATAATTTAAGATAAAATATTTACAGGTAAAGGGGTTTGGGTTTAGGGCTTTATTCACAGGTGACCCATAGGGACGTGGATTCGACCTGTCGATCTTTTCTGGCCCTAGTGTCTGCATCAATTCTCCCCAGGTGGAAGAAACTCGACCCTGTCGAGTAGGGTCAACTCTGCTATGATAGCGCTCTAGTAAGTCTGGGTCAACTCTCTACAAGTCCTCTCTGGTGATCCAAGAATCATCAGTTTCGGGTCATCCTTGCCAACGAACTAGATATCGCTAATAGTCTTTGCTCTGAGTAGTGATTATCTTATTGTCCAAGATCTGCTCGATCTTATCTCTCCAGGCTATTGGTATGGCAGGTGGACATACTTGGGTTGGCTCACTCTCAAGGACTGGATTAGGCCCAAAAGGCTCACTAGGAATCAACGTTGGCTCCCTATACTCAATAAGGTCTAAAACGTTGAAAGTAGGACTAATACCTAGTTTAGGTGGTAACTGAGCATGTAGGCATTAGGTACAATTTTTCTAATTACTTTGTATGGTCCACTACTGCAGGCATGTAACTTTTTCATGGTTCTAGGTGGAAACCATTCAGGTCGTAGTCTAACCATGACAAAGTCTCCTTCATTGAATTCTTTGAGTCTTTTTCTTGTGTCAGCCATATGTTTCTAAGATTCATTTCTTTCATTAATTTTTTTACTTATTTCTTTATGCAACTCTCTAACATGCTCAGCATATGACTCAGCAAACTCTGAGATACGTTCATGCATAGGTAAAGGAATGAGATCTAAAGGTTTTCTAGGTTTATACCCATGAACAATTTCAAAAGGACTTTTTTTGGTAGACCTATTAACTAAACTATTATATGCAAATTCAACCCTGGGGACAATCAATAATTAAGCTCTCTTCACCAAAATGGTGCAGACACCAGAGGCACCATAATAAGATAGAGGCTTCTCAACCCTCTATGGATCACTTAGTGGTGTTGGAGTCCATTTGTAATAAGGGCTTAGTCCAGTCGAGTTGTTATTTTATCACTTGAGTCCTGTACTAGTCAGCTCATGTTGAGCTAGTCTTCTTTCTGAGTCCTGTACATATCAATCCAAGTCCAAGTGAAGACATGTCAACCCAAGTACAAGTGAAGACCGTGCCAGTACAAGTAAAGATCAACCCAGCCTGAAGACATGAAAACCATGGAAGGCCTAGGAGAAGAAATCAGAAGCCTAGAAGACAAATCCGAAGCCCTGAAGCCCTGGACCGCAGCCTGAAGCAGATTGGGCCAGCCAAAGCCCAGGAGAAAAGCTAGGGTGCCAAATGCTTATGGTCACCTTTCCCTTGGTCAGCCACTTAGAGTCACCCCTCTTGGCCGACCAAGTCAAGAGAGGAGGAGAGAAATAAAGGATTTTTTCTACCTAAACTTACCATGTATTCTAGCTAGAGTTTGGGTTGGATTAAGACTTCTAGGTAATGACTGTTGTATCCTTACTTGGGGGCCAAGTCTAAGAGTCTATTTAAGAGACTCTACTCTCTTGTATCAAGGTACTTTTTTCATGAAATAATATTGAGTTCTTCCAATTGCTGTGTGCTACCTGCTGTATGCTAAAAGGGATTCTGTGTGAGCCATTTCTTCTTCCTAGTGTTCTGCGCCCAGCCTCCAACTGCCATCCAGCTCTCTAAACCCTGGCCGCCAACTCCATAACTCCTCTTTTCCTTGCTGTTTTCCCTTTACTACTTCATCCTTGCTTTGTTTCCTCACCCCTGAAAGGTTGTTTGTAGGTCCCTCAGCTTCTACGAATCCAACAACTCCAGCCGAGCCACAATCGGATCACCAAGCAGAAAGCCAAGAATCCGCAGATCTCTAGCTTGATTTTCCAGGCCGCATCCGAGAGCGAGAGTGACCCCTTCACATATGATCTATATCAGGTGCATCAACCATTGTCAGGTACACCCCTCTACCTGCCAGTCCCTTTATTGAAGATGAACTAGCCCAACCGAGACTTCTCAGCCTCGGCGGTCCACTTTCTATTGCTTTTTAGGTCCTGTTATGCATGCTTTTTTGCTTCTTAATTTCATATAGAACTCTCTACATTGTTTCTTGGTCTGATCTTCGAGACTCAAACATATAACTTAATATTTAAAAATACAAAAAATAATCTGCATGCATATCTAGTTCCGCATCACAAATTTATCAACGATATTCAAGGATCTTTCTAAGGTCCCTAAAATCTTAGAGAAAGATATAATCTATAAAAAGGCACATTTAGAAAGAAAAAATAAGATTTTCTAGAGAGGGAAAGTACAAAGAGAAATTAGAAAGAGAAACTATTTTATAGATAGAGTCAAAAGATCACTAATCCTGGAGAGAAAAAAAGAGGATAGAGGGAAGAGATAGATTTCTTTTTTCTCTTCTTTTTTTTTCTTTTCTTCTCTCTTCTCTTCTTCTTCTCAACCCAAACAAGGGATTCTTTTAAGTCCTCTTCTTCCCAAAGATCCAGGGGCTTCTCACCAAGAGATGGTGGTTATGGCTATGGCCCGTGGCAGCGTGGTGACCGGTTCCCCATCCGGTAATCGACGGTGATAGCAGCATTGAAAATAAGAGAAAGAAGACAAAAATAGGGGACTTGGTATTTTGAAAATTCTATCAAGATTTTCCTACAAAATTGGCTAAAATCCAAGCATATAGGACCAAAGGGAGTTTAGAAGAGGTATTTAGAAGAGTTTACCTAATTTTTCTGGTGGGTTTTTGACCTTAAATCCTTCAGGCATGAAGAACGTCATCTGAACCAAAAAGAGGAAATAAGTGGGGAGAAGTGGCGAGAGGAAGAAGACTCTCCAACGGTGGGGGTTTGAGGAAGGCAGGGAGACCCTTCTTATAGTTAGAAACCCTCGAATTTGGCTTGATTTAGATTCCGTTTAGAAGGAGAAGAATCCCATCAAGAGTCTTCTTTCTCTGATTTTTTTTTAGCTCTAAAACTTGTGCTAAGCTAGTTCTTGTTGGTATGGGCTATTACATCGATCGACCAAGCAATGCTGAAATAAGATCAAGGACATAAATTTTTTGAATTAATACTAATTTATAAATATTTTCTAGGTTGCATTTAGTAACAGATAATTTATCAAGATTATTGGTAATTTAAAAGGACCCTACTACATTACTGTGTTTGGTATATTTTTTTGGATGGGAATCTATTCTGTTTGGTAATATGGATTCCCTCTTAAGAGGTAATCTGGATTACTTTTAGGAGGGGTGGTGATCCAGATTACCACCTCAAGTAATCTTTTGGACAATATTACCCACCCCTTCTTCATTTCTCTTACATTATAATATAAAATATAATATAATATTATTATAGTATATAATATAATATAATACAATATATTATATTATAAAATATATTTTACTTTATTTTGTAATATTATAAAATATAAAATTATATAATATATTATATAATATTGTAATATTATAGTATTAATATAATATAACATAATATACATTATATATTTTATTTTATTATATGTAAATATATTTATATTAAATATAATATAATATAATATATTTATATATAATATAAATTTAACATATTAAATTTAATAATTAATATATATTTTTAATATTTTATTTAATGTATTTAAATAATATATTAAATATTTTAACTATTTAACATATAATTTTCTATATTAAATTTATTTGGTATAAAAAATATTGTTTTAATTTTTAAATTTTATATAAAGTATGAATATTATAAAATATATTTTAATAGTATATTATTTTATTTTATTTTATAAATTTATTATATTATATTATATAATATAATATAATAATAAAATAAACTTAATAATATTATAGTATATAATATAATGTTATACTATTTTATATTAATATATTTTATTTTATTTTATTATATAATAAATTATAAAACTATATAATATATTATATAATATTATAATATAAATATAATATAATATAATGTAACTTATATGTTATATTTATATAATATATAATATATTTTATATGTAATGTAATATAATATAATATATTTATATATTTATATAAAATATATTAATTAATATATCTAAATAACATATTAAATATATTATCTATTTAATATATAAATTTTTATATTAAATTTATTTAGTATAAAATAATTTTTAAATTTTTAAATTTTAATATAAAAACATAAAATATTTTATATTTTATATTTTATAATATAAAATATTAAAAAATCTATTTTTATAAATAGAATATGAATTTAATTTAAGGATATTTTGAAATTTTGATTTAACCTTATGCAACATTACTTGCATGTACCAAACACAATAATTTGCATTATCTGTAATCTACATTACTAGAAATCTATTGTGTTGATAATCCACATTACCTTTTAGGATTATCTGGCAATGCACCAAATGCAACCCTAGAGTAAGTAAGTTCAATTTGTTCAATGACACAAATCAAAAGTTGGCCAGAACTCAAACTTTTTAATTCATCTCAGAAAAAATCTATTTTATGCATATTAACGCTAAATAGTTGCCAAAAAAGGAAATGTCCCATTTCTCTTCTTCAATGATGAGCAATGTAATGGTAAGTCGAGAAAAGTGATCGGTACCTTTAATGTTTAGCATCCCTGAATATTTTTGTATAATTAGAAGCTTCTTCTGATGATATTCCTATTGCCGATCTTACCGTTGTGGCCTATAGCTTATGAGCTGGCGCTAGACCTTGGACTCCTTCACCTCGGGATCTCCAAGTTTCCAGACCTGCAAAACAAGGTCAGAGACCCGGGCCGGGGACTTCGGTGGGGGCACTCCGACGATCAAGTTAGCGCACGGCAAGATGGAACAGGTCCACTAAGGCGGGTCTCCGATGGATTCCCGTGCTCAGAGGAGGTTTTAATGAAAGAAGTGTGGGAAAGAGAGGGGTTGATGCCCAGTTTCCTGCACTGGACCCACTGGACTTGCATCTGGGAATTTCCAGGAGCCCCCAATGTCGTTATCCCTCGGTGTGTTTCCCTTTTTTGTGTCTTACCTTTTTCGTCCACTTTCACTGTCCCTTTTATACCACCGGACCGCCCTCAGCTTTTTCTCCCTCCCCTCGGAGGCTCCCGATGGTCTCTGGCCCCTCTCCCCCCTCCCCTCCTCTTCGTGCCTGGGAGCTAAGCGGCGAGCTCGCCTCGTCCGCGTGTTGTCACAAAAGGGGGAATCTGGCGGGATCTCGAGCCAAGCACAGGAGCCCTTATCTCGGGGCGTTGACTATGGATTTCCTGGATTCCAGGTCCCTGACCGCAATGACTCAATACCTCGGGCGCGTTGCCTTCCTTAACTGATGTAAACGAGGTTCTGCGCATCGCTGCGGGCCGTACTAAGTGCCCTATACGGGATGCGCTGCACGTCGACACTAGCAGCGACCTCCTGACCTGTGCCTCTAACCCCCGGAGACTTTGCAGAGTGGGGCCGGCTTCGGTCGAGGTGGACCCATCTTGGGGTGCCACCTGGCGGAGGAGAAAAAGTGCCTAGCTCGGCCTTGGTTGTGGTGGACCCATCTTGGAGCGCCACCTGGCGAGGGAGCAGAGGCCGCCAGCTTCGATCGAGGTGGACCCCTCCTGGGCAGATACCTGACGAAGTGGCAGAGGACAGCTGGACTTCGACCGAGGTGGACCCATCTTAGGGTGCCACCTGGCGAAGGAGCAGGAGCGCCAGGCTCAACCTCGACGGAGGTGGACCCGTCCTGGGGTGCCACCTGGCAAGGGAGCAGGGGCCGCCAGCTTTGGCCGAGGTGGACCCCTCCTGGGCGGACATCTGGCGAAGTGGCAGAGGAGGGCTCGACTTCGATTGAGGTGGACCCATCTTGGGGTGCCACCTGGTGAAGGAGCAAGAGCGCCATGCTCGACCTCAGTGGAGGTGGACCCGTCTTACAGCACCACCTGGCGAGGGAGCAGAGGCTGCCAGATTCGGTCGAGCTGGACCCCTCTTGGGCGGACACCTGGCGAAGTGGCAGAGTGCTCGACTTTGGCCGAGGTGGACCCATCTTGGGGTGCCACCTGGCGAAGGAGCAGGAGGCCAGCCTCAACCTCAGTGGAGGTGGACCCGTCTTGGGGCGCCACCTAGCGAGGGAGCAGAGGCCGCCAGCTTCGACAGAGGTGGACCCCTCCTAGGCGGACACCTAGTGAAGTGGCAGAGGAGGGCTCTACTTCCATCGAGGTGGACCCATCTTAGGGTGCCACCTGGCAAAGAAGCAAGAGCGCCAGGCTTGACCTCGATGAAGGTGGACCCATCTTGGGGCGCCACCTAGCGAGGGTGTAGAGGCCGCCAGCTTCAATCGAGGTGGACCCCTCCTGGAAAGATACCTGGAAAAGTGGCAGAGGAGGGCTCGACTTCAGTCGAGGTGGACCCATCTTGGGGTGCCACCTGGCGAAGGAGCAGGAGTGCCAGGCTTGACCTCGGTGGAGGTGGACCCGTCTTGGGGTGCCACCTAGCGAGGGAGCAGAGGCTGCTAGCTTCGATCGAGGTGGACCCCTCCTGGGCGGACACCTGGCGAAGTGGCAAAGGACTGCTCGACTTCGGCCAAGATGGACCCATCTTGGGGTATCACCTGGCAAGAAAGAAGGAGCACCAGGCTTGACCTCAGTGGAGGTGGACCCGTCTTCAGGGGCCACCTGGTGAGGGAGCAGAGGCTGCCAGCTTCGACCAAGGTGGACCCCTCCTGGATGGACACTTGGTGAAGTGGCAGTGGACGAATCGACTTCAATCGAGGTGGACCCATCTTGGGGTGCCACCTGGCGAAGGAGCAGTGGTGCGGGCACCAGAATCAGAAGAAGACTTCAGGGTTCCATCTGGATCTCTGATTGACCTTGCCTGAGAAAATTAGGGTTTGTAATAAGGATTGACCTGATCAATCCAATTTTGAGTCTGTAATTTTGTCATTTCAATTTTTGTTGAGTCATGTTGACTCGGTCCAAGTCCTAGTAGTGGTCTAGGTCTTCTCCAGGTTGGTGCCATTTTTTTCCAACCAAGTCAAGGCCCAAGCAAGTGGGCGCCACACTCCCAGCCACATGCCAGAGCCCATGAGGCGCCACATCCCTTGCCCAGTGTGCCTTGGTCCCCACACCATAAGAAAGCAGGTCCCTTCTTTCATGCGCCACTTAAGGAGAGATCAAACTAGGATCCTCATTCCAAGGGGGCGCCCAAAACAATTCCATAAGAGCCAAGCTATGAAAAGAAAGGAGCAACACTTGGGGAGCAAGACTAGGAGGCACCCAAATACTTCCAAATAAAACCAAGCATGGAAGGAAAATACTTGTCTTGAAGAGCAAGGCTAGGAGGCGCCATCTTCTTGCCATTTGGAGCCACCAATCAACACTTAAGGAAGCTTTTGGCCAGCCATTATGAGGAGGATTTGATTCTACATGCGTAATTTGAGGATTCATCCTATTAGTCCCACATGGGAAGATGTAAAAACCTGATTTCTTGTAAAGGCCTATAAAATAGACCCCTCTTGTATGTTTTAAAAACAATGATGAATGAAATTAATTTTTGTGTGAGCAACTTTGTGTTTCTCTCTTCCGTACTTGTATTCAGGTGTTGAGCTCCGTGAGGGAGTAAATCCGGGTTCCCTAGGAACCTTGAAGAGGTGTGAGATCTCCAACCCTAAAACACTACCAAAACCCTAGGTTAGCCACTTCAATTCCAAACCCTAGCCACCATCATCTTCTTCATTCCACCAATCATCCAAACCCTAATCTACCTCATCATCTCCGGCCCCTCCCTTCTAAGTAGAGGCCGACCACCAGCATCCAGGTCCAGATCGGCTACTTCGAATACAGAGCAAATCCTAGAGGAAGTCAGATCAGCATCCAGGAGAATCAGGATTTCAGCAACATCAATTTTTCAAGTTCTTCTTATCTGGTAAATCCTTTCTTTGAGTATCTGGTTCCTTAACTTATTCTTCTTCTTTTCCAGATCCTGAGTTCAGGAGAAGCCAACTCTGCCAAAGGACCAGTATTGGAGGATCCATTGCGAAGATATTCGAATCCGAGGATCCAACAATTTGCTCGAGAGAGTCCTTCTACCAAACTCTGTGAAGATCACTGCCTGGTACATAACCCTTCCCTTCTCTTTAGTTCTGTCCTGTTGAAAGTTCAGAGTGAAACCCTAGGTCTGGGAGTTTCTCAACCCCCAGCGATCCTTTACTTCTGAACTACTCTGATAATCTAGTTTCTTTGAATTGTGCTTTCAATTATTATATAGTTTCTTTCAATTTAGTTTAACTTTCATTTGAGTCAAAGCCGACTTTTGAAAATATATAAAAATAAAAAAAAAACATTAATTTTAATTTGCTTCCGCATTTCCACATATCCGTTCTGCATCAATTTTGGTATCAGAGCTCTCGTTCTGCATCATTTTTGGTATCAGAGCTCTCGTTCTGCATCAAGCAGGAGCACCTGGCTCGACCTAGGCTGAGGTGGACCTATCTTGGGGTGCCACCTAGCGAGGGAGCAAGGGCCGCCAGCTTCGGCCAAGGTGGACCCCTCCTAGGCGGACACCTAGCGAAGTGGCAGAGGAGGGCTCAACTTCGGCCAAGGTGGACCCATCTTGGGGAGCCACCTGGCGCAGGAGCAGGAGCACCTGGCTCGACCTCAGCTGAGGTGGACCCATCTTGGGGCCCCACCTAGCGAGGGAGCAGAGGCCGCCAGCTTCGACCGAGGTGGACCCCTCCTGGGCGGACATCTGGCGAAGTGGTAGAGGAGGGCTCGACTTCGACCAAGGTGGACCCATCTTGGGGTGCCACCTGGCGAAGGAGCAGAAGCGCCAGGCTCGACCTCGACGGAGGTGGAACCGTCTTGGGGCACCACTTGGCGAGGGAGCAGAGGCTGCCAGCTTTAGCTGAGGTGGACCCCTCCTGGGCGGGCACCTGGTGAAGTGGCTGAGGAGGGCTCGACTTCGGCCAAGGTGGACCCATCTTGGGGTGCCACCTGGTGAAGGAGCAGGAGCGCCCCGCCCTGAGAAGAATTTTGAAAGAAAAATCCACGTGCCACCGATGACATCCAGCTAGATCTAACACGCACTCCATGTCAGCGATGTTGCCATATCAGTTGCCCCCCATCCCCAAGTCCCATCGAAGCGTCACGGTTTGGGGCGTGGGGAGTTAATGCAGAGATGATGTAGAAAAAGAGGAAATATCGTGCCATAATTGCCATGATCGCCGCCGCCATGTCCATCGAACCCGAGGCCCTATGGGAGGCCTTCATTCTGCATGTCTGACGGGCCATTAATACGCCTTTTCGAACCCGAGGCAGTTTCCATCGGACCAAAGCATCGATGTCGAGCATGTCTCCACGTGACGGTCATCTGATGGCCGGGGCCAAAAGGAGGCGTACGACCACTGTTGATTGAGTATGAAAAGGAGGGGGACTTTCTGAAAACAAGGTCTCTTGGCTTTCTCACACATCGCCGGCGGTTGCAGCAATCTTTCTTCATCTCCAGGGGTTGCCACTCCTACGGTACAAAACATCCTTGTGAGTGCATGTGACACCTTTCTTTCCTCTTCTTCCTTCCGATTTCGTGTCACCCCGAACCTGTCTCCTTCTCGTTTCTTCCTTCCTGATGGCCCGTCGCCATCACATTTCTTCTAATTCAGACGAGGCCGGTCCTTCCCGGTCGAGGACTCCATCGCCTTCCTCCTCAGAGGGGGAAGAGGTCCCGGTCGAGGTCTTGAGGCAACTACAGCCAGGGACTATGACCATAGGTGTCCCTAGGGGTCCTAGGTCTCCCCCCATTATTTTTGCACGTCCCATCTCTGCCCTCCCTCCTCCGGTGGCAGAGGCCTCCTCTTCTGGTCCCTCCAGTTACATTTCGACGATGACCAGAGATGATCTCTCCTAGATCCAGGACATGTATGGGGTCCCGGATTCAATCCAGCTTTCACTCCCAGGTTCGAGAGATCGAGTAACCTCGAGTGGCCCAGGGAGGGTTGCCTTCTACGAGGACTTCCTTGTCGGGGGTCTTCATTTTCCCTTTCACCCTTTCTTTCTCTCCTTTCTCAGTTACTTTTGCCTGGTCCCGGCCAAGTTGGCTCCCAATGCCATCTGGGTCATCTTGGCCTTCATTCGTCTTCTATCACTTTCACGGGTTTGTTGCCCACTTCTCACTATTTAGGGCCCTCTTCACCCTGAAGCACTACTCTACCGATGATGGCTGGTGGTATCTTTCTCCCCGGCCTAGGTGCCTTAGGTTCGACCTCCCCACATCGATCAAGGGGTGGAAAAATCGCTTCTTCTTTGCCTCGATCCAAGATGTTGACTGGACCTGGAGTAAGCCAGACCGGTCCCCGAACTGGAACTCTCAAGTCGAGCCGGCAGACCAGGAAGTCTACACACAGATGCTGGGTGACGTGGCCTAGCTCTTGATGTCCTTCTCTCGGAGCAGAATTTGTTCGAGGCAGGAATCAGTCCAATCCGGGTGCTAGGCGAGACCCCGGGTTTTCTTCTTTCACCTTTACTTTCTTTCCACTTTCTGCTTCTTTCTTCTTGAACTGGCTTGACCATTTTCTTTCTCCAGGGATGAAGTTCTCCGTTGAGAGCTTGATGGAGGGCGTCCGGAAGAGGGGTGCCGTTGAAGGGGCCCAGGAGGCTCCACCAAAGAAGGCCCGCACCGAGGCAAGCCAAGCATCCAGGCCGACCCCAGCTCCTACTAGCCCCGTAGCCATAGGCCCTGCCCCCAGACCACCCTAGTCTCATGCACCCGATGTGCCCGTCGTCGAGCTCGAGAGGGCTGAGGGTGAGGGAAGACTGGAACCTCCCTGGGCAGCGCCTGCTGCGGCTACCATGCTGGTCATCCCCGAGGTGGCCACCAGGGTGGTGGCGGCCCGACCGATGGCCGCACCGCCTAGCGGAGGGTCAGCTGCTTAGCCTGCTACCGATGCTCACCCTCCACCTTCGGGACTCAATGCTAGCTCCTCCGTCATCCGCATCAAGGGCTCGCAGAGAGGATGATGGAGTTCGCTTGTATGCCCCGGGACCGCCGCCTGAGGGGCAGCCGGGACTATGCCAACGCGCTGCTTGGAATCCACCCCGTGCTCTTCATGGTAAGCTACGGACTCTTCCCTTTTAATGTCCCTGTTGGGTCTTTTTAACACCTCATCTTCTTTTTGACATAGATCGGGACTGACGTGTTACTACTGAGGAACTTCCTCTCCAGCTCGGCAAGGAAAGATGCCGATAAGGAGAAGAGACTCAACAAACTCGTGGCTGACATGAAGGACCTCCTGGAGAAAGGGTACGAGCTGCGAGGGAGCAACCAGGCCTTTCGGGAGGACCTGGGTCGTGTCGAAGGGCACATAAGGGAGCTTGAGACCTCTCTATCTGAAGAGAGGATCTCGAGCCAACGCCGTGCTGAGGATGATGCGGCAGAGGTGTCACACCTCAGGGTTCAGTCCCGGTCGCTGGAGCGTCGAGTCGAAGAGGTCCTCAAGGAGCTCAATGCGGCCAAGGAGAAGAACTCCTACATCAATGGGCTGTTGGAGGCCTCTCGGAAGGAGGCGCAGGAGGCCGTGCTGAGATTCCGAGTGTCCGAGTTCAGGGCGGAGCTGCACGAGGTGGTGGTCGACTCCTTCTTGAAAGACTTCGAGATATGCCAGGAGAAGGTGGGCTCCTTCCCAGAGCTCGATCTCAGCGAGGTCATCCTGGGCGGCCGGAGGGAGGAGCCTGACGAGGGAGCTCCAACTGCAGAGGGTGCCGATGAGGTGGCCCCCGTGCAGCCTTCTGACGACGCCGCCTGCGACGAAGGTGCCCCCCAGCCGAAGGAGGACGCGGATGCAGCGAAGTAGCCTTGGGGCTTCTTTTTCATTTTGTTTGATGTATAGGTTTCTTTTCTGCTTCTTTGGGTCACCCGGCCTGTCGGGGCCCTCCTTTGTAAGAAACCTTTCAATAGAAATGAAAGTCATTTTCCAACATTCTACTTTGTCTCCCTTTTTCTTTTTTTTTTTGTGTGCAATCTGAGTTGCCGATCCGAGACAAGGCCCCGGAGACCTCCTGGTTTCTGGCGGGGGCTTACTAAGCCTCGTGGCTTGCGAGAGACTTAGGTTTTCTTTTCACTCTCTCTCTCTTTTATTTTTTTTGAGCATCCTCTGTATTGAACCCCGGGGCCAACCACCGGAACTGAGTCCCGTGGGGCATTCCGGGCTGAACTTCGAGATCGTGTGGGAAAACTGGGTTCCGCTCCACCTTCCATACTGAGGTCTGGGACTTCGCTTTGGAATTAGGTTCCGTGCGAACTTCCAAACTGAACCTCGGGGCCGCAGGCGAGAGTTGATCCTTGCGCAACCTTCTGAGCTAGACTCCGGGATTAGTGGGACCTGGACTTCAGTCTCCAAAACTTCCTCCAGACTGAACTTTGGGGCCACATGCTGGAGTTTAATTCCGTGCGGCACTCCGGACTGAACTCCGAGATTTTTGTGGAAGGGGACTTCACACTTTCGAAGATCTTTTGGGTCGGGGACTTTGCACCTTCGAAGGCTCTCCGGTATGCCCTGCTCACCAAACTTAGAACTAGATGGTTATTATCCTACGGAACGAGAACAAGCATTTTATATAAAAAGATTTCATTGTTAAAGTTTAAGAGGTCTTACACTATTGGTAATACATCCTCAAGTTTGAGGCATTCCAAGTCCGTGGGAATCAGGATCTGCCGAGCTCCTCCAAGTAATATGCTCCGTGGGGGAGTGCCTCGGCTACTCTATAAGGGCCTTCCCAATTTGGGGAGAGCTTGCCGCACTCCCATGGCTGGGAAGCCTCAGCATGGCGCAGCACTAAATCTCCCTGGCAGAAGGACTTCGGCCGCACCCTGGAGTTGTAGTATCTGGCCACTCGTTGCCGGTAGGCCGCCATCTGAACTCAGGCCCTGTCCCTTGTTTCTTCAAGGAGATCCAAGTTCAGTAGTAGCCGCGTCGGGTTCTCAGCCTCGTTATACTGCTCTACATGCAAGGTCGGTAGGCTGAGCTCTGCTAGAATAACTGCTTCCGCACCCAAGATGAGGTTGAAGGGGGTCTCGTCAGTGGCCGTCCTTGGGGTGGTATGGTATGCCCATAGGATGCTTGGAAGCTCCTCCGCCCACCTTCCATTGGCCTAGTCCAGTCTTGTTCGAAGACCTTGCAGGATAGTTCTGTTTGTCACCTCGGCTTCTCCATTGGTCTGAGGATGCACCACCAAGGTGAAGCGATGATGAATCCCGAGGTCGTTGCAAAACTCCTCGAACTCCCGACAGTCGAATTGGCATCCATTGGCGGTGATGATGGTGTGGGGCAGGCCGAAACAACAGATGATCAACTTCCAAACGAACTTGGTGACATTTTCCTCTATGATCTGGGCTAACAGATCGGCCTCGACCCACTTCATGAAGTAGTCAATAGCCACAATCAAGAACCTCCGCTGCCCGGATGCAAGGGGGAAAGGTCCGAGGAGATCCATGCCCCACTGAGCGAACGGCCAGGGGTGGAGAGCTGGGAGAGTGGAGCGATAGGCTGGCGCTGTACAACAGCATGTCACTGGCATCGATCACACCTTTTCACAAAGTTAGCCGTGTCTTCTCTCATCATCTCCCAGAAGTAGCCTTAGCGGAGGGCCTTATACGCCAGTGTCCTGCCCCCCACGTGTTTCCCACAGATGCCCTTATGGGTCTCCTGGAGCACGAGTGCGGCTTCAGTGGGTCCCAGACACTTGAGGAGCGGGTAGGAGTAGGACTTCTGGTACAGTAGCCCGTCCACTAACACGAACCGTATGGCCTTCCTCTTGATGAGACTAGCCACCGCTCAATCATCCGGCAAGGTGCCGTTGGTGATGTACTCGACATACTTGTCCATCCAGCTGGGCTCTGGGTTGACCTGCTAGACCTCCATGGCTGTCTCATAGCTCGGGGCTTGAAGGTGCTCAATGTAGGCGTGGCCCAATGATGAGTCCGGCAGGGTTTCCAGGTGAGAGAGGGCGTCCGTGCGAGCATTTTCCTTGCACGGGATGTGGAAGATGCTGAAGCGTCTAAAACCCACCATGCTCACTCTTACGAGCACCAAGTACTTTGCCATTTGGGGGTCACGTGCCTCGTACTCTCCCGAGACCTTCCTGGCCACCAGCTACGAGTCAATGAAGATCCTGAGGCAGGCCACACCCAGCTCGCATGAAACTCTGAGCCCCACGAGGAGCACTTCATACTCCGCCTGGTTATTGGTGGCGGCGAACTAAAAGCGGAGTGCACATTCGGCGACAACCCCCTCACTATTGGCGAGGATGAGTCTGGCTCCACTCCCACTGGAGTTCGAGGCCCCGTCCACATGAAGGATCCAGATGTCCTCCTCCGGTCCAAGCTCTGGCCGTCGATTCTAGGGGCTCTCTTCCGACCCCTAGCCCAGGCCTACACACTCAACCAAAAAATCAGCGAGTACCTATGCCTTTATGGCCGACCTCAGCCGGTAGGCGATGTCGAACTCGCTGAGCTTCCGCGTCCACTTCGCCAGGCGTCTAGACGTGTCAGGTCGGTTGAGCACCACTTTCAATGGTTGATCCATCAGGACCGCGATGGGGTGCGCTTGGAAGTAAGGCCTGGATCGCTAGGCGGACATGATTAGTGCAAAAATTAGTTTCTCGGACCGAGAATACCTAAGCTCCGTGTCGTGGAGGAGTTTGCTCGTGTAATACACCGGCCTCTGGATTCCTTTGTCATCCGTCCGGACCAGGACCAAGCTGACGGCGATGCCAACGTCTTCTTCAGTTCTTCAAACGCCTCCTGGCACTCCTTCATCCAAGAAAAGTCAGTGGCAGGCAATGACCATGATGGGTAGAAGGCATGGTGGAGATGGGCTAGAAGGATGGCTATCGGTAATGGACAGCTCCGGTGATCATGGCTGGCAACATCTTGAGCTAGCAAGGGGGTGGCAGGTAATGTCCCTGCCATGTCTCAAGCAGGAGGATGGCAGGCCGTGGCAGGGAGATGGCGGCGATATCCCGACAGGGGAGGAGTAGGAGGATGAGTTAGGAGAAAAAGACAATCTATGGAAATGGACCTGTGGACCAAGCGATCGATCCATGATGGACCATTTGCTTTAAAATCTATGCCAATCATGATTGTTACTTGACTTTGGATCAATTTGAGCTTCGATTTGGCTTCAATTTGCATCCTCTCGACCTACAAGTCAAGCTCTTCAAGTTGGCGAGCTTCGTTTCCAAATATTCTCCAATATTTCAAGGTTTTGAATGTCTCCGGTAATTTAATTGCACCTACCAAATAAGAAAAAATATAAATTAAATTTTTAATTAAAAATCTAATGGGTGTGAAATCATCTTAGTGCTTAGATTGATTAGTTAGCTCAATATCTGTTTTTCATAAATATGCATTACTTTCATATTTTTAAAATTATTTTAAAAATAACTAATTTGAAAGAAAACTTGATTTAGTTATGAAATTAGGATATTTCAAAGATGTTAGCACCATTAATTGACTAAAATACCTAAAATAAATATATAAATATATAACTTATCACACCTCCCAACTTACTCATTGCTAGTCCCTTGGTAATACAAAAATATAAATATGGATTTATAATCATTTGTTATTAAGATCTTTTTTTATAAAAATAGATCTAGGATTGAAAGTTAAAAGATTTAGCAAGAATCACTAAGTATTAAGTTTTAGAAATAAATTTTACAATCAGCATAGTTAGAAACTTCCCTAGAATTTATCTAAAGATCTATAGCATTTGTGTTTATGAAAACTAACTTGACATTTTGGTGCCCATTTACAAAGAACAAATGCATCTTTTCTCATCACCTGCTTTGATCAACTTTCTATACACTCCCAAATTAAGCTCATGAACTGAATTAGCTTTCATACTACTTAAATTTCTTTTTTAAATGCTGAGCATCTTGGCCTTCCCTTCATTATTTGACATGAACCTCCACACTTGACTTAGGTCAGAGACCTGGTTACTAAGCTTAGGGTGATCTACTTATACTCTATATTTTGTATTTTTATTTTAGGTAGGTAGCTCTTTCCTCAATTCAAGTTTCTTTAATTGGGGTGTATATCAATTTTTAGTTTTCGATGATAATTGAATTCTTAGTTGGCCTTACAATGAACACCTACTTTGACTCATCAGTGAGCATATGCATTAGAAGTGCTAAAAGCCTTTAGGTGACCTAAGTAGGCTACTAAAAGTCTAACCAACTAATCTACTTCTTGACTCTCCATAATCATTAGTAGATGTTCTTTAACTCTTATTATTTTTTTAGCCTAATTTGTTCAAGATTTTCTTTCTTGACACATGATTTACTTAAGTAAATGTTTTTTCTTTCAAGAATTTTAAAAGATTTTTCAAAACAAATTTCAAAATTTTCAAAGGTATTTTCAAAAGATTTTCTAAAAAACTCAAAAAACTATTTCCTACCCCCAACTTAAATACTATTGTCCCTAATAGAATAAACAATTTAAAGAAATAAATGCAACCATGAGCACAAAAAGAAATGGATAGGGATAGAAGTAACCTGAAAAGTGGAGCTCACCATCAATGTAAAGGCTATAGTTTTCTTTTATAGCATAAAAATAAATATTGGTACATATTGGGTTACCCCCCAACAAGTGCGAAGTTTAATATCTTCAACTAGACATAATGCAGCTCAACTTAGTCTAGGTTGGTTAATGTCACTCAGTTAATGGTTCAATTTGGTGATATCCCTTCAATATATTGTTTCAATCTTTGACCAGCTACCTTAAAGAAATGCCCCATTCTAGGATATGAATTTTGAATGCACCATGAGGGGACACTTGATTTACTATGTAAGGTCCTTCCCATCTCGATCTTAGTTTTCCAAGAAACAATCAAAGTCTTGAATTAAATAACCAAACTTATTGATTTGGCTTAAAGGTTTTCCTAGAAATATGTTTATCATGAAAGGCTTTCATTTTCTCTTTATAAATGCATGAATTTTCATAAGTCTCTCATCTCAAATTATCTAATTCACTTAGTTGTAACTTCTAGTTAGAACTAGCTTGTTTCAAATTAAAATTCAATTACTTGATCACCTAATATGCTTTGTGTTCATGTTCTACTGGAAGATGACATACTTTTTTCATAAATCAGTCTACAGGGAGACATTCCAATAGTGTTCTTATAAGTTGTCATATAGGCTCATAATGCATCATCTAATATGCTTTCTATTCATGTTCTACTAGGAGATGACATACTTTTTCATAAATCAGTTTACAGGGAGACATTCCAATAGTGTTCTTATCAATTATCCTATAGGCTCATAATGCATCATCTAATTGATCGGACCAATCTCCATGATCGAGCCTAATAGTCTTTTGTAGGATGTTCTTGATCTCCCTATTGGATACTTCTACTTGGCCACTTGTTTGTAGGTGATAAGGTGTCACTATCTTATGTGTGACCCCATATTTTCATAGCAGTGTTTGAAACTAGTAGTTTGTTAAGTGGGTACCTCCGTCGCTAATGGTGGCATATGGAAATCCAAATCTATAGAAGATATTCTTTTGATCAAACTTTATGACTACCTTATAATCATTGGTTCATGTTGCTATTGCTTCAATCCATTTAGAAACATAATTGACAGCCACCAAAATATATTCAAAACCATTAAATGATGGAAAAAATCCTATGCAATCAATTAACCAAACATCAAAGATTTTAACTACCAAGATGGGGTTCAAAGGCATCATACTTTTTCTTGAAATATTTTCTATGGCTTGACACTTAAGACATTATTGGCTAAAGTGTAGGCATCCTTAAACAATGAGGGCCAATAAAATATGCTTTGCAATACTTTAGCCATAGTTTTTTTACCAAAAAAGTATCCTTTGCAAGTAAGAGTGTAACAAAAATTCAATATACTTAATTGTTCAGACTCAGGAACACACCTACAAATGATTTGATCAGCACTAGTTCAAAAAAGTTTAGGATCTTTCCAAAAAATAATACTTGATTTGAGCAAAGAATTGATCCTTTTTATTCTTAGACTAGCCATCAAGAATTTGTCTAACTACTAAATAATTAACAATATCTGCAAACCAAGAGGCCTTTGTATATGAAATTGCTAGGAGTTGTTCATCCAAAAAAGATTCTTTAATTAATGCAAGTTCATAATATTCAGCTAGGATCCTAGATTGGTGGTTTGCTACAACATTTTTAGATCCCTTCTTGTCTCAAATTTTAATATCAAATTCTTGTTGCAGTAAAATCTATCTAATCAATCATGGTTTAGCATCTTTCTTAGAAAGCAGGTATCTTAAAGCCTAGTGATCCGAATAAACTATGATCTTAGAATATAATAGATATGATCTAAATTTTTCTAGGGCAAACACTATAGCTAACAACTCTTTCTCAATTGTGGTATAGTTTTTTTGGGCTTCATTCAAAGTTCTGCTGGCATAATAGATCACTATGGGACATTTGTTACCCTTTGGCCCAAGATAGCTCCTATGGTAAAGTCTAAAGCATCACACATTATTTCAAAAGGTAGTAACTAGTTTGGGGGTTGGATGATTGGGGCTTGGATCACAGCTTCTTTCAGAAACTCATAAGCATTAAGAAAGTCTTCATCAAAGTTAAAAGGGACTTAGTGAGCATATTGCACAAAGGATGGGATATCTTAGAAAAGTCTTCGATAAAGCAATGGTAGAATCCTACATGGACAAGAAAATATTGGATTTATTTGATAGAAATGGATGGAGGAAGTTTAGAAAATAGTTCAACCTTTGCTCAATCAACCTTAATCCCTCTTTTTGATATAACATGCCCTAAGACAATCCCTTCTTAAACCATGAAATCACACTTTTCCTAGCTAAAAACTAGATTAGCCTCAATACATTATTTTAATTATCTCTTCAAATTGTTAAGGCAACTCTCAAAAGATTCTCCAAAGATTGAAAAATCATCCATGAAAATTTTAAAAAAGTCTCCTATCGTGTCTAAAAAATTTGATATCATGCATCTTTGAAAGGTTGTAGGTGCATTACACAGTCCAAAAGACATTCTATGTCAAGGAAAGGTTCCATAAGGACATGTAAAGGTGGCCTTTTCTTGGTCTCTTGGATAGATTGCTATCTAATTATATCCTGAGTATCCATCTAAAAAGCAAAAATATTGTTGGCTAGCTAGTCTCTCTAGGATTTGGTCAATGAAGGGTAAGGAAAAATGGCCTTTACAGGAAGCTACATTGAGTTTTTTATAATCAATATAGACATGCCACTTTGTGGAAAGTCATGTTGGCACTAGATCCCTATGATCAATGCAGACAACTATGAGTTCATATTTCTTTGGAACAACTTGAGTGGGACTCACCCAATGGTTATCAGAGATGGGATAAATGATACCTACATCTAACTATTTAATTACCTCCTTCTTAACCACTTCTTGCATATTCGGGTTAAGCTGCCTTTGCATTTCTCAGTTGATTTGGCATTGTCTTCAATATAAGTGTGGTGCATGCATATTGATAGACTAATACCTTTCAAATCAGCAATAGTTGAACCTATGGCCTCCCTATGTGTTTTCAAAACATCCATTAATTGGTCTTGCTACACAGGGGTTAGGTTAGAAGCAATGATTATTGGAAGGGTTGTCTTAGGTCCAAAGAATATATACTTAAGTGATTCAGGCAAAGGTTTTAGTTCATGTTATGGTGGGGCCTAAATTGAAAGATGTAATGGTTCAATTCCTAGCTCAGGTAAATGTTCAGTTCTCATTGACCAAGGTAGTGTATATGATGGGTGAGGTGAACCAAGTAGGACATTCACCTCTTGGACTTGGGTTTCTTTACTAGGCTCATTATCATTCATCCAATCAAAGAAAAAATTAGATCAACTATTTCATCTATCAGATTAATTACAGAATAGCTTTTCTCCTCTTAAGGATACTTCGAGGCATTAAAAATATTAATTCTTAACTTTTAATCCTCCAAAGAAATGTCCGTAGCTCCTTTTTATAATTAATGTTGGCATTGGCCGTGGCTAGGAATAGATGACCTAAAATTATGGGATTTTGATTTAACTCTTTGGATGGTTCTATGTCAAGTATAAGGAAGTCTGTTGGGAAATAACACTGGTTCACTCTAACTATGACATCCTCAATCAAACCACATGGCATGTTTGTGGATCAATCACCTAGTTGTAAGATGACCGACATAGGTTTCAGTAATCTTATCCCAAATTTTTTCATAAACCAAGGTTAGAAGTAGGTTCACACTAGCTTATAGATATAATAAAGCTCGGCTAAAGGTGATGCCTCCTATAACACAAAAAATCAAAAGAGCACCAGCATCTTTTATTTTTTGAGGTAATTGGTTTAACAGGACTACACTTATATCCTCAGATAGCACAATTCTCTTGGTGGTTTATGATGTATGATTTTGGGTGCAAAGTTTTTTAAGGAAGTTAGCATAATTTAGAATGTGCTGAATTGCATCAAGAAGGGGTAAATTAATATGAACTTGCTTAAATAACTCCATCAGTCCTTCATTACATGCTCCTTGCTTTTTGCATGAAGAACTAGCTTCTAGGGTTGAAGGAACTGGGATTCTAGATTTATATGTATTGGGTAACTCCTCTGCTCTCTTCTTCCCTTTATCTTTCTCACTCATATTGAAACTATTATTAGTACCAATTCCAGGCTCAGGTTCTTCTACATGGTTAGTTTTAGTACTAACCTCTTTTTCTAAGTTTACCTTTTGGCTAGCATTAGTACTAGCCTTTTTTGCTGGGTCTTGGTATGGTTCTCTAAAAATCCTACCACTTATAAGCTCAAAAATTGCTTTGGCATTCTTAAATTAGGGATTCTTAGGTGGGACATTTGGCTAAAGATTGGGTGGGTTGTTTCTGGGATTTGCCATCGGTTGGCTTAATAATTGACCTGGTTCTCTCCTCATGGTGGCTCAACTATTTATCCTATTTGTGCTTCTAGCTTGGCGATAGATTGTTGTTGGACCATAATTAGTTGTTGGAGTTGATTAAACCTATCATCAGCTAGATTGGTCTATTGAGGAGGCTAGTATGATGATTGATTATGATATGATGGTTGGGTAGGCTGACTATGCTAACATCTATTATAGGCATAATTCTAGTATTGGGGCCTATTTTGGAAGTTCTGCATAGGGAAAATTTGGGTCTAAGCCTGAGTCTATTGAGATTTTCAAGAAAAATTAGGGTGGTTCATCGGCTCATCCAACCTAAGTTATATGTATTTGAAAATGGATCATTACCCAGCTTGGAGTAATCTTGGATAGCTTGGACTTGTTCTTGGATGAAAGGTGGTAACTATGCAGTGGTAGGACATTCACTCATATGATGGGCTGGCTAGCATAGATAGAACAAATGTCCTATTGTTTAGAGGGTGATTGGTATTGTGCAAGAGATGATTGACCGAGGGCTAGGACTTGGTCCAACTTATGGGCAAGAAGGTCAACTGTATCTAATCTCTGTACTATTAGGTTCAAGTTAACATTAGAAGTAGAGTCTGAGTGTTTAATCTCATAGATTCCTATCCACTTTTTGTAAGGAATAGACCTTTCATAGGGAGACAGTGAAGCATGGTTGATTGAGTTTTTACTTAAGGTTTCAAATAAGGTATAGGCTTTATCCTCACTCTTACTCATGAATGCACCTCCACAAGATGTATCCACCATCTATCTATACTGGTCTCCTAAATCCTCATAAAAAGCTTGAACAATTTGTCGTTTAGATAGACCATGGTGTGGGCATTTTTTAAGAAGTTTCTCAAGTCTCTTCCATGACTCATAAATTTGTTCTCTTGAAAGCTGAGCAAATCCAATGATGGCTCATCTCATGGTGTTGGTTCGACCTATATGATATAATTTCTTAAAGAACTCATGTTGCATTTCAATCCAAGTTTGAATTGGTCTCCCTATTATGCCAAGTTAGTATGTCACTTTATCCATAAGTGAGAAAGGGAATAAGGCCAGTCTAAGTGCATCATCAATAAAATCTTGAATCTTTACCATTGAACAGATCTCTTAAAACTCATCTAGATGCTTATATGGATCTTCATTAATGTTCCCATAAAAAGATGGGAGCATCTGGATTATGGTAGACATGATCTCATAGTGTCTGGCAGGTATATTAGATAAGTGGATACAAGTCGATGAGTTATAAGTGGAAGGAATAAAGAATTCTTTCATTTGCTTTGGTGGTTCTTCAAGGTTTCTAGCCATTTAATTTCAGGATTACGTTCAACTAGGTCAGGAAATAGAGATCTCTTACCATTCATGTACTAATGCAACCCTAATGTGTAATTCAAAGATTTTTTTAATATATATTTTAAAATAGAAGTTCGAGAAGAAGGAAAGAAGTCTGTGGAGAAGAACTTAAGAGTCCTTAATCTAAGAGGATAGAGAAGAGTTAAAGATTTTGTTTTTGTGAATTTTCGAATACTTGTCAAACAAATTTCTATCCTAGGTTGCCCTAATTCTAGATAGCAGCTAACTTCCAAGGCTACCTTGGAGCCCTCCAAGTCTAAGATTAACTAATCAACTAGCCAAGTAAGGGTAAGATCGGTAGGGGTCCTATCATTACTTTCCTTAGATATCAATTAGATTGGCCAAGTTAGTCAATGGAACCAATTAAAAATTACCTTTCTTCAGAGCAACATTATCCTTGAACTCCTTTTCTAGACACCAGTTATCAACTAATCTTGATCCAATCTAACTCTTCCTAGTGCCTTATCCTATTGAGCTCGAGTTCCTTAGGGGCTAATGTCTAGTTAATTTTAATTAGAAGGCTTAGGTATACAAGATGTAGGGTGGTGGTTTATAGGCCAAGGAAGGGTGATCAAATCCCCACCTTAACTTGTTAATAGGTTAGTGTCTTTAAGATGTTTTATGGAAATATGGGATGCAAAAAAAAAGATGTCCGAAACAAGCAGTAAGCTTTTAAGGATTAATTAGTTTTTCATTTTAAGTTAAGGGTTATGTGATGTTTTTGTTTTCTTTTATCTTATGTTATTTTAGGCAAGAGAAATAAGAGGTAAGTTTTAAATTTTGTTAATTAGATATGAGAGAAAGAAAACTAAATTAGGTTAAGCAAATAAAGTAGCTAGATATCCTAAATTAAAATAGAAAATCAAATCTAGTATCAATTAATTAATAGGTTAAGTAGTTTTTTAGGTTAATTTGAAAAGAAAAAGACTAAAAAAGTAATTTTTTTTAGGTTAATTTGAAAAGAAAGAAACTACTTAAAGCAACTATTTAATTTGAAAAGGAAGAAACTAATTAAAAGTAACTAAAAAAAGAAATAGATCTAGGGTTAGGGTTGATCTCACCAAAATTATAGATAACTTTCCTTCTCCTCTCTTTTTTTCTTTTCTTTTTTGTTGTTTTTATTTTTTTGTTTTTCTACAAGAAAAACAAAAAAGTTAGTAAGTTGAATTTATAAAAAAAATCAAAGAAATCAAAAAAAAAATTATATTAGCACCTTTCTCGGTAATGATGCCAAAAGCTTGATAGGTTCATGATGCTGTCATGAGACGTCGTGGCTATCAGTTTAATTAACTGCATTCTAAAGAAAATTGAAAATGCATAGAAAGGATGAGTCGGGTCAAATCCATGGAAAAGGTAGTGCTATGTAGGTTTTGAAAACTTTGATTTTATGAAAAAAAGAAAAAGTTGAATTCAGGAAAATAAATTAAAATTGCAAAAGTAAATTACTCGGTACTAAGATCTACTATTTAGACCCTAGCAACTACTTTGCAATAAAAAAATGAAATAAGAATTTAAATTACAAAAAAATAAATTATTCAATAGAAATGCCCTACAAAAACTTCTTAACACTTAAAAAGTATCATTATCAAATGCATGCTCCAATATTTTGTAATCATCAAAATCATTCCAGGGGTCAACAATAAATAAAATATAGATTTGATTTAAGAGTATTTTAAAATTTTATTTTATATTATGCAACATTACCTGTATGTACTAAATATAGTTTTCCACATTACCTATAATTAATATAACTAGCAATCCACATTACCTTTCAAGATTACCTGGTAATGCACCAAATGCAACCTTTCTAGAAATTGTTTGGAGAAATAATTGGTTAAGAACATATCTATAGATGCACAAGGATTGGCCAAGCTACACTCGAGCTCATGTGTAGTCTATATGGATTCTAGTTTCCACTAAAAAATTAATATAATTCTTTGAATTGGAGGTAGAGGCTACCAATTCATATAAAATAGTGAAAGAACCTTTAGACTAAAATCCAAGTCTTTAAGAATAAATAATTCATATACTAAATTAGTCTTATATTTTTTTCAGTAATGGCTACCTGATAGGGATCCAGGGCAGGTCCAGGTTTTTTTTTCCATTTTTTCTTAATTTTCTAGCATTTTTTTTATGTTCCTATTCCCGCTATTCCACATATCCCTGCTATTCCAGTTTTATTCTAGGTTTATCCCCAAGTTATCCCAACCTTATTCCATCTCCCTCCATCCTTTTCCCGTGATTTTTTTAAAACTCCCGAACCCTAGCCACCGCCCCCGTCGGCCCCAGATCCGGGCCGCCCGACCCCCGGCTCATCGCTAGCCCCGCCCTAACTAGAAACCCGGCGATCGCCGGCCCAACCTGTGGAAGACGAAGGGACGGCCCGTGGGAAGACCAATCGCCACCCCACGGTCGTCGCCCGCCGCTGCCAGCCTGCCACCGGCCGCCCACCCGCCGCACGTCCGCTCACGCCCGACCGCCTGAGGGCCCTTGCTAGCACCCTTGGGCCCCATGCCCGAAGGAAGTCGAACAGTCCGCCCGTGCGTGACCGTGCGACCGTGCTGTCCCTGCACTGTCGCCCGCCACTACCGCCTGCCATCACTGCCGCCATCTCACCGGAGCCGCCATCCGGTCGTCTGCCGGCCACCGAAGGCTTCGCCGGCACCCATGAGGTCCCCCAAGGCTGTGGGAGACCAAACGGCATGCCCTGGGCATGCCGTGCCACCCCTTGTGCGGCCACCCAGCCACTTGCCACCATCCCGCCGTCTGGCCATCCACCGCTCACCGTCCGCCAGCCCCGTCCGCTGCCCGCTTCCCGACCGTCCTCCAGTGCCCGCCGGAGTTGGTTCCCTCCCTCTGTGCACGTCTGTGAGGTGATTTCGCATGCTTTCTGGAGCAGTCCAAGCAGCACGCTTTTTAGAGCATATCATCAAGCCGACATGCTTCCTAGAGCAGATCAGCATCGATATTGATGTAGTTTATTTTTCCTTTTTTGGATTTCTTGTAGGCTAAGTAACTGAAGGTTATGGTTTTTCTATATAAAGGGGCCCCCTCCCTCCTTGTAATCAGAAGTTTAAATGAAATTTTTGGATTTCACATTGGTTCTGGTTTTAGGTTGAGGCCTGTCTTTCCTTCACCTGCAGGTGTCGAGGGGTGTGAGACCCCACTTCCTTCGCTCGCATGCGAGCGTCGAGGGGCACGAGGTCCTTGTTATCCCCCTTTCCATCGAGTCCCCCTCTAGGTCTTAGGGATTTTTCTTTACGGCTCCAGGTAGCGATTTGGGTGAGATGCCCTAGGCTCCGCGTGTAGTGAGATGGGTGGGACACCCTATACTACATGTAGTGGGGTGGGTGAGATACCCTAGAGGTGCGACGTCTCTCCATGAAGGTGAGTCCCTAGTCCTAGAGTGTCCATGTTTCCTATCCTCCATCCCATGTTCCTCCACCTAGAAAATTGAAAACCCAAAAGAGTTCAGCTATTTTAGGGTTTAGTGTCAGTTCGCCCTAGTCCTGGGAAGCTTCTTAGCCCTCCCACGGTCCTAGTTTGTTTAGGTTTTTCCCTATTTTCCCAATAAATCAGGTTACATTTCATCCATCCCTCATCAATTTGGTATCAGAGCAAGTTATGGATTAGGGTGTGCTCCATTTTTTTGAACTTGACAGAGTCGAGTTCTTCGCGGTTGAGGAGAATGATGTGGATCCAGGGTAGGTCCATGTTTTTTTTCCATTTTTTCTTAATTTTCTAGCATTTTTTTATTTTCCTATTCTTGCTATTCCACATATCCCTACTATTATAGTTTTATTCTAGGTTTATCCCCAAGTTATCCCAACCTTATTCCATCTCCCTCCATCCTTCTCCCGTGATTTTTTTAAAACTCCCGAACCCTAGCCACCACCCCCGCCGGCCCCAGATCTGGGCCGCTCAACCCTCGGCAGCCCCCGACGGCTCGCCGCCAGCCCCGCCCTCGCCGGAAACCCAACGATCGCCGCCCCCGCCCGTGGAAGATGAAGGGATGGCCCGTGGGAAAACCAACTGCCGCCCCATGGCCACCGTCGCCGCTCACCACCGCCGGCCTACCATCGGCTGCCCGCCCGCCCGCCGTCCGCCGGCTCACCCCCGTCCGCCGGAGGGCCCTTGCCGGCTCACTTAGGCCCCACGCCCGAGGGAAGTCGAACGATCCGCCCGTGCATGACCGTGCGACCGTGCCATCCCTGCACCGTCGCCCATCGCTACCGCTTGCCGTCACCATTGTCATCCTGCCGGAGCCACCGTCCGGTCATCCACCGACCGCCGGAGGCCTTGCCGACGCCCAGGGGGTCCCCCATGACCGTGGGAGACAAAACGGCATGCCCTGGGCATGCCGTGCCACCCCTTGTGCCGCCACTCAGCCACTTGCCGCCGTCCTGCCGTCTAGCCATCCGCCGCTCACCGTCCACCGACCCCGTCTACCGCCCGCTTCCCGACCGTCCGCTGGTGCCCACCGAAGTTGGTTCCCTCCCTCTATGCACGTCCGTGAGGTGATTTCACATGCTTTTCGAAGCAGTCCAAGTAGTATGCTTTTCATAGCATATCATCAAGCCGACATGCTTTCCAAAGTAGATCAGCATCGATATGATGTAGCATGGATTTTGATGTAGTTTATTTTTCCTTTTTTGGATTTCTTGTAGGCTAAGTAACTGAGGGTTTTAGGTTTTCTATATAAAGGGGCCCCCTCCCCCCTTGTAATTAGAAGTTTGAATAAATTTTTTGGGTTTCCCATTGGTTCTGGTTCTGGGCTGAGGCCCGTCTTTCCTTCACCTGCGAGTGTCAAGGGGTGTGATACCCCACTTCCTTCGCTCGCATGGAGCATCGAGGGGTGCGAGGCCCTAGTTATCCCCCTTTCCATCGAGTCCCCCTCTAGGTCTTAGGGATTTTTCTTTACGGCCCCAGGTAGCGATTTGGGTGGGATGCCCTAGGCTCCGCGTGTAGTGAGATGGGTGGGACGCCCTAGACTACATGTAGTACGGTGGGTGAGATGCCCTAGAGATGCGATGTCTCTCCGTGAAGGTGAGTCCCTAGTCCTAGAGTGTCCATGTTTCCTATCCTCCATCCCATGTTCCTCCACCCAGAAAATTGAAAACCCAAAAGAGTTCAGCTATTTTAGGATTTAGTGTCAGTTCACCCTAGTCCCGGGAGGCTTCTTAGCCCTCCCACGGTCCTAGTTTGTTTAAGTTTTCCCCTGTTTTCCCAATAAATCAGGTTACGTTTCATCCGTCCCTCATCACTACCAACTTGCCACTACCAATTCATAATTTTTTAATTATTCTTAGTATCAAATATGCAAATGACTTTTAGGTTGTACCCCACAAAATTTCTTTGGATATTAAACAAGTATGACATGTTGTGAAAGATTAGGTCATACTTCAAGTCATCTTTAAGTTTACTTAACCCATCCCAAGTACTTGTAGCATAATGTCACAAACAAGGGTGGCACTTTCTCCACTAGAATCTTGAAATGTGTTGTATTAAACAATGATAAGCTGATAGGACCCAATTTCGATTATCTAGTATCGAAAGTCAAAGATAGTCCTAGAGTACAAAAGGATCTTGTATGTGATTACAAATCCAGCACCTAAGGAGCCCACTCCGAATACTTGTGGTGTAGTTAGGAATACTTACCTGAAGTGGCTCAATGACCGAATTACTATGTGTTACATTATGAGGATGGCTATGAATGATGAGTTCAGTTACAAGTTTAAGGATGCTCAGGTAGAGAAAATGTTTCAAGTGTTGAAAGAGTCCTTCGGCATACCTGATGACATTAAGAGGCACAAGATCTCTTATGCTATTTTCAATGCTTGGATGTATGAGGGGGCATCGGTCATTGATCATGTTTATACATGATCAAGCAAGTCAAACACTTGAGCAAAACTGGATTTTTCTAGCATGAGCAGATAGGGAAGATGCAATTCTGAACACTTTGTCTAAGTCCTACCTGGATTTTCTTAGTCATTATAGAATGGCAAAGCTTGTAGTAAACTACCATGATTTGTTAAGGTTACTGCAGACTTATAAGAAGGATCACCAGCTCTACAAGGAGCTACTGAATGTTGTGGGTGGATTTGGGCATCGCCCCTTTAAGAAAGGAACGAAGAAGAAGAAAAATAAGAAGGTATAGCATACTGGGGCATCTCAGCCCATTCAGACCAAGAAGTCCAAGGCCAATAAGAGTCAGGCAGAGTGCTTCTACTATAAGAAGTAGGGTCATTGGATGAGGAACTATACTCTTTATATTACTTTCCTTGACCCGAACAGGCTGACTAATAGAACAAAGGAAGTTATTGTTAGATAAGATAATTATATGATAATACCTTGTAACTTCTCTATTTGTGAGACTACTACCTAGGTCTTGGATATTGAAAGTTCAATTAATATTTGTAATTCATTATAGAGACTTCAAATCAATAGGAGATTTGAAGATGGCAAGAGATTTCTAAACATTGGAGATGAAAGTGAAATTTCAGTCCTAGCTTTAAGAATTATCAAGCCTATTTTCAATATTATATTGTCATTGTAAATGATTGTCATTATTGTCTAATATTTTTATTAAATATCATTTCTATAGGCCTTTTGGACAAGGAAGGATTTAATATTTTAATAAAAAATATTCTTTGAAATGTCATTATGAATGGTGTTACTGTGATGTGTAGATAATTGAGAAATGATATTTATATATTGTTATAGCCTGTTAATGTAATGTACACTTCTAACAAATACCCTAGATTAGATAATGTCACTAATGCTTATCTTTGGTACTATAGGCTCGATCATATTAATAAAAATAGAATAAATAGGTTGATAAAGAGAGAATCCTTGATATTAATGATTATAAATCATTGCCGACCTGTAAATTCTGACTTCTTAGAAAAATAACTAAGTCATCTTTTACTAGAAAAGATAAACAAGCCAAAGAAGTTCTAAGTTAATACATACTAATGAATGTGGACTAATGTACACTTATACCAAAGTGGGAATTACTACTTCATTATATTTACTAACGACCTATCTAGGTATGGGTACATCTATCTTATGAAGAATAAATTCGAATCATTTGAAATGTTCCAGCGATTCCATAATGATGTTGAAAAATAAACTAGAAAGTGTATTAAAACTCTTCAATCAAATTGAGGAAGAGAATACCTTACCAGTGAGATTATAACTTATCTAAAAGAGCATGGGGTTCTCTCTCAGTGGACACCTCCTGGGATACCTCAATATAATGGGTGTCAAAAAGGAGGAATCGAATATTGTTAGACATGGTTTGTTCCATAATGAGGTTTGCTAGTCTGTTGATCTCTTTATGGGGATATGCTCTTAAGATAGCTTGGTACTTAATAAAGTCCTAAGCAAGTCTGTCATAAAATACCATATAAGATATGGATAGAATGTAAGCCGGCACTCTCATACCATAGAGTATGGGGCTGTCTCACTTATGTCAAACATTTAAAGATAGATAAGCTTGGACTAAGGTTTGATAAATATCTTTTTATTGGGTATCCTAAAGAAACTAAAAGTTATTACTTCCATCTTGCTAAAGAACAAAAAATATTCATCTATCTTAGGACTACCCTTTTGGAAAAGGAGTTTCTTAAAAAAATAACTAAAGTCACTAAGGTTGAACTTAGGAAAGTTTGACAGGTAGATGAACCGACATAAACCAATGCAAATATAAAACTAGCTTTGACTAGATCAAATCCAGAGCCTATTATAGAGGCACCATTAAGGAGATCTGGTAGAATACCACGTCAACCAGATAAATACTATAGTTTCTTGATCCATGATGGAGATCCTATTGAACTTGATGAAAATAATAAGGATTCGATCACCTACATGAATGCCATGCAAAGATCTGACTCTGATAAGTGGCTTGAAGCCATGAAATCCAAAATGGAGTCCATGAAGATCAATGATATATGGATACTCATTGATCCACCTGAAGGGGTAAAATCCATTGGATGCAAATAGATATTCAAAAGGAAAAGGGATGCAGACAGGAAGGTGAAGACCTATAAAGCTTGTTTGGTTACCAAGGGATATCATCAATGTTATAGTATTGACTATGACGAGACATTTTCTCCTATGGTAATGCTTAAGTCCATTCAAATTATGCTTGCAATAGTGGCATGCTTTGATTATGAAATCTAACAAATGGATGTCAAGACAGATTTCCTAAATGAAAAGCTGGATGAAGAGGCGTATATGATACAACATGAAAGATTCACATTCATGAATGAGTCAAAGGTATGCAAGCTTCTAAAGTCCATTTATGGATTAAAGCAGGCATCTTGAAGTTGGAACATGCATTTTGATAAGATGATCAAAACGTAAGGTTTCATTAAGAATAGAGAAGAACCCTTTATCTATAACTAGGCTAATAGTTCTATCATTGTATTGCTTATATTGTATATAGATGACATTCTCTTAATTGGGAATGACATCCTTGCATTATAGAGAATAAAAGTTTGGTTGTCATCTCAGTTCTCCATGAAGGATTTGGGAGAAGTATCCTACATTCTTAGGATGAAAATCTATAGAGATAGATATAAAAGATTACGATGATTGTCCCAACTATGTACATCGATACTATGCTGAAATTTTCCAACATAGATTGTCCCAGTTTATGTACATCGATACTATACTGAAAAGGTTACTTGGATTGTCCTAAGAAAGGCTATCTACCAATAGGCCAAGAATTTCTAAGAAGGATTATACAACAACTCTTGAAGAGAGAGTGCATAAGTAAAATTTTATATACCTCAGTAATGGAATCTATCATTTATGCCATGACATGTACAAGATTGGATGTGACTTATTCACTGGCAATAGTGAGTAGATACCAGTCTGATCTAGTGGAGAACTATTGAAAAGTTATGAAGACAATCCTTAAGTATTCGAGAAATACTAAGGGCCAATGGCTCATTTATCTAGATTTTGACTTAAAACTTATAGGATATACAGATTTCAATTTATGGTTAGATTGAGATGATGGAAAAAGTATGTCAGGTTTTATATTTTTCTAAATGATAGAGCAATATGTTGGAAAAGTTTCAAGCAGCACACTGTGATTGATTTTGTTTGCAAGGCAGAGTACCCTGTGGCATCTGATGCCACACAAAAAAGTTGTTTAGTTATGGAAGTTTGTCGACAATCTTGGAGTGTCATCCTTTATTGATGGTCTAGTTCTATTGTATTATGATAGCATTAAAGCCATAGCTTAAGTGAAAGAACCAAAGTCCCATCAGAGAATCAGCACATTCTACATTGCTATCATGTTTATGAGGGATCACAGATCGAGGTGATGTCGAGCTTCAGAAGATCAACGAAAAAAAAAAAAAAACTTGGCCTACCCATTTACTAAAGCCCTCGAAATCAAAGAGTTCAATGAATTCAAATGGAATATGGGTATTAGATACTATTTTGATTGGCTTTAGTCTATGTATGAGTTGTTGGGAATTATGTTTTAAAGCTAATCATCGAAGCTATAAATGGTTGTGCTATTGGTAATTGTATATGAATTATTGATTAATAAAGTTATTTAGTAGTTCGTTATATTTGCATCTTTCTATAATAAACTTTTTTTATGATGAAGTCCTTAGAACTACTTCTAATCGATAAAGAAAAATTTATTATGTGGTTCTTAAACTTGTTCACAACCAAATAATATATTATTAAAGGATGATAACATTTATTAAGTATGGATCATTGTATGCTATATGGATTGGTTGTCCTCTTAATCAAAGAGTATAAAGACACTAGTATTCATACAAGTAGAATGTAGGAGTACATTTCATTGAACATGACCTACCTGCAAAGCACTCTACTGCCAAGGGTTGCCCGTAAATTATATAAATATAAGTATCCCTTAGATTTGAAATCATCATGGTGACTTGTAAGTAACTCACTATGCTTTGGTACTGGACTACCTGAATTTCTAATTTAATGATAAAAGATTTCTAGGTACAGTCAAGTACTTGTGAAGTCTATATATGAATCAAAATAGGATTGACCATTCCAAGATAGTGGAGAAAATGCTTCATTATATTTCAATTTAGCAAAATCTTAGCTAGGATAATTCTTGTGATACAAGATTTATAAGGTTGAGACATTATGTGGATGTATTGATTAAGGATTGATATTTTAACCCTGAAGTCATCCTAAGTATTGAGGGTCAAAAGGATAAATTATATGGTAATCATATACCAAAGGTTCTTGAATGTTGCTTTACAATGATTCAACATATCTGGAAGTCGGATATCATTGTTAGATGGTCACTTCATTAGTATAGAAATTATTCATGTACTACCGACTTAGTATTCAAACCTATGAGACACACACAATAGAAATGCCTAACTATTGACTCATATCTTGATTTTGATGAATAACAAAATACTTAAGTATACTTGAGTACTAATTATGTGTTAAAAGTATGTTTATCAGAATAAGGTACTCATCAAAGTTATAATGTATTAAAAAAATCACTTATGTTGATGGATTTTCAAGTTATATGGACCTTGGCACATAAGCTCAAATTTTGAGTTTAGACAAGTTTCAACAATATTTCAGTAATGTGTCGACTCATGGAAATGAAGTGTCAACTCAAAATATCGACTCATAGAAGCTTAAGCTGATACATAAAAAATATTTCAGACGGCATGCTGAAGTGTTGACTCATGAATTACCAAGTATCGACTCATGGTCAACCAAGTGTCGACTCAAGGCTAGAGACCAAAAAGAAGATAGAACTTGCTAATTTCAGGAATTTACTCAAGTATCAACTCATGAAGATGAAGTGTCAACTCACCAGAAGAAGTGTCGATGTACCAGTGCATTCCAAAGAGCTTTAGAAAACTTTTTTGATCTAGTATCGACTCAAGTATTAATTCATAATCTGAAGTGTCGACTCAAAGTGTCGACTTATGGACTGAAGCGTCAATACTTGCAAGTCTGACTAAAAAGTAATGGCTAGTTTTTTGAAGCACAGAACTTCTCCAATTTGTGTCTAATAGCTATTTTCTCCTCTTCAATGGCTGTAAAATATCTTTTAAGACTTGGAAAGGTATTTAAAGCCCACCAAACACAAGAGGGAAGTATTGGTGTGGGCACCAGAATCAGGAAGAGACTCCAACCAATTCAAGTCAAATCCGAGTCCTTATGGTTAGATGAGTAAAAGAAAGTCTTGTAATTTTTTTTTTTCTTTCTTTAATTTTGAATCCAAATAATTATGTAATTCGAGTCCATTTCAATTTTATGTTGGGACTAGTCCAGCCTGATTAATCTTGTATTTGAGAGTTGGGTCCAAATGAGTCAAGTCCAATCCATGAAGAATCAAACCAAACCACATTTGAAGACTAAAGAAGACTCAAGACTTATACTCCAAAGAAAGACCAAAGCCACCTCAAGTGGGGACCACATGCCACATGACACATGCCACCTCATCATCCAAGGTTGCTGCCACATCACACATACCACCTCACCATCCAAGGTTGCTGCCACATCACACATGCCACCTCACCATCCAAGGTTGCCGCCCAAGAGAAGAAAAGGGGAATTTGAATTTGAATTGGCTACAACCTCCTCCACAACTTCCTCCACTACTCATGGGATGCCCCATATTTTTCTCCACAAATTTTTCTCCATGATATTTGGTGTAGTTTGAATTCAAAATGGCTTAATAGTCTATAAAAGACTCTTAGTCTTCTTGTAAAGGGAGGATGGAAAAGAAAAAAATAAAAATTTTCTTCTATGTGAGTTCTATGTGCCTAAGTGGTAGTTCTAAATTCCTCTCCCTATCCCACGCCAACCCTACTTTCTCCTCCTCCATCTCCAACGCCTAAGACACTCTCCTTCTTCTCCAATCTCAAGCTAGCTCTTCAATATTCAAGGTTGATCAAGAAGACCATCACAAGGAGGCCGGCCTAATCCATTTCAAGTGATCTACCATGGCGCCAAGATTATTCTTCAACAATGCTTCCTCGACTCTTCTTTAGTTTCTCCATTTCATGACTAACGTATTTTACCAAGTTCCTAATCTCGAGGTTTCTTTGTTGTAGGGTTCTCCGGGATTCCGAACTCAAGAGGAAGGAATTACTTGCCATAATCCAGAAAACAAGAAGGGCCCTCAATTTGTAGTATGGTCTTGTCATTTGGGAGGTCTCTTCATGAGTGAACTTGATCTACTTGAAAGATTAATGCTAGGTATGTTCTAGTATCGATTAGGTCTGAAATATTAAATTTGCCTAGCTTAACTTGTGTGATTCGAATCTTATTCCTATTTCTTTGTTATTTTGATAGTCTTATTAATTAGGTTTACGTTTGATCGTTCGAGTTCTCTTCATTAGACCTCCTTTGATACTATATGCTGAACTAATCATATGCAAATAAGAAATTGCTAAGTTAATCTTTACTAATCTCTTTTAGGGTTGCATAGTTGCATCCTCATCTTGCATGTCCCCACCAAGTATTCATTGACAATTTTATTAAAAATTCATTGAGTATTCAATACTTGTGAGTGAAGTTGAGCCTTCAAGCATTCAAGTTTCAAAAAAAGCATTCAAGTCCATATCATTCAAGCATTGATTGAGGCTTCAACAACTTGGAGACAAGCTTCTCAACAATATTCAAGAGCTTCATTAAGTTTATTTGCTTTTTTGAGAAAGCTTATTGTATCTTTACATTATACTTGAGTTATTTTGTTGTTATTAGTTTCAGAAGGATAGAAACTAGTGTTGAGGTTTGTTAGTGAGCCTTGAGTGAAAACCAACTTGATGTGTTGGTAAGCCTTGAGTAAAAACCAACTTGGGTTGTTGGTAAGTCTTGTGTTAAAACCAACTAGATTTTTGTTAGCCTTATGAAAACCAAGGGGTTTTGATAAATAAGCCCGGAAAACTAATCTACTGTAATCAAGGTTAGATTATAGTGAAATATCCAAGGAAAGCTTGGAGAGTGGACATAGATGTTTTGGAATACACTAAACCACTATAAAACTTTTATGTTTGTATTTGCTATTTACTCTTTCTGCATTTACTTGACTACTTCTGTTGCATATTTTCATTGAGCATACAAAAACTTTGGAAACATACTAGCACCTATTTTTAATTCTTGCAAAATATTTTTGAAAACTCAATTCATCCCCTCTCTTGGATTACTTTAGCTGGGCAACAAGTGGTATCAGAGCTTGATACTCAGCTAAGTAGGTCTAACCGTCTTGAGTAAAAGATCAATAGCAGCCCTAATAGGTACTAGTGTTGTTGAGGGTCAAGCCTTAAATAAACCACCATTTTTTAATGATATAAACTACACATATTGAAAAACTCGCATGCATATTTATATACATTCTATTGATTATAATCTTTGAAAAGTAGTAGTTAGAGGTCCACATATTCCTTCAATTATAGTTAATGGTGTTTCCATTCCAAAGCTTGAAGAAGATTAGGATGAAAACAATATTAAGCAATCTGAGCTTAATGCCAAAGCAATAAACTTGCTTTATTATGCATTGGATCCTAGTGAATTCAATAGGGTTTCCACATATGCATCAACGAAGAAAATATAGGACATACTTGAGATTACACATGAGGGTACCCATCAAGTGAAAAATACAAAAATAAATATGCTTGTGCACACATACAAAATGTTTATAATGGAACCTAATGAATCCATCACTGATATGTATACAAGATTTACTAATATTATTAATAAAATGAGAAGTCTTGGCAAAGCAATGTTTAATACTGATTTGGTTAACAAAATTCTTAGATCTTTGCCATCTTCATGGGATCCAAAGGTGACGGCTATCCAAGAAACGAAGGATGTTGAGACCTAACCCTTGGAGTATCTTGTTGGTTCACTCATGACTTATAAATTAAATCTAAAGCAAAAAGTAGTGGATGCGAATAGAAAGAAGAAGATAATTGCCCTCAAATCCACTACACCAATGGAACCTTTAAGTGAGAAGTCTGAAGAATGTGAAAATGAAGATGAGGAGGCTCTGATGGCTAGAAAATTTAGAAGATTTATGAGAAAGAAGTACTCATACAAAAAGAATCCACACAAAGGAGAGCCTAGGAAGGATAAAGGCAAGGACAAAGAAAAAGAAAAGGAGGAGAAGGGCCGACCCATTTGTTTTGAATGCAAGAAGCTCGATCATTACAATTCGATTGTCCTCTCCTTAAGAAGCTCAAAAAGAAATATAAGAAGGCAATGATGGTTACTTGGAGCAAAAGTGAAGACTCAAGCTCGGAGGAAGAAGAACAAGAAATAGTCGATCTTTGCCTCATGGCATATAAAAATAAGGTAGAATCTGAATCTGAATTTAGTTTTGAAGAACTTAGAGATGTTTTTGATGAACTTGTGCAATTCATAAATTATTGAAAATTGAGTACAAGAAATTAAAGAAGTAAGCCGATTCTTTTTCTTTTGAAAATAATAATCTTGAAAATAAAAATAAAGAACTAAAAGCCAAGGTTACTATTTTGAAAAAGAAAAAGAATGCTCTTTCAAAGGAGATAGAGGTTTTAAAAAGATCCAAGGTTTTGTCTCAAATGATGAGCTTATCAAAAGAAACAAAGACCTTGAGTTGGAGATCAAAAATTTTAAAGAAGAGATTGATAAAGTTAAGCCTTTTGTTAAAAAATTCATGTTTAGTTCTGAAAAATTAAATTTACTATTGAATAGTCAACGTGCAATTTTCAACAAAGCTGGTTTGGGATATAAACCTCAAAAACAACAAAAGTATTTCAAAAACTTCTTTGTTCCTGCATCCTCTAGTATTACATGTTATTGTTGTGAAAAATTTGGACATAAAGTATATCAATGTAATCTAAGAAAGGTAAACAAATCTAGAAAAGTTTGGATTTTTAAAGGAACCATTACTACTAACCCTAAAGGACCTAAGATGGCTTGGATACCTAAAGCAACAACTTAATCTTTTTTGCCGGTGTGTCTTGCAACCAAGGAGAAAAGAAGATTATGATACCTTGATAGTGGTTGTTCAAGACACATGACGGGAGATGTGAAGCAATTCACCTCTCTTGAAGCATTGAATGGGGGGAATGTGACCTTTGGAGATAATGAAAAAGAAAAAATTATTGGTATCGATAAAGTTCATATTTCTCCATCTACTTTTATTGACAATGTATTATTAGTAGAAGGATTAAAGCATAATTTACTTAGCATTAGTCAATTTTGTGATAAAGATTTTAAAATTATTTTTGAATCATCCCTTTGCATGGTGTCTAGTCTTAGTGAAGATGGGCTGAATTTATTGGAAATAGGCATAGCAACATCTATCTAGTTGATCTTGATAATCTTCCTATACAAGATGGTGAATGCCTAGTTACAATGAATGCCAAAATCAATGAGACTATCTAGTTATGGCATCGTAGATTAGGACATGCAAGCATACATTTACTTTTCCAATTATGCAAAAAAGATTTAGTTAAAGATTTGCCAAAACTTAGATTTGAAAAAAATAAAATATGTGATGCTTGCTAGTATGGTAAACAAACAAGAACCTCTTTTAAAACTAAGGAAATTGTTTTAACTACTAGGCCACTAGAACTACTCCATATGGATCTCTTTGGGCCAACTAGAACCACAAGCCTAGGAGGCAAGAGATATGGTTTAGTTGTAGTTGATGGTTTCTCATGTTTTACTTGAATTTTATTCTTAGTTCATGAAGATGAATCTTTTTCTGCTTTCACAAAGTTTTATAGAAAAGTTTTAAATGAAAAGGTATTTCTATTATTTGCATTCGTAGTGATCATGGAACCAAATTTGAAAATCAAGATTTTGAGAATTTTTGTAATGAAAAAGGTATTGAACATAATTTTTCTGCATCTAAAATATCTCAACAAAATGGGATTGTAAAAAGAAAAAATAGAACTTTAGAAGAAATGGCATGCACAATGCTTTACAAAAATAACCTTCCTAGATATTTTTGGACTGAAGTAGTCAACACTGCTTTTTATATTTTAAATGGAGTTTTAATCTGACCGATTTTAAAGAAAACTCCTTATGAACTTTGGAAAGAAAGAAAATCTACCCTTAAGTATTTTTGTGTGTTTGGTTGCCGATATTTTATATTAAACAACGGCAAAGATAATTTAAGTAAATTTGATGCGAAGTCAAATGAAGGTATCTTCTTAGGATACTCCACATCTAGCAAGGCATACAGGGTTTTCAATGAACGAACACTTATAGTAGAAGAATCTATGCATGTTGTGTTTGAAGAGTTTACTAACAAGTCCACTAGAAAAGAAGATACTTCTGATGATGCTGCAGGTATTAATGGACTCGAGAAGCTGACCTTGAATGATCCTCCTTCCAAGGAGAACAAGAAAGATCAAAGCAAGGAGAATGAAAAAGTCACAAGACATTCACCGGAGCACAAGGACCTACCCAAGGAATGGAGGTATGCTCATGGACACCCTAAAAAACTGATCTTAGGTGATCCATCAAAAGGGATAAGAACTCGATCCTCTATTAGAAATGAATATAATTATCTTGCGTTTGTATCTTAAATTGAATCCAAAAGTATAGAAGAAGCTGAAAAATATCCTAATTGAATGATTGCTATGTAAGAAGAATTAAATCAATTTGAAAGAAATCAAGTTTGGAAACTAATAGAAAGATCATCTAATACTTCTATAATAGGTACTAAATGGATGTATAAGAATAAGTTAGATGAAAATAGAATTATGACTAGAAACAAAGCTAGACTAGTAGCTAAGGGTTATAATCAAGAAGAAGGAATTGATTTTAATAAAAAAATTTCTCTAATAGCTAGACTTGAAGCTATTAGATTACTACTAATATTTGCATGTTTCATGAATTTTAAATTATTTTAAATGAATGTTAAAAGTACTTTTTTAAATGGATATATAGTAGAGGATGTTTATGTAGAATAACCTCCTGGTTTTGAAAATCATGCATATCCTGACCATGTTTTTAAACTGCATAAAGCCTTTTATGATTTAAAACAAGCCCCTCATGTATGGTATGAAAGATTAAGCAAGCTTTTGATTGATAATGGTTTTACTAGGGGTCATGTAGATACTACCTTGTTTTTAAAGAAAAAGGCTAATGATCCTTAGTAGTACAAATCTATGTTGATGATATTATCTTTGGTGCCACTAATGAAACTCTTTGTTAAGAATTTGCTAAGCTTATGCAGGGTGAGTTCAAGATGAGCATGATGGGAGAGTTAAGCTACTTCCTCAGACTCCAAATTAAACAAACCAATGAAGGGATCTTCATCAACCAAGCTAAATACATAAAGAAAATTCTGAAAAAGTTTGGAATGGAGAAGACTAAACCTCTTGCATACCTATGATCCCTTCATGTAAGCTTGACAAAGATGAATATGGTAAGAGTATTGATTAAAAATTTTATAGAGGCATCATTGGTTATTTATTGTACTTAACTACAAGTAGGCCAGATATCATGTTTAGTATATGTTGTGTGCAAGATATCAGTCTGAACCTAAAGAATAATATTATTAGCTATTAAATGCATACTTAGATACTTATCTAGCACTATTAATATTGGTTTGTCATATTCTAAGGACTCTGTAATAGATTTGATTGCTTATTCTGATGCAAACTTTACTGGTTGCAAATTAAATAAAAAAAGAAAATCTGGAACCTGTCAATTTTTTGGAGTTAATTTAATCTCCTGGTTTAGCAAGAAATAAAATTTAGTTGCACTATTTACAGCTGAAGCTAAGTATATTGTAGCTAGAAGTTGTTGTGCTCAAATCTTATGGATTAAACAACTCGAAGATTTTGGCATCAAATTAACTAAGACACCTATTAGATGTGATAACACAAGTGCAATAAACTTAACTAAAAATCCTGTGCAACACTCAAGAAGTAAACACATAGAAATTAGACATCACTTCATTAGAGATCATGTTCAAAATAATGATGTTTTGCTTGAATTTGTTTGTATTGAAAAAAACTAGCTGATATTCTGACCAAGCCTCTTAATGAAGACAGATTCTATATGATTAGAGGAAAATTAAAGGTCATTGATTCTTTTAATTAGATCTTGATCATTACTTATGACCTTTGGAATTCTCTTTGAAAATTTCTTAACCTAATATCCTGGAAAATCATGATCAATCATTATTAGCTATTGAAATTAACTCTCTTGATCTTATATATGATTTTTTTTCCTATTTTCTCTATTTTTCCCGATGTGTCGATACTTGGAAGTGTCAACACATCGAAGTGTCAACACTTGGCACTACCCCGTGAGTCAACACTTGACCAACAAAAATGGTGATCAAATAGGGCAAATGATCTCATTTTTCTACCATTTCCCTTGAGCTGACACCTCTTCTCTTTGAGCCCTAGCCTCCGTTAGTTCCTGTTTAGGGTTCTAACATTTCTATTTTGAGTTTTGAGCCCATTTTCCCTCGTATTTCCTTGTTCTTCATGGTTTAACCATGACTCCATTGCCCGTTTTCCTCTCCATTTTGGTATTTCTTTGTTTTTTGGATAATGGAGCCCAGGAAGCAACTAGTGAGGAGACCATGATCAATTTCTCAGGGTGTGGAGCACCACACCAAGGCTAGACATGACTCTCCTCAGTGGACAGAGGCTCCAATGCAGCGTGATCTCTCGGCTCGACCACCACCAGTCCCAAGAGCAGACTGCATGGCCTCCAAGGCCATTATAGGAGGATGTCGGGTGGACTTTGATTTCATTGACCAGTAGCACTTCAGGATCAGAGACTGGCTGAGGGATGCTGGATTAGTTCAATTTTGTACTCTCTGTGAGAGATTCTACCCAGCCCTGATGAGACAGTTCTACGGGACCTTAGCCAAGGGTAGTGATGGCTGGCTCGAAGAGATTAGAGGCATCTCTATTTCGCTATCAGTAGAGATTCTGAACCACATCTGGGGGATTACCATGAGGTGGACTGTTGTAGATTCTCTTGGAGACTGGATCAGCAATTTCAGATGCATTTTGGAAAGAGATGACCTGGGTGAGGGTGCCACTATTGTTACATCGCAATTATCAGTGGAGATAAGGCTTCTTCATCACATTATGGCCTGGATCCTACTGTCGAAGACTGGGAGTTTTGACTTCATTACAGAGAGAGAGCTTTTGGTCATGGTGACACTCATTCAGAGGATGCCCGTTTGCCTGCCAGTACTTATGGTTCATCAAATGATAGAGGCAGTGACAAGCAGATGACTTTGTTTTCCTTATGGCATGGGTCTCACCAGACTTTTTAGAGCTTATGGAGTGGATTTTGATGGAGAGACCTATAGAGAGCTTTTGCACACCGACACTTATGATGAGAGGTCTCTACATCGGATGGGTTATCAAAGGCACCGAGGTCATTGGAGGCACAAAGTTTCTGGACAGGCACCTGATACTAACTCGGATGATGAGGAGGATACTTCTACGGAGGAGAAGACAGAGAGAAATGAGGTAGGGCCATCTGAGCCACCTAAAGATTCTGAGATGCAGCCCGAGCCCTCTATTTCAGCACATACTGAGATGCCACCTCCTGCAGACATTACTGAGGATAGGATCACTTGCTTAGAGACTGAGATGCAGACTATGAGACAGCGAGTTAATCAGATTTATGTGGAGATGAGGACTGGATTTGATGAGATGAAAGAGGGGTTTGCTACTATGATGGCTGCTTTACAAAGGTTGACTCCTATCAGACCATCTTTCCCTCCACCATCGTAAAATTCTCCACCTGCTCCGCCAGCACCACCAGCTCCACCAGTAGATGATACTGAGATAGGAGACGATTAGGGTTTTCCGTCAATGGACTTTGATGTTGATGACTTTATAGCAGAGCCCGAGCCTGAGGTGAGAGCTGATCAGGTCATGGATTCGATGGAGTCTGCTGCGGCTGATGTCATGTTATCTTCTGAGGATGCTTCAGTTCCTTTGAGTCCAACTCTTTAGACCCCTATCCTACCTAGTACTCCTATTATATCTGATCCTTCTAACCCTGATGTATCCATACCTGTTCTATCTACTGATCCATCTGATACTTTCATTGACTTACCTACACCATCGATTACTATTCCTCCTACTTCTTTCAATAGGATACCAGTAATACATTCTGTATCTTTACCTAGTTTTTCTTTATTCAGGGAGTTAGGTTTCTATACTTCTGGATTCCATATTCTTTCTACTGATCCTATCTTTGATCATACACCTGCTGATCCTGTCTCCCTTTCTGACCCTATTCCTGACATTGTTTTCCCTCCAACATGAGCCAGAGGCAGAGGTAAACCCAGTGGAGACATTCCCAGAGCCATCCATACTAGACTAGCCGATCTTCAACCCATGTGGCCTCGACCTCGTCCTTCTAGGATTATTGGACCTATTATTTTAGAGATTGGGTCTTCCTCTGATTAGGACAGCACCCACTAGGATTGGTCAGGGTATCAGTTAGATATATGTTATGTTTATATCAAATTTTGTATTAGTGTATTAGATTTTGTATGTTATGTGTTTGTATCAAACTTTTTTTTAGTATACTGTTGTATACATCTATCTGTATCACAAAACATTTTAATTTATATATATATCATGCTTTCGGTATTTTTCACTTGTGTGTTCATTCTTTACTTTCAATGCTTTTGATATCCTTCTTATTGTTCTTTACACTTTATCCCTACTTTGAGGGGGAGCTTTGGTACTTCTTTCTCCACTTTGCACTCTCTTTACCTTTTTTTTATGATAACAAAAAGGGGAAGGGGGAGAATGATATAAATAGCAAACATAGGGGGAGAACAAATGGTATAAGTAAAAAGAAAGGGGGAGAGAAGAAAGCAATAAGTAATAAACAAGAAGGAAAAATAAGTAAGAGGAGGAAGTATTAAAAAAAGAGATTTCTAAACTTTTTTTAAAAAATATTTTTTTGAAAAATGCTAATACATGTAAGACATTTTTGAAAAGTTTGAAAAATATTTCCAGATCATATATTGAGGAGGAGCTTTATTTTAATGCTCTGATACTCTGTATCTTCATATTATATTATTTGCTATAATACTCTAAAGATTTTGCTTTAACACTCACATTACGTTTCAAACTTTTTATTTTTGCTCTAATATCCATTTTTCCAAATCTATCTTAGCTTTGATATGCTTTTTATCCATCTTATATATGCATTTGCTTTGATACATTCTTATATATATAACTCTGATATACCTTTTAAACATCTTATATAAGCATATGCTTTGACATATTGTAATTATATGAATTGAACTCATTCTTATATATAGCTATGATAGATTGTAGATTTATTCAAGTTACATATTAAATGATGAATTTTTACTCTTGATAATCATTACAACTTAGCTCTGATACTTATTGTCAAATTGCTTTGATATTTATTACAAATCTTTTGAACTTACCATGTTTATATACTTAAAGGTTTTGTCATCAACAAAAAGGAAAAGATTGTTGACTCCTATCTTGATTTTGATGAATAACAAAATACTTAAGTATATTTGAGTACTAATTATGTGTTAAAAGTGTGTTTATCAGAATAAGATACTCATCAAAGTTATAATGTGTTGACGAGTTCAAAATGCTTGTCATCTTGTTGAAGAAGTCACTTATGTTGATGGATTATCAAGTTATATGGATCTTGGCACATAAGAATGACTTTGAAGGACATAAATTTTGAATTTAGATAAGTTTCAGCAATGTTTCAGCCATGTGTCGACTCATAAAAAATAAGTGTCGACTCATAGAAGCTTTAGCTGATATGCAAAAAATATTTCAGTCGGCTCGCTGAAGTTTTGACTCATGAATTACCAAGTGTTGACTCATGGTCAGCCAAGTGTCGACTCAAGGCCTAAGACCAAAAAAAAGATAGAACTTGCTAATTTCAGGAATTTACTCAAGTGTCGACTCATGAAGATGAAGTGTCGACTTAAATATCGACTCACCAGAAGAAGTATGATGCACCAGTGCATTAAGAGCTTCAAAAAACTTTTTTGACCTAGTGTCAACTCAAGTGTCAACTCATGATCTGAAATATCGATTCAAAGTATCGGCACTTGCAAGTCTGACTGAACAGTAACGGCTAGTTTTTTTAGTATAGAACTTCTCCAATTTATATCTAACGGCTATTTTCTCCTCTTCAATGGATATAAACTATCCTTTAAGGCTTGGAAAGGTATTTAAAGCCCACCAAACACAAGAGAAAAGTATTCATTGACAATTTTATTGAAAATTCAACAAGTATTCAATACTTGTGAGTGAAGTTGAGCCTTCAAGCATTTAAGTTTCAAAGAGATCATTCAAGTTCACATCATTCAAGCATTGATTGAGGCTTCAACAACTTAGAGACAGCTTTTCAACAACATTCAACAGCTTCATTGAGTTTATTTGCTTTTTTGAGAAAGCTTATTGTATCTTTATATTATACTTGAGTTATTATTTTGTTATTACTAGTTTCAAGAGGATTGAAACAAGTGTTGAGGTTTGTTGATGAGCCTTGAGTGAAAACCAACTTGGTTTGTTGGTGAACCTTGAGTAAAAATCAACTTGGATTGTTAGTAAGCCTTATGTTAAAATCTACTAGATTTTTGGTTAGCCTTGTGAAAATCAAGGAATTTTGATTAGTGAGGTCGGAAAACTAATCTACTATAATCAATGTTGGATTATAGTGAAATACCTAAGGGAAGCTTGGAGAGTGGATGTAAGTATTTTGAAATTTACCAAATCACTATAAAATTTTTGTGTTTGTGTTTGCTATTTACTCTTTCTGTATTTACTTTATTACTTCTGCTACATATTTTCATTGAGCACACAAATACTTTGGAAACACACTAGCACCTATTTTTAATTCTTGCAAAAAAATTTTAGAAATCTAATTCACCCCCCCTCTTATATTGCTTTAGCTAGGCAACACTAACTGATCTGATGGCTGATCAATGATTATGAATTATTTTGGGATTTAATCATCAAATTGTCTGATAGTTAACCTTGAGTCAACTCATCAATGAGTTGACTCATCTATATTATTATGAGTCAACTCATCGGTGTTTCACTAAGAGTTAGTAAATTATGGAAGAATTAATTAGCAATAATATTATTAATTAGTTCAATTTGATTGAACAATGAGGATTAGTTCAAATCTAATTGAATTGGGTTTAATTAGATTAACCCAATTAGGTTATGAAATAACCTAATTGCTAAGGAGGTTTGATTCCTGATTTGATCAAGACTTGCATTCAACTAATTCCTAATTAATTAGGATTTAGTTAATGAGATTGGATTCCTAATTTAATTAGGTTTACTCATCTCTTTGGGTCTAACCAAATATGATTTAGTTTAAGATTAAAATTAATTGAGCTCGGATCTAATTGGATTGAATCACACCCAAGCACCCAACCCACATGCAAATTCAAATTTTAAATTTGATTTTAAATTTTAAATTTAAATTTGAATTAGGATTTGAGTTTAAATTCAAATAGTTTGAATTTGAATTTGAATGGGAGTTGGTTTTGATTTTGAATCAAAACTATCTCACCACATCCCAACCATCCTAACCCTCCAACCTCTTGGATGCCTCTTCATAAGGAGGTGGCTAATGGGCATGGGGGAGGACTGAATGTAGAAGATTCTGGCTCAAGAGTATCTTCCAACCAGTAAGGGGTGTGTGGGGTTCTTAGCTAAGGGTTTGCTATTGGACATGGGATCTTAATCATCTCTAGGTTGGGAAGAGAAAAAAGAAAAGTGTTTTCTAGCCATCTCTTCGATTTCCTCCACCTCAATCCTCCTAGGTGTAGTCATTCTTCATCTCCAAGAGTATCCCGACAATCTGAAGAAGAAGGAGCAATCAGCCTTCAAGGTCTTTGCAAGGAGCTAGCACTCCAAGAAGACTGGTTAATGCAGGACTTCGTGTAGACATCTTGTAAGGCCATATGTATGTGTGGCTTTGAAGAACCTTATTATCATGATTTTTTAGCTATGAAAATATTTGACCCATGCAAAGATAATGAGTTTTGAATTCATTGACATTGTAGATATGATTTACAATGTCAGTTGTATAGCATATATATGATCTATGCTTGGTCTCTTATATTTCAAATTTCATTTATAGCATCATTATCATGTCATGATCCTTTTGTATGCTATTTGTAGATTAGATCTAATACATAGTAGATTAATTAGATTAATCTAGATGTTTTCTATTGTATATTATTTCAAAAAAGTTTTGAAATGTATGCGTGAAATGGTCCATAGTTTTCCTTCAATGGCTTCATAGCTTTCACTGTAACATCATCAAACATGTCATGTACATCATGACCCACATCTTTGATCTTTCACGGCCATCCTTCAAGGGCTTTCTCCTTCACATGTCTGGCTTCTGCATCCTTAAGCACAACATGGACTTGTTGATAGAACACTCTCCAGCTTGTTTATTTCCTTGTTGACACCAATCAATAATCCAACCTCCTTCAGGATTTTGGTGGACAGCTTATCAAATGCCAACCCCAAGGCTTGGAAGTGACCACCTTTGCCATTGCTCCTTCACACAAACAAGGTAGTCATGTGCTTCAATGCTCCTCTTCTATCCACTTTTGCTATTCTTTGATTATCTCATCTCTCTCTACTTGTAGAATCTAACCACCATATAAGCACATTCAATGAAGGGAAGAATTTGCAGTGAACTTTCTAGTATTACTAGAAATCTATCTATTGGCCCAAAGATTTGAATTTGATGAATACAAAATATTTGAATATAAACCTATTAATCATATGTTCTTGGAGTATCTAAGGTTGTGTATAGGAAATAAAATTTGATCCGTAAGTAACTTGATTGATTGGGGAAGCAAGATAACAAAACTGCCTAAATTAGAGAAGGTTTTATGGGACTAACCCCAGGATGATAAGTCGACCCCAGGATGATAGGAGCTAACCCTAAAAGTTTATAAGTTTAAGAGGACAAGCATTAAAATTCAAGATCTCGAGTCCATCCAACGACTAGTGGAGTCAACCCTAGCTCACCAAAAGTCGACCCCGGTAGTCTAAAAAGGATCGGTATATTATTAGGAGTCAACCCTAGCAACATAGGAGCTAACCCCAAAATTTTCACCGGGTGAAATAGAATATGGTCAAAAGCAAGCATTTCAGGAACCAACCTAAGTAGTACAAGAGCCGACCCCTGCCAAGCAAAAATTAACCCCAAGAAGAGCCAACTCAACACTAGAATAGCCACAAGAGAATTCCAAAATGTAATGAAAAATAGCAATTCAGGAGTCGACCCAAGCCATATAAAAATCGACCCTAGAAAGCCATAAGTCCACACCTCTGAGAATGACTAGTTTTTTTGCAAATGCACATGGGTAGTACAACCTCCAATGGCTCTTTTTAATCCTCCAATGACTAGAAATGGCTCTTCGATAATTGTTTGAGACGTGAATGCATTCTAGTGAAACTTTAGAGCATTGAAGAAGAGTGAAGGATATTGAATGCATACGCGAACAAAAACAAAAGACATTCAATAGAGTATTCCAAGCACACATTCACCTCCCCTTGAGAGCCATTGATTGAGTATTCAGGTGAAGCTTTAGAGCATTGAATAAGGGCCTCTACAACATTCAACTTACATTTCAATGACCTTTTTATTTTACTTATTAAGGGGCTTTATAGTTGTTACTACTATTGCTCCAAATAACAACAGTTTAGAGATCGAGTTTTTTTCTTTGAATAGGATTTCTTCTTTGATAGAGTTTAGGATAGATAGAAGAATTTTTTCATTTGGGACTCTTCTTTGATTTGGACTTCATCTCGTAGAACTCTAGCATTCTTCGATCTGGACTCTTCTTCATTATTTTTCTTTAAAAAGAGTATGAGGTCCTCAGTTCTGTGAAGCTCCTAAGTCCCGATTGCTCACTGCTCATCATAACTCTTTGGTTCCACTCTCTTGGTCCCCAATCTATTTATGCTCCGACTACCAAAGATACTTATATTTTGTTCTTCACCACTTAGAGAAGTGTCTTCTCTTGATCAATTGTCGTGGTTGAGAAGATATTGATCTATCTCTCATATTATCTTCTGTTGATTTATAGCCAAGGCCGAGAAAGGTATAATCCATTGGTTTGTTGTTGTGAGTTATTTATACATATTTAATGATTATTTTCGGATCTTTTTATTTGGATATTTGTATCAACTTTATACTTAATTTGTGAATGATTATATAGTGGATTGCTCCTCCTATATATGAATATAGGTAGATTTACCGAACTACAAATTTCTTGTCTTTCTTATGCTTGTTAATCATGTCTGTGATGTGTTCGGTAAAATACCTCAATAAGATAAAATATTAATTCAGAAGCCTAAAATGAATCCGCTGTGCGCAATCCTAACAATATTTTTACTATTTCATTGATTAAATTTATTATTTTTGTAGAGAACATGTTTCAAGTGGATTGGAACTTAGGGGAAAGGTTTATTCAAACTTGTGACTGGATTGTAAGGGTCAAACAAACCTAGAGAAAGTTGTGATTAGGTTGGTTTTGACTGATTTCTAATAAAAATTAACTAGATTTGATTGTGCTTGGAAAAATAATTAATTTGTATTTTTAAAATAGATTATAGTGAATTTTCTAAGAAAAATGTTTTTGAGAGGAGCGTAGATACTAAATTTGGCATCAAACCACTATTAAAAAAATTATATTTATTATAACTTAATCTTTTTATCTGTATTTATTCTTCAAATATTTTAGCAATACATAATTCTGAAAATATTTTAGAACCTAATTTAACCAGGTTGCATCACCGAACAGTCCAATCATTTAATGAGGTCCATTTACTTGTCATCCTACTCTATGGTCTTGCAACCTCTTACCTTAAAAATAGCAATAAGAACTGCCAGTGGATAAAACGAGAGAATATATGGAAGTTCCCAAAACAAGACTTTGAACTTAAAGGATATGTAGAGGCAAATGCTAATGTGCTTAGCTTGTGAATGTTAATGGACAGGACTGACTTGAACGTGGGGTCATTTACTTGATTTGTAGCTTGCAAAGGCATCTATCCTACCTTGTTCCCTTAGCAAGCAGATTTTATTGCCTCTGCTCATTACCACAATACCTGCTTACTTTGTCGACCTTAGGCATCCCCGGGCAAATCAAGAGAAAACATGCATACATTGCTCACTCTGAAGAAGAGAAATCAGAACTTAGAAGGTTCTACGCGCCTGTTATAACGATACCAAAGACTGGAAAAGGAGACTTGGAAATCAATCTGGAAATTGATTTCTTGATCATGATATACTAGTAGGGAGACTCAAATATTAGCCAGCAGTTTCTGCTGCAAATCATATAGGTGTTTTAGTGCCCAAAATTAATAATCTGAGCAATAAGATAATGATGATGGTGACGATTAAATGACAATGGAATATTAATTTGTGATTTTACCATCCCACTCCACGATAATTCCCGGCATTGGCGAACTCAATTGTTAGATATATCCTAGTAGAAAAATTGGTGCCAAGTTCTTAAATATATCAAGCAGAAGAATCTTCTCCAAACATCTCATTTGCACACAAGAAATATTAAAGATTTAAGCTTCTCTCTTTAATCTCGCATTCAATGGTAATCTGAAAGGGTAAACCACCATTAAACAATCAGTCCAATGAACCATGCCAAATACCATTTGGCTGGAAACTTTTTCTGCAGGTAGCTAGCAGCAAAGCTAATGAAATCTGCATAAAGATAGATATTAGCCCAAGTTTTACCTCTACCGCATACCAAGTGAATAGGCATAACATAGTGATGCAATTGAAAAGAAAAACTTACCTATAAAGGTATATTGCAGACCAAAAAAATAAATTTAAATTTCTACGCCGCTCGAATTAAGAAATGAATGGACGAACCAAATAATCATATTAGATTGTTTATGGGCTGGTAGCAATTGTTTACGTTTACAGGCTTCTTTCTTATGAGTGCCCACGTAAAGGAGAACAAGGGATGGATTTACACAGCCAATGATGGACTAATTATGGAAATTAAGAACTTGACCATTTTAATGTTCTTGTATCATTGACCTTTTCCATTGCACTGGTGGGTGACTCCATTGTTGTAAACTTCTTTGCGTTTCAGGTTAGCCCTGTTTAGTCCCCAGATGCGGATTGTATGGTCATCACTGGCCGATGCAAGCATGTGCGGGTTTGCTGGGTTCCAGCTGACACAGTTGACAGCTCCAGAATGTCCTGGTAATGCCTTGATCAGATCTCCATTTTCCCTATGCCATATATACACCTAATATTACAATTATCCCATCATCAGCAATGACACTGAAACCATCTACTTTTCAGGAGGGTATAAGTTCATGCATGCATTATGGACCAAAATTTTAAAACAAAAGTTTGGAGCAATGATTTTAGCTTCCTTAAGCTATGAAAGAAGACGGTGAACAATTTGAATAGAACCAGAGACATTGTAAAACTATGTACCCAGATCTGTTAGATTTCTTTGATTACCAATCCTCTAGAACCAAACACCCAAGGGTTCAGCTACATGATGACTGGTTACTCAACAAAGAATGTTACTCAAAAATTATAGATTACAATACAGTCAATGAGCTTAGTAAAAGAAAGATAAAGGAGGGAATTATTGATTTGATTTTAAAAGTGTGGTAAAGATTTAAGTTTAATTAAAACAGGAAGATTTTTTACAATATACGGAGTCATCAAAAAAGGGAAAAAAAGAGAGCAAAACTTTTAACTTGCCCAAAATTCATGTTATCAAAGCAAATATCTGGCCATTTATAACAAGTTTTTTAGGCAGCATTTCAACAAAGAATTTATCTTATAACCCATATTCACTAATAGTCAGTCACAAAATTATCATTCAATAATTTTCTATGTCAGTAAACATTTGATATCGCACCAGTAAAAGCTGTCATGCATAATTTCTATGGAGTGCAGGCTGTGGTTTCCAAATTAAAAGTTTTAAAGAGAGAGGATCAAAAAATACAAAACTTGATTCTATGACAGACTATGTATTTGCACTTTATACTCAGTAAAGCTATCATGCATTTCAAAAAGTTCACCAATTGAACATCCATATCATTCAATATCCACAAGTTAAATAGTGAGATTACTAGGAAATTAAGCAGTGCTAGAAGCTAATAAATGCATTTGGGAAAAAAAAATGATAGATTTTGAATATTAACATACTTTTCTGTCCTTATGTGCATCTTAAAAATCTTTTCTACTTTACTGCCTTTTCAAAATCCAAAACTCTGCAAGAATTAATTATGCATGAATATGGGAGCATTCCTTATTAAAAAACATCCCTGTACATCAACTGAGACTTTCACAGCAGCCTAACCTACATTCCATATCTCTAGCTGGAAAGAGGTCCACAAGCAAAAGACATTAAACCAAATGCACAAATGACCAATGTTCACTTTTTTTCTCAGGATATTGTCCTATTGAATCATGCATTAGACCAACAGGGAAGATCGGTGATCATATAAATGTTCACAGCAGACTAATCTTAACTAACAAAATGGATAAAAACTTCATACCTGTGAATCTTCACTACCACTAGCAATGAAAGTCTGTTCATATCCCCCAAAACAAGACCTTATTAGAAGCCGGCTGCGTTTATGACCTCTGTATCTGGTGACAAGTGCTGCTGGATCATCCTTTATGCTCCACAAGTGAATCTCCTGGTTTACTAGATTTACGAGCAAAAATTTGTCATCACCAGATAGTGAGAATGAAGTAATCGTCTGGTCCTCTTCAATCAGCTTCTGCAGCTTCGATTCCCTATCAACCAACATAATTGCAGTTTCCCTGCATATGCTTATTATCCACCTGCCATTTTTGGTGACTGCCATGTCAGAGGTCCTAGTTGTCCGCTGATCTTTCCAAGATTCCAGTTCTTTCCCATCCAAATCCCACAAGCAAGTGCTCTTATCTGTCACACCAGAAAATATTTGTCTTCCATCTGGAAACCAACCACAAGAAATTAGGCCAAGACCATCCTTTTCATACACATGGAGACAATCTCCAGTACGAACATCCCAGCACCTCACAGCTTCTTCCATTCCACATGTGAGTAGCTGGCAGTCATCAGGGCTCCACGCAACCATCAGGACAGGTTTCTGATGACCAGTTAGCATGCGCTTCAATGACAATTCCCCATCTTCATGAACCTAACATAAAATGGGAAATAGTCATGGCTCATTTCAAATAGGACAGGAACAAAACAGTCACTTTTTATAGAGGAAAAGATATCTATACCATCATAAAATAGGCAGTATTTCCATGACATCCATCAAAAAATTTAAATGTAAGGTCCCATTGTCATTATAAGCTATAGCATGTACTTGGTCACAGTTTCCAATGCAAAGGCAACAAGACCTGAACCAAGACTGTCAACTTAGGAGACAAGAAAAACTTGTTCATTTAAGTCTATTTTAACTTAGAGAGCCCATGCAACATCATGGAGTATTACCATCAACAAAACAGATTAGAGGTGCATACACAATGTAAACATGGAGGACAACCCCAAATATTTCAAATTCATTTCTCTAAAGAAGTCAAGAATAAGTCCAAGTTCACTGAATTTGACAAGTACATATCTCTCTACACTACCTATCTCAATCACTATATCCTAGGGTCTGGGCTCACTTAGGAGGGAACAAAATGGCAAAAGGTGAGAGTAGATAAAAGAAAGTAACTGAGTAGGATAGTTTCTGTCATGTAGTCCTTAGGAGGGAACATTGGCAATACCATCCAAATTGCCCAGTTCGGGGCATACCAAGCCACACCGGAGGCCTACCAAGATGGGTCCAGCTTTCAGATCAAGAAACCGGCGAATGAGAGGAAGAAGAAGGAAAGAAAGGAAGAGAGGGAAGAAAGGAGAGGGAGAGAGAGAGGGTAGCACAGAGCAAGGGGTGCCAGAACAAGGCTGAGGGAGGGGGGGAGGACTTTTGAAAACCTCTCTTCCCCGTGCATTGGAATGGGGGTGGAGCCCCTCTTTCAAAATAAGGGCAAACAAGGGCTACCAACTTCACTTAAAAAAATTCAAAAAAATTTTAAAAAAAAGAGGGGCTGAAACCCCTATTTCCTTCTTCTTCTTCTTCTTCTTTTTTTTTTTTTTTTTTTTTTTTTTTTTTTTTTTTTTTTTTGAACAAAAGGGATAGGGGGGTTAAACCAGGTGTAGCTACCTCCGCAAGCCCCCACCCCGCCAGGTAATGTTCGATTCAAGGTGCTTAGATTTTCACAGCCTTTTCCCACCAAAGGTGAGTACGTCAACTTGATACCACTAAGACACCGGCTGGTAGAACCCCTATTTCCTTTTAAAATATGGATTTCGTCCCTGTTCTAACATAGAGGAGAAAGGGCTTCAAAAGCCCTCTCCCACTCCCTTGGTCCTATTCCAATAGGCCTCGCTCACCACCGCCCTCTCCCTCTCTCTCTCCCTCCATTCCTCCCTCTTCTTCCCCCTCTCTTTTCCTCTCTTTCCTTCTCACACTCCCCCTCCGCCACCATCTCTCTCTCTCTCCCTCCCTCCCTCCCTTGTTGGTTTCCTGTTCAATTCACACTGGAATAGCATGGCATGGGAGAATACTGTACCATACTACTAGCCTAATAGCATGGGCGCCAATGCTAGTATTATAGACCTTGATTGATAGTCTCAAATCCTAGTTTAAGAGGTAAATATGTGTTAGTTGGAAGATGATATAAATTAAAATATATAGAACATTAAGAGTTCTTGGTCCATAATTTGAGCATAGTTGGTGAAAACAATAACTAGCCAGTTTTCAGTTGTGGAGATAACCCACTTAAAGATTTATATCTAGGGACTGATCAAATTCTTAAACAAGGGTTCCACTCATTAGAAACCAAAGCTTCAAGATATCGAATAAAATAAGAAAAAAAAGTGGAGAGACGGCAGTTGAGAAGATCAAGGGCTCATTTTTCTCTTTGATACTTTTCAGCATACAATCAAAGATTATTTTCTTTTTGTTTGAGGATGATTTTTATACCAGGCAACCTTCATTAAGGAAAGTGGAAGGGAAAATTTAGGGGAGATCATAGAGTCTTTGAAGCAATATTTTGTTACTTCTCTACCTTCCAAATGCTGTCTCGTCATTGTTAAGTTTCCTTGATATTAGACATAGGATCCATCCTCAAGCAATGTTGGACATGATCTAACACCAGAAATCAGCTGACTCATCAAATTTTCAAATCTGCAAATATCTTTCCTCCAAAATCTGATCATAAAATCAGATCTTAGAATATCAATAGATCTAATAGCAAGAGTATCAAAAGTAACAATATCTACCTTGGGATGGTCCATTTTCATGTAGTAATTAATATGGTGACCAAGGTTAGGTTCACTAGGTACCATAACAGTACGACATGGCATGCCCGGTACAGTAAGGTACACCTACCATACCAAGACAATGTTCAGAGGCTCTTTTCTCATGCCAAACAATAACACTGCTAGAAAACAGGCATTAAGGATCGATACAACACAAAACCAGGCAAAACCAGTCGGTTCCATTCGGTTTACGATAGTTCAGACCTTGTGATGTATCAAACCTCAGTATCCTACCAACACTTACCAATACATTACAGTATGCCCAGTGTAGGCTGATATGTGTCCATATGGTGAACCATGATTTTGAATCAAGCAGACCGCAATGTGAAACTTAAGCCATGTAGAGGAAAGTTCAGGCAACTTGATTATACTTTCACTCAGATGCAGCAATTATTGAGACCTTAAAGCCTTGTAATCTTGAAAAATAATTAAGGATCATGCTGTTCTAACATGACAGTAGCAAAGTAACTGGAATATCTAATTCCATCAAGAAAAGCCTAGCAATTTAACTTGAGAAAAGGTAAAAGTGAAATGCCCTTTCTTTATCAAGCTTAAGCATTGTAAAAGGTACTTCATTTCCACAAAAATATGAAAAGCATGATCCCTGGGATCTAGTGACTTGTCCAAGGAGAAATAATTTGATCCAACAAATTCAAAAGGCAATTTACTGAAGACTGTTCTAGATTGACCTTTTTCATTGTTGATAAGTAGTTTCAAAAAAAAATAAGGAAATGCATAGAGCATCATATCCAATCAGGAAACATACAAAGGAATTATAAATGAGATAAACACATTTCACCCTACAAAGGAGCCATAAAGAAGGTTGAGCCTTCAAAATTGAAGAATGAAAGAAAGCACAAGTGACAAGTCCACAAGATAAAACTCATATTTTTTTTTTATATATAGTTTACCAAGAGATAACATGCAAATGTGTGTAAATCAGCCTACTAAGTGCTTATTCTTGGAATAAATAAACTTGATGTTCCTTTATATGCTGATAGTTTAAAGAAAGATTTATAAAACAACAGTAAGGGTTGCTATGTTCTATGACTTAAAATGTTGGACAATAAAGAGGATCCCAGAAAACAAACTGAATGCAGCAGAAAACAGGCATGCTAAAAATTGGAAACAAAAAGTGGGAAACAAGAATGTATAAGGAGCGGTAAGAGTTGCATAAATGAAGGACAACTTGATAAACTGATAAATATGGTATGGCCATGTGAAACAATAATTGGCATATGCTTCATTTCCAATAAGAAGGGGATACTTTAATTTTTGTTGAAGCATGTAAGACAAGGAGAGAGAGGCATGACTTAACATGGATGGAAGTTGTCAAGAAGGATAAAGAAAAGCTTGATATACAATCAGAGATAGACATAAAAAGTGATATTCAATAAGGATCCACAGTGCAGATCTCAAATAGTTGGGACAAGGCCTGAGGGATATGATTCAGAAAATCCACAGTTCTCCTTTTATTTGTAGTTTTACAACAAAAAACTGGCATGTCACTACGCTGCCATCGATTTATCTTGACCATGCTCGAAAAACAATAAGGGATGCACATGCATTTCTCATATATATCCAAGAACACAGGAGTAGATCATCCATGTGAATGATGGTCCACAGACCAGGCATGCCAGCTTTCGCATCAAAGCTCTCAGTAAGTGTAGCATAACGGTAACATAGATAAATATAATCTCATAAATATAAGAATGAATATATCTATGCATATGCAATACAGATCAACAACAGAAAATGAGGTATATAAAATGAATGGATGACAAAACAACCTCAACCATAACTAAGTATTAGGGAGTCTGAACTCAAAATTTCAAAAATTAGAAATCAAACAGTAAGCCTACTTTCAAAATTGTTGAATAATTGTGGAAAGATGCATGTAGGTGGGTAAACAATCTTGAGCTTGCTAAACAAAGTGAGCTCGCAGGAGTTAGGTTGAGCTCTATCTCAACTCATTTTCTAATCAACCTGAGCTAGAGCAGGCAAGTTTAAATTTGAGCATGACAGCTGGTGAATAAAAGAAAGGGTAGTTCAATTTTTTGTATTTTTCGGAACTTTTATATGGATAATTTTTAAAGTATATTTTAGAGTCCTTTTCTAAGTGAAATTGGTATAAAAGAGTCTTCCATGAGGTATATGTTGGGCCAGACAAGTCAATAAACCACTAAGATTTTATTTTTGGTAATTATTTATATATATTGTCATGTGCTGTTCCAATTTTTTGTTTTTTTAGGAAATATTTTGGGGATTAGTTACTTGCCTATCAAGAATCCTTGTTAGCTTGGAAGGCAAGTCATGTAAAGTCTATAAAGAGGTCTACTAGGGTTGAATGAAAAAGCATTGCAAGTGATATGCTTTGAATAAGTAAAAAGATTTCTGTAGGTCAAGTTCGGCCTTTCATATCTTTCTCTCCTTCTATCCCTATTCTCTTCCCTGTTTGTTTCTTCTTCTTCTCTTTTTACTCTATTTCTTCCATACTTTCTATTATTCTCTCTTATTTTTGCTGCTATTTTTCTTCACTGGATTGTTGGCAGTTGGCACTGCAGTTGACTTTTTGTAGAATATTAAACAAAACTATGCAAGAATTAGCTTCAAAATGATTTAACCCCTTGCTGTCCTACATCAATTTAGTATTGGAGCTAAAAGGTCCTACCCCATTCTATTAGTCTTTTTCTTGATCCCTTCTGTTTCTTTGTTTCTTTCTCCTTTCAACATATTATCAATGAGTTGAGTTTCAGAATTGATGATCTTCATGAGCATGTCAAATATGAGAAGATTTTTTGCCTGATGGATCACAGGTTGACATCTGTCAATGATGTGATGTCAATAACTACTACACTGTAAAAATTTGCAAAGGCTTTAGGCATTGAAAAGATCTCTAAGGATGAACTATTATAGATCAAGAGTCGAGAGAACAAAGAAGATAAAGAAACATTTCATGAAAATCTTACAATCAAATCTTCTCCAAATGAAGAGCATATTCCACAATACAAAGATGCTACAATTGAAGATATGTTGATTTAGGATGTTTCAGATGATGATCTATCAAGTATTTTGAAGGTAGAAGATCACAATGATGAAGATTTATATGAAAAGCGCTCATGGTGAGATCAAGTCAGGACCCTCAAGGCAATTGGAGACTGAGCAATATGAAGATTCCTGATACAAACTGATTTGTTGGATTCAACAAAGATCACCATCAGAAGCATGACACAAAGCTTACTGATAGTCAAGTAATGATATTAAGCCAACCAATGAATAGTATGATTGTGATAATATTTTATGCAAGCCTTCATCATCTAAGCTTGGAGATTCAATGGAAGATTGAGCTTATGAGTGATATCATGAAGATTTAAATATCAAGATCAGCACAACAGAAGCGACCGGAGGTCGTGCCAGCCAGCGACCAGTTTGGAACAGTATGAGTCTACACTGTGCCATTTCAAGGCATACAGAAAACAGGGAGAGGGAGAAAAGGAGAGAGGAAGAGAGAGAGATGGAGAGGAAGAGGAGAGAGTGTTTTTGTTTTTTAGGGGAAGGGGGGGTGGAGGGGGAAGCCCGATAAATCTCCTCTCGACAGCTCTTCCAAATCTAGTGGAGTGAGCGGAGAACAAAACAATGTCACAGACGAGGAACGAGCAACCAAATGAAGTGGAAGGCCAAGAGTCAAACCCTAACCCTAACCCTAACACACACACACAGGTTGGAGGCTTGCCACTAATTAAAGGTACAAATGAGTTGGAATTGCTCGTGAGCTATTTGGGCTTGGCTCGAGTTCAAGCTCAACTCGGCTTGACTACTATTGAGCTTGAGTAACTCAAATAGTTTTTCGAGTTGAATTCAAATAGCAATATACTTGGCTCAAAAGTTTGCAAGCCTACTCAAATTTATATATTTATAACACATATATACTAATATATATTATAAGGCTTGATTTCAAGCTTAAACTCGAGCTTGAATATAGCTCGATTGATATTCTAGCCGGGTTGAGTAAAGCTCAAGTACTATCCTTTTTTAATCGAGCCAAGCTCGAGCTTGGAATATTAAGGCTTGATTGATCTCGAGCAAAGTTTCAAACTTGAGTATTTTGAATCAAGTCAAACTCGAAATTGTAACAACTCAACTTAACTCAGCTTGATTGCACCCCTGCTTGTCATGGCCAGGGAAGAGCTAATATTGTCTAGCAGTGAAGGCTCTTGAACAATCGAAACCCTCATAAAGGAGGGGGGAGAGGCTCTCGAACCATCACGCTCTCGAACCATCACAAGGGGGAGAAGAGGGTGCTCTTGCCATAAGATCTGGTACTTCCATATATGGAAAGTAAACATTTAAACTCTATAGTACAAAGTGAAATAGGAGGGGACCTTTAGATGAGATAGGTGGATTGGCTATCGAAGTCTCTATGCAGGCAAATTATATTTTTGGATAATAGCAGCTTATAGCGATGGACAATAATAGACTTCCATTAAAGCATCAGCAACAACATTGTATGCTACAATAAATCTAGAAGAAACCTACTTAATGAGACAACTCAATGAAGAAGATGGAATCAGACAGTGAGTCCTCCAATTTCTTCTCCTAAGAAGCTTTCATTAATTGATTGAAAATTTTCTATTAAATCTATCAATGAAATGAGCATATATCACCAAAAAAACAATCAGCTCAGCTGGAAAAGTTTATATTGTTCACCATTTTATATTACTAATAAACAAGTAGAAATATTATGTAGTGTATTCACCATTAAGACTATGAAGACAGCAACAAATGCAAACTCCAATTCTAACTGCATTCTAAATCAGATGATGGGACAAATCAAGTTATTGACAAGCTTATGAAATCGAGAGAAGATTAGCAATGTCTAGTCAAAATCCAAAATAAAAAGTTACCTCCCATATAATTGCAGATCGATCATACGATGATGATGCTAAATATTTCCCATTATTTGAGAACTGCAAAAACCAAACTTCATCATGGTGTGCTTGCAATACCTGTTCCAAACCAGTAGTAAATTAGCTAAGTAGATTGGCAATGGCTGAGTCTCTAAGCAACCAAAATTAATAAAACAAAAGCTTAAGCGAATTGAACATATAAACTTGTCATATTATACAACAACAAAGCTGAAATCCCAAGGGTTGCCAAACCATTATCTGATGGAAATAGCTTATATAACTCAAAAATATACAAAGAACTTCCTTGCAATCATTGATATGGTGGCACGTATGCTTTCCTTCATTGATCCATGTTGTTTGTGTTAGAAAGGTACTTAGGTAACTGGCCATGCTCACCCTTTAGTATATTACTGGAAACAATCAGTTGCAATAGAAACATAGATTAAAAATTTCAATGACAACAGTACCATGATGCCATGACAAATGTGAGATATTGAGCACTCAATCTAAAATTTAATTCAAATAAGTACAGGGTTCCAAAATTAAGGTGGTGTTGGATAAAAGACTGTTCAAACATTGCTTGTTATTTGCCACCCATCAGGCACTACTTATCATTAGCAAAATTAAGACACTTAATATAACCAATACCCTAGTAGACAAGAAGCTGGATAATATCTACTTTAAGCTATAAAATAGATCTTTGACATTCTCTTAGTTAGAAACAAAACTTGTTTCATCTCTCCTTCCTTTTATTTCTTCTGTTACTTCTAGTCTCTTTCAAGTTTCACATCCCCCTCTCCTTATCTCCAACACTTTCATGATAGAGACAACAATTATTTCCACCATGATGACAAGAAGATTATGAATGAAAAGAGCAAGAACTAAAGTTACTTAAATAAGATAATCCAAGTAGCCAACAGCCTTTTACAGATAGTGCATGAGACCATGAATTATGTCAACAAGCTAAACATTTGCCTAAAGAGAGTTTGAACAGCTTTTCTTCTGTTGCACCATAGACCTAGGTCTATGCTCAAATTCTAGACAGTATCAGCTGTATACGGCCCAATGTTGGTTGATTTTGCTACCATCTTGCCTAAGAACTAACCTAAGGCACCTATAGTGGCACATGATGTTAGCAAGATAGCTAGCACAGTTTCAAGTTTTCATTAGAATTATGAAAACAAGAAGAAAACATTCCAGTTCAACCTAGAAAATTGCTTAAGCATAGTTCAATTTTCAAGTTTCAGCATGGGAAATTAACTACAATCTTTTGTCGTCCTTTCATGACTTCCAATCTTGAGAAGCATTTTCCAAAGATTATAAATTGCTGTGAGTATTTGGAGCCGCTCTGATAATAGGCTGTCAATTCAAAGTCATCAAACTTTGAAATAGGCTTTGCTAGCTTGGAGGTTAGACCAGATACACATTAAAAATTTCATGCATTAGCATATGATCAAATAATAAAATGATATAGTACACAGTAACGTGAAACATATATGATGATTAATGTGAGAACAAGTATTAAATACATATACATAGATGCAAATTTGCATCCCTCAGAAAATACAAACACATTGTTTTAACAAAAACTGCCTAAATGATGCACTCAAAGGTCTCGAACAATACAATATTCTTCAATATAACATCTATATTGTTTCCTAAAATTGTTTATTTTTATTAATCAGTTTTTCTTTTTTATTTCTTTGATTTTTTTCTTTTTAAGTTAAAACTAAGAAAACTAGGCTGAAGAAACCAAAATCCCTGGAACTTCCCTAACTGAAACTCATTTGACCTACTTAAGGCCAAAACTAAACCAAGTTTTCAAACCGAAATAGCTAATACGAGTGCCATGTATATGTTAGGCTATAAAAAATGACAGAAAGGGGGGGAAGTCCATTTATTCATTAGGATTATGTCTTGGAAAATATCCAACAAGTGAAAAAACCACAGCATATGAATAATGATAGAGGAAGGAAAAGAAGGGTAATGCAAAGGAAACCTAGTTTCTGTATTACGAATATATAACACATCAGAAATAATGTCAATGTGAATAACTCTTCATATGTTGGTCTTTTCCAATGAACATAATGGTACAAATAGTTCCTTGTGAAATAGTCAAATCTAAATTACTAAATTGGAAAAAAATTGGAATTCACTACCAGCTTAGAGGATCGATGTTATGCCATTCAACTACAGTGGAAAATATTTTGATCCTTTAATCTTATTTTATAAAGATGGCATTGTTGATTTTACAAAGATTGAACATGCCTCCATAAGGGTTTATATCTTATTACAAATTTGTTCATACATTCAAATGTGCTAAGACATTTCTCTATTTCTGATTTATAAGCCTGTCTAACATAGTATTATATGGAATGGCTCATGATGAATGTTAGTAGAAGCAATCTAGAAGTATCATCTGATGGGCTTCGCAAGTTCGATGAGTAAAGAAGGGTAAAACATGCAATTAAAAAGTAAGTAAAAATATAAGATGGGTATTGGCATGCATAAAACTTTTCAAGAAAAATGAAATTTTTGTTACTTCGATCCTTCAATTTGGCCTAAGATACACAAACAACCACACCCCACACACAGTCATGGAGAATAATATGCATGACACTTTAGTATGATTCCACATGAGAAACTTCTTGAAGAATAAAAGAACTAGAAAGACACCCAAATGTACGCTCATACCAAAATCAATGTAATATAGAGTGCATGTCCATTCTTTTCCCAATTTTATACATGATATGCGTTTTGACCTGCTTTATATTATAAAACCTTTTCTTCAAAGTTTGCAAATATAATAAGCAAAATGAAGAAAATAAACCTGAATGTATTGGACCCTCTCCTCACTCTTGTTTCCTCTCTCACCCAATGGAAAGGAAGCAACAACACTGCTTTTACTTTGCAGTCATGCCAAATCCAATCAAAGATGGATAAGGGTTAAAGCTAGTTTCCATCATTGACTAAGAATCAACCCTAGATAGTTTTGAGTTGTGATATTCACCCATAACTGACCCATTAGGTTGGATTGGAACTCTATTAGTCTAATGTGACATTTAAACCAATTCTAATACTGACTGTTTTAGAAAGTTATTGTAAGTGTCCAAGCATCAAAACTATTTACTAAAATTTTGTTGATAAATTTCTCTCTTCTTTGCACATCACCTCTTTGTATAATAGACCATTATTTTCTATCTTCTACGATTTTGAAAAATAAATTATTTCATTCATTATGTCATGAATCATGCACTACACATGGTTGAAGCTTGTTTGATGGCAAGGGAAGATTAAGAATAGAGCAGACTGTTGTGGGTGTCCATTTCTCAGATGGGCCTTCTTGACACAATCCTAAAGTTAATGACCTTCTAAACCTGAAACTCACCCTTATGACCCCCATCCGCCCTCTTATAGGCCCCTAATAGTCTCATCAAACTCTGACCCTATCACCCTCATGGCCTCATCCATCCTTCTTGTACACTAGAATGCACAACCCTCTCATTAAATCCAACACTGTAACATCATACATCATCAGACTCTTAGCCCACATGCTCCCTCAGCTACCTAATTCTCAATCTAGCCAACCATCAAAAATTCACAATATCATTGGTCACCTCTAAACCATTCTTGAGACACATCGTTCAAACCTGTCACAACTCTACCCAAATATTTCCCTCTCACCCCCATTGGCCCCACTACCTCAGTCCTCCACTCACTTCATCAAGGAAAATGAGATTAGGATTTTTCTTTTTCTTTTCTTTCTTTCTTTTTTTTTTTTTTTGTGTGTGTGTGTTGGGGGGGGGGGTGTATAACAAGTAACCATTACCTAAAACTGGAAGAAAATTGTCCCATTCAAATAAAATTTTGAAAAAAAAAAGAGATAGAAGTAAATTCCGATCAGAGTAACAGTTTACATCCCTTCTTTTCTCTCTTTCTTGAATCAAACGGGCATCTATCCTATCTAATAAATCCATATCTACAAGGAAGTTCACAATATTATTTTAGTTCTTGATAAACTCAGAATAGTTTCGTTAGGAAGTTTAATCATATCTTCAAACATAGTTAACATTTCATGGTAACTCTCCATATGCTAGACAAACTCACAAGCCAACCTTCTTACATACCATGCGCTCCCCTCATCCCAGACATTTAAATATTTAGCCTTGGTAGTCTTACGCAAGCTACCAAAGATAAGGTCTTGGTACTACTTAAGTCTGCAATGCAATATGTTTCACCCTATCATCTGAATCTTCATGTCTCCAAAATAGTTAAAATCAGATGATCCATGATCTGGATCATACGATCCAGATTAAAAGAAAACCCAAACAATCCAGATGAAGAACCAGGATTGACTTTGAAAAGGATCAGATGATTCAATTCTGGATCACACAATCAAAATCATGGATTGTCCAATCCATAAGATTGCACAAGCCAGTTAAATGAGCTTTCTGTGCACTATCCATGCATGAAACAGAGTGACAACATACATGTTTCATGCATGAACACTAAACAGGCCCACCAAAACTTGTCCTGGACCTTGTTTTGTAAAGAAAAGAGAATTTTTTAGATAGCAATTAGCACTTAGCTAATGTTTACGATAATTTAAGGGAGTTTTGAACACACAAATATACTTCATTTATTTTCCTTTTAAAGAGTTCTATTTGAATTCAAAATTCCTTTTAATAACTTCAATTTTGAATTCAAATTTCCTTTTTAAAAAGTTCTATTTGAACTCAAATAAGGGTATCAATAAGCAGCTCAATACCTGGTTTCCCAACATGACAATTTCTAATCTCTCTTAAGCAAAGGTCCGGTTACTGGCTAGTTTCCTACCATGAACATTTCTAATGTATATCAATCCAAGGTCCAGTTCATTCAACCTCAGGCACATCTTGGTTGTCTCTTCATGAAGTATTTTGGCATCCATAAGAAAACAACAAAAGGGCTATGTTTTTCACCTATTATAGGAGGATCCATCCAGCTGCAGGGAGTTGATTTGATTTAGGTTTTTTTTGCTAAGATTAATAAAATAACTTACTGCATCCCTCTAATTCCGTTCTCTTCTTTTTATTATTCTACCTTACTACTATTCTTTCCCTTTATAACTTTTCTCAACCCTGTTTTCCTTCTTCATGGTGAAGAAAACCTGCTAAAGAGAAGATTTTTCACTGATGATCACATTTCTCTTATTTCCTATAACTTGTTGCTTATTTTTATTTTAAATATTTTTCATATCTCTAAAAAATCTGGAAAAAACCTTATTATTCATGATCACATCCGATCTGACCCCCTCTATGGTTTATGATCTGATGTCAATCTTAACAACATTGCATGTAGCAACTAAACTAAAACATGCAACTTATTTATCCTCCCCACCCCCAATATTTCCACCATAAATTCCCTTTATTTTCCCTTCTTCAAATACCAAACCATATTTTCTAGCAATGATGTTGCCAGTCTAACATGTGTTTCAATGGCACTATTCATCAACTATTAGACCATTAAACATGTCAACAAGGTACCAGAAGATCAAGAACTTCATGAGTGAATTTGGTTTCAGATGTGTTTTACAGAAGAAAATTATTAGAATTTGTTCTTGGAAATAGCCTCTATGATATGGATGGTACACTCATTTTATTGAGAAAGTTTGGAAGAGCAAGAGAGTATAAAAAATAATTTATGTCGAAGAATTCCAAAGCAAATAGAATCTTAGCCAGGTGCTCAAAGTAACTTGCCAAGAAAGAATCAAAGAGGACAGAGAAAAGGGTGGGAGGAGAGGTTGAAATGCTTATTTATAAATGACAACAGAATGTAATTCTCTATCAGATAGTAGTTTCTAACCTGTACTGTACGAGAAGGAATCTGGTCTTGCCCACAGTGATGGTCAGTGTACAATGACAGTGAATTATCCAAGGCATTGTGGAAATAACAAGCTTTCCGCTGCACGCTGAGAGCCTGTTCAACCAAATGCTCTAACCGCCTTTCAGGTATCATAACAGTGGGAGGAAACAATTTTTGCAGGTCCTCCAGAAGCTTCAGTCGTGAGTTTGAAGTCTCAAGTCCCAGATTGGCAAACCCAAGTAGCACACGCTGTTGAGGAAAGACAACACAACATGAAAGCTCATGTACTCGTTTTTTATCAATGCCAAGAGGAGCAATCGCACTTCTTAATGTCTTTAATGCATCCATGACTCTATCTTTTTCCAAAAGTTCAAAGAATTTCCGCTCCAATATCAAAAAAGATGCAGATTTTAGGATACTTCCGTCATTAAGTCCGATTTTATGCAATGTGACCACACTTTCATCCCAATTTCCATCAAGAACTTGCTTCCTGAAAAGATTAACCGCAGAGGAATGCAAGCATATCCCTGACTCCTCCTCTAAGGCTGCTCCACTTCTCTCATAACCAAGAGAATAAAGAGCTTTTGTAATGATCCTTACAAATTCCACCTTTTTAATTACCCCTTTAGAACCAATCAAATCATCTTTCCCTTGGGATGGTAAAGGTCTAGCCATCGAGCCTCCCAAAGGACTGATGGGCACTGAGAGAGATGAATTAACAAAGTGACTCCCCAAATCTTCTGTGGATGCTTTTACACGTTTTGACGGCGGTTCATCATCTTCAACACCTCCCATGAAATGCCGGATTCAGCCCATATATATTTGCAAGAACTTTAGCAAACTGATGGGATGAATGCAACAAAAGGTTCCTGAATAGAATAATCAAGAAAAAACATAAATTTCTCAGAAAATAAATACAAGTAGTTCAGCTCAATCTGCCAGTTCAATCAAAACAATAGATCATATTGAAGATAGGATTCGACTTTCAGGTGAAGCCTTTATGAGTTTACCTGGAATCAAATTGACATCGCAAACTCTACCGCGGGGACATAGATTTCTCACATAGGAAAAAGACCCCTCGAATTTTTTGTCTCGAGAGGAAAATCTGAATGAAAGGGACGCCGATCGTTAAGCCTAATGAACCCCTAATCCCATTTTCGCTCTTGATGTGAAAAGAGGAAAGAGTTAATGGGGACAATGTGGATGAGAGAGAGAAACGTTAGGGTAGAGTTGTGACACAGGGTTGAGATGGAGGATGGAGGGGGGAGAGAGAGGGAGGGAGGAGTCACCTCGATCAGTGGCCGATCAGTGGAGCGGTCAATCCCAAGCCTCGGAAACCTCACCGGCGCGCCACCGTCCGAGAACGAGCCGAGAGGCACAAGAGGCTAGCGAGAGGAGTCGTCTCTCTCGTGCGTGCCCTAGGTCAGGATGGAAAGAGCGAGGGGTAAACCATTCTGGCACGATGAAATCCTCCGCACGGTGACGCAGCGTATCATATAGGTGAAGGAGAAAGAGATTTCTCTTTTATTATTATTATTATTATTATTATTATTATTATTATTATTATTATTATTATTATTATTATTATTATTATTTATTTTCCTCCAAACTTGACCTGGGGTGAAAGTGGGTTGGACCTTTCCTCTTTCTTTCTTTCTTTCTTTCTTTTCTTTTTTTTTTAATTTTTTTTTATTTTTTTTTTAAGGCGGGGAGTGGGGTTTGGATTTTGGAAGACTAGGGATGGTAATTTTTTTCGATCCGATAAGTATCCGACTTGACCCGAGTCTAATAGAGTGGATAAAATTCGACCCGCCTAATTTATAAACGGATATGAATTATATAAAAAACCCAACTCGGGTTCGGGTCGGGTACGGATAGTAGTACGTCCCAATCCGAACCCGACCCGTTTATATATAAAAAAAAATTATATTTATAAAATATTTAAGTAAATTTGATATGGGACGAATATATCCGATCCGACCCGACTCGACCCGACCCGTTTAGCTTTTAAATAAACTAAATTTTATGAGACCGAATATACCCGACCCGACCCGATCCACATATAATTTTTTTATACCCGACCTGAGATGGGTATGGGATGGATAATTTTTTAGCGGAACGGATATGGATTTTGGATGACCCGATCTAAACCCAACCCGTTGCCATCCCAGGAAGACTGAACATTAATTAGAAGCCCAAGTTTATTTATGTATCAATAATTGGACCAAGCTTGATCGTATAAATAGTTTGAAATTAATTTCGAGCTTATAAAAATTGAGATAATATGATTGATAATCGGTATGCCTATATTGATTCACTTTGAGTTTCAAATCGAGATAAAAACTAGGCTAATTGATTGCCATGAAAATTATAAATCAAGTTAGTAATAAATCCTAGCTTGGTTTAAATCTGGCTCGATATTAATGCTCAATTTGATTATATTTTTAAATTTTTTATTATTTATTTCTAAAAATACTTTATATTTTTTAGTTTTTATTATATAATAAAAATAAAAAAATATAAAACATATTCGATAAGTATACATTATTTTATATATTAAAAATAAAATCTAAATTACTCAATCAAATCACTTGTTCGAATCAATCATCTAATAGTTCTATCTTCAATTACATCCATCTTTTATCAAGAGCCATGTGTAGTAGCTAGGATAAGGACGAGACATTAACCTCATCTTCAACAATCATATTTTCATTTATATACTCAATAATAAAATTATCCTCTTATACTTTCTTTGTTATATAATTATAAATTGTACCTGCAATTATAGCAATTTGTGCCTACTTTTGTAAGGAATATGGATGCATCTCTTTTAAAATAAAAAATCACTTCTTTAATACTTTAAAACAATAATCAATCATATTTTATCGAGATTACTTACGGTAATTGAATACTCTCTGTCTATTTTTAGTTATCGTTCCTTTACTTAATAGTTTTGAAGATGATAACATTTATCACGATAAGTTGCAAGATAGTCGTGCATATTTGTGAAGCTAAGGTCAACTACATAATACTTGCTCTTTGATAGATTGGGAAATCTATATTCATTTATAATTGTTGGTACAAAATTCCGAGTCATTCGCCATTCCTTTCCAACATAATAGGATAAAAATGAGTAATATATCAAATGAGCAAGCACATAAAACATTTTGAGTTACTATAGTTTTCCTCTCTTGATAAAAAAATCTGGTTGCTGAAGGGTATGTAAACATTAATATGCGTTACATCAATAGCATGCACATCAACCATTTTACTCGATATCAAAATAACAAAATAATTTTATTAACTTTAAACAATAATATGGACATATGAAAATACCTTGAAATAAGGATGGTATTTTGGTTTATAACAAATTTCTAGAAGAGTTTTAGCAAAAGAAAGTAGTACCATAAGCTCCTTTGCATATTAAACAACTACCTTCAGTGTCTTTCCAAAATGGTTATTGATTGTCTATCCAAAATGTTGAAAATGATCTGCTACTATTCAATTCGACTCTCTTTGGCTAATTATCATTAAGAATATGGTAAACTTTTCTTCAACACTTACAAACCGACAACCATGCAATATATTTTTTTGTCTCAAGTTAGACCAAAAGTGAAAGAAAATAAGATTGTCCATCCTAAATAAATCTATATATCTATCTGGATTTCCAAGAATTATCCTCATAACAGATACCGTACCGATCAAATTATCATTCCAATATAATTGCTTGCATATATACAAATTGTGGTACTTTAGTTGTTGCTCCAACAACAAGCTTTATAGCATCATCTTCGTTTTCATCAAAAAAAAGGAAAGTCCTTTATTCCCTCCTCATCACTAGAATAAGAAATATTTATTAGATTTAAAATATAATATATGGTCTAATTATCATCTTATCATATTCAAATTTTGAATCAACCTTATATATTGGATCATAATCTAATTAATTAAAGAAAACTATTCTTGATAAAACTGAACAAACAGAACTAGAGTGAAACTTTAATTAAGGTTTTAATCTTCTAATGGGAGAGACATATGCAGCTAAATATAAAGGTTATCTGGTCCCTTTTTTCTAACTCTCATAACAGTGGTGAACGGTTCTCCATCGATCGTCCATATAAGGAGAAGAGGGTGAGGAGAGAGAAGACTAGTCACCTCGCTAAGAAGGAGGGACATCTCAAGGACTGCACGATCTACAGACCGAAATAATGGCTCAAGGTATGTCTTCCGTAATTTATGATTTTGCATATATATAAAAGCATGATTCAGGTTTAAAGGATTAAAGGTTTATGCAACATGTGATATCAAAGCCATGGTTTCGTGCTTTATATTCATGCAAGAATTTAAGGTAAATTTTGGCTTAATTTCAAAATATTAAAATTATATTTTATATTTTGTGATTAAATTAAAAGTTAAAAATTAGTTTTGATTTCCTTATAAAATTAAAATAAAATCTTTCTTATAGAAAGATTCCAATTCCCTTTCCCATCCGGCCACCCACCAAGTGGTCCGTGACAGAGCCACCATACTGAAATCCATCCAATTATTATGTTTTATTTATTTATTTGTATGGAATTATAGTTTAAATCAATAAATAAATGGATAAATAAAATATATATAAAAGGGTGAAGCCAGTGTTTTGGATAACATACCTATAATTTCTCCTCTAAGTCACCGATAAAACCGGCTATGGAGGGTGGCTGACCTTGGTGGAGAGGCAGCGATCGATGGTCGTGGGTGTGTCCTAGTGGCCGGGAATAGTCAGCGAACCACCAGCCGGGGTCGATGCCAAGCTTGGACCACCGACAATAGAATTTCGATGGTGATCAGAAGTGAAGAACAAATAAAAAAAAAACCCGAACCTCTTCTTTCTAGTGGTTTCCCTCTCTTAACCACTAGCAAGCCGATGGTGGCTGGCTTGAGAGGCAAGTGGCCACCAAGAAGGGCTCCAGTGGTCGATTTTCCGTGGTGATCGGAAACAAAATTGGTCCATATAGATGGTCTTCCTAGTGGCTCCTAGCCATCATAAGGTCGGTGACAGGGTCGCTGGCAACTGGGGGATGGCTGCCGGTGGTAGGGTTCGATCGGCGACCCTCCATGGGGGAGATCTCGAGCTCAAAGCCGCCATTAATGGCAGTTTGGAAGGATTGATTGGAAGAAGAATGGGAGGAAGGAGGAAAGGTTAACGAGTTTGGCTTCGGGTTTTGGGTTTCAACCTGTTTAAAACCTAAATCTATTAATCAATATAGTTAAGCCCAATCCTTAAATAGATTGAACCCAACACATTTGGTCAATTTTAATTTGGATTAAGAAAATTTTTAAAATTTAACCCCTATAAAAGTTTAAATTACATATAAGTCCAAATTAAAATTACATTTAGGTCCCTATCAATTTTTAATTCTATTTTATAGTAAGCCCCCTATATTATCTACTATTTATAGTTTAGCCCTTTCTTATTGAATTTTATTAAAATCGCTATAACTTGCTCATTTTATATTCAATTTAAGTAATTTTTAAGCCGATGGACTCGTAATGGTTTGAAAAATATTTTGAGTGAGTTCTTCATAAATAATAAGATATTTAAATATTTTTAAAATTATTTATATATAATTTTATTTATTATTATATTGTTCAAGGATGTTTTTATGTAGCCCCAAAGAGCTTGGAGTACTCTATGAATTTTAAGTAGATGAGTTTTTGAGGGTTGATAGTTTTCTTTCTCATTATATTGTAAAATTATATAAATGTGTGTCTATTATAGTTGACCTAAAGGTGACTATAATAAGATATAAAATTGATAGTTATAGATTGACCAACATAAATTACATAAAGACGGAGAGTTCTACACCCAAAGATGGGAATAATCTTAGATTTTTATAATCATAGTTGGTTAAACCACTGAAGGTGTACCTAATATAATAGATCATAATTTAAATATAAATATATATTTATGCCATAATTACTATTGTTGCTTACATATTTTATATTATTATTTATTATGAAAACTTTTATATTTATGATTTATGTAATGCATGTCTTGGCATTATTATATTTAAATTTATGATTAAATTAGTTATAATACTTATTATATACTATAATTCACGTCCAAAGATATTTTATAGCTATATAATAAGTATTATTGGTATAATTATTATTTTTAAAAAGTAACTATACGATATTCTTCTATTTACAACTATAACACTTTACTCTCATCATATCTAACCAATATTTCCATAATGAATGAATCAAATTATCCTGATTAGCATGAGTAGCTTTTTATTATTATAGGATGTCTAAACTTAGATTTGGCTCTTCGTAAATCTTAACCTGATCTACTAACTTTCATTAGTTCTCCTGATCAAAAGGAATTATATAAAAAGTGAGAGTATTCTAATAAATTCTCTCATGATCATTAAGAGCTCTATAAAGAGAGACATAAGAAGATCTATTCCTAATAATGAATTAGCTTCTTGGTATCTTTTTTTTATAGAGCAATAATTTATCAAATCAAATAAAGCCATAGCTGGTATCCTAATGAACAAGTTAACCTTTATAAAATATGATAAGATTTCTGGAGTGTGGAAGCACATTATAGAAATTCACGATATAGCTATAAAACTAAATGATCTAGAAATGACAGTATCTAAAAATTTTCTTGTCTAGTTTGTTCTCAACTCTTTTCCATCATAGTTTACTCAATTTAAAATCTACTATAACACATAAAAAATCATGGTCAATGAATGAGCTTATATTCTAATATGTGCAAGAAGAAAAGAGATTGAGACAGGAAGAGATTCTAGTTGCCCGTATGGTTTTTAAGAAGTAATTTAAAAGAAAGAAGGTGAAGAAAGAAAATAAAGGATCGAACAATCCACCAAAGAAAGGTTCACACAAATTGAAATATTTTTTCTATAACAAGGATAATGCAAGATGACTCTAGGGATGCTAGATATACATAAAATAACAATAAACTAATTTTTTAAAATTTTTTTAGGAATTATTTCAGAGGCTAAAGTCCTGAAAAAAAGTAAAGACTAGCAGGAAAGACAAGTAATCACAATAACTACGATACCCGCAAGTAAACTCATGCATAATAATAAAAGGACCTCGAGGATTGAGAAACCCCCAGTTAGGATAGTTTACCTTCAATTAAATCAGAAATTAGGAGGGGGAAAGGCTTGTACCTGGCAACGATTGAATATCATGTTGAAGACGGGGTCACTCAGCACTCTGGATTGTCACTTGGATGATCAGCCTGTTGTCGGCGAATCAGTCAGCTTTTTATCAGTTTGGTTCGGAAAGCAAAGAAGGTCTCTTCCTTGGAGTTGAGCACCAGAAGGATCCTACACACATCACGGGTTAGGTTTACAGAAATCAAGAAAAATACTAAACAGGGTGAAGATGGAAGAGAGAAGGTTGATGGCTGTTGGAGATGTGGTGGCCTGCTTGGAGAAGGGGATGCCTGATCTTGGATGAGGGGCGTTTGGAAGCAAGGAGGGCGTCTTGGCTGGATGAAGAAGGCTGGACAGCTTGGATTAGAGGGAGGAGAGAGATTAGTAGGGTCGGCTAGGGTTTGTAAAGTAACAACATAACCACATGTCTTACACCCACTCCAAGAAGGAGGGACTATTGAACTAAATCACTCAAAAGTTTGTATTCATGAAAAGAGAGTTCATTACAAGAGGGGGAGGGGGTGGGTATTTATATGCTCACCCAAGTCCTCTCCTTATAAGAATAGGAGTACAAGTTTTTTTCAAAATAAAATACAAAAATAACTTGGACCAAAAGACTAGTCTCCTGGTAGAAGTAGGCTGGCTGGTTCCTCTTTGAACTGGGAAGCTTCCTTGGGCTTGGGCTAGATGAGGCGCCACTCATGAAAGGGGCTTGGGCTGGGGCGCCATATCTTGAAGGGCCTGGGAGGGGGCGCTAGCTTTAATGGGCCAAGGCCTGGGCGCTGATATTGGGTAAGGTGTCAATCTGGGAGGGCGCTCCACCTGGGCTTGGCAGCATGAAGGCCCACATCTTGGGCGGCATAGCTAGGAGGTGCCTGGCAGGGGTCCAGGTACTTGAACTCAGCTCTGGTGGAGTGGCCTTGTAAATGCTGTGGTCTGGCAATCCTCTTCTTGTACAAAACTTGACTAGAAACAAACTTACATGTTGCCCAGTAAGCAACCCAAGAGGGGGGGTGAATTGGGTCTCTAAAAAACAATTACTTGATACAATGCAATAGTATAAATAGTAATCCAACAATTAATCAAAATACTATAAATTCAAATGCAATGCTCTTAAGTAAATGTGCAGTTGAAATAAAAAGCAATAAATGTAAAAGCAATAAGAAGAGACAAGCAACCACAAAGACAAAGAAATATAGTGGTTCGGTGCTATCCAATACACCTACATCCACTCCCCAAGATCCCCTTGGAAATTCACTATAATCTTAGCTGATTAGTTTTCCGGGCTCACTAATCAAAACTCGACTTGTTTTCACAAGGCTCACAAGTCAAAACCTCACTTGGTTTTACGGGCTAACCAAGAACCTAAATGGTTTTAAGGCTCACCACCAACCTCCCTTGGTTTTTCGGGCTAACCAAGAACCTAATTGGTTTTCAAAGGCTCACCAATAATCTTCCTTGGTTTCAAAATAAGCTAACCAAGAACCCTTACAACAAATAATAGTTTGAAGTAAAGAGAATAAAAGCTTTGTAATAAAAAGCGGGTATCTCTTTGAAGCTCGAAGTTGTGATGCTTTCAACTTGATGAAGCCTCTTTGATTACTCAAGAATGGTTGATCTTTAATGCTCTTGAAGGCTCTTGAATGCTTGGAGGCTTGCTTTTGCTTAAGAGTGGTTGAACTTCAAAGAATAGATGTGAATGCTCTCTTTTCTTCTCTCTTGGATATTTCTATTTCATTTCCATCAATAATATTATGTTTTGATTTGATTTGGAGCATATAAATACCTTTCCAAGGCCTCAAATCTAGTTTCTAGCCGTTAGACTCAAAAATCTAGCTGTTGGGGGGTAAAAAGGTCGAGTTCTGTATTTGAAAAACTAGCCGTTACTATTTCCAGAACTCCATGTGTCGACACTTCAGGCTATGAGTCGACACTTCAGGTCAACACTTGAACTTCTTGAGTCGACACCCAGTTCAAATATCTTCAATATGGCTCTCTGGAAATCTCAGATGTGTCGACACTTCCTCAGGTGAGTCGACACTTTGAGTCAACACTTCATATCCATGTGCCGACACTTCTGCGGTTCATCTTTAGCAAGTTCTGTGACTTGAAAATCTCAAGCGATGAGCTAATCCACGTGTCAACACTTTGAGTCGACACTTCAAGTCCATGTGTTGACACTTCAGCTGTGCCATCTAAAACTTTCTTTGCGTACCGGCTTGAGTCGACACTTCACTTCCATATATCGACACTTAGTATCATGTGTCGACACTTTGAGTCGACACCTCACTGAAATCTTCACAAAAATACCTGAACTTGTGCTGAATCAAACTTATTCTTCACTCAAGTATCCATTCAAGCAAATTTTAACTTTCCAAGCCTTCTTTGAGTAGATCTTTCATCTAAACTTGGCTTCTTTAATCAAACAATCATTTTTCAAATTTGTGAGCACCTTTTTCTATAAAAACACATTTCAAAGAAATCATTAATACTCAACTTATACTTAATCATTTTGCTTATCATCAAAATCAATAACGGAGTCAACATTCTCCCCCTTTTTGATGATGACAAAACCTTTAAGTATAAATTGCATAAAAAACTTTTTAAAAGAATTTATTAAGGTGCAAAGAGCTAAATGCAATAGGTGTGTCAAAGTAATTTGCAAAATTGATATGATGTATCAGAGAAAGTGTAATATAATGATTAAGAGTGTCAGAGCTTGTTATAATGATCAAGAGTATCAGAACTTTGGGAAATATAAGACATAAACTTATGTATCGTGATACTCTACAAGAAAACATATTTAGGAGAGACAAAAATTTAGCAATAAACAAGGCTCCCCCTGAATTGATGATTCATAAATGAGTTTGTAAATATTTTTTCAAACACTTAAAGAAGGAATTTAAGATGAAATTCAATTCAGATAAGATTTTCAATGTAAACAAAGTATTGCTCCCCCTTACTTAAGGAATTTGTAAACAATTTCTAATTCAAGTTCAACTAAGTTTTCAAAATAGTTTTCATAAAATTTTTTTAAATATAGTTACTCTTATTACCCCTTGCACATCACATTTATACTTTAGTACTATTACTCTCTCTTTTTGTTATCATTAAAAAGGTAGGAAGATAAATAGGCAAGACATTCAAGATATAGTATTGAAGTACAATAAGAATTCAATAAGACAATGAAATACTAAGGAAAGTTAAAGCATTTCACTCATTTTCACTCATTTGAAATCATACAACATGTAAACTAATATTTCGTTTAAAGTCAGAATTTGTACAAAACATACAAAAGATGTATAAAAGTAAACTATCTAAACATACAAAGATATCATAATCCTCATCCTTATCATCATCAGAAGATTCGATCTCAATCGATCCAGTATCAGTAAAAGAGCGAGCTCGAGGCCACATCGATATGAGATCTTGGAAGTGGATCTTGGTTGGTTGAGGAGGAGTATGACGATCACGTCCTCTGCGTCGAGCATACGTCCGACCTCTGGCTAGAGTATAAGAGATGGAGGCAATGTCCTTAACAGAAACAGAACAGATCGATGTGACAATCTCTACGATTGTCGAAAGTAGTGTACGATCAAAGGATGGACCAGAATCAAGATACTGAAAGCCAGGTGTGTAAAAACCTAGCTCTCGGATAAGAGAGGATGTATGGATGGTAGATGTATCGACAATGGGTGTATCAAATATAGATGTATCAGTTGATGATAAGATACGTGTATCAATGATAGGCGTATCAGCTGAGGAATGAATAGGTGAATTGCAATCGGTGAATCAATAGTAGGACTGTCAATAATGGGTGAATCAATAACAGGTGACAGAATAGGAATCGGAATATGATCATTTGATCTGGATGGAGGAGAAGATAGGACTGGAGTCTGAGTAGGTGAATTGGAAGGATCACAAGTGGGACTCTTAGGCAAGTTTGCAGTCACCTCTGCCATTGGCTCTGAAATTAGATCTGGAAAGTCGAATCCATCAGAGTCAGTCTTCTCATCATCATTATCTTCATCACTGTTATCAATAACTGGTGCTAGAGCAGGTGGAGCTGTATCAAAAACTGGAGTACTCCCTGTAGGTCTGGACAGTGCAGTCAGAATAGTTGAGATGCCATCACTCAGTCCACTGCGGCTCTCTCTGGTCTCAGCAATAAAATAGTCAAGATGCTGTCTAATGATCAAAACATCTATCTCAATGTACTTGACTCTATCCAATAGACTCTCTATAGCTCCTGGAGTATCCGACTGAACTGGTTGAGGCTGTGAAGTAGGCTCAGACTGAGAAGCGGCCTCTGGCTGTGCTGCTGTCTCAGGCTGACTCTCTAGAAGAGATGCCTCTGTAGGTCCTACCTCGCTGGAAAGGATGTGCTCCTCTTCTGCATCATCATCATCATTAACTCCGTCGTCAACCTAACTAGATACTCGACATCTCCACTAGCCTCGGAACAGATGATAACCTATCCGATATAATGACTTGATGTCATAAACATCAGTATGAAGTAGCATGCGGAAGGGCTCATCTTCAAAACTGACACCATACTCCCTGAACAATAAAGTCAACCCCATCCCGTAGGGTAAGCAGAGTTGCTGACTCGTCGAAGCCTCCATCATCTGATGAACCGTGAGCACTGGAAGGCAGACGGGCGTGCGCTGTACCAATGAGACCATCACGAGCAACTCCTGCTCAGTGATGTAATCGAATCATCCGATCTTCGGTAGAAGGATCCGGAAGACAATATGGTGCAATAGTCTCATCTTCGTAGACAAACAGGATGCAGGCACGGTGGCTCCCTCAGGCAAAATGTCTAACTTGAATATACACTGGAGACCACTCACTCTATCAATCAGGCTATCAATAACTGACCCAGTCATAGGAATATCCCACACTATGCTCAATATCTCTGAAGTAACTAGGATATCCCTGCCTCTCACATGAGCTAACCAACCATCATTCTCACGGGCTAGTGATCCGTAAAACTTCTGAATAAGCCCTGGGTAATATCTCTTGCTCAGAGAATAGAAGGATGTCAAACCAGTATCTCGAATCCATTGTCCGATCCTGAAGTGCTGCTGGTCGACGAAACTAAAATCCACATGGCATCTTCCGATGACCGTCTTCGAACTCATTCGGCTAGAAGCTGTAAAAAGAGGTCGAGTAGGTGGATCTAGAGCTCTAGCCTCATGTATGGCCTTGGTTCTTCGCTCTTCTTCCTGATTGGACAGCCGAGGGTGACGGACTACTTGTTTCCGGGGTCCCATTGCACAGAATAAGGATTTGAACAACTTTGGAGGGGAAACCTAGGGTTTCTAGGGTTCAAATTGGAAATGGGAGGCTGAATGTCGCTAAAGCCAAACCAAAAAGCATCCTAACCAAAGAATCAAAGGGTTTTGAGCACGAAATGGAGGGAAGGAGGAGTGTGGAGAAGCTTAGGGTATGTGTTGGCTCGAGTGGGGAGGAAAAATGGAAGGAAAATACTTCGGAATGCCCTTATTCTTGCTAGGTATCATTGATGGCTCCCTATACTCCACAAGGTCTGAAATATTGAAGGTTGAACTAATACCTAACTCGGGTGGCAACTTGAGCACATAGGCATTGGATTCAATTCTCTTTATTATTTTAAAAGGTCTAGCTTCGCAAGCATGTAGTTTCTTTACGGTCCTTAGAGGGAACCGCTCAAGCCTAAGCCTAATGATTATATAATCTCCTGTTGACTCCACTAATTGATTTTGATGATAAGCAAAATAGTTAAGTATAATTTGAGGACTAATGATTTGCTTTAAGTGTGTTTTTATTGAAAGGATGCTCACAAAATTTGAAGAAGCCTAATTATGTTGAAGAACCAAGTTTGAATGGAATGATTGCACAAAACAAGACTTGGACACTCAAAGAAATGGTTGAATAGATGACTAAGGCAAATGAAAACATGTTCCAGCACAAGTTTAGCAATTTCTGCACCTTTTTGATGATGTGTCGGCACATGACATGATGTGTCGACACATGAAGATGAAGTGCCGACTCAGGCCAGTACGCTGCAATGTTCAAATGGCATAGATGATGTGTTGACACATGAACCTTATGTATCGACTCCAAGTATCAACACATGGATCAATACATCGCTTGAGAATTTCAAGCCATAGAACTTGCAAAAGTTGAAGGAACAGTTGATGTGTCAATACATGGACCTTATGTATCGACTCAATGTGTCGACTCAACTGAGAATGTGTTGACTCAGCTGATTTTTCCAAAAAATTTGAATGAAATATTTTGAACTTGTGTCGACTCAAAAAGAACATATGTCGACATAATGTGTCGACACATAAAGAGGAAGTGTCGACACATGGAGTTCTAACAACAGTAACGGCTAGTTTTTTCAAGCGCATAACTCTCTCAAATGCCCTCCAACAGCTAGTTTTTCAAGTATAACAACTAGATTTCAGTTTTGGGGGCTTGGGAAGGTATATAAAGGCTCCAAATCAAATCAAGAAAATGAGATTGAATTTCCAAAAAGAGTTTAGAGAGAAAAGAAGAGAGAAGAGCCTTAACTCCTATTCATTCAAAGCTCAACCACTCTCAAGCAAAAGGAAGCCTTCCAAGCATTCAAAACTATCAAGTGCATTGAAGATCATTCAATCTTGGATACTCAAAAGGCTTCAATAAGAGCAAAGCAATACTACATCGAGCTACATCGACTTTTTTGCTTTGTTATTGAAAGCTTATATTGGTTCTTTATTTCTCCATCTTATATCTTGTAAAGGTTATTGGTTAGCCTATTGGAAAACCAAGTGAGGTTATTGGTAATCCTTGAAAACCAATTAGGTTGGTGGTTAGCCCACAAAACCACTAAGGTTCTTGGTTAGCTCGGAAAACCAAGGAAGGTTTTTGGTTAGCCTTGTGAAAACCAATTAGATTCTTGGTTAGCCCGTAAAACCAAGTGAGGTTGTGACTTGTAAGCCTTACAAAATAAGTTGGATTTTGATTAGTGAGCCCGGAAAACTAATCGGCTGTAATCATTGGATTATAGTGAATTCCCAAGAAAATCTTGGAGAGTGGATGTAGGTGCATTGTTGGCACCGAACCACTATAAATTGTTATGTTTGTGATTGCTTGTTCTCTCCCTCCTTGCTCTTTACTTTATTGCTTATTGCTTTTAATTTCCGCTGCACTACTACTTTAGAGCATTGCACTTTAATTTTAGTACCTTGTTGAATTGAATTGCATATCTTGTCTTGTGAAGTTTGCTACTTGTATTATCAAGCTTAGCTTTTAATTTTTTTTTGAGACCCAATTCATTCCCCCTCTTGGGTTGCTCTTTGGGCAACATCCCCTGCAGAAAATTCTTTAGCTCTTTTTGAGAATTAGCCAAGTTTTTATAAAGTTCATTACTTATGTTAATCTTTTGACTAATTTTCTTATGTAAATTCCTAATATGCTGTGCAAATGACTTAGCTGACTCAGAGACTCGTGCATGCAAGGGCAAGGGGATCAGGTCAAGAGGTTTGTTGGGTTTGTAACCTTGAACAATCTCAAATGGGCTCTTACCTATGGATCTATTGACAGAACTATTATAGGAAAATTCAGCTCGGGATAAAAGAAGGTCCCAATTCCTGGTATTTTTACCTATAAGGCATCTAAGTAGATTTCCTAAACTTCGGTTCACTATCTCGGTTTAGCCGTTAGTTTGAGGGTGGTAGGCTGTGAAAAATTTAAGCTTGGTTCCTAACAAGTGCCAAAGGATCTTCCAGAAGTAACTGGTGAAATGGATATCCCTATCGGATGCTATGGTTTTAGGAAGGCCATGTAACCTAACCACATGATTAAGAAAGAGTCGGGCAACCTTGGAGGCATCAAAGGTCTGAGAGCAAGGTATAAAATGGGCCATCTTTGAAAACCTATAGACCACTACATAGATGAAATAATGTTTTCTTAGGGTCTTAGGTAGTTCTAGTACAAAGTCCATGCTAAGGTCTTGCCATGGACAATCTGGTACAGGTAAAGGGGTGTATAAACCAGTGTTTTATTTCTGCTACTTGGCAACAGTGCAAGTTCTACACTTGGACACAATGTAGGCAACATCCCTCTTCAAGCTTGGCCAAAAGAACTGGTCCTCTATAGCTAAGATGGTTTTATTTCTACCAAAGTGACCAGCGAGACCTCCTGCATGGATTTTCCAAATTAAGAATTCTCTAAGTGAATCCTAGGAATACAGAGTCTATTATTTCTAAAAAGATAACCATCTTGGAGGGTGTATTCATTATGGAAACTAGATGGTCCTTGGTTAAGTGTTACCCAGGTGGCTTCCTAAGAGGGGGGTGAATTGGGATTAAAAACTTTTCACAATTATGTGCACTTTGAAATTCTTTTAGTATTGTGGTGCAATATGCAATGAGGAAGTAATTAAGTAAAACAATAAAGCAATAAGAGCAAAAGCACAAATACAAAGAGATTTAGAGTGGTTCGGAGCAACCGACTCCTACATCCACTATCCAAGCACCACTTGGGATTTTCACTATATCTCCTAACTAGAATACAGTCAGATTGTTTTACCAGGCTCACAATCCAAACCTATACACTTTGGTTTTACCGGGATCACCAAAGAAACCCAAACTCCCTTTGGTTTTAAACGGGATTACCAAAAAAAACCCAAACACTTGGTTTTATACCGGGATCACTAAGAACTCAACTTAGGTTTTCACAGGGCTCACCTAAAAACCTTCAACCCTCTCTTAAGACACAGCCCCTTGCTGTTCTTAGAGAGAAAACAAAGATAGATAAAAGATAAACAACCAACTACAACAAATCAAGTTTGTTTAAGTGTTGCCGATGTAGATCAAAATGAAGCCTAGCTTTGAATGCTCTTTAATGCTCTTCAAGCTGCTTCTTTGCTTCTTCAATGAGTGGATTCAATGATGGAGTAGAGTTGGTGAAGCTTTGAATCCTAACTTGAAAGCTCTTGAAGTAGGTGGGTGAAAGACTTGAAAGCTCTTCAATATCTCAAGATAATTCCATAATAATGCTCTAATAATAATTTTAATCCTTCAAAAATAATCCCTTTTATAGTTTTCCAAGAGATATGGCCATTGTAGGGCCAAGAAATTCATGAAAGAGCTGTTAGAGATGAAATGGAGTTCAAAAATTAACTTCAACAACTAGTCATTGGAGTGTAGAAAATGGCTACACAAGTCGGCTCAACATTTACGAGTTGGCTCGAAGTCTCAGACAGTTCAAAATAAATTTCTGTAAGAATCAGCTCTTCATACTGGTGTCGGCTCTTGCCTTCAATCAATTCAAAATGATACATACCTAGAGTCGCTCTTTAGGTCAGAGTCGGCTCGAGTTCTTAGTCCATCAAAATTCATAACTCTGGACGAGTCGGCTCTTGGGATAGGAGTCGGCTCGAGATCTCAGGCTTCAGAAAACTGTTTTCTTTCATGAGTTGGCTCTTGGGTAGGAGTCGGCTCTTGATACTGAAACTCTGAAATTTTCTCCGTGCCATGCCACAACGAGTCGGCTCTTGTTCCATGAGTCAGCTCTTGCAAAGTCTTCAATTAATGCTTCAAGCTTCTCCAAAACTCTGCAACATTTGAATCATATAAGAGCTAATCTACATACTTTTAATTTTAAAATTTTCAGCCCATTTTACAAGATCACAAGAATGACAACACTAGGGCTTTTACAAGTTCAAGTTCATAAAACTTCATACATAATTGAATTACCTTCCAAACAATTTGAAAACCATTTGAAACTAAAGGTAACCAATTTCCTGCAAAACATCTTAAGTAATTTGAGAGAATTAGTATTAAATGCATGCTCCAATGTTTTGTGATAATTAAAATCATTCCAAGGGTCAACATTAAGGGATTGAAAAATTTCACTAAAGTCTGGGCATGTCTCATATTGTCTTTTTAATCGGTCGAATCCAATGACTTCAGTTCTGACAGTGTTCAAAAGCAAGGCACGACGATTAAGGGCATCAGCTACTTTGTTCTCAGTTCCAGCTGGTGTTTTAGTATAAAGGTATAGGTTTGGATAAACTCTACCCATTTGAATGCATAGGGTTCAACTTTTTCTGGGAGTTTAGGAATCGGAGTGCTTCATGGTCAGAGTAAAGGACAAACTCCTGGGGTAGTAGATAATGTCTCCAGTATTTAAGGGCTTGTACTACTGCATAGAATATCTTATCTGATGGGAACCCGAGAGTTTATTTGAGTTCCTTAGTACTGAGTCACTTGTAATAAAGTGAGGCAATTGAGTCCTGTAATAAACTAAGACAACTGAGTCCAGTTGAATCCACTTAGTTAGGTCTAGTCATTTTTAGTCCAATCAAGTCCAATCGAGTCCATGTAGTTTTCATTCAAGTCATGTTCAAGAGGAGAGTCAGTAAACCAGGAGATTCATTAGGCCCCCCCAACTAGAGTTGGACTTCAGGCACCTGGGCCCTTTCATGCCGCCAAGCCCACAGGGAAGCGCTCCCTCCAACCCATGAAGATGGCGCCCCAGTCCAAGCCACCCCAGCCCAGTGCCCTAGCCTAAGCCCAACACTTGAGGTTTCTTGGCCCTCAAGTTAGGGTTTCTTGACCCTTAAGTCATGTAACCTGGGTGAATCTATAAATACCCCACCCCCTCTTGTATTTTTCTTCATGCCATGGATTAATAAAATTTCTTGAGTTTTTTCAACTTACTGTATGATTTACTGTGTGAGGGTATCTGTGTGATCCCTATTGTTCTGTGTGAAGGATATCCGTGTGATCCCTATTGTTCCTAAGGGTATCTGTGTGATCCCTTTGCTGCCCCAGCCTCCTGCACCCTGCCTCCAAAGCTCCAACGAAGCCCTAGCTGCCCTTTTCTTTCTCCTTCCAAGTAAGCCCTAATCCTTGGTTACTTCTACACTCGCCAGCAATCCGATCCCTGCATCCTGTCCCGCATCAGTTTGGTATCAGAGCCCAGAGGATTATGGTTTTCTCTTCCTCCCTGGCTCCACATCCTTCCTCCCATCCAGATCCCCCTCACCAGCCCCTCCATTTTCTCTCTCCCCTTATTCTCTATTTCTTCTTCTTTTCTCTTCCCCTAACCTTCTTCTTCCTCCCACTAGTCCGTTTGAGAATAAAGCCCCTCATCACCAATCGACAGCCAACTCGTTTGCCTCCAAACAAGGTCATCTCATCATCAACCGTCGACCTCTCCATGCGCTTCCATCATTGTCGACCGAGGTCCATCTCAGCACCTCCGACATCGCTGCCGACTCTGCTGCTTCCCTTCCATCCGAAAGTTAGAGTAGCCAAAGCAAGCGACGCCATCCCACCTTCACAATGCCTGTACGATGCCTCGGCCTCCTTCCTTGCTGTCGTCAACCTTTCCCCACCACCGTCCGACTGCCTCCCACCACCGCACAACCAAACTCCAAGCCCCGTCTCCTCCGGCATGCCCAATCCTTCATCTCCCTAACTAGATCCTGCCGGATCCCCTTGCTGCCGTGATGCCTCCTCGTTCGCCACCATCGAGCTAGATCTGACCGCCCCAAGGAAGATCCCCCTTCCCCTCCTGCACCGACGCTGCCACTCCGATCACTGGACTCCTCGGATTCGCTTCTCCATTGCACCAGGAAGCAGTGTATCGGACGAGGCCCAGGTCCTTCCCGCCATCGCTAGAGGGTGTTTGATCCCATCCGTCCTCTCTAACCTGGAGCACCGACACGGTAACACCCCTTAGTCCACCACTCTGTCCTCCGCGCCATCTCCGTACAACACCGACACCGGCAAAACCCCTCCACGAGCATCCCCTGTTTCCGGTATTCATCTGTGAGAAGGAGAGTCCAGCGCAAGAACGTGAATGCAACTTCCTTCCCTGTTGCCGACTTCAGAGTTGCATGATTTTTAGGGCACATGAATTTCAAAGTAGTTTAAAGATCTATGAAGCATAGTTTTTAGAGCAGATTAAAATTAAAACATGGATCTCAAAGCTGCACAAATTTCAGAGTTGCACGATTCTCAAAGCAGATCCTCTTCTTTATTCCAAGCTTATTTGGGTATATTTGGGTTTATTTGATTGGATCTATTTTATGGATTTGTCTCTTTGGATATGCTTGGATTCGGTCCCATCAAAGCCCCCGCTAAGCCTGACTCGACGAAGTCGAGTTCTCCCCACTCTAGGAGAATGATGGGGACCTGAGAGTCTATTTGAGTTCGTTAGTACTGAGTCACTTGTACTAAAGTGAGCCAATTGAGTCCTGTAATAAAGTGAGACAATTGAGTCCACTTAGTTAGGTCTAGTCATTTTTAGTCCAGTCAAGTCCAATCAAGTCCATGTAGTTTTCATTCAAGTCATGTTCAAGAGGAGAGTCAGCAAACCAAGAGATTCATCAGGCCCCCCAACTAGAGTTGGACTTCAGGCACCTGGGCCCTTTCATGCCGCCAAGCCCATAGGGAAGCGCTCCCTCCAACCCATGAAGATGGCACCCCAGTCCAAGCCACCCCAGCCCAGTGCCCTAGCCCAAGCCTAACACTTGAGGTTTCTTGGCCCTCAAGTCAGGGTTTCTTGACCCTCAAGTCATATAACCTGGGTGAATCTATAAATACCCCACCCTCTCTTGTATTTTTTTTTTATGCCATGGATTAATAAGATTTCTTGAGTTTTCTCAACTTACTGTATGATTTATTGTGTGAGGGTATCTGTGTGATCCCTATTATTCTGTGTGAAGGATATCTGAGTGATCCCTATTGTTCCTAAGGATATCTGTGTGATCCCTTCGCTGCCCCAGCCTCCTGCACCCTGCCTCCAAAGCTCCAACGAAGTCCTAGCTGCCCTTTTCTTTCTTCTTCCAAGCAAGCCCTAATCCCTGGTGACTTCTATGCTCTCCAGCGATCCGATCCCCGCATCCTGTCCCGCATCATTATCATAGGTTGAGTACCTAAGCTTAGCTTCATTAAGTTTTTCATAAAAGAAGGCTACTGGATGATATTCTTGACTCAAAACTCCTCCTATGCCTACTCCCGATGCATCACAAGCTACCTCAAAAATATTGGAAAAATCAGGTAACCTCAAGATCGGTGCTTATGTCATCTTATTCTTAATCTCTAGGAAGGCTCTATCAGTAGCTTTGGTCCATTCAAAATATTTCTTCCTAAAATAGTCAATTATGGGTGCTACAATGGTGCTAAATCCCCTGATAAATCTCCTATAGAAGGTGGTTAGACCATGGAAACTACGTACATCATGAATACTAGTAGGTACTGGCCACTCTATTATGGATCTAACCTTTTTAGAATCAGCTGATACTCCGTCAGGGGTCACTATAAATCCTAGGAAGATAACTCTATAGGTCATGAAATCACACTTCTTTAAATTGGCATAGAGACTCTCCTTCCTAAGGGTCTGGCAAACTTGTCTCAAGTGATCTAAATGGTCTTCCTTAGTCCTATTGTAGATCAGGATGTCATCAAAATAAACCACTACAAACTTACCTATGAACATCCTTAGGACTTGGATCAAGATTCTCATGAAGGTGTTAGGGGTATTGGACAACCCAAAAGGCATGACAACCCATTCATGTAGACCATCTTTGGTTTTAAATGCAGTTTCTACTCATCCCCAAGTCTGATTCTAACTGGATGATAGCCATTCTTAAGGTCTATCTTAGAAAAGATGGTTGCACTAGCCATCATATCTAGCATATTGTCCAATCGGGGGATGAAAAATCTATATTTTACTGTAATTTTATTTATGGTACGACATCGACACACATTCTCCACGTGCCATCCTTCTTTGGGGTTAATAGGGCTAGTACAACACAAGGACTTAAGCTCTCCCTAATAAACCCTTTTCTAAGAAGTTCACCTACCTATTTCTGCAATTCTAGATGTTCCGTTGGGTTCATCCTATAGTGGGGTAGGTTGGGTAGGGTAGCTCCTGGGACTAAATCTATAGCATGTTGGACGTCCCTTAGTGGTGGTAAATGGTCAGCTAATTCTTCAGGAAATATGTCATCAAATTTACTTAAGATTTCCTTAACCTCTTGAGGGTACTCTTTAGCAGATTGACCAGGTACTTTTGCAGCTAACATCCAAACTATAGTCCCCTCAGAAATCTCCTTCTCTAGCTCTTTAGTAGTAATTAAATTGACTTCAGATTTCCTTTCTTTCAATGAGCTAGATCCTCTCTTGACTTTGTCCTTAGGTGGGATGGGGTTAATCGTAATCTTCTTCCCATGAAAATTAAATGTGCATGCATTAGATCGGCCATATAGGGTAGCATCATGGTCATAAATCCAGGGCCTACCTAAAATTATGCTACTAACTCCCATGGGCACAACGTCACACCACACCTTATCTTGGTAAGACTGAAGCTAGATCTGGACTTAGCATCTAGACTTAATGGGTATAGATGTGGAGTCTATCCAAGAAACCTTATAGGGGCTAGGATGGGGAACTGGGCTCAAGCCTAAGGTTTTGACTACCTTAAATGAAATAGAATTCACACAGTTCCCACTATCTATAATAATTTTGCATACCTTATCCCTTATCTTCATAAAGGTCTGTAGGATGTTAGTCCTATACCAATCTTCTTATGTCTTGGTTTGGACTATGATACACCTAACTACCCCTACTAGGTCGGACTGATCAAAATCCTCCTCATCTCCCTCATATTCATCTATCATATTTGCCTCAGCATATAGATCTCTTCTCCCTCTTCATCATTGGATTTAGGCTCTTCTTCCTCTATCTCTCCTATGTGCAAGGATCTGGTTGGGCATTGGCTAGCAAAGTGACCTGGCTGACAACATCTAAAGTAGGTATTTGGGTTAGGGCTTGGGTTCCTCTAGGATTCAAGTGCCTTACCCTTGTCATTCCTAATAGGTGTTGAGTTGCTAGAGCTGGGTCGACTCGGACTAGGGTTGGGACGAGGTGGGATAGGGTTGGGATTGGGTCGAGTTGGGTTTGGGTTAGGTCGATTTGGGTTAGTGTTGGGTTGGCCTGGGTATGATGAGTTAGGGTTGGGTCTAGGACTAAGGGCATTAAGCCTAGGGTGTTCAGGTCTACGGACTATGGGTGCTTTCTGGAACCTCTCGTAATTCTCAGCTACTTGGTAGGCTTGATCTAGGTCATTGACTTCTCTTAAATACAATTCTCTCTAGATGTCTTCATGAAGGCCAGCTCTAAATCTAGATAGGGTCATGGATGGGGATTCATCTAGACAACACCTTATGGCACACTTGTCAAATTGGGCTATATATTTTAACATAGACTTATTACCCTGCCTTAACCTTTGCCATTGGTCTAATAATCTCTGTTGGTAGGATGGGGGAATGTATTTCTCTCTAAGCTTCAGTTTCATCCCAATCCAGGTATCTATGGGTGGCTCATTCTTCTACCTGAGTAGGCGCTCTACATTTCCCCAGTGTAGCCTAGCCTAGCTGGTCATCCTAAGTTTGGCAAACTTACATCTCTTTTCCTCACTCAGGTCATACCATTCAAAAAATTGTTCCATGCCTCCTTCCCAATCCATGTAGGTCTTGGGATCTAGGGTGCCATCAAAAGTGGGTGCATCTATCCTGAGGCTCCTAAGAATCCTTTCATCCTGGTCTTGGACATTATAATTGGGTCTCCTAGGGTTGGGTTCCTAGTGGGGTTCCTGGTGCTGGGCTCTCCTAGGGTTGGGCTCCCAGAATTGGTCATGTTTTTCGGTTCTCCTAGGGTTATGAGAGGTGGAAAGAGGTGAATCAGGATCAGGTTCAATATTGGATTCGTGAGTCCTTTCTAGGGCTCCTAATCGATTCTCTACCTGGTCAAACCTTTGGGTTAATTGGGCATTCAGCTGGTTTTGGGATTGGGTTAGTTGGGTGGTCAATTGGGCAAATTGGTCATTCATGGTCTTCATGAAGGCCTCAAAGTGGGACTCCATGGTTGAGCTGGGTTGAGGTTTAGACTGGTTGTACTGGACTCCTAACCTGGTGGTCATGCAATCACTCAATCAAGGGATTATGATGCAGTCAAGCACACAAGGGTCAACACGTGCTAGGGTTTGCTAGACCTAGAGTCAAAACCTAATGAGTTAACTCAACTTACACTAAACACAACACCTAATCCTTCCACTGGCCAGGTAAGAGGTGGAGTAGTGGGAGGCTCCTCCTGCCTGTGATAGGGTCCTAATTAAGTAACCACCAATCCTCTTAGGGTGTTTGCCTCTGGACCTCTAGCCTTAAACACCAGCTTCAGTAATAGATGATGGGTTGGGTGCACTAGTTCCCTCACTATACTTGGACCCGACCTGTTGGTGTCCCTAAATCAATTAGGTTGCTATTTAGTTTTAATTAGGATTAGGTATGTATGCAAGATGGTGGTTTTGGGCCTAGGACAGGTAATAACCTCCTACCCTGATCTGATAGAGTAAAATTGCCCTTAAATTAGTTTAGATGGAATGATACACAATCAATGAACCCTAATGCAATCTAGTAACAAATAGAGAATAAAAAAAAAATTTTGCCCCTTTTTTTTATGAGATGGAAACTTAATTATAAGTTAATTAAGTGAGCAAACAAAATTGGCTTGGGTTTGGGGGGGTTTGGATGTAAGTTAGATTTGGTTCAGTCATATATGCAAAAATCATAGAAACTGAAATTATGGGTCTGTTTTGATGCAGAATTTGGTATGGTTTTCGAAGAAAAAAAAACTCTAGAAAATCTCAAAACAAAGGATTAACAGTGAGGATGATTCCTACCAAGTTTGATGTAGAAAAAAATCATAAGATGATGCCATACCTACGATTCTTGACTGGATGTAGAAAACTCAGAATTCAGGTTAGGGTTTCTAGGATACAAAATTTTATATTTTTTTATTTCTATAAAATAATTGAAAATAATAAAAATTATCATAACTAATTAAAGAGTATGCTGTGCAAATTTTAGAGAAAAATAAAATTTTTAAGATGGTTAAACAGATCAAAACTTTGACCCCTAGTGCAAATGACAGGATGCAGAAATTCAGAGATGGGTATTTTTGGTATTTTTTTAAATATGCAAACTATCCTGAACCCGCTCTGATACCAAACTGATGCAGAATGACTCTAGGGATGCTAGATATGCAAAAAATAATAGTAAACTAATTTTTTTTTTAAAAAAATTTAGGAATTATTTCAGAGGCTAAAGTCCGGAAAAAAAGTAAAGACTAGCAGGAAGATAAGTAATAACAGGAACTATAATACCCGCAAGAAAACTCATGCAGAATAATAAAAAAAAGACCTCGAGGATTGAGAAACCCACAGTTAGGATAGTTTGCCTTCAATTAAATCAGAAATTAGGAGGGGGAAAGGCTTGTACCTCTCAACGATTGAATATCCTATCGAAGATGGGGTCACTCAGCACTCTGGATTGTCATCTGGATGATCAGCTTGTTATCCCACGGATCAGCTAGCTTTTTATCAGTTTGGTTTGGAAGGCAATGAGTGCCTCTTCCTTGGAGGTGAGCACCAGAAGGATCCTGCACATGTCACGGGTTAGGTTCACAGAAATCAAGAAAAATACTAAACAGGGTGAAGATGGAAGAGAGAAGGTTGATGGCTGTTGGAGGTGTGGCGGCCTGCTTGGAGAAGGGGATGCCTGGTCTTGGATGAGGGGCGACCTGGTAGCAAGGAGGGCATCTTGGCTTGATGAAGAAGGTTGGATGGCTTGGATTAGAGGGAGGAGAGAGATTAGCAGGGGGTGGCTAGGGTTTGTAAAGTAACAACGTAACCACTGGTCTCACACCCACTCCAAGGAGGAACAATTGAACTAAATCAATCAAAAGTTTGTATTCATGAAAAGAGAGTTCATTACAAGAGGAGGAGGGGGTGGGTATTTATAGGCTCACACAAGTCCTCTCCTTATAAGAATAGGAGTACAAGTCTTTTTCAAAATAAAATACAAAAATAACTTGGCTTGGAAGACTAGTCTCCTGGTAGAAGTAGGCTGGCTGGTTCCTCTTTGGACTGGGAAGCTTCCTTGGGCTTGGGCTAGATGGGGCACCACTCATGAAAGGGGCTTGGGCTGGGGTGCCATATCTTAAAAGGCCTGGGAGGGGGCGCCAGCTTTAGTGGGCCAGGGTAGGGCGCCAAGGCCTGGGCACTGATACTGGGTAGGGTGCCAATCTGGGAGGGCGCTCCACTTGAGCTTAGTGCCATGAAGGCCCACCTCTTGGGCGGCATAGCTAGGAGGGGCCTGGCAGGGGTCCAGGTACTTGAACTTAGCTCTGGTGGAGTGGCCTGGTAAATGCTCTGGTCTGGTAATCCTTCTCTTGTACAAAACTTGACTAGAAACAAACTTACAAGACTCAAATAAACTTAAGGACTCATGAGGTTCAGACAAGGGATTCACTGGACTTAATTGGACTTCTTGCCTCAACTTATTACAGGACTCAATTATTGGACTAACTTTATTATAGGACTTGACACATTATTAAGGACTCAAAAATCCTAATCAGTAAATCAGGTAGGGCCTAGTAATCTGTATCGGATCCTGGTGCCCTCACCAAAGGAGGGACACATCAAGAAAGATTATGAAAAAAGAAGGAAATAATTTGAAAAGACAGGTATTCCCTCATCACCTGGTTGTTATGAAACTAATTTTATTGATGTTTCTTCTAATACTTGGTGGATTGATTCAAGTACTATAATTCATGTTTCTAATTGATTGTAGGGATCTTTTCAAGCCAGAAACTAAATGATAGAGAGCAGTGGATCTTTATGGGGAACCAAATGAAGTCCAAGATTATTTCAGTTGGGACTTATAGCTTATTACATATACCAGTTTTTAATTAGATCTACATGATATCTTTTATATTCTTTCAGTATATAGAAATTTAATATCATTAGCAAAACTTAATTTAAACGATTTTTCATTTACTTTTATAAATCCATGTTTTAATTTAATGAGAAATTCTATTTTAATTATTATTGGAACATTATGCAATGGATTATATAAAATAAATTTGGATTCTTCTTTTGCATAATCTTTACTTGTTTTAAATATCAATATCAGAATAAAATGCAATATTGTAAATGAGAATTCTTCATTGTTGTGCTATAGCTGATTAGGTCACATATCAAAAGAAAAGATAACTAGATTGGTTAAGGAAGGTATTTTACAAAATCTAGATTTTAGTGATTTTCATATGTACATCGATTGCATTAAAGAAAAACATACTGATAATTATATTATATACATACATAAAAGTATTAATTTAATAATTAAACTATCTGTATTTATATCAAATTAATATTTTTATATATTATTTGTAGAAAAGAAGATTGTCATTACAAAGAGCTCGATTTTTGGAGTCCAACAATATAAACGACACATGAATTGGAATTTGAGCAAGCCCGAAATTCAATTTTGAAGATTATTAAAGAAAATACACATATCGATATTTGTGGCTATTTTTATCTTGTTTTGGAGTGCAAAGATATTTCATCACATTTATTGATGATTTCTTATATTATGGTTATATTTTTCTATTACATTAAAAGTCTAAAGTTTTTGAAGCCTTTAAGATATACAAAGCTGAAGTAGAAAATCAACTAGATAGGAAAATTAAAGTTGTGAGATTTGATAGGGATGGTAAATACTATGGTAGATATAATGAATATAACCGTAATCCTAGACCTTTTGCCAAATTACTAGAATAGTATGGCATTGTGGTACAATACACTATATCAAGAAATCTCTAACAAAATGGTGTGGCTGAAAGGCGTAATCGCATATTGATGGATATGGTGAGGAGTATGATTAGCAATTCATTTTTATCTTTATATTTATGAGAAGAAGCATTGAAAATCGCTTTGTATATTCTAAATCGTGTTCCTAGTAAAGCTGTTCTTAAAACTTCTTTTAAGTTATGGATGGGTAGAAAATTGTATTTAGTGCATTTACATGTTTGGAGTTGTCCAGTAGAGGCTTAACTATATAACCCACAAGAAAAGAAATTGGATCCTAGAACTATTAGTTGTTATTTTATTGGATATCCAGAAAGGTCAAAAGGTTTTAAATTTTATTGTTCATCACAACCATAAGAATTATTGAAACTGAAATAGCTAGGTTTATTGAAGATGGTGATAACAATAGAAGTGGTGAATCATGTGATATGGTATTAGAAGAAATAAGAGAATCTTTTTTTATTACAATAATACCTGGAGATGTTCCACATGAAATTATTTATTCTGAGGTTGTGGAACATCAACAAGAGGTTGATACACCACCTCTCGAACAGCCTATCAATGAACCTAATCCAATTGAAAATAATCATAATAATATTGAACCTGGAGTATTACGAAGATCTACTAGAATTAGGAGATCGGCTATTCTAGATAATTATATTATTTACTTACAAAAATATGATTATAATATTGAGATTAAGGATGATCTAGTTTTATTTAAAGATACCATGAATAGTGATAATTTTGAACTTTGGTTAGATACCATGAAAGAGAGATGAAATCTATGAATAAAAATCAAGTATATGAACTTGTCAATTTATCTAAAAAGTTTAAGCCCATTGGTTGTAAGTGAATTTTTAAAACCAAATGAGGTTCCAAAGATAATATCGAAAGATATAAGACAAGACTTGTATCAAAAAAATTCATTCAAAAGGAGGGTATTGATTATTGTTGACTCCGTTGTTGATTTTGATGATAAGCAAAATGGTTAAATATAAGTTGAGCACTAATTATTTCTTTGAAGTATGTTTTTGTTGAAAAAGTTGCTCACAAATTTGAAGAAGTTTGTTTGATTGATGAAACCAAGTTTGGATGAAAAGAACTGCTCAAAGAGAACTTGGATAATCAATATTTGCTTGAATGATTATTTGAGTTAAGTGGAAATGTGTTTCAGCTCAAGTTCAGCCTTTTCTGTGAAGTTTTCACTGAGATGTCGACTCAAAGTGTCGACACATGACACCAAGTGTCGACAAATAGAAGTGAAGTATCGACTCAGGCCGGTATGCAAGAATGTTTCAAATGGCATGGCTGAAATGTCAACTCATGGACCTAAAGTGTCGACTCAAAGTATCGACACATGGATCAGCTCATCGCCTAAGATTTTCAAGCCATAGAACTTGCTGAAATTGAAGAACTGTTGAAGTATTGACACATAGAAGAGAAGTGTCGACTCAAAGTATTGACTCACATGAGGAAGTATTGACACATCTGAGATTTCCAGAGAACCAGAATGAAGATATTTGAACTAAGTATCGACTCAAGAAGTTCAAGTGTCGACAGGAAGTGTCGACTCATAGCCTGAAGTGTCGACACATGGAGTTCTAGGAACAGTAGCGACTAATTTTTCAAATGCAGAACTTGACTCTTTTGCCCTCAAATAGCTAGTTTTTCAAGTCTAATGGCTAAAAATGGGATTTGAGGCCTTGGAGAAGTATTTATATGCTCCAAATCAAATCAAAAGAATAACTATTGAATACCATTGATGAGAATGAAATAAGAGCATTCAAGAGAGAAGAAAAGAGAGCTTTAACTCCTATTCTTTGAAGATTCAACCACTCTTAAGCAAAAGCAAGTCTCCAAGCATTCAAGTGCCTTCAAGAGCATTGAAGATCATCTATTTTTGAGCATTCAAGAGGCTTCAACAAATTCAAAGCATCTCTACATCAAGCTTCAAAGAGATACCCGCTTTTGTTTAGAAAGCTTACTTTGTTTCTTTACTTCAAATCTTTATTTGTTGTAAGGATTCTTGGTTAGCCTATTGTAAAACCAAGGGAGGTTATTGGTGAGCCTTTGAAAACCAATTAGGTTGGTGCTTAGCCTGCAAAACCACTTAGATTCTTGGTTATCCCGGAAAACTAAGGGAGGTTGGTGGTGAGCCTTAAAACCATTTAGATTCTTAGTTAGCCCGTAAAACCAAGTGAGATTTTGACTTGTTGGCCTTGTAAAAACAAGTTGGGTTTTTTATTAGTAAGCCCACAAAACTAATCAACTGTAATCGATGTGATTATAGTGAATTTCTAAGGGGATCTTGGGGAGTGGATGTAGGTACGTTGGATAGCACCGAACCACTATATTTCTTGATCTTTGTGGTTGATTAATCTCTCTACTTGCTTTTCATTTATTACTCTTTATTTTCGCTGCATTTTTATTTAAGAGCACTACAATTGAATTCATAGTACCTTGCTTATTTGATTGTTGAATTGAATTGCATTGCATTACATCAAGTAAATTAATTTTAATATATTTTAGAGACCCAATTCACCCTCCCTCTTGGGTTGCTTACTGGGCAACAAGTGGTATTAGATCCCTGTTCTCAGTGTATAGGCTTTACCGCCTTGAGTAAAGATCTATGGCAACCCTAATTGGTACTAGCGTAGTTGAGGGTCAAGCCTCAAATAGACCTTCATTTTTCAATGGATCAAATTATATATATTGAAAAACTAGGATGAGAATTTATATGTATTCTATTGACTATAATTTGTGGAAAGTAGTTGATAAGGGTCCTCTTATTCCTTCAGTAGTGGTTAATGGTGTTTCCATCCCAAAACTTGAAGAGGATTGGGATGAAAATGACATTAAACAATCCGAGATTAATGCTAAGGCAATGAATCTATCGTATTATGCATTAGATCATAGTGAATTTAATAGGATATCTACATGCATGTCCGCCAAAAAAATATGGGATACACTTGAAGTTATCCATGAGGGTACTGATCAAGTGAAAAACACTAAAGTGAACATGTTAGTGCACACATATGAGATGTTCTGAATGGAACCTAATGAATCAATCACTGATATGCATACAAGATTCACAAATATTATAAATGGAATAAGAAGTCTTGGAAAGGTAATGTCTAACGCTGATCATGTAAATAAAATTCTTAGGTCACTTCCAACATCGTGGGATCCGAAGATGACAGCAATTCAGGAAGCCAAGGATGTTGACAAATTACCTTTAGAGCAGCTGGTTGGATCGCTCATGACTTATGAGCTGAATTTAAAACAAAAATCAATGGACATGGATAAAAAGAAGAAGGGGATTGCTTTCAAATCAAATATTTAAGAAGAACCTCAATAGATGAGTCCGAAGAAGAAGAAGATGATGAAGGTGAAGAAGCCCTCCTTACAAGGAAATTCAGAAGACTCATGAAGATGAGGAAGTTTCCTTACAAAAAGAAATATCAATTAAAGGAAAAAGGGAAAGAGAAAGAGAAAGAAAAATAAAAGGAAAAGGAGAAGGAAATACCTACATGCTTCGAGTGCAAGAAGCCGGGACACTACAAGTTTGATTGTCCTCTCCTTAAGAAGTCTAGAAAGAAATTAAGAAAGAAAGCAATGATGGCTACCTGGAGTGACAGTGAAGACTCTAGTTCTAAAGAAGAGCAGATAGAAGTAGAAAATCTCTGTTAAATGGCATATCAAGACCATGATGAGGTGTGTCTTGCAACCAAGGAGAACAAAAGATTTTGGTATCTTGATAGTAGTTGCTCAAGGTACATGACTAGAGATGTGAAGCAATTCACTTCTCTTGAAGCTTTGAATGGAGGGAGCGTGACCTTCGGGGATAATGGTAAAGGAAAAATCATTGGTATTGGTAAGGTTCACATAACTCCTAATTATATTAGCAATGTACTTATAGTTGATGGTTTAAAATACAATCTTTTAAGCATTAGTCAGTTTTGTGATAAAGATTTTTAAGTCATTTTTAAATCATCATATTGCATGATTTCTAGTCCGGATATAAATGGAGTACAATTCATTGGAAAAAGGTATGAAAATGTTTATTTGGTAGATTCAGATGATCTATCTTTGCCTAATGGAGAATGCTTTGTTGCAATGAATTCTACTAAGAATGAGACTAGTTGGTTTTGGCATAGAAGATTAGGGTATGCTAGTATGTATCTGCTTTCAAAACTTTGTAAAAAAAATTTAGTTAGAGATTTACCTGAACTTTGTTTTGAAAAAGATATAATTTAACAAGCATGTCAATTTGGTAAACAAGTTAAAACTTCTTTTAAACCAAAAGGTTTTGTAGCTACTAGTAGGCTACTAGAACTATTTCATATGGATCTCTTTAGACAAACTAGAATATCAAGTCTAGGAGGCAAGAGGTATGGACTAGTCATAGTGGATGATTTTTCGAGATTTACATGGATTTTCTTTCTAGCACATAAAGATGAATTTTTTTCAGCTTTTATAAAGTTTTATCGAAAAGTCTCAAATGAAAAAGGTGTTTCAGTTGTTTGCATTTGCAGTGATCATGGAACTGAATTTGAAAACCAAGATTTTGAAAACTTCTGTAATGAAAAAGGAATAGAACAACTTTTTTGTTCCTAGAATACCTCAGCAGAATGGGGTAGTAGAAAGAAAAAATTGTACTTGGAAAGAAATGGCATGCACTATGCTTTGTGAAAACGATTTATCAAGATATTTTTGGGCTGAAGCTATTAATACTACATGTTACATTTTAAATCGAGTTTTAATCCGCCCTATTTTGAAGAAAACTCCTTATGAACTTTGGAACCAAAGAAAATTGACTTTAAAATATTTTCGAGTTTTTGGTTGTAACTGTTTTATCTTAAATAATGGAAAAGATAACCTTGGAAAGTTTGATGCCAAGTCTGATGAAGGTATCTTTTTAGGATACTCAACATCAAGTAGGGCATACAGAGTTTTTAATAAAAGAACTTTGGTTGTAGAAGAGTCAGTGCATGTTGTTTTTGAAGAATCTACTAACAAATTCTCCAAAAAAGAGGATACTTCTGATGAATATGCGGTGTGACAAACTTCAAAAGTTGACACTGAATGATCAACCTCAGCCAAGTGAAGAAGATCAAGACAAGAATGAGAAAGGTGATGACACTCCAAAGCATCAATATCTACCTAAGGAGTGGAGGTATGCTCACGGACATCCTAAGAAATTAATCATAGGTGATCCATCTAAAGGGATAAGAACTCGAGCCTCAATTAGAAATGAATGTGATTATATAGCTTTTGTATCACAAGTAGAGCCTAAATATTTTGAAGAAGCTAAAAAAGACCCTAACTGGATTAATGCCATGCAAGAACTAATTCAGTTTGATAGAAATAATATTTGGACATTAATAAAAATACCATCTAATATTTCTATTATTGGCACAAAATGGGTATTTAGGAATAAATTAGATGAAAATGAAATTGTTGTTAGGAATAAAGCTAGGCTAGTTGCTAAAGGCTACAACCAGGAGGAAGGGATTGATTTTGATGAAACTTTTGCTTCTTTTGCTAGACTTGAAGCAATTAGACTATTATTTGTATTTGCTTGTTTTATGAACTTTAAACTATTTCAAATGGATGTTAAGAGTGCTTTTCTAAATGGTTTTATAACTGAAAAAGTTTTTGTTGAACAACCATCTAGATTTAAAAGTTATGCACATCCTGATCATGTTTTTAAATTGCACCAAGCACTTTATGGATTAAAGCAAGCATCTCGAGCCTGGTATGAAAGACTCAGCAAATTTTTAATTGAAAATAAATTTTCTAGAGGCCATGTTGATAAAACACTATTTTTGAAAAAGAAAGATAGTGATTTATTAGTAGTACAAATATACGTTGATGATATCATTTTCGGTGCTACTAATGAAATTTTTTGTCAAGAGTTTGCTAAGCTAATACAGGGTGAGTTCGAGATGAGCATGATGGGAGAACTCAATTTCTTTCTCGGACTCCAGATCAAACAAACAAAAGATGGTATCTTCATCAACCAAGCTAAGTATACAAAAGAAATTATAAAGAAGTTTGGGATGGAGACTACTAAAGTAATAGGTATGCCTATGAGCCCCTCTTGTAGACTTGATAAGGATGAACATGGTAAATCTGTAGATCAAAAGTTATATACAAAGATATGATTGGCTATTTACTATACCTAACTGCTAGTAGACCAGATATAATGTTCAGTGTATGCATGTGTGCTATATATCAGTTTGAACCTAAAGAATCATATCTGATGGCTGTTAAGCGCATTATTAGATATCTATCTGGTATTGTTGATATTAGCTTATGGTATTCTAGAAATTCATCTACTGAATTGATTGGATATTTTGATGCTGATTATGCTGGTTGTAAATTGGATAGAAAGAGTACTAGTGGTACTTGCCAATTTCTTGGATTTAACTTAATCTCATAGTTTAGTAAAAAACAAACTTCAGTTGCACTATCCATAGCTGAGGCTGAGTATATAGCAACAGGAAGTTGTTGTGCTCAAATCTTGTGGATTAAGCAACAACTTGAAGATTTTGGAATCAAGTTGGCTAGTACACCTATTAAATGTGATAATACCAATTCTATTTGCTTGACTAAAAATCCTGTTCAACATTCTAGGAGTAAACATATTGAAATTAGATATCATTTTATTAGAGATCATGTAGAAAATAATGATGTTGTGCTTGAATTTATTAATACTGAATTTCAATTAGCTGATATATTAACTAAACCTCTTCTAGAAGATTAGTTTTGTATGATTAGAAGAGAGCTTGGGATCATTAATCCGTTTGATTAAATTTTTCCTATCTTTGACTCAAATTAGATCAATTTGACATCAATCTTTGCTAATCTTGCTAAATTTTATTGAATTTAATCATATTTCTAGTGATTTTAATCTACCCTTGGATCTCTTAATTTTTCTATTTTTAAGTTGATGTGTCGACACCTGAATGTATCGACACATTCGTGAGTCGACACTTGAAAGGCAGCAGATCGAGAATAAAGGATTTTTGAATGGATTTTCTTCCCATTTCTCCATCTCCTTCAAGCCGACACATGTTCTAAGGTACTCCTCACTATTCTTCCCACTGTTTCATGATTTAATCTCGTTGTTTCTTCGATTTGAACACTCGAGAGTTTGGATTTTGTTGGATTTCTTCTCCCATTTGGATTTTGAGCTTTAGAAGCCCTAGGTTTCAACCAAAATCTTGCCCAAATCTTTAATCCATGCAATGGGATCCCGAAAGCAAGTAGTCCATCGACCTCGTCAGTCAAATCAGGAAGAAGAACGAAGGACGAAGGCCAGACATGAGGCTAGAGCTCTTGATTCGCCTACACGACCACTTTTTATAGCTTCTAGCAGGATGAGCTCGAAGACCGTCATTTGGGGACGATGAGTGGACTTCACTTTTGTCGACCAGCAACATTTTAGGATCAGACAGTGGATTCGACAGGCTGGTTTGACTTATTTTTGCTCACTCAGTGAGAAGTTTTACCCAGGACTGATTAAAGAGTTTTATGGATCACTCGCCCGTGGATCTGATGGATGGATGGCACAGGTGAGAGGTCGGGATATCCCTGTTTCATTAGAGGTACTAAGCATAATATGTGATATTTCGATGACTGGTTCAGTGGTGGACAGTTTGATGGACAGAGTGAGTGAACTCTAGTGTATCTTCGAGTCTGATATATTGCATGAGGGAGCCACCATACCCGCATCTTGACTGTCTGTAGAGATGAGATTATTGCACCATATTGTTGTCTGGATACTTCTACCGAAGATCGAACGCTTTGATTACATCACTGAGCATGCGTTGCTAGTGATGGTCTCTTTGGTTCAGCACACGCCCGTCTACCTACCAGTGCTTATGATTCACTAGATGATGGAGGCATCGACGAGCCAGCGACTCTGCCTGCTATATGGGATGGGATTGACTGTTCTGTTTTGGGAGTACGTCATCAGCTTTGAGGACGATCCCTTTCGCATGCTACTGCATACTGATGTGTATGACATCAAGTCATTACACCGGATGGGTTATCATCTGTTTCGAGGCTAGTGGACTTGTAGGATATCTGGTCAGGCCGAGGACAGAGCTGATGATGTGATGCTGTAGAGGAGGAGTGCATTCTCAAGCGAGGCAGGACCTAGCGAGAGTCAGCCTGAGATAGTGGCTTAGCCAGTGGTTGTATCTCAGTCTGATCCTACTACTTCAGCACAGCCTCAGCCAGCTCAGATGGAGACTCAAGGAGTTTCTAATAGCTTTTTGGATAGAGTCAGATGCATCGAGATTGGTATTTTGATTGTTAGACAGCATCTTGACTGCTTCATAGCTGAGACCAGAGAGAGCCATAGTGGACTGAGTGATGGCATCTCAGCTATATTGACTGCACTATCCAGACCTTTAGTGAGTACTCCAGTTGCTGATACAGCTCCACCTGCTCCTGCACCTGTTGTTGATGTTGATGGTGATGATGTTGATGGAGATGATGAGGAGACTGACTCTGGTGGATTCGACTTTCCAGATATGACTATAGAGCCAGTAATGGAGGTGATGGCAGACTTGCCCAGGAGTCCTACTCTTGATCCTTTTAGTTCACCTACCCAGACTCAAGTTCCATCCTCTTCTTCCAGATCGGATGATCATGTTCCTATTCCCATTCTTTCACCATTTATTGATTCTCCAGTTATTAATTCTCCAATTATTGATACTCTTGTTATACATATACCTATTGTTGATACCCCCTATTGTCGATACACCCATTATTGACACCCCTATCATTGATTCGCTGATTACAGACTTGCCAGTTTATTCTTTAGCTGATACATCTATCCTTGATACACCTGTTGTATCATCGACTGATACTCCTATTTTTGATACTCCTACTATTTACACATCCTCACTTATCCGAGAGCTTGGTTTTTACACACCTGGCTTTCAGTATCCTGATTCCGGTCCTTCCTTTGATCGCATACCTCTTCCGGTAGTTGCAGAGACTATCGAACTGATTAGTTCCGTTCCTGCAAAGGATGTTGCTTCTACCTCTACTACTTTAGCTAGATGTCGGACATATGCACGACACAGAGGATGTGGTTGTCGTACCCCTCCACGACCGACCAGGATCTGACTCTGAGATCTCAAATCGATGTGGCATCGAGCTCGATCTTTTACTGATACAGGACCGATTGAGATCGGATCATCTTTAGATGATGATGATGATGATACAGATGAGGATTAGGATACTTGTATATTTTTAGATAGTTTATTTTTATGCATCTATGTATGTTTTATCTTTTGATCATAAAAACTCTAACTTGAAATGAAATATTATGTTGTACTTAATGTTTATGACCTTAAATGAATGAATGTTGTACTCAATGTGTGTGTTTTTCCTCATTTTTATGCCTTTTGTAGAAATGAATGAATTAATGATTTACACTTTTCTTAATTCTTCATTGTCTTCACTTGTGAATGAATGAGTGAATTTTACACTTTAATGCTATATCTTGAATATTCAACCTATTTATCCTTATACCTTTTTAATGATAACAAAAAGGGTGGTGTGGACACCAAAAGCAGAAGCAGAATAAAACCTCACTCAAATAAGGTTAACCTGATTCCACTCTGGATCGAAAATCACTAGGTTAAATTTTTTTTGTAAAGGGCAATTTACTTTCAAGAGTCCTGTAATTACTTAGTTTCAATTTCATGAATCCTGTAATTATGTCCAATCGAGTCCTGTAATTATGTCCTGTCTCAATCTGGGTTCAAATAAGAACTCAATTAGAGTTCCATTAGGTTTATTTAAATCAAGTCCAAGCTACTTCAAGTTGAGGTTCACCAAACCACTTGGAGCTTCCAAATCAAGACCTTGGTCCACCAAGCTAGAATTCCACATCACCATGCCAACAAAGCAGCCACCAGGGATGCCACATCATCAGCCACGTCACCTTCAAATGGGCACCTAAAGGGGAGATCGACCAAGCATTTTAAATTCAAAGAAACTGGCCAATCTCCATGAATTTCTCCTTATCCCATGTAACAAGGCCCCATATCCTCCAACCTCCCTTGTAATCCTCCACGATTTGGGGAGAATCTCCATGAATTTCACCTTATCCCATGTAACAAGGCCCCATATCCTCCAACCTCCCTTGTAATCCTCCACAATTTGGGGAGTTTTCAAATTTCAAAAGTTTTGTAAGGCTATTAAAAAGCCTTGGACACCCCATTGTAAAAGGGATTTGATTTTGGGAATGAATGAAAATTGAAGTTGAAATTTTGGAAGTAGAAGTTGTCTTGTATTTTTTTATGTGAAAGTTTTCCATCCTCTTCCTCCACGCTAAAGCCATTTTTTTTCCCTAGCAAAGCATCTTCCAAGCTCAAGTGAAGGCATTGGAGTCGGCCAGATCTACTCAAATTTCTGTTCTTAGTTCATCAATTCTTCCATCCCTTCTATATGTTCCTATCCTTCTTCCTTAACTTTGATTTTCATTGCAGGGTCCTTCGAAGTCTTTGAGTTGTGGGCTGGGTTCACCTTAACAAAGAACAAACAAGCTGAAGCCCCAAGTCCAAGGTTCTGATCTCTGTTATCCAGATTCTTCAGTTCTGAGCATTGGTAGTTTCAAGGTATGAATCAAAAGAAGGTTGGAAAGCTCATCAAGGTAAGTCCACAATCATTAGCCCCTATTGTCTAGATCTTCTTCCTTCTTAGTTTAGGATTGTGTCTAATCAAGTAAAAGTCTAATTTCTTATAATCCTTAAGTCTTATTATGATGAGTACAATGCTAGTGTAATTAGGTTTCATTGCTCTACAAACCATATTCAAAACATTAATCATATGCTTGCCGCATCATCTTGGTATCAGAGCATGGTAGAATAAGTTCCTGATTGCATAGCATTAAGTCCTTGAAGTACTTGGATCGGGGGCATTACCAGGCCGTCCGGTCTTAGGAGAAAGTAGGGTTTAAACACCCTCTCTTCCCATTCCACGGGGATCTCCTAAGGCGTGTCGGGGTGCCATTGTGATTGACCCGTGAAAAAGAAAGCCAAAGGACTTTTTAGATTTCATTTGTGAATTTTGCATTGGTCACGTTCTGTTTTTCTGCTTGCTGTATTTTCTGTAGGCTGACTGTAATCCGCCTGCAACTTCAAAGGAAAGTCACTAATTCTTTATTGAAATATTTTTTTTCTTGTTCCTTTTTAAGTCAGTTATCACCATATTAAATTTCATCATCAGAAAAAAATTATAAAAAAAATAAAAATTTCTGCAGTTCGACACTGTCATTAGGGTTATGTTCTGTCCTTTTTATTTATCTTCATTTGTAGGATCTGCTTAGATTAGTATAGGTTTTAGTTTTAAAATTCCTTTCATATACATTGAAACATATAAGTTAGGAATCCTTTGTGAATTTTTCAGAATTTTTGGATATTTTTTTCATCATGTTTTCCACACCACTTTCAAATTGCAACACACTTCTGCAGCACCTTTGCATTTCATTCATCTCATGAGAAATCAAATTAAGGGCATCAATTTGACATAGGGTCAGGGTTTCATCACCTGTCCCTAGCCCAAAAATCACCAACCAGCATATCGATCCCAGCCCGTTAATTAAAATTGAGTAGAACGTTAATTGCCCTAGTGGGTTAGGGACACCAACAAGTTGGGTTCAGGTTAGGGTCAAGTTAACTGTGTCAGCTAATTGGTGTGTGCTTACTGGCTTGGTGTCTAGGATTGGTGCATCAGGGCTTGTGATTTGGTCTGCCTACCTGGCCAATCTCAGATTGGTGTCTAAGGTTGGCAATCAGGGACCTACACTCCCCTCCACCTACCTGGCTAAGTCCCATAAGTACTACTAGCTAGTTGGTTCACTTAATTAGACTTCTAATTTGTGCTCTAGGTCTAGGAAACCTTATCTCGAGCTTAAGTCTACTTGCATGCATGAAAACTAGATCAGGAGCCTCATATTCACCAGTCTAGACCCAGTCCAGTGTAGCCATGGACCCGAATCTTGAAACCACGCTAAGAGGCCTAAATGATCTAATGGCCCAATTGAACCAAATGCTGGCTAAACAATTTTCCTTAGACCAACCAACTCCTACTATCCCATTAGCTCATATGAATGATAGGAGTAAGAACCCTGAAGTACAAGTTGAGTTCATGAATACTCAAGACTTAGGGTATCCTCAAACTGAAGGGCTAGGGAAGGAAGAAGGCAAATCTGAACCTAGTAAATATGTGTATGAGACTAATATAAGTTTAATAGATGAATATGAAGGGGAAGACTATGAAGAGAACAACTTTAGTACCTTACCTGAGGAAACCTTTGGTAAAGAAAAGATTATTGAGCCTAGTCCTGAAACATCAGAACAACCAAAATTTAGTGAGGACTTGGTTCCCGTAAGACGATGCCCTCAGGAAGAACCCAATACTTTAGCTTCGACACAAGAACTCCTTCAGGTACCTGAGAAGAACCCAATCATTATTTTAGAAGACTTTCCTAATGACCTTCAACTACCTAGAGGCATCCCGCCTGTAGATCAAAATCCTAATCTTAAGGTCATCATGAGTAACCAAGGTCTGTTTCAAGATTTTCCTAAATTACCCCAAGTCTCGGATTCCTATTTCCTGCCTTTTCCCGAGTCTTATCATAATTTTAGAGCCATTAAGTTTCATTTTGATGAGATTACTAGGATGCATGAGCTTTTAAAGCCTATTCCTTTTGCTACCTACTTTTGGAAAACTTTATGGCATTTGCTAGGAACCCATGGTAAATTCTCATGTGCATACCAGACCAGGGTCAAACCTAGAGAGTCATTAATCTGTTAGGTTTAGGTCCTAGAAAGTCCAATAAAATTCTTCTCAATAAGGATGCCTAGTTCAGTCTGCATTTTGTAAGTGCTTGTGTAAATTTCTGAGTCTGCTGAATCTTTTGCATAGCATGTCACAAATTTGCATAAAGAAATCAGTAATAAGATCAAACTGAGCAATGAGACTTACAAACATTTAGCTGATTCACATAAGAGGGCTAAAGAATTCTGTGAAGGAGATTATGCGATGATTAGGCTCAACCCTGAACGGTTCCCCTCTGGAACCATAAAGAAGCTGCATGCCCGCGGAGCGGGACCTTTCAAGATCTTAAAGAAAATAGGGCCTAATGCGTATGTTTTGGAACTTCCACCTGATATGGGTATCAGTACAACCTTTAATGTTTCAGACCTAGTAGAATACAAAGAACCAGTACTAATACCTAGTGAGCCTTTTGGGCTAGAAACTTTCATTGAGAGTGAACTTATTTTCAAGTGTCCACCACCAACCCTACCTGAGCGGAGAGAGAGGATTGAGAGAATCCTGGATGACAAGACCATTACTACCAGGAATAAGGACTATCAGCGATACCTGGTTCAATGGCAAGGTCGACCTGAGTCCAACAACTCTTGGATTACTCGAGAGGACCTGCAAAGACTTAACCCAGACTTGTTCGAGCATTACCAGGGCAAAACTGAACCATACTCAACTGGGTTGAGTTCTGCCCATCCCAGGAGAATTGGTGTGGACACCAAAAGCAGAAGTAGAATAAAACCTCACTCAAATAAGGTTAACCTGATTCCACTCTGGATCGAAAATCACTAGGTTAAATTTTTTTTGTAAAGGGCAATTTACTTTCAAGAGTCCTGTAATTACTTAGTTTCAATTTCATGAATCCTGTAATTATGTCCAATCGAGTCCTGTAATTATGTCCTGTCTCAATCTGGGTTCAAATAAGAACTCAATTAGAGTTCCATTAGGTTTATTTAAATCAAGTCCAAGCTACTTCAAGTTGAGGTTCACCAAACCACTTGGAGCTTCCAAATCAAGACCTTGGTCCACCAAGCTGGAATTCCACATCACCATGCCAACAAAGCAGCCACCAGGGATGCCACATCATCAGCCACGTCACCTTCAAATGGGCACCTAAAGGGGAGATCGACCAAGCATTTTAAATTCAAAGAAACTGGCCAATCTCCATGAATTTCTCCTTATCCCATGTAACAAGGCCCCATATCCTCCAACCTCCCTTGTAATCCTCCACGATTTGGGGAGAATCTCCATGAATTTCACCTTATCCCATGTAACAAGGCCCCATATCCTCCAACCTCCCTTGTAATCCTCCACAATTTGGGGAGTTTTCAAATTTCAAAAGTTTTGTAAGGCTATTAAAAAGCCTTGGACACCCCATTGTAAAAGGGATTTGATTTTGGGAATGAATGAAAATTGAAGTTGAAATTTTGGAAGTAGAAGTTGTCTTGTATTTTTTTTATGTGAAAGTTTTCCATCCTCTTCCTCCATGCCAAAGCCATTTTTTTTCCCTAGCAAAGCATCTTCCAAGCTCAAGTGAAGGCATTGGAGTCGGCCAGATCTACTCAAATTTCTGTTCTTAGTTCATCAATTCTTCCATCCCTTCTATATGTTCCTATCCTTCTTCCTTAACTTTGATTTTCATTGCAGGGTCCTTCGAAGTCTTTGAGTTATGGGCTGGGTTCACCTTAACAAAGAACAAACAAGCTGAAGCCCCAAGTCCAAGGTTCTGATCTCTGTTATCTAGATTCTTCAGTTCTGAGCATTGGTAGTTTCAAGGTATGAATCAAAAGAAGGTTGGAAAGCTCATCAAGGTAAGTCCACAATCATTAGCCCCTATTGTCTAGATCTTCTTCCTTCTTAGTTTAGGATTGTGTCTAATCAAGTAAAAGTCCAATTTCTTATAATCCTTAAGTCTTATTATGATGAGTACAATGCTAGTGTAATTAGGTTTCATTGCTCTACAAACCATATTCAAAACATTAATCATATGCTTGCCGCATCAAAGGGGGAGTAGTATAGTGAGATTTAAGTAAAAATGTAATATATTTTTGGGAGTAGTAAGTTTAAAGACAAATGATTTATATTTGTGATGTGCAAGGGGTAAACAAAATTTGAAAATTATTTTTGGAAACATGAATTGAAAATGTTTACAAACTCCTTGAGAAAGGGGGAGCTATACTTTGTTTTCATTGAAAATCCTTTTAAAGTGAATTTCATCTTGAAACCTCTCTTTAAATGTTTAAAAAGATATTTACAAACTATTTTATGGATCATCAATTCAGGGGGAGTCTTGTTTATTGCTAAATTTTTATTTAGAGTATCACGATACATGTGATTATGTTTCATATACATCCCAAAGATCTGATACTCTTATTCATTACAATTTACTCTAATATATCTTATCGAAATTGAAAATTACCTTGATACAATTATTGCATTTAGTGCTATGCACCTTGTTGAATTCTTTCAAAAGCTTTTTATGCAATTTATACATAAGGATTTTGTCATCATCAAAAAGGGAGAGATTGTTGACTCCGTTATTGATTTTGATGATAAGTAAAATGATTAAGTATAAGTTGAGTACTAATGATTTCTTTGAAGTGTGTTTTTGTTGAAAAATATGTTCATAAATTTGAAGAAGTTTGTTTGATTGATGAAACCAAGTTTGGATGAAAGGAACTGCTCAAAGAGGACTTGGACAATCAATATTTGCTTGAATGATTATTTGAGTTAAGTGAAAATATGTTTTAGCTCAAGTTCAGCCTTTTCTGTGAAGTTTTCACTGAGGTGTCGACTCAAAGTGTCGACACATGACACCAAGTGTCGACACATGAAAGTGAAGTGTCGACCCAGGCTGGTACGCAAGAATGTTTCAAATGGCATAGCTGAAGTGTCAACTCATGGACCTAAAGTGTCAACTCAAAGTGTCGACACATGGATCAGCGCATCGCCTGAGATTTTCAAGCCACAGAACTTGCTGAAATTGAAGAACTGTTGAAGTATCGACACATAGAAGAGAAGTGTCGACTCAAAGTGTCGACTCACCTGAGGAAGTGTCGACACATCTAAGATTTCCAGAGAACCAGAATGAAGATATTTGAACTAAGTGTTAACTCAAGAAGTTCAAGTATCGACAGGAAGTGTCGACTCACAGCCTGAAGTGTCGACACATGGAGTTCTGGGAACAGTAATGGCTAGTTTTTTAAATGAAAAACTCAACTCTTTTGCCCTCCAATAGCTAGTTTTTCAAGTCTAATGGCTAGAAATGGGATTTGAGGCCTTGGAAAAGTATTTATATGCTCCAAATCAAATCAAAAAAATAACTATTGAATACCATTGATGAGAATGAAATAATAGCATTCAAGAGAGAACAAAAGAAAGCTTTAACTCCTATTCTTTGAAGATTCAACCACTCTCAAGCAAAAGCAAGCCTCCAAGCATTCAAGTGCCTTCAAGAGCATTGAAGATCATCCATTTTCGAGCATTCAAGAGGCTTCAACAAGTTCAAAGCATCTCTACATCGAGCTTCAAAGAGATACCCACTTTTGTTTAGAAAGCTTATTTTATTTCTTTACTTCAAATCTTTATTTGTTGTAAGGGTTATTGGTTAGCCTATTGTAAAACCAAGGAAGGTTATTGGTGAGCCTTTGAAAACTAATTAGGTTGGTGGTTAGCCCGCAAAACCACTTAGGTTCTTGGTTATCCCAAAAAATCAAGGGAGGTTGGTGGTGAGCCTTAAAACCATTTAGGTTCTTGGTTAGCTCGTAAAACCAAGTGAGGTTTTGACTTGTTGGCCTTGTCAAAACAAGTTAGGTTTTTGATTAGTGAGCCCACAAAACTAATCAACTGTAATCGGTGTAATTATAGTGAATTTCCAAGGGGATCTTGGGGAGTGGATGTAGGTGCATTGGATATCACTGACCACTATATTTCTTGATCTTTGTGGTTGATTAATCTCTCTACTTGCTTTTCATTTATTACTCTTTATTTTTGCTGCATTTTTATTTAAGAGCACTACAATTGAATTCATAGTACCTTGCTTATTTAATTGTTGAATTAGATTGTATTGTATTGCATCAAGTAAATTAATTTTAATATTTTTTAGAGACCCAATTCACCCCCTCTCTTGGGTTGCTTATTGGGCAACTATTATTTTGAAATATTTTCATCTATTTCTTGAAAGGATTCATTCAAAATTATTATGACATTGGTAGCTTATTTTAATTTAGAGCTATATCAAATGGATATCAAGACTGCATTCTTGAATAGAGATTTATAAGAAGAGATATATATGGAATAGCCAGAAGGGTTTTCAATACAAGAAAATAAAAGGTTGGTATGTAAATTAAAGGAATCCAAATATAGTCTTAAACAAGCTTCCAAGCAATGGTACTTAAAATTTAATAATGTCATTACTTCCTTTGAATTTAAAGAAAACATTGTTGATCAATGTATATATCTAAAAGAAAGTAAGAGTAAGTTTATATTTTTTATTTTATATGTAGATGATATTTTACTAGCCTGCAATGATTTGGATCTCTTGTATGAAACCAAAAAGTTATTTTCTAAACATTTTGATATAAAAGATATTGTTGCTGCGAAGATCATCGTGGCCCGTAGCTGCCGCCGGCACCAGAGCGCGCTCCCTTCGCTGCCTAGCAATCCTCCGCTCTTGGACCTGCGAAACAGGGGTTAGAGACCCGGGCGGGGATTTCTGGTGGGGGCACTCCGACGGTCGAGTCAGTGACGATCCAGGAGAACAGATCCTCCTGGTCGGGCCCCTCTTGATGGACTCCGCACTTGGAGGAGTGAAAGTTGTGTGTGAAGACGAAAACGTAGCAGGGGGAGAATGATAACGGGGACAGAGAGGTTCCCTGTTCCTCCGCCTCTCCCTGTTTTCCTCTCGTTTTCTTTTCGAGTGGTGGTGGTGGTGCTTTGCCCTCTCAATCGAGCTTGCACTTGTATTGTTGGTGGATTGATATTGTTACCTCCCCCCTTTCGGGGGTGTCGACTATTCTTTGTAGTTGAAAATGGCCATTAGGTGCTTGCCTCGGGATCTTCGCTGGGCTGGCAGGCGCATGGGGCAGGATTTGGTGCGGACACTAGTAAAGAACTTCAATCATTATGGATTGACTCATAAAACAGTACACTCAGCCTCCTCAACATGCTAATCCGATTTGAGCACCGGAGAGTATTTTTTGCTACTTGGAATAATTACTAGAGGGAATCTACTTATTTGGAATAAGTCCAGCTATCCAGGATAAAGCAAGTCATTGGAATAAACAAATCCTCATCCTAGTTGGAAAGCCACGTCATCACCAACTCACCTAGCCACGTCATCACCAACTCACTTAGCCACATCATCACCAAGTGGCGCCATGAAGAAGGCCAACAATTTTCAAATGTCATTTCAAGTGGGCGACCAAGGTTAATTTAATTTGGTCGGCCAAACCCCTTCCACATTTCATGTAACAAGTTTCCCCCATATCCTCCAACCTTCCTTGTATCTCTCCTTGATTGGGGATTTTCAAAAGGGATTGAAAGGCTATTAAAAGACCTCTTCATCTCCCATTGTAAGGGGACGCCTATTTTTTTTGATGAGGAAATGAAATGAATTTGCATTTGTTTGTGAAGAATGTTTGTAGTATTTTAAGTGCTTCTTCTTTGGGCGTGTGACATCTCCATCTCAAGCCAACAAGTTTCAGTGTCAAGCCTTCGCCATCCAAGGATTCATCCCTCCATCAAAGATCATTTGTCTCCTTGATTTTTTGCCTCCTAACTTTGTTTTGATGTCTTTTCAAATTAGTCCAAACCTAATCCATTCTTTGTGTAGGGTCCGTCTACGATTCGGAGTCCAAGAGGAGGTCACTTGCCATAAGATCAATTATGACTAGAGCCTGTTTCTTTAGAATACTAATCTTTACTTCCAGGGTTAGTTCATTCGAGTGTTTCAACGGAACTACATCAACAAGGGAGTGATCATCATGGGTAATGAATACATCCTAATATCTTAAGTCTGAATTATTGAAGGTATTCTCCTAGGTTTAAGATTCATAATCATTTAATCCTAATCTTCTCTAGGACTAATTAGCTACATCACGGCATAGATTTAATGTTTCATGTTCTTTCCATAGTTGCACCTTAGTACTCTTTATCTAGGATATTAGTGAATGTTAATAGGTTTCATTGCTCAAATATTTCAATCCATTAACTAGATTGCATCATCCTCATCATACCGCATCATTTTGGTATCAGAGCATGGTTGGGTTAGGATAGGATTTGCATAGATGCTGAAATTCATTGGTTGCTGGAATTCTGCATATAGAGTTTTTAATATCTTGCATAGCCTGTTAAGTGTTGGCATAAATGCATGTTAAATACCAAGATGAAATCAGGTTGTCCTACTATAAGGGGGAATCCTTATAGTGTAAGGTTGTCCTATCTTGGTCATTACCATTGTTAGCATAGATTAATTTCTCAATTGTTTTACTTGCTAGAATTTTCTGAATCTGTGCATATATGGTATGATAAATGAATTGTTTTTCTTAGCACAAAACTAAGAATTTAGTGATTCCTACTTTATTAGATCCATTATAATTGATAAAAATTTTCATAATTTTTCTAGAATTTTTAGTTAACTGTAGAATTTTCGAGCTGTGATTTAGTACTGTTCTGTCTAAAATTCCAGTAGAGTTAATTTTCAGCATGGTTGTGTGCATTCATCTTAACTCAATTAAGGGCACCAATATAACATGGGGGCAGGATTTATCACCTGTCCTTAGCCCAAGAACAACAACCCTCATTGTGCATCGAACCCAATCCCTTAATTAAAATTGAGTAGAACCTTAATTGCCCTAGTGGGTTAGGGACATCAATTGGTCGAGTCCTGGTTAGTGTCAAGTCATTGTGTCAACTAGTCTTGTGTGTGCCCTATTACTTGGTGACTAGGATTGGAACTAAGGGCTTGGGTGCTGATCCATCTACCGGGCCAATTCCACCGGGCCTAGGTAGGCCAAAGAAGGGATCTCACACTCCCCTTGTTCTGACACCAGGCCAAGTGTAGAGTTACTACAATCTAATTTGCCACCTTGATTAGGCAACTAGTTTGGGACTCTAGGTCTAGTTCAAGTCAATTGGGACAAGCTTGTGCAACCAATTCTTCACATATTATTTGAAGCTGGTGTCAAGGATCGAGGTTAAGTGGTTAAGCCTAAGCAGTTCTTGTGGTTTTTTTTAATTAGGTCCCAGCAAGAGCTGGGAAAACCACCCACAGACCCACCTCCTGACTGGCCAGTGGAAAAGAGTAGTTGTTAGTTTGATTGTACCTAGCCAACTCAGTTTATTTGAGCTAACAGGTCTAGAAAATCTTAGCCTGAGTTTGAGTCCACTTGCATGCATGACAACTAGAGCAGGGACATCATATTCACCAGCCCAAGCCCAGTCTAGTGTAGCCATGGACCAAAATCTTGGAAATCTGATTAAAGCCTTGAATGATCAAGTGGCCCAACTAAACAAAAATTTGACTGAGCAATTGGCCCAAACCAACCAGAACGTGGCCTAGACCAACCAGAGCATGAATGATCAGTTAACCCACATCACGACTAGGTTGGATCAATTAGAAACTAGAACTCCTGGAGGAAACCATGAAGTCCAGAATGATCCCGAACCCAATCTTGAACCTGAGTTTGAAACACCAGTCAACCCTAGAAGGGTTCCACGCCAAAACCTTTTCCATGAGCCCAACCCTAGGAGACATCAGCAAGACCATTTCTGTGAACCAAATCCTAGGGGGCCCAATCATGAGCAAGCCCATGAACCCAATCCAAGGAGAGTTTATCTTGAGCCTACTTATGAACCAAATGTCAGGAGACCCACTCCAATTCAGTTAGACCAAGATGATCGAGCCATAAAAAATATTAGGTTGGAAGCACCCACATTTGATGGAATCTTAGAAACAAAAATTTACATCGATTGGGAAGGAGAAATGGACCAGTACTTCGACTGGTATGACATGACTGATGAAAGAAAATGTAAGTTTGCAAAACTGAAGTTGGTAAGACAAGCTAGACTCTACTGGGGAAATGTTGAGCGATTAGCTAGGCAAAGAGGTGATGTGCCTATAGTAACCTGGAGAGCGATGAAACTTAGGCTTAGGGAAAAATACCTTCCTATGTCCTACCACCAAAGACTCCTAGATCAATGGCAAAGACTTACTCAAGGAACTAGGAGTGTCGCAAAGTACATTGCCAAATTTGATGAATTTGTAATGAGGTGCAATGTTGATGAATCTGAGTCAGTGACCCTGTCTAGATTTAGAGCCAAACTGAGGGAAGAAATCCAAAAGGAATTATTCATGAGGGAAGTCCATGATCTAGAACCAGCCTATCATATAGCTAGAGATGCTGAGAGATTTCATAGGAGTCCAGTTTATCATAGACCCGACGCCCCTAGGACTAGTGCACATAATCAGCAGATAGGACCCAGTCAGTCGAGATTCAACTGACCCAATCCTAATGCACCTGTGACCCGTAGAGACGATAGGGGTAAAGCACCAGATGTTCCTTGAAACCCAATCCCAATGCATGCTATAAATGCCAGAAAGTAGGTCACTTTGCAAGTAAGTGTCCCACTAGAGCCTTACACATAGTGGAAGTAGAAGGGGAAGCCATAGAACCCCAAGATGAGTGTGAAGAGAAAATATACCAGGCGGATGAGAATTTGGCTGAGGAATATGAAGGTGATGAAGCCCTGGTAGATCATGATCTTTTAGGAGTGGTTAGGTATATCCTCACCCAAACCAAAGACCAAGAAGACTGGCGTAGGACTAGTATCCTAAAGACTTTCATCAAGATAGGCGAGAAAGTGTGCAAGGTCATCTTAGATAGTGGTAGCTGTGTCAATGCCATATCCACCAACACAGTCAAAAACCTAGGATTGTCCACTAAACCCCATCCTAATCCATATAAGGTATCCTAGAGAGACTCAACCTCTATTCCCATCAAGTCTAGGTGCATAGTTACCATCCAGTTCCAGTCTTACCAAGAGAAAGTTTGGTGCGATGTTCTTCCAATGGGAGTTAGCAGTATCATTTTAGGACGACCATGGTTATACGATCATGACGTTATACTCTATGATCGCTCTAATTCATGCTCGTTTACTCATAATGGGAAGAAGATTGTAATTCATTCTTCTCCACCTAAGGACCCAATTAAAAGAGGATCAAGCCAATTGAGAGATAAGACACAAGGGATAAACATGATCACTGCTAAAGAATTGGAGCAAGAGATTAGCAATGGTTCACCTGTTTGGGTTTTGACAACTAAGGAACATAGAGAGCCCTCCCCAAAAGACCAATCTCAAGAAGTCGTTAAAGTGCTAGATGAGTTTAAGGATGTTTCCCCGATGAGTTACCCGACCAACTCCCACCCCTTAGGGACATCCAACATGCAATAGACTTAGTCCCTGGAGCGACCTTATCGAACCTTCCCCATTATAGAATGAACCCTACCGAACATCAAGAATTGCAACGACAAGTAGGAGAACTTCTTAGGAAAGGATTCATTAGGGAGAGTTTAAGCCCATGCGCAGTCCTAGCCTTACGCATCCCTAAGAAAGATGGCACGTGGAGGATGTGTGTCGATAGTCGTGCCATAAATAAGATCACGATGAAATATAGGTTTCCCATCCCCAGATTGGATGACATGCTAGATATGATGGCCAGTGCGACGATATTTTCTAAGATTGACCTGAAGAGCGGCTATCACCAAGTTAGGATTAGACCAGGGGATGAATGGAAGACTGCCTTTGAGACTAAGGATGGGTTATTTGAATGGGTAGTCATGCCTTTTGGATAATCAAACACCCCTAGCACCTTTATGAGAATCATGACCCAGGTCCTACGATCCTTTATCGGAAAGATTATCGTTGTATATTTTGACGATATCCTTATCTATAGTAGGACTAGAATGATCATTTGAACCATCTGAAGCAAGTATATTTGGCACTTAGGAAGGATAATCTCTATGCCAATTTGAAGAAATGTGATTTTGTGAATACTAGAGTTATCTTTCTAGGATTTGTCGTAACCCCTGAAGGAGTATCTGCTGACCCTGAGAAGATTAGAGCAATTGTAGACTGGCCAACACCCAATAATATTCACGAAGTAAGAAGTTTTCATGGCCTCGCTACATTTTACAAAAGATTTATTAGAGGATTTAGCACCATAGTTGCTCCTATTACGGATTGCATTAGGAAAGGCAATTTTGAATGGACAAAAGCTGCTGACAAGGCCTTCCTAAACATTAAGGACATGATGACACAAGCACCGATCTTAAGATTACCCGATTTTTCTAAGATTTTTGAGGTAGCTTGTGATGCCTCTGGAGTAGGAATTGGAGGAGTCTTAAGTCAAGAAAATCATCCAGTGGCATTTTTTAGTGAAAATCTGAATGAGGCTAGGATGAAATACTTAACCTATGACAAGAAGTTATATGCGGTAGTTCAGGCTTTGAAATACTGGAGACACTATCTGCTACTGCAAGAGTTTGTCTTATTCTCGGATCATGAAGCCCTTAGGTTTCTTAGCTCCCAGAAAAAGTTGAACCCTAGGCATGCCAAGTGGGTAGAGTTCATCCAAGCCTATATCTTCATCCTAAAGCACCGTGCGGGAACCGAGAATAAGGTTGCTGATGCCTTAAGTCATAGAACGTTGCTCTTAAATTCAGTCAGCACTGAAGTCATAGGTTTTGAAAGACTTAAGAAGGAATATGAAACCTGTCCGGATTTTGGTGAGATCTATCAAGCTTTACATCTAGGACCATCTAGTGATCATAGTGACTATACCCTTCTAGATGGTTACCTTTTTAGAAAAAATAGGCTCTGTGTTCCAAGAACCTCCTTAAGGGATTTTCTAGTTTGGGAGACACATGCTGGAGGTTTGGCTGGCCATTTTGGGCGAAACAAGACTATCTTAGCTGTTGAGGAACAATTCTACTGGCTAGGCCTTCAGAGATAGGTAGCAAACCTTGTAGCCCGATGTAGGACATGTGCTGTTGCAAAACAGCAGAAATAGAATACCGGGTTATACACTCCTTTACTTGTACCTAAGTGTCCATGGCAGGATCTTAGCATGGACTTTGTTCTAGGGTTACCCAAGACCATTAGAAAACATGATTCAATCTTTGTAGTGGTCGACCGGTTTTCGAAGATGGCCCATTTCATACCCTGCTCCCAAACTTCTGATGCCTCTAGGGTAGCCAAACTCTTTCTTGATCAAGTAGTCAGGCTACACGGGTTACCCAAAACCATTCTTTCTGATAGGGATGTCCGTTTTACAAGTTACTTCTGGAAAACCCTTTGGCACCTATTAGGAACCAGACTGAAATTTTCAACTGCCTATCACCCCTAGACTGATGGACAGACCGAAGTTGTGAATAGAAGTCTAGGGAATTTATTGAGATGTCTAGTAGGAGAAAGTCTAGGAAATTGGGATTTGTTATTGCCTCGTGCTGAGTTCGCATATAACAGTTCGGTCAATCGATCTACGGAAAAAGTCCATTTGAAATAGTCCATGGTTACAAGCCTAGGAAGCCTTTAGATATGATCCCACTACCCACAAATGCATGAGTTTCTGAGTCTGCTGAGTCCTATGCACAGTATATTAAGGATTTGCATCATGAAATAAACAAGAAAACTCACTTGAGCAATGAATCCTATAAACATAGGGCTAATTCACGAAAGAGAGTCAAGGAATTCTATGAGGGGGATCATGTAATGATTAAACTCAACCCTGAAAGATTCCCATATGGGACTTTCAAGAAACTACATGCCCACGGTGCAGGCCCTTTTAAAGTCCTAAAAAGATTGGATCTAATGCTTATATGTTAGAACTACCTTCTGACCTAGGTATCAACCCGACCTTCAATATTTCAGACTTGATAGAATATAAGGAACCCATGATGATACCTAGTAAGCCTTTTGGGCCTGACCATATTTTTGAGAGTGAACCTGTACCCGAGTGTCCACCAACAACCATTCCTCAAAAGCAAGATAAACTTGAACAAATCCTGGATGATAAGATTGTCACCACCAGAAACAAGGATTACTATCGATATTTAGTCTGTTGGCAAGGGAGACCAGAATCTGACAACTCTTGGATCACTAGAGAGGACCTGTAATGACTGGACCAGACTTATTTGAATAGTATCAAAGCCAGGTTGGACCATACTCGACAGGGTCGAGTTCTCGCCACCCGAGAGATTTGGTGCGGACACTAGTAAAGAACTTCAATCATTATGGATTGACTCATAAAACAGTACACTCAGCCTCCTCAACATGCCAATCCGATTTGAGCACCGGAGAGTATTTTTTGCTACTTGGAATAATTACTAGAGGGAATCTACTTATTTGGAATAAGTCCAGTTATCCAGGATAAAGCAAGTCATTGGAATAAACAAATCCTCATCCTAGTTGGAAAGCCATGTCATCACCAACTCACCTAGCCATGTCATCACCAACTTCTTAGCCACATCATCACCAAGTGGCGCCATGAAGAAGGCCAACAATTTTCAAATGTCATTTCAAGTGGGCGACCAAGGTTAATTCAATTTGGCCGGCCAACCCCCTTCCACATTTCATGTAACAAGTTTCCCCCATATCCTCCAACTTTCCTTGTATCTCTCCTTGATTTGGGGATTTTCAAAAGGGATTGAAATGCTATTAAAAGACCTCTTCATCTCCCATTGTAAGGGGACACCTATTTTTTTTGATAAGGAAATGAAATGAATTTGCATTTGTTTGTGAAGAATGTTTGTAGTATTTTAAGTGCTTCTTCTTTGGGCGGGTATCTCAAGCTAACAAGTTTCAGCATCAAGCCTTCACCATCCAAGGATTCATCCCTCCATCAAAGATCATTTGTCTCCTAACTTTGTTTTGATGTCTTTTCAAATTAGTCCAAACCTAATCCATTCTCTGTGCAGGGTCCTTCTACGATTCGGAGTCTAAGAGGAGGTCACTTGCCATAAGATCAATTACGACTGGAGCCTATTTCTTTGGAATACTAATCTTTACTTCCAGGGTTAGTTCATTCGAGTGTTTCAACGGAACTACATCAACAAGGGAGTGATCATCATGGGTAATGAATACATCCTAATATCTTAAGTCTGAATTATTGAAGGTATTCTCCTAGGTTTAAGATTCATAATCATTTAATCATAATCTTCTCTAGGACTAATTAGCTACATCGCGGCATAGATTTAATGTTTCATATTCTTTCCATAGTTGCACCTTAGTACTCTTTATCTAGGATATTAGTGAATGTTAATAGGTTTCATTGCTCAAATATTTCAATCCATTAACTAGATTGCATCATCCTTATCATACCGCATCAGGATTCCATGCCGTGGATGAGACATCTTTCTTGACAGGTGGTAAGGGAAGCTTCCATTCGTTCTGACATCCCCTCCAGTCGCCCCATTCCTGGAAGCTTGGCAGAGCCTCGATCCAGGGGTCACCGCCCTGGGGGTTCGTGCTTTCTGGCTGGCCCATCCTCCTGGAAGTATGATCGGACAGGTAGTTATGGCGGTATGGGGGGCACCGTTCCATAGTCCTCGGGTAGCTCACCGGTGTCCCGGGATGGCAGGGCTTGCTCCGGTCTAGATGCTCCGAGCTCGTGTGGTCACCTTGATGGAGGAGGGAAGAGTGCAGGCCCGATCTAGAGGGCGCGCGCTCGGAGAGGCTCCACGTTGGCGGGTGAGCGCTGAGCTCGACCTCGACCACAAGGCTCTAACCTTCGAGGGTCTCGTTCTGGAGGGCGGAGGATGGACCCGGTCCAGAGGGCGCACGCTTAGAGAGGCTCCACGTTGGTGGGTGAGCGCTGAGCTCGACCTCGACCACAGGGCTCTAACCTCCGAGGGTCTCGCTCTAGAGGGCAGAGGACAGACCTGGTCTAGAGGGTGCGCGCTCGGAGAGGCTCCACGTTGGCGGGTGAGTGCTGAGCTCGACCTCAACCACAGGGCTCTAACCTTCGAGGGTCTCGCTCTGGAGGGCAGAGGACGGACCCGGTCCGGAGGGCGTGCACTCGAAGAGGCTCCACGTTGGTGGGTGAGCGCTGAGCTTGACCTCGATCACAGGGCTCTAACCTCCGAGGGTCTTGCTCTGGAGGGTAGAGGGCGGCTCAGGCCTAGGCATCCCGAGCTCGCGGGCCCGACCTGGTGGAGGACGGAGCTTGGCTCATTGCCTTGAGGGAGCTCAACTCTGCTATGCAGAACAGTATGGGCTGAGGTGTTGCCTTGGTGTCCGACGCGGCGGTCTCCTTTGACATGGCGCTTGTTAGCTACCCACATCAGTGATCTCGCCACATCATTTGCCCCCCACTCCTGAGGCTCGTTAGTGCACGGCCGGGTCAATTGTGGATGCCAGGCACGAGGTGGCCGCAGCGAGGAAGGAAGCCAAGGAGGCGGTTGCAAGGTACAGGGCCTCAAAGGAGTTCCTCGTCGAGATCCAACAGACGACGTTGGACTCCTTCTTTAAGGGCTTCATGTACCTGCGCCGCCTGGTTGAGGGATTCGTCTCGGTTGAGGGCCGTAGCCGCCTCGACTATCCCGGCACTTCAGACCAGGAGGTGGGTGCTGAGGAGGCCGTTGCTCCCAAGTCTTCTGTGCCAGCCGAGGTCGGTGCCGTGCCATCTGAACCCAGACCCGTGCTGCCGAAAGTCCCTGCTGATGGAGACTCCCAGCTCGGCAGTCCAGCCGGCCAGTAGTTATTTTTATTCCCTTTGTACTTTATCTTTTTCTTGTACTTGGCAGGGCCACCCGGCATTTTGGGGGCCCGCAGGATGCTTGTGTTTGATTTTTAATCAATAAAGCATAAACTTTCTCGCAACCAGTTTCTTGGCCTGGCTCTTCCTTTTTTTTGCTCTCTTTCTTTCACTCCCCCTCTTCTTTTTCTTTCCTTTTGTTGAGTGGGGGGATCAGAGAGGAGGGGCCTCACCTTGTCTAGGGATGAGTTGTTAGACTTCAACGCCGGCAAGTTAGGCACAAGCTGATGGCATTTGAGAGCTGCATGGCTCGAAGGTCCCTTGGCCGGAGATCTGAGCTCCGGTCTTAGGCTGGCATCTTGGAGCTGGGCTCGGGAACGTTGATGACTGAGAGCTGTGTGGATCGAAGGTCCCTTGGCCGGAGATCTGAGCTCCGGTCTTGGGTTGGTGTCCTAGAGCTGGGCTCGGGGACGTTGATGACTGAGAGCTGCACGGCTCGAAGGTCCCCTGGCCAGAGATCTGAGCTTCGATCTTGGGCAGGCATCTTGGAGTTGGGCTCGGGGATGTTGATGACTGAGAGCCGCGTGGCTCGAAGTTCTCTTGGATGGAGGTCTAAGCTCCGGTCTTGAGTTGGCACCCTGGAGCTGGGCTCGAGGATGTTGATGATTGAGAAGTGGTGGCTTGTTCCCCTCTCGTTCTCTTTCTTTCCTTCCCAACTCCTTTTTTCCTTTTTCTTCTTTCTTCTCCCTTTTTTTTTTTTTTGGAGTGGGGAGATTAGAGAAGAGGGTTCTTTCCGTGAACCCTTCTTGTTCTCTTTCTTTCCTTCCCCTCTCGTCTTCTTTTCGAGTGGGGAGATCAGAGAAGAGGGTTCTTGCCGTGTTCCCCTCTCTTTCCTTCCTTCCCCTCTTGTCTTCTTTTCGAGTGGGGAGATCAGAGAAGAGGGTTACCGGACTTGATTGCCTTGGAGCTAGGCTCGAGGCCTTCTTGGACGTGGAGCTAGGCTCGGGCTCAGGAATTGCCTGAGGACTTGTCTCAGGTCTTTGGCTCCATGGAGCTAGGCTCGAGGCATTGATGGGAGCTACTTGGCCCCATGATCTCTTGGCACCTCAAAGCTGGGCTCGGAGGCATTTGAGATTGGGAGCGGCTTGGCTCAAAGATCCCTTGGCCAAAAATCTGAGCTCCGATCTTGGGTTGGTGTCCTGGAGCTAGGCTCGGGGACATTGCTGGTTGGGAGCTGCATGGCTCGATGATTCCTTGACATCCTGGAGCTAAGCTCGGGGATGCTTAAGGTCAAGAGCTGCATGGCTCAAAGTTTCCTTGATGTCTTGGAGCTAGGCTCGGGGATGCTTGAGATTGAGAGCTGCATGGCTCGATGATTCCTTCACATCCTGGAGCTAGGCTCGGGGACGTTGTTGGAATTTTCCTGCAAGACAGATAGACACTTATGTAAGAAAAAAACCATTGTCATTATTATTATGGCTGGGAAACCTTACACTATTGATAGTATTTCTGCAAGTTGCAGGCATTCCACGTTCTGGGGAATCTGACGCCGCCGAGATCTTCAAGGTAGTAGGCCCCTTGTGAGAGGGCCTCAGCTACTTTATAGGGGCCTTCCCAATTCGGTGAAAGCTTGCCGCACTCCCTAGGCTGGGACGCCTCCGCCCGTCGTAGCACCAAATCTCCGGGATTGAAAGCTTTTGGCTTGATGCGGGCATCGTAATACCGGGCCACTCATTGCCGGTAGGCCGCCATTCGAAGCCGGGCCTTGTCCCTCACTTCTTCAAGAAGGTCCAGGTTAAGCAGGAGGTGCATCGAGTTCCACGCTTCGTCATACTGCTGCGCCCATAATGTGGGTACGCCGAGCTCGACCGGGACGACAGCTTCGGCACCGAAAACAAGGCTAAAGGGCATCTTGTTGGTTGTCGTCCTGGGTGTCGTGTGGTAGGCCCACAGGATACTTGGGAGTTCTTTCGCCCACCTGCCCTTAGCTTGGTCCAACCTGGTCCTGAGTCCTTGGAATATGGTCCGGTTGGTCACCTCGGCTTCTTCATTTGTTTGAGGGTGAGCCACCGAGGTGAACCGATGTTGGATGCCATGCTCGGTGCAGAACCCCTCAAACTCACAATTATCGAATTGTCACCCGTTGTTAGTGATGATACAGCGGGGGAGCCCGAAGCGGTAAATGATTGACTTCTAGAAGAACTGGCGGACATTGGCTTCCACGATCTGAGCTAGCGACTCTGCTTCGACCCACTTGGTGAAGTAGTCGATTGCCACCAGCAGGAACTTTTGCTTCCCCGGTGCTGGGGAAAATGGTCCCAAGATATCCATTCCCCACCGAGCAAAAGGCCAAGGGGCTGAGAGTTGGGAGATTGGTGCCACCGACTGGTGCTGTATGTTTGCATGGCGCTGGCACTTGTCGCACCATTTCATGAAGTCGGCAGCATCCTCCCTCGTGGTCTCGCAAAAGTTCCCCTGGCGGAGAGCTTTATAAGCCAGTGTCCTCCCTCTCACGTGGTTCCCGCAGAGGCCTTCATGTATCTCTTGGAGCACGAAGGTTGCCTCGGCGGGCCGAGGCATCTCAGGAGTGGGTAGAAGTAAGATTGGCGGTAGAGCTGGCCCTCCATCAGGACGAACCGGGAGGTTTTCTTCTTGATGAGGGCAGCTTTTGCGCTATCTTTGGGCAAGGTGCCATCAGTGATGTACCGGACATACTTGTCCATCCAGCTCGGCTCGGGGGTGATTTGATGTACCTCTGCCGAGCTTTCATAGCTGGGACTTTTGAGGTATTTGATGTAGGCGCGTCCCAACGACGAGTCCGGCAAGGTCGCGAGCCTGGACAGCGCATCCACGCATGCATTCTCCCCTCGAGGGATATGGAAAATGCTGAAGCATCGGAGGCCTGCCGTGCTCGTGCAGACCTGCTCCAGGTACTTCTTCATCTGGGCATCCCTCGCTTCATATTCTCCGGAGACTTGTTCGGTGACCAGTTGGGAGTCGGTGAAGACTTTCAAGTCCTGCACACCCAACTCACGGGAGACCCTCAGGCCCACGAGGAGTGCCTCGTACTCTGCCTGGTTATTAGTAGCGGTGAACTTGAAGCGGAGGGCGCATTCCGCCACAACCCCATCGCTGTTGGTTAGGATGAGGCCTGCTCCACTCCCGCCAGAATTGGATGCTCCATCTATGTGGAGGATCTAGGGCTCTTCTCCTAGCCAGGGCTCCGTTGCTGTCTGCTCTAGCTCCTCGACGAACCCGGTGCACTCGACCACGAAGTCGCTAGGACTTGGGCCTTTTGTGAAGACCTCGGTCGGTACTCTATGTCGAATTCGCTGAGCAGCAGGGACCGCTTAGCCAACCTCCTAGATATCTCGGGTCGGGTGAGGATGGTCCTCAGCTGCTGGTCCGTCATGATCACTATTGGATGTGCTTGGAAATAGGGCCTGAGGCACTTAGCAGACATTATTAGCACAAAAATAAGTTTCTCGGAGCGAGTATACCTGATCTCCACATCGCGAAGGATTTTGCTGGTGTAGTACACCGGCTTTTGAGATTTGTCCTCATTTATGCGGACGAGAACCGAGTTGATAGCTCTCTGTGTGATCGCCAAGTACAGCGAAAGCTCCTCTCCCTCCTTCGACCTGGAGAGCAACGGGGGGGAGGCAAGGAAGTTCTTCAGCTCCTCAAAGGCTGTCCTGCACTCCTCGGTCCAAGTGAAGTCGTGTATCTTGCACAGTGCCTTGAAAAATGGCAGGCAATGATTAGTTGACCTCGAGATGAATCTGCTGAGGGTGGCGACACGTCCCGTTAGGTGCTGGACCTGCTTCTTGGAGGTTGGGTGTTCCATGTCGATGATGGCTTGAACTTTTTCTGGGTTTGCTTCGATGCCCTTCTGGGTGACCATGAAGCCGAGGAATTTTCTCGCAGCCATCCCAAAGGCACACTTCATCAGGTTCATCTTCATTTGATGTTACCGCAGGTTGTGGAAGGATTCAGCGAGGTCAGCTACATGGCTCGAGCCCAGCTTGCTCATGACGAGCATGTCATCCACATACACCTGCATGTTGCGACCGATTTGGTCTTTGAAGACCTTGCTAACCAAGCACTGATAGGTGGCTCCTGCATTCTTCAGACCAAAAGGCATCATCTTGTTGCAGTATGTCTCTTGGTCAGTGATGAAGGCGGTGTGCTCCTCGTCTTCTGGATGCATGCGGATCTGATTATACCCAGAGAACGCATCCGTGAAGGAGAGCAGCCGGTGGCCTGAGGTGGCATTCACTAGCTGGTCGATCTTCGAGAGGGAAGCTATCCTTCGGGCAAGCTTTATTAAGGTCGGTATAGTCTACACAGATCCTCCATTTGCCATTGTTCTTCCTGACCATCACTACATTCACCAGCCAGCTCGGGTATTGGACCTCTCGAACGAAACCGACAGCCAGGAGTTTATCAACTTCCTCCTTGATAGCTGCCTGTCTCTCTGGGATGAAACTTCTTTTCTTCTGCCGAACTGGTTTGTGCTTTGGGTCGACACTCAATTTGTGGATAATGATGTCAGGAGGGATTCCTGGCATATCCGTCATTGTCCAGGCGAACACATCTGCATTCACCCACAGGAATTCCAGTAATTGGGCCCTCTCCTCCTCGAGTAGCTGCTCTCCGATCTACACTATTTTTATGGGGTCATCTCTGAGCGGGTAGGAAAGTAGGTGCTTGAATGGGCCTCCCCTGGGGTCTTGGGCCCTCTGGTCGAGGTCGTCCACACTAGGGTCGTCCTGGGGGACCTTGGCCCCAGGGAGGGTCTGGAAACAATGTTGCACCAGCTGGGGTGCTCCCCTCATTTCCCCGACACTGTAGGGAGTTGGGAACTGTACAAGTAGCCTCTTGGTGGAGACAACGGCGTCGAGCAAGTTAAGCCCAGGCTGACCCAATATCACGTTGTAGGCAGAAGGGAGCCTTACAACCGTGAAAGTCATCATGATGGTGCTCTGTCAAGGTGAGGTTCCGGTAGTGACCGGGAGAGTGATTTCTCCCTCTACCTTCACGGAGTCGCTCGTGAAGCCAACAAGGGGTGTGTGCACGGGCTTAAGATGATCGGGGAAGAGATTCATCCTGAGGAAGGCATCATAAAAAAGCATGTCTATGGAGCTTCTACTATCAACCATGATACTCTTTACAGGGTGCTTCGTGATCGTCATCTCGATGACCACATCATCATTATTTATATTTTTTCCCCCATCTTCCCCTTCCCTCATAAAGGGGAGTACATTCTCAGAGTCCTCTGCCCCCCGAGCCCTCTTGGATGCACGCGCAGTCCCTAGGAGATCATGCCCACCGGTTTCTCGGTGGGGCGGTTGTCGATGGTTGGAGCTGGTGGAAGGGCAACCAGCGCCTGGGACTTCACTTGAGGTTTGCCCCCCACGAACCTTTTGAGGTAGCCTCTCTTGATGAGTTCCTCAATCTCCCACTTAAGGTTGTGGCATTCCTTGTTGTCATGGCCATGGTCACGGTGAAAGCGACAGTACTTTGTCTTGTCATGGCCAGTGAAGGTCCTCAATGGAGGCGGGCGTCTCAGGTAGTCCTCGCCCTCGATCTTCATAAGGATTTTTGTTCTTGGGGCGAGGAGTGGGGTGTAACCCTCCTCAGGAATGGGAGTCCCTCTCAGTCTTGGTCGATCCCTCTGGGAGCTCGGAGCCTGGGGTGCTGGCCTCCGGGTTCCGGATGCTTCGATGGGGGCCGACTTCATCAGGGATCCTCCGTCGAGCTCCCGCCTCGTACGGTCCACCTCCTCGGCATGGATATACTTTTGGGCATGGAGAAGGAGCTTGGAATAGGTCTTGGGGGACTTCTTATCCAGTGAGTAGGTCAGGCGAGAGGTCTTGAGTCTTCGCTTTAGTGCCAGCATGGTGACTGGCTCTTCAAGATTGTAGATCTCCAATGCGATGGCCTTGAAGCAGGCCACATAGTCTCGCAAGGGCTTGCGGTCCTGCTGTCGGATGGAGAAGAGGCTGTCTGCCTCTCGTGGCAACTTCCTGCAAGCGTCGAAGTAAGCTACGAACTTTTGCTTTAGCTGGGTGAAGGAGCTGACGCTCTCTCCGGCTCCCAACGGGTGAACCACACCCGGGTTGCCTTCCGGAGCGTAGTAGGAAAAGTGATGCAGAGGAAAGCGTTGGTGGCCCCCTGGACCCTTACGAGGGTCCGGTAGCTTTCCAGGTGGTCCAGGGGGTCGGTGGTCCCATTGTAGGGATCCACCTGCGGCATCCAGAATCGGTGCAGAATCGGCTCCGCTTGGATTTCTTGGGAGAATGGAGGACGGGCGTCGTAGCCTGCTGGCTCACTAGCGAGCCCTGCATGTTGGCAAACCGACGAACAAACTCTGCCAGCTTGCATTCATGTTCCTCCAGGCATCTTTCCGTCGCGTGCCTGACAGCTTCATCAATGGACCCCTCCGCCGAAGGAGACGAAGAAGGTGATGTGGGTGCACGGCACCCGTGGTGGGGGTCTTGCTTTTTCTGCCTCGATGGGGTCTGAGCACCTCCCAACTGAGGTTTGGCGAGCGGCTCTCCCTGTCGGCAGAGCCGGCTCGTTGTCTTTTCACCAGAGCTTGGAGGCTGCCCTGGTTGTCGGTGGTGGCCCGCGGCTGCGACGGCCTGCCTTCCTTGGAAGGAGTGCAGGCTGTCGCGGGGAGCTACAGCGTGAGCTGCCGAAGTCCCTGGCTACTGGTGGGTAGCCACGGACCGGTGCTGGTGCTGAAGCTGGCGCACCGCCATGGCAAGGACTTGCATTTGCTGGGCGAGTGCAGCCAGCTGGGCTTCCGGAGGAGGTGACTGAACCAGAACGGGTGGCACCACATTGGTGGTGCAGGTTCCCCTAGGAGGGGGAGTCCCCTGCATGACTAGTGGAAGCCTCCCTTTCCCTTGTTGTCACCATCCTCCTGTCGGGCTTGCCTATGAGGAGATGAAGGGCTTAATTCCCCCTTCCTGGTGTGCCAATCTGTTGCCACCAAGATCGCCGTGGCCCGTAGCTACCGCCGGTGCAGGAGCGCGCTCCCTTCGCTGCCTGGCGGTCCTCCACTCCTGGACCTACAAAACAGGGGTTAGAGACCCAGGCCGGGGTTTCCGGCGGGGGCACTCCGACGGTCGAGTCAGTGAAGATCCAGGAGAATAGATCCTCCTGGTTGGGCCCCTCTTGATGGACTCCACACTTGGAGGAGTGAAAGTTGTGTGTGAAGACGAAAATGTAGCAGGGGGAGAATGATAACGGGGACGAAGGGGTTCCCTGTTCCTCCGCCTCTCCTTGTTTCCCTCTCATTTTCTTTTCGAGTGGTGGTGGTGGCTCTTTGCCCTCTCGATCGAGCTTGCACTTGTGTTGTTGGTGGATTGATGTTGTTACCTCCCCCCTTTCAGGGGTGTTGACTATTCTTTGTAGTTAAAAATTGGCCGTTAGGCGCTTGCCTTGGGATCTTCGCTGGGCTGGCAGGCGCATGGGGCAGGATTTCATGTCGTGGATGAGACGTCTTTCCTGACAGGTGGTAAGGGAAGCTTCCATTCGTTCTAACATCCCCTCCGGTCGTCCTATTCTGGGAAGCTTGGCAGAGCGTTGATCCGGGGGTCGCCGCCCTTAGGGTTTGTGCTTTCTGGCTGGCCCATCCTCCTAGAAGTATGGCCGGACAGGTAGTTATGGTGATATAGGGGGTGCCATTCCGTAGTCCTCGGGCTGCTCGCCGGTATCCCAGGATGGCAGGGCTTGCTCCGATCTGGATGCTCCAAGCTCGTGTGGTCACCTTGATGGAGGAGGGAAGAGTGCAGGCCCGATTTAGAGGGCGCGCGCTCGGAGAGGCTCCATGTTGGTGGGTGAGCGCTGAGCTCGACCTCGACCACAGGGCTCTAACCTCCAAGGGTCTCGCTCTGGAGGGCGGAGGACGGACCCAATCCAGAGGGCGCGCGCTCGGAGAGGCTCCACGTTGGCGGGTGAGCGTTGAGCTCGACCTCGACCACAGGGCTCTAACCTTCGAGGGTCTCACTCTGGAGGGCAGAGGACAGACCTGGTCTAGAGGGTGCGTGCTCGGAGAGGCTCCACGTTGGCGGGTGAGCGCTGAGCTTGACCTCGACCAGAGGGCTCTAACCTCCGAGGGTCTCACTCTGGAGGGCAGAGGACAGACCCGGTCCAGAGGGCGCGCGCTCGGAGAGGCTCCACGTTAGCGGGTGAGCGCTGAGCTCGACATCGACCACAGGGCTCTAACCTTCGAGGGTCTCGTTCTAAAGGGCAGAGGACGGACCCGGTCCAGAGGGCGCGCGCTCGAAGAGGCTCCATATTGGTGGGTGAGCGCTGAGCTTGACCTCGACCACAGGGCTCTAACCTCCGGGGGTCTCACTCTGGAGGGCAGAGGGCGGCTCAGGCCTAGGCATCCCGAGCTCGCGAGCCCGACTTAGCGGAGGACGGAGCTTGGCTCATTGCCTTGAGGGAGCTCAGCTCAGCTCGGCATAACAGTCTGGGCTGAGGTGTTGCCTTGGTGTTCGATGCGGCGGTCTCCTTTGACGTGGCGCCTGTCAGCTATCCACATCAGCGGTCTCGCCATATCATTTATCCCCCACTCCCGAGGCTCGTTAGTGCACGATGCTTGAGCCGAAGTGAGTAATGGTGGTGCTGACGTGGAAAGGCAAAAATTTGGCACGATGATGGCCGTGGTTGCCGGTGCTTCGAGGGATGGCCCTGCTGGCCAGTATGGAGGTGCTATGTGGCCACGTCCGAGGAGTAGTTAATGTGGGTGCAAAATTCTGAGCGGCTGGGATGCCCTTTTCATCGATGGGTAGCACGCGGCATGGATCCGTTGGCGAGGGGGTCATGACAGTGCGGATTTGATGGGCCCTTTTGAAGCGGAAAGAAAAATTTTACTCAAAATTCCCATCCTTCCAAATCCTTCACGCTCATTGCAGTACCCGGACCCTTCCTTCTCCACGATCCACTTTCGTTCTTCTTTTCTCTAAGGAACCAGATTGGCCCTGTTTTTCTTCCTCCTTTCCCTTTGGGGTGAGTTCCTTCTTCTTAGGTCTAGTCCTCCTTGCAGGATGTCTTGTCCCGATCCTTCCATCCAAGGATAGTGCTTTCCTCCTCCGACGAGGAGTCGGAGGGACACAGTTTTGGATTAGCAAGAGACTGGCCCTTCCCGCCCCCCCCTAAGTCTATTAGGGAGCCGGGGGCGGCTTCTCCTCATCCTACATGTTTTCCTTTCCTACTTGAACTAGCTCCTGAGTCTATTCGGTCAACAGGTCCGGGCGGGATCGCTTCGACGATTTCCATAATGGAGCTGGGGGCCATCCAGGTTGCCTATGGCATCCCTCTTCTGTTCGGCTCATGATCCCCCACCCCGGGGAGCAGGTCACTTCTAGTAGCCCGGGCCGTCTTGCCTTTTATGAGGAGACCTTCTGCGAGGGTCTCCAATTTTCCTTTCACCCTTTCTTCCTATCTATTCTGAGCAACTACCATTTAGTTCCCGCACAGTTGGTGCCGAACGCCATCAGGGTCTTCTTCTCCTTCATTGTGCTCTATCATGTCCATGGGTTCGTCACCCAATTCTCCTTGTTCAGGGCATTTTTCACCCTGAAACGCCACCAACTGAGGATGGGTGGTGGTCCTTGTCCTCTCGCCCAAAGGGCATAAGGTTCGTGCTCCCCTCTTCCATCAAAGGGTGGAAGAGCAAATTTTTCTTCGCGGACGTCGAGGGGGTCGACTGGGCCTGGAGCGAGTTGGATCGGTCCCCTAACCGGATCTCCACGATTGATGCAGCTGATCGGGATGACTATGAGCAGCTTCACACCGCCCAGATCCCCTCTCTGTAGGTCCTACTGTCAGAGCAGAACCTTTCTGACACCAAGGTGGACCCATCGATGGGGCCGGGTGAGTTCAATTCTTTCCTCCATATGCATTTTTCCTTTTCTTCACTTTAGGCTAACCCATTTGGCTCTTGTGCACAGGGACGATCTTCTCAAAGGGTGACCTGTTGCCAGTCTCCTGGAAGAGGCCGCCCACCAGGGTGGCCGTTGAGCCTCCCCCGGGGTGGGCCCGGGTTGAGGGCATGCCGGTGTCTTCCTCCACCGCGCCAGCCACCCTGAGGGGGAAGGAGGCCGAGGGACAGACGAGGTCGTAGGCCGAACCCCCCATTCTGGAGCCCGAGGCGACCGTCCAGGTTAATGCTGCTATCGCTGTCGCACCGCCCCGCTCTCCGGGTCCGAGGATGGTTGAGACCGAGGGGGGAGAGGCCCATACTGGAGCTCCTCCCACGATGGGGGCTCCAACCGCGATGGCGTTGGGTCCCCGACCGGTTCCTGGGGGTCCTACCATCGGATGAATGGGCGCACCGGCTCCCCGAGAGGGAAGGAGGGATGAGGGTAGGCCCCACCTCCTATTCAAGCTGGGGCCAGAGAGCTCCTTGGCTGACAGCCGCGCCCTAGCTGCTCGCATGATGGATTTCTCCATCCAGCCATGCGATCGAGAGGAGATGGATGGGCTACCGTGGGAGCTGTGATCGATAGCATCTTTTCCCATCTCTACACGGTAAGCAACTCCACTTTTTTCCTCTCCTTCTCTCTCTTTTTGTTTTTTTAGAACTCTCCATATGATGCAGATGGGTGTCGAGGCCCTTTTCATCAGGAGTTGCTGTCGAAATTGGGAGCGAGCTGAGCAACAACAGGCGACTGAGATTGTGTCACTGAAGGTTGACCTGAAGGGGAGGGCCGACTCCAAAGGGGCACTTGACTGATGGGTTAAGGACCTCGAGAGGCAGCTCGCCGACTCTGAGGGGCATGCGAAGGAGCTCCAGGAGTGCCTCAACTGTGAGCAGGGGCAGTCGAGGAAGAAAGCCGAGGAGCTCGCCAACGCCGAGTGGCGGTTGGGCATGTTCAACGTCGAGGCGGCCCGGCAGAAGGGGATCGCTCAGTCCCTCCAGGCCCGGCTGGCGACGGAGAAGGAGAAGTTGGCCATGGCCTATAGGGTAGCCGAGGAGGCGGCCAGGTCAGTTGTGGATGCCAGGCATGAGGTGGCCGCAGCGAGGAAGGAAGCCAAGGAGGTGGTTGCAAGGTACAGGGCCTCGGAGGAGTTCCTCACCGAGATCCAACAGACGGCGTTGGACTCCTTCTTTAAGGGCTTCATGTACCTGTGCTGCCTAGTTGAGGGGCTCGTCGTGGTCGAGGGCTGTAGCCACCTCGACTATCCCAGTACTTCAGACCAGGAGGTGGGCGCTGAGGAGGCCGTTGCTCATGAGTCTTCTGTGCCATCCGAGGTCGGGCTGTGCCATTTGAACCCGGAGTCGCACTGCCGGAAGTCCCTGCTGATGGAGACTCCCAGCCCGACGGTCCAGCCGGGCAGTAGTTGTTTTTATTCCCTTTGTACTTTGTCTTTTTTTTTGTACTTGGCAGGGCCACCCGGCATTTCGGGGGCCCGCAAGATGCTTGTGTTTGATTTTTAATCATAAAGCATAAACTTTCTCGCAACCAGTTTCTTGGCCTGGCTCTTCCTTTTTTTTTGCTCTCTTTCTTTCACTCCCCCTCTTCTTTTACTTTCCTTTTGATGAGTGGGGAGATCAGAGAGGGGCCTGACCTTGTCTGGGGTTGAGTTGTTAGACTTCAATGCCAGCAAGTTGGGTGCAAGCTGATGGCATTTGAGAGCTGCATGGCTCGAAGGTCCCTTAGCCAGAGATCTGAGCTCAGTCTTGGGCTGGCATCCTAGAGCTGGGCTCGGGGACATTGATGACTGAGAGCTGCGTGGCTCGAAGGTCCCTTGGTCGGAGATCTGAGCTCTGGTCTTGAGTTGGTGTCCTAGAGCTGGGCTCGGGAATGTTGATGACTAAGAGCTGCACGGCTCGAAGGTCCCCTGGCCGGAGATCTGAGCTTCGGTCTTGGGCAGGCATCCTGGAGCTGGGCTCGGGGATGTTGATGACTGAGATCTGCATGGCTCAGAGTTCTCTTGGCCAGAGGTCTGAGCTCCGGTCTTGAGTTGGCATCTTGGAGCTAGGCTCGGGGACGTTGATGACTGAGAAGTGGTGGCTTGTTCCCCTCTCGTTCTCTTTATTTCCTTCCCCCCTCCTTTTTTCCTTTTTCTTCTTTCTTCTCCCTTTTTTTTTTTTTTTGAGTGGGGAGATCTGAGAAGAGGGTTCTTGCCGTGTTCCCCTCTTGTTCTCTTTCTTTCCTTCCCCTCTCGTCTTCTTTTCGAGTGGGGAGATCAGATAAGAGGGTTCTTGCCGTGTTCCCCTCTCTTTCCTTCCTTCCCCTCTCATCTTCTTTTCGAGTGGGGAGATCAGAGAAGAGGATTCTCGGACTTGATTGCCTTGGAGCTAGGCTCGAGGCCTTCCTGGACGTGGAGCTAAGCTCAGGCCCAGGGATTGCCTGAGGACTTGGCTCAGGTCTTTGGCGCCTTAGAGCTAGGCTCGAGGCGTTGATGGGAGCTACTTGGCCACATGATCTCTTGGCACCTCGGAGCTGGGCTCGGAGGTGTTTGAGATTGAGAGCAGCTTGGCTCAAAGATCCCTTGGCCAAAGATCTAAGCTCTGGTCTTGGGTTGGTGTCCTGGAGCTGGGCTCAGGGACGTTGCTGGTTGGGAGCTGCATGGCTGATGATTCCTTGACATCCTGAAGCTAGGCTCCGGGATGCTTGAGGTCGAGAGCTGCATGGCTCGAAGTTTCCTTGACATCTTGGAGCTAGGCTCGGGGATGCTTGAGATTGAGAGCTGCATGGCTCGATGATTCCTTAACATCCTTGAGCTAGGCTCGGGGATGTTGTTGGAATTTTCCTGCAAGATAGATAGACACTTGCGCAAGAAAAAACCATTGTCATTATTATTATGGCTGGGAAACCTTATACTATTGATAGTATTTATACAAGTTGAGGGCATTCCACGTTCTGGGGAACCTGACACCGCCGAGATCTTCAAGGTAGTAGGCTCCTTGTGAGAGGGCCTCAGCTACTTTATAGGGGCCTTCCCAATTCGGGAAAGCTTACTGCACTCCCTAGGCTGGGACGCCTCCGCCCATCGTAGCACCAAATCTCCGGGATTGAAAGCTTTTGGCCTAATGCGGGCATCATAATACCGGGCCACTCGTTGCCGGTAGGCCACCATTCGAAGCTGTGCCTTGTCCCTCGCTTCTTCAAGAAGGTCCAGGTTAAGCAGGAGGTGCATCGAGTTCTGTGCTTCATCATACTGCTGCACCCGCAACGTGGGTATGCTGAGCTTGACCGGGATGATGGCTTTGGCACCGAAAACAAGGCTGAAGGGTGTCTCGTTGGTTGTCATCCTGGGTGTCGTGTGGTAGGCCCACAGGACACTTGGGAGTTCTTCCATCCACCTGCCCTTAGCTTGGTCTAGCCTGGTCCTGAGTCCTTGGAGGATGGTCCGGTTGGTCACCTCGGCTTCTCCATTTGTTTGAGGGTGAGCCACCGAGGTGAACTGGTGTTGGATGCCATGCTCGGCGCAGAACCCCTCGAACTCACGATTATCGAATTGTTGCCCGTTGTCAGTGATGATACAACGGGGGAGCCCGAAGTGGCAAATGATTGACTTCCAGAAGAACTGACGGACATTGGCTTCCATGATCCGAGCTAGCGGCTCTGCTTCGACCCACTTGGTGAAGTAGTCGATTGCCACTAGTAGGAACTTTCGCTGCCTCGGTGCTGGGGGAAATGGTCCCAAGATATCCATTCCCCACTGAGCAAATGGCCAAGGGGCTGAGAGTTGGGAGATTGGTGCCACCGGTTGGCGCTGTATATTTGCATGGCGCTGGCACTTGTCGCACCTTTTCTTGAAGTCGGTAGCATCCTCCCTCATGGTCTCCCAAAAGTACCCCTGGCGGAGAGCTTTATAAGCTAGTGTCCTCCCTTCCACGTGGTTCCTGCAAAGGCCTTCATGTATCTCTTGGAGTACGAAGGTTGCCTCGGCGGGCCTGAGGCATCTCAGGAGTGGGTAGGAGTAAGATTGGCGGTAGAGCTAGCCCTCCATCAGGACGAACCGGGAGGTTTTCTTCTTGACGAGGGCAGCTTCTGTGCTATCTTTGGGCAAGGTGCTGTCAGTGATGTACTGGACGTACTTGTCCATCCAGCTCGGCTCGAGGGTAACTTGATGTACCTCTGCCGAGCTCTCATAGCTGGGACTTTTAAGGTATTCGATGTAGGCTCATCCCAGTGACGAGTCCGGCAAGGTCGCGAGCCTGGACAGCGCATCCGCGTGCGCATTCTTTCCTCGGGGGATGTGGAAAATGCTGAAGCATCGGAGGCCTACCGTGTTCACGTGGACCTGCTCCAGGTACTTCATCATTTGGGCATCCCTTACTTCATATTCTCCGGAGACTTGTCCGGCGACCAGTTGGGAGTTGGTGAAGACTTTCAAGTCCTGCACACCCAGCTTGTGGGAGACCCTCAAACCCTGAGGAGTGCCTCGTACTCCGCCTGGTTACTAGTAGCGGCGAACTTGAAGCGGAGGGCGCATTCTGCCTCAACCTCATCGCTGTTGGTTAGGATGAGGCCTGCTCTGCTCCCGCCAGAATTGGATGCTCCATTTACGTGGAGGATCCAGGGCTCTTCTCCTGGCCCGGGCTCCATTGCTGTCTGCTCTGGCTCCTCGGCGAACCCGGTGCACTCGACCATGAAGTTGGCTAGGACTTGGGCCTTTTGTGAAGACCTCGATCGGTACACTATGTCGAAATTGCTGAGCAGCAGGGACCACTTAGCCAACCTCCTAGATGTCTCGGGTCAGGTGAGGATGGTCCTCAGCTGCTGGTCCGTCATGACCACTATTGGATGTGCTTGGAAATAGGGCCTGAGGCACTTAACAGACATTATTAGCGCAAAAATAAGTTTCTCGGAGCGAGTATACCTGATCTCTACATCGTGGAGGATTTTGCTGGTGTAGTACACCAGCTTTTGAGATTTGTCCTCATTTGTGCGGACGAGAACCGAGCTGACAGCTCCCGGTGTGATCGTCAGGTACAGCAAAAGCTCATCTCCCTCCTTTGACCTGGAGAGCAACGAGGGGGAGGCGAGGAAGTTCTTCAGCTCCTCGAAGGCTATCCTGCACTCTCCTTGTTTCCCTATTCCTCTGCCTCTCCTTGTTTCCCTGTCATTTTCTTTTCGAGTGGTGGTGGTGGCGCTTTGCCCTCTCGATCGAGCTTGCACTTGTGTTGTTCATGGATTGATGTTGTTACCTCCCCCCTTTCGGAGGTGTCGACTGTTCTTTGTAGTTGAAAATTGACCGTTAGGCGCTTGCCTCGGGATCTTTGCTAGGCTGGCAAGCACGTGGGGCAGGATTTCATGCCATGGATGAGACGTCTTTCCTGACAGGTGGTAAGGGAAGCTTCTATTCGTTCTGACATCCCCTCTGGTTGCCCCATTCCGGGAAGCTTGGCAGAGCCTCGATCAGGGGGTCGCCGCCCTAGGGGTTCGTGCTTTCTGGCTAGCCCATCTCCTTGGAAGTACGGTCGGATAGGTAGTTATGGCGGTATGGGGGGCGCCATTCCGTAGTCCTCGGACGGCTCGTCGGTGTCCCAGGATGGCAGGGCTTGCTCCGGTCTGGATGCTCCGGGCTCGTATGGTCACCTTGATGGAGGAGGGAAGAGTGCAGGCCCGATCCAGAGGGGCGCACTCGGAGAGGCTCCACATTAGCGGGTGAGCGCTGAGCTTGACCTCGACCACAGGGCTCTAACCTCCGAGGGTCTCGCTCTGGAGGGTGGAGGACGGACCCAGTCCAGAGGGTGCATGCTCGGAGAGGCTCCATGTTGGCGGGTGAGCGTTGAGCTCGACCTTGACCACAGGGCTCTAACCTCCGTGGGTCTCGCTCTGAAGGGTAGAAGATGGACCCGGTCCAGAGGGTGCATGCTCAGAGAGGCTCCACGTTGGCGGGTGAGCGCTGAGCTCGACCTTGACCACAGGGCTCTAACCTCCGAGGGTCTCGCTCTGGAGGGTAGAGGGTGGCTTCGGCCTAGTTATCCGAAGCTCGCAGGCCCGACCTGGCGAAGGATGGGGCTCGGCTCGTTGCCTTGAGGGAGCTCAGCTCAGCTCGGCAGAACAGTCCGGGCTGAGGTGTTGCCTTGGCGTCCGACGCGGCGGTCTCCTTTGACGTGGTGCCTGTCAGCTACCCACGTCAGCGATCTCACCACATCATATATGAAAGACACTTTTTATGTTCTTAGTATATAAATCCATCATAACATGAGTATTACTTGGTTTGTCCCAGAAAAATTATATTATTAGGACCTAAAAAGGTTTGGAATGTCAAGCTGCTTATCAAGTGAAGTGTCAATTATTAAAGATAATAAATTCAGTAAATTTTAGTATTCCAGAAATGAAATTGAGAAAAATCGAATAAGGATATATCCTATGCATCTATAGTGGATAGTCTGATGTATGCTCAAGTATGTACTTGTCATGATATTAGTTTTATTTTGGAAATGCTTGGTAGATATCAAAGTGATCTAGGTATAGACCACTAGAAGGCTGTCAAGAAAGTGATGCATTATCTTCAAAGGACTAAAGACTACATGCTCACTTATAGAATGATTGATTAGTTGGAGGTGATCGGTTATTCAGATGCAGATTATGTTGGTTACCTTAATAGCAGAAAGTCTACATCAGGCTATATTTTTTGTTAGCTGGTAAAGCAATCTCATGGAAGAGCGTATAATAACGTATTACTTTCTACTCTACTATGGAAGCTAAATATATAAGCTACTATGAGGCTTCCTCACATGCTTTATAGTTGAAAAAGTTTATTTTAGGCTAGGAGTTAAGGATTTTATTTTCAAGCCATTGAGAATTTATTGTAATAATTTTGCTACAGTTTCGTTCTTCAAGAATGATAAGATTATCAATGCAAACAAGCATATTGATATTAAATATCTTGTAGTAAAAGAGAAAATTAGTTGTCATCAAGTATCTATTAATTTTATTGGTACTACTTGTATGATAGCTGATCTATTGACTAAAGATTTAGTATTCAAAATTTTTAAAGAGCATGTAAAACTTATGAGTATTTATCATTGAAATATTTAATTTATAATAGATACTTATTTAAGATCACTTAATAGTTTGTTAACTATTTGGTATGGACACCAAAGGCACCAGAATAAGGTAGAGGCTTCTCAACCCTCTGTGGATCACTTAAATGACATTCGAGTCCACTGTAATAAAGCTTAGTCCAGCTGAGTTGTTTTCATTTAAGTCCTGTAATTATTTAGCTCATGTTGAGCTAGTCCAGTCCAATGTTAGTCAGCTCATGTCGAGCTAATTTTATTTTTGAGTCCTGTTCAACCATATTGAAGACTCAAGACCACATCATACAAGTGAAGACCAAGTCCAACCAGATTGAAGACATGGATATTGAGCCCGAGTCCAACCTAACTAGAAGACATGAAGATCCCCAGAGGAAAATTAAAACAAGTGCAAACCTGAAGCCTGGAGACCAGCCAGAAGGAAACTGGGCCAGCCCAGGCCCAAGGAGAAATTAGGGCGCCCCTCCTTAGAATTACCTTCCCCTTGGTCGGTCACTTATGGTCACCCCCTTGGCCGACCAAGACAAGGAGAGGGAGTCCCATTCCATTTAAAATTTTTCTTCCTAGGTTGCCATGTATTCCTAGTTAGAGTTTCTAAGGGAAAAGGAGTCCTATGTAAAGTCTAAAGTACCCTTACTTGGGGCCCAAGGTTAAGGGTCTATTTAAGGGACCCTAGCCTCTTGTATGAAGTTAGAATTTTTGATGAATGAAAACCTTGAGTTCTTCTATTGAGTTGTGTGATACCCTGCTGTGTGCATAAAGGGGTTTGCGAGAGTTTTTCTTCCCAGTGCTGCAATCATCTTCCTGCTGCCAACAAGCATCTCAGATCCCTGGATGCCCACTCCAAAAGAAGCCTTCTCTTGCTGTTTTTCCTTTGTTTTCTTGTTCCTTTGTGAGTTTTCTAACCCTTGACAGGTCATTTACAGGTCCCCGAGTTCCTACAAATCCAACGACTCCAGCTAAGCCTCAATCGGATCACCGAGCAGAAAGCCGGATATCCGTGAGTCTTTGGCTCGATTTTCCAGGCCGCATCCGTCGAAGAACGAGAGACCCCTTGCTGCGATCTTCATAGATATTGTCGGGTACACCCCCTCTACCTCCAGTAGTTTTATTGTAGGAGAACTTTCCCTAACCGAGGCTTCTCAGCCCCGGCGATCCTTCTTTTCTACTTTTCTAGGTCCTAATCTGCATGCTGATCTTCTAAAATTCATATAAAATTCCCTACAACTTATTTTAATCTAAAATTTGGGAATTAATCACTCAACCCTACATATAAAACATACAAAAAAAAATTGCATGCATATTAGTCCCCCATCATTTGGTATCAGAGCTTAGATTAGGGCTTGTTTTCTGCAATTTTTAGTATGTATATACTCTATTGTTTTAATTATTTCTCCCTGATAAAAATTTCAAAAATTCTGAAATTTACTTTTCTAGATTCATCATAATTCACAGTAATTTTAAATTTTTTTTAGATTTTATTATGGCCTGTGAATTCTTTGCAAGATGAAATACAGCCTGAAAATTTTTGGCTCTATTTTTTCAGCAAGACAAGTTGGAAGTTTTATGGTTTTGATAAGCATCTTTTTGCATATCTTTCAATTTTAGTTTATTTCCTGCATATTAGGGCATAAATTGCAAGTTTTCTTATATTTAAAAAAATACAAAAAAAAAAATACATATTCTCCAAAAACACCAAAAACATCTAAACCCTAATTTGCATCCTCATCTGCCTGCCATCATTGCATAATTTACTTTTAAGGGCACTCTTGTTATATTAGATGGGGGGAGGATTTGATCACCTCTCCTTAGCCCAAAACCACATCCCTTGCATTCGGTCCCAAGCCTTAACCTAAAATTAACTAGACTTAATTTGCCCTAGTGGGCTAGGGACACCAACTGGTCGGGTCTGGGCTACGTGTTAGATCACTGTGTCAAGCTAACCTGTGTGTGCCTTGTGCTTGGTGTCTAGAATGGTCGTTTAGGGATTCAATCTCGAAGGGCTTATGTGCTGGTCCGCCTACCTGGCCAATCTCTGATTGGTGTCTAGGATTGGCAATCATGGACCTAACACTTCCCTTATACCTGCCTGGCTGAGTACAGGGTTACTATAGGCTAGTTTGCTACCCTGATTGAGCATCTAGTTTAGACTCTAGGTCTAGTCAGCTATAGTCTGTCTGATCGAGTCTTGCATGAGCACTAGATCAGGGGTTTCATATCACCCACCTCCTTCACAAATGTCTGAACCCATGAAAAATTTGCAAGCCCAAATAAAAGTACTCACTGAGCATCTAACCCAATCCATGGCCCAGTTGACTACCCAGTTAACTCAGTCTGGTACCCAAACCAACAATAGAATTGACCATCTTGCCAATAGGTTTGACCAGTTAGAAGGCCGTATAGGGACCATACAAAGAACCCATGGGTCACAATCTGAGCCAGATCCTGAGTCCCCTCAACCTAGGAGAACCCCAAACCCTGATCTATACCATGAGGTCGAACCTAGGAGAGCCCCTTATCCTGACCCGTACTACAATCCTCAACCTAGGAGGACCCCAAACCCTGATCCATACCTTGAGGCTGAACCTAGGAGAGCCCATCATCATGACCCAATCCTTAAGGTTAGTCCTAGAAGACCCAATCAGGATTTTATAGACCAGGAAGATAGATCCTATTTACCCTCTCCCTATAAGCCTAGTATACCCACAACCTATAGATCTTATGACTCCAAATCCTATGAACCTAGAACCTATGAATCCATAACCTATGAACCTAGATCCTATGACTATAGATCCCATGATCATAGATCCTATGCACCCACACCCTATGAGCCTAGTAGACCCAACACCCAATATGCTGACCCATATAGGGAGTCCAACCCTAGGAGAACCCAATATTCTGACCCATATAGGGAATCCAACCCTAGGAGAACCCAATATTCTGACCCATATAGGGAGTCCAACCCTAGGAGAACCCAATATCCTGACCCATATAGAGAGCCCAACCTTAGGAGGACCCCATACCATGATCCATCCTTAGAACCTGACCATAGAGCTGACCCAAAATCCTATGACCCCAGATCTTATAATCCCATGACCCATAGATCTGCACCCTTGTCCTATGAGCGCAGAGAACCCATAACCCCTAAGTATCAATCTAGTACTAGTCAGGTTTTCCTTAGTCAACTTGAACCCCATAGGATTAGCACCCCTAAATATGAGCCCAGTAATGAGCCACTATCCCTTAGGCAACTTGAACCTACTAGAATTAGTGTCCATAATCAGAAACTAGGACCTAGCCAATTTTCCCTTAGCCGACCTTCTCCAACCATTCCTGAGTTTGATAAGGCTTACATTAACGCAGAAGTGTATGAAGCTGATGCGAGCCTAGTGGATGAGTATGAAGGAGAAGAGGAGACACCTTTAGTAGACCTAGAATTAGCCAACCCAGTAGATACCCAGGTAGAAACTAACCCAGAGCTAGTTGACCTTGACCACATCCAACCTAAAGCTATAATGGAAGAACAAATAGAGGAAGAGAACCTAGGTACTGCTGCTAGAGCCTTACCTGAGGAAACCATAGAGGAGAGCCAAATTATAGGGTCTAGTCCAAAAATACAAGAACCAGAAGAATTTATTAAGGACCTGATCTCTTTGAATCAATACCTTCAAGATGAGTCCCCTCCTATAGTTCCCATTAAGGATCTCTTCCCCGAAATTGGTGACCCATCCTTCCATTATGCAAACCCTATAGATATAGCTCAACCTTGTAAGGTTAACCTCATTAGTATAGGATTAGTTCCTGACACCCCGTCTTTTATCCTACTGTATCCAACTAACCTGGAACCTTTTTCTCTACCCTACCAAACTACTTCTGAACCCACTTCCTATTTTCTGCCCTTTCCTGACACGTCCAGCATTTCTAGGATCATTAGATTGCATTTAGCTGAGATTAGCATACTGCATGCATTCATCACGCATGTTAGGTTTGCATCTTACTTCTGGCATACTCTTTGGAATTTGCTAGGAGTTCACTGTAAATTTTCATGTGCATGTCAAGCTAGGATCAAACCTAGAGAACCTATAATCTATTAGGTTTAGATCCAAAAAGTTCAATAAAATTTCCTTCGATAGGAATGCATAGTCGAGTCTGTTAGGTGTTAGTTTAAGTCCTTTGCATTATCTTGTTAGGAGTCTGCATGTGCCTAGCATGTTCACCACCCGCACTAAAGTTAAACAAACTGGCTAATTCCCGAAGATGGATCAAAGAATTTGATGTAGTGGATTCTATCTTGGTTAGGCTTAGGCCTAAAAGAAGCTTCATGCTCGTAGAGCCGGACCTTTTAAAGTGATAGAGAAGGTTGGAACAAATGCCTAGGTGTTAGACTTGCTTTCGGATTTGGGCATTAGTTCTACCTTCAATATTACAGACCTGGTTGAGTATAGGGAACCGGCAGCGATACCTAGTAAGGCCTTTGGACCTATTCCTTTTTATTATGAGTGACCCTAACCCAGAGTGTCCACTAACAAATTAGCCTGAGAGAGGAGAACGGATCGAGCATATCCTGGACGATCAAGCCATCACGATCCGGGGTCGTGACTATCAATGCTTCCTGGTCTGATGTCAAGGCCAGCCAGAGTCGGACGATTCATAGATTTCTCGAGAGGACTTGCAATGCCTCAACCCAGACCTTCTTGAGAGATATGTGAGCCAATCTGATCTTCACTCGACAGGGTCGAGTTCCTCCCACCCCAGGAGAATTGGTGCGGACACCAAAGGCACCAGAATAAGGTAGAGGCTTCTCAACCCTTTGTGGATCACTTAAATGACATTCGAGTCCACTGTAATAAAGCTTAGTCCAGCTGAGTTGTTTTCATTTAAGTCCCGTAATTATTTAGCTCATGTTGAGCTAGTCCAGTCCAATGTTAGTCAGCTCATATCGAGCTAATTTTATTTTTGAGTCCTGTTCAACCATATTGAAGACTCAAGACCACATCATACAAGTGAAGACCAAGTCCAACCTGATTGAAGACATGGATGTTGAGCCCGAGTCCAACCTAACTAGAAGACATGAAGATCCCCGGAGGAGAATTAAAACAAGTGCAAACCTGAAGCCTGGAGACCAGCCAGAAGGAAACTGGGCCAGCCCAGGCCCAGGGAGAAATTAGGGCGCCCCTCCTTAGAATTACCTTCCCCTTGGTCGGCCACTTATGGTCACCCCCTTGGCCAACCAAGACATGGAGAGAGAGTCCCATTCCATTTAAAATTTTTCTACCTAGGTTGCCATGTATTCCTAGTTAGAGTTTGTAAGGGAAAAGGAGTCCTATGTAAAGTCTAAAGTACCCTTACTTGGGGCCCAAGGTTAAGGGTCTATTTAAGGGACCCTAGCCTCTTGTATGAAGCTAGAATTTTTGATGAATGAAAACCTTGAGTTCTTCTATTGAGTTGTGTGATACCCTGCTGTGTGCATAAAGGGGTTTGCGAGAGTTTTTCTTCCCAGTGCTGCAATCATCTTCCTGCTGCCAACAAGCATCTCAGATCCCTGGACGCCCACTCCAAAAGAAGCCTTCCCTTGATGTTTTTTCTTTGTTTTCTTGTTCCTTTATGAGTTTTCTAACCCTTGATAGGTCGTTTATAGGTCCCCGAGTTCCTACGAATCCAACGACTCCTGCTAAGCCTCTGCTCGGATCACCGAGCAGAAAGCCGAGTATCCGCAGGTCTTTGGCTCGATTTTCCAGGCCGCATCCATCGAGGAACGAGAGACCCCTTGCTGCGATCTTCACAGACGTTGTCAGGTACACCCCCTCTACCTCCAGTAGTTTTATTGTAGGAGAACTTGCCCTAACCGAGGCTTCTCAGCCCCAGCGATCCTTCTTTTCTACTTTTCTAGGTCCTAATCTGCATGCTGATCTTCTAAAATTCATATAAAATTCCCTACAACTTATTTTAATCTAAAATTTGGGAATTAATCACTCAACCCCACATATAAAACATAAAAAAAAAAATTGCATGCATATTATGTTAGGTTCGGTGACCAGTGCGGAAGTGTGGATTTCAAAAACTTTATGAATTCAGGTCCGAACCCTAATCCCAAAATCTCCTTATTAGCAATTAAAACTTATGACTACATGCATGTCCAAATTTAAACATAGTTTAGATACTAACCTCAGATCGCTATATCCAATCTGATGTAGAAATAAACTCCAAATGGAGTAACCTTTTGAACACACCAGGCGTCCACTTGTCCGCCCTCCGATGGTGATCCACACGGACAGATGATCAAGACAGTGACTCCTCAATTGGGTTCCTTCCAATCAAGTTCTACCCCAAGAACTTGATATATGGGCTATTGGCTAGGACACCTCTAGCCAAACAGGGACTAAAACTTTCTCTCTTACCCTTCTCCTAGTTTTTTGGCAACTTTGGCCCCTTAAGACACTCTTGTCTTAAGAATAAGCCCTTGTCCTAAAGTGAGACAAGGCTTGTCTTGGAGGGAGAAGAAAATTAAGACAAAGTTGTCTTAATGTAAGAAAGAAGGAAAAAGGGGGGCGCCTTCTTCCTTTACCGTCGGAGAGTTTCTCTCTCTGACTCTCCTTCTGTTCTGAGATTCGACAGAGCCTAGGCTCTGTAAAGGAATCAAAGAAGAAAGAGAGGAGGGGGAAACAGTCTTCTGGAGAGGGAGAAGGAAAGAGAAGCAAGGCTTCGCCGTAGAAAATCTGGAATCCTTTTTTTTTACGGTGAAGCCTTCTTCTTAAATAGGCGACAGAGAGGCGCCTTCTCCTTCTGAAAAATCCTCTCACGCCCCTCTCTCCCTTCTCACGTCTTCTCTCTTAATCTCACGGCCCTTGGGATTAATCTCACGGCCTTTGGGATTAATCTCACGGCCTTTGGGATGGACAGACGCGAAGAGGGATCGAGAAAAACTCAGAAGGGCGCGCGCAGAGAAAGAGTCGCGCCCCTTCGGAGTTTTTTCTCTTTCTTTTCACCGTAATTCCCATTTTGAAGAGTCCACGCCTAGGTGGACTCTGATCCACGCCTCATCAGCCAAAAGACGCCGTTCCCTTCTTTCTTTTCACGCAAAAACGCGATTTGGAGAGAGTCCACGCGCGTGTGGACTCTTCTCCTTGCGCGCGCGCGTGGGAAGAGAGGGGGAGGGGTTTTAGGCGATGTGGGAAAGGGGTTTAGCCTCTTAGGTTAGCCCAATTGCTAGCCTATTGTTAGCCCAACGTTTTAAATCTTCAATTAGATTCAAACCGGAATGAATTTGGATCTAAAAAAGACCAAATCGGAACCCTAACTCGAATCCGATTCAAGTAGAAGTCATGGTTTGCAACACATGCTAGTGTGTTCATCTGCAAACGAGATTTAATTCCAAATTAAATCCTTGATTATCTGTCCTAAGTGTGTGACCCATTGGGTTCCATACTTAGCCAGCAGTGGGTCCGAGTGCAAGTTGACCTAATCTGATCAGAACTCATTCTAATCGATTTAGGTCAAATCGAGCTAACTCGAGTCAGTCAATTAGGACTCCTCCTAATTAGTGATCCAATTAAACCATTTAATTTGATCAACCCACAAGACAAGATTGACGTCTAGCAACGTGTCATGTCTACCCGGAAGATATGGAAATTCTGGTGTAATTCCAAAACTACCCTTCAGTGGAAAGTTCCCGTACAATTCGATCCTTCAATCATCTTGCATCCCGAATATAACTATGGATATGGAATCATGTCAAATCCAGTTTATACTCATTCCCAGCTCAGTCATACACTAATGATTCAATTAATTCGATATTAGAAATCATTTCTAATATCTGTACTTTGATCAAAGATTTTCTGAATCATCATCTGACCTAATTTGGCTGGATGCAATCTCCTCCTACTAGGAGTGATCAATTCCTTGTTGACCTACTCAATACCTTCATATACAATTCACCATACCCAGCATCAACCTCGTGCATGACCCAGTGTCATGATTGAGATTGAACCAAAGCATGGGTTCATGTACATAAGGTATTATGGCAGTCTCAGGTCATAGGACTACTTGTACAACTCCCACTATGTGAAACATCCATTGACATGCAGCTAAGGCTCCATTAGATGTTCTCAAACTGGATCTATTCAGTGAACTCATTCACTAATGAGCACCCACATCCTTGTATTAGTGTCCTACACAAATGACAGTGAGAGCAGTCACCCTTTTCAGCATACATAGGATGTGCCAGTCTTACCGGAAACCCTGATCCCCAACTCAGGGTTCCTATGACTAGGAATATTCTAGATTAGGGTTTTAAGGCCTTAGATCTCACTGGTATGATCTCATCATAGCCCTACAACCATAGCCCTAATCTATGGGGTTCATCATATAATGACACAGCGAATGATGAAAAAATTATTGCCTTTATTAATTTTTCAATTTACAATGGTCTGGGAGATACAGATATTGGCTTATAGGGCATAATCCTTTCAATCTCCCACTTGCACTAAAGCCAATCGCTCTTATTCTTTAACCCCATACAATCGAGGTGGCGATCAAACTCCCGCTGTGGTAGAGCCTTAGTGAACGGGTCTGCTATGTTGTTCTTTGTATCTACTCTATTGATGCAGACTTCTTGTCTTTCGATTATCTCTCGGACAAGATGGAAGCGTCTCAGAATGTGCTTGGACTTGTGATGGGCTCTCGGTTCCTTAGCTTGAGCAACTGCTCCAGTGTTATCACAATAGAGTGGCACCGGGTTCTCAATCTCAGGAACTACTCCCAACTCTGTGATGAATTTCTTCATCCAGACAGCTTCCTTGGCGGCTTCACTGACAGCTATGTACTCTGCCTCGGTAGTTGAGTCAGCTACAGTCTGCTGTTTAGTGCTCTTCCAACTTACTGCTCCACCATTCAAGGTAAAGACATACCCTGAAATGGATTTACTATCATCTGGGTCTGATTGAAAACTAGAGTCTGAATAGGCTTCTAGTTTAAGATCAGATCCTCCGTATATAAGAAAAATATCCTTAGTCCTTCTCAGGTACTTAAGAATATTTTTCACAGCCTTCCAGTGATCCTCTCCTGGATCAGCCTGAAATCTACTGGCTACACCCAAGGCATATGCCACATCAGGCCTAGTACATAACATAGCATACATAATCGACCCTATAGCCGAAGCATAAGGTATAGAACTCATTCTATTTCTTTCTTCAGGTGTCTTAGGAGACATCCTCTTAGAAAGACGTATGCCATGACCAATAGGTAAGTAACCTCTTTTACTTTCCTCCATGCTAAATCTCTTTATCACCTGGTCAATGTACCTAGACTGGGACAAGCCAAGCATCCTTCTTGATCTATCTCTATAGATTTTTATACCCAGTATATAGGATGCTTCTCCCAAGTCTTTCATGGAAAACTGTTTCGATAACCACACTTTGACTGATTGTAACATTGGGATATCATTCCCAATAATAAGTATATCATCAACATATAGAACTAAGAAAACTATGGCACTCCCACTAGTCTTCTTGTACACACAAGGTTCATCCTCATTTTTGAAAAAATCAAATTCTTTGACTGTTTTATCAAATCGGATGTTCCAACTCCTGGATGCTTGCTTTAATCCATAAATGGATTTCTTTAGCCTACATACCTGATTAGGTTTAGTCTCCAAGACAAAACCTTCTGGTTGTGACATATAAACCTCTTCCTCAAGGAAACCATTGAGGAATGCAGTTTTTACATCCATTTGCCAGATCTCATAATCATGATATGCTGCTATAGCAAGCATAATCCGAATGGATTTGAGCATGGCAACAGGGGAAAATGTTTCATCATAATCTATTCCCTGTTTTTGTCTGAAACCCTTAGCCACCAATCTGGCTTTATAAGTTTCAACTTGGCCATCTGCCCCAATCTTCCTTTTATAGACCCATTTACACCCAATAGGGTTAATACCCTCTGGTGCATCAACCAAAGACCATACTTGGTTGACATACATGGAGTCCATCTCGGATCTCATGGCTTCCAGCCATTTGTCTGAGTCTCTACTCATGACTGCTTCCGTATAGGTTAGAGGCTCATCATTTTGAATGATTTGGGCTTCATTATTTTCAATTATGAACCCATACCTCTCAGGTGCCTGTCGCACCCTATCAGACCTACGGATAGGAGTGTGTTCAGGTTCTATATTAACTATGTTGTTACTTGATTGAGAAGTGTCTATTTGTTGAATCTCATTGAGTTCGATATTTCTACCAGTGCCCTTTTGTAGGATAAATTCCTTTTCCATAAAAGTGGCATGCCTACTGACCAATACTTTTTGTTCAGCAAGGTGGTAGAACACATATCCTATACTATCTCTAGGATATCCGATAAATAGACATTTGTCTGCTCTAGCATCTAGTTTATGTCCAAAATTCCTTTTTACATAGGCTGGACATCCCCATATCTTAATATACTTAAGATTGGGCTTCTTACTTCTCCATAATTCATATGGAGTGCTAGAGACAGTTTTAGATGGTACTCTATTCAAGATATAAGTTGCTGTTTCCAAAGCATATCCCCAGAAAGAAAAAGGTAACTCCGTGAAGCACATCATGGACCGTACCATATCCAATAAAGTACGATTCCTCCTTTCAGCAACACCATTTAATTGTGGTGTGTAAGGAGGAGTCCATTCAGAGATGATCCCCTTATCTTTAAGGTGATCAAGAAACTCAGTGGATAAGTATTCACCTCCTCTATCTGATCGGAGGATCTTTATACTTTTTCCTGTTTGTTTCTCTACCATACTTTGATACTCTAAAAATTTTTCAAAAGCATCGGACTTATGTTTCATTAGATACACAAATCCATACCTTGAAAAATCATCAGTAAATGTGATGAAGTATGAGTATCCACCATAGGCTTGAGTTGTCATAGGGCCACATACATCTGTGTGTATGAGTCCTAATAACTCTTTTGTCCTTTCTCCATGTCCACTAAATGGAGTCTTGGTCATCTTACCCATGAGACATGATTCACAAGTTCCTAATGACTCATAGTCATAAGGATCAAAGAAATTTTCTTTGTACAACTTGTTAATCCTAGTCTCACTAATATGTCCAAGTCGACAATGCCAAAGTAAGGTATTGTTAACATCATCTCTTTTCCGTTTGTTAGAAACATGAAAAACATTGTCATTAGTGAAAAGAGTTAAGAGACCATTGCAGAATATGCCATAACATATAATTTCATTAGATAAAGAAATTGAGCAGCCACTGCTCATTACATTCATAGTATATCCTTGTTTAAGTAACAAGGGTACAGATATGATATTTCTAATGATTTTGGCATATAGTAACAATTCCTTAGCTCCAAGATCTTCCCTGAAGGTAACTTCAAAACATAAGTCCCTACAGCTTCTGCTTGGATGGGGTCCCCTCCAGCACCGTAGAGCTCAAAGTTACCTTCCTTCAATACTTTAAGCCCCTGAAGTCCCTGCAATGATTTGCAGATGTTATGACCACAGGCGGTATCCAACACCCAAGTATTTGAAATGGAAGAATCCAATGACAAAATAGTATGAACTTCTTTCATACCTTTTGGTGCCTCTGATGCACCAGGCTTCAAACTTGCAAGGTAAACCTTGCAGTTTCTTTTCCAATGACCCGGCTTGCCACAATGAAAGCAGGTCATCTGTCCGGAGGCCTTCTTTCCTTTCTTCTTCTTAATGCCCCCTTTGGGATTCATCCTCTTATTGGAACCCCTTTTGCCTGTCTTCTTCTTATCCACAAGAAGAACTGGAGCCTTATTTTTCTTTACATGGCTCTCTGCTGTTTTCAACATATTCAACAGCTCAGGCAAGGAAGAATTAAGTTTGTTCATATGGTAATTAAGAACAAACTGTGAAAATGACTCTGGGAGTGATTGCAAGATCAAGTCTTGATTCAACTCCCCATCCATTACAAAACCTAATTGACCTAATCGAGTGATTAGATCAATTATCTTTAATACATGGTCTTGTACTGATGTACCTTCTGTCATCCTTGCACGGAACAACTGCTTAGATATTTCATATCTAGCAGTTCTACTGTGTTCTCCATAAAGCTCTTTTAAATTTAGCAGTATGGAGTTAGTATCCATGCTATCATGCTGCCTCTGTAACTCGTTAGTCATAGAGGCAAGCATAACACATTTGACAGTAAGTGAGTCATTTTGCCACATATTATATGTGGTCTTCTCCTCTTGCGAGGCATCTTCCCTTGGTGGTTCCAAAATCGGGGTATCAAGAATATAGGAAATTCTTTCTTGACTGAGTACTATTTTCAAATTTCTCAGCCAATCAACATAATTCGGCCCAGTCAATTTGTTGGCATCTAAAATACTACGGAGTGAGAGTGAAGAGGCCATTTATCTACATTTAAACAAAGAACGAAAACATAAGCAAACAACCATGAAATGACAACACATAATTAAATTAGGACTTTAATTTAATTATGTCTCCCACTATTTTATCGAGCATCATAACCCTCCATACGATGATCGAGAAAACCTTAATTGATCTTTCTTAGTGGGGTTGAGATCCCAATCCCTCATAAAAGACCTTGTGTGTACACAACAAATCTTATATAAGTTCATAGGTAGGAAAACTCTTTCCAATTGTAACCTGTACAATTCTCAACTTATCTCGGCCTCTAAAATATTAATAGCCTTGTGTATACACAACAAACTATAATATTTTAGTTAAGTAAGACCCTTCCCATATAGTCATGACTTTAATAGTAATACCCTTGTGTGTTCACAACAAAATATTACTTTAAATCATGCCATAAACAAATAATTGTATTAGGCCAAAAATTGTGTTAGTCACCATATTAGGTCTTGTGTGTACACAACAAACCTAGTATAGATCATAACACAATGATGACCTATCATGAAGGAAGGCCAATAATAGTATTTTAACACCAAGCATGTTAGTCAAGAATTAAATCAATCAGATCGGCCAGGCTAGTGGAAGAGATGTGGGGGTCCCCCCGTTGCTTTCCTAGACACCAATTTAAAATTGGCCAGGTCAGTCAACGGAACCAATTAAAAACCACGATTCCCTTTACCTTCCCAGAACCACCTTTCTAGACACCGAAATGACTAATTATCCATCATGACTAATAATGCTTATTGGTTAACTATACTACCACTTAATATAATTTTAAGAGGGGTTCATGCAATGCCAGCACATTCAATTAAAAGCTATCACATATATTAATACATGCTTTAAACTAAGCAAATATGTGAAATGTGTGCCATCATACTAGGACAACCATTTACCACATAATGGATACACCATTATGCCAGGGCAACCTTATTTCAGTATGATGGCTCCAGGGCTACTCATATCTCTAAGACAATTAGGGTTTCAGTGGAAAACCCTAACTGGTGGCAATCATCAAACTCATGTTCAATCAAAGACATGCACTGTGCATCAATATAAAAACTTTAACATGATACTACATCATGAATTGAACTTCATAAGTTTTAATCCTAATAAGGATGGCTCTGATACCACTGTTAGGTTCGGTGACCAGTGCGGAAGTGTGGATTTCAAAAACTTTATGAATTCAGGTCCGAACCCTAATCCCAAAATCTCCTTATTAGCAATTAAAACTTATGACTACATGCATGTCCAAATTTAAACATAGTTTAGATACTAACCTCAGATCGCTATATCCAATCTGATGTAGAAATAAACTCCAAATGGAGTAACCTTTTGAACACACAGGCGTCCACTTGTCCGCCCTCCGATGGTGATCCACACGGACAGATGATCAAGACAGTGACTCCTCAATTGGGTTCCTTCCAATCAAGTTCTACCCCAAGAACTTGATATATGGGCTATTGGCTAGGACACCTCTAGCCAAACAGGGACTAAAACTTTCTCTCTTACCCTTCTCCTAGTTTTTTGGCAACTTTGGCCCCTTAAGACACTCTTGTCTTAAGAATAAGCCCTTGTCCTAAAGTGAGACAAGGCTTGTCTTGGAGGGAGAAGAAAATTAAGACAAAGTTGTCTTAATGTAAGAAAGAAGGAAAAAGGGGGGCGCCTTCTTCCTTTACCGTCGGAGAGTTTCTCTCTCTGACTCTCCTTCTGTTCTGAGATTCGACAGAGCCTAGGCTCTGTAAAGGAATCAAAGAAGAAAGAGAGGAGGGGGAAACAGTCTTCTGGAGAGGGAGAAGGAAAGAGAAGCAAGGCTTCGCCGTAGAAAATCTGGAATCCTTTTTTTTACGGTGAAGCCTTCTTCTTAAATAGGCGACAGAGAGGCGCCTTCTCCTTCTGAAAAATCCTCTCACGCCCCTCTCTCCCTTCTCACGTCTTCTCTCTTAATCTCACGGCCCTTGGGATTAATCTCACGGCCTTTGGGATTAATCTCACGGCCTTTGGGATGGACAGACGCGAAGAGGGATCGAGAAAAACTCAGAAGGGCGCGCGCAGAGAAAAGAGTCGCGCCCCTTCGGAGTTTTTTCTCTTTCTTTTCACCGTAATTCCCATTTTGAAGAGTCCACGCCTAGGTGGACTCTGATCCACGCCTCATCAGCCAAAAGACGCCGTTCCCTTCTTTCTTTTCACGCAAAAACGCGATTTGGAGAGAGTCCACGCGCGTGTGGACTCTTCTCCTTGCGCGCGCGCGTGGGAAGAGAGGGGGAGGGGTTTTAGGCGATGTGGGAAAGGGGTTTAGCCTCTTAGGTTAGCCCAATTGCTAGCCTATTGTTAGCCCAACGTTTTAAATCTTCAATTAGATTCAAACCGGAATGAATTTGGATCTAAAAAAGACCAAATCGGAACCCTAACTCGAATCCGATTCAAGTAGAAGTCATGGTTTGCAACACATGCTAGTGTGTTCATCTGCAAACGAGATTTAATTCCAAATTAAATCCTTGATTATCTGTCCTAAGTGTGTGACCCATTGGGTTCCATACTTAGCCAGCAGTGGGTCCGAGTGCAAGTTGACCTAATCTGATCAGAACTCATTCTAATCGATTTAGGTCAAATCGAGCTAACTCGAGTCAGTCAATTAGGACTCCTCCTAATTAGTGATCCAATTAAACCATTTAATTTGATCAACCCACAAGACAAGATTGACATCTAGCAACGTGTCATGTCTACCCGGAAGATATGGAAATTCTGGTGTAATTCCAAAACTACCCTTCAGTGGAAAGTTCCCGTACAATTCGATCCTTCAATCATCTTGCATCCCGAATATAACTATGGATATGGAATCATGTCAAATCCAGTTTATACTCATTCCCAGCTCAGTCATACACTAATGATTCAATTAATTCGATATTAGAAATCATTTCTAATATCTGTACTTTGATCAAAGATTTTCTGAATCATCATCTGACCTAATTTGGCTGGATGCAATCTCCTCCTACTAGGAGTGATCAATTCCTTGTTGACCTACTCAATACCTTCATATACAATTCACCATACCCAGCATCAACCTCGTGCATGACCCAGTGTCATGATTGAGATTGAACCAAAGCATGGGTTCATGTACATAAGGTATTATGGCAGTCTCAGGTCATAGGACTACTTGTACAACTCCCACTATGTGAAACATCCATTGACATGCAGCTAAGGCTCCATTAGATGTTCTCAAACTGGATCTATTCAGTGAACTCATTCACTAATGAGCACCCACATCCTTGTATTAGTGTCCTACACAAATGACAGTGAGAGCAGTCACCCTTTTCAGCATACATAGGATGTGCCAGTCTTACCGGAAACCCTGATCCCCAACTCAGGGTTCCTATGACTAGGAATATTCTAGATTAGGGTTTTAAGGCCTTAGATCTCACTGGTATGATCTCATCATAGCCCTACAACCATAGCCCTAATCTATGGGGTTCATCATATAATGACACAGCGAATGATGAAAAAATTATTGCCTTTATTAATTTTTCAATTTACAATGGTCTGGGAGATACAGATATTGGCTTATAGGGCATAATCCTTTCATATTAGTCCCCCATCACTATTATTATTTCTACTCAATTATTATTTGTATATATTATGGTTGACTTTTATCAAAATTAAAGTAAATAGAAGGGTTAGTTATATAATATTATAGTGGGACCATTATAATAGGCATTATGATTTTAATAGCCCTATATACTCTGGTATATGAGACAAGATTAAGTGAGAATTGTTGATACAATGATACATGGATGGGAGTATGTCAATCGAGATGTATGACCGTCATGATTTGCATCAATAGTTTCTACTTAATCAAAGTACAAAGGATTGGTTAAGGAATAGATAATTGGATAAATTTTTAAATAAGTACACTCATCGGATCAATTTCAAAAAGTTGATTCAGTACTATTATTTTTTTTTAGAAATTAAAATATTTTATTTTAAAATATTTTAGTAGAATCAAAAGTTATTTTTAAGTAATAATATAGGTCAAATGAAAGATTATTAGATTTAAAATCTAATATATGGCCTAATTATCATCTTATCATGTTAGATTTTGAATCAACCATATGTCCAAGATCAGAGTTCAATTGATTAAAGAAAACTATTCCTAATGAAATTAAACAAACTGAACTAGAGTGAAACTCTAATTAAAATTTTAGTCTTCTGATAGGAGAGACATATGCAGCTATAAACAGAACTGGTCCCTTTTCTCCAACTCTCATAATAGCGATGAACGGTTTTCCATCGATCATCTACATAAGGAGAAGAGGGTGAAGAGAGAGAAGACCAGTGACCTTGCTACAAAGGAGGGACATCTCAAGGATTACACAATCTATAGATAGAATAATGTCTCAAGATATGTCTTCTACAATTTATGGTTTTGCAGGTACATAAAAGCACAATCCAGGCATAAAAGATTAAAGGTTTATGTAATAATATTTGAATTATTTTCAACTTTTAAGTCAAGTTCCATTTCTACATCATTATCCAATAGAAGATAATATAGCATCTTCAAAACTAATGGATATGGAACTCTAGAACTTGTCACTGTGAAATTAATAATCTTAAGCAACTACATAATCAATTACATCTCAATACTCAACAAACAAACAACATAAATGCAAACTGCATACAAGTTTTTTAAGAAAAACAAAGTCACTTATTTGAACTATAGTAATAGCAGAAACAAAATGGAAAATGGATTCAAGAAAGGATAAAACATTAAAAATAGGAGCCTACTCATCCAACTTAAGAAGCTATTTTCATTCAATCTATTAAAGGGTTCATCTTTTCTATCAAACAAGATAGAGAACTCTATCTCCTCAAACAACGCTTGAAAATTTTTAGCTTATTAGAGCTACTCAATCCTAAAAACAGGCAAAGAACTTTATCTCATCAAACTAGCCCATTATCCAAGAAGATATTGTACATAGTGTACACCCATTATCCAAGAAGATATTGTACATAGTATACAACTACTTTGAAAAGAAATTTGAATGAATTGATCTAAATTAGACCCAAAAGCTCTTATTATTCACAACAATCTAATATTTGAAAATTTTCATTTAAAAATTTATTTATGAAGCTGAAAATTTTGTACAAATTGAAATCTTATAGCATCTTATAGCATTAAATTACAAAACAAATAGGTAGCATCTTATAGCATTCAAATTAGAACAAACAAAAGAGCCAAACCACATGGACCAATCAAAGTATCAAACATATATGAAAAGCATGCTCAAAATTGAAAATCCAAATTACAGAACTAATAAGGTATCATATAAATATATGTCATAGCCATTAAACCACATTCATAGACTAGAAAAAGTCCTAATAATAGATCCCAATAGACCTTACTCCTCTCAAATTTCATGGTGCTTGTGTGTGCATGTGTCTATAGTTAGAGAGAGAAATAGAAAGATATACTCGGAGATACAGAGAATGAGAGATGACAAGATCAAGGGACTTACTAGAGCTATGTTAGAGTGTGTTGACCCCTTGAATGATTTTGATGATAACAAAATATTGGAGCATGCACTTGTGTTACTAACTATTTTTTGAGTGCTTTACAAGTTTTTGTAGGATGATTCTAATGCTCAATCACAACTCTTACAACCTTGTTAAATGTCATGTGTAGTGTTGTAAAAATATTATGTAAAGAAGAGCCTAAAGAAAAATTGATGTAGTATTCATGAAAATGGGTTGCTTCTATATGTTTTCATGTTTAAAACTTTTTAAGATTACTTTTTAATGGAGTTGAAAACTGTTTTGAGTGACTAAAAGTCACTAGATGTCATCTGGAGAAGAGTAGAAGATTTTATTGAAAAATCACTCAAGCCGACTAGAGGAAGGAGAGCTGACTCTAGTTCATGGCATACTTGAAGATTTCTGGCATGCAGAAATCCGAGCCGACTCGAAGGAACCCAAGCCGACTCATCCAGAGCTTCATTTCTTGAATCAGATAGGTGAGCCAACCCAAAAGCAATCTGAGCCGACTCAACCATTTCGCCAGACAACCGAGTCAACCCTTCAAAAGGTGACCCGACTCCTCCAGAGTACAAAAAAAATTAGTTCTGAAAGAATAAGCCAAGCGAGCCAACTTTGCTCAGAAGAGCCGACTTCTTCAGAGTATAATTTCAAAGACCTGAGAATCCGAGCCGACTCGACTGAGATGAGCCGACTCAACCAGAGTGAAGACTCAATGACTCTGAGGATCCGTGCCGACTCGAAGCATCCGAGCCAACTCGAACATCGATTCCAGGCAAGTGATGACTAGTTCCAGAACTTCATTTTTGAATCTAAAAGGTGATCCAACGGTCAAATATCAAATCCCAATAGTCTACAACTACTATATCCACCTAAGAAGAGTACAAGACTCTATAAATGAGGGATTTGGATAACCTTTAAATAAGTTAATGAGCAGTTAATGATCAAATGAGCTTGTGAGCAAGAGAGCACTAAAAAGCATTCAAGTCAGCCTTCAAGACTTCACTAACTCAAATCTGAAGCTTGAAGCATTTATTGAAGAAGTTGAAGAAGCTATTAAAGAGCAGTAAAGGGCAATTAAAAAGGCTTCTCTTGAGTTGCAACTGCAACCATCATACAACTTTGCTTTGTCAATTAGTTGCTTATTTTTCTCTACTCCTTTATGAGTGCGGGTTTTTGGTAAGCTCGATTGAAAAACTAAGTGTAGGTTTTTGGTGAGCCCGGTTGAAAAACCAAGTGTAGGTTCTTGGTGAGCCTATTTGAAAACCAAGTGTAGGTTCTTGGTGATCCTGTTCAAAACCAAGTTGGATTTTTGGTGAGCCCGGTTGAAAAACCAAGTTGGGTTTTGGATTGTGAGCCCGGTAAAACAATCCGACTGTATTCCGTGGGTGAATAGAGTGGAAATTCCGAGTGGTTTCTTGGATAGTGGATGTAAAAGCGAGGTTGCTCTGAACCACTATAGACTTGCTGTGTTTGTGGTTGTTCTTTTTCTTCCTTACTTGCTTATGCTTTAATTATTTGAATCACAGCACCTCCACACCAAAGAAGATTTAAAAGAGCACATATTTGATTAAACTTTTTAAATTCCCAATTCACCTCCCTTTTAGAAAAGCCACCTAGGCAACAACTGGTATCAGAGCAGTGTCTTTGAACTTATTTAGAGTAAAGATTAATGGCTAATCCCATTAGTACCTTCTTGGCCGAAGGCCAATCCACTAATAGACCTCCATTGTTCACTGGCACGAACTATTCTTATTGGAAAGCTAGAATGAAGATATACATTCAAGCTATTGACTTTTAATTGTGGAAGGTCATTCTTAAGGGTCCTCATACACCCATGATAAAAGTTGATGGTATGGATGTTCCAAAATCTAAAGAGAATTGGGATGAACATGACATGAAAATAAGTGAGCTGAATGCCAAAGCCATGAACTTACTATATTGTGCTTTGGATGCAAAAGAATTTAATCGAATTTCTACATGCAATTCAGCTAATGAAATTTGGGATAAACTCGAGGTGACCCATGAAGGAACTTTCCAAGTGAAGACTTCAAAAATTAATCTTCTAGTATATAATTATGAACTATTTAAAATGGAACAAAATGAAACTATCTCTACAATGTTTTTATATTTTACAGATATTATTAATGGCTTGAAAAATCTTGAGAGGGTTTACTCTAATGCAGATTTAGTACAGAAGATCTTAAGATCACTTCCGGATAAGTGGGACCCTAAAGTAACCACCATCCAGGAAGCAAAAGACTTGAACACACTACCTTTGGATAAACTGCTGGGTTCTTTAATAACACATGAATTGACCATGCAGCATAGAAATAAAGATGATCAGAAGAAGAAAAAGCCTATTGCCTTCAAAGCTGCATCGAAAATGAAGAAACAAGAAGATGAATTTGAAGAAGACTGCCCCTCCTCCAAAGATGACCTAGAAGATGAAGACATGGCAATGGTCATAAGGAGATCTAGAAAATTTATGGGCAAAAAGAAGGAAAGATACTTTAAAAAATTTCAAAAGAAAGGTAAATACATTAAAGACAAGGACAAAAAAAAAGAAACAGATCAAATGCCCACTTGTTATGAGTGTAAGAAACCTGGGCATATCCGTCCCGATTGTCCTTTATTAAAGAAAACATTTAAGAAGAAGAAGAAGAAAGTGATGGTTGCAACTTGGAGCGACAGTGAGGAGTCGACTTCAACTGAAGAGGAAGAGACCATAAAAACTACCAATTTTTATCTTATGGATCTTGAAGATGAGGTAATGTCCCCTGAACCTCAAGTTGAATTCACTTTTGATGAGCTGAAGACTGCATTCCATGACTTATTATCTGAATTTAAGAAAGCTGGGATAAAAATTAGAACTTTAAAGAATAATAATGATTCATTGTTAAAAGAAAAGGAAGAGATTTCAGAAAAGAATAAGTTATTACAAAAAGAATTAATTACCTTTTTTGAAAATAATAAAGCTTTCGAAGTTAAGAAAAAGGTGTATCTTGAGAAAACCAAAGCTTTAAATGATGAAAATACTGATTTAAAAAAGGAGGTTGAAAAGCTCAAGCCTTTGGTTAAAAAGCTTACTTTAAGTTCAAATAAGCTTGGGTTAATCTTGAAAGAGCAAAGGGATTCAAGTAATAAGGCTGGAATTGGTTATAACTCTTTGAATAAAAATAGAATTTCAACTACTAGATTTGTATCTTCAAAAGCTTGTATACCAAAATCTATATCTCAAAAGGCTTTTGTATCAAATACTACCACATCCATTTCTAAAGCTTCAATGTATGTACCTAAGATTTCAAATCAAAAATCTTTTAGATCAATTATTTCTACATCCGCATCACATGCTTCTACTTCTAGAACCTCAAAATTTGCATCTCTTCAAAATTCTAGAGTTATCTGTTATGCATGTAATGGGGTTGGATACAAATTTTCTCAATACAACATACTAAAGAAAAATGGACTTGTTAGAAATAGAATAAGAAAGATTTGGGTTCCCAAAGGAACCAATCCTACTAACCTGAAAGGACCCAAGGTAGCTTAGGTACCTAAAAGTACTCCTTGATTGTTTTGCAGGAATGTCTTGCGGCCCAAAATGCTAAGAAAAGATGGTATCTGGATAGCGACTGCTCAAGGCATATGATGGGTGATAAATAGCAATTCATCATCCTACAAATGAAAGAAGGAAGATTTGTAACTTTTGGAGATAATGGCAAGAAAAAAATAATCAGAATTGGTAAGATCAAAATAACCCCCTCTACTTTTATTGAAAATGTATTGCTAGTAGACAAATTGAAGCATAATTTATTAAGTATCAGTTAATTGTGTGATAAAGGCTTCAAGGTTGTCTTTAAATCATCTATGTGTATAGTAACTAACTCACTTGATTCTAGCACCACACTCATTGGACATAAATTTGACAATATATATGTGGTAGATCTGAATGATCTAGCCATGACTAGTAATACAAGTCTGATTGCAATGAATGTTAAAACCAAGGAGTCTAGCTTACTTTGGCATAGACGATTAAGTCATGCTAGCATGCATACAATTGCCAAATTGATTTCTAAGAATCTAGTTAGAGGTTTATCTAAATTTAAAGTTGATTTCGAACATGTTTGCGATGCGTGTCAAATGGGTAAACAAACTAAGAAAAGTTTTAAATCTAAAAATATGGTTTCAACTTCTAGACCCCTTGAGCTACTTCACATGAATTTATTTGGACCAACTAGGACCACAAGCCTATGTGGTATGAAATATGCACTTGTGATAGTAGATAATTTTTCTAGATTTACATGGGTCTTGTTTATTGCACATAAAGATGAAACTTTCAAAGCTTTTCGAAAATTCTACAAGAAAGTTTCAAACCAAAAAAATCTTTCAATTGTATCAATTAGAAGTGATCATGACATGAAATTTAAAAATCAATTTTTTGATGATTCTTGTATAGAAAATGGCATTGATCATAACTTCTCTGCTCTTAGAACACCATAACAAAATGATGTTGTAGAGAGAAATAATAGGACTTTGGAAGAAATGGCCTGAACAATGCTATGTGAAGGCAATCTTCCAAGATACTTTTGGACAGAAGCGGTGAACACTAGTTATATTTTAAACTATGTTTTAATACGACCAATTTTAAAGAAAACCCCTTATGAGCTTTGGAATGAAAAAAACCAAATATTAATTACTTTCATGTTTTTGGTTGTAAATGCTTTGTGTTAAATAATGGAAAGGATAACCTAGAAAAAATTGATGTAAAATCTAATGAAGCTATATTTTTGGGTTATTCAATTAGTAGCAAAGCATATATGGTGTTTAACAAGAGAACACTAACTATAGAAGAATCAGTCCATGTTATTTTTGATGAAGCTAACCCCTCACCTTCAAAGAAAGAAGAGTGTATGTATAATGATGCAGGTACACTTGAAAAAGAAATGGAGGATATAAGCTTAAAGGATAAGCCAATACAAGAAGGAGAAGAAGTGGTAAGGATCATGGTGATCTACCAAGGGAATAGAGGTATGTAACTTCTTATCCAAAAGATTTAATTATTGGTGATCCTTCTCAAGGTGTTCGGACTAGGTCATCACATAAAGAAGCATATGATTACCTAGCATTTGTTTCACAAATAGAGCCACATAGTTTAGAAAAAGCTAAAAATGATCCAAATTGGAAGATGGCCATGCATTAAGAACTTAATCAATTCAAAAGAAACAATATATGGACATTAGTAAATAGACAATCAGACCATCCTATCATAGGAACTAAATGGGTTTATAGAAATAAATTAGATGAAAGAGGAAGTGTTATTAGAAACAAAGCTAGATTAGTGGCTAAAGGATATAATTAAGAGGAAGGAATAGATTTTGATGAAACCTATGCACCCGTAGCAAGATTAGAAGCCATAAGATTACTACTTGCATTTGCTTGCTACATGAATTTCATGTTGGGAATTATGTCCCAAAACCAATCATCTAGGCTATAGACAGTTGTGCCATTTTGTAATTATATATAAATTTTTAAATGAATAAAAGTTATTCTTTTGGATGTTCATCATATTTACATTTTTCTGAAATGAACTTTTATATGATGGAGTCCTTAGAACTACATTATTTGATATAGAGAGGACATATCAAGTAGTTCTTAAACTGGTTCACAACCAAATGATACATTGTTATAGGATGACAATGTATCAAGTGTAGGTTATTGTATGTCACATTTGTTGGTAATCCTCTTAACCAAGGAGTATGGAGACACTGGTATGACATGCAAGTAAAATGTGTGACATCCACTGAACGTGACCATCTACGGAGCTCCCTTTCGCCAAAGGGTTGCTCGTGAAGGGTTATGGGTATATGTGTCCCTCAGACCTAAGGTCACCATGGTAGCTTGCAAGCAACTCACTACGCGCGTGGACTCTTCTTCTTGGCGCGCGCGGGTGAGGAAGGGAGTGGGCGGCTTGGAGAGAGGGTCTCAGTGCACTTGATTCACTTAGGTTCAGCCATGGGTTAGTCCAATGTCCTAAAATTTAAATTAGACCTTAATATGATTCAATTAGAACCCAATTAAGCCCAATTCGGAACCAAATTCGAATCTGATTTGAATAGAAATTGGGTCTGCAATACATGCTAGTGTGTTTATCCTGCAAACATGATTTAATTCCAAATTAAATCCTTCATCAATTCTCTTTTGTGTGTGACCCATTGGGTTCCACACCTAGCCAGCAGTAGGTCCGAGTGCTATTTGACTTAATTCGGTTAGATCTCAACTAAGCCGATTTAGGTCAACTCAAACTAGCTCGACTCGGTCAATTAGAATCTAATTCTAATTAACTGATTTGAATTACCATAATTCAATCATATACCTACAAGACAAGATTGACGTCTAGCAACGTATCATGTCTACCCGGAAGATGTGGAATTTTGGTGGAATTACCAAAATACCCTTTAGTGATGAGTTACCGGGCAATTCAGTCCTTTGATCAACTTGCATCCCGAATATGATTATGAATATGGATACTTGTCAAATCCAATTTCATATTCATCCCTAGCTCAATCTTTATAATGATGATTCGTTAATGAACCATTAGAAATTAACTCTAATGTTCATACTTTGATCAAAGATTTCCTGAATCCATCATTTGATCGAAATTAGCTGGATGCAATTCCCTCTTACTAGGGCTGATCAATTCCTTGTTGACCTACTCACAACCTCCATATACAATCCACCATACCCAGTATCACCTCGTGCATGACTCAGTGTCATGATTGATTGCGAACCAAAGTATGGATTCATATATATAAGGTACCATGGTAGTCTCAGGTCAAAGCACCACATGCACTACTCCCACTATGAGAATTATCTATTGACAAATAGATAAGGTTCTATTAGATATTCTCAATCTGGATCAATTCAGTGAACTCATTCTCTAATGAACACTCACATCCTAGTATTAGTGTCAAACACAAGTGACTATGAGATCAGTCACCCTCATCGCAAAGCATATATAGGATATGATGGTCTTGCCGGAAACATTGATCCCCAACTCAATATCCCATCGACCAGGAATATTTTAGATTAGGGTTTTAAGGTTTTAGGTCTCACTGGTATGATCTCATCATAACCCTAGAACCATAGCCCTAATCTATGGAGTTCATCATATAATCATAAAGACACAGCGTATGATGAAAATAATGCCTTTATTATAATAATGTCAATTCATTGATTTTGGGATCGAAATATAATATTTCAATTGGCTTTTAGGGCACAATCTTTCATACTCTTATTTCACCACATTTATCGATGATTTATCTAGGTTTGGTCATGTGTATCTAATGAAACACAAGTTCGAAGCCTTTGATAAATTTAAAGAGTATCAAAACATGGTTGAAAAACAAACTGGATATAGTATTAAAATTTTTCATTCTGATCGAGGAGGAGAATACTTGTCTAGTAAGTTTCTAAACCATCTTAAGGACAAAGGCATAATCTCTTAATGGACTCCTCCTTATACACCCCAATTAAATATGAAAGGAACTATTCCTAGGGGCGACACATGCTTTTTAAAAACTTTTCTAAAAGCATGCAGCAGTGGAAAGCGATAAAACCATTTTATCTCAAGATGTTAATCTAATAAACACAACCCCCTTATCAGGATCTAAATGCATCTAGAGTAATGTAAATATGAAATCATACAAACATTGCATAAAAATAGAACAATTCTAGAAATCACACAATGATGCATCAAATATAATTATGTCATTACATAAAATAAGCACATACTTTAGTGATGTTCACCAAGAAGAACTGAAATTTGCAGAAATGCCCGCCTTTCAGTCACGATCCTAGGGATAGCACTAACCTGTGGAAAAGGTCCGGCTCTACAAGGAGCACTCGTGTACCACCTCTACGGGTGGTTCACACCGTGTAGCATGATTTCTTCTCCTTCCTTCGAGGTGCTAGCCCCTACGAAAACTTAATCGGGTGGACTCCTTCAACTCCTTGAAGATGAGTGGGATACCTTCAACTCCTTGAAGTGCTGGTTGCTGCAACAGTGCTGGAATAGAACAAGGACTCTCCCAGTTCTCTCTGTCCTAAACCTTCAATAGAAGGTATGCACTCAGAGATCCCACCCAAAACTCACTCTATCCCAGAGATCCAATCTCACAATCCCTCAAGGATCAAACAAGATCTTTAACCTAGGAATATGGCAGAGTCTCAGCCTTGATCCAGATTTCTAGGTGTGGAATGTGAGGAGTGTTGAATATCGAACGTGAACCATTCACCTTCTTCAGCCCAGCCTTTATAACAGCAGCCCTCAAAATAATTAAGAGGACATAATGAGAGATTAATGAGAAGTTTTGGGATCTCTTGAGATTCCAGGGAGGTTAGAAGTCCCTTGGAATTCAGCAACAACAATTATTAAAACTCAAAACTCCGAGCATTAAATCCCATAACCATTACAGCATTTAATGAAGTGTTCTCAAATTTTAGCAGTCCGTCAGATGAGTTGACTTGACCATTCCAGTCAACTCGGCTCGTGTCGACTCATTCAAAAAGAGTCTGCTTGAATAGAAGTTTGACAACACCTTGTTAAACAAGTTTGGAACGATTTCCAATCGTTCACATGGCAACAAAGCAAGAAGAAACCCTTAGTGTGTGACCCCATCGGTTCAAACACTAAACTGATAGCATGGGAACATTTCCAATACCAGCCAAAGTCGCCATCTAGCAATGACACCCAGCATCCGGATAGGTTGAAGGTTGCAGAGCAACATGAACCTGTCGAATATAGAATAGCATTGAACTCATTCCTTGAACCTCCTAATGCTCCAGATGGCATAGGGTTAAACTGCCCAACCTAATCAATCCATTTCAATATGTCTCAAACAAAGAATCCCTGTAACTCCTTACAAGGAATGCCCTGGCCAAGGTCTTTCTCAATTGAGGCATATTAAGCATTCAATCCAAACCATTTAGAGAGGTCAATTGTATCTCAATTCTACTACTGCTACATAAGTACTTGACTGTACCTAGCAACCTTCCATCACCAGATTAGAAATCTAGGTAGTCCGGCACCTAAGCATAGTGAGTTGCTTGCAAGCTGCCATAGTGATCTCAAGCTAGAAGAATAATTCATGTCCATATTCTAATACAAGACTCCTCTTCGGTAGAAAGAGAATCTTGCATGAGAGTCACGTTCGATGAAGTGTCAAACTTAACACTTGCATGTCATACCAATGTCTTCACATTCCTTGGTTAAGAGGATAACCAACCTATATGACATACAACAATCTATACTTGATACATAGTCATCCTATAACAATGTATCATTCAATCGTGAACAATTTAAGAACTACTCGACATATCCTCTCTATATCGAGTACAAGGAAGTTCTAAGGACTTCATCACACAAGAGTTCACATTAAGAAAAATGCACCTGTGATGAACTGCCAAAAGATAACTTTTATTTATATCAAAATTCATATCCAATATACAAATAGCACAACCATCTACAGCCTAGATGATTGGCTTTGGGACATAATTCCCAACAACTCGCACTTGGACTAAAGCCAATTAGTACAGAATCACATTTTCATTTTCTAATTACAATCTTTAAACTCTTGAATTCTGACTGCTTTAGTGAAGGGGTCGGCTATATTTTCCTTTCTATCGATCTTCTGAAGGTTGATGTCCCCTCGTGCCACAATCTCTCGCATGAGGTAGTAGCGACGCAGAATGTGCTTGGTGCACCGATAGAACTTTGGCTCTTTGGCTTGAGCTATGGCTCCAGTGCTGTCACAAAATACTGGAATAGGGCCATCCAGGGAAGGTGCCACTCCCAGCTCGCCTAGGAACTTTCATAGCCACACAGCTTCCTTCGCTGCATCTGATGCTACAATGTATTCCACTTCGCAAACTAAGTCCACCATTGTGTTACTTGGAACTTTTCCAATAGATAGCTCCTCCATTTAGGGTAAATACAATGCCCGACACACTTTTGCTATCATCTCTTGAAAACTTGAATCGGTATAACCGACTAGTTTTAAGTCAGGCTCTCCATAGATAAGCCATTGGTCTTTGTATCTGCTCACTACTCCTAGTGAGTATGCCACGTCTGGTCTAGTACATGTCATTGCATACATTATAGGATTTCACTGCCAAAGCATATAGGACTCTATTTACATGCTCTCTCACCTCAGGAGTTGATGCACAATCCTTTTTGGAGAGAATAATTCCATGGCCTATCAGAAGATAGCTTTTCTTGGAATTTTCCATGCTGAACCATTTCAGCATGGTATCAATATATGTTGACTGGGACAGTCCCAAAAGCCTTGAAGATCTATCTTTATAGATCTTCATCCCTAGGATATAGGAGGCTTCACCCAAGTCCTTCATAGAGAACTGAGATGCTAACCAGACTTTTATTTCCTGCAGTGTAGGGATGTCATTCTCGATTAAGAGAATGTCATCCACATACAATACAAGGAATACAACCACAGAACCATTAGCCCACTTATAAATGCAAGGTTCTTCTCTATTCTTAACGAAGCCATATGACTTGATACACTTATCAAATTGCATGTTCCAACTCCGAGATGCCTGCTTCAGTCCATAGATAGACCTTTAGAGCTTGCAAACCTTTGACTCATCTATGGAAGTGAACCCTTTAGGTTGCATCATAAGCACCTCCTCTTCCAGCTCACCATTTAGGAAGGCTATTCAGACATCCATTTGCCAGATTTTATAGTCGAAGTATGCAGCTAAAGCAAGCATAATCCGAATGGATTTAATCATTGCCATAGGAGAAAATGTCTTGTCATAGTCAATACCATAATGTTGATGATACCCCTTGGTAACCAGATGGGCTTTGTAGGTCTCCACCCTTCTGTCTGCGCCCCGTTTCCTTTTTCTACACCCAATGGATTTTATCCCTTCAGGTGGATCAACTAATGTCCACACATTATTGATCTCCATGGATTCCATTTCGGATTTCATTGCTTCTAGCCACTTATTAGAGTTGGACCTTTGTAGAGCATCCATATAGGTGATCGGATCCTCATTGTTTTTTCATCAAGTTCAATGGGATCCCCGTCCTGGATCAAGAAATTGTAGTATCTGTCTGGTTGACGCGGTACTCTACTGGATCTCCTTAATGGGTGCTCAATGGGCTTCGGATTTGAATTAGTCAAACCCAGTTCTAAGGTATCTCATAAATGTGTTGGTTCTTCTACCTGTTGAACTTCACTAAGTTCAATCTTAGTGGCTACAGTTCCTTTACTAAGGAACTTCTTTTCCAAAAAGTAGCCCTAAGACCAACAAACAGCTTTTATTCATTAAGTAGGTAAAAGAAATACCCTTTAGACTCTTTCGGATACCCAATGAATAGGCACCGATCAGACCTAGGCCCTAGTTTATAAGTCTGCAAATGCTTAACATAGGCCGGACACCCCCAGACCCTAAGGTGTGAGAGCACCGATTTCTGTTCAAACCACATCTCATATGGAGTCCTGTCCATAGACTTGCTAGGAGACCTATTAAAAAGATAATAGGCAGTCTCCAAGGCATAACCCCAGAAAGAGATAGGCAGAGTGGCAAAGCCCATCATGGACCGGACCATGTCTAACAAAGTCCTATTCCTCCTTTCAGACACACCATTCAGTTGGGGTGTCCCCGGAGGTGTCCATTGAGAGAGAATCTCATTCTCTTGAAGATAAGTCAAAAACTCACTAGAAAGATATTCGCCTCCTCGATCAGATCGAAGAGTCCTTATACTCTTTCCAGTTTGCTTTTCAACTTCATTATGATATCGTTTGAATATTTCAAATGACTCAGACTTATGTCTCATAAGATAGACATAACCAAATCTAGATAGGTCATCTGTAAAAGTAATGAAATAATTATACCTACCTCTAGCACTGGCATTCATAGGTCCACATACATCTGTATGTACTAGACTTAGAATTTCTTTGGCTCTTTTACCTTTTCCAGAAAAAGATGACTTGGTCATTTTCTCAAGTAAACAAGATTTACAGGTAGGCAATGATTCAAAATCATTTACCTCTAAGAGACCTTCTTGTCTTAACCTATTTATCCTGTTCTATATGACTTAGCCTATAGTGCTAGAGATAAGCATTGCTGACATTATCCATTCTAGGGCATTGGCTTATCATGTACATTGCACTCATAGGCTGTGATAGCAAATAAATGCCATTTACCAAATTTTCATTCATTACAACTGAACCATTCAAAGTAATGTTGCAAACATTTCTCTTTATTGAAAGTTCAAAACATTCTTTGGCTAACAAGCCTACAGAGACAATGTTTATAAGAAATGTAGGACAATAATAACAGTCATGTAAAATGATTTTACAAGATTCAAAAACAAGAGAGAAGTCTCCTAATGCTAGAACTGGAACTCGACTTCCATCTCCAACGTTCATAAAACAATTCGCCATCCTCGAATCTCCTACTAATTCGAAGTCCTTGCAATTTGTTGCAAATGTGGTAAGGACTCCCAGTATCAAGTACCCAATTAGTAGTATCACAAAAAGAATAGGTACAGGGATTTATCATATAAATACCTTGAGCAGCAACATTTTGCTACTTCCTCTTCTTCGGCCTGTTTGGATCAAGGGATGCAATATACAGAGGACAATTTCTCTTCCAGTGACCCTGCTTCTTATAGTAGAAGCACTATGCCAGATTCTGGTCTACCTTTTTCATCCCAGCCTGACTGGCCCCACTAACACTCTGCACCTTTTTGGTCTTTTTCTTCTTATTTTTCTTTCCCTTTCCAAGGGGACGATGCACTGCCCTATTTTCTCCCACCAAGTACACCAACCCCTTATTGAGGTTGTGGTCCTTCTCATAGTTCTATAGTAATCCCGATAGACTGTGGTAGTCACTATAGGCCTATGCATCCAGAAGTGATCAAGGAAACCAAGGAAAGAAGGGGGCAGAGAATTCAGTATATCATCTTTCCCCAGCTGTTCATGCAGGGGACATTCGAGTTTGGCCAGGCTTCAAATAACTCGGTCATAAATAATACATGATCAGTTACTGATGCGCCATCTCGCATATGGGCATTATAGATGACACATGAAGTCCTGTACTGCTCTACATCATCATGCATGCCGAAGGATTCCCGTAACTTTTACAAGATTTTCTCTGATTGGGCCTCCTCGAATTTGCAACTGAACTCGTCATTCATAATTGCTAGCATAATACAATGTACAGTAGTTCTATCAGAAAGCCACTTCTAATAAGTGTCCCTGATAAATATACGAGCATTAGCTACGGGGACCTTAGGTGCTGGATCCGATACAACATACAGGATCCTTTCATGCTCTAAGACAATCTTAAGCCTTCGATACCAATTATCAAAGTTTGGGCCAGAAAGTTTTTTATTGTCAAACAATGAGCGGAGGGACAAGTTGGCAGACATTTCCTGAAAGGAAAATCATAAGACCAATTAGTATATGAATTTCAATTTTAATCCTAAAGACATGGACTTCAGTCTAATGGTCCTCCCACATATTTTATTCAGATTAGTAGCCTTTACCTCCAATCCGAGGAATTACACTTAATTTCTTAGTGGGTACTAGAATCCTAAAGGTGCCACATGAGCTCGACTTTGGCTGGCTCACCCATGTGAACCTAAAAGTAGGTTCAATTAACCAATTGCTTCTTCTAAGAAATTTCTTGTATTTTAAATTTTGCCTCAGGAGCACTTCAATTGACCTTTGGGCTTCTTGCTAAAGAAGGTCCTGGTTAGGTCCAACCATTAACATGATTAAATTCAGTGCTTCTAACTAATGAATGATCAAGCCCGACTTTGACCGGCTCACCTGACAACCATTAACAGAGTTGCACTGAGCCATCATATTATGAATGGCAATTCTAATAGCCTGATGACCACCTGTACTTTGGTACTACCGATGATCACCCAACTAAAGGACACATTGCCAATCCAACTTAATGGGAGGCCAAGACTTAGGCTATCACATAACTTAGTCTTTTTATGGACCTAAAAATTTAGAGGATTTAAATTTTGTGACATTTGAGATGAAGACATGGAGCTTGATCAAGAAAACTCCCATCAAACACTTAGAGGATTTCTAGATCAATTTGGTCCATGGGCACCTATAAACCAGTCAAATTGATTAACCTCAGTTGACATGGGTCAACTCAAATCAACATATAATCTAATTTGATCTGATTCACCATATTAGCCAGGTAAGTAAGATCAAGGGATGGGTTATGCCAAGTAAGCCTCTTGCCTTAGACACCAACCATGAGTTGGCCAGGTAAGAGTTAGCCCCAAAGAACCTTGATCACAACTGTCAAACTTATCTTAGACACCAAGTGGTTTACCAGACTCAATCAGACTAACCTAAAGATTCGGGCTCACCACAAAGCCATGAATCAAGTCCATTTGGATGTATGGACTGATCTAACTAACTATTAGAGAGATCTATAGAGGAGAGACCTAATTTAATTTTTTATTAGTCTTTTCTCTATTTAATCCATTCATCTAAACCTAGGTCTAACCCATTTAAGGACCGAATTCTAGCTAACCTAATTAACCCATGATTTATGAATCATGACTTAAGATTAGAATCATATCCTAATTCTTAAAATTATACATCTTAATTCTCTATTAAGTGTATCACATTATTTAAAACATTTTCAAAATGAAATAAAACAATTTTATAAAAATTTGAAGCTTAAAATTACTGTTTCATAGTTTTCTGGTCGAGTCAGCTCTTCCAGAACACACATTTTTGGTCGAGTCGGCTCTTCTACTTAAGTCGACTCTTCGAGTCAGCTCTTCTGCTTGAGTTGGCTCTTCCAGAACATAGATTTCTGGTCGAGTCAGCTCTTCTGCTCGTGCCAACTCTTCTAGTTAGCTCTTCTGCTTGAGTCGACTCTTTCAAAATATAGATTTTTGGTCAAGTTATCTTTTTTGCTTAAGCCAACTCTTCTAGTCAGCTCTTCTGCTCGAGCCAGCTCATCTGGTTAGCTCTTATGCTCAAGCCAGCTCTTTCAGAACATAGTTTTTTCAAACTTTAGTTGTTTCCACTTGAATTTTTTAAAGTTTTAGATCAAACTTCTTTTAAATATTATCTAAACATAGTTATGATCTATAAACCAAAGATTAAAATAATTTTAATCCATTAAAGTTTTTACTTTCTTCTTCATAAGGTCATGACACAGCGGCACCCTTACATACCATAGGAGAACTCCTTGTAATGGGAAAAGATGGTCTTTAAACCATGCTTCTCTCCTATGACCGGACGGCCATGGCAAACTCACCTTAATCCGAGTACTACGTGAAGGAAATCAAACCGATTTAATAAAAAATATTAAACGAGATGCATACAAAACCTAGCTTTGATACCATTGAAAGGAACTATTCCTAGGGGCGACACATGCATTTTAAAAACTTTTCTAAAGGCATACAACAATGGAAAGCAATAAAACCTTTTTATCTCAAGATGTTAATCTAATTAACACAACCCCCTTACCAGGATCTAGATGCATCAAGAGTAATGTAAATATGAAATCATACAAACATTGTATAAAAATAGAATAATTTTAGAAATCATACAATGATGTAGCAAAGATAATTATGTCATACATAAAATAAGCACATACCTTGGTGACGTTCACCAGAAAAAACTGGAAGTTGCAGAAATGCTCGCCTCTCAATCGCGATCCCAGGGATGGCACTGACCTATGGAAAAGGTCCGACTCTGCAAGCAGCACTCGTGTACTGCCTTTACGGGTGGTTCACACCGTGTAGCATGATTTCTTCTCATTCCTTCAAAGTGCTAGCCCCTATGAAAACTTTGTTGGGTGGACTCCTTCTTTAACTCCTTGAAGATGAGTGGGACACCTTCAACTCCTTGAAGTACCGGTTGCTGCAATAGTGTTGGAACAGAACAAGGACTCTCCCAGTTCTCTCTGTCCTAAACCTTCAATAGAAGGTATGCACTCAGAGATCCCACCCAAAACTCATTCTATCCCGGAGATCCAATTTCACAATATCTTAAGGATCAAACAAGATCTCTAACCAAGGAATATGGCAGAGTCTCAACCTTGATCCAAATTTTCGAGTGTGGAATGTGAGGAGCATTGAATGTCGAATGTGAACCATTCACCTTCTTCAGCCCTGCCTTTATAACAACAGCCCTCAAAACAATTAATAAGACATAATGAGAGATTAATGAGCAATTTTGGGGTCTCTTGAGATTCTAGGGAGGTTAGAAGTCCCTTGGAATTCAACAACATCAATTATTACAACTTGAAACTCCCAACATTAAATCCCATAACCATTATAGCATTTAATGAAGTGTTCGCGAATTTTAGCAGTCCGTTAGACGAGTCGACTCGACCATTCGAGTCGACTCGGCTCGAGTTGACTCATTCAAAAAGAGTTAGCTCAAACATATGTTTGACAATACCTTGTCAAATGAGTCCGGAATGATTTCCAATTGTTCGCATGCTAACAAAGCAAGAAGAAACCCTCGGTGTGTGACCCCATAGGTTCAAATACTAAGTCGGTAGTATGAGAACATTTCCAGTACTAGCCAAAGTCACCATCTAGCAATGCCACCCGACATCTAGATAGGTTGAAGATTGCAGAGCAACATGAGCCTATCGAATATGGAATAACATTAAACTCATTCCTTGAACCTCTTAATGCTCTGGATGGCATAGGGTTAAGCTACCCAACCCTAATATGTCCATTTCAATATGTCTCAAACAAAGAATCCCTGTAACTCCTTACAAGGAATGCCCTGGCCAAGGTCTTTCTCAATTGAAGCATATTAAGCATTCAATCCAAACCATTTAGAGAGGTCAATCCTATCTCGATCCTACTACCGCTACACAAGTACTTGACTGTACCCAGCAACCTTCCATCACCATATTAGAAGTTTGGGTAGTCCGGCACCTAAGCATAGTGAGTTGCTTGCAAGCTGCCATAGTGATCTCAAGTTATAGGAATAATTCATGTCCACATTCTAATGCAAGACTCCTCTTCGACAGAAAGAGAATCTCGTATGAGAGTCACATTCAGTGAAGTGTCAAACAAAATATTTGCATGTCATATCAATGTCTCCACATTTCTTGCTTAAGAGGATAACCAACCTATATCACATACAATGATCTATACTTGATACATAGTCATCCTATAACAATGTATCATTCGATTGTGAATAATTTAAGAACTACTCAATATATCCTCTCTATATCGAGTACAAGGAAGTTCTAAGAATTTCATCACATAAGAGTTCACATTAGAAAAATGCACCTGTGATGAACTGCTAAAAGATAACTTTTATTTATATCAAAATCATATCCAATATACAAATAGCACAACCATCTATAGCCTAGATGATTAGCTTTGAGACATAATTTCCAATAAAATGGTGTGGCAGAAAGGAGAAATCATACCTTGTTAGACTTGGTGAGGTCCATGATGAGCTTCACAGATCTTCCTATTTCTTTCTGAGCATATGTCCTAAAAACTAATGTCTATATTTTGAACAGGGTACCATCAAAGTCAGTGACTACCACTCCATATGAGTTATGGAATGGCAAAATACCAAATCTTAAATACTTGAGGATTTGGGGTTGCTATGCTTATGTCAAGAATAATTTTGGACATAAGCTAAGTGCTAGGGCTGACAAATGCAGGTTCGTTGGTTATCCTAAAAAAGGTGTTGGATACCTCTTTTATAATACTACTAAATAAAAGGTATTTGTCAATAGACATGCTACATTCCTGTAGCAAGAATTTATCCTAGAAAGTAGTGAAACAACACATGAACTAAGTGAAGTTCAAAACCAACAACCAATTCCTAAAGAGTCTTCAAATGAAATTCCTCAACCAAAAGTTCTTGTTGATCAGGAACAGCCACAACACACACCTCCTCTCTGAAGGTCAGAGAGGGTGTGGGGAGCACCTCTCAGATATGATTTTGTCATTGAGAATGACAATGAGGCCAATATTATTCAGGATGATGATCTTGTGACCTATACAAAAACTGTCGAGAGTAAAGACTCCAACAAATGGCTAAGTGCCATGATGTATGAAATGGACTCCATGTATTCCAATCAAGTTTGGACCTTGGTAGATCCACATGAAGGAATTAACCCAATAGGGGATAAATGGGTCTTTAAGAAGAAGATATGAGCAGATGGTCAAGTATAGACCTACAAGGCCAGGTTGGTGGCAAAAGGTTTTAGACAAAAACATGGTGTTGACTATGATGAAACCTTTTCACCAGTAGCCATGCTCAAGTCCATTCGGATATTGCTTGCTATAACAGCATACCATGTTATGAAATTTGGCAGATGGACGTAAAGACTGCTTTCCTTAATGGAAATATTGAGGAAGAAGTCTATATGACACAACTAGAGAGTTTTATCTCAAGTGGGAGACCAAACCAAGTATGCAAGCTAAGGAAGTCCATTTATGGACTAAAGCAAGCATCGAGGAGTTGGAACATCTGCTTTGATGAAACAATCAAGGAGTTTGGTTTTATCAAGAATGTGGATGAACCATGTGTGTACAAGAAGATAAGTGGGAGTGCACTTATTTTCTTGGTCTTGTATGTTGATGACATACTAATTATTGAGAATGATATCCTAATGTTACAATCGATCAAAACTTGGCTATCATCAAAGTTTTCCATGAAGGATTTGGGAGAGGCATCCTATATACTAGGTATAAAGATCTATAAAGATAGATCTAAGAGGATGCTAGGCTTATCCCAATCCAGGTACATTGACTTAGTGTTGAAGAGATTCAACATGGATGGAAGTAAGAGGGGATACTTACCTATGAGTCAAGGTATACATCTCTCTAAGAAAATGTCTCCTAAGATATCAAAAGAAAGAGAGAGGATGGCTATGTTTCCTTATGCTTCGGCTATAGGATCAATTATGTATGCCACACTATGTACCAGGCCTGATGTTGCTTATGCCTTAGGCATAGTAAGCAGGTTCCAGGCAGATCCAGGAGAGGATCATTGGAAAGCTATGAAAAAATATTCTAAAGTACCTGAGAAGGACTAAGGATGTTTTTCTCATATATGGTGGATCCGAATTAAAACTAGAAGGATATATGGATTTTAGTTTTCAATCAGATCCAGATGATAGAAAATCCATATCAGGGTACGTCTTCACCCTATATGGTGGTGTAGTGAGTTGGAAGTGTACAAAGCAGCCAACCATAGCTAACTCAATCACTGAGGCAGAAACATAGCTGCAAGTGAAGCCACGAAAGAAGCTATATGGATGAAGAAATTTATCATGGAATTGGATGTGGTTCCTGAAATATAACAACCAGTGCCATTATATTGTGATAACACTGGAGCAGTTGCACAAGCGAAGGAACTAAGGTCTCATCATAAGTCCAAGCACATTCTAAGATGTTTCCACCTCATTCGGGAAATCATAGGAAGACAAGATGTTATCATTGAACAAGTTGATACTAAGAATAATATAGTAGACCCATTCACTAAAGCACTATCCCAGCAGCAGTTTGATCGCCACTTAGATTGTATGGGTATAAAATACAAGGATGATTGGCTTTAGTGCAAGTGGAAGATTGAAAGAAAAGTACCATAAAAGCCAATCTTTATAAAGATATTTTAATAATATTCTAACTCTTGTATGACATTATTATATTAATTAAAGATATTTTCTGTTTCATCATACTGCTGTGTCTTATTTAAAGATTATGATGAACCCCATAGGTTAGGGCAAAGGATTTAGGACTATGATGGAGATCATAACGGTGAGACCTAAGTTCCTATAAATCCTAATCTAAAATGTTCCTAGTTGTTAGATCATCGATTCATGGATCGATGCTTCCGGAAAGACTAGCTTATCCTATATATGCTAGATGGAGAGGGTGGTTGGTCTCATAGCCACTTGGTAGAGATACTAATATAAGGATAAGGGTGATCATAAGGATATGAGTTCACTGAACTGATCTGCACTGAGAATATCTTATAGAAGTCTTACGACTTATTAAGAGATAGTTCTCATAGTGGGAGTTGTGCAAGTGATCTTTAGACCTGAGGTCTGATGCAGAACAAAGAACAAGAAGCGTATGCGAAAGTAAAATTAAGATTAATTCTTTTTTTTTTTTTTATTTTTTATATTTCAGAAATTGGCTTTGACTCAAAGTAAAGTTAAACTAAGTTGAAGGAAACTAGGTAAGGATTGAAAGCACAATTTAGAAGAAACTCAATTATCAGAGTAGTTCAGAAGTAACGGATCGCTGGGGGTTGAGAAACTCTCAGACCTAGGGTTTCGCTCTGAACTTTCAACAGGACAAAAATAGAGAGGAGAGATGGTTTACTAACCAGACAGTGATCTTCTCAGAATTTAGGTGGAAGAACTCTCTCGAGCAGATTGTTGGATCCTCGGATTCGGCTATCTTCGCAATGGATCCTCCAATACTGGTCTTGTGGTTTGGTCGGCTTCTCCTGGACTCAAGATCTGGGAAGAAGAAAAACAAGTGAGGGATTCAGAGACTCAGGGAAGGATTTACCAGTTCGAAGAACTTGAAGGCTGATGTCGCTGAGATCCGGATTCTCTTGAAGGCTGATTCGACTCACTCTGGAAAGAACTTTGGATCTGAAGTATCCGGACTGTAGCTGGATGCTGGTGATCGGCCTGGACTTGGAGAGAGAGGCCGTGGGAGGTGGAATAGGCTAGGGTTTGGTGGAAAGAGAAGGGTATTGGCGGCTAGGGTTTGGGAGTGGAGTGGCTAACCTAGGGTTTGGGTTTTGGAGATCTCACACCTCCTCAAGGTTCCTGGGGAACCCGGATTTACTCCATCACGGAGCTCAACACCTGGATGCAAGTGCGGAAGAGAGAAAACACAAAGTTTGCTCACAAAAAAAATTGGTTTCATTCATCTGATCTTTTAAACTTACAAGAGGGGTTTAATTTATAGGGCTTTACAAGGGAGTAGGGTTTTACATCTTCCCATGTGGGACTAAAGGAGAGGATCTACAAATCAGGATAATCCATACACATATGGTCGGCCAAGGTACCAAAAAAATTTGATTTGGGTTATAAAAGGCAGGTAGATGGCGCCTCCTTGCTTGGGTCTTCAAGAGAGGATTTCTTTCCTTCCATGGATCAACTCTTTTGGACTCCTCCTTTTCTTCCTCCCTAAGTCAAGGCCCTTCCCATCTTTGTTTTGGATATTTTTGGCAGGTAGTGGGCGCCTCCTTGAAGTTCTCTCCAAGAGAATTTCTTCCCTTTCATAGTTTGGTTCTTTTGGGAAAGACTTGGGCCGCCCCCTTGATTTGTGGACTCCTGGTGGATTTCTCCTCAACTGGCGCATGAGAGAAGGAAGCTGCTATCTGTGGTGTGGGGACCAAAGGCTGCTGATGTAGATATGGCGCCCCCTGGACTCAGGCATATGGCTGGGAGTGTGGCTGGGAGTGTGGCGCCCACTTGCTAGGCCTTGGGAGAAAATGTAACACCCCAGGTTGAAGCCCTAGTCCACTACTGAGTCAACATGACTCAACAAAATAAAATGCAGGTAATGTAGACTCAAGCTAAATTGAGTTGATCTAGTCAACTCTTATTACAAACCAAAAACCCTAATTCTTCGGGCAAGGTTAATCAGAGATCCAGATGGAGCTCTGAAGTCTTCTTCTGAGTCTGGTGCCCGCACCAATTCTCCCAGGGTGGGAGGAACTCGACCCTGTCGAGTATGGATCAAGTTGGCTCTAGTATCTCTCCAAGAGGTCTGGGTCTAGCTCTTGTAATTCTTCTCGGGAGATCCAAGAGTCATCAGAATCTGGCCTTCCTAGCCAGCGGACCAGGTATCTTTGGTATCCTCGATTACGAGTAGAGATAACCTGATCATCCAGGATCTTTTCAATCTGCTCTTTCCTCACAGGCCAATTTGTTGGTGGACACACAGGGTCAGGTTCACTCTCTAAAGCAGGATTAGGTTCAAAAGCCTCACTAGGAATCACAGATGGCTCCCTATACTCTACTAGGTGTGTAATGTTGAAAGTGGAGCTAATGCCTAGTTCTGGAGGTAACTCGAGCACATAGGCATTGGATCCTACTCTCTTTACCACTCTAAATGGTCCAGCTCCCCTAGCATGTAACTTTCTAACGGTTCAAGGAGGAAACCGTTCAGGCCTTAACCTAATCATTACATAGTCTCCTTCGTCAAAAGTTTTGACTCGCCTTTGAGAATCAGCCAATTTCTTATAAGTTTCATTACTTAAATTTATTTTGGCTTGAATTTCTTTATGCAAGTCTTTTATATGCTGTGCAAAAACTTCGGCAGACTCGGAGACCCGTGTGTGGACTGGTAAAGGAGCTAGGTAAAGAGGTGTGTGGGGTTTGTAACCATGCACAATTTCAAATGGACTCTTACCCATAGACCTATTGACCGAGTCATTATATGCAAATTTAGCTCTAGGTAAGTACAAACCCCAGTTCCTAATGTTTTCACCAACAAGACACCTTAGCAGATTGCCTAAACTACGGTTCACTACTTTGATTTGGCCGTCAGTTTGGGGATGATAGGCAGTTGAAAACTTAAGTTTCGTCCCTAACTTATGCCAAAGGGTTTTCCAGAAATAGCTGGTGAACCAAACATCCCTATCTGAAACAATGGTCTTGGGTAGGCCATGGAGTCGAACTATCTCATTAAAGAACAGGGTGGCTACCTTAGACGCATCAAATGTTTGGGAACAAGGCAAGAAATGGGCCATCTTGGAAAATCGATCTACTACAACACAGATAGAGTCATGCCTCCTCTGGGTCTTAGGCAAACCTAACACAAAGTCCATGCTCACATCTTGCCAAGGACGATCTGGGACAGGGAGTGGGGTATAAAGGCCGGTGTTCTATTTTCGCTGTTTGGCAACAGCGCAGGTCCGACACCTAGCCACAATGTGTGCTATATCTCTTTTTAAGCTAGGCCAGAAAAAATGGTCTTCAATAGCCAGGGTGGTCTTATCTTTTTCGAAATGGCCAGCTAAACCTCCAGCATGAGTTTCCCAAATCAAGAATTCCCTAAGAGAGGTTCTAGGGATGCAAAGCCTATTCTTAAAGAACAGAAAGCCATCTAAAAGGGAATAATCCTTATGTTCACTAGATGGTCCTTGAGTTAGATCCTGGTATACAGTCTTAAAATCCGGACACGACTCATATTCTTCTTTGATTTGCTCAAACCCTATGACTTCAGCCCTAACAGAATTCAACAATAAAGATCGACGACTAAGGGCATCAGCTACCTTATTTTCAGACCCAACCTTATGCTTCAAAACAAAAGTATAGGACTGGATATACTCTACCCACTTAGCATGCCTAGGGTTAAGCTTCTTCTGAGAATTCAAGAATCTAAGAGCCTCATGGTCCGAAAACAGCACAAATTCTTGCGGTAGCAAATAATGTCTCCAGTAACGCAAAGCTTGCACTACCGCGTAAAATTCATTATCATAGGTAGAATACCTAAGCTTAGCATCATTAAGTTTTTCACTAAAGAATGCTACGGGATGGTTCTCTTGGCTTAGGACTCCACCTATACCTACTCCTGAAGCATCACAGGCAACCTCAAATACCTTTGAAAAGTCCGGTAGTCTTAAAATGGGTGCCTGGGTCATCCTATCCTTAAGATTTAGGAAGGCTTTATGGGCTGCTTTGGTCCACTGAAATTCTCCCTTCCTAATGCAGTCTGTGATAGGAGCAACTACGGTACTAAACCCCTTGATGAATCGCCTATAGAAGGTAACCAAGCCATGGAAACTTCTGACTTCATGCACACTGGTCGGCTTTGACCATTCTACTATGGACCTAATCTTTTCAGGATCGGCAGCCACGCCGTCAGGGGTTACAACAAATCCAAGGAAGATAATCCTACTAGTCATAAATTCACACTTTTTGAGATTATCGTAGAGACTATCATTCCTCAAAACTTGACAGACTTGTCTAAGGTGGCCTAGGTGATCTGCAGGGGTCTTACTATAGATCAGGATGTCATCAAAATAGACCACTACAAACTTCCCTATGAAAGCTCTAAGTACCTGGGTCATAATCCTCATGAAAGTACTAGGGGCATTGGACAACCCAAAAGGCATAACAACCCATTCAAAGAGACCATCCTTAGTTTTGAAGGCTATTTTCCACTCATCCCCTGGTCTAATCCTAACCTGATGATAGCCGCTCTTGAGATCAATTTTAGAAAAAACCATGGCACCGGCCATCATATCAAGCATGTCATCTAGTCTAGGGATGGGGAACCTATACTTGATTGTGATTTTATTGATGGCACGACTATCAACACACATCCTCCACGTGCCATCCTTCTTCGGGGTTCGAAGTGCAAGGACTGCATAAGGGCTAAGACTCTCTCTAATGAACCCCTTCCTCAACAATTCGCCAACCTGCTTTTGCAGTTCTTTATGCTCAGATGGATTCATCCTATAATGGGGCAAGTTGGGTAAAGTAGCTCCTGTGACTAAATCTACGGAATGCTAAATATCCCTAAGAGGTGGAAGGTGGTCTGGCAGATCCTCGGGAAAAACATCCTCAAATTCTTCTAATAAAGGCTTAACTTCCTGAGGAGGCTATGAGGGTGTAGGAGTCCTATGTTCCTTAGCAGTCAACATCCAAATGGGTGAACCACTATGAATTTCTTGTTCTAGATCCTTGGCACTAATTAGGTTCACTCCAGTCTTCATTTCTCTGACCTTACTAGTTCCTTTAGCTACCTTGTCCTTAGGAGGGACTGAATGGATTGTGATTTTCTTTCCATTGAAACTAAAGACACAGGTGTTGGATTTTCCTAAGAGGGTGGCATCATGATCATACAACCAAGGTCTTCCAAGAATTATACTGCTCACCCCCATGGGCAAGACATCACACCAAATCTTCTCTTGATAGGATTGCATTTGGATTTGGACCTGACATCTAGACTGGATGGGTATAGAGGTAGATCTACCCAAGAAACCTTATAGGGGTTGGGGTGGGGGACTGGGGTTAAGCCTAACATTTTGACAGTGCTAGTAGAAATGGCATTTACACAGCTCCCACTATCTATGATGATTTTACAAACCTTATCCCCTAGTTTAAGGAAAGTCTGTAGGATGTTAGTCCTACGCCAATCTTCCTAAACTTTAGTCTGGGACAGGATGCATCTCACAACTCCTAATTGGTCAGACTCTATGGATTCTTCCTCTCCTTCATACTCATCAACCAAATTCATTCCGGCCTCATAAACCTCTTCTTCAAACTCCTCATTAGGCTCAGAATTCTCTTCTCCTCCCTCTTCTATATATAGGGATCTACGAGGGCACTGGCTAGAAACATGACCTACCTTATGGCACTTAAAACAAGCTATGGCAGTGCACTGGTTGGAGCTATGACCGGGCTTCTGGCACTTAAAACAGATGATACTAGGGGTTCTCTGGGTGTCAGGTGCCTTACCTTTGTCCATGGGCCTAGGGGTGGGAATACCCTGATTCGGCTTGCTAGGGGTAACCTGGCTAGGTCCATTTCTGGGGATTGGGGCACTAATCCTAGAAGGCATTGGTCCTCTCTGAAACTTCTTAGTGTTCAGTGCAATCTGATAGGCTTGGTCTAGGTCAGTAACCTCTCTCAGAAACAACTCTCTCTTAATGTCTTCCCTAAGTCCAGCCCTAAATCTAGACAAAGTGACCTCATGGGCTTCACTCACATCACATCTCATCAGGTATTCATCAAAGGTGGTTATGTAGCCTGAAACAGATCGGTTCCCTTGTTTCAAAGTCTGCCATTGGTCTAACAGATTTTGCTGGTATGAAATGGGTAGATATTTATCTCTAAGCTTCTCTTTCATACCCTGCCAAGTGGTTATAGGCTCTACATTTCATCTTCTAGTGGTCAGCTCAATGTTCCCCCAGTATAACCTAGCTTGACGTATTAATTTCATCTTGGCAAACTTGAATTTCCTCTCCTCAGACATGGCATACCACTCAAAGTACTGGTCCATCTCACCCTCCCAATCAGAATACACCTTAGGATTTAAACTACCATCAAAAGTGGGTGCATCTAACTTGATGTTCCGAATGAACCTATTATCTCTATCCTCAGGTTCTGGGTCAGGCCTCCTATGATTAGGTTCAGGATCTCGGTATAAAGGTCTTCTAGGCTCTTGGTGTGGGTGAGGTTGAGGCTCATTAAAATCTGGGTCAGGAGTCCAGTTTCGATGCCTAGGTTCCTCTAGCACTTGGACTCGATCCCTAAGCTGGGCAAAATCCTCATGGACTTGTTCTTTAAACTGGACAACAGTGGTAGTCACATCCTGACTCAGTTTATTCATACTCTCAGTAAGAGCTCTAACCGTGGCCTCTAAATCAGGTTAGGTTTGACCAGGTTGGTAGGGCACTCCATTCCGGGTAGACATGATGCAAGCAAACACACAAAATGAGACTCAACTGAACGACTACGGGCTAACTAGACCTAGAGCCCAAACTAGATGTCCAATCAGAGTAGCAAGCTAGCCTGTAGTAACTCAGGACTCAGCCAGGCAGGGTGTAAGGGGAGTGTTAGGTCCCCGAATGCCAATCCTAGACACCAATCAGAGATTGGCCAGGTAGGCGGACCAGCACACAAGCCCTTCGGGATGGAATCCCTGAACCACCATTCTAGACACTGAGTACAAAGCACACACAGAGTAACCAGACAAACTGACTCAACACTAGCCTTGACCCGACTTGTTGATGTCCCTAGCCCACTAGGGCAAATTAGGTCTAATCAATTTTTAGATTAAAGGCTTAGGTTCGAATGAGTGGGTGGTGGTTTTGGGCTAAGGAGAGGTTATCAACTCCTCCCCTTATCTTAGATGCTCAAATGCCCTTAAGATGAATTAAGAGATGAACACTCAAAAATAATTGGATTGCAGAATACAAAAATAGAGTTGCAGTAATTTAATTGTCAGAAATCTCACGAAAACCAATAAATCACAGGAAAATTATACAAAATAGTTTCAATTATACTGGTTTTAGCAAAACAAAAATCACTGAATTTAGAGTTACTTGCAATGAGAAATAATTCCTTCAACATGACAATTACGGGCTGAAAATAGAGCACTTCCCCGTTTACAATTCCTGCTACGAAGTTATAACCCAACGGATCCCCTACACGCCCTAGGAACACCCCATGGAATGGGAAGAGGAGGTTTGCACCTCACTTCATTCCTAGGACCGGACGTCCTGGGGAGTCTACTTCGAGCAGACAAAGTAAAAAGAGAGAGACTCAAACAAGCAATCAAAACAGAAACCCTAGCAGGGCTCTGATACCAAAAATGATGCAGAACAAAGAACAAGAAGCATATGCGGAAGTAAAATTAAGATTAATTCTTTTTTTTTTATTATTTTTTATATTTCAGAAATTGGCTTTGACTCAAAGTAAAGTTAAACTAAGTTGAAGGAAACTAGGTAAGGATTGAAAGCACAATTTAGAAGAAACTCAATTATCAGAGTAGTTCAGAAGTAACGGATCGCTGGGGGTTGAGAAACTCCCAGACCTAGGATTTCGCTCTGAACTTTCAACAGGACAGAAATAGAGAGGAGAGATGGTTTACTAACCAGACAGTGATCTTCTCAGAATTTGGGTGGAAGAACTCTCTCGAGCAGATTGTTGGATCCTCGGATTCGGCTATCTTCGCAATGGATCCTCCAATACTGGTCTTGTGGTTTGGTCGGCTTCTCCTGGACTCAAGATCTGGGAAGAAGAAAAACAAGTGAGGGATTTAGAGACTCAGGGAAGGATTTACCAGTTCGAAGAACTTGAAGGCTGATGTCGCTGAGATCCGGATTCTCTTGAAGGCTGATTCGACTCCCTCTGGAAAGAACTTTGGATTTGAAGTATCCGGACTGTAGCTGGATGCTGGTGATCGGCCTGGACTTGGAGAGAGAGGCCGTGGGAGGTGGAATAGGCTAGGGTTTGGTGGAAAGAGAAGGGTGTTGGCGGCTAGGGTTTGGGAGTGGAGTGGCTAACCTAGGGTTTGGGTTTTGGAGATCTCACACCTCCTCAAGGTTCCTGGGGAACCCAGATTTACTCTCTCATGGAGCTCAACACCTGGATGCAAGTGCGGAAGAGAGAAAACACAAAGTTTGCTCACAAAAAAAATTGGTTTCATTCATCTGATCTTTTAAACTTACAAGAGGGGTTTAATTTATAGGGCTTTACAAGGGAGTAGGGTTTTACATCTTCCCATGTGGGACTAAAGGAGGGGATCTACAAATCAGGATAATCCATACACATATGGTCGGCCAAGGTACCAAAAAAATTTGATTTGGGTTATAAAAGGCAGGTAGATGGCGCCTCCTTGCTTGGGTCTTCAAGAGAGGATTTCTTTCCTTCCATGGATCAACTCTTTTGGACTCCTCCTTTTCATCCTCCCTAAGTCAAGGCCCTTCCCATCTTTGTTTTGGATATTTTTGGCAGGTAGTGGGCGCCTCCTTGAAGTTCTCTCCAAGAGAATTTCTTCCCTTTCATAGTTTGGTTCTTTTGGGAAAGACTTGGGCCGCCCCCTTGATTTGTGGACTCCTGGTGGATTTCTCCTCAACTGGCGCATGAGAGAAGGAAGCTGCTATCTGTGGTGTGGGGACCAAAGGCTGCTGGATGTAGATATGGCGCGCCCCCTGGACTCAGGCGTATGGCTGGGAGTGTGGCTGGGAGTGTGGCGCCCACTTGCTAGGCCTTGGGAGAAAATGTAACACCCCAGGTTGAAGCCCTAGTCCACTACTAAGTCAACATGACTCAACAAAATAAAATGCAGGTAATGTAGACTCAAGCTAAATTGAGTTGATCTAGTCAACTCTTATTACAAACCAAAAACCCTAATTCTTCGAGCAAGGTTAATCAGAGATCCAGATGGAGCTCTGAAGTCTTCTTCTGAGTCTGGTGCCCGCACCAAGGTCACCATGGTTCCTTATACACACTAAGCCATGTTTTGGTTCATACTTATTTATGGCATTGAGTCATGTATAGGTTGTTCTCGGATATGGTGGAAGGTATATGAAGGATGTGAGTGGACCAACAAGGAATCGATCATTCCTAGTAAGAGAAAATGTTATCCCAAGTCATCTCTTCGATTGATGACTCAAGGAGTCTTTGATCAAAGCAAGATGAGATTAGAAGCATTTTCTAATCAGTCATTAGTAGAGTCTTTATTATCAAATTGAGATTTGAAATGACTAAGTACTAGGGTTTGACAATTATCCATACCCATCACTTATTCGAGATAAAGAGAAATCAAAAGATTGAATTGCACGGTAACTTTCCACTGAAGGATATTTTGGTACTTTCTATCAAATTCCTTATCTTTCGGGTAGGCATGATACGTTGCTAGATGTCAATCATGTCTTATGGGTTTTCATGAATTAATTGGATTGAATTCATGGGTCAATTTGAAAGCTAGTTTGAATTGGTAACTTAGGTAGCTCAATTTGACCTAATTAGGTCAATCAGGTTCGATTGGATCGAATTGGCTTGGACCTAGACCTACTACTAGCTAGATGTGGAACCCAAAGGGTCACACACATTAGGGAGTTGGCCTAGGAAGTCAATTAGGATCATGGGATCCAAATTGGTTAGCTAGATTACACACTAGCATGTGTAGGCTAACCTAATTCCTAACCCAATTGAATTGGGTCTATAAGGTTGCTTAATGGGCTAGCCAATTTGAGGGAATCTTTGATTGAGTTTAGTCCAATATGGGGCAGCACTAATCTGGGTTTATCCAGATTTATTTAGCCTTTATCTTGATTATTTGGAGAGTCCTAAGTTGGAAGGACTCTTGGCGCCAAATGAAGGGGTGGTAATTAAAGGGGCGTAGAAGGACCAAGAGTCCTTCTGCTTGTTAATCGCTTATAAGGTGATAAACTATTTTTCATCCTCTTTCATATGACACCGATATTGCATGGTCTTTGACCGGTCAAATAAGGGAAAGATGGTGTGGAAGGAAGTTTGCGCAAAGTGAAGAGTCGTGTCTCTTCACTTTAGCACTAATTCAAGTAAGCAGAGTCATTCTGCTTTAAATCCCTTTAAATCATTGATGCTTCTCATTCAAAAGCCATGTTCCTTGGCCTTCTTGCAACCAGAAAGTCACATGTGGCATGTGAAGAATTCAGCTAGGAACCGAAGAGACAAAAAATCTTGTCTCTTGGTGCAGGAAGGGACATGGTGCTTCAAGATAAGACTCCTTCTTTGTGAAGGGTCTTATATGATCTGTGTTTGGATAGATCAAAGGCTGATGATAAGGCTTATCTGGCACCTCCCCATCTCCTATAAATAGCCATCGATGTTTAGGCCGATGGCAATCATAAAAATCCTTTCTTTCCTGCATTCTTACACTCACACTCTACCATACTCTCCTTGTGTCTTCCTCTCTTGTTAGAATTTAGGTCTTGTTTTAAGACAAGTTCTTCATTTTAAGACAAGGGTTTTAGGAAGTGAATTAGGAAGTGAAAGTGAAAGTAAAGAGAGTTTTGGAAAGGGCTCAAAGTGCTCTACTGGAGGGCAAGGACCTGGGCAAGGAAGGAGAGGCTACCAAAGGATGAAAGGCTTTTAGAAGAGTTCTAGTGGCTTAAGCAACCTGCTTAGGAGTGGGTCCTAGGCTTGACTCCTATGTGGATCACCGTTGGAGGGCATGCACTTGTGTGCCTAGTGAAAAGAAGAAGGAATTAGCATCCAGGTATTCTTCATAACCCTAATGTAATGACTTGTTGATTGAGAGAATAAGGGATCTTGGGCTTAGGGTTTCTAGTTGTTAAGGTTTTCAAGAATGAAATTTTTGAAATCCAATGTTATGTTGTGCCATCGAAACCCTAGAAACCCAACAATCTCTTTTGAAGAGATGTATTATTTTAATATGTTTGCTTCTTGAATGTTGAACTAGATTTTTAGTTAAATTAACAACATTTGTATTATCACATCTTATTGATGTTTTATTTAACTTAATGCCAAAATCTTAGAGTTGTTGTTTGATCCATAAGATTTGAGTACAGCAACTTCCAGCTGCTATATATTTGACTTTTATCATAGATAGAGCAATTGAATTTTGTTTCTTGCTAAACAATGAAATCAAATTAACTCCAAGAAATTGACAAGTTCCACTAGTACTTTTTCTATCTAATTTATATCTAGCAAAGTTAGCATCAGAATAGGCAATCAATTCAATAGATGAATCTCTAGAGTACCATAGTCCAATATCAATTATGCTAGATAGAAATCTAAGTATGTGCTTAACAGCCAGTAAATGAGATTCTTTAGGAGTAGACTAATATCTAGCATACATACATATACTGAACATAATATCTGGACTACTTGCGGTTAAGTATAACAATGAACCAATGATACCTCTATACAATTTTTGATCAACATTTTTACCTGATTCATCTTTATCAAGTTTGCAAGAAGGGCTCATAAGAGTACCTAATAACTTGGTTGTCTCCATCCCAAATTCCTTTAAGATTTTCTTTGTGTACTTAGCTTGGTTGATGAAGATCCCTTCTTTAGTTTGCTTGATATGGAGTCCGAGAAAGAAGTTTAGCTCTCCCATCATGCTCATCTTGAACTCACCCTGCATAAGCTTAGCAAACTCTTGACATAGTATTTTATTAGTAGCACCGAATATGATATCATCAATATAAACTTGTACTACTAAGAGATCATCATTTTTCTTTTTCAAAAGCATTGTAGTATCAACATTGTCTCTAGAAAATCCATTTTCAAGCAAAAATTTACTTAATCTATCATACCAAGCTCTTGGAGCTTGCTTTAAACCATACAAAGCCTTGTACAGTTTAAAAACATGATTAGGACATTCATGATTTTCAAAACTGGGGGGCTGTTTAACATACACTTCTTCAATAAAACCATTTAAAAAGATACTTTTGACATCCATTTGAAATAATTTAAAATCCATATAACAAGCAAAAGCAAGTAATAATCTAATTACTTCTAATCTAGCAACAGGTGCAAATGTTTCATCAAAATCAATACCTTCTTCTTGATTATAACCTTTTGCTACTAATCTAGTTTTATTTCTTATTACTATTCCATTTTCATCAAGTTTATTTTTGAAAACCTATTTTGTTCCTATTATTGAAACATTTGAAGGTCTTTTAACTAAGGTCCAAACTTTATTTCTTTTAAATTGATTTAATTCATCTTACATAGCATTAATCTAATTTGTATCTTTTTTAGCTTCTTCAATTATTTTTTGTTCTACTTGAGATACAAAAGCTAAATAATCACAAACATTTCTAAAAGAGGAATGTGTACTTACCCCTTTCGATGGATCACCAATAATAAGTTCTTTGGGGTATCCATGGGCATACCTCCATTCTTTAGGTAATGGCTTGGGAGTAGATGAAGTTCCAACTTCTTGTACTTGACCTTCATCATTGTCCTGATCATCTTCTCGCTCCTTAGAAGGTTCTTCATTGATGATCATTTTTCCAATCTTTTGTATACCTATTTCATCATCAAAAACATCTTCCTCTCTAGAAGAGTTTTCATTAGTCTCATCAAAAACAACATGGATGGACTCTTCAACAGGAAGTGTTCTTCTATTGAAAACCTTGAATGCCTTGCTAGAAGTAGAGTATCCAAAAAAGATACCGTCATCTGACTTGGTATCAAATTTACTTAAATTATCTTTGCCATTATTTAGAATGAAACAACGGCATCCAAAAACACGAAAATACTTAATAGTAGGTTTCCTACCTTTCCAAAGCTCATAAGATATTTTCTTCAAAATCAGTCAGATTAAAACACGATTCAAAATATAGCATGCAGTATTTATGGCTTCCATCCAAAAATATCTAGGTAAATCATTTTTACAAAGCATGGTGTGTGCCATTTCTTCTAATGTCCTATTCTTTCTTTCTATTATCCCATTTTGTTAAGGTATCCTAGGTGCAAAAAAGTTATGATGAATATCACTTTCATTGCAAAATGTTTCAAAATTATGATTTTTAAATTCAGTACCATGATCACTTCATAATAAAATAATTGAAATACCTTTTTCATTTGAAACTTTCTTATGAAATTTAATGAATGCAGAAAAAGTTTCATCTTTGTGAGCTAAAAACATCACCCATGTAAAATGAGAGAAGTGATCTACAATTACTAGACCATACTTCTTGCCTTCCAAACTAGTTGTTCTAGTAGGTCCAAAGACGTCCATATAAAGTAATTCTAAGGGTCTAGTAGTAGACACTACTCCTTTTGGTTTGAAAGAAGATTTTATTTATTTTCCAAGTTGACATGCACTACAAATCTTATCTTTTTCAAAAGTGAGTTTTGGCAAATCTTTTATAAGATTCTTTTTATTTAATTTTGAAAGTAAATGCATGCTTGCATGCCTTAGTCTTCGATGCCAAAGCCAACTAGTTTCATTGATCTTGGCTTTCATTGCCACTAGGCATTGACCATTTTGCATTGGTAGATCATCAAGATCAACCATGTAAATGTTCCCATGCCTATGACCAATAAACTTGATGCCATTGTCATTTAGACAAGATACAATGCACATAGAAGATTTAAAAACCACTTTAAATCCTTTGTCACAAAATTGATTTATACTAAGCAAATTATGTTTCAACCCATCAATAAATAAAACATTATTAACATAAGTAGAGGGGGTGATATGGACTTTACCGATACCAAGAATTTTTCCCTTTCCATTATCACCAAATATCACGTTTCCAGCATTTAAAGCTTCTAGAGATGAGAATTGCCTTACATCTCCAGTCATGTATCTTGAGCAACTGCTGTTAAGGTACCATAATCTTTTTTTGTCCTTGGTTGCAAGACATACCTATAAAATCAAATCAGGTGGAGACTTAAGGTATTAAAGTCATCTTGGGTCCTTTAGGGTTAATTGAATTGATTCCTTTTGGAACCCAAACCTTTCTAACATTATTTAACTTTCTTTTATCACATAAATATTATATATGTCCAAATTTATCATAAGCATAACAAGTAATGTTAGAGGATGTAGGTACAAAAAAAATTTTGAAATACTTTTATTATTTTTGTGGTTTAAAACCTAGGCCCGCTTTGTTAAAAATTACTCTTTGGCTATTTAAAACCAAGTTTAGTTTTTCAGAACTATAGGTAAATTTCTCTATATATGGTTTTGCTTTTTCAAGTTCTTCTTTTCATTTCTTTTTTTCTTGTAAAAGTTCTTTGTTTTAATTGATAAATTTTTTATTTGTTGCAAAAACTCATTCCTTTTTCAAAGAATCTTTTTCTTTCAAAAATTCTTCCTTTTCATTTTTTAAAAGGGTAATTTGATCATTCAATTTTTTATTCTCTTGTAGTAAACTATCATTATTTATCAAAAACTTATTATTTGTTTTAGATGGATCCAAATTTTGTTTTCTTAATTCTTTATTTTTTATTTTCAATTTTTGATATTCTACAACTAATTCATCAAAAATATCATATAATTCATCAAATGTAAATTCATTTTTAGTTTTGGATCTTACCTCGTCATCATTTGGCCATAAAGCAGATGTTGGCTATGGTGCGGAGGCACGGGGGTTAGGGATAGGGATGCTAGATGCTAGTAAGGATGCTTACAATGCAAAGGAATTCTTTTTTTAAGGTTGATTTTTTTTTATGTTTCTTGTTGTTCTTCTTCATTGTTTTAGGATTTCGATTCCCGATCACAAGCAAAGATAAGAAATACGAAGAACAGTAATGGAAGCTTATGCTAGCAGTTCAAAGCCCTAAAAGTAAGAACGAGAATAGGACCCCGGGATTAAGAAACCCCGGTAGGACTAGCTCAACCTACAAAATCTTCTTAGGAGATAAAGAGAAGGCAAACCTCAAACTTTTGAAGCGCCCGGTGCAAAGATCGCTCAATTCGGCGGATGCGGCGTGGATGCCCAAGCAGTCGAACCCGTGGGAGCACTGGCTTTGGGTCGGGAGGTCGTGATGGCAAAGCTGACTGTCTCCAATGCCCGAGATGCCAGGAAGGACTTGTAGGCAAACAAAAGAAAGGTCAGCGGAATATGGAGATGCACGGAAAGGAATTGAACTGGAGTTGGGAAGGGGCTTCAAGCCCGGTGTTCGGCTGGATTCCAAAGTCAAAGTTGGAGATAACTTGGGGCCTCGCACTCCGCGACATCCCGGAGGACGAAGGCATGTGGCCTCACACCACGCGATGTCCTGGAGGATGAAGGATTCGTGATGCCCCGGGGCGACAGACAGGTGGCCTCACACTACTCGACATCCCTGGGGACGAAGGCAATTCCACTCAAACCTAACCTAAGAGACAATAGTTGGAGGGTGGAAGAAACTCAAACTTTTCATTAATCACTCAATCAATCATTCATTCATTCATTCATTAGTTCTACAAAGGGAGGGAGTGGGTCCTTTAAATAGGCACCCAAGGCCCTTTTGAAATTCAAAATACAAATCTCATGGTGGCGCCAAAAATTTTCCACATCCCTATTTCTTTGGCCGACCAAATATTTGGAGTTGGGCGTGGCATGAGCAAAGGCTTGGAGAGGGGGATTGGTCCCTTGACTTCCTTCCTTAGCATGCTTAATTTGGGAAGAGGAGTGGGGCATGGCTTGGAGGGATGTGTTCCCTTGGGCTCTTCACGCCATCTTCTAGGAATGATTCTTGGCCGATCAAGGGAGAACTCCATGGGGTGTTGCATGGTTGAGGGCTTGAAGAGGGGAGTGTGTCTTTTGACCTTCCTTCCTTGCAAGATCACTTTGGGAAGAAAACTTGGGAGGAGGCTTGCTTTGAGGCTTGGTTCCCTCAAGGATCTTCAATGCCCTCTTTAGATGGAACAATGCGTGATGTGGGGGAGGGAAAAGGGGGATGTTGTCCAAGGTGTGTGGAAAGCAAGAGGAGGCCACTTTGTTTCCCTTCTTGGATGCCCAAGTGGCAGCTGATGTGGCGCCATGTAGGTAGCTGGGTGGTACCTGAGTTGGCATTATCCCAAGAAGAAGGGGTGGGTTGGCCCACCAGAACTTGAGTTGGTGAAGAAAATTAGAGTGACTTCAATTGGGCTTGGGCCCAGACCAAACTCAGACTCGAACAAATACAGGACTCAAGACCTAACTTGACCCAAATTGACTAAGGTACAGGACTAAACAACTTTGACAAGAAATTATAACAATGTTTTTGGGCTCAAGGCCTTATTATAGGACTCATAGAAAGGGAAACCCTAATCTGAGATCCACAGAGGGTTGAGGAGCCTCTGTCGGATCCTGGTGCCCACACCAGGCTACTTCTTGCTGCTCTTCATCAAAGCTTAAATCTTAACTTTCACTCTACATTGCCATCATCGCTTTCTTTTTAAATTTCTTCTTGCCCTTTTTGAGAGTGGGGCAATCCATTTTGTAATGTCCAGGCTTTTTACATGCAAAACATATGGGTTGCTTCATTTCCTTTTTTTTCTCTTTCTTCTTGTTGGGCTCTCCTCTTTGAGGCTTTTTTTTGTAGTTGTACCTTTTTTTCCTCATGAATTTCTTAAATTTTCTTGAAATGAGGGATGTTTCATCTTCCTCATCTTCTTCATCTGAATCATCACTGGACTCCTCCTTGGTTGTGGACTTGAATGCAATAGCCTTCTTTTTCTTCTCATTATCCACTACCTTTTGCTTCAAGGACAGATCATATATCATTAGTGAACCCAAGAGCTACTCAAGTGGAAGAGTATTGACATCATTATCTTCTTCAATGGCGATGACTTTAAGATCCCAAGAGGATGGAAGAGATCCGAGGATTTTGTTAACAAGTTCAGCATTAGAAATAACTTTTTCCAAACTCCTCATGCCAATAACAATATTAGTGAATCTAGTATACATTTTGTAGGGTTCCGGTGCAACGCAGCGGAAGGGTAATTTCAAAAATTGAAATTAATATGCACAAAAACCCTAAAATAGGAACTCCTTAATAAGACTAGAATGTATGAATACAAACATTTCTATGCAAATTGAATTAGAATACTAACCTGTAATCGCTAATTCAAATTTACGAAGACTTAAAACTTGAAGATCAACGGGCTATTTGAATTCACCAGGCGTCCAAGTGTCCGCCCTCCGATAGTGATCCACACAGAGCAATGATCAAGAACACTATCTTCTTGTCCAATGGTTCCTCCTATTGAGTTCTTCTTCCTAGAACTCAATTCTTCGGATTATGGCTGGAATTCTTCCACACAAGAGGTTGCCTTCCTTTCTTTTATCTCTTCTCCTCCTTCCACTAAGACCTTGACCCTCTAAGACACTCTTGTCTTGAAGATAAGACTTTGTCCTAAGGGAATTTAGGCTTGTCTTAAATTGGAGGAGAAACTAAGACAAGAATGTCTTAATGTAAGAAAGAAGGAATAAAATCAGAACTCCTTCTTTCCTTTACCGTCGGAGACTTTCGCTCTTGTTCTTATTCAGTAGTAGAGTTTCGACAGAGATGTACTCTGTAAAGGAAACAGTGCAAGAACAAGAAAAGAGAGAAAGAGTCTTTAGGAGAGGAAGAAGAAAAAAAACTCCAAAGTTCTGATTTTCTTGACCCCTTAAATAGATTTCAGAGAGGCGCCCATACAACTCTCCGTGAAAAACTTCTCACGCCCTTTCTCATTTTCTCACGCCCCATCCTTCCTTCTCACGGCCCTCCGGATAAATCCCACGGCTTTTCTTAAATGAAAAATCATGATGTTTTTAAAAGAAAGGAGTCGCGACTTTTAATCTCCGAAGAGATGTTATTTTGCGCAACCGGGAAGCAACGAATGCTTTCTGCCTTTCTCAAAAAAATATCAACCCTTGGATTCCAATCCAAGGGGGGACAATTGAGGCGCTAAAAGAGAGAAGGAATGCCGCCCCATCTTAATTCATCAGAGAATTAAGTGGGCGCGCCAAGAGTCCATGCGCCCATGGACTCCTCCATTTGGTGCGCCAAGAGTCCATTAGTGCATGGACTCTTGGCATTTTGGCGTGCAAGGGCTAAAGAGCGAATGGAGGGCTAGCCTAGATACCTGGTTAGCCAATAGGGTTAGCCATAATCCCTATAACCTCAATTAGGGTCTAATTAGATCCAATTAGAATCCAAATTGAACCAATCCGGAACCCTAATTCGAATCTAATTCGAATAGAAGCTAGGATTTGCAACACCTGCTAGAGTGTCATCATGCAAAGATGATTTAATTATAAAATTAAACCCTTGATCAATTCTCTTAAGTGTGTGACCCATTGGGTTCCACATCTAGCCAGTAGTGGGTTCGAATACAAGTTGACCTAATTTGATTAGAATTCTTTCTAATCATTTAGGTCAAATCGGGCTTACCCGATAATGATCAATTAGGACTCTTCCTAATAAGTGATCATTCAATTTAATCAACCCACAAGACAAGATTGACGTCTAGCAACGTGTCATGTCTACCCGGAAGATATGGAAATTCTAGTAAAATACCAAAACCACCCTTCAGTAGAAAGTTACCGTACAATTAAATCCTTTGATCAGCCTGCACCCAAAATATAATTATGGATATGGATATATGTCTAATCCAATATTATATCTATTTCTAGCTCAATCTTATATTGATGATTCAATTATCTTGATATTAGAAACCATCTCTAATATCTTTACTTTGATCAAAGATTCCCTGAATCATCATCCGATTGATAACTAGCTGGATGCAATCTCCTCTTACTAAGAGTGATCGATTCCTTGTTGACCTACTCATTACCTTCATATCCAATTCACCATTCCCAGTATCAATCCTGTGCATGACTCAGTGTCATGATTAGGATTGAACCAAAGCATAGGTACATGTACATAAGGTACTTATGGTAGTCTCAGGTCAAAGGATTACTTGTACCACTCCCACTATGAGAACCTTCTATTGACATGTAGCTAAGACTCCATTAGATATTCTCAAGTTGGATCATATCAGTGAACTCATTTTCTAATGAGCACCCACATCCTAGTATTAGTGTCATACACAAGTGACTGTGAGAGCAGTCACCCTATTCAGCATACATAGGATATGCTAGTCTTACCGAAAAACTTGATTTCCTACTCAAGGTTCCTTTGACTAGGAATATTTTAGATTAAGGTTTTAAGACTTTAGGTCTCACTGGTATGATCTCATCATAACCCTAAAATCATAGTCCTAATCTATGGGGTTCATCATATAATAATAAACACAGCGTATGATGAAAAATAATGCCTTTATTAGAATATTATCAATTACAATGGTTTGGGAGATACAACATAGATTAGCTTGTAGGGCATATCCCTTTCACATTTTACTAATAGTTTCATTTGGTTCCATCCTAAACATCTCATATATATGAATGAGCATGTTTACTTTGGTGATCTTCACTTGATGTGTACCCTCATGGGTAACTTCAAGTGTATCCCAAATTTCTTTAGCAGAGGTATAGTTAGATATTTTATTAAATTTACTTGGGTCAAGTGCGCAAAATAATAAATTCATGGCCTTTGCATTTAGCTCAGCTTGCGTAATGTCATTCTCATCCCAATCTTCTTCTAACTTAGGGGTGGGAATGCCATTATCCAAGACAGTGGGCTGATGAGAGCCTTTAACTATAGTTCTCCAAATATTATAATCAATAGCTTGAATGTATATGCATATGCATGTCTTTGAGTAGGTGTAATTTGTGCCATTAAATAGTAGGGGATGGCTTGAGGCTTGACCTTCTACAATACCAACACCAATTTGAGCTGTCATTAGATCTTTGACTCAAGATTATGAGATCTAAACACTGAGTACCAAGCTCTGATCCACTTGTTGTCCAGTGCAGCAATCCAAGAGGGGGGTGAATTGGGTTTTTAAAAAAATTTAAATTTAAGCAAGTATGTGTTGAACTAAGGTTCTTGTGTAACAATGTTATTGTGCTCAATAATGATATGCAGTAGAATTGTAAGGAAAATGCAATGTAAATCAGAGCAAATGAAAAAGGGAAGAGCAAGCAATCATAAACACCAAGATGTATAGTGGTTCTACATCCACTTCCCAAGCTTTCCTTGGGTATTTCCACTATAATCTATCCAAGATTATAGCCAACTTATTTTCAAGGGCTCACAAGTCAAACTCTTGTTGGTTTCATCACATAGGCTCACCAACAACCTTTATAACTTGTTTTTAATCTAGGTTCACAAGTCAAACCCTAGTTGGTTTTGTCCCGTAGGCTTACCAGTAACCTTTAATACTAGTTTCAATACCTTTGAAACTAGTAACAATAGATAAGACAAAAGATACAAATTTAAGTTCAAGAAAGAACTCTCAAAAGAGCAGAGATAAATGTCGTTGAAGCTCTTCTTGAATGCTTGAGTTGTCTCCTTCTTGGATGCTCTTCAATGAACACTTTTGGCTAATGATTTGAAGGCTCAACAGCAAAATTGAAGGCTTTTTTAGGTGGAATCTTTTTTAAAGCTCACTCAAATCTTTTCAAGCTTTTCTCAAAAGTTGATCTTTGTCTCTTGTGTCTCACTTTTTTCTCTTATTGAATTCAATGTATTTGGTGAGTGATAAATAATCCACAAACCTCCAAAAAATCGTTTATGATTATTAGAGTGAAGAAACTAACCATTTGGAGCTGTTTGGAATCAATTCTAAACTTCTAGAAAACAAGCCGTTATACTAAGTGTCGGTACTTGATTTGTTCATGAGTCGATCTGTGAGTCGACACTTAGGTCGATACTTGATTTGTTCATGAGTCGACTTGTGAGTGATACTTGAAACTATGAGTCGATACTTGGGCCGACACTTGAGTCAGCACAAGACAAAAATCCATGGAATGACATATTCTGTTCATTTCTTGTCTCAGGCCATGAGTTGATATGTGAGTCGATACTTTAGTCAACACTTGGGTCGACACTTCACTGAGGCCCAAAAATCATGTTTTGTTTAATTATGTTCGTAGGCCTTGAGTCAATTTATGAGTCGACCTGTGAGTCGACACTTGGCATGCTAGCTAAAACTCTGCATGCCGGTCTTCAGAAGTGTCGATACTTGCTCCATGAGTCAATGGTGTGGACACCAGAGGCACCAGACTTAGGCAGAGGCTACTCAACCCTCTGTGGTTATCTGATTTGTATTTTCAGTATTTGAGTCCAATTTTGTAATAAGGGCTTAGCCCATTAGAGTCCCTACTTTGGCTCCTGAGTCATGTTTTGGGCCTTTAAACATTTAAGTCCTGTATTTAGAATTCGTTCCATACCATTAAAGTTTTGGATCAGTCTTAGAATATGTCAAGTTCAGTTGAGTCAAATCAAGTTCAGTTGAGTCTTAAGTTAAGTCAGCTCATGTTGAGCCATTTGAGTCCTGTAAGTATTATATTGAGTCCAGTCCAGTTTAGCAAGAAGAAGATTCAAGACACTGATGGACCCCATCTAGAGTGATAATTTGACAACTTCAAGGAGTCCTAGTCATACTTCAATGTGCCACCTTGGATTGCATGAGAAGGACCTTAAGATCATCATAACATCAGCCTGCCAGGAAGATGGACATCAGAAGAAATCCTGGAGCCTACATAGGACTGAAGTGGGCTGGCCAAGGCCCATGCTCTTCATGAATTTTAGCGCCCCACCCTTATGGCCACCACCCATATGGCCGGCCACCTTAGGGTCACCCCCTTGGCCAACCATAACAAGGAGAGGGAGAGGGGAAGTGATCCTAATTGGGAGAGGACTTTATTGTAGGGTTTGTGAGGGAAAAGGATACAAAGGAAATCTCTTGTTTGCCCTTACTTCGAACCCAAGTTTTGTAAGCCTATATAAAGGCCCCCTCTCATGTATTTTTGATGAACAATTAATGAAATTTCTTGAGTTTTCTCCAAATTGCTATGTGATTGTCCTCCTAAGGGTATCTATGTGATCCCTTCGCTGCCCCAAGTCTTCTGTGCCCTGCCTTCAAGTCTTCAACAAAACCCTAGCCGCCACCCTGCTTCAACCTGGGATGCCCACACCTCTTGGCTGCCCCACATCAATCCTCTTCCTTCCTTTCTTCCTTCAACCTACTACCTTCTTTTTTCTTTGTTCTCTAACCCTTGATAGGTGTTTTGCAAGTCCCTTAGAGTTCATGAATCAAGGATTCCATCCGACTAGCTTTCGGGTCAGCAGATCGAAAGCCACGGATCCACGGGGCCTCCGGCTTGATTTTCTAGGCCGCATCCAGGAATGTAAAGCAAACTCTTCATGGATTCATCTTCCAATCACTGCCAGGTACACCCCTTTGACTCATCAGTTACGGTATTGCAGAAGAGCTAACCCTACCAGGGCTTCTTAATCTCGATAATCCTGTTTCTTTCACTTTAGGGTTTATTTGTACATGCATGTGCTTCTAATTTTCTGTAAAATTTCTTGCTTAGACCCTTGGCTCAAAATTGGGATATAAAATATTAACTTAATGGTTAATAACAGAAAAATAGTTTGCATGCATAAGTAGTCCTACATCATTTAGTATCAAAGCATCTTTTAGGGCTAATTTCTACATCCCGTAATTCCTGTATATAGTCTGTTATTTTATTTGTTTCTATATGTAGGTAGATTACAAAATCCTTATTCTTATTTTTATGGATTCCTAGTAATTGAAAATATTTATCAAATTTTTTTTATAATTTAATTCAGCTTTTAAGTCCTCTGCATACCTAATTTACTACCTAAGAATAGTTCTGCCCTAAATTTTCAGCAAGTCTAATTTCAGCATGTTTGTGGTTATTTTTGCATAATCTTTGCATATTTTAATTTTTTGCATATTTCCTGCATATTAGGTACTTTTTTGGAAATTATATTTCTACAAAAATACAATATAAAAAATATAAAATCCTTAGAAACCCTAATTGCATTTTCATAAGTGTGCCATCATATGCATAAGCTACATTAAGGACAATTCTACTATGCCAGATGGGGGGAGGATTTGATCACCTCTCCTTAGCCCAAAACAACAACCTTTGCATTTGATCCCAACCTAATTAAAATTAATTAGACCTAATTTGCTCTAGTGAGCTAGGAACACCAACAGGTCGAGTCCAAACTTTGTGGGAAGACTAGTGCACCCAATACCTCTCCTATTACTAGAAGACGGTGTCTAGGCTAGGGGTCCAAAGGCAAACACCCTAAGCGGATTGGTAGTTCCTTAATTGGGTCCCTGCGAAATAAGGGGGGCCTCCCACCATCCCACCTCTTACCTGGCTAGTGGAAGGATTAGGGGTTAAGTTGAGTTGACCCATTCTGTTTGGGCTCTAGGTTTAGGAAGCCATAGTCGATTCATCCTTGAGTCTTGCATGTGCACTAGGTCAGGAGTCTCATATCATCCACCACACCTATAGTCAACTGAACCCATGGATAATTGAGAATCCCACCTTGAGACTGTTCTAAAGACCTTGAGTGACCAAATGGACCAAGTGGATGACCAAATGACCCGAGGGCTTGATCAGGTAAATGGAAGGTTAGGAACCCTAGAGAAAACCCATAGGACCCAAACTAGATCCAAACCTGAGCCACCTTTGCCCACACCACCTAGCCCTAGGAGAGCCCAATACCCTGACCCATTCTTGGAGTACCAACCTAGGTCCTATGAAACTAGAACCTATGAACCTAGATCCCATGAACCCGTTAGGATTAGTGTCCCAAGCCAGAGACCAGGACCTAGCCAAACATACCCAAGCAAACCTGACCCTAACCCGAGTCAACCCAACCTTAACCCGAGTCGACCCAACCCTAACCCGAGTCGACCCACCCCTACTACCCTATGTGTTCACCAAGGTGACATTAAAGAGGAGAAATATATTGTAGACTTAGAATTAGTTGACCCAGAAAACACCCAGACTGAAGCTATATTGGAAGGACCCTTAGAAGAAGATCCTGAATCCACTAGTGAGCCTGAAATAAAAGTGTATGAAGCTGAAACACACTTAGTGGATGAATATGAAGAACAGTTAGAGGAAGAGAGCCATGATACTGATACTATAATAGCTTTACCTGAGAAGACATTAGAAGAGAATCCAACTAGAAAGCCTAGTCCTAAAAGCCAAGTGGAAATTATTGAGGATATGGTCGCTTTAATTCAGTACCCTCAGGATGAGTTCACCCCTTCAACCCCAGTTCAAGTCTCTTCCCAGAAATTGTTGACCGATCCTTCTATAGCATGGACTTTTCTTATCCATAGATATAACTCAATATTCATACATTAAGGTCAGTCTCTTTAGTCTAGAACTAGTCCCTTAATCCCCTTCTTATTTCCTTCCCTTCCCTGAGTCTTCTCATGTTTCTAGAATCATTAGGTTACACTTTTTTGAGATTACCAGGTTTCAAGAATCCTTAGAGCCCATCCCATTTACATTTTTTTGAGATTACCAGGTTTCATGAATCCTTAGACCCTCAGATTTATAAGTTAAATGGTTAAAATTTGAACTATATTGCCTCTTTTTCTCAAGGTTTTGTCATCATCAAAAAGGGGGAGATTATTGGCTCCACCCAGTGATTTTGATGAATAACAAAACATTGAGTGCATACTGTATTCTAACGATGATTTCAAGTTGTGAGTTTTCAAGAAGAAAGCACCTCAAAATTCCAAAAACTTATGGTGTATGGCACGCAATGGCACGGAGCAATTTTCACATATCCGGGCATCCACTTCATTGAAAAAGGGTATATAATTGTTTAACTATTATGTGTTAATATATTCATGAATTTTATTTTTGTTTTTGAGGCATTTACACTTGAATCTGGATGTTTTCAATCTCAAGTGTCGACACCTGGACAGTAAAGTGTCGACACTTCAGCATTTGGCACGGATAAAAATCCTTGGCACGCCAAGGGTCGACACCTATATTCAAGTGTCGACACCAAGTGTCGACACTTAGGTTCCAAGTGTCGACTCAAGGCCTGAGATTTTTGAAAATACAGAACTTTGTTGTTTCAAGGATTTTTGTGTCAAGTGTCGACACCTGTGCATCAAGTGTCGAAACTTGAATGATCAAGTGTCGACTCCCAGAAATCAAGTGTCGACACCTGACAGCCAAGTGTCGACACTTGCAGCCTGACAGCTCTAACGGATCTATTTTTCTAGCTTGCAGAAGTTGGTTTTCAAGCTCCAAATGGCTATTTCCAATGCTCCAACGGTCATAAACCATTTTTAGAAGGTTTTTGGTGTATTTAATCTCCACCAACCTCATTTTAAAGCAAGGGAAGATAAGAAAACAAGAGAAAGCAAGAGAGAAGTCTATTCAAGAGCATTCAAGTCCACTCAAAAGCCAATATTCTCTCTAAACTTCAAATCAAAAGTCTCTTCTAGCTTGATTCCACTGAAAAGCCTACAAGCTCAACCTCACTTCATTCCAAAAAGAGGCATCTTGAAGAAGAGTGAAGACAAAGCATCCTTTTGGGCTTAAAGAGAGTTTGTTGTAGTTTTTAAATTTGATATCTGTTTTAATTGTGCTTTGACCTTGCTTTTAAGGGTGTCTTGAAAGAAGGTTATTATGGTTTGTTGGTGAGCCAAAGTGTTAAAACCAACTAGGGTTAACTTGTGAGCCCGAAGACAAAACAAGTATTTAGGTTTGTTGGTGAGCCTAGGTGACAAAACTAACTTAGGTTTTGACTTGTGAGCCTTGTGAAAAATAAGTCAACTGTAATATGGTGTGGATTATAGTGGAATTCCCAAGGGTGGCTTGGGGAGTGGATGTAGGTGCTAGGTTTGCACCGAACCACTATAAACTTTGTGTTTGTGTGTGATTGCTCTTTTCCTCTTGTATTCTTTAATTAATTGCTATCATCTTGCATCTAATTTATCATTGCTCACAAGCACCACTAGACCTTCATTTTATTGTGTTAAATTTTTAAAAGAGCCAATTCACCCCCCCTCTTGGGCTCCATTTCTGGGCAACAAGTGGTATCAGAGCACCGGTACTCTCTTGTAGGTCCAAGGATCTTGAGTAAAAGATCATGGCAGCCCCAATAGGCATGGGCATTGTTGAAGGTCAAGCTTCAAACCGACCCCCACTTTTTAATGGCACAAATTACACATACTGGAAGACACGCATGCGCATATTTATACAAGCTCTTGATTATAATTTATGGAGAACAATAGTAAAAGGTCCTCATCAGCTTACAATGATGATTAATGGCATTCTCACTCCAAAAATGGAAGATGATTGGGATGAGAATGGCATTAAGCAAATTGAGCTCAATGCTAAGGCAATGAACCTTTTATTTTGCTCTCTTGATCCTAGTGAGTTCAATAGAATATCAAACTGTCTCTCCGCAAAGGAGATTTGGGATACACTTGAGGTTACCCATGAGGGTACACACCAAGTGAAAACCACCAAGGTTAACATGCTAATTCACACATATGAAATGTTTAAAATAGAACCTACTGAATCCATCAGTGAGATGTATACTAGGTTCACAAACATTGTGAATGGCATGAGAAGTTTAGAAAAAATAATATCTAACGGTGAACTTGTGAATAAACTTCTCAGGTCTCTACCAGCTTCATGGGATGCAAAGGTTACTGCAATTGAAGAAGCAAAAGATATCAACACTCTCCCGCTGGAACAACTGTTGGGTTCCTTGATGACTTATGAACTATCCCTTAAATAGAAGAACGGAGAGGTGGATAAAAAGAAAAAGACAATCGCGTTCAAATCTACTACCAAAGAAGACTCAAGCGAAGACTCTGAAGAGGATGATGAAGAAGATGAAACGGCTATGTTAGCAAGGAAATTCAGAAGGTTTATGAGGAAGAAAAAGTTCAATTACAAAAAGAAACCTCTGAAAGGTGAGCCGAGTAAAGAAAAAGATAAGGAAAAGAAGGAAGAGCAGCCCACATGTTTTGAGTGTAAGAAGCCCGGGCATTTCAAGGTAGACTGCCCCTTGTTAAAGAAGAGCAGAAGAAAGCTAAGAAAGAAAGCCATGATGGCAACCTGGAGTGAAAGTGAAGACTCCAGCTCTAAGGAAGAACAACAGGAAGTAGCGAATTTATGTCTGATGGCCGATCAAGAAGAGGTATGTTCTGAAACCGAAAATGAATTAACTTTTGATGAGCTTCATGAGATTTTTGATGAACTAGTCATAGAATTTCAAAAATTAAAGTCAAAACATAAAGACTTAAAGAAGCAAAATCTGGAACTAGCTAAAACAAACAACAACCTTTCAAATGAGAATGAATACCTTCTAATACAAAATAAAAACTTAAATGATAAGATTATGGCTCTTGAAAAAGAAAAGGATATATTTGAAAAGAAAAGTAACTTACTTTCAAATGAAAAATTGTCAAGACAAAGCAAAGAAATTTTAATAGAAAACAAAAGATATAAAGAAGAAATCGAAAAACTAAAGCCGTTTGTTGAAAAATTTACTTACAGTTTTGAAAAATTAAATTTGCTATTAAATAACCAAAGAGCAGTATTTAACAAAGCTGGATTAGGATTCAGAACTCATAAGAAATAGAAACTCTTTAAAAATTTCTTTGTGCCTCCATCTTCATAAATTACATGCTATACTTGTGGTGTTAAAGGACATAAATCTTATGTGTGCAACAAAAAAAAATTGAATAACACTAAGAAAGTTTGGGTTCCAAAAGGAACCAATGCCACTAACCAAAAAGGACCCAAGATGGCTTGGGTACCTAAAGTCTCCACTTGATCTTTATTGCAGGTATGCCTTGCAACCAATAAGAAAAGAATGTGGTACCTGGATAGCGGTTGCTCAAGGCATATGACAGGAGATGTGGAGCAGTTCTCATCAATCACATATCAAAATGGTGGCAATGTAACTTTTGGTGATAATGGAAAGGGCAAAATTATCGGTATTGGTAAAATCCATATCACCCCTACCTCTTATATTGATAATGTTTTATATGTTGATGGATTAAAACATAACTTGCTTAGCATTAGTCAATTCTGTGACAAAAATTTTAAAGTTGTTTTTGAATCTTCTTTGTGCATTGTTTCTAGTCTAGATGATAATGGCATTAAGTTCATCGGTCACAGGCATGGCAATATTTATATGGTTGATCTTGATGATCTCCCTATTCAGAAAGGTCAATGTCTAGTGGCAATGGAAGCCAAGATCGATGAAACTAGTTGGCTTTGGCATCGTAGACTAGGACATGCAAGCATGCATTTAATTTCAAAACTTAGCAAAAAGAATTTAGTAAAAGATTTGCCTAAACTCAATTTTGAAAAAGCTAAGATTTGCAGTGCATGTCAACTTGGAAAACAAACAAAATCTTCTTTCAAACCTAAAGGAGTAATCTCTACATCTAGACCTTTGGAATTGCTTCATATGGACCTCTTTGGGCCTACTAGAACATCTAGTTTGGGAGGTAAGAAGTATGATCTAGTCATTGTAGATGATTTCTCACGTTTTACTTGGGTCATGTTTTTAGCACATAAAGATGAAACATTTTCTGAATTTATCAAATTTCATAAAAGAGTCTTAAATGAAAAAGGTGTTTCAGTAATTTCTTTAAGAAGTGATCATGGAACTGAATTTGAAAATGCCGATTTTAATAAATTCTGTATTGAAAATGGAATTCATCATAATTTTTCTGCACCTAGGACACCTCAACAAAATGGGGTAGTAGAAAGAAAAAATAGAACTCTTGAAGAAATGGCACGCACCATGCTTTGTGAAAATGATTTACCTAGATACTTTTGGGCGGAAGCCATAAATACTGCATGCTATATTTTAAACTGAGTTTTAATTCGATCGATTTTAAAGAAAACCCCTTATGAGCTTTGGAAGGGTAGAAAACCTTCAATCCGTTATTTTCATGTTTTTGGATGCCATTGTTTCATCTTAAACAATGGTAAAGATAATCTAAGTAAATTTGATGCCGAATCAGATGAGGGAGTCTTTCTAGGCTACTCCACATCTAGTAAGGCATACAGGGTCTTCAACAGAAGGACACTTGTTGTGGAAGAATCCATTCATGTAGTATTTGATGAAACTAACCAAAAATCTTCAAGAAAAGAAGATATACTTTTTGATGAATCAGGTAACAAGAAAATTGAAGAAATAAACAACAATGAAGGACTTACCAAGGAACAGAATGATGATCAAAACACTGACAGAGATCAAGTGCAAGGTGATGAAAATACATCAACTGTTGATCCATTACCAAAAGAATGGAGGTATGCTCATGGACACCCAAAGGAACTAATTATAGGTGATCCATCTAAAGGTGTAAGTACTCGATCATCTCTTAGAAATATTTGTGATTACTTAGCTTTTGTGTCTCAAATTGAACCTAAAACTATTGAGGAAGCTGAATGTGATAGTAATTGGATAAATGCAATGCAAGATGAACTTAATCAATTTAAAAGGAACAATGTTTGGACACTAGTAGATAGGCCTTCAAACACATCAATTATTGGCACAAAATGGGTTTTTCGAAATAAACTTGATGAAAATGGAATAGTAATTAGAAATAAAGCTAGACTAGTTGCCAAAGGATACAATCAGGAGGAAGGGATAGATTTTGATAAAACCTTTGCTCCTGTGGCTATACTTGAGGCAATTAGGCTATTGTTGGCTTTTTCTTGTTTCATAAATTTTAAACTATATCAGATGGATGTTAAAAGTACTTTTTTAAATGGATTAATTGAAGAAGAAGTTTATGTTGAACAACCCCCTGGTTTTGAAAGTTCTGAATTTCCAAATCATGTTTATAAACTTCATAAAGCTTTATATGGATTAAAACAAGCTCCAAGAGCTTGGTATGATCGTTTAAGCTCTTTTTTGCTAAAAAATGATTTTACTAGAGGTAATGTAGATAAAACATTATTTTTAAAGAAAAAGAATGATGATCTCTTAGTAGTACAAATCTATGTTGATGATATAATATTTGGTGCTACTAATGAATCTCTTTGTCAAGATTTTGCAAGTCTAATGCAGGGTGAGTTCGAGATGAGCATGATGGGAGAACTGAATTTCTTCCTCGGACTCCAGATAAGGCAAACCAAAAAGGGGATCTTCATCAACCAAACAAAATACACAAGAGAAATACTCAAGAAGTTTGGGATGGAGAACACTAAGCCATTAGGTACCCCTATGAGCTCTACATGTAGACTTGACAAGGATGAATCAGGTAAGTCAATAGACCAAAAATTATATCGTGGCATGATTGGTTCATTGTTATATCTTACTGCCAGTAGGCCAGATATCATGTTTAGTGTCTGTATGTGTGCTAGATATCAGTCCAATCCTAAAGAGTCTCATCTTTTGGCTGTTAAACGCATACTTAGATATCTATCTGGCTCAATTGAAATTTGTTTATGGTACTCTAGAGATTCTTCATTTGATTTAATTGCTTATTCTGATGCTAATTTTGCTGGGTGAAAACTTGATCGTAAAAGTACTAGTGGAACCTGTCAGTTTCTTGGAGTAAATTTGATCTCCTGGAGTAGCAAGAAATAGAACTCAGTTGCTCTATCTACGACGGAAGCCGAATATATAGCAGCTGGGAGCTGTTGTGCTCAAATCCTCTGGATCAAACAACAACTCGAAGATTTTGGCATTAAACTAACTAAGACACCCATAAGATGTAACAATACTAGTGCAATCAACCTATTAAAAATCCTGTGCAACATTCAAGAAGTAAACACATTGAAATAAGACATCATTTCATAAGAGATCATGTACAAAACTCTAATGTAATTCTTGATTTTGTTTGTACTAATGATCAGTTAGCTGATGTGTTTACAAAGCCTTTAAGTGAGGATAGGTTCTGTCTGATTAGAAGAGAGTTAGGTGTCATTGATCCTTTCTCCTAAGAACTCTCTTAGTATCATCTTCACCTAAATCCTAAAGCTCAAAACCTATTGTTTAAAACCCCAAAAATTTGTCAAAATTTTTCCTATTTTTTTTTTCAGATTTTCTCGAATTTTTGGCCAAGTGTCGACACTTGGAAAGTGTCAAGTGTCGACACCTGACCAAGTGTCGACACTTGACAAATCCGAAGTGTCGACACTTGCGAATCTGAATTATTTTTATTCGGACCGAACGGTGATTTTTTTTGAAACTTCTTCCCTCCTGATTTCTTGGAACAGTGGTCCCCTCTGTCCAAATCCATCCTTTCACCCCTCAATCCTTCACAAATCAGGTATTTCTCCTTTCTAATTTCGTTTTATTTTTCTTTTTTTTTTAATTTTATTGTTTTTGAACCAAACAACCGTGTTTTAGGTTTTCCGAATATTTTTCTTGAATCTAACCAATTTTTTGCGTGTTTTAGTGAATTTCTAAAACTCCATTTGAGGGAATAATGTTTTAGATTTATTTTTCTCGGATTTCCCTCATCTTTTGGGTGTTTTTCAACCCTTTTTCGCAAAAATCACTGTTTCATCAATTTTGGGCAAAATAAATTGGATTTTCATCTAATTTAAACGTACTAAATCCATTTATTGATAACTTAGAAAGGTTTTTCGTGATACATTTGTAACATTTTCGCCTATTTGCTAAAGCCCTAAGTGATTAAAACCCAAATCCCATGGTTTTTGATTTTTAGACCTTACAAAAAAAATTATTTTTCCAAAGATTCAAATGTGTTCTACCTAACAAATTTTTTTTTTACAAATTTTTCTTAAAAATTTTGTCATTTGATCAAAATTTATTAATTCTGATTTTTGAAACCTATCTGTACTCTAATCTCAACCTATGGCCAGTCCTTTGTTCTAAACCCTTCTTCATTCTTCTTGGTCAGTTGGCTGTAATGGGTCCTATGAAGAGACTTGCAGTTAGGGCAATGCCTAGTCAGGGTACTGAGAGGAGGTCGAAGGCTAGATTTGATCCTGCACAGCCGAGCAGTTCAGCCACTCTAAGCTCCCCCCTGTAGAGAGAATGGCAGGGAAGTCTGTAGCTTCAGGGAGGAGAGTTGATCTACAGTGTTTCGACAGGCACCACTTTGGCATTAGGGAGATACTCACAGATGCAGGACTAGTACCCTTCTGCACCATGCAGGAGAGATACTATCCTCACCTAGTGAGGGAGTTCTACGGTGCACTGGACTGTCGACGATTTTTATGGACGACATCCGTCAGGGGTATACATATCTCAGTGACTGATGAGCTGCTGAGCCAAGTATGGGAGATACCCCGGAGAGGAGTCTGTGCATTTTCTGTAGATGATAGAGAGGCGGCTTTCAGATGCATCCTTGAGTAAGAGGATGTTCGCGGTATCTTAGTGGTTACCGTGAACCAGTTATCTCTAGAGATGCGCCTGCTGCACCATATTACTGCACGGATCCTTCTACCGAAGACTGGCAGATTCGATTTCATCACTGAGAGAGAGTTGATGATGATGACCAGTCTGATCGAGAGGAGATAGATTGATATACCCAACTTGACACTATCACAGATGCATGATGCTGCCACTCAGCGCCGACACTGTTTGCCATACGGCATGGCACTGACCCATCTTTTCAGAGCTTGTGGAGTATCATTGGAGGGGGAGATCCCCAAGGAGATACTGCACACGGATGTATATGATGAGAGGTCACTGCACCGGATGGGATTCAGGATGGTTGGAGGTCGATGGGTTCAGAGAGAGTTTGGCCAGGAGCCAGATGAGGAGGATGAGATTCGAGAGGCTGAGGCTGGACCATCTGAGCCAGCAGTTCTTCCTCCAGTAGATGTACCATCGACACAGGCAGAGCACCTATCTCCTGACGCTTCAGCTCCTCCACCACCATCTACTGGATTATCTTTTGAGGAGCATGCCAGAGCACAGTTCTCACATATCAGAGGTGAGGTGACTCAGCTACGTAGCGAGGTCGAGCTTCTACGAGCACAGACTACCTCGGAGCATGCTGAGATTCGCAGATCCATGGAGGAGGGATTTACTCGCATTGAGAGTCTGCTCAGATCATTTATACCTCCTGCAACACCTGCACTTGCTCGATCTGACGATGACGATGATGATGATGATGATGGAGACGATCACCAGAGCGACCATGCTGATTTTGCTGGCGGCGGTGATCAGGATATTGACAGAGCTACTGAGGTAGTGGGCACTGACAGCGACAGTGTAGGTGGAGCCGATGCTTATGAGGTGGTCAGTTGAGATCCTCCTACTACACCTGCTCCTTCTACTACATTAGTTGACTTCGCACCGGATCCTATTGTGCCAGCTGATCATCTTTCACCTCCTTCTACTAGATCTTCTAGGGTTGTACCCGCATTTGGTCCTGCCAGCCATACCAGGAGTCTTAGAGCTTTAGCACCTCCTAGGGCTTTAGCCACCAGATCTAGGATTAGTGCACCTTTCAGTCTTGATGTTCCATCTGATGAGGATTAGCCTCACAGATGTCTGTCTCAGATTATATTTTGTATGTTTGATACTTAATTGACTCTAATGATATATGTATGTTTCAGCTCTTTTGTACTGAAAATTTATCTTATATATATGTATTTTTGTTCAGTACCTTGTTATCTTGAAAATTTTGTGCTTCAGTTTATTATTCTTTGGCTCTGATACTCTTTATAATGGTATATTTTAACTCTGATACTCTTTGAAACTAGCATAATTTCAACTCCGATATCTATGTTATTTGTTTCTCTACTATCTTTTTGTATCCATGCTCATTATGAGGGGGAGGTTATTTCCCTTTCTTATGATTGACAAAAAGTGGGAGAACAAGTAATGATGTTGATTTTATGGAGAACAAGTAATGATTTTGATTTTATTGAGAAAAAGGTGTATTGTATTGATTATATTGATTTCACCTTGCAAGAATCTTTGAAGTTTACCTTAATAAGAAGTATCTAATTAAGGGGGAGATTGTTTCCTCCTATCTATAAAGTTGTTGCCTCTATTGTGACTAAAATTCATATTTATAAGTTAAATGGTTAAAATTTGAACTATATTGCCTCTTTTTCTCAAGGTTTTGTCATCATCAAAAAGGGGGAGATTGTTGGCTCCACCCAGTGATTTTGATGAATAACAAAACATTGAGTGCATACTGTATTCTAACGATGATTTTAAGTTATGAGTTTTCAGGAAGAAAGCACCTCAAAATTCCAAAAACTTATGGTGTATGGCACGCAATGGCACGGAGCAATTTTCACATATCCGGGCATCCACTTCATTGAAAAAGGGCATATAATTGTTTAACTATTATGTGTTAATATATTCATGAATTTTATTTTTGTTTTCGAGGCATTTACACTTGAATCTGGATGTTTTCAGTCTCAAGTGTCGACACCTGGACAGTAAAGTGTTAACACTTCAGCATTTGGCACGGACAAAAATCCTTGGCATGCCAAGTGTCGACACCTATATTCAAGTGTCGACACTTAGGTTCCAAGTGTCAACTCAAGGCTTGAGATTTTTGAAAATACAGAACTTTGTTGTTTCAAGAATTTTTGTGTCAAGTGTCGACACCTGTGCATCAAGTGTCGACACTTGAATGTTCAAGTGTCGACTCCCAGAAATCAAGTGTCGACACTTGACAGCCAAGTGTCGACACTTGCAGCCTGACAGCTCTAACGGATCTATTTTTCTGGCTTGCAGAAGTTGGTTTTCAAGCTCCAAACGGCTATTTCCAATGCTCCAACGGTCACAAACCATTTTTAGAAGGTTTTTGGTGTATTTAATCTCCACCAACCTCATTTTAAAGCAAGGGAAGACAAGAAAACAAGAGAAAGTAAGAGAGAAGTCTATTCAAGAGCATTCAAGTCCACTCAAAAGCCAATATTCTCTCCAAACTTCAAATCAAAAGTCTCTTCTAGCTTGATTCCACTGAAAAGCCTACAAGCTCAACCTCACTTTATTCCAAAAAGAGGCATCTTGAAGAAGAGTGAAGACAAAGCATCCTTTTGGGCTTCAAAGATTCCAATCTACTCTTGAAGAGAATTTGTTGTAGTTTTTAAATTTGATATCTGTTTTAATTGTGCTTTGACCTTGCTTTCAAGGGTGTCTTGAAAGAAGGTTATTATGGTTTGTTGGTGAGCCAAAGTGTTAAAACCAACTAGGGTTAACTTGTGAGCCCGAAGACAAAACAAGTATTTAGGTTTGTTGGTGAGCCTAGGTGACAAAACCAACTTAGTTTTTGACTTGTGAGCCTTGTGAAAAACAAGTCAACTGTAATCTGGTGTAGATTATAGTGGAATTCCCAAGGGTGGCTTGGGGAGTGGATGTAGGTGCTAGGTTTGCACCGAACCACTATAAACTTTGTGTTTGTGTGTGATTGCTCTTTTCCTCTCATATTCTTTAATTAATTGCTATCATCTTGCATCTAATTTATCATTGTTCACAAGCACCACTAGACCTTCATTTTATTGTGTTAAATTTTTAAAAGACCCAATTCACCCCCCCTCTTGGACTCCATTTATGGGCAATAGATATATGTGTCCCTCTGACCTGAGGTCATCATGGTAGCTTGCAAGTAACTCCCTGTACTTTGGTGCCAGACTACCCAAATTTCTAATCCGGTAATGGAAGGTTTCTAGGTACAGGCAAGTACTTGTGGAGCAGTGGTAGACCAAGATGGAATTGACCTATCCAAATTGTTTGGATTGAATATCTCGAAGTGTCTCAATTGAGCAAATCCTCAGTTGGGGTATTCCTAGGAGGAGTCACTGGACTTGCGAGGTTGAGACATGTTGTGGATTGACTCCGCTAGGGTTGGCAGTCTAACCCTAGGTCATCCTGAGTATTGAAGGTCAAAGGGATGAATTATATGGTAACCATATACCAAAGGTTCGATTGTTTGCTCTCGCATCTTCGACCTATCCGGACGCCGAGATCCATTGCTAGATGGTATCTTGTGCTGGTATTGGAATTATTCCAGTGCTACCGCCTAGGTTCGAACCTATGAGGTCACACGTCATAGAGGATTTCTTCCTGATCTAGGTACCGATTTATAATTAGGAATCATTACGGTAACGATTTGATTGAGCACACATTGGTCAGACTCGATTTTTGGTCGATCAAAAATTGTTCGGGTCCACCGAGAATTGTTCATGGGTGACCAGGACTTGACCAAGCCTTTTATAAATTGGACTTTGATCTAATTATATTGTGAACCGATTTAGAACCGGTTTGGAATTTTTTGAACCGGTTGTGAACCGGCTTTGAACCATTCATACGATAATTAAAGGCTTGGGCGAACAGGGAATATAAGAAGCCTTTTTATCTCCTATCTCATTGGTTTTGGCTGGATTTAAACCATCATTTTTTGCTCTTCACTGCTTTATTGAAGATGAATTTGATTCATCCTGAAACTTGCTGCCCTCTCATTTTTCCCAGCAGGTCCCCTCGGCTCCCAAATCACTGGTTTTCTTTGTTTCACACTGAAGATAAATTCTGGGCTGTGAAAATGCTGAGAGTTGGCTTGTCTTTGAGAGCTTTCAACCGATGATTTTGAGCCTGGGTTCTTGTGAGAGATTGGGAGAGAAAGTCTTACTTAATTCCCTGATTTTCTTGGTGTTCAATCCGTGGTAGAAGCTCTATGTTTGAGAAAACAACAACAGAACAGAGCATTCTATTCTTCTTCTTCCCTCTCACTATTTCAAGGTTTTCCGGCGACTAGCATTGCGCAAGAAGTCAGATCAGAGGAAGCCCAGGCTTGTCCCCCCTTTAGAGGGTGTTCTCTTGAGTACCTATGAGCTGTATCAACCTCCCTTGCACTGGTTTTGGTTTCCCCTGTTTTTGGTTGCAGGACTTGCTATTCTGAATTTCTGCATCAAAGGAACTTCAACGTCGTTGGATCAACGATCCTTTAGCTCTCTATTGAAGCATGTTCCATCAAGATTTTGCCTTGCTTTTGGTGTAGGAGGAGAGATCAAAAGATTCCCATTTTTGGTTTGGGTTTGCTGCACTTGAAAAAGAAGAAGAGAAGCTTTCCAAACGGTTGCTGGAAGAAGAAGACTGGAATAAGATTATTCCAGATATTCCAGCTATTCCAGCAATTATCCCTACTTTATTCCAAGCAGGAATAAGGTAAAATTTCTGTTTTTATTTTTCATGTATGCCTAGATCTAAGTTTATCAAATTGTTTATAAATATTACATGCCCTTTTCATGCCTTCTTTTGCCTGTACATGCATCTTGAAAATGTTAGATCCTGTGCGGAGTAGGTTTTTTTTGCTACTATTTTAAAATTATTTTAAAATACATACCTGCTCCTGTGCTGTTGCATGCTTAGTGTAGGCTCTCGCAACCCATTTTACTTACAATGGTATCAGAGCCAGATTCAGGTGTAACATATCTTGATTGATGTATAGTAGATTAATCTGTTTAATCTATAGATATGTATCTGTATCTTAATCATAGGGTATGATTAGGGAGTATTTTTAGAAACCTAGTTGAGACCTTCACCATGACTGTGTCTTTGGCACGATGCGGTTCATCTGTGTTGGCCTCTTCAGAAGGATCCTTTAAGGAAATCAAAGGAATTAAAATTATTTTAATTCAGATACATTTTTAGCATGTCTTATAAATTTATTTTTTGGTAATGTAATATTTATAAAAGAATAAAACTAGATATGATGCATGAAATTATATGTAAAAGGAGTTTTACATATTTTAATTAAAATTATTTTAATTAAAAAAATTGGCTTATATTCAAACAATTTTGAATTGTATGATTAAATTAAATGACAAGTTATCCTAGGGTTTATGAAACCTAATATCATTTAAATAAGCCAATTGGGTTAATTGGGTTAGATGTCTAATTAGGTCTATATTTTGGGTTTGACCTATGTTTAGTTGAACTGGATAATAAGAAGACTAATCAAAAGTTGATTAAGGTTCTTCTTTTAGAACTATCTAATAGTTGGATAAGTTAGTCCATTCATCTAAAATGGATCTAATTAGTGGCTCCGTAGAAGCCCGAGTCTTTAGACTAGTCTGATTGAGTCTGGTAAATTGGTTGGTGTTGAGGTAGGTTTGGCATTGTGATCATGGTTGTATGAAGCTACCTCTTTCCTGGCCAACTTGGTTGGTGTCTAGGAAAGATGGTTATTGGTGGATACTCACCCATGATCTCACCTACCTGGCCAGTCATGTCAACCAGAACTGATTAGAAAAACTTATTGACTCAAGTTAACCCATATCACCTAAGTTGATTGGTCTGACTGATCGATAGGTGCCCATGGATCAATTGTTGAATTGATTCAACCCTCCTAAAAACTGATTCGTTCAGTAAGAGGATGATCCATGTTCTTCTCTTATTCATCTATCAAAACCTAAAATCCTCTAAAATTATTAGGTCCTGAAAAAGACTAAGTCAAAGAGTTGATGGTGTCTTAGCCTCCCATTAAGTGAGTTAGTAATGTGTCCTTTAACTTGGTGTTTATCGGCAGTTCCATAGAATGGGTGTGCATCCGATTATTGGAATTGCTCTCTCATTGATGATGGCTCAGTGCAACCTTTTTAACGGTAATCAGGTGAGCCGGCCATAGTCGAGCTTGATCATTCATTGGCTGGAAGTATTGGATTTATCATGTTAACAGTTGGACCTAACTGGAGACCCATAATAGGAGGCCCGTAGGCCGATTGGGGTGCTCTCTGGGGCAAAATAAATTACTGGAAGTTGCTTAGGGAAGCAATTGATTGGTGAACCTACCTTTAGGCGCATATTGGTGAGCTAGCCATAGTCGGGCTCATACATGGTCTATTGGATTTCAGTACCGACTATGAAATAATGATTTCACGGATTGGAGTTAGAGGCTTCCAATCTGAAAAATTAGTGGGAGAGTCCTTTAGACTAAAGTCCAAGTCTTTTAGTTAATTAATTAATTCATACTCTAATATGGTCTTGTTTTTCCTTTCAGATGTCTTCAAATCTTTTGCTCCGTCACTTCTCGATAATGAGAAGTTGAAGGGTCACAACTTCGATAGCTGGTATCGAAAGTTGAGGATTGTCCTAGAGCATGAACGGATTCTTTATGTGATAACGGATCCGGCACCTGAAATCCCTTCTGCTAATGCTCGGAGTTCGGTCAGGGACACTTATCAGAAGTGGGTTTCTAATCGGACTACTGTCCATGTATTATGCTAGCGGCTATGAACGACGAGCTCAGTCGCAAGTTCGAGAAGGCCCAACCTGATGAGATCCTTCAAAAGTTAAAGGAATCTTTCGGCACACCGAACGATGTAGAGTGGTACAAAGTATCTTGTGCCATCTACAATGCCAAGATGCCGAATGGTGGTTCTATCACTAATCATGTATTGTACATGATCGAGCTGATTGAAAAGTTGGGCAAGCTCGAATGTCCCTTGCATGAGCAGCTTGGCAAGGATGCGATCTTGAGTTCTCTGCCCTCCTCCTATCTTGACTTTCTCGACCATTACAGAATGAACAAGCTTGCAGTCAATTACCATGGTTTGATGGGATTACTGCAGACTTACGAGAAAGACCACCAACTGAACAAGGGGGTGGTGAATTTAGTGGAAGGTTCTAGAGGTCGTCATCCCTTTAAGAAAGGGAAGAATAAAAGGAAGGGAAAGAAGGTGTTGAATGCTCCAGGCTCGAGTTAGACCAGGAAAGTGAAAGCTGACCAATCTACTGCATAGTGCTTCTACTGCAAGAAGCGAGGACACTAGAAGAGGAATTGTCCTCTACCAAGCATCCCTAGACCTGAACAGGCCAAGGAAGGGAAAGCAGCAAACTACTGGACAAGGTATTTATATGATAAAACCTTGTAATTTCTCTATTTGTGATACTGCTAACTGGGTATTGGATACCGGTAGTCATATTCCTGTTTGTAATTTGTTACAGGGACTGCAGGTTAGCAGGAGATTCAAGGATGGGGAACAGTTCTTGAGTGTTGGGAATGGAAATTGTGTTCTAGTACTGGCGGTCGGAGTTCTGAGTCATGTCTTTGAGTCCTGTACTGTCGAGTTAGTCGACTATCATTATTGTCCTAGTTTCATTATGTGCATAATCTCTGTAGACCTTTTGGCCAATTGTGGTTTTGAACTATCAATACAAGGAGATATTTGCCACGTTATTTTGAATAACTCTGTGATAATGAAAGCTAAGTTAAATAATGGCATTTATGTACTGTCACGGCCTGTTAGTATAATGTACACATCTGGCAAACGCCCAAGGTTAGAAAATGTCAGTGATCTGTATCTTTGGCACTGTAAGCTAGGTCATGTTAACCAGAATAGGATAAACAAGATGCGAGGAGAAGGCCTCCTCAAGGTCAGTGATTCTGAATCACTGCCTACTTGTGAATCCTGTTTACTTGGTAAAATGATCAAGTCACCTTTTACTGGAAAAGGTGAACGAGCTACAGAACTTCTGAGTCTCATACATACTGATGTATGTGGACCCATGACAGTTAGTGCCAGAGGTGGATACAGATATTTCATTACATATATGGATGACCTTTCGAGGTTTGGTTATGTCTTTTTGATGAGACATAAATCTAAATTGTTTGAAATGTTCAAATGATATCATAATGAAGTAGAGAAACAAACTGGAAAAAGTATTAAAACCCTTCGATCTGATTGAGACGGTGAATACCTATCTAGTGAGTTTTTGACATACCTTGAGGAGAATGTGATTCTCTCTCAGTGGACTCCTCCAGGAACACCATAGTTGAATGGTGTGTCCGAAAGGAGAAATCGAATCCTGTTGGATATGGTTCGATCCATGATGGGCTTTGCAACTCTGTCGCTATCCTTTTGGGGATATGCACTTGAAACAGCTTGTCACTTGTTAAATAATGTTCCAAGTAAGTCTGTTGTCTCCACTCCATATGAGATGTGGATTGAATGTAAACCCTCAATCTCACACATTTGGGTCTAGGGTTGTTCGGCTTATGTAAAGCATTTAGACTCAGATAAACTTGGTCTTAGGTCTGATCGGTGCCTGTTTATTGGTTACCCTAAGGAAACCAAAGGGTATTTCTTCTACTTGGAGGATGAACAGAAAGTGTTCGTCGCTCTTAGGGCTATCTTTTTGGAAAAGGAGTTCCTTGGAGAAGGAACTGTAGCCTCTAAGATTGAACTTGGTGAAGTTCAACTAGTAGAAGAACTTGCACACTCTAAGGACATCATAGAACCGGCTGTGATTCAATCATACCCGGAACCCATTATTAGGAGATCTGGTAGAGTACCGCATCAGCCGGACAAATACTACAGTTTCTTGGTCCGAGACGGAGATCCTATTGAGCTCGACGAGAACAATGAGGATCCGATCACCTATATGGATGCACTTCAGAGATCTGACTCTGAGGCATGGCTTGGAGCCATGCGATCTGCAATGAAGTCCATGAAGATCAATAATGTATGAACATTGGTTGATCCGCCTGAAGGGATAAAATCCATTGGGTGCAAGTGGATCTTCAAGAGGAAAAGGGGCGCAGATGGAAAGGTGGAGACCTATAAAGCCCGTCTGGTTGGCAAGGGGTATCGTCAGCAATATGGTATCAATTATGACAAGACTTTCTCTCTTGTGGCAATGCTCAAGTCCATTCGGATCATGCTTGCTTTAGCAGCATATTTTGATTATGAGATCTAGCAGATGGATATCCGAACCGCTTTCTTAAATAGGAAGCTACAAGAGGAGGTGTATATGATATAGCCTGAAGGGTTCACATCCTCAGATGAATCAAAAGTATGCAAGTTGCAGAGGTCCATTTATGGACTCAAGCAAGCATCTCGAAGTTGGAACTTATGGTTTGATAGGTGTATCAAATTGTATGGCTTTGTTAGGAACGGAGAAGAACCGTGCATCTATAAGTGGGTTAATGGTTCTGTGATTGTATTCCTGGTACTGTATGTTGACGACATTCTCTTATTCGGGAATGATATTACAGCATTACAAAAAATAAAGGTCTGGTTATCATCTTAGTTCTCCATGAAGGACTTGGGTGAAGCTTCTTACATACTGGGTATGAAGATCTATAGAGATAGATCTAAAAAGCTTCTGGGATTGTCCCAGTCTATGTACATTGATACCATGCTGAAATGGTTTCGCATGGAAAATTCCAAGAAAGGTTATCTTTTGATAGGTTCTGGAATTACTCTTTCCAAGAAGGATTGTGTGACAACTCCTGAGGAAAGAGAATGCATGAGTAGAGTACCTTATGCTTCTACAATAGGCTCTATCATGTATGCTATGACATGTACTAGAACAGACGTGGCATACTCACTAGGAGTAGTGAGCAGATACCAGTTTGACCCAGGTGAGGTGCATTGGAAGGTGGTTAAGTCTATCCTGAAGTATTTGAGAAATACTAAAGACCAATGGCTAATTTATGAAGAATCTGACTTGAAACTTGTGGGGTATACTGACTCTAGTTTCCAGTCAGATAGAGATAATAGCAAGAGTGTGTTAGGGTTTGTATTTACCCTGAATGGAGGAGCGATATGCTGAAAAAGTTCCAAGCAGGCGACAGTTGCAGACTCGGTATGCGAGACAGAGTACCTTGCAGCATCAAATGCAGCGAAGGAAGCCATGTGGTTGTGGAAGTTCCTTGGAGAGCTAGAGGTGGCATCTTCCCTAGATGGTCCTATTCCAATGTACTGTGACAGCACTAGAGCCATTGCTCAAGCTAAGGAGCCGAAAGCTCATCACCGCACTAAGCATATTCTCTGGCACTACCACCTCATATGAGAGATCGTAGAATGAGGCAACATCAATCTTATGAAGATCGATGGAAAGGAAAATCTTGCCGACATTTTCATTAAAGCCCTCGGAATAAAAGAGTTCGACTTTTATAAAAGGGAAATGGGTATTAGATACTGTTCTGATTGGCTTTAGCACAAGTGGGAGTTGTTAGGAATTATGTCCCAAAACCAATCGCCTAGGCTATAGGCGGTAGAACTGAGTATTGTACTCTTTGTATGAATTAATAAATATTATTTTGGCAGCTCATCACATTCTGACTTTTTTCTATAATGAATTCTTTTTCATGTGATGAAGTCCTTAGGACTACATTGACTTCAATATAAAGAGGATATATTGAGTGGTCCTTAAACCAGGTTCTCGACCAAAGGATACATTATACTGGACGGCAATGTATCAAGTGTAAGTTGTTGTGGTTCAAATCGTTTGGTTGTCCTCTTGACCAAAGGAGTGTGGTGACATCGATGTGATCTGCAAGTGGGATATACGATATCTCATTGAACGTGACTCCGTGTAGCCCCTTTCTACCGAAGGGATACTCATGATTGGATATGGGTATATGTGTCCCTCCGACCTGAGGTCATCATGGTAGCTTGCAAGTAACTTCCTGTGCTTTGGTGCCGGACTACCCAGATTTCTAATCCAGTGACGGAAGGTTTCTGGGTATAGGCAAGTACTTGTGGAGAGAATGTCTTACTTAATTCCCTGTTTTTCTTGGTGTTCAATCCGTGGTAGAAGCTCTATGTTGAAGAAAATAGCAACAGAACAGAGCATTCTGTTCTTCTTCTTTCCTCTCACCGTTTCAAGGTTTTCCAGTGACTAGCATCGTGCGAGAAGTCGGATCAGAGGAAGCCCAAGTGTGTCCCCCCTCTAGAGGGTGTTCTCTTGAGTACTTGTGAGCTGTATCAACCTCCCTTACTGCTGGTTTTGGTTTCCCCTGTTTTTGGTTGCAGGACTTGATGTTCTGAATTTTTGCATCAAAGGAACTTCAACGTCGTTGGATCAACGATCCTTTAGCTCTCCATTGAAGCATGTTCCATCAAGATTTTGCCTTGCTTTTGGTGTAGGAGGAGAGACCAAAAGATTCCCATTTTTGGTTTTGGTTTGCTGCACTTGAAAAAGAAGAAGAGAAGCTTTCCAAATAGTTGCGGGAAGAAGAAGACTGGAATAAGATTATTCCAGCTATTCCAGAAGTTATCCCTACTTTATTCCAAGCAGAGGAATAAGGTAAAATTTCTGTTTTTATTTTTCATGTATGCCTAAATCTAAGTTTATCAAATTGTTTATAAATATTACATGCCCTTTTCATGCCTTCTTTTGCCTGTACATGCATCTTGAAAATGTTAGATCTTGTGCGAAGTAGGTTTTTTCTGCTGCTATTTTAAAATTATTTTAAAATACATACCTGCTCCTTGTGCTGTTGCATGCTTAGTCTAGGCACTCGCAACCCGTTTTTACTTACAATTTGGACAATGACTGTTCAAGACATATGATGGGTAAAAAGGATCAATTCATTATCCTAGAGATGAAAGAAGGAGGTTTGGTAACTTTTAGAGATAATGGCAAGGAAAAAATAATCAAAATTGGTAAGATCAAAATAACCCCCTCTATTTTTGTTGCAATGTATTGCTAGTAGATAAATTGAAGCATAATTTGTTAAGTATTAGTCAATTATGTGATAAAGGCTTCAAGGTTGTCTTTGAATCATCTATGTGTATAGTAATAAACTCACTTGATTCTAGCAACAAATTCATTGGACATAGACTTGGAAATATTTATGTGATAGATGTGAATGATTTAGCCATATCTAGTAGTTCCAGTCTAGTAGCAATGAATGCTAAGACCAAGGAGTCTTGTTTACTTTAGCATAGATGATTAGGTCATGCTAGCATGCATACTATTACCAAATTAATTTCCAAGAATCTTGTTAGAGGTTTACCTAAATTTAAAGTTGATTTTGAACATGTTTGAGATGCTTGCAAAATGAGTAAACAAACTAATGGGAGTTTTAAATCTAAAAATATGGTTTCAACTTCTAGACCCCTTGAGCTACTGCACATGGATTTATTTGGACCAACTAGGATCATAGGCCTAGGTGGTATGAAATATGTACTTCTGATAGTAGATGATTTTTCTAGATTTACATGGGTTTTGTTTATTACACATAAAGATGAAACTTTCTAAGTTTTTTGAAAATTCCACATGAAAGTTTCAAATCAGAAAAATCTTTCAATTATATCTATTAGGAGTGATCATGGCATGAAATTTGAAAATTAATTATTTGATGATTATTGTACAGAAAACTGCATTGATCATAACTTCTCCGCTCCTAGAACACCACAATAAAATGGTGTTGTAGAAAGAAAAAATAGGACTTTGAAAGAGATGGCCCGAACAATGCTATGTTAAGGCAATCTTCCAAGGTACTTTTGGACAGAAGCGGTGAACACTACTTGCTATATTTTAAACCATATTTTGATTTGACCAATTTTAAAGAAAATCCCTTATGAGCTTTGGAATGAAAAGAAACCAAATATTAATTACTTTCATATTTTTGGTTGTAAATGCTTTGTATTAAATAATGGAAAGGATAATCTAGGAAAATTTGATTCTAAATCTAATGAAGCAATTTTCTCTGGTTATTTAATACATAGCAAAGCATATAGAGTATTTAATAAAAGAATATTAACTGTAGAAGAATCAGTACATGTTATATTTGATAAAACTAATCCCTCACCTTTAAAGAAAGAAGAGTGTATAGATAATGATGCAGGTACACTTGAAAAGAAAATGGAAGATATGAGCATACAAGAGAGACCAACTCAAGAAGGAAAAGAAGTGGTAAGTAAGGATCATACTGATCTACCAAGAGAATGGAGGTATATAGCTTCTCATTTAAGAGATTTAATTATTAGTGATCCCTCTCAAGGTGTTAGGACTAGGTCATCATATAGAGATGCACATGATTACCTAGCATTTGTATCACAAATAGAGCCACATAGTTTAGAAGAAGCTGAAAATGATCCAAACTAGAAGATGGCCATGCATGAAGAACTAAACTAGTTTGAAAGAAATAATGTGTGGACTCTAGTTGATAGACCATCAGACCATCCCATTATAGGAACCAAATGGGTCTATAGAAATAAACTAGATGAACAAGGTAAAGTAATTGAAACAAAGCAAGATTGGTAGCTAAAGGATACAACCAAGAGGAAGGAATAGACTTTGATGAAACCTATACACCCATAGCAAGACTAGAGGCTATAAGATTACTAACATTTGCTTGCTACATGAGTTTCAAACTTTTCTAAATGCATGTAAAAAGTATATTTTTAAATGGTTTTATATCAGAACAAGTTTTTGTAGAACAACTACCAGGTTTTGAAAGTCATGCTTTTCCTAATCATGATTTTAAACTCAATAAAGCATTGTATGGACTTAAACAAGCACCTAGAGCCTAGTATGATAGATTGAGCAAATTCTTACTTGAAAATAATTTTATAAGAGGAAATGTAGATAAAACTCTCTTTATCAAAAAGAAAAATAATGATATGTTAGTTGTACAAATTTATATTGATAATATTATATTTGGTGCAACTAATAAAATTCTTTGTAGAGAATTTGCTGAGTTGATGCAGGATGAATTTGAAATGAATCTAATGGGTGAACTAAATTACTTTCTTGGACTTCAAGTGAAACAAACAAAGGAAGGGATCTTCATAAACCAAGCCAAATATATCAAAAAAATCATTAAGAAGTTTGGTATGGAGACAAACAAAGAAGCAAGTGCACCCATGAGCCCTACCTATAGATTAGATAAAGATGAAGATGGAAACAACATTGATCAAAAACTCTATCGAGATATGATCAGATCACTGTTGTACTTAATTGCTAGTAGACCTGATATCTTGTTTAGCATATGTATTTGTGCTAGATTTCAATCTTATCCTAAATAATCACATATGCTTGCAGTAAAGAGAATCATAAAATATCTAAAAGGAACAAATAATTTAGGTCTATGGTATTCAAAGTAATTTTCATTGAATTTAATTGGTTTTTTGGATGCTGATTATGGTGGATGCAAAATAGATAGAAAAAGCACCAGTGGTACATGCCAATTTCTAGGGTTGAATTTAATCTCATGGTACTGTAAGAAACAAAACTCGGTAGCATTATCTATTACTGAGGCAGAGTATATAGCTTCAGAGAATTGTTGTGCACAAGTGCTTTGGATTAAACAACAACCAGAAGACATTGGTATTACATAATCCAAAATTCCTATCAAATGTGATAACACAAGTGCTATTAATTTGTCAAAAATCCAATTCAGCATTCTAGAACAAAGAATATAGAGATTATACATCATTTTATTAGGGATCATGTTTTAAATGATGATATTGTGCTTGAATTTGTTCCTACTAAAAATCAACTTGCTGATATTTTCACTAAACCTCTTAACTTAGATAGATTTCAATTCATTAGAAGTGAATTAGGTCTATGTGACCCATTATAGGAAGCCTGACCTAAATTCTTCAAAATCAAGGAAACATTATCTAGAAAGCCTCCTAAATCAAACAAAGGATAATAACCATATCTCCTAGTATATATCTATTATTTGAGACCTTTTTTGAACTGTTTGGAACCTTCTATGGAGTTTTTGCTCAAGTTGACTCGAGCAATTTAGGTTGAGCCGAGCCGACTCGGATTTTGGGTTAGGCATTTTTTTGTTTGAGCCGTAAGACTTAACCTAAGCCCTTATACTTTGTCATTTCATTCCTATTGGCTTAGAACTCTAATTCCCAACCTAAGAATTCCTTCCATGCATCTCGATCGACCTTCTCTAGCTTAAACCCTTGCAATCTTCTTGAGTTTGAGCAATGGCACCGAAGAAAGCTATTAGAAAATGCCCTCGAAGCAATGAAGAAAGCTCTTCAAGAGAAAGACGATCAAAAAGAAGGGAAGATGAGTCGACTCGGAGTCGACAATAGGTAGAAGAACAAGATGCATCACCTTCTCCACCAAGACAAGTACTTTCCATGGCAATCCGTCCAGTCACAAGTGGAAGAAGGATAATTTTTTCATTCCTAAAGGACCTAGGGCTTTGGATTGGTGACATGATTGAAGATCAAGGTTGGTCATTCTTCTGTTCCTTGAATGTTCCTACATATCCCAACCTGGTTCAAAGTTTTTATGAGAATCTAATTTTGGAAGAACGTCACATTGAATCTACCATCAAAGGAAAGAGAATAATTGTGACAGAAGAAAGGTTGAGCAATTTGCTTGAAATGCCTAATGAGGGTCTTAACCATCTAGTTCTAAAGGACAGACAAAAAACCCTCAAAACCATCTTGGAAAGGAGTGATGTGAGTGGAATTGGAAATGTAAAAGTAACTCCATTTCCTTAGAGATGAGACTGCTACATAACTTCATCAGCAAGATTTTTTTTCCAAGAATAGGTTGATTTGACAGGTGAGTGAGAGAGACCTGTGCTTCATGGGACATCTGATTGAGGGGGAGGCCCTTAATTTGCCACATATCATGCTACTACATATGAAGGAAGCAATAAGGAAGGTAAAGGCCTGTCTCCCGTACGGAATGATTTTCACATTACTGTTTTAGGCCTCCAGAGTTGACTTAACTGGTGAGGATGGTAGGCCACTGCACCATACGGATACTTACTCTTCCAAGTCATTTCAAAGAATGGGTTATCAATTGACAGATGGAACTTGGAGGAAGAAAGGATCTGGATAGAGAGCAGTAGGCTCATCTGGTGATGATGATGAGGAGGAGGAGGAGCCTGAGGAGTAGCTACCTGAGGAGACTACCACTACTGCAGAGCCTTCAGTACCTGATGTTAAGGAGCCTGCACAACAGTTACCAGTTGAGGAGACTGGCACTATTGCTGAGTATACTGCTCTTGATGCTGAGGAGTTTGAGCATAAAGAGAGAGAGAGTTTAGGAGTCCTAGGACTTCTCCAGCATCTCCACCAGCACCAGCATCTCCACCAGCACCAGCATCTCCACCAGCTCCAGTATCTCCACCAGCTGTAGCACCAGCACCTGCTCCGAGATCATCTGCAGATACCAGGTGTAAATTTGAATTTCTAGTATTCTGCTTCAATTTTGGTCTTAAGCTATGAGTTGACCTATGAGTCGACACTTGAAACTGTGAGTCGATACTTGGATCGACACTTGAGTCAGCACAAGGCAAAAATTCATGGAATGGCATGTTCTATTCATTTCTTGTCTCAAGCCATGAGTCGATCAGTGGTCGACCTATGAGTCGATACTTAGGTCAACACTTGGGTCGACACTTTACTGAGATCCAAAAATCATGTTCTATTCAATTCTGTTCTCATGCCTTGAGTCGATCTATGAGTCGACCTGTGAGTCAACACTTGGCATGCCAGCTGAAACTCTACATGCCAGTCTTCAGAAGTGTCGACACTTACTCCATGAGTCGACACTATGAGTCGACACTTAGGTCGACACTTGCTCTGTGCCATTCCCAAAAGATATGCCAAACTCTGAAACTTTCAAATTTTGTCCAATCAACTTCCAGCTTCTTCTCAATAAAGGCTGAAGCGATCATTTTCATAGCATTCCAAGGTGAGAAGACCTCTTAAACATTGAAATTCATCTTGTTTTGATGTCAAAGACTTTGATACTCTTAAGTGGAGAATTTGATGTACCTGTGACCTAAAATTCACAACTCAAACTGAAACATTAGTCCAAACATATACTCAACGTTTTGTTATTCATCAAAATTAAGGGCCAAAGCCAACATCTTTATTTTAAAATTCTAAATCTAACCTTAGATCTATTAATTTTAGTAATTAATCAAGATTAAGTTTACTAAATTTTAAATCTAAACAATTTATATGCATCACATATATGTTAAACACATTTTAGATCTTAATTATACGATATAGTCTTATACTGAAATTAATTTTATATTTCATATTTTAAAAATAAAAATAAATTCTAATATATTAATTTTAGATTAAAAATACCAAATTAATGAATATTAAATCACTAGAAAATAGATTTAATTATTAAATAATTTCAATGATTTTTCTTTTATCTCACTTATTCATGGGATATAACTACAAGCGACACCCCTACATGACATAGAAGATCCCATTGAATGGAAAGAGAGGACATTTAAACCCTACTTTTCTCCTATGACTAGATAGCCATGGTGATCAACTCAATCCGAAATAGTTACTCAGATTAAGATTATATCTAACATGTAAAATTCTATCGCTACATATCATGTTATGAAAAACCTGCTCTAATATAAATTGTTGGAAAAAATGCCTAGGATCTCATGCATAGATTTTTTTTAATAATTCAAAGCAGAAGGACATATATTTTAAAACTATTTTAAATAGAAAATATGTATTTAAAATAATTTTAATAAATCCTAAGCAGGATCATAATATGATATATAGTAGAAAATAAAATCATCATGCATTGATCTATCCAATGCATGCAGTAGATCTAATTTACAAATAATATAAAACTAAATTTCATACCTTATCATGGATCGATGATCACCACTATTGATGGCACATGGTAAGGGCTCTCCTCCTGCTTCATAGCTATTCAGGATGTTCAGCCTCTATGAATCATTCACATGAAGCTCCGATACGATCAACTACCTAGACTGCTAGATCCATGAGAAGGCTACTAGATGGCTGAAAATAAATTATTTCTTGAACTTTTTTGAGCTCCCAAAAATCCAAGAAGAGGATAAGGAGGTATATATTTAAGAGAAAGAAAATCAAAAATAAGAAACCTCTTTTTTCTATTTTTTTCTTCTTTTTCTTCTTCCTTCAACCCTAGCACCCAAGAAGGTCTCTCATGCATATCTAGAATTCATGCCTACTTTTCTTTTATTTTCATGGTAATTTCACTTCAGATTTTTGGTGATAATTTATCTCCTAATGATGTATATACTATAAAAATATGAATTAAAATTTAATTGATTAGAGGAGGGATTAGATTAGGATAAGGTGATGCTTTTTGAATAGGACTGGGTGTTCTAATCCCAATAGAACTCCTCTAATTAAACTCAAATCAATCAAAAAATTAATTTAAACCAATCATAATCTAAATGAGAATGAGGGAGGATAAAAAATATATATATATATCTATAATTCTCAAAAAAATTGATGAAAAAAATAAATAAGTTTTTGAGAGTTTAAGACCAAGTAGAGTTAGGATAAGTCAAAGAGTCTGATTCCCAGTCAAACTCCTCTCATTTAAGTTCGAAACTCATCCTAAATTAATCCAAATCAGATAAGAAAGGAGGGAGTGCATGAAAACATGTTTGGCATGTATTTTCCATGAATTTATTCAAATAATTGGCATGGAGAAATCCAATAGGAAACCTAGTTTGGCTACATAAGGGTTTGACCATGCTTTGACAAAAATTAATTATAAACTAAAATTAATTTTGTTATAACTAATTTAACCAACTTAGAATTAATCCAATTAGGTTCCAATTAGACTTAATTCAATTCTAATTAAATCTAAAACTAACTACGCTCAAGCTTGAATCTAATGATAATTAGAAATCCTTAGCGATCAGGTCATCAAATAATCTAATCGTGTAAATTCTAATTGAACCAAATTCTAGTATACTTGACCAGAACCTCTTCACTCAATTAAATTGAGTTAATTAATAGTTAAATTATTAATTAATCCTTCTATAATTAATTAATTATTAATTAATTATTAATTTATAGCATTTATACAGGGTTAATTGTTCATCATATTTATAATTTTATCACTGAACGATTCTTAATCATTAGTCAGCCATTATGATTGATCAAAACTTCTATTGTGTATGACCACATAGGTTTGAATACTAAGCTGATAGTTCATGAACTAATTCTTAAACTAATCGATGCAACCATTTAGCAATGGTGCCCGATATTCGAATAGGTCGAATGTTCACGAAGCAACATTCAAAAATCTAGGCATATGGTTTTCATATAATTCATCCCTTTGATCCTAATGTTCAAAATGATTCATAGTTAACTACCAACTTTGAATAATATGTCCAAATGTGTCTTAACTTACTAAATCCTATGACTCTTCATAAGGATTGCCCCAGTCAAGTCTTGCTAAATTGAAACACAATAGAGTATTGTCTCCAACATCTTGGAGTGGTCAATTCCATCTTGACTCATCATTGACTTAACAAGTACGTGACTGTACCCAGTAACCTTCCATCACTAGATTAGAAATCTAGATAGTTTGGCACCTAAGTATAATGAGTTGCTTGCAAACCACCGAAATGATCTTAGGTTGGAAGGATACTTATACCCATATGCTTCTATGAGATACTTTTGATAGTAGAGTTCTCAACAAGGTTGGTCACGTTCGGTGCAATGTACACCTACACTCACCTACATGCCATCCTAGTATCTCCATACTCCTTGGTTATGAGGACAACCAATCTATATGGTATACAATGACCTATGCTCAATAAACATTATCGTCCTAGGTAACAACATATTATTTGATCATGAACATTTTTAAGAACTACTCGATAAATTCTCCTTTGTTGAATTAAAGTAGTTCTAAGGACTTTATCTCAAAAGAGTCCAAAGAAAGATGCAAAAAGAGATGAACTATCAAAAATAATTTTTATTTCAAAAATGATTCATGTATAAATTATAAAGAGCTCAACCATCTATAACCCAAATGATTGGCTATAGGACATATTTTCTAACAGATGGTACTAGAATGGCAGCTGTTTAAGATATATGATGAGTGAGAAAAAGTAATTTTTCATCCTAGAAAGGAAGGAAGGAGGTATAATTACTTTTGATGATAATGGTAAAGAAAAAATTATTGGTATTAGTAAGATTAAAATCATTCTTTCTACTTATATTGAGAATGTATTGCTAGTTTTGATGATAATGGTAAAGAAAAAATTATTGGCATTTGGTAAGATTAAAACCACCCCTTCTACTTATATTGAGAATGTATTATTAGTTGATAACTAGAAGCATAACTTATTAAGTATTAGCCAATTATGTGATAAAGGGTTCAAAGTCAAATTTGAATCTTCCATGTGCATAGTTACTAGTTCATTTGATGTAAGTATTAGGTTTGTAGGACATAGATTTGAAAATATATGCATGGTAGACTTAAATGATCTAGCTATAAAGAGTAGAACAAGTCTAGTAGCCATGAAAACAAGGATCACAAAAATTAGTTGGCTTTAGAATAGAAGACTTGGACATACTAGCATATATACTTTATCTAAGTTGATCTCTAAAGACTTAGTTAAAGATTAGCATGCTTACTTTATCTTAGTTAAAGCATGTATGTGATGCTTGTTAACTTGGTAAACAAATTAGGGGAAGCTTTAAATCTAAAAACTTTATTTCAACATCTAGACCACTTGAACTATTTCACATTGACTTATTTGGACCACTAGGACTGCAAGCCTAGGTAGAAAGTGTTAGTTATGTGTGCCTTAGAAGCTAATCTGATCGGTACATTATATCATGTCCAAGGCATTGTATATGTACTTAATCATAGTTAATTTTATCAAGAAAACTTGATAATTTTTATCCATTCTTGTTAATGTATCTGAGAATCATCCTAGGAATTAATGGTCAATGATATATTCTTAAGAGTCAAGAATTTAAGATATGTGTCATTATAGATTAATTCCTAAATTACTCCCGATTGTTAGATCATCATAGGGACGATGATTGATCTATCAAGATTGATGCATGGATTGCTTTCCTTTTAGATAGATGAGTCTTGAGTCTATAGTGTAGAGATATTAGAATGAGAGTACTGGTAGTTGTTAGAGTACTAAGCATGATCATACAAGAAGTCACTTGGATATCTACTTACTCGTCAATGACATTCTCGATGCTATGATTGTGTGAATGGTTTTTTGACCTGTGATACCTCATTGCTCATAGTGAGATTGCTATAGTTTGATAATATATAAACTTGATCTCTAGCCATTCGGGTCCTTACAGTATTCATTGACTACAATAGATTTACTATAGGAGTAGGTGTGCATTTAGATAGGATCTATTGATCTCGATAGAAGAGGTGTAGTCCTATTCTATTTAAGAAGCTATACCCAAAAATCCGTGGCCAGGATAGGTGAAGGATGGAAAAGAGTTTCCATGATTTTCATATTAGACTTGGACTAATTAAATTTGGCATGTGATAGACAAAAATGTTTGATAAGTTTTCCATGATCTTCATCTTATCGGGACTTAACAATAGAATAACTGGATTACATAGTAACCACACCTAGGGATTCTACTTATTTTATTCTACTGGATGGCCACTACATGCCACTAGGTGTTACTAATGGATTATGTGAACTTAATTAAGTCTTTTAAGATTGAAGACCTATGATGAGTTGAGTTGGAATCGTTCCAACCTATCAAAAGGACTTTTAATGATACTATGATGGAGATCATGATATTTCTCACTACCAGGCAGAATGAAACCTATGGGGTCACACATATAAAGAGTTTAACTTGATTACAAGGTTGGATCATGATCAAAATATCAATTGGATTAACATTCGATCAAATTGTAAAAGTTATATTTTGGAAACTACTAAATATGTGAGGTTTATATATTTAGAAATTGCTAATTATGTAAGGGTTACATATTTAGAAACTGCTAATTTTGTAAGGGTTACATATTTAGCAGTTGCTAATTTTACAAAGGTTACATATTTAGTAGCTGCTAATTATTAACAAGGACTTTATTGCACGAGTTATAATTTATCTTAGTTTAATTAATTATTAATTAGATGATTTGATCATTTAATTATGATAAGTCTTGATACAAATTGAATTGGATTCGATTTGGTTGAGTTTGGATGATTTCTTAGTCTAATTAGGGTTTGGACAAATGTAATTGCAAGTGTTGCAAGCCAATTTGGTTTGACCTAATTAATTATCTAATCCTAGATGAATTAAATCTGATTTAATTTAGTTAGGCTTGATCTATTCTAATTGGGTTTAATAGTCCTAATTGGATTAGGATATAATTTCTAATTAGTTATAGATTTAGACCTAAACCTAATAGGATTAGAAATTAGGTTAGAGTTCTAATTGGGTTAGGATTAAGAGTTAGTTATTGAACTAATTCCTTAACTTATCTATCTCTCCCTCCCCTTGCCCTATTACTTCTTAGTGTGTAAGAAAGAAGGATCCATGCCCCTTCTTCAAGAGAAAAATAGATTTTGTGCATGGAATTTTATGGAGAGGCCAAAGTGTTTGGCACCTCTTGGTTTCTATCTTCTTATCTACTTATCCTAATCTATCTAGAGTTAGGTTTTTGAATTAGATTCAAAAGCTTTTTCCTAATTCTAGATAGGATGGGACTCTAGGGAGAAAAGAAATCAGATTTGGCATGGAATTTGAAGAGGAGGTGGTGCAAAAACTTGGTGCGGAGTTTTTTTAGTTTCACGTGTGATAAGATCTCACATGTTTGCCCCATATTCCTTCTTGTTCCATACAATAAAAAAATATGAGAGAGCTTCATCACCCCTTCCTCCTCCTCTCCTCTATCTCTCATGAAAGGTTCATGCTAGAAAGAAGGAAAATGTTTTCTCCCTTGATCTCTTGTGAAGAGATCTTCTTCCTCGATCTCTAGTATGGAGAAAAGAAAAGAAAAAGAAAAGGAAGATTAAATCCAACCCAAAAGGAGAGAGATCTATAAGATGCTAGCATGTCGGTGATCTCTTGACTCCCCATCGGCCATCCACTATGGATACTTGTAGTGGCCAAACATGTGAACGGCTTCAACTGAATCCGAGATATCCACTAGATATGAATCTGGGAAGAAGTCGATTTCAAGAATGAAGATAGAATAAGCATAACAGGTAGTGATCCAATAACTGATTTTTAAATTAAATTTTAGATATAATTATTTGCATCATATGAAATAGATCTTGGTGTTTTCAAAATAGAATAAATCTATTTGCATGTTAGATTAAAATAGTTTTAATCTTATTTCTTCTATTCTTTTCAAAATAGTTTTAAAATTTTTATGTGCAACATCTATAGAGATCACCATATCCTGATAGTGGTATTAGAGCCATGTTATAGGTTTTATATGATCAAATAAGTTTAGATTTGATTTTCAGATCTTAAACATTAATGAAAGTGTTTCAATATATTTTAGATATGAATTTTTTTAAGCATAAGTGATATGTAGTGTAATTTTAATTGACCTAGTAGCTTATTACTTGGATTGAGTGCTTCACCATGGCCATCCAATCATAAGAGGAAGCAAGGTTTAAAGTCCCTCTCTTCCCGTTCGATGGGATCTCTTATGACATGTAGGGGTGCCACTATAATTTGACTCATGAGAAAGAACTTCAAAAAGTTAGAACTTATTTTTATGCAAAACCCTAGATCTAAAATATTTAGGATTTGATTTTTATGTATGCATGAAAGTAGGTTATCGTATATAAGATACATGGCTTGAATTAGATTTGAAATTATGATGAACAGACTTTTTTTAAAAAAAATATTCAAAATTAATTTTGTCATTGTTTAGATATGATTTTATTAGTTTTAGATTTGAATTTTCATATATGTGATATCTAATGGTTAATTTTTAGATCTAAAATAGTCATGTATGTAATACATAATTTTAGGTTTAGATCTGAAATGGTTTTGAGATCATAAATCATTAATTTCATGCACTTAAATATGATCTAAAATTCATTTATAGAATTTGAATTTTCAGTTTATACATGAGAGTATGGGTAGAACAATTAGGTCTAGTGACTGGACTGTACATTAGGATCATGATTAAATCAAGTTAATATTCTAATTCAATTTTGAGCAGTTGATCAAACTTAATCAATAGTTAATTAGGGTTAGATCAAAGGGACTTAATTGAGCGTAGATGTAGTTAGTCACATCGATTCATATTTAATATAAATTAAAAAAATTATGGCCTAATTTGGCTTAGGTATCCGAGCTCGAGTCACTAGGCTGACCTATTCAATTCTTGACCAATTGGTGTCTAAGGCAATTCTTGATCATCGTTTTTAATTAGGGCTATTCTTTTACCTGGCCAATCCAATTGGTGTCTAAGGAAAGAGGAAGAGGTAGAACCTTTGCAATGATCTTACTTACCTAGCCAACTTGGTCAATTAAGTTTTGATTAGGATGCTTGTTGATTCGAGTTCACCCATGTCACTTAGGTTTGTTAGACATGAATTATGCTAAAATGAATTAGGTTAGTCAAACATGTGATGTGCTAACTCAAATTAGGTGAGTCGGACATGAGATGTGCTGCCCAAATCAGGTTAGTCAAATATGAGATGTGCTGACCTAAACTAGATTAGCCGGACATGCGACGTGCTACCCAAATCAGGTTAGTCAAATATGAGATGTGCTGACCTAAACTAGATTAGTCTGACATGAGATGTGCTAATCTAATTTGAATTAGTTAGACATAAGTTGTGCTAACATGAAATAGATAAGTATGACATGAGATATGTTGACCTAGATCAGGTTAGTAAGATATGAGATATGCTGACTAATTAAGATGAGACATGAACCTAAATTTTCTCACAAATATTAAGTCAATATGTCTTTCATCGTTATAAAGATGAGAGTGTCTCTTTGGCATTGATTGTTTTTGGCTAAATATAGTGGTTCATTTACATTGGGGGGTACAACCACTCTATTAACATAAGATGTTGCTAGGTATTGATAGGGTTGGGCCCAATAACTAGGCATGGTAAGGGACCCAATGATGGCTTTACTTATGCATGAATGGTGGGTTTGACTTAACTAAGAATTGGGTCAATAATCGAGTGATGCAGAATTATAAATGCATGCAATTATTTTTTTATGTTTTTAAGATTAAGTTATAAGTTTTAATCCCAAATTCAGACCAAGTATCGATGTAAAGAGTTCTATAAAAAAATAAGAAACTCAGGCATGCATAACAGGACCTAAAAGTAACAAGAAAGAAGGATCGTTGTGGCTGAGAAGCCTCGGTTGGGCTAGTTCACCTACAATAGGGCTACTGGTGGCAGAGGGGGTGTACCTGGCAATGGTTGAAGCACCTGGTACAAATCGTATACGAAGATATCGCTCTTACTTTGGATGGGGCTTGGAAAACCAAGCCAGAGACCCATGGATACCCGACTTTCTGCTCGGTGGTCCGATTGCAGCCTGGCTGGAGTCGTTGGATTCATCGGAGTCGAGGGACCAGCAAATGACCTTCCAAGGGTTAGAAAACATAGTAGGGAAGAAGAGGGTGGCTAGGGTTTTGGAGAGCAGGATGGCGGTTGGAAGTAGTTGCTGGACACCGGGAAGAGGAAAGACTCACACAGAATCCCTTCAAGCACACAGCAGGTAGCATACAGCAATTGGAGAATTCAAGTTTTATTTCATAATCAAAAATTGTTCTTCATACAAGAGACTAGGGCCCTTTAAATAGACTCCTAGACTTGGGCCCCAAGTAAGGCTAAAAAAGACATTACATAGGAGTTTTAATCCCCATCAAACTCTAGCTAGAAAATAAGGAAAAACTAGGTAGAAAAAATCCCTAAATTCCCTCCCTCTCTCCTTGCCTTGGTCGGCCAAGGGTGGTGACTTTAGTGGCCGACCAAGGGTGGTGAGCATAAGCCTTGGCGCCACTTAACTCCTCTCCAGGGCCTAGGCTAGCCCAGTTTGCTTTAGGCTGCATTTTAGGGCTTCAGGGCTTCGAGCTTGTCTCTCGGGCTTCTGATTTCTTCTCCTAGGCTTTTGATTTCTCCTCCTAGGCCTTCCATGATCCTCATAGCTTCAGTTAGGTTGGTCTTCACTTGGGCTGGCTTTGTCTTCACTTGTATGAGTCATTACTGGGCATGTACTGAACTCTGGAAAATGACTAGCTCAACATGAGCTAACTAGTACAGGACTCAAGTAATAAAAAAAACAACTTAGATGGACTAAACCTTTATTACAAATGGACTCAGATGCTGCTAATTGATCCATAGAGGGTTGAGAAGACTCTGTCTTATTCTGGTGCCTCTGGTGTCCGTACCAATTCTCCCAGGGTGGGAGGAACTCGACCCTGTCGAGTAAAGATCAGACTGGCTCACATATCTCTCGAGGAGGTCTGGGTTGAAGCATTGCAAGTCCTCCTGAGAAACCCATGAATCGTCCGACTCTGGCCGGCTTTGCCATCGGACCAAGTAGCGTTGATAGCCATAGCCCCGGGTCATTAAGGCTTGATCATCTAGGATACGCTTGATCCGTTCTCCTCTCTCAGGCCAAGTTATTGGTGGACACTATGAGCTAGGGTCACTCTCAATGGAAGGAATAGGTCCAAAGGCCTCACTGGGTATCGCTGCCAGTTCCCTGTACTTAACTAGGTCTGTGATATTGAAGGTAGAACTGATGCCTAAATCCACAGGCAAATTTAACACATAGGCATTTGGTCCAACCCTCTCTATCACTTTAAAAGGTTTGGCTCCGCGAGCATGAAGTTTCTTAACTGTCCCGGGTGAAAACTGCTCAGGCCTAAGCCTAATCATGACAGAATCCCCTTCATCAAATTCCTTGGCCCTTCTTCGGAAATTAGCCAGTTTCTTATATGTTTCGTTACTTAGATTTATTTTTTGGCTAATGTCCTTATGCAAGTCTCTAATATGCTGTGCGAATGATTTTGCAGACTCTGAGACTTGTGCATGAACAGGTAAAGGAATCAGGTCAATTGGGTGATTAGGCTTGTACCCGTGGACTATCTCAAAAGGACTCTTGCCCATTATCCTATTCACTGAGCTATTATAGGTGAACTCTGCTCTAGGCAACAATAGATCCCAAGTTCCAATGTATTCACCTACCAGGCATCTAAGGAGGTTTTCTAAACTATGATTCACCACTTCGGTTTGGCCATCTGTTTGGGGGTGGTAGGTTGTAAAAAATTAAGCTTGGTCCCTAACAGGTGCCACGGGATTTTCCAGAAATAACTGGTGAACCTAACATCCCTATTAGATATGATGGTCTTGGGTAGGCCATGGAGTCTAACCACATGATCTAAGAAAAGCTTGGCTACTCTAGATGCATCAAAGGTCTAGGAACATGGGATGAAGTGAGCCATCTTAGAGAACCTATCGACCACTACAAAGATAGAATTATGTCTCTTCTGGGTCTTAGGTAATCCTAACACGAAGTCCATACTAAGGTCCTGCCAAGGGCGATCAGGCACTGGTAAAGGTGTGTAGAGACTAGTGTTTTGCTTCTACAGTTTTGCAACAGTACAAGTTCTACACCTGGCTACAATCTGAGCAACATGCCTTTCAATCCTGGCCAAAAAAACTGGTCTTATATCGCTAATATGGTCTTATTCCTACCAAAGTGACCAGCTAAACCTCCAGCATGGGTCTCCTAAATTAGGAATTCTCTAAGCGAAGTTCTAGGTATACAGAGTCGATTGTTTTGGAAAAGGTAGCCATCCTGAATGGTATACTCACTATGGGTATAGGATGGTCCTAGCCTGAGGGTCTGGTAAATGTCTCCAAAGTATGGGCAGGTTTCATATTCATCCTTTAACCTATCAAACCCTATGACTTGGGTGCTGACTAATCCTAACAACAAAGACCTATGGCTAAAGGCATCTGCTACCTTATTGTCTGTTTCGGCACGGTGTTTCAGGACAAAGGTGTAGGCCTGAATGTACTCGATCCATTTATCGTGCCGTGGGTTAAGTTTCTTTTGGGAGTTTAGGAACTGGAGTACCTCATGATCAGAAAATAAGACAAACTCCTGTGATAGTAAGTAATATCTCCAACATCTAAGGGCCTAGACTACCGCATAAAATTCCTTGTCATAGGTAGAGTACATAAGTTTAGCCTCATTCAGCTTCTCACTGAAGAAGGCTACAAGGTGATTCTCTTGACTTAGTACCCCACCTATTCCTACTCCCAAGGCATCGCAAGCGACCTCAAACACCTTAGCGAAGTCAAGTAACCTAAGAATGGGTGCATGGGTCATCTTATCCTTAAGCTCTAGGAAGGCCTTATCAGCTGTTTTAATCAGTTATAGGTGCAATGACTGTACTAAAACCCCTAATAAATCTCCTATAAAAGGTTGCTAGGCCATGAAAGCTATGCACATCGTGGACACTAGTGGGTATAGGCCACTCAACAATTGCCCTAACCTTTTCAGGATCTGCAAAAACTCCCTCAGGGGTGACAACAAAACCTATGAAGATAATCCTATGTGTCATGAACTCACACTTCTTAAAGTTAGCATAGAGGCTATTCTTTCTAAGGGTCTGGCATACTAATCTCAGATGACTAAGGTGGTCCTTTTTAGTCCTGCTATAAATCAAGATATCATTAAAGTAGACCATAACAAATTTTTTGGTATATTCTTTCAGGACTTGGGTCATAATCCTCATAAATGTACTTGGTGCATTGGAAAGTCTGAAAGGCATCACAACCCACTCAAATAGGCCATCGTTAGTCTTGAATGAGGTCTTCCACTCATCCCCAGGTCTAATCCTAACCTGATGATAGCTGCTCTTAAGGTCTATCTTTGAGAAAACTTTGGCTCTGGCCATCATGTCTAACATATCATCCAATCGAGGGATGGGAAACCTATACTTCACAGTTATTTTGTTGATAGCTCTACTGTCTACACACATCCTCCAGGTACCATCTTTCCTAGGGGTCAGTAGAGCAGGGATTGCACATGGACTCAAGCTCTCCCTAATGAAAACCTTCCTAAGCAATTCTCCCACTTGTTTCTGTAATTCTTAATGCTCACTGGGATTCATTCTATAGTGTGGAAGGTTTAGTAAAGTGGCTCCTGGGACTAAGTCTATTGCATGTTGGATGTCTCTAAGGGATGGTAATTGATCAGGTAAATCATCAGGGAAGACATCCTTAAATTCTTTAAGAGCCTCAATAATTTTTGGAGGGTGTTCCTTTTGGGTCGGCTCATGTATTTCTTCGGTGGTCAAGATCTAAATGGGTTTACCCTCAGCAATCTCTCTTTCTAACTCCTTAGCCTTAATCAGATTAACTCCAGGTTTCTTGTCCTTAAGGCTACTAGAACCCCTCTTAACTGGGTCTCTAGGGGGAGTTGGGTGGATAACAAACTTATTCCTATGGTAGCTAAAAGCACAAACATTGGTTCGACCAAACAAGATTGCATTATGATCGAAAAGCTAAGGTCAACCTAGAATGATACTACTTACTTCCATGGGGATGACATCACACCAAATCTTTTCTTCATAGGTTTGTAGTTTAACTAAGATTTGGCACCTAGACTTGATCTGGATGGAGGTAGAATCTACCCAAGAAACTTTGTAAGGGCTATGATGGGGAACTGTGGTCAATCCTAAAGATTTGACTGTATTAGCAAAGATGGCATTGACACAACTCCCACTGTTTGTGATGATCTTAAGTACCGTACCCCCTACCTTAACAAAGGTCTGTAGGATGTTAGTCCTATGCCAATCTTCCTTAACTGGGGTTTGGGTTAAGATGCACCTAACCACTCCTAATTGGTTGTCAGACTCAGGTTCCTCCTCCTCACCTTCATACTCATCTAACAACTGGTCATCAGCCTCATAGATCTCTCCCTCAAGTTCGGCTACAAGTTCAGGCTCCTCTTCCTCTAGCTCACCTAAGTGTAGGGCACTAACTGGGCATTGGCTAGCAAAGTGGCCTGGTTTCTGATATTTAAAATAGGTCTTCTGGGGATTGGTACTCCTGTGGACCTCTACAGATTTTCCTCTATCATCTCTATGGGTCAAAAGAGTACTAGGCTGGGGTTGACTCAGGTCAGGGTGACTCAGGTTGGGTCGACTTGGATTAGGTCAGCTAGGGCTGGGTCGGCTCTGGTGGGACTGGATAGCTCCTGGGTACTAACTACGGTATCTAGTGTGCTCGAGTTTTCGGTATATGGGCCCTCTCTGGAAATGCTCATAATCCCTAGCAATTTGGTAGGCATGGTCTAGGTCCCTAACCTCTCTCATGTAGAGCTACCTCTTAATATCATCTCTCAGGCCAGCCCTAAACCTAGACAGGACAACATCCTCAGACTCATCTAAGTCACATCGCATTGAATACTCATCAAATTTTGCAATGTACTCATCTACACTCCTGTTACCCTGATCAGTTGCTACGACTGATCCATTAAACCATAATGATATGATGGTGGAATGTATTTCCCTCTAAGCTTATTCTTCATGGCCCTCTAAGTGACTATGGGATCATGCCCTCCTAGTTTAAGGGTTCTCTCAACACTAGCCCAATATAACCTGGCCTCCCGGACCAACTTAAACTTAGAAAACCTAAACTTACGCTCCTCTGACATATCATACCACTCAAAATATTGATCAACCTTTCCCTCCCAATCGATATAGACCTTAGGATAATGATAACCATCAAAAGTGGGTGCATCAAGCTTAACGTGTCTATAGGATCTATCTTCCTGATCTATAAAATCCTGATTGGGTCTTCTAGGGCAAACCTCTGGGATTGGGTCTTAACGATGGGCTCTCCTAGGTTTAGCCTCAAAGTAGGGATCAGGGTTTGGGGTCCTCCTAGGTTCAGCCTCATAGTATGGATGATGGCAAGGGGTTCTCCTTAGATGGGAAGGTGACTCTGGATCTGGTTCAGACTGCGACCCATGGGTTCTCTCTATGGTCCCTAGACAGTCCTCTAACTGATCAAACCTATTGGCAAAATGGTCAAGTCTATTGTGGGTTCGAGTATTGGACTGGGTCATCTGGGTATTCATCTGGGCTAGCTGTTCAGTAAGGGCTTTAATCTGGGCTTCAAGATTGTCCATGGATTCTGCTAAAAATGGAGATGGTGGGTGATATGATGCTCCTGATCTAGTGCTCATGCAAGACTCAACACTGACTTGACTACAGCTACCTAGACCTAGAGTCCAATCAGAATGGGTTGACTCAACTTACACACAACTCAAATCCTAATCCTTCAATCTGGCCAGGTAAGAGGTGGGATGGTGGGAGGCCCCCCTGCTCTCGCAGGGACCCAATTAAGGAACCACTGATCTGCTTAGGTCATTTGACATTGTATCTCTTGCCTAGACACCAGAATCTAGTAATAGGAGATGAATTGGGTGCACTAGTCATCCCACAATGATAGAACCCGATCGATGGGTGTCCCTATCCCATTAGGGCAAATTAAGTCTAGTTAATTTTAGATTAGGCTTGGGACCGAATGCAAAGGATGTGGTTTTGGGCTAACGAGAGGTTATCAACTCCTCCCCTTATCTGACATATAGAAAGTGCCCTTAAAGTAATTTATGCAATGATGGCAGGCTGATGAAGATGCAAATTAGGGTTTAGGTGTTTTGGTATTTTTTTGAATATATGTATTTTTTTTTATTTTGGGATTTTTCTTAAACTGAAAGATAATTGCAGATTATGATCTTATATGTACAAAATATGCTAAAATTAAAGATATGGAAAGATTATACTAAAAAAAACCTGAACTTTTCGAAATCAGCTTTGCTGCCAAAATAGAGCAGAACTGTTCTCAAGTAGTTTTTTGGCTGGGAGAAAATTAACAAATTGAAATAATTCTTGAGAAAATTTTGAAAATTAATATCAATCATGAGGGGTTCAAAAAAATAAATTTTAGAATTTTTTGAGTTCTATGCAGGGAGAAATAATTAAAATAACATAGGATGTACTGAGAAGGCCGAGAATGAAAAAACTCTAATGGAACTCTTTGTGTTCTTCTTCAGGGGTCAATTCACAGCGGCACCCCTACCACCATAGGAGATCCCGTAGATTGGGAAGAGATGGTCTTGCTACCCTACTTGTCTCCTATGATTGGATAGCCATGGTGAAGCACCCGATCTGAATATGCAAAGAGAATTGAGCCCAAACAGGCTCTGATACCAAATGATGCGGAACTATATATGCATGCAATTAATTTTTTATATTTTTAAGATTAAGTTATAAGTTTTAATCCCAAAGATCAGACCAAGTATTGATGTAAAGAGTTCTATGTAAAATAAGAAACTCAGGCATGCATAACAGGACCTAAAAGTAACAGGAAAGAAGGACCGCCGAGGTTGAGAAGCCTTGGTTGGGCTAGTTCACCTACAATAGGGCTACTGGTAGCAGAGGGGGTGTACCTAGCAATGGTTGAAGCACCTGGTGTAGATCATACGTGAAGAGATCACTCTTACTCCGGATGCGGCTTGGAAAACCAAGCCAAAGACTCACAGATATCCAGCTTTCTGCTCGGTGGTCCGATTGCGGCCTAGATGGAGTCGTTGGATTCGTCGGAGTCGAGGGACCTGCAAATGACCATCCAAGGGTTAGAAAACATAGTAGGGAAGAAGAAAACAAGAAAAAATAGCAAGGGGAAGTGGTTGTTTGAAGAGGGCGGCTAGGGTTTTGGAGAGTAGGACGGCGGTTAGAAGCAGTCGTAGGACACCGGGAAGAGGAAGGGCTCACACAGAATCCCTTCAAGCACATAGCAGGTAGCACACAGCAATTGGAGAATTCAAGTATTATTTCATAATCAAAAATTATTCTTCATACAAGAGACTAGGGCCCTTTAAATAGACTCCTAGACTTGGCCTCCAAGTAAGGCTAAAAAAGACATTACATAGGAGTTTTAATCCCCATCAAACTCTAGCTAGAAAATAAGGAAAAACTAGGTAAAAAAAATCACTAAATTCCATCCCTCTCTCCTTGCCTTGGTCGGCCAAGGGTGGTGACTTTAGTGGCCAACCAAGGGTGGTGAGCATAAGCCTTGGCGCCACTTAACTCTTCTCCTAGGCCTGGGCTAGCCCAGTTTGCTTCAAGCTATGTTTCAGGGCTTCAGGGCTTTGGGCTTGTCTCCCGGGCTTTTGATTTCTTCTCCTAGGCTTTTGATTTCTCCTCCTAGGCCTTCCATGATCCTCATAGCTTCAGTTAGGTTGGTCTTCACTTGGGCTGGCTTTGTCTTTACTTGTATGAGTCATTACTGGGCATGTACTAAACTCTGGAAAATAACTAGCTCAACATGAGCTGACTAGTACAGGACTCAAGTAATAAAAAAAATAACTTAGATGGACTAAGCCTTTATTACAAATAGACTCAGAGCTGCTAATTGATCCACAGAGGGTTGAGAAGCCTCTGTCTTATTCTGGTGCCTCTGGTGTCCACACCACCGAGCATGGTGAGGTTTCATGACTTAGAGACCAAGTTGCTACAACATGCTTAAGAAGCATTGGACAAGAGTTGTCCACTCATCAGTATAGCATGTCATTAATAACTAGGCATGGTGAGATATCGCACATCAATGGGACCGCAATATCCACTAGGAACCTTAATCATGTAGGGATTTCTGCATCTCCACTAAGTAGTGCGAGAGATCCGAAAGAATAGTGGAAGCTTTTATTTGTTTCTTAAAGTTCCTAAACTAAATAGTGATTAAGTACAAACATCTAATTAGAATCTTTTTCTCTCTTTAGTTCCTCAACTTCAAATCAAGTAGCCTAAATTCTAGGGTTTAACCATTGACCAAAATGAACTAAAAATGACTAGCTTAGGAACCTCAAAATGATTTTGAAATCAGAAAGGGTTAGGGTATGTACTAGACTAGGATTTCCTTGTGTTTTCAAACCATCTAACCACTGAGAGGTTTAGCGCTTGATAAATGAACAGATGACAACAATTAGGTTAGGTGCTATATTTTGGCCTCAATGCTAGAATTAGGATATGAAAGATTTTAGGACTATGATAACTCACCTGCAAGAGTTGTGTGGTGAGCAAAGCTGAACTGTGCTATAGGTAGTCCATCCGTGATCCTTGTTTGATAGTAATTAAGTACCTAAAAGAGCTCGAGAAGCTCAAGATGACCATGCATAAAGAACTCAAAGTGGATTTGTTCCAATAATCCCTTAATGGTTCATTTGGTTAGTTTATAGTAAACTACCAAATGAACAAGAATGATAGCACATTGCCAAAATTGCTAAACATATTGGTGATCACCTAAGGAACCTTAAAAAGTTTAAGGGGTAGATTCTTGCTATGGAAAGGCATCTAGTTCTAGAGTCTTTTGGAATAAAGAGGTCTACAAATGGGAGAATGAGCCAAGGAAGGATCTTCTCAAGGAGAAGGCATCAGACAATGAAAAATGTTTCCATTATGGTGCTCAGATGTATGACTTTTAATAATACCAAAATTAAATAAATAAATTGATTCAACAATTAAGTAATAGGGTTGAGTCGAGTGTCAATTCTACAAGGATCAATTGGGATTAGGTTCACTTTAGGATTCTTAATAAGTCTAGTTAAATTGCAAATATTAAAAATAAGAAAAAGTATTAATTGAAAGAAAACAAAAGTTTAAAGTAAACGAAAACTAAAATTAATAAGCTAGTAGGAAGGACATCTCAGGGTTTTGATTTGATTCATTTAATAAATATAGACTTATTCTTAATAATGTAATTATTATAATTATGAATGATCCCTGATCATAACTGATTTCTATCATAGACAATCAAAAATAATTCATTAACTCAAACTCTATAGCTAGGATGAGTCAGGATCGTATCCTCAGGAACCAAAGGGCTGAGTTGTGATTGAAAAAGAATAAGGAGAATTATTTAGTTTACTTTAAAAAAATAAAAAGTAAATAGAAATTAAACTATTATAGCAGTGGGATCTCATAAAAGTATGTATCTCGGAGGTTGTAAGTCAATCTTGTAATTAACAAAATTATATTTCTTTTATAATTTAACTCAAGAGAATACCTATCTTTTCTTAGCATGCCCCGTATCCGTAATAGATCACAATGCATCTTTGGAAAGCATAAAGTGTATCTCTTTTACAAAGTAATGGTAATTAAGCTTAAGGGAATGCATGTTTTTCCTCAGCATGTCCCATATCCGTAGATTAGGTACATCTCTGGGAAGTACTAGGTGTTCAACTCTTCTTCTCTCAACACATTCCATATCCATAGATCATGGTGTATCTCCGGGAAGCAAGATGTCCTTAATCCTAATTTAACATGAAAGCATAGAAGAAAGCTAATAAAAAAAATAGATAAATAATTCATAACTAAATGCATAATCTTTTATTGCATATAAAAATAAAAAATACATGAAAGATGTAGAACAAAAGAACCGCTTTGCTTTATTATTACAAGATCTCCTCTCCCCTCCCAAGTTTTCTACACTAGTCGCTCATGGGTTGATCCCTTCCTCTCTCTCTATGCAAAGGCTCTAGAGGGATTCTAGGGAGTGATGCTTCCAGGTAAAGGTATAGAAGCCTTTTTATAGGGTTTAACAAGCAATAGGTCTTCATGTTTTTTCATTATAGGACTAAAGAAAAGGGATACATAAAGGGCTAGGATTTTATTTTACAAGCAATGGATAGTTAGATGAGTGCTAAACATGAAAGAGGGAAAGAGGGACTCCTGCCCATTAAAAGAATCAAATTTCAGTTGAAGTAGGCTTCAAAATCCCATTACAATTTGTATTAGGTTGCCTAGATTCTTTTTCTGCTAATGGATCTTGATCGGAGGTTCAAAAATCAACTACATCGTCTTGATCACAATAGCATCAATGTAAGATGTTGGATTGCTTTTAGATATATGCTTGTCCTCTTCCTTCCATCAATAGGTTCAATCACCATCGCCCAAATGCCACTACTAGAACTTGGATCTTCGTCGGAACCACCATCGAAACCATTGCCGAAGTCACAGTCGGAACCACCACCAAAACCTCCACCGAAGTCATTATTAGGTGCTCTATGATTACCATTTTTTTCCTTTTGATCGCTCGCCCCATCATCGAACTGATCCCTCCATCACTCGATCGTCTGCCTTAAAAGCTTTATTGGAGCCACCCTATGTTGAAGCCAATGTTTTCGTTGCCTAGAGAGGTTTGCTCGGGAGTCTCTAGTGATTGTGGCCCAAAAATCATCACCAGAATGCCACTATCATTGAATCCAAGTACCATTGCCCTCCTTTCTGGTCCGTGGCCTCGCTAGAGTCCCTGAGGTGGTTGTAGGCCATCATCATGGCTGGTAGCTGGTGAAAACCACCCATGGTCCATGAAGCTTAGCTGTAGACCAGGGATAATGGCAGCCATAGATTGAATACAGTTCTATGAACCAAGTAGCCAGTCCACCATGGATTGGCTGCTTTAAAATCCATGTAACTTCTTAATGAATTTCAATCTTCAAATCTGGACTTATTTTAAGTTCAATTTGCTTCAAACTTTTTTCATTTGAATCCATAAATTAAGCTCTTTACATTGACAATCTTCTTTTCTATAAATGATATATAAAAATATTAATTTTAAATAAATAAAGATAATTTAATTCCTAAATTAATAATTATATATATGTATATCATGTAATTTTCACACTCCTAACTTGAACTTTGCTTGTCATCGAGTAAAGCAGATAAATTAGCCATGTATATAAACCTGTCCTTGAATTGGAAGTTAACTTAGGCAGTCTTAAAGATAGTTGATACATAGCCAAATAATTAATAAGATACTTCATCGAATTTTTAATTCAGTCAATTACTGGTTGAGTAAATCCCATAGAAATTTCTAGAGTTCTTCTTTTGCCAACTTTCCACCTCACTCTTTGAATCCTCTAACTTGCTAGGGATTTGATGAAGTATCTTTTGCTAGTTGGTTTCCCCTCTCTCTATTTTTTAAAAAGTTCCGTGCAATGTCTTAGCCTCTTAAGTAACATCCCCACCTTTTGATGCAAACCATAATGCTTACTTAGACGAAGGGGCTAGGTTACTTAGTGAGGTACCATAGCCTAACAAATTTCTTGGCCTTCTCACCATTTGACATGAACCACAACGTTTACTTAGACAAAGGGACTCGATTACTCAGTAAGAGTTCAAGAAAAGTTATGAGGTGAGATTGACTCTCTTTCTTTTCCTTTTCTTCTTTTTCTTCTTCTTTTTTTTTTCAAGGAAAAACTTCAACATACTTGACCTTTTAATTTATACCCTCATAAAGTGATTCTTCATTGAGATCAATGGTCAAAAGGTTTTGGAATTACTCCATGAAATTATTTATGGTCTAAACCTATCGTCTATTGAGTTTTTTTAATAATTTATCTCTCAGCATCTCTAGAATTATCTAGACCATTAATCAATCATTGATTAGGGTGCCTATGCAACTCCAACTTGAGACAATAATTAGATACACACAACATGATTATTTTTAATTGTACTCGAGGATCTAAGTAAGTTATTTGTCTTCCCCTCAACTGAATCAACATTATCCTCATTAGAGTAGAAAAGAAAATAAGTACATAAAAGAAAAGGAGAGAATGCACCCGGGATGAGTGTGCTTTAGGAGTTAAAGAGGGCTTCATGGAATAGTAGGCTCTTATTCTTCCACCTACGTTCCTATAACTGTACTAAAAAAAAAATGAGATTGTTGGATTGCCTTCCAACAGGTGCTAAGTTTAACATTTTCAATCGAATATTATGAGGGAGTATTACTGATATTGAACTTGAATACATTCCTCAAAATTTTTAAAAGATAGGACTAATCAGGAGGCCTTGTTATCATGGCAAAAAAATATTCGTAGAGTATTCTATGACAATTAACCTTGATCAATAGAGTGCACCGGCCAAGCATGCTAGACCAAGATTTGAAAAAATTATTATAATTTGGATAAAGATCAGGAAGGGATTATGTGTGTTGGGCCAAAAGGGGGAGTGGCAGCTTGAAAATTTTTCTAACTTTATAAAGATCTATCTTAATCCCTTTCTCGGGTATAATATGTCTTGACATCATCCCTTCTCGATGGCACTTTATCCAAGTTAACTTTAAGTCTGTCTCCATATATTATTTTAAGATGGTAGATAGATTTTGGAGGCAATCCTCGAAAGTAGTACCAAATATGAAGAAATCAGTTATAAGGTGCTCAAGATCGTTATCCCTCATTTTAGAGATATCCCATTCAATAACTTTTTTTGCATCTTTAGAACACCGACTATTTGGTCCTCCTATTTTAGGATTACTGGTAGGGTATCAATATGTGATAGAAAGTGACTTCAATTCTAGATCCAATGGTGATTCTAACAAAGGAGCTATTAGAGGGCTTGATGATGGCTCATATTGTTCAATCCAAAATGGAATGGTTTTGAAGTATGATATATCGAGTAGGTTATTCACCCCTATGATATATTCGTTTACATTAAAGTTATCTATCCCAAAATAAGCTAGGCAGGGATCTAACAACTTCTAGGGATGAATTGGAAGTATGGTTTCCCCTATTGTGTTATTTTATTATAGTTCTTGGAAAGCCTTAATTAATTCCATCATGTTATCTATTTATTCTTTCTTTCTGTAAAAATGAGTGGATGATTTTAAGGCACTTGAAAAAAGGGCCATAAGTGAGTAGGATGATGATGGAAGCGGTCCGTCCCACTAGTTTGATTCCTCTCTACATATTTTTGCCTTTGTTGCCGCCTGGATCGTCGTGGCCCGTAGCTCTGACGCATTGGGTTCCCACAGGGTGCTCAGCTCCCAACCTCGTGATCGACCTGCTTGCTCGCTCCAGGGATCCTGCAAGACAAAGGAAAGCATTGTGCTGGGGATTTCGGTGAAGACACTCCGACGATCAAGTCAGTGGGATGATCGAGCGAAACAAAAATCTCTATAGCGGAGAGCTTGGGGGACTCTCCATGTCCAGAGGGTGATAAGAGAGAAGATATTGTTAAAAAACCAAAGAGTTTTCTATGCACTTCTTCTTCTTCTTACCTTTACTTACCTTTTCGTGCGAGTCTTATATAGGTGAGTGGCCTTTGTTGGCTTTCAGGTTCTCCCCTCCGAAGGAGGCTTTCCGTTGCTTGCTGTCGCCTCTTTGTCGGGCCCATTTCTATGCCTGAGGCTTGAGCCATAACGGGATGTTGCCATTCAGAAGGAGGTCGCCTGGGTATAGCAGAGCCTAGGGTCTAGGGCATAGGGTCTAGGCGCCTTGTTATGGAAGTTGCAATTTTCCAGTCATGCGGTCATCGATGTTTTGACATGTTGCAAGGCTGGGAGCCTGGTGTCATCCAAATCATGCAGATCATATGCACGACATGCCACAGGGGGCCTGCACCCATGGAAGGGCATGCACCACCTCTTGGAGGCTCTTCCTGATCAGGTAGTCCATCTTTATTTTGAATTCCAGCCTCTCCTCCTCTTCGTGCCTTTGGCGGGAACCCACGCTCCTGCTGGTTTGAGGGTTTGCTTTGAAGGGGTGGTCTCGACCTCGACCGGGAGTTGACCTCAAATGGGGGGCCTACCCAATGAGCCCTACCTCGATTGGGAGCTGACCTCGACAGGGTGGTCCATTCTGGAAGCATGAGCTCGACCCCGACCGGGGGCTATCCTCAGCTGGGAGCTGACCTCAAATGGGGGCCCCACCCAATGAGCCATACCTCGGTTGAGAGCTGACCTCGTCCTAGTGGTCCACCTCGGTTCTTCATCATGTAGCCTTGCCCAGGTGGCAGGTCTCTTACCGTCATGGCTGTCCGCAGGCTCCAATATAGCGGATGTCGCCACATCAGCCCGTAGACTCCATGTTAGCAAATGTTGCCATATCAGTTCCCCCCACTCTCGAGCCCGGAGAATGAAGTGTCCACTCAGGGTGAAGGGAGTAATGGTTGCACTGGCATTGAGGGGGCGCACCCCTTCCATTTTCGATACTGGGTGCGTCAACGTTCAAGCGATCATGCTTCCGTGCCATCCGAATGTCGCCACATCTTCTCTCCCCAAAGATGGTTATTAATGCCACATCGGCTTCAAGGGAACTGCTTCGGGTTCGAAGTGTCCCTCCGATATGTGGCATCCCTCGGTTGGCCTGGCACGAGACATGGTGCATGTCTTCTACAGGCACGAAGCGGTAAGGCTCCAAGTCATTAAATAGGATCTATCTTCTCGATCTCAGAGATCCTTCAGGTGGTGGAAAAATGAGACTTTCGCTCCGGAGCTACTCTCCCCGTTCCTGTTGGGCGAAGCCCTGAAAAGCTAGACTCCCTTCCTTCTTTCTTCTTCATATTGTAGTGATGAAGTTTAGCCTCAAAGACCTTCGGGAGATGTCCCGGAAGAGGGCCGCTATCAGGGCATCAGAGGGGGAGCCCAGCATGAAGGTCCGGGAGGGCAACGCTGACTCCTTTTGGGCCAAGGAGGTGACCTATTTGCAGAGGAGGGTGCAGACCCTCCAGACTCAACTGGAGGAGGAGAAGGCTCGGGCTGCGGCAATGGTCGAGAGGGCAGCGGTGACTGCTGTGCTGGTGGAGATGGACAAGAAGGAGGCGGCGGAGGCCATCCCCAAGTTCATGGCATCCCAGGCTTTTAAAGACAAGGTCACTAAGGCTATCTTAGACTCCTTCCATCAAGGCTTCAGGGACTTCAAGAGCAAGACCTTTCACATCTACAAGCTAAAGGGGCTCGACAACATCAGGCCTTCCATTCCATTTCCTGGGTAGGAGGATGAGCCTAGCTTCGAGGAGAAATCAGAGTCTGAGGAGGCTGAGGCTGAGGCGGAACCTAAGGCCTCCCCGAGCACCTCGCGGGAGGCGGGGGTTACCTGTCGGTCTGTAAAGGAGATAATGGCTGGCTGATGTTTAGATCTTCCTTTTTTTTATATATTTATAAGTCAAGGAGGGGCTTCGATTTGTCAGGGGCACCTTGCAAGGGATGTACAGAAAATGTTCATGTAAATGAAATCCCTTGGCTATCATTCCACTTCTTTATCTTTCTTTTTTCTTCTTTTCTTCTTTCTCTCTCTCTCTTTTGTTGTTGTTGCCCAGCTGTGGGCAAGGCGAAAGATGGTGGGGCTCGCTTGGAGTTTCCATTTGATGTCCCTGGATTATGAGATGGGTGATCAAATTGCTTGTCTCTGAGTGCCGGGCTTCATAAGCTTCCGGGCGTGGAGTGCTGGGCTCCAGGAGTCTCCAGGCTTTGGTGTTGCAGCTCTGGGCTTGAGTGCTGGGCTTCGAAGGTTCTCTAGCTTTGGTGCAATGGCTCTGAGCTTGAGTGCCAGGCTTTGGAGGTTTTCCAGCTTTGGTGCTGCAGCTCCGGGCTTGAGTGCCGGGCTTCAGAGATTCTCCATCTTTGGTACGGGGCATTATGGCTCTTGGCTTTAGTGCGGGGTGCTGTGTCTCCTGGCTTTGGTGCGAGGTGCTGTGGCTCCCGGCTTTGGTACAGGGCTTCAGGAGTTTCCTGGCTTTAGTGTGGGATGTCGGAGGTTCCTGACCTTAGTGCGGGGCTTCAGGAGTTTCCCAGCTTTAGTGCAAGGTGCTGTGGCTCCCAGCTTTGGTGTGGGGCTTTAGGAGTTTCTCAGTTTTAGTGCGAGGCATTGGAGGTTCCCAGTTTTAGTATGGGGCTTCAGGAGTTTTCTGGCTTTAGTGTGGGGTGCTGTGGCTCCTGGCTTTGGGGTGGGGTGCTGTGACTTCTGACTTTAGTGCGAGGCACTGTGGCTCCCGACTTTGGTGCTGGGCATTAAGGCTCCCGACTTTGGTATGGGGCATCAGGAGTCTCCCAGCTTGAAGTAGGGTAGATGAGTTCCTGCACAGGTGAAAAACAAGATTGCGCCAAAAAGAAACTTGAATTTATTGTGGAAGAGCCTTACGCTATTGGTGATATATCTTTAAGTTGCTGGCATTCCAGGTTCGCATGAAGCGGACACCATCGAGCCTGGCGAGGTAGTAGGCCCCAACCGGTAAGGCTTTGATCACCTGGTAAGGATCCTTCCAATTCGGGGAGAGTTTCCTTCGATTGGGATGCTTCCACTCGTTTAAGCACGAGATCGCTTGGGTGGAACACCTTGGGCCACATGCGGGAGTTGTAATAGTGCGCGATGCACTGCCGGTCGGCTGCCATTTAGAGTTAGGCTTTGTCCCTTGTCTCATCCAACAAGTCCAGGTTGAGGAGGAGGCATGCCAGATTTTAGACTTCGTCTATTGCTCTATCCAGAGCGTGGGTAGGCCAAGTTCCACCGGGATTACCGCTTCGATCCCGAAGACGAGGTTGAAGGGCATCTCTCCAGTGGCCATACGGGGAGTGGTGTGGTAGGCCCACAGCATGCTAGGCAACTCTTCCACCCATCGGCCCTTGACTTCATCCAGCCTTGTACAGAGCCCTTATAGGATGGTGTGGTTAGTCACTTAGGCTTCCTCATTTATTTGAGGATGAGCCACTGAGGTAAAGCAATGGTGGATGCTGAGATCGGAGCAAAATTCTTTGAAAGCCAGGTTGTCAAACTGCTTCCCGTTGTCAGTGATGACTATGTGTGGGAGGCCATATCTACAGATTATGGATTTCCAGAAGAAAGATTGGACCTTCTCCTCTGATATCTATGCTAGAAGTTCGGCCTTGACCCACTTAGTGAAGTAGTCAATGGCCATGATCAGGAACCTCCATTGGCCGGACGCTGTAAGGAAAGGGCCTAGGATGTCCATTCCCTATTGAGCGAATGGCCATGGGGCTGATAGCGGGAGATAGGGGTAGTGGGCTGTCGCTGGATGCATGCGTGGTGCTGGCACTTGTCACATTTCTTCACAAAGTTAGCTACGTCTTCCCGCATGGTTTCTCAGAAGTATCCCTACCGAATCGCTTTATGGGCTAAGGCCCTGCCGCCCACATGGTTACCGGAGATGCCCTCGTGTATCTCCTGGAGCATGTAAGTAGCTTCTAAGGACTTCAAGCACTTCAGCAGGGGGTAGGAGTAGGACCTCCGATAGAGCTTCCCATCCAAAATCACATAACACGTGGACTTCTTCTTGAGAAGGCCGACCTCCTTTCGATCCTCTGGCAGGGTGCCAGTGGTGATGTACTTAATGTAGGGATCCATCCAGTTGGCCTCATTAGAGATTTACTGGACTTCAGCCACAGTTTCACAGCTGGGGGCCTCGAGACATTCGATGAAAGCACACCCCAGCGAGGTCTCTGGTAGGGTGGCTAGCCTGGAGAGGATGTCGGCCCAGGCATTCTCTGCTCGTGGGATATAGGAGATGTCGAAGTACTGGAGGGTCAATACATGGGAGTGCACTCGATCCAGATACTTTACCATCATTGGGTCCTGCACTTCGTACTCATCGGAGACTTGGCCTGCCACTAGCTGTGAGTTTGTGAAGACCTTTAGCCTCTTGACTCCCAGTTCGTGGGATACCTTCAGCCCCGTGGGGAGCACTTCATACTCTGCCTGGTTGTTGGTTACCTTGAAGAGAAACTACAGTGTGCATTCCACGATGACCCCATCAAGGTTGGTAAGGATGAGGCCAGCTTTGCTTCCTCCCGCATTGGAGATGCCATCCACGTGGAGTATCATCATCTCCTCCATCAAGGTTGGATCCTTCCTGAGCTCAGACTCTTGGTCCACCTCCTATGGACTCTCCTCGGCCCAGGTGCATTCCACCATAAAATTGGCCAGGACCTGGGTCTTATGCTTCTACCACGGGTGATAGGTGATGTCAAATTTGCTGAGCTTCAGCGCCTGCTTGGCCAAGTGCTCGAAAGTGTCAGGGTGGCTCAGGATAGCCCTCAAGGCTGATCAGTAAGGACAATGATGGGGTGCGCTTGAAAGTAAGTCCTGAGGTACTGTGCAGACATTATTAGTGCAAAAATATTTTTTTCAGGTCGGGTGTACCTGGTTTCGGCATCATGGAGTAGCTTGCTAGTGTCGTAGACTGGCCGTTGGGAGCCATCCTTGTTAGCATGAACCAGCATGAAGCTGACTGCCTCTAGTGAGATGGCCAGGTATAGGAGGAGCTCTTCTCTGGGCTCCGACCTGGATAGTAGTGGCGGTGAGGCGAGGAGCTTCCTCAGTCCCTCGAACACTTCTTGGCATTCTTCTATCCAAGTGAAGTCATTCATCTTCCAGAGAACCTTGAAGAGTGGCTGGCAATGCTCGGTAGAGCGTGAGATGAAGCGGCTTAGAGCCGCAACATGCCTAGTTAGATGCTGGACTTCCTTCTTGGAGGCGGGATGCCTCATGTCTGTGATCACTTGGATCTTCTTGGGGTTGCCTTTTATCCCTCTCTGGGTCACCATGAATCCCAAGAACTTTCCCACCATGACACCGAAGGTGCACTTAGTGAGGTTCAACTTCATTTGGTAGCGGCGGAGGTTATCAAAAGCCTCCACCAGGTCAGCAATATGGTCCTCCTTCGGGCCACTCATGATAAGCATGTCATCTACGTATACTTGCATATTGTGGCCGATCTGGTCCTTGAAGACCATGCTGACCAAGCGCTGGTAGGTGGCCCCTACATTCTTAAGACCGAAGGGCATCATCTTGTAACAATACATACCTCGGTCAGTCACAAATGCTGTGCACTCCTCATCCTCAGGATGCATGCGGATCTGATTATATCCAAAGAACACATCCATGAAGCTGAGGTACTTGTGGCCTGAAATCATGTCCACTAGCTGGTCAATCTTGGAGAGGGGGAAGCTGTCCTTTGGGAATGCCTTGTTAAGGTCAGTGTAATCTACATAGATCCTCCACTTCCTAGAGGCTTTCCTGACCATCACCATGTTAGCGAGCTAGTTAGGATAACGTACCTCTCAGATGAAGCCTGTCGTGAGGAGTTTGTCGACCTCCTCGTTGATGACTTTCTATCATTCTGGGGCAAAGCTCATTTTCTTCTACCGGACCAGATGATGATTGGGGTTAACATTCAGCTTGTGAGTTATCACCTCTGATGGGATACCGGGCATGTCGGTGGTGGTCCAAGCAAAAACATCTGCGTTAGCCCATAGGAAGCCAAGCAAATAGGTTCTTTCCTCCGGAGTCAACAAGGCTCCGACCTGTATCATCTTTGAGGGATCTTCCCCTAGCAAAAAAGATAACAGGGCTCGACCAGCCCGCTCTTTGATTATGTTGCTGCTGAATCAGGCTGGTCTATGGTAAGGCTAGAATCTACTCCCCTTAGGCCTAGGGCAGTCTACCAATAGTGCTGCACCAGATATCGGGACCCTCTCATCTCTCTGATCTCCCATGGGCTCGGGAACTGGACAAAAAGATGCTTTGTGGAAATGGTGGCATCAAGCAGATTGAGTCCCGGGCATCCTAGGATGGCATTGTAGAATGAGGGGAGCTTTACAATGGTAAAGGTGACCAGCACGGTGCTTTACTGGGGTGGTATCCTAGTGATTATTGGGAGCATAATTTCTCCCTTTACTCTGACTGAGTCTCTGGTGAAGCCTACCAGAGGCATGAACACCGATCTTATTTGGTCAGTGGACAAATTCATCCTTGTAAAAGCATCATAAAAAAGGATGTTCGAAGAGCTTCCACTATCTACCATGATTCTTTTTACTGGATGTTTGGCTATCATCATCTCAACAATGACAGCATCATTATTTGGGTTGTCTACCCCAGCTGACCCCCCTCCCACATAGGGGAGTACATCACTACTCTCCTCTCTCCCCCTAGCCCTCTTTGGGGTTTTTCCTATCCCCCAGGATATCATCCCCACCAGTTTCTTGGTGGGACAGTTGTTGATGGCGAGGGGCCAAGGCCCTTCAGTTTGGGCTACAGGGGGCACTCCCCTCTCCACGTATTGGCCGAGGTAGCCATGCTCGATCAGATCTTTGATCTCCCTCTTTAGATGGAGGCATTCCTCGGTGTCATGGCCATAATCTCGGTGGAAATGGTAGTGGCGGGACTTGTCCCGCCCAGCATATGGCTTCCATGGTGGGAGTCAGTGCAGGAAATGTTTGCCCTCGATCTTCATCAAGATCTTTGCTCTATGGGTGAGGAGAGGAGTGAAACTCTCTTCATCAGCAAGGTTAGCCTTGGGCCTTGGCTCCGATCATGGGATAGCCTGCCTCTCCGGGGGCCTCCCATCCAACTCCCTCCTAGCACAATCCACCTCCTCGATGCGGATGTACTTTTGGGCTTGGAAGAGGAAGTCTCAGTACATCCTTGGGGGCTTCTGATGCGAGACAGAGATCAGGGTTGGATCACTGGCGAGCTGAGAAGTCACCAGGGGATTAGGGTTTGCTTGGAAGAAGAAAGAAGAGGGCGAAGGGTTTTGAAAGATAACTGGGGTTCACACAGATTCTCCTAGAATGACAAGCACATAGCAAAGGGGCTCACACAGATACCCTAGGGATCACACAGATACCCTCAATCACATAGAAAATCAGGGATCACACAGATACCCTGGGCACACAGCTTGCACACAGCAAAGAGAAAACTCAATATTATTTCATTAATCCATGGCATCCAAAAAATACAAGAGGGGGTGGGGTATTTATAGATTCACCCCAGGGTATATGACTTGAGGGCTAAGAAATCCTGACTTGTGGGCCAAGAAATCCTGGTGGACCTGGTCAACAGTGGGCCTTTGTCTTGGACTGGAGCTCTCTCTTGTAGGCTTGGCAGCATGAAAGGGCCTAGGTGCATGAAATCCAGTTATGATTGGGGAGGGCCTGGTGAATCTTCGGGTCTACTTACTCTCCTCTTGAATCTTGACATGAATGAAAATTACAGGACTCAATCTAACTCACTTGATTGGGCTGAAAATAACTAGACTCAACTAAATGGACTCAACTGAATTCAAAATAAAATATACTAGACTCTCGGATCCCCATCATTCTCCTGGGGTGGGGAGAACTCGACTCCATCGAGTCAGGCTCAGCGAGGGTTTGATGGAACCGAAACTAATCAAATCAAAGCAAAAGAGGCTAGGTTCAATTTTTTTTCACCTTTTTTTAATTATCTCTGCTCTAAAAGCTATGCAACTTTGAAAGTCATGCGGTGCTGAAATTCATGCTACTTTGGGAATCGTGTAGCTTTGAGGAGCGTGCATGTTGAAGTCGGCAACACGGGCCGAGAGTGCTTTCACATTCATGCGATGGACTTTTCTTCTCCATGGTTCGAAGGCTGGAACAGGGGAGGTCCTCCGATAGTGAAATCCGGCATGCCTTCACCGGCAAAGGCAAGGGAAGGAAGACAGCGGCACAGGGGTCTGGACGGGAGGAAGGAGGTGGAGCCAGGGAGGTGGTGCGCTAGGGTTCGGGCGGTGCATCGGTGATGACGAACGGGGAGATCGACTGGGTAGCAAGAGGTGGCATGGTCGATGCTATTCCAAAGATTGGCAGCAGCAGGCAAAGAGGAGGGATGGCGAGGTTTGTCGACATCGTCGACAGCGGGAGAAGCCGAACTCGTCGAAGGGAATGATGGTACACCCATCGAATAGGACTTTCGTCACCTGGATCTCTACCATCAACGGCCAGGAGGAGGCCAGGAGCACCACCGCGACAATGAGGATGAGGCGGAGGAGGGCCATCATCACCACCACCTGCTCCAAGGTTCCCAGATCTTGATATCTCGATATGGCTGGAGGCGCCGATTGGATCTGAGCACCACAGCCGATAGGGCTTCTTCATGTCATCGGTGGCCGTGGCTAATTTCCATGCGGCATTCATCATTAGCTGCTTCCGAGAAGTCCTGCCATCGATGGACTTGCAAACGGTCTGCTTCGTTCGGGCCATTGAGAAGGATTTGATGATCTAAAGATGGCTCGTGTGGTCATTTGTTATGGGGGAACACCAGCGGACAGAGGTCTCATGACTAGCACAGACATAGGCTAAAGGGGTAGACAGTGGTGGAAGGATAGTCAAGAGAGAATTGTGGCATTCCTGTTAGAGGCAATCAGAAGGACAGAAATAGGAGGTTCCACGAGATGCCTGAAGATGGTTTGATAATAGGCTCGGAGAGGAAGAAGAAAATACCCTAATCCTCTAGGCTCTGATACCAAGTTGATGCGGGATAGAGATCGAGGTTGGATCACTGGCGAGATGAGAAATCACCAGGGGATTAGGGTTTGCCTGGAAGAAGAAAGAAGAGGACGAAGGGTTTAGAAAGAAAATTGGGGTTCACACAAATTCCCCTAGAAGGACAAGCATATAGCAAAGGAGCTCACATAGATGCCCTAGGGATCACATAGATACCCTAATCACATAGAAAATCAGGGATCACACAGATACCTTGGGCACACAGCATGCACACAGCTCGCATACAGCACGCACACAGCTCACACACAGTAAAGAGAAAACTTAATATTATTTCATTAATCCATGGCATCCAATAAATACAAGAGGGGGTGGGGTATTTATAGATTCACCTTAGGGTACATGACTTGAGGGCTAAGAAACCCTGACTTGTGGGCCAAGAAATCCTGGTGGACCTGGTCAACAGTGGGCCTTAGTCTTGGATTGGAGCTCTCTCTTATGGGCTTGGCGGCATGAAAGGACCTAAATCCAGTTCTGATTGGGGAGGGCCTGGTGAATCTTCGGGTCTGCTTACTCTCCTCTTGGATCTTGACATGAATGAAAATTATAGGACTCGATCTAACTCACTTGATTGGACTGAAAATAACTGGACTCGACTAAATGGACTCAACTGGACTCAAAATAAAATATACTAGACTCTCGGGTCCCCATCAGCTTCTTATCGAAGGAGTAGGTGAAGCAGGAGGTTAACTGTCCCCTCTTTAGGACTAGCATGGTGACGGACTCGTTGAAGTTGTAGATCTCCAGGGTGGTGGTCTTGAACCGGGACACATAGTCCCGGAGGAGTTCTCCGTCCTGTTGTCTGATCGAGAAGAGGCTATTGGCCTCACGTGGCACCTTCCTACAGGTATCGAAGTGCACCATGAACTTCCTCTCCAGCTAGGGGAAGGAGTATATGCTCTCAAGTTCGAGTCTGGAGAACTAGACCCGAGCGACCTTTCATAGAGTGGCCGAGAAGGTGATGCAAAGGAGGGCGTCCATGGCCCCCTAGACCCTTAAGAGGGCCTTGTAACTTTCCAGGTGATCCAGGGGGTCGGTTGTCCCGTCGTAGGGGTCAACCTGTGACATATGGAACCGGCTAGGGATTGGCTCCTCTTAAACTTTCTTCGAGAATGGTGGATGGGTATCGTAACCCATGGGCTCACTAGGGGAGCCCTGAACTTCCATGAACTGGTGGGCTAGGTTTGCCAGCTTGCGCTCATGCTCCAAGAGGCATCTTTCCACTCGGTGGTGGATTGCCTCATCAATCGACCCCTTGGCAGAGGATGCCGGGGGCAAGAAAGGACCGGAGCGGAGGAACTCGCGCCTGAGTTCCCAGCCATATCGGTGCTACTGGAGCAAGTGCGTGCAATGGTTCAAGACTGGGGATCGGCTCCCCCGGTCGGTCGGGTCACGCTGCGGTTGCTTGCCGCATACCTGATAAGCCTTCCGAGAGGGGGATGCTGCATGTAGTGGCCCCTCCCGGAAGGATCACAGGCTAGTGTGGGGATCAGCTGTGCGAACCGCCAAGGTCCCTGGTTGCTATTGTGTTTCCAGGGAATGGTGCTTCTGGTAGAGCTGACGCACTACCGTAGCCAAGAGCTGGACCTGGTGGGCGAATGCGATGTACTGGGGGTCCGCCAGAGGTGGCTGCGATGGAGCAGGATGCTCCCCCTCCGGGCATTGGTTGTTGCGGCGAGGGGGGTCCCCCGCTTGGCCAGCGAAGGCTTCATGGGCTCGCCCCCTTTTTGCTCGTTGGACCTCACTCATCTGAAACTTTGGTTGAATGTAGGTGTGCATATGTGTGTTCATACTTCGTTTGAACCTGGGAGACCCCTTTTTGCTGGGGCGTCGCCCGCCGCTTACCTCAGGATCTTCCCCATGCTTATGGGCATGTGAGATGATGTTTCATGTCGTGGACAAATTGCCATTCCATTCTAGTGGTATGGAAGCTACCATTCGTGCTGACATTCCTTCCGGTCGCTCCCTTTTGGGCAATTTTGCAGGACCTCGATCGATGGGTCACCGCCTCCTAGATCTGGGTGTGCTTGACTTCCAATTTTGGAGGGTACAGACGGTTGGTGGAGAATGCAGAGCCTCGATCGGAGGATTCCTTCCACTCCGGTGAAAGTGGCCGCTTGGGTTACTATCACGGCCTGGCAGGCATCTTTTCGTGGTCCTCAAGCATCGGGCCATCGTTCAGGGAGAGTGACGACCTCCTTCAGCAATAGATCTCTTTATCCGAGGTGGAACCGATCTGGAGAGGCAGAGCTCGATTTTAGCCTCGGCATCTCGACCCGAAGGGAGCACGGTCTAGCAAAGGATAGGCGAAGCTTGACTTCGGCCTCGGCGTCTCGACCCGAAGGGAGTGCGGCCGGGCCAAAGAGTCCAAGCTAAGATGTTCCATGTGGCAGCTTTACCCGATGTGACGTCTGACTGGGGCCACATGTCAGCGATCCCGCCACATCAAGTACTTTCTTGGATTATTAACTCAATCTAATTAATAATTAAGTGAAGCCCATAAAAATATTTTTAAAGTTTTTCCTTTACCAACTTCCCATATTACTCTTTAAGTCCTTTGACTTACTATGAATTTGGTGTAGGGTCTTCTTGCAATTTAGTCCCCTTATTCTTTTTTTAATATCCCTTTTTTCTTTTTGTAAAAGAGAGTCTAGTGCAATGTATTAACCTCTTAAACCTTAGCATCCTCACCTTTTGATGCGAACCATAATGCTACCTTAGATGAAGGGGCCCGGTTACTTAGTAAGGTACCGTACTTTAATAAATCTCTTGACATTCCCATCTTTTAACATGAAGCACAATGCTTATTTAAGCAAAGGAGACCGGTTACTTAGTAGGAGTTTAAGAAAAACTATAAGATGAGACTGACTCTCTAACAAGTCTCTTGGCATCTCTAGCTTTTGACACGAATCATAATACTTATTTAGGTGAAGGGGCCCGGTTATTTTGTAAGATAATATTAAAATCTTTTTTTTTAAAAAAACTTTTGACATTCTAAGAAAGACTTTTGTATACCTTGACCTTTCCACCCATATCCCTATAAAGTAGATTTTTTCATCGAGATCAATTATCAAAAGATTTTGGAATTGCTTCAATTTTTTTTTTTAAACTAAACCCTACCATTTATTGAGTTTCTTTAATAATTTGCCCTCTCAATATCTCTAAGATTATTTAAAGCATTAATCATACATTGATTAGGGAGCCTATTTAATTTCAAATCAAGACAATAGTCAAGTCCATAAAACTAATTATTTCTGATCATACTCGAGGACTTCATTAAATTAATTTACTTCCCTCCCAAGTTAGTTGATATTATCCTAAATAGAGAAAGGAAAGTAAAATAAAAAGGATAAAAAGAAGAGATGCCACCTAGGGTTAGTTTGCTTTGAAATTGGTCTAGGATGAGGGTGACTTGTAGATGTCCTTCCAAATCTTCAGGGTAGAGTAACTTTAGTTAGAAACCTAAAAAATAAAGAGAAAAGAAATTAAAAAAATTAGATTGTCTCCCAATAAGTGCTAAGTTTAACATCTTCAGCCAAACTAAGTAGATCATTTTAATTATTTCAATTGATATGTCCATTAAATTTCTAGGTTCACCTAGCTATCATGGATGGTTAAATGAAGTCCAATTGGTAATATTCTGTACTAGATTTCTTTGATATGTTATTTGTTGATCTACATGATGATTAAGAGGTGGCTTAGGTTGCAGGATAAGTATTGATTCTAATGTTGGGCTAGGTTAATGTCCGAGGACTTTATAAATTGCTCACATTATCTAATCCATGGTGGGTCTAATAGATTACTTAGCTTCTCTACATCATTGATTCTAGTACAATTCAAAAATTTACGTGAGGGATTTTGATGAGGGCATCATCAAGTATAAAATTTGATGCATGCCCAATCTTTTTTGGAGCAGATAGATATATTTATTTTTTATTTTACCTAGGTATATGGGGATTGGGTTTATTTTTATTTTACTTGCATCTAGTTCATGCACAGATTCAAAGCATGGAACTAGATTAGTTTCGATTATTTTAAAATTTATTTTAGATTAGTCTATTTATTTTAAATTAAATCTGAAGTCCTAGAGTTTTGGTCGAGTTGATCTCCAATTTGTTGGGGACTAGAGTCTATTTAAAAAGGTCCTATTATTAGAATAAATCATCAAAAAATTAATAAAAGTATTTTGGGTTTTTTCCTGATTCCCTTCTCTCCCCTATTATTCTTCTCTCTTCTTCTTTTTCTCCCTTCTCTTCTTCTTCCTCCACTACCTTTTCTCCCCTTCTTTCCTTGGTTCTTCTTCTTCCCCTGTTCTTTGCCTCTTCTTTTCTCTTCTTCTTATTCCTCTTCTCAACTTCTCCTTCTTTCCCTCCCTTAATCTCTTTCCCTTCATTGCTATTCTAAAAGGGCCTAAGACCATATCTCCAACCCAATCTCAACCAACTCTACCATCAAGCCATTTACCACTATCATAAGCCATCTCTCCCCACCACCAAGCCAACCCCTAGTCTAGAGCTGCCATCACCACTGCCTCTCGGATCCATTGGTGACACATATTTTGGTTGCCGACAACTCCATCTCTATCAGCCTTCTTCCAGGTCAAAGCCTTCCTTCCAATCCACCTCCCATGCCCGTGCCACCAACCGTGCCCCACCCGCACCTTCTCCACCTTTGTCCCACCACCGGTGTTTCTTTTCAATCACCTCTATTGCCATTGACAAGGTTGTGCTGCCTCTGATCGCCTCACCCCGTCAGTCCATCTTCACCGATTGACATCTTTCCCCCTTTCTCTATTCATAAAGCCTCCCATCAATCGGACACCACCTACCCTTCTCAGTTGCTCGATGCCTCCCATTCATGAGGGACTCACCTCTAGCCACTGACATCCATTGACGCCAACTCCTGAATGGCCAAACTCCTTCCCCCTCTTCATGCACCTGTGCTGCCATGCCACCATGCCATCTAAGCCACATCCCATGCTACCCTGCCGACCTTGCCACCGTGCCTTTTCATCTTAGCATCATCCACCTCTGAGCTTGCTATGGCCCTGCCAGTCATCTCCGCGAGTAGCCCGCTCAACCTCTCCTTTGGTTTGCAACCTTGGGAAGGTCCATTCTGCACAAACGTGAAAGCAAGAGAAAGTTTATTTTGCACACTTTTTGGAGCAAATCCCAAGCCCATTGCCAACTTTGTACATTGGGCTATTTTGGGCTAATTTGGATTAATTTTGTTGACTTTGGACTATTTTGAGATTTATTAATTAGGCTAACTTAAATTTATTAGTTGGCTAATCCATCTTTAATTGTATGACCCAGGTTCAAAGATTCTCACTTGATTTACTTATGAACCATTGGCCGGATATCCTGGCAACCTCTAGATTAATATTCCTCTTCCACGAAGCTATGACATCCCGTACTTGATGAGACTTCTTCATGATTTAGATTAGGATTTAAAATCATTGCTAGAACTTTATCTTTATTAGTTATCATATTTTTAATTTAGTTAGATTCAAGTTAATTGAATTGAATAACCCTAACCTAATGGCCATTTCTTAACAACCAATGATCCAACTTCTGAAAACTTTTGACTGTGCATGCCGATCGGGTCACTTCCTATATCAGACCTTAATTTTAACTGGATCTAAATTAGTTTTATTCTTGCTTGCCTTGATTATTTATTTTTATTTACTTTAATTACTTATTTATTTTATTTGTTGATCACTATAAATGGTCATTAGGTTTAGGAAAGCTAGCCCATCCCGTATCAGCTTTCTTTTGGTATCAGAGCATAATTTAGGTTAGGTTAAGAATATTTGCATTATATTAATTAGAAAAATTTTAATATTCATATTTAGTAGTCTACATATTCGGTGCATCTTTTAGTATTTTAGGAAGTCCCATCTTTAGAAAACTTAGAAAATTATAAAACTTAGTTTGTTAGAAAATAGACTCGAAATTGAACATTTCTATGTTTGCGGATTTGTGAGATTGCCCTAAATTAATGCCAGTTTAAACTTGAGATTCTAAGTTCCCTACTCTTAGAATTCTGTAACCTTTAGTTTTGAGCCATCTCTGTTCAAATCCTATATCCCATTTCTAGGAGTGTCAAAAAATTAAAAAATTGATGGCTTTAGAAACTAGACTCGATTTTAAAAAAAAACTGTGTGAAAATATGTGAACCTACTTTAGGACTCATGCTAGTTTGACCTAAGATTTCTGAGTTATGTGCATAAAAATCTTCAAACTATAGAATTGCATAATCTCTATTCTTTCATCGATTCCCATTAATAGGATTGTTGAAAAATTATAAAACTTATAGATTTAAAAACAAGATTTGATAAGGAAAATATTTATGTTTGATAATTTTAAAAATTGAATCCTAGATTGATTACCAAGTTTCACTAGAATATTGGTTACTACACCCTGAAAATCCTACTAAAAATTCAGTCTATGCAGTCCCTAAAAATGTCAATTCCTAATCCTAGAAATATCCAAAATTTTGAATTTTAGGTTGTTGAAATTTTCACTCATCAAAAAATCTGACCTTACTTTAAAATATGTGAAAACACTCTCCTAGGATAACCAAATAGCTGCAACCCTTCAAACCCTTACTGAAAAATTAATAATCTAACTGGCATTTGTCAAAAGTATGGAGTAAGGCTAGAAAACTTGGAAGAAAATCGAGAAAATAATGCCCAAATTTGGAATACCCCTCCTAGGCTCATAGCACAACAAGAGATCCAAAATTTCAATGGGAATAGAAATCGGGTGATTCGACATCATCAAGATTTTATTAAACAAGATGAATGAATTTTGCAAACTGTTAAGGTTGAAGCCCCGAGCTTTCTGGGTCGACTGGATCCCAAAGAGTACATCAATTGGGAGTAGACATGGACCACTATTTTGAGTGGTATGATATGTCCAAAGAAAGAAAAATTAGGTTTGCTAAAATGAAATAATTAGGTTAGGCCAAAATATATTAGAGTAACATTGAGTGATTGGCCATGCGTAGAAGACACGAACCTATTAGGACCTAGGTTGAAATGAAAGATAGAATTAATGAAAAGTACCTATCCATATCCTACCACCAACGTCTCCTTGATCAAAGGCAATGACTGACCTAGGGCAATAAAATTATTAGTGAATAACAGGATGATCTGAGGGTCTATGTACTAGAGTCCATATATTATTTCTTTCAAATTGGTTAAGTTCTTCGTGCATTGCCATCATTCAATTAGGATCATTTTCTGCTTCTTCTATGCTATTTGGTTCTACTTGTGAAACAAATGCTAGTAGTCATGTGCATCTCTAAGTGATGACCTAGTTCTAACACCTTGTGAGGAATCACCAATAATTAAATCTTTAGGGTGTGATGTTATAAACCTCCATTCCTTTGGTAAATCACCATGATCTTTGCTTACCATTTCTTCTCTTTCTTCCACTTGTTTGTCCTTTAGGCTCATATCCTCCATAGCTTTGTTGATTGTACCTGTATCATTATCAATGCACTCTTCTTTTCTAGAAGGTGAGGGGTTAGATTCATCAAATATAATATGAACAGATTCTTCAACAGTCAATGTTCTTTTATTAAATACTCTATATGCTTTGCTAGAAGTAGAATAACCGAGAAATATTGCTTCACCAGATTTAGCATCAAATTTTTCTAGGAAATTGATGCGGGACAAGGGGGGCTAGGAGGATCGTTGGAGAGCTGAGAAGTCTCCTGTGATTAAGGTCAAAAAGGTAGAAAAATATATGGGGGCAAGAAAGATGGATACTCTATGGACTTGGGACTTACCTTCACGGAGAGACGTCGCACCTTTAGGGCATCCCACCCACCCCACTATATGTAGTCTAGGGCATCCCACCCATCTCACTACATGCGGAGCCTAGGGCATCCCATCCAAATCGCTACCTGGGGCCGTGAAGGAGAAGCTCCAAGATCATAGAAGGGACTCAGCAAGGAAGAAGATAACTAGGGCCTCACGCCCCTCGATGCTCGAAAGCAAAGGTAGTGGGGTCTCACACCCCTCGACACCCGTAGGTGAAGGAAAGACGGGCCTCATGCCCACTCGAACCAAGAGCACTCTTTTCAAAAATTCATATTGCCAGACGATAGACTCCTCTGGATGCACGCCCAGCCCAATCCTCATCATTCGCTGCTTTCCCTGATCGGAGAGGTCCACGATCATCAGACTCCTCTGGGTCGTGCTGTCGTCTTCCTCCCCAACGACGTTGCCAGCCATCATCTTCACCTCCAAGCACCAGCTCCTTCGAGATCACCGGTGAAGCCTCGCTGGATTCCCTCTATGAAGACCCCTATTCCGGCACAGCACTAACATGAACGCTACATGGTTTTTGGAGCTGCACGACTTTTGGAGCTGCATGATTTCCAGCATGCATAATTCTCAAAGCAGCGGGAATTTCATAATTGCACAGATCTCAGAGTAGCCAATAAAAAAAGAAAATATGAGGAAAAAATATAGAATTTATTTGGAAAAAAAAAGTGAAGAAGCTTGTCTTTTTTGTGATTGGTTCCAGTTCCATGAAACCCCCGCTGACCAAAACTCAACGGAGTCGAGTTCTCCCCATCGCAGGGGAATGATGGGGACCGAGAGTCTATGTTATTTTATTTTATTTGAGTCCATTAGTCCTATGTCACTTGAATCAAAGTGAGCCAATTGAGTCCTATAATAAAGTTGACAACTGAGTCTAGTTGAGTCCACTTAGTCAGGTCTAGTCTTTTAGTCTAGTCAAGTCCAATCAAGTCAATGTAGGTTTCATTTTGGTCATGTACAAGAGGAGATTTCGTAGCCAGGAGATTCACCAGGCTCCCCCAACCAGAGCTGGCCTTCATGCACCTGGGCCCTTTCATGCCGCCAAGCCCGCAAGAGAGAGCTCCAGTCCAAGACAAAGGCCCACTGTTGACCAGGTCCACCAGGGTTTCTTGGCCCATAAATCATGGTTTCTTAGCCCTCAAGTCATGTACCCTGGGATGAATCTATAGATACCATCCCTCCCCTCTTGTATGAAGTATCTTTTTTCTCATTAATACAACTTAAAATTGAAAGTTATTTTGTCTGAGTTTTTCTCTCCAGATTGGAGTGGGTGTGATGCCCGGGTTCCCTATTCCTGAGTGCATGCCCTAATCCCCTGGTGACTTCTACGCTCGCCAGCGATCCCCCGCTTCCCGTCCTGCATCAGTTATCATTTCCATTATTTAGTACAAAGCATTTACAACCAAAAACATGAAAATAATGAATACTAGATTTTCTATCATTCCAAACTTCAAAGGGGTTTTCTTTAAAATAGGTCTTATCAAAACACGGTTCAAAATATAACAGGCGGTGTTCACAGCTTCTGCCTAAAAGTATCTTGGAAGATTGCCTTTGTTGCCCAGTGATGATGCAACCCAAGAGGGGGGCTGAATTGGGTTTTAAAAATTATTTAAACTATTTCAATGAGTATAAAATAAGTATGTACCAATTCAAATCAAGTACTTATATTTTGTCAAAGTGTTTGCGTGCTTAATGAAAATATGCAATAGAATTAACAAAGTAAATGCAAGAGTAAATAAGCAATAAATAATAGAAATCATAAATACAAGAATATATAGTGGTTCAGTGCACTCCAAGGCACCTACATCCACTCTCCAAGTTTTCTTGAGTATTTCACTATAATCACCAAGATTACAGTCGATTAGTTTTTCGGGCTCACTAATCAAAACCCAACTTATTTTTTTGGCCTCACAAGTCAAAACTTCTTGTTGGTTTTATAACTTAGGCTAACCAATAACCTTCGATGATTTTATAAGCTTACCTACAACCTATATTGGTTTTACGGGATCACCAACACTTATGTTGGTTTTACATAAAGGCTAACCAACAAGCTCTTTGGTTTTTCAAGGCTCACCAAAAATCTTGATACAATAATATAAGAATGAAAGTAAAAAATATAATAAAGCTTTTTAAAATAAAGCAATTATCTCTTTGAAGCCCTTAGATGATGTTGAAGAAGCTTATCTTCAATTTGTTGAAGCCTTTGAATGAAGCTTGATGTCGTGGACTTGGATCAATTCTCTTATCTTTGGAAGCTTGAAGGCTTAAATTACTTAACTCTTGAGTCCTTGAAGGATATTCAATGATCTCACCAAAGGATTGCTTCCCCATTTAATTTTTGGTATTTATATAGCTCTCCAAACCATAGATGACCATTTATAATCATTGGAGATGAAAAACTAGCCGTTTGAAGCAAGTTGGAATCAATTCTACACTTCTGAAAAACTAGCCATTACACCAAATATCGATACTTGAATTTGATGAGTTGACACTGGAGTTCTTCATGAGTCAACACTTGATTTCTTCATGAGTTGACCTGTGAGTTGACACTTAGGTCAACACTTGAGTCAGCTCAAGGCAAAAAATTCTGGATTAACATAATTCTGTATTTTTCTTATTCTCAGGCCTTGAGTCAACACTTTGACATCTTCATGAGTCGACACTTGAGTGTGCCAATGCTAAAACTTGTTGAAACTTCTCCAAAATCAAACTTTAAGTCATTCCAAGTCGTCCTTATATTCCAAAGTCCTTATAACTTGAAATTTCATAAATTTGAAGGACTTCTTAAACTAAAATATAAGCATTTTGTTCTTTCAACTAATATGAGTACTTAATTTGATAGACACACTAAAACAAATAATTAGTACTCATATATACTTAAGTATTTTGTCAATCATAAAAATCAAGACCAGAGTCAACGACCTTCACATAACATGGTTCGAGCCATCTCTTCCAATGTCCTATTCTTCCTCTCTACAACACCATTTTGCTATGGTGTTCTAGAGCGAAGAAGTTGTGATCAATGCCATGCTAAGTGCAATATTCATCAAAATATTGATTTTCAAATTTTGTGCCATTATCACTTTTAATAGAGATAAGTGAAAGATTTTTCTGGTTTGAAACTTTCTTATGAAATTTTTGAAAAACTTTAAAAGCTTCATCTTTGTGTGCAATAAATAAAACCCAAGTAAATCTCAAAAAATCATCTACTATCACAAGTCCATATTTCATGCCACCTAGTCTTGTGGTCCTAGTTTGTCCAAATAGGTCCATGTATAGTAGCTCTAAAGGTTTAGAAGTAGAAACCATATTTTTTTAATTTAAAATTGTTCCTAGTTTGTTTACCAAATTGGCATGCATCACAAACATGTTCAAAATTAACTTTAAATTTTGGTAAACCTCTAACTAGATCTTTGGAAATTAATTTAGCTATTGTATGCATGCTAGCATAACCTAATCTTCTATGTCAAAGTAAGCTAAACTCCTTGGTTTTAGCATTCATTGCCACAAGACTTGTACTATTAGATATGGCTAGATCATTTAAATCTACCACATATATGTTTCCAAGTCTATGACCAATGAGCTTAGTGCTAGAGTCAAGTGAGTTAGTTACTATGCATATTGAAGATTCAAAGACAACCTTAAAGCCTCTATCACATAATTTTATACTTGATAAATTATGCTTCAATTTGTCAACTAGCAATACATTTTCAATGAATGTAGAAGGGGTAATTCTGATCTTACCAATGCTAATGATCTTCCCCTTATCGTTGTTGTTGCCGATCTCACCGCCGTGGCCTGTAGCTTCAAAGCTGGTACCAGTCTCGGACCGTCTCGCCTTGAGGACTCCGAGCTTCTGGTCCTGCAAAACAAGGTCAGAAACCCTGGCCAGAGGTCCCGACGAGGGAGCTCCGACGATCAAGTTAGAAAATGGCAAGATGGAACAGAATCCCTAAGGTGGATCCCCGAAGGAGTCCCAAACTTAGAGAAGGTCTTAACAAAAGAGGTCTTAGGAAGAGTGGAAATTGGGCCGAGCTCTTTCACCGAGCTTACACCGAGGGACCCCTTTCAGGTCCTTGGATCCTACTCTTGGTGCCTTACTTTTTCCCAGCCTTTTTTCCACTTACCTGGCCATCCGCTCTTCCCATCCTTTTATCCCATCACATTGCCTCCGGCTCCCGCCCCCCGGGAGGCTCCCCCTCAGCCTTCACTTTTTCCTCTTTCTCTCTCCTTTCCTTTCCCCTTCGGGTCCGGGAACCCGATCACCCCCTTGTCTTGCTTGCCGAGCCTAGCGAGAAAAAGGGGAGAGGGAAGATACTGGCCAGGCCTTGGGCCGAGCGCGGGTGCTCTCCTTCCCAGGTATTGACAATGTTCATTGCTGGCTCTTGCCTGCCAGGGTTCCGCTTCTCGGTTGCGGAACACGTCGGGCCAATGTAAATGAGGTTTCGTACGTCACTGCAGACCATATCGGCGCTCCTTGCGAGGCATGGCGCGCGCTGCCCGAGTGGCGACTTTGAAACTCGTGCCCCTACTTCCCGGAGGCCTCACTATGCAGGGCCGGCTTCGGCCGAGGTGGACCCCTCCTGGGCGGACACCTGGCATAGCGGCAGGGGAGTGCTCGACTTCGGTCAAGGTGGATCCGTATCCGGGTGCCATCTGGCGAAGGAGCAGGAAGGCCCGGCTCGACCTCGGTCGGGGTGGAACCGTCTCCGGGCGCCACCTGACGAGGGAGCAAGGGGCCACCAGCTTCGGCTGAGGTGGACCCCTCCTAGGCGGACACCTGGCGGAGCGGCAGACGAGTGCTTGACTTCGGCCGAGGTGGACCCATATCCGGGCATCATCTGGCCAAGGAGCAGGAAGGCCCGGCTCGACCTCGATCGAGGTGGAACCGTCTCCGGGCGCCACCCGACGAGGGAGCAAGGGGCCGCCGGCTTCGGCCGAGGTGGACCCCTCCTAGGCAGACACCTGGCGGAGCGGCAGAGGAGTGCTTGACTTCGACCGAGGTGGACCCGTATCCGGGCGCCATTTGGCCAAGGAGCAGGAAGGCCCGGCTCGACCTCGGTTGAGGTGGAACCGTCTCCAGGCGCCACCCGGTGAGGGAGCAAGGGACCGCCAGCTTCAACCGAGGTGGACCACTCCTGGGCGGACACCTGGCGGAGCGACAGAGGAGTGCTCGACTTCGGCCGAGGTGGACCCCTCCCGAGCGGACACCTAGCGGAGCGATAGAGGAGTGGCCGAGGTGGACCCGTTTCGATCTAGCTCGCCGAAAAAATTCACGTGGTTCGGACCACGTCCGGCGGGACCTGAGACACGCCACATCAGCGTAATAGCCATATCAGTTGTCACCAAAAGTGACCATTCCTCCATCCTTCATTTCTATGGTGATGAATTGTTCTTTGTCACCCATCAAATGTCTTGAACAACTGCTGTCTAGATATCATTTTTTCTTGGAATTTTGGGTTGCAAGACAATCCTCATCCTCAAGACCCATCAAATATATATTAGCTATCTTGATAGTCTCTTCTTTTTCATTTGATGTAGACTCCTCGCTATCGCTCCAAGTTGCAACCATCACTTTCTTCTTCTTCTTTTTGTAGGCTTTCTTCAAAATGGGACAATCGGAACGGAAGTTCCCCGGCTTCCTACATTCATAGCAGATAGGCTGTTGCTCTTTGTCTCTTTCTTTTTTCTTTTCTTTCTCTTTGCTGTGTTTCCCCTTTTTATAATACTTTCTCCAATATCTTGCCTTTCTTCTACCCATAAATTTCTTGAATCTTCTCACGACTAGAGCAATATCATCGTCTTCAAGTTCATTTTCGGAGGTGGGGCTTTCTTCTTCTAATTCTTCTTCTTGTTTCTTTAATTCTGTAGCAGCTTTGAAGGCTATCAATTTTTTCTTCTTGATATCATCTTCACTTCTATGCTGCATTGTAAGTTCATGCATGATCAATGATCCAAGGAGCTCATCCAATGGTAGAGTGTTCAAGTCCTTAGCTTCCTAGATAGCAGTGACCTTCAGATCCCATTTATCTAGAAGTGATCTCAAAATTTTCTGTACAAGGTCTGTATTTGAGTATATCCTACCAAGACTCTTTAGACCGTTAATAATATCTGTAAACCTTGAGAACATGGCAGATATAGTTTCATTTGGTTTTATTTTAAATAACTCATAATTATGAACAAAAATATTGATTTTAGAAGTTTTGATTTTGGAGGTTCCTTCATGGGTTACTTCAAGTTTATCCCAAGTTTTTTTTGCAAACATACAAGTAAAAATCTGGTTAAACTCATTGGCGTCCAAAGCACAATATAAGAGATTCGTTGCTTTGACATTCAACTCACCCATCTTCATGTCATGTTCATCGTATTCCTCTTCAGGCTTTGGGATGTCTATGCTATCAACCTTCTTTATGGGAGTGTGATGTCCTTTTAGAATTGCTTTCTATAATTGAAAATCTACTGCTTAAATATAAATTTTCATTCGCGCTTTCCAGTAGGTATAATTTGTGCCTGTGAAAAGTAGTCTATTTGTAGATTGGCCTTTGGCCAAAGAGGTACTCATAGGGTTTGCCATAAATCTTTTATCTAAGTAAATTTCAGAGATACTGCTCTGATACCAGTTGTTGCCCAGGTGGCTTACCCAAGAGGGGGGGGTAAATTGGGTATTTAAAATTTTTCACAAAAATGTGCTCTTTTAAAAGGTTAGTGTGGTGAGTGATGTGATTTAAGTTTGAATAGCAAAAGCAAGTAAAGAACACAAAAACCACAAGCACAAACACCAGCAATTTATAGTAGTTCGGAGCAACCTAGGTCCTACATCTACTATCCAAGATACCACTTGGGATTTTCCCTATATTCACCTCGGAATGCAGCCGATTTGTTTTACACCGGACTCATAAACCAAAACACAATCTTGGTTTTACATCAGGATCACCAAGAACCCAATATAATGTTAGTTTTTCTGGGCTCACTAACAACCCAAAACAATCCCCAAGTTATAGCTCATGCTGTACTTGGAACAACTCAAATAAAGAGTTAAGAAATGGAGCAACAATAATGACAAACCAAATGTTGTCGAATAGTTGCAGTTGATGCTCTTTGAGAAGCCTTCTTGATTGCTCCTTTAATGCTCTTCAAGGCTTCCAAGCTTCTTTAATGAATGACTCAAGTAGCTGATGGGAAGTAGGTGAAGACTCGAGTGCTTTCTTGAATACTCTCTTGGATGTTTAATGTTCTTCTCTCAAAAATTCATCCCTTTTCCAAAAAGTTCTTCTAAACTTGTTTAAATCCCTTATTTATAGTCTCTTGAACTGATTCTAGTTAGATATGATGATTGTAGAGCCTTGGAAATCGAAACATGACCGTTGGAGCACTTTTTAGATTCAAAAAATTGATTTTGGAACTAGCTGTTGTGCACCTGAAATAGGGATTCGAGTCATCTCGGTTGGGTCGAGTCGGCTTGAATTCTCAATCATGTTGAAAGTGACTCTGGTCGAGTCGGCTCTTCTTAGTCGAGTTGACTTGCTTGACTGATTTTCTCAAAACTGATTTTTCCATACTCTGGAAGAGTCGGCTTGGTTGCAAATGAGTCAGCTCGGTTGCACATGAGTCAGCTCGGTTGTCCGACTTCAGAAAATTGAATATTTAATATTCTGGACAAGTCGGCTCGGATGTCTGCATGCCAGAAACCTTTGTGCCATGCCAGAACAATGAGTCGGCTCTCTTGCTTGAGTCGGCTCGAGTAACTTAAGTCCAAAAGTGTCCAAACTTCTTCCAAAAGCTTCCAAGGACTTCCAAACTTCTTCCAGTCTTAATCTAAGTGATTTAAACATAAGGATTACATAGAATTGCCCTCTTTACAAAATGTACACTTAAATTATTTAGGGCTTTTCATTATTTGACCACTTTTCATGATTATATTGATTTACTATATAGATTACTAAAATGTAGATAGAATTATTATTCTTTTGACACATTCTACAAAAACTTCTCAAACATTCAAAAATATTAGTAACAAATATATGCTCAATGTTTTGTTATCATCAAAATCATTCCAGGGATCAATAATGATGAAAATATTCTTTTTTATAAAAAAGATTTTGATATCTCATGGCTTGTATTATGACATCCCTTGACTGAGTTATAACATCCCCATATCATAAGACCGAGAGATATTTTTATCATTAAAAAATTTTAAAAATCTTTTAATGATGAAAGTATACTTGGCTTTATGGCATCTTGTGAATAAGATTGTAACACCCTGTTCACAAAAGGATATCATAAAGGGAGGATATTATCATCATTCAAACATGCATTTACTTTTTCATTGAAAATTTTGAATGATGAAAATGCTCTCCTTTATGATACTTCTTTTTTAATAATGTATCATAACCCTATTTATAGGATGCCATAAGGTCAAAGATATTTTTGTCATTGAAGATTTTTTTAACTTTTTTCAATAACAAAAATATTTCTCGATCTTATGACATTAGTTATGATACCCGCCAACAATTATCATAATTTTTTTATAAAAGAAAGACATTTTCATTATTTAAGTTTTTTAAATGAAAAAATAATATTGCAAACATTAAATATGGTGTTGAAAGGCAAGGTGTATGTGGCCTTTACATGGTCCAATCATATTTGGTGGAGTTTTTTTGTCTACACCATTCCGATGGACAAAGAATTATTCATTTTTGGAGTAGGCAAAAAAAAAGGTGATTGTTGCTTTTTGCAGTATTTTGGAGTGATTATGTTATTTGCAATTTTGTGATGCGCATAGAAGAGGAATCTCTGATTTTGAGACGCAGAAGTAGCTGAAAGGCGAGAGATAAGTTAACGAACTCATTAATGCCCACTAAGGCTTTTTTTTTCTTTACCAAAACTCTCATATTTAAATTTTTATTTTGATGCCTGCATCTTAATATTCAATTTTTCTTCATTTGTTTATTTGTAGAGAGAATAATAATTGTTGTGTCCAAACAAATTACAATAAAACTTGGGCTTAAACTATATCAAATGAGAACAGGTTGAGCTAATTAATCTTCATTTTCTTGGAGGCTCTATGCATAGAAGTGCTTATACTCCCAAGCTCATCGATGGTGTTTGGACTAGACATATGTGATCTGAAGAAAAATTGAGTGGAAGGAGTTTTTGGAATCAGAATCCCTTTCTCCATCGTGCTCAATGATATTTATAGGCCTCAAACCTATCCGATTCCAGCCAACTCCAGCTGTAAATAGTTAGTTTGTTAAGACATGAACAGGTGCAGCAAACATTATCCACAGTTGGTCAGCCATTTTCCAGATGTTGAATAATCTCGCACCACTTGAACATTAAACAGCTTCGCTTCTCCTGGGCATTAGTCGGCTCAAGGCCTTTTGGGCATTGCTCAGTTTTATGCCTCTTGGGCGTTGATCAGCCTTATGCCTCTTGGACATTAATCGGCTTTACACCTCTTAGGCGTTGATTAGCCTTATACCTCTTGGGCATTGATCAACTTTATACCTCTTGGACGTTGTCAGCCATATGCCTCTTGGGCATTGATCGGCTTTACGCCTCTTGGGCATCGATTGGCTTTACGCCTCTTAGGCATCGATCAACCTTATGCCTCTTGGGCATCGATCGGCTTTACGCCTCTTGGGCGTTCATCAGCCTTATGCCTCTTGGGCATCGATAGGCTTTACACCTCTTGGGCATTGATCAGCCTTATACCTCTTGGGCATTGATCAATCAGATTCAAATCCCCACCAAATCAGTATAAGTAGACCAAACATGTCGTATCCTAATACTAGTCCTCCCAATTTATGAATTCATTAATTGAAAATCACAAACTGTCAGAAGCTTCCATTCTTGGGCAGCATGCTTTGATGACATGTTAATCTCTGATAGGGGAGGCGGTTATAAAAACCAACAGCCATGTTCTGCCATCATCATTGCAATTTTTGAAATCCATAAAAGGTTGAAAGATCTTCGTCATAAAATAAATGCAAACATCCCATCAGCAGCATGTTGCCGTCATATTACGAATGGTCATTTCGACTCTTTGAAAAACTATTTCTTTTTACCAGATATTACGACCAGGTGGCAAGATCTGGATCAATCCTGTTATTCGAGAAAAATCTCAGACCATTGAAGGATAGTATATAAGCACCATCTTTCCCAGGAAAATAGGTTTTCCACCATTTCAGTTTCTTCACCTTAGGAGAAAAAGAAACCTCTCAGGTCAGCCTCTTTCGTTCTTTACCTTTTGTTTAAGTTAATCTTCCTTCGTTCCTTCCTTTCTTTATGGCTAGAATCTTAGAAGTTAGTCATACTGGTAACCCTGAAGAATCCACTTCCCAGAAATAGAAAAAACAAGCCGAATCAGTGAAAATAGGTGATGTTAGGTCTTCTTTGACAGAACACCGAATTTTAGCATTGAAGCAGTATTATAATATTTCAGACGATTATGCTGTAGTTCTTCCGAATCCTAAAGAGCAAATAGATCGGCCTCCACCTGGTAGCCTGACAATTTATGAAGAACATTTAAGAGCTAGTCTTAGATTTCCAATTCATCCCTTTTTCCTTACAATCTTCAGATTATATCGCGTATTACCAGCCCAATTAACTCCCAATAGTATCCGAATAATCTGCACGTTCTTGATTCTTTGCAAGGATGTAGATATAGTCCCCAAAACTTTCCTTTTCACTACTTTGTTCGTACTGAAGCAGGATTTCCACGGCCATGGGTGGTGGGTAATTAATCCATGCCATGGTCGAAAATTTATTCTGGGGCTTCCTTTGGCCATTCACGGTTGGAAGCCTTATTTCTTCTACATCGTTTCCAAAATCCCTTGGGATTTCACCATTAGCCATAAGGAACCCCGATTAACTCCTAACAATGGCAAGAAAATCCTGACAGTCAATCAAGAAGATTATGGAAGCTCACGGGGATGGAGATTCCCCCGATAAAAGAACTTTTTGATGAAAGAGGGTTTTTTTCGGCGAAAATCAGCCCTAAACCTTCTTTAGGTATTTTTATTGTTGATATTATCTCTTCATTTCTTCTCTGATAATCAGCCTCAATATTTGACTTCTCAATCATTGCAGATACATCAGTCATGGTGGATGTTCAGAAACATCAAAAATTATCGAAGAAAAGAAGAGCAGAAACCACCCACTCCGACCAAGAAGAAGGAAGAATTAAGAGACTGAAGAAAATAAAACCGACAACTTCAATAGCTTCAGTGGTCTCAACAGATCCTATTTCTTCGTTACTAATAGCAAGTGTATCGGAAGATGACGAAGTACCATTATCGGCATCTCTTCAACCTCTAGTACAAGAAAGATGACCAATGAAAATTTCAGGAGCTGGTCCGTCATCATTTTCTACTGACCAAACCGATAAGGGAAAAGCTTCGATGATGGAGGAAGAAGAGAGTACCAGCTGCAGATGTCACAGCCAATTTTCATGTATACGCCGATGACTCGGGTCTGAATGACCCAATGCTGGCTTATCACCTTTTGAAGTCTATCATCATTCTGAGAGACTGGGAAATAACTAAATCCTAGAAAATTGATCATACTATTCTATTACTTCATCTAACACTGTTGAAGGTATGGAATCAACTTGTACTTTAAACAATTAAAGAGTTAATCATTTTTCTTTCTTTATCAAGTCTGACCAATTTTGATATGCAAATAAACAGCTCATCCATGGGATCAGCATCATGGATGAAAGTTTGAAAAATTTTGATCAATTCTACCAAACTATGTGCAACGAGGTGAACGTTGCAAGGGCGGAAAAGGATGTTGCTGAGGAGTTAAAAAATGCTATGAAAAGGAAGCTAGATGAAACAGCAACCAAAACATCAGCTCTAGAAGCAGAGCTAAATAAGGCATGATCAAAAATAAACATCATGGAATCAAAGCTAAAAAAGAAGAAAAAGAAAATCCGATCGATATCCATTAATTTGGAGAAAGCCGAAGGAAAAATCTTAGCGGTTGAAAAGAAAGCTTTGGTAGCTGAAGAAAAAGCTTTAACGGCAACGAAGAAAATTGAACAAGCTATTGAAGAGGCCGTTAATAAAGCCATGAAAAAGTATGTTCAATCAAAAGCCTTTGAAGATAAACTCCATGAAGCGGGGGTCAAAGCTATGACCATGGCCGCGCTGACTGTTTAAACAAAGTAAAGAAGTTTTACCCCGACCTAGATACTTCAAAAATATAGGAAGACTCCAATGAAAAAGATTCTGATGAAGAAAATCAGGTCGGAGAACCAGTCAAAGATCAAGTTGAAGAACCAGTCAGTGGCCAAACTGAATAACCAGCATCAGACTCCCAAATCCAAAAAGAAACACCAATAGTTCATACTGTAAGTCAGGTCGAAATAGGAGAAAGTGTAATTGAAAAGAATGCAACGACCAATCTATATGAATGATGTAGGAACTCATTTTGTTCTTAGTATGAAATGAAAAATCTTTTTCTTTAACAATGTCTATTGGAGTTCAAGTAAAGTAAATGCTTTTTCCTCTCCTTTTTTTTTTTTTTTAAGAAAGAAGATATGATAGATTATTTTCATAGAAATCAAAAAGTTATAAATGAAAGAATTTCTAAGTATGAAATCATCGGATCAAACAAGGAAGTTCCCAAGTGTTGCCCAGGTGGCTTCCTAAGAGGGGGGTGAATTGGGATTTAAAAAAAAAATTCACAATAATGTACAATTTCAAATTCTTTTGGTGTTATGGTGCAATATGCAATACAGAAGTAATCAAGTAAAAGCAATAACACAATAATAACACAATCACACACACAAAGAGATTTAGAGTGGTTCAGAGCAACGAGCTCCTACGTCTACTATCCAAGCACCCCTTGGGATTTTCACTATATCCCCCAACCGGAATATAGTTGGATTGTTTTACCAGGCTCACAATCCAAACCTCTACACTTTGGTTTTACCGGGATCACCAAAGAAACCCTAACACTTTATTTTATATCAGGTTTACCAAAAACCCAAACACTTGGTTTTAAACTGGGATTACCAAGAAACCCAACTTAGATTTTATAAGGTTCATCTAAAAACCTTCAACCCTCTCTTAAGATACAGCCCCTTGTTGTTCTTAGAGAGAAAACAAAGATAAAGAGATGATGAACAAGCAACTACAACAAACCAAGTTTGTTTAAGTGTTGCCGATGTAGATTAAGATGAAGTCAAGCCTTGAATGCTCTTTAAATCTCTTCAAGCTACTTCTTTCCTTCTTCAATGAGTGGATTCAATGATGGAGTAGAGTTGGTGAAGCTTTGAATCCTCACTTGAAAGCTCTTTGAGGTAGGTAGGTGAATAACTTGAAAGCTCTTCAATATCTCAAGATAATTACACAATAAAGCTCTAATTAATTGTTTAATCCTTCAAAAATAATTTCTTTTATAGTTTTCCAAGAGATATGGCCGTTGTAGGGCCTAGGGATTCATGAAATAGCTGTTGGAGACGAATTGGAATTCAAATTTTAACTTCAGCAACTAGCCGTTTGAGTGCAGAAAATGGTTCCACGAGTCGGCTCGAGGTCCACAAGTCGGCTCAAGGTCCACGAGTCGGCTCAAAGTCTCAAATAGCTCAAAATGAAACTCTGTAAGAGTCGGCTCTTTTGGCTGGAGTCAGCTCTGGCCTTTAGTCAAGTCAAAACCATGAATACTTAGAGTCGGCTCTTCAGGGCAGAGTCGGCTCGAGATCTCAGGCTTCAGAATACATAACTCTGGATGAGTCGGCTCTTGGGGCAGGAGTCAGCTCGAGATCTCAGGCTTCAGAAAATTGTTTTCTTCCATGAGTCGGCTCTTAGGATAGGAGTCGGCTCTTGATGCTGAAATACTAAAACATTCTCCATGCCGTGCCACAAAGAGTCAGCTCTTGATCTAAGTGTCAGCTCTTGTAAATCTTCAAAAAATGCTTCAAGCTTCTCTAAAACTCTTCAACATTGAATCAAATAGAAGCTAATCTACATACCTTTAATTTTTACAACTTTCAGCCCATTTTACATGATTACAAAATTAATAAAACTAGGGCTTTTACAAGTTCAAGTTCATAAAACTTTATACAAAATTGCATTACCCTCAAATCAGTTTGAAAACTATTTTAAACTAAAGGTAACCAATTTCCTGCAAAACTTCTTAAACAATTTGAAAGAGTTAGTATCAAATACATGCTCCAATGTTTTGTGATCATCAAAATCATTCCAGGGGTCAACAATCTCTCCCTTTTTGATGATAACAAAACACTGGGCATGATTAAAATTTAAAACACTTTACAATTATAGTATATTCATATTTATGTGTCACACAAATTAGGTATCAATGTATCAACACAATGTGCCACAATGTATCATATATATCAAATGTATAAAACTAAACACTATTAACATAAAGTATCATATGTGTCGATACACTGCATTATCTATATCATATGAGCAATAGGTATTGAAACATAATGTATTAACACAGAATGTATCAAGAGTATCATCTATACAATGCGTATCGAAACTTATAAAATTACCAAACATTTGAAGTGAATTTCATGATAATATTTGAAGTAAAGCTCCCCCTTACTATCTGTAATAGCATTCTTTCTAAATTTCATCAAATTTTTATGAATCATTCAAATTTTCATTTCAACATTCATATTTTCATGAATCACATGAATCAACATTCATATTTTGGCTTTTTCATCATGCACAATCTCTGTTCTCCCCCTTTTTGTCATCAACAAAAGATATAGAAGAGAACATTCATTAACAAAAATAGACATATAGCATAAAAAAGTGATATTTATATATATGAAAATGAGTACATAGGTGATACATTACAGCTGTGCCTCAGCACTACAAAATTGTATCACAACAAGCAAAATATAATAACATAGAGTCCCAAAGACATCATGATAAAAGCCTAAACATCAAAAAGATGGACTAGGATCATCACTATCAGGTTCTTCCTCGTCAGAGGAGGAACCAACTTCTAAGATTCCTGGACTAGGTTTAAACTTAGAAAATCTAGGTCGAAGATCCCTAATCCTAGTCCTAGTAGGAGTGGTAGTCCTAGACACTTTAGTTTTAGCTTTGGCTTTAGACTCTGAAGATATAACAATGGGTGTGGGTCTAGCAATCAATGGATCAAAGGATAATGCCAAGGTGCTGGTGGTTGAAAGTATCTGGGTAGCCAGAGTCTGTCCAACCTCAGATCCGGTAGCCTCCATACCAGCCTCGGGCTCAACATCAGCAGGCGTGGCGTGACAATGTATGTCACTGGAATGTGCCACCGATCCCTGCTCTCGATCAGTGCCAGTGCCGGTGCCAGGTGCTGTGGAAGTCGATAGTACATGCTGGCTGGCTGTAGAAAGCTGTCTCAGTAATGTCATAACATCATGAAATCCCTGCTGCATCTCAGACTGGAGTATAGTAATCCTGCTATCAGTTTCTGATCTGAGACATGACATCTCATCCAATATCCTCTGAAGTCTGTCCTCTGCATCAGGTCTAACAGTTGTGGATCTCCCAATTGGTGAATGAGGTGTGGTAGGAGCTGGCTCTGACGGTCCAGCCTCATCAGCCTGTGTATCTGCCTCCTCACCAAGTCCATGTACTGCCTGAGTGCCATCCTCTGAATCATCCGAGTGTGCTATAGGAACACCTAAAGTCTTCCTGACCCAATGGCCATCTACTTTAATGAATCCCATTCTGGTAAAGGATTTCACAGTATACCTGTCAGTATGTAGTAGTAGTCGGCTATCCTCTCCTATCAGATCTACCAGAGCATCCTGAAATAATAATGTAAAAATCATCCCTTACGGCAAACAAGCCCGTGCCCTACGGGCTGCCTCCCTCATCTGCGAGAGCATGATAAATGATAAGTTGAGGGCCTTCCCCTCAATCAGACATCTCATAAACACAAGGTCATGCTCGCTGACCCAGTCAAAATGCCCGATCCGGGGCAAGAAAATCCTACTAATAATATTGTGCAATAGCCTCATCTCCAATGACAACTGATTTGCACTGACATGCACAATACCCTTCACATTTGATCTCTCCAGTATGAGTCTGAGGGTCTTTATCTTCTCTTTTAAAACTAAATAACACTCCCCTTCTTTTGGTATTTTTAGTAAACTTGAAAGCTTATGTTCACTTATTTCTATATGCTTTCCTTTAACTGTTCCTTCTAAATGAAATGCTCATAACAACATATTTTCAAAAAATTGATGACTAAATTAGGATATGTTGAAACATTCAACAGACAAAAATCTTTCCACCCCTGTTTTTCTATCCAATCCCCAATACGCAACTGTTCTTGCTCCAAGAAGCTAAAATCAATGCACATACTCGGGGTTACCTGACGATTTCCCATAAGAATCACTTGTCTAGGTGCTTGAGGCTCTTGTTCTTGCTCAATCGGATGTTCCTCTTCCGAATTTGAGGTGTCTAAGCACCTTTTGGTTCTCCTTTCTTCTGCGACTGTTCGAACCACTCACAAGGGTCTCTTGGCTACTGCTTTGTAGGGTGCCATCTAGCTCAGATTAAAGGATTGGAGGGGTTTGAGAGAGTTTTTGGAAGGTTTCCTAGAGTGGAATATGGTGTCGACTAAGTGGGAATGGCCAAAACCTAAAAACATAAAGAATAGAAAACATGGAAACCCTATTTAAAGAAATGTTCAGCCCAACCTTCGAGTCGGCTCCCCAAGCACCCTGATAACTCGAGTCGGCTCGAGCAAAAAATCAGTCTAAAGGTCAAAAATGGTTAAACTCAGTTTCTATAGGTTTCTTGATCCTAAACTAGGTTGTCATATGCTCTAAAGAAAAATTTGAAACACCTAGATAATTTTTTCTTAATTTTCTAAAATTAGGTCAAAAAGGTTCAGAATGGGTCACAACCCTAATTTGCCTCTAATTTTCTCAAATCTATCTAGATTAAGTGGTTTAGTAAAAGTATCCGCTAGTTGATCTTCAGTAGGTACAAATTCTAGTTCAACAACATTGTTTAAAACATGATCACGAATAAAATGATATCGAATTTCAATGTGCTTAGTTCCTGAGTGCTGAATTGGATTTTTGGATAAATTAATAGCACTAGTATTGTCACATTTAATAGGAATTTTAAATTGGACAACACCGTAATCTTCTAGTTGTTGCTTTATCCATAATACTTGAGCACAACAGCTCCCAGCAGCCACATATTCTACCTCAGCAATAGATAGTGCTACAGAGTTCTATTTACGGCAGTGCCAAGAGATCAAGTTAACACCTAGAAATTGACAGGTGCCACTTGTGCTTTTTCTATCTATTTTACATCCTCCATAATCAGCATCAAAATAACTAATTAATTTCAATGATGTATGCTTGGAATACCATAAACCTACATTACATGTACCTTTCAGATATTTAATGATTCTTTTAACAGCCATGATGTGTGACTCTTTTGGATTAGATTGAAATCGTGCACACATACAAACACTGAATAAAATATCAGGTCTACTAGCTGTCAAATAAAGTAGAGAACCGATCATACCTTGATATAACTTTTGATCAACAATTATCCCATTCTCATCTTTATCAAGCCTACATGTAGGACTCATGGGTGTCCCATTTTGTTTGCTTGATTCCATGCCAAATTTCTTGATTATCTCTTTGATGTACTTGGCCTGGTTGATCAGGATACCTTCTTTAGTTTGTTTGATTTGAAGTCCAAGAAAGTAACTCAGCTCACCCATTAAGCTCATTTCGAATTCTCCCTGTATTAGCTTAGCAAAATCTTGATATAAAGATTCATCAGTAGATCCAAAGATAATATCATCAACATATATTTGAACAATTAAAATGTCATTATTCTTTCTTTGAATAAACAATGTGGTGTCAACACTACCTCTTACAAAATCATTAGCAATTAAAAACTTACTTAGTCTATCATATCAGGCTCTAGGTGTCTGTTTCAGACCATACAAAGCTTTATTCAGTTTGAAAACATGATTTGAAAAAGTATGATCAATAAAACCTGGTGGTTGCTCAACAAAAACTTCTTCAGATAAAAAACCATTCAGAATGCACTCTTTACGTCCATTTGAAATAATTTAAAGTTCATAAAGCATGCATAAGCTAGTAGTAGTCTGATGGCTTCTAATCTAGCTACTGATATATAGGTTTCATCAAAATCTATTCCCTCTTCTTGATTATATCTTTGTGCAACCAGTATAGCATTATTTTTTATTACATTTCCATCTTCATCTAGTTTATTTCTATAAACCCACTTAGTACCTATAACAGGATAGTCATTAGGTCTTTCTACTAGGGTCCAAACATTATTTCTCCTAAATTGATTTAATTCATCATGCATTGCTAATATCTAATTAGGATCAGTTTCAGTTTCTTCTAAATTGTGCGATTTTACATGCGAAACAAAAGTGTTGACTCCACTAATTGATTTTGATGATAAGCAAAATAGTTAAGTATAATTTGAGGACTAATGATTTGCTTTAAGTGTGTTTTCATTGAAAGGATGCTCACAAAACTTGAAGAAGCACATTTACGTTGAAGAACCAAGGTTTAATGAAATGTTTGCTCAAAACAAGACTTGGACACTCAAAAAAATGGTTGAATGGATGACTAAGGCAAATGGAAACATGTTCCAGCACAAGTTCAGCAATTTCTGTAATTTTTCAATGAAGTGTCAACTCAAGGTGTCGACATATGACATGATGTGTCGACACATTAAGAAGAAGTGTCGACTCAGGCCGGTACGCTACAAAGTTTCAAATGGCATAGATCAAGTGTCGACAAATGGACTTTATGTGTCGACTCAAAGTGTCAACACATGGATCAACATATCGTCTAAGACTTTCAAGCCACAGAACTTGCAGAAATTGAAGGAACAGTTGATGTGTCGACAGATGGATACAAGGTGTCGACTCAAGGTGTCGACTCAACTAAAAATATTTTGACTCAACTAATTTTTCCAGAGAATCTGAATGGAGCAGTTTGAACTTGTGTTGACTTAAGAAGAATATGTGTCGACATTATGTGTCGACACATGAAGAGAAAGTGTCGATACATGGAGTTCTAGCAATAGTAACGGCTAATTTTTTCAAAAACAGAACTCGTCCCAAATGCCCCCAACAGCTAGTTTTTCAAGTGTAATGGCTATATTTCGATTTTAAGAGCTTGGGAAGGTATATAAAAGCTCCAAATCAAATCAAGAAGGTATGCATTGAATATCCTTAAAGAGTTTAGAGAGAAAAGAAGAGAGAAGAGCCTTAACTCTTATTCATTCAAGGTTCAACCACTCATAAGTTAAAGGAAGCCTCCAAGCATTCAAAGCCATCAAGAGCATTGAAGATCATTCAATCTTGGGCATTCAAAAGGCTTCAACAAGAGCAAAGCAACACTACATCGAGCTATATCGACTTATTTACTTTATTATTGAAAGCTTACATTGGTTCTTTATTTCTCTACCTTATATCTTGTAAAGGTTATTGGTTAGCCTATTAGAAAACCAAGTGAGATTATTGGTAAGCCTTGAAAACCAATTAGGTTGGTGATTAGCCCGCAAAATCACTAAGGTTCTTGGTTAGCCCAAAAAACCAAGGGAGATTTTGGTTAGCCTTGTGAAAACCAATTAGGTTCTTGGTTAGCCCGAAAAACCAAGTGAGGTTGTAACTTATGAGCCTTGTAAAACAAGTCGGGTTTTGATTAGTGAGCTCGAAAAACTAATCGGCTATAATCGTTTGATTATAGTGAATTTTCAAGAGGATCTTGGGGAGTGGATGTAGGTGCATTGTTGGCATCGAACCACTATAGCTTGTTGTGTTTGTGATTGCTTGTTCTCTCCCTCCATGCTCTTTACATTCTTGCTTATTGCTTTTAATTTCTACTGCACTATTACTTTAGAGCATTGCACTTAAATCTTAGTACCTTGTTGAATTGAATTGCATATCTTGTCTTGTAAAGTTTGCTACTTGTATTATCAAGCTTAGCTTTAAATTTTTTAGAGACCCAATTCACTCGCCCTTTTGGATTGCTCTCTGCGCAACAAGTGGTATCAGAGCCCTGTTCTCAGTGTATAGGCTTTATTGCCTTGAGTAAAGATCTATGGCGACCCCATTTGGTACTAGTGTAGTTAAGGGACAAGCCTCAAATAGACCTCCATTTTTCAATAAAACAAATTATACTTATTAGAAAACTAGGATGAGAATTTAAATACATTCTATAGATTATAATTTATGAAAAGTAATTGACAAGGGTCCTCATATTCCTTCGGTGATGGTTAATGGTATTTCCATCCCAAAACTTGAAGATGATTGGGATGAAAATGACATTAAACAATCCGAGATTAATGCTAAGGCAATGAATCTCTTGTATTGTGCATTAGATCCTAGTGAGTTTAATAGGATATCTACATGCATGTCTGCCAAAAAATATGGGACACACTTGAAGTTACCCATGAGGGTACCGATCAAGTGAAGAACACTAAAGTCAATATGTTAGTGCATATATATGAGATGTTCCGGATGGAACCAAATGAATCTATCACTGATATATATACACATTTTACAAATATTGTAAATGCTATGAGAAGTCTTGGTAAAGTCATATCTAATGCTGATCTTATGAATAAAATTCTTAGGTCACTACCAACGTCATGGGATCCAAAGGTGACCGCAATTCAAGAAGCAAAGGATGTGGACAAGCTACCTCTTGAGCAGCTAGTGGGATCGCTCATGACTTATGAGCTCAATCTAAAACAAAAATCAATGGACATGGACAAGAAGAAGAAAGGGATTGCTTTCAAGTCTAATATTCAAGAAGAATCCATGATCGATGAGTCCGAAGATGAAGAAGAAGAAGAAGGTGAAGAAGCCCTCCTTGCTCGTAAGTTTAGAAGATTCATGAAGAGGAGGAAGTTTCCCTACAAGAAGAAATTTTCAATCCAAGGAAAAGGGAAAGGAAAAAGAAAAAGAGAAAGAAAAGAGAAAAGAAAAGAAAAAAGAAAAGGAGAAGGAAGTACCTATATGCTTCGAGTGCAAGAAGCCGGGACATTACAAATTTTATTGTCCTCTTCTCAAGAAATCAAAGAAGAAACTAAGGAAGAAAGCAATGATGGCCACGTGGAGTGATAGTGAAGACTCCAGTTTAGAAGAAGAGCAGACAAAAATTGCAAATCTCTACTTCATGGCACACCAGGACAATGAAGAGGTATGTTCCGACTCTGAAATTGATTTTACTTTCGATGAACTTAGAAGTGATTTCGAATAGCTTATGCATGATTATAAATTAGTTTTATCTGAAAATAAGAAACTGAAAAAGCATGCAAACTGTTTTTCTTTAGACAATAACTCTTTACTAAATGATGTTAGTGCTTTGAAATCTAAACTACATATTTTGGAAAAGAAAAATAATGCTTTGGCTATGGAAAATGAAGTTTTAAAAAGGCCTAAAAAAATTATTTCTAACAATGAGCTTTTAAAGAAAAACAAGGATTTAGAACTTGAAAATGCTAAACACAAAAATGAACTTGAAAAAATAAAACATTTTGTTGATAAATTTACTTATAGTTCAGAAAAGTTGAATTTACTTATAGTTCAGAAAAGTTGAATTTACTTTTAAACAATCAAAGAGCTATTTTTAACAAGGCAGATTTAGGATATAAACCACAAAAGCAACAAAAGTATTTCAAAAAAATTTTTGTGCCTGCATCATCCAGTATTACTTGTTTTACTTGTAGAAAATTAGGTCATAAATCATATCAATGTAATTTTATAAAAATCATGTCTTTTGGTAAAGTATAGGTTTCAAAAGGAACCATTTTGAATGCTAACCTGAAAGGACCCAAGTTAGCTTGGGTACCTAAAGTCAAAGCTTGATCATATTATAGGTGTGTCTTGCAACAAAGGAAAACAAAAGAGTTTGGTATCTTGATAGTGGTTGCTCAAGGCACATGACTGGAGATGTGAAGCAATTCACTTCTCTTGAAACTTTGAATGGAGGGAGTGTGACCTTCGATGATAATGGTAAAGGAAAAATCATTGATATTGGTAAGGTTCACATAACTCCTTCCAATAGTATTAGTAATGTACTGTTGGTAGATGGTTTAAAGCATAATCTTTTGAGCATTAGTCAGTTTTGCGATAAAGGTTTTCAAGTAGTTTTCAAATCATCATATTGCATGATTACTAGTCCAGATGTAAATGGAGTATAATTCATTGGAAAATGGCATAAAAATATTTATTTAGTAGATCTTGATGATCTATCTTTACCTAATGGAGAATGCCTTGTTGCAATAAATTCTACCAAGGAAGAGACTAGTTGGTTATGGCATAGAAGGTTAGGGCATGCTAGTATGTATCTCATTTCAAAACTTAGTAAAAAGAATTTAGTTAGAGATTTACCTGAAATTTGTGTTGAAAAAGATAGAATTTGCCAAGCATGCCAATTTGGAAAACAAGTCAAAACTTCTTTCAAACCAAAAGGATTTGTAACTACTAGTAGGCCACTTAAACTACTTCATATGGATCTCTTTGGACCAACGAGAACATCAAGTCTAGGAGGCAAGAGATATGGATTAGTCATTGTGGATGATTTTTGAGATTTACTTGGATTTTCTTTTTAGCACAAAAAGATGAATCATTTTCTATATTCGTAAAGTTTTATAGAAAAGTTTCAAACAAAAAAGGTGTTTCAGTTGTTTGTATTCGTAGTGATCATGGAACCGAATTTGAAAATCAAGATTTTGAAAACTTTTGTAATGAAAAAGGCATAGAACACAATTTTTCTACACCTAGGACACCTTAACAGAATGGGATAGTAGAAAGGAAAAATCATACTTTAGAAGAAATGGCACGCACTATGCTTTGTGAAAACGATTTGCCAAGGTATTTTTGGGCTGAAACTATAAATACAGCCTGTTATGTTTTGAATCGAGTTTTGATACGCCCTATTTTAAAAAAAAATCCATATGAGCTTTGGAACCAAAGAAAACCAACTTTGAAATATTTTTAAGTTTTTGGTTGTAAATATTTTGTTTTGAACAATGGAAAAGATTATCTAGGAAAGTTTAATGCCAAGTCTGATGAAGGTATCTTCTTAGGATACTCTACATCAAGCAGGGCATACAGAATATTTAACAAATGGACTTTAGTTGTAGAAGAGTCTGTACATGTTGTATTTGAAGAATGTTCTAACAAGTCCTCGAGAAAAGAGGATACATCTAATGATTGTGCAGGTGTTGACAAACTTTAGAAGCTGACACTGAATGATCAAGCTCAACCAAGTGAAGAAGAACAAGACAAGGATGAGAAAGAAGATGACACTCCAATGCATCAAGATCTACCTAAGGAGTAGAGGTATGCTCATGGACACCCTAAGAAATTAATCTTAGGTGATCCATCTAAAGGTGTACGAACTCGAGCTTCTATTAGAAATGAATGTGATTATATTGCTTTTGTATCTCAAGTAGAACCTAAATGTTTTGAAGAAGCTAAAAAAAACTCTAATTGGATCAATGCTATGCAAGAAGAATTAATCCAATTTAATAGAAATAATGTTTGGACACTTATAAAAAGACCATCTAATGTTTCAATTATTGGCACTAAATGGGTATTTAGGAATAAATTAGATGAAAATAGTATTGTCATTAGAAATAAAGCTAGGCTGGTTGCTAAAGGCTACAATCAAGAGGAAGGGATTGACTTTGATGAAACTTTTACTCCTGTTGCTAGACTTGAAGCAATTAGACTATTGTTAGCATTTGCCTATTTTATAAACTTCAAATTATTTCAAATGAATGTTAAGAGTACTTTCTTAAATAGTTTTATAAATGAAAAGGTCTTTGTTGAACAACTACCTGGTTTTGAAAATCATGCACATCCTGATCATGTTTTCAAATGACACAAAGCACTTTATGGATTGAAGCAAGCACCTAGAGCATGGTATGAAAGGTTAAGCAAATTTCTTATTGAAAATGAATTTTCTAGAGAAAATGTTGACAAAACACTATTTTTGAAAAGAAAAAATAATGATTTATTAGTAGTACAAATATATGTTGACGACATCATTTTTGGTGTTACTAATGAAATTCTTTGTCAAGAGTTTGCTAAGCTTATGCTGGGTGAGTTCGAGATGAGTATGATGGGTGAACTAAACTTCTTTCTCGGACTCTAGATCAAGCAAACTTCAGATGGTATCTTCATCAACCAAGCTAAGTATATAAGAGAAATTATCAAAAAGTTTGGGATGGAGACTACTAAACCAATAGGTATGCCTATGAGCCCCTCATGTAAACTTGATAAAGATGAGCATGGTAAATCTGTAGATCAGAAATTATACAGAGGCATGATAGACTCTTTACTATATCTGACTGCTAGTAGACCAGATATTATATTCAGTGTTTGCATGTGTGCTAGATTTCAGTCTGAACCTAAGGAATCATATCTCATGGCTGTTAAGCGCATTATTAGATATATGTCTGGTACTATTAGTATTAGTTTGTGGTATTCCAAAAATTCTTTTGCTGAATTGATTGGATATTCTAATGCAGACTTTGCTGGTTGTAGATTAGATAGAAAGAGTACTAGTGGAACTTGCCAATTTCTTGGGGTTAACTTAATCTCATAGTTTAGCAAAAAACAATCTTTCGTTGCACTATTTACAGCTGAGGCTAAGTATATTGCAGCAAGAAGTTGTTGTGCTCAAATCCTGTGGATTAAGCAACAACTTGAAGACTTTGGAATCAAGTTGGCTAGAACTCCTATTAAATATGATAATACCAGTGCTATTTGCTTGATTAAAAATCCTGTTCAACACTCTAAGAGCAAGCACATTGAAATTAGGCATCATTTTATTAGAGATCATGTAGAAAACAATGATGTTTTGCTTGAATTTATCTGTACTGAATTTCAATTAGCTGATATTTTGACTAAACCTCTTCTAGAAGATCAATTCTGTATGATTAAAAGAGAGCTCGAGATCATCAATCCAATTGATTAAATCCTTCCCCCAATTTGACTCAAATTATATCTATTCAACCCTATTTATGATAAATCATGATTAATCATTGTTAATTTGACTCCAAAAACATGTTATTTGAATTGATTTTGATCATTCAGAGAAATTCCCAACTTTTCAGTTTTTAAGTTGATGTGTCGACACATGCATGAGCCGACACATGATCGATGGAAAACTGAGATTTAGGGGGTTTCAGAATCGTTTATCCCCTAAATTTCTATCTCCTCCTAGCTGACACATCGATTCCAGGTATCCATCCTGTTCATCCTCTCATTTCCTTGCTTTTACCTACCGTTTTCTTGGATTTGGAAGATTGGTGGCCATGTTTGTTGGATTTTCTCCTAGGTTTTAGCTCCTAAACCCTAGAAACCCTCTTTCTTCCACCAAAAAACTTGCCAAATCTTTGATTCTTGATAATTGGTCCTCGCAAACAAGTCGTTCGCCGACCTTGTCAATCACAGCATGAAGAAGAGCGAAGAACGAAGGCATGACACGAGTCTAGAGCTCCGAATCCACCTACACGACCGTTGTTTGCACCTTCTAGCCGGATGAGCTCCAAGATAGTGGTTGGAGGACGCCGAGTGGACATTTTTTTCTTAGACCAGCAGCATTTCAGGATTAGAGATTGGATTAGACATGCTGGATTGGTTACTTTTTGTTCGCTCAGTGAGAGATACTACCCAGGGCTGATGAGAGAGTTCTATGGTTCACTTGTCCGAGGGTCTGATGGCTGGATTGCTCAGGTCAGAGGATGAGATATCCCCATCATGTCAAAGATTTTGAGCCAAGTGTGGGATATACCCATGACTGGATCAGTTATTGACAGCCTGATGGACCAAGTTAGTGGTCTCCAGTGCATTTTTGAGTCCGATATCTTACCAGAGGGAGCCACTGTTCTAGCTTCGAGGTTGTCTGCGAAGATGAGACTGCTACATCATATAGTTGCCCAGATTCTTCTGCCAAAGTCTGGTCGATTTGACTATATCACCGAGCGGGAGTTGCTGGTGATGGTCTCATTGATTCAGCGGACACCGATTTGTCTTCCTGTTCTGATGGTTCATCAGATTACTGAGGCATCATCTAGTCAGCGGCTCTGCTTGCCTTATGGCATGGGATTGACAATACTATTTTGGAAGTATGGAGTCAGCTTCCAGGATGAGCCTTATCGTACTCTGATCCATATCGATGTATATGACATCATGTATATGACATCAAGTCATTGCATCGCAAGGGTTATCATTTGGTCCGAGGCTAGTGGACACGGAGGATATTAGGTCAAGCCGAGGATAGAGCTGATATTGATGAGGACATAGCAGAGGAGCAGCGGATTCTTTTAGGTGAGGCTGGACCGAGCGAGACACAGCCTAAGATGGCAGCATAACCAGCTCAGCCTGATCCTTCTACATCTGCCCAGCCATAGTCAGCACAGACAGAGACTCCTGGTACTTCGGATACCTTAGAGGATAGAGTCAGATGTATAGAGATCGATGTATTTATCATGAGGCAGTGTCTAGACATTTTTATTGCTGAGATGAGAGAGAGCCACATTGATCTTAGAGATGGCATTTTGGCTATTCTCTCAGCACTGTCCAGAGCTTCGATGAGTGCTCCTGCTCAGACACTGTTCCTGCTTCTGTTGATGTACCTTCCCCAGCACCAGCTGATGACCTTATTGATATCGACACTGGTGTTGAGACTACTATTGGACATAGAGATACTGTTATTGGAGATATTGATGGAGACGTGGAGACTGACTCAAACCATTTTGACATTGCTGATCCTATGTCAGAGCTAGTTGCGGAGGTGACGGATGATGTGCCTGCGAGCCCTGTTGTTGACCCATCCTTCTCACCTGTCTCGATTCCTGATCCATCCTCTCCTTCCAGATCGGTTGATCACACTCTAGTTCCAGTTCCTATTCCTATTCTTAGTCCTGTTATTGATTTTCCTGTTATTGATTTACCTACTGTTGATTCTCCTGACATTCATACACCTATTATTGAGACACCCTCTTTTGATACATTTAGTGTAGATACCCTGATACCTTCCATAGCAGATATTGTTGTTCTTGATACACTTGTATCATCAGCTGTTACACCTACTTTTGATATTCCTACCCTTCATACTTTATCAGTCACTGAATGAAATGTTTGCTCAAAACAAGACTTGGACACTCAAAGAAATGGTTGAATGGATGACTAAGGCAAATGAAAACATGTTCCAGCACAAGTTCAGCAATTTCTATAATTTTTCAATGAAGTGTCGACTAAAGGTGTCGACACATGACATGATGTGTTGACATATTAAGAAGAAGTGTCGACTCAGGCCGGTACACTACAAAGTTTCAAATGGCACAGGTCAAGTGTCGACACATAGACTTTATGTGTCGATTCAAAGTGTCAACACATGGATCAACACATCGCCTGAGACTTTCAAGCCACAGAACTTGTAGAAGTTGAAGGAACAGTTGATGTGTCGATACATGGATACAAGGTGTCGACTCAACTGAGAATGTGTCAACTCAACTGATTTTTTCAGAGAATCTGAATGGAGTAGTTTGAACTTGTGTCGACTCAAGAAGAACGTGTGTCGACATTATGTGTCGACACATGAAGAGGAAGTGTCGACACATGGAGTTCTGGCAACAGTAATTGCTAGTTTTTTCAAAAACAGAACTCGTCCCAAATGCCCCCAACAGCTAGTTTTTCAAGTTTAACAACTATATTTCGGTTTTGAGGGCCTGGGAAGGTATATAAAGGCTCCAAATCAAATCAAGAAGGTTGCATTGAATATCCTTAAAGAGTTTAAAGAGAAAAGAAGAGAGAAGAGCCTTAACTCCTATTCATTCAAGGTTCAACCACTCACAAGCTAAAGGAAGCCTCCAAGCATTCAAAGCCATCAAGAGCATTGAAGATCATTCAATCTTGGGCATTCAAAGGCTTCAACAAGAGCAAAGCAACACTACATCGAGCTACATCGACTTATTTACTTTATTATTGAAAGCTTACATTGGTTCTTTATTTCTCTACCTTATATCTTGTAAAGGTTATCGGTTAGCCTATTAGAAAACCAAGTGAGGTAATTGGTAAGCCTTGAAAACCAATTAGGTTGGTGATTAGCCCGCAAAACCACTAAGGTTCTTGGTTAGCCCGAAAAACCAAGGGAGATTTTTGGTTAACCTTGTGAAAACCAATTAGGTTCTTGTTTAGTCTGAAAAACCAAGTGAGGTTGTGACTTGTGAGCCTTGTAAAATAAGCCGGGTTTTAATTAGTGAGCCCAGAAAACTAATCAGCTGTAATTGTTTGATTATAGTGAATTTCCAAGGGGATCTTGGGGAGTGGATGTAGGTGCATTGTTGGCACCGAACCACTATAGCTTGTTATGTTTGTGATTGCTTGTTCTCTCCCTCCTTGCTCTTTAAATTCTTGCTTATTGCTTTTAATTTCCGCTGTACTATTACTTTAGAGCATTGCACTTAAATCTTAGTACTTTATTGAATTGAATTGCATATCTTGTCTTGTAAATTTTGCTACTTGTATTATCAAGCTTAGCTTTAAATTTTTTAGAGACCCAATTCACCCCCCCTCTTGGGTTGCTCTCTAGGCAACAAAAAGCAATTAAATCATGTACATCTCTATGTGCAGATCTAGTTTTAATACCTTGAAATGGGTCTCCTATAATTAATTCTTTAGGGTGTGATTGTACATACCTCCATTCTTTAAGTATATCAGTATGATCTTTGCTTACCTCTTCTTCATGTGGTTCACTTGATTGTTTGTCTTTAAGAGTCAAGTATTTCAGTCCATGTTCTAGAGTACCTGCATCATCATCAGCAAAATCTTCCTTTCTTAAAGATGTAATGTCAGATTCATTGAAAACAACATATACAGACTCTTCAACAATCAAAGTTCTTTTATTGAAAACACGATAGGTTTTACTATTTAAAGAATATCCAAGAAAAATAGCCTTATCGAATTTTGCATCGAATTTACCAAGATTGTCTTTTTCATTGTTAAGAACAAAATATTTGCATCCGAAAACATGAAAATACTTAATATTAGGTTTTTTATTGTTTCAAAGCTCATAGGGAGTTTTTCTGGTAATAGGTCTAATTAAAACTATATTTAAAATATAGCATGCAGTATTCACAGCTTCTGTCCAAAAATATTTTGAAAGATTTCCTTCACAAAGCATTGTTCTGGACATCTCTTCCAAAGTACGATTCTTTCTTTCAACAACACCATTTTGCTGTGGTGTTCTAGGTGAAGAAAAGTTATGATCAATACCGTGCTTTGTACAAAAGTGATCAAAATACTGATTTTCAAATTCGATGCCATGATCACTACGAATTGAAATGACAGATAAATTTTTCAAATTTGTAACTCTTTTATAAAGTTTTTTGAATACATTGAAAGTTTCATCTTTATGTGTAATAAACAAAACCTATATGTTTCTTGAAAAGTCATCTACAATCACAAGACCATATTTCATACCACCTAGGCTGGTAGTCCTAGTAGGTCCAAATAAGTCCATATGAAGTAGTTCTAAGGGTCTAGTAGTAGAAATAATAGTTTTAGATTTAAAACTCTCCTTCACTTTTTTTCCTAACTAACAAGTATCTCAAACATAATCAAAATTAATTTTAAATTTTGGCAAACCTTTGACTAACTCCTTTGAAATAAGTTTAGCTATTGTGTCCATACTAGCATGACCAAGTCGCCTATGCCATAGTAAACTTGATTCCTTGCTCTTATCATTCATTGCTACAAGACTTGTATTGCTTAACATAGCTAGATCATTAAGATCTACTACATAAATGTTACCAAGTCTATGTCCAATGAATTTAGTACTAGAGTCAAGTGGATCAACTACTATACACATTGATGACTTGAAAAGAATATTAAAACCAATGTCACATAGCTGACTAATACTCAAAAGATTATGCTTTAACTTTTCTACAAGTATCATATTTTCAATGAATGTAGAAGGAGTAATTTTGATTTTACCAATACCGATTATCCTTTCCTTTCGATTTTCACCAAATGTTACCATTGCACCATCCTTTTATTCTAGGGTGAAGAATTGATCAATGTCACCCATCATGCATCTTGAACAACCGCTGTCCAGATACCATCTTTTTTTTATACTTGTGGCTACAAGACATCCTTGCAAAACAATCATTTAACAAATTTAGGTACCCGAGCTTTCTCATCCTCCAAACCCATAAGATAGATTTGTGCAGTTTTTGTTGTCTCTTCATCCTCTTTAGTGGATGTGGTTTCATCACTATCACTCCAAGCAGCAAGCATTGCCTTCTTCTTCTTTTAGGTGAACATATTTTTCTTCGCTTCAAGACAATCAGGATGGATGTGTCCCGGCTTCTTGCATCCATAATAGATAGGAACTTAATCCTTATCTTTATCTTTCTCTTTCTCTTTATCTTTTTCTCTTTCTCTCCTAAAATCTCCTTTTCTATATTGCTTTCTCCATCTGTTTGATTTTCTTCGGCTCATAAACCATTTGAATTTTTTCATGACAAGGGCAATTTCAGCATGTCCAAGGTCATCATCATCTGATGAGTCTGATTCTTCATTCTTATCTTCTTCTGTAGCTTTAAATGCAATGACTTTCTTTCTTTTGGTATCTTCCTCAGTCCTTTGTTACATAGCCAATTCATGCGTGATCAGTGATCCAAGCAGTTCATCCAGTGGCACAGTATTTAGATCCTTCGCTTCTTAAATTGCTGTCACTTTGGCTTCCCACTTATCTGGTAAAGATCTTAAAACCTTTTGAAGAAGATCAGCATTAGAGTAAGTTCCACCATGATTTTTGAGACCATTTATAATATCAGTAAAGCAAGTATACATAGCAGATATAGTCTCACTGGGATCTATCTTAAATAGCTTATAATTATGTACAAGAAGATTTATTTTTTTTGTCTTAACTTGAGATGTGCCTTCGTGTGTGATTTCCAGCTTGTCCCAAATTTCTTTAGCAAAATTGCAAGTTGAAATTATGTTAAACTCATTTGCATTCAAAGCACAATATAATAAATTCATTGCTTTGGCATTTAGCTCAACTAATTTCATATCATTATCATCCCAATCTTCTTCTGGTTTGGGAACCTCTACATCATTAACTCTAATTATGGGTGTGTGAGGTCCTTTCATGATAATCTTCCATAAATAAAAATCTACGGCTTGAATGTATATTTTCATTCTTGCCTTCCAATATGTATAATTGGTTCTAGTAAAAAATGGAGGTCTATTTGTGGATTGACCTTTGGCTAATGAGGTGCTCATGGGATGTGCCATATATCTTTACTCTAAATAACTTTCAAAGACTCTGCTCTGATACCACTTGTTTCCCAGGTGTTTTCCCAAGAGGGGGGTGAATTGGGATTAAAAAAAAAAATTCATAATAATGTACACTTTCAAATTCTTTTGGTGTTGTGGTGCAATATGCAATGCGAAAGTAATCAAGTAAAAGCAACAACACAATAAGAACACAATCACAAACACAAAGAGATTTAGATTGGTTTGGAGCAACCGGCTCCTACGTCCACTACCCAAGCACCACTTGGGATTTCCACTATATCCTCCAACTGGAATACAGTTGGATTGTTTTACTAGGCTCACAATCCAAACCTCTACACTTTGGTTTTACCGGGATCACCAAAAAAACCCTAACACTTGGTTTTATACCGGGATTACCAAGAAATGCAAACACTTGGTTTTAAACCGGGATTACCAAGAAACCCAACTTAGGTTTTATAAGGTTCACCTAAAAACCTTCAACCCTCTCTTAAGATACAGCCCCTTGCTATTCTTAGAGAGAAAACAAAGATAAAGAAATGACGAACAAGCAACTACAACAAACCAAGTTTGTTTAAGTGTTGCCGATGTAGATCAAGATGAAGTCAAGCCTTGAATGCTCTTTAATGCTCTTCAAGCTACTTCTTTCCTTCTTCAATGAGTAGATTCAATGATGGAGCAGAGTTGGTGAAGCTTTGAATCCTCACTTGAAAGCTCTTTAAGGTAGGTAGGTGAATAACTTGAAAGCTCTTCAATATCTCAAGATAATTCAATAATAAAGCTCTAATTAATTGTTTAATCCTTCAAAAATAATCCCTTTTATAGTTTTCCAAGAGATATGGCCGTTGTAGGGCCTAGGGATTCGTGAAATAGCTGTTAGAGATGAATTGGAGTTCAAATTTTAACTTCAGCAACTAGCCATTGGAGTGCGGAAAACCGCTCCATGAGTCGGCTCGAGGTCCACGAGTTGGCTCAAAGTCTCAGACAACTCAAAATGAAACTTTGTAAGAGTCGGCTCTTCTGGCTGGAGTCGGCTTTGGCCTTCAGTCAGTCAAAACCATGAATACTTAGAGTCGGCTCTTCAGGACAGAGTCGGCTCGAGATCTCAGGCTTCAGAATACATAACTCTGGATGAGTCGACTCTTGGGGCAAGAGTCGGCTCGAGATCTCAAGCTTTAGAAAACTGTTTTCTTCCATGAGTCAGCTCTTGGGATAGGAGTCGGCTCTTGATGCTGAAACATTGAAACTTTTTCCGTACCGTGCCACAAAGAGTCAGCTCTTAATCCAAGAGTCGGCTCTTGTAAATCTTCAAAAAATGCTTTAAGCTTCTCCAAAACTCTTCAACATTGAATCTAATAGAAGCTAATCTACATACCTTTAATTTTTACAACTTTCAGCTCATTTTACAAGATTACAAAATTAATAAAACTAGGGCTTTTACAAGTTCAAGTTCATAAAACTTTATACAAAATTGCATTACTCTCAAATCAGTTTGAAAACTATTTTAAACTAAAGGTAACCAATTTCCTGCAAAACTTCTTAAACAATTTGAAAGAGCTAGTATCAAATACATTCTGCAATGTTTTGTGATCATCAAAATCATTCCAGGGGTCAACACCAAGAAAGATCGATCTAATCATGAAATTATCCGAATCAAATTATAAACACTAATTATTATTCGAAAAAACTTAATCAAATCAATTATGAACAAATCCAATGAACAAGAATCTTTAACGAAATAAGTTGATCGGAAAGCATAATCTCTAATTTCGCCCGAGGAAGAAGTTAGCACTTACTGAATATTTAGAAAAATCAATCTTTAAATCAATCAAAACCCCTAACTTACTCATAGATAGTATAATATTTCAATCAGATTTACCAAACATCTCCTTCCTTTCTTCTTATATTTCAAGAAGAAGAATCCTTCATAAGAGATTTTCCAAAATGAAGTTTAATAAGTCATCATACCAATTTTACCAAATGTCATCTTCCTATTGGAGGAGCAGTTGTTCAGCATGACGTATAACCATATTTGTCAGTATTTCAAAGACCGTATAAGATTTGAATTCAAATTCAAATCAAATACCATTATATATATATATTTATAACTAACTTCCAGAAAATCAGAAAAGGCGCACGGATTCCCACCAAATCAGGATCTCGAACATGTCAAGAACTCAAGATATCTCAGAATTTGAATCATAAATCATGACCATTGACACCCTCTATATAAAGAGATCTCAGGACCGGGTCTTTGAGCCAATTTTGTCTCAAGTATTTTGAGTTTCTTTTCTCCTTCGAAACTCTTTATTTCAAGGAATACTTTCAAGAAGAAATCTTCATCGTATTTGAGAAATGGAATCAAGTAACAAGAAACTTCATCAAACACCCAAGAGAAAAGCCAGACCAGTACAATTTAGAGAAGAAAAATCATATGTAAAAAGAAGCTGCTTGTCAAGAAATACTTCCAATAAGCCAGAATTTCCTGAATATGTTGCGTCTTCATCCGAGGAAGAGGAACAAGAGCCTTCTGTTCCTCTCTCAAAAGAACCGGAATGTGATCCATCTGCTAAGCATACTTCAATAGATAAAGGAAAAGCTCCTGTAGAGGAATCATCCGATCCGAACAATGACAAGGTCGTTCAAATGCTTGTTGCTGATACAAGTATCAATAATCCAAAGCTGGCAAAAACCATACTACAATCCACCATCCTTCAGAAAGACTGGGAGACAACAATCAAACACGGAGTAAAAGAGATTCTATCTTCCATTTATCCAAGAGTAATGAAGGTAGGTAACACTTCCTTCTATTCTGAACAGCCTATTCTTGTTCTAATGATACTTTGAGTCTTTTGTTCAGTTTATCAATGACATCTCCATGATAGAAAAATGTTGGTGTCAAACAACTAACCTTCAAGAAGATCTCCAGAAGCAATTGGCATTGGCCAAGGAAGAAAAAGACAAGGCTAATGCTGATTGGATAGCCTTAGAATCAAGGGTTGTCCGATCAACGGCAATGATCTTGTCCTTACAAAACCAACTGAGAATAGTTAAAAAGCAAGCTATGCAACTTGTGGATGATCCAGCTAAAAGAAGAAAAATACTCCAATAGGTAGACAAAGCTATAGAAGAGAAAACTCGGGCATACGAAGAAGTATTGAGTCAAAAATCCATGATGGAAGAGAGAATAACATTTCTTGAGAAAAAGTTGGAACAAACCGAACAAGAAAATGCTTTCGTAGTTCAACAAAGACTTCTTGCAGTTGAAGAATTTAAAAAATTCGAAGCGTTCGAGGATGAAATAGATCAAGCAAGAGCAAAAGGCTATGAATTCGACTTTGAAGATTACATCAATAAGGTCAAGAAATTATACCCTGACCTTGACATCTCCTCCATTTCCATAGACAATTTTGTAGAAGAAGAAGAAGAAGACAAGCCAACCGATAATCCTGTAATTTCTCCTGTTAAAGAAACATCTGAACAAGAGAAAACTTCATTTGATCAAACCAACGAAGAGAAGGCTGAATAGCACTTGTAATCATGAATTTCTAGCAACTTCTTATGAATCCATGTTTGCTGTTATTTATTTTGCTTCTTTCTCCTTTTTTAGCAAAATATTAATGAAATCCTCTGTTTCTCTCTTAATATTATATAATAAGCACATCAAGCTAACTATACCAAACCAACTTTCTAATATCTTTGATATTCTGGGATAATAACATTGATAGAATTGCAATTTCAAGCCAACTCTCATTATTTGTATCATGGTCAACTTATCAGGTCAACCTTTCAATCAATCAGTTATTCTGATGTTAACATACGGATGAGTTAGTGGGTCAGACCAACTCAATTTGTTGGATTATGGTCAGCTTATTAGGCCAACGTTTTGATTGATCAGTTATTCTGATCATTAAATATCGATGAGTTAGTGGGTCAGACCAACTCGATTTGTCAGATTATGGTCAGCTTATCAAGCCAACCTTTTGATCAGTTATTCTGATCATTAAACACCGATGAGTTAGTGGGTCAGACCAACTCAATTCGTCGAATTATGGTCAGCTTATCAGGCCAACTTTTCTTTTCTCTATTTTCTAGAGAACATTTCATCTTCAAATTTTTCCTTCATATGAAAGGAATAAAAGAGAAAAAATCTCTTTATTGATAGTATTTACAAAGTTTTTCTACATTCCATGGTCTAGCCATTGGATAACCATCCAGGCTTTCAAGTCAATAGGATATTTGATTATCGGACTCATCCAACCCATTTCCGGTTATATTTGAAGAACCTTTTCTTTTTCAGTTATTGAAACACTTGGGGTCTCCAGATGTTCCACAAAAGTTCGACCCATTTGATCAGGTGTAAAAGTAGCCAATCTAGATAATGAATCGACTCGAGAATTTTCAGTTCTAGGGACATGAGTGATGTCCCAAGAATTAAATAAAGCTCCAAGCTGTTGAACCTTTTTCAGATACAAAGCTAAAGTGGCATCATGAACTTCAAAATCTCCTTTTACTTGGTTGATGACTAATTGTGAATCAGATGATACCTTTAACCTTCGGACATTTAATTCCTTTGCCATTCTTAAACCAGCTAGGAGGACTTCATATTCGGCTTGATTATTAAAGACTTTGAAAGAGAATCGGAGTGCATATTCCGTGATATCTCCATTTGGACTGAATAAGATTAATTTAGCCCCACAACCAAAAGAATTTGAAGCTCCATCTACATGTAATAACCAGGGTGTATCGATCTTCTCCATTTCATCAGATAGTTGAGTTTCCTTTTCATTGTCACTCCAAGTACATTCGGCTATGAAATCAGCCAGTACTTGAGCCTTCGTTGCATATCGAGGCCAATAAGTAATATCATATTCACTTAATTTGATTGCCCATTTTGCCATCTGACTAGAAGTATCAGGATATTGTAGAATAGTCCTTAGAGGTTGATCGATCAATACAATAATACGATGAGATTAAAAATATGGCCTGAGGCGTTTAGCCGATATTACCAGGGTATAAACAATCTTCTGAAGTTTTGGGTACCTTGTCTTTGCATCATGAAGGACTTTGTTGATGTAATAAATGGGCTTATGTGATTCATCAGATTTCGTTATCACCAACACAGAACTAATTGCTTCGTCAGATGCAGCCAGATAAAGATACAAATCTTTTCCTTCTTGGGGTTTAGACAATATGACCAAATTTGTCAAATACTTCTTAAGCTCTTCAAATGCTAACCGACAATCATCTGACCAATTAAACTCCTTGGTCTGTCGTAAAGATTTGAAAAAAGGCAAACATCTTTCAACCGAACGAGAAATAAATCGGTTTAATGAAGTGATTCGTCCAATCAACTGTTTAGTTTCTTTCTTATTAGTTAGATGCCTCATCTCTAATATGGCTCGAATCTTTTCTGAATTAGCTTCAATCTCTCGCTTCGCAACCATGAAGCCTAAAAATTTCCCAGATGTTACACAAAAAACACATATGGTCGGATTCAACTTCATATGATTTTGCCATAGAATATCAAAGGCTATCTGCAAATCTTTAATATGATCATCAGATTGATTACTCTTGACGATCATATCATCTACATATATTTCCATAGACTTTCCAATTTGATCTTCAAAGATCTTGTTCACTAACCTCTGATAAGTAGTTCCAGCATTTTTAAGACCAAACGGCATTAATTTGTAACAATATATCCCTCGATCTATGACGAAGGATGTCTTCTCTTCATCTTCTGGATCCATTCGTATCTGATTATACCCAGACAAAGTATCCATGAAACTCAAGAATTTATGTCCAGCCGTTGCATCAACGAGTTGATCAATTTTAGGCAAAAGAAAACTATCTTTAGGACATGCCTTGTTAAGATCGGTATAGTCTATACATATCCTTCATTTTCCATTTGCTTTTCTTATCATTACTACATTAGTAAGCCAGTCAGGATAATGAACCTCCCCGATAAATCCAGCATTAAGTAATTTGGTCACTTCTTCATTAATAACTTTTTATCTTTCTGGGACAAAATTTCGCTTCTTTTGTCGAACAAGCTGACTAAGCGGATCAACCTTAAATTCATGCATAATCATTTCAGGAGGAATCCCCAACATATTGGCAGCTGTCCATGCAAATATATCAGCATTTTTTTATAAAAAGTCAATCAACTTCTTCCTTTGGTCTTCAGTAAGTGAACTTCCAATCTGAACAGTTTTAGTAAGATCATCTTTTGTCAAAGGAGTATGAATAGTTCTTCCTATTGACATGCTTATCCCTTCAGTCGGATCATGTGGATCCATTTGCTCAGAAACTAAGTTGTTAGTTGATTGTTGATTTTGAATTGTCAAACATTGACGGGCCATCTGTTGATTTTCCCTTACTACTCCAATCCCATTTTGGGTTGGAAATTTAATCAGAAAATGATATGTCGATACGATGGCTCGGAACTTATTCAGAGCAGACCTCCCCAAAATGGCATTATATGCAGAGGAAATCCGAACAACCATAAAAGTAAGAGGGAAAGTCCTTTGCTTTGGCGTTGTTCCGAGGGTTACAAGAAGTGTAATTTCTCCCTCTACTCCTACAGAATTTTTGCCAAATCCAGTTAGTGGCACATGAATTCTTCGTAGCTTATCAGTTGGTAATTTCATCTTGACAAAAGCATCGTAAAGCAAGACTTCGGTAGAACTTTTATTATCAACCAGAATTCTATGTACATCATAGTTCGCAATTATTGTGGAAATCACTACATGATCATTATAAGGTGTCTGAACGCCTTGTAAGTTATTATCAGAAAAGATAACACTTCCTCGAAGCCTCTTGGGGCTTCAATCATCTTCATAGCATGCTTGGTGAATCATTCCAACCGAACCATCAGTCGACTGTTGATTTGGGAGCTCCATCCCATCAGTGATCATTCTTAGGGCCGTTGGCCTTGGTACTACTGCTTTAGTTGGTCTGTTTTGATTTTGGTTTCGGATATATCTACCCAAATAACCTCGCTTGATCAGATCTTCAATTTCATCTTTCAGTTGGATACATTCTTCCGTAGTTTGCCCATGATCATGATAAAATCGACAGTATCTGGCTTTGTTGTGCACAGCAGGTGGGGCTCTCATTGGCCTTGGCCTTTGAAGAAAATTTTCTTTCTCAATTTCCATCAGAATCTTCTCTCTCGGAAAAGTTAAGAAGGTATAGGCATCAAAACGATTGACGTAGTTCCTGCTGACCAAGTTCTTTGGCTTCTGACCTTGCTGTTGAATTGATCAGACTCCAGGAGATCGAAATTCATCTTCTTTGGCATTCTTCTTACTTGGCACCGATTTTCTTTCTATTTGCCACTGGTTCAAGGCTTGTTCTTCGGCTTGAGCATACTTTTGGGCACGAGCCAGTAATTCTGAATAATTGGTCAGAAACTTTTTATCTAAGGAGAATGTGAACCTAGAGGCTCGCAATCTCTTCTTCATAGCTGACATCGCCATATATTCATTGAGATCTGAAATATCCAATGTGGCAGAGTTAAACCTTGTTAAGTAGTCTCTCAAAGACTCTCCTTCTGATTGTTGAATAAAAAACAAGCTGTCGGAGTTTCTGAGCATTTTCCTGCTTGTTCTGAAGTGAGAGATGAACAACTTCTCCAACTGACTATCCGGCTGAAGGCTTGAATACCACATTCTCGCTGATTTCTTTAAAGTTGCTAGGAAAGCAAGACAGTGGAGTGCGTCTGATGCTCCCTGGATCAACATGTGGGCTTTAAAGCTGCCCAAGTGATCCAAAGGATCGGATGATCCATCATACAGCTCAATTTGTGAAATTTTGAAGTGATGTGGAATTCTCTCCTCCATAATCTTCTTGGAAAAAGGAGGTAAAATGTTGCAGCTTAGTGTTGTATCCTCTGCTTTCCTCTGCTCAATAACTCTGGCAATCTGCATCTCCAGCTTTCTGGATTTCTTATCAAAATCGATTACCCTCGCAGGATTTGGAAATTGTGCATTGTCAGGAGTTGATTCCCCAGAAGATGTCGAATGAGATCATGGGTGTTTCCCCTTATTTTGTTTCTTGCTTTGATGATGAGATTGATGATGTTGCTTTGAGAAAAACTGTTGACCTGAAAAATATTGATAAGATAAATGTCTTCTTGGACTAGGATGTCTACTTACCTAAAGAGAAGGTCGGCGGCTACTTCTTGATGCAACAGGTTGAGATGATTCCTTTACAGCGATTTCTTGGAGATTTTGCACCGCCGTAGTGAGTACTTCTACCTTGTCCAAGAGAGTGTTTAATCTTTCTTGATCCAAATTTGCAGCAAGAAAAACTTTCATCCTTTCGCCAAGAATGGGATCGTTCTCCTTTGGAGGATGAGGAATGTTTTCAACAGGGAGATTCCAATTCCTACCTTTCACCATATTTTCTTTCAAATTTTTTGAGACTTTTGTCCCTACCTGGCGCACCAATCATTTATGTCCAAACAAATTACAAGAAAACTTGGGCTTAAACTAGATCAAATCAGAACATGTTGAGCTAATTAATCTTCATTTTCTTGGAGGCTCTGCGCATAGAAGTGCTCCTACTCCCAAGCTCATCGATGGTGTTTGGACTAGACAGATGTGATCTGAAGAAAAATTGAGTGGAAGGAGTTTTTAGAATCAGAATCCCTTTCTCCATCGTGCTCACTGATATTTATAGGCCTCAAACCTAACCGATTCCATCCAACTCCAGTTGTAAACAGTTAGTTTCTTAAGACATGAGCACGTGCAGCAAACATTATCCACAGTTGGTCAGCCATTTTCCAGATTTTGAATAATCTCGTACCACTTGAACATTAAACAGTTTCGTTTCTCCTGGGCATTAGTCGGCTCTAGGCTTCTTGGGCATTGCTCAGCTTTACGCCTCTTGGGCATTGATCAGCCTTATGCCTCTTGGGCATTGATCGGCTTTACGCCTCTTGGGCGTTGATCAGCCGTATGCCTCTTGGGCATTGATCAATCATATTCAAATCCCCACCAAATCAGTATAAGTAGACCAAACGTGCCGTATCCCAACAATAATTTTTTTTCATGATTTATTTATTTATTTTTTGATACAAGTCGAGAGTGGTAAATAAATGCATTCTATTACATATTAAAATGCTTTTACTAATAATATTAACCATTCTTTTTATATTAGTAAAATATAAGTCTATTATTTTTTATCAAACTTCAATAAATATTTATTAATAAAATAAATATTTTATATATTCATAAAAGTATATTATTTTTTAAATAATTATGTTATTAATTAAAATAATTACATTTAAAGATGATATATTTTTTTAAGAAAAATGATATTCCACGTAATGCGATAGCTATATACTAGTTCTTATTGATTCTGAAGAAATGATGAGCAGGATGAGTTCAACAATCTTGGATCAATTTCCCTCCCTTTGATCGGCTATTGCACAACAGTCTTAATCATGGATAGCTATCTTGGCACCGGTCCTTGTATTGGTATCATGGTACTGATATATTATCAAGTTCTATTCAATGTACGGTGACTCAGGCGTATTCGGCTTTCATAGAGCACTTCATTCCAGCTTCGCCTATTTAAATCCTGATCATTCATTTTTTACTTTCGGTATAACAAAATACTTTCAACATTAAAAACATCAAAGCGACTTCCGAATTTCCTTCATTAACATGCCTTCTCATTAAAAGCATTTTCGTCTTTGGAAGCCTGCCCGGAAACTACTGCTTCCAAAGTCTTAAACCTAAAACTACGAACAATTCCCCTCACCGATGTATACTTTCCCTGCTCTGTCAGCGCCCTCCCAGAAATTGCACCCCTGCGTAACCACCAGCACAGAAAAGAGGTTCTCATGATAGGAAAACGTGTGACTGGATTTGATGATGGCCGGGGGCAGGAGACAAGGGGCTGTGGTACTTGGATCCTAGTCCCCATCTATGTAGCAAGATCACAGTTTAGTCCCTAAATAATGGTAAACCCTAGATAACCTGTGATGCTTGAATGGCTTTCACCAAATGCAACCCATGCGAGCAAGAGATCACAACCGTGAATAAAAGAAAGCCTCGTCAATAAAAATAGAAATAATTAAAAAAAAAAAAAAACCCTGACATTGAGAAACGAATGGTTTTGATCCCCCAAAAGAATAAGATTGTCCTTAATAAACAACAGAATATATTACAGAATTAGTATGTTTCCCATAGAAAAAACCCAGTCATACACACCATAAATGCTGCAGCACTAACCCGATCCATCATTAGAATTGCAGCATTTTCCTGTAGGTGCACAATGCTTCTGACTCAGATAAAACCATAGTCCAGAAGTTCCCACCTGAACGGAGGATAGACAAGCAGGACCTCTGGTGGGCCTTTGAACAGCAAGGCCACACAAACACAGACCGCAGCAATGCCCACCATTGCAAGCATTGCAGGTCTGTACAAGAGTGAGCTGCTCATGGATCTGCTGTAAGCCAGCTGCTGACTGCAGCGCTTGCAATATGGAGGTGGCGCTGGACTGATTTTGCTCTTCTCAATTTCAAAGCCGCTTAGCTTACCAGAACATGGTCCATCTGCTTGCTTGTAGGTGGTATCATCATTGCCATTGATGTGAAGGACAACATGACCTTTGTCTGATTTATCACTAATTTTCCTTTGAACCAATTGTATGTACGATCCATGGCCTCTGGAACAGGCATAGTCTTCAGGAGTGCAACCAGTGTTGTCATGAACAGTATTCCATGCTCTGATTCCCAACTGACAAACACCCAAAAGAGTTAAAAACAACAGTCACGGACTGATAAAGTAGCCATTATCAAGTATAATGCCATAAAGGAAAAAAATACAATGAATCAACCCATGGATTAGAACGACAGCACTTAGCATGGAATCCATAAGAGCAGACTCCAAATCAGTGAACAGAAAAGAATTAACGGTCAGGAGAGGAGTGGTTTCAAGGTGTATGTGCACAGTAAAACAAGGAAATAAAAAAGATCCATGTGGTAGCACCAATGGATGATAATGCGGGACGGAACAAGTAGAAATAATGCTAAAAAAAACCACCACACTTCAGAGATGCCACAGCAGGAGACTAACTGGAATACAAGGTACCAAAAATAAGCAAAAACAAACAAATTTTGAAAGTAAGTAGAAAAAAAGGATTTAAGAAGCCTTCCGCTTTTGGACACTTGATATTTGATAGGAAGCAAGGTTTCGCATTCCGGCAAGACAAGGGGCGTCCCAGCTATCCCATCTTGTTTCTATAAGAAAATGAAACCTAGATAGGTTCGGAACCCTGCAAGCTATCCATGCAAGGAGAGAAGAAAGAGGAAAGGAAAAAAAAAAAGGAGAGAGGAAAGAAGGAAAGAAATGAAAGATAAAGAAGAAGAAAATGAAAAGAAAAGAAAAGGAGAAGAAAAGAAAGAAAATAAAAAAAAGACAAAAAAAGAAAAAAAGAAATGAAAGAAGGGGAAGAGAGAATATCTACCAGGATGCATGACCATCCTAGGACAAGACAAGATAATGGGGCATCTCATTCCATTTAGTAGCCAAATATGGAACATAAAGCTGAAGCTCGAAAGATGTGATATGGTTTCTTTATTGTCCTTCCATTTTATATGAATACCACCAGATTATGTTGACCGATGTATGTCCAAGGTTGTGCCAAAATATGAAGGCATATCAATTGTTTATCAGCATGTTAAGAATTACAGTAACTAATCAAGCATATGTAACTTTCTGTTTTTTAATAGTGAACATAAGATAATAATGCCACCTGCAGAAAGGATATTACCTGTCCAGGATCATCAGTCAATGCATCTAATAGTCTCTCAGCTCCACTAATAGCAGCTGCAATATGAAGAGGCGTTATATTTGAGGGTCCAAGCATGTCAGGTCTAAACAAGAATCTATCAGGACCTGTCTCCTCTGTAGTTGTATTTGGTTTATATCTTAGTAGGAGTTCTACCATTGGCTTTGACTTTCTCCTAACTGCCTCGTGAAGCAGATCTTCAGACAACGCAAATCGAACAGGAGAATGCCCACCTAAATCTATGTTCCCTTGAAATAATATATCTAGAAGTTTCTTGACAACAGCACACCACTCACGATTCAGGGCAAATGACATGAGCCACCTGAAACGTGTCATGGAAAAGACATTTGAGCAAGAATCCTGTTCAAATTTAGACCTTAAGTGACTCCTTCGGAGAAGCCACCCCATTTCCTGTAAAAAGTCCATTGCCTGATTCCTAGCATTTATTGCATCCATTCTCTCATCCAAGAGGTCACCATGTGAGGCCACATTGATTGCACTCTCTAGCATACAGATTTCAGAGCACATATCCTCTTCTGCAACTATGAAGGGAAAGGAGGTACAGCTAAGACCATCATCTTCAACCTGAAGCATGAGGGATTCATGTAACAAGAAAATAGATGGTGGATAGATGAAAAGAATGTGCAAATTGGATGTGGTAATATCACAGCACCTCAATAAATCCTCTTCCCATTGCACTAGGAAGGGAGCAATAGAAGCTGAAGCTCCTGCACCCTTCATGCTCCTTGCTAGTATTAGGGCCCCCAAAAAATATTTGTGTTGCTTCTTGTTGGACCAAATACTTACCCTCAAAAGCACAGAGTAACCTGAAAAAAAAGTAAAGCAGATACAAATATAGATAATTTTTTAATAAGCCTATTTTGAATGGGTAGAACAGAGAATCAAGTCTCGGGAAATACAAAGGGATAATAAATACCTTGAAGCAGAATGCGCTAGATTAAAGCATTCCACTGTGAAGTTAACCTTTGCAGAAACAGCAGCAGCAATAGGTGTGATGCACAACATTTTACAAGGATTAGGACTTCCAAGAGGCAAGGGTGTGTCTAGCACAACCTGACCTGCAGTAGCAGCAAAAAGACATTATCAGATTTTGTTTGCGCTATCTTTCAAAAATCTAGTGCAAAACAAACCAACATAGAAAGCAACATAAAGAGAGAGATGACGATCTACAGACCATTGTAAATAAAGGCCATACGATGTGGTACCCTAGCATATACCCATCCTGTTCTCCAAAAGTCATCATGGGAAATACATAAAAGCCTGTTCAGGCAGGAATTCAGATCATGGGAAAGCTGCACATGATGAAAACAAGAATAGGTAAAATGCTCAAAAAAAAAAAAAGAATCAAAGAGTTCAGACATCGTAATATAGGTTTTTTGGAATGTAAAAATGTACCTCCTCCCACAGAGACTCAGCTAGGCGAAGATAAACTGCTAGAATGATACAACCAGGTCTAATATAACTCTCCATATCAGTTGGACTATGTGATAACCAGTCGAAAATCTGGAAATTTGAATAGATTACAAATATATTATCTAATCAAGAACTATTACACAAACTGTATTTTTAAAGTCTAGGGCATGCCATATAAGGCTACAGCATCAAATTTACCTGTGGTTGTAAGACAATAGGAACATCATTTGGATTTTTGCCAAAAAGTTTGAATACAATTCTATCTGTTCGACTCTGCAACAGTGAACGTCAAAGTACTACAATCATTAAAAGAGGCACTACACTACTGAAAGTTATAGAGAAAGAAAAATGGTGCCATAGAAAATAAAGAACCAATCCATTACAAGAAGACATTGTTAGAGATAAAGGGGGGCATCTTGATTTCAAAACTAGGTCTAGTTTTGTGGTTAGTAGGTAAGAAAATAAAAGGTAGTGTTGCATATCCATTCTTCCATGTCATTATTAAAAGCATCATGATGAAGGAGAAGGAATAGAATGAATAATTTATGACATAATTGCATGGAGATGGAGCACAGATCCCCCCCCCAAGCCTCTCCCTCTCCTTCCCTCCCCCCCTTTCTCTCCCTTTTCCTCTCTCTCCTTCTCCCTCTACCCCTCCTTTGCCGGTTTCTCATTTTGAATTCCAAAACCATCCCACTCTGTAAGGTTCAGTATGCCACGAACTGGACGGTTTGGGATGGTTCAGCAATCCTTGGATCTTTCTTTTTATAATAGGGCAGCAGATACCTCTCCTTAAGCAACTTGTTCATCTCTTCGTAATGGACATTAGGAGCTCAGCCTCGAAAAATTTTCTGATCTTCTGTGCCTCTCCACTATCTATGAGACCAGCCTTCTAGTTTTGTCTTGGTAAAGCATACTAACATCTAACCAAGCATATACTCCCAGTCAAAATAATCTTCTAGATTTGTGATCTTATCTAGAAAGTCATGAGGTTCAAGATCTCCAGTGATATCTTCAACAAGGACACAACCATAAGGCCATTTTTGAGAATCATACATTCTCCAAGCATTGGATCAGGCCGAATGGCCATTACAAAAGACATGGTGATGTGGTCATTACAAAAGAACATGGTGATGTGCCAATAGATCTGATACCAGATTGATGTAGTACAGTCTATGGAAGAATATCTATTAGGGTTTAGGAAATGGCTGCTATGAATATTTGCTTTATGATTCAATTCAGACCTTAATTTTGATTAAAATTGAACAAGGAGAGTTGAAATTTCAATGCAAAATTGACAATGGATGCTGAGATGGATATAAATTATAAAGAGCATTAGACTAGGCTCAATTAGCGAACAAATAGGATCTGCAGGCCCTTAGAAAACTATTTTTAATGGGTAGCTGTTCAATCAGGAACCAGATTTGGTTTTTTCAATGTTAATGAATGGATCTAAAGAATATTAAACTAGGGGGCTTAATTAGGGAATGAAGAGGATCTGTAGGCTCCTAGGAATAGATTAACGGGTAGCTGTTCATTCAGGAATCAGATTTGGTTTTTTCATGTTAAGTGAACCGCCAAGAAATTTTTCTGGTCAAGGATTAAGAGAAATAGAATTGAGATGTGATACTCAACAAGAAAAACAAAAAGAAAAAAACCTATGTAGAAAACAAAGAAAAGAAGAGGATACAAAAACACAAAATATTCAAGCAATAGGCGAGATAGAACCTGACTTGCTTCGGGGACCAAGGAATCACACACGGGCTGGTGTCAAACCACATGCCTCATGCTGGGCAGCAACTTCAGCAACCATTACTTTAGTCAAAACTCTTCTAATTCAACAAAGCATAATTTTTGTATAACATTTAAGACACTATGAATTGAAAACACTAGCTCAATTTTTCGAAATTCCGAAACTACCCCCACTAAAGCATAGTTTTTACTTTTTAGAGTGAGAACACCATCATGAACAGTAGCACCACAAATAATTAGCCAACCAAGTTATCAAATAAAAGTTGATATCCTTTAATCTTGACCAATGGTTCCAAAATAACAAACTAACACTAAAAATAACTAGAAGGGAAATAAGAAAATTGACAACTAAAATTAAATCAAAGAAAAATTTGCAATCTTGTGATGCATCGTAATACAATCTTAGGTCTCCATCAGTCATATATTAGCACCGTCCTAACTGTGACATCCTAAGCCCTATGATACTCTGCAATCTGCATCCACTTCCTCCATTACGATTTCACCATAAAATAAATAAAAAAAAAAACTGAAATGAAGGCATCCATCTTTCTTAAAGGTACCAAGGTTCTTTTGCAAATTGTAGCTAGAAATGAGGATTCCTTATTTTAACAGTTACTCAAATTTTACAATAGTAATCATGAATGTGGAGCTCCATCCATAAGCATCATCTTTCAGGTTCTCAAAAATTTATACACAAATGGTATTTGACAGGAGAACAATCGTTACTAAAAGGAAACAAACCTTTCAACCAAGTTGAAAAGGATTTTACAGACAAGTGTTAAGAATGTTAAAAGGTTCTTAAAAACTATGTGCAAATGGTAGTTGATGCAAGAACAATGGTTGCTAAAAGAACAAACCTTTCAATTAAGTTGAACAAGATTTTATAGACTAATTGTTAAGAAACTTGAAAAACCCCAAAAAGTAGGTTGGTTTTCTTTCTTTTTCCTTTACTGTTAAGGTTATCAATCATGTAAGCAAGACCATCCAATATCTACACAGATGAGTTATACAAAGTCATTTACCTGAGTATCTCTATTAGAACTCAGTGATTGTGCTGATGATGAATCCGAATTACGACTTGTCTGACGTGGACTTGATTGCTGCGGCATCCAGGAAGGGCAATTAGGGGAACCTGTAGACTGAGTTGCAGGAGCAATTGGGTGCTCACATGCTTCTTCACCATCTTGTTCATCACCATACACGTTTAAATCGAAGTCTTTTATCCTCTCTCTATCCAATATAGACTCTACAGGCAGAATACTCTGCGATGAGCATAGATCCTGTGCTTTCGCAGACAGCACATCTTCTACAGGCACCAAGGTTACAGAACGTGGAGCAGGAATTGTCAATACAGTCTCACCTAGAGAAGCTTCGGCAATATTTTTTTCTGACGGTATCTCCACTGCTGAATGATCAAGAATTCTTGTAGAAGGAACTTGAAACCCAGTGGTACAAGTTACTTTAAAAGGTAAAGACAAGGGCCTGGAGGATTCTTGAACAAGACCATTGCCATGTAAAGCATTGCCTGCTTCTGATGATGTTCCACCAGAAATTCCAAATTTGTGCAGATCTTGAGATTCCTGCAGGAGTCCAGAAAGATTTCCTGCATCAGGTGAACCAGCAAGATTTGCAAGGTTCCTCAAAAGATGAGTCAGAAGGTCCTGATCTTTTGATTGGCCAGAGCTATCAGCTGCAATAACATTAAAAAAGATCCAGCATATAGTCATTTACTGATTAACCAAAGTTCTTGTCGATGACAAAAGTTACCACACCAATTAAAAACTGTCTTGATTTCCAGAAAAGAAATCAACATCAAAAATCAATAAACAAGACAAATAAAGAAAGCTACATGAGCAGTCAATCAATTAGGTTCTAAGTGTTGATGACCCAGAAAAACAGCCCAAAGAGAAAAAGGTTATCTTTTAAAACAGTTTTTTTTCCTTCTAAGAAATCTTAATAGAATCTTTCATGAAATTGTGCCAGTTATAACATTTATTTTTTATCCAATATTCAGGTGATCGAGGACCATTTGTTTGGGCTGTGTATGAACAATAATGAACCTCACAAAAAAGCAAACTTTTAAAATCAGCAGAATAACAGAAGATCCTGTTGCAGTTTGTTAGTAAAAGAAAATTCAGAGGAACTTTTGAAATGTCTTTGTTGAATCTAAGGCTTGAACTTGAGGTTGATGTGTGTTAAAACCAAAAAGGATGGGATCATGGAGCAGCTTAGGTTTGCAACAGTTGTTTGCTTTTGGTATTTCTTGTAACCTTGTTTTGTTAACCTTTTCTTAATAAATTGGGTTGATGCTTGTTGCTCACCTTCATTCAAAAGAAAGGAAAAGACCTAAGATATCTAAGTTGAATTAAGGATATGAAAATGTTCATGTTAACAGTAGAAGTAGCCCTTAGTAAAGAATTAAAATCAAGTTGGCATCATGAAAGCGTTACCGGTAAAGAAATGTAGCATTGATGGGAGGATTAATTTTCAAGAAATAGACAGCGATATACTTGAAAAATGCAATTAAAATGAGGGGCTATTAATCAATGAGGCTTTACTACTCAACCATAATTCCATCTTGAAGAAAGAGACAAGACTTTGTATTTAATTAGATCCCAAAGTCGAATATGGGCCAGCAGTCTTCATGATTAAGCAAAATATAACTAGTTTAGAGGATAAAATGAAGTTACCACTAAATCGGGAACCTTAAATATTAACCACAATGGGATATAAATATCCAAAATCAATTACACGTGCCTATTTTTCATCACTGCAAAATATGGACACAAAAGATAAGGAGGGAAGCATTAGGGCTAACAACTTTTAACCTAGGGATTAAGAACATTAAACTACACTAGAAACACTAACAAGATTTTGGTGAAATAGACACTAAGGTTTAAGGTAAATGAACACAACTAGCCTAATCCAAGGCATTAATGTCCAAATCAAAAGAAAGAAACATGTAAGCATCTTTCAATTACGATACAATATAAAAAAAGCTGATAGCTTTTTCCTCTGATGGAATTGATGTGAAAGAAGCAAAATGCCCCAGTGCAAAGATCAATCTAAGATACATGGAGATCCAAGAATTACAAAAATAAACAGCACAACAACAAGTGGAGAGTGACGGTGCAGTTGGCTGTGATCATCACCTTAGAGGATCAGATCAGGAGGATGATATGCCATCAAAGCCATCATTTGAGCACCTCATTGACACTTTCTACCATTGTGCTCTAAACCAAGGGCCAGTTCATCTTCCCCCACTCAAGATTGTTATAGGTTTTATTGAATCAAATCAAAGCTTCCTGAGTTTCACAATAGGCTCAAACCATAGGACTTCCTCAATTGGATCTCCACCACCGAGAGGTTCCTTGAAGCTATGGACATCCTCAACAACATGAAGGTGAAGATCGTGACCTTGAAATTACAAGACTATGCATCAAGTTGACAAGAAGTTCAAAGCCATCTAAAGAATGGCCAACTGCTGGAAACATCCATGATGTCCGAAGCCATAGCCTTGCATCATTTTATTAATACTTCATCAAGAACTTCTGATCACTGCCTCTGATTGCATGAAGAGAATTTCATTTCGACACTCAATGCTAAAATAGCTTCCACAAATTGAAGCATTTAATGACACAAGCACCCATCTTGGCACTCCCTAACTTTGATGAAGTGTTTAAGTGGAATGTGATGCATCCAAGTCGGCATTAGAACAATTTTTTTCTCAAGAAGACTGACTAGTGGCCTACTTCAGCCAAAAAGCTGAATGGAAGCTGCCTCCACTACTCTACCTACAATATCAAGTTTTATGCTATTTCTCACAAGTCTTGAGACATTGAAAGTTGTACCTCAAACAATGTATTTTGTGGTCTACTCTGACCATGAGGCATTGTCCTTAATAGCAATGACTGTCTTAATCACTGGCAGCATTTGTCCAGCAATCCAACTTTATGATCAAGCATAAGTCCATAACCATGATGTAGAAGATTTGGCAGATCATATAAAACAATCCATGACCAGCTTCTGAAGCAGTTAAAAAAGGTAACAACAAATATACAGAAGTTGCTGATGCAAACTACGAACACAAAATTTTCAAAAGGTTGACCTTCTAATGGTCTAGCTTTGGGAGGAGAAATTTCCTGCTAGAATCTAGAACAAGATAAAACAATGGAAGATTGGCCCTTGCAAATTTTTATGGAAAGTCCACACCAACAGTTAACGTATGGACTCCTAAGGGGCATAATATCTTTCTGATTTTCAGACCATTTGACTTCTAAGGAAATGAGGATCTTAAATATTGGCAACTATATCACCATGTTTCTACTTTTTCCAAAATCTTTTCAAAAGATTCGAGATAAGCAGGTAGAGGGAATTCTTCCTTCTTCCTCATTGAAGCAAGTTAGCATCAGAGCTTCAGTTCTCTTCATTTGTCATGACCTTAGTTTAAGGTCCCGGCACATGAGCAATACAAGTAAACAAGAGAAAGACTATCAATGCTTAAGTACATCAAAGGACAAAAACGAGTATTGTTGCTAGTTCTACCTTGATGGATGATAATATGAAAAAATGTCTCCCACAATTAGAGGAGAAGATTGCCCAACTCACCGAGATCTTATCTTGATTACTGATGCATTTAGCACAAGCACCACCAACTCCTATAGCAAAGTTGTTTCCCATATCTACAAATAAGGATCTACACCCTTTAACCAGGAGGTGAGCAACTTATGGGTACTCAAAATCCCCCTATTCAGCCTTTCAAAGTCAACGCTCAAATCAAGATCCTTGTATATGATAGAACTATCAACCCAGAGAAGCTTGATAACTGACCAGACTAGTTAAAAACCTACTTCACTATCTATGGATACACTAGTGTCCAGAAAGTACCTTTTGCCCACCTCAAGCTTTCCAACCATGCCCATGCCCTTACCTGGTAGAATTTGTATAAGAGGAACAACATCTCTAATCAAATGTGAAGCAAATTCAAGGGTCTAATCAAGCATGAGGATGAATGGATCAAGTGGCAGTACTTAGGACAGAAGTATGATCAATCTGTTCAAGACTACATTGAGTTTCATAAGTAAACTATCTCACTTGGAATCTCCATCTATGATTATATGGTCTTCATGAAATATGTTGGAGGTCTATCCAAAAGGAGCTAAAACTCATATTAGTTGAAGAAATCAACAAAGGTAGCATGAAATTCATGGGAATCAAGGAGAAGAGACAACTTAGAGAAGGTAAGAAGGATGATCAGCTCAACAAAGGAGGTAGGAGCAGGTCAACATGACCCAGAAAAATTATTGCAACCATTGTAAGATCAGGTCATACCAAAAAGAATTGTTGGAAGCTCCACCTCCAACATATTAAGGGAAGGTGACTTCAATGTAATTGAGGTCAAAGAGCTGCCCAGGCTTGAGCAAGAAGATGCAATATTAAGTCCGATGATGAGAAAACTCGAGGTAGCAATTGAGGCAAACCCAAAGACATGAGAGGAATTTTTTCACTTAAAGATCTAGGTGAAACAAAGTATCATCAATGCTATTGTAGATCATAAGAGATGTCGAGTTGAAAATCAAGTCAGTTCTAAAATTAGGAAGTAATTATGGAGGTCTAATTAAATAAAGCAGCTATCAATAAAATCTTTGCAAATTTGGAAGGACTAACATCAAGATAAGTCAAAGATCTTATCTAATCAAGTATGTTATAAGAAATATTGACATTAAGATGAATCAAGGATCTTAGAGACCTATTAAAAAAAATATTCTTTTGCATTAAATCAAATCCAAGCATATTTTGGGCAATATTCTTTTTCCTTATTTGTAAAACTCTTTTACCTTTTCAGCAAAAAATGAAGATAAACACATTTGTGGGTACGTTCAAAGGGTCCTACAATTATAAATAAGGGTGCCTAGAGATTGTAAGAGCATCTTGAATTGAATGAAATTTCTAGCCCTATCCTCTATTGTTTTATATGAATTTTCTATTGCTGCTTCTTCCTCCTATCTTCCACTCCATTTTTGGGTAGATCTTCTTCCTTGAGGAGAAAGATCACAATGTTCACTAATTAGGCACTCATAAAAGACTCCAACCTATAGAGTTTGCGGTTGTTGACCAAGGTCAATATGGGACTACTCTTTCAAGAACCAAGACTTCTCAGAAATAAAGGGTAACAAGACTTATCAGCTGAAAAATAGAAAGTAGAAACAAGTGTTACAAGGAAGTAGAGGTTCAAAAGACAATCCAAAGAGCTGAAGGGTAACAAGATCTATTTGACAGGAGAATGATTTGGCACCATCATTAAAAGATCCATTATTCTAGGATATTAATAATTTTTAAGAAGGATGTGATTAAACATGACATGCTATAAAGGGCTACAAGCCCTCGCTACGAGTCCACAAATCCACTGACTGATCATTGTTTGGAAGTATGACTTTTTGCAACTGCTTCCACAGCATCTTAGAAGAGAACTTAGTTTGTCATGGTGCACAAGTTACCAAGTTGAAATGATGTGCTTCTTTGAGCACAGCCCAATCATAAAAATAAATCTGGGATGGTTTGTTGCTGGTTAAAAAAGGTCATTTGTAACTTCTAAAGAAAAGAAAATTCCTAGAGATGTGTTCATTAATCACATTGGAGAACTACTTCTACAAGAAGAAAACTCAAAAAAAACATTTTTGGAGAAGCTGGAAAAGCTAGCTTCTAACTTCTTTGCTAATAACCTTTTGAAAACTGGAAGCAACCGTAAGTACACCCTCAATGAGCATGAAAAGGCATAAAAAGACCTATATCACAAACAATAGATTGTTAATATAATCCCATACACCAAATACAAACTAAGGTGTACGAGGAAAGAGTCCAACTATAAGAAATCAACTATAATTACATTTTTCATTTTAGCTACCTTTCATTTAGTGATGCCAAACAAGCATAAAGCATGCATCAAGACTACCAATACAGGAGCTAGAGGTGGTCATTTGGAGCATTTTCTATTTACCAAAAGGCATGGCAAGGGCTCAAAAAACCTGATACAATGAGCAAGTCGTCACAGTAGGATACACGTATTATTTAAATTTGTAATATTGGACATTGGCTTCATAAACGAATGCACATGTTTAAACACCCTTCCACTTGCATCAAAGAAAAATAGCACATCCCAAAGAAAGTTAAACTTAAAAAGAATGAAGAAATTAGGTGCAAGATTGACAAGCTTTTCTCAATGTCCTATGACAAATATCCTACAAAAGCAAGAATACTAAAAACTAATAGTTAGACAAAATCACTGCCTTGTTTTACCCTGTAATCATTTTCAGACTCAGAATATGTTTATCAATATGGAAAACATCAACTGTAAGACCATACAAGAATGCACTCTCATTAAGCTACAAGAATAACTTGCTCCATTCCTATGAGATAGTTTCCAAAAATATCATAGCAAATTTCTATACAGAATAATGACAAAAACTATATTTTTTGACAATCATTTATGCGAACAACTTGACCCATTCCTACAACAATAAGGCCATACAAGATTGCACTCTTAGTAAGCTACAAGAATAACTTGCTCCATTCCTATGAGATTGTTTGCAAAAATATATCATAGCAAATTTCTATACAGAATAATCACAAGAAGTATATTTTTCCAGAGATTTATGACCAACAATCATACAATTATACACACAGGAAGCTCACCCACTTCCCTCCCCACCCCACCCACCCCCCCAACCCCCCGCCGCCAAAAAAAAAAAAAAAGAAGAAGAAGAAGAAATATGACATATCTTGGAGAAAAGGGTAGGGTAGGGAAATTACATTGTAAATTGGCCAGAACTCTTAGTAGACTTATCAAAAGAAAGCTACTGGCATGGTTGTCATTCAAAGAAGCAACAGCTGTGTTGGCATCAGGATTGGTTTTTCTCCTTCTTAGATTATGGCCAGCCAAACGTCGACGACAACTTCTCTTTCCTTCATCAAATTCTTGAAGAAGGTGAAACCTGGAAATATAATCTTTTACTAAGAACAGCAGTGAAATAACACTTAAATGTTTTGAAGAAGTACAATAGCAAATGATAATCAATAGTTCTCAAATGAAACGTTATTTCAGCAAACCTTGCAATTTTGAGAGGAAAACAATATGGTTACCATAACACAAAGCATGCCTATCTCTCATCAGACCCAAGTTTGTTGTCATAAAGAACCTTTTGTGCATAATATCCTTGACAATTTGATCCCTTTGCTTCGAGATAAAAAGTGAATGGAGAATTTAATAGGTGGAAACATTGTTTCCAGTGTTCAACATTCAAAAAAAAATTGGGGGAAAAAAAGAAGAGAAAAAAAAACTAGAAAGTCAATCTACACACAGCTAAAATTCTCAAAGAGGTCACTTGCCGAAAAAATTATCATAGGAATCCAAAATGCTTCAAGTCAGGTGACAATCTTCGGAAGATGAAAAACACAAGTCATTCAGCCAATTCCCAAATATCTGAACCACTTTCTCTACTGATGTTTTTTGCGATATTCCATAGTGCAAGTAAGCAACAGAGTTGATTTCCCTATCTAATCATTACTTTTCCTGAAATGACTTTATGAAATTCTCCAGTGCAACCAAGTGATAAAATCCTAATTTTGTTTGTTTTTCCCTCATGACTTTTTGTGATTTTCTTAGTGCAACAGCAAGAGATATTCTGACTGTGTTTTTTTTTTCTTTTTCTTTTTTTAAAAAAATGTTTTCCCCCTTTTCCAGCAACTAAACCAAGCCTTCAAATTTCTGGTGACATCAACGTAAACATTTCATTAAGTGATATATCTGGCAGATATGCCTCTAACTCTAATGATACCATAAGACCTGTAAAGAAATTATTCACAAATACAGTTGACAAAAGTCTTCTACTATGAATACACATCATGGCAGTAGGATTTCAACTAATTACTACCTCTAATCCATCACCTACATGGGCTTAGTAACAATTGGAATTACAAAGAAATACCTGAAGTTGAAGGATGGTGGGCAATGATAATTGAATCATATCTGCATTATAATATTGTAAAGATGCTTGTTGTTTAGGCCATCATTGGTCACCCGAAAGTGGGTTCACTGAAATGGTGTTTTCGCGGAGAGGGCACTTCAGCTATTCGGTTGCCTAAAGTAACCACCGAGGTGCAGGTAAGCCGGAATTGGGAATTCTCAATTCTCACCTTGGCAACTTTGGAGGGGGAGGCTCTCAAGTCACTGAAGTGGGCAGGCGACTTCAACTTTCGCCATATTTCCAAAAGAGACCCTTATATAAAGCAAAGCTGAATTAACATGTTTGATGTTGGCTTCAACACGAACAATGAGATATGATGCTGCCAAAAGATTAATTAATAAGTACAACAGGGTGCTCTTTATGGTTTGGTTTACATTGTCATCGGATGAAGAGTTACATGCTTCATTTCATGCATGGACTACTGTGTACTTATTTCATGTGTGGACTTTGGTTTCTTTTGAGAAATTAAGAGAAAGGCATTTTGACAATGAGAATTTTATATATGTAATAGTTGTGATCAGATGATACACTGGACTGCTTTCATGTGGACCCGCAAACTAACTAATCAGCTTTCATATGTAGTAGCTGTGGATACATAGGTGTACTAGGTATTTTTACACATGAGCTTTATTCTGTCTGCGCACTATGTTTTTCTTGATATTTCTCTACCTTTCTGCATAAGTTTTAGTTCATATCTTTGGATTGTGAAGGGAAGAATGATGCTTCATTTGATAAAAGATATACACTAGAAATCATAACAAAATAAAGAGAACAAATTGAGCTATTATTATTTTGGCAAACAAATAACTACTAACCTACTACATTGCTGGCAGAAACGCTGCATAACACTTCCAACAATTGCTACACCGGCCTTGGAGTGCATCTCACAAACTTTGTGCCGTCTATGGTAGTCCTTGGCATTGCTCAGGTCAGCACTACAACCCTCCACCTGGCAAGACGAGCGGCTAGAATTGCCCCCAGCCAACTTGCTCCTGTTTCCATTCTTCCCTTCCCAGTTTGCAAGGTCTGCCTCAACCAATTCAGAGGCATGACCTCCAAGCTTTAGAGTGAGAGATCCATCAGAATGCTCATCATCATCTGCCACTGTAATCCTCCTCCGCTTCTCAAGTTCTGCTTTCCCTTTCCCGGTAATTCCTAAATCAGTCTCTCCAGGGCAAGAGGATGAGCTGTTGGATAGCCCTCCAGAAGCAGGAGCAGACATCAGTTGCTTGTTCCAGCAGTCTTCTGAAACAGAATTCAAAGGAGTAGCCACACGGTGATTGCCATCCCATTTCCAGCTGTTCAAATCCCATTCCAGGCTTTTCTTCCCAAGTCCACTGGATGTTCCCGCACCATAAAATTGTTGTCTTTTGCCTCCAACTTTAGGCTCCATCAATCCTCAAATCCCTCAATGAGAATGTCTGGAATCCAAATTTAAATTTCCCTAAATTTAATGGATCCTAAGGAGACAACATGGATCACTGCATCCCAAAAAATCCAGAAACATCACACCCACACACCCATGAATCCAAACAAGAGAAACCCAGTTACGAATCAATAGTTTGAAATAGTCCGCAAAAAAAAAAAAAAAAAAAAAATCAAGAACATGCTTTTCTTACCCAAAAAAAAAAAGCCTAACACTTCAAGAAAAGGAACCTTAATGAACAACAGCTTATTCCAAAGTATTAGTATTACTCTTCTCAAGTTTCATGATAGAAATAAAAAAATTAAGCTACATAAACAAAAACAGAAGAACCCTAACTACAAAAAGAGCCGATGCCAGATATTTGGGAGTTCGGTCTCACATTTTCGATGCTAAAGCAAAAACCAACCAAGCAAAATTCTCAAATCGGCAACATCAGTCAAACTAGTGAAAAATAAACTTGGCAAAACCCTATAGTCCCGAAGCAAATTCCATCCCCCAAAAAAACCTTCAAAAATCAAACAAAAATCGCCAAAAATATGCAGAAAAACTTCCCTCCAGAAGTACCAGCACCCGATCGGAGGAAAACTCCGCAATCCCACTCAAGATTCACGAAGCAAGCAGAGAAAGGAAAGAGAGAGATTAGGAAGCGGCCACCCAAAACGAGTACCGTAAAACAAATATATGCAGCAGAGGAAACTGCGGGAAGAATCGGCAGTCAATGAAAAGCAAACCGGCTTTTTTGAGCTGTAAATTAATTTGGTTACCGCCGTAAGAAAGGCACTCCTAATTAATTTATGACATCATATATCCTAAGTTAACGTTAATGATAACGTTACCAGAGCGTACGATCTAAACCATTCATCTTCTGGATCATCCTGATCTGACGTGCATGGTTCGTCTAACGCTCCACGAGTAGGGTTTCCGTGTAATTACTTAACATGAAGATGGCGACCGTGTCAGAATTTTGTCTATAGTAAACCTGTTCCGTGTCCCTGTGGTGCAGGGGATCTATCTATGATCGTATGCTAGTGCTTTCCAGGACAACGGTACCTGAACTCGTATCTTATATAAGAAAGAGTGCATAGAAAATTCTATGCACAAGTCCGCTCTGCCGTCTGTTCTCCACGAATTGTCACGTGAGCTACATCACGGCTGATGAATGATTCGCATAAAATGTTTCCTGTATATAAAATATGGTTTGTGATGTTAGATATTTTGTTGGGATGCTGCTGAGGAATCTACCGGCAGCACCGTCGAATGTCCTTCCATTTTATCAGGAGTCCACGGCGATTGGGCTGGACTATGAATGATCCTATTTTGATTTAATTTTTTGATCAAATTTTAGTATTGGATTCAGATTTAATTTATTAAAAAATTTGATCGAATCGGTCTACTATTTAACTTTTCAATTCAACGGACCATTCAAAATGGATCAGATACATTAATAACTCGATTCTAATCTAAAAAATTTAAATCTAAATATGGCCCTAATAAAATATAGATAATTATATTTTAATTATTGCATAACTAATTATTATTAACCATAGATAATAAATAATATTATTTTTAAAATAAATTAAGATATAAAAATAATTATAATTCTATTTTATATTAAAAATAAGTTCGACATAAATTTTAAATTATTATTTAAAGGTTCAGATAGATATAATTTTAACAGTATTAGCATGTTCGAATTGGATCGGGTCGGGTCCAAATTTAATAAATCCAGATCCGATCCGAAAAATAAAATGGGTATAATTTTAGAATCCAATCTGAATCTACGGATCCATAAAAATGAATTGGATCGGATTTAAATAAATCAGGTCGGATTGGATCGCGGATCAACCCGAACCATTTATAACGTTACATGTGATTGCGACATGTGTGCATATCGGAGAGTCTATCCCATATCCCCACTTCTATCGTGTATCAACCATCTTGGAAAGAGCAACGTAATTGGGCACATACATGCATGCACATAAATGCGTGCATGTAAATATACCTGGCTCCGGTAGGCTGAGGATTAGAGCGTGGAGTCAGGATCCTCGACGGTGTGCTTTTTCGACCGCAGAAAGTTGTACAATCATTGTTGCTACATCATCCTATCCAAAGACAGGCAACTTTCAAATATCCAATGGCATACCACGTTTCATACAGAGCATAATGTATTGTTTAGTAGGCATTCATCTCTGTAATAAAATGATATGACCATGATCGGAAGATGTACAATTCTTTATGGTGCAAAATGCACCACAAAAAATTCAAATGAGCACGGTGCAAGCTTTGTGCTCGCTGCATGTGATAGGTGATGGGCCAACTTCGCTTATGTCATAATAGAATGCTTGTAGTTGTTTTAGTGCAATCTCTTTAGAGTTTACTAGAAATTTTTAAAAAATGTCGTTCAATCTCACTTTTGGGGAGGTAAAGTTTGGTGAGCCATCGTCCATGCTGGTCAGCATTCAACAAAAGAGAAACTTCCATGGTTGTCGAGTCTATTGAAACCGTGTAGGAAGCGCGTTCTTTTGGCGAGGGGTTGGCCGCTGACATCTTTTTGAAAGTTTTCGAAAGTAGAGCAGCTCATATTCCTCGAGAACAGAAAAAAAGAAGGAAAATCCAGTCTAGATGTGAGTTTTCGTGAGTTTAATGAAGAGTGAGACAGCACGGGGCCAGGCAAGAAGACAAGGGAGAGTTGGTTTGAGGTCTAAATCTCGTTTCCTCTTTTGCATAAAAAAAAAAATTTAGGTCCGTTCTGCCCCGGAAAGCAATAGTGTAGTTCAAAGAAGCTAGACAAAAGTAGCTGCAGCTACTTAGAAATTTGTCCCTGGACATAAAACCTTCCCCGGTTGGATATTGTATTGACAATAGGCATTATACTGACAATCAACCATTTGGCTGTCTATGCCTTTGTCAATAAGTAATTTTTTCCTTATCTATATCTGGGTTATCTAATGAACTTCAGTATGGACTACTTGTGTGTCAAGCAACCAGGAACCTTTTTTTTTGGTAGAAAAAACTGCATTAAGAAGATCAAAGCTAACAAAAGTTTCTGAAGACAGGTAAGTAGATACAACTATAGGGTTTTTTTAAAAAAATAATATTTTTTAATATTTTATTTCTCAAATTAATGTCATCCCTATTTTATTTACCGATTTAGGTGTGCGCCCCCCCCCCCCCCCACCCTTCCAAAAAAAAAAAAAGAAAAAATGAAATCACGGACCCAAAAAAAACAAAAAAAATTTTTAAAAAACCTATTTTATTTATCGATTTAGATGTACGGACCTAAAAAAAAAAAAAGTGAAATCACGGGTAGAACCCGCGATTTCAAAACAAAAAAAAATAAAAATAATAAAAAAAATATTTGAAATGGCAGGTTCAACCTGCGATTTCTCCTTCATTTTTTTATTTTAAATTTTAATAAAAAATAAAAAATTTTAATAAAAAATTTTTTAAAAAAATAATAATATGATACTATAATAATTTTTTTAAAATTATTATAACTTACGATCTTGCAGTCAGATCGTCGATCCGGCCACCGGTCTGATAGCTAGTCTGGTTCCGGCCATCGATCCGACAGCCAGTTCGGTTGCTAGATCGGTGCCAGTCCGATCGCCGGTCTAGCTACCAGTCGGCTACTAATTTGACAGTCGGTCACTGATTTGATGGTCGATCCGGTTGCTAGGATCCGGCCACTAAGGTCCGACAATTGAATCAGTTCTAATTCGACCGCCAGTTCGATCACCAGGTCGATACCAGTCCGGTTACTAGTTCGATCGGTATTAGTACCCAATCAAATCAGTGATCGGATGGTGGCCGGACTTTTTTAAATTTTTTTAAATTTTTTTTAAAAAATTTAGATCAGTGATCGATACCCAGTCTGGGTGGCCCATAACTTTTTTTATTTTTTTATTTTTTTTAAATTTTAAATTTTGTTATATTATTTTAAATATTTTTATTTTTATTAGATTATTTTAAATATTTTAAATATTATAAAATATTATGTTATTTTAAATATTTTAAATATTATTTTATTATTTTAAATATTTTATTATATTATTTTAAATTTTGTTATTTGTTTTTTTAAAATTTTACTAGTTTAAAATTTAATTAAAAAAAATATTTATGACGTGCAATGATGGTGGGGCTTTTTTTAATTTTTTAAATATTTTTTTGAAAATAAGCTATTAATGACATTTTCGTAATTAAATCAAACTTTACGAATTGTATTTTTGTAATTAAATCAGATATTACAAAGGGTATTTTGAAAATTAAATTATAATCATGAATTCGTAAAGTTGATTTAATTTTCAAAATGTCCTTCATAATATTTGATTTAATTATGAAAATGACATTCATAAAGTTTAATTTAATTACGAAAATGTCATTATTAGCTTATTTTCAAAAAATATTTAGATAATTAAAAAAAATTTCACCATCGTTAAATGCATGCCTTAAATATTTTTTTAATTAAATTTTAATCTAATAAAATTTTAAAAAATAAATAACAAAATTTAAAATAATATAATAAAATATTTAAAATAATACAATAAAATTTGAAATATTTAAAATAACATAATAAATTTATAATATTTATAATATTTAAAATAATATAATAAAATTAAAAATATTTGAAATAATATAATAAAATCTAAAATTTTAAAAAAAATTAAAAAAATAAAAAAAGTTATGGGCCACCCGAACTGGGTATAGATCACTGATCTAAATTTTAAAAAAAAAATTTAAAAAAAATTTAAAAAAGTTTGGCCACCGTCCGATCACTGATCTGATTGGGTACTATTGCCGATCTCACCGCCGTGGCCTGTAGCTTCAGAGCTGGTACCGGACTCGGACCGTCTCACCTCGAGGTCTCCGAGCTTTCGATCCTGCAAAACAAGGTCACCGGGGGTCCCGGCGAGGAAGCTCAGACGGTCAAGTTAGAAAACGGCGAGATGGAATAGAATTCCTGAGGTGGGTCCTCAAAGGAGTCCCAGACTTAGAGAAGATCTTAGCAAAAGAGGTCTTTGGAAGAGTGGAAATTGGGCCGAGCTCCTTCACCGAGCTTACGCCGAGGGACTCCTCTCGGGACCTTGGATCCTACTCTTGGTGCCTTTCTTTTTCCCAGCCTTTTTTCCACTTACCTGGTCATCCGCTCTTCCCATCCTTTTATCCCATCACATTGCCTCCGACTCCCGCCCCCGGGAGGCTCCCTCTCCAGCTTCACTTTTTCCTCTCTCCCTCTTTTTCCCTTTCCCCTTCGGGTCCAGGAACCCGGTGGCCTCCTTGTCTTGCTTGCTGAGCCCAGCGAGAAAAAGGGGAGAGGGAGGACACTGGCCAGGCCTTGGGCCAAGTGGGGGCGCTCTCCTTCCCAGGCTTTGACGACGTTCGTTGCTGGCTCCTGCCTGCCAGGACTCCGCTTCTTGGTTGCGGAACCTGTCGGGCCGATGTAAACGAGGTTTCGTGCATCACTGCCGTCCGTACCGGCGCTCCTCGCAAGGCACGGCGAACGCTGCCCGAGTGGTGGTTTTGAAACTCGCGCCCCTGCTTCCCGGAGGCCTCACTACGCAGGGCCAGCTTCGGCTGAGGTAGACCCCTCACGGGCGGACACCTGGCGGAGCGGCAGAGGAATGCTCGACTTCGGCCGAGGTGGACCCGTCCCCGGGCGCCACCTGGCGAAGGAGCAGGAGGGCCCGGCTCGACCTCGACCGAGGTGGACTCGTCCCCGGGCGCCACCCGGCGAGGGAGCGAGGGGGCCGCCAGCTTCAGCCGAGATGGACCCCTCTTGGGCGGACACCTGGCGGAGCGGCAGAGGAGTGCTCGACTTCGGCCGAGGTGGACCCGTATCCGGGCGCCATCTGGCGAAGGAGCAGGAGGGCCCGGCTCGACCTCGGCCGAGGTAGGCCCGTCTCCGGGCGCCTCCTGGCAAGGGAGCGAGGGGCCGTCAACTTCGGCCGAGGTGGACCCCTCCTGGGCGGACACCTAGCGCAGCGGCAGAGGAGTGCTCGACTTCGACCGAGGTGGACCCGTATCCGGGCGCCATCTGGCGAAGGATCAGGAGGGCCCGGCTCGACCTCGGTCGAGGTGGAACCGTCTCCGGGCGCCTCCTGGCGAGGGAGCGAGGGGCCGCTAGCTTCGACCGAGGTGGACCCCTCCTGGACGAACACCTGGCGGAGCGGCAGAGGAGCGCTCGACTTCAGCTGAGGTGGACCCATATCCGGGCACCATCTGGCGAAGGAGCAGGATGGCCCGGCTCGACCTCGGCCGAGGTGGAACCATCTCCGGGCGCCACCCGGCGAGGGAGCAAGGGGCCGCCGGCTTCGGCCGAGGTGGACCCCTCCTGGGTGGACACCTGGCGGAGCGGTAGAGGAGTGCTCGACTTCGGCCAAGATGGACCCATATCCGGGCACCATCTGGCGAAGGAGCAGGAAGGCCCGGGTCGACCTCGACCGAGGTGGAACCGTCTCCGGGCGCCACCCGGCGAGGGAGCAAGGGGCCACCGGCTCGGCCGAGGTGGACCCCTCCTGGGCGGACACCTGGCGGAGCGGCAGAGGAGCGCTCGACTTCGGCCGAGGTGGACCCGTATCCGGGCGCCATCTGGCGAAGGAGCAGGAAGGCCCGGCTCGACCTCGGCCGAGGTGGAACCGTCTCCGGGCACCACCTGGCAAGGGAGCAAGGGCTGCCAGCTTCGGCCGAGGTGGACCCCTCCTGGGCGGACACCTGGCGGAGCGGCAGAGGAGCGCTCGACTTCGGCTGAGGTGGACCCGTATCCGGGCGCCATCTGGCGAAGGAGCAGGAAGGCCCGGCTCGACCTCGGTCGAGGTGGAACCGTCTCCGGGCGCCACCTGGCGAGGGAGCAAGGGGCCGCCGGCTTCGGTCGAGGTGGATCCCTCCTGGGCGGACACCCGGCGGAGCGGCAGAGGAGCGCTCGACTTCGGCCGAGGTGGACCCGTATTCGGGCGCCATCTGGTGAAGGAGCAGGAAGGCCCCGCTCGACCTCGGCCGAGGTGGAATCGTCTCCGGGCGCCACCTGGCGAGGGAGCAAGGGGCCGCCGGCTTCGGCCGAGGTGGACCCCTCATGGGCGGACACCTGGCGGAGCGGCAGAGGAGCGCTCGACTTCGACCGAGGTGGACCCGTATCTGGGCGCCATCTGACGAAGGAGCAGGAAGGCCCGGCTCGACCCCGGCCGAGGTGGAACCGTCTCCAGGCACCACCTGGCGAGGGAGCAAGGGGCCGCCGACTTCGGCCGAGGTGGACCCCTCCTGGGTGGACACCTGGCGGAGTGGCAGAGGAGCGCTCGACTTTGGCCGAAGTCGACCCGCATCCGACCTCACTCGCTGATCCCGTTCCGCCGAAAAAATCCACATGGTTCGAACCACGCCCGGCGGAACCTGTGACACGCCACGTCAGCGTAACGGCCATATCAGGTACTGATACCGATCGAACTAGCAACCGGACTGGTATCGACTTGGTGACCGGACTGGCAGTCGGATTACTACTGATCCAATCGTCGGACCCTAGTGGCCGGACCGGCGGTCGGACCGGCGGTCGGACCCTGACTACCGGATCGACCGTCAAACTGGTGACCCACTGTCAGATTAGTGGCCGGACTGGTAGCTAGACCTGTAATCGGACTGGCACCGATCTAGTAGCCGAACTGTCTGTCAAATCGATAGCTGGAATCGGACTAGCTATCATGCCGGTGATCGGATCGGCAATCGGACTGCAAAATCATAGGTTATAATAATTTAAAAAATTATTATAGTATCATATTATTATTTTTATTTTTATTTTTTTCTAATTTTTTATTAATTTTTTTATTTTTTATTTTTTATTAAAATTTAAAATTTAAAAAATGAAGGAGAAATTGCAGGTTGAACCTGCGAACCTGCATTTTCTTGAAATCGCAGGTTCAAACATTTTTTTTTATTTTTTATTTTTTTTGTTTTGAAATCACCGGTTCTACCCACGATTTTACTTTTTCTTTTCTTTTTTTTTTGGGATCCGTACACCTAAATCGGTAAATAAAATAAATTTTTTTTTTTTTTGGGTGGAAATCGCGGGTTCTACCCACGATTTCACTTTTTTTATTTTTTTTTATTTTGGCCGGGGGGGGACAACGAGAGGGGGGTCTGTATATCGAACCTGCAATTTTATTTTTTTTTTTTTTTTTTTTTAAGGAGAGTCCGTATATCTAAATCGATAAATAAAATAAAGGTGACATTAATTTAAAAAATAAAATATTAAAAAATATTATTTTTAAAAAAAAAACCTACAACTATGCCCCCTTACAAGGAGGAATATAACAGGGGAAACGACATAAAGGACATGTAAAGAGCCAATGGCACATTTACCCTGAATCACAGGACATGACAAAATAACCCAAAGAGCCAGTTTGTTACAAAGGAAGACCCATTGTATTGCAAAGGAGTACAAAAAGAGCAGCAAAAGTACGTCAATAGTATGTTCTGCGTTGAGATCATCCCAGCTGGAGAGTGGAAAAGTTGCTTTGAACCCTGTACACGAGGAAAAGCACATAATCATCCACAAATGATGAGTCTTTACTGGTGGTTGATGATATAAATCTGCAGATCCTGCATGATGACCGCATACAAAGAGTTGAGAAACCACACAAGGAGATTGTTTTGAGAATCATTTCATCTAAGATACTCCATTAAAATCCATGCTGAAGTCCAAAGTGAAACAGTATTGCTGCAAAGAAGTTGCATTGTAAACAACATGAAACATAAATTTGAGGTACTGATCCAAGCAATCTAGTAGATGGCTTGCCCATAGGCATCAAACTCAGTAACTCCCTTCCCAGGTAATATACATGGGGCAACTGTGAAACAGTAGAGACTATATCCTACAAGATCTGAACAATAAGAACAAAGAAACCAAAGAAGCAGAACCGCAAGTAACTTGCGGACAATATTCCACAATATTTGAACCTGCCAGGTTTTGCAATGCCTAAAGATAAGAAGGTGCACCCTAATATTAATCCCGGCGCTATTTCCCTGATTATAGTCAAGTGACAAGAGAGCATAAAGCAACATGCAGGTTGCACAGGAAAAATTGGTGTTCCAATGAAACAGATAAGTAATAACTGCCGCCAAACCTGTAGTTTGTAGCAATAAACCCACTCAATGCTTGACACTGCTACAATTGCCTTATTCCATAGCATATTGCCTGTAATAGTTGATGCATGTAGATTATAGAATTGTACCCATTATCAAAAGAGTCATGCGAAAACTCATATGCAAACGTAAGTAAAAAGCAGGTAGAAGCCCTGGTTGTGAACCAAAGGAAATGAAAATTGCCATGAACCAAGCTATTTCCTTTGATAGCTATAGAAAAGTATTCGAAAGCATAAGGAGCAGAGGGAGCAGCCAGCTTAACTTCTAAATGTTTGGCTTCGGAACCATAAAAGAAAACTATCAAAGGAATTAAGCATAGTAGAAAGAAATGAGGTACTAAACTTAATTCGGAATGTACCAGTATCATTGCAACAACTCTTGGTCCTTCCAAATAAAAGGCACCGTTGACGGTGAATAAAAGGACTGTGGTCAAACATGCATACACAAATAGTTGTTGCCGTTCTGGAAGGTGGTATTGACTCGGGCTCAACTCAGATAAGGCTGAAGCTGACATTGCTATTGTCATGGAGCCGAGTCTCGCAGAATCCTATTATCGAGAGTTAGTCATGTAAGACAAATAAGACCAAAAAGTCCAACACACTAGAAATGGGCTCTTAGTGGTAAACTCTCTAATATCTAAGTCAATCTCTTGAAAAGGAAAATAGAGGAGGCTTGGAGTTCCCTTTGGATATAAAGAGTAAAATGGAGTTCAGAATAGCCGGAGAAGAGGCAAAGGGTAATGAGATGGAGTGAGGTATGTGAAAAAAAAGGTGCTTAATATATATGAGGCCCGCTTTCTGGGAGATGGCATACTAGTGAGTGGGTTTACAAAGGCTCGAACACTTTGTGAGTGATGAAAAGTGTATAGAGAGGCCTGCAAATATCTTGATGAATACTCGGATAGATGCTCGCAGAATCAAGGAGCCAGGGTGTATCTCTTAAGGTGGTTAGCAATGAGTTCTTGGTTCCAAGCGACCATGACTCCCCCTTTTAGGACCTCCTCTCTTTTGCTTCCTCTTCTCCTCCACTTGCTTACCTGGAGGGTCTCAGAAAACCAATTTATAGGCATGTACTTGATGCCTAAAGGCGAAGAATGATGGCTAGTACTTCTGGCTATTGTAGGTATGCTTGGAATGGGGGATCATACCATGATTAGTGAGGCAAGGAGTGATGACTAACACGACACGTTCTAATGGCAAGGTATCTCTTAGATGGCAAACATTAATAGTTGTCATACCAGGAGCACCGTGATTGGATGGGCAAGGCAAGCCCAGCAGCGATTGATGCATATACGGGTGGTTGGCGAGTGCACATCTCAGCATCCAGTTGATAAGTTATAGGGAGGTAGCCCCATCGCCTGAGCTAGTTGACACATGTTTAGAGTGGGTCGGAGCTTGGGTGCCATGCTAGATCAACCGGATCTTAAAATATCAGATGCCCCCACTTCCAAATCCAAGTGGCCCGACTTATGAGGCCTTGAGCAGAGGAAGTAGATATCCTAATTAGTTTAGTGAAGCATAGGGCTTAGCCATGGTAGGGTGAAGCTGGCAAGATAAGCACTACGCGAGGATCACAACGAGGCAGGCAAGACTGTGCTAGGTGAGGCAGCTCGCGACGAGGCAGGAAAGGCTGTACTGGCCGAGGCAACTCGCAGCAAGACAAGCAAGGTTGCGTTAGATGAGATAGCTTGCGGTGAGGCAAGCGAAGCTGCACTCATCAAGATCCATGTCCAGATTGGGCACGGTCCTTCGAGAGGTGATGTCTCCAAAGCAATGGTAGTTTAAAAGTTTCCATGGTGGTCTAAACTTCTTAAAATGTTATGACGTGCCCCCAGGATGGTGCCTTAAATAATGAATCGACGTGGGACATGTCAATCAGTGAGGCTGAAACTGGCACCCCTTCATCGAGGAATAGATGGGTCTTTTCGATGAGTATATATATGCCTACAAATGTCAGTCAGGCCTCTTCCATTAGTGGCATTTGGGGTGGTCAAGAATAGTGAAGCTGCAGAAAAGAGGAGAGGAGTCTTAAGTCGATCAGAGAGGCATACTAGAAACTATCTATGGTGGTGTTGCCGACCTTATCGCTGTGGCCTGCAGCTGTGAGTTGGCACCAGACTACGATCCGCTTTGATGTGGAATCCTAACGCTCCCGGACCTGCAAGACGATGTTAGAGACCCGGACCGTGGAGCCCGGCGGAGGCACTCCGATGGTCAAGTTAGAGAGCAGTAAAGTGGAACAGATCCACTAAGGTAGATCCCCGCTGGGTCTCCATGCTTAGAGGAATCTTTGATGAGAAGATGAATGAGAACGAGAGGGATTAGCACTTCGGTTCCTGAAACCGGGCTCGCCGAGCTCGCTCCTGCAGGCTCCTTTGGAATTTCTGTCCCAGAATCACCCCTCTCTCCGAGCGTGTGTTTGCCCTCTTGATTGCCTCCTTTTCTTCTTGCCGATGGTGCCCCTTTTGAGATTGTTAGATACTTTGGTACCTTGATTCTCCCTCCAGGGGAGGCCTTGGAGGTCAGCGATGCTTACCGACTATTCTCCCGAGGTCGTCTCCCCTTACGGTTGGGAGTTAAGTGGTGAGCCTGTCTCGTCCGTCGTGCAGTCATGAAAAAGAAAACTTAGCGGGACCCCGATCCTTGCGAAGGCACCTCGGGCTCGAGGTGATGACCGTAGCTCTCCACTTTTGGAGCACCAGGTTACCGGGCGCTGGATCTGGTACCTCGAGTAGGGTGTCCTTCCCAAACTGGTGTAAACGAGATTTCGCGCATCGTTACAGGTCTGAGGATGCCGTAATGGATGCGTCGCCTATGCGCACCATCCTCAGCAACGTCCTCCGGGCTTGCACCCTCGGTCCTTCCGTGCTCCGTGGAGAAGCCTCGACTTTGACCGAGGTGGATCCATCTAGGGGTGCCACTTGGCGGAAGGAGATGGTGCTAGGCTCGACTCCGACCGAGATGGACCCATCTGGGGGCGCCACCTGGCGGAAGGAGCAGAGGTGCCAAGCTCGACTCCGATCGAGGTGGACCCATCTGGGGGGCCACTTGGCGGAGGAGCAGAGGCAGGCCCACTTTGGCCAAGGTGGGTCATCCAGGGTCGACACCTGGTGAAGGGAAAAAGGTAAGCTCGACTTCGGCTGAGGTGGACCCATTTGGGGGTGCCACCTGGTGGAAGGAGCAGAGGTAACATGCTCAACTCCGATCGAGGTGGACCCATTTGGGGGTACCACCTAGCGGAGGAGCAAAGGCAAGCCCATTTCGACTGAGGTGGAACCCTCCAGGGTCGACACCTGGTGAAGGGACAAAAGCAAGCTCGACTTCGGTCAAAGTGGACCCATCTAGGGGTGCCACCTGGAGGAAGGAGCAAAGGTGCCAGGCTCGACTCCAGCCGAGGTGGACCCATCTGGGGTGCCACTTGGTGGAGGAGCAGAGGTAAGTCCACTTTGGCTGAGGTGGACCCCTCTTGGGTCAACACCTGGCGAAGGGGCAGAGGTAAGCTCAACTTCGACCGAGGTGGATCCATCTAGGGCGCCACCTGGCAGAAGGAGTAGAGGTGCCAGGCTCAACTCTGGCCGAGGTGGACCCATCTGGGGGTGCCACCTGGTAGAGGAGCAGAGGCATGCCCACTTCAATCGAGGTGGATCTCTCCTGGATCGACACCTGGCGAAGGGGCATAGGCAAGCTCAACTTCGACAAAGATGGATCCATCTGGGGGCGCCACCTGGCAGAAAGAGCAGAGGTGCCAGGCTCGACTCCTGCCGAGGTGGACCCATTTGGGGTGCCACTTGACGGAGGAGCAGAGGCAGGCCCACTTCAGCCGAGGTGGACCCCTCCAAGGTCGACACCTAGCGAAGGGGCAAAGGCAAGCTCGACTTTGACCGAGGTAATCCCATCAAGGGGGGCCACCTGGCAAAGGAGCAGAGGCAGGCCCACTTCGGTCGAGGTGGACCCCTCCTGGGTCAACACCTGGCGAAGGGGTAGAGGTGCTGAGCTTGAACCGAGGTGGGTACGATGCTGGTCAAGCCACCTAGCAGGAGAGCTCGGAGGAGAACACCACATGGCACCGCCTGACTGCCAGCTGGGTTATCGTATGCTCCATGTCAGCGATCTTGCCATATCAATTGCCCCCCACTCTCAAGTCCCATCGGAGCACCGCGGCATGGACATGGGAAGTTAATGTAGAGATGACATGGAAGGACAACGATCTTGCACAATAATTGCCCTGATTGCCGCCCCACCGCTTATCGTGCCCAAGATCCAATATGCGGGCACCACGTCTGCATGTTCGACGAGCCATAATTATGCTGTGCCAGACCCGAGGCGGTTTCCAGTGAACCGAAGTATCATCGTCGGGCTTTTCACACGTGGCGCTTATCCAATGGCTTAGGCATAAAGGGGGCTATACGGTTACTATCAATTGGTTTTGAAAAGAGGGGAGACTTTCCAGAAATGAGATTTTTTGGCTTTCTTACACCTCGTCGATGGTTGCAGCGATCCTTCTTCTTCTCTCGGGTCACCATTCTTCCGCCAAAATATCCTGGTGAGTGTCATGCAATCCACATTTTCTCTTCTGCTTCTTCTCGAGTCCTAGTCCTTTCAAACCAGACCTTCCTTCTCCTCCTTCGTCTTGATGGCTCCTTCGGGTCATCATCACCATTTTTCTTCTACCCCAGACGAGGCCGGTCCTTCTCGACCGAGGACTCCATCATCCTCCTCAACGGAGGAGGACGTTCCGATTGATGTCTGGTGGCGATTACGGCCGGGCGGTATAACCATCGGAGTCCTTAGGGCTCCTCCTGTCATTCCTGCCGTTCCTATCTCTGCCCTCCCCACTCCAGTGGCATAGACTCCTTCTAGTCCCTTCGGCTTCGCTTCAACGATGACCGGGGATGACCTTTCCTAGATCTGGGATACGTATGGGGTCCCGAACTCCATCCAGCTTTCACTTCCAGGGTCGAGGGAGCGAGTGACTTCGAGCAGCCTTGGCAGAGTCGCATTCTACGAGGACTTCCTTGCTGAGGGTCTTCGTTTTCCTCTTCACCCATTCTTTCTCTCATTTCTTAGCTGTTTCTATCTCGTTCCATCCCAGTTGGCTCCTAACACCATCAGGGTAATCTTTGCTTTCATTATTTTCTATCATTTCTATGGATTTGTTGCTTGTTGTTCACTATTCAGGGCCCTCTTCATCCTAAAATGCTACTCCACCGATGACGGCTAGTGGTATCTTTCCCCCGGCCCAGGTGCCTTCGGTTCAACCTCCCCACATTGATCAAGGGGTGGAAGAATCGGTTCTTTGCCTCGGTTCGGGACGTTGATTGGGTCTGGAATGAGCCAGACCGGTTCCCGAACCGAAACTCCCAGGTTGAGCCGGCCGACCGGGAGGTTTATTCTCAGCTGCTAGGGGATGTTGTCCCTTCTCTCAAAGTTCTACTTTCAGAGCAAAACTTGTTCGAGATGGGGGTTTGCCCTATCCGGGCAATTGGTGAGGCCCCGGGTCCCCGTTCTTCTTCTTCGTCGTCTTCTTCTTCTTCTTCTTCTTCTTCTTTTTTACTGACCTTTTTCTCTTTTCAGGGATGAAGTTCTCCGTACAGAGCCTGATGGAGGGGGCCCGGAAGAGGGGTGCTTCAAGCGTGGCCCAGGAGACTTCACCAAAGAGGGCCCACACAAAGACGGACCAAGGGCCCAGGCCCACTCCGGGCTCTGGGCAGAGGGTGGCCGACACGGTCTCAGTGCCATCCCAGCAGCAGACTCCCACCGCGAAGGTCATCGATCTCGATGGGAGCAAGGAGGAGGTGCGACCAGTACCTTCTCCGGTGGTTGTAGCACCCACCGATCTGATAATGGTTGCGACCATGGTGACAGCCTCACCGACCACAGCTTCTCAGGCTGGAGGGACTCCCGCTCAGCCTTCCTCCGAGCCCCACCCTGCACCGGTGGCAGGGCTCCCTAGCAGTGCCTCCATCATCCGCGACCAGGGGCTAGCGGAGAAGATGATGGAGTATGTGACCCAGCCCCGGGACCACCGTTTGAGGGGCGACCGGGACTACGTGGTCTCCTTGCTCGGGATCCTTTCGCTACTTTTCACAGTGAGTACCCCGCTTTCCCATTTAATGCTCCGGTTGGATCCTTTTAAAGAACCCTAACCTTTCTTTATGTAGATCGGGACCGATGTACTCCTGCTTCGGGACTTCCTTTCATCCTCTGCGAAGAAGGAAGCTGAAAAGGAGCGAAGGCTGGGGAGGCTCGCAGCTGATGTCGAGGACCTCATGAAGAAGGGCGCCGAACTGAGGGGGAGCAACCAAGCTCTCCGAGATGATCTGGCACGATCCGAGGGGCACGTCAGGGAGCTCGAGTCTGCCCGGTTCGAGGAGAGGGCTGCGACCCAGCGCCGCATCAAAGAGGACGCAGTGGAGATCTCTCGCCTTAAGGGCATCCCAGTCACTGGAGAACCAGGTTAGCGAGGTCTTGGTAGAGCTGAAAGCTGCCAAGGAGAAGACCTCTTACGTCACTATGCTTTTGGAGGCCGCGCATAAGGAGGCTCGAGAGGCTGTACCTAATTTCTGGGCCTCAGCAGTTTAAGGACGAGGTCCACGAGGCTACCGTGGACTCGTTCCTAAAGGGCTTCAAGGTCTGCCAGGAAAGGGTGGCCTCTCATTTTCCTAAGCTTGATCTGGCCGGGGTCGCACTGGGCGGCCCCATGGGGGAGCAGCACAAGGAGTGGCCGGTGCCACGGCACAGGGAGCAGTCAAGGAGGAGACTGCCGGGCAACCTTCCGAAGAGGCGACCGGCGATGCTAAAGCTTCCCAACCTGGGGAAGAGCCGGCGAAGTGACTCCGTGTTTGTATTTTAGTATAGGACTTCTTTTTTTTTGTTTTTGGGCCACCCTGCCTGTTGGGTCCCTTTTGCTTGTAAGAATTTCTTGTGCTAGAAATGAAAATTCCTTCTTTTACTCCTTGTTCTCTTTGTCTTGACTCCTTGTTGCTATTTTATTTTTATTGCTTCTTTTTCTTCTCCTTTTTTTTTTTTTTTTGAAGCCAAGTCTGCAACATCAATTTGTAGCTCGATTTGGACTTAGTCAAAAACTGAATTCGGGAGGCTTCCAGGCTTCATGAGGGAACATTTGGGGCCTCTGGCTTTTATTTCATAAGTCTCTGGTCGCCGGAGCCAGACTTCATGCAATCTTTCGGACTGAAGTCTGGGATCTCATGGAGGAACTAGGTTCCATGCTACCTTCCGGACAGAAGTCCAGGATCATGTAGAAGAACAAGGTTCCGTGCCACCTTCCGGACTGAAGTCTAGGATCACGTGGAGGAACTAAGTTCCGTGCCACCTTCCAGACTGAAGCCCAGGATCATGTGGAGGAACTAGGTTCCGTGCCACCTTCCGGACTGAAGTCCAGGATCATGTGGAGGAACTAGGTTCCGTGCCACCTTTCGGACTGAAGTCCAGGATCACATGGAGGAACTAGGTTTCGTGCCACCTTCCGGATCAAATCCCAGGATCACGTGGAAGAACTAGGTTCCGTGCCACCTTCCGGACTGAAGTCCAGGATCACGTGGAGGAACTAGGTTCCGTGCCACCTTTCATGTTGGCCTCCGGGCTTTGCGTTCTTCAAGAATCGTTCGTGGGACTTCCGCCTCGCCTTTGCTCACCGGGCCGAAGGTCGGGCGATGACAGTCCTACGAGACAGAAACAAGCATTGCACTAAAGAGATTTTCATTATTAATGTTAAGGAAGTCTTACATCATTGGTAATACATCCTCAAGTTTGCGGCATTCCACGTCCGCGGGAATCGAGTTCCATCAAGCTCGGCAAGATAGTAGGCACCGTTAGGCAGTGCTTCGGCCACCTTATAAGGGCCTTCCTAGTTTGGAGAGAGCTTACCGCACTCTCGAGGTTAGGATGCTTCAGCATGGTGCAGCACCAAGTCTCCCGGGCAGAAGGACTTCGGCCTCACCCTGGAGTTGTAGTATCTGGCCACCTGCTGCCGGTAGGCCGCCATCCGAACTCGAGCCTTATCCCTCATTTCTTCAAGGAGATCTAGGTTGAGTAGTAGCCGTGCTGGGTTCTCAGCTTCATCGTATTGCTTCATGCGCAACGTTGGTAGGCTGAGTTTCACCGAAATTACTGCTTCTGCATCGAAGACAAGGTTGAATGGGGTTTCATCCGTGGCCGTCCTTAGGGTTGTGTGGTACACCCACAGGATGCTGGGAAGTTCCTCAGCCCACCTCTCCTTGGCCTGATCCAATCTAGTTCGGAGCCCTTGCAGGATGGTCATGTTGGTTACTTCGGCTTCCCCATTGATCTGAGGATGTGCCACCGAGGTGAAGTGGTGATGAATGCCGAGGTCATTGCAGAACTCCTCGAACTCTTGACAGTCGAATTGACGTCCGTTGTCGGTGATGATGGTATGGGGGAGCCTGAAGTGGCATACAATTGACTTCCAAAGGAATTTACTGACATTCACATCCGTGATCCAGGCTAACAGCTCGGTCTCCACCCACTTTGTGAAGTAGTTATGGCTACTATCAGAAACTTACGCTGCCCATACGCAAGAGGAAAAGGACCGAGGAGGTCGATGCCCCACCGGGCAAACGGCCAGGGGGTAGAGAGCTGGGAGAGCGGTGCAGCTAGCTAGCATTGCACGACGGCATGATGTTGGTGAAAGGAAATACAGGGTTGCAAGTGCCTACACTAAGCATGCAATAGCACAAGGAGCAGGTATATATTTTAAAACAATTTTAAAATAACAGCGGAAAAAATCTACTCCATACAGGATCTAACATATTCAAGATGTATGTACAGGCATAACAAGGCATAAAAAGTGGGCATGTAATATTTATAAACAATTTTATAAAGCTAGATCTAGGCATGCATGAAAATTAAAATAAGAAATTTTACCTTATTCCTACTTGAAATAAAATAGGGATAACGCTGGAATAGCTGGAATACCTGGAATAACCTTATTCCAGTCTTCTTCTTCCCACAGCCTTTTGAAACGTTGAATTCTTCTTCTTTTCCAATAGCAACAAACCCAAACCAAAGATGGCAATCTCTTGGTCTCTCCTCCTGCAACAACGGCAAGGTGGTTTCTTGATGGAATTTGCTTCAAGGGAGTGCTACTGGATCGTTCATCCAATGACATTGAAGTCCCTTTGTCTGCAAAATTTCAGAACAGGAAAACTGCAACCAAAAAATAGAGCAAAGGAAAAACAACAGCAAGGGAGGAGAAGCAGCTCTCAGGTGCTCAAGGGAAAACCCTCTAGAGGGGGGACACGCCTGGGGTTCCTCTGATCCGACTTCACGCGCGATGCTAGTCGCTGGAAGCTCTTGAAATGGTGAGGGAAGGAAGGGAAAAACAGAACACTATGTTCTGTAACTTGTTTTCTCCAAAACAGAGTACCTTCCTTCCATGGATTGAGCACCTCTAAAAAGGGAATCAAAGACGTTTCACTCCCAATCTCTCAACATATACCCAGGCCCATAAAATTCTCCGGTTGAAAGGATGGTAGTAGCTATCAAGGAAGAAGACCTCACTGAAATTTTCACTGCCCAGAATTTTATATAACATCATGAACAACTTGTCATTTAGGGAGCTGAGAAGACACGCTAGGAAAATGAAAGGCCAGCAGGTTGCAAGATGAATCAAATTCGTCTTCAAGGAAGCAATAAAGGACCATTAAACGGAGGTTTAATTCTGGCTAAAACCAATGCATACGGGAGAGGAAGAGATGCTTTGAATCCCCTGTTCGCCCAAGCCAATATTACCGTGTGAACGGTTCAAAACGAGTTCACAACAGGTTTAAAAAATCCAAACCGGTTCACTATTCAATTAGATCAAAATCTAATTAATAAAAGGCTTGGTAAAGTCCCTGTCACCCAGAAATAATTCCCGGTGGAACCGAACAAATCTGATCGACCCAAAACCGAGTCAATCCAAAGAGTGCTCAATCAAACTGTTACCGAAATGATTCTTAATCATAAATCGACACCTGGATCAGGGAAAGATACTCTATGATGTGTGACCTCATAGGTTCAAACCTAGGCGGTAGCACTGGAACAATTCCAGTACCAGCACAAGATAACATCTAGCAATGGGTCCCGGCATCCAGATAGGTCGAAGATGCGAGAGCAATCAATCGAACCTCTGGCATATGGTTACCGTATAATTCATCCCTTTGACCTCCAATGCTCAGGATGACCTAGGGTTAAACTGCCAACCCTAGCTGAGTCAATCCACAACATGTCTCAACCTCGCTAGTCTAGTGACTCCTCACTAGGACTACCCCGGCCGAGGATTTGCTAAATTGAGACACTACGAGACATTCAATCCAAACTACTTGGACAGGTTAATTCCATTTTGGTCCATCACTGCTCTACAAGTACTTGCTTGTACCTAGAAACCTTCTATTACCGGATTAGAAATCCTGATAGTCCAGCACCAAAGCATAGGGAGTTGCTTGTAAGCTACCATGATGACCTCAGGTCGGAGGGACACATATACCCATATCCAATCATGAGTATCCCTTTGGCAGAAAGGGGTTACACGAAGTCACGTTTAATGAGATATCATATATCCCACTTGCAGATCATATCAGTGTCACCACACTTCTTTGGTCAAGAGGACAACCAAACGATGTGAACCACAACAACCTACACTTGATACATTACCGTCCAGTACAATGTATCCTTTGGTCGTGAACCTGGTTTAAGGACCACTTGACATATCCTCTCTATATCGAAGTCAATGTAGTCCTAAGGACTTCATCACATGAAAAGAGTTCATTACAGGAAAAAGTAAGAATGTGATGAGCTGCCAAAATAATTTTTATTAACTCATACAAAGAGTATAATACTCAATTCAACCACCTACAACCTAGGCGATTGGCTTTGGGATACAATTCCCAACAACTCCCACTTGTACTAAAGCCAATCAGAACAGTATCTAATACCCATTTCCCTTTTATAAAAGTCAAACTCTTTTATTCCGAGGGCTTTAGTAAAAATGTCAGCAAGATTTTCCTTTCCATCGATCTTCATAAGATTGATGTCACCTCGTTCTACGATCTCTCTACGAGGTGGTGGCGATGCAGAATATGCTTGGTGCGGTGATGAGCTTTTAGTTCCTTAGCTTGAGCAATGGCTCCAGTGCTGTCACAGTACACTGGAACAGAACCATCTAGGGAAGATGCCACCCCTAGCTCTCCAAGGAACTTCTGCAACCACACAACTTCTTTCACTACATCTGATGCTGCAAGGTACTCTGCTTCATATACCGAGTCTACAACTATCGCTTGCTTTGAACTTTTCTAGCATATCACTCCTCCATTCAGGATAAATACAAACCCTGACACACTCTTACTATCATCTCTGTCTGACTGGAAACTGGAGTCAGTATACCCTACAAGTTTCAAGTCAGATTCTTCATAAATCAGCCATTGGTCTTTAGTATTTCTCAAATACTTCAGGATGGACTTAACCACCTTCCAATGCACCTCATCTGGGTCAGACTGATATCTGCTCACTACTCCTAGTGAATATGCCACGTCTGGTCTAGTACATGTCAAGCATACATGATAGATCCTACTGCTGAAGCATAAGGTACTCTACTCAGCGGTCTCTTTGGTGTGGACACCAGAAGTTGAAAGAAACTTCACTCCAACAAGGTTAGCCTTATCCCAATTTGGATCGAAGATAATTAGGTTACCTTGTATCCTTTAGTTCAAAAATATTTTATTTTCAAGAGTCATTTCCTTTTCAAGAGTCCTGTAATTAATTTTGAGTTTCAAATCAAGAGTGTTTATTGAGTCCTGTAATTACTTTTAAAATTTCATTTCCTGTAAGTCCATTTCAAGTTTTAAAGTCTAGGTCAGTCAAGTCAGTTCAGTTGAGTTAAGTCTTCAGTTGAGTTAAGTCTAATCAAGTCTTAAAGCCATGAAAGTCAGCAACAAGTCTCAAATTCTAGACCCCAGAATTTGACCACATGAAGAAGAGAAGACACATCAACAAAGCAAGAGAAAAGGACCATCAACTAGGACCACTGGGCGCCACATGTCATTCTTATCCAAGTAGAAGACCACCTCACCATGCCACATCATCAGGTGCCACTTCACCAGCCACCTCATCACCCTTTGGGCGCCAACAAGGGAGATTCAAATTCAAGGAGGTTGGCCACATCCCTCCAAGTCCTCCACCAAATCCTCCAACCCCCCTTGTAATCCTCCTCGATTTGGGGAGTTTTTAAATTTCAAAAGTTAGCTTTGTGAGGCTATTAAAAGCCTTGGACGCCCATTGTAAAAGAGATTGATTTTGGAAATGAATGAAGTTTGAAGTGAAGTTGTCTTGAGTTTTATGTGTGAAATTTTTCCTATCTTCTTCTTCCACGCCCAAAGCCACTCTCTTCCCTAGCAATTCATCATCCAAGCTCAAGGCAAAGGCATTGGAGTCGGCCAGATCTTCTCAACTATCTTTTCTTTGTTCACAAGTTCTCCCATCCCTTCTATATGTTTGCATCCTTCAACCTTAACTTTGATCTTCATTGCAGGGTCCTTCAAAGTCCTTGAGTTGTGAACAGGGTTCCCCTTGATAATGAACCAACAAGCTGAAGCCCAAGTCCAGGGTTCTGATCACTGTTATCCAAGTTCTCCAGTCCAGAGCATCAGTAGTTTCAAGTTTTGAATCATAGGAAGGTTGGAAAACTCATCAAGGTAAGTCCTCAATCATTAGCCCCTATTGTCTAGATCTTCTTCCTTCTTAGTTTTAGAGTTGTGTCTAATCATGTAATAGTCCCTTTTCATATAATCCTTAAATCTTATTAAGATGAGTACAATGCTAAGTATAATTAGGTTTCATTGCTCTACAAACACCATATTCAAAATATTAATCATATGCGTGCCGCATCACTCTTTCCTCAGGAGTTGTTGCACAATCCTTCCTGGATGGAGTAATTCCAGAACCTATCAAAAGATAGCTTTTCTTGAAATTTTCCATGCTGAACCATTTCAGCACAGTATCAATGTACGTAGACTAGAACATCCCAAAAGCCTCTTATATCTATCTCTATAGATCTTCATACCCAGTATGTAAGAAGCTTCACCCAAGTCCTTCATGGAGAACTAAGATGATAACCAGACCTTTATTCCTTGTAATACTGTGACGTCATTTTCGATTAAGAGAATGTCGTCAACATACAGTACCAGGAATACAATCACAGAACCATTAACCCACTTATAGATGCACGATTCTTCTCCGTTCCTAACGAAGCTATACGATTTGATACACCTATCAAACTATAAGTTCCAACTTCGAGATGCTTGCTTGAGTCCATAAATGGACCTCTGCAACTTGCATACTTTTGACTCATCTGAGGATGTGAACCCTTCAGGCTGTATCATATACACCTCCTCTTCCAGCTCCCCATTTAGAAAAGCGGTTCGGACATCCATCTGCAAAATCTCATAATCAAAATATGCTACTAAAGCAAGCATGATCCGAATGGACTTGAGCATTACCACAGGGGAGAAAGTCTCATCATAATTGATACCATATCACTGGCGATATCCCTTGGCAACCAGACGGGCTTTATAGGTCTCCACCTTCCCATCTGCACCCCTTTTTCTCTTGAAGATCCACTTGCACCCGATGGGTTTTATCCCTTCAGGCAGATCAACCAATGTCCATACATTGTTGATCTCCATGGATTCCATTTCGGATCGCATGGCTCCAAGCCATGCCTTAGAGTTGTCTCTAAAGAGCATCAATATAGGTGATCGGATCCTCATTGTTCTCATCGAGCTCAATGGGATTGCCATCCCGGACCAAAAAACTGTAGTATCTATCCGGCTGACATGGTACTCTACCAGATCTCCTAATAATGGGTTCTACGTGTGATCCAATCACAGCAGGTTCTATGATGTCCTTAGAGTGTGCAGGTTCTTCTATTGGCTAAACTTCACCAAGTTCAATCTTATAGGCCATAGTTCCTTCTTCAAGAAACTCTTTTTCCAAAAAGATAGCCCTAAGAGCGACGAACATTTCTGTTCATCCTCCAAGTAGAAGAAATACCCTTTGGTTTCCTTAGGGTAACCAATAAATAGGCACCGATCAGACCGAGGACCAAGTTTATCTGAGTCTAAATGCTTTACATAAGCCGACAACCCCAGACCCGAAGGTATGAGATTGAGGGCTTACGTCCAGTCCACATCTCATATGGAGTGGAGACAACAGACTTACTCGGAACATTATTTAATAAGTGACAAGCTATCTCAAGTGCATATCCCCAAAAGGATAGCGGCAGAGTTGCAAAGCCCATCATGGATCGAACCATGTCCAACAGGGTTCGATTCCTCCTTTCGGACACACCATTCAATTATGATGTTCCTGGAGGAGTCCACTAAGAGAGAATCCCATTCTCCTTAAGGTATGTCAAAAACTCACCAGATAGGTATTCACCGCCTCGATCAGATCGAAGGGTTTTAATACATTTTTCAGTTTGTTTCTCTACTTCATTACGATATCGTTTGATATCGTTTGAACATTTCAAATGACTCAGATTTATGTCTCATCAAAAAGACATAACCAAACCTCGAAAGGTCGTCTGTAAACATAATGAAATATATGTATCCACCTCTGGCACTAATTGTCATGGGTCCACATACATCAGTATGTATGAGACTCAGAAGTTCTGTAGCTCGTTCACCTTTTCCAGTAAAAGGTGACTTGGTCATTTTACCAAGTAAATAGGATTCACAAGTAGGCAGCGATTCAGAATCATTGACCTTGAGGAGGCCTTCTCCTCGCATCTTGTTTATCCTATTCTGGTTTACATGACCTAGCCTACAGTGCCAAAGATACAGATCATTGACATTTTCTAATCTTGGACGTTTGTTAGATGTGTACATTACACTAATAGGCCATGATAGTACATAAATGCCATTATTCAACTTAGCATTCATTATCACAGAGTTATTCAAAATAACTTGGCAAATATCTCCTTTTATTGATAGTTCAAAACCACAATTGGCCAAAAGGCCTACAGAGATTATGCACATAATGAAACTAGGACAGTAATGACAGTCGACTAACTCGATAATACAGGACTCAAAGACAAGACTCAGAACTCTGATCGCCAGTACTAGAACATGATTTTCATTCCCGATGCTCAGGAACTATTCCCCATCCTCGAATCTCTTGCTAACTTGTAGTTCCTATAATGAATTACAAACATGAATAGGACTACCAGTATCTAATACCCAGTTAGCAGTATCACAAATAGAGAAATTACAAGGTTTTATCATATAAATACCTTGTTCAGCACTCTACTGTATTCCCTTCCTTGGCTTGTTTGGGTCAAGGGATGCTAAGTAAAGAGGACAGTTCCTCTTCCAGTATCCCCACTTTTTGCAGTAGAAGCACTCTACAGAAGATTGGTCAGCTTTCACTTTCCTGGTTTGACTCGGGCTAGGAGCATTCAGCACCTTCTTTCCCTTTCTTTTATTTTTCCCTTTCTTAAAGGGACGACGACCTCTAGAACCTCCCACTAAATTCACCACCCCCTTGTTCAGTTGGTGGTCTTTCTCGTAAGTTTGCAGTAATCCCATCAAACCATGGTAATTGACTGCAAATTTGTTCATTCTGTAATGGACGAGAAAGTCAAGATAAGAGGAGGGCAGAGAATTCAAAATTGCATCCTTGCCGAGCTGCTCATGCAAGGGACATCCAAGCTTGCCTAACTTTTCAATCAACTCGATCATGTACAATACATGATCGGTGATAGAACTACCATTCGACATCTTGGCATTGTAAATGGCACAAGATACTTTGTACCGCTCTACATAGTTCGGTGTGCCGAAAGATTCCTTCAACTTCTGAAGAATCTCTTCTAGTTGGGCCTCCTCGAACTTGTGACTGAACTCGACGTTCATTACTGCTAGCATGATGCATCGGACAGTAGTCTGATCAGAAACCCACTTCTGATAAGTATCCCAGATCGAACTCCAAGTATTGGCAAAGGGGATTTCAGGTGCTAGATCCGTTATCATATAAAGGATCCGTTAATGTTCCAGGACAATCCTCAACTTTCGATACCAACTATCGAAGTTGTGATCCTTCAACTTCTCATTATCAAGAAGTGACCGGAGCGAAAGATTTGAAGACATCTGAAAGGAAAAACAAGACCATATTAGAGTATAAATTAATCAATTAACCAAAAGACTTGGACTTTAGTCTAAAGGTCTCTTCCACTAATTTTTTAGATTGGGAGCCTCTAACTCCAATCCATGAAATCACTATTTCATAGTGGGTACTGAAATCCAATAGACCACGTATGAGCCCGACTATGGCCAGCTCACCCATACGCGCCTAAAGGTAGGTTCACTAACCAATTGCTTCCCCAAGCAACTTTTAGTAATCTATTTTGCCCCAGAGAGCACCCTAATCGGCCTAGGGGCCTCATATTGCGGATCTCCAGTTAGGTCCAACCATTAACATGATAAATCCAATACTTCCAGCCAACGAATGACCAAGCCCAACTATGGCCGGCTCACCTGATCACCGTTAAGAAGGTTGCACTGAACCATCATCTATGAGAGAGCAATTCCAATAACCAGATGCACACCCGTTCTATGGAACTACCGATGAACACCAAGTTAAAGGACACATTACTAACTCACTTAATGGAAGGCTAAGACACCATCAACTCTTTGACTTAGTCTTTTTCAGGACCTAATAATTTTAGAGAATTTTAGGTTGTGACAGAAGAATAAGACAAGAACATGGATCATCCTCCCACTGAACAAATCAGTTTTCAAGAGGGTTGACACAATTCAACAATTGATCCATGGGCACCTATCGATCAGTCAGACTGATCAACCTGGGTGACAAGGGTTAACTCGAGTTAATGAGCTTTTCTAATCAGTTCTGGTCGACACGACTGGCCAGGTAGGTGAGATCATGGATGAGTATCCGCCATTAACCATCTTTCCTAGACACAACCAAGTTGGCCAGGAAAGAGGTAGCCTCATACAACCATGATCACAATGCCAAACCTACCTCGACACCAACCGATTTACCAGACTCGACAGACTAGCCTAAAGACTCGAGTTTCCACAGAGCCACTAATTAAATCCATTTTAGATGAATGGACTAACTTATCTAACTATTAGATAGTTCTAAAAGAAGGACCTTAATCAACTTTTGATTAGTCTTCTTATTATCCAATTCAACTAAACATAGGTCTAACCCAAAATATGGACCCAATTAGATAGCTAACTTAATTAACCCAATTGGCTTATTTAAATGACATTAGGTTTAATAAACCCTAAGATAACTTGTCATTTAATTTAATCATACAATTCAAAATTATTTGAATATAGGCCAATAATTTAATTAAAATAATTTTAATTAAAACATGTAAAACTCCTTTTATATATAACTTCATGCATCATATCTAGTAATATTCCTTTATAATTATTACATGCCAAAAATATATTTGAATTAAAATAATTTAAATTTCTTTGATTTCCTTGAAGGATCCTTCTGAAGAGGCCAATACAGATGAACTGCATCGTGCCAAAGACACACGGTCATGGTGAAGGTCTCAACTAGGTTCCTAAAAGTACTCTCTAATCATACCTTATGATTAAGATACAGATACATATCTAAAGATTAAATAGTTTAATCAACTATTAGTGCGGGCACCAGACTCAGAAGAAGACTTCAGAGCTCCATCTGGATCTCTGATTAACCTTGCCCGAAGAATTAGGGTTTTTGTCTTGTAATAAGGGTTGACTTGATCAACTCAATTTTAGTTTGAGTCTGTATTACCTGCATTTTTTATTTTATTGAGTCATGTTGACTCAGTAGTGGACTAGGGTTTCAACCTGGGGTGTTACATTTTCTCCCAAGGCCAAGAAAGTGGGCGCCACACTCCCAGCCACACTCCCAGCCATACGCCTGAGTCCAGGGGGTGCCACATCTCCATCCAGCAGGCTTTGGTCCCCACACCACAGATAGCAGCTCCCCTCTTTCATGCGCCAATTGAGGAAAAATCCACCAGGGGTCCACAAATCAAGGAGGCGGCCCAAGACTTCCCAAAAGAACCAAACTATAAAAGGAAAGAAATTCTCTTGGAGAGGAATTCAAGGAGGCGCCCATTACCTGCCAGAAATACTCAAAACAAAGTTAGAAGGAGCCATAACTTGGGGAGAAAGAAAAGGAGGTATCCAAAAAGGGTTGAGCCATGGAAGGAAGAGATTTCTCTTGAAAAGCAAGGTTAGGAGGCATCCTAATCATTCCAACTAAAGCCAGATATAAGAGGCAACAAATTTTCTCTTGGAGGGCAAGGTTAAGAGGCACCCAAACACTTCCAGATAAGGCCAAGCATAGAAGGAAAAAAATATTTTCTTGGAGGTCAAGACAAGGAGGCGCCACCCACTTTCCTTTTTGAAGCTTCAATCAACTTTGGAATTAATTGGCTGCCATATGAGTAGGGATTGATATCCTAATTTGAAGATCCCCTCCTTTAGTCCCACATGGGAAGATGTAAAACCCTACTCTCTTGTAATGGCCTATAAATTAAACCCCATGTAAGTTTGAAAAGAGATAAGATGAATGAAATCAATTTTTTTTAGTGAGCAAACTCTGTGTTTTCTCTCTTCCGCACTTGCATCCAGGTGTTGAGCTCTGTGAGGGAGTAAATCCGGGTTCCCCAGGAACCTTGAGGAGGTGTGAGATCTCCAAAACCCTAAACCCTAGGTTAGCCACTTCACTCCCAAACCCTAGCCGCCCATCACCCTTCTCTTTCCACCAAGCCCTAGCATATCCCACCTCTCACGGCCATTCTCTCCAAGTCCAGGCCGACCACCAGCATCCAGCTCCAGTCCGGATACTTCAGATCCAAAACTCTTTCCAGAGGGAGTCGAATCAGCCTTCAAGAGAATCCGGATCTCAGCGGCATCAGCCTTCAAGTTCTTCGACCTGGTAAATCCTTCCCTGAGTCTTTGAATCCATCACTTGTTTTTCTTCTTCCCAGATCTTGAGTTCAGGAGAAGCCGACCCAGTCACGAGGCCAGTATTGGAGGATCCATTGCGAAGATAGCCGAATCCGAGGATCCAATAATCTGCTCGAGAGAGTTCTTCCACCCAAATTCTATGAAGATCACTGTCTGGTTGGTAAACCATCTCTTCTCTTTATTTCTGTCCTGTTGAAAGTTCAGAGTGAAACCCTAGGTTTGGGAGTTTCTCAACCCCCAGCGATCCATTACTTCTGAACTACTCTGATAACTTAGCTTCTTCTAAATTGTGCTTTCAATCCTTACCTAGTTTCTATCAACTTAGTTTACCTTTACTTTGTGTCGAAGCCAATTTCTGAAATATATAAAAAAAAAGAATTAATCTTAAATTTACTTCCGCATACGCTTCTTTGTTCTTTGTTCTGCATCAATTTTGGTATCAGGGCTTTCGTCCTACATCATTTTTGGTATCAGAGCCCTGTCTAGGATTTCTGTTTTGATTGCTTATTTGAGTCTCTCTTTTTACTTTGTCTGCTCGAAGTAGACTCCCCAGGACGTCCGGTCCTAGGAACGAAGCGAGGTGCAAACCTCCTCTTCCCATTCCATGGGGTGTTCCTAGGGCATGTAGGGGATCCGTTGGGTTATAACTTCGTAGCAGGAATTGTAAACAGGGTGTTGGCTGGGCCAGCTCGCACCCTCGTGGCTTGGCCAGTGTAGGGTCTGGGCCCACTGGGTGTGGGTGCCATCGGTAAGTCGGGTCTGGTGCCACGTCGACATCCCTTGGTTGGTGCTGCGGTGCTCGTCTCCAGCGAGCCGACTCGAGGGTGAGTACCCTGGGTTGCTCTTGCGGGGGTCGGCGGAGGGGTCGACTCGAGTGCTCGGTTGCTGTGCTGGTTTAAGAGAGATAAACCTGCCTCTTATAATAGGGACGTTCCTTTTGTAAGAATGGTTAGGGGCATCGATCCAACAATTGGTATCAGAGCCGGAGGTCTCGGGTTCGAGTCTCCGCAGGGGGAAAAACTCGATCATTTCGCTGGGGGGGGGGATTGTTGGCTGGGCCAGCTCGCACCCTCGTGGCTTGGCCAGTGTAGGGTCTGGGCCCACTAGGTGTGGGTGCCATCGGTAAGTCGGGTCTGGTGCCACGTCGACATCCCTTGGTTGGTGCTGCGGTGCTCGTCTCCAGCGAGCCAACTCGAGGGTGAGTACCCTGGGTTGCTCTTGCGGGGGTCGGCGGAGGGGTCGACTCGAGTGCCCGGTTGCTGTGCTGGTTTAAGAGAGATAAACCTGCCTCTTATAATAGGGACGTTCCTTTTGTAAGAATGGTTAGGGGCATCGATCCAACACAGGGAAGTGCTCTGTTTTCAGCCCGTAATTACTCTGTTGCAGGAATTATTTCTCACTGCAGGTAACTCCAAATTCAGTGATTTTTATTTTTCTGAAACCAATATAATTGAAACTATTTTGAATAATTTTCTTGTGATTTATTGGTTTCCGTGAAATTTTTGAGAGTTAAATTACCGCAACTCTATTTTTGTGTTCTGCAATGCAATTTTTTTGAGTGATCATCTCCTAATTCATCTTAAGGGCAATTGAGCATCTAAGATAAGGGGAGGAGTTGATAACCTCTCCTTAGTCCAAAACCACCACCCACTCATTCGAACCTAAGCCTTTAATCTAAAAATTGATTAGACCTAATTTGCCCTAGTGGGCTAGGGACATCAACAAGTCGGGTCAAGGCTAGTGTTGAGTCAGTTTGTCTGGTTACTCTGTGTGTGCTTTGTACTCAGTGTCTAGAACGGTGGTTCAGGGATTCCATCCTGAAGGGCTTGTGTGCTGGTCCGCCTACCTGGCCAATCTCTGATTGGTGTCTAGGATTGGCATTCAGGGACCTAACACTCCCCTTACACCTGCCTGGCTGAGTCCTGAGTTACTACAGGCTAGCTTGCCACTCTGATTGGGCATCTAGTTTGGGCTCTAGGTCTAGTTAGCCCGTAGTCGTTTAGTTGAGTCTTATTTTGTGTGTTTGCTTGCATCATGTCTGCCCGGAATGGAGTACCCTACCAACCTGGTCAAACCCAACCTGATTTAGAGGCCATGGTTAGAGCTCTTACTGAGAGTATGAACAAATTGAGTCAGGATGTGACTGCTAATGTTTCCCAGTGTAAAGAACAAGTCCATGAGAATTTTACCCAGCTTAGGGATCGAGTCCAAGTACTTGAAAAATGTAGACATCAAAATTGGACCCCTGATCCAAAATTTAATAGGCCCAACCTCACCCATGCCAGGAACCTAGGAGGACCTTATACCGTGATCCTGAGCATAACCTTAGGAAGCCTAACCATGATATCTATAGTGTGGATCGTGTCTATGAGAGGTCCTTACAATATTCTAGACCAGTCACTCAACAATCCAAGTCTTCTAGATCAAACCGTTTAGATCCACACCCATGCCCAAGTAAGGTCTCTACTAGCTTGAAACCCAGTGTGACCCAGGTTCCTATATCTCAAGAATGTTTGTTTTGTGGAGAAAGAGACCATAAATCTAGTCAGTGCCCATGCATAGGACTGGCTTGTGCACAGCTAAGTGGTAAGAATCCTAAGGATGACATTAATGAGGGAGAACCCAAGCCTACCAATGAGGAAGAACGGTTAGGTATGACAAGCCTAGAATCAGTTGACCCGATTACCACTGACCCGAAACCCATTGAAGATGGCATCGAGGAAGTATATGATGCTGGCTTGAGTCTAGTTGATGAATATGAGGGGCAAGAACTTGAAGAATGTGACATCGATACTATTGGTTCCTTACCTGAGGAGACCTTGGAGAGCAACCAAGTGGTAGGACCTAGTTCAGAAATTCAAGAAATTTATGAGAATCAGGTTCCTTTAATCAAATACCCCCAGGAAGAACTCATAGTGTTAGCCCGAGCTATTAGTTCATACCCTCTAATGACAGTCATTCCCCAAGTACCAATTGAAGATCTTTGCACTGAACTGTTTAAGTTTGCCCAACCTATGGTAGATCCTCTCCTTAGGATGACTGAATCAAGCCTCTTACAATTGGACCTTGTCCCATGCCCAGCCACTAAGGTCTCTCCCGTAATCTCAGTTGAACATCCTTGTCTTGAGCGGATTGGTTCACCCAGTCCTGTAGAAGTCCTCCTTATGGCCCCAGACCCCTTCCTTTGCATGACTGACCCACCCTTCTATAGAGTATACCTTTCCACACCCATAGGTCAAATTTCAAGTCTTGAGGTCATCATCCATAGGCCCTTCCATGAATCATTCTTCAATCCAGTTCTTGAGAAAATGGATCATTATTTGCTTAGAGAATAAACTTTAACTGTTGCAATCACATGTCCTAGGCTGCTTCCTGAACCATCTCTTGATCCATTCCTGGGAGTAGCAAACTTTTCCTTTCGAAAGGATGACCAGTTGATACTCATAGATCACCATTCAAACCTTCAGGTCACCACCTTTAGTCAGCAGGTAATTCGTGACTCCGCCTCATATTTCCTCCCTTTCTCTAGGACTTCCAATGCTTCTTACACCATCCAAGTATACTTTGTCGAAGTCTTTAGAGTGAACCACGTGTCAGAACCTATTAGGTTTGCCACCTACTTCTGGAAGACCTTATGGCACCTACTAGGCACCCATGATAAGTTTTCATGCTCTGCATGCCATCCTCCGACCCAAGGTCAAACCTAGAGAGTCATAGTTTGTTAGGTTTAGACCTAGGGTTCCTTTGAATAAAGTCCATTCTTTAGGAATGCATCATCAGTCGAGTTTAGGACATTGACTCAGATTTTGGTTTGATTGAGAGCACCAGGAATTGGGATTTGTATTTTGTTCAGGGCTGAAATTGCATTCAATGTTTCGATCAATAGGTCTATAGGCTAGAGTCCCTTTGAAATTGTTCATGGATACAAGCCTCACACACCACTTGATCTGATTTCACTATTAGCCCACACACACAAGTCTCTTGATTCACTTGCATAGCATGTAAAGGACTTGCATAAAGAAATTCATGCCAAAATAATTTTAAGTAATGAAACTTATAAGAAGTTGGCTGATTCTCAAAGGCAAGTCAAAACTTTTGTTGAGGGAGACTGTGTAATGATTAGGTTAAGGCCTGAATGGTTCCCTCCTGGAACCGTTAGAAATTTATATGCTAGAGGAGCTGGTCCATTTAGAGTGGTGAAGAGAGTAGGATACAATGCCTATGTGCTCGAGTTGCCTCCAGAACTAGGCATTAGCTCCACTTTCAACATTACAGACCTAGTAGAGTATAGAGAGCCAGCTGTGATTCCCAGTGAGCCTTTTGAGCCTAATCCTGCTCTTGAGAGTGAACCCAACCCTGTGTGTCCACCAACAAACTGGCCTGTGAGGAAAGAGCAGATTGAAAAGATCCTGGATGATCAGGTTATCTCTACTCGTAATCGAGGATACCAAAGATACCTGGTCCGCTGGCAAGGAAGGCCAGATTTTGATGACTCTTGGATCTCCCGAGAAGAATTTCAAGAATTGGACCCAGACCTCTTGGAGAGATACCAGAGCCAGCTTGATCCATACTCGACAGGGTCGAGTTCCTCCCACCCCGGGAGAATTGGTGCGGGCACCAGACTCAGAAGAAGACTTCAGAGCTCCATCTGGATCTCTGATTAACCTTGCCCGAAGAATTAGGATTTTTGTCTTGTAATAAGGGTTGACTTGATCAACTCAATTTTAGTTTGAGTCTGTATTACCTGCATTTTTTATTTTATTGAGTCATGTTGACTCAGTAGTGGACTAGGGTTTCAACCTGGGATGTTACATTTTCTCCCAAGGCCAAGCAAGTGGGCGCCACACTCCCAGCCACACTCCCAGCCATACGCCTGAGTCCAGGGGGCGCCACATCTCCATCCAGCAGGCTTTGGTCCCCACACCACAGATAGCAGCTCCCCTCTTTCATGCGCCAATTGAGGAGAAATCCACCAGGGGTCCATAAATCAAGGGGGCGGCCCAAGACTTCCCAAAAGAACCAAACTGTAAAAGGAAAGAAATTCTCTTGGAGAGGAATTCAAGGAGGCGCCCATTACCTACCAGAAATACTCAAAACAAAGTTAGAAGGAGCCATAACTTGGGGAGAAAGAAAAGGAGGTATCCAAAAAGGGTTGAGCCATGGAAGGAAGGAGATTTCTCTTGAAAAGCAAGGTTAGGAGGCACCCTAATCATTCCAACTAAAGCTAGATATAAAAGGCAACAAATTTTCTCTTGGAGGGCAAGGTTAAGAGGCACCCAAACACTTCTAGATAAGGCCAAGCATAGAAGGAAAAAAATATTTTCTTGGAGGTCAAGACAAGGAGGCGCCACCCACTTTCCTTTTTGAAGCTTCAATCAACTTTGGAATTAATTGGCCGGCCATATGAGTAGGGATTGATATCCTAATTTGAAGATCCCCTCCTTTAGTCCCACATGGGAAGATGTAAAACCCTACTCTCTTGTAATGGCCTATAAATTAAACCCCATGTAAGTTTGAAAAGAAATAAGATGAATGAAACCAATTTTTTTTAGTGAGCAAACTCTGTGTTTTCTCTCTTCCGCACTTGCATCCAGGTGTTGAGCTCCGTGAGGGAGTAAATCCGGGTTCCCCAGGAACCTTGAGAAGGTGTGAGATCTCCAAAACCCTAAACCCTAGGTTAGCCACTTCACTCCCAAACCCTAGCCGCCCATCACCCTTCTCTTTCCACCAAGCCCTAGCATATCCCACCTCTCACGACCATTCTCTCCAAGTCCAGGCCGACCACCAGCATTCAGCTCCAGTCCGGATACTTCAGATCCAAAACTCTTTCCAGAGGGAGTCGAATCAGCCTTCAAGAGAATCCGGATCTCAGCGGCATCAGCCTTCAAGTTCTTCGACCTGGTAAATCCTTCCCTGAGTATCTGAATCCATCACTTGTTTTTCTTCTTCCCAGATCTTGAGTTCAGGAGAAGCCGACCCAGCCACGAGGCCAGTATTGGAGGATCCATTGCGAAGATAGCCGAATCCGAGGATCCAACAATCTGCTCGAGAGAGTTCTTCCACCCAAATTCTATGAAGATCACTGTCTGGTTGGTAAACCATCTCTTCTCTTTATTTCTGTCCTGTTGAAAGTTCAGAGCGAAACCCTAGGTCTGGGAGTTTCTCAACCCCCAGCGATCCGTTACTTCTGAACTACTCTGATAACTTAGCTTCTTCTAAATTGTGCTTTCAATCCTTACCTAGTTTCCATCAACTTAGTTTAACTTTACTTTGAGTCGAAGCCAATTTCTGAAATATATATATAAAAAAAAAGAATTAATCTTAAATTTACTTCCGCATACGCTTCTTTGTTCTTTGTTCTGCATCAATTTTGGTATCAGGGCTTTCGTCCTACATCAACTATACATGAAATCAAGATATGTTACACCTGAACCTGGCTCTGATACCACTGAAAGGAAAATAGGGGTTACAAGTGCCTACACTAAGCATGCAATAGCACAGGGAGCAGATATGCATTTTAAAATAATTTTAAAATAACAGTGAAAAAAATTTACTCCGTACAGGATCTAACATATTCAAGATGTATGTACAGGCATAACAAGGCATAAAAAGGGAGATGTAATATTTATAAACAATTTTATAAAGCTAGATCTAGACATGCATGAAAATTAAAACCAGAAATTTTATCTTATTCCTGCTTGGAATAAAATAGGGATAACACTGGAATAGCTGGAATACCTGGAATAACCTTATTCCAGTCTTCTTCTTCCAGCAGCCTTTTGAAACGTTGAATTTTTCTTCTTTTCCAACAGCAGCAAAACCCAAACCAAAGATGGCAATCTCTTGGTCTCTCCTCTTGCAACAATGGCAAGGTGGTTTCTTGATGGAATTCACTTCAAGGGTGTGCTACCGGATCGTTCATCCAACGACGTTGAAGTCCCTTTGTCTGCAGAATTTCAGAACAGGAAAACTATGACAAAAAAATAGAGCAAAGGAAAAATAGCAGCAAGGGAAGAGAAGCAGCTCTCAGGTGCTCAAGGGAACACCCTCTAGAGAGGGGACACGCCTGGGGTTCCTCTGATCCGGCTTCATGTGCGATGCTAGTCACCGGAAGCTCTTGAAATGGTGAGGGAAGGAAGGGAAAAACATAACACTATGTTCTGTAACTTGTTTTCCCAAAATAGAGTATCTTCCTTCCATGGATTGAGCACCTCTAAAAAGGGAATCAAAGAAGTTTCACTCCCAATCTCTCAACATATACCCAGGCCCATAAAATTCTTTGGTTGAAAGGATGGTAGTAGCTATCAAGGAAGAAGACCTCACTGAAATTTTCACCACCTAGAATTTTATATAATAGCATGAACAACCGGTCATTTAGAGAGCTAAGAAGACATGCTGGGAAAATAAAAGGCTAGCAGGTTGTAGGATTAATCAAATTCGTCTTCAAGAAAGCAATAAAGGACCATTAAATGGAGGTTTAATTCTGGCCAAAACCAATGCATACGGGAGAGGAAGAGATGCTTTGAATCCCCTATTCGCCCAAGCCAATATTATCGTGTGAATGGTTCAAAACGGGTTCACAATGGGTTTAAAAAATCCAAATCGATTCTAAACTGGTTCACTATTCAATTAAATCAAAATCTAATTAATAAAAGGCTTGGTCAAGTCCCGGTCACCCAGAAATAATTTCCAGTGGAACCGAACAAATATGATCGATCCAAAATCGAGTCAATCCAAAGAGTGCTCAATCAAATCATTACTAAAATGATTCTTAATCATAAACCAGCACCTAGATCAGGGAGAGTCCTCTATGGGGTGTGAACTCATAGGTTCGAACCTAGGTGGTAGCACTGGAATAATTCCAGTACCAGCACAAGATACCATCTAGCAATGGGTCCCGATGTCCGGATAGGTCGAAGATGCAAGAGCAATCAATCGAACCTCTGGCATATGGTTACTGTATAATTCATCTCTTTGACCTCCAATGCTTAGGATGACCTAGGATTAAACTACCAACCCTAGCTGAGTCAATCCATAACATGTCTCAACCTCGCAAGTCCAGTGACTCCTCACTAGGACTACCTCGATCGAGTATTTTCTAAATTCAGACACTGCGAGACATTCAATCCAAACTACTTGGACAGGTCAATTCCATCTTGGTCCACCTCTGCTCCACAAATACTCGCCTGTACCCATAAACCTTTCATCACCGGATTAGAAATCCAGGAAGTCCAGCACCAAAGCACAGGGAGTTGCTTGCAAGCTACCATGATGATCTCAGGTCGGAGGGACACATATACCCATATCCAATCATGAGTATCCTTTTGGCAGAAAGGGACTACACGGAGTCACGTTCAATGAGATATCATATATCTCACTTGCATATCACATCAGTATCACCACACTCCTTTGGTCAAGAGGACAACTAAATGATGTGAACCATAATAACTTATACTTGATACATTACTGTCCAGTACAATGTATCCTTTGGCGTGAACCTGGTTTAAGGACCACTCGATATATCCTCTCTATATCGAAGTCAATGTAGTCCTAAGGACTTCATCATATGAAAAGAGTTCATTACAGGAAAAAGTAAGAATGTGATGAGCTGCCAAAATAATATTTATTAACTCATACAAAGAGTACAATACTCAATTCAACCACCTACAACCTAGGTGATCGGCTTTGGGACACAATTCCCAACAGTTGGTAGTGGTCACACCTCTTGACAAAGTTGGCTATGTCCTCCCTCATCATTTTCCAAAAGTATCTTCGATGGAGGGCCTTGTATGCCAGAGTCCTACCCCCCACATGATTCTTGTAGAGGCCTTCGTGGATCTCCTGGAGCACGAGTGCGGCTTCCGTGGGCCTCAGACATTTGAGGAGTAAATAGGAGTAGGACCTCCGGTAGAGCAGTCCATCCATCAACGCGAAGTGCGCGGCCTTCCTTTTGATGAGGTCGGCTTCAATCGATCCTCGGGTAAGGTACCATTGATAATATACTTGACATACTTGTCCATCCAGCTGGGCTCTGGGTTGACCTGCTGGATTTCTCTAGGGGCTTCATAGCTTGGGACCTGAAGATGCTCGACGTAGGCGCGTCCCTATGATGAGCCCGACATGGTTGCCAGCTGGGAGAGAGAGTCAGCATGAGCATTTTCACCGTGCGGGATGTGGGAGATGCTGAAATGCTTAAAACCCACCGCGCTGGCCCACACCAACTCTAGATACTTTGACATTTGAGGGTCCCGCACCTCGTATTCACCTGAGACCTGCCCAGCCAATAGCTACGAATCTATAAAGACCCTCAGGCTGGTCACGCCCAGTTCGTGGGAAACTCTCAGTCCCGCGAGGAGTGCTTCGTACTTTACCTGGTTATTGGTGACGGTGAATTGGAAGCGAAGCACGCATTCGACGATGACTCCCTTGCTGTTGGTGAGGATGAGTCTAGCTCCGCTTCCACTAGAGTTAGAGGCTCCGTCCACATGCAGGACCCAAATGTCCTCCTTTGGTTCAGGTCCTGGCTGTTGGTTATGGGGGCTCTCTTCCGGCCCCTCACCCAAGCCTGCACACTCAACTAGAAAATCAGCCAATACCTGCACTTTCATGGCCAACCTTGGCTGATAGGCGATATCAAACTCACTGAGCTTTAGCACCTACTTTGCCAGGCATCCAGACATGTCAGGTCGGCTGAGCACGACCTTTAGTGGTTGGTCCATCAGGACTGTAATTGGGTGCGCTTGGAAATAAGGTCTGAGATGCTTGGCTGACATAATTAGTGCAAAAACAAACTTCTCGGATCGAGAGTACCTGAGCTCTGTATTGCGAAGAAGCTTGCTTGTATAGTACACAGGCCTTTGGACTCCTTTGTTATATGTTCAGACCAGGACCAAGCTTACAGCCTCCGAAGTGACCACCATATACAGGAAAAGCTCTTCTCCCTCGTCTAGCCGAGAGAGTAGCGATGGTGATGCCAGGGTTTTCTTCAGTTCCTCGAATGCCTCTTGGCACTCCTTCATCCAGGAGAAGTTGTGCATCTTCCTTAACACCTTGAAAAAGGGCTGGCAACGATCAGCAGATCGTGAAATAAATCGGCTCAGGGCTACTACTCGACCAGTGAGCCACTGGACTTGCTTCTTCGAGGTGGGCTGCTCCATGTCAAGGATCACTTGAACCTTCTCTGGGTTAGCTTCTATCCCTCTCTAGGTCACCATGAAGCCAATAAACTTCCCCGCCGCCACACCAAAAGCACACTTCGCCGGGTTCCATTTCATGTGGTAGAGGTGAAGGTTGTGGAAGCTCTCCATCAGGTCGTCGACATGGTCCGAGGTCGGCTTGCTCATCATGAGCATGTCATCCAAGTATACCTGCATGTTGCGGCCAATTTGGTCTTTGAAGATCTTGTTGACCAACTGCTGGTATGTGGCATGGTGTTCTTCAGACCGAAGGGCATCATCTTGTAACAATATGTCCACGATCCGTGATGAAGGTAGTGTGCTCCTCATCTTCTAGATGCATTCGGATCTGATTGTACCCAGAGAAAGCTTCCATGAAAGAGAGGAGGCGGTGTCCCGAAGTAGCATCTATGAGCTGGTCGATCTTCGGAAGAGGGAAGCTATCCTTCGGGCAAGCTCGGTTGAGGTTGGTGTAGTCCATATAGATCCTCCACTTTCTATTGTTCTTCTTAACCATCACCATGTTCGCCAGCCATCTGGGGTACTGTACCTCTCGTACGAAGCTAGCTGTAAGGAGCTTTTCCACTTCTTTATTGATCGCCTTTTGCCTTTCTGCCGCAAAACTTCTCTTCTTCTGCCGAACTGGACGGCACTTTGGATCGATCTTTAACAAGTGTGTGATGACGTCCGGAGGAGTACTTGGCATGTCTACCATAGACCAGGTGAACACATCTGCGTTCGCCCAAAGGAAACTCAACAAATGAGCTTGCTCGTCTTTCGGGAGTTGGGCTCTTATTTGCACCATTTTCTGTGGATCCGAGCCGAGGGGGTACATTAGCAAGCACTCAACCGGGCCACCCCTGGGATCCTGCACCCTCTGGTTGAGGTTGTTGATGTCGGAGCTGAGCTCGGCACCCTAGGCTCTGGGGATAGCTTGCAAGCAATGCTGGATGGGTTGGACTGCCTGCTCATCTCTCCCACCTCGAAAATGGTGGGGAACTGCACCAGCAATCTTTTGGTGGAGATGATCGCGTCAAGTTGGTTGAGCCATGGGCTGTCCAGGATAGCATTGTATGGTGACGGGAGTCGGATGATGGTGAAGGTCATCATGACCGTGCTCTGGAGGGATGGAGTCTTGATGGTAACAGGGAGCGTGATATCTCCCTCGACTCCCACAAAATCTCCAGTGAAGCCCATGAGAGGGGTGTGCACTGGCCTTAGCCGATCATGAGACAAGTTCATCTGGGAGAAAGCATCATAAAAAAGTATGTCAGTGGAGCTCCCACTAACAACCATAATTCGGTGTACAGGATGCTTAGCGATGGTTATCTCAACCACCACCGCATCATTATTTATATTTTCTTCACCTCTCTTCTCCTTTTCAAAGGGGAGTACATTTTCTAAGTCTCCTCCCTCCCAGGCCCTCTTCGACACGTGCCCTATCCCCCAAGAGATCATGCCCATCGGCTTCTCCATAGGGTGGTTGTCAATTGCTGGAACGGGGGGAAGAGCCACAAGTGACTGGTCCTCCACCGGGGCCTCTCTTTCTATGTACTTCTTGAGATAACCCTTCCTGATCAAGTCCTCAATCTCTCTCTTCAGGTTATGGCACTCCTCTGTGTCATGACCGTGGTCACGATGGAACTGGCAATACTTCATCTTATCATGACAGTTCTTCAGGTTCTGAGAAGGAGGTCAGCGGAGGTAGCGCTCGCCCTCGATTTTCATGAGAATCTTCATTCTTGGAGCAAGGAGGGGAGTGAAGGCCTGCTCTGGAGTGGGACCGCTCTTCGACTTCGATCCCGATCGAAAGTTCGCAGGCAGTTTGGGCCTTTGGGTTCCAGGTGCATCCCTTGGAGCAAGCTTTTTTGAAGGCTTCCCGTCTGGCTCTCTCCTGGTATGGTTAGCCTCCTCAGCCTGGACATACTTCTAGATGCGAAGGAGGAGTTTGGAGTATGTCTTGGATGGCTTTTTATCCAAAGAATACATCAGTCGAGATGTCTTGAGCCCTCGCTTCAATGCCAGCATGGTGACGGGCTCATCCAGGTTGTAGATCTCCATGGCAGCGATCTTGAAGTGGGTGACATAGTCCCGCAGCAGCTCCTGATCTTGTTGGCTGATGGAGAAGAGGCTATCCACCTCCTTTGGTACCTTTCGATAAGCGTCGAAGTGTGCCACAAACTTTCCTTCTAGCTACTTGAAGGAGTCGATGGATTCAGGCTCGAGGTGGGTAAACCAAACTCGAGCGACCTTCCAGAGGGTGGCCGGGAAGGTGATGCACAGAAGGGCATCCATCGCCTCCTAGACTCTCAAAGAGCTTTATAGCTCTCTAGGTGGTCCAGGGGGTCTGTGGTTCCATCGTAGGGATTCACCTAAGGCATGCAGAACCGACTTGAAATCGGTTCCTCTTGGATTTTCTAGGAGAAGGGTGGTCGGGCATTATAGCCCACTGGCTCATTGGGAGAGCCCTGCATGTTGGCAAACCGGTGGGAGAGTTTCACCAGTTTACGCTCTTGCTCTTCTAGGCGCCTTTTAGCTAGATGCCTGATAGCCTCGTCAGTGGAACCTTCCACTGAAGCCATTGGAGAAGAAGGTGCCGACGGATCACGGTGAGGGGCCTTGCCCCAACGGTGCTTACTGCACCTAGCGGCATCATTATTATCCGCTGGGGATCGGCTCTCATGGTCTGCCGACCCGGTATGGTTTCTCTTCGTGGGTGTCTGATGACTCCCGTGGGGGTTGGTTGTTGCCCGTGGATGGGATGGCCTGCCTTGGATGGAGTGCAGACTTCCGTGGGGGCCTGCAACTAGGGCTGCGGGGGTCCCTGGCTACGGTTGAGTGACCAGGGAGTGCTGTTGTTGCTGCAGCTACCTCACGGCTGTGGTCAGTGTCTGCAGCTGCTAGACAATAGCAGCATACTGATTGTCTACCAAGGGCAATTAAGGAGGAGCAGGAGGAGCGAGAAGTTTCCTTTCTGGGCTATGGGGGCCCTGAGGGAAGGGAACTTCTTCCGCCTGGCTGGTGGAGGCTTCACGTCCGCGAGTCACCACCATGCTTGGGGTTGAGTCGTTCTCAAGCTCATGGGGGGCTTGTTTGCATAGGGGCTTTTGTCCCCCCTTCTTGGCACGCCAATCTGTTGCCGACCTTATCGCTGTGGCCTGCAGCTGTGAGTTGGCACCGAACTGCGGTCCGCTTTGATGCAGAATCCTAACACTCCCGGACCTACAAAATGAGGTTAGTGACCCGGGCTAGGGATCCCGGTGGGGGCACTCCGATGGTTAAGTTAGAGAGCGGTAAAGTGAAACAAATCCACTAAGGTAGATCCCCGCTGGGTCTCCATGCTTAGAGAAATCTTTAATGAGAAGATGAATGAGAACGAGAGGGATTAGCACTCCGGTTCCTGAAACCGGGCTCGCCGAGCTCACTCCTGCGGGCTCTTTTGGAACTTCTATCCTAGAATCACCCCTTCTCTACGAGCATGTGTTTGCCCTCTTAATTGCCTCCTTTTCTTCTTGCCGGTGGTGCCCCTTTTGAGATTGTTGGATACTTTGGTGCCTCGATTCTCCCTCTAGGGGAGGCCTTGGAGGTCAGCGGCACTTACCGACTGTTCTCCTGATGCCGTCTCCCCTTACGGTTAGGAGTTAAGTGGTGATCCTATCTCGTCCGTCATGCAGTCACGAAAAAGGAAACTTGGCGGGGCACCGATCCTCACGAAGGCAACCTCGGGCTCGAGGTGTTGACAGTGGCTCTTCCCTTTTGGAGCACCAGGTTACCGGGCATCGGATCTAGTACCTCAAGCAGGGTGTCCTTCCCAAACTGGTGTAAACGAGGTTCTGCGCATTATTACAGGCCTAAGGATGCCGTACTGGACACACCGCCTGTGTGCGCCGTCCTCAGCAGCGTTCTCGGGGCTTATGCCCTCGATCCTTCCATGCTCCACGGAGAAGGCTCGACTTTGACCGAGGTGGACCCATCTGGGGGCACCACCTGGTGGAAGGAGCAGAGGTGCCAGGCCTGACTCCGACCAAGGTGGACCCATCTGGGGGTGCCACCTGGTGGAGGAGTAGAGGCAGGCCTACTTGGGCCGAGGTGGACCGCTCCAGGGTTGACACCTGGCAAAGAGGCAGAGGCAAGCTCAACTTCAACCGAGGTGGACCCATCTAGGGGCGCCATCTGGCAGAGGCAGCAGAGGTGCCAGGCTCGACTCCGACCGAAGTAGACCCATCTGGGGGTGCCACCTGGTGGAGGAGCAGAGACAGGCCCACTTCAGCTGAAGTGGAACCCTCCAGGGTCGACACCTAGTGAAGGGGCAGAGGCAAGCTTGACTTCGACCGAGGTGGACCCATCTGGGAGTGCCACCTGGCGGAAAGAGCAGAGGTGCCAGGCTCGACTTCGACCGAGGTGGACCCATCTGGGGCTGCCACCTGGCAGAGGAGCAGAGGCAGGCCCACTTCAGCTGAGGTGGACCCCTCCTGGGTCGACACCCGGTGAAGGGGCAGATGGCAAGCTAGACTTCGACGGAGGTGGACCCATCTAGGGGTGCCACCTGGTGGATGGAGCAGAGGTGCCAGGCTTGACTCCGGCCGAGGTGGACCCATCTATGGGTGCCACCAGCCAGAGGAGCAAAGGCATGCCCACTTCGACCGAGGTGGACCACTTTAGGGTCGATATCTAGCGAAGGGGCAAAGGCAAGCTCGACTTTGACCGAGGTGGACCCATCAATGGGGGCCACCTGGCAAAGGAGCAAAGACAGGTCCATTTTGACCGAGGTGGATCCCTCCTGAATCGACACCTGGCGAAGGGGCAGAGGTGCCGAGCTCGAACCGAGGTGGGTGCAATGCTAGTCAAGCCACCTAGCAGGAGAGCTCGGAGGAGAATGCCACATGGCACCGCCTGACTGCCAGCTGGGTTATCGTATGCTCCACGTCAGCGATCTTGCCATATCAGGTGGGTTCCTCTATTTTCCTTCATCCTTCGTTCCTTCTTTTTCTTCTATATCTGATGCAGATGGTCATGGGGGCAGAAGAGCCAAGCCTAACACCTAAGACCACGTTCTCCATTTTGATGGAAGAGAAGGTTGGCTAGCTAGGAGAGAAGTTTATCCTCGCAGTGGGTGTTCATCTAAAGGTTCTTGGGGAGGACAAGAGCATCACTGAAAGGATAGTAATGAGGGTCGCCCTTCATGAGGAATCGCTGAATGCAGGTCTCAGGATTCTATGTTCCCGACAATGGCAGATTTACTGTGGTGGTATAAACTGTGTTCGGTGCAGTTGGTCCCCAATGCCTAGAGAACCATCACTGACTTCTTTAGATTGATGGTCTACCACTGCATGGAAACCAGGGCAAGGGTATTTTGTCATTTCTACTAGGTGAAGGCTTTGTAAGGATGGTGGTTGTTGTTGCCAAGATCATCGTGGCCTATAGCTCCGACGTGCCGTGAATGCATTGGGTTTCCATGGGGTGCTCATCCCTTCCTTTCCTGGCTGGCTCCTAGGTCTGACTGCCCTGCAAAAAAAAGGAGACCTGGACCGGGATTCCGGTGGGAACACTCTGATGATCAAGTCAGACGGGACGATCAAGGAAAATAGAATCTCTGTGGTAGAGAGCTTTGGGGGCTCTCCGCGTAGAGGGTAAAAGATAGAATTAAGATGGAAAGAGCAAGCAGAGATGGGAGCGAAGAGCTTAGAAGGGTCTGCTGGGGGTCCCTTGCTCGCTCATTCTCCCTCCGTCTCTTTCTCACTTATTTATTTCTTCTTTTCTCCCACTTTTTCTTTCTCGACCTTATGTATGTGGGATGGCCCAGAGCAGATCTAGGGCTTTATCCAAGTGTCCCTTTTCGTGTGCCCTCTCTAGGAGAAGCTTATCATTGCCTGCAACCTCCCTCTTGTCAGACTGGTCCGTAGGAGGATATCCTTCCATTGGGGGTGTATGCTGGTGTGGTACAGATTCGGTCCCTCTGGTGGTGCAATTCTCAATGGGAGGGGTGAGTGCCGTGCTGCTGAGCCCCGTGCCATGGTAGGATGTTTCCATTTCTAGAGGGACCGTTGGAGTGTGACGGGCCCTGGGCCTTAATGAAATACTCCTCTTGGAGGAGGTTTAGGTTTCGTGTCGTAGGGGTTGAAGCCCCTGGTTACACGATTGTCAACGTGGTGGTGCATAACAAGGTCCAGGACCTGGTGGAGCGCAAGCCGTCCAGAGCATGTGGGTGGCGTGTTGTAGAGCCCGGGTTCATGGCCGAGCATGCACCACCCCTCAGAGGTTATAGGCGATCAGGAACCTCCTTATCATGGTTTGAATTTCTATCGATCCTTCTTGTCACTGGCAGGAACTTGACCCCAGCAAGGTAAGATGGAGCCCTACCTCAGAGAGCATGAGCACGACCCTAGCCGAGAGCTGACCTTAGATGGGGGGCTTGCCTTATGAGCATGATCCTGGCTAGGAGTTGACCTCGGTAAAAGGGCTCACCTTGGTAGCATGAGCACGCCCCCAGTCGAGAGCTGATCTCAGACGAGAGGCTCACCCTATGAGCACTACCCCAATTGGGAGCTGACCTTGGTAAGAGGGCTCACCTTGGTAGCATGAGCACGACCCTAGCTAGGAGCTGACATCAGACAGGGGGCTCGTCCTATGAGCACGATCTTAGCTGGGAGCTGACCCCGGTAGGAGGGCTTGCCTTGGTAGTAGAGCATGACCCCAGCTAGGAGCTAACCTCAGATGGGAGGCTCGCCCTATGAGCACAACCCCGGTCAGGAGTTGACCTCGGCATGAGGGTTTGCCTTGGTAGCATGAGCACGACCCCGACCGGGAGCTGACCTCAAATAGAGGGCTTATCCTATGAGCACGACTTTGGCTGAAAGCTGACCTCGACAAGAGGGCTCGTCTTGGCAATATGAGCATGACCCCAGCCAGGAGCTGATCTTAGATGGAGGGCACATCCCATAAGCACGACCTTGCCTAGGAGCTGACCTCGGCAGGAGGGCTCGCCTTGGCTATTTGTTTGGCCACTGCGCTTGGGTGGTGAACTCTTTGCCAGTGAGGCCACTAGTAGAGGCTCCATATCAGTGGATGTGCCATATCATATGCCCCCCACTCCTGGGCCTGGAGAATGAAGCGATGCTCGAGACGAAGGGAGTAATGACCATGCTGACATGGAGGAGTGTGCCCATTGTGCCATCAATGCCTCAAGCACTAGTGCCCTAGAATCCATGTTTCTGTGCCAATGGGACGATGCCATGGCATAAACCTTTAAAGGGGCCATTAATTACTGCTCTTGGACCAAAGCATCAATGCCACGGGATGTCGACATGTGGCAAGCCTCGAAAGATGATGCGACGGGGGGTGGTAGGCTTCTCTCAGAAAGGACCCGTCCCCTCTCCTTTATAAGAGCTTTCCTGGGTACAAGAAATCAGATCCCCACTGCGTCACTTTCATCTTGCAACTCCCTGGCAGATATCAAGATCTTCCCTTCTTCTTTCTTCCTCCTACTTTCTTTTTTTTTGCCTCTCCCCTTCAGGCTGCATTGGGGAAGAGTTCTCACCAAGTGTCAATGAGGCAGAGCCATTGCCCGGACGTGGAGCATGACAAGTTTCGGGCTTAGGCCACCCGATCCCAAGAATTGCGGGCCAGATAATGACCCTTCAGGAAGTGCCGGTCGACGTTGTGGGCCAGATAATGACCCTTTAGGAGGGTTGACCGGCATCTCGGTGAGGATGTCCAGTCTTGGAGAAGAAGTCCACCGAGCTTAATGCCACCCCCAGAAGGAAGGAGGAGAATGGCGAGAACCCCTAGAGGGAGGCGATGAAACAGCTGCCTCGGTGGCAGAGGTCATGGTCACCATGGAGGAGGCCACGGTGGTCGTGGCGCTGATGGTGCCTGCCTCCTCAGGTAGAAGGGACTGGAATGTCCCCCTCTGATCCTGCCCATACCTCTGATGCCTAGGGGAGGTGCACTCTGGAGCAGGGTAACCCAAGTGGCTGAGGGCGCGCCAAACCTGGAGGTAGAGTCCAGAGTCGGAGCTGCTCAGAATGCCACTCCGGTCAGCATCGCGGCCACACTGAGAGGACCTGCCCACTAGTCAGGCAAGGAGCGGCGAGGGAGGCCTAAGCCTGTGTCCTTTTTATTTTGTAACTGAGTTGTTAAAAGACTTCCCAGCTTATTGGGGGTCGCCATGATATAAGAGATTTTTTATTAATGAAGGCTCTTCTTTTCCTTAATCAACATGTGTCATTCTCCTCTCTCTCTTTTTTTTTTTTGCCTGAATTACTCCAAGGGGAGCCCATCAAGAATTATGAAGGACTCACCTCCATAACTCAATTGATGGATTTTGTTTTTACTTCTTTTCCTCCTCTGCTTCTTAGGTCCCCGTAGTAGGGAGGCAAACCTTCATGGTTGCTGTAAGCTTGGCCTAGGCCTTCGGCTATTATGGGGTGATGCTAGAGAGCTAAGGTTAGCAAAGAGGACTCCGCAGGCATCAGACTCTTGTTCCACCGACCTTAGGGTCGCGTTGTCTTGAGCACAAAATGCTTCTGGGGCTTACTGGTTTGCCAAGCTACGACCCAAGCGGCAGATGGTGGGGCTTCAAGAATTTTTCATTGGCATCTTCGAGCTGTGAGCACGGCGAAGAGTGCAGGCCTACTGGAGTGGCCCAGCTTGAGGATGCCGAACTGTGAGTCAAGCAGAAGATGGTGGGTTGCCCCGTCACCATCTCCAGACTGTGAGCACGATGAAGAGTGCGGGCCTGCTGGAGGGGCCCAGCTTAAGAAGGCCAAACTATGAGTCAAGTGGTAGATGACGGGTTGCCCTGCCACCATCTCCGAACTATGAGCATGGCAAAGAGTGCGGGCCTACTAGAGGGGCCTGGCTTGGGCATGCTGAATGTGAGTCAAGTGATAGATGGAGGATTGCTGCACCGCCATCTCTGGACTGTGAGCATGGTGAAGAGTGCAGGCCTTCTAGAGGGGCCCGACTTGAGGATGTCGAATTATGAGTCAAGTGATAGATGGCGGGTTGCCCTACGACCACCTTCGGACTATGAGCACGGTGAAGAGTGCGGGCCTTCTAGAGGAGCCCAGCTTGAGGATGCCGAATTATGAGTCAAGCGGTAGATGGCGGGTTGCCCTGTTGCCACCTCCGGACTATGAGCATGGTGAAGAGTACGGGCCTGTTGGAGGGGCTCGGCTTGAGGATGCTAAACTATGAGTCAAGCGATAGATGGTGGGTTACCCTACAGCCACCTCTGGACTGTGAGCGTGACGAAGAGTGTGGGCTTGCTGGAGGGGCCCGGCTTGAGGATGCCGAATTGTGAGTCAAGTGATAGATGGTGGGTTGCCCTGCCACCATCTCTGGACTGTAAGCATGGCGAAGAGTGCAGGCCTTCTGGAGGAGCCCAACTTGAGGATGTCGAACTGTGAGTCAAGCAGTAGATGGCGGGTTGTCCCATCGTTATCTCTAGACTGTGAGCACAGTGAAGAGTGTGGGCTTACAGGAGGGGCTCCGTTTGAGGATGTCAAACTGTGAGTCAAGCAGTAGATGGTGGGTTGCCCTATTGCCATCTCTGGATTGTGAGCACGATGAAGAATACGGGCCTACTGGAGGGGCACGACTTGAGGATGTCAAATTGTAAGTCAAGTGATAGATAGTGGGTTGCCCTGCCACCATCTCTGGACTATGAGCACGGTGAAGAGTGAAGGCCTACTGGGGGGCCCGGCTTGAGGATGCCGAATTATGAGTCAAGCAGTAGATGGTGGGTTGCCCTGCCACCATCTCCAGATTGTGAGCATGGTGAAGAGTGCAGGCCTTCTGGAGGGGCCCAGCTTGAGGATGTCGAACTGTGAGTCAAGCGGTAGATGGAAGGTTGCCTCGTCACCATCTTTGGACTGTGAGCATGGAGAAGAGTGCAGGCCTACTAGAGGGGCCTGACTTGAAAATGTCGAACTGTGAGTCAAGCGATAGATGGCAAGTTGCTCTGCCACCACCTCCGAACTATGAGCATGATAAAGAGTGCAGGCCTTCTAGAGGGGCCCGGCTTGAGGATGCCAAATTGTGTGTCAAATGGTAGATGGTGAGTTGCCCTGCCACCATCTCCGAACTGTAAGCACGGTGAAGAGTGCGGGCCTACTGGAGGGGCCTGGCTTGAGGATGCCGAACTGTGAATCAAGCGATAGATAGCGGGTTACCCTGTCACCATCTCTGGACTGTGAGCACGATGAAGAGTGTAGGCCTTTTGGAGGGGCACGGCTTGAGGATGTCGAACTATGAGTCAAGCGGTAGATGGTAGGTTACCTTGCCACCACCTCTGGACAGTGAACATGGTGAAGAGTGCCGGCCTTCTAGAGGGGCCTTGTTGCCCAGTAAGCAACCCAAGAGGGGGGTGAATTGGGTCTCTAAAAATTAATTTAAGCTAACTTAAAATGACAAGGTACAACATTTATAAAACTAGATGCTAAGCAAAGCAATCCAATTCAACAAGTATATATAGCAAGGTACCATGATTCAAATGAAATGCTTTAAAATAAAAGTGCAGCAAAAATTAAGAGCAAAAATTAAAGAGCAAGGAGAGAGAGATCAAGCAATCACAAACACCAAAATCTATATTGGTTCGGTGCCAACCAATGCACCTACATCCACTCTCCAAGATCCCGTTGGGAATTCACTATAATCACACGATTATCGCCGATTAGTTTTCTGGGCTCACAAATCAAAACCTGTCTTGTTTTTATAAGGCTCACAAGTCACAACCTCATTTGGTTTTACGGGCTAACCAAGAACCTAATTGATTTTCACAAGGCTAACCAACAACCTCCCTTGGTTTTCCGGGCTAACCAAGAATCTTAGTGGTTTTGCGGGCTAACCACCAACCTAATTAGTTTTCCAAGGCTTACCAATAACCTTACTTGGTTTTACAATAGGCTAACCAAGAACCATTACAAGAAATAAGGTTTATAAATAAAGAACCAATGTAAGCTTTCAACAATAAAGTGAATATGTTGATGTAGCTCGATGTAGAGCTGCTTTGCCCTTGTTGAAGCCTTTTGAATGCCCAAGATTGAATGATCTTCAATGCTCTTGATGGCTTTTGAATGCTTGGAGGCTTTCTTTGGCTTGAGAGTGGTTGAAACTTGAATGAATGGGAGTTAAGTCTCTTCTCTCTTCTTTTCTCTCAAAACTCTTTAATGGTATTCAATATCTATTTTTTTATTTGATTTGGAGCACATAAATACCCTTCCAAGGACTTAAAACCAAATTCTAGCCGTTAGACTTGAGAAACTAGCCGTTGGGGGCAATTTGGGCGAGTTCTGCATTTGAAAAAACTAGTCGTTACTGTTGCCAGAACTCCATGTGTCGACACTTCCTTAGTTGAGTCGACATATAAGGTTGACACATGTTCTTCTTGAGTCAATACATAGTTCAAAAAGCTCCTTTTAGATTCTCTGGAAATCTCAAATGTGTCGACACCTTCTCAGTTGAGTCGATACCTTGAGTCGAAACCTTACTTCCATGTGTCGACACTTCAACTGTTCCTTCAACTTCTGCAAGTTCTGTGGCTTGAAAGTCTCAAGCGATGTGTTGATCCATGTGTCGACACCATGAGTCGACACATCAGGTCCATGTATTGACACTTGATCTATGCCATTTGAAACTTTGCTGCGTATCAGTCTGAGTCGACACTTCATCTTCATGTGTCGACACTTCATGTTAGGTGTCGACACTTCACTGAAAAATACATAGAAACTGCTGAATTTGAGCTGGAATAAGTTTCCATTTGACTTAGCCATCCATTCAACCAACTCTTGAGTGTCCAAGTCCTCTTTGGGCAAACATTTCACTCAAACTTTGCTTCTTCAAAATAATTGGGCTTCTTCAAATTTTGTGAGCACCTTTTCAATAAAAATACACTCAAAGTAAATCATTAGTCCTCAACATATACTTAACTGTTTTGCTTATCATCAAAATCAATTAGTGGAGTCAACAATCTCCCCCTTTTTGGTGATGACAAAATCCTTAAGTAGAAATTGCTTTAAAAATAAAGCTTTAAGAGAATTGATCAAGGTGTATAACATTGAAAGTATTAAGTATATCAACGTTACTTATATTAAAGATATGCCAATTCAGAACACAAGTAATAGAGTTAGAGCTTGTTACAAAGATAGAGAATATCAGAACTTTGGAATTCATTAAAATGCATAGAGAACATGTATCATGATACTCTACAAGAAAATTTCAGCTAACAACAAAGCTCCCCCTGAATCAATGATTCATAACAAAATTTGTAAAAATCTTTTCAAACATTGAAAGAGGGCATTTAAGGGTTAAATTTTCTTTGAAAGGATTTTCAAATGAACAAAAAGTAAAGCTCCCCCTTTCTTAAAGAATTTGTAAATGATTTTCAATTCAGGTTTTTCAAAAATTTATCTATCCTTTGCATATCACAAAATCAAAACTACTCCACTTTTATTTTGTGAAATATTCATTTATACTTAAATCTCATTAAACTACTCCCCTTTTTTGTTATCATTAAAAAGGTAGGGAAACAAATAAATCGAATATTCAATATATAGCATTGAGATAATAAATTCATTTTCTAAACTGCTCTCCTTTTGTCTTTAAGAAATTCATTCAATTTAGAGTGAAGATATTGAAGCATAAAAGCAATCAAGATATAACATTCATTTTCATCAAATACATAGAGATGAGAAACAACAAGATTTGTCATTTAAACTTAGAACTTGTACAATATAACAAAGATAAAAATACATAGAAGCATACAAGCAAACTATCTAAAAGTACAAAGAAGTCCTAATCCTCATCCACGGAATCATCAAAAGATGAACCGATCTCAATCGATTTTGTATCAGTGAAGAATCGAGCTCTCGGCCACCTCGATCGAAGATCTCTAAGTCTGGTCCTGGTTGGCTGTGGAGGGGTGTGATGACCATGTCCTCTGCGATGAGTATATGTCCGACCTCTGGCTGGAGCAGTAGAGGTAGACTCAATATCCTTCGTAGGAATACAAGTGATCGGAACAACAATCTCAGCCATGGCTGAAAGAGGTGTGCGATCAAAAGAACAGGTGTATAAAACCCAAGCTCTCGAATCAACGATGATGTATGAAGAGTAGGAGTATCAGTAATCTGAGTATCAAAAATAGGGGTCTCAGCTGATGTAACAACAGGTGTATCAAGAATAGAAGTATCAGTTATAGAAAGTATCGGTGTATCTATAATCGATGTATCAACAATGGGGGTCTCAATAATAAGTATATGAATATCAGGGGAATCAATATCAGGGAAGTCAATAACATGTGTATCGATAACTGGAGTGAGAATAGGAATAGGAATAGGAACTGGAGTGCGATCATCCGATCTAGAAGGAGAGGATGGAATAGGAATCTGGGTAGGTGGACAAGATGCATCAACAACAGGGCTCATAGGCAAGTCATCCATCACCTCCGCAACTAGCTCTGAAGTAAGATCAGTAATGTCAAATCTATCTGAGTCAGTCTCCTCGTCTCCATCATCATCTCCAATAACTGTATCACCAACAGTATCACCATCTCTAACAGTAATATCAACATCAGTGGCAATGTCAACAATATCATCAGCTGGTGTGGGAGCAGGTACATGAGTAGGCACAGAAATAGTATCGGCTGCCAGAGTACTTGTCGAAGATCTGGGCAATGCAAAAAGAATAGCCGAGATGCCATCACTAAGTCCAATTTGGCTCTCTCTCATCTCAGCTATGAATACATCAAGATGCTGCCTCATGATGAATACATCAATCTCGATGCATCTGATTCTGTCTAGTAAGCTATCTGAGGTGCCTAGAGTATCCGTGTGTGCTAGCTAAGGCTGTGCAGATATAGAAGGATTATACTAAGGAGCAATTGCTGGCTGCACTGCCATCTCAGGCTGAGTCTCACTGGGTCCTACCTCACCGGAGAGAATCCGCTCCTCCTCTGCTGCATCATCATCATCAGCTCGGTCCTCGGCCTGACCTGATATCTTACATGTCCACTTGCCTCGGAATAAGTGATAGCCCATCCGATGCAATGACCTGATGTCATACACATCGATGTGAAGAAATGTATGATAAGGCTCAACTTGAAAGCTGACTCCATACTCCAGAAACAATATAGTCAGTCCCATGCATAAGGTAAGCAGAGCCTCTGGTTAGTCGACGCCTCTGTAATCTGATGTACCATCAGAACTGGAATGCATACTGGCATGCGCTGAACTAGTGAGACCATCACGAGCAACTCCCACTCGGTGATATAGTCAAAATGTCCAGTCTTCGACAAAAGTATCCGGGCGACGATATGGTGCAGTAGTCTCATCTCTGCGGATAACTTGGATGCTGGAATAGTGGCACTCTCTGGTAATATGTCAGACTCAAAAATACATTGGAGACCACTAACTCGATCCATCAGATTGTCAACAATAGATCTGATCATCGGTATATCCCATACTCTGCTCAGAATCTCTGAAGAAATGGGGATATCCTGTCCTCTGACCTGTGCTATCCAACCATCAGTCTCGCGGGCAAGTGATCCATAGAACTCTCTCATCAGCCCGGGGTAATATCTCTCACTGAGTGAATAAAAAGTGGTCAAACCAGCCTGTCGAATCCACTCTCCTATCTGAAAGTGCTGCTGGTCTATAAATGAGAAATCCACTTGGCATCCTCCAACCACTGTCTTCGAGCTCATCTGGCTAGACGGAACAAACAAGGGTTGTGCGGGCAGATCTGCAGCTTTAGACTTGTGTCGGGCCTTCATCCTTCGCTCTTCCTCTTGGTCTGACTGACGAGGTTGACGAACAACTTGCTTGCGAGGACCCATTGCTTAGATTCAAAGATTAGGCAAGGTTTTTGGTGGAAAATGGGGTTTCTAGGATTTATAAATCAAAACCTAGGAAGGAAACCAACAAAAAATGGCTACCAAACATCCAAATCCAAGAAAACATTGGGCAAAAACAACAAAATAGAGAGATGAACAGTATGGGTACCTTGCAACCTAGTGTCATCTCGGAGGAGAAAAGATTTGGGAGAAAAAAAATGGTTCGGAAACCCCTTAAATCTCAGTCCACTGTCATTCATGTGTTGGCTCATGCATGTGTCGACATATTTTGGTGTCGACACATAGATGTGTCGACTCAACGACTTAAAATCCAAAAATCAGGGATTTCACAGGCAGATCAAAATCAATTGAAAAATGATAAATCTAGAGTCAAATCAACAATGATTTATCATGATTTATCATGAATAAGGTTAAATTGATCTAGTTTGAGACAAATTAAGGAAAAGATTTAATCAAACGAATTGATGATCCCGAGCTCTCTTCTAATCATACAGAATCGATCTTCCAGAAGAGGTTTAGTTAAAATATTAGCTAATTGAAATTCAGTACTAATAAATTCAAGCAAAATATCATTGTTTTCTACATGATGCCTAATGAAATGATGTCTAATTTCAATGTGCTTACTCCTAGAATATTGAACAGGATTTTTAGTCAAGCAAATAGCACTAGTATTATCATATTTAATAGGAATACTAGCCAACTTGATTCCAAAGTCTTTAAGTTATTGTTTAATCTACAAGATTTGAGCATAACAACTTCCTGCTGCAATATACCCAGCCTCAGCTATGGATAGTGCAACTGAAGTTTGTTTCTTACTAAACCATGAGATTAAGTTAACTTCAAGAAATTGGCAAGTACCACTAGTACTCTTTCTATCTAATCTACAACCAGTAAAATCCGTATCAGAATATCCAATCAATTCAGCAGATGACTTTCTAGTATACCATAAACCAATACTAATAGTACCATACATATATCTAATAATGCGCTTAACAGCCATAAGATGTGCTTTTTTAGGTTTAGACTGATATCTAGCATACATACAAACACTAAATATTATATCTGGTCTACTAGCAGTCAAATACAATAAAGAGACTATCATACCTTTGTATAACTTTTAATCTACTGATTTATCATGTTCATCTTTATCTAGTCTACAAGAGGGACTCATAGGCGTACCTATTGGTTTAGTAGTCTCCATCCCAAACTTCTTGATAATTTCTCTTATGTACTTAGCTTGGTTGATGAAGATACCTTCAGCAGTTTGCTTGATCTGGAGTCCGAGAAAGAAATTGAGTTCTCCTATCATGCTCATCTCGAACTCACCCTACATTAACTTAGCAAACTCTTAACAAAGAATTTCATTAGTAGTACCAAAAATAATATCATCAATATATATTTGTACTACTAATAAATCATTATCTTTCTTTTTCAAAAATAGTGTTTTATCAACATTTCCTCTATAAAACTCATTTTCAATTAAAAATTTACTTAGTCTTTCATACCATGCTCTATGTGCTTGCTTTAATCCATAAAGTGCTTTGTATAATTTAAAAACATGATCAGGATGTGCATGATTTTCAAATCTAGGTGGTTGTTCAACAAAAACCTTTTCAATTATAAAACCATTTAAGAAAGCACTCTTAACATCCATTTGAAATAATTTAAAATTCATAAAATAAGCAAATGCTAATAATAGTCTAATTGCTTCAAGTCTAGCAACAAAAGCAAAAGATTCATCAAAGCCAATCCCTTCCTCCTGATTGTAGCCTTTAGCAACTAGCATAGCTTTATTTCTAATAACAATACCATTTTCATCTAATTTATTCCTAAATACCCATTTAGTGCCAATAATTAAAATATTAGATGGTCTTTCTATAAGTGTCCAAACATTATTTCTATCAAATTGAATTAGTTCTTCTTGCATAGCATTGATCCAATTAAAGTTTTTTTCAGCTTCTTCAAAACATTTAGGTTCTACTTGAGATATAAATGCTATATAATCACATTCATTTCTAATAGAAGCTTGAGTTCTTACCCCTTTAAATGGATCACCTAAGATTAATTTCTTAGGATGTCCATGAGCATACCTCCACTCCTTAGATAGATCTTGATGCTTTAGAGTGTCATCTTCTTTTTCATCCTTGTCTTGATCTTCTTCATTTGGTTAAGCTTGATCATTTAATGTTAGCTTATGAAGCTTGTCAGCACTTGCACATTTACCAGATGTATCATCTTTTCTCGAGGACTTATTAGTAGATTCTTCAAATACAATATGTACTGACTCTTCTACAACCAAAGTTCATTTATTAAATATTCTGTATGCCCTGCTTGATGTAGAGTATCCTAAGAAGATAACTTCATCAAACTTGGCATCAAACTTTCCAAAATGATCATTTTCATTATTCAAAATAATATATTTATAACCAAAAACTTGAAAATATTTCAAAGTTGGTTTTCTTTGGTTCCAAAGCTCAGATTGGGTTTTCTTTAAAATAGGACGGATTAGAAACTCGATTTAAAACATAACAGGCTATATTAACAGCATCAGCCTAAAAATATCTTGGCAAATCATTTTCACAAAGCATAGTGCATGCCATTTCTTTCAAAGTATGGTTTTTCTTTTCTACTACCCCATTCTGCTGAGGTGTCCTAGGTGCAAAAAAATTATGTTCTATGCCTTTTTTATTGCAAAAGTTTTTGAAATCTTGATTTTTAAATTTAGCTCCATGATCACTACGAATACAAATAACTGAAACACCTTTTTCATTTGAAACTTTTCTATAAAACTTTATAAATACAAAAAATGATTCATCTTTTAATGCTAAAAAGAAAATCCAAGTGAATCTTAAAAATCATCCACAATGACTAATTCATATCTCTTGCCTCTTAGACTTGATGTTCTAGTTGGTCCAAAGATATCCATACGAAGTAGTTCAAGTAGCCTACTAGTAGTTACAAATCCTTTTGGTTTAAAAGAAGTTTTGACTTATTTACCAAATTGACATGCTTGGCAAATTTTATCTTTTTCAAAGCAAATTTCAGGTAAATCTCTAACTAAATTCTTTTTGCAAAGTTTTGAAATAAGGTATATACTAGCATGCCCTAACCTTCTATGCCATAGCCAACTAGTCTCTTCTTTAGTAGAATTCATTGCAACAAGACATCCACCAATAGGCAATGATAGATCATCTAGGTCTACCAAATAGATATTTCCATGCCTTTTTCCAATGAATTGTACTCCATTTATATCCAGACTAGTAATCATGCAATATGATGATTTAAAAACTACTTGAAAACTTTTATCACAAAATTGACTGATGCTTAAAAGATTATTCTTTAAACCATCTACTAAAAGTATATTACTAATACTATTAGAAGGAGTTATGTGAACCTTACCAATACCAATAATTTTTCCTTTATCATTATCACCGAAGGTCGCACTCCCTCCATTCAAAGCTTCAAGAGAAGTGAATTGCTTAACATCTCCAGTTATATGCCTTGAGCAACCACTATCAAGATACCAAACTCTTTTGTTCTCCTTGGTTGCAAGACACACCTACAATAAGATCTAGCTTTATTTTGAGGTACCCAAGCCAACTTGGGTCCTTTAGGGTTAGCATTCAAAATGGTTCCTTTTGGAACCCACACTTTACCAAAAAAAATGATTTTTCTAAAATTACATTGATATGATTTATGACCTAATTTTTTGCAAGTAAAACAAGTAATGCTAGATGATGCAGGTACAAAAAAGTTTTTGAAATACTTTAGTTGCTTTTATGGTTTATATCCTAAACCTGCCTTATTAAAAACTGCTCTTTGATTTTTTAAGAGTAAATTTAACTTTTCTGAACTATAAGTAAATTTGTCAACAAAAGGTTTTATCTTTTCAAGTTCATTTTTGTATTTAGCATTTTCAAGTTCTAAATCCTTGTTTTTCTTTAAAAGATCATTGTTAGACAACATTTTAGGTCTTTTTAAAACTCTATTTTTCATACATAAAGCATTATTTTTCTTTTCTAAAATATCTAATTTAAATTTCAAAGTACTAACATCATTTAGTAAAGAATTATTTTCAAAAGAGAAACTATTTGCATGCTTTTTCAATTTCTTGTTTTAAGATAAAACTAATTTATAATCATGCATTAGCTCTTCAAAAGCATTCCTAAGTTCATCAAAAGTAAAATCAATTTTAGTGTCGGAACATACCTCATCATTATCTTGATGTGCCATAAAGCAAAGATTTGCAACTTCAGTCTGCTCTTCTTCTGAACTGGAGTCTTCACTGTCACTCCAAGTGGCCATCATTGCTTTCTTTCTTAATTTCTTTCTTGATTTCTTGAGGAGAGGACAGTCGAACTTGTAGTGTCCCGGCTTCTTGCACTCAAAGCATATAGGTACTTCCTTCTCCTTTTTCTTTTCTTTTTCTTTCTCTTTTTCTTTTACTTTTTCTTTGGATTGATGTTTCTTTTTGTAAGGAAATTTCCTCCTCTCCATGAATATTCTAAACTTTCGTGCAAGGAGGGCTTCTTTACCTTCTTCTTCCTCTTCATCTTCGGACTCATCAATTAAGGATTCTTGTATATTTGACTTGAAATCAATCCCCTTCTTCTTCTTATCAATGTCCATGGATTTCTGTTTTAGATTGAGCTCATAAGTCATGAGCGATCCCACTAGCTACTCAAGAGGTAGCTTGTCCATATCCTTTGCTTCTTGAATTGTTGTTACCTTCGAATCCCATGACGTTGAAAGTGACCTAAGAATTTTATTCACAAGATCAGCATTAGACATGACTTTACCAAGACTTCTCATACCATTAACTATATTTGTGAATCGTGTATACATATCAGTGATAGATTCATTTGGTTTCATCCAAAACATCTCATAAGTGTGCACTAATATATTAACCTTAGTATTTTTCACTTGATCGGTACCCTCATGGGTAACTTCAAGTGTATCCCATATTTCTTTGGTAGAATGCATGTAGATATCCTATTAAATTTACTATGATCTAATGCACAATAAAGGAGATTCATTGCCTTAGCATTGATCTCGAATTGTTTAATATCATTTTCATCCCAATCCTCTTCGAGCTTTGGGATGGAAACACTATTAACCACTATCGAAGGAATATGAGGACCCTTATCAACTACTTTTCATAAATTGTAATCAATTAAATGCATATAAATTATCATCCTAGTTTTTCAATAAGTATAGTTTGTTCCATTGAAAAATGGAGGTCTATTTGAAGCTCGTCCCTCGACTACACTAGTACCAATTGGGGCTGCCATAGATCTTTACTCAAGGCGGTAAAGCCTATATACTAAGAACAATGCTCTGATACCACTTGTTGCCCAGTAAGCAACCTAAGAGGGGGGGTGAATTGGGTCTCTAAAAATTAATTTTAGCTAACTTAATATGACAAGCTACAAACTTTATAAAACTAGATGCTAAGCAAAGCAATCCAATTCAACAAGTGTATATAGCAAGGTACTATGATTCAAATGCAATGCTCTAAAATAAAAGTACAGTGAAAATTAAGAGCAAAAATTAAAGAGCAAGAAGATAGAGATCAAGCAATCACAAACACCAAAAGCATAGTGGTTCGGTGCCAACCAATGCACCTACATCCACTCCCCAAGATCCCCTTGGAAATTCACTATAATCACACGATTATACTCGATTAGTTTTCCGGGCTCACTAATCAAAATCCTATTTTTACAAGGCTCACAAGTCACAACCTCACTTGGTTTTACGGGCTAACCAAGAACCTAATTGGTTTTCACAAGGCTAACCAACAACCTCCCTTGGTTTTCCGGGCTAACCAAGAACCTTAGTGGTTTTGCAGGCTAACCACCAACATAATTAGTTTTCCAAGGCTTACAAATAACCTTGATTTTACAATAGGCTAACTAAGAACCCTTACAAGAAATAAGGTTTAGAAATAAAGAACCAATGTAAGCTTTCAATAACAAAGCGAATATGTCGATGTAGCTCGATGTAGAGTTGCTTTGCCCTTGTTGAAGCCTTTTGAATGCCCAAGATTGAATGATCTTCAATGCTCTTGATGGCTTTGAATGCTTGGAGGCTTCCTTTAGCTTGAGAGTGGTTGAAACTTGAATAAATGAGAGTTAAGGATCTTCTCTCTTCTTTTCTCTCAAAACTCTTTAATGATATTCAATATCTATTTTTCTGATTTGATTTGGAGCATATAAATATCCTTCCAAGGCCTTAAAACCGAATTCTAGCCGTTAGACTTGAGAAACTAGCCATTGAGGGCAATTTGGGCAAGTTCTGCATTTGAAAAAACTTGCCATTATTGTTGCCAGAACTCCATGTGTCGATACTTTTTCAGTTGAGTTGACACATAAGATCGACACATATTCTTCTTGAGTCAACATATAGTTCAAAAAGCTCCTTTTAAATTCTTTGGAAATCTCATATGTGTCTATACCTTCTCTATTGAGTCGACACCTTACTTTCGTGTGTCGACACTTCAACTGTTCATTCAACTTCTGCAAGTTCTGTGGCTTGAAAGTCTTAGGCGATGTGTTGATCCATGTGTCGACACCTTGAGTCGACACATCAGGTCCATGTATTGACACTTGATCTGTGCCATTTGAAACTTTGCTGCGTACCGGCCTGAGTCGACACTTCATCTCCATGTGTCGACACTTCATGTTAGGTGTCAACACTTTGAGTCGACACTTCACTAAAAAATACATAAAAACTGCTGAACTTGAGATGGAACAAGTTTTCACTTGACTTAGCCATCCATTCAACCAACTCTTGATGTCCAAGTCCTCTTTGAGCAAACATTTTACTCAAACTTGGCTTCTTCAAAACAATTGGGCTTCTTAAAATTTTGTAAGCACATTTTCAATAAAAACACACTCAAAGCAAATCATTAGTCCTCAACTTATACTTAACTATTTTGCTTATCATCAAAATCAATTAGTAGAGTCAATAGGCCTGATTTAATGATGCCAAACTGTGAGTCGAGCGATAGATGACGGGTTGCCATGCCCCCATATATAGACTATGAGCACGGCAAAGAGTACGGGCCTGCTGGAGGGGCCTGGCTTGAGGATGTTGAACTGTGAGTCAAGCGGTAGATTGCGGGTTGCCTTGCCACCATCTCCGAACTGTGAGCATGGTAAAGAGTGCGGGCCTTCTGGAGGGGCCCAGCTTGAGGAGGCCAAACTGTGAGTTAAGCAGTAGATCGTGGTTGCCCTACCGCCATCTTTGAACTGTGAGCACAGTGAAGAGTGCAGACCTTTTGGAGGGGCCCGGCTTGAGGAGACCGAACTGTGGGTCAAGCAATAGATGGTGGGTTGCCCTGTTGCCATCTCTTGATTGTGAGCACGGAGAAGAGTGCGGGCCTTTTAGAGGGGCCTAGCTTGATCCGCCAGACTTGGAGTCAGATAGATATGCTTCTGCACAAGTGAAAGACAAGGTTGCATCAAAAAGGAACTTTAATAATTGAGAAGATGTCTACATTACTAGTAGTGCATTTTTGAATGCTGTATTCTAGGTTCGTGTGCCTTGAGCACCACCAAGGTGGCGAGGTAGTAGGCTCCGTCTGGTTGGGCCCCATCTCTTGTCTCATCCAGTCCCATGTAGATCCCTGGTAGGATGGCCCGATTAGTCACCTCGACCTCCCCATCGATATGATGGTGGGCTACCAAAGTGAAACAGCAATGGATGCCGAGATCGGCATAGAAATCCTCGAAGGTCTTACCGTCGAGCAGGTTGAGTTCGGGGCACCCCAAGGTTATGCTGTAAGGTGAGGACGGTGAATGTTGTCACCACAGTACCTTCCTGAGGTGAGGCCCCAACCGTTATTGGGGTTGTAGTCTCTCCCCCTAGTCCTCTTCAGGGTTCTCCTTGCCCCCCAGGACATCATCCCTATCGACTTCTCGGTGGGCCACCGGCATCCCTTGTTGCTGCTGAGTTTCCCGGTATCGGTGTTCCTGATGCAGCTAGTGCATCGCCGCAGCCAGGGCTTGAACCTGCTGGGCTAATGCGGTGATCTGAGGGTCCGTTGGAGGTGGCGGTAGCGGAAGGGGGAGTTCCCTCTCTGAGCTATGGCCGCTCGGTGAGAGGGATCTCTCGCTCGGCTAGCGAAGGCTTCGCAGGCCCGCATGGTCACCATTAGATCATGGGCTTCCATGGATCTCTCCCTTGCAATAGGGGACTTGGTATCAAACCAACTTTTTCTCCCCCTTCCTCGCATGCTAATCTGTTGCCACCAAGATCACCGTGTCCTGTAGCTCTGACATGTCACAAATGTGTCGGGTTCCCGTGGGACACTCATCCCTCTCTTTCTTGGCTGGTTCTTTAGTCCAGCCGCCCTGCAAAAAAGAGGAGACCTGGGTCGGGGATTCCTGTGGGGACACTCCAATGATCAAGTTAGATGGGATGATCAAGCGGAATAAAACCTCTGTGATGGAGAGCTTGGGGGACTCTCCGCATAGAGGGTGAAAGATAGAATTGAGGTGGAAAGAGGAAGCGGAGATGGGAGTAGAGAGCTTGGAAGGGTCTACTAGGGGTCCCTTGCTTGCTCACTCTCCCTCCATCTCCTTCTCACTTGTTTATTTCTTCTTTTCTCCCACTTTTCCTCTTTTTGACCTTATGTATGTAGGATGGCCCAGAGCAAATCTGGGGCTTTGCCCATATGTCCCTTTCTGTATGCCCTCTCTGGGATGGGCTCACTGTTTCCTGTGACCTCCTTCTTGTTGGACCAATCCTTAGGAGGAGATCCTTCCATTGGGGGTATATGCTGGCATGGTACAGATTCTGTCCCTTTGGTGGTGTAGTTTTCTGTGGGAGGGATGGGTGCCTTGCCACGGTGAGATGTTTTCATTTTTGGAGGGACCGTTGGAGTGTTGCAGGGCCCTAGGGCCTTAATGGAATACTCCTCTTGGAGGAGGTTCAGGCTTCGTGTTGCGGGGGTTGAAGCCTCTGGTTATATGGTTGTTAACCTTGCAGCACGTAACAGGATCCAGGACCTGGTGGAGTGCAGGCCTCCCAGAGCATACGAGTGGCGCGTTGCAGAGCCCGAGTTCATGGCCGGGCGTGCGCCACCTCTCAGAGGTTGCAGGCGATCAAGAACATCCTTATCGCATTTTGAATTCCTGTCGATCCTTCTTACCGCTGGCGGGAACTTGACCTCGATAGGGTTGGATGGAGACCTACCTTAGGGAGCATAAGCACGATCCCGGTAGGGAGCTAACCTCAGACAGGGGGATCGCCTTATGAGCATGACCCTGGCTAGGAGTTGATCTCAGTAGGAGGGCTCATCTTAGCAGCATGAGCATGACCCCAGTCGGGGCTGACCTCAGATGGGGGGCTCACCCTATGAGCACGACCCCGACTGGGAGCTAACCTCGATAGGAGGGCTCGCCTTGGCAGCATGAGCATGACCCCAGCTGAGAGCTGACCTCAAATGGGGGGCTCGCCTTATAAGCATGACCCTGGCTAGGAGCTGACCTTGGTAGGAGAGCTCGCCTTGGTAGCATGAGCATGATCCCAGTCGAGAGCTGACCTCAGACGGGGGGCTCGCCCTATGAGCATGACCCCATCTGAGAGTTGATCTCGACAGGAGGGCTCACCTTAGCAATATAAGCATGACCCCGGCCGGGAGCTAACCTCAGATGGAGGGCTCGCTCCATGAGCACGATCCCGGCTGGGAGCTGACCTCGGTAGGAGGGCTTGTTTTGACAGCATGAGCACGATCCCGGCCGGGAGTTGACCTCAGACAGAGGGCTCACCCCTTGAGCATGACCCTGACTGGGTGCTGACCTCAGCAGGAGGGCTCGCCTTAGCTCTTTGTTTGGTCACCGTGCCCAGGTGGCAGACTCTTTGCCAGCGAGGCCGCTAGTAGAGACTCCATGTTAGCGGATGTGCCATATCAGTGGTATATCTCGCCTCACAGGGAATTTAGCTTTCTGACTGGTCTAGCGATGTTGCATGGTTGGAAGTCACAATTCTTCTTCATGGTTTTTCCATTGTCATGACTGTTCCTCGAACGTTGGGGCGAGGTGGAGCCTTCACGGTTATTGGATCCCCTAGTGTTGCAAGTGCAAGAGCATATTCTAGTGGATGAGCTATTGCAAGTGCAGGTCCCACCATATGATACTCTCTTATTGAAGAGTTGGTTGGAGACTCTCTATGTGATTGGAATTTCTTTATCCCAAGGTAGGCCTCCATCAATTAATTGATGAATAGTCTCTTACTTCGATAGACGAGTAGAGTGACTTTATTCTTTGGTGCAGGCTTGACTATCCATAGCGGCCACGAGCAATGGCCATCAACGAGCCTTCTCCACCACTTTTAATTGATTCGAAAAAAAAAAGGGCACATTCACCATCTCTGGTGGAGGAGGCAGGGAAGGTGAAGAAGAATACAAGGCCTCCTCCCCCACTCAGACCTCACTTTGAGCTATAGCAAGGCATCGATCATGGAGATGGAAGAGGAAGTCAAAGCATATCTTGACTTAGGGGATGCCCCTCCAGCCAGTGCAAGCGAGGCTCCAGAGGGGAAAGAGAAGGGGTTGGTAGCTATCATAGAGGCTCAAGCAAAGGTCGGCGAAGCTCGGGCATCGGTGGTGGAGTCTCTAATGCAGGTAACCAGCTCAGTCGCAAAGGCTAAGGTGGCCATGGCTAAGGTGAAGTGAGCAGCGACTGCTACAGCAGGCATGGTTGAGGGTGAAGAGGCGAGACCTTCCATCACTCAGGAGGGTATTCTCACCCTTAGCGAGATTCGTCTATGAGGGGTGGATAGGTGCCTCAAGTTTTTGGATGACTCCATCCCTTTGGAAGTCAAGGAGGAGGTATTTGAGAGGCCTGTTAGGGAGGGCTTGTAGTGGTTCATCTAGATCATCATGTCAATAAGTCTTCTCCCTGAGGACTCTTAGTGATGATTCTCCTTTAGGGATATAGGCCTTTCTTGAATAGGCATTTGAATGCAGGGCTATATGGAGGCTTAGGGTCTACCACAATACATGGACCATCTTCTCAAGAAGGCAGAGTGATTATAAAAACTTGCTGAGATGGTGAAAGGAGAACACGACACAGCGATTCAGGAACTCAGTCTGTCTAGTGATCAACTGGCAATTAAGAGGGCGAGGGTGGACATAGCAGAGACCTCTATGGCCATTACATCCACTTTCCTCGATAAGAGCATAGCAAAGTGCCCGAAGATTCATTACTTGTTGGCAGATAGGCGAGGCTAGAGGGAAAGGAACCTCGTCGGAGTGAAAATGGTGCTTGGCAAGGTAGAGGCCAAGGACACTAAGCCTATCATGAGGATTGCCAGCACCAAGGTGAAGGTCATGGAGGCGAAGGCGATGGCCCGGGCGGTAGAGGAAGCGCTATGTGAGGCCAAGGACCAGGCCTCAACTACGAAGTAGGAGGTGCTAGTAGCAAAGGAGCAAGCCTCCAAAGCAGTGGAAGAGGTGATCGAGGCCTTCAAGGTTAGAGAAAAGCACTATTTAGAGGTATTAGAGGCCAACAAGGAAGCTTTCCTATAGAGTTTCAAGTTCTTGAAGGGGCAGGCCACCAAACTATTCTTGAATATTGATGTTAGAAAACTAAAGATGGAATTACCTTCAGGCAACAATGATGATGCTGTAAACTCCAGTGGAAAGGCCCCTACAGAGGAAGAAGATCAAACCAACCTTCCATGATCAGCTTGCACCTCCTTCTAATACATCTTTTTCCTTTCTTTTGCATTGGCTACTATGGCTTGTATCAAAAACCCACTAACATGGAATTTAACTTCGATAAACTCTAATTTCAATGCATTATGCTCTCTGTTTTCCTTGATTTAGAGGTTGATTTGATTTACTGCTACGTTGTTCACACTTGAGGAGTTGCTCGGTGGTCTCGCCAAGGAGTCATGAAAAAGAAAGAGAAGTGATGGCAAAGTGTGATGAAGAAAGAGGGCACTGCCACATGTGGAGAGGCATCAGCTTTGGGGGGTGTTACCGAAGTGGGCCTAGGGATGCCTGCCATGATCCTGAGGTGGATGCTCCTACCGACAAGATAGAGGTCGCTCCTCTCAACCTGATGGATGTTGAGATGGTGGAGGCAGCTCCAGCGGTTGCCTTGCCTTCACTCCTTGTCATTGTAGAAGAGGAGGAGGTGCAATTGACTAGGCTCTTAGTATCTGCAGTGCTAGTAGAACTGGTCACCTCCAGGATAGTCGAAGAAGAGGTGCCCATCTCGATGGGTTCACTGGAGATTGATTCCATGGCTATGTAGGATTTTGTATGGTGATCCCAAGCCTTGGAGAGACTTGGAAGGCCATGGTAGGGATGTTCGAGGCGACCCCTGGGTGCTTGGAGGCATGCCAAACAATTTCTGGAGGTATTCCATGGGGTAATGATGTATTCATGGATGTCCAGGATAGGTTTGGGAATTTAGGTTTATAAGTTTCCAAGACTCTTTGAGTCATGTTGGGTCAGGGGGCTTGACCTAGGGTTGAGAGAACATGTGAGACATGGGTGTACATGGGCTCGAGGTTTGAGTGTTTTCTCACATTGACTTGTTGGGAAAAGTTTTTTGAGAGATTGTAACATAAACCAGTTAGGTTATGGGGTTTGGGCCCAAGTCTAGCCAGCTGCCCCTAGGTGTGAAAGGGAGATTCAGTTGGTTAGTAGGTTAGCTTAGTTGGTTGGTTAGTTAATTGGTTGGATGCAACCACCTAGCAAACCTAACCACCCAAGAGGTTTAACTAGCCAAGAAGACTAACTAACTAAGGAGTCATAACTGGATTGGTCCAAGAAGTCTAAGCCCAACAAGATGTCTTACCGCCCAAGAATCAAGAAGAACCGCCCACTCTTGTATTAAAGAAAGAGGGGGCATCGACGATTTTGGTGAGGGACTTGGGATCGTGAGGCTTCACAGTTGAGAGGGAGTTCGTGGGGCTTGGCTCACAATCTTGGTGTGAGAGAGAGAGAGGCGTGAGCATGAGAAGGCTTGCGGTCTTGGACTTGGTATGTGAGACTTCTTAGGAGTGGCTCACGGTTTTGGAGAAGGGGGCTTGGCATGGGGCTTCTTGGTTCTAGAAAGAAGGGATGCCATCTTGTCTTGTATTGTAACAAGGGTTCTTCTCCAATGGAATAAAATAATCTCTCTTTTCTCCTATATCTCTCTTCTATCTCTTCTCCTTCCTCTCTTTGCAAATTGAATCCAAGAATAGCTTTCTTGATTGATGGTTTTTTTTCATAAAGAACTCTCCCTCATTTCTTTCGTGGTATAGGCGCTGATCTGGATTTCCAACAAGTGGTATCAGTGCCTAGAATCTCTACAAGCTAGAGCTCTCCTAGACATCGCTAATGCACTGATGGGCAAGGGGGTAGGAGAGGTAGATGTGCCTACCATAGCGAGCTTGCCAGTGGTCTAGGTGGTGGCCAATGTTCTCTCGACTGCCGTCGTGCTGCTAGCAATTGAGACGGTAGGAGAGATGGTGGGCTTGGTCGGTGCACATGGAGAGGATGCACCTTCTATGGTGGTGTCTCCTAGGGTAGTCTACTTGGCGAGGATACTCCCTGTGGTGACCAGGGATAGCAATATAGGTTGGCTTTATGACTCCCTATCTTCACCAATAGAATGTCTGATGCACTACTTAAGAGGCCAATTGATTGCCTCCCCTAGAGATTGCAGGGAGGGAGGTGTCTATCATTGTTATGAGTTTCTTCCTAAGACCTAGTTGATCATTTTATTTCCCTGGCAGGTTGCGGAGACTATCACCATGCAACTTTGGGAGGAGGTCGAGAGTACGAAGAGAGAACTTGTTGATGGTAGGCGCAGGTTGAAGGTTGCAAAGAATGTATGCGTTTCTACAAAGCACTGGTCCATAACTGAGAAAGCTAGGTAAACAGTCGAGCACTGGCTGGACCAGTATATAGGCATGAATGAAGACCCAACCCAAGAACTAAAGGCTACCCACTATAAGTTCACCCGATTCTTAAAAGGTGCTCGGACAAGGTTGGTCTTGGGCAAAACTTCTGCAGTGGTGGCTAAGTTCTCTATGGGTATACAGATGGAGAGTCTCGAGGTTCCTACGAGGGTCAACATGGCAACCCAGACTGAAGGTGCCATGTGCGATCCCACAATAAGGGGTTTCCAATCTATCAATAGAAGGCATGCTTCATGGGCATGGTAGTTGTCCAGTGCCACAAATGAGGCTACAATGGTAGAGTTTCCTTGTAAGCAAGGTGCGCTATCTGATGCTACTGGCGGGGCATCCATAGAGGAGGGCAAGGTACCTCATGAGGCAAGCACGTCAATCGGGGCCACCAACGAGGCATCTATAGAGAAGGGTGAGGCAAATCCTCCCATAGGATGCAAGGATATGGGTGATGGAAAGGGCTTGCGAAAGACATGGTGGTCAACCAAACCCATCAATAACCAACAATGTAAACTTACTCTCTTGCATGGAAAGCTGATAGATGTAGAAGAGGCCATTGCCTTTGAATGGGCACTAGGGTGGATGAAGCTTGGCACTTAGCAACATTATAGACTGGGGTGGTCAAGGTGGAGATGAAGGCCAACCACATGGAGGCAGAGGTTGCCCATGCCTCGGAGAGTCATTAAGGCTCAAGTGCTACCGAGAAGAAGCCTCCAAAGGGCAAGCTCGAACCTCCAATCACCATGGAAGTCTAGGGATTATCCAGGGCAGCAAACAAAGCATACTTGCAAGGATACAACTTCAGCTTTAAAGTGTGTGAGCTAATCATGCAAGGTCACTTCCCTGAAATAAGAGGGGCAACCGAGCTACTTGTTCCTTGCAATGCCGTGCCTTAGGAGATTGTAAATGCTATGAGATGTAGGAGGGAGAGATTGATGAGGGTCTTAGGCTTATTGACTTTGTACTCCCCCCATCTTTTTCCAAGAAATGAATAAGAATTTTTTTCTTTAGACTTCATTTCTTTGTATCTGGTTCTTTGAATTGCGATGCCTTGTATATCTTTATGTCATCTAGAATAGCTTTGTCAGCATCTAATGTGCTGTCACTTGGAGAACACTTACACATCTATCTCGGGTTGTCTCTAGGGCCTCTAGATATGATCATACTTGCAGGGTAGGTGTGGAGGTTTGACTTGCCCTCTAATCACAGAGTGCAATGTGGCCTAACACACCGTTTGATGTAGACCCTATCCTAGTGAGGTTTCTAGTTGGAAGTGATGCAATGCTTATATGGCATCACCTTGGTTGAAGTGCAGAGGGCCATGAATGTGTGACCTCCTAAGAGAATGTCAACACTAAGGAAGCCACCTGATCCCTTATCTTTCGGATCCATGGGAGCGGTCGCCTGACCGATGGGACAATGCCACCTGTCAGTGCCGATGGCTGCTAGTGTAGCAACCTTCCTTCCTTCCCTCTATAACTAAGGCACCAAGAAAGTTGGACTTCACCAAGTACTTCCATAACCCCAATAGCTAGAGAAATGCCTTGTCATTACTGGAGGTTCTCCAGTGTTGGTTCTGAGGAGTTATGTTTCTTGCTAGAAGGGTTCTCTCCAGGATAGGGACCTTTGTAATGTGGGAAAACTGGTGAGCACTCTCCTTAACATGAGAGGTATTAGAAAAGGTCGACACTTCTATCATTGGATTGTAGCCTTCACCGATCGGATGATGGAGCTAGAGGAGAGGTGAATGTTGTATGCCTCACCACCCAGTTCCTCCTTCAAAGACCCATCTTCAGGCTCAGTAGTAGATGGGCCTGAAGTGGGTACAACTTCGAAGACCTACCTCACTCATCATCTAATGAATATGAATGAGATAGGCATGATGGTGGCCCTATACCATCTATGACATGGTTTTGGGCCTCATCGAGCGAGACCGGGCTCTCTGGAGAGAGGTAGCTAGGTCAAAAAAAGGAGCAGCCTCATAAATGTCACCACACCCATCAAGTAATGGAACCACACTAGGGACATGATGAGGTATTCTTGTAGGATCTTCAAGACATCCTTGGGCTTTCATCTCTATCTTTGGTGGGCAAGGTGACAAATATATTAAAAATGTATTAATCAAATAATTAATTCATCTTTATTCATTTAAAATTGATACGTTCATATACTGTTTATAGGATAGAATCTAGCCAATGTGAGGAGCTCGATTTTAGAAGTCCAACGATGCAAATGTCACTCAAATCAGATTTAAAACGAGCTTAAAATCAAAATTTAAGAAAAAATTGCATAGATTTTAAAGTCGCCGGCCCACCAAGGAACGACCGCTTGGTTCACAGATCACCTAGCAGTCCACGATCAGCCATGGTAGCAGTCCATGAACTAGAGCCATGGACCACTGATGGATTTAGGCCTTGGGGTCACTGGAGAAGCTTTCCCGTGCTGCCCCATCGCCACTGCCACCTCCCTTGCTGATCAAAGAAGCCTCCCATGGCTGGAAAAATAGCCAAGAAGCCTTCTAAGTGGCCGGTCTTCCTCATTCCATGATTGTCCTCCCTATGTCGATCCAATAAGCCATCCTCACCACTGGAACATTGCCCTGCCACCGTCAAAGTCGCTACACACCTCCTCCACGGCCATCTCCTCCAAGATCCAACTGGACTCTGCCCTATCCGCCGCCTCCCTCATCGATTCAAGACTCCCATGATGATTGTCCCCTCTAGTCCAAGGCACTGCTCATCCACCATGGACCGTTGCCGGAGCCGCCATCCATGCCTGAGACACCACCAGCCATTGCTGGTCTCTCATCGCCCGCCTCCACGAACAAGCAGCCAACCCATAGAAGCCATTGCTCGCCGCCTACTCCACCCACGGCCTCCTCCCTACCAGTTTGGCTGCACATCCCATCTCAACCACCGCAAGCTAGCACCGCCACCATCACTTTGTTCCTCCCACTCAAAAGCTCCCCATGGCCATGAACCTCCTTCTTCCAATTTGCCTCCCTCATCATCGAGCCATCGTGCATCACCTTCATCCCATCGCCATCCATCAAGACACCCTCCATGGTCTTCTTCCTTGTTGCTGCCACTACTCACCAACACCTACTAGCCATCGCTGGCCATACCCAAGATCCCATGCCTGCCACCTTGTTGGTTGATACATCCTTTATCTTTTGTCAATCCAAAGCCATTTGTCGAGAGCTAGGCAGGCGATGTTCAAATGAGAAACTAAGGTCAGAAGAAAGAGATCGATCATGGATGGATAAGCAGAGTTTAATTTTTGAAATGGGAAACAAAATGTGGGTAGGCAGGTGCAACGATCCAGTAGATAACTCTGCAGAACTGAAGATGGTTGAGGAGATAGCTATAGGAAACCAACATGGTTTCCACGCGGGCCTGCTGCATTGCTTTCTGCCTATAAAAACCTTCGACCATCTCTCAATCTCTCTATTCCACTTCTAGTCCACATTTCTCCGTTTTCCCCTGCCTTATTATCTTTTCGCATTCCTTTCCACTTCGATTCCCCCATTCTTATCCGACTTCCCTTCTAATACCATTTCCACTGCTTGGTCCCTGGTTTACACCATACAACTGTTCCATCTGCCACACCTTCCAGTTCCACCTACTCTGTCTCCTGATCGGCTACCGAATCTTCCTAACGTGATCTCCAATCAGGAGAGGGGAAGGAGAATTTTTATTGCAACAAATTATTTCATTTCATTTAAGAGATGTACTCGTTATTTTATGAAATGAAAAGGATTTTTTTAATTCATATTGATTCATGTCCTTTTTCTTTATCTTGTTTGAAGCAGCTTATACTTTAGGATAATTTGTGATCAAAGGATACGAGTTATGCTTTTAAGGTAAGTTCCTTTAAGTGAAGATAACCTTTGACTGGTCTATACCTAAAAAGGATGGGCCATGATCTGCGGGTACGAGCCATTCCCTCATTAAGATAGATCACATCTTGATTATCTTCATAGGTAATTTTCAACTGGATTTCTATTATTTTTTTTATTGCTTGTCTCGTTTAAAAAAATATTAGTTATCAAAACATTATCATTATCCTACTTTTGAAATAACTGCCAAGGTTCCTGAGGATTTGACCCTTACTCCTGCTACTCTACCTAAGAATAGTGAAATTAAGATATTAAAATCGGTGCATAGAAATGTGCATCAGATTTTTGGTACCATTGCTGGGGACTTTTGGCATTATTTAAAAAAAGTAAAAAAATAAATCAATTAAAAATTAGTAGTTGGTATTTTTTAATCATACGTATCCTGATATAAGGTTGCCCTGGCATAACTTTATGTTATGTTGAACGATTGTCCTAGGATACAAAATGATTGAATAGACTTAAATTTTTTTAAAAATATATATAAAAGAAATTTTAAAAAAATTAAAATCTTGACATCATCATAACTTATTAGGAGATTTGAGACTTAACCATCGAATTTAAAAAAAAGTAATTAATTTTATTTTATTTTATTTGCATGATAACTTTTAATTAGGATATCTTATTTGTTGCATTTCATCTTTTCATAATTCTTTAAGGGCATAACCCTATTAATCAGATAAGGTGGGGAGTTTATTACCTTTCCTTAGCCCATAAATGATGCAGAACGAATGCTCTGAAATCAAAAATGATGCAGAACGAATATGTGGAATGCGGAAGAAAATGAAAATTAATATTTTTTTTTATATATATATATTTTAAGAAGTCGGCTTTGACTCAAAGGAAAGATAAACTAATGTTGAAAGAAATTATATAATAATTGAAAGCACAATTCAAAGAAACTAGATTATCAGAGTAGTTCAAAAGTAAAGGATCGCTGGGGGTTGAGAAACTCCCAGACCTAGGGTTTCGCTCTGAACTTTCAACAGGACAGAACTAAAGAGAAGGGAAGGGTTATGTACCAGGCAGTGATCTTCACAGAGTTTGGTGGAAGGACTCTCTCGAGCAGATTGTTGGATCCTCGGATTCGGATATCTTCGCAATGGATCCTCCAATACTGGTCCTTTGGCAGACTTGGCCTCTCCTGAACTCAGGATCTAGGAAAGAAGAAGAACAAGTTAAGGAACCAGACACTCAAAGAAAGGATTTACCAGATAAGAAGAACTTGAAAAATTGATGTTGCTGAAATCCTGATTCTCCTAGATGCTGATCTGACTTCCTCTGGGATTTGCTCTGTATTCGAAGTAGCCAATCTGGACCTGGATGCTGGTGGTCGGCCTCTACTTGGAAGAGAGGGGCCGTGAGATGATGAGGTAGATTAGGGTTTGGATGATTGGTGGAATGAAGAAGATGATGGGCGGCTAGGGTTTGGAATTGAAGTGGCTAACCTAGGGTTTTGGTAGGGTTTTGGGGTTGGAGATCTCACACCTCCTCAAGGTTCTTAGGAAACCCGGATTTACTCCCTCACGGAGCTCAACACCTGAATACAAGTGCGGAAGAGAGAAACACAAAGTTGCTCACCCAGAAATTGATTTCATTCATCATTTCATAAGATAAGTTCAAGTTACAAAAGGGGTCTAATATATAGACCTATAAGAAAAATCAAAACCATACAAGTTCCCATGTGGGACTAATAGGACTAATCTACACTTTAGGCATCAAATTCTCTTCCCTTGGCCAACCAAGACTCCTTCCATGAGTGAGCGGCCCAAAAACTCTAAGAAAACTTGAAAATCAGCTCCAAATGGCAGGCTATGGGGGTGTCTCCTAGTATCTCTCCATGAATCAAGGATTTTCCCTTCATGGTTTGGCTCTTTTGGACACCTCCTAGTCTTGCTCCACAAGTTTAGGCTTTTTCTTTTCTTGGCTTTGGCACTTTAGGAAACTTTTGGGTGCCTCCTTGATTTTCTCCCCAAGACATGCTCTCTTCCCTTTTATAACTTGGATTTTTATAGAACATTGTGGGGCACCTCCTTGATCCTCTCTTCAAGAAAAATTCTTGCCATCCTGGCTTGGGTTTATCTGGAAAGAAGTTGGCTCCTCCTTGGATTGAGGTATCTTGATGGATTTCTCCCCCAAGTGGTGCAAGAAAAAGGGGAACTTACTTCTTATGGTGTGGGGACCAAAGACATTGGATGGAGATGTGGCAGGGAGTGTGGCACCCACTTGTAGCTGGACCATGGAAGAAAAAATGTGGCACCCTATGGCAAAGGGAATGGTGCCAACCTGGACCTGGACTTGGACTGAGTCAACATGACTCAACAAAAATTGAAATGACAAAATTACAGACTCAAAATTGGGTTGATCAGGTCAATCCTTATTACAAACCCTAATTTTCTCGGGCAAGGTCAATCAGAGATCCAGATGGAACCCTGAAGTCTTCTTCTGATTCTTGTGCCCACACCAATTCTCCCAGGGTGGGAGGAACTCGACCCTATCGAGTATGGATCAAGCTGGCTCTGGTATCTCTCCAAGAGGTTTGGGTCCAATTCTTGTAATTCTTCTCGGGAGATCCAAGAGTCATCAGAATCTGGCCTTTCTTGCCAGCGGACCAGGTATCTTTGGTATCCTCGATTACGAGTAGAGATAACCTGATCATCCAGGATCTTTTCAATCTTCTCTTTCCTCATAGGCCAGTTTGTTGGTGGACACACAGGATCGGGATCACTCTCAATAACAGGATTAGGTTCAAAAGGCTCACTGGGAATCACAGCTAGCTCCCTGTACTCTACTAGGTCTGTAATGTTGAAAGTGGAGCTAATGCCAAGCTCCGGAGGCAACTCAAGCACATAGGCATTGGGTCCTACTCTCTTCATCACTCTAAATGGTCCAGCTCCTCTAGCATGTAGCTTTCTAACGGTTCCAGGAGGAAACCGCTCAGGAATTAACCTAATCATTACATAGTCTCCCTCAACAAAAGTTTTGACTCGCCTTTGAGAATCAGCCAACTTCTTATAAGTTTCATTACTTAAAGTTATTTTGGCATGAATTTCTTTATGCAAGTTCTTTACATGCTGTGCAAAGTCTTCAGCAGACTCGGAGACTCGTGTGTGGACTGGCAAAGGAACTAGGTCAGGTGGTGTGTGAGGCTTGTACCCATGGACAATCTCAAAAGGGCTTTTACCTATAGATCTATTGACCGAGTCATTATATGCAAATTCAGCCCTGGGTAAATACAAATCCCAATTCTTGGTATTCTCACTCAACCAAAATCTGAGTCAATGTCCTAAACTCGACTGACGATGCATTCCTAAAGAATGGACTTTATTAAAGGAACCCTAGGTCTAAACCTAACAAACTAAGGCTCTCTAGGTTTGACCTTGGGTCGGAGGATGGCATGCAGAGCATGAGAACTTATCATGGGTGCCTAGTAGGTGCCATAAGGTCTTCCAGAAGTAGGTGGCAAACCTAATAGGTTCTAAGGAGTCTTGCAACCTAGAAATCTCAGTAAAGTGTAATCCCATAGCTCTAGAAACATGAGAAGATTCAGGGAAGGGTAGGAAATAAGAATCAGAGTTTTGAGGTGGCTTATAGGAAACAAGAAACATACCTTGGTTATTCAGGATGACCTTAAAATGAGGACATTGTTCTATAGGTGCACTCATCCAAACCTCATGATTTGCTCTAGGAGGGTCTACAAGTGCAAGTTCTAGGGTAGGCTGGGTGCTCCTAGAAGGTGGAAGGTTATCAGGAAGGTCTTTGGAATGTTTATCTAGAAAGTCTTCTAAGCTACTGTCTTTTTCTTGTTCTTGGACCTTCTCAATGGGCAATTCTTGTGAACCCCTTCCTTCTTCACACTTCTCTACCAGATTTGACTCAGGGGTGTCTTCTTTGGATTCCTCAATGAGTTCAGGGGTATTCTCACTTAAACTCTCATTGGGTGCAATTTCCTCTTCCTGAACTTCCTCAAAAGGGTCTTCTCTTAGGGTTAGCTCCTGAATTCCTTAAGTGGCAGGGGTCCCCTCAATAACCCCATCAGGTAGGAGTTGGTTAATTGAATTATCGGGACAGATATCCTCAAATTCTTCTTCTTCATATTCATCTATCAAACTTATGTCAGGCTCATATATTTCATCCTCAATCTCACTGAACGGTTCTAACCTATTCTCCTTTGATTCCTCTTTAAGTACGGCTCTGGTCAGGTCAACTAATTTTGGGATGGCCATGCTAACTCCTTCTCAGTGTTATCTTTCTGGTCAAGAGGTGACACAAGTGGGAATTGATAAACAAAAGTCTGGTTCACTACGGGTGTCAGATCAATCGGAACTTGACTCAAGTTGGTAGAGGTTGGCTTTAAGTCCAAAGTTCTTGATTGGTTATATCTTAAAGACCACTCATAGTCTTGGGCTTCTTGGTAGGCTCGGTCTAACTTATTGGTCTTTTCAAGGCATAGCTTCCTATAAATGTCTGGGTGTAACCCAACCCTAAACCTCGATGTGATCCGAGCTTCGGTCTCAATGGTATTGCATTTCATGTCATACCACTGGAAGTCCTCGATATATTTAGACACAGGCCTATTACCTTGTCGCAATTGGTACCATTAGTCTAAAAGTCTTTTCTCATAGGATCTACCTAGGTACCTATCTCTCAACTTACTTCTCATATCTCTCCAAGTATATATTTCCTCTTTTCTTTGATAACACTCATGCTCAATAGCATACCAATGCGACCTAGCATGTTTGGTGAACTTGGTTTTGGCCAACCTAACTTGTCCTAATTCCGATATGTTAGTGCACTCAAAATACCGATCCATTTGTTCTTCCCACTTAATATATGTCTCTTGTCTTCCATCAAAAGTGGGTGCATAAGGTTCGGTGTTCCTAATGGATCCCTTTTCTGAGTCAACCAAGTATGGATATAGGCTCCTAAGGTTATGCTCGGGATCACGGTATAAGGTCCTCCTAGGCTCCTGGCATGGGTGAGGTTGGGGCCTATTAAATTTTGGATCAGGGGTCTAATTTTGATGTCTACATTTCTCAAGTCCCTGGGCTCGGTCTCTAAACTGGGCAAAACCCTCATTCATATCCTGACTCAATTTGGTCATACTTTCGGTAAGAGTTCTAATCATGGTCTCTAAATCAGGTTGGGTTTGACCAGGTTGGTAGGGTACTCCGTTCCGGGTGGACATGATGATGCAAGCAAGCACACCAAATGAGACTCAACTGAAATGACTTCGGGCTAACTAGACCTAGAGCCCAAACTAGATGCCCAATCAGAGTGGCAAGCTAGCCTGTAGTAACTCGGGACTCAGCCAGGCAGGTGTAAGGGGAGTGTTAGGTCCCTAGATGCCAATCCTAGACACCAATCAGTGATTGGCCAGGTAGGCAGACCAGCACACAAGCCCTTCGGGATAGAATCCCTGAACCACCATTCTAGACACTGAGTACAAAGCACATACAGAGTAACTAGACAAACTGACTCAACACTAGCCTTGACCCAACTTGTTGATGTCCCTAGCCCACTAGGGCAAATTAAGTCTAATAAATTTTAAAATTAGGCTTAGGATCGAATGAGTGGGTGGTGGTTTTGGGCTAAGGAGAGGTTATCAACTCCTCCCCTTATCTTAGATGCTCAAATGCCCATAAGATGAATTAGGAGATGATCACTCAAAAAATTGAATTGCAGAAACACAGAAACAGAGTTGCAGTAATTTAACTCTCAGAAATTTTACGGGAACCAATAAATCACAGGAAAATTATGTAAAATATCTTCAATTATACTGGTTCCAGCAAAATAAAAATCATGTAATTTGGAGTTACTTTCAATGAGAAACAATTCTTTCAATAAGATAGTTACGGACTGAAAACAGGGTGCTTCCCCCGTTTACAATTCCTGCTACGAAGTTGTAACCCAACGGATCCCCTACACACCCTAGGAACACCCCGTGGAATGGAAAGAGGAGGTTTGCACCTCGCTTCGTTCCTAGGACCGGACGTCCTGGGGAGTCTACTTCGAGCAGACAAAGTAAAAAGGAGAGAGACTTAAAACAAGCAAGCAAAACAGAAACCCTAGACTGGGCTCTGATACCAAAAATGATGCAGAACAGAAGCTCTGATACCAAAATGATGCAGAACGAATGCTCTGAAACCAAAAATGATGCAGAACGAATATATGAAATGCGAAAGCAAATTAAAATTAATATTTTTTTATATATATATATATTTTAAGAAGTCGGCTTTGACTCAAAGTAAAGATAAACTAATGTTGAAAGAAATTATATAATAATTGAAAGCACAATTCAAAGAAACTAGATTATCAGAGTAGTTCAGAAGTAAAGGATCGCTGGGGGTTGAGAAACTCCCAGACCTAGGGTTTCGCTCTGAACTTTCAACAGGACAGAACTAAAGAGAAGGGAAGGGTTATGTACCAGGCAGTGATCTTCACAGAGTTTGGTGGAAGGACTCTCTCGAGCAGATTGTTGGATCCTCGGATTTGGATATCTTTGCAATGGATCCTCCAATACTGGTCCTTTGGCAGAGTTGGCCTCTCCTGAACTCAGGATCTGGGAAAGAAGAAGAACAAGTTAAGGAACCAGATACTCAAAGAAAGGATTTACCAGATAAGAAGAACTTGAAAAATTGATGTTGCTGAAATCCTGATTCTCCTAGATGCTGATCTGACTTCCTCTGGGATTTGCTCTATATTCGAAGTAGCTGATCTGAACCTGGATGCTGGTGGTCGGCCTCTACTTGGAAGAGAGGGGCCGTGAGATGATGAGGTAGATTAGGGTTTGGATGATTGGTGGAATGAAGAAGATGATGGGCGGCTAGGGTTTGGAATTGAAGTGGCTAACCTAGGGTTTTGGTAGGGTTTTGGGGTTGGAGATCTCACACCTCCTCAAGGTTCTTAGGGAACCCGGATTTACTCCCTCACGGAGCTCAACACCTGAATACAAGTGCGGAAGAGAGAAACACAAAGTTGCTCACACAGAAATTGATTTCATTCATCATTTCATAAGATAAGTTCAAGTTACAAAAGGGGTCTAATATATAGACCTATAAGAAAAATCAAAACCATACAAGTTCCCATGTGGGACTAATAGGACTAATCTACACTTTAGGCATCAAATTCTCTTCCCTTGGCCAACCAAGACTCCTTCCATGAGTGAGCGGCCCAAAAACTCCAAGAAAACTTGAAAATCAGCTCCAAATGGCAGGCTATGGGGGTGTCACCTAGTATCTCTCCATGAATCAAGGATTTTTCCTTCATGGTTTGGCTCTTTTGGACACCTCCTAGTCTTGCTCCACAAGTTTAAGCTTTTTCTTTTCTTGGCTTTGGCACTTTAGGAAACTTTTGGGTGCCTCCTTGATTTTCTCCCCAAGACATGCTCTCTTCCCTTTTATAACTTGGATTTTTATAGAACATTGTGGGGCACCTCCTTGATCCTCTCTTCAAGAAAAATTCTTGCCATCCTGGCTTGGGTTTATCTGGAAAGAAGTTGGCTCCTCCTTGGATTGAGGTATCTTGATGGATTTCTCTCCCAAGTGGTGCAAGAAAAAGGGGAACTTACTTCTTATGGTGTGGGGACCAAAGACACTAGATGGAGATGTGGCAGGGAGTGTGGCACCCACTTGTAGCTGGACCATGGAAGAAAAAATGTGGCACCCTATGGCAAAGGGAATGGCGCCAACCTGGACCTGGACTTGGACTGAGTCAACATGACTCAACAAAAATTGAAATGACAAAATTACAGACTCAAAATTGGGTTGATCAGGTCAATCCTTATTACAAACCCTAATTTTCTCGGGCAAGGTCAATCAGAGATCCAGATGGAACCCTGAAGTCTTCTTTTGATTCTGGTGCCCGCACCAATAAATCACCATCCTACATGTGCATTGACCTAGACCTTATCTGTTAAAATTAACTTGATGTCAACCCTAAGAATTTCGAGCTCAATAGGATAAGGAAATCCTAGAGTTGGATCGAGTTTAGATCAGTTAGTTTCTCAGTATCTAAGACAAGTGGTTCAAGGACAAGAGCCCGAAGAAAAGTGATTCTTTAATTGGTTCCATTCGCTTACCTGGCCAATTTTAAATGACATCTAAGGCAAGCAACAGGGGGACCCATACCAACCTTACACTTACTTAGCTGATTCAGTTAATTGATCTTGGGCTTGGAGTGCTCAAAGGCAACCTTAAAATAGTTAGGAGTTGTCTAGATTCAGGTTAACCCCAGGATAGAAGTGATTTTGATTGTGTCACTTGTTTGAAAAAAAAAGGAAGAAAGTTAATTAGAATAATTCTCTCTTCTTTTTAGTCTAGAACTCTATTGGGAGTCTTTCCTTTAGACCTCCTCTCATTCTTTCAATTTTTTAATTAAGTTTAATAAAAATATAGAGAAATTGAACTACTATTTGTTTTAGAGTACTATTATAGGGTATATGCTAGGTCGTCGATCATTAGAAGCTGAAATTATATCCCTAGACCCAGAAATAGATCGAACTTGTAGAGCAAACAGATCACGTACTATGGATCCCAATCAAGAAATCGATCCACCACAAAAATTGAAGGAGTACTTCACTCCTTTAAGGTACACCTACTCTCCATGTATACAAATACCTCTAATAGAGGCTATCTAGTATAAAATCAAGTCCAGTGTAATTTAGATGTTACCATCTTTCTATGGACTGGCAAATGAGGACCCTTATAAATACTTAGACAAATTTCTCGAAATATGTTCGACTGTCATGATCCAAAATTTGTTTGATGATGCCCTTAGGCTTAAGTTGTTCCCTTTTTTCCTAAAAAGATAAGGCCAAGTACTGGTTGAGTTTTCTAGACACTATTACAATTTTGACTTGGGATCAACTCTAGAGAAAATCTTTTAAGAAATATTTTTTGATAGAAAAAATAAATCAAATTAGAAAAACTATAACCAGTTTTTTCTAGTTAGATGGAGAAATATTTCATAAGACATGGAAGAGATTGAAAGAATTGATTAGAAAATGTTCGCACCATGCTATACCTAAATGGCAATTAGTTTAGTGCTTTTATGATGGTTTGTCAGAAAGGCATCGGTAATTGGTTGATACCTCATGTGGAGGAACATTTATGCTAAAAAATAAACATAAGGCATGGTAGCTTTTTGAAACTTTAAGTGAAAATTCTTTGCATCACATGTCAGCTACCCATAGAGATCCTTCCATAGGACCTAAGAGAGGTGGAATGTATGAAGTAGATCATGCTGTAGATATTTATAGCAAAGTAGATGAATTATCGCAAAAGCTTGATTGAATTTTACAAGTTAGAAATACTTCCTCCTCATTTGTTCAAGTTCATGATATATGTATTATCTATTCGAGTCCCAACCATTCGATGGATGATTGTCCAGCTGTGTACCAATTTCCTGAGCTTGTTCAAAAGCAAGCCCATCAAGCCCACACTAAAATGGCTCCTAGATCAGGAAATGATCCTTATTCGAACACTTACAATCCTGGCTGGTGAAATCACCCAAATTTCTTTTGGAAACCCCAACCTGTTATTAATCCAACATCAATTAGGCCAAACCATCAAAAGACCCAGTTTAGAAGCATGCCTTATTCCCAATTCTCGAGTGCCCCACAACCACAACCTTCACCAAATAATCATGATCCTACATTCGAAGAAAAGGTGCTTCAAGCACTGAAGGGGCTAGAAATGAATATCCAATTCCTTCACTCCCTCACACACTCTATTGCCAAGCTAGAAATCCAAATAGGTTAGCTAGCTATAGCATTCAGTAGGGGAAAGAAAGGTAAGTTACCTAGTCAGCTCATTAGTAACCTGAAAGGACAGTACATGGTTGAGAGCTCCACCGATCCTGAGACTTTCCTAGAATATGATAAATCAGTTATAACCCTTAGGAGTGAAAAAATGTTAAACTAGCCTGACCTGACTTAAAAGCTAGAATGGACAAAGCTAAAGAAGAGAAATAGTGAAGAGAAAAAGGAATCCCTTAGTCAAGCACTTATACTTAAAGCTCCATTCCCTAGTGCTTTAGAAACTCCTTTATCTGTGGATAAGAAGAATCTAAAAATGAATGAGATGCTTGAGTTATTTAAGCAGGTCTAGATAAACTTACCTCTTCTCGATGCCATCAAACAAGTCCCGGCCTATGCCAAGTTTCTTAAGGATATATGCACACAAAAATAAAAATCTAAGGCACACATACCAAAGAAGATATAATTGACTAAGTGGGCCAGCTCAGTTTTTTAGCAAATAGCCCCACCCAAACTCAAAGATCCTAGTACCCCGATTATATCCTGTGTCATAGGGGACCACACAATCAAGAAAGCTTTACTAGATTTGGGTGCAAGTGTAAACCTTCTTCCAAGCTCAGTGTATGATTTATTCAAATTTAGAGAATTGAGACCCATGACGGTGATGTTACAATTAGCAGACCGATCAATTAAGGTACCCCAAGAATGTTAGAGGATGTGTTGGTGAAAGTAAATGAATTCTACTTTCTTGTTGATTTTTTTATGTTAGATATGGAATCCAGTAGTAATCCTAGCCAAATACCCATCATTCTTGGAAGACCCTAGTAACTGCTAATGCTTGTATAAATTATAGGACAGGGGTCATCGATGTTTCTTTTGGAAACAAGAAGATGAGGTTGAATATTTTCATTGCATCCCAAGGACCACCAACATATGATCATAATGAGGTGAACATAGTAGAGGAAGTTGTAGATAAGAAACTCTCTATTTTGCTTAACACAAACCCTCTACAAGCATGTCTAATACACTTTGGAACAGATGATTTTGATATAGATGATTTTGATATTAAGGAATATACCAAGGAAGTAAATACATTGTTAAAGCCGCCTAAGTTTAGCACCACTCCTTCATGGATTGTAAAATACAAACAATTACCAACTCAATCAAGCCCTTTAGTACCATCCTTAGAAGCACCACCCATGCTAAAGTTAAAGCCTCCTACAAAGTTAAAATATTTTTTCCTCCTTCTACAAAGTTAAAATATTCTTTTCTTGGACCCAATGATATCCTTCCGGTAATCATTGCATCTATCCTAACCTCTAATCAGGTTGACAAATTGGTGAATGTACTTAAAGAATATAGAGAAGCCATTGGATAGATAATAGCTTATCTTAAGAGAATTGATCCTTCCATTTGCATACATTACATTCACTGTAAAGTTGAAGCCAAACCACATAGAGACATGCTATGGAGGCTAAACCTGAACATGCGAGAAGTTATGAAAAAAGAAGTGGTAAAATGGCTTGATGCTGGTATTATTTATCCAATTTCGGATAGCCAATAGGTCAGTCCAATCTAAGTAGTACCTAAAAAGTCAGGTATTATTATAATAGGGAATGAAAAGGGCAAGTCAATTCCTACTTGTACAACAACTAGTTGGAGAGTGTGTGTAAATTATCAAAAATTAAATACCATTACTAGGAAAGATCACTTTCCTCTGCCTTTTATTGACCAAATTTTAGAACGGCTAGCAGGACATAGTTTCTTTTATTTCCAGGATGGATATCGGGATATAACCAGGTCCCAGTATTCTCTACAAATCAAGAAAAGACCACCTTCACCTACCCCTTTGGAACATTTGCTTTTAGACACATGCCATTCGATCTCTGTAATGCACCAGCCACCTTTCAACGATGTATGTTGGCCATATTTTCTTATATGGTTGGTCAGTTTCTTGAAGTGTTTATCGATGATTTTTCAGTATTTGGATCTTCATTTGACAACTACCTCTAGAACTTGACAAAGGTACTGAAACAATGTATAGAGGTGAATTTAGTCTTTAGTTGGGAGAAGAGCCATTTTATGGTTCGTTAGAGAAACATGCTCGGATATATTATTTCCAAGCCAGAGATTAATATTGACAAAGCTAAGGTTGAACTAATCTTAAAACTGCCTCCCCCAACCTCAGTTAGACAAGTACTAACCTTTGTTGCCCAGAGAGCAACCCAAGAGGGGGGGTGAATTGGATCTCAAAAAAAAATTTAAAGCTAATCTTGATAAAACAAGTAGCAAACTTTACAAGACAAGATATGCAATTCAATTCAATGAGGTACTAAAATTAAAGTGCAATGCTCTAATATAAAGGTGCAGTGGAAATTATAAGTAATAAGCAATAAAGGAAAGAGCAAGGAGGAAGAGAACAAACAATCACAAACACAATAATCTATAGTGGTTCGGTGCCAACAATGCACCTACATCCTCTCCTCAAGATTTCCTTGGAAATTCATTATAATCCAATGATTACAGCCGATTAGTTTTCCGGGCTCACTAATCAAAACTTGACTTGTTTTTACAAGGCTTACAAGTCACAACCTCATTTGGTTTTATGGGCTAACCAAGAACTTAATTGGTTTTCACAAGGCTAACCAAAAACCTTCCTTGATTTTTCGGGCTAGCCAAGAATCTTAGTGGTTTTGCAGGCTAACCACCAACCTAATTGGTTTTCAAGGCTTACAACAACCTTTACAAGATAAAAGATGAAGAAATAAAGAACCAATGTAAGCTTTCAATTAAAAAGCAAATAAGTCGATGTAGCTCGAATTTGTGTTGCTTTGCTCTTGTTGAAGCCTTTTGAATGCCCAAGATTGAATGATCTTCAATACACTTGATAGCTTTGAATGCTTGGAAGGCTTCTCTTGGCTTGAGAGTGGTTGAGCTTTGAATGAATAGGAGTTAAGGCTCATCTCTCTTCTTTTCTCTTTAAACTCTTTTGGATATTCAATATTTGTGAATAGTTGTTGTCTTGATTTGATTTGGAGCCTTTATATGCCTTCCCAAGCCTCCAAAACTGAAATCTAGCCATTATACTTGAAAAACTAGCCGTTGGAGGGCATTTGGAAGAGTTCTGTGCTTGAAAAAACTAGCCGTTACTTTATCAGAACTCCATGTGTCGACACTTCCTCTTCATGTGTCGACACATTAGGTCAACACATGTTCTTCTTGAGTCAACACAAGTTCAAAATGTTCCATTCAGATTCTCTGAAAAAATCAGCTAAGTCGATACATTCTTAGTTGAGTCGACACATTGAGTCGACACATTAGGTCCGTGTATCGACACATTAACTGTTATTTCAATTTCTGCAAGTTCTATGGCTTGAAATTCTCAGGCGATGTGTTGATCCATGTGTTGACACCTTGAGTCGACACATAAGGTCCATGTGCTGACACATCATCTGTGCCATTTGAAATTTTGCTGCGCGCCGGTCTGAGTCGACACACCATCTTCATGTGTCGACACATCATGTCATGTGTCGACACCTTGAGTTGACATATCATCAAAAAGGTGTAGAATTTGCTGAACTTGTGCTGGAACATGTTTTCATTTGCCTTGGTCATCCATTCAACCAACTCTTTGAGTGTCCAAGTCTTGTTTTGTGCAATCATTCCATTCAAACTTGGTTCTTCAACACAATTGGGCTTCTTCAAATTTTATGAGTATCCTTTCAATGAAAACATACTTAAAGCAAATCATTAGTCCTCAAATTATACTTAACTATTTTGCTTATCATCAAAATCAATTAGTGGAGTCAACAATCTCCCCCTTTTTGATGATGACAAAATCCTTAAGTATAAATTGCTTTAAAAGTAAAGCTTTAAAAGAATTGATCAAGATGCACAATATTGAAAACATTAAGTATCAATCATTGCTTAAAATTATAATCATTCAAAATATAGATGATAGAATTTGAGCTTGTTTCAAAGATAGAGAGTATCAGAACTTAGCCAGAACTTTGATATTCATTTAAATGCAATAAGAGCATGTATCATGATACTCTTACAATGAAAGTTTCAGCAATTAACAAAGCTCCTCCTGAATTAATGATTCATAACAAAATTTGAAAGAATCATTTCAAAAGCATTGAAAGAGGGGTTTTGAGAATCAAATTTACTTTGACTAAAAGGTGAAGCTCCCCCTTTCATAAATTCAGGTTTTCAAAAAGTAAAAGCTACTCCCCCTTTAGTTTGGAGAAGTAAACACATTTATACTTAAATAACATCAAGAATTACTCCCCCTTTTTGTTATCATTAAAAAGGTAGGAAGTAAGGAAAATGAATTAAAGAAGACCAAGCATAGTCATTGAATATATAAAAGCAATTCAAGACATCATTCATGTTTATCAAAGATATAGAAGTGAGAAAACACAAAGTTTTTCATATATGTCAGCAACTTGTATAACAAAGTTTTTCATATATGTCAGCAACTTGTACAACAAAGTTTTTCATATATGTCAGCAACTTGTACAACAAAGATAAAAGTACATGTAAGCATGAAAGTAAACTATCTAGAAATATAAAACTATCAAGAAATACATCAGTGTTCTAATCCTCACCCATCGAGTCATCAGAAGATGATCCGATCTCGATCTGTCTGGCATCAGTAAAAGATCGAGCTCGCGACCATCATGGTCGAAGATCTCGAAGTCTGGTACTGGTCGGCTGAGGAGGGGTACGGTGTCCACATCCTCTGTGACGAATATAGGTCCGACCTCTAGCTGAAGCAGTAGAGGTAGAAGCTACGTCCTCCGCAGGAACTGAACTGATCAGGCGAATCATCTCAGCAACAGCTAGAGCAGGAGTACGATCAAAAGTGGGACCTGAATCGAGATGCTGAAAGCTGGGTGTATAGAATCCAAGCTCTCGAATGACTGATGAAGTATAAAGGGAAGGACTATCAAAAATAGCTGTAACAGCTGATGATACAAGTGTATCAAGAACAATAGTATCAGCTATAGAAAGTATCGATGCATGTATAGTAGATGTATCCAGTGTGGGTGTCTAAATGATAGGTGTATGAATATCAGGAGAAGTAATAGTAAGCAAATCACTAACAGGTAGGTCAACAACAGGACTAAGAATAGGAATCAGAACTGGAACTAAAGTGTGATCAAGCGATCCAGAAGGAGAGGATGGATTAAGTATCGGAGCAAGTGAGAAGGATGGATCAACAGGTCTCGCAGCTACATCATCCGTCACCTCCACAACTGGCTCTGACATAAGATCATCAATATCAAACTAGTCGGAGTCAGTCACCTCATATCCATCAATATCTCCAATAATAGTATCTCCAACTCCATCTCCAATAGTAGTCTCAGCACCAGTATCAATATCAGCAACATCATCAGCTAGTGCTGGAGCAGGTACATCAGTAGGAGCAGGAACTGTGTCTGCAGCAAGAGCACTCGTAGAAGCTCTGGACAGTGCTGAGAGAATAGCCGAAATACCATCATGAAGACCAATGTGGCTCTCTCTTGTCTCAATAATAAAGACATCTAGACGCTGCCTCATGATGAAAACATCGATCTTTATGCGTCTGACTCTATCCTCTAGAGTATCTGAAATACCAGGAGTCTCCGTCTACTCTGGCTATGGCTGTGGCTGGGCAGATGTAGAAGGATCTGACTGAGCTGGCTATGCTGCCATCTCAGGCTGTCTCGCTCGGTCCAGCCTCACTAGAAAGAATCCGCTCCTCCTCTGCTGTGTTCTCATCAATGTCAGCTGCATCCTCGGCCTATCCTGATGTCCTCCGTGTCCACTAGCCTCGATTTAAATGATAACCCATGCGATGTAGTGACCTGATGTCATATACATCGATATGGATCAAGGTACGATATGGCTCATCCTGAAAGCTGACTCGATACTCTCTGAATAGTACTGTCAAACCCATGCCATACAACAAACAGAGTAGCTAACTAGATGCCACCTCAGTAATCTGATGGATCATCAGAACAGGAGGACAAATCGGCATCCGCTGAACCAGGGAGACCATCACGAGCAGCTCTTGCTCGGCAATGTAGTCAAATCGACTAGTCTTCGGTAGAAGGATCCGGGTGACTATGTGATGTAGCAGTCTCATCTCCACAAACAGTCTCGAAGCAGGAATAGTGGCTCCCTCTAGTAAGGTATCAGACTCAAAAATACACTGGAGCCCACTAACTCTATCCAATAGACTGTCCATAACTGATCCAGTCATGGGTATATCCCATACCCTGCTCAGAATCTCTGCTGAAATGGGAATATCCCATCCCCTGACCTGAGAAATCCAGCCATCTGATCCGTGGGCAAGTGATCCGTAGAACTCTCTCATCAGCCCGGGATAGTATCTCTCACTGAGCGAACAGAAAGATGCAAAACTAGCATGTCAGATCCACTCTCCTATCCAAAATTGCTGTTGGTCCAAGAAAGAGAAGTCCACTCGGCATCCTCCAACCACTATCTTGAGCTCATCCAACTAGAGGGTGCAAACAATTGTCGTGCTGGCGAATCTGGAGCCCTAGACTCGTGTTGTGCCTTCATTCTCCGCTCTTCTTCATGCTGTGACTATCGCGGTCGATGAACAACTTGCTTGCGAGGATCCATTGTCAATAATCAAGGTTTGGGCAAGGTTTTTGGTGGAAATAGAGAGTTTCTAGGATTTAAGAGCTAAAACCTAGAGGGAAATACAACAAAAACGGCTACCAAGATCTCAAATCCAAGAAATCCACGGTTAAAAACCAAGAAATGGGAGGATGAACAGTATGGATACATGGGATCGAGGTGTCAGCTCGTAGGAGAATGATTTTTGGGAGAAAAATGGTTCGGAAACCCTTAAAATCTCAGTTTCCCGTCGGACATGTGTCAACTCATGCATGTGTCGACACATTATGTGTCAACTCATGATGTGTCGACACATCAACTTAAAAATTGAAAAATTTAGAATTTCACAGAATGATCAAAATCAATTGAAACAACATGTATTTGGAGTCAAATCATCAAGGATTAATCATGATTCATCAAGAATAAGATTGAATAGATCTAATTTGAGTCAAATTTGGAGAAAAGATTTAATCAAAGGGATTGATAATCCCGAGCTCTCTTCTAATCATACAGAATCGATCTTCCAGAAGAGGTTTAGTTAAAATATTAGCTAATTAAAATTTAGTACTAATAAATTCAAGCAAAACATCATTGTTTTCTACATGATGCCTAATGAAATGATGTCTAATTTCAATGTGCTTACTCCTAGAATATTGAACAGGATTTTTAGTCAAGCAAATAGCACTGGTGTTATCACATTTAATAGGAGTTCTAGCTAACTTGATTCCAAAGTCTTCAAGTTGTTGCTTAATCCACAAGATTTGAGCACAACAACTTCCTGCTGCAATATACTCAGCCTCAGCTATGGATAGTGCTATTGAAGTTTGTTTCTTGCTAAATCATGAGATTAAGTTAATCCCAAGAAATTGGCAAGTTCCACTAGTACTCTTTCTATCTAATCTACATCCAGCAAAGTCTGCATCAGAATATCCAATCAATTCAGCAGAAGATTTTCTAGCATACCATAAACCAATACTAATAGTGCCAGACAGATATCTAATTATGCGCTTAACAGCCATAAGATGTGATACCTTAGGTTCAGACTGATATCTAGCACACATGCAAACACTGAACATAATATCTGGTATACTAGGAGTAAGATATAGTAAAGAGCCTATCATGCCTCTATATAATTTCTGATCCATAGATTTACCATTTTCATCTTTATCTAGTTTACATGAGGGGCTCATAGGCATACCTATTGACTTAGTAGTCTCCATCCCAAACTTTTTAATAATTTTTCTTGTATACTTAGCTTGGTTGATGAAGATACCATCTGAAGTTTGCTTAATCTGAAGTCCGAGAAAGAAGTTTAGTTCTCCCATCATGCTCATCTCGAACTCACCCTGCATAACCTTAGCAAGCTCTTGACAAAGAATTTCATTAGTAGCACCGAAAATGATGTCATCAACATATATTTGTACTACCAATAAATCATTGTCTTCCCTTTTCAAAAATAATATTTTGTCAACATTTTCTCTAGAAAATTTATTTTTAATAAGAAATTTGCTTAACCTTTCATACCATGCTCTAGGTGCTTGCTTTAATCCATAAAGTACTTTGTGCAATTTGAAAATATGATCAGGATGTGCATGTTTTCAAATCCCGGTGGTTGTTTAACAAAAACCTTTTCATTTATAAAACCATTTAAGAAAGCACTCTTAACATCCATTTGAAATAATTTGAAGTTCATGAAACATGCAAAAGCTAACAATAGTTTCATTGCTTCAAGTCTAGCAACAGGAGTAAAAGTTTTATCAAAGTCAATCCCTTCCTCCTGATTTTAGCCTTTAGCAACTAGCCTAGCTTTATTTCTAATGATAAAACCATTTTCATCTAATTTATTCCTAAATACCCATTTAGTGCCAATAATAGAAACATTAGATGGTCTTTCTACAAGTGTCCAAACGTTATTTCTATTAAATCGTATTAATTCTTCTTGCATAGCATTGATCCAATTAGAGTCTTTTTCAGCTTCTTCAAAATATTTAGGTTCTATTTGAGATACAAAAGCTATGTAATCACATTCATTTCTAATAGAATCTCTAGTTCTTACTCCTTTAGATGGATCACCTAAGATTAATTCCTTAGGGTGTCCATGAGATAACTCTACTCCTTAGGTAGATCATGATGCAGTGGAGTGTCATCTTCTTTCTCATCTTTGTCCTAATTCTCTTCATTTGGTTGAGCTTGATCATCCAATGTCAGCTTCTGAAGTTTGTCAGCACCTGCACAATCATCAGATGTATCCTCTTTTCTCGAGGACTTGTTAGAACATTCTTCAAATACAACATGTACTGACTCTTCTACAACTAAAGTCCATTTGTTAAATACTCTGTATGCCCTGCTTGATGTAGAGTATCCTAAGAAGATACCTTTATCAGACTTGGCATCGAACTTTCCTAGATGATCTTTTCCATTGTTCAAAATAAAACACTTACAACCAAAAACTCGAAAATATTTCAAGGTTGGTTTTCTTTGGTTCCAAAGCTCATATGAAGTTTTATTTAAAATAAGGCGTATCAAAACTCGATTCAAAATATAACAGGTTGTATTTATAGCTTCAGCCCAAAAATACCTTGGCAAATTATTTTCACAAAGCATAGTGCGTGCCATTTCTTCTAAAGTGCGATTTTTCCTTTCTACTACCCCATTCTACTGAGGTGTCATAGGTGCAGAGAAATTGTGTTCTATGCCTTTTTCATTGCAAAAGTTTTTGAAATCTTGATTTTTAAATTCGGTTCCATGATCACTATGAATACAAACAACTGAAATACCTTTTTCATTTGAAACTTTTCTATAAAACTTTATGAATACAGAAAAATATTCATCTTTTTGTGCTAAAAAGAAAACCCAAGTAAATCTCGAAAAATTATCCATAATAAATAATCCATATCTCTTGCCTCCTAAACTTGATGTTCTAGTTGGTCCAAAGAGATCCATATTGAGTAGTTCAAGTAGTCTACTAATGGTTACAAATCCTTTTGGTTTAAAGAAGTTTTGACTTGTTTTCCAAATTAACATGCTTGGCAAATTTTATCTTTTTCAAAATTGATTTCAGGTAAATCTCTAACTAAATTCTTTTTGCAAAGTTTCGAAATAAGGTACAACTAGCATGCCCTAACCTTCTATGCCACAACCAACTAGTCTCTTCTTTGGTAGAATTCATTGCAACAAGGCATTCTCCATTAGGTAAAGATAGATCATCAAGATCTACAAGATAGATATTTCCATGCCTTTTTTCAATGAATTGTACTCCATTTAAATCTGGACTAGAAATCATGCAATGTGATGATTTGAAAACTACTTGAAAACCTTTATCGCAAAACTGGCTAATACTTAAGAGATTATGCTTTAAACCATCTACTAGAAGTACATTACTAATACTATTAGAAGGAGTTATGTGAACCTTACCAATTTCAATGATTTTACCTTTACCATTATCACCAAAGGTCACACTCCCTCCATTCAAAGCTTCAAGAGAAGTGAATTGCTTCACATCTCCAATCATGTGCCTTGAGCAACCACTATCGAGATACCAAATTCGTTTGTTTTTCTTGGTTGCAAGACACACCTGCAATAAGATCAAGCTTTATTTTTAGGTACCCAAGCTAACTTGGGTCCTTTTGGATTAGCATTCAAAATGGTTCCTTTTGGAACCCACATTTTACCAACAGGCAGGATTTTTCTAAAACTGCGTTGATATGATTTATGACCTAATTTTTTGCAAGTAAAACAAGTGATACTAGATGATGTAGGTACAAAAAAGTTTCTGAAATACTTTTGTTGCTTTTGAGGTTTATATCCTAAACCTGCCTTGTTGAAAACTGCTCTTTGATTATTCAAAAGTAAATTCAGCTTTTCTGAACTAAAGGTGAACTTATCAACAAAATGTTTGATTTTCTCAAGTTCATTTTTGTATTTTTCATTTTCAAGTTCCAAAACCTTGTTTTTCTTTAAAAGATCATTATTAGAAACAACATGTTTAGGTCTTTTTAGAACTTCATTTTCCATAGCTAAAGCATTATTCTTCTTTTCCAAAACATCTAGCTTAATTTTCAAAGAACTAACATCATTAAGCAAAGAATTGTTTTCTACTGAGAAACTATTAGCATGCCTTTTTAATTTCTTATTTTCAGATGATACTAACTTATAATCATGCATCAATTCTTCAAAAGCACTTCTAAGCTCATCAAAAGTAAAATCAACTTCAGAGTCGGAACATACCTCTTCGTTATCCTGATGTGCCATGAAGCAGAAATTTGCAATTTCAGTCTGCTCTTCTTTTGTACTGGAGTCTTCACTATCACTCCACGTGGCCATCATTGCTTTTTTCCTTAGTTTCTTCCTTGATTTCTTGAGGAGAGGACAATCAAATTTATAGTGTCCGGGCTTCTTGCACTCGAAGCATATAGGTACTTTCTTCTCCTTTTCCTTTTCTTTCTCTTTTTCTTTTTCCTTTCCCTTTTCTTTAGATTGGAATTTCTTCTTGTAGGAAAATTTCTTCTTCTTCATGAATCTTCTAAATTTTTTGGCTAGGAGAGCTTCTTCACCTTCTTCTTCTTCATCATCATCGGACTCATCAATCGAGGATTCTTCTTGAACATTAGATTTAAAAGTGATCCCCTTCTTCTTTTTATCCAAGTCCATTGATTTCTATTTCAAGTTGAGCTCATAGGTCATGAGCGATCCTACTAGCTGCTCAAGTAGAAGCTTGTCTACATCTTTTGCCTCTTGAATTGCAGTCACCTTTGAATCCCATGACATCAGTAGTGACCTAAGAATTTTATTCATAAGATCAGCATTAGATATGACTTTACCAAGACTCCTCATAGCATTTACAATATTTGTAAAATGAGTATACATATCAGTAATAGATTCATTTGGTTCCATCCGGAACATCTCATATGTGTGCACTAACATATTGACCTTAGTGTTTTTCACTTGATCGGTACCCTCGTGGGTAACTTCAAGTGTGTCCCATATTTCTTTGGCGGACGTGCATGTAGAAATCCTATTGAACTCACTAGGATCTAATGCACAATACAAGAGATTGATTGCCTTAGCATTGATCTCGGATTGTTTAATGTCATTTTCATCCCAATGCTCTTCAAGTTTTGGGATGGAAACACCATTAACCACCACTGAAGGAACATGAGGACCTTTATCAACTACTTTCCATAAATTGTAATCTATAGAATGCATATAAATTCTCATCCTTGTTTTCTAATAAGTGTAATTTGCACCATTGAAAAATGGAGGTCTGTTTGAGGCTTATCCCTCAACTACACTAGTACCAATAGGGATTGTTATAGATCTTTACTCAAGGCGGTAAAGCCTATATACTGAGAACAAGGCTCTGATACCACTTGTTGCCCAGAGAGCAACCCAAGAGGGGGGTGAATTGGATCTCAAAAAAAAATTTAAAGCTAAGCTTGATAAAACAAGTAGCAAACTTCACAAGACAAGATATGCAATTCAATTCAATGAGGTACTAAAATTAAAGTGCAATGCTCTAATGTAAAGGTGCAGTAGAAATTATAAGTAATAAGCAATAAAGTAAAGATCAAGGAGGAAGAGAACAAACAATCACAAACACAACAATCTATAGTGGTTCGGTGCCAACAATGCACCTACATCCACTCCCCAAGATTTTCTTGGAAATTCACTATAATCCAATGATTACAGCCGATTAGTTTTCTGAGCTCACTAATCAAAACCCAACTTGTTTTTACAAGGCTCACAAGTCACAACCCCACTTGGTTTTATGGGCTAACCAAAAACCTAATTGCTTTTCACAAGGCTAACCAAAAACCTCCCTTGGTTTTCCAGGCTATCCAAGAATCTTAGTGGTTTTGTGGGCTAACCACCAACCTAATTGATTTTCAAGGCTTACCAACAACCTTTACAAGATAAAAGATGGAGAAATAAAAAACCAATGTAAGCTTTCAATTAAAAAGCAAATAAGTTGATGTAGCTCGAAGTTGTGTTGCTTTGCTCTTGTTGAAGCCTTTTGAATGCCCAAGATTGAATGATCTTCAATGCATTTGATAGCTTTGAATGCTTGGAAGGCTTCTCTTAGCTTGAGAGTGGTTGAGCTTTGAATGAATAGGAGTTAAGGCTTTTCTCTCTTCTTTTCTCTTTAAACTCTTTTGGATATTCAATATTTGTGAATAGTTATTGTCTTGATTTGATTTGGAGCCTTTATATGCCTTCACAAGCCCCCAAAATCGAAATCTAGCCGTTATACTTGAAAAACTAGCCATTGGAAGGTATTTGGGAGAGTTCTGCGCTTGAAAAAACTAGTCGTTACTATTATCAGAACTCCATGTGTCGACACTTCCTCTTCATGTGTCGACACATTAGGTCGACACATGTTCTTCTTGAGTCGACACAAGTTCAAAATGTTCCATTCAGATTCTCTGAAAAAATCAATTGAGTCGACACATTCTCGTTGAGTCGACACATTGAGTTGACACATTAGGTCCGTGTGTCGACACATCAACTATTCCTTCAATTTCTGCACGTTCTGTGGCTTGAAATTCTTAGACGATGTGTTGATCCATGTGTTGATACCTTGAGTTGACACATAAGGTTCATGTGTCGACACATCATCTGTGCAATTTAAAATTTTGCTACATGCCGGTCTGAGTCGACATACCATCTTCATGTGTCAACACATCATGTCATGTGTCGACACCTTGAGTCGACACATCATCAAAAAGGTGTAGAATTTGCTGAACTTGTGCTGGAACATGTTTTCATTTACCTTGGTCATCTATTCAACCAACTCTTTGAGTGTTCAAGTCTTGTTTTATGCAATCATTCCATTCAAACATGGTTCTTCAACATAATTGGGCTTCTTCAAATTTTGTGAGCATCCTTTCAATGAAAACACACTTAAAGCAAATCATTAGTCCTCAAATTATACTTAACTATTTTGCTTATCATCAAAAATAATTAGTGGAGTCAACAACCTTTCTTGGCTATGCTGGCTTTTACAGATGCTTTATCAAGGATTTCAATAAAATCTCTCGACCCTTGTATAATTTGCTTGCCAAAGATAATTCATTTAATTTTAATAAAAAATGTCTAGCCATCTATAATATTCTTAGAATTGCTTTAACCATTGCACCAATTATCAAGCCTCCAGATTGGACCCTTCCTTTTGAAATCATGTGTGATGCCTCTGATTATGATATAGGGATAGTTTTAGGATAGAGGCTTAATCAGGAGCCACATGCAATTTACTATGATAGCAAAACTCTTTCAGATGCACAAATAAATTATAACACTACTGAAAAGGAGTTACTAGCAGTTGTATTTGCCCTAGAAAAATTTTGATCATATTTGTTAGTGTCTAAGGTCCTAGTTTATTCTAATCATACAGCATTGAAACATCTGTTATCTAAAAAGGATACTAAACTTAGACTGATTAGATATATCCTTCTACTACAAGAATTTGACCTAGAAATTTTAGATAAGAATGGCTCCAAAAATATGGTAGCAGATCATATTTTTAGGATCTTGGTAGAATGCAATAAGAAAATTATCAGAGATAAGTTCCTTGATGAGCAACTATTTTCAATTTCTTCCAGCAATCTTCCTTGGTTTGCCCATATTATAAATTACTTAGTAACAGGACAAATTCCTTTCCACTGGTCTAAACAAAAAAAGATAGATCTCATAGATTAAATATTTTTTTTGGGAGGAACCTAAACTGTTTAAATACTATTCAAATCAAGTGATTAGATGATATGTCCTTGAGAGTGAATTCAAAAGCATACTTACTTTTTGTCATTCTCTTGCTTATGGGGGATACTTTAGTGGAAGGAAAACTATAGTGAAGGTGTTGTAGAATGGGTTTTACTGGCCAACTCTGTTAACCCCATAAATGATTTTGATAATAACCAAACATTGGTGCTTGCATTTGTTTTACTAACAACTCTTTAAGTGGTTTATAAGTTTTTGTAGGATGAATTCATTGTTCAAATTTCAACTCCTATATTTTCATTTCTTGTTTTAAGTTATGTTGTAATTGAATATTGTAATGAAGAACCCAAAGAAAAAAGTTAAGAAAGATTATAAAATTGGGTTACTTCTAAATGTGTTTCAAGCTTTTAATTTCTTAGAAATATGTTAAGTTTGAAGATATCTTGGAGCTTGAAGACTTGCTGGATGAATTCTAGAGAAAGACTAAGAAAATCACTGAAACATTCATCCAAACCGACTTGAAGAGAAGAGAGCCGACTTTGGCACATGGCACGTATAAGGATTCTGGCACGCAGATATCCGAGCCGACTCTAAGGGACCCGAGTCAACTCGTTCAGTGTACTACTTCCTGAATCAGACAGGCGAGCCAATCCAAAGGGAGTCCGAGCCAACTCTATCATATAGTCAGACATCCGAGCCGACTCTTCAGAAGATCAAGCCAACTCTTCCAGAGTCCAGAAAATGCTTTTATGAACCACAGCCAACTGAGTCGACTAGAATGGATGTTTGCTGACTCATCCAGATTGACATGTTGAAGGCCTGAGGATCCGAGTCGACTATAATCAAGGCAAGCTGACTCTTACAGACTGAGAAATCGGGACACTGTGCAAGCGAGTCGACTAGATTGAAGAGAGTCGACTCAACCAAAACTCCTCTAAGGATCCGAGCCAACTCGAGTGATCCAAGTCGATTCGAAAGTCGATTTCAGACTTATAACGGCTAGTTCCAGAACTCAAGATTTGAATCCAAAAAGTGCTCCAACTATCAAATATCACATCTTAATGGTCTACAATGACTTAAACTGTCTTAGAATGATGGAAGACCATATATTTGAGGGATTTGAACTTTTTTAAAAAATAGTTTTATGAATGTTTACAGAAAGGGGAGAAAGTTAATGCATTATTGCATATCCAACCAAGCCAACAAGCAAGAGAGCACTGAGAGCATTCAAGATAGCCTTCAAGCCTTCACCAACTCTCATCTGAAGCTTGAAACACTTAGTAAAGAAGCTATAGAAGCCATTAAAGTGCATTGAAGTGCATTCAAGTGGGCTTCTCTTGACCTGCATCAGCAACAATTCGACAAAAACATTGTTTGTCATTCTGTTGCTTTTTTTTCAATTCATTCTTGAATTGTTGGGTTATTGGTGAGCCCGGTTGAAAAACCAAATAGGTTCTTGGTTAGCCTTTGTTGAAAACCAAGTGTTGGGTTCTTGGTGATCCTGGTAAAACCAAGTTGGGTTTCTTTGATGATCCCGGAAAAATCAAAGTGTAGAGGTTTGGATTGTGAGCCTGTGAAAATAATCCGACTATATTCTGGTGGGGGATATAGTGAAAATCCCAAGTGATAATCTTGGGTAGTAGACATAGGAGCTGGGTTGCTCTAAACCACTATAATTGTTGTGTATTTATGTTATCCTTTCCTAATCTAATTTTGCTTCTACATTTAAATATTTTATCACAGCACTTAACACCTTAAAAGGGATTTCAAAGAGTACATAATGGCTTAAATTTTTTAATTTCTAATTCACCTCCCTCTTGGAAAAGCCACCTGGGCAACAACTTGTATCAGAGCAGTGTCTCTGAATATATTTAGAGTAAAGATTGATGGCTCATCCAATGAGTACATCCTTGGCCGAAGGCCAATCTACTAATAGACCTCCACTCTTCACTGGCATAAATTATTCTTGCTGGAAAGCTAGAATGAAAATCTATATACAAGCTGTCGATTTTTAATTGTGGAAGATTCTAAAAGGGCCATAAATTTTCATGATCAAAATTAATGGTGTGGATGTCCCTAAGCCTGAAGAGGATTGGGATGAACATGACATGAAGATGAGAGAATTAAATGCCAAATCAATGAATTTACTATACTGTGCTTTGGATGCTAATGAGTTTAATCGAATTTTTACTTGCTCTTTAGCAAAGAAAATTTGGAATAAACTCGAAGTGACCCACGAAGGGACTTTCCAAGTGAAGACTTCGAAAATAAATCTTCTTGTATATAGTTATGAACTATTTAAAATAGAATATACTGAAACTATCTCTACCATGTTTACTTGATTTACATATATTATTAATGGTTTGAAAAGTCTTGGTAGGGTTTACTCAAATGCTGACTTAGTACAAAAGATTTTAAGATCACTTTCGGATAAATGGGACCCCAAAGTGACTGCCATCCAAGAAGCAAAAGATCTAAATACCTTATCTTTGGATGAATTGATGGGTTCACTCATCACACATGAATTGGCCATGCAACATAAAATTGACGATGATCAAAAGAAGAAGAAGACAATTACCTTCAAAGCTGCATTGGACTCAAAGAAAGATGAGGAATCGGAAGATGACTCCACCTCCTCCGAAGATGATCTAGAAGATGAAGATTTTGCAATGGTCGTGAGGATATTTAGAAGGTTTATGGGAAAGAAAAAAGGAAGATTCAATAGAAAATCTTATAAATGAGGAGAGCACTCTAAGGATAAGGACAAGGATAAAGAAAAGGAAAAAGAACAAGTGCCCACATGCTACGAATGTAAGAAACCGTGGCACATTTATTCAGATTGTCCACTACTAAAGAAATTCTTCAAGAAAAAGAAGAAGAAAACGATGGTTGCCACATGGAGTGATAGCGAAGAATCCACCTTAACTGAAGAGGAAGAGATCACGAAAACTACTAATCTATGTCTAATGGGTCTTGAAGTTGAGGAATGTCTTGCAGCTTAAAAATTGAAGAAAAGATGGTATCTCGACAGTGGCTATTCAAGGTATATGACATGTGACAAGGATCAATTTATCACCTTGGAAATGAAAGAAAGATGTATAGTTACTTTTGAGATAATAGCAAGGGAAAAATAATCAGAATCGGTAAGATCAAGATAATCCCCTGTACTTTTATTGAAAATGTATTGCTAGTAGATAAATTGAAGCATAATTTATTAAGTATCAGTCAATTATGTGATAAAGACTTCAAGATTATCTTTGAATCATCTATGTATATTGTAACAAACTCTCTTGATTCTAGTAGTAAGTTCATTGGATATAGAGTTGGAAATGTCTATGTGGTAGACCTTAATGATCTTGCCATGTCAAGTAGTTCCAGTCTAGTTGCAATGAATACTAAGACCAAGGAGTCTTGTTTACTTTGACATAAACGATTAGGTCATGCTAGCATGCATACTATTGCCAAGTTAATTTTCAAAAACTTAGTTAGAGGCATGCCTAAGTTTAAAGTAGACTTTGATCATGTTTGTGATACATGCCAAATGGGTAAACAAACTAGGAGGAGCTTTAAATCCAAAAATATGATTTCAACTACTAGACCTCTAGAGCTACTTCACATGGACTTATTTAGACCAACTAGGACTACAAGCCTAGGAGATGTAAAATATGCTTTTGTGATTGTAGATGATTTCTCTAGATTTACATGGGTTTTGTTTATTGCTCACAAGCATGAAACCTTTAAAGTATTTCAAAAATTTCACAAAAATGTTTCAAATCAGAAAAATCTTTCAATAATTTCAATTAGAAGTGATCACGGCACTGAATTTGAAAATCAATTTTTCGATGATTATTGCACAGAAAATGTCATCGATCACAACTTCTCCGCTCCTAAGACACCACAACAAAATGGTGTTGCAGAGAGGAAAAATAGGACTTTAGAAAAGATGGCCCGAACAATGTTATGTGAAGGTAATCTTTCAATGTACTTTTGGGTAGAAGCGATGAACACTGCTTGTTACATTTTAAACCATATTTTGATCTGTCTTGTTTTGAAGAAAATCCCTTATGAGCTTTAAAATGAAAAGAAACCTATTATTAATTATTTTCATGTTTTTGGATGTAAATACTTTATGCTTAACAATGGTAAAGATAATCTAGGAAATTTAATACTAAATCTGATGAAGCAATTTTTCTTAGTTATTTATTACATAGCAAAGCATATAGAGTATTAATAAAATAACTCTTACTGTAGAAGAGTCCATGCATGTTATTTTTGATAAAACTAATCCTTCACCTTTTAAGAAAGAAGAGTGCATAGACAATGATGCAGGTACAATTCAAAAGAAAATGGAAGACTTGAGCATACAAGAAAGACCAATTGAAGAAGAAGAAGAAATGGTAAGTAAGGATCATGCAGATCTACCAAGATAATGGAGTTACGTAACTTCTCATCTAAAAGAATTAATTTTTGATGATCCTTCACAAGGTGTTAGGACTAGGTCATCACATAAAGATGCACATGATTACCTAACCTTTGTATCACAAATAGAACCACATATCTTAGAAGAAGATGAAAATGACCCAAACTGGATGATGGCCATGCATGAAAAATTAAACCAGTTTGAAAGAAATAAGGTATGGACATTAATTGATAGACCTTCAGACCATCCAATCATAGGAACCAAATGGGTCTATAGGAACAAATTAGATGAACAAGGAAATATAGTAAGAAACAAAGCTAGATTAGTGGCTAAGGGATATAACCAAGAAGAGGGCATTGATTTTGATGAAACATACGCACCTGTAGCAAGACTAGAAGCTATTAGATTACTTCATGCATTTGCTTGTTACATGAATTTTAAACTTTTTCAAATGGATGTGAAAAGTGCATTTTTAAATGGTTTCATTTATGAACAAGTTTTTATAGAACAACCACCAGGTTTTGAAGATCATATTTTTCTAAACCATGTGTTTAAATTGAATAAAGCATTATATGGTTTGGAAATAAGCACCTAGAGCCTAGTATAATAGACTTAGCACTTTCTTAATTGAAAATGATTTTACAAGAGGAAATATAATAAAACTCATTTCATTAAGAAAAAAAATAATGATATATTAGTTGTGTAGATTTATGTTGATGATATTATATTTGGTGCAACTAATGAAGCTCTCTGTAGAGAATTTGCTAAGTTAATGTAGGGAGAATTTGAAATGAGCCTAATGGGTGAACTTAACTATTTCCTTGGACTTCAAGTAAAACAAACAAAGAAATCTTCATCAACCAAGCCAAGTACACCAAGGAAATATCAAAAAGTTTGGTATGGAGTCAAGCAAACAAATGAACACACCCATGAGCCCATTTTGCAGATTGGACAAAGATAAAAATAGATCCAATATTGATTAAAAGCTCTATAGAGGTATGATCGGATCCTTGTTATATTTAACTGCAAGTAGACCTGATATCTTGTATAGCATATGTGTATATGCTAGATTCCAATCTATCCTACAGAATCACATATGCTTACTGTTAAAAGAATTATCAGATATTTAAAAGGTACAAGTAATCTAGGTCTTTGGTTTTCAAAACATTCTTCATTGAATTTAATTGAATTTTCGGATGCTGATTATGCTGATTGTAGAATTGATATAAAAAGTACTAGTGGCACATGCCAATTTCTAGGGTTGAATTTAATCTAATGGCACCATAAGAAACAAAACTCGGTAGCACTTTTTACTACTGAGGCAGAGTATGTTGCTGCAGGGAGTTGTTGTGTATAAGTATTATGGATTAAACAACAATTAGAATTTGGTATTACATAATCTAAAATTCTAATCAAATGTGATAACACAAGTGCTATAAATTTGACAAAAAATCTAATTCAGCATTCTAGAACTAAGCATATAGAGATTAGACACCATTTTATTAGAGATCATGTTTTGAATGGTGACATTGAACTAGAATTTATCCCAACTAAAAACCAATTAGCTGACATTTTTACTAAGCCACTGAATCAAGATAGATTTGAAATGATTAGAGGAGAATTAGGTCTTTGTGATCCTTTAAGATTTTCCTAACCTAATTATCTTCAAAATTAAAAAAAATTATCTAGAAAACCTCCTACAACTATTCAAGTTCTGTGAACAACTTTTCTTGAGATTCTATTGAATCAATTTCAATTTCTGAACCATTTCAACTTTTATGGAAAGTTTTTGTTTGAGTCGACTTGGGCAATTTTGCTCTGGTCGAGCCGGCTTGAATCTCTATTATTTTAGCTCTTGTTCTGGACGAGCTGACTAGGTCAATTTAGGGTTTGCCTAGCCAACTCAAATCTCTATTTCTTCTGAGTTCGCTCTGGTCAAGCCAACTCGGATGATTTTAGGGCAAATCTAGCCAACTCGGATATCAGGTAAATGCTTTTTTAATAAAGCCGAGTAACTTTTTCTAACTTCTTATGCTCTTCATTTTTTACTCCAAACCCTGTCGTTCCACTCGAAATTATCTCCAATCCTCCAAAATCCTTTTCCCAAAGCCTCAATTTCTTCTTTCTTGCCAAATTGTTGCAATGGCTCCTAAGACAACTATGGGAAGAAAGTCAAAAAGATCGGCACCCTCTACAGAAACTGAAAGAAGGTCAAAACGTCGACAAGAAGAGCCGACTCGAACAATGGAAGAAGAAGAGGAAGAAAGAGAACCGTTGGCCACAGCTCCATCTCTGAGATAGGTAGCTTCTATGACAAATTGGCCTGTCACTAGCGGTAGATGCATTCTTTTCAACTTTTTGGAAGAATTTGGTTTAAAAATCAGAGATTTAATTAAAGCACAAGGTTGGACAAACTTCTGTTCTTTAAATATTTCTACTTATCCAACACTTGGGAGAGCCTTTTATGAGAACCTCAGACTAGAACCCAATCATATTGAGTCTACTGTCAAGGATAAAAGGGTTATAGTCACTGAAGAAAGGCTCAGCTCTATTTTGCAAATTCCTGCTGAAGGAATTAAACATTTGATTTTGAAGGACAGAGAAAAGGCCTTACAAGCAATTTGGGCAGAATAAATGTTGATAGAGTAGGGACTGTAATGGCTAACACTCTATCCCTAGAGATAAGGCTACTCCATAGTTTTATTAGCAGGATTTTTCTTCTAAGAATAGGAAGATTTGATTGGGTCAGTGAGCGTGACTTGAGCTTCATGAAGCACATTATTCAGGGGGATTCACTCAACCTGCCCTATATGATGATAATGCAGATGAAAGAAGCAGTTAGGAAGGTAAAGGCTTGTTTACCATATGGTATGGTCTTAACTCTATTATTTCAAGCCTCCAAAGTTAGCTTAGAAGGGGAAGATGGTAAACCCCTCCATCATACTGACACCTACACTGCTAAATCACTCCTCAGAATGGGTTATATATGTAGTGAGGGAGTGTGGAGGAAAAAGGGAACTGATGAAAGAGCAATTGCAGCCTCCTCCAGCAGTAGCAATAGTTCTGAGGATGACAGTAAAGAAATTCCCAAGGAGATCTCCATTGCAGCACCATCAGCACCAGAAGACACCATTGCCACTTCAGAGCAGATATTTGATATTCCTATTGATAAGTTTGGCACCTCTATTGAGCCTGCTTCTGAGCCAGCTACACCTGAGTCCACTGCTATGGATACTGAGCACATTGATCTACCAGCTTCTCCACACTTGCCAGATTCCACTTTTGTTCCTCTTGCATATTCAGTTGATACTTTAATGATCCAGGATTTTATGGCCTAGCAGATGAAGACTTTGATTGACACACTGACCTGCACTCTATCTAGAATGTTTGGTGAGTTTCGCCAGTCAATGGATGCTAGGCTAGACCAGTTTGGTGGTGAGATCAGAGATCTGCGCAGCTGAATTGACACTCTTGAGACCTCTAGATCTGTACCACAGCCTGATCTATAGCCCATTCTTGATATGGTATCATCTGGTTCTGAATCAATTAAAAACACTGTCAATCATACTTTAGAAGCATTCAGAACATAATTGAATAACATAAAATTCACAATGGGTTCATTGGAAGAAGGAAAAATGATGGAAGAAGACTATACTAAGGGTATTGGAATCTTAAGAGCAGAGTTTGGAAGATTAAGAGGATCAGTTGAAGCCTTTGCCAATGTACAAGCAGCTGAGTTAGTTGCCTTAAATGCCGAGGTGAAGAAGACTAGTGAGGAGATGGAACAGATTCAAATTCTACTTGAACAGCTGAGGACAATAGTCATTGTATCTTTTCCCTCTCCATAGCCTAGACCTGCTCCCATTCCTACTCCTAGGCCACAGTCCACTCCCTTTGCTGGTCAGTCTGCACATCCCAGATAGCCAGCTCCTCACCTTAGGTCTCAGGGTTCACATCCCACTCCTACACCTTCTGATATACTTGATGCAGATCCTATAGCATCCATGCCTCCTGGCATTCAGATACCTGGATATTCCACTAGCACTAGATTTGACTTAGATAGTGATTAATTGTACTTCTTTTAATGTTTTGTAACTTGTATTGAACATTTTAAATGAAATGAAAGTTATTTTGGTATTTGCTAGCACTGTCTTGAATTAATTTGAGCTTATGCAATGTTTACAATGCTAATGTGATGAATTTTAATTAGAATATCAAAATGAAATTGAGAAATTGAAATTATCTCAAACAAATATTAAAAACTTTTCATTCAATTTCAAAAATTAAGCTTTATTTCAATACCTTTTTGATTTTTTGACAAAAAAGGGGAGAACGTTGAGCTAACATGAAAAATTTGAGCTGACAGGAGAACTTTGAACTTACTTGAAAAATATCTACAACTGGTTTCATGCATTGAAAAATATTCAAAAAGGGGGAGAATGTTCATAAGTGCATGAAAAGAATGAAAAATGGGGAGAGTATAAATGATTGTGTTTAAATAAGCTTAAATGTTTCATAATTTAAGAACCTATAGAAAGGGGGATAAATTTTTTTTTGAAAACAAATGGCTTTAGCTTAAAACCTACATTTTGCTCTGATTGCTCTAAATTTTAGCTCTAGAATTAGCTCTAATTCTTTCAATTTTGAGCTCTGATACTCCATGTTTGTGCTATTTCTGATACTTTGAAGCATACAAAATTTAATACTCTGATACACACAAAAGTACTAACATTGATACTGTAAAGTTTCTTCACAAGTGCTCTAATACTTATTTACAAATATAATTAGCTCTAATACATATGCATACTTACTTTCAAATACTATTATACATATAATTGTAAAGAATTTTTCATGCCCAGTGTTTTGTCATCATCAAAAAGGGAGAGATTGTTGACCCCATAAGTGATTTTAATGATAACCAAATATTGGTGCATGCATTTATTTTACTAACAACTCTTCAAGTGGTTTACAAGTTTTTGTAGGATGAATTTATTGTTCAAATTTCAACTCCTACATTTTCATTTCTTGTTTTGAGTTGTGTTGTAATTGAATATTGTAATGAAGAACTCAAAGAAAAAAGTTGAGAAAGATTATAAAATTGGGTTACTTCTAAATGTGTTTCAAGCTTTTAATTTCTTAGAAATATGTTGAGTTTGAAGACATCTTGAAGCTTGAAGACTTGTTGGATGAATTCTGGAGAAAGACTGAGAAAATCACTGAAACATTCATCCAAGCCAACTCGAAGAGAAGAGAGCCGACTCTGGCACATGGCATGCATAAGGATTCTGGCACGCAGAGATCTGAGCCGACTCTAAGGGACCCGAGCTAACTCATCCAGTGTACTACTTCCTGAATCAGACAGGCGGGTCGACCCAAAGGGAGTCCGACCCGACTCTATCATATAGTCAGACATCCAAGTCGACTCTTCAGAAGATCGAGCCGACTCCTCCAGAGTCTAGAAAATGCTTCTATGAACCACAGCCAACCAAGTCGACTAGAATGAAAGTTAGCCGACTCGTCCAGATTGACATGTTGAAGGTCTGAGGATCCGAGTCGACTAGAATCAAGACGAGCTGACTCTTATAGAGTGAGGAATCTGGACACTGTGCAAGCGAGCCGACTGGATTGAAGAGAGTCGACTCAACCAGAACTCCTCTGAGGATCCGAGCCGACTTGAGTGATCCAAGTCGACTCGAAGGTCGATTTCAAACTTATAACGGCTAGTTCCAGAACTCAAAATTTGAATCCAAAAAGTGCTCCAACTGTCAAATATCACATCCCAACAGTCTACAATGACTTAAACTATCTTAGAATGATGGAAGAAAATATATTTGAGGGATTTGAACTTCTTTAAAAAAATATTTTATGAAAGTTTACAGAAAGGGGAGAAAGTTAATGCATTATTGAATATCCAACAAAGCCAATAAGCAAGAGAGCACTGAGAGCATTCAAGATAGCCTTCAAGCCTTCACCAACTCTCATCTAAAACTTGAAGCACTTAGTAAAGAAGCTATAGAAGCCATTAAAGTGCATTGAAGTGCATTCAAGTGGGCTTCTCTCGAGCTGCATCGGTAACCATTCGACAAAAAATTTGTTTGTCATTCTATTGCTTTTCTTTTCAATTCATTCTTGAATTGTTGGGTTATTAGTGAGCCTGGTTGAAAAACCAAATAGGTTCTTGGTTAGCCTTTGTTAAAAACCAAATGTTGGGTTCTTGTGATCCTGATAAAACCAAGTTGGGTTTCTTTGGTGATCCCAGAAAAATCAAAGTGTAGAGGTTTGGATTGTGAGCCTGTGAAAACAATCCAACTGTATTCTGGTGGGGGATATAGTGGAAATCTCGAGTGGTAATTTTGGATAGTAGATGTAGGAGCTGGGTTGCTCCGAACCACTATAATTGTTATGTATTTGTGTTGTCCTTTCTTGATCTGATTTCGCTTTTGCATTTAAATATTTTATCACAGCACTTAACACCTTAAAAGGGATTTCAAAGAGTATATAATTGCTTAAATTTTTTAATTCCTAATTCACCCCCCTCTTGGGAAAGCCACCTAGACAACAAACTCTTTTCAAAGATGTACATGAATTTGGTTGTAATTACCTCTGATGCCAGTAAATGAGGAATATTTCTCGAAGTGATATGATGCCCCTAACCCCTATCTTGGTTGTTGAAAATTTTGATATATGGGGTATTGACTTCATGGGACCATTTTCTCCTTCCTTTGGATTTGAGTACATTATGGTAGCAATTGATTATGTGTCAAAATGGATTGAAGACATGGCAACTCGAACCAATGACCATAAAGTTGTGATCAGGTTTATTCAGCATAACATACTTAATCAGTTTGGGTGCCTAAGGGCTATTATTAATAATTGGGGGTACACATTTCATGAATAGGCACTTTGAAAGATTAATGAGAAAATATGGAATTACCCACAAAGTAGCCACACCTTACCACCCCCAGATTAGTGGCCATATTGAGGTATCGAATAGAGAGATTAAACAAATCCTTGAGAAAATGGTGAGACCAGATAGGAAAGATTGGTCAGAATGTTTGGATGATGCATTATAGATTTATCGAACTGCTTTCAAGACTCCTCTAGGAATGTCTCCTTATCAGTTAGTGTTTAGAAAGGCTTGTCATTCACCTGTAAAATTAGAATACCGTGCATTTTGGGCTATCAAGCAATTAAATTTTGATATGAAAAATGCAAGTTTCAATAAGAAACTCCAACTAAATGAATTAGAAGAGCTACGTAATGAAGCTTACAAAAGTTCTAGAATCTACAAGGCTGGAACTAAGGCATACTATGATAAATTCATTAACAGAAAAATGTTTAAGCTTAATCAAAAAGTGTGGCTCTATAATTCTAGGTTACATCTTTTTCCTAGAAAACTTTGTTCATGATGGGATGGGCTTTTCATAGTGACACAAGTATTTTCTCATGGAGCCATAAACTTAAAGACCCCAAGCAGGGAAATACTTTTAAAATAAATGGCCAGCATTTGAAACCTTATATAGAGAAAATTCATGATAGAGAAGTTGTTGAATCCATTGATCTTATGAACCTGGCATTGCCATGATAATCAGCATAGTTTGATTGAAGACTTTAAACTTAGAGCTCTTGGGAGGCAACCCGGTTTATGCTTTTATTCTTAATCATGTATTTTTTTTAGAAAATCTGAGAAGAACAATAAAATTAAATTAAGAGGAGTATAGCGATAAAGGAACATCCAGTCCTTGAGTACCCTTCCAGGTGGTATCCTTCCTTATCACTTATTTTTAGTATCCTCTTCCATTAAGGACAATGAAAATTAAGTTGGAAGGATAATTAAATTAATCAAATCCTCGAGTAAAACTTTAATTAATTTTGTGTACCAAACTTTGTCTTGATTTAAAAATAATCAAGCTTGCTAAATGAGAATGATTAATGGTTTAGACAATTTTAGAGATACTGAGGGACGAATTATCAAGAAAATTCAATAAATAGTAAAGTTTAGATCAAAATTTTTTTTTGAGTAATTCCAGACCCTTCTACTTATTGATCTCGATAAAGAATCTACCTTACAATGGTATTGGTGAAAATACCAAAGAACTATAAAAGTCATCTTTAAATTTTAATAAATAAGATTTTTAGCATCTCTCACTGAGTAACTGGGTCCCTTCGTCTAAGTAAGCATTGTTGTTCGCATCAAAAGATGAGGATGTAAAGAAACCTTTTATAGCAATAGTCTTAACATGTAGCCTTTTTTACTCAAGTTAATAAGCTTGAAGGGTGTTTTATATCTAATGCCCTAAAGCCAACTGGTTTGGGAGTCATTGGCCTAAAGCTCGCTATAAGGGTCAACTAGAAAGCAAAATGTTAGGACATTGCACTAGCTCTACATGATTCAAAAAAAAAAAAAAAAGGAAAGAGAAAGAAAAAATGGGGACTAAATAAATTGATACTACACCAAACTAAAGTAAGTTAGAGGACTTAAAGAGAAAGTAGAAAGTTGGGAAAAGAAGAACTCTTGAGATTTCTATGGACTTTACTCGGTACTAAATGGGTGGAACCGGTAATCCGATGAAAGATTATTTTTATCATCTAACCGGGTATCAACTGATTTTAAAATTAGTAAGATAATTTTTACTTCTTGGACAAGTTAGTATACATGACTAATTCATCTACTTTACCCAAGACAAGCAAAGTTTAAGCTAGGGGTATGATAAATATATTAAAAATATATTAATTTAATAATCAATTCATCTTTATTCATTTAAAATTGATACTTTCATATACTGTTTATAGGATAAAATCCTACCAATGCGAGAAGCTCGATTTTAGGAGTCCAACGGTGCAAAAGGCACTCAAATCAGACTTAAAACGAGCTCGAAATCAAATTTTAAAAATTTAAGAAGTTGCATAGATTTTAAAGCCACCGGTCCACCATGGATCGGCTGCTTGGTTCATAAATCGCCTAGCGGTCCACGATCAGCCATGGCAGCGGTTCACAAACTAGAGCCATGGACCATCGATGGATTTAGGCCTTGGGATCACTGGAGAAGCTTTCTCATGCTACCCCGCCACCATCGGCACCTCCCTTATCAACCGGAGAAGCCTCCCATGGCCAAAAAAATAGCCGAGAAGCTTTCCAACTGGCCAGTCTTCCTCATTCCATGATTGTCCTCCATGTGTCGATCCAAGAAGCCATCCTCACCACTGGAACATTGCCTTGCCGCCGCTGGAGCCGCTGCACACCTCCTCCATGGCTATCTCCTCCAAGATTTAACCAAACTCCACCCTGTCCACTGCCTCCCTCATCGGTTCAAGATTTCCATGATGATCGTCCCCTCCAGTCCGAGGCACTATTTATCCACCATGGAGCTGCTACTGGAGCCTCCATCCATGCCCGAGACACCATCGGCCATCATTGGTCTCCCACCGCCCGCCTCCATGGACAAGCAGCCAACCCATAGAAGCCATTGCTCGTTGCCTGCTCCACCCACGGCCTCCTCCCTGCCAGTTCAACTGCACATCCCATCTCAACTACCGCAAGCCAGCATCACCATCGCTTTATTCCTCCCACTCAGAAGCTCCCCATGGCCGTGAACCTCCTTCTTCCGGTCTACCTCCCTTGCCATCTAGCCATCGTGCATCACCTTCATCTCATCGCCATCCATCAAGATGCCCTCCACGGTCTTCTTCCTTGTTACTGCCACTACTCACCAACACTTGCTAGCCATCGTCGGCCATACCCAAGATCCCATGCTTGCCGCCTCATCGCCTACTACATCTTTTATCTTTTGTCAATCCAAAGCCATTTGTTAGGAGCTGCACAGGTGATGTCCAAATGAGAAACTAAGGTTGGAAGAAAGATATTGATCATGAATGGATAAGCAGAGTTTAATTTTTGAGGTGAAAAATAGAATGCAGGTAGGCGGGTGTGACGATCTAGCAGATAACTCTACAGAATTGAAGATGGTTGAGGAGATAGCTATGGGAAACCAATGCGATTTCCATGCAGGCCTGATGCATTGCTTTTTGTCTATAAAAGCCTTCGACCATCTCTCGATCTCTCTATTCCACTTGCAGTCCACATTTCTCCATTTTCCCCTACCTTCTCATCTTTTTGCATTCCTTTCCACTTCGATTCCCTCGCTCTCATCCAACTTCCCTTCTAATACCATTTCCACTGCCTGGTCCTTGGTTTCCACCGTACAATTGTTCCATCTACCACACCTTCTAGTTCCACCTACTCTATCTTCTGATCGGCTATCGAATATTCCTAGTGTGATCTCCAATCAGGGGAGGGGAAGGGGAATTTTTATTACAACAAATTATTTCATTTCATTTAAGAGATGTACTTATTATTTTATGAATTGAAAAGGATTTTTTTACTTCATATTGATTTATGTTCTTTTTCTTTATTGTGTTTGAAGCAGCTTATACTTTAGGATAATTTGTGATCAAAGGATACGAGTTGTGCTTTTGAGGTAAGTTCCTTTAAGTGAAGATAACCTTTGACTGGTCTATACTTAAAAGGGATGGGCCATGATCTGTGGGAACGGGCCGTTCTCTTCTTAAGATTAATCACATCTTGATTATCTTCATAGGTAATTTTCAATTGGATTTCTATTATTTTTTTATTTCTTGTCTCGTTTAAAAAATATTAGTTATCAAAACATTATCATTATCTTACTTTTGAAATAACTGTAAAGGTCCCTGAGGATTTGACCCTTACTCCCACTATCTACCTAAGAATAGTGGAATTAAGATATTAAAATTGGTTGTAGCGATGCACACCACAAGGCTCAGTAATGCTTATGGCTAACCTCCACCTCCCCTGCACATGAGCGGGGATAACCTCGTCCTAAGCTTCTCATGCTCTATAGGTTGGCTAGCTACCACCTTCCAAAAGATAAGTTTTTATGGTCGAAATTACTTTACCTTCATATGGGTGTTGAAGTGGCATGCCGTACGTTACTGATATGCAACCATTCAGACTCGACTTCTATTGTGGACTTCCTCCAAGAGATCAAGGTTCACCTTGAGATCTTTTGAGTTGCATTGTTCGTTATAAACTTCAACTCGAGATGATGATAGGCCCATCTTTAAGAGGATAACAGCCTCTATCCCAAAGAAGTGGTTGAATGGTGTCTCGCCCATTGGGGGCCGATGGGTGGTATGATGGGCCTAAAGGATGCTATGCAATTCTTCCACCCAAAGTCCTTTGACCTTATCTAGTCAGGTCTTCAATCATTGGAGAATCATCCGGTTGGTGCTTTAGCCTCTCCATTAATCTATGGATGCACGCTTAAAGTGAATTAGTGGCTGATCCACAGGTCCTCACAAAATTTATCGAATGATGCATTATTGAATTGTTCACTAATGATAACATGAGAAAGTCCAAAGTGGCAGATTATCAACCTCCAAATGAAATTCCAGACCTCCTATTCAGTGATCCAATCCAAAGGGTCTGCCTTAACCCACTTAGTGAATAGTCCATGATAACGATCAGAAACTTTCTCTAACCAGTGGTCGATGGAAAAGGACCGAGAATATATATTCTTCATTGAGCGAAGGGCCAAAAGAGCTCAAGGAGTTGAGAGATACCAATGGTTGGTGATCGCTATCACGGACGGTCAAAAATAATTCACCAACTCAACTCTATAGTTAAGGCGAGTTAGGATCATATCTTCAGGGATCAGTTGGGGTTATGTTCACTTTTAGGATTATTTTGTTAGGGATTAATTATATTAAAGAGATAAAAGAGTAAGAATATGATTATACTAAGAACAAGTATTTAACTAAGCAAGAAATTAATATGAAAGATGTCTTGGGTTTTGATTCGATATTTGGCATTATATTAAGTATTTAGTTAATATGTAATTATAGAATTATAATTGATCCCCGAGCATAGCCTATCTCATTGAATACAGACCTTGATCTGCTCCTACATAGCTATAGGCTATTCAAAGTCTCTAATCATATAAATAAAATTTTCTATAATCAGATATTGAGCATAGCCTATCTCACTGAGCACGATCATATCCTGGTGATGCGGGACAGAGCGGGGGAGGATCATTGGCGAGCGTAGAAGTCACCAGGAGATCAGGGCTTGCACTCAAGAACAAGGAACCAGGGCATCACACCCACTCCAATCCGGAGAAAACTCAAAACTCAGATCAAAATAATTTTTTGTTTGTATTCATAAGAAAAAAGATAATTCATACAAGAGGGGAAGGGAGGTATTTATAGACTCACCCCAGGGTACATAACTTGAGGACTAAGAAATCCTGACTTGTAGGCCAAGAAACCCTAGTGGACCGGTCAATAGTGGGCCTATCTTGGACTGGAGCTCTCTCTTGCGGGCTTGGCAGCATGAAAGGGCCCAAGTGCATGAAGGCCAGCTCTGGTTGGAGGGGTCTGGTGAATCTCCTGGCTATGAACTCTTCTCTTGTACATGACTTGAACGGACTCGATTGGACTCACTTGATTGGACTGACTAGATTGAAAATAACTGGACCTGACTAAGTGGACTCAACTAGACTCAGTTGTCTTACTTTATTATAGGACTAATAGACTCAAATAAAATAAAATAAAATAAAATGGACTTTTGGTCCCCATCATTCCCTTGTGGTGGGGATAACTCGACTCTGTCGAGTCAAGCTCAGCGGGGTTTGACGGAACCGGAACTAAACAAATCAAAACAAAAAGGCTAGTTCCAATTTTTTTTCACCTTTCATTTTTTTCTCTATTTTTTTTGTTGCTACTCTGAGATCAGTGCAGCTTTGAAGATTGTGCAGTGCTGAGATCCATGCTGCTCCAGAAAGCATGCTACTCCAGAAACTATGCGCTGAAGTCGGCAACAGTGAAGGCATTTACCTTCACGATCGTGCTGTCCCTCCCTCCCTCACAGACCGAACCAGGAAAATAGGGGTAGGCTTCCCGGCGGGCTTTGCCGGTGACCGATGCTGGTCAGAGGCCGATGGCAGCATGGGACGAGGATGGCCGGATGGACAGAGCTCCGGTTGCTGGCGGTGTCATGCGGCGACTGGCGATAGCATAGATCGGGAAGTGCTCCCTTTCTTCTTTGGTGGTGGCAGCATAGATCTTTTTGCTGCCAGAGGTGTAGTAGCCATGGGTGAGGTGGCCACTGGATGGGAGGTCGAGGCCCATGATGCGGTCGTGGGGGTTGAGGAGGGCGGTGTAGGTAGTGAAGTTGGTAGGGCTGCCAGAATACGGATGGACGTTGACGCCCCAGTGGGCGAGGTCAAGATGGAAGGCGGCGAGGGCGCTAGTGCAGCAGAGGTTCTCAATCTCGTTGATGAACTCATTTCCAACATAGTATTGGTTGCCGAGCATGCCCTCGGAGTACTTGTTAGTGAGGGGGTTGCCGAGGGCCTCAATGATGGCGAAGGTGGTGAAGTTCTCGGAGGCGATGAGCTCTATGCCACGGCACTGCTGGCGCTTCTCGTGCTCGATCAGGTCATGGATCTCCAGGTCGATGGTGGAGGAAGGTTGGGAGCCTTCTTCATCGTCGAGGACGAAGCATAACCGGATGATGCAGGTGGAGCAAACCTCCCGGTGGCCGCACGATCCATAGGCCACCCACTCGAGGGCATCCGCGCACACCGCACAGCTATCGTGCATCTCAAATTCGATGGGTGAGGAGAGCTGAAGATTGCTGGAGGGAAGATGGGTGGAGTCTCCGATGGCCACCACTGGAAGGCAGTGGAAGAGATGCGGACTCTTTTAGATGAAGGAAGAGACACGGACACACGGCGGTGGCTTCACAAATGGTCGACACCGATGGGGCGTTGGGGAGGATCACGGGACGGAGGCGGAGGAGGGAAGGCTTAATCAGAGGTGGTGCTGGAGATGGGCTTCACGAGCGGCAGAGAGGACAGGGGCTCGAGTACAGGGCATTGACGGAGATGGGCAATGGCAGCGTGGATGGAACGGGGGCAGCGTTGGTGATGTAGATCCGATGGGCTACGGGTGAAGAGGTTTCAGGATGCCTGACGATGGGTTGATGGCAGACTCGGAAAGGAAGAAGAAAATCCTAATGCACTGGGCTCTGATACCAAGTTGATGCAGCACAGAGCGGGGGAGGATCGTTGGCGAGCATAGAAGTCACCAGGGGATTAGGGCTTGCACTCAAGAACAAGGAACCAGGGCATCACAACCACTCCAATCCGGAGAAAACTCAAAACTCAGATCAAAATAATTTTTTATTTGTATTCATAAGAAAAAAGATAATTCATACAAGAGGGGAGGGGTGGTATTTATAGATTCATCCCAGGGTGCATGACTTGAGGGCTAAGAAACCCTGACTTGTGGGCCAAGAAATCCTGGTGGACCAGTCAACAATGGGCCTATCTTGGACTGGAGCTCTCTTTTACGGGCCTGGTGAATCTTCTGATATGATGACTCTCCTCTTGACTTGAACGACTCAACTGGACTTGACTGGACTAAAAGACTGAAAATAACTGGACCTGACTAAGTGGACTCAACTAGATCAATTGTCTCACTTTATTACAGGACTAATGGACTCAAATAAAATAAAATAAAATAAAATGGACTTTTGGTCCCCATCACCTGGGATCATGACTCATCTCTATATAGTCATAGGCTATTCTAAAATTTAACTATAGTCTAAACATGCAGAACACTACTTGAAGTAATGGAAAATAATTTTTTTCAAGAAAAGTAAACATTACAATCAAGCACTAATTACATAAAGAAAAATATAAAATATAAATACCAAAAATCTCATCTACTTTTTGAAGACGGGAATTTCTTAGCTGCTTATGATCTTCCCTTCCTTTCCTCCTATGCAAAGGCTTTAAAGGGACTCCAAAGAGTTGATTACTCCAAGTAAAGGAATAGAAGCCTTTTTATAGGGTTTAACGAGGGAGAGTTTTCATGGGTTTTCGATATGGGATTAAACAAAAGAATCAAAGGAGTGGCTAGGATTCAATTTTATAATAGATTAGTGGTTAGATGGTAAACCCAAATCCTAGTTAAATTAGACCACAGAGTCCTGCTACGATTGGTGCTTGACCAGTTGAGTGTTGGTTGCCATCGAATCTTGATCGAAGGTCTAGAAATCAACCACATCTTGGAAAAATTAATCATGAGGCCTTTGATTGCTCTAAGATCCGTGCACCTTCTTCCTTCCATCAACTAACCTGGTTGCAATCTCCTTCCATTGTCACCCAAATGCCACCATCGTCTCTTTTTTAACCGTAGCCACCGAAACTTCACCGAAATCATGCTAGATATGCATGTGCACCGTCGAGACTCGCCACCGGGAGGAAGGTCGGTGATGCTTGGTGGAACGGCCTGCTATAAAGGAGGAGATGGCATGGTCATGATAGCAGGCCATAGGGAGGAGGATTGAGCGAAGGGTTGGCCAGATCCGGACTAGAGATGAGATGGATGTGGTGATTTATGCATCTTCAGGTGGTTCTCCGGCATGAATAGCAACAGGCCATGTGGAGGGGTTTGTTTCATGGTAGAGAGGAGAGGTGGAGAAAACCATGGGGGATGGTGGCCGGTGATGGCTTTTGATGCTTCTTCGGGCGATGGAGGTGGCACCGGTGACTTCGATGGGTGACAGGATGGCTTCTCTGGTAAGCTTGGCTCAAAAAATGCTTCACGATCCACAACTCTGAGCCATGGACCATTGGCCATGGCTGCCTATGGACCGGGTGGCATCTTGTGAACCAGGCAACCGATCCACCATGGATCAACTACTTTAAACTCTATGTAATTCCTTTATTAATTCTTCAAAAATTGATTCTGGGCTTATTTCATATCTAATTTGCTTCAGACTTGTTTTGTTTGAACCCATAAATCAAGTTTTTTACAATGACGGTCTCCTTTCTATAAATGATATATAAAAGTATCAATTTTAGACAAATAATAATAATTTAATTATTAAATTAATATTTTTATACATGTATATAATATAATTATCACACCTCCCAACTTGAATTTTGCTTGTCCTCAAGTAAAATAAATAAATTAACTATATATACAAACTCATCCTTGAATTGAAAGTTGACTTAGGTTGTCCTAAAGGCAACTGATACATGGCTAGATCATTAAAGAGGTACTTCATTGGATCACCGAGTCAACCCAATTAGTGGTCGAGTGTTGACCATAGAAATCCTTAGAGATCTTCCTTACCATCCCCCAACTTACTCTTTAAATCCTCTAACTTGATTTGAGTCAGGTTTGTTATCTTTTTAGTCCTTTCGTTCCTTTTTTTTTTTTTTTTCTCTCTTTTTTTTGAAGTCTAGTACGATGTTTTAATCTCTTAAGTATTTGCATCCTCACCTTTTGACACGAATCACAATACTTACTTAAGCGAAGGAGCCCAGTTACTCAGTGGAGTGCCATTACTTAATAGATATCTTGACCTTTCCACCTTTTGATGCAAACCACAATGCTTACTTGGACGAAGGGGCCTAGTTACTTAATAAGAATTCAAGAAGAGTTGTAAGGTTAGACTGACTCTCTAATATTTTTTTTGGTATAAAGAATTTTTTGTATATCTTAACCTTTCCATCCATACTCTTAACAAGCAGATTTTTTATTAAGATAAGAAGGAAGAGAGTTCTGGAATCACTTTCAAAATTTAATATGGTAAATACCCTACCATTTATTGGGCTTTCTTACTGATTTGCCCCTTAGTCCTTTAAAACTATCTAGGTCATTAATCAATCATTGATTAGGATGCCTAGTTGTTGACTGCTATCTTGATTTTGATGAATAATGAAAAACTTAAGTATATATGAGTGCTAATTGTGTATTAAAAGTATGTTTATCATATTTAGGTACTCATCAAGGTTAGTTTGTATTATAAAATCAAAATGCTTATCATTCAATTGAAGAAGTCACTTAAGATCATGAATTTTCAAGCTACATGGACTTTGGAATATGAGAAAAGCTTTGAAGAGCTCAAAATTTTAGTTTAGATAAGTTTCAGTACTGTTTCAATCAAGTGTTGACTTAGGATCGACTCACAGAGGCTTGAGCTGATACGCAGAGAAAGTTTCAGCTGGCACATAGAAGTGTCAACTCATGAACAGCCAAGTGTCGACTCATGTATCGACTCAAGGCCTGAGACCAAATAGAATACAGAACATACTGATTTTAGGAGTTTGGTCAAGTGTCGACTCATGTATCGACTCAAGGCCTGAGACCAAACAAAATACAGAACATGCTGATTTCAGGATTTTGGTCAAGTGTCGACTCATGGAGATGAAGTGTCGACTCATGGACTGAATTGTCGATACTTGCAGGTCTGACAGCATAGTAATGGCTAGTTTTTTACAGTGCAGAACTTCCCCATCTTGTGTCTAACAGCTAGTTTCTCCTCTCCAATGGCTATAAATAGATTTTTAAGGACTGGAAAGGTATTTAAACTTCACCAAACATAAGAGGAAAGCACTCGATTGAAGAACTAATTGCATACTCCTTAAGGATTTAATACTTTTGAGAGAGTTGAGCCTTCAAACACTCAAATTTGAGAAAGAGCATTCAAGTCCACATCTTCAAGCATTATTTGAGGCTTCAACAACTTGAAGATAAGTTTTTTGACAACATTCAAGAGCTTCATCGACATATTTACTTTTATTTAGAAAGCTTTTTGTATTCTCATTCTTGTACTTGAGTTTTTATTATTACTAGTTTCAAGAGGATTGAAACTAGTATTGAGGTTTGTTAGTGAGCCTTTGTGTGAAAATCAACTGAGGTTGTTGGTTAGCCTTGTGTGAAAACCAACAAGGTTTGTTGGTTAGCCTTTGTATGAAAACCAACTAAAGTTGTTGGTTAGCCTTGTATGAAAACCAACAAGGTTTGTTGATGAGACTTTGTATAAAAACCAACTAAGATTTTTGGTGAACCTTTGTATGAAAACCAACTTTGTTTGTTGGTAAGCCAAGAGTGAAAAACCAACTAGGTTGTTGGTGAGCCTAAGTGACAAAACCAACAAGAGTTTGACTTGTGAGCCCGGTTAAAACAAGTTGGCTGTAATCTTTGAGAATTATAATGAAATTCTCAAGGAGTACTTGGGAAGTGGACGTAGGTGCTTGGAGTACACCGAACCATTATAAATTTCTATGTTTGCGATTGCTTATTACTCTTTTTACATCTATTTCATTACTTATGCTGCATATTATTATTGAGCATACAAACACTTTGGAAACACACTATCACTTGATTTAAATTCATTCAAAAAGTTTTGAAATCCAATTCACCCCCTCTCTTAGGCTGCTTTGCTGGGCAACACTAGTTAACTCCAATTCGAGACAACAATTAGGTACACATGACATAATCATTTCTAACCATACTCGAAGATCTAAACAATTTAAGTTTCCCCCCAACTTAATTGACATTGTTCTCAATGGAGTAGGAAAGAAAATAAGCACATAAAAAAAAGAGAGAATACACCTAGGGTGAGTGTGTTTCGAGAGTTGAAGAGGGCTTCCTGAAGTAGAAGGCTCTTATTCTTCAACCTAAGTTCCTGTAATTATACTAAAAAGAAGATGAGATTGTTGGGTTGCCTCCCAACCAGCACTAAGTTTACTGTCTTTAGTCAGATATAGTAGGTCATTTAAATTATATCAATTGATATATCCACTAAATTATTAGATATACCTAGCCATAATGGATGGTTGGACGAAGTCCAATCAGTAATGTTCCACACCAGATTTCTTTTATGTGCATCTACAAGATGTATCTCCTAATAGTAGGTATCAGGAGATAGCATGGTGTGTAGAGTAGATGTTGGTTCTAGTGCAAGGGCTAGGTAAAAATTGGAGGACACAATAAATTGCTCCCATTGTGGTGTCCAAGGTGGATTTAATAAGTCACTCAACTTCTCCATGTTATCTATCCCAGTGCAGTTTAGATGTTTGTGGGACGTATCCTCAGTAAAGTTATTAGGGCTATCATATTTAAAAACTACATTACTTAGTTCTTGAAGTGATAATTTGGTTGGGCAATCTACTGTGGATCCAAGATTGTTTTTCCAATAGCTTCTTTGGATTTATTCGGTAAACCTATAAATTGGATATCCTGGTCAGGGGTTGCATCATATTCGAAGAATGGGTCCTTTACCATGACTAGGAGTGGCTCTTATTTTGGTGTAGGTAAGGTTTCTAATAAAGAAGCTATTGGTATATCAGAGGGAGGGGCCATCTGCTCATATTTCATGGTCCATGGAGGAGTGGAACTAGATGGTTCTAATAATGCATTCACTTCATCCATATACCTATTTATGTCAAAGCTATCCATATCAAAATAGGCTAGACAAGCTTGTAGAAGGTCTTGCGAGGATGTGTTAGGGATGGTTTCTTTTACAAATTCCTCTAGCACATTTACTTCATCAAATTCATCACTTTGAGGTCCTGTGACTGCATTAAATATATTCAATCTTAGCTTTTTATTTCCAAATGACTCATCAATGGATCCTGTCCTATAGTTGATACAAGCCTTGGCTATTGCAAGGAAGGGTCAGCCTAAAATAATTGGGATTTGACAAGGGTCGCTTCCCAATTCTATATCTAATACAATAAAGTCTACAGGAAAGTATAATTCATCCACCTTGACTAACACATCATCAATTATCCCTAGTGGTATCTTAAGAGATCTATCAGCTAGTTATAGGGTTACCGATATGGGCTTTAGTGCTCCAAGCCCAAAAAGTTTATATACTAAACTTGGGAGGAGGTTGACACTTGCTCCTAAATCCAATACAGCTTTCTTAATGGTTAGGCCCCCTATAATACAAGAAATGATAGGGTACCAGGATCCTTGAGCTTAGATGGAGTTATGTGTTGAAAGATTGAGCTAGCTTGCTTAGTGAACAAACTATTTTTGGGATGTGTGCCTGAGATCGACATTTGTGGGTGCACAAATCCTTCAAAAATTTAGCATAAATTGGGACTTGCTTGATGGCATCTAGGAGCGGAAGATTGATATGGACTTATTTAAATAATTCAAGCATTTTATTCATCTTGGCCTCTATCTTATCCGAAAATAGAGATTTTTCTAGAGCACTTGGATATGGAACTCTAATCGCATGTGATGAGAAAATTGGTTCATTCCTCCCGTTAGGGTCTTTCTTATCGTTAAGTAATTTAGGTTTGTTTATGATTTGGGTTCCTAATGTATTGATCATTTGTGGTTGCTCCAAAATCTTTCCACTTCTCAGGGTCATTATAGATTTGGCATGCGTAGGATAAGGTTCAAGAAAATTAGAGCTTTCAGCTCTATATTGCCCCTTTGGATTGCTAATAGGTTGGCTAGGCAAGTTCCCTTCTTCCATCCTATAGATGGCTATAGCGAGTTAATTGATTCGGGACTCTAGTTTAGCTATAGATTGCGTGTGGGAGTCAAGGGTTTGAGAATTGGTTTCTAGTATAGCCAAAGCTTGTAGAACTTTCTCCTTAAAATTAGAGCTATAGTGACTAGGAGAAGGTTGTGGGGCATCCTGAAATTTAGGATATAATGTATTATTGTACTGGTGATTAGGTCTATAAGAAGTTAGGTTGACCATGGGTTGATGTTTTCATGAGAGATTCAAGTGATTCCTCCAGCCTAGATTATACATATTCGAGTACAGGTCAATTCTTCCCCTAGGAATAGTATTGGTTTAGGTTGGGTAGGCTGTTTATGTACAAGCTCAGGAAACTGATGAGCTACTGGGCAATCACCTATAGTGTGTGAAAGACTTGAGTAGATAATACAAACATCTTGGGACTGTGTGATGGGGACATCAGAGGCCCCAGAGTTTGATAGAGGCATTTCAACACTCTGTGGTTATCAAATTAGAGTTTAGGATGTGAGTCCAAGTTTTGTTCAATTTGTAATTAGGGTTTAGTCAATTTGAGTGAGTTCATTTGAGTTTTGTGAGTAAGTCCATTAGAGTCCTATCCACACTTGAGTCCTGTATTTTGTGTGCCAAGTCAGTTGAGTCAGGTCAAGTTTTGAGTCCTGTAAGTTTTGAAGTTTATCAATCAAGTCAACTCATATTGAGCTAGTCATTTTCTGAGTCCTATAAATTTTATAGTGAGTCCAATCAAATTTTGCAAGTAGAAGACTCAAGATAATCGAATATCTAGCCAGCTTAAAGTCATGGAGCCACACTTAAAGACCATAGAAGACCCAGCAAGAGAATTTGAAGGCCTTGGAATCCTGGACCGCAGCCTGGAGCATGCTAGGCCGCCCAAGGCCCATGAGGAGCATCAAGAGGGGCGCCAACCCTTATGGTCACCCCCTTGGTCGGCCTCCCTTATAGTCACTCCTCTTTGGCTGACCAAGAGAATGAGAGGGAGAGAGAGAGAGGCTCAATCAAAAGTGGAGAGCCCTAGTCTATGTCTTTGTGTGGGTTTAGGACTAATGTAATTTCTCATGAATACCCTTACTTGAGCCCCAAGTTTATAAGCCTATTTAAAGGCCTCCCCTCCTCATGTAATTTTAGAATATTAATGAATTAAATTTGAGTTTTTTCTCTTTGCTATGTGCCCTTACTGTGTGCATGCTGTGTGCGAGCTGTGTGCGAGTTCTTCTTGTTCCTGCACTCTGCCTCCATCTACAACATCAAAACCCTAGCCGCCCCTGTTGGGAATTGTGTCCCAAAGCCAATCGCCTGGGTTATAGAAGGTTGAGCTCAGTATTGTATTTTTTCTTTGAATTAATAAAATATATTTTTGGCAGCTCATCACATATTAAATTTTCTGAAATGAACTCTTTTCATGTGATGAAGTCCTTATGACTACACTGACTTCGATACAGAGAGGATGTATCGAGTGGTCCTTAAACCCTATTCACAACCAAAGGATATATTGTACTGGACGACAATATATCAAGTATAGGTTGTTATAGTTCACATCGTTTGGTTGTCCTCTTGACCAAATGAGTGTGGTGACACTGTGTGATCTGCAAGTGGGATATGTGATATCTTATTGAACGTGACTCCGTGCAGCCCCTTTCCGCCAAAGGGATACTCACGATTGGATATGGGTATATGTGTCCCTCTGACCTGAGGCCATCATGGTAGCTTGCAAGCAACTCCCTGTGCTTTGGTGCCGGACTACCTGGATTTTTAATCCGGTGACGGAAGGTTTCTGGGTACAGGCAAGTACTTGTGGAGCAGTGATGGACCAAGATGGAATTGATCTGTCCAAACAGTTTGGATCGAATGTCTCACAGTATCTCAATTTAGCAAATCCTCGGTTGGGGTAGACCTATTGAAGAGTCACTGGGTTTGCAAGGTTGAGACACGTAGTCGACTGACTCAGTCTGGGTTGGCAGCCCAATCTCAGTCATCCTGAGCATTAGAGGTCAAAGGGATGAATTATACGGTAACCATATACCAAAGGTTCGATAGTTTGCTCCCGCATCTTCGACCTATCTGGATGCCGGGACCCATTGCTAGATGGTTTCCTGTGCTGGTACTAGAATTGTTCCAGTGCTACCGTTTAGGTTCGAACCTATGAGGTCACACGCCACAGAGGATTACTCTCTGATCCGGATATCGATTACGATTGAGAATCGTCTCGATTTTAAAGGTCACGGTATTTTTTGAGCACTCTTTTCGTTGACTTGCCCTTGTTCGTGTCAACCAAAAATTGTTCCGGGCTGACTAGGACTGCACCAGGTTTTTTCTGAATCAGTTTTGAACTGATTTGGAGCTCGTTTCGGCCTTCAATTGGTTGTGAACCAATTTTAATCCCTTGAACCAATTTTAATTGGGTTTGAACCGGTTCAATTGGATTGAACCAAGAGGTTTAAAAAGGAGTTGACCAGTTTTGGTTGGACCGGTTTTGAACCGGTGGTTTTTCTTCACTTGGACCAATTTACACGATTTTGACGTTGAATTTTTCCTTGCACTGAGAAGGCCGAACGTCCTCCTGCTGGGCATCCTTTCATCCTCCCACCGGTTTGTTTTAAAATATTTGTTAATGGCTGTTTATTGGTAGAATGGCAGCCGGCGCCTTTTGGCCTCTCCACCTCCATTTCCCTCTTCCCCTGCTGCCTTTATAAACCCACAGTAGCCCTGTTTCAGCAGCAAAAATTTTTTTTTTTCACCGTGAGAAGAGAGGAAACAAACCAGGGAGTTTTTCCTTTTGAGAGGCTAAAAAAATTGCTCTTCATGCTTCTTCCTTGGAGAACTTCCACTACCCTTCCACCAGTGATTTTGAGGGCTGGGTTTGGTTGAGTAATTGGAAGAGAAACTCATCTTGATTCCCTATTGTTTGAAGTGCTCAATTGGTGGAAGGAATTCAAATCTGTTTTGGAGAAAACAGAATTCAGAACAGAGTGTTCTGAAATTTATTCTTCCCTCCCACCATTCCAAGGTTTCCGGCGACTAGCATCGCACGAGAGGCTGGATCTGAGAAGCCCCAAGCGTGTCCCCCCTCTAGAGGGTGTTCACGTGAACACCTGAGAGCTGGTTGATCATCCATAGCTGCTGGTTTGTTGCTCTATTTTTCAGGTTGCAGAAATTCCTGTTGCAGAATTTTGAAGAGAGAAAGAATCAATCCAAACGACGTTGGATGATCGATCCATTTGCACTCCCTTGAAGGAAGAACAAGCAAGAAGTTCCCTTGCTTTTGGTGCTGGAAGTGAGACCAAGAAGTTGGCCAATTTTGTTTTTGTTTGCTTCAGATTTTGGAGGAAAAGAGAACACCATTTCAACGTGCTGGAAGAAGAAGAAGAAGACAGGAATAAATTTATTCTTGTTATCCCAGCAATTCCAGCAGATATCCTAGGGTTATTCCAGCAGGAATAAGGTAATTATTTCTAGTTTTATTTTTCATGCATGCCTAGATCTAGGTTTATATAATTGTTTATAAATATTACATGCCCTTGTTCATGCCTAGTTTTGCCTATACATGCATCCGGAATATGTTAGATCCTGTGCGGAGTAGGTAGTTTCCGCTGTTATTTTAAAATAGTTTTAAAATACATACCTGCTCCCTGCTGTTGCATGCTTAGTGTAGGCACCTCCAACACCCGCGCACTTTTCTTTCAGCCCCTTTCTTTCAACCCTTGGCTGCCATCATCCAAGAGCCTTTCTTTTTCCTTCTTTCAATTTATTCAGTCTTCATACTCTTAGTTTTCTAACCTTAGATGGTGAATTGTAGGAAACCTTAGTTCCCATGAGTCCAAGGATACCTTCTGATCAACCGTTTGATCACCGAGCAAAAAGCCGCGAATCCGCAGGGTCATAAGCTTGTTCTTCTAGGCCACATCCGAGAGCATGAGTGATCTCTTCATGGAACGATCTTCAGTAGGTGCTTCTACCATTGCCAGGTACACCCCCTTGATTCATCAGTAGTGGTATTGTAGGAAAGCTAGCCTGACCAATGTTTCTCAACCTTGGCGATCCTGCTTATCTATTACTTTAAGGTTTATTTCTGCATATATGACTTCCAGAATTCTCATAGAATTCTATACTTTGAATCTTGGCTTGAAATCCAGGATCTAAAACCATAGCTTCATTCTTAATTACGAAAAAATACTTTTCATGCATAAATCATCCTGCATCATTTGGTATCAGAGCATAGTTTAAGGCTAGTTTCTTCATCCTGTCATCTTAGTATATGATTTGTTATCATTGTGATTTCTGCATGTAGGAAGATCTAAAAATCTTAATTTTTATTTTTCTAGATCCTTATAATTGAAAGTATTTTTAATAGTTTTCTCATGATTTAATTCAGTCTGTGGGTTTTTTGTACCCCAGAATACTTCCTGGGACAATTCTACTCTATTTTTCAGCAAGACAAATCTTAGTATGTTTAGTGTTCTTCTTGCATAATCTTTCCATATTTTAATTTTTTTGCATATTTCCTGCATATTAGGTACTTTTCTGCATATTTTATTTCCTACCAAATATAAAGATAAAAAAAAATTGAAAATCAGAAAATACCAAAACTGCAAAACTCTAATTTGCATTTTATATGTTTGCCATCATCTACATAATTTACCTTAAGGGAACTCTTACTATGTCAGATAGGGAGATGATTTGATCACCTCTCCTTAGCCCAAAATCACAATCCTTGCATCTGAACCCAACCCTAACTAAAATTGATTAGACCTAATTTGCTCTAGAGAGCTAAGGACAACAATAGGTCGGGTTCAACTATCGTGGGAAGACTAGTGCACCCAATTTATCTCCTATTACTGGAAGTTGGTGTCTAGGCTAGAGGTATAATGTTAAACGACCTAAGCAGATCGGTTGTTCTTTAATTAGGTCCTGCGTTAAGCAGGGGGGCCTCCCACCATCCCACCTCTTACCTGGCCAGTGGAAGGATTAGGGGTTGAGTTGTGTGTAAGTTGAGTCGACCCATTCTGTTTGGGCTCTAGGTCTAGGCACCCATAGTCGATTTGTTTGAGTCTTGTATGTGCACTAGATCAGGAGCTTTATATCATCCACCACCTCGACAACCGGCTGAACCCATGGAATCCCACCTTGATGCTGTCCTAAAGACCTTGAGTGACCAGATGGCTTGATGAACACCCGATTAGACCAAATGGATGACCAGATGACCCAGTCGAATACCCAATTGACTCATATATTTAACCAAGTAGATTTTCGGCTAGGAACCTTAGAGGCGACACATAGGTCCCATTCTGAACCAGATCTTGAGTCACCTCCCCATCCTAGGAGAACCCCACGCCGAGATCCTTACTATAAGGCTGACCCTAGGAGAAACCCAAACCCTAATCCATACTTTGAGGTTGAACCTAGGAGAGCCCATCGTCATGACCCAATTTTAGAGGTTCATCCAAGGAGACCCAATCAGGATTTCACAGACCAGGAAGATAGGGCCTATAGAAACATAAGACTTGATGCACCCACTTTTGATGGCTGTCTTGACCCAAAGGTTTAAATATATTGGGAGAGAGAAGTTGACCAGTATTTTGAGTGGTACGATATGTCTGAGAAATGTAAGTTTAGGTTTGCCAAGCTTAAACTAGTCTGCCAGGCCAGGTTATATGGGCTACAGTTGAAAGAACACTTAGGCTAGGAGGCCATGAACCTATAGTCACCTAGAGGGCCACGAAGGCCGAGCTTAGAGGGAAATACGTTCTAACCTCATATCTCCAGGGTTTGTTGGATCAGTGGAAAAGATTGAGTCAGGGTAGCAAGAGTGTAGATGAGTACATCATGAAATTTGACGAGTATTCCATGCGATGTGACTTAGATGAAGATGAAGATGTTGTCTTTTCTAGGTTTAGGGCTGGCCTTAGGGATGAAATTAAGAGGGAGCTTTACCTGAAAGAGGTCAGAGGCATAGAGCAGGCCTACTAGATTGCTAGGAATGTTGAGCATTTCCAGAGAGGGCCCATCTTTCGTAAACCTGAGCTCATTAGAAACCCTAGTCCATACTCAGGATTTAGTCAAGCCTACCCTAGTCGACCTGACCCAAATCGACCCAACCTGAGTTAGCCCAGTCTAAGTCGCCTTGACCCGAGTCGACCTGGTGGGGACACCAGCATTAGCCACAGATCCCTGGATCCCATAAGGTTTACTGATTAGGGTTTTAGTCATGTGTCAAAATTTTGTAATCAATTAAGATTGAGTTCTGTAATAAGTTGAGGCTAATTGATTTGTCTCAACCCCAATCTAGTATCGAGTCATGTATTTCAGTACAAGTCCAGTATGAGTCTAATTTTTGTACAAGAGAGGAGGTTACCCTATTTTGGAGTTCCACCAGGCCTCATCCAGGAGTCAATAGCCACTACATTAGCTTATTGGATTTTGCGAGACACCCCAGGATCCATGATGCCTTTCTAGATATCCTGAATCCTTCCAAATATTTTCTGGATGCCCAGATTCACTCCAGATGCCAAAGTATATTCCCAGACTAGGTCATATCATGAATCTAGAGGTCCATGTAAGCCCTAGCCCAAGGAAATCAAGCCAGTCACCAAGCCCAAGCCCTTAAAAACCAAGATTCCAGGTATATTCCAGCCCAGAACCAAGATACCTGAAATATTCTTGCTCTAGGCATCCCAGGCCTCTAGGGTGGTGGGGACACTGGAGGCACCAAAATAAAACAGAGGCTTTTCAACCCTCTATGAATTGATCAATAATTTATGAGTCCATCTGTAATAGGGGCTTAGCCCATCTGAGTCCATTTTAGTTGTTATTTGAGTCTTTTGAGTTTCAGTTCTATACTAGTCAGCTCATGTTGAGCTAGTTCAGTCCAGTGTTAGTCAGCTCATGTCGAGCAAATTTTATTTTTTTGAGTCCTATTCAACCATATTGAAGACTCAAGACCACATCATACAAGTGAAGACCAAGTCCAACCAGATTGAAGATATGGAAGTATAGCCCAAGTCCAACCCAGCTTGAAGATTTGAAGACCCCAGGAGGAAAAATTCAGAAAACCCTGATTCCTTGTAGATGCCCTCCAGATGCCCAGATTCCCTTCCAGATGCCAAAATATATTCATATACCAAAGAATCCATGATTTTAGAGGTCCATCTGCATCCTAGCCCAAAGAAATCAAGCCCAGGCACCAAGCCCAAGCCCCTAAGAAGCAGAATATTCTGCTACCTGGCTACCAGGCCACCCCAGCTTCCAGAGGCCCAAACCCATGCGCCCGAGACCCTTTGGGCCAGCCTCTTGCTGCTCCTAGAAGCTCAACATGCCCCCTAGGCATCCTTGGAGTGTTGGCCAAGTCAAGAGAATTTTTAGGGATTTTTCTACCTAATGTTTCCTTATTTTCTAGCTAGGGTTTGAGAGGGAAAAGGATTTGATCACCTCTCCTTAGCCCAAAACCACATCATTGTATAATTTACTTTTAGGGGCACTCTTGCTATATCAGATGGGGGGAGGATTTGATCACCTCTCCTTAGCCCAAAACCACATCCCTTGCATTCGGTCCCAAGCCTTAACCTAAAATCGATTAGACTTAATTTGCCCTAGTGGGCTAGGGACACCAACTAGTCGGGTCCGGGCTAAGTGTCAAATCATTGTGTCAAGCTAACCTATATGTGCCTTGTGTTCAGTGTCTAGAATGGTGGTTTAGGGATTCAATCCCGAAGGGCTTATGTGCTGGTCCGCCTACCTGGCCAATCTTTGATTGGTGTCTAGGATTGGCAATCAGGTACCTAACACTCCCCTTACACCTGCCAGGTTGAGTACATGGTTACTATAGGCTAGTTTGCCACCCTGATTGAGCCCATAGTTTTGGACTCTAGGTCTAGTTAGCTGTAGTCGGTTTGATCGAGTCTTGCATGAGCATTAGATCAGAAGTCCCATCTCATCCACCATCTCCCTGAACCCATGGATAAGCAGGAAGCTAGGATTCAAGCCCTTATAGACCAAATGGCCCAGATGGCTACCTAGATGACTACCTAGATGACCCAGTTAACTCGTCTGGTACCCAAACCAACAATAGAATTGATCATCTTGCCAATAGGTTTGACCAGTTAGAAGGCCGTGTAGGGACCATACAAAGAACCCATGGGTCACAATCTGAGCCAGATCCTGAGTCCCCTCACCTAGGAGGACCCCAGACCCTGATTTATACCATGAGGTCGAACCTATGAGAGCCCCTTATCCTGACCCGTACTACAATCCTCAACCTAGGAGGACCCCAAACCCTGATCCATATCGAGAGGTTGAACCTAGGAAAGCCCCTTAGCCTGACCCATACTATAATACTGAACCTAGAAGAACCCCGTACCATGACCCTTATTATGATACTGAACCTAGAAGAACCCCTTAACATGACCCTTATTATGATACTGAACCCAGAAGAACCCAATACTCTGACCCATATAGGGAGTCCAATCCTAGGAGAACCCAATACTCTGACCCATATAGGGAGTCCAATCCTAGGAGAACCCAATACTCTGACCCATATAGGGAGCCCAACCCTAAGAGAACCCAATATTCTGATCCATATAGGGAGTCCAACCCTAGGAGAACCCAATATCCTGACCCATATAGGGAGCTCAACCTTAGGAGGACCCCATACCATATCCATCCTTAGAACCTGACCATAGAGCTGACCCAAAATCCTATGACCCCAGATCCTATAATCCCATGACCCATAGATCTGCACCCTTGTCCTATGAGCCCAGAGAACCCATAACCCCTAAGTATCAATCTAGTACTAGTCAGGTTTTCCTTAGTCAACTTGAACCCCATAGGATTAGCACCCCTAAATATGAGCCCAGTAGTAAGCCACTACCCCTTAGGCAACTTGAACCTACTAGGATTAGTGTCCATAATCAGAAACCAGGACCTAGCCAATTTTCCCCTAGCCGACCTTCTCCAACCATTCCTGAGATTGACAAGGCTTACATTAATGCGGAAGTGTATGAAACTGATACGAGCCTAGTGGATGAGTATGAGGGAGAAGAGGAGACACCTTTAGATGACCTAGAATTAGCTGACCCAATAGATACCCAGGTAGAAGCCAACCTAGAGGTAGTTGACCTGGACCACATCCAACCTAAAGCTATAGTGGAAGAACAAATAGAGGAAGAGAACCTAGGTACTGCTACTAGAGCCTTACCTGAGGAAACCATAGAGGAGAGCTAAATTATAGAGTCTAGTCCTAAAATACAAGAACTAGAAGAATTTGTTAAGGACTTGATCTCTTTGAATCAGTACCCTCAGGATGAGCTTCCTCCTATAGTTCCCATTAAGGACCTCTTCCCTGAGATTAGTAACCCATCCTTCCATTATGCAAACCCCATAGATATACCGCAACCTCATAAGGTTAGCCTCATTAGTCTAGGATTAGTCCCTGACATGCCTTCTTTTATTCTACTTTATCCAACTAAGCCGAAACCTTTTTATCCACCCTACCAGACTAATTCTGAACCCACTTCCTATTTCTTACCCTTTTCTGAGTCTTCTCATGTGTCTAGAACTATTAGGTTACATTTTGTTGAGGTTACTAGGTTGCAAGGATCCATAGAGCCCATCCCATTTGCTACCTACTTTTGGCAGACCCTCTGGCACCTATTAGGAGTTACTAGCAAATTTTTTTCTGCATATCATTCATCAACCACGACTCATGCCCCCATGCCCAAGTGGTAGTTAAGACCTAATAAACCTCTTTAATCAAGTCTGTTAGGTATAGGTTTGAGTCCTTTGCATCATCTTGTTAGGAGACTGCATGTGCCTAGCATGTTCACCACCCGCACTAAACTTAAAACAACTGGCTAATTCTCGAAGATGGATCAAAGAATTTGATGTAGTGGATTCTGTCATGATTAGGCTTAGGCCTGAGCGGTTCCCACCAGGGACCATTAAGAAGCTTCATGCTCATGGAGCCAGACCTTTTAAAGTGATAGAGAAGGTTGGATCAAATGCCTAGGTGTTAGACATGCCTTCGAATTTGGGCATTAGTTCTACCTTCAATATTATAGACCTGGTTGAGTACAGGGAACCGGCAGCGATACCTAGTGAGACCTTTGAAACTATTCCTTTTCATTGTGAGTGACCTTAACCCAGAGTGTCCACTAATAAATTTGGCCTGAGAGAGGAGAACGGATCGAGGGTATCCTAGACAATCAAGCCATTATGACCCGGGGCCGCAGTTATCAATGCTTCCTGGTCCGATGGCAAGGCCGGCCAAAGTCGGACGATTCGTGGATTTCTCGAGAGGACTTGCAGCACCTCAACCTAGACCTCCTCGAGAGATATGTGAGCCAGCTTGATCTTCACTCGACAGGGTCGAGTTTCTCCCACCCCGGGAGAATTGGTGGGGACACCGGAGGCACCAGAATAAAACAGAGGCTTTTCAACCCTCTGTGAATTGATCAATAATTTATGAGTCCATCTATAATAAGGGCTTAGACCATCTGAGTCCATTTTAGTTGTTATTTGAGTCTTTTAAGTTTCAGTTCTGTACTAGTCAGCTCATGTTGAGCTAGTTCAGTCAAGTGTTAGTCAGCTCATGCCGAGCTAATTTTATTTTTTGAGTCCTGTTCAACCATATTGAAGACTCAAGACCACATCATAAAATTGAAGATCAAGTCCAACCAGATTGAAGACATGGAAGTGATGCAGAACGAAAGCTCTGATACCAAAAATGATGCAGAACGAAAGAAGAGATGATGCGATGCGGAAATAAATTAAGATTAATTCTTTTTTCTTTTCTTTTTTTTTTCTTTATATTTTCAGAAATTGGCTTTGACTCAAAGAAAAGCTAAACTAAATTGAAAGAAACTAGGTAATAATTGAAAGCACAATTTAACAGAACTAGGTTATCTGAGTGGTTCAGAAGTAATGGATCGCTGGGGGTTGAAAAACTCCCAGACCTAGGGTTTCGCTCTGAACTTTCAACAGGACAGAAATAAAGAGAAGAGATGGGTTACCAACCAGACAGTGATCTTCACAGAGTTTGGTGGAAGAACTCTCTCGAGCAGATTGTTGGATCCTCGGATTCGGATATCTTCGCAATGGATCCTCCAATACTGGTCCTGTGGCTGAGTCGGCTTCTCCTGAACTCAAGATCTGGGAAAGAAGAAGAACAAGTGATGGAATCAGATACTCAATGAAGGATTTACCAGATTGAAGAACTTGAAAGCTGATGTTGCTGAAATCCAGATTCTCTTAAAGGCTGATCTGGCTCCCTCTAGAAGTTGCTCTGAAGCTGAAGTATCCGGACTGGACTCGGATGCTGGTGATCGGCCTTGACTTGGAGAGAGTGTCCGTGGGAGGTGGGGTAGGCTAGGGTTTGGTGGATTGAGGAGAATGATGGGTGGCTAGGGTTTTGGAGTGAAGTGGCTAACCTAGGGTTTTGGGGTTGGAGATCTCACACCTCCTCAAGGTTCCTGGGGAACCCGGATTTACTCCCTCACGGAGCTCAACACCTGGATGCAAGTGCGGAAGAGAGAAAACACAGAGTTTGCTCACACATAAATTGGATTCATTCATCAGATAACTTTCAAATTTACAAGAAGGGTTTAATTTATAGGACTTTACAAGAGAGCAGGGTTTTACATCTTCCCATATGGGACTAATAGGGTGGATCTTCAAATTAGGTTTGTAGGATCAATTCCCACACATATGGCCAGCCAAAAGGTTCCAAAAATGTTGATTGGTGGCTTCAAAAGGAAAGTAGGTGGTGCCTCCTAGCCTTGCTCTTCAAGAAAAAATATTTTTCCTTCCATGCTCGGTCTTATTTGGAAGTATTTGGGTGCCTCCTAACCTTGCTCTTCAAGAGAAATTTCCTTCCTTTCATACCTGGTTTTATTTGGAATTACTTGGGTGCCTCCTAGTCTTCCTCCCCAAGCTTTGCTCCTTTCTTTTCATAGCTTGGCTCTTATGGAAACACTTTGGCCGCCCCCTTGAATTGTGGATCCCAGATTGTGTTCTCCTCAAGTGGCGCATGAGAAAAGGGACCTGCTATCTTATGGTGTGGGGACCAGAGCATACTGGATGGAGATGTGGCGCCCCCCCTGGACTCAGGCATGTGGCTGGGAGTGTGGCGCCCACTTGCTTGGCCTTGGGAGAAAATGTGACACCCTGGAGAAGTCCTAAACCACTACTGAGTCAACATAACTCAACAAAATTAAATTGCAGGGACATAGAGACTCAAGCTAAAATTGAGCTGATCAAGTCAACCCTTATTACAAACCAGAAAACCCTAATTCTTCGGGCAAGGTCAATCAGAGATCCAGATGGAGCCCTGAAGTCTTCTTCTGAGTCTGGTGCCCGCACCAATTCTCCCGGGGTGGGAGGAACTCGACCCTGTCGAGTATGGATCAAGTTGGCTCTGGTATCTCTCCAAGAGGTCTGGGTCCAATTCTTGTAATTCTTCTTGGGAGATCCAAGAGTCATCAGAATCTGGCCTTCCTTGCCAGCGGACCAAGTATCTTTGGTATCCTCGATTACGAGTAGAGATAACCTGATCATCCAGGATCTTTTCAATCTGCTCTTTCCTCACAGGCCAGTTTGTTGGTGGACACACAGGGTTGGGTTCACTCTCAAGAGCAGGATTAGGCTCAAAAGGCTCACTGGGAATCACAGCTGGCTCTCTATACTCTACTAGGTCTGTAATGTTGAAAGTGGAGCTAATGCCTAGTTCTGAAGGCAACTCGAGCACATAGGCATTGGATCCTACTCTCTTCACCACTCTAAATGGTCCAGCTCCTCTAGCATGTAACTTTCTAACAGTTCCAGGAGGAAACCGTTCAGGCCTTAACCTAATCATTACATAGTCTCCCTCATCAAAAGTTTTGACTCGCCTTTGAGAATCAGCCAACTTCTTATAAGTTTCATTACTTAAATTTATTTTGGCATGAATTTCTTTATGCAAGTCTTTTATATGCTGTGCAAAAACTTCGGCAGACTCGGAGACTCGTGTGTGGACTGGTAAAGGAGCTAGGTCAAGAGGTGTGTGAGGTTTGTAACCATGCATAATTTCAAATGGACTCTTACCTGTAGACCTATTGACCGTGTCATTGTATGCAAATTCAGCCCTGGACAAAATACAAATCCCAATTCCTGGTGCTCTCAATCAAACCAAAATCTGAGCCAAAGCCTAGTAAAGGGTCAAGAAAAACTAAACTAGACTAACGACGCATTCCTAAAGAATGGACTTTATTCCAAAGGAACCCTAGGTCTAAACCTAACAAACTACGGCTCTCTAGGTTTGACCTTGGGTCGGAGGATGGCATGCAGAGCATGAAAACTTATTATGGGTGCCTAGTAGGTGCCATAAGGTCTTCCAGAAGTAGGTGGCAAACCTAATAGGTTCTGACACATGGTTCACTCTAAAGACTTCGACAAAGTATACTTGGATGGTGTAAGAAGCATTGGAAGTCCTAGAGAAAGGGAGGAGATATGAGGTGGAGTCTCGAATTACCTGTTGACTAAAGGTGGTGACCTGAAGGTTTGAATGGTGATCTATGAGTGTCAACTGGTCATCCTTACGAAAGGAAAAGTTTGCTACTCCCAGGAATGGATCTAGAGATGGTTCGGAAAGTAGCCTAGGACATGTGATTGCAACAGTTAAGGTTTGTTCTCTAAGCAAATAATGATCCATTTTCTCAAGAACTGGATTAAAGAATGATTCATGGAATGGCCTATGGATGATGACCTCAAGACTTGAAATTTGACATATGGGTGCAGAAAGGTATACTCTATATAAGGGTAGGTCAGTCATGCGAAGGAAGGCGTCTGGGGTCATAAGGAGGACTTCTACAGGACTGGGTGAATCAATCCGCTCAAGACAAAGATGTTCAACTGAGATTACGGGAGAGACCTTAGTGGCTGGGCATGGGACAAGGTCCAATTGTAAGAGGCTTGATTCAGTCATCCTAAGGAGAGGATCTACCATAGGGTGGGCAAACTTAAACAGTTCAGTGCAAAGATCTTTAATTGGTACTTGAGGAATGACTGTCATTAGAGGGTACGAATTGATAGCTCGGGCTAACACTATGAGTTCTTCCTGGGGGTATTTGACTAAAGGAACCTGGTTCTCACAAATCTCTTGAATTTCTGAACTAGGTCCTACCACTTGGTTGCTCTCCAAGGTCTCCTCAGGTAAGGAACCAATAGTACCGATGTCACATTCTTCAAGTTCTTCCCCCTCATATTCATCAACTAGACTCAAGCCAGCATCATATACTTCCTCGATGCCATCTTCAATGGGTTTCGGGTCAGTGATAATCGGGTCAACTGATTCTAGGCTTGTCATACCTAACCTTTCTTCCTCATTGGTAGGCTTGGGTTCTCCCTCATTAATGTCATCCTTAGGATTCTTACCACTTATCTGTGCACAAGCCAGTCCTATGCATGGGCATTGACTAGATTTATGGCCTCTTTCTCCACAAAACCAACATTCTTGCGATATAGGAGCCTGGGTCACACTGGGTTTCAAGCTAGTAGAGACCTTACTTGGGCATGGGTGTGGATCTAAATGGTTTGATCTAGAAGACTTGGGTTGTTGAGTGACTGGTCTAGAATATTATAAGGACCTCTCATAGACACGATCCATACTATAGATATCATAGTTAGGCTTCCTAAGGTTATGCTCGGGATCACGGTATAAGGTCCTCCTAGGCTCTTGGCATGGGTGAGGTTGGGGCCTATTAAATTTTGGATAAGGGGTCCAATTTTGATGTCTACGCTTCTCAAGTACTTGGACTCGATCTCTAAACTGGGAAAAACCCTCATTCATATCCTGACTCAATTTGGTCATACTTTCGATAAGATTTCTAACCATGGCCTCTAAATCTGGTTAGGTTTGACCAGGTTGGTAGGGTACTCCATTCCGGGTAGACATGATGATGCAAGCAAGCACACAGAATGTGATTAGACTAAAGCGACTACTGGCTCACTAGACCTAGAGTCCAAACTAGATGCCCAATCAGAGTGGCAAGCTAGCCTGTAGTAACTCGGGACTCAGCTAGGCAGGTGTAAGGGGAGTGTTAGGTCCCTAAATGCCAATCCTAGATACCAATCAGAGATTGGCCAGGTAGGCGGACCAGCACACAAGCCCTTCGGGATAGAATCCCTGAACCACCATTCTAGACACTGAGTACAAAGCACACACAGAGTAACTAGACAACTGACTCAACACTAGCCTAGACCCGACTTGTTGGTGTCCCTAGTCCACTAGGGCAAATTAAGTCTAATAAATTTTAAAATTAGGCTTAGGATCGAATGAATGGGTGGTGGTTTTGGGCTAAGGAGAGGTTATCAACTCCTCCCCTTATCTTAGATGCTCAATTGCCCTTAAGATGAATTAGGAGATGATCACTCAAAAATTGAATTGCAGAAACACAGAAACAGAATTGCTATAATTTAACTCTCAGAAATTTCTCAGAAACCAATAAATCACAGTAAAATTATGTAAAATAGAATCAATTATACTGGTTCCAGAAAAATAAAAATCATGCAAATTGGAGTTACCTACAATGAGAAACAATTCCTAGAATAGGGTAGTTACAGACTGAAAACAGAATGCTTCCCCCGTTTACAATTCCCGCTACGAAGTTGTAACCCAGCGGATCCCCTACACGCCCTAGGAACACCCCATGGAATAGGAAGAGGAGGTTTGCACCTCACTTCATTCCTAGGACCGGACGTCCTGGGGAGTCTACTTCGAGCAGACAATGTAAAAAAGCGAGACACTCAAAACATGCAAGCAAGTCAGAAACCCTAGACAGGGCTCTGATACCAAAAATGATGCAGAACGAAAGCTCTGATACCAAAAATGATGCAGAATGAAAGAAGAGATGATGCGATGTGGAAATAAATTAAGATTAATTCTTTTTTCTTTTCTTTTCTTTTTTCTTTATATTTTCAGAAATTGGCTTTGACTCAAAGGAAAGCTAAACTAAATTGAAAGAAACTAGGTAATAATTGAAAGCACAATTTAAAAGAAACTAGGTTATTTGAGTGGTTCAGAAGTAACGGATCGCTGGGGGTTGAGAAACTCCCATACCTAGGGTTTCGCTCTGAACTTTCAACAGGACAGAAATAAAGAGAAGAGATGGGTTACCAACCAGACAGTGATCTTCACAGAGTTTGGTGGAAGAACTCTCTCGAGCAGATTGTTGGATCCTCGGATTCGGATATCTTCGCAATGGATCCTCCAATACTGGTCCTATGGCTGAGTCGGCTTCTCCTGAACTCAAGATCTGGGAAAGAAGAAGAACAAGTGATGGAATCAGATACTCAAGGAAGGATTTACCAGATTGAAGAACTTTAAAGCTGATATTGCTGAAATCCAGATTCTCCTAAAGGCTGATCTGGCTCCCTCTGGAAGTTGCTCTGAAGCTGAAGTATCCGGACTGGACCCAGATGCTGGTGATCGGCCTTGACTTGGAGAGAGTGTCCGTGGGAGGTGGGGTAGGCTAGGGTTTGGTGGATTGAGGAGAATGATGGGCAGCTAGGGTTTTGGAGTGAAGTGGCTAACCTAGGGTTTTGGGGTTGGAGATCTCACACCTCCTCAAGGTTCCTGGGGAACCTGGATTTACTCCCTCACGGAGCTCCACACCTGGATGCAAGTGCAGAAGAGAGAAAACACAGAGTTTGCTGACACATAAATTGGATTCATTCATCAGATAACTTTCAAATTTACAAGAAGGGTTTGATTTATAGGACTTTACAAGAGAGCAGGGTTTTACATCTTCCCATATGGGACTAAAAGGGTGGATCTTCAAATTAGGTTTGTAGGATCAATTCAAATTAGGTTTGTAGGATCAATTCCCACACATATGGCCGGCCAAAAAGTTCCAAAAATGTTGATTGGTGGCTTCAAAAGGAAAGTGGGTGGCGCCTCCTAGCCTTGCTCTTCAAGAAAAAATATTTTTCCTTCCATGCTTGGTCTTATTTGGAAGTATTTGGGCGCCTCCTAACCTTGCTCTTCAAGAGAAATTTCCTTCCTTTCACACCTGGTTTTATTTGGAATTACTTGGGCGCCTCCTAGTCTTCCTCCCCAAGCTTTGCTCCTTTCTTTTCATAGCTTGGCTCTTATGGAAACACTTTGGCCGCCCCCTTGAATTGTGGATCCCAGATTGTGTTCTCCTCAAGTGGCGCATGAGAGAAGGGACCTGCTATCTTGTGGTGTGGGGACCAGAGCATACTGGATGGAGATGTGGCGCCCCCCCTGGACTCAGGCGTGTGGCTGGGAGTGTGGCGCCCACTTGCTTGGCCTTGGGAGAAAATGTGACACCCTGGAGAAGTCCTAGACCACTACTGAGTCAACATGACTCAACAAAATTAAATTGCAGGGACATACAGACTCAAGCTAAAATTGAGCTGATCAAGTCAACCCTTATTACAAACCAGAAAACTCTAATTCTTCAGGCAAGGTCAATCAGAGATCCAGATGGAGCCCTGAAGTCTTCTTCTGAGTGTGGTGCCCGCACCAGGAAGTGTAGCCCAAGTCTAACCCAGCTTGAAGATTAGAAGACCCCAGGAGAAAAAATTCAAAAAATCCTGATTCCTTGCAGATGCCCTCCAAATGCCCAGATTCCCTTCCAGATGAATCAAGCCCAGGTGCCAAGCCCAAGCCCCTAAGAAGCAAGATACCAGGGAATATTCCTGCTACCTGGCTACCAGGCCACCCCAGCTTCCAGAGGCCCAAACCCATGTGCCTAATCCCCTTTGGGCCAGCCTCTTGCTGCTCCTAGAAGCCCAACATGCCCCCCTAGGCATCCTTGGAGTTGGCCATGTCAAGAGAATTTTTAGGGATTTTTCTACCTAATGTTTCCTTATTTTCTAGCTAGGGTTTGAGAGGGAAAAGGATTCTTATGTAAAGACTTATGTGCTCTTACTTGGAGCCCAAGGTTAAGGGTCTATTTAAAGGATCCTAGCCTCTTGTATGAAGGGAGATTTTGATATATGAAATAAACCTTGAGTTCTTCAATTACTTTGTGTGATTACCCTGCTGTGTGCATAAAGAGGTTTGAGAGTTCTTCTTCCCGGTGTTTGCAACCATCTTCCTGCCGCTAACCATCCTTCCAGCCCCTCCAAAACTTTCTTCCCTTTGCTATTTTTCCTTTATTTTCTTGATCTTCTTTGAGTTTTCTAACCCCTGATAGGTCGTTTGCAGGTCCCCGAGTTCCTACAAATCCAACGACTCCAGCCAAGCCTCAATCGGACCACCGAGCAGAAAGCCGGGTATCCGTGGGTCTTTGGCTCGATTTTCCAGGCCGTATCCGTTGAGGAACAAGAGATCCCTTTACTGCGATCTTCATCGGGCACTTCAGACATTGTCAGGTACACCCCCTCTATCTCCAGTCCTATTATTGTAGGAGAACTTGCCCTAACCGAGGCTTCTCAGCCCCGGCGATCCTTCTTTAGTACTTTTCTAGGTTCTAATATGCATGCTTGGCTTCAAAAATTCATACAAAATTTTCTATAATTAATTTTGATCTGAAATTTGGGAATTAATCACCTAACTCCACATATAAAACATACAAAAAGAATTGCATGCATATTAGTCCCACATCACAGGGTCCAAAGCCCATGCACCCAACCCATCCTTGCCCGCCCCTTGCTGCCACCCATGAAGCCCAACACATCCAAAGTGTTGACTTGGTCCAAGCTAAGAAGGAGGAATTCAAATGGAAGAAGGAAACTTAGTTCTTATTTTATTCAACTAGTATACTCCTAGTTCTAGGTTTATTTTGTAGTCTTTCTCCCACTTAAATTATGCAAACCTCTTCTAACTAGGAGAAGACTTGAAATCCCTTTAGGAGAGGGCATGGAGCTCTATAAATACCCCACCCCTCCTCTTGTAATCAATCAACTCTTATGAATTAAACTCTGCTGAATTGTTTTCAAGACTGTGTTCTTGTGTTTATGTTTTGGTTCTTTGGTTCTAGTTTTGTTCTCTTGTATTGGCTGACCCTTATCATTGCAATCCTCCACACCCCAAGCAGCAAATCAGACCTCCAAGCATCAGCCACATCCAAAAGAGAAGCCTTGAAGATGCCCAGATCAAGAGCTCTTCCTGCTTCCTTGCCGCCAGCCCTTTGCCTTATTTCCTTTCCTTCCTTGTTTCATCTTGTTATTTTTCTTTGATTACCTAATTCGTGCCTAACCTTGATGTTTTATAGATCCTCGAGGTGTTTCCCCTTCCTAGAGGAGGCTTTCTTTGCCTTCAGACCAGATCTAGATCACCTTCAGATTCGGGAAATAAAGGCTTGTTCTTCCAGGAACCATCCTGAGACTAAGAGATCTCTTCATTGAAGAAACTACAATCGCTGCCTGGTAAAAGCCTTCCCCCTCTTGAGTTCTGATCTGATGACAGGTACGCTATCCTAAACTACGAGTTTCTCAATTCTTGGTCTTGACCTTTGTAATGCTGCATGAGTTTTTGCGGGTATGATAGTTTCTAGCTTTACTAGTCTTTATGCTGATTCTTTACTGATTTTCGGATTATTAGCCTACAAATTTAATGTCTAAAAAAATATTTAAAAAATTATTTTACTACTTTGCATCAGTCCTAGGTTCATTCCGCATCATGACCTCAACCTAGTAACTTCATGACCCATAGAGAAGATAAAGGCAAAGCTATAGAGGGTCAGAGGGAACTCATCTCCCAGAAGGTGTGCTATAGATGCCGTAAACCAGGTCACTTTTCTCGCCAGTGTCCAGCCAGTGCCCTACACATAGATGAGTTAGGTGAGGATGAGCCTGAGTTCATAGTTGAGCCTGAGGGAGAAGTTTATGATGCTGATGAACAATTGATAAATGAGTATGAGGGAGAGGAGGAAGTACCTAAGTCTGAAAACCTGTTAGGAGTGGTTAGGTGCACTTAACCCAAACCCAAATTAAGGAAGACTGGCGTAGGACCAACATCCTACAAACCTTTGTTAAGATAGGAGATAAGGTGTTCAAGATCATAATAGATAGTGGGAGTTGTGTCAATGCCATCTCTGCCAATACAGTGAAATCTTTAGGATTGACCCCAGTTCCCCATCCTAGCCCCTATAAGGTTTCTTGGATAAATTCCACCTCCATCCCAATCAAATCTAGATGCCAAATCCTGATCAAATTAAAAAACATATGAGGAGAAGATTTGGTATGATGTCCTTCCCATGGGAGTTAGTAGTATTATCCTAGGTCGACCTTTTCTTTATGATCATGATGCAATCTTGTTCGGTCGAACCAATACCTGTACATTTAGTCACCATGGGGAGAAGTTTGTGATCCATCCTACTCAACCTAAAGACCCATTTAGGGGAGCATTTAGTAGCCTTAAGGAGAAGAAAACATGAGTTAATTTAATTAAGGCTAAGGAATTAGAAAAAGAAACCCCTGAGCCAATTGATATTGAAGAGTTGAGTCCAGTAGAAGAGAAGCTAGAGAGTGAACCCCTTGAGGAATCAAAGGAAAAGGATCCTGATCCCACTGCAAAATTTGAAGAAGTGACTGAGACAGGATCAAATATAATAGAGGGTTCAAGAGAGTTATCCATAGAGGAGGTCCAGGAACAACCCTAGGAGGCAGACATTTTTAAGAGACTTTCTTCCTAAAGACTTCTTAATGACCTTCCAACTGGTGCTGAGCCTGATAAGTCCATAAACCCAGTTCATCTGTCCACACCTGCACTAAATACCGCACAGCATATGCATCAGGATATTAGCCATAAGAGTAATTTAAGTAATGAAACATCTAACAAACTAGCTAATTCCCGAATAAGAGCCAATGGATTCAATGTAGAGAATTCTATCTTAGTTAGGCTTAGGCCTAAAAAGAAGTTTCATGCTCACAGAGCTGGATCCTTATAAGTGATAAAGAAGATAGGACCCCATGTACCCAATTTGTCCTTGGAGTTTGGCTTTAGCTCTACCTTCAAAACCACAGACCTGATTGAGTCTAGGAAACTGGCAGTGACTCCTAGTGAGGCCTTTGAACCTACCCCATTCATTGAGAGTGAGCCTGACCCTGAGTGTCCACCTATAATTTGGCCTATGAAAGGAATACAGATCGAGCGTGTCCTAAACGATCTAGCTTTCATGACCCGGGATAGTGATTTTCAATGCCACCTAGTCCATTGGCAAGGTCTACCAGGACCCAACACTTTGTGGGATACTCAAGAGGACTTGCTGCGCCTCCACTCAGACCTTCTTGAGAGGCACCAGGTTCAGTGTGACCTTTACTCGATGGGGTCAAGTTCCTCCCATCTCGAGAGAATTGATGGGGACATCAAAGGCCCTAGACTTTGGCAGAGACATTTCAACCCTCTATAGTTATCAAATTAGAGTTTAGGATGTGAGTCCAAGTTTTGTTCAATTTGTAATTAGGGTTTAGTCAATTTGGGTGAGTTCATTTGAGTGTTGTGAATAAGTCCATTGGAGTCCTGTCCATACTTGAGTCTTGTATTTAGAGTACCAAGTCAGTTGAGTCAAGTTAAGTTTTGAGTCCTGTATGTTTTGAAGTTTATCAGTCAAGTCAGCTCATGTTGAGCTAGTCATTTTCTGAGTCCTGTAAAGTTTACAGTGAGTCCAGTCCAATTTTGCAAGTAGAAGACTCAAGATAATCGAAGATCTAGCCAGCTTAAAGTTATGGAGCCACACTTAAAGACCATGGAAGACCTAGCAAGAGAATTTGAAGGCCTTGGAACCCTGGACCATAGCCTGGAGCATGCTAGGCCGCCCAAGGCCCATGAGGAGCATCAAGAGGGGCGCCAACCGTTATGGTCACCCCTCTTGGTCAGCCCCCCTTAGAGTCACCCTCTTTGGCCGACCAAGAGAAGGAGAGGGAGAGAGAGAGGCTCAGTCAAAAGTGGAGAGCCCTCGTCTATGTCTTTGTATGGGTTTAAGACTAATATAATTTCTCATGAATACCCTTACTTGAGCCCCAAGTTTGTAAGCCTATTTAAAGGCCTCCCCTCCTCATGTAATTTTAGAATATTGATGAATTAAATTTGAGTTTTCTCTCTTTATTGTGTGCCTGATGTGTGCGAGCTGTGTGCGAGTTCTTCTTGTTCCTGGACCCTGCCTCCATCTACAACATCAAAACCCTAGCCACCCCTTTCTTCCAACCCTTGGCCGCCATCATTCAAGAGCCTTTCTTTTTCCTTCTTTTAATTATTTAATCTTCATACTCTTAGTTTTTTAACCCCAAATGGTGAATTGTAGGTCCCTCAATTCCAACGAGTCTGAGGATACCTTCTGATCACCATCAAATTATCGAGCAGAAAACCGTGAATCCGCAGGGTCAGAAGCTTGTTCTTCCAGGCCGCATCCAGGAGTGTGAGTGATCTCTTCATGGAACGATCTTTAGCAGGTGCTTCTACAGTTTCCACGTACATCCCCTTGATTCATCAGTAGTGGTATTGTAGGAAAGCTAGCCTGACCAGGGTTTCTCAACCTTGGCGATCCTGCTTATCTATTATTTTAGGGTTTATTTCTGCATACATGACTTCCAGAATTTCCATAGAATTCTATACTTTGAATTTTGACTTGAAATTCGGATCTAAAACTTTAACTTCATGCTTAATCATGAAAAAATACTTTGCATGCATGTATCATCCCGCATCACTATGTACATGGGAAAGAGGTGTAACCAACTTGCAAGCATCAATCAAATTTCTAAAATAGTGCACCCACACCTGGGACAGTGTATCCACATTGCTGTAGATATCTACAAAGTGGCTTTTCTCATATATTTCACCTCTTTTAGGATTTAGCCTGGGAGTTTCTCTAGATGTAATTGACATGTAGTGCAAGGAGTTTTTGTTCAGGGTCTCAAATAATTGCCAGGCCTCATGATCACTCCTGAGCCAGAATATCCCACCACAAGATGCATCAACCATCTGCCTGTGCTTTTCTGACAATTTCTCATAAAAGCACTAGAGTAGTTGCTATTTGGGTATGGCATGGTGTAGACACTTGCGGATAAGTTCCTTAAGCCTCTCCAAAGTTTCATGGAACATCTTCCCTTCTAATTGGAAAAAACTAGTTATGGCTTTTTGAATCCGATTTGTTTTTACTATTTTGAAAATATTTTTTGAAAAATTCCTTTTATAGTTGGTCCCAGGTTGAAATGGTCATGGACTTTAATGAACATAACTAATGTTTGGCCTTATCCTTAAGTGAGAAGGGAAATAATTTCAACCTAAGGGCCTCATCAGATAGATATTGAATTCTAACAATAAAGCCTCAAGAAATTTGCCCAGATGTTTGTATTGATCCTCTTGACTAAGTCCATAGAAGGATGGTAGCATTTGTATGATACTATACTTAATCTCATACTAGGTTGCCTCTATATGAGGTGCTTGAATACATAGAGAATATGTATATGATGGAGTGAAGTACTCTCTCAATTGGCATAGTGGATTGGTCTCACTATGTGTATCCATGGTCTAACCCTAGTTTATGATTTCGATTTTTTTATTAGAGAGGAAAAAGAGAGAGAAGAGAGAAGAAAGATAGAGAAGAGGTCTAAAGATGCAAGCCTAAGGAGTTCTAAAGCTAAGAGGGATGGAGAAGAAGTATTAATTAAAGTTCTAAGTTAATTATAAACAAGTTAGCAATCAATGGACTCTCTATCCTAGGGTTCCTTAATTTTAGATAGCTCCTAACTATTCCAAGGTCACCTTCGAGCCTTCGAAGTCAGATACTAATTAGTTAACTAGCTAGATAAGGGTTAGATCGGTGGGGGTCTCCTTGTTGCTTTCCTTAAACAATAAATAAATTGACCAGGTCAGACAACAGAATCAATTAAAGAACCACCTTCCTTCAGGGCTACATCATCCTTGAATCTCTTTCCAAAATAGTTGTTAACCAGTTAATTCTGAGTTAGTCCAACTCTCAGGGTCCCTTGTCCAAGTGGGCTCGAAAATCCTTAGGGCCAACATCTGATTATTTTTAATTAAAAGCTTAGATCAATGCAATATGAAGATGGTGGTTTATGAGCCAAGAAAGGGTGATGAAATCCTCACCTTATATTATTTAGGGGTTAGTGCCCTTAAGATGATTTATATAGATGCAATGCAGTGCAAACAGATATCAAAACAAGTTAGTTTAAGTCTCTAAAAAAATAAAACCTTAATAAATTATGATTTTTTTTGTATTTTATTTTTTTGTTTTTCTGGATGAACTAACAGTGCCGATGATCCCCGTCAACAATGCCAAAATTTGATCATGATGGGGGACAGATGGGGGGGTAGAATCGTTGGCAAGCTGAAAAGTCACCAGGGATTAAGGTACCATAAAAAAAAATATTTTTTTATTTTTTTTTATGGAGGTGGTGAAGGAAACAACGGGGATGGAAGGTAGGGGTTTGGACTACCATATACTTGGAAACTCACACTCACGGAGAGACCTCTCACCTCTAGGGCATCTCACCCACCTCACTAATGGAGTTGTGAGGGTAACTTTCCAAGACCGTGGAGGGATAAAGAAGATGGACACTCTATGGACTTGGGACTTACATTCACGAAGAGACCTCTCATCTCTAGGGCATCTCACCGACCCCACTACATGTAGCCTAGGGCATCCCACCTATCTCACTACATGCGGAGCCTAGGGCATCCCACCCATCTCACTACATGCGGAGCCTAGGGCATCCCACCCAAATCGCTACCTGGGGCCGTAAAGTAAAATCTCTAAGACCATAGAGAGGACTCGATGGGGAAGGGGATAACTAGGGCCTCATGCCCCTCGATGCCCGAAAGCGAAGGCATAGGATCTCACACCCCTCGACGCCCGAAGGCGAAGGCAAGACGGGCCTCACGCCCACTCCTTTACGGAGGCAGAACGAAGAATCACTCTTCTCAAATCATCATCATTATTATTGATTAATTTTTCATACATGAAAGGGGTCCTTTTATAATTGATCATAGCCCTTGGATTACATGGAATGAAAAGCAAAGAGGGGGGGTGCCACATTATTTTCTATATTTGTTGGTTATATGTGGCAATAAGGAGCGAAAAAAATATGGGTCTCTTGCTTGCTTTCTTTCTTTGCCTGGGCACTTTGCTTGGGTGCCAAGTTATTTCCTATTTTGACCTAGAGTGGTTGCATGAAACAGGGAGGGGGACCACTTTAAGGTTGGGTGCCAAGTTTTTTCCTCTTCTAGCTTGCATGAAATAGGGGGGCGCCATATGAGACATGGGATGCCATATAATTCCTTCCATATTTCTTGGTCAGCCAATATCTGCTATAAGGGGTGCTGATCTGCTTCCTTTTGTGCTTGGATGACTTCAAGAAAATCCTGGACTGCCTTGATTGAATAGATGGCACCTACTAAGACTCCATGTGGCTGTTGAGGTGGCGCACTGAATGTGGCACTAAAACCGGGATCCCATGGGCTACTAAGGTGGCCGGGCTCTCGGGTCCCCATCAGATCGCTATCGTGGGCGGTCAAAAATAATTCACCAACTCAATTCTATAGTTAGGGTGAGTCTGAATTGTATCCTCAGGGATCAGTTAGGGTTTGTTCACTTTTAGGATTATTTTGTTAGGGATTAATTAGGTTAAAGAGATAGAAGAGTAAGATATGATTATACTAAGAACAAGTATTAAACTAAGTAAGAAATTAATATGAAAGATGTCTTGGATTTTGATTCAGTATTTGGTGTTATATTAAGTATTTATTCAATATGTAATTATAAAATTATGAATGATCCCCGTGCATAGCCTATCTCGCTGGATACGGACCTTGATCCGCTCCTATATAGCCATAGGCTATTCAAAGTTTGTAATCATATAAATAAAATTTTCTATAATTAGATTCTGAGCATAGCCTATCTTGCTAAGCATGAATTATATCTCAGGATCATGACTCGTCTCTACATAGTCATAAGCTATTCTAAAATCTAACTATAGTCAAGACATATAGAACACTACTTGAAGTAATGGAAAATAATTTTATTCAAGAAAAAAAAATATTACAATCAAGCACTAATTATATAAAGAAAAATACAAAATATAAATACCAAAAATCTCATCTACTCCTCGAAGACAGGAATTCTTCGCCACTCATGATCTTCCCTTCCTCTCCTCCTATGCAAGGGCTCTAGAGGGACTCCAGGGAGTTGATTATCCCAGGTAGAGGCATAGGAACCTTTTTATAAGGTTTAATAGGGAAGAGATTTTCATGGGTTTCCGATGTGGGACTAAACAAAATAATCAAAAGAGTGGCTAGGATTCAATTTTACAATAGATCAATGGTTAGATGGTAAACCCAAATCCTACTTAAATTAGACCGTAGAGTCCTACACTGATTGGTGCTTGACTAGTTGAGTGTTGGTTGCCGTTGGTTAATGATCGGAGGTCTAGAAATCAACCACATCTTAGAAGAATTAATCATGAGACCTTTGATTGCTTTGAGATCCATGCACCTTCTTCCTTCCATCAACTAACCTGGTTGTAGCCTCCTTCCATTGTTGCCCAAACACCACCATCATCTCCTTTTGAACCGCAGCCACCAGAACTTCACTGGAATCATGCTAGATCTGCTCATGCACTGTCGAAACTCACCACCTAGAGGAAGGTTGGAGATGCTCAATGGAACTATTGGAGCACGTTTCCAGGTGCATGGACAACCTTCTACCAGCAACTAATCTTAGAATATTATTTTAGAAGCGGCAACAATAGGGGATTGAAGCAATCAGCCTGGCAAGGATTCAGCCTTCTTATGCAAAAATCTCCTAACTTGTTCAGAGTGCCCCGAATGTTCTAGATTTGATATGGATGTAAAACCACCTATCTTGGGACCTCCAACTAGTGAGGATTAAACTCTTCAAAGCTCCTGTTGAACTCCAAAAGGGTAGAGAGAGGGACAACTCCAAAGATACTAGGTGCTGGGTTTCCTACTTGGACTAGGAAACCATGACAATCTTCTTCCAATGCCGACCAATCTAATCAGATCTAATCCAGATCTAATCCTCCTCTGAATAGGACCTGGAACCAACCTTGAAGATGCCTAATATCACCACATTTGATGGAAATAGGATTTGCAAGTGGGCGGCATAAGAATCCCTTGTGTTAGGGATTCCTACTTCGACTAGAAGTCCCTAGGTACTAAGGAATTTTTCCCTTCCTAGGATATGGCAGCTTGGATGCCAATATTACCCTGATAGAGAGAGACAACCAGATAGGAAGAGAGGGAGAAAGAAGATGGATATTAGGGAGAAAAGGTTATTTTACTATGACAACTCCAATCAGCCCCATTTACAAAGTACGTATATACTAGGTCACCATGACCTAACCCTAAAACTCCCATAGGCCAACTTAATGCATAATTTTCCAAGCTCAAGTACACCCTTGACTCAGCCCAACCACACATATCTAAGACTCAAAAGCAATTCAATACAAGTTGGCCCCTTGAGGCTCAAGTTTCTTGAATCTTAAGACCTGAAAGGCTAACAGCCTTTATCCTAGGGCCCAAACTAGCCCTAGAAATTCCATGATAGCATCATGATCATTGGACCTTGGCCTTAGCCTTGATCTCTTGAGCCTTGGAAGCACCACATGAGACCCAACAATCTTCACCTTGGTGCTTCCGGTGATTCTTGTTAGAATAACTCTAGGTAATTGCACTCGATTGGCTTTTCACATGGCTTTTAAGGAGAAAAGGTTCACATATTAGAATAGATTTGGTATAGTACTAAGAAAGTGACAAAAAGGCAATGAAGAGTAATATAATTGTGAGGCCCAACCTCACAGTAAGCTAGCCTAGCCATCAGCCTGGTTTGATGTGAAGGAGGCTCGAAGACTTGTTCCAAAAAGGAATCAAGATTGAACAGATGAAAGATTATATAACTCATGGTTGAACATATTGATTTTAATGTAAGTTATGCTTGGTTGATTTCAATATCACATGATTTTATGTATTTTTGATTTGAAGAACATGAATCATGATATTGGAATAAAAAGAGTTTTAATTCAAGATGCATATGGACTCATTACCTAATTATATCTAAGCATCCCATTAGTGGGGGGTTATATATTGATATGTCGACATCCATAAGTGGAAGTTATGCATCCATACGTTGATATCCAATCAATTAAAATAATGTACTAATAAATCGATATTCTATCAGTGGACATTATGTACTGGTATATCAATACTTTATTAATAGATTATGCCTTAGTATGTTGTTATCTTGTTAGTGAAAATTTTTTGATTAAACCATATCTATTATATTATTTTTGGACTAGTTCAACCACAATTTTGACATGTCTACCAGGATTGGTGGAATTTCCAATCTAAAGAAAGAGATCATGATTTTTTTTGGTCGGCAAAAAAAGAAAAAAAAAACCCACCCTCCCTCCTCTCTCTCTCTCCTCACCTCTAATCCCTTTACCCTAGAAAAAGAAGGTACCACGAAACCTGATGTGGCAAGCTACTAACATAGCACCCACATCCGACACAGCTGGTTAATGAGATGGTGGAGAGCGCTACTAGGCCAGCTCCTGACCGAGGTGAGCTCCCAGCCAAGGTGAGCTCCCGACCGAGGTGAGCTCCTGACCAAGGTGAGCTCCCGACTGAGGTGAGCTCCTGACCTAGGTGAGCTCCCATTCGAGACAAGTTCCCAGCCGAGGTAAGCTCCTAGTCGAGATAAGCTCCTGACCGAGATGAGCTCCCATCCAAGGTGAGCTCTCGTCCAAGGTGAGCTCCCAATCGAGGTGAGCTTCCAACCGATATGAGCTCCCATCCGAGGTGAGCTCCCATCTGAGGCCAGCTCCTATCCAAGGCAAGCTCCCAATCGAGGTGAGCTTCCATCCGAGGTAAGCTCCCATTCGAGGTGAGCTCCTAGCCGAAGAGAGCTTCAATCTAGTAAAGCTCTCAGCTGGACCAAATCCCTGAATGCAAGAAGACAATTCCCCAGCCATGGCAGAAGGAATAATAGAAAGTGAGACATGACCCCTAGAGGATAGACATGAAAGAAGCCCAAATAGTCACACAATGGCATGATATCGCCATCTCCATCGGATCGACTACAACTCTCATGGGAGCATGAGCTCCACCAAGGCTCCAAGCTTGCAGCACACCGCCCGCACCCCTTGCAAGAGGAGTGCTCCACCAGGGCTTAAGGCCCTGTAGTATGCCATTTGCACCCCTGCAGGAGGAGTGCTCTATCGGGGCTCCAAGCCCTATGGTATACCATCTGCATCCTCTACAGGAGGAGTCCTCTACTGGGGCTCCAGGCCCTATAGCATCCAGCTTGTGCCCTTCGTAGGGGATCGCTCCACCAGGGGGTAGCTCCACCATAGTATCTTGTGCACATGAACCCATGTTTTGGTGCATGCTCATTCATGGAAATTAAGTCATGTTGGGGTGCTTCTAGATACGGTGGATTGTATATGCAAGTAATGAGTAGGTCAATAAGGAATCGATCACTCCTAGTAAGAGGAGAAGTTATCCCATGTGATCTCTTTGAATGATGACTCAGGAAGTCTTTGATCAAAGTATGATGAGATTAGATAGGGTTTCTAATCTTTTATCGATCGAGTCTTCATTATCAAATTAAGATTTGAAAGGATTAAGTGCTAGGGTTTGATATTTATCCATGCCCATCACTTAATCAGGATAAAGTGAGATCGAAGTATTGAATTGCATGGTAACTTTTCACTGAAAGGTATTTTGATAATTTCTATCAAATTCCTCATCTTCTGGGTAGGCATGACACGTTGCTAGACATCAATCATGTCTTGTAGATTTTCATGAATCAATTCGATTGGATTTATGAGTCAATTCAGAAGTAGGTTCGAATTGGCAACTTAGGTCAGCTCAATTTGACCTAATTAGGTCAATCAGGTTCGATTGGATCGAATCAGCTTGGACATAAACCTACTACTGGCTAGATGTGAAATTCAAAAGGTCACACACATTAGGGAATTGTCCAAGAAAGTCAATTATATTTTTATTAAGGTCATGGGATCCTAATTGGCTAGCTAATTGACATACTAGCATATGTTGGATAACCCGACTCCTAACCCAATTGGATTAGGTCAGCTTGATTTTTATTTGGGCTAACCAATTTAAGTGAAACTTAAATTGAATAGAGTCCTAAGTGGGGCATCCTAATTCAGTATTTATCTGGATTTTATTAAGCTTTATCTTGGATTTATGGGAGAGTACTTCATGGCATGGACTCTTGGCACCAAGATAATATTTGTGCCAAGAATAAATATGTAGAAGGACTATGCTAATGAAACATAGATCCTAGATAAAACCAAAAGACCTCTCCCTTATCTCCACACCCAATTGGATGGGCTTTGACCAATCAAAAGAGGCTATTGGCATGAAAACAAATATGATGCATAATAAAGGGTCGCATGCCTTCATTCTTAGTGCTAAAATGAAACCAGGAGTCCTTCTGTTTGAAGGCTCCCGTATTTCTTCGATGCCTTCTTTTAGTTTTCATGCCCTTTATCTTTAATATGACTGGTTAATACCATGTGGTAGGTGGAGAAGATAGCTGGAAAAATGAAGAGACATTAATATGTCTCTTGGTGCATGATTAGATGTATCACGATATGTCCTCTCATCCAAAAGACTCCTTTTGCTTGAAGGGTCTTATCAAATAGTTAAGAAAGAGACATATCAGGCGCCCCATCCCTCTCTATAAAAGGCATCATATTTTGATGCCAAAGCATTGAGTTTTCCGTCCGAATAATACTACCTGCTATTTTACCTTCCTCCTCCTTAAGACAAGGTTTGTCTTTTTAAGACAAAGCTTGTTCTTTTAAGATAAGGCTAGTCTATTTAAGACAAGAGCCTAGGAAGAAAAATAGAAAGGATATTTAAAGTTTGAGAGAGAAGTCAGAGAGATCTCTAAGTGCCCTACAGGAGGGTAGGGGTTCCAGCAGAGGGAGAAAGTCCGAAAGGCTACCGGAAGAGTCCCAATCAAACAAGCAAACTTTATAGGAGTGCTTCCTTGGTTCGATTTCTATGTAGATCACCTCTGGAGGGCATGCACTTATGTGCCTCATGAAAATTAAGGAATGTAGCATTCCAAGTATTCCTCTATAACCCTAAAGATTTGATTTTTTAGTTGTTATGCTCAAGTGGTCCTAGGGTTTAGGGTTCCGGCCAATCAAGGTTTCGAAAATGAAAGTTTTGAAACCCAGTCTTCTGCTGCACCCTGCCCGAGGAACCCAACACCTTGAATGGGCCCTAAGCTGAGGGATGTTCCTGCCAAGGATGAGAAGTATACATATGTCCTCACCCTGAGATCCAAGATCCTAATGGAGATTGAGGATGAGCACTACCTGCATCACCCTCCCCCACTAAAGCCATATGGTGGATGCAACAAGTCCTAATATTATCAGTTCCACTATGACCATGGCCATGACATCAAGGAATACTGCAACCTGAAGAAGGAGATCGAGGAGTTGATCAGGCGATGCTACCTCAAGAAGTTCATGGGAGGAAGAGCTCTGCTCGAGATCCAGGACATCAAGACCTGCCATGCTGCCATTGACAACCAACCCACGAAGAAGCCGATCGGGATGATTTCTTGGAGGGCAAGGCAAGAACTGAAGAGAGTTAGGGTGAGGGAGAGGGCTGATGTCATGCTCTCCTTCATGGAAGAGGAGCAAGCTGGGGTGCAAAACCCAAATAATGTGCTGTTGTCGTTGAAATGATAATAGCAAAGTAGCATATAAAAAGAATTATGGTTGATAGTAGAAGCTCAATCGATATCCTTTTTTATGATGCTTTTACAAGAATAGATCTATCCCCTAATTTACTGAGGTCGGTGTTCACACCTCTCATCAGCTTCACTGGAGATTCTGTTAGAGTTGAAGGAGAGATTACCCTCCCGATGACTATCGAGATGCCCCCTCGGCAAAGTACCATAATGGTAACCTTCATCATCGTGAGGCTCCCTTTGGCCTACAATGTGATCCTGGGATATCCTGGGCTCAACTTGCTTGATACAACCATATCAACCAAGCAGCTCCTCATCCAGTTCCCAACCCCGTAGGGGATCGGGGAGATGAAAGGGTCCTGATAGCTAGTTCTATATTACTTGCAAACTATCCCTGGAGCTCGGGGGATCGAGGAGGGCCCTACAGTCGATGAGTTAGACCAAAGAGAGCTGGAGCTGAAGGGTGGGCTAGTTGAGCACCTACTATCTTTCCCTCGGTAAGGATCCCCTGCAGATGGTGCAGGTGGGAGCACTTCTAGCTAAGGAAGACAGGACCCGCCTGCTGAGCTTCTTATGGGCGAACACTGATGTCTTCGCCTGGACCACAGCGGGCATGCCCAAAATCCCCTCAGAGGTGATCACCCACAAGCTGAATATTGATCCTAACAGCCATCCGATCTAGTAGAAGAAGAGAAGCTTTACCTCAGATAGGGAAAGGGCAATAGACGAGGAGGTCGAAAAACTCCTCACTACGGGCTTTGTTTGAGAGGAGTTGTACCCTGGCTGGCTAGAAAATATGGTCATGATCAAGAAGGCCAACGAGAAGTGGAGGATCTGCATTAACTATACTATCTCAACCAAGTATGCTCGAATGATAGCTTCCTGTTATCCAAGATTGACCAGCTTATAGATGCAACTTCAGGGCACAAGCTGCGCAGCTTCATGGATGCATTCTCTGGGTACAACCAGATCCGCATGCACCCAGAGGATGAAGAGCACATGGTATTTATGAATAATAGGGGTACATTTTGCTATAAGGTGATGCCATTCAGCTTCAAGAATGCTGGGACAATATACTAGCATTTGGTCAACAAGGTTTTTAAGGATCAAATAGGCTGTAATATACAGGACTATGTGGATGACATGCTCGTCATGAAAGGTCGGGAGTTGGACCACATCACTGACTTGGCAAAGGCCTTCGATAACCTCCATCTCCACTGGATGAAGTTGAACTCGACAAAGTGTGCATTCGACATCATGATGGGAAAGTTCCTAGGCTCCATGGTTACCCAGCGGGGGATTGAGGCCAATTCAGAGAAGATTTAGGAGATCGTAGACATGAAGGACCCCACCTCTAAGAAGGAGGTCTAGTGCCTGACCGATCGCATCGCCACCCTCAGCCGGTTCATTTTGCACTTTGTCGAATGCTACCAACCATTCTTCAAGGCGCTATGCAAGATGCATGACTTTGCCCGGATAGAAAAGTATTGGGAGGCATTCGTGGGGCTGAAGAAGCTCCTCGCCTCCCCCTGTTGATTTCCATGCTGGAGGCTAGAAAGGAGCTCCTCCTTTACTTGGTAGTCTCCCCAGGAGCAGTCAACTTGGTGCTAGTCTACATCGATGGGGACGATCTTCAGAGGCCAGTCCACTATACTAGCAAGCTACTACACGATGCAGAAAACAAGTACACTCGATCTAAAAAAAATATTTTTGCACTTATTATGTCCCAGGCCCTACTTTCAAGATCATCTTATCGCGGTCCTTACTGACCAACCCCTGAGGACTATCTTGAGTTGTCCGGATATCTCGGGGTGCTTAGCCAAGTGGGTAGTGAAACTTAGCAAGTTTGACATCTCCTACCACCCGAGGCCATCCCAGAAAGCCAAGGTCTTGGCCGACTTCCTGGTGGAATGCACCTGGATGGACGAGGACTCAGAGGAGGCCCCTACCAAGTCCAAGCAGGACGTAGCTGTAGGAGATGGCATGGATCCTTTTGGCTTTGGCTCTTTAATTTTGATGAATAACAAAACATTGAGTATATGTTTGGACTAATATTTCAATTGGAGTATGAATTTCAGGCCTCATGTACTTCATTTTCTCCCACAAAAAGGTATCGAGTTTACTATTTTGAAAGTAAGAAGATTTTCACATTTGTTTGAGCTTCTTACCTTGGAACACTGTCAAAACAACTTCTTTGGTCTTCATGAAGAACCACCAAATGGGTTAATGGACAAATTATTAAGGAATTCAAGTTTGGCATGATTTTTTGGATGGCACAGGATCAAGTGTTGAGTCAAGAGGTCGACTCACCAGCCAAGTGTCGACTCACAAGGTCGACTCATGAAGAAAATTTAGAAGTTTCAGAAGACCGACACACAAAGTTTCAGGGGCACACTTCAAGTATTGACTCATGAGGTCAACTCACATTTCAAGTGTCGACTCATGAGGTTGACTCATCGTTTGAGAAAAATTCTAGAACAGAACTTCAAGTTTTCTAGATTCTGCTTCAAGTGTCGACTCATGTACCAAGTGTCAACTCATGAGGTCGACTCAAGGTCTAATGGCTAGTTTTTCAGAATTTCAGACTTACTTCCAAACGGTTCCAAACGGCTACTTTTTGAATTCTAATGGTCTTCAATGGTCTTTTCAATGGATTTGAGGTATTTAACACTTACCAAACCTCATAAAGAAGACAAGGAAGAGTAAATTCATATGAGATAAACTCCAATCATTTGAAAAGACAAGAAGAGTGTTTAAAGAGATTCCCTTGCAAAAGTCTTCTATTTTTGAGTTGTTAAGGTTTCAAGTGTCTATCCATAATTGTGCATTCAAGAGATTCTAAGGAGAAGTCAACTCAAGCAATCAAGAGAGCTTCAACGATCTTCATTTCAGCTCATTTTAGGAGCTTTTATTGTGCTCTTTTATTATATTATTATTCTTGCTTTGTTGACCTAGCTTTCAAGATTTTTGAAACTAGGTTGTAAAGGTTGTTGGTGAGCCAAAGGATAAAACCAACTAGGATTTGACTTGTGAGCCCAAAGATAAAACAAGTTGTAAAGGTTGTTGATGAGCCTAAGTAATAAAACCAACTTAGATTTTGACTTGTGAGCCTTTGAAAACAAGTCGGCTGTAATCTTGAAGAGATTATAGTGAAATACCCAAGGGATAGCTTGGGAGTGGATGTAGGTACTTAGAGTGCACTGAACTACTATAAATCCTTGTGTTTGTGTGTGATTGCTTTCTTTATTACTTGCTCTTTAATACTTGCATTTAATTTACTATTATTCGCTGCATACTTCTTAGAGCTAAATAACTTTGTTTCATAAATACTTCAAGACCAGCACATAATTGTTTTAATTTTTCAAAAGACCTAATTCACCCCCCCTCTTGGGCTCCATTTCTGGGCAACAATCCTCCATGTTGATGGTGCATCCAGCTCAGGACTCAGGAGGGAGTGGAGTCGGACTCATTCTTGACAACTCTGATGGAGTGGTCACCGAGTATGCACTGTAATTTCTTTTTAAAGCAACAAATAACTAGGATGAGTATGAAGCACTCCTTGTGGGTCTAAGGGTATCCTGTGAGCTGGGCATAACGAGCTTGAAGGTCTTTATGGATTCGCAGCTCATGGAGGGCCAAGTCTCTAGCGAGTTCGAAGCTCGAGATATTATGATGGTGAAGTACTTAGATCTAGTATGCTTATACACAATGAGCTTTTGGTGCTTCATCATCTTCCACAACTCTCGTGGAGAGAATGCCCGCATCAATGCCCTCTCCAGACTTGCTATCTTGTTGGACTTGTTACTTGGGCGCACCTTCATTGAATATTTGGAGGCCCCCAGCCATGAGGTCATGAGTGAGGTCCAGCAGGTTGCTCTTGAGGCAAGCTAGATGGATCCCTATATCAGGTATATAACTAACAACATCCTGGCCGAAGATCACATGAAGGCCAGCCTTCTAAAGTAGAAGGCTGCTCGCTTCGTGCTAATGGACGAGTAGCTTTACCGAAGATCCTACTCCTACCCCCTGTTGAAGTGCTTAAGACCTTCAGAGGCCACTTACATTCTCCAGGAGATACATGAAGGCATCTATGAAAATCATGCGGGGGGCAAGGCACTGACTCATAAAACCCTTAGGTAGGGTTACTATTAGGAGACTATATCGAAAGACACGGTCGAGTTCATGCAGAAGTGAGATCACTGCCAACAGCACACCCACATCCAACACCAGTCGCCTTCCCCGCTATCCCAACTCTCTTCCCCCTGGCTATTTGCCCAATGGGGGATCGACATCCTGAGACCATTTTTCTCAGCATCTGGTCAGTGGAAGTACTTGATTGTAGCCATCGATTACTTCACCAAGTAGGTGGAGGCCAAGCCCTTGGCATGGATCACCGAGTGCAAAGCAAGACCCTTCCTCTGGAAGTTGATCATCTATTACCTCGGACTGCCCCATGCTATCATCATGGACAATGGGTGGCAGTTTGATAACCAGGCATTCAAGGAGTTTTGTGCCGACCTGAACATCTGCCACTACTTCATGCCAGTGGCCCACCCATAAATCAATAGAGAGGCTAAAGTGATAAATTGAACCATTCTCCAAGGTCTTTGGCATTAAAGTTGTGATCCGGTTGACATGGGCATGCCCATGCTATGGGTGGAGCAGTATGATGAAGTAAGCAATCCAACATGCCTCCTCCTCAACCTCGATCTGCTGGATGAAATAAAAGACAAGGCTTGACTTCGCATGGCAGCGTATCGACAACAAGTGGCATGCTAGTACAACTCTCGCTTGAGGCCCAAAGCCTTCCACCTAGGAGATCTTATCCTAAGACATGCATAAGCCTCCTAGCCTGGCCAATGTGGCAAGCTATCCCCATACTAGGAAGGCCCCTATAGGATGGTTGAAGCTTTGTCCTAGGGAGCCTACCGAATCACCAAACTTGATGGTGCTCAGCTTTCTTGAACGTGGAACACTACAAATTTGAGGATGTACTACCAATGATGTACACCCTTGCTCAAGAATGAAATGGAATGCTCCTTTGGTGGCATAGTTTGATTTCGCCTCTCCAAAGTGTGCTCGTCCATCGTACCTCAGGTCCAGCGACGGAAGCTGGAAGCTCTAAAGCCCCGTACTTATCCGTCAAATCCTAGGTTCGGTGAAGGAAGCCGGGAGCTCCAAAGCCCTACACTCATCCATTAGACCCCAAGTCTGGTGAAGGAAGCCGGGAGCTCCAAAGCCCCGCACACATCCATCATAACCCAGGCTAGTGAAGGAAGCCTGGAGCTCCAAAGCCCCACACTCATCCGTCAGACCCCAGGCCAGTGAAGGAAGCAAGGAGCTCCAAAGCCCCACACTTATCCATCGAATCCCAAGTCTGGTGAAGAAATCTCGAAGGTCCAATGCCTCGTACTCATCCATCGGATCCCAAGTCTGGTGAAGGAAGTCGAGAGCTCTAAAGTGCCGCACTCATCCATCAGACCCTATGTCTAGTAAAGGAAGCCAAGAGCTCCAAAGCCCCGCACTTATCCATCGGACCCCAGGTCCGACGAGGGAAGTCGAGAGCCCCAAAGCCCTGCACTCATCCGTCAGACCCCAGGTCAGGTGAAAAAAGTTAAGAGCTCCAAAGCCCCACACTCATCCATCAAACCTCAGGTCTAGCGAAGGAAGCCAAGAGCTCCAAAGCCCTGCACTCATCCATCAGCTCCTGGGTCTGGTGGAGAATGACAGGAAGCCTGACAGCACTGCCCCTTCGGACATCCTACTTCACAGCCCGGTTATCTCACCAAAAAAATTAAAGGGAAAACTCAACCTGAAAGAAAGAAAAATTTCATTCATCAAAAATCGTTTTACAAGTCTTGGGCCCCCCGACAGGCCGAAGAGCCCCATGAAGAGTACAAGGTAAAACACAAAAAAAAGGAAAGAGAAAGGAGAAGAAGGCTCTATGCCGCTCATGGCTCTAGAGGCGGGGCAGAGGGGCCCGTTACATCTCCTCTCCCCTCGGCATCGTCCGACATGATGTCCTACAGGTCTAGATGGTCGAAGGTCAGCACCACTTTCTTCTTGCATTCTTTGAAGCCTTTGTAGAATGCATCGTAGATGGCTTCGCTAACATCATCCTCAAACTCTTCTAAGGCCTTGTATTGTACGATAGCTTGGGCCACTTCTTCTCTCACTACAGGTGTGCACCTTTTCTTCTATGGTTGCAGTCCAAGATTCTGAGAGATCCTGCTACATCCGGAGGGTGTATAGCTCCCCATCCTGGCAGAGAACCATGGCCATAGAATCCACCAGATGGTTCTCCAAGTCATGGAAGAGCTCCTCTTGCTTCATAGCCTTGGCCTCACGATCCTCTACCCGGTCTTGGAGCTCCTTGATGGTGTCCCTGGAGGCCTCGAGCTCGGTCTCTAGTGACTTCACCTACACTTCCAGGTCAACTAGGGCTCAGGCCTTGGTCTTCATAGCCTCGACCCTGGTGTGGGACTCCGTGTCCCGCTTGACCATCCCCAGGCAGCAATCCCTCACTAGGAAGGCATCCCGGGCCACCTGCAATCAAAACCAAAGAAGGATTGGCATGGAGTTCTACTGTCCCCTGAACCCATAATCCAATCAAACGATGGAGGACTTCTAATGATCAACTAGGGGAGGATCTCGATGATGATTTCCCTTGGTGTTTGACCGGATCTCTTCCGGCAATCCCGAGGCTGCAAGATGAAGCCAAGCAGCCTTTCCGGCAGACTCGCATCGAGCATCACTATTGCATTGGCCGGGACCATGGTAGTGGCCTTGAGCACCCCCGGTGGAGGCGTGGAGGAGGTCGAGGGCATTTAGAGGTTTTTGAAAGTGGGAGAGTAGATATTATGTTTGGCCTTTTGTTCATCAAACACCAATTAATCAATCAATTTTGTAATGGTAAGAAGAAAGGAAAAGGCTTTTTTTAATTTAATTTATTTTTTTCTCATATTTTAAGATTGAATGAAAATGGAGACCCTTTGTATATTGATTTTCTTGAATAAATAGTAGATGAAATTTGCGTTAAAAATTAAATTTTTTTTTTTGTTATTCCTTGTTAATAAACCGTCAACTTATCCTCCGAGTTTCTTGATTACCTTAAAGAAAAGGGAATCATCTCTGAATGGACTCCTCCTTACACACCACAATTAAATGGTGTTGCTGAAAGGAGAAATCGTACTTTATTAGATATGGTACGGTCCATGATGTGCTTCACAGACTTACCTGTTTCTTTCTGGGGATATGCCTTGGAAACAGCGGCTAATATTTTAAATAGAGTACCGTCCAAATCTGTATCTAGCACTCCATATGAGTGCTGGAGGGGAAAGAAACTCAATCTTAAGTATCTTAATATATGGGGATGTCTAGCCTATGTCAAAAGAAATTTTGGACATAAGCTTGATGTTAGAGCAGAAAAGTGTCTATTTGTTGGATATCCTAAAGATAGTATAGGATATCTGTTCTACCACCCTACTGAACAAAAGGTTTTAGTCAGTAGGCATGCTACATTTATGGAGAAAGAGTTCATCCTACAAAAGGGCAGTGGGAGAAATATTGAACTTGAAGAAGTTCAACAAATAGATACATCTCAACCAAATCATAACACAGTTAGTATAGAACCTGAACACACCACTCCTATCCGTAGGTCTGATAGGGTGCGACATGCACCTGAGAGGTATGGGTTCATTATTGAAAATAATGAAGCCCGAATCATTGATAATGATGAGCCTCTAACATATACGGATGCTATCATGAGTAGTGACTCAGACAGATGGCTGGAAGCCATGAGATCCGAAATGGACTCCATGTATGTCAACCAAGTCTGGACTTTGGTTGATGCACCAGAGGGTGTTAACCTTATTGGATGCAAATGGGTCTATAAGAAAAAGATTGGGGTAGATGGCCAAGTTGAAACTTATAAAGCCAGATTAGTGGCTAAGGATTTCAGACAAAAACAGGGAATATATTATGATGAAACATTTTCTCCTGTTGCCATGCTCAAATCTATTCAGATCATGCTTGCTATAGCAGCAAATAATGATTATGAAATCTGGCAGATGGATGTGAAAACCACATTCCTCAATGGTTTCCTTGAAGAAGAGGTTTATATGTCACAGCCAGAAGGTTTTGTCTTGGAGACTAAACCTAATTAGGTATGTAGGCTGAAGAAATCTATTTATGGATTAAAGCAAGCATCTAGGAGTTGGAACATCCGATTTGATAAGACAGTCAAAGAATTTGACTTTATCAAAAATGAGGATGAACCTTGTGTGTACAAGAAGACTAGTGGGAGTACCATAGTTTTCTTGGTTCTGTATGTAGATGACATACTCCTCATTGGGAATGATATCCCAATGTTACAATCAGTCAAGGTATGGTTATCTAAATAGTTTTCCATGAAAGACTTGGCAGAAGCATCTTATATACTAGGCATAAAGATCTATAGAGATAGATCTAGGAGGATGCTAGGTTTATCCCAGTCTAGGTACATTGACTAAGTGCTAAAAAGATTTAGCATGGAGGAAAGTAAAAGAGGTTACTTACCTATTGGTCATGGCATACATCTTTCTAAAAAGATGTCTCCAAAGACACCTGAAGAAAGAAATAGAATGAATTCTATTCCTTATGCTTCGGCAGTAGGGTCTATTATGTATGCTATGTTATGTACTAGGCCTGATGTAGCATATGCCTTAGATATAGCCAGCAGGTTTCAGGCTGATCCAGGAGAGGATCATTGGAAGGCTGTGAAAAATATTCTTAAATACTTAAGAAGAACTAAGGATATTTTTCTAATATACTGAGGATCTGATCTTAAACTAGAAGCTTATTCAGATTCTAGTTTTCAATCAGATCCTGATGACAGCAAATCTATATCTGGATATGTTTTTACCCTAAATGGAGGAGCTGTAAGCTGGAAGAGTTCTAAATAGCAAACTGTAGCTGACTCAACAATTAAGGCAGAGTACATTGCTGTTAGAGAAGCTACCAAGGAAGCTGTCTGGATGAAGAAGTTCATATCAGAGTTGGGCGTAGTTCCTGAGATTGAAGGTCCAGTATCACTTTACTGTGATAATACTAAGGCTGTTGCTCAAGCAAAGGAACCAAGAGCTCATCACAAATCAAAGCACGTTCTGAGATGTTTCCATCTCCTTCGAGAAATTGTTGAAAGACAAGAAGTCTGCATTAAAAGGGTAGAAACGAAGAACAACATAGCAGACCCGTTCACTAAGGCTTTATCACAGCGAGAGTTTGATCGCCACCTTGATTGTATGGGGTTATAAAGGCGATTAGCTTTAGTGCAAGTGGGAGATTGAAAAATTGTGCCCTGAAAGCCAATTGAAATATTGTATTTCGATCCCAAAATCAATGAATTGACATTATTATAATAAAGGCATTATTTTCATCATACGCTGTGTCTTTATGATTATATGATGAACCCCATAGATTAGGGCTATGGTTCTAGGGTTATGATGAGATCATACCAGTGAGACCTAAAGCCTTAAAACGCTAATCTAAAATATTCCTGGTCGATGGAACATTGAGTTGGGGATCAATGTTTCCGGCAAGACAAGCACATCCTATATATGCTTTGTGATGAGGGTGACTGATCTCACAGTCACTTGTGTTTGACACTAATTCTAGGATATGAGTGTTCATTAGAGAATGAGTTCACTGAATTGATCCAGATTGAGAATATCTAATGGAACCTTATCTGTTTGTCAATAGATAATTCTCATAGTGGGAGTAGTGCATATGGTCCTTTGACCTGAGACTACCATGGTACCTTATATATATGAATCCATACTTTGGTTCGCAATCAATCATGACATTGAGTCATGCACGAGGTGATACTGGGTATGGTGGATTGTATATGGAGGTTGTGAGTAGGTCAACAAGGAATTGATCAGCCCTAGTAAGAGGGAATTGCATCCAGCTAATTTCGATCAAATGATGGATTCAGGAAATCTTTGATCAAAGTATGAACATTATAGTTAATTTCTAATGGTTCATTAATGAATCATCATTATAAAGATTGAGCTAGGGATGAATATGAAATTGGATTTGACAAGTATCCATATTCATAATCATATTCGGGATGCAAGTTGATCAAAGGACTGAATTGCCCGATAACTCACCACTGAAGGGTATTTTGGTAATTCCACCAAAATTCCACATCTTCCGGGTAGACATGATACGTTGCTAGACATCAATCTTGTCTTGTAGGTATATGATTGAATTATGGTAATTCAAATCAGTTAATTAGAATTCGATTCTAATTGACCGAGTCGAGCTAGTTTGAGTTGACCTAAATCGGCTTAGTTGAGATCTAACTGAATTAAGTCAAATAGCACTCGGACCTACTGCTGGCTAGGTGTGGAACCCAATGGGTCACACACAAAAGAGAATTGATGAAGAATTTAATTTGGAATTAAATCATGTTTGCAGGACAAACACACTAGCATGTGTTGCAGACCCAATTTCTATTCGAGTGAGATTCGAATTTGGTTCCGAATTAGGCTTAATTGGGTTCTAATTGAACCAGATTAAGGTCTAATTTAATTTTTTGGACATTGGGCTAACCCATGGCTGAACCCAAGAAAATCAAGTGCACTGCGACTCTCTCTCCAAGCCGCCCACGCCCTTCCTCACCCGCGCGTGCCAAGAAGAAAAGTCCACGCGCGTGTGGACTTCTCTTCACACGCATGGGAAGGAAATACCGTCGGAGAAAAATCAAGAAAAGGTGGGGGCGATTTAGATCCTTGTCTGACATCCTTGGATCTGGATTTGATGGCCAAAAAAATTAAGGAGAAAGATCCGTCACTTTTCGGTCGCAAATCCATCTCCAAAAGTCGCGATTCTTCCTGAAATTTTTCCGAGAGTCCTCCTCGTCGAAAAAATGAAAATTAAATTAGAGAATCATGATTTTTTGTTGAGGGGACGCATGAGGGATGAGGGATCATGATTCCTGGGGTTTCAGAGGGTTGCGATGTTTGGAGAAAATGCCCCTCTGAAATCTATAAAAGGGTTTGGGTTCTCGTGGATTTTCTGACAGATAATAAAAGAAGAAATATACAGAGATCATATTCCTCTCCTCCTCTCTGGAATACTCCTTCCCTTTATGCTTGTTGGGTATTGTTTCCCTTACAGAGATAATCTCTGTCAAAACTCTGACCCTAAACAAGAATAAGAGGAAGGTCTTGAACGGTAAAGGAAAGGAAAAGGAAGGGTCTGTTCTTCTTCTTTTCTTCCTAGAATTAAGACTCTATTTGTCTTAATTTCTTCTTCCAATTAAATTCAAGAAAAGGAATTCAAGAAAGGGAATTCATGAAAAGAATTCAAGAAGAGGAAAGAAGGAAGAAAAGAAATTTTCAAGAAGGAATATTTCAGTCCAAAAGTCCAAGAATTGAATTCTTGAAAAAGAATTCAAGAAGAGGAGCCAAGAACAAGAAATTGTTGTCTTCATCTTTTTCTGTGGATCACCATTGGAGGGTGAATATTTGGGCACATGGTGGAGATTTAAAGTTTGGATTTTAGCAATACAGGTTAGTACTTTAATTTGAGATTAAATCTTATATATACATGTTATATGTTTTAATTATTTTAAGGAGATATTGGGTTAAGGGTTTGGTGAAGATTTCATAAAGATAAAAAATTTTGAAATCTATGTTTCCACTTTGCTACCGAACCCTACAATTTTATGTCATTTGACTTTCCCATGCATTAGTGTCCATGACTGCGAGAGTCATATGCATAACATGATTAGTAAGAAAATTTGAGCAATGAAATTAACAAGCATATGATCAACTCATATAAAAGAGCCAAAGAATTTCAGGAAGGAGACTATGTCATGGTAAGGCCAAACCTGAACAATTATATGCCCATGGTGTAGGTCATTTTCAAAATAGTAAGGAAAATTTGGACCTAATATGTGCTAGATTTACCATCCGACTTTGGTATTAGTTCCACTTTCAACAATTCAGATCTAGAAGGGTAAAGGAAGCAATAATGATACCTAGTGAGCCTTTCAAGCCTGATTTTATCTTTGAGAGTGAGCCAACCCATGAGTGTCCACCAGCCAAGTTACCGAAGCAATAAGATAGGATTGAACGAATCTTAGATAATAAGACTATCATTACCTGAAACAGGGACTATCAACGCTACTTGGTTCATTGGCAATGATGCCTTAATTCTGAAGATTTATGGATTACTTGAGAATACCTACAAAGAATCAACCAGACCAACTAGAGTATTACCAAAGTCAGACTGATTCCTACTCGATGGAGTCGAGCTCTTTTCCACCTCGAGAGAACTGATGGGACATCAACAAGAAATAAACATTTTTCAAATAATTTTCTTGATATTTTTTTTAGCTAAAATAGTGTACTTAGGATTAATGAGAACCTTGGAATGAAGCCCACCAAACCCTTGAAGACAAAGACCAATTCATGAGCTGACTCATGAAAGAAGGCCGCTAGTCCCTTGAGTCGACTCAATCCAGATCAAGACCAACTTCAAGCATGCCCAAGTCAAAGCCCAAGCAAGTCAAGATACCACCTTTTGAAGCCCATGATGCCATCTCTTAGAAGCCCATTTTATTCTTCATATGGGATACATTTTGGGAGACATGAGAAACAACACATCAAGCATTTTGAGGGGAAGCATGGGACCACTCCTCACTCACCCAACAACCCCCTAACCAACTTGCCAAGTGGGATGCCATATCACATGACACCTAGGGCTTCACATCAGCAATTAAAAGCTATGTCAAAGCCACCTAGGTGCCACATAGCAAGTTGTTACAACATCTAACCTAGAAGTTATTTCTTGTTGCAACTATGTAACCAAAGGAGTTGGATTTAACTAGAAATTGTTAGCTAACCTAAGTCAACCTCCCCTCCTCACTTTGGATGACCCATAAGGCTATAAATAGGATCCAAGGCTCCCCTTGTAAAGCATTCCATGTATGAAATATTTTGAAAATTAATGAAGGTTTTCTTCTTGTTGAGTTCTATCTTGAGTTCTTCTTGTATGGAGTGATTTAGTTCTTCTAGTTGGAGTGATTTAGTCCTTTAAGTTGGAGTGTTTAAATTCATGTTTGAGAAGCGAATGAGAGGTCCTTTGAGTGCTTGAATGGTGGAGTGGTCCTTGCTTGATCCAAGATCCAAACATCATTTCTTGAAGGCGCCGATTTCTACTTCTTTGTTTTCCCTTTCTTCTTCTTCTTGTTTCCATTCCAATTTTGAATTCTCCTTCCATGCCTAATTTCTGATTTGATACAGGTTTTCTCTGATTTTCCTAGTCCAAGATGAAGATCTCCAAGCCAAGGATCATGGCAAAGGTGAGTCCTAAAGGTAGGGAGTGCTAGTCTTATGGTTTAGGTCTCAATCCTTGAGTGATGAGAGCTCATTCTTCCACCAAATAATTAGCCATCATTGTTGGTAGGAAAACTCTTCCTAAACTTCATTAGATCTGATCATTTGAAGGTTAACATACCGTAGTAGTGATGATTTCCTTGCCATGAAGATCCTAATCTCTATCTTGAACTAGATCTACATTTTGGGAATTGTAATTTAGATCAACTAGTCTCCTTATGAAGATTCTTTTCTTGGATTAATTTAGACCATTTATTTGATAATTAATTGCTCAAGTTTGCTTTTTGGTTAGCTTGTTAAAACCCTCCATTCATCATTTTATTTTCATCCCTTATAACCAAGCCAGAGGAGGATACTCTCATTTCATCAGTGTTATTGATGACTTATCAAGGTTCGGATGTGTATCCTATGACACACAAGTCCGAAGCCTTTGAAAAATTCAAAGAGTATCAAAGTATGGTTGAGAAATAAACTAGGCATAGTATTAAAATCCTTCAATTTGATAGAGGAGGAGAATACTTGTCTAGTAAATTTCTTGATCATCATAAAGACAAAGGAATTCTCTCTTAATGGACCCCTGCATATACACCACCGTTAAATGGTATAGCAGAAAGGAGGAACTGAACCTTGTTGGACATGGTACAGTCCATGATATGCTTCATAGATCTTCTAGTATCCTTCTGGGATTATGCCCTAAAGATTACTACCCACATACTAAATAGGGTGCCATCAAAGGCTGTTAAGAGCACTCCATATAAATTATGGAATGGGAAAAGGCCAAGTCTTAAATATTTTAAGATTTAGGGTTTCCCTGCTTATGTCAAGAATGTTTTTAGACATAAGCTAAGTGCTACGACTGATAAGTGTAGGTTTGTAGGATATCCTAAAGAAGGTATGGGTTACCTTTTCTACCACCCTACTGAGCAAAAGGTCTTTATCAGTAAGCATGCCACATTCTTGGAAAAGGGGTTTATCCAAGAAAAGGCCAATGAGAGGATATTTGAACTTGAAGAAGTTCAACCTACACCTGAAACAATTCCTCAACCAGATGTTCCTAAGATTTAGGAACAACCACAACACACACCTCCTCTACATAGGTCAGAGAGAGTATGGAGTGTACCTCTTAGATATAGCTTTGTAATTGGGAATGATAATGAAGCCAGTATCATACAGGATGATGATCCTATGACCAATACGGAAGCTGTCACGAGTGGGGACTCTGACAAATGGCTTGAAGCTAAATCCAAGATGGAATCCATGTACTATAATAATGTTTGGACATTAATTGATCTACCTAAGGGAGTAAACCCAATTGGGTGTAAATGGATCTTCAAGAAGAAGATTGGAGCAGATGGACAAGTAGAGACCTATAAGGCCAGGCTGGTGGCGAAAGGTTTCAAACAAAAATATGGCATTAACTATGATGAAACGTTTTCATTAGTAGCCATGCTCAAGTCCATTCGGATATTGCTTATGTCGGGGAACCTTGGAAATGGGAACCTTGTGGCATGGCCCGAGACATGCAATTTAGAAACTTTTTGTCGATTACATAATATAGCGAAAGCAGATAAATAATTTATCCAAGCATGTTAATCTAATTAACACAGGTTCCCTATGCAAATCTTGATGCATGTGTAGAATAATGTATGTCTGAAATCAAGCATCCATTGAATGAATAACAGAACTATTCTAGATTCACACAATGATGCAATAGATTATAATATGTCAAACATATAATCTAAAGCCATACCACAGTGATGATCACCTAGGACTGCACCAATCTATGTGAAGAGCTTCAAGTGTACCTACAAGGAACAAGATCGAGCTCTACGAGCGATGCACATGCACCACCTCTACGGGTGGTTCACGCCGTGTAGTGCAATTTCTTTCCTTCCTTCGAGGTGCTAGCCCTTCCAAAAATACTGATGGTAGTAGCGACTCCTTCTTCAACTCCTTGAAGAAGTGCAGACTCCTTCAACTCCTTGAAGGGAAATTGCTGCAATGGTGCTGGAATGGAGAAGCTTGAGAACCCTTTTCTAATGCTCTATCCCAAACCTTCAATAGAATGTATGCACTCAAGGATCCCTCCCAAAACTCACTATTCCCTTCAATAATCTCTCAGAAATCAAGATTCAAATCTTGATCTCATGAGCTATTCTCCAAAGGGACCAAGAATAGCAGCAAGAAAAGTTAGGAGAAGAACTGGGATGATCGATTCTTCCAGTAATTCATCAAGGGAGAGATTATATAAGGAAATGAGACTTTTGGGATTCAGAGGGGTTATAAGCCTCTTGGGATTCAGCAACCGTAGGTCATAAAACCCATAAATGCATCCATTAAATCCCCACAACAATTATAGAATTAAATGAAGTAGTTTCGATTTATAGTAGTTCGATAGAGAGTCGACTCGACCATTCGAGTCTACTCGGCTCAAGTCGACTTGTTCAAAATAGTCGGCTTGAACAGAAGTTTGACAACACCTTGTCAAATGAGCCTGGAATGATTTCCAATCATTCACATGCCAACAAAGCAAGAAGAAACCCTTAGTGTGTGATCCTATATGTTCAAACACTAAACCAGTAGCACGAGAACATTTCCCGTACTAGCCCAAGTCGCCATCTAGAAAAAACACCCGACATCTGGATAGGTTGAAAGTTGTAGAGCAACATAAACATGTCGAATATAGAATAGCACTGAACTTATTCCTTGAACCTCCTAATACTCTGGATGGCATAGGGTTAAACTGCCCAACCCTAATCAATCCATCTCAATATATCTCAAATAAAGAATCCTTGTAACTCCTTACAATGAATGCCTTGGCCAAGGTCTTTCTCAATCATGGCATACTAAGCATTCAATCTAAACCATTTGGAGAGATCAATCCTATCTCGATCCTACTACTGCTATATAAGTACTTGACCATACCCAGCAACCTTCAATCATCGGATTAGAATTCGGGTAGTCTGGCACCTAAGCATAGTGAGTTTCTTGCAAGCTGCCATAGTGATCTCAAGTTAGAGGAATAATTCATGTCCACATTCTAATGCAAGACTCTTCTTTGGTAAAAAGAGAATCTTGCATGAGAGTCATGCTCAGTGAAGTGTCAAACATAACACCTGATGTCATACCAGCATCTCCATGCTACTTGGTTAAGAAGACAACAAATAGATATGACATTAATGACCTACTCTCGATACACCATTATCCTGAAATAGTGTATCCTTTGGTCGTGAACCAGTTTATGAACTACACTATGCATCCTCTCTACATCGCATACAAGGTAGCTCAAAGGACATCATCATACAAGAGTTCAATTAAGAAGATGTCATGTGATGAACAAACAGAATAAACCTTTTATTCAATTCAATAATTCATATACATATACATGAGTTGCACAACCATCTACAGCCTAGATGATTGGCTTTGGAACATACATTTTTCAATAGCTTGCCATGGCTGTATACTATGATTATGAGATATGGTAAATGGATGTAAAGACTGCTTTCCTTAATGGATACCTTAAGGAAGAAGTCTATATATCATAGCCAGAAGGGTTTGTCTCAAGTGAGAGACCAAACCAAGTATGTAGGCTTAAGAAGTCCATTTATGGATTAAAACAAGCATCGAGAAGTTGGAATATCCACTTTGATGAAATAATCAAAGAGTTTGGTTTCATCAAGAATGTGGTGAACCATGTATGTACAAGAAGACAAGTGGGAGTGCCCTCGTTTTCTTGATTTTGTATGTCGATAACATACTCATCATTGGGAATGATATCCCAATGTTGTAATCAGTCAAGTCTTGGCTATTAAAGTAGTTTTTCATGAAAAATTTGGGAGAGGCATCCTATATACTAGATTAAGATCTATAGAGATAGATCTAAAATGATGCTAGGGTTATCCCAATCCAGGTACATTGACTTAGTGTTGAAGAGATCTAACATTGAAGTAAGTAAGAAAGGTTACTTACCCATGAGTCAAGGCATACACCTCTCTAAGAAGATATCTCCTAAGACACTAGAAGAGAGAGAGAGAGATTGAATTTGATCCCTTATACTTCGGCTGTTGGATCAATTATGTATGCCATGTTATGTACCAGGCCTGATGTTGCTTATGCCTTGGGCATAGTAAGCAGGTTCCAGTCTAATCCAGGAGAGGATCATTGGAAAGCTATGGAAAAACATTCTTAAGTAACTGAGAAGGATTAAAGATGTTTTTCTATTATATGATGGATCAGAGTTGAAACTAGAAGGATATACAGATTCTAGTTTTCAATCGGATTTGGATGATAGAAAATCAATATCAAAATATGTTTTCACCCTATATTATGGTGCAGTGAGTTGGAAGAGTACAAAGAAACCAACTGTAGTTGACTCAATCATCGAGGCAGAATACATAGCTGCAAGTGAAGCTACAAAAGAAGCTGTGTGGATGAATAAATTGATCACAGAATTGGGCATGATTCCTACTATAGAACAACCGGTGTCACTTTATTGAGGTAACACTGGAGTTGTTCTACAAGTTAAGGAACCAAGGTCTCATAATAAGCCCAAGCACATCCTAAGATGCTTCCACCTCATTCAAGGATAAGATGTTGTCATCGAATGAGTAGATACAAAGAATAACATAGAAGACCAATTCTCTAAAGTACTACCAAAGCAGCAGCTTGATCGCCGCTTAGATTGTATGGGTGTAAAATACAAAGATGATTGGCTTTAGTGCAAGTGGGAGATTGAAAGAATGGTGCCATAAAAGCCAATCATTGTAAGGGCATTTCTATGATCTTCCAACTCATGTATAATATTATTTATCACTAAAAGGCATATTTTGATTCATCATATTGCTGCATCTTATCAAGACTATGATGAACCTCATAGATTAGGCCAATGGAATTAGGGTTATGATGAAGATCATAATGGTGAGATCTAAGTTCTTATAAACCCTAATCTAAAATATTCCTCGTCATTGGATAATCGATTCGGGGATCGATGAATCCAGAAAGACTAGCACATCCTATGTATGCTCGATGGAGAGGGTGGTTGGTCTCACTGCCACTTGTATAGAGATACTAATACAAAGATATGGGTGCTCATTGTTGGGTTCGGGAACCAGTGCGGAAGTGTGGATTTCAAAATTTTATGAAATCAGGTCCGAACCCTAATCCCAAAATCTCCTTATTAGCAATTAAAACTGTAACTACATGCATGTCCAAATTTAAACATAGTTTAGATACTAACCTCAGATCGCTATTTCCAGTCTGATGTAGAAATAAACTCCAAATTGAGTAACCTTTTGAACACACCAGGCGTCCACTTGTCCGCCCTCCGATGGTGATCCACACGGGCAGATGATCAAGATAGTGACTCCTTAATTGGGTTCCTTCCAATCAAGTTCTACCCCAAGAACTTGATATATGGGCTATTGGCTAGGACTCCTCTAGCCAAACTGGGACTAAACCTTCTCTCTTACCCTTCTCCTAGTCTTTTAGCAACTTTGGCCCCTTAAGACACTCTTGTCTTAAGAATAAGCCCTTGTCCTAAAATGAGACAAGGCTTGTCTTGGAGGGAGAAGAAAATTAAGACAAGATTGTCTTAATGTAAGAAAGAAAGAAAGGAGAGGCGCCTTCTTCCTTTACCGTCGGAGAGTTTCTCTCTCTGACTCTCCTTCTGTTCTGAGATTCGACAGAGCCTAGGCTCTGTAAAGGAATCAAAGAGGAAAGAGAGGAGGGGGAAACAATCTTCTGGAGAGGGAGAGGGAAAAAGAAGCAAGGCTTCGCCGTAGAAAATCTGGAATAATTTTCACGGTGAAGTCTTCTCCTTAAATAGGTGACAGAGAGGCGCCTTCTCACCTGTTAATCATCCTCTCACATCCCTCTCTCCCTTCTCACGTCCTTTCCCTTTATCTCACGGCCCTTGGGATTAATCTCACGGCCTTTGGGATGGGAAGACGCGAAGAAGGATCGCGAAAAACACAGAAGGGCGCGCGCAGAAAGAAGAGTCGCGCCCTTCGGTGTTTTTCCTTTTCTTTTTCACGGTAATTCTATTTTTGAAGAGTCCACGCCTAGGTGGACTCTGATCCATGCCTCATCAGCCAAAAGACGCCGACTTCCTATCTTTTTCTCACGTAGAAACGCCGCTTAGAGAGTCCACGCGCGCGTGGACTCTTCTCCTTGCGCGCGCGCGTGGGAAAAGAGGGGAAAGGGCTTAGGCGATGTGGGAAAGGGGTTTAGCCTCTTAGGTTAGCCCAATTGCTAGCCTACTATTAACCCAAAGTCTTGAATCTTCAATTAGATTCAGACCGGAAGGAATTTGGATCTAAAAAAGACCAAATCGGAACCCTAACTCGAATCCGATTCAAGTAGAAGCCATGGTTTGCAACACATGCTAGTGTGTTCATCTGCAAACGAGATTTAATTCCAAATTAAAACCTTGATTATCTGTCCTAAGTGTGTGACCCATTGGGTTCCATACTTAGCCAGCAGTGGGTCCGAGTGCAAGTTGACCTAATTTGATCAGAACTCATTCTAATCGATTTAGGTCAAATCGAGCTAACTCGAGTCAGTCGATTAGGACTCCTCCTAATTTGTGATCCAATTAAACCATTTAATTTGATCAACCCACAAGACAAGATTGACGTCTAGCAACGTGTCATGTCTACCCGGAAGATATGGAAATTCTGGTGTAATTCCAAAACTACCCTTCAGTGGAAAGTTCCCGTACAATTCGATCCTTCAATCATCTTGCATCCCGAATATAACTATGGATATGGAATCATGTCAAATCCAGTTTATACTCATTCCCAGCTCAGTCATACACTAATGATTCAATTAATTTGATATTAGAAATCATTTCTAATATCTGTACTTTGATCAAAGATTTCCTGAATCATCATCTGACCTAATTTGGCTGGATGCAATCTCCTCCTACTAGGAGTGATCAATTCCTTGTTGACCTACTCATTTCCTTCATATACAATTCACCACACCCAGCATCAACCTTGTGCATGACCCAGTGTCATGAATGAGATTGAACCAAAGCATGGGTTCATGTACATAAGGTATTATGGTAGTCTCAGGTCATAGGACTACTTGTACAACTCCCACTATGAGAAACATCTATTGACATGCAGCTAAGGCTCCATTAGATGTTCTCAAACTGGATCTATTCAGTGAACTCATTCACTAATGAGCACCCACATCCTTGTATTAGTGTCCTACACAAGTGACTGTGAGAGCAGTCACCCTTTTCAGCATACATAGGATGTGCCAGTCTTACCGGAAACCCTGATCCCCAACTCAGGGTTCCTATGACTAGGAATATTCTAGATTAGGGTTTTAAGGCCTTAGATCTCACTGGTATGATCTCATCACAGCCCTAGGACCATAGCCCTAACCTATGGGGTTCATCATATAATGACACAGCGAATGATGAAAAATTAATGCCTTTATTAACTTGTCAATTTACAATGGTCTGGGAGATACAAATATTGGCTTATAGGGCATAATCCTTTCAATCTCCCACTTGCACTAAAGCCAATCGCTCTTATTCTTTAACCCCATACAATCGAGGTGGCGATCAAACTCCCGCTGTGGTAGAGCCTTAGTGAACGGGTCTGCTATGTTGTTCTTTGTATCCACTCTATTGATGCAGACTTCTTGTCTCTCGATTATCTCTCGGACAAGATGGAAGCGTCTCAGAATGTGCTTGGACTTGTGATGGGCTCTCGGTTCCTTAGCTTGAGCAACTGCTCCAGTGTTATCACAATAGAGTGGCACCGGGTTCTCAATCTCAGGAACTACTCCCAACTCTGTGATGAATTTCTTCATCCAGACAGCTTCCTTGGCGGCTTCACTGACAGCTATGTACTCTGCCTCGGTAGTTGAGTCAGCTACAGTCTGCTGTTTAGTGCTCTTCCAACTTACTGCTCCACCATTCAAGGTAAAGACATACCCTGAAATGGATTTACTATCATCTGGGTCTGATTGAAAACTTGAGTCTGAATAGGCTTCTAGTTTAAGATCAGATCCTCCGTATATTAGAAAAATATCCTTAGTCCTTCTCAGGTACTTAAGAATATTTTTCACAGCCTTCCAGTGATCCTCTCCCGGATCAGCCTGAAATCTACTGGCTACACCCAAGGCATATGCCACATCAGGCCTGGTACATAACATAGCATATATAATCGACCCTATAGCCGAAGCATAAGGTATAGAATTCATTCTATTTCTTTCTTCAGGTGTCTTAGGAGACATCCTCTTAGAAAGACGTATGCCATGACCAATAGGTAAGTAACCTCTTTTACTTTCCTCCATGCTAAATCTCTTTAGCACCTGGTCAATGTACCTAGACTGGGACAAGCCTAGCATCCTTCTTGATCTTTCTCTATAGATCTTTATACCCAGTATATAGGATGCTTCTCCCAAGTCTTTCATGGAAAACTGTTTCGATAACCACACTTTGACTGATTGTAACATTGGGATATCATTCCCAATAAGAAGTATATCATCAACATATAGAACTAAGAAAACTATGGCACTCCCACTAGTTTTCTTGTACACACAAGGTTCATCCTCATTTTTGAAAAAATCAAATTCTTTGACTGTTTTATCAAATCGGATGTTCCAACTCCTGGATGCTTGCTTTAATCCATAAATGGATTTCTTTAGCCTACATACCTGATTAGGTTTAGTCTCCAAGACAAAACCTTCTGGCTGTGACATATAAACCTCTTCCTCAAGGAAACCATTAAGGAATGCAGTTTTTACATCCATTTGCCAGATCTCATAATCATGATATGCTGCTATAGCAAGCATAATCCGAATAGATTTGAGCATGGCAACAGGGGAAAAAGTTTCATCATAATCTATTCCCTGTTTTTGTCTGAAACCCTTAGCCACCAATCTGGCTTTATAAGTCTCAACTTGGCCATCTACCCCAATCTTCCTTTTATAGACCCATTTACACCCAATAGGGTTAATACCCTCTGGTGCATCAACCAAAGACCATACTTGGTTGACATACATGGAGTCCATCTCGGATCTCATGGCTTCCAGCCATCTGTCTGAGTCTCTACTCATGACTGCTTCCGTATAGGTTAGAGGCTCATCATTTTGAATGATTTGGGCTTCATTATTTTCAATTATGAACCCATACCTCTCAGGTGCCTGTCGCACCCTATCAGACCTACGGATAGGAGTGTGTTCAGGTTCTATATTAACTATGTTGTTACTTGACTGAGAAGTGTCTATTTGTTGAATCTCATTAAGTTCAATATTTCTACCAGTGCCTTTTTGTAGGATGAATTCCTTTTCCATAAAAGTGGCATGCCTACTGACCAAAACCTTTTGTTCAGTAGGGTGGTAGAACAGATATCCTATACTATCTCTAGGATATCCCATAAATAGACATTTGTCTGCTCTAGCATCTAGTTTATGTCCAAAATTTCTTTTTACATAGGCTGGACATCCCCATATCTTAATATACTTAAGATTGGGCTTCTTACCTCTCCATAATTCATATGGAGTGCTAGAAACAGTTTTAGATGGTACTCTATTCAAGATATAAGTTGCTGTTTCCAAAGCATATCCCCAGAAAGAAAAAGGTAACTCCGTGAAGCACATCATGGACCGTACCATATCCAATAAAGTACGATTCCTCCTTTCAGCAACACCATTTAATTGTGGTGTGTAAGGAGGAGTCCATTCAGAGATGATCCCCTTATCTTTAAGGTGATCAAGAAACTCAGTGGATAAGTACTCACCTCCTCTATCTGATCGGAGGATCTTTATACTTTTTCCTGTCTGTTTCTCTACCATACTTTGATACTCTAAAAATTTTTCAAAAGCCTCGGACTTATGTTTCATTAGATACACAAATCCATACCTTGAAAAATCATCAGTAAATGTGATGAAGTATGAGTATCCACCATAGGCTTGAGTTGTTATAGGCCCACATACATCTGTGTGTATGAGTCCCAATAACTCTTTTGTTCTTTCTCCATGTCTACTAAATGGAGTCTTGGTCATCTTATCCATGAGACATGATTCACAAGTTCCTAATGACTCATAGTCATAAGGATCAAAGAAATTTTCTTTGTATAACTTGTTAATCCTAGTCTCACTAATATGTCCAAGTCGACAATGCCAAAGTAAGGTATTGTTTACATCATCTCTTTTCCGTTTGTTAGAAACATGAAAAATATTGTCATTAGTGGAAAGAGTTAATAGACCATTGCAGAATATGCCATAACATATAATTTCATTAGATAAAGAAATTGAGCAGCCACTGCTCATTACATTCATAGTATATCCTTGTTTAAGTAACAAGGGTACAGATATGATATTTCTAATGATTTTTGGCATATAGTAACAATTCCTTAGCTCCAAGATCTTCCCTGAAGGTAACTTCAAAATATAAGTCCCTACAGCTTCTGCTTGGATGGGGTCCCCTCCAGCACCGTAGAGCTCAAAGTTACCTTCCTTCAATACTTTAAGCCCCTGAAGTCCCTACAATGATTTGCAGATGTTATGACCACAGGCGGTATCCAACACCCAAGTATTTGAAATGGAAGAATCTAATGACAAAATAATATGAACTTCTTTCATACCTTTTGGTGCCTCTGATGCACCAGGCTTCAAACTTGCAAGGTAAACCTTGCAGTTTCTTTTCCAATGACCCGGCTTGCCACAATGAAAGCAGGTCATCTGTCCGGAGGCCTTCTTTCCTTTCTTCTTCTTAATGCCCCCTTTGGGATTCATCCTCTTACTGGAACCCCTTTTGCCTGTCTTCTTCTTATCCATAAGAAGAACTGGAGCCTTATTTTTCTTTACATGGCTCTCTGCTGTCTTCAACATATTCAACAGCTCAGGCAAGGAAGAATTAAGTTTGTTCATATGGTAATTAAGAACAAACTGTGAAAATGACTCTGGGAGTGATTGCAAGATCAAGTCTTGATTCAACTCCCCATCCATTACAAAACCTAATTGACCTAATCGAGTGATTAGATCAATTACCTTTAATACATGGTCTTGTACTGATGTACCTTCTGTCATCCTTGCACGGAACAACTGCTTAGATATTTCATATCTAGCAGTTCTACTGTGTTCTCCATAAAGCTCTTTTAAATTGAGCAGTATGGAGTTAGTATCCATGCTGTCATGCTGCCTCTGCAACTCATTAGTCATAGAGGCAAGCATAACACACTTGACAGTAAGTGAGTCATTTTGCCACATATTATATGTGGTCTTCTCCTCTTGCGAGGCATCTTCCCTTGGTGGTTCCAAAATTGGGGTATCAAGAATATAGGAAATTCTTTCTTGACTGAGTACTATTTTTAAATTTCTCAGCCAATCAACATAATTAGGCCCAGTCAATTTGTTGGCATCTAAAATACTACGGAGTGAGAGTGAAGAGGCCATTTATCTACATTTAAACAAAGAACAATACATAAGCAAACAACCATGAAATGACAATACATGATTAAATTAGGACTTTAATTTAATTATGTCTCCCACTATTTTATCGAGCATTATAACCCTCTATACGATGATCGAGAAAACCCTAATTAGTTTTTCTTAGTGGGGTTGAGATCCCAATCCCTTATAAAAGACCTTGTGTGTACACAACAAATCTTATATAAGTTCATAGGTAGGAAAACTCTTTCCAATTATAACCCGTACAATTCTCAACTTATCCCGGCCTCTAAAATATTAATAGCCTTGTGTATACACAACAAACTATAATATTTTAGTTAAGTAAGACCCTTCATTCCCATATAGTCATGACTTTAATAGTAATACCCTTGTGTGTACACAACAAAATATTACATTAAATCATGCCATAAACAAATAATTGTATTAGGCCAAAAATTGTGTTAGTCACCATATTAGGTCTTATGTGTACACAACAAACCTAGTATAGATCGTAACATAATAATGACCTATCATGAAGGAAGGCCAATAATAGTATTTTAACACCAAGCATGTTAGTCAAGAATTAAATCAATCAGATCGGCCAGGCTAGTGGAAGAGATGTGGGGGTCCCCCCGTTGCTTTCCTAGACACCAATTTAAAATTAGCCAGGTCAGTCAACGGAACCAATTAAAAACCACGATTCCCTTTACCTTCCCAGAACCACCTTTCTAGACACCGAAATGACTAATTATCCATCATGACTAATAATGCTTATCGGTTAACTATACTACCACTTAATATAATTTTAAGAGGGATTTATGCAATGCCAGCACATTCGATTAAAAGCTATCACATATATTAATACATGCTTTAAACTAAGCAAATATGTGAAATGTGTGCCATCATACTAGGACAACCATTTACCACATAATGGATACACCATTATTCCAGGGCAACATTATTTCAGTATGATGGCTCCAGGGCTAATTATATCTCTAAGACAATTAGGGTTTCAGTGAAAAACCCTAACTGGTGGCAATCATCAAACTCATGTTCAATCAAAGACATGCATTGTGCATCAATATAAAAACTTTAACATGATACTACATCATGAATTGAACTGCATAAGTTTTAATCCTAATAAGGAGGCTCTGATACCACTGTTGGGTTCGGGAACCAGTGCGGAAGTGTGGATTTCAAAATTTTATGAAATCTGGTCCGAACCCTAATCCCAAAATCTCCTTATTAGCAATTAAAACTGTAACTACATGCATGTCCAAATTTAAACATAGTTTAGAAACTAACCTCAGATCGCTATTTCCAGTTTGATGTAGAAATAAACTCCAAATTGAGTAACCTTTTGAACACACCAGGCGTCCACTTGTCCGCCCTCCGATGGTGATCCACACGGGCAGATGATCAAGACAGTGACTCCTTAATTGGGTTCCTTCCAATCAAGTTCTACCCCAAGAACTTGATATATGGGCTATTGGCTAGGACTCCTCTAGCCAAACTGGGACTAAACCTTCTCTCTTACCCTTCTCCTAGTATTTTAGCAACTTTGGCCCCTTAAGACACTCTTGTCTTAAGAATAAGCCCTTGTCCTCAAATGAGACAAGGCTTGTCTTGGAGGGAGAAGAAAATTAAGACAAGATTGTCTTAATGTAAGAAAGAAAGAAAGGAGAGGCGCCTTCTTCCTTTACCGTCGGAGAGTTTCTCTCTCTGACTCTCCTTCTGTTCTGAGATTCGACAGAGCCTAGGCTCTGTAAAGGAATCAAAGAGGAAAGAGAGGAGGGGGAAACAATCTTCTGGAGAGGGAGAGGGAAAAAGAAGCAAGGCTTCGCCGTAGAAAATCTGGAATAATTTTCACGGTGAAGTCTTCTCCTTAAATAGGCGACAGAGAGGCGCCTTCTCACCTGTTAATCATCCTCTCACGTCCCTCTCTCCCTTCTCACGTCCTTTCCCTTTATCTCACGGCCCTTGGGATTAATCTCACGGCCTTTGGGATGGGAAGACGTGAAGAAGGATCGCGAAAAACACAGAAGGGCGCGCGCAGAAAGAAGAGTCGCGCCCCTTCGGTGTTTTTCCTTTTCTTTTTCACGGTAATTCTATTTTTGAAGAGTCCACGCCTAGGTGGACTCTGATCCACGCCTCATCAGCCAAAAGACGCCAACTTCCTCTCTTTTTCTCACGCAGAAACGCCGCTTAGAGAGTCCACGCGCGCGTGGACTCTTCTCCTTGCGCGCGCGCGTGGGAAAAGAGGGGAAAGGGCTTAGGCGATGTGGGAAAGGGGTTTAGCCTCTTAGGTTAGCCCAATTGCTAGCCTACTATTAACCTAAAATCTTGAATCTTCAATTAGATTCAAACCGGAAGGAATTTGGATCTAAAAAAGACCAAATTGGAACCCTAACTCGAATCCGATTCAAGTAGAAGCCATGGTTTGCAACACATGCTAGTGTGTTCATCTGCAAACGAGATTTAATTCCAAATTAAAACCTTGATTATCTATCCTAAGTGTGTGACCCATTGGGTTCCATACTTAGCCAGCAGTGGGTCCGAGTGCAAGTTGACCTAATTTGATCAGAACTCATTCTAATCGATTTAGGTCAAATCGAGCTAACTCGAGTCAGTCAATTAGGACTCCTCCTAATTTGTGATCCAATTAAACCATTTAATTTGATCAACCCACAAGACAAGATTGACGTCTAGCAACGTGTCATGTCTACCCGGAAGATATGGAAATTCTGGTGTAATTCCAAAACTACCCTTCAGTGGAAAGTTCCCGTACAATTCGATCCTTCAATCATCTTGCATCCCGAATATAACTATGGATATGGAATCATGTCAAATCCAGTTTATACTCATTCCCAGCTCAGTCATACACTAATGATTCAATTAATTTGATATTAGAAATCATTTCTAATATCTGTACTTTGATCAAAGATTTCCTGAATCATCATCTGACCTAATTTGGCTGGATGCAATCTCCTCCTACTAGGAGTGATCAATTCCTTGTTGACCTACTCATTTCCTTCATATACAATTCACCACACCCAGCATCAACCTTGTGCATGACCCAGTGTCATGAATGAGATTGAACCAAAGCATGGGTTCATGTACATAAGGTATTATGGTAGTCTCAGGTCATAGGACTACTTGTACAACTCCCACTATGAGAAACATCTATTGACATGCAGCTAAGGCTCCATTAGATGTTCTCAAACTAGATCTATTCAGTGAACTCATTCGCTAATGAGCACCCACATCCTTGTATTAGTGTCCTACACAAGTGACTGTGAGAGCAGTCACCCTTTTCAGCATACATAGGATGTGCCAGTCTTACCGGAAACCCTGATCCCCAACTCAGGATTCCTATGACTAGGAATATTCTAGATTAGGATTTTAAGGCCTTAGATCTCACTGGTATGATCTCATCACAGCCCTAGGACCATAGCCCTAACCTATGGGGTTCATCATATAATGACACAGCGAATGATGAAAAATTAATGCCTTTATTAACTTGTCAATTTACAATGGTCTGGGAGATACAAATATTGGCTTATAGGGCATAATCCTTTCACTCATTAGGTTATGAGTCCACTAAACTGATCCAACGAGAGAATATTAAATAGAAGTCTTACTTGTCAAAAGAATGTTCTCTTAGTAGGAGTTGTGCATGTGATCCTTAGACCTGAGACTACCATAATATCTTATGCACATGAATCCATATTTTGGTGCATACTCACTCATAGCAATTAAGCCATGTACGGGGTGTTTCTAGATATGGTGGATTGTGTATGAAGGTAATGAGTAGGTCAACAAGGAATCGATTACTCCTAGTAAGAGGAGAAGTTATCCCGTGTGATCTCTTCGAATGATAACTCAGAAAGTCTTTGATCAAAGCAAAATAAGATTATATAAGGTTTCTAATCATTCATTGGTTGAGTTTTCATTATTGAATTAAGATTCAAAAGGATTAAGTGCTAGGGTTTGACATTTATCCATGCCCATCACTTAATCAGGATACACGGAGATTGAAGGATTGAATTGCACGGTAACTTTTCACTCAAGGATATTTTGGTACATTCCATCAAATTTCTCATCTTCCGGGTAGGCATGACATGTTGATAGATGTCAATCATGCCTTGTAGATTTTCATGAATCAATTCGATTGAATTCATGAATCAATTCGAAAGCTAGTTCGAATTGGCAACTTAGGTCAGCTCAATTTGACCTAATTAGGTCAAATCGGATTTGATTGGATCGAATTGGTTTGGACCTAGACCTACTTGTTGACACCTGGAATGATTTTGATGATAACAAAATATTGGAGCATGCATTTGATTACTAACTATTTTCAAGTATTTTCTAAGTTTTTGTTGGATGTCTTTAATAAAAATCCACTCTTCCTACAACCTTGGTGTATGACAAGCTTATTTTTCTAAAATGTATTTTGTAACGAAGAGCCCAAAGAAAAATCAATTATGTATTTATGAAAATGGGCTATCTCTATGTATTTTTCTAGTTTAAATCTACTAGATTTAACTTTGATGGAGTTGGAGAGCTTTTGGACTTGATTGGATGTCTTTGGAAGAAATTCGAGAAGTTTAGAATGTTTTGGATCTAAGCACAAGAGCCGACTCAAAGCAGGAGAGACGACTTAAAGTCTGGCGCAGCACTCAGTTTTCTGACATGCAAACATTTGAGCCGACTCGAGAGTAAAGAGCTGACTCGGGCAGAGTTCAACTTCTGAAGTTCTAAGAACTAGAGCTGACTCAAGGGAAGTCAAGCCAAGTCATCTTGAGTGAAGTTTCCTCAGACAGATAATCGAGTCGACTCAAGTATAGGGGAGCCAACACTTCCAGAGTTTACTTGTTTTCAGTTATGAAGAACCAGTCAGGTGAGCCAACTCGAAGAAGAATAGCTAACTTGAGCAGAGTAATATTTTGACTTGTTTGAGAATTCGAGCCGACTTGAAGCATTTGAGCTAACCTGAAGTCTAGTTCTAGGTTTGTAATGGCTAGTTCCAGAACTCTCTTTTTGAATCCAAAACGATCTCCAATGGTCATATTTCAAATCCTAACGATCTATAATGGTTTTATTCACCTCAAATCAATTAAGGGGATAATTTATAAGGGATTTGAATCACTTTTGAAAAAGAGAATGAGCAGTGAATGAGAAATTAATGAGTTTTTGAAACAACACTCAAGAGAGTATTCAAGAGAGCACTCAAGACCATAGCTAACTTCTATCTGATTTCTTGAGACATTTATTGAAGAAGCTAGAAGCCTTGAAGAGCATTCAAAGAGCAATCAAGAGGGCTTCACAGAAGCTACAATTACAACCATCCGACAATGATCGGTTTGTCATAGAGTTGCTTTCTTTTCATACTCTTTATTTGAGTTGTTCCAAGTACAGCAGGGGCTGTAACTTGGGGTTTGTATAGGTTATTGGTGCGCCTTTTAAAACCAAGTGTGGGTTGTTAGTGAGCCCTGTAAAACTAACATTGTATTGGATTTTTGGTGAGCCCGATTTGGTTTTTTGGTGAGCCCGAGATTAAACAAAGTTTAGGTTTTGGATTGTGAGCCTATGAAAATAATTCGGCTATATTTCGAGGATGAATATAGTAAAATCTCAAGTGATTTCTTGGATAGTAGATGTAGGAGCGAGGTTGCTCTGAACCACTCTAAATCTGTTGTGCTTGTGATTGTGTTTCTTGTGCTTCTGATTTGGTTCTGCATTAGTTTTCTAACTCACAGCACTCACCACACTAAGTTAGTTTAAAAGGAGCACATATTTGAGAAAAATTTTAAATACCCAATTCACCCCCCTCTTGGGTAAGCCACTTGGGCAACAACTGGTATCAGAGTAGTGTCTCTGAATTTACTTAGAGTAAAGATTAATGGCAAATCCCATGAGTACCTCTTTGGCCGAATGCCAATCCACAAATAGACCTCCACTGTTCACAGGCACTAATTACACCTACTGAAAAGCCAAAATGAAAATCTACATTCAAGCAGTAGACTGTTAATTATGGAAAATGATTCTAATAGGACCTCACATGCACACGAAAAAGATTGATAGTGCGAATGTCCCAAAACCTGAAGAGGAATTGAAATGGGATGAACATGACATGAAAATTGGTGAGCTGAATGCCAAAGCCTTGAATCTATTATATTGTGCTTTGGATGCAAATGAGTTTAACCGAATTTTTACTTGCAATTCAGCTAAGAAAATTTGGGATAAACTTGAGGTAACCCATGAAGGAACTTCTCAAGTAAAAACATCTAAAATTAATCTTCTTGTGCATAGCTATGAACTTTTTAAGATGAAATTGAATGAGACTATATCTACCATGTTCTCATATTTTATAGATATTATTAATGGTTTAAAAAGTCTTGGCAGGATATATCCAATGCAGATCTCATGTAGAAAGTTTTGAGATCACTTCCAGATAAATGGGATCCGAAAGTAACTGCAATTCAAGAGGCGAAGAACCTCACACATTACCACTAGATGAACTACTGGGTTCCCTGAAAACACATGAGCCCACTATGCAACATAAAAATGAAGATGACATCAAGAGAAAGAAGTCTATTACCTTCAAAGCTGCTATAGAGATGAAGAAACAAGAAGAAAAAATTGGTGAAGAAAGCTCCTCCTCTGAAGATGAACTAGAAGACGATGATATTGCATTAGTAATAAGGAGATTCAAGAAGTTTACGGGCAAGAGAAAGGGAAGATACTGGAGGAAGTTTCATAGAAAAAGAGAATACAACAAAGATAAGGAAAAAGAAAAAGAAAAGGATAAAGAGCAATAGCCCATATACTACGAATACAAGAAACTGGGGTACTTTAGATCAGATTGTCATAATTTGAAGAATGCATATAAGAAGAAGAAGAAAGCAATGGTTGCAACTTGGAGCGACAATGATGAGTCAACTTCAAATAAAGAAGAGACCACAAAAATAGCGAACATATGTCTAATGGATCTTAAAGATGAGGTAATGTCTCTCGAACCTCATGATGAATTCACTTTTGAAGAATTACATACTGAATTTCATGAATTATTATCTGAATACAAAAAGGCCGGTCTCAAAATTAAATCTTTGAAAAATAGCAATGATATTTTAATGAAAGAAAAAGAAGAAATTTTAGAAAAGAATAAAATTTTGCAAAAAGAATTGAATGGCTTTTCTGGAAAACATAAAGCTTTGCAAATTGAAAAGAATGATTTGCTTGAGAAAAATAAAGTTTTGCATGAAGAAAACATTGGTTTGCAAAAGGAATTTGAAAAGCTCAAGCCATTGGTTGAAAAGTTAACTTTGAGTTCAAACAAGCTTGAGTTAATTTTAAAAGATCAAAGAGATTCAAGTAACAAGGTTGGAATTGGTTTTAATCCTATGCATATAATGAAGTTTCAGCTACAAAATTTATACCTTCAAAATCTTTTGTACCAAAGTTTTCAACACCTAAATTTTATGCTTCAAAGTTTTCTATGACAAAATCTGTTATTTCTAGAGCTTCAACATATGCATCAAGAGTTTTTTGTTATTCATGCAATGGGGTTGGTCATAAAGCATTCGAATGCAATTTTAAAAGAAATGTTATAGTAAGATTAGAAAGATTCGGGTTCCCAAAGGAACGACTCCTGCTAACCTGCAAGGACCCAAGAAAGCTTGGGTACCTAAAAGAACTACATGATTGTTTTGCAGGAATGTCTTGCAGCCCGGAATACAAAGAAAAGATAGTATCTGGACAGTGGCTATTCAAGACATATGACGAGTGACAAGGAACAATTCATCACCCTAGAGATGAAGGATGGAGGAATGGTCACTTTTGGTGACATGGTAAGGGAAAGATAATTGGCATCGGTAAGATCAGAATTATCCCTTCCACATTTATTGAAAATGTATTGCTAGTTGACAAATTGAAGCACAATTTATTAAGTATTAGTCAATTATGTAATAGAGGCTTCAAGGTTGTCTTTGAATCTTCAATGTGCATTGTAACTAACTCACTTGATTCTAGCACTAAGCTTATTGGATATAGACTTGGAAACATATATGTGGTAGATTTAAATGATCTAGCCATGTCTTGTAGTACATGTCTTATGGCAATGAATGCTAAAACCAAGAAGTTTAGCTTACTTTAGCATAGGAGATTAGGTCATGCTAGCATGCATACTATATCTAAATTGATTTCCAAAAATCTAGTTAGAGGTTTACCAAAATTCAAAGTTGATTTTGAACATGTTTGTGACGCTTGCCAATTAGGTAAACAAACTAGGAGGAGTTTTAAATCAAAAAATTTGGTTTCCACTTCTGGACCACTAGAGCTACTATACATGGACCTATTTGGACCAACTAAGACTACAAGCCTAGGTGGTATGAAATATGGACTTGTGATAGTAGATGATTTTTTGAGATTTACTTGGATCTTATTTATTGCACATAAAGATGAAGCTTTTAAAGTTTTTCAAAAATTTCATAAGAAAGTTTCAAACCAGAAAAATCTTTCAGTTATTTCTATTAGGAGTGATCATGGTACAGAATATGAAAATCAGTATTTTGATGATTACTGCATTGAGCACAGCATTGATCACAACTTCTCCACTCCTAGAACACCATAGCAAAATGGTGTTGTAGAGAGGAAGAATATGACATTGGAAGGATGGCCCGAATAATATTGTGTGAAGGGAATCTTCCAATGAACTTTTGGATAGAAGCTGTGAACACTGCTTGCTATATCTTGAACTGTATTTTGATAAGATCGATTTTGAAGAAAATGCCCTATAAACTTTGGATTGACAAAAAACCAAACATTCATTATTTTCATGTATTTGGTTGTAAATGCTTTGTATTAAACAATGAAAAGGATAACCTAAAAAAATTTGATGCTAAATCTGATGAAGCTGTATTTCTGGGTTATTCAATCAATAGAAAAGCTTATAAAGTTTTTAATAAAAGGACATTAATAATAGAAGAATCTATTCATATTATTTTTGATGAATCTAACCCCTCACCTTCTAAAAAAGAAGAGTTTATAGACAATGATGTTGGTATACTTGATCAAGCAATGGAAGACATGAGCTTGAAGGACAAACCAACTTAACAAGGCGAAGAAATGGTAAGTAAAGATTAGGATGATCTACCAAGAGAATGGAGGTATGTAACTTCACATCCTAGAGATTTGATTATAGGTGATCCCTCACAAGGTGTTAAGACTAGGTCATCACTTATAGAAGCACATGACTATCTAGCATTTGTCTCACAAGTAGAACCATATAGTATAGAAGAAGCTGAAAATGATCCTAATTGGATGATGGCCATGCATGAAGAATTAACCAATTTGAAAGAAATAATGTATAGACCTTAGTGAACAGACCCTCAGATCATCCTATAATAGGAACTAAATGGGTTTATAGGAATAAGTTGGATGAACAAGGAAAAGTAATTAGAAATAAAGCAAGATTAGTGGCTAAAGGATATAATTAAGAAGAATGAATAGATTTTGATGAAACTTATGCACCTGTAACAAGATTAGAATCCATTAGATTATTACTTGCATTTACTTGCTACATGAATTTCAAATTATTTCAAATGGATGTAAAAAGTGCATTTTTGAATGGATTTATTTTGAGAGAAGTTTTTGTAGAACAACCACCTGGTTTTGAAAATCATGCTCTTCCAAATCATGTTTTTAAACTTAATAAAGCATTATATGGATTAAAACAGGCACCTAGAGCATGGTATGATAGATTGAGCAAATTCTTACTTGAAAATGAATTTGTTGGAGGCAATGTAGATGTAATAATATTTATTAAGAAGAAAGAGAATGATATGTTAGTTGTATAGATTTATGTAGATGACATTATTTTTGGTGCAACTAATAAGGATCTATGCAGAGAATTTGCTGAGTTGATGCATGGTGAATTTGAAATGAGCCTAATAGATGAACTAACCTATTTTCTTGGACTCCAAATTAAGCAAACAAAGGAAGGAATTTTTATCAACCAAGTAAAGTACATCAAAGAGATCATTAAAAAGTTTGGTATGGAGTCATCCAAAGAAATGAGCAACCCATGAGCCCCTCCAATATATTAGATAAAGATGAAGATGGCGGTAACATTGATCAAAAGCTTTATCGAGGTATGATTGGATCACTATTGTATTTAACTGCTAGTAGGCTTGATATCTTGTTCAGTGTATGTATATGTTCTAGATTTCAATCAAATCCTAAAGAATCACATATACTTGCTATTAAGAGAATCATAAAATATCTAAAAGGAATAAGTAATCTTGGTCAATCGTATTCTAAGCAATCTTCATTAAATTTAATTAGATTTTCTAATGCTGATTATGATGGATGTAAAATTGATAAAAAAAGTACTAGTAGTACTTGCCAGATTCTAGAGTTGAACTTAATTTCATGGCACTGTAAGAAACAAAACTCTATAGCATTCTCCACTATTGAGGCAGAGTACATGGCTCCAGGTAGTGTTGTGCACAAGTGCTTTGGAATAAGCAACAACTAAAATATTTTGATTTTATTCAAACTAAAATTTCTATCAAATGTGATAACATAAGTGCTATTAATCTGATAAAGAATCTAATTCAGCATTCAAGAACAAAACATGTAGAAATTAGACATCACTTCAGAAGAGATCATGTACAAAATGGAGAAATTGAACTTGAATTCATTCCAACAGAAAACCAACTTGATGACATCTTTACTAAGCCACTTAATGAAGAAATATTTCAAATGATTAGAGGAAAATTAAGATTATATGACCATTTCTAGAATTTTTGACCTAATTTCTTCTAAATTAAAAAAAAATTATCTTGAAGACCTCCTACATCAATTTAAGAACAGTGACCACCTTACCTAGTGTGTCCTACCATCTTTAGAAACCTTTTTAAAATTTTTTAAAACCTTTTTAAGAGTTTTTGCTCAAGTCGACTTGAGCAGGCAAGGCTCTGGCTGAGCCAACTTGGAGGTCGGGATAGGTGTTTTTATGTAAAAAACATAGGACATAAACTAGGGCATAGTCCTTCTTTTAAACCCTATCTAAGGAATAGAACATTCCATTCCAACTAGGGCCCACTCCATCTCTACCCCACGTTCCCTATATTCCTTCAAACCCTCTCCCACCGTTGATTATCGGTAATGGATCCTAGAAAGGTAGTGGCTAAACAATCTCGTGGTGTTGAATCAAGCACTTAGAGGGAAAGCAGATCCACGAGAAGAGAAGAAGAGTTGACTCGTGGCCAGTAATAAGAGGAAGAATAGAGGGATGAGTCTCCATCTCCACCTAGACAGGTAATCTCCATGGAAAACCACCCTATTACCAGTGGGAGAAGAGTTGTTTTTTCTTTTCTTAAAGATTTAGGTTTGAGGATAGGAGACTGGATAGAAAATCAGGGTTGGACCTACTTTTGCTCATTAGACACTGTCACTTATCCTAATCTAGTGAGAAGCTTTTATGAAAACCTTACCTTGGGAGAATATCATATTGAATCTACTATTAAAGGAGTAAGGTTGACTATGGATGAGGATAGATTAAGTAATGTAATGCAGATGCCCACTGATGGTCTAAACCATTTGGTCCTAAAAGATAAGCAAAAAATCCTAAGAACCATCCTAGAAAGAAGTGATGTGGATGATGTTGGGAATGTGCAGGCTAACATGATGTCACTGGAAATGATACTCCTACATAATATGATAAGTATGATCTTTTTGCCAAGGACTGGGCGCTTCGATTGGGTGAGCGAACGGGACATGGTGTTTATGAGACACATGATTGAGGGGGAGGCCCTCAATCTTCCATACATTATGTTGGTACAGATAAGGGAGGCATCTAGGAGAGTGAAGGCTTGCCTATCTTAGGGATGGTATTCACCTTACTTATTCATGAGTCAGGCATACATTTGGCTGGAGAGGATGGTCATCCACTACATCATACTGACACCTATTCTGTAAAGTCCCTTCAGAGGATGGGCTACCATCTAGTTGTAGGAGTTTGGTCGAAGAGGGTGTTAGGTCAGAGAGTTGCTACCTCTTTAGATGAGGATGAGGATGAGGATGAGTAGGTAGAGCACCACTTGGCCGACACCGAGACTACTGCTATTTGAGATGTTGATGATCATGATACAGAGGTTGAGACTGAGGAGCAGAGACAGTCAGAGAGATAGCCTGGTAGTCTTAGGACTCCACCAGGACCTTCATTTGCTTCATCAGCACCTTCAGCATCGACATCTACATCGACTGCTTCACAGGCCTTCATTACTCAGCTGCTCAGACAACTTTCTGAGTCCCTGACTACTACTTTCACTTCGATGTTTGGCGAGCTTCGTCAAACAATCGATATAGGAATTCAGGAGATCAGAGCATAGCTAGGAGAGCTGACCTCCAGGGTTGAGGTAGTTGAGAGTCGTTAGCACCCACAAAATGATATTCAGTCAGATATTAGAGACCTATGCTCATATATCGGTCGACTGAGAGGAGCAGCAGATGCTCTTAGTGCATAGCAGACTGCAGAGCTTTAGTGTTTATAGATGGGAGTTCAGAGCATCTCTACTAAGCTTCGGACTATCTAGGTGTTCTTATCAAGATTATCTTCTATAGTTGAGGCTTCAGAGCATCAACCTTTGGGGAGCCACCTCAGTCACCACCTCCTACTTTTGATCCTACACCACTTGCTTCACAGCCTCCTGCACCACCTACAGCCAAGCCTAGTTTACCTATTGATATTAAAGCTGAGCCTGTACCTGTTAAAGCAAAACCCAAATCTAGGCCTAAACAAAAATCTAAGGTATCTAACGCCCTAGCTAGAACTAGAAATCGAGATCTTAGATTCAAACCTTTGAAGACTATGACATCCTCCACTGTGTTAGAGATTGGCTCTTCCTCTAGTAAGGAAGAAGAGTAGTTGATGTATCTTTTTATTGTTTCTTTTTAGATGTATCTTGTAAGAATAACAGTTCTTGTATTTTGATGCATTGTACTTCTTTTCTATAGTAATGAAATGTTTATTTGCAAAGCATTATGTAAAGAAATGTTGTTATATCTTAATTGATCTTATTAATTACCCTAATAAGGGGGAGAATTTTAAATAAGAATTGCAATTTGAAAAATTCTATGAGAAGGTGAAATTATCTCAAACAATATTATTAATCTTCTGATTCTATTTAAAATGGAAAAGTGATATGCCTTTGAACACCTTTTTGATTAATGATAAAAAGGGGGAGTAATTATATGTGCATGGAAAACTAGCAAATCTATTGAAAATATGCATTGTAATGAATGAAACAGGGGCACTTATCCTATTTTTGCTTAGATTTGGTATGATCAAAACTTGCTCCGATTCATCTCTAGCTTCTAATAGCTTTGATACACTCTTGCTAATTCTAAGCTCTGATGCATTTTTGCTACCTTTGATAGCTCTGGTTCATTCTTTCTAACTTTGATACTTTTTGCTACCTTAAGCTTTGATACACATAATACACTTAAGCTCTGATACATTCTTCAATACAATTGCAAACTCTTGATACATTTTGTCTTGATACATTTTTGCTCTGATACTTTAATTCATTAACAACTTTTGATAAATGTTAACTTTGATACATACTAGTTATATTTCAAAAGCTTTGATACTTTGTTGATAAGGTCTGATACTTTTCGATTCATTTTGATATATATATTAGTTTAAAGTCATACACAAGTTACTTTGATATGTTTAAATATTTATATACTCATAACTATAAAGTTTTTCCATGCCTAGTATTTTGTCATCATCAAAAAGGGGAAGATTGTTGACCCATGGAATGATTTTGATGATAAAAAAATATTGGAGCATGCATTTGATTACTAACTATTTTTAAGTATTTTCTAAGTTTTTGTAGAATGTCTTTAACAAAAATTCACTCTTCCTACAACCTTAGTGTATGACAAGCTTATTTTTCAATAATGTATTTTGTAATGAAGAGCCCAAAGAAAAATCAATTATGTATTTATGAAAATGGGCTATCTCTATGTATTTTTCTAGTTTGAATCTCTTAGATTTAACTTTGATGGAGTTGGAGAGCTTTTGGACTTGATTGGATGTCTCTGGAAGAAATCTAAGAAGTTTAGAATGTTTTGGATCTAAGTCTCAAGAGCCAACTCAAAGCAGGATAAACGACTCGAAGTCTGGCATAGCACTCAGTTTTCTCGCACGCAGCCATTTGAGCTGACTCGGGCAGAGTTCAACTTCTGAAGTTCTGAGAACTCGAGCCGACTCGAGTGAAGTCGAGTAGACTCATCCAGAGTGAAGTTTTCTCAGACAGGCAACCGAGCCGACTCTTTCAGAGTTTACATGTTTTCAGTTATGAAGAATCAGTCAGGCCAGCCGACTCGAAGAAGAAGAGCTGACTCGAGCAGAGTAATGTTTTGACCTGTTTGAGAATCTGAGTCGACTTGAAGCATCCGAGCTGATCGAAGTCCGGTTCTAGGTTCGTAATGGTTAGTTCCAGAACTCTCTTTTTGAATCCAAAATGATCTCCAACAGTCATATTTCGAATCCTAATGGTCTACAATGGTTATATCCACCTAAAATCAGTTAAGAAAACTATTTATAAAGGATTTGAATCACTTTTGAAAATGAGAATGAGTAGTGAATAAGAAATTAATGAGTTTTTGAAAGAACACTCAAGAGAGTATTCAAGAGAGCACTCAAGAGCACAGCTAACTTCTATCTGATTTCTTGAGGCATTTATTGAAGAAGTGATGCGGGACAATTATAAAAACCTAATTTACTAATTTTAAACTTAATTAGCAAAGAAAATACAAAGATTAGTTTTTTTATAATTTTTAGTTTCTTAGAGACTCAAAGGAAGCAATTATGGAAACTAATCAACTAGTTTATGCCCACACGAGTAGATCTAGCAAAGCAACTAAAAAAATCAGGATTTGGCAACCAAGAAACCACCGTAAACTAGGGTCTCGCGGTAGGGCTTTCAAGATTTCGATCTTCGAGCTTCGATCTTCCATGATTTCGGTTCCAAGGCATGAATACCTCGACTTTAGTTCCTGATCACCTGCAATCACTCAACAAAGGAAGATTTCAATTAGAAAGAAACAAAGAAAGAAAAAGATGGAAAAGTGAAGAGAAGAAAAAAGGAAGAGGTCAGCTAGGATAATCTTTGTCCCGAGTAGTGATAATCTTATCGTCTAAGATCCACTCGTGAAAGGAAAGTGCCCTAAAAGCCAATCTTATGTAAGGGTATTTTTGTAATCTTCCAACTCCTATATGATATATTGTTTCATCATATTGCTATGTCTTGGTTAAAGATTATGATGAACCCCATAGGTTATGGCAAATGGAATTAGGGTTATGATGGATATCATGATAGTGGGACCTAAGTTCCTTTAAATCCTAATTAAAATATTCCTAGTCGATGGACCATCGGTTCTGGGATCGATAAGTCCGAAAAGACTAGCTTATTCTATGTATGCTCTGATAAGAGGGTGGTTGGTCTCACAGCCTCTTGTGTAGCGACACTAATACATGGATAAGGATGATCATTAGAGTATGAGTTCATTGAACTGATCCACACCGAGACTATAGTATGGAAGTCTTACTACTTGTCAAAAGATAGATCTCGAAGTAGGAGTTGTGCATGTGATCTCTAGACCTGAGGTCACCATGGTTCCTTATGCACACTAAGCCATGTTTTGGTTCATACTCATTTATGAAATTGAGTCATGTATGAGGTGATGGGGACATTGGCCTGCACAAATCTCGAAGCAGCATGGATTTTGGAGCAGCAAATAAATTGGAAGAATATTTATTTAGGATTTATCTTTTGTATGAAATTTGAATTAGGATTTGGTTGGTTAGGATTGAGATATGGATAGGCTTATCTTATCCAATCTTATATTTGAATTTGATGAAAGGGATATGCCCTACAAGCCAATCTATGTTGTATCTCCCAAACCATTGTAATTGACAATTTTCTAAAATAAAGGCATTATTTTTCATCATACGCTGTTTTTTATATTATATGATGAACCCCATAGATTAGGGCTATGATTTTCGGGTTATGATGAGATCATACCAGTGAGACCTAAAGTCTTAAAACCTTAATCTAAAATATTCCTAGTCAAAGAAACCCTGAGTAGGGGGGATTTTTTTTAAAATAATATAAAAAAAAACTTAATTACAAAAATAGGTAATCCGTAAAATATTTACGGATCTAGGTGGCACGTGGCAAAAACTGCGAAGAAAAAAAAAAATGACACGTGGCATTTTGGTGGCCTGCGTGGCCGAATTCGTCTTTGGAAAAGATGAATTCACTTTAGAATTCGTCTTTTCCAAAGACGAATTCATGTTAGCCCTAATTTCGTTCTGAATTCGGCTTTCGAAAAGATGAATTCAAATTCGTCTTTTCAAAAGCCAAATTTAAGCCTGGTAGCCGGCCCCTGCTTTGACACGTGTCGATCGGGAGGTCTTACCGATCGACACGTGGCTTCGAAACCCGGGCGATGGAAAGATGGATATGAATTCGTCTTTCCAAACGACGAATTCGCTTGAGAATTCGTCGTTCGAAAAGACGAACTCAGGCAGACCCTTATATAACTGTTCTTCCATTTTTTTTTTTTCGCTGTTCTTCCTCCGGTTTTTTTTTTTTTCCTTTCCGGTGGTCCCTCACCTCTCCGGTCCGATCCTATGATAAATTTTGTTTTATCTTCTTGTGGGGTCCTTACATTGAAGATCACTCTTGCTCATCCATTCCGGTAGGTTTTTTTTATTTTTATTTATTTTTTTAGTATTTAAATTTTATTTTGATTAATATTTTTTTTTTGTGTAGATCTGATTATTGGCTTTTTGTTGGATGATCTAGATCTTGTTCTTCCATATTTCATTATCCGGATTCAAGGTAATTTTTTTTTTTAAATTTATAAATATTTGATTGTTTAAATTAAATTTTGTATATATTAATTTAAATTTGAATTAAATTCTTTATTACATATTTGAGTAATTAAATGTTATGTTTTGAATTTTTATGATAATTTTTTTTGACTTTATTATTTAATAATTTATATTATTATTTTTATATTATTATTTTTATGATAAAATATAATTTTTGCTTTAGAGAGAGTAGTATCTTTGTTGTATTGTAATTTGATTTTTTTGCCAAGTTAAATTTATATTTTATAATTGTTATTAGGATTTTTAAATTACAAGTTACAATTATGTCTCATAATTGCTTATACTAGATTATATCATGTTTAATTTTCAACATGTAATTCACTACAAATAAATTATTCGATACAACTTGGTTAGGTCTATGATGACCAGATTACCATGAAACCTGTCACAAGGTTAGAAATGATTATATTAGATATTTTACAATTTCAGCTATCTGTTGAATTAGTATTAGGCTAAAAGGACTAATCTAGGCATGTTCCCTTAATTTTAATTTGGATTGGATAATTATTTGGATTGAAAATTAAGAATCAATCTAGACTAGCTACATCTTTGCTTAATTTGAAAGTTGATGAGCATTATCTCTCATTTCCATTAATATTTTCTTAAGAGATGGAACTTATTTTCCATTCAGGTATATTCCAAACTAGTTAATAGACTAGACCTTTCACTTATGTTACAGGATGGTGCAAGTAAGATATATTTATGATTTGCATCATGGTAGGAGGATTTTATTAGATTGGTGGGACTAATCCTGGAATAAAGACAATAGAGTATCATTTTGTACAATGAGATCTATTGATCACATTTGGATTATTTTTCTTGATAATATCTTGAATTCATCATTTTTAACATCAAAGATAAGCTATATGCTTGTTATTCTGCGAGGGATGTATTAACAATTGCACGTGGATAGTGTTATGGTATGTACCCATACAGTACGATGATGGAAAATGATGTCACCGTATGTAATTGATTTTAATTGGTAGTTTAGTTAATTTACATTTTAATTCCTAGACATAACTTGTTAGGATTATTTACAAGGCCATTATAAAGGGTTTAGGTATTAAACGGCATAATTTTTTTGAGATCTCACGATATACCGGTCCTCATACATGCCTATCTGCAATGATGTCTCAAGATCATTCTGGTTTGGACTCCACTTTAATTGCTAATGAAATTCGGGACCTGGTTAAAGAAATTCCTACCATTGCTATTGCTGGACTTGGTGCAGTCATAAAGAACAAATACAACTATACACCAAGTTATAGAAAATTATGGGATGCCAAACAGAAGGCGATAGCGATGCTGTTCGGAGATTGGGATATGTCATATCAATTGCTTCCGAAATGGTTGCATGCTGTACAAACATTTAATCCAGGTACCTGGGTTAAATTTATCAGCACTCCAACTGGTATACCAAATTGTGCCCAGTTTGATCGTGTATTTTGGGCCTTTGCACCCTCGATTGAAGGGTTTAAGCACTGTCGTCCGGTCATAAGTATCGATGCTACTTTCATGTATGGAAAGTATAAGGAGAAATTGTTGATTGCAACTGCTATTGATGGAAATAATCAGATCTTTCCACTTGCATTTGGTATTGTTGATGAAGAGTCAGCGGACACCTGGAATTGGTTTTTAGCTTGTATCAGAAATTTTGTTACAACACATCAGGAAATTTGTCTAATTTCTGATCGACATGCTGGTATACTTGCTGCAGTACAGAATGAGTATCTGGGTTGGCAGCCACCGCACGCTTATCATGTATATTGCCTGCATCACGTGGAAAGTAACTTCAATTCAAGATTCCGTGATCCCAAACTAAGAGATGTGGTGAAAAGAGCTGGAATGCAAATGCAGCCTAGAAAATTCCATAAATACATGAGAAATATTGAGAAATTTAACCCAGAAGCTGTTCAGTGGTTGAATGAAATTCTTTTAGCAAAATAGACACGTTCACATGATGACGGACGACGGTATGGGATGATGACAACTAATATATCCGAGTGTTTCAATGGAGTTCTGAAAAATGCTCGATTTCTTCCCATAACAGCATTGGTACAGTTGACTTTCTTTCGCCTTGTGTCATATTTTGAAGGCCGACGTGTCCAAGCAATAGAGGCAATGGACAGAAATGAAAGGTTTACTCCTTTTGTTACGGGACAAGTCATCTCCAACCAAGCCAAAGAGACATCGCATACCATTACCCGATTTGATAGAGCAACTGGCTTGTTCAAAGTCCAAACTGCTAGACGTGGACCGAACATGAACAAGGGTGATAATACACAGGTATTTATGATCTTTATGTATCATTGAAAATATGTTATTACGTTGTGTATATGCTGAATTATGATTTTTGATGCTGTAGGTTGTTCATCTTTCCCAGCAGACATGTACATGTCAGAAGTGGAAATATTTTCATTTACCTTGTTCTCACGTCATGGCTGCTTGTGCACATGTTGCCATTGATTTTAAAATATACATTGATCGGTACTATACATTACACGATTATCATCGAACTTATATGCCACAATTTCAACCAATTCCTCATGAAGAATATTGGCCCCAGCAAAATGAACACGGTATCATTATACCTGATGCAAATAGGCTACGACAGAAAGATAGGCCACGATCCACGAGGATCAGAAATGATATGGATATAAGAGAAGCCGGCAACAAACGCAAGTGTACAATCTGTAAAGAAGAAGGGCATGATAGGCGGTCATGTCCAAGGCTTCTACAAGCATATTAGTTAAATTATATCAGTCATATTTTACAAATGTTTTAATATATGGATTGTAATGCATTAGGCTAATCTTGTCATTGCTTTGTATTTTATTTGATGGATTGTAATATATGGATATGTTTTATTGTCTGATGTTTATAGCTTGTATATGGATTGATGTCCTTACTATGCATTAAATGGGCTTTGTGATTGATTTTCTTTGAGTTATCGTAGTTATGGATCCTGGTCCTTCTGATAGTAGTGTACTACACGGTCAGCCTTCACATAGATCATCTTTGGTCTGGGAGGGACAGGATGTTGTTTTGCACTGTCGACGTCGAGAGATGTTTATGCGCAGATCGATACCGCTCGATCATTGTATTTTGCCATTGCTGATGCAGTCCGGATTCTACGGTCTAGCACGTGTTGGATTTATTTGATTGGACTGGCATTTGATCACTGCTCTCGTCAAGCGGTGGCATCCGGAGACACATACTTTTCATTTTCCGCATGGAGAGGCGACCATCACCCTACAGGATGTTGCTGTTCAGCTAGGTTTGCCAGTAGATGGTCTACCAGTGATGGGTAGTACACGGGTAGACTGGAGGCAGCTTTGTCTTGAGTTATTAGGGGTCGTCCCACCAGATGATAGATTGCATGGATCTCGACTGAGCTTGGTCTGGCTTACCGAGCACTTCCAGGATTTAGCATTCGATGCGGATGAGGCAGCCATTCAGTGCTATGCTCGAGCATATATTTTACAGTTGATGGGTGGGTGCCTTTTTATGGATAAATTTGGGAACAACATGCATCTATTATTTCTACCTTTATTAGCGGATTTCGAGATGGCCGGATAGTATAGTTGGGGTAGCGCTGGACTCGCTTGGTTGTATAGAGAGATGTGCAGGGCGAGCCACAGAGATGTTACTGATATTGCTGGTCCGCTGTTGCTACTACAGTTATGGGCATGGGATAGAGTTCCGATTATTACACCCCACAGATTACTTCGACAAGCTCCAGATCCGATGATCGATTTTGATGATGATGGAGTCGGATTACCACAGGGACCATTAGGGATGAGGTGAGTTTAGAATTTACATAATATTTTTATGCCATGTATGATATATATTATTTTAATTAATTAATTTAATTAATTTATTTTGTAGATGGAGAGATCTTTTGTTTGTCACACAGGTACCTATGCATGTGGTCTCTTCGTATTGTTATTTACTTGATCGACTGCGACCCGATGAGGTAATAAATATTAAATTTTTGATAATGATTGTCTTGTTTTATTTGTTCTTGTTTAATAAATTATACTTTAAATTATTTATAAACAGGTCATATGGCAGCCATATACTGCCGCAATGATTGCACAGTTACCAGACTACTGTCTACAGGGTCAGGAGATCTGGTGTAGTAGAGTGCCACTAGTATGTTTTTATATAGTAGAGTGGCATTTACCCGATAGAGTGATGCGCCAGTTCGGGATGCGACAGGTCGTGCCAGATCAGTTTTATACGTTGTCTGCACTACATCATATTGATATGAGAGGACGATCTGATCAGGATTGGTCCACCGTTCATCGGGATTATATACAGTTATGGATGAGTCGTCATGACTATATTATACATGGCGATCCATTCGATGGTACCATGGATTATCACGATCCTTATATGCAGTGGTATCGTAGGATCACTCGTCGATTCATCAGTTGCAATGGTGCAGTATATGATTACATGGTAAGTAATTTAAATTTTATTATTTAAATTATAATATACGTTTAAATTTTGTCAAACTAATTAATTTTTTTATTTACAGGGTAGTAGTTTTGCGACGATACTTGAGCGTGCGACCTCCCCGGATATACAGGATATATGTCACTCTGCCCTCCATACTCTTGGCGAGCATGCACGGATTCCACTCCATGAGTTTTATCAGGAGGGAGACAGGGAGGACGAGACTCCTTCGCCTTATTATCCATTTGCATCTTCATCCGGAGCACCTCCGTCAGCTCATCACAGACGAGGTACGAGACGACATAGCACCTCTCCACATCCGATGCACGAGTTCACATCTACTTTGGATGTGGCATCACATTTTGATTATACTACTACACCGGATTTCATGGGCTGGCAGCATGATTATTCCGGACATGGAGCATCGTCGTCACATCATATATCTGCACAGCAGGCATCACATGATGTAGACCATGCTGCATATCAGGCATCACACGATATAGAGCATAAGACAGAGCAGCATCAGCCACTTCCGATCTGTCATCGTATACAGCCTGCACGCACTAGGAGACGGCCACCATGTGGGACCGAATAGTCATTTATTTTAGAATTTATTGTAATTCATGTTTTCTTGTTAATTTATATAAGAATTATTTATATAAGTGTTTATTTACATATGTGTTTATATGTGTTCTAGCCTAAAATAGACAAGCATTATTTATTTGTGTTGCCGATCTCGCCACCACGTATGTGGCTTCAGAGCCGCTGATTTGATTAGACTGTCTCGTCTTGAAGTCTCCTGGCTCTCAGTCCTGTAAGACAAGGTCAGAGGCCCTGGCCGGGGGTCCCGGCGAGGGAGCTCTGACGGTTAAGTTAGAGAACGGCGAGAGTGACCGTCTCACCGGGCCACCTGGCGAGGGAGCAAGGGGCCACTGGCTTCGTCCTAGGTGGGCCCTCGACACCTGGCGGAGCGGTAGAGAGGCGCTCGACTTCGGCCGAGGTGGACCCCTCCTGGGTGGACACCTGGCGAAGGAGCGAGAGGGTCCGGCTCGACTTCGGCCGAGGTGGACCCGTCTCCGGGCGCCACCTGCCGAAGGAGCGAGAGGGCCCTGACCGACCTCGACTTCGACCGAGGTCCATAAAATATTTAATGTAATTTGTTAAATAATATATTTAAAATATTTTAATTTAATAATAATAAATTTTTCCTTTTTTCAGTAAAATCGTGGAAGGATCCAACCCTCGGTCCTGTCACCATCCCGATTGCCAGTCCGGCTACCACCAGGATCTAATCATCGGTAATGTCACCATCCCGATTGCCAGTCCGGCTACCACCAAGATCCGATCATCGATTCACTTACAGGTCCTGCTACCAGTGACCATCGATCCACCTATCGGTCAATCCACATATCGGTCATGTAACTTTTTTATTAATTTTTTATTTTTTATAATAAAATTTTGATACATGGGTGTTTTTAAAATTTTTTTTAAAACAAATTCATTTTAATAACAAAATTTTTAATATAAAATCAATATTTTTAAAACACAAAATTCACGGGATTTTTTTTTTTTTACCAATTTCTACATGAATTCGTCCTTTGTAAGAAGATGATGAGGTTGACCTAAGTCTGGTAGAGGAGTATGAAGATGATGAGCCTATTGAAGATTTAGAAGAAGAGATACCTATAGATAACCTAATATTAGATGACCCAATAGATATCCAGGTAGAAGCCAACCTAGAATTAGCTAACCTTGACCACACCCAAGCTGTAGTGGAAGAACTCTTAAAGGAAGAAGACCATGAGGAACCCAATCCTACTGTTAGAATCTTACCTGAGGAGCCACTAGAAGAAAGCATAATTAGAGATCCCAGTCTTGAATTTCATGAGCCAGAAGAGTTTATTAAGGACTTGATCTCTGTAACCCAGTACCCTCAGGATGAATTCCCTCCTATAGTTCCCATTGAGAACCTCTTTCCTGAAATTAGTGACCCTTTCTTCCATTATGCAAACCCTGTAGACATGCACCGATCTTATAAGGTTAACCTCATCAGTCTAGATCTAATCCCTAAAACCTTTTCTTACACCTTGATCTTTCCAGTCAACCCTGAACCCTTTTCTTATTTCCTATCATACTTGACTAACCCTAAACCCACATCATATTTTCTGAGCTTCCAGCATTTCTAGAACCATTAGGTTATATTTTGTTGAGATTATCAAGTTGTATAAATCCTTAGAACTCATCCCCTTTGCTACCTACTTCTGGCATACCCTATGGAATCTGTCAAGAGTTCTTATTAAATTTTGATGTGCATGCCAAACTAGAGTTAAACCTAGAGAGCCTATAGTTTGTTAAGCTTAGGCCCAAAGAGTCAAATAGGAATGCATAGTCGAGTCTGCATGTCATGAGTCCCCTGCATCATACGTTAAGAGTCTGCATGTGTAGCATGTTTGCATCTACATCAGGAAATTAGTCAAAATTTGAACATAAGTAATGGACTATATAAAAACTTGGCTAATTCCTGAAAGAGAGTTAAAGAATTTTCAGAGGATTATGTGATCATTAAGAAATTGCATGCTCGTGGAGCTAAACCATTTAGAATAATAAAAAGAGTTGGACCCAATGCCTATGTGCTTGAGTTACCACCCGATTTAGATATTAATTCAACCTTCAACATTTCAGACCTTGTGGAGTATCGGAAGCTAGCTACGATACCCAGCAAGCCATTTGGACCTATCCATTCCCTTGAGAGTGAACCCACCCCTGAGTGTCCACCAACAAATTGGCCTATAAGTGCAGAAAGGATTGAGCAAAACCTGGACGATCAAGCCATTAGTACTTGGAACAAAGGTTATCAGAGATATTTGGTCAAATGACAAGGTTAATTAGAATCTGAGGATTCGTGGATTACCCATGAGGATCTGTAGTGCCTCAACCTAGACCTCTTTGAGCAGTATGAGAGCCAAATTGACCCTTACTCGACGGGGTTGAGTTCCTCTCTCCCCGGGAGAATTGGTGGGGACACCAGGATTAGACATAGATCACTGGATCCCATATGGTTTACTGATTAATGTTTTAGAACCTTAGTCATGTGTCACAATTTTGTAAGAAAATAAGATTGAGTTTTGTAATAAGTTGAGACTAGTTGATTTATCTTAACCCTAGTCAATCATTGAGTCTTGTACTTGTGCTTGAGTCTGATACCAATCAAATTTTTGTACAAGAGAGGAGGTTACCCAGTTTTGGAGTTCCACCAGGTCTCATCCAGGAGTCAGAGACCTTCACATCAGCTCACATCAGCTTGTTGGGTCCTATTTGCCACCCCAGGGTCTAAGATTCCTTCCAGATACCCTGATTCCTTCCAGATGCCGGAGTATATTTCCAGACCAAGGCATATCATGAATCCAGAGGTCCATCTATGCCCAGTCTAGGAGAAATCAAGCTTAAGTAATAGGCCTAAGCCTTTAAGAACTAAGATTCCAGTTTGATACCTGGAATATACCAGTCCAGGCACCCCAGCTTTCAGGAGGCCCAAAGCCCAGGTGCCCAAGCCTCTTTGGCTGACCACTCTTGCTGCCCTTAAAGTCTAACATGCCTAGGATGGGGCATCCTCACATGTTGACCTATCCAAGTTTGAATGAAGACTCGAAGTGAAAGATGGACAACTAGTTTTTATTTCATTCAACCTTGTAATCCTAGTTCTAGGTTTATTTTGTAATCTTTCTCCCACTTAAATTGTATAAACCTATCCTAACTAGGAGAGGGATGAAGTCCTAATAGGGAGAGGGCATGGGAACTCTATAAATACCCCTCCCCTCATCTTGTAATCACTAATCTTTTCATGAAATCAAATTGCTGTTGAATTGTTTCCAGAGTTCTGGTGTTCTTTGTTTTCCTTATGTTTGTTTTTCTACCTGGCCGATCGTTGTTCCTTGGTATTCTCCATGCCTATGCAGCCATTCAAGCTTCCAAACATCAGCGATGTCCAAGAAGAAGAGCCTTGAGGATGCCCCAGATCCAAAGCTGCTTCTTCTTCCTAGCCGCCAGCCCTAACCCTGCTTTCTTTATTTTTCTTTCTCCCATATTTTGTTTCTTTCATTGCTTACCTATTTCGTGCCTAACCTTGATGCTTGCAGGATCCCTGAGGTGCTTCCCCTCCCTAGAGGAGGCATTCCTTGCCTTCAGACCGGATCCAGATTTCCTTCAAAATCGTGAACCAAAGGCTTGTTCTTTCGGGCGCCATCCAGAGGCTGAGGGATCTCTTCATCGAAGAAACTACAATTGCTGCTTGGTACAAACCTTCCCCTCCTATGTTTTGACATGGTGACAGGTGCGCTATCCTAAGCTAGGGGTTTCTCAATTTCTGGGATCCTACTTTTATTATTCTGCACCTGTCTTTCTGCGGATATGATAGTTTCTGGCATTACTAGTCTTCCTGCTAATCTTTACTTATTTTTCAGGTCTTTAGCCACTGAGTTAAAATTCTAAAAAAAAAATCTAAAATAATTAGTTTTCTATGTTGCATCAGTCCTAGGTTCATCCCGTATTAGTTTGGTATCAGAGATAGTTGAGGATAGCATTCATCTGCATTAGGATCACAAACCCTAATTTCTGCATCCTGCTAGCTGCATTAGGTATCTATTTTTCATCTGATTTCGACCAATGAGGAATTCTATTTTTTTATGAAACTTGCATGATGTGTTCTCTATCTTGTCCTCTATTTTATCATAATTTTTAATTAATTTTAAAAAAATTAAAAGTCTTAAAATCTGGCATATTAGAAACCATAACTAAAATCTTGATAATTCTGCATCAGTCCTAAAACCTTGGGATTTGAAGATTTTAGTTTTGCATCAAATTTGGTAGAGGTCATCACCATAGTCTAGCTTCTTTCCTAGAATTTTTAAGATTTTTTCCTTCATCAGAATCGATGTCAAACACTGCATTAATCTGAACCCTAAATCTCAGAATTCTGTGAACTTTGCACACTTGACTCAACCAAACCTAGCCAACTTCTACACCCCCAAATCCCGAGCCCAATTTGTTTGCTAACCTAATAAAACTAAACCTAATTTACCACCTTATAAAACACACATAAAATATTTTTATTTTTGTGATTGTTATTAGTTGCATTAGGGGTCATTGAATGTGCATCATTTGATTAACCTAATCTTAAGGATAATTCACTATCTCAGATCAGGGCAGGATTTCATCAACTGTCCTGTGCCCAAAACCACCATCATCATATTGACCCAAGCTTATTTATAATTAATTAGGCTTAATTTGCCCTAGTGAGCTAGGTGACATCCAACAGGTCGGGTTTGAACCGTATGTGCCAACTAGTGGATTTAATCCTGTTGCTATTACTGAAAACTGGTGTCTAAGGCTAGGGGTCCAGAATTGAACGACCTAAGTGGACTGGTGGTTAATAATTAGGACCCTATGACAAGCAGGAGGAGCCTCCCACCATCCCACCCCCTACCTAGCCAGTGGAAGGATTAGTTGCTGGGTTAATTATAAGTTGAGTAGACCCATTCAATTTTGACTATAGGTCTAGGAAACCCTAGATTAAGCTAACCTTTGCATGCTTGGCTGCATCATTCCACCTTGATTGATTGTTTGTGTGCATGACCACTAGACTAGGAACCCAATACTAGAAGTCTACACCCCAACCCAGCTCAGCCATGGATTCCAATTTTGAGACCCTTATGAAAGCCATGACTGATCAGATTGCTCAGATGAATACCCAAAACCAAGCCCAGTTTACCCAAACCCAAAATCAACTAGCCCAATTAACCACCCAGATTGACCAGATGATCCAATCCAATAACCAAGCAACCTATGGATTTGAACCCATAGTCTATGAACCCATAATTTTTGAACCCATAACCTTTGAACCCCTAACCTATGAACCCATTACTGAGCCTAAAGTAGAGGTGTATGAGGTTGACCTAAGTCTGGTAGAGGAGTATGAAGATGATGATCCTATTGAAGATTTAGAAGAAGAGATACCTATAGATAACCTAATATTAGATGACCCAGTAGATACCCAGGTAGAAGCCAACCTAGAATTAGCTAACCTTGACCACACCCAAGCTGTAGTGGAAGAACTCTTAAAGGAAGAAGACCATGAGGAACCCAATCCTACTGTTAGAATCTTACCTGAGGAGCCACTAGAAGAAAGCATAATTAGAGATCCCAGTCTTGAATTTCATGAGCCAGAAGAGTTTATTAAGGACTTGATCTCTGTAACCCAGTACCCTCAGGATGAATTCCCTCCTATAGTTCCCATTGAGAACCTCTTTCCTGAAATTAGTGACCCTTTCTTCCATTATGCAAACCCTGTAGACATGCACCGATCTTATAAGGTTAACCTCATCAGTCTAGATCTAATCCCTAAAACCTTTTCTTACACCTTGATCTTTCCAGTCAACCTTGAACCCTTTTCTTATTTCCTATCGTACTTGACTAACCCTAAACCCACATCATATTTTCTGAGCTTCCAGCATTTCTAGAACCATTAGGTTATATTTTGTTGAGATTATCAAGTTGTATAAATCCTTAGAACTCATCCCCTTTGCTACCTACTTCTGGCATACCCTATGGAATCTGTCAAGAGTTCTTATTAAATTTTGATGTGCATGCCAAACTAGAGTTAAACCTAGAGAGCCTATAGTTTGTTAAGCTTAGGCCCAAAGAGTCAAATAGGAATGCATAGTCGAGTCTGCATGTCATGAGTCCCCTGCATCATACGTTAAGAGTCTGCATGTGTATCATGTTTGCATCTACATCAGGAAATTAGTCAAAATCTGAACATAAGTAATGGACTATATAAAAACTTGGCTAATTCCTGAAAGAGAGTTAAAGAATTTTCAGAGGATTATGTGATCGTTAAGAAATTGCATGCTCGTTGAGCTAAACCATTTAGAATAATAAAAAGAGTTGGACCCAATGCCTATGTGCTTGAGTTACCACCCGATTTAGATATTAATTCAACCTTCAACATTTCAGACCTTGTGGAGTATCGGAAGCTAGCTACGATACCCAGCAAGCCATTTGGACCTATCCCTTCCCTTGAGAGTGAACCCACCCCTGAGTGTCCACCAACAAATTGGCCTACAAGTGCAGAAAGGATTGAGCAAAACCTGGACGATCAAGCCATTAGTACTTGGAACAAAGGTTATCAAAGATATTTGGTCAAATGACAAGGTTAACCAGAATCTGAGGATTCGTGGATTACCCATGAGGATCTGTTCTGCCTCAACCTAGACCTCTTTGAGCAGTATGAGAGCCAAATTGACCCTTACTCGACGGGGTTGAGTTCCTCCCTCCCCGGGAGAATTGGTGGGGACACCAGGATCAAACATAGATCACTGGATCCCATATGGTTTACTGATTAATGTTTTAGAACCTTAGTCATGTGTCACAATTTTGTAAGAAAATAAGATTGAGTTTTGTAATAAGTTGAGACTAATTGATTTATCTTAACCCTAGTCAATCATTGAGTCTTGTACTTGTGCTTGAGTCTGATACCAATCAAATTTTTATACAAGAGAGGAGGTTACCCAGTTTTGGAGTTCCACCAGGTCTCATCCAGGAGTCAGAGACCTTCACATCAGCTCACATCAGCTTGTTGGGTCCTATTTGCCACCCCAGGGTCTAAGATTCCTTCCAGATACCCTGATTCCTTCCAGATGCCGGAGTATATTTCCAGACCAAGGCATATCATGAATTCAGAGGTCCATCTATTCCCAGTCTAGGAGAAATCAAGCTTAAGTAACAGGCCTAAGCCTTTAAGAACTAAGATTCCAGTTTGATACCTGGAATATACCAGTCCAGGCACCCCAGCTTTCAGGAGGCCCAAAGCCCAGGCGCCCAAGCCTCTTTGGCTGACCACTCTTGCTGCCGTTAAAGTCTAACATGCCTAGGATGGGGCATCCTCACATGTTGACCTATCCAAGTTTGAATGAAGACTCGAAGTGAAAGATGGACAACTAGTTTTTATTTCATTCAACCTTGTAATCCTAGTTCAAGGTTTCTTTTGTAATCTTTCTGCCACTTAAATTGTATAAATTTATCCTAACTAGGAGAGTGATGAAGTCCTAATAGGGAGAGAGCATGGGAACTCTATAAATATCCCTCCCCTCCTCCTCTTGTATGCACTAATCTTTTCATGAAATCAAATTGCTGTTGAATTGTTTCTTGAGGTTTGGTGTTCTTTATTTTTCTTGTGTTTGTTTCTCTACCTGGCTGATCTTTGTTCCTTGGTATTCTCCATGCCCAAGAAGCCATTCAAGCTTCCAAACATCAGCCATGTCCAAGAAGAAGAGCCTTGAAGATGCCCCAGATCCAAAGCTGCTTCTTCTTCCTAGCCGCCAGCCCTAACCATGCTTTCTTTATTTTTCTTTCTCCTATATTTTGTTTCTTTCATTGCTTACCTATTTCGTGCCTAACCTTGATGCTTGTAGGATCCTTGAGGTGTTTCCCATCCACAAAGGTGGCATTCCTTTCCTTCAGACCGGATCCAGATTGCCTTCAAAATCGGGAACCAAAGGCTTGTTCTTCCAGGCGCCATCCAGAGGCTGAGGGATCTCTTCATCAAAGAAACTACAATTGCTGCCTAGTACAAACCTTCCCCTCCTATGTTCTGACTTGGTGACAGGTATGCTATCCTAAACTGGGGTTTTCTTAATTCTCGGGATCCTACTTTTATTATTCTGCACATATCTTTTTGTGGGTATGATAGTTTCTGGCATTACTAGTCTTCCTGCTGATCTTTACTTATTTTTCAGATCTTTAGCCACTTAGTTAAAATTCTAAAAAAAAATTCTAAAAAAATTAGTTTTTTGTTTTGCATCAGTCCTAGGTTCATCCCACATCAATCTTGGACTCCTGCTCTTGGGCTAATCTGGGACTCTCTGCAAGGTGGGCGACATCATGGAATTCTCCATCCAAATGGGTGCCATGGTTGAGGAATGGTGAAGTGTCATGATGAATGGCCAAGATTTCTTCATGGGTTGCCTTGATTGCTAGACTCTAGAGTCTGGATGATGTGGGCTCCTACAGGATAGTGGACTCTTCAGTTTGGATAAAAGAAAACTCAAGAGTTTTTTTTGGATTCTTGAGTTTGGAACTTGAGTAGCTTGAACTCTATAGTAGAAAGTTCCTTAATTTTCTCTTTGATTGGTGTCCCATTGAGATAGAAGTACATTGAAATGGGTGATGAGAAGTAAGTGGCATCCTCCCTTTTGGAATTGGCGACAACTTGAGAAGAGTGGGAGCTAACTTGGTAGGCTTCCTTCTACTTTACTCCTCTTAAAAAAAATAAGTGGTGCCATTTAATTCTTGAATGCAAGTGGCCGACCAAAGATAAATGACATGGCATGTGGGATGTCCCAACATAAGTGACATGCCATATGATAATGTCCTGGGTGATGTGGCGAGTGATGTCCAAAAGTCATGTGATGTTGTCCAAATTCTTGAAAAAGGTGGCACCAAGAAGAGGTTGCATCAAACAAGTGACTTGGGCTAGCACATGGAGACACATGGCTTGTCTTGAATTAGCACATGGGGTCACATGGGTTTGGACTTATGTCCCCCTTATATTACAGGACTTAACTAATAATTACAAGACTCAATCAACTAATTAATTAAAGCCCAACTTGATTAAATTAATCAAGAGGCATAACCAATTTAGCAAACTTGATAAATAGGGTTTGGCCCCAAAATAGGTTTTAACACAACTGATAAATGAAATTTTTATATAAACCCTAATTGGAAAAAAGAGCTAACTGGCACTAGACCCATTTATAACCCAATTGAAATTAGGGATTTTTTACAGACTCAATTTTTTCTCTAGGGGTTTTGATCGGGACTTAATTTTAGGGTTTAGGACTAAACCCAACAAAGATAAAATAACAAAAATTAAAGATAAAATATTTACAGGTAAAGAAAAAAGGATTGGGTTCAGGACTTTATTCATAGGTGATCCATAGAGATGTGGGTTTGACCTGTCAATCATTTCTGGCCCTGGTGTCTGCACCAAGAAGCTAGAAGCCTTGAAGAGAATTCAAAGAGCAATCAAGAGGGCTTCTTAAAAGCTACAACTGCATCCATCCAACAATGATCGTGGTGGGGACACCAGGATCAGACACAGATCACTGGATCCCATATGGTTTATTGATTAGGGTTTTAATTTTAAAACCATAGTTATGTGTCAAAATTTGTTTATCAATTAAGATTGAGTACTGTAATAAGTTGAGGCTAGTTGATTTGTCTCAACCCTCAACCCTAGTCAGTATATTAAGTCCTGTATTTCCGTATAAGTCCAATATGAGTCCAATTTTTGTACAAGAGAAATGTTACCTTATTTTGAAGTTTCACCAGGCCTCATCCAGGAGTCAAAGGCCACTACATTAGCTTATTGGATTTTGCGTGACACCCCAGGATCCAAGATGCCTTTCCGGATATCCTTATTCATTCCAGATATTTTTCGGATGCCTAGATATCCTCTAGATGCCAGAGTATATTCCCAAACCAGGTCATATCATGAATCTAGAGGTCCATCTATTCCCTAGCCCAAGAGAAATCAACCCAGGCACAGGGCCTAAGCCCTTAAGAATCAAGACTCCAAGTTTATTCTAGCCCAGAACCAAGATACCTACAATATTCCTACTGCAAGCATCCTAGGCCTCTAGGGCCCAAAGCCCATGCGCCCAACCCATCCTTGGCCACCCCTTGCTGCTCCCCAAGAATCCCAACATGTCCTTGAGGTTGACTTGGTCCAAGCTAAGAAGAAGAATTCAAATGGAAGAAGGAAGCCTAGTTCTTATTCTATTCAACTAGTATACTCCTAGTTCTAGGTTTATTTTGTAGTCTTTCTCCCACTTAAATTGTTTAAACCTATTCTAACTAGGAGAAGACTTGTAATCCCTTTAGGAGAGGGCATGAGACATTATAAATATACCACCCCTCATCCTCTTATAATCAATCAACTCTTATGAATTAAACTCTGCTGAATTGTTTTCAAGATTGTATTCTTGTGTTTGTGTTTTTGTTCTTTGGTTTGTTTGGTTTGTTCTCTTGTATTGGCCAACCCCTATCCTCGCAATCCCTCCATGCCCCAGCAGCAAATTAGATCTCCAAGCATCAGCCACATCCTTAAGAGAAGCCTTGAAGATGCCTAGATCAAGAGCTCTTCCTACTTTCTTTGCCACCACCCCTTTGCCCTAATCCCTTTCCTTCCTTGTTTCATCTTGTTATATTTTTCTTTGATTCTGATTTGTACCTAACCTTGACATTTTACAAATCCCTGAGGTGTTTCCCCTCCCTAGAGGAGGCTTTCTTTGCCTTTAGACCGGGTCCAGATCACCTTCAGATTCGAGAACCAAAGGCTTGTTCTTGTAGGCGCCATCCAGAGGCTGAGAGATCTGTTCATTAAAGGAACTGCAATCGTTGCCTGGTAAAAGCCTTCCCCCTCTTGAGTTTTGATATGATGACAGGTACACTATCCTAAGCTAGGAGTTTCTCAATTCTTTGATCCTGGCTTATTTGTTATTTTGCATGAGTTTTTTGTAGGTATGTTAGTTTTTTGCAGTACTAGTCTTCATGCTAATCTTTGCTTATTTTTGGGTTATTAGCCTATAAATTTAATATCTAAAAAAACACAAAAAAATATTTTACTATTTTGCATCAATCCTATGTTTGTCTCGCATCAGTTTAGTATCAGAGCGGGTTTAGGATAACCTTCATCTGCATTAGAATCACAAACCCTAATTTCTGCATCTTGTCACCTGCATAGAGGTCTAGGTTTTGATCAATTTTGGCATCTTAAACATTTTAGTTTTCTATGAAATTTGCACGTCTTGTCCTGTACCTTGTCCTAATAGTTTTCATAATTTTTAATTAATTTTATTAAAACCCTAATTCCCTAATCTGGCATATTATAAACCCTAACTAAAATCCTGAGATTTCTACATCAGTCTGAAAACCCTAGGATTTTCATCATCATCTGATTTTTGTTTTGTATCAAATTTGGTAGAGTTCATCAACATCGTCCATCCTCTGTTTTATAATTTGTTTGATTTTTTTTTTTTGCATCAGTAATTATGTCAAAACCTACATCATATGAAATCCTAATTTCTTGAATTCTACTATTTCTGCACTATTACTTAACCAAACCTAACCAACTTCCACACACCCCAATCCCAAGCCTAATTTATTTGCTAACCTAATCAACCTAAACTTAATTTGCCACCTCAAAAAATACACATAAAACATTTTATTTTCTGATTATTTTTAGATTGCATCAGGACCATCGATTGCCATCATCTCTTTAACCTAATCTTAAAGTGCAATTGCTACTAACATCAGGGCAGGAGGTCATAACCTATCCTGGGCCCAAAATAATCTCCTTGCATTCTTACCCAAACCTTAATTATAAACAATTACACTTAATTTACCTTAGAGGGCTAGGTGACACCCAACAGGTTGGGTCCAAATTGTATAGGCCAACTAGTGCATTTAATCCTATGGCTATTACTGAAATCTGGTGTCTAAGGCTGAGGGTCCAAAGTCAAACGACCTAAGTGGTGTTGTGGATTTTAATTGGATCCCTGCGAAAGTAGGGGGGCCTCCCACACTCCCACCCTCTACCTGGCCATAGGAAGGATTAGCTGCTGGGTTAAGTATAAGTTGAGCTGACCCACTCAGTTTTGTCTCTAGGTCTAGGAAACCCAAGATTGTACTAATCTTTTTCTTTTTGCATGCTTGGCTGCACCATCCCACTTTGATTGATTGTTTGTTGCATGACCATTATATTAGGAATGCAATACTAATAGCCTCAATCCAACCCAACTAGTGTGACCATGGAGTCCAACCCTAGGAAAACCCAATACTAGGACCCATACTTAGAGCCCAACCCTAGGAGACCCTTATACCATGACCCATACTAGGAACCCAAACCCTACTACTCTAGCCCCTATGCACCCAGATGCAATAACCACAGATTCTATTGGAACAAACTTTTAGAACAATGGTTGAATTTGAGACTGGGTAACAAAATGGTGTCTGAATACATTGACCAATTTGATGAGTTTTATGGGGCATGTTACATAGTTGAACATGAGTCCCAGATCATATCTAGGTTTCAAGCTTGCCTACGTAGAGATATCCAGGGTGAATTATATGATGGAAACTTCGAGACCTAGATGACGTCTATGACATAGCCTTGGAATTCGAGTCAAAATAGAGGGAACTCATGTTCAGTCAACCTAAGTCCAAAGAACCCATACCCTATAGGTATGAACCCATATCCTATGAGTCCTAGGAATCCAAATTCTTTAGGTATCAGCTTAGTGATAGTCAGGTTTCCATTAGTCAATCTTAGCCCAATAGGATTAGTACCTCTAGATATGAACCCAATGTTAGTCCACTTTCCCTTAGTCAACCTAAACCCACTAAGATTAGTGCCTATAGTCAGGAACCCCTTAGTCCACCCATCCCTGTTAGCCCAGTTAATAGCCAGTTTTCCTTTAGCCAAACCCCTCCTACTATCCCATTGGTTCACCAAGATGACTTGGAAGAAGAGAGATATGAGGTTGATCCAAGTTTGGTAGAGGAGAATGAAGATGATGAGTCTATTGAAGATCTAGAAGAAGAAATACCTATAGAAGACCCAGAAGTAGTTGACTATAACCAAACCCCAATAGAAACCAACCTAGAATTAGTTGAGTCTGAAGTCCAGTGTAACCAACCCAGTTCATCCATGGAGTCCAATCTAAAAACCCTCCTTAAGGCCCTAATTGAATAATGGACCCAGAAAAATACTCAATTCCAAACCCAGTTTACCCAATCAACCACCCAAACTAACCAATTGACCCAAACCAACAACCAAATAACCAATAGGTTGGACCAGGTAGAAGACCACCCAACATTAGTTGACCCTAACCATATCCAAGTAGGAGCCGACCTAGATTTAGCTAACCCTAGCCATACCCAGACAGTAACCAGCATTGAGTTAGATGACCATGTAGTGGAAGAACCCTTAAAAAAAGAAGACCATGAGGAACCCAATCCTACTATTAGAGTTTTACTTGAGGTGACACTAAAAGAAAGCCCAACTATAGAGCCCAGTCCTTTGATTCAAGAGCCAGAAGAATTTATTAAGGACTTGATCTATTTGAATCATTACCCTTAGGATGAAATCATTCCATTGGCTCCCATTGATCTCTTTTCTGAAATCAATGACCCTTTCTTCCATTATGCAGACCCTTTAGATAGGCATCGATCCCATAAGGTCAACCTCATTAGTATAGGCCTCATCCCTGAAATCCATTCTTATCTCCTATTCTACCCGATCAACCCAGAACCTCCTTCTTACTTTCTACCCTATCAGACTAACCCCGAATCCACCTCGTATTTTTTACCTTTTCTTGAGTTTTCTTATATTTCTTTAAACATTCACCTGCATCATGTATGGGTTTGCATGTTGCATTCATTCATTGCACATGTTAGGTTTGCATATTAATTTTGGTATACTTTGTGGCATTTGCTAGGAGTACATAGTAAATTTTCATGTGCATGCCATGATAGGATCAAACATAATGAGTCTATGGTCTATTAGGTTAGATCCAAAGAGTCCAATAAGTTTCCTTTGATAGGGAAGTTTAGTCGAGTCTATTAGGTATTAGTTGAGTCCAATAAATTCATAGCCTTGAATCATCTGTCCGCACCTACATGAGCCTCTGCACAGCATCTGCATCTGGAAATTAGTCAAAACCTTAACATAAATAATGAACTATATAATAACTTGGCTAATTCCTGAAAACATGTTAAAGAATTTTTTGCAGGGGACTATGTGTTGATAAAGAGATTTCTTGCTCGCAAAGCTAGCCCATTTAGAATAATGAAAAGAGTTGGACCCAATGCCTATGTGCTTGAGATGACATCTAATTTAGGTATTATTCCCACCTTCAGCATTTCAGACCTTATGGAGCATAGAGAGCTAGTAGTGATACCTAGCGAGTCCTTTGAGCCACTCCCTTTCTTTGAGAGAGAACCCACCCTAGAGTGTCCACATACAATTTGGCCAATAAGTGAGGTAAAAAGTGAGCGAGTCTTGGATAATCAAGCCTTCAGTACCTAAGATGAAGGTTATTAAAGGTATTTGGTCAGATGGCAAGGTCAACCAGAATCTAAGGACTTGTGGATTGCTGGTGCAGATCTATAGCACCTCAACCCAGACCCTCCTTGAGTAGCCAAATTGACCCTTACTCGATGGGTCGAGTTCCTCCCGTCCCGGGAGAATTGGTGGGGATACCATGATTAGACACAGATCACTGGATTCCATATGGTTTATTAATTAGGATTTTAATTTTAGAACCTTAGTCATGTGTCATAATTTTGTAATCAATTAAGATTGAGTCCTGTAATAATTTGAGGCTAGTTGATTTGTCTCAACCCTCAACCCTAGTCAGTATATTGAGTCCTGTATTTCTGTATAAGTCCAATATGAGTCAATTTTTTATACAAAAGAGGATGTTCCCCTATTTTGGAGTTCCACCAGTCCTCATCCAGGAGTTAGAGGCCACTACATCAGCTTATTCGATTTTGCATGACACCCTAGGATCCAACTTGCCTTTACAGATACCCTGATTCCTTCCAGATATTTTTCAGATGCCTAGATTCCCTCCTGATGTTAGAGTATATTCACAGACCAGGTCATATCATGAATTTAGAGGTCCATCTATGCCCCAGCCCAAGAGAAATCAGCCCAGGAACCAGGCCTAAGCCCTTAAGAACCAACATTCTAGGTATATTCCAGCCCGGAACCAAGATACCTGGAATATTCCTACTCCAGGCATCCTAGGCCTCCAGGGCCCAAAGCCCATGCGACCAACCCATCCTTGGCCACCCCTTGCTACCCCCCATGAAGCCCAACACGTCCTTGAGGTTGACTTGGTCCAAGCTAAGAAGAAGAATTCAAATGGAAGATGGAAGCCTAGTTCTTATTCTATTCAAATAGTATACTCCTAGTTCTAAGTTTATTTTGTAGTCTTTCTCCCACTTAAATTATGTAAACCTATTCTAATAAGGAGAAGACTTGTAATCCCTTTAGGAGAGGGCATGGGACTCTATAAATATACCGTCCCTCCTCTTGTAATCAATCAACTCTTATGAATTAAACTTTGCTAAATTGTTTTCAAGACTACGTTCTTGTGTTTGTGTTTTGGTTCTTTGGTTTGTTTGGTTTGTTCTCTTGTATTGGCCGACCCCTATCCTTGAAATCCCTCCACGCCCTAGCAGCAAATCAGATCTCCAAGCATCAGCCATGTCCAAAAGAGAATCCTTGAAGATGCCCAGATCAAGAGCTCTTCTTGCTTCCTTGCCGCCAGCCCTTTGACCTAATCCCTTTCCTTCCTTGTTTCATCTTATTATTTTTTTCTTTGATTACTTGGTTCATGCCTAACCTTGATTTTTTATAGATCCTCGAGGTGTTTCCCCTCCCTAGAGGAGGCTTTCTTTGCCTTCAAACCATGTCTAGATTGCCTTCAGATTCAGGAACCAAAGGCTTGTTCTTCTAGGCGCCATCCAAAGGCTGAGAGATCTCTTCATCGAAGGAACTGCAATCGCTGCCTGGTAAAAGCCTTCCACCTCTTGAGTTCTGATTTGATAATAGGTACGCTATCCTAAAGTGAGAGTTTCTCAATTCTCGGGTCCTAGCTTATTTATTATTCTGCATGAGTTTTTTGCGGGTATGTTAGTTTCTTACAGTACTAGTCTTCATGTTGATCTTTGTTTATTTTTGGGTTATTAGCCTATGAATTTAATATCTAAAAAATACAAAAAAATTATTTTACTATTTTTCATCAGTCCTAGGTTCGTCCTGCATTAGATCGGTTTGTCATAGAGTTGCTTTCTTTTCATACTCATTATTTGAGTTGTTCCAAGTACAGTAGGGGCTGTAACGTGAGGTTTGTATAGGTTATTGGTGAGCTTTTTAAAACCAAGTGTGGGTTGTTAGTGAGCCTGGTAAAACTAATATTGTATTGGATTTTTGGTGAGCTTAGGTTAAAATCATGTTTGGATTTTTGGTGAGCCCGGGATAAAACCAAGTTTGGGTTTTGGATTGTGAGCCCATGAAAACAATCTGGCTATATTCCGAGGGTGAATATAGTGGAAATGTCAAGTAGTTTCTTGGATAGTGGATGTAAGAGTGAGGTTGCTCCAAGCCACTTTAAATTTGCTGTGCTTGTGACTACGTTTCTTGTACTTTTGATTTGCTTCCGCATTAGTTTTCTAACTCACAGCACTCACCACACTAAGTTAGTTTAAAAGGAGCACATATTTGAGAAAAATCTTAGATACCTAATTCACCCCCCCTCTTGCGTAAGCCACCTGGGCAACACTACTGCTAGCCAAATATGGAACCCAAAGGGTCACACACATTAGGGAATCGGCCTAGAAAGTCAATTGGTATTTAATTAGGGTCATGGGATCCTAATTGGTTAGCTAGATTACACACAAGCATGTATAGGCTAACCTAACTCCTAACCCAATTGATTTGGATCTTAAGTTTTCTTAATGAGCTAACTAATTTGAGGGAAACCTAGATTGGGTTAAGTCCTAAGTGGGGTGATTTTATCAAAATTTATCTGATAATTATCAAGGTTTTTATGCGCCAAATACCAAGAATCCCAAGGGCATGGGACTCTTGGCGCCAAAAGAAGTGGTCGGCAATTAAAGGGGTGTAGGACCAAGATTCCTTCTGCTTGTTAATCACTTATGAAGTGATAAACTACATTTTATTCTCTTTCATATGACACCCATTTTGCATGGTCTTTGACTGGTCAAAGATGTGAAATGGCATGGAGAAAGGATGGCACACAAAGTGAAGAGTCACGACTCATCACTTTGGCATGCAGAATCATAACCATAAGTCCTTCTGTTTGAAGGCTTCTTGGTTGATCGATACTTCTCTTGGAGTCCCATATCCCATGGCCTTTCATTGACTAGTCAATTACCATATGCAAGAGGGGAAATGCATTGGAATCGAAGAGACAAAAAGGTCTTGTCTCTTGGCACAGGAAATGTCATAACTCTTCAAGATAAGACTCCTTCTTAATGAAGGATCTTATACGATTTGTTGATTGATAGATCAAGGGTAGATGAAGAGCCATATATGGTACCTCCCCATCTCCTATAAATAGCCATCGGTGTTTAGGCTGATGGGTATCACAAATCTTTTCTTTCTTACACTTACACTCTACCACACTCTCCTTGTCTCTTCTTTCCCTTGTTAGAACTTAGGTCTTGTGTTAAGACAAGTTCACTATTTTAAGACAAGGTCACTATTTTAAGACAAGGGTTTAGGAAGTGAATAAGGAAGTGAAAAAGAGAGTGAAAATAGGATTTGCAGAGGGCTTAGAGTGCTCTACTGGAGGGCAAGGGTCTGAGCAAGAAAGGAGAGGCTGCCAAAGAAAGAAAGGCCATCAGAAGAGTCCCAGTGGTTTAAGCAACCTTCTAAGGAGTGCTTCCTAGGTTCAATTCCTTTGTGGATCACCTCTAGAGGGCATGCACTTGTGTGCCTAGAGGAAAGAAGAAGGAATTAGCATTCCAGGAATTTTTCCAAACCCTAATTGAATGACTTGTTAATTATAATGAATAAGGGATCTTGGGCTTAGGGTTTCAAGTCATTTGAGTTTCAAAAATGAAATTTTTTGAAATCCATGCTTCCGCTGCATCACCGAAACCCAATAGCATCGACCAAGCATAAATGTTCCTCTGCATGAGGCATCAACCATCTATCGATGTTTCTTTAATAAACCATCATAGACACACTAGACTAATTGCCACTTTGGAACTGCATGATGTGGGCATTTTTGGATTAGGTCCTTTAGCCTCTCCCATGTTTCATGGAACATTTTTCCTTCCATTTGGAACAAACTAGTTATGGCTTTTATAATCTGGTTGGTTTTTCTTATAAAAAAACTTTTCTTGAAAAATTTTTTTGGGAGCTGGTTCGAGGTTGATATAGTTACTAAATCTAAGGCATTTAGCTAATATTTGGCTTTGTCCTTTAGTGAAAATGAAAAAAGATTCAACCTAAGGGCATCGTTAGAGAAATTTTGAATTTTAACCGTAGAGCAAATCTCAAGAAATTCACCTAGGTGCTTATATAAGGGTTCTCGTTACTAAGTCCATGAAAACATTGTAGCATCTAAAAAATACTAGACTTGATCTCATATTGAGTGGCCTCCACAAGAGGTGCTTAGATTCATGGTGAGTATGAGTATGAAGATGGGATAAAATATTCTCTTAATGGGCATGGAGGGTTGACATCACCAGGTATTCGTAGCTTGAATTAACCTAAGGGTCTTCTCTAACTCTTCGTCAAATGGTTGCAAGTTGGGTTGTAGTGATTGTCGACCTAGCATGCAACTAAATGGTCTAGGTAAGGCAATCCTAGGCAATTAAGTTTTTTTTAATGTATTTTATTAAAGAGGAGAAGGGGGAAGAAGAGAAAAGAAAGATAGAGAAGAAGACTTAAGATGAGAGCCTGAGTCCTAAAGCTATGAGGGATAGAAGAGAGGTATTAATTAAAGTTCTAGGTTAATTACAAACAAGTTAGCAATCAATGGACTCTCTATCTTAGGGTCCCTTCTTCTATATAGCTCCTAACTATTCCAAGGTTGCCTTTGACCCTTCGAAGTCAGATACCAACTACCCACTGGCCAGGTAAGGGTAAGGTCGTTGGGTGTCTTGCCATTGCTTTCCTTAGATACCAAATTAATTGGCTAGGTCAGACAACAAAATCAATTAAAGAATCACCTTCTTTCAGGGCTACATCATCCTTGAACCCCTTTCCTTGATACCAGTGAACTAGTTAATTCTGAGCTAGTCCAACTCTTAGGGTCCCAAATGCGGGACAATTATGAAAACCTAATCTACTAATTATTAACTTAATTATCAAAGAAAAAAATAGAGATTAATTTTTTTATAATCTTTAATTATTTTAATGACTCAAAGGAAGCAATTAAAGAAACTAGTTAACTAGTTTAAGCTCGCACGAGTATATCTAATCAAAGTAACTAAAAAAATCAGGATTTTGTAGCTAAGAAACCATTGTAAACTAGGTCCTACTTTCAAAGATCAGAAACTAAAGAGTAGGAAAAGGTTTTTGAATTTTTTCAATATAGAATTTTTCCTTTGAAGTAGATCTGTTGGAACTCTTAGGATCTTGCAGCAGGGTTTCAAGATTTCAATCTTCGGGCTTTGATCTTCCACGATATTGGTTCCAAGGCAAGAATACCTCAAATTTAGTTCCCGATCACCTGCAATCACTCAACAAAGGAAGATTTCAGTTAAAAAGAAGCAAAGAAGCAAAAGGATGGAAAAGTGAAAGAGAAGAGTGGTGGGGACACCAGAGGCACCAAAATAAGATAGAGGCTTTCCAACCCTCTATGGATTACTTAGTAGCATTTGAGTCCATTTGTAATAAGAGCTTAGTCTAATTAAGTTATCATTTGAGTCCTATACCAATCAACTCTTGTTGAGCTAGATTTCTTTTGGAGTCTTGTATGCAGCATTTGATCCATACTATTAGGGTTTTGGATCAGTCGGTCAAGTCAGCTCATGTTGAGCTAATCATATTTTGAGTCTTGTAATCATGTCTAGGTGTATTGAGTCTGTTTGAATCAAGCCCAGTCAAAGAAGACTCAAGCATGTGAAGGACACCACCAAGCATGCCACCTCAGCAGCCACATGGAGTCCCAGTCACACCCTGGATTTTGCCACCTAGGATTACTTGGAGGATCTTGAAGTCAGCCCTTGCATGAGGAGTTGATAACCACACGCCAGCATACCCATTCCACACCCCAAGCACCCCAACTCCACATGCCAGCATGATAAGAAGGAAAGTCAAAATAGATAAACATGAATCCCTTGATTCATGCCAGCTTGCTTAGGAAAGAAGTGGTCCCCCCCTTTGGATGTCCACTACCTACCTTGTTTGGAGGGATTTTGTATGGTATGAGAGTGTTTTCTTCCATGTATTCAACTCCACACTTTAGGAAGAAAGTGGTCACATCTTATTTTTCCTATTTTTTTTGCTTGGGCCCTAAGTCTCATGACTCTATGCTGCTTGGGCCCGTTGTATGAAAATTTAATAAATCTTTTCATGAAATAATATTGAATTTCTCTAATTGCTGTGTGCTACCTGTTGTTTGCCTAAAGGGATTCTGTGTGAGCCCTTCTTCTTCCTGGTGTGCTGCGCCTGCTCCCAACCTTCATCTGCCACTCCAAGCTCTATCCACCCTCTTCAAATCCCATCTTCTCTTTGCTGGTTTTTCAATTAACTCTCCACCCGTGCTTTGCTTTCTCACCCTAGAATGGCTATTTTCAGGTTCCTTGACTTCGATGACTCCAACGACTCCAGCCGGGCTACAATCGGATCATCGAGCAGAAAACCGGGAATCCACGGGTTTCTGGTTTGATTTTCTAGGCTACATCCGGAAGTAAGAGCAACCTCTTCATATACAATATGTACCAGGCACTTCAACAGTTGCCAGGTACACCCCCTCTGCCGTCTGTAGCCCTATTATAGGTGAACTAGCCCAATCGAGACTTCTCAGCCTCGGCAGTCCCTTTTTCTATTGCTTATCAGGTCCTGTTATGCATGATTTTAGCTTCTTATTTTCATATAGAACTCTTTACATCATTCCTTAGTCTGATCTTTGGGAATAAACTTATAACTCAATATTTAAAACATAAAAAAAAATAATTACATGCATATATAGTTCCGCATCATTTGGTATCAAAGCCTGTTTGGGCTCAGTTCTCTTTGGATATTCAGATCGGGTGCTTCACCATGGCCGTCTGGTCATAGGAGAATAGTAGGGCTTCAAAACTCTCTTTCCCAATTGACGGGATCTCCTATGGTAGTAGGGGTGCCACTGTGAATTGACCCCTGAAGAAGAACATAAAGCGTTCTTTAGGATTTTTTTTCATTTTTGGCCTTTTAGTATATACCCTATTATTTTAATTGTTTCTGCTTGCATAAAACTCAAAAAATTATAAAATTTGTTTTCTGGATTTCTTATAATTCATATTAATTTTTAGAATTTTCTTAGGAAATATTTCAATCTGTGAATTTTCTCCCAGCCAAAACACTGTCTAAGAATAGTTCTGCTTTATTTTGGCAGCAAAGCCAATTTCGAAAAGTTCAAGGTTTTTTTAGTAAAATCTTTGCATTTCTTTAATTTTAGCATATTTTCTGCATATTAGATCATAATCTACAATTATCTTTCTATTTAAGAAAAATCCCAGAAAAAAAATTTACATATATTCACAAAATACCAAAACACCTAAACCCTAATTTGCATCTTCATCTACCTGCCATCATTGCATAAATTACTTTAAGGGCACTTTCTATATGTTAGATAAGGGGAGGAGTTGATAACCTCTCCTTAACCCAAAACCACATCCCTTGCATTCGGTCCCAAGCCTAATCTAAAATTAACTAGACTTAATTTGCCCTAGTGGGCTAGGGACACCCATCGATCGAGTTCAATTATTGTGGCACAACTAGTGCACCTAATTCATTTCCTATTACTAGATACTGGTGTCTAGGCAAGAGGTACAGTGTCAAATGACCTAAGTGGATCGTGGTTCCTTAATTGGGTCCTTACGAGAGCAGGGGGCCTCCCACCATCCCACATCTTACCTGGCCAGATTGAAGGATTAGGAGTTGAGTTGTGTGTAAGTTGAGTCAACCCATTCTGATTGGGCTCTAGGTCTAGGCAGTTGTAGTCGAGTCAGTATTGAGTCCTGCATGTGCACTAGATTAGGAGTCCCATATCATCCACCATCTCCACTTTTGGCTGAATCCTTGGATAATCTTGAAGCCTAGAAGCCCGTATGGCTTATACTAACCGTAGATCATCTAGGTCTAACTTCCTTGATCCAAGAGCCTATTATCATGATCTTGTCCCTGAGTCTAATCCTAGATGTCCATACCCATACTTTATTGATTTAGAGGAAAGATCAATTAGGAACACCCAACCTTATGCACCCACTTTTGATGGAAGACAAGAGTTGTATATTGATTGAGAGGAACGAATGGATCAGTATTTTGAGTACACTAGGATGTCGGAGTTGGAAAAGTTTAGATTGGCCGTATGTAGTTTAACCGGCTATGCTAAGGTACATTGGGCAGTTATTGAGGATGAATGTTATCGAGGAGGAGATGAAATACGTACCTGGAAAGCCATGATAAGTTAAGAGAGAAGTACTTAGGTGAATTTTATGAATACAAGCTTTTAGACCAATGGTACAAATTGAGGCAGGGTAATAAGACTATGTCTGAATACATTGACCAATTTAACGAGTTTAGTAAGAAATATAACACAGCTGATCCTGAGTCTAAGATCATGGCTAGATTTCAAGATGGCCTGCTTAGGGATATTCGGTGGGAGCTATTTCATTGGCAAATTCAGGACCTAGATGAAGCCTATCACCTAGCTAGGGAATTCGAGTTATATCAGAGGGAACTTATAATCAGTCAATCTAAGTCCAATAAGGTTAATTTCCTTAAACCTAAGTCCAAACCTAGTCGACTTCCTTTAGACCAGCCTACTACTCCTATCCCATTAGTTTGCAAGGCAAAGACCCCATAACCCATTAATGAGCATGAGGTAGAAGAATATGAGGCTGATCCTAGTTTAGTAGATGAATACGAAGGAGAAGACTTTGAAGAGGATGAACCCCTTGAAAATCTAGAGAAAGAAACTCCTGAGCCCACTGAGAAATCTAAAGAGGCCACCTATGAGTTAAGTCTAGTAGAGGAATCGGTAGTAGAAGAACAATTAAAGGAGGATAACTTAGATACTATTGCTAGAACCTTACCTGAGGAAACCATGAAGGAGAGCTAAATTATAGAGTATAGTCCTAAAATACAAGAATCAGAAGAATTTATTAAGGACTTGATCTCTTTGATTAAGCCTCAACCTAGACCTTCTTGAGAGATATGTGAGCCAGCCTGATCTTCACTCGACAGGATCAAGTTCCTCCCACCCCGGAAGAATTGGTGGAAATACCAGAGGCACCAGAATAAGATAGAGGCTTCCCAACCCTCTGTGGATTACTTAGTAGCATTTGAGTCCATTTGTAATAAGGGCTTAGCCTAATTAAGTTATCATTTTAGTCTCGTACCAGTTAGCTCATGTTGAGCTAGTTTTCTTTCTGAGTCCTGTATGTAGCATTTGATCTATACTATTAGGGTTTTGGATCAATCGATCAAGTCAGCTCATGTTGAGCTAATCATATTCTGAGTCTTATAATTATGTATAGTTGTATTGAGTCTGTTTGAGTCAAGCCTGGTCAAAGAAGACTCAAGCATGTGAAGGACACCACCCACGTGCCACCTCAGCAGCCGCATGGAGTCCTAGTCACACCCTGGATTTTACTACCTAGGATTACTTGGAGGATCATGAAGTCGGCTCATGCATGAGGAGTTGATGACCACACACCAGCACACCCATTCCACACCCCAAGCACACCAACTCTACATGCCAGCATGACAGGAAGGAAAGTCAAAATAGATAAACATGAATCCCTTGATTCATGCCAGCTTGCTTAGGAAAGAAGTGGTCACCTCCCTTTGGATGTCCACTACCTACCTTTTTTGGAGGGATTTTGTATGGCATGAGAGTGTTTTCTTCCATGTATTCAGCCCTACACTTTAGGAAGAAAGTGGTCACATCTTATTTTCTTTGTTTTCTTTTGCTTGGGCCCTAAGTCTCATGACTCTATATAAGGGACCCCTTGTATAGAGTCATGAGAGTTAGGCCTTGTATATAAACTTAATAACTTTTTATCATGAAATAATATTGAATTTCTCCAATTGTTGTGTGCTATCTGCTGTGTGTTTAAAGGGATTCTGTATGAGCCCTTCTTCTTCCTGGTGTCCTGTGCCTTCCTCCAACCTCCATCTACCACTCCAAGCCCTAGCCGCCCTCCTCAAATCCCATCTTTTCTTTGCTAGTTTTTCAATTAACTCTCCACCCGTGCTTTGGTTTCTCACTTTACAATGGCTGTTTCCAGGTCCCTCGACTCTGATGAAACCAACGACTCCAACCGGGCCGTAATCGGATCATCGAGCAGAAAGTAGGGAATCCACGGGTCTTTGGCTTAATTTTCTAGGCCGCATTGAGGAGTGAGAGCAACCTCTTTACGTACGATCTATACCAGGCGCATCTACCATTGCCAGGTATACCCCCTCTACCTGCCAAATGCTTTATTGCAGAGGAACTGGCCCAACCGAGACTTCTCAGCCTCGGCGGTCCTCTTTCCATTGCTTTTTAGGTCCTGTTTTGCATGCTCTTAGTTTTTTAATTTCATATAGAACTCTTTACATCATTCTTTGGTTTGATCTTCAGGATTAAAACATATAACTCAATATTTAGAAACATAAAAAATAATTACATGCTTATCTAGTTTTGCATCAAAGAGGAAAAGAAGAGGTTGGCTAGGGTTTTCCGGTGTCTGGATAAGTAGGGCCTCATACCCTGCGATGTTCTGAAGAATAAAGGAAAGGGCCTCACACCCGCGATGCACATGGCAAAAGAAAATTTTGACCGAATGTTATTGTATTTCATCAATAATCATTAATAATAAAGGGGGGTTGATGGAGTATTTATAGACCAACAACCAGAGGTGTATGGGTTACAAAGACCAGTGTTTGTTTTCCTTAGGCAACAACTCCTAGAAACGTTGCTCTGGGCATCTTGGACTCCTTCTCTTGGGCTCATCTGGGACTCTCTCCAAGGAGGGTGACATCATGAAATTTCCATCCAATTTGGGTGCCAACATTGAGGATTGCTGAGGTGTCATGATGAAGGGCGAAAATTGCTTCATGGGTTGCCTTGATTCTTAGACTCTGGAGTTTGGATGATGTGGGCTCCTGTAGGATACTGGACTCTCCAGTATGGATAAAAGATAACTCAAGAGTTCTTATAGGATTCTTGAGTTCTCTCTAGAGTACCAAGGATCAATTTTAATTGACCTAGATAAGTATCTAAATATATGTTTTACAGCTAAGAGATGTGATTCTTTAGGAGCAAACTGAAAACATGCACACATACAAACACTAAACATTATATCTGGTCTACTGGCAGTTAGATATAGCAATGAACCAATCATGCCTCTATATAATTTTTGATCTACTGATTTACCACATTCATCTTTGTCTAATTTACATGAAGAGCTTATAGGGGCACCTATTGGTTTGGTAGTCTCCATCCCAAACTTTTTCAATATTTCCCTTGTGTACTTGGCTTGGTTGATGAAGATCCCCTCTTTTGTTTGCTTAATTTGGAGTCCGAGAAAGAAGTTGAGTTCTCCCATCATGCTCATCTCGAACTCACTCTGCATTAACTTTGCAAACTCTTGACAAAGACATTCGTTAGTAGCACCAAAAATAATATCATCTACATAGATTTGTACTACTAAGAGATCATCATTTTTCTTTTTCAAAAACAATGTATTATCTACATTACCTCTAGAAAAATCATTCTTCATCAAAAATGAACTTAATCTATCATACCAAGCTCTAGGAGCTTGCTTTAAACCATACAATACTTTATGCAATTTAAAAACATGGTTAGGAAATTCATGATTTTCAAAACCAGGAGGTTGTTCGACATAAACTTCCTTTTCAATAAATCCATTTAAAAAGGCACTTTTAACATCCATTTGAAATAACTTGAAATCCATAAAACAAGCAAAATCAAGTAAAAGTCTAATTGCTTCCAGCCTAGCAACAGGAGCAAAGGTTTCATCAAAGTCAATCCCTTCTTCCTGGTTGTAGCCTTTAGAAACAAGTCTATCTTTGTTTCTAGTTACAATACCATGTTCATCAAGTTTATTTCTTAAAACCCATTTTGTGCCAATTACAGAAACATTAGGGGGTCTTTCAGTTAAAGTCCAAATGTTATTTCTTTTAAATTGATTTAGTTCATCTTGCATGGCATTAATCCAGTTACAATCTTTTTCAGCTTCTTCAATTAACTTAGGCTCTATTTGAGAAACAAAAGCTAAATAATCACAAACATTTCTGATAGAAGAGCGTGTACTTACTCCCTTTGATGGATCACCAATAATTAGCTCTTTGGGGTGTCCGTGCGCATACCTCCACTCTTTAGGTAAAGGTTTTGGTGAAGTTGCATTGATCTCCTGAATTTGATCTTCATTTTCTTGATCATCATCTCTTTTGGGCACATCTTCATTGATTGTCAATTGTTCAAGCTTCTTTATACCTGTTTCATCATCAATAGAATCTTCTTTTCTAGAAGATTTTTTGTTAGTTTCATCAAACACTACATGAATTGATTCTTCAACTATAAGAGTTCTTCTGTTGGAGACCCTATATGCTTTGCTAGAAGTAGAGTATCCTAAGAAGATACCCTCATCTGACTTGGCATCAAATTTACTGATATTGTCTTTGCCATTGTTTAATATGAAACAACGGCAACCAAATACACGAAAATATTTAAGATTAGGTTTTCGATTTTTCCAAAGCTCATATGGTGTTTTCTTCAAAATAGGTCGAATTAAAACATGATTTAAAATGTAACAAGAAGTATTAATGGCTTCTGCCCAAAAATATCTAGGTAAATCATTTTCGCAAAGCATTGTGCGTGCCATTTCTTCAAGAGTCCTGTTTTTTCTTTCTACCACCCTATTTTGTTGAGGTGTCCTAGGTGCAGAAAAATTATGACTAATGCCATTATCATTACAAAAAACTTCAAAATCATGATTGTCAAATTCAGTTCCATGATCACTACGCAAAGAAACAATAGTGAGATCTTTTTCGTTTGAAACCCTTTTATGAAATTTAACAAAAGCTGAAAACGTTTCATCTTTATAAGCTAAAAACATTCTCCAAGTAAATCGTGAGTAATCATCTACAATTACTAGCCCATATTTCTTACCTCCCAAACTAGTTGTTCTGGTTGGTCCAAAGAGGTCCATATGCAATAATTCAAGGGGTCTAGTAGTAGATACTACTCCTTTAGGTTTGAAAGTAGATTTAGTTTGTTTTTCAAATTGACATGCAGCACAAATCTTATCTTTTTCAAATGTGAGTTTTGGCAATTCTTTTACAAGATTCTTTTTGCTTAATTTTGAAATCAAATGCATACTAGCATGCCCTAGCCTGCGATGCCAAAGCCAACTAGTTTCACTTGCCTTGGCTTCCCTAGCCACTAGGCATTGACCACTTTCCATGGCTAGATCATCAAGATCAACCATGTAAATGTTTCCATGCCTATGACCAGTGAACTTGATGCCATCGACATCTAGACTAGACACCATACACAAAGATGATTCAAAAAATACTTTAAAACCCTTATCACAAAACTGATTAATGCTGAAAAGATTATGCTTCAAGCCATCAACAAATAATACATTATCTACATAAGCATTAGGGGTGATATGGATTTTACCAATTCCGACGATTTTACCTTTTCCATTATCACCAAAAGTAACATTTCCACCATTTATAGCTACTAGTGATGAGAATTGCTTCACATCCCCAGTCATGTTCCTTGAGCAACCACTGTCCAGATACCATATTCTTCTTTTATTTTTGGTTGCAAGACGCACCTGTAGAAATTGATCAAGTTGAAACTTTAGGTACCCAAGTCATCTTGGGTCCTTTAGGGTTAGACAAATTGGTTCCTTTTGGAACCCAAATCTTTCCAAAGGTACTTGATTTTCTTCTATACAAATATATGATTTATGTCCTAACTTACCACATGCAAAGCAGATAATATTAGAAGATGCAAGCATAAAAAAGTTTTTGAAAAGTTTTTGCTGATTCTGTGACTTAAATCCAAGTCCAGCTTTGTTAAAAACTGCATGTTGACTATTTAAAAGCATACTTAATTTTTCTGAACTATAAGTAAACTTTTCTACAAAAGGTTTCACCTTTTCTAACTCTTCTTTGTAATTCTTGTTTTGAAACAACAGTTCTTTGTTTTGTTTTTAATTTTCTCATTAGTTTCAAAACTTATATTATTTTTCAAAGAATCCTTTTCTTTTATAAGATTGTCCTTATCATTTTTCAAGGTCTTTACATGTTCAGTTAATTTCTTATTTTCTTGAATTAAATCATCAATTTCAGTTGAAAACTTGTCTAAATTTTTGGTAAGCTCTTGATTTAGCTTTCTTAATTTCTTATTTTTCAGTTTTAGTTTTTCATATTCCATAACTAAATCATCAAAAGCATCATGTAGTTCATTAAAAGTAAATTCATTTTCAGGTTCAGAATTTACCTCATCATCTTGATTGGCCATGAAACACAGGTTGGCGACTTCCTGCTACTCTTAATCACTGCTGGAGTCCTCACTCTCACTCCAGGTAGCCATCATGGCTTTCTTTCTCAACATCCTTCGACTCTTTTTAAGTAAAGGGCAATCCATTTTATAATGTCCAGGCTTCTTGCACTTGAAGCAGATGGGTGGATCCCTTTCTTTTTCCTTCTCTTTATCTTTATTGTAATCACCTTTTTGTGGCCTTTTCTTGTAGAAGCCCTTCTTCTTTCTCATGAATCTTCTGAATTTTCTTGTAATGAGGGCTGTCTCATCATCATCAGCTTCTTCTTCTGATTCATTACTTGACTCTTCCTTTGTAGTGGACTTGAAGGCTATGGCTTTCTTTTTCTTGTCATTGTCCACTGTCTTCTGTTTTAGTGAAAGCTCATAAGTCATCAGTGATCCAAGAAGCTGCTCAAGAGGTAGAGTATTGACATCCTTGGCTTCTTCTATGGCCGTTACTTTCGCATCCCATGAAGCTGGAAGAGACCGGAGAAGTTTATTAACAAGTTCACCATTAGGTATAATCTTTCCCAAACTCCTCATACCATTTACTATATTGGTAAATCTAGTATACATCTCACTAATACTTTCAGTTGGTTCCATCCTGAACATCTCATACGTATGAATGAGCATGTTCACCTTTGTGATCTTCACTTGGTGTGTACCCTCATGGGTAACCTCAAGTGAATCCCAAATTTCTTTGACGGAAATACAATTTGATATTCTATTAAATTTACTTGGGTCAAGTGCACAGAATAGCAAATTCATCGCCTTAGCATTTAACTCAGCTTGTTTGATGTCATTGTCATCCCATTCTTCTTCAGATTTTGGGGTGATAATGCCATTAACTAAGTGAGTGGGCTGATGAGTCCCTTTAGTAATTACTCTCCATATATTATAATCTACAGCTTGTAAATAAATGCGTATACGAGTTTTCCAGTATGTGTAGTTTGTGCCATTAAAGAAAGGAGGGCGATTTGATGCTTGACCTTCAACTACACCCATTCTAATTGGGGCAGCCATGATCTTTCACTCAAGATCGTTGGACCTACAAGAGAGTACCGGTGCTCTGATACCACTTGTTGCCCAGATATGGTGCCCAAGAGGGGGGGTGAATTGGGTCTTTTTTAAAAAATAAAGAAATATATGTGCTATCAATTTCAAATGTGAAGAGTGATAGTGCTCAAGTAATTGTGCAACGGAAGCAATGAAAGATAACAACAATTAAAGAGCAATAGAGAGTAAAGCAATGCAAACACACAAAACGTATAGTGGTTCGGTGCACCTAGCACCTATATCCACTCCCCAAGCTCCAATTGGGAATTTCCACTATAATCTTCTCTAGATTACAGCCGACTTGTTTTACAAGGCTCACAAGTCAAAACCTAAGTTGGTTTTGTTACCTAGGCTCACCAACAAACCTTATACACTTGTTTTGGCTTCGGGCTTACAAGCAACCCTAGTTGGTTTTATCAATTGGCTCACCAACAAACCTCACACTAGTTTCAAATTTTCTTGAAACTAGGCTAGCACAAATAGAGTATGAATACAATGAATAAAAACAAGACAAACTCCTTTTTGAGCAAAAAATAATTCGATGTAGCTCTTGTTGGAGACTCTTCAAGTCTTCCTCTTGGAATCTTGGACCTCACTAAATGCCAAAGACTTGAAAGCTGGATTCCTCAAAAATGGAAAGATTTTGGCTAAGGAATCTCTTGGATTTTCTCTCTTTTTGGCTTAGGATTGATTGAAGGCTTTGTACTTTTACTCTCTTCTTTTTTACGTTGTCTCCTTTTTTTTTTTGAAGTTAGGTGGAGGTTAAATACTTTATTCAAGCTGAAACAACTCCACAAGATCGTTAGAATCAAAAATATGGCCGTTTATGGCCATTAGAAATCAAATCAAAAGTTCAGAAAAACTAGCCGTTATGCCATGAGTCGACCTCATGAGTCAACCTCTGGGTCAAGTGTCGACCTCATGAGTCGACCTCCAGTTTATCTTAGGCAAAAGTCTAGAAAACCATAGTTCTGCCCAGTTTGAATTCTCAGGCGATGAGTCAACCTCTGGTGTCGACCTCTAGACAGGTGTCGACCTCAGGTGGTGACCTTTGAAGCGTGCCACTGAAATTTTGCCGTGCCGGCCTTGCTGAACTTTTCTTTTCTTCATGAGTCGACCTCTGGTGGTCGACCTTTGGCAAGGTGTCGACCTCTGGTCTGAAATTTTCTGAAACTCTGGAGAGGTGCGTGCCATGCTTGAGTTTCTCTAGGCCTTTGTTTCTTTTGTCAATTACTTCTTAATATGAAGGTCCAATATGAGAAATTTGATCTTGTTTAAGGTAGAAGAGCTCTTTCCCAAATCAAGCAAGCTTGGTTTCATCATTGTACTCTTGATACTCTTTTTGAATAACCTAAGGCCTGAAACTTTATCTTGAAATGAAACATTAGTCCAAATATATACTCAACCTTTTGTTAATCATCAAAACTAAGGAGCCAAAGCCAACACAAGACATGTAAATAAGTGGTTCAACATTGTAAAAGGGGTTTGGCCCAAAAAGCTAAAAAAATTAAAAGCCTAATTACAGTTGGTAAAAAGGGCTAAACCCAACTAACCCAAAATAACAAAATTTAAAATAAAATATTTATAGGTAAAAAGGGTTTGGGTTCAGGGCTTTATTCATAGGTGATCCACAGGGATGTGGGTTTGACCTATCGATCTTTTCTGGCCCTTGTGTCTGCACCAGTCCCTTGTCCTAGTGAGCGCGACAATCCTTAGGGGCCAACATCTAATTGATTTTAAATTAAGGCTTAGGTTAATGCAATATACATGGTGGTGGTTTGTGTCCAAGAAATGGTAATGACATCCCCACCTTATGTTGTTTAAGGGTTTTGTACCCTTAAAATGTTTTATGAGTTATGCAATGGAAAGAAAATAGATTTCTAAGTACAAGTAGTTAGTTTTTAAGGCTTAATTATTTTTTTTATTTTAATTACATACTATAAGATGTCTTATTTTCTTTTTAGGTTATGTTTTTTCTAAATTTTTAAGTAAGTTTTTAATTTAGTTAATTAAGCATGAAAAAAGAAAAATAAATTAGATTACGGTTATAAGGTAGTTAAGTGGTTAATCAGAATTGAAAATAGTTGATTAGTTAGGAAAGCAGTAACAAGGAAAAAAATATTAACTAATTTTTTTGTACATTTTGATTTTTGATTTTTAAATCACAACTATGCCTATGGTCCCTGGCAACGATGCCAAAATTTGATCGCTATTGTAGACTGTTGCCGTCCTCGTCGCCGCGCCCGTGCCGAGGATCAACCGATCCTCCCTGACCGCCTGGCAAGGGAGCCTCCCTTCCTGCGAGAAACCTGCAACAAAGGGGTTAGAGGACCCTGGCCGGGGATTCCGGCGAGGGGGCTCCGACGGTCAAGTCAGTAGACGACGTGGGGGAACAGACTCTCGCTCCCAGGCCCTCTAAAGGGTCCCAGGTTTGGAGAGTTAACTAGTGAAGGGGAAGCGCCGGGGACCGGAATCTCGGCTGGGCCTGCCTGCCGAGCTCGCGTCCAGTATTCCCCTCTTGGGATCTCTGGCTTCTTTCTCGGAGCGAGGCCTTGTGCCGGTGCTTCCTCCTTGTCCCCAGGCTAGTTGGCTTACCTCGCAGTCTCCAGATTCTTCCCTCTTTATCTCCCTCCGTCGTGCGCTTGTCCTTTTCCTCCTCGAAAACTCCTCTCCCCTGTCTTCCTTTCTTTTCCCTTTTTGGTGAAGGAGGCCAGGCGGCTTTCCGACCTCGTCCACCGGGCCCAGCAGGGAGAAGGCAAGGACAGAAGAGAAAAGGAGGGGGGGGCGGCGCTGGCAGAGCGGCCAGTCGTCAGGCTTCGGGCTCCGTGAGAGTGCTCTTTTCCCCGAGCGTGGGCGCCATCCGTTTACGGGGCCTGTTCCGTCAGGATCGGGTCTCTCGACTGCGGGACCTTTCGGGCCAATGTAAGTGACGTTCCGCGTGCCGCCGCCCTCCGTACGGGACGCCGTCTGGGGTCGGTACGGCCCGAGGGATGGCCTCGGGACCTGTCGCTTTCCCCGGGGGCCTCTCCGTACGAGCGGTCTGACCTCGGCTGAGTTGGACCTGTCTCCGGGGGCCAACTGGCGAGAGGCGAGGGATCGGCCGACCTCGGCTTAGGTGGACCCCTCCTGGGTGGACACCTGGCGAGGTGGCAGGAGGTCGCCTGGCTTCGGCCGAGGTGGACCCGTCTCCGGGTGGCCACCTGGCGCAAGGCGGGGGGTCAGCCGACCTCGGCCTAGGTGGACCCCTCCTGGGTGGACACCTGGCGAGGTGGCAGAAGATCGCCTGGCTTCGGCCGAGGTGGACCCGTCTCCGGGTGGCCACCTGGCGCAAGGCGGAGGGTCAGCCGACCTCGGCCTAGGTGGACCCCTCCTGGGTGGACACCTGGCGAGGTGGCAGAAGATCGCCTGGCTTCGGCCGAGGTGGACCCGTCTCCGGGTGGCCACCTGGCGCAAGGCGGAGGGTCAGCCGACCTCGGCCGACCTTACTCGGGGCGGACTCCTCCGAGCCCGGGCGCAGATGAGTCGGTGGGGGAACTCCGCGCCGAACTCGACCTCGGCGGGAGCTGTTGCTTCAGATAGTCGTCGGGCGGTGCGGTCTTGCCGACCCTAGCTTTGAGGACGTGGCGCTGATTCTGGCAGGGAAACTCGCACGTGGCTCGCTCGCATTCGGCGATACCTGAGCCTGGCCACGTCACTGTCATGGCTGTAACAGTTGCCCCCCAGCCCGTCGTTCCGTCGGGGCATCGTAAAACGGAACGTCGGGATTTAATTGCAGACATGACGTGGGGAGGCGAAGATCTTGCATCATAATTGGCACGATCTCCATTCGTCGTGGCTCGATGCGGCTGAAGACCTATGGGGGGTCGCCACGCGTCGTCCACTTGCCCGTAATCAATGCGTCGCTTCGGGGCAGAGGCCGTTACTCTGCTAACGAGGCGACGGTGTCGGGCGTGTGCCCACGTGGCGACCATCCAGTGGTCTGAGGCGGAATGATGGGTACGGCTGCTGCCGGCTGAGTTTGAAAGGGAGGGGACTTTCCAGAACGAGGCCTTTTCCCTTGCTTCGTGGGCGGTTTGCTGCAGGCTAACAACTTCTGCTGCTCGTGCCCGTCTGTGCATTTTCGGGTGAGTGTCTTCTTCTCCTTCTCTAGCCCCCCTCCTCTCTCATTTCTTATTCAGTTTCTTTGTCCTTTCCTTCCCCATGGCGCGCCGTCGCCATGTCTCTTCTAACCCGGACGAGGCCGGTCCATCCCGGCCGAGGACTCCATCTTCTTCCTCCTCGGATGAGGAGGTAGTTCCAGAGGAGGTCCGCCGGCGCTTGCAACCCGGGGGTGTCACTATTGGCATCCCCAGGGGGATCCGGTCCCCTCCGGTTGCGCCTGCCGTGCCCCTCCGTTCACTCCCCGCCTTGGCTTCTCTTCCTGCTCCGCCACTTCTTCCCGCCGGTCCCTCCGGTCATGCCTCTACCATGACCGAAGGTGATCTTTCTCTGCTCCGGGATGCCTATGGCATCCCGGGATCTGTCCGTCTGTTTGCTCCGCGGTCCGGGGAGCGTGTCACCATGAGTGGCCCCGGCCGCATTGCCTTCTACGAAGACTTCCTCCTCGGGGGTCTTCGTTTTCCTCTGCACCCTTTTTTCCTTTCCTTTCTCAGCCATTTCCGGCTCGTCCCGGCTCAGCTGGCTCCTAATGCCATCCGGGTCATCTTCTCCTTCATTGTCTTCTGCCATTTCCACGGGTTCGTTGCCCGTTTTTCACTCTTCAGGGCCCTGTTCACCCTGAAGAAGTGCTCCACCGATGATGGCTGGTGGTACATTTCGCCCCGGCCTAGGTGTCTCCGGTTCGACCTCCCTTCTTCGGTCAAGGGATGGAAGAGCCGGTTTTTCTTTGCTTCGGTCGACGACGTCGACTGGGCTTGGAGCGAACCGGACCGGTCGCCGAACCGGAGTTCTCGAGTCGAGCCCGCGGACCAGGAGTCTTACAGCCAGCTCCTGAGTGACGTGGTCCCGCCGCTCGAGGTTCTGCTTTCTGAGCAGAATCTTTTTGAGGCCGGCATCAGTCCCATCCGGGAGACCGGTGAGATTTGGCCCCGCATTAACTCCTGCCCTTCCCCCCTCTCTTTTTAAGATTGAACTGTCTGACCTTCTGATTTCTCCACTTTGCAGGGATGAAGTTTTCCTTAGAGAATCTTCTGGAGGGAGCGGCCCAGAGGGAGGTCGTCGACGTGGACGAGCCCGTGGCGAAGAGGGCTCGCACAGAGATGAGCCGGGAGGTCGCAGCGGCGACCGCGCCCGGCCTAGCTGCCGCTGTTTCTCCGCCCAGACCTCCTCAGGGCGGCGCCCCTGGCGCCTCGGCCCCACGACCTGGCAACGCTGCCGAGAGAGCTCCGGCGCCCGCCGCTCTGCCCATCGCCGGGCCCGCTCCTGTCAGCAGCCCAACGGCACCGCCAGTGGCGACCGCCGGTCCGTCGGCTGCAGCTCCAGCAGAGGGGGCAGCTGTCGCGGGGATCGGCCCGAAGGGCCCGGCGCCGGTGATCTCGCACTGAGACTCGGTCATCCTCGACCGAGGACTGGCGGAGAAGTTGATGGAGTACGCTTCCACCGCCCGGGACCACCGAGCTCGGGGCGGCCGAGATTACGCGGATGCGCTGCTCGGCATCCTGCCCCAACTCTTCACGGTAAGCCTGATCCTTGACTCTTCTTTTCTCTTCCAATCCGAGGCCTCCTGCCTCGGTACTGACATGTCATTTCTGCCCTTGCAGATCGGGAACGACGTCCTCCTACTGAGGAACTACCTCGTAGGGAACGCCAAGCGGGACTCCGATCGGGAGCAGAAGCTTGGAAAACTCGCGGCCGACGTGAAGGACTTGATGGACAAGGGGGCCGAGCTGCGAGCTGAAAAGCAGGCCCTCCGGTCCGACCTGACGCGTTCCGAGGAGCGGAACAAGGAACTGGAGGCTTCCTTGGCGGAGGAGCGGACCTCCAACCAGCGCCGGACTGAGGAGGATGCGGCGGAGAAGGCCCGCCTGCAGGCCCATTCCCTGTTTTTGGAGCGCCAACTGGATGAGGCCCGGCGAGAGGTGGCCGCGGCGAAGGACCGGAGCTCCTACATCAACGGGCTCTTGGAGGCGGCGAAGCGGGAAGCGCTGGAGGCCGTCCCCAAATTCCGAGCCTCCGACGAGTTTACGTCGGAAGTCCGGGAGGCCGCCGTGGACTCCTTCCTGAAGGGGTTCCGGATGTGCCGGGAAAAGGTGGGGGCCTTCTTCCCCCAACTGGACTTGAGTGCGGTCGTCGTCGGCGGCAGGAAGCCGGGGAGTGAGGGCAGGGCCTCCGGCACGGCCCAGGCGACACCTCAGGCGGCACCTGCAGCACCTCCGACTGATGACGCTGCGGCCCCGACACAGCCCCCGGAGCCGGTTGTCGTGGAAATCGAAGAAGTGGCGCCCGCGCCTCCGGCGGACGGCACCGACCCTGCGCCCCAGTGATCGTTGCTCTGTAATTTTGTTTTCCTTTCTTTTTCTTCTTTTGGGGAGTCCCGGCCTGTCGGGGCTCCCAGTTTGTACTGAAAGACTTCGTTTAATAAAGACACAGCTTTTACCAAAACTCGTTCATCATTTTGCCTTTTCTTTTTTCTTCTTTTTGTTTCTGAGATGTCGGTCTGGGACACCTGAGATAACTGCAGGCCTGGTCCTTCTATACTAAATCGAAGGACGGGGTCTGCAGAGCCGTGTTGCGGCAAGGCAAGAATCCTGAGCAGGTCCGACTTTGGGCTGCCTTCATGCTTGCGCGGACAGCACAGTTCCTGCACCATCTTCTGGGCCGAAACCCGGGATCCTCCGGACTGAGCTCGATGCCGCAGGCTTTCTCAAACCTTGCGCGGCTTGCTGAGCTGTGCTCCGGGCTTGCGTGGGCGAAGCGGATTCGGCGCCACCTTCCAGGCCGGAGCCCAGGATCTTCCGGACTGAGCTCGATGCCGCAGGCTTTCTCAAACCTTGCGCGGCTTGCTGAGCTGTGCTCCGGGCTTGCGTGGTCGAACTGGGTTCGACGCCACCTTCCAGGCCGAAGCCCAGGATCTTCCGGACTGAGCTCGATGCCGCAGGCTTTCTCAAACCTTGCGCGGCTCGCCGAGCTGTGCTCCGGGCTTGCGTGGGCGAAGCGGATTCGGCGCCACCTTCCAGGCCGAAGCCTAGGATCTTCCGGACTGAGCTCGATGCCGCAGGCTTTCTCAAACCTTGCGCGGCTTGCTGAGCTGTGCTCCGGGCTTGCGTGGGCGAAGCGGATTCGGCGCCACCTTCCAGGCCGAAGCCCAGGATCTTCCGGACTGAGCTCGATGCCGCAGGCTTTCTCAAACCTTGCACGGCTTGCTGAGCTGTGCTCCGGGCTTGCGTGGTCGAACTGGGTTCGACGCCACCTTCCAGGCCGAAGCCCAGGATCTTCCGGACTGAGCTCGATGCCGCAGGCTTTCTCAAACCTTGCGCGGCTTGCTGAGCTGTGCTCCGGGCTTGCGTGGGCGAACTGGGTTCGACGCCACCTTCCAGGCCGAAGCCCAGGATCTTCGCAGGCCTCCTTGCTGAAGTTTAGAGAAGAATGTTTAAAGTGAAGAAGCTTTGTTAAAGGAGCCGGGAGCCTTACATCACTGGTAGTACATTCTCAGGTTCGAGGGGTTCCATGTCCGGGGGAACCTGGCACCTCCCAATTCTTCCAAGTAACATGCCCCGTGGGGGAGGGCTTCTGCTACCCGATAAGGGCCTTCCCAGTTGGGTGAAAGCTTGCCGCACTCTCGTGGCTGGGAGGCTTCTGTACGCCGGAGGACCAAGTCCCCGGGACGAAAAACCTTCGGCCGTACTCGGGAGTTGTAATATCTGGCTACACGTTGCCGGTATGCCGCCATTCGAATTCGGGCCTTGTCCCTTGTTTCTTCGAGGAGGTCTAGGTTGAGCATCATCCTGGCCGGGTTTTCTGTCTCGTCGTATTGTTCTACGCGCAGCGTGGGTATGCTGAGCTCGATCGGGATGACTGCCTCGGCCCCGAAGACGAGGTTGAATGGGGTTTCGTCGGTAGCCGTCCTTGGAGTGGTGTGGTATGCCCAAAGAACGCTGGGAAGCTCGTCGGCCCACCTGCCCTTGGCTTGGTCTAGCCGCGTGCGGAGGCCCTGAAGAATGGTCCTGTTCGTGACCTCAGCCTCCCCGTTGGTCTGGGGGTGCGCCACCGAGGTGAAGCGATGTTTGATGCCGAGGTCGTTGCAGAAATCCTCGAACTCTCGACAGTCGAACTGGCGTCCGTTGTCGGTGACCACGGTGTGGGGGAGGCCGAAGCGGCAGACGATGGACTTCCAGAAGAATTTGGCGACGTTTGCTTCGGTGATTCTTGCCAAGGGTTCGGCTTCGACCCACTTTGTGAAGTAGTCGATGGCCACTATCAGGAACTTCCGCTGGCCGGATGCCGGCGGGAATGGGCCCAGAAGGTCCATTCCCCACTGGGCGAATGGCCAGGGGGCTGAGAGCTGAGAGATCGGGTTGGAGGGTTGCCGCTGTACCGTGGCGTGGCGCTGGCACCGGTCGCATTTCTTCACGAAGTCAGCGGCGTCCTCCTTCATCGTCTCCCAGAAGTAGCCTTGACGAAGGGCCTTGTATGCCAATGCCCTGCCCCCCACGTGGTTCCCACAGATGCCTTCGTGAATCTCCTGGAGCACAAGCTTGGCTTCTGCGGGTCCAATGCACTTGAGGAGGGGATAAGAGTAGGACCTTCGATACAGCTGCCCGTCCATCAGGACAAACCGCACGGCCTTCCTCCTGATGAGGCGAGCCGCGTCTCGGTCTTCCGGCAGAATGCCGTCGGTGATGTACGCGGCGTACTTGTCCATCCAGCCGGGCTCCTGGCTGACCTGATGGACCCCCGCCGGTGCTTCGAGGCTTGGGACTTCGAGTCGCTCCACATGAGCGCGTCCCAGCATTGTGTCCGGCAGAGTCGCCAATCGAGAGAGAGCATCCGCGCGGGCGTTCTCCCCGCGGGGGATATGGAAGATGTTGAAGCGCCGAAACTTGGACGCGCCTGCCTTGACGAGCTCCAGATACTTCGCCATCTGGGGGTCGTGAGCGACGTACTCCCCGGACACCTGCCCCGCCACGAACTGGGAGTCAGTGAAAGCTCTGAGGTTGGTCACGCCCAGCTCGCGGGAGACCCTGAGTCCGGCGAGAAGCGCCTCGTACTCCGCTTGATTGTTTGTCGCGGGGAACTGGAAACGGAGCGCACATTCTGCGACGACCCCGTCGCCGTTGGCAAGGATGAGCCCAGCTCCGCTCCCTCCGGAGTTTGAGGCTCCGTCTACATGGAGGATCCAGGCGTCCTCTCCGGGCTTGTTGGCGCCGACCTCCATCGGCTGGGCCGAAGAGTCCTCCTCGGGCTCCTTGCCCAAACCTGCGCATTCGACCAAGAAATCGGCCAGCACCTGTGCCTTCATTGCCGACCTCGGTCGGTATGTAATGTCGAACTCGCTGAGTTTCAGTGCCCATTTGGCCAATCGCCCCGAGGTGTCGGGTCGCTGAGCACCGCTTTCAGCGGTTGGTCCATCAAGACGGCGATGGGATGCGCTTGGAAATAGGGCCTGAGACGCTGGGCAGATACTATCAGCGCAAAAACGAGTTTCTCGGGCCGGGAATACCTGAGCTCCGCGTCCCGGAGGAGTTTGCTGGTATAGTACACCGGTCGCTGGATCCCGTGGTCGTCGGTTCGGACCAGGACAGAGCTGACGGCCTCCGGGGTAACGGCCAAGTAGAGGGTAAGCTCCTCCCCTTCCTCGGGCCTGGACAGCAAAGGTGGTGACGCGAGCGTCTTCTTCAACTCCTCGAAGGCCTGCTGGCATTCCTCGGTCCAGGCGAAACCATTCATCTTCCTCAGCACCTTGAAGAAGGGACGGCAGCGGTCCGCCGACCTGGAAATAAAACGGCTAAGGGCCGCAACCCGGCCGGTCAGCTGCTGCACTTGTTTCTTGGAGGCTGGCTGCTCCATGTCCAGGATAGCCTGGACCTTCTCCGGGTTGGCCTCGATTCCTCTCTGGGTCACCATGAACCCTAGGAACTTTCCGGCGGAGACCCCGAAGGCGCACTTCGCCAGATTCAGCTTCATCTGGTGGCGCCGGAGGTTGCCGAACGTCTCTGCCAGGTCGGCTACGTGGTCCGAGTCAAGTTTGCTCATTACCAGCATGTCGTCCACGTACACCTGCATGTTGCGGCCTATCTGGTCTTTGAAGACTTTATTGACCAGACGTTGGTACGTCGCCCCCGCGTTCTTGAGGCCGAAGGGCATCATCCTGTAACAGAAAGTCCCGCGGTCAGTTATGAAGGCGGTACGCTCTTCGTCCTCCGGATTCATCCGGATCTGGTTGTATCCGGAGAAAGCGTCCATGAATGACAGGAGACGGTGTCCCGAGGTGGTGTCGACCAGCTGGTCGATCTTTGGCAGAGGGAAGCTGTCCTTCGGGCAAGCTCGATTGAGGTCGGTGTAGTCCACGCAGATCCTCCACTTATCGCTGCTCTTCTTTACCATGACCACATTTGCTAACCAGCTGGGGTATTGGACTTCTCGGACGAAACCGGCGGCGAGAAGTTTCTCTACCTCCTCGTCGATCGCCTTCTGCCTCTCCATGGCAAAGCTTCTCTTCTTCTGGCAGACCGGGCGGCTGCCTGGGTCCACGTTCAGGCTGTGCATGATAATCTCGGGCGGAATACCCGGCATGTCGACCGCCGACCAGGCGAACACATCGGCGTTGGCACGGAGGAACTCCAGCAGGCGGGTTCGTTCCTCCTCGGGGAGCTGGGCCCCAACTTGCACCGTCTTCAGGGGGTCTGAACCAAGGGGAAAGGAGAGCAGGCGCTCTACGGGCCCTCCCCTGGGTTCCTTTTCTCTTAGGTCGAGGTCCTCGACCTCGCGGGCGAGCTCTGCGCCCTTGATGCCCGGGATTGTCTGCAGGCAGAGCGGGACTGGCTGGATCGTCCCCTTCATTTCCCCGAACCCGAAAGGCGTGGGGAACTGCACCAGCAATCTCCTTGTGGAGATAGTGGCGTCTAGTCGGTTGAGCCCGGGACGCCCAAGGATGGCGTTGTAAGGGGAAGGGAGCTTGACTACAGTGAAAGTTACCATGATGGTCGCCTGCCGAGGTGGGGATCCGGCGGTAACTGGGAGAGTGATCTCCCCTTCGACTCCCACGGAGTCCCCTGTAAAACCTACCAGTGGGGTGTGCACTGGCTTTAGCTGGTCGAGAGACAAGTTCATCCGAGAGAAAGCGTCATAAAAAAGTACATCGGCCGAGCTTCCGCTATCCACCATGATTCGATGTACAGGGTGTTTCGCGATGGTCATTTCGACCACCACGGCATCATTGTTTACATTGTCATTAGACTCCCCTCCCTTGGGAGGGGTTACATTCTCCGGGACTTCCCGGGCTCTCTTCTCTGCTCGGCCAGATCCGCGTGAGATCATGCCCACGGGCCTCTCTGTTGGCCGGTTGTCGATCGCAGGGACAGGTGGCAAGGCCGCGAGCGGCTGCTTTTCGGAGGGAGCCTCGTTCTTGATGAACTTCCGGAGGTATCCCCTCCCGATCAGCTCCTCGATCTCCCGCTTCAGGTGGCGGCACTCCTCCGTGTCATGCCCGTGCTCGCGGTGGAATTGGCAGTACTTTGATTTGTCTCGGGCTGCCCTCGGGTTCTGAGGTGGAGGTCGGCGGAGATAACGCTCGCCCTCGATTTCCATAAGGATTTTGGCTCGAGGTGCGAGGAGAGGGGTGTACCTCCGCTCGGGGGCAGATTCGGCCCTCGGCCCTGGGTTCGGGCGAGGGTCGGCTGGTGGCCCGGGCCTCCGAGCTCCCGGGGCGTCCCTCGGGGTCGACTTCTTCAAAATCTTCCCGTCCAGCTCTCGGCGGGTGCGGTCGGCCTCCTCCGCTCGGATGTACTTGTGGGCACGGAGGAGGAGCTCGGAATACGTCCTGGGCGGCTTCTTGTCCAGGGAATAGGTCAGGCGGGACGTCTTGAGCCCGCGCTTTAGAGCCAGCATAGCGACGGGCTCGTCTAAGCTGTAGATCTCCAGGGCCGCGGTCTTAAACCGGGCGATGTAGTCACGGAGCAGCTCCTGGTCCTGCTGGCGGACGGAGAAGAGGCTGTCCACCTCCCTTGGCACCTTTCGACAAGCGTCGAAATGCGCCACAAACTTTCCTTCCAGCTGCTGGAAGGAGCGAATGGATCCGGGCTCGAGACGGGCGAACCAGACTCGGGCGGCCTTCCGAAGGGTTGCAGGGAAGGCGATGCACAGAAGGGCGTTGGTGGCACCCTGGACCCTCATGAGAGCTTTATAACTCTCCAAATGGTCCAGGGGGTCGGTGGTCCCGTCGTAAGGGTCCACCTGTGGCATGCGGAACCGTTTCGGGATCGGTTCCGCCTGAATTTCTTCGGAGAAAGGGGGGCGGGAGTCGTAGCCCGCCGGGTCAGCTGACGAGTTCTGCAGGTCGGCGAACCGTCGGGCGAACTCCGCCAACTTGCGCTCGTGCTCTTCTAGGCGCCTCTCGGCCTGGCGCCTGATGGCTTCATCGGTGGAGTCTTCCACCGAGACTGCATGTGAGGGAGGCGCCGATTGGTCTCGGCGCGGGGTCCGGACCCAGCGTCGCTTGCTGCGATGCGCCGTTTCGGCCCCATCGGCCGGGGATCGACTCTCGTGATCCTCCGAGCCGGAATAGTCTTTCTTCGGGGGAGCTTGGCGGCTCTCTCGGGGGTTGGAGATGACTTGCGGATGGGACGACCTGCCCTGGATTGAGCGCAGGCTCCCACGCTGTCCCGCGACCCGGGCCGCGGGGGTCCCTGGCTGCGGCTGAGTGGCCAGGGACCGTTGCTGATACTGGAGCTGTCGGACCGCTGAGGTCAAGGTCTGCAGCTGCTGGACGATGGCCGCAAGGGATCCGTCCGCCGGGGTAGGCTGCTGCAGAAGAGGGGGGGAGCCGGAAGCTCCCGCTCGGGGGTGTGGCCCCCTGGTGGGGAGTGGGCTTCTCCCACACGGCTGGTGGACGCCTCGCGACCACGAGTGACCACCATTGCTAGAGAGCGTGACACCTGCAAAAAGCTAGTTCCCACTAGGGGTTAGTGTCCTGCCCCCTACCTGGCGCGCCAATCTGTTGCCGTCCTCGTCGCCGCGCCCGTGCCGAGGATCAACCGATCCTCCCTGACCGCCTGGCAAGGGAGCCTCCCTTCCTGCGAGAAACCTGCAACAAAGGGGTTAGAGGACCCTGGCCGGGGATTCCGGCGAGGGGGCTCCGACGGTCAAGTCAGTAGACGACGTGGGGGAACAGACTCTCGCTCCCAGGCCCTCTAAAGGGTCCCAGGTTTGGAGAGTTAACTAGTGAAGGGGAAGCGCCGGGGACCGGAATCTCGGCTGGGCCTGCCTGCCGAGCTCGCGTCCAGTATTCCCCTCTTGGGATCTCTGGCTTCTTTCTCGGAGCGAGGCCTTGTGCCGGTGCTTCCTCCTTGTCCCCAGGCTAGTTGGCTTACCTCGCAGTCTCCAGATTCTTCCCTCTTTATCTCCCTCCGTCGTGCGCTTGTCCTTTTCCTCCTCGAAAACTCCTCTCCCCTGTCTTCCTTTCTTTTCCCTTTTTGGTGAAGGAGGCCAGGCGGCTTTCCGACCTCGTCCACCGGGCCCAGCAGGGAGAAGGCAAGGACAGAAGAGAAAAGGAGGGGGGGGCGGCGCTGGCAGAGCGGCCAGTCGTCAGGCTTCGGGCTCCGTGAGAGTGCTCTTTTCCCCGAGCGTGGGCGCCATCCGTTTACGGGGCCTGTTCCGTCAGGATCGGGTCTCTCGACTGCGGGACCTTTCGGGCCAATGTAAGTGACGTTCCGCGTGCCGCCGCCCTCCGTACGGGACGCCGTCTGGGGTCGGTACGGCCCGAGGGATGGCCTCGGGACCTGTCGCTTTCCCCGGGGGCCTCTCCGTACGAGCGGTCTGACCTCGGCTGAGTTGGACCTGTCTCCGGGGGCCAACTGGCGAGAGGCGAGGGATCGGCCGACCTCGGCTTAGGTGGACCCCTCCTGGGTGGACACCTGGCGAGGTGGCAGGAGGTCGCCTGGCTTCGGCCGAGGTGGACCCGTCTCCGGGTGGCCACCTGGCGCAAGGCGGGGGGTCAGCCGACCTCGGCCTAGGTGGACCCCTCCTGGGTGGACACCTGGCGAGGTGGCAGAAGATCGCCTGGCTTCGGCCGAGGTGGACCCGTCTCCGGGTGGCCACCTGGCGCAAGGCGGAGGGTCAGCCGACCTCGGCCTAGGTGGACCCCTCCTGGGTGGACACCTGGCGAGGTGGCAGAAGATCGCCTGGCTTCGGCCGAGGTGGACCCGTCTCCGGGTGGCCACCTGGCGCAAGGCGGAGGGTCAGCCGACCTCGGCCGACCTTACTCGGGGCGGACTCCTCCGAGCCCGGGCGCAGATGAGTCGGTGGGGGAACTCCGCGCCGAACTCGACCTCGACGGGAGCTGTTGCTTCAGATAGTCGTCGGGCGGTGCGGTCTTGCCGACCCTAGCTTTGAGGACGTGGCGCTGATTCTGGCAGGGAAACTCGCACGTGGCTCGCTCGCATTCGGCGATACCTGAGCCTGGCCACGTCACTGTCACGGCTGTAACATAGACAATCAACAATAATTCACTAACTCTATAGCTAGGATGAGTCGGGATCATATCCTCAGGGACCTTAGTACTGAGTTATGATTTAAAAAGAAAAGAAGGATAATTATTGTTGCATGAAAATAAAAGTAAGTAGGAAATAAACTACTTTTAAGGGTGAAGCAAGTAAAAGGTGTTGCCCAGGTGGCTTTTCCCAAGAGGGGGGTGAATTGGGAATTACAAAATTTCTTGCAAATATGTGCACAAGTAATTCCTTTTAGTGGTTGAGTGTTGTATTAATCAGAGAATAAGTACAGAAGCAGAAAAGTAAGTAAAGCACAACACAAACAAAACAAGTTTAGAGTGGTTCGGAGCAACCCAGCTCCTACGTCCACTATCCAAGTTCACCACTCGGGATTTTCACTATATCCTCCAAACCGGAATACAGTCGGATTGTTTTACAGGCTCACAATCCCAACCTCTACACTTTGGTTTTTAAACCGGGCTCACCAAAGAAACACACACTAGGTTTTTACAGGCTCACCTAGAACCTCTACACTTTGGTTTTCAGTAGGCTCACCAAAGAAACCTATTTAGTTTTTAAAACCGGGCTCACCAATAACCCAAAGATTCTAAGAGTAGAATAAAAATGCAACGAAAATGACAAACTAAGTTGTCTGGTGGTTGCCGATGCAGCTCGAGTGAAGCTCAATTGAATGCTCTTCAATGCACTTCAATGGCTTCCTTGCTTTCCTCAAAAGATGCTTCAAGCTTCTGATAAGAGTTGGTGAAGGCTTGAAGACTGACTTCAAAGCTCAAGTGCTCTCTCTTTTCTTACTTCAATAAATGTTCAATAACTCATTAGCCTCTCTAAGGTTGTTCTCATACCTCATTTATAGAGACTTCAACTGCCTTCCCTTGATTTTGAACATTGGAGACCGTTGGGAAGTGACAGGTTACCGTTGGAGCACTTTTGGAATTCAAAATCAAAAAACTGGAACTAGCCATTGGAAGTGACCCCGTCATTCTAGTTATCTCAAACATTCTTCAAGTCAGCTCAGATCAGGTTCAGGTCGGCTGTGCTGAATGCCAGTTGGCTAGGTTCCACAGTTGAGAAAATAGTTCACTCTGGACAAGTCGGCTAGGTTGAAATCCAGTCGGCTCGGATGCCTGAGATTCTCAAAATATTTTCAACTAAGTTCTGGATGAGTCAGCTAGGCTGTAATCTAGTCAGCTCAGATCCCTGAGGTTCTCAGAACATTCTCAACCAAGTTCTGGACGAGTCAGCTGGGACTTGGTGCCAGTCGGCTGGGTCTGCGTGCCAGAGTCTTCTTTCTTATGCCAGTGCCAGAGTCGGCTGGTTCCTCCATCCAGTCGACTCGAGATTGGTTCTTCACCCAGACCAATTTCAATACTCCAGAACTCACAACCCAAGCTTTGAAGGCTTCCTTCAAATCTTTTTACAACACAATCAAGAAAAATTGAAGCTTGAAACTAGTAGAAGCAACCCTTTATCTTTGATTCAAATAGGAATTTTTTATCGGTTTCTTCTTTACAAGATTCTAATTACTTACAACTTAACACAAAGAAATAAAGGTTGTAGGGTTTAAAAAAATATGTCAAAGTAGTCATCCTACAAAAACTTGTCAACCATTTGAAGAGTTGTTAGAAAACCAAATATATGCTCCAATGTTTTGTTATCATCAAAATCACTATAGGGTTCAACAAAAGGGATGGATCTAGGAGTAGAAGATTGATTTTGCACTTGTTAAATAATATTTCTTTTATAATTAAGATATAATTGATTTTAGGAATTTACCTGTCTTTCCTTGGCACGCCCCATACCCATGATAGATCATGGCATGTCTTCGGGAGGCATTAGGTATCCAACTCTTCTTTCTTCGGCATGCCCGATATTCGTAATAGATCATGGCACATCTCTAAAAAGTAAGAGTTGTCCCTAACCTCAATCTAACAATAAAGCATAATAAAGAGTAAATAAAAGAGAATAAATAAACTTAGAAATAAAAACATACTCTTTTATTGCAGACCAAAGAAATACAAAAGACTGAAGAATAAAAAAATCCCACTCTATCGCGTACAAAATCTTCTCTTCCCTCCCGCACTTCTACACTACCCTACTTCTTAGTTGATCCCCTCCTGTCTCCCTATGCAAAGGCTCTAGTGGAACTCTGGGGAGTTTCTTGTCCTACGAAAAGGCATAGGAGCCTTTTTATAGGGTTTAATAGGGAGGATGTCTTCATGGGTTTCCAGTATGGGACTAAACAAAAGACACAAAAGAGTGGCTGAGATTTAATTTTACAGAACTCAACAGTTAGATGGTAAAACCGAATCATAGTTGAATTAGATTGCAGAATCTTGCTCCAATTGGTGCTTGACTGGTTGAGCATTAGTTGCCATTGGATCTTGATCGAAGGGCTAGAAATAGACTATAGTTTGGAAATCATCATAGGCCTTTTGACTGCTCTGAGATTCATGCAGTCACTTCCTTGATGGTCTTTGATCCCGTTGCTCAGCACCACCATTGTCTTCTCCTTGGACCGCAGCTACTACCATCGAATAAAACTAATGCCGGAGCCTTGCTAAACTTGCTCGCATGTCACTAAGACTCACCGCTAGGAAGAAGGCTGGTGAAGCTTGGTGGAATGGCCAGATACAGAGCAGGAGATGGCATGGTGCAGGTGGAAGAGTGAATTGATGGTGATCTGAGGAGGAGCAAGAGTGGTGTCCCAGTGGTGGGGCAGTGACTGATCGATGATTCTGGCAATGTTTCTAGCAAGAATAGTAGTAGGGGTGTGGACGAGGATGAAAACTATGGGAGACGTTGGAGGAATCACCTGATAGGGGCTTTTGGTGGTTCTCCGAGTGGAGGAGGTAGCCGGCGATGAGCTTTAGAGATGGAAGGTGCCAGAGATGAGAAGATCCAATGGAGAGATGGTTGGAATCTCCCCACGGTCCATGGTTCTGCACCATGGACTGACAAAAAATGGCTTCTCATGGACCATTGAACATTCTGTGGACCAAGCCGCCATTCCATGGTAGATCGACTACTTTAAAATTGGTGCTTCTCCATTTTAAGTCTTCAAAAATCGATTTTGGGCTCATTTCAAGTCTAATTCGCTTCAAACATATTTTGCTTGAACCCATAAATCGAGATCTTCATGTTGGTGCTCTTCTTTCCTATAAAAGGTGTATAAAAGTATCAATTTAAAATAAATAAAAAAAATTTAAGTATTAAATTAATACTTTTATATAGGTATATAATATAGTTATAACATCTCTATAGTCTTTGGTTAAGAGGACAACCAATCTACATGGCACACATTGACCTATACTTAATAAATATCATCATCTTGTAACAATGTATTAGTTGGTCATGAATAAATTTAAGAACCACACGATAAATCTTCCTTTATCGTATTAAAAGTAGTTTTAAGGACTTCATCACAAAAGAGTTAATTATAGGAAAATACAATATAATGAACTACCAAATAACTTTTATTAATAAATAATTCATATATAATTACAATTTGCTCAATTATCTACAAGCTAGATGATAATGCATTAGGATATATTTTCCAATACCTGAAGGTGTGAATACATTGTTGGATCCTTGTAGTCCTGATAAGTGACCTTTACAATTTCAACATTCAGACAGTTCTCTCTAAATGAGTCAAGAATGATAACTTGAGACCCTTGGCCTATAGAATCCTTAGCCCAGTTCATTCATAATCTAAAGTATATAAACCAGCTAGCCTTCATCATGGCCAATCCTTGGTCTACTTGAGTTCCAATGAATTAATAACTTTGCTTGATCCCTCAGCCAAAAACTAATAAAATCCTAAGGTAGTGTATTATCAGGCATCATAAAAACAAAACCTAAGGTAGAGCCTCAGCCTGAACCCTCTGTCCATTTAACATTCCATCCTGGTCAACCCTTAGCATTGGTTTAGTCAATCATCCTAGCCAAATTAAACCTCAATAAACTCTCGGTCTATAAGGCCTTCAACTTGATTGGGCTTCATTGCACTAATAATTCATTCAAAAACTCTTTGGAGTTGAAGGAAGACTCTTAAACCATTGGGCCATCAGAGATCAAAGTCTCCTCTAATTGTATAATCCATAAGAAGTGAAAATATCTTAAAAGATCCCTTAACTAGGAAAGTCCTCATCCCTGATACAAGCTTAGTGAAGGGGAGACCAAAATTCCTTTTGACAATATGGCTCTTTGAAAGAACCAAAACACATCTAAAGTCCCCCAATCAAATCAAGCTTTGGCTCCTCAAGGCCTTTAAATCCAATAAAGCCTCAGCCTCGATACAAGTTCCCTAGCACATGGAGACTGGTACCCCCATTCAGTGACATGACCTCCAAAAAAGGGCTAAAATATGCTCCAAAGCCCCTCGGTCAGATGGACCTTTGATCCATTGAATCCTTTAATCCTATGGACCTTTGGTCCCCACATTGGCCACTAGGCCAACCCTGAACCCTTGAAGAATAAACAAAGCTCCATCATGATGTAATATTTTACAAGTTAGTTGAAAGGATAGACATCGATACTCATTTCCATGCATATCTTAGTATGGACAAACAACCAAATCCCATAATCCATGGTAAATCCCTATAATTAAAGGGATATGAGCAGTTTTAGGTTATCACTATTATCATTAAGAATAGCAGCTAGTGACATGAATAGGACAAAGGTTTTATTAAGTGGGAGGTAAACAATTTGCATAAACGGGATGATTCCTCCATGGATTTCTTGATAGAATCTGGCTTCCAGTCAAATCCTACCAACCCACTAATATATTTCATATTCCAAAAATACCCTTATCACTCATCTATAAAAGGGAGCCCCTTAAGAGCTCCCTAGGTATGAAAATTCTCTCTCTCCACTACTCCACTCCATTTTTCTAGTAGCCTGATATTGACTTGAATATTAGAGTGCCTTCACCAAAGCCAACTATGATAGGATTTTTTATAGGTATAGTTCATGAGCACCACCTCCTCCAACATACTCCAGCGACTGAGTAGATTTTAACATCATGTAGAATCAAAATCAAAAAGAATTTTTAATATTTTATTAATCGAGTCATTATCATGGATTGAGTTACATATGGTTAGGTATGTGGGCTGATATAATTTCATGCCCATGGCCTTTCCAAGATGTTGGGTGATCGAATGATTGAATTGCATGATAATTCATCATGCAAGAGGGTGTTCTGATAATTTCATCAAAATTTTACATCTTTTGAATAGCCATGACATGTTGCTATACATCAATCTTGGCTTACAGACTTGCATGAATTAAAGAGTTTTATTTAAAAATTAATTAGAAAGAACTTTCAATAATTAATATTTTGGATTTAACCTAATTAGAGTAGGTTCAAATCTAAGTCTACTGCTGGCTAGGTGTAGAACCCTATGGATCACACATAATAAGAAATAAATCATGGACCTACTCTAATAGGATTTATTATAAATCCTATGGATCTAAAGGACTTGCTAGTATATGGGCTAGACCTAGAGGTAAAAATGGGTTGGGTTAGATCAAATCATGAGTGACCCTGACCTGAGCTGGTTCTTTGATTAGGTCCTAATATTAGACCAAGACCTAACCCACTAGAAAATCTTATTAGGTCAGGTCTAGTCCATGGCTAAAGTTTTTGATCCAAAGAGTCATTCAATTGGATTGGGTCAATAAATAATCCTATCCTAATATAAAAAAATTGTATCTAAATTAGACCCAAATCAAATATAGACAACTATATTTTAATTATCACATAGTAACTATTATTAATCACAAAATATATAACAAATAATATTGCTATCAAAATAAATTAAGATATAAAAATAATTATAATTTTATTTTTATGTTAAGAACATGTTCCTTACAAGTTTTAAATTATAATTTTGAGGTCCAAATAGATTAGGATCTTAATAGTATTACTAGGTTTAGGTTGGATCAGGTCAGGCCGGGTTTGAATTCAGCAAAACCAGACTTGACCCGAAAAGGGAAATGGGTCCAATTTTAGAACCTGACTCAGATCCATGGGTCTTTAAAATTAGGTTGGATCAAGTATAAGCAGGTCAGGTCATGGGTCAACCTGACCCATTTATAACCTTAGTTAGACCCAAATTCCTAATTAATAGAAAGTCCTATTTTAACCAGGTCAAATTCTAATCCTAATAGGAGTAGGACTCCAATTTGCACCCAAATAAGGATTGGTTCCTCATATAATTTTACACTAATTTTTTTAACATGAAATAGGAGAGATTAGCACCCAAGAGGAGGAGTCTTTCGCCTAGGCTTCTCTCTTTTCTGCCCTCTATTGGATAACTTTTGGCATCAAGAGTTGTCATAAAAGTCTTCTTGATGTAAGAAATGTTTGGCACCACCAGGAGTCCTCCTAGGGGGTTTTCACCATAGTTTTTGGACCCCTTTTAGGACTCCTCCACACCCCTATCAAATAGGGATTGATTTTTGCACTAAAACCAAGAAAACAAATTATGTAGAAAAATTCTTTACTCCAAAGGTTGGCTCATGGCTTTGTTCCATGCCCCATTAGGAGTCCTCCTAGTGGGATGTGATCTTATTTTGGCTCCCCTTTTCCTTAACCTAATCTTTACCCCTCTACCTTTCCAAATGCCAAAAGTAGGCACCCAAGTGAAATCCCTCTCTTGTTGAAGTTGAGATGAAAGCATGGGTGGTTTGGAAGTCTAATAAGATTAGACTCCTCTATCAAAAGGGTTTTGGCATAAAGGTAATAAATAAGAGCGCCTCCAAGGGTTGGAGGTAATCAAGTTCTTAGTCTAAGAGAAGGATAAGGGAGTAGAGGGTAGGAATAGAGTGAGAGAGAAAGGCTAGTGATTTCTTGAGAAGAAATCACAAGGGTACTAGGTATGCATCTCTTTGAGAAGGAAAAGGAATGAAGTCTTGTGAAGAACTTTCAGTGGATTTCTTTGATTGGGAAGGTCCTTGAGAGGTTCTTGTATGGATCATCATTGGAGGGCTCGTACTTAATGGCATGGTGGATCACAGGCCAGCATCAAACAATATTCAATAGGAACACATTTATTTTCTTGTTATTCTATTTCTTTTGTTTTATGTAAGTAGATCTTGTAGTTAGGATTTTGGATGTATTTTGATTTAATTATTAAAACATATATCATATTTTTTAAAAAAACAATTTGCTACCATTTCATGTCCATTTTGTAATAGTGGTATCAGAGCCTACTTGCCTGATTCATTAAAATAATTATCATATTTGTGATATAGATTAGATCTACATCATATATGTCATGATTTGAAATTTCTGTGCCTATATTTTTATAGATTAGATCATTTTATTTTTAGTGAAGTTGATGCATATCCACCACTTTCCATTGGCTTTACCCCATCTGTGTAACTCTGTAAACTTATGATGTACTAATAGTGATATGGCCTCAAATTCCTTGCTAGAAGGGGAGTTCCTTTTGTAAATGTATGTATATTATGAGTAAAGGATTAGCCAGGTTTGATGATGAAGACTGCTAGGCTACAATTTTCAAATTAGGATAAAATTTTTATCCAAGTTTAGCAAAATAAAGTCCTTATGGGGGTTTAACTATGGAGAGAATGGTTGCATGGGAATCCTAGCAAGGAGCAAGCACACACTAGCAAAAGACATCAAAACATTTGTTTTCTTAATGAATTCCTAATTACACACACTTTGGCCTTGGCCAAATTACATCTATCTTGAAGGTGCCTCTATAACTATTTGAAGTACAACCAAACTATGATGAACAGACCTAAAGTCCCTAAGTTCATACTAATGGAAGGAAAACTAAAGTTGAACCTGAGCTCCCAAAGTTGCGAAGCCACTCCAAGAAGCCAAGGGTTCTTCAAGTGCTTTAGAAGCAACTCGAGCCTCCCGTGGCATGCGTGATAACCCACCATAAGGATGGAGAAATACATCATGCAAGTGAAGCTGACAGATGAGAGATGTGGACCCTCTTTGCAAGGAGTTAATGCAATAAGAGGTCCTCCTTGGTTTGCAACCAAAATGGGGAGAAAAAGTTGATGTGGACCAAGGGCTCTACCTATTGCAAGAAAGAGAGGAAGATCTTGGAGATAGCCAACCACCCATGACCTATGGTGAAGACCATCTATCACCTCTCCCCCACACCTTGTGCCCACTGAAGTGGAATCGGGTAATGTGGAGGAACTATGAATAGAGGTACATGATTTGAACCCTCCTAGTGGAGGGTAGTAGCAATGCAGTTGAATCGCTAACTATTTCCAACACTTCCCAAGCCAAGGTAAGCATCCATGTCTACTTTTTATGCTCCGTTTGAACACCTTTTTTAGGGAAAATCCCTCCTTTCGAAGTGGGAACTCCATGTCACAAGCATCCATGCAAGAAGTTGGCACCGACATTCTCCTGCAAGGTCTAGGGATAATAGAAAAGAAAGCAAGATGTTGGAGATGTTCCTTGTTAGCCCCTATTTATAGAGAGAACCAACAAGGACAGGTCACATTGGTGCTTAATTAATGCGAGACTCATGTTCTTGGTTGTACTTATGCATCACTACTAGCAAACACATGTCCCTTCTCCACCAATTGAAAAAGATCGCTTAGGTGGCAAGCCTTCGAGTCAACCTCGTTATCCTTTTGGAAATCATCATGATTACCTCATGATGACATCATCAAGAAGGTATTATAGAAACATGCATAATTAGAAAATGAAACCTGCCTAGGGATTCTACCCAAATATATTACCATCTTGTCACGTGGCATCCTATAGCCCAAGGAGATAGCAATGTTAAGGTATTCACCATGTGGAGATGTCAGGAATTCTTAAAAGGATGGGCATAGGCTAAAAAAAATTTGAGTCTTAGCTCAGTAGTCGGAAGAGGTATAGTCCTCTTGGTTAAAATTGATGTATGGTGTTAACATCCAAGATGAGGGGAACAACTAGATGAGTAATGGAAGTGTCTGGCAGGTTTGATTTTATTCCTATAGCTTTTACTTTTCAAGACATCCTCTTCAATTAATTTGTTAAGCTAGTTCTAATATTCAATATAATTTGTTTGGAGAACCCCTTGTTGACCATAGGATAACCTTTAAAACCTCAACGACGAAGGCTAACTATGAAGAACCTTGTCCGTCAACCAGCTGGGCTAAATACGAAGACCCAGTATAGGGTCAAGGGCTAACTACGAAGACCCTCACCCCTCAGCCATGTTCGGCTAACTATGAAGTCCCAGCTCAGTGACAAGGGCTAACTATGAAGACCCTCATCCATTGGCCAACTAGGCTAACTACGAAATCCTAGATTAGGATCGAAGGCTAACTACAAAGATCCTTAGCCCTTAGCCATGTCGAGCTGACTATGACATCCAGGCTCAATGACTAGGGCTAACTACAAAGACCCTTGTCCATCGGCTAGTATGACTAACTACAAAGACCTGGTATAGGGTCAAGGGCTAACTATGAAGACACTCACCCCTTGGCCATATTGGGCTAACTATGAAGTTCAAGCTCAATGATGAGAGCTAACTATGAAGACCTTCATCTTTCAGCCAGCTGGGCTAACTATGAAGACATGGCATAATGTCAAAGGCTAACTATGAAGACCCTCGCCCCTTGTCCATGTTAGGCTAATTATGAAGTCCTGGCTCAATGATGAGGGTTAACAATGAAGACCCTCATTCATCAGCCAGTTGGCTAACTACAAAGACCCATTATAGGGTCGAGGGCTAACACGAAGACCCTAGCCCATCAGCCATGTTAGGCTAACTATGAAGTCTTGGCTCAATGGCAAGGGCTAACTATGAAGACCTTTGTTACCACCAAGATCACCGCCACCCGCAGCTCGACCGTCTTGGTGTGGTCCTCCCGTCGACGTCAGGCATCATGATGGGTCCTCTCGGGGCCCGTCTGCTCCGTCTTGTTCCATGGCTGCCCATCGGTGCACCGTGCCAGCCAATCCATGCTCCCTCCTTCTTTCCTACAAGATAGGGTAGACCCGAGCCAGGGATTCTAGGGAGGACACTCTAACGATCAAGTCAGTGGGATGATCAAGGAGAACAAACAAGACCTCCACGGTATAGGGCTTTGGGGACCCGTCTGCTGGGAGGGTGTGACTCTAGAGCAGGTATGTAAAAGAATGGAAAAGAGGAGGGATCGAGAGCGAGGAGCAAGGAGGCTTCTTGGATTGGTGGATAGCCCGGCGGTGCCTTGTTGCCTGCCTACTTACCTCTCCCTCGCCTTCGCCTGCATGCTTACCTTCCTTACCTTCTTCTGGAGGTAGGGTCAGACCCCTGTGGCCTTTAGGAATCTTTAAAGAGAGAGCCAGAATCCTCTCCGTGAGCTTGTTAGAGAGACTTCTATCTATCAAACTAGCGAGATTTACCTTCTTCTTGGCTTCTGGGCCCCTTACAGAAGGGGTGCTTCTATTTCGGAAGAGACCACCAAGGGCTGTAGGACCTAGGACCTTTGATGGATTTCCCTCTTGGGGTAGCTCTAAGTGTTGCACCATGATTGTTGGTGGCTATTGGTGGTGCGGCTGTGGACATGGCTGGTGTGGACACCAGAAGCAGAAAGAAAATTCACTCCAACAAGAATTTGACCACATAAGGAAGAGAAGACACACCAACCAAGGAAGAGAGAAGGACCATCAACTAGGACCCACTTATGGCACCATATCAATAAAGATGCCACATCAGCAAGATTTAATCAAGTGACCCCACTTGGCGCCACATGTCATCCTGAAATTCATATCCAAGTAGAAGGCCACCACAACATGCCACGTAATCAGCCAAGGACGCCACCTCACCAGCCACCTCATCACCTTTGGGCGCCAACAAAGGAAATTCAAAAGAATCCAAAGGTGGCCGACCAAGGGAAAATTCAAATTCAAGGAGGTCGGCCACATCCCTCCCAAATCCTTTCTAACCAAACCATCCACCAAATCCTCCAACCCCCCTTGTAATCCTCCTTAATCTATGGGTTTCAAATTTCAAATGAGTTGTAAGGCTTTTTTTAAGCCCTTGGACGTCCCATTGTAAATCTATTGATGAGATGAATGAAAAATGAAGTTGAAGTTGAAGTTGGTCTTATGTTATTTCTTTGAGTGATTGTTCCTAAGCCCCCTCCCCCCGCCCCACTCGAATCTACTTTCTTCTCCAAGCCATCCAACGCCAAGTTCAAGAAGGATACATTGGAGCCGACCAAACCATCTCAGACTTCCTTCCTTGCTCATAAATTATTCCATCCCTTCCATATGCCTGCTTTCTTCTTCCTTAACTTTTGATCTTCATTGCAGGGTCCTTCAAAGTCTTTGAGTTGTGAACAGGGTTCCCCTTGATAATGAACCAACAAGCTGAAGCCCAAGCCTAGCGTTCTGATCTCTGTTATCCAAGTTCTCCAGTCCAGAGCATCGATAGTTTCAAGGTTTGAAATCATTAGAAGGTTGGAAAGATCAACAAGGCAAGTCCTCAATCATTAGCCCCTATTGTCTAGATCTTCTTCCTTCTTAGTTTTAGGATTGTGTCTAATCATGTAATAGTCCCTTTTCATGTAATCTTTAAGACTTATTATGATGAGTACAATGCTAGTGTAATTCGGTTTCATTGCTCTACAAACACTAATCAAATCATTAATCATATGCTTGCCGCATCATATTGGATTGGTGTGGACACCAGAAGCAGAAAGAAACTTCACTCCAACAAGAATTTGACCACATGAGGAAGAGAAGACACAACAACCAATCAAGAGAGAAGGACCATCAACTAGGACCCACTTATGACACCATATCAACAAAGATGCCACATCAGCAAGATTTAATCAAGTGACCCCACTTGGCGCCACATGTCATCCTGAAATTCATATCCAAGTAGAAGGCCACCTCAACATGCCACGTAATCAGCCAAGGATGCCACCTCACCAGCCACCTCATCACCTTTGGGCGCCAACAAAGGAAATTCAAAAGAATCCAAAGGTGGCTGACCAAGGGAAAATTCAAATTCAAGGAGGTCGGCCACATCCCTCCCAAATCCTTTCTAACCAAACCCTCCACCAAATCCTCCAACCCCCCTTGAAATCCTCCTTAATCTATGGGTTTCAAATTTCAAATGAGTTTTAAGGCTTTTTTTAAGCCCTTGGACGTCCCATTGTAAATCTATTGATGAGATGAATGAAAAATGAAGTTGAAGTTGAAGTTTTAGTCTTATGTTGCTACTTTGAGTAATTGTTCCTAAGCCTCCTCCCCCCCCCACTAGAATCTACTTTCTTCTCCAAGCCATCCAACGCCAAGTTCAAGAAGGATACATTGGTGCCGGCCAAACCATCTCAGACTTCCTTCCTTGCTCATAAATTATTCCATCCCTTCCATATGCCTGCTTTCTTCTTCCTTAACTTTTGATCTTTATTGCAGGGCCCTTCGAAGTCTTTGAGTTGTGAACAGGGTTCCCCTTGACGATGAACCAACAAGCTGAAGCCATTATTTTAGAAGACTTTCCTAATGACTTGGTTCCCGTAAGACAATGCCCTCAGGAAGAACCCAATACTTTAGCTTCGATACAAGAACTCCTTCAGGTACCTGAGAAGAACCCAGTCATTATTTTAGAAGACTTTCCTAATGACCTTCAACTACCTAGAAGCATCCCGCCTGTAGATTAAAATTCTAATCTTAAGGTCATCATGAGTAACCAAGGTCTGTTTCAAGATTCTCCTAAATTACCCCAAGTCTCGGATTCCTATTTCCTGTCTTTCTCTAAGTCTTATCATAATTTTAGAGCCATTAAGTTTCATTTTGATGAGATTTCTAGGATGCATGAGCTTTTAAAGCCTATTCCTTTTGCTACCTACTTTTGGAAAACCTTATGGCATTTGCTAGGAACCCATGGTAAATTTTCATGTGCATACCAGACCCGGGTCAAACCTAGAGAGTCATTAATCTGTTAGGTTTAGGTCCTAGAAAGTCCAATAAAATTCCTCTCAATAAGGATGCCTGTTCAGTTTGCATTTTGTAAGTGCTTGTATAAATTTCTGAGTCTGCTGAATTTTTCGCACAGCATGTCACAAATTTGCATAAAGAAATCAGTAATAAGATCAAACTGAGCAATAAGACTTACAAACATTTAGCTGATTCACATAAGAGGGCTAAAGAATTCTGTGAAGGGGATTATGCGATGATTAGGCTCAACCCTGAACAGTTCCCACCTGGAACCATAAAGAAGCTGCGTGCCCGCGGAGCGGGACCTTTCAAGATCTTAAAGAAAATAGGGCCTAATGCATATGTTTTGGAACTTCCACCTGATATGGATATCAGTACAACCTTTAATGTTTCAGACCTAGTAGAATACAAAGAACCAGTACTAATACCTAGTGAGCCTTTTGGGCTAGAAACTTTCATTGAGAGTGAACAAATTTTCGAGTGTCCACCACCAACCCTACCTGAGTGGAGAGAGAGGATTGAGAGAATCCTGGATGACAAGACCATTACCACCAGGAATAAGGACTATCAGCGATACCTGGTTCAATGGCAAGGTCGACCTGAGTCAAACAACTCTTGGATTACTCGAGAGGATCTGCAAAGACTTAACCCAGACTTGTTCGAGCATTACCAAGGCAAAACTGAACCATACTCGACTGGGTCGAGTTCTGTCCACCCCGGGAGAATTGGTGTGGACACCAGAAGCAGAAAGAAACTTCACTCCAATAAGAATTTGACCATATGAGGAAGAGAAGACACACCAACCAAGCAAGAGAGAAGGACCATCAACTAGAACCCACTTATGGCACCATATCAACAAAGATGCCACATCAGCAAGATTTAATCAAGTGACCCCACTTGGCACCACATGTCATCCTGAAATTCATATCCAAGTAGAAGGCCTCCTCAACATGCCATGTAATCAGCCAAGGATGCCACCTCACCAGCCACCTCATCACCTTTGGGCGTCAACAAAGGAAATTCAAAAGAATCCAAAGGTGGCCGACCAAGGGAAAATTCAAATTCAAGGAGGTCGGCCACATCCCTCCCAAATCCTTTCTAACCAAACCCTCCACCAAATCCTCCAACCCCCCTTGTAATCCTACTTAATCTATGGGTTTCAAATTTCAAATGAGTTGTAAGGCTTTTTTTAATCCCTTGGACGTCCCATTGTAAATCTATTGATGAGATGAATGAAAAATGAAGTTGAAGTTGAAGTTGTAGTCTTATGTTATTTCTTTGAGTGATTGTTCCTAAGCCCCCTCCCCCCCCCACTCGAATCTACTTTCTTCTCCAAGCCATCCAATGCCAAGTTCAAGAAGGATACATTGGAGCCGGCCAAACCATCTCAGACTTCCTTCCTTGCTCATAAATTATTCCATCCCTTCCATATGCCTGCTTTCATCTTCCTTAACTTTTGATCTTCATTGCAGGGTCCTTCGAAGTCTTTGAGTTGTGAATAGGGTTTCCCTTAACAATGAACCAACAAGCTGAATCCCAAGCCCGGTGTTCTGATCTCTGTTATCCAAGTTCTCCAGTCCAGAGCATCGGTAGTTTCAAGGTTTGAAATCATTAGAAGGTTGGAAAGCTCAACAAGGCAAGTCCTCAATCATTAGCCCCTATTGTCTAGATCTTCTTCCTTCTTGGTTTTAGGATTGTGTCTAATCATGTAATAGTCCCTTTTCATGTAATCCTTAAGACTTATTATGATGAGTACAATGCTAGTGTAATTAGGTTTCATTGCTCTACAAACACTAATCAAATCATTAATCATATGCTTGCCGCATCATATTGGTATCAGAGCATGGTTGCATTAGGGTAGAATAGTTCTCTTTAAGTCCAAGCAAGATCTAAAATTCATGCCTCCTGAGTGGGTGTACTCCAGTACACTGTCACAACCAATGGGAATAATGAGTCCCTGGCCGGATGTGAATTTTTTAGATTGAAGTTTGGGTAAGCCATTGCACTTGTTTGATTAGGTTCTGTTTTTCTGAAAATTTGCATCTGTTTACTGTAATCCGTCTGCAGCTCCAAAGGCAAGTCACTAAGTTTTTGTTAAATTATTTTTTTTCTTGTTCCTTTTTAAGTCAGTTATCACCATATTAAATTTCATTATCAGAAAAAAATTATAAAAAAAATAAAAATTTCTGCAGTTCGACACTATCATTAGGGTTCTGTTATGTCCTTTTTATTTATCTTCATTTGTAGGATCTTCTTAGAGTAGTACAGATTTTAGTTTTAAAATTCCTTTCATTTGCATTGAAATATATAAGTTAGGAATCCTCTGTGAATTTTTCAGAGTTTTTGGATATTTTTTTCATCCCGTTTTCCATACCACTTTCAAACTGCAACACACTTCTGCAGCACCTTTGCATTTCATTCATCTCATGAGAAATCAAATTAAGGGCATCAATTTGACATAGGGTCAGGGTTTCATCACCTGTCCCTAGCCCAAAAATCACCAACCAGCATATCGATCCCAGCCTGTTAATTAAAATTGAGTAGAACGTTAATTGCCCTAGTGGGTTAGGGACACCAACAAGTTCGGTTCAGGTTAGGGTCAAGTTAACTGTGTCAGCTAATTGGTGTGTGCTTACTAGCTTGGTGTCTAGGATTGGTGCATTAGGGCTTGTGATTTGGTCCGCCTACCTGGCCAATCTCAGATTGGTGTCTAAGGATTGGCAATCAGGGACCTCCACTCCCACCACCTACCTGGCTAAGTCCCATAAGTACTACTAGCTAGTTGGTTCACTTAATTAGACCGCTAATTTGTGCTCTAGGTCTAGGAAACCTTAGCTCGAGCATGAGTCTACTTGCATGCATGAAAACTAGATCAGGAGCATCATACTCACCAGTCCAGACCCAGTCCAGTGTAGCCATGGACCCGAATCTTGAAACCATGCTGAGAGGCCTAAATGATCTAATGGCCCAATTGAACCAAATGCTGGCTAAACAATTTTCCTTAGACCAACCAACTCCTACTATCCCATTAGCTCATATGAATGATAGGAGTAAGAACCCTGAAGTACAAGTTGAGTTCATGAATACTCAAGACTTAGGGTATCCTCAAACTGAAGGGCTAGGGAAGTAAGAAGGCAAATTTGAACCTAGTAAATATGTGTATGAGACTGACATAAGTTTAATAGATGAATATGAAGGGGAAGACTGTGAAGAGAACAACTTTAGTACCTTACCTGAGGAAACCTTTGGTAAAGAAAAAATTATTGAGCCTAGTCCTGAAACATCAGAACAACCAAAATTTAGTGAGGACTTGGTTCCCGTAAGACAATGCCCTCAGGAAGAACCCAATACTTTAGCTTCGATACAAGAACTCCTTCAGGTACCTGAGAAGAACCAAGTCATTATTTTAGAAGACTTTCCTAATGACCTTCAACTACCTAGAAGCATCCCGCCTGTAGATCAAAATTCTAATCTTAAGGTCATCATGAGTAACCAAGGTCTGTTTCAAGATTCTCCTAACTTACCCCAAGTCTCGGATTCCTATTTCCTGTCTTTCTCTGAGTCTTATCATAATTTTAGAGCCATTAAGTTTCATTTTGATGAGATTACTAGGATGCATGAGCTTTTAAAGCCTATTCCTTTTGCTACCTACTTTTGGAAAACCTTATGGCATTTGCTAGGAACCCATGGTAAATTCTCATGTGCATACCAGACCCGGGTCAAACCTAGAGAGTCATTAATCTGTTAGGTTTAGGTCCTAGAAAGTCCAATAAAATTCCTCTCAATAAGGAGTCTAGTTCAGTCTGCATTTTGTAAGTGCTTGTGTAAATTTCTGAGTCTGCTGAATCTTTCGCACAGCATGTCACAAATTTGCATAAAGAAATCAGTAATAAGATCAAACTGAGCAATAAGACTTACAAACATTTAGCTGATTCATATAAGAGGGCTAAAGAATTCTGTGAAGGGGATTATGCGATGATTAGGCTCAACCCTGAACAGTTCCCACCTGGAAACATAAAGAAGCTGCATGCCCGCGGAGCGGGACCTTTCAAGATCTTAAAGAAAATAGGGCCTAATGCATATGTTTTGGAACTTCCACCTGATATGGGTATCAGTACAACCTTTAATGTTTCAGACCTAGTAGAATACAAAGAACCAGTACTAATACCTAGTGAGCCTTTTGGGCCAGAAACTTTCATTGAGAGTGAACATATTTTCAAGTGTCCACCACCAACCCTACCTGAGTGGAGAGAGAGGATTGAGAGAATCCTGGATGACAAGACCATTACCACCAGGAATAAGGACTATCAGCGATACCTGGTTCAATGGGAAGGTCGACCTGATTCAAACAACTCTTGGATTACTCGAGAGGACCTGCAAAGACTTAACCCAGACTTGTTCGAGCATTACCAAGGCAAAACTGAATCATACTCGACTGGGTCGAGTTCTGTCCACCCCGGGATAATTGGTGTGGACACCAGAAGCAGAAAGAAACTTCACTCCAATAAGAATTTGACCACATGAGGAAGAGAAGACACACCAACCAAGCAAGAGAGAAGGACCATCAACTAGGACCCACTTATGGCACCATATCAATAAAGATGCCACATCCGCAAGATTTAATCAAGTGACCCCACTTGGCACCACATGTCATCCTGAAATTCATATCCAAGTAGAAGGCCACCTCAACATGCCATGTAATCAGCCAAGGACGCCACCTCACCAGCCACCTCATCACCTTTGGGCATCAACAAAGGAAATTCAAAAGAATCCAAAGGCGGCCGACTAAGGGAAAATTCAAATTCAAGGAGGTCGGCCACATCCCTCCCAAATCCTTTCTAACCAAACCCTCCACCAAATCCTCCAACCCCCCTTGTAATCCTACTTAATCTATGGGTTTCAAATTTCAAATGAGTTGTAAGGCTTTTTTTAAGCCCTTGGACATCCCATTGTAAATCTATTGATGAGATGAATGAAAAATGAAGTTGAAGTTGAAGTTGTAGTCTTATGTTATTTCTTTGAGTGATTGTTCCTAAGCCCCCTCCCCCCCCCACTCGAATCTACTTTCTTCTCCAAGCCATCCAATGCCAAGTTCAGGAAGGATACATTGGAGCCGGCCAAACCATCTCAGACTTCCTTCCTTGCTCATAAATTATTCCATCCCTTCCATATGCCTGCTTTCTTCTTCCTTAACTTTTGATCTTCATTGCAGGGTCCTTCGAAGTCTTTGAGTTGTGAACAGGGTTTCCCTTGACAATGAACCAACAAGCTGAATCCAAAGCCCGGCATTCTGATCTCTGTTATCCAAGTTCTCCAGTCCAGAGCATCGGTAGTTTCAAGGTTTGAAATCATTAGAAGGTTGGAAAGCTCAACAAGGCAAGTCCTCAATCATTAGCCCCTATTGTCTAGATTTTCTTCCTTCTTAGTTTTAGGATTGTGTCTAATCATGTAATAGTCCCTTTTCATGTAATCCTTAAGACTTATTATGATGAGTACAATGCTAGTGTAATTAGGTTTCATTGCTCTACAAACACTAATCAAATCATTAATCATATGCTTGCCGCATCAATGGCAGTGCATCAGTAGGCAAGGGGTTTGGGGGTGCCCACATCGTACCTCTAGCATCGCCTGCAAAAAGCTACGGGTGACCAATCTTTGCTCCACCATAATTCAAATATTTGTTCCTCTAGCGAGAACTTCATTTCGGGGGCTCCACTATGGGGTACGGACATGACCTTGGTAGGGAGCCGACCTCAGACGGGGGGCTCGCCCAATGATCTTTGCCTTGGTTGGGGGCTATCCTCGATAGGGAACCGACTTCGCCTAATGAGCCCGGCTTCAGCTAGGGGCTAACCTCGGCAGGGAGCCTGCCTCAAATGGGGGGCTCACCCAATGAGTCCGACCTCGGCTAGGAGCTGACCTCAACAGGGAGCCAGCCTCAGACAAGGGGCTCACCTAATGAGCCCAGGTGGTGAGTCTTCTATCATCGTAGCTGCCCGTATGCTCCATATTAGTGGATGTGTCCACATCAGATGTCCCCCACTCCCGAGCCTTGAGGGTGCGATAATGCTCAGGGTGAAAGGAGTAATGAGCTCGCTGATATGGGGGATGCTCTTATGATGCCATCAATGCCTCGGGTGCTTGTGGCCTAAAAATTTTTGCCCTTAGTATAAACAAGGCAATGCTCCACTCAATTATCCACTAAGGCAACATGATTGCTTTGTTTGAATCGAAGTGATGACCGCAGGCTTGACCTATTTGAGGCATCCTAAAGGGCCACATGGTGACCTCCCATTGGATAGGAAGTCGAAGGGGCACATGCTCTGCATCGAGACAATGCGAAGGCAAGTGGTGGCCTTTTCTACGAAGGGCTCACCACCGTGCCTTTTTAAAGGATTCCTTGGGTGCCAATGCACAGCATTCCACAGTATGCTCTTCCCCTTCCTCCGTTCTCTTTCCTTCTTCCCTCCCCTCGCTTTTGGGTTGGGCTAGAGGAGGGCCCTTGATGGACTCCAGTCCCCAGATCGAAGAGTCAGAGGGGGAGAGGGAGTCTATTCACCTCCTCTAGAGGTGATCAGATGGAACCTAGGCATGGACATTCGGGATGGAGAAGAAATCCACCAAGCTCAAAGTTTCCTCCAAAGGGGAAAGAGGCTGCTCTTAAAAATGGGGGTAGCAGAGCTGAAGAGGGAGAAAGAGGCTGCTCATGCGTTCCCTCAAGATCGAAGGTCCTTGATGATGAGGTGGTGGCTAGGGTGGTGGTCATCACAGAGTTGGCCGCGATCATTATGGTGCCACAGAAGGGAGCCTAATGGGTAGCCGCTGTAGTTGCTTTTGGAATCACGGGATCTATGAGTTCCAAGGATAGCATGGTAGAGGCGATGGTTGAGGAATACTTCTTCCTCAGCTGATGGCGAGTGAAGCACTTGAGGAAGCTCATCCACCACAGCAAAGAAGGCTAGGTTGGGGGTCAGCTCCCATGGGACAATGCTGGTGGTTGTGGAGCCTGATAGGGGAGGAGGAGGCCAGGAGAACTGATACTGGAGGTTAAGGAGGAGGCCGAGAGGCAAGGCACCAGAGGTTGAAAAGCTTGGTGAAGGCATCGGAGGCTGAGGAGCCTGGCACCGGAGGCTGAGGAGCCTGGTGAAGGAGGCTGAGAGGCCGAGATGACTGGCACCGGAGGCTGAGAAGCCTGGTGAAAGAGGAGAAGGAGGCCAAGATGCTTGGTGTCAGAGGTTGAGGAGCTTGATGAAGGAGGCTGAGAGGTTGAGAGGCCTAACACCAGAGGCTGAGGAGCCTGGTGATGGAGGCCGAGAGGCCTGATGAAGGAGGATGAGGTCGGGAGGCCTGGCACTAGAGGCTAAGGAGGGGGCCATGAGGCCTGGCATTGAAGGTTGAGGAGGAGGTCGAGAGGCCTGGCACCGAATACAGAGTAGCCTGGTGAAGGCACTGGAGGCTGAGGAGCCTAGCACCAGAGGCTAAGGAGCTTGGTGAAGGAGGCTAAGAGGCCGAAAGGCCTAGCACCAGAGGTTAAAAAGCATAGTGAAAGAGGAGGAGGCTAGGAAGCCTGGCATCGGAGACTGAGGAGCTTGGAGAAGGCACCGGAGGCTGAGGATCCTGGCATCGGAGGCTGAGGAGCCTGGTGAAGGAGGCTGAGAACCCTATGGGAGGAGGCTAGGAGGCCTGGCACCGAAGGCTGAGGAGGAGGCCGAGAGGCCTAGCACTAGAGGCTGAGGAGCCTGATGAAGGAGGCTAAGAGGCCGAGAGGCCTGGCATCGGAGGCTGAGGAGCTTGGTTAAGGAGGCTGAGAAGCCTGAGGTAGGAGGCCGGGAGACCTGATGAAGGGGCCCGAGTGGCTTGATGGTGGAGAAGGGGGCCGAGAAGCCTGGCACCAGAGGCTGAGTTGCTTAGTGAAAGAGTAGGTGGCCGGGAGGCCTGGCACCAGAGGCTGAGGAGCCTCATGAAAGAGGAGGAGGAGGCTAAGAGGCCTGGTTCCGGAGGCTGAAAAGCTTGATGAAGGAGGCCAAGAGGCCTGGCATCGGAGGTTGAGGAGCCTGGTGAAGGAGACTAAGAAGCTAGAAGGAGGAGGATGGGAGGTCTGATGAAGGGGGCTTGGAGCCCGATGGTGAAGGAAAGGGCCAAGAGACCTGGCACTAGAGGCTTAGGACCTTTGTGAAAGAGGAGGAGGCCGGGAGGCCTGATGCTGGAGGCTGAGGAGCCTGATGGATGAGGAGAAGGCCAAGAGGCCTGGCATCGAAGGCTGAGGAAGAGTTTGAGAGGCCTGGCACCGGAGGGTGAGGAGCCTAGTGAAGGAGGCGAAGGAGCCTGGTGGAGAAGGAGGCTGAGAGACTTGATGAAGGGGGCCGAGAAGGTTGATGGTGGAGTAGGAGGCCGAGAGGCCTGGCCTTGGAGGTTGAGGAGCCTGGTGAAAGAGGAGGAGGCCGGGAGGCCTAGCACCAGAGGCTGAGGAGCCTATTGGAGGAGGAGGAGGCTGAGAGGCTTGGCACCAGAGGCTGAGGAGCCTGGTGAAAGAGGAAGAGGAGGCTAGGAGGCCTAGTGCCGGAGGCCAAGGAGCCTGATGAAGGAGGCTAAGAGGCCGAGAGGCCTGGCACCGGAGGTAGAGGAGCCTTGTGAAACACGAGGAGGCCAGGAGGCCTGGCATCGGAGGTTGAGGAGCCTGGTTAAGGCACCGGAGGCTGAGGAGCCTGGTGAAGGAAGTTAGAAGCCTGAGGGAGGAGGTCGAGAGGTTTGATGTCAAAGGCTGAGGAGCCTGGCATTCTAAGCTGTGAGTAATGCGATGAATGGCCGGGATTTTTGGAGTTTCCCGGTGGACATCTTCGAACTGTAAGCAAGGCGACTGAGCCTAGAGGTTGGTAGAAATTCTGGTCCTCAGTCCCGAGCTTCGTAGGTTTCTGGGCTTAGAGTGCTGGGCTTCGAGATTTCCTGAGCTTATAGTGCTAGGCTTTGGAAGTTTCCAGGCTTAGAGTGCCAGGCTTCGGGAGTTTCTAGGCTTAGAGTGCTGGGCTTTGGGAGTTTCTAGGCATAGAGTGCCGAGCTTCGAAAGTTTCCAGGCTTAGAGTGCCTGGCTTCGGGAGTTTCTAGGCTTAGAGTGCTAGGCTCCGGGAGTTTTCGGGTTTAGAGTGTCGGGCTTTGGAACTTTCTAGGCTTAGTGTGTCGGGCTTCGGGAGTTTCTGGGTTTAAAGTGTTAGGCTTTGAGAGTTTTTAGGCTTAGAGCATCGGCCTTTGGAAGTTTTTGGGCTTAGATTGCCGGGCTTCGAGAGTTTCTAGGCTTAGAGTACCGGGCTTTGGAAGTTTTTGGGCTTTGATTGTTGGACTATGGGAGTTTCTGGGCTTAGAGTGCTAGGCTTTGTGAGTTTCCGAGCTTAGAGTACTGGGCTTCGGGAGTTTCTAGGCTTAGAGTGCCGGGATTCAAGAGTGGTGGGGACACCAGGATTAGACACAGATCCCAGGATCCCAAATGGTTTAATTAGTCATGTGTCAAATTTTTTAAAACTTTGTAATCAATTAAGGTTGAGTCCTGTAATAAGTTGAGGTTAGTTGATTTTTCTCAACCCTCAACCTAGTCAATATTTTGAGTCATGTACATCAATTGTGAGTCCAATATGAGCCCAATTTTTATACAAGAGAGGAGGCCACCCTATTTTGGAGTTCTACCAAGCCACATCCAAGAGTTAGAGGCCACTACATCAGCCTATTAGATTTTGTGTGACAACCCAGGATCCATGATGCCTTCTAGAAATCCTGATTCCTTCCCGATATTTTTCAGATGCCCAAATTCCAGTCTAGATGCTAGAGTATATTACTAAACCAAGGCATCCATGATTCTAACAGTCCACCTGCATCCTAGACCAAAGAAATCAAGCCCAGGCGCCAAGCCCAAGCCCTAAAGAAGCAAGATTCCATGGAATATTCCTACTACCAGGCTCCAGGCCGCCCCAGCTTCCAAGAGACCCAAACCCATGCGCCAATCCCCTTTGGGCTGGCCCCTAGAAGCCCAACATGCCCTCCTAGGCATCCTTGGAGTGTTGACCAAGTCCAAGAGGTGTCCTTCAGTGGAATAGTCAAAGCATGAAGGGAGAAGGAGAAGACAAGGTCAAATCCTAACCTAGATGGGAGTTCTTCCTAGTTTGTTTAGGACTTGTAATTCTAACCTAGCTAAGAGAGGACATGTATTTTAGATAGGAGAGGGCATGGGGAGCTCTATATAAACCTCACCCCTCTCCCTCTTGTAGAATAATTTTTATTCATGATATCAAAACCCTGAAAAATTTTTTTGAGCTTGCGAGCTTTTGTTATATTGCTTTTGTTCTTTGGTTTGTGTTTGTGTTCTCTTGCTTGGCTGAATTCTTTGCTGCCCTAGAATCCTTTCATGCCCTAACTCACTGCCATCCAAGCCTTCACATGTCCAAGAAGGAGTGCCCTAGGCTGCCAAGCAAGGAGATCTTCATCAAGTTTCAAGCCGCCCCGCTTCTAAACCCTAACCTGATTCATTCTAAACCTAGTTCCCTTTCTTTTTCTTACTTGCTGTTTTGATTGACCCTTGATATTTTGCAGGATCCTCGAGGTGTTTCACCTCCTAAGAGGAGGCTTTCTTTGCCTCCAGGACCATCCAAATCAGCCATCAGATTCAGGAAACCGAGCTTCATGATCTAGACTCCAATCAGAGTGCTGTGTGATCTCTTTACCGAAGATTCTTCAAATCACTGATTGGTAATATCCTTCCCTTATTTTAATTTCTGATTTGATGAAGATAAGCTATCCTAATCCAGAAGTTTCTCAATTCTCGGGTCCTGGAATTTATTATTTTGCTTGAGTTTGCCTACGATACGATGATTCTTTGCATTGCTATTCCTTATGCTAGTTCTTATTTTATTTTAGGAATTTAGCGTACAAATCTAAATTATAAAAATCACAAAAAAATTAGTTTACTATTTTTCCTATATGATTAGCACCCTTAGAGTCATCCTGCATCAGTTTGGTATTAGAGAGGGTTTAGGATAGTTTTCATCTACATTTGATTCACAAAATCCTAATTTCTAAATTTTCTGCATCTTGTCCCCTACATTAGGTGTCTGTTCTTCATCTGATTTTGACCACCTAGGAATTTTATTTTTCCATTAAACTTGCATGAATTGTTATCTATGTAGTGTTCTAATTTATCAAAATTTTTAATTAATTTTATAAAAATTTAATTCATTAAAATTCAGCATCTTAGAAATCCTAACAAAATCCTGAAATTTCTGTAGTAGTCTGAAACCCCTAGGATTTACATCATCAATCACCAAATTTGGTAGGTATCATCATCATCATCCATCCTCTATTCTAGAATCTTTTTGATTTTTTTTTTGCATCAATATCTGTGCCAAAACCTGCATCATTTAAAATCTTAATTTTTAGATTTCTGCTATTCTTGCATACTTAACTCAACCTACCCTAATCAACTTCCACACACCCCAATCCCAAGCCCAATTTGATTGCTAACCTAATCAACCTAAACCTAATTTGTCATTCCATAAGATTTACATAAAATATTTTTTTTTGTGATTATTTTAGATTGCATTAGGACCATTGAATGTTCATCATCTCTTTAACGGGGACTGGGAACTGGAACTCATGGCCCTGGGACTCACTCTAACGGGGAGATGCAGATAGAAAGTCAGGGATCAAAGCACATAGCTACCCTGAGCTCTCATCGAACCCATCATCAACATAGTAGGGCTCTCATAGAGGCCACTAGGGTGACTCCCAAAGGACATGAGGGGATAAGAAAACAGGATAGGGGATAACTAGGGTGCTCGAATCCATCATCCACATAGTAGGGCTCTCACACCCCCCAACGAATCCATTATCCACATAGTAGGGAATGAAGGCAAACGGGTTTCAGCCTAGAATAGAACCATAACCAATGGAGAACCCAAAAATTTATATCAAAGTCTATTCATTACAGGGGGAGAGGGGGCCTTTATATAGAAAAACCAAAACCCTCAGTTTCTTAGCCTCCAAGAAAACTAAAAAAAGAAAATAAATTATATCAAAATTCATGCTGCATCAAAAGTAGTGCTGATATGCTCTGAGAAGTGGTTGGCTTCATGATCTATGCTGAAAAGCGTAATACTCTGAAAACTGGACTACTCCAAAGTCCATGCAAAATCCTCTCGTGGACGTGCACAGAGGAGGATCGAACTCCTGACTTAGCACCGGTGGACGGCCGGCGACCGGGAAGTAGGCGGTGGACTGGGCCGGCAGACGGCTGGCGGCGGGTTGCAGGTGGGGCAGATAGAGGGGGCACAGCATGCCTTGTGCATGCCGTTTGGCCTTCCCACGGGCGTGGGAACTCCTGGGCGTTGGCGAGGCCTTCGGCGGTCAGGCCTTGGCCGGTGGACGGCGGGATGGCGGGACGGCGGCAGGCGGGCGGCGGTAGTGATGTCAGGCGGTGAGCGGTGGCGTCACCCGGACGGACGCGTCCGTTGGTCTTCCTAACGGTCATGGGGTCCTGGGTGCCGGCGAGGGGCCCCCCGGTGATCGGGCATGAGCCGACGGACGGCGGGCGGGCAGCGGGCAGTAGGCCAGTGGTGGCGGCGGTAGCGGTGCAGGGCGGCATGGCCGTAGGTGTGCGGACGGCCTCCCGTGTCCGTTCATCTTCCCAGGGGCAAGGGCGGCGGTGTGCAGCTTTTTCGGCAAGGGCGGGGCCGGCGGGCTCCGGTTGGTGGGCCGATGGGAGTGGCCGAGTATCATCATCACCATCCATCCTCTATTCTAGAATCTTTTTGATTTTTTTTTGCATCAATATCTGTGCCAAAACCTGCATCATTTAAAATCTTAATTTTTAGATTTCTGCTATTCTTGCATACTTAACTCAACCTAACCTAATCAACTTCCACACACCCCAATCCCAAGCCAATTTGATTGCTAACCTAATCAACCTAAACCTAATTTGTCATTCCATAAGATTTACATAAAATATTTTTTTTTTCTGATTATTTTAGATTGCATTAGGACCATTGAATGTTCATCATCTCTTTAACGAGGACTGGGAACTGGAACTCATGGCCCTGGGCTTCACTCTAACGGGGAGATGCAGACAGAAAGTCAGGGATCAAAGCACATAGCTATCCTGAGCTCTCATCGAACCCATCATCAACATAGTAGGGCTCTCATAGAGGCCACTAGGGTGACTCCCAAAGGACATGAGGGGATAAGAAGACAGGATAGGGGATAACTAGGGTGCTCAAACCCATCATCCACATAGTAGGGCTCTCACACCCCCCAACGAATCCATTATCCACATAGTAGGGAATGAAGGCAAATGGGTTTCAGCCTAGAATCAGAACCATAACCAATGGAGAACCCAAAAATTTATATCAAAGTCTATTCATTACAGGGGGAGAGGGGGCCTTTATATAGAAAAACCAAAACCCTCAGTTTCTTAGCCTCCAAGAAAACTAAAAAAAAAAAATTATATCAAAATTCATGCTGCATCAAAAGTAGTGCTGATATGCTCTGAGAAGTGGTTGGCTTCATGATCTATGATGAAAAGCGTAATACTCTGAAAACTGGACTACTCCAAAGTTCGTGCAAAATCCTCTCGTGGACGTGCACAGAGGAGGATCGAACTCCTGACTTAGCACCGGTGGACGGCCGGCGACCGGGAAGTAGGCGGTGGACTGGGCCGGCAGACGGCTGGCGGCGGGTTGCAGGCGGGGCAGATAGAGAGGGCACAGCATGCCCTGTGCATGATGTTTGGCCTTCCCACGGGCGTGGGAACTCCTGGGCGCCGGCGAGGCCTTCGGCGGTCAGGCCTTGGTCGGTGGACGACGGGATGGCGGGATGGCGGCAGGCGGGCGGCGGAAGTGATGTCAGGCGGTGAGCGGTGGCGTCACACAGACGGACGCGTTCGTTGGTCTTCCCAACGGTCGTGGGGTCTTGGGTGCCGATGAGAGACCCCCCGGTGATCGAGCATGAGCCGACGGACGGCGTGCGGGCGGCGGGCAGCAGGCCAATGGTGGCGGCGGTAGCGGTGCAGGGCGGCATGGCCGTAGGTGTGCGGATGGCCTCCTGTGTCCGTTCATCTTCCCACGGGCATGGGCGGCGGCGTGCAGCTTTTTCGGCAAGGGCGGGGCCGGTGGGCTCCGGTTGGTGGGCCGATGGGAGCGGCCGGGGGTCGGGCGGCTCGGATCTGGGGCTGGCGGGGCGGAGGCTAGTGTTTGGGAGATTTTTTGAAAATTCAAGGGAGAAGATGGAATAACATTTAAGTAAAGCGGGAATAAGATCGGGATAAATATGGAATAGCAGGAATAGGTGGAATAGCGGGAATAGAAAAAATATAAAAAAAATCTGAGAAAATAAAAAAAAATAGAAAAAGAACCTGGACCTACCCTGGATCCCCATCAGGGTGCTGGTTTGCAAGTCAAGTTATGGACAATGGGACCGCTAGGGGTTCCCACAAATCTCTCTAGACTATCAGCATAGCAGATGCCAAGCTGTTAGCCTCGAGGTAGATGGCAGGACTTCGCTGAGTCACCGTAGACATCTCCAGACTGTGAGCAAGGCAAGAGCTGAGCTGAGAGTCAGGCAGTAGATGGCAGGGGCCTTTTGGGGCCTCTACGGACATCTTCGAGCTTTTAGCATAGCAATTGCCAAATTGTGAGCCTTGCAGTAGATGGCGAGACTTCACTGAGTCGCCATAGACATCTCCAGACTGTGAGCAAGGCAAGGTCTGAACTGAGAGCTTGGTAGTAGATGGTGGGGGCCCCTCAGGCTTCTTGACTGACATACCTTGATCGTGGACTTAACGGAAGGTGCTAAACTAAAACACTTAAAGTCGATGGCAAGATGGAAGCCTTCCGTATGGACCTGGCACACCAATCTGTTGGTCGCCAGGATCTTGAATCTTCTCCCTTCCTTGTGTGCCAATCGGTTGCTGCCAGGATCTTGAACCTTATCCCTACCTGGCATACCAATCTGTTGCCACTAAGATTGTCGTCGGCTTAGCTCGACTGCACCATGGTGGTCCTCCGGTCACCATCGGGCACAAGATTGTCGTCGGCTTAGCTCGACTGCACCATGGTGGTCCTCCGGTCACCATCGGGCACCATGATGGGGGCATCTCGGGGACCCATCTGCTCCATCCTGTTACGCGGCTGCCCACTGACATGCCAATCCGTGCTCCCACCTTCCTTCCAAAAAGACAGGGAAGACCCGAGCCAAGGATTCTGGCGATGACACTCCGACGATCAAGTCAGTGGGATGACCGAGGGGAACAGACAAGATGGTGTGGGCACCAGACTCAGAAGAAGACTTCAGAGCTCCATTTGGATCTCTGATTGACATTGCCCGAGAAATTAGGGTTTGTAATAAAGGTTGACCTGGTCAACCAGTTTATTTATTGAGTCACCATTTAAGTTTTGTTGAGTCATGTTGACTCGATGCAAGTCCCGATGTGGTTTCAATCTGGTCCAAAATGGTGCCACATTTGTCTTCCAATCAAATCAAGGTTCAAGCAAGTGGAGGCCACACTCCAAGCCACACGCCCAGCCACACTCCGAGCACACGCCAGAGTCCAGGAGGCGCCACAGAGGCATCCCAGTATCATGGTCCCCACATCCAAAGAAGAAAAAAATCAAATTGGAAGCTAATTTAAAGGAGGCGCCCATACCTGCCAATTTTGTCTAAGCAAAGAAGGAAAAAGACTTCTCTTGGAGAAAAAATCAAAGAAGGACATCCAATTGAAGTTCAAATCAAAATCAAAGAGCTTAACTTGGAGTGGAAGAAAAGAAGAAATGCCATAAGAAGAAGAGGACTCCAAATCCAAATCCAACTCCAAAGGAGGCGCCATAAAAATTCCAAAAAAAATTCCTTTATGGCCGTCCCAAATTTTTTTGAACTCTTGGTTGGCCAAGAGAGGAGATTTTCTACCTAATCTAGAGGTTGGAGGAGTTTAGTCCCACATGGGAATTTGTACAAGCTTGGAGAAAATTTTAGGTCTATATAATAGACCCCTCTTTGTAACTTGAAGAAATCAATGAAGAAAAATTATTTTTGCTATTCTCTTCTGTTGAGTGACCTAGGTTTCTCTTCTTCCGCACTATTCTAAGTGTTGAGCTCCGTGAGGGGGTAATCCGGGTTCCATTGGAGCCTTGAGGAGGTGAGAGATCTCCATCTTTATCCAAAACCCTAGGTTAGCCACTTGAAATTCCAAAACCCTAGCCGCCCTTCATTATTTTCAATCCATCAAACCCTAGCTCCATCCATCTCCCATGGCCTCTCTCTCTCTACAAGTCCAGGCCATCCACCTTCATCCAGATCCAGTCCGGCTACTTCAGATCCAGAGCAAGTTCCAAGGAAAATCACATCAACATCCAGGAGAATCCAGTTTTCAGCAATTTCAATCTTCAAGTTCATCAACCTGGTAAATCTTTCCCTTGACTCTCTGATTCCATCAATTGTTTTTCTTCTCTTCCAGATCTTGAGTTCAGGAGAAGCCAACCCGCCAAAGGACCAGTATTGGAGGATCCATTACGAAGATATCTGAATCCGAGGATCCAACAATCTGCTCGGGAGAGTTCTTCCACCAAAATCTGTGAAGATCATTGTCTGGTTAGATAAACCATCTCTTCTCTTTATTTCTGTTCTGTTGAAAGTTCGGAGCGAAACCCTAGGTCTGGGAGTTTCTCAACCCCCAGCGATCTGTTGCTTCTGAACTACTCTGATAATTTAGTTTCCTTAAAATTGTGCTTTCAATTATCATATTAGTATCTTTCAATGTTAGGTTAACTTTTCTTTGATTTGAAGCCAACTTCTACAAACATATAAAAACAACAAAAAAATTAGTTAATCTTAATTTACTTTCGCATCGCATCCCTTTATTTGTTCTGCATCATTTTTGGTATCAGAGCCCAGTCTAGGGTTTCTGATTTGCTTGCTTGCTTGTTTTGATTGTTTTCTCTTTTTATTTTGTCTGCTCGAAGTAGACTCCCCAGGACGTCCGGTCCTAGGAACTAAGCGAGGCACAAGCCTCCTCCTCCCATTCCACGGGGTGTTCCTAGGGCGTGTAGGGGATCCATTTGGTTATAACGTCGTAGCAGGGATTATAAACGGGGAAGACAATCTAGTTGCAGCCCGTAATTTCCCTGTTGTCTGAATTATTTCTCCCTGCATAAAACTCCTAATTGCATGATTTTTGCTTCGTTGAAACCAGTATAATTGAACCTATTTTCCATAATATTTATGTGATTTATTGGTTTCGATAAAAATTCTGAGCATTAAAATACAACAACTCTGTTTTTTGTGTTCTGCAATTCAATTCTTTTTGGAGTGATCATCTCATAATTTACTTAAGGGCAATTGAGCATCTAAGATAAGGGGAGGAGTTGATTACCTCTCCTTAGCCCAAAACCACCATCCAATCATTCGAACCTAGACCTAATTTAAAATCAGTTAGACCTAATTTGCCCTAGTGGGCTAGGGACACCAATTGGTCGGGTCTAGGCTAGTGTTGAGTCAGTTTGCCAAGTTATTCTGTGTGTGCTTTGCACTCAGTGTCTAGAACGGTGGTTCAGGGATCCATTCCCGAAGGGCTTGTGTGCTGGTCCGCCTACCTGGCCAATCACTGATTGGTGTCTAGGATTGGCAATCAGGGACCTAACACTCCCCTTACACCTGCCTGGCTGAGTCCTGAGTTACTACAGGCTAGCTTGCCGCTCTGATTGGGCATCTAGTTTGGACTCTAGGTCTAGTGATCCAGTAGTCGATTTAGTCTAGTCTCATTTTGTGTGCTTGCTTGAATCATCATGTCTACCAGAAACGGAGTGCCATATCAACCTGGTCAAACCCAACCTGATTTAGAGGCCATGATCAGAACTCTTACTGAAAGTATGGCTAAAATGAATCAGGATATGACAAACACTGTGGCCCAGTTTAGCGCACAAATTCATGAGGATCTTACCCAACTTAGGGACCGAGTCCAAGTACTTGAAGAACCTAGACATCGGAATTGGACTCTTGACCCCGATTTTAATGTGCCTCAACCTCACCCACATCAGGAGCCTAGAAGGCCTTTATATAGAGATCCTGAACCTAATCATAGGAGGCCTGACCTAGAGCCTGAAGATAGAGATGATAGGTTCATCAGGAACATCAAATTAGATGCACCCACTTTTGATGGTAGTCTGAACCCTAAGGTGTATTCTGATTGGGAGGGTGAGATGGATCAATACTTTGAGTGGTATGCTATGTCTGAGGAGAGGAAATACAAGTTTGCCAAGATGAAATTAGTGCGTCAAGCTAGGTTATACTGGGAGAACATTGAGCTAACCACTAGGAGACGGAATGTTGAGCCCATAACCACTTGGCAGGGTATGAAAGAAAAACTGAGAGATAAATACCTACTTATTTCATACCAGCAAAACCTGTTAGACCAATGGCAAAACCTGAAACAAGGAAACCGATCTGTCTCAGACTACATAGCTACTTTTGATGAATACCTAATGAGATGTGATGTGAGTGAAGCCCACGAAGTCACTTTGTCTAGATTTAGGGCTGGACTGAGGGAAGATATGAAGAGAGAACTATTTCTGAGAGAGGTTACTGATCTAGACCAAGCCTACCAGATTGCACTGAACACTGAGAAATTTCAGAGAGGACCTATACCTTCTAGGGTTAGTGCCCCAATCCCAAGGAATGGACCTAGCCAAGTTATCCCTAGTAAACCTTTTCAGGGTACTTCTACCCCTAGGCCCATGGACAAAGGTAAGGCACCTGACACCCAGAGAACCCCTAGTTCAAATATCACCTGTTTTAAGTGTCAGAAACTAGGTCACATTTCCAGTCAGTGTACTGCCATAGCCTGTTTCAAGTGTCATAAGGTAGGTCATGTTGCTAGCCAGTGCCCACGGAGATCCCTTTACATAGAAGAGGGAGAGAATGATAATTCCGAGCCCAGTGAGGAATTTGAAGAAGAAGTTTATGAGGCCGGAATAAATTTGGTTAAGGAGTATGAAGGAGAGGAGGAACCCAATGAATCTGACCAATTAGGAGTTGTAAGATGCATCCTATCCCAGAATCTAGTTCAAGAGGATTGGCGTAGGACTAACATCCTACAGACTTTTCTTAAATTAGGGGATAAGGTATGTAAGATCATCATAGATAGTGGGAGCTGTGTAAATGCCGTCTCAACTAGCACTGTCAAGATGTTAGGCTTAATCCCAGTTCCCCATCCCAACCCCTATAAGGTTTCTTGGGTAGATTCTACCTCCATACCCATCCAATCTAGATGTCAAGCCCAAATCCAAATGCAATCTTATCACGAAAAGATTTGGTGCGATGTTTTACCCATGGGGGTGAGCAGTATAATTCTCGGAAGACCTTGGTTGTATGATTATGATGCCACCCTCTTAGGAAAATCCAATACCTGTGTCTTTAGTTTCAATGGGAAGAAGATTACGATCCATTCCGTTCCCCCTAAGGACAAGGTAACTAAAGGAGCCGGTAAGGTTAAGGAGATGAAAACTGGAGTGAACCTAATCAGTGCTAAGGATCTAGAACAAGAAATTCATAGTGGTTCACCCATCTGGATGTTGACTGCTAAGGAACTTAGAACTTCGGAACCCTCAGAGCCTTCTCAAGAAGTTAAACCTGTGTTAAAAGAATTTGAGGATGTCTTTCCCGAGGATTTGCCAGACCACCTTCCACCTCTTAGGGATATCCAGCATGCCATAGATCTAATCCCAGGAGCGACTTTGCCCAACTTGCCCCATTACAGGATGAATCCATCTGAGCATGAAGAACTGCAAAAGCAGGTTGGAGAATTATTGAGGAAGGGGTTTATTAGAGAAAGCCTTAGCCCTTGTGCAGTCCCAGCCTTACTAACCCCAAAGAAAGATGGCACGTGGAGGATGTGTGTTGACAGTCGTGCCATCAATAAAATTACAATCAAATATAGGTTTCCCATCCCTAGACTAGATGACATGCTTGATATGATGGCTGGTGCAATGGTTTTTTCTAAGATTGATCTCAAAAGCGGCTATCATCAGGTTAGGATTAGACCCGGGGATGAATGGAAAACTGCTTTCAAAACTAAGGATGGTCTTTATGAATGGGTTGTTATGCCTTTTGGGTTGTCCAATGCCCCTAGTACCTTCATGAGAATTATGACCCAGGTACTTAGAGCTTTCATAGGAAAATTTGTGGTGGTCTATTTTGATGAGATCCTGATCTATAGTAAGACCCCAGCAGATCACCTAGGCCACCTTAGAGCAGTCTGCCAAGTTTTGAGGAAGGAGAGACTCTACGGTAATCTTAAGAAGTGTGAATTCATGACTAGTAGAGTTATCTTTCTTGGTTTTGTAGTAACCCCTGACGGCGTGGCGGCCGATCCTGAGAAAATTAGATCCATAGTAGACTGGCCAGAGCCAACCAATATGCATGAAGTTAGAAGTTTCCACGGCTTGGCTACCTTCTATAGGCGATTCATCAAGGGGTTTAGTACTTTAGCTGCTCCTATCACTGATTGTATTAGGAAGGGAGAATTTCATTGGACTAAGTCAGCCCATAAAGCCTTCCTAGATCTTAAGGATAAAATGACCCAGGCACCCATTCTGAGATTACCCGATTTTTCTAAAGTATTTGAGGTTGCCTGTGATGCTTCAGGTGTAGGAATAGGTGGAGTCCTAAGCCAAGAGAATCATCCCATAGCATTCTTTAGTGAAAAACTTAATGATGCTAAGCTTAGGTATTCTACCTATGATAAGGAATTTTATGCGGTGGTGCAAGCTTTGCGTTACTGGAGACATTATTTGCTACCGCAGGAATTTGTACTATTTTCGGACCATGAGGCTCTTAGATTTCTGAACTCCCAAAAGAAGCTTAACCCTAGGCATGCTAAGTGGGTAGAATATATCCAGTCCTATACTTTTGTCCTGAAACATAAGGCTGGAGTTGAGAATAAGGTAGCTGATGCCCTTAGTCGCCGATCTCTGTTATTAACTTCTGTTAGAACTGAGGTCATAGGGTTTGAGCAAATCAAAGAGGAATATGAGTCTTGTCCGGATTTCACAACTGTGTATCAGGATCTAGTTCAAGGACCATCTAGTAATCACCAGGATTATACCCTTGTAGATGGTTTTTTGTTCTTCAAAAATAGGCTTTGCATCCCTAGAACTTCTCTTAGGGAATTTTTGATTTGGGAAATCCATGCTGGAGGTTTAGCCGGCCATTTTGGAAAAGACAAGACCATTCTAGCTATTGAAGACCACTTTTTCTGGCCTAGCTTGAAAAGGGATGTAGCTAATATTGTAGCTAGATGTCGAACCTGCGCTGTTGCCAAACAGCGAAAACAAAACACTGGCCTTTATACCCCACTCCCTGTCCCAGATCGTCCTTGGCAAGATGTGAGTATGGATTTTGTGTTAGGTTTACCTAAGACCCAGAGGAGACATGATTCTATCTGTGTCGTAGTCGACCGATTCTCTAAAATGGCCCACTTCTTGCCTTGTTCCCAAACCTTTGATGCGTCTAAGGTAGCCACACTTTTCTTCAATGAGATAGTTAGACTCCATGGCCTACCTAAGACAATCGTTTCAGATAGGGATGTCCGGTTCACCAGTTACTTTTGGAAGACCCTTTGGCATAAGTTAGGGACAAAACTTAAGTTTTCAACTGCCTATCATCCCCAAATTGATGGCCAAACTGAAGTAGTGAACCGTAGCCTAGGAAATCTGCTGAGATGTCTTGTTGGTGAAAACACCAGAAATTGGGATTTATACCTACCAAGGGCAGAATTTGCGTACAATGACTCGGTCAATAGGTCTACGGGTAAGAGTCCATTTGAAATTGTACATGGGTACAAACCTCACACACCTCTTGACCTAGTCCCTTTACCTGTCCACACTCGAGTTTCCGAATCTGCTGAGAATTTTGCACAGCATGTAAAAGACTTGCATAAAGAAATTCATGCCAAAATAAATTTAAGTAATGAAACTTATAAGAAGTTGGCTGATACTCAAAGGCGAGTCAAATCTTTTGTTGAGGGAGACTATGTGATGATTAGGTTAAGGCCTGAACGGTTTCCTCCTGGAACCGTTAGAAAGTTACATGCTAGGGGAGCTGGACCATTTAGAGTGGTAAAGAGAGTAGGATCCAATGCCTATGTGCTCGAGTTGCCTCCAGAACTAGGCATTAGCTCTACTTTCAACATTACAGACTTAGTAGAGTACAGGGAGCCAGCTGTGATTCCTAGTGAGCCTTTTGAGCCTAACCCTATCATTGAGAGTGATCCCGACCCTGTGTGTCCACCAACAAACTGGCCTGTGAGGAAAGAGCAGATTGAAAAGATCCTGGATGATCAGGTTATCTCTACTCGTAATCGAGGATACCAAAGGTACCTAGTCCGCTGGCAAGGAAGGCCAGATTCTGATGACTCTTGGATCTCCCGAGAAGAATTACAAGAATTGGACCCAGACCTCTTGGAGAGATACCAGAGCCAACTTGAGCCTTACTCGATAAGGTCGAGTTCCTCCTACCCTGGAAGAATTGGTGCGGGCACCAGACTCAGAAGAAGACTTCAGAGCTCCATTTGGATCTCTGATTGATATTGCCCGAGAAATTAGGGTTTGTAATAAAGGTTGACCTGGTCAACCAGTTTATTTATTGAGTCACCATTTAAGTTTTGTTGAGTCATGTTGACTCGATGCAAGTCCCGATGTGGTTTCAATCTGGTCCAAAATGGTGCCACATTTGTCTTCCAATCAAATCAAGGTTCAAGCAAGTGGAGGCCACACTCCAAGCCACACGCCCAGCCACACTCCGAGCACATGCCAGAGTCCAGGAGGCGCCACAGAGGCATCCCAGTGTCATGGTCCCCACATCCAAAGAAGAAAAAAATCAAATTGGAAGCTAATTTAAAGGAGGCGCCCATACCTGCCAATTTTGTCTAAGCAAAGAAGGAAAAAGACTTCTCTTGGAGAAAAAATCAAAGAAGGACATCCAATTGAAGTTCAAATCAAAATCAAAGAGCTTAACTTGGAGTGGAAGAAAAGAAGAAATGCCATAAGAAGAAGAGGACTCCAAATCCAAATCCAACTCCAAAGGAGGCGCCATAAAAATTCCAAAAAAAATTCCTTTATGGCCGTCCCAAATTTTTTTGAACTCTTGGTCGGCCAAGAGAGGAGATTTTCTACCTAATCTAGAGGTTAGAGGAGTTTAGTCCCACATGGGAATTTGTACAAGCTTGGAGAAAATTTTAGGTCTATATAATAGACCCCTCTTTGTAACTTGAAGAAATCAATGAAGAAAAATTATTTTTGCTATTCTCTTGTGTTGAGTGACCTAGGTTTCTCTTCTTCCGCACTATTCTAAGTGTTGAGCTCCGTGAGGGGGTAATCCGGGTTCCATTGGAGCCTTGAGGAGGTGAGAGATCTCCATCTTTATCCAAAACCCTAGGTTAACCACTTGAAATTCCAAAACCCTAGCCGCCCTTCATTATTTTCAATCCATCAAACCCTAGCTCCATCCATCTCCCATGGCCTCTCTCTCTCTACAAGTCCAGGCCATCCACCTTCATCCAGATCCAGTCCGGCTACTTCAGATCCAGAGCAAGTTCCAAGGAAAATCACATCAACATCCAGGAGAATCCAGTTTTCAGCAATTTCAATCTTCAAGTTCATCAACCTGGTAAATCTTTCCCTTGACTCTCTGATTCCATCAATTGTTTTTCTTCTCTTCCAGATCTTGAGTTCAGGAGAAGCCAACCCGCCAAAGGACCAGTATTGGAGGATCCATTACGAAGATATTGAATCCGAGGATCCAACAATCTGCTCGGGAGAGTTCTTCCACCAAAATCTGTGAAGATCATTATCTGGTTAGATAAACCATCTCTTCTCTTTATTTCTGTTCTGTTGAAAGTTCGGAGCGAAACCCTAGGTCTGGGAGTTTCTCAACCCCCAGCGATCCGTTGCTTCTGAACTACTCTGATAATTTAGTTTCCTTAAAATTGTGCTTTCAATTATCATATTAGTATCTTTCAATGTTAGGTTAACTTTTCTTTGATTTGAAGCCAACTTCTACAAACATATAAAAACAACAAAAAAATTAGTTAATCTTAATTTACTTCCGCATCGCATCCCTTTATTTGTTCTGCATCACAAGACCTCCACGGCATAGGACTTGGGGGACCCATCAACCTGGAGGGTGTGACTCTAGAGAAGGTATGTAAAGGAATGAAAAAGAGGAGGGATCGAGAGTAGGGAGCGGGGAGGCTTCTTGGATCGATGGATTGCTCGGTGGTGCCTGGTTGCCTGCCTACTTACCTCTCCCTCGCCTTCCCCTGCATGCTTACCTTCCTTATCTTCCTTTGGAGGCAGGGTCGAACCCTTATAGCCTTCGGGAATCTTTAGAGAGAGAGTGCCAGAACCCTCTCCTGCAAGCTCGTTAGAGAGACCTCTATCTGTCGAACTAGCAAGATCTACCCTCTTCTTTGCTTCCGAGCCCCTTATAGGAGGGGTGATTCTATTTCGGGAGAAACCACCTAGGGCTGTAGGTCCTGGGGCCTTGCATGGATTCCCTTCTTGGGGTAGCTCTTAGCATTGTGCCATGATCATCGGTGGCTATTGGAGGTGCGGATATGGATGTGGTAGTGCATCGGTAGGCATGGGGTCTGGGGCACCCACGTCGTACCTCTGGCACTGCCTGCAGAAAGCTATGGGTAGCCAGGCTCTATGCCTCCATAATTCAAATTTCTATCCCTCTAGCGGGAACTTCATATCGAGGTCCCTGCTCTAGGGTACGGACATGAACTTGGCAGGGAGCTGGCCTTAGATGGGGGAGTCACCCAATGAGCCTGGCCTTGGCTGGGGGCTAACCTCAGTTGGGAGCCGGCCTTAGATGGGGGCCTTGCCCAATAAGCCAAGCCTTGGCTGGGTGCTGACCTGTTGGGAATTGTGTCCTAAAACCAATCATCTTGGCTATAAACGGTTGTGTCATTTTATAATTATATAAGAATTTTTAATGAATAAAAGTTATTCGCTTGGCTATTCATCATATTTACATTTTCTTGAAATGAATTCTTGTATGATGGTGTCCTTAGAACTACATTATTTGATATAGAGAGGATATATCAAGTAGTTCTTAAACTATTTCACAACCAAATGATATATTGTTATAGGACAATAATGTATCAAGTGTAAGTTATTGTATGTCATATTTGTTGGTTGTCCACTTAACCAATGAGGGTGGAGATACTAGTATGACATGCAAGTGAAATGTGTGACATCTCACTGAACGTGACCATCTGTGGAGCTCCCTTTTGCCAAAGGATTGCTCGCGAAGGGATATGGGTATATGTGTCCCTCAAACCTGAGGTCACCATGGCAGCTTGCAAACAACTCACTGTACTTTGGTACCGGACCATCTAGATTTCTAATCAGTGATGGAAGGTTTCTAGGTGCAGTCAAGTACTTGTGGAGCGGTGGTGGATCAATATAGAATTGACCCCTTCAAATAGTTTGGAGTGAATGACTCATTGTGTCTCAATTTAGCAAATCCTTGGCCAGGATAGTTCTTGTGAGGAGTCACAGAACATGTAAAGTTGAGACATGATCTGGATAAACCAAATTAGGGTTGGTAGTCAAACCCTAGGTCATCTTGAGCATTATGAGGTCAAAGAAATGAATTATGCGGTAACCATATGCCAGCAGTTCTAGAGAGGTGCTCTACATCTCCGACTTATCCGGATGTCGGGTATCATTGCTAGATAAGGACTTTGACTGGTACTGGAAGTGTTTCAGTGTTACTAGCTTAATGTTCGAACCTATGGGATCATATACCATAGGGGTTTCTATCTTATCTAAAGGTTGATCGGTGATTCAGAATCATTTTCCATCACTGGAGGTCAATGTGATTGACCATGTTTGAAGTGTTGACACTTGGTAAAATGTGAAATGTCGACACTTGATTGACAAAAAAAAATTCTGGGAAGTTTTCTAGGAAGGTTTTGACTTCAAATTCTGGTCATTTTTGGCTCCAGGCTTTCATGGTATGATGGTTATACTTTTCCTTTTAGCTTGGACCCATTTGGTATGGCCCTTAACCTTCTCCCCCAATCACTCCTTCCTCTTTCTCACTCTCTTGGCTGCCCCCATAAATAAAGGATATTTTAGGGGCTGCTGGTTGGTTGAAGAACTAGAAAGAAAAAGGAGGTTTTTGAGGATTTGGGATTGGTTATGAGAATACCTAGCACTCAAGCTAGGTCTTGGGAAGAGAGCTAATTAGAAAGGGTTCCACCTCTCCTCCTTATCTTCCGAGAAGAAGAAGATCGGCCTGAAGGATCCCAAGAAGCTAGCACTCTGAGGGTGTTGATCAGAGTCAAGCCCTGGTGTGAACTACCTGTAGAGGCCAGACACGTGTGTGGCTTAAGAGCACCATCCTTGGAGCACCACCACTTCATCCATCAAAGGTATAACTGTAAGGTATCTTTATATCTTTGATTATTTTCTTGCACTTGATGTATATTGTATGTTGCATTATCTTACTAGATCCTGTTGCTGGCAGATTGGTGGATCATTTTGATCGATCTACCAATCCTTCTACTATGTTCATTTTAAAATAGTTTTAAAATACATTATTTCTGCCAGCTATGTTTCACCTTTAATGGTCTCAGAGCCAGGTTAATTGTAGTATAATAATGTTAGCATGCTTTAACAAAATATTTTTCTTTTAAAGTACTTGGAATGAATGCTTCACCATGGCTGTCCGGTCATAGAAGAGAAGTAGGGCTGCAAAACCCTCTCTTCTCATTCAATGAGATCTCCTATGGCATGTAGGGGGCCGCTTGTGATTGACTCATGAAGAGGAAAGATAAAAGAAAATGTAGATTAAAAATATTTTAATCCTGTATTATGATCTTAAAACAAATTTAGATAAGATCTAAGAGTTTTGTTTTGATCGGATTTGGTTAAAAGTTTGACGAAACTTTGGATTTGAAATCACTATTTTTGCCCTGTGACAGGCCTTGAGTCGACCCCTTGAGTCGACTCATGAAGGTTGAAGTATCGACACTTGACCAAGAAGTGTCGACACTAAGGCTCGTGAGTCGACACTTTGCCTTGATGGTGTCAACTCATGAGCGCTTCCCAGAAAACATAATGTTCTATTTTCTTCCTATCTCAGGCCTTGTGTCGACCCAAGTGTCGACACCTAGTATCGACACTTGCCCCTGGTGAGTCGATACTTGACATGAAAAGTTACAAAAATAGTGAATTCAAATTTTTTATTATTGTAAAATTGTTTTACATTTGTAAATTAAAATTATTTTTATTTATTAAGGCTATTGAACTTAATTAAGAATTAAGGCACTTTGAATGACTAAGAACTCTAGGAATATGATTCAAAGATTTTAAGTCATTTTAATAAGCCTTAAGGGTCATGGGTTAGCTTCTATTAGGTTCTTAATTGGGTTATACTTAAGTTTAGATGCATTGGACTATGTAGAGAATCATTCTAATCAAATGTTGAGTTAGGTTTTCTTCTCTATAAATCCCTCTAATAGTTAGATTGATTAGTCTATAGATCTAAATGGACTTAGTTTATAGCTCAGTGTCAGCTCAAGTCTTTAGGCTAGTCTAATCAACTTTGATGAACCAATTGGTGTCTAGGTAAGTTTGGCAGTTTTATCATGGTTCTTTGGGGCTACCTGGTGTGGGAACCAGAATCAGGAAAAGACTCCAACCTATTCAATTCAAGTCTGAGTCCTTATGGTTGGATTAGTCCTGTAATTAGTCCTGTAATTTCTCTTTCAATTTTGAGTCCAAATTATCCTTTAATTAATTTCGAGTCCATATAGGGTACGGTCCAGTTGAAGTCAAAGTCTTTCAATTAATTTCGAGTCCATGCTGGGTCGGGTCCAATTTGAAGCCTTAGTCCAATTGAAAGTCAGATTTTGAAGCATCAAGACAAGTCCAAAGCCAAGTGGTGCCACATGCCACTTGCCACCTCAGCGCCACATCAGCTACCACTTGCCACCTCAGCGCCATCTCAGCTAGAAGCCACCTCATCAAGTGGTCCCCACTTTGGTGCCACTTGTCATGGGTTGAAGGAACTCCAAGAGGGCGCCCAAGAAGAAAGTTTGAATTCAAAATGATGGTTGGCCACCCTCTTTCACAAATCAAGCATCAAGGCCTACAAATCCTCTAACTCTCCTTGTAATCCTCCATATTTTAGGGATTTTCAAATTTTAAAGATTTACCCTCTTCCACAAATCAAGCATCAAGGCCTACAAATCCTCTAACTCTCCTTGTAATCCTCCACATTTTAGGGATTTTCAAATTTTAAAGTTTTGTAAGGCTCCTATTAAAGACTTTGGGATGCCCCATTGTAAGGGTAATGGATGAATAAAATTTTTTGGCTTGGATTATTCTTTCTATGTGATTGTCTTTGTGTCTATGTGGTTTAGTCTTTCTCCTCTTCCACGCCCACTCTAGTTCCTCCCTTCTTCCATGTCCAACGCCCAAGGACTCCTTTCTTCCTCTCCAATCTCAAGTGAGCCTTCAACATGCAATGGTGAATCAAGAGGATCAACACAAGGAGACGAACATGTTCCATCTCAAGCACTCCACCATGGTGCCAAGAAGGATCCCCATCAATGCTTCATCCACCTCTCTTCCCTTTCTTCATTTCATGTTTTGTTAAGTTCTTTCATCTTAGGGATTTCTTTGTTGCAGGGTTCTCTGGAATTCCAACTTCAAGAGGAAGGATCTCTTGCCACCAATCCAGAAAACAAGAAGAGTCTCCAACCTGTAGCATGGCCTGGTCATCTGGAAGATCCCCTCAAGAGTGATCTTATTCTTATTGGAAAATCAATGCCAGGTAAGTCAGTATCAATTAGGTCCGAGACATTAATCTGACTAGCATGACTGGTGGTTTTAATTCTGTCCTATTTCTTTATTATTTCGAAGTCTCGGTAATTAGGGTTATGCATGATCATTCAAGTTTGCTTCATTAACTTATCTTTGATAAATTATGCTGAACTCTTCATATGTCGATAGAACTTGCCAATTAATCTTCGCTAATCTCCTTTAGAGTTGCATAGTTTCATCTTCACTTTGCATCCCCTACCATTCTTGGTATCAGAGCATGGTTGCATTAGGGTAGAATAGTTTTCTCTTAAATCCAAACTAGATCAAAAACTCACACCTCCTGAGCGGGTGTACTCCAGTACACTGTCATGACCCATGGGAGTAATGAGCCTCAGGGCCGGACGTGAAGTTCTAGATTAGAGTTTGGTAAAGCATCGCAATTCCTTTAATTTCTTTTTTTCTGTGAATCTGAATCTGCTGGCTGTGATCAAAAAAAAAATTCAAAAAAAGAAAAATAGTAAATTTTGCATTGCCATAATTTTTTTTTGATTCCATATAAGGTTAGTTATAATCACACAAAGTTTCAGCATCAGAAGAAATTCACGGAAAATACTAAAATTCCTACTTCAATCTTCTATCATGTTGAAATAGTCTGTAGTACATGGTCTGTTGTTTTTATTGTTTCTCTATATAGACAGATCAAAATTTTCTGATTTTTATTTTGCTGGGATCCTCATAATTCTTATTATTTCTCAAAAATTTTTCAGATTTTATTTCGATTGTTAGGATTTCTAGCATTCGAAATACTCTCTGAGATTCAAGCTGAACTGAAATTCCAGCAAGAACCAATCTCAGAAAATTTTTGAATTTGAAGTTCAAATTTAAATTTAAAATTTTAAAATTCTAACATTATAGAATTTGAAACTTGAAGTTTGAAATTTAAATTTTAAAATTTAAGTTTGAATTTGAAATTGTTTGAAAACTAATCAAGTCAATTAATTAAGTCAGCTCATAAAACACAAAAAAAAAAAAAAAAAAATTTGCATTCATTTGAAAACATCTTAAGGGCATCAATATGACATGGGGGCAAGAGTTCATCACTTGTCCTTAGCCCAAAACCACAACCCATCATCTCGATCCCAATCCTTAATTAAAACCAATTAGACTTAATCACCCTAGTGGGTTAGGGACACCAACGAGTCGGGTTCGGATTAGGGTCAAGTTGATTGTATCCACTAATTGGTGTGTGCTTACGAGCTTGGTGTCTAGGATTGGTGTATTAGGGCTTGTGGGTTGGTCCGCCTACCTGGCCAATCACAGATTGGTGTCTAAGGTTGGCAGAACAGGGACCTCCACTCACCTTCCCACCTACCTGGCTAAGTCACGTAAGTTACTACTAGCTAGTTGGTCCTTTTAATTAGATCTCTAATTCGTACTCTAGGTCTAGAAATCCTTAGCCCGAGTTTGAGTCAAATTGTTTGCATGACAACTAGATCAGGAACTCCTTACCACCCTTCACAAGACCAACCAAGTTCATCCATGGACACTAGTATGGAAACCCTTATGAGATCTATGATTGAGCGACTTGAACGTTTGGATTCTAGGTTTGATCAATTCGAGGAAAGGATAGGAAACCTAGAGGAATCTAGGTTGACCCCAACTGAACCACCTTCACCCAGATTACCTTCAGTTCATCCTAGAGCCCAACGACAGGAACATACACCTGATCCAATTCATAGAAGGCCACATCAGGATTATGCTGATCACACTCCAGAGCCATATCCTAGAAGACCTCGCCATGATACTTTTGATCAGGATGATCGGGCCTTAAGGAATATCCGTCTAGATGCACCAACCTTTGAGGGAAGCCTAGATCCTAAGGTGTACATAGACTGGGAGGCTGACATGGACCAATATTTTGTCTGGTATGATATGTCTGAAGAGAGAAGATTCAAGTTTGCCAAAATCAGACTTGTCCGTCAGGCTAGGTTGTATTGGGGAAATGTCGAACGCATAGCTAGGCAGAGGGGAGACTTACCTATAGCGACCTGGAGAGACATGAAGAGAAAGCTTAGAGAGAAATATTTGCCTATGTCTTATCAGCAAAGGTTATTAGATCAGTGGCAGCGATTGACACAAGAAAATAAGATCGTTTCTGAATACGTTGCTAAATTTGATGAGTTTGTAATACGATGCAACGTAGTCGAGTCTGAGGAAGCCACTTTATCGAGGTTTAGATCAGGATTGAATGAAGATATAAAAGGGGAACTATTTTTGAGAGAAGTCCATGATTTAGAACAGGCATACCAAGTTGCCATGGACTATGAGAGGTTTCAGAGGAGAGCTTCATTTAGGCGACCAGAGCCCACAAGGTTTAATCCTCCTATTAGTCGACCTAGTTCAGTCCCTAATACAGCCAATAGACCAAGACCCAGCTCGAATCCAACCCCTAGACCAAACCCTGCCATTTCCCCAATTCCTAGAGAAGATAAAGGAAAGAGCCCTGAAGTTCGAGGTGAGAGGGAGCGAGTCTACTATAAGTGTCGTAAACCAGGTCATTTCGTGAGCCAATGTCCCTTTAGAGCTTTACATATAGGGGAGGCAGAAGAAGGTGAATCAGAACCCCTGGAGAATGATGAAGAGGAGGTTTATGAAGCAGGGGATTGCTTGGCTGATGAGTATGAAGGAGATGAAGAAAATGTAGATTCATCAGATGTGTTAGGAGTTGTGAGATGTATCATGACACAGACCAAGGAGTAGGAAGACTGGCGTAGGACTAGCATCCTACACACATTTGTCAAAATAGGAGAAAAGGTCTGTAAGATCGTGATCGATAATGGAAGCTGTGTCAATGCCATTTCCAATAGTGCAGCCAAGAGTCTAGGATTACCCACTGAACCACATCCCAATCCATATAAGGTATCCTAGATCGATTCCACTTCTATCCCAATCAAGCAGAGATGTCAGGTCCGAATCCAACTTCAGTCCTATCAGGAACGAATCTGGTGTGATGTGCTCCCTATGGGAGTAAGTAGCATCATCCTAGGTAGGCCATGGCTGTTTGACCATGATGTGATAATTTTTAGTCGATCAAATTCCTGTGCTTTCAATTTCAATGGCAAGAAAATTGTCATTCATCCAACCCAGCCTAAGGACAACACCAAAAGAGGAGCTAGCAGCCTGAAAGAAAAAAGGACTGGATTAAATTTGATAGGTGCAAGAGAATTAGAAAAAGACATTAATGAGTGAGCACCTATTTGGATGGTAGCTGCTAAGGAAACTAAGGACCACACCCCTGTAGAACATCCTCAAGAGGTGGTCCAATTATTGAAAGAATTTGAAGATGTGTTTCCCGAGGGCCTACCCGATAGTCTTCCACCTTTAAGGGACATACAGCATGCCATAGATTTAGTCCCTGGCGTGACTTTACCTAATTTGCCTCATTATAGGATGAATCCAACTAAACATCAGGAGTTACAAAGGCAAGTTAGTGAACTTCTTAGAAAGGGGTTTGTTAGAGAAAGTTTAAGCCCATGTGCAGTCCCTGCCTTGTTAACCCCTAAGAAGGATGGCACCTGGAGGATGTGTGTAGACAACCGTGCCATCAACAAGATTACTGTTAAATATAGGTTTCCAATTCCAAGACTGGACGATATGTTAGACATGATAGCTGGATCAACGATTTTCTCCAAGATAGACTTAAAGAGTGGCTATCACCAGGTTAGGGTTAGGCCTGGAGATGAATGGAAGACCGCTTTTAAGACTAAAGATGGATTATATGAGTGGTTAGTCATGCCGTTCGGTCTGTCCAATGCACCTAGCACCTTTATGAGAATTATGAATCAGGTGTTGAAAACCTTCATCGGGAAATTTGTGGTGGTCTACTTTGATGACATTCTTATCTATAGCAAGACTAAGGCAGACCATTTAACCCACCTAAGGCAAGTTTGCCAAGTCCTTAGAAAGGATAGCCTCTATGCCAATATCAAAAAGTGTGATTTCTTAACACATAGAGTTATCTTTCTAGGATTCGTAGTCACATCTGAAGGAGTGTCCGCTGACACTGCAAAAATTAAGTCCATAGTAGAGTGGCCTGTACCCAAAAGCATCCATGATATCCGTAGTTTCCACAGTTTAGCCACCTTCTATAGGAGATTCATTAGAGGGTTCAGTATGATAGTGGCTCCAATCACTGATTGTATTAGGAAGGGAACTTTTGAGTGGACTAAAGCAGCAGACAAAGCCTTCCTAACAATTAAGGAAAAAATGACACACGCACCCGTCTTGAGGTTACCCGATTTTACCAAAGTGTTTGAGGTTTCTTGTGATGCTTCTGGGGTAGGAATTGGAGGTGTCTTGAGTCAAGAGAATCACCCAGTAGCATATTTCAGTGAAAAGTTAAATGAAGCGAGACTAAGGTATTCCATCTATGATAGGGAGCTGTATGCGGTAGTTCAGGCATTATGTTATTGGAGGCATTATCTTCGACCGCAAGAGTTTGTCCTATTTTCTGGCCACGAAGCTCTTAGGTTCCTTAGTTCTCAGAAGAAATTGAACCCTAGGCACGAGAAATGGGTAGAGTTCATACAAGCTTATACGTTCATTCTGAAATATCGTGCCGGTACTGAAAATAGGGTAGCCGATGCGTTGAGTCGTCGTTCCATGTTGTTGACTTCTGTGAGCACTGAGGTAGTATGGTTTGATGGATTGAAAGAGGAGTATCCTACATGCCCTAATTTTGGTAACATCTATCGATCCCTTCAACAAGGACCATCTAGTAAGCATAGTGATTATACCCTTTTAGATGGATACCTTTTCAAAGGAAATCAGTTGTGTATTCCCAAGACCTCTGTTAGGAAATTTCTGATCTGGGAAGTTCATGCTGGAGGCTTGTCAGGACATTTTGGTAGGAATAAGACCATCTTAGCAATAGAAGACCTATTCTTTTGGCCTGGTCTCAAAAGAAATGTGACCCAGATTGTAGCTCAGTGCCGTACCTGTGCTGTTGCAAAACAGCAAAGACAGAACACCGGTCTGTACACACCCTTATCTGTCCCTGATTGTCCATGGCAGGATATCAGCATGGATTTTGTAGTAGGCCTCCCTAAGACGTCTAGGAAGCATGATTCTGTCTTTGTGGTTGTCGATCGTCTCTCCAAGATGGCTCACTTCATTACTTGTTCTCAAACTTTAGATGCTTCGAAGGTGGCCAAGCTTTTTCTCGATCAGGTCGTTAGGCTTCATTGTTTATCCAAAACCATTGTATCCGATAGAGATGTTAAATTTACTAGCTATTTCTAGAAAACCCTCTGGCACATGTTAGGTACCAAGCTGAAATTCTCTACTGCCTATCATCCTCAAACCAATGGCCAAACAAAGGTAGTAAACCGAAGCTTAGAAAATCTATTGAGATGTTTGGTTGGTGACAACCTGGGAAACTGAGACCTATTACTTCCTCGTGCTGAATTTGCCTACAACAGCTCAGTTAATAGGTCTATTAGGAAAAGTCCGTTCGAAGTGGTCCATGGATACAGACCTAGGAAACCTTTAGACCTAGCCCCATTACCCACACATGCATGAGTGTTTGAGTCTGCTGAGTCATATTCACAGCATATTAGGGAATTGCATAAGGAGATTAGCCAAAAGATCCAATCGAGCAATGAACTCTATCAGCATATGACTAATTCACATAAACGGTTAAAAGAATTTAATGAAGGGGACTCCGTTATAATCAAATTTAAACCTGAAAGGTTTCCACCGGGAACTATGAAGAAACTCCATGCCTGGGGAGCCGGACCCTTCAAAATAATAAAATAAATTGGACCCAATGCTTATGTATTCGAATTACCACCAGGTTATGGCATTAGTTCAACCTTTAATGTTTCAGACTTAAAAGAATACAAAGAACCTGCATTGATACCTAGTGAGTTTTTTGGTCCTAATGTTTCTTTTGAGAGTGAAACACCAAATGAGTATCCACCACCAAGTGTTCCTGAGAGAAAGGAGAGAATTGAAAGGATCTTGGATGACCAGATCATTACTATTAGAAATAAAGGCTACCAACGTTATCTGGTTAGATGGCAAGGATGTCCTGAATCTGAAGACTCCTGGATTTCCAGAGAGGACCTATAACAAATCGACCCGGATGCATTAGAAGCTTATCAAGCCAACCCTCACTCGATAGGGTCGAGTTCCTCCCATCCCGGGAGAATTGGTGTGGGAACCAGAATCAGGAAAAGACTCCAACCTATTCAATTCAAGTCTGAGTCCTTATGGTTGGATTAGTCCTGTAATTTCTCTTTCAATTTTGAGTCCAAATAATCTTGTAATTAATTTCGAGTCCATATGGGGTCTGGTCCAGTTGAAGTCAAAGTCTTAGTCCAATTAATTTCGAGTCCATGCTGGGTCGGGTCCAATTTGAAGCCTTAGTCCAGTTGAAAGTCAGATTTTGAAGCATCAAGACAAGTCCAAAGCCAAGTGGTGCCACATGCCACTTGCCACCTCAGCGCCACATCAGCTACCACTTGCCACCTCAATGCCATCATAGCTAGAAGCCACCTCATCAAGTGGTCCCCACTTTGGTGCCACTTGTCATGGGTTGAAGGAACTCCAAGAGGGCGCCCAAGAAGAAAGTTTGAATTCAAAATGATGGTTGGCCACCCTCTTCCACAAATCAAGCATCAAGGCCTACAAATCCTCTAACTCTCCTTGTAATCCTCCACATTTTAGGGATTTTCAAATTTTAAAGATTTACCCTCTTCCACAAATCAAGCATCAAGGCCTACAAATCCTTTAACTCTCCTTGTAATCCTCCACATTTTAGGGATTTTCAAATTTTAAAGATTTGTAAGGCTCCTATTAAAGACTTTGGGATGCCCCATTGTAAGGGTAATGGATGAATAAAATTTTTTGGCTTGGATTATTCTTTCTATGTGATTGTCTTTGTGTCTATGTGGTTTAGTCTTTCTCCTCTTCCACGCCCACTCTAGTTCCTCCCTTCTTCCATGTCCAACGCCCAAGGACTCCTTTCTTCCTCTCCAATCTCAAGTGAGCCTTCAACATGCAATGGTGAATCAAGAGGATCAACACAAGGAGACGAACCTGTTCCATCTCAAGCACTCCACCATGGCACCAAGAAGGATCCCCATCAATGCTTCATCCACCTCTCTTCCCTTTCTCCATTTCATGTTTTGTTAAGTTCTTTCATCTTAGGGATTTCTTTGTTGCAGGGTTCTCTGGAATTCCAACTTCAAGAGGAAGGATATCTTGCCACCAATCTAGAAAACAAGAAGAGTCTCCAACCTGTAGCATGGCCTGGTCATCTGGAAGATCCCCTCAAGAGTGATCTTATTCTTATTGGAAAATCAATGCCAGGTAAGTCAGTATCAATTAGGTCCGAGACATTAATCTGACTAGCATGACTGGTGGTTTTAATTCTGTCCTATTTCTTTATTATTTTGAAGTCTCGGTAATTAGGGTTATGCATGATCATTCAAGTTTGCTTCATTAACTTATCTTTGATAAATTATGCTGAACTCTTCATATGTCGATAGAACTTGCCAATTAATCTTCGCTAATCTCCTTTAGAGTTGCATAGTATCATCTTCACTTTGCATCCCCTACCACTGCCTCTTGCTTGGCCAACTCGGTTGGTGTCTAAGGCAAGATGGTTAATGGTAGAACCCAATCCATGATCTCACTTACCTGGTCAATATGGTTGATCATAATTGATTAGATAGCTCAATGACTCATGTTAATTGATGTCACCCATGGTTAATCAGTCTTGACTGATTTTAGGTGACCATGGATCATTAGTTATGAGTAACCCTCCTTGATTGCTAATGTGGTCAGTGGGAGCTTGATCCATATCTTCTCATCTCTTCTTCTGTCATAGTAAGATTAAACCATCTAAATTATTAGGTCTATAAAAAAGAAGAAGTTATGGGGATAACCGAGTCTTAGCCTTCCATTAAGTGGGATGGTAATGGATCCAATAGTTGGGTGTTCATCAGCAGATCCAAAGATCGGGTGTTCATCAGGCTATTGGAATTGTTGTTCCTAATATAATAGCTTAGTGCGACTCTCTTAACGGTGGTCAGGTGGGCTAGCCAAAGTCGGGCTTGACTATTCATTAGTTAGAAGTATCGAATTTTGTCATGTTAATGGTTTAACCTAACTAGGACCTTCAATAGGAGGCCCAAAGGATGATTGAAGTGCACCTTGGGGCAAAACCTAAATACTAGAGGTTACTTGGAGAAGTAATCGATTGAAGAACCAACCTTTAGATGTGCATGGGTGGGTCGGCCCTAAGTCGGGCTCATTTGTTGTCTATTGGACTCTAGTACCCACTTAGGAATCAAAGTAATTCCTCGGATTGGAGGTAGAGGCTACCAGTCTGAACAAAATAGTGGGAGGGCCTTTACACTAAAGTCCATGTCCATAGGATAATAATTTATATACACTAATTAGCTTTGGTTTCCTTTCAGATGTTTTCCAACCTGTCACTCTGGTCTATTCTCGATAACGAGAAGCTTAAGGATCCCAATTTCGATAGCTGGTATAGAAGGCTCAGGATTGTCCTAAAGTATGAATGGATCTTGTATGTGATATCGGATCCGGCACCAGAAACCCCTACTCCCAATGCTCGAGGTTCAGTCAAAGACACTTATCAGAAGTGGCTCTCTGATAGGACTACTGTCCAATGCATTATGTTGACAGTGATGAACAACAAGTTCAGTCATAAATTCGAAGAAGCCCAGCCGAAAGAAATCCTTCAAAGGCTGAATGAGTCTTTTGGGACACTAGAAAATATTGAGAGGTACAGGGTCTCCTATGCTATCTACAATGTGTGGATGCATGATAGGGCCTAAGTCACTGATCATGTATTGTACATGATCGAGATGATTGGGCATATGGGCAAGCTCGGATGTCCCTTGTATGAAAAGCTTGGGAAGGATGAGATTCTGAATTCCCTTCCCTCTTTTTATCTAGATTTTTTCGATCATTATAGAATGAATAAGCCGGCAGTTAACTACCACGGTCTGTTAGAGTTGCTACAAACTTATGATAAAGACCACCATCTGAACAAAGGGGTGGTAAATCTAGTGGGAGGATGTTCAGCAGGGCGTCATCCCTTTATGAAAGGAAAAAAAAAAGTAAAGGAAAACAAGTGCAAAATGCTTATGGGCCCAGTCAGGCCAAGAAGGAGAAGGTCAATAAGAGCCAAGCAGAGTGCTTCTTCTGTAAGAAGCGGGGACATTGGAAGAGGAGCTATTTTCTTTACATTGCATCCCTTGACCTGAATAGGTCCAAGAAGAGGAAGTAGCCAGAAGGTGCTGGACAAGGTATTTATATGATAACACCTTGTAGTTTCTCTATCTGCGATACTACTAACTAGGTATTGGATTCAGGAAGCCCAATTCACATTTGCAATTCTTTGCAGGGACTTCAAGTTAGTAGAAGATTCAAGGATGGTGAGAGATTATTGAACGTGGGCAATGGAAGCCAAGTTCCAGTCCTGGCGTTGGGAGTCCTCAAACTAGTTTTCGAGTCGTGTACAATTATTTTGAATAAGTGTCATTATTGTCCATCTTTTATTTTAAATGTCATTTCTGTAGGCCAATTGGCCATGTATGGTTATGAACTATCAATAAAGAATGACTTTTGCAAAATCATTTGGAATTGTTCTATTGTAATGAATGGATATATGAATAATGGCATTTATGTACTATCGCGACCTGTTAGTATAGTATACACATCAATGCCCTAGGATAGATAATGTCAGCGATGCATATCTATGGCATTGTAGGCTTGGTCATATTAGCAAGAACAGGATAAACAAGTTGAAGTGCGAGGGTCTTCTCGACTTTAGCGGAAGTGGTTCACTTCCAACCTGTGAGTCCTGTCTTCTTAGAAAGATGACAAAATCATCTTTTACTGGAAAAGGTGAATGAGCAAAAGAAATTCTAAGTCTGGTACTACTGATGTATGAGGACCCATGAATATTAGTGCCAGAGGTGGGTACATTTATTTCATTATATTTATAGATGACCTTTCAAGGTATGGTTATGTTTTCCTGATGAGATATAAATCTGAGTTATTTAGAATGTTCAAACGATATCATAATGAAGTAAAAAAATAACTAGAAGATGTATCAAAAACCTTCGTTCAAATCAAGGTGGTGAATATCTTTCTAAAGAGTTTCTGACATATCTCGAGGAGAATGGGATTCTCTCTCAGTGGACACCTCCAGGGACACCTCAGTTAAATGGAGTGTCTGAAAGGAGGAATCGAACCCTGTTCGAAATGGTTCGGTCCATGATGAGCTTTGCTTCTCTGTCGCTATCCTTTTGGGGATATGCTCTGGAATCAACCTGTTACCTTTTGAATAGGGCTTTGAGTAAATCCGTTAACAAAACCCCATATGTGATATGGATGGACGTAAACCGACACTCTCACACCTTCGGGTCTGGGGTTGCCCGGCTTATGTTAAACATTTGGATATGGATAAACATGGACCGAGGTCTGACCGGTGCCTATTTGCTAGGTATCCAAAAGAGTCTAAGGGGTATTACTTCTACTTGGCTGAGGAACAAAAATTGTTCGTCAGTCTTAGGGCTAACTTTTTGGAAAAGGAGTTCCTTGGTGAAGGAACTGTAGCCACTAAGATTGAACTTAGTGAAATTCAACAAGTAGAAAAACCGAAAAACTTAAGGGACAACATAGAACTGGTTGTGATTAGATCAGACCCAGATCCCACACAGGAGCCATTAAGGACATTCGGTAGGGTATTGAGTCGATCAGATAGATACTTTGGTTTCTTGATCCAGGACAGTGATCCCATTAAACTCGATGAGAATAATAAGGATCTGATCACCTATATGGATGCGATATAGAGGTCCGACTCTGAGAAATGGCTAGGAGCCATGCGATCCAAAATGGAATCCATGGAAATCAATAATGTATGGACATTGGTTGATCCTCCCGAAGGGATAAAACCCATTGGGTGTAAATGGATTTTCAAGAGGAAAAGAGACATAAACAGGCAGGTGGAGACCTATAAAGCCCATCTGGTTGCCAAAGGATATTGTCAACATTATGGTATTGACTATGACGAGACGTTCTCTCCTGTTGCAATGCTCAAGTCCATTCGGATCATGCTTGCTTTAGTGGCACCCTTTGACTCTGAAATCTTGTAAATGGATGTCCGAACAGCTTTCCTGAATGGTGAGCTAGAAGAGGAGGTGTTTATGATACAACCTGAAAGGTTCACATCCATAGATGAGTCAAAGATGTGCAAGCTTCAAAGGTCCATCTATGGACTGAAACAAGCATCACGGAGTTGGAACATGCGATTTGATAAGTGTATCAAATCATATAGCTTCGTTAGGAATGGAGAAGAACCTTGCATTTATAAGTGGGCTAATGGTTCTGTGATTGTGTTCCTTGTGTTGTATGTGGATGACATTCTATTAATCAGGAATGACATCCCAGCACTATAAGGAATAAAGGTCTGGTTGTCATCTCAGTTCTCTATGAAGGACTTGGGTGAAGCCTCTTACATACTGGGTATGAAAATCTATAGAGATAGATCTAAAAGGCTTTTGGGATTGTCCCAGTCTATATACATTGACACTATGTTGAAGCGATTTAGCATGGAAAACTTCAAGAAAGGCTATCTCCCGATAGGCACTGGAATTGCTCTCTCCAATAATGATTATGCGATAACTCCTTAGGAGAGAGAGCGTATGAGTAGAATTCCATATGCTTTGATAGTGGGTTCTAGCAGGTATTCTACGACGTGTACTAGACCAGACGTGGCATACACACTAGGTGTAATGAGCAGATACTAGTCTGACCCATGTGAAGCTCATTGGAAAGTAGTAAAGACAATAGAACCTGACTTGAAACTTGTGGGATATACTGACTCTTGTTTTCAGTTAGATAAGGGTGATAGCAAGAGTGTGTCAAGATTTGTCTTCACCCTTAATGGAGGAGCGATATGCGGAAAAAGTTCCAAGCTGCCTACTATGGCAGATTCTGTATGCAAAACAGAGTACATTGCAGTATCGGATGCAGCAAAACAAGCAGTGTGGTTGCAAAAGTTCCTTGGTGAGCTGGGAGTGGCAGCTTCTCTAGATGGTCTTATTCCAATGTATTGTGATAGCACTGGAGCCATTGCTCAAGCCAAAGAGCCAAAGTCTCATCATCGCATAAAGCATATTCTGCGGTGCTATCACCTTGTGCAAGAGATCATGGAATGAGGTGACATTGACCTTCAGAAGATCGATGGAAAAGAGAACCTAGCTGACAACTTCTCTAAAGCCATCAGAATTCAAAAGTTCAATAGTTGTAAATGGAAAATGGGAATGAGATTCTATACCGATTGGCTTTAGTCTAAGTGGAAGTTCTTGAAAATTATGTTATAAAGCCAATCATCTAGGCTGTAGAATATTGTGCCATTTTGTAATTATATATGAATTTTTAATGAGTAAAAGTTATTCTTTTGGCTGTTCATCATATTTACATTTTTTCTAAATGAACTCTTATATGATGGAGTCCTTAGAACTATATTATTTGATATAGAGAGGATATATCAAGTAGTTCTTGAACTGGTTCACAACCAAATGTTATATTGTTACAGGACGATAATGTATCAAGTGTAGGTTGTTGTATGTCACATTTGTTGGTTATCCTCTTAACCAAGGAGTGTGGAGACACTGGTGTGACATGCAAGTGAAATGTGTGACATCTCACTAAATGTGACCATATGCAAAGCTCCCTTCTGCCAAAAGGTTGCTTGCAAAGCGATATGGGTATATGTGTCCCTCAGACCTGAGGTCACTATAGCAGCTTGCAAGCAACTCACTGTACTTTGGTGTCGGACCACTTGGATTTCTAATCTAGTGACAGATGATTTCTGGGTATAGTCAAGTACTTATGGAGTGGTGGTGGATCAAGATGGAATTGAACCCTCCAAATAGTTTGGAGTGAATGACTCATTATCTCAATTTAACAAATCCTTGGCCAGGGTAGTTCTTGTGAACAGTCACAAAACTTGTAAAGTTGAGACATGATCTGGATAAACCAAATTACGGTTGACAATCAAATCCTAGGTCATCCTGAGCATTATGAGATCAAAGGGATGAATTATGCGGTAACCATATGCTAGAGGTTCTAAAGAAGTGCTCTATATATTCGACCTATCCGGACATCGGGTATCATTGCTAGATGGGAACTTTAACCGGTATTGGAGTGTTCCAGTGCTACCGGCTTAGTGTTCGAACCTATGAGATCACACACCATGTCGTGGGGACACCAAGATTAGACACAGATCACTGGATCCCATATGGTTTACTGATTAGGGTTTTAGAACCTTAGTCGTGTGGCATAATTTTGTAAGCAAGTATGATTGAGTCTTGTTGTAAGTTGAGACTTGTTGATTTGTCTTAACCCTAGTCAATCATTGAGTCCTGTACTCGAGTATTAGTCTATTGAAAGTCCAATTTTTGTATAAGAGAGGAGGTTACCCTATTTTGGAGTCCCACGAGTCCTCATCCAGGAGTTAGAGGCCACTACAATAGCTTATTGGACCTTGTTGGGCATCCCAGGGTCCAAGATACATTCCGGATGCCCGAATCCTTCCAGATGCCATGGAATATCCTCAACCCAGGGCACCCCTTGATTCTAGGGAGATACTGGTGTGGACATCAGGGTCCTAAAATATCGACAGGTTGAACCCACATTCCTATGGATCTCCTTTGAATGAAGCCCTGGACCCAACCCTTTTATCGATGTAAATAATATATTTTAATTTATGTTATTTTGGGTTAGTTAGGGTTAGCCCCTTTTACCAACTGGAATTAGGATTTTTTTTATTTAGCCTTTTGGGCTAAACCCCTTTTACCAAGTTGAACCATTTATTTACATGTCTTGCCTTTTGGTCAAATTTGGTTCCAATTGATCAAATAGGGTTTTAGTTATTTGTTTTAAGTCCTACAAAAATTAGTTATTGAGTCCTGTATTACAAGGGATACCCAATTATAAGACCAATGTGAGTCAAATCAAGACCAATGTACTAGCTCAAGACAAGTCCATGTGACCCCATGTTCTAGCACAAGTTCTTGCTATATGCCATCCTATTTGGCACCACCTTTGCATGATTTTAGGACAACTACTACCACATCACCAAGGGGATAATGACACATGGCCTTACACTTGAATTTGGACATGCTACATAAGTCAAGACAACCTCCTTTGGTTGGCCCATGAGAAGAATTATTTGGCACCTCAAATTTTTAAGAGGAGTAAATAAGAAGGAGTCTCATTTTGGCGCCCTCCATCCAAGTTATTTCATGCCACTTCAAGCATTTGGCCAAAGCAATTCATGCCCAAGAGTCCTCAATTACTTGCTCACCTGGTGTTGGAGGTCCAAGGGTTTCTACTCCTAGCATTTCATTTCAACTAGCTACTAGCTGCTCAAGCTTTAAGGACTCTAGAATTTCATCAAGACTCTAGAGTTCCCTCCAATCCAAACTGAAGAGTCCATGCACATATAGAAGACTATATTATCAAGACACTGGAGTCCAATCATCAGGGCCAACCAGGGAAGCAATCGTGGCCCTTCATCAAAGATCATCTCCCTCTCTATCTTGGCGCCAACCATGGATAGAGTCCATTTTTTTTTCATCCAGCAGGAGTCCAGGTAATGTAAACTTAAATTCTAGAGTTGTAATGAAAATAGGACAAAACTCTTGTATCTGAGTGCCTCACTTCTCTGGTTATGGATCTATAAATATCCCTACACCCCCCTTGTAATTCATGAATTATTAGAGAAATCCAACAAAATTCTGATGAATTTTTTTCCTTTGCTATGTGCATCGCAGGGTGTGAGGCCCTTCCTTTGTTCCTTCAAAGCATCGCGGGGTATGAGGCCCTATTTATCTATTCAACGAGAAGACCCAGCCATTACTTATAAACCTCTCCCTTCTTTCCTTTCCCTTCTCTTACTGCTTTTAACCTTACTATCCTTTGCTCAGTGTTTTACAGGTAACCAACAATCCAGATATGTTGTTCTTGCCTTTGAACTGGCATCGTGTAGAAAATCAGAGCCCGGAAGCAAGATCTTGAAGTCCCAACTCTACGATCTTGAGAGTCTTGCCGGATCTACATCAAGAGAGCAATCTACGTTGGTAACACTGAACCTTTCCCTTCTCATTAATTTTGAATTATTGAATAGATCCTAGTTTATGTTGGTTTCTCAACCACCAGGTCCTACTTTATTAATTTCTTTTAGGTTTACTTATGCAGGTAACAGACCTACTGGTTTCCTTTACTGTTTCCTTTGAGTTCTCCATTAAAATCTAAAATATAAAAAAATATATATTAATTTTTATTTTCTTTCTTAATTGTCCCGTATCAGTTTTGGTATCAAAGAAGGTTAAACTAGTATTTAATCTCTCTTGTGCCGATTTAGCTCTCTTTAAGTACTCAGATCGGGTGCATCACCATGGCTATCCAATCATAGGAAAAAGTAGGGCTGCAAAACCCTCACAACCCATTCAAATGGGATTTCCTATGGTGTGTAGGGGTGTCGCTGTGAATTGACCCCTAAAGAAGAAAATGAAGAGATATGTATTTTTTTAGGTTTTTAATATCTGCATCTAGGTTTTAATTTCTGCATCTCGGCTATCTTAGTATATGCTCTATTTTTTTAATTATTTCTGCACGTAGGAAACTCAGAATTACTTGATTGTTGATTTGTTGAATCCAACATAATTGAGAGTATTTTTCAGATTTTTCCCATAAATTATTGCAATATGTAGATTTTCTGCTCATCGGAAGTGTTTGAAAACATTCTGTTTTGACTTGCAGCAATTATAGTTTAGGGTTTTTTTCCTGTTATTTTAATCATTTTAGTTTGATTGCATCTAGGGTTTCATCTTGTGTGTGCATCATCTAAGGCTAATCTTAAGGACACGCAATATCTACATAAGGGAGGGATTTCATTACCCTTCCTTAGCCCACAATCACCATCTTTGCATCGGTCCTAGCCCTAATTAAAATCTATTAGACTTAATTGCTCTAATGAGCTAGGGACACCAACAGGTCGGATTCTAAGTATTGTGTGTAAGCTAGTGCACGCAATCCTCTAATTATCTCTTGAATCCGGTGTCTAAGGCTAGAGGTCTAGAGGCAAACTCCTTAAATGGACTCGTGGTTTTTAATTAGGATCCTGCGAGAGCAGGGAGAGCCTCCCACGATCCCACCTCTTACTTGGCCAGTGGACAGGATAATTATTGAATTGGCTGTAAGTTGAGCTGACCCATTTTACTTGAGCTCTAGGTCTAGGAAACCTTTGTCCGAGTTGAGTTCGATGTGTTTGCATTGCATGACCCCTAGATTAGGAGCCTTCGAATCCAAACCTAACCTATCTTGACCATGGAGTCTAACCTTGAGACCTTCTTTAGGACTATGACTAAACAATTAGGACAACTTAACACCAGGTTTGACCGATTAGACAACCGATTAGGTAACCTAGAAAAAATCCGTAAGACCCGTACTGAACCTAAACTTGAGACCCCATGTCCTATACCTCCCAACCCTAGGATAGCTCCTCGCCATGACCCCATCTGGGAGACTAGCCAAACGAGACCCAAATATGATTCCATAGACCAAGATGAGAGAGCCACTAGGTATATTACTTTTCCTACTTTTGGTGGTGATCTTGATTTTGAGGATTACCTTAATTGAGAAAGAAGTATGGATGAGTATTTTGCTTGGGATGTAATGTCAAAAGAAAAGAAATATAAGTTTGCCAAAACCAAGTTAGTTTGCCAGGCTAGAACCTATTGGGATAAGTTTGAAAGGATGATTAGACTACAAGTAGAAATCCCCATAACTACCTGGAGAGCCATGAAAAGCAAGCTTAGAGAAATGTACCTTCCTGCACCCTACCATCAAGGATCCTATGAACCCAAACTATACGAACCCAGATCTATAACCCATAGATCCAAACCTATATCCTATGAACCCAGAGAACCCATAACCCCTAGGTATCAATCAAGTTTTAGACCACTTCCACTTCAATGTCAACCTGAACCTACTAGGTTTAGTGCACCTATCAAAACCCTGGAGACAGCTAGTTGCCTCTTAGCCAACCTACCCCTACTAGCCCAGATCCTAGCCAATTCTATCTTAAATGGCCTACTTCTACTATCCCATTGGTTCACAAAGCAACCATTGAAGAAGAAGTTTATGAAGCTAATGTGAGCTTAGCAGATGAGTATAAGGAAGACGAGGAGATACCTATAGCTGACCTAGAATTAGCTGACCCGATAGGTACCCAAACTAGATCCAACCCAGAGATAGATAATCTTGACCATACCTAGACTGAAACCAGCCTAGAGTTAGTTGACAATGACCATACCCAGACTAAAATTGTACTGGTAGGACCCTTAGAAAAAGAAATCCATGAGAAACCTAACCCTATTACTGAGACTTTACCGAGGAAATATAAGAAGAGACTCAAGTCATAGAGCCTATTGAGGACATGATTTCTTCAGTCCGATACCCTCAGGCTGAAGTCATTCCTTTGACTTCAATTGAAGATCTCTTTTCTGAGATTAATGACCCATTCTTTTATAGGACATACCTTGTAGCTATACCTCAAACCTTTAAGGTCAACCCCATTAGTCTAGGACCAATCCATAAACCCTTTTCTTATTTCCTATCCTACCAAGTCAACCCTGAACCTAGTTCTTATTTTTTACCTTTTCCTGAAGCGTCCCATATTTTTAGGACCATTAGTTAGCATTTCATAGAGGTTAGTATGTTGCATAAGCCCATTGAGCATGTTAGGTTTACAACCTATTTCTAGCAAACCCTATGGCATTTATTAGGAGTGCATGTCAAGTTTTCATCTGCATGTCACCCATCGACCAAGGGTCAAGCATTGAATTAAAATTAAGGACTTAAATAAACAAAAATAATAATAATAAAATAATAATAATAAATAATAAATAAATAAATAAATTATTTTTAGTAGAAATGCATAGTTGAGTCTATTAGATATTTGCAGAGTCATATGCACAATACATTAAAGAATTGTATAAGAATCATATGGGTAATTTAAGAGGAGACTCAAAGAAGACACTAAAGGAGACTTTGTAGTGGTTAGACTCTGACCTGAATGGTTCCCACTTGGAACCATGAAAAAATTACATGCCCATAGTAGTGGACCTTACAAAGTAATTAAGAGAATAGGACCTAATGCCTACGTGCTCGAATTGCCACCTGAATTAGGCATTAGTAATACTTTCAATGTTTCATACCTTATTGAGTATAGGGAACTAACATTGATTCCTAGTGAGCCATTTGGTCCTAACCCTGTCCTTGAGAGTGAGCCAACCCAAGTGTGTCCACCTACCATACCACCAGCCCGGAGAGACAAGATCGAATGGATCTTGGATGACAAGTTCATTGCTATCCGAGGCAAGGATTACCAGCTGTATCTGGTTTGTTGGCAAGGACGACTTGAGTCAGATGATTCTTGAGGACTTGCTGAGAGTTGACTTGGACTTGCTAGAGCGCTATGTTAGCGACATTGATCCATACTCGACAGGATCAAGTTTCTTCCACCCGGGGAGAATTGGTGTGGACACCAGGGCCGGAAAATATAGACAGGTTGAACCCACATCCATGTGGATCACCTGTGAATGAAGCATAGACCCAACCCTTTATCCATGTAAATAATTTATTTTGATTTCTGTTATTTTGGGTTAGTTAGGGTTAGCCCCTTTTACCAACTGGAATTAGGGTTTTATTTATTTAGCCTTTTGGGCTAAACCCCTTTCACCAAGTTGAATCACTTATTTACATGTCTTGCCTTTTGATCAAATTGGGTTGCAATTGATCAAGTAGGATTTTAGTTATTTATTTTGAGTCGTAAAATTAGTTATTGAGTACTGTATTACAAGGGAGACCCAATTGTATGACCCATGTGATTCAAATCGAGACCCATGTGCTAGCTCAAGATAAGCCCATGTGACCCCATGTGCTAGCACAAGTTCTTGCTATATGCCATCCTATTTGGCACCACCTTTGCATGATTTCAAGACAACTACTGCCACGTCACCAAGGGGACAATGACACATGGCCTTACACTTGAATTTGGACATGCTACACAAGTTAAGACAACCTCCTTTGGTCAGCCCAAGAGAAGAATTAATTGGCACCTCAAATTTTTAAGAGGAATAAATGAGAAGGAGTCTCATTTTGGCGCCCTCCATCCAAGTTATTTCACGCCACTTCAAGCATTCGGCCCAAGCAATTCATGCCCAAGAGTCCTCGATTACTTGCTCACCTGGTGTTGGAGGTCCAAGAGTTTCTACTCCTAGCATTTCATTTCAACTAGCTGCTAGCTACTCAAGCTTTAAGGACTCTAGAGTTTCATCAAGACTCTAGAGTTCCCTCCAATCCAAACTGAAGAGTCCATGCACCTATAGAAGATTATATTATCAAGACACTGGAGTCCAATCATTAGGGCCAACCAGGGAAGCAATCGTGGCCCTTCATCAAAGATCATCTCCCTCTCCATCTTGGTGCCAACCATGGATAGAGTCCATTTTTTTTCATCCAGCAGGAGTCCATGCAATGTAAACTTAAAGTCTAGAGTTGTAATACAAATGGGACAAAACTCTTGTATCTAAGTCCCTCACTTCTTTGGTTAGGGGTCTATAAATACCCCTACACCCCCCTTGTAATTCATGAATTATTAGAGAAATCCAACAAAATTTTATTGAATTTTTTCCTTTGTTGTGTGCATCATGTGGTATGAGGCCTTTCCTTTGTTCCTTCGGAGCATCGCATGGTGTGAGGCCCTATTTATCTATTTGACAAGAAGACCCGGCCATTACTTCTAAACCTCTTCCTTCTTTTCTTTTCGTTCTCTTACTGCTTTTAACCTTACTTTCCTTTACTGAGTGTTTTACAGGTGACCAACAATCCAGATCTGTTGTTCTTACCTTGGAACTGGCATCGTGTGGAAAATCAGAGCCCGGAAGCAAGATCTTGAAGTCCCTACTCTATGATCTTGAGAGTCCTGCTAGATCTACATTAAGAGAGCAATCTACGTTGGTAACACTGAACCTTTCCCTTTTCATAAATTCTGAATCATTGAATAGATCCTAGTTTATGGTGGTCTCTCAACCATCAGGTCCTGCTTTATTAATTGCTTTTAGGTTTACTTGTGTGGATAATAGACTTACTAATTTTTTTTACTGTTTCCTTTGAGTTTTCCATTAAAATATGAAAATATGAAAAAAAATATATTAATTGTTGTTTTTCTTCTTAATTGTCTTGCATTAGATACCAGCATCTTAGTCCAAGAAATTCAAGACCAGGAGTAAGGCCCAAGCACATAAGAATCAAGATGCTCTTTGGATACCAGGAATATGCTTGCCCCAAGACCCCAGGCGCCCCAGCTTCCAGGAGGCCCAAGCCCATGCACCCTAGCCCTTCTTGGCCGCCCCTTGCTGCCCTTTGAAGCCCAACATGCCAAGAGGAGGCACCCTTCATGAGTTGACCAAGTTCAAGCATGGTGGAAGAGTCCAAATGAAAGAAGGAAAACAAGTTTTCGTTTCATTCAACTTGTATACTCCTAGTTTTAGGTTACTTGTGTAGTTTTTCTCCCATTCAAAGTGTGTAAACCTATCCTAACTAGGAGAGGGATGAAGTCCTAATAGGGAGAGGGCATGGAAACTCTATAAATACCCCACCCCTCCTCCTCTTGTATTCAATTAACTCTTATCAAATAAAACTCTGTTATTTTGGTGTTCAGCTTCTGGTGTTCTAGTTTTTTGTTCTTTGGTTTTGGTTCATTGTTCTCTTGCTTGGCCGACCACCCTTCATTGGAATTCTCCATGCCCTAGAAGCAAATTAAGCCTCCAAGAAGCAGCCCTGTCCAAGAAGAGAAGCTTAGAAGATGCCCCAGATCAAGAGCTCCTTCTTCTTCCCTGCCGCCAGCCCTTTTTGCCTTAATCCCTTTCCTTCTTGTTTCATCTTATTATTTTCTCTTTGTTTCTTTATTTCATGCCTAACCTTGATGCTTGCAGGGTCCCCGAGGTATTTTCCCTTCCCATAGGAGGCTTTTTTGCCTTCAGACTAGGTCCAGATCGTTGTCAGATTCGGGAACCAAAGGCTTATTCTTCCAAGCGCCATCCAGAGTATTGAGGAATCTCTTCTTCAAAGGAACTGCAATCGCTGCCTGGTTAAAGCCTTCCCTCTCTTCAGTTCTGATTTGATGATAGGTATGCTATCTTAAGTTAGGAGTTTTTCAATTCTTGGGTCCTGGCTTTGTTATTCTGCATGAGTTATTTTGCGGGTATGATAGTATCTGGCAATACTAGTCTTCCTGCTGATTTCTTACTTATTTTCGGGTCTTTAGCCACAGAATTAAATTCTAAGTAAAACCTAAAATAATTAGTTTTATGTTTTGCATTAGTCCTAGGATCGTTTTGCATCGGTTTGGTATCAGAGCCAGTTTAGGATAGCATTCATCTACATTAGGACCACAAACCCTAATTTCTACATTCTACTAGCTGCATTAGGTGTCTGCTTTTCAATTGATTTTGACCAACTAGGAATTTTATTTTTCTATGAAATTTGCATGATGTGTTCTCTATCTTGGTCTTTATTTTATCATAATTTTTAATTAATTTTACATGAAATTAAAAGTCCTAAAATTCAGTATATTTGAAACCCTAACTAAAATCTTGATAAATCTGCATCAGTACGAAGACCCTAGGATTTGCATTATCATCTGATTTTAGTTTGAATCAAATTTGTTAGGTATCATAATGACCATCCATCCTCTATTCTATAATTTTTTTGATTTTTTTTTTGCATTAGAAACTGTGTCAAACACTGCATCCATTTGAGCCCTAATTTTTAGAATTCTGTGAAATCTGCATGCATGTCTCAATCTAACCTAACCAACTTCCACACCCCCCTAATCCCAAGTGATGTTGGATGAAGCTCTGATACCAAACATGATGTGGGACTAAGATTGAGAAACCCCATAGGACTTAGCTCTTAGAATAATATCGACTTAGGAGTTTGGGGATGTGATGCGGGACTAATATGCATGCGATTATTTTTTTTTATTTTATGGGTTGGATGAGGTGGTTAAATCCTGAATATTAGATCAAAATATGATGTAGATAATTCTATATGAATTTTAAAAGCTACGCATGCAGATTAGGACCTAGGAAAGCAATAAAGAGGGATCGCAGGGGCTGAGAAGCCTCGATTAGGGCTAGTTCTCCTACAATAAAACTACTAGTGGTAGAGGGGTGTACCTGACAATGTTTGAAGTGCCTGGTGAAGATTGCAGCAAAGAGATCACTCATCCTCGATGGATGCAGCCTGGAAAACCAAGCCAGAGACCCGTGGATACCCGACTTTTTGCTCAGTGGTCCGATTGTAGCCCGGTTGGAGTCGTTGGATTCGTAGAAACTCAGGGACCTACAAACAACCATCAGGGGTGAGAAAATGAGGTTGGGAGCACAAGAAAAACTTAGAAACAAGGCAGCAAGGGTGTGGGAAGACACCAATAAACCCTTAAGCACACAGCAAGCGAAATTGTAGAAAATAAGTATATTTCATATATCAAAATCAACTTTCATATAAAGACTAGGGTCCTTTAAATAGTTAGACTTGCAACATCGGGAAGAAGAAGACACCAATAAACCCTTAAGCACAGGGTTCAGCCCAAAGGGGCTCGGGCGCATGGGCTTGGGCCTCTGGAATCTGGGGTGGCATGGTAGCTAGGTAGCAGGAATATACCTCAGTATCTTTCTTCTTAGGGATTGGGCTTGGTGCCTGGGCTTGATTTCTTTGGGATATGATGCAGGTGGACCTCTGGGATCATAGATGCCCTAGTCTAGGAATATACTCTAGCATCTAGGAAGGGAATCTGGGATCTGGAGGGCATCTGCAAGGAATCAAAGTTTTCGAAAGACATATTGGATCCTGTGGGTCACACAAAAATCCCATAATCTGATTTCCTCTATTGGGCCTTCCATGGTCTTCATGTCTTCAATTGGGTTGGTCTTCTTATCTTCAGTTGGGTTGGTCTCCACTTGGACTGGCTTGGTCTTCTCTTATACTTGGGCTGACATGTACAGGACTCAGGAAGAAGACTAGCTCAACAGAGGACTAGTACAGGACTCAAGTGATAAAATAATAACTTAGATGGACTAATCTTTATTACAAATGGACTTTGATGCTGCTAATTGATCCACAAAGGGTTGAGAAGCCTCTATCTTATTCTGGTGCTCCTGGTGTCCCCACTAGGATGCATACCTTGGTAAACTCTGATGCGCCCGATGTCGAGTTTACTCGCTCTTGCTGATATGGCCTGGAGGATCAAGCCTTCAACCCTACGGATTCGCCGACTTTCCATCTGATGGACGCGAAGGCAAGGGAGACCGACTTTGTTCTCTATGGTACATGGAGGACCTACGAGTAACCAAGAGAAGGGTTAGTAGTCATTAAGAAACAAGCAGGAGATGAGGAAATGAAAGTTGAGATGGTGGTGGATGGAGTTCTTCTTGCTAGGCACCCAAGTGGATCATCCAGATGGCTTCTGAACTTGAAGAAAGGTTGGTGGCTTGAAGATGGTAACTTAGGGCCTCACACCCCATGACTCTCGAAGGCGAAGGTGCTCCCTCACGGATATCCGAGTCCAGAAGACAAGGGCTAGAATAACACTCAAATTCTTTTTCATTTCATAAGCATTAACCAAACAAGGAAGGGGTAAGGCCCTTTATATAGGCGCCTACCTTAAGACCCATTCAATATTTAAATGAAAGAAACATTACAAGGCTTCATGAAGAGGGTGCCCAAAAATCAGATTTTTCTTCATGAAATCCTTTCTTGGCCGGCCTTGAAATGGTGCAGTGCTTGATTCAGGGGATGAGGAGGGGAACATGTCTTCAAGAAAGCATAGGCACCAACTTGATCTTTGCTTGTTTCCTTGACCAACCAAACTTTTATGGAGAAAGGCTTGATGTGGGGGCATGAAGCATGGATCTTGTCTTGGCGCCTTTGGACTTTTGAATTTCTTCCATGGTTGATCAAACACTTTGTGAAGAAGGCTTGATATGGGGTTTTGAGACAAGGATCATGTCTTCACATATCTTCAACTCCCATTGACCTTCCTTGGCCGCCCATGGCTTCTTTGGAAAGAGTCTTGATAGGGGGAGGGAAGGGAGGCTTGGATCAAGAGATGTTGTCCACAAAAATCAGCATTTCCTTCATGCCTTGGCCACCCACTTGTCATGGTGATGTGGCGCCACATGGGATGGATGAGGTGGCACTCCAGGGCTGAAGTTGGAGCTGGCTTGACCTATTAATAATTGGACTAGACTTCAATGACCACTCCTTCAAATAGGCATGGGCCCAATCTTCAAGTATACTTGGGCTTGGACCAATTCAGTCAAATACAAGACCCATTAACCCAACTTCACCTAATTGGTCAAGGTACATGACTAAAACAAAAATACATGACACAAAGTAAAAATTACCTAGGCTTGAAGCCTTATTAAAAAACCCAATAGACTAAACCCTAGTCAGAGACCCATAGAGGGTTGAGGAGCCTCTGTCAGATTTTGGTGCCCACACCAGTTCTCCCGGGGTAGGAGGAACTCGACCCTATCGAGTAAGAGTTGATTTGGCTTTGGTACTTTTCCAGACGGTCAGGGTCGAGGCACTGCAAGTCCTCAAGAGTAATCCATGAATCGTTGGACTCTGGTTGGCCTTGCCATCGGACCAAGTAACGTTGATAGCCTTTGCCCCGGGTGGTGATAGCTTGGTCATCTAGGACATGCTCGATCCGCTCTCCTCTCTCAGGTAAAATTGGAGGTGGACACTCTAAGTCTGGTTTGCTCTCAAATGAAGGTCAGGCACAAATAGCTCACTGGGTATGTTAGCTAGTTCCCTATACTCGACTAAGTCCGAGATATTGAAAGTTGAGCTAATGCCATAATCCATGGGTAGCTCAAGCACATAGGCATTAGGGCCAACTCTCCTTATCACTCTAAAGGGGCCAGCTCTATGAGCATGAAGTTTCTTAATAGTTCCTGGTGGAAATTGTTCAGGCCTAAGCCTAATCATTACAGAATCCCTTATTTGATATTCTTTGGCTTTCTTTCGGGAATCAACCAATTTCTTGTATTAGGTTGATTTTTAGGCTAATTTCCTTATTAATGCCACTAATATGCAGTGCAAATGATTTTGCAGACTCTGAGACTCACACTGACACTTGACAAAAAGCAGACTCAACTACGTATTCCTATTGAGATGAATTTTATTGGACCCTCTAGGGCCTAAACCTAATAGATTATTGACTCTCTAGGTTTGACCCTGGTCTAGTATGCACATGAGAATTTATCATGGGTTCCTAGCAAATGCCATAAGGTCTTCCAAAAGTAGGTCGCAAATGGGATGGGTGCTAAGGGTTCATGTAACTTGGTGATCTCAATAAAATGTAACCTAATAGCTTTAGAAACATGTGTTGACTTAGGAAAGGGTAAGAAATAGGAATCAGAGTCTTGGGGCAATCTAAGGGAAACATGGGATAGACCTTGGTTATTCAAGATGACCTTAAGATTTGAATATTGATCTATGGGTGTCTTAAGGTCAAATTGAGGGATGGAGAATTTGGTCAATGTAAGTGCAAATTTTTCATGAAAGGAAGACTTGGTCAGTTCCATAAAATGGTTATCAACTGGGGTTAGAGGAATGTACTCTTTACAAGGGAGCTGAATGAGGTCTTGGGTTGAGGCTAAAGGGTAGGCTCTTCTTGAGGGCATTGACTTATAGGAACAAAGTCCTCACTAATTTCCTGTTGTTCTGATGTTTTAGGACTAGGCTCAATAATCTTATCTTCTACAAGGATTTCCTTAGATAAGGTACTAGAGTTATCGTTCTCGAAGTCATCTCCTTCATATTCGTCTACCAAACTCATGTCAGCCTCATATACTTCTATCATGGGTTCTACTTATTCCTCCTTCAATTGTTTTTTCAATATGGCTTCATTCTGGTCAACTAATCCTGGGACAGCCATACCTAATTCCTTTTCAATGTCATCCTTCTGGATTAGAGGTGATATAGATGAGGGTTGATCAACAAAAGTCTGGTTCACACTAGGTGTCGGACAAATGGGGATATAATTCAAGCTGGTAGAGATTGGATTTACATCCAAAGTACTTAATTTAGCATGCCTCAAGGACCTCTCATAGTTTTGGGCTACTCGGTAGACTTGCTCTAAACTATAGATATTATGTCTAAATAATTCTCTCTGGATATCTTCCCTCAAACCCTCTTCAAATTGGATTAGGATATCATATGGATCCATATTCACAATATAGCACATTAGATGCTCGAATCTATCTATATAATTACTGACTGATCCATTACCTTGGGTTAAGCTCTCTAAGTGGTCTAGGAGATTTTGTTGGTAGGATGCAGGGATATACCTTTCATGAAGCTTGCTCTTCATTCCTTTCCAGGTCTTAATGGGTTCATGTCTCTTAAATGCCCTCCTTCCCTGAACATTGTTCCAATAAGACTCGGTTGGACCCCATATCTGCACTCGGGCAAACCTAACCTTTCCATCCTCAGACATTTCATTCCACTTAAAATAATCATCCGTATCTTCCTCCTAGGCAATGTAAACTCGAGGATCAAGACTGCCTAGAAATGAGGGAGCTTCAGTCCTAATGTTCCCAATGGGTCTTTCCTCTGATTCAACAAAGTATGGGTATGGGCTTCTAGGGCTAGGCTCAGGAGAAAGATCATGATAATAGGCTCTTGAATCAAGGGAATTGGGCCTAGAGGATTTGAATTTAGCATGGGCATTGCGGGCTTTTGCACGTGCCTCTGCTTGGGCCATCTTTTGGTCCAATTGGGCCAGTTGTTCACTGAGGGCCCATAAGTGGGCTTCAAGGTTTGACCCCATGATTACACTGGATAGGATAAGGACAGATGGGCTAATGGACTCCTAATCTAGACTAGACATGCAACACACAATGCAAGGTACTACGATTTGCTATACCTATGAGTCTAAACAAAATGGGTTAACTTAGATGAACACAGCACAATAACTAGTCCTTTCACCGACCAGGTAAGAGGTAAGAGTGTGGGAGGCCTCCCTTGCTCTCGCAAGGACCCAATTAAGGAACCACAACACCGCTTAGGTTGTTTGATGCTAAACCTCTTGCCTTAGACACTAGCTTCCTGATACTAGTTGAAGAATTGAATGCACTAGCTTCCCTAAAGTGGTTAAACCCAACTTGTGGGTGTCCCTAATCTATTAAGTTGCTACTAGATTTTAGATTAGGTTTGGGTTTGAAATGCAAGGGTAGTTGTTTTTGGGCTAAGGAAAGGTAATGACTTCCTTTCCTTATCTTATGATATTGATGCCCTTAAGTTAATTATGAAAATGATAGCATATAAATGATCTAATGAAATGTACCTAAGTTTTTTTTTGTGTTTTGAATTTTTTTGATGTATGATAGTAGAAAATAAGGTGCTGGAAATAATAAAATATAAACCTAAATGCAAAATTAATCTATATGAAAAATAAAAATGTGATGAGATGCACTTGCTGAAAATTTTTGAATAGATTTATTTTCAAGTAGTATTCCAGCATGTAGAAATTCTACAGACTGAGATAAAATCTGAGAAAATTTTCAAAAATACTTTCAAATTTATAGAATCCAACAAAATAAAAATCATGAAAATAGAGGCTCCTACAAGTGGTTAAACTCGACTTATGGGTGTCCCTAATCTATTAAGCTGCTACAAGATTTTAGATTAGGTTTGGATTCGAAATGCAAGGGTAGTTATTTTTGGGCTAAGGAAAGATAATAATTTCCTTCCATTATCTTATGATATTGATGCCATTAAGTTAATTATGAAAATGATGGCATACAAATGATCTAATGAAATGTACCTAAGTTTTTTTTTTTGTGTTTTGAGTTTTTTTGATGCATTATAGTAGAAAATAAGGTGCTAGAAATAACAAAATATGAACCTAAATGCAAAATTAAACTATGTGAAAAACAAAAATGTGATGAGATGCACTTGCTGAAAATTTCTGAACAGATTTGTTTTCAGGTAGTATTCTAGAATGTAGAAATTGTACAGACTGTGATAAAATCTAAAAAAATTTCAAAAATACTTTCAAATTTATAGAATCCAACAAAATAAAAATCATGAAAATCAAAGGTTCCTACATGCAGTAACAACTATAATAGCAGACTATATATTGAGATGAAAAACTGCAGAAATTTTAAAGATGCTGAAAATAAAAAATGCAAAACTTTTTCTTAAGGATCTAAACCTATCTCCTTGTATTTCCCTTCAAGGTTCAATCACATCGGCATCCCTACATGCCATAGAAAATCCCTGTTGAATGGGATGTGAGGGTCTGTAGCCCTGCTTTTTCCTATGACCAGACGGCCATGGTTAAGAACCCAATGCAAGACTTAAGAAGATGCTAAGCCCTAACCTGGCTCTGATACCAAATATGATGTGGGATGAAGCTCTGATACCAAACATGATGTGGAACTAAGATGCTAAAATGCATGCTAATGATTGCAGATGAATTTCTTGTTAATTTTTTTTTTTTAAAGTTTTGGTTGATTGAAAGATTTCCGAAGACAAGCAAAGCAGATCTAGAGATTCTAGAATGATAAGAACTTCCTAGCATGCAGGTAGTCCCTAAACAAAGATAAGAAGAGGACCCCAGAATTGAGAAACCCCATAGGACTTAGCTCTTAGAACAATATCAACTTAGGAGTTTGGGGATGCAAACCTTAGTAAACTCTGATGTGCTCGAAGCTGAGTTCACTCTCTCTCACGGATGTGGCCTGGAGGATCATGCCTTCAACCCTACGAATTCGTTGGCTTTCGGTCCGATGGTCACAAAGGTAAGGGAGACCGACTCTGTTGTTTGTGGTACTTGGAGGACCTGCGAGTAACCAAGAGAAGGGTTAGGAGTCATCATGAAACAAGCAAGAGATGAGGGAATGAAAGTTAAGAATGGTGATGGATGGAGTTCTTCTTGCTAGGCACCCAAATGGATCATCTAGATGGCTTCCGAATATGAAGAAAGGTTGGTGGCTTGAAGATGGTAACTAAGGGCCTCACACCCATCGATGCCCGAAGGCGAAGGCGCTCCCTCACGGAGATCCTAGTCTAGAAGACAAGGGCTAGAATAACACTCAAATTCTTTTTCATTTCATAGGCATTAACCTTACAAGGGAGGGGTAAGGCCCTTTATATAGGCACATTAAGATCCATTCAAAATTTAAATGAAAAGAACATTACAGGGCTTTATGAAAAGGGTGCCCAAAAATTAGATTTTTCTCCATGAAATCCTCTCTTGGCTGACCTTGAAATGGTGGAGTGCTTGATTCGAGGGAGTGAGGAGGGGAACATGTCTTCAAGAATCATGGGCGCCCACTTGATCTTTGCTTGTTTCCTTGACCAACCAAACTTTTATGGAGAAAGGCTTGATGTGGGGGGCATGAAGCATGGATCTTGTCTTGGCGCCTTTGGACTTTTGAATTTCTTCCATGGTTGATCAAACAGTTTGGGATGAAGGCTTGATATGGGGGCTTGAAATATAGATCATGTCTTCACATATCTTCAACTCCCATTGACCTTCCTTGGCCGCCCATGGCTTCTTTGGAAAGAGTCTTGATAGGGGGAGGAAAGGGAGGCTTGGATCAAGAGATGTTGTCCACAAAAATTAGCATTTCCTTCATTCCTTGGCCATCCACTTATCATGGTGATGTAGTGCCACATGGGATGGATTAGGTGACACTCTAGGACTGAAGTAGGAGTTGGCTTGACCTATTAAAAATTGGACTAGACTTCAATGACCACTCATTCTTCAAACAGGCTTGGGCCCAATCTTCAAGTAGACTCGGGCTTGGACCAATTCAGCTAAATACAAGATCCAATGATCCAACTTGACCTAATTGGTCAAGGTACAGGACTAAAACAAAAATACATTATTCAAAGTAAAAATTGCCTAGGCTTGAAGCCTTATTATAGAACCTAATAGACTAAACCCTATTCAGAGACCCACAGAGGGTTGAGGAGCCTCTGTCTGATTCTGGTGCCCACACTAGCACGGTTCCATTGGCTCAGGCTCTCCGGCGGGTGTCGAGCATTATGGCGGCAGGTCGGTGGGATGGGCGACGGGCGTCGACGGGCTCAGCGGGCATCGGTTGTGATCATTGACTGGGAATGGAGGAAATGGGGCTTGGATTTGGGTGATGAATGGAGGAAGAAGATGATAAGAATAATAGAGGGATAAGTTAGGGATAAGTGTGGAATAAAATGGAAATAGCGGGGATAGGTAGAATAGCTGGGATAAAAATTTAAACTAAAATAAAATAAAATAAAAATTTGAAAAAGGAAAAACCCGGATGTATTTTGATGTCCCCATTACCAAGCCCAATTTGATTGCTAACATAATCAACACAAACCTAACTTGCCACATCATAAAATACACAAAAATATTTTATTTTTCTAATTGTTTTAGTTTGCATTAGGATTCATTGAATGTGCATCATTTGATTTACCTAATCTTAAGGGCAATTCACTATCTTAGATCAGGGCAGGATTTCATCACCTATCCTGGGCCCAAAACCACCATCATCATACTGACCCAAGTCTAATTAAAATTAATTAGACCTAATTTGCCCTAGTGGGTTAGGTGACACCCAACAGGTCAGGTCCGAACCGTGTAGGCCAACTAGTGCATTTAATCATTTAGCTATTATTGGAAGCTGGTGTCTAAGGCTAGGGGTCTAAAGTCAAATGACCTAAGTAGACTGGTGGTTTATAATTAGGACCCTGTGACAAGTAGGGGGAGCCTCCCACCACGCCACCCCCTACGTTGGCAGTGGAAGGAATAGCTGCTGGGTTAAGTGTAAGTTGAGTTGACCCATCAGTTTTGACTCTAGGTCTAGTAAGCCCTAGATTGTACTAACCCTTCCATGCTTGGTTGTATCATTCCACTTTGATCTATTAAATGTTTGTATGACCACTAGGATAGGAACCCAATACTATGACCTATACTTAAAGCCCAACCCTATGAGAACCTCATACCATGACCCATACCAAGAACCCAGACCATATTACCCTTCCAGACCCTATTACCCTAGTCCCTATTTGCCCAGGTGCACTGACTCTAGATTCCAGGATTGTAAACTTTTATAGTAGTGGTATTTGAGACATGATAACAAAACTGTGTCTAAGTACATTGACCAATTTGATGAGTTTTATGGGACATGTTACACAATTGAACCTGAGTCTAAAATTATATCTAGGTTTAAAGCTGGCCTACGTAGAGTTATCCAATGAGAACTGTTTAGATGGCAAATTCGAGACCTAAATGACACCTATCACATAGCTTTGGAATTCGAGTCAATCCATAGGATTGAACCATAACCTTTGAACCCATAACCCTTAGTCAGCCTGAGCCCAATAAGATTACTATGCCTAGATATGAATCCAGTGTTAGTCCACTTTCCCTTAGTCAACCTAAACCCACTAGGATCAGTGCCCATAGTCAAAACCCTAGTATTAATTAGGAACCCCTTAGTCAGCCTATCCTTGCTACCCTAGTTATTAGCCAGTTTTTCTTTAGCCAAACCCCTCCTACTACCCCATTGGTTCACCAGGATGACCTAGAAGATGAGGTATATGAGGCTGATCCAAGTTTGGTAGAGAAGTATGAGGATGATGAGTCTATTGAAGATTTAGAGAAAGATACACATATAGAAGACCCAGAATTAGTTGACTATGACCAAACCCAGATAGAAACTAACCCAGAATTAGTTGAGTCGAAAGTCCAGTGCAACCAACCCAGTTCAACCATGGAGTCCAATCTAGAAACCCTCATTAAGGCCATGATTGAATAATTGACCCAGATGAACACCCAAAATCAAGCCCAGCTTGACCAGATGATCACCTAATCCCAAAGTCAGTTTACCCAATCAACCACCCAAACCAACCAAATGATCAAAACCAACAACCAAGCAACTAATAGGCTTGACCAATTAACCAATAGGTTGGACCAGGTAGAAGCCAATCCAAAGTTAGCTGACCCTGACCATACCCAACCCGTAGTGGAAGAATCATTAGAGGAAGAAACCCATGACCCTGTGACTGCAACTCTACCTGAGGAGACTTCAGAAGAAAGCCCAATTATAGAGCCTAGTCCTGAATTTCATTAGCCAGAAGAGTTTATTAAAAACTTGATCATTTTAAATCAGTACCCTCAGGATGAAGTCACCTCTTCGACTGCACTTGATCTCTTCCCTGAAATCAATGACCCTTTCTTCCATAATGCTGACCCTGTAGGAATACCTCGAACTCATAAGGTAAATCTCATTAGTCTAGGACTAATTCCTAATGCCCCTTCTTATATCCTACTCTTTCCAAATAACCCTGAACCCCTTTCTTACTTTCTACCCCACCAGACTAACCCTGAGTCCACCTCATGTTTTCTACCTTTTCTTAGATCTTCTTATGATTCTTTAACCATTCACCTACACCATGTAGAGGTTTGCATATTGCATTCATTCATTGCACATGTCAGGTTTGCATATTACTTTTGGTATACTTTGTGGCATTTGCTAGGAGTCCATTGTAAGTTTTCATGTGCATGCCAAACCAAGGTTAAACCTAGGGAGCCTATAGTCTATTAAAGTTTAGGCCCATAGAGTCCAATAGGAATGCATAGTCGAGTCTGCATGTCATGAGTCCCCTGCATTATCAGTTTGCATGTTTTAGCATGTTTGCATCTACATCAGGAAATTAGCCAAAGATTAATTTAAGTAATGAAACGTATAAGAACTTGGCTAATTCCCAAGAGTAAGCCAAAGGATTATATGGGAGATTATGTGATCGTTAAGAATTTTTAGCTCACAAAGCTAGACAATTCAGAATAATGAAAAGAGTTGGATCCAATGCCTATGTGCTTGAGATGCTACCTGATTTAGGTATTAGTCCCACCTTCAGCATTTCAGACCTTATGGAGCATAAGGAGCCAGCAGTGATACCTAGCGAGCCCTTTGAATGATGTGGGACTAACTATGCTAAGATGAGGTGGATGATGCAAATGATTATTTTCTTATTAATGTTTTTGAGTTTTGGTGGATTTAAGGATTCCCAAAGACAAGCAAAGAGCAGATCTAGAGATTCTAAAATGATAAGAACTTTCTAGCATGCAAGATAGCCCCTAAACAAAGATAAGGAAAGGACCCCAGGATTGAGAAACCCTGTAGGACTTAGCTCTTAGATCAATATCTACTTAGGACTTTAGGGATGCAAACCTTGAAAAAAAAAAACTCTAATGCGCCCGATGCCAAGTTTACTCACTATCATGGATGCGGCCTGGAGGATCAAGCCTTCAATCCTGTGGATTCGCTAGCTTTCCGTCTGATGGTCACGAAGGTAAGGAAGACCGACTCCATTGTCCGTGGCACTTAGAGGACCTGCGTGCACCCAAGTAAAGGGTTATAAATTATCAAGAAACAAGTAGGAAATGAGGGAACAAAAGTTAAGGATGGTGGTCAAGGAGGTTCTTCTTGCTAGGCACCTAGGTGGATCTTCTAGATGGCATCCGAACTTTAAGGTGGGAAGGTGGCTTGCGCAGACGGATAGTAACTCAGGATCTCTCACCCCTCAATGTCTTGAAGGACAAAGGCACTCCCTCTCAAAGTTCCTAGTCTAGAAGACAAGGGCTCCCTCTCAGAGTTCCTAGTCTAGAAGACAAGGGCTAGAAGAATAACTTCAAACTTTTTTTCATTTCATCAACATTCAAATTCTTACAAGAGGGTTAGGGTCATTTTATAAGCACCCAAGTCTACATTCAAAATTTGAAAAAGGAAGTTACAAAGCTTGATTTTGGGGAGTGAAGAGTGGATGTTGTTTTCATGAATCAAGGGGCGCTCATTTGAATTTTGAATTCCTCCTTCATGAAACTTGGTATCTAACTTTTGAATTTTGAATCTTTTCATGAAGCTTGATCTTGGTAGCTTGATTTGTGGAGTGGAGTGAAGATGTTGTTGGCTTGGATCAAGGGGAGGCTTGATATGGAGAGTGTTGCATGGATATTGTCTACTTGGATCAAGGGGAGAATAATGGGAGTCAAACATGAATTTGAATTTGAAATTTTTCATCTTGACTTGGCCACCCAAAGAAGCTTGGTGAAGTGGCACCTCCCCATGCCATGTGGCACTGATGATGTGGCACTCATCATGAGCTAAAGTGGCACCTCCCATGCCATGTGGCACTGATGTTGTGGCACTCCAGTTGGCCGCCCAAAGGAGCTTGGTGAAGTGAGCCTCCCCATGCCATGTGGCACTGATGTTATGGCACTCCTCATGAGCTGAAGTGGTGTCTTCCATGCCATATGGCACTAATGATGTGGCACTCTAGTTGGCACTCCTACTTGGTGTGGAGGAGAGGTGGCTTGACTCTTGTTTAATTGGGCTTGACTTGATTGCCCACTTGTGAACCCATCTTCAAACTAGCTTGAGCCCATTTTCAAATTGACTTGAGCTGGTGAACCAACTTGGCTAATTACAAGACTAATTGACTCTAAGTTGACCAAATTGGCCAAATTACAAGACTAAACCAAAAATTGAAACCAACTAGATACTGATTACATGACTTGTAAGAAAATTATTCAGGCTTTAAGCCTTATTACAGGATCCAAAAGATTAAAAACACTAATCAAAGATCCACAAAGGGTTAAGGAGCCTCTATCTAATCCTAGTGTGCACACCATTGAGCCACTCCCTTTCTTTGAGAGAGAACCCACCCCAGAGTGTCCATATAAAATTTGGCCAATAAGTGAGGAAAGGTGTGAGCAAATCCTAGATGATCAAGCCATCAGTACCCAGATAAAAGCTATCAGAGGAATTTGTTTCGGTGGCAAGGTCAGCCAGAATTTGAGGACTTATGGAGCACTGGTGAGGATCTGCCGCACCTCAACCCAGACCCTCCTTGAGTAGTATGAGAGCCAAATTGTCCCTTACTCGATAGGGTCGAGTTCCTCCCACCCCGGGTAAAAGCCTTCCCCCTCCTGAGTTCTGATCTAATGATAGGTACGCTATCTTAAGCTGGGAGTTTCTCAATTCTCGGGTCATGGCTTTATTATTCTGCATGAGTTATTTTGTAGGTATGATAATTTCTTACATTATTAGTCTTCCTGCTAATTCTTTACTTATATTTGGGTCTTTACCCACTAAATTAAATTCTAAAAAAAATATAAAAAAATTAGTTTTCTATTTTGCATCAGTCCTAGGATCGTCCTGCATCACCATGTGGGTTTCTATCTAATCTAAAGGCTGATCAGTGATTGAGTATCATTTTGCCATCACTAGAGGTCAATATGATTGACCATGTTCGAAGTGTCGACACTTGCAAGTGTCGACACTTGGTAAAATGTTAAGTGTCGACACTTGACTGACGAGCAAAATTCTAGAAAGTTTTCTAGGAAGGTTTTGACATCAAATTTTGAATTCGAATTTCAAATTCTGGGCATTTTTGACTCTAAGCTTTCATGATATGATGGTCATACCTGCCTTTTTAGCTTGGACCCATTTGGTATGGCCTTTGACCTTCTCCCCTAATCACTCCTCCTTCCTCTTTCTCCCTCTCTAGGCTGCCCCCATAAATAAAGGTTATTTTAAGGACTGCTGGTTTGTTGAAGAACTAAAAAGAAAAATGGGGTTTATGAGGATTTGGGATTAGGTGTGAGAATACCTAGCACTCAAGCTAGGTCTTGGGAAGAGAGCTAGTTAGGAAGGGTTCCACCTCTCTTCCTTGTCTTCCGAAAAGAAGAAGATCGGCCCGAAGGATCCTAGGGAGCTAGCACTTCGAGGGAGTTGATCAGAGTCGAGCCCTGGTGTGAACTACCTATAGAGGCCAGACACGTGTGTGGCTCAAGAGAACCATCCTTGGAGCACCGCCACTGCATCCATTAAAGATATAACAGTAAGGTATCTTTATATCTTTGATTATTTTCTTGCTCTTGATGTATATTATATGCTGCATTATCTTATTAGATCTTGTTGCTGGCAGATTGGTAGATCATTTTGATCGATCTACCAAGCCTTTTACCGTGTTCATTATAAAATAGTTTTAAAATACATTATTTCTACCGGCTATGTTTCACCTTCATGACATCAGCAGGGAGCCAGCCTCAGACGGGGGGCTCATCCAATGAGCCAGGCCTTGGCTAGGGGCTAACCTCGGCAGGGAGCCAGTCTCAGACGGGGGGCTCGTCCAATGAGCCAGGCCTTGGCTAGGGGCTGACATCGGTAGGGAGCTAGTCTCAAACGGGGGGTTTACCCAATGAGCCCGGGTAGCAAGTCTGATGCAGAACGAAAGCTCTGATACCATAAATGATGCAGAACGAAAATGTGGAATGTTGAAGCAAATTAAAATTAATGTATTTTTTTATATATTTTTCAGAAGTCGGTTTTGACTCAAAGGAAAGATAAACTAATGTTGAAAGAAACTAAGAAATGACAGAAAGCACAATTAAAAAGAGTGGATTATCAGAGTAACTCAGAAGTATGATCGCTGAGAATTGAGAAACCCCCAGATATAGGGTTCGCTCTGAGTTTCAACGAAACAGACAAAGTGAGAAGGGAAGGTTCTTGTTACATAGCAGTGATATCTCTCCATTTGGTGGAAAAAGACTCTCTCGAGCAGATTATTGGATCCCGGGAGTCAAGGTATCTTCGCAATGGATCCTCCGATAATGGTCCTTGGCAAAGTTGGCCTCTTCTTGAACCCTGAATCCTAGAGAGAAGAAGAACAAGGTTAGGAACAAGAGACTCGGGAAGAGAGTTACCAGAGTAAAAGAAAGGATGGGATCTGAAGGTCTTCAACTGATCTGGAACTCCTAGGCTGCGGATTTGGGACTTCTTCTCCTGGATCTGCTGGATGGACTCTGAAGCAGTGGTAGCTGACTTGAAGATGGCTGGACTGGGGGTACTGGTGGTCGGCCACCCTTTGGAAGAAGAACCTTGGAGATGGTGTAGAGGCTAGGGTTTGGTGGTGGTGGAGTAGAGATGGGTGGACTAAGCTAGGGTTTTGGGGTTGGAGATCTCACACCTCCTCAAGGTTCCTAGGGAACCCGGATTTACTCCCTCACGGAGCTCAACACTCAGAATAAGTGCAGAAGAACAAGACTTTGCTAAAAAACAAGGGATTTCATTCATAAGATTTCATAAGATAAGTTTAAGTTACAAAAGGGGTCTAATATATAGACCTATAAGAAAAATCAAAACCATACAAGTTCCCATGTGGGACTAATAGAACTAATCTACACTTTAGGCATCAAATTATCTTCTCTTGGCCAACCAAGACTCCTTCCATGAGTGAGCGGCCCAAAAACTCCAAGAAAACTTGAAAATCAACTCCTAATGGCAGGTTATGGGGGTGTCTCCTAATATCTCTCCATGAATCAAGGATTTTCCCTTCATGGTTTGGCTCTTTTGGACACCTCCTAGTCTTGCTCCACAAGTTTAGGCTTCTTCTTTTCCTGGCTTTGGCACTTTAGGAAACTTTGGGTGCCTCCTTGATTTTCTCCCCAAGACATGCTCTCTTCCCTTTTATAACTTGAGTTTTTATGGAACATTGTGGGGCACCTCCTTGATCCTCTCTTCAAGAAAAATTCTTGCCATCTCGGCTTGGGTTTATCTGGAAAGAAGTTGGCTCCTCCTTAGATTGAGGTATCTTGATGGATTTCTCCCGCAAGTGGTGCAAGAAAAAGGGGAACTTACTTCTTATGGTGTGGGGACCAAAGACACTGGATGGAGATGTGGCAGGGAGTGTGGCACCCACTTGTAGCTGGATCATGGAAGAAAAAATGTGGCACCCTATGGCAAAGGGAATGGCGCCAACCTGGACCTGGACTTGGTCTGAGTCAACATGACTCAACAAAAATTAAAATGACAAAATTACAGACTCAAAATTGGGTTGATCAGGTCAATCCTTATTACAAACCCTAATTTTCTCGGGCAAGGTCAATCAGAGATCCAGATGGAACCCTGAAGTCTTCTTCTGATTCTGGTGCCCGCACCAATTCTTCCGGGGTGGGAGGAACTCGACCCTGTCGAGTATGGATCAAGCTGGCTCTGGTATATCTCCAAGAGGTCTGGGTCCAATTCTTGTAATTCTTCTCGGGAGATCCAAGAGTCATCAGAATCTGGCCTCAATTCCGAGTAGAAATAACCTGATCATCCAGGATCTTTTCAATCTGGTCTTTCCTCACAGGCCAGTTTGTTGGTGGACACACAGGGTCGGGATCACTCTCAATAACAGGTTTAGGTTCAAAAGGCTCACTTGGAATCACAGCTAGCTCCCTGTACTCTACTAGGTTTGTAATGTTGAAAGTGGAGCTATTGCCTAGCTCTAGAGGCAACATAGGCATTGGGTCCCACTCTCTTCATCACTCTAAATGGTCCAGCTCCTCTAGCATGTAGCTTTCTAACGGTTCCAGGAGGAAACCGCTCAGGCCTTAACCTAATCATTACATAGTCTCCCTCAATAAAAGTTTTGACTTGCCTTTGAGAATCAGCCAACTTCTTATAAGTTTCATTACTTAAAGTTATTTTGGCATGAATTTCTTTATGCAAGTTCTTTACATGCTGTGCAAAGTCTTCAGCAGACTCGTAGACTCGTGTGTGGACTGGCAAAGGAACTAGGTCAGGTGGTGTGTGAGGCTTGTACCCATGAACAATCTCAAAAAGGCTTTTACCTATAGACCTATTGACCGAGTCAATATATGCAAATTCAGCCCTGGGTAAATACAAATCCCAATTCCTGGTATTCTCACTCAACCAAAATCTGAGTCAATGTCCTAAACTCGACTGACGACGCATTCCTAAATAATGGACTTTATTCAAAGGAACCCTAGGTCTAAACCTAACAAACTAAGGCTCTTTAGGTTTGACCTTGGGTCGGAGGATGGCATGCAGAGCATGAGAACTTATCATGGGTGCCTAGTAGGTGCCATAAGGTCTTCCAGAAGTAGGTGGCAAACCTAATAGGTTCTAAGGAGTCTTGCAACCTAGAAATCTCAGTAAAGTGTAATCCCATAGCTCTAGAAACATGAGAAGATTCATGGAAGGGTAGGAAATAAGAATCAGAGTTTTGAGGTGGCTTATAGGAAACAAGAAACATACCTTGGTTATTCAGGACGACCTTAAAATGAAGACATTGTTCTATAGGTGAACTCATCCAAACCTCATGATTTGCTCTAGGAGGGTCTACAAGTGCAAGTTCTAGGGTAGGCTGGGTGCTCCTAGAAGATGGAAGGTTATCAGGAAGGTTTTTGGAATGTTTATCTAGAAAGTCTTCTAAGCTACTGTCTTTTTCTTGTTCTTGGACCTTCTCAATGGGCAATTCTTGTGAACCCCTTCCTTCTTCACGCTTCTCTACTAGATTTGACTCAGGGGTGTCTTCTTTGGATTCCTCAATGAGTTCAGGGGTATTCTCACTTAAACTCTCATTGAGTGCAATTTCTTCTTCCGGAACTTCCTCAAAAGGGTCTTCTCTTAGGGTTAGCTCCTGAATTCCTTGAGTGGCAGGGGTCCCCTCAATAACCCCATCAGGTAGGAGTTGGTTAATTGAATTATCGAGAGAGATATCCTCAAATTCTTCTTCTTCATATTCATCTATCAAACTTATGTCAGGCTCATATATTTCTTCCTCAATCTCACTGAAAGGTTCTAATCTATTCTCCTTTGATTCCTCTTTAAGTATGGCTCTGGTTAGGTCAACTAATTTTGTGATGGCCATGCCTAACTCCTTCTCAGTGTTATCCTTCTAGTCTAGAGGTGACACAGTGGGAATTGACAAACAAAAGTCTGGTTCATTACGGGTGTCGGCTCAATCGGAACTTGACTCAAGTTGGTAGAGGTTAGCTTTAAGTCCAAAGTACTTGATTGGTTATATCTTAAAGACCACTCATAGTCTTGGGCTTCTTGGTAGGCTCGGTCTAACTTATTTGTCTTTTCAAGGCATAGCTTCCTATAAATGTCTGGGTGTAACCCAACCCTAAACCTCGATGTGATCTGAGCTTCGGTCTCAATGGTATTGCATTTCATGTCATACCACTGGAAGTCCTCGATATATTTAGATACAGGCCTATTACCTTGTCGCAATTGGTACCATTGGTCTAAAAGTCTTTTCTCTTAGGATCTACCTAGGTACCTATCTCTCAACTTATTTCTCATATCTCTCCAAGTATATATTTCCTCTTTTCTTTGATAACACTCATGCTCAATAGCATACCAAAGCAACCTAGCATGTTTGGTGAACTTGGTTTTGGCTAACCTAACTTGTCCTAATTCCGAAATGTTAGTGCACTCAAAATACCGATCCATTTGTTCTTCCCACATAATATATGTCTCTTATCTTCCATCAAAAGTGGGTGCATAAAGTTCGGTGTTCCTAACGGGTCCCTTCTCTGAGTCAACCAAGTATGGGTATAGGCTCCTAGGGCTAAACTCAGGGGCAAAATCATGGTCATAGGCTCTTAGATCAAAACTCCAATGATTAGGTTCAGGATCCTTGTATAAAGGTCTCCTAGGCTCTAGATGTGGGTGAGGTTGGGGTCTACCAAATTCTGAGTTAGGGGTCCAATTTCTATGCCTAGGTTCCTCAAGTCCCTGGGCTCAGTCTCTAAACTGGGCAAAACCCTCATTCATATCATGACTCAATTTGGTCATACTTTCGGTAAGAGTTCTAATCATGGCCTCTAAATCAGATTGGGTTTGACCAGGTTGGTAGGGTACTCCGTTCCGGGTGGACATGATGATGCAAGCAAGCACACCAAATGAGACTCGACTGAAACGACTACGGGCTAACTAGACCTAGAGCCCAAACTAGATACCCAATCAGAGTGGCAAGCTAGCTTGTAGTAACTCGGGACTCAGCCAGGCAGGTGTAAGGGGAGTGTTAGGTAGGCGGACCAATCCTAGATACCAATCAGTGATTGGATAGGTAGGCAGACCAGCACACAAGCCCTTCAGGATAGAATCCCTGAACCACCATTCTAGACACTGAGTACAAAGCACACACAGAGTAACTAGACAAACTGACTCAACACTAGCCTAGACCCGACCAGTTGGTGTCCCTAGCTCACTAAGGCAAATTAGGTCTAATTAATTTTAAGATTAAAGGCTTAGGTTCGAATGCATGGGAGGTGGTTTTGGGCTAAGGAAAGGGTCTCAATCCTCCCCTTATATTGCAACTTTGGTGCCCTTAAGATAGATTCAATTTATGCACACTCAAATAAAAAAATAGCTTGCAAAAAATAAAAAAAATAGAACAACAGTAAAACTGATCTCAGAAAGTCTACAGAAATTAATAAATCATGAAAATTTTATGTAAATTACTTTCAATTATACTGGTTCCAGCAAAATAAGAATTACTTAATTTAGAGTTTTCTACAGGGAGAAACAATTCAAATAACAGGTAAGTTACTGGCAGAAAATAGAATGTGTGTCTCGTTTACAATCCCTGCCTAGAAGTTATAACCCAGCAGCACCCCTACACACCCTAGGAACCCCCGTGGAATGGGAGGAGGAGGCTTGCAACTCACTTGTTCCTAGGACCGGACGGCCAGGGGAGTCTACTCTAGGCAGCAAAAGTAAAAGGAACGAAAAAAATAATCAAACAAGCAAGAACCATAGACAGGGCTCTGATACCAAAATGATGCAGAACAAAAGCTCTGATACCATAAATGATGCAGAACGAAAATGTGGAATGCGGAAGCAAATTAAAATTAATGTTTTTTTTTTTTTATATATTTTCAGAAGTTGGCTTTGACTCAAAGGAAAGATAAACTAATGTTGAAAGAAACTAAGAAATGATAGAAAGCACAATTAAAAGGAGTGGATTATCAGAGTAACTCAGAAGTAGGATTGCTGGGGATTGAGAAACCCCCAGATCTAGGGTTCGCTCTGAGTTTCAACGAAACAGACAAAGTGAGAAGGGAAGGTTCTTGTTACCTAGCAGTGATATCTCTCTATTTGGTGGAAAAAGACTCTCTCGAGCAGATTATTGGATCCCGGGAGTCAAGGTATCTTCGCAATGGATCCTCCGATAATGGTCCTTGGCAAAGTTGGCCTCTTCTTGAACCCTGGATCCTGGAGAGAAGAAGAACAAGGTTAGGAACAAGAAACTCAGGGAAGAGAGTTACCAGAGTAGAAGAAAGGATGGGATCTGAAGGTCTTCAGCTGATCTGAAACTCCTAGGCTGCGGATTTGGGACTTCTTCTCCTGGATCTGCTAGATGGACTTTGAAGCAGTGGTAGCTGACTTGAAGTTGGCTGGACTGGGGGTCCTGGTGGTCGGCCACCCTTTGGAAGAAGAACCTTGGAGATGGTGTAAAGGCTAGGGTTTGGTGGTGGTGGAGTAGAGATGGGTGGACTAAGCTAGGGTTTTGGGGTTGGAGATCTCACACCTCCTCAAGGTTCCTAGGGAACCTGGATTTACTCCCTCATGGAGCTCAATACTCAGAATAAGTGCGGAAGAACAAGACTTTGCTAAAAAACAAGGGATTTCATTCATAAGATTTCATAAGATAAGTTCAAGTTACAAAAGGGGTGTAATATATAGACCTATAAGAAAAATCAAAACCATACAAGTTCCCATGTGGGACTAATAGGACTAATCTACACATTAGGCATCAAATTCTCTTCCCTTGGCCAACCAAGACTCCTTCCATGAGTGAGTGGCCCAAAAACTCCAAGAAAACTTGAAAATCAGCTCCAAATGGCTGGTTATGGGGGTGTCTCCTAGTAACTCTCCATGAATCAAGGATTTTCCCTTCATGGTTTGGCTCTTTTGGACACCTCCTAGTCTTGCTCCACAAGTTTAGGCTTCTTCTTTTCCTGGCTTTGGCACTTTAGGAAACTTTGGGTGCCTCCTTGATTTTCTCCCCAAGACATGCTATCTTCCCTTTTATAACTTGGATTTTTATGGAACATTGTGGGGCACCTCCTTGATCCTCTCTTCAAGAAAAATTCTTGCCATCCTGGCTTTGGTTTATCTGGAAAGAAGTTGGCTCCTCCTTGGATTGAGGTATCTTGATGAATTTCTCCCCCAAGTGGTGCAAGAAAAAGGGGAACTTATTTCTTATGGTGTGGGGACCAAAGACACTGGATGGAGATGTGGCAGGGAGTGTGGCACCCACTTGTAGCTGGATCATGGAAGAAAAAATGTGGCACCCTATGGCAAAGGGAATGGCGCCAACCTGGACCTGGACTTGGACTGAGTCGACATGACTCAACAAAAATTGAAATGACAAAATTACAGACTCAAAATTGGGTTGATCAGGTCAATCCTTATTACAAACCTTAATTTTCTCGGGCAAGGTCAATCAGAGATCCAGATGGAACCCTGAAGTCTTCTTCTGATTCTGGTGCCCGCATCAAAGTCTTCTATCATCGTAGCCGCCTGTATGCTTTACATCAGCGGATGTCGCCACATCAACCCTCATTCATCTATTAGCTGGGCTAATTATGAAGACCTAGTATACGATCAAGGGCTAACTATGAAGACCCTCACCCCTCAGCCATGTTGGGTTAGCTATGAAGTCCTGGCTTAATAATGAGGGCTAACTAAGAAGACCCTTGTTCGTCGACAAGCTGGGCTCACTCCAAAGACCCTCTCCCCTCGGCCTTACCACCTGGCACTAGAAATTTCCACAACTACTAACAACCTTCACAAGCCACTTAAAACATTCAAAAGTGAATAGAAAATTGAGTCTTGCAAATTTAATATTATGTAATATCACTAGCTAGTTGATCCTAATTTTGAGTCACATTAGATAGTAAGAGCAAGAAAGACAAAAACATAGAATTCTTAAATTTAACAAGAAAATTCCATTAACATAAAAGAAAAAAAAGGGCCTTAAGGCCATCAAGTAATGATAAAATTAGCTTGCTCAAAGATGGGCCAAAATAATTTACCAAAAAGAAAAAAACAGACTTAGGCAGTCGGGGGTTGATCCTGGTTGTCCGAAGTGCTTGGAGTGTCCTTGGGAGCCTCTTCCTTATTGGAGTCTTTATCTAAGAAGTCCAATTGAAGCTATTGGTTCTTTAGTAGCACCTTGGTCCGGACCTCAACCTTTCCATAAAGGTAGGGTACTGAACCGTAGACCCTCTTAGCTTGAGTTCACTCCTTCAAGGCTTTGCAAGCCTCCATGCTCTTGTAGGCTATAATGTCGAGTCAAACTTTTGGTGTGGGATAGCTCATGATGCGCCTCTATGGGTGCGTTGTTCAGCTCCTTCTCATGGTCTTCCCATTTCTTTCTTTCCTCAGCAACCATCTCCTTCAAACAAGTGACCTCAGCCTTAAGGGAGGACTTGGTGGTATCAGATGCTGCCTTCTCCTTCTCCAACTCCCCAACATAGCACCAAAGTTGGGAATAATCACTAACATTATGGCCCATCTATGAAAGAGAAGAACAATGTAAAGTAATTTAAGAAGATGGGATAGTCATCCAAAATAGATGTTGCTTACTTGAAGAAAAGTCATGATTGCATTTTGTGGGTGGTGAGTGGCCTGGACCCTAACAAATCTTTTGACATCAGTAGGGAAAAGGATGCTCCTAAAAGTATTTAGCATAGCAACCCAAGCACTGATGCTAGCAAGCAAAGTAGTTGAGGATCTTGTCTCCCCCGAACCTATAGCTCACACCTCAGACTGAGGGATAGGTCCAGAAGTGCTTGCTATCAAATTAGAGGCCTTGATGCCTCCCACAACTATAGGGACTTCTGAAGGTGATAGGAAAGTGCCAACCTCTAATGGCGAGGCCCTGGCCTTAGAAGTGACACTGCCTACCAAACCATGGTAGGAAGTGATGCGGATTCTGTTGAGTTAGGCCCGAAGTCGCCGCCGCCTGGGATGCCCCTCAGCCTAACGCCATGCCAACATCGAGGGGAGTCACTCGTCGACTAAGAAATGAGTTGGCGATTGAGACTTGACATTTTTTTTTTTGTAACTAAATTTGAAAGGACTTCATGGCCTGTCAAGAGTCTTTATTGCTATAAAAAAAATTGATCAATGAGCATGTTATTATTTTTTTACTTGCCGAGTACTCTTTCTTTTCTCTCCATGCTTTAGTTTTTGAATGGCTTCTTGGCCTGTCGGGAGCCTTGACTGATGTAAAGAGTACTTTGATAAATGAATATAATCTTTTCCCAACTGATGTGCCTCCTTTCTTTTTCATCTTTTCTTCTTTTCTTTTTCTTTCTTTTTTTTGCCTTGACATACTTTGAAGCATTTCCAAGGAATCCCTCAGACTATAAAGGACTTATTTCTATAATGAAGAACAAGCCTTACCTAATTGATGAACTTCATCTTGCTCTTTTCTTTCTTTAGCTTCTTTTCTTTTTTGCATGAAAGGAAGGTAGGCTCCATGGATACCATGCATAAGTCTTCCTAGGTCATGGCCATTTTGGGATGATTCCAAAATCTTGGGATCGGCATGGAGGACCTTGAGAACACTCCATCTCTGCTCTGCTAGTCTTAAGGTCATGCAAACTTGAGTGTGGGGCTTTTGGAGTTTCCTAGATTAATTTGCTGAACTATGAGTCAAGCGGTAGGTAGCGAGGATTCAGAAGCTTCCCGGCTTACATCTCTAGACTATGAGTATGGTAGTTGAGTACAGGGCTTCGGGACTCTCTCGGCTTTAGAGTGCGGGGCTTCATAAGTTTCTCAGCTTTGAGTGTGGGGCTTCATAAGTTTCTCGGCTTTGAGTGCGGGGCTTCATAAGTTTTCCAGTTTTGGAGTACGGGGCTTTATAAGTTTCCCGACTTTGAGTGCAGGACTTTATAAGTTTCCTGACTTTGAGTGTGGGGCTTCATAAGTTTCTGCTTCTTTGGAGTGTTGGGCTGTCTTTGAGTGGAGGGCTTCGTAAGTTTCTTGGCTTTGGAGTGCGGGGCATTGTATGTTTCCCATCTTTGAGTGTATAGCTTTGTAAGTTTCCTGACTTTGGGTACAGGGCATCGTAAGTTTCCAAGCTTTGAGTGCAGGGCTTTGTAAGTTTCTTCGCTTTGAAGCATGGGGCCTTGTAAGTTTTCCAGCGTTGAGTGCATGGCTTTGTAAGTTTCCCAACATTGGGTATGGGGCTTCGTAAGTATCCCAGCTTTGGTCGTCGGACTTGGAGTTGAGCGAGTGAGTTCCTGCATAGGTGGAAGACAGTGTTGCACTAATAAGGAACTTTAATAATTGAGGGAGAGCCTTACATTATTAATAGTACATCCTCAAATTGCTAGCATTCCACATCCGAGGGAACTGGTCATCATTGAGCATAGCGAGGTAGTAGGCTCCATTCTGTAGAGCCTCGACCACCATATAGGGGCCTTCCCGGTTTGGAGATAGCTTGCCACATTCTCCTAGTTGGGACACTTCTACTCGCTTGAGGACCAGGTCACCTGGATGGAATGTCTTGGGCTGGATGCAGGTGTTGTAGTAGCGTGCTACCTGTTACCGATATGCTACCATCTGGATTCGAGCTTTGTCCCTCGTCTCATCCAAAAGGTCCATGTTAAGAAGGAGGCAGGCCAGATTCTTAACCTCGTTGTACTATTCTTGGTGCGGATACTAGGGCCAGAACAAAATGACAGATCGAACCCACATCCCTGTGGATCATCTATGAATGAAGCCCTAAGCCCATGATGGATTTCTTAAGGGTCTTCTAGCATAAATGAACACTAGATTTCAAAAATTTTACACATAAAACCCTTATAGGCCAGAAACCCTTATCCCAAGATCCCCTTATTCATGTACAACTAATAAGTCCCTAATAAGGGTTATGATAAATACCTGGAATGTTGTTTTCCACTCCTTTCCACTAGGCTCACAAGTGCAAGCCCTCCAACGGTGATCCACACAGGAATTGACCCAAGGAAGAACTCCTACTACAGTTGCTTGCTTGACTAGGACTTTTTGTGACAGCCTTTTGGACCTTCTCTTTTGTAGGACACCCTACCCTATTGTAGGGCACTCCGAGTACTCTCCAAATCAACTCTTGGATCTAGGATTGCCCTACTGTAGGACATACTAGGCTTATGTCTTAAAAACTAAGACTTGTCCTAGTAGGAAAAACCTTGTCTTAAAAGGACAAGTTTTTTATCTTGAGGAGGAGGGTGGGAGAGAGACTATCAATATTTCTTCTGATGGAAAATCTTATATCATACTTAGATTACCACCCCCTATTTATAGACATAAGAGGGGCAAGTGATATGCCCAGTCACTATCTTATCAGATAAGTTTTTTCAAGACCAAAGAGTAGTGATCCAGTTGAGAAAACTTATCTTGATAACACTCTTCATGTGTCTAGGCGCATATCTGCATCCCCTCCATTTCCAAACTTAATCCCTACATGCCACATGGCAGGTACTGGTCACTGGGATGCCAAGAGGCATCACTTCAATTCCCAAGCATCGGAGATAATGAAGAGTCCTGACTGCAAAAGGACTCTGCCTCATACCGCATGCCATATGAAGAGTTATGACTCTTCACGTGCATGCCTTTCATTCAATCCCCATGATAATTCAAATATATTTTGACCAGTCAATCAGTCCTAGGAGGCCTAGGGATGTGTGGCAAGAGGAGACCAGATGAATTCAGCAAGAGAGATTCATCTGCAAAAGGACTCTTGGTCTTTTCTACGCCTTCTTTTCCTTAGCACGCGCAACCTTGGGCCCAAGAATCCCAACCGACTTGGACTCTTGTCCAACTGGTACCAAATGTCCAAAATAAGTTAGATAAAATCTGACATAGGCTGATTTAATTAAGACATGTCCCAATTTAAGTCTCTCTTAAATTGGTCGATCAATTTAGCAAGTAACTAGACCCAAATCAACTTGGGTTAGGAATTAGGTTAGCCTACACATGCTAGTGTGCAATCTAGCAAACCAATTAGGATCCCATGATACTAAATAAATAATGGATGACTTTCTTGATCAACTCCCTAACATTTGTGACCCTTTGGGTTCCACATATAGCTAGTAGTAGGTCTAGGTTCAAGCTGATTCGAACCAATCGAACCCAATTGACCTAATTAGGTCAATTGAGTTGACCTAAATTGCCAATTCAAACTATCCATCGAATAGACCCATGAAACCAATCCAATTGATTCATGAATATCTACATGACATGATTGACATCTAGCAATGTATCATGCCTACCCGGAAGATGAGAAATTTGATAGAAAGTATCAAAATATCCTTCAGTAGAAAGTTACCATGCAATTCAATCTTTCGATCTCCCATTATCCCGATTAAGTGATGGGTATGGACGGATGTCAAACCCTAGCACTCAATTATTTCAAATCCTTATTCGATAATGAAGACTCTGTCGATGACTGATTAGAAATCAATTCTAACCTAATCTTGCTTTGATCAAAGACTCCTTGAGTCATTAATTGAAGAGATCACTTGGGATAACAATTTCTCGTACTAGGAATGATCGATTCCTTGTTGGTCCACTCATATCCTTCATATACCTTCCTCCATATCCGAGAACACCCCGTAAATGACTTACTGTCATGAATGAGTATGAACCAAAACATGACTTAGTAGGCATAAGGAACCATGGTGATCTCAGGTCTAAAGATCACATGCACAACTCCTACTTTGAGATCTATCTTTTGATAAGTAGTAAGACTTTCATAAGATAGTCCCGATGCAGATCAATTCAGTGAACTCATACCCTAATGAGCACTCTTATCCTTGTATTAGTGTCTTTACATAAGTGGCTGTGAGACCAACAACCCTTTTAACAAATTATACATAGGATAAGCTAGTCTTTTCAGACTTATCGATCCCCAAACCGATGGTCCATCGACTAGGAACATTTTAGATTAGGATTTTTAGGAACATAGGTTTTGCTGTTATGATTTCCATCATAACCCTATTTTCCATTTTGCCCCAACCTATGGGGTTCATCGTAATCTTTAAGTAAGATACAGTAATATGATGAAACTATATGCCTTTATTAATATATTAAATATCATATAGGAGTTGGAAGATTACAAAAATGCCCTTACATAAGATTGGCTTTTAGGGCCTTTCCTTTCAATCTCTTACTTGCACTAAAGCCAATCGCCCTTGTATTTTATAACCATAAAATCTAAGTGGTGATGAAATTGTTGCTGAGGTAGTGCTTTAATGAATGGGTCTGCTATATTGTTCTTAGTATCAACTCGTTCGATAATAACATCTTGTCTTTCTATGATTTCTCGAACGAGGTGGAAATGTCTTAGGATGTGCTTGGACTTATGATGAGACCTCGATTCCTTTGGTTGTGCAATAGCTCCAGTGTTATCACAGTATAACGACACTAGCTATTGTATTTTAGGAATCACGCCCAATTCCATGATAAATTTCTTCATCCAGATAGCTTCCTTTGCAGCTTCACTTGCAGCTATGTATTCTGTCTTAGGGACTGAGTCAGCATGGTTGTCTACTTTGTACTTTTCCAACTTGTTGCACCATCATAGAGGTTAAAGACATACCCTGATATGGATTTGCTATCATCTGGATCTGATTGAAAATTAGAATCCGTGTATCCTTATAGTTTCAACTTTGATCCTCCATATATAAGAAAAATATCTTTAGTCCTTCTCAGGTACTTACAAATATTTTTCATAGCTTTCCAATGATCCTCAGCTGGATCTACCTGGAATCTACTTTCTATGCCTAAGGCATAAGCAACATCAGGCCTGGTACACAGCATGGCATACATAATTGATAATATAGCCGAAGCATAAGGAATCATAGCCATCCTTTCTCTTTCTTCTGATGTCTTTGGAGACATTTTCTTAGAGAGATGTATGCCTTGACTCATAGGCAAGTAACCCCTTTTACTTCGATCCATGTTGAATCTCTTCAATACTTAGTCAATGTATCTAGATTGGGATAAGCCTAGCATCCTTTTAGATCTATCTCTATAGATCCTTATACCCAGTATATAGGATGCCTCTCCCAAATCCTTCATGGAAAACTTTGATGATAGCCAAGTTTTAATTGATTGTAACATTGGGATATCATTCCCAATGATTTGTATATCATCAATGATGGGGAACTAATATGCATGCCATTTTTTTTGTATGTTTTACATGTTGAGTTAGGTGATTAATTCCCAAATTTCAGATAAAAATTATTTGTAGGGAATTTTGTATGAATTTTTGAAGATCAGCATGCAGATTAGAACCTAGAAAAGTAGCAAAGAAGGACCGCCGGGGCTGAGAAGCCTCGGTTATGGCAAGTTCTCCTACAATAAAACTACTGGAGGTAGAGGGGTGTACCTGACAACGTCTATGAAGATCGTAGCGAAGGGGTCTCTCGTTCCTCGATGGATACGGCCTGGAAAACCGAGCCAAAGACCCGCGGATACCCGACTTTCTGCTCGTTGATCCGATTGAGGCCTGGCTGGGGTCGTTGGATTCGTAGGAACTCAGGGACCTGCAAACGACCTGTCAGGGGTTAGGAAATTCATAAAGGAACAAGAAAACAAAGGAAAAATAGCAAGGAAAGGCTTCTTTTGGAGTGGGCATCCAGGGACCTGGAGGGTTTGTTGGCAGCAGGAAGATGATTGCAAACACCGGGAAGAAGAACTCTCACAAACCCCTTTATGCATACTGCAGGGTATCACACCACTCAATAGAAGAACTCAAGGTTTTCATTCATCAAAAATTCCCCTCATACAAGAGGCTAGGGTCCCTTAAATAGACCCTTAACCTTGGGCTCCAAGTAAGGGTACATAAGTCTTGACATAAGAATCATTTTCCCTCTCAAACCCTAGCTAAAAAATAAGGAAATATTAGGTAGAAAAATCCCTAAAAATTGTCTTGACTTGGTCAAGACTCCAAGGATGCCTAGGGGGGCGTGTTGGGCTTCTAGGAGCAGCAAAAGGCCGGCCCAAAGGGGCTCGGGTGCATGGGTTTGGGCCTCTGGAAGCTGGGGTGGCCTGGTAGCCAGGTAGCAGGAATATTCCCTGGTATCTTGCTTCTTAGGGGCTTGGGCTTGGCACCTGGGCTTGATTTCTTTGGGCTAGGATGCAGATGGACCTTTGGAATCATGGATGCCCTTATCTATGAGTATACTTTGGCATCTGGAAGGGAATCTGGGCATCTGGAGGGCATCTGCAAGAAATCAGGATTTTCTGAATTTTCCTCCTGGGGTCTTCAAATCTTCAAGCTGGGTTGGACTTGTGCTATACTTCCATGTATTCAATCTAGTTGGACTTGGTCTTCACTTGTATGATATAGTCTTGAGTCTTCAGTATGCTTGGACAGGACTCAAAAAAATAAAATTAGCTCAACTTGAGCTGACTAGCATTGGACTGAACTAGCTCAACATGAGCTGACAAGTACAGAACTGAAATAACAACTCAAAATACTCAAATAACAACTAAAATAGACTCAGATGAGCTAAGCCCTTATTACAGATGGACTCATAAATTATTGATCAATTCACAGAGGATTGAAAAGCCTCTATCTTATTCTGGTGCCTCCGGTGTCCCCACCAATCAACATACAAGACCAAGAAAACAAGTTCACTCCCACTTGTCTTCTTATACACACATGGTTCATCCATATTTTTGACAAAAACAAATTTCTTGATTGTTTCATCAAAAAGGATGTTCCAACTCCTCGAAGCTTATTTTAGTCTATAAATGGACTTCTTTAGCTTGCATACTTTGTTTGGTCTTCCACTTAAGACAAAACCCTCTAGCTGTGTCATATAAACTTCTTCCTCAAGATTTTTATTGAGGAAAGCAGTCTTTACATCCATCTGCCAGATTTCATAATCATGGTATGCTGCTATGGCAAGTATTATCCTAATGGACTTGAGCATGGCTATTGGTGAAAAGGTTTCATGTTGCCCAATAAGTAATCCAAGAGGGGGGGTGAATTGGGTGTCTAAAAAATAATTTGACAAACTAACTTAATAAAACTTGATACTAATCAAAGCAATCCAATTCAACAAATAAGTTAGCAACGTACTATTAAAATAATTGCAATTCTCTAAGATAATAGTGGAGCAAAATTAAAAAGCAATAAATAAAGAGCAAAGAGAGAGAGATCAAGCAATCAAAAATACCAAGAACTATAGTAGTTCGGTGCTATACAATGCACCTAAATCCACTCCCCAAGATCCCCTTGGAAATTCACTATAATTACAAGATTATAGCTGATTAGTTTTTCGGGCTCACTAATCAAAACCCGACTTGTTTTCACAAGGCTCACAAGTCACAACCTCACTTGGTTTTACGAGCTAAACAAGAACCTAATTAGTTTTCACAAGGCTAACCAACAACCTCCCTTGATTTTCTGGGCTAACCACGAATCTTAGTGGTTTTGCGGGCTAACCACTAGCCTAATTGGTTTTTCAAGGCTTACCAATAATCTCACTTGGTTTTACAATAGGTTAACCAAGAACCCTTACAAGAAATATGGTTTAAAAGTAAAGAACCAATGTAAGCTTTCTAAATCAAAGCAAATATCTCGATATAGCTCGATATAGAGTTGCTTTGCACTTGTTGAAGCCTTTCGAATGCCCAAGAATGGATGATCTTTAATGCTCTTGAAGGATCTTGAATGCTTGAAGGCTTCCTTTTGCTTGAGAGTGGTTGAAACTTCAATGAATTGGAGTTAAAGCTCACTTTTCTTCTCTGTTCTCAAAACTCTTTAACGTTCATCAATAGTATTCAAGCTCATATGTTTTGATTTGACTTTGGAGCATATAAATACCTTCCCAAGGCCTTAAAACTGATTTCTAGCCGTTACACTTGAAAAACTAGCTGTTGGGGGCACTTTGGACGAGTTCTGCGCATGAAAAAACTAGCCGTTACTGTTGCTAGAACTCCATGTGTCGACGCTTCTTCAGTTTAGTCGACATATAAGGTTGACATATGATCTTCTTGAGTCGACACTTAGTTCAAATTACTCCATTCTGATTCTCTAGAAATCTTAGATGTGTTGACACTTTCTCAATTGAGTCGACACCTTGGTCGACACCTTGAGTCGACACCTTGCTTCCATGTGTCGACACTTCAGCTGTTCCTTCAACTTCTACAAGTTTTGTGGCTTGAAAGTCTCAGACGATGTGCTGATCCATGTGTCAACACCTTGAGTCGACACTTCAGGTCCATGTATAGACACTTCATCTGTGCCATTTGAAACATTGCTGCGTACCAGCCTAAGTCGACACTTCATCTCCACATGTCGACACTTCATGTCATGTGTCGATACTTTGAGTCGACACTTCTCTGAAAAATACAAAGAAAGTGCTGAATTTGAGTTGGAACAAATTTTCATTTGCCTTAGCCATCCAATCACTTGAGTGTCCAAGTCTTCATTTGAGTAATCTTTTCATTCAAACTTGGCTTCTTCAAAACAATTGGGCTTCATCAAATTTTATGATCATCTTTTCAATAAAAACATACTCAAGGAAAATCATTAGTCCTCAACTTATACGTAACTGTTTTTCTTATCATCAAAATCAATTAATGGAGTCAACAATCTCCCCCTTTTTGATGAAAACAAAACCCTTATGTAAAAATTGCTTTAAAATAAAGCTTTTAAGAGAATTGATCAAGGTGCATAAAATTGAAAGCATTAAGAATAACAACATTACTTGCATTAATGATATGACAATTCAGAACACAAGTAATAGTGCCAAAGCTTGTTATAAAGATAGAGAGTAACAGAGTTTTGATATTCATTTAAATGCATAGAAAATATATATCATGATACTCTACAAGAAAATTTTAGCAAATAATAAAGCTCCCCCTGAATCAATGATTCCTAACAAAATTTGTAAGAATCTTTTCAAACATTGAAACAGGGGTTTTAAGATGAATTTCATTTTGAAAGGATTTCCAAGTGAAAATAAAGTAAAGCACCCCTTTTCTTAAAAAAAATTGTAAATGATTTTCAATTCAGGTTTTTTAAAAAAAGTTTTCTACTTGCATATCACAAATATAAATCAAAACTCTCAAAACTACTCCCCCTTTATTTTTGTGAAGTATACATATTTATACTTAAATCTCACTAAATTACTCCCCCTTTTTGTTATCATTAAAAAGGTAGGAAAAACAAATAAATTCATCATTCATTCAAGAGTGAAGACATTGAAGAGCAATTCAAGCTATATCATTTATTTGCATCAAATACATAGAGATGAGGAACAACAACATTTTTCATTTAAACTTAAAACTTGTATATCATAACAAAGATAAAAATACATAAAAGCATAAAAACAAACTATCTAACAGTACATAAAAGTCCTAATCCTCATATATGGAATCATCAAAAGATGAACCGATCTGAATCGATCACGTATCTGTGAAGAATCGAGCTCACGGCCATCTTGATAGAAGATCTCTAAGTCTGGTCCTGGTCGGCTGTGGAGGGGTACGATAACCACGTCCTCTATGACGAGTATATGTCCAACCTCTGGTTGGAGCAGTAGAAGTAGATGCAATATCCTCCGCAAGAACAGAAGTGATCAGAACAACAATCTCAGTAATTGCTGGAAGAGGTGTGCAATCAAATGAAGGGCCAGAGTCAAGATACTGAAAGCCAGGTGTATATAACCCAAGCCCTCGAATCAACGATAATGTTTGAAGAGTAGGAGTATCAGTAATCTGCATGTCAAAGATAGGGGTCTTAGCTGATGCAGCAACAGGTGTATCAAGAACCGAAGTATCAGCTATAGAATGTATCTTTATATCCATAATAGGTGTATCAAGAATGGGGGTCTAAATAATAGGTGTATGAATATCAGTGGAATCAATAACAGGGAAGTCAATAATGGGTGTATTGATCACTAGATAGAGAATAGGAATAGGAACAGGTGTGCGATCATCCGATCTAGAAGGAGACGATTGAATAGGAATCTAGGCAGGTGAACAAGATGGGTCAACAACAGGGCTCGTAGGCAAGTCATCCGTCACCTCCATAACTGGCTCTGAAATAAGATCAGCAATGTCAAATCTGTCTGAGTCAGTCTTCTCGTCTCCATCATCATCTCCAATAACCGTATCACTAATAGTATCACCATCTCCAACAATAATATCAACACCAGTATTAATATCATCAATGTCATCTGTTGGTGCAGGAGCAGGTACATGAGCAGCTGTAGGAGCAGTATCAGCAGCTGGAGAACTTATAGAGGATCTGGACAGTGCATAAAGAATAGCCGAGATGCCATGACTAAGTCCAATATGGCTCTATTTTGTCTCAGCTATGAATACTGATGTGGCGAGACCGCTGACGTGAGTAGCTGACGGGCACCACATTGAGGGAGGCAGCCATGGAAGACGTGTCAACTCTCCAGCTCGGATTCCACTACCGAGCTGGGCTGAGCTCCCTCAGGATAGCAAGTCGAGCTCAGTCCTTCACCAGGTCGAGCTCATGATCTCGATGCCAAGGTCGGAACCGTCCTCCGCCCTCCAGAGTGAGACCCTCGGAAGCTAGTGCCCTGCGATCGAGGTCGAGCCAAGAGCTCACCCGCCGATGTGGAGCCTCTTCGAGCGCACGCCCTCTGGACCGGGTCCGTCCTCCGCCCTCTAGAGCGAGACCCTCAGAGGTTAGTGCCCTGCGGTCGAGGTCAAGCCAAGAGCATGCTCACCGATGTGGAGCCTCTCCGAGTGCGTGCCCTCTGGACCGGGTCCGTCCTCCGCCCTCCAGAGCGAGACCCTCGGAGGCTAGAGCCCTGCGATCGAGGTCGAGCCAAGAGCTCGCCCGCCGATATGGAGCCTCTTCGAGCGTCCATCCTCTGGACCGGGTCCATCCTCTGCCCTCCAGAGCGAGACCCTCAGAGGCTAGAGCCCTGTGGTCGAGGTCGAGCTAAGAGCTCTCCCATCTATGTGGAGCCTCTCCGAGCATGCGCCCTCTGGACCGGGCCCGCATTCTTCCCTTCTCCAACAAGGTGACCGCAGGAGCTCGGAGCGCCCAGACTGGAGCTGACCCTGCCATCCCAGGATGCCGGCGAGCCGCCTGAGGACCACGGAATGGTGCCCCCCCATGCCACCATAACTACTTGTACGGCCGTACTTCCAGGGGATAGGAGCAAGAGAGCATGCACCCATAGGACGGCGGCCCCCGGATTGATGCTCTGCTAGGCTTCCCGGAATGGAGCGACCAGAGAGGATGTCAGAAAGAATGGAAGCTTCCCCTACTACCTGTCAGGAAAGGCATCCCTTCCACGGCACAGGATCCTGCCGCACGCGCCTGCCAACCAAGTGAGGATCCCTTTGGCAAGCTCCAACGACCAATTTCTAACTACAAAGAACGATCGGCACCCCCAAAGAGGGGGAGGTAACACACCAGTAACACAGGAACAATAATCCACCACAAACATAAAGCACAAGCTCGACCAAGAGGGCGAAGCGCCACCACCAATACCACGATTGAGGTAAAACCACCGGGAAACAAGGAGAAGCTGAGGAACAAGGAACCCCTCTATCCTCGCTATAACTCTCCTCCTGTTGCATTTCTCCTTCACCGACACATCTTCCACTCCTCCTAGTGCGGAGTCCATCAAGAGGGGCTCGACCAGGATGGTCCATTTCCTTGGATCATCACTGACTTGATCATCGGAGTGCCCCCGTCGAAAATCCCGGCCCATGTCATAAATCCCTATTTTGCAGGTCCAGGAGCAGAGGACCGGCAGGCAGTGATAGGAGCGCACTCCGGCACCGATAGCAGCTACGGGCCATGACGGTCTTGGCGGCAATAGATTGGCTTGCCAGGAAGGGGGGATAAACCTTCCATCTCTTCACAGACAAGCCAGGCGGGAGGATGGTGACGACAAGAACAAGGGAGGCCTCCACCTGTCGTGTGGGGGACTCCCCCTCCCGGGAAAACTCGCACCGCCAGGAAGTAGAGCCGCCTGCTCCGGTCCAGCCACCTCCACCAGAAGCCCATCTGGTCGCACTTGCCCAGCAGATGCAAGTCCTCGCCACGGCAGTGCGCCAGCTTCAGCACTAGCACGGTCCGTGGCTACCCACAAGTAGCCAGGGAACCCGGCGGCCCATGCCGTAGCTCTCCATGATAGCCTGCGCTCCTTCCAAGGAAGGCCATCGCAGCCGCATGCCACCACTGACAACCGGGGCAGCCACCAAGCTGCGGCAAAAAGACAACGAGCTGGCTCTGCCGATAGAGAGAGCCACTCGCCAAACCTCCAGCGGGAGGTGCACAGACCCCACCGAGGCAAGAAAAGAAAGACACCCCGCCACGGGTGCCACGCATCCATGTCACCTTCTCCATCTCCTTCGACGGAGGGGTCCACTGATGAAGCCATCTGGCGCATGGCGGAAAGGTGCTTGGATGAACATGAGCGCAAGCTGACAGAGTTTGCCCACCAATTTGCCAACATGCCGGGCTCTGCTAGCGAGCCACCGGGCTACAATGCTCGTCCCATGTTCTCCCAAGAAATCCAGGCGGAGCCGATCCTGTATCGGTTCCGAATGCCGTAGGTGGATCCTTATGATGGGACCACCAACCCTGTGGACCACCTGGAAAGTTACCGGACCCTCATGAGGGTCCAGGGGGCCACCGATGCTCTTCTCTGCATTGCTTTTCCTGCTACTCTCCGGAAGGCAGCCCGGGTGTGGTTCACTCATCTGGAGCTGGAGAGCATCACTTCCTTTTCCCAGCTAGGGCAGAAGTTTGTGTCTCACTTCGATGCTTGCAGGAAGTTGCCATGGGAGGCAGACAGCCTCTTCTCAATCCAGCAGTAGGATCGCGAGCCCCTATGGGACTACGTAGCCTGCTTCAAGGCCGCCGCATTGGAGATCTACAATCTTGAAGAGCTAGTGGCCATGCTGGCACTGAAGCGAGGGCTTAGGACCTCTCGCCTGACCTACTCGCTGGTCAAGAAGCCCCCCAAAACCTACTCAGAGCTCCTTCTCCAGGCCCAGAAGTACATCCACGCAGAGGAGGCGGATCGTACGAGGCGGGAGCTCGACGGAGGACCCGTGAAGAAGTCGGCCCTTGCTGAAATGTCCGGGAACTGGAAGCCAGCAACCCAGGCTCAGAGCTCCCGGAGGGACCGGCCAAGGTCGAGAGGGATGCCTGTCCCTGAGGAAAGCTACACCCCTCTCCTAGCCCCGAGGACAAAAATCCTTATGGAGATCGAGGGCGAGTACTACTTGAGGTGCTTGCCTCCACTGAGGACCATCATTGGTCGTGGTAAGACGAAGTACTGCCACTTCCACCGCGACCATGGCCATGACATCGAGGAATGCTGCAACCTCAAGTGGGAGATTGAGGAACTCATCAAGAGAGGCTACCTCAAGAGGCTCGTGGGGTGCAGACCTTAAGCGGAGTCCTAGCCGCTCGTCGCTCTCCCGCCAGCTCCAGCCATCGACAACCGCCCCACCGAGAAGCCGGTGGGCATGATCTCCTGGGGAGCGGTGCGCGCATCCAAGAAGGCCTGGGGGGTAGGGGACTCTGAAAATGTACTCCCCTTTTTGAGGGAGGGGAAAGACGGGGGGAAAAATATAAATAATGATGCTGTGGTCATCGAGATGCCGATCGCGAAGCACCCTGTAAAGTGTATCATGGTTGATAGTGGAAGCTCCATGGACGTGCTTTTTTATGATGCGTTCTCCAGGATGTATCTCTCCCCCAATCAGCTTAGGCCCTTGCACACACCCCTTGTCGGTTTCACTGGAGATTCCGTGAGAGTAGAAGGAGAAATCACTCTCCCAGTCACTGCCAGAACCCCACCTCGGCAGAGCACCGTCATAATGACTTTCATGGTTGTAAGGCTCCCCTCCGCCTACAGCGTGATATTGGGTCAACCCGGGCTCAACTTGCTTGATGCCGTTGTCTCCACCAAGAGGCTACTTGTACAGTTCCTAACTCCCTACGGTGTTGGGGAGATGAGAGGAGCACCCCAGCCGGTGCATCATTGCTTCCAAACTCTCCTTGGGGCCAAGGTCCCTCAGGACGACACCAGCACGGACGACCTCGACCAAAGGGCCCAAGACCCCAGAGGGGGCCCAATCGAGCATGTACTTTCCTATCCGCTTGGAGACGATCCCGTAAAGTCGGTGCAAATCAGAGCCCAGCTACCCTAGGGGGAGAGGGCCCAACTGTTGGGATTCCTACGGGCGAACACAGATGTGTTCGCTTGGATGGTGGCAGACATGCCAAGTATTCCCCTGACATCATTACTCATAAATTGAGTGTCAACCCAAAGCACAAGCCAGTTCGATAGAAGAAAATAAGTTTTGCCCCGGAGAGACAGGCAGCCATCAAAGAAGAGGTAGACAAACTCCTGGTTGCTGGTTTCATTCGAGAGGTTCAGTATCCGAGCTAGATGGCGAATGTGGTGATGGTCAAGAAGAATAACGGCAAATGGAGGATCTGTGTGGACTACACCGATCTCAATAAAGCCTGCCTGAAGGACAGCTTTCCTCTCCCGAAGATCGACCAGCTGGTGGATGCCACTTCGGGCCACCAGTTGCTCTCCTTCATGGATGCATTTTTTGGGTACAATCAAATTCGTATGTACCCGGACGACGAGGAGCACACTACCTTCATCACCGACCAGGGGACATACTGTTACAGGATGATGCCCTTCGACCAGAAGAATACAAGGGCCACCTATCAGCGCCTGGTCAGCAAGGTCTTCGAAAGCCAAATTGGCCGCAACATGCAGGTGTATGTGGATGACATGCTCATCATGAGCAAGCCGGGTTCGAGCCATATAGCTGACCTCGCTGAGTCCTTCCACAACTTGCAGCAGCATCAGATGAAGCTGAACCCGGCAAAGTGCACCTTCGGGGTGGCTGCGGGAAAATTCTTTGGCTTCATGGTTACCCAAAGGGGCATTGAAGCCAACCTAGAGAAGGTGCAGGCGATCATCGACATGGAACACCCGACCTTCAAGAAGCAGGTCCAGCGCCTGACGGGACGCGTCGCCACCCTCAATAGATTCATCTCGAGGTCGACTGATCATTGCCAGCCATTTTTCAAGGCACTATGCAAGATGCACGACTTCACCTGGACTGAGGAGTGTAGGACAGCCTTGAAGGAGCTGAAGAATTTTTTAGCTTCCCCTTCATTGCTCTCCAGGCCGGAGGAGGGGGAGGAGCTCTTGTTGTACATGGCGGTGACACTGGGAGTGGTCAGCTTAGTTCTTGTTCGCATTGACAAGGATAAATCTCAGAAGCTAATGTACTACACTAGCAAAATCCTCCGTGACGCGGAGTTCAGGTACACTCGCTCCGAAAAACTCATTTTTGCACTAATAATGTCTGCTAAGCACCTCAGGCCCTATTTCCAAGCGCATCCAATAGTGGTGGTGATGGACCAGCCACTAAGGACTATCCTCACCCGACTCAAGATATCCAGGAGGTTGGCTAAGTGGTCCTTGTTGCTCAGCGAATTCGATATAGCGTACCGACCAAGGTCGTCACAAAAGGCCCAAGTCCTGGCCGACTTCATGGTCGAGTGCACTGGGTTCGTCGAGGAGCCAGAGCAAACAGCAACGGAGCCTGGGCCAGGAGAAGAGCCATGGATTCTTCACTTAGATGGATCATCCAATTCCGGCGGGAGCGGAGCAGGCCTCATCCTGACCAATTATGACGGGGTTATGGCAGAATGCACCCTCTGCTTCAAGTTCACCACAACCAATAACCAAGCAGAGTACGAGGCACTCCTCGTAGGCCTAAGAGTCTCCCGTGAGCTGGGTGTGTAGGACTTGAAAGTCTTCACCGACTCCCAACTGGTCGCCGGACAAGTATCTGGGAGTATGAAGCAAGGGATGCCCAGATGATGAAGTACCTGGAATGAGTCCGCATGAGCATGGCAGGCCCCCGGCGCTTCAGCATTTTCCACATCCCCCGAGGAGAAAATGCACGCGCGGATGCGTTGCCCCGACTCGCGACCCTGCCGGACTCCTCATTGGGGTGTGCCTACATCGAGCACCTTGAAAGTCCCAGCTACGAGAACCCGATGGAGGTACATCAAGTCACCTTCGAGCTGAGCTGGATGGACAAGTATATCCGGTACATCACTGACGGCACCCTGCCAGAAGACCACATAGAAGCCACCCTTGTTAGGAAGAAAGCCTCTCGGTTCGCCCTGATGGAGGGCCAACTCTACCGACAATCTTACTCCTACCCGCTCCTGAGATGCCTCAGGCCCGTCGAGGCAGCCTTTGTGCTCCAAGAAATACATGAAGGCCTTTGCGGGAACCACGTGGGAGGAAGAACACTGGCTTACAAAGCTCTCCGCCAGGGGTACTTTTGGGAGACCATGAGGGAAGACGCAACCGACTTCGTCAAAAGGTGTGACATGTGCCAGCGCCATGCCAACATACAGCATCAGCTGGCGGCGCCGATCTCCCAGCTCTCAGCCCCTTGGCCCTTTGCCCGGTAGGGAATGGACATCTTGGGACCATTCCCCCAAGCATCAGGGCAACGAAAGTTCCTGCTAGTAGTGATCGACTACTTCACCAAGTGGGTCAAGGTAGAGCTGCTTCTCGGATCGTGGAAGCCAATGTCTGCCATTTCTTTTGGAAGTCAATTATCTACCGCTTCGGGCTCTCCCGTTGCATCATCATCGACAACGGGCGATAGTTCGACAACCATGAGTTCGAAGGATTCTGTGCAGCCCACGGCATCCAACACTAGTTCACCTCGATAGCTCACATCCAAACAAACAGGGAAGCCGAGGTGACCAACCAAACCATCCTCCAAAGGCTTCGGACCAAACTGGATCAAGCTAAGGGCATATGGGTAGAACAGCTCTCGAGCATCTTGTGGGCCTGCCACACAATGCCCACGACGATGACCAATGAAACGCCCTTCAACCTCGTCTTCGGTGCCGAAGCAATCGTCCCCATTCAGCTCAGCGTGCCTACATTACAGGTGCAGCAGTATGACAAAGCGCGGAACTCGGCACACCTCCTACTCAACCTAGATCTTCTTGAAGAATCAAGGGACAAAGCCCACCTACAGATGGAGGCCTAATGACAAAGAGTGGCCCGGTACTACAATGCCCACGTCCAGACAAAAGCTTTCAAGCCTGGAGACCTGGTGCTGCGGCGGGCGGAGGTATCCCAGCCCAGGGAGTGTGGCAAGCTCTCCTCGAACTGGGAGGGCACCTATAAAGTAGCTGAAGCCCTCATGCAAGGGGCCTATTACCTCGAGGAACTCGATGGCATCGGGTTTCCCAAGACATGGAATGCCTACAAGTTACAAAAATACTATCAATGATGTAAGGTTTCCCAACAATGAATAACAATGGTTTTTTCCGTGCAAGTGTCTATTTGTCTTGCAGGAGAATACCAACAGCGTCCCTGAGCCCCGCTCCAGGATGTAGAGGGATATTCAAGCCACGTAGCTCTCCAACTCCAAGCATCCCCGAGCCCAGCTCCAGGATGTAGAGGGATATCTAAGCCACGTAGCACTCCAACTCCAAGCATCCCCGAGCCCAGCTCCAGGACATAGAAGGATCTTCGAGCCACGTAGCTCTCCAATTCCAAGTATCCCCGAGCCCAGCTTCAGGATGCCAACCCGAGACCGGAGCTCAGATCTCCGGTCAAGGAATCATCGAGCCAAGTAGCTCTCCATCTCAAACATCCTTGAGCCCAGCTTCGGGATGCCAAGAGATCATGGGGCCACGTAGCTCCCATCAACGCCTTGAGCCTAGCTCCAAGGTGCCAAAGACCTGAGCCAAGATCTCAAGCAATCCCTGGGCTCGAGCCTAGCTCCATGTCCAGGAAGGCCTCAAGCCTAGCTCCAAGGCAATCAAGAATGGTAAGCCCCCTCCTCTGATGTCCCCACTCGAAAAGATGACAAGAAGGGAAGGAAAGAAAGAGAACAAAGGGGGAAGCCCGACAGCCCCCTTCTCTGATCTCCCCACTCGAAAAAAAGATGAGACAGAAAGGAAAGAAAGAGAACAAAGTGGGGGTACAGCCAGCATCCTCTTCTCTGATCTCCCCACTCCAAAAAAAAAAAAAATGAAAATGATGAATGAATGATGAAAAGATGAATGAAAAATGAATGAGAGAAGAGTGGGGAAGGAAAGAAAGAGGGAACAAAAGAAAGATACAACATCATCGAAGTTACAACCATCCGCATCATCGAGCCCAGCTCCAGGATGCCAGCTCAAGACCGGAGCTCAGACCTTTGGCCAAGAGACCTTCGAGCCATGCATGGTGCGGGCACCAGACTCAGAAGAAGACTTCAAGGCTCCATCTGGATCTCTGATTGACCTTGCTCGAAGAATTAGGGTTTTCTGGTTTTGTAATAAGGGTTGACTTGGTCAACTCAATTTTAGTCTTGAGTCTGTATTTCCCTGCAATTTAAATTTTGTTGAGTCATGTTGACTCAGTACAAGTCCTAGTAGTGGTCTAGGTCTTCTCCAGGTTGGTGCCACTTTTTTTTCAGTCAAGTCAAGGTCCAGGGTGCCACATTTTTTCTCCCAGGCCCAAGCAAGTGGGTGCCACACTCCCAGCCACACGCCAGAGTCCAGGAGGTGCCACAACTCCATCCAGTGTCTTTGGTCCCTACACCACAAGAAGTAAGTTCCTTTTTTTTCTTGCACCACTTGGGAGAGAAATCCATCAAGATACCTCAATCCAAGGAGGAGCCAATTTCTTTCCAAATAAACCCAAGCTAGAATGGCAAGAATTTTTCTTGAAGAGAGGATCAAGGAGGTGCCCCATAATGTTCCATAAAAAATCCAAGTTATAAAAGGGAAGAGAGCATGTCTTGGGGAGGAATTCAAGGAGGTTCCCAAAAGTTTCCAAAAGTGCCAAAGCCATGAAAGGAAGAAGCCTAAACTTGTGGAGCAAGACTAGGAGGTGTCCAAATGAGCCAAACCATGAAGGAAAAATCCTTGATTCATGGAGAGATACTAGGAGACACCCCCATAACCTGCCATTTGGAGCTGATTTTCAAGTTTTCTTAGAGTTTTTGGGCTGCCCACTCATGGAAGGAGTCTTGGGAAGAGAATTTGATGCCTAAAGTGTGGGTTAGTCCTATTAGTCCCACATGCGAAATGTATAAATTTTTTTTGTTATGTCTATATATTCAACTCTATATAACTCTTGAATTTAATGATGAATGAAATCAATTTTTTTGTGAGCAACTTTGTGTTTCTCTCTTCCGCACTTGTGTTCAGGTGTTGAGCTCCGTGAGGGAGTAAATCCGGGTTCCCTAGGAACCTTGAGGAGGTGTGAGATCTCCAACCCCAAAACCCTACCAAAACCCTAGGTTAGCCACTTCAATTCCAAACCCTAGGTTGCTGAAATCCTGATTCTCTTGGATGCTGATCTGACTTCCTCTGGGATTTGCTCTGTATTCGAAGTAGCCGATCTGGACCTGGATGCTGGTGGTCGGCCTCTACATGGAAGAGAGGGGCCGTGAGATGATGAGGTAGATTAGGGCTTGGATGATTGGTGGAATGAAGAAGATGATGGCGGCTAGGGTTTGGAATTGAAATGGCTAACCTAGGGATTTAGTAGGGTTTTGGGGTTGGAGATCTCACACCTCCTCAAGGTTTCTACAGAACCCGGATTTACTCCCTCACGGAGCACAACACCTGAATACAAGTACGGAAGAGAGAAACACAAAGTTGCTCACATAGAAATTGATTTCATTCATTATTTGTTTTTTAAAACTTACAAGAGGGGTTTATTTTATAGGTCTTTACAAGAGGTCAGGGTTTTACATCTTCCCATGTGGGACTAATAGGATGGATCTTCAAATTAGGCTTGTAGAATCAAATCCTTCTCATATGGCCGGCCAAGAGCTTCCATAAGTGTTGATTGGTGGCTCCAAATGGTAAGTAGGTGGCGCCTCCTAGCCTTGCTCTTCAAGAAAAACTTTTTCCTTCCATGGCTCAACTCTTTTGGACACCTCCTTTTCTTTCTCCCCAAGTCATGGCTCTTCCCAACTTTGCTTTGGTCTTTTTAGGCATGGATTGGGCGCCCCCTTGAAGTGCTCCCCAAGAAATGCCTCTTTCCTCCTTTAGCTTTACCTTTTAAGGTATATATGGGGCGCCTCCTTGATTTTGGCTTCAAGAAAAATTCTTGCTCCCTTGGGTGTAGGGACCAAGACACTGGGATGGAGATGTGGCGCCTCCTGGACTCTGGCATGTGGCTGGGAGTGTGGCGCCCACTTGCTTGGGCTTGGGAGAAAATGTGGCACCTTGGAGAAGACCTAGACCACTTACTAGGACTTGTACTGAGTCAACATGACTCAACAAAATTTAAATTGCAGGAAAATATAGACTCAAAAAAATTGAGTTGACCAAGTCAACCTTTATTACAAAACCAGAAAACCCTAATTCTTCTGGCAAGGTCAATCAGAGATCCAGATGGAGCCCTGAAGTCTTCTACTGAGTCTGGTGCCCGCACCAATTCTCCCGGGGTTGGAGGAACTCGACCCTGTCGAGTATGGACCAAGTTGGCTCTGGTATCTCTCCAAGAGGTCTGGGTCCAATTCTTGTAATTCTTCTCGGGAGATCCAAGAGTCATCAGAATCTGGCCTTCCTTGCCAGTGGACCAGGTATCTTTTATATCCTCGATTACGAGTAGAGATAACCTGATCATCCAGGATCTTTTCAATCTGCTCTTTCCTCATAGGCCAGTTTGTTGGTGGACACACAGGGTCGGGATCACTCTCAATAATAGGATTAGGTTTCAAAGGCTTACTAGGAATCACAGCTGCTCCCTATACTCTACTAAGTCTGTAATGTTGAAAGTAGAGCTATTTCCTAGTTCTGGAGGCAACTTGAGCACATAGGCATTGGATCCTACTCTCTTCACTACTATAAATGGTCCAGCTCCTTTAGCATGTAACTTTCTAACGGTTCCAGGAAAAAATTGCTCAGGCCTTAACCTAATCATTACATAGTCTCTCTCAACAAAAGTTTTGACTCGTCTTTGAGAATCAGCCAACTTCTTATAAGTTTCATTACTTAAAGTTATTTTGGCATGAATTTCTTTATGCAAGTCCTTTGCATGCTATTCAAGTGCATCAAGAGACTTGTGTGTGGGGGCTAATAGTGAAATCATATCAAGTGGTGTGTGAGGCTTGTATCCATGAACAATTTCAAAGGGACTCTAGCCTATAGACCTATTGATCGAAACATTGAATGCAATTTCAGCCTTGGACAAAATACAAATCCCAATTCCTGGTGCTCTCAATCAAACCAAAATCTGATTCAAAGCCTAGTAAAGGGTCAAGAAAAACTAAACTAGACTGACGACGCACTCCTAAAGAATGGACTTTATTCCAAAGGAACCCTAGGTCTAAACCTAACAAACTACGGCTCTCTAGGTTTGACCTTGGGTCGGAGGATGGCATGCAGAGCATGAAAACTTATCATGGGTGCCTAGTAGATGCCATAAGGTCTTCCAGAAGTAGGTGGCAAACCTAATAGGTTCTGACACGTGGTTCACTCTATAGACTTCGACAAAGTATACTTGGATGGTGTAAGAAGCATTGGAAGTCCTAGAGAAAGGGAGGAAATATGAGGTGGAGTCTCGAATTACCTGTTGACTAAAGGTGGTGACCTGAAGGTTTGAATGGTGATCTATGAGTGTCAACTAGTCATCCTTATGAAAGGAAAAGTTTGCTACTCCCAGGAATGGATCAAGAGATGGTTCGAGAAGTAGCCTAGGACATGTGATTGCAATAGTTAAGGTTTGTTCTCTAAGCAAATAATGATCCACTGGTGTGGTATGCATGATGAGGATGCAATCATGTGACTCTAAAGGAGATTAACCAAAATTTAACTAGCAATTCTTACTTGCATATGAGTGATTCAACATATAAGATCAAGGAGATCTAAATAAGAAACCCTAAATGCTTATACTTAAACCCAGCTAGGAGGATTATCAAAATATTAAAGAAATAGGACAAGATTAGAATTCGCACACAAGTCAAGCTAGCCCTATTTAATGATCCCGATCTTAAAAGACTAGGAGTTCAAGCATTGAAATCTCAAGCACAAGGGATTCGCTCTTAAGGTTCTCAAATGAAAGATCATACCACATAAGATGGGCCATCTAACTTTCTGGTTTGTAGCAAGTAATCCTTCCTCCTGGATCTGGAACCTAGAGAACCCTGCAACAAAGAAACCAAGATGATTAGAGGCTTAATTAGAAATGAGAAGATTGATGGAACTCAAAAGGAGAGTTTGTTGGAAATGATCCTTGGCGCCATGGTGGAAGCTTGTGTTGGTGTTGATCTTCTTCTTGTGAGGATGTCCTTAATTCGCCTTGAAGGAAGAGGATTGCTTGGAAGATGAAGAGTAAAAGAGAAGGATTAGGGAGAAGAAATGATGGAGGAGAGGAAGAGGTTCACTTAGGCACAAAGACCCACATAGGCACATAGAAACACATAGAAAATTTCTGAAAATTTGTATTCCTTCATCAATTTCTCTTTACAAGGGGCGTCCAAGACTTTAAATAAAGCCTCTCAAATTTTGAAATTTCAAATCCCCAAACAAGTGGAGTAATATAAGGGGAGAGGGCTGATTTTCTTGCTTGAAATCCTCCTTGGCCAACTTCCTTGAATTTGAACTTGGGATGGCGCCCTCTTATGGTGAGGTGGCATGTGAGGTGGCATGTGGTCCCCTCTTGACATGGCATGTGGTCCCAAGTTGAGGTGGCGCAAGTGATGTGGCATGTGGTCCCCAATTGAGTTGGCTTTGGTCTTGATTTGGGGTATACATTGTGAGTCTTCTTTAGGCTTGATGCTAGTTGACCCATTTGGATTGGACTAAGACTAGACCCGACATGGACTCGACTTACATGATTATTTTGGACTCAAAAGAAAGATTACAGGACCCAACATGGACTCGACTTACATGATTCTTTTGGACTCAAAATAAAGAAAGGTTACCGGACTCTCTAGTCCAACCATAAAGATTCGGAATGGGCTTGAATTGGTTGGAGTCTCTTTCTGATTCTGGTTCCCGCACCATCCACTTTCTCAAGAACTGGATTAGAGAATGATTCATGGGAGGGCCTATGGATGATGACCTCAAGACTTGAAATTTGACCTATGGGTGCGGAAAGATATACTCTATAGAAGGGTAGGTCAGTCATGCGAAGGAAGGGGTCTGGGGCCATAAGGAGGACTTCTACAGGACTGGGTGAATCAATCCGCTCAAGACAAGGATGTTCAACTGAGATTACGGGAGAGACCTTAGTGGCTGGGCATGGGACAAGGTCCAATTGTAAGAGGCTTGATTCAGTCATCCTAAGGAGAGGATCTACCATAGGGTGGGCAAACTTAAACAGTTCAGTGCAAAGATCTTCAATTGGTACTTGGGGAATGACTGTCATTAGAGGATACGAACTGATAGCTCGGGCTAACACTATGAGTTCTTCCTGGGGGTATTTGACTAAAGGAACCTGGTTCTCACAAATCTCTTGAATTTCTGAACTAGGTCCTACCACTTGGTTGCTTTCCAAGGTCTCCTCAAGTAAGGAACCAATAGTATCGATGTCACATTCTTCAAGTTCTTCCCCCTCATATTCATCAACTAGACTCAAGCCAACATCATATACTTCCTCGATGCCATCTTCAATGGGTTTCGGGTCAGTGGTAATCGGGTCAACTGATTCTAAGCTTGTCATACCTAACCCTTCTTCCTCATTGGTATCCTTCTGGTCAAGAGGTGATACAAGTGGGAATTGACAAACAAAAGTCTGGTTCACTTCGGGTGTCGGATCAATCGGAACTTGACTCAAGTTGGTAGAGGTTGGCTTTAAGTCCAAAGTACTTGATTGGTTATATCTTAAAGACCACTCATAGTCTTGGGCTTCTTGGTAGGCTCGGTCTAACTTATTGGTCTTTTCAAGGCATAGCTTCCTATAAATGTCTGGGTGTAACCCAACCCTAAACCTCGATGTGATCTGAGCTTCGGTCTCAATGGTATTGCATTTCATGTCATACCACTGGAAGTCCTCGATATATTTAGACACAGACCTATTACCTTGTCGCAATTGGTACCATTAGTCTAAAAGTCTTTTCTCATAGGATCTACCTAGGTACCTATCTCTCAACTTACTTCTCATATCTCTCCAAGTATATATTTCCTCTTTTCTTTGATAACACTCACGCTCAATAGCATACCAATGCGACCTAGCATGTTTAGTGAACTTGGTTTTGGCCAACCTAACTTGTCCTAATTCCGATATGTTAGTGCACTCAAAATACTGATCCATTTGTTCTTCCCACTTAATATATGTCTCTTGTCTTCCATCAAAAGTGGGTGCATAAGGTTCGGTGTTCCTAACGGGTCCCTTTTCTGAGTCAACCAAGTATGGATATAGGCTCCTAGGGTTATGCTCGGGATCACGGTATAAGGTCCTCCTAGGCTCCTGGCATGGGTGAGGTTGGGGCCCATTAAATTTTGGATCAGGGATCCAATTTTGATGTCTACGTTTCTCAAGTCCCTGGGCTCGATCTCTAAACTGGGCAAAACCCTCATTCATATCCTGACTCAATTTGGTCATACTTTCGGTAAGAGTTCTAATCATGGCCTCTAAATCAGGTTGGGTTTGACCAGGTTGGTAGGGTACTCCATTCCGGGTGGACATGATGATGCAAGCAAGCACACCAAATGAGACTCGACTGAAATGACTACGGGCTAACTAGACCTAGAGCCCAAACTAGACCCAATCAGAGTGGCAAGCTAGCCTGTAGTAACTCGAGACTCAGCCAGGCAGGTGTAAGGGGAGTGTTAGGTCCCTAATTGCCAATCCTAGACACCAATCAGAGATTGGCCAGGTAGGCGGACCAGCACACAAGCCCTTCGGGATAGAATCCCTGAACCACCTTTCTAGACACTGAGTACAAAGCACACACAGAGTAACTAGACAAACTGACTCAACATTAGCCTAGACCCGACTTGTTGGTGTCCCTAGCCCACTAGGACAAATTAAGTCTAATAAATTTTAAAATTAGGCTTAGGATCGAATAAATAGGTGATGGTTTTGGGCTAAGGAGAGGTTATCAATTCCTCCCCTTATCTTAGTGCTCAATTTCCCTTAAGATGAATTAGGAGATGATCACTCAAAAAAAAAAAAATTGAATTGCAGAAACATAGAAACAGAGTTGCTGTAATTTAACTCTCAGAAATTCCAAAGAAACCAATAAATTACACTAAAATTATGTAAAATAGTTTCAATTATACTGGTTCCAGAAAAACAAAAATCATATAATTTTGAGTTACTTACAATGAGAAACAATTCCTGCAATAGGGTAGTTATAGACTGAAAATAGAATGCTTCCCCCGTTTACAATTCCTGCTACGAAGTTGTAACCCAGCGGATCCCGTACACGCCCTAGGAACACCCCATGGAATGGAAAGAGGAGGCTTGCATCTCGCTTTGTTCCTAGGACCGGATGTCCTCGGGAGTCTACTTCGAGCAGACAAAGTAAAAAAGAGAGACACCCAAAACATGCAAGCAAGTCAGAAACCCTAGACAGGGCTCTGATACCAAAATGATGCAGAACGGAAGCTCTGATACCAAAATGATGCAGAACAAAAGAGATGATGTGATGCGGAAGTAAATTTAGACTAATTCCTTTTTTTTTTTTAATTTTCAGAAGTCGGCTTTGACTCAAATGAAAGTTAAACTAAATTGAAAGAAACTATATAATAACTGAAAGCACAATTCAAAGAAACTAGATTATCAGAGTAGTTCAGAAGTAAAGGATTGGTGGGGATTGAGAAACTCCCAGACCTAGGGTTTCACTCTGAACTTTCAACAGGACAGAACTAAAGAGAAGGGAAGGGTTATGTACCAGGCAGTGATCTTCACAGAGTTTGGTGGAAGGACTCTCTCGAGCAGATTGTTGGATCCTCGGATTCGGATATCTTCGCAATGGATCCTCCAATACTAGTCCTTTGGTAGAGTTGGCTTCTCCTAAACTCAGGATCTAGGAAAGAAGAAGGTAAGGAACCAGATACTCAAAGAAAGGATTTACCAGATAAGAAGAACTTGAAAAAATTGATGTTGCTGAAATCCTGATTCTCCTGGATGCTGATCTGACTTTCTCTGGGATTTGCTCTGTATTCGAAGTAGCCGATCTGGACTTGGATGCTGGTGGTCGGCCTCTACTTGGAAGAGAGGGGCCGTGAGATGATGAGGTAGATTAGGGCTTGGATGATTGGTGGAATGAAGAAGATGATGGCGGCTAGGGTTTGGAATTGAAGTGGCTTACCTAGGGTTTTAGTAGGGTTTTGGGGTTGGAGACCTCACACCTCCTCAAGGTTCCTAGGGAACCCGGATTTACTTCCTCACAGAGCTCAACACCTGAATACAAGTGCGGAAGAGAAAAACACAAAGTTGCTCACACAAAAATTAATTTCATTCATCATTTGTTTTTTAAAATTTACAAGAGGGGTTTATTTTATAGGTCTTTACAAGAGGTCAGGGTTTTACATCTTCCCATGTGGGACTAATAGGATGGATCTTCAAATTAGGCTTGTAGAATCAAATCCTTCTCATATGGCCAGCCAAGAGCTTCCATAAGTGTTGATTGGTGGCTCCAAATGGTAAGTAGGTGGCGCCTCCTAGCCTTGCTCTTCAAGAAAAAATTTTTCCTTCCATGGCTCAACTCTTTTGGACACCTCCTTTTCTTTCTCCCCAAGTCATGGCTCTTCCCAACTTTGCTTTGGTCTTTTTAGGCATGGATTGGGCGCCTCCTTGAAGTGCTCCCCAAGAAATGCCTCTTTCCTCCTTTAGCTTGGCCTTTTAAGGTATATATGGGGTGCCTCCTTGATTTTGGCTTCAAGAAAAATTCTTGCTCCCTTGGGTGTGGGGACCAAGACACTAGGATGGAGATGTGGCGCCTCCTGGACTCTGGCATGTGGCTGGGAGTGTGGCGCACACATGCTTGGGCTTGGGAGAAAATGTGGCACCTTGGAGAAGACCTAGACCACTTACTAGGACTTGTACTGAGTCAACATGACTCAACAAAATTTAAATTGCAGGGAAATACAGACTCAAAAAAATTGAGTTGACCAAGTCAACCCTTATTACAAAACCAGAAAATCCTAATTCTTCGGGCAAGGTCAATCAGAGATCCAGATGGAGCCCTGAAGTCTTCTTCTGAGTCTGGTGCCCGCACCACAATTGGACGGGGACCAGGCGATAGTTGCTCAGAATAGACAAGAAGAAATGATGGAAGGGGAATCGGAGACCTACGAAGGTCCCCTTATAGAAGGAGAGATGCCCCGGGCCACTGGAAGTGACCCGCTCCCCGGGTCGGGGGACCATGAGTCGAACGAAAGCCGGGATCCCATAGGCATCTCGGATGGCCTCCAGCTTCGCGATGAAAATCGTCGAAGTGACCCCGCCCGGACCTGTTGACCGAAATACTCAGGGGCTGGTTCAAGCAGAAGAGGAGGACGTGCAAGAAAGGAAGAAATGACTTCTAGCTCCCTGATGGACACAGGGGGCATGAAGGGCCGGTCTCATGCTAATCGTAAACTGCTCCCCCTACGACTCCTCGTCGGAGGAGGAGAGCACCACCCTCCGGGCATAGGACTCTGGACGAGACATGCTGAAATGAGAAGGAAGAAGCCTACCCCTAGAGGAGAGAAGAACGGATGCAGATCACGGAGGAAGAAAGGTCTGAACACTGCAACGAGCGCGAAGGATTTGAAAGAAAAGAAATTCTAGGTGAGAAATTTTTTCTTTTCACTTCGGAAGGGCCCATCAAATCCACGCTGTTATGACCCCCTCACCAACGGATCTGCGCCATGTGCTGCCCCTCGATGAAAAAGGAGTCTCAACCGCTCAGAATTCTATGCAAACATTAACTGCCCCTTAGACATGGCCACGTGGCCACCCCGCACTAGCCGGCGGGGCCACCCCTCGAAGCGCCAATGATCGTGGCCATCATTGTGCCAGATTTTTGCCTCTCCATGTCAGCATTGCTGTTACTCCCTTCGCCCCGAGCGCTGTGCACTAACGAGCCTCGGGAGTGGGTGGCAAATGATGTGGAGAGACCGCTGACGTGGGTAGCTGACGGGCACCACATTGAGGGAGGCTGCCACAGAAGATGCCACGTCGACTCTCCAGCTCGAATCCCATTACCGAGCTGGGCCGAGCTCCCTCAGGATAGCAAGTCGAGCTCAGTCCTCCACCGGGTCGAGCTCATAAGCTTGATGCCAAGGTCAGAGCCATCCTCCACCCTCCAGAGCGAGACCCTTAGAGGCTAGTGCCTTGCGGTCGAGGTTGAGCCAAGAGCTCACCCACCGATGTAGAGCCTCTCCGAGCGCGTGCCCTCTGGACCGGGTCCGTCCTCCGCCCTCTAGAGCGAGACCCTCGGAGGTTAGTGCCCTACGGTAGAGGTCAAGCCAAGAGCTCACCCGCCGATATGGAGCCTCTCCGAGGGCGTGCTCTCTAGACCGGGTCCATCCTCCGCCCTCTAGAGCGAGACCCTCGAAGGTTAGTGCCCTGCGATCGAGGTCGAGCCAAGAGCTCGCCCGTCGATGTGGAGCCTCTCCAAGCGCGCACCCTCTGGACTGGGTCCATCATCCGCCCTCCAATGCGAGACCCTCGGAGGCTAGAGCCCTACGGTCGAGGTTGAGCCAAGAGCTCGCCCACCGATGTGGAGCCTCTCTGAGCACGTGCCCTCTGGACCAGGCCCGCATTCTTCCCTTCTCCACCAAGGTGACCGCACGAGCTCGGAGCACTCAGACCGAAGCAGACCCTGCCATCCCAGGATGCCAGCAAGCTGCCCGAGGACCACGGAACGGTGCTCCCCCATGCCACCATAACTACCTGTCTGACCGTACTTCTAGGGGAAGGGCTAGCCAGAGAGCACGCACCCCTAGGGTGGCGGCCCCCGGATCAAGGCTTTGCCATGCTTCTCGGAATGGAGCGACCAGAGAGGATGCCAAAAGAAATGGAAGCTTCCCCTACCACCTGTCAGGAAAGGCATCCCGTCCATGGCACGGGATCTTGCTGCACGCGCCTGCCAACCCAGCGAGGATCCCGAGGCAGGCTCCAATGTCCAATTTCCAACTACAAAGAACGATCGACACCCTCAAAGAGGGGGAGGTAACATACCAGCAATACAGGAACAATAATCCACCACAAACACAAAGTGCAAGCTCGACCAAGAGGGCGAAGCACCACCACCAACACCACAGTTGAGGGAAAACCACTAGGAAACAAGGAGAAGCGGAGGAACAGGGAACCCCACTATCCCCGCTATCACTCTCCCCCTGTTGCATTTCTCCTTCACCGACACATCTTCCACTCCTCCTAGTGCGGAGTCTATCAAGAGGGGCCCGACCAGGAGGATTTGTTCCCCTGGATCATCACTGACTTGATCATCAGAGTGCTCCAGCCGAAAACCCCGGCCCGGGTCTCTAACCCCCGTTTCGCAAGTCCAGGAGCAGAGGACTGGCAGGCAGCGACAGGTGCACACTCCGGCACCTGCAGCAGCTACGGGCCACGACGGTCTTGGCGGTAACAAGTACATCAAGACGCTGCCTCATGATGAATACATCAATATCTATGCATGAGATTCTATCCTCTAAACTATATAAAATGCCTGGAGTCTTCGTCTGTGCTGATTGAGGCTGTACAGATGTAGAAGGATCAGACTGAGGAGCAACCGCTGGCTGCACTGCTATCTTAGGTTGAGTCTCGCTGGGTCCTACCTCACCGATGAGAATCTGCTCCTTCTCTACTGCATCATCATCATCAGCTCTATCCTCGACCAGACCTGATATCCTGCGAGTTCGCTGGCCTCGAAACAAGTGATAGCCCATCTGATGCAATGACCTGATGTCATACACATCGGTATGAAGCAATGTACGATAAGGTTCATCCTGAAAGCTGACTCCATACTCCTTGAATAATATTGTCAGTCCCATGCCATAAGGTAAGCATAGCCTCTGACTAGTCGACTTCTCTGTAATCTGATATACCATCAAAATAGGAATGCATACTGGCATGCGCTGAACTAGTAAGACCATCACGAGCAACTCCCGCTCGGTGACATAGTTGAAACATCTGGTCTTCGGCAGAAGTATCCGGGCGACGATGTGTTGCAGTAATCTCATCTCTGTTGATAACTTATACGCTGGTACAATGGCTCCCTCTAGTTGAATGTCTGACTCAAAAATGCATTGAAGACCACTGACTCGATCTATCAAACTGTCAATAACAGATCCCGTCATCGGTATATCCCATACTCTGCTCAGAATCTCTGAAGTAATGGGGATATCCCATCCTCTGACCTGTGCCAACCAACCATCTGTCCCGCGGGCAAGTGATCCATAAAACTCTCTCATCAGCTCAGGGTAATATCTCTCACTGAGTGAACAGAATGTGGTCAGACCAGCCTGTCAAATCCACTGTCCAATCTGAAAATGCTGCTAGTCCATAAATGAAAAATCCACTCGACATCCTCCAACAATAGGCTTTGAGCTTATCCGGCTAGACGGAACAAACAAAGGTCGTGCGGGCTGATCTGCAGCTCTAGACTCATGTCGGGCCATTATCCTTTGCTCTTCATCTTGGTTTGACTGACGAGGTTGACGAATAACTTGTTTGCGAGGTTCCATTGCTTGGATTGAAGAATTGTGCAGGAATTTGGTTGAAATTTGGAGTTTTTAGGGTTTAGAAATCAAAACCTAGGAGAGTTCTAACCAAAAAATCGGCTACCAATCTTCCAAATCAAAGAAACAATGGGCAAAAGCAACAAAACAGTGGAAGGAATAGTATGGATACCTTAAACCCTTGTGTCGACTCGAAGGAGAAAAAATTTGGGGAGAAAAATGGTTCGGAAACCCCTTAAATCTCAATCTGCTATCATTCATGTGTTGGCTCACGCACGTGTTGACACATCGACTTAAAAATCAAAATGTCAGGGATTTCAAGGGTAGATCAAAATTAATTGAAATATGATGAATTTAGAGTCAAATCAATAATGATTGAGCAAGATTTATCATGATTAAGGTCAAATTAATCTAGTTGGAGTCAAAATGTAGAAAAAATTTAATCAAATGGATTGATAATCTTGAGCTCTCTTCTAATCATACAGAATCAATCTTCCAGAAGAGGTTTAGTTAAAATATTATCTAATTGAAATTCAGTACTAATAAATTCAAGCAAAACATTATTGTTTTCTACATGATACTTAATGAAATGATGTCTAATTTCAATGTGCTTACTTCTAGAATGTTGAACTGGATTTTTAGTCAAGCAAATAGCACTGGTATTATCACGTTTAATAGGTGTACTAGCCAACTTGATTCCAAAGTCTTCAAGTTGTTGCTTAATCCACAAGATTTGAGTACAACAACTTCCTGCTGCAATATACTCAGCCTCAGCTATGGATAGTGCAATTGAAGATTGTTTTTACTAAACCAGGAGATTAAGTACTCTTTCTATCCAATTTACAACCAACAAAGTCCGCATCAAAATATCCAATTAATTTAGTAGATGAATTTCTAGAATACCATAAACCAATACCAATAGTATCAGACAGATATCTAATTATGCGCTTAACAGCCATAAGATGTGATTCTTTAGGTTCAGACTGATATCTAGCACACATACAAACACTAAACATTATATCTGGTCTACTAGCAGTTAGATACAATAAAAAGCCTATCATACCTCTGTATAACTTTTGATCTACTGATTTACCATGTTCATCTTTATCAAGTCTACAAGAGGGGCTCATAGGCGTACCTATTGGTTTAGTAGTCTCTATTCCAAACTTAGTAATTTTTCTTGTGTACTTAGATTGGTTGATAAAGATACCATCTGTAGTTTGCTTGATCTGGAGTCCAAGAAAGAAATTGAGTTCTCCCATCATGCTCATCTCGAACTCACCCTGCATTAGCTTAGCAAACTCTTGACAAAGAACTTTATTAGTATGACCGAAAATAATATCATCAACATATATTTGTACTACTAATAAATCATTATCTTTCTTTTTCAAAAATAGTGTCTTATCAACATTTTCTCTAGAAAATTTATTTTTAATAAAAAATTTGCTTAGTATTTCATACCATGCTCTAGGTGCTTATTTTAATCCATAAAGTGCTTTGTGCAATTTAAAAATATGATCAAGATGTGCATGATTTTCAAATCCAGGTGGTTGTTCAATAAAAACCTTTTCAGTTATAAAACCATTTAAGAAAGCACTCTTAACATCCACTTGAAATAATTTGAAATTCATAAAATAGGCAAATACTAATAATAGCCTAATTGCTTCAAGTCTAGCAACAGGAGCAAAAGCTTCATCAAAATCAATCCCTTCCTCCTGATTGCAGCCTTTAGCAACTAGCCTAGCTTTATTTATAGTGACAATACCATTTTCATCTAATTTATTCGTAAATACCCATTTAATGCCAATAATTGAAACATTAGGTGGTCTTTCTACAAGTGTCCAAACATTATTTCTATCAAATTGAATTAGTTCTTCTTGCATAGCATTGATTCAATTAGAGTCTTTTTCTGCTTTTTCAAAATATTTAGGTTCTACTTGAGATACAAGTGCTATATAATCACATTCATTTTTAATTAAAGCTTGAGTTCTTACCTCTTTAGATGGATCACCTAAGATTAATTCCTTAGGATGTCCATGAACATACCTCCACTCCTTAGGTAGATCTTGATGCTTTGGAGTGTCATCTTCTATTTTATTCTTGTCTTGATCTTCATCATTTGGTTGGGCTTGATCATTCAATGTCAGCTTCTAAAGCTTGTCAGCACCTGCACAATCATCAGATGTATTCTGTTTTCTCGAGGACTTGTTTGTACATTCTTCAAAAATAACATGCGCTAACTCTTCTACAGCCAAAGTTCGTTTATTAAATACTCTATATACCCTGCTTGATGTAGAGTATCCTAAGAAGATACCTTCATCAGACTTGGCATCGAACTTTCCAAGATGATTCTTTCCATTATTCAAAACAAAACATTTACAACCAAAAACTCGAAAATATTTCAAAGTCTATTTTCTTTGGTTCAAAAGTTCATAAGGAGTTTTCTTTAAAATAGGGCATATTAAAACTCGATTTAAAATATAACAGGCAGTATTAATAGCTTCAGCCCAAAAATACCTTGGCAAATCATTTTCACAAAGCATAGTACATGCCATTTCTTCCAAAGTATAGTTTTTCCTTTCTACTACCCCATTCTGCTAGGTATCTTAGGTGCAGAAAAAATATGTTCTATTCCTTTTTCATTGCAAAAATTTTTAAAATCTTGATTTTCAATTCAGTTCCATGATCACTACGAATACAAATGACTAAAATACCTTTTTCGTTTGAAACTTTTCGATAAAGCTTTATAAATGCTAAAAATATTTCATCTTTTTGTGCTAAAAAGTAAACCCATGTGAATCTTGAAAAATCATCCACAATGACTAATCCATATCTCTTGCCTCCTAGACTTAATGTTCTAGTTGGTCCAAAGAGATCTATATGAAGTAGTTCAAGTGGCCTACTAGTAGTTACAAATCCTTTTGGTTTGAAAGAAGTTTTGACTTGTTTACCAAATTGACATACTTGACAAATTCTATCTTTTTCAAAACTAAGTTCAGGAAAATATCTAATTAAATTCTTTTTGTAAAGTTTTGAAATAAGATACATACTAGCATGCCCTAATCTTCTATGCCATAGCCAACTAATCTCTTCCTTAGTAGAATTCATTGCAATAAAGCATTCTCCATTAGGCAAAGATAGATCATCTAGGTCTACCAAATAAATGTTTCCATGCCTTTTTCCAATGAATTATACTCTATTTATATGCGGACTAGTAATCATGCAATATGATGATTTAAAAACTACTTGAAAACCTTTATCACAAAACTAACTAATGCTTAAAAAATTATGTTTCAAACCATCTACTAAAAGTACATTATTAATACTACTAGAAGGAGTTATGTGAACCTTACCAATATCAATGATTTTTCCTTTACCATTATCACTGAAGGTCACACTCCCTCCATTCAAAGCTTCAAGAGAAGTGAATTTCTTCACATCTCTAGTCATGTGCCTTGAGCAACCACTGTCAAGATACCAAATTCTTTTGTTCTCCTTGGTTGCAAGATACATCTGCGATAAAATCAAGCTTTGTTTTTAGGTACCTAAGCCAACTTGGGTCCTTTAGGGTTAGCATTCAAAATGGTTCCTTTTGGAACCCACATTTTACCCAAGAAAATGATTTTTCTAAAATTATATTGATATGATTTATGAAATAGCTTTTTGCAAGTAAAACAAGTAATGCTGGATGATGCAGGTAGAAAAAAGTTTTTGAAATACTTTTGTTGCTTCTGTGGTTTATATCCTAAACCTGCCTTGTTAAAAACTGCTCTTTGATTATTTAAGAGTAAATTTAACTTTTTTGAACTATAAGTAAATTTCTCAACAAAAGGTTTTATCTTTTCAAGTTTATTTTTGTATTTAGCATTTTCAAGTTCTAAATCCTTATTTTTTTAAAAAATATCATTGTTAGAAATAATATTTTTAAGTCTTTTTAAAACATCATTTTTCATTGACAAAGCATTGTTTTTCTTTTCTAAAATATCTAATTTAGATTTCAAAGTACTAACATCATTAAGTAAAGAATTGTTTTCAAAAGAAAAACTATTTGCATGCTTTTTCAATTTCTTATTTTCAGATAAAACTAGTTTATAATCATTCATGAGTTCTTCAAAAGCATTCCTGAGTTCATTGAATGTGAAGTCAATTTCAATGTCGGAATTTACCTCATCATTGTCCTGATGTGCCATGAAGCAGAGATTTGCAACTTCAGTCTGCTCTTCCCAAGAACTGGAGTCTTCGCTGTCACTCTAAGTGGCCATCATTATTTTCTTCCTTACTTTCTTTCTTGATTTCTTGAGAAGAGGACAGTCAAACTTATAGTGTCCCGGCTTCTCGCACTCGAAGCATATAGGTACTTCCTTCTCCTTTTCCTTTTCTTTTTCTTTCTCTTTCTCTTTTCCTTTTTCCTTGGATTGAACTTCTTTTTGTAAGAAAATTTCCTCCTCTTCATGAATCTTCCAAACTTTCGTGCAAGGAGGGCTTCTTCACCTTCTTCTTCCTCTTCATCTTCGGACTCATCAATTCAGGATTCTTCTTAAATATTTGACTTGAAAGCAATCTCCTTTTTCTTCTTATCCATGTCCATTGATTTTTGTTTAAGATTGAGCTCATAAGTCATGAGCGATCCAACTAACTGCTCAAGATGTAACTTGTCAACATCCTTTGCTTCTTGAATTGTGGTCACCTTCGGATCCCATGATGTTGGAAGTGACCTAAGAATTTTATTCACAAGATCAGCATTAGATATGACTTTACCAAGACTTCTCATACCATTAACTATATTAGTAAATCTTGTGTACATATCAGTAATAGATTCATTTGGTTCCATACAGAACATCTCATAAGTATGCACTAATATATTAACTTTAGTGTTCTTCACTTGATCGGTACCCTCATGGGTAACTTCAAGTGTCCCATATTTCTTAGGCAGATATGCATGTTGATATCCTATTAAATTTACTAGGATCTAATGTATAGTAAAAGAAATTCATTGCCTTGGCATTGATCTCGGATTGTTTAATGTCATTTTCATCCCAATCCTCTTCGAGCTTTGGGATGGAAACACCATTAATCACTACCGAAAGAATATAAGGACCCTTATCAACTACTTTTCATAAATTGTAATAAATAGAATGCATATAAATTCTCATCTTAGTTTCCAATAAGTATAGTTTGTTCCATTAAAAAATGGTGGTCTATTTGAGGCTTGTCCCTTAACTACACTAGTACCAATTGGGGCTGCCATAGATCTTTACTCAAGACAGTAATGTAAGGGTTTTGTGTAGGGTTCGGTGGCAAGGCGGAAACATAGATTTCAAAATTTTTATCTTTATGAAATCTTCACCAAACCCTTAACCCAAGATCTCCTTAAAATAATTAAAACATATAACATGTATATATAAGATTTAAACTCATATTAAAGTACTAACCTGTATTGCTAAAATCCAAACTTTAAATCTCCACCAGGTGCCCAAATGTTCACCCTCCAATGGTGATCCACATAGAAAAAAATGAAGACTACAATTTCTTGTTCTTGGCTCCTCTTCTTGAATTCTTTTTCAAGAATTCAATTCTTGGAATTTTAGGCTGAAATTTTCTTTCTTGAAAATTTATTTTCTTCCTTCTTTCCTCTTCTTGAATTCTTTTCTTGAATTCCCTTTCTTGAATTCTTTTTCTTGAATTGAATTGGAAGAAGAAATTAAGACAAGTAAAGTCTTAATTCAAGAATGAAAAGAAGAAGAACAGACCCTTCCTTTTTCCTTTCCTTTACAGTTCAAGACCTTCCTCTTATTCTTGTTTAGGGTCAGAGTTTCGATAGAGATTATCTCTGTAAGGGAAACAATACCCAACAAGCATAAAGGGAAGGAGTATTCCGGAGAGTAGGAGAGGAATATGATCTCTGTATTTGATTATCTAAAAAAAAAAAAACCCCGAGAACCCAAACCCTTTTATAGATTTCAGAGGGGCGTTTTCTCAAAACATCGCAACCCTCTAAAACCCCAGGAATCATGATCCCTCATTCCTCACGCATCCCCTCAACCAAAAATCATGATTCTCCAATTTAATTTTCGTTTTTCCGACGAGGAGGACTCTAGGAAAAACTTTAGGAAGAATCGCCACTTTTGAAGACGGACTTGCGACCGAAAAATGATGGATCTTTTTCCTTAATTTTTCTGGCCATCAGATCCAGATCCAAGGATGCCAGACAAGGATCCAAATCACCCCTTTTTCTTGATTTTTCTCTGATGGAATTTCCTTCCCACGCACGTGAAGAGGAGTCCATACGCACATGGACTCTTCTTCTTGGCACGCGTGGGTGAGGAAGGGAGTGGGCGGCTTGGAGAGAGAGTCTCAGTGCACTTGATTTACTTGGGTTCAGCCATGGGTTAGCCCAATGTCCTAAAATTTAAATTAGACCTTAATCTGGTTCAATTAGAACCCAATTAAGCCCAATTCAGAACCAAATTCGAATCTGAATTGAATAGAAATTGGTTCTGCAACACATGCTAGTGTGTTTATCCTGCAAACATGATTTAATTCCAAATTAAATCCTTCATCAATTCTCTTTTGTGTGTGACCCATTGGGTTTCACACCTAGCCAGCAGTAGGTCTGAGTGCTATTTGACTTAATTTGGTTAGATCTCAACTAAGCCAATTTAGGTCAACCCAAACTAGCTCGACTCGGTCAATTAGAATCTAATTCTAATTAACTGATTTGAATTACCATAATTCAATCATATACCTACAAGACAAGATTGATGTCTAGCAACGTATCATGTCTACCCGGAAGATGTGGAATTTTGGTGGAATTACCAAAATACCCTTCAGTGGTGAGTTACCGGGCAATTCAGTCCTTTGATCAACTTGCATCCCGAATATGATTATGAATATGGATACTTGTCAAATCCAATTTCATATTCATCCCTAGCTCAATCTTTATAATGATGATTCATTAATGAACCATTAGAAATTAACTCTAATGTTCATACTTTGATCAAAGATTTCCTGAATCCATCATTTTATCGAAATTAGCTGGATGCAATTTCCTCTTACTAAGGCTGATCAATTCCTTGTTGACCTACTCACAATCTCCATATATAATTCACCATACCCAGTATCACCTCGTGCATGACTCAGTGTCATAATTGATTGCGAACCAAAGTATGGATTCATATATATAAGGTACCATGGTAGTCTCAGGTCAAAGGACCACATGCACTACTCCCACTATGAGAATTATCTATTGACAAACAGATAAGGTTCCATTAGATATTCTCAATCTGGATCAATTCAGTGAACTCATTCTCTAATGAACACTCACATCCTAGTATTAGTGTCAAACACAAGTGACTGTGAGATCAGTCACCCTCATCACAAAGCATATATAGGATGTGCTGGTCTTGCCGGAAACATTGATCCCCAACTCAATGTCCCATCGACCATGAATATTTTAGATTAGGGTTTTAAGGCTTTAGGTCTCACTGGTATGATCTCATCATAACCCTAGAACCATAGCCCTAATCTATGGGGTTCATCATATAATCATAAAGACACAGCGTATGATGAAAATAATGCCTTTATTATAATAACGTCAATTCATTGATTTTGGGATCGAAATACAATATTTCAATTGGCTTTCAGGGCACAATATTTCATTTTGGTGACCAGGGCGGAAGCATGGATTTTAAATATTTATTATGAAACCACTACCAAACGCTTAACCCAAGACCTCCTTACTAGGAATTAAAATATACAAACATGCATATATAATATAAACTAGAGTTTAGGCACAAACCTGAATCACTAGTATCCAATCTGATGAAGAAAACCCTGATTCAGCCTTCTTCTTGACCAGGTGCCCAAACGTTCGCCCTCTATCGGTGATCCACATGAAACTCGGACCAAGGAAGAACTCCTTCTTCAAGTTGCTTGGAGAAGTGGAACTCTTTCGGCAGCCTTTGGTCTATTGACCACTATAAGTGATGGGGGACAGAGGCGATAAGATCGTTGGCGAGCCTAGAAGTCATCTAAATTAGGGTACTATTTTTTTTTGGTATTTTCTTCTCTGGGGGTGGCGAAGGAAAAGTGGGGATGTAGGATAGGAATCTGGATCTCATGGACTTTGGGACTCACCCTAACGAAGAGACCTCTCACCTTTAGGGCATTACACCCTCCTCGATACTTAGAGGTGCTAGGATGGATCTCAAAGGTCACGAGGGGATACAGAAGATGGAATGGGAAGGAGAATAACTAGGGCATCACGCCCATGCCCGAAGGCGAAGGCAAGAAGAATCACTCTTCTAAAAAACTCAAATTCTTTTCTCCAAAAACTTTTTTTTTTACAAAGGACTGAGGGTGGTATTTATAGACCTATCCAACCCACATTTGAATTTGAATACAGGATAAAAAGATAGGGATGACTCAAATTCAAATACAAGATAGGATAAGATAAGCCTATCCATATCTCATCCTAACCAACCAAATCTTAATTCAAAATTAAAACAAAAGATAAATCCCAAACTAATTTATTAAAATCTATGCTTCTCTGGGATCGGTGCTGCTATGGGATCAGTGCTGCACCAGGATCGGTGCTGCTATGGGATCAATGCTACTCCGGGATCAGTGCTGCTTCGGGATCAATGCTGCTCTGAGTTCCCCATCAATAAGATACCCTGTCCTACTGTAGGGCACTAAAGACACTCTCCTAAACCACTCTTGATTTTAGGACAACCCTCCTCTAGGACCCCTTAGGCTTAGGTCCTAAAACAAAGCCTTGTCCTATTAGAAAAGACCTTGTCTTAAATAAAGAAGGAGGGAGAGAGAGACACTCAGAATAATACTTCGATGGAATTCTTTCTTATCAGACTCATTTCACCGCCCCCAATTTATAGATACAAGAGGGGCGTGTGATATGTCCTCCCATCAACTTATCATATATGATTTTTTAAGACCGAAGAGAAGTTATCTGGCTTGAAAAATCATATCTAATAAGCCCATTCATGCACCGAAAGCATTATTCACATCCCTTCTTTTATCTGGATTAATTCTCACATGCCACATGTCAATTACCAGTCCCTAGGAAGCCAAGAGGTTCCTCTTCAATCTCCAAACATCAAAGATTATGAAGAGTGCTGATAGCAAAAGGACTCTCCATTAGAACTGTGCGCCACATGTAGAGGTGCGACTCTTCTTGCACCGCGCGCACCATCCTTCTTCCACGCAAATTTTAAAGAATGTTTACTAGTCAAAACATTGGAAATATAGGTTTCATTGGAAAGAGCATAAAATTTTCATTCTGACCATATAAATTATATTCAAATCAGAGATCTATAGCTCATTCTGTGCCCTTTTGAAGTTAAGGTATCATTTAGGTACCAAGAGTCCCTTGCCATTGGGACTCTTCATGTATGGCACCTAAAATGCCCTTAAATCCAAATTAAAATGAGATTTAGCTCTGATTAGATGAGCCTAACTTAGGACTCAACCTAATTTAGTTTTTCCATAATTAGGTTAGCCCAATTAGCAAGCAACCAGACCCAATCTAATTGGGTTAGGAATTTGGTTAGCCTACATATGCTAGTATGTAATCCGGCTAGCAAATTAGGATCCTATGACCCTAATTAAATCATGAATGACTTCCTTGGCCAAGTCTCTATTGTGTGTGACCCATTGGATTCGATATCTAGCTAGCAGTAGGTTTAGGTTTGAACCGATTCGATCCGATCGAACCCGATTGACCTAATTAGGTCAAATTGGCTCACCTAATTGTCCAATTCAAATCACACATCGAATTGACTCATGAAACCAAATCAATTGGTTCATGAAGACCTACAAGATAAGATTGATGTCTAGCAACATGTCATGCCTACCCGGAAGATGAGGAATTTTGGTGGATTTACCAAAATTCCCTTCAGTGGTGAGTTACCGGGCAATTCAGTCCTTCGATCTACTTGCACCCTGAATATGACTATGGATATGGATACTTATCAAATCCAATTTCATATTCATTCCTTACTCAATCTGATAATGATGATTCATTAATGAACCATTATAAACTATTTCTAATGTTCATACTTTGATTAAAGATTTCCCGAATCTTCATTTGATTGAAATCATTTGGATGCTCTTCCCTCTTACTAGGGTTGATTGATTCCTTTTTGACCTACTCACAACCTCCATATGCAATCCACCATACCCAGTATCACCCCATGCATGACTCAGTGTCATGATTGAGTTGAACCAAAGTATGGATTCATGCATACAAGGTACCATGGTTGTCTCAAATCAAAGGACCACATGCACTACTCCCACTATGAGAACTATCTATTGACAAACAGATAAGGTTCCATTAGATGTTCTCAAGCTAGATCCATTCAGTGAACTCATTCTCTAATGAGCACCCACATCCTAGTATTAGTGTCAAACACAAGTGACTATGAGATCAGTCACCCTCTTCACCAAGCATACATAGGATGTGCTGGTCTTATCGAAAACATTGATCCCCTACTCAATATCCCATCGACCAGGAATATTCTAGATTAGTGTTTTAAGGCTTTAGGTCTTTCTGGTATGATCTCATCATAACCCTAGAGCCATAGCCCTAATCTATGGGATTCATCATATCTTAATAAAATTAATAAGACACAACGTATGATGAAAATAAAATGCCTTTATACATTGATAATGTCAATATACTGGTTTGGAATACAAAAGAAAATCCCATCGAAATACAACATTTCGATTAGTCTTTAGGGCATAATCCTTTCAATCTCCCACTTGCACTAAAGCCAATCGCCTTTAAATTTTAACCCCATACAATCAAGGTGGCGATCAAACTTTCGCTGTGGTAGAGCCTTAGTGAACGAGACTGCTATGTTGTTTTTCGTTTCTACTCTTTTAATGCAGACTTCTTGTCTTTCAATAATCTCTCGAACGAGATGGAAGCGTCTTAGAATGTGCTTTGATTTGTGATGAGCTCTAAGTTCCTTAGCTTGATCGATGGCTCCAGTATTATCACAGTAAAGTGGTAATGGACCTTCATTCTCCGGAACAACGCCCAACTCTAAGATGAACTTCTTCATCTAGACAGCTTCCTTGGCAGTTTCACTAACAGCAATGTATTTTGCCTTAGTTGTTGAGTCAGCTACAGTCTGCTGTATAGAAATCTTCCAGCTTACAGCTCCTCCATTTAGGGTAAAAACATATCCTGAAATAGATTTGCTATCATCTGGATCCGATTGAAAACTAGAATCTAAATAAGCTTCCAGTTTAAGATCAGATCCTTCGTATATCAAAAAAATATCCTTAGTCCTTCTCAAGTACTTAAGAATATTTTTCACAGCCTTCCAGTGATCCTCTCCTGGATCAGCCTGAAATCTGCTTGCTATACCTAAGGCATATGCCACATCAGGCTTGGTACATAACATAGCATACATTATAGATCCTACAGCCGAAGCATAAGCTATAGAACTCATTCTATTTCTTTCTTCAGGTGTCTTAGGAGATATCTTCTTAGAAAGATGTATGCCATGACCAATGGGCAAGTAACCCCTTTTACTTTCTTCTATGCTAAATCTCTTTAGCACTTGGTCAATGTACCTAGACTGGAATAAGCCTAGCATCCTCCTAGATCTATCTCTATAGATCTTGATACCCAGTATATAGGATGCTTCTCCCAAGTCTTTCATGGAAAACTGTTTAGATAACCATACCTTGACTGATTATAACATTGGGATATCATTCCCAATGAGGAGTATGTCATCCATATACAGAACCAAGAAAACTATGTCACTCCTACTAGTCTTCTTGTACACATAAGGTTCATCCTCATTTTTGATAAAGTCAAACTCTTTGACTGTCTTATCAAATCAGATGTTCCAACTCCTGGATGCTTGCTTTAATCCATAAATGGATTTCTTTAGCCTACATACCTGATTAGGTTTAGTCTCCAAGACAAAACCTTCTGGCTGTGACATATAGACCTCTTCCTCAAGGAAACCATTAAGGAATGCGATTTTCATATCCATCTGCCAGATTTCATAATCATGATATGCTGCTATAGCAAGCATGATCCGAATAGATTTGAGCATGGCAACAGGAAAAAATATTTCATCATAATTTATTCCCTGTTTTTGCCTGAAACCCTTAGCCACTATTCTGGCTTTATAAGTTTTGACTTGGCCATTTGCCCCAAACTTTTTTTTATAGACCCATTTGCATCCAATAGGTTTAACACCCTCTAGTGCATCAACCAAAGTCCACACTTGGTTGACATACATGGAGTCCATTTCGGATCTCATGGCTTCCAGCCATCTGTTTGAGTCCCTACTCATGACAGCATCCGTATAGGTTAGAGGCTCATCATTTTCAATGATCCGGGCTTCATTATTTTCAATAATGAACCCATACCTCTCAGGTGCATGATGCACCCTATCAGACCTATGGATAGGAGTGGTGTGTTCTGGTTCTATACTGACTATGTTATCATTTGGTTGAGATGTATCTATTTATTGAACTTCTTCAAGTTCAATATTTCTCCCACTGCCCTTTTGTAGGATGAACTCTTTCTCCAAAAAAGTGGCATGCCTACTGACAAAAACTTTTTGTTCAGTAGGGTGGTAGAACAGATATCCTATACTATCTTTAGGATATCCTACAAATAGACACTTATCTGCTCTAGCATCCATCTTATGTCCAAAATTTCTTTTGACATAGGCTGGACATCCCCATATCTTAAGATACATAAGATTGGATTTCTTATCCCTCCATATCTCATATGGAGTGCTAGAGACAGATTTAGATGGTACTCTATTTAAGATATTAGGCATGATTTCCAAGGCATATCCTTAGAAGAAAACAGGTAACTCTGTGAAGCACATCATGGACCGTACCATATCTAATAAGGTACGGTTCCTCCTTTCATCAACACCATTTAATTATGGTGTGTAAGGAGGGGTCCATTCAGAGATAATCCCCTTTCTTTAAGGTGATCGAGAAACTCGGTGGATAAGTATTCACCTCCTCGATCTGATTGAAGGATTTTAATACTTTTCCCCGTTTGTTTCACTACTATACTTTTATATTCTAAAAATTTATCAAAGGCTTCGGACTTATGTTTCAAAAGATACACAAATCCGTACCTTGAAAAATCATCAATAAATGTGATGAAATAAGAGTATCCACCCTTGGCATAAGTTGTCATAGGTCCACATACATCTGTATGTATGAGTCATAATAACTCAGTTGTCCTTTCTCTATGTCCACTAAATGGAGTCTTGGCCATTTTACCCACGAGACATGATTCACAAGTTCCTAATGATTCATAATCATAAGGATTAAGGAAATTTTCCTTGTATAACTTGCTAATCCTAGTCTCACTAATATGTCCAAGCCGACAGTGCTAGAGTAAAGTATTGTTTACATCATCTCTCTTTCATTTGTTACTTACATGAAGTATATTGTCATTAGTGAATAGAGTTAAAAGATCATTGCAAAATACGCCACAACATATAATTTCATTAGAAAAGCTGATTGAGCAACCATTGCTCATCACATTCATAGTATAACCTTGTCTAAGTAACAAGGGTATAGATATGATATTTCTAATGACCTTAGGCATATAGTAACAATCTCTCATCTCTAAAATCTTTCCCAAAGGTAACTTCAAGATATAAGTCCCTACGGCCTCTGCTTGGATGGACTCTCCTCCAGCACCATAGAGCTCAAAGTCTCCTTCCTTCAATATTCTAAGCCTCTATAGCCCCTGCAATGATTTACAGATATTATGACCACAGGCGGTATCCAATACCCAAGTATATGAAATGGAAGAATCCAATGACAAAATATTATGAACTTCTTTCATACCTTTCGGTGCATCCGATGCACCAGGCTTCACACCTGCAAGGTAAGCCTTGTAGTTCCTCTTCCAATGGCCCGGCTTGCCACAGTGAAAGCAAGTCATCTGTCCGGAGGCCTTCTTTCCTTTCTTCTTCTTGATGCCCCTTTTTGTCTTCAATATCCTCTTGGAACCCATTCTGCCTGACTTATTCTTGTTGATCCCATCCACAAGAAGAAGTGGAGCCTTATTTTTCTTTAAATGACTCTCTGCTATTTTTAACATGTTTAACAGCTCAGGTAAGGAAGTGTTAAGTTTGTTCATAAGATAATTAAGAACAAACTGTGAAAATGACTCCAGGAGTGACTGCAGAATCAAATCCTGATTCAACTCCCCATCCATAACAAAATCCAATTGACCTAATCGAGTGATCAGGTCAATAACCATCAGTACATGCTCTTGTATGGATGTACCTTCTGTCATTCTCGCACGGAACAACTGCTTAAATATCTTATATCTAGCAGTTCGACTATGTTCTCCATATAGCTCTTTTAGATTGAGCAGTATGGAGTTAGTGTCCATGCTATCATGTAGCCTCTGCAACTCATTGGTCATAGAGGCAAGCATGATACATTTGACAGTGAGTGAGTCATTTTGCCACATCCTGTATGTGGTCTTTTCCTCTTGCGAGGCATCTTCCCCTAAAGGTTCCAAGGTAGGGGTATCAAGAATGTAAGAAAGTTTTTCCTGGTTGAGTACTATCTTTAGGTTTCTTAACTAGTCAACATAGTTCGATCCAGTCAATTTATTGGCATCAAGTATACTACGGAGTGAGAGTGAAGAGGCCATTTAATCTACATTAACAAATAACATAACATAAGCAAACAACCAATGTTGACAAAACATAATTAAATTAGGACTTTAACTTAATTAGGTCTCCTACTATTTTATCAAGCATCATAACCCTCTATATGATGATCGAGAAATCCTAATTGGTTTTCTTAGTGGGGTTGAGATCCTAATTCCTTATAAAAGATCTTGTGTGTACACAACAAATCTTTTATAAGTTCAAAGGTAGGAAAACTCTTTCCAATTATATCTTATACAATTCTCAACAAAACCTGGCCTCTAAAATATTAATAGCCTTGTGTGTACACAACAAACTATAATATTTTTAGTTAAGTAAGACCCTTCATTCCTTTATAGTCATGATTGTAATAATAATACCCTTGTGTGTTCACAACAAAGTATTATATTAAATCATGACATAAGCATCAAATGCACCAGGCCAAAATTGTGTTAGTTACCATAATAGGCCTTGTGTGTACACAACAAACCTAATACGGATCATAACATTATAATGACCTGGCATGAAGGAAGGCCTAATGTAGTGAATATTACACTAAGCATATCAATCAATAATTTAGTTAATCTTATTGGCCAGGTAAGTGGGAGAGTAGTGGGAGTCCTCCCGTTGCTTTCCTAGACACCAATAAAAATTGGCCAGGTCAGTCAACAGAACCAATTAAAAACCATGTCCTCTTTACCGATCATGAACAACTTTTCCTAGACACCGAATGATCAACTAATCATCTTGATTATTTTTCTTTTGGTATATGACAGTACAACTTAATATAATTTTAATAGAGGACTTTATTATTAAAATAAGCACATTTTACATATAACCATTCAATCATCCATGCATCATATATCATTTTATAATGTGCCAAGTGTGTCATCTTACTAGGACAACCATCTACCACATAATGGATCCACCATTATACCAGGGCAACCTTATTTTAGTATGATGACTAGAAAACTAAACATATCTCTATATCGGTTAAGGTTTAAGTGAAAACCCTAACCAGTGACGTACATATATGCATAAACATATCAATTATATGTAACTTTAAACTTTTGTAAAGTCCTACAAAATTGGGCAACTTCAAATTTTGTAGAGTCCTACAAAAATGGGCAACCTCAAGAGTCCTACCAAAATAGGCAACCTCAAATTTTGTGTGACTTATCCCTAATAAGGTGGCTCTGATACCACTGCAAGGGTTTTGGTGACCAGGGTGGAAGCATGGATTTCAAAAATTTATTATAAAACCACTACCAAACCCTTATCCCAAGACCTCCTTACTAGGAATTAAAACATGCAAACATGCATATATAATATAAACTCGAGTTTAAGCACCAACCAGAACCGCTAGTATCCAATCCGATGAAGCTGATTCAGCCTTCTTCTCCACCAGGCGCCCAAACGTTCGCCCTCCAACGGTGATCACATGAAACTCGGACCAAGGAAGAACTCTTTCTTCAAGTTGCTTGGAGAAGTGGAACTCTTTGGGCAGCCTTTGATCTATTGACCACTGTAGGACACCCTGTCCTACTGTAGGGCACTAAAGACACTATACTAAACCACTCTTGGTTTTAGGACAACCCTCCTCTAGGACCTCTTAGGCTTATATCCTAAAACAAAGCCTTGTCCTATTAGAAAAGACCTTGTCTTAACAAGACAAGTCTTGTCTTTAAGAAAGGAGGGAGAGAGAGACACTCAGAATAATACTTCAGTGGACTTCTTTCTTATCAAACTCATTTCACTGCCCACTATTTATAGATACAAGAGGGGCGTGTGATATGTCCTCCCATCAACTTATCAGATATGATTTTTCAAGATCGAAGAGAAGTTATCTGGCTTGAAAAATCATATCTAATAAGCCCATTCAAGCACCAAAGGCCTTATTCACATCCATTCTTTTATCTAGACGAATTCTCACTTGCCACATGTCAATTACTAGTCCCTAGAAAGCTAAGAAGTTCCTCTTCAATCTCTAAACATCAAAGATTATGAAGAGTCCTGATAGCAGAAGGACTCTCCATCAGAACCACGTGCCACATGAAGAGTTGAGACTCATCATGCACCACACGCGCCATCCTTCTTCCATGCAAATTTTAAAGAATGTTGACTAGTCAAAAAATAGGCAATATGGGTGTCATTGGAAAGAGCATAAAATTTCCTTTCTGACCATATAAATTATATTCAAATCAGAGATCTATAGCTCATTTTGTGCCCTTTTGAAGTTAAGGTATCATTTAGGTACCATGAGTCCCATGCCATTGGGACTCTTCATGTATGGTGCCTAAAATGACCTTAAATCCAAATTAAAATCAGATTTTGCTCTGATAAGGCTAGCCCCACTTAGGATTCAACCTAATTTAGGTTTCCCATAATTAGGTTAGCCCAATTAGCTAGCAATCGGACCCAATCCAAATGGGTTAGGAATTTGGTTAGCCTACATATGCTAGTATGTAATCCGGCTAACCAATTAGGATCCTATGACCCTAATTAAATCATGAATGACTTCCTTGGCTAAGTCTCTATTATGTATGACCCATTGGGTTCCACATCTAGTCAGCAATAGGTTTATGTTTGAGCCGATTCTTTCCGATCGAACCTGATTGTCCTAATTATGTCAAATTGGCTCACCTAATTGTCCAATTCGAATCACACATCGAATTGACTCATGAAACCAAATCAATTGGTTCATGAAGACCTACAAGACAAAATTGATGTCTAGCAATGTATCATGCCTACCCGGAAGATGAGGAATTTTGGTGAATTTACTAAAATACCCTTCAGTGGTGAGTTACCGGGCAATTCAAACCTTCGATCTACTTGCACCCTGAATATGACTATGGATATAGATACTTGTCAAATCCAATTTCATATTCATTCCTTGCTGAATCTGATAATGATGATTCATTAATGAACCATTAGAAACTATTTCTAATGTTCATAATTTGATCAAAGATTTCCCGAATCTTCATTTGATTGAAATCATCTGGATGCGCTTCTCTCTTACTAGGGTTGATTGATTCCTTTTTGACCTACTCACAACCTCCATATGCAATCCACCATACCCAGTATCACCCCATGCATGACTCAGTGTCATGATTGAGTGTGAACCAAAGTATGGATTCATGCATACAAGGTACCATGGCAGTCTCAGGTCAAAGGACCACATGCAATACTCCCACTATGAGAACTATCTATTGACAAACAGATAAGGTTCCATTAGATGTTCTGAAGCTGGATCCATTCAGTGAACTCATTCTCTAATGAGCACCCATATTCTAGTATTAGTGTCAAACACAAGTGACTGTGAGATCAGTCACCCTCTTCACCAAGCATACATAGGATGTGCTTGTCTTACCGGAAACATTGATCCCCTACTCAATATCCCATCAACCAGGAATATTCTAGATTAGGGTTTTAGGGCTTTAGGTCTCACTAGTATGATCTCATCATAACCCTAGAACCATAGCCCTAATCTATGGGGTTCATCATATCTTAATAAAATTAATAAGACACAGCATATGATGAAAATAAAATGCCTTTATTAATTGATAATGTCAATACACTAGTTTGGGATACAAAAAAAAATCCCATCGAAATACAACATTTTGATTGGCCTTTAGGGCATAATCCTTTCAGGTAAAGCCTATACACCGAGAACAGGGCTCTTATACCACTTGTTGCCCAGTAAGCAACCCAAGAGGGGGGTGAATTGGGTCTCTAAAAAATAATTTGACAAACTATCTTAATAAATCTTGATACTAATCAAAGCTATCCAATTCAATAAATAAGTTAGCAAGGTACTATTAAAACAATTACAATGCTCTAAGATAATAGTGCAGTGAAATTAAAAAGCAATAAATAAAGAGCAAAGAGAGAGAGATCAAGCAATCATAAACACCAAGAACTATAGTGGTTTGGTGCTATACAATGCACCTAAATCCACTCTCCAAGATCCACTTGGAAATTCACTATAATCATAAGATTAAAGCTGATTAGTTTTCTGGGCTCACTAATCAAAACCCTGCTTGTTTTCACAAGGCTTACAAGTCACAACCACACTTGATTTTACGGGCTAACCAAGAACCTAATTGGTTTTCACAGGGCTACCAACAACCTCCCTTGATTTTCTGGGCTAACCAGAAATCTTAGTGGTTTTGCGGGCTAACCACCAACCTAATTAGGTTTCCAAGGCTTACCAAAAACCTCACTTGGTTTTACAATAGGCTAACTAAAAACCCTTACAAGAAATATGATTTAAAAGTAAAGAACCAATGTAAGCTTTCTAAATCAAAGTGAATATCCCGATGTAGCTTGATGTAGAGTTGGTTTGCACTTGTTGATGCCTTTTGAATGCCCAAGAATAGATGATCTTCAATGCCCTTGAAGGATCTTGAATGCTTGAAGGCTTCCTTTTGCTTGAGAGTGGTTGAAACTTCAATGAATTGGAGTTAAAGCTCACTTTTCTTCTTTCTTCTCAAAACTCTTTAATGTTCTTCAATGGTATTCAAACTCTTATGTTTTGATTTGACTTTGGAGCATATAAATACCTTTCTAAGGCCTCAAAATCAATTTCTAGCTGTTATACTTGAAAAACTAGCCATTGGGTGCAATTTGGACGAGTTCTGTATTTGAAAAAACTAACCGTTACTGTTACCAGAACTCCATGTGTCGATACTTTCTCAGTTAAGTTGACACATAAGGTCGACACATGATCTTCTTGAGTTGACACTTAGTTCAAATTAATCCATTCTGATTCTCTAGAAATCTCAAACGTGTCGACACTTTCTCAGTTGAGTCGACACATTGAGTCGACACCTTGCTTTCATGTGTCGACACTTCAGCTGTTCCTTCAACTTCTACAAGTTCCGTGGCTTGAAAGTCTTAGACGATGTGTTGATCCATGTGTCGACACCTTGAGTTGACACTTCAGGTCCATGTGTCGATACTTTATCTGTGCCATTTGAAACATTGCTGTGTACTGACCTGAGTCGACACTTCATCTCCATGTGTCGACACTTCATGTCATGTGTTGACACTTTGAGTCGACACTTCTCTGAAAAATACACAAAAAGTGCTGAATTTAAGCTGGAACAAATTTTTATTTGCCTTAGCCATCCAATCAACTAACTCTTGAGTATCCAAGTCTTCATTTGAACAATCTTTTTGTTAAAACTTGGCTTCTTCAAAATAATTAGGCTTTATCAAATTTTGTGAGCACCTTTTCAATGAAAACACACTCAAGGCAAATCATTAGTCCTCAACTAATACTTAACTATTTTGCTTATCATCAAAATTAATTAATGGAGTCAACATTTCATCATAGTCTACACCTTGTTTTTGTCTAAAACCTTTTGCCACCAGCTTGGTCTTGTAGGTTTCTACTTGACCATCTACTCTTATCTTCTTCTTGAAGACCTACCCTATTGGGTTAATTTCTTCGGGTGGATCTACCAAGGTCCAAACCTGATTAGAATACATGGAGTCCATTTCAGACTTCATGGCACTTAGCCATTTATCGAAGTCTTTTCTCTCGACAGCTTTCGAATAGGTCACAGGATCATCATCCTGAATGATAATGGCCTCATTGTCATCCTTGATGACAAAACCATATTTGAGAGGTGCTCTCCACACTCTCTCTGACCTTCAGAGAGGTGGTGTGTATTTTGGCTATTCTTGCTCTACAGGAACTTCTGGTTAAGGAATTTCACTTGAAGACTCAGCAGGTTTGTTGATTATGTTCTTCACTTAATTCAAGTATAGATTCACTACTTCTTTCCTGGATGAATTCTTGCTCCAAGAATGTAGCATGTCTACTAACAAATACCTTTTGTTCAGTGGCATTATAAAAGAGGTATCCAACACCCTCTTTGGGATAACCAACAAACCTACATTTTTCAGGCCTAGCACTAAACTTATGTCCAAAATTATTCTTGACATAAGCATAGCAACCCCAAATCATTAAGTACTTAAGATATGGTCATTTGCCATTCCATAACTCATATGGAGTGCTAGTCAATAATTTAGATGGTACCCTGTTCAAAATATAGGTAGCAGTTTCCATGGCATATCCCTAGAAAGAAATGGAAAGATTTTTGAAGCTCATCATGGACCTCACCATGTCTAACAATGTGCGATTTCTCCTTTCTGCCACACCATTTAATTGGGGTGTATTAGAAGGGGTCGATTCAGAGATTATGCCTTTGTCCTTAAGATGGTCTAGAAACTCAGACAAGTATTCACCTCCTCGATCAGAACGAAGAGTTTTATAACTTAGTCACCATTTAATTGGGCTTGAGTTGTCATAGGTCCACACACATTAGTATGCACGAGACCTTATAACTTAGTTGCACTATCTCCATGTCCAATGAATGGAGATTTGGTCATTTTATCTTTGAGACAAGATTCACAAGTTTCTAATGATTGAAAATCATAAGGGTCAAAGTAATTATCTTTGACTAACTTGTTTATTCTTGACTCAATAATATGACCTAACCGGCAATGCCAGAGAAATGTGATATTGACATTATCTCTCTTTCTCTTCTTGTTATCAACAAGTAGTATTTCATCATTGAGTTCTAATGTCAGAAGACCATTTATAAAATAACCTTGTCCGAATATTTTATTACAATGAAGAATAAAGCAGCCACTGCTCTTCACATTTATCTCAAATCCTTGTTGTGACAACAAGGGTATTGATACAATGTTTCTTACAATATCCGGTACATAGTAGAATTCTTCCAACTTTAAAGTATTACCCGAAGGTAATAGTAGAAGATAGGTGCCCACAGCTTTAGCATACATGGCTTCTCCACTAGCACCATATAGTTTGAAGTCACCTTTCTTCAATTCTCTAATTCTATGGAGTCCCTATAAAGATTTACAGATATGAGATCCACATGCGGTATCCAATACCCATGAATTAGAAATGGAAGTACTCAATGATAAATTAGTTTGTATCATGTACAAACCTTTAGATGCTCCACTTGCATATCGCTTCACACTTGCAAGATATATCTTGCAATTCTTTTTCTAATGCCCTTGCTTGCCACAATGGAAACAGGCTCCATCATTAACCACCTTCTTGGCTTTCTTCTTCTTCTGGATGCTCCTTTTAGGGTTGAATTTTCTTTTCAAACCCTTTTTATTTGCCTGTTTCTTCTTCTTGTCACTGAAAAGAAGATGATCCTTATCACCTTTTGAATGGCTCTCTGCTGTCTTCAACATATTCAACAGTTCTGGCAAAGATATATTCAGTTTGTTCATGTGATAATTAAGAACAAACTAAGAGAAGGAATCTGGGAGTGATTGCATGATTAAATCCTGATTGAGTTCACCATCCATCACAAACCCTAATTAACCTAATCGGGTGATTAAGTCAATCATTTTTCTTATTCATGCATTGAACAACTACTTCGGTATCTCGTATCGAGTAGCCTTACTTTGCTCTCCATATAGCTCCTTTAAGTTTAGCAATATGGACCGAGGTTCCATTTCTTCATGTTGCCTCTGAAGCTCATTACTCATCGAGGCCAACATGATGCACCTTTTAGTTGTACTATCATTTTGCCATATTTTATATGTGGCAACTTCCTCCTTGGATGCATCCTTTTTGATTGGTTCAGGATTTAGAGAATCCAGAATATAAGAAGGCTTTTCCTGAGTCAAAACTATTCTCAGGTTCCTCAACTAGTCCATATAATTGGGACCGGTTAACTTGTTGGCGTCTAAGATGCCCTACAGTGACAAATTTGAAGCCATAATATATACCCTACATTTAATTAAAGAACAATATAAGCAGACCACTCAAGATGGCATTCATAACTAGATAAGGACTTTATATCTAATTATATCTTCAACTATTTTATTCAAATACCATAACCCTCAATCTATGGTAAGCGAGAAACCTTAGTGGTTTTCTTAGTAGGGTTGAGATTCCAATTCCTCATGAGTGCCTTGTGTTATAAAACAAACACTCATGAGTTCAAAGGTAGGACTTCTTTTTCAATTGCAACCCATGCAATTCTTAATAAAAAATCTGCCTCTAAGACACTTATTATCTTATGTTACGCAACAAACTATAATATCTTAGTTTAGTCAGACCCTTCATTTTTATATAGCCATGATGGAATAATGTTGCCCTTGTGTTACACAACAAAGCAACAATTTCCAACCATGCCATAAAGCACTAAGTGCATCAAGACAAATTTTACATCAAATCCTAGAGTAGGCCTTGTGTTACATAACAAACCTACTATAGTTTTGATATTAATTTGGCTTAATCAATTAGCATTTCTAGGTTATGATTTAGATATGACCAAAATAGCGAGGTAAGTGGAAGGGGTGAGGGGGTCCCCCCATTACTTTTCTTAGACACCAATTGAATTGGCCAGGTCAGACAATGGAACCAATTAAAAATCTCATTCCCTTTACCTTCCCAGAACCACTTGCTTAGACCCCACTTGCTTAGACCCCAACTGGCTGATCAAACCCTAATCAGTTTTGCATGATGATTAAGTTAATACTATGACTAAATATGATTTTTATAAGGACTTTGATGGTCTCATACACATCCTAAATAATCATGATATCATGTTCATAACAAGTATAATAATAGCATATCAATCCAACATATTCATAGTATGATTAACAAGCATATTTATCTTAATATGCAAAAACATAGCATGATTACACAATACTTCGTTCACCTCACTTATTCATGGGATATGGCCACAGCGGCACCCCTACATGCCATAGGAGACCCATTGAATGGGAAGAGAGGGCCTTTAAACCCTACTTGACCCCTATGACCAGATGGCCACGGTGACTAATCCAATCCAATGTAGTTACTAGGATAACACATATTACTTACATGCATTTGAATAGCATCATGCATAGCATCACACAATAACATTCATTATTCATGATAGAATTCACTATCAAATATAGATTAGGGTTTAAGTATAACAACCCCTAACCAATGGTAAGCATCATATTATGATTATCTTACATAATCATGTAACATTTCATTGAACCCTAGTTATTGGCATGCATCAAAACATATGAACAAACTAACTATCTCATGAGCATTTGATCATTCATTTGACCATTAATTTAATGAAATAAGTGTCGCTTTGATACCACTGATGGATTTCTTAAGGGTCTTCTAGCATAAATGTGAAGGTGAAAAGCACCTACACCAAGCATACAATATACAAGAAAAACAGGGCAGAAGATATGCATTTTAAAATAATTTCAAAGCATGCACAGCGGAAGGCTCGATAGATAGATCTAAATGATCTACCGATTTGCTCGCAACAGGATCTAGCATAATAATCTAGCATGAAACATAATATCAAAGCAAGACAAAACTGCAAATATAAAAGTACCATACCTTTATACCAAGAGAAAAGCAATGGAAGGAGGAGGGCGCTCGAGTCACACATGTGTCTGGCCTCTACAAGAAATCCACACCTGGGCTCGACTTTGATCAATTCTCTCAGAGTGCTAGCTCTTTGGGATCCTTGGGCCGATTTTCTTCTTCCGGGAAGATAAGGAGGAGAGATGGAACCCTTTCTCAAGAAGCTCTCTTCCCAAGACCTAGCTTGATTGCTAGGTTACTCATGCCCAATCCATAACCTCACAAACACTTCTCATTCTAGTAAACCATTTTACTTTTCTCTATAGTGGTGTTGTAACCTCTGCAGCCTATAGAATGACAATCATTTATAGGTGCAGGCATGAGATGGAGAAGAAGGAAGGAAGAGAGATGAGGGGAGAGAATGGGGGAGAGGATCAAGGTCATACCAAATGGGTGCAACCCAAAGAGGTAAGTATGACCTTCATACCATAAAATCTTGGAGCCAAAACTGGTTTGAATTCGAAATTCAAACTAGGTCAAAACTTGCCCAAAATCCTTCATGAAATCTTCCCAGAATTTCAGTTCATCGCAGGAAGTGTCGACACCCAAAAATTGCCTAGTGTCGACACTTCAAGTATCAACACCTGCAAAATTTCAAGTATCGACACTTGGAATAAAGTCAATCATATTGACTTCTGGTGACGACAAACAATTTCCAATCATCGATTAGCCACATGATCAGATAGAAATCCTCTATGGTGTGTGACCCCATAGGTTCAAACACTAAACTAGTAGCGCTGGAACATTTTCAGTACCAGTCAAAGTCCTCATCTAGCAATGATACCCAATGTCAGGATAGGTCGAAGATGCAGAGCATCTCACAAGAACCTCTGGCATATGGTTGCCATATAATTCATCCCTTTGACCTCATAATGCAGTGATGACCTAGGGTTCGACTGCCAACCCTAATTTGGTTTATCCAGATCATGTCTCAACCTCACAAGTTCTGTGACTCCTCACAAGAACTACTCAGGCCAAGGTTTTGCTGAATTGAGACATAGTGTGTTATTTACTCCAAACTATTTGGAGAGGTCAATTCCATCTTGATCCACCATCGCTCTACAAGTACTTGACTGTACTCAGAAACCTTTCATCACTGGATTAGAAATCCAGGTAGTCCAGTACTAAAGTATAGTCAGTTGCTTGCAAGCTTCCATGGTGACCTCAGGTCTGAGGGACACATATACCCATATCCCTTCGCGAGCAACCCTTTGATAGAAGGGAGCTTCGCAGATAGTCACGTTTGACATTTCACTTGCATGTCACACCAGTATCTCCACACTCCTTGGTTAAGAGGACAACCAACAAATTTGACATACAACAACCTACACTTGATACATCGTCATCCTATAACAATGTATAATTTGGTTATGAACAGTTTAAGAACAACTTGATATATCCTCGCTATATCAAACAATGTATCTCTAAGAACTCCATCATACAAGAGTTAATTTAAGGAAAACGTAAATACGATGAACATCCAAAATAAATAACTTTTATTTATTAAAATAATTCATATACAAAATACAAAGATAGCACAACCTTCGATAGCCTAAATGATTGGCTTTGGGATACAATTCCCAACAAAACAAACACTAGATTTCAAAAATTTTACACATAAAACCATTATAGGCTAGAAACCCTAATCCCAAGATCCCCTTATTCATATACAACTAATAAGTCACTAATAAGGGTTATGATAAATACCTGGAATGCTGTTTTCCACTCCTTTCCACTAGGCTCACAAGTACAAGCCCTCCAACAGTGATCTACACAAGAATTGACTCAAGGAAGAACTCCTACTATGGTTGCTTGCTTGACTAGGACTCTTTATGACAGCCTTCTGGACCTTCTCTTTTGTAAGACATCCTACCCTGCTATAAGGCACTCTAAGTACTCTCCAAATTTACTCTTGGATCTAGGATTGCCCTACTGTAGGACACACTAGGCTTATGTCTTAAAAACTAAGACTTGTCCTAGCAGGAAAAATCTTGTCTTAAAAGGACAAGTTTTTTGTCTTGAGGAGGAGGGGGGAGAGAGACTATCAGTATTTCTTCCGATGGAAAATCATATATCATACTAAGATTACCACTCCCTATTTGTAAACTTAAGAGGAGCATGTGATATGCCCAATCACTATCTTATCAGATAGGTTTTTTCAAGACCAAAGAGTAGTGATCCGGTTGAGAAATCTTATCTTGATAAAACTCTTCATGCATCTAGGCGCATATCTACATCCCCTCCATTTCTAGACTTAATCCACACTTGCCACATGGCAAGTACCGGTCATTGGGAAGCCAAGAGACATCACTTCAATTCCCAAGCATCGGAGATAATGAAGAGTCCTGACTGTAGAAGGACTCTACCTCATACCGTGTGCCATATGAAGAGTTGTGACTCTTCATGTGTGCGCACTTTTCATTCAATCTCCATGATAATTCAAATATATTTTGACCGGTCAATCAATCCTACGAGGCATGGGGATGTGTTCCAAGAGGAGTCCAGATGAATTCAGCAAGAGAGATTCATCTACAGAAGGACTCTTGGTCCTTTCTGCGCCCTCTTTTCCTTAGTGCGCTCAACCTTGCACCCAAGCATCCCAACCGACTTGGACTCTTGTCCATGTGGAACTAAATGTCCAAAATAAGTCAGATAAAATCTGACATAGGCTGCCTTAATTAAGACATGTCCTAATTTAAGTCTCCCTTAAATTGGTTAATCAATTTAGCAAGTAACTAGACCCAAATCAAATTGGGTTAGGTATTAGGTTAGCCTACACATGCTAGTGTGCAATCTAGCTAACCAATTAGGATCCTGTTGACTCTAGTCTTGATTTTGATGATTGACAAAATGTTTAAGTATATATGAGTACTAATTATGTTTTAAGTGTATTTCTTAGATCTTAGTACTCAACCATGTTGAATGAAGAAATGCTTGTATTTCAGTTGAAAAAGTCCTTAAATTAATGGAAAATCAAATATATGGACTTTGGAATTAATATGAAAGAATTTGAAGATAGTTCAGCAAAGCCGGCACGACAAAATCTCAGTGGCACGCTCCAGAGGTCGACCACTAGAAGTCAACACCTGTCCAGAGGTCGACACCAGAGGTCGACTCATAGCCTGAGAATTCAAAATGGGCAGAACTATGGTACTCTGAACTTTTGCCTAAAATATACTGGAGGTCGACTCATGAGGTCGACACTTGATCCAGAGGTCGACTCATGAGGTCGACTCATGGCATAACGGCTAGTTTTTCTGAACTTCTGATTTGATTTCTAACGGCCATAAACGGCCATATTTTTGAATCTAACGGTCTTGTGGAGTTGTTTCAGCATGAATGAGGTATTTAACCTCCACCAAACTTCAAAAAAGACATGGAGACAAGGTGAAAATGATTAGAGTGAAAGTAAAAAGCCATCAAGCAATTCCAAGCCAAAAAGAGTGAGAAATCCAAGAGATTCCTTAGCCAAAAGCTTTCCATCTTTGAGGAATCCAACTTTCAAGAGTTTGGCATTTAGTGAGGTCAAAGATTCCAAGGGAAAAGGCTTGAAGAGTCTCCATCATGAGCTTCAACAAATTTCTTATTGCTCAAAAAGGAGTTTGTATTGTTTTTATCATTGTATTCAAATTTATTTGTGGTAGGCTAGTTTCAAGGGAATTTGAAACTAGTGTGAGGTTTGTTGGTGAGCCAATTGATAAAACCAACTCGGGTTCCTTGTAAGCCCGAAGCCAAAACAAGTGTGTGAGGTTTGTTGGTGAGCCAATTGATAAAACCAACTAGGGTTGCTTGTAAGCCCGAAGCCAAAACAAGTGAGTGAGGTTTGTTGGTGAGCCAATTGATAAAACCAACTAGGGTTGCTTGTTAGCCCGAAGCCAAAACAAGTGTGTAAGGTTTTGACTTGTGAGCCTGGTAAAACAAGTCGGCTGTAATCTAAAGATTATAGTGAAAATTCCCATGTGGAGCTTGGGGAGTGGATGTAGGTGCTAGGTGCACCGAACCACTATACTTCTTGTGTGTTTGCATTGCTTTACTCTTTATCTTCTTTTGCTCTTTAATTGTTGTTTTATTTCATTGCTTCCGTTGCACAATTACTTGAGCACTATCACTCTTCACCTTTAAACTTGATAGCATATATATTGCTTTAATTTTTAAAATATCCAATTCACCCCCCCTCTTGGGCACCATATCTGGGCAACAAGTGGTATCAGAGCTCGGTGCTCTGATTGAAAATCTAACGATTTTGAGCTAAAGTTCATGGTGACCCTTGTAGGTATTAGTGTTAGACCACCATTTTTCAATGGCATAAATTACATATTTTGGAAAACTCACATGCGCATCCATATTCAATCTATTAGTTATCATCTTTGGAAAACCATTATTAGTGGTCCTCATATTCCTTCCATTTTGGTTAATGGCATTTCCATTCCAAAGCTCGAAGAGGATTGGAATGAATATGACATTAAACAAATTGAACTCAATGCTAAAGCAATGAACTTGCTTTATTGTGCATTGGACTTAAATGAATTTAATAGAGTTTCTACATGCACATCAGCGAAGGAAATATGGGACACACTTGAAGTTACTTATGAGGGTACTCTTCAAGTGAAGAACACTAAAATTAATTTGCTTGTACATTCTTTTGAAATTTTTGAAATGATGCATTATGAATCTATATCTGATATGTTTTCAAGATTTATGACTATTATTAATGAATTAAAAAGTCTTGGCAAAATCTATACTAATGCTGATTTGGTGAACAAAATTCTTAGATCCTTGCCAAAATCATGGGATCCAAAGGTGACGGCGATCCAAGAAGCTAAAGATGTAGAAACCTTACCTTTGGAGGAGCTTATCGGTTCACTCATGGCCTATGAGTTGAACTTATGGCAAAGGATAGTGGAAGCTGATATAGAAAAGAAAATAATAGCTCTCAAGGCCAAAAGGAAATTCAAGGCAATGATGGCAACTTGGAGCAATAGCGAAGATTCAAGTACGGATGATGAAGTTGCCCATCTTTGTTTCATGGCAAATGAGAAAAAGGTATGTGCTAAAAATAATTATGATTTTATCTTTAAAGAATCACATGATGCATCTAATGATCTTGTGCATGAATACAGATTGCTAAAAATTGAGCACAAGAAATTAAATAGGCATGTAGATTCATTTTCTTTTGACAACACCAATCTTGCAAATAAAAATGATGATTTAAATGCCAAGATTGATATTTTGAAAAATGAAAAGAATAATTTTTCTAAAGAAAAAGAATTTTTAGAAAAAGAAAATGTTATTTCAAAAGATTTATGTAAAAAAGTTTTTAATGAGAAAAATATTTTGATTGAGGAAAAGAAGCAAAAACTCTTGAAGAACTTCAATATTCCTGCTTCTTTCAATTCTTCTTATAAATGTGGTTTCAATGCTTATCCTTTTAGAAAAGTTTGGGTTCCAAAAGGAACTATAATTACTAATCATAAAGGACCCAAGAAAGTTTGGGTACCAAAAATGTCCACTTAATTTGTTTTGCAGGAATGTCTTGCAACCCAACATGAAGAAAGGAAGTTCTTGAAAAGAGGTTGTACAAGACAATTTAAAGAAGTGGACAAGCTACATTTTGGACTAAATGGTAAAAGGAAGGATTATGTATATTGGTAAATTCTAAACATCTCCTTCCATAATTAAAATTGTAGATTAATTTTTATTGCATCAATTACTTTGAAAAATTGTTTTAAATAGTTAATTAGAATCAAGTTTGGACTTATCATCATTGGCTATGATCATGAACTTTTTGGTGTTGATGAATTTCATGCTATCATAATTAAATCTATGATTGTAAGACCTTCACTTGATTTTGATTAATGTATTTCATGAAAAATACTTTTAAAGATGCATATTGATTTGAAAAATGTTTTAATTGATTGATTAGAATCAAGCTTAGACTAATAATCATTTGTTATGATCATGACCATTTTGATGTTGATGGATTTCAAGCTCTCATGGTCAAACTTGTGATTATTAGATCTTCACTTGATTTTGATTAATATAATTTCTAAATTATTTCAAGTGAAATGCTATGATTTATATGTTTTTATTTTTGGCATCTATGCATAATCTAGAAATGATTTGGATCAAGTATAGAACTTAGTTAAGGGTTACTTTTAAGAAGAAGGTATGCTTATTGACAAACCTTTGCTCTAATAGCTAGACTTGATATCATATTACTTCTAGCATTTGTATGGATATCAAATCATCTTAAAATGAATTTGAAATAATGCTAAACGTTTTTATGCGATATAAATGTTTTGTATTTTGAAAATCATGAATATCTTGAAAAATTTCAAATCTTGATGCATAAGCTTTCATGTTTTATTCCTGAAATAAATGCATATTTTTAAAGGAGGAATAACATTCAGGAGGAGCATCCAAAGATTTGTTATCATATTTGATGCTTTGAATATCTTGTTGATATCATGCTTTGCCTATATTGCTCTAGTACTCTTCTTGTTTTCAAATCTAATTCTTTGGAGGAGTTACATTCAAATGGTATCATATTCTATTGGCATCAAAAATTTTTTTTTAAGAATTCCTAGTAACCGCTTCGGATTGGGTTAGTCACCATGGCCGTCCGGTCATAGGAGATAAGTAGGGCTTAAAGACCCTCTCTTCCCTTTCAACGGGCTCTCTTATGACGTGTAGGGGTGCCGCTGTGACCTTATCCCATGAACAAGTAAGGCGAATGGATAATATACATCAAATCATTTCTTGCATGTGCTTACATTCTTTGGTATCTTGTTCAATTTATATCATATTCAATTGCCTACTTGAATTCATGCATTGATTTTGATGACCTACTTGCTATTCTTTCCAACTTCATTCCCACTTTGTATTGCCTTTCACCCTTTTTCATGATGTCAAAAAGGGAGAGAAAATTATTAAGTATGAAAAGGGGAAGATTGGATAAACATGAAAAATCTTTTGAGAAATGAAAGAAAATGCAAAAGGGGGAGAAGAATGTTTTTAACTAAAGGAAAGAATTTGTAAGAAGAAAATGCAAAAGGGGGAGAAGAATGTTTTTAACTAAAGGAAAGAATTAGTAAGAAGAAATTTAAAAATTTTGCATATTTTGAAAAATATTTTTTTAAGATTTTTTGGATCATATTTTGAGGGGGAGCTTGGTGCTTATTATTTTAAGCTTACATGTTTATCTTATTGTTAATCTTTTTAAGCTTACCCTATTCATATACTTAAAGGTTTTGTCATCATCAAAAATGGGGAGATTGTTGACTCTAGTCTTGATTTTGATGATTGACAAAATGTTTAAGTATATATGAGTACTAATTATGTTTTAAGTGTATTTCTTAGATCTTAGTACTCAACCATGTTGAATGAAGAAATGCTTGTATTTCAGTTGAAAAAGTCCTTAAATTAATGGAAAATCAAATATATGGACTTTGGAATTAATATGAAAGAATTTGAAGATAGTTCAGCAAAGCCGGCACGACAAAATTTCAGTGGCACGCTCCAGAGGTCGACCACTAGAAGTCAACACCTGTCTAGAGGTCGACACCAAAGGTCGACTCATAGCCTGAGAATTCAAAATGGGCAGAACTATGGTACTCTGAACTTTTGCCTAAAATATACTGGAGGTCGACTCATGAGGTCGACACTTGATCCAGAGGTCGACTCATGGCATAACGGCTAGTTTTTCTGAACTTCTGATTTGATTTCTAACGGCCATAAACGGCCATATTTTTGAATCTAACAGTCTTGTGGAGTTATTTCAGCATGAATGAGATATTTAACCTCCACCAAACTTCAAAAAAGACATGGAGACAAGGTAAAAATGATTAGAGTGAAAGTAAAAAGCCTTCAAGCAATTCCAAGCCAAAAAGAGTAAGAAATCCAAGAGATTCCTTAGCCAAAAGCTTTCCATCTTTGAGGAATCCAACTTTCAAGAGTTTGGCATTTAGTGAGGTCAAAGATTCCAAGGGAAAAGGCTTGAAGAGTCTCCATCAAGAGCTTCAACAAATTTCTTATTGCTCAAAAAGGAGTTTGTATTGTTTTTATCATTGTATTCAAATTCTATTTGTGGTAGGCTAGTTTCAAGGGAATTTGAAACTAGTGTGAGGTTTGTTGGTGAGCCAATTGATAAAACCAACTAGGGTTCCTTGTAAGCCCGAAGCCAAAACAAGTGTGTGAGGTTTGTTGGTGAGCCAATTGATAAAACCAACTAGGGTTGCTTGTAAGCCCGAAGCCAAAACAAGTGAGTGAGGTTTGTTGGTGAGCCAATTGATAAAACCAACTAGGGTTGCTTGTTAGCCCGAAGCCAAAACAAGTGTGTAAGGTTTTGACTTGTGAGCCTGGTAAAACAAGTCGGCTGTAATCTAAAGATTATAGTGAAAATTTCCAAGTGGAGCTTGGGGAGTGGATGTAGGTGCTAGGTGCACCGAACCACTATACTTCTTGTGTGTTTGCATTGCTTTACTCTTTATCTTCTTTTGCTCTTTAATTGTTGTTTTATTTCATTGCTTCCGTTGCACAATTACTTGAGCACTATCACTCTTCACCTTTAAACTTGATAGCACAATGTATATTGCTTTAATTTTTAAAATACCCAATTCACCCCCCCTCTTGGGCACCATATCTGGGCAACAGATCCCATGACCCTAATTAATTTATGGATGACTTCCTTGGTCAACTCCATAACTTGTGTGACTGATGCAGATCAAATAAGATGATGTGATGTGGAAGTAAATTAAGACTTTTTTTTTTTTTTTTGTGTTTTGTTAGAAGTTGGCTTGACTCAAAAACAAGGCTAACTAATATTGAAAGAAGATATGCATTGAAAGAAAGCACAATTCAAAGAGTAGATTATCAGAGTAATAAAGAAGTAGGATCGCTGGGGATTGAGAAACCCCCAGACCTAGGGTTTACTCCTCTTTCAAGAAATAGACGAAGAGAGAAGAGAAAGTTTTATACCAGACTGCGATAGCTCTCTTTGCTTCAATTGAAGGACACTCTCGAGCAGATTGTAGGATACTTGGAGATGGGGTATCTTCGCAATGGATCCTTGGATTGTAGTCCAATGGCAAGGTTGGCCTTCTTCTCGTACTCTGGATCTGGAAAAGATGAAGAACAAGATAAGGATATAAGACACTCAAGGAAGAGACCTTTACCTGGGATAGCGCTGGCACTACTCGAACTTTGAAGATGAGGGAAGAGTATGGAGGTGGTGGTGGAAGATGGAGTGGATTTAGGTTTTGGCTGGTAGGGCGGCGGCTTGCAGATGAAAAGGACCTAGGGCTTGATATAGTGGGCGGTGGCTTGGAGAAGGAGATGGCGGCCTTGAATGAAGTGAGAATAGGGTTTAGGAATTTGGGTGTTGGCGGCTAGGATGATGAAAGGAAATTAGGGTTGGCGGCCAGGGATGAAAGCGGAGCAGGGTTTTGGTAACTTTGAAGATCTCTCACCTCCTCAAGGCTCCAATGAAACCTGGATTTACTCCCTCACGGAGCTCAACACTCAAAGAAGTGCGGAAGAAGAGAACACAAGTTTGCTCAACACAAGAAAAGATTTCATTTACTCATTCTAAATCAAAAGATTACATAAGGGTCCAATATATAGACCTTGCAAGAGAAACAAAATTACACTACTTCCCATGTGGGACTAAACATTCATCCTAAGCATGAAAAACTTTTCCTTGACCGACCAGGCTTCTTTCCTTGGAGTGGGCGGCCTCAAATGCAAGGTGATGGCTTCATATGGCAGGTATGTGGGGCACCTCCTAGTTCTTCTCCTTAAGTCATGGGTTTTCCTTCCATGACTTGCTCTTTCTTGGAAGAAAATACTCATCTCCTAGTCTTTCTCCCCAAGACTAGGCTCCTTCCATTCATAGCCAGGTACTTTAGGCAGGTGTGGGCGCCTACCTTGAAGTCCTCTCCAAGAAAAATCTCCTGCTCCTTTAGGTTGGTTACTTTTGGCAGCTTATGGGTGCCTTCCTTGACTTCTCCTAAGAAAATTTTCTTTCTCTCTTGGGTGTGGGGACCAGGGACACTGGGATGAAATGTGGCACTGATCGGTCCTGGGAGTGTGGCGTCCACTTGCATTTGGCCTTGGAAGAAAAAATGATGCCCTAGGAAATGGCGCCAACCAAGACTTGACTTGGACTTAGACTGAGTCAACATGACTCAATAAAATGAAATGCAGACTCAAAGAAATAAAATAATCTGGTTGACCAGGTCAACCATTATTACAAACCCTAATCTTTGGGCAAGGTCATTTAGAGATCCAGATGGAACCCTGAAGTCTTCTTCTGATTCTGGTGCCCACACCAGTGACCCTTTGGGTTCCACATCTAGCCTTCAGTAGGTATAAATTCAAGCCAATTCGAACCAATCAAACCCGATGACCTAATTTGGTCAAATTGAGCTTACCTAAGTTGCTAATTCGAACTATCCATCGAATTGACTCATGAAACCAATCTAATTGATTCATGAATACCTACAAGATATGATTGATATCTAGCAACATGTCATGCCTACCCAGAAGATGAGGAATTTGGTAAAAAGTACCAACATATCCTTCAGTAGAAAGTTATCATGCAATTCAATCTTTCGATCTCCCATTATCCTGATTAAGTGATGGATATGGATAGATGTAAAACCCTAGTACTTAGTCATTTCAAATCTCTATTCGATAATGAAGACTCATCTAATGACTAATTAGAAACCAATTCTAATCTCATCCTACTTTGATCAAAGACTCCTTGAGTCATCGATTGAAGAGATCACTTGGGATAACAATTTCTCTTACTAGGAATGATCGATTCCTTGTTGGTCCACTCATATCCTTCATACACCTTCCACCATATCCGAGAACACCCGTACATGACTTACTATCATGAATGAGTATGAACCAATATATGGCTTTATGTGCATAAGGAACCATGGTGACCTCAGGTCTAAAGATCACATGCACAACTCCTACTTTGAGATCTATCTTTTGATAAGTAGTAAGAGTTCCATAAGATAGTCCAGGTGTGGATCAGTTAAGTGAACTCATACCCTAATGAGTACCCTTATTCTTGTATTAGTGTCTCTACACAAGTGGCTATGAGACCAACCACCCTCTTAATAGTGCATACATAGGATAAGCTAGTCTTTCCGGACTAATCGATCCCCAAATCGATGGTCCATCAACTAGAAACATTTTAGATTAGGGATTATAGGAACTTAGGTCTCATTATTATGATTTCCATCATAACCCTAATTCCATTTTGCCCCAATCTATGGGGCTAATCATAATCTTTAAGTACGATATAGTAATATGATTAAACTAGATGCCTTTATAAATATATTAAATGTCATACAGGACTTGGAAGATTACAAAAATGCCCTTACATAAGATTGGCATTTAGGACAATTTCCTTTCAATTCAAACCCCAGGTCACTTGTAAATAGTTATCTTAAATTTTATTATTTTAGCTTATTTGGGTTTAGCCCTAAACCCTTAAATTGAGTCGTCTGTAGAAACCCCTGGACCCAACATTGAGTCTGTACAAAAACACCAATTTTAATTGGGCCATAATTATGTTATAATAGTCCAGTATTAGTTAGCCCTTTTTACCAATTATGGTTTATATATAAACCCTATTTATCAGGTTGTGTCAAACCCTATTTAAACCCTTTTGGGCCAAACCCTATTTACCAGCTTAAGCCCTTTTATTTAGTTGGTTATGCCTTTTGATCAATTTGATCAAGTTGGGCTTTTAATTAATTAGTTGGTTAAGTCTTGTAATTGTTAGTTGACTCCTGTAATATAAGAGGGGACCCAATTAAAGACCCCATGTGATACCATGTGCACCCAAGTCAAGACCCATGTGACTCCATGTGCTAGCTCAAGTCACTAGCCATATGACAACCACTTCTTGGCACCACCTTTTCAAGATTTTGGACATCACTTGCCACATCATCTGGGACATCATCACATGACATGTTTGGACATCACTTGCCACCTCATCGGGACAACATCACATGTCAAGTCACTTACCATGGTTAGCCACATGAGAAAGAAATTAGCGGCATTTATTTTTAAGATGAGTAAAGTAAAAGGAGTCCAAGCCTTAGCGCCTCCCCTCATCCTCATTTTGTCGTCCACATGAATAGCGCTTCAACCTCTCTTGGTCACCCATATCCAAAGAGTCCAAATTCAAGATGGGGCTTATCCTTATCCACTTTCAAATGCAAAGAGAAGTCTAGGAGGATTCATGCCAAGAAGAAGGATTAATGATAATTTTGAGAAAGGAATGAGGATGCCTCTTTTCTAATTGTTGCCCAAAGAAGAGTTGATGCCAAAATGAGAAAAGAAGTGTCGCCTCGCCCACTCTGTTTCAAGTGATGTTGTCTACTTCATCTCAACCGATGTTGCCGAAGTGGGAAGCCTTCAAGTCTTGATGCCCCAAGTGGATGAAGAAGAAGAGTTCCATGATGCCAAGACAAGGATTCAAGAGGAGTTGTTTTCCAAGGGAAACCAATGCCAGTCTTTGTAACCCTTACACTACTAGTTGATGGTCTATAAATACCTCATCAACCCCCCCTATATTATTCATTCCACATATATGAAATAAAGCTGACATTCTATCAAATTTTCTTTGCTGTGTCAAGCATCATGGGGTGTGAGGCCCTATTCCTTTATTCTTCAGAGCATCACGGCGTGTGAGTGGTGTGGGCACCAGAATCAAATAGAGGCTCCTCAACCCTCTATGTATCTCTGACTAGGGTTTAGTCTGTTGAGTTTTATAATAAGGCTTCAAGCCTAGGCAATTTTTCTTTAAGTCATGTACTTTTGTTTTAGTCCTATACCTTGGCCAATGTGGTCAAGCAAGGTCAATAAACCATGTATTCAGCTGAATTGGTCCAAGCCCCAGTCTACTTGAAGATTGGGCCCAAGCCTATTTGAAGGAGTGGTTATTGAGTCTAGTCCATTTATTAATGGGCCAAGCCATCTCCCATGCCTTGAAGGATGCCACTTCAGCCCTTAAGCACCACCTCATCCATCCCATGTGGTGCCACATCACAATGACAAGTGGGCGGCCAAGGCATGAAGGAAATGCTGATTTTTATGGACAACATCTCTTGATCCAAGCCTCCCTTTCCTCCCCCTTTCAAGACTCTTTCCAAAGAAGCCATGGGTGGCCAAGGAAGGTCAATGGGCAACGAAGATGTGGGAAGACATGATCCTTGTTTCAAGCCCCCATATCAAGCCTTCTTCCCAATGTGCTTGGTTGGCCATGGAAGAAATTCATTGACCATGGGCACCAATTCAAATCTAGAAGTCAATGAAGATGTGGGAAGACATGATCCTTGTTTCAAGCCCCCATATCAATCCTCCTTCCCAAAGTACTTGGTCGGCCATGGAAGAAATCTCATTGACCAAAGGCACCAACTTGAATCTTGTAGACAACATCGACCATGCAAGCCTCAAATCAAGCCACGCCCAAGCACAAGCAAGATTATGGTCGGCCAAGGGAGATGACAATTGAAATTTATTGTGCCATCTTCATGAAGACTTGTAATATTTTTCATATAAATTTTTAATGGGTCTTAAGGTGCCTATATAAAGGGTCTTACCCCTCCCTTGTATGGTTAATGCTTATGAAATGAAAAAAAGTCTTGTAGAGTTTTCTTCTAGCCCTTGTCTCTTAGACTAGGATATTCGTGAGGGAGATCCTTCGCCTTTAGGTGTCAAGGGGTGTGAGGCCATGAGTTATCATCCCTTCCATGCAAGCCATCTTCCATCTTCAAGTTTGGATGCCATTTGGATGATCCACCTGGGCACCTAGCAAGAAGAAGCCTCCATCACCACTATTCCCATCTCTTTTCCATCCTTTTCTACTTTTTTCTTGATGGTTTCTAACCCCTAACTTGGGTGCTCGCAGGTCCTCCAGGTACTACGGACAACGGAATCGGTCTCCCTTGCCTTCATGACCATCGAACGAAAAGCCGACGAATCCGCAGGGTTGAGGGCTTGATCTTCCAGGCCGCATCCGCAAGAGCGAGTGAACTCGGCATCGGGTGCATCAAAGTTTGCCAAGGTTTGCATCCCTAAGACTCCTAAGTAGATATTGATATGAGAGCTAAGTCCTACGGGGTTTCTCAATCCCGGGGTCCTCTTCTTATCTTTGTTTAGGGGCTACCTGCATGCTAGGAAGTTCTTATCATTCTAAAATCTCTAGATCTGCTTTGCTTGTCTTCGAGAATCTTTCAATCAACTAAAACTTAAAAAAAAATTAAAAAGAAATTCATCTGCAATCTTCAACATGCATTTTAGCATCTTAGTCCCACATCATGTTTGGTATCAGAGCATGGTTAGGACTTAGCATCTTCTTAAGTACTTGGATTGGATGCTACACCATGGAGGTCCGATCATAGGAAAAAAGTAGGGCTGCAAGACCCTCACATCCCATTCCATGGGGATTTCCTATGGTGTGTAGGGGTGCCTATATGATAGAACCTTGAAGGGGAACACAAGAAGATAGGTTTAGATCCTTAAGAAAATGTTTTGCATCTTTTGTTTTTAGCATCTTTAAAAATTCAATAACCCAGTACATGGCCTGTTGTTTTATTTATTTCTATCTGTAGGAACCTCTGATTTTGATGATTTTTATTTTGCTGGATTCTACTTAATTATAGGTATTTTTTAGAATTTCTTTAAATTTTAATTCAATAGGTAGATTTTCTACATGGCTGATTACCTTCTGAGAAAAAATTCAGCTCTGAAATTCCAGTAGGTGCAATTCATGATACTTTAATTTTTTTATATAGTTTATTTTTTGTTGCCCAAAGAGAAATCCAACGGGGAGGTGAATTGGGTCTCTAAAAAATTTAAAGCTAAGCTTGATAATACGAGTAGCAAACTTCACAAGACAAGATATGCAATTCAATTCAACAAGGGACCAAAATTTAAGTGCAATGCTCTAAAGTAATATTGTAGCGGAAATTAAAAACAATAAGAAAAATGTAAAGAGCAAGGAGGGAGAGAACAAGAAATCACAAACACAACAATCTATAGTAGTTCGGTGCCAACAATGCACCTACATCCACTTCTCAAGATCCCCTTGGGAATTCACTATAATTAAACGATTACAGTCGATTAGTTTTCCAGGCTCACTAATCAAAACACTTGTTTTACAAGGCTCGCAAGTCACAACCTCACTTGGTTTTACAGGCTAACCAAGAACCTAATTGGTTTTTACAAGGCTAACCAAAAACCTCCCTTGGTTTTCCGGGCTAACCAAGAACCTTAGTGTTTTGCGGGCTAACCACCATCCTAATTGGTTTTCAAGGCTTACCAATAACCTCACTTGGTTTTCCAATAGGCTAACCAATAACCTTTACAAGATATAAGATGGAGAAATAAAGAACCAATGTAAGCTTTCAATAATAAAGCAAGTAAATCGATGTAGCTCGATGTAGTGTTGCTTTGCTCTTGTTGAAGCCTTTTGAATGCCCAAGATTGAATGATCTTCAATGCTCTTAATAGCTTTAAATGCTTGGAGGCTTTCTTTAGCTTGTGAGTAGTTGAATCTTGAATGAATAGGAGTTAAGGCTCTTCTCTCTTCTTTTCATTCTAAAATCTCTTTGGATATTCAATACCTTTTTGAATAGTTAAATAGTTATTATCTTGATTTGATTTGGAGCCTTTATATACCTTCCCAAGCCTCCAAAATTGAAATCTAGCCATTATACTTGAAAAACTAGCTATTGGAGGGTATTTCAATGAGTTCTATGCTTGAAAAAACTAGCCGTTACTATTGTCAGAACTCCATGTGTCGACACTTCCTCTTCATGTGTCGACACATAATGTCAACACATGTTCTTCTTGAGTCGACATAAGTTCAAACTGCTCCATTCAGATTCTCTGAAAAAATTAGTTGAGTCGATACATTCTCAGTTGAGTCGACATATAAGGTCCACGTGTTGACACATCAACTGTTCCTTCAACTTTTGCAAGTTCTATGGCTCGAAAGTCTCGGCGATGTATTGACCATGTGTTGACACCTTGAGTCGACACATAAGGTCCATGTGTCGACACATCAACTGTTCCATTTGAAACATTGATGCGTACCGGCCTGAGTCGACACTTCTTCTTCATGTGTCGACATATCATGTCATGTGTTGACACCTTGAGTCGACACTTCATTAAAAAATTGCAGAAATTGCTGAACTTGTGTTGGAACATGTTTCCATTTGCCTTAGTCATCCATTCAACCATTTCTTTGAGTGTCCAAGTCTTGTTTTGAGCAGTTATTTCATTCAACCTTGGTTCTTCAACATAAATGTGCTTCTTTAAATTTTGTGAGCATCCTTTCAATGAAAACATACTTAAAGCAAATCATTAGTCCTCAAATTGTACTTAACTGTTTTGCTTATTATCAAAATCAATTAGTGGAGTCAACAATCTCCCCCTTTTTGATGATAACAAAATCCTTAAGTATAAATTGCTTTTAAAAGTAAGGCTTTAAGAGAATTGTTTAAGGTACATAATATTGAAAGCATTAAGTATATCAATCATTACTTAAAGATATAATCATTCAAAACACAAGTAATAGAATTTGAGCTTGTTTCAAAGATAGAGAGTATCAGAACTATGATATACATTTAAATTCATAGAGTGCATGTATCATGATACTTTACAAAGAAGTTTCAGCAATCAGCAAAGCTCCCCCTGAATCCATGATTCATAACCAAATTTATAAAAAAATCTTTTAACACTGAAAGAGGGGTTTTTTAATGATTAAATTTATTTCGAAAGGATTTTCATTGAACGTAAGGTATAGCTCCCCCTTTTCTTAAGAAATTTTGTAAATGATTTTCAATTCAGTTTTTTTTTCTTTTTTTTTTTATAAAAAAAATGCATATACATGTCATTTTTCAAGAATTTTCAAAAATTTGTCATTTATACTTAAATTTCTCACCATCTTACTCCCCCTTTTTTTTATCATTAAAAAGGTAGGAAGTAATGAAAATGAATAGACAAGATATAGTATAGTCATTGAATGTATAAAAGCAATTAAAGACATCATTCATTTGAACAAACACATAGAAATGAGAAAACAAAAAGCTTTTCATATATGTCAGGAACTTGTACATCAAGTACATAATAAAGGTAAAAGTACATATAAGCATGAAAGTAAACTATCTAGAAGTATGAAACTATCTGGAAATATAAAAGTACATGTAAACATCAATGTCCTAATCCTCATCCATTGAGTCATCAGAAGATGAACCAATCTCGATCAGTCCAATATCAGAAGAAGATCGAGCTCGTGGCCATTATGATCGAAGATCTCGAAGTTTGGTCCTAGTCGGTTGAGGAGGGGTACGGCGTCCACATCCTCAACGACGAATATAAGTCCGACCTCTGGATGAAGAAGTAGAGGTGGGAGCTACGTCCTCCGCAAGAACTGAACTAATTGGGTGAATCATCTCAGCAACCACTGGAGAAGGAGTACGATCAAAAGTAGGGCCTGAATCAAGATGCTGAAAGCCGGGTGTATAGAACCTAAGCTCTCGAGTGACTGATAAAGTATGAAGGGTAGGACTATCAAAAGTAGGTGTAACAACTGATGATACAGGCGTATCAAGAATAATAGTATCAGCTATGGAAGGTATCGGTGTATCTACAATAGATGTATCAAGAGTGGGTGTCTGAATGATAGGTGTATGAATGTCATGGGAATCAGCAGTAGGTAAATCAGTAACAAGTATATCAATAACAAGACTAAGAATAGGAATAAGAACTAGAGTGTGATCAACCGATATGGAAGGAGAGGATGGATCAGGAATCGAAACAGGTGAGAAGGATAGGTCAACAACAGGGCTCGCAGGCACATCTTCCATCACCTCCATAACTGGCTCTGACATAAGATCAGCAATATCAAAATGGTCTGAGTCAATCTCCACGTCTCCATCAATATCTCCAATCACTTTATCTCCATCTTCATCTCCAATAGTAGTCTCAACACCAGTGTCGATATCAGCAAAAACATCCACTGGTGCTAGAGCAGGTACATTAATAGAAGTAGGAACAGTGTCTGCAGTAGGAGCACTCATAGAAGATCTGGACAGTGCTGAGAGAATAACCGAAATACCATCACTGAGACCAATGTGGCTCTCTCTCATATCAGCAATAAAGACGTCTAGATGCTGCCTCATGATAAAAACATTAATCTCTATGCATCTAACTCTATCCTTTAGAGTATCTGAAACACCAGGAGTCTCCATCTGCGCTGGCTATGGCTGGGCAGATGTAGAAGGATCAGACTTAGCTGGCTGTGCTGCCGTCTCAGGCTATGTCTCGCTTGGTCCAACCTCACCTGAAAGAATTCGCTCCTCCTCTGCTGTATTCTCATCAATGTCAGCTGCATCCTCGACCTGTCGTAATGTCCACAGTGTCCACTGGCCTCGGACTAAGTGATAACCCATGCGAAGCAACGACCTGATGTCATATACATCGGTATGGATCAAAGTACAATAAGGCTCATCCTGGAAACTAACTCCATACTCCCTGAAAAGTACTGTCAACCCCATGCCATAAGGCAAGCAAGCTACTGACTAGACACCGCCTCAGTAATCTGATGAACCATCAGAACATGAAGACAAATCGACGTCCACTGAATCAGTGAGACCATTACCAACAACTCTCGCTCGGCGATGTAGTCAAATCAACCAGTCTTCGGCAGAAGAATCCGGACAACTATATGATGTAGTAGTCTCATCTCCGCAAATAGTCTCGATGCTAGAATAGTGGCTCTCTCTGGTAAGATATCGGACTCAAAAATGCACCGGAGGCCACTAACTCTATCCATCAGACTGTCAATAACTGATCCAGCCATGGGTATATCCCACACTCGGCTCAAAATCTTTGATGAAATGGGGATATCCCATCCTCTAACCTGTGCAACCAAACCATCTGATCCGCTGGCAAGTGATCCGTAGAACTCTTTCATCAACCCGGGATAGTATCTCTCGCTAAGCGAACAAAAAGAGGCCAAACCAGTATGTCTAATCCAATCTCCAATCCTGAAATGCTACCTGTCTAAGAAGGAGAAGTCCACTCGGCATCCTCCAACCACTGTCTTGGAGCTCATCCGGCTAGTAGGAGTAAACAACGGTTGTGCAGGCCGATCTGGAGCCCTAGACTCGTGTCGTGCCTTCGTGCTCTGCTCCTCTTCATGCTATGTTGACGAGGTCGGCAAATGACTTGTTTGCGAGGACCCATTGTCAACAATCAAAGATTTGGCAAGGTTTTTGGTAGAAATAAGGAGTTTCTAGGGTTTATGAGCTAAAACCTAGGAGGAAATCCAACAAAAATGACCATCGAACCTTCAAATCCGAGAAAATGGTGGGTAAAAGCAAGGAAATGAGAGGATGAACAGGATGGATACCTGGAATCGAGGTGTCGGTTCGGAGGAGAATGAAATTTGGGGGAAAAACTGTTTGGAAACCCTTAAAATCTCAGTTTGCCATCGGTCATGTGTCGGCTCATGCATGTGTCGACACATCAACTTAAAAAAACTGAAAAGTTGAGAATTTCTCTAAATGATCAAAATCAATTCAAATAACATTTTTTGGAGTCAAATTAACAATGATTAATCATGATTTATCATAAATAGGGTTTAATAGATCTAATTTGAGTCAAATTGGAGGAAAGATTTAATCAAATGGATTGATGATCCTAAGCTCTCTTCTAATCATACAGAATCGATCTTCCAAGAGAGGTTTAGTTAAAATATCAGCTAATTAAAATTTAGTACATATAAATTCAAGCAAAATATCATTGTTTTCAACATGATCTCTAATAAAGTGATGCCTAATTTCAATGTGCTTGCTCCTAAAGTGTTGAACAGGATTTTTAGTCAAGCAAATAGCACTGATATTATCACATTTAATAGGAGTTCTAGCTAACTTGATTCCAAAGTCTTCAAGTTGTTGCTTAATCCACAAGATTTGAGAACAATAACTTCTTGCTGTAATATACTCAGTCTCAGTTGTGGATAGTGCATCTGAAGTTTGTTTCTTGCTAAACCATGAGATTAAATTAACCCCAAGAAATTGGCAAGTTCCACTAGTACTCATTCTATCTAATCTACAACCAGCAAAGTCTGTATCAGAATATCCAATCAATTCAGCAAAAGAATTTCTAGCATACCACAAACTAATACTAATAGTACCAGATAGATATCTAATAATGCGCTTAACAGCCATAAGATGTGATTCCTTAGGTTCAGACTGATATCTAGCACACATGCAAACACTGAACATAATATCTGGTCTACTAGTAGTCAGATACAGTAAAGAGCCTATCATGCCTCTGTATAATTTTTAATCTACAGATTTACCATTTTCATCTTTATCTAGTTTACATGAGGGGCTCATAAGCGTACCTATTGGCTTAGTAGTCTCTATCACAAACTTTTTGATAATTTTTCTTTTGTACTTAGCTTGGTTGATGAAGATACCATCTAAAGTTTGCTTGATCTGGAGTTCGAGAAAGAAATTTAGTTCACCCATCATACTTATCTCGAACTCATCCTACATAAGCTTAGCAAACTCTTGACAAAGAATTTCATTAGTAGTACTGAAAATGATGTCATCAACATATATTTGTACAACTAACAAATCATAATCTTTCCTTTCAAAAATAGTGTTTTGTCAACATTTCCTCTAGAAAATTCATTTTCAATAAGAAATTTGCTTAACCTTTCATACCATGGTCTAGGTGCTTGCTTCAATCCATAAAGTACTTTGTGCAGTTTGAAAACATGATCAGGATGTGCATGATTTTCAAAACTATGTGGTTGTTCAACAAAGACCTTTTTATTTATAAAAATATTTAAGAAAGCAATCTTAACATCCATTTGAAATAATTTGAAGTTCATAAAGAAGGCAAATGCTAACCATAGTCTAATTGCTTCAAGTCTAGCAACAGGAGCAAAGGTTTCATCAAATTCAATCCCTTCCTCCTGATTGTAGCCTTTAGCAACTAGCCTAGCTTTATTTATAATGACAATACCATTTTTATCTAATTTATTTTTAAATACCCATTTAGTGCCAATAATTGAAACATTAGATGGTATTTCTACAAGTGTCCAAACATAATTTCTGTCAAATTGTATTAGTTCTTCTTGCATAGAATTGATCCAATTAGAGTCTTTTTTAGCTTCTTTAAAATATTTAGGTTCTACTTGAGATACAGAAGCAATATAGTCACATTCATTTCTAATAGAAGCTCGAGTTCTTAACCCTTTAGATGGATCACCTAAAATTAATTCCTTAGGGAGTCCATGAGCATACCTCCACTCCTTAGGTAGATCTTGATGCATTGGAGTGTCATCTTCTTTCTCACCCTTGTCTTGATTTCTTCATTTCGTTGAGCTTGATCATCCAATGTCAGCTTCTGAAGTTTGTCAGCACCTGTACATTCATCAGATGTATCCTTTTTTTTTGAGAATTTGTTAGTAGATTCTTCAAATACAACATGTACTGACTCTTCTACAACTAATGTCCATTTGTTAAATACTCTGTATGCCATGCTTGATGTAGAGTATCATAAGAAGATACCTTCATCAGACTTGGCATCGAACTTCCCTAGATGATCTTTTCCATTATTCAAAATAAAATATTTACAACCAAAAACTCGAAAATATTTCAAAGTTGGTTTTCTTTGGTTTCAAAGCTCATATGGAGTTTTCTTTAAAATAGGGCGTATCAAAACTCGATTCAAAACATAACAGGCTGTATTTATAGCTTCAGCCTAAAAATACCTTGGCAAATTATTTTCACAAAGCATAGTGCATGCCATTTCTTATAAAGTACGATTTTTCCTTTCTACTGTCCCATTATTTTAAGGTGTTCTAGGTGCAGAGAAATTATGTTCTATGCCTTTTTCATTACAAATGTTTTTGAAATCTTGATTTTCAAATTCGGTTTCATGATCACTATGAATACAAAGGACTGAAACACCTTTTTTGTTTGAAACTTTTCTATAAAACTTTACAAATATAGAAAATGATTCATCTTGTTGTGCTAAAAATAAAACCAAAGTAAATCTCGAAAAATCATCCACGATATCTAATCCATATCTCTTGCCTTTTAGACTTGATGTTCTAATTGGTCCAAAGAGATCCATATGGAGTAGTTCAAGTGGTCTACTAGTAGTTACAAATCCTTTTGGTTTAAAAGAAGTTTTGACTTGTTTTCCAAATTGACATGCTTGGCAAATTCTATCTTTTTCAAAATGATTTCAGGTAAATCTCTAACTAAATTCTTTTTGCAAAGTTTTGAAATAAGGTACATACTAGCAAGCCCTAACCTTCTATGCCATAACCAACTAGTCTCTTCCTTGGTATAATTCATTGCAACAAGGCATTCTCCATTAGGCAAAGATAGATCATCGAGATCAACTAGATAAATATTTTCATGCCTTTTTCCAATGAATTGTACTCCATTTATATCTGGACTAGAAATCATGCAATAAGATGATTTAAAGACTACTTGAAAATCTTTATCACAAAACTGACTAATGCTCAAAAGATTATACTTTAAACCATCTACTAAAAGTACATTACTGATACTATTAGAAGGAGTTATGTGAACCTTACCAATTCCAATGATTTTACCTTTACCATTATCACCGAAGGTCACACTCCCTCCATTCAAAGCATCAAGAGAAGTGAATTGCTTCACATCTCCAGTCATTTGCCTTGAGCAACCACTATCAAGATACCAAATTCGTTTGTTTTCCTTGGTTGCAAGACACACCTGCAATAAGATCAAGCTTTATTTTTAGGTACCCAAGCTAACTTGGGTCCTTTCGGGTTAGCATTCAAAATGGTTCCTTTTGGAACCCACACTTTACCAAAAGACATGATTTTTCTAAAATTACATTAATAAGATTTATGACCTAATTTTCTACAAGTAAAACAAGTAATACTAGATGATGCAGGTACAAAAAGTTTTTGAAATACTTTTGTTTCTTTTATGGTTTATATCCTAAACCTGCCTTGTTAAAAATAGCTCTTTGATTATTTAAAAGTAAATTCAACTTTTCTGAACTATAAGTGAATTTGTTAACAAAAGGTTTTAATTTTTCAAGTTTATTTTTGTGTTTAGTATTTTCAAGTTCTAAATCCTTGTTTTTCTTTAAAAGCTCATTGTTAGAAACAATTTGTTTAGGCCTTTTTAAAACTTCATTTTCCATAACTAAAGCATTATTTTTCTTTTCCAAAACATCTAGTTTAGATTTCAAAGTACTAACATCATTAAGTAAGGAGTTGTTTTCTAAAGAAAAATAGTTTGCATGCTTTTTTATTTTCTTATTTTTAGATAAAACTAATTTATAATCATGCATGAGCTCTTTGAAAGCACTTCTAAGTTCATCAAAAGTAAAATCAACTTTAGAGTCGGAACATACCTCTTCATTGTCCTGATGTGCCATGAAGCAGAGATTTGTAGTTTCAGTCTGCTCTTCCTCTGAATTGGAGTCTTCACTATCACTCCACGTGGCCACCATGGCTTTCTTCCTTAGTTTATTCCTTGATTTCTTGAGGAGAGGACAATCAAATTTATAGTGTCCGGGCTTCTTGCATTCGAAGAATATAGATACTTCCTTCTACTTTTCCTTTTCTTTCTCTTTTCTTTTTCCTTTCCCTTTTCCTTGGATTGAAATTTTTTCTTGTAGGAAAACTTCCTTCACTTCATAAATCTTCTAAATTTTCGAGCAAGGAGGGCTTCTTCGCCTTCTTCTTCTTCATCATCATCGGACACATCAATCGAGGATTCTTCTTGAACATTTGATTTAAAAGAGATCCCCTTCTTCTTTTTATCCAAGTCCATTGATTTCTGTTTCAAGTCAAGCTCATAGGTCATGAGCGATCCTACTAGCTACTCAAGTGGAAGCTTGTCCACATCTTTGCTTCTTGAATTGCGGTCACCTTTGGATCCCACATCGTCGGAAGTGACCTAAGAACTTTGTTCACAAGATCATCATTAGATATGACTTTAACAAGACTTCTCATAACATTTACAATATTTGTAAAACGTGTATACATATCGATGATAGATTCATTTGGTTCCATTTGGAACATCTCGTATGTGTGCACTAACATATTGATCTTAGTGTTCTTCACTTGATCGGTACCCTCACGGATAACTTCAAGTGTATCCCATATTTCTTTGGCGGACATGCATGCAGATATCCTATTAAACTTACTAGGATCTAATGCAGAATACAAGAGATTCATTGCCTTAGCATTTATATCAAATTGTTTAATATCATTTTCATCCCAATCCCCTTCAAGTTTTGGGATGGAAACACCATTAACCACCACCAAAAGAATATGAGGACCCTTGTCAACAAATTTCCACAAATTATAATCTATAGAATGCATATAAATTCTCATCCTAGTTTTCCAATAAGTATAATTTGTTCCATTAAAAAATGGAGGTCTATTTGAGGCTTGTCCCTCAACTACACTAGTACCAATTGGGTTTGCCATAGATCTTTACTCAAGGTGGTAAAGCCTATAGAGCAACAAGGCTCTGATACCACTTGCTGCCCAGAGAGCAACACAAGAAGGTGGGGTGAATTGGGTCTCTAAAAAATTTAAAGCTAAGCTTGATAAAACGAGTAGCTCTATATCTTCACAAGACAAGATATGTAATTCAATTCAACAAGGTACTAAAATTTAAGTGAAATGCTCTAAAGTAATAGTGCAGCGAAAATTAAAAGCAATAAGCAAAACGTAAAGAGTAAGGAGGGAGAGAACAAACAATCACAAACACAACAATCTACAGTGGTTCGTGCCAACAATGCACCTACATCCACTCCCCAAGATCCCCTTGGGAATTCATTATAAACAAACAATTACAGCCGATTAATTTTCTGGGCTCACTAATCAAAACTTGACTTATTTTACAAGGCTCACAGGTCACAACCTCACTTGGTTTTACGGGCTAACCAAGAACCTAATTTGTTTTCACAAGGCTAACCAAAACCCTTCCTTGGTTTTCCGGGCTAACCAAGAACCTTAGTGGTTTTGCAGGCTAACCACCAGCCTAATAGGTTTTCAAGGCTTACCAATAACCTCACTTGGTTTTCTAATAGGCTAACCAATAACCTTTACAAGATATAAGATGAAGAAATAAAGAACCAATGTAAGCTTTCAATAATAAAGCAAGTCAATGTAGCTCGATGTAGTATTGCTTTGCTCTTGTTGAAGCCTTTCGAATGCCCAAGATTGAATGATCTTCAATGCTCTTGATGGCTTTAAATGCTTGGAGGCTTCCTTTCGCTTGTGAGTGGTTGAACCTTGAATGAATAGGAGTTAAGGCTCTTCTCTCTTCTTTTCTCTCTAAAATTTCTTTGGATATTCAATACCTTTTTGAATAGTTGAATAGTTGTTGTCTTGATTTGATTTGTAGCCTTTATATACTTGTCCAAGCCTCCAAAACCAAAATCTAGCCATTATACTTGAAAAACAAGCCGTTGGAGGGCATTTGGGCGAGTTTTGTGCTTGAAAAAACTAGCCTTTATTGTTGTCAGAACTCCATGTGTCGACACTTCCTTTTTATGTGTTGATACATAATGTCGACACATGTTCTTCTTGAGTTGACACAAGTTAAAACTGCTCCATTTAGATTCTCTAAAAAAATTAGTTGAGTCGACACATTCTCAGTTGAGTCGACACATTGAGTCGACACATAAGGTCCATGTGTTGACACATCAACTGTTCCTTCAACTTTTGCAAGTTCTGTGGCTTGAAAGTCTCAAGCGATGTGTTGACCCATATGTTGACACCTTGAATCGACATATAAGGTCCATGTATCGACACATCAACTGTCCCATTTGAAGCATTGCTGCGTATCGACCTGAGTCGACACTTCTTCTTCATATGTCGACACATCATGTCATGTGTCGACACCTTGAGTCGACACTTCATTAAAAAATTACAGAAATTGCTGAACTTGTGATAGAACATATTTCATTTGCCTTAGTCATCCATTCAACCATTTCTTTGAGTGTCCAAGTCTTGTTTTGAGCAGTCATTTCATTCAACCTTGGTTCTTCAACATAAATGTGCTTCCTAAAATTTTGTGAGCATTCTTTCAATGAAAACATACTTAAAGCAAATCATTAGTCCTCAAATTATACTTAACTATTTTGCTTATCATCAAAATCAATTAGTGGAGTCTACAATTTTGCATTTAGGTTCATATTTTGTTATTTTCAGCATCTTATTTTCTGCTATCATACATCAAAAATTCAAAATACAAAAACTTAGATACATTTCATTAGATCATTTGTATGCCATCATTTTCATAATTAACTTAAGGGCATCAATATCATAAGATAAGGGAAAAAAGTCATTACCTTTCCTTAGCCCAAAAACAACCACCCTTGCATTTCAAACCCAAATCTAATCTAAAATCTAGTAGCAACTTAATAGATTAAGGACACCCACGAGTCAGGTTTAACCACTTTGGGGAAGCTGGTGCATGTAACCCATCAATTGGTACCAGGAGGCTGGTGTCTAAGGCAAGAGGTTTAGCGTCAAATGACCTAAGCAGTATTGTGGTTCTTTAATTGGGTCCTTATGAAAGCAAGGGGGGCCTCTCACACTCCCACCTCTTACCTAGCCGGTGAAAGGGCTAGTTGTTGTGTTGTGTCTTCTACGTTAACCCACTCTGATTGAACTCCTAGGTCTAGTAAACCAATAGCACCATTCGTTGTGTGTTGTATGTCGACCAGGTCAGGAGCCCCGTATCACCCGCATCACACTCATTCAGATGAACCTATGGATAACTGCAAGTATCAACTTAGGCTCATAGTTGAGCAGCTTGCCAAGTTGACCCAAAGAGCTAATAGATTGGAAACAAGGCTAGGAATTCTAGAGAGGACCCGGGAGCCTCACACTAAACCAGAGTTTGAATCACCTCCCCACCCTAGGAGATCCCTCAACATGATCCCTCCTTAGAGGTTGAGCCCATAATAGTTCCACACCCTAACCCAGCCCTAGAGGTCCATCCTAGGAGACCCAATCATGAGATCATGGACCAGGTTAAAAGAGGATCTAATAGCCTAAAAGAAAGGTAGCTAGGAGTTAACTTGATCAAGGCCAAGGAGTTAGAGAAGGAGAATATTGAGGGAACCTCTACCACAAAAGAGATTCATGAACCAACCCAGAGAGAAGAACCTTCTAAAAAATTTCAGGGAGAAAAGATTGAACCCACTAAGAATTTAAGTGAAGAAACCCCTGAGCCTATTAAGGAATCCAAAGAAGACATCTATGAATCAAGTATAGTGGAGAAGTGTGATGAAGATGGACCCAAGGTTGAAATCATCGAGGAACTCATTGAAAAAGATCCTGAACCCATGATAAAATTTGAAGGAGTGATTGAGCCAGGATCAAACATAGTCGATGAAAGTGAAGGTTCGCAAGTATTGCCCATAAAAGAGGTCCAGGAATAAGTCCTTAAGGAACAACCCTACGAAGTAGACATTAGTTTACAGGACTTTCAAGATATTCTTAAGTACCTAAGAAGGACTAAAGATATTTTTCTTATTTATGGAGGATTAGAGTTGAAACTAGAAGGATATACAGATTCAAGTTTTCAATAAGATCCAGATGATAGCAAATCCATATCTGGGTATGTCTTCACCCTATATGGTGGTGCAGTAAGTTGGAAGAGTACAAAGCAGCCAACCGTAGCTGACTCAGTCACTGAGGCAGAATACATAGCTGCAAGTGAAGCCATGAAGGAAGCTGTTTGGATGAAGAAATTCATCATGAAATTGGGTGTGGTTCTTGAAATACAATAGCCAGTGCTGCTATATTGTGATAACACTGGAGCTATTGCACAAGCAAAAGAACCAAGGTCTCATCATAAGTCCAAGCACATCCTAAGATGTTTCCACCTCGTTCAAGAAATCATAGAAAGACAAGATGTTATTATTGAACGAGTTGATACTAAGAACAATATAGCAGACCCATTCACTAAAGCATTACCTCAGCCACAATTTGATCGCCACTTAGATCGTATGGGTATATAGTAAAAGGGTGATTGGCTTTAGTGCAAGTGGGAGATTGAAAGGAAAGTGCCCTAAAAGCCAATCTTATGTAAGGGCATTTTTGTAATCTTTCAACTCCTGTATGATATTTAATATATTAACAAAGGCATATTGTTTCATCATATTACTGTGTCTTGTTTAGAGATTATGATGAACCCCATAGGTTATGGCAAATGGAATTAGGGTTATGATGGATATCATGATAGTGAGACCTAAGTTTCTTTAAATCCTAACCTAAAATGTTCCTAGTCGGTGGACCATCGATTCGAGGATCGATAAGTCCGGAAAGACTAGCTTATCCTATGTATGCTCTGATAAGAGTGTGGTTGGTCTCACATCTACTTGTATAGAGATACTAATACAAGGATAAGGGTGCTCATTAGAGTATGAGTTCACTAAACTGATCCGCACCGAGACTATCTTATGGAAGCCTTACTACTTGTCAAAAGATAGATCTCGAAGTAGGAGTTGTGCATGTGATCTTTAGACCTGAGGTCACCATGGTTCCTTGTGCACACTAAGCCATGTTTTGGATCATACTCATTCATGACATTAAGTTATGTACAGGGTGTTCTCATATATGGTGGAAGGTGTACGAAGGATATGAGTGGACCAACAAGGAATCGATCATTCCTGATAAGAGGAATTGTTATCCCAAGAGATCTCTTGGATTGATTACTCAAGGAGTCTTTGATCAAAGTAGGATGAGATTAGAAGTTGTTTCTAATCAGTCATCAGCTGAGTCTTTATTTTCAAATAGACATTTGAAATGACTAAGTGCTAGGGTTTGACATTTATTTATATCCATTACTTAATTAGGATAATGGAAGATCGAAAGATTGAATTGCACGGTAACTTTCTACTGAAGGGTATTTCGATAATTTCTACAAATTTTCTCATATTCTGGGTAGGCATGACAAATTTCTCAATGTCAATCATGTCTTGTAGACATTCATGGACCAATTTGATTAGTTTCATGAGTCAATTCGATGGATAGATCGAATTGGCAATTTAGGTCAGCTCAATTTGACCTAATTAGGTCAATCGGGTTCGATTGGTTTGAATCGGCTAAACCTAAACCTACTACTGGCTAGATGTGGAACCCAAAGGATCACACACATTAGGGAGTTGACCAAGGAAGTCATACATGATTTAATTAGGATCATGGGATCCTAATTTGTTAGCTAGATTGCACACAAGCATGTGTAGGCTAACCTAATTCCTAACCCAAGTCGATTTGGGTCTAGTTGCTTGCTATTTTGTTTAACCAATTTAAGAGAGACTTAAATTGGGTTATGTCTAGGTTAAGACAAACTTTATCAGGTTTTATCCTGATTTAGTTGGACATGGAACGCCACTTGGACTAGAGTCCAAGTTGGGATGGACTCCTTGGGCGCATATGTGCATGCGCCAAGGAATGGATCGCAGAAAAGGACCAAGAGTCCTTCTGCAGATGAATCACTTTAGCTGATTCATCTGGGGCTCTCTTGGCACATATCCCAACGCCCCTTAGGATTATTTTTGACCGGTAAACACCTTTTAAATTGGCATGAAAAAGGTTTGAAAGGGAATGCGCACATGAAGAGATGCGTCTCTTCATTTGGTGCATAGTTTGAAGAAGTGTCCTTCTGCTATCAGGACTCTTCAAATTCTTTGATGCTTGGAGATTGAAGTGGTGCCTCTTGGCTTCCTAGGGACCGGTACTTTCCATGTGGCAAGTTAGAAATCACTTGGGAATAAGAAGGGATGCGAATATGTGACTTGGTGCATGAATCAACTTATTGAATATGACTTTTCAAGCCACATAACTTCTCTTGGGTCTTGAAAAATCATATCTAATAAGTTGATGGCTGGGCATATCACACGCCCTTCCTAACATTATAAATAGGGGTAGTGTTATGGGTTTCTGAAAAGTTCCACCATAGTTTTTTATTCTGAGTGTTATACCTTCCTCCCTCCTTAAGACAAACCTTGTCTCTTTAAGACAAGGTTGTTCTTACTATGACAAGTCTTAGGATTTAAGACATAAGCCTAGAGTATCCTATAGGAAGGCAATCCCAAATCAAAGAGTGGTTTTGGAAAGCATTTAGAGTACCCTACAAGAGGGTAGGGTGTCCTACAAAGGTCAAAGTCCAGAAGGCAGTCAAGAGGAGTCCTAGTCAAGCAAGCAACTGAAGTAGGAATTCTTCCTTGGGTCAATTCCTATGTGGATCACTATTGGAGGGTTTACACTTGTGAGCCTTGTAGAAAGAAGTGGAAAATAGTGTTCCAGGTATTTATCATGAACCATATTAGTGTTATATTAGTTGTATATGAATGTGGGGATCCTGGGATAAGGGTTTCTAGCCAATAAGGGTTTTTCTTCTTTATGCAAAATTTTGAAATTCAATGCATCATACATGCTTGATGACCCTTAAGAAACCAATCAGATGCCTGGTCTTGGATGAGGGTGGCCTAGCAGCGAGGAGGGCATCTTGGCTTGAGGGAGGAGAGAGATTTGCAGGGTTGGCTAGGGTTTGTAAAACTAGAGCACTCAAATCTCACACACACTTCCAAAGAACACAATTGTCACAAGAAAATTCACCAGAGTTTTAATTCATGAATAAGAGATTATCTTACAAGAGGGGGAGGGATGGGGTATTTATAGACTCACCCATGGCCCTTTCCCTATCAAAATTGGATTACAAGTTTGTATGGGACAAGGTGTACAAGGTTTAACTAGAATTAGGAGTACAAAGTTTGATTTAAATTAGGAGGCCTAAATTCTAGTAGGACTTGGACATTAGACTCCTTGTAGAACTTGGAAGCTTTGACTTTTCTTCTTGGGCTTGGGCTAGGATGAAATCCTCTTAGGCTGCTTTGACTTTTCCACTCCCTGCTGGGCTTGGATGAAATCTTCTTTGACTAGGTCAAAGCTTGGGCATCTTCGACTAGGTCAAAGGCTTGGGCACTAATTGTAGTGGGCCTGGGGGGGTGCCATGGGCTTGAGGACATGGACCTGGGCACCACTTCCTTGGGGATCTGGATTGGGTGCCATTCATCATGTGAGCTTGTGGGCTTGAGGTACCTAGGGCCTGGTATACTAGGGTGCCATCTCTTGGAGTGCTTGGGTGGCATGAAGTAAGTCCAAATATTAGGCTGGTGACTTGGGTGTGGGTCCAAGGATCCTCCTCTTGAATAAAATTACATGGACACAAAAAGGCCTAACTAACAAGACTCAAAATAGGCCTAAATAAATAAATGGACTCACTAAACATATAAATAGAACTCAATGGACTAAACAAGGAACTTCAACTGACTTAGTGAACCTAACTAGCTCACTTAATTTCAGGCTCACAAAATTTGGACTTCATTATAGGACTTAACAAAAACTGATCAACAAATGACTTAGAGGACAAATTGAAGCATGAAGTCTATGTATGATCTGATGTCCCCATCAATTCTCTTGGGGTGGGAGGAACTCGATACTATCGAATAAGAAGGTCGATCTTGTTCAGGTACTGCTCTGATGGTTCTGGGTTAAGGCATTGTGGATCCTCTCGCATGATCCATGATTCCTCAGATCTTGGTCAACCTTGCCAATGAACCAAGTGACATGGAAGCCTTTGATATGGGTACTAGTGGCTTGGTCATCCAGGATATGCTCAATCATTCCTCTCACAGGCTAATTTAATGGTGGACACTCAGGGTTGGGTTCGCTCTAAAAAAAAGGGTCAGGCTCAAAACTTACTGGGTATCATTACTAGCCCCCTATACTCTACTAAGTCTGAGATATTGAAGGTTGAGCTTAATGCCTAATTAGATAACTCAGGCACTAGGTCCAACTCTCTTTATCACTTTGATGGATCTAGCTTACAGGTATGTTGCCTAAATTGTTACAAAATTTTCCTAGAGAACTCTTAGACTCCTTTTGAGAATTAACCATATTTTTATAAAAACATTGCTTACATTAATCTTATGATGAATTCCATGCAAATCTCTAATCATGTAGTGCAAAACTCATAACAACACCTAATGACATGTAGGCAAATGACTCTTGCCAACACTTATTGATATGGAAATTTGACTAAACCCTAAGCTATGACTGTGGGTTTGACCCTTTGTCAGGAGGGTGACATGCAGATAAAAATGGTGCATGGACTCCTATTAGGTGCCATAGGGTCCTATAAAAGTAAGATGCAAACATGACATGCTCAATGAATGAATGCAGTATACAAACTTCTACAAAATGCAATCTAGTGGTTAGAGAAACATGAGAAGCTTCAAAAAAGGGAAGAAAATAAGATGTAGGTTCAGGGTTAGCTTGGTAGGATAGAAAGTAAGAAAAGGTTTTGGGGTTGATTGGATAGAATAGGATATAAGAAAAATTGTCAGGGATTAGTCCTAGACTAATGAGGTTGACCTTATGGGTTGAGGTTTACATACAGGGTTTGTATAATGGAAGAATGGATCACTAATTTTAGGGAAGAGATCTTTAATGGGAACTATAAGAGGGGATTCATCCTGAAGGTACTGATAAGCCAAATCCTCAATAAAGTCTTCTGGTTCATGAAATTTAGGACTAGTCTCTATAATTGGGCTTTCTTCTAGTGGCTCCTCAAGTAAGATTCTAATAGTAGTATCTGGGTTCTCTTCCTCTAACTTGTCATCCACTACAGGTTTAGTTTGGGTGTTGTCAGGGTCAACTAATTTTGTGTTGGTTTCAGTCTGGGTAAGGTCAGGGTCAACTAATTCTATGTTGGCTTCAGTTTATGTATGGTCAAGATCAACTAATTCTAGATTGGTTTTAGTTTGGTTATGGTCAGGGTTAACTAGTTCTAGGTCATCTATAGGTATCTCTTCTTCTTCTTTCTCATACTAATCCACTAAGCTCACATCAGCTTCATACACATCCTCTTCAATGTCCTTCTTGTGAACCAGTGGGGTGGTAGGAGGGGGTTGGCTAAGGAAAAACTGGCTAGTGTCTGGGATGGCTGGGGTGGGTCGACTAAGAGGTTCCTGACTAATACTAGGCTCATATCTAGGGGTATTGGTCCTATGGGATTCAGGCTAACTAGGGAAAACCTAACGGGCACTAGGCTGATACCTAAAGGTTATGGGTTCATAGGATCTAGATTCATAAGACCTTGGTTTATAGGATCTGGATTCATAAAACCTGGGTTCATAGGAGTTAGGGTCATAGGGTCAGGGTGCATAGGATCTGGGTTCAAGCAAAATTGATGCATGGAGCAATGAAGGGTACTTCTCTCTAAGTCTGTTTCTCACAGCCTTCAATGTGGCTATGGGGACTGACCCTTTTTGTCTAGTAACTATCTCAAAATACAGAGCTATGCCTCCTTTCCAATCAAGATAATCCTCAAAATCAAGATCTTGGTCTATGAAGTCATATTAGGCCTCCTATGATTAGAATCCTAGATTTGGTCAGGATGTGGGGCTCTCCTAGGGTTGGGCTCTAAGTATGGGTCATGGTATTGGGCTTTCCTAGGGTTAGACTCGGGATTGGGTCTACGATAGGTTTTAGGGATTCTCTCTAGGTTTTCTAATTTGTCTTCTACCTAGTCAAACCTTTGGGTTAATTGGGAACTTAGCTAGTTTTGGGATTGGGTCAGTTGGACTGGTTAATCTGGGTGGTTAATTGGGTAGTGGATTGGAAATTCGGTTGGTTTATCTGGTCAAATCATTCTGTCATGGCTTTTATGAAGATCTCAAAGTTGGATTCCATGGCTGAGCTAGGTTGGGGCTTAGACTATTGATATTTGGTTCCTAACCTAATGGTCATGTAATCAATCACTCAAAATGGTATGGTGCAGTAAGCATGCAAGGATCAGTCGTTCTATGGTTTGCTAGACCTAGAGCCAAAATTAAGTGGGTCGACTCAACTTACACCCAACTCAATAACTAATTCTTCCATTTTCCAGGTAGGGGGTGGGAGTGTGGGAGGCCCCCCTGCTTTCATAGGGACCCATTTAAAGAACCACAATACCACTTAGGTCGTTTGACTCTGGACCACCAGCCTTAGACACCAGTTTCCAATAATAGTTGGAGAATTGAGTGCACTAGTTCCCTCACTAGACTCGGACTCTACCTGTTGGTGTCCCTAGCTCACTAGAGCAAATTAAGTTGCTAGTTGATTTTAATTAAGGGTTTAGATATGGATGCAAGGTGGTTGTTTTGGGCCCAGGATATGTAATGAAATCCTGCCCTGATCTGAGATAGAGAGAGTGCCCTTAAGATTAGATTAGATGTGATGATGCACAATCAATTAACCTAATGCAATCTGATAACAAAACATAAAGTAAAAATTTTTTTGTCTCTTTTTATGAGGTGGCAACTTAAATTTGAGTATTTTAAGTTATCAAACAAAATTGGCTTGGGTTTGGGTGGGTTTGGATGTAAGTTAGGTTTGGTTTAGTCAGCTATGCAGGAATCACAAAAACTGAAATTGTGGATCTAATTTGATGCAAAAAGTAACAGTTTTAAATGTAGAAAAAATCTAAACATTTTACATAACAGAGAAAGACGTGTGTGGATGCTTCCTACCATATTTCATGCAAAAGAAAAAATGGTATGATGATGCAAAACCTAGGGATTGTAACTGGGTGCAGTAAAACATAGGATTTTGGTTAGGGTTTCTAATATGAAGTTTTTTTTGTAATTTTCAATTCTGTAAAATCTGAGAAAAATATCAGTAAAATAGAGGACTCAATAGAGGTGACTTGATTTAAATTTCAAAAAAAAAAAAAAGAATACCTAAGATGATGAAATACATCAAGGTGTAGACTCCTAACATAGGATTCAATAGTGCAGAAATTTAAGATAACAGTTAGGGTTTGAATTATGAATTTTTTTGATGGACTGTTTAAATCTGAAAAACTCCACAAAATCTCAAAAAACAGAGGACAAAACAGAGATAAATTACCATGAAAATCAAAGAAAAAAAATAATTTTTGATGGGGGAAACAATCCTATGTTTTGACTAGTTACATAGAAAATAGCATGTAGAAATCTAGACTATGATACATGAACATACCCTAAACTGTGCTCTGATATCGAAATTGATGAGGGATGAGATTCTAATATGATGCATGACGATATGCAAGGGATGAACATGAACGAAATCAAATTAAAGCAGGAAAATATTTTCAAGTTTTTTTATGGTTTGATTCCCGAAACCAGTCTAGATTAGGTTAGGGTTATCCTATATCAATTAGCATCCTACCCACATGCTAGATTAATCAAAGAGAAAAGATAATCATGATCCTAGGTCTAAGAAGGCTTATTAGGAGCATGTTCAATCTTCAAAAATCAGACAAAAAGAGATGGAATTAGGATTAACATACCATGCAATGATTTCTTGTTGCTGTAAAAGAGATTGCTCCGCTCAAATTGGTGCCTGGATGTCCCAGTCACTTTCCCACGAATCTAACAATTTTTTATCAGATTGGTTCGGGGTCAAAGAAGAATTCATAAAGAGAGTGTGGCACCGAAGGGATCTTGCAAACATCAGGGGTTAGTGTCAAGGATGATGGGAAAAATATGAAAATGGAAAAAAGATGGAAGAGGCGAAGGGAAGGGCTATTGGAGAGGCTGGCGGTCTGCTTGAGAAGATGGATGCTTGGTCTTGGATGAGGGCGGCCTAGCAGAAAAGAGGGTGTCTTGGCTTGAGGGAGGAGAGAAATTAGCGGGGGAGGCTAGGGTTTGTAAAGCTAGGGCACTCAAATCTCACACACTTCCAAAGAACACAATTATCATAAGAAAATTCACCAGAGTTTTAATTCATAAATAAGAGATCATCTTACAAGATGGGAAGGGGTGGGGTATTTATAGGTTCACCCAGTACCCTTTCCCTATCAAAATTGTATTACAAGTTTGTATGGGGCAAGGAGTACAAGGTTTAACTAGAATTAGGAGTACAAAGTTTGATTTCAATTAGGAGGCCTAAATTCTAGTAGGTCTTGGACATTGGACTCCTTATAGAACTTGGAAGCTTTGACTTTTTTCCATGGACTTGGGCTGGGATGAAATCCTCTTGGGCTGCTTTGACTTTTTCACTCCCGGTGGGCTTGGATGAAATCTTCTTTGACCAGGTCAAAGCCTGGGCATCTTGGACTGGGTCAAAGGCTTGGGCACCAATTGTAGTGGGACTGGGAGGGGAGGGCACCATGGGCTTGAGGACTTGAACCTGGGTGCCACTTCCTTGGGGATCTGGACTGGGCGCCATTCATCTTGTAAGCTTATGGGCCTGAGGCACCTAGGGCCTCGTATACTGGGGTGCCATCTTCTTTAGTGCTTAGGCGGCATGAAGGAAGTCCAGATGTTGGGCTGGTGACCTGAGTGTGGGTCCAAGGATTTTTCTCTTGAATAAAATTACATGGACTCAAAAAGGCCTAATTGACAAGACTCAAAATAGGTCTAAATAAATAAATAGACTAACTAAACAGATAAACAAGACTCGATGGACTAAATAAGAAACTTCAACTGACTTAGTGAACCCGATTGGCTCACTTTATTACAGGACTCACAAAATTTGGACTTCATTATAGGACTTAACAAAAATTGACCAACACATGTTTAGAGGACAAATTGAAGCGTGAAGTCTATGTCTGATCTATTGTCCCCATCATAGCTTGAAGAGATTCTTCAAAAGTTAAAGGGGTCTTTTGGAACTCTGGATGATACGGGGAGATACCGAATCTCTTTTACTATCTATAACATGCATAAGCATGATGGAGCTTTGATGACTAATCATGTAATGTACATGATCGAGTTATTTGAGCATTTGGGCAAACTCAAATGTCCTTTGCATGAGCAACTTGGCAAGGATGCAATTCTGAATTCTCTTCCCCCTTCCTACCAGGTCTTTCTTGATAATTTTAGAATTAATAGGCCTATAGTGAACTATCATGGGATAGGTTACTATAGACTTATGAGAGAGACCACAACCTCAATAAGGGGTTAGTGAATATGGTGGGAAGTTCTAGAGCAAGATGTCGTCCCTTCGAGAAAGGGAAGAAGAAGAAAAAAAATAAGAAGGTGCTTAGTGCTGGGCCAAGTCAGACTAGGAGGGTAAAGGCTGACAAGAATAAGGTAGAGTGCTTCTTCTGCAAGAAGCCGGGTCATTGGAAGTAGAACTGTTCTGCTTACCTTGCTACTTTAGACTCGAAAAGGCAAAGGAAGGGAAAGCAGCAAGGTGTTGCTGGTCAAAGTATTTATATGATAAATCCTTGAAGTTTTTCATTTATGATACTATTAGCTGGGTATTGGATACCGGAAGTCCTTATCACATTTGCAATTCTTTGTAAGGACTTCAAGTTAGTAGGAAATTCGAAAGTGGTGAAAAGTTCCTGAATGTTAGGAATGGAAGTGAAGCTCCAGTTCTGGCGTTGAGAACTGTTTCTTTGTTTTTCGAGTCTTGTACTATCATTCTTAATGAATATCATTTCTGTCCTTTTTTGGTGAATATCATTTCTATTGGCCTATTGGCCAATGATGGTTATGAATTATCAATAAAGAAAGATATCTGTTACATCACTTTAAATGGTTCTAATATGATGAATGGACAAGTGAAGAATGGTGTATATGTACTGTCACAGCCTGTTATTATATTGTACACTGCTAATAAATGCCCTAGGTTTGATAAGGTCAGTTATATTTATCTCTGGTACTGTAGACTAGGTCATATAAACAATAATAGGATAAATAAGTTGGTGGGAGAAGGTCTCCTAAATATCACTGAGAGTGAATCTTTACTAACTTGTGAATCTTGTCTTCTTGGAAAAATGACCAAGTCACCTTTTACTGGAAAGGGTGAAAGAGCTAGTGATATTCTAAGTCTAGTAATACTGATGTATGTGGACCTATGAATATCAGTGCAAGAGGTAGATATAGTTATTTCATTACGTTTATAGATGATCTTTTGAGATACGGTTATGTCTACCTCATGAGACATAAATCTGAATCGTTTAAAATGTTTAAACGTTATCATAATGAAGTTGAAAAGCAAACTGGGAAGTTTATTAAAACCCTTCGATCAGATCGAGGTGGTGAATATATTTTCAGTGAGTTTCTGACTTATCTTGAAGAGAATGGGATTTTCTTTCAATGGACTCCTTCGGGGACACCTCAGTTAAATGGTGTGTCTGAAAGGAGGAATCGAACTCTGTTGGACATGGTTCGATCTATGATGGGCTTAGCTAGTCTGCCTAAATCCTTTATGGGATTTGCTCTTGAATCAGCATCCTACCTTCTAAATAGAGTTCCAAATAAGTCCGTTGACAAAACACCATATGACATATGGACTGGACGCAAGCCAACTCTCTCTCACCTTCGGGTTTGGGGGTGTCCAGCTTATGTTAAACGTTTGGAGATGGATAAACAAGGACCTAAGTTTGATAGGTGTCTTTTTGTTGGGTATCATAAAGAATCCAAAGGGTATTATTTCTATCTGCTTGTGGAACAAAAGTTATTCGCCAGTCTTAGGGCAACCTTTTTAGAAAGGGAATACCTTGGTGAAGGCACTCAAGCTGCTGAGATTGAACTTGAGGAAGTTCAACAGATAGAAGAACCTTCTCACTCTAAGACCACTATAGAACCGGATTTGATTCGATCAAATCTAGAGCCCCTAGTGCAGCCATTAAGGAGATTCGATAAAGTACCACATCAATCAGACAGATACGATGGTTTCTTGGTTCAGGACGGTGATCCTATTGAACTCAATGAGAACAAATAGGATCCGATCACCTATATGGATGCAGTGACAAGGTTTGATTCTGAGTCATGGCTAGGAGCCATGAAATACAAAATGGAGTCCATGGAAATCAACAATGTATGAACATTGGTTGATCCACCTGAAGGGATAAAATCTATTAGGAGCAAGTGGATCTTCAAGTGAATGCGGGGTGCAAATGGGCAAGTGGAGACCTATAAAGCTCGTCTGGTTGCCAAGAAGTATCATTAGCATTATGGTATTGACTATGACGAGACATTTTCTACTGTGGTAATGCTCAAGTCCATTCAGATTATGCTTGCTTTAGCAGCAAATTTAGATTATGAAATCTGGCAAATGGATGTCTGAATAGATTTCCTAAATGGTGAGCTGGAAGAAGAGGTGTATATGATGCAGCTTGAAGGGTTCATATCCATAGATGAGTCTAAAGTATGCAAGCTTCAGAGGTCCATCTATGGACTGAAGTAGCCTTCTCGGAGTTGGAACATGCATTTTGATAAATGTATCAAGACGTATGGCTCCGTTAGGAATGGAGAGGAACCTTGTATATATAAGTGGGCAAATGGTTATGTAGTTATATTTCTTGTTTTGTATGTGGATGATATTTTCTTAATCGAGAATGACATTCTAGCATTACAAGGAATAAATGTCTAGCTTTCATCTCAATTCTCTATGAAAGACATGGGTGAAGCCTCATTCATACGGGTATGAAGATCTATAGAGATAGATCTAAGAGTCTTTTAGGACTGTCCCAATCTATGTACATAGATATTGTGCTAAAGCGGTTCAACATGGAGAATTTCAAAAGGGGCAATCTTCCGATAGGTCATGGAATTACTCTTTCTAAGAAGGATTATGCGACAACTCCTGAGGAAAGAGAGCATATGAGTAGGATTCCATATGCTTCGTTAATGGGTTCTATTATGTATGCTATGCTATGTACTAGACCAGATATGGCATACTTATTAGGGATAGTGAGCAGATACCAGTCTGACCTAGGTAAAGCTCATTTGAAAGTTGTTAAGAACATCATTAAGTATTTGAGAAATACTAAGGACCAATGCCTTATTTATGGAGATTCTGACTTAAAAATTGTAGGGTATACTAACTTTAGTTTTTAGTCAAATGGAGATGATTGTAAGAGTGTGTCTGGTTTTGTGTTTATCCTTAATGGTGGAGCTTTTTGCTGAAAAAATTCTAAGCAGCATACAGTGGCTGATTCTGTTTGCAAGGCAGATATATTATAGCATCGGTGCAGCAAAGGAGGATGTGTGGTTATGGAAATTCTTAAGCGAGCTGGGAGTAGCAACTTCTTTGGATGGCCCTATTCTGGTGTATTGTAACAGCACTGGAGCTATAGCTCAGGCCAAAGAGCCGAAATCACATCAGCGGACCAAGCATATTCTGCATCGCTATCACCTTGTCCAGGAGATTATTGAACGAGGTGACATCGAGCTTCTGAAGATCGATGGTAAGGAGAACTAGACCGACCCCTTCACTAAAGCTATTGGAATTCAAGAGTTCGACGATTGCAAATGGAAGATGGGAATTAGATTCTATTTTGATTGGCTTTAGTCTAGGTGAGAGTTGTTGTGAATTATGTCCCAAAGCCAATAATCTAGGCTATAGATGGTCATGCGACTCATGTATATGTATATGAATTATTGAATTGAATAAAAAAATTATTCTGGTTGTTCATCACATGTCATCTTCCTAATTGAACTCTTGTGTGATGATATCCTTTGAGCTACCTTGTATGTGATATAGAGAGGATGCATCGTGTAGTTCATATACTGGTTCACGACCAAAGGATATGCTATTTCAGGATGATGGTGTATCGAGAGTAGGTCGTTGATGTCATATCTATTGGTTGTCCTCTAAACCAAGTAGCCTGGAGATGCTGGTATGATATCAGGTATTGTGTTTGATACTTCACTAAACGTGACTCTCATGCAAGATTCTCTTTCTGCCAAAGAGAAGTCTTGCATTAGAATGTGGACATAAATTATTTCTCTGACATGAGATCAGTATGGTAGCTCGCAAGCAACTCACTGTGCTTAGGTGGCGGACTACCCAGATTTCTAATCCGGTGATGGAAGGTTGCTGGGTATAGTCAATTACTTGTATAGTGGTAGTAGGATCAAGATAGAATTAATCTCTTCAAATGGTTTGGATTGAATGCTTAATATGCCTCAATTGAGAAAGACCTTGGCCAGGGCATTCCCTGTAATGAGTTACAAGGATTCTTTGTTTGAGACATATTGAGATGGACTGATTAGGGTTGGGCTGTTTAACCCTATGCCATCCAGAGCATTTGGAGATTAAAGGAATAAGTTCATTGATATTCCATATTCGATAGGTTCATGTTGCTCTGCAACCTTCAACCTATCTGGATGCTGGGTGTCATTGCTAGATGGCAACTTTGGCTGGTACTGGAAATGTTCCTGTGTTACCAGTTTAGTGTTTGAAACTATGGGGTCACATACTTAGGGTTTCTTTTTGCTTTGTTGGCATGCAAACGATTGAAAATTATTTTGGACTCATTTGACAAGGTGTTGTCAAACCTGTGTTCAAGCTGACTCATTTGGATTAGTCCACTCAAGTCGAGTCGACTTGAATGGTCGAGTCGACTCATCTGATGGACTGCTAAAACTCGAGAATGCTTCATTAAATGCTGTAATGGTTATGGGATTTAATGCTAGGTATTTCAAGTTTTAATAGTTATTGTTGCTGAATTCCAGTGGACTTCATAACCTCCCTGGAATCTCAAGAGACCCCAAAACTGCTCATTAATCTCTCATTATGTCCACTTAATTATTTTGAGGGCTGCTATTATAAAAGTAGGGCTGAAGAAGGTGAAAAGTTCACATTCGACATTTAACATTCCCACTCCAGATTTGGATCAAGGTTGAGACTCTGCCAAGAAAATTTCTATGATAGAGATCTTGCTTGATCCTTGAGAGATTGCGAGATTTGATCTCCGAGATAGAGTGAGTTTAGGTTTTGGGATTCTTGTGTGTATACCTTCTGTTGAAGGCTTGGGACAGGGAATCGGGAAGGGGTTCTCAAGCATCTTTGTTCCAGTACCACTGCAATAACACCCCTTTAAGGAGTTGAAGGAGTCCGCACATCTTCAAGGAGTTGAAGGAGTCACTATTGCCATCAGTATTTTCGGTGAGGCTAGCACCTTGAAGGAAGGAGAAGAAACCGTGCTACACGGTGTGAACCACCCGTAGAGGCGGTGTGCGTGCATCTCTCGTAGAGCCAGATCTTCTTCTTTGCAGGCAGACCCAGAGCTCTTCCCACAGTTTGTTGCAACCTTTGGTGAACGTCACTAAGGATGTCTTTATTTTATGTATGACATAATTATCATTGATGCATCATTGTTTGATTTCTGGAATGGTTCTATTTTTTATACAATGTTTGCATGATTTCATATTTACATTACTCTAGATGCATCAAGATCCTGGTAGGGGCTTGTGTTAATTATATTAATATCTACAAAAAAATGGTTTTATCATTTTCCGTTGCTGCATACCTTTAGAAAAGTTTTAAAATGCATGTATCGCCCCTTAGGAACTGTTCCTTTCAATGAGATGTTGCAAGGTATTGATGGGGTTGGGCCAAATAATAGAGCATGGTGATGAACTCAATTATGGCTTTACTTATGTGTTAATAGTGGGTCTGGCTTAACTAATGATTGGGCTAATAACTAGGCATAATGAGGCTTCATGACCTCGAGATCGAGTTGCTCAATATGCTTTGGAAGTATTGGATAAGAGTTATCTACTCATTAGCTATAGCATCACCATTAACCAGGCATGGTGAGGTACCATATATCTATGGGATCGTGTACCCACTAGAACTCTAGTTGTATAGGAGTTTTCACATCTTTACTGATGAGTATAAGAGATCTAAGAAAATAGTGAAAGTTCTTATTACTTTTTAAAGTCCCTAAAATAAATAATTGATTAAGTATAAACATCTAACTAGAATCTTTTTTTTCTTCAGATAATAATGTCAGCTTAAATTTCCTTAGCCCAAAACCTTGATTGTAACCATTTAATCGAGTCTAATCATAAGGACTAGATTGAGAATTTAAGAATGGTTATTAATTCTGAAGATTTAGGGTATATTTTAGATCAAGATAGAAAAGGGACCTTAAAGAGTTCAAGAAATCTAATGTACCTGGAGAGTCTAAAGAAAATGGGTTGACACACCTTTAGAAGGTATACCAAATGTGCTCATTATTGAAATAAACCTTACAGTTTCTTTTACTTCTAGTTGGGTCATAGACTCTGCTTCTAGTGCATATTTGTGCACTTTAATATAGGGTTTAATAGAATGTAGAAGGTTGAGAGAAGGTGAAGTGATCCTTCGAGTTAGTAATGGTGCAAGAGTTGTGGCTATTGCTGTTGGTACCTACCCTCTTCGATTACTATTTGATATTTGTTTAATACTTAGAGACTGTTACTTTGTAACTATTGCTAGCAGAAATTTAATTTATGTATTAATTTTAGCATAGAAAGAATATAGTTTTAATTTTAATAAGGATCATTTCTCTATTTATTTTGAAAATAAGTTTGTTGTGCATGGCTTTATGATTAACAATCTTACCATATACATGCTAATATGTCAGTTAATGTCAACAAGCAATCAGTGAGTACCGTAGGATACAAAAGACCTAAAGATGACCTTAACAAAAAGTATATGTGGCACCTTAGACTTGGTGACATTAGAAAGGACATGATTAACAAACTAAAAAAGGATGGGGTCTTAGATTCAGTCAATTCTGAGTCATGCCTAGTTTATGAGTCTTGCCTTCAAGGAAAAATGATCAAATTATCCTTTATGGGACATGGGGAGAGAGCTACTGAGGTACTTGCCTTGGTATACACTAATGTGTTGGGCCTATTTGATGTGCAGGCCAGGGATGGTTATCAATACTTCATTATCTTTATTGATGATTATTCATGATTCGGATATGTGTTTCTTATGAGACACAATTCTGAAGCATTTGAAAAGTTTAAAGAACTCAAATATGAAATAAAGAAGCAAACAAGAAAATCTCTTAAGGTTCTCCAATCAGATCGAGGAGGTGAATACTTTAGAAGAAATTTTTGGATTATCTCAAGGATAATGGCATGGTCTCACATTGGACTCTTTCTAGTATGCCTCAGCTTAACGGGGTATCAAAAATGAAAAATAATATCTTATTGGATAGGGTTCGGTCCATGATGAGCTTCACTGATCTACCCTTATTTCTTTGGGGATACACCCCACTTACTATATCTTATAGATTGAATAGGGTTCCCTCTAAATCCATTCTTACTACACTATATGAGATGTGGTATAGTAGAAAACTAAGTCTTAGTCATCTCAAGATTTGAGGATGTCTAGCCTATGTCAAAAGATTAATGGTAGACAAGTTATAGTCCAGATTTATGAAAGCTCGCTTTATAGGGTATCCTAAAGAATCAATAGAGTACTACTTTTACTTTCCAAAAGATTATAACATGATTATGAGCTGGCATGCCACATTCCTAAAGAAATAATTTGTTCAGGATAGTGATAGTAGTTTGGGTTCAGGCTGACACAATGAAAAACTGGGTTTCAAAATTATTATTATTGAAACCCTTATCGGCCGAAACCCTAAACCCCCAGACCACTTGACTGTGATAATTAATAAATCATAACTTTAGGTTATAAAAGAATATCTAGAGTGCTATATTCTTTAATTTTTATAAGGCACACAAGTGTATGCCCTCCAAAGGTGATCCACACATGAACCTGACCAAGGAAGCACTCCTATCAAGCTTGCTTATTTGACTAGGACACTTCCCGGCAACCTTTCTTTTCCTTTGCTAGAACCCCTACCCTCCTATAAGGCACTCAGAGACCTCTCTAAATCCTCTCTCAGAATTTGATTATCCCTCTTATATCTCTTCCTAGGCTCTTCTCTTAAAATGACAAGTCTTGTCTTAAAAGAGACCTTTGTCCTATGACAAGGAAGAGAAAATGGAAAGGCTTCTTTTGAATGCTTGTGGATACTCTCACATCAGATTACTGATGCCTATTTATAAAGAGTGAGGAGGCATTTGATAAATCTTTTCTTCAGCCCTTGATAAGACCCTTCTGTTGCCTCCATTATTGATTTTGATGATAAACAAAATACTTAAGTATAAGTTGAGTACTAACTATTTCTTTGAAGTATGTTTTTATAGAAAAATGTACTCATCAATCCAATAATTTTGATTGCTTGTCAAAGAAATGAAGAAGTCCCCTTCATGAATGAAAAATCAGTTTTAAATGGACTTAATCACTTGAAGATTGCTTGAAATAAAATAAAGAGTTCAGCGCAAATTGGTTTTAGTAGAGGTTTTGTAGTTTTTTTTGAAGAAATCTCAGCAAGTGTTGACATACAACTTAAGTGTCGACTCATGACAGTGGAAGTGTTGACTCAAGTTGGCACATAGAAAGAATTTCAGATGGGATGACTGAAGTGTCGACTCATGCCAGTCAAGTGTTGACTCAAGGATCGGCTCATCGCCTGAGAAAATTTTGATATAGAACTTGCTGAAATTGATGATTTGCCTGAAGTGTCGACTCATGGATGTCAAGTGTCGACTCAAGTATTGACTCACCAGAAGAAGTGTCGACTCACCTGAGAATTTCAGAGAGCTTCAATGAAGAAATTTGAACTAGGTATCAACTCATGGAATGTAAGTATCTACCCTAAGTGTCGACTCATAGCTTGAAGTGTCGACTCTTTGAGTTCTAGAAACAGTAACGGCTAGTTTTTCAAACATAGAACTCGACCCTCTTGGCTCCCAATGACTAGTTTTTCATGTCTAATAGTCATAAACCAACTTTGAGGCATTGGAAAGGTATTTAAGTGATTGAAATCAAATCTAAATACAAGAGGATCAATAATAGAAAAAAAAAAGAAAGTGCATTCACTCCTATTCATTAAGAGCAACCACCGTCAAGCAAAAAGAAGTCTCCAAGCTTTCAAAGCCTTAAAGAGCATTCAAGTCTAACATTCTTGAGCATTAATTGAGGCTTCATCAAGTTGAAGACAAGCGATTCCTCAAAGCTTCAAAGAGATATCTGCTTTTATTTAGAAAGCTTTTATTATTGCTTTACTTCAAACTTTATTCTTGTTGTAAAGGTTATTGGTTAGCCTTGAAAATCAAAGAGGTTATTGGTTAGCCTTGAAACCAAGGAGGTTATTGGTTAGCCTTGAAAACCAAGGAGATTATTGGTGATCCTTAAAACCAATTAGGTTCTTGGTTAGCCTGCAAAACCAAGGGAGCTTTTGACTTGTGAGCCTTATGAAAACAAGTCGCGTTTTAAATAATCAGCCCAAAAAACTAATCGACTGTAATCGATGGAGATTATAGTGAATTTCCATATGGTCCTTAGAGAGTGGATGTAGGTACATTGGAAAGCACCAAACCACTATACCTGTATTGTGTTTGTGATTGTTTTTCTCTATCTTTTGGTCTTACTTTTATTGCTTTTAAATTTACTCTTTAAGAGCACATTACACTTGCATTTCATTGTACTTAGATTATTTATTGAATTGGTTCATACACATGTAATTAATTTTTTAGAAACCCAATTCACCCCCCCTCTTGGGTTACTTACTGGGCAACAAGTGGTATCAGAGCCACGTTCTCAGCATATAGATCTAAGCGCCTTGAGTAAAGATATATGGCAACCCCCCTTGGTACTAGTGTATTTGAGGGACAAGCCTCAAATAGTCCTCTATTGACCCCTTGAGTGATTTTGATGATAACAAAATATTGGAGCATGCAGATATATTACTAACTACTCTCAAGTGTTTCAAAAGTTTTGGAGGATGATTCTTATTGATTATCAATTGCTCATATTTTATCCTATTGAGTGTGTTAAGTAATATTGTGTGAGTGTTATGTAAAGAAGAATCCCTTGAAAAACCTTTTAAAATCATGAAGCTGGTTACTTCTATGAGTATTATGCTCTAGACTTAATTTGAGTTGGATTGTATCAAATGTTTGAGAGTTTTGGTGAGAGTGTTCTCAAGTTTAATTGTAAAATTTTTGAAGAACTCACTCGAGCTGATCTAATCAGAAGAAGAGCTAACTCTATCTCGTGGCACGCATTGAGGATTCTGGTCCCAGCAATCCGAGCCGACTCTTCCAAAGTCCATTTATGAAGCTTTCTGAGAACAAGCCAGGCGAGTCGACCCCAACAAGAATGAGCCGACTCTGCTAGAACAAATTTTGAATGAGTCAACCCGAACTACAGCGAGCTGACTCCTCTAGAGTGAAGAATTCAAATTATGAGATTTTGAGTCAACCCAAGTAGAAGCGAGTCGACTCCTTCAGTATAATGATTTCAATGATGAGTGTTCGAGTTCGAGCTGACCCGAATGGAATTGAGCCAACTCATCTAGAGTGTGGTTTCTGCACCCTGAGACAAAGAGCTGACCCAGCTAAAGAAGTGGAGACTCAACCATTCGACCTGAAGGATACGAGCCGACTCGAAAGAATCCGAGCTGACTCGAGTATCATTTTCAGGTACACAACAGCTAGTTCCAGAATTCCTTTTTGAATGCAAAAAGGTGCTCCAACGGCTAGTTTTCAAATCCTAACAAACTGCAATGGCTATATCCTTCAGAAACAAGTACAAGAGACCATATAAAGGGATTCAAAAGTAGTGATTAAATAGAGGATGCTTAATTGAATACAAAATAATTTTTTTTGTGAGCACAAGTGAGCATTCAAGACAGTCTTCATTCTTCACCAACTCCCATCTAAAGATTGAAGCACTCATTGAAGAAAGAAAGGAAGCCTCTCAAGTGGATTAAAGAAAAGTTAAAGAAGGCTTCATCAGCACAACAGTGGCAACTATCCGACAATGAGAGTTTGTCATTTATTATTGCAATTACTTTCAACTTCTTTGTGAGTTGTTTGGGTTATTGGTGAGCCCGATTTAAAATCAAATAGGTTCTTGGTGATCCTGAACCAAGAGTTGGGTTTCTTTGGTGCTCCCGTTTTAAAACTAAAGGGACTTAGGTTCTTGGTGATCCTGTGTTAAAACCAAGAGTTGGGTTTCTTTGGTGCTCCCGTTTTAAAACCAAAGGGACTTGGGTTTTATGTGATCCTGTTTAAAACCTAGAGTAGGTTTGGATTATGAGCCTGTAAAACAATCCTACTATATTCGGGTGTGAATATAATAGAAATCCCAAGTGAAGTCCTCTAAAAAGAATCATCTTGTACATAATTATGAGTTATTTAAAATGGATCCTAATGAAACAATCTCTGCCATGTTTTCATGCTTCACTAATATTATTAGCGACTTAAAAAGTCTTGGCAGGGTATATTCCAATGCTGACCTTGTATAAAGATTTTAAGATCTCTTCCAGATAAATAGGATCCAAAAGTGACCGCCATCTAGGAAGCAAAAGATTTGAATACTCTACTACTAGATGAACTGCTAGGATCTCTCGTCACTCATGAATTGGCCATGAAGCACAGAACTGAGTATGATCAAAAGAAGAAAAAATCTATTGCCTTCAAAGCTGTAGTGGATTCAAGAAAGGAAGATGATGAATCGAAAGAAGATAGCTCCTTCACTGAAAATGACAGGGAAGATGAAGATGTTGCTATGGTCGTTAGGAGGTTCAAAAGGTTCTTGGGAAGAAGGAAAGGAAGAAACTATAGGAAATTTCACAAGAACAAAGAATACAACAAGGAAAGGGACAAGGCAAAAGAGAAGGAAAAAGAAGTGCCTATATGCTATGAATGCAAGAAACAGGGGCACATTCGACCAGACTGTCCTTTGCTGAAAAAGAGCATCAAGAAAAAGAAAAAGAGAGCTATGGTAGTGACGTGGAGCGACAGCGAAGCGTCCACATCTACTGAAGAAGAAGAGACCACAAAAACTGTGATCTTCTGTTTAATGGGTCTTGAAAATGAGGTATCATCCCCTGAGCTTCAAACTGAATTTACTTATGATGAATTGAATTCTGCTTTTCATGATTTGCTTACTGAATTCAAGAAAGCTAGGGTTAAAATTAAATCCTTGAAGAAACAAAATGATTTATTCCTAAAAGACAAGGATGAAATCTTAGAAAAGAGTAATATTTTGCAAAAAAAACTAAATATTTTTTTTGATAATGTTATAGCTTTGAAAACTAAGAAGAATATTTTAAATGAGACAAACAAAGCTTTAGTTGCCGAAAATAATGATTTGAAAAAGGAGGTTGAAAAGCTTAAGCCTCTCGTAGAAAAACTTAGTTTAAGTTCCAATAAGCTTGAGCTAGTTCTGAAAGAACAAATAGATTCAAAAAGCAAAGCTGGAATTGGATTTAATGCTTTAAATGACAAAGAAATTTTAGCAACAAAATTTGTATCTTCAACTTCAAACACTAAATCTCAAAAACTTTTGGTTCATTTTCATCAAATTCTGTTTCAAAAGGCTTAAAGTGTATTCCTAAGATTTCCGTTAAAAAATCTTTCAAGCCAAACATATCCACTTTTGCATCTGTTAAAGCTTCAAAGCATGCATCGTTCAAAAATGACAAAATTATTTGCTATGCATGTCATAGATTTGGGCATAAATCTCACCAATGCAACTCTTTGAAAAATTATAAGATTGGTGCAATGAAATTCAAAACTATCTGGGTTCCAAAAGGAACCAATTTTGCTAACCCGAAAGGACCCAAGTTAGCTTTGGTCCCTAAAACCACTTTTTGATTATTTTGCATGATTGTCTTACAGCGCTGAATGCTAAGTAATGATGGTATCTTGACAGCCACTGTTCAAGGCATATGACCGGCGATAAGGACCAGTTTATCACCTTACAAATGAAAGAACAAGGATCGATTACTTTTGGTTGGAATGGCAAGGTGAAGATAATCGGAATTGGTAAGATCAAGATAACCCCCTATTCTTTTATTGAAAGATGTATTGCTAGTAGACAAAGCGAAGCATAATCTATTAAGTATTAGTTAACTTTGTGATAAAGGCTTCAAGGTTGTCTTTGAATCATTTATATGTATTGTAATTAACTCTCTTGATTCTAGAATAAATTCATTGGTCATAGACATGGAAATATCTATGTGGTAGATCTAAATAATCTAGCCATGACTAGTAGTTCCAGTCTAGTAGCAATGAATGCTAAGACCAAGGAGTCTTATTTACTTTGGCATAGACGATTAGGTCATGCTAGCATGTATACAATTGCCAAATTAATTTCAAAGAATCTAGTTAGATGTTTGCGACATTTTAAAGTAGATCATGATTATGTATATGATGCTTGTCAATTAGGCAAACAAACTAGGAGGAGTTTTAAATCAAAAAATATAATTTTAACTACTATACCCCTTGAGCTACTTCACATGGACTTATTTGGACCAACTAAGACCACAAGCCTGGGTGGTATGAAATATGGCCTTGTGATTGTAGATGACTTTTCTAGATTTGTATGGGTATTATTTATCGCATATAAAGATGAAACCTTCAATGTATTTCAAAAACTTCACAAAAAGGTTTCAAATGAGAAAAATCTTTCTATTATTTCTATAAGAAGTGATCACGGGACTGAATTTCAAAATCAATTTTTTGATGAATACTACACTGAGCATGACATTGATCACAACTTCTCCACTCCTAGAATACCTCAACAAAATGGTGTTGTAAAGAGAAAGAATAATACTATGGAAGAAATGGCCCAAACTATGTTATGTGAAGGCAATCTTCCAAGGTACTTTTAGGTAGAAGCAGTGAACACTGCTTGTTACATATTGAACCATGTTTTAATACGCCCAATTTCAAAGAAAACCCCCTATGAGCTTTGGAATGGAAGAAAACCTAATATTAACTATTTTCATGTTTTTGGGTGTAAATGCTTTGTGTTGAATAATGGTAAAGATAACCTAGGAAAATTTGATGCAAAATTCGATGAATCCATATTCCTTGGTTATTCACTGCATGGCAAAGCATATAGAGTATTCAATAAGAGGACTCTTACTGTAGAAGTGTCAATTCATGTTGTTTTTGATAAAGCTAACCCCTCACCATCTAGAAAACATGAGTGTGTAGACAATGATGTAGGTACACTTCAAAAGGAGATGGAAGATCTAAGCATACAATACAAGCCAACACAAGATGGAAATGAAATGGTAAGTATCATACTGATTTACCAAAGTAATGGAGGTATGTAACCTCACATCCTAAAGATCTAATTATTAGTGATCCTTCTCATGGTGTTAGGACTAGGTCTGTACATAGAGATGCATACCTAGCCTTTGTTTCATAAATTGAACCACATAGTATAGAAGAAGCTGTAACTAACCCAAATTGGATGATGGCCATGCATGAAGAAATAAACCAGTTTGAAAGGAATAATGTTTGGACTCTTGTTAGTAGACCTCTAGACCATCTCATCATAGGAACCAAATGGGTCTATAGGAACAAATTAGATGAGAATGGTAACGTTATGAGAAATAAAGCAAGGTTGGTAGCTAAAGGATACAACTAGGAAGAGGGAATAGACTTTGATGAAACTTTTGCACCTGTAGCAAGACTTGAGGCCATTAGATTACTTCTTGCATTTGCTTGCTACATGAATTTTAAACTATTCCAAATGGATGTCAAAAGTGCTTTTCTAAATGAATTTATTTATGAAAAAGTTTTTGTAGAATAGCCACCAGGTTTTGAAAATCAAGCTTTTCCAAATCATGTGTTTAAATTAAATAAAGCTTTATATGGTTTAAAACAAGTACCTAGGGCCTGGTATGATAGACTTAGCAAATTTTTGCTTCTAAATGATTTCAAAAGAGGAAATGTTGATAAAACTCTTTTCATTAAGAAAAAAGGGAATGACATATTAGTTGTACAGTTTTACATTGATTATTTGGTACAACTAATGAAAAAAACCTTTGTGGAGAATTTGCTGAGTTGATGCAGGGCAAGTTTGAAATAAGCCTTATGGGTGAACTCAACTACTTCCTTGGATTACAAGTAAAACAAACAAAGGAAGGGATCTTCATAAACCAAGCAAAGTATATCAATGAAATAATCAAAAAGTTTTGCATGGAGATAAGCAAAGAGGCTAGCACACCCATGAGCCCTACCTGCAGACTGGACAAAGTCGAAGATGGTTGTAACATCGATCAAAAGCTCTATCGAGGAATGATTGGATGTTGTTATACCTTACTGCCAGTAGACCTAATATCTTATATAGTATATGTGTGTGTGCTCATTTTCAATTAAATCCTAAGAAGTCACACATGCTTGCCGTTAAAAGAATTATCAAATATCTAAGAGGTATAAGTAATTTAGGTCTTTGGTATTCTAAAGAATCTTTATTAAATTTAATTGATTTTTCGGATGCTGACTATGCTAGATGTAAAATTGATAAAAAGAACACTAGTGGAGCATGCCAATTTCTAGGGTTGAATTTAATCTCATGGCATTGTAAGAAGAAAAACTCTGTAGCATTGTCCAGTGTTGAGGCAGAGTATGTTGCTACTGGTAGTTGTTGTGCTCAAGTGCTTTGGATTAAACAATGCTAGAAGATTTTGGTGTTACACAATCTAAAATTCCAATCAAATGTGATAACATAAGTGCTATAAATTTAACCAAGAATCCTGTTTGGCATTCAAGAACTAAGCATATTGAAATTAGGCACCATTTTATAAGAGATCATATTTTGAACAATGATATTGTACTTGAATTTGTGCCAACTGAAAACCAACTTGCTAATATTTTTACTAAACCTTTGAATTATGATAGGTTTGCAATGATTAGATGTGAACTAAGTTTGTGTGACCCTCTTTAGAAACCTCAACCTAGTTTCCCTCATACTTAAGGAAACATTATTTAGATAACCTTCACATTTTATTTTTATTCATGATTTTTCACTTTGAAAATTTTTGAGTAAGGCTTCAATTTATTTTTTGTGCTCCCTCTGCTCGAAACGACTCGAGCAGAAGTCATGTTGGTCGACCGGCTCGGATGTCAGGCAGACTCTTTCTTAAGTTGAGCCATAGGGTTTTTTCATTGTGTTTCTTTCTTTGGCACCTCGTTCCTTCCCTCCGAAACCTATTTTCCAAAAAACCCTTCCCCTCCAAATCCTTCGGATCACTGTGTCATCGTGGGAATGGCTTCATGAAAGGCTGTTGGGAAGAGACCTCATCAAGAAACTGAGCAAGCTTTGCAAGAAAGGCGCTCCTTCTGAGAAGAAAGCTCCTCATAGATTCTGGCACAACCTGTTGAAGAACCGAGCCCCCCTTCTCCTCATCAGCAAATGTCCTTAGCAATGAGACGCGTCACGACTGGGAGATAGATTCTATTTGGATTTCTCAAAGAAATAGGGCTGATTATTGGAGATTTGATTGAAATCCAAGGTTGGTCTTATATATGTTCCTTGAATATTCTTTCTTATCCAAACTTGGTTAGGGAATTCTATGAAAAATTGAGACTTGGAGAGCAGCATATTGAATCAGTTGTAAAAGGAAATAGGATTATAATTTTTGAAGAAAGTCTTGGCAACATGTTCTGCCCTTTGAAGGGATTGGACACTTAGTCTTAAAAGATAGGGTGAAAGCACTTCAAATAGTTTTATAACAAGAAGAAGTAAATGAAATTGGCATTCTAAAAGCTAGCTCCTTGTTAGTGGAAATGTGACTCCTTCATAGCTTCATCAGTCAAATTTTCCTACCTAGAATGGGACGATTTGACTAGGTTAGTGAAAGGGATTTATGCTTTATGGAGCTTTTAATTCATGGAGACAAGATTAATCTTCCTGCAACCATGTTATCTCAAATGAAGGAAGCAATCAGAAAAGTAAAAGCTTGTCAAACATATGGAATAATTTTGACATTGTTCTTCCAAGCTGCATATATAGATTTATCTGGAGAAGATAGCAGATCACTTATTCATATTGATACATATACAGCTAAAACTCTACAAAGAATGGGATATCTACTTTTTGAAGGCACCTGGAGGAAGAAATCTGATGCTCCAGCTAATACTGAAGAACAAGAAGAGGAAGGTGAGATATAGGCTGGTGAGGACACCTCAATTCCTATTCCTGAGCCATAGCCTTAGTCAGACTCACCTATTCAACCATTTACCGATTCTCCTGTACCTGACTTTGCTTTTACAGCACCTACTACTGTTCAGCCAACATCTGAAGCTCCTATACCTGACACTACTACTCTTGCACCTGCTATTGTTCATCACATTGACATCTCAGAGTAGCTCAAAAAATTTTCACAAGATTTGTTAAGTTCTTTTGGGTCTATGATAAATGATCTTAAATCTAAAGTGGACCAAGGACTTAATGAGTTTAGAGATGAACTAAATCAAGAAAAAATGAGAATTGGAGCTATTGAGAAAAAATTGGAAAGAGAAAACAATTATACTAAAGACTTGGGCATACTAAGAGGAGAACTTGAATTGTAGTTTCTTTGATGAAGAGATCTCTCAACCTCTAGATGGCGCTTGGAGGAACAAGCCTTTGGTTCCCGAATCTGAAGGTGATCTGGACCTGGTCTGAAGGCATAGAAAGCCTCCTCTAGGGAGGGGAAACACCTCAAGGATCTGCAAAATGTCAAGGTTAGGCATAAATCAGGTAATCAAAGAAAAAATAACAAGATGAAACAAGGAAGGAAAGGGATTAGGGCAAAGGGCCGGCGGCATGGAAGCAGGAAGAGCTCTTGATTTGGGCATTTTCAAGGCTACACTTTTGGATGTGGCTGATGTTTGGAGGTCTAATTTGCTATTGGGGTATGGAGGCATTGCAAGGATAGGGGTCGGCCAACATAAGATAACAAACCAAACAAACTAAAGAACCAAAACACAAACTGTTGCCCAGAGAGCAAGCCAAGAGGGGGGCTGAATTGGGTTGCTTAAAAATTTAAAGCTAAGCTTGATAATACAAGTAGCAAACTTTACAAGACAAGATATGCAATTCAATTCAACAAGGTTCTAAAATTTAAGTGTAATGCTCTAAAGTAATAGTGCAGCGGAAATTAAAAGCAATAAGCAAGAATGTAAAGAGCAAGGAGGGAGAGAACAACAATCACAAACAGAACAAGCTATAGTGGTTTGGTGCCAACAATGCACCTACATCCACTCCCCAAGATCCTCTTGGGAATTCACTATAATCAAACGATTACAGCCGATTAGTTTTTCGGGCTCACTAATCAAAACCCGACTTGTTTTACAAGGCTCACAAGTCACAACCTCACTTGATTTTATGGGCTAACAAAGAACCTAATTGGTTTTCAGAAGGCTAACCAAAAACCTCCCTTGGTTTTCTGGACTAACCAAGAAACTTAGTGGTTTTGCAAGCTAACCACCAACCTAATTGGTTTTCAAGGCTTACCAATAACCTCCCTTGATTTTTCAATAGGCTAACCAATAACCTTTATAAGATATGAGATAGAGAAATAAAGAACCAATGTAAGCTTTCAAAAATAAAGCAAATAAGTTGATATAGCTCGATGTAGTGTTGCTTAGCTCTTGTTGAAGCCTTTTGAATGCCCAAGATTGAATGATCTTCAATGCTCTTGATGGCTTTGAATGCTTGGAGGCTTCCTTTAGCTTGTGAGTGGTTGAACCTTGAATGAATAGGAGTTAAGGCTCTTCTCTCTTCTTTTTTCTCTAAACTCTTTTAGGATATTCAATACTTATCTTCTTGATTTGATTTGGAGCCTTTATATATCTTTCCAAGCCCTCAAAATAGGAATATAGCCATTACACTTGAAAAACTAGCCATTGGGGGCATTTGGGACGAGTTCTGTTTTTGAAAAAACTAGCCGTTACTGTTGCTAGAACTCCATGTGTCGACACTTCCTCTTCATGTATCTAGACATAATGTCAACACATGTTCTTCCTGAGTCGACACAAGTTCAAACTGCTCCATTCAGATTCTCTGGAAAAATCAGTTGAGTTGACACATTCTCAATTGAGTCGATACTTTGAGTCGACACTTTGTATCCATGTGTTGACACATCAACTGTTCCTTTAACTTTTGCAAGTTCTGTGGCTTGTAAGTCTCAGGTGATGTATTGATCCATGTGTTAACACCTTGAGTCGAAACATAAGCTTCATGTGTCGACACATCAACTGTGCCATTTGAAACATTGCTGCGTACTAGCCTTAGTCGACACTTCTTCTACATGTGTAAACACATCATGTCATGTGTTGACACCTTGAGTCGACACTTCATTGAAAAATTATAGAAATTGTTGAACTTGTGCTGGAACATGTTTCTATTTGCCTTAGTCATCCATTCAACCATTTCTTTGAGTGTCCAAGTCTTGTTTTGAGCAGCCTTTTCATTCAACCTTGGTTCTTCAACATAAATGTGCTTCTTCAAATTTTATAAGTATCCTTTCAATGAAAACACACTTAAAGCAAATCATTAGTCCTCAAATTATACTTAACTGTTTTGCTTATCATCAAAATCAATTAGTGGAGTCAACAATCTCCTCCTTTTTGATGATAACAAAATCCTTAAGTATAAATTGCTTTAAAGGTAAGGCTTTAAGAGAATTGTTTAAGGTGCACAATATTGAAATCATCAAATATATCAATCATTACTTTCATTAAAGATATACTCATTTAGACCACAAGTAAAAGAATTAGAGCTTGTTGCAAGATTAGAAAGAATCAGAACTTTGATATACATTTAAATTCATAGAGTGCATGTATCATGATACTTTACCAAGAATTTTCAGCAATCAACAAAGCTCCCCATGAATCAATGATTCATAACAGAATTTGTAAAAGAATCTTTTTAACATTGAAAGAGGGGTTCTTTTTAATGATTAAATTCATTTCGAAAGGATTTTCATTGAACATAAAGTAAAGCTCCCCTTTTCTTAAGGAATTTTGTAGATGATTTTTTTTTTTTTAAGAAAAATTGCATATACATATCATTTTTCAAATCAAAAATTTATCATTTATACTTAAATTACTCACCAAATAACTTACTCCCGCTTTTTGTTATCATTAGAAAGGTAGGAAGTAAAGAAAAGCATAGTTATTGAATGTATAAAAGCAAGTCAAGACATCATTCATTTCATCAAACACAGAAATGAGAAAACAAAAAGTTTTTCATATATGTCTGGAACTTGTACATCAAGTACACAACAAAGGTAAAAGTACATATAAGCATAGAAGTAAACTATCTAGAAGTACATCAATATCGTAATCCTCATCCATTGAGTCATCAGAAGATGAACCGATCTCTATCAGTTCGGTATCAGAAGAAGATCGAGCTCGTGGCCATCGTGATCGAAGATCTCGAAGTCTGGTCCTGGTCGGCTGAGGAGGGGTACGGTGTCCATATCCTCTACGACGAATGTATGGCCAACCTCTGGCTGAAGCAGTAGAGGTAGGAGCTACATCCTATACAGGAACTAAACTAATTTGGTGAATCATCTTAGCAACAGCTAGAGTAGGAGTACGATCAAAAGTAGGGCCTAAATCGAGATACTAAAAGCCGGGTGTGTAAAACTCATGCCCTCGAGTGACTGATGAAGTATGAAGGGTAGGACTATCAAAAGTAGGTGTAACAGCTGATGATACAAGCATATCAAGAACAACAGTATCAACTATGGAAGGTATAGGTGTATCTACAATTGTTGTATCAAAAGAGGGTTTCTCAATGATAGGTGTATGAATGTCAGGAGAATCGATAATAGGTAAATCAATAATAAGTATATCAATAACAGGACTAAGAATAGGAATAGGAACTGGAACTAGAGTGTGATCAACCGATCTGGAAGGAGAGGATGGATCAGGAATTGGGACAAGTGAGAAGGATGGGTCAACAACAGGGCTCGCAGGCATGTTATCAGTTACCCCCGCAATTGGCTCTGACGTAAGATCAGCAATATCAAACAGGTCTGAGTCAGTCTCCATGTCTCCATCAATATCTCCAATCACTCAATCTCCATCTCCATCTCCAATAGTGTCTCAACACCAGTGTCGATATCAGCAAGGTCATCAGCTGGTGCTGGGGCAGGTATACCAACAGAAGCAGGAACAGTGTCTGCAGCAAGAGCACTCATCGAAGATCTGGACAGTGCTGAGAGAATAGCCAAAATACCATCACTAAGACCAATATGGCTCTCTCTCGTCTCAACAATAAAAATGTCTAGACGCTACCTCATGATGAAAACATCGATCTCTATGCGTCTGACCCTGTCCTCTAAGATATCCGAAGTACCAGGAGTCTCTATCTGCGCTGGCTGTGGCTGGGTAGATGTAGAAGGATCAGGTTGAGCTGGCTATGCTGCCATCTCAGGCTATGTCTCGCTCAGTCCAGCCTCACCTAAAAGAATCCGCTCCTTTAATACTATGTCCTTGTCAATGTCAGCTTTATCCTCGGCCTGACCTGATGTCCTCCGTGTCCACTGGCCTCGGACTAAATGATAACCCATGCGATGTAGTGACCTGATGTCATATACATCAGTATGGATCAAAGTACGATAAGTCTCATCATGGAAGCTGACTCCATATTCTCGAAAAAGTACAGTCAATCCCATGCCATATGGCAAGTAGGGCCGTTGACTAGACACCGCCTCAGTAATCTAATGAATCATCAGAATAGCAAGACAAATCGGCGTCCGCTGAATTAGTGAGACCATCACCAGCAACTCTCGCTCAGCAATGTAGTCGAAATGGCCGATCTTCGATAGAAGAATCCGGGTGACAATATGATCTAGCAGTCTCATCTCCGAAGATAGTCTCGATGCTGGAATAGCGGCTCCCTCTGGTAAGATATCAGACTCAAAAATACACTGGAGGCCACTAACTCTGTCCATCAGACTATCATTAACTGATCCAGTCATGGGTATATCCCACACTCGGCTCAAAATCTTTGATGAAATGGGGATATCCCATCTTCTAACCAGTGCAACCCAACCATCTGATCCGCGAGCAAGTGATCCGTAGAACTCTCTCATCAACTCGGGATAGTATCTCTCGCTGAGCGAACAAAAAGAGGCCAAGCCAGCATGTCTAATCCAATCTCCAATCCTGAAATGCTGCTGGTCTAAAAAGGAGAAGTCCACTCGACATCCTTCAACCACTATCTTTGAGCTCATCCGGCTAGAAGGTGTAAACAATGGTCGTCCAGGAAGATCCGGAGCTCTAGACTCATGTCATGCCTTCGTTCTCTGCTCTTCTTCATGCTGTGACTGACGAGGTCAGTGAATGACTTGTTTGCGAGGATCCATTATCACGAATCAAAGATTTGGCAAGGATTTTTGTGGAAGAAAGAGGGTTTCTAGGGTTTAGGAGCTAAAACCTAGGAGAAAATCCAAGAAAACATGGCCACTGATCTTCCAAATCCAAGAAAATAATGGGTCAAAGCAAGGAAATGAGAGGATGAACATGATGGATACCTGGAATCGATGTGTCGGCTCGGAGGAGAAAGAAATTTGGGGGAAAAATGATTTGAAAACCCCTTAAATCTGAGTTTCCCAATGGTCATGTGAGACTCATGCATGTGTCGACACATTTTGCTGTCGACTCATGATGTGTCGACACATTGACTTAAAAATTGAAAAATCAGAAATTTCATAGAATGATCAAAATCAATTGAAATAATATATTTTTGGAGTCAAATCAACAATCATTAATCATGATTTATCATAAATAAGGTTGAATAGATATAATTTGAATCAAATTGGGGGAAGGATTTAATCAAATAGATTGATGATCCAGAGCTCTCTTCTAATCATACAGAATTGATCTTCCAAGAGAGGTTTAGTTAAAATATCAGCTAATTGAAATTTAGTACATATAAATTCAAGCAAAACATCATTATTTTCTACTTGATCTCTAATAAAATGATACATAATTTCAATGTGCTTGCTCCTAGAGTATTGAACATGATTTTTAGTCAAGCAAATAGCACTAGTATTATCACATTTAATAGGAGTTCTAGCCAACTTGATTCCAAATACTTCAAGTTGTTGCTTAATTCACAAGATTTGAGCACAACAACTTCCTACTGCAATATATTCAGCCTCAGCTATGGATAGTGCAACCGAAGTTTGTTTCTTGCTAAACCATGAGATTAAGTTAACCCTAAGAAATTGGCAAGTTCCGCTAGTACTCTTTCTATATAATCTACAACCAGTAAAGTCTGTATCAGAATATCCAATCAATTCAGCAGATGAATTTCTAGCATACCACAAACCAATACTAATAAGACCAGACAGATATCTAGTAATGAGCTTAACAGCCATGAGATGTGATTCTTTAGGTTCAGACTGATATCTAGCACACATGCAAACACTGAACATAATATCTGGTCTATTAGCAGTCAAATACAGAAAAGAGCCTATCATAACTCTGTATAATTTCTGATATATAGATTTATCATTTTCATTTTTATCTAGTTTACATGAGGGGCATATAGGCGTACCTATTGACTTAGTAGTTTACATCCCAAACTTTTTGATAATTTCTCTTGTGTACTTAGCTTGGTTGATAAAGATACCATCAAAAGTTTGCTTGATCTGGAGTCTGAGAAAGAAGTATAGTTCACCCATCATACTCATCTTGAACTCACCCTGTATAAGCTTAGCAAACTCTTGACAAAGAATTTCATTAGTAGCACCAAAAATGATGTCATCAACATATATTTGTACTACTAATAAATCATTATCTTTCCTTTTCAAAAATAGTGTTTTGTCAACATTTCCTCTAGAAATTTCATTTTCAATAAGAAATTTGCTTAACCTTTCATACAATGCTCTAGGTGCTTGCTTCAATCCATAAAGTGCTTTGTATAGTTTGAAAACATGATCAGGATGTGCATGATTTTCAAAACCAGGTGGTTGTTCAACAAAGGCCTTTTCATTTACAAAACCATTTAAGAAAGCACTCTTAACATCCATTTGAAATAATTTGAAGTTCATAAAACAGGCAAATGCTAGCAATAGTCTAATTGCTTCAAGTTTAGCAACAAGAGCAAAATTTTCATCAAAGTCAATCCCTTCCTCCTGATTGTAGCCTTTAGCAACTAGCCTAGCTTTATTTCTAATGACAATACCATTTTCATCTAACTTATTCCTAAATATCCATTTAGTGCCAATAATTGAAACATTAGATGGTCTTTCTGCAAATGTCCAAACATTATTTCTATCAAATTGGATTAATTCTTCTTGCATAGCATTGATCCAATTAGAGTCTTTTTCAGGTTCTTCAAAATATTTAGATTCTACTTGAGATACAAAAGCAAGATAATCACATTACTTTCTAATAGAAGCTCGAGTTCTTATCCCTTTAGATGGATCACCTAAGATTAATTCCTTAGGGTATCTATTAGCATACCTCCACTCCTTAGATAAATCTTGATGCTTTGAAGAGTCATCTTCTTTCTCATCCTTATCCTGATTTTCTTCATTCGGTTGAGCTTGATCATCCAATGTCAGCTTCTGAAGTTTGTCAGCACCTGCACATTCATCAGATGTATCCTCTTTTCTTGAGGACTTGTTAGTAGTTTCTTCAAATACAACATGTACTGACTCTTCTACAACCAAAGTTTGCTTATTAAATATTCTATATGCCTTGCTTGATGTGGAGTATCCTAAGAAGATATCTTCATCAGACATGGCATTGAACTTTCCAAGATGATATTTTCCATTGTTCAAAACAAAACACTAACAACCAAAAACTCAAAAATATTTTAAAGTTGGTTTTCTTTGGTTCCAAAGCTCATATGTAGTTATCTTTAAAATAGGGCATATCAAAACCCGATTCAAAACATAATAGGCTGTATTTATAGCTTCAGTCCAAAAATACCTTGGCAAATCATTTTTACAAAGCATAGTGCGTACCATTTCTTCTAAAGTATGATTTTTTCTTTCTACTATCCCTTTCTGCTGAGGTGTCCTAGGTGCATAGAAATTGTGTTCTATACCTTTTTCATTACAAAAATTTTTAAAATCTTGATTTTCAAATTTGGTTCCATGATCACTACGAATACAAATGACTAAAACACCTTTCTCATTTGAAACTTTTCTATAAAACTTTACGAATACTGAAAATGATTCATCTTTTTTGTGCTAAAAAGAAAACCCAAGTAAATCTCAAAAAATCATCCACAATAACTAATCCATATCTCTTGCCTCCTAGACTGGATGTTCTAGTTGGTCCAAAGAGATCCATATGGAGTAGTTCAAGTGGTATACTATTAGTTACAAATCCTTTTGTTTTAAAAGAAGTTTTGACTTGCTTTCCAAATTAACATGCTTGACAAATTCTATCTTTTCAAAACTGATTTTAGGTAAATCTCTAACTAAATTATTTTTGAAAAGTTTTGAAATAAAGTACATACTAGCATGCCCTAACCTTCTATGCCATAACTGACTAGTCTCTTCCTTGGAAGAATTCATTAAACAAGGCATTCTCCATTAGGCAAAGATAGATCATCAAGATCTACTAGATAAATATTTTCATGCCTTTTTTCAATGAATTATACTCCATTTATATCTGGACTAGAAATCATATAATAAGATGATTTAAAAATTACTTGAAAACCTTTATCGCAAAACTGACTAATGCTCAAAAGATTATGCTTTAAGCCATCTACTAACAGTACATTACTAATACTATTGGAAGGAGTTATGTGAACCTTACTAATACCATTGATTTTACCTTTACCATTATCATCGAAGGTCACTCTCCCTCCATTCAAAGCTTCAAGAGAAGTGAATTGCTTCACATCTCCAGTCATGTGCCTTGAGCAACCACTATCAAGATACCAAATTTGTTTGTTTTCCTTGGTTGCAAGACACACCTGCAATATGATCAAGCTTTGTTTTTAGGACCCAAGCCATCTTGGGTCCTTTAGGGTTAGCATTCAAAATGGTTCCTTTTGGAACCCACACTTTACCATAATACATGATTTTTTAAAAATTATATTGATATGATTTATGACCTGATTTTCTATAAGTAAAATAAGTAATACTAGATGATGCAGGTACAAAAAAGTTTTTGAAATACTTTTGTTGCTTTTGTGGTTTATATCCTAAACCTGCCTTGTTAAAAATAGTTCTTTGATTGTTTAAAAGTAAATTCAGCTTTTTTGAGCTATAAGTAAATTTGTCAACAAAAAGTTTTAATTTTTCAAGTTCATTTTTGTGTTTAGCATTTTCAAGTTCTAAATCCTTGTTTTTCTTTAAAAGCTCATTATTAGAAATAATTTGTTTAGGCCTTTTTAAAACTTCATTTTCCATAACTAAAGCATTATTTTTCTTTTCCAAAATATCTAGTTTAGATTTCAAAGTACTAACATCATTTAGTAAAGAGTTATTTTCTAAAGAAAAACAGTTTGCATGCTTTTTCAGTTTCTTATTTTTAGATAAAACTAATTTATAATCATGCATAAGCTCTTCAAAAGCACTTCTAAGTTCATCGAAAGTAAAATCAACTTTAGAGTCGGAACATACCTCTTCATTATCTTGATATGCCATGAAGCAGAGATTTGCAATTTCTGTCTGCTCTTCTTGTGAACTGTAGTCTTCGTTATCACTCCACATGGCCACATAGCTTTCTTCCTTAGTTTCTTCCTTGATTTCTTGGGGAGAGGACAATCAAATTTGTAGTGCTCGGGCTTCTTGCACTCGAAGCATATAGGTACTTCCTTCTTCTTTTCTTTTTCTTTCTCTTTTTCTTTTTCCTTTCCCTATTCCTTAGATTGGTATTTCTTTTTGTAGGAAAACTTCCTTCTCTTCATGAATCTTCTAAATTTATGAGCAAGGAGGGCTTCTTCACCTTCTTCCTCTTCTTCATCTTCTAACTCATCAATCGAGGATTCTTCTTGAATAGTAGACTTGAAAGAAATCCCCTTCTTCTTCTAATCCATGTCCATTGATTTCTGTTTTAGATTGAGCTCATAAGTCATGAGCGATCCCACTAGCTGCTCAAGAGGTAACTTGTCCATATCCTTTGCTTCTTGAATTATGGTCAACTTTGGATACCATGACGTCGGAAGTGACCTAAGAATTTTATTCACAAGATCAGCATTAGATATGACTTTACCAAGACTTCTCATAGCATTTACAATATTTGTAAAACATGTATATATGTCAGTGATAGATTCATTTGGTTCCATTCGAAACATCTCATATATATGTACTAACATATTAACCTTAGTGTTCTTCACTTGATCGGTACCCTCATGGGTAACTTCAAGTGTGTCCCATATTTCTTTGGTGGACATGCATTTAGATATCCTTTTAAACTCAATAGGATCTAATGCACAATACAAGAGATTCGTTGACTTAGCATTGATTTTGGATTGTTTAATGTCATTTTCATCCCAATCCTCTTCAAGTTTTGGGATGGAAACATCATTAACCACCACCGAAGGAATATGAGGACCCTTGTCAACTACATTCCATAAATTATAATCTATAGAATGCATATAAATTTTCATCCTAGTTTTTCAATAAGTATAATTTGTTCCATTGAAAAATGAAGGTCTATTTGAGGCTTGTCCCTCAACTACACTAGTACCAAATGGGGCTGCCATAGATCTTTAATCAAGGCTGTAAAGCCTATATACTGAGAATAAGGCTCTGATACCACTTGTTGCCCAGAGAGCAACCTAAGAGGGTAGGTGAATTGAGTTGCTCAAAAACTTAAAGCTAAGCTTGATAATAAAAGTAGCAAACTTCACAAGACAAGATATGCAATTCAATTCAATAAGGAACTAAAATTTAAGTGCAATGCTCTAAAGTAATAGTGTAGTAGAAATTAAAAGCAATAAGCAAGAATGTAAAGAGCAAGGAGGGAGAGAACAAGCAATCACAAACATAACAAGCTATAGTGGTTCGGTGCCAACAATGCACCTACATCCACTCCCCAAGATCTCCTTGGAAATTCACAATAATCAAACGATTACAGTCGATTAGTTTTCCAGGCTCACTAATCAAAACCCGACCTATTTTACAAGACTCACAAGTCACAACCTCACTTGGATTTACAGGCTAACCAAGAACTTAATTGGTTTTCACAAGGCTAACCAAAAACATTCCTTGGTTTTCCAGGCTAACCAAGAACTTTAGTGGTTTTACGGGATAACCACCAACCTAATTGGTTTTCAAGGCTTACTAATAACCTCCCTTGGTTTTCCAATAGGCTAACCAATAACCTTTACAAGATATGAGATAGAGAAATAAAGAACCAATGTAAGCTTTCAATAATAAAGTAAATAAGTCGATGTAGCTCTATGTAGTGTTGCTTTGCTCTTGTTGAAGCCTTTTGAATGCCCAAGATTGAACGATCTTCAATGCTCTTGATGGCTTTGAATGCTTGGAGGATTCCTTTAGCTTGTGAGTGGTTGAACCTTGAATGAATAGGAGTTAAGGCTCTTCTCTCTTCTTTTCTTTCTAAACTCTTTTAGGATATTCAATACTTGTCTTCTTGATTTGATTTGGAGCCTTTATATATCTTCTCAAGTCCTCAAAACCGAAATATAGCCGTTACACTTGAAAAACTAGCCATTGGGGGCATTTAGGACAAGTTTTGTTTTTGAAAAAACTAGCCATTACTGTTGCCAGAACTCCATGTGTCGACACTTCCTCTTCATGTGTCGACACATAATGTCGACATGTTCTTCTTGAGTCGACACAAGTTCAAACTACTCCATTCAGATTCTTTGGAAAAATCAGTTGAGTTGACACTTTGAGTCGACACCTTATATCCATGTGTCAACATATCAACTGTTCCTTCAACTTCAGCAAGTTCTATGGCTTGTAAGTCTCAGGTGATGTGTTGATCCATGTGTTGACACCTTGAGTCAACACATAAGCTCCATGTGTCGACACATCAACTATGCCATTTGAAACATTGTTGCATACCGGCCTGATTCGACACTTCTTCTTCTTGTGTTGATACGTCATGTCATGTATCGACATCTTGAGTCAACACTTCATTGAAAAATTATAGAAATTGCTGAACTTGTGCTGGAACATGTTTCCATTTGCCTTAGTCATCCATTCAACCATTTCTTTGAGTGTCCAAGTCTTGTTTTGAGCAGTCATTTCATTCAACCTTGGTTCTTCAAAATAAATGTGCTTCTTCAAATTTTATGAGCATCCTTTCAATGAAAACACACTTAAAGCAAATCATTGGTCCTCAAATTATACTTAACTATTTTGCTTATCATCAAAATCAATTAGTGGAGTCAACACAAACACAGGAACATAGTCTTGGAAATAATTCAGCATAATTTAATTCATAAGAGTTGATTGATTACAAGAAGAAGCGGGGTGGGGTATTTATAAAGTCCCATGCCCTCTCCTAAAGGGATTACAAGTCTTCTCCTAGTTAGAATAGTTTTACAAAATTTAAGTGGGAGAAAGACTACAAAATAAACCTATAACTAGGATTACAAGGTTGACTAGAATAAGAACTTGATTTCCTCCTTCCACTTGAATTCTTTTTCTTAGATTGGACCAAGTCAACCTCAAGGATGTGTTGGGCTTCAGGGGGCAGCAAGGGGTGGCCAAGGATGGGTTGGGCACATGGGCTTTGGGCCCTGGAGGCCTGGGATGCCTGGAGTAAGAATATTCCAAGTATCTTGGTTCTAGGCTAGAATATACCTGGAATCTTGGTTCTTAAGGACTTGGGCCTGGCGCCTGGGCTGATTTCTCTTAGGCTGGGGTGTAGATGGACCTCTAGATTCATGATGTGACCTGGTCTAGGAATATACTCTGGCATCTGGAAAGCATCGGAGGGCGTTTGGGCATCTTGTAAGAATCTTGGACCTTGGGATGGCATACAAGATCAATTGGCTAATGTGAAGACCTCTGGCTCCTGGATGAGGCCTGGTGGAACTCCAAAATAGGGTATCCTTTTGTACAAAAACTGGACTCTCACTGGACTCATACTTAAATACAAGACTCAATAGACTGGACTAGGTTGAGACAAATCAACTAGTTTCAACTTATTACAGGACTCAAGACTCAATAGACTGGACTAGGTTGAGACAAATCAACTAGTTTCAACTTATTACAGGACTCAATCTTACTTGCTTATAAAATTATGACACATGACCAAGGATCTAAAGAAAACCTTAATCAGCAAACCATATGGGATCTAGTGATCTATTTCTGATCCTAGTGTCCCCACCAAAGAAGATCAGCCCAAAAGGATCCTAAAAAGCTAGCAGTCCGAAGGAGTTGATCAGAGTTGAGCCCAGGTGTGGATTACCTGTAGAGGCCAGACACGTGTGAGGCTCAAGAGCACCATCCTTGGAGTACCACCACTGCATCCATCAAAGGTATAATAGTAAGGTACTTTTATATCCTTGCTCTTCTCTTTTTTTGATGTTTATATTGCATGCTGTTTTATTATACTAGATCCTGTTGCGGGCAGATTGGTAGAACATTTAGATCGATGATGCAGAACTACAATGCATGCAAAATTACTTTTTCTTATATTTTTATATTAATTTATATATCTTAATCTCGAAGATCAGGCCACGAATCTGATTACAGGGTTATATGCAAGTAAGAAACTAAAGATGCAAAGTAGAACCTAAAAAGAAATAAGAAAGTGGACCGCCGAGGCTGCGAAGTCTCGGTTGGGCTAGTTCATCTTCAATAACAGGACTGGCAGGTAGAGAGGGTGTACCTGACAATAGTTAATGCACCTGGTGAAGATCGTATGCGAAGAGGTCACTCTCACTCCTGGATGCGGCCAAGAAAATCAAGCTTGAGACTCATAGATTCCGGACTTTCAACTCGTTGATCCGATTGCTGCCTGGCTGGAGTTGTTGGATTCGTAGGAGTCGAGGGACCTACAAACAACCTTTCATGGGTGAGAAATCAAAGCAAGTATGAAATAGAAAAGGGAAAACAGCAAGGGGAAGATGAGATATTTAGTTGGTGGCCACGGTTTGGAGAGCTGGATGGCGGCTGGAGGCTGGGTGCAGAACACCGGGAATAAGGAAGGGCTCACACAGAATCCCTTTCAGCACACAGTAGGTAGCACACAGCAATTGGAAGAACTCAATATTATTTCATAAAAAAGTTCCTTGATACAAGAGATTAGAGTCTCTTAAATAGACTTTAGACTTGGCCCCCAACTAAGGTTAAAAGAGACTTTACATAGGAATTCTAATCCAAATCAAACTCTAGCTAGAAAATATGGTAGGCTAGGTAGAAAAACCCCTTGATTTACTCCCTCTCTCACTTTCCTTTGTCAGCCAAGAGGGGTGACTCTAAGTGGCCGACCAAGGGGAGGGTGACCATAAGCTTGGCTTCCCTTGGTTCTCTACCTGGGCCTTGATTGGCCCAATCTACTTCAGGTTGCGGTCCAGGTCTTCTGGTCTTCAAATTAGTCTCCCGGGCTTCTGATTTCTTCTCCTTGGCTTTTGATTTCTCCTCCTTGGCCTTCCATGATCCTCATAGCTTCAGTTGGGTTGGTCTTCACTTGGGCTGGCTTGGTCTTTGCTTGTATGAGTCATTACTGGACATGTATTGAACTTCAGACAAAGACAAGCTCAACATGAGCTGACTAGTATAGGACTCAAGTAAGAATAAAAATAATTCAAATGGAGTAAGCCTTTATTACAAATGGATTCAAATGTGACTAAGTAATCCACAAAGGGTTGAGAAGCCTTTGTCTTATTCTGGTGCCTCTGGTGTCCCCACCAATTGATCTACCAAGCCTTCCGCTATGTATATTTTACAATCATTTTAAAATGAATCTATCTCTGCCTTGCTTTTTCATATTGTATGCATGGTGTTGGTGTCTTTTCACCTTCAATGGTATCAAAGCCAGGTTCATCATAGTATAATAATGCTAGCATGCTTTTAATATCATGTTTTTCTTTTAAAGTACTTGGATTGAGTGCTTCACCATGGCCATTCGGTCATTGGAGAGAAGTTGGGCTGCAAGACCCTCTCTTCCCATTCAATAGGGTCTCCTATGGTGTGTAGGGGTTCCACTTATGATTGACTCATGAAGAGGAAAAATAAAAGAAAATGTAGATTAAAAATATTTTAATCTAATGTTATGATAACAAAATAATTTTAGATTAGATCTAAGAGTTTTGTTTTGATAATGTTTAATCTTTAAATTTGAATTATTCAAATAAGTTGCATGAATTTTGAAGTTGCTATTTTCTGCCCTTACAAACGAGCTGACTCGACCCCTTCTTGAGCCGACTCATTTATGCAGGAAGAACAATCTGTCCGTTTCTAGTTCTAGACGAGCCAACTCGACCCTTGCTCGAGCTGACTCGTCTGTGCTAACAGATAGATCTGTTTGTTTTTGGTTCTAGACGACCTGGCTCGTATTTTACACAAGTCGACTCGACCAGAATGCCCTGAATTAGAGAATTCAAAATATGCTTGTAAAATCTTTTTACATTCTTAATTTAAATTGTTTCAAATAATTAAGGCTATTGAACTTAATTAAGAATTAAGAATGACAAAGAACTCTAGGAATATGATTCAAAGATTTTAAGTCATTTTAATAAGCCTTAAGGGTCATGGATTAGCTTCTTTTGGATTCTTAATTGGATTAGACCTAAGTTTAGATGCATTGAACTAATCTAATCAAATGTTGAGTTAGGATTTCTTCTCTATAGATCTCTTTAATAGTTAGATTGATTAGTCCATAGATCTAAATGGACCTAATTTATGGCTCAGTGGTCAGCCTGACTCTTTAGACTGGTATAATCGATTTTGATGAACCATTTGGTGTCAGGTAAGTTTGGCATACTGATCATTGTTGCCTAGTAAGCAACCCAAGAGGTGGGGTGAATTGAGTCTCTAAAAATTATTTACATGATGCAATGCAATGCTATGCAATCCAATCCAACAATCAATTAATTAAGGTACTATGAATTCAAATATGATGCTCTTAAAAAAAGGTGCAGCGAAAATAAAGAGCAATAAAAGAGAAGCAAGTAAAGAGATCAATCAACCACAAAGACCAAGAAATATAGTGATTCGGTGCTATCCAATGCACCTACATCCACTCCCGAAGATCCCCTTGGAAATTCATTATAATCACACCGATTACAGTTGATTAGTTTTGCGGGAATACTAATTAAAAACCCAACTTATTTTCACAAGGCCAACAAATCAAAACCTCACTTGGTTTTACGGGCTAACCAAGAACTTAAATGGTTTTACGGGCTAACCACCAACCTCACTTGTTTTTCCAGGCTAAACAAGAACCTAATTGGTTTGCAAAAGCTCACCAATAACCTTCCTTGGTTTTACAATAGGCTAACCAAGAACCCTTACAACAAATAAAGTTTTGAAGTAGAGAAACAATATAAGCTTTCAAAAATAAAGCAGGTATCTCTTTGAAGCTCGATGTAAAGGTGCTTTGAACTTGTTGAAGCCTCTTTAATGCTCAAGAATAGATGATCCTCAATGCTCTTGAAGGCTCTTGAATACTTGGAGGCTTGCTTTTGCTTGAGAGTGGTTGAATCTTCAATGAATAGGAGTTAAAGCTCTCTTTTCTTCTCTCTTGAATGCTTCTATTTCATTCTCATCAATAATATATGAATAGTTACCCTTTTGATTTGATTTGGAGCATATAAATACCTCCCCAAGGTCTCAAATCCTATTTCTAGCCATTAGACTTGAAAAACTAGCCGTCGGAGGGCAAAAGGTAGAGTTCTGCATTTAAAAATCTAGTCGTTACTATTCCTAGAACTCCATGTGTCGACACTTCAAGCTGTGAGTCAACACATCAGGTCAACACTTGAACTTCTTGAGTCGACTCCCAGTTCAAAAATCTTTAATCTGGTTCTCTGGAAATCTCAGATGTGTTGACACTTTGAGTTGACACTTTGCTTCCATGTATCGACACTTCAGCAGATCTTCATTTTCAGCAAGTTTTATGGCTTGAAAATCTCAGGCAATGAGCTGATCCATGTGTCGACACTTTGATTCTACCCTTCAGATCCATGTGTTGACACTTCAGCCATGCCATTTGAAACATCTTTACATACCGGCTTGATTCGATACTTCACCTCCATGTGTCGACACTTGGTGTCATGTGTCGACACTTTGAGTCGACACTTCATTGAAATATTCACAGAAAAGTCTGAACTTATGCTGAAACACATTTATACTTAACTCAATTGACCATTCAAGCAATCTTTGATTGTCCAAGTCCTCTTCGAGCAGACTTTTCATCCAAACTTGGTTTACTTCAATAAAACAAACTTCTTCAAATTTGTGAGCACCTTTTTCAACAAAAACACACTTCAAGGAAACCATTAGTACTCAACTTATACTTAACCATTTTGCTTATCATCAAAATCAATAACAGAGTCAACAATCTCCCCCTTTTTGATGACAACAAAATATTTAAGTATAAATTGCAAAAAAAGCTTTTAAAAGAATTCATCAAGGTGCATAGAATTAAATGTAATAGTTGTATCAAAGTAATTTTCAATATCAACAAGATGTATCAAAATAAGAATGATATAATAATTTAGGATTATCAGAGCAAGTTGTAATGATTAAGAGTATCAGAGCTTTGGGATATATATGAAACATAATCGCATGCATCATGATACTCTAAAGAAAATTTAATAATAAGTAAAACTCCCCCTGAATTGATGATACATAAAATAATTTGTAAATAACCTTTCAAACACTTAAAGAGAGGTTTTAAGATGAAATTCACTTTAAAAAGGTATAGCTCCCCCTTTCTTAAGGAATTTGTAAACAATTTCAATTCAAGTTTTCATAATAATTTTCAAATTTTGGAAATACTCTCATTTACCCCTTTCACATCATGAAATGCACTTTAAATTTATACTTACTACTCACAAATATATATCACATTTATACTTTAATCTTCACATTTATACTTTAATCTTACTACTACTCTCCCTTTTTGTTTTCATTAAAAAGGTAGGAAGACAAATATGATATCCAAACATGAAGAACTAAGAAAAATGTAAACCATTTCATTCATTTGAAGTCACAAATATGAAGTACAATATGATATCTCATTTAAAGTCAGAATTTGTACAACAAAAGACAAAACATATATAGATGCATAAAAGTAAACTATTTAAAAATACATAAATATCCTAACCCTCATCCATATCATTAGTATCATCAGAAGATGATCTGATCTCAATCGATCCTGTAGCAGTAAAAGATCGAGCTCGAGACCACATCGATCTGAGATATTAGAGTCGGGTCTTGGTCGATCATGGAGGGGTACGACGACCACGTCCTCTGCATCGAGCATATGTCCGACCTTTGGCTAGAGTAGTAGAGGTGGAAGCAATGTCCTCCACAGGAATAGAACTGATCAGGTGACAGTCTCTGTGACTGCCGGAAGTGGAGTACGATCAAAAGAGGGACCAGAGTCAAGATATTGAAAGCCAGGTGTGTAAAAACCAAGCTCTCGGATAAGTGATGATGTGTGAATGGTAGGAGTATCAACAATGGGTGTGTCAAAAACAGGCATATCAGCTGACAATAAGACTGGTGTATCAAGGATAGATGTATTAGCTAAAGAATGAACGCGTAAGTCTGTAATCGGTGAATCAATGATAGGAGTGTCAATAATCGGTGTATCGACAACAGGGGTATCAACAATAGGTGAATAAATAGCAATAGGAGAATCAATAACTGGTGAAAGAATAGGAATAGGAATGTGATCATCTGATCTAGAAGGAAAGGATAGGACCAGAGTCTGGGCAGGTGAACTAGAAGGGTCATGAGTAGGAATCCTCGGCAAGTCTGCCATCACCTCCATCACTGGCTCTGTAGTCAGATCTGGGAAATCGAATCCACCAGAGTCAGTCTTCTCATCGTCTCCATCAATATCATCACCATCAACATCATCTCCAACAACAACATCACCATCAACATCAAAAACAGTTGCTGGAGCAGGTTGAGCAGTATCAGCAACTGGAATACTCACTGAAGGTCTGGATAGTGCAGTCAATATAGCTGAGATGCCATCACTCAGTCCACTATGGCTCTCTCTGGTCTCACCTATGAAGCAATCAAGATACTGTCTCACGAACAAAAGATCAATCTCAATGCGTCTGACTCTGTCCAATAAGCTATTAGAAACATCCTAAGTCTCCATCTGAGATGGCTGAGGGCTGTGCTGAAGTAGTAGGATCAGACTGAGATGTAATCACTGGCTGTGCTGCTATATTAGGCTGACTCTCCTAGGTCCTGCCTCGCTAGAGAGGATGCGCTCCTCCTCTGCAGCATCATCATCATCAGCTCTGTCCTTGGCCTGAACAGATATCCTGCGAGTCCACTAGCCTCGAAACAGATGATAACCTATCCAGTGTAATGACCTGATGTCATAAACATCAATATGAAGTAGCATGCAGAAGGGCTTGTCCTTAAATTTCATGCCATACTTTCTGAACAGAATAGTCAACCCCATCCCATAGGGAAGGTAGAGTCATTGGCTCGTCGATGCCTCCGTCATCTGGTGAATCATAAGCACTGGAAGGCAAACGGGCATGCACTGAACTAATGAGACCATCAGCAACTCCCGCTCAGTGATGTAATCAAAGCATCCGGTCTTCAGCAGAAGTATCCGGGCGATAATGTGGTGCAACAATCTCATCTCTACTAACAGTCGGGATGCGGGTACGATGGCTCCCTCAGGCAAAATATCAGACTTAAAGATACACTAAAGTCCACTCACTCTGTCCATCAAGCTATCCACCACTGATCCAGTCATCGGAATGTCCCAAACTCTGCTCAGTACCTCTGATGTGACTGGGATATCCCGGTCTATCACCTGTGCCATCCATCCATCCATCCCATGGGCGAGTGATCCATAAAACTCATTGATAAGATCGGGGTAAAACCTCTCACTAAGTGAGCAACATGAAGTCAAACCAGCCTATCAAATCCACTATCCGATCCTAAAATGCTACTGGTCGACAAAAGTGAAGTCCACTCGTCGTCCCCCACGATGGTCTTCGAGCTCATCCTGCTAGAAGCTACAAAAAGTGGTCGTGCTGGTGGATCAGGAGCTCTAGCCTCATGTCTAGCCTTCGTTCTTCATTCCTCCTCCTGAATGGACTAACGAGGGTTATGGACTACTTATTTTCAGGGTCCTATTCCTTAGAATAATGATTTGGGCAAGATTTGGGTGAAAATCTAGGGTTTTTAAGGCTCAAAATCCAAATGGGAGGCAAAATCTAGCAAAATCCGAGCTACCAAGTGCTCCAAACAAAGAATTAATGGGTTTAAATCATGAAACAGAGGGAAGGAGCAGTGAGGAGTACCTTAGATCAAGTGTTGTTTCGAGAGAGATGAAGAAATGGAGTGAAAAATGCTTCGGAATGCCCTTATTCTCAGTTTGCTGCCGTTCAAGTATGGACTCACAAATGTGTCGATACATTCAAGTGTCGACACATTGCTGCCGTTCAAGTATGGACTCACAAATGTGTCAATACATTCAAGTGTCGACACATTAATGTGTCGACACATCAACTTAAAAATCAAAAAATAATTGTTTGAAGCATTAATCAAAATCAAGCATAATTCAATGAAATTCAACAAAATTAGTAAAGATTGATCATGATCGTTGTCAAATAAGATTGATTTGAGTCAAAGATAGGAAAAATTTAATCAAAAGGATTAATGATTCCGAGCTCTCTTCTAATCATACAAAACCGATCTTCTAGATGAGGTTTAGTTAAGATATCAGTTAATTGAAAATCAGTAGTAATAAATTCAAGCACAACATCATTATTTTCAACATGATCTCTAATAAAATGACATCTAATTCCAATATGTTTACTCCTAGAATGTTGAACAAAATTTTTAGTCAAGCAGATAGCACTGGTATTATCATATTTAATAAGTGTACTAGCCAACTTGATTACAAAATCTTCAAGTTATTGCTTAATCCACAAGATTTGAGCATAACAACTTCCTATTGCAATATACTTAGCCTCAGTTGTGGATAGTGCAACTGAAGTTTATTTTTTGCTAAACCATGAGATTAAGTTAACACTAAAAAATTAGCAAGTACCACTAGTACTCTTTCTATCCAATTTACAACCAGCAAAATTAGCATCAGAATATCCAATTAATTTAGTAGATGAATCTCTAGAGTCTAGTACTCTTTCTATCCAATTTACAACCAGCAAAATTAGCATCAGAATATCCAATTAATTTAGTAGATGAATCTCTAGAGTACCATAAACCAATATCAACAGTACCAGATAGATATCTAATAATTCATTTAATAGCCATCAGATTTGATTCTTTAGGTTCAGACTGATATCTAGCACACATACATACGCTTAACATTATATCTGGTCTACTAGCAGTTAAGTATAGTAAAGAGCCAATCATACCTCTGTATAACTTTTGATCTACTGATTTACCATGTTCATCTTTATCAAGTCTATAAGAGGGGCTCATAGGCGTACCTATTGCTTTAGTAGTCTCCATCCCAAACTTCTTTATAATTTTTGTTGTATACTTAGCTTAGTTGATGAAGATGATAGAAAAGTGCCCTAAGAGCCAATCATTATGAAGGCCTTTTTGTAAACTTCCAACTCATGTATGACATATTTTCATATTAATAAAGGCATGTGATTCATCATATACTGCTGTATCATGTTTTTGATGATTATGATGAACCCCATAGAATAGGGCAATGGAATTAGGGTTATGATAAAATAACAGTGAGACCTAATTCCTATAAACCTTAATTTAGAATGTTCCTAGTCGTTGGACCATCGATTCGGGGATCGATGAATCCAGAAAAACTAGATTATCCTGTGTATGCTCAGTTGATAAGGGTGGTTGATCTCATAACCACTTGTATAGAGATACTAATACAAGGATAGGGGTGCTCATCACGGCATGAGTACACTGGACTGATCCATACAAGGACTATCTTATTGAAGTCTTACTACTTGTCAAAAGATAGATCCTAGAGTAGAAGTTGTGCATGTGATCTTTAGACCTAAGGTCACCATGGTTCCTTGTGCACACTAAGCCATACTTTGGTTCATACTCATTCATGCCATTGTGACATGTACGGGGTGTTTTGCGTATGGTGGAAGGTGTACGAAGGATGTGAGTAGTACAACAAGGAATCGATCATTCCTAGTAAGAGGAATTGTTATCCCATGCAATCTCTTCGATGAGTGACTCAAGGAGCCTTTGATCAAAGCAGGATGAGATTAGTGGAATCTAATCAGTCATCAACTGAGTCCTCATGATCGAGCTGAGATTCGATATGATTAAGTATTAGGGTTTGACATATATCCATACCTATCATTTAATCGGGATAATAGGAGATCGAAAGATTGAGTTGCATGGTAATTTTCTACTGAAGGGTATTTTGATATTTTCTACCAAATTTCTTATCTTCCGGGTAGGCATGATACATTGCTAGACGTCAATCTTGTCTTGTAGGTTTTCATGAACCAATTAGTTTGGTTTCATGAGTCAATTCGATGTGTGATTCGAATTGGACAATTAGGTGAGCCAATTTGACCTAATTAGGTCAATCGAGTTCGATCGGATCGAATCAGCTCAAACCTAAACCTACTGCTGGCTAGATGTGGAACCCAATGGATCACACACAATAGAGACTTGGCCAAGGAAGTCATTCATGATTGAATTAGGGTCATAGGATCCTAATTGGTTAGCCATATTGCATACTAGCATATGTAGGCTAACCTAATTCCTAACCCAATTGGATTGGGTTCGGTTGCTTGCTAATTAGTCTAACCCAATTATGGAAAACCTAAATTAGGTTGAGTCCTAAGTGGGGCTAGCCAAATTAGAGCTTGATCTGATTTCTATTTGGATTTTTGGACATGTTAGGCGCCATATATGAAGAGTCCCAATGGCATGGGACTCTTGGTACCTAAATGACACCTTAACATCAAAAAGGCATAGAAGGAGCTACTGACCTCTGATTTGAAAATAAATTATATGGTCAGAAAGCTTATTTAATGCTCTTTCCAATGATACCCATATTGCATATATTTCACTAATCAATATATGCTGCTTTGGGTGGAGAAAGAAGTGGGAAAGGAAAGTGGCGCCCTTTTGGCACACCCAGGAGAAGTATGGCGCGCGCATAAGGACTAAGAGTCCTTCTGCAGATGAAACTCTAGGAGATTCATCAAAGTGGAACCTCTTCACTTTATCCCTGCACCTCTTGGAGAGGATTGATCGGTCAAAGAAGTGGAAGGGGCGGCGTGAAAGCAGAAAGAAATATTGGCGCGCAGATGAAGAGTCGCTTCTCTTCATCTGCGCACGCACTATTCTGAGGCAGAGTCCTTCTGCCCTTAGGACTCTGCCTATTCCACGCTCTTCAAGATTGAAAGGATGCCTCATTCCATTCTTCATAATTGGTATATGCCACATGGCATATGGGAAACTGCTCTGGAAAAGGAAAGAACATCAAATAAGACTCTTGAAGCATGAAGAGTCTTATCAGACATCAGGAGTCATATCTGATAAGGAGTCTCGGGATGCTTTTCATGCCCCATCTGAATCTATATAAAGGGGGTATGGTGAAATGAGACTTTAAGATTTTCGGTCATCAGAAATAGAAGTCCATTTTTCCTAGAGTTATCTGAGTGCCTCTTTCTATTGTCTCCCTCCCTCCTTTTAAGACAAGACTTGTCTTGTTAAGACAAGGTCTTATCTTTTAGGATAAGGCTTTGTTTTAGGACATAAGCCTAAGGGGTCCTAGGGGAGGATTGTCCTAAAGCCAAGAGTGCCTTAGGAGAGTGTACAAAGAGCCCAACAGTAGGACAGGGTGTCCTACAGTGGTCAAAGATCCAAAGGCTGTCCTAAGAGTCCTATTGAAGCAAGCAACCCCAGTAGGGATTCTTCCTTGGTTCAAGTATCATGTGGATCACCGTTGGAGGGCTTGCACTTGTGAGCCTCGTGGAAAGGATTGGATTAAGTGATCTAGGTATGTTAATTGACTTTATTTTATGATTCATTAGTTGTAATTGCCCAAGGGGTTCCTGGGAATTAGGGTTTTCTATACATGTTATACATGTTAGGGTATCATGCTATGAAATTTTATTTTGAAAGTCAATTCTGCATGCTGCATGATCCCCGTGACCCTGGGAGAATTCCCATCAGAAGATTCTATCTGTAGTTTGCTTGATCTGGAGTCCAAGAAAGAAATTGAGTTCTCCCATCATGCTTATCTCGAACTCACCTTGATTAGCTTAGCAAACTCTTAACAAAGAATTCCATTAGTAGCACCGAAAATGATATCATCAACATATATTTGTACTACTAATAAATCACTGTTTTTCTTTTTCAAAAATAGTGTTTTATCAACATGGCTTCTAGAAAATTCATTTTCAATTAAAAATTTGCTGAGTCTCTCATACCAGGCTCGAGGTGCTTGCTTTAATCCATAAAGTGCTTTGTGCAATTTAAAAACATGATCAGGATGTGCATGATTTTTAAATCCAAGTGGTTGTTTAACAAAAACTTTTTCAGTTAGAAAACCATTTAGAAAAGCACTCTGAACATCCTTTTAAAATAGTTTAAAGTTCATAAAACAAGCAAATGCTAATAATAGCCTAATTGCTTTAAGTCTAACAACAGGAGCAAAAGTTTTATCAAAATCAATCCCTTCCTCTTGGTTGTAGCCTTTAGCAACTATTCTAGCTTTATTTCTAACAACAATTCCATTTTCATCTATTTTATTCCTGAATAGCCATTTTGTGCTAATAAAAGAAATATAGATAGTTTTTCTATTAATGTCCACACATTATTTCAATCAAACTGAATTAGTTCATCTTGCATGGCATTAATCCAATTAGGATCTTTTTCAGCTTCTTCAAAATATTTAGGCTCTACTTGTGATACAAAAGCTATATAATCACATTCATTTCTAATTAAGGTTCGAGTTCTTACCCCTTTAGATGGATCACCTAGGATTAATTCCTTAGGATGTCCATGAGCATACCTCCACTCCTTAGGTAGATCTTGATGCTTTAGAGTGCCTTCTCCTTTTTCATTCTTGTCTTGATCTTCTTCATTCGGCGAGGAGGTTGATCATTCAGTGTCAACTTTTGAAGCCTGTCAGCACCTGCACATTCATCAAAATTATCCTCTTTTCCGGAGGATTTATTAGTAGACTCTTCAAAAAGAACATGCACTGACTCTTCTACAACCAAAGTTCTTTTATTGAAAACTCTATATGCCCTGCTTGATGTGGAATATCCTAAAAAGATACCTTCATCAGACTTGGCATCAAATTTTTCAAGATTATCTTTTCCATTGTTTAGAATAAAATATTTGCAACCAAAAACTCGAAAATACTTTAAAGTTGATTTTCTTTGATTCCAATGTTCATATGGAGTTTTCTTCAAAATATGACGGATTAAAACTCTATTTAATATATAACATGCAGTATTAATAGCTTCAGCCCAAAAATATCTCGACAGATCATTTTCACAAAGCATAGTGCATGCCATTTCTTCCAAAGTATGATTTTTTCTTTCTACTACCCCATTCTGCTGAGGTATCCTAAGTACAGAAAAGTTGTGTTCAATTTCATTTTCATTATAAATGTTTTTGAAATCTTGATTTTCAAATTCAATTCCATGATCACTGTGAATGCAAATAACTGAACCACCTTTTTCATTTGAGACTTTTCAATAAAACTTTATTAAAGCAGAAAATGATTCATCTTTATATGCTAGAAAGAAAACCCATGTAAATCTCGAAAAATCATTCACTATGACTAATTCATGTCTCTTGCCTCCTAAACTTGATTTTCTAGTTGGTCCAGAGAGATCCATATGAAGTAGTTCTAGTGGCCTACTAGTAGTTATAAAACCTTTTGGTTTAAAAGAAGTTTTAACTTATTTACCAAATTGACATGCTTAGAAAATTCTATCTTTTTCAAAACAAGGTTCAGGTAAATCTCTAACTAAATTTTTTTTGCAAAGTTTTGAAAGTAGATATATACTAGCATGCCCTAATCTTCTATGCCAAAGCCAACTAGTCTCGTCTTTAGTAGAATTCATTACAACAAGGCATTCTCCACTAGACAAAGAAAGATCATCTAAATCTACTAAATAAATATTACCATGCCTTTTTCAAATGAATTGTACTCCATTTAAATCTGGACTAGCAATTATACAATAAGATGATTTAAAAATAACTTGAAAACCTTTATCACAAAATTGACTAATGCTTAAAATGTTATACTTCAAACCATCAACTTGAAGTACAATGCTAATACAACTAAAAGGAGTTATGTGAACCTTACTAATTTCAATGATTTTTTCTTTACCATTATCCCCGAAGGTCACACTCCCTCCATTCAATGCTTCAAGAGAAGTGAATTGCTTCACATCTTCCATCACGTGCCTTGAGCAACCACTGTCAAGATACCAAAGTCTTTTGTTCGCCTTGGTTGCAAGACACAATTGCAATAAAATCAAGCTTTGTTTTTAGGTACCCAAGCCAACTTGGGTCCTTTAGGGTTAGCACTTAAAATGGATCCTTTTGGAATCCACACTTTACCAAAAGAATTAATTATCCTTAAATTGCATTGAAAAGATTTATGACCTAACTTTTTACATGAAAAACAAGTTATCTTTGATGATGCAGGTACAAAAAAGTTTTTGAAGTATTTTTGTTGGTTTTGTGGTCTAAAACCTAAACCTACTTTATTGAAAATGGCTCTTTGACTATTCAAAAGTAGGTTCAATTTTTCTAAACTATAACAAAATTTTTCAACAAAAGGCTTCATCTTTTCAAGATCATTTTTATACTTAGCATTTTCCAACTCTAAATCTTTATTTTTCTTTAAAAGATCACCATTTGAAATAACATTCTTGGGTCTTTTCAAAACATCATTCTCCATTGACAAAGCATTGTTTTTCTTTTCCAAACCAACCAATTTAGATTTTAAATCACTAACTTCATTTAGCAAAGAATTGTTTTCAAGAGAAAAACTATTTGCATGCCTTTTTAACCTTTTATTTTTAGATAAAATTATTTTTTAATCATGCATAAGTTCATCAAAAGTATTTCTAAGCTCATCAAAAGTAAAATCTATTTCAGTATTGAAATTTAACTCATCTTGCTCTTGATGTGCCATTAAACAAACATTTGCAACTTTAGTCTGTTCTTCTTTAGAACTGGAGTCTTTACTATCACTCCAGGTGGCCATCATTGCTTTCTTTCTTAATTTCTTCTTTGACTTCTTAAGGAGAGGGCAATCGAACTTATAGTGTCATGGCTTCTTGCACTCAAAGCATGTAGGTATTTCCTTCTCCTTTTTCTTTTATATTTCCTTCTCTTTCTCTTTTCCTTTTTCTTTTGATTGATATTTCTTTTTGTAAGGAAACTTCCTCCTCTTCATGAATCTTCTGAATTTTCTTGCAAGGAGAGCTTCTTCACCTTCTTCTTCTTGTTCTTCTTCGAACTCATCTATTGAGGATTCTTCTTGTATGTTTTATTTGAAAGTAATCTCCTTTTTCTTTTTGTCCATATCCATTATTTTTTGTTTCAAATTTAGCTCATAAGTCATGAGCGATCCAACCAACTGCTCTAGAGGTAGTTTGTCAATGTCTTTGGCTTCTTAGATTGTAATCACATTCAGATCCCATGATGTTGGAAGTGACCTGAGGATTTTATTCACATGATCAGCATTAGACATTATATTTCCAAGACTTCTCATTCCATTTACAATATTTATGAATATTGTGTACATATCAGTGATAAATTCATTAGGTTCTATTCAGAACATCTCATATGTGTGCACTAACATGTTCACTTTAGTATTTTTCACTTGATCGGTACCCTCATGGATAACATCAATTGTGTCCCATATTTCTTTAGCAAAGGTGTATGTAGATATTTTATTAAATTCACTAGGATCTAATGCACAATAAAGGAGATTCATTGCCTTGGCATTGATCTTGGATTGCTTAATGTCATTTCCATCCCAATCCTCTTCGAGCTTTGGGATGGAAACACCATTAACCACTATTGAAAGAATATGAGGACCTTATCTACAACTCTTCACAAATTATAATCAATAGAATGCATATAAATTATCATCCTAGTTTTTCAATATGTGTAATTTGATCCATTAAAAAATGGAGGTCTATTTGAGGCTTGACCCTCAACTACACTAGTACCAATTGGGGCTGCCATAGATCTTTACTCATGGTGGTAAAGCCTATATACTGAGAATTGGGCTCTGATACCACTTTTTGCCCTGTAAGCAACCCAAAGAGAGGGGTGAATTGGGTCTCTAAAAATTGTTTACTTGATGCAATGCAATGCTATGCAATCCAATCCAACAATCAATTAAGTAAGGTACTATGAATTCAAATGTGATGCTCTTAAATAAAAGTGCAGCAGAAATAAAGAGCAATAAAAGAGAAGCAAGTAGAGAGATCAATCAACTACAAAGACTAAGAAATATAGTGGTTCGGTGCTATCCAATGAACCTACATCCACTCCCCAAGATCTCCTTGGGAATTCACTATAATCACATCAATTATAGTTGATTAGTTTCGCTGGCTCACTAATCAAAAACTCAACTTATTTTCACAAGGCTAACAAGTCAAAATATCACTTGGTTTTACAGGCTAACCAAGAACCTAAATGGTTTTATGAGCTAACCACCAACCTCCCTTGATTTTTTGGGCTAACCAAGAATCTAATTGGTTTTCAAAGGCTCACCAATAATCTCCCTTGGTTTTACAATAGGCTAACCAAGAACCTTTACAACAAATAAGTTTTTGAAGTAGAGAAACAATATAAGCTTTCTAAAATAAAATGGGTATCTCTTTCAAGCTTGATATAGAGGTGCTTTGAACTTGTTGAAGCCTCTTGAATGCTCAAGAATAGATGATCTTCAATGCTCTTGAAGGCTCTTGAATGCTTGGAGGCATGCTTTTGCTTTAGAGTGGTTGAATCTTCAATGAGAAGGAGTTAAAGCTCTCTTTTCTTCTCTCTTGAATACTTTTATTTCTTTTTCATCAAAAATATATGAATAGTTGTACTTTTGATTTGATTTGGAACATATAAATATCCTCCCAAAGCCTTAAATCCTATTTCTAGCCATTAGACTTGAAAAACTAGCCATTGAAGGGCAAAAGGGTCAAGTTCTGCATTTGAAAAACTAGTCGTTACTGTTCCTAGAACTCCATGTGTCGATACTTCAGGCTATGAGTCGACACTTCAGGTCAACACTTGAACTTCTTGAGTCGACACCCAGTTCAAAAATCTTCAATCTGGTTCTCTAGATATCTCAGATGTATCGACACTTCCACAGGTGAGTCAACACTTTGAGTCGACACTTTGCTTTCATGTGCCAACACTTCAGCAGATCTTCATTTTTAGCATGTTCTATGGCTTGAAAATCTCAGGCAATAAGCAGATCCATGTGTCGATACTTTGAGTCGACACTTCAGGTCCATGTGTTGACACTTCAGCCATGCATTTGAAACATTCTTTGCATACCGGCTTGAGCTGACACTTTACCTCTATGTGTCGACACTTGGTGTCATGTGTCGACACTTTGAATCGACACTTCATTAAAATCTTCACAGAAAAATATGAACTTGTACTGAAACACATTTATACTTAACTTAATTGACCATTCAAGCAATCTTTGATTGTTCAAGACCTCTTTGAGTAGATCTTTTCATCCAAACTTGGTTTACTTCAATCAAACAAACTTCTTCAAATTTGTGAGCATTTTTTTCAACAAAAACACACTTCAAGGAAACCATTAGTACTCAACTTATACTTAATGGTTTTGTTTATCATCAAAATCAATAATGGAGTCAACAATCATGGTTCTTTGGGGCTACCTCTTACCTGGGCAACTCGGTTGGTGTCTAAGGCAAAACGGTTAATGGCAGAACCCAACCCATGATCTCACTTACCTGGCCAATGTGGTCGATCAGAATTGATTAGATAGTTCACTGACCCGTGGTAACCCATGTCAACCTAAGTTAATCAGTCTTGACTAATTTTAGGTGCCCATGGATCATGAGTTATGAGTAACCCTCATTGTTTGCTAATATGGTTAGTGGGAGGTTGATCCATGTCTTCTCATCTCTTCTTCTATCATAATAAGATTAAATCCTCTAAATTATTAGGTCCTTAAAAGGATAAGGTTATAGGGATAACCAAGTCCTAGCCTCCCATTATGTGGGATGGTAATGGGTCCAATAGTTGGGTGTTCATCGATAGATCCAAAGATCAGGTGTTCATCGGGTTATTGAAATTATTGTTCCTAATATGATGGCTCAGTACGACTCTCTTAACGGTGGTCATGTGGGCCGGCCATAGTTAGGATTGACTATTCATTAGTTAGAAGCATCAAATTTTGTCATGTTAATGGTTGGACCTAACCAAGACCTTCAATAGGAGGCCCAAAGGTCGATTGATGTGTATCTTGAGGCAAAACCTAAATACTAGAGGTTACTTGGAGAAGTAATCGGTTAAAGAACCTACCTTTAGACATGCATAGGTGGGCCGGCTAAAGTCAGGCTCATGTGTTGTCTATTGAACTCTAGTACCCACCAAGGAATTATAGTAATTCCTCAGATTATAGGTAGAGGCTACCAGTCTAAACAGTTAGTGGGATGGCCTTTAGACTAAAGTCCATGTCTATAGGATGTAATTCATTACACTAATTAGCTTTGGATTTCCTTTTAAATGTCTTTCAATTTGTCGCTCCAGTCTCTTCTCGATAATGAAAAGCTCAAGGGTCCCAGGTTCGATAGCTGGTATCGAAGGCTCAGGATTGTCCTGGAGTATGAACGGATCTTGTATGTGATATCGGATCCAGCACCTGAAACCACTGCTCCTAATGCTCAAGGTTTAGTTAGAGACACTTATCAGAAGTGGCTCTTTGAAAGGATCACTATCCGATGCATAATGTTGCTAGTGATTAACGATGAGTTCAGTCGCAAGCTCGAGGAAGCCCAGTTTGAGAAAATCCTTCAAAGGTTGAAGGAGTCCTTTGGGATACCTGTTGATGTTGAGAGGTACAAGTCTCCTGTGCTATCTATAATATACGGATGCGTGATGGGGCCTCAGTCACTGATCATTTATTGTACATGATCGAGATGATTGAGCACCTGGGCAAGCTCGGAAGTCCCTTGAATGAACAGCTTAGGAAGGTTACGATTTTGAATTCCCTTCCCTCTTCCTTTCTAGATTTTCTCGATCATTATAGAATGAATAAGCCAGAAGTTAACTACCATGGTCTGTTGGGGTTGCTGCAAACTCATGAGAAAGACCACCATCTAAATAAAGGGGTGGTGAATCTAGTGGGAGGATCTTCGGGAGGGCGTCGTCCCTTCAAGAAAGTGAAAAAGAAATGTAAAGGAAAAAATATGCAAAATGCATCTAGGCCCAGTCAGGCTAAGAAGGAGAAGGCTGATAAAAGCCAAGCGGAGTGCTTCTTCTGCAAGAAGCGGGGACATTGGAAGAGGAACTGTCCTCTATACATGCGTCTCTTGACCCAAACAGGTCCAAGAAGAGGAAGCAGCCAGAAGGTGCTGGATAAGGTATTTATATGATAACACCTTGTAGTTTCTCTATTTGTAATACTACTAATTAGGTATTGGATATTGGAAGTCCAATTTATATTTGCAATTCTTTGCTAGGACTTCAAGTTAGTAGAAGGTTCGAGGATGGCGAGAGATTCTTGAATATGGAAAATGGAAGCCAAGTTCTAGTCCTGGTGTTGGGAGTCCTCAAACTAGTTTTCGAGTCTTGTGCAATCATTTTGAATGAGTGTCATTATTATCCATCTTTTATTTTAAATGTCATTTCTGTAGGCTAATTGGCCATGTATGGTTATGAACTATCAATAAAGAATTACATTTGCAAAATTATTTGGAATGATTCTATTGTAATGAATGGATTTATGAATAATGACATTTATATACTATCACGACCTGTTAGTGTAGTGTACACGTCTAGCAAATGTCCTAGGATAGATAATGTCAGCGATGCATACCTGTAGCATTATAGGCTAGGTCATATTAACAAGAACAGGATAAACATGTTGAAGTGCAAGGGTCTCCTCGACTTTAGTGAAAGTGGTTCACTTCCAACTTGTGAGTCCTGTCTTCTTGGAAAGATGACAAAATCACCTTTTATTACAAAAGGTGAACGAGCTAAAGAAATTCCAAGTCTGGTACATACTGATGTTGCGAACCCATGAATATTAGTGCCAGAGGTGGGTACAATTATTTCATTATATTTACAAATGACCTTTCAAGGTACGGTTATATCTTCTTGATAAGACATAAATCTGAGTCATTTGAAATGTTCAAACAATATCATGATGAAGTAGAAAAATAAACTGGAAGATGTATCAAAACCCTTCGATCAGATCAAGACGGTGAATATCTTTCTAGGGAGTTTCTGACATCTCTCGAGAAGAATGGGATTCTCTCTTAGTGGAACCTCGAGGGACACCTCAGTTAAATGAAGTGTCTGAAAGAAGGAATTGTACCCTGTTAGACATGGTTCGATCCATGATGGGCTTTGTTTTTCTACCACTGTCCATTTGGGGATATGCTCTAGAATCAGCCTATTACCTTTTAAATAGGGCTCTAAGTAAATCCGTTAATAAAACCCCATATGAGATATGGACTGGATGTAAGCTGACACTCTCACACCTTCAGGTCTGGGGTTGCCCAGCTTATGTTAAACGTTTAGAAATAGATAAACTTGGACCTAGGTCTGACCGGTGCCTATTTGTTGGGTATCCAAAAGAGTCTAAGGGGTATTACTTCTACTTGGCTGAGAAATAAAAGTTGTTCGTCAATCTTAGGGCTATCTTTTTGGAAAAGGAGTTCCTTGGTGAAGGAACTATAGCCACTATGATTGAACTTAGTAAATTTCAACAAGTTAAAGAACCGACACACTTAAGGGACAACATAGAATCGATTATGATAAGATCACACCCAGAGCCCACAAAGGAATCATTAAAGAGATCCGATAGGATACTGAGTCGACCGGATAGATACTATGGTTTCTTGGTCCAGGATGGTGATCCCATTGAACTCGATGAGAACAATGAGGATCCGATCACCTATATGGATGCGATGCAGAGGTTGCCAAAGGATATCATCAATGTAATGGTATCGACTATGATGAGATGTTCTCTCCTGTGGCAATACTCAATTCTATTTGGATCATGCTTGCTTTAGCGGCATACTTTGAGTATGAAATCTAGCAAATGGATATCCGGACAAATTTTTTGAATGGTGAGCTAGAAGAGGAGGTGTATATGATACAACCTGAAGGGTTCACAACCATAAATGAGTCAAAGATGTGCAAACTTCAAAAGTCCATCCATTTACTGAAGCAAGCAAAAAGGAGTTGGAACATATGATTTGATAAGTGTATCAGATCGTATGGCTTTGTTAGGAATGGAGAAGAACCTTGCATTTACAAGTGGGTAATGGTTCTGTGATTGTGTTTCTTATGTTGTATGTGGATGACATTCTCTTAATCAGGAATGATATTCCAGCACTATAAGGAATAAAGGTCTAGTTGTCTTCTCAGTTTTCTATAAAGAACTTGGATGAAGCCTCTTACATACTGGGTATGAAGATCTATAGAGGTAGATCTACAAGGCTTCTACGACTATCCCAATCTACGTACATCGACATTGTATTGAAACGGTTCAGCATGAAAAATTCTAAGAAAGGCTATCTCACGATAGGCACTGGAATTGGTTTCTCCAAAGAGGATTGTGCGACAACTCCTGAGGAGAGAGTGCGTATGAGCAGAATCCCATGTACTTCGGTAGTGGGTTCTATCATGTACGCTATGACATGTACTAGACCAGATGTGGCATACTCACTAGGCTAGTGAGCAGATACTAGTCTGACCCAGGTGTACCTTATTGGAAGGTGGTAAAGACCATCTTTAAGTATTTACAAAATACTAAGGACCAATAGCTGATTTATGGAGAACTTGACTTGAAACTTGTGGGGTATACTAACTCCAATTTCTAGTTTAATAAGGATGAAAGCAAGAGTGTCATGATTTGTCTTCACCCTAAATAGAGGAGCGATTTCTTGGAAAAATTCCAAACAGCCTACTGTGGCAGACTCAGTATGCGAAGCAGAGTACATTGCAGCATTGGATGCAGTGAAGGAAGCTGTGTGGTTGTGGAAGTTCCTTGCAGAGCAGGGAATGGCACATTCCCTAGATGGTCCTATTCTAGTGTATTGTGACAGCACCGGAGCCATTGCTCAAGCCAAAGAGCCAAAGTCTCATCACCGTAAAAAGCATATTTTGCGGTGCTATCACCTTGTACGAGAGATCGTGGAACAAGGTGACATTGATTTTCTAAAGATCGATGGAAAGGAAAACCTGGTTGACCCCTTCACTAAAGCCATCAAAATTCAAGAGTTTGATAGTTGTAAATGAAAAATGTGAATGAGATCTATACCGATTGGCTTTAGTCCAAGTGGGAGTTGTTGGGAATTGTATCCCAAAGTCAATCGTCTAGGCTATAGATAGTTATGCTATCTTGTAACTATATATGATTTTAATGAATAAATTTATTCTTTTTGGCTATTCATCATATTTGCATTTTCCTGAAATTAACTCTTGTATGATGGAGTCCTTGGAACTACATTGTTTGATATAGAGAGGATATATCAAGTAGTTCTTAAACTGATTCATTACCAAATGATACATTGTTATAGGAAGACAATGTATCAAGTGTAGGTTATTGTATGTCACCTTTATTGGTTGTTCTCTTAACCAAGGAGTGTGGAGACACTGGTGTGACATGCAAGTAAAATGTGTGATATTTCACTAAACGTGACCAACTGCGGAGCTCCCTTCTGTCAAAGGGTTGCTCGCGAAGCGATATTTCCATATGTATCCCTCAAACCTGAGATCTTCATGGTAGCTTGCAAGCAACTCACTGTACTTTGGTACTGGAGTAGTTGGATTTCTAATCCAGCGACAAAAAGTTTATGGGTGCAATCAAGTACTTGTGGAGCGATAGTGGATCAAGATGGAATTGACCCCTCCAAATAGTTTGGAGTGAATGGTTCATTATATCTCAATTTAGCAAATCCTTGGCCAGGGTAGTTCGTGTGAGGAGACATAGAACTTGTAAAGTTGAGATACGATTTGGATAAACCAAATTAGGGTTGGCAGTCGAACCCTAGGTCATCCTAAGCATTATGAGGTCAAAGGAATGAATTATGCGGTAACCATATGATAGATGATGCGGAACTAAATATGCATGCAGATTATTTTTGTGTTTTTTTATATATTAACTTATATGTTTGAATCTCGAGGATCAAACCAAGAAACTAAGTAGAGAATTCTATGCAAAACAAGAAGCTAAAGCATGCAAAGTAGAACCTAAAAGCAATAAGAAAGAGGACCGCCGAGGCTAAGAAATCTCGGTTGGGCTAGTTCTCCTTCAATAAGGCTACTGGCTGGTAGAGTGGTATACCTGACAATGGTTGATGTACCCAATGAAGACTGTAGGCTAAGGGATCGCTCTCGCTCCCGGATGTGGCCTAGATAATCAAGTCAAAGGCCCATGAATTCTCGACTTTCTACCCGGTGATCCGATTGCTGCCCGGCTAGAGTCGTTGGATTCATAGAAGTCGAGGGACTCGCAAACAACCTTTCAAGGATGAGAAATCAAAGCAAGGATGAAAAAAATAGTCTAGAACAACAAATATGAAGGATATTTTGATGTGGGCAGCCAAGGCTTTGGTGATGGCTTCTAGGGTTTGAGGTGACTAGAGGTTCGACGAAGGAGACAAGGATGATGGAGTGGCTCACATAGAATCCCCTTAGCACGTAGCAATTGGCACATAGCAATATAATGAAAGCTCAATAATATTCATGAAAAGTTGTCTCATGTAAGAGAGGAGGGCTTCTTTTATAAACTTATAAGCTTGCCCCCCTAGTAAGGATATAAGAGTCTTTACACAAGGATTTCATTCCCTCCTAAACCCTAGCTAGTATACATAGTAGGTCAATGCTTTCTTTCCCTCAAATCCCCCTTCTTTTTCTCTTGCCTTGGTCAACCAAGGGTGGTGACCCTAAGTGGCCGACCAATGGGTGGTGATGATAAGCAATTAGCGCCCCTTGGTTCCTCTCATGGGCCTTGGCTGGCCCATTTTTCTTTAGGCTGCAGTCTAGGGCTTCAAGCTGCTTTCCAGGGTTCTAGGACATTGAGTTTCTTTAGCTGGGCCTTCCATGGTCTTCCTAGCTTCAAGCTTGGTTGGTCTTCACTTGTACTTGTCTTGGTATTGAGTCTTCATTTGATTTGGACTAGCATATACAGGACTCAGAAAAAAAACTAGCTCAACATGAGCTGACTAGTATAGGACTCAAATAATGAAAAGAACAACTTAAACAAGCTAATTCCTTATTACAATTGGACTCAAAAACTATGAAGTAATCCATAGAGGGTGAGAAGTTTCTATCTTATTTTGGTAGCTCTGGTGTCCCTACCAATTCTCCCGAGGTGGGAGGAACTCGACCCTATTGAGTAAGGGTCACACTGGCTCACATATCTCTTGAGAAGGTCTGGGTCAAGGCATTGCAAGTCCTCTTGAGAAATCCATTAATCATCTAACTCTAACTGGCCTTGCCATCGGACCAGGTAGCGTTGATAGCCATGGCCCTGGGCCGTGATGGCTTGATCATCCAGGATATGCTCAATCCGTTCTCCTCTCTCAGGCCAAATAGTTGGTGGACACTCTGGGCTAGGGTCACTCACAATGGAAGGAGTAGGTCTAAAGGCCTCACTAGGTATCGATGTCGGTTCCCTATACTCAATGAGGTCTGCGATATTGAAGGTAGAACTAATGCCCAAATCTGGAAGAAAATCTAACACATAGGCATTTGGTCCAACCCTCTCTATCACTTTAAAAGGTCTGGCTCCGCTAGCATGAAGCTTCTTAATGGTCCCAGGTGGGAACCGCTTAGGCCTAAGCCTAATCATGACAAAATCTTTTACACCAAATTTTTTGTCCCTCTTCGAGAATTAGCCAATTTCTTATATGTTTAATGTCTTAGGTTAATCTTTTGGCTAATGTCCTTATGCATGTCAATAATGTGCTATGCGAATGACTCTGTAGATTCTGAGACTCGTGCATGAACAGGTAAAGGAATAAGATCAATGGGCCAATTAGGCTTATACCCATGGACTATCTCAAAAGGACTCTTGCCAGTGGTCTTATTTACTAAGCTATTGTAGGCGAACTCTGCTCTAGGCAACAATAGGTCCCAATTTTCAATGTGTTCACCTACCAGGCATCTAAGAAGGTTTCCTAGGCTACAGTTCACCACTTCAATTTGGCCATCTATTTGGGGGTGGTATGCTGTAGAATACTTATGCTTGATCCTAACAGGTGCCAGAGAGTTTTTCATAAATAACTGGTGAACCTAACATCCCTATATGATACGATGGTCTTGGGTAGGCCATGGTGTCTAACCACATTGTCTAAGAAAATCTTTGCTATTCTAGACCCATCAAATGTCTGGGAAAATGGGATGAAGTGAGCCATCTTAGAGAACCTATCTACCACTACAAAGATATAATCGTGTCATTTTTGGGTCTTAGGTAATCCTAACATGAAGACCATACATGAGATCTTGCCAAGGATGATCAGGCACTGGTAAAGGTGTGTAGAGTCCAGTGTTTTGCTTCTGCTGTTTTATAACAGCACAAGTTCTACACCTGACTACAATTTGAGCAAATGCCTTTTCAAAACTGGCCAATAAAACTGGTCTTCTATTGCTAAAATGGTCTTCTTCCTACCAAAGTGACTAGCTAAACCTCTAGCATGGGTCTCCCAAATCAGGAATTCTCTAAGAGAAGTTCTAGGGATATAGAGTCTATTATTTTGGAAAAGGTAGCCATCCTGAATGGTATACTCACTATGGGTACTGGATGGTCCTTGCATAAGGGTCTGGTAAATGTCACCAAAGTTTGGGCAGGCTTCATACACTTCCTTTAGTCTATCAAACCGTATGACTTGGGTGCTAACTGAACCTAAAAGCAAAGACCTACAGCTAAGGGCATCTGCTACCTTATTGTCTGTTCCGGCATAGTGTTTCAGGACAAAGGTGTATGCTTGAATATATTCGATCCATTTACCATGCTGTGGGTTGAGTTTCTTTTAGGAGTTTAGGAACCAGAGTCCCTCATGGTCAAAAAATAAGACAAACTTCTGCGATAATAAGTAATGTCTGCAATATCTAATGACTTGGACTACCGCAGAAAATTCTTTGTGATAGGTAGAGTACTTATGTTTAGCCTCATTTAGCTTTTCACTAAAGAAGGCCACAGGGTGATTTTCTTGACTTAGTACCCCACCTATTCCTACTCCCGATGCATCGCAAGTGACCTCAAATACCTTAGAGAAGTCAGGTAATTTAAGGATGGGTGCATGGGTCATCTTATCCTTAAGTTCTAGGAAGGCCTTATCAACTACTTTGGCCCACACAAGTGTACCCTTCCTAATGCAATCGGTTATAGGTACGATGACAATACTAAAACCCCTAATAAATCTCTTTTAAAAGGTTGCTAGGCCAGGGAAACTATGCACGTCATGGACACTAGTTGGTATAGGCCACTCAACAATTGCCTAACCTTTTTAGGATCGGTAGAAACTCCCTCAGGGGTGAAAACAAAACCTCGAAAGATAACCCTATATGTCATGAACTCACATTTCTTAAAGTTGGCATAGAGGCTATTCTTCCTAAGGGTCTAGCATACTAGTCTAAGGTAACTAAGGTGGTCCTTTTTAGTTCTGCTATAAATTAAGATGTCATCAAAATAGACCAAAACAAATTTTCTAGTATATTCTCTCAAGACTTGGGTCATAATCCTTATAAATGTACTTGGCGCATTGGAAAGGCCGAAAGGCATCATAACCCACTCAAATAGGCCATCCTTAGTTTTGAAAGCGATTTTTCTCTCATCCCCAGGTCTAATTCTAACCTGATGATTGCCGCTCTTAAGGTCTATCTTTGAGAAAACTTTAGCACCGGCCATCATATCTAGCATGTCGTCCAATCGGGGAATGGAAAACCTATACTTCACAATTATCTTGTTGATGGCTCTACTATCTATACACATCCTCTAGGTACCATCTTTCTTAGGGGTTAGTAGAGCAGGGACTGCACATGGACTCAAGCTCTCCCTAATGAAACCCTTCCTAAGTAACTCTCCCACTTATTTCTATAATTCTTGATGCTCACTGGGGTTCATTCTTTGATGAGGAAGGTTTGGTAAGGTGGTTCCTGGGACTAGATCTATGGCATGTTGGATGTCTCTAAGTGGGGGTAATCGATCAGGTAAATCATCGGGGAAGACATCCTCAAATTCTTTGAGAGCCTCAATAATTTCTGGAGGGCGTTCTTTTTGGGTCGGCTCATGAATTTCTTTGGTGGTCAAGATCCAAATAAGGCTACCCTTAGCAATTTCTTTCTCTAACTCCTTAGCCTTAATCAGATTAAATCCTAGTTTCTTGTCCTTAAGGCTACTAGAACCTCTCTTGACTGGGTCTCTAGGTGGAGTTCAGTGGATAACAAACTTATTCCCATGGTGGCTAAAAGCACAGACATTGGTTCAACCAAACAATGTTGCATCATGATCAAAAAGCCAAGGTCGACCTAAAATGATACTACTTACTTCCATGGAAATGACATCACACCAAATCTTTTCCTCATAGATTTGTAGTTTAACTAAGATTTGGCACCTAGACTTGATCTGGATGGAGGTAGAATCTATCCAAGAAACCTTATAAGGGCTAGGATGGGGAACTGTGGTCAACCCTAAAGATTTGACTGTACTAGCAGAGACAGCATTGACACAACTCCCACTATCTTTAATAATCTTGAGCACCTTACCCCCTACCTTAACAAAGGTTTGTAGGATGTTAGTATTACACTAATGTTCCTTAACCTAGGTTTGGGTCAAGATGCACCTAACAACTCCTAGTTAGTTCTCTAACTCAGGTCCCTCTTCCTCTCCTTCGTACTCATCCAACAACTGGTCATCAGCCTCATAGATTCCTCCCTTAGGTTCAGTTATGGGTTCAAGCTCCTCTTCCTCTAGCTCACCTAAGTGTAGGGCACTAACTAGGCATTGGCTAGCAAAGTGGCCTGGTTTTTGACATTTAAAATAGGTCTTCTAAGGATTGAGACTCCTATGGACCTCTATAGAATTACCTCTATCATCTCGATGGGTCAAAGGAGTACTAGGCTAGGGTCCACTCGGGCTAGGTCGGCTAGGGCTAGGTCGGCTCTAGTGGGACTGGCTAGCTCCTGGGTACTGACTAGAGAATCTAGTGGGCTCGAGTCTACGGTAGATGCGCCCTCTCTAAAAATGCTCATAATCCCTAGCAATCTGGTAGGCATGGTCTAGGTCACTAACCTTTCTTATGTAGAGCTCCCTCTTAATATCATCTCTAAGGCCAGCCCTAAACCTAGATAGAACAACATCGATCCTCAGCTTTATTTAAGTCACATCGCATGGAATACTCATCAAATTTTGCGATGTACTCATCTACACTCTTGCTGCCCTGGCTCAACCTTTGCCACTGATCCAATAAACCATAACGATATGAGGTTGGAATGTATTTCCCTCTATGCTTAGCCTTCATGGCCCTCTAAGTGACTATGGGTTCATGGCCTCCTAGTCCAAGTGCTCTCTCAACAGTAGCCTAATACAACCTGGCCTGGTGGACCAACTTAAGCTTGGCAAACCTATACTTACGTTCTTTCAACATATCGTACCACTCAAAATACTGATCAACTTCTCCCTCCCAATCTATATAGGCCTTTGGGTCAAGAAAACCATCAAAAGTGGGTGCATCAAATTTAATGTTTCTATAGGCTCTATCTTCCTGGTCCATACAATCCTGATTGGGTCTCCTTGGATGAACCTCTAGGACTGGATCATGATGATGGGCTCTCTTAGGTTCAGCATCAAAGTATGGATCAGGGTTTGGGGTTCTCCTAGGGTTAGCCTCATAATAAGGATCACGGTGAGGGATTCTCCTAGGATGGAGAGGTGACTCGAGGTCTGGCTTAATGTGAGGCCTACGTGCCTCCTCTAGGGTTCCGAGTCGGTTGTCTATATGTTTAAACCTATGATTCATCTAGGCCATTTGGTCTACAAGGCCTTGAATTTGGGCTTCCAGCTTATCCATGGGTTCAACCAAAGGTGGAGATGGTGGATAAAATGGGATTCTAGATCTAGTGCACATGCAATACTCAACACTAACTCGACTATGGTTGCCTAGACCTAGAGCCCAAATAGAATAGGTTGACTCAACTTACACATAACTCAACTCCTAGTCCTTGAAATGGCCAGGTAAGAGGTGGGATGGTGGAAGGCCCCCTGCTCTCGCAGGGACCCAATTAAAGGAACCACCGATCTGCTTAGGTCGTTTGACACTGTACATCTAGCCTAGACACCAGCATCCAGTAATAGGAGATGAATTGGGTGCACTAGTCATCCCACGATGGTTGAACCCGACCGATTGGTGTCCCTAGCCCACTAAGGCAAATTAAGTCTAGTTAATTTTAGATTAGGCTTGGGACTGAATGCAAGGGTGGTGGTTTTGGGCTAAGGAGAGGTTATCAACTCCTCTCCTTATCTAACATATAGAAAGTGCCCTTAAAGTAATTTATGCAATGATGGCAGGCAGATGAAAATGCAAATTAGGGTTTAAGTGTTTTTGGTGTTTTATGAATATATATAATTTCTTTTTGTTTTGGTATTTTCTTAATCAGAAGGATAATTTGAAAATAATGATCTAAAATGCAGGAAACATGCCAAAAATTTAAGATATGCAAAAATTATACTAAAATAGCCCTAAACTTGCTAAAATTTGTTTTGTTGCTAAAAACATGGCAGAACTATTCTCAGACAGTGTTTCGACTGGCAGAAAATTCACAGACTGAAATAATTCCTGAAAAAATTTTAAAAATTAATCTCAATTATAAGGAATTTAACAAAGTAAATTTTAGATTTTTCTGAGTTCTATGAAGGTATAAAAAAATGAAATAGAAGGTGATGTACTAAGGAGGCTGAGATACAAAAGCCCTAATGACTCTTTGTGTTCTTCTTCAGGGGTCAATTCATAGTTGCACCCCTACATGCCATAAGATATCCCGTAGATTGGGAAAAGAGGGTCTTGCAGCCCTACTTGTCTCCTATGACAGAACGGCCATGGTGAAGTACCCGATCCGAATATGCAAAGAGAACTGAGCCCAAACAGGCTCTAATACCAAATGATGCGGAACTAAATATGCATGCAGATTATTTTTATATTTTTATATATATTAAGCTATATGTTTAAATCCCAAAGATCATACCAAGAAAACTAAGTAGAGAATTCTATGCAAAACAAGAAGCTAAAGCATGCAAAGTAGAACCTAAAAGCAATAAGAAAGAGGATAGCTGAGGCTGAGAAGTCTCGGTTGGGCTAGTTCCCTTCAATAAGGCTATTGGCTGGCAGAGGGGTTGTACCAAACAATAGTTGATGTTCCCAATGAAGACCGTAGGCAAAGGGATAACTCTCGCTCCTGGATGTGGCCTGGATGATAAACCCGGAGACCCACGAATTCTTGGCTTTCTACCCGATGATCCGTTCACTACCCGGCTGGAGTTGTTGGATTTGTAGAAGTTGAGGGACCTGCAAACAACCTTTCAAGGGTGAGAAATCAAAGCAAGGATGAAGCAAATAGTCTAGAACAGCAAAGAGGAAGGAGATTTTGATGTGGGTGGCCAAGGCTTTGGAGATGGCTTCTAGGGTTTGAGGCGACTGGAGGTTGGACACCGGAGACAAGGATGATGAAGGGGCTCACACAGAATCCCCTTAGCACATAGCAATTAGCACACAACAATATAATGAAAGCTCAATAATATTCATAAAAAGTTGTCTCATACAAGAGAGGAGGGCTTCTTTTATAAACTCATAAGCTTGCCTGGTACGGGCACCAGACTCAGAAGAAGACTTCAGAGCTCCATCTGGATCTCTGATTGACCTTGCCCGAAGAATTAGGGTTTTCTGGCTTGTAATAAGGGTTGACTTGATCAACTCAATTTTAGCTTAAGTCTGTACTCCCTGCAATTTATTTTTGTTGAGTCATGTTGACTCAGTAGTGGTCTAGGACTTCAACCTGGGGTGTCACATTTTCTCCCAAGGCCAAGCAAGTGGGCGCCACACTCCCAGCCACACTCCCAGCCACACACCTGAGTCCAGGGGGTGCCACATCTCCATCAAGTATACTCTGGTCCCCACACCACAGATAGCAGCTCCCTTCTCTCATGTGCCATTTGAGGAGAAAGCAACCAGGGATCCACAAATCAAGGGGGCGGCCCAAGACCTTCCATAAGAGCCAAGCTATGAAAGGGAAGAAATTCTTCTTGGAGAGAACTTCAAGGAGACGCCCATTCCCTGCCAAAAATAACCAAAACAAAGATGGGAAGGACCATGACTTAGGGAGAAAGAAAAGGAGGAGTCCAAAAGAGTTGAGCCATGGAAGGAAAGAAATCCTCTCTTGAAGAACAAAGCTTGGAGGCGCCATCTACCTTCCTTTTAAAATCCAAATCAAGATTTTTTGGAACCTTTGGCCAACCATATGTGTAGGGATTGATCCTACAATCCTAATTTGAAGATCCCCTCCTTTAGTCCCACATGGAAAGATGTAAAACCCTACTCTCTTGTAAAGTCCTATAAATTAAACCCTTCTTGTAAATTTGAAAGTAATCTGATGAATGAATTCAAGTTTTTGTGTGAGCAAACTCTGTGTTTTCTCTCTTCCGCACTTGTATCCAGGTGTTGAGCTCCGTGAGGGAGTAAATCCAGGTTCCCCAGGAACCTTGAGGAGGTGTGAGATCTCTAAACCCCAAACCCTAGGTTAGCCACTTCACTCCCAAACCCTAGCCGCCCATCATCCTTCTCTTTACACCAAGCCCTAGCATATCCCACCTCTCACGACCATCCTCTTCAAGTCAAGGCCGACCCCAGCATCCGGGTCCAGTCCGGATACTTCAGATCCAGAGCAATTCCCAGAGGAAGTCAGATCAACCTCTAGGAGAATCCGGATTTCAGCACATCAACTTTCAAGTTCTTCAATCTGGTAAATTCTTCCTTGAGTATCTGATTCCATCACTTGTTCTTCTTCTTTCCCAGATCTTGAGTCCAGGAGTAGCCGACTCAGCCACAGGACCAGTATTGGAGGATCCATTGCGAAGATATCCGAATCCGAGGATCCAACAATCTGCTTGAGAGAGTTCTTCCACCAAACTCTGTGAAGATCACTGTCTGGTCAGTAACCCATCTCTTCTCTTTATTTCTGTCCTGTTGATAGTTCAGAGCGAAACCCTAGGTCTGGGAGTTTCTCAACCCCCAGCGATCCGTTACTTCTGAACTACTCTAATAACCCAGATTTATTTAAATTATGCTTTCAATTATTACCTAGTTTCTTTCAATTTAGTTTAACTTTCCTTTGAGTCAAAGCCGACTTCTGAAAATATTAAAAAAAAAAAAAACCACAAAAAAAAGAATTAGTCATAGTTTACTTCCGCATCGCATCATCTTCTCTTTTGTTCTGCATCATTTTGGTATCAGAGCACAGTCTAGGGTTTCTGTTTTGCTTGCTTGTTTTAAGTCTCTCTCCTTTTACTTTGTCTGCTCGAAGTAGACTCCCCAGGACGTCCGGTTCTAGGAATGAAGCGAGGTGCAAACCTCCTCTTCCCATTCCACGGGGTGTTCCTAGGGCGTGTAGGGGATCCGTTGGGTTACAACTTCGTAGCAGGAATTGTAAACGGGGGAAGCACCCTGTTTTCAGTCCGTAACTGCCCTATTGCAGGAATTGTTTCTCAGTGCAGGTAACTCCGAATTGTGTTATTTTTATTTTTCTGAAACCAGTATAATTGAAGCTATTTTACATAATTTTCCTGTGATTTATTGGTTTCCGTGAAATATCTGAGAGTTAAATTACTGCAACTCTATTTTTGTGTTCTGCAATTCAATTATCTTGAGTGAACATCTCCTAACTCATCCTAAGGGCATTTGAGCATCTAAGATAAGGGGAGGAGTTGATAACCTCTCCTTAGCCCACAACCACCACCCCCTCATTCGATCCTAAGCCTAACTTTAAAATTTATTAGACTTAATTTGCCTTAGTGGGCTAGGGACATCAACAAGTCGGGTCAAGGCTAGTGTTGAGTCAGTTTGTCTAGTTACTCTGTGTGTGCTTTGTACTCAGTGTCTAGAACCGTGGTTCTGGGACTACGTCCCGAAGGGCTTGTGTGCTGGTCCGCCTACCTGGCCAATCACTGATTGGTGTCTAGGATTGGCATCTAGGGACCTAACACTCCCCTTACACCTGCCTGGCTGAGTCCTGAGTTACTACAGGCTAGCTTGCCACTCTGATTGGGCATCTAGTTTTGGCTCTAGGTCTAGTTAGCCCGTAGTCGATTCAGTTGAGTCTCATTTTGTGTGTTTGCTTGCATCATCATGTCTACCCGGAATGGAGTACCCTACCAACCTGGTCAAACCCAACCTGATTTAGAGGCCATGGTTAGAGCTCTTACTGAGAGTATGAACAAATTAAGTCAGGATATGAATGAGAATTTTGCCCAGCTTAGGGATCGAGTCCAAGTACTTGAGGAACCTAGGCATCAGAATTGGACTCCTGACCCAAATTTTAATGTGCCTCAACCTCACCCACACCAAGAGCCTAGAAGACCTTTATACAGAGACCCTGAACCTAATCATAGGAGGCCTGACCCAGAACCTGAAGATAGAGATGATAGGTTCATTCGGAATATCAAATTAGATGCACCCACTTTTGATGGTAGCTTAAACCCTAAGGTGTATTCTGATTGGGAGGGTGAGATGGACCAGTACTTTGAGTGGTATGCCATGTCTGAGGAAAGAAAGTTCAAGTTTGCCAAGATGAAGTTAGTACGTCAAGCTAGGTTATACTGGGGGAAAATTGAGCTGACCACTAGAAGATGAAATGTAGAGCCCATAACCACTTGGCAGGGTATGAAAGAGAAACTTAGAGATAAGTACCTACCCATTTCATACCAGCAGAACCTGTTAGACCAATGGCAGACTTTGAAACAAGGGAACCGATCTGTATCAGACTACATAACCACCTTTGATGAATACCTGATGAGATGTGATGTAAGTGAATCCCATGAGGTCACTTTGTCTAGGTTTAGGGCTGGACTTAGGGAAGACATAAAGAGGGAGTAGTTTCTGAGAGAGGTTACTGACCTAGACCAAGCCTATCAGATTGCACTGAATACTGAGAAGTTTCAGAGAGGACCTATACCTTCTAGGGTTAGTGCCCCAATCCCAAGAAATGGACCTAGCCAAGTTACCCCTAGCAAGTCTAATCAGGGTATTCCCACCCCTAGGCCCATGGACAAAGGTAAGGCACCTGACACCCAAAGAACCCCTAGTATCATCTGTTTTAAGTGCCAGAAGCCCGGTCATATCTCCTACCAGTGCACAGCCATAGCTTGTTTTATGTGCCACAAGGTAGGTCATGTTTCTAGCCAGTGCCCTCGTAGATCCCTTTACATAGAAGAAGCAGAGGAAGAGAGTTCCAGACCCAATGAAGAGTTTGAAGAAGAAGTTTATGAGGCCGGAATGAATTTGGTCGATGAGTATGAAGGAGAGGAGGAATCCATAGAGTCTGACCAATTAGGGGTTGTAAGATGCATCCTGTCCCAGAATAGAGTTCAGGAGGATTGGCGTAGGACTAACATCCTACAGACTTTCCTTAAACTAGGGGATAAGGTATGTAAAATCATCATAGATAGTGGGAGCTGTGTGAATGCCATTTCTGCTAGCACTGTCAAAATGTTTGGCTTAACCCCAGTCCCCCACCCCAACCCCTATAAGGTTTCTTGGGTAGACTCTACCTCTATACCCATCCAGTCTAGATGTCAGGTCCAAATTCAAATGCAATCCTATCAAGAGAAGATTTGGTGTGACGTCTTGCCCATGGGGGTGAGCAGTATAATTCTTGGAAGACCTTGGTTGTATGATCATGATGCCACCCTCTTAGGAAAATCTAGCACCTGTGTCTTTAGTTTTAATGGAAAGAAAATCACAATCCATTCAGTCCCTCCTAAGGACAAGATAGCTAAAGGAACCAATAAGGTCAGAGAAATGAAGACTGGAGTGAACCTAATTAGTGCTAAGGATCTAGAACAAGAAATTCATAGTGGTTCACCTATTTGGATGTTGACTGCTAAGGAACATAGGACTCCTACACCCTCAGAGCCTCCTCAGGAAGTTAAACCTTTGTTAAAGGAATTTGAGGATGTTTTTCCCGAGGATCTGCCAGACCACCTTCCACCTCTTAGGGATATCCAGCATTCCATAGATTTAGTCCCAGGAGCTACTTTACCCAACTTGCCCCATTATAGGATGAATCCATCTGAGCATAAGGAACTGCAAAAGCAGGTTGGAGAATTGTTAAGGAAGGGGTTCATTAGGGAGAGTCTTAGCCCTTGTGCAGTCCCTGCACTTCTAACCCCGAAGAAGGATGGCACGTGGAGGATGTGTGTTGATAGTCGTGCCATCAACAAAATCACAATCAAGTATAGGTTCCCCATCCCTAGACTAGATGACATGCTAGATATGATGGCCGGTGCAATGGTTTTTTCTAAAATTGATCTCAAGAGCGGCTATCATCAGGTTAGGATTAGACCAGGGGATGAGTGGAAAACCGCTTTCAAAACTAAGGATGGTCTCTATGAATGGGTTGTTATGCCTTTTGGGTTGTCCAATGCCCCTAGTACTTTCATGAGGATTATGACCCAGGTACTTAGAGCTTTCATAGGAAAGTTTGTAGTGGTCTATTTTGATGACATCCTGATCTATAGTAAGACCCCTGCAAACCACCTAGGCCACCTTAGACAAGTCTGTCAAGTTTTGAGGAATGATAGTCTCTACGGTAATCTCAAAAAGTGTGAATTCATGACTAGTAGAATTATCTTCCATGGTTTTGTAGTAACCCCTGACGGCGTGGCTGCCGATCCTGAAAAAATTAGGTCCATAGTAGAATGGCCAGAGCCGACCAGTATGCATGAAGTCAGAAGTTTCCACGGCTTGGCTACCTTCTATAGGCGATTCATCAAGGGTTTTAGTACTGTATTTGCTCTTATCACAGACTGTATTAGGAAGGGAGAATTCCAGTGGACTAAAGCAGCCCATAAAGCCTTCCTAGATCTTAAGGATAGGATGACCCAGGCACCCATTTTGAGGTTACCCGACTTTTCAAAGGCATTTGAGGTTGCCTGTGATGCTTCAGGAGTAGGTATAGGTGGAGTCCTAAGCCAAGAGAACCATCCCGTAGCATTCTTTAGTGAAAAACTTAATGATGCTAAGCTTAGGTATTCTACCTATGATAAGGAATTTTATGCAGTAGTGCAAGCTTGGCGTTACTGGAGACATTATTTGCTACCGCAAGAATTTGTGCTGTTTTCGGACCATGAGGCTCTTTGATTCTTGAATTCCCAGAAGAAGCTTAACCCTAGGCATGCTAAGTGGATAGAGTATATCCAGTCCTATACTTTTGTTTTGAAGCATAAGGCTGGATCTGAAAATAAGGTAGCTGATGCCCTTAGTCGTCGATCTTTGTTGTTGAATTCTGTTAGGGCTGAAGTCATAGGGTTTGAGCAAATCAAAGAGGAATATGAGTCGTGTCCGGATTTTAAGACTGTGTACCAGGATCTAACTCAAGGACCATCTAGTGACCATAAGGATTATACCCTTTTAGATGGCTTTCTGTTTTTAAGAATAGGCTTTGCATCCCTAGAACTTCTCTTAGGGAATTTTTGATTTGGGAAATTCATGCTGGAGGTTTAGCTGGCCATTTCGGAAAAGATAAAACCACCCTGGCTATTGAAGACCACTTTTTCTAGCCTAGCTTAAAAAGAGATGTAGCACACATTGTGGCTAGGTGTCGGACCTGCGCTGTTGCCAAACAGTGAAAACAGAACACCGGCCTTTATACCCCACTCCCTGTCCCAGATCGTCCTTGGCAAGATGTGAGCATGGACTTTGTGTTAGGTTTGCCTAAGACCCAGAGGAGGCATGACTCTATCTGTGTTGTAGTAGACCGATTTTCCAAGATGGCCCATTTCTTGCCTTGTTCCCAAACATTTGATGCGTCTAAGGTAGCCACCCTGTTCTTTAATGAGATAGTTCGACTCCATGGCCTACCCAAGACCATTGTTTTAGATAGAGATGTCCGGTTCACCAGCTATTTCTGGAAAACCCTTTGGCATAAGTTAGGGACAAAACTTAAGTTTTCAACTGCCTATCATTCCCAGACTGATGGCCAAACCAAAGTAGTGAACCATAGTTTAGGCAATCTGTTAAGGTGTCTTGTTGGTGAAAATATTAGGAACTGGGATTTGTATTTACCTAGAGCTGAATTTGCATACAATGACTCGGTCAATAGGTTTACGGGTAAGAGTCCAGTTGAAATTGTGCATGGTTACAAACCTCACACACCTCTTGACCTAGCTCTTTTACCAGTCCACACACGAGTCTCCGAGTCTGCCGAAGTTTTTGCACAGCATATAAAAGACTTGCATAAAGAAATTCATGCCAAAATAAATTTAAGTAATGAAACTTATAAGAAGTTGGCTGATTCTCAAAGGCGAGTCAAAACTTTTAATGAGGAAGACTATGTAATGATTAGGTTATGGCCTGAACGGTTTCCTCCTGGAACCATTAGAAAGTTACATGCTAGAGGAGCTGGACCATTTAGAGTGGTGAAGAGAGTAGGATCCAATGCCTATGTGCTCGAGTTGCCTCCAGAACTAGGCATTAGCTCCACTTTCAACATTACAGACCTAGTAGAGTATAGAGAGCCAGCAGTGATTCCCAGTGAGCCTTTTGAACCTAATCCTGCTCTTGAGAGTGAACCCAACCCTGTGTGTCCACCAAAAAACTGGCCTGTGAGGAAAGAGCAGATTGAAAAGATCCTGGATGATCAGGTTATCTCTACTCGTAATCGAGGATACCAAAGATACTTGGTCCGCTGGCAAGGAAGGCCAGATTCTGATGACTCTTGGATCTCCCGAGAAGAATTACAAGAATTGGACCCAGACCTCTTGGAGATATACCAGAGCCAACTTGATCCATACTCGATAGGGTCGAGTTCCTCCCACCCCGGGAGAATTGGTGCGGGCACCAGACTCAGAAGAAGAATTCAGAGCTCCATCTGGATCTCTGATTGACCTTGCTCGAAGAATTAGTGTTTTCTGGCTTGTAATAAGGGTTGACTTGATCAACTCAATTTTAGCTTAAGTCTGTACTCCCTGCAATTTATTTTTGTTGAGTCATGTTGACTCAGTAGTGGTATAGGACTTCAACCTGGGGTGTCACATTTTATCCCAAGGCCAAGCAAGTGGGCGCCACACTCCCAGCCACACGCCTGAGTCCAGGGGGCGCCACATCTCCATCCAGTATACTCTGGTCCCCACACCACAGATAGCAGCTCCCTTCTCTCATGCACCATTTGAGGAGAAAGCAACCAGGGATCCACAAATCAAGGAGGCGGCCCAAGACCTTCCATAAGAGCCAAGCTATGAAAGGGAAGAAATTCTTCTTGGAGAGAACTTCAAGGAGGCGCCCATTCCCTGCCAAAAATACCCAAAACAAAGATGGGAAGGACCATGACTTAGGGAGAAAGAAAAGGAGGAGTCCGAAAGAGTTGAGCCATGGAAGGAAAGAAATCCTCTCTTGAAGAACAAAGCTTGGAGGCGCCATCTACCTTCCTTTTAAAATCCAAATCAAATTTTTTTGGAACCTTTGGCCGGCCATATGTGTAGGGATTGATCCTATAATCCTAATTTGAAGATCCCCTCCTTTAGTCCCACATGGGAAGATGTAAAACCCTACTCTCTTGTAAAGTCCTATAAATTAAACCCTTCTTGTAAATTTGAAAGTAATCTGATGAATGAATTCAAGTTTTTGTGTGAGCAAACTCTGTGTTTTCTCTATTCTGCACTTGCATTCAAGTGTTGAGCTCCATGAGGGAGTAAATCCGGGTTCCCTAGGAACCTTGAGGAGGTGTGAGATCTCCAAACCCCAAACCCTAGGTTAGCCACTTCACTCCCAAATCCTAGCTGCCCATCATCCTTCTCTTTCCACCAAGCCCTAGCATATCCCACCTCTCACGACCATCCTCTTCAAGTCAAGGCCGACCCTAGCATCTGGGTCCAGTCCGGATACTTCAGATCCAGAGCAATTCCCAAAGGAAGTCAGATCAACCTCCAGGAGAATCCGGATTTCAGCACATCAACTTTCAAGTTCTTCAATCTGGTAAATTCTTCCTTGAGTATCTGATTCCATCACTTGTTCTTCTTCTTTCTCAGATCTTGAGTCCAGGAGAAGCCGACTCAGCCACAGGACCAGTATTGGAGGATCCATTACGAAGATATCCGAATCCAAGGATCCAACAATCTGCTCGAGAGAGTTCTTCCACCAAACTCTGTGAAGATCACTGTCTGGTCGGTAACCCATCTCTTTTCTTTATTTCGGTCATGTTAAGAGTTCAGAGCGAAACCCTAGGTCTGGGAGTTTCTCAACCCCCAGCGATCTGTTACTTCTGAACTACTCTGATAACCCAGTTTTATTTAAATTGTGCTTTCAATTATTACCTAGTTTCTTTCAATTTAGTTTAACTTTCCTTTGAGTCAAAGCCGACTTCTGAAAATATTAAAAAAAAAAAAACTATAAAAAAAAGAATTAGTCATAGTTTACTTCCGCATCGCATCATCTTCTCTTTTGTTCTGCATCATTGCCCCTCAAGTAAGGATATAATAGTCTTTACACAAGGATTTCATTCCCTCCTAAACCCTAGCTAGTATGGTAGGTCAATGCTTTCTTTCCCTCAAATCCCCCTTCTTTCTCTCTTGCCTTGGTCGGCCAAGGGTGGTAACCCTAAGTGGTTGGCCAAGGGGTGGTGATGATAAGCAATTGGCAGCCCTTGGTTCCTCTCATGGGCCCTGGCTGGCCCATTTTTCTTCAGGCTACAATCCAGGTCTTCAAGCTGCTTTCTAGGGTTCCAAGACATTGAGTTTCTTCAGTTGGGCCTTCCATGGTCTTCCTAGCTTCAGGCTTGGTTGGTCTTCACTTGTACTTGGCTTGGTATTGAGTCTTCATTTGATTTGGACTAACATATACAGGACTCAAAAAGAAAACTAGCTCAACATGAGCCGATTGGTACAGGACTCAAATAATGAAAAGAACAACTTAAACAGGCTAAGCCCTTATTATAATTAAACTCAAAAACTACTAAGTAATCCATATAGGGTTGAGAAGCCTCTATCTAATTCTGGTGCCTCTAGTGTCTCTACCACCAGAGGTTCTAGAGAGGTGTGCTCTGCATCTTCGACCTATCTGGATATCAGGTATCATTGGTAGATGAGGACTTTGACTGGTACTGGAAGTGTTCCAGTGCTACTGGCTTAGTGTTCGAACCTATGGGGTCACGCACCAAAGCGGTTTTCTATCTAACCTTAAGGTTGATCGATGATTAAGAATTGTTTGCTATCACTGGCAGTCAATGTGATTGACCATGTCTTGACACTTATGTGGCCAATAATTGGCTATGTCAAGAAGAATTTCTGGAAGACTTTTCTGGATGATCCGACTTGATCCCTACTCGAGTCGACTCATTCTATGTTCTGGTTGAGCCGACTCGACCCCTGCTCGAGCCGACTTGAATGAACAGTCCGACTGTTCTGTGTCCTGGACGAGCCGACTCAAACTGGCTCAAGTTGACTCATCTCTGCTCGACCAGAAATCCCTGAACGGCATTTCTAGGACATTTTTGGAAGGTTTTGACCTGGTTTGAATTTCGAATTCAAGCTATTTTGGCTCCAAACTTTCATGGAATGATTTTCATTCCTTCCTAATATTATTTGAGTCAATTTGGTATGCTCCTTGACCTTCTCCCCCAATCACTCCTCCTTTCTCTTTCTCCCTCTCTTGGCTACCTCTATAAATAAGTGTTATTTTAGGGCTGCTTGGAGAGATGTTCTTGATTATTTATCTCTAAATCTCATTGCTACTAAGATTCTGAGAGGGAAGAAAAGGGTTGTGAGGACTTGGGCATTGGGTGTATGGACTCCTAGCACTCAAGCTAGGTCTTGGAAAGAGATCTAGTTAGGAAGGGTTCCACCTCTCCTCCTCATCTTCCAGGAAGAAGATATGCCCAAAAGGATTCCAAGGAGCTAGAACTCCGAGGGAGTAGTCAGAGTTGAGCCCAGGTGTGGATTACCTGTAGAGGCTAGACACGTGTGTGGCTCAAGAGCACCATCCTTGGAGCTCCACCATTGCATCCATCAAAGGTATAATAATAAGGTATTTTTATATCCTTGCTCTTCTCTTGTTTTGATGTTTATATTGTATGCTATTTTATCATAGTAGATCCTGTTGCAGGCAGATTAGTAGATCATTTAGATCGATCTACCAAGCATTCCACTGTACATATTTTAAAATCATTTTAAAATGCATTTGTTTTTGCCTTCCTTTTGCATATTGTATGAATGGTGTTGGTGTCTTTTCACCTTCACCTATTGCATGATTGCTAGTCTTGGTAAAAATGGAGTGAGATTCATTAGAAAAAGGCATGGTAATATTTATCTGGTAGATTTGGATAATCTATCTTTGCCTAATGGAGATTGCCTAGTTGCAATGAATCCTACTATAAATGAGACTAGTTGGCTATGGTATCGTAGACTAGGACATGTTAGCATGTATTTACTCTCAAAACTTTGCAAAAAGGATTTAGTAAGTGATTTGCCAAAACTTAGTTTTGAAAATGATAGAGTTTGTGAAGCATGCCAGCTTGGAAAACAAGTAAAAATATATTTCAAACCTAAAGGCTTTGTTACCACTAGTAAGCCATTGGAACTACTCCTTATGGATCTCTTTGGACCAACTATAACATCTTGTTTAGGAGGTAAGAGATATGATTAGTTATAATGGATGACTTTTTAAGGTACACTTGGATTTTTTTTCTCGCTCATAAAGATGAATCATTTTCAGTATTTATAAAGTTTTATCAAAAGGTATCTAATGAAAAAGGTACTTCATTCATTTGCATACGTAGTGATTATGTTTCTGAATTTGAAAATCAAGATTTTGAAAATTTTAGCAATGAAAAAGGTATTGAACATAATTGTTCTGCACCTAAGACACCTCAGCAGAATGGGGTGGTACAAAAAAAAAATCGCACTTTAGAAGAAATGGCACACACTATGCTTTGTGAAAATGATTTACCAAAATATTTTTGGACTGAAGTAATTAATACTACTTGTTATATTTTGAATCATGTTTTAATTCATTCTATTTTAAAGAAAACTCCTAATGAACTTTGGAAAAATAGAAAACCAACTTTAAAATATTTTTGAGTTTTTGGTTGTCAATGTTTTATTTTGAATAATGGTAAAGATAATTTTGAAAATTTTTATGCCAAGTCTGATAAAGATATCTTCTAGGATATTCCACATCAAGCAGGGCATACAAAATTTTTAACAAAAGAACCCTAGTTGTAGAGGAGTCCGTACATGTAGTTTTTGAAGAGTCTGCTAACAAATCCTCTAGAAAAGAAGATATTTTGATGCATGTGTAGGTGCTGAAAAGTTAAAGAAGCTAACATTGGATGATCAACCCTCTCAAAAAAGTGAAGAAGATCAAGACAAATATGAAAGAGAAGAAGCCATACAATCCACAGCAAAGCATCAAGATCTATCCATGGAGTGGAGGTATGCTCATGAACATCCTAAGGAGTTAATCCTAGGTGATCCATCAAAAGGAGTAAGAACTTGATCTTCAATTAGAAATAAATGTGATTATATTGCTTTTGTTTCTCAAATAGAGCCAACTATTTTGAAGATGCTGAAAAAGACCTTAACTGGATAAATGCTATGCAAGATGAACTAATTCAGTTTGAAAGAAATAATATTTGGACATTAATAGAAAGACCATCTAACATTTTTATTATTGGCATAAAATGGATATTTAGGAATAAATTATATGAAAATAGAATTATAACTAGAAATAAAGCTAGGCTAGTTGCCAAAGATTATAATCAGGAGAATGGAATTGATTTTGATGAAACCTTTGCTCTTGTTGCTAGACTTGAGGCAATTAGACTACTATTAGCATTTGCTTGTTTTATGAACTTCAAACTTTTTCAAATGGATGTTAAAAGTGCTTTTCTAAATGGTTATATAGCAGAAGAAGTATTTGTTGAATAACCACCTAGTTTTGGAAATTATGCACATCCTGATCATATTTTTAAATTGCATAAAGTACTTTATAGTTTAAAGCGAGCACCCTATACATGGTATGAAAGACTCAACAAGTTTTTAATTGAAAATAAATTCTTTAGAGGCCATGTTGACACAACTTTATTTCTAAAGAAAAAAAATGATGATTTATTAGTAGTATAAATTTATGTTGATGATATTATATTCGATGCTACTAACGAGATCTTTGTCAAGAGTTTGCCAAGCTTATGCAGGGAGAATTCGAAATGAGCATGATGGGAGAACTCAATTTCTTTCTCATACTCCAAGTCAAGCAAACTAAGAATGGGATCTTCATCAACCAAGCTAAGTATACAAGAAAAATGTTGAAGAAGTTTGAGATGAAGACTACTAAGTCAATAGGTACACCTATGAGCTCCTTTTATAAACTGATAAAGATGAACATGGTAAATCTGTTGATGAAAAATTATATAGAGGTATGATTAGCTCTTTATTATATTTGATTGCTAGTAGACCAGATATAATATTTAGTGTATGCATGTGTGCTAGATATCAATCTGATCTTAAAGAGTCTCATCTATTGGCTATTAAGTGTATATTTAGACACTTATGTGGTACAATTGATATTAGTTTCTGGTATTCTAGGGATTCATCTATTGACTTAATTAGATTTTCTGATGCTGATTTTGCTCGGTGTAAACTTGATAAGAAAAGTACTAGGAGAACTTGCCAATTTCTTGGAATTAACTTAATCTCTTGATTTAGCAAGAAATAAACTTCGGTTGCACTATTCATAACTGAGGCGAGTATATTGCAGCAGAAAGTTGTTATGTTCAAATATTGTGGATTAAGCAACAACTTGAAGATTTTGGAATCAAACAAACTAAGACACCCTAGGTTTTGAACCGTAGAAACCTTAGGTTTCTTCCTCTCTTGCAATTCAGTCTTGTATCTTTGGAATGGGACCTAGGAAGAAAGTTGTCCAGTGTCCAAGACCATCTAATCAAGAAGAAGAAAGGAGAACCAAGGCTAGGCATGAAGCCAGAGCAGCAGATGCACCCGATGTTCCCGCTATACCTCTTTCTCCTATGGCTAGTCAGATAGGATCGAGGACCATCATCGAAGGATGTCATGTGAACTTTGAGTTCATTGATTAGAAGCAGTTTAGGATAGGTCAGTTGCTCAGGGATACAAGCTTGGTGCCATTTTGTTCTTTGACTTAGAGATTCTATCCGGGTTTGATTCAAGAGTTCTATGGTTCACTAGCCCGAGGTAGTGATGGATGGGTTGCTTAGGTCCGAGGCAGAGATGTCCCAATGACAACAGAGATTCTGAGCAGAGTACGGGACATACCCATGAGAGGATTTATCATGGATAGTCTAGTGAACAAATTCAGTGGTCTTCATTGTATTTTCAAGATAGATGACTTACTTAAAGCCACTAAGGTTGCTTCGAGACTATCAGCTGAGATGAGGTTGCTGCATCACATAATAGCTTGAATTCTTCTACCGAAGATCGACCGTTTCGACTTTATCATAGAGAGAGAGCTGTTGGTGATGGTTTCTCTAGTACAGCACACTCCTGTATGCTTATTGGTATAGTATATCAATTGATGGAGGCATCTATCAGCCAAAGATTGTGTCTGCCCTATGGGATGGGCTTGACTTTACTTTTCAGAGCTTATGGTATAGTAATGGATGATAAGCCCTACCGGTAGATACTGCACACTAATATTTATGACATCAAATCTCTTCACTGGATGGGTTACCAGCTTGTCAACAGCCAGTGGAGATGATGTGTATCTAGTTAGGCCACTAATAAAGAAGAGGATATTGCAGAGAAGGAGCGCATCTTTTCGGGTGAGGTAGGGCCCTCAGAGCCACCTATTGATATGCCTGAGATACAGCCAGAGTCTTCAGCAAAGCCAGAGCCAGCTCCTCAACCTAAGCCAGCACAGTCTGATATCCCTGGAGTTTCTGAGATTTTAGAGGATAGGGTCGCTAACATTGAGATTGAGTTGATGATCATTCGTCGGCGAGTCGACACATTTCATATTGAGATGAGAGAGAGCCATCTAGAACTGAAAGATGGGATCTTTGCCATTTTGTCCGCTTTGAGTGGACCCTCTTCCAAGAGTGCTCCTGATACTTCTATTGTAGCTGATTCAGTTCCAGCACCACCTACTCCAGAACCAAATTTGGATGATGATGATGAGACTTACTCTGATGAGTTTGACATGGTAGATTTGATGACAGAGCCAGTGCCGGAGATAGCAGCTTACCCTCCTAGGAGTCTCGTTCATGATCCATCTAGTTCATCTTTCCAAACTTCTATTTCTAGACTAGCTAATCACACTTACATTCCTATACGTACACCTATCATTCCTTCAGTTACTAATACACCTATCATTGAATCTCCCCCATTACATACATCTTCCCTTATCAGGGAACTAGGATTTTATAACCCTGGTTTCCATCATCTTGATTTAGGTCCTATATTCGATCATACACCTTTCCATACAGTTTTGATATTGCCACTCCGCCGTTCTTCTCCTACTGCTAACATAGCTTCTACCTCATATGTACCAGCTAGAGGCAGGACTTATGTTAGATGCAGAGGATGAGATCATTGTATTCCATCGAGACTGACCAGGACCCATCTTCGTGATCTTCGATCTATGTGACCTTGATCTCGTGCTTTGACTGATACAGGACCGATCGAGATTGGATTCTCGGATGATAAGGATAGTGCTTAGGATAGTATTTATGTTTAGATAGTTTACATTTCTATACTCCCTGTATGCTGTTTTGATAGTTTTTATGTTTACTTACTCTTTTGTATCAAACATGTATCAATGAATGCAATATCATGAATGATTGAAATGTTCTCTTCATGTTATGACTTTGGATGTTATCATGTCTGAATGAATGATTGAATTTCAGTGTTTGATTTTTTGTGTTTATTTCTCTCTATTCCTTTTTAATGTTGACAAAAAGGGGGAGAGGTAAGTATAAAAGATACAAGTAAGTATAAATGATAGATAATTTTTGAAAAATAAGTAAGTATAAATAAGAGATAAGTTTTGAAAGTTACGTAAGTATAAATGAGAGATACAAGATATATATATTTTTCTTGTGCAATGAAGATAAGTTTAGAAGTGAAGATGAAATGAAAACTCTATTTTGTTCGAAAAAAAATGTTTTGAGCATTGAGTGAGGGAGAGTAATTCCTCCTTTGAATTACAAAATCTGTTTTGCTAAAATTTCATGCCCAATTTTTAATTTTAGATGTTTAATTTCAGCTTTATGTCATTGAAAGATCTTTGAAAATAAATTTTTTAAATCACCTCTTGAGGGAGAGTATTTATACTTTTCAATCTATTATTCAAAATTCTTTTTGACTACTTTCACCTTATTTCATTGCTAAATTTATTATTTTTGAGCATGTTCTCTTTAGAGTATCATGATACATGAATTTTTTTTAGCACTGATACTCTTAGTCCAAATTTGATTCAAATGAGCCTTTAAACTTTCCTTCGTTATTTAAATACATATTGCGATATGCTTTATGCATATTAAAAATTTCTTTTAAGAGCTCATTATGTGTTTTATACTTAAAGGTTTTGTCATCATCAAAAAGGAGGAGATTGTTGACTCCGTTATTGATTTTGATGATAAACAAACTACTTAAATATAAGTTGAGTACTAACTATTTCTTTAAAGTGTGTTTTTATAGAAAAATGTACTCATCAATCCAACAATTTTGATTGCTTGTCAAAGAAATGAAGAAGTCCCTTTCATGAATGAAAGATCAGTTTTAAATGGACTTAAGCACTTGAAGATTGCTTGAAATAAAATAAAGAGTTCAACACAAATTGGCTTTAGCGAAGGTTCAATAGTTTTTTTTGAAGAAATCTCAGCAAATGTCGACTCACAACTCAAGTGTTGACTCATGACAGTGGAAGTGTCGACTCATGCCAGCATGCAGAAAGAATTTTAGATGGCATGGCTGAAGTATCAACTCATGCCAGTCAAGTGTTGACTCAAGGATTGACTCATCACCTGGGAAAATTTTGATACAGAACTTGTTGAAATTGAAGACTTGCTTAAAGTGTTGACTCATGGATGTCAAGTGTTGACTCAAGTATTGACTCACTAGAAGAAGTGTCGACTCACCTGAAAATTTCAAAGAGCTTCAATAAAAAAATTTGAACTAGGTGTCAAATCATGGAATGTAAGTATCGACCCTAGGTATAGACTCACAGTTTGAAGTGTCGACACATGAAGTTTTGGAAACAGTAATGGCTAGTTTTTCAAACACAGAACTCGACCCTCTTGTCTCCCAATGGCTAGATTTTCGTGTCTAATAGCCATAAACTGACTTTGAGGCCTTGGAAAGATATTTAAGTAATTGAAATCAAATCTAAATATAAGAGGATCAACAATAGAAAATAAAAAAAAAATGCATTCACTCCCATTCATTGGGAGCAACCACCTTCAAGCAAAAAGAACACTCCAAGCTTTTAAAGCCTTCAAGAGCATTCAAGTCCAACATTCTTAAGCATTAATTGAGGCTTCATCAAGTTGAAGACAAGCAGTTCATCAAAGCTTCAAAGAGATATCTGGTTTTATTTAGTAAGCTTTTATTATTGCTTTACTTAGAACTTTATTTTTGTTGTAAAGGTTAATGGTTAGCCTTGAAAACAAAGGATGTTATTGGTTAGCCTTGAAAACCAAAGAGGTTATTGGCTAGCCTTGAAAACTAAGGAGGTTGTTGGTGAGCCTTAAAACCAATTAGGTTCTTATTTAGCCTGCAAAACCAAGGAAGGTTTTGACTTGTGAGCCTTGTGAAAACAAGTTGAGTTTTAATTAGTGAGCCTGGAAAACTAATCGACTGTAATCGGTGGACATTATAGTAAATTTTCAAGTGATCCTTGGGGAGTGGATGTAAATGCATTGGAAAGCACCGAACCACTATACCTGGATTGTGTTTGTGATTGTTTGTCTTTCTCTTTTGCCTTATTTTTATTGCTTTTAAATTTTTGCTGCATACTCTTTAAGAGCATATTACACTTGCATTTCATTGTACTTAGATTGTTTATTGAATTAGTTCACATACCTGCAATTACTTTTTTAGAAACCCAATTCATCTCCCTCTTGGATTGCTTACTGCGCAATACCTTCAAGTAGGAGTCTATTGGATGAAAAGACTTATCTTTACATGTCATATCACGTGCCAAGAGACATATATATGTCCCTTCTTCTTGACTATATCCCTTACCCAATAATCTAGCTTTGTTTCTAATGATATTTCTTTGTTCATCTAATTTATTCCTGTAGACCCATTTGGTTCCTATGATTGGGTGGTCTTTAGGTCTATCAACTAGTGTCCAAACCTTATTTTATTCAAACTGGTTCAATTCTTCATGCATAGCTAACATCCAATTTGGTTCATTTTCTGCTTCTTTTAAAGTGTGAGGCTTTATTTATGATACAAAGGCTAGGTAGTCATGTGCAGTCCTATGTGCAGACCTAGTCCTAATACCTTGAGAAGGATCACCAATAATTAATTCTTTAGGATGGGAAGTATCGTACCTCCATTCAATTGGCAGATCGGTGTGATCCTTAGTTATCGTTTCTTCTCCTTCTTCAATTGATATTTCTTGAATACTCATGTCTTTCATCTCTTTTTGAATAGTACCTGCATCATTATCAAAACACTCATCTTTTATAAATGGTGAAGGGTTAGTTTCATCAAAGATAACATGCATTGACTCTTCAATATTAAGAGTCCTTTTATTAAATATCCTATATGCTTTGCTATGTAGTGAATAACCAAGGAAAATTGCTTTATCAGATTTAGTATCGAATTTTCCTAGATTATTCTTTCCATTATTAAGTACAAAGCATTTACATCCAAACACATGTAAATAATTGATGTTGGGTTTCCTTTCATTCCAAAGCTCATAGGGGATTTTCTTCAAAATAGGATGGATCAAAACACAGTTTAAAATATAATATGCAGTGTTCAACGCTTCTACCCAAAAGTACCTTTGAAGATTACCTTTACATAATATTGTTCGGGTCAATTCTTCCAAAGTCCTATTTTTCCTCTCTACAACACCATTTTGTTGTGGTGTTCTGGGAGTGGAGAAGTTGTGATCAATGCCATTTTCAGTGCAATAATCATTGAAAAATTGATTTTCAAATTCAGTGTCGTAATCACTCCTAATTGAAATTATTGAAAGATTTTTCTGATTTGAAACCTTTTTATAAAATTTTCTAAACATTTTGAAAGTTTCATCTTTTTGAGCAATAAATAAAATCCATGTAAATCTGGAAAATCATCTATAATCACAAGGGCATATTTCATACCTCCTAGGCTTGTGGTCCTTATTGGTCCAAATGAGTCCATGTGAAGTAGTTCAGAGGTCTAGAAGTTGAAATCATATTTTTGGATTTAAATCTCCTCCTAGTTTGTTTACCCATTTGGCATGTATCACAAACATGATCTAAATCAACTTTAAACTTAGGCATGCCTCTAACAAGATTTTTGAAAATTAACTTAGCAATAGTATGCATGCTAGCATGACCTAATCTTCTATGCCATAAAAAACAAGACTCCTTGGTCTTAGCATTCATTTCAACTAAACTAGAACTACTAGTCATGGCTAGATCATTTAGATCTACTACATAGATATTTTCAAGCCTATAACCAATGAATTTGTTGCTATAATCAAGAGAGTTTGTTACTATATACATAGATGATTCAAAGATAACCTTGAACCCTTTATCATATAATTGACTAGTACTTAATAAAGTATGCTTCAGTTTATCTACTAGCAATACATTTTCAATGAAAGTATAGGTGTTATTTTGATCTTACCAATTCCGATTAGTTTTCCCTTGCCATTGTCTCCAAAAGTAACCATACCTCTTTCTTTCATTTCCAGGATGATGAACTAATCCTTGTCACCCGTCATATGCCTTGAACATCCACTATCGAGATACCATCTTTTCTTCAATTTCTGGGCTACAAAACATTCCTGCAAGAAAATCAAGGAGTTCTTTTAGGTGCCCAAGCTAACTTGGGTCTTTGCAGGTTAGCCGAGGTAGTTCCTTTGGGAACCCAAATTTTTCTTGATCTATTATGGACATTTCTAATAGTATTGCAGTTGAAAGCTTTATGTCCTAGTTTTTGCAAGCAAAATATCTGATTCTAGAATTTTGAAATGATTTATACTTTGAAATTCTAGATGCATGAAGTGCAGAAATAGCAAGTTTTGTAATTAAATTTTTTGGAACATACAAAGTGGTTTTTGAAATGGAAGTAGAACCTTTTGTCATAAAAGCTTCGTGAGGAGTAAACATAGGAATAAAATCTTTTTGTTTCATAAATGTAGTTGCTGAAACATAATTTGAATTTGAAGCATTAAAACCTATTCTAGCTTTATTACCAGAAATTCTTTGATCTTTAATAATCAATTCAAGCTTGTTAGAAGATAAAGTTAGTTTTTCAACAAGTAGCTTGAGTTTTTCAACCTCCTTTTTCAGCTCATTGTTTTCTTTTAACAAAATATTATTTTTGTTATGAAACTCACTATTTTTAGTTTTCAACACATTACATTTTTCAAAAAGATATGAAGTTCTTTTTGCAATAAAACATTCTTTTCTAAAATTTCCACTTTTTCTTTGAGTAAAGAATCATTGATATGCTTTAATGATCTAATCTTTACTCCTGCCTTTTTAAACTTAGATAAAAGATCATGAAATGTGGAATTTAATTCATCAAATGTAAATTCAATTTGAGTATCGGGGGAGGTTACCTCATCCTAGAGACCCATTAGACATAAGTTAGCTATTTTCATGGTCTCTTCTTCTTCAGTTGAAGTGGAGTCTTCACTGTCGCTCCACATGACAACCATCACTTTCTTTTTCTTCTTTTTAAAAAATTTCTTTAGTTATTGACAGTCTGAATGAATGTGCCCTGGTTTCTTACATTCATAGCAGGTGGAGACTTGTTCCTTATCTTTCTCTTTGTCCTTGTCCTTTTCTTTTGAATGTTCTCCTCATTTATATAATTTTTTGTTGTATCTACCTTTCTTCTTTTCCATAATATTTTTGAATCTCCTCATGACCATTGCAATGTCTTCATCTTCAAGATCATCTTTGGAGGTGGTAGAGTTATCTTCCGTCTCTTCATCAACCTTTGATTCTAATGCAGCCTTGAATGCAATTGTTTTCTTCTTTTTCTGATCATCATCCATTCTATGCTACATGGCTAGTTCATGTGTGATGAGAGAACCCATTAGTTCATCCATGGATAAAGTGTTCAAATCTTTAACTTCCTGGATGGCAGTAACTTTAGGGTCCCTTTTGTCAGGAAGTGTTCTTAGTATCTTCTGTACTAGATCAGCATTTGAGTATACCCTGCCAAGACTTTTCAAACCGTTAATAATATCTGTAAATCTAGTATACATGGCAGAGATATTTTTATTAGGCTCCATTTTAAACAATTCATAATTATGCATTAAAAGATTAATCTTTGAAGTTTTCACTTAAGAATTTCCTTCATGGGTCACCTCAAGTTTATCCCAAATTTCCTTTGCTGAAGAGCAAGTGGAAATTTGATTAAACTCACGTGAATCCAAAGCACAGTAAAGAAAGTGTATTGCTTTCGCATTCAATTCCCCTAATTTTATGTCATGTTCATCCCATTCCTCTTCAAGCTTAGGGACATCCACACCATCAATTTTAATCATGGAAACATGTGGCCCTTTAAGAATGCCCTTCCATAATTGAAAATCAACAGCTTGAATATAGATCTTCATTCTTGCTTTCCAATAAGAATAATTTATGCTTGTGAAGAGTGGAGGTCTATTAGTTGACTGGCCTTCCGCCAGGGATGTACTCATAGGAAGAGCCATCAATCTTTATGCTAAAGTAATTAGAGACACTCCTCTGATACCAGTTATTGCCCAAGTGGCTTACCAAGAGAGGGGTGAATTGAGAATTTAAAAATTTAAAGCAGATAATATGCAATTAAAATTCCTTTTTAAAGTGTTGTGTGTTGTGACTAAGAACTAAATGTAGAAGCTAAAGAAAATCATAGAATCATAATACAAACACACAAGGTTTATAGTGGTTCGGAGCAACCTAGCTCGTATGTCCACTATCCAAGATATCACTTGGGATTTTCACTATATTCACACCAAAAAATAGTCAGATTGTTTTGCAGGATCACAATCCAAAATCTCTATACTTTGGTTTTAACGGGATCACAAAGAAAACCCAACATCCTTTGGTTTTGAACAGGCTCACCAAAAAAACCTAACTTAGTTTTACCAGGATCACTAAGAACCCAACACTTGGTTTTTTTCAAGGCTCACCAAGAATCTATTTGGTTTTACAACCGGGCTCACCAAAAACCCAACAACAATTCAGAAAAAGAATTGAAGTAAATGCAACAATAAATGACAAACTCAATTTATCGGATAGTTGTCGGTGCAGCTTGATAGATGTCCACTTGAATGAGCTTGAATGAGCTTTAATTGCTTCAGTGGCTTCTTCTAAAATTGCTTCAAGCTTCATATTAGAGTTGGTGAAGACTTGAAGGCTTGCTTGAATGCTAATGTGATCTTTTTCTTTTTGGTAGGTGGGATATTCAATGTAGTTCTCAAAACTTTGAAGAACTTTCTAATTCATTTCTTTAAGGAAGTTCAAATCCTTCAAATATAAGGTCTTCCTTCACTCCAAGAAAATTCTAGCCATTGTAAACCGTTGAGAAGTGGTTTGTGACCGTTGGAGCACTTTTTGGCATTCAAAAATAAATTCTGGAACTAGCAGTTGGACACTTGAAAGTGATGTTAGAGTCGGCTCGGATCCTTCGAGTCAATAGGTCGAGTCGCCAAATTTTCAATGCAGTCGGTTCTTTATCTCAGGGTGCAAAACTTCACTCTGGACGAGTCGGCTCTTGATAGATATGGTCCGCTCGAACATATATCTTTGAAAAACATGAACTCGAGGAGTCGGCTCTTTTCAGCTTGGATCGGCTCTTCTTCTCAGGTTCTAAAATCATCACTCTAGAAGAGTCGCCTTGATGCAGTTCGGGTCGGCTCGCTTTTTCAGGTCTTCAAAATTAGGTCTGGCAGAGTCAGCTCTTTCTGGTTCCGGTCGGCTCGCCTGACTATTCTTAGAAATGTTCAAAAATTGGACTCTCGAGGAGTCTGCTTGGACAAATTCCAGTCGACTCGAATTCACTAGAGTCTGCTCTTCAACATGCTGGGTCAGCTCGAGTATCTTCTTCAAGATTTTTATAATTGAACTCTAAGAAAAACTCTTACCAACACTCTTACAACTTTTCAATCATACCAACTCAAATTAATTCTATGGCACGCGCACACACAGAAGTAACCCATTTTACATGATTTTTTCTTAGCTTTTTCATTTGGCTCTTCTTTACAAAAATAAATTACAACACAACTCAAATAAGAAACAAAGGTGTAGGAGTTGAAGTTTGAACAATTAACTCATCCTACAAAAACTTGTAAAATACTTGAAGAGTTGTTAGAAATAAATATACATGCTCCAATATTTGGTTATCATCAAAATCATTTATGGGGTCATACTCATCCTCGTCATCATCCGAGGAGGTGGCAACCCACTATCCAGATATCCTTTTTGACCAAACACCTTCTACCAAATTGTAACCCATCCTTTGAAGGGATTTCACCGAATAGGTATCCGTATGGTGCAAAGGTCTGCCATCCTCTCTCGTCAAGTCCAATCCAGCCTCCTAAAAAAGCAGTGTGAAGACCATTCCGTATGGTGAGCAAGCCTTTATCTTTCTTACTGCCTCTCTCATCTACATTATCATGATGTAATGTAGATTGAGGGCCTCCCATCAATCAAATGTCTCATGAACACAAGGTCCCGTCCACATACCCAGTCAAAGGATTGGTCCTAGGAAAGAAAATTTGACTGATAATATAGTGCAGCAATCTCTTTTCCAATGAGAGCATATTTGCTTGCACATTCTTGATTGTGTCCACATCTGATCTTTCCAATATTAGCCTTAAAGCTCTTTGCTTGTTCTTCAGTACCAAGTGATTCACACCCTCATTTGGCATTTGCAAAATGTTGCTCAGTTTTTCCTCATCTACAATCAGTCTTACCCCTTTTACAATAGATTCAATGTGGTACTCTCCAAGGGTAAGATTCTCAAAGAATGTTTTCACCAAATTAGGGTAAGTAGGGGTGTCTAATAAGCAAAAAAATTGTCCAGCCTGGTTTTCAATCCATTTCCCTATCCTAACTCCTAATTCATCCAAAAATGAGAACACTATCCTTCTACCACTAGTGACAGGTCGATTGGCCATTGAAATTACCTGTCTTAGGGGTGAAGGTGACTTAATTTCCATTTCCTCCTCTTGTTACCTTCGAGCAGACTCTTCTTCTTCTCTTCTCTTACTTCTTCTTTCACTTTGAGCATTAGAGTCGACGGCCCGAGGGCACTTCCTTACTGCCCTTTTTGGAAAAATTTGGAAATCAAAAGTGGAAAGAAGTTGAAGCTCAAGGAAAATGGGAAGGGAGAGTGGTTCCTAAGCTTTTGGAATGGTTTTTGGAGGTTTGGCTAAGATTCAATAGTGAAAATAAGCCCTATTTCGGTCTTACAAGTTTTATATAAAAAGCCCTAACCCGACAATCGTGTCGACTCGGCCAGAGGCATGTCTGCTCGAGTCGGCTCCAGCAAAAATGCTCGAAAATGCTCAAAAAAGCTACCAAAAAGATTTTTAAGGATAGTAGCAATCTAGATAAGGTGGTCATCATCCTTAAATTGATGTAGGAGGTCTTCTAGATAATTTTTCTTAATTTTATAAGAAATTAGATCAAAAAATCTAAAAAGGATCGCACATAACTAATTCACTTCTAATCATTTCAAATCTTTCTTCATTTAGTGGCTTAGTAAAGATGTCAGTAAGTTGGTTTTCAGTTGGAATGAATTCAAGTTCAATATCTCCATTTTATACATGATCTCTAATGAAGTGATGCCTAATTTCAATATGTTTTGTTTTTGAATGCTGAATAGGATTTTTTGTAAGATTGATAGCACATGTGTTATCACATTTGATAGAAATTTTAGTTTGAATAACACCATAATCTTTTAGTCATTGCTTAATCCATATACTTGTGCACAATAACTCCCTGCAGCTACATACTTTGCCTTAGCAGTAGATAGTGCTACAGAGTTTAGTTTCTTATAGTGCCATGAAATTAAGTTCAACCTTAGAAACTGGCAAGTACCACTAGTGCTCTTTCTATCAATTTTACATCCACCATAATCAGTATCAGAAAAGCCAATTAAATTTAATGAATATTGCTTAGAATACCATAGACCAAAAGTACTTGTTCCTTTAAGATATTTTATGATTCTTTTCACAACAATCAAATATGATTATTTAGGATTAGATTTGAATCTGGCACATATGCATACAATGAACAAGATATCAGGCCTACTAGTAGTTAAGTACAATAGTGATCCGATCATACCTCGATAAAGTTTTTGTTCAATGTATTTGCCATCTTCATCTTTGTCTAATCTGTATGTAGGGCTCATGGGTTTGCTCATTTCTTTGGATGACTCCATACCAAACTTTTTAATGATTTCCTTGATGTACTTTGCTTGGTTGATAGAAATTCCTTCCTTTGTTTGCTTAATTTAGAGTCCAAGGAAGTAGGTTAGTTCACCTATTAAGCTCATCTCAAATTCACCCTACATTAACTCAGCAAATTCTCTACAAAGATTCTCATTAGTTGCACCAAAAATAATGTCATCTATATAAATCTATACAACTAACATATCATTCTTTCTTTTTGATAAACAAAGTTGTATTTACATTACCTCCAACAAAATCATTTTCAAATAAGAATTTGCTTAATCTATCATACCAGGCTCTAGGTGCTTGTTTCAATTCATACAATGCTTTAAGTTTGAAAACATGATTTAGAAAAGTATGACTTTCAAAACCTAGTAGTTATTCTACAAAAACTTCTTCAGATATAAAATCATACAAAAATGCACTTTTTACATCCATTTGAAATAGTTTGAAATTCATATAGCAAGTAAATGCAAGTAATAATCTAATGGCTTCTAGTCTTGCTACTAATGCATAGGTCTCATCAAAATCTATTCCTTCTTCTTGATTATAACCTTTTGTCACTAATCTTGCTTTATTTCTAATCACTTTTTCTTGTTCATCTAACTTATTTTTATAAAGCCATTTGGTTCCTATTATTGGATGGTTTGAGGATCTATTTACTAAGATCCATACATTATTTCTTTCAAATTAATTAAGTTCTTCATGCATGGTCATCATCCAATTGGGATTATTTTTAGCCTCTTCTATACTATGTGGCTCTACTTGTGAGACAAAGTCTAGATAGTCATGTGAATCTCTAGGTGAAGACCTAGTCCTAACACCTTGTGAAGGATTACCAATAATTAAATCTCTAGGATTTGAAGTTACATACCTCCATTTCTTTGATAGATCACCATGATCTTTACTTATCATTTCTTCTCCTTCTTGAGTTGGTTTATCCTTTAAGCACATATCTTCAATTGCTTGATCAAGTGTACCTACATCATTGTCTATACACTCTTCTTTTCTAGAAGTTGAGGGGTTAGATTCATCAAAAATAATATGAACAGATTCTTCTACTGTTAATGTTCTTTTATTAAATACTCTATAAGCTTTGCTATTGATTGAATAACCAAGAAAGATAGTTTCATCAGATTTAGCATCAAACTTTTCTAGGTTATCCTTTCCATTGTTTAACACAAAGCATTTACAACCAAAAACATGAAAGTAATGAATGTTAGGCTTTTTGTCATTCCAAAGTTCATAAGGGGTTTTGTTCAAAATCGGTCTTATCAAAACATGAATTAAAATGTAGCAAGCAGTGTTCACCGCTTCTGCCCAAAAGTACCTTGGAAGATTGCCTTCACATAACATTATTCGGGCCATCTCTTCCAAAGTCTTATTTTTCCTCTTTACAACCCCATTTTGCTGTGGTGTTCTAGGAGCGGAGAAGTTGTGATCAATGCCATGCTCAGTGCAATAATCATCAAAATATTGATTTTCAAATTCTGTGCCGTGATCACTTCTTATTGAAATAACTAAAAGATTTTTCTGATTCGAAACTTTCTTGTGAAATTTTTGAAAACCTTTAAATGCTTCATCTTTGTGTGTTATAAATAAAATCCAAGTAAATCTCAAAAAATCATCTATTATCATGAATCCATATTTTATTCCACCTAGGCTTGTAGTCCTAGTTGGTCCAAATAGGTCCATGTATAGTAGCTCAAGAGGTCTAGAAGTTGAAACAATATTTTTCAATTTAAAACTCCCCCTAGTTTGTTTACCAAGTTGACAAGCATCGCAAACATGTTTAAAATCAACCTTGATTTTAAATAAACCTCTAACTAGATCTTTGAAAATTAACTTAGCAATTGTATGCATGCTAGCATGACCTAATCTTTTATGCCAAAGTAAGCTAGACTCCTTGGTTTTAGCATTCATTGCCATAAGACTTGTACTACTGGACATGGCCAAATCATTCAAATCTACCACATATATGTTTCGAAGTCTATGATCAATGAGCTTGGTGCTAGAATCAAGTGAGTTGGTTACAATATACATAGATGATTCAAAGACAACCTTGAAGCCTCTATCACATAATTGACTAATACATAGTAAATTGTGCTTCAATTTGTCAACTAGTAATACATTTTTAATTAATATAGAAGGGGTTATTCTGATCTTACCGATGCGAATTATTTTTTCCTTGCCATTGTCACCAAATGTGACTATTCCTCCATCCTTCATCTCTAGGGTGATGAATTGATCCTTGTCACCCATCATATGTCTTGAACAGCCACATCCAGCTATCATCTTTCCTTTGTATTCTAGGCTACAAGACATTCCTGCAAAACAGTCATGGAGTTCTTTTAGGTACCCAAGCTTTCTTGGGTCCTTGCTGGTCAGAAAAAGTGGTTCCTTTGGGAACCCAAATCTTTCTAATCTTACTTCTAACATTTCTTTTTAAATTGCATTGAAATGACTTGTGACCAACCTCATTGCATGCATAACAAATAATTCTTGAATTTTGCAAAGATACAAAAATTGAATCTCTAGATGCAGATATAGAAGCATTTGAAAAAAATGACCTTTGATTTGAAAACTTAGTTGCATAAGCTTTTGAGGGTATAAACTTTGCTGCTGAAATTCTATTTGTTTGCAAGGAATTATAACCAATTCCAACTTTATACTTGAGTCTCTTTGATCTTTCAAAATCAATTCAAGTTTACTTAAATTCAATGTTAGCTTTTCAACCAAGAGTTTAAGTTTTTCAACTTCTTTTTGCAAGCTAACATTTTCTTCATATAGAGCTTTGTTCTTTTCAAGAAAACCATTCTTTTCAGTTTCCAAAATAGTAATTTTTTTAGAAAAGGTGTTTAATTCTTTTTATAAGATCTTATTCTTTTCTGAAATCTCTTCTTTCTCTTTCATCAAAATGTCATTGCTATTTTTTAAAGATTTTATTTTCAAACCAGCCTTTTTATATTCAGCCAACAATTCTTGAAATGCATTATTTAGCTCTTCAAAAGTAAGTTTTTCATGAGGATCAGGGGACATTACCTCATCTTCAAGACCCATTAAGCATATATTCGCTATTTTTATGGTCTCTTCTTCTTCATTTGAAGTGGACTCCTCACTATCGCTCCAAGTCACAACCATAGCTTTCTTCTTTTTCTTTTTGAAAGATTTCTTCAAATTTGGACAATCTGATCTAAAATGCCAAAGTTTCTTGTATTCATAGCAAATGGGCTATTGCTCTTTATCCTTTTATTTTTCCTTTTTCTTGTCCTTGCTATATTCTCTTTTTCTATGAAATTTTCTCCAATATCTTTCCTTTCTCTTGCCCATAAACTTCCTAAATCTCTTCACTTGGTCTTCATCTTCTAGATCATCTTCGAAGGAGAGACTTTCATCATCAATTGTTTCTTCTTGTTTCTTCATCTCTACAGCAGCTTTGAAGGCAATTGACTTTTTCTTTTTTAGGTCATCTTCACTTCTATTCTACATAGCTAGCTCATAAGTAATTAGGGATCCTAATAGCTCATCCAATGGTTGAGTATTTAAATCCTTTGCTTCTTAGATGATAGTTACTTTCGGGTCCCACTTATCTGGAAGTGATTTCAATATCTTTTGCATAAGATCTGCATTAGAATAGGTCCTACCAAGACTCTTTAAATCATTAATAATATCTATAAAATATGAGAACATGGCAAAAATAGTCTCATTGGGTTCCATCTTGAACAGTTCATAATTATGTATAAGAAGATTAATCTTTCAGATTTTCACTTGGGAAGTTCCTTCATGGGTTACCTCGAGTTTATCCCAAATTTCTTTTACTGATGTGTAAGTAGAAATTCGATTAAACACATTGGTATCCAAAGAACAATATAACAAATTCATGGCTTTGGCATTCAGCTCACCCATTTTCATGTCATGTTCATCCCATTCCTCTTCAGGTTTTGAGACATCCATGCCATCAACTTTTATCATGGTATTTGAGGTCCCTTAAGAATGACCTTCCATAATTGAAAGTCCATAGCCTGAATATATATTTTCATTTGGGCTTTCCAATAAGTATAGTTAGTGCCTATGAAAAGTGGAGGTCTATTTATGGATTGGCCTTCGACCAACGAGGTACTCAAGGGATTTCCATAAGATCTTTACTCTAATTAAAATTCAAAGACACTACTCTGATACCAATTGTTGCCCAGGTGGCTTACCCAAGAGGGGGGTGAATTGGATATTTAAAAAATTATTGCAAGTATGTGCTCCTTTTAAAGTTCTTAGTATGGTATGTGCTGTGAATTAAGTTAACTACTGTGGAAGCAAGTAAGAACAGGAAACACAATCACAAACATAGCAAATTTTATAGTGGTTCGGAGCAACCTCGCTCCTACATCCACTACACAAGATATCACTTTGGATTTTCACTATATTCACCCTCAGAATATAGCCAGATTATTTTCATAAGCTCACAATCTAAAACCCAAACTTGGTTTTATCCCGGGCTAACCAAAAATCCAATACAAAGTTAGTTTTGAACGAGATCACTAACAACCCACTACACTTAATTTTTAAGGCTCACCAATAACCTATTCAAGTCCAAGTTATTGCCCCTTACTATACTTGGAATAACTCTAAAGATGAGTTAAAAGAATAAAGCAATAATATGACAAACCGAAGTTATTGGATGATTGCAGTTGCAGTACTTGAGAAGCACTCTTGATTACAGTTTGAATTCTCTTCAAGGCTTCTTCACTTCCTCAATGAATGCCTCAAGATTATGATAAGAGTTGGTGAAGTCTTGAGTGCTTGCTTTGAATGCTCTTTAGTGAGTTCTTTTGAATGTTCAGTGAAAGCTCTTTAATTTCTCATTCCTTTTCATATTAACTTCTCCAAAACTGGTTCATATCACTTATAAATACTCCCTCCAACTGATTTCAAGTGGTTATAGCCATTGTAGACCATTGGGATTCTAAATATGATCGTTGGAGACTGTTTTGGATTCAAAATAAGAGTTCTAGAACTAGCCATTACTAACCTAAAACTGTCACTCGAGTCAGCTCGGATGGGTCAAGTCGGCTCGGATTTTCAAGTAGGTTAAAACTTTACTCTAGTCAAGTCAGCACTTCAGCTTTGAGTCAGCTCGGATTCTTAGTTAGGTCAAAATGACACTCTGGTCAAGTCGGCTGTTATATTGCGCGTCAGCTTGGATGGCTAGTTCTTCATAACTAAGATTTTTAGCACTCTAGAAGAGTCAACTCTTCAATATTCGAGTCGGCTCGGTTGTCAGTCCACTGAAATAAATACTCTGGTCGAGTAGTTTCAGATACCCTCAAGTCAGCTCGAATTCTTAGAACTTCAGAATTGAACTCTGCCCGAGTCGGCTCTTCTAACTCAAGTCGGCTTGAATGTTTGCATGCCAGAAAACTTCTTGTCATGCCAAACTTCAAGTCGGCTCGCCAGTCTTGAGTCAGCTCTTGTCACTTAGCTCCTCAAATATTCAAATTTCTTCAAACTTCTTTTAGTGACTTCAAAACAGCTCAAAAACTTTTCAATTCCTTCAAATAATGATCTTGAGAAAATTAAACTACATAGAAGAGGCCCTTTTTAATGAATACATGATTGGTTTTTCTATAGGATCTTATTTACACAGTATTTCAACAAAAATTAACTTGACATTCTACAATGTTGTAGGGAGGAAGGTTGTTCAATGAAAACATCCTACAAAAACTTTGAGAACATTTGAAAAATAGTCAGTAATCAAATACATGCTCCAATATTTGGTTATCATCACAATCATTCTAGGAGTCAACACTAGTATATAAGATACCTCTCCCAAATCCTTCATGGAAAACTACTTTGATGGCCAAGACTTGATCGATTGCAACATTGGTATATCATTCCCAATGATGAGTATCATCAACATGCAAAACAAACAAAATAAGGGCACTCCCACTTGTCTTCTTATACATACATGGTTCAGATATTCTTGATGAAACCAAATTCTTTGATCATCTCATCAAGCAGATCTTCCAACTCCTTGATAGTTGCTTCAATCCATAAATAGAATTCTTAAACCTATATACTTGGTTTGGTCTCTCACCTGAGATAAACCTCATTGGCTATGATATATAGACTTCTTCCTCAAAAACTCTATTAAGGAAAGTAGTCTTTACTTCCATCTGGCAGAGCTCATTGTCATAGTATGCAGCTATGGCAAGCAGTATCTGAATGGACTTGAGCATGGCTATGGGTGAAAAAGTTTCATCATAGTGAATACCATGTCTTTGTCTGAAACCTTTTGCCACTAACTTGGCCTTGTAGGTTTCTACTTGACCATCTGCTCTTATCTTCTTCTTGAAGACTCATTTACACCCAATTAGGTTTACTCCCTTAGGTGGATCAACTAATGTCCAAACCTAATTAGAGTACATGGAGTCCATCTCAGATTTCATGGCTTCCAACAATTTTTCAGAGTCTCTACTCATGATAGTTGCCGTATAGGTCACAGGATCATCATCCTATATAATACTGGCTTCATTGTCATTTCCAATGACAAAGCCATATCTGAGAGGTGCACATTGCACTCTCTTTGACTTATGGAGAGGAGGTGTGTGTTGTGGTTGTTCCTGAACCTTAGGAACATTTGGTTAAGAAATTTCTTTAGGTGTAGGTTGAACTTCTTCAAGTTCAAATATCCTCCCACTGCCTCCATGGATAAACTCCTTTTCTAAGAATGTGGCATGCCTACTGAGAAAGACCTTTTGCTCAGAAGGGTTTTAGAAAAGGCATCCCATACTTTCTTTAGAATATCCTACAAACCTATATTTATCAGTCAAAGCACTTAGCTTATGTCCAAAAACATTCCTGACATAAGTAAGGATACCCCAAATCTTAAAACACTTAAGACTTGTCCTTTTTCCTTTCCATAATTGATATGGAGTGCTTTTAATTGCCTTTGATGGCATGCTATTCAATATGTAGGTAGTATCTCTAGGGCATAACCCTAGAAGGATACTAGAAGATCCATGAAGAACATCATGGACCGTACCATGTCCAACAAGGTACGATTCCTCCTTTCTACTACACCATTTAACTATGATGTGTATGGAGGGGTCCATTTAAAGAGAATGTCTTTATCTTTAAGATGATCAAAAAATGCACTAGATAAGTATTCTCCTCCTCAATCAGATCAAAAAATTTTAATACTATACCTAGTTTGTTTCTCAACCTCACTTTGATACTCTTTGAATTTGTCAAAGGCTTTAGACTTATGTTTCATAAGATACACATATTCGAATCTTGATAAATCATTAGTAAAACTAATGAAATAAAAGTATCCTCTTCTAGCTCGGGTTGTCATAGGACCACACACATCTGTATGTACTAGACCTAACAACTCCATTGCCCTTTCTTCATGTTTAGTGAATGGAGATTTGGTCATCTTATCCATGAGACAGGACTCATAAGTTCCTAATGACTCATAATCAAAAGGTTCAAAGAAATTATCTTTGTATAACTTATTTATCCTGGACTCATTGATATGTCCCAAATGGCAATGCCAAGGATAAGTGACATTCCCATCATCTCTCTTTCTTTACTTTTTCTTAACAAGCATAACCTCATCATTGAGTGATAGAATCAAAAGACCATTAGAAAATGTACCACAACCAAAGAATTTCTTTGAAAAAAATCGAGCATCCATGGCTTATCAAATTTATTTTAGAACCTTGTTTCAACAACAAAGGTATAAAAATAATATTTCTTATAATGTTGGGTACATAATAATAATCTTTTAATTCTAGAATATTACTCGATGGCAATAACAACAGATAGGTGCCAACAGCTTCAACCTGAATGGGTTCACCACTTGCATCGAACAGCTCGAAGTTACCCTTTTCCAAGCTTCTTGATCTTTGTAACCCCTATAATGGCTTGTAGATATGAAACCCACATGCAGTATCCAATACCCATGTATCAGAAATTGAAGAACTCAATGATAGGTTTGCTTGTATCATGTACAAATCTTTAGATGCTCCACCAGCATCATGCTTCAGACTTGTAAGATACAACTTGCAATTCTTCTTCCAGTGCCCTTGCTTCCTACAGTGATAGCAGGTCCCATCAGCAAAGGGCTTCCTCACCTTTTTCCTCTTATGGAAGCTACTCTTAGGGTTCTTCCTCTTTGAACCCTTCTTCATTGCCTACTTCTTCTTTCCATCAACCAGAAAAAGCTAAGCCTTATCACCTTTGAAGTGGCTCTCTACTATCTTGAGCATATTTAGCAGCTCAGGCAATGACAAATTCAGTTTGTTCATGTGGTAATTCAAGACAAACTACGAGAAGGAATCTAGGAGTGACTACAGGATCAAGTCCTGATTAAGCATTCCATCCATCACAAATCCTAGTTGACCTGATCGAGTGATCATGTCAATCATCTTGAGGACATGTTCCTGAATGGAAGTGCCCTCACTCATGCATGCTCAGAACATCTTCTTTGATGTCTCATATCAAGTAGTCTGACTATGCTCTCCATAAAGCCCTTTAAGATTGAGCAATATGGATGAGATTCCATTTTCTCATGCTGCTTCTGTAACTTGTTGCTCATAGAGGCCAACATGATGTACTTAACAATCATGATATCATTCCACCACATTTTATATATGACCCTTTCCTCCTCAGTAGCATCCTCTCCTATCGAATCTAGGTCAGGAGAATCGAGGATATAGGCAAACTTTTCTTGAGCTGATACAATCCTCAAGTTCCTTCACCAGTCTACATAATTCTGACCGGTCAACTTGTTGGCATCCAAGATATCCCATAGTGAAAGAGTGGAAGCTATAATATAAAATCTATATTAATTGAAGAACGACTATAAGTAGACCACTCATGATGATTTTCATAATTAGACAATGACTTTTGCATCTAATTATGTCTTCCACTATTTTTTTTCAAATACCATAACCCTCAACTATGTTAGCGGGAAAACCCTTCCAGGGCTTCCTTAGTGGGGTTGAGATCCCAATTCCTCATGAATGCCTTGTGTTAATCATAACAAACATCCATGAGTTCAAGGATAGAAATTTTTTTTTTCAATTACAACCCATGCAACTCTCAACGTAACACCTATCTCTAAGACACTTATACCCTTGTGTCAATCACAACAAACTATAATGTTCTAGTTTGGTTAGACCCTTCATTTCCATATAGCCATGTTTGATAAATGTTGTCCTTTTTCCAATCACAACAAAGCATGATGGGGAACGGGATCAGGGGTAAGATCATTGATGAGCTAAGAAGTCACCAACATTAGGGTACTACTATTTTTTTTTTTTTGTAGAAGGTGGTGAAAGAACAATGGAGATGGAAGGTAGAAATCTAGACTATCATGGACTTTGGGACTCATACTCATGGAGAGATCTCTCACCTCTAGGACATCTTACCCACCTCACTAATGGAGCCGTTAGAGTGAATCTCAAAGGACATGAGGGTGGTAAGGAAGATAGAATCAAGGAAGGGGATAACTAGACATGACCTCACATCATGCCTAGGGGTTGGGCCTCACACCCTCTCCTCACGGAGCAAAAGAAGAGTCGCTCTTCTCTGAAAAAAACTTTCATTCATCAATAGCATCATTTTACAAAGAGATTAGGGGCCTATTTATAGCCTTCTAAGCTTTATTTGAAATTCAGATTTTACATGAAAAAAGGAAGAAATGTAGTTATAAATTTGAATTTCAAGTTTCATGAAAAGGGGTGGCAAAAATGCATGGGTGCCAAGTGTCTCCTTGTGGTTGCCAAGTGTCCAAATCTGAAAATCTGCATTCATGGGCACCACTTGGCATTCATGAGTCATCATGTGTTAGGCGCCACTTGGCATTCATGTGGGCATTCTTGTGTCATCATGTGCTGGCCACCACTTGGCATTCATGCGGGCATTCATGTGTCATCATGTGTTGGGCACCACTTGGCATTCATGTAGGGACCTTCTTATGTGGAGGATGAAATGATCTTCAAATTTAAGTTTATTTGCATCGAAATTCATACTGCATCATGATTCATGCTGCTCTGGGATTTGTGTAGATCGATGTCCCCATCATTCTCCTGAGGTTGGAAGAACTCGACTCCATCGAGTCAAGATCAACGAGGGCTTTGATGAACCAAATCCAAAGGTTATGCTCTGAGATTTATGCAGCTTTGAAATCCATGTGGCTCTGAAATTGTGCAGCTCCAAAAATTGTCCTAATTTTTTTCTCTTTTTTTGATTTCCTCAGCTCTGCTCGAAGAATCATGCACTTTGAGGAGAATGCAGCTTTGAAGATCATGCACTTTGAAATCCATGAGGCTTTGGGAATGTGCAGCTTTGAGATCCATGCAAAGCTACTTTGCTCTGAGATCTGTGCAAGTTCCTTCTCTGTGATCCTGGAATAGAGAGAGGAGATGGATAGGGAAAGGGGATGGGGCAGATCTGACGAGTGAATGGTAGCACGACACGGCAGAAAGTTGGCACAATAGGTTGGGGCGGCTCGGATTGCGTGGCTCCTCCCAAATTTCGCCATTGATTCTTCCCCCACGGTGACGATGGAGAGCTGGTGTGGGGGAGAAGAAGGCGATGGACATGGAGAGGACCGGAGGTGGCTACCATGGTAGCAGGGTGGTGCGATGGAGGCTTAGCAGGGTAGTGGGATGGAGGCTTGTGATGGAACCGAGAGATGGGGTGGCTCGATCGATGTTTGGGCTGAAGATAGTCTCGGATGGCATCGGTGGTGCAAGTAGAGCAGAGGAGTTGGGCATTGGCTAGGAGCGGAGGCCGACGACATGCGACAGCAAGAGGTTCCATCAGGATCTAGTGGGAAATCGAGGGAGTAGACGGGCTGGAGCGGTCGGGCGGCATGGTCGGCTCGGCCTTAGGTATTCCTAATGGGAGGGAGCAGCTACGGGGCTCCGGACATGATCTGGGAGGGCTAAGGATGACTGGCGGCTGAAGGGGCTAGGAGAAGATCGGTGGGAGGGGCACGGGTGGACGATGGGAGGTGCAACTTAGATCTAGGCGGTTGGTCATGACGGTGGAAGGAAGAAGACAACAGGAATAACACAAGGATAAGTTAGGAATAAGCAAGAATAAAATATGAATTGCAGGGATAAGTGGAATAAGATGGGATAAAATGAAAATAATGAATACCCTAAATCTCTGGGCTCTGATACCAAAATTGATGGGGAACGGGATCATGGGTATGATCATCGGCGAGCTGAGAAGTCACAAAGATTAGGGTAATATATATTTTTTTTTTGTAGAAGGTGGTGAAGGAACAATGGAGATGGAAGGTAGAAATCTAGACTCTCATGGACTTTAGGACTCATACTCACAGAGAGATCTCTCACCTCTAGGGTATCTCACCCACCTCACTAATGGAGCCATTAGAGTGAATTTCAAAGGACATGAGGATGGTAAGGAAGATCGAATCAAGGAAGGGATAACTAGACATGACCTCACATCATGTCTTGGGGTTGGGCCTCATACCCTCTCCTCATGGAGTAAAAAAAGAGTCACTCTTCTCTAAAAAAATATTTCATTCATCAATAGCATCCATTTACAAAGAGATTAGAGGCCTATTTATAGCCTTCTAAGTCCCATTTGAAATTTAAATTTTACATGAAAAGAGGGAAAAATGTAGTTACAAATTTAAATTTCAAGTTTCATGAAAACAGGTGGCAAAAATGTATCGGTGCCAAGTGTCTCCTTGTGGTTGCCAAGTGTCCAAATCTGAAAATCTGCATGCATGGGCGCCACTTGGCATTCATGTGGACATTCATGAGTTATTATGTGTTAGGCACCACTTGGCATTCATGTGGGCATTCTTGTGTCATCATGTGTTGGGAACCACTTAGCATTCATGTGGGCATTCATGTATCATCATGTGTTGGGCACCACTTGGCATTCATGTGAGGACCTTCTTATGTGGAGGATGAAATGATCTTCAAATTTAAGTTTATTTGCATCGAAATTCATACTGTATCATGATTCATGCTGCTCTAGGATTTGTGTTGATCGATGTCCCTATCAAAGCAACACCACCAATCATTCCATAAAGCATAAAATGCACTAAGATAAATATCATATCAAACCCTAGAGTATGCCTTTTGTTAATCATAACAAACCTACTATAGTTTTTGACATGGATTTGGCTTAGCATGAAGGAAGGCAATTTGTTGTGTGCTTAATCAATTAGCATTTCCAATTTACGATCTTGATATAACCAAATTTGCCAGGTAAGTGGGAGAGATAAGGGGGTCCCCCCATTGCTTTCCTTAGATACCAAATGAGTTAGCCAGGTCAAACAACAAAACCAATTAAAAATTTCATTTCCTTTACCTTCCCAGAACCACTTGCCTAGACATCAATTGGCTAATCAAACTCTAAATAGATTTGCATCATGATTAACTTACACTATGACTAAATATAATTTTTATGAGGGTTTTGATGATATCATAACACATCCTAATTAAACATGCCAACATGACACATATTCTAGTAAATAAGCATATTGACCCTAATATGCATAACCAAAGCAAGATTAAAACAACTATCCATTCACCTCACTTGTTTATGGAATAAGGCCATAGCGGTACCCCAACATGTCATAGGAGATCCCATTGAATAGGAAGAGCGGGCCTTTAAACCCTACTTAGCTTCTATGATCTAACGACCATGGTGACTAATCCAATCCAAAGCAATTACTAGGAGCATAATTTATCACATATGTTATATGAACTAATCATGCAAGAGTCATAGAGAAGCAAGTAATTAACACTAAAAATGACTACTAATTGCATGAATCCAGCTAGCTCCAATATCACTATTAGACTTGGGTTGACGCAGCAAAAGACTGGGTTTCAACAAGACTGGGTTTCAAAATTATCATTATTAAAACCCTAATCGACTGGAACCCTAGGCACTAAACCACTTGACTATTGATAATTAATAAATCATAACTTTAGGATTATAGAAGAACACTTGGTGTGCTATACTACTTAATTTTCACAAGGAATATAAGCATATGCCCTCTAGAGGTGATCCATATAGGAACTGAATCAAGGAAGTGAAAGTTTAAAAGGCATAGCAGGCAGACAGACTATATTTTAAAGCTATTTTAAAGTACAGCACAACAGAAAACCTGGTAGATCAATCAAGCAATATGCCTGCAACAGGATCTGACATAATAAAAATGCATGTAGAGATATCAAGAGAAAAGAAAAGGAAAGGGTACGCTACCTTTAACCTTTGGATGTTGGTGATGAAGAGCCGCTAAGCAACATAAATGTCTGGTCTCTATGGGTAGTTTACACCAGGGCTCGATCCCAATCAACTCCCTTGGAGTGCTAGCTCTTTAGGATCCTTGAGGTCGATCTTTTCCTTCCTTGGGCCTGCAAGACTTTCTTGAAGCTACTGGAAAATCTGGTTGGGGAACAATGGGGAGAAGTAGAAGTGGAACCCTTCCCAACTAACTCTTTCTTCCTAAATCCTAGCTTGATTTCTAGGTAGGCTCACACCTAAAACCCAAATCCTTTCAAACCCCACTCAAAGGATACCTTCCCTCCCTCTCTTAGAAAACCTTAGCAAAAGTCAACCTCAACTAACTCTGCTACCCCTACAAAGATACCTATTTATAGTAGCAGTAAAGAGGGAGAGAGATATGGAAGGACAAGTGATTGGGGGAGAGGGTTAAGGGTTGATCTAAATTAGCTCTATGTTTATATGGAAGAAAATCTATATTCTAAATAATGCATTCTATAAAAAAACTTGGAGCCAATTTTAGCCAAGATTTGAAATTTGAATTCAAAATTCAAATTTGAATCTTTTAAAGGAAAGTGAGCATGACAAATCTAATCTAATTTGATCCTAAGCCAAATCACATTTAGCTTAACCCATCGGATTGCAATCATTTTGCAAATAAGTCCTCCAAAAACTCCCTAATCGAATTAGTGAAAAATCCTCGTCATAGCCAAGTGTTAACTTATGGAAGTGTCGAAATTTGGGTCATGGTCAATCATATTGACCCCATAGTGATGCTAAATAATTCTCAATCATTGATCAACCTTTAGATCAGGTAGAAACCCCTATGGTGTGTGACTCCATAGGTTCGAACACTAAGCTGGTAGCACTAGAACATTTCCAGTTCCAGTCAAAGTCATCATCTAGGAATGATACCTAACGTCTAGATAGGTTGAAGATGCAGAGCAACTCTATAGAACCTCTGGCATATGATGATGGGGAACGAGATCAGGGGTAGGATCGTCGGCAAGCTGAGAAGTCACCGAGATTAGGATACTCTATATTTCTTTTTTGTAGAAGGTGGTGAAGGAACAATAAAGATGGAAGGTATAAATCTAGACTCTCATGGACTTTGGGACTCATACTCATGGAGAGATCTCTCAACTCTAGAGCATCTCATGCACCTTACTAATGGAGCTGTTAGAGTGAATCTAAAAGGACATGAGGGTGGTAAGGAATATGGAATCAAGGAAGGGGATAACTAGACATGACCTCATATCATGTCCTGGGGTTGGGCCTCACTCCCTCTCTTCATGGAGCAAAAGAAGAGTCACTCTTCTCTGAAAAAACTTTCATTCATCAATAGCATCCTTTTACAAAGAGATTAAGGGCCTATTTATAGCCTTCAAAGCCCCATTTAAAATTCAAATTTTACATGGAAAGAGGGGGAAGGTGGCTACAAAATTGAATTTCAAGTTTCATGAAAAGGGATGGCAAAATGCATGGATTCCAAGTGTCTCCTTGTGGTTGCCAAGTGTCCAAATCTGAAAATTTGCATGCATGGATGCCACTTGGCATTCATGAGTCATCATGTGTTAGGCACCACATGGCATTCATGTGGGCATTCTTGTGTCATTATGTATTGGGCGCAACTTGGCATTCATGTGGGGACCTTCTTATATAGAGGATGAAATGATCTTCAAATCTAAATTTATTTGCATCGAAATTCATACTGAAAGGATTATGCCCTATAAGCCAATATTTGTATCTCCCAGACCATTGTAAATTGACAAGTTAATAAAGGCAATATTTTTTCATCATTCGCTGTGTCATTATATGATGAACCCCATAGATTAGGGCTATGGTCCTAGGGCTATGATGAGATCATACCAGTGAGATCTAAGGCCTTAAAAACCTAATCTAGAATATTCCTAGTCATAGGATCCCTGAGTTGGGGATCAGGGTTTCCGGTTAGACTGGCACATCCTATGTATGCTGAAAAGGGTGACTGCTCTCACAGTCACTTGTGTGGGACACTAATACAAGGATGTGGGTGCTCATTAGCGAATGAGTTCACTGAATAGATCCAGTTTGAGAACATCTAATGGAGCCTTAGCTGCATGTCAATAGATGTTTCTCATAGTAGGAGTTGTACAAGTAGTCCTATGACCTGAGACTGCCATAATACCTTATGTACATGAACCCATGCTTTGGTTCAATCTCAATCATGACACTGGGTCATGCACGAGATTGATGCTGGGTATGGTGAATTGTATATGAAGGTAATGAGTAGGTCAACAAGGAATTGATCACTCCTAGTAGGAGGAGATTGCATCCAGCCAAATTAGGTCAGATGATGATTCAGGAAATCTTTGATCAAAGTATAGATATTAGAAATGATTTCTAATATCGAATTAATTGAATCATTAGTGTATGACTGAGCTGGGAATGAGTATAAGCTGGTTTTGACATGTTTCCATATCCATAGTTATATTCGGGATGCAAGATGATTGAAGGATCGAATTGTACGGGAACTTTCAACTGAAGGGTAATTTTGGAATTTCACCAGAATTTCCATATCTTCCGGGTAGACATGACACGTTGCTAGACGTCAATCTTGTCTTGTGGGTTGATCAAATTAAATGGTTTAATTGGATCACTAATTAGGAGGAGTCCTAATTGACTAACTCGAGTTAGCTCGATTTGACCTAAATTGATTAGAATGAGTTTTGATCAAATTAGGTCAACTTGCACTCGGACCCACTGCTGGCTAGGTATGGAACCCAATGGGTCACACACTTAGGATAGATAATCAATGATTTAATTTGGAATTAAATCTCGTTTGCAGATGAACACACTAGCATGTGTTGCAAACCATGGCTTCTACTTGAATCGGATTCGAGTTAGGGTTTCGATTTGTCTTTTTTAGATCCAAATTCATTCCGGTTTGAATCTAATTGAAGATTCAAGACATTGGGCTAATAGTAGGCTAGCAATTGGGCTAACCTAAGAGGCTAAACCCCTTTCCCACATCGCCTAAACCCCTTCCGCTCTCTTCCCATGCGCGCGCGCAAGGAGAAGAGTCCACGCGCGCGTGGACTCTCTCCAAGGGGCGTTTTTGCGTGAGAAAAGAAAAGGGGATTGGCGTTTTGGCTAAAGGGGCGTGGAAGAGAGTCCACCTAGGCGTGGACTCTTCAAAAAATGGGATTACCGTGAAAGAAATATCGAAGGGGCGCGACTCTTCTCTTCTGCGCGCGCCCTTCTGTGTTTTTCGTGACTCTTTCTTGCGTCTTCCCATCCCAAAGGCCGTGAGATTAATTCAAGGGCCGTGAGATGAAGGGAAAGGACATGAGAAGGGAGAGAGGGGCGTGAGAGGGTGATTACAGATGGGTAGGCGCCTCTCTGTCGCCTATTTAAGGAGAAGACTTCACCATAAAAAAAAAAAAGAAAAACTATTCCAGATTTTCTGCAGCGAAGCCTTACTTCTATTTTTCCTCTCCCTCTCCAGAAGATTGTTTCCCCCTCCTCTCTTTCCTCTTTGATTCCTTTACAGAGCCTTGGCTCTGTCGAATCTCAAAACAGAAGGAGAGTCAGAGAGAATCTCTCCGACGGTAAAGGAAGAAGGCGCCTCTCCTTTCTTTCTTACATTAAGACAATCTTGTCTTAATTTTCTTCTCCCTCCAAGACAAGCCTTGTCTCATTTTAGGACAAGGGCTTATTCTTAAGACAAGAGTGTCTTAAGGGGCCAAAGTTGCTAGAAGACAAGGAGAAGGGTAAGAGAGAAGGTTTAGTCCCAGTTTGGCTAGAGGAGTCCTAGCCAATAGCCCATATATCAAGTTCTTGGGGTAGAACTTGATTGGAAGGAACCCAATTAAGGAGTCAGTGTCTTGATCATCTGCCCGTGTGGATCACCATCGGAGGGCGGACAAGTGGACGCCTGGTGTGTTCAAGAGGCTACTCAATTTGGAGTTCATTTCTGCATCAGACTGGTAATAGCAATCTGAGGTTAGTATTTAAACAATGTTTAAATTTGGACATGCATGTAGTCATAGTTTTTAATTGCTAATAAGGAGATTTGGGATTAGGGTTCGGACCTGGTTTCATAAATTTTTGAAATCCACGCTTCCGCACTGGTTCCCGAACCCAACAGTGGTATCAGAGCCTCCTTATTAGGATTAAAACTTATGCAGTTCAATTCATGTTTTATTAAATGATGTAGTATCATGTTAAAGTTTTTATATTGATGCACAATGCATGTCTTTCATTGAACATGAGTTTGATGATTGCCACCAGTTAGGGTTTTCCACTGAAACCCTAATTATCTTAGAGATATGATTAGCCTTGGAGCCATCATACTGAAATAAGGTTGCCCTGGCATAATGGTGTATCCATTATGTGGTAAATGGTTGTCCTAGTATGATGGCACACATTTCACATATTTGCTTAGTTTAAAGCATGTATTAATATATGTGATAGCTTTTAATTGAATGTGCTGGCATTGCATAAATCCCTCTTAAAATTATATTAAGTGGTAGTATAGTTAACCGATAAGCATTATTAGTCATGATGGATAATTAGTCATTTCGGTGTCTAGAAAGGTGGTTCTGGGAAGGTAAAGGGAATCGTGGTTTTTAATTGGTTCCGTTGTCTGACCTGGCCAATTTTAAATTGGTGTCTAGGAAAGCAATGGGGGGACCCCCACATCTCTTCCACTAGCCTGGCCGATCTGATTGATTTAATTCTTGACTAACATGCTTGGTGTTAAAATACTATTATTGGCCTTCCTTCATGATAGGTCATTATTGTGTTACGATCTATACTAGGTTTGTTGTGTACACACAAGACCTAATATGGTGACTAACACAATTTTTGGCCTAATACAATTATTTGTTTATGGCATGATTTAATGTAATATTTTGTTGTGTACACACAAGGGTATTACTATTAAAGTCATGACTATATGGCTATGGAGGGTCTTACTTAACTGAAATATTATAGTTTGTTGTGTATACACAAGGCTATTAATATTTTAGAGGCCGGGATAAGTTGAGAATTGTACGGGTTACAATTGGAGAGAGTTTTCCTACCTATGAACTTATATAAGATTTGTTGTGTACACACAAGGTCCTTTATAAGGGATTGGGATCTCAACCCCACTAAGAAAAACTAATTAGGGTTTTCTCGATCATCATATAGAGGGTTATGATGCTCGATAAAATAGTGGGAGACATAATTAAATTAAAGTCCTAATTTAATTATGTATTGTCATTTCATGGTTGTTTGCTTATGTATTGTTCTTTGTTTAAATGTAGATAAATGGCCTCTTCACTCTCACTCCGTAGTATTTTAGATGCCAACAAATTGACTGGGCCTAATTATGTTGATTGGCTGAGAAATTTAAAAATAGTACTCAGTCAAGAAAGAATTTCCTATATTCTTGATACCCCAATTTTGGAACCACCAAGGGAAGATGCCTCGCAAGAGGAGAAGACCACATATAATATGTGGCAAAATGACTCGCTTACTGTCAAGTGTGTTATGCTTGCCTCTATGACTAATGAGTTGCAGAGGCAGCATGATAGCATGGATACTAACTCCATACTGCTCAATTTAAAAGAGCTTTATGGAGAACACAGTAGAACTGCTAGATATGAAATATCTAAGCAGTTGTTCCGTGCAAGGATGACAGAAGGTACATCAGTACAAGACCATGTATTAAAGGTAATTGATCTAATCACTCGATTAGGTCAATTAGGTTTTGTAATGGATGGGGAGTTGAATCAAGACTTGATCTTGCAATCACTCCCAGAGTCATTTTCACAGTTTGTTCTTAATTACCATATGAACAAACTTAATTCTTCCTTGCCTGAGCTGTTGAATATGTTGAAGACAGCAGAGAGCCATGTAAAGAAAAATAAGGCTCCAGTTCTTCTTGTGGATAAGAAGAAGACAGGCAAAAAGGGTTCCAGTAAGAGGATGAATCCCAAAGGGGGCATTAAGAAGAAGAAAGGAAAGAAGGCCTCCGGACAGATGACCTGCTTTCATTGTGGCAAGCCGGGTCATTGGAAAAGGAACTGCAAGGTTTACCTTGCAAGTGTGAAGCGTGGTGCATCAGAGGCACCAAAAGGTATGAAAGAAGTTAATACTATTTTGTCATTGGATTCTTCCATTTCAAATACTTGGGTGTTGGATACCGCCTGTGGTCATAACATCTGCAAATCATTGCAGGGACTTCAGGGGCTTAAAGTATTGAAGGAAGGTAACTTTGACCTCTACGGTGCTGGAGGGGACCCCATCCAAGCAGAAGCTGTAGGGACTTATATTTTGAAGTTACCTTCAGGGAAGATCTTGGAGCTAAGGAATTGTTACTATATGCCAAAAATCATTAGAAATACCATATCTGTACCCTTGTTACTTAAACAAGGATATACTATGAATGTAATGAGCAGTGGCTGCTCAATTTCTTTATCTAATGAAATTATATGTTATGGCATATTCTGCAATGGTCTATTAACTCTTTCCACTAATGACAATATTTTTCATGTTTCTAACAAACGGAAAAGAGATGATGTAAACAATACCTTACTTTGGCATTGTCGACTTGGACATATTAGTGAGACTAGGATTAACAAGTTATACAAAGAAAATTTCTTTGATCCTTATGACTATGAGTCATTAGGAACTTGTGAATCATGTCTCATGGGTAAGATGACCAAGACTCCATTTGGTGGACATGGAGAAAGGACAAAAGAGTTATTGGGACTCATACACACAGATGTATGTGGGCCTATGACAACTCAAGCCTATGGTGGATACTCATACTTCATCACATTTACTGATGATTTTTCAAGGTATGGATTTGTGTATCTAATGAAACATAAGTCCGAGGCTTTTGAAAAATTTTTAGAGTATCAAAGTATGGTAGAGAAACAGACAGGAAAAAGTATAAAGATCCTCCGATCAGATAGAGGAGGTGAGTACTTATCCACTGAGTTTCTTGATCACCATAAAGATAAGGGGATCATCTCTGAATGGACTCCTCCTTACACACCACAATTAAATGGTGTTGCTGAAAGGAGGAATCGTACTTTATTGGATATGGTACGGTCCATGATGTGCTTCATGGAGTTACCTTTTTCTTTCTGGGGATATGCTTTGGAAACAGCAACTTATATCTTGAATAGAGTACCATCTAAAACTGTCTCTAGCACTCCATATGAATTATGGAGAGGTAAGAAGCCCAATCTTAAGTATATTAAGATATGGGGATGTCCAGCCTATGTAAAAAGAAATTTTGGACATAAACTAGATGCTAGAGCAGACAAATGTCTATTTATGGGATATCCTAGAGATAGTATAGGATATCTGTTCTACCACCCTACTGAACAAAAGGTTTTGGTCAGTAGGCATGCCACTTTTATAGAAAAAGAATTCATCCTACAAAAGGGCACTGGTAGAAATATCGAACTTAATGAAATTCAACAAATAGACACTTCTCAGTCAACTAACAACATAGTTAATATAGAACCTGAACACACTCCTATCCGTAGGTCTGATAGGGTGCGACAGGCACCTGAGAGGTATGGGTTCATAATTGAAAATAATGAAGCCCAAATCATTCAAAATGATGAGCCTCTAACCTATACGGAAGCAGTCATGAGTAGAGACTCAGACAGATGGCTAGAAGCCATGAGATCCGAGATGGACTCCATGTATGTCAACCAAGTATGGTCTTTGGTTGATGCACCAGAGGGTATTAACCCTATTGGGTGTAAATGGGTCTATAAAAAGAAGATTGGGGCAGATGGCCAAGTTGAAACTTATAAAGCCAGATTGGTGGCTAAGGGTTTCAGACAAAAACAGGGAATAGATTATGATGAAACATTTTCCCCTGTTGCCATGCTCAAATCTATTCGGATTATGCTTGCTATAGCAGCATATCATGATTATGAGATCTGGCAAATGGATGTAAAAACTGCATTCCTCAATGGTTTCCTTGAGGAAGAAGTTTATATGTCACAGCCAGAAGGTTTTGTCTTGGAGACTAAACCTAATCAGGTATGTAGGCTAAAGAAATCCATTTATGGATTAAAGCAAGCATCCAGGAGTTGGAACATCCGATTTGATAAAACAGTCAAAGAATTTGATTTTTTCAAAAATGAGGATGAACCTTGTGTGTACAAGAAGACTAGTGGGAGTGCCATAGTTTTCTTAGTTCTATATGTTGATGATATACTTCTTATTGGGAATGATATCCAAATGTTACAATCAGTCAAAGTCTGGTTATCGAAACAGTTTTCCATGAAAGACTTGGGAGAAGCATCCTATATACTGGGTATAAAGATCTATAGAGAAAGATCAAGAAGGATGCTAGGCTTATCCCAGTCTAGATACATTGACCAGGTGCTAAAGAGATTTAGCATGGAGGAAAGTAAAAGAGGTTACTTACCTATTGGTCATGGCATACGTTTTTCTAAGAGGATGTCTCCTAAGACACCTGAAGAAAGAAATAGAATGAGTTCTATACCTTATGCTTCGGCTATAGGGTCGATTATGTATGCTATGTTATGTACCAGGCCTGATGTGGCATATGCCTTGGGTGTAGCCAGTAGATTTCAGGCTGATCCAGGAGAGGATCACTGGAAGGCTGTGAAAAATATTCTTAAGTACCTGAGAAGGACTAAGGATATTTTTCTTATATACGGAGGGTCTGATCTTAAACTAGAAGCCTATCAGACTCTAGTTTTCAATCAGACCCAGATGATAGTAAATCCATTTCAGGGTATGTCTTTACCTTGAATGGTGGAGCAGTAAGTTGGAAGAGCACTAAACAGCAGACTGTAGCTGACTCAACTACCGAGGCAGAGTACATAGCTGTCAGTGAAGCCGCCAAGGAAGCTGTCTGGATAAAAAAAATTCATCATAGAGTTGGGAGTAGTTCCTGAGATTGAGAGCCCGGTGCCACTCTATTGTGATAACACTGGAGCAGTTGCTCAAGCTAAGGAACCGAGAGCCCATCACAAGTCCAAGCACATTCTGAGACGCTTCCATCTTGTCCGAGAGATAATCGAGAGATAAGAAGTCTGCATCAATAGAGTGGATACAAAGAACAACATAGCAGACCCGTTCACTAAGGCTCTACCACAGTGGGAGTTTGATCGCCACCTCGATTGTATGGGGTTAAAGAATAAGAGCGATTGGCTTTAGTGCAAGTGGGAGATTGAAAGGATTATGCCCTATAAGCCAATATTTGTATCTCCCAGACCATTGTAAATTGACAAGTTAATAAAGGCAATATTTTTTCATCATTCGCTGTGTCATTATATGATGAACCCCATAGATTAGGGCTATGGTCCTAGGGCTATGATGAGATCATACCAGTGAGATCTAAGGCCTTAAAACCCTAATCTAGAATATTCCTAATCATAGGATCCCTGAGTTGGGGATCAGGGTTTCCGGTTAGACTGGCACATCCTATGTATGCTGAAAAGGGTGACTGCTCTCACAGTCACTTGTGTGGGACACTAATACAAGGATGTGGGTGCTCATTAGTGAATGAGTTCACTGAACAGATCCAGTTTGAGAACATCTAATGGAGCCTTAGCTGCATGTCAATAGATGTTTCTCATAGTGGGAGTTGTACAAGTAGTCCAATGACCTGAGACTGCCATAATACCTTATGTACATGAACCCATGCTTTGGATCAATCTCAATCATGACACTGGGTCATGCACGAGATTGATGCTGGGTATGATGAATTGTATATGAAGGTAATGAGTAGGTCAACAAGGAATTGATCACTCCTAGTAGGAGGAGATTGCATCCAGCCAAATTAGGTCAGATGATGATTCAGGAAATCTTTGATCAAAGTATAGATATTAGAAATGATTTCTAATATCGAATTAATTGAATCATTAGTGTATGACTGAGCTGGGAATGAGTATAAGCTGGTTTTGACATGTTTCCATATCCATAGTTATATTCGGGATGCAAGATGATTGAAGGATCGAATTGTACGGGAACTTTCCACTGAAGGGTAGTTTTGGAATTTCACCAGAATTTCCATATCTTCCGGGTAGACATGACACGTTGCTAGACGTCAATCTTATCTTGTGGGATGATCAAATTAAATGGTTTAATTGGATCACTAATTAGGAGGAGTCCTAATTGACTAACTTGAGTTAGCTCGATTTGACCTAAATCAATTAGAATGAGTTCTGATCAAATTAGGTCAACTTGCACTCAGACCCACTGCTGGCTAGGTATGGAACCCAATGGGTCACACACTTAGGACAGATAATAAAGGATTTAATTTGGAATTAAATTTTGTTTGCAGATGAACACACTAGCATGTGTTGCAAACCATGGCTTCTACTTGAATCGGATTCGAGTTAGGGTTCCGATTTGGTCTTTTTTAGATCCAAATTCATTCCGGTTTGAATCTAATTGAAGATTCAAGACATTGGGCTAATAGTAGGCTAGCAATTGGGCTAACCTAAGAGGCTAAACCCCTTTCCCACATCGCCTAAACCCCTTCCCCTCTCTTCCCATGCGCGCGCGCAAGGAGAAGAGTCCACGCGCGCGTGGACTCTCTCCAAGGGGCGTTTTTGCGTGAGAAAAGAAAAGGGGATCGGCATTTTGGCTAAAGGGGCGTGGAAGAGAGTCCACCTAGGCATGGACTCTTCAAAAAACGGGATTACTGTGAAAGAAATACCGAAGGGGCGCGACTCTTCTCTTCTGCGCGCGCCCTTCTGTGTTTTTCGCGACTCTTTCTTGCGTCTTCCCATCCCAAAGGCCGTGAGATTAATTCAAGGGCCGTGAGATGAAGGGAAAGGATGTGAGAAGGGAGAGAGGGGCGTGAGAGGGTGATTACAGATGGGTAGGTGCCTCTCTGTCGCCTATTTAGGAGAAGACTTCACCATAAAAAAAAAAAAGAAAAACTATTCCAGATTTTCTGCAGCGAAGCCTTGCTTCTATTTTTCCTCTCCCTCTCCAGAAGATTGTTTCCCCCTCCTCTCTTTCCTCTTTGATTCCTTTACAGAGCCTTGGCTCTGTCGAATCTCAAAATAGAAGGAGAGTCAGAGAGAAACTCTCCGACGGTAAAGGAAGAAGGCACCTCTCCTTTCTTTCTTACATTAAGACAATCTTGTCTTAATTTTCTTCTCCCTCCAAGACAAGCCTTGTCTCATTTTAGGACAAGGGCTTATTCTTAAGACAAGAGTGTCTTAAGGGGCCAAAGTTGCTAGAAGACAAGGAGAAGGGTAAGAGAGAAGGTTTAGTCCCAGTTTGGCTAGAGGAGTCCTAGCCAATAGCCCATATATCAAGTTCTTGGGGTAGAACTTGATTGGAAGGAACCCAATTAAGGAGTCAGTGTCTTGATCATCTGCCCGTGTGGATCACCATCGGAGGGCGGACAAGTGGACGCCTGGTGTGTTCAAGAGGCTACTCAATTTGGAGTTCATTTCTGCATCAGACTGGTAATAGCAATCTGAGGTTAGTATTTAAACAATGTTTAAATTTGGACATGCATGTAGTCATAGTTTTTAATTGCTAATAAGGAGATTTGGGATTAGGGTTCGGACCTGGTTTCATAAATTTTTGAAATCCACGCTTCCGCACTGGTTCCCGAACCCAACACATACTGCATCATGATTCATGCTACTTCGAAATTCGTGCTGCTCCAGGATTTATGCAGATCGATGTCCCATCATATGATTACTGCATAATTCATCCCTTTGATCTCATAATGCTCAAGATGACCTAGGATTTGATTTTCAATCCTAATTTTGTACATCCAGATCGTGTCTCAACCTTACAAATCTGTGACTCCTTACAAGAACTACTCTGGCCAAGGTTTTGCTAAATTGAGATATAGTGAGTCATTCATTCCAAACTATTTGGAGGGGTGAATCCCATCTTGATCCACCACTACTCCATAAGTACTTGACTATACTCAGAAACCTTCCATCACTAGATTAGAAATCCTGGTAGTCTAATACCAAAATACAGTGAGTTGCTTGCAAGCTACCATGGTAACCTCAGGTCTGAGGGACACATATACCCATATCCCTTCATGAGCAACCCTTTAGCAGAAGGGAGCTTCATAGATGGTCATGTTCAGTGAGATGTCATATATTTTACCTGTATGTCATATCAATGTCTCTACACTCCTTGGTTAAGAGGACAACCAACCAATGTGACATACAACAACCTATGCTTGATACATCATCGTTCTATAACAATGTATCCTTTGGTTGTGAACCAGTTTAAGAACTACTCGATACATCCTCTCTATATCAAATATAATATAGTTCTAAGGAATCTATCACACAAGAGTTCTCTTAAGGAAAATGCACATATGACGAACAGCCAAAAGAATAACTTTTATTCATTTGAAAAATTTATATACAATTATAAAATAGCACAACCATCTACATCTTAGACGATTGGCTTTGGGCACTATTCCCAACAACTCCCACTTATACTAAAGCCAATCAGTATAGAATCTTATTCCCATTTTCTATTTATAATTGTTGAACTCTTGAACTCCGATGGCTTTAATGAAGGGGTTATCCAGGTTCTCCTTTCCATCGATCTTCTGAAGGACGATGTCACCTCATTCCATAATTTCTCGCACAAGTTGATAGCAGCACAGAATGTGTTTGGTGCGGTGATAGGACTTCGGCTCTTTGGATTGAGCAATGGCTCTGGTGTTGTCATAATACACCATAACAGGACCATTCAGGGATGGTGCCACTCCCAGCTCGCCTAGGAACTTTCACAACCACATAGATTCCTTTGTTTAATCTGATGCTGTGATATATTCTGCTTCGCATACTGAGTCTGTAACAATAGGCTACTTGGAACTTTTCTAGCATATCGCTTCCTTATTTAGGATAAAGATAAACCCTGACACACTCTTGCCGTCATCCCTATCTAACTAAAAACTGGAGTCAATATACCCCACAAGTTTCAAGTCAGGTTTTCCATATATCAGTAATTGGTCCTTAGTATTTCGTAGATACTTAAGTATGGTCATTACAACTTTCCAATGAGCTTCACCTACATCAGACTAGTATCTGCACACTATGCTTAGTGAGCATGCCATGTCTAGTCTAGTATATGTCATGGTGTACATGATAGAATCCACTACCGTATCTTATGGAATTCTACTCATTCGCTCTCTCTCCTCAGGAGTTATCGCATAATCCCTTTTGGAGAGTGTAATTCTAGGGCCTATGGGAAGATACCCTTTCTTTGAATTCTCCATGCTGAACTACTTCAGCACAGTATCAATGTATGTAGGCTAGGACAGTCCCAGAAGCCTCTTAGATCTATCTTTATATATCTTCATACCTAATATGTAAGAGGCTACACCTAAGTCCTTCATAGAGAATTGGGATGATAACCAGACCTTTATTCCTTGTAGTACTGGGATGTCATACGACTTGATACACTTATCAAATCACATGTTCCAACTCTGAGATGCTTGCTTTAGTCCATAGATCGACATTTAAAGTTTGCACACCTTTGACTCATCTGTGGATGTGAACCCTTCAGGTTATACTATGTACACCTCTTCTAGCTCACCATTTAGGAAAGCTATTCGGACATCCATTTGCCAAATTTTATAGTTAAAGTGTGCTACTAAAGCAAGCATGATCCGAATGGATTTGAGCATTGCCACAAGAGAAAACATCTCGTCATAGTCAATACAATAATGTTGACGATACCCCTTTGTAACCAGATGGGCTTTATAGGTCTCTACCTGTCCATCTGTGCCCCTTTTCCTTTTGAAAATCCATTTGCATCCAATAGATTTTATCCCCTCAGGTGGATCAACCAATGTCCATATATTGTTGATTTTCATGGACTCTATTTTGGATCTCATAGCTCATAGCCATAGATCAGAGTCAGACCTTTGCATTGCATCCATATAGGTGATCAGGTCCTCATTGTTCTCATCGAGTTCAATAGGATCACCGTCCTGGACCAAGAAACCATAGTATCTATCCAGTCGATGCGGTATCCTACTGAATCTCCTTATTGGTTCCTGCATGGGCTCTAGGTGTGATCTAATCACAACGGCTCTATGTTGTCCCTTAAGTGTGACGGTTCTTCTACTTGTTGAACTTCACTAAGTTCAATCTTAGCGGCTACAGTTCCTTCACAAAGGAACTCCTTTTCCAAAAAGATAGCCTTAAGACTGACGAACAACTATTGTTCCTCAGCTAAGTAAAAGTAGTACCCCTTAGACTCTTTTGAATACCCAACAAATAGGCACCTATCAGACCTAGGTCAAAGCTTATCCGTTTCCAAATGTTTGACATAAGCCGGGTCACCACAGACCTGAAGGTGTGCGAGTGTTGGATCAGTATGGTCCATATCTCATATGGGGTTTTGCTAACAGACTTACTCGAAACCCTATTTAAAAGGTAGCATGCTGACTATAGAGCATATCCCCAAAAGGATAGCAGCAGAGAAGCAAAACCCATCTTGGACCGAACCATGTCTAACGGATTCGATTCCTCCTTTCAAACACTCCATTCAACTGAGATGTCCCTGGAGGTGTCTATTAAGAGAGAATCCCATTCTCCTCAAGATATATCAAAAAAACACTGGAAAAATATTCACCACCTAGATTTGATCGAAGGGTTTTGATATACTTTCTAGTTTATTTTTCTACTTCATTACAATATCGTTTGAACATTTTAAATAATTTAGATTTATGTCTCGTCAAGAAGATATAATCATACTTTGAAAGGTCGTCTGTAAATGTAATGAAATAATTATACCCACCTCTGGCACTAATATTCATAGGTCTGCATACATTAGTATGTACCGGACTTAGAATTTCTTTGGCTCGTTCACCTTTTCTAGTAAAAGGTGATTTCGTCATCATTCCAAGAAGACAGGAGTCATAAGTTGGTAGCGAATCACATTCACTAATCTCAAAAAGACCCTTGCTTTTCAACCTATTTATCCTGTTATTGTTGATATGACCTAACCTACAATACCAAAGATACACTTCGCTGACATTATTTATCCAAGGCATTTGCTAGATTTGTACACTACACTAACAGGTTATGATAGAACATAAATGCCATTATTCATGTATCCATTCATCACAACAGAATCATTCCAAATAATTTTGTAAATACCATTTTTTATTGATAGTTCATAACCACACATGGCCAACTGGCCGATAGAAATGACATTCAAAATGAAAGATGGACAATAATGACACTCATTCAAAATGATTGTACAAGACTCGAAAACTAATTTAAGGGTTCCCAATGCCAGGACTAGAACATGGCTTCCATTTTCCACATTCAAGGTCTCTTACTGTCGTCGAATCTCCTACTAAGTTGAAGTCCCTACAAAGAATTGCAAATATGAATTATACTTCCAGTATCCAATATCCAATTAGTAGTATCGCAGATAGAGAAACTACAAGGTGTTATCATATAAATACCTTGTCCAGCACTGCCGTAGCTTCCTCTTCTTGGACTTGTTCGGGTCAAGGAATGCAATATAAAAAGGACAGTTCCTCTTCCAATGACCCTGCTTCTTACAAAAGAAGCACTCTGCCTGGCTCTTATCAGCCTTCACCTTCTTGACCTGACTGTGCCCAGAAGCATTTTGCACCTTCTTCCCTTTATTTCTATTTTTCTCTTTCTTAAAGAGACGATGCCATGCAGAGGACCGTCCCACTAAATTGACCATCCCTTTATTAAGTTGGTGGTCTTTCTCATAAGTCTGCAGTAACCCCAATAGACCGTGGTAGTTAATTGTAGGCTTATTAATTCTAAAATGATCGAAAAAGTCAAGATAAGAAGAGGGCAGGGAATTCAATGTTGCATCTTTCCCAAGCTGTTCATGCAAGGGACATCCGAGCTTGCCAAGGTGCTCAATCATCTTGATCTTGTACAATACATGATCAGTGACTGAGGCCTCATCAAGCATCCATGCATTGTAGATAGCATAGGAGACTCTGTACCCTTCAACGTCATCTGGTGTACCGAAGGACTCCTTCAATTTTTGAAGGATCTCCTCTGGTTGGGCTTCCTCAAATTTGCTGTGAGCAGAAATCATCTTGATCAATGCTCCAGTGGAAGCAATTTAGAAATCCATATATGCGAACGACCATCTACCAGTGATCAAAAATGATCACGGTAAGATATAGGTCAAACAAAGATCAAACAATCCCTTGGAATGATCGAGAAGTAAGGGAGAAGGAGAAGAGAGAAAATGAAATCAGGAAGAAACTAGGAATCTCTTTCTTGATTGGTCTTCTTCAACTATTACCAAATGACCTCTTTTCAACTAACCATCCCATATACATATATATACACACCATGATTAAGAAGAACCAAAACCCTCTAAAACTTCCTAGCATGGCAACACGTGATTCAAAGAATCCCATCATCTGAGCCAGCTCGAACTGCTCAAGTCGACTCCATGCTGCAGAGAGTACTCTAGAAGAGTCAGCTCAAACTCCTCGAGTCGGCTCTTCTAGAACACAGATTATCCATTCTGTGTATGAGAGTCGACTCCTAGACATTCGAGCCGGCTCCCAGCAAAATCGAGCCGACTTGCTTGAATCTGAGCTGACTCCTCTCAGGATCTAGCTGACTCGCATGAACCCGAGCCGACTCTTATCCCTGCAATCATGCCATGCCAACTATTAGAGTCAACTCGATCCAGAACCGAGTCAACTCCAATACCTAGACTGACCAAAAACTCAGTCTAACATCTAGGACTTTTCTTGGACACAATCCTAACCCTAGATACCTCATGAGAGACCATGATAATCAGACCAGATTTAACATTGGCCCAACCCCCCAGAATCTTGGATACACCACCTAAGACTCAACAATCTCCACCTTGGTGATCCAAGATTATAGGTTTATTACACCAGACTCCTCAGACACATCAACCATATACATGATTGAAGCTTTCTCCCGGTAGAGCCTTTGTAAGTGCATCCACCTGGTTCTCCTTCATATGGACCTTCACTAGTGACACTTCTCCTTCCTCCACCAGCTCTTGAATTTTGTGGTACCTCACATCTATATGCTTTGTACGTGCATGATAGACTAGGTTCTGAGTTAAATGTATGGCACTCTAACTATCACTGTGCAGGACTACCATACATTGTTCCACCCCCATCTCAACCACTAGACTCTTCAGCCATAGTGCTTCTTTTATAGCCTCAGTAATACATATTACTCAGCCTCTATTATAGATAGAGCAGTGATAGGTTGAAGGGTAGATCTCCAAGAAATCGGTCCACCATACATGAAGAAGATATAACTAGTAGTAGACCTTCTTGTATCAAGATCACTTGCATAACTAGCATCCACATACCCTTCCAAAGGACCCAAACCTTCATATGACTCCCTGGAGTTCCTTCCTTATTCTTTTGGCTACCCACCAAATATCAGTCCATGCTTTTGAGTCCCTTATAGATACCTCAGAATCCACTTCAATGCTTTCCAGTGTTCCTTCCTAGGATTTGCCATGTACTTGCTCACGTGGCTTTAGCATATGCATTGTATGGCCTGCAACACACCATAGCATACATAACACTATCTACAGCATTTGCATATGGAACTCTCTCCATGTACTTTTTCTCTTCATCTGTCTGGGGGCTCTGCATCTTTGAGAGAGATATGTTCCCTGGTAATGGTGTCTTCACTGGTTTGGCTTTCTCCATCCGAAACCTATCAAGAATCTTCTTGATGTAACATGCTTGTGATAAATGGAGAATCCCCTTGCATCTATCCCTGCAAATCTCCATTCAAGGATTTTCTGAGTTGGACCCGAATCCTTCATCTCAAACTAACAGATAATGCTATGTTCAGCTGATTCACATCATTCATACTTTTGCTGGCTATCAACATATCATCCACATACAAAAGTAGATACAAAGCTTTATCAGTATCCACATCACTGACATACACACAGCAGTCATGTTCGCATATGAGAAACCCAAGGCTTAAGATGAATGCATCAAATCTCTGATACCACTGGCGAGGTGATTGTTTCAAACCATACAATGACCTCTTGAGTAAACACACCTTATCTTCCTGTCCAATCTCTATGAAGCCATAAGGTTGCTTCATATAGATCTTCTCATCTAGACTTCCATGTAGAAAGGCTATCTTTACATCCATTTGCTCTAATTCCATACCATGTTCTGCCACCAATGATAGTAACACCCGAATTGAAGTATGGCATACCACAGGAGAAAATATCTCGATGTAGTCAACTCCTTCCCTTTGTGAGTATCTCTTTGCAACCAACCTTGCTTTGAATCTCACTTCACCTTGCTCTGAAGGTACTGATTTCTTTGTGAATACCCATTTGGAGCCAATTGTATGAGCATCTTCTGGTAGATCCACCAACTGCCATGTCTTGTTCTTCCTAAGAGATTCCATCTCTTCCATCATGCCTTGCTTCCATGATTCTTTATCTGAACTCTCCATGGCCCCTTGTATGTTTCTGGATCTCCATTCACAGATATGAGAGCATAAGATATGCTTTCATCCATACCATATCTCATCAGTTTATGGATTGTATGCTAATGTAAAGCCACTCCCCTTACACTAGCTTGCAAGTCTTCTATGTGTGGCTATTCCAGCACTTGTTCCTACACTTCACATTGAACAACTGATTTTTTCTTCTAATCCTTCAACACAGGAGGACTTTCCCGCCTAACTCAACCTCAATTGAAGCACCCTTGTTAGCTGACGTAGATGGCCTATCCTCCACCTGTTAAGGACAATCACTGCTATTCACCTTTAAAGTTGTAGCTCCATCCATACTTCCTGATATCTTCAAGATGCTCTTCTCATCAAAAATGACATCCCTACTGATCACTGCCTTTTAAAACTATGGATTCCATAGTAGGTAACTCTTGACTCCTTGTGGATACCCAATGATGATCATCTTCTTTGACTTTGGGCCCAACTTAATCCGTTCAGTTGCCTCCACATGTGCATAGGCTGGGCAACCAAACACCTTCAGGGGGCCAAGCTCCACCTTCTTCCCACTCCATGCTTCCTCTGAAAGTCCTCCATCCAGCTTGAAATGAGGGGACCTGTTCATAAGAAAACATGATAGAGTAATGGCATCACCCCAAAAGGCCTTGGGCAATGATGATTGCAGCCTCATACTCCTTGCCTTCTCCAATAGTGTTCGGTTCATTCTTTCTGCAACACCATTCTGCTGTGGAGTCATCCTTACTATGAAATGATGTTTGATTCCATTCTCCTCATAGTAATTTTTGAACTCTATGCTAGAGTATTCTCCTCTATTACCAGACCGAAGGCACTTTACATGTTTTCCTGTCTCCTTCTTTACTTCAGCCCTCCAGGCTTTGAACCGGATGAACACCTCTGATTTTTCTCTTATCAGATACACCCACAATTTTTTAGAGAAATCATCAATGAAGGTAACAAAATACCTTGCTCTGCCCCTTGATAAAATAGGTGCTGGTCCCCACACATCTGAGTGAACCAGTTCTAAGACTTCTTCACTTTGTTTGGTATGATTGGCAAACTTCACCCTATGCTGTTTGCTGAAAATACAGGGCTCACACAGGTCAGTTCCTTACTTCCTCAGTACTGGAAGATTTTCTCTTCTGCTTAATTCTGTATGCCCTTGAACACTCAAGTGACCCATTTGATAGTGCCATAACTGGTAGGAAAGCTTCTCCTCTTGTGCTACTGCAAGCACCTTCGCACTATCAATCACTACTGAGTCTTCCATCTTGTACAAATTATTGCTCAGTCTTCTCCCTCTCATCACTACCAAAGCTCCCATGGTAATCCTCAAACATCCAGTACTAGCTCAGCAACTAAAGGCATAACCCTACCCTTCTAAGTAGCCCAAAGAAATCAGATCCTTCTTCAATTCTGATATATGTTTGACATTAGACAGAGTCCTTATCACTCCATCATACATCCTCATCCTAATGGTGCCAACTCCGGCTACTGAACAACGGTGATCATCACCGAGGCTTACGCTACCTCCATTAGCCTTTTCATAGGTACCAAACCAGTCTTGATGTAAGATATAATGATAAGAGCACTCTAAATCCAATGTCCAAGCATTATCCCAATCAACTTATCCATCTGAAGCTATCAATACATTTTCTTTACTACTTTCAGATACACTAGCACCAGTAGTGTTGGCCTTTCCTTTCTCGGTCTTCAAAAGAGGGTTATTCCTTTTGAAGTGACCTAGCTGATGACACTTGAAGTACTTCAAACCCCTTTTACTACCTTGAGATTGTGATCTGGCCTTTGATTTTCCCCTAACTCTTTCCTTTGGTCTTCCTTGCCTCTCATTCACAGCAAGAACCTCCGAGTTAGGACTTCCTTTGCAGATCTTCTCCCTTTGCTCATTTGACCTGAGCACTCCAACAACCTCTTCATAGATCAAGGTTTCTTTTCCATACACTAAGGTTGTTTTTAAACCATCATATGATCCTGAGAGCGAACACAACAATAACAATGCTCGATCCACCTCGTCAATTTTCACATCCAGACTCATAACCTCTGCACAAACTTGGTTGAATCTCTGAATGTTAGCCATGAGGTCGCCTCCTTCATGCATTCTCAGACTGTACAACTGCTTCTTTAACCATAACTTGTTAATCATGTTCTTGCCCATGTATATGTTCTCCAATCTCAGCCAAAGACCCGTTGCCGTAGTCTCAGTACACACCTCCAGCAAAACCTGATCCGCTAAACACATTCTGATGGTGTTGAATATGATCTCTTCCAACTCTTCCCAATCCTCAACACTGATCTTTTCCGATCTCTCTTTAACCAAGACCTTATAGATCCTCTATTGAACTAGCAAGCCTTTTACCCTTTGTTGCCATAGGATGAAATTTTCCTTTCCATCATACTTTTCAAAATCTACCTTGAAACTACTTGACACCATTACCACAATCAAGAAGAATCAAGAACATACTATATCTTAACTTCTATCACTCCTTGGATGTAAAGATCTTCATTCCATTGCACAACCAAGGCTCTGATACCAAATTGTGAGTGGAAATCATCCTGATCAATGCTCCAGTGAAAGCAATTTAGCAATATAGATACGCGAACAACTATCTGCCAGCGATCCAAAAATGATCACGGTAGGATACAAGTCAAACAAGGATCAAATGATCCCTTGGAATGATCAAGAAGTAAGGGAGAAGGATAAGAGAGAAAATGAAATCTGGAAGAAATGAGGATTCTCTTTCTTGATTGGTCTTCTTGGACTGATACCAAATGTCCTCTTTTCAACTAACCTTCCTATATACATATATATACACACCACGATCAAGAAGAACCATAACCCTCTAAAACTTTCCAGCATGGCAACATGTGATTCAAAGAATCCTGTCATCCGAGCCAGCTCGAACTGCTTGAGTCGACTCCGTGCTGTAGAGAGTACTCTGGAAGAGTTGGCTCGGACTCCTCGAGTCGGCTCTTCCAGATCGTAGATTATCTGTTCTGTGTATGAGAGTCAACTCCCAGGCATCCTGATGCAGAACAAATAAAGGGACGCGATGCGGAAGTAAACTAATTTTTTTTTTTTTGTTGTTTTTATATGTTTGTAGAAGTTGGCTTCAAATCAAAGAAAAGTTAACCTAACATTGAAAGATACTAATATGATGATTGAAAGCACAATTTTAAGGAAACTAAATTATCAGAGTAGTTCAGAAGCAACGGATCGCTGGGGGTTGAGAAACTCCCAGACCTAGGGTTTCACTCCGAACTTTTAACAAAACAGAAATAAAGAGAAGAGATGGTTTATCTAACCAGGCAATGATCTTCACAGATTTTGGTGGAAGAACTCTCCCGAGCAGATTGTTGGATCCTCGGATTCAGATATCTTCGTAATGGATCCTCCAATACTAGTCCTTTGGCGGGTTGGCTTCTCCTGAACTCAGGATCTGGAAGAGAAGAAAAACAATTGATGGAATCAGAGAGTCAAGGGAAAGATTTACCAGGTTGATGAACTTGAAGATTGAAATTGTTGAAAACTGGATTCTCCTGGATGTTGATGTGATTTTCCTTGGAACTTGCTCTGGATCTGAAGTTGCCGGACTGGATCTAGATGAAGGTGGACGGCCTGGACTTGTAGAGAGAGAGAGGTCGTGGGAGATGGATGGATCTAGGGTTTGATGGATTGAAAATAATGAAGGGTGGCTAGGGTTTTGGAATTTCAAGTGGCTAACCTAGGGTTTTGGATAAAGATGGAGATCTCTCACCTCCTCAAGGCTCCAATGGAACCCGGATTACCCCCTCACGGAGCTCAACACTTAGAATAGTGCGGAAGAAGAGAAACCTAGGTCACTCAACACAAGAGAATAGCAAAAATAATTTTTCTTCATTGATTGATTTTCTAAAGTTACAAAGAGAGGTCTATTATATAGACCTAAAATTTTCTCCAAGCTTGTACAAATTCCCATGTGGGACTAAACTCCTCCAACCACTAGATTAGGTAGAAAATCTTCTCTCTTGGCCGACCAAGAGTTCAAAAAAAATTGGGACGGCCATAAAGGAATTTTTTTTGAATTTTTTGGTGCCTCCTTTGGAGTTGGATTTGGATTTGGAGTCCTCTTCTTCTTATGGTATTTCTTCTTTTCTTCCACTCCAAGTTAAGCTCTTTGATTTTGATTTGAACTTCAATTAGGAGTAGGTTGGATGTCCTTCTTTGATTTCTTCTCCAAGAGAAGTCTTCTTCCTTCTTTGCTTAGGTAAAATAGGCAGGTATGGGCGCCTCCTTTAAAGTAGCCTCCAATTTGATTTTTTCTTCTTTGGATGTGGGGACCATGACACTGGGATGCCTCTGTGGTGCCTCCTGGACTCTGGCGTGTGCTCGGAGTGTGGCTGGGCGTGTGGCTTGGAGTGTGGCCTCCACTTGCTTGAACCTTGATTTGATTGGAAGACAAATGTGGCACCATTTTGGACCAAATTGAAACCACATTGGGACTTGCACTGAGTCAACATGACTCAACAAAATTTAAATGGTGACTCAAGAAATAAATAAAATAAATAAACTGGTTGACCAGGTCAACCTTTATTACAAATCCTAATTTCTCGGGCAATGTCAATCAGAGATCCAAATGGAGCTCTGAAGTCTTCTTCTGAGTCTGGTGCCCGCACCAATTCTCCCAGGGTGGGAGGAACTCGACCCTGTCGAGTAAGGCTCAAGTTGGCTCTGGTATCTCTCCAAGAGGTTTTGGTCCAATTCTTGTAATTCTTCTCGGGAGATCCAAGAGTCATCAGAATCTGGCCTTCCTTGCCAGCGGACCAGGTACCTTTGGTATCCTCGATTACGAGTAGAGATAACCTGATCATCCAGGATCTTTTCAATCTGCTCTTTCCTCACAGGCCAGTTTGTTGGTGGACACACAGGGTCGGGATCACTCTCAATGATAGGGTTAGGCTCAAAAGGCTCACTAGGAATCACAGCTGGCTCCCTGTACTCTACTAAGTCTGTAATGTTGAAAGTAGAGCTAATGCCTAGTTCTGGAGGCAACTCGAGCACATAGGCATTGGATCCTACTCTCTTTACCACTCTAAATGGTCTAGCTCCCCTAGCATGTAACTTTCTAACGGTTCCAGGAGGAAACCGTTCAGGCCTTAACCTAATCATCACCTAGTCTCCCTCAACAAAAGATTTGACTCGCCTTTGAGTATCAGCCAACTTCTTATAAGTTTCATTACTTAAATTTATTTTGTTATGAATTTCTTTATGCAAGTCTTTTACATGCTGTGCAAAATTCTCAGCAGATTCGGAGACTTGAGTGTAGACAGGTAAAGGGACTAGGTCAAGAGGTGTGTGAGGTTTGTACCCATGTACAATTTCAAATGGACTCTTACCCGTAGACCTATTGACCGAGTCATTGTACGCAAATTCTGCCCTTGGTAGGTATAAATCCCAATTTCTGGTGTTTTCACCAACAAGACATCTCAGCAGATTTCCTAGGCTACGGTTCACTACTTCAGTTTGGCCATCAGTTTGGGGATGATAGGCAGTTGAAAACTTAAGTTTTGTCCCTAACTTATGCCAAAGGGTCTTCCAAAAGTAACTGGTGAACCGGACATCCCTATCTGAAACGATTATCTTAGGTAGGCCATGGAGTCTAACTATCTCATTGAAGAAAAGCGTGGCTACCTTAGACGCATCAAAGGTTTGGGAACAAGGCAGGAAGTGGGCCATTTTAGAGAATCGGTCGACTACGACACAGATAGAATCATGTCTCCTCTGGGTCTTAGGTAAACCTAACACAAAATCCATACTCACATCTTGCCAAGGACGATCTGGGACAGGGAGTGGGGTATAAAGGCCAGTGTTTTGTTTTCGCTGTTTGGCAACAGCGCAGGTTCGACATCTAGCTACAATATTAGCTACATCCCTTTTCAAGCTAGGCCAGAAAAAGTGATCTTCAATAGCTAGAATGGTCTTGTCTTTTCCAAAATGGCCGGCTAAACCTCCAGCATGGATTTCCCAAATCAAAAATTCCCTAAGAGAAGTTCTAGGGATGCAAAGCCTATTTTTGAAGAACAAAAAACCATCTACAAGGGTATAATCCTGGTGATTACTAGATGGTCCTTGAACTAGATCCTGATACACAGTTGTGAAATCCGGACAAGACTCATATTCCTCTTTGATTTGCTCAAACCCTATGACCTCAGTTCTAACAGAAGTTAATAACAGAGATCGGCGACTAAGGGCATCAGCTACCTTATTCTCAACTCCAGCCTTATGTTTCAGGACAAAAGTATAGGACTGGATATATTCTACCCACTTAGCATGCCTAGGGTTAAGCTTCTTTTGGGAGTTCAGAAATCTAAGAGCCTCATGGTCCGAAAATAGTACAAATTCTTGCGGTAGCAAATAATGTCTCCAGTAACGCAAAGCTTGCACCACCGCATAAAATTCCTTATCATAGGTAGAATACCTAAGCTTAGCATCATTAAGTTTTTCACTAAAGAATGCTATGGGATGATTCTCTTGGCTTAGGACTCCACCTATTCCTACACCTGAAGCATCACAGGCAACCTCAAATACTTTAGAAAAATCGGGTAATCTCAGAATGGGTGCCTGGGTCATTTTATCCTTAAGATCTAGGAAGGCTTTATGGGCTGACTTAGTCCAATGAAATTCTCCCTTCCTAATACAATCAGTGATAGGAGCAGCTAAAGTACTAAACCCCTTGATGAATCGCCTATAGAAGGTAGCCAAGCCGTGGAAACTTCTAACTTCATGCACATTGGTTGGCTCTGGCCAGTCTACTATGGACCTAATCTTCTCAGGATCGGCCGCCACGCCGTCAGGGGTTACTACAAAACCAAGAAAGATAACTCTACTAGTCATGAATTCACACTTCTTAAGATTACCGTAGAGTCTATCATTCCTCAAAACTTGGCAGACTGCTCTAAGGTGGCCTAGGTGATCTGCTGGGGTCTTACTATAGATCAGGATGTCATCAAAATAGACCACCACAAATTTTCCTATGAAAGCTCTAAGTACCTGGGTCATAATTCTCATGAAAGTACTAGGGGCATTGGACAACCCAAAAGGCATAACAACCCATTCATAAAGACCATCCTTAGTTTTGAAAGCAGTTTTCCATTCATCGCCGGGTCTAATCCTAACCTGATGATAGCCGCTTTTGAGATCAATCTTAGAAAAAACCATTGCACCAGCCATCATATCAAGCATGTCATCTAGTCTAGGGATGGGAAACCTATATTTGATTATAATTTTATTGATGGCACGACTGTCAACACACATCCTCCACGTGCCATCTTTCTTTGGGGTCAGTAAGGCTGGGACTGCACAAGGGCTAAGACTTTCTCTAATAAACCCCTTCCTCAATAATTCTCCAACCTGCTTTTGCAGTTCTTCATGCTCAGATGGATTCATCCTGTAATGGGGCAAGTTGGGCAAAGTCGCTCCTGGGATTAGATCTATGGCATGCTGGATATCCCTAAGAGGTGGAAGGTGGTCTGGCAAATCCTCGGGAAAGACATCCTCAAATTCTTTTAACACAGGTTTAACTTCTTGAGGAGGCTCTGAGGGTTCCGAAGTTCTAAGTTCCTTAGCAGTGAACATCCAGATGGGTGAACCACTATGAATTTCTTGTTCTAGATCCTTAGCACTGATTAGGTTCACTCCAGTTTTCATCTCCTTAACCTTACCGGCTCCTTTAGTTACCTTGTCCTTAGGGGGAACTGAATGGATCGTAATCTTCTTCCCATTGAAACTAAAGACACAGGTATTGGATTTTCCTAAGAGGGTGGCATCATGATCATACAACCAAGGTCTTCCGAGAATTATACTGCTCACCCCCATGGATAAGACATCGCACCAAATCTTTTCGTGATAAGATTGCATTTGGATTTGGACTTGACATCTAGACTGGATGGGTATGGAGGTAGAATCTACCCAAGAAACCTTATAGGGGTTGGGATGGGGAACTGGGATTAAGCCTAACATCTTGACAGTGCTAGTAGAGATGGCATTTACACAGCTCCCACTATCTATGATGATCTTACATACCTTATCCCCTAATTTAAGAAAAGTCTGTAGGATGTTAGTCCTACGCCAATCCTCTTGAACTAGATTCTGGGATAGGATGCATCTTACAACTCCTAATTGGTCAGATTCATTGGGTTCCTCCTCTCCTTCATACTCCTCAACCAAATTCATTCCGGCCTCATAAACTTCTTCTTCAAATTCCTCACTGGGCTCGGAATTATCATTCTCTCCCTCTTCTATGTAAAGGGATCTCCGTGGGCACTGGCTAGCAACATGACCTACCTTATGACACTTGAAACAGGCTATGGCAGTACACTGACTGGAAATGTGACCTGGTTTCTGATACTTAAAACAGGTGATATTTGAACTAGGGGTTCTCTAGGTGTCAGGTGCCTTACCTTTGTCCATGGGCCTAGGGGTAGAAGTACCCTGAAAAGGTTTACTAGGGATAACTTGGCTAGGTCCATTCCTTGGGATTGGGGCACTAACCCTAGAAGGTATAGGTCCTCTCTGAAATTTCTCAGTGTTCAGTGCAATCTGGTAGGCTTGGTCTAGATCCGTAACCTCTCTCAGAAATAGTTCTCTCTTGATATCTTCCCTCAGTCCAGCCCTAAATCTAGACAAAGTGACTTCGTGGGCTTCACTCACATCACATCTCATTAGGTATTCATCAAAAGTAGCTATGTAGTCTGAGACAGATCGATTTCCTTGTTTCAGGTTTTGCCATTGGTCTAACAGGTTTTGCTGGTATGAAATGGGTAGGTATTTATCTCTCAGTTTTTCTTTCATACCCTGCCAAGTGGTTATGGGCTCAATATTCCGTCTCCTAGTGGTTAGTTCAATGTTCCCCCAGTATAACCTAGCTTGACGCACTAATTTCATCTTGGCAAACTTGTATTTCCTCTCCTCAGACATAGCATACCACTCAAAGTATTGATCCATCTCACCCTCCCAATCAGAATACACCTTAGGGTTCAGACTACCATCAAAAGTGGGTGCATCTAATTTGATGTTCCTGATGAACCTATCATCTCTATCTTCAGGCTCTGGGTCAGGCCTCCTATGATTAGGTTCAAGATCTCTATATAAAGGCCTTCTAGGCTCCTGATGTGGGTGAGGTTGAGGCACATTAAAATCAGGGTCAGGAGTCCAATTCCGATGTCTAGGTTCTTCAAGTACTTGGACTCGGTCCCTAAGTTGGGTAAGATCCTCATGAATTTGTGCGCTAAACTGGGCCACAGTGTTTGTCATATCCTGATTTATTTTAGCCATACTTTCAGTAAGAGTTCTGATCATGGCCTCTAAATCAGGTTGGGTTTGACCAGGTTGATATGGCACTCTGTTTCTGGTAGACATGATGATTCAAGCAAGCACACAAAATGAGACTAGACTAAATCGACTACTGGATCACTAGACCTAGAGTCCAAACTAGATGCCCAATCAGAGTGGCAAGCTAGCCTGTAGTAACTCAGGACTCAGCCAGGCAGGTGTAAGGGGAGTGTTAGGTCCCTGATTGCCAATCCTAGACACCAATCAGTGATTGGCCAGGTAGGCGGACCAGCACACAAGCCCTTCGCGACGTAGTCCCTAAACCACCGTTCTAGACACTGAGTGCTAAGCACACATAGAATAACTCGGCAAACTGACTCAACACTAGCCTAGACCCGACCAATTGGTGTCCCTAGCCCACTAGGGCAAATTAGGTCTAACTGATTTTAAATTAGGTCTAGGTTCGAATGATTGGATGGTGGTTTTGGGCTAAGGAGAGGTAATCAACTCCTCCCCTTATCTTAGATGCTCAATTGCCCTTAAGTAAATTATGAGATGATCACTCCAAAAAGAATTGAATTGCAGAACACAAAAAATAGAGTTGCTGTATTTTAATGCTCAGAATTTTTATCGAAACCAATAAATCACAGAAAAATTATGAAAAATAGGTTCCATTATACTGGTTTCAACGAAGCAAAAATCATGCAATTCAAAGTTTTATGCAGGGAGAAATATTTCAGACAACAGGGAAATTACGGGCTGCAACTAGATTGTCTTCCCCGTTTATAATCCCTGCTACGAAGTTATAACCCAATGGATCCCCTACACGCCCTAGGAACACCCCGTGGAATGGGAGGAGGAGGCTTGCGCCTCGCTTAGTTCCTAGGACCGGACGTCCTGGGGAGTCTACTTCGAGCAGACAAAATAAAAAGAGAACAATCAAAACAAGCAAGCAAGCAAATCAGAAACCCTAGACTGGGCTCTGATACCAAAAATGATGCAGAACAAATAAAGGGACGCGATGCGGAAGTAAACTAATTTTTTTTTTTTTTTGTTTTTATATGTTTGTAGAAGTTGGCTTCAAATCAAAGAAAAGTTAACCTAACATTGAAAGATACTAATATGATGATTGAAAGCACAATTTTAAGGAAACTAAATTATCAGAGTAGTTCAGAAGCAACGGATCGCTGGGGGTTGAGAAACTCCCAGACCTAGGGTTTCGCTCCGAACTTTTAACAAAACAGAAATAAAGAGAAGAGATGGTTTATCTAACCAGGCAATGATCTTCACAGATTTTGGTGGAAGAACTCTCCCGAGCAGATTGTTGGATCCTCGAATTCAGATATCTTCGTAATGGATCCTCCAATACTGGTCCTTTGGCGGGTTGGCTTCTCCTGAACTCAGGATCTGGAAGAGAAGAAAAACAATTGATGGAATCAGAGAGTCAAGGGAAAGATTTACCAGGTTGATGAACTTGAAGATTGAAATTGCTGAAAACTGGATTCTCCTGGATGTTGATGTGATTTTCCTTGGAACTTGCTCTGGATCTGAAGTTGCTGGACTGGATCTGGATGAAGGTGGACGGCCTGGACTTGTAGAGAGAGAGAGGCCGTGGGAGATGGATGGATCTAGGGTTTGATGGATTGAAAATAATGAAGGGTGGCTAGGGTTTTGGAATTTCAAGTGGCTAACCTAGGGTTTTGGATAAAGATGGAGATCTCTCACCTCCTCAAGGCTCCAATGGACCCGGATTACCCCCTCACGGAGCTCAACACTTAGAATAGTGCGGAAGAAGAGAAACCTAGGTCACTCAACACAAGAGAATAGCAAAAATAATTTTTCTTCATTGATTGATTTTCTAAAGTTACAAAGAGAGGTCTATTATATAGACCTAAAATTTTCTCCAAGCTTGTACAAATTCCCATGTGGGACTAAACTCCTCCAACCACTAGATTAGGTAGAAAATCTTCTCTCTTGGCCGACCAAGAGTTCAAAAAAAATTGGGACGGCCATAAAGGAATTTTTTTTGAATTTTTTTGGTGCCTCCTTTGGAGTTGGATTTGGATTTGGAGTCCTCTTCTTCTTATGGTATTTCTTCTTTTCTTCCACTCCAAGTTAAGCTCTTTGATTTTGATTTGAACTTCAATTAGGAGTAGGTTGGATGTCCTTCTTTGATTTCTTCTCCAAGAGAAGTCTTCTTCCTTCTTTGCTTAGGTAAAATAGGCAGGTATGGGCGCCTCCTTTAAAGTAGCCTCCAATTTGATTTTTTCTTCTTTGGATGTGGGGACCATGACACTGGGATGCCTCTGTGGTGCCTCCTGGACTCTGGCGTGTGCTCGGAGTGTGGCTGGGCGTGTGGCTTGGAGTGTGGCCTCCACTTGCTTGAACCTTGATTTGATTGGAAGACAAATGTGGCACCATTTTGGACCAAATTGAAACCACATTGGGACTTGCACTGAGTCAACATGACTCAACAAAATTTAAATGGTGACTCAAGAAATAAATAAAATAAATAAACTGGTTGACCAGGTCAACCTTTATTACAAACCCTAATTTTTCGGGCAATGTCAATCAGAGATCCAAATGGAGCTCTGAAGTCTTCTTCTGAGTCTGGTGCCCACACCACATCCTAGCCAGCTCCCAATAGAATCGAGCCAACTTGATTAAATCCGAGCCAACTCCTCTCAGAATTAAGCCAACTCGCATGAACTCGAGATGACTCTTCTCCCTACAATCATGCCATGCCAACCATTAGAGTCGACTCAAACCAGAACCGAGTTGACTCTAATACCCAGACTGAACAAAAACTTAGCCTAACATCTAGGACTTTTCCAGGATAAAATCCTAACCCTAGATACCTCATGAGAGACCATGATAACCAGACCAACTTTAACCTTGGCCCAACCCCATGGAATCTTGGATATACCACCTAAGACTCAACATTTGTGACTGAAGTCGTCGTTCATCACTAGCAACATGATGCATCGGAGAGTGGTCTTATTAGAGAGCCACTTCTTATAAGTGTCTCCGATGGAACCCCGAGCATTGGGAGCAGGGATTTTAGGCACCGGATTCGATATCACATATAAGATCCGTTCATGATCCAGGACAATCCTAAGCCTTCGATACCAGCTATCGAAGTTAGGACCCTTGAGGTTCTCATTATCGAGAAGAGATGGAGTGATAAGTTGGTAGACATCTGAAAAGAAAACCAAAAGTAATTAGTGTATATGAATTATTAACCCAAAGACATGGACTTTAATCTAAAGGCCCCCCCACTATTTTGTTCAGACTGGTAGCCTCTACCTCTAATCTAAGGAATTACTTTAATTCCTTAATAGGTACTAGAACCCAATCGACAACACATGAGCCCGACTTTGGCTGGCCCACCCATGCGCATCTAAAGGTAGATTCTTTAATCGATTACTTCTCCAAGTAACTTCTAGTATTAAGATTTTGTCCCAAGGTGCACTTCAATAGGCCTTTGGGCCTCCTATTAAAGGTACTGGTTAAGTCCAACTATTAACATGACAAAATTTAATGCTTCCAAACAACGAATAGTCAAGCCCGACTTTGGCCGGCCCACCCGACCATCATTAAGAGAGTCACACTGAGCCATCATATTAGGAATGGTAATTCCAATAACCTGATAAACACCGGATCTTTTGATCTGTCGATGAATTCCTAACTATTGGACACATTGTCATTCCACTTAATGGGAGGCTAGGACTTAGTTATTCCCATAACTTCATCCTTTTATGGATCTAATAATTTAGAGGGTTTAACTTTAATATGATAGATTAAATAGATAAGAAGATATGGATCAACCTCCCATTGACTACATTAGTCATAAAAGAGGGTTTCATAAACTAATGATCCATGGGCACCTAAAATTAGTCAAGACTAATTAACCTTAGGTGACATGGGTTAACATGAGTTAATGAGTTACCTAATCAATTCTGATTGACCACATTGGGCAGGTAAGTGAGATCATGGGATGGGTTTCGCCATTAACCATCTTGCCTTAGACACCAACCGGGTTGGCCAGGTAAGAGGTAGCCCCATAGAACCATGATCAAATGCCATACTTACCTTAGACACCAATTAGTTCATCATACTCGATTAGACTAGCTTAAAGACTTGGGCTGACCACTAAGCCACAAATCAGGTCCATTTAGATTTATGGACTAATTAATCTAACTATTAGAGAGATATATAGAGAAGAAATCCTAACTCAACATTTGATTAGATTAGTTCTCCATTTGATTCGTTCATCTAAACTTAGGTCTAACCCAATTAAGGACCTAATTAAAGCTAACCCATGACCCTTAAAGGTTAAGAAATGAATTAGAGTCTTTGAATCATATTCCTAGAAAACTTTGTCATTCAAGGTAACTTAATTCTTAATTAAGTTCAATAATATTTATGAATCGAAACAATTTCAATTTATATTGTAAAATAATTTTACAAGCACATAGAGTTTGAATTCACTGTTTCAAGATTTTCTGGTCGAGTCGACTCATATAGAATATGAGTTGACTCATCTAGAACTAATAACTAACTGATTGTTCTGTTTGTAGAGATGAGTCAGCTCAAGCAAGGGTCGAGTCGGCTCATCCAGAACATAGAATAGATAGATTGTTCTGTCTACAGAAACGAGTCAGCTCGAGCAGGGGTCAAGTCTACTCGTCTGTCGGAGCAGAAAATAGTGACTTCAAATTCATGCATTTTACTTGAACTATTCAATGATTTTAGGTCAAACATCCATAGATTAAAACTATTTTAACCTATCAAATCTCTTACTTTCTTCTTCATAAGGTCATGACGCAGCGACATCCCAACATGCCATAGGAGAATCCCATTGATTGGAAAGTGATGGCCTTCAAACCAAACTTTTCTATTATAACCAGATGGCCATGGTGAATCCACCATAATCCAAGTACTTTATGAGGAAAGCTAATGATATCTTAACATGCTACAATTATTATGCTATGCAATCTGGCTTTGATACCAGTGAAAGTTTAAAAGGCATAATAGGTAGACAAACTATATTTTAAAATTATTTTAAAGTACAGCATAGTAGAAGACCTGGTAGATCAATCAAGTCGATCTACCAATCTACCTACAACAGGATCCGACATAATAAAAGCGCATGTAGAGATATCAAGAGCAAAGAAAATGAAAGGGTACGTTACCTTTAACCTTTGGATGTAGGTGATGAAGAGCTGCTAAGCCACACAAACGTTTGGCCTCTATGGGTAGTAGTGCTCGATCCTAATCAACTTCTTTGGAGTGCTAGCTCCTCATGATCCATAAGGCTGATCTTTTCCTTTCTTAGACATGCAAGACTTTCTTGAAGTCACTGAAAAATCTGGTTGGGGAATAATGAGGAGAAGTAAAAGTGGAACCCTTCCCAACTAACTCTTTCATCCCAAATCCTAGCTTGATTGCTAGGTAGGCTCACACCCAAAATCCAAATCCTCTCATACCCCACTCAAAGGATACCTTCCCTCCCTTTCTTAGAAAAGCCATGCAAAAGTCAACCTCAACTAACTCTACTACCCCTACAAAGATACCTATTTATAGTAGTAGCAAAGAGGGAGAGAGATATGGAAGGAGGAGTGATTGGTGGAGAGGGTTAATGGTTGAACCAAAATAGCTCTAGGTTTATATGGAAGAAAATCTGCATTCCAAATAATGCATTCCATAAAAAAAACTTGGATCCAATTTCAGCCACGATTTCAATTTTGAATTCAAAATTCAAATTTGAATCTTTTAAAGAAAAGTGAGCATGACAAATAAAATCTAATTTGATCCTAATCCAAATCACATTTGGCTTGAACCATCAAATTGCAAACATATTGCAAATAAGTCCTTCAAAAATTTACTAATCGAATTAGTGAAAAATCCTCGTCACAGCCAAGTATCGACATTTGGGTCATGGTCAATCATATTGATCCCATAGTGATGCTAAACAATACTCAATCATCAATCAGCCTTTAGATCAGTTAGAAACTCCTTTGGTGTGTGACCTTATGGTTCGAACACTATGCTGGTAATATTCGAACATTTCTAGTACAAGTCAAAGTCATCATCTAGCATTGATACCCGATGTCTGGATAGGTCGAAGATGCAAAGGAACTCTCTAGAACCTCTAGCATATGGTTACCACATAATTCATCCTTTTGACCATATAATGCTCAAGATGACCTAGGGTTTGACTAACAACTCTAATTTAGTACATCTAGATCGTCTCTTAACTTTACAAGTTCTGTAACTCCTCACAAAAACTATCTTGGCCAAGGTTTTGCAAAATTGAGATATAGTGAATCATTCATTCTAAACCATTTGGAGGGGTCAATCCCATCTTGATCCACCACTGCTTCACAAGTACTTGACTGTGCCTGGAAACTTTCCATCACTAGATTAGAAATCCAAGTAGTCCGGTACCAAAGTACAATGAGTTGCTTGTAAGCTACCATGGTGACCTCAGGTCTGATGGACACATATACCTATATCCCTTCGTGAGCAACCCTTTGGCATAAGGGAGCTTAGCTGATGGTCACATTTAGTAAGACATCATATATTTTGCCTGTACATAATATCAGTGTCTCTACACTCCTTGGTTGAGAGGACAACCAACCAATGTGACATACAACAACCTACACTTGATACATCGTCATCCTATAACATTGTATCCTTTGGTTGTAAACCAATTTAAGAACTACTTGATACATCATCTCCGTATCGAATATAATGCTGTTCTAAGGACTCCATCATATAAGAGTCTTTTCAGGAAAATGCATAAGTGATGAATAGCCAAAAGAATATCTTTTATTCATTTAAAGAATTTATATATAATTATAAAATAGCACAACCATCTATACCCTAGATGATTGGCTTTGGGATACTATTCCCAACAGGAAGCACTCCTATTGAGCATGCTTATTTTACTAGGACTCTTCTTGGTAGCCTTTCTTCCTTTTCCTTTGCTAGAACCCTTACCCTCTTTTAGGGCACTCAGAGACCTCTATGAATCCTCTCTTAAAATTTTATTATCCCTCCAATATCTCTTTCTAAGCTCTTGTCTTAAAATGATAAGTTTTGTTTTAAAAGGACAAGCCTTGTCTTAAATGAGACCTTTGTCCTATAATAAGGAAGAGAAATTGGAAAGGACTTCTTTTGGATGTTTTTGGATACTCTAGCATCAGATTATCGATGCCAATTTATAAAGAGCGAGGGGCTACTTGATAAATCTTTTCTTTAGTCCTTGATAAGACCCTTCAAGCAGAGGAGTCCCTTGGGTGAAAAGACTTATCTTGACATGTGATATCATGCGCCAAGAGATAAATATATGTCTCTTCATTTTTTCAACATTATTTTCACTTGCCATGTAGCGTGTAACTAGTCATAAATTGGCTAAAGGGCATGTTGACTCCGTTATTGATTTTGATGATACGCAAAATGCTTAAGTATAAGATGAGCACTAATGATTTCTTTGAAGTATATTTTTATAAAAAAAAGGTGTTCTTCAATTTGATAAAAGATTGTTTGATTAAAGAAGCCAAGTTTAGATGAAAGAACTGCTTAAAGAAGACTTGGACAGTTAAAGTTTGCTTGAATGGATACTTGAGTGAAATATAAATTTGATTCAGCACAAGTTCAGGTATCTTTGTAAAGATCTTAGTGAAGTGTCGACTCAAAGTATCGACACATGACACCAAGTGTCAGCACTTGACAGTGAAGTGTCGACTCTAGTCGGTATGCAAAGAAAGATTCAGATGGCATGGCTAAAAGTTTCAACACATGGACTTGAAGTGTTGACTCAAAGTGTCAACACATGGATCAGCTCATCGTCTGAGATTTTTAAGTCACAGAACTTGCTGAAGATGAAGAACTGCAGAAGTGTCGACACATGGATAGAAGTGTCGACTCAAAGTGTCAACACACCTGAAGAAGTGTTGACACATTTGAGATTTCCAGAAAGGTAGATTGAAGATATTTGAACTGGGTGTTGACTCAAAAAGTTCAAGTATCGACCAGAAGTATCGACTCACAGCTGAAGTGTCGACACATGAAGTTCTGGGAACAGTAACGGCTAGTTTTCCAAACACAGAACTTGTCTCTTTTCACCCCCAACGGCTAGATTTTCATGTCTAATGGCTAGAAACTAGATTTGAGGCCTTGGAAAGGTATTTATATGGTCCAAATTAAATAAAAAAAGAGAGTTTTGAAAAAGAAATATTCAAGAGAGAAGAAAAGAGAGCTTTCACTCCTAATCATTGAAGTTCAGCCACTTTCAAGCAAAAGCAAGCCTCCAAGCATTCAAGAGCCTTCAAGAGCATTAAAGATCAACCATTCTTGAGCAATCAAAGAGGCTTCATCAAGTTGAAAGCATCACAACAACGAGCTTTAAAGAGATACCCACTTTTTATTAGAAAGATTATATTGTTTCTCTACTTCAAACTTTATTTATTGTAAGGGTTCTTAGTTAGCCTATTGCAAAATCAAGGGAGGTTATTGGTAAGCCTTTGAAAATCATTTAGGTTCTTGGTTAGCCCGAAAATCAAGGGAGGTTGGTGGTGAGCCTTAAAACCATTTAGTTTTTAGGTTAGCCCATAAAACCAAGTAAGGTTTTGACATGTGAGCATTGTGAAAACAAGTCGAGTTTTTATTAGTGAGCTCAGAAAACTAATTGGTTGTAATCGGTTGAGATTATAGTGAATTTCCAAGGGGATCTTGGGGAGTGGATGTAAGTGCATTGGATAGTACCAAACCACTATACTTTTTTGTGTTTGTGGTTGCTTATCTCCATACTTGCTCTTACATTTATTGCTTTATATTTCTGCTGCACATTTACTTAAGAGCATTTTATTTGCATTCATAGTACTTGTTTAAATTGTTGGATTGGATCATATACTATTGCATTGCATCAAGTAATTAATTTTTTTAAAGACCCAATTCACCCTCTCTCTTGGGTTGCTTATTAGGCAACAAGTGGTATCAGAGCCCTGTTCTCAGTTTATAGACTTTACCACCTTGAGTAAAGATCTATGGCAGCCCCTATTAGTACTAATGTAGTTGAGGGACAAGCCTCAAATAGACCTCCATTTTTTAATGGATCAAATTATACATATTGAAAAACTAGGATGAGAATTTATATGCATTCTATTGATTATAACTTGTTAAGAGTAGTTGATAAAGGTCTACATATTCCTTTAATTGTGGTTAATGGTGTTTCCATCCCAAAGCTCGAAGAGGATTGTGATGAAAATGATATTAAACAATCCGAGATCAATGCTAAGGCAATGAATCTCCTTTATTGTGCATTAGATCCTAGTGAATTCAATAGGATATCTACTTGCACATCAGCCAAAGAAATATGGGACACACTTGAAGTTACCTATGAAGGTACCGATCAAGTGAAGAATACTAAGGTGAACATGTTAGTGCATACTTATGAAATATTCCGAATGGAACCTAATGAATCTATCACTAACATGTATACTAGATTTACAAATATTTTAAATAGAATGAGAAGTCTTGGAAAAGTAATGTCTAATGTTGATCTTGTTAATAAAATCCTCATGTCACTTCCAACATCATGGGATCCGAAGGTAACCACCATCCACGAAGCAAAAGACGTTGACAAGCTACTATTGGAGCAGCTGGTTGGATTGCTCATGACTTATAAGCTAAATTTGAAGCAAAAGTCAATGGACATGGATAAGAAGAAAAAGGAGATTGCATTCAAATCAAATATACAAGAATCCTCAATAGATGAGTCTGAAGAAGAAGAAGAAGATGAAAGTGAAGAAGCTCCCCTTGCTAGGAAATTTAGAAGATTCATGAAGAGGAGGAAGTTCCCTTACAAGAAGAAATTCCAATCAACCAAAGAAAAGAGAAAAGAGAAAGAGAAAGAAAAAGAAAAATTAAAGGAGAAGGAAATACCTACATGCTTCGAGTGTAAGATGCTGGGACACTACAAATTCGACTACCCTCTCCTAAAGAAATCAAGAAAGAAGCTAAGAAAGAAGGCAATGATGGCCACCTAGAGTGATAGTAAGGACTCCAGTTCTAAAGAAGAGCAGACAGAAATTGTAAATCTTTGTCTCATGGCACATCAAAAGCAAGATGAGGTAAATTCTGATACCGAAGTAGATTTTACTTTTGATGAGTTAAGAAATACTTTTGATGAACTTATGCATGATTATAAATTAGTTTTATCTAAAAATAAAAGATTGAAAAAGCATGCAAATAGTTTTTCTCATGAAAATAATTCTTTATTAAATGAAATTAGTGATTTGAAAACAAAACTAGATATTTTGGAAAAGAAAAACAATGCTTTAACAATGGAAAATGAAATTTTAAAAAGACCTAAAACTATTATTTCAAATGGTGATCTTTTAAAGAAAAATAAGGATTTAGAATTAAAAAATGCAAAGTACAAAAATGAACTTGATAAAATGAAGCCTTTTGTTGAAAAATTTATCTATAGTTCAAAAAAGCTAAACCTACTTTTAAATAGTCAAAGAGCCATTTTCAACAAAGCAGGATTGGGCTATAGACCCCAAAGACAATAAAAGTATTTTAAATTTTTTTTTGTGCCTGCATCATTTATCATAACATATTTTTCATATGAAAAACAAGGTCATAAATCTTTTCAATGAAATATGAAAAGAAATATTTTTTTTAGAAAAGTTTGTGTTCCAAAAGGAACCATTTTAAGTGCTAAACCTAAAGGACCCAAGTTGGCTTGAGTACCTAAAAACAAAGCTTGATTTTTATTGCAGGTGTGTCTTGCAACCAAGGAGAATAAAAGACTTTAGTATCTTGATAGTGGTTGCTCAAGGCACATGACGGGAGATTGGAAGCAATTCACTTCTTTCAAAGTAATTAATGGATGGAGTGTGACCTTCGGGGATAATGGTAAAGGAAAAATCATTGGTATTTGTAAGGTTCATATTACTCCTAGTTGTATTAGCAATGTACTTTTAGTTGAAGGTTTAAAGCATAATCTATTAAGTATTAGTCAATTTTGCAATAAAGGTTTTCATGTTATTTTTAAATCATCTTATTGCATGATTGCTAGTCCAAATAAGAATGGAGTACAATTCATTGGAAAAAGGCATGGTAACATTTATTTGGTAGATTTAGATGATCTATCTTTGATAAATAGAGAATGCCTTATTGCAATGAATTCTACTAAATATGAGACTAGTTGACTTTGGCATAGAAGATTAGGTCATGCTAGTATGTATTTACTTTCAAAACATTGCAAAAAGAATTTAGTCAGAGATCTGCATGAACTTTGTTTTGAAAAAGATAGAGTTTGCCAAGCATGTCAATTTGGAAAACAAGTTAAAACTTCTTTCAAACCTAAAGGTTTTTTAACTACTAGTAGGCCACTAGAACTACTTCATATGGATCTCTTTGGATCAACTAGAACATCCAGTCTAGGAGGAAAGAGATATGGATTAGTCATAGTGGATGATTTTTCAAGATTTACATGGGTTTTCTTTCTAGCACATAAAGATGAGTCATTTTCTGCATTTATAATGTTTTATCAAAAAGTTTCAAATAAAAATGGTGTTTCAGTTATTTGCATTCGTAGTGATCATGGAACTGAATTTGAAAATCAGGATTTTGAAAGCTTTTGTAATGAAAAAGGTATTGAACATAACTTTTCTGCACCTAGGACACCTCAGTAGAATGGGGTAGTAGAAAGAAAAATATCATAGTTTAGAAGAAATGGCATGTATTATGCTTTGTGAAAATGATTAACCAAGATATTTTTGGGCTGAAGCTATTAATATTGCATGTTATATTTTGAATTGAGTTTTAATCCACCCTATTTTGAAGAAAACTCCTTATGAACTTTGGAATCAAAGAAAAACAACCTTAAAATATTTTCGAGTTTTTGGTTGTAAATATTTTATCTTAAATAATGGAAAAGATAATCTTGAAAAATTTGATGCTATGTCTGATGAAGGTATCTTTCTAGGATACTCTACATCAAGCAGGGCATACATAGTTTTCAACAAAAGAATCTTAGTTTTAGAGGAGTCTGTACATGTTATTTTCGAAGAATCTACTAACAAATCTTTTAGAAAAGAGGATACTTCTGATGCATGTGAAGGTGCTGATAAGCTTCAAAAGTTGATATTGAATGTCAACCATCTCAGTTAAATGAAGAAGATCAAGATAAAGACGAGAAAGGTGAAGACACTCCAAAGCATCAAGATCTACCTAAGGAGTGGAGGTATACTCATGGACATCCTAAGAAATTAATCCTAGGTGATCTATCTAAAGGGATAAGATCTTGAGCATCAATTAAAAATAAATGTGATTATATAGTTTTTGTTTCTCAAGTAGAGCCTAAATATTTTGAAGTTGCTAAAAAAGACCCATAAATGTCATGCAAGATGAACTAATTCAAATTGTTAGAAATAATGTTTGGACATTAATAGAAAGACCATCTAATGTTTCTATTATTGGTACAAAATGGGTATTTAGGAATAAGATAGATGAAAATGAAATTGTTGTTAGAAATAAAGCTAGGCTAGTTACCAAAGGCTACAATCAGGAGGAAAGAATTGATTTTGATGAAACTTTTGCTCCTGTTGCAAAACTTGAAGCAATTAGACTACTATTAGCATTTGCTTATCTTATGAATTTCAAACTCTTTCAAATGGATGTTAAAAGTGCTTTTCTAAATGGTTTTATAACAGAAAAAAATTTTGTTGAACAACCACCTGGATTTGAAAATCACGCACATCCTGATCATGTTTTTAAATTGCATAAAGCACTTTATGGATTAAATGGATTAAAGCAAGCACCTAGAGCCTGCTATGAAAGACTTAGGAGATTTCTGATTGAAAATAAATTTTCTAGAGGCCATGTTGATAAAACTTTATTTCTAAAGAAGAAAGATAATGATTTATTAGTAGTGCAAATATATGTTGATGATATTATGTTTGGTGCTATTAATGAAATTCTTTGTCAAGAGTTTGCTAAGCTAATGCAGGATAAATTCGAGATGAGCATGATGGGAGAACTCAATTTTTTTCTCAGACTCCAAATCAAGCAAACTAAAGATGGAATCTTCATCAACCAAGCTAGGTATACAAGAGAGATTATAAAGAAGTTTAGGATGGAGACTACTAAATCAATAGGTATACCAATGAGCCCCTCTTGTAAACTTGATAAAGATGAGCATGGTAAATCTGTAGATCAAAAATTATATAGAGGTATGATTGGCTCTTTACTGTACTTAACTGCTAGTAGACCAGATATAATGTTTAGTGTATGCATGTGTACTAGATATCAGTCTGAATCTAAATAATCGTATTTGTTTGCTATTAAGTGCATTATTAGGTATCTATCTAATATAATTGATATTGGCTTATGGTATTTTAGAGATTTATTTACTGAATTAATTGGATATTTGATGCTGATTTTACTGGTTGTAAATTAGATAGAAAGAGTACTAGTGAAACTTGCCAATTTCTTGGAGTTAACTTAATCTCCTGGTTTAATAAGAAACAAACTTCAGTTGCACTATCCATAGTTGAAGCTGAGTATATTGCAGCAGGAAGTTGTTGTGCTCAAATCTTGTAGATTAAGCAATAACTTGAAGATTTTGGAATCAATTTGACTAGTACACCTATAAAGTGTGATAATACCAGTGCTATTTGCTTGATTAAAAATCCTGTTCAACATTTTAGAAGTAAACACATTGAAATTAGGCATCACTTTATTAGAGATCATGTTAAAAATAATGATGTTGTGCTTGAATTAATTTGTACTAAATTTTAATTAGTTGATATTTTGACCAAGCCTCTCCTAGAAGATCGATTCTATATGATTAGAAGAGAACTCGGGATCATTAATCCTTTCGATTAAAATCTTCCAATCTTTGACTCAAAATAGATCAAATTTGACATCAATCATATTCATTTATTATAAATTTCATTGAACTACCTATGATTTTAATCTGTCTTTAATTCTCTTAATTTTTGGTTTTAAGTTGATGTGTCGATACATGCATGTGTTGACACTTGAATGCATCGACACATTCATGAGTCGACATATGAACGGTAGCAGACCAAGGTTAAGGGCATTCCAAAGTATTTTTTTTCTTATTTTGTTGAGTCTCGTGTGATGTATCCAAGGTATCTTGAGTCAAGTTTTGGGTCTTTGTCATATTGGTCATAATGTAACTAGGACTAGGAGTGAGTCCAGTAAGAGTCCTAGGTGATAGACTGTGTTACAATGGTTATTGTTCAGTCTATCTGTTCGAGTCGGCTCGATGGTCCTTCGAGTCTGCTCGGTTTCCAGGAGTGGACTCTAGTTCTTAGGGTAGGTATGAAGGCACTTTGGTCGAGTCGGCTAGGATGGATTAGAGTCGACTCGGATGAACAGTCAGGAAACCTGATGTCTGGTCGAGTCGGCTCGTATGGATTAGAGTTGACTCGAATGCACAGTCAGGAAACCTGTTGTCTGGATGAGTCGACTCGGATGACGGGTTCATTATTTTGATGATGTGCTAGTTGGGAGTTGGTTGAAGGGGCTAGGTTTGGTTTAACCTAGGTATATATATATTGTACAACCTTGAGAGAGGAGTGGTTCGAGTCTTCCAAGAGGTGCTGTAAGCTATTTACACAGGAGATAATATAAACCCTTGTTTTTTTTTCTTCATAAACTTCTTCTTAATCTTAATATATTATTTGGTTGATCTTCTTTACCCCTATCTCCTAAGAATAATGGTATAGAGTTCACGTCAGGTTTGTTGTTTTAGCTATAGTCTCTTCACGGTGCTTCGTGTTTGAGATGGTGCAAGTGGTCTGGACGGGGTGATCTCATCCGGTGTGTCACAACAGTTTGGTATCAGAGCCTGGGTTGCGTGAAGGAAAGAAGATCACTACTGAGATTTTGGTGCAGAACAGTTTTTTTGATCGAAACATCAAGGTGAGTAGTTGGTGTTGTTGATTTGATAAAATCTGTTGATATGGCATCTAGCAGTATCAAGGCAAACTTTAGAAAATTTGATGGCAAGGGAAACTTCACCCTTTGGCAGCAAAGGATGAAGGATTTACTTGTACAGAACTGGATCTATAAGGTGTTAGTACGAGATAAGCCAAAGAAGGTTCGTCTGGAAGAATGGGAGGAACTATAAGAGATAGCTTTTAGCATAATCAGGATGTGCTTGGCTGATCAGGTTCTACCTAAGATCAGTGGAAAAACCACGGCGAAGGGTCTTTGGAGGAAGTTGGAGAACACATACTTGGGTAGGAATATGACGAACAAGTTATGGTTAAAGAAATAGATGTGCAGCTTGCGGATGCCTGAAGGAGGAGATCTGATTGCTCATATCCAGAAATTCAATCAAGTGTGCTCGGATGTTATGAGCCTTGATGTGAAGATAGATGAGGAGGATAGAGCCCTCCTGTTGCTTTGTTCACATCCGGTATCATATGACGGTCTCATTACAACTCTGGTGTATGGAAAGGAGACATTAAACTTCGAAGAGGTGGTTGGAGTTCTCAAGTCAATGAACAGCGGGAAAAGCTATGTAAAGGGAGCTCAAGTTTAGAGGTTCTTGTCATGAATGAGAGTCAAGGAAGGCCAAGGGATAATACTCGAGGAAAATTAAAAGGTAGGTCCAAATTCGAGGTAGTCAACAAGGCTGGAAGTGTTTTAAATGTCATCAGCCTGGTCATCTGAAGAGGAACTATCCACTTCTGAAGAATGAGAAGGGAAAGGGCTTTTCCAAAGGAGATTTGACCAGTGGGAGTGGTGCACATTCATCTAAGGATAGTGATGGTGATTTATTGGTTGTATCAGATGGAGCCATGGAGTATGACAGTGAATGGACATTGGATTCAGCCTGTTCTTTCATTACACTTCACACAGGAATTGGTTTGCTTCTTATGCCAAAGCAAATGGTGGAAGTGTGAGTCTTGGGGATGATCACCCATGTAAGGTTGCTAGTGTTCATATAATCATAGTAAGAATGTATGATAGAGTCATAAGGACGCTTACCAATGTCAAGCATGTGCCGGAGCTGAAGAAGAACCTGATTTCCCTAGGTTATTTGGAGAAGCAAGGGTATGCCTTTAGCTGTTCACCGGGTAGTGGATGCTTGAAGATAACCAAGGGTGCCCCTATGGTGTTGAGAGGAAGGAGACTGAGCAACAACCTTTATATGATGGAAGGCTTAGTTGTGACAGACAGTGCGGAAATCCTTGCTGCAGCACAGGAGGAGCAATTTACCTACCAGCTATGGCACTATCGGATGGGTCACATGAGTGACTGAGGACTCATGGAACTCTCTAAGAAGGGTCTAATCCCAGCACTTAGGAAAGAGGGAGATGATCTATGTGAGCCTTGTATTTATGGCAAACAGCACAGTGTAACATTTGCCAGGAGTACCAAGCTGAGTGAAGGAGTTTTGGAGTTAGTTCACTCGGATGTTAGGGGGTCGGCACCCATATTAGCCAGGGGTGGATCAAAATACTTTGTTACCTTCATCAATGACTTCTCTAAGAAGGTGTGGGTATATCTGATCAGGGAAAAATCAGAGGTATTTGCCCGATTCAAGGCCTGGAGAGCTGAAGTGGAAAAGAAAACAGGAAAACCAGTTAAGTGCCTATGGTATGACAATGGAGGAGAGTATACAAGCTTTGAGTTTAGAAGCTACTGTGAGGAGAATGGAATCAAACGCCAATTCATAGTGAAGATGAATCCCTAACAAAATGGTGTAGCTGAAAAAATGAACCAAACATTGATAGAGAAGGCCAGGAGCCTGAGGCTACAAGCATCACTATCCAAGGTTTTTTGGGGAGATGCTATAACCTTTTCTTGTTTTCTTGTAAATAGGTCTCTAAATAGAAGAATTGATGGAGGCATCCCAGAGGAGGTCTAGAGTGGGAAGAAGGTGGAGCTTGGTCACCTAAAAGTTTTCGGCAGTCTAGCATATGCACTGGTGGAAGGAGCTGAAAGGAATAAATTGGGCCCAAAGTCATGCAAACTGGTATTCATTGGATACCCAAGGGGAGTGAAAGGATACCTACTGGTGGATCCTCACTCTCAATGGTCAACAATCAATAGGAATGTTATCTTCGATGAAAGGAGCCTTCTAAGAAAGCCCGGTGTTGCAACTAGAGTTGATAGATCTATGGAGGATAACAGATCTGGGTTTCTGCAATCAGGAGATGAGCCATGAGTTTCAGCCTCAAAATAGGTTCACTTTGAGGCGGTGAGTCGCAGTCACATTTCCACATATGTGGAAGAACAACGAGGGGGGACTTCTGAAAAGGAGGATGTGCAGGAGGAGCCAGAAAATATAGATTTGCAGGACAACCCAAGAGGTGTAGCACTGCACAAGCCCAAGAGGAACATCCAAAAACTGGTGCGGTATGGCATAGATGAGACCATCTCATATGCTCTCATCTCTGCTAGTGGAGACCCAGAGACATTTGAGGAGGCCATGGATAGTTCATATGCGAGATCATGGATGCAAGCATGATGGAGGAGATGGACTCTCTTCGAAAGAACAAGACATGGCAGCTGGTGGATCTACCAATAGGGAGTCAACCCATTGGCTCCAAATGGGTCTTTACAAAGAAAGAGGGAAGTTCAGAGCAAGGTGGAGTGAGGTACAAGGCTAGGCTGGTAGCCAAGGGGTACTCACAAAAAGAAGGCATTGACTACTATGAGATCTTCTCTCCAGTTTCAGACCTACGTCTATCGGGATGCTGTTAAGCATTATAGCAGCTCAGGATATGGAGCTGGAGCAGATGGATGTGAAGACAGCATTTCTCCATGGACATCTTGAGGAGAGTATCTACATGGAGCAGCCACAGGGGTACAGGGAGCCTGGATCAATGGAGAAGGTATGCTTGTTGAAGAGATCATTGTATGGGTTGAAGCAGTCACCAAGATAATGGTACAAGCGGTTTGATACCTTCGTGAGAAGCATTGGACTTTCGAGGTGCAATTTTGATCCATGTGTGTATATAAAATCTCTGGAGGATGGATCCAAGGTATATCTACTCTTGTATGTAGATGACATGATGATAGCATGCAAGAGTAAGAGGACAGTGCAGGATTTGAAGGCAAGCCTATCTCATGAGTTTGAGATGAAGGACTTGGAGGCTGCACGGAAGATTTTGGGCATGAAGATTTTCAATGATCGAGCCAAGAAGTTGCTGCATTTATCTCAGGGAGGATACATTCGAAAGGTGCTAGAGAGGTTTGGAATGAAGGAGGCCAAACTAGCAGCGCTGCCACTTGCAGGATAGTTCAAACTTTCAAAGAGTATGTCTCCACAGACTGAGGTGGAGGCTCAGGAAATGGAGAGGGTGCCTAGAGAGGTTTGGAATGAAGGAGGCCAAACTAGCAGTGCTGCCACTTGCAGGACATTTTAGACTTTCAAAGAGTATGTCACCACAGACTGAGGTGGAGGCTCAAGAAATGGAGAGGGTGCCTTATGCATCTAGTGTGTAAAGCCTAATGTATGCTATGGTGTGTTGTTGGTCGGATCTAGCCCATGCAGTGAGTTAGGTAAGCAGATTCATGGCGTAGCCTGGCAAGGAACATTGGCAAGCACTGAAGGGGATCTTTAGATACTTGGTGGGATCAGTTGGAGTAAGCGTCTGCTACGAACAACGTGGAGGTGCTATGGAACACTCTAACATAGCCAAGGTTGCCAAGGGGCAGATGGAAGGCTTTGTGGATGCAGACTTTGGTGGAGATGTGGAACCCATCGTTCCATAACAGGTTTCATATTCAGCATGAATGGAGGACCTGTGTCTTAGAGGTCTTGTTTGTAGCCTATAACGGCGTTATCCACCACTGAAGCAAAGTATATTGGCATCACGGAGGTAGCAAAGGAGGCTTTATGGCTGAAGGGATTGGCTATGGAGATGGGCTGTAAATAGGAGGTTATCAAGGTGTATTGTGATAGCCAGAGTTATTGTTACTTGCACAGAATTTAGTGTATCATGCCAGGACGAAGCACATCGACATCAGATACCATCAGATTAGAGAGCTAGTGGAGGAAGGTGAGGTGGAGCTGGAAAAGGTTTATACCAAGGAGAATCCAACTGACGCACTGACGAAGGTTCTTCCAAGGGACAGCTTTCACAAGTGTATGGGACAGATGCGGTTGATAGACAAAATGGAGTTGACCGAAGCCTTGAAATACCAAGGTGGAGATTATTGAGTCTCGTGTGGTGTATCCAAGGCATCTGGAGTCAAGTTTTGGGTCTTTGTCATATTGGTCATGATGTAACTAGGGCTAGGAGTGAGTCCAATAAGAGTCCTACGTGATAGATTGTGCTATAATGGTTATTGTTTAGTCTGTCTGTTCGAGTCAGCTCGATGGTTCTTCGAGTCGGCTCGATGGTCCTTCGAGTGGACTCTGTTTCCAGGAGTCGACTCTAGTTCTCAGGGTAGGTATGAAGGTACTCTGGTCGAGTCAGCTCGGATGGATTAGAGTTGACTCAGATGCACAGTCAGGAAATCTAATGTCTGGACGAGTCAACTCGGATGGATTAGAGTTGACTCGGATGCACAGTCAGGAAACCCGTTGTCTGGACGAGTTGGCTTAGATGGATTTGAGTCAATTTGGATGACTGGTTCGCTGTTTTGATGATGTGCTGGTTGGGTGTTGGTTCAAGGGTCTAGGTTTTGTTTAACCTAGGTATATATATTGTATGGCCTTGAGAGAGGAGAGGTTCGAGTTTTCCAAGAGGTCCTGTAAGCTATTCACACAAGAGGTAATATAAACCCTTATTTTTTTTTCTCCCTAAACTTCTTCTTAATCTTGATATATTCTTTGGTTGATCTTCTTTACCCCTATCTCCTAGGATTAGTGGTATAGAGTTCACGTCAGGTTTGTTGCTTCCGCTATAGTCTCTTCATGGTGCTTCATGTTTGAGATGGTGCAAGTGGTCCAGATGGGGTGATCTCATCCGTTGTGTCGCAACATATTTCACCTCCCCACTCAAGCCAACACATACCCTAACTCCCACCACACTACTCCTTCCCTCTAATCTATGCTCAAAACCCTTTGATTCTTCATTTGGGATGCTTTTTGGTTCTGTTTGAGTAACATTCCACCTCCCATTTCCAATTTGAACCCTAGAAACCCTAGGTTTCTCCTCCAAACTTGTTCAAATCCTTATTCTGCGCAATGGGACTCCGAAAACAAGTAGTCCATCACCCTCGGCTATCTATTCAGGAAGAAGAGTGAAGAACCAAAGCCAGACACGAATCTAGAGCTCCAGATCCACCAGTTCGACCCCTTTTTATAGCTTCTAGCTGGATGAGCTTGAAAATGGTTGTCGGAGGATGTCGTGTGGACTTCAATTTCATTGACTACCAGCACTTCAGGATCGGTCAGTGGATCAGAGCCACTGGTCTGACATATTTCTGTTCTCTGAGCGAGAGATAATATCCAGGGCTCATACTAGAGTTTTATGGATCATTAGCCCATGGGAGAGATGGCTGGTTAGCTTAGTTCAGAGGCAGGGATATCCCCGTTACTTCAGAGATATTGAGTAGAGTATGGGATATTCTTATGACTGGTTCAGTTATTGACAGTTTGATTGATAGAGTGAGTGGTCTCCAATGTGTATTCGAGTCAGACATTTTGCCTGAAGGAGCCACTGTGCCTGCATCCTGTTTGTCAGCGGAGATGAGACTTCTGCACCACATTGTTGCCCGGATCCTTCTGCTGAAGACCGGACATTTTGATTACATCACTGAGCGAGAGCTGCTCGTGATGGTCTCATTGGTACAGCAAACACCCATTTGCCTTCCGGTGCTCGTGGTTCATCAGATAAAGAAGGCCTCGACGAGTCAGCGACTCTGCTTACCCTATGGGATGGGGTTGACATTGTTGTTTAGAGAGTATGGTGTTACATTTAAGGACGAGCCCTTCTATATGCTCTTACATACTTATGTTTATGACATATGGTCATTACATCGGATGGGTTATCACATGTTCAGAGACTAGTGGAGACGCAGAGTATCTGGTCAGGCCGATGATAGAGATGATGATGATGCTGTAGAGGAAGAGCGCATTCTTCTAGTGAGGCAGGACATACTGAGGCATCTCTTCCATAGAGTTAGCCTGAGCGAGCAGCGCAGCAAGAGATTGCTTCTCAGTCTGAGCCTACATCTTAGCCTCAGCCAGTTCAGTCGGATACTCCAGAAGCTTCAATGAGTTTAAAGGATAAAGTCGCTTATGTGGAGATAGAGGTCATGACTATCAGGCAGCGACTTGACAATTTTATTGCTGAGACCAGAGAGAGCCATAGAGGACTGAGTGATGGCATCTTAGCTATTCTGACTGCACTATCCAGACCTTTTTTAGGGAGTATTCCAGTTTCTGATATAGCTCCAGCTGCTCCAGCACCAGTTGTTGATGACAGTGATGATGGTGACGATGAGGAGACTCACTATGATGGATTTGACTTCCCAAATTTGATTTCAAAGCTAGTGGCAAAGGTGACAACAGACTTGCCTAGGAGTCCCATTTGTGACCCTTCTAATTCACCTACTCAGACTCCTGTCCTATCTACTCTACCATCCAGATCTGATGATCATGTTCCTATTTCGATTATTCACCTATTATTGATTCACCTGTTGTTGATTCACCTATTGTTGATTCACCTATTGCTGATTCACCAATTATTGACACTCCTATTGTTGACTCACCGATTGCAAATTCACCCATTCATTCTTCAGCTAATTCGCCTATCGTTGATATGCCTATCATTTCATTAGCTGATACACATATTTTTGAAACACCAACTGTTGATACACCTACCATCCATACATCCTCTCTTATTCGAGAGCTAGGATTTTACACACCTGGCTTTCAGTATCTTGATTCTGGTCCATCTTTTGATCGTACACCACATTCGATAGTTGTAGAGATTGTCTCCATGATGTGCTCTATTCCTACTGAGGACATAGCCTCCACCTCTTCTGCTCCAGCTAGAGGTTAGACATATGCTCGACATAGAGGATGTGGTCATCGTACTCCTCCATGACCGACTAGGACCCGCCTTCGTGATCTCTGATCGATGTGGCCCCAAGCTCGCTCTTTTACTGATACTGGACCGATGGAGATCGGATCTTCCGATGATGAGGATGAGGACTACGATATCTTTGTATGTTTAGCTAGTTTGCTTTTATGCATCTTTTGTATGTTTTGTTATTGTACAAATTCTGAATTTAATTGAAATATTATGTTGTACTTCATATTATGATATTAAATGAATGAAATGCTTTAATTTCCTTTAGTACTTCATTTTCTTTTGAGTGGATGAATGAATTTTTATCGTACTTCAATGCTATATCTTGAAAGACTTACCTATTTTTCTTCCTACCTTTTTAATGATAACAAGAAAGGGGAGTAATAAGACCAAGTATAAATGTGCAAGGGAGTAATAATAGTAATAGTATAAATATATATGCTTGAAAATTTGTCGTTTTTGATAATTCCTTTGTGTAAATTTGAAAATTCTTTTGAAAATTCAGTGGAGCTTAAATTGAAAATTCTTTACAAATTCCTTAAGTTAGGGGGAGCAATGCCTCCTTTATATTGAAAATCTATTTCGAATTGAATTTCTTATCAAATCTTTTCTTTAGATGTTTGAAAAGATGTTTACAAATTCTTTTATGAATCATCTATTCAGGGGGAGCCTAATTTAATGCTGAATTTTTGTCTCCCCTAAACATGTTTTCTTATAGAGTATCATGATATATGAGTTTATATCTTATATATATATATCCCAAAGCTCTGATACTCTTAAACATTATAACAAGCTCTGATACTCTTAATCTATATATCACTCTTGCTCTGATACATCATTTCAATAATGCAATTACTTTGATACACTTATTAAATTCAGCTCTTCGCACCTTATAAATTCTTTTGAAAGCATTTTATGCAATTTATACTTAAAGGTTTTGTTATCATCAAAAAGGAGAAGATTGTTAACTCTGTTATTGATTTTGATGATAAACAAAATGCTTAAGTATAAGTTGAGTCCTAATGATTTCTTTGAAGTATATTTTAATAAAAAAAATGTGCTCATCAATTTGATAAAAGATTGTTTGATTAAAGTAGCCAAGTTTAGATGAAAGAACTGCTCAAAGAAGACTTGGACAGTTAAAGTTTGCTTGAATGGATACTTGAGTGAAATATAAATTTGATTCAGCACAAGTTCAGGTATCTTTGTAAAGATCTTAGTGAAGTGTCGACTCATGACACCAAGTGTCGACACATGACAGTGAAGTGTCGACTCAAGTCAGTTTGTAAAGAAAGTTTCAGATGGCATGGCTGAAGTGTCAACACATGGACTTGAAGTGTCGACTCAAAGTATCGACACATGGATCAGCTCATCGTCTAAGATTTTTAAGTCACAGAACTTGCTGAAGATGAAGAACTACAGAAGTGTCGACACATGGATACGAAGTGTCGACTCACCTAAAGAAGTGTCGACACATCTAAGATTTCCAAAAAGCCAGATTGAAGATATTGGAACTGGGTGTCAACTCAAGAAGTTCAAGTATCGACTCACAACCTGAAGTATCAATACATGAAGTTCTGGGAACAGTAATGGCTAGTTTTTCAAATGCAGAACTTGTCTCTTTTCACCCCCAACGGCTAAATTTTCATGTCTAACGACTAGAAACCAAATTTGAGATCTTAGGAAGGTATTTATATGGTCCAAATCAAATCAAAAAGGAGAGTTTTGAAAAAAAAATATCCAAGAGATAAGAAAAGAGAGCTTTCACTTCTATTCATTAAAGTTCAACCACTTTCAAGCAAAAGCAAATCTCCAAGCATTCAAGAGCCTTCAAGAATATTAAAGATCAACCATTCTTGAGCAATCAAAGAGGCTTCATCAAGTTGAAAGCATCACAACAACAAGCTTCAAAGAGATACCCACTTTTTATTAGAAAGCTTATATTGTTTCTCTACTTCAAACTTTATTTGTCATAAGGGTTCTTGGTTAGCCTATTGCAAAACCAGGGATGGTTATTGGTGAGCCTTTGAAAACCATTTAGATTCTTTGTTACCTTGGAAAACCAAGGGAGGTTGGTGGTGAGCCTTAAAACCATTTAGATTCTTGGTTAGCCTGTAAAACCAAGTGAGGTTTTGACTTGTGAGCCTTGTGAAAACAAATCGGGTTTTGATTAGTGAGCTGGAAAAACTAATCGGCTGTAATCGATTAAGATAATAGTGAATTCCTAAGAAAATCTTGGGTAGTAGATGTAGGTGCATTGGATAGCACCGAACCACTATACTTCTTTATATTTGTGATTGCTTGTCTCCTCTACTTGCTCTTATATTTATTGCTTTATATTTCCACTACATATTTACTTAAGAGCATTTTATTTGCGTTCACAGTACTTGTTTAAATTGTTGGATTGGATCATATACTATTGCATTGCATCAAGTAATTATTTTTTTAGAGACCCAATTCATCCTCCCTCTTGGGTTGCTAACTAGGCAATAGGGCATGGGATTCCAAGGGATGTATCGAAGAAAATAGAATCCTTCAAATAGAAGGGCTTCTGGATTTTAAATTTATGCCAAATATGAAAGGGCATGTCCCTTCATTATGCGCATGATCCAATTCCATGCCAAATCCTTCTTTTGATCGATCAGGCCCAATCCAAATGGGTGTGAAGATAAGGGAGAGGGTCCTTGTATTTATCTAGAATAGGTGATTAAGTGGCAGAAGAACTCTTGATCCTCCTGTGCATCTTAATTTTGGCACACGCCAAGCTTGGTGCCAAAAGTCTAATCCCACTTGGACTCTTCCATAATTCAAGGATAAAGCTCCAAATAATTCTAGATAAATGCTGATAATTACTACCCTAACTAGGACTCAACCCAATCTAAGTCCAACTTAAATTGGTTAGCCCAAATAGCAAGTTAATTGATCCAATCCAATTTGATTAGTAGTTAGGCTAGCCATCATATGCTAGTATGTTAATTAGCTAGTCAATTAGGATTCTATAATCCTAAATAAAATTCAATTGACTTCCTTGGCCAATTTCTTAGAATGTGTGATCCTTTGTGCTCCACATCTAGCCAGCCATAGGTCTAGGTCCAAGCTATTTCAATCAAAATTGATTGACCTATTAGGTCAAATCAAGCTGATCCAAGTTAACCAATTCGAACCAATTTCCAAATTGACTCAAGAATCCTTCCAATTTGATTCATAAAAACCTACAAGACATGATTGATGTCTAGCAACGTATAATGCCTACCCAGAAGATGAAGAATTTGATCAAAATTACCAAAATATGCTCCAATAAAATGTTACTATGTAATTCAATCCTTTGATCTCCCTTTATCCTGAATAAGTGATGGGTATGGAGAATTATCAAATCCTAGTACTTAATCCTTTCAAATCTCAATTCAATATTGAAAACTTAATTAATGAAAGATTAGAAACTCTATCTAATCTCATCCTGCTTTGATCAAAGATTTCTTGAGTCAATAATCGATGAGATGACATGGGATAAGTCCTCCTTTAACTAGGAGTGATCGATTCCTTATTGATCCATTCACAACCTTCATGTACAATCCATCATATCGGAGAACACCACATACATGACTCTTTGTCATGAATGAGTATGAACCAAAACATGGCTTTATTACACCCAGAACCATGGTGATCTCAAATCTAAGGATCACTTGCACAACTTCCACTATGAGAACCATCTTTTGACAAGTAGTAAGATCTCCATAAGATGTTCTCAAAGTAGATCAATTTAGTGAACTCATACACAAATGAGCACCCATATGATGTGGGATGAAATGGAATGATGCAATCTAATAAGAGATAGTAACAATTAAATGAAAAATGAAGTAAAGCTAGGCTACTTTTTCATGTAAAAGAATAGAAATTATCAAGAAGGGATTTGCATGTTAAACAAGACTTGAATAAGAACCTTCGCAATAGTAAAGAGAAAAGGATCTTTGTGGTTAAGAAACCACACAGGATAGGGCTTAATTACTCTAATATTTTAGATCTGAAAAACACTGAAAGAGGGGTACCCAAGCATTAACATCTCAAAGATTGGAAAGGTTACACTTAAGGATGAAGCCCTTGGATCACAAGGAGATTCTTTTAAATGTTGGGACTTCTTGTCTCTGTTTCTTGTCTTGGAAGACCCTCTTCTTTGAAACCTAGAAATCCCGGGGATCCTACACAAACCATATTAGAGTTAAGAAGGAGATTGAAAGGTAGAATACTAATGAAATGAAGGTTGAAGTTAAGAAGAAGTTGATGGAGTGGAAGTAGCTTGGCCGGCTCCCTTTTGATTGACTTCCTTGCACCTTGGATGATGGAATGGAGTGATTGGATGGGTTAGAAGATAGACTAATGGTTCTTAGCATGGAGAATGGTTTTCTTGAAGTAGCCAAGGGCCTCTCACCCACTCCCTCTCAGAGGACATTTGATAACACAAATGGAAGAAGAAAGAAACTCACTTTTTTTCATTCAAATCATGATCATTTACAAGAGAACTTGGAGTATATTTTATAAGCCTCCAAGGACTTTGAAATTTCAAAATACAAGGAGTTTTTCATGGGAGATTTCTAGCTATAAGGGTGGAGTTTTAATTACATGGAGATTTTATGGGAATAGCTAGCTAAAATGGTGGAAGGTTGAATTCCTTGGCCGCCCACTTTGAATTTGAATTCCCTCTTGGTGATGTAGCGTGTGGTGATGTGGCTTGATGAAGTGTCCTCCACATGGTTGGGAGGATGACATGGTATCCCACATAGCTTGCTAAAGTGGCACCCTCCTTGGATTAAATTGTTGAAGTGGTTGAGTGCATTCCATCTTCAAGTGAGCTTGCTTACATTTAACCAATTCCAAACCTCTCTTGGACCCAACTACTAAACTCACTAAATACAAGACCAATTTGATCCTAATTGGACTCAAAAAATCCAAATGGACCCAAAAAAAACCAAATTGAAATAAACCCAACTCTAATTACATGACTCAAATTCAATTAAAGAAGTAAACTGATTCTATTTACAAGACGTAATTTCAATGAAAGAATTAAAGCCATACTAAATTAGATTGAACCCTCTTTCGAACTTTGGTGCCCGCACCACCAAATCCTTAAATTAGTGTCCCTACACAAGTGGCTATGAGACCGACCACCCTCTCTATCGAGCATACATAGGATGTGCTAGTCTTTTTGAAAACAACAATTCTCGAATCGATGATCCAATGACTAGGAACATTTTAGATTAGAGTTTATAGGAACTTAGATATCACCATTATGATTTCCATCATAACCCTAATTTCATTATCCTAATCTATGAGGTTTATCATAATCTTAATAAGATGCAGCAATATGATGAATCAATAATTATCTTTTATTAATAAATAATACATACATGAGTTGGAAGATTTTAGAAATGCCTGTACAAAAATTGGCTTTTAGGGCATGATTCTTTTAAGTGGAAGGTTAACTGAGCTCAAAGAGAGAGTCTCTAAAGGGAGACCAATTGGAGATCAGGTTAAATCCAATGAGCCAGTCAATATAGCTCCACTTCCACCACCTCATAGGTCTAGTAGAGTCTCATGTCCTCTTAAAAGATACTTAGGTATGCTTATAGAGAATGTAGAAAAAGGGTTCCTTATGGAAGATAGAGATCAAGTAGTTGATCCTAGGACTTATGAGGAGGTAATGTCAAACATGGACTCCAATAAATGTTGAGTGCTATGAAGTCAGAAATCAACTCAATACACTCGAACAAAATCTAGACCTAAGTGGATGCATCAGAGGGTATCATACCCATTAGGTATAAATGGATCTATAAAAGAAAGATGGTGTAGATGGTAAGGCAGAGACCAATAAAGCTAGGCTAGTGGCAAAGGAGTATAGTCAGCATGAAGGCATTGACTATCAGGATACCTTTTCACCAATAGCTGTGCTCAAATCTATCTGCATATTGCTTGCCATTATAGTATTTCATGATTATAAGATATGGCAGATGGATAAGAAAATGGTGTTCCTTGATGGATATCTTGAGAAAGATATCTATATATAGTAGCCTTTAGGTTTTACTTTTAGTGATGGAGATCTGATACGGGATAATTATGAAAACTTAATCTATTTATTATTAACCTAATTAATAGAAAAAAATAGAGATTAATTTTTTTATGATTTTTAGTTTTAAAGACTCAAAGTAAGTAATTAAGGTAAACTAGTCAACTAGTTTATGCCCGCACGAGTAGATCTAACAAAGTAAACTAGAAAAAAGGATTTGGTAGCTAAAAAACCGTCGTTAACTAGGGTGTACTTATCAAGGGATCAGAAATCAAAGAGTAAAGAAGGGGTTTTAAATTTTACCAATGAAGATTAACTCTCTCGATGTAGATCTGTTGGGACTGTCAAGATCTTGCGGCAAGGCTTCAAGATCTCGATCTTCGGGCTTCGATCTTTCATGATATTGGTTCTAAGGCAAGAACATCTTGACTTTGAATCCTCGATCACTTGCAATCACTCAAAAAAAAAATCACTCAAGTTAGAAGGTAGAAAAGAAAGGAAAAAGATGGAAAAGTGGAAGGGAAGTGAAGGAAGGTGGCGGTTTTAGGATTTTCTAGATGGAAGGATAACTAGGGCCTCACACCCCGCGATGTTCCAAAGAACAAAGGAAAAGGGCCTCATACCCTGCGATGCATACAGCAAAGGAATTAGATAGAATGTCACTTTATTTGATCAATATTTCATTAATTATTCATGGGGGTTGATGGAGTATTTAGAGACCAACAACCAGAGGTGTATGGGTTACAAATACTAGTGTTTGTTTGCCTTAGGCAACAACTCCTAGAAACCTTGCTCTGGGCATCTTGGACTCATGCTCTTGGGCTGATCTGGGACTCTCTCCAAGTGGGTGACATCAAACGATCTTCATCCAAGTTAGGCCCCAAGATGGAGATTGGTGAGGTGTCATGATGAAGGGCCAAGATTGCTTCATGGATTGGCCTTGATTGCTGGACTCTAGAGTCTGGATGATGTGGGCTCCTGCAGGATAGTGAACTCTTCAGTTTGGATAGAAGAAGACTCAAGAGTTTTTTCTGGATTCTTGAGTTTGAAACTTGAGTAGCTTGAACTCTGAAGTAGGAAGTTTCCTTGGTCTTCTCCTTGATTGGTGTCCCCTTAAGATAGAATTACATTGAGATGGGCGATGAAAAGGTAGGTGGCATCCTCCCTCTTGGAATTGGCGACAACTTGAGAAGAGTGGGTGCTAACTTGGTAGGCTTCCTTCTACTTTACTCCTTTTAAAAGTGGCGCTAATCTCATTCTTAAGTTGGCGCTAATTCTTGAATGCATGGGCCAACCATAGATAAATGACATGGCATGTGCGATGTCCAAACATAAGTGACATGCCATGTGATAATGTCCTGGGTGATGTGGTGAGTGATGTCCGAAAACCTTGAAAAGGTGGTGTCAAGACTTGGTTAGGCAAGCACACGGCTTGACTTAGCACATGGAATCACATGGAATCTTGATTTAGGTGCACATGGGTCTTGATTTGAATGCACATGAAGTCACATGGGTCTTCAATTGGATTTTTCCTTGAATTACAGGACTCAATAACTAAATTAACTAATCACATGATTCAAAACTAATTAAACAAACTAAATAACTAAAGCCCAACTTGATCAATTGAAACCTAATTTGATTAAAAGGCACAGACATGTAAACAAATATTTCAACTTAGTAAAAAGGGTTTGGCCCAAAAGGCTAAAAATAAAAATCCTAATTATAGTTGGTAAAAAGGTCTAAACCCAACTAAGCCTAAATAACAAAATTTAAAATAAAATATTTACAAGTAAAAGGGGTTTGGGTTCAGGGCTTTATTCACAGGTGATCCCAAGGATGTGGGTTCGACCTGTTTGTCTTTTTCAGCCCTGGTGTTTGCAACAAGATCACAAAGTTTGCATGTTGCATAGATCCATTTATGGACTAAAGCAAGCTTCTCAAATTGGAATACTTGTTTTAATGATGTGATCAAATTGTTTGATTTCATCAAAACTAGGTAGAGCCTTATATTTACAAGAAGGTCAATGGGAGGGTCATGACAATTCTCATATTATACTGATAATATCCTCCTTATTAGGAATGATATTCCCATGCTGACCTTGGTCAAGTGTTGATTATCTAAGAAGTTTTTCATGAAAGACCTTGGTGAAGCATCCTACATTCTACGAATTAAGGTTTATAGAGATAGACCAAATATGATACTTGGCCTATCATAGAAAATATACATAAAGAAAGTGCTAAAAAGGTTTAGCATGGAGAGGATCATTGAAAAGCTATGAAGAACATTCTTAAGTACTTAAGAATGACTAGAGATGTTTTTCTAGTATATGGTACATTGGATCTAAAATTGGAAGGATATACTAGTTATAGTTTTCAGTTGGACCCTGATGATAGTAAATCTATTTTAGAGTATATATTTACTCTGTATGGAGGTGCATTAAGTTGGAAGAGTTCCAAAAAATAAACTATAGCTAATTCAATTATTGAGGATGAATACATTACTACAAGTAAAGCTACTAAGGGAGCCATATAGATGAAGAAGTTCATCATCGAGTTAGGTGTGGTTCTAGAGATTAAGCACCCAATGCCATTTTATTATGATAACAATGGGGCTATGGCTTAAGGTCTCATCAGAAATTGAAGTATATTCTCAAATAGCTCTACCTCATTCGAGAAATTGTTGAAAGATAGTATATGATCATATAATGGGTTGGCACCAAGACTATCATAACAGACCCATTCACTAAGGCCTTGTCACAGTAGTAGTTTGACCACCAATTTGATAGCATGAGCATCAAGTACAAAGATAATTGGCTTTAGTGTAAGTTAGAGATTAAAAGCATTATGCCCTATAAGCTAATTACATGGTTGACATGATGGGATATTTTGTACTTTATTTCTCTAGTCGTGTCAATAATATTTGTGATTTATTGATACAGAGGTAATTTTCTTTTATCATATGTTGCATTTTATTATATCTTTTGAGACTTAATTAGAATTATAATGAACCCCATAAATTATGGCAATAGTTTTAGGACCATGATGAGTCATGCTAGTAAGACCTAAAATCTTGATAGTCCTAATCTAAAATATTTCTAATTATAGGATCATTGAGTCAGGGATCAATGATTCTGGATACACTTGCACATCCTATGTATGCTCTTGAGAGAGATGGTGACTGATCTTATAATCACTTGTGTGGGGACAATAATACAAGGATGTGGGTGCTCACTAAAGAATGAGTTCATTGGACTGACTTGCAGGGAGAACATCTAATGGAGCTTTACTAGCTTATCAATAGAAAGTTCTCCAATGAAAATGCTATAAGTGATCCTTAGACTTAAGATCACCATGATACCTTTTGTACATGAATCTATGCATTGGTTTATACCCTAACATGATACTTTGATATATGTGTAGTAGCATGATCTTTGATATATGTGCAGGATATTCTAGGCATGGTGAAGTGTGCATAGAGGTTGTGATCGATTAACAAGGGGTTGATCACTCCTAGTAAGAGGAGAGAATATTCTATATGATCTTATATGATGATGACTCAAGAATCTTTGGTCATAGTAGAATAAAAATCAGAAATTTTTTTTGATGTTTTATTAATTGACTCATCATCATGGATCTAGATACATATGGTTAGTTGTTTGGGCTTGACATATTCCATGTTCATGGCCTTTCCAGGATATTATATGATTGAAAGATTGAATTACATAGTAATTCACCATAAAAGGGTGTTTTGATAATTTTACTAAAATTTCACATCTTTTGATAGCCATGACATATTTGTAGATATTAATCTTGGCTTATAGACTTGCATGAGTTAAAAAGTAATTTCAAAAATTAATTAGAAGGACTTCAAATTAATTAATACTTTGGATGTGACCAAACTGGAGTGGGTTTGAACCTAGGTCTACTGTTATCTAGGTGTGGAATCTAATAGATCACGCAGTAAGGAATCAACCATGGATCAAATCTAAAAGGATTTATTATAAATCCTATGGATCTAAAATACTTGCTAGTACCTAGGTTAGATCCAAGTTTTTAATCAATTGAAAGACCTATTTTGAGTAGGTCAAATCCTAAACCTTATAGGAGTTGGACTCCAATTTGCATCCCAATAAGGTTTGGCACCTTATATTACTTTACATTGATTTTTCTAGAAATAGAAGAGATCAACACCCAAGAGGAGTCCTTCTCCTCTTGGGCTTTTCTCTCTTCCACCCTTTATTGGATAACCTTTGGCATTAAGAGTTGGTGCAAAAGTATTCTTGGCATACCAAAATTTTTGGCTTGCCTTAGGAGTCCTTTATTACCCAGCGAAGCAACCCAAGAGGGTGGGTGAAATGGGTTACTAAAAACTTTTTGCAAGTATGTAACAATTTAAAATAATGAAGGTGCTAGTGATTTCAAGTGTTGGTGTGCTTGATAATTAAAATGTAGCAAAAATAATGAGCAAAGGCGAGAAGAGAGAAGCAATCACAAACACACAAAGATTTATAGTAGTTCAGTGCATACCAAAGCACCTACATCCACTCCCTAAGGGTCACTTAGAAATTTCACTATAATTCCACTTGATTACAGTCGATTAGTTTTCTGGGCATACTAATCACAACCCTTTGATTTTCACAAGGCTAACAAAAAATCTCTTGGTTTTTACAAGGCTTACCAAAAACCTCTTGATTTTCTGGGATAACCAAAAACCTAGTTGGTTTTCACAAGGCTTACCAACAACCTAAGTTGGTTTTTGAAACAAGGCTCACCAACAACCCAAGTACTAGTTTCAAACCACTTAAAACTAAGAACAACAATAAATTCAAGTTTTAAAGTAAAAATATAATAAGCTTTCAAAATAAAAGCAAATATCTCTTTGAAGCTCTTTGATTGGTATTGAGAAAGCTTGTCTTCAAGTTGTTGAAGCCTTAATGGATGCTTGAAGGATGACTTGAATGCTTCTTGAATGCTTGAAGGCTCAACTTCACTCAAAAGTGGTTGTTCTTCAATGAATATTCGAATGAAAGCTCATCTCTTTTTTTCTTAAGTGTTTGGTTTACTTTACATACCTTTCCAAGCCTTAAATGATTATTTTTGACCATTGGAGATGTGAATATAGTTGTTAGAGATAAAAAGGACCGTTTCTTTGCTTCAAAAAACTAGCAGTTATTGTTCATCCAGACCTACAAGTGTCAACACTTCAGGTCAAGAGTCGATATATGAGTTCATACTTGAATCGACACTAGGTCAAAAATATCTTTTGAAGCTCTTTGGAATGCACTGGTGCATCGATACTTTTTTTGGGGAGTCGACACTTCTTCATGAGTCGACACTTGAGGAAGGACTTGAATTCAGCATGTTCTGTATCATTTTTGGTCTCAAACCTTGAGTTGACTCTTAAGTCGACACTTGAACTTCATGAGTCGACATTTCATGCATGCTATCTGAGACTTTTTCTGTGTATCAGCTCAAGCTTCTATGAGTCGACACTTCACTTCCACGAGTTGACACTTGGCTGAAACATTCCTAAAATTCTACTGAAACTTCTTCAACTTCAAGATTTGAGTTCTTCAATCTTATTCTTATGTATCAAGGTCCATTTAACTTGGATTCTATTAATTTAACTGGCTTCTTCAACAAGATAACAACCTTTGAACTTTTAATACAAAATAGCTTTGATGAGTATCCTGTTCTGGTAAACATACTTTTAACACACAGTTAGTACTCAAATATACTTAAGTATTTTTTTATTCATCAAAATAAAGATAAGAGTGAACAATCTCCCCCTTTTTGATGATGACAAAACTTTAAGTATATATCCATGGAAAGCTCAAAGGATTTGCAATAAGCATAGAGCAATTGATTATAAGTATTAGGGCAATTTATAATGAGTATCATAGTTTAAATTGTAATATTTATTAAGAACAAAAACTCATCTACAATGTATCAGAGCTATAAGAATAAATTCAATGTATCAGAGCTATATATATAAGAATGAATTAAATTTATATAAATTCAATGTATTAGAGCTGTAACTATGATGTATTAGAGCTATGATTGTAATGTATTAGAGCTTATAATCAAAATATATCAGAGTTGTATACTTATATTAGATGCTCACAATGTGTATCAGAGTTTAAAATTGGTTTGAGAGATAAGCATTAGAGCAAAATTGGTTGAATTATGAAGAGTCTCAGAGAAAAAGCTTTAAGAGCTTGAGAAAAATGTTAGAACATATCAGAGAAAATAATATACTAAAAGGATATATAGTATCATAGCAAAACTAATAGAGCATGTCGAGTATCAAAGTATGAAAACAAAGAGTATCAGAGCATATTAAAAATAAGAATGAGTATCAGAGCATAAAAAAAATAGAACAAATAAGATTTATAAGTATCAGAGCATAGAATTGAAGGGTATAGATCAAGAGTAATAAGCATAGAATAAAAAACTCCTCAAAATATGATCTGAAAATTAATTTTCAAGAAGATATTTTTGAAAAGTTTTCAAAAAATTACTGCTTTAGTAATTTAATTTTCTCTCTCCCCCTTACTTATTGCTTAATTATCATTAATCTTTATTACTCCCCATTACTAATTCTCATTAATTCTCTCCCTTTTTGTCATCATTAAAAAAGGTAAGAAATCAAAGTAGAGATAAAGCATTGCAGTAATAAGTAACAAAAAATAAAGTGAGAATGCACAAAGATAAAATATGAAAAAGTCAATATATATATATATATATATATATATATATATATATATATATATAATTTCAAGCATTTGATATGATTGATTTAGAATTTGATACATATAACAGATAACTAGTACAATGACAAACTAAAACATAGATACATAAAAATACTAAAATACAGACCGACTAATATACCAAGCAATCCTAAGGGGTGCTTTCCTCATCAAAGGAAGACCCAATCTCTATAATAATCGATCCGGTAAACTTAGAAGGTCAGGGTCATAGCCACATCAATCGAAGATCTAAAAATCTGGTCCAAATAGGTTTGGGTGCATCGCCATGCCCTCTGCATCTGCTTCTAGCATGTGCTCTTCCTCTAGTTGGTGCTGAAGAGGAGGAAGCGACATTAGTAGCTGGAACATGAAGTGTGATGGGATCAGTAACTGTATTAGTGATTGATGGTGTGACATCGAAAGTGAGTCCTGAAGAAAGAATATGGAAACAAGGTGTCTAAAACCCTAGTTCCTGGATCAAAGAGGAAGTGGAAGGAACTGGTGGAGTCCTAGTGGGGATACTGAAAGTAGGAGTCAGTAATTGAATAGAAGTATCAAGTGGGTCGGTGTGAAGAATATGTGTGAAAGCTAAAGTGTCAGATGGGTCAGAAAAGATGGGTGTGCTGGATAGGAATGGAGTATGGGTAGATGAACTAGGACGATCAAGAATAGAAGTCCTCAACACATTTACAGCAACATCAGTGGTGGGGACACCGGAGGCACCAGAATAAGATAGAGGCTTTTCAATCCTCTGTGAATTGATCAATAATTTATGACTCCATCTATAATAAGGGCTTAGCTCATCTGAGTCCATTTTAGTTGTTATTTGAGTATTTTGAGTTGTTATTTAAGTTCTGTACTTGTCAGCACATGTTGAGCTAGTTCAGTCCAATGCTAGTCAGCTCATGTTGAGCTAATTTTATTTTTTTGAGTCCTGTCCAAGTATACTGAAGACTCAAGACTATATCATACAAGTGAAGACCAAGTCCAACTAGATTGAAGACATGGAAATATAGCCCAAGCCCAACCCAGCTTAAAGATTTGAAGACCCCAGGAGGAAAATTCAGAAAACCCTGATTTCTTGCAGATGCCCTCCAGATACCCAGATTCCCTTCCAGATGCCAAAGTATATTAATAAATAAGGGCATCCATGATTCCAGAGGTCCATCTGCATCCTAGCCCAAAGAAATCAAGCCCAGGTGTCAAGCCCAAGCCCCTAAGAAGCAAGATACCAGGGAATATTCCTGCTACCTGGCTACCAGGCCACCCTAGCTTCCAGAGGCCCAAACCCATGCACCCGAGCCCCTTTGGGCCGGCCTTTTGCTGCTCCTAGAAGCCCAACACGCCCCCCTAGGCGACCTTTGAGTCTTGACCAAGTCAAGAAAATTTTTAGGGATTTTTCTACCTAATATTTCCTTATTTTCTAGCTAGGGTTTGAGAGGGAAAAGGATTCTTATGTAAAGACTTATGTACCCTTACTTGGAGCCCAAGGTTAAGGGTCTATTTAAGGGACCCTAGCCTCTTGTATGAGGAGAATTTTTGATGAATGAAAACCTTGAGTTCTTCTATTGAGTTGTGTGATACCCTGCTGTGTGCATAAAGGGGTTTGCGAGAGTTTTCTTCCCAGTGCTGCAATCATCTTCCTGCTGCCAACAAGCATCTCAGATCCCTGGACGCCCACTCCAAAAGAAGCCTTCCATTGATGTTTTTCCTTTGTTTTCTTGTTCCTTTGTGAGTTTTCTAACCCCTGACAGATCCTTTACAGGTCCCCGAGTTCCTACGAATCCAACGACTCCAGCCAAGCCTCAATCGGATCATCGAGCAGAAAGCCGGGTATCCGCATGTCTTTGGCTCGGTTTTCCAGGCCGCATCCATCGAGGAACGAGAGACCCTTTTGCTGCGATCTTCACAGACATTGTCAGGTACACCCCCTCTACCTCCAGTAGTTTTATTGCAGGAGAACATGCCCTAACCGAGGCTTCTCAGCCCTGGCGATCCTTCTTTTCTACTTTTCTAGGTCCTAATCTGCATGCTGATCTTCTAAAATTCATATAAAGTTTCCTACAACTTATTTTAATCTGAAATTCAAGAATTAATCACTAAACCCCACACATAAAACATACAAAAAAAATTTCGTATATATTAGTCCCGCATCATTTGGTATCAGAGCTTAGATTAGGGCTTATTTTCTGCAATTTTTTAGTCCGTATATACTCTGTTATTTTAATTATTTCTCCCTGTTAAAAGCTCCAAAAATTTTAAAATTTGTTTCTCTGGATTTATAGTAATTCAAAATAATTTGGAGAATTGTTTCAGATTTTATTTCAGACTTTGAATTTTCTTCAAGCTGAAATACAGCCTGCAAATTTTTGACTCTATTTTTTTTTCAGCAAGACAAGTTTGGAAGTTTTAGGTTTTTGTTTAGCAATTTTTGCATATTTTTCAATTTTAGTATATTTCCAGCATATTAGGCCATGATTTACAAGTTTTCTTCTATTTAAAAAAATATCAAACAAAAAAAAATACATATTCTCCAAAAATACCAAAAAAAAAAACATCTAAACCCTAATTTGCATCCTCATCTGCCTGCCATCATTGCATAATTTACTTTTAAGGGCACTCTTGCTATATCAGATGGGGGGAGGATTTGATCACCTCTCCTTAGCCCAAAACCACATCCCTTGCATTTGGTCCCAAGCCTTAACCTAAAATTAATTAGACTTAATTTGCCCTAGTGGGCTAGGGACACCAACTGGTCGGGTCCGGGTAAAGTGTTAGATCACTTTGTCAAGACTAACCTATGTGTTCCTTGTGCTTGGTGTCTAGAATGGTGGTTTAGGGATTCAATCCCGAAGGGCTTGTGTGCTGGTCCGCCTACCTAGCCAATCTTTGATTGGTGTCTAGGATTGGCAATCAGGGACCTAACACTCCCCTTACACCTGTCTGGCTGAGTACAGGGTTACTATATGCTAGTTTGCCATCCTGATTAAGCATCTAGTTTGGACTCTAGGTCTAGTCAGCTATAGTCGATCTGATCGAGTCTTGCATGAGCACTAGATCATGAGTTTCATATCACCCACCTCCTTCACAAATGTCTGAACCCATGGAAAATTTACAATCTCAAATAAAACCCTAGCTGATCAAATGGCCCAGATGGCTACCCAGATAACTATCCAAATGACCCAGTTAACTCAGTCTCGTATTCAAACCAATGATAGAATTGACCATCTTGCCAATAGGTTTGATCAGTTAAAAGTCCGGGTAGGGACCCCAGAAAAAAACCATGGGTCACAGTCTGAGCCAGATCCAAATTCCCCTCAACCTAGGAGGACCCCAAACCCTGATCCATACCGAGAGGTTGAACATAGGAGAGCCCCTCAGCCTGACCCATACAATAATACTGAACCTAGATGAACCCCTTACCATGACCCTTATTATGATACTGAACCTAGAAGAACCCCTTACCATGACCCTTATTATGATACTGAACCCAGGAAAATCCAATACTCTGACCCATATAGGGAGTCCAATCCTAGGAGAACCCAATACTCTGATCCATATAGGGAGTCCAACCCTAGGAGAACCCAATATCCTGACCCATATAAGGAGCCTAACCTTAGGAGGACTCCATACCATGATCCATCCTTAGAACCTGACCATAGAGCTGACCCAAAATCCTATGACCCCAGATCCTATAATCCCCTGACCCATAGATCTGCACCCTTATCCTATGAGCCTAGGGAGCCCATAACCCCTAGGTATCAATCTAGTACTAGTCATGCTTCCCCTAGTCAACTTGAACCCCATAGAATTAGTACCCCTAAATATGAGCCCAGTAGTGAGCCACTACCCCTTAGGCAACCTGAACCTACTAGGATTAGTGTCCATAATCAGAAACTAGGACTTAGCCAATTTTCCCCTAGCCGACCTTCTCCAACTATTCCTGAGTTGACAAGGCTTACATTAACGTGAAAGTGTATGAAGCTGATGCGAGCCTAGTGGATGAGTATGAAGGAGAAGAGGAGACACCTTTAGTAGACCTAGAATTAGCTGACCCAGTAGATACCCGGTAGAAACCAACCCAGAGCTAGTTGACCTTGACCACATCCAACCTAAAGCTATAATGGAAGAACAAATAGAGGAAGAGAACCTAGGTACTGCTGCTAGAGCCTTACCTGAGGAAACCATAGAGGAGGGCCAAATTATAGAGTCTAGTCCAAAAATACAAGAGCCAAAAGAATTTATTAAGGACCTGATCTCTTTGAATCAATACCTTCAAGATGAGTCCCCTCCTATAATTTCCATTAAGGACCTCTTCCCCGAAATTGGTGACCCATCCTTCCATTATGCAAACCCTGTAGATATAGCTCAACCTCGTAAGGTTAGCCTCATTAGTCTTGGATTAGTCCCTGACATGCCTTCTTATATCGAACTTTATCAAACTAACCTTGAACCTTTTTCCCTACCCTACCAAACTAATTCTGAACCCACTTCCTATTTTCTGCCCTTTCCTGACACCTCCAACATTTCTAGGATTATTAGATTGCATTTAACTGAGATTAGCGTACTGCATGCATTCATTACGCATGTTAGGTTTGCATTATACTTCTGGCATACCCTCTGGCATTTGCTTGGAGTCCATTGTAAATACTCTTGTGCACACCACACTAGGGTCAGACCTAGAGAGTCTATAGTCTCTTAGGTTTAGGCCCATAAAAGTCTAATAAATTTCCTTCGATAGGAATGCAAAGTCGAGTGTATTAGGTGTTAGTTTGAGTCATTTGCATCATTTTGTTAGGAGTCTGCATGTGCCCAGCATGTTCACCACCTATACTAATTTTAAACAAACTGGCTAATTCCCGAAGATGGATCAAAGAATTTGATGTAGTGGATTCTATCTTGGTTAGGCTTAGGCCTAAAAGAAGCTTCATGCTCGCAGAGCCGGACCTTTTAAAGTGATAGAGAAGGTTGGATCAAATGCCTAGGTGTTAGACTTGCCTTCGGATTTGGGCATTAGTTCTACCTTCAATATTACAGACCTGGTTGAGTATAGGGAACCGGCAGCGCTACCTAGTGAGGCCTTTGGACATATTCCTTTTCATTATGAGTGACCCTAACCTAGAGTGTCCACAAACAAATTTGGCCTGAGAGAGGAGAATGGATTGAGCGTATCCTGGACGATCAAGCCATCACGACCCAGGGCCATGACTATCAACGCTTCCTGGTCCGATGGCAAGGCCGGCCAGAGTCGAATGATTCATGGATTTCTCGAGAGGACTTGCAACGCCTCAACCCAGAACTTCTCGAGAGATATGTGAGCCAGTATGACCTTCACTCAACAGGGTCGAGTTCCTCCCATCCCGGGAGTATTGGTGGGGACACCGGAGGCACCAGAATAAGATAGAGGCTTTTCAATCCTCTGTGAATTGATCAATAATTTATGAGTCCATCTGTAATAAGGGCTTAGCTCATCTGAGTCCATTTTAGTTATTATTTGAGTATTTTTAATTGTTATTTCAGTTCTGTACTTGTCAGCACATGTTGAGCTAGTTCAGTCCAATGCTAGTCAGCTCATGTTGAGCTAATTTTATTTTTTTGAGTCCTGTCCAAGCATACTGAAGACTCAAGACTATATCATACAAGTGAAGACTAAGTCCAACTAGATTGAAGACATGGAAGTATAGCCCAAGCCCAACCCAGCTTGAAGATTTGAAGACCCCAGGAGGAAAATTCAGAAAACCCTGATTTCTTGCAGATGCCCTACAGATGCCCAGATTCCCTTCCAGATGCCAAAGTATATTCATAAATAAGGGCATCCATGATTCTAGAGGTCCATCTACATCCTAGCCCAAAGAAATCAAGCCCAGGTGCCAAGCCCAACCCTCTAAGAAGCAAGATACTAGGGAATATTCCTGCTACCTGGCTACCAGGCCACCCCATCATCCAGAGGCCCAAACCCATGCACCCGAGCCCCTTTGGGCCGACCTTTTGCTGCTCCTAGAAGCCCAACACGTCCCCCTAGGCATCCTTGGAGTCTTGACCAAGTCAAGAAAATTTTTAGGGATTTTTCCACCTAATATTTCCTTATTTTCTAGCTAGGGTTTGAGAGGGAAAAGGATTCTTATGTAAAGACTTATGTACCCTTAGTTGGAGCCCAAGGTTAAGGGTCTATTTAAGGGACCCTAGCCTCTTGTATGAGGAGAATTTTTGATGAATGAAAACCTTGAGTTCTTCTATTGAGTTGTGTGATACCCTGCTGTGTGCATAAAGGGGTTTGCGAGAGTTTTCTTCCCAGTGCTGCAATCATCTTCCTGCTGCCAACAAGCATCTCAGATCCCTGGACGCCCACTCCAAAAGAAGCCTTCCCTTGCTGTTTTTCCTTTGTTTTCTTGTTCCTTTATGAGTTTTCTAACCCCTGACAGGTCGTTTACAGGTCCCCGAGTTCCTACGAATCCAACGACTCCAGCCAAGCCTCAATCAGATCATCGAGCAGAAAGCCGGGTATCTACGTGTCTTTTGCTCGATTTTCCAGGCTGCATCCATCGAGGAACGAGAGACCCTTTTGCTGGGATCTTCACAGACGTTGTCAGGTACACCCCCTCTACCTCCAGTAGTTTTATTACAGGAGAACTTGTCCTAACCGAGGCTTCTCAGCCCCGGCGATCCTTCTTTTCTACTTTTCTAGGTCCTAATCTGCATGCTGATCTTCTAAAATTCATATAAAGTTTCCTACAACTTATTTTAATCTAAAATTCAAGAATTAATCACTCAACCCCACACATAAAACATACAAAAAAAATTGCATGCATATTAGTCCCGCATCAATCAGGCTCAGGCTTTGCTATATAATACGCAACATTGAAATCCATGGAAGAGTCACCCTAGCCGTCTCTTGAGTTGGAGGTGTTGGTGGAGCAGGTGGGGAATCTGATGATAAAGGTGAGGGTGCTCTAGTAGAAGATAATCTCTCAAGTATGGACAGAATAGATGAGAGTCCTACTCTCATCTCCTAATGCCCTGCTCTCACCTCCTTGTGAATGCTATCAACTCGCTGTCTAATAGTCATAACCTCAGTCTCCAAGTGAGTCATCCTCTCATCCATACTATCTCCAAGAGCTAGCACATCAGGAAGTGCTGGAATTGATGGCTCGGGCTAAGTATCGGGAATGTCCCTCTATGGCTCAGATGACTCGGCCTCATCAGAATATATCTGCTCCTCCTCAGCAGCATCCTCATCAGCATCAATTGCCTACCCTGAGATCCTGCATCTCCATTGTCATGTATGCAGATGATATCACATCCTATGTAGTGATCTCTCATCGTAGATGTAAGTGTGAAGTAACTACCTGAAGGGCTCTCTATCTACGACAACTCCATAAGCTCTGAAGAGGATGGTCAGACCCATGCCATACGGTAAACATAACCTCCTGCTAGTAGCTGTCTCGGTCATCTAATGTACCATGAGAATGGAGAGGCATACATTAGTCCATTGGATCAGAGACATCATGACAAGTAACTCTCTCTCTGTAATGAAATTGAAGTGTCTGGTCTTCGGTAGAAGTATCTGGGTGATGATGCGATGGAGTAATCTCATCTCCGGAGAAAGTTGAGATGCAACAACTATGTCTCCCTCTTTGAGAATCTCTAACTCAAAAATGCATCGAAATCTGCTCATCCGATCCACCAAGGAGTCCGCAATGGTACCTCTCATCAGAATCTCCCAAGCTTTGCTCAAAACCTCTACAGTGAGCGGTATAGCTGTCCCTCGGATCTCAGTAATCCAACTATCTGATCTTCTGGCCAAAGTGTCATAGAACTCTCATATCAGGCAAAGATAGAACCTCTTAGTCAGTGAGCAGAAGTGGGCTAGCCCAGCATCTGTCAACCAATCTCCTATGCGAAAGTGGTGCTGGTGTACAAAATTGAAATCTACCTGTTATCCATCAATAATGGCCTTGGAGGCCATCCTATTTGCTTTATGGATGAGTGGTCTGACAAGAATGTCCTACTGAACTTGTGACTCTAGTGCCAGATCCTCATGCCGCACCTTCGTGCACTGCTTTGTATCCTGTGTAGACTAATGAGGTCTCCCGACAACTTATTTTCTATGACCCGCCTCTCAAGAAAATAAAGAAAGAATCAATGTAGGGTGAAATGGACAGGGATTTCATGGTAAAACCATGAGAAATCAAAGAAGAATAGTGAAAAATAGGGAAGAAATAGGATCAAACAAGAAATCGGGTGGTTGAAACTATGATTGGAGTTAAATGGAGGATGAGATACTATTTATGGATGAGTCGCCTCAAAGATTAGGAAGAAAAATGAGAGAAAATGATTGGTTTTCCCTATTTATTCTCGGACTCCCGCCGTTCAAGTGTCAACTCATGACCACAATCCAAGTTCGACACATGGAGGTGTCGACACTTCGACAAAAATCCAAAAAAAATGAGAAAATCATAAAAAATCATAGAAACTGATTACAATGGTTTATGAATGATTAATCATGATTTTTAAGGATATTTGATCAAAAAATTTTCAAGGAAAATTTGAAAGGTCATGAAGAGATTGAAATTCAATCAAAAGGATTAATGACCCCTAATTCTCTTCTAATCATACTGAACCGATCTTCATAGAGAGGCTTAGTCAGTATATTAGCCAATTGCATTTCAGTGCAAACAAATTCAAGCATAACATCATTGTTTTGAACATGATATCTAATAAAATAATGTCCGACTTTAATATGCTTACTTCTTAAGTATTGAACAGCATTTTTAGTTAAATTTATAGTACTGGTGTTATCACATCTAATTGGTGTCTTAGTTAGTTCGATGCCCAAATTCTCAAGTTATTGCTTAATCCACAAGATTTGAGCATAATAATTTCCAACTGCAATATATTCAGCTTCAGTTATGGATAGTGTAAGTCAATTTTGTTTCTTGCTAAACCATGAGATTAAGTTAACTCCAAGAAATTGACAGGTTCTAGAAGTACTTTTTCAATCAACTTATAACCAGCAAATTCAGCATCAGAATATGTAATTAAATCAATAGCTGAATTCTTAGAGTATCACAGACCAATATTAATAGTGCTAGATAAATATCTAAGTATGTGCTTAACAGCCAATAAATATGATTCCTTAGGCTCAGACTGATATCTAGCACACATGCATATACTAAATATAATATCTGGTCTATTAACAATTCAATACAGTAATGATCCAATGATGCCTTTATAAAAATTTTTATCAACTTTCTTACCAAATTCATCCTTGTCAAGCTTACATGAAGGGCTCATAGGTGTACTGATAGGTTTAGTCTTCTCCATGCCAATCTTTGTCAGGATCTTCTTTGTGTATTTAGCTTGCTTGATGAAGATCCTTTCATTGTTTGTTTAATCTGGAGTCCAAGGAAGTAGCTCAATTATTCCATCATGCTTGTTGCTCCCTGGATCGTCATCGCCCATAGCTTTTGTGCATCATTGCCATGTCGGGTGCCTCCTTCTCCCACCGGGGGTGCTCCCTCCTCCTCAGGGATCGAATCTTTGGCCCACTCAGCCTGTAAAACAGGGAAGACCCAACCTGGGGATTCTGGCGAGGATACTCTGATGATCAAGTTAGTGGAACGATCTTGGAGAATAGAAACCTCTAAGACGGAGAGCTTAAAGGACTCCCACACCTCAGGGGGTGACATGATAAAGATATTCATAAAATATAAAAAACAAGATGATAATGCCTAAGCAGCACAAAGAAGGAATGGAGAGCCGGGAGCAAGGAGGTTTTTCAGTCGGTTTCTTGGCCGCCAAGCTCTCGGGGTGCTTGCTTGCTTACCTCTCCCCGCTCCTCCTGCATCTGCCTCTTACCTTTCTTATCTCACGCCTTGGGCGATGGCCCCACCCTGATCGGGGGCTTGGTCCTGAAGTCCATCTTTGGGTACCCTCTCATGGTGTCTTCTCCGGAGGGGCTTGCCACTGCCCGCGGCTTCTCCTTCTTCCTTTCCCTCTCTTGGAATGGTCCTTCCAAAGGAGGAGATGATCCTTGTGCCTCTCGAGGCCTCTCCTTCGCTCTCAGACTGGTCCTCCTTCTAGCCTTCGGTGAACCCTTTGGAGAGTTCTCCTGAGAGCTCTCTGGAGAACCCTCTCACTCCTCCCTTTGCTCCAAGATTCCCCCCTTCTTGGGGGTGTTGTCTTTTTTTTTCCCAAGGGCAGGCATTGTGCAATCGAGCCCCAGGACATTATGGGAAGTTTTCATTCCCAGAGAGGCCGCCCGAGCATTGCAAGGCCTATGGCTTTGACAGGATTCCCCTTTGGGAGAACTCTGGGTCTTCGACAATATGGTTGTTAACATGGCAGCATGCTAAAGGGCCCTGGGCCTGACGGGGCTTACCTCATGCAGAGCATGCGGGTGGTGTCTTGCAAAACTAGCATTGGTGGCTGGACATGTGCCACCTTTCAGAGGTTGTAGGTGGACAGGGACCTCCATGCCATGGTTTGAATTCTTGTTGATCATTCCCTCCTTCATCGCTAGCAAAAATTCTGGCCTTCGTATGGCAAGGATGGACCTCCCAAAGAGGAACACCTTCGGTAGCATGAGCTCAACCTCGGCTAAGAGCTGACCTCAGACGGAGGGCTCACCCCGTGAGCTCAACCCTGGCTAGGAGCTGACCTCGATGGGAGGGCTGGCTTTATAAGCTCTACTTCAGTCAAGAGCTGACATCAGATGGAGGGCTTACCCAGTGAGCCTGATGCTAGCTGGGAGCTGACCTCGGTAGGGGGCTTGCTTCATGAGATCGATCCCTGCTCGGGAGTTGACCTTGGCATTTCATTGAGGGTGATGTCTAGGTGGCAGTCCTCAACCATGCGGTTGCTGGCTGGTGATTGTGTAGGCTCCACATCAGTAGATGTTGCCACTCAAATGCCCCCCACTCCCGAGTCTGGAGAACGAGCATCACTCAGGAAGATTGGATTATTGACCATGCTGATGTGGAGGGACATGCCTTTTATGCCATCAATGCTTTGGTTCTAAAGACCGCATCTTTACCTTAATGGGGCATTGTGCTTAGTCTTCTAACACAAGGATCATCAATGCCCTAGCTAGATTAGAGAACCCATCCTATAAATCGAAGCATCAAGAGGCGCTTGGAGCTGACACATGGTGACTTCCCGTTGGCTGTGTGGCTTTTAAAAGTCCTTGGTGCATAAATGGCCATGGTTTCTGAAAGCTTCCTTCCTTCTTCAGCCCCATTCTTGTTCTAGTATTGGACTCCATGTTTGCCCTCTTCAATCCCTCTCCCTCAGCCTGCGATGAAAGAGGGCTCTTGGTAAACATCAGGACTTCAGCCCGAGGCCCGGAGGGCCAAATGAAGGCTCTCCTGGAGTGACTGGCCGATGTCAAGGCATGGGCATCTGGTTCAGGGAAGAAATCTATCGAGCTTGAAACTTCTCCCTCAGATGTAAAGGGGGAGATCCTCCGGTTATGCAGCTGGGGCAGAGAAAGAGGCTACCTCAAAAGCAGAGGCAGCCAGAGCCACCTCTCAGTTTGCAAGACCGGAGATCTTACAGGAGTAGGTGGTGGCCCGGGTCATGGCCACTATGGCAGGGGCCATGACTGCTATGATATGGATAGGACTATCCTATTGTGGAGTCACTGTAGCTACCCTTGGAATCACAGGATTGATGAATTCTAAGGAGGATGGTGTGGTAGAGACGGGTCGATGCCGTGCTCTAGAGATCCGACGAACTCCTGAGGAAGGGTGCCCCTTCATGATGTCTCCTACATGGGCGAGGAGCAGAGATGGGGCTTCAGTCTACCCACCCTCCATCTTGTATCTTAGGATTTCAAGAGGTTTCCCAATCTCTTGGGGGCCTCCATAGGATGTTAGAGACTTTTGATCAATGAAAGTGTCCCTTCCTTTACAATTGCTATTCTATCTTTTTTTTTTCTTTCTTCTTCCTTTTTTTTTTTGAGCTTGAATCTCTTCCTCAGCCTCCTGGGATGCTGGGGGCCTCTCTTCGAAGAGAGGGACATTCCAATGTGGGTGGTTTTCTTTCTTCTTCCTTCGATCAGAATGTTTTGTGTTCCCTTCACTTTGCTTGTTATTTTTCTTTTCTTCGGTGTGGACTGCCTCTGGGGAGTCTCTTCAGTTTGCCATACCATGAGTTAGGCAGTCGATGATGAGAATTCAAGGATTCCGTTCCAACTTCCCCTAGCCATGAGTAAGGCAATTGGATGCAGGGCTTCTGGAGTGTCCCGGCTTAGTTCGCTACACCGTGTGTCAAGGGGCATATGGTGGGACTTCTAGTGTTTCTCGACAGACATCTTCGGACTGTGAGTAAGGCAGTGGATATGGGGCTTCATGAATTTCATGGCTTATAGGTTTTAAACTATGAGTTTCACGGTAGATGGCAGGAATCCAAGAATCCCCAACTATGCCTCAAGACTGTGAGTGGGGCAACTGAGCACGGGTCTATCAGAAGGACCCAGCTTGAAGATTGCCTAGCTGCGGGCCTCTAGGTAGATAGCGGGTTGCCCTGTCATCACTTCAGGGTTGTGAGCTCGGCCAAAAAGTGTAGACCCAATGGAATGGGCTCGGCTTATTGAAGAGGATGTTGCCATGCTGTGAGTCTCGTGGTAGATGGCATCTTGGTGCTGCCTCCGGGCTGTGAGCAAGGCTAAGGAAGGTGGGCCTGTTGGAGGCCCCGGCTTGTTGATGAAGAGTTTCCATGTTGTGAGTCTCGCGGTAGATGGCATATTGGTCCCACCTTCGGGCTATAAGCATGGTTGTAAGGTTATGGGGAGTCGAGCTTCTTGGTTCGTCATACTATGAGTCATGTGGTAGACGACGGCATCTTGGTGCCGTTTCCATGCTGTGAGCTCGGTTGTGAAGGTGGGCTTAATCGGGGGCCCGACTTATTGATAAGGATGCCAAACTATGAGTTACACGATAGGTGGCGATTGCCTTGCCACCACCTCTGGGTTATGAGCTCGTCTGATGAAGGTAGGCCTGACGGAGGACCTGGCTTGCTGATGAGGATTTTCCATGTTGTGAGTCTCATGGTAGATTGTATCTCGGTGCTAGCTCTGGGCTATGAGCATGGCTATGAAGGCGGGCCTGATGTGGGGCCTAGCTTGTTGATGAAGATGCCAAACTGTGAGTCACGTGATAGGTGGCAGGTTGCCCTACCATCAGGCTATGAGAATGGCTATGATGGTGGACTTGATGGAGGGCCCGGCTTGTTGATGAGGATGCCGAATTATGAGTCATGTGGTAGGTGGCGGGTTGCCCTACCACCGCCTCCAAGCTATGAGCATGGCTGTGGGGTACCGGGCTTCTTAGTTCGCCATGCTATGAGACATGCGGTAGATGGAAACTTGGTGCCACTTTCGGGCAGTGAGCGTTGCCATAAGGTTGTGAGGTGCCAGACTTATGAGTAAGCCAAGTTGTGAGTCATGCAGTAGATGACATCTTAGTCCCACCTCCGGGCTATGAGCTCAGCTATGAAGGTGGGCCTAATGGGGCACTAGGCTTGCTGATGAGGATACTGAACTGAGTCATGCGGTAGGTGGTGGATTGCCCTGCCACCACCTTTGGGCTATGAGCACGGCTATGAAGGTGGGCCTGATGGAGGGCTCGACTTGCTGATAAGGAGGCCAAACTATGAGTCACACAGTATGTGGCGATTGCCCTACCACCGCCTCCCAGTTTTGAGCTCAGTTGTGAAGGCGGGCCTAATGGAGGCCCCAGCTTGCTGATGAGGAGTTGCCTTACTATGAGTTTCGCGGTAGATGGCTTCTTGGTGCCATCTCTGGGTTATGAGCATGGATTTGGGGTTTTGGGGCATCGAGCTTCTTGGTTTGCCATGCTGTGAGTCACACAGTAAACGGCATCTTGGGGCGACCTCCTGGCTGTGAGCACGGCCATAAGGCTGTGAGGTGCCAGACTTTTGAGTAAGCTAAGTTGTGAGTCATGCGGTAGACGACATCTGGGTGCCGCCTTCAGGCTGTGAGCAAGGTTAAGGAAGGCGGGCCTGATGGAGGCCCCGGTTTGCTAATGAAAAGTTGCCATGCTATGAGTCTCATGATAGATGGCATCTTGGTGCCGCCTCTAGACTATGAGCATGGTTATGAGGTTGTGGGGCATTGAGCTTCTCGGTTCGCCACATTATGAGTCACGTGGTAGACGGCATCTTGGTGCCGCCTCTAGGCTGTGAGCGAGGCCATGAAGCTATGAGGCACCAGACTTATGGGTAAGCCAAGCTATTAGTCATGCGGTATATGACATCTTGGTGCCGCCTTCGGCCTGTGAACTCGGCTAATGAAAGCAAGCTTGATGGAGGCCCTGGCTTGCTGATAAGAAGTTGCCATGCTATGAGTCTCATGGTAGACGACATCTTGGTGCCGCCTCCGGGCTGTGAACATGGCTGTTAGCACAGGCCTGATGGAGGGGCCCACATTGTTGATGAGGGCATTGAACTGTGAATCATACGGTAGGTGGTAGGTTGACCTACCACCACCTTCGGGCTGTGAGCTCGGCTGGTGGGTGCGTGCTTGATGGAAGGGCCTGCATTATTGCTGAGCTACCATGCTGTGAGTCTCATCGTAGACGGCATCTTAGTGTCACCTCCGGGTTATGAGCGTGGCTGGTCAGCACAGGCCTGATGGAGGGACATGCATTGTTGATGTGGGCACCGATCTGTGAGTCATGCGGTAGGTAGCTGGTTGACCTGTAGCCACCTATGGGCTATGAGCTCGGCTGGTTAGTGTGGGCATGATGGAGGGCCCGGCTTGTAGCCACCAAACTTTGAGTCGAACGAAGTCATCCCTGCACAGGTGAAAGGTAGAGTTGCACGAAGAAGGGACTTAGGTAATTGAGAGGAAGATTTACATCACCGGTAGTGCCCTCTTGAATTGCTCGTATTCCCAGTCTATGGGCATCGAGGACCGACAAGGTAGTAGGCTCCATCTGGTTGGGCCTCAACCCCTTTGCTGGGGTCCTTTATGGGGTTGCAGTTCTGCTCCATCCATGATCGTCAGGCTAACCCCAGGGGTCAGGCCCCATCTTTTATTAATCTGCTATACTACAGGTTATGCGGTGGGTAGCATTCTGCTGCCATCCCCTGACCATGGACGAGGCTATGGTGCTTGCCTTTGACGGTGATGCAGGGGCTTCTCCTGCAAAACTGTAATACAATTTTCATAATACAAGGGTAGTGGGGAAGGGAGTTACCTATTAGGCTTGCACGAGATGATGGAAGCCTCCACATGCAGGGGAGTGCCTGGACTCTGGGTCTAACTAGAGAGTACCGCAAGGGGTGACAGGTGTTCGGGAAACCTACGAACTCAAGCTCCTCTCTCCATGATTGTCAGAACCTTCTCTTCACGTTCTTCAAGCGGGCCCCCAAGAGGGAGCTCTTGTGTCGCCCACCTGCACCCCAGCCTTGGCCCAGATCCTCAGCCTTGGCCGAGATCCTCTCAATTCCTGAGTCGTTTGCCGCATGGCCCCCCTACCTGGCATGCCAATCAATTACATCCTGGATCGTCGAGGCCGGTAGCTCCGGCATGTTACCGCCATGACGGGTGCCTCCTTCTCCCGTCGAGGGCACTACCTTATCCTCGGCATTTGACTCTTTGGCCCGCTCAGCCTACAAAACAGGGGAGACCCCGGGTTGGGGATTCTGGCAAGGACACTTTGATGATCAAGTCAGTGGGATGAACGAGGGGATAAGAAACCTTTGAGATGGAGAGCCTGGGGGACTCCCTCTCCTTAGGGGGTGACATGATAAAAAAATTCAAATAATATAAAGAACAAGAAGATAATTCCTAAATGGTAGAAAGAAGGAATGGAGAGCAGGGAGCGGGAAGGTTTTCTGACCGGTTTCTTGGCCGCCTAGCTCTTGGGGTACTTGCTTGCTTACCTCTCCCCACTCCTCCTGCATCTGCCTCTTACCATTCTTATCTCATGCCTTGGGTGATGACCCTGCCTAGATCGGGGGCTTGGCCCCAGTGTAATACTTGGGGTGCCCTCTCGCGGTGTCTTCTCCAGAGGGGCATGCCACTGCCCGCGACTTCTCCTTCTTCCCTTCTCCATCTCGAAATGGTCCTTTCGAAGGAGGAGGCCATCCTTGGGCCTCTTGGGGCCTCTCCATCACTCTCGGACTGGTCCTCCTTCCAGACTTCGGTGAGCCCTTTGGAGAGCTCTCCTTAGAGCTCTTTGGAGAACCCTCTCGCTCCTCCCTTTGCTCCAAGATTCTCCCCCTTCTTCCTCTCCCTTCTCGGGGCTATCATCTTCTTCTTCTTTCTTAGAGGCAAGCACTGTGCCATCGAGCCCCAGGCCATCACGGGGAGTTTCCATTCTCTGAGTGGCCACCCGAGCATTGTAGTGCCTATGGCTTTGATAGGATTTCCCTTCTAGGGGAACTCTGGATCTGCAGCCATACGGTTGTTGACATAGTAGCATGCTACAGGGCCTTGGGCCTGACAGGGCTTACCTAACACAGAGCATGCAGGCGGCGTGTTGTAGAACTGGCATTGGTGGCAAGACATTTGCCACCTTCTGGAGGATGTAGGTGGATAGGGACCTGATGCGGGATAGCGTGGGGCAAGGAACTATGATCGTTGGTGAACCTAGAAGTCACATAGATTAGGGTATTCTAATTTTTTTTTTGGATTTTCTAATTTGATGGCGAAGGAATAATGGGATGGAAGATAGGGACCTAGATCTCCTGGACTTTAGGACTTACCCTAATGAAGAGACCTCTCACCTTTAAGGCATTACACCCTCCTCGATACTTGGAGGTGCTAGGATGGATCTCAAAGGCCACGAGAGGATAAACAAGATGGAATGGGAAGGGGGATAACTGGGCATGACCTCATATCTTGTCCTAGGGTTGGGCCTCACACTCTCTCCTCATGGAGGTAGAAGAAGAATCACTCTTCTCTAAAACAAAATTTTCATTTCTCAATTCTTTTTACAAGAAGGATTGGAGCCTATTTTAGAGACACCAAGCCATTTTGAAATTCAAATTCAAAATTAAAAAATAATAAAATAAGGGGAGAGAATGGTGGAGAGAATGGTGGGCATCTTTATGAAGAGGGGTGCCTTTTATGTAGGAATTATGGCCATTTCAAATTCGAATTCGAATTCAAATTCCTCCTCTGCTCTGAGATCTATAAAAAAAATTCCTGCTCTGAGATCTGTGCAAGTGTTCATGCTCTGAGATCCATGTACAAATTTCTCTTCCCGTGGTTTAGTGTGTTGACCGCGAACTCCAAGACCCCAATAGTGATGTAGACCACGGTGGTTCCTGATCTTCTTCAAGCATTCAAGGTCATCCATCAGCTTTCAAAAGCCCAATTCAACATGTTCGCATGACTGCCCAAGAAACTATGATGGGTTAATTGGTGAGGGCCACTCCCCTATTGAGGATTTGTTTGATCAAATATCAGAGGTCACTCTCAAGAATCTTGGGATGGCGGCACGGCTGGTGGAGATGGTGGAGGTGACCGGCGATGGAGGAGGGGCATGGGGAGAGGGGCGGAGCAGTAGGGACGGACGATGGCCATGGGTGCTGGGGCTTTGGGCGGGGAATGGTCGGTGGCTAGGGGGAAGGTGGCGGCACAGTAGCGGCTGGGCGTTGCGGGAGGCATGGGGTTGCCGACTGGAGACGACTCCGGGCGGAGGGGCATCGGGCACGGAGAAGGGAGGCGTCATGGGCGTCACGGACATGGAGCAGCAGTGAGAGATGGATGGCCGATGGGGTCCATCCAATCATCGAGTGTGCAGCGCGGGGGAGATGGAGGGCCATCGGGGGGTTATCGGTGGTTGGGCATGCAGATCCGGGATGAACAGGAAGAAAAAAATAGTAAAATGGAGGTTCTGGGCAATTCTGGGAGGAAGAAGATGATTGGAATAACAGAGGGATAAAATGGGGAAAGTCTAGAATAAAGCTAGAATAATAGAAATAGATGGAATAGAGGGGATAAAAAATTAAACTAAAAAAAATCTGAAAAAAGAAAAGTGAAACGTGGATGGGTCTTGATGTCCCCATCATTTTCCTGAGGTGGGAAAAACTCGACTCCTTCGAGTCAGGCTCGCTGCAATTTTTTTTCTTTTTTTTCACTCTTCTTTTTTTTTCATTTTTTTTTTTCAACCCTAATCCTAAACCCGCTCTGATACCGAAATTGATGCGGGATAGCGGGGGGCTACGAGCTATGATCGATTGTGAGCCTAGAAGTCACCTAGTTAGAGTATTCTAATTTTTTTTTTGGATTTTCTAATTTGATGGCGAAGGAATAATGGGATGGAAGATAGGGACCTAGATCTCCTGGACTTTGGGACTCACCCTAATGAAAAGACCTCTCACCTCTAAGGCATTACAACCTCCTCGATACTTGGAGGTGCTAGGATGGATCTCAAAGGCCACGAGGGGATAAAGAAGATGGAATGGGAAAGGGGATAATTGGGCATGACATCACATCATGTCCTGGGGTTGGGCCTCACACCCTCTCCTTATGGAGGTAGAAGAAGAATCACTCTTCTCTAAAACAAAAATTTCATTTCTCAATTCTTTTTACAAGAAGGATTGGAGCATATTTTATAGACACCAAGCCATTTGAAATTCAAATTCAAAATTTAAAAATAACAAAATAAGGGGAGAGAATGGTGGGCGTCTTTATGAAGAGGGGCGCCATTTGTGAAGGAATTGTGTCCATTTCAAATTCGAATTCGAATTCGAATTCAAATTCGAATTCAAATTCCTCCTCTACTCCGAGATCTGCACAAAAAATTCCTACTCTGAGATCTGTGCAAGCTGTTAATGCTCTGAGATCCGTGCATAGATTTCTCTTCCCATGGTTTAGTGTGTTGACCGCGAACTCCAAGACCCCAATAGTGATGTAGACCATGGTGTTTCCTGATCTTCTTTAGGTGCTCAAGGTCATCCATCAGCTTTCAAAAGCCTACTTCAACATCTTCGCATGACTGCCCAAGAAACTATGATTGGTTAAATGGTGAGGGCCACTCCCCTGTTTAGGATTTGTCTGATCAAGTATCAGAGGTCACTCTCGAGAATCTTGGGGCGATGGCACGGCCGGCGGAGATGATGGAGGTGGCCGGCGGTGGAGGAGGGGCGCAGAGAGAGGGGCAGGGCAGCAGGGGCGGACGACGGCTGTGGGCGCTGGGGCTTTGGGCAGGGAACGACGGTGGTTGGGGGGAAGGTGGCGACACGATGATGGCTAGGCATCATGGGAGGCACGGGGTTGCCAGCTGGAGACAACTCCGGGCAGAGGGGCGTCGGGCACGGAGAAGGGAGGCGTCACGGGCATGGGCATCATGGGCATCACAGGCATGGAGCAGCAGGGGGAGATGGATGGCCGACAGGGTCCATCCAATCATCGGGCATGCGACGCGGGGGAGATGGAGGGCCATCGGGGGGGTCGCCGATGGTCTTGCATGGTAGATCCGAGATGAACGAGAAGAAAAAAATAGAAAAATGGAGGTTCTGGGCGATTCTGGGAGGAAGAAGATGATTGGAATAATAGATGGATAAAATGGGGATAAGTCTGGAATAAAGTTGGAATAACAGGAATAGATGGAATAGAGAGGATAAAAATTTAAACTACAAAAAAGAAAAAATCTGAAAAAAGAAAAGCAAAACCCATATGGGTTTTGATGTCCCTATCAGGACTTCCGTGTCATGGTTTGAATTCCTGTTGATCTTTCCCTCCTTCACTGCTGGCAGGATTCTGGCCTTCATGTGGTAGGGAAGGACCTCCAGGAGATATCCGCCTCCGGCAACATGAGCTCGACCCCGGCAAGGGGCTGACCTGTTGACCCCATAAGTGATTTTGATGATAACAAAATATTGGAGCATGTACATTTATTACTAACAACTCTTCAAGTGTTTGACAAGTTTTTATAGGATGAATTTCATGATCAAACTTCAACTCCTACATTTCTATTTTCTTGTTTGAGTTGTGTTGTAAGTGTTTTTGTAAATAAGAACCTAATAAAAATGCTAAGAAAAATCAAGTAAAAGTGTTACTTCTATAAGTGTGTATGCCTTAAATTTTGTTTTGAGTTGGTTTGTGTGAAATTTTAAAAGAGTTGGTGAGAGTTTTCTTTAAGTTCAAATTGTAAAAATCCTAAAGAAGCCACTCGAGCCGACCCCAAGACAAGAAGAGCCGACTCTGCTTACTGGCACACAGCAAGTATTCTGGAATGCAGCAATTCGAGCTGACTTGATGGAAAGTGAGCCGACTCTGGTGAATCCAAGTCAACTGGAATCAATCCGAGCCAACTCCTCTAGAGTCCATTTCCTAAAAGTTTTTTAAGAATAGCTAGGCGAGCCAACCCGACCTACAAAGAGCCGACTCTACCAGACCTAATTTCAAATGTCTGAGAAAGCGAGCCGACCTGAACTGCATCAAGCTGACTCTTCCAGAGTATGGTTTTTCGAATCTGAGAAGAAGAGCTGACCCAAGCAGAAGAGAGCCGACTCCTCGAGTTCAAGATTTTCAAGATTCAAGTTCGAGCTGACCTGAGTTGCAAAAAGCCGACTCGTCCAAAGTGACATTCTGCATCTTGAGATAAAGAGCCGATTGTATTGAAGAAATGGTGACTCAAATGATTCGAGCCAACTCGAAGGAATCTGAGCCGACTCGAATGTCACTTCCAGGTATCTAACGGCTAGTTCCAGAATTTATTTTTGAATGCCAAAAAGTGCTCCAATGATCAAAAATCATTCCCCAACGGTCTGCAATGGCTAGAACTGCCTTGGGATGATGGAAGACTTTAAATTTGAAGGATTTGAACTACCTAAAAGTAATTAAGAAGAGAGTTCGAAAAGAAAAAGAGAGATAGCTTCATTGAATATCCAACCAACTACAAGAGATAGAGCATAAGAGCATTCAAGTCTGCATTCAAACCTTCAACAACTCTGATCTAAAGCTTGAATCAACTTTGGAAGAAGCCACTGAAGTCATTAAAGCTTATTCAAGTGCATTCAAGTGGACTTCCAACGAGCTATATCGGCAACTATCTGACAACTTGAGTTTGTCATTATTATTGCATTTAATTTCAATTTAATCTTTGAATTGTTGGGTTATTGGTGAGCCCAGTTGAAAAACCAAATAGATTTTTGGTGAGCCTTATTAAAACCAAGGTTTAGGTTCTTGGTGATCCTGTGAAAACCAAGTTAGGTTTCTTTGGTGAGCCTGTTAAAACCAAAGGGTGTTGGATTTTCTTTGGTGATCCCGTAAAACCAAAGTGTAGAGGTTTTGGATTATGATCACGTAAAATAATCCTGCTATATTCGGCTGTTAATATAGTGGAAATCCTAAGTGGTATCTTGGGTAGTGGACGTAGGAGCTGGGTTACTCCGAATCATTATAAATTTGGTGGGTTTGTGTTGTGCTTTCTCTACTTTGTTTAACTTCTATATTTTATAACTTTATCATAGCACCTACCACTTGCAAAGGATTTTGAAATTGCACATTATTTGAGTAAATTTTTTAAATTCCCAATTCACCCCCCCTCTTGGGTAGCCACCGGGGCAACAACTGGTATCATAGCAGAGTCTCTGAATACACTAGAGTAAAGATTGATGGCTCATCCCATGAGAACATCCTTGGCAGAAGGCCAATCAACAAACAGACCTCCACTCTTCACTGGCACAAATTATGCATATTGAAAAGCTAGAATGAAGATTTATATTCAAGCTGTTGATTTTCAGTTGTGGAAGGTCACTCTAAAGGGTCCTTACATTCCCATGGCTAAAATTGATGGAGTGGACGTTCCTAAACTTGAAGAGGATTGGGACAAACATGACATGAAGATGGGAGAATTAAATGCCAAAGCCATGAATCTCTTATACCGTGCTTTGATAGTAATGATTTTAATCGAATTTCTATTCGCTCCCCGGCAAAAAAAATTTGGGATAAACTTGAAGTGACCCATGAAGGAACTTTTCAAGTGAAGTCTTCTAAGATTAATCTTCTTGGACATAGTTACTAATTGTTTAAGATGGAATCGAATGAAACTATATCTGCCATGTTTTCATGATTCACTGATATTATTAATGGCTTAAAGAGTCTTGGCAGGGTATATCCTAATACAGATCTAGTGCAAAAGATTTTAAGATCTCTTTCAAACAAGTGAGATCCGAAAGTGACTACCATATAGGAAGCCAAAGATTTGAATACTTTACTACTGGATGAACTGTTAGGATCTCTCATCACACATGAACTAACCATGCAGCACCAAACTGAAGATGATCAAAAGAAAAAGAGATCAATCACTTTTAAAGCTGCTACGGATTCCAAAAAGGGTGAAGAATCTGAAGAATAAAGCTCTTCTACTAAAAGCAACTTGGAAGACAAAGATGTTGCTATGGTCATCAGAAAATTTAGAAAGTTCTTGGGAAGAAAGAAAGGAAGATACTTTAGAAAATTCCATAAGAACAAAGAATTCAGTAAAGAGAAGGACAAGGAAAAGGAAAAAGAAAAGGAAGTGCCCACCTGCTATGAATGCAAAAGACCAGGGCACATTAGACCAGATTGTCCGTTATTGAAAATTGGATTTAAGAAGAAGAAAAAGAAAGCAATGGTAGTGACGTGGAGCGACAGCGAGACGTCCTCATCTACTGAAGACGAAGAGGCTCCGAAATCTACAAATCTTTGTTTAATGGGTCTTGAAAACGAGGTATCATCCCCTGAGCTTTAAACTGAATTTACATATGATGAATTGAATTCAACATTTCATGATTTGCTTATCGAATTCAAGAAAGCTGGGGTTAAAATTAAGTTCTTAAAGAAACAAAATGATGTTTTATTAAAAGATAAGGATGAAATTTTCAAAAAGAATAACATTTTGCAAAGAAAATTGTATAACCTTTCTGAAAGTATTATAGTCTTGAATAATGAAAAAACTATTCTATATGAGACAAACAATATTTTAGTTGCCAAAAATATTGATTTAAAAAAGGAGGTTGAAAAGCTTAAACCTTTAGTAGAAAAATTGACCTTGAGTTCAAATAAAATTGAGCTAATTTTTAAAGAACAAAAAGACTCTAAAGTAATGTTGGAATTGGATTTAATGCTTTAAGAGCTAAAGGGATTTCAGCAACAAAGTTTGTACCCTCAAAAGCTTCAGTTTCAAAATCTAAACCTGAAAGAGTTTTTTCATCAAAATCAATTTCAAATGACTTGAAATATGTTCCTAAAAATACTATGCAAAAATCCTTCAATACAAGTATTTCTGTTTCTACAACTACTATAACTTTAAAGCATGCATCATTCAAAAATGATAAAATTATCTGTTATGCATCTCATAGATTTGGGCATAAAACTTTCCAATGCAATTCTTTGAAAAGTTCCATGTACAATGCATTAAAATATAGAACCATTTGGGTTCCAAAAGGGACCAATGTTGCTAACCCAACGGACCCAAGTTAGCTTGGGTACCTAAAATCACTCATTGACTGTTTTGCAGGATTGTCTTGCAACCCAAAAATTAAAGAAAAGATAGTATCTTGACAGCAGCTGTTCAAGGCATATGACGGGTGAGAAGAATCAATTTATCACCTTACAAATGAAAGAAGGAGGATTAATTACCTTTGGAGATAATGGCAAAGGGAAAATAATCGGAATCGGTAAGATCAAATTAACCCCTTATGCTTTTATTGAAGATGTTTTGCTAGTAGATAAGTTGAAGCACAATCTGTTGAGTATTAGTCAATTATGTGATAAAGGCTTCAAAGTTATCTTCGAATCATCTATGTGTATAGTAACAAACTCTCTTGACTCTAGCAATAAATTCATTGGTCGTAGACTTGGAAATATCTATGTGGTAGATCTAAATGATCTAGCCATGATAAGTAGTTCCAGCCTAGTAGCCATGAATGCTAAGACCAAGGAGTCTTGTCTATTATGGCATAGGCGATTAGGTCATGCTAGCATGCATACTATTACCAAATTAATCTCAAAGAATCTAGTTAGAGGGTTACCGCATCTTAAAGTTGATCTTAATTATGTTTGTGATGATTATCAATTAGGCAAACAAACCTTGGTGAGTTTTAAATCAAAAAATATTATTTCAACAACCAGACCCCTTGAGCTACTTCACATGGACTTATTTGGACCAACTAGGACCACAAGCTTAGGAGGTATGAAATATGGACTTGTGATTGTAGATGACTTTTCTATATTCATATGGATATTATTTATTGCACACAAAGATGAAACTTTTGATGTATTTCAAAAATTTCATAAGAAAGTTTCAAATAAGAAAAATCTTTTTATTATTTCTATAAGAAGTGATCATGGAACTGAATTTCAAAATCAATTATTTGATGAATATTGCACTGAGCACAGCATTGATCACAACTTCTCTGCTCCTAGAACACCACAACAAAATGGTCTTGTAGAGAGAAAGAATAGGACTTTGGAAGAAATGGCTAGAACAATGTTATGTGGAAGTAATCTTCCAAGGTACTTTTGGGCAGAAGCCGTGAACACTGCCTATTATATACTAAACCGAGTTTTAATATGACCAATTTTAAAGAAAACCCCCTATGAGCTTTGGAAAGGATGAAAACAAAATATTAATTATTTTTATGTTTTTGGGTGTAAATGCTTTGTGTTAAATAACGGCAAAGATAACCTAGGAAAGTTTGATGCAAAATCTGATGAATCTATCTTCCTTGGTTATTCATTTCATAGCAAAGCATATAAAGTGTTTAACAAAAGGACTCTTACTATAGAAGAGTCAATTCATATTATTTTTGATGAAGCTAACCCTTTACCATCTAGAAAAGATGTGTGCATAGATAATGATGCAGGTACTCTACAAAAGGAAATGGAAGATCTAAATATTCAAGAAAAACCAATTGAAGAAGGAGAAGAAATGGTAGGTAAGGATCATACTGATCTACCGACTGAATGGAGGTACGCTACTTCCCATCCTGAAGAATTAATTATTGGTGATCCTTCTCATGGTATAAGGACTAGGTCAGCACATAGGACTGCACATGATTACCTAGCATTCGTATCTCAAATTGAACCACAAAGTTTAGAAAAAGCTGAAAATGATTATAACTGGATGTTGGCCACACATGATGAATTAAACCAATTTGAAAGGAATCATGTTTGAACACTAGTTAGTAGACCTACAGACCATCCAATAGTAGAAACCAGATGGGTCTATAGGAAAACACTAGATGAAAATGGTAAGGTAATAAGTAATAAATGAATTCAATCAAGAAAAGCATATCGACTTTGATGAAACTCATGTTTTGATAGCAAAACCTGAAAATATTATATTACTTTCTGCATTTGCTTGCTACATAAACCTTAAACTCTTTCAAATGAATATCAAAAGTACTTCTCCAAATGAACTTATTTCTGAACAAGATTTTATAAAACAGCCACCAGGTTTTGAAAATTCTGTTTTTCCAAATCATGTATTTTAATTGAACAAAACTTTACATGGTTTGAAACAAGCATCTAGCACCTAGCATGATAAATTGAAAATGTTTTTACTTGAAAATGATTTCAAAAGAGGAAATGTTGACAAAACTCCTTTCATTAAAAACAAAGGAAATGATCTGTTAGTTGTACAAATATACCTTGATGATATTATCTTTGATATAACTAATGAAAGGTTCCGTGAATAATTTACTGAGCTAATGCAGGTTAAGTTTGAAAGGAACTTTATGGTTAAATTCGACCACTTCCTGAGTTTACAAGTCAAACAATTAAAGGAAGGAATCCTTATATGCCAAGCCAAGTACATCAATGAAATAATCAAGAAATTTGGCAAGAAAACAAGCAAAGAGACTAGCACACCAATGAGTCCTACCTGCAGGCTAGTCAAAGATGAAAGTGGATCCAACGTTGATCAAATGCTATATAGAGATATGATCAGATCCCGTTTTATATGTGACAGCAAGTAGGCCTGACATGTTGTACTGTGTATGTGTTTGCACAAAATTTCTCGCAAACTCACCATGTAATAAGAAAACATGTTTTGAACAATATTATTATTCCTGAATATGTGGAAAACCAACTTGCTAATATCTGTATAAAACCATTGAACTTAGTCAAGTTTGCATTGATTAAGTTTTTGAACTAGGATTATATTATCCCATCAAGAAAAATTCCCAAAACACTAAGGAGAATATATCTATACAACTTTTTGATTCAAATCCCAAACCTTTTGGGGATTTGATTAAAACAAAAATATATTTTTGTGCTCCCTCTACTCTAGCCGACTCAAGCAGATGAACTGTTGGTTGAGCTGACTCGGATGTCAAGCCATCTCTTTTAATTCGAGCCGTAGGGTTTTGTTTTTACCTTCCTTACTCCTAAACCCTATTCCATTCCCTCCAAGAAACTTTCCAAACTTCTCTAAACTTCCATAAACCTAAACCCTATTCCATTCCCTCCAAGAAACTTTCCAAACTTCTCTAAACTTCCATAAACCTCTTCTTTAAACCCAATTGCCATGGAATGGCACCAAAGAGATCGGTTGGGAAGAAATCAGAGAGAAGTGATGTTGTAGCACCACAGGAACGGAGAAGCAAATTTTGTGAAGATAATGTTCCTCGAAATGAACCATAGTCAGAAGAGGAAGGAAGCCCAGTTTCTCCTAGCCAGCAAAGATCCCTATATATGAGACTAGTCACCTCTGGCTGACACATTCTTTTTGAATATCTTAAAGAAATCGATTTTGTGATTGGGGATTTAATTGAGAATCAGGGCTGGAAAAATTTATGTTCATTGGATATTAAGACATATCCTAATTTAGTCAGAATGTTCTACAAGAATCTGAGGCATGGGAAAAATTTCATTGAATCTATAGTTAAAGGAGAAAGAATAATCATTTCTACTGAGATTCTAGGGAGTATCTTGGAGATGCCATTCGAAGGAATCGAGTATTTTGTACTAAAGGATAGATCCAAGGCTTTGCAAACTATTTTGGAAATAAGTGAAGTTGATGAGAATTGGATTCTAAAAGCAAGTATTCTTTCAATTGAAATGAGGGTCCTACACAACTTCATTAGTCGTATTTTCCTACCCAAAATAGGTCGATTTGACTGGGTATGTGAAAGAGACTTGTGCTTCATGGAACTCCTAATCATTGGCAGGAAAATCAATTTACTGGCAATTATGATTAGCCAGATGAAAGAGGCAGTCAGGAAAGTCAAAGCCTGCCTACCATACGGAATGGTTCTCATAATCTTTTTTCAAAGAGTCAATGTTGACTTGACAAGAGAAGATAACAGGGTATTACTTCCACTGCCACCTACACTACGAAGACCTTTCAGAGAATGGGGTACTTACTGACTGATGGTACCTGGAAGAAGAAGTCTGACCCTCCTACAATTGAAGAAACTGAAGAAGTCCAAGAGCAGAGAGAAGAAGAGGCTGGTGATGGCATTACATCACACATCCTTGAGCCACAGCCACAGCATGACTCTCTAGTTTAGATGGAGTTTGATACTTCCTTCCCTGATATTTCTATCTCTGGTTTGCTTGATATACCTTATAGCACACCCATATTTGATCAGGCTACTGACATTCCAAGTCAAAGTCAAGCTGCTACTGCACCAACCAAGGATACTTCAAGAATACAAGACTTCTTGGCACAACAGATGAACTATATGACTGAGAACATCAAGTCTTCAATGAGTGAAATGTTTGAAATATTTCAAAGATCTGTTGATAATAAGCTAAACCAATTTGGAGAACAAATAGATAGTATAAAAGGAAGAATTGATATTCTTGAAAGCTCCAAAACTGCTTCTGGTACAAATGAAATTGATATCCAACCAATACTCCAATTAATAGCATCCAGTTATGATTCAACCAAAAATTCAGTCACTCAAATCCTCGAGGCATATAGAACAGAAATGGATAACTTAAGATTTAGAATGGGATCTCTCAAGGTAGGAAAGAAAATGGAAGAAGATTATACCAAGGGCATAGGTATAATTAGAAGTGAATTCGGAAGGTTAAGAGGGTCTGCAGAAGCTTTTGCCAATGTCCAAGCTTCAAAAATGCTTTCTCTACAAAAAGAATTGGCAATAATCAAAGAAAGAATGGAAGACTTGGCAGCTTCTAGAAGTTTGAAGAAAGTTGAAGTCGAGTTAAAGTCAATGAGCAGCTTTCTGTGGAAGATGATGGGCAAAATTGAAGACATCTTAGCTACTCTCAAAAATCCCTTAAAATCTTTTCCTAGTCACTCAGGCCATCCAAGACAACCTGCTCCACATATTAGGATACCTGGATCTCATGATATTCCATAATTCATTGATCCTATTTCTTCTCTACCTCTTGGAATTCAGATACCTGGCCAAACTTCTTCAAAACCTACTGTAGATGTAGATGGTGACAAAATATAGTAACTTTTTGTACTTTGTACTTCACTTTTGAAATGGAATGAAGGAGATCTTTTGCCTCACAAGTTCTTCAATTTCTCTATGAATTGAATATTTGATTGCTCTTACAATGATTAATATTTTAATTTGAATTTCAAGATAAGTTTGGGAAAGTGAAATTATCTCAAACAAATATTAAAGACTTTCTCAATCTACTTTAAAATCTAAGCCTTATTTAAAATCACCTTTTTGATTGACAAAAAGGGGGAGAAAGATGATATAATGTTGCATGAAAAGAATAAAATATCCTTGCAATGTCTTTGCCTTGATTAGCAGTACACTTGATCTGACATTACTGATATATTATTTGTGAAAAGAATGTTTAATACCTTAAGTTTTTTTTAAGTTTTGATACACAAAGCTCTGTAATTTTTAGCTAAGCTCTGGTACACAAAATTCTTGAGCTTTGAAAATCAGAAACTTACAAATTTCATGAAAAGAAAGCCAAAACATGGAGTATTTCATTAAGGGGGAGATTGTTTCTCATTACCCTAGTTCTCCTTTCATTGTTTGGTTCTATTTGAAGTTAATTAATTTTACTTGTTCATACAATCTTGCAACACAAGTAAATGTAAAGTTCTTTTGATTTTTCATGCCCAGTGTTTTGTCATCATCAAAAAGGGGGAGATTGTTAACCCCATAAGTGATTTTGATGATAACCAAACATTGGAGCATGTACATTTATTACTAACAACTCTTCAAGTGTATGACAAGTTTTTGTAGGATGAATTTCATGATCAAACTTCAACTCCTACATTTCTATTTTCTTGTTTGAGTTGTGTTGTAAGTATTTTTGTAAAGAAGAGCCCAATGAAAATGCTAAGAAAATCAAGAAAAGGGTTACTTCTATAAGTGTGTGTGCCTTAAATTTTGTTTTGAGTTGGTTTGTGTGAAATTTTAAAAGAGTTGGTGAGAGTTTTCTTTAAGTTCAAATTGTAAAAATCCTAAAGAAGCCACTTGAGCCGACCCCAAGACAAGAAGAGCCAACTCTGCTTATTGGCATGCAGCAAGGATTCTGGAATGCAGTAATCTGAGCAGACTCGATGGAAAGCGAGCCGACTCTAGTGAATCCGAGTCGACTGGAATCAGTCCAAGCTGATTCCTCCAGAGTCCATTTTCTAAAAGTTTTCTGAGAATAGCCAGGTGAGCCGACCCGACCTAGAAAGAGCCGACTCTGCCAGACCTAATTTCAAAAGCCTGAGAAAGCAAGCCGACCCGAACTGCATCGAGCCGACTCTTTCAGAGTAAGGTTTTTTGAATCAGAGAAGAAGAGCCGACCCAAGCTAAAGAGAGCTGACTCCTTGAGTTCAAGATTTTCAAGATTCAAGTTCGATCCGACCCAAGCTGCAAAGAGCTGACTCGTCCAGAGTGACATTCTACGCCCTGAGACAAAGAGCCACTGCATTGAAGAAATGGCGACTTGACCTATTGACTCGAAGGATCTGAGTTGACTCGAAGGAATCCGAGCCGACTCGAATGTTGCTTCCATGTATCTAACGGCTAGTTCCAGAATTTATTTTTGAATGCCAAAAAGTGCTCCAACGGTCAAAAATCATTCCCCAACGGTCTGCAATGGCTAGAACTACCTTAGAATGTTGGAAGACTTTAAATTTGAAGGATTTAAACTATCTAAAAGCAATTAAGAAGAGAGTTCAAAAAGAAAAAGAGAGAGAGCTTCATTGAATATCCAACCAACCACTAGAGATAGAGCACAAGAGCGTTCAAGTCTGCATTCAAGCCTTCAACAACTCTGATCTAAAGCTTGAATCAACTTTGGAAGAAGCCACTGAAGACATTAAAGCTTATTCAAGTGCATTCAAGTGGACTTTCAACGAGCTGCACCGGCAACTATCCGACAACTTGAGTTTGTCATTTATTATTGCATTTATTTTCAATTTAATCTTTGAATTGTTGGGTTATTGGTGAGCCTGGTTGAAAAACCAAATAGGTTTTTAGTGAGCCTTATTAAAACCAAGGTTTAGGTTCTTGGTGATCCTATGAAAACCAAGTTAGGTTTCTTTGGTGAGCTTGTTAAAACCAAAGGGTGTTGGGTTTTCTTTGGTGATCCCGTAAAACCAAAGTATAGAGGTTTTGGATTGTGATCCTATAAAAAATCCTACTGTATTCGGGTGTGAATATAGTGGAAATCCCAAGTGGTATCTTGGATAGTGGACGTAGGAGATGGGTTGCTCCAAACCATTATAAATTTGGTGGGTTTGTGTTATGGTTTCTCTACTATGTTTAGCTTTTGCATTTTATAACTTTATCACAGCACCTACCACATGCAAAGGATTTTGAAATTGCATATTATTTGTGTAAATTTTTTAAATTCCCAATTCACCCCCCCACTTGGGTAGCCACCAGGCAACATGACCTCAGATGGAGGGCTCACCCCATGAGCTTGACCCTGGCTAGGAGCTAACCTTGACGAGAGGGCTGGCTTTATGAGCTTTGCTTCGGTCTGTAGCTAACCTAAGACGGAGGGCTCATCCCGTGAGCCTAACACCAGCTAGGAGATGACCTCGATAGGGGGCTCGCTTCGTGAGCTTGACCCCGGCCGGGAGCTGACCTTGACATTCCACCAGGGGCCATGTCTAGGTGGTAGTCCCCACCCATGCGGCTACTGGCTGGCGGTTGTGTAGCTCCACATGTTGCCCAGAAATGGAGCCCAAGAGGGGGGTGAATTGAGTCTTCCAAAAATTAAAATAATAATGTGTAGGCATTGTAATGTTTGTGAACAATGTGATTAATATACTAAAGTATATGCAGCGAAAAATAATAAATAGAGTGCAGGAACTAAAGTGCAAGTAATAAAAGGAGATAATCATACACAAACACCGAGTTTTATAGTGGTTCGGTGCACTCCAAGCACCTACATCCACTTCCTAAGGTTTTCTTGGGAATTTTCATTCTAATCTCTTCAAAGATTGCAGCCGACTTATTTTCCAAGGCTCATAAGTCAAAACCTAAGTTCGTTTTATCACCTAGGCTCACCAACAAACCTTATAACTTGTTTTGGCTTCGGGCTCACAAGTAAAACACTAGTTTGTTTTGTACCATTGGCTCACTAACAACCTTACAACCTACTTTCAAGACCCTTGAAAGCTTGGTCAAACAATAATAAATTTAGAATATAAGAATTTAAACACATTCAAACTCTTTTCTAGATTGAAATGAGAAATCTTTGAAGCTCTTGATAATTGCTTGATGTGACTTGACTTAGGAATCTTCTCAAGAACACTTTTGGAAAGATGAAATGAAAGGAGTGTAGGCTTTTTCAGAGAAATCTCTCCTTTTTAGCTTTTGGAAGTGGAGTTCTTGAAGAATGTCTTTGTCACTTGGATATTTTCTTGCTTCTCTTTCTTCTCTTGCTTCATGAATGAGTTTGGTGAAGCTTAAAAACATCAAAAACATCCAAAAAGCCGTTTAAGACCGTTAGGGATCAAAAACTAGTTGTAAGGAGCTGAAAACATCAATTCAGGCTATTAGTAAATAGATCCATTGAAGCTGTTAGAACCCGAGTGTGACACTTTTCTGTCAGGTATCGACACTTGGCTTTTAGATGTCAACACATGGTTTTCAGGTGTCGACACTTGATCTTCCAAGTGTTGACACTTGATTCTCAGGTGTCGACACTTGACACAAAATTTCTCCAAAGGCTTGTTCTGTATATTCAAAAAATCTCAGGCCTTGAGTCGATACTTGGAATTCTAAGTGTCGACACTTGAGTTTCAGGTGTTAATACTTGAGTTTTGAGTGTCAACACTTGACATGCCATGAAATGTTTCTGCATGCCAAATGCTGAAGTGTCAACACTTGGGCTTCAAGGTGTCGACACTTGGTTCTGCAATTTTCAAAAATAAGTGCCAAACATGCCAAAAACATAAAGATTTTCAATGAAACTTAAATGCAATATATATAAATAATAATTAAACCCGTTTGTGGTCTTTATCAATGGAGAAGACTTCTTAAGTCATAAAAAATGCTTTGCTTCCAAAAGCATGCCATAATACTCTAGTTTTGAGAATTTGAGGTGCTTGAAACCTAAAAACTCATAACTATAATTGAATCATTAGTACAAAATATGTACACAACATTTTGTTAATCATCAAAATCATGGGATAGAGCCAACAATCTCCCCCTTTTTGATGATGACAAAACCTTAAGTAAATAAGCATTTAAATTCAATTTTGACATTATATCCCATAAGTATGAACTTGAAACTTATTCAATGCAATTCAATGAAGGAGATGTTTCAAATAGATATTGAAATCAACATTCTCTCCCCCTAAGAAATTTAAAGTATGAAACATTTCAAAAATTGAAAAAAATGCTTGTAAATAATATCTACTCCCCCTTTTTATCAACATTCAACATATATATATCAAAAGAGGAGTAAGCTCCCCCTAAATTAATGTATTAGTCCATGATGCAGTTGGTATCAGAGCTGAAAATGAGATTATATTATCAAGAAATCCAACAAGTATCAGAGCAAATGCATAGAGTTGGGAGTAAAATAAAAAAAATAAACTTTTTAATAAAATACATAGTTCAGTACAACACTTAACTATTACAAGAGTTATATAAATGTAATCATGTTTTCAGCAACAAAAATTGTTGTTAGTGATACAACAATACTGAAACATGATACAAGATGAGTAAAACAGTCAAGATAAGTAATACAACAAGATATAAAAGTAACAAAGAATAAGATAAACATCTATGAGGCTACTCCTCATCAGATAGAAGCTTAAAAAAGATAGGGGCACTAATCCTGGACCAGGGTGCTAGGGCTTTAGGTGGCTAAAGTATTTTATGGCTCCTAGTCTGGGTGGAAGGTCCATGAGCGGGTACAACCCTGGATGATCTGGTTAATGGGGGAGATAGAATCTCATTAGGTGCTTCAAAAGCAGTAGTAGAGTTAATCTGATCAGTTGGAGAAGGGATCATAGGAGTAGCTGGAGTCTGAGACTCTCTGCTAAATAGCTCATACTGACCAACTAGGTCCATGCTACCATCTGAACTACCACTACCATCACCATCAGCTATGCCTCTATCACAATCATCGTCGCCATCACCACCATGAGTAGGATCATGAGAATCTGGGTGATCGCCATCATCATCAACAGGTGGAGGAGGGGGTGGATCAGCTGGTCCAGAAGATCTTGAAGGCAGTAAAGTTCTTAACATCTCCTCGATATGTGTGAATCTGGCTTCCATCATCCTCTAAACATTAGTGAGCTGCTCAAGAGTGTGGGCATGAAGTCCCTCAATCTCGATCCTCAGCTGAGTAGTTCGAACTCCCAGTCCGATCATCTCGCTCTGAAGCTCAGTAAACTGATGATGTGCATGCTCCTCAAAGGATGAAACAGTATCTGACGGAGGAGCAGAAAGTGTAACTACTGGTGAAGGTGTCACTAGCACTGGCTCTGGCTCTGCTATTGGTGCTACCCTGAGAGGTGTAACTGATGGCCCTAATGGCCCGGCCTCAACCTCTCGTAACTCATCTGGTGTGGTATGCATGATGAGGATGCAATCATGTGACTCTAAAGGAGATTAACCAAAATTTAACTAGCAATTCTTACTTGCATATGAGTGATTCAACATATAAGATCAAGGAGATCTAAATAAGAAACCCTAAATGCTTATACTTAAACCCAGCTAGGAGGACTATCAAAATATTAAAGAAATAGGACAAGATTAGAATTCGCACACAAGTCAAGCTATCCCTATTTAATGATCCCGATCTTAAAAGACTAGGAGTTCAAGCATTGAAATCTCAAGCATAAGGGATTCGCTCTTAAGGTTCTCAAATGAAAGATCATACCACATAAGATGGGCCATCTAACTTTCTGGTTTATAGCAAGTAATCCTTCCTCCTGGATCTGGAACCTAGAGAACCCTGCAACAAAGAAACCAAGATGATTAGAAGCTTAATTAGAAATGAGAAGATTGATGGAACTCAAAATGAGAGTTTGTTGGAAATGATCCTTGGCGCCATGGTGGAAGCTTGTGTGGGTGTTGATCTTCTTCTTGTGAGGATGTCCTTAATTCGCCTTGAAGGAAGAGGATTGCTTGGAAGATGAAGAGTAAAAGAGAAGGATTAGGGAGAAGAAATGATGGAGGAGAGGAAGAGGTTCACTTAGGCACAAAGATCCACATAGGCACATAGAAACACATAGAGAATTTCTAAAAAAATTGTATTCATTCATCCATTCCTCTTTACAATGGGCATCCAAGGCTTTAAATAAAGCCTCACAAATTTTGAAATCTCAAATCCCCAAACAAGTTGAGTAATATAAGGGGAGAGGGCTGATTTTCTTGCTTGAAATCCTCCTTGGCCAACTTCCTTGAATTTGAACTTGGGATGGTGCCCTCTTGTGGTGAGGTGGCATGTGAGGTGGCATGTGGTCCCCTCTTGACATGGCATGTGGTCCCAAGTTGAGGTGGCGCAAGTGATGTGGCATGTGGTCCCCAATTGAGTTGGCTTTGGTCTTGATTTGGGGTATACATTGTGAGTCTTCTTTAGGCTTGATGCTAGTTGACCCATTTGGATTGGACTAAGACTAGACCCGACATGGACTCGACTTACATGATTATTTTGAACTCAAAAGAAAGATTACAGGACCCAACATGGACTCGACTTACATGATTCTTTTGGACTCAAAATAAAGAAATGTTACCGGACTCTCTAGTCCAACCATAAAGATTCGGAATGGGCTTGAATTGGTTGGAGTCTCTTTCTGATTCTGGTGCCCGCACCAATTCTCCCCGGGTGGGAGGAACTCGACCCTGTCGAGTGATAAGTTTCTAATATATCCGGGTCGATTTGTTGTAGGTCCTCTTTGGTGATCCAGGAATCTTCAGATTCAGGACGTCCTGGCCATCGAACCAGATAGCGTTGGTAGCCCTTATTTCTAGTAGTGATGATCTGGTCATTCAAGATCCTTTCAATTCTTTCCTTTCGCTCAGGAATATTTGGTGGTGGACACTCAATTGGCATTTCACTCTCAAGAGAAGTGTTAGGACCAAAAGGTTCATCCGGTATCAATGCAAGTTCCTTGTATTCTTTCAGATCGGAAACATTAAATGTAGAACTAATGCCATAACTAGGTGGTAAGTCTACTACATAAGCATTATGTCTAATTTTCTTTATTATTTTGAAGGGTCCGGCTCCCCGGGCATGGAGTTTCTTCATAGTTCCCGGAGGAAACCTTTCTGGTTTAAGCCTAATCATTATAGAGTCTCCTTCATTAAATTCCTTTAACCGTTTATGTGAATTTGCCATATGCCTATAGAGTTCATTGCTTGTTTGAATCTTCTGACTAATCTCCTTGTGCAAACCCTTAACATGCTATGCATATGACTCAGCAGACTCAGATATTCGTGTATGTACTGGTAATGGAATTAGGTCTAAAGGTTTCCTAGGTCTGTATCCATGGACCACTTCGAATGGACTTTTCCTAATAGACCTATTAATCGAACTGTTGTAGGCAAATTCAGCGCGAGGAAGTAGTAAGTCCCAATTTCCTAGGTTGTCGCCGACTAAACATCTTAAGAGATTTCTTAAGCTTCGGTTTACTACTTCAGTTTGGCCATCGGTTTGAGGATGATAGGCCGTAGAGAATTTCAGCTTAGTACCTAACATGTGCCAGAGGGTTTTCCAGAAGTAGCTAATGAACTTGACATCTCTATCTGACACAATGGTCTTGGGTAAACCATGAAGCTTAACCACCTAATCTAAGAAAAGCTTGGCCACTTTCGAAGCATCTAAAGTTTGAGAACACGGGATGAAGTGCGCCATTTTGGAGAAACGATCGACAACCACAAAAACAGAGTCATGTTTCCTAGAAGTTTTAGGTAGACCTACCACAAAATCCATACTGATATCTTGCCATGGACCATCAGGGATAGGTAAGGGCGTGTACAGACCGGTGTTCTGTCTTTGCTATTTTGCAACAACACAGGTCCGACACTGAGCTACGATCTGGGCAACGTTCTTTTTATGACCAGGCCAAAAAAATTGTTCTTCCATTGCTAGGATGGTTTTGTTCTTGCCAAAATGTCCTGCTAAACCTCCAGCATGGACTTCCCAGATCAGAAATTCCCTAACAGAGGTCTTGGGAATACACAACTGATTTCCTTTGAAAAGGTATCCATCTAACAGTGTATAATCACTAGGCTCACTAGATGGTCTTTGTTGGAGGGATTGATAGATGTGACCAAAATCAGGACATGTGGGATATTCATCTTTCAATCTATCGAACCCTACTACTTCAGTGTTCACAGAGGTTAACAACATAGAACGGCGGCTCAACGCATCAGCAACCCTATTTTCAGTACCGGCACGATGTTTCAAAACGAGCATGTAAGCTTGTATGAATTCTACCCATTTCCCGTGCCTAGGGTTTAATTTCTTTTGAGAACTAAGGAACCTAAGAGCTTCGTGATCAGAGAACAGGACAAACTCATGGGGTAGAAGATAATGCCTCCAAAATCGTAGAGCTTGAACTACAGCATACAGTTCCTTATCATACGTGGAATACCTTAGTCTCGCCTCATTTAACTTTTCACTGAAGTATGCTACTGAGTGATTCTCTTGACTCAAAACACCTCCAATTCTGACCCCAGAAGCATCACAAGCAACCTCAAACACCTTGGTAAAATCGGGTAACCTTAAGACAGGTGCTTGTGTCATTTTCTCCTTAATTGTTAGGAAGGCCTTACCTGCTGCTTTAGTCCACTCGAAATTTCCCTTCCTAATACAATCAGTGATTGGAGCCACTATCGTACTGAACCCTTTAATGAATCTCCTATAGAAGGTGGCTAAACCGTGGAAACTATGGGCATCATGGATATTCTTGGGTACAGGCCACTCTACTATTGACTTAATTTTCGCAGGGTCAGCGGACACCCCTTCAGATGTGACTACGAATCCTAAGAAGATAACTCTATTTGTCAGGAAATCACACTTCTTGATATTGGCATAGAGACTATCTTTTCTCAGGACTTGACAAACTTGCTTTAGGTGGGTTAAGTGGTCTGCCTTTGTTTTGCTATATATAAGTATATCATCAAAATAGACCACTACAAATCTTCCGATAAAAACCTTTAACACCTGATTCATTATTCTCATAAAAGTGCTGGGTGCACTGGACAGACCGAATGGCATGACTAACCACTCATATAATCCATCTTTAGTCTTAAAAGCGGTCTTCCATTCGTCTCTAGGCCTAACCCTAACCTGGTGATAGCCACTTTTTAGGTCTATCTTGGAAAAAATTGTCGATCCAGCTATCATATCTAACATGTCGTCTAATCTTGGGATTGGGAATCTATACTTTACAGTGATCTTATTAATGGCATGGCTATCTATACACATCCTCCAGGTGCCATCTTTTTTAGGGGTCAGCAGAGCAGGGACTGCACATGGACTTAAGCTTTCCTTAATAAACCCCTTCCTAAGAAGTTCACCAACTTGCCTTTGCAGTTCCTGGTGTTCAGTTGGATTCATCCTATAGTGAGGCAAATTAGGTAAAGTCGCTCCAGGGATTAAATCTATTGCGTGTTGTATGTCTCTTAAAGGTGGGAGGTTATCGGGGAGATCTTCTGGAAACACATCCTCAAATTCTTTCAATAATTGGACCACCTCTTGAGGGTGTTCTACAGGGCTGTGGTCCTTAATTTCCTTAGCAGCTACTACCCAAATAGGTGCTCCTTCCATGATATCTTGCTCTAATTCATTTGCACCTATTAAATTTAATCCAGTCTTCTTATCTTTCAAGCTGCTAGCTCCTCTCTTGACATTATCCTTAGGCTGGGTTGGATGAATGACAATTTTCTTGCCATTGAAATTAAAAGCACAGGAGTTTGATCGACCAAAGATGGTCACATCATGATCAAACAGCCATGGCCTGCCTAAGATGATGCTACTTACCCCCATAGGAAGCACATCACACCAGATCTTTTCCTGATAGGATTGAAGCTGGACTTGAACCTGACATCATGACTTGATTGGTATAGAAGTTGAATCGATCCATGACACCTTATATGGATTGGGATGTGGTACAACGGGTAATCCTAGACTTTTGGCTGCGTTAGTGGAAATGGCGTTGACACAGCTTCCACTATCGATGACAATCTTACAGACCTTTTCTCCTATCCTAACAAATGTGTGTAGGATGCTAGTTCTACGCTAGTCTTCTTGCTCCTTGGTCTGTGTCATGAAACGTCTCACAACTCCTAGCAAATCTGATGAGTCTATGTTCTCTTCATCTCCTTCATACTCATCAGCCAAGCAATCCCCTGCTTCATAAACCTCCTCTTCATCATTCTCCAGGGGTTCTGATTCACCTTCTTCTGCCTCCCCTATATGTGAAGCTCTAGAGGGACATTGGCTCACGAAATGACCTGGTTTACGACACTTATAGCAGACTCGCTTCCTCTCATCTCGAACTTCAGGGCTCTTTCCTTTGGCTTCTCTAGGAATTGGGGGAATGGCAGGGTTGTGCCTAGGGGTTGGATTTGAGCTGGATCTTGGTCTATTGGTTGTACCAGGGACTGAACTAGGCCTGCTAACAGGAGGGTTAAACCTAATAGGTTCAGGTCGTCTAAATGTAGCTCTCCTTTGAAACCTCTCATAGTCCGTGGCAACTTGGTATGCCTGTCTAAATCATGGACTTCCCTTAAAAATAGTTCCCTTTTATATCATCATTCAACCCTGATCTAAACCTTGATAAAGTGGCTGCTTCAGACTTGACTACGTTGCATCGCATCACAAACTCATCAAATTTAGCAACGTATTCAGAAACGGTCTTGTTACCCTGTGTCAATCGTTGCCACTGATCTAATAACCTTTGCTGATAAGACATAGGCAAATATTTCTCTCTAAGTTTCCTCTTCATATCTCTCCATGTTGCTATAGGTAAATCTCCCCTCTGCCTTGATATGCATTCTACGTTTCCCCAATATAACCGAGCCTAACGAACTAGTCTGATTTTGGCAAACTTTAATCTTCTCTCTTCAGACATATCATACCAGTCAAAATACTGGTCCACGTCAGCCTCCCAGTCTGTGTACACCTTAGGATCTAAGTTTCCCTCAAAGGTTGGTGCATCTAGACGGATGTTCCTTAGGGCCCGATCATCCTGATCAAAAGTATCATAGTGAGGCCTTCTAGGAGGTGGCTCTGGAGTATGATCAACATAATCCTGATGCGGTCTTCTTTGAATTGGGTCAAGTGTGTGTTCCTATCGTTGGGCTCTAGGATGAACTGAAGGTAATCTGGGTGAAGGTGGTTCAGTTGGGGTCAACCTAGCTTCTTCTAGGATTCCTACCCTTTCCTCGAACTGAACAAATTTAGCATCCAAACGGTCCATCTTCTCGATCATAGTTCTCATAAGGCTTTCCATACTAGTATCCATGGATGAACTAGGTTGGGCTTGTGAAGGGTGGTAAGGTGTGCCTGACCTAGTTGTCATGCAAACAATTAGACTCAGACCCGAACTACGAGTTTTCTAAACCGGTTAGTCCAAATAAACTGAGTTGACTAGATACAATCAAATCAACAGCTACTCTCTTCCACTGGCCAGTTAGGAGGTGGGTCTGTGGGAGGTTCCCCCAGCTTTCACTGGGTCCTAATTAAAAACCACAAGAACCGCTTAGGCTTGAGCCACTTAACCTCTATCCTTGACACCAGCTTTCAATAATAGATGAAGAAATGGGATGCACAAGCTTTCCCAAATGAATTGAACTGGACCTAGAGTTCCAAGCTAGTTGCCTAATCAAGGTGGCAAGCTAGATTGTAGTAACTCTATACTTGGCCAGGTTTTAGAACAAGGGGAGTGTGAGATCCTGTCTCTGGCCTACCTAGGCCCGGTGGAATTGGCCCGATAGACAGATCAGCACCCAAGCCCTTAGTCCCAATTCTAGACACCAAGTAATAGGGCACACACAAGACTAGTTGACACAATGAGTTGACAATAACCCGGGCTCGACCAAATTGATGTTCCTAACCCACTAGGGAAATTAATGTCTAATCAATTTTAGTTAGGAATTGGGTCGATATGCAATTTGGTGATTTTTGGGCTAGGGACAGGTGATGAAATCCTGACCCTATGTCAATTTCATGCCCTTAATTTGATTTGTCATGAGATGCATGCAAATTTCAAATTTCAGGTGCAGAAGTAGTGTGTTGCAGTTTAAAAGTGGTGTTGATAAGTGTAGAAAAAAATGTCAGAAAAATCTAAAAAAATCATAGAAAACTCCTAACTTCTAGATGACATACCAGATGAAACAAAAATTCAAAATAAAATCTATACTATTCTAGACAGATTCTGAAATGAAGATAATGAAAAGGAACAGAACAGAACAGAAATCCTAATAACACTGATGGACTGCAAAAATTTTCATTTTTTTTGTAAATTTTTTCTCAGATTGGAATTTAAAATGGTGATAAGCAACTTAAAATGGAGCAGGAAAAAAAATATTCCAACGAGGAATGTGATACTTGCCTTTGGAGTTGCAGGCGGATTACAGTCAGCCTACAGAAAATACAGCAAGCAGAAAAACAGAACGTGCCCAATGCAAAATTCACAAATGAAATCTAAGAAGTCCTTTGGCTTTCTTTTTCATGGGTCAATCATAATGGCACCCTGACACGCCTTAGGAGATCCCCGTGGAATGGGAAGAGAGGGTGTTTAAACCCTACTTTCTCCTAAGACCGGACGGCCTGGTAACGCCCCCGATCCAAGTACTTCAAGGACTTAATGCTATGCAATCAGGAACTTATTCTACCATGCTCTGATACCAAGAATGGTGTGGTATGCATGATGAGGATGCAATCATGTGACTCTAAAGGAGATTAACCAAAATTTAATTAGCAATTCTTACTTGCATATGAGTGATTCAACATATAAGATCAAAGAGATCTAAATAAGAAACCCTAAATGATTATACTTAAACCCAGCTAGGAGGACTATCAAGATATTAAAGAAATAGGACAAGATTAGAATTCACACACAAGTCAAGCTAGCCCTATTTAATGATCTCGATCTTAAAAGACTAGGAGTTCAAGCATTGAAATCTCAAGCACAAGGGATTCACTCTTAAGGTTCTCAAATGAAAGATCATACCACATAAGATAAGCCATCTAACTTTCTGGTTTGTAGCAAGTAATCCTTCCTCCTGGATCTGGAACCTAGAGAACCCTGCAACAAAGAAACCAAGATGATTAGAAGCTTAATTAGAAATGAGAAGATTGATGGAACTCAAAAGGAGAGTTTGTTGGAAATGATCCTTGGCGCCATGGTGGAAGCTTGTGTTGGTGTTGATCTTCTTCTTGTAAGGATGTCCTTAATTCGCCTTGAAGGAAGAGGATTGCTTGGAAGATGAAGAGTAAAAGAGAAGGATTAGAGAGAAGAAATGATGGAGGAGAGGAAGAGGTTCACTTAGGCACAAAGATCCACATAGGCACATAGAAACACATAGAGAATTTCTAAAAAAATTGTATTCATTCATCCATTCCTCTTTACAAGGGGCATCCAAGGCTTTAAATAAAGCCTCACAAATTTTGAAATCTCAAATCCCCAAACAAGTTGAGTAATATAAGGGGAGAGGGTTGATTTTCTTGCTTGAAATCCTCCTTGGCCAACTTCCTTGAATTTGAACTTGGGATGGCGCCCTCTTGTGGTGAGGTGGCATGTGAGGTGGCATGTGGTCCCCTCTTGACATGGCATGTGGTCCCAAGTTGAGGTGGCGCAAGTGATGTGGCATGTGGTCCCCAATTGAGTTGGCTTTGGTCTTGATTTGGGGTATACATTGTGAGTCTTCTTTAGGCTTGATGCTAGTTGACCCATTTGGATTGGACTAAGACTAGACCCGACATGGACTCGACTTACATGATTATTTTGGACTCAAAAGAAAGATTACAGGACCCAACATGGACTCGACTTACATGATTCTTTTGGACTCAAAATAAAGAAAGGTTACCGGACTCTCTAGTCCAACCATAAAGATTCGGAATGGGCTTGAATTGGTTGGAGTCTCTTTCTGATTCTGGTGCCCGCACCATCATCCTCCTCATCTAGCTCCTGACCAGACTCTCTGTGCACCCATCTGCCAGCCTGTCTCCTATAGCCCATGTGATATAGAGATCTCTCGTCATATACATCAGTATGAAGAATCTCCTTGGAGGCCTCCTCCTCCAAGGGTATACCATAAGCACGAAATATGCGAGTCAATCCCATGCCGTAGAGCAAACAGTGTCTTCGCTGAGTGGCTGCATCCCTCATCTGAAGTAAAATGAAAGCTGGAAGGTCAACTGTAATCCTCCGAGACAAACAAACCATGAGCATAAGCTCTCGCTCAGTAATAAAATCGAATCTACTTATCTTTGGGAGCAAAATATGGGTGATAATATGGTGAAGGAGCCTCATCTCTACTGAGGCTATTTCACGGTGACCACTACCACACCACGAATGTCATCACTCTCCAGAATGCACTGATAGGCCTCCACACGATCATCAATAGAATACGCCATGATCCCTCGATGGGGAATATCCCATATCCTGCTCAATACTATCTCATCTATTGGAATATGGACTCCTTTGACTGTGGCATGCCAGGCTAACCTGCTACAATCCAAACTACCGTAAAACTCTCTAATCAGGTGGGGATAATACCTCTCTATCATAGTACAGAAGGGAACTAAACCCGCAGACTCGAGAAGCTCATGCAGTTTGAAGCCTTGATGATCAAAAAATTCGAGATCAACATGACGTCCCGCAGTGATCACCTTCCCCAAAACCCTCTCTGCTGAAAGAGAAGGCGGGGGAACAGTCTACTCAGACTGTTGCTGCTGACGACTATCATCCCGAGCTTTGGTTATTCTTTCAGCTGAGCTCTGACCAAATTTTCATTTAAAAGCCAACTTCTTCCTTGGTCCCATAATCTCCAACAGATGAAAGAGAGAGGAAGGAGATGAAACTAAGGAAGGCAATAGTCCAACTGAAAGAAACTACAGGAAAGAGGAGGGATATTACCAAAAATGGAAGTAAAGATAAGCTTGTTCCATAAAACAACCGAATAAGAAAAAATAGGAAACGATGGGAGCAAAAACGAAAGAGAAGAAATGAGGGAAAATAGAAAACGGGAAAGAAATGGGGGGTTTGGCCGAAGGAAGGATGAACAGAGAGGGAGAAAAATGGAGAAAGTGGCCATGAACCGCAACAATCCAAACAAAAACTGAATAGAATCGGTCCGCAAAGTGGAAGTAGCAAGAACAAGAACATGATCCCAAAATCAATGAAAAATTGGAGATAAAATGGGAAGAAAATGAACAAATCGGAGAATCACGGACAAGCAACAGTGATTTCACAGTTTAAATGAAGAAAAGAGGGATAAGATTACCCGAATTCGAAGGGACAATGGTGGAAAAGCACTATTTCGGCGGTTGGAGTACCATAGGGGACCACTAGGGCTCAAGGGAAAAGAGGGAAATAAAAAATAAAAGGGTTCAGACAAGCCCTAAAATTCTGAAATTTCTACGTGAGTGTCGACACTTCGATTTTCTCAAGTGTCGACACTTTGTCAGGTGTCGACACTTTGTCAGGTGTCGACACTTCGCCAAAATCCAAGTGTTGACACTTGCCCAAGAAATTTCCAAGAAAAATTCAAAAAAATTTGCAAAATATCAAAGGACATTTTGAAAAGATTTGGGAGTCAATAAAAGTGATTTTGAGCAAAAATAAATTAGGTAGAGTGAATATTGAAAGAGTTCTAAGAGAATGGGTCAATAATTCCTAACTCTCTTCTAATCATACAAAATCTCTTTTCACTTAAGATTTGGTAAACAAATCAGCTAGTTGATCATCAATACATACAAATTCAAGCATCACATTAGAGTTTTGCACATGATCTCTTATGAAATGATGTCTTATTTCAATGTATTTACTTCTTGAATGTTGCACAGGATTCTTAGTTAGATTGATTGTACTAGTATTGTCACATCTTATGGGTGTCTTAATTAGTTTAATGCCAAAATCTTCGAGTTGTTGTTTGATCCATAGGATTTGAGCACAACAGCTTCCAGCTACTATATATTCGACTTTAGCCATAGATAGAGCAACCGAATTTTATTTTTTACTACTCCATGAGATCAAATTAACCCCAAGAAATTGATAGGTTCTGCTAGTACTTTTCCTATCAAGTTTACATCCAATAAAATCAGCATCAAAATAAGCAATCAATCCAAATGAAGAATCCATAGAGTACTAAAGACCAATATCAATTGAGCCAGACGATATATAAGAATACGTTTAACAGCCAAAAGATGAGACTCTTTAGGGGCAGACTGATATCTTGCACATATGCAAACACTGAACATAATATCTAGCCTACTAGCAGTTAAATACAATAATAAGCCAATCATTCCTCGATAAAACTTTTTGTCTATAAGCTTACCTGATTCATCTTTGTCAAGCTTACAAGAGGAGCTCATTAGTGTACCTAATAGCTTGGTGTTCTCCATCTCAAACTTCTTTAGTATTTCTTTTATATACTTAGCTTTGTTGATGAAGATCCCCTCTTTGGTTTGCTTTATCTGGAGTCCGAGAAAGAAGTTAAGTTCTCCCATCATGCTCATCTCGAACTCACCCTACATTAGCTTTACAAACTCTTGACAAAGAGATTCGTTAGTAGCACCAAATATGATATCATCCATATAAACTTGTACTACTAAGAGATCATCATTCTTCTTTTTCAAAAACAAAGTAGTATCTACATTACCTTTAGTAAAATCATTTTTGAGCAAGAAAGAACTTAAACGATCATACCAAGCTCTTGGAGCTTGTTTCAAACCAAACAAAGCTTTATGAAGTTTAAAAACATGGTTTGGAAATTCATGATTTTCAAAACTGGGTGGTTGTTCAACATAAACTTCTTCTTCAATAAAACTATTTAAAAAGGTACTTTTGACATCCATTTGAAATAATTTAAAATCCATAAAACATGCAAAAGCCAACAATAGCCTAATTGCCTCAAGTCTAGCAACAGGAGCAAAGGTTTTACCAAAATCAATCCCTTCCTCCTGATTGTATCCTTTGGCAACTAGTCTAGCTTTATTTCTTGTAACAATTCCATTTTTATCAAGTTTATTTCTAAAAATCCATTTTGTACCAATTATTGAGACATTAGAAGGTCTATCTACCAAAGTCCAAACATTATTTCTTTTAAATTGATTAAGTTCATCTTGTATAGCATTAATCCAATTGCAATTATTTTCAGCTTTTTCAAAAGTTTTAGATTATATTTGAGATACAAATGCTAAATAATCACAAAAATTCCTAAGAGATGAGCGAGTACTTACACCTTTTGATGGATCACCAATGATAAGTTCTTTGAGGTATCCATGAGCATACCTCCATTCTTTAGGTAGAGAATTAACTGTAGATGTGTTTTCATCTCCTTGTGCTTGATCTCTTTCGTTGTAATCTTGCTCCTTGGTGGGTTCTTCATTGTTATTCACTTCTTCATTTCTATTGATACATGTTTCATTATCAAAAACATCTTCTTTTCTAGAAGATTTTTGGTTAGCTTCATCAAATACAACATCGATGGATTCTTCAATAATAAATGTCCTTCTGTTGAAGATCCTGTATGCCTTGCTAGATGTAGAGTAGCCTAAAAAGACACCCTCATCTGACTGAGCATCAAATTTTCTTAGATTATCCTTGCCATTGTTTAAGATGAAACAACGGCATCCAAAAACTCAAAAATATTTGATTGAAGGTTTTCTACCCTTCCAAAGATCATAAGGGGTTTTCTTTAAAATAAGTCAGATTAAAATATGGCTTAAAATATAACATGTAGTGTTTATGGCTTCCGTCCAAAAATATCTAAGTGGGTCATTCTCACAAAGCATGGTGCATGTCATTTCTTCAAGAGTTCTATTTTTCCTTTCTATCACCCCATTTTGTTGAGGTATCCTAGGTACAGCTAAATTGTGATGAATACCATTTTCATTACAAAACTTATCAAACACAGAATTTTCAAATTTGATTCCATGGTCACTTCTCAAAGATATAATAGAAATACTTTTTTCATTTGAAACTCTTTTATATAATCTAATAAATGCAGAAAATGTTTCATCTTTGTGTGCTAAAAACATGATCCATGTAAAACGTAAGAAATCGTCTACAATAATTAGACCATACTTCTTACCTCCTAAACTAGATATTCTAGTTGGCCCAAAGAGGTCCATATGAAGTAATTCTAAGGGTCTAGATATAGAGACTACTCTTTTTGGTTTAAAAGATGATTTAGTTTTTTTTCTAAGTTGGCAAGCACTACAAATCTTGTCTTTTTCAAAACTAAGTTTTAGCAAATCTTTTATCAAATCCTTTTTGCTAAGTTTTGAAATCAAATGCATACTAATATGTCCTAGTCTACGATACCAAAGCCAAGTAGTTTCATTAATCTTGGCTTCCATTGCCACTAGGCATTGACCATTTTGAACAGGAAGATCATCAAGATTAACCATATAAATATTGTCATGCCTATGACCAATGAACTTGATGCCATTGTCATCTAAACTAGAAACAATGCACATTGAAGATTTGAAAACAACTTTAAAATCCTTGTCACAAAATTGACTAATGCTAGGTAAATTATGTTTCAAACCATCAACATACAAAATATTATCAATGTAAGTAGAAGGGGTGATATGATCTTTACCAATTTTGACAATCTTGCCCTTTCCATTATCACCAAATCTTACATTACCAATATTCTGATATTCAAGTGATGAGAACTGCTCCACATCTCCAGTCATGTGCCTTGAGCAACCATTGTCGAGGTACCACATTCTTCTTTTATTGGTTGCAAGGCACACCTACGATGAAAATCAGGTGGAGACTTTAGATTCCCAAGTCATCATGGGTCCTTTTAGATTAGTGGTAATGGTTTTTTTTGGAACCCAAACTTTTTTAACTTTGCTAATTTTTCTTTTATTACACAAGTAAGATTTATGTCCTACAATACCACAAGTATAGCAAGTAATAGAAGATGATGCAGGCATAATAAAATTCTTGAAAAACTTTTACTGTTTTTGGATTTTAAAACCTAAACCGGCTTTGTTAAAAATAGCCCTTTGATTATTTAAAAGCATGTTCAATTTTTCAAAACTGTATATAAATTTTTCAACAAATGGTTTTAATTTTTCAAGTTCTTTGTACTTTTTATTTTCTTGCAAAATCTCATTTTCTGTTTTGTAAACTTTTCAGTTGAAATAAAAGAATTTTTTTTTCAAATCTTCTTTTTCTTTTTCAAGAAGACAAACTTTATCATTCAACTTTTTATTTTCTTGAAGCAAGCAATTATTTTCAATTAAATACTTGTCATTTATTTTTGCCAAAACTAGATTTTGCACTTTTAATTCCTTATGCTTCAATTTCAGTTTTTGAAATTCAATGACCAATTCATCAAAAACCTTATGCAATTCATCAAAAGTAAATTTATTTTCGATTTCAGATAGTACCTCATCATTATTGGCCATCAAACAAAAGTTTGCAACCTCTTGCTATTTTTTCTCAGAACTGGAGTCCTCGCTATCACTCCAGGTTGCCATCATAGCCTTCTTTCTTAATCTTCTTCTGCTCTTTTTAAGTAGAGGGTAGTCCATCTTGAAGTGGCACAGTTTCTTGCACTCAAAACATGTGGGCTGCTCCTTCTCTTTCTCTTTGTCCTTCTCTTTGCTAGGCTCTCCTTTTTGAGGTTTCTTCTTGAAGTTATACTTCTTCTTTCTCATGAACCTTCTAAACTTTCTAGTCATAAGAGCCATCTCATCTTCTTCATCATCACTTGACTCCTCTCTTGTGGTGGACTTTAAAGCAATAACTTTCATCTTCTTATCAACATCCACATTCTTTTGCTTTAATGAAAGCTCATATGTCATCAATGAGCCTAACAATTGCTCGAGAGGAAGAGTGTTGACGTCCTTGGCTTCTTCTATAGCAGTCATCTTTGCATCTTATGAAGCCGGAAGAGACCTGAATAGTTTATTGACAAGTTCACCGTTAGATATAATCTTTCTAAACTTCTCATGCTATTCATAATATTAGTGAACCTAGTATACATTTCACTTATAGATTCAGTAGGTTCCATTTTAAACATTTCATATGTGTGAAAGAGCATATTAACTTTAGTTATTTTCACTTGGTATGTACCCTCATGGGTAATCTCAAGTGTGTCCCATATTTTCTTTGCGGAGACATAATTTGAGATTCTATTGAATTCACTTGGATCCAAAAAGTAAAATAATAGATTCATAGCCTTAGCATTAAGCTCTATTTGCCTAATGTCATTCTCATCCCAATCATCTTCCATTTTGGAAGTGAAAATGCCATTAATCAAAATAGTTGGCTGATGAGGACCTTTAACAATAGTCCTCCAAAGATTATAATCAATGGCTTGAATGAATATGCTCATGTGAGTTTTCCAATAAGTGTAATTTATGCCATCAAATAGAGGGGGACGGTTTGATGCTTGACCTTCAACAACATCCATTTCTATTTGGGCTGCCATGATCTTTTACTCAAGATCATTGGACCTACAAGTAAAGTATCGAAGCTCTGATACCACTTGTTGACCATAAATGGAGTCCAAGAGGGGGGTGAATTGGGTCTTTCAAAAATTAAAACAATAATGCACAGGCCTTGTAGTGTTTGTGAACAATGTGATTAATACACTAAAGTATATGTAGCGAAAAATAGTAAATAGAGTACAGGAAATAAAGTGCAAGTAATAAAAGAAGACAATCACACACAAACACCAAGTTTTATAGTAGTTCAGTGCAATCCAAGTACCTACGTCCACTCCCCAAGCTTTCCTTAGAAATTTTCACTATAATCTCTTCAAAGATTACAGCCAACTTGTTTTCCAAGGCTCACAAGTCAAAACCAAAGTTAGTTTTGTCACCTAGGCTCACCAACAAACCTTACAACTTATTTTGGTTCGGGCTCACAAGTAAAATCCTAGTTGGTTTTGTACCTTTAGCTCACCAACAACTTTACAACCTACTTTCAAGACCCTTGAAAGCTAAGTCAAATAATAATAAATTCATAATACAAGAATTTAAACATAATCAAACACTCTTCTAAAGTGGAATGAGGAATCTTTGATGCTCTTGATGATTGCTTCATGTAAATTGACTTTGGAATATTCTCAAGAATACTTTTGGAAAGATGAAATGAAAGGAGTGTAGGCTTTTTTAGAGGAATCTTTCCTTTTTAGCTTTTGGAAGTGGAGTTCTTGAAGAATGTCTTTGTCTCTTGGATAATTTTTTGCTTCTCTTTCTTCTCTTGCTTCATGAATGAGTTTGGTGAAGCTTAAATACATCAAAAACATCCAAAAAGCCATTTACGACCGTTAGAGATTAAAAACTAGCCATTAGGAGCTGAAAAACATCAATTTAGGTTCTCAGAAAATAGATCCATTGAAGCTATTTGAACCCGAGTGTCGACACTTGACTGTTAGATGTCGACACTTGGCTTTCAGGTGTTGACACTTGGTTTCCAAGTGTCGACACTTGAACTTTCAAGTGTCGATACTTGATTCTTAGGTGTCGACACTTGACACAAAAATTCTCCAAAGGCATGTTCTATATTTTTAAAAAATCTCAGGCCTTAAGTCGACACTTGAAATTCTAAGTATCAACACTTGAGTTTCCGGTGTCGACAATTGAGTTCTGAGTATCGACACTTGGTGTTCCATGAAAAGTTTCTACATGCCAAATGCTGAAGTGTCGATACTTGGGCTTCCAGGTGTCGACACATGGTTCTGCAATTTTCAAAAACAAGTGCCAAACATGCCAAAAACATAAAGCTTTTTAATGAAACTTAAATGCAACATATATAAACAATAATTGAACCCGTTTATGATTTTTTTCAATGGAGAAGACTTCTCAAATCATAAAAAATGCTTTGCTTCCAAAGCGTGCCATGATACTCTAGTTTTGAGCATTTGATGTGCTTGAAACCTGAAAGCTCATAACTATAATTGAAACATTAGTACAAAATATGTACTCAACGTTTTGTTAATCATCAAGATCACAGGGTAGAGCCAACACCATGTTAGTGGATGTTGCCACATCAATGCTCACCTCAAACTCTCTGCATTAGCTTTTCAAATTCTTGGCAAAGATTCATTAGTGGCACCAAAGATAATATCATCAACATAGATCTGTATTACTAGAAGATCATCAACCTTTTTCTTTAAAAATAATGTAGTATCAACATGAACTCTAATAAAACGATTTTCAATCAAAAATTTACTAAGTCTCTCATACCATGCATGGGGGACTTGTTTTAAACCAAAAAGTGATTTGTGTAATTTGAAAACGTGATCAGGATATGCATGATTTTCAAAACCAAATGGTTGTTCAACAAAAACTTCTTCAGCTTTATAATCATTTAAAAATGCACTTTTAACATCCATTTGAAATAGTTTGAAATCCATAAAATATGCAAATGCTAAAAATAATCTAATAGCTTCAAGTCTAGCTACTAGAGCAAAGGTTTCATCAAAATCAATTTTTTCTTCTTGATTATAACCCTTAGCTACCAATCTAGCCTTGTTTCTAGTTACTATACCATTTTCATTTAATTTATTTCTATACACTCATTTAGTACCAATTATGAAAGTATTAGTTGGTCTTTCTATTAGTGTCCATACTTTACTTCTTTCAAACTGGTTTAATTATTCTTGCATAGTAATCATCCAGTTTGGGTCTTTTTTAGCTTCTTCAATACATTCAGGTTCAATTTATGAAACAAAAGCATTGTAATCACATTCATTTCTAATAGAGGATCTAGTTCTTAACCCTCTCAATGGATCACCTAAGATTAATTCCTTAGGATGTCCATGAGCATACCTTCATTCTTTAGGTAGATCCTTTGGTGATGATCTTATGGCTTCTTCTTCATTCTTCATGTTTTGATCTTCTTCACTTTCTGTAGTAAGGGGATTATCCAAAGTCAGCTTCTTAAGTCGTTCAATACCTGCACATTCATCAGAAGTATCATCTTTTCTAGAGGATTTGTCAGTAGACTCTTCAAATACTACATGCATGGACTCTTCTACTACAAGGTTCTTTTGTTAAAAACTCTATATGCCTTGCTAGAGTAGAGTATCCTAAGAAAATACCTTCATCTGATTTGGCATCAAATTTGCCTAAATTATCTTTTCCATTATTTAAAATAAAACATCGGCAACCAAAAACCTGAAATTATTTTAAAGTAGATTTTCTTTCTTTTCAAAGCTCATACAAAGTTTTCTTTAAAATTGGCTGAATTAAAATATGGTTTAAAATATAACAAGCAGTATTAATAGCTTCTATCCAAAAATATCTAGGTAAATCATTTTCACAAAGCATTGTACATGCCATTTCTTCTAAAGTATAATTTTTTCTTTCTACCATCCCATTTTGATGAGGTGTTCTAGATGTAGAAAAGTTATGTTCAATTCCTTTCTCATTACAAAAATTTTTAAAATCTTGATTTTCAAACTCAGTTCCATGGTCACTTCGAATACAAATAATTGAAGTACCTTTTTCATTTGAAACATTTCGATAAAACTTCGTGAAAGCCAAAAATGATTCATCTTTATATGCTAAAAATAAAATCCATGTAAATCGAGAGAAATCATCCATTATGACTAGTCCATATCTCTTGCCTCCTAGGCTTGTGGTCCTAGTTGGACCAAAGAGATCTATATGGAGTAGTTCTAGTGGCCTAGAAGTTGAAACCATTTCTTTAGTTTTGAAAGATGTTCTTGTTTGTTTCTCAAATTGACAAGCATCACAAATTTTATCTTTTTCAAACCTAAGTTTTGGTAAATTTTAACTAAGTTCTTTTTTTATAATTTATAAAGTAGATGCATGCTTGTATAATCTAATCTTTTGATGCCAAAGCCAACTAGTCTCTTTAATTGTGGAATTCATGGTAACTAGGCATTCACCATCATGTAAAGATAAATTGTTAAGATCAACAAGATAGATATTTGCATGCCTATTTTCAATGAATTTCACTCCATTATTATCAGGACTAGATACCATGTAAAGAGATGATTCAAAAACTACTTTAAAGCCTTTATCACAAAACTGACTAATACTTAGTAGATTATGCTTTAATCCTTCAACTAATAAAACATTATCAATAAAAGTAGAATGGGAGATGTAAACTTTATCGATACCAATGATTTTTTCTTTACCATTACCTTCAAAAGTTACACTCCCTCCATTTAGAGCCTCAAAAGATGTGAATTGCTTTACATCTTCTATCATGTGTCTTGAGCAACCACTATCAAAATACCATAATTTTTTCTTTTCTTTGGTTGCAAGACACACCTACAAAATAGATCAAGTTTTCATTTTAGGTACCCAAGACATATTGGGTCCTTTAGGGTTAGTACTAAGGGTGGTTCCTTTTGGAACCCAAACTTTTTTAGAATTATTTAACTTTCTTAGATCACACTGATATGCTTTATGCCCAAATTTTCTATAACTAAAACAAGTAATATTAGATGATGCAGGAACAAAGAAATTCTTGAAATTTTTTTTTTCTTTTGTCGTTTGTAACCAAGTCCCACTTTATTAAATACAGCTCTTTGATTGTTCAATAATAAACTTAATTTTTCAGAACTGAATGTTAATTTTTCAATAAAAGGTTTAGCTTTGTCAAGATTTTTTTTGAATTTCTTGTTTTCTACCTCAAGATCTTTGTTTTTCTTTAAAAGTTTATTATTTGAAATAATAACCTTGGGACTTTTCAAAACTTCTATTTCGATTGATAAAGAATTCTTTTATTTTTTTAAAACCTCAATCTTAGTTTTTAGATCATTGTTTTCATTTACAAGATTGGTGTTTTCAAGAGAACATGAATTATCATGCTTCTTCAACTTTTTATTTTCAAGTTTCAGTAATTTGTATTTATGGAGTTCATCAAAAGCATGTCTAAGTTCATCGAATGTAAAATCAAGTTCAAGTTCAGATTGTACCTCACTTCTTGAGCTATGAGGCAAAGATTGGCTACTTCTAGTTATTCCTTCTCTGAGCTGGAGTCTTCGCTGTTACTCTATGTAGCCATCATTGCCTTCCTTTTAAAATTTTTTTTGGATTTCTTGAGGAGAGAATAATCAAATTTGTAATATCCAGGCTTCTTGCACTCGAAGCAAATTGGTTGATCCTTCTCCTTCTCTTTTTCTTTTTCTTTTCCATTTTTCTTGCTAGGCTGAGGCTTCTTTTATTGGAATTTTTTTTCTTTCTCATGAATCTTCTAGTTTTTTTTGCAATAAGTACTACTTCATCCTCATTTCCTCCTTCAGATTCTTCACTTGAAGGTTCATCGGGTGTAGTGGATTTGAATGCGATGGTCTTCTTCTTCCTATCTGCATCCACTGCCTTTTGCTTCAAGCTCAAATCATAAGTCATGAGTGAACCAATAAGTTGCTCCAAAGGAAGTCTCAACATCTTTAGCTTCTTGCATTGCCATCACTTTTGGATTCCAAGATATTGGTAATGACCTGAGAATTTTATTTACAAGATCAGTATTAGACATTATTTTTCCAAGACTTCTCATACCATTTATAATATTAGTAAATCTAGTATACATATCAGTAATATATTCATTTGGTTCCATTCTAAACATTTCATATGTATGTACAAGTATATTCACTTAAGTATTTTTTACTTGATTGGTACCCTCATGAATAATCTCAAGTATATCCCATATTTCTTTCGTGAACGTGCATGTAGATATCCTACTAAATTCACTAGGATCCAATGCACAATAGAGCAAGTTCATAGCCTTAGCATTAAGGTCAAATTGCTTAATATCGTTTTCATCCCAATCCTCTTCAAGTTTTAAAATGGAAATGCCATTAATCTTAACTAAAAGAATATGAGGACCTTTAACAACAACTTTCAACAAATTGTAATTAATAGAATAAATATACATTTGCATGCGAGTTTTCCAATACGTGTAATTTGTTCAATTAAATTAAGGTGGTCTATTTGAGGCTTGACCCTTTACGTGGCAACATCCACTGACATAGAGCCTACACAACCACCAGCCAGCAGCCGCATGGGTGGGGACTACAACTTAGATGTGGCCCCCAATGGAATGCCGAGGTTAGCTCCCGATCAGGGTTGGACTCACGAAGCGAGCCCCCTGCCGAGGTCAGTTCCCAGTCGGGGTCAGGCTCACGGGATGAGCCCTTCGTCTGAGGTTAGCTCTTGACTGAAGCAGAGCTCATAAAGCCAGCCCTCAAGCCGAGGTCAGCTCCCAGTCGGGGTTGAGCTCATGTGGTGAGCCCTCCATCTGAGGTCAGCTCCCGACTGGGGTCGAGCTCATGCTACTGAAGGTAGATCTCTCCGAGAGGTCCTTCCCTGCCAAACGAAGGCCAAAATTCCTACCAGCAGTAAAAGAGAAAAAATTCAACAGGAATTCAAACCATGGCATGGAGGTCCCTGTCTACCTATAACCTCCAGAAGGTGGCATATGTCCTGTCACCAATGCCAATTCTACAACATGCCATCCGCATGCTCTACATGAGGTAAGCCCTGTCAGACCCAGGGCCCTATAGCATGCCACCATGTCAACAACCGTATAGTCGGAGACCCAGAGTTCTCCTATAAGAAGAATCCTATCAAAGCCATAGGCCTTGCAATGCTTGGGCGGCCTCTCCAGAAATAGAAACTCCATGCGATGGCCTAGGGCTCGATGGCACAGTGCCTGCCCTTGGGAAAGAATAAAAGACAACACCCCTGAGAAGGGGGAGAAGGGGGAAGAGGGGGAATCTTGGAGCAAAGGAAGGAGCATGAGGGTTCTTTAAAGAGCTCTCCAGAGGACACATCAAAGGTTGGAAGGAGGACTTGTCCAAGAGAGAAGGGAGGCCCCAAGAGGCCCAAGGATTGCCTCCTCCTTCAGAAGAACCATTCCAAGAGGGGGAAGGGAAGAAGGAGAAGCCGCAGGAAGTGGCAAGCCCCTTTAGAGAAGACACCGTGAGAGCGCACCCCAAGAAGGACACCGGGACCAAGCGACCGATTTGGGTGGGGCCATTGCCCAAGGCATGTGGTAAGAAAGGTAAAAGGCAGATGCAGGAGGAGCAGGGAGATGTAAGTAAGCAAGTATCCCAAGAGCTCGATAGCCATGAAACCGGCCAGAAAACTTTCCCACTCCCCGCTCTCCATTCCTTCTTTCTGCCGCTTAGGCATTATCATCTTGTTCTTTATATTATTTGAATATCTTTATCATGTCACCCCTTGAAGCGAGAGAGTCCCCCAAGCTATCCATCTCAGAGGTTTCTATTCCCCTCGATCATCCCACTGACTTGATCATTGGAGTATCCTCGTTAGAATCCCCAGCCCAGGTCTCTCTTGTTTTGCAATCCGAGCGAGCCAAAAAGCCAACCCCCAAGGAGGAGGGAGCACCACCGATGGGATGAGGAGGCACCCGACGCGATGGGAATGCACCAGAGCTATGGGCCATGATGATCCTTGCAGCAACAGATTGGCATACCAGGAAGGGGGGCTGAGCGATAGACGACTCAGGAGTTAAGAGGATCTCGACTGAGGCAAGGATCCGAGCCCTCCAATCGATGGAACGACCGTAGCCTCTTTCCTAAGGGCAGGCAGGGGACACGAGAGCTCCCTCTTAGGGACCAGCCAGAAGAATAAGATGAGAAGGGTCTGACGATTATGGAGAGAGGGGCTTGTGTTCGCGGGTTTCCCAAACACCTACCACCCCTCGCGGTACTCTCCGGTTAGACCGAGAGTCCAGGCACTCTCCTGCATGTGGAGGCTTCCAACATCTCATGCAAGCCTAACGGGTAACTCCCTTCCCCACTACCCTTGTAACATGAAAACTGTATTACAGTTATGCAGGAGAAGCCCCTGCATCACCATCAAAGGCAAGCACCATAGCCTCGGCCACGTTTGGGGGAGGACAGCAGAATGCCACCCACCATGCGACCGGCAGTGTGGTAGATTAACAAGAGATGGGGCTTGATCCCGGGGGGCAGCCTGCCGATCACGGATGGTGCACAACTGCAACCCTATAAAGGACCATGCAAAGGGGTCAAAGCCCGATCAGACGGAGCTTACTACCTCACCGGTCGCCGACACCAGTGGACCGAGAAAACGAGCAATTGAAGAGGGTGCTACTAGTGATGTAAAACATCCTCTCAATTACCTAAATCCCTTTTTCGTGCAACTCTACCTTTCTCCTGTGCAGGGACATCTCTGTCTGACTCAAAGTTCGGAGGGCACAAGCCGGGCCCTCCATCAGGCCCATGCTCACTAACCGATCTCAATCCCGAAGGTGGCGATAGGTCAACAGCCACCTACCGCATGACTCATAGTTTGGCACCCGCATCAACAACGTGGGCCCCTCAATCAGGCCCATGCTCACTAGCCATGCTCAAAGCCAGGAGGTGGCACCAAGATGTCGTTTACCACGAGACTCATAGCATGGTAGCTCATCAAAAATGCGGGCCCTTCCAACAGGCCTGCACCCACCAGCTGAGCTCACAAACTGAAGGTGGCGACAGGTCAACCCACTACCTACCGCATGACTGATAGTTCGGTGCCCTAATCAACAATGCGGGCCCTTCCATCAGGCCAGTGCTCACCAACCATGCTCACAACCCTGAGGTAGCACCAAAATGCCATCTATCGCGAGACTCATAGCATGGCAACTCTTCATCAGCAATCCAGGGCCCCTATTAGGTCTGCCTTCATCAACCGAGCTCACAACCTGGAGGTGACACCAAGATGTCATCTACTGGGTGACTCACAGCTTGGCTTACCCTAAGTCTAGTACCTCATAGCCTCATGGCCGCATGAACAGCCCAGAGGCAGTACCAAGATACCGTCTACTACATGACTCATAGCATGGTGAACTGAGAAGCTCGATGCCCCATAACCACACAACCTTGTTCATAGCCCGAAGATGGCACCAAGAAGCCATCTACCATGAGATTCATAGCATGGCGACATCCTCTTCAACAAGCAGGCCCCATATTAGACTCGCCTTCATAATCGTGCTTATAGCTTAGAGACGGCACTAAGATGTCGTCTATTGCCAAACTCCCCGCATCGCAACTCCTCATCAATAAGCCGGCCCCCTTATTAGGCCCACTTTCATTAACCAAGCTCATAGCCTGGAGGCGGCACCAAGATGTCGTCTACCGCGTGACTCATAGCATGGCGAATCGAGAAGCTCCGCACCCCACAACATCATAGTCATGCTCATAGCCTGGAGGTGCAACAAGATGTCGTCTACCACGTGACTCACAGCAAGGCGAACCGAGAAGCTCGGTGCCCCACAATGCTCACAGCTCGGAGGTGGCACCAAGATGTTGTCTATCGTGAGACTCACAGCATGGCGACATCCTCATCAACAAGTCGAGCCCCCCATTAGGCCTGCCTTCATCAACCGAGCTCATAGCCCGGAGATAGCACCAAGATGTCATCTACCGCATGACTCACAGCATGGCAAACTGAGAAGCTCAGCACCCCACAACCTCATAGCCGTGCTCACAGCCCGGAGATGACACCAAGATGCCATCTATCATGAGACTCACAACATGGCAACTCCTTATCAGCAAGCCAGGGCCTCCGTCAGGCTCACATTCATAGTCAAACTCACAGCCTGGAGGCGATGGCAGGGCAACCCACCACCTACCGCATGACTCACAGTTCGTCATCCTCATCAACAAGCTAGGCCCTCCATTAGGCCCGCCTTCACAGCCATGGTCACAGCCCGAAGGTGGCGGTAAGGCAACTCGCCACCTACCGCGTGACTCACAGTTCAGCATCCTCATCAGCAAGCGAGGCCCTCCATTAGGCCCACCTTCACAGCCATGCTCACAGCCCGGAGGTGGCACTAAGATGCAGTCTACTACGAGATTCACAGCATGGCAACACCCTCTTCAACAAGTCGAGCCCATTCTATCAGGCCCGCACTTTTTTGCTAGGCTCATGACCCTGAGGCGATGAAAGGGCAACCCGCCATCTACCAAGAGGCCCATGCTGGGCAATCTTCAAGTCAGGTCCTTCTGACAAGCTCATGCTCAGTCGCCCCACTCATAATCTTGAGGCCAATTGGCCATGTATGGTTATAAAATATCAATAAAAAATGGCATTTGTAAAATCATTTGGAATGGTTCTGTTGTAATGAATGGATATATGAATAATGGCATTTATGTACTATCATGACCTGTTAGTGTAGTGTACACATCTAGCAAACGCCCTAGGATAGATAATGTTAGCGATGCTTACCCATGGCATTGTAGGCTAGGTTATATTAACAAGAAAAGGATAAATAGGTTGAAGTGCAAGGGTCTCCTCGACATTAGTAAAAGTGGTTCACTTCCAACTTTTGAGTCCTATCTTCTTAGAAAGATGACAAAATCACCTTTTACTGGAAAAGGTGAACGAGCCAAAGAAATTCTAAGTCAGGTACATACTAATATATGCAGACCCATGAATATTAGTGCCAGAGGTGGGTACAGTTATTTCATTACATTTATAGATGACCTTTCGAGGTACGGTTATATCTTCTTGATGAGACATAAATCTGAGTCATTTGAAATGTTCAAACAATATCATAATGGAGTAGAAAATCAAACTAGAAGATGTATCAAAACACTTTGATCAGATCAAGGTAGTGAATATCCTTTTAGGGATTTTCTGACATATCCTAAGGACAATGGGATTCTCTCTCAGTGGACTCCTTCAAGGACACCTCAGTTAAATAGTGTCTGAAAGGATGAATCGAACCCTATTAGACATGGTTCGATCCATGATGGGCTTTGCTTCTCGGTCGCTATCCTTTTAGGGATATGCTCTGGAATCAGCCAGTTACCTTTTGAATAGGGCTCCAAGTAAATTCGTTAACAAAATCCCATATGAGATATGGACTGGATGTAAGCCAACACTCTCAAACCTTCAGGTTTGGGGTTGCCCGGCTTATCTAAAATATTTGGAAATGGATAAACTTGGACCAAGGTCTGACCGATGCCTGTTTGTTGGGTATCCAAAAGAGTCTAAGGGTATTACTTCTACTTGGCTGGGGAACAAAAATTGTTTGTCAGTCTTAGGGCTATCTATTTGGAAAAGAAGTTCCTTGGTGAAGGAACTGTAGCCGTTAAGATTGAACTTAGTGAAGTTCAACAAGTAGAAGAACCGACACACATAAGGGATAACATAGAACCGTTTGTGATTAGATCACACCCAGAGCCCATATAGGAACCATTATGGAGATCCGGTAGGGTACCGAGTCAACCAGATAGATACTACGGTTTCTTGGACTGGGATGGTGATCCCATTGAACTCGATGAAAACAATGAGGATCCGATCACCTATATGGATGTGATGCAGAGTTCCAACTCTGAAAAATGGCTAGGAGCCATGCAATCCGAAATGGAATCCAAGGAAATCAACAATGTATGGACATTGGTTGATCTGCCTGAAAGGATAAAACCCATTAGGTGTAAATAAAATTTTAAGAGGAAAAAGGGCACAGACTAGCAGGTGGAGATCTATAAAGCCCATCAGGTTGCCAAAGTATATTGTCAACATTATGGTATTGACTATGATGAGATGTCTCTCCTGTGGCAATGCTCAAGTCTATTCGGATCATGGTTGCTTTAGTGGCACACTTTGACTTTGAAATCTGGCAAATGGATGTTCGAACAGCTTTCCTGAATGGTGAGCTGGAAGAGTAGGTGTATTGATACAACCTGAAGGGTTAAGATTCATAGACAAGTCAAAGGTGTGCAAGCTTCAATGGTCCATCTATGGACTGAAACAAGCATCACGGAGTTGGAATATGTGATTTGATAAGTGTATCAAATCATATGGCTTCATTAGCAATGGAGAAGAATGTTGCATTTACAAGTGGGCTAATGGTTTTGTGATTGTGTTCCTTGTGTTGTATGTGGATGACATTCTCTTAATCAGGAATGACATCCCAGCACTACAAGGAAAAAAGGTCTAGTTGTCATCTCAATTCTCTATGAAGGACTTGGGTGAAGCCTGTTACATATTGGATATGAATATTTATAGAGATAGATCTAAGAGGCTTCAGGGACTGTCCCAGATTATGTACATTGATACTGTGCTGAAGTGGTTCAGCTTGAAAAATTCTAAGAAAGGCTATCTCTCGATAGGCATAGGAATTTGTTGCCTAGGTGGCTACACAAGAGGGGGGTGAATTGGGAAATTAAAAAGTTAAAGCAGATAATGTGCAATTAAAATCCCTTTTAAAGTGTTAGGTGCTGTGGCAAAATAAAGAGTTGCAGAAGAGCTAAATGATATCAAGAAAGCATAACACAAATACACAAGATTTATAGTGGTTCGGAGCAACCCAGCTCCTACATCCACTACCTAAGATACCACTTGGAATTTTCACTATATTCACACCCGAATATAATAGGATTGTTTTACATGATCACAATCCAAAACCTCTACACTTTGGTTTTAATGGGATCACCAAAAAAAACCCAACACCCTTTGGTTTTGAACGGGATCACCAAAGTAACCCAACTTGATTTTCACAGGATCACCAAGAACCTAACTTGGTTTTACCAGGATCACCAAGAACCAAACACTTGGTTTTTATAAAAGGCTCACCAAGAACCTATTTAGTTTTTCAACTGGGCTCACCAATAACCCAAACAATTCAAGAAATGAATTGAAATAAATGCAACAATAAATGACAAACTTAATTTGTCGGATAGTTTTCGGTGCAACTTGATAGAAGTCCACTTGGATTACACTTGAATGCACTTTAATTGCTTCAATGGCTTCTTTCCAAATTGCTTCAAGCTTTATATCAGAGTTGGTGAAGACTTGAAGACTGACTTGAATGCTCTTGTGCTCTCTTCTTATTGGTAGGTAGGATATTCAATGAAGCTTTCCTTTCTTTGAAAAACTTTTTGAATCTTAATTGAGAGAAGTTTAAATGCCTCAATATAAGGTCTTCTATCACTCCAAGGCTTTTTGAGATGTTGTAGACCATTGGGATGTGACGTATGATCGTTGGAGCACTTTTTGGCATTCAAAAATAAATTCTGGAACTAGCCATTAGATACCTGAAAGCGATATTCAAGTCAGCTCAGATTCCTTCGAGTCAGCCCAGTTCCTTCGAGTCAGCCTGGTTCCTTCGAGTGGATAGGTCAAGTCACTAATTCTTCATCGCAGTTGGCTCGGTGTCTCAGGGTGCAAAACTTCACTCTAGATGAGTCAGCTCTTGATAGCTCGGGTCGGCTCTTTGAGGAGTCAGCTCTTTTGGACTTTAGTCGGCTCTTCTTCTCAGGTTATGAAATCTTTACTCTGGAAGAGTCGGCTCGCTTTCTCAGGTCTTCAAAATTAGGTCTGGTAGAGTCGGCTCTTTGAGGTTCAGGTTGGCTCGCCTGGCTATTTTCAGAAATCTTCAGAAACTGGACTCTGGAGGAGTCAGCTCAGACTTATTCCAGTCAACTCAGATTTACTAGAGTCGGCTCAGTTACCTTCATGTTGGCTCGGATTGCTACGTACCAGAATCCTTGATGCATGCCATGAGATGGAGTCGGCTCTTCAACATGCTGGGTTGGCTCGAGTGACTTCTTCAGGATTTTTATAATTCAACTTAAAAAAAAATTCTCACCAACACTTTTAAACTTTTAAGCAAACCAACTCAAAATAATTCTAAGGCACACACACATAGAAGTAACCCTTTTACACGATTTTTTCTTAACTTTTTTATTGGGTTCTTCTTTACAAAACCATATTACAACACAACTCAAAACAAGAATTAAAGATGTAGGAGTTGAAGTTTAAACAAATAAGTCATCCTACAAAAACTTGTAAACCACTTGAAGAGTTGTTAGAAATGAATGTACATGTTCCAATATTTGGTTATTATCAAAATCACTTATGGGATCAATAATCTTCCCTTTTTTGATGATGACAAAATACTGGGCAAGAAAAAGTAAGATAGAACTCTATAATTACTTGTATAACTATATTTGCAAGAATGTATGAACAAGTAAAAAGAATTGACTTTAAATGGTATCAAACCATGGAAGGAGAATTAGGGCAAAGAGAGGTAATCTCCCCCTCAATAAGATACTCCATGTTTTAACACATCTTTCATGCAAGTTCAAGGCTCAAAAGTTTCTAGGAGAACTTCAAGTACAGGGCCTTTAAATATCAGAGCTTAAACCATTTAAAGCATTGTATATCAGAGCTCAAAATATCTTAAAATATTGTATATAAGAGCTTATAATGTGTTAGAGCAAAAATATTTGACACATTGTGTATCAGAGCTATTTGAGACATTATGTATCAGAGCTTATAAGAAAGTATATTGTGTTTCATGTAATGTATCAGAGCATTAGTGAAAAGGTTAGAGCAAAAATACAAACATAAACACAAGCAAAAATACAAACATGAACACATCTTATCCTTTCCATGCAATATCTTCAAAAATTTCTCCCCCTTTTTGTCAATCAATCAAAAAGATGTGATACTCAGATTTTAAAATAGAATGTGAAAGTATTTAAGAATTGTTTAAGATAATTTCACTTTCTCACATTCATCTTGATATTCTAATTAAAATGTATCTGTTGGCTTTGGCTCCTTAGTTTTGATGATTAACAAAAGGTTGAGTATATGTTTGGACGAATGTTTCATCTCAAGATAAAGTTTCAGGACTAAGGTTATTCAAAAAGAGTATCAAGAGTACAATGATGAAACCAAGCTTGCCTCATTTTGGAAAAGAGCTCTTCTACCTTAAACAAGATCAAATTTCTCATATTGGACCTTCTTGTTATGAAGCAATTGACAAAAGTAACAAAGGCTTAGAGAGACTCAAGCATGGCACGCACCTCTCTAGAGTTTCAGAAAATTTCAGATCAGAGGTCGACCACCAGAGGTCGACACCTTGTCAGAGGTCGACCACCAGAGGTCGACTCATGAAGAGAAGAAAAGTTCAGCAAGGCCGGCACGGCAAAATTTCAGTGGCACGCTCCAGAGGTCGACCACCAGAGGTCAACACCTGTCCAGAGGTCGACACCAGATGTCGACTCATAGCCTGAGAATTCAGATTGGGCAGAACTATGGTTTTCTAGATTTTTGCCTAAAATAAACTGGAGGTCAACTCATGAGGTCGACACTTGATCCAGAGGTCGACTCATGAGGTCGACTCATGGCATAACGGCTAGTTTTTCTGAACTTTTGATTTGATTTCTAACGGCCATAAACGGCCATATTTTTTATTCTAACGGACTTGTGGAGTTGTTTCAGCTTGAATGAGGTATTTAACCTCCACCAAACTTCAAAAAAGATAAGGAGACAAAGTGAACAAGTTTAGAGTCAAAGTACAAAGCCTTCAATCAATTCCAAGCCAAAAAAGAGTGAGAAAACCAAGAGATTCCTTAGCCAAAAGCTTTCCATCTTTGAGGAATCCAACTTTCAAGTATTTGGCATTTAGTGAGGTCCAAAGATTCCAAGAGAAAGGCTTGAAGAGTCTCCATCAAGAGCTACATCGAATTACTTTTTGCTCAAAAGGAGTTTGTCTTGTTTTATTCATTGTATTCATATTCTTTTTGTCTTAGGCTAGTTTCAAGGGAATTTGAAACTAGTGTGAGGTTTGTTGGTGAGCCAATTGATAAAACCAACTAGGGTTGCTTGTAAGCCCGAAGCCAAAACAAGTGAGTGAGGTTTGTTGGTGAGACAATTGATAAAACCAACTAGGGTTGCTTGTAAGCCCGAAGCCAAAACAAGTGAGTGAGGTTTGTTGGTGAGCCAATTGATAAAACCAACTAGGGTTGCTTGTAAGCCCGAAGCCAAAACAAGTGTGTAAGGTTTTGACTTGTGAGCCTGGTAAAACAAGTCGGCTGTAATCTAAAGATTATAGTGGAAATTTCCAAGTGTAGCTTGGGGAGTGGATGTAGGTGCTAGGTGCACTGAACCACTATACTTCTTGTGTGTTTGCATTGCTTTACTCTTTATCCTCTTTTGCTCTTTAATTGTTGTTTTATTTCATTGCTTCCATTGCACAATTACTTGAGCACTATCACTCTTCACCTTAGAACTTGATAGCACATATATTGCTTTAATTTTTTAAAATACCCAATTCACCCCCCTCTTGGGCACCATATCTGGGCAACAAGTGGTATCAGAGAACCGGTACTCTCTTGTAGGTCCAACGATCTTGAGTGAAAGATCATGGCCGCCCCAATTGGAATGGGTGTAGTTGAAGGACAAGCATCAAATCACCCTCCTTTCTTTAATGGCACAAACTACACATACTGGAAAACTCGTATGCGTATTTATTTACAATCTGTAGATTATCATATATGGAGAATAATTACTAAAGGGCCTCATCAGCCCACTCACTTGGTTAATGGCATTATCACCCCAAAATCTGAAGAAGAATGGGATGACAATGACATCAAACAAGCTGAGTTAAATGCTAAGGCGATGAATTTGCTAATCTGTGCACTTGACCCTAGTGAATTCAATAGAATATCAAATTGTATTTCCGCCAAAGAAATTTGGGATACACTTGAGGTTACCCATGAGGGTACACACCAAGTGAAGACCACAAAGGTGAACATGCTCATTCATACATATGAGATGTTCAGGATGGAACCAACTGAAAGTATCAGTGAAATGTATACTAGATTTACAAATATAGTAAATGGTATGAGGAGTTTGGGAAAAATTATATCTAATGGTGAACTGGTTAACAAACTTCTCAGGTCTCTTCCGGCTTCATGGGATGTGAAAGTAACAGCCATAGAAGAAGCCAAGGATGTCAATACTCTACCTCTTGAGCAGCTTCTTGGATCACTGATGACTTACGAGCTTTCACTAAAGCAGAAGACAGTGGACAATGACAAGAAAAAGAAAGCCATAGCCTTCAAGTCCACTACAAAGGAAGAGTCAAGTGATGAATCAGAAGAAGAAGCTGATGATGATGAGACAGCCATCATGAGAAAGAAGAAGGGCTTCTACAAGAAAAGGCCACAAAAAGGTGATCACAATAAAGAAAAAGAGAAAGAAAAAGAAAGGGATCCACCCATCTGCTTCGAGTGCAAGAAGCCTGGACATTATAAAACGGATTGCCCTTTGCTTAAAAAGAGTCGAAGGATGTTGAGAAAGAAAGCCATGATGGCTACCTGGAGTGAGAGTGAGGACTCCAGCAGTGATGAAGAGCAGCAGGTAGTCACCAACCTGTGTTTCATGGCCAATGAAGATAATGAGGTGTGCCTTGCAACCAAAAATAAAAGAAGATTGTGGATCTGGATAGTGGTTGCTCAAGGCACATGACTGGGGATGTGAAGCAATTCTCATCACTAGCAGCTATTGATGGTGGAAACGTTACTTTTGGTGATAATGGAAAAGGCAAAATCGTCGGAATTGGTAAAATCCATATCACCCCTAATGCTTATGTAGATAATGTATTATTTGTTGATGGCTTGAAGCATAATCTTTTTAGCATTAGTCAGTTTTGTGATAAGGGTTTTAAAATAATTTTTGAATCATCTTTGTGCATGGTATCTAGTCTAGATGTCGATGGCATCAAGTTCACTGGTCATAGGCATGGAAACATTTACATGGTTGATCTTGATGATCTAGCCATCGAAAGTGGTCAATGCCTAGTAGCTAGGGAAGCCAAGGCAAGTGAAACTAGTTGGCTTTGGCATCGTAGGCTAGGGCATGCTAGTATGCAGTTGATTTCAAAATTAAGCAAAAAGAATCTTGTAAAAGAATTGCCAAAACTCACATTTGAAAAAGATAAGATTTGTGCTGCATGTCAATTTGGAAAACAAACTAAATCTACTTTCAAACCTAAAGGAGTAGTATCTACTACTAGACCCCTTGAATTATTGCATATGGACCTCTTTGGACCAACCAGAATAACTAGTTTGGGAGGTAAAAAATATGGGCTATTAATTGTAGATGATTACTCACGATTTACTTGGGTGATGTTTTTAGCTCATAAAGATGAAACGTTTTCAGCTTTTGTTAAATTTCATAAAAGGGTTTCAAATGAAAAAGATCTCACTATTGTTTCTTTGCGTAGTGATCATGGAACTGAATTTGACAATCATGATTTTGAAGTTTTTTGTAATGAAAATGGTATTAGTCATAATTTTTCTGCACCTAGGACACCTCAACAAAATGGGGTGGTAGAAAGAAAGAACAGGACACTTGAAGAAATGGCACGCACAATGCTTTGCGAAAATGATTTACCTAGATATTTTTGGGCAGAAGCCATTAATACTTCCTGTTACATTTTAAATCGTGTTTTAATTCGACCTATTTTGAAGAAAACACCATATGAGCTTTGGAAAAATCGAAAACCGAATCTTAAGTATTTTCGTGTATTTGGTTGCCGCTGTTTCATATTAAACAATGGCAAAGACAATATCAGTAAATTTGATGCCAAGTCAGATGAGGGTATCTTCTTAGGATACTCTACTTCTAGCAAGGCATACAGGGTCTTCAACAGAAGAACTCTTCTGGTTGAAGAATCAATTCATGTAGTGTTTGATGAATCTAACGAAAAATCTTCTAGAAAAGAAGATTCTATTGATGATGAAACAGGTACAAAGAAGCTTGAACAATTGACAATCAATGAAGATGAGCCCAAAGGAGATGATGATCAAGAAAATCAAGATCAAACTCAAGAGATCAATGCAACTTCACCAAAACCTTTACCTAAAGAATGGAGGTATGCACACGGACACCCCAAAGAGCTAATTATTGGTGATCCGTCAAAGGGAGTAAGTACATGCTCTTCTATTAGAAATGTTTGTGATTATTTAGCTTTTGAATCTCAGATAGAGCCTAAGTCAATTGAAGAAGCTGAAAAAGATTGTAACTGGATTAATGCTATGCAAGATGAACTAAATCAATTTAAAAGAAATAACGTTTGGACTTTAACTGAAAGATCCCTTAATGTTTCTATAATTGGCACAAAATGGGTTTTTAGAAATAAACTTGATGAACATGGTATTGTAACTAGAAACAAAGCTAGACTTGTTGCTAAAGGCTACAACCAGGAAGAAGGGATCGACTTTGATGAAACCTTTGCTCCTGTTGCTAGGCTAGAAGCAATTAGACTTTTACTTGCTTTTGCTTGTTTTATGGATTTCAAGTTATTTCAAATGGATGTTAAAAGTGCTTTTTTAAATGGATTTATTGAAGAGGAAGTTTATGTTGAACAACCTCCTGGTTTTGAAAATCATGAATTTCCTAACCATGTTTTTAAATTGCATAAAGCATTGTATGGTTTAAAGCAAGCTCCTAGAGCTTGGTATGATAGATTAAGTTCATTTTTGATGAAGAATGATTTTTCTAGAGGTAATGTAGATAATACATTATTTTTGAAAAAGAAAAATGATGATCTCTTACTAGTACAAATCTATGTAGATGATATTATTTTTGGTGCTACTAACAAATGTCTTTGTCAAGAATTTGCAAAGTTAATGCAGAGTGAGTTCGAGATGAGCATGATGGGAGAACTCAACTTCTTCCTCGGACTCCAAATTAAGCAAACCAAAGAGGGGATCTCCATCAACCAAGCCAAGTACACAAGGGAAATATTGAAAAAGTTTGGGATGGAGACTACCAAACCAATAGGTACCCCTATGAGCTCTTCATGTAAATTAGACAAAGATGAATGTGGTAAATCAGTGACCAAAAATTATATAGAGGCATGATTGGTTCACTGCTATATCTAACTGCCAGTAGACCAGATATAATGTTTAGTGTTTGTATGTGTGCATGTTTTCAGTCTGCTCCTAAAGAATAACATCTCTTAGCTGTAAAACATATATTTAGATACTTATCTGGGTCAATCGAAATTGGTCTTTGGTACTCTAGAGAGTCATCATATGAATTAATTGCATATTCTGATGCTGATTTTGCTGGGTGTAAACTTGATCGTAAAAGTACTAGTGGAACTTGTCAATTCCTAGGAGTTAATTTGATTTCATGGAGTAGTAAGAAACAGAATTCGGTTGCTCTATCTACGGCGGAAGCCGAATATATAGCAGCTAGAAGCTGTTGTGCTCAGATTCTATGGATCAAACAACAACTCGAGGACTTTGGTATCAAACTAACTAAGACACCCATAAGATGTGATAATACTAGTGTAATCAATTTAACGAAAAACCCTGTACAACATTCAAGAAGCAAACATATTGAAATAAGACATCACTTCATAAGAGATCACGTTCAAAACTCTAATATGTTGTTAGAATTTATTTGTACTGATTATCAATTGGCTGATATATTCACAAAACCATTGAATGAAGATAGATTTTGTATGATCAGAAGAGAACTGGGAGTCATTGATCCTTTTGCTTGAAACTCTTCAATTTTCATCAAAAATTCCTCAAAAAAATATGAATTATAAATTCTCAAATATGTTTAAAGGTTATTTTTCTAAATTTTATCAATTTTTTTAATTTTACAGAATTTTATTTTGGGTAATTTATTGTTGGAGGTCGACACTTGAGTTTTCGGAGGTCGACACTTTAGGTCGACCCCTAAGGTTTTTGGAGGTCGACACTTGAGGTCGACCCCTGAAAATTTTTAGAGGTCGACACTTGAACGGAAATCTCCTTTTTTAAAACCCGTCCGCAAGCCACATTTTCTCCATTTCTTTCTATTTCTCCTTCGTGTGGTCCCCCTCCAACTTCCCTAAACCTCTAAATAACGGATTTCCAACCTTCTCCTTCATCTTTTTGGGTAATCCTCTCCTCTCCTCTTGTTTTCTTTAGAACCAAACCATTTTTGACCGTGTTCGTGGTTTTGGACAACCGAAGGCTTTTGCTCCTATCTACCCTCAAATCTCGATTGTTTTTCAATTGAAATCACTTATTTCTTTCATCCGTTTCTTGCATTTTCTCCATTTACTCTCGATTTTCTCCATTTTCACAAACCCTATCTCACCATTTCATCATTTCCTCTTTTTTCTCGAACCCTGAACCTCTCTTCTCTTGGTTTCTTTCCTCTTAGCCTTGCATTATCCTTCTTCTCCCTAATTTTCCCCTCTTCCTTCCATATGGGTCCAAGAAAGCACTTGGCAGTAAGGAAAAGGAGATTGGAACAAGGCCAAGATAGCACTGAGCGACGAAGAAAGGTCAGACATGAGCGTGAGCTGACCCCAGAGCCACCTGCACTAGTGCCAGCCAGCTTAGTACGAAAGAGCATTGCGAGTAGGAGGCATGTGGATATACCTTTCTAGGATCAGCATCACTTTTTTATAGGAGATGTGCTGAGAGATGCAGGTCTGGTTCACTTCTGCACGATGACTGAGAGAATCTACCCAGACCTCATCAGGGAGTTCTATGGATCCATGGCCACTGATGGCATTGGATGGTCAGCTACTGTACGTGGGATCGAGATTCCAGTGACACCGGAGGTCATCAGTCGCGTTTGGAGGATTCCACTTCATGGCACTGCTGCCACTTCGATCAGCGACAGAGAGCATGCCTTCAGATGTATTCTAGAGCGTGAGGATGTTAGCGGCATTTCCACAGTAGCCGCTAACCAGCTTTCACTGGAGATGAGAGTGCTGCATCATATCATCGCCCGTATCTTGATTCCGAAGAGCGGGAGATTCGACTTTATCACTGAGCGTGAGTTGGTGTTGATGGTGTCCCTGAGACAGCGGACTCCCATCAACCTTCCCAGGATCATGCTTCAGCAGATAGGTGAGGCAGCATCTCACAGGAGACTAGTTCAGCCATATGGTATGGGGCTGACACAGCTATTCAGGGAGCATGGTGTTTCATTTGATGGTATACCCTTCAGTCAGCTGCAGCATACTGATACATTTGGAGAGAAATCCCTTCATAGGATGGGATTTCGACTGATTGGTGACCGTTGGGTGCGACGAGAGTCTGGCCAGGAGCCAGATGAGGAGGATGAGATCCGAGCAGCTGAGGTAGGGCCTTCAGAGCCTACTGATCATGGTACAACTTCTCTCCCAGCACCAGAGTCAGAGACTGCGGAGCCTAAGCCATTCACACCACCACCCTCATCAGCTCCAGCACCTACTGCTACTGCTACACCACGGAGGACTACAGCGAGGATATCAGACTTTGAGCAGAGAGTGATTGATCACATTTCAGAGGTCCGGACAGAGATTACTGGTGTACGACAGGAGCTACATGATCTGCGGATACACACAGATATGCGCATTGGAGCTCTCTCAGCTAGTGTAGATGCAGGATTCTGACAGATCCTTAGCCTAATAAGATTAGCACTGCCACCAGGGACTGTAGATCCGGCAGTATCTCCTCCACATTCTGATGATGATGATGATGATGGCTCCAGTGGATACAGTGACAGTGATGGAGATCAGCCTGGAGCAGGTAGCTCTGATGTTCCACCTGCAGATCCGATTCCAGAGATTTCCCCTTCTACTGATCCTCCTTCTACTGATCTTTCCAGTACAGATCCTCCAGCTATAGATGTGCCAGTAGATACTGAGTTTACTGAGTCACTTTTTGAGACTATTACAGGGATTCCGGATGATATAGATGAGCATACAGAGACAGATATTGATGATCCCACTGCTTATGAGCTAGTCAGCAGGCACACTCCAGCTCAGTCTACTCAGCATATTGATCCATCTACTCCTTCTGCTACTGCCTCAGTCAGGATACCTGTGGAGCCTTTTCCTCGGACCTATAGATCTCGTAGGAGTACCCCTAGGTCTGGTCCCTCTCTGAGGACTCGGAGTCTCACTCATAGGACTCCAAAATCCTCATCTAGGATCTCGGCTCCTATCTCTTTTGATATACCTTCTGATGAGGAGTGGCCTCATAGATTTACTTGATGTATGAATTAGTTTGCTTTGTATGATCTGATGTATCAATGTTTTGTGCTTACTATGTAAGCAATTTTGTAACTAAATACATTTATACACTTATCTATATTGTGATATTTTACTGTCTGATACCAGCTCTTAGCATTTATCTTTTTAAACCCTCAAGTTAGAATGTTTTTGTTATCTCGAATGCACAAATTGAGGGGGAGCATGTATTTTATGCAACTAAGTATTTCATTGCAATGGAATGGTATCATTTGTTTTTATCTTTTACTACAAAGAATGCACTTTTTGATTCTTGACAAAAAGGGGGAGTATAGTAAAGTTTATGACTCTTTCATAGAATAGAGTAGAGTAAAGCTATAATGGTTCTTATCTTTTTGACTCATAAGAATGTTTTCACAAAAAGAAAGAAGTAAATGAAAAGTAAAATCTTTTTGACTCTTGAGAATGTTTTCACAAAAAAGTAGATGAAAAGTAAAATTTTTATGGTATACTCATGCATGTAAGGATTCTTTGAAAATTTTTATTATTGCTATATTTTGCTTTTGGACTTAATTGCATATATACTCAAGGTTTTGTCATCATCAAAAAGGGGGAGATTGTTGGCTTTGGCTCCTTAGTTTTGATGATTAACAAAAGGTTGAGTATATGTTTGGACTAATGTTTCATCTCAAGATAAAGTTTCAGGACTAAGGTTATTCAAAAAGAGTATCAAGAGTATAATGATGAAATCAAGCTTGCCTGATTTTGGAAAAGAGCTCTTCTACCTTAAACAAGATCAAATTTCTCATATTGGACCTTCTTGTTAAGAAGCAATTGATAAAAGTAACAAAGGCTTAGAGAAACTCAAGCATGGCACGAACCTCTCTAGAGTTTCAGAAAATTTCAGATCAGAGGTCGACCACCAGAGGTCGACACCTTGTCAGAGGTCGACCACCAGAGGTCGACTCATGAAGAGAAGAAAAGTTCAGCAAGGCCGGCACGGCAAAATTTCAGTGGCACGCTCCAGAGGTCGACCACCAGAGGTCAACACCTGTCCAGAGGTCGACACCAGATGTCGACTCATAGCCTGAGAATTCAGATTGGGCAGAACTATGGTTTTCTGGATTTTTGCCTAAAATAAACTGGAGGTTGACTCATGAGGTCGACACTTGATCCAGAGGTCGACTCATGAGGTCGACTCATGGCATAACAGCTAGTTTTTCTGAACTTTTGATTTGATTTCTAATGGCCATAAATGGCCATATTTTTTATTCTAACGGTCTTATGGAGTTGTTTCAGCTTGAATGAGGTATTTAACCTCTGCCAAACTTCAAAAAAGACAAGGAGACAAAGTGAAAAAGTTTAGAGTCAAAGTACAAAGCCTTCAATCAATTCCAAGCCAAAAAAGAGTGAGAAAACCAAGAGATTCCTTAGCCAAAAGCTTTCCATCTTTGAGGAATCCAACTTTCAAGTATTTGGCATTTAATGAGGTCCAAAGACTCCAAGAGAAAGGCTTGAAGAGTCTCTATCAAGAGCTACATCGAATTACTTTTTGCTCAAAAGGAGTTTGTCTTGTTTTATTCATTGTATTCATATTCTTTTTGTCTTAGACTAGTTTCAAGGGAATTTGAAACTAGTGTGAGGTTTGTTGGTGAGCCAATTGATAAAACCAACTAGGGTTGCTTGTAAGCCCGAAGCCAAAACAAGTGAGTGAGGTTTGTTGGTGAGCCAATTGATAAAACCAACTAGGGTTGCTTGTAAGCCCGAAGCCAAAACAAGTGTGTAAGGTTTTGACTTGTGAGCCTGGTAAAACAAGTCGGCTGTAATCTAAAGATTATAGTGGAAATTCCCAAGTGTAGCTTGGGGAGTGGATGTAGGTGCTAGGTGCACCGAACCACTATACTTCTTGTGTGTTTGCATTGCTTTACTCTTTATCCTCTTTTGCTCTTTAATTGTTGTTTTATTTCATTGCTTCCGTTGCATAATTACTTGAGCACTATCACTCTTCACCTTAGAACTTGATAGCACATATATTGCTTTAATTTTTTAAAATACCCAATTCACCCCCCCTCTTGGGCACCATATCTGGGCAACAAGTGGTATCAGAGCACCGGTACTCTCTTGTAGGTCCAACGATCTTGAGTGAAAGATCATGGCCGCCCAATTGGAATGGGTGTAGTTGAAACATCTGGAAAAGGTGCATCGAAGGCTGTCTGAGCTAGGGAACCCTACAGTGGCTGATGCTCAGAGATCGGAATTAAGGTGCCTTCACCAGTTTCTATCTCAGCTTGTTCTTATACTTCTTCTGGTTCTTCAGTGACAGATGCTTCAGATTTTTTCTTCCAAGTTCCCTCAGATAGCAAGTAACCCATCATCTGTAAGGTCTTAGCTGTATAAGTGTCAGTGTGAAGGAGGGTTTTACTATCTTCTCCAGATTGATCAATGTTTGCTGCTTGGAAGAAAAGGGTAAGAACCATCCCATAAGGCAAACATGCCTTCACCTTTCTTATTGCTTCTTTCATCTAACTTATCATAATAGCCAGAAGATTGATTTTGTCTCCATTTATTAGTAGCTCTATAAAACATAGGTCTTGCTCAGTCACCCAATCAAATTGACCTATCCTAAATAGAAAAATCCTACTAATGAAGACGTGAAGTAACCTCATTTCAATGGATAATGATCTAGCTTTCAAAATTCCAACTTCATCAACATCAGCTTGTTCCAGTACAGTCTGTAAAACTCTTGACCTATCCTTTAGGACCAAATGTTCTATACCTTTAAATGGCATTTCTAGGGTATTTCCAAGTATCTCTTCAGACATAATAATTCTTCTCCCTTTGACCGAAGACTTAATAAAATTTTATCCAAATCTCATGTTTTCATAAAAGGATCAAACCAGATTTGGGCAGGTTCGGATGTCTAAAGAACACATATTTCTCTAATCCTGATTTTCAATAAAATTCCCAACAACAAACCCTAATTCCTTAAGGTATTCAAATAAAATTCTTCTACAGTAGTTATAGGCCGCATACCCAAGGAGATTTGTTGGCTTGGAGAGACGAGGCTCGGTTCTTCATCCAATTGAGGAATTCAAGAAAAACTGTCATCACGGAATTTTGATCTTCTTTCTTGTGGAGCTTCCTCAGTTACCCATTGAGATTTCTTCCCCACTGCCCTTTTTGGAGCCATCCCACAAACATACTAAAATCCAAAGGAATGTTTGGAAGAATGGAGTTTTTGGAAAGGTTCCTTGAAGGGAAAGAGTGTAGAGTCACGAATAAAAATAGGAAAGAAAAACCCTATGGCTCGACATCCGAGCCAGCTCGACCAATAGGTCATCTGCTCGAGTTGGCTCAAGCAGAGGGAGCACAAAAGTAATTTTTGGGCTTCAATCAAGGTCTTTCTAACAAGAAAAATTGAGATAAGGAGGTCACCTAGATAATTTTTCCTTAAGTTTATAGGGATGTTTCTAGAGTGGGTCACATAACCCTAGTTCACATCTAATCATTGCAAATCTATCAAAATTAAAGGTTTAGTAAAAATATCAGCAAATTGGTTTTCAGTTGGCACGAATTCAAGTACAATATCATTATTCAATACGTGATCTCTTAGAAATGGGGCCTAAAATCAATGTGCTTACTTCTTGAATGCTGAACAGGATTTTTAGTCAAACTTATAGCACTCATGTTATCACATTTGATTAGAATTTTAGGTTGTGTAACATCAAAGTCTTCTAGTTGTTGTTTAATCTATAATACTTGAGCACAACAACTACCAACAGCAACATACTCTGCCTTAGCAATGGACAATACTATGGAGTTTTGCTTCTTACAGTGCCATGAAATTAAATTCAACCCTAGAAATTGGCATGTGCCACTAGTGCTCTTTCTATCAATTTTGCAACCAGTATAGTCAGCATCAGAAAAACCAATTAAATTCAAAGATAATTCTTTAGAATACTAAAGACCTAAATTGCTTGTACCTTTCAAATATTGATGATACTTTTAACAGCAAGCATATATATTTCTTTAGGACTACATTGAAATCTAACACATACACATACACTGTATAAGATATCTGATCTACTCGCAGTAAAATATAATAGGGATCCGATCATACCTCTATATAGCTTTGGGTCAACATTGGATCCATTTTCATCTTTGTCTAGCCTGCAGATAGGATTCATGGGTGTGTTAGCCTCTTTGCTTGTTTCCATGCCAAACTTCTTGATTATCTCTTTGATGTACTTGAATAGGCTTATAAAGATTCCTTCCTTCATTTGTTTGACATGTAATCCAAGGAAGTAGTTGAGTTCACCCATAAGGCTCATTTCAAACTCACCCTGCATTAACTCAGTAAATTCTTCACAGAGATTTTCATTAGTTGCACCAAATATAATATCATCAGCATAAATTTGTACAACTAATATATCATTCTCTTTGTTCTTAATGAAAAGAGTTTTGTCAACATTTCCTCTTTTGAAATCATTTTCAAGTAAGAATTTGCATAGTCTATCATACAAGGCCCTAGGTGCTTGTTTCAAACCATATAAAGTTTTGATCAATTTAAACACATGATTTGGAAAAGCATGATTTTCAAAATGTGGTAGCTGTTATACAAAAACTTGTTCAGAAATAAATCCATTTAGAAAAGCACTTTTGACATCCATTTGAAAGAGTTTAAAATTCATGTAGCAAGTAAATGCAAGAAGTAATCTAATGGCTTCTAGTCTTGTTACAGGAGCATATGTTTCATCAAAATCAATACCCTCTTCTTGATTGTACCCTTAAGCTACCAACCTTGCTTTATTTCTTATAACCTTACCATTCTCTTCTAGTTTGTTCCTATAGACCCATTTAGTTCCTATAATTGGGTAGTCTATAGGTCTACTAACTAGTGTCTAAACATTATTTGTTTCACACTGGTTCAATTCATCATGCATGGCCATCATCTAGTTTGGGTCAGATTCAGCTTCTTCTAAGCTATGTAGTTCAATTTATGAGACAAAGGCTAGGTAGTCATGTGCATCTTTATGTGTAGCCCTAGTCCTAACACAATGAGAAGGATCACCAATAATTAAATCTTTAGGATGTGAAGTTACATACCTCCATTCCTTTGGTAGATCTGTATGATCCTTACTTACCACTTCTTTTCCATCTTGAGTTAGCTTGTCTTGAATGCTTAGATCTTCCATTTCCTTTTGTAGTGTACCTACATCATTGTCTATACACTCATCTTTATTAGATGGTGAGGGATTAGCTTCATCAAAAACAACAATAATTGACTCTTATACAGTAAGAGTCCTCTTATTAAATACTCTATACGATTTGCTATGTAGTGAATAACCAAGAAATATAGATTCATCAGATTTTGCATCAAATTTCTAGGTTATCTTTACCATTATTTAACACAAAGCATTCACACCCAAAAACATGAAAGTAATTAATATTTAGTTTTCTTCCATTCCAAAGCTCATAGGGGATTTTCTTTGAAATTGGTCAAATTAAAACTCAGTTTAATATGTAACAGGCAGTGTTCAATGCTTCTACCCAAAAGTACCTTGGAAGATTACCTTCACACAACATGGTTCAGGACATTTCTTCCAAAGTCCTATTCTTCCTCTCTATAACACCATTTTGTTGTGGTGTTCTAGGAACAAAGAAGTTGTGATCAATGCTGTGCTCAGTGCAATATTCATCAAAGAATTGATTTTGAAATTCAGTTCCATGATCACTTCTTATAGAAATAACAGAAAGATTTTTCTCATTTAAAACCTTCTTATGAAATTATCAAGAAACATCAAAGATTTCATCTTTATGTGCAATAAATAATATCCATGTGAATCTAGAAAAGTCATCTACAATCACAAGGCTATATGGTGTGGGCACCAGGATCTGACAGAGGCTCCTCAACCCTCTGTGGATCTCAGATTAGGGTTCCACTTCTGTGAGTCCTGTAATAAGGCTATGAGCCAAAGTAATTTTATAATTTTTAGTCTTGTACCTTGACCAATTTGGGTCAAGTCTAGGTCATGGGTCCTGTATTTATTTTTTTGGTTCGAGTCTGAGTTCGGATTGGGCCCAAGCCCAATTGAAGTCAACCTAGCTTTTCAACCATGATGCCACCCTTTATGGTTGATCCAACACTTGTGTTTTTTTCCACCGGGGAAAAAAGATCACAATCAACCCAATCCAACCTAAGGACCCCGTCAAGAAAGGATCTAGTAGCCATAAAGAGAAGAAAATAGGAGTCAACCTGATCACACCTAAGGAGCTAGAGAAAGAGATTTTAGAGGGAGCCCCTGTTTGGATACTAGCCACCAAGGAGAGTCATGAACCAACCAATGTAGAACACCCCAAGAGGTAGTAAAGACTAAAAGAATTTGAGGATGTCTTCCCGGAAGAATTACCTGATCAACTACCACCCCTTAGGGACATCCAGCATGCTATAGATTTGGTCCCAGGATCCACTTTGCCCAACCTTTCCCACTATAGGATGAACCCCACTAAACATCAGGAACTTCAGAAACAAATGGGAGAGCTGCTTAGGATGGGTTTACTTAGGGAGAGTTTAAGTCCCTGTGCCATCCCTGCCCTACTTACCCCTAAGAAAGATGGGTGCTGGAGAATGTGTGTTGATAGCAGGGCTATCAACAAAATTACAATCAAATATAGGTTTCCTATTCCCCGCCTAGATGATATGCTCGATATGATGGCCGGTGCCACTATCTTTTCCAAGATAGACCTCAAGAGTGGTTACCACCAGATTAGAATTCGACCGGGGGATGAATGGAAGACAGCGTTTAAGACTAAGGATGGTCTGTTCGAGTGGGTAGTGATGCCTTTCGGGTTGTCTAATGCACCCAGTACCTTTATGAGAGTCATGACCCAAGTCTTGCGCGAGTTCACTGGAAAATTCCTAGTAGTATATTTTGATGACATCTTGATCTATAGCAAGACCAAAGAGGACCATCTTAACCACTTAAGATTAGTCTGCCAAACCCTTAGGGAGAATAGCCTTTACGCCAACCCTAAGAAGTGTGAATTTATGACAACTAGGGTTATCTTCTTAGACTTTGTAGTTACCCCTAAAGGAGTTTCCACCGACCCCGAAAAGGTTAGAGCTATAGTTGAGTGGCCTGTCCCTGCTAGTATCCATGATGTACGTAGTTTCTATGGCCTAGCCACATTTTATAGACGTTTCATTCGGGGATTCAGTTCAATTGCAGCACCTATAACTGACTGCATCAGGAAGAGAGGTTTTCAATAGACTAAAGCTGCAGACAAAGCCTTCCTTGAAATTAAGGATAGAATGATACAAGCACCCGTCCTAAGATTACCAGATTTTTTTAAAGTTTTTGAGGTTGCTTGTGATGCGTCGGGAGTTGGGATTGGTGGAGTACTTAGTCAGGAAAATCACCCTGTGGCCTTCTTTAGCAAAAAACTTAATGAAGCCAAAATTAAGTACTCGACTTACGATAAAGAGTTTTATGCAGTCGTCCAAGCCCTTAGGTACTGGAGGCACTACTTGTTACCCCATGAGTTTGTCCTGTTTTCAGACCATGAAGCCCTTCGATACCTGAACTCCTAGAAAAGATTAAACCCTAGGCACGCTAAGTGGGTCGAGTATATCCAAGCCTATACCTTTGTGCTTAAACATCGTGCTGGTACTGAGAATAAGGTAGCTAATGCCCTTAGCTGTCGTGCCCTTTTGTTAAACACTGTTAGGACTGAGGTTGTAGGATTTGACCGACTTAAGGAGCAATATGAATCTTGTCCTGACTTTAGTGAGATCTTCTAGCCTAAGCTTCAATAACCATCTAGTTCCCATAGTGACTATATCTTACAGGATGGTTACCTTTTTAAGGGTAATAAGTTGTGCATTCCCAAGACTTCACTCTGAGATTTTTTAGTGTGGGAAACCCATGCGGGAGGCCTAGCTGGTCACTTTGGTAGGGAGAAGGCCATTTTAGCTGTTGAAGACTAGTTCTTCTGGCCTGGCCTTAAGAAAGATGTCGCCAATATTGTCTCTAGGTGCCGGACCTGTGCTGTGGCCAAGCAGTAGAAATAGAATACTGGCCTTTACACACCCTTGCCCGTACCTAGCCAACCTTGGAAAGACCTCAGCATGGATTTTATGGTAGGATTACCCAAGACTTCAAGGAAGCATGATTTTGTCTTTGTAGTAGTGGATAGGTTCTCTAAAATGGCTCATTTTATACCCTGCTCCCAGACCCTATATGCTTCCAAGGTTGCCAAGCTTTTTTTAGAACATGTGGTTAAGCTACATGGCCTACCCAAGACCATAGTGTCCGATAGGGATGTCCGCTTCACTAGCTATTTCTAGAAAACTAGATGAATTCTAATATGGTGGTAACCACTCTTGAGATCTATCTTGGAAAAGATAGTGGCACCGGCCATCATATCGAGCATAAAATCCAGGCGGGGAATAGGAAACCTATATTTGATTGTAAATTTGTTGATAGCCCCGCTATCAACACACATTCTCCAGGTCCCGTCTTTCTTAGGGGTAAGTACGGCAAGGATGGCATAGGGACTTAAAATCTTCCTAAGAAAACCCTTCTAAGCAGCTCTCCCACTTGTTTCTGAAGTTCCTGATGTTCAGTGGGTTTCATCCTATAGTGGGGAAGGTTGGGCAAAGTGGATCCTGGGACCAAATATATAGCGTGCTGGATGTCCCTAAGGGGTGGTAGTTGATCAGGTAATTCTTCTGGGAAGACATCCTCAAATTCTTTTAGAGTCTTTACTACCTCTTGGGGGTGTTCTTTCATGACTCTCCTTGGTGGCTAGAATCCAAATAGGGGCTCCCTCTAAAATCTCTTTCTCTAGCTCCTTAGGTGTGATCAGGTTGACTCCTGTTTTCTTCTCTTTAAGGCTACTAGATCCTTTCTTGACGGGGTCCTTAGGTTGGATTGGGTAGATTGTGATCTTTTTCCCCTGGTGGAAAATAATACAGGTGTTGGATCGACCATAAAGGGTGGCATCATGGTCAAAAAGCCAGGGACGTCCTAGAATGATACTACCCACACCCATGGGTAAGACGTCACACCAAATCGATTCTTCATAGGAACTCAACTTTATCTTGATTTGGCACCTAGACTTTACTGGGATTGAAGTTGAATCTATCCTGGAGACTTTGTAAGGGTTGGGGTGGGGAACTGTTGCTAGTCCTAAAGATTTGACTGTACTCAAGGAAAGGGCATTAACACAGCTTCCACTATCAATGATGACCTTACATGCCTTATCTCCTAGCTTGATCAGGGTCTGTAGGATGTTGGTCCATGCCAGTCTTCCTATACTACGTTTTGGGCTAGGATGCATCGGACTACTCCTACAAGGTCTTCAGATTCATACACTTCTTCCTCTCCCTCGTACTCTTCCAACAACTGATTTTCGGGATCATAGACATCCTCCTCAGGTTCAACGATTGGTTCAGGTTCAGTCTCAGTTGGTTCATCTATGAGTAGGGCAGGGGCGGTGCACTGACTAGCAAAATGTCCAGGTTTATGACACCTAAAGCATTTACCTTGGGGATCGGGTCTCCTCTGGACTTCAATAGCCTTACCCTTATCCTCTCTACTGTATTGGGGTCGGTTCAGGCTGAGACGACTAGGACTGGGTCGGGCTAGGTTTGGTCAACTTGGGTCAGTTCGGTTTGGACTTGGTCGACTTGGGTAAGCTTGGCTATAACTTTGGGTGGATCCAGGGATACGGTTCTGGTTCCTAAAGGGCTTAGGTATTTTATAGGTGGGAGCTCTCTGGAATCGCTCACAGAGCCAAGAAACTTGGTAAGCTTCTTCTAAGGTTCTGGTTGCTCTAAAGTATAGCTCTCTCTGAATGTCTGGGTGTAGGCCAGCCCTAAACCTAGACAGGGATACCTCAGGTGACTCTACAACCTTACATCGCATAACATATTCATCAATCTTGGCGATGTAATCGGCCACACTCTTACTCCCTTGACTTAGTGTTTGCCATTGGTCCAACAGTTTCTGGGTGTAGGATGTAGGTAGGTATTTCCTTCTAAGCTTATCTCTCATTTCCCCCAGGCGGTTATGGGTAATTGACCTTTCTGCTCTATGTAATTTTCAACACTATTCTAGAACAACCTAGCTTGGTGAACCAACCTAAGCTTGGCAAACTTAAACTTAGTTCTTTCCGACATAGAGTACCAGTCAAAATACTGCTCCATAGCAGACTCCCAATCTTCATACACCCTAGGATCTAAACTTCCATCGAAAGTGGGTGCCTCAAGCTTGATGCTCCTAAGGGCCCTTTCTTCACGGTCCTCTAGATTGGGTCTCCTAGGACGGGTATCAACAAAGGGGTTAGGGTCTCTCCTAAAGTCATCCTCAAAGTAAGGGTCTTGTGGCAGGTTTCTCCGGGATGAGGAGACTCAGGACTGGGTTCAGGTCGGGGCCTAGCAGCTTCTTCTAGGGGTCTTAATCTGGCCTCTATCTGATCCAGTCTATTGGTCAACTGGTTGCCTAACTGGGTCATGGATTGAGTTAGGGCTCCAATGTCAGCTCGCAGTTGGTCCATGGTTTCGGTAGAGGGTGGAGAAGGTGGGTGAAAAGAGGTTCCTGATCTAGTGCACATATAACAAAATGATGCTACGGTTTGCTAGACCTAGGAGATCTCTCCAAATGTAAAGTCAAGAATATAAACCTGGAAGTAGTAACTTTGCACCTGGCCAGGTAAGTGTAAGGTTAGTGGAGGTTCTTCTTTGCTTGCCTAGATACCAATTAGAAGTTGGCCAGGTAAGCGATCCAACCAACTTCCCTTCGGGCTCTAGTCCCTGAACCACTTGCCTAGACACCAGCTACTCAAGCACACACCAACAAGTAATCTAGCTTGGCTCGACACTTTGGTCGACCAGACTTCGTGGGTATCCCTAGCTCACTAGAGCAGATTAAATATCTAATCAATTTTAGTTAATGGCTAGGGTTCGATATGTCGGGTGGTGGTTTTTGGTAGGGACAGGTAATGAAATCCTGACCCTATGTTAATTTGTCGCCCTTAAGATAAGTTATGGAGAACGATGCACAAAAATGACTAATGAAATGTCTTAAAACTTTCCTGTATTTTTGTGTCTTTCAGATGTGTGAGTGCTAAACAAAATACAGGAATTAAAATGTGCCCCTAAATGCAAGAAATAAACTAGATGGATGAATGAAGCAAGAAATGAGATGCTTGCTGAAATTTTAGACCTGAGATTTTCTCAGGTAGTATTTCGGCTTGTAGAAATTTTACAAATTGAAATAAAATCTAAGAAAATAGAAAAAAATACTTTGAATTCATTGTGATCTAACAGAATAGAAATCACAAAATTTAGAGGTTTCTAAAGAGAGAAACAATCCATGATCAGACCATATATTTGCTAACCAGAATGCAGAAAATTGAAAGAACATAAAATGCACTAGTCCTAGCCTTGCTCTGATACAAATAATGGTGTGGAGTAAGGGGGCCTAGGGATGCTAGTGATGGATGCTTACGATGCAAAGGAAATCTTTTTTCAGGGTTGATGAGTTTTTAGTTATTTTTCTTAGGGTTTTGATTCTCGATCACAAGCAAAGATGAGAAATAAAAGAAATGCATAACGGAAGCTTACACTAGCAGTTCAAATCCCTAAATAGTGAAAACCAGAACAGGATCCCGGGATTAAGAAATCCCAGTAGGACTAAGCTCGAAACACAATACCTACATAGGAGATAGAGAGAGCAAACCTCACATGTCTGAAGCGCCTGATGCAGAGATCGCTCAACTCGGCGGATGCGGCCTGGATGCCCGAGCAGTCGAACCCATGGAAGCACTGGCTTTCGGTCGGAAGGTCACGATGGCAAAGCCGACTATCTCCAGTGCCCGAGAAGCCTGGGAGGACCTGTAGAAAAACAAAATAGGGATTAGCGACAAGGAGAGATGTACTGAAAGGGACTGAGATGGGGTTAAGAAGGGGCTTCGAGCCCGGTGTCCGGCTGGATTTCGAAGTCGAAGAAGGAGATAACTTGGGGCCTCGCACCCCGCGACGTCCTGGAGGATGAAGGATTGTGGTCTCACACCACTCGACGTCTAGGAGGACGAAGGACTCGTGATGCCCTAGGGCGACGGACAGGTGGCCTCACACCACTCGACGTCCCTGGGGATGAAGGCAACTTCATTCAAACCTAGTCTAAGAGACAATGGTTGGAGGATAGAAAACTCGAACTCCTTTTCATTAATCATTCAATGGCTTTACAATGGAGGGATTGGGTCCTTTAAATAGGCACCCAAGGCCCATTTGAATTCAAACTAATTCAAAACCCTTGAACCCAAATTACAACCCCAAAAGTTGGCGCCCACATGGATGGGGAAGATTCTTCATGGCCGACCAAATGGAGGAGAAGATTGGCATGGCATGTGGGAGGGCTTGGAGAGGGGGATTGGCCTCTTGACATCCTTCTTTTGCATGCTCATTTTGGGAAGAAAACATGGAACAAGGCTTGCTTGAAGGGATGTGCTTCCCTTGATCCTTCAATGCCCACTTTGGAGTGATTCATGGCTGACCAAATGGAGGGAGCTTTGGGAGTTGCAAGGTTGAAGGCTTTGAGAGGGGAGTGTGTCAGTCGAAGAAGGAGATAACTTGGGGCCTCACACCCCGTGACGTCCCGGAGGATGAAGGATTGTGGCCTCACACCACTCGACATCCAAGAGGACGAAGGACTCGCGATGCCCTGGTGCGACGAACAGGTGGCCTCACACCAGTCGACGTCCCTGGGGACGAAGGCAACTTCACTCAAACCTAGTCTTAGAGACAATGGTTGGATGACCAAGCCATCACTACCCGGGGCAAGGGCTATCAACGTTCTTGGTTCGATGGCAAGGCCGACCCGAATCTGATGACTCGTGGATCAAACGGGAGGACTTGTAGCTCATCGACCCTGATATCCTGGAGAGGTACCAAAGCCAAACTAACCCTTACTCGACAGGGTCGAGTTCCTCCCACCCCGGGAGAACTAGTATGGGCACCAGGATCCGATAGAGGCTCCTCAACCCTCTGTGGATCTCATATTAGGGTTCCACTTCTATGAGTCCTGTAATAAGACTATGAGCCAAAGTAATTTTATAATTTTTAGTCTTGTACCTTAACCAATTTGGGTCAAGTCTAGGTCATGGGTCCTGTATTTATTTTTTGGTTCGAGTCAGAGTTTAGATTGGGCCCAAGCCCAATTGAAGTCAACCTGGCTTTCAAGACCAAGTCAAGTCCTTGTGGGCCAACTCACCTCTTTCACTTGGAAAGAAGCCAACTCAGGTGCCACCTCAGCCACCTATGTGGTGCCACATCAGTTGCCAATTGGGCATCCAAGGAGGGAAACAAGGAGGCGCCTTCATGCATTCCACACGCCCTCTCCATGCCTTTTTTCCCTTGGGCGACCTTGGAAGGAGGAGACATCATCCCCCTCTTCCCTCCCCCACATCATGCCATGATCCATCAAAATATGGGGCATTGAAGATTCTTGAAGAGACCAAGCCACAAAGCAAGCCATCTTCCAAGCCTTCTTCCCAAAGTGTTCATGCAAGGATGGAAGGTCAAAGGACACACTCCCCTCTCCAAGCCTTCAACCTTGCAACGCCCAAAGCTCCCTCCATTTGGTTGGCCATGAATCACTCCAAAGTGGGCATTGAAGGATCAAGGGAAGCACATCCCTTCAAGCAAGCCTTGTTCCATGTTTTCTTCCCAAAATCAGCATGCAAAAGAAGGAAGTCAAGGGGCCAATCCCCCTCTCCAAGCCCTCACACATGCCATGCCAATCTTCTCCTCCATTTGGTCAGCCATGAAGAATCTTCCCCATCCATGTGGGCGCCAACTTTTGGGGTTGTAATTTGGGTTCAAGGGTTTTGAATTAGTTTGAATTCAAATGGGCCTTGGGTGCCTATTTAAAGGATCCAATCCCTCCATTGTAAAGTTATTGAATGATTAATGAAAAAGAGTTTGAGTTTTCTATCCTCCAACCATTGTCTCCTAGACTAGGTTTGAGTGAAGTTGCCTTCGTCCCCAGGGACGTCGAGTGGTGTGAGGCCACCTGTCCGTCGCCCCAGGGCATCGTGAGTCCTTCTTCCTCCTGGACGTCGAGTGATGTGAGGCCACAATCCTTCGTCCTCCGGGACGTCGCGAGGTGCGAGGCCCCAAGTTATCTCCTTCTTCGACTTCGGAATCCAGCCGGACATCGGGCTCGAAGCCCCTTCTCAACCCTATCTCAGTCCCTTTCAGTACATCTCTCCTTGTCGCTAATCCCTATTTTGTTTGCCTACAGGTCCTCCCTGGCATCTCGGGCACCGGAGACAGTCGGCTTTGCCATTGCGACCTTCCGACCGAAAGCCAGTGCTTCCACGGGTTCGACTGCTCGGGCATCCAGGCCGCATCCACCGAGTTGAGCGATCTCTGCATCAGGTGCTTCAGACGTGTGAGGTTTGCTCTCTCTATCTCCTAAGTAGGTATTGTGTTTCGAGCTTAATCCTACCGGGGTTTCTTAATCCTGGGATCCTATTATGGTTTTCACTATTTAGGGATTTGAACTTCTAGTGTAAGCTCCCATTATGCATTTCTCTTATTTCTCATCTTTGCTTGTGATCGGGAATCAAAACCCTAAGAAAAAAAACTAAAAACTCATCAACCCTAAAAAAAGAGTTCCTTTGCATCGTAAGCATCCTTCACTAGCATCCCTAGGCCCCCTTACTCCACACCACCATATTTCGTACCTCTTAGGCTTGTGGTCCTAGTTGGTCCAAATAAGTCCATATGAAGTAGCTCAAGGGATCTAGTAGTTGAAATAACATTTTTTGATTTAAAACTCTCCCTAGTTTGTTTGCCTAATTGACAAGCATCACATACAAAATCAAGATCAACTTTAAAATGTGGCAAACCTCTAATTAGATTTTTTGAAATTAATTTGATAATTTTATTCATGCTAGCATGACCTAATCGTCTATGCCAAAATAAACATGACTCCTTGGTCATAGCATTCAATGTACTAGATTGAAACTACTAGTCATGGCTAGATCATTTAGATCTATCACATAGATGTTTCCAAGTCTATGACCAATAAATTTATTACTGGAGTCAAGAGAGTTAGTTACTATACACATAGATGGTTCAAAGATAACCTTGATGCCTTTATCACGAAGTTGACTAATCCTCAATAAATTATGCTTCAATTTATCTACTAGCAGCACATCTTCAATAAAAGTATAGGGGGTTATTTTGATCTTACCGATTTTGATTATTTTTCCCTTGCCATTATCTCCGAAAGTAACCAATCCTCCTTCTTTCATTTGTAGGGTGATGAACTGATCTTTGTCATCCGTTATATGTCTTGAACAGCCACTATCAAGATACCATCTTTTCTTTAATTTATGGGCTGCAAGACAGTCCTGCAAAATAGTCAAGGAGTGATTTTAGGTACCCAAGTTAACTTGCATCCTTTCGAGTTAGCAAAATTGGTTCCTTTTGGAACCCAAACAGTTTTATATTTCAATATATCAGTTTTGGTATTTTTCAATGAATTGCATTGATAAAATTTATTCCCAAATCTATGCATGCATAACAAACAATTTTATCATTTTTGAGCGATGCATGCTTTGAAGCTGTAAAAGATGCAGAAATAGATATGTTTGGTTTGAAAGATTTTTGGACAGAATTCTTAGGAGGATACTTCAAGCCATTCGAAATATTTGATGGAAAAGCTTTTTGAGATTTTGCATTTGAAGCTAAAGCTTTTGAAGATACAAATTTTGTTGCTGATATTCCTTTAGCATTTAAAGCATTAAATCCAATTCTAGCTTTTGCTTTTTGAATCTCTTTGTTCTTTTAGAATTAGCTCAAGCTTATTAGAACTCAAAGTAAGTTTTTCTACTAAAGGCTTAAGCTTTTCAACCTCCTTTTTCAAACCATCATTTTCAGCAACTAAAACTTTGTTTGTCTCATTCAAAGCATTTTTCTCATTTTTCAAAGCAATAACATTATTAGAAAAAATATTCAGTTCCTTTTGCAAAATATTATTCTTTTCAAAAAGTTCATCCTTGTCTTTTAATAAAAGATCATTTTGTATCTTCAATGATTTGATTTTAACCCCAGCTTTCTTGAATTGAATAAGCAAATCATGAAATGCAGAATTCAATTCATCATATATAAATTCATTTTGAAGCTTAGGGGATGATACCTCATTTTCAAGACCCATTAGACATAAATTCATAGATTCCGTGATATCTTCTTCTTCAGTAGATAAGGATGCTTTGCTGTCGCTCCATGTCTCTACCATAGCTTTCTTTTTCTTTTTCTTGAATCCCTTTTTCAGTAATGGACAATCTGGTCGAATGTGCTTTGATTTTTTACATTCGTAGCTGGTAGGCACTTCTTTCTCTTTCTCCTTTTCTTTGTCCTTTTCCTTGTTGAATTCTTTATTCTTATGGATTTTTCTATAGTTTCTTCCTTTTCATCTTCCCAAGAACCTTTTGAATCTTCTAACAACCATGGCAACATCTTCATCTTCCATGTCACTTTCAGTAGAAGAGCATTCTTCTTCCAATTCATCATCCTTTCTTGAATCCAAGTAGCTTTGAAGGCAATAGATTTCTTCTTCTTTTGATCATCCTCTGTTCTGTGCTATATGGTTAGTTAATGTGTGATGAGAGATTCTAGCAGTTCATCTAGTAGTAAAGTTTCAAATCTTTTGCTTCCTGGATGGCTATCATTTTTGGATCCCATTTGTCCGAAAGAGATCTTAGAATCTTCTATACAAGATTTGCATTAGAACATACATTGCCAAGACTTTTTAAGCTGTTAATAATATTAGTGAAACATAAAAATATAGCAGAGATTATTTTATTAGGTTCCATTTTGAATAATTCATAACTATACACAACAAGATTAATTTTTGAAGACTTCACTTGAGATGTTCCTTCATGGGTCACTTCAAGTTTATCCCAAATTTCCTTTGCAGAGGGGTAAATGGAAATTTGATTAAACTCATTACTATCCAAAGCACAATATAGCAAATTCATAGCTTTGGCATTTAACTCACCCATTTTCATGTCATGTTCATCCCAATCCTTTTCAGGTTTTGGAATGTCTACTCCATCAATTTTAACCATGGGGATATAAGGACCCTTTAGAATGATCTTCTATAACTGGAAATCAATAGCTTGAATATGAATTTTCATTCTAGCTTTCCAATATGCATAATTTGTTCCAGTGAAGAGTAGAGGTCTATTGATCGATTGGCCTTCCACCAAGGACATACTCATTGGATGAGACATCAATCTTTTCTCTTATGTATTCAGAGATACCGCTCTGATACCAGTTGTTACCCAGGTGGCTACCCAAGAGGGGGGTGAATTGAAAAATTAAAAAATTAAAGCAAATAATGTGCAATTAAAATCCCTTTTAAAGTGTTAGGTGTTGTGGCAAAATAAAGAGTTGCAGAAGCTAAATAAAATCAAGAAAGCACAACACAAACACATAAGATTTATAGTGGTTCGGAGCAACCCAGCTCCTACGTCCACTACCCAAGATACCACTTAGGATTTTATTATATTCACACCTGAATATAGTAGGATTATTTTACAGGATCACAATCCAAAATCTCTACACTTTGGTTTTTACAGGATCACTAAAGAACAACCAACACCCTTTGGTTTTGAACAAGATCACCAAAGAAACCTAACTTGGTTTTCACAATATCACCAAGAACCCAACACTTAGTTTTTATCAAAGGCTCACCAAGAACTTACCTAACTTGGTTTTACCAGGATCACCAAGAACCCAACACTTAATTTTTATCAAAGGCTCACCAAGAACTTATTTGGTTTTTTAACTGGTCTCACCAATAACCCAAACAATTCATGAAATGAATTTGTTGCCTAGTAAGAAACCCAAAAGGGGGGGTGAATTGGATCTCTACAAATTTTAACACTTAAGATAACTTGATACTAAGTAATGCAATCCAATTCAACTAAATAATTAGCAAGGCCCTATTAAAATAATTGCAATGCTCTAAAATAAAATGTAGTGGAAATAAAGAGCAAAAAGTAAAGAGCAAGGAGAGAGAGATCAAGCAATCACAAAGACCAAGAAATATAGTGGTTCGGTGCTATCCAATGCACCTACATTCACTCCCCAAGATCTCCTTGGGAATTCATTATAATCACACCGATTATAGTTGATTAGTTTTGCGGGCTTACTAATTAAAAACCCAACTTGTTTTCATAAGGCCAATAAGTCAAAACCTCACTTTGTTTTACAGGCTAACCAAGAACCTATTAGTTTTCATAAGGCTAACCAACAACCTTCCTTGATTTTCTGGGCTAACCAAGAACCTTAGTGGTTTTGTGGGCTAACCACCAACCTAATAGATTTTCCAAGGCCTACAAATAACCTCACTTGGTTTTATAATAGGCTAGCCAAGAACCCTTACAAGAAATATGATTTAAAAGTAAAGAACCAATGTAAGCTTTCTTAAACAAAGCGAATATCTCTTTGTAGATCGATATAGAGTTGCTTTGAACTTGTTGAAGCCTTTTGAATGTCCAAGAATGGATGATCTTCAATGCTCTTGAAGGATCTTGAATACTTGGAGGCTTCCTTTAGATTGAGAGTGGTTGAAACTTCAATGAATAGTAGTTAAAGCTCATTTTTCTTCTCTTTTTTCAAAACTCTTTAATGGTCTTCAATATATTATGTTTTGATTTAATTTGGAGCATATAAATACCTTTCCAAGGCCTCAAAATAGGTTTCTAGCCATTAGACTTGAAAAACTAGCCATTGGAGGACATTTAGGGCGAGTTCTACATTTGGAAAACTAGCCGTTACTGTTATCAGAACTCCATGTGTCGACACTTCAAGCTATGAGTCGACACATAAGGTCAATACTTGATCTTATTGAGTCGACACATAGTTCAAATTGCTTCATTCAGATTCTTTAGAAATCTTAGATGTGTTGACATTTTCTTAGTTGAGTCGACATCTTGAGTCGACACCTTGCTTCCATTTGTCGACACTTCAGCTATTCCTTCAACTTCTGCAAGTTTTGTGGCTTGAAAGTCTCAAGCGATGTATTGATCCATGTGTTTACACTTTGAGTCTATGCTTCAGGTCCATGTGTTGACACTTGATCTGTGCCATTTGAAACATTGCTGCGTACCAGTTTGAGTCGACACTTCATCACCATGTGTCGACACTTCATCTCATGTGTCGATACTTTGAGTCGACACTTCTTTGAAAAATTCATAGAAAGTGCTGAACTTGAGCTAGAACAAATTTCCATTTTTCTTAGCCATCCAATTAACCAACTCTTGAGTGTCCATGTCTTCTTTGAGCAATCTTTTCATTCAAACTTGGCTTTTTCAAAACAATTGGGCTTCTTTAAATTTTGTAGACACCTTTTCAATAAAAACATACTCAAAACAAATAATTAGTCTTCAACTTATACTTAACCATTTTGCTTATCATCACAATCAATTAAAGGAGTCAATAATTTCTTCCTTTTTGATTATAACAAAATCCTTAAGTATAAATTTCTTTAAAAAGGCTTTTAAATGAAACATCAAGGTACATAAAACTAAAAGCATTACGTATATCAACATTACTTGCATTAATGATATGACAATTCATAACACAAGGAATAATGTTAGAACTTGTTATAAAGATAGAGAGTATCGGAGTTTTGGGATTCATTTAAATGCATAGAAAACATGTATCATGATACTCTACAAGAAAAATTTCAGCAAACAACAAAGCTCCCCATGAATCAATGATTCATAACATAATTTGTAAGAATCTTTTCAAACATTTAAAGAGGTGTTTTAAGATGAAATTTGTTTTGAAAGGATTTTCAAATGAAAATAAAATAAAGCTCCCCCTTTCTTAATAAATTTTGTAAATGATGTTTAATTCAGGTTTTCAAAAAAAAATTACCTTTTGCACATTACAAATATAAATCACCAAAACTACTCCCCCCTTTTTTTATGAAGTATACTCATTTATACTTAATTCTCATTACTAAACTACTCCCCCTTTTTGTTATCATTAAAAAGGTAGGAAAACAAATAGATTAATTAGTCAAGATGTAGCATAGAGTTAATCTACTCGTCCTTTATATATTGCATTGAATTTAAAATTCATTCAATCATTCAATAATGAAGACAGTGAAGAGATATTCAAAATATATCAAGATGAGGAACAACAAAGTTTTTCATATAAACTTAGAACTTGTAAAACATATACATAACAAGGATAAAAGTACATAGAAGTATAAAAACAAACTATCTAAAAGTACATAAAAGTCCTAATCCTCATCCATGGACTCATCAGAAGATGAACAGATCTCAATCAATCCTATATCAGTAAAGAATCGAGCTCGCGGCCATCTCAATCGAAGATCTCTAAGTCTGGTCCTGGTCCGCTATGGAGGGATATGACGACCACATCCTCTACAACAAGTATATGTCCGACCTCTGGCTGGAGTAGTAGAGGTAGACGCAATATCCTCCGCAGGAACAGAAGTGATCAGAACAACAATCTCAGCAACCGGTGGAAGAGGTGTGCGATCAAATGAAGGGCCAGAGTCAAGATACTGAAAGCCGTTTGTATAAAATCCAAGCACTAGGATAAGCGAGGATGTGTGAAGTGTAGGACTCTTAATAATCTGTGTATCAAGTATAGGGGTAACAGCTGATGATACAATAGGCTTATCAAAAATAGAAGTATTAGCTGTAGAGTGTATCGGTATGTCTATAATCGGTGTATCAACAATGGGGGTCTCAATGATAGGTGTATGTATAACAGGGGTATCAATATCAGGGGAATCTACAATAGGTGTATCGATAAGAGTATCGATAACTGGAGAGAGAATAGGAATATGAACAGGAATGCGATCATCCGATCTAGAAGGAGAAGATGGAACAGGAGTCTGGGCAAGTGAACATGAAGGGTCAACAGGACTCCTAGGCAAGACAGCCATCACCTCCGCTACTGGCTCTGAAGTAAGATCAGCAAAGTCAAAACTGTCTGAGTCAGTCTCCTCGTCATCTCCATCATCATCTCTAATAACTGTATCACCAACAGTATCACCATCAACAACAGTAGTATCAACACCAGTATCAATATCATCAATGTCATCAGCTGGTGCAAGAGCAGGTGTAGGTGTAGTGTCAGCAGCTAGAGCACTCACTGAAGATCTGGACAATGCAGAAATAATAGCTGAGATACCATGACTAAGTCCAATATGGCTCTCTCTCATCTCAGCTATGAATACATTAAGATGCTGCCTCATGATAAAAACATCAATCTCGATGCGTCTAACTCTATCCTCTAAACTATCTGAAATGCTGGAGTCTCCGTCAGTGCTGGCTGAGGATGTGCTGAGGTAGTATGATCAGGATGAGAAGCAACCACTGGCTGTGCCGCAATCTCAGGCTGAGTCTCGCTGGGTCCTATCTCACTGGAGAGAATCTGCTCCTCCTGTGCTGCGTCATTATCATCAGCTCTATCCTTGGCCTGAGCTGATATCCTGTGAGTCCACTAGCCTCGGAACAAATGATAGCCCATCCGATGTAATGACCTGATGTGAATACATCAGTGTGAAGTAAAGTATGATAGGGCTCATCCTCAAAGCTGACTCCATACTCCCTAAATAATACTGTCAGTCCCATGCCATACGGTAAGCAGAGCCGCTGGCTAGTTGACGCCTCTATAATATGATGAACCATCAATACAGGAATGCATACTGGCGTGCACTGAACCAGTGAGTGATAGTTAACTATGAAGGTGGTTTGACAAGATCCTACACTAGGCATGCAAACATCTGTGGGAGCAGATTGGATTTTAAAATAATTTTTAAAATTCGCGCAGCGGGAATCTACTCTGCCAGGAACTAATCTAAATCTAGTTGCATTTAGGCATGCATAATCATATAAAATATTAAACAATTTAATCTATCCATGCATGATTAAAAAATAATTTCCATACATTTTATTCTACCTAGAATAACTCTGGAATAAACCTGGAATAGACTGGAATAACTGATGGGGAACTAATATGCATGCAATTTTTTTTTATGTTTTACATGTTGAGTTAGGTGATTAATTCCCAAATTTCATATCAAAATTATTTGTAGGGAATTTTGTATGAATTTTTGAAGATCAGTAAGTAGATTAGGACCTAGAAAAGTAGCGAAGAAGGACCGCCGGGGCTGAGAAGCCTCGGTTAGGGCAAGTTCTCCTACAATAAAACTACTGGAGGTAGAGGGGTGTACCTGACAACGTCTGTGAAGATCGCAGCGAAGGGGTCTCTCGTTCCTCGACGGATGCGGCCTGGAAAATCGAGCCAAAGACCCGCGGATACCCGGCTTTCTGCTCGGTGATCCGATTGAGGCTTGGCTGGAGTCGTTGGATTCGTAGGAACTCAGGAACCTGCAAACGACCTGTCAGGGGTTAGAAAGCTCACAAAGGAACAAGAAAACAAAGTAAAAATAGCAAGGGAAGGCTTCTTTTGGAGTGGGCATCCAGGGATCTGAAGGGTTTGTTGGCAGCAGGAAGATGATTGCAAACACCGGGAAGAACTCTCACAAACCCCTTTATGCACACAGCAGGGTATCACACCACTCAATAGAAGAACTCAAGGTTTTCATTCATCAAAAATTCTCCTCATACAAGAGGCTAGGGTCCCTTAAATAGACCCTTAACCTTGGGCTCCAAGTAAGGGTACATAAGTCTTTACATAAGAATCCTTTTCCCTCTCAAACCCTAGCTAGAAAATAAAGAAAATATTAGGTAGAAAAATCCCTAAAAATTTTCTTGACTTGGTCAAGACACCAAGGATGCCTAGGAGGGCGTGTTGGGCTTCTAGGAGCAGCAAAAGGCCGGCCCAAAGGGGCTCGGGTGCATGGGTTTGGGCCTCTGGAAGCTGGGGTGGCCTGGTAGCCAGGTAGCAGGAATATTCCCTGGTATCTTGCTTCTTAGGGGCTTGGGCTTGGCACCTGGGCTTGATTTCTTTGGGCTAGGATGCAGATGAACATTTGGAATCATGGATGCCCTTATCTATGAGTATACTTTGGCATCTGGAAGGGAATCTGGGCATCTGGAGGGCATCTGCAAGAAATCAGGGTTTTCTGAATTTTCCTCCTGGGGTCTTCAAATCTTCAAGCTAGGTTGGACTTGGGCTATGCTTCCATATCTTCAATCTAGTTGGACTTGGTCTTCACTTGTATGATATAGTCTTGAGTCTTCAGTATGCTTGGACAGGACTCAAAAAAATAAAATTAGCTCAACATGAGCTGACTAGCATTGGACTGAACTAGCTCAACATGAGCTGACAAGTACAGAACTGAAATAACAACTCAAAATACTCAAATAACAACTAAAATAGACTCAGATGAGCTAAGCCCTTATTACAGATGGACTCATAAATTATTGATCAATTCACAGAGGATTGAAAAGCCTCTATCTTATTCTGGTGCCTCCGGTGTCCCCACCAATTCTTCCGGGGTGGGAGGAACTCGACCCTGTCGAGTGAAGGTCAGACTGGCTCACATATCTCTCGAGAAGGTCTGGGTTGAGGCGTTGCAAGTCCTCTCGAGAAATCCACGAATCGTCCGACTCTGGCTGGCCTTGCCATCGGACCAGGAAGCGTTGATAGTCATGGCCCTAGGTCATGATGGCTTGATCATCCAGGATACGCTCGATCCGTTCTCCTCTCTCAGGCCAAATTTGTTTGTGGACACTCTAGGTTAGGGTCACTCACAATGAAAAGGAATAGGTCCAAAGGCCTCACTAGGTAGCGCTGCCGGTTCCCTATACTCAACCAGGTCTATAATATTGAAGGTAGAACTAATGCCCAAATCCGAAGGCAAGTCTAACACCTAGGCATTTGATCCAACCTTCTCTATCACTTTAAAAGGTCCGGCTCTGCAAGCATGAAGCTTCTTTTAGGCCTAAGCCTAACCAAGATAAAATCCACTACATCAAATTTTTTGATCCATCTTCGGGAATTAGCCAGTTATTTTAACATTAGTGCGGGTGGTGAACATGCTAGGCACATGCAGACTCCTAACAAGATGATGCAAAGGACTCAAACCTACACCTAACAGACTCGACTGAAGAGGTTTATTAGGTCTTAACTACCACTTGGGCATAGGGGCATGAGTCGTGGTTGATAGATGACATGTAGAAGAAAATTTGCTAGTAACTCCTAATAAGTGCCAGAGGGTCTGCCAAAAGTAGGTAGCAAATGGGATGGGCTCTATGGATCCTTGCAACCTAGTAACCTCAACAAAATGTAACCTAATAGTTCTAGACACATGAGAAAACTCAGGAAAGGGTAGAAAATAGGAAGTAGGTTCAGAATTACTCTGGTAGGGTAGAGAAAAAGGTTCTGGGTTAGTTGGATAAAGTAGAATCAAAGAAGGCATCTCAGGGACTAATCCTAGACTAATGAGGTTAACCTTATGGGGTTGCGATATATCTACGGGGTTTGTATAATGGAAGGATGGGTTATTAATCTCAGGAAAGAGGTCCTTAATGGGAACTATAGGAGGAGACTCATCCTGAGGGTACTGATTCAAAGAGATCAGGTCCTTAATAAATTCTTATGGTTCTTGTATTTTAGGACTAGACTCTATAATTTGGCTCTCCTCTATGGTTTCCTCAGGTAGGGCTCTAGTAGCAGTACCTAGGTTCTCTTCCTCTATTTGTTCTTCCATTATAGCTTTAGGTTGGATATGGTCAAGGTCAACTAGCTCTGGGTTGGTTTCTACCTGGGCATCTACTGGGTCAGCTAATTCTAGGTCTACTAAAGGTGTCTCCTCTTCTCCCTCATACTCATCCACTAGGCTCACATCAGCTTCATACACTTCCGCGTTAATGTAAGCCTTGTGAATCTCAGGAATGGTTGGAGAAGGTCGGCTAGCAGGAAATTGGTTAGGTTCTGGTCTCTGATTATGGGTACTACTAGTAGGTTCAGGTTGTATAAGGGGTAGTGGCTCACTACTGGGTTCGTATTTAGGGATACTAATCCTGTGGGGTTCAAGTTGACTAGGGGAAGCATGACTAGTACTAGGTTGATACTTAGGGGTTATGGGTTCTCTAGGCTCATAGGACAAGGGTGCAGATCTATGGGTCATGGGATTATAGGATCTGGGGTCATAGCATTTTGGGTCAGCTCTATGATCAGGTTCTAAGGATGGATCATGGTATGGGGTCCTCCTGAGGTTGGGCTCCCTATATGGGTCAGGATATTGGGTCCTCCTAGGGTTGGACTCCCTATATGGGTCAGAATACTGGGTTCTCCTAGGGTTGGACTCCCTATATGGGTCAGAATATTGGGTTCTCCTAGGGTTGGACTCCCTATATGGGTCAGAATATTGGGTGTTGGGTCTACTAGGCTTATAGGGTGTGGGTGCATAGGATTTATGATCATGGGATCTAGAGTCATAGGATCTAGGTTCATAGGTTCTGGATTCATAGGTTCTAGGTTCATAGGATTTGGAGTCATAAGATCTATAGGTTGTGGGTATACTAGGCTTAGAGGATGTGGGTAAATAGGATCTATCTTCCTGGTCTACAAAATCCTGATTGGGTCTTCTAGGACTAACCTTAGGGATTGGGTCAGGATGATGGGCTCTCCTAGGTTCAGCCTCAAGGTATGGATCAGGGTTTGGGGTCCTCCTAGGTTGACGGGAATCAGGATCTGGCTCAGACTGTGACCCATGGTTTTTTTCTGGGGTCCCTACCCGGACTTTTAACTGATCAAACCTATTGGCAAGATGGTCAATTCTATCATTGGTTTGAATACGAGACTGAGTTAACTGGGTCATTTGGGTAGTTATTTGGGTAGTTATGTGGGTAGCCATTTGGGCCATTTGATCAGCTAGGGCTTTTATTTGAGATTGTAAATTTTCCATGGATTCAGACATTTGTGAAGGAGGTGGGTGATATGAAACTCCTGATCTAGTGCTCATGCAAGACTCGATCAGACCGACTATAGCTGACTAGACTTGGAGTCCAAACTAGATGCTCAATCAGGGTGGCAAACTAGCCTATAGTAACCCTGTACTCAGCCAGGCAGGTGTAAGGGGAGTGTTAGGTCCCTGATTGCCAATCCTAGATACCAATCAGAGATTGGCCAGGTAGGCGGACCAGCACACAAGCCCTTCGGGATTGAATCCCTAAACCACCGTTCTAGACACTGAGCACAAGGCACACACAGGTTAACTTGACACAGTGATCTAACACTAGCCCGAACCCGACCAGTTGGTGTCCCTAGTCCACTAGGGCAAATTAAGTCTAATTAATTTTAGGTTAAGGCTTGGGACCGAATGCAAGGGATGTGGTTTTGGGCTAAGGAGAGGTGATCAAATCCTCCCCCTATCTGATATAGCAAGAGTGCCCTTAAAAGTAAATTATGCAATGATGGCAGGCAGATGAGGAAGCAAATTAGGGTTTAGATATATTTTTTGGTATTTTTGGAGAATATGTAATTTTTTTTGGTATTTTTTAAATAGAAGAAAACTTGCAAATCATGGCCTAATATGCTGGAAATATACTAAAATTAAAAAATATGCAAAAACTGCTAAACAAAAACCTAAAACTTCCAAACTTGTCTTGCTGAAAAAATAGAGCCAAATATTTGTAGGATGTATTTCGGCTTGAAGAAAATTCACAGGCCATAATAAAATCTACAAAAATTTTTTAAATTACTGTGAATTATGACGAATCCAGAAAAATAAATTTCAGAATTTTTAGAGTTTTTATCAGGGAGAAATAATTAAAATAACAGAGTATATATGGACTAAAAAATTGCAGAAAACAAGCCCTAATCTAAGCTCTGATACCAAATGATGGGGAACTAATATGCATGCAATTTTTTTTTTATGTTTTACATGTTGAGTTAGTTGATTAATTAACAAATTTTAGATCAAAATTATTTGTAGGGAATTTTGTATGAATTTTTGAAGATCAGCATGCAGATTAGGACCTAGAAAAGTAGCGAAGAAGGACCGCCGGGGCTGAGAAGCCTCGGTTAGGGCAAGTTCTCCTACAATAAAACTACTGGAGGTAGAGGGGTGTACCTGACAATGTCTGTGAAGATCACAGTGAAGGGGTCTCTCGTTCCTCGATGGATGCGGCCTGGAAAACCGAGCCAAAGACCCGCGGATACCCGGCTTTCTGCTTGGTGATCCGATTGAGGCTTGGCTGGAGTCGTTGGATTCGTAGGAACTCAGGGACCTGCAAAAGACCTGTCAGGGGTTAGAAAGCTCACAAAGGAACAAGAAAACAAAGAAAAACAGCAAGGGAAGGCTTCTTTTGGAGTGGGCGTCTAGGGATCTGGAGGGTTTGTTGGCAGCAGGAAGATGATTGCAAACACCGGGAAGAAGAACTCTCACAAACCCCTTTATGTACACAGCAGGGTATCACACCACTCAATAGAAGAACTCAGGGTTTTCATTCATCAAAAATTCTCCTCATACAAGAGGCTAGGGTCCCTTAAATAGACCCTTAACCTTGGGCTCCAAGTAAGGGTACATAAGTCTTTACACAAGAATCCTTTTCCCTCTCAAACCCTAGCTAGAAAATAAGGAAATATTAGGTAGAAAAATCCCTAGAAATTTTCTTGACTTGGTCAAGACTCCAAGGACGCCTAGGGGGGCATGTTGGGCTTCTAGGAGCAGCAAACGGCCGGCCCAAAGGGGCTCGGGTGCATGGGTTTGGGCCTCTGGAAGCTGGGGTGGCCTGGTAGCCAGGTAGCAGGAATATTCCCTGGTATCTTGCTTCTTAGGGGCTTGGGCTTGGCACCTGGGCTTGATTTCTTTGGGCTAGGATGCAGATGGACCTTTGGAATCATGGATGCCCTTATTTATGAGTATACTTTGGCATCTGGAAGGGAATCTGGGCATCTGGAGGGCATCTGCAAGAAATCAGGATTTTCTGAATTTTCCTCCTGGGGTCTTCAAATCTTCAAGCTAGGTTGGACTTGGGCTATGCTTCCATGTCTTCAATCTAGTTGGACTTGGTCTTCACTTGTATGATTTAGTCTTGAGTCTTCAGTATGCTTGGACAGGACTCAAAAAAATAAAATTAGCTCAACATGAGCTGACTAGCATTGGACTGAACTAGCTCAACATGAGCTGACAAGTACAGAACTGAAATAACAACTCAAAATACTCAAATAACAACTAAAATAGACTCAGATGAGCTAAGCCCTTATTATAGATGGACTCATAAATTATTGATCAATTCACAGAGGATTGAAAAGCCTCTATCTTATTCTGGTGCCTCCGGTGTCCCCACCAATAACTGGAATAAAGTTATTACAGTCATCTTCCTCCTTGGAACTCTGTTTTTGGCTTGCAAAATGTCATCGGAACACCTCCTTCTGGACCTTTGTTTGCTCCCAAATTTGAGCAGCAGCAACTTGGACAAGTCTTCTTCGATTTTCCATCGATTACTGCAACCAAATGTAAGCCAAAAAATTAAAATAAATCACCAAAGTCTGCTGCCAGATTTCTGTAGCAGAACTGGGCAGCAGACTTTGGCCTTCATTTTGGAGCAGCTTGAGCGATCCCGGTCTGCGTGGTTTGCTCCTAGGAGTAGAAGGATACTCCCTCTAGAGGGGAGACACGCTCGGGGCTCTCGGATCCGCCTCCATGCATGGTGCTAGCTGCTGGAAGAGGGCTTCATGGTCACAGGATTTCTGCAGCTGTAGTGCAGAATTTGAGCTTGTAACAATGGGATTTTCTCTCCCTCTAAAGCTTCTAAACCCAGCCCAAAACTCTCTCCTTAAGCCTCTCAAAGAAGAGGATAGAACAAACCACAAAGACCCCTCTCCAATATTCTCACGGTGAAAAGTTTTCCTCACAAAAAACAGGGAATACTATTGGTTTATAAAGGCTGCTGGGAGAAGGAGGTGGAGCGACGGGAGGCCAAGAGACAGGAACAGCAGCTGTTAATCCAATTAATCAGCCTTAAACATGGGATTAAGGTCTTCAAAACAAGCGGGTGGGAGCTCGGGAGATTCGGTCGTTTGGCCTTTTCGACGTTTGGAAATTTTCTCCCAGCCGTTTGGCCTTCCAGCAAAACAAATGACCCTGTAAACGGTCATGCTGAGAAGAACCATGGAACCAAAACTGGTCCACCGGTTCAAGGAGTAAAACATTGTTTCAAATAACCGGTCCAAGCAAAAAATTGGTTCAAACCCAATTTTAAACCACTTGGATCAATCCCATTAAACCAAACGGTTCAATCCAATTGAACCTAGTTCAAGGAATAAAATTGGTTCACAACCAATTGGAGGCCGAAACGAACTCCGAATCAGTTCAAAACTGATTCAAAAAAATCTTGGTGTAGAGCTGGTCAGCCAGGAACAATTTCTGGTTGACACAGACAAGGGCAATACGTGGAAAAGAGTGCTCAAAAATACTGTGACCATAAAACCGAGACTTTTCCTAATTATAATCGGTATCCGGATCAGAGAGTTATCCTCTGTGGCGTGTGACCTCATAGGTTCGAGCCTAAACGGTAGCATTAGAACAATTTTAGTACTAGCACAGGAAACCATCTAGCAATGGGTCCCGACGTCCGGATAGGTCGAAGATGCGAGAGCAAACTGTCGAACCTTTGGCATATGGTTACCGTATAATTCATCCCTTTGACCTCTAATGCTCAGGATGACTAAGAGGGCTGCCAACCCAAACAGAGTTAGTCAACTACGTGTCTCAACCTCGCAAGCCCAGTGACTCTTCACTAGGACTACCCCGGCCGAGGATTTGCTAAATTGAGATATTGCGAGACATTCAATCCAAACTGTTTGGACAGGTCAATTCCATCTTGGTCCATTACTGCTCCACAAGTACTTGCCTGTACCCAGAAACCTTCCATCACCGGATTAAAAATCCGGGTAGTCCGGCACCAAAGCACAGGGAGTTGCTTGCAAGCTACCGTGATGACCTCTGGTCAGAGGGACACATATACGCATATCCAATCGTGAGTATCCCTTTGGCAGAAAGGTGCTGCACGGAGTCACGTTCAATAAGATATCACATATCCCACTTGCAGATCACATCAGTGTCACCACACTCATTTGGTCAAGAGGACAACCAAATGATGTGAACTACAACAACCTATACTTGATATATTGCCGTCCAGTACAATATATCCTTTGGCTGTGAATAGGGTTTAAGGACCTCTCGATACATCCTCTCTGTATCAAAGTCAGTGTAGTCCTAAGGACTTCATCACATGGAAAGAGTTCATTTCAGGAAAATTAAGTATGTGATGAGCTACCAAAAATATTATTTTATTAATTCATAATATGAGTACAATACTTAGCACAACCACCTACAACCCAGGCGATTGGCTTTGGGACACAATTCCCAACAGTGAGACCATCATGAGCAACTCCCGCTCAGTGATATAGTCAAAATGTCCAGTCTTCGATAGAAGTATCCGGGCGACGATGTGATGCAATAGTCTCATCTCTGCAGATAACCTGGATGCTAGTAAAGTGGCTCCCTCTAGTAGAATGTCAGACTCAAAAATGCACTGAAGTCCATTGACTCGATCCATCAAACTATTAACAACAGATCCTGTCATCGGTATATCCCATACTCTGCTCAGAATCTTTGAAGTAACCGGGATATCCCATCCAATGACCTGTGCCAACCAACCATCTGTCCCATAGGTGAGTGATCCATAAATCTCTCTCATCGGCTTGGGGTAATACCTCTCATTGAGTGAATAGAAAGTAGTCAGACCACCATGACGAATCCACTCTCCAATCTGAAAATGCTGCTGGTCGATAAAAGAAAAACCCACTCGACATCCTCCAACTACAATCTTCGAGCACATTCGACTAGACGGTACAAACAAGGGTCGTGTAGGCAGATCTGCAGCTCTAGACTCATGTCTGGCCTTCATCCTTCGCTCTTCTTCTTGGTTTGACTGATGAGGTCGACAAACAACTTGCTTACAAGGTCCCATTGCTTGGATTGAAATATTGGGCAAGGTTTTGGTTGAAAATCAAAACCTAGGAGAAATCTAACCAAAAAACTAGCTACCGATCTTCCAAATCAAAGAAACAATGGCTAAAAAAGTTGAATAGGGAATGGAAGCAGTATAGATACCTTGAAACCTTGTGTAGGCTCGAAGGAGAAAAGAAATGGAGTGAAAAAATGGTTCGGAAACCCCTTTATTCTCAGTCCGCTGTCGTTCATGTGTCGGCTCACACATGTGTCGACACATTTTGGTGTCGGCACATTAATGTGTTGACTCATCGACTTAAAAACCAAAAATTCATGGATTTTAAGGCAGATCAAAATCAATTGAAATATGATAATTTTAGAGTGAAATCAATAGAGATTGAGCAAGATTTTTCATGATTAATGTCGAATTGATCTACTTTGAGTCAAAATGTAGGAAAAAATTAATCAAATGGATTGATGATCCCGAGCTCTCTTCTAATCATACAGAATCGATCTTCTAAAAGAGATTTGTCAAAATATCAGCTAATTAAAATTTAGTACTAATAAATTCAAGCAAAACATCATTGTTTTCTACATGATTCCTAATAAAATGATGTCTAATTTCAATGTGTTTACTCCTAGAATGTTGAACAGGATTTTTATTCAAGCAAATAGCACTGGTATTATCCCATTTAATAGGTATACTAGCCAACTTGATTCCAAAGTCTTCAAGTTATTGCTTAATCTACAGGATTTGAGCACAACAACTTTTTGCTACAATATACTCAGCCTCAGTTGTGGATAGTGCAATTGAAGTTTATTTCTTGCTAAACCATGAGATTAAGTTGACTCCAAGAAATTGACAAGTGCCACTAGTACTCTTTCTATCCAATTTATAACCAGCAAAATCCATATCAGAATATCCAATCAATTCAGCAGATGAATTTCTAGAATATTATAAACTAATTTCAATAGTACCAGATAGATATCTAATAATGCGCTTAACAGCCATAACATGTAATTCTTTAGGTTCAGACTGATATCTAGCACACATGCAAATGTTGACCATTATATCTGGTCTACTAGCAGTTAGATACAATAAAGAGCCTATCATACCTCTGTATAACTTTTGATCTACTGATTTACCATGTTCATCTTTATCAAGTCTACAAGAGGGCCTCATAGGCATACCTATTAGTTTGGTAGTCTCCATCCCAAACTTCTTGATAATTTCTCTTGTATACTTAGCTTGGTTAATGAAGATACCATCTGTAGTTTGCTTAATCTGGAGTCGAAGAAAGAAATTAAGTTCTCCCATCATGCTCATCTCGAACTCACCCTGCATTAGCTTAGCAAACTCTTGACAAAGAATTTTATTAGTAGCACCAAAAATAATGTCATCAATATATATCTGTCTACTAACAAATCATTATCTTTCCTTTTCAAAAAAAGTGTTTTATCAGCATTTCTTCTAGAAAACTCATTTTCAATTAAAAATTTGCTGAGTCTTTCGTACCATGCTCGAGGTGCTTGCTTTAATCCATAAAGTGCTTTGTGTAATTTAAAAACATGATCATGATGTGCATAATTTTCAAATCCAGGTGGTTGTTCAACTAAAACCTTTTCAGTTATAAAATCATTCAAGAAAGTGATGGGAATTCTCCCAGGATGCCGGGAATCATGTAGCAAGTGAAAGTAAATTTCAAAACAAAATTCTAAGCATGAAACCCTAATATGGCTAGAAAACCCTAATTCCCAGGAACCCCTTATGCAACACCAATCAACGAAACATAAATGAAGTCAGAATACATACATGGATCACTGAAATCCAATCTTTTCCATGAGGCTCACATGTGCAAGCCCTCCAACGGTGATCCACACGAGAATGGAACCAAGGAAGAATCCCTATCGGGGTTGCTTGCTTCAACAGAACTCTTTTGTCAGCCTTTTGACCTTTGACCACTATAGGACACCCTAACCTACTGTAGGGCTTTCTGGACGCAGTCCTAAAACACTCTTGGTTTTAGGACAACCCTCCTCTAGGACCCCTTAGGCTTATGTCCTAAAACTAAGCCTTGTCCTAGTAGAAAAGACCTTGTCTTAACAAAACAAGTTTTGTCCTAAATTAAGAAGGAGGGAGAGAGAAGTTGAAGAACACTCAGAATATCTTTTTATGGTGAAAAGAAAAAAATCTAAAACTCATATCACCGCCCCTATTTATACCTTTAAGAGGGGCGTTTGATATGTCCTCCATGATGGGAATTCTTGCAGGGTCACGGGGATCTTGCAGCATGCGGAATTGACTTTCAAAATAAAATTTCATAGCATGATACCCTAACATATATAACATGTATAGAAAATCCTAATTCCCAGGAACCCCTTAGGGAATTACAACTAATGAATTATAAAATAAAGTCAATTAACATACCAGGATCGCTAAATCCAATCCTTCCCACAAGGCTCACAAGTGCAAGCCCTCCAACGCTGATCCACATGAGACTTGAACCAAGGAAGAATCCCTACCAGGGTTGCTAGCTTCAATAGGACTCTTACGACAGCCTTTGGACCTTTGACCACTGTAGGACACCCTGTCCTACTGTAGGGCTCTCTTGACACTCTCCTAAGGCACTCTTGGCTTTAGCACAACCCTCCCCTAGGACCCCTTAGGCTTATGTCCTAAAACAAAGCCTTGTCCTAAAAGATAAGACCTTGTCTTAACAAGACAAGTCTTGTCTTAAAAGGAGGAGGGAGGGAGACAACAGAAAGAGGCACTTAGATAACTCTCGGGAAAATGGACTTCTGTTTCTGATGACCGAAAATCTAAAGTGTCATTTCACTGTACCCCCTTTATATAGATTCAGATGGGGCATGAAAAGCATCCCGAGAAACCTTATCAGATATGACTCTTCATGTTTGATAAAGCTCTTCATGCTTCAAGAGTCTTATTTGATGTTCTTTCCCTTTCCAGAGCAGTTCCCCATATGCCATGTGGCATATATCGGTTATGAAGAATGGAAGGAGGTGTCCTTTCAATCTTGAAGAGCATGGAATAGGCAGAGTCCTAAGGGCAGAAGGACTCTGCCTTAGAATAGTGTGCGCGCAGATGAAGAGAAGCAACTCTTCATCTGTGCGCCAATATTTCTTTCTGCTTTCACGCCTCCCCTTCCACTTCTTTGATCGGTCAGTCCTCTCCAAGAGGTGTTGGGATAAAGTGAAGAAGCATCACTTTGATGAAGCACCCAGAGTTTCATCTGCAAAAGGACTCTTAGTCTTTCTGTGCGCACCATACTTTCTCCCGAGTTCGCAAAAAGGGTGCCACTTTCCTTTCCCACTTCTCTCTCCACCCAAAGCAGCATATATTGATTAGTGAAATATATGAAATATGTGTGTCATTGGAAAAAGCATTAAATAATCTTTCTAACCATATAATTTTTTTTAAAATCAGAGGTCTATAGCTCATTCTGTGCCTTTTTGAAGTTAAGGTATCATTTAGGTACCAAGAGTCCCATGCCATTGGGACTCTTCATATATGGAGCCTAAAATTTCCTTAAGCCCAAATTAAAATCAGATCAAGCTTTGATTTGGCTAGCCCCACTTAGTACTCAACCTAATTTAGGTCTCCCATAATTAGGTTAGCCCAATTAGCAAGCAACCGAATCCAATCCATTTGGGTTAGGAATTAGGTTAGCCTACATATACTAGTATGTAATCCGGCTAACCAATTAGGATCCTATGATCCTAATTAAATCATGAATGACTTCCTTGGACAAGTCTCTATTGTGAGTGACCCATTGGGTTCCACATCTAGCCAGCAGTAGGTTTAGGTTTGAGCCGATTCGATTCGATCGAACCCGATTGACCTAATTAGGTCAAATTGGCTCACCTAATTATCCAATTCGAATCACACATCGAATTGACTCATGAAACCAAATCAATTGGTTCATAAAAACCTACAAGACAAGATTGCATCTAGCAACATGTCATTCATATCCGGAAGATAAGGAGTTTGGTAAAAAATACCAAAATACCCTTCAGTAGTAAGTTACCATGCAATTCAATCTTTCGATCTCCCATTATCCCGATTAAGTGATAGGTATGGATAGATGTCAAATCCTAACACTTAATCATATCAAATCTAAGCTCGATCGTGAGGACTCAGCTGATGACTAATTAGATTCTACTAATCTCATCCTGCTTTGATCAAAGGCTCCTTGAGTCTCTCATCGAAGAGATTGCATGGGATAACAATTCCTCTTACTAGGAATGATCGATTCCTTGTTGGTCCACTCACATCCTTCGTACACCTTCCACCATACCTAGAACACCCCGTACACAACCAATGCCATGAATGAGTATGAACCAAAGTATGGCTTAGTGTGCACAAGGAACCATGGTGACCTCAGGTCTAAAGATCACATGCACAACTTCTGCTTTGGGATCTATCTTTTGATAAGTAGTAAGACTTCCATAAGATAGTCCCGGTGTGGATCAGTTCCAGTGTACTCATACTCTGATGAGCTCCTTTATCATTATATTAGTGTCTCTACATAAGTGGTTGTGAGATCAACCACCCTCATCAACTGAGCATACATAGGATAAGCTAGTCTTTCCGGATTCATCGATCTCCGAATCGATGGTCCAACGACTAGGAGCATTCTAGATTAAGGTTTATAGGAATTAGGTCTCACTGTTATTTTATCATAACCCTAATTCCATTGCCCTATACTATGGGGTTCATCATAATCATCGGAAACATGATACAACAGTATATGATGAATCACATGCCTTTATTAATATGAAAATATGTCATACATGAGTTGGAAGTTTACAAAAAGGCCCTCATAATGATTGGCTCTTAGGGCACTTTTCTATCACATCAACAGGTTATCAGATATGATTTTTCAAGACTAAAAATTATATCCAATATGTCTCCTCATGCACCAAAAGACATATTAGCATCCGTCCATTTTCTTAGACAATCTATGACTTGCCACATGACAAGTACCGATCCCTGGGAAGCCAAGAGGCACCTCTTCAATCTCCAAACACCGAAGAAGATGAAGAGTCCTGAAATTAGGACTCTGCTTCAGGGTGCACGCCACATGAAGAGACGCATCTCTTCATGCACGCTTTTGCTTCCATCCATTTTTCACATCCTTTCAAAAAGCCTTGACTGGTCAAACATATCCAAGAGGTGTGGGATAAGATTAGAAGGCACCCACAGAAATGAAACACTCAAGTGTTTCATCTGCAGAAGGACTTTTATCTTTCTGTGCGCATCTTCATTTCCTGCGCGTGCCAAGAGGCACCAAGAAACCCTTTATGTTGTGGTCAACTTTATCTACACCCCATGCAACCTTTGACTAGTCAAAGCATATGAAATATGGGAGTCAAAAGAAAAAGCATTAAATCCTCTTTCCATCCATTTAAAAATATTTCAGATCAAAGGACTATAGACTCTTCAAGGCCTTTTTGAATGCCAAGGTGTCATTTTGGCATCTAGAGTCCAAACTCAAATGGACTCTTCAATAAAACATCCAAAAGTCCAAAATAAAATCAGATCAAGCTTTGATTTGGCTATCCCAACTTGGGACTCAACCTAATTTAGGTTTTCCTTAATTATGTTAGCCCAATTAGCAAACAACCGGACCCAATCCAATTGGGTTAGGAATTGGGTTAGCCTACATATGCTAGTATGCAATCTCGCTAACCAATTAGCATCCCATGACCATAATTAAACCATGAGTAACTTCCATTGCCTACTCTCTATTGTGTGTGACCCATTGGGTTCCACATCCAGCCAGTAGTAGGTTTAGGTTTGAGCCGATTCGATCCGATCGAACCCGATTGACCTTATTAGGTCAAATCGGATCACCTAATTATCCAATTCGAATCACACATCGAATTGACTCATGAAACCAATCCAATTAGTTCATGAAAACCCACAAGATAAGATTGATATCTAGCAACATGTCATGCCTACCCGAAAGATGATGAATTTGATGAAAATTACCAAAATACCCTTCAGTAGTAAGTTATCGTGCAATTCAATATTTTGATCTCCTATTATCCCGATTAAGTGATGGGTATGGATAAATGTCAAACCCTAATACTTAATCATATCGAGTCTCAGCTCGATCATGAGGACTCTATTGATGACTGATTAGAAGCCACTTCTAATCTCATCCCACTTTGCAAAGATTCCTTGAGTCACTAATCGAAGAGATTACATGGGATAACAAATCCTCTTACCAGGATTGAACAATTCCTTGTTGGTCCATTCGAATCCTACGTACACCTTCCACCATACCTAGAACACCCCATACATGTCGCAATGCAATGAATGAGTATGAACCAAAGTATGGCTTAGTGTGCACAAGAAACCATGGTGACCACAGTTCTGAAGATCACATGCACAACTTCTACTCTAGGACCTATCTTTTGACAAGGAGTAAGACTTCCATAAGATAGTCCCGGTGCGGATCAGTTCAGTGTACTCATAACCTAATGAGCACCCTTATCCTTGTATTAGTGTCTCTACACATGTGGCTGTGAGACCAACCACCCTCATCAACTGAGCATATATAGGAGAAGCTAGTCTTACCGAATTCATTGATCCCCAAATTGATGGTCCAATGACTAGGAACATTCTAGATTAGGGTTTATAGGAATTAGGTCTCAGTGTTATTTTATCATAACCCTAATTTCATTGCCCTACTCTATGGGGTTCATCATAGTCAAAAATATGACACAGCAGTTTATGATGAATCAAATGCTTATTATAAATAATGATGTCATACATGAGTTGGAAGTTTACAGAAAAAGGCCCAAACAATGATTGGCTCTTAGGGCATTTTTTTATCAAACTTTCACTTGCACTAAAGCCAATCGCCCTTATACTTTATGCCCATACAATCCAAGTGACGATCTAACTACTGCATGGCTAATGCTTTAGTGAATGGATCTGCTTTATTGTTCTTTGTGTCAACTCGTTCAATGGTAACATCATGTCTTTCAATGATCTCTCGAATGAGATGAAGCCGTCATAGAATGTGCTTGGACTTGTGATGAGACCTAATGCAAGACAAAAGAGATGATGCGATGCAGAAGTAAATTAAGACTAATTTTTTTTTTTATATATATTTTCAGAAGTCGGCTTTGACTCAAAGGAAAGTTAAACTAAGTTGAAAGAAACTATATAATAATTGAAAGCACAATTCAAAGAAACTAGATTATCAGAGTAGTTCAGAAGTAAAGGTCGCTGGGGGTTGAGAAACTCCCAGACCTAGGGTTTCGCTCTGAACTTTCAACAGGACAGAAGTAAAGAGAAGAGAAGGGTTATGGACTAGACCGTGATCTTCACAGAGTTTAGTGGAAGGACTCTCTTGAGCAGATTGTTGGATCCTCGATTCGGATATCTTCGCAATGGATCCTCCAATACCGGTCCTTTGGCAGAGTTGGCTTCTCCTGAACTCAGGATCTGGGAAAGAAGAAGAACAAGTTATGGAACCAGATACTCAAAGGAAGGATTTACCAGATAAGAAGAACTTGAAAATTGATGTTGCTGAAATCCTAATTCTCCTGGATGCTGATCTGACTTCCTCTGGGATTTGCTCTGTATTCGAAGTAGCCGATCTGGACCTGGATGCTGGTGGTCGGCCTCTACTTGGAAGAGAGGGGCCGAGAGATGATGAGGTAGATTAGGGTTTGGATGATTGGTGGAATGAAGAAGATGATGGGCGGCTAGGGTTTGGAATTGAAGTGGCTAACCTAAGGTTTTGGGGTTGGAGATCTCACACCTCCTCAAGGTTCCTAGGGAACCCTGATTTACTCCCTCACAGAGCTCAACACCTGAATACAAGTGCGGAAGAGAGAAACACAGAGTTGCTCACACAGAAATTGAATTCATTCATCAGTGTCTCGAAAACTTACAAGAGGTGTTTATTTTATAGGTCTTTACAAGAAATCAGGGTTTTACATCTTCCCATGTGGGACTAATAGGATGGATCCTCAAATTAGGCTTGTAGAATCAAATCCTCCTCATATGGCCGGCCAAGAGCTTCCTTAAGTGTTGATTGGTGGCTCCAAATGGCAAGAAGGTAGCGCCTCCTAGCCTTGCTCTTCAAGAAAAATTTTTTTCCTTCCATGCTTGATTTTATTTGGAAGTATTTGGGCGCCTCCTAGTCTTGCTCCCCAAGTTTTGCTCCTTCCTTTTCATAGCTTGGCTCTTATGGAATTATTTTGGGCGCCTCCTTGGATTGAGGATCCTAGATTGATCTCTCCTTAAGTGGCGCATGAAAGGAGGGACCTGCTTTCTTGTGGTGTGGGGACCAAAGCACACTGGATGGAGATGTGGCGCCCCCTGGACTCTGGCGTGTGGCTGGGAGTGTGGCGTCCACTTTCTTGGGCCTGGGAGAAAAATGTGGCACCCTGGACCTTGACTTGAAAAAGGTGGCACCAACTTGGAGAAGACCTAGACCACTACTAGGACTTGTATTAAGTCAACATGACTCAACAAAATTTTAATTGCAGGGAAATACAGACTCAAGACTAAAATTGAGTTGACCAAGTCAACCCTTATTATAAAACCAGAAAATCCTAATTCTTCGGGCAAGGTTAATCAGAGATCCAGATGGAGCCCTGAAGTCTTCTCTGAGTCTGGTGCCCGCACCAAGACCTTGGTTCCTTAGCTTGTACAACAGCCCCAGAGTTATCATAGTATAATGGCACTGGCTATTGTATATTAGGAACCACGTCCAATTTCATGATGAATTTCTTCATCCAGATAGCTTCCTTTGTGGCTTCACTAGCAGCTATATACTCTACCTCAGTGAATGAGTCAGCAATAGTAGGCTGCTTGGCACTCTTCCAACTCACTGCACCACCATTCTGGGTCAAAACATATCCCGATGTGGATTTGCTATCATCTGGATCTGATTGAAAAACTAGAATCTGTATAGCCTTCTAATTTCAACTCAGATCCTAGATATTCTAGAAAAATATCTTTAGTCCTTCTCAGGTACTTAAGAATATTTTTCACAGCTTTTCAATGATCCTCTCCTATATCTGCTTGAAAACTGCTCACTATGCCCAAGGCATAAGCAACATCAGGCCTGGTACATAACGTGGCATACATAATCGATCCTACAGCCAAAGCATAAGGAATCATAGCTATCCTCTCTCTTTCTTCTGATGTCTTAGGAGACATCTTCTTAGAGAGTTGTATCCCCTGACTCATTGGCAAGTAACCTTTCTTACTTCCATCCATGTTGAATCTCTTCAATACTAAGTCAATGTACCTAGATTGGGATAAGCCCAGCATCCTCTTGGATCTATCTCTATAAATCCTTATACCCAGTATATAGGATGGTTCTCCCAAATCCTTCATGGAAAACTTTGATGATAGCCAAGTTTTAACCAATTGCAACATTAGGATATCATTCCCAATGATCAGTATATCATCCACATACAAAATTAAGGAAACAATGGCACTTCCACTTGTCTTCTTATACACACATGGTTCATCCACATTTTTGATAAAACCAAATCCTTTGATTGTTTCATCAAAATGGATGTTCCAACTCCTTGATGCTTGCTTAAGTCCATAAATGAACTTCTTTAACTTGCATACCTAGTTTGGTCTCCCACTTGAGACAAACCCCTCTAGCTGTGACATATAGACTTCTTCCTCAAGGGTTTCATTGAGGAAAGCAATCTTTACGTTCATTTGCTAGATCTCATAATCATGGTATGCTGCTATGGCAAGCAGTATCCGATTGGACTTGAGCATGGCTACTGGAGAAAAGGTTTCATCATAGTCTACACCATGTTTTTGTCTAAAACCTTTTGCTACCAGCCTAGCCTTATAGGTCTCAACTTGACCATCTGCTCCAATCTTCTTCTTGAATACCCATTTACACCATATCAGGTTAATTCCTTAAGGTGGATCTACCAAGGTCCAAACCTGATTGGAATACATGGAGTCCATTTCAGATTTCACAGCACCAAGCCACTTGTCGGAGTCCCTACTCTCGACAGCTTCCAAATAGATCACAGGATCATCATCCTGTATGATACTGGCTTCATTGTCATCACCGATGACAAAGCCATATCTGAGAGGTGCTCCTCGCACCCTCTCTGACCTTCGGAGAGAAGGTGTGTATTGTGGCTATTCATGATCCACAAGAATCTCTGGTCGAGGAACTTTACTTGAAGGCTCATCGATTTGTTGGTTCTATTCTTCACCCAACTCAAGTGAAGAATCACTACATCCTTCTTGGATTAACTCTTGTTCCAAGAATGTAGCATGCTTACTGACAATTATCTTTTGCTCAGTAGCATTATAAAAGAGGTATCCCTTACCTTCTTTTGGGTAACCAACAAACCTACACTTATCAACCCTAGCACTTAACTTATGTCCAAAGTTATTCTTGTCATAACCATCTCAACCCCAAATCTTTAAGTACTTAAGACTTGGTCTTTTACCATTCCATAACTCAAATGGAGTGCTACTTACTGACTTAGATGGAACCCTGTTTAATATATATGCAACAGTCTCCAAGGCATGTCCCCAAAAGGAAATGGGAAGATCTGTGAAGCTCATCATGGACCTCACCATGTCCAACAAGGTGTGATTTCTCCTTTCTACCATTCCATTTAGCTGGGATGTATAAGGAGGGGTCCATTCAGAAATAATGCCTTTGTCCTTAAGATGGTTCAAAAACTGACGAGACAAGTTTTCCCCTCCTTGATCAGACCGAAGTGCTTTAATACTAAGTCTAGTTTGTCTTTCAACCATACTCTGATATTCTTTAAACTTATCAAAAGCTTCGAACTTGTGTTTTATAAGATACACATAATCGAACCTTGATAAATCATCAATAAAAGTGATGAAATAAGAATATCCTCCTCTGGCTTGAATTGACATAGGTCCACATACATCAGTATGTACAAGACCTAATAATTTAGTTGCCCATTCTCCATATCCAGTGAACGGAGACTCGGTCATTTTCCATTTGAGGCAGGACTCACAAGTTCCTAATGATTGAAAATCATCAGGGTTAAAGTCATCCTCTTTGACTAACTTGTTTATTATCATTGACTCACTGATATGACCTAACCGGCAATGCCAGAGATATGTGACATTGACATTATCTCTTTTTCTCTTCTTGTCATCTACAAGAAGTATTTCATCATTGAGTACTAAAGTTAGAAGACCATTCACAAAGCAACCATGCCCAAATGTTGTATTATTATGAAGAATAGAGCAGCCACTGCTCTTTACACTTATTTCATATCCTTGTTGTAACAACAAGGGTATTGAAATAATGTTTCTTACAATATTTATCACATAGTAGCATTCTTCAAACCTTATGATATTACCCGAAGGTAATAACAGAAGATAGGTGCCCACAGCTTCAACATATATGGGTTCTCCACTTGCCCCATATAATTTGAAGTCACCTTTCTTCAAATTTCTAATTCTATGGAGTCCTTGTAAAGATTTACAAATATATGACCCACATGCGGTATCCAATATCCATGAATTAGAAAAAGATTCACTCAATGATAAATTGGTTTGTATCATGTACAAAACCCCTAGATGCACCACTTGCATCTAGCTTCACATTTGCAAAACAAGTCTTGCAATCCTTCTTCCAATGCCCAAACATGCTACGATGGGAACAGGCTCCATCAGCCTTCTTCCTTAACCAGTCCATAAAGTTTGAATTGGTTAACTTATTAGCATCCAAGATGCCATGCAATGATAAATTTGAAGCCATAAAAATAAATTTCCTATATTTAATTAAAGAATAATATCAGCAGACCACTCAAGATGACATCCATAACTGGATAAGAACTTTCTATCTAAATATGGCTCCTACTATTTTCTTTAAATACCATAACCCTCAACTATGGTAAGCGAGAAACCTTTCCATTTTCTTAGTGGGGTTGAGATCCTAATTCCTCATTAGTGCCTTGTGTTACACAACAAACACTAATAAGTTCAAAGGTAGAACTTACTTTCCAATTGCAACCCGTGCAATTCTCAACAATTATCTTTGCCACTATGACACTTATAGTCTTATGTTACACAACAAACTATAATATCTTAGTTTAGTCAAACCCTTCATTTCTATATAGCTATAATTGAAAATTGTTGCCCTTATGTTATACAACAAAGCAACAATTTCAACCATGCCATAAAGCACTAAGTGCACCAATACAAATTTCATATCAAACCCTAGAGTAGATCTTGTGTTACATAACAAACCTACTATAGTTTTGATATTAATTTGGCATAGCATGAAGGAAGGCAAATTATAGTATACATAATCAATTAGCATTCTCAAGTTAAGATTTTGATATGACCAAATTGGCCAGGTAAGTGGAAGGGGTGAGGGGGTCCCCCCGTTGCTTTCCTTAGACACCAATTAAATTGGCTAGGTTAGACAATGGAACCAATTAAAAATCTCATTCCCTTTACCTTCCCAGAACCACTTGCCTAGACACCAATCGGCTGATCATACCCTAATTGGTTTTGCATCATGACTAAGGTTTTTACTATGACTTAATATGATTTTTATGAGGGTTTTGATGGTCTCAAAAATACATTCTAAATACTATCATGATAATTACATTTATAACTACAAGTATAAACTTAAACATGATGACTATGTTTATAACAAATATGAACATATTGCATATAACTCTAACATATACAAAACATTCATATCATCAAGCATATTACCCTAATATGAAAAGCATTACGTGACAACTAGCATATTACCCTAATATGCATAGCATATTACCCTAATATACATAGCATGATAACACGCATATTACCCTAATATGCAAAACATGACATGATTAATGTAAAATACTGTTCACTTCACTCATTCATGAGAATTACCACAAAGTTGCACCCCTACACGCCATAGGAAACCCATAGAATGGACATAGTGGGCTTTTTACACCCTACTTTACTCCTATGACCGGACGACTATGGCAACCCCAATCTAGAGCAGTTACTTGGTTCAATCAACATGCATAATTTCATACTTTAAATGATAACATGCATTTCATGAAAAATAGAAATTAAACATATTACCCTAATATGCAAAATTTCATATCAATGCATTAGCATGCCTTTTCATGAAGAAACCATAAATCAACATATTAATCATAAGATTCTGGTAGAGTCGACATGACAGGGTTCGAGTTGGCTCGATCACTAGTCGGGTCGACTCGATATGTGCAAATCATGAACTTCAAAAATGATTCATAATTGGTATGCCACAAGGAGGGCTCTGATACCACTGATGGGAATTCTCCCAGGGTGCCGAGAATCATGCAGCATGCGGAAGTGAATTTCAAAACAAAATTCTAAGCATGAAACCCTAATATCGCAAGAAAACCCTAATTTCCAAGAACCCCCTATGCAATACCAATCAATGAAACATTAATGAAGTCAAAATACAAACCTGGATAGTTGAAATCCAATCTTTTCCATGAGGCTCACAAGTGCAAGCCCTCCAACGGTGATCCACATGAGAATGGTACCAAGGAAGAATCCCTACCGGGGTTGCTTGCTTCAACAAAACTCTTTTGTCAGCCTTTTGACCTATGACCACTGTAGGACACCCTAACCTATTGCAGGGCTTTCTGGACACAGTTCTAAACCACTTTTGGTTTTAGGACAACCCTCCTCTAGGACCCCTTAGGCTTATATCCTAAAACTAAGCCTTGTCCTAGTAGAAAAGACCTTGTCTTAACAAGACAAGTCTTGTCCTAAATTAAGAAGGAGGGAGACAGAAGTGGAAGAACACTTAGAATATCTTTTTACGGTGAAAAGAAAAAAATCTGAAACTCATATCACCACCCCTATTTATAGTTCTAAGAGGCGCATATGATATGTCCTCCAACAGGTTATCAGATATGATTTTTCAAGACAGAAAAATCATATCCAATATATCTCTTCATGCACCAAAAGACATATTGGCATCCGTCCATTTTCTTAGACAATCTATAACTTGCCACATGACAAGTACCGGTCCCTAGGAAGTCAAGAGGCACCTCTTCAATCTCCAAACACTGGAGAATATGAAGAGTCCTGAAAGCAGGACTCTACTTCAGGGCGTGCGCCACATGAAGAGACACATCTCTTCATGCGCGCTTTTGTTTCCATCCATTTCTCACACCCTTTCAAAAAGCCTTGACCGATCAAACATATCCAAGAGGCATGGGATAAGATGAGAAGGCACCCAATAAAATGAAACACTCATGTGTTTCATCTATAGAAGGACTTTTGTCCTTCTATGCGCACCTTCATTTCCCACGTGCGCCAAGAGGTGCCAAGAAACCCTTTATGTTGTGGTCAACTTTATCTACACCCCATACTACCTTTGACTAGTCAAAGCATATGCAATATGGGTGTCAAAAGAAAGAGCATTAAATCCTCTTTCCATCTATATAAAAATATTTCAGATTAGATGACTATAGACTCTTCTAGGCCTTTTTGAATGCCAAGGTATCATTTTGGCATCTAGAGTCCCAACTCAAATGGACTCTTCAATAAAACGTTCAAAAGTCCAAAATAAAATCAGATCAAGCTCTTATTTGGCTCTTCCCACTTAGGACACAACCTAATTTAGGTTTTCCTTAATTAGGTTAGCCCAATTAGCAAGCAACCGGACCCAATCCAATTGGGTTAGGAATTGGGTTAGCCTACATATGCTAGTATGCAATCTAGCTAACCAATTAAGATCCCATGACCCTAATTAAACCATGAGTAACTTCCTTGGCCTACTTTCTATTATGTGTGACTCATTGGGTTTGACATCTAGTTAGTAGTAGGTTTAGGTTTGAGCTGATTCGATCTGATCGAACCCGATTGACCTAATTAGGTCAAATCGGCTCACCTTATTGTCCAATTCGAATCACACATCGAATTGACTCATGAAACCAATCCAATTAGTTCATGGAAACCCACAAGACAAGATTGATGTCCAGCAATGTGTCATTCCTTCCTGGAAGATAAGAGATTTGGTAAAAATTATCAAAATACCCTTCAGTAGTAAGTTACCGTGCAATTCAATCTTTTGATCTCCCATTATCCCGATTAAATGATGGGTATGGATAAATGTCAAACCCTAACACTTAATCATATCGAATCTCAGCTCAATCATGAGGACTCAGTTGATGACTGATTAGAAGCCATTTCTAATCTCATCCCACTTTGCAAAGATTCCTTGAGTCACTCATCGAAGATATTACATGTGATAACATATCCTCTTACCAGGATGATCAATTCCTTGTTGGTCCACTCACATCCTTCGTACACCTTCCACCTACCCAGAATATCCCATACGTGTCGCAATGCCATGAATGAGTATGAACCAAAGTATGGCTTAGTGTGCACAAGGAACCATGGTGACCTCAGGTCTAAAGATCACATGCACAACTTCTACTCTAGGACCTATCTTTTAACAAGGAGTAAGACTTCCATAAGATAGTCCCGGTGCAGATCAGTTCAGTGTACTCATAACCTAATGAGCAACCTTATCCTTGTATTTGTATCTCTACACAAGTGGCTATGAAACCAACCACCCTCATCAACTGAGCATACATAGGATAAGCTAGTCTTACCGGATTCATCGATCTCCGAATCGATGGTTCAATGACTAAGAACATTCTAGATTAGGATTTATAAAAATTAGGTCTTAGTATTATTTTATCATAACCCTAATTCCATTGCCCTACTCTATGGGGTTCATCATAGTCAAAAATATGACACAGCAGTATATGATCAATCAAATACCTTTATTATAAATAATGATGACATACATGAGTTGGAAGTTTACAAAAAAAGGCCCAAACAATGATTGGCTCTTAGGATATTTTTCTATCAGAAAGCACTCTTAACATCCATTTGAAATAATTTAAAATTCATAAAACAAGCAAATGCTAATAATAGTGTAATAGCTTCAAGTCTAGCAATGGGAGCAAAAGTTTCATCAAAGTCAATCCCTTTCTCCCGATTGTAGCCTTTAGCAACTAGTGTAGCTTTATTTTTGACAACAATATCATTTTCATCTAATTTATTCCTAAACATCCATTTAGTGCCAATAATTGAAATATTATATGGTCTTTCTATAAGTGTCCAAACATTATTTCTATTAAATTGAATTAATTCTTCTTGCATAGCATTGATCCAATTAGAGTCTTTTTTAGCTTCTTCAAAATATTTAGGTTCTACTTGAGATATAAATGCTATATAATCACATTCATTTCTGATTGAGGCTCGAGTTCTTACCCCTTTAGATGGATCACCTAAGATTAATTTCTTAGGATGTCCATGAGCATACCTCCACTCCTTAGGTAAATCTTGATGCTTTGGAGTGTCATCACCTTTTTCATTCTTGTCTTGATCTTCTTCATTTGGTTGAGGTTGGTCATTCAATATCAGCTTCTGAAGCTTGTCAACACCTGCACATTCATCAGATGTATCCTCTTTTCTAGAGGATTTGTTAGTACATTCTTCAAAAACAACATGCACTGACTTTTCTACAACCAAAGTTCGTTTATTAAAAACTCTGTATGCCCTGCTTGATATTGAGTATCCTAAGAAGATACCTTCATCAGACTTGGCATCAAACTTTCCAAGATGATCTTTTCTATTGTTCAAAACAAAACATTTATACCCAAAAACTCGAAAATTTTTCAAAGTCAATTTTTTTTTGTTCCAAAGATCATAAGGAGTTTTCTTTAAAATAGGGCGGATTAAAACTCGATTTAAAATGTAACAGACTGTATTAATAGCTTTAGCCCAAAAATATCTTGGTAAATCATTTTCACAAAGCATAGTACATGCCATTTCTTTCAAAGTATGATTTTTTCTTTCTACTACCCCATTCTGCTAAGGTATCCTAGGTGCAAAAAAATTATGTTCTAAACCTTTTTCATTGTAAAAGTTTTTGAAATCTTGATTTTCAAATTCAGTTCCATGATCACTACAAATGCAAATAACTGAAACACTTTTTTCGTTTGAAACTTTTCTATAAAGCCTTATAAATACAGAAAATGATTCATCTTTTTGTGCTAAAAAAAGAACCCATGTAAATCTTGAAAAATCATCCGTAATGACTAATCCATATCTCTTGCCTCCTAGACTTGATGTTCTAGTTGGTCCAAAGAGATTCATATAGAGTAGTTCATGTAGCCTACTAGTAGTTACAAATCCTTTTAGTTTGAAAGAAGTTTTAACTTGTTTACCAAATTGACATGCTTGGCAAATTCTATCTTTTTCTAAACAAAGTTCAGGTAAATCTCTAACTACATTCTTTTTATAAAGTTTTGAAATAAGATACATACTAGCATGCCCTAATCTTTTATGCCATAGCCAACTAGCCTCATCTTTAGTAGAATTCATTGCAACAAGGCATTCTCCATTAGGCAAAGATAGATCATCTAGGTCTACCAAATAAATATTTCCATGCTTTTTTCTAATGAATTGTACTCCATTTATATCCGGACTAGTAATCATGCAATATGATGATTTAAAACCTACTTGAACACCTTTATCATAAAACTGACTAATACTTAAAAGATTATGCTTCAAACCATCTACTAAAAGTACATTATTAATACTACTAGAAGGAGTTATGTGAACCTTACCAACACCAATGATTTTTCCTTAACCATTATCACCGAAGGTCACACTCCCTCCATTCAAAGCTTCAAGAGAAGTGAATTGCTTCACATTTCCAATCATGTACCTTGAGCAACCACTATCAGGATACCAAAGTCTTTTTGTTCTCCTTGGTTGCAAGACACACCTGCAATAAAATCAAGCTTTGTTTTTAAGTACACAAGCCAACTTGGATCCTTTAGGGTTAGCATTCAAAATGGTTCCTTTTGGAACCCACACATTACTAAAAGAAATGATTTTTCTAAAATTACATTGAAATGATTTATGTCCTAAATTTTTGCAAGTAAAATAAGTAATGCTAGATGATGCAGGTACAAAAAAGTTTTTGAAATATTTTTGTTGCTTTTGTGATTTATATCCTAAACCTGCTTTATTGAAAACTGCTCTTTGATTGTTTAAAAGTAGGTTTAACTTTTCTGAACTGTAAGTAAATTTCTCAACAAAAGGTTTTATCTTTTCAAGTTTGTTTTTGTACTTAACATTTTCAAGTTCTAAATCGTTGTTTTTCTTTAAAAGATCATTATTAGAAATAACATTTTTAGGTCTTTTCAAAACTTCATTTTCCATAGATAAAGAATTATTTTTCTTTTCTAAAATATCAAGTTTAGATTTCAAAATACTAACATCATTTAGTAAAGAATTGTTTTAAAAAAAGAAGCTATTTGCATGCTTTTTCAATTTCTTGTTTTCAGATAAAACTAGTTTGTAATCATGCATAAGTTCATCAAAAGTATTCCTAAGTTCATCAAATGTGAAATCAATTTTAGTGTCGGAATTTACAACTCTGCTTTCTTCAGAACTAGAGTCTTTGCTGTCACTCCAAGTGGCCATCATTGCTTTCTTTCTTAATTTCATCTAGATTTCTTGAGGAGAGGATAGTCAAACTTGTAATATCCTGGCTTCTTGCACTCGAAGCATACAGGTACTTCCTTCTCCTTTTCCTTTTCTTTTTCTTTCTCTTTTTCTTTTCCTTTTTCATTTGATTGATATTTTTTTTGTAAGGAAATTTCCTTCTCTTCATAAATCTTTTAAACTTTTGTGTAAGGAAGGCTTCTTCACTTTCATCTTACTCTTCATCTTCAGACTCATCTATTGAGGATTCTTCTTGTATGTTTGACTTGAAAGCAATCCCCTTCTTCTTCTTATCCATGTCCATTGATTTTTGTTTTAGATTGAGCTCATAGGTCATGAGCGATCCAACTAATTGCTTAAGAGGTAAAATGTCAACATCTTTGGCTTCTTGAATTATGGTCACCTTTGGATCCCATGATGTTGAAAGTGACCTGAGAATTTTATTTACAAGATCAGCATTAGACATGACTTTTCCAAGACTTCTCATACCGTTAACAATATTTGCGAATCTTGTGTACATATCAGTGATTGATTCATTAGGTTCCATTCGAAACATCTCATAAGTATGCACTAACATATTAACTTTAGTGCTCTTCACTTGATCGGTACCCTCATGGGTAACTTCATGTGTGTCCCATATTTCTTTAGTAGACATGCATGTAGATATCCTGTTGAATTCACTAGGATCTAATGCACAATAGAGAAGATTCATTGCCTTAGCTTTAATCTTGGATTGTTTAATATCATTTTCATCCCCATCCTCTTCGAGCTTTGGGATAGAAACACCATTAACCACTACCAAAGGAATATGAGGACCCTTATCAACTACTTTCCATAAATTATAATCAATAGAATGCATATAAGTTCTCATCCTAGTTTTTCAATAAGTATAATTTGATCCATTGAAAAATGGAGGTCTATTTGAGGCTTGTCCCTCAACTACAATAGTACCAATTGGGGCTGTCATAGATCTTTACTCAAGGCAGTAAAGCCTATACACTGAGAACAGGGCTCTGATACCACTTGTTTCCCAGTAAGCAACCCAAGAAGGGGATGAATTGGGTCTCTAAAAATTTAACACTTAAAATAACTTGATACTAGGTAATGCAATCTAATTCAACAAAACAATTAGCAAGGCACTATTAAAATAATTGCAATACTCTAAAATAAAATGCAGCAAAAATAAAGAGCAATAAGTAAAGAGCAAGGAGAGAGAGATCAAGCAATCACAAAGACCAAGAAATATAGTGGTTCGGTGTTATCCAATGCACTTATATCCACTTCCTAAGATCTCTTGAAAATTTACTATAATCACACCGATTATAGTTGATTAGTTTTGCGAGCTCACTAATCAAAAACCCAACTTGTTTTCACAAGGCCAACAAGTCAAAACATCACTTGGTTTTATAGGCTTACCAAGAACCTAATTGGTTTTCACAAGGCTAACCAATAACCTCCCTTGGTTTTCCGGGCTAACCAAGAACCTTGGTAGTTTTGTAGGCTAACCACCAACTTAATTGGTTTTCCAAGGCTTACCAATAACCTCACTTGGTTTTACAATAGGCTAACCAAGAACCCATATAAGAAATATGATTTAAAAGTAAAGAACCAATGTAAGCTTTCTAAATCAAAGTGAATATCTCTTTGTAGCTCGATGTAGAGTTGCTCTGAACTTGTTGAAGCCTTTTGAATGTCCAAGAATAGATGATCTTCAATGCTTTTGAAGGATCTTGAATGCTTGGAGGCTTCCTTTAGCTTGAGAGTGGTTGAAACTTCATTGAATAGGAGTTAAAGCTCGCTTTTCTTCTCTTTTCTCAAAACTCTTTAATGGTCTTCAATGTGTTATGTTTTGATTTGATTTGGAGCATATAAATACCTTTCCAAGGCCTCAAAATAGGTTTTTAGCCATTAGACTTGAAAAACTAGCCGTTGGAGGGCATTTGGTGTGAGTTCTATGTTTGAAAAACTAATCGTTACTATTGTCAAAACTCCATGTGTCGATACTTTAGGCTGTGAGACGATACATAAGGTCGACACTTAATCTTCTTGAGTTGACACATAATTCAAATTGCTCCATTTAGATTCTCTGAAAATCTCAGATGTGTTGATACTTTCTTAGTTGAGTCGACACCTTGAGTCGACACCTTGCTTCCATGTGTCGACACTTCAGCTATTCCTTCAACTTTTGCAAGTTCTGTGGCTTGAAAGTCTCAGGCGATGTGTTGATCTATGTGTCGACACTTTGAGTCGACACTTTAGGTCCATGTGTTGACACTCGATCTATGCCATTTGAAATATTGATGTGTACCGACCTGAGTCGACACTTCATCTCCATGTGTCGACACTTCATGTCATGTGTCGATACTTTGAGTCGACAATTCTCTGAAAAATTCATAGAAAGTGTTGAATTTGAGCTGGAACAAATTTTCATTTGCCTTACCTTCCAATAAACAATCTTGAGTGTCCAAGTCTTCTTTGAGCAATCTTTTCATTCAAACATGGCTTCTTCAAAACAATTAGGATTCTTCAAATTTTGTAGGCACATTTTCAATAAAAACATACTCAAAGCAAATCATTAGTCCTTAACTTATACTTAACCATTTTTCTTATCATCAAAATCAATTAAAGGAGTCAATAAAATTGAAATAAATGCAAAATATATGATAAACTCAATTTATCAGATAGTTGCCGGTGCAGCTTGATAGAAGTCCACTTGGATTACACTTGAATGCACTTTAACTGCTTCAGTGGCTTCTTTCCAAATTGCTTCAAGCTTCATATCAGAGTTGGTGAAGACTTGAAGACTGACTTGAATGCTCTTGTGCTCTCTTCTTGTTGGTAGGTAGGATATTCAATGAAACTTTCTTTTCTTTGAAAAACTTTTTGAATCTTACTTGAGAGAAGTTCAAATCCCTCAAATATAAGATCCTCTATCACTCCAAGGTAGTTTAAGACGTTGTAGACTATTGGGATGTGACATATGACCATTGGAGTACTTTTTGTCATTCAAAAATAAATTCTGGAACTAGCCATTAGATACCTGAAAGTGATATTCGAGTTGGCTTAGATTCCTTCGAGTCGGCTTGGATCCTTCGAGTCATAGGTTGAGTCGCCAATTCTTCAGTGTAGTCGGCTTGGTGTCTTGGGGTGCAAAACTTCACTCTGGACGAGTCGGCTCTTGATAGCTCGGGTCGGCTCGAACTTCTGTCTTTGAAAATCTTAAACTTGAGAAGTCGGCTCTTTTGGACTTTAGTCGGCTCTTCTCCTCAGGTTCTGAAATCTTTACTCTAAAAGAGTCTGCTCGTTGCAATTCAGGTTAGCTCACTTTCTCGGGTCTTCAAAATTAGGTCTGGCAGAGTCAGCTCTTTGAGGTTCGGGTCGGCTCGCCTGGCTGTTCTCAGAAATCTTCAAAAATTGGACTTTGGAGGAGTCGGCTCAAACTTATTCCAGTCAACTCGGATTTACTAGAGTCAGCTCGGTTACCTTCGAGTCAGCTCAGATTGTTGCGTACCAGAATCCTTGATGCATGCCATGAGATGGAGTCGGCTCTTCAACATGCTAGGTCGGCTCGAGTGACTTCTTCGGAATTTTCATAATTCAACTTAAAGAAAAACTCTCACCAATACTTTTAAACTTTTTAAGCAAACCAACTCAAAATAATTCTAAGGCATACACACAGAGAAGTAACCCTTTTACATGATTTTTTCTTTACTTTTTCATTGGGTTCTTCTTTACAAAACCAGATTACAAACACAACTCAAAACAAGAATTAAAGATATAGGAGTTGAAGTTTAAACAAATAAGTCATCCTACAAAAACTTGTAAACCACTTGAAGAGTTGTTAGAAATAAATGTACATGCTTTAATGTTTGGTTATCATTAAAATCACTTATGGAGTCAACAGAATTGCTCTCTCCAAAGAGGATTGTGTGATAGCTCCTGAGGAGAGAGAGCGTATGAGCAAAATCCTATATGCTTTGGTAGTGGGTTCTATCATGTAAGCAATGACATGTAATAGACCAAACAAGGCATACACACTAGGCATAGTGAGCAGATACCAGTCTAACCCAGGTGAAGCTCATTGAAAAGTGGTAAAGACCATCCTTAAGTATTTATGAAATACTAAGGACCAATGGCTGATTTATGGAGAACCTGACTTGAAACTTGTGAGATATACTGACTCTAGTTTCCAGTCAGATAAGAATGATAGCAAGAGTGTGTCAGGATTTGTCTTCACCCTTAATGAAGGAGCGATATGCTGGAAAAGTTCCAAGCAGCCTACTATGACGGACTTAGTATGCGAAGCAGAGTATATTACAGCATTGGATGCAATAAATGAAGCAGTGTGGTTGCGAAAGTTCCTTAGCGAGCTGGGAGTGGCATCTTCCCTGGATGGTCCTATTATGGTGCATTGTGACAGCATTGGAGCCAATGCTCAAGCCAAAGAGCCGAAGTGTCATCACCGCATAAAGCACATTCTGCGATGCTATCACCATGTGTGATAGATCATGGAACGAGGTGACACTGACCTTCAGAAGATCAATGGAAAGGAGAACCTGGCTGACCCCTTCACTAAAGCCATCGAAATTTAAGAGTTCGACAGTTGTAAATGGAAAATGGAAATGAGATTATGTACCGATTGGCTTTAGTCCAAGTGGGAGTTGTTGTGAATTGTGTCCCAAAGTCAATGTTGTGGGTACCAGGATCAGGAAGAGGCTTCAACTAATGCCAAGTTCTTTATGGATAGAAGACTAGGAATTTATGTACTGTAATAAGTCTATGAGTCCTGTATTTATGTTTATTTGAATAATTGAGTCATGTTTTATTTTAATTTGGGTTCAATTAGAGTTCAATTAGGCTTTGTATTGAGTCGAGTTCAAGAGCTACTTGAGTTGGGTTCCAATTAAGCTAGATCAAGTGCAACCATCACAAGTGCAACCAGCTTCACCAATAGACTTGGAGAACCACATCATCAATGCACCTTGCCAAGTTGGAGGACAAGTCATGCCACATCACCAAGACACTTCACCATGAATTTTCAAGACAAATTTGAATTTGAATGAAGCTCCACTCTTCATGGGAATGAAGCTCCACTATTCATGGGATGCCCCCTTGTATTTAGGAGTTTGAATTTTTAAAAGGACCATTCCACTTTCTTTGGGATGCCCCTTGATTATCACCATGAAATGTGATGTAGTTTGAATTTGAAAAGGAAGCTTAAGGTTTATAAAAGCTCCTAATTTCTCTTGTAATTCATTGATGAATGAAATGAATTTTTTTAGAAAGCTTTCTTCTTTTGCTAGCCAAAGACCCTTGAGAGAAGGTAGGTGTGAGACCTAGGTTCCTTAGCCAATTCAAGCCTCTAATCCCCCTTTCCACCCATTTGGCCAACCTTGAAAATCCCTCTCCAAGCAAATCCAAATTCGTCCTCCCCTTCATCCAAGAGATGTCATCTTCAAATGAGTTCTTCACGCCATCAAGGGAAGGAGATTCAAGCTATGGGTGCCAAAGGAGATCTACTTCAAGCCAAACCTAAGCCACTTCTTTCATTTAAATATCCTCTTCCATTTCCCCATTCTTCCATCTAAATATTCTAATTTTACTATGCATCTATGCAGGATCCTCGGGTCTCCTGGTCTCCAAGGTGAAGGTCTACTGTGCCAAGGAATCACAAACAAGGTGCCTTTAGATCTAGAGTAACTCCTTGCCATTCTTAGTACTTCATCTTGAGTGTCCCTTTGTTGAATTTCAAATTATTAATAGTCGGATAGCCATCTTATAATCTTCTTTCAGATCTAAAATAGAAAGTAGGCTAGCCCTAACCTGTGTGGTTTCCTAACCATGAAGATCCCTTCTTAATTACTTTGAGAGATTCTTTTCTAGTCTAGTTTTTTTCCTTATATTCTTTTCATATAATTCTATCTCTTTTACATAGAGTAGTTGCATGTTTATCTATTTCATTTTCATTTAGTCCTTCTAATTCCTTTAAATGCATCATTCGATACATGTTCCCCATCATTTTTGGTATCAGAGCATGGTAGGTTAGGGTTAATTTTGAATTTGTGCATTTAGGTTGGTCGCTAAAATTTTCTGCATGCATAGCATTCATACTTGCAACTTAGTTGTTTTTAAAATCCAATCCAGATCTAAGATTCACACCTCCTAAGTGGGTGTACACCAGTACACTGTCATGACCCATGGGAATAATGAGCCCCTGGAGGACGTGAATCCTTAGGTTGAAGTTTGGTATGTTAATGCTTTTGTTTGTCTAAATTCTGCTTGCTGTATTTTTGAGTAGGCTAACTGTGATTCGTATAAAAGTCTGAATGAAAGTAGTTAATTTTTTATTGAAATATTTTTTTTCCTACTCCACATTAAGTTAGTTATTAGCACGTCAAATTTAATATTCTGAAAAAAATTACAAATAAAATTAAAATTCCTACATTCCATCACTATCGCTGAAATTCCTTTATGTTCAGTCCTATTTTTTTTACATTATCTAATTTTCAGTATCTGCTCAGCATAGCATAGATTTTATCTTTAAATTTTCTTTCATATGGCATTTCATCTAGAAGTTAGCAGTCTTCTTTGAGTTTTTTAAATTTTTTTTAATCTATTACATTGCACTTTCTCCACCAATTTAGAACTGCAACACATCAAATCTGCACCTGAAATTTGGATCCATATGCTTGTTGCATTCATTTCATGGTTAAACAAGTTAAGTGCATCAAACTGACATAGGGTCAGGATTTCATCACCTGTCCCTAGCCCAAAAATCACCAACTTGCATAATGAATCCAACCCTAATTCAAATGAAGTAGACATTTAATTGCTCTAGGGAGCTAGGGACACCCACAAGGTTGGGTCGAGTCAAGTGTCAAGCCAACTTTGACAGCCTGTTTGTATGTGCTTGTATCTTGTGTCTAGGCAAGTGGTTCAGGGATAAGAGCCCAAAGAAAAGTGGGTTGGTTCGCTTACCTGGCCAATTTCAAATTGGTGTCTAAGGTAAGCAAAGAGGAACCTCCACTAACCTTACATTTACCTAGCCAGGTGCCAAGTTACTACAACCCGGATTGTCAATTTGACCTTACATTTGATTTGTACTCTAGGTCTAGCAAAACCCCTAGTCTGAGTTGAGTCCGCGTGCATGGAAACTAGATCAGGAGCACCTTATCAGTAAACTCAAGCCCAATCTAGTCTAACTATGGAACAAAACTTTGAGAGCCTGATGAAATCTTTGAGAATTGTTTGCCATCACCGGAGGTCAATATGATTGGCCATGTTTCAAGTGTCGACACTTGCTTGAGTTGACACTTTGAAAGTGTCGATACTTGGCAATTTTGCATGAGTCGACACTTGCTGTGATGAGTAGAATTTTGGAAAGAATTCTAGAAAGGTTTTGCTTTGAATTTTGAGTTTGACATTCAAAATCTGACCGGATTTGGCTCCAAGCTGTTATAGTATGATGGTCATACTTGCCTTTTATGTTTGGAACCTTTTCGAAATGCCTCCCCATCTTCTCTCCCAATCTCTCCTCCTTCCTCTTTTTTCCTCCTATGGCTGCCTCTTTAAATAAAAGTTATTTCCAGGCTACTGGATGAAAGAAATTGGTTCTTGATCTCTGAATCTCCTTACTGCTAAGATTCTGAGAGGGAAGAGAGGGGCTTGTGAGGATTTGGGCATTGGGTGTGAGCTACCTAGCACTTAAGCTAGGTCTTCGAAAGAGAGCTAGTTAGGAAGGGTCCACCTCTCCTCCTCATCTTCCAAGAAGAAGCATATCAGCCTCAAGGATCCCAAGGAGCTAGCACTCTGAGGGAGTTGATTAGAGTCAAGCTCTGGTGTGAACTACCTGTAGAGGCCAGACACATGTATGGCTCAAGAGTACCATCCTTGGAGCATCGCCACTGCATCCATCAAAGGTATAATGATAAGCTATCTTTATATCTTTGAGTTTTATAGTGTTTTTGTTGTTTATTGCATGCTATATCATTATACTAAATCTTGTTGCAGGCAGATTGGTAGATCGTTTTATCGATCTACCAAGTCTTCCATTGTGCTTGTTTTAAAATAGTTATAAAATGCATGTTTCTGCCTTGCTGTTGCATATTGGTATGCTTCCCTTTTTTGCCCTTCAATGGTATTAGAGCCCAGGTTCATCATAGTATAATAATGTTAGCATGCTTTAACATCTTATTTTTCTCTTAAAGTACATGGAATGAGTGCTTCACCCTGGCCGTCTGGACATAGGAGAGAAGTAGGGCTACAAGACCCTCTCTTCCCATTCAATGGTGGTCTCCTATGGCGTGTAGGGGTGCCGCTTATGATTGACTCATGAAGAGAAAAGATAAAAGAAAATATAGATTAAAAATGTTTTAATCCTGTATTATGATCTTAAAATAAATTTAGATAAGATCTAAGAGTTTGGTTTTGATTGGATTTGATTGAAAGTTTGGTAAAACTTTGGATTTAAAATCACTGTTATTGCCCTATGACAGGCCTTGAGTCGACTCTTGAAGGTTGAAGTGTCGACACTTGACCAGGAAGTGTCGACACTTGGGCTCGTGAGTCAACACTTTGCCATGAAGGTGTCGACTCATGAGCACTTCCCAGAAAACATAGTGTTCTATTTTCTTCCTGTCTCAAGTCTTGAGTCAACCCAAGTGTCGACACCTAGTGTCGACACTTGCCCCTGGTGAGTCGACACTTGACATGAAAAGTTGCAAAAATAGTGAATTCAAATTTTTTATTATTGTAAATTTATTTTATATTTGTAAATTAAAATTATTTTAATTTATTAAGGATATTAAATTTAATTAAGAATTAAGTCACTTTGAATAACTAAGAATTCTAGGAATATGATTCAAAGATTTTAAGTCATTTCAATGAGCCTTAAGGGTCATGGATTAGCTTCTATTAGGTCCTTAATTGGGTTAGACCTAAGTTTAGATGCATTGGACTATGTAGAGAATCATTCTAATCAAATATTAAGTTAGGACTTCTTCTCTATAGATCTCTCTAATAGTTAGATTGATAAGTCCATAGATCTAAATGGACCTTATTTGTGGCTCAGTGGACAGCCTGAGTCTTTGTGCTAGTCTAATCGAGTCTGATGAACCAATTGGTATCCAAGGTAAGTTTGGTATCTTGATCATAGTTCTTTGGGGCTACCTCTTACCTGGCCAACTCGGTTGGTATCCAAGGCAAGACGGTTAATGGCGGAACCCAACCCATGATCTCACTTGCCTAGCTAATGTGGTCGATCAGAATTGATTAGATGGCTCACTGACTTGTGTTAACCCATGTCACCCAAGGTTAATCAGTCTTGACCGATTTTAGGTACCCATGGTTCATTAGTTATGAGTAACCCTCCTTGATTACTGATGTGGTCAGTGGGAAGTTGATCCATGTCTTCTCATCTCTTCATCTATCATAATAAGATTAAACCCTCTAAATTATTAGGTCCATAAAAAGATGAAGTTATGGGGATAACTGTGTTTTAGCCTTCCATTAAGTGGGATGGTAATAGGTCCAATAGTTGGTGTTCATCAGCAGATCCAAAGATCGGGTGTTCATCGGGCTATTGGAATTGTTGTTCCTAATATGATGGCTCAGTGAACTCTCTTAATGGTGGTCAGGTGTGCCGGCCAAGGTCGAGCTTGACTATTCGTTAGTTAGAAGCATCAAATTTTGTCATGTTAATGGTTGTACCTAACCGAGACCGTCAATAGGAGGCCCAAAGGTGGAGTGAAGTGCACCTTGGGGCAAAATCTAAAAACTAGAGGTTACTTGGAGAAGTAATCGGTTGAAGAACTTACCTTTAGATGCACATGGATGGGCTAGCCAAAGTCTGGCTCATGTATTGTCTATTGGACTCTGGTACCCACTTAGGAATCAAAGTGATTCCTCAAATTGGAGGTAGAAGCTACCAGTCTGAACAAAATAGCGGGAGGGCCTTTAGACTAAAGTCCATGTCTATAGGATAATAATTCAAATGCACAAATTAGCATTGATTTTCCTTTCAAATGTCTTCCAACCTGTCGCTCCAGTCTTTTTTTGATAATGAGAAGCTTAAGGGTCCCAACTTCGATAGCTGGTATCGAAGGCTCTGGATTGTCTGGGAGCATGAACAAATCTTGTATGTGATATCAGATCCGGCACCTGAAACCCCTGCTCCCAATACTTGGGGTTCGGTAAAAGACACTTATCAGAAGTGGCTCTCTGACAGGACCACTATCTAATGCATAATGTTGGCAGCGATGAATGATGAGATCAGTCACAAATTTGAAGAAGCCCAGCTGGAAGAAATCCTTCAAAGGTTAAAGGAGTCTTTCAGGACACCAGATGATGTTGAGAGGTACAGGATCTCCTGTGCTATCTACAACATGTGGATGCATGATGGGGCCTCAATTACTGATCATGTATTATACATGATCGAGATGATTGAGTGCCTAGGCAAGCTCGGATGTCCCTTGGATGAACAGCTTAGAGAGGATGCGATTATGAATTCCCTCCTCTCTTCCTATCTAGATTTTCTCGATCATTATAGAATGAATAAGCCTGCAGTTAACTACCACGGTCTGTTAGGATTGCTGCATACTTATGAGAAAGACCACCATCTAAACTAAGGGGTTGTAAATCTAGTGGGAGGATCTTCAGTAGGGCACGTCCCTTCAAGTAAGGGAAAAAGAAAAGTAAAGGAAAACAAGTGAAGAATGCTTCTGGGCCTAGTCAGGCCAAGGAAGAGAAGGCTGAAAAGAGCCAGGTGGAGTGCTTCTTCTACAAGAAGCGGGGACATTGGAAAAGGAACTGTCCTCTTTATATTGCATTCCTTGACCCGAATAGGTCCAAGAAGAAGCATCCAGAAAGTGCTGGACAAGGTATTTATATGATAACACCTTGTAGTTTCTCTATTTGTGATACTACTAACTGGGTATTGGATATAGAAAGTCCAATTCATATGTACAATTCTTTGCAGGGACTTCAAGTTAGTAAAAGATTCGAGGATGGCGAGAGATTCTTGAATGTGAAAAATGGAAGCTAAGTTCCAGTCCTGGCATTGGAAGTCCTTAAACTAGTTTTCGAGTTTTGTACAATCATTTTGGATGAGTGTCATTATGGTCCATCTTTATTTTAAATATCATTTCTTTAGGCCAATTGGCCATGTATGGTTATAAACTATCAATAAAGAATGAGATTTATAAAATCATTTGGAATGGTTTTGTTGTAATGAATGGATATATGAATAATGGCATTTATGTACTATCGTGACATGTTAGTATAGTGTACATGTCTAGCAAATGCCCTAGGATAGATAATGTCAGCGATGCATACCTATGACATTATAGGCTAGGTCATATTAACAAGAACAGGATAAACAGGTTGAAGTGTGAGGGTCTCCTCGAGTTTTGTGAAAGTGGTTCACTTCTAACCCGTGAGTCCTGTCTTATTGAAAAGATGACAAAATTACCTTTTACTGGAAAAGGTGAAAGAGCCAAAAAAATTCTAAGTCTGGTACATACTGATATATGCGGACCAACGAATATTAGTGTCAAAGGTAGGTACAGTTATTTCATTACATTTATAGATGACCTTTCGAGGTACTGTTATGTCTTCTTTGTGAGACATAAATCTGAGTCGTTTGAAATATTCAAACAATATCGTAATGGAGTAGAAAATCAAATTGGAAGATGTATCAAAACCCTTCTATCAGATCGACTATCTTTCCGGGAAATTTCTGACATATCTCGAGGAGAATGGGATTCTCTCTTAGTGGACTCCTCCAGGGACGCCTCAGTTAAATGGAGTGTCTGAAAGGAGGGATCGAACCCTGTTAGACATGGTTCGATCCATGATGGGCTTTGCTTCTCTGCCGTAATTCTTTTGAGGATATGCTCTGGAATTAGCCTGTTACCTTTTGAATAGGGCTTCGAGTAAATCCATTAACAAAACCCTATATGAGATATGGAATGGACATAAGCCGACACTCTCACACCTTCAGGTCTAGGGTTGCCCGGCTTTTGTAAAATGTTTGGAAATGGATAAACTTGGACCGAGGTCTGACCGGTGCTTATTTGTTGGGTATCCAAAAGAGTCTAAGGGGTGTTACTTCAACTTGGCTATGGAACAAAAATTGTTCATCAGTCTTAGGGATATCTTTTTGGAAAAGGAGTTCCTTGGTAAAGGAACTATAGCCGTTATGATTGAACATAGTGAAGTTCAACAAGTAGAAGAACCGACACACTTAAGGGACAACATAGAACCAGTTATGATTATATCACACCCAGAGCCCACACAGGAACCATTAAGGAGATCCAGTAGGGTACCGAGTCAACCGGATAGATACTATGGTTTCTTGGTCCGAGATGGTGATCCCATTGAACTTGATGAGAACAATAAGGATCTGATCACCTATATGGATGTGATGCAGAGGTCCGACTCTAAGAAATGGCTAGGAGCCATGCAATCCGAAATGAAATCCATGGAAATCAATAATGTATGGACATTGGTTGATCTGCCTGAAGGGATAAAACCCATTGGGTGTAAATGGATTTTCAAGAAGAAAAGAGGTGCAGATGGATAGGTGGAGACCTATAAAGCCCGTCGGGTTGCCAAAGGATATCGTCAACATTATGGTATTGACTATGATGAGACATTCTCTCTTGTGGCAATGCTCAAGTTCATTCAGATCATGGTTGCTTTAGCAGCACACTTTGACTATGAAATCTGGCAAATGGATGTCCGAACAGCTTTCCTAATGGTGAGCTGGAAGAGGAGGTGTATATGATACAACCTGAAGTATTCACATCCACAGACAAGTCAAAGGTGTGCAAGCTTCAAAGGTCCATCTATGGACTGAAAGAAGCATCACGAAGTTGGAACATGCGATTTGATAAGTGTATCAAATCATATGGCTTCGTTAGGAATGGAGAAGAACCTTGCATTTACAAGTGGGCTAATGGTTTTGTGATTATGTTCCTTGTGATGTATGTGGATGACATTCTCTTAATCGGGAATTACATCCCAGCACTACAAGTAATAAAGGCTTAGTTATCATCTCAGTTCTCTATGAAGGACATGGGAAAAGCCTCTTACATATTGGATATGAAGATCTATAGAGATAGATCTAAGAGGCTTCTAGGACTGTCCTGGTCTACGTACATTGACACTATGCTGAAGCGGTTCAGCATAAAAATTTTCAAGAAAGCTATCTCCCGATAGGCACTGGAATTACTCTCTCCAAAGAGGATTGTATGACAACTCCTGAGGAGAGAGAGTGTATGAGAAGAATCCCATATGCTTCGATAGTGGAATCTATCATATATGCTATGACACGTACTAGACCAGACGTGGCATACACACTAGGCATAGTGAGCAGATACCAGTCTGACCAGGTGAAGCTTATTGGAAAGTGGTAAAGTGAAAGGATTATGCCCTAAAGGCCAATCGAAATGTTGTATTTCGATGGGATTTTCTTTTGTATCCCAAACCAATATATTGACATTATCAATTAATAAAGGCATTTTATTTTCATCATACGTTGTGTCTTATTAATTTTATTAAGATATGATGAACCCCATAGATTAGGGCTATGGTTCTAGAGTTATGATGAGATCATAACAGTGAGACCTAAAGCCTTAAAATCCTAATCTAGAGTATTCCTGGTCGATGGGATATTGAGTAGGGGATCAATGTTTCCAGTAAGACCAGCACATCCTATGTATGCTTGTGAAGAGGGTGACTGATCTCACAGTCATTTGTGTTTGACACTAATACTAGGATGTGGGTGCTCATTAGAGAATGAGTTCACTGAATGAATCCATCTTGAGAACATCTAATGGAACCTTATCTGTTTGTCAATAGATAGTTCTCATAGTAAGAGTAGTGCATGTGGTCCTTTGACCTGAGACTGCCATGGTACCTTGTATGCATGAATCCATACTTTGGTTCACACTCAATCATGGCACTGAGTCATGCATGGGTTGATACTGGATATGGTGGATTGCATATGGAGGTTGTGAGTAGGTCAAAAAGGAATCGATCAACTCTAGTAAGAGGGAAGTGCATCTAGATGATTTCAATCAAATGAAGATTCGAGAAATCTTTGATCAAAGTATGAACATTAGAAATAGTTTCTAATGGTTCATTAATGAATCATCATTATCAGATTGAGCAAGGAATGAATATGAAATTGGATTTGACAAGTATCCATATCCATAGTCATATTCAGGGTGCAAATAGATCGAAGGACTGAATTGCCCGGTAACTCACCACTGAAGGGTATTTTGGTAAATCCACCAAAACTCCTCATCTTCCGGGTAGACATGACATGTTGCTAGACGTCAATCTTGTCTTGTAGGTCTTCATGAACCAATTGATTTGGTTTCATGAGTCAATTCGATGTGTGATTCGAATTGGACAATTAGGTGAGCCAATTTGACCTAATTAGGTCAATCAGGTTCGATCGGATCGAATCGGCTCAAACCTGAACCTACTGCTGACTAGATGTGGAATCCAATGGGTCACACACAATAGAAACTTGGCCAAGGAAGTCATTCATGATTTAATTAGGGTCATAGGATCCTAATTGGTTAGCCGGATTACATACTAGCATATGTAGGCTAACCAAATTCCTAACCCAATTGGATTGGGTCCGGTTTCTTGCTAATTGGGCTAACCTAATTATGAGAAACCTAAATTAGGTTGAGTCCTAAGTGGGGCTAGCCTAATCAGAGATAAATCTGATTTTAATTTGGATTTAAGGGCATTTTAGGTGCCATACATGAAGAGTCCCAATAGCATGGGACTCTTGGTGCCTAAATGATACCTTAACTTCAAAAAGGCATAGAATGAGCTATAGATCTTTAATTTGAATATAATTTATATGGTCAGAAAGGAAATTTTATGCTCTTTTCAATAACACCCATATTGCCTATGTTTTGACTAGTCAACATTCTTTGAAATTTGCATGGAAGAAGGATGGCGTGCGTGGTGCATGAAGAGTCGCAACACTTCATGTGGCACGTGATTCTGATGGACAGTCCTTCTGCTATCAAGACTCTTCATAATCTTTGATGTTTGGAGATTAAAGAGGCGCCTCTTCACTTCCTAGGGATCGGTAATTGACAAGTGGCAAGTGAGAATTCTTCCAGATAAAAGAAGGGATGTGAATAAGGCCTTCGGTGCATGAATGGGCTTATTAGATATGATATTTCAAGCCAGATAACTTCTCTTCGATCTTGAAAAGTCATATATGATAAGTTGATTGGAGGACATATCACACGCCCCTCTTGTATCTATAAATGGGGAGCGGTGAAATGAGTCTGATATAAGAATTCAACCGAAGTATTATTCTGAGTGTCTCTCTCTCCCTCCTCCTTTCTTTAAGACAAGACTTGTCTTGTTAAGATAAGGTCTTTTCTACTATGACAAGGCTTTGTTTTAGGATATAAGCCTAAGGGGTCCTAGAGGAGGGTTGTCCTAAAACCAAGAGTGGTTTAGGAGAGTGTCTTTAGTGCCCTATAGTAGGACAGTGGTGGGGACATGCAAGATGAGAATGCAACTATGCAACCCTAAAGGAGATTAGCAAAGATTAACTTAGCAATTTCTTATTTGCATATGATTAGTTCAGCATATAGTATCAAAGGAGGTCTAATGAAGAGAACTCGAACGATCAAACGTAAACCTAATTAATAAGACTATCAAAATAACAAAGAAATAGGAATAAGATTCGAACCACACAAGTTAAGCTAGGAAAATTTAATATTTCAGACCTAATTGATACTATAACATACCTAGCATTAATCTTTCAAGTAGATCAAGATCACTCATGAAGAGACCTCCCAAATGACAAGACCATACTATAAATTGAGGGCCCTTCTTGTTTTCTGGATTATGGCAAGTAATTCCTTCCTCTTGAGTTCGGAATCCCGGAGAACCCTACAATAAAGAAACCTCGAGATTAGGAACTTGGTAAAATACGTTAGTCATGAAATGGAGAAACTAAAGAAGAGTCGAGGAAGCATTGTTGAAGAATAATCTTGGCGCCATGGTAGATCACTTGAAATGGATTAGGCCGGCCTCCTTGTGATGGTCTTCTTGATCAACCTTGAATATTGAAGAGCTAGCTTGAGATTGGAGAAGAAGGAGAGTGTCTTAGGTGTTGGAGATGGAGGAGGAGAAAGTAGGGTTGGCATGGGATAGGGAGAGGAATTTAGAACTACCACTTAGGCACATAGAACTCACATAGAAGAAATTTTTATTTTTTCTTTTCCATCCTCCCTTTACAAGAAGACTAAGAGTCTTTTATAGACTATTAAGTCATTTTGAATTCAAACTACACCAAATATTATGGAGAAAAATTTGTGGAGAAAAATATGGGGCATCCCATGAGTAATGGAGGAAGTTGTGGAGGAGGTTGTAGCCAATTCAAATTCAAATTCCCCTTTTCTTCTCTTGGGCGGCAACCTTGGATGGTGAGGTGGCATGTGTGATGTGGCAGCAACCTTGGATGGTGAGGTGGTATGTGTGATGTGGCAGCAACCTTGGATGATGAGGTGGCATGTGTCATGTGGCATGTGGTCCCCACTTGAGGTGGCTTTGGTCTTGCTTTGGAGTATAAGTCTTGAGTCTTCTTTAGTCTTCAAATGTGGTTTGGTTTGATTCTTCATGGAGGTTTGGTTTGATTCTTCATGGATTGGACTTGACTCATTTGGACCCAACTCTCAAATACAAGATTAATCAGGATGGACTAGTCCCAACATAAAATTGAAATGGACTCGAATTACATAATTATTTGGACTCAAAATTAAAGAAAGAAAAAAATTACAGGACTTTCTTTTACTCATCCAACCATAAGGACTCGGATTTGACTTGAATTGGTTGGAGTCTCTTCCTGATTCTGGTGCCCACACCAGACAGGGTGTACTACAGTGGTCAATAGACCAAAGGCTGCCAAAAGAGTTCCACTTATCCAAGCAACTTGAAGAAGGAGTTCTTCCTTGGTCCAAGTTTCATGTGGATCACCATTGGAGGGCAAACGTTTGGGCGCCTGGTGGAGAAGAAGGCTGAATCAGGGTTTTCTTCATCGGATTGGATACTAGCGGTTCAGGTTGGTGCCTAAACTCTAGTTTATATTATATATGTATGTTTGTATGTTTTAATTCCTAATAAGGAGGTCTTGGGTTAAGGGTTTGGTAGTGGTTTCATAATAAATTTTTGAAATCCATGCTTCCACCCTTGTAACCAAAACCCTTACAGTGGTATCAGAGCCACCTTATTAGGGCTAAATCATACATAATTTGAAGTTGCCCAATTTTGTAGGACTCTTGAGGTTGCCCATTTTGGTAGGACTCTACAAAATTTGATGTTGCCCAATTTTGTAGGACTCTTGAGGTTGCCCATTTTTGTAGGACTCTACAAAATTTAAAGTTGTCCAATTTTGTAAGACTCTTGAGGTTGCCCATTTTTGTAGGACTCTATAAAATTTGAAGTTGCCCAATTTTGTAGGACTCTACAAAAGTTTAAAGTTACATATGATTGATATGTTTATGCATATATGTATGTCACTGGTTAGGGTTTTCACTTAAACCATAACCGATATAAAGATATGTTTAGCTTTCTAGTCATCATATTGAAATAAGGTTGCCCTGGCATAATGGTGGATCCATTATGTGGTAGATGGTTGTCCTAGTATGATGACACACTTGGCACATTCTAAAATGATATATGATGCATGGTTGATGAATGGTAATATTAGAATGTGCTTCTATTTGAATTGCCCTCTATTAAAATTATATTAAGTTGTAGTGTCATATACCGAAAGCAAAATAATCAAGATGATTTGATGATCATTCAGTGTCTAGGAAAAGTGGTTCATGATCGGTAAAGAGGACGTGGATTTTAATTAGTTCCGTTGACTGGCCTGGCCAATTTTTATTGGTGTCTAGGAAAGCAACGGGGGGACTCCCACTACTCTCCCACTTACCTGGCCGATAAGATTAACTTAATTCTTGATTGATATGCTTAGTGTAATATTCATTACATTAGGCCTTCCTTCATGCTAGGTCATTATTATATTATGATCCGTATTAGGTTTGTTGTATACACACAAGGCCTATTATGGTAACTAACATAATTTTGGCCTGGAGCATTTGATGCTTATGGCATGATTTAATATAATACTTTGTTGTGAACACACAAGGATATTATTATTACAATCATGACTATAAAGGAATGAAGGGTCTTACATAACTAAAAATATTATAGTTTGTTGTGCACACACAAGGCTATTAATATTTTAGAGGCCAGGTTTTGTTGAAAATTGTATGAGATACAATTGGAAAGAGTTTTCCTACCTTTGAACTTATAAAAGATTTGTTGTGTACACACAAGGTCTTTTATAAGGAATTAGGATCTCAACCCCACTAAGAAAACCAATTAGGGTTTCTCAATCATCATATAGAGGGTTATGATGCTGGATAAAATAGTGGGAGACATTATTAAGTTAAAGTCCTAATTTAATTATGTTTTGTCAACATTGGTTGTTTGCTATGTTATGTTCTTTGTTAATGTAGATTAAATAGCCTCTTCACTCTCACTCCGTAGTATACTTGATGCCAATAAATTGACTGGACCGAACTATGTTGACTGGTTGAGAAACCTAAAGATAGTACTCAGCCAGGAAAAACTTTCTTACATTCTTGATTCCCCTACCTTGGAAACTTTAGGGGAAGATGCCTCGCAAGAGGAAAAGACCACATACAAGATGTGGCAAAATGACTCACTCACTGTGAAATGTATCATGCTTGCCTCTATGACCAATGAGTTGCAAAGGCAACATGATAGCATGGACACTAACTCCATACTGCTCAATCTAAAAGAGCAATATGGAGAACATAGTCGAACTGCTAGACATAAGATATCTAAGCAGTTGTTCTGCGTGAGAATGATAGAAGGTAGATCTGTACAAGACCACGTACTGATGGTTATTGGCCTGATCACTCGATTAGGTCAATTGGGTTTTGTTATGGATGGAGAGTTGAATCAGGATTTGATCCTGTAGTCACTCCCGGAGTCATTTTCACAGTTTGTTCTTAATTATCATATGAACAAACTTAACACTTCCTTGCTTGAGCTGTTAAACATGTTAAAAATAGTAGAGAGCCATTTAAAGAAAAATAGGGCTCCACTTCTTCTTGTGGATGGGATCAACAAGAAGAAGTCAGGCAAAAAGGGTTCCAAGAGGAGATTGAACCCAAAAAGAGGCATCAAGAAGAAGAAAGGAAAGAAAGCCTCCAGACAGATGACCTGCTTTCACTGTGGCAAGCCGGGTCATTGGAAGAGGAACTGCAAGGCTTACCTTGCAGGTGTGAAGCCTGGTGCATCGGATGCACCAAAAGATATGAAAGAAGTTTATACTATTTTGTCATTGGATTCTTTCATTTAAAATACTTGGGTATTGGATATTGCTTGTGGTCATAATATCTGCAAATCATTGCAGGGGCTGCAGAGGCTTAGAGTATTGAAGGAAGGAGACTTCGAGCTCTACGGTGCAGGAGGAGAGTCCATCCAAGCAGAGGCCATAGGGACTTATATCTTGAAGTTACCTTCGGGAAAGATTTTAGAGCTGAGAGATTGTTACCATACGCCTAAGGTCATTAGAAATATCATATCTGTACCCTTGTTACTTAGACAAGGTTATACTATGAATGTGATGAGCAACGGTTGCTCAATCAGCTTTTCTAATAAAATTATATGTTGTGGCATATTTTGCAATGGTCTTTTAACTATATCCACTAATGACAATATACTTCATGTAAGTAACAAACGAAAGATGGATGATGTAAACAATACTTTACTCTGGCACTGTTGGCTTTGACATATTAGTGAGACTAGGATTAGCAAGTTATACAAGAAAATTTTCTTAATCCTTTTGATTATGAATCATTAGGAACTTGTGAATCATGTCTCATGGATAAAATGGCCAAGACTCCATTTAGTGGACATAGAGAAAGGATAATTGAGTTATTAGGACTCATACATACAGATGTATGTGGGCCTATGACAACTCAGGCCAAGAGTGGATACTCTTATTTCATCATGTTTACTGATGATTTTTCAAGATATGGATTTGTGTATCTTATGAAACATAAATCTGAAGCCTTTGATAAATTTTTAGAGTATCAAAGTATGGTAGAGAAACAAACGGAAAAAAGTATTAAAATCCTTCGATCAAATCGAGGAGGTGAATACTTTCCATCGAGTTTCTCGATCACCTTAAATAAAAGGGGATTATCTCTGAATGGACCCCTCCTTACACACCATAATTAAATGGTGTTTTTGAAAGGAGGAACCATACCTTATTAGATATGGTACGGTCCAGATGTGCTTCACAGAGTTAGCTGTTTCCTTCTAGGGATATGCTTTGGAAACCGTGGGTAATATCTTAAATAGAGTACCATCTAAATCTGTCTCTAGCACTCCATATGAGATATGGAGGGGTAAGAAATCCAATCTTAAGTATCTTAAGATATGGGGATGTCCAGCCTATGTCAAAAGAAATTTTGGACATAAGCTGGATGCTAGAGTAGATAAGTGTCTATTTGTAGGATATCCTAAAGATAGTATAGGATATCTGTTATACCACCCTACTGAACAAAACGTTTTTGTCAGTAGGCAAGCCACTTTTCTGGAGAAAGAGTTCATCCTATAAAAGGGCAATGGGAGAAATATTGAAGTTGAAGAAGTTCAACAAATAGATACATCTCAACCAAATGATAACATAGTTAGTATAGAACCAGAACACACCACTCATATCCGTAGGTCTGATAGGGTGCATCATGCACTTGAGAGGTATGGGTTCATTATTAAAAATAATGAAGCCCGGATCATTGAAAATGATGAGCCTCTAACCTATATGGATGCTGTCATGAGTAGGACTCAAACAGATGGCTAGAAGCCATGAGATCCGAAATGGACTCCATGTATATCAACCAAGTATGGAATTTGGTTGATGCACCAGAGGGTGTTAACCATATTGGATACAAATAGGTTTATAAGAAAAAGATTGGGGCAGATGGCCAAGTCAAAACTTATAAAGCCAGATTAGTGGCTAAGGGTTTCAGACAAAAACAGGGAATATATTATGATGAAACATTTTCTCCTGTTGCCATGCTCAAATCTATTTGGATCATGCTTGCTATAGCAGCATATCATGATTATGAAATCTGGCAGATGGATGTGAAAACCTCATTCCTTAATGGTTTCCTTGAGGAAGAGGTCTATATGTCACAGCCAGAAGGTTTTGTCTTGGAGACTAAACCTAATCAGGTATGTAGGCTGAAAAAATCCATTTATGGATTAAAGCAAGCATCCAGGAGTTGGAACATCCGATTTGATAAGACAGTCAAAGAGTTTGATTTTATCAAAAATGAGGATGAACCTTGTGTATACAAGAAGACTAGTGGGAGTGCCATAGTTTTCTTGGTTCTGTATGTGGATGACATACTCCTCATTGGAAATGATATCCCAATGTTATGATCAGTCAAGGTATGGTTATCTAAACAGTTTTCCATGAAAGACTTAAAAGAAGCATCCTATATACTGGGTATCAAGATCTATAGAGATAGATCTAGGAGGATGCTAAGCTTATCCTAGTCTATGTACATTGACCAAGTGCTAAAGAGATTTAACATGGAGGGAAGTACAAGAGGTTACTTGCCCATTGGTCATAGCATACATCTTTCTAAGAAGATGTCTCCTAAGACACCTGAAGAAAGAAATATAATGAGTTCTATACCTTATGCTTCTGCTGTAGAATCTATAATGTATGCTATGTTATGTACCAGGCCTAATGTGGCATATGCCTTGGGTATAGCCAGCAGATTTCAGGCTGATCCTAGAGAGGATCACTGGAAAGCTGTGAAAATATTCTTAAGTACTTGAGAAAGACTAAGGATATTTTTCTAATATTCGGAGGATCTGATCTTAAACTGGAAGCTTATTCAGATTTTAGTTTTTAATCAGATCCAGATGATAACAAATCTATTTCAGGGTATGTTTTTACCCTAAATGGAGGAGCTGTAAGCTGGAAGAGTTCTAAACAGCAGACTGTAGCTGACTCAACAACTGAGGCAGAATACATTGCTGTTAGTGAAGCTGCCAAGAAAGCTGTCTAGATAAAGAAGTTCATCTCAGAGTTGAGCATTGTTTCGGAGATTAAAGGTCCAGTACCACTTTACTGTGATAATACTGGAGCCGTCGCTCAAGCTAAGGAACCTAGAGCTCATCACAAATCAAAGCACATTCTAATATGCTTCCATCTCATTCGAGAGATTGTTAAAAGACAAGAAGTCTGCATTAAAAGAGTAGAAACGAAGAACAACATAGCAGACCCGTTCATTAAGGCTCTACCATAGCAGGTGTTTGATCGCCACCTCAATTATTTGGGGTTAAAATTTAAAGGCATTGGCTTTAGTGCAAGTGGGAGATTGAAAGGATTATGCCCTAAAGGCCAATCGAAATGTTATATTTCGGTGGAATTTTTTTTTTGTATCCCAAACTAGTGTATTGACATTATCAATTAATAAAGGCATTTTATTTTCATCATACGCTGTGTCTTATTAATTTTATTGAGATATGATGAACCCCATAGATTAGGGCTATGGTTCTAGGGTTATGATGAGATCATACTAGTGAGACTTAAAGCCTTAAAACCCTAATCTAGAATATTCCTGGTCGATGGGATATTGAGTAGGGGATCAATGTTTCCGGCAAGACAAGCACATCCTATGTATGCTTGGTGAAGAGGGTGACTGATCTCACAGTCACTTGTGTTTGATACTAATACTAGGATGTGGGTGCTCATTAGAGAATGAGTTCACTAAATGGATCCATCTTGAGAACATCTAATGGAACCTTATCTGTTTGTCAATAGATAGTTCTCATAGTGGGAGTAGTGTATGTGGTTCTTTGACCTGAGACTGCCATGGTACCTTGTATGCATGAATCCATACTTTGGTTCACACTCAATCATGACACTGAGTCATGCATGGGGTGATACTGGGAATGGTTGATTGCATATAGAGGTAGTGAGTAGGTCAAAAAGGAATCGATCAACCCTAGTAAGAGGGAAGCGCATCCAGATGATTTCAATCAAATAAAGATTCGGGAAATCTTTGATCAAAGTATGAACATTAGAAATAGTTTCTAATGGTTCATTAATAAATTATCATTATCAGATTGAGCAAGAAATGAATATGAAATTGGATTTGACAAGTATCCATATCCATAGTCATATTCATGGTGCAAGTAGATCGAAGGACAAATTGCCCGGTAACTCACCACTGAAGGGTATTTTGGTAAATCCACTAAAATTCCTCATCTTCCGAGTAGGCATGACACGTTGCTAGACGTCAATCTTGTCTTGTAGGTCTTAATGAACTAATTGATTTGGTTTCATGTGTCAATTCGATGTGTGATTCGAATTGGACAATTAGGTGAGCCAATTTAACCTAATTAGGTCAATCGGGTTCGATCGGATCGAATCGGCTCAAACCTAAACCTATTGCTGGCTAGATGTGGAAGCCAATGGGTCATACACAATAAAGACTTGGCCAAGGAAGTCATTCATGATTTAATTAGGGTCATAGGATCCTAATTGGTTAGCCGGATTACATACTAGCATATATAGGCTAACCAAACTCCTAACCCAATTGGATTGGGTCCGGTTGCTTGCTAATTGGGCTAACCTAATTATGGAAAACCTAAATTATGTAGAGTTCTAAGTGGGGCTAGCATATTCAGAGCTAAATCTAATTTTAATTTGGATTTTAGGGCATTTTAGGTACCATACATGAAGAGTCCCAATGGCATTAGACTCTTGGTACCTAAATGATACCTTCACTTCATAAGGGCACAGAATGAGCTATAGATCTCTAATTTGAATATAATTTATATGGTCAGAAAGAAAATTTTATGCTCTTTCCAATGACACCCATATTTTTTTTGTTTTGACTGGTCAACATTCTTTGAAATTTGCATGGAAGAAGGATGGCGCGCGCGGTGCATGAAGAGTCGCAACTCTTCATGTGGCACGCGGTTCTGATGGAGAGTCCTTCTGCTATCAGGACTATTCATAATCTCCGATGTTTGGAGATTGAAGAGGCACCTCTTGGCTTCCTAGGGACCATTAATTGACATGTGGAAAGTGAGAATTCTTCCAGATAAAAGAAGGGATTTGAATAAGGCCTTCGGTGCATGAATGGGCTTATTAGATATGATTTTTCAAGCCAGATAACTTCTCTTCGGCCTTGAAAAATCATATATGATAAGTTGATGGGAGAACATATCACATGCCACTCTTGTATCTATAAATAGGGGGCAGTGAAAGAAATCTGATATAAGAATTCCACCGAAGTAGTATTCTAAGTATCTCTCTCTCCCTCCTTCTTTCTTTAAGACAAGACTTGTCTTGTTAAGACAAGGTCTTTTCTACTAGTACAAGGCTTTGTTTTAGGACATAAGCCTAAGGGGTCCTAGAGGAGGGTTGTCCTAAAACCAAGAGTGGTTTAGGAGAGTATCTTTATTGCCCTACAGTAGGATAGGGTGTCCTACAGTGGTCAATAGACCAAAGGCTACCGAAAGGGTTCCACTTATCCAAGCAACTTGAAGAAGGAGTTCTTCCTTGGTCCGAGTTTTGTGTGGATCACCATTGGAGGGTGAATATTTGGGTGCCTGGTGGAGATGAAGGCTGAATCAGGGTTTTCTTCATCGGATTGGATACTAGCAGTTCAGGTTGGTGCCTAAACTCTAGTTTATATTATATATGCATGTTTGTTGTTTTAATTCCTAGTAAGGAGGTCTTGGGTTAAGGGTTTGGTAGTGGTTTCATAAGAAATTTTTGAAATTCATGCTTCCACCCTGGTCACCAAAACCCTTACATAAAGACCATCCTTAAGTATTTACAAAATGCTAACGACTAATGGCTGATTTATGGAGATCCTAACTTGAAATTTGTAGGGTGTACTGACTCTAGTTTCCAGTCAGATAAGGATGATAACAAGAGTATGTCAGGATTTATCTTCACCCTTAATAGAAGAGCGATCTACTAAAAAAGTTTCAAGCAGCCTACTTTAGTGGACTCAATATGCGAAGCAGAGTATATTACAGCATCGGATGCAGCAAAGGATGCAGTGTGTTTGCAAATGTTCCTTGGTGAGCTGGGAGTGGCACCTTCCCTGGATGGTCCTATTCTAGTGTATTGTGACAGCACTGAGCCATTGCTCAAGCCAAAGAGCCGAAGTCTCATCACCGCACAAAGCACATTCTATGGCGCTATGACCTTGTACGAGAGATCGTGGAACGAGGTGACATTGACCTTCAGATGATCGATGGAAAGGAGAACCTGGCTGACCCCTTCACTAAAGCCATCAAAATTCAAGAGTTCGACAGTTATAAATGGAAAATAGGAATGATATTTTGTACCGGTTGGCTTTAGTCTAAGTGGGAATTGTTGGGAATTGTGTCCCAAAGCCAATCATCTAGGCTGTAGACGGTTGTGCCATTTTGTAATTGTATATAAGTTTTTAATGAATAAAAGTTATTCTTTTGGCTGTTCATCATATTTACATTTTTCTAAAATAAACTCTTATATGATGGAGTCCTTAGAACTACATTATTTGATATAGGGAGGATATATCAAGTAGTTCTTAAACTGGTTCACAACCAAATGATTCATTGTTATAGGATGACAATGTATCAAGTATAGGTTGTTGTATGTCATATTTGTTGGTTGTCCTCTTAACTAAAGAGTGTGGAGACACTGGTGTGACATACAAGTGAAATGTGTGACATCTTACTGAACGTGACAATCTGCGGAGTTCCCTTCTGCCAAAAGGTTGCTCGCAAAGGGATATGCGTATATGTGTCCCTCGGACCTGAGGTCACCATGGCAGCTTGCAAGCAACTCATTATAGTTTGATGCCGGACCACCTGGATTTTTAATCCGATGATGGAACATTTCTAGGTGTAGTCAAGTACTTGTAGAGCGGTGGTGGATTATGATGGAATTGCCCCTCCAAATAGTTTGGAGTGAATGACTCACTATGTCTCAATTTAGCAAATCCTTGGCCAGAGTAGTTCTTGTGAGGAGTCAAAGAACTTATGAAGTTGAGACACAATCTGGATAAACAAAATTAGGGTTGGCAGTCGAACCCTAGGTCATCCTGATCATTATGAGATCAAAGGATTGAATTATACGGTAACCATATGCCAAATGTTCTAAAGAGGTGCTCTGCATCTTTGACCTATCCGGACATCGGGTATCAATGCTAGATGAGGAATTTGACTGGTACTGGAAGTGTTCCAGTACTACTGGCTTAGTGTTCGAATCTATGGAGTGCATACACCATAGGAGTTTCTATCTGATCTTAAGGTTGATCATGATTGAGAATCGTTTGCCATCACCGAAGGTCAATATGATTGACCATGTTCCAAGTGTTGACACTTGCCTGAGTCGACACTTGGAAAGTATCGACACTTGTTAATTTTGCATGAGTTTACACTTGCTTTGATAAGCAAAATTTTGGAAAGAATTCTGGGAAGGTTTTAACTTTGAATTTTGAGTTCGAAATTCGAAATCTGACCGGTTTTGGCTCCAAGCTATTATAGTATGATTGTCATACTTGCCTTTTGTGCTTGGAACCTTTTTGGAATGCCTCCCCATCTTCTCCCCAAATCTCTCCTCCTTTTTTCCTCCTATGGCTGCCTCTTTAAATAAAAGTTATTTCTAGGTTGCTGGATGATTGAAATTGGTTCTTGGTCTCTGAATCTCCTTGCTGCTGAGATTCTGAGAGGGAAGAAAGGGGCTTGTGAGGATTTGGGCATTGTGTGTGAGGTACCTAGCACTTAAGCTAGGTCTTGGGAAGAGAGCTAGTTAGGAATGTTCCACCTCTCCTCCTCATCTTCCAGGAAGAAGCATATCAGCCTCAAGTATCCTAAGAAGCTAGCACTTCGAGAGAGTTGATCAGTGTTGAGCCCTGATGTGAACTATTTGTAGAGGCCAAACACGTGTGTGGCTCAAGGGCACCATCCTTGGAGCACGACCACTGCATCCATCAAAGGTATAATAGTAAGGTATCTTTATATCTTTGAGTTTTATCTTGCTTATGATATTTATTGCATGCTATATTATTATACTAGATCCTGTGCAGGAAGATTGGTAGATCGTTTGAACGATCTACCAAGTATTCCGCTGTGCTTGTTTTAAAATAGTTTTAAAATGCATGTTTCTACCTTACTGTTGCATATTAGTATGCTTCCCATTTTTGCCCTTCATCTCATGCTCTACATGAGGTAAGCCCCGTCAGGCCTAGGGCCTTGTAGCATGCAGCCACATCAACAACCGTATGGTCGGAGACCCAGAGTTCCCCTAGAAGGAGAATCCTATCAAAACCATAGGCCCTACAATACTCGGGCAACCTCTCCGGGAATGGAAACTCCCCGCGATAGCCTGGGGCTTGATGGCACTGCACCTGTCCCTGAGAAAGAAAAAAAGACAACACCCCCAAGAACAAGGAGGAGGGGGAAGAGCAGGAATCCTGGGGCAAAGGGAGGAGCGAGAGGGTTCCTCAAAGAGCTCTCTGGAGAGCTCTCTAGAGGACACACTGAAGGCTGGAAGGAGGACCAGTCTGAGAGCGAAGGAAAAGCCCTGAGATGCCCAAGGATTGCCTCCTCTTCTAGTAGGACCATTCTGAAAGGGGGAAGGGAAGAAGGAGAAGCTACGGTCAGCAGGAAGCCCCTCCGGAGAAGACACCATGAGAGGGCACCCCAAGAAGGATATCAGGACCAAGCGCCAAATCCGAGTGGGGCCATTGCCCAAGGCATTAGGTAAGAAAGGTAAGAGGCAAACACAAGAGGAACGGGGAGAGGTAAGCAAGCAAGTACCTCGAGAGCTTAGTGGCCAAAAAACTGGACGAAAAACCTCCCCGCTCCTCGCTCTCCTTTCCTTCTTTCTATCGCTTAGGCATTATCATCTTGTTCTTGATATTATTTGAATATCTTTATCATGTCACCCCCTGAGGTGAGGGAGTCTCACAAACTCTCCATCTAAAAGGTTTCTATTCCCCTCGATCATCCCACTGACTTGATCATCGAAGTGTCCTCATCAGAATCTCCAGCCCGGGTCTCCTCTATTTTGCAGGTCGAGCGGGCCGAAGAGCTGACTTCGAAGGAGGAGGGAGCACCCCTGGTAGGAGGAGGAGGCACCCTATGTGGCAACGATGTACCGGAGCTATGGGCCATGATGATCTAGGTGGTAATAACCCTCAACAACACTAGAACCTAAAGAGGCTACCAAAGATTTTTAACTCAAGGTAGTTAGACCTATAAACTGAGTACGTGGGTCTGATACCACTTATTTCCCAGCGAAGCAACCCAAGAGGGGGGGTGAATTGGGTTTCTAAAAACTTGTTGCAAGTATGTGCCAATTTAAAACAATGAAGGTGCTAGTGATTTCAAGTGTTTGTGTGCTTCCTAATAAAAATGTAGTGAAAATAATGAGCAAATGCAAGAAGAGAGAAGCAATCACAAACAAACAAAGATTTATAGTGGTTCGGTGCACACCAAAGCACCTACAACCACTTCCCAAGGATCACCTAGAAATTTCACTATAATCCTACTTAATTACAGTGATTAGTTTTTCGAGCTCAATAATCACAACCCTTTGGTTTTCATAAGGCTAACCAAAAATCTCTTGGTTTTCACAAGGCTCATCAAAAACCTCTTGGTTTTCCAGGATAACCAAAAACCTAGTTGATTTTTGTAAGGCTCACCAATAACCTAAGTGGGTTTTTGAAACAAGGCCCATCAACAATCCAAGCACTAGTTTCAAACCACTTGAAACTAGGAACAATAATAAATTCAAGTTTTAAAGTAAGAATACAATAAGCTTTCAAAATAAAAGTAAATATCTCTTTGAAGCTCTATGATTGCTATTAAGAAAGCTTGTCTTCAAGTTGTTGAAGCCTTAATGGATGCTTAAAGGATGGACATGCATGCTTCTTGAATGCTCTTGAATGCTTGAAGGCTCAACTTCAGTCAAAAGTGGTTGTTCTTCAATGAATATTTGAATGAAAGCTCATCTCTTTTTTTCTTAAGTGTTTGGTCTACTTTAAATACCTTTCCAAGTCTTAAATGACTATTTTTGACCGTTGGAGAGGTGAAAATTGCTATTAGAGATAAAAAGGACCATTTTTGTGCTCTAAAAAACTAGTCGTTACTTTTCATCCAGACCTGCAAGTGTCGATACTTCAGGTCGTGAGTCAACATATGAGTCGACACTTGGTCGACATTAGGTCAAAAATATCTTCTGAAGCTCTCTAGAATGCATTGGTGCATCGAGACTTCTTCTGGTGAGTCGATACTTGAGTCGACCCTTCTTCATCATAAATCGACACTTGAGGAAGGAATTGAATTTAGCATGTTCTGTATCATTTCTAGTCTTAGGCCATGAGTCGACACCTGAGTCGATACTTGAGCTTCATGAGTCGACACTTCATGTATGCTATCTGAAACTTCTTTTGTGTATCAGCTCAAGCTCTTATAAGTTGACACCTTGAGTCGACACTTCACTCTCACGAGTCAACATTAATGGGGACATCAAAACCTATCATGGTTTTTCTTTTTTTATCACAGATTTTATTTTTGTTTTTCTTATTCCATTTATTTTAGTTATCCCCACTATTCCCACTTTATCCCTATTTTATTCCTGACTTATTCCTCCTTATCCTCATCATCTTTAACCTCAAGACTATGTCCAGAATTCCCAATCTTTCGCCATCGATCCCAGATCTGCCATGCCCGACCACCAGGGATCCCTGATAGCCGTCCACCTTCCCCCCAGCGACGATCTTCTCGTGGGAATGCCGGCGAGTCCCACCAAAATAGCCCATGGCCGTCCACCGCCGCTGCTCTGCCCATACCGTGCCACACCCCACTCCCCCCCGCCACCATCTGTTGCTGCCGTTGAACCCGATGCCAATATCGACCTCGATGCCGATGGGGGAGTACCCCACCGTGCCGGTGGTGGGCGCGGCGATGAAGCGGGGTAGAGGGCAGCCAGGAGGTTTTATGAGCAAGCAATAGTATGGATACGAGGTGGAGTCTTTACGAGAAATGGTTGCAAGCTCTGTTGGTGCAAATTTCACGCCTCATGTCATCACAATTGCAGCTAGCAAGGATGTTATTATGAAGATTATATCCTTTTCTCAGCAAGGTCCTCGAGCTATTTGTATTCTATCTGCTAATGGTGTCATATCAAATGTTACACTTCGTCAACCACGCCTCATGTCATCACAATTGCAGCTAGCAAGGATGTTATTATGAAGATTATATCCTTTTCTCAGCAAGGTCCTCGAGCTATTTGTATTCTATCTGCTAATGGTGTCATATCAAATGTTACACTTCGTCAACCTGATTCCTCTGGTGGTATATTGACTTATAAGGGCAGCTTTGAGCTGCTCTCCTTATCTAGATCATTCATGCCAACTAAAAATGGAGGAACAAGGAGTCGATCCGGTGGAATGAGAGTTTCTCTTGCAAGCCTTGATGGTCGTGTTGTTGGTGGTGGAGTTGCTGGTCTACTTCTGGCTACTAGTCCTGTGCAGGTTGTGGTGGGAAGATTTTTGCCAAGCTACAAGCTGGAGCAGAAAACAAAGAAACTGAAATTAGAGACTTCATCTGCGTCAACACCCACGGTTGCAGTTCCAATTTCCAGCATGGAGAGGGAGGAAGGCATAGAAACAGGTTATCCTCAGGACCACGAACGCCTGAAGGGGAAAAAAAATACGAGGATGAGAAAGAGAAGACCGGAAAAAATACTACTTTATTTTTTGCGCTTCATTCGAAAATAAATAAGTTTTTACAACTCTGACTTTTTAGAAATCGGTTTATCAAGATAAAACAGAAAAACAATAAAAGCTAATCCCCGCGTGATGTGATAAGCCAGCAAACCATGTAACACCCGTGCAGTTAACGCGTTTTCTCTCTCCGCGCTTTCTCTCCGCGCTTTCTCTCCGTGCGACTCGGGCAAATCAGGATTATCTCCAACATACTCCCCTTAATCCTGATGTGGGTCAAAATCATAAACGCCCAGTAATAATTTCTTCGCTGCAAACTTCACGCCTGACAAAGCTTTTATGAGTGGATCGGCTCGCTGCTCTTCCGTGCGGACGAATTTGACCACGATCTGACCACCTTCAACACATTCTCGGATGAAATGAAATCTCGTGTCAATGTGCTTGCTGCGGCCATGAAATACGGGATTTTTCATTAAGGCAATTGCAGACTTGTTATCAACAAACAGCTTCACTGGCTTGAGTTCTTGCTTCGTTAGCTCCCCCAACAAGCTTCTCAGCCATAATGCCTGGCTTGCCGCCGCCGTTGCTGCCATGAACTCGGCCTCGCATGATGACAATGCAACCGACTTCTGCTTTTGTGAATTCCATGATACCAGATTATCATTGACATAGAATGCCATACCCCCGGTGCTTTTCCGATCATCAACATCACCAGCCAAGTCACTATCGCTGTAGCCGATGATCTCTTCTTCTACCTTTTTCTTCCCATATACAAGTCCACAATGGATTGTACCTTTCAGGTACCTCAGGATTTGCTTCACCGCCTTGTGATGCATCATCATGGGCCTTTCCATAAATCTGCTAGCTACTCCAACTGCATAGGAAAGATCTGGTCTTGTGTGGAGTAAATACCTCAAACAACCAATCATGCGCCGGTACTCCGTCGCATCTATCGGTTCTCCTTCAGGATCTTTGTGGAGCTGCGCCTTCTGCTCCATAGGGGACTTTGTTGAGTTGCACTCAGTCATGCCAAACTGAGCTAACACCTTCTTGGCGTAGGCCGATTGCTTTAGTATCACCCGATCTTCTTCTTGCGCCACTTCGATGCCGAGGTAGAAGGTGAGAAGCCCGAGGTCACTCATCTCGAACTCGGTCATCATCTGCTGCTTGAAAGCTGAGATCTCCTCCGAATTTTCCCCTGTAACGATTAAATCATCGACGTAAATACCAACAATGATACCTGCGTTTCCTTCTCCTCGTGTGTACACTGCTTGTTCTTGTGTGCACTTGATGAACCCGAGACGCCTCAAACTTTTGTCCAGTCGATTGTTCCATGCCCGTGGAGCTTGCCGCAACCCATATAGTGCCTTGCTCAGCTTGTACACACAGTGCTCCTTGTTCTTCACAACAAAGCCCTCCGGCTGAGTTACATAGACCTCCTCCTCGAGTTCGCCATTCAAGAACACCGACTTCACATCAAGATGATGTACCTCCCAGCTGCGATTGGCTGCGATTGCAAGAATAACACGCATAGTGTCAAGTCTGGCCACCGGAGCAAACGCTTCTTCGAAGTCGACACCCTGCCGCTGAACATATCCCTTTGCAACTAGCCTCGCCTTATGCTTGATCACATCTCCGGCTGAGTTTTTCTTCACCTTGTACACCCATTTCAGACCTATGGGTCTTTGTCCTGGCGGTAGGTTGGTGAGCTCCCACGTTGAATTTCTTTCAATGGACTCGATCTCCTGCTGCATCGCTTTTTCCCAAGCATTTTCTCCGGCAGCTTCTCGGTAGCAAGATGGCTCCTCCATCTCGACTAGCAGCGCCTCTTCTTCGAGCTCTTCCTGATGTAAGTCCACTCGCACCGCATCTCGCATAATATCGTCGATGTGCCTGTAACGAACCACTCCATCATTGGTGCTGCTACTGCTTGAAGTCGGAGAGGCCATTGTAGGTACAGCCGGTGCACCCGCCAATGAATCCGCTGTGGGAGACTCTGTGGCCGATGCGGTATCCTCCATTGGTGATGACGCCGTTGCTGTTACAGACGGGACTCCAACAGGGTGGGCCGAAGGAGTCCCGGAGTCACTCGAGTCCGTCTCGGGAGAGTAGTTCTCCCTCACAACCAGGACTGACGCATCTACAACGTTTTCACCTGCGTTCCAACTCCATTCTAGGTGTTCTTCGAACTTCACGTCTCTACTTACATGAAGTTTGCCGCGCCGAGGGTCGTAGAGTCGGTGCGCCTTGCAGCCCTGCTCGACGCCGAGGTACACCATCACCTGACTTCTGTCATCAAGCTTCTTCTGGTGCGGCAACACCACCTTCGCATGGGCAGTGCAGCCGAACACCCTCAAATGGCTGAGGTGTGGCTTCCTCCCAGTCCAAGCTTCGAATGGGGTGCGCTCTCCAAGCGCCTTCGTTGGCAAGTGGTTCAGCAGATGTACTGCATGCCTTACGGCCTCCCCCCAGAATATGTTGGGAACGTGCATGCTCTTGAGAAGTGATCTCGCCATCGACATCACTGTCCGGTTTCTTCGTTCCACCACGCCATTCTGCTGCGGAGTGTAGGGTGCAGTCAGGTGCCTCACGATGCCTGCCTCTTCGCAGAGTTTGTTGAACTCAGTGGAGAGGAACTCTCCACCCCGGTCCGTCCTCAAGGTCTTCACTCAGTGTCCGGTGGTATTCTCCACCTGTTGCTTAAACTTTTTGAGCACCGAGCAGGCTTCATCCTTCGTCTTGATCATGTACACCCACATCCATCGAGTGTAGTCATCGACGATCAACATAAAATAGCTATTGCCGGCGATAGTCGAAGGGGTGATCGGTCCGCAGAGATCGGCGTGCAGCAGCTCGAGTGGCTCCTCCGCTCGACAGGTGGCTGCCTCTGGGAAAGGGTGTCTTGCATGCTTTGCTATTGTACACCCTTGGCACAGCTTGTCGGGGTGCTTAATGAGCGGCACACCTGCCACCATATTCTTCTCTACCAGCATCTTCAAGGAGTGGAAGTTGACATGCCCAAGTCGGGCGTGCCATAGCCAAGCCTCGTCCAATATGTTGGTGAGCAAACACACCGGATCGTTGGTCTTCATCTCGGCCTTGTAAAGATGATTGGAGGAACTTCTGATTTTGATGAGCAATCTGCCACTGGGATCATACATCCATAGAAATTCTCCTAGCATAACAAACTTGTTTCCTTTCTTGGCCAACTGTCCACAGCTAATGATATTGCTTTGTAAGGTTGGGATGTAGTATACCTCGGTGAGAAGTCGTTGTTCCCCATTCTTGAACTAGAAGAACACCGAACCCTTTCCCTTGATCTGCACAGTGGAGCCGTTGCCGAATCTCACATGCCCCTGGACTGTCTCGTCCAGCTCGTGGAATTTCTTCCTTTCACCCGACATATGGTTGCTTGCACCATTGTCAAAATACCAGGTGCTGGAGACTTCCTCGCTTCCAGCTCGCAGCTGCGGATCCATCGTCTCCTCATTCAACAAAGCAAGATCCCTTGATTCAACACTCGCAGACAGCAGTAACGCCGGTTTCTCCTCCTCCGTGCATGAGAGGTTTGCTTCTTCTTTGCACGGTTTACTCCAGCATTCAGATGCATAATGGCCCATTTTGCTACAATTGTAGCACTTGATGTGGCTCTTGTCGCATCTACTGCCGCCAGAGCCACCTGAACTAGCCTTGCGCGGCGATCCGCTGCGTCTGCCTCTGTCGCGACCCCTGCCGCGACTGCGTCCACCCCGGCTCCGGCTGCTACCTTCTGCAGGGGCGATGTACTTACCCCTGTTGCTCAAGGATGAGTCCCTGCCGACTTTGTCCTGCCGCGCCTGCCATTCGGTTTGGGTGAGCAGGAGCTGCCCATCGTCGTTGCTGCTGGGGTTGCGCAAACGTGCGCCTCCCCGTATGCCGTCAAACGCTCGACTGCTTCCTCGAATGGCATTGTGTCGAGGTTGCAGAACTGCTCAATGCCAGCGACCACCTGGTAGTACCTATCGGGTACTGTGTTGAGGAGCTTCTTTACCAGCGTCGCATCGTCGAGCGTCTCCCCCAAATTTGCATACTTCGCGGACATCCCACTGAGTCTGCCGGCGTAGTCGTCCAGCGTCTCCCCTTCCTTCATTCGCATGACGTCGAAGTCACTCTTCAACGTCTGCAACCGAGCGGTCTTGACACGATCTGCCCCGACAAACCTTGTTTTGAGGCTGTCCCAGACCTCCTTTGCAGTCGTCTTCTTCGCCACCTGCAACAGGATGTTTTCCGGGAGTGCTTGGAAGAGAAACGCCCTCGCCGTCTTATCCTTCCTCTCGTCCACGTCCTCACCGTCCGTTGCTTCCACTGCATCCCAAATGTCTTGGGCCTGCATCAGTGCTTCCACCTTAATCGCCCAGGTGGTGTAGTTCGTCGTCGTTAGCTACGGGTAGTTGAGAGATACGCCGCCACCGACCCTTGTTGTCGCAGCTTGAGGGATGATCGCCATTTGCTTGAGACGAAAGCACCTTGGTGTGCTAACCTGACGCTCTGATACCAGGTGAAGGGGAAAAAAAATACGAGGATGAGAAAGAGAAGATCGGACGCTTCATTTGAAAATAAATAAGTTTTTACAACTCCGACTTTTTAGAAATCGGTTTATCAAGATAAAACAGAAAAACAATAAAAGCTAATCCCCGCGTGATGTGATAAGCCAGCAAACCACGTAACACCCGCGCAGTTAACGCATTTTCTCTCTCCGCGCTTTCTCTCCGCGCTTTCTCTCCGTGCGACTCGGGCAAATCAGGATTATCTCCAACAACGCCTCCCTCTATTCCACAACCATGGGAAGGAGAAATTTATGCACGAATCTCAAAGCATTGAGTATTTGCACAAATCCTAGAGCAAAAAAATAATGTTATACAGATTTCAAAGCGATCTCAATCCTTCTACAAAGATTTCAGAGTAGGCACTGAACTTTGTGAATTTAGAGTATTGCTAATTTATTTATTTTAAATCTGAAAGTAAGGACCAGTTAGGAAATTATTTAAATTAGTTTTAGATTAGGATTAGTTTGATTTTTCTTTTATATGGGAAGGATTGTGTTTAGTTTTCTACCATGTTTTCAGGCTACAAATAAAGCAGGTTTGGGGTGTCATCTTTTATGAGCTGCATGCTTGTATTTTTTACATGGACCCTAAGTTTTGTAAGCCTATATAAAGGCACCTCATCTCTTGAATAATATATGAAGAATAATGAATTTTTTAAAAGAGTGTTCTTGGTTCTGCCTCCGTTAGGAGTGGGCATGAGGCCCGTCTTTCCTTCACCTACGGGTATCGAGGGGTGTGAGACCCCACTGCCTTCGCTTTTGAGCATCGAGGGGCGTGAGGCCCTAGTTATCTTCTTCCTTGCTAAGTACCCTCTATTATCTTGTAGCTTCTCCTTCACGGCTCCAGGTAATGATTTGGGTGGGATGCCCTAGGCTCTGCATGTAGTGAAATGGATTGGATACCCTAGACTACATGTAGTGGGGTGGGTGAGATGCCCTAGAGGTGCGACGTCTCTTCGTAAAGTTAAGTCAATCCATAGAGTATCCATCTTTCTTTCCCCTACATCTTTTTTCTGCCTTCTTGACCCTAATCACAAGAGACTTCTCAGCTCTCCAACGATCCTCCTAGTCCCCCATTTTGTCCAGCATCAATTTTGGTATCAGAGCAGGAGAGGATTAGGGTTGAAAAAAAAACAGAAAAAAAGAGAAAAAAAATAAAGAAAAAAACATTTACAGCAAGCCTAACTCGACGGAGTTGAGTTTTTCTCATCCCAGGAGAATGATGGGAACATCAAAACCCATCTGGGATTTTCTTTTTTATCCCAGATTTTATTTTTATTTTTCTTATTCCACCTATTCTAGTTATCCCCATTATTCCCACTTTATCCCTATTTTATTCCTGACTTATTTTTCCTTATCCCCCTCATCTTCAACCTCAAGACTATGTCTAGAACTCCCAATCTTTTACCGTTGGTCCCGGATCCTCCATGCCCAACCACCAGGGACCCCCGACAGTCGTCCACCTTTCCCAGCGACGATCTTCACGTGGGAACGTCGACGAATCCTGCAGGAACTGCCCAAGGCCATCCGCCCCTGCTACTCCTCCCATACCATGCTACGCCCCACTCCCCCACGCTGCCATCCACTGCTGCTGCTGAACATGATGCCAATATCGGCCAAAGTGTCGACGTGGGAGTACCCCACCATGCCGGTGGTGGGCGCAGCGATGAAGCGGAGTAGAGGGCGGCTAAGAGGTTTTGTGAGCAAGCAACAGTATGGATACGAGGTGGAGTCTTTAAGAGAAATGGTTGCATGCTCTACTGGTGCAAATTTCATGCCTCATGTCATCATAGGTTCAGCTGGCGGGGATGTTACTATGAAGATTATATCCTTTTCTCAACAAGGTCCTCGAGCTATTTGTATTCTATCTGCTAATGGTGTCATATCAAATGTTACACTTCGTCCACCTGATTCCTATGGTAGAACATTGACTTACGAGGGCCGCTTTGAGCTGCTCTTCTTATCTAGATCATTCATGGCAACTAAAAATGGAGGAACAAGGAGTCAATCTGGTAGAACGAGTGTTTATCTTGCAAGCCCTAATGGTCATGTTGTTGGTGGTGGAGTTGCTGGTCTACTTGTGGCTGCTAGTCCTATGTATGTTGTGGTGGGAAGCTTTTTGCCAAGCTACAAGCTGGAGCAGAAAATGAAGAAGCCGAAATTAGAGACTTCATCTGCGTCAACACCCACAACTGCAGTTCCAATTTCCAACATTGAAAGGGAGGAAGGAACAGAAACAGGTTATCCTCAGGACCACGAACGCCTCCCTCTATTCCACAGCCATGGGAAGGAGAAATTGGTGCATGGATCTCAAAGCCCAGAGTATCTACACAGATCCCAAAGAAAAAAAAATTTATACAGATTTCAAAGCAGTCTTAATCCTTCAGCACAGATTTCAGAGCAAGCACTGATCTTGGTGAATTCAAAGTATGCCTAATTTATTTATTTTAAATCTGGATGTATGGACCAGTTAGGAAGTTATTTAAATTAGTTTTAGATTAGGATTAGTTTGATTTTTCTACCATATGGGGAGGATTGTGTTTAGTTTTCTACCATGTTTTCAGGCTACAAATAAAGCAGGTTTAGGGTGTCACCTTTTATGAGCTGCATGCCTTGTATTCTTTACTTGGACCCCATGTTTTGCAAGCCTATATAAAGGCACCTCCTCTCTTGAATAATATATGAAGAATTATGAATTTTTGAAAAGAGTGTTCCTGGTTCTGCCTCCATTAGGAGTAGGCATGAGACCTGTCTTTCCTTCACCTATGGGTGTCGAGGGGTGTGAGACCCCACTACCTTCGCTTTCGAGCGTCGAGGGGCATGAGGCCCTACTTATCTTCTCCCTTGCTGAGTCCTCTCTATGATCTTGGAGCTTCTCCTTCACAGCACCAGGTAGCGATTTGGGTGGGTCGACCTAGGCTCTGCATGTAGTGAGATGGGTCGGATGCCCTAGAGGTATGACGTCTCTCCGTGAAGGTAAGTCGCAATTCTATAGAGTATCCATCTTTTTTTCCCCTGCATCTTTTTTCCACCTTCTTGATCATAATCACAAGAGACTTCTCAGCTCTCGAACGATCCTCCTAGCCCCTCATTTTGTCCCGCATCAGATACTTGGCTGAAACTTTCATGAAACTTTGCTAAAACTTCTTCAACTTCAAGATTTGAGTTCCTTAAGGTTATTCTTATGTATCATGGTCTATTTTACTTGAAATTTTATTAATTTAACTAGCTTCTTCAACAATATAAAGCTTTGAACTTTTAATACTAAACAACTTTGATGAGTATCATGTTCTAATAAACACATTTTTAACACAAAGTTAGTACTCAAATATACTTAAATATTTTGTTATTCATCAAAATCAAGATAGGAATCAACATCCTTCTCCTAGGGGTTTTGACCAAAGTATTGGTGCCCCTTCTAGGACCTTTACTCCTCCATATCCCTATTAGATAGGGATTGATTTTTGTGTGAAAATGAGAAAAGAAATTGCACTAGAAAATTCTTTGCCCCAAGGGTTGGTGATGTGATACTACTTATGCATGCAAAAACTATTTTTCTGTCATTAGGCATTGAGTTAAGAGCTTATATGTTGAATTTTGAGCCAAGAGTCTAATCAAAGAATTCTACAAAAAATTAGAAGCACATGCATGCAGAAATAAATCCTAAAGTAAAAGAGACAGGATCATCGAGACTAAAAAGCCTCGGTAGGGCTAGCTCTTCTTCAATACCTCACCTATGAGTCAAGGGGGTGTACCTGGTAGTGATTTGAAGATCAATCTGTGAAGAGATCGCTCTACGCTCTCGGATGCAGCCTGGAAAATCAAGCTTGAGATCTCACGGAACTGCGACTTTCTATCCACTGACCCAAAAGCCGATCGGGTGGAATCCTAAATTTGTGAACTCTGAGAGACCTGCAAAACACCTATCAAGGGTTAAAAACAAGGAAGAAATATGTTAGATGGTTGAAAGAGGAAGGAAAGGAAGAGGATTGGAGGTGAGTGGCTAAGGGGTGGAGCAAGTTGGCTGTTAGGGCTTCATGGAGGCTTGGAGGCAGGGCATAGGAAACTTGGAGTAATGAAGGGATCACACAGATACCCTTAGAAGGACAATCACACAGCAAATCACATAGCAATTGGAGAAGAACTCAAGAAAACTTCATTCATTATTCATCAAAATAAATGAGAGGGGGCCTTTATATAGGCTTAACAAACTTGGGTTCCAAGTAAGGGCATACAAGAGATTTCCTTTGTGTCCTTTTCCCTCACAAACCCTACAATAGAATTCCTCTCCTACTGAGGCTCTCTCTCCTTATTTTGGTCAACCAAGGGGGTGACCCTAAGGTGGCCGACCATATGGTGGTGACCATAAGGGATGCCAATTCATGAAGAGCATGGGCCTTGGGTGGCCCACTTCAGTCCTGGGCAGGCTCTAGGGTTTCTTCTGATATCCATCTTTCCAATAGGCTAACGTTGTGATGATCTTAAGGTCCTTCTCATGCAATCCAAGGTGGTATATTCAAGTATGACTGGGACTCCTTGAAGTTATCAAATTATCACTCGGGTGGGGTCCATCAGTGCGTTGAGTCTTCTTCTTGCTAAATTGGATTGGACTCAACATAAGACTTACAGGACTCAAATAATAAATGGCTCAACATGAGCTGACATAACTTAAGACTCAACTGAACTTGACTTGACTCAACTAAACTTGACATATCCCAACACTGATCCAAAACCCTAATAATATAGAACGAATTCTAAATACAGGACTTAAATGTTTAACGGCCCAAAACAATGGTGGGGACACCAAGACCAAGACCAAGACTCAAGAACCCATCTAGATCATAGAGCAAGAAGAATAGGACCTGAATCTTGACCGTCGAGCCAACCCGAGATCGCCAAGCTGACTCGAGTCACGGTCAAACCTAATCCCATGTGGAAGAAAATTCTAGAATTTCTTTTTTCAATTTTGGTAATTAAAAAAGTATAAAATCCTATTGAAATCCCATTGTAACAAACTCCCCACCACTTTCATAGGATTAGTTGTGTTGCGTAACTAATCCTTGGATTAGTTAATGAGTAAACCCATTTTAAAGTTGCTCTGGAAACATCTGTCCGAGCCTTTACATAAGGCTCGATCTCTATATAAAGGAAAAATGAATTACAATGAAAAATATATGATGAAGTACTGTTCTTCTTCTCCGTCTGTGCCTTCGTTGCAGCTACAACTTCGAGGAGCATGAGGCTCCCAACTGCCTTCATCGCAATCGCGATGTCAAAGAGTCCGAGGCCCCATCTATCTCAATTTATCCCACTGCATCTCCCTTCCATGCCATCGTCCCACTATGTCTCCATTCGTGCCATTCTCCGTCGACCACTCCAAAGCTCCCCCGTCGTCCCCAAAGCACCATTCAACCCCACGGTCCAGTCCACAACGAAGAATCTCCCGTCCATGGAAGCTTAGTTCCCTTGAAACCTCCACCAGTCTCCCATCGCCAAACCTTCCTCCTCCGGTCAAGGCCCCCCCTCCTCCGGTCCCGACCCCCCCTCCTCCCGTCATCTGACCTCCCTCTTCTGATCTCCGTTGCTTGATCTCCCTCCTCCAGTCCTCCCATCGCCTGACTCCCTCCTCCGGTCCTCCCATCACCCGACCCCCTCCTCTAGTCCTCCCATCATTAGGCCTCCCTCCTCCAGTCTGCTGCGACGCCCTCTTCTTCTCCAGACCATAGCCCAACATAGTTTTCGCTCAGTTCGGGATCACCTCCTCCAAGCTCCCGAGCACTCGGCCTCGTTCCGGATGCTTGCTCTGCTGTTGTTCTTCCATCAAAGCCGACTCCTCGTTGAGAACAAAGCTCCACTCTTCCCTCGGAGATCGACATGATGCCTTCTTCTTCGGACCACTGCCAGCTAGGTCTCCACCCAGTTTTGGATTACCTCCCCTGTTCCACAAAGCTCTCGGTTCCTTCATTTTTGTTTTTGGGCTGTGTTTTGGTTTTGGGCTATTTCATTTGGGCCTGATCCATGGTTTTAATCTTGTAGGGTCCTTTCCGGTACCAAGCCTTTAAAGGGATCCTAGCCATCAACCAATTCTCTTGATGCCATTCGGTGGATGGTTGATTGTTGATCACCCAGGCTGCATCTTCCGAGGATAAGCAAACTCATCACACTGGAAATAGTTATTAATGTCGTAGGATTTTTTTCTCCTTCCTTGCTTTAGATCTGAATCTTTGAAATGCGTGCAAATCCTTGATCAGGGATTTTTCAATCTTTGAGTCCTGGTTCTTTCTCATTTTATTGAGCCTAGCATGAGGGAATGCATGACCTAAAATCTATCCTATTTGAATGTTCTTCAGAATCTGTGTTTATTATTAGCATCGGTACTCATATTGGTTTTTAGGGTAATTTTGTGCATGTCGTCCCCCATCATACAGGACTTAGGGGCCAAAATAGAGACTCAAGTGGGCTAAGCCCTTATTACAAAATTGGACTCAAATACTGAAAATACTAATCGTATAACCATAGAGGGTTGAGAAGCCTCTGCCTTATTCTAATGCCTCTAGTGTTCGCACCAGTTGGTGCAAGGCATTGTTGCACGTCCCACTAGGAGTCCTCCTAATGGGATGTGATCTTACTTTGGCATCCCTCTTCCTTAGTCTAATCTCCACACCACAGCCTTTCATCATGCCAAAAGTTGGCTCCCAAGTGGAATCCTTCTCTTATTGAACTTAGGATGAAAGCTTGGATGGTTTTGAAGTCTAGCAAGATTATACTCCAATGTCAAAAGGTTTTGGCATAAAGGTTATAAATAAGAGAGCCTTCAAGGGTTGGAGGTAATCAAATTCTTAATCTAAGAGAAAGCTAAGACAGTATAGGGGAGGAATAGAGAGAAAAAGGCTAGTGATTTCATGAAAAGAAATTGCAAGGGTGCTAGGTGTGCATCTCCTTGAGAAGGAGAAAAGTTGAAGTTCTTGTGAAGAACTTTTAGTGGATTTATTTGATTAGGAAAGTCCTTAAGAGGTTCCCATGTAGATCACCATTAGAAGGCTTGTGCTTGAGGGCCTGGTGGATCATAGATTGGCATCGAATGACATTTATTAGGTATTCATTTATTTTATAGTTACCCATTCTATTTCTCTTGTTTTATGCAAGTAGACCTATAGTTAGGGTTTTGGATGTAGTTTGATTTAATTATTAAATCATATATCACTAAAATTTAAAAAAATTCCATTTCTTTAGTGCATCCATTTCACGGTACATGAGACCCTTTCCACCCTCATATGGATTTGAGTACATTCTGGTGGATGTGGATTATGCATCAAAATGGATAGAGGTTGTGGCTACAAGGACCAATGATCACAAGGTTGTGACCAAGTTTATTCAAAGTAATATTTTCAATCATTTCAAATTCCCAGGGTCATCATTAGTGATGGGGGTACTCATTTCACAAACTAGCACTTTGAGGTGCTAATAAAAAACTATTATATGATGTAGAAACTAGCCACTCCTTATCACTCTCAAACTAGAAGTCAAGTAGAAGTGTCCAATAGAAAAATCAAGAACATTATAGAGGAAATGGTTAGACCATGCAAGAAAGATTGGCCTTTTCAATTAGATGATGCACTATGGGTCTATCATACTACATTCAAGACCCTCATTGGCATGTCTCCTTACCAATTATTTTTGGGAAGGCATGTCACTTGTCGGTTGAATTAGAACATCATGCATTTTTGGCTATAAAGAAATTCAATTTTAATATAATGAATGTGTGTTCTAATAGAAGGCTTCAATTGAATAAACTAGAATTGCTATGCAATGATGCCTATGAGAGTTCAAGTATTTACTTGACTCAAACCAAGGCATTCCACAACTTACATTTTAAGGAAATCTTTTGAACCCAACTTAAAAGTATGGCTCTTCAACTCTAAGTTGCGTCTCTTTCCTGATAAACTTCACTCTCATTGGGATGGACTATTTGTTGTCACCCAAGCATTCCCTCATTATTGACCCTAGTGTTGATTTTGATTATCATAAAACATTTGAGTTGATTATTAATAATTTGTATGCGTATAGAATTCATTGAGCTAATTCAAGTCTTCAAAGAAAAATGAAGTATTTGAAGGAAAAGGAAATGAAATCTTTCATGTTTAAAGACTAAAGAGGTTGGAGATTGATTTTGGAGCTATTGGAATCAAGTTTAGCATGGTTTGAAGGACAATATCAAGAAAACACCTTTCCAAAATATTAATTAGACTTTGGCATGCCAAGAGGTCGACCCTTGGACAAATGGGTTGGCAAATTTGCTGATCCCTTTGGAGTTTTGCTGACCTTTGATGATCCACCTTTCCCAGAACGTAAAATATAGAAAGTTTATGTAAAATGGTTCGCAAGTTTGCCAACCCCTTTACTTTTGGTCACTCCAATGGCTATTTTTTTCCCATAATTAATGCTTCTCAAAGGTTCTTCAGCCATCTCAAATGGCTCTTAAAGGCTAGTAATGGACTTCTAACCACCGGGGAGGCTATAAAGACCAAAAAGGAGGAGGAAACAAAAACAAGAATCAAGCATTTAATCCTTAAAAGTGATTAAGAGCTCTCAAGCAAATAGAAGCATTCAATCTTCCTTCAACCATTCTTCAAGATCAATTAATTCCTTCTTCCACCTAGAGAGTGTCCTTCAAAGCTTCTCCCAATTGTGTAAAGGGAGTGTTTACTATTTAATTTTTTTAATTTTGCTCATTGAGGAGCATTCAATTGTATATTCATTGCTTCCTACATGCCAAGATAAGTTTTGGGTGTGTCCAAACCTTTGGGAAAGGTCAGCCAAGACTTAAATTGGTGTTTGTGGGTTGCCTTATAACTAGAAAATAATAAGCTAGCTAGGTTAGCTAGGTTGATTAGTAAAAATCTAATGTGTACTTATTGTTTAATGATTAGTGGATTAACATTTTCAATTAAAAGTTTGGGAAGTGGACAAAGGTGAAAAGGAAGCACTGAACCACTATAAACCCTTTATGTTTGTGGTGTTTAATTTTCTACTTGTGCTTGCTTCTCTTAACTAAGCTATTTATTTCATCATTTCAGAAATTCACTGCAAACCATTCAATTCTTGTTTTATAAAGGCATATACTTGTTAATTTTTGAAAGAAATCCACTTCAACCCCCTCTCTTGAGTTGCAATAGTTGGGTAACACTCATGGAGTAGTTGAAATATAGGATCCCCAAAATGCCAACACTTTTAAAGTCAAGGGTCAATGTTTGAAGCCATACATAGATGGAATTAACAACAAAGGACATATTAACACTATTAATTATTGGGAAATGTGTGTCCCAAAGCCAATCATCTAGGTCGTAGACAGTTGTGCGACACATGTATATGTATATGAATTATTAAATTGAATAAAAAGTTTTTTCAAGTTGTTCATCACATGTCATCTTCCTAATTGAACTCTTGTGTAATGATGTCCTTTGAGCTACTTTGTATGCGATGTAGAAAGGATACGTCGTGTAGTTTATAAAATGGTTCATGACCAAATAATACACTATTTCAAGATAATGGTGTATCGAGAGTAGGTCATTGATATCATGTTTGTTAGTTGTCCTCTTAACCAAGTAGCATGGAGATGCTAGTATGACATCAGGTGTTGTGTTCGATACTTCACTAAGCATGACTCTCATGCAAAATTCTCTTTCTATCAAAGAGAAGTTTTGCATTAGAATGTGGACATGAATTATTTCTCTAACTTGAGATCACTATGGAAGCTTGCAAGCAACTCACTGTGCTTAGGTGCCGGACTACACAGATTTCTAATCCTGTAACAAAAGGTTGCTGGGTACAATTAAGTATTTGTGTAGCGGTAGTAGGTCAAGATAGGATTGACCACTCCAAATGGTTTGGATTGAATTCTTAACATGCCTCAATTGAGAAAGACCTTAGCCATGGCATTCCTTGTAAGGAGTTACAGGGATTCTTTGTTTGAGACATATTGAAATGGACTGATTAGGGTTGGGCAGTTTAACCGTAAGCCATCCAAAGCATTAGATGGTTAAAGGAATAAGATAAGTGGCATTCCATATTCGACAGGTTCTTGTTGTCCTGTAACCTTCGACCTATCCGGATGTTGGCTATCATTACTAGATGGTGACTTTGGCTGGTACTGAAATATTTTTGTACTATCAGTTTAGTGTTTGAACCTACAGGGTCACATACCATGGGATTTTTTCTTGGTATGTTGACTTGGAAATGATTGGGAATCATTCCGGACTCGTTTGACAAGAAGTTATCAAAACTACCAAATGTGTCGACCCATGGCAAGTCGACTCGACTGACGGATTCTGCTAAAAACCAAAAATGCTTCATTAATAGCTGTAATTGTTATGGCACTTAATGCTTCATGCTTTAGGGTTTTAATCAGGATCAGTTGTTGAAGTCCAAGGGTTTGTAACACCCTTGAATTCCAAGAAACTCCAAAACCCCTAATAAATCTTTCATTACCTCCCCTTTTTGGTCTTATTTAAGGCCTATTTTGGGTGGGCTGAATAGGATGATTCATTCTTCACTTAGGTCAAGATTCTGCCCCTTTTCTCCTGGTTAGAAGTCTTGACCTTTGAGAGATTGTAACATCTAATCTCATTTTGTCAAAAGCGTTCTAACAAGATATTGTGAGGTTTTGGGTTTTGGGATTGCTATGTGCATACCTTCTGTTGAAGGTTTGGGACAGAGTGTTCTGGAAAAGGTTCTTCGGTGCTTTGTTTCATCTCAGTTCAGCAACTTGTTCTTCAAGGTGTTGAAGAAGGAGTCTGCCGTTGCCACATAGTTTTCAGAGAGGCTAGCACCTCGAAGGAAGGAGGAGAATCCCCTTACCCTGATGTGAACTACCTGTAGAGGAAGGATGTTTGTCTTGCCCGTAGGGCTTGTCTTGTTCTTTGGAGTACTTTTCTTCCATGTGATCGTCACCTCACTGGTAAAGGTTATATTCCTATCTTATGGGTATGATGAAATGTTCTTCAGTATCGTCCTATGTGATTCAAAGAGCGATTCTATGAGTTACATACTTTGTGATGCAGGATAATTATGAAAATATAATTTACTGATTATTAACCTAATTAACAGTGAAAAATAGCAATTAAGATATTTTTATAATTCTTGGATTTTTAGAGACTCAATGTATGCAATCAGGGAACTAGTCATATAGTTTATACCTGCACTAGTATATCTAACAAAGAAACTTAAAAAATCAGGATTTGGTGGCTAAGAAACCATCGTAAAGTAGGGTCTACTTTCAAAAATTTAGAAACAAAAGAGTAGAGAGGGTTTTTAAATTTTACTATCATCAAATTTTTCCTCTAAAGTAGATCTGTTGGAACTCTGAGAATCTCATAGCAGGGCTTCAAGATTTCGATCTTCATGCTCCAAGATTTCATGATATTGGTTCCAAGGCAAGAACACCTTGACTTTAGTTCCTGATCACCTGCAATCACTCAACAAAAGAAGATCGATCAGTTAGATAGAAGAAACAAAAGGAAGATAATGGAAAAAATGAAAGAGAAGGGAAGGAAGTAGTCGACTAGGGCTTTTCTGATGTTTGGATAAGTAGGGCCTCACAACACGTGATGCGCCGAAGAACAAAGGAAAGGGCCTCACACCCCCGTGATGCACACAGCAAAGGAAAAAATTAGACAGAATATCGTTGTATTTCATCAATAATCATTAATAATACAGGGGGGTTGACGGAGTATTTATAGACCAAAAACCAGAGATGTAAGCGTTTCAAAGACTAGTGTTTGTTTACCTTAGGCAACAACTCCTGGAGACCTTGTTCTAGGCATCTTGGACTCCTGCTCTTGGGCTAATTTGGGACTCTCTCCCAGGTGGGCGACATCATGGAATTCTCCATCCAAATAGGCACCAAGGTTGAGGATTGGTGAAGTGTCATGATGAAGGGCCAAGATTGCTTCATGGGTTACCTTGATTATTGGACTCTAGAGTCTGGATAATGTGGGCTCCTGCAAGATGGTGGACTCTTCAGTCTGGATAGATGAAAACTCAAGAGTTCTTATAGGATTCTTGAGTTCTCTAATCTTGAGCAACTTGGAACCTGTTTGATCAAAACACTGGAGGTAGAAAGATACTAAATTTCCTTCACTTTGGGTGATCAACTAGGCTTGAAACTCTTGGATGTTTGCATCAAAGAGAGGAAAAGAAACTTGGTCGACACCTTGGAATTTTGGTGGGATTTATTTGAGTGGGAGGGCACCAATTTGGAGACTCCTGCTACTTTACTCTTCTTAAAAAAAATAAGTGGTGCCACTTAATTCTTGAATGCATGTGGCCAACCAAAGATAAATGACATGGCATGTGGGATGTCCAAACATAAGTGACATGCCATGTCATAATGTCCTGAGTGATGTGGCAAGTGATGTCCAAAATTCATGTGATGTTGTCAAAATTCTTGAAAAAGTTGGTGCCAAGAAGTGGTTGCATATGACAAGTGACATGGGCTAGCACATGGGTCACCTGGCTTGTCTTGAGCTAGCACATGGGGTCCCATGGGTTTGGACTTGTGTCCTCCTTGTATTACAGGACTCAACTAATAATTACAAGACTCAAAATTAATTAAACCAACCAAATAACTAAAACCCCACAGGATCAATTGGAATCCAATTTGATCAATAGGCAAGACATGTAAACAAGTGGTTCAACATGGTAAAAGGGGTTTGGCCCAATAGTTTAAAAAAATAAAATCTCTAATTACAGTTGGTAAAAAGGGCTAACTAATATTAGACCATTTATAACTCAATTAGGTAAATAGGGTTTGACACAACTGATAATAGGGTTTGACTCAATTAAGGTTTAGTGTTAAACCCATCTAAACCTAAATAACGGAATTTAAAATAAAATATTTACAGGAAAAAGGGATTTGGATTCAGGGCTTTATTCATAGGTGATCCACAGGGATGTGGGTTCGACCTATCGCTCTTTTCTGGCCCTAGTGTCCGCACCAATTCTCCCCAGGTGGGAGAACTCGATCCTGTCGAGTATGGATTAACTTTGCTATGATAGTGCTCTAGTAAGTCTGGGTCAACTCTTTACAAGTCCTCTCTAGTGATCCAAGAATCATCAGTCTTGGATCGTCCTTGCCAATGAACCATATATTGTTGATAATCTTTGCCCCGAGTAACGATAATCTTGTCATCCAAGATCCGCTCGATCCTATCTCTCCGGGCTGGTGGTATGGCAGGTGGACACACATGGGTGGCCCACTCTCAAGGATTGGATCAGGCCCAAAAAGCTCACTAGGAATCAATGTTGGCTCTCTATACTTGATAAGGTATGAAACGTTGAAAGTAGAACTAATGCCAAGTTCAGGTGGTAACTTAAGTACGTAGGCATTAGATCCAATTTTTCTAATTACTTTGTATGGTCCACTACTATGGGCATGTAACTTTTTCATAGTTCTAGGTAGGAACCGTTTAGGTCATAGCCTTACCATAACAAAGTCTCCTTCATTAAATTTTTTAAAGTCTTTTTCTCTCTTTTTTTTCTTCTTATTTTTTTTTATTGACATGCATGTAAACCCTAAACTTCAACTGAGTTTGACCCTTGGTTGGTGGGTGAAATGCAAATGAGAATGGTGCATGGACTCCTACTAAATGCCATAGAGTCCACCAGAAATAGGTTGTAAACCTAATATGCTCAATGGGCTTATGAAAAATGTTAACCTCTACAAAATGCAAACTAATGGTCCTAGAAATGCTAGAAGCTTCAAGAAAGGGTAGAAAATAGGAAGTGGATTCAGGGGTGACTTGGTAGGGTAGAAAATAAGAAAAGGGTTCGGGGATTTGTCCTAGACTAATGGGGTTGACCATAAAGTTTAGACACTGATTTACATCTACGGGCACTAAAAGGTCCACTTGATGGAAGAATGGATCTGTAATTTTAGGAAAAAGATCTTCAATTGGAGTCAAAGGGATGAAGTCTTCCTAAGGGTACTGGACTAAATAACCCAAGTCCTCACCAATTTCCTCTTGTTCTTGGATTTTAGGACTAGGCTCTATGACTTAAGTCTTTTTTAGTGTCTCCTCAAGTAAGGTCTCAGCAGTAGGGTTAGGTTCTTCTTGGATCTCATTTTCTAAGGGTCCTGCCAATACAATTTTAGTCATGGTATGGTCATGGTCAGCTGTTGCCCAGGTGGCTTTTCCCAAGAGCGGGGTGGTCTATTGGGAATTACAAAATTTTTGCAAGTATGTGCACAAGTAATTCCTTTTTAGTTGTTAGGTGCTGCGACAATCAGAGATTAAATGCAGAAGCTGAAAGGTAAATCAAACACAACACAAATAAGGCAGGTTTATAGTGGTTCGGAGCAACCCAGCTCCTATGTCCACTACCCAAGTTCACCACTCGGGATTTCCACTATATTCTCCAAACTGGAATACAGTCGAGTTGTTTTACAGGCTCACAATCCCAACCTCTATACTTTGGTTTTTGAACCGGGCTCACCAAAGAAACCCATACTAGGTTTTTACAGGCTCACCTAGAACCTCTACACTTTGGTTTTTGAAAAAGGCTCACCAAAGAAACCTATTTGGTTTTTACAACTGCGCTCACCAATAACCCAAATATTCTAAGAATAGAATAAAGAAGAAACAAAAATGACAAACTCTGTTGCCGGGTGGTTGCCAAGACAGCTCGAATGAAGCTCTATTGAATGCTCTTCAATGCACTTCAATGGCTTCCTTGCTTTCTTCAAAAAGTGCTTCAAGCTTTTGGTAAAAGTTGGTGAAGGCTTGAAGGCTGACTTCAAAGCTCAAGTGCTCTCACTTCTAACTTCAATAAGTGTTCAATAAATGTCCATTAACTCATTAGTCTCTTCAAAGATGTACTCATACCTTATTTATAGAGACTTCAACTACCTTCCCTTGATTTTGAACGTTGTAGACCGTTGGGAGGTGACAGGTTACCATTGGAGCACTTTGGAATTCAAAATTGGAAACTGGAACTAGCCGTTGGAGGTAACCCTGTCATTCCAATCGGCTCGAACAATCTTCGACTTGGCTTGGATCAAGTTCGGGTCAACTGGGCTGAATGCCAGTCAGCTAGCTTCCACAGTTGAGAAAATATGTCTCTCTGGTCGAGTCGACTAGATTGAATTCCAGTCGGCTCGTATCTCAGAGGCTCTCAGAGCAATCTCAACCAAGTTCTGGACGAGTCGGCTGGATCTGTGTGCCAGAGAACTTCTTTCCAGTGCCAGTGCCAGAGTCAGCTAGTTCCTCCATCCAGTCGGCTCGAGATTTGTTCTTCAACCAGATCAAACTCAATCTTCCAGAACACATGTCCCAAGCTTTGAAGACTTCTTCAAGGTCTTCTTACAATAAATTCAAGAAAAAACTGAAGCTTGAAAACTGCTAGAAGTAACCTTTTAACTTGATTTAAGTAGGAAATTTTTGTAGGGTTCTTCTTTACAAGATTCTAAACACTTTACAACTCAACACAAAACATTAAAGATTGTAGGATGTAGAAAGTGTGTCAATGTAGTTGTCCTACAAAAACTTGTCAATCATTTGAAGAGTTGTTAGATAACCAAATGTATGCTCCGATGTTTTGTTATCATCAAAAGCACTCTAGGGGTCAACATCAACTAACTCTGGGCTGGCTTCAATATGGGTGTCTACTAGGTCAGCTAATTCTGGGTCAGCCATATATATTTTCTCTTCTCCCTCATATTCATCGACTAAGTTCACCTTAGCCTCATATACTTCTTCTTCAATGTCATCTTGGTGAACCAATGGGGTAATAGGAAGAGGTCAGTTAAGAAAAAATTGGCTAAGATTTGGACTAGTGGGGTAGGTTGGCTCGAATTAGGGTTGAGTCAACTAGGGTGAGAATTGGGTCGACTCTACTGAGAAATGGGTCGACTCGGGTGGATTTGACTAGATCTTAATTTTTGATAAGGAGCACTAATCATAATGGGTTCTGGCCAACTAAGCGAAACCAGACTAGCACTAGATTGATACCTAGGGATTCTGGGTTCCTTGGGCTTATATGAAATGGGATCAGATCTATAGGTCATGGATCTGGGTTCGTGGGAGCTGGGTTCATATGATCTGGGTAGGTACTTTTTTTTATGTTTAAGTTTCATGTCACTCCAGGTAGTTATGGGTATGTCTCTTCTTCGTCTGATTATTCTTTCAACATCATCCCAATAAATTCTAGCCTGGCATACCAATTTTTGTTTGGTAATCTTAAACTTTCCTTCCTCAGTCATTTGATCCTTCTTAAAATACAGATCCATATTTCTTTCCCAATCAAGATAATTTTCAAAATCTGGATCACCACCAAAGGTAGGTGCTTCTAACCTAATATACCTAGTGGCTCTCTCATCCTGGTCTGTAAAATCATAATTAGATCTCATGTGGCTAGTCTCCCATATTGGGTCGTGGTGTGGGGGTCTCCTAGGATTGGGTTCCCAGATTGGGTCATAGTATGGGGCTCTCCTAGGGTTGGAAGGTGTGGAGAAAGGTGTCTTAAGTTTTGGTTCAGGACAAGTCTTACTGGTCCTCTCTAAGTTTCCTAGACAATCATCTAATCGATCAAACTAATTGTTCATCAGGGCAAACTAATCATTCATGGTCCAAAGGAAGGTCTCAAAGCTGGACTCCATGGTCAAACTAGGTTAGTTTTGGGTTCGAACTACTAGTATTGGGCTCCTAATCTAGTAGCCATGTAATGCAAACACACAAAAATCCAAACTAAGGTTTCCTAGACCCAGATCTCAAGTAGAATGGGTCAACTTAATTTACAACCAATTCAGTAATTATCCTGTCCACTGGCCAGGTAAGAGGTGGGGACATGGGAGGCTCCCACTGCTCTCGCAGGGTCCTAATTAAATATGATGAAATTGCTTAGGGCATTTGCCTCTGGACCTCTAGCCTTAGACACCAGATTCAAGTGATAATCAAAGGATAGGGTGCACTAGCTTTCACACAATACTTGGAACCTGACCTGTTTGTGTCCCCTAGCTCACTAGAGTAAATTAAGTCTAATTGATTTTAATTAGGCTGGGATCGGATGCAAAAAAGATTGTTGTGGGCCTAGGACAGGTGATGAGATCCTGCCCTGATCTGAGATGCTCAAGTGCCCTTAAGATTCAGTTACTTGATGATGCATGCACAAGGTGAAACCCTAATATGCAATGAAGCAATAACATAATTAAAAATAGTAAAAAAAATAAAATTAAATATTTTTTTTTATTTTAAAATTAAATTTAAGATTTAATCTAATCTTGGGATATCACATCCGGCTGTAGCTCATTACTCCCATAGGTCGTGACAGTATACTTGCATATACCCGCTCAGGAGGTGTGATTTCCTTCCACCAAAAAAAACAAATAATTTTTTTGATTTTTTATTAGATTAAATAGAGGATTAATAAAGGATTATCAAAAAATTAATTACTAATTTTTTTAAATTTTTTTAGATAGGTTTTATGTAGTTTTAATTTCAGCCTAGTTCTAGGTATGCAGAAATTTCAGAACTAGCAGTTAAATCCTAGTTTAACCTTCGCTCTGATACCAAAATGATACGGGATAATTATGAAAATCTAATTTATCGATTATTAACATAATTAATAGTAAAAAATAGAAATTAAAATTTTTTTATAATTTTTGGATTTTTAGAGACTCAAAGTATGTAATTAGGGAACTAGTCAATTAGTTTATACCCGCACAAGTAGATCTAACAAAGTAACTAAAAAAATTAGAATTTGATGGCTAATAGTGCATAAACTAGGGTCTACTTTCAAAAATTCAGAAACTAAAGAGTAGAGAGGGTTTTTGAATTTTACCAATATCAAGTTTTTTCTCTAATGTAGATATGTTGGAACTCTCAGAATCTCGTGGCAAGGCTTCAAGATTTCGATCTTTGGGCTCCAATCTTCCGCAATATCGATTCCAAGACAAGAACACCTTGACTTTAGTTCCTGATCACCTACAATCACTCAACAAAGGAAGATCAATCAGTTAGAAAGAAGTAATAAAAGGAAGAGAATGGAAAAAATGAAAGAGAAGGGAAGGAAGTAGTCTGCTAAGGTTTTTCTGATGTCTGGATAAGTAGGGCCTCACACCCCGTGATGCTTCGAAGAACCAAGGAAAGGGCCTCACACCCCCGTAATGCACAAAGCAAAGGAAAAAATTGGACAAAATGTCATTGTATTTCATCAATAATCATTAATAATACGGGGGGGTTGATGGAGCATTTATAAACCAACAACCAGAGATGTAAGGGTTACAAAGACTAGTGTTTGTTTCCCTTAGGCAACAACTCCTGGAGACCTTGCTCTGGGCACTTGGACTCCTTTTCTTGGGCTAATCTGGGACTCTCTCCAAGGTGGGCGACATCATGGAACTCTCCATCCAAATGGGTGCCAAGGTTGAGGATTTGTGCGGTGTAATGATGAAGGGCCAAGATTGCTTCATGGGTTACCTTAATTGTTGGACTCTGGAGTCTAGATGATGTGGGTTCCTGCAGGATGGTGGACTTTTCAGTCTGGATAGAAGAAAATTCAAGAGTTCTTATAGGATTCTTGAGTTATCTAATATTGAGCAACTTGGAACCTGTTTGATCAAAACACTAGAGTTAGAAAGATACTGAATTTCCTTCACTTTGGGTGATCAACTATGCTTGAAACTCTTGGATGTTGGCATCAAAGAGAGGATGAGAAGCTTGGCTGACTTGTTGGAATTTTGGCATGATTTATTTGAGTGGGAGGCCGCCAATTTGGAGACTCCTTCTGTTTTACTCTTCTTAAAAAAATATGTGGTGCCATTTAATTCTTGAATGCATGTGGCCAACCAAAGATAAATGACATGGCATGTGGGATGTCCAAACATAAGTGACATGCCATGTGATAATGCCCTGGGTGATATGGCGAGTGATGTCCAAAAGTCATGTGATGTTGTCCAAATCTTGAAAAAGGTGGCGCCAAGAAGTGGTTGCATATGACAAGTGACTTGGGCTAGAACATGGAGTCACATGGCTTGTCTTGAACTAGCACATAGGGTCACATGGGTTTGGACTTATGTCCCCCTTGTATTACAGGACTAACTAATAATTACAAGACTTAAAACTATTTAAACCAACCCAATAACTAACACCTCACTTGATCAATTGGAATTCAATTTGATCAATAGGCAAGACATGTAAATGGTTCAATTTGGTAAAAGGGGTTTGGTCCAAAAGGCTAAAAAAATAAAAACCCTAATTACGGTTGGTAAAATAGGCTAACTAACATTGGACCATTTATAACTCAATTAGATAAATAGGGTTTGATACAACTGATAAATAGGGTTTGACTCAATTAGGGTTTAGGGTTAAACCCAACCAAACCTAAATAACATAATTTAAAATAAAATATTTACAAGAAAAAGGAGTTTAGATTCAAGGATTTATTCACAGGTGATCCACAGGGATGTGGGTTTGACATGTCGATCTTTTCTGGCCGTGGTGTCCACACCACTTTGCATCCTTGATTTCATGCAAGTACTATTCTATATGCATAAAGATCTATGTAGGGCCAGTGTTAATTAGATTAACATGTTTAGATAAAAAATGTTTTATCTTCCTCCACTGTGTCATATTATTTAGAAAAGTTTTAAATTGCATATATCGGCCCTACCTCGGCATGCCTACAGTGGTATCAGAGCATCCAGGTTGAATGTATGTTTAGTTTAATGCTTTTGTAATAAATCAGTTTGATATCCTTCACATATACTTGGATCAAGTTGTATTTGCCATGGCCATCTGATCATAGGGGAGAAGTATGCTTTAACGACCATCTCTTTCCATTCGGTAGGGTTCTCCTATGGCATGTAGGGTGCCGCTGCATCATGACCTTATGAAGAAGAAAGTGAGGGATTTGATAGGTTAAAATAGTTTTAATATTGTTTGTAGATCATAACTATGTTTAGATAAGATCTAAAAGGTGCATGATCTAGAATTTTGAAAAGCTCAAGTGAAAAGGGATGAATTTTAAAGATACTATTTTCTGCCCAGGCAGACAAGTCGACTGGTCCCTGCTCGAGTCGACTCGTCTCTGTGCTTTGAAAGAAAAGTGTTATGTCCGAGCTAACTCATCTCTGTACGAGTCGATCAGATCTGAGAACAATGAAATGTTTTCTAGACGAGCCAACTTGCTTCCTGCATGAGCCGTCTCGACCAGAAAATCTTGAAATAGTAAACTTATAGTTTATAATTTTTGTGAAATTGTTTCACTTGTTTTTGAAATTATTTCAAATTTGGGTTAATTGAAACTATTTTAATCGACATGATACACTTAATTGAGAATTAAGTTATATTTTTGAATCCTTTTAAGATTTAAGATATAATTCCAATCTTAAGTCATGATTGATAAACCATGGGTTGATTGGGTTAGCTAGAATTAGGTCCTTAAATGGGTTAGACTTAGGTTTAGATGAATGGATTAATTAGAGAGAAGATTAATCAAAAGTTGAATTAGGTCTGTCCTCTATAGATATCTCTAATAGTTAGTTAGATCAGTCCATTCATCTAAATGGACTTGATTGATGGCTTCATGGTGAGCCCGGGTCTTTAAGTTAGTCTGACTGAGTCGGTAAACCACTTAGTGTCTAAGGTAAGTTTGATATTGATGATCAAGGTTCTTTGGGGCTAACTCTTACCTGGCCAACTCATGGTTGGTATCTAAGGTAAGAGGCTTACCTGGCTTAACCCATCCCTTAATCTTACTTACCTAGCTAATATGGTGAATCAGATCTAATTAGATTATCTATTGATTCGAGTAGACCCATGTCAACTAAGGTTAATCAGTCTGATTGGTTTAAGGTGCCCATGGACCTATTTGATCTTGAAACCCTCTAAGAGCTAAGTGGGAGTTTTCTTGATCAAGGTCCATGCCCTCTTTTCAAATGTCACAAAATTTAAATCTTCTAAATTATTAGGTCCATGAAAAAGACTAAGTTATGTGATAGCCTAAGTCCTAGCCTTCCATTAAGTTGGATTGGTAATGAGTCCATAAGTTGGGTGATCATTGACAGTTCCAAAGAACGGGTGGTCATCAAGTGAGTGGAAATGCCATTCAACATATGATGGCTTAGTGCAACTATCTTAACATGTGGTCAGGTGGGCCGACCAAAGTCAGGCTTGATCATGGGTTACTTAGAAGCATTGAATTTGATCTTGTTAATGGTTGGACCTAACCAGGACCTTCAATAAGAGGCCCAAAGGTCGATTGTGAGGACCCCTGGGGCAAAATACATACTAGGAATTGCTTTGAGAAGCAATTGGTATTGTACCTACCTTTAGATGCATGTGGGTTAGCCAGCCAAAGTCGGGCTCATGTGTAGTCTATTTGGTCCTAGTACCTGCAAATGATAAATGTCATTCTTCGGATTTGAGTGTAGAGGCTACCATTATGAATAAAATAGTGGGAGAAATTTTTAGACTAAAATCCATGTCTTTAGGATGTTTAAAATGATTCATATACATTTAGGTCTTGTTCTCTTTCAGATAATATCGATCACTTTGTCACTTCGATCATTATTGGATAATGACAAACTTTATGGACCCAACGTCGATAGAGATATTGAAGACTAAGGATAGTCGTAGAACACGAGCGGGTCCTTTATGTGATAATGGATCCAGCACCTGAGATCACAGTCCCCAATGCTCGTGGCACTATCAGGCACACTTACCAGAAGTGGATCTCTGACCATACCATGGTTCATTCCATTTTGTTGGCTGCGATGAATGACGAGTTCAGTTACAAATTTGAGGAGGCCCAACTAGGGAGATCCTTCAAAGTTTGAAAGAGTCTTTTAGCACTACGAATGATGCGGAGAGATATCGGATCTCTTTTGCAATCTATAACATGCGTATGCATGATGGAACTCTGGTAACTGATCATGTAATGTACATGATCGAGTTGTTTAAGCATTTGGGCAAACTCAGATGTCCTTTGCATGAGCAGCTCTATAAGGATGCGATACTGAATTCTCTTCCCCCTTCCTACTAGGTCTTTCTCAATAAATCATAATGAATAGGCATGCAGTAAACTACCATGAGATGTTAGGGTTATTGTAGACTTATGAGAAAGACCACAACCTCAACAAGGGATTGGTGAATTTGGTGGGAGCTTCTGGAGTAGGGCATCATCCCTTTGGACAAGGGAAGAAGAAAAGGAATAAGAAAAATAAGAAGGTGCAAAGTGATGGACATAATCAAACTAGGAGGGTGAAGGCTGACATGAGTCAGGCAGAGTGCTTCTTATACAAGAAGCCAGGTCACTGGAAGCGGAACTATTTTGCTTACCTTACTACTCTAGACCCGAACAAGCAAAGGAAGAGAAAGCAGCAAGCTATTGCAAGTCAAGGTATTTATATGACAAATCCTTGTAGTTTTTTATTTGTGATACTACTTAGCTTGGAATTGGATATCGGAAGCCCGTGCCACATTTGCAATTCATTGCAGGGGCTTCAAGTTAGTAGGAGATTCGAAAGTGATGAAAGGTTTCTGAATGTTGGGAATGGAAGTCAAGCTCCAGTTCTGGCATTGGAAACTATTTTTTTGTATTTCGAGTCTTGTACTGTCATTCTTAAGGATTGTCATTTTTGTCCTTCCTTTTTAGTGAATATCATTTCTGTAGGCCTGATGGCCAAAGATGATTATGAATTATCTATAAAGAATGATATTTGCAAAATCATGTTGAATGGTTCTAATGTGATGTTTGGACAAGTGAAGAATGATGTATATGTACTGTCACAACCTGTTATTATATTATACACTGTTAATAAACATCCTAGGTTAGAAAAGTCAGTGATACTTATCTCTAGCATTGTAGGCTAGGTCATATAAATAAGAATAGGATAAATAAGTTGGTGGGAGGTCTTTTAGATATCACTGAGACTGAATCTTTGCCAACTTATGAATATTGTCTTCTTGGGAAAATGACCATCATTTACTGGAAAAGGTGAAAGAGCCAGTGATATTCTAAGTCTAGTACATAATGATGTATGTAGACCTATGAATATCAGTGTAAGAGGTGGGTATAATTATTTCATTACGTTCACAGATGACCTTTCAAGATATGGTTATATCTACCTAATGATACATAAATATGATTCGTTTGAAATGTTCAAACATTATCATAATGAAGTTGAAAAATAAACTGGAAAGTTTATAAAAACCCTTCAATCAAATTGAGGTGGTGAGTATCTTTCCACTTAGTTTCTGACTTATCTTGAGGAGAATGAAATTCTCTCTCAATGGACTCCTCCAAGAATACCTCAGTTAAATGGTGTGTCTGAAAGGAGGAATGAAACTCTATAGGACATGGTTCGATCTATGATGGGCTTAGCAAGTCTGCCTAAATCCTTTTGGAGATAGCTCTTAAGTCATCATCTTATCTTCTGAGTAGAATTCCAAGTCCGTTAATAAAATACCATATGAGATATGGACTGGATGTAAGCCAGCTCTCTCTCACCTTCGGGTTTGGGGGTGTCCGGCTTATGTCAGACATTTGGAGATGGATAAGCTAGGACCTAAGTCTGATAGATGTCTTGTTGTTAGGTATCCCAAGATTCCAAAAGGTCTTATTTCTATTTTCCTGAGGAACAAAAGTTGTTCGTCAGTCTTAGGACAACCTTTTTAGAAAAAAAGTACCTTGGTGAAGGCACTCAAGCTGCTGAGATTGAACTTGGAGAAGTTCAACAGATAGAAAAACCTTCTCACTCTAAGGCCACTATAGAACCTGATTTGATTAGATCAGATCCAGTGCCCACAGTACAACCATTAAGGAGATCTGATAGAGTACCACAAAAACTGGATTGATACTTTGGTTTCTTAGTCCGAGATGTTGATCCTGTTGAGCTCGATGAAGACAACAAGGACCCGATCACCTATATGGATGCAATGTCAAGGTCTAATTCTGAGTCATGGCTAGGAGCTATGAAATCTGAAATAGAGTCCATAAAAATCAACAATGTATGGACATTGGTTGATCCACTTGAAGGGATAAAACCCATTAGGTGTAAGTGGATCCTCAAGAGAAAGCACGGCGCAGGTGGGCAGGTGGAGACCTATAAAGCCCGTTTGGTTGCCAAGGGGCATCGTCAACATTATGGTATTGACTATGACGAGATGTTTTTCCCTGTACCAATGCTCAAGTACATTCGGATTATGCTTGTTATAGCAGCATATGTAGATTATGAAATCTAGAAAATATATGTCTGAATAGCTTTTTTAAATGGTAAGCTGGAAGTGGAGGTGTATATGATGCAACTTGAAGGGTTCACATCCATAGATAAGTCTAAAGTGTGCAAGCTTTAAAGATCCATTTATGGACTAAAACATGCATCTCATAGTTGGAACATGCATTTTGATAAGTGTATCAAGATGCATGGCTTCGTTAGGAATGGAGATTGTTGGCTTTGGCTCCTTAGTTTTGATGATTAACAAAAGGTTGAGTATATGTTTGGACTAATGTTTCATCTCAAGATAAAGTTTCAGGACTTAGGTTATTCAAAAAGAGTACTAAGAGTACAATGATGAAACCAAGCTTGCCTGATTTTGGAAAAGAGTTCTTTTACCTTGAACAAGATCAAATTTCTCATATTGGACCTTCCTGTTAAGAAGTAATTGACAAAAGAAACAAAGACTTAGAGAAACTCAAGCATGGCACGCACCTCTCTAGAGTTTCAGAAAATTTCAGATCAGAGGTCGACCACCAGAGGTCGACACCTTGTCAAAGGTCGACACCAGAGGTCGACTCATGAAGAAAAGAAAGTTCAACAAGGCTAGCACGGCAAAATTTCAGTGGCACGCTCCAGAGGTCGACCACCAGAGGTCAACACCTGTCCAGAGGTCGACACCAGAGGTCGACTCATAGCCTGAGAATTCAAACTGGGCAGAACTATGGTTTTCTGGATTTTTGTCTAAAATAAACTGGAGGTCGACTCATGAGATCGATACTTGATCCAGAGGTCGACTCATGAGGTCGACTCATGGCATAACGGCTAGTTTTTCTGAACTTTTGATTTGATTTCTAACGGCCATAAACGGCCATATTTTTATTCTAATGGTCTTGTGGAGTTGTTTCAGCTTGAATGAGGTATTTAACCTCCACCAAACTTCAAAAAAGATAAGGAGACAAAGTGCAAAAGTTTAGAGTCAAAGTACAAAGCCTTCAATCAATTCCAAGCCAAAAAGAGTGAGAAAACCAAGAGATTCCTTAGCCAAAAGCTTTCCATCTTTGAGGAATCCAACTTTCAAGTATTTGGCATTTAGTGAGGTCCAAAGATTCCAAGAGAAAGGCTTGAAGAGTCTCCATCAAGAGCTACATCGAATTACTTTTTGCTCAAAAGGAGTTTGTCTTGTTTTATTCATTGTATTCATATTCTTTTTGTCTTAGGCTAGTTTCAAGGGAATTTGAAACTAGTGTGAGGTTTGTTGGTGAGCCAATTGATAAAACCAACTAGGGTTGCTTGTAAGCCCAAAGCCAAAACAAGTGTGTAAGGTTTTGACTTGTGAGCCTGGTAAAACAAGTCGGCTGTAATCTAAAGATTATAGTGAAAATTCCCAAGTGTAGCTTGGGGAGTGGATGTAGGTGCTAGGTGCACCGAACCACTATACTTCTTGTGTGTTTGCATTGCTTTACTCTTTATCTTCTTTTGCTCTTTAATTGTTGTTTTATTTCATTGCTTCCGTTGCACAATTACTTGAGCACTATCACTCTTCACCTTAGAACTTGATAGCACATATATTGCTTTAATTTTTAAAATACCCAATTCACCCCCCCCTCTTGGGCACCATATCTGGGCAACAGAGATGAACCTTGTATATATAAATGGGCAAAAGGTTCTGTAGTTGTATTTCTTATTTTGTATGAGGATGACATTCTCATAATCGAGAATGACATTCCAGCATTGCAAGGAATAAAGGTATGGCTTTCATCTCAATTCTCTATTAAAGACTTGGATGAAGCCTCATATATACTAGGTATGAAGATCTATAGAGATAGATCTAAGAGGCTTCTGAGACTATCCTAATCATATACATAGACAATGTGCTAAAGCGGTTCAGCATAGAGAATTCCAAAAGGGGCCATCATTCGATAGGTCATGGAATTACTCTTTCCAAGAAGGATTGTTGATGTGGGATAATTATAGAAACTTAATCTACAGATTATTAACCTAATTAATAGAGAAAAATAAAGATTAATTTTTTTATGATTTTTTTAGTTTTAAAGGCTCAAAGTGAGTAATTAAGGTAAACTAGTCAACTAGTTTACCTTAATTGTTTACTTTGAGTCTTTAAAATTGAAAAATCATAAAAAAAATTTAACATATATTTTTCTCTATTAATTAGGTTAATAATCAGTAGATTAAGTTTTCTGTCTTGCATAAATTGTGTGACAACTCCTAAAGAAAGAGAGTGTTTGAGTAGGATTCTATTGCTTTGGCAGTGGGTTCTGTTATGTACGCTATGTTATGTACTAGACTTGAAGTGGCATACTCACTAGGGATAGTGACTAGATTCCAGTCTGACCTAGGTGAAGCTCATTGAAAAGTTGTTAAGAACATCCTTAAGTACTTGAGAAATACTGAGGACCAATGGCTTATTTGTGCAGATTCTAACTTAAAACTTGTGGGGTATACTGACTCCAGTTTTCAGTCAGATAGTGATGATAGTAAGAGTGTGTATGGTTTAGTGTTTACTTTTAAAGGAGTTGTTTGCTGAAAAAATTCAAAGCAGCATATAGTGGCTGATTTTATTTGCAAGGCAGAGTAATTGCAACATCATATGCAGCAAAAGAGGTTATGAAAGTTCCTTGGCAAGCTAGGAGAGGCACCTTCCTTGGATGGTCCTATTCCGGTGTATTGTGACAACACTAGAGCCATAGCTCAAGCCAAAGAGCCAAAATCATATCAGTGGACCAAGCATATTCTGCAACATTATCACCTTGTCCAGGAGATTATTGAACGAGGTGACATCGAACTTCTAAAGATCGATGGTAAGGAGAACTTGGCTGACCCCTTCACTAAAGCCATTAGAGTGCAAGAGTTCGATAACTACAAATGGAAGACAGAAATCAGATTTTGTTCTGATTAGTTTTAGTCCAGGTGAGAGTTGTTGGGAAATGTGTCTCAAAGCCAATCGTCTAGGTCATAGACGGTTGTGCGACTCATGTATATGAATATGAATTATTAAATTAAATAAAAAGTTTATTCTGGTTGTTTATCACGTGTCATCTTCCTAATTGAACTCTTATGTGATGATGTCCTTTGAGCTACTTTATATGCGATATTGAGAGGATATGTCATGTAGTTCATAAACTAGCTCATGACCAAAAGATATACTGTTTAAGGATGATGGTGTATCGAGAGTAGGTCATTGATGTCATGTCTGTTGGTTGTCCTCTTAACAAAGTAGCATGGAGATGCTGGTATGACATCAGGTGTTGTGTTTGACACTTCGCTGAGTGTGACTCTTATACAAAATTCTCTTTCTACCAAAGAGAAGTTTTTCATTAGAATGTGGACATGAATTATTTCTCTAACTTGAGATCACTATGGTAGCTTGCAAGCAACTCACTATGCTTAGGTATCGGACTACCCGGATTTCTAATCTGGTAACGGAAGGTTGCTGGGTACAGTCAAGTACTTGTGTAGTGGTAGTAGGATCAAGATAGGATTCACCACTCCAAATGGTTTGGATTGAATGCTTAATATGCCTAAATTAAGAAAGACCATAGCCAAGGCATTCCTTGTAATAAGTTACAGGGATTTTTTATTTGAGACATATTGAGATGGACTGATTAGGGTTGGGTAGTTTAACCCTAAGCCATCCAGAGCATTAGATCGTTAAAGGAATAAGTTCAGTGACATTCCATATTCGATAGGTTCTTGTTGCTCTGCAACCTTTGACCTATCTAGATGCCACGTGTCATTGCTAGATGGTGACTTTGGTTGGTACTAGAAATATTCTTGTACTACCAGTTTAGTATTTGAACCTACGGGGTCATACATCATGGGGTTTCTTCTTGGTATGATGGCTTAGGAATTATTGGGAATCGTTCCGAACTCGTTTAACAAGAAGTTGTCAAAATTGCCAAATGTGTCGACATGTGGCGAGTCGACTCGTCTGACGGATTCTGCTAAAAATTAAAAATGCTTCATTTATGACTGTAATTGTTATGGCACTTAATGCTTCATGTTTCATGGTTTTAACCAGCATCAGTTGCTGAAGTCCAAGGGTTTGTAACACCCTTGAATCCCAAGAGACTCCAAAACCCCTAATTAATCTCTCATTACCTCCCCTTTATGGTCTTATTTAAGGGCTATTTTGGGTGGGCTCAATAGGACGATTCATTCTTCACTTAGGTCAAGATTCTGCCCCTTTTCTCCTGGTTAGAAGTCTTGACCTTTAAGAGATTGTAACAACTAATCTCATTTTGTCAAAAGGGTTTTAACAAGATAGTGTGAGGTTTTGGGTTTTGGGATTGCTGTGTGCATACCTGCTGTTGAAGGTTTGGGACAGAGTGTTCTGGAAAAGGTTCTTCAGTGCTTTGTTTCATCTCAGTTCAGCAACTAGTTCTTCAAGGTGTTGAAGAAGGAGTCTGCCATTACCACATAGTTTCCGGAGAGGCTAGCACCTCGAAGGAAGGAGGAGAATCACCTTATCCCGGTGTGAACTACCTATAAAGGCAGGATGTTTGTGCTGCTCGTAGGGCTTGTCTTGTTCTTTGGAGTACTTTCCTTCCTAGTGATCATCACCTCGCTGGTAAAGGTTATATTCCTATCTTATGGGTATGATGAAATGTTCTTCAGTACCGTCCTATGTGATTCAAAGAACGGTTCAATGAGTTACATACTTTGCATCCTTGATTTCATGCAAGTATTATTCTATATGCATAAAGATCTGTGTAGGGCCAGTGTTAATTAGATTAACATGTTTAGATAAAAAATATTTTATCTTCTTCCATTGCACCATGTTATTTAAAAAAAAATTAAATTGCATGTAGCGGCCCTACCTCGGCATGCCTACATCAACTTGGTGGATCTAGTGTATGAGACACGTTGAAATTCATGGAATCTAGCTAAAGACTCTGTAGGCCAGGGTTGGTAGCTTAAGAGGGAGGGTGAATTGGACTTTAAAACTTTTTCACAAGACTTCAAATAATATGCCAATTCAAAGCTTGTGTCTATTAGCATGATAATAAAGTGTAGAGGAAATAAAGAAATAAATGTAATAATAAAAATAATAACAAACACACCAAGTTTATCGTGGTTCGGTGCTTTCCAAGACACCTACATCCACTCCCCAAGTATCCTTTAGGAATTCACTATAATCACACTAGATTATAGTTGATTAGTTTTTCGGGCTTACTAATCAAACCCAACTTGTTTTCCTGGACTCATAAGTCAAAACCCCTTAGTTTTCATAGGCTAACCAAAAACCCCTTGATTTTCATGGGCTAACCAAAAATCCCCTTGGTTTTGCGGGCTAACCAAGAACCTAGTTGGTTTTATAGGCTCACCAACAACCTTAATGGTTTCTCGGGCTAACCAATAAACCTTGATGGTTTTCTGGGCTAAACAACAATCCAACTTGTTTTCATGGGATCACAAGTCAAAATCCTTTTTGGTTTTTATCATATAGGCTCACCAACAACCTAGATACTAGTTTCAATTCCATTGAAACTAGTAAGCAATACAAGTACAAGAATAACAATGAAAATATAAAAGCTTTCTTACAAAAAGTGGATTTATCTTTGAGGCACTTGATTATTGTGTTGAGCTTGTCTCCATGTTGTAGAAGCTTCAATGGATGCTTGGAGATGCCATTCTTGGAAGCTCCCTCTTCACTTTGAATCCTTGGAGGTTCAACACTCTCAATATTGAATCCTTAAAAATTCTTTACATATTTTTTCGTGTAAACCAAAAGATTTATCATTCAAACCATGAATTCTCTTCTTCCCCAAGAGCATGGTGGTGTATAAATAGCCCTCCATACCTTTTTCACAGTTTGTGACCATTGGAGGAGAAAATATAGCCATTGGAGCCAAGTTGGGAAATTTCTACACTTCAAAAAAACTAGCTGTTACGATAAGTGTCGACACATGACCTTCGTGATCAACCTTGAGTCGATACTTTATTTTCTTAAGTTAACACTTGACCAAAAAAGTCTTCTAAAGTCTTATGCTCTGCACTGGTGAGTCGACACTTCTGTTTCATGAGTCGACACTTGACCAAACTCCTGAAATCACCATGTTATATATTCTATTTGGTCTCAGACCTTGAGTCGACACTTCATTGCTCATGAGTCGACACTTGGATCGACACTTAGATTTCATGAGTTGACACTTAGTTGCATCGGTGCTAAAACTTCTTCAAAATTAAATCTTGAATACCTATATCTGATTACACACTTAATGCATAATTAGTACTCAAATATATTTAAGTATTTTGTCATAATCAAAATCAGAGTCAACAATCTCTCCCTTTTTGAAAATGACAAAATCTTTAAGTATATAAACAAGGTAAGCTCAAAAATAATTATAACATGCTCCAAACGATTAACACTAAGCATAGAGTAATGTAGCAATGAACAATATTGAGCTCTCCCTCAAATATGATCTAAAAATGATTTTTCAAAAGCTCCCCCTCAACATATGATTTGTAAATTCTTTTCAAAGTTTTTCAAAAAATTTAAACTTTCAAATTTTCAAACTTAGGCTGCCATGATCTTTAACTCAAAATCATTAGATTTTCAAGAAGAGTACCTGGCTCTGATACCACTTGTAGGCCAAGGTAGATAGCCTATAAGGGGGGTGAATTGGGATTTAAAACTTTTTTGCAAGACTTCAAATAATGTGCCAATTCAAAGCATGTGTTTGTAAGCATGATAATAAAGTGTAGAAAAAATAAAGAAATAAATACAAAAATAAAAACCAACACAAACACATTAAGTTTGTAGTGGTTCGGTGTACTCCAAGGCACCTACATCCACTCTCCAAGCTTTTCTTGGAAATTCACTATAATCACACTAGATTACAGTCGATTAGTTTTTCGGGCTCACTAATCAAACCCAACTGTTTTCCTGGGCTCACAAGTCGAAACCCCTTGATTTTCACGGGCTAACCAAAAACCCCTTGGTTTTCAGGGGCTAACAAAAAATTTCTTGGTTTTGCGGGCTAACCAAGAACCTAGTAAGTTTTATGGGCTCACCAACAACCTTGATAGTTTTCCAGGCTAATCAACAACATTGATGATTTTCCGGACTAACCAACAACCCAACTTGTTTTTACGGGATCACAAGTCAAAACCCTTTTTGATTTTTATCACATAGACATACCAACAACCTAGATACTAGTTTTAATTCCATTGAAACTAGTAAGCAATACAAGTACAAGAATAGCAATGAAAATATAAAAGCTTTCTTATAAAAAGTGGATTTGTCTTTGAGGCACTTGATTGTTGTGTTGAGCTTGTCTCCTTGTTGTAGAAGCTTCAATGGATGCTTGAAGAAGCCACTCTTGGAAGGAAGCTCCCTCTTCACTTTGAATCCTTGGAGGCTCAACACTCTCAATATTGAATCCTTAAAAATCCTTTACATATTTTTTTTTGTAAACCAAAGGATTTATCATTCAAACCATGTATTCTCTTCTTTTCCAAGAGCTTGGTGGTATATAAATAGCCCTCCATACCATTTTGATCATTTGTGACCTTTGGATGAGAAAATATAGCCATTGGAGCCAAGTTGGGAAAGTTCTGTATTTCAGAAAAACTAGCCATTACATCAAGTGTCGACACTTAACCTTCATGAGTCGACACCTTGAGTTGACACATCATTTTCTTGAGTCGATACTTGACCAAAAAAGTCTTTTGAAGTCTTATGCTCTGCACTGGTAAGTCGACACTTCATCTGGTGGTCGACACCTTGAGTCGACATTTCAGTTCCGTGAGTTGACACTTGACCAAACTCTTGAAATCACCACATTCTATATTCTGTTTGGTCTCAGGCCTTGAGTCGATCTTCACTGTCATGAGTCAACACTTGATTGACACTTAGATTTCATGAGTGGACACTTGGCTACACCAATGCTGAAACTTCTTTAAAACTAAATCTTGAGTACCTATATCTGATTTACACACTTAATGCACAATTAGTACTCAAATATACTTAAGAGTTTTATCATAATCAAAACCAGAGTCAACAGACTCTAAGCTTAGCACTTTTGGGAGGCAACTCTATTTCTTCATCATAATTTTTTTCAATTTAGATTTATTTTTAAAAATAATATTAAGTTAATTAAGTTATATTTACTAGTAGAGACTTGTGTTGGAATTCTAAAGGCACGTGTTAATTCAAGATCACATGTTATCCCAAGTGACATCTCTCCTTTTTCTTCCTTTTTGCCTATCACACTTTATTTTCCTTACTCATTGAGGACAATGTCATTTAAGTTAAGGGGGGGATAAATTAAAAATCCTCAAATGTATTCACATTCATATACTTGATTATGCTTCAGACTTGAGGTTAATCTTGCATTTTAAGAAATAATTGATGAACTGTTTAGAGAGCTTTTGAAATATCAAGGGATCACAGATTAATAAATCCAATAAATGGTTAAGTCTAGAATGAAAATCAATTTCTGAGCATTTTTAATCCTCTCTATTAGCATCAAAAAAGAATCTACTTATACGTATGAGTAGAAAATGTTGATGTATGTAAAAAAATTTCTTTAAAAAATATAAAAAGTAAATTTTGTTGAATAAAAGTAGGTTTTAAACACTTTTTACCAAGTGACTAGTTCTTTGTCTAAGTAAGCATTGAGTGAACATGTCAAAAAGTGATAAATATGAGGAAGCCTTATTATAAAGCCATTTTTAACCCGTAGGTTGATTGATTTGAGTTATTAAGCCTGAGGGATGTTCTACACTTAATACCTGATAGTGCTAAAATCCGTTCGAATGCCTGAGTGAGTTGCAGAGGGGATATAGATGGCTGTACCTATAAAAGAAGTCCAAGCCAGAGATGGTTTCGATGAAGGTCCTCTGATGGTCAAGTCAGTATCTCAAACAATAGGGTGGAATATGGGTACAAGCACATAAGAGTATATATGGGGTGTGTGAAGGAGTGCATACCTATGGGGGGTTCACAAAGAACCCCCTTTTATACTCAAGATATACAGGTATTCTAGGGATGTTTGAATGTGTCAGGAAGTGGGCAAAAAATGATTAGGCTTTGGCCTTTACTAGGACATTTGGAGAGAAATCATCCTTTGTTATTTAGAATATCTCCTTCCTATTAATGAAAGATTAAATTTCATGTCTCCCACCATTTGCCTGAATAATTCTAAAAGATATGGCTTGAAGAGGGGCTATGCTTCCTTAATAACTGAGATTTACTCTAGATAATGGGACATGACAGTTTATCTATTATGAGGGATATTTTAGGATAAGCATCGGTAGATTCCTCTTTGACCATTTAGTGGATGCACTTATAGGAGTGGTTGATCAGGATAGGACCTTATACCAGGGTTTAATAAGTTTGAAAGCTTTTTGTGACTGAGGTCTTGTAGAACTTGGGGATTGAAAGAACTAGGTCCCCAACGTACCGAAGGTAGATGGGCACATGCATCTTGATCGAGGGTCAATTAGATACCAACCTAACTAGTTGAATGTTAATTCAAAAGAGATTTTGGGTAATTCGGTCCAGGCCTGTTAAGAGCTAGGAGGACTAGAGTAGGTGCCAGAGTAGAGCCATAAGGATCTTTGGTTCAGGAAAGAACCAAAAGGCTGAAGGTTGGGTCTGCTATATGTTGTTGCCCAGGTGGCTTTCCCAAGAGGGGGGCAAATCGGGAATTTAAAAAATTAAACAGATATGTGCTCTTTTAAATCTACTTTAGTGGTAGGTGTTGTGTTTCAAATAAGTAAAAGCAAAAGCAGATATAAATAGAAAAAGCAAAATGACACAACAAATTATAGTGGTTCAAAGCAACCTTGCTCCTACTTCCACTACCCAAGATACCACTTGGGATTTCTACTATATTTACCATCGAAATACAGTCGAATTGTTTTACCTGGCTTACAATCCAAACCTAACTTGGTTTGTCAACTAGGCTCACCAAAAATCCAACTCTTGGTTTTACATAGGATCACCAAGAACCCAACACTTGTTTTTACACAGGCTAACCTAGAACCTACACTTGGTTTTAAACAGGCTAACCAAGAACCTATTTAGTTATTAAACTAGGCTCACCAATAACCTAATAACTCATAAAAGAGTTAAAGAAAATAAGCAACAAGATGACAAACTAAAGTTGTCTAATGGTTGCCGATGCAGCTCGAGAAAAGTCTTCTTAATTGTACTTTAATGCTCTTTAGTGGCTTCTTCAACTTCTTTAATGTATGCTTCAAGCTTTAGATGGGAGTTGGTGAAGACTTGAAGACTGACTTGAATGCTCTCTTTAGTGTTCTCTTGCTCACAAGCTCATTTAATGTTCAACTAAGCATTAGCCTCTTCAAAAATTATCCCAATCCCTTATTTATAGAGTCTTGTACTCTTCTCAAGTGGATATAGTCATTGTAGATCGTTGGGATATGCCATTTGACCATTGGAGCACTTTTCAAATTCAAAAATAAAGTTCTGGAACTAGCCATTACCTGCCTAGAATCGATCTTCGAGACGGCTTGAATCCCTCGAGTAGGCTTGGATCCTCAGAGAAGTTATGGTCGAGTCACCTTGCCTTAATCGAGTCATTTCGGTTTCATAGTGTTCTTGATTCCTTACTCTGGATGAGTCGACTCACCTTAATTCAAGTCAGCTCGAATTCATAGGTCTTCAAAACTGTACTCTAGAAGAGTTGGCTCTTCTCATTGGAGTCGGCTCACTTGGCTATTTTTTCAAAATTGATTTTTCATGCACTTTGAATGAGTCGGCTCGGACTTCCTTCAGGTCGGCTTGCATGTCTGATTCAAGAATTGATGCACTGGATGAGTCAACTTGCGTTCCTATGAGCCGGCATGGATCTCTGCATGCCAGAATCCTTCATGCATGCCCTGAACTAGAGTCGACTCCCTTTACTCGAGTCGGCTCAGATGAGTTTTTTAGTAAAGCTTTCATTTCTTCTCTAGATTTCATCCAGTAAAATTTTATCATTCAAGATTCTTCCCAACTCAACTAATAATTGTATCTAAGAAATTTAAGCTTGAAAACACTTAAAAGTTACCCATTTTCGAGAATATTTCTTTAATTTTTCTTTGGGCTCTTCATTACATGACACATTTACAACATAACTCATGACATATAATAAGATTGTAGGCATTGTAATTTATCAATGAGATCATCCTACATAAACTTGTAAATCACTTGAAAATTAGTTAGTAATATAAGTGCATGCTCCAATATTTTGTTATCATCAAAATCTTTCAAGGGGTCAACAATCTTCCCCTTTTTGATGATGACAAAACACCGGGCATGGAAAAGCTTTATAATTACATGTAAAAGTATATTTGCAAATAAGGATAGACATGTATGAGTTGTATATCGAAATGTATTTGAAAGAATTTGACAATGTATCAGAGCTTTTGAGATAAGATCACTATGTAACAGAGCTTTTAGGAATAAGTTTAATATATATCAGAGCTTGTATATAGACAATGTATCAGAGCTTTCAGTATATATCAGAGCTTGTTCATCTTTCAATATGTATCAGAGCTATACCATATTAGAGCTTGTTCAGAGCTAATAATGGTAGCCATTGATTATGTATTAGAGCAATCAGAGCATATCTATAAGAGCAAAAATAATCAAGATTCCAATTTTTCAATATTTATATCATTCTTCTCCTTGTATATTTTCCATGCACATTCATACATATATCATTCTCCCCCTTTTTGTCATAAATCAAAATGGTATTCAATTGAAGTCATTCCCCCCTTTGTTAAGTACACAAAGCATGGTTTTTAAAATAGAATTAGATGATTGATAAGATTGTTTGAGATAATTTGATTTTCTCAAAGAGATTTTGATATTCTAATTTAAATTTATCTTGAGTTGCATACATAGATCACATTAATAATACCATTCAACCCACATATCACATTGCAAACATAAGAAACATATGATTTCATTGCATTCAAGGATTTTTAATACATGTTACAAAAGTTTGAAAGCATAAATACAAACATTAGCCAAGTCACTATCACTAGACAGTTCTACAATAGGTTCTTAATTTTAGTGGATGGTCTAGATGGTTGTAAGGAAGAGATAGAAACAACAAAAGGTCGTGGCTAAGTAGACTGAGGTGGAGAATGTCTAAAGTGTGGTGCAGGTTGTCTAGGATGAGGTGCTTGCTGACTAGGAAAAGGTGCTTGCTGTCTGGGAGTAGAAGAGTAGGCTGCTATAAGTGTAGTGGATAGCTGACTAAGGGTTATCCATGCAGAATTGAGCTCTTCTTCCATCTTCTTGATTCCTGTATTAAGTGCAACTAGCTCACTTGCTTGGGCATTGGCAAATGCCTCTGCATACCCTCTCGGTGTTCCAAATTTAGCTCTAAGAATTCCTACCACTTTTGTGTAATCATCTTCTACTTTCTTTGCTTGTTCCGTGGACCCCATTCTGTAACTCATTTTCCTCAACTCAGTTATGAATTCTTCAATACCGTGGTCAACAGATTTTTTAATGTCTTCAGAAGCTGCCTTGAAAGAATTTGTGACTAACTATAGATCCACCTGTGGTGCAGGTCCTGTGGACTGAACACTGTCCACCCTGGAGTGAAGATGTCTACTCTCACCACATATGTCCTTAAGTTTGGTTTCGATTGTTTGACAAAAGTCATCAAACATTGAACCAAAAGTACTGGTTAGGATCTGAGTAAGTAGTCTCATCTGATCTATAATGAAGTCCTGAGATAATGAAGCTCTTGAAGTGTCAACAGATAGTCCTTGAGCAGATACAGTCACTGAAGGTGCAGGTGGTGGAGCTAGTGGAGATGCAAGTGCTGATGGAGATGCTGGTGCTGGTGGAGATGCTAGTGTTGAAGAGATCCTGGGACTCCCATACTCTCTATGCTTTGACTTCATAGCATCATGAACAATAGGCTCAATAGTAGCAGCAGTGGTAACCTCCATAAGTAGCTACTCCTCCTCATCATCATCATCCTCATCACTACTAGAAGATCCAATAGCTCTCTGATATGATCCTTTCTTCTTTCAAGCTCCTTCAGTTAGTTAGTATCCCATTATTTGCAAAGATTTGGAGGAGTAGGTATCAATGTAATGAAGTGGTCTACCATCCTCACCATCTAAGTTCACTCTGGAGGCCTGGAAAAACAAAGTAAGAACCATTCCATATGGCAAACAAGCCTTCACTTTTCTGACTGCTTCTTTCATTTGGAGTAGCATAATGTGAGGTAAATTGAGGGCCTCCCCCTCAATTAGATGACCCATAAAGCTAAGATCCCTCTCATTTACCCAATCAAATCTTCCAGTTCTAGGAAGAAAGATTCTACTTATAAAGTTGTGCAGTAGCCTCATTTCAAGGGATAGGGTGTTAGCCATCACATTACCAATACCACTCACATCAGCCCTATTTAAAATTATCCTAAGGGTTTTCTATTTATCTTTTAGAATTAGATGCTTTAACCTTTCATTTGGCATTTCAAGCATGCTACTTAATCTTTCCTCTGTCACTATAATTCTCTTTCCCTTAACTATAGACTCAACATGGTGCTCTTCCAATCTTAAATTTTCATAAAAACTTCTTACCAAATTGGGGTATGTTGGAACATTTAAGGAACAGAAGAAACTCTAGCCCTGGTCTTCAATTAAATATCTAATCCAAAGCCCTAACTCTTTCAAGAATGTGAAGATTATCCGTCGTCCACTTGTGATGGGTCGGTTGGCCATGGAAATAGTTTGTGTTGGAGGACAAGATGTTGCAACCGGTTCCACTTCTTGTTCTTCCACTTCAACTGATCGAGTCGGCTCTTCCTACCATCTCTTGGTCCTCCTTTCCTTTTCAGTAGAAGGTTTGGCTCATTTTGATCTCTTGCCGATAGCCTTTTTCAGAGCCATTGCACGAGCTCAAAAAGAATGTAAAAAATTGAGCTAGAAAAGGTAGGTTTTAAAGGATGGAAGGTATTTTCAAGTTGGAACAAGGGTTCTAAGGTAGTAGGAAGTGAACACTTAAAGCATAAAATCCTAGATTAAGTCCTACAGCTCTAATAAAAAATTGCTTGCGTGACATCCGAGTTGGCTCGGCAAGCCCTAATTTGCTCGAGTCGGCTCGAGTAGAGATATAAGAGACTTAATCAAAAATTTGAGTAGGTTCAACTTGAGCATATAAGCTCAAGTCTAAAAGCTCAAGTCTACTTGAACCAAAACTCTCCAAAAGAGTCAAAAAGGTTTAGAAATGAAATTTAATGGCGGAAATTTACAAGGAGAGATGGTCAAAGTTCTTGGTTTGATGTAGGAGGCTTTTTAGATAATGTTTCCTTAATTTTGAAGAGATTAGGTTAAGATTTCTAAAAAGGGTCACAAAGTCCTAATTCTCCTCTAATCATTTCAAATCTATCTTGATTAAGAGGTTTAGTGAAAATGTCAGCAAGTTGGTTTTCAGTTGGAATAAATTCTAATTCAATTTCACCATTTAAAACATGATCTCTTATAAAATGATGTCTTATTTCAATAAGTTTTATTTTTAAGTGCTGAATTGGATTTTTTGACAAATTTATAGCACTTGTGTTATTACATTTGATAGGAATTTTAGATTGTGTAATTTCAAAGTCTTCTAGTTATTGTTTAATCCATAACACTTGTGCACAACAACTCCTAGCAGTAACATACTCTGCCTCAGCAGTACATAGTGCTACCGAGTTTTGTTTCTTACAGTGCCTTGAGATTAAATTCAACCTTAGAAATTGGCATGTACCACTAGTATTTTTTCTATCTATTTTGCATCCACCATAATCAGCATCAAAAAGTCCAATTAAATTTAATGAAGATTGCTTTGAATACCATAAACCTAAATTACTTGTTCCTCTTAGATATCTTATAATCATTTTTACTAGAAGTATATGTGATTCTTTAGGATTAGTTTGAAATCTTGCATAAACACATATGCTAAACAAGATATCAAGTCTTCTAGTAGTTAAGTACAACAATGATCCGATCATACCTTGATATGGCTTTTAATCAATGTTGTTGCCATCTTCATCTTTGTCCAATCTGCAGGTTAATCTCATGGGTGTGCTCATTTCTTTGCTTGTCTCCATTGCAAACTTCTTGATGATTTCTTTGATGTATTTGTCTTGGTTTATGAAGATCCCATCTTTTGATTATTTTGCTTGAAGTCCAAAGAAGTAGTTTAGTTCACCTATTAGACTCATCTCAAATTAACCCTGCATCAACTTAGCAAATTCTCCACAAAGTTCTTCATTAGTTGCACTAAATATAATATCATCAACATAGATTTCTATAACTAATATATCATTATATTTCTTTTTGGTAAAAAGAGTTTTATCTATATTTTCTCTTGAAATCATTTTCAAGCAGGAATTTGCTTAGTCTATCATACCAGGCTCTAGGTGCTTGTTTCAAACCATACAATGCTTTATTGAGTTTAAATACATGATTTGGAAAAGTATGACTTTCAAAACCTGGTGGCTATTCTACAAAAACTTGTTCAGATATAAAATCATTTAAAAAAGTACTTTTCACATCCATTTGGAATAGTTTAAAATTCATGTAGCAGCAAATGCAAGTAATAATCTTATGGCCTCTAGTCTTCCTATAGGTGTATAAGTTTCATCAAAATCTATTCCTTCTTCTTGGGTGTATCCTTTGGCTACCAACCTTGCTTTGTTTCTAATCACTTTACCTTGTTCATCTAATTAATTTTTATAAACCCATTTGGTTCCTATGATGGGATGGTCTAATGGTCTATCAACTAAAGTCCACACATTATTTCTTTCAAACTGATTCAGTTCTTTATGCATGGCCATCATCCAGTTTGGGTCATTTTCATCTTCTTCTAAGCTATGTGGCTCTATTTGTGATACAAAGACTAGGTAATAATGTACATCTCTGTGTGGTGACCTAATCCTAACACCTTGTGAAGGATCACCTATAATTAAATCTTTTGGATGAGAAATTACATACCTCCATTCCCTTGGTAGATCAGCATGATCCTTACTTACCTCATATTCTCCTTCTTGAGTTGGTTTCTCTTGTATGCTCATATCTTCCATTTCCTTTTTAAGTGTATCTAAATCATTGTCTATACACTCTTCTTTCTTCGAAGGTGAGGGGTTAGTTTCATCAAAAATAACATGCACTAATTCTTCTATAGTTAGAGTTCTTTTATTAAATACTCTATATGCTTTGCTATGTAATGAATAACCAAGGAAAATTGCTTCACCAGATTTAGCATCAAATTTTTCTAGATTATCTTTTCCATTATTCAGCACAAAGTATTTACAACCAAAAACATGAAAAATTAATATTAGATTTCTTTTCATTCCAAAGCTCATAGGGTTTTTTTTTTAGAATTGGACAAATCAAAATACTATTTAAGATATAATAAGCAGTGTTCACTACTTCTGTCCAAAAGTATTTTGGAAGATTGCCTTCACATAACATTGTTCAGGACATTTCTTCCAAAGTCCTATTTTTCCTCTCTACAATACTATTTTGTTATGGTGTTCTAAAAGCGGAGAAGTTGTGATCAATGTCATTTTCTATGCAATAATCATCAAAAAATTGATTTTCAAATTCCGTGCCATGATCACTCCTAATAGATACGATTGAAAGATTTTTCTGATTTAAAACTTTTTTGTAAAATTTTTGAAGTACTTTGAAAGTTTCATCTTTATGTGCAATAAACAATACCCAAGTAAATCTTGAAAAATCATCTACTATCACAAAAATATATTTCATACCATCTAGGCTTGTAGTCCTAGTTGATCTAAATAAGTCCATGTGAAGTAGCTCAAGGGGTCTAAAGTTGAAATCATATTTTTGAATTTAAAACTCTCCCTAGTTTGTTTACCCATTTAACAAGCATTACAATCATGCTCAAAATCAACTTTAAACTTAGGCAAACCTCTAACTAGATTCTTAGAAATTAACTTGCCAATAGTCTGCATGCTAGCATGATCTAATCGTCTTGCCAAAGTAGACAAGACTCCTTGGTCTTAGCATTCATCGCTACTATACTGGAACTACTAGACATGGCTAGATCATTTTGATCTACCACATAAATATTTTCAAGTCTATGTCCAATGAATTTATTTCTAGAATCAAGAGAGTTTGTTACAATACACATAGATAATTCAAAGACAACCAACCTTGAAGTCTTTATCACATAATTGACTAATACTTAACAAGTTCTGCTTCAATTTGTCTACTAGCAATACATTTTAAATAAAAGTAGAGGGGGTTAATTTGATCTTACCAATACCAATAATTTTTCCCTTGCCATTATCTTCAAAAGTAAATAAACTGCCTTCTTTCATCTCTAGGGTGATGAATTGACCCTTGTCACCCGTCATATGTCTTGAATAGCTATTGTCTAGATACCATCTTTTCTTTAATTTTCGGGCTGCAAGACATCCTACAAAATAATCAACAAGTTCTTTTAGGTACCCAAGCTACCTTGGGTCCTTACAGGTTAGCAGGGGTGGTTCCTTTGGGAATCCAAATCTTTCTTACTTTACTTTTAGCATTTCTAAAAATATTGCATTGAAAGGCCTTATGCCCTATCCCTTTGCATGCATAACAAACAATTCTAGAATTTTGAAAAGATGTAAACTTTAAAGTTCTAGATGTAGAAGCATGTGATGCAGATGTAGAAACATTTGACTTCAAAGATTTTTGATTTGAAAACTTAGGAATATACTTTGAAGCTCTAGAAATGGATATTGAAGGATTTGATACAAAAGCTTTTTGAGATAAACCTTTTGGAACTTAAGCTTTTGAAGGTATAAATTTGGTAGCTAAAATTCCATTTGCATTTGAAGAGCTGTAACAAATTACAGCCTTATTGTCATAAATTCTTTGTTCTTTTAAAATCAACTCAATCTTATTTGAACTTAATGTAAGTTTTTCAACCAATGGCTTGTGTTTTTCAACCTCTTTTTTCAATTCAGAGTTTTTGACATTTTAAAGCTTTGTTTTTCTCAAGATGTATATTTTTCTCAATTTCCAAAGCTTTATTATTTTTAGAAAAGATAGTTAATTCTTTTTGCAATATCTTGTTCTTTTATGAAATCTCTTGCTTTTCTTTTAGTAAAGAATCATTGATATTCCTTAAAGCTCTAATCTTTACTCCATCTTTTTTATATTCAGATAATAAGTCATGAAATACAGAATTTAATTCATCAAAAGTAAATTCTATTTGAGGTTCGGGGGATCCATAAGACAGATTTGTAGTTTTTGTGGTCTCTTCTTCTTCTGTTGAGGTCGACTCCTCGTTGTCGCCTCAAGTGGCAACCATAGCTTTCTTCTTTTTCTTCTTGAATGTTTTCTTTAGTAAAGGACATTCGGGATAGATATGCCCTGGTTTCCTACATTCATAACATGTGGGCATTTGTTCCTTCTCTTTTTCTTTTTCCTTATCCTAACTATCTTCCCCTTTCTTGTGAAACATTCTAAAATATCTTCCTTTCTTCTTTCCCATAAACCTTCTAAATCTCCTCATGACCATGGCTATATCTTCATCTTCTAGGTCATCTTTTAAGGAAGAGCAATCTTCTTCCGATTCCTCATCTTGTTTCTTTAAATTCGATGCAGCTTTGAAGGCTATTGTTTTTTTCTTCTTCTAATCATCTTCATTTCTATGCTGCATGGTCAATTCGTGTGTGATGAAAGAACCTAGCAGTTCATGAAGTGTTAGTGTGTTTAGATCTTTTGGTTCCTAGATAGCAGTTACTTTGGGAACCCATTTGTCCGGAAGTGGTCTTAGAATCTTCTGTACTAAGTCTGCATTTGAGTAAACCCTTGATGGGTACATCAGGTCAACCCTAGTTCATTATGGGTCCCTGATTTTGAGTCCCTATGGGTATCCTGGATGATCAAGCCATCATGACCCAGGGCCACGGCTATCAATGCTTCCTGGTCAGATGGTAAGGCAGGCCAGAGTTGGACGATTCATGGATTTCTCAAGAGCACTTGCAATGCCTCAACCCAGACCTCCTTGAAAGATATGTGAGCTAGCCTGATCTTCACTTGACAGGGTCGAGTCTCCTCCCACCCCGGGAGAATTGGTGGGGACACCAAGGGCACCAGAATAGGACAGAGTCTTCACAGCCCTCTATGGATTACTTAGCCTATTTGAGTCCATTTTTAGTTTGTCTTTTGAGTCTTTGAGTTGTTATTTCAGTTCAGTATTAGTCAGCTCATGTTGAGCTAGTCTAGTCCAGTGTTAGTTAGCTCATGTAGAGCTAATTTTATTTTTTTGAGTCCTGTTCAACCATATTGAAGACTCAAGATCACATCATACAAGTGAAGACCAAGTCCAACCAGATTGAAGACATGGAAGTATAGCACAAGTCCAACCCAGCTTGAAGATTTGAAGACCCCATGAGGAAAATCAGAAACCTTGATTCCTTGCAGATGCCCTCTAGATGCCCAGATTCTCTTCCAGATGCCAAAGCATATTCATAGACCAAGGCATCCATGATTCTAAAGGTCCATCTGCATCCTAACCCAAAGAAATCAAGCCCAGGCACGAAGCCCAAGCCCTAAAGAAGCAAGATACTAGGGAATATTCTTGCTACCTGGCTACCAGGCCACCCCAGCTTCCGAAGGCCCAAACCCATGCACCCAAGCCCCTTTAGGCCGGCCCCTTGCAGCTCCCAGAAGCCCAACACGCCCCCTAGGTGTCCTTGGAGTGTTGACCAAGTCAAGAGAATTTTTAGGGATTTTTTCTACCTAATGTTTCCTTTTTTTCTAGCTAGGATTTGAGAGGGAAAAGGATTCTTATGTAATGTCTAATGTACCCTTACTTGGGGCCCAAGACTAAGGGTCTATTTAAAGGATCCTAGTCTCTTGTATGAGGATTGATTTTGATATATGAATTAAACTTGAGTTCTCTTCTATTGCTTTGTGCTACCCTGCTTTGTGCTTAAGGGATTGTATTGGTGCTTTCATCTTTCCGGTGTTGCAACAGAATTCCTGCCGCCAACCATTCTTCCAGAGACATGGCCGCCACCTCCAAAACTCTATTCTCATTTGCTATTTTTTTTTATTTTCTTCATCCCCTATAATTTTTCTAACCCCTAACAAGTCGTTTGCAGGTTCTCGAGTTCCTACGAATCCAACGACTCTAGCCAAGCCTCAATCGGACCACCGAGCAGAAAGCCGGGTATCCGCGGATCTTTGGCTCGATTTTCCAGGCCGTATCCATCGAGGAATGAGAGATCCCTTCACTGCAATCTTCATCGGGTACTTCAGACATTGTCAGGTACACCCTCTCTACCACCAGTAATTTTATTGTAGGAGAACTTGCCCTAACCAGGGCTTCTCAACCCCGGCGATCCTTTTTTATTGCTTTTCTAGGTCCTAATATGCATTCTTGAATTCTAAAATTCATATAGAATTCTTTACAACTTATTTTGATCCAGTTTTTGGGATTTAATCACTTAACTCCACATATAAAATACACAAAAATAATCGCATGCATATTAGTTCCGCATCATCTGGTATCAAAGCTTAGATTAGGGATTATTTTTTGCATTTTTATAGTCCATATATACTCTGTTCTTTTAGTTATTTCTCCTTGTTCAAAACTCCAACAATTCTGAAATTAGTTTTTCTGGATTCATATCAATTCATAGTATTTCAAATAATTTTTTCAGATTTTGTTTCGATCTGTGTAGTTTCTTCAGGCCAAAATATAGCCTACAAATTTTTGACTCTATTTTTTCAGCAAGAAAATTTTGGAAGGTTTAGGGTTTTGTTTAGCATCTCTTTGCATATCTTTTATTTTTAGTATGTTTCTAGCATATTAGGTCATTTCCTACAAATCATATCTCTGCAGAAGGATAAAAAAAAAAATATAAATATAAAAGCTACTAAAACATCTATCCCTAATTTACATCATTTGCCTGCCATCATTGCATAATCTACCTTTAAGGGCACTCTTGCTATGTCAGATGGGGGAGGATTTGATCACCTCTCCTCAGCCCAAAACCATATCCCCTGCATTCGGTCCCAAGCCTAACTTAAAATGATTTGACTTAATTTGCCCTAGTGGGCTAGGGACACCAACTGGTCGGGTCCGGGCTAAGTGTTAATCACTATGTCAAGCTAACCTGTGTGTGCCTTGTGCTTGGTGTCTAGAATGATGGTTCAGGGATTCAATCCCGAAGGGCTTGTGTGCTAGTCTGCCTACCTGGCCAATCTCTAATTGGTGTCTAGGATTAGCAATCAGGGACCTAACACTCCCCTTACACCTGCCTGGCTGAGTATAAGGTTACTATAGGCTAATTTGCCACCCTGATTGAGTCTTTAGTTTTGGACTCTAGGTCTAGTCAGCTGTAGTCGGTTTGATCGAGTCTTGCATGAGTACTAGATCAGGGGTTTCATATCATCTACCATCTATACTTTTACTTGAATCCATGGACAATCTTGAAGTCCAGATTAAAGTCCTTGCTGACCAAATGGCCTAGATGTCTACCCAGTTAATTACCCAGATGACTCAGTTGACCCAGACCAATAGCCTCAACCCAACTCAACCTAGTGAAACCATAGAGCCCAACCCTAGGAGAACCCAATACTCTAACCCATATAGGGAGTCCAACTCTAGGAGGACCCAATACTCTGACCCATATAGGGAGCCCAACCCAAGGAGAACCCAATACTCTGACCCATATAGGGAGTCCAACCCTAGGAGGACCCCATACTCTGACCCATATAAAGAGTCCAACCCTAGGAGAACCCCTTACCATGACCCCTATTTGGAGCCCAACCCTAGGAGAGCAACTAGGTATGTTGTGTTGGTAGCACCTAAATTTTGTGATCCTGAGTGTGAGGATTATCTTGCTTGGGAAAGAGATATGGACGTGTATTTTGAACAAAATATGGGTTTCGATTCTGAATGATGTCAGTTCAAGTTTGCTAAAGCTAAGTTAGTTCACCAGGCCAGGTTAGACTGGGATAATGTTGAGAGCTTAGGCTAGAAGGCCGCGAACCCATAACTACCTGGAGTGATATGAAACTTGAACTAAGGAAAAAGTACCTATCCAAGTCCTATCAATCCAAGAGACCCACAACCTATAGGTCCTATGAATCCAAATCCTATGACCCCAGATCCTATAATTCCATGACCCATAGATCTGCACTCTTGTCCTATGAGCCCAAAGAGCCTATAACCCCTAGGTATCAGCCTAGTACTAGTCAAGTTTCCTCTAGTCAACTTGAATCCCATAGGATTAGTATCCCTAAATATGAACCCAGTAGGGAACCACTACCCCTTAGTCAACCTGAGCCAACTAGGAGTAGTGCCCAAAATCACAAACCAGGACCTAGCCAATTTTTCCTTAGTCGACCTTTCCCTACCATCCCTTTGATTGACAAGGCTTACATTAATGCGGAAGTGTATGAAGCTGATGTGAATTTAGCAGATGAGTATCAGGGAGAAGAGGACACACCTCTAGAAGTCCTAGAATTAGTTGACCCCGTAGGTACCCAGGTAGAAGCCAATCTAGAGTTAGTTGACCTTGACTATACCCAGCCTAAAGCTATAGTGGAAGAACAATTAGAGGAAAAGAACCTAGGTACTACTGCTAGAGCCTTACCTGAGGACACCATAAAGGAGAGCCAAATTATAGAGTCTATTCCTAAAATGCAAGAACCTGAAGAATTTATTAAGGACCTGATCTCTTTGAATCAGTACCCTCAGGATGAGCTTCCTCCTATAGTTTTCATTAAGGACCTCTTCCCTGAGATTAATAACCCATCCTTCCATTATGCAAACCCCATAGATATACAGCAACCTTGTAAGGTTAGCCTCATTAGTCTAGGTTTAGTCCCTGACATGCCTTCTTTTATCGTACTTTATCCAACTAACCTGGAATCTTTTTCTCTACCCTACCAGACTAATTCTGAACCCAGTTCCTATTTTCTACCCTTTCCAGACACTTCCAGCATTTCTAGGATCATTAGATTTCATTTAGCTGAGATTAGCATACTGCATGCATTCATCACACATGTTAGGTTTGCATTATACTTCTGGCATGCCCTATGGAATTTGCTAGGAGCCCATTGTAAGTTTTCATGTGCATGTCAAACTAGGGCCAAACCTAGAGAACCTATAATCTCTTAGGTTTAGGTCCAAAAGAGTTCAATAAAATTTCCTACTATAGGAATGCATAGTCAAGTCTGTTAGGTGTCAGTATGAGTCCTTTGCACATTTGTTAGGAGTCTACATGTGCCCAGCAGTTCACCACCTGCACTAATTTTGAAACAACTGGCTAATTCCCGAAGATGGACCAAAGAATTTGATGTAGTGGATTATATCTTGGTTAGGCTTAGGCCTAAAAGAAGCTTCATGCGTGCAGAGCCAGACCTTTTAAAGTGATAGAGAAGGTTGGATCAAATGCCTAGGTATTAAACTTGCCTTCGGATTTGGGCATTAGTTCTACCTTCAATATTACAGACCTGGTTGAGTACAGGGACCCGGCAGTGATACCTAGTGAGGCGATTGGACCTATCCCCTCCTATTGTGAGCGACCCTAACCCAGAGTGTCCACTAACAAACTTAGCCCGAGAGAGGAGAATGGATCGAGCGTATCCTGGACGATCAAGCCATCACGACCCAAGGGCCGTGGCTATCAATGCTTCCTGGTCCGATGGTAAGGCCAGCCAAAGTTGGACGATTCATGGATTTCTCGAGAGGACTTGCAGCGCCTCAACCCAGACCTCCTCGAGAGATATGTGAGCTAGCCTGATCTTCACTTGACAGGGTCGAGTTTCCTCCCACCCAAAGAGAATTGGTGGGGACACCAGAGGCACCGGAATAAGACAGAGGCTTTACAGCCCTCTGTGGATTACGTAGCCTATTTGAGTCCATTTTTAGTTTGTCATTTGAGTCTTTGAGTTGTTATTTTAGTTCAGTATTAGTCAGCTCATGTTGAGCTATTCCAATCCAGTGTTAGTCAGCTCATGTAGAGCTAGCCTGATCTTCACTTGACAGGGTCGAGTTTCCTCCCACCCCAAGAGAATTGGTGGGGACACCAGAGGCACCGGAATAAGACAGAGGCTTTACAGCCCTCTATGGATTACGTAGCCTATTTGAGTCCATTTTTGTTTGTCATTTGAGTCTTTGAGTTGTTATTTTAGTTCAGTGTTAGTCAGCTCATGTAGAGCTAATTTTATTTTTTTGAGTCCTGTTCAACCATATTGAAGACTCAAGACCACATCATACAAGTGAAGACCAAGTCCAACAGATTGAAGTCATGGAAGTATAGTCCAAGTCCAACCTAACTTGAAGATTTGAAGACCCCAGGAGGAAAATCAGAAATCCTGATTCCTTGCAGATGCCCTCCAGATGCCCAGATTCCCTTCCAGATGCCAAAGCATATTCATAAACCAGGGCATCCATGATTCCAGAGGTCCATCTGCATCCTAGCCCAATGAAATCAAGCCCAGGCACCAAGCCCAAGCCCTAAAGAAGCAAGATACCAGGGAATATTCCTGCTACCTAGCTACCAGGCCACCCCAGCTTCCAAAGGCCCAAACCCATGCACCCAAGCCCCTTTGGGCCAGCCCCTTGCTGCTCCTAGAAGCCCAACACGCCCCCCTAGGCATCCTTGGAGTGTTGACCAAGTCAAGAGAATTTTTAGGGATTTTTTTTATCTAATGTTTCCTTATTTTCTAGCTAGGGTTTGAGAGGGCAAAGGATTCTTATGTAATATCTAATGTACCCTTACTTGGAGCGCAAGATTAAGGGTCTATTTAAAGGACCCTAGTCTCTTGTATGAGGATTGATTTTGATATATGAATTAAACTTGAATTCTCTTCTATTGATTTGTGCTACCCTGCTTTGTGCTTAAGGGGTTTTATTGGTGCTTTCATCTTCCCGGTGTTGCAGCAGAATTCCTGCCGCCAACCATCCTTCTAGAGCCCTGGCCATCCCCTCCAAAACTCTTTTCCCTTTGCTATTTTCTTTTATTTTCTTCATCCCCTCTATGTTTTCTAACCCTGACAGGTCATTTGCAGGTCCCCGAGTTCCTACGAATCCAATGACTCTAGCCAAGCCTCAATCAGACCACCGAGCAGAAAGCCGGGTATCTACGGGTCTTTGGCTCAGTTTTCCAGGTCGCATCCATCGAGGAATGAGAGATCCCTTCGCTGCAATCTTCATCGGGCACTTTAGACATTGTCAGGTACACCCCATCTATCACCAGTAATTTTATTGTAGGAGAACTTGCCCTAACCGAGGCTTCTCAGCCCCGGCGATCCTTCTTTATTGCTTTTCTAGGTCCTAATCTGCATGCTTGACTTCTAAAATTCATATAGAATTCCCTACAACTTATTTTGATCCAATTTTTGGGATTTAATCACTTAGCTCCACATATAAAATACACAAAAATAATTGCATGCATATTAGTTCTGCATCACATTGGATCCACACTCAAGTCACCAGCCCAGCATCTGGACTTCTTTCATGCTGCCCAAGTCCTCCAGGAGAAGCACCCCAACATACCAGCCCATAAGAATTCATGAAGTGGTGCCCCAGGTGATGGGAGATGAATTTGATGAAATGAGTGTGTGGAGGTGTGATCTACTCACTTAGCATCATCATACAAAAATTTGAGCTCCAGATATGGCTAAAATTATGCATAGAAGAGATGAAAAACTTCAATCTGAAAACTAGGGGAGCAGAATTCTGAACACCCTTATGCAAGCTTTCTTTCAAGAAAATAAAAAGTTGGATCTAAGGGCATAGAATCTCTTAAACTAGGCTAAGCTACCTTAAAAAACCTCATATCCATGGATCAAGAGGGTCTTCTTCTCAACAATGAAGAGGATCAAAGCTTAAAATGGAAGGACAGCACTCATCACTCAAGAATTGAAATCTAGGGACAAGATCTACACTCCGTACTTGAAACTTACCTTTGGATCTAGGTCCTTGGCATGGAACCTTCATCATCAGCTTTAAACTATCAAGAAATACCTACAAATGATCCAAAGTAAGGTCTTGGTGATGAAGAATTGAAAGAAAATGAATGATTCAACAAAGGAAAGTGAGGGGATTTAAAAAAGGTTGCTGAATTTTTGGACAACACTTCCCTTTCTTCTTGGACTACTTGGATCCTAGGTAGAAAAGCTTGGAAATGGAACTAAGGCTTTTCAAACTCAAGGCACTCAGTCAAACTCAAACTCAAACTCAACACTCCAACTCAAACTTCAACAGAAACACTCAAAACTCCAAGGAGAACTCATGAACTCAAGTGAAAACAAATTAGCAAGCTTTCATTCAACTCAAATATTGCATGCCTTACAAGAGGAGGCCTTGGTCCTATTTATAGACCAAGGGCAGCTATAATGGGTGGCAAAAAAGGTAGATTAAGAAGCCAACTAATTTAGATTTAGTTGGTAACTAATTACATGATTAGTTCCTAATAACCAATCCTAATAAGATAATGTCCTAAAAGCTCCATGTGGTGCCATCTCCTTGAAACACTTGTCTTCATCCAATCCTTCCACATTTCCTTTTAAGTTTGGTCTTTCAATAGGTTCCAAAGTAGATGAATTCATCATAGCTTGGCCGGTCCAAAGATAGGCTTCAAGATAGATGATCTTCAATAAAGCTTGGCCGGCCCATGGACTTGTGAAAAGGGGTCTTCACTAGTTTTATTTGTTTGGCTCTAAGTGGACTTGAACACTCCATACTTGCTTCATCCAAATGGAATTAGGAGTCTTTAAGAGATGCTTTACAAAGTTGGATTTCTTCTTCATACATTTATGGGAACCTGAAAAAGATTGGACTAAAACAAAAGATTGTTAGTTTGTGGTTTCTTCCTCTTGCCAATGTCATCATTACCAGGCCCAAGTCCAAGTCCCTGGCATCCTCATTCCATCAGGCCATGATGCCCTTAGGCCTATTCTTACCTTTGGCTCCCCTCTAAGCCCAGTCCAAAAAGGTTGGAGCCCAACTCCAAGCCTAGCAGGGAGTGGAAAAGTCAAAGCAGCCCAAGAGAATTTCATCCCAGCCCAAGCCCATAATGAGCCCTTGACCAAGTCAAAGAAGGAGAAGAGTCCACTTCTAACTAGGATATTAAGTTTTATTTCTACTCAAATTGTGTGCTCCTAGTTCTAAGCAACTTTGTAATCCTTCTTCCTATCAAATTTTGTATTCCTATCCTAACTAGAAGAGGGCATGGGAACATCTATAAATACCCCACCCCTCCACCCTCTTGTAACTAATGATAAATTATTATAAATTGTTATGAATGAATTTCTCTTGAGTTTTTCTCAAAATTTTGAGTGAATTTATATGTGATTAAGGGTATCTATGTGATCCCTCCGAGAATCTGTGTGATCCCTGCACCCTACCTCCAAGTCACCAGCCTTCTTCGTCCCTTGGCCGCCCTCTTCAAACTTCTTCCTTCCCTTCTTCCTTCAGTGATTTAGCCTTCTTTTTCTTTGTTTTCTAACCTGTGATAGGTGATTTGCAGGCTCTCAAAGTTTGTAAATCTTAGAATTCCATCTGATTGGCTTTCGGGTCATTAGATTGAAAGCTGCGAATCTGCATGGTCGATAGCTTTATTTTCCAAGCTATATTCAGGAGTGACAAGAGAACTCTTCATGGATCAAACTTCAAATCTCTACCAGGTACACCCCCTAGACTCCCCCGGTAGTGGTATTATAGAAAAGCTTGTCCTAACCAGGGCTTCTTAGCCTTGGTGGTCCTATTTCTTCACTTTTTGGGTTTATTTCTGCATGCATGTGCTTCAAATTTTTTATAGAATTCTCTACTTAATATCTTAGCTTGAAATTTGGGATACAAACTTCTAAATTAATGCCTAACAATAAAAAAATAACTAGCATGCATGAATAGTCTCACATCAGTTTGGTATCAGAGCTAGTTTAGGATAGCTTGCATCTTCAACAAAATCACAAAAACATTCATTGCTATTTTTTCTGCATCTTGTCATCTACAGTAGGTAACTGAGTTTTGGTCTATTTTATCATCCTAGAAATTTTATTTTTTATTGATATTTTCATGACATACTCTCTATTTAGTCTTGATAATTATCATAATTTTTAATCATTTTTACCAAAACAAAAAAATGTAAAATTTTTAAATCTTAGAAACCCTAATAGAAACCCTAAACTTCTGCACATAGTCTAAAAACCCTAGGTTTTGTATCATCATCCAAATTTTATCTACATGAAATTTGATAAAGATCATACTTACTATTCATACTCTATCTTGAAATTTTTTTGATTTTTTTCTATGTCAAAAACTGAACCAAATTTTGTATCGAAACAAACCTTAATTTCTATTCTACATTCTTGATCAAAACAAATATAATCAACTTCCAAACCCTACCTCACCCAAGCCCTAATTTTGTTTGATAATTTAATCAAATTAAATTTAATTTGACACCTCATAAAAAGACAAAAAAATATTTTATTTTCTAATTATTATTAGTAGCATTAGGCCTTATTGAGTGTCATCATTTCATCTAATCAATATTAAGGGCAATTTCCTCTCCCAGATCAGGGCAGGATTTCATCACCTGTCTTGGGCCCAAACAACCACCCAGCATCAAAACCCAAGCCTTAATTAAAATTATTTAGCAACCTAATTGCTCTAGAGAGCTTAGAGACATCAACAAGTTGGGTCCGAATTGTGTGGGCCAACTAGTGCACCTAACTCTCCAACAATTATTGAAAACTAGTGTCTAAGGCTAGAGGTCCAAAGGCAAACATCCTAAGTGGACTGGTGGTTTCTAATTAAGACCCTGTCATAGGAAGAGGGAGCCTCCCACCACCCCATCTCTTACTTGGCCAGTAGAAGGATTAGTTGGTGAGTTAAGTGTATGTTGAGTAGACCCATTCAATTTTGGCTCTAGGTCTAGCAAACTGTAGTCCATTTTCCACTTGTGTGCTTGATTGCATCATACTAGCTTATTTGATTGATTGCATGACCACTAGGTTAGGAACCCAATACCAACTGTCTAAAACCCAACCAAGCTCAACCATGGAACCCAATTTTGAAACATTCATGAAATCCCTTACTGATCAGTTAACCCAACTAAACTAAACAAATGCCCAATTAACCACCCAGATTAACCAGTCCAACACCCAATCCCAAAACCAGTTTGCCCAAATGAACCATAAACATGACTAATCCAATACCCAATTGACCACCTAGATGACCCAATTGAATCTTAGATTTGACCAAATGACCCAATCAAAAAACCAAGCAACAAATAGGCTTGACCAATTAACCAATAGGTTTTACCAGGTAGAGAAACAAATAAGAAACCTAGAGAAAACCCCTGAGACCCATATCAGACCTAAACATGAGCCTGACCTTAGGACCTCATGTCCCGCACCTCCCAACTCTAAGAGAGCCCAATACCCTGACCCATACAATGAGCCCAAGAGATCCATAACCTATAGATCTGAGCCCAAATCCTATGACTCTAGATCCTATAACTCTAAATCCTATGACTGTAGACCTATGATTCTAGAACTTAGGCACCCAGATCCTCTGAACCAAGATCTTATGTACCTATGTCCTATGAGTCTAGTGAATCCATAACCCATAGATCTGAACCCACATCTTATGAGTCCAGTACTAGGCCAGTTGCCCTTAGCCAACCCGAATCTGATAGGATTAGTACCTATGGGTATAGCCCAGTTTCTCCTAGTCAACTTGAATCCCATAAGACCAGTACCCTTAGATATGAGCCTAGTGTTAGTCCACTTTCCTTTAAACCCTTTAGGACTAGTGCCCCTAGCACAGGAGCAGATCCTAACCGGCCTAACCCAAGCTAACCACAGCCCAGTACCACTATGGCCCATAGGGAAGATAGAGGCAAGTTTGTAAAGGTTCAGAAGAGTTCCAATCCCATGAGAGTGTGTTTTACATGTCGCAAACCAGGCCATTTTGTTAGCCAGTGTCTAGTCAGTGCCCTACACTTAGGTGATCTAGATGAGGATGAGTCTGAACCCATTATTGAGCCTGAAGAAGAGGTATATAAGGTTGATCCAAGTATGGTAGAGGAGTATGAAGATGATGAGCCTATTGAAGATTTAGAGAAAGAAACTCTTGAGCCCATTGATGAATCTAAAGAAGACATTAATGAGTTGAGCCCAGTAGAGATACTTGTAGAAAACCTAAAATTAGTTGACCCAGTAGATACCCAGGTAGAAGCCAACCCAAAGTTAGTTAACCCTAACCATACCCCGATAAAAGTCAACCCCATGGTAGTTGACCCAGACCACACCCAGATTGAACCTATAGTGGAAGACCGACTAGAGGAACAGAACCTGGATACTGCTACTAGAGTTCTACCAGAGGAGACACTTGAAGAGAATCCAATTATAGAGCCTAGTCCTAAAAGCCAAGTGGAAATTATTGAGGATATGATTTCTTTAATTCGGTACCCTTAGGAGGAGTTCACCCTTTCAATCCTAGTTCAAGATCTCTTCTCAGAACTTGTTAAGCCATCCATCCATAGCAAGGACTTTTTCTTGCGCATAGATATAACCCAATGTTCATACATTAAGGTCAGTCTCATTAGCCCATAACTAGTCTTTGAATCTCCTTCCTATTTCCTACCCTTCCCTGAGTCGTCTCATATTTCTAGAACCACTAGATTGCATTTTGTAGAAGTAAGCAAAATGCATACATTCATTATGCATGTTAGGTTTGCATCTTACTTCTGGCATACCCTATGGCATTTACTAGAAGTTCATTGTAAATTTTCATGTGCATGTCAAACCAATGTCAAACCTAGAGATCCTAAATTCTATTAGGTTTAGACCCAAAAAGTCTAATAAATTTCCTTCGATAGGAATGCCTAGTCGAGTCTATTAAGTGTTGGATTTGAGTCTAGTAAGTCCCTAGACGTAATTCATCTATCCACACCTGCACTGACCTTCGCATAGCTTTTGCATCAGGACATTAGCCAAAAGATTAATTTAAGTAATGAAATCTATAAAAACTAGCTAATTCTCGAAAGAAAGCCAAGGAATTTAATGTAGGAAATTCTGTTATGGTTATGAAGCTTCATGCTTGCAGAGTTGAACCCTTTAGAGTGATAAAGAAAGTGGAACCCAATGCCTATGTGCTTGATCTGTCCCTGGATTTAGGCATTAGCGCTACCTTCAATATCACGGACTTAGCTAAGTATAGGGAACCGGCAGTGATTCCTAATGAGATTTTTGGACCTACTCCATCCTTTGAGAGCGAACCTAACCAAGAATGTCCACCTATAAATTGGTCGGAAAGAGGAATATGGATCGAGTGTATCCTGGACGATCAAGCTATCATGACCCGGGGCTGTGGCTATCAACGCTACCTGGTCCGATGGCATAGTCGATTAGAATCTGGCAATTCATGGATTACTCGAGAGGACCCACAGCACCTCCACCAAGACTTACTACAAGCACCACACTAAACTATACTCGACAGGGTCGAGTTCCTCCCACCCCGGAAGAATTGAAGGGGACATCAGGTCAACCCTAGTTCACTATGGGTCCCTGAGTTTGAGTCCCTTAGCTATGATTCAAATTGTCACTGAGTCTAATAATCTAGTTAGGTTAGCCCTTTGAGTCCTTTATTTGGGCCTTGAGTTTTGTTTTCAGTCCTTGTTATACTTGAGTCCTGTATTTAGAGTCGACTCATACCATTAGGGTTTATGAGTCAAGATTTTGGTTATGTTCAGCTCAATTGAACTAAGTTGGTTGAGTCAGTTCATTATGAGTATTTGTCATTTTAAGATTTTGTATCAATTTGAGTCCTGTAATAATGTGAGTCGATTAAATTCACTAAGTCCTTTGAGTCCTGAGTTCAATTGAGTCCATTTGTATTATTCAGCCTACTTTGAGTCTTGTCAATTAGGCCCATTTGAGTCATGTAATTACTTTCATTCAAGTCATATTCAAGAGGAGACCATTAGACCCACACTCAAGTCACCAACCCAGCATCTAGACTTCCTTCATGCTGCCCAAGTCCTCCAGGAGAAGCACCCCAGCATACTAGCCCACAAGAATTCATGAAGTGGGACCCCAAGCCCAAGTCCAAGTCACTGGCATCCTCATTCCATCAGGCCATGATGCCCTCAGGCCTATTCTTACCTTTGCCACCCCTCCAAGCCTAGTCGAACAAGGTTGGTGCCCAAGTCCAAGCCCGGCAGGCAGTGGAAAAGTCAAAGCAGCCCAAGAGAATTTCATCCTAGCCCAAGCACATAAGGAGCCTTTGACCAAGTCAAAGAAGGAGAAGAGTCCAATTCTAACTAGGAGATTAAGTTTTATTTCTACTCAAATTGTGTACTCCAAGTTCTAAGCAACTTTGTAATCCTTCTCCCTATCAAATTTTGTTTTCCTATCCTAACTAGGAGAGGGCAGGGGAATATCTATAAATACCCCACCCCTCCACCATCTTGTAACTAATGATCAACTAATATGATTTACTATGAATGAATTTCTCTTGAGTTTTTCTCAAAATTCTAAATGAGTTTCTGTGTGATTAAGGTATATGTGTGATCCCTCCAGGAATCTGTGTGATCCCTACGCCCTGCCTCCAAGCTACCAGCCTTCTTCATCCCATGGCCGCCCTCTTCAAACTACTTCCTTCCCTTCTTCCTTTAGCAATTTAGCCTTCTTTTTCTTAGTTTTCTAACCTGTGACACGTGATTCACAGGTCCCTCAGAGTTTGCAAATCCAAGGATTCCATCTGACCAACTTTCGAGTCACCGGATTGAAAGTTGAGAATCTGCAGGGTCAATAGCTTTTTTTTTCATGTCGCATCCGGGAGCGACGAGAGAACTCTTTGATGTGGGCATCAAGGTTTGACTTGAGCCCGTCAACCTTCGGGGGATCTCATATTAGGGTTCTATTTTTATCGAGTCCTGTAATAAGGCTATAAGCCTAAAACCTATTCCTTTTTTTTTGAGTTATGTCTGACCCATTAGGTCAAACTAAGTCCTGTATCGAGTCGAGTCTAAGTCTGAGTCTCAGTATGAGTCCTTTGTAAGCCTGGGTCTCAATTTTGTGCCTTTTTGGACCCAAACCTGGAGGGAAGCCTAGTCAGCTCAAGGCCTACCTTATCTGTTTATGTGGCGCACTGAGGTGATGACATGTGGTTTGTTTTGGGCGCCCAAGAGGGGGGACCACTCACATGATCCATGCCCCCTTCCCCTCCCCTCTTCAAGCTCTCTTCCAATCTAGGATGGGCGGTCATGGAAAGAAGTTTCAAATCCCTTGATGCATGCCTCCACTCAAGACTCCTTCCATAAAGAAGTCAAGCAAGAAAGGCATCCTCCATTCTCCAAGTGGAAAGAAGTTTCAAATCCCTTGATGCATGCCTCCACTCAAGCCTCCTTCCATAATGAAGTTAAGCAAGAAAGGCATGATCCCTTGATGCATGCCTCCTTCGCCTGAGGGCGTCGCGTGGTGAGAGGCCACATTCCTTCGCCTAAGGGTGTCGCGTGGTTAGAGGCGACATTCCTTCATCCTCCGGGATGTCACGGGGTGCGAGGTCCCAAGCTATCCTTTCAACTTCGGATCCCTCCAGGCGCCGGGCTCGAAACCTTCCCAAACCCTAACCCTACTTCTACTTCACTACTCCTCAACTCTCCATTGATTATGTCGTGGATTTGTTTTCAGGTCTTTCTAGGTACCACGGGCATCGGAGACGTTTCACTTCACCTTCACGATCACGTAACCTGGTGGCTGGTGCCATCGCGGGTACCGACTGCTCGGGCATCCAGGCCGCATCCACCAAGTGAGAGCGATCTCGTCATCGGGTGTGACAAGCATGGAGGTTCGTGCCTATTTCTCCCAGGTAAGGTATTGTTTGGCGAGCTAGTCCTACCGGGGTTTCTCAATCCCGGGGTCCTGTTCTCCATCCCTACTCTCTAGAGATTCTACCTGCTGGCATTGGTTTCATTGTTACAATTTATCCTATGTTTGCCCCTTTGTTCATCTTCGGGAATCAAGATAAAACCCTAAAAGAAAACAAGATATAACCACCTTAGCATCATCTTTCTCATCCACCATCATCCTCATCCTTTTCTTTTTTCCGCATCATTCTTGGTATCAGAGCCTAGGCTAGGACTAGTGCTCTTGCATTTAGTTTCTGCATTCTGTCCAGTTCGTAATTAGTCTGCTATTTTAATTTTTTATTTTTGTTTGAATCTCTGTTTTGTTTCATTTTTCTTTTGATGGATCTATTGCATTTATAGGATTTTTTTATTATTTTCTCATATTTTATTTCAGCCTGTAGAAATTCTACAAGCCAAAATACCACCTGAGAAAATCTCAGGCCTGCAGTTTTAGCAAGCATCTCTTTCTTGTCTCATTTTGTTAGTTCATATATTTAGTTCATGTTTAGATTTTTACATTTTGCTTAGCATCCATACATCTGAAATACACAAAAATATAAAAACAAAAAAAAAAAATTTAATCATTTTCTTGGACATTTGTGTGCATACATTGTTCATAATACACCTAAGGGCAACAAGTTAACATAGGGTCAGGAGTTCATAACTTGTCCCTAGCCCAAAAACCACCACCCGGCATTTCGAACCCTAGCCATTAACTAAAATTAATTAGACGTTAATCTGCTCTAGTGAGCTGGGGACACCCACGAAGTCGAGTAAACCCAAGTGTCGGGCCAAGCTAGATTGCTTGGAAGTGTGTGCTTGTGTAGCTGGTGTCTAGGCAAGCGGTTCAGGGACTAGATCCTGAAGGGAAGTGGGTTGGTTCGCTTACCTGGCCAATTGCAAGATTGGTGTCTAGGCAAGCAAAGAGGAACCTCTACTAACCTTACACTTACTTGGCCAGGTGCCAAGTTACTACTACCAGGTTCGTCTTCTTGACTTTTCATTTGGTGAGATCTCCTATGTCTAGCACACCGTAGTACCATTTTGTGTGTTTGCATGTGCACTAGATCAGGAGCCCTTTTTCACCCACCGTCTCCAACCCCTATCGAAGACATGGACCAACTTCGTGTTGAGCTTGCAGCCATGAACGAATCCCTGACTCGAGCCATAACTCAGTTAAGCACCCGGTTAGATGATAAGCTTGATCAAGTAGAGGCGGGACTCATACCTTTAGAAGAAAATGCTAAGCCCCAATCTGAAGCCGCTAGGCTCCGTGAGCATTTCCAGAGAGCTCCCGCCTATAGAAGACCAGAGCCTTTTAGGAACCAAAGCCACATCCCCGGATCCACCCAAGGTTATAGCCGGCTTACCCAAGTCGACCAAGCCCGAACCGATCTGACCCCAGTCGACCAAGCGTAGCCCAACCTAGTCCTAGTCGTCCCAGTCTAAATCGACACCAATACAGTAGAGAGGACAAGGGTAAGGCTATTGAAGTCCAGAGGAGACCCGATCCCCAAGGTAACAACTATAGGTGTCATAAACCTGAGCATCTTGCCAGTCAGTGCACCGCCCCTGCCCTACTTATAGATGAACCGATTGAAACTGAACCCAAACCCATTGAGGAATCAAAGAAGAAAAGATTAGACCCCTTCTGTGAGTTTGAGGAAGTCATATATGAGCCTGACATAAGCTTGATTAATGAATATGAAGAAGAAGAAGAATGTGAGGAGGTATCGCCTAATAATTTAATTGATCAGCTCCCACCTGATGGAATCATTAAGGATACCCCAGAACTTAGCAAGGACCCAAATGGTAATCCTGAATCCACTATAGACCTTGAAGCAGAACTGACCAAGCCAGGATCAAACGAAGTAGATGAAGGTATAGATTCTCAAGATGAATGTTACGAAGACCTTCCCGAAAGCCCTCCACAATCTAGGAGCATCCCGCCTACCCAAGGACTTGCACCTATCGATCCTCCTAGTACTAACAATGAGGTTAAGATGAGCACACCTTTAGACCTTCATTCATACTTTAAGGTCAGTAGCCTAAACCTTGAACCAGTCCTTGAGTCTCCTCCTTATTTTCTACCCTTCCCTGAGCCTTCTCACATTTCTAGAGCCATGGGGTTACCTTTTGTTGAAATCACCAAAATGCATGACTCCGTAGAGCCCACCCCTTTTGCCATCTACTTCTGGCACACCTTATGGCATTTGTTAGGGACCCACTGTGAATTTTCTTGTATCTTTCAGACTAGGGTCAAGCCTAGAGAACCAATGGTCTAGTAGGTTTAGGCCCTAGGACTCCAATAAATTCCTGCCACTAGGAATACCTAGTTTAGTTTGCTTTCGTATCTACTTGAGTCTCAGAATCTGCATGAACACTTGCATTGCATACTAGGGACATGCCTATGAAAAAAATAATTTAATCATATAAAAAGCTGGCTGATTCCCGAAAGCGAAATAAAGAATTTAACATAGGAGATTTTGTAATGATTAGGCTCAGGCCTGAACGGTTTCCTCCGGGAACCATTAAGAAGCTACATGCTCGTGGAGCGGGTCCCTTTAGAGTAATTAGGAGAATGGGCCCCAATGCCTATGTGCTAGAGTTACCTCCGGACTATGGAATTAGCTCGACTTTCAATATCTCTGACCTAGTCGAGTATAGGGAGCCTGCACAAATACCTAGCGAGCCATTTGGGCCTGATTTTTCTTTTGAGAGTGAACCTGAACCTGAGTGTCCACCTCTAAATATGCCTGAAAGAGGAGAGCGGATCGAGCATGTCCTGGATGACCAAGCAATCACCACCCGGGGCAAAGGCTACCAATGTTACTTGGTCCGATGGCAAGGTCGACCCAAATCTTGATGACTCTTGGATCACCCAGGAAGACTTGCAATGCATCGACCCTGACATCTTGGAGAAGTACCAAAGCTAAATCAACCTCCACTCGACAGGGTCGAGTTTCTCCCACCCCGGAAGAATTGATGTGGGCATCAGGGTTTGACTTGAGCCCGTCAACCTTCGGGGGATCTCAGATTAGGGTTCTATTTTTATCGAGTCCTGTAATAAGGCTATAAGCCTCAAACCTATTCCTTTTTTGTTTTGAGTTATGTCTGACCCATTAGGTCAAACTGAGTCCTGTATCGAGTCGAGTCTCAGTCTGAGTCTCAGTATGAGTCCTTTGTAAGCCTGGGTCTCAATTTTGTGTCTTTTTGGAGCCAAACCTGGAGGGAAGCCCAGTCAGCTCAGGGCCCACCTTATCTGTTTATGTGGCGCACTGAGGTGATGACATGTGGTTTGTTTTGGGCACCCAAGAGGGGGGACCACTCACATGATCCATGCCCCCTTCCCCTCCCCTCTTCAAGCTCTCTTCCAATCTAGGATGGGCGGTCATGGAAAGAAGTTTCAAATCCCTTGATGCATGCGTCCACTCAAGACTCCTTCCATAAAGAAGTCAAGCAAGAAAGGCATCCTCTATTCTCCAAGTGGAAAGAAGTTTCAAATCCCTTGATGCATGCCTCCACTCAAGCCTCCTTCCATAAAGAAGTTAAGCAAGAAAGGCATGATCCCTTGATGCATGCCTCCACTCAAGCCTCCTTCCATAAAGAAGTCAAGCAAGAAAGGCATGGTGAAGACATCAAGCCTCCATTCATGCCTTCTACCAAAACCAAGCAACCCAAAGAGGGAAGTCAAGGTGCAACTCCCCACTCCAAGCCAAGATTCATGCCAATCCAAGCTGGTCGGCCAAAGAAGTCCTCCAAATTTTGGGCGCCAAGTATAATGGGGTAGTTTAAATTTCAAAGTGCTCTTGGGTGCCTATTTAAAGGACCCAAACCCCTCTTGTAAAGAATTTAATTGATGATTAATGAAAGAAAGCTTGTGTGTTCCATCCTCTTCTTCAATCCTTGTCTCTTAGACTATGTTGAGTGAGAGCTTCCTTCGTCCTCCGGGACGTCGCGTGGTGAGAGGCCACATTCCTTTGCCTGAGGGCATCGCGTGGTGAGAGGCCACATTCCTTTGTCCTCCGGGACGTCGCGGGGTGTGAGGCCCCAAGCTATCCTTTCGACTTTGGATCCCTCCATGCGCCGGGCTCGAAACCTTCCCTAACCCTAACCCTACTTCTACTTCACTACTCCTCAACTCTCCATTGATTTTGTCGCGGATTTGTTTTCAGGTCTTTCCAGGTACCAATGGCATCGGAGACGGTTCACTTCACCTTCATAATCACGTAACCTGGAGGTTGGCACCATCGCGGGTACCAACTGCTCTGGCAGGTCTTTCCAGGTACCACGGGCATCGGAGATGGTTCACTTCACCTTCACAATCACGTAACCTGGAGGCTGGCGCCATCGCGGGTACCAACTGCTCGGGCATCTAGGCCACATCTGCCAAGTGAGAGCGATCTCGTCATCGGGTGCGACAAGCGTGGAGGTTCGTGCCTATTTCTCCCAGGTAAGGTATTGTTTGGCGAGCTAGTCCTACCGGGGTTTCTCAATCCCGGGGTCCTGTTCTCCATCCCTACTCTCTAGAGATTCTACCTGCTGGCATTGGTTTCGTTGTTACAATTTATCCTATGTTTGCCTCTTTGTTCGTCTTCGGGAATCAAGATAAAACCCTAAAAGAAAACAAGATATAACCACCTTAGCATCATCTTTCTCATCCACCATCATCCTCATCCTTTTCTTTTTTTCGCATCACTCTTCATGGATCGAACTTTGAATCTCTGCCAGGTACACCCCTAGACTCCTCTGGTAGTGGTGTTGCAGAAGAGCTAGTCCTAACTAGGGCTTTTTAGCCTTGACGGTCCTGTTTCTTAACTTTTAGGGTCTATTTCTGCATGCCTGTGCTTCAGTTTTTCTATAGAATTTTCTACTTAATATCATGGCTTGAAATTCAGGATACAAACTCCTAACTTAATACCTAACAACAAAAAAATAACTAGCATGCATGAATAGTCCCACTTCAACCCTGCCAAGACTTTTCAACCTGTTAATATTATTTGTAAATCATGAAAACATGGCAGAGATGGTTTCAGTTTTTTCCATCTTGAATAATTCATAGCTATGTACTAGAAGATTGATTTTGGAGATCTTTACTTGGGATGTTCCTTCATGGGTCACTTCGAGTTTATCCCAGATTTCTTTTGTAGATGAGCAAATAGAAATTCGGTTGAACTCGTTTGCATCCAAAGTACAACATAGTAAATTCATGGCTCTGGCATTCAATTCCTCCATTTACATATCGTGTTCATCCCAATCATCTTCAGGTTTTGGGACATCCATGCCATCAATTTTAATCATGGGTATTTGTGGACCCTTAAGAATGACCTTCCATAACTGAAAATCTACTGCTTGAATGTATATCTTCATTCTAGCTTTCCAGTATGAATAATTCATGCCAGTGAACAGTGGAGGTCTATTAGTAGATTGGCCTTCGACCAAAGAAGTACTAATGGGATAAGTGATGGGGACCGAGAGTCTATTTTATTTTATTTTATTTTAATCCATTAGTCCTGAGTCACTTGTACTAATGTGAGCCAATTGAGTCGTGTAATAAAGTGAGACAATTGAGTCCAGTTGAGTCCACTTAGTTAGGTCCAGTCATTTTTAGTCCAATCGAGTCCAATCGAGTCCATGTAGTTTTCATTAATGCCAAGATCAAAGAGGAGAGTAAGCAGACTAGGAGATTCATCAAGCCCCCCCAACCAGAGCTAGCCTTCATTTACTTGGGCCCTTTCATGCCGCCAAGCCCACAAGAGAGAGCTCCAAACTAAGACAAAGGCCCACTGTTGACCAGGTCCACCAGGGTTTCTTGGCCCACAAGTCAGGGCTTTTTAGGCCTCAAGTCATGTACCCTGGGGTGAATCTATAAATACCCCACCCCCTCTTATATTTTTTTTGGAAGGCCATGGATTAATGAAATAATATTGAGTTTTCTTCGCTTGCTATGTGCATGCTGAGTGCCCATGCTGTGTGCATGCTGTCTGCCCTAGGTTATCTGTGTGATCTCTATTTTTCTGTGTGAAGGGTATCTATGTGATCCCTCAGGATTTTTGTGTGATCCCTGTGCTGTGTGCTTTGTCCTTGACATTGCTGTGTGCTTTGTCCTTCTAAGGGGAATCTGTGTGAACCCCATCCTGCTACTACCTTCTTGCACCCTACCACTGCCCCCAAATCTCTAAACCTACCCCAATCCCCTGGTGACTTCTACGCTCGCCAACGATCCTACCCCCGATCTCCATCCCTCATCAACTTGGTATCAGAGCTAGAGGATTAGGGTTTTCTCTTCCTCCCCAGCTCCACATCCTTCCTCCCATCTAGATCCCCCTCACCTGCCCTACCATTTTCTCTCTCCCCTTATTCTTTGTTTCTTCTTCTCTCCTCTTCCCCTAACCTTCTTCCTCCCACTGGTATGTCTGAGAATAGAACCCCTCATCACCCAACCAACAGCCAACTTGTTTGTCTCCAAACAAGGTCATCTCATCATCAACCGTTGGCCTCCCCATGCACTTCCTTCATCACCAGTCGAGGTCCATCTCAGAACCTCCGACGTCACTGCCGACTCTGCTGCTTCCCTCCCATCTAGAAAGTCAGAGTAGCCAAGGCAAGCGATGCCATCCCACCTTCACAACGCCTGTGCGATGCCTTGGCCTCCTTCCTTGTTGTTGTCAGGCTTTTCCCACCACCGTCCGACTGCCTCCCACCACTGATCACATCTTTCCCACACCATCCGAACTTGATTCCCCAGCATCAGTGAGCATCGATCAAGTTCGAGTGCACCGTCGCCTCCATTGATGCCGATCCAGAAGTTCCCACCCCCGCCTCCTCCTTCCATTGGTCTGATTCGGCCCTCTTCGACCATGCCGGCATCCTTTCTGCTGCCAACGATGCTGCTAGACCTCCCTTTCTCTAGTGACCACTCCTTCTTCGAGACCACTGACTGCCATCTCCCTCTTCAGATCCATCGAAAACAACCACAGCAATCCAGCCCATCCTCCATCAACGGAATCATCCCATCATCCCTACTCCCATGCTGGAAACCGATGACCACTGGAAACCCAATCCATCGCCTGATTCACCGCCATCCTTAGGCCTCGGATCGAAGCTTCCACAGCCACTTGAGCCCACCCCTTCGTGCCTTCCCACCCTAATCCCTAGAAACCCCTGTGCCGTGGGTTCGTGCGATGCCCCCCCACCAGATTTCTGCCCTGCTCCCCATCAGCCATCCGTCCCCTCCGCCTGCAACCAGAGACAACCGATTCGACCACTGTGTCTCATCAGATCCTTGCCTCTATTCCACATCTTCAGACCATGAAGAAGGAAGAAGCTAGCACATGAACATGAAAGCTTCACACTCTTCAAAGCACACACTTCTCAAAGTACATGGATCTCAAAGCAGTCCCAAAGATGGTGAAGCATGGATCCCAGAGCTACACAGATTTCAAAGTCTCCTAAATTTCAGAGATGCACAAATTTCTGAGTTGCACAGTTCTCAAAGTAGAGCCCCCTCTTTATTCCAAGTTTATTTGGGTATATTTGGGTTTATTTGATTATGCCTATTTTATGGATATGTCTTTTTTGATATGCTTGGATTCGGTCCAATCAAAGCCCCCGCTAAGCATGACTCGACAGAGTCGAGTTCTCCCCACTCCAAGAGAATGATGAGGACCGAGAGTCTATTTTATTTCATTTTATTTGAATCCATTAGTCCTGAGTCACTTGTACTAATGTGAGCCAATTGAGTCCTATAATAAATTAAGACAACTGAGTCCAGTTGAGTCCACTTAGTCAGGCCCAGTAATTTTTAGTCCAGTTGAGTCCAATCGAGTCCATGTAGTTTTCATTCATGTCAAGATCTAAGAGGAGAGTAAGCAGACCAGGAGATTCACTAGGCCACCCTAACCAGAGCTGGCCTTCATGCACCTGGGCCCTTTCATGCCGCCAAGCCTATAAGAGAGAGCTTCAGTCCAAGACAAAGGCCCACTATTGACCAGGTCCACTAGGATTTCTTGGCCCACAAGTCAAGGTTTCTTAGCCTTCAAGTCATGTACCCTAGGGTGAATCTATAAATACCCCACCCCTTTTTATATTATTTTTGGAAGGCCATGGATTAATGAAATAATATTAAGTTTTCTTCCCTTGCTGTGTGCTTGCTGTGTGCCCTAAGGTATCTGTGTGATCCCTATTTTTTTATGTGAAGGGTATCTGTGTGATCCCTCAGGGTTTCTGTGTGATCCCTGTGCTATGTGCTTTGTCCTCGACATTACTGTGTGCTTTGTCCTTCCAAGGAGAATCTGTGTGAACCCCATCCCTGCTACTACCTTCTTGCACCCTACCGTTACCTCCAAATATCTAAACCTACCCTAATCCCCAGGTGGCTTCTATGCTCTCCAGCGATCCAACCCTCGATCTCTGTCCCTCGTCAATAAGCCATCAATCTTTACTCTAATTAAGTTCAGAGACTCTGCTCTAATACCAGTTGTTGCCCAGGTGGCTTTCCTAAGAGGGGGGTGAATTAGAAATTTAAAAAATTAAATAGATATGTTCTCTTTTAAATCTACTTTAGTGGTAGGTGCTGTGTTTCAAATAAGTAAAAGCAGAAGCAGACAAAAATAGAAAAAGCATAATGCAAACAAAGCAAATTATAATGGTTCGGAGCAACCTCACTCTTATGTACACTACCCAAGATACCATTTGGGATTTCCACTATATTCACCTCTGGAATACAGTCGGATTGTTTTACCAGTTCACAGTCCAAACTTAACTTGGTTTTTCAATGGGGTCACCAAGAACCCAACACTTGGTTTTACACAGGATCACCAAGAATCCAACACATGGTTTTATACAGGCTAACCAAGAACTTACACTTAGTTTTGAATAGGCTAACCAAGAACCTATTTGGTTTTTAAACCTGCTCACCAATAACCCAACAACTCACAAAAGAGTTAAAGAAAATAAGTAAGAAGATGACAAACTAATGTTATCTGATGGTTGCCGATGCAGCTCGAGAAAAGCCTTCTTAATTATACTTTAATGCTCTTTAGTGGCTTCTTCAACTTCTTCAATATATGCTTCAAGCTTTAGATGAGAGTTGGTGAAGTCCTAAAGATTGACTTGAATGCTCTATTTAGTGCTCGTTTGCTCACAAGCTCATTTAATGTTCAACTAAGCATTAGCTTCTTCAAAAGTTATCCCAATCTCTCATTTATAGAGTCTTGTACTCTTCTCAAGTGGATATAGTCATTATAGACTATTTGGTGGGGACACCGGAGGCACCAGAATAAGATAGAGGCTTTTCAACCCTCTATGAATTGATCAATAATTTATGAGTCCATCTGTAATAAGGGCTTAGCCCATCTAAGTCCATTTTAGTTGTTATTTGGGTGTTTTGAGTTTCAGTTCTGTACTAGTCAGCTCATGTTGAGCTAGTTCAGTCCAGTGTTAGTTAGCTCATGTCGAGCTAATTTTATTTTTTTGAGTCCTATTCAACCATATTGAAGACTCAAGACCACATCATACAAGTTAATACCAAGTCCAACTAGATTGAAGACATGGAAGTATAGCCCAAGTCCAACCCAGCTTGAAGATTTGAAGACCCCAGGAGGAAAATTCAGAAAACCCTGATTTCTTGCAGATGCCCTCCAGATGCCCAGATTCCCTTCCAGATGCCAAAGTATATTCATAGATAAGGGCATCCATGATTCCAGAGGTCCATCTGCATCCTAGCCCAAAGAAATCAAGCCCAGGCGCCAAGCCCAAGCCCCTAAGAAGCAAGATACCAGGGAATATTCCTGCTACCTGGCTACCAGGCCACCCCAGCTTCCAGAGGCCCAAACCCATGAGCCCAAGCCCCTTTGGGCCGGCCTCTTGCTGCTCCTAGAAGCCCAACATGCCCCCCTAGGTGTCCTTGGAGTGTTGGCCAAGTCAAGAGAATTTTTAGGGATTTTTTCTACCTAATGTTTCTTTATTTTCTAGCTAGGATTTGAGAGGGAAAAGGATTCTTATGTAAAGACTTATGTGCCCTTACTTGGAGCACAAGGTTAAGGGTCTATTTAAAGGACCCTAGTCTCCTGTATGAAGGGAGATTTTGATATATGAAATAAACCTTGAGTTCTTCAATTGCTTTGTGTGATTACCCTGCTGTGTGCATAAAGGGGTTTGAGAGTTCTTCTTCCCGGTGTTTGCATCCGTCTTCCTGCTGCCAACCATCCTTCCAGCTCCCTCCAAAACTTTCTTCCCTTTGCTATTTTCCTTTATTTTATTGATCTTCTTTGAGTTTTCTAACCCCTAACAGGTTGTTTGTAGGTCCCCGAGTTCCTACGAATCCAACGACTCCAGCCAAGCCTTAATTAGACCACCGAGCAGAAAGCCGGGTATCCGCGGGTCTTTGGCTCGATTTTCCAGGCCGCATCCATCGAGGAATGAGAGATCCCTTCGCTGTGATCTTCACCAGGCACTTCAGACATTGTCAGGTACACCCCCTCTACCTCCAGTCTTTTTATTGTAGGAGAACTTGCCCTAACCGAGGCTTCTCAGCCCCGGCGATCCTTCTTTAGTACTTTTCTAGGTTCTAATCTGCATGCTTGGCTTCAAGAATTCATACAAAATTCACTACAACTAATTTTGATCTGAAATTTGGGAATTAACCACCTAACCCCATATATAAAACATACAAAAGGAATTGCATGCATATTAGTCCCCCATCATTTGGTATCAGAGCTTAGATTATGGCTTGTTTTCTATAATTTTTAGTCCATATATGCTTTATTATTTGAATTATTTTTCCCTAATGAAAACTCCAAAAATTTTGAAATTTGTTTTTCTAGATTCACCATAATTTACAATAATTGTAATAATTTTTTCAGAATTTATTATGTCTTGTGAATTTTCTTCAAGCCAAAATACAGCCTGCAAATTTTCTGCTCTATTTTTTCAGCAAGACAAGTTTGGAAGTTTTAGGGTTTTGATTAGCATCTTTTTGCATATCTTTTAATTTTAGTTTATTTCTTGCATATTAGGGCATAAATTGAATGTTTTCTTATATTTAAAAAAATACAAAAAAAAAAAACATATTCTCCAAAAAAATACCAAAAACATCTAAATCCTAATTTGCATCCTGATCTGCCTGCCATCATTGAAAAATTTACTTTTAAGGGCACTCTTGTTATATCAGATGGGGGGAGGATTTGATCACCTCTCCTTAGCCCAAAACCACATCCCTTGCATTCGGTCCCAAGCCTTAACCTAAAATTAACTAGACTTAATTTGCCCAAGTGGGCTAGGGACACCAACTGGTCGGGTCCGGGCTAGTGTTAGATCACTGTGTCAAGTTAACCTGTGTGTGCCTTATGCTCAGTGTCTAGAATGGTGGTTTAGGGATTCAATCCCAAAGGGCTTGTGTGCTGGTCCGCCTACCTGGCCAATCTCTGATTGGTGTCTAGGATTGGCAATTAGGGACCTAACACTCCCCTTACACCTGCCTGGCTGAGTACAGGGTTACTATAGGCTAGTTTGCCACCCTGATTGAGCCCTTAGTTTGGACTCTAGGTCTAGTCAGCTATAGTCAGTCTGATCGAGTCTTGCATGAGCACTAGATCAGGAGTTTCATATCACCCACCTCCTTCACAAATGTCTGAACCCATGGAAAATTTGCAAGCCCAAATGAAAGCCCTAGCTGATCAAATGGCCCAGATAGCCGCTACCCAGATGACCCAGTTAACTCAGTCTAGTACCCAAACCAATAATAGAATTGACCATCTCCCAATAGGTTTGACCAGTTAGAAGGCCATGTAGGGACCATACAAAGAACCCATGGGTCACAGTCTGATCCAGATCTTGATTCCCCTCAACCTAGGAGGACCCCAAACCCTAATCCATACCGAGAGGTTGAACCTAGGAGAGCCCCTCAGCCTGACCCATACTATAATTCTGAACCTAGAAGAACCCCTTACCATGACCCTTATTATGATACTGAACCTAGAAGAACCCCTTACCATGACCCTTATTATGATACTGAACCCAAGAGAACCCAATACTCTGACCCATATATGGAGTCCAATCCTAGGAGAACCCAATACTCTGACCCATATAGGGAGTCCAATCCAGGAGAACCCAATACTCTGACCCATATAGGGAGCCCAACCCTAGGAGAACCCAATATTCTGACCCATACAGGGAGTCCAACCCTAGGAGAACCCAATATCCTAACCCATATAGGGAGCCCAACCTTAGGAGGACACCATACCATGATCCATCCTTAGAACTTGACCATAGAGCTGACCCAAAATCCTATGACCCCAGATCCTATAATCCCATGACCCATAGATCTGCACCCTTATCCTATAAGCCCAGAGAACCCATAACCCCTAAGTATCAATCTAGTACTAGTCAGGTTTCCCTTAATCAACTTGAACCCCATAGGATTAGCACCCCTAAATATGAGCCCAGTAGTGAGCCACTACCCCTTAGGCAACCTAAACCTACTAGGATTAGTGTCCATAATCAGAAACCAGGACCTAGCCAATTTTTTCCTAGCTGACCTTCTCCAACCATTCCTGAGATTGACAAGGCTTACATTAATGCGGAAGTGTATGAAGCTGATGCGAGCCGAGTGGATGAGTGTGAGGGAGAAGAGGAGACACCTTTAGATGACCTAGAATTAGCTGACCAATAGATACCCAGGTAGAAGCCAACCTAGAGGTAGTTGACCTTGACCACATCCAACCTAAAGCTATAGTGGAAGAACAAATAGAGGAAGAGAACCTAGGTACTGCTACTAGAGCCTTACCTGAGGAAACCATAGAGGAGAGCCAAATTATAGAGTCTAGTCCTAAAATACAAGAACCAGAAGAATTTGTTAAGGACCTGATCTCTTTGAATCAGTACCCTCAGGATGAGCCTCCTCCTATAGTTCCCATTAAGGACCTCTTCCCTGAGATTAGTAACCCATCCTTCCATTATGCAAACCCCATAGATATACCGCAACCTCATAAGGTTAGCCTCATTAGTCTAGGATTAGTCCCTGACATGCCTTCTTTTATCAAACTTTATCCAACTAACCTTGAACCTTTTTTTCTACCCTGCCAAACTACTTCTGAACCCACTTCCTATTTTATGCCCTTTCCTGACACTTCCAGCATTTCTAGGATCATTAGATTGCATTTAACTGAGATTAGCATACTGCATGCATTCATCATGCATGTTAGGTTTGCATCTTACTTCTGGCATACTCTTTGAAATTTGCTAGGAGTACACTGAAAATTTTCATGTGCATGTCAAGCTAGGATCAAACCTAGGGAACCTATAATCTGTTAGGTTTAGATCCAAAGAGTTCAATAAGATTTCCTTCTATAGGAATGCATAGTCAAGTCTGTTAGGTGTTAGTATGAGTCCTTTGAATCATTTGTTAGGAGTCTGCATGTGCCCAGCATGTTCACCACCTACACTAATTTTAAACAAACTGACTAATTCCCGAAGATGGATCAAAGAATTTGATGTAGTGGATTCTATCTTTGTTAGGCTTAGGCCTAAAAGAAGCTTCATGCTCACAGAGCCGGACCTTTTAAAGTGATAGAGAAGGTTGGATCAAATGCCTCGGTGTTAGACATGCCTTCGGATTTGGGCATTAGTTCTACCTTCAATATTATAGACCTGGTTGAGTACAGGGAACCGGCAGCGATACCTAGTGAGGCTTTTGAACCTATTCCTTTTCATTGTGAGTGACCCTAACCCAGAGTGTCCACTAATAAATTTGGCCTGAGAGAGGAGAACGGATCGAGCGTATCATGGACGATCAAGCCATTATGACCCGGGGCCACGGTTATCAACGCTTCCTAGTCCGATGGCAAGGTCGGCCAGAGTCGGACAATTCATGGATTTCTCACGAGGACTTGCAGCACCTCAACCCAGACCTCCTCGAGAGATATGTGAGCCAGCTTGATCTTCACTCAACAGGGTCGAGTTCCTCCTACCCCGGGAGAATTGGTGGGGACACCGGAGGCACCAGAATAAGACAGAGGCTTTTCAACCCTCTATGAATTGATCAATAATTTATGAGTCCATCTGTAATAAGGGCTTAGCCCATCTGAGTCAATTTTAGTTGTTATTTGAATCTTTTGATTTTCAGTTTTGTACTAGTCAGCTCATGTTGAGCTAGTTCAGTCCAGTGTTAGTCAGCTCATGTCGAGCTAATTTTATTTTTTTGAGTCCTATTCAACCATATTGAAGACTCAAAACCATATCATACAAGTTAAGACCAAGTCCAACTAGATTGAAGACATGGAAGTATAGCCCAAGTCCAACCTAGCTTGAAGATTTGAAGACCCCAGGAGGAAAATTCAGAAAACCCTGATTTCTTGCAGATGCCCGCCAGATGCCTAGATTCCCTTCCAGATGCCAAAGTATATTCATAGATAAGGGCATCCATGATTCCAGAGGCCCATCTGCATCCTAGCCCAAAGAAATCAAGCCCAGGCGCCAAGCCCAAACCCCTAAGAAGCAAGATACCAAGGAATATTCCTGCTACCTGGCTACCAGGCCACCCCATCTTCCAGAGGCCCAAACCTATGCGCCCAAGCCCCTTTGGGCCGGCCTCTTGCTGCTCCTAGAAGCCCAACACGCCCCCCTAGGCATCCTTAGAGTGTTGGCCAAGTCAAGAGAATTTTTAGGGATTTTTTCAACCTAATGTTTCCTTATTTTCTAGCTAGGGTTTGAGAGGGAAAAGGATTCTTATGTAAAGACTTATGTGCCCTTACTTGGAGCCCAAGGTTATGGGTCTATTTAAAGGACCCTAGCCTCTTGTATGAAGGGAGGTTTTGATATATGAAATAAACCTTGAGTTCTTCAATTGCTTTGTGTGATTACCCTGTTGTGTGCATAAAGGGGTTTGAGAGTTCTTCTTCCCGGTGTTTGCAACCGTCTTCCTGCTGCCAACCATCCTTCCAGCTCCCTCCAAAACTTTCTTCCCTTTGCTATTTTTCTTTATTTTCTTGATCTTCTTTGAGTTTTCTAACCCCTGACAGGTCGTTTGCAGGTCCTCGAGTTCCTACGAATCCAACGACTCCAGCCAAGCCTCAATCGGACCACCGAGCAGAAAGCCGGGTATCCGCGGGTCTTTGGCTCGATTTTTCAGGCCGCATCCATCGAGGAACGAGAGATCCCTTCACTGCGATCTTCACCGGGCACTTCAGATGTTGTTAGGTACACCCCCTCTACCTCCAATCATTTTATTGTTGGAGAACTTGCCCTAACCGAGGCTTCTCAGCCCCAGCGATCCTTCTTTAGTACTTTTCTAGGTTCTAATATGCATGCTTGGCTTCAAAAATTCATACAAAATTCCTACAACTAATTTTTATCTGAAATTCGGGAATTAGTCACCTAACCCCACATATAAAACATACAAAAAGAATTGCATGCATATTAGTCCCCCATCACTACTGGGATGTGATATTTGACCATTAGAGTACTTTTTAAATTAAAAAATGAAGTTCTGGAACTAGCCGTTACCTACCTGGAATGGACCTTCGAGTCGGCTCGGGTCCCTCGAGTTAGCTCCGATCATCAAAGACATTCTGGTCGAGTCACCTCATCTCAATCGGGTTGGCCCAGTTTTATAGTGTTCTTGATTCCTTACTCTGGATGAGTCGGGTTGCCTTAATTCGAGTTGGCTCAGATTCACAGGTTTTCAAAACTATACTCTATAAGAGTCGGCTCTTCTCATTGAAGTCGGCTCGCCTGGCTACTTTCTTAGAACTGATTTTTCATGCACTCTGGAGAAGTCGGCTTGGACTTCCTTTGGGTCGGCTCTTCTTCTGATTCAAGAATTATTGCAGTGGATGAGTCGGCTCGAATCTCTGCATGCCGAAATCCTTCATGTATGCCATGAACTAGAGTTGGCTTCCTTTACTTAAGTCGGCTCGGATGAGTTTTCAATAAAGCTTTCATTTCTTCTCCAGATTTCATCCAGTAAAATTTTATCATTCAAGATTCTTTCCAACTCAACTAACAATTGTTTATAAGGAATTTAAGCTTTAAAACACTTAGAAGTAACCCATTTTAGAGAATATTTCTTTAATTTTTCTTTGGGCTCTTCTTTACATGATACATTTACAACACAACTCATGACACATAATAAGATTGTAGGCATTGTAATTTATCAATGAGATCATCCTACAAAAACTTGTAAAAACTTGAAAAGTAGTTAGTAACATAAGTGCATGCTCCAATATTTTGTTATCATCAAAATCACTCAAGGGGTCAACATATGTTAAATTTATCATTAGTAGGATTGGGAGTTGAAGTACCTCCCATGGCTTTCTTCTTCTTGGGGAATAGGATCGGATAACCAGTGGGGTGTTTTGGGATAGGGTTAGTCTTTCCAATAAATCTGGTAACACATTGCTCCAATTAGATAGATTCAGTTTATCCGGATATTCGCTCTGCTTGTTCGTGTTTGAAATGTCATAGACCCAATGCTAGGGCTCAAAATGGCTAGATTTGGCCTCTCTTTATCCTGAAATAGATTTAGTCAAATTATCCTCGGTCCAAAAACCTTCAGGATCCCAAGTATGAGGCTTCCTTCCATATCAATAGCCTCCCACTCCTTAGTCCAAATATGGAGTATTCGGGCTAATAAGTAGTTCTAGTGCCATGCATAGGTGATCTCGAGAATCATGTTGGATTTCGTGTTTTTGAAAAGTCAGCTTGTCAGGGAGTTTTCGTATGTTGTATTTATGATGTCTTTTATAGGGAATTTGAGGAATTATCATGGCTAATCCCTTTATAAAGAAATTTAAAAAATGGTTCATAGCCATGAGTGCTTGAGCTAGGTTAACTCTCTGTTTGTTGGATGGCAAGTTCTAGCTTATGGAGGTGATTTCTGATGATTTTTCTAGCAGCTTTGAGTACATGGATTCGTGCAATGTTTGGGATCTATGAAGAACAATCTTGAAGCATCGAAGGGTTGATGTCTCAGGCAATAAAAATTCAGGTCTCCCTACAAGTGTTCCCAGGATTGAGGTATCAAGAAATAATTTTGGTGTCCCTAATGTTTTCAAGAGTCCATTATTTGCTCAAAAGAAAGTTTGGACCTTCCTTAGGGCAACAAGTAACAATCGAGCTTGTAGGGGTGACTCTAAAGAGCACGGATGCATAACTTTTGAGGTAATTGTTCAGGTATGGGGAAGGTTTATTATCTAAACTATTGTTGTTCAACATTGTATATCTTCCTTCTTAATGGTATGGTGCCATCCAAATCTGATTAGTTATCTCCTCATCTATACAGATGAAACCACTAAAGCAAAGGCCACCATGATGGAAGAGGTCACTAATACCAAAAAAGAGCTTAGTGAGGCTGAGACTTATGTTGCTGAAGTAGAGGGAGAGTTTCAGGAACAAAAACATGCATGGATGGTCTTTTAAAGAATATCATCCATTTGGCAATAAAGCTCGAGAAAGCGGGAAGTCATCTAGCTTTAATGCCTCAGAAGGCAGAGGCCGCATGCTAGGATGAGGCCCAAATGATTTTGAATGCTAAAGCAGAGATTGCAGAGTAGGAGAGAAATCATCAAGCGGAGATCAATGATCTAAGGTCGAATCAAATAGCTAAATATGGTGGTTTTAAGAGGATTTTAATTTGACTAGGGGTCAAAATGAATGGTTGTGGAAGGAACTTCACCTTGCTCATGGTCAAATTCAAGATGAAGGTTCCTCGAGACAGCATGATAAGATTCATCAAGTAGAGCAAGCAAGGGACGAAGCCATGGTTAAGGTCTCGTTCCTTTGGCAAGAATTGGAAGAGAAGAATAGGAATGCGATTGCTTATAATGGGTCCAAATTGTCAAAGCATAGACATGGAGGAGAACTTATCCTTACAAAGACAATTAAAAGTAGCCAAGATAACCATTGATAGCCTAAAGGATAAAGTTAATGATTATATTGATGAAATCCTAAGGCTGGAGGCCAAGACATCTTTGGTCGAAGCACACATGGTAGCTACCGAGACCTGACTTCAGCATGCCAAAAACAGATCATATGAAGCTAGTTTTGAGGATTGCAGAACCTTAGTAACCTAGATTCTTCTAAAGGTAGGAGCGCGTCTGCTTCTAACTCCTATCAAGAGCAAGGATAAGGAAATTGAAATTGTAGCTTTTTACTTCTTTGTTTCTAACTTGTAAGATACCTTCGGAACAAATGAAACATAATTTTTCAAAGTGTCATGATTCGATACTTTTTGAGATCACCTTATTGTTCTTAAAGTATTTTTTATCTTGTTGATTTTTATTCAATAATCTTTCCTTTTAGGATAGATAGTAGAATGATCGATGTTCATCCCTAGTCAAATCACATTAATTTCTAGCTTTTACTTGACACAGTATGACATTCGAGAAGATGTTTCATTGTGGGTTACTCAAAAATTGGAGGGCATTTATGACTTCATAATAACCTGAGGTGTCATAATGCTTGAAATGGATCATGATTTTTTTGCACAGAAGATGATGAGGCAGTGGAATGCATTCAAGATGCTTTATTGCCAGTGATCTATGGAGACTTGATTTGGACTATTGCCGGATACTACTTGCCTTCCATTCAATGGATCAAGTTTTTGTTAACCAAATCTAGGCTATTGGAAGGATTTTTATAAATAGAGGACCCTTTGTTTCCAGATCCACTCTTTGCTTTTGTAAACATTTCTTCCTCTTGTTCCCTTCTTCCTTGAGCTTCCTCCTTCCTATTAGATAGCCATTTCCTATGAGCTCTACTGGCATTCGCTATCACTTCTTTGATTTCCTCTTTGTTTGGATCCTTCAATTTCTCATCAAGGTTTGTTTGGATCAACAAGTCTTCTTTACTTCCTTTAGGGTAGTATTTTCCTTTCCATCAGCAATTCTTTGCTATCTATCTTTGGTACCGGGTTCCTAAAGTTCTTCATGTTTGCTTTTTAGAGAATTTTTTTTAAAGTATTTTTGCTTGATCTTAAGATATCAGATTTAGAGTGGTCATTCGAAATAGGGGGTTCATGTCTTTAGACTATGAACCTGCTGATTTTGAGATTTCCATCGAAGGGGCAAAGATTTCTTTAGTTAATGAAGTATCAGTTGTTGTGGCTTGTCGATGTTGGGATCCTTTAAAACTTCAAAGAAGACTTGTTGATGCGGAAAATAATGGGAATGACATACTCTTAATCAAATTATTAAAACTCAAATGAAAACAAAGCAATAAGAGTTAGCCATTCAAAGCAAAGAACCTAGATGTAAATAAAGGAAATTCTGAAATGTCACACAAAACCCTAAAATTTGTTCTATTCAAGATAATTAAGAGAGAAGGATCTTAGTGGTTAGGAAACCACTCAGATTAGAGCTAATTCACCTTACCAATTTCAGATCTGAAAGAGTTCATAAGAGGGCTTCCAGGCATTAAACTACTCTCTTGAATAACACACTCAGGGGGTGATTCTGGATGATAAGGAAATTACCGTAGGTAGGTTTTCTAGTTCTTAGCAAATCCAACCTCCTTCTTTGGAACTCAAGAATAAACCCGGGGATCCTGCAATAAAATTAGATGGAGGGATTAGGAAGAGAATTTATGATTGGGATAAAAGAAATAAAGAAACAAGATGGGAAGAGGTTGTGGAGGTTTGTCTTGAATCTTCCATGGCTCCTTAGCAGGATGACATTAAGGTTTATTGTAGAAACCCTTGTTGCACTAGTTGTTGATGAGGCAACCCTTGGCAAGCTCTTGGAAGATTTCTTCTAAGCCGAATTCATGCAAGATCTTGGAGTGGAGCGGGAGAGTTGTAGATTACAGGATATCAAAACTTCAAGGCCTCACACCTTACCCTCTCATAGGGTACCAAACATCACAAGCAAGAGAAATTCTTTGGAAAAGAAAGGCTATTTTCTTCATTCATCATCATCTACCCTTTTTACAAAAACCAAGGACTCTTATAAGAATTTTTTTGTAGCCTTGTTTGTTTTTGAATTCAAAATTCAACTCCTAGAAAGGTGGGTCATCCCCATGAATGTAGGAGAGATGGGTGGGGAGGTTGGCCAATTCAAAATTCGCTCTTCTTTGGCCAAATTTCCTTGAATTTGAACATCCTTGTGATGTGGCAAGGAGGTGGCTTCTTTGGTGGTGAACCCATGGACCATGCTCCCTTTGACTTTTGACTAGACACTAACCCTTCATGATTTTGCAATTGGACTGGCCCGAACTTGACTTAAACAAGACTCAATGAAATTTGATTTAAACAGGACTCATTGAGACTTGACTCATGACTCAATTTAAAAGAAAACAAATGCAAAATTAAATTATTACAGGACTCAAATAAGAACTAAATTATTACGGGACTCAAATAAGAACCTAGCTAAGCTTGCTGAAATCTCTTCTTGTGCCTGGTGTCTGCACTACTTGTGCACACAAGTCATTAGGCACAGACATAGCAAATTGGATGGGTTATTGGCCTAAATATATTCTTCTCTAGGGATCTACTGGATGTCAAAGCTATAAAAGACTAAAATTAGGTTCTTGGCCTTTTGAAGGTACTACTTCATGTTCTCCTCTCGAACTTCATACTCATTCAGGATATGACTTACTACAAGCTGAGAGTCGTTGTGAGCTTTAAGATGCTGCACTCCCATTTCCTTAGTGATGGCAAGGCTAGCTATCAAGGCCTCATACTATGCTTCATTATTCATGGAAGAAAATCCAAAATGGAGGGCGTAGTGGATGTCCCATCCTTCTCGACTAATGAGTACAAGCCTTGTTCTAAAACCATTCATATCTGAGGCTCCATCTACAGATAAAATCCATTGATTCTCTGGGTCTTCAAGCATCAGATCTCCATCTTCAAGTTCTTCTTCAGGAATAGTACATTCAATGAGAAAGTCCACCAGTACTTGTTCTTTAATAGAAGGTCTCGGTTGAAATATCAAATCAAATTTGAGAAGTTCAAGAGCCTATTTAGCCATCCTACCAAGGTGTCGAGTCAGTGTAAAATCATCTGAAGGGATTGGTTGTGAGAACCATGACCATGTGGGCTTGAAAATATGGCCGAAGCTTTTTGGCCAATGTCAAAAGAGTGAAGATGAGCTTTTTCTAGCCAGGTGTATCTGGTTTCAATATTTTGTAAGACCTGGTTGATATAATACTCTAGCTTTTATATCTGATTTTCTTCTTGAACAAGGACAAAGCTGATGACAGAAGGGGAGTCACCAAATATAGATACAGCTCCTTGCCTTCTTTCAGCATGCTAAGGAGTGGTGGGGTACTGAGATAGGCTTTAAGCTCCTCAAATGCCTTCTAGCATTCCTTGGTCCATTCAAAATCCTTTAGCTTTCTTAAGGTTTGGAAGAAAGGCAAGCATCATTTGGTCTATTTAAAAATAAACTGACTAAAGATGGTAATCTAACTAGTAAGCCTTTGGACCTATTTTACAATCTTTGGTGTGATCATTTTCATCAAGGCCAGGATTTTTTCTGGGTTGGCCTTGATCCCTCAATCAGACACCATAAATATGAGAAACTTCCCAGAGGTTACTCCAAATGTGCACTTGTCAGGGTTTAATTTTATCTGGTATCAATGCAAGGTGGTAAAGGTTTCCACAACATCTTCTACATGAATCTATGAGATGTAGCTCTTGACCAACATATCATCAATGTAAGCTTGTATGTTGTACCGATCTAGTCCTTGAAGATCTTGTTCACCGCTGTTGATAAGTCGCTCCTTTTTTAAAAATTGAACGGCATCACTCTGTAGTAGAACAAATCCTAGTTAGTAATAAAAAAGGTATTTTCCTTTGATTGCCATCAATATCTGATTGTATCCCAAAAATGCATCCATAAAAGTTAGGAGTTCATGGCTGTGCATTGCATCCAATAATTGGTTGATGTAGGGAAGCGGGTAGCTATCCTTTGGGTAGGCCTTGTTAATGTCTATGAAGTCCACACACATTCACTACTTCACCTTGTCCTTTTTTACCAATACTACATTTGCTAGCTACTCGGGATAGTTAACTTCCCTGATAAACACTACATCGGTGAGCTTCTACACCTCAACTATGGCTCTTAGATATTCTGGCATGAAACTCCTTTTCTTTTGTTTTATAGGATGATGATTTGGGTCCACCTTTAAGTGATGCATCACCTTTAGGTCAATCCCAACCATACCACAGGAGTCCGGGTGAGGACATTGATATTTTTTATATGAGGACTATCAATCTCTACTTTATGTCTTCGTCTAGCACTGAGCTAATTTGAACAACATGCTGAGGGTCCCCATCATGCAGGGGGGCAGCTACAAGGTCCTCTATAGGCTTCCCCCTTTCTTCAGTCAGTTGATCCCTAGTATCCAGCCCCTCCATTGGGAGACCATCTAGTTTCTTGACTTGTTTCATCTATCGGGCTACTAGGTAGCATTATCTTGCCAAGGCTTGATCCATATACTTCTATTCATCACAATGTGGGGAACCTCATTAATAGATAATAGGTAGACACTATTGCTCATAGAGCTTTCAGACCTAGTCGGCTAAATATGACATTATAGGTCGAGGGCATTTTCATGACTATAAAAATAAGACACACTTGAAAATAATAGGGGGCATTCTCTACTACTATCGATAGAGTAATAGTACCCTCAATGGGGATCGACTCTCCCAAGAACCTTGATATCCAAGCATCTATCTTTTTCAATCATTCAAGAAAAATATTCATCTTTAAGAATGCATCATAAGACAAGACATCTACCAAACTTTCACTATCAATAAGTACACGATAGACATTAAAGTCATCGATATTAAGTGTTATGACTATAGGGTCATGACAAGGATACTGGACCCCCTTGCATTAGTCCAAGTAAAGGTTATGGCTTCATCAAGACAATCCTCATGGCTGCTGTCTCTGATCTCTTCTTTTAGTCTACCGGTGATAGTGTTGACATCATCTCTAGTGGGTCGGTCAGTGGGTTCGTCCACTCATGGTGGAGGTTCTAGTAGGCATGGAACTAAAGCATCACATCTCTCCCCTCGATCTCAAAGGAGCTTGTTCAGCTTGCCATGGTGAATGAGCTTCTCAATCTCATCCTAAAGTTATCTACATTCTTTGGTATGATGGTAGTGGTCCCAGTGGTATAAGCAATATTTGTTCTGGTCATTCTTTCAGGCTTTGCTTGTATCATTTGGGCTTTGGATAGCTACACCTAAACCTATATTAGAACATGAGCATACGGGACATTGAGAAGAGTATACTAGCTATTGCGGCGACTTCTCCTGGACCGAGTCCGGTCGGTTGTGCTGGAGTTCTCCTCGCCCGATAGACCTGCAACAAAGTCCCCAAGGAGTCGGTGGTGTTTTGGCAGGGGACCCTCCAATGCCTAAGTTAGCAGGAGCTTGAAGGCAACAGAATGGAGGAATCAAAGAGTTAGCGTAAGAAGAGGGAAGAGAGTCCTTAGCTCCAAATGGGTTCCCCTGGGCACCTTATATAGGCATGGAACAGTCCAAAATCTATTAGGGAGGAGTCCGAAAAAGACCGATCTGCCCCTAGGAGAATCTGGTGAGTAGCCACATGGCATCCGGATAGGGCAGCATCGTGGGAGTAGTGGTGCAGTACCGCTGATGTGGCAAGAGTCCATTGTAATAGAAAGGAATTTCTAGAACCCTCTAGGTTTTGAATCATGTCTGTCGGATGCCGAGCGGGAAGGCTAGTCGGTCCCTCGAGGGAGGGCATCTGTAGGATGGTGTGCCGGACCTCAGCAGGAGAGGGCCGTCATACCTCTACTCCGGTGGGTCGGACTTCAGATGGGGAGCAGTGGGCTAGACCTCAACAGGAGTGGGTCATTCGGACCTCTACTCCGATGGGTCAGACTTCTACAGGAGTGTCCGTTGGAGCTTTAGAAGAGCAGGCCCGTCGTACCACAAACAAGGGCTAGTTCAGTCTGACGGTGAGCTGTTTGGGTATAACGGTTGTCCCCCCTGCCCTTGGCCTTTGAGTGAGCCTGCAGGCTCAAAGGATGAAGGCATTACTTGATAATTAATGCTCCAGTCCTCAAGATGATGGCGAATCTGATTTGGCATGCTATGACTAGCCGCCTTCTGCTCTGATTTTCGCTCTTGGACAAGTGTCGACATTGAATTAGCAATGGTAGGAGAGGCAGTTATTACTGTTACGGTGCATGATGAGGGTGCCAGTCCGAAAACACATGCCCGTTGAGCTCCCGACATGACGCGGGCCACGTGGCCTCATCCGAGTGGTCGATATGGTGTCTGAAGCGATCTATCCACTGTTGCTTTGACAGTCATGCGGAATGCGATCAGATACCATCCAATGCATCCCATCAGTCTTGCTAAACTTGAGAGACGCGCCGCTTGCCAACAGGTCATGGCACGTGGGGGGCATTGGGAAACTGCTCCCCCCAGCACCTATAAAAGGAAGGAACCAGGGTTCAGAGGGAGCTTTCTACCGTACTCGGGCTCGAAGAGAAAGCTTCCTCCTCCCGCTACTCTAGCTCCTTTAGGAAGTTGAAAGCCCAGGTTAGTCCCACATCCTTCTTCCTCCTTTTTTGCAACTCCATTAGGGTGGCCTCTGGGAGTCAAAGTTTGGCTCGTGGGACTAGGGAACCTGGTCCGTATGATATCTCTTCAACCATGACCCGGGAGAGGGTAGACGGTCTTAGAGTTGTGTATAGCATCCCTTCTACTTGCATCTGACCATCCCCAGTCACGAGGGTTGGGTGAATGGCCCCTAAATTTAGGAGCCCTCCCTTTATATGAAGACCACCTGAAGGCTGGCCTCTGATTTCCGATCCATAATTTCTTCATCTAGGTTTTCAACCTGTTTAGGGTTACACCTTCCTAGCTGACCCCGAACAGTATTTGGGTGCTCTGTGGTTTTGTGGTTCTTTGTCGGGAGGCCGACATCGAACCAAGGCCATCACAATTTTCAAATTTTTTTTTGTTAAAGAAGGACTTCCAAAGTGAAGAATGGTGGATGTTCAGTTCCCGTCCATACTAGAAGATTCTAGGGGGGCTTCCATCCACTATTCATGAATGGAAGTCCCGGTATTTCTTCGTAGATAGTCTAAAGCCATGGGGCTTTGAGACGGCATGGAGGGAGCTGAGGCCGAACGCCCTGAATGGGAGGAAGGTGTTGAGGGCCGATGAGGCTGACTTCCACAAGCTGAACGACGAGCACCCAAAGTTTGTTGGCTTCATGCTTCATGAAGGGAGTCTCCATCAGGCTAGAATCAGCCAGCACCTAATGCTTGGTAGGATGGGGGCTATTGAGAGGGACCTACCCTTTCTTCCTTTGTTGATTTTGTTGCTATGACTGATTCTGGTCTTGTTTGCTGGTAGGTGATAAAATGAAGCTGGATCGGGTGACTCTTTCAGCACGGTCGGCCTAGAGAAGGGCCATTCGCATTTCTGAGTCGACTCCTTGAGAGCTGAAGAGGCCATGGGTGGTAGAGCCGGTGCCCGAGAGGCCAAAGAAGCAATGGACAGAGAAACCATCAGCCACGGTAGTGTCGGTGGAGTTGGAAGATGACATACCGTTGGCAGACCATCGAAGGGTAATTGGTGCGGGCACCAAACTCAGAAGAAGACTTCAGGGCTCCATCTGGATCTCTGATTGACCTTGCCCGAAGAATTAGGGTTTTCTGGTTTTGTAATAAGGGTTGACTTGGTCAACTCAATTTTAGTCTTGAGTCTGTATTTCCCTGCAATTTAAATTTTGTTGAGTCATGTTGACTCAGTACAAGTCCTAGTAGTGGTCTAGGTCTTCTCCAGGTTGGTGCCACTTTTTTTTCAGTCAAGTCAAGGTCCAGGGTGCCACATTTTTCTCCCAGGCCCAAGCAAGTGGGCGCCACACTCCTAGCCACACGCCAGAGTCTAGGAGGCGCCACATCTCCATCCATTATCTTTGGTCCCTACACCATAAGAAGTATGTTCCTTTTTTTCTTGCACCACTTGGGAGAGAAATCCATCAAGATACCTCAATCCAAGGAGGAGCCAATTTCTTTCCAGATAAACCCATGCCAGGATGGCAAGAATTTTTCTTAAAGAGAGGATCAAGGAGGTGCCCCTCAATGTTCCATAAAAATCCAAGTTATAAGAGGGAAGAGAGCATGTCTTGGGGAGGAATTCAAGGAGGTTCCCAAAAGTTTCCAAAAGTGCCAAAGCCATGAAAGGAAGAAGCCTAAACTTGTGGAGCAAGACTAGGAGGTGTCCAAATGAGCCAAACCATGAAGGAAAAATCCTTGATTCATGGAGAGATACTAGGAAACACCCCCAAAACCTACCATTTGGAGCTGATTTTCAAGTTTTCTTGGAGTTTTTGGGCTGCCCACTCATGGAAGGAGTCTTGGGAAGAGAATTTGATGCCTAAAGTGTGGGTTAGTCCTATTAGTCCCACATGGGAAATGTATAAAATTTTATTTCTTTGTTATGTCTATATATTCAACTCTATGTAATTCTTGAATTTAATGATGAATGAAATCAATTTCTTTGTGAGCAACTTTGTGTTTCTCTCTTCCGTACTTGTGTTCAGGTGTTGAGCTCCGTGAGGGAATAAATCCGGGTTCCCTAGGAACCTTGAGGAGGTGTGAGATATCCAACCCCAAAACCCTACCAAAACCCTAAGTTAGCCACTTCAATTCCAAACCCTAGCCGCCCATCATCTTCTTCATTCCACCAATCATCCAAACCCTAATCTACCTCATCATCTCATGACCCCTCTCATCCAAGTAGAGGCCGACCACCAACATCCAGGTCCAGATCGACTACTTCAAATACAGAGCAAATCCCAAAGGAAGTCAGATCAGCATCCAGGAGAATCAGGATTTCAGCAACATCAATTTTTTTTAAGTTCTTCTTATATGGTAAATCCTTTCTTTGAGTATCTGGTTCCTTAACTTGTTCTTCTTCTTTCCCAGATCCTGAGTTCAGGAGAAGCCAACTCTGCCAAAGGGCCAGTATTGGAGGATCCATTGTGAAGATATCCGAATCCGAGGATCCAACAATCTGCTCGAGAGAGTCCTTTCACCAAACTCTGTGAAGATCACTGCCTGGTACATAACCCTTCCCTTCTCTTTATTTCTGTCCTGTTGAAAGTTCAGAGCAAAACCCTAGGTCTGGGAGTTTCTCAACCCCCGGCGATCCTTTACTTCTGAACTACTCTGATAATCTAGTTTCTTTGAATTGTGCTTCCAATTATTATTTAGTTTCTTTCAATTTAGTTTAACTTTCCTTTGAGTCAAAGCCGACTTCTGAAAATATATATAAAAAATAAATAAATAAATACATTAATTTTAATTTGCTTCCGCATCGCATCATCTTTTTTGTTCTGCATCAATTTTGGTATCAGAGCTTTCGTTCTGCATCAATAATGGCATTGGAGCAGTCCTCTTTGGTCAGGCCGTCAGCCACCTGGATGAAAAAGGAACATCCGGTGCCAGTCATGGTAGGGACGACCCCCTCTTCTTCGCCACTGGGTCCGACGGAGGAGGCTTCCCTAACGGTCCAGGAGGACCAAGCAGCTGAAAGGCCGACGGCCTCCTAGGGGAGGGTTGACGACATCGACGATGATGAGGACCGCTAGAAGTGGCAGGCTATCCATGATGCCGAACGAGTTAAAGAACATCTCCAGAAGGCTGTCGACGGCATCGATGGATGGTCGGTGAATGAGGCCATCAGGAGCACTCTTCACCACTTGTTAGGGGTGAGTTTCCAGCTTAAGCCTTCAGCTCTTGCTTTACATGTTTATACTTTTCTAACCGAGTATATGTTGGTAGCTCATCCAGGACTTGCTGCTAGTAGACGACGGCCTAGGCGAGTTGTTCCATCTGAATGAGCACCTGACCAAAAGGGTAGAGGCGGTCGAGGCGGTGAGGGACACCGCATGGGTGGCTCTGATAGCCTCCAGGGTGGAACTGATCAGTCTACGGGCCGTTGAAGGAGAAGCATCTACCCTGTGGGCCGAGTCGGAGGCCCAAAGGAAATAGCTCGAGGACTTACTGGCCTGGGAGGCTGACCAGGAGGCGAAGCTAAAGGATAAGAGGTGGAGGTCAAAGCCCTGACCCACCAGCTAGCAAAAGAAGAGGGGCGCCTGGCCGAAGATGAGGCGCGTTCGAGGGCCCACCAAGTGGTGGCGGAATGATTCAAGGGTCTATTGAAAATGACCCAAGAGTTACTGAAGACAGCCTCTGATAACACCGTCGTAGAATACAAGACCTCCGAAGACTTTATGGAAGAGATGAACGAAGCCGGGACAGTCAGCTTCGACTATGGATACTAGGAGTGTCTGGAGAAGGTTGGTGCTGCCTTCCTAGACCTCGATCTCTCCTTCCTTCAGCCGCCGAAGGCAGTGGGACAAGGGAGCGTGGAGGCGATGGATCTAACTGCTACTGTGGCTGAGGCCTCGGTTGAGGTCATTGAAGCGGGGGCTAGATCAGATGCCCTGATTGAAGCTGATGCGGGGATAGCAGCTACTTCCATCAGAGCTTCGAAGGCATCAAGGAAACCGAAGTTGGTGTCCCGCCTGTACTTTCCAAGGGTTAGACCTAGATGTTTGTAATGGTCTGACCTTCTATTTTGTAAAGAACCTTTTAATCTAATAGAAGATTTTCTTCTTTATAATGCCTCTTTCGCATGCTTGTGTTGCCAACTGACAAGACCCGCTAAAGTAATCTCTTCTGAAAAATTTTCTAAGTGTTCGCCCGTCGGCTAGTCTGAGCGGACGGCCGGACCTTCGAAGTTGATGTCGAATAGTAGCTCAGGCCGAACAAAGCTACTTTAGGAATTTTACCCTAAGTGTTGATCCATCGGCTTATGCAAAGTCGAAGGTTGTTGAGGCTGCCATCGGATTGTGGCTCAGGTTAGACCAGTTTGCTTAGGATCTTCTTTCCAAGTGTTGGTCCGTCGTTTGTTCTGAACCCAAAGATGGTGCAGATGGGTGAAGGACCGTAGCTCAGGTCGGACTTGTTCACTTGAAAGATTTCTTCCCAAGTGTTTGTCCGTCGGCTCATCTGAACCCGGGGATGTTGCCGACTGGAGTCGGACTTTCGTAAGTGGACTGCCCTAGAGCCTTTACTAACCGGAGTCGAACTTTTGAAAGTGGGCTGCCCTATAGCCTTTGCTGACCAAAGTCAAACTTTCAGAACTAGACTGCACTAGAGCCTTTACCAACCGGAGTCGGACTTTCAGAAGTTGGCTATCCTAGAGCCTTTTCCGACCGGAGTTGGACTTTCAGAAGTGGGCTGCCCTAGAGCCTTTGCTGACTGGAGTCACACTTTCGAAAGTGGGCTGCCCTAGAGCCTTTGCCGATCGAAGTCAGACTTTAGGGTTGTCCTAGTGCCTTTGCCGACTGGAGTCAGACATTCGAAAGTAGGCTACCCTATAGCATTTGCCGACCGGAGTCAGACTTTCGGATGTGGGCTACCCTAGAGCCTTTACCGACAGGAGTCGGACTTTCGGAAGTGGGCTACCCTAGAGCCTTTGTCGACCGGAGTCAGACTTTCGAAAGTGGGCTGCTCTAGAGCCTTTGCCGACCGGAGTCGGACTTTCGAAAGTGGGCTACCCTAGAGCCTTTGCCGACAGGAGTCAAACTTTCAGAAGTGCTTCATAAAGAAGAGTTGTGGACTCTATTGGTAATATTTATGAAAATTGCCTACATTCTATGGGCGTGCTATTTGCCGTCTGTCCAGATGCTCAAGTCGGTAGGTTCCGGCCCAGATCACCTCAATGACTCGATAAGGTCCTTCCCAATTTGGGAAAAGTTTTCCTTGATCGGTCGGTCTCGAAATCTCCACCCTCCACAAGACTAGATCTCCAACCCAGAAAACTCACGGCTTCACCTGTGAGTTGTAATATTTTGCCATCTTCTGACGGTAGGTCACCATCTTCAAGCTTGTTCAGAGTCTAGTTTCTTCTAGTACGTCCAGGTCAGCCCTTCGCTATTCAGAGTTAGCTGGTTCGGTACAATGGTCAATCTGTAATGATTGCAGAGAGATCTCAACGAGGATGATGGCTTCACTCCTGTAAGTAAGGTTGAATGGAGTCTCTCCGGTCACCGTTCTGGCGGGCATCCAATATGCCCATAGCACTGAGTGAAGCTCCTCCGCCCAAAGCCCTTTGGCTTCATTAAGACTGGTCTTCAGCCCATGCAGGATCGTCCAATTGGTGACCTCAGCTTCTCCATTGGACTGAGGGTGACCGACCGAAGTAAGCCAATGGGAGATGTGATATTGCTGACAGAAGTCCCAGAACTTAGAGTTGTCGAACTGTCTTCCATTATCAGTAATGATTATCTATGGAATGCTGAATTGGAAGATAATGCTATTTCGGATGAAGTTCTCCATCTTGGCTTCTGTGATTTGTTCCAGTGGTTCAGCCTTCACACATTTGGTGAAGTATTCAATGGCCACAAGTAGAAACTTCTGTTGCCCAAATGCCGGGGGAAAGGGTCCCAAGATATCTATCCCCTATTATGCGAATGGCCATGGTGCAGTGATTGGGGTCAGCTGGTTGGCAGCCCTCCTTTGGATGATGGAGTATCTTTAACACGTGTCACACCTTCGGATGAAGTCCAACATGTCCTTTTGAATGGTAGGTTAATAGTACCCCTGTCGGATGATCTTGTACTCCAGGGACCTTCCTCCAAGGTGATCGCCACAGATGCCTTCATGGACTTCCCTGAGTGCATAATCTACATCGGTCAGCCCCAAACACTTCAACAGTGGCTGTGAGAATGACCACTTGTACAGGATGCCATCGAGGATGACATACTTGGAGGCCATCTAGCGCACTCGATTGGCCTCAGTCGGATCTTTTGGAAGAGTCCCTTTGACCAGGAAAGCAAGAATTGGATCCATCCAAGAAGCTTCTTGTTTCACTTGGTGGATCTCGGTCGGCTCTTCCATGACACTTGGGTGCTGTAAATGCTCCACGAAGGTTCGGTCGGAGGTACTAGTGGTGGCCATAAACAACCATGATAGAGCGTCTGCCCGAGAATTCTGCAGTCAGGGTATATGGAGGATTTCGAAGAATTTGAGCCGAGAGATGATGTTTTGTACCTTGCTTAAATATTTGGCTAGGGTCGGGTCCCTTGCTTCAAACTCGCCCTTCACTTGATTGACCACCAGTTGGGAGTTACAGAAGGCTCTCACCCGACTGATGCCTAGTTCGTTGGCGATTCGTAACCCTGCAAGGAGGGCTTCATACTCCGCCTGATTATTTGACACCTGAAAATGAAAAATGCAATGCATACTCCAGGCTTTCTCTGTCTGGGTCGGTTAAGATTAGGCCAACCCCATAGCCTGCAAGGTTGGACGCTCCATCCACATGGAGGGTCCAGGCTAGTTCGGCTTTGTGGACAGCATCAACTTTAGGTGCTTCGGCTGTTTGAGGGGGTGCCTCTTGCTTCCATGAGCATTCTGTAATGAAGTCAGCAATTACCTGGGCCTTCAAAGCAGACCATGACTGAAAAGAGATGTTGAACTTGCCAAGTTCGATTGCCTACTTGGTGAGCCGATCGGATGTGTCCGAACTCCGAAGGATTACTCTAAGAGGTTGGTCGGTCATCACCATAATCGGATGCACCTGAAAGTATGGCCAGAGCTGCTTGGCAGATATAATCAAAGAATAAACCAGCTTCTGCATCTTAGGATACCTTGTTTCGGTATCATGGAGGACTTTACTGATATAACAGATAGGTTTCTGCTGACCGTCCTCCCCGACTAGCACGAGGACAGCACCAATCGCCTCGTCCGAAGCTGACAGGTAGAGATACAAAGGCTCCCTCTTCGTCGGTTTGGCCGGTAACTAGGAGTTCTTCAAATATTCTTTTAGGGCCTTGAAAGATGACCGACATTCTTCAGTCCAAATGAAACTTTCCGACCGGTGCAGGGTCTTGAAGAATGGCAGAGACATTTCAGCCGAGCAGGAGATGAAGCGACTGAGGGAGGCAATTCAGCCCGTGAGCTCTTGCACCTGCTTCTTGTTGGTCGGAAGTGCCATCTCAATGACAGCCTTTATCTTGTCGGGGTTCACTTCAATTCCTCTTTATGTGACCAAGAAGCCGAGGAACTTACAAGAAGTTATCCCGAAAGTACACTTCACGGGATTCAGCTTCATCCAATGATGTCTAAGGGCATCAAAGGATTCCCGCAAGTCTTGGATGTGGTTGGCCTTGTGGAGCCTCTTTACTATGATATCATCCACGTAAGCCTCCATATTTTTGCCTAACTGCCCTTCGAACACTCAATTAATCAGTCTTAGGAAGGTGGCACCGGCATTCTTCAAGCCGAAGGGCATCATTCTGTAATAGTACAGATCTTTATCGGTGACAAAGGCAGTCCTCACTTCATCCTCCGGGTGCATCCTGACTTGGTTATAGTCGGAGAAGGCATCCATAAAACTAAGAAGCTGGTGGCAAGTCGTAGCATCTACCAGCTGATCAATCTTTGGCAGGGAGAAACTGTCCTACGGACAAGCCTTGTTGAGGTCGGAGTAATCTACACAGATCCTCCACTTCTCGTTAGCCTTTTTTACCATGACAACATTCGCTAGCCACTCAGGGTAGTGAGCTTCCCTAATGAAGCCAGCATCGGAGAGCTTCTTTACTTCTTCATCGATGGCTATCTGCCTTTCGATGGCAAAGCTTCTCTTCTTTTGCCGAACGGGCCTGTAGGTCGGATCCACCTTAAGCTGGTGAGTGATTACATCCGACGATATGCCTTGCATGTCAGATGCCGACCAAGCAATGACATCGGAATTGCTTCTAAGAAAGCCGATCAGCTTTGACTTGAGGTCCTCGCTGAGGGAACTTCCGATCTGAAGAACTTTGGTGGGGTCATCCTCTTGGAGGGGGATAAACAGGATTTTTTCTTCCGGCTGACCATGGCCGTCGGTGTCAGCCCTTGGGTCAAGCTGCTCCAGAGTAGGATGGCCTTTCGACTACTGGTTCAGAATGGTCAAACACTGCCTGGCCATCCGATGGTCTCCCCTCATAATTCTAGCCCCGTTCCTGGTTGGAAACTTCGCTAACAGGTGATAAGTGGACATGATGGCTCGGAACTTATTGAGGGCCGGTCGGCCCAAAATGGCATTATAAGCCAAGGTCGTTCGGACGATCACAAAGTTGATGGGGAGAGTTTTCTGAAAAGTCTCCATCCCAATCATCACGGGGAGAACTATTTTCCCTTCTACTCCGATGGAATTGCCTCCGAAACCTGTCAGCGACATGGAAGATTCTTGTAGCATGGACCTGGATAAATTCATTCTTACAAAAGCATCATACAGCAACACCTCCATGGAGCTTCCATTATCAATAAGTATCCTTCTTACATCATAATTGGCAATTACTACCGACACGACTATAGGGTTATTTTCAAAAACATGGGACTCTAGGAGGTTTTCATCGAAGAAGGTGATTGCATTGGAGCCCCTGGGCATCTTGACAATGTCTGGACCATCTCCATAGCTCCACTTAGAACACCATTGCAGCATGCCAACATCCATGCCTGTCAACCATTGGTTGGGAAGTTCCGCTTCCTCGGAGGGTTTATGGCATTTGAAGCTTCAACCCGATCTCGGTGGGGTCGGACCTATTTGCACAGGTACCCCGTCCAAATGAGGTCTTCGATGGCATCCTTTAATTGCAAGTATTCTTCACTGATGTTCCCATGGTCCTTGTGAAATCGATAGAATTTATCTTTGTTTCTGTATGCAGTGGGGCCTCTAATCGGTTGAGGCCTCTGAAGGAAGGTCTCGTTCTCAATCTCCAGGAGAATTTTCTTCCTTGGAAGGGAGAGGGGCGCATAGGTCTCGAACCTCTTGGGGAAGTCCTTCGACTTCGGACTTCGGTGCTGGGCTGACCAGTTGCTGTCATTCGGAGGTCGAACTTTGGGAGCCTTGTCGCTCCACTTCTTGGGGGCCGACCTCCCCTCTACCTGGCATCAGCTGGTCGCTTGTTCTTCCACTAGGGCATACTTCTGCACCCTAGCAAGGAGCTCACTGTAGCTTGTCGGAAACCTCTTGTCCAGGGAGAAAGTAAGCCTTGACGAGTGGAGCCCTCGCTTGAAGGCTAGCATAGCTATGTCTTCATTTAGATCCGGGATCTCCATGGCCGCTGAGTTGAAAAGGGCCATGAAATCTTGAAGAGTCTCTCCCTCCTTTTGCTGTACGAGGAAGAGGCAGTCGGTGTTTCTCGGGATCCGACTCAAGTCCTGAAATGGAAAAGAAAAAGGCTTTTAAGCTAGGGGGAAGAGTAGATTGTACCTGGTTGGATGGCGTTAAGCCATATCCGAGCGGTCTTCTTCAAGGTTTCTGGGAATGCGATATAGTGGAGTGCATCGGAGGTATCCTGTACCATCATGTGGGCCTTGTAGGTGCCCAGATGGTCCAGCGGGTCGGTGGTGCCATCATAAGGGTCCACTTGTGGGATTTTAATATGGCAGGCAATCATCTTTGCCAGGATCTCATCAGAGAATGGGGGACGAGAATCGTATACCTGCCCCCCTTTGGCCTTCTATCGGTTGGCAATTTCTATAATGCACTCCTCCATGCGCAAAATCTTGCTGGTGTAGTCTCTCGGAGTTCAGCGGTAGGCCGAACACCAACAGGGATGGATTCGACAAAGGATGGTGAAGTAGATCTTGCCCTCTTGCCATCTACGTGAGCGCCCAAGGATCTTTGGGCCTCCACGGTGGTGCAAGAATAACTCTGAGGGACTTCCTACTGTCAGCTTCCCTCAGCAGCAGTTGGAGGATTAGTGCAGGAAGCAACTGGCGGTTGCTGTCGGTTATCAGCTGTCTCCTGGAAATGCTTAACCGTAGTGGTTAGCGTTTCAATTCGATTCATCAGCAATTGGAACTACTGCAGTCCCAGGGTGATGGTAGGCTCAGCGATAGCAGCGGTGGTGTCATTTTCTCGGGGAGGCCCCTCGAACCTGGATGGGGAAAGACCTCTTCTAGCAGTGGCATTTGGAGCTCTTCCCTTAGCCATTGCTTGGCTGGGCAGAAGGATTCCTGCTTTTAGAGAAGGGTTGAGCACCCTTCTTCTATCGTCAATCTGTTGCAGCAACTTCTCCTGGTCAGGTCCGGTCGGCTGTGCTGGAGTTCTCCTCCCCCGGTAGACATACAACAAAGTCCCAAGGTGTCGGTGGTGTTCCGACGGGGGACCTTCTAATGCCTAAGTTAGTAGGAGCTTGAAGGCAACAGAATGGAGGAATCAAAGAGTTAGCATAAGAAGAGGGAAGAGAGTCCTTAGCTCCAAACGGGATCCCCTGGGCACCTTATATAGGCGCGAAATAGTCCAAAATCCATTAAGGAGGAGTTTGAAAAAGATTGATCTACCCCTAGAGGAATCTGGCGAGTGGCCACGTGGCGTCCGAATAGGGCAGCATCGTGGGAGTAGTGGCGCAGTACCGCTGATGTGGCAGGAGTCCGTTGTAACAGAAAGGGGTTTCTAGAACCCTCAGGTTTTGAAGCATGTCCGTCGAACGTCGAGCGGGAAGGCCAATCGGTCCCCCGAGGGAGGGCGTCTATAGGACGGTGGGCCGAACCTCAGCAGGAGGGGCTATCGGACCTCTACTTCGGTGGGTCGGACTTCTGATGGGGAGTAGTGGGCCTGACCTCAGCAGGAGTGGGTCATTCGGACCTCTACTTTGGTGGGTCAGACATTTGCAGGAGTGTCCATTGGAGCTTTAGAAGAGCAACCCGGTCGGACCGCAAACAGGGGCCGGTTCAGTCTGATGGTGAGCCATTAGGGTATAACACTAGCCAAATTATCATGGTGGTATGATGCCCAATCGGTCAAAACTTTTAAGATGCCAAAATTAGAGGGGTGACCTTCAGTGTCATGATAGTGACTAGCTTCTAGACCTTTCTTATCAAATTTTTTTCCTCAAGTTAGATTTGGAGGTCGATGGTTGTTCCTTTCATGTTAGAATAGGTGATGAAATAGAAGGTGGAACAAGGACTGGGGGAGGTGGGATAATTGGAGGAACATGAGCATCATATGCTTCCTCTATATGCATGTACTTCTTTGCTCTATTGAGCTTCTTATAATGATTTGCTAATGGCTTCTTTTCCAAAGAGAAAAGAAAAGGACTAATGGCTTCTTTTTCAAAGAGAAAAGAAAAGAACATGGCTAGAGACTGAATTTCATAGCAGTCATAGTGAACGAATGGTCAAGGTTATATACCTCCAATGTCACTTCATTGAATTCACTTACATAAGGCCTGAGAGTCTCTCCCTCCTTTTGCTTAATATGGATTAAGGAGTCAAAACTTTATCATGGCTTCTAGCTACTAGGAAAATGAAAAGCAAAAGATTAACTTAACTAGTCAAAGAAATAGATAAAACCTAGCTTTATACTAGAGTACCAGTATCGTGTTGATTTTTTGAGGGTCAAGGGAAAGGCATGACACAACACCACAATGGTAGCTCAGTGCAAAATCATCATCATTTTAAAGCCCTATAGATTGTCTACCAGATCAATAAACCCATCATACATCTCTAATATATCTACCAAATTAGTAGACCCATCATACGTCTCTAACTGCAGCATCTTAAAGTGTCTCGATAGTGTCTCTTACAAAGCAGGCTTTGAAAGGTAGCTTAATAGTAAAGCCAAAGTCATCATCTCTAGGCGGTGTTATGCCTCATAGGGCTTCAAGATGTCGATCTATCTCCAAAACCATGGTCCACCTCAGCATCTCTTCCTAGGTGTGCTATAGAAGGTTATGGAGGTGAACGGGCTAGAGTGAACCCTTCATCTGATTGAGGTGAAGGGGAGTGCCTCCTTGTCTACCTAGGATCCTCTTAGGCCATGGGAGGAATAGGTTCCTCCCACTTGATATTTTAAGGAAATGGAAGTTGTCATGGCTCCAAACGTGCCACTCCTAAAGGTGTAGGGGTTTGTGGCAACAGTGCTGGATCTACTTTTGGTACAGTGCAACATTAGTGTTGTGGGTACTGCAGATGTTGCATCACTTCAATAACGACAGTGATAAGGGATAGGATTCTAATATGATGCTGGATGATATGCAAGGGTTGAACATGAAAAAAATTAAGTTAAAGCAAGCAAATATTTCCATATTTTTTTATGGTTTTATTCCCGAAACTAGACAAGACTAGGTTAGGGTTATCGTGTATCGATTAGCATCCTACCCACATGCTAGATTAATCAAAGAGAAAAGACAATCAGGATCCTAGGTTTAAGAAGGCCTATTAGGAGCATGTTCAACTTCAAGAAAATAGATAAAAAGAGTAAGGAATTGGACTGAACTTACCAGGCAATGATGTTCTTAAAGTCGTAGATGAGATCACTCCACTCAGATCAGTGCCTGGATGATCCGGTCACTTTCCCGCGGATCCACTGGCTTTTTATCAGCTTCATTTGGGGGCAAAGAAAACTTTATCCGGAGGGTGTGGCACCGGAGGGATCCTACAAATGTCAAAGGTTAGGATGATAGAAGATGAAAAAAATATAAAATAGGAGATTGAAGAAGGGAAGAGTAGACTGTTGTTGCTATTGGCGGTTTGCTTGGGGCTTGGCGTTGGGCATCTTGGGGTTTGAGGATGAAGGTTGGGGTGGCTTGGAGTTGAGGGAAGAGAGAGAGTAGCAGGGGTGGCTAGTGTTTGCACACACACAAGTAACCATGGGTCTCACACCCACTCCAAAAGGAGGACACAAATTTTCACAAGAAAATTTAGCAGAGTTTATTTCATGAATAAGAGATTAGATTACAAGAGGGGAAGGGGTAGGGTATTTATAGATTCTCCCAGGGCCCTTTCCCTATCAAAATTGGATTACAAGTTTGTATGGGACAAGGAGTATAAGGTTTAACTAGAATTAGGAGTACAAATTATGATTGAAATTAGGAGGCCTAAATTCTAGTAAGACTTGGGCTTTGAACTCCTTATAGAACTTGGAAGCTTTGACTTTTTTCCATGGGCTTGGGCTAAAATTAAATCCTCTTGAGCTGCTTTGACTTTTCCACTCCCTGATGGGCTTGGACTTGGGTGCCAACCTTGTTGGGATGGGCTTGGAGGGGTGCCATTCCTTGGTGGACCTGGACTGGGATGGGTGCTAACTCTTGGGCTTTGATTGGGCTGGGGTGCCAAATGCAAGAATGGGCCTAAGGGGGTGTCTTTCACTTATAGGCCTAGGGCTCTGATTCTTAGAGAGCCTGGGGTTCCAGGGCATGAAGTGGCCTGGGAGTCCAGATTCTGGGCTAGAGACTTGAATGTGGGTCCAATAGTCCTCCTCTTGAACATGACTTGAATGAAAGTCAAAATGTTACAGGACTTTTGACTTGACTAGACTAAAACAATTTGACTCAACTGACACTTGACTGAACTATAACAAGTGGACTCAATTGACATGACTCAATTGACTTACTTTATTACAGGACTCAAATGAAAATTACAGACTTTCACAAAATTGACCAATACATGACTTAGAGAACAAAATTGAAATCTTTAACTGATCTGATGTCCCCATCAATTTTCCTGGGGTGGGAGGAACTCGACCTTGTTGAGTAAAAATTGATCTGGCTCTAGCACTGCTCTGATGGGTCTGAGTTGAGGCATTGTAGATCCTCTCAACTGATTCATGAATCCTCAGATCTCGATCAACCTTGCCAACGAACCAAGTGACATGGAAGCCTTTGATCCGGGTACTAGTGGCTTGGTCGTCCAGGATACGCTTAATCTTTCCTCTCACATGCTAAATTGATAGTGGACACTCAGGGTTGGGTTTGTTGTCAAAGAAAATGGTTAGGCTCAAAACTCACTGGGTATCATTGATGGCTTCCTATACTCTACTAAGTCTAAGTTATTGAAGGTTGAGCTTAATGCCTAATGAGGTAACTCACGCACTAGGTCCAACTTTCTTTGTCACTTTGATGGATTCAACTCTATGGGATGTAGCCTAATCATCACAAGATTTTCCTAGCAAACTCTTGGACTCTTTTCGGGAATTAACCATGTTTTTATAAAAAACATTGCTTACATTAGTCTTATGATTAATTTCTCAAGCAAATCTATAATCATGTAGTGGAAAAAATCATAACACCTAATGACATGCAGGCAAACACCTAATGCCAATGCCTAATGCAGGCAAACAAATGACTAAACCCTAAACTACAACTGTGGGTTTAACCCTTTGTCAGGAGGGTGACAAGCAGATGAGAATGGTGCATGGACTCCTTCTAGGTGCCATAGGGTTCTCCAAAAGAAAGATGTAAACATGACATACTCAATGAATGAATGCAGTAAGCAAACATTTACAAACTACAATCTAGTGGTTATAGAAACATGAGAAGCTTCTAGAAATGGCAGAAAATAAGAGGTGGATTCAGGGTTGGTCTGGTAGGGTAGAAAGTAAGAAGAGGGTTTGGGGTTGATTGGATATAAAAGGATACAAGAAGGGATTTCAGGGATTAGTCCTAGACTAATGAGGTTGACCTTACAGGGCTGAGGTATGTCTACAAGGTTTGCATAATGGAAGAATGGGTCACTAATTTCAGGAAAGAGATCTTTAATGGGAACTACAGGAGGGGATTCCTTCTGAGGGTACCAATAAGCCAGATCCTCAATAAAGTCTTCTGGTTCATTAAATTTAGGACTAGGCTCTATAATTCGGCTTTCTTTTAATGGCTCCTCAGGTAAGATTCTAATAGTAGTATCTGGGTTCTCTTCCTCTAACTGGTCTTCCACTACAGTTTCAATCTGGGTGTGGTCAAGGTCAACTATCTTTGGGTTGGCCTATATCTTGGTATGGTCAGGGTCAACTAATTATAGGTCTTCTATAGGTATCTCCTCTTCTTCCTCATATTCATCCACTAAGTTCACATCATCTTCATACACTTCCTCTTCAATGTCATTCTTGTGAACCAGTGGGTTGGTAGGAGGGGGTTGGCTAAGAAGAGCTTGGCTAGGCCCTGGTTTCTGATTATGGGCACTAATCCTAGTGGGTTCATGTTGACTAAAGGGTAGTGGGTTACTACTGGGCTTAGATCTATGGAAACCAATCCTAAGGGGCTCAGGTCGACTAGGGGAAACCTGACTGGCACTAGGCTGATACCTAAGGGTTATAGGTTCCTTGGGCTCATAGGGCAAGGGCTCGGACCTAAGGGTTATGGGTTTATTAGGTGTGGGTGCATAGGGGCTAGGTTCATAGGTTCTGGGTTCACAAGATCTGGGTGCATAGGGTCTGGATTCAGGATGTGGGGCTCTCCTATGGTTGGGAGGTGTGGGCAAAGGTGACTCAGGTTTGGGTCTAGTATGGGACCTACGGGTTCTCACTAAGGTTTCTACGTGGTTATCCACCTGATTGAACCTATGGTTCATTTGATCGAATCTTTGGTCCACTTGGTCAAACCTATGGTTCACTTGGTTCATTTGGGTGGTCAAATGGGCCATTTGGTCACTCAAGGTCTTCATGAAAGTCTCAAAATTGGGCTCCATGGTGGAACTGGGTTGGGGTTTAGACCGTTGGTATTGGATTCCTGACCTAGTGGTCATGCAATCAATCAATCAAGGTGTTATGATGCAGTCAGCACATAAAGGTTAATATGTGCTAGGGTTTGCTAGACCTAGAGCCATAACCTAGTGAGTTAACTCAACATACACTCAACACAATACCTAATCCTTCCACTAGCCAAGTAAGAGGTAGGGTGGTGGGAGGCTCCCCCTGCCTGTGACAGGGTCTTAATTAAGTAACCACCAGTCCGCTTAGGGCGTTTGCCTCTAGACCTCTAGCCTTAGACACCAGCTTTCAATAATAGGTGATGGGTTGGGTGCACTAGTTCCCTCACTAGACTCGGACCCGACCTGTTGGTGTTCATAAAACTATTAGGTTGCTAGTTAATTTTAATTAAGGCTTGGGTTCTAATGCTGGGTGGTTGTTTTGGGCCCAGGATAGGTGATGAAATCCTGTCCTGATCTGACAAAGTAAAATTGCCCTTAAGATTAGTTTAATGATATGGTGCACAATCAATGAACCCTAATGCAAACTAATAACAAAATAGAAAATAATTTTTTTTGTATCTCTTTTTATGAGGTGGCAATTTAATTATAAGTTGGTTAGGTGAGCAAATGAAATTGCTTGAGTGAGGTGGGGTTTGATAGTTAAGTAGGTTTGGTTTAGTCCAATATGCAAAAACTGAAATTGTGGGTCTGTTTGTGGTAGAAGTTAACATGATTTTTTAGAGTAGAAAAAATTCACAAAAATTTTAGAATAGCATATTAATAGTGAAGATGATTCCTACCAAATTTTATACAAAAAAAAACTGTATGATGATGCAACACCTAGGGTTTTTGACTGGATATGGAAAGCTCAAGATTCTGGTTAGGATTTATAAGATGCAGGTTTTGTATTTTTTGTTTCTATAAAATTAATGATAATTATCAACCAACGAGGATGCTGTGCAAATTTCAGATAAAAACAAAATACTTAAGATGGTGAAACAGATCAAAACTCGGACCCCTAGTGTATATGACAGGATGCAGATTTTTGTTAGGGTTTTGTTTTTGCCCATTTTTTTATTTATTTTTGGATCTGAAAAAATCCAAAAAAATAACCAGAAAATAGAGGACTAAACAAATGATAATTATCATGAAAATCAGAAAACAATAAAAACGTTTTGATGGTTAAACAATCCTAAGATTTGATGCATATGCAGATTTTAGGATGCAGAAATTTTACCTATAATGCAAGAACATGCCCTAATCCTACTCTGATACCAAAATTGATGAGGGACAGGATTCTAATATGATGTAGGATGAAATTCAAGGGTTGAACATGAAGAAAATAAGATTAAAGCAAGCAAATATTTTCATATTTTTTGTATAGTTTTATTCCTGAAACTAGACAAGACTAGGATAGGGTTATCCTGTATCAATTAACATCCTACCCACATCTAGATTAATCAAATAGAAATGACAATTAGGATCCTAGGTCTAATAAGGCCTATTAGGAGCATGATCAAGTTCAAGAAATCAGATAAAGAGAATAGGGAATTAGACTGAACTTACCAAGCAATGATGTTCTTGAAATCATAGAAGAGATCACTCCACTCAGATCGATGCCTGGATGATCCGATCACTTTCTCACAGATCTATCGACTTTTTATTAGCTTTGTTTAGGGGCAAAGAAAACTTTATCCGGAGGGTGTGGCACTGGAGGGATCCTGCAAGCATCAAAGGTTAGGATGATAGAAGATGAGAAAAATATAGAACAGGAGATTGAAGAAGGGAAGAGTGGGCTGTTGTTGCTGTTGGTGATTTGCTTGGGGCTTTGTTTTGGGCATCTTAGGGTTTGAGGATGGAGACTAGCATGGCTTGGAGTTGAGGGAAGAGAGAGAGTAGCAGGGGTGGCTAGGGTTTGCACACACACAATTAACCATGGGTCTCACACTTACTCCAAAATGAGGACACAAATTTTCACAAGAAAATTTAGCAAAGTTTATTTCATGAATAAGATATTAGATTATAAGAGGGGGAGGGATGGGATATTTATAGATTCTCCCAGGGCCCTTTCCCTATCAAAATTGGATTACAAGTTTGTATGGGACAAGGAGTACAAGGTTTAACTAGAATTAGAAGTACAATGTTTGATTGAAATTAGGAAGCATAAATTCTAGTAGGACTTGGATATTGGACTCCTAGTAGAACTTGCAAGCTTTGACTTTTCTTCATGGGCTTGGACTGGGATGAAATCCTCAGGCTGCTTTGACTTTTTCACTCCTTAATGGGCTTGGACTTGGGCGCGAACCTTGTTGGGCTGGGTCCAATAGTCCTCCTCTTAAACATGACTTGAATGAAAGTCAAAAAGTTACAAGACTCTTGACTTGACTGGACTAAAACAATTTGACTCAACTAACACTTGACTGAACTGTAACAAGTGGACTCAAGTGACAGGACTCAATTGACTTACTTTATTACAAGACTCAATTGAAAATTATAGACTTCCATAAAATTGACCAACACATGACTTAGAGAACAAAATTGAAATCTTTAACTGATTTGATGTCCCCATCATATAGCTAGCTCATGCACTTGCTGGGTGAGCCTTTCTAGGATATCAGGTTGATTTCTCTATGGGAGGGTGTCGATCCAAATCTTAGGGACTGAGTTATCGATGGGTTGGCTATCCTGTTAGGAAGTTGTGGCACCAGAGTACCAAATGGACATACCTTTCGGAGGCATGTGAAATGCACTACAAGTCTCTTTTCAAATGATGGGTGAATAGTTAACCCTCCTCTATCTAATGGTGTTGAAATTTACTCGAATGCTAGAGTGAGCTAGAGAGGGGACATAGATGGCTGTACCTACAAAAAAAGCCCTAGCTAGAGATGGTTCTAGTGAAGGGCCTCCAATGGTCAAGTTAGTATCTCAGACCACCTGGTAGAATAAGGATACAAGCACATGAGAGTATATATGGGGTGTGTCAAGGAGTGCATACCTCTTAGCTGTTTGCTGAGATCCCCCTTTTATACTCAAGTAGTAAGGGTATTATAGGGATGTTCCAATATATCAGGAAGCGGGTAGAAAATGATTAAGCTTTTGCCTTTACCGTGACTTTTGGAAAGAAATCACCTTTATTTTCTAGAATGTCTCCTTCCTATTAATGGAAGTTTTGTTTTTCATGTCTTCCACCATTTTCCTTAATGGCACTAGGAGGTATAGCTTGAAGAGGGGCCATGTTTCCTTAATGATCGAGATCTGCTCTAAATAATGGGGCTTGATAGTTTGTCTATTGTGAGGGGTATTTTAGGGTAAGCATTAGTAGATTCCTCTTTCGATCATTTAGCTGATGAACTTATAGGAGTGGTTGACCGAGTCAGGACCTTATATCATGGTTAGGTAAATTTGAAGGTCTTTTGTGATTGAGCCTCTGCAAAACTCAGGGATCACAAGAATCGGGTCACCAATATACCAAAGGTAGATGGGTGCATGCATCTTGATCGAGGGTTGGTAGGATAGCAACCCTACTAACTGAATGTTCATTCAGGGAAGATTTTGGGTAATTTGATCTATGTCCATTAAGAGATAAAGAGGCCATTGATAGGTGCCAGAGTAGAGCCATAAGGATCTTTGGTTTGGAAAGGAACCAAAAGGGTAGAGGTCGGGTCTGCTGTATGTTAAAGTTATCACCGGTAGGACTGGGAGTCAAAGTATCTCTCCTGGCTTTCTTCTTCTTGGAAAATAGGACCGGATGACCGCTGTGATATTTTGGGATAGGGTTAGTCCCTCCAATAAATCCAGTAATATACTACTCTGGTTGGATAGATTCGGTCTATCCAAATGTTTACTATACTTGTTTGTATTTGAAATGTCATAGACCCAATGCTGGGACTCAAAATGGCTAGATATGGCCTCTCTTTACCTTGAAAATAGATTCGATCAAATTATCCACAGTGTTAAAACCTTCAGGATCCCAAGTACGGGACTTCCCCCACATCAATATTCTAAGGATCAGACAAAAGCTTAATGGGTTAAGGTATTACACTGATTGTACATCACCATTTAAAAAAAAAATGATGAAGGAACAGGCATGCATGAAGACAATACATGAGTTCATCTTGAAATTATATGATTTAAAGATAAAGGTAGGGAGTCAATCAAGAAAAAGCTTTGCAAAACTTTATATTCTCTACTTAACCACTCTATTAGATAATATTAATACCCTGATAACATACATCACTAATTTTTTGTCTAGATAATCATTCACTTTTAGAATCTCCTGAAATTACGCTGTCTAAGCAAGCTAGTATATGACACTGTACTTTTCTTTTCTTGAAGATGAATAAAGTTTAAATTGGGGGGTGTGATCAATATATTAATATGGCACAAGAAGTATTAAAACCTTTAATATGTAATCTTTATTATCTAGTATTTGATACTTTTTACTTTTGTTTCTAGGAATTGTTAGTTATGAAGACTTAGTCATACACAAACTAGCAAAGGTCCCTAACATTTATAGTAACCAAGCTTGAGACAAAGCCCAAGCTTAAGCTCAAGCCTATCATGTGCACATCCAAGCCTTAAAATCATAATGCTTAATGAACGGAGAAGATTTCATAATAGATTTGGACATGGAACAAACATAGAAGTGTGTGTGGCTACCACAAGTGAACTACAAGCAATGGCAAGCAAGGCATTGACTGCCATGAGCCCTTAAGGCTTCTAGATCTCCACTATCCATCAAAAGGTGATACCCAAGGAGAGGGAGGCCAAAGAAGGAAAGAGAGAAAGAAGGGGAGGTGCCCAAAAGAAGGGAGGCCAAAATAAGAAAGAGAGGGTGCGGCTACGGTTTTAGGCATGAGATTTGAGAGCTCGGGGTAGCTAGGGTTTGGAGGTTTGAGGGCTTGGGGTGCTTGGGCTTTGGGAGCTATAAAAGGAGGGGTAGGTGGCCAAAGAAGAGTGATGTAGAGTATAGAGAAAAAATAGAGAGAGAGAGAGGGAGGCAACTAGGGTTTGGATCTTTGGGAGAGAGATTGGGGTGGCACAAGGGAAAGAAAAAGAAGGTCGTCCTTTTTTTCAAGTCCTTCCCGAGCATTCAATGGAGGTGGAGTTATTGGCAGCAAGTAGCTAAACTCCTCATCCTCGAGGGAGTAGATGAAATCCTTAGTTCATATTATATTTAATTTTTCTAAATCTTATTGTATATTTTATTCATGAAATCAACTATTTGAACAATTATAAGGCATCTTTCTTTTTAATCATGAATAAATATTTTGCATGCATGAATAATTTTTAGTATTTTATTCATGTATTTAAGTAGTAGTATTTATTATTTTATGATGCATGTTTCCAAATAGTTTATAACTATGTAGAGACAAGTCATGATTTGAAGATACATTTCATACTTAGCAAGATAAGCTATGTTGAGAACGAAACCATAGATTCATCTATTAACTATAACCAAGGCTTGTAATTTTTAGTGATATTCATTGTTTTAACTAAAATCTCGATATGTGATTAAGGATCGATTTGAAATCTCGAGGCACTTTCTTTCATCTAATTTTTCTCAACTTTATCTCCATCAATTTATTTTGTTGGTCTTTCTTAAATCCTAAAATTCTTGTTACTCCATTGTTTTTTTTTAAAGTGAACATGTTAATGGAAAATGTGTTTAGACTAGCGATACAAGGCCCATACTAGTAAAAAAATCCATCAACTCAATAGTACATTCATCTACCGTTCATCAATTAAAAATCCTAACCATGGGAAGGCTCTTTAGCATCATTAAGCAAATTGATATTGTTGACCTATGATCGGCCTCATAATTCAGCTGATCCTTTGTTGATAAGAAGGACAACTCCCTGGTTGAGCGAGCACTAGGGTCTCTAGTCAACCCTGATAGAACAAGGCTCGATAGCATTTTGAGAATGCCCAATCATTTTGCCCATCTAATTGTCCACCAAAAAATAAGTGCCTGCTCCATCTAATCTAACATGGCCGATCAACAGACACCTACATCTGAGAGATCCTTGGTAGCACCTAATTAGTAGGCACCAGCTAACCACCTCCTAAACCAAGTCATGCACTTGGCAACCAGTAGCCTTTCCACCCATCCATGAGGAGTTCCCTGACTAGCTAAGCCACATTAGATGCCATCGACTATCTTTATCCGAGCGGGTCTTAGTAGCAGTTGGCAATAGTGACTGAAGGCCCTACAAATGCTTGTTGATTTCTTTTTAGATACCATTGCATGCCCGATGTTTGGTAATTCTCCATAGATTCACCTGAAAGGGTCCCTCTACCTAACCAAATGATGTGGGATGATGTTCACCAATTATCTCTATCTGATCCGGTCCTAGTAACGGGCCAATCCCTATCACCTAAAGGACCCTCAAGCAATATGCCCATTCAAACACGTATAGGCACAATCTTCTGATTTTCATTGCCATGGCCCCTAACAAATGGTTGAACTCTCCATCACATCTTAAAATCCCTAATCAATACATATCTAAGCAATAGAGGAAGGTGTACCTAAACCTGCACTATGATCTATGCCACCATTAATGAGATGTGGCATGCCTTAAAGCTAATGACAAGGTTTTATTTAAAGGAATAAGACATTCCTTGCCAACAAGTAAACCCCAGGCAACACATGTAGGATCTCATCACTTTTTATCAAATCTACCAATATCTCTACCATCCTAAGAATACCCCTAGATCTCCACCTATTAGAAGGGGCCCACGCAAGCCTCTAACATATGCATTCTCCCGGCTTGCACTCCTTAAGTTATTGGCCTAATTACTGACTTGAGCATCGAAGTGCCATCACCAAGACCACCCCCGATGGGGCTTTTTACAGGTACTATTTCTTAGAGAGCCACCTAAGCCACCTACTCCAGCACCATCTTCAACTTCTCTAGTGCTTGACCATTTTTAGCACCAATAGATAGAGAAAGGGCTAAATAGTTTTGAGAAGTGTACCTTGAAAGTGGGGTAGCAAAGCCACCCAAAAGGACTACATCTCACCGTACCACCACCACCATCTCTCAATTGTTAGAAAGGGTGGTGGAAATCTAGGCAAACAACCAACCTTAACATTTCACTCACAGGAGCTTCGCCATCCCTGTAGATGGTCATGGTTAGGGCTGAGCAGCTCAACCTACTTTTTATACAAGTTTAGAACATAATGATAGAAGTTTGAGCCATCCAAGCCATCCTTACGCTACCTCCGATGACTCACCCTCTACTAGCAGTGCCACTTGTGGCTTCCCAGCCTATAGCAAAACCGGTGCCTACAAGACCTCTAGTGTTAACCCATCCTTGTCTAGTAGTTGAAGCAGAACCTACACCACAGAAATAGCCACGGGTCCCTCCTAGGAACCCAAAGGGGACCATTTGTTGTCACGATCTCAGGTGCCTGGAACCAAGGTGTTGCTCTAGTAGTCTTTAGTTGGACCATGACTCCACTTTATAGGATTTGTGTGGTGCACCCAAGCTTTAGAGAGACTTGGAAGGCCATGGTAAGAATGTTCGAGGCAATCCTTTGGTTCTTGGAGGAGTGCCAAGCATTTTCTGGAGATGTTCCAGAGGGTTCCTGGAGGCTTTCTAAGGAAGGCGCATAGGTTTGGAAGGCTTAGGTTTATAACTTCTCAAGGGCCCCAGAGTCATGTTGGGTCAGGGGGCTTGACCTAGGGTTTGAGAGAACTTGTGAGACATGGGTGTACATGGGCTCGGGTTTAAGGATTTTCTCAATTGAGTTATTAGGAGAAAGTTTTTTTGAGAGATTGTAACATAACCAAATTGGGTTATAGGGTTGGATCCAGGTCTAGCTAGCTACCCCTTTGGTGTGAAAGGAGGTTCAGTTGGTTTGTAGGTTAGCTTAGTTGGTTAGGTGGTTAGTTGGTTGGTTGTAACCACTTAGAAGCCTAACTACCTAAGGAGTCCTAGCTAGTTTGGGTCCAAGAAGATGAAGCCTAACAACCCAAGAAGTCTTAGCCCAACAAAAAGACCAAGAAGACCAAGATCAGGAACTAAACCGCCGCCCCATCTATTTTAAGAGAGGAGGGCATGTGATGGTTTGGGGAGGATCTCTTGTTCACGTGAGGAGTCCGTGGGGGATCAGCCCCTTTGGGGCATCCACAGTTTTGAGAGAGGACCGTTAGGCTTGGCTCACAGTCCTGGATGGCATCTTCTAGATGTTATCTTCTAGATGTGGGAGATCGATGATTCAAGAGAAAGAGAAAAGGCAGAGAGTGTGAGGGTGTTTTCACATGGAGGTTCTTCTCCTTGGTTTACCGTGGAGCTTCTTGGCTTGGTGAGAAATGGCTTCAGGTTTTGAGAATGGTGGCATCTTGTATATGAGGATTTTCACATGGGTCTTCTCGGTTGTGAGAGGAGGCGCTGTGTTCCATTCTTGTGTCTTGTAACAAGGTTCTTTTCTAAAAGAATACAATCTCTCTTTTCTCCTACATCTCTTCTCCTATATCTTCTTTGTTGCATGATATTGAATCCAAGAACAGGTTGTTGCTGGTTCTTGAATCAAGTTGGTTCTTGATCTCTCACCATCACGGATTCCCAACAAGTGGTATTTGCCCAAGAATCTTCAATAATTTGTATCTGTTGGCTTTGGCTCCTTAGTTTTGATGATTAACAAAAGATTGAGTATATGTTTGGACTAATGTTTCATTTCAAGATAAAGTTTCAGGACTTAGGTTATTCAAAAAGAGTATCAAGAGTACAATGATGAAACCAAGCTTACTTGATTTAGGAAATAGCTCTTCTACCTTGAACAAAATCAAGTTTCTCATATTGGACCTTCTTATTAAGAAGCAATTCACAAAAGAAACAAAGGCTTAGAGAAACTCAAGCATGGCACGCACCTCTCCAAGAGTTTCAGAAAAATTCAGACCAGAGGTCGACCACCAGAGGTCGACACCTTGCCAAAGGTCGACCACCAGAGGTCGACTCATGAAGAAAAGAAAAGTTCAGCTAGGCCGGCACGGCAAAATTTCAGTGGCACGCTCCAGAGGTCGACCACCAGAGGTCGACACATGTCCAAAGGTCGACTCCAGAGGTCGACTCATCGCCTGAGAATTCAAACTGGGCAGAACTATGGTTTTCTGGATTTTTGCCTAAGATAAACTGGAGGTCGACTCATGAGGTCGACACTTGATCCAGAGGTCGACTCATGAGGTCGACTCATGGCATAACGGCTAGTTTTCTGAACTTTTGATTTGATTTCTAACGGCCATAAACGGCCATATTTTTTATTCTAACGGTCTTGTGGAGTTGTTTCAGCTTGAATGAGGTATTTAACCTCCACCTAACTTCAAAAAAGACAAGGAGACAAAGTGAAAAAGAAAAGAGTGAAAGTACAAAGCCTTCAATCAATTCTAAGCCAAAAAGAGTGAGAAAACCAAGAGATTCCTTAGCCAAAAGCTTTCCATCTTTGAGGAATCCAACTTTCAAGTGTTTGGCATTTAGTGAGGTCCAAGATTCCAAGAGAAAGGCTTGAAGAGTCTCCATCAAGAGCTACATCGAATTACTTTTTGCTCAAAAGGAGTTTGTCTTGTTTTATTCATTGTATTCATATTCTTTTTGTCCTAGGCTAGTTTCAAGGGAATTTGAAACTAGTGTGAGGTTTGTTGGTGAGCCAATTGATAAAACCAACTAGGATTGCTTGAAAGCCCGAAGCCAAAACAAGTGAGTGAGGTTTGTTGGTGAGCCAATAGTTAAAACCAACTAGGGTTGCTTGTAAGCTCGAAGCCAAAACAAGTGTGTAAGGTTTTGACTTGTGATCCTTGAAAAACAAGTTGGCTGTAATCTAGAAAAGATTATAGTGGAAATTCCCAAGTGGAGCTTGGGGAGTGGATGTAGGTGCTAGGTGCATCGAACCACTATACTTCTTGTGTGTTTGCATTGCTTTACTCTTCTTTTGCTCTTTGATTGTTGCTATCTGTCATTGCTTCTGTTGCACAAATTACTTGAGCACTATCACACTTCACTTTTGAACTTGATAGCACATATATTTCTTTAATTTTTAAAATACCCAATTCACCCCCCCTCTTGGGCACCATTTCTGGGCAACAAGTGGTATCAGAGCACCGGTACTCTCTTATAGGTCCAACAATCTTGAGTGAAAGATCATGGCCGCCCCAATTGGAATGGGTGTAGTTGAAAGTCAAGCATCAAATCGCCCTCCTTCCTTTAATGGCACAAACTACACTTACTGGAAAACTCGTATGCGCATTTACTTACAAGCTGTAGATTATAATATATGGAGAGTAATTACTAAAGGGCCTCATCAGCCCACTCACTTGGTTAATGGCATTATCACCTCAAAATCTGAAGAAGAATGGGATGACAATGACATCAAACAAGCTGAGTTAAATGCTAAGGCGATGAATTTGCTATTCTGTGCACTTGACCCAAGTGAATTTAACAGAATATCAAATTGTATTTCCGCCAAAGAAATTTGGGATACACTTGAGGTTACCCATGAGGGTACACACCAAGTGAAGACCACAAAGGTGAACATGCTCATTCATACGTATGAGATGTTCAGGATGGAACCAACTGAAAGTATCAGTGAAATGTATACTAGATTTACCAATACAGTAAATGGTATGAGAAGTTTGGGAAAAATTATATCTAATGGTGAACTGGTTAACAAACTTCTCAGGTCTCTTCCGGCTTCATGGGATGCGAAAGTAACAGCCATAGAAGAAGCCAAGGATGTCAATACTCTACCTCTTGAGCAGCTTCTTGGATCACTGATGACTTATGAGCTTTCACTAAAGTAGAAGACAGTGGACAATGACAAGAAAAAGAAAGCCATAGCCTTCAAGTCCACTACAAAGGAAGAATCAAGTGATAAATCAGAAGAAGAAGCTGATGATGATGAGACAGCCCTCATTACAAGAAAATTCAAAAGATTCATGAGAAAGAAGAAGGGCTTCTACAAGAAAAGACCACAAAAAGGCGATCACAATAAAGATAAAGAGAAAGAAAAAGAAAGGGATCCACCCATCTGCTTCGAGTGCAAGAAGCCTGGACATTATAAAATGGATTGCCCTTTGCTTAAAAAGAGTCGAAGGATGTTGAGAAAGAAAGCCATGATGGCACCTGGAGTGAGAGTGAGGACTCCAGCAGTGATGAAGAGCAGCAGGTAGTCGCCAACCTGTGTTTCATGGCCAATGAAGATAATGAGGTAAATTCTGAACCTGAAGTTGAATTTACTTTCAATGAATTACATGATGCTTTTAATGATTTAGTTATGAAATATGAAAAATTAAAACTGAAAAATAAGAAATTAAGAAAGCTAAATCTTGAGCTTACCAAAAATTCAGAAAAGTTTTCAACTGAAATTGAAGATTTAATTCAAGAAAACAAGAAATTAACTGAACATGTAAAAACCTTGAAAAATGATAAGGACAATCTTTTAAAAGAAAATGATTCTTTAAAAAATAATAGAAGTCGTAAAACTAATGAGAAAATTGAAAAACAAAACAAAGAACTGTTGCTTCAAAACAAGAATTACAAAGAAGAGTTAGAAAAAGTAAAACCTTTTGTAGAAAAGTTTACTTATAGTTCAGAAAAATTAAGTATGCTTTTAAATAGTCAACATGCAGTTTTTAACAAAGCTGGACTTAGATTTAAGCCACAGAATCAGCAAAAACTTTACAAAAACTTTTTCATACCTGCATCTTCAAATATTACCTGCTATGCATGTGGTAAGTTAGGACATAAATCATATATTTGTAATAGAAGAAAATTAATTACCTTTGGAAAGATTTGGGTTCCAAAAGGAACCAATTTGACTAACCCTAAAGGACCCAAGATGACTTGGGTACCTAAAGTTTCAACTTGATTAATTTTTCCAGGTGTGCCTTGCAACCAAAAATAAAAGAAGAATGTGGTATCTGGATAGTGGTTGCTCAAGGCACATGACTGGGGATGTGAAGCAATTCTCATCACTAGCAGCTATTGATGGTGGAAACGTTACTTTTGGTGATAATGAAAAAGGCAAAATCGTCGAAATTGGTAAAATCCATATCACCCCTAATGCTTATGTAGATAATGTATTATTTGTTGATGGCTTGAAGCATAATCTTTTCAGCATTAGTCAGTTTTGTAACAAGGATTTTAAAGTTATTTTTGAATCATCTTTGTGCATGGTATCTAGTCTAGATGTCGATGGCATCAAGTTCACTGGTCATAGGCATGGAAACATTTATATGGTTGATCTTGATGATCTAGCCATGGAAAGTGGTCAATGCCTAGTGGCTAGGGAAGCCAAGGCAAGTGAAACTAGTTGGCTTTGGCATCGTAGGCTAGGGCATGCTAGTATGCAGTTGATTTCAAAATTAAGCAAAAAGAATCTTGTAAAAGAATTGCCAAAACTCACATTTGAAAAAGATAAGATTTGTGATGCATGTCAATTTGGAAAACAAACTAAATCTACTTTCAAACCTAAAGGAGTTGTATCTACTACTAGACCCCTTGAATTATTGCATATGGACCTCTTTGGACCAACCAGAATAACTAGTTTGGGAGGTAAGAAATATGGGCTAGTAATTGTAGATGATTACTTACGATTTACTTGGGTAATGTTTTTAGCTCATAAAGATGACACGTTTTCAGTTTTTGTTAAATTTCATAAAAGGGTTTCAAACGAAAAAGATCTCACTATTGTTTCTTTGCATAGTGATCATGGAACTGAATTTGACAATCATGATTTTGAAGCTTTTTGTAATGAAAATGGCATTAGTCATAATTTTTCTGCACCTAGGACACCTCAACAAAATGGGGTGGTAGAAAGAAAAAATAGGACTCTTGAAGAAATGGCACACACAATGCTTTACGAAAATGATTTACCTAGATATTTTTGGGCAAAAGCCATTAATACTTCCTGTTACATTTTAAATCGTGTTTTAATTCGACCTATTTTGAAGAAAACACCATATGAGCTTTGGAAAAATCGAAAACCTAATATCTCAAGTATTTTCATGTATTTGGTTGCCGCTGTTTCATATTAAACAATGGCAAAGACAATATCAGTAAATTTGATGCCAAGTCAGATGAGGGTATCTTCTTAGGATACTCTACTTCTAGCAAGGCATACATGGTCTTCAACAGAAGAACTCTTCTAGTTGAAGAATCAATTCATGTAGTGTTTGATGAATCTAACGAAAAATCTTCTAGAAAAGAAGATTCTATTGATGATGAAACAGGTACAAAGAAGCTTGAACAATTGATGATCAATGAAGATGAGCCCAAAGGAGATGATGATCAAGAAAATGAAGATCAAACTCAAGAGATCAATGCAACTTCACCAAAACCTTTACCTAAAGAATGGAGGTATGCACACGGACACCCCAAAGAGCTAATAATTGGTGATCCATCAAAGGGAGTAAGTACATGCTCTTCTATTAGAAATGTTTGTGATTATTTAGCTTTTGTATCTCAGATAGAGCCTAAGTCAATTGAAGAAGCTGAAAAAGATTGTAATTGGATTAATGCCATGCAAGATGAACTAAATCAATTTAAAAGAAATAACGTTTGGACTTTAACTGAAAGACCCCTTAATGTTTCTGTAATTGGCACAAAATGGGTTTTTAGAAATAAACTTGATGAACATGGTATTGTAACTAGATACAAAGCTAGACTTGTTGCTAAAGGCTACAACCAGGAAGAAGGGATTGACTTTGATGAAACCTTTGTTCCTGTTGCTAGACTGGAAGCAATTAGACTTTTACTTGCTTTTGCTTGTTTTATGGATTTCAAGTTATTTCAAATGAATGTTAAAAGTGCTTTTTTAAATGGATTTATTGAAGAGGAAGTTTATGTTGAACAACCTCCTGGTTTTGAAAATCATGAATTTCCTAACCATGTTTTTAAATTGCATAAAGCATTGTATGGTTTAAAGCAAGCTCCTAGAGCTTGGTATGATAGATTAAGTTCATTTTTGATGAAGAATGATTTTTCTAGAGGTAATGTAGATAATATATTTTTTTGAAAAAGAAAAATGATGATCTCTTAGTAGTAAAAATCTATGTAGATGATATTATTTTTGGTGCTACTAACGAATGTCTTTGTCAAGAATTTGCAAAGTTAATGCAGAGTGAGTTCGAGATGAGCATGATGGGAGAACTCAACTTCTTCCTCGGACTCCAAATTAAGCAAACCAAAGAGGGGATCTCCATCAACCAAGCCAAGTACACAAGGGAAATATTGAAAAAGTTTGGGATGGAGACTACCAAACCAATAGGTACCCCTATGAGCTCTTCATGTAAATTAGACAAAGATGAATGTGGTAAATCAGTAGACCAAAAATTATATAGAGGCATGATTGGTTCATTGCTATATCTAACTGCCAGTAGACCAGATATAATGTTTAGTATTTGTATGTGTGCACATTTTCAGTCTGCTCCTAAAGAATCACATCTCTTAGCTGTAAAACGTATATCTAGATACTTATTTGGGTCAATTGAAATTGGTCTTTGGTACTCTAGAGAGTCATCATATGAATTAATTGCATATTTTGATGCTGATTTTGCTGGGTGTAAACTTGATCGTAAAAGTACTAGTAGAACTTGTCAATTCATAGGAGTTAATTTGATTTCATGGAGCAGCAAGAAACAGAATTCGGTTGCTCTATCTACGGCAGAAGCCGAATATATAGCAGCTGGAAGCTGTTGTGCTCAGATTCTATGGATCAAACAGCAACTCGAGGACTTTGGCATCAAACTAACTAAGACACCCATAAGATGTGATAATACTAGTGCAATCAATTTAACGAAAAATCCTATACAACATTCAAGAAGCAAACATATTGAAATAAGACATCACTTCATAAGAGATCACGTTCAAAACTCTAATGTGTTGTTAGAATTATTTGTACTGATTATCAATTGGCTGATATATTCACAAAACCATTGAATGAAGATAGATTTTGTATGATCAGAAGAGAACTGGGAGTCATTGATCCTTTTGCTTGAAACTCTTCAATTTTCATCAAAATTCCTCAAAAAATGATTTATAAATTCTCAAATTGTTTAAAGCCTATTTTTCTAAATTTTATCAATTTTTAAATTTTACCAAATTTTATTTTGGCTAATTTATTTTTTGAAGGTCGACACTTAAGTTTTCGGAGGTCGACACCTGAGGTCGACCCCTGAGATTTTTTAGAGGTCGACACTTGAGGTCGACCCCTGAGATTTTTTAGAGGTCGACACTTGAACGGAAAACGACTTTTTTAAAACCTATCTGCAAGCCTCTTTTTCTCCATTTCTTTCCATTTCTCCTTCGTGTGGTCCCCCTCCAACGTTCCTAAGGTTTAAACAGTGGATTTCCATCCCTCTCCCTCCTCTTTTTGGGTAATCTTCTCCTCTCCTCTTGTTCTCTTTTGAACCAAACCGTTTTTGACCGTGTCCTTTGTTTTTGGACAACTGAAAGCTTTTGCCTCTATCCACCCTCTAATATCGGTTGTTTTTCAATTGAAATCACTTATTTCCTTCCTCCGTTTCTTGCATTTCCTCCATTTACTCTCGATTTTCTCCATTTTCACAAACCCTATCTTACCATTTCACCATTTCTTCTTTTGCTTAACCCGTGAACATCTCTTCTCCTCTCTTTTCTTGGTTCCTTCCCTCTTAGCCCTGCATGATCCTACTTCTCCCTAATTTACCCTTCTTCCATCCATATGGGTCCAAGAAAGCACTTGGCAGTAAGAAAAAGGAGAATGGAACAAGGCCAAAGTAGCACTGAGCGACGAAGAAAGGTAAGACATGAGCGTGAGCCGACCCCAGAGCCACCTGCACCAGTGCCAGCCAGCTTAGTACAGAAGAGCATTGCGAGTGGGAGGCGTGTGGACATACCTTTATGGGATCAGCATCACTTTTTTATAGGAGATGTGCTGAGAGATGCAAGTCTGGTTCACTTCTGCACGATGACTAAGAGATTCTACCCAGACCTCATCAGGGAGTTCTATGCATCCATGGCCACTGATGGCATTGGATGGTCAGCTACTATTCGTGGGATCGAGATTCCAGTGACACCGGAGGTCATCGTCGTGTTTGGAGGATTCCACTTCATGGTACAGCTGCCACTTCTATCAGCGACAGAGAGCGCGCCTTCAGATGTATTCTAGAGCGTGAGGATGTTAGTGGCATTTCCACAGTAGCCGCTAACCAGCTTTGACTGGAGATGAGAGTGCTGCATCATATCATCGCCCGTATCTTGATTCCGAAGAGCGGGAGGTTTGACTTTATCACTGAGCGTGAGCTGGTGTTGATGGTGTCCCTGAGACAGCGGACTCCCATCAACCTTCCCAGGATCATGCTTCAGCAGATGGGTGAGGCAGCATCTCACAGGAGACTAGTTCAGCCATATGGAATGGGGCTGACACAGCTATTCAGGGAGCATGGAGTTTCTTTTGATGGTATACCTTTCAGTCAGTTGCAGCATACTGATACATATGGAGAGAAATCCCAGCATAGGATGGGATTTCGACTAATTGGTGACCGTTGGGTGCGACGAGAGTCTAGCCAGGAGCCAGATGAGGAGGATGAGATTCGAGCTGCTGAGGCAGGGCCTTCAGAGCCTACTGATCATGGTACACCTCCTCGCCCAGCACCAGAGTCAGAGACTACGGAGCCTGAGCCATTCATGCCACCACCCTCATCAGCTCCAGCACCTACTGCTACTGCTACACCATGGAGGACTACAGTGAGCATATCGAACTTTGAGCAGAGAGTGACTGATCACATTTCAGAAGTCCAGACAGAGATTGCTGGTGTACGACAGGAGCTACATGGTCTGCGGATCCACACAAATATGTGTATTGGAGCTCTTTCAGCTAGTGTAGATGCAGGATTCCGACAGATCCTCAGCCTACTGAGATTAGCATTGCCACCAGGGACTGTAGATCCGATAGTACCTCCTCCATATTCTGATGATGATGATGATGACTCCAGTGGATACAGTGACAGTGATGGAGATCAGCCTGGAGCAGGTAGCTCTGATGTTCCACCTGCAGATCCGATTCCAGAGATTCCCCCTTTTGCTGATCCTTCTTCTACTGATCCTCCCAGTACTGATCCTCCAGCTACAGATGTGCCAGTAGATACTGAGATTACTGAGTCACTTTTTGAGACTATTACAGGGATTCCGGATGATAGAGATGAGCATACAGAGATAGATATTGATGATCCCACTGCTTATGAGCTTGTCAGCAAGCACACTCCAGCTCAGTCTACTCAGCATACTGATCCATCTACTCCTTCTACTACTGCTTCTGTTAGGACACATATGGAGTCTTTTCCTCGGACCTATAGATCTCGTAGGACTACCCCAAGGTCTGGTCCCTCTCTGAGGACTCGGAGTCTCACTCATAGGAGTCCAAAATCCTCATCTAGGATTTCGGCTCCTATCTCTTTTGATATACCTTCTGATGAGGAGTAGCCTCATAGATTTACTTGATGTATGTTGTACTTGATGTATGTTGTACTTAGTTTGCTTTGTATGATCTGATGTATCAGTGTTTTGTGCTTACTATGTACGCAATTTTGTAACTGAATACATTCATATATTTATCTACATTGTGATATTTTACTGTCTGATACCAGCTCTTAGCATTTATCCTTTTAAACCCTCAAGTTAGCACGTTTTTGTTATATCGAATGCACAAATTGAGGGGGAGCATGTATTTTATGCAACTAAGTATTTCATTGCAATGGAACATAATTTGTTTTTATCTTTTACTACAAAGAATGTGCTTTTTGATTCTTGACAAAAAGGGGGAGTATAGTAAAGTTTGTAAAGTATATGGTAAAGTATGACTCTTTCATAGAATAGAGTGAAGCTATTATGGTTCTTATCTTCTTGACTCATGAGAATGTTTTCACAAAAAGAAAGAAGTAAATGAAAAGTAAAATTTTTCATAGAGTATAGTAAAGTTTGTAAAGTATATATGGTAAAGTATGACTCTTTCATAGAATAGAGTAAAGCTATTATGGTTCTTATCTTCTTGACTCATGAGAATGTTATCACAAAAGAAAGAAGTAAATGAAAAGTAAAATCTTTCATAGAGTATAGTAAAGTTCGTAAAGTATATATGGTAAAGTATGACTCTTTCATAGAATAGAATAAAGCTATTATGGTTCTTATCTTTTTGACTCATGAGAATGTTTTGACTCATGGTTCTTATCTTTTTGACTCATGAGAATGTTTTCACAAAACAAGTAGATGAAAAGTAAAATTTTTATGATATACTCATGCATGTGAGGGTTCTTTAAAAATTTTTATTAGTGCTATATTTTGCTTTCGGACTTAATTGCATATATACTCAAGGTTTTGTCATCATCAAAAAGGGGGAGATTGTTAGCTTTGGCTCCTTAGTCTTGATGATTAACAAAAGGTTGAGTATATGTTTGGACTAATGTTTCATTTCAAGATAAAGTTTCAGGACTTAGGTTATTCAAAAAGAGTATCAAGAGTACAATGATGAAACCAAGCTTGCCTGATTTGGGAAAGAGCTCTTCTACCTTGAACAAAATCAAGTTTCTCATATTGGACCTTCTTATTAAGAAGCAATTCACAAAAGAAACAAAGGCTTAGAGAAACTCAAGCATGGCACGCACCTCTCCAAGAGTTTCAGAAAAATTCAGACCAGAGGTCGACCACTAGAGGTCGACACATTGCCAAAGGTCGACCACCAGAGGTCGGCTCATGAAGAAAAGAAAAGTTCAGCTAGGCCGGCACGACAAAATTTCAGTGGCACGCTCCAGAGGTCGACCACCAGAGGTCGACACCTGTCCAGAGGTCGACACCAGAGGTCGACTCATCTCCTGAGAATTCAAACTGGGCAGAACTATGGTTTTCTGGATTTTTGCCTAAGATAAACTGGAGGTCGACACTTGATCCAGAGGTCGACTCATGAGGTCGACTCATGGCATAACGGCTAGTTTTTCTGAACTTTTGATTTGATTTCTAACGGCCATTAACGGCCATATTTTTTATTCTAACGGTCTTGTGGAGTTGTTTCAGCTTGAATGAGATATTTAACCTCCACCTAACTTCAAAAAAGACAAAGGGAAAAAGTGAAAAAGAAAAGAGTGAAAGTACAAAGCCTTTAATCAATTTTAAGCCAAAAAGAGTGAGAAAACCAAGAGATTCCTTAGCCAAAAGATTTTCATCTTTGAGGAATCCAACTTTCAAGTGTTTGGCATTTAGTGAGGTCCAAGATTCCAAGAGAAAGGCTTGAAGAGTCTCCATCAAGAGCTACATCGAATTACTTTTTGCTCAAAAGGAGTTTATCTTGTTTTATTCATTGTATTCATATTCTTTTTGTCCTATGCTAGTTTCAAGGGAATTTGAAACTAGTGTGAGGTTTTTTGGTGAGCCAATTGATAAAACCAACTAGGGTTACTTGTAAGCCCGAAGCCAAAACAAGTGAGTGAGGTTTGTTAGTGAGCCAATAGTTAAAACCAACTAGGGTTGCTTGTAAGCCCGAAGCCAAAACAAGCGTGTAAGGTTTTGACTTGTGATCCTTGGAAAACAAGTCGGCTGTAATCTAGAAAAGATTATAGTGAAAATTCCCAAGTGGAGTTTGGGGAGTGGATGTAGGTGCTAGGTGCACTGAACCACTATACTTCTTGTGTGTTTGCATTGCTTTACTCTTCTTTTGCTCTTTGATTGTTGCTATCTGTCATTGCTTCCGTTGCACAAATTACTTGAGCACTATCACACTTCACTTTTGAACTTGATAGCACATATATTGCTTTAATTTTTAAAATACCCAATTCACCCCCCCTCTTGGGCACCATTTCTGGGCAACAGTATCAAAGTGAAGTTCGATCTCTTAGAGCCTTGTTCGTGCATTGGGAGAAGAGGAATCAAGGAATAATAAAGGAGTTGTTCATGGGTATGGTATCCAGCATGGTTAGAGATGGTGGCTTAGGGAGACAAGGGACAGTCTCGGAGAGCGTCGCGGGTATCGGGCTGTTGAAAGTGTCCTGGTATGGTAGAATTGGCCTAAGGATAGAGACTGGAGCTGATGGAGATGGTAGCTCAGGGAGACCAAGGGGACAGCTCTCAGGGAGCGCCAGGGGCATCATGCAGCCAAGAGTGTCCTGGTATGATGGGATTGGCCTAAGGATAGGCTGGGACATGATGCAGCAATCTATGGAGATGGTTGCTATGTTCAGTCATTGTGTTAGAGGAGTTGGGATGAGCTCCTGAGTTTTAGAGGAGCCTACGAGGTGTAGTATATTTGAAACAGTCTTGAAGGGGTTCGCGGGTTGCGAAGGGTCCGAGGAGTCAGCGATGGGGTACGAGGTACAGCGGCAGGCTCAGCAAGGTAGCATTAAGTGGCAGGCCTCGATATTTCTTTCTGTGGCATTATGGGGACTTCAATTTTAAGTGGAGCACCGGGGAGAGGTGGCTTCACGAGTGGAGCAAGATTCGACATGAGTTCAAAATGGGAGGTGTAGGGATACTGGCCATATTCTGGCATGAGCACCAGGGGTGCACTTAGCCAGGTGGAGCAAAGCATGTTGAGATTGGCATGGCTCTATGGAGACTGTGTTAGGTAGAGCTCCAGTTACAGCGAATGCCGGTTCAGGTTCACTATGGTCTCTCTAGGGAAGTCCAAGAAAAAGACTATTGCAGCTGCCCGGCCAAAGGAAGGCTACAATGGTGGTGCCAAGGTACAAGCAAGGTTCTTCAACTAGTGGAGGCATTCATCCCAAAGGCCTCTAAGGGCACTCAACAGCTGAAGAGTGTTGGCAGAGCCAAGGAGATCCGCACAGGGTGCTATTAGGATATGCTGTTATGGCAAGGTTGTGCAAGAGGACATTACCACGTTTGCCAAAGCTTGGGGGCACCAAGGTAGAGATTATAGGATTTGTGTGGTGCTCCCAAGCTTTGGAGAGACTTGAGAGGCCATGGCAGGGATGTTTGAGGAAATCCCTGGGTGCTTGGAGGTGTGCCAAGCGATTTCTGGAGATGTTCTAGAAGGTTCTTGGAGGATTTCCAGGGAAGGCACACAGGTTTGGGAGGGTTAGGTTTATAAGTTTCCAAGGGCTCCAGAGTCATGTTGGGTTAAGGGGCTTGACCCAGGATTTAAGACAACTTGTAAGACATGGGTATACATGGGCTCGGGTTTAAGGGTTTTCTCAATTGACATGTTAGGGGGGAGTTTTTTTGAGAGATTGTAACATAACCAAGTTGGGTTATGGGGTTGGGTCCAGGTCTAGCTAGCGACCCGTTTGGTGTAAAAGGGGGTTCAGTTGGTTAGTAGGTTAGCTTAGTTGGTTAGGTGGTTAGTTGGTTGGTTGTAACCACTTAGAAGCCTAACTACCTAAGGAGTCCTAACCGGTTTGGGTCCAAGAAAATGAAGCCTAACAACCCAAGAAGTCTTAGCCCAACAAAAAGACCAAGAAGACCAAGATCAGGAACTAAACCACTGTCCTATCTATTTTAAGAGAGGGGGGCGTGAGATGGTTTGGGGAGGATCTTCGATTCGCGTGAGGAGTCCATGTGGGATCAACCCCTTTGGGGCATTCATGGTTTTGAGAGAGGACCATGAGGCTTGGCTCATAGTCCTGGATGGCATCTTCTAGATGTGGGAGGTGGTGCGGGCACCAGACTCAGAAGAAGACTTCAAAGCTCCATCTAGATCTCTGATTAACCTTGCCCGAAGAATTAGGGTTTTTTTTGGCTTGTAAAAAGGGTTGACTTGATCAACTCAATTTTAGCTTGAGTCTATATTACCTGCATTTTTATTTTGTTGAGTCATGTTGACTCAGTAGTGGACTAGGGCTTCAACCTAGGGTGTTACATTTTCTTCCAAGGCCAAGCAAGTGGGCGCCACACTCCCAGCCACACTCCCAGCCATACGCCTGAGTCCAGGGGGCGTCATATCTCCATCCAGCAGGCTTTGGTCCCCACACCACATATAGCAGCTCCCTTCTCTCATGCGCCAATTGAGGAGAAATCCACCAGGGGTCCACAAATCAAGGGGGCAGCCCAAGACATTCCCAAAAGAACCAAACTATGAAAGGGAAGAAATTCTCTTGGAGAGAACTTCAAGGAGGCGCCCATTACCTGCCAAAATTACTCAAAACAAAGTTAGAAAGAGCCATAACTTGGGGAGAAAGAAAAGGAGGTATCCAAAAGGGGTTGAGCCATGGAAGGAAGGAGATTTCTCTTGAAGAGCAAGGTTAGGAGGCGCCCTAGTCATTCCAACTAAAGCCAGATATAAAAGGAAACAAATTTTCTCTTGGAGGGCAAGGTTAAGAGGCGCCCAAACACTTCCAGATAAGGCCAAGCATAGAAGGAAAAAAATAGTTTTCTTGGAGGTCAAGACAAGGAGGCGCCACCCACTTTCCTTTTTTGAAGCCTCAATCATCTTTGGAATTATTTGGCCGGCCATATGAGTAGGGATTGATCCTACAATCCTAATTTGAAGATCCCCTCCTTTAGTCCCACATGGGAAGATGTAAAACCCTACTCTCTTGTAATGTCCTATAAATTAAAACCCCTTTGTAAGTTCTAAGGAATCAGATGAATGAAACCAAATTTTTTTGTGAGCAAAACTTTGTGTTTTCTCTCTTCCGCCTTGCATCCAGGTGTTGAGCTCCATGAGGGAGTAAATCCGGGTTCCCTAGGAACCTTGAGGAGGTGTGAGATCTCCAAAACCCAAACCCTAGGTTAGCCACTTCTACTCCAAAACCCTAGCCGCCCACCATCCACTTCAATCCACCAAACCCTAGCCTATCCCAACTCCCACGGCCTCTCTCTCTCCCAGTCCAGGCCGACCACCAGCATCCAGTTCCAGTCCGGATACTTCATATCCAACGCTCTTTCCAGAGGGAGTCGAATCAGCCTTCAAGAGAATTCGGATCTCAGCGACATCAGCCTTCATGTTCTTCGACCTGGTAAATCCTTCCCCGAGTCTCTGAATCCATCACTTGTTTTTCTTATTCCCAGATCTTGAGTCCAGGAGAAGCCGACCAAACCACAAGACCAGTATTGGAGGATCCATTGCGAAGATAGCCGAATCCGAGGATCCAACAATCTGCTCGAGAGAGTTCTTCCACCCAAATTCTGAGAAGATCACTGTCTGGTTGGTAAACCATCTGTCCTCTCTATTTCTGTTTTGTTGAAAGTTCAGAGCGAAACCCTAGGTCTGGGAGTTTCTCAACCCCCAGCGATCCGTTACTTCTGAACTACTCTGATAATTTAGTTTCTTCTAAATTGTGCTTTCAATCCTTACCTAGTTTCCTTCAACTTAGTTTAGCTTTACTTTGAGTCAAAGCCAATTTCTAAAATATAAAAAAAAACAAAAAAAAAACAAAAAAACAAATTAATCCTAAATTTACTTCCGCATATGCTTCTTTGTTCTTTGTTCTGAATCATTTTGGTATCAGAACTTTCATGCTGCATCATTTTTGGTATCAGAGCTTTCGTGCTGCATCATTTTTGGTATCAGAGCCCAGTCTAGGGTTTCTGTTTGATTGCTTGTTCGAGTCTCTCTCTTTACTTTGTCTGCTCAAAGTAGACTCCCCAGGATGTCCGGTCCTAGGAACGAAGTGAGGTGCAAACCTCCTCTTCCCATTCCACAGGGTGTTCTTAGAGCGTGTAGGGGATCCGTTGGGTTACAACTTCGTAGCAGGAATTGTAAATGGGGAAGTACTCTATTTTCAGCCCGTAATTGCCCTGTTGCAGGAATTATTTCTCACTACATGTAACTCCAAATTTGGTGATTTTTGTTTTACTGAAACCAGTATAATATATACTATTTTGCATAATTTTCCTGTGATTTATTAGTTTCCATGAGATTTCTGAGAATTAAATTACTGCAACTCTATTTATTTGTTTCTGCAATTCAATTATTTTTGAGTGATCATCTCTTAATTCATCTTAAGGGCATTTGAGCATCTAAGATAAGGGGAGGAGTTGATAACCTCTCCTTAGCCCAAAACCACCACCCACTCATTCGAACCTAAGCCTTTAATCTTAAAATTCATTAGACCTAATTTGCCCTAGTGGGCTAGGGACATCAACAAGTCGGGTCAAGGCTAGTGTTGAGTCAGTTTGTCTGGTTACTCTGTGTGTGCTTTGTACTCAGTATCTAGAATGGTGGTTCAGGGATTCTATCCCGAAGGGCTTGTGTGCTGGTCCGCCTACCTGGCCAATCACTGATTGGTGTCTAGGATTGGCATCCAGGGACCTAACACTCCCCTTACACCTGCCTGGCTGAGTCCCGAGTTACTACAAGCTAGCTTGCCACTCTGATTGGGCATCTAGTTTGGGCTCTAGGTCTAGTTAGCCAGTAGTCGCTTTAGTCTAGTCACATTCTGTGTGCTTGCTTGCATCATCATGTCTACCCGGAATGGAGTACCCTACCAACCTAGTCAAACCCAACCAGATTTAGAGGCCATGGTTAGAAATCTTACCGAATGTATGACCAAATTGAGTCAGGACATGAATGAGGGTTTTTTCCAATTTAGGGATCGAGTCCAAGTACTTGAGAAACATAGACATCAAAATTGGACCCCTGATCCAAAATTTAATAGGCCCCAACCTCACCCATGCCAGGAACTTAGGAGGACCTTATACCATGATCCCGAGCATAACCTTAGGAAGACTAACCATGATATCTATAGTGTGGATCGTGTCTATGAGAGGTCCTTACATTATTCTAGACCAGTCACTCAACAACCCCAGTCTTCTAGATCAAACCATTTAGATCCACACCCATGCCCAAGTAAGGTCTCTACTAGCTTGAAACCCAGTGTGACCCAGGTTCCTATATCTCAAGAATGTTTGTTTTGTAGAGAAAGAGGCCATAAATCTAGTCAGTGCCCATGCATAGGACCGGCTTGTGCACAGCTAAGTGGTAAGAATCCTAAGGATGACATTAATGAGGGAGAACCCAAGCCTACCAATGAGGAAGAAAGGTTAGGTATGACAAGCCTAGAATCAGTTGACCCGATCACCACTGACCCGAAACCCATTGAAGATGGCATCGAGGAAGTATATGATGCTGGCTTGAGTCTAGTTGATGAATATGAGGGGGAAGAACTTGAAGAATGTGACATCGATACTATTGGTTCCTTACTTGAGGAGACCTTGGAGAGCAACCAAGTGGTAGGACCTAGTTCAGAAATTCAAGAGATTTGTGAGAATCAGGTTCCTTTAATCAAATACCCCCAGGAAGAACTCATAGTGTTAGCCCGAGCTATCAGTTCGTACCCTCTAATGACAGTCATTCCCCAAGTACCAATTGAAGATCTTTGCACTGAACTGTTTAAGTTTGCCCACCCTATGGTAGATCCTCTCCTTAGGATGACTGAATCAAGCCTCTTACAACTGGACCTTGTCCCATGCTCAGCCACTAAGGTATCTCCCGTAATCTCAGTTGGACATCCTTTTCTTGAGCGGATTGATTCACCCAGTCCTGTAGAAGTCCTCCTTATGGCCCCAGACCTTTTTCTTCGCATGACTGAGCTACCCTTCTATAGAGTATACCTTTCCTCACCCATAGGTCAAATATCAAGTCTTGAGGTCATCATCCATAGACCCTTCCATGAATCATTCTCTAATCCATCTCTTGAGAAAGTGGATCATTATTTGCTTAGAGAACAAACCTTAACTGTTGCAATCACATGTCCTAGGCTACTCCCCGATCCATCTCTTGATCCATTCCTGGGAGTAGCAAACTTTTCCTTTCGTAAGGATGACCAGTTGACACTCATAGATCACCATTCAAACCTTCAGGTCACCACCTTTAGTCAACAGGTAATTCGAGACTCCACCTCATATCTCCTCCCTTTCTCTAGGACTTCCAATGCATTTTACACCATCCAAGTATACTTTGTCGAAGTCTTTAGAGTGAACCACGTGTTAGAACCTATTAGGTTTGCCACCTACTTCTGGAAGACCTTATGGCACCTACTAGGCACCCATGATAAGTTTTCATGCTCTGCATGCCATCCTCCGACCCAAGGTCAAACCTAGAGAGCCGTAGTTTGTTAGGTTTAGACCTAGGGTTCCTTTGAATAAAGTCCATTCTTTAGGAATGCATCGTCAGTCGAGTTTAGGACATTGTCTCAGATTTTGAGAGCACCAGGAATTGGAATTTGTATTTTGTTCAGGGCTGAAATTGCATTCAATGTTTCGATCAATAGGTCTATAGGCTAGAGTCCCTTTGAAATTGTTCATGGATACAAGCCTCACACACCACTTGATCTGATTTCACTATTAGCCCACACACACAAGTCTCTTGATGCACTTGCATAGCATGTAAAGGACTTGCATAAAGAAATTCATGCCAAAATAAATTTAAGTAATGAAACTTATAAGAAGTTGGCTGATTCTCAAAGGCGAGTCAAAAATTTTGACGAAGGAGACTATGTAATGATTAGGTTAAGACCTGAACGGTTTCCTCCTGGAACCGTTAGAAAGTTACATGCTAGAGGAGCTGGACCATTTAGAGTGGTGAAGAGAGTAGGATCCAATGCCTATGTGCTCGAGTTACCTCCAGAACTAGGAATTAGCTCCACTTTCAACATTACAGACCTAGTAGAGTATAGAGAGCCAGTTGTGATTCCCAGCGAGGCTTTTGAACCTAATCCTGCTCTTGAGAGTGAACCTGACCCTGTGTGTCCACCAACAAACTAGCCTGTGAGGAAAGAGCAGATTGAAAAGATCCTGGATGATCAGGTTATCTCTACTCATAATCGAGGATACCAAAGATACCTGGTCCGCTGGCAAGGAAGGCCAGATTCTGATAACTCTTGGATCTCCCGAGAAGAATTACAAGAATTGGACCCAAACCTCTTGGAGAGATACCAGAGCCAACTTGATCCATACTCGACAGGGTCGAGTTCCTCCCACCGTGGGAGAATTGGTGCGGGCACCAGACTCAGAAGAAGACTTCAGAGCTCCATCTGGAACTCTGATTAACCTTGCCCGAAGAATTAGGGTTTTTTTTGGCTTGTAATAAGGGTTGAGTTGATCAACTCAATTTTAGCTTGAGTCTATATTACCTGCATTTTTATTTTGTTGAGTCATGTTGACTCAGTAGTGGGCTAGGGCTTCAACCTGGGATGTTACATTTTCTCCCAAGGCCAAGCAAGTGGGCGCCACACTCCCAGCCACACTCCCAGCCATACGCCTGAGTCCAGGGGGTGCCATATCTCCATCCAGCAGGCTTTGGTCCCCACACCACAGATAGCAGCTATTTTCTCTCATGCGCCAATTGAGGAGAAATCCACCAGGGGTCCACAAATCAAGGGGGCGGCCCAAGACATTCCCAAAAGAACCAAACTATGAAAGGGAAGAAATTCTCTTGGAGAGAACTTCGAGGAGGCACCCATTACCTGCCAAAATTACTCAAAACAAAGTTAGAAAGAGCCATAACTTGGGGAGAAAGAAAAGGAGGTATCCAAAAGGGGTTGAGCCATGGAAGGAAGGAGATTTCTCTTGAAGAGCAAGGTTAGGAGGCGCCCTAGTCATTCCAACTAAAGCCAGATATAAAAGGAAACAAATTTTCTCTTGGAGGGCAAGGTTAAGAGGTGCCCAAACACTTCTTGATAAGGCCAAGCATAGAAGGAAAAAAATAGTTTTCTTGGAGGTCAAGACAAGGAGGCGCCACCCACTTTCCTTTTTTGAAGCCTCAATCATCTTTGAAATTATTTGGCCAGCCATATGAGTAGGGATTGATCCTACAATCCTAATTTGAAGATCCCCTCCTTTAGTCCCACATGGGAAGATGTAAAACCCTACTCTCTTGTAATGTCCTATAAATTAAAACCCCTTTGTAAGTTCTAAGGAATCAGATGAATGAAACCAAATTTTTTTGTGAGCAAAACTTTGTGTTTTATCTCTTCCGCACTTGCATCCAGGTGTTGAGCTCCGTGAGGGAGTAAATCCGGGTTCCCCAAGAACCTTGAGGAGGTGTGAGATCTCCAAAATCCAAACCCTAGGTTAGCCACTTCTACTCCAAAACCCTAGCCGCCCACCATCCACTTCAATCCACCAAACCCTAGCCTATCCCAACTCCCACGGCCTCTCTCTCTCCCAGTCCAGGCCGACCACCAGCATCCAGTTCCAGTCTGGATACTTCAGATCCAAAGCTCTTTCCAGAGGGAGTCGAATCAGCCTTCAAGAGAATTCGGATCTCAGCGACATCAGCCTTCAAGTTCTTCGACCTGGTAAATCCTTCCCTGAGTCTCTGAATCCATCACTTTTTTTCTTCCCAGATCTTGAGTCCAGGAGAAGCCGACCAAACCACAAGACCAGTATTGGAGGATCCATTGCGAAGATAGCCGGATCCGAGGATCCAACAATATGCTCGAGAGAGTTCTTCCACCCAAATTCTGAGAAGATCACTGTCTGGTTGGTAAACCATCTTCCTCTCTATTTCTGTTCTATTGAAAGTTCAGAGCGAAACCCTAGGTCTGGGAGTTTCTCAACCCCCAGCGATCCGTTACTTCTGAACTACTCTGATAATTTAGTTTCTTCTAAATTGTGCTTTCAATCCTTACCTAGTTTCCTTCAACTTAGTTTAGCTTTACTTTGAGTCAAAGCCAATTTCTGAAATATAAAAAAAAACAAAAAAAAAAAAAACAAATTAATCCTAAATTTACTTCCGCATACGCTTCTTTGTTCTTTGTTCTGCATCATTTTTGGTATCAGAGCTTTCGTGCTGCATCATTTTTGGTATCAGAGCTTTCGTGCTGCATCATTTTTGGTATCAGAGCCCAGTCTAAGATTTCTGTTTGATTGCTTGTTTGAGTCTCTCTCTTTACTTTGTCTGCTCGAAGTAGACTCCCCAGGACGTCTGGTCCTAGTAAGCGAAGTGAGGTGCAAACCTCCTCTTCCCATTCCACGGGGTGTTCCTAGAGCGTGTAGGGGATCCATTGGGTTACAACTTCGTAGCAGGAATTGTAAACGGGGAAGTACTCTATTTTCAGCCCGTAATTACCCTGTTGCAGGAATTATTTCTTACTACAGGTAACTTCAAATTTGGTGATTTTTATTTTATTGAAACCACTATAATTGAATCTATTTTTTATAATTTTCCTGTGATTTATTAGTTTCTGTGAGATTTCTGAGAATTAAATTACTGCAACTCTATTTTTTTGTTTCTGCAATTCAATTATTTTTGAGTGATCATCTCTTAATTCATCTTAAGGGCATTTGAGCATCTAAGATAAGGGGAGGAGTTGATAACCTCTCCTTAGCCCAAAACCACCACCCACTCATTCGAACCTAAGCCTTTAATCTTAAAATTCATTAGACCTAATTTGCCCTAGTGGGCTAGGGACATCAACAAGTCGGGTCAAGACTAGTGTTGAGTTAGTTTGTCTGGTTACTCTGTGTGTGCTTTGTACTCAATGTCTAGAATGGTGGTTCAGGGATTCTATCCCGAAGGGCTTGTGTGCTGGTCCGCCTACCTGGCCAATCACTAATTGGTGTCTAGGATTGGCATCTAGGGACCTAACACTCCCCTTACACCTGCCTGGCTGAGTCCCGAGTTACTACAAGCTAGCTTGCCACTCTGATTGGGCATCTAGTTTGGGCTCTAGGTTTAGTTAGCCAGTAGTTGCTTTAGTCTAGTCACATTCTGTGTGCTTGCTTGCATCATCATGTCTACCCGGAATGGAGTACCCTACCAACCTAGTCAAACCCAACCAGATTTAGAGGCCATGGTTAGAAATCTTACCGAAAGTATGACCAAATTGAGTCAGGACATGAATGAGGGTTTTTCCCAATTTAGGGATCGAGTCCAAGTACTTAAGAAATGTAGACATCAAAATTGGACCCCTGATCCAAAATTTAATAGGCCCCAACCTCACCCATGCCAGGAGCTTAGGAGGACCTTATACCATGATCCCGAGCATAACCTTAGGAAGCCTAACCATGATATCTATAGTGTGGATCGTGTCTATGAGAGGTCCTTACAATATTCTAGACCAGTCACTCAACAACCCCAGTCTTCTTGATCAAACCATTTAGATCCACACCCATGCCCAAGTAAGGTCTCTACTAGCTTGAAACCCAGTGTGACCCAGGTTCCTATATCTCAAGAATGTTTGTTTTGTAAAGAAAGAGGCCATAAATCTAGTCAGTGCCCATGCATAGGACCGGCTTGTGCACAGCTAAGTGGTAAGAATCCTAAGGATGACATTAATGAAGGAGAACCCAAGCCTACCAATGAGGAAGAAAGGTTAGGTATGACAAGCCTAGAATCAGTTGACCCGATCAACACTGACCCGAAACCCATTGAAGATGGCATCGAGGAAGTATATGATGCTGGCTTGAGTCTAGTTGATGAATATGAGGGGGAAGAACTTGAAGAATGTGACATCGATACTATTGGTTCCTTACCTGAGGAGACCTTGGAGAGCAACCAAGTAGTAGGACCTAGTTCAGAAATTCAAGAGATTTGTGAGAATCAGGTTCCTTTAGTCAAATACCCCCAGGAAGAACTCATAGTGTTAGCCCGAGCTATCAGTTCGTACCCTCTAATGACAGTCATTCCCCAAGTACCAATTGAAGATCTTTGCACTGAACTGTTTAAGTTTGCCCACCCTATGGTAGATCCTCTCCTTAGGATGACTGAATCAAGCCTCTTATAACTGGACCTTGTCCCATGCTCAGCCACTAAGGTATCTCCCGTAATCTCAGTTGGACATCCTTTTCTTGAGCGGATTGATTCACCCAGTCCTGTAGAAGTCCTCCTTATGGCCCCAGACCTTTTTCTTCGCATGACTAAGCTACCCTTCTATAGAGTATACCTTTCCTCACCCATAGGTCAAATTTCAAGTCTTGAGGTCATCATCCATAGACCCTTCCATGAATCATTCTCTAATCCATCTCTTGAGAAAGTGGAACATTATTTGCTTAGAGAACAAACCTTAACTATTGCAATCACATGTCCTAGGCTACTCCCCGATCCATCTCTTGATCCATTCCTGGAAGTAGCAAACTTTTCCTTCCGTAAGGATGACCAGTTGACACTCATAGATCACCATTCAAACCTTCAGGTCACCACCTTTAGTCAACAGGTAATTCGAGACTCCACCTCATATCTCCTCCCTTTCTCTAGGACTTCCAATGCATTTTACACCATCCAAGTATACTTTGTCGAAGTCTTTAGAGTGAACCACGTGTTAGAACCTATTAGGTTTGCCACCTACTTCTGGAAGACCTTATGGCACCTACTAGGCACCCATGATAAGTTTTCATGCTCTGCATGCCATCCTCCGACCCAAGGTCAAACCTAGAGAGCCGTAGTTTGTTAGGTTTAGACCTAGGGTTCCTTTGAATAAAGTCCATTCTTTAGGAATGCATCGTCAGTCGAGTTTAGGACATTGTCTCAGATTTTGAGAGCACCAGGAATTGGGATTTGTATTTTGTCCAGGGCTGAAATTGCATTCAATGTTTCGATCAGTAGGTCTATAGGCTAGAGTCCCTTTGAAATTGTTCATGGATACAAGCCTCACACACCACTTGATCTGATTTCACTATTAGCCCACACACACAAGTCTCTTGATGCACTTGCATAGCATGTAAAGGACTTGCATAAAGAAATTCATGCCAAAATAAATTTAAGTAATGAAACTTATAAGAAGTTGGCTGATTCTCAAAGGCGAGTCAAAACTTTTGACGAAGGAGACTATGTAATGATTAGGTTAAGGCCTGAACGGTTTCCTCCTGGAACCGTTAGAAAGTTACATGCTAGAGGAGCTGGACCATTTAGAGTGGTGAAGAGAGTAGGATCCAATGCCTATGTGCTCGAGTTACCTCCAGAACTAGGCATTAGCTCCACTTTCAACATTACAGACCTAGTAGAGTATAGAGAGCCAGCTGTGATTCCCAGCGAGGCTTTTGAACCTAATCCTTCTCTTGAGAGTGAACCTGACCCTGTGTGTCCACCAACAAACTGGCCTGTGAGGAAAGAGCAGATTGAAAAGATCCTGGATGATCAGGTTCTCTCTACTCGTAATCGAGGATACCAAAGATACCTGGTCCGCTGGCAAGGAATGCCAGATTCTGATAACTCTTGGATCTCCCGAGAAGAATTACAAGAATTGGACCCAGACCTCTTGGAGAGATACCAGAGCCAACTTGATCCATACTCGACAGGGTCGAGTTCCTCCCACCGTGGGAGAATTGGTGCGGGCACCAGACTCAGAAGAAGACTTCAGAGCTCCATCTGGATCTCTGATTAACCTTGCCCGAAGAATTAGGGTTTTTTTTGGCTTGTAATAAGGGTTGACTTGATCAACTCAATTTTAGCTTGAGTCTATATTACCTATATTTTTATTTTGTTGAGTCATGTTGACTCAGTAGTGGACTAGGGCTTCAACCTGGGGTGTTACATTTTCTCCCAAGGCCAAGCAAGTGGGCGCCACACTCCCAGCCATACGCCTGAGTCCAGGGGGTGCCATATCTCCATCCAGCAGGCTTTGGTCCCCATACCACAGATAGCAGCTCCCTTCTCTCATGCGCCAATTGAGGAGAAATCCACTAGGGGTCCACAAATCAAGGGGGCAGCCCAAGACATTCCCAACAGAACCAAACTATGAAAGGGAAGTAATTCTCTTGGAGAGAACTTCAAGGAGGCGCCCATTACCTACCAAAATTACTCAAAACAAAGATAGAAAGAGCCATAACTTGGGGAGAAAGAAAAGGAGGTATCCAAAGGGGTTGAGCCATGGAAGGAAGGAGATTTCTCTTGAAGAGCAAGGTTAGGAGGTGCCCTAGTCATTCCAACTAAAGCCAGATATAAAAGGAAACAAATTTTCTCTTGGAGGGCAAGGTTAAGAGGCGCCCAAACACTTCCAGATAAGGCCAAGCATAGAAGGAAAAAAATAGTTTTCTTGGAGGTCAAGACAAGGAGGCGCCACCCACTTTCCTTTTTTGAAGCCTCAATCATCTTTGGAATTATTTGGCCGGCCATATGAGTAGGGATTGATCCTACAATCCTAATTTGAAGATCCCCTCCTTTAGTCCCAAATGGGAAGATGTAAAACCCTACTCTCTTGTAATGTCCTATAAATTAAAACCCCTTTGTAAGTTCTAAGGAATCAGATGAATGAAACCTAATTTTTTTGTGAGCAAAACTTTGTGTTTTCTCTCTTCTGCACTTGCATCCAGGTGTTGAGCTCCGTGAGGGAGTAAATCCGGGTTCCCCAGGAACCTTGAGGAGGTGTGAGATCTCCAAAACCCAAACCCTAGGTTAGCCACTTCTACTCCAAAACCCTAGCCGCCCACCATCCACTTCAATCCACCAAACCCTAGCCTATCCCAACTCCCACGGCCTCTCTCTCTCCCAGTCCAGGCCGACCACCAGCATCCAGTTCCAGTCCGGATACTTTAGATCCAAAGCTCTTTCCAGAGGTAGTCGAATCAGCCTTCAAGAGAATTCGGATCTTAGCGACATCAGCCTTCAAGTTCTTCGACCTGGTAAATCCTTCCCTGAGTCTCTGAATCCATCACTTGTTTTTCTTCTTCCCAGATCTTGAGTCCAGGAGAAGCCGACCAAACCACAAGACCAGTATTGGAGGATCCATTGCGAAGATAGCCGAATCCGAGGATCCAACAATCTGCTCGAGAGAGTTCTTCCACCCAAATTCTGAGAAGATCACTGTCTGGTTGGTAAACCATCTGTCCTCTCTATTTCTGTTTTGTTGAAAGTTCAGAGCGAAACCCTAGGTCTGGGAGTTTCTCAACCCCCAGCGATCCGTTACTTCTGAACTACTCTGATAATTTAGTTTCTTCTAAATTGTGCTTTCAATCCTTACCTAGTTTCCTTCAACTTAGTTTAGCTTTACTTTGAGTCAAAGCCAATTTCTGAAATATAAAAAAAAAAAAAAACAAATTAATCCTAAATTTACTTCCGCATACGCTTCTTTGTTCTTTGTTCTGCATCATTTTTGGTATCAGAGCTTTCGTGCTGCATCATTTTTGGTATCAGAGCTTTCGTGCTGCATCAGGAGGCCGACAGTTCAAGAGAAAAAGAAAAGGCTGAGCACGTGAAGGTGTTTTCACATGGAGGTTCTTCTCCCTGGTTTCACCGTGGAGCTTCTTGGCTTGGTGAGAGACGGCTTCAAGTTTGGAGAAGGGTGGCATCTTGTACATGAGGGTTTTCACATGGGTCTTCTTGATTGTGAGAGTAGGCACCGTTGTCCCATTCTTGTATCTTGTAACAAGGCTCTTCTCCAAAGAAATACAATCTCTCTTTTCTCCTACATCTCTTCTCTTATATCTCCTTTGTTGCATGATATTGAATCCAAGAAGAGGTTGTTGCTGGTTCTTGGATCAAGAAAGTTGGTTCTTGATCTCTCCCTCACTATTTTCGCTATGTAGGCACTGATCTGGATTCCCAACAAGTGGTATCAGTGCCTAGGAATCTTCAACACACTTTGAGGGGCGGCCCCCCCGGATCAGGGGACCCGATCATTAAAGATCCAAAAGTCAAATGAAAGCTCAAAGAGCTGGATCAATGCATCAAAACAATGTGCAACCTCTCTTCGGTGCCTAATGATCGCTTGTCATAAGGTAGTAAAAATAAAAACCGAACTCACTTCTATATAGCTAGGATGAGTAGGGATTGTAAAGAAACGTTATGTAGGCAATAGTCATGCAACTTTAAAATTTTTTTCAACCTTGCATCACAGCAAAAGACTAGATTAATCATATTAATCAATATATAACATTAGAACATTTCTAATATGGGCCTACAAACAAGATCATGTATGAATATTAACATATAAATGAAAGAAAATATAAGCATACAAAGTCGTGCATCATATAGAACCACTTTATGTTTGATGCACATACTAAACCATACTTCTTTAGCAAAATCACCAAGAACGTTATCTTTAATCTGATGCCACACTCGTTGGGTTAAGGAAAAGCTCACCAAGAAAAACAATTGCTCTGGAAACCGTACACATATCTAACCTCTACAGGTAATCCACACCAGAGTTCTTCCATGACCTTCTTCCTTTGAAGTGCTAGCTTCGCCGAAATGAAATGACTTACGGACTCTTCTTCTTCTTCACCGGGACACTCCAGGAGATGAAGAAGTACTATTGGGGGATCTAGGAAGTGCACTGAAAAACCCTTTCCAAGACACACTTTCCAAGCCTAGAATACTAGGCAGCACACACCCAAACCCAAACATTTTTTCCCATACAAAAGTTTCAAACTCTTCTAGCCTTTTCTCCCCTTTTCTAAAGGTTTTTTTTTAGCAAATAACATTTAAAAATTTCTCTTCTCCATGTCCTCATTCAAGCCCTAAATATAGAGGTAAGTGGAAAGAGAAGAAAAGGGGAGAGTTAAAAAACAAAGGGGGTTACATAAGTTATGGGATTCATAATTATGGATGGTTACATGACATTCAAGGCCATGGGAGTTACATCCTTTTAAATTCAAACTAAATTCCAAATTTAAATGCCAAATCAAAATTTGAGTTCATAATTCAAACATAAATCTGAAATGGGATGCAATGATTTAGCCCAATCACATTGGACCTAACCCGATCCCAAACCGAATCACATTTGGTTTGACCCAAACTTAATTGCTCAATCAAATTGAGTTAATCAAGCAATCACATTGCCAATAACCCTTCATATAATTACCAGCATTTAGTAATTAAAATCTTTATCACAATATTTGCAACATGATGTGTCAAAACTTGACAAAAAATCGAATCCCTATAACTGAGTTGACTCATGAGTAGACTTTGAAATGTAGATGGACAATCAAATTATCCAAAAAGTCCAAAAAAAATGATTCCCAATCGTTTAATAGCCACTAGATCAATCAAAAACCCCTATGGTGTATGACCCCATAGGTTTGAACACTAAGCCGTAGTACTGGAACACTTCCTGTACCAGCCAAAGTTGCCATATAGCAATGACACCTGGTATCCGGATAGGTCGAAGGTTGCAAAGTAACTATTAAGAACCAAATGGATATGATAATCATATAATACATTCTTTTAACCCTTAATGCTCTGGAAGACTTAGTGTTTATCTGCACAACCCTAGAAAAGTCCATCACAATATGTCTAAAACTCAAAATCCCTGTAACTTTTTACAAGGACTACCATGGCCATGATTTTATTCAATTGAGACATAATGAGTCATTCACTCCAAACTCATTTGGAGGGGTTAATCTCATCTTGATCTAACCACTGCTACACAAGTACTTGACTGTACCCAGCAACCTTTCATCATCGGATTAGAAATCCAGGTAGTCCGATATCTAAGCATAGTGAGTTGCTTGCAAGCTACCATGGTGATCTCAAGTCAGAGGAACACTTATATCCATATCCTAATGCGAACTACTCTTTAGCAGAAAGAATATTCTACAGATGGGTCACGTCCACTAAAGTGTCATACACAATACCTGCATGCCTTACCAGTGTCTCCACACTCCTTGGTTAAGAGGACAACCAACAACTATGACATACAATGACCTACACTTGATACACTATCGTCCTGTGACAATGTATCATTTGGTCACGAACCAATTTAATAACTAGATTATATATCCTGTATATCACATCAACGTAGTCCTAAGGACTTCATCACATAAGAGTTCATTACAGGAAGATATAAAATGTGATGAATAGCCAGAATAAACTTTTTATTCAATATAATTCATATACAATTACTACAATAGCTCAACCATCTACCAGCTAGATGATTAACTTTGGGATACAATTTCCAACAAGGATCGTATCCTCAGGAATCTAGATCAATTATTTCATGAAGAAATAAAGAAAGAAAATCAAAATATTTTAATTATAGACTTCTAGAATCTAATCAATAGAATAAATTAAATCTAAAAATAATTAAGCCACATCTCAGTGATTAAGAATCCATTATTCTTATTAACAGATTTTGGTATTCATTCATGTAAAGTGCTTATGATTAATTGGTCTTTAAGCATAACCTATCTCTATCTGATTTTGGACCATATCTCTAAGACCATGGCACGTCCCTTTATGAGCATAGATTATCCCAAATTTATATAAAAGAAAAAAAGATAACTTCAAGAGAATTTATCTCCTATTTGAGGATGAACTATATCCTGTTAAGATCATAGCACATTTTTTTGAGAGAATAAATTGTTAAAAGTTAAATTAATTCATGAAAACTTAATACAAGTATAAATAAGGGAAAAAAAATTATTTTAATTGCATAAAATAAATACATAAAGTGGAAAAAAGAAAATAAATCTTGTTGATGTAGATTCACCGGGTCGGACCTCTTCCTGGTTCTTCCACTTCGGGATCCTGCAAAATAGAGAATCCATTGTGCCGGGGATTTCGTGAAGACACTCCGATAATCAAGTCAGTGGGACGATCGGGGGGAACAAAAAACCTCTAAGATGGAGAGCATGGGGGACTCTCCATCTGCCAAAGGGTGGGGAGATGAGGAGAGAAGACCCATAATTAAAAGAGATGGGTTCTAAGAGTTACCTGGGATCTGCCTTGCTTTACCTTCGTGGAATAGCGCCAAAATCTGTTAGAGAGGAGGTCAAGAAGACCGATTTGCCCCTAGAAGGATCTGGAGAGTGGCCACGTGGTGCCTGGATGGGGCAGCGTCGTGGGAGTAGTGGAGCAAGACTGCTGGCGTGGCAGGATTATGTCGTAACAGAAGGGGCTTCTGGAATCCTCCAGGCCCATAGCAGAAGTGGTTCTGTCGTACCTCAGCAGAAGTGGGTCAACCGTACCTTAGCAGAAGTGGGTCAGCCATACCTCAGCAGAAGTGGGTCAGCCGTACCTTACTAGAAGTGGGTCAGCCATACCTCAGCAGAAGTGGGTCAGCCATACCTCAGCGGAAGTGGGTCAGTCGTACTTCAGCAGAAGTGGGTCGGCCATACCTCAGCAAAAGTGGGTCGTTCAGACCTCTCCTTCAGTGAGTCGATTTGGACCTCAGCTTCAATGGGTCGGTTCGGACCTCAGCTTCAGTGGGTCGGCCTTTTGGCTGGTCAACCTTCTACCTTCTGGTTGGTTGGCCATCAGGCCCGGTCGGCCTTTTGGGTGGTCGACCTTCTAGGTGGTCGGCCTTCGACCTTTTGGTTGGTTGGCCATTTGGTGTAACAGTGGCCCCCCTTGCTCTTGGCCTTTGGAAGGGTTCACACCTTCAAAGGGTGAGAGCAACATTAAATGCACCCATTTTTGAAGGGAGATCTAGAGGAAGGCAGTGGATCTGCTTGGTCATACTACTTGTGACCATTTCTTGATTCGGGATACTGACCGGGATACTGCTCCTTTGCAGCACATGGGCTGAGAAGAGCAAGCCTGAGATGGGTAGAAGCAAGCCGGGGCAAAGCCTTCTTGGTGCACTGTCGATGCACTACTTTACGCACTGGATTGTTATCCGAATCTCCTTTGTACCTGCATTCCGAGAAACGTACCTAGGATGGAACCAGATGGATCGTGGGTGCGCGCGGGGGCGCGGAGATGTCTGACGGCCACGGGAAGAGTGCAGGGGTGCGCGGAGATGTCCAACGACCGTGGGAAGAGCACAGGGGTACGGAGATGGCCGATGGCCGCGAGAAGAGCGCATGGGCATGGAGATGGCCGACGACCATTGGAAGAGCACAAGGGTGTGGGCCTGGCACAGAGACGGCCATGGAGCGCATGGGGGGGAGTGCCTGGCATGGTGGCCACGTTGCGGAGATGGCCACGGAGCACGCGGGGGTGCAAGCTTGGCACGGAGATGGCCTGTGAGCATGCGGGGGTGCAAGCCTGGCACGGAGACGGCCTAGGAGCACGCGGGGGCGCGAGCCTGGCATGGAGATGGCTGGGGACGTCGGGCTGCCGCCCTAGTGTGCAGATACCATAGCTGATGTGGGGCAAGCTGACTGGGGTCATCCAACGGTGGCTGTGGGGGTCGGACATGGCGCTAGAGCGCGCGAGGCAGGCCAGCTGGTGTCGAGACGACCGATGCCCCTTGCAGGCACGGGGGCGGCCGTGGGGGTGTGCGAGGCGCGTAGCTAGTCGGGGCCGTCGGGCTACCCCCCAGCATGCAGACGCTGGAAATGATGCGGGGCAGCCGACCGCAAGCGTCCGATAGTGGCCGTGGGGGCCGGACGTGGCACGCATCGTGCGAGGCAGGCCGATGGTTACGAAGATGATCGATGCCCCTTGCAGGGACAGGGGTGGCTGGGGAGCGCGCGAGGGCACGGGGCAGGCAGTGAGGGTGTGCCGAAGCTAGAGCTGGCGAGGGGCAGGCCGACGGGCATGCCAAAGCCAGAGCCGATGCAGGGGGCGCGGAGACGATCATGGTCAGACCTGACACGGAGACACCATGGGGCCCACCACAAGGGCGTGCGGAGCATAGAGACAGTCGCGGTCGGACCTGACACGGAGATGCCATGATGCCGGACGCGGGGGCGTGCAAAGATGGAGACGATCATGGTCGGACTTGACACGGAGATGCTGCGGGGCCGGTCGTAGGGGCATGCTGGGGTGCAGGGCAGGTCACGAGCCAGACCCGATGCAGAGATGCCACGAGGCCGGCCACGAGGGAGCACTGGGGTGCGAAGATGGTCAAGGTTGGACCTGATGCAGAGACACCGTGGGGCCGGCCGTGGGGGCATGCGAGGCTTCCAGACTAAGCAGAGGGGACCGCGGGGACGTCTAGATGTACGGAGGTGCCCGTGGGCTAGAGCAAGATCTGCGCTAGCAGTGGCCGAAGGTTTATCCCTCCTTCTAGCACTAATATGTTGATGCAGATTCACCGGGTCGGACCTCTTCCTGGTTCTTCCTCTTCGGGATCCTGCAAAATAGAGAATGCCTTGTGCCAGGGATCAGGTGAAGACACTCCGACGATCAAGTCAGTAGGATGATCGTGGGGAACGAAAAACCTTTGAGATGGAGAGCTTGTGAGCTCTCTATCTGCTAGAGGGTGGGGAGATGAGGAGAGAAGACCCATAATTAAAATAGATGGGTTTTGAGAGTTACTTGGGGTTTGCCTTGCTTTACCTTATATAGGCATCGAATAGTGCCAAAATCTATTAAGGAGGAGGTTGAAAAAGACCGTTTTGCCCCCAAAAGGATCTGGAGAGTGGCCATGTGGTGCCCGGATGGGGTGGCATCGTGGGAGTAGTGCAGCAGGACTGCTGGCGTGGCAGGATTCTATCGTAACAAGAGGGGCTTCTGGAATCCTCCGGGCCCTCAGTAGAAGTGGTTCTGTCATACCTAAGTAGAAGTGGGTCAACCGTATCACAGCAGAAGTGGGTCAGTCATACCTCAGCAGAAGTGGGTCAGCCGTACCTCAACAAAAGTGGGTCAATCATACCTCAGCAGAAGTGGGTCAGCTGTACCTCAGCAGAAGTTGGTCAGCCATACCTTAGCAAAAGTGGGTCCGCCATACCTCAGCAGAAGTGGGTCGTTTGGACCTCTCCTTCAATGGGTTTGCTCGGACCTCAACTTCAGTGGGTCGGTTCGGACTTCAGCTTTAGTGGATCAGTTCGGACCTCAACTTCAGTGGATCAATTCGGACCTCAGCTTTAGTGGGTCGGCCTTTTGGGTGGTCGGCCTTTAGGGTGGTCAGCCTTCGACCTTCTGGTTGGTAGGCCTTCAAGGCAGGTTAGCCTTTTGGGTGATCGGCCTTCTGGGTGGTCAGCCTTCGGCCTTCTGGTTGGTTGGCCATCAGGGCAGGTCGGCCTTTTGGGTGGTCATCCTTCTGGGTGGTCAGCCTTCGGCCTTCTGGTTGGTCGGCCTTCGGCCTTTTGGTTGGTCGGCCTTCGGCCTTCTGGTTGGTTGGCCATTTGGTGTAACAGTGGCCCCCCTTGCTCTTGGCCTTTGGAAGGGTTCACACCCTCAAAGGCCGAGAGCAACAATAGATGCTTCCCTTTTTGAAGGGAGATCCGGAGGAAGGCAGTGGATCTGCTTGGTCATACTGCTTGTGACCATTTCATGATTCGGGATACTGATCGGGGTACTGCTCCTTTGCAGTACATGGGTTGAGAAGAACATGCCTGAGATGGGCAGAAGCAAGCCAGGGGTGGAGCCTTCTTGGTGCACTATCGATGCACTACTTTACGCATCGGATTGTTATCCGAATCTCCTTTGTACTTGCATTCTGAGAAATATACCTGGGACGGAAGCAGACGGACCATGGGAGCACATGGGGGCATGGAATGATCGCAAGCCAGACCTGGTGCGGAGCATGCCGACCGTGGGGGCACTGAGACAGTGGGGGGGGGCGCGCGGTGGCGCGGGGACATCCGATGGCCGCAGGTAGAGTGCAGGGGTGCGTGGAGACGTTCGATGGCCGCGGGAAAAGCACAGGGGCACGAAGATGTCCGTTGGCCGCGGGAAGAGCGCAGGGGCGCAGAGATGGCCGACGGCCGCGAGGAAGAGCGCAGGGGTGCGGGGCTGGTGCGGAGACAGCTGGGGAGTGCGCGAGGGTGCGAGCCTGGCGCAGAGATGTCCTGGGAGCGCGTGGGGGTACGAGCCTGGCACGAAGATGGCCTGGGAGCAAGCTGGGGCGCGAGCCTGGCATGGAGACGGCCTGGGAGTGCACGGGGGTGCAAGCCTGGCATGGAGATGGCCTGGGAGCTTGTGGGGGAACGAGCCTAGCACGGAGATGGCTGGGAATGTCAGGCTACCACCCCAGCGTGCGGACGCTGGAGCTGACGCGGGGCAAACTGAACGGGGTCGTCCGACATTGGCCTTGGGGGCCTGACATGGCGCGGGAGTGCACGAGGCAGGCCGATGGGCACGGAGACGGCTGATGGCCCTTGCAGGCGCGGGGGCAGCCATTGGGGCGTGCGAGGCACGGAGCAGGCCAGGGCCGTCAGGCTACCCCCCAGTACGCGGACACTGGAGCCAACGCGGAGCAGCCGACCGCGAGCGTCCGACTATGGCCATGGGGGCCGAACGTGGCACGGAGCACGCGAGGCAAGCCAACGGGCACGAAGACTGTCGATGCCCCTTGCAGGAGCGAGGGCGGTTGGGGAGCACGAGGGGGCGCGGGGCAGGCCATGAGGGCGTACCGAAGCCGGAGCCGGCACTAGGCAAGTCGACGGGCATGCCGAAGCTAGAGCCGGTGCAGGGGGCACGCGGGGGCACAGAGATGGTCACTGTCGGACCTGACACGGAGACACCGTGGGGCCGGCCGTGGGGGCGTGCGTAGCATAGAGATGGTCACGGTCGGACCTGATGTGGAGAAGTCATGGGGCCGGCCACGGGGGTGCACGGAGCGCGGAGACGATCACGGTCAGACTTGATTCGGAGATGTCGCGGGGTCGGCTGCAGCGGCGCGCTAGGGTGCGGGGCAGGCCACGGGCCAGACTCGACGTGGAGATGCCACGGATTCGGCCGCGAGTGCGCATTGGGGCGCAGGGACGGTCGCGGTCGAACCTGATGCGTAGATGCCATAGGGCCGGCCGCTGGGGCGCACGAGGCATTTGGACCGAGCGGAGGGGACCGCAGGGGCGTCCAAATGTGCGGAGGTGCCCGTGGGCTGGAGAAGTGATGCGGAACTAAAATGCATGCAATTTTTTTTGTATGTTTTACATGTTGAGTTAGGTGATTAATTCCCAAATTTTAGATCAAAATTATTTGTAGGGAATTTTGTATGAATTTTTGAAGATCAGCATGCAGATTAGGACCTAGAAAAGTAGCAAAGAAGGACCGCCGGGGCTGAGAAGCCTCGGTTAGGGCAAGTTCTCCTACAATAAAACTTCTGGAGGTAGAGGGGTGTACCTGACAACGTCTGTGAAGATCGCAGCGAAGGGGTCTCTCGTTCCTCGACGGATGCGGCCTGGAAAACCGAGCCAAAGACCCGCGGATACCCGGCTTTCTGCTCGGTGATCCGATTGAGGCTTGGCTGGAGTCGTTGGATTCGTAGGAACTCAGGGACCTGCAAACGACCTATCAGGGATTAGAAAGCTCACAAAGGAACAAGAAAACAAAGTAAAAACAGCAAGGGAATGCTTCTTTTGGAGTGGGCGTCCAGGGATCTGGAGGGTTTGTTGGCAGCAGGAAGATGATTGCAAACACCGGGAAGAAGAACTCTCACAAACCCCTTTATGCACACAGCAGGGTATCACACCACTCAATAGAAGAACTCAAGGTTTTCATTCATCAAAAATTCCCCTCATACAAGAGGCTAGGGTCCCTTAAATAGACCCTTAACCTTGGGCTCCAAGTAAGGGTACATAAGTCTTTACATAAGAATCCTTTTCCCTCTCAAACCCTAGCTAGAAAATAAGGAAATATTAGGTAAAAAATCCCTAAAATTTTTTCTTGACTTGGTCAAGACTCCAAGGACGCCTACGGGGGCGTGTTGGGCTTCTATGAGCAGCAAAAGGCCGGCCCAAAGGGGCCCGGGTGCATGGGTTTGGGCCTTTGGAAGCTGGGGTGGCCTGGTAGCCAGGTAGCAGGAATATTCCCTGGTATCTTACTTCTTAGGGGCTTGGGCTTGGCACCTGGGCTTTATTTCATTGGGCTAGGATGCAGATGGACCTCTGGAATCATGGATGCCCTTATTTATGAATATACTTTGGCATCTGGAAGGGAATCTGGGCATCTGGAGGGCATCTGCAAGGAATCAGGGTTTCTGATTTTTCTCCTGGGGTCTTCAAATCTTCAAGCTGGGTTGGACTTGGGCTAAACTTCCATGTCTTCAATCTGGTTGGACTTGGTCTTCACTTGTATAATATAGTCTTGAGTCTTCAGTATGCTTGGACAGGACTCAAAAAAAATAAAATTAGCTCAACATGAGCTAACTAGCATTAGACTGAACTAGCTCAACATGAGCTGACTAGTACAGAACTGAAATAACAACTAAAAATACTCAAATAACAACTAAAATGGACTCAGATGAGCTAAGCCCTTATTACAGATAGACTCATAAATTATTGATCAATTTACAAAGGGTTGAAAAAGCCTCTGTCTTATTCTGGTGCCTTAGGTGTCCCCACCAATTCTCCCGGGGTGGGAGGAACTCGACCCTGTCGAGTGAAGGTTAGACTGGCTCACATATCTCTCGAGAAGGTCTGGGTTGAGGAGTTGCAAGTCCTCTCGAGAAATCCATGAATCGTCCGACTCTGGCCAGCCTTGCCATCGGACCAGGAAGCATTGATAGTCATGGCCCTGGGTCATGATGGCTTGATTGTCCAGGATACGCTCGATCCGTTCTCCTCTCTCAGGCCAAATTTGTTTGTGGACACTCTAGGTTAGGGTCACTCACAATGAAAAGGAATAGGTCCAAAGGCCTCACTAGGTAGCGCTGCCGGTTCCCTATACTCAACCAGGTCTGTAATATTGAAGGTAGAACTAATGCCCAAATCCGAAGGCAAGTCTAACACCTAGGCATTTGATCCAACCTTCTCTATCACTTTAAAAGGTCCGGCTCTGCGAGCATGAAGCTTCTTTTAGGCCTAAGCCTAACCAAGATAAAATCCACTACATCAAATTCTTTGACCCTTCTTCGGGAATTAGCCAGTTGTTTTAAGATTAGTGCAGGTGGTGAACATGCTAGGCACATGCAGACAAATGATGCAAAGGACTCATACTGATACCTAACAGACTCGACTATGCATTCCTATCGAAGGAAATTTTATTGAACTCTTTGGATCTAAACCTAATAGATTATAGGTTCTCTAGGTTTGATCCTAGCTTGACATGCACATGAAAATTTACAGTGAACTCCTAGCAAATTCCAAAGAGTATGCCAGAAGTAAGATGCAAACCTAACATGCGTGATGAATGCATGCAGTATGCTAATCTCAGCTAAATGCAATCTAATGATCCTAGAAATGCTGGAGGTGTCAGGAAAGGGCAGAAAATAGGAAGTGGGTTCAGAATTAGTTTGGTAAGGTAGAGAAAAAGGTTCATGGTTAGTTGGATAAAGTAGGATAAAAGACGGGGTGTCAGGAACTAATCCTATACTAATGAGGTTAACCTTATGAGGTTGAGCTATATCTACAGGATTTGCATAATGGAAGGATGGGTCACTAATTTCGGGGAAGAGGTCCTTAATGGGAACTATAGGAGGGGACTCATCTTGAAGGTATTGATTCAAAGAGATCAGGTCCTTAATAAATTCTTCTGGTTCTTGTATTTTAGGACTAGACTCTATAATTTGGCTCTCCTCTATGGTTTTCTCAGGTAAGGCTCTAGTAGCAGTACCTAGGTTCTCTTCCTCTATTTGTTCTTCCATTATAGCTTTAGGTTGGATATGGTCAAGGTCAACTAGCTCTAGGTTGGTTTCTACCTGGGCATCTACTGGGTCAGCTAATTCTAGGTCTACTAAAGGTGTCTCCTCTTCTCCCTCATACTCATCCACTAGGCTCACATCAGCTTCATACACTTTCGCGTTAATGTAAGCCTTGTGAATCTCAGGAATGGTTGGAGAAGGTCGGCTAGCAAGAAATTGGTTAGGTTCTGGTCTCTGATTATGGGTACTACTCCTAGTAGGTTCAGGTTGTATAAGGGGTAGTGGCTCACTACTGGGTTCATATTTAGGGATACTAATCCTATGGGGTTCAAGTTGACTAGGGGAAGCATGACTAGTACTAGGTTGATACTTAGGGGTTATGGGTTCTCTAGGCTCATAGGACAAGGGTGCAGATCTATGGGTCATGGGATTATAGGATCTGGGGTCATATGATTTTGGGTCAGCTTTATGATCATGTTCTAAGGATGGATCAAGGTATGGGGTCCTCCTAAGGTTGGGCTCTCTATATGGGTCAGGATATTGGGTCCTCCTAGGATTGGACTCCCTATATGGGTCAGAATACTGGGTTCTCCTAGGGTTGGACTCCCTATATAGGTCAGAATATTGGGTCCTCCTAGGGTTGGACTCCCTATATGGGTCAGAATATTGGGTGTTGGGTCTACTAGGCTCATAGGGTGTGGGTGCATAGGATCTATGATCATGGGATCTAGAGTCATAGGATCTGGAGTCATAAGATCTATAGGTTGTAGGTATACTAGGCTTGTAGGGAGAGGGTAAATAGGATCTATCTTCCTGGTCTATAAAATCCTGATTGAGTCTTCTAGGACTAACCTTAGGGATTGGGTCATGACGATAGGTTCTCCTAGGTTCAGCCTCAAGGTATGGATCAGGGTTTGGGGTCCTCCTAGGTTGAGGATTGTAGTACGGGTCAGGATAAGAGGCTCTCCTAGGTTCGACCTCATGGTATAGATCAGGGTTTGGGGTCCTCCTAGGTTGAGGGGAGTCAGGATCTGGCTCAGACTGTGACCCATGGGTTTTTCTTGGGGTCCCTACCCGGACTTTTAACTGATCAAACCTATTGGCACGATGGTCAATTCTATCATTGGTTTGAATACGAGACTGAGTTAACTGGGTCATCTGGATAGTTATCTGGGCAATTTGATCAGCTAGGGCTTTTATTTGGGCTTGTAAATTTTCCATGGGTTCAGACATTTATGAAGGAGGTGGGTGATATGAAACTCCTGATCTAGTGCTCATGCAAGACTCGATCAGAACGACTATAGCTGACTAGACATAAAGTCCAAACTAGATGCTCAATCAGGGTGGCAAACTAGCCTATAGTAACCCTGTACTCAGCCAGGCAGGTGTAAGGGGAGTGTTAGGTCCCTGATTGCCAATCCTAGACACCAATCAGAGATTGGCCAGGTAGGCGGACCAGCACACAAGCCCTTCGGGATTGAATCCCTAAACCACCGTTCTAGACACTAAGCACAAGGCACACATAGGTTAACTTGACACAGTGATCTAACACTAGCCCGGACCCGACCAGTTGGTGTCCCTAGCCCACTAGGGCAAATTAAGTCTAATTAATTTTAGGTTAAGGCTTAGGACTGAATGCAAGGGATGTGGTTTTGGGCTAAGGAGAGGTGATCAAATCCTCCCCCCATCTGATATAGCAAGAGTGCCCTTAAAAGTAAATTATGCAATGATGGCAGGCAGATGAGGATGCAAATTAGGGTTTAGGTATTTTTTTTTTGGTATTTTTGGAAAATATGTATATTTTTTTTTTTGGTATTTTTTTAAATAGAAGAAAACTTGCAAATCATGGCCTAATATACTGGAAATATACTAAAATTAAGAAATATGCAAAAACTCCTAAACAAAACCCTAAAACTTCCAAACTTGTCTTGCTAAAAAAAATAGAGCCGAAAATTTGCAGGTCCTATTTCGGCTCGCAGAAAATTCACAGGCCATAATAAAATATGAAAAAAATTTAAAATTACTGTGAATTATGGTAAATCCAGGAAAATAAATTTCAGAATTTTTGGAGTTTTTAACAGGGAGAAATAATTAAAATGATAGAGTATATACGGACTGAAAAATTGCAGAAAACAAGCCCTAATCTAGGCTCTGATACCAAATGATGCGGAACTAAAATGCATGCAATTTTTTTTGTATGTTTTACATGTTGAGTTAGGTGATTAATTCCCAAATTTTAGATCAAAATTATTTGTAGGGAATTTTGTATGAATTTTTGAAGATCAGCATGCAGATTAGGACCTAGAAAAGTAGCAAAGAAGGACCGCCGGGGCTGAGAAGCCTCGGTTAGGGCAAGTTCTCCTACAATAAAACTTCTGGAGGTAGAGGGGTGTACCTGACAACGTCTGTGAAGATCGCAGCGAAGGGGTCTCTCGTTCCTCGATGGATGCGGCCTGGAAAACCGAGCCAAAGACCCGCGGATACCCGGCTTTCTGCTCGGTGATCCGATTGAGGCTTGGCTGGAGTCGTTGGATTCGTAGGAACTCAGGGACCTGCAAACGACCTGTCAGGGATTAGAAAGCTCACAAAGGAACAAGAAAACAAAGTAAAAACAGCAAGGGAATGCTTCTTTTGGAGTGGGCGTCCAGGGATCTGGAGGGTTTGTTGGCAGCAGGAAGATGATTGCAAACACCGGGAAGAAGAACTCTCACAAACCCCTTTATGCACACAGCAGGGTATCACACCACTCAATAGAAGAACTCAAGGTTTTCATTCATCAAAAATTCCCCTCATACAAGAGGCTAGGGTCCCTTAAATAGACCCTTAACCTTGGGCTCCAAGTAAGGGTACATAAGTCTTTACATAAGAATCCTTTTCCCTCTCAAACCCTAGCTAGAAAATAAGGAAATATTAGGTAGAAAAATCCCTAAAATTTTTTCTTGACTTGGTCAAGACTCCAAGGACGCCTAGGGGGGCGTGTTGGGCTTCTAGGAGCAGCAAAAGGCCGGCCCAAAGGGGCCCGGGTGCATGGGTTTGGGCCTTTGGAAGCTGGGGTGGCCTGGTAGCCAAGTAGCAGGAATATTCCCTGGTATCTTGCTTCTTAGGGGCTTGGGCTTGGCACCTGGGCTTGATTTCATTGGGCTAGGATGCAGATGGACCTCTGGAATCATGGATGCCCTTATTTATGAATATACTTTGGCATCTGGAAGGGAATCTGGGCATCTGGAGGGCATCTGCAAGGAATCAGGGTTTCTGATTTTTCTCCTGGGGTCTTCAAATCTTCAAGCTGGGTTGGACTTGGGCTAAACTTCCATGTCTTCAATCTGGTTGGACTTGGTCTTCACTTGTATAATATAGTCTTGAGTCTTCAGTATGCTTGGACAGGACTCAAAAAAAATAAAATTAGCTCAACATGAGCTAACTAGCATTAGACTGAACTAGCTCAACATGAGCTGACTAGTACAGAACTGAAATAACAACTAAAAATACTCAAATAACAACTAAAATGGACTCAGATGAGCTAAGCCCTTATTACAGATAGACTCATAAATTATTGATCAATTTACAAAGGGTTGAAAAAGCCTCTGTCTTATTCTGGTGCCTTAGGTGTCCCCACCAAGAAGGATCTATGCTGGCAGTGGCCGAAGGTTCAGCCCTCCTTCTAGCGCCAATCTATTGATGCAGATTCACCGGGTCGGACCTCTTCCTGGTTCTTCCTCTTCGAGATCCTGCAAAATAGAGAATGCCTTGTGCCGAGGATTCCGGCGAAGACACTCCGATGATCAAGTCAGTGGGATGATCGTGGGACTCTCCATCTGCCAGAGGTTGGGGAGATGAGGAGAGAAGACCCATAATTAAAAGAGATGGGTTCTGCGAGTTACCTGGGGTCTGCCTTGCTTTACCTTATATAGGCATGGAATAGCACCAAAATCTGTTAGGAAGGAGGCCGAAAAAGATTGATCTGCCTCCAGGAGGATCTGGAGAGTGGCCACGTGGTGCCCGGATGGGGCGGCGTCGTGGGAGTAGTAGAGCAGGACAGCGGCATGGCAGGATTCTGTCATAACAAAAGGTGCTTTTAGAATCCTCCGGGCCCTTAGCAGAAGTGGTTATGTCGTACCTCAACAGAAGTGGGTAAGCCATACCTCAGCAGAAGTGGGTCAATCATAGCTCAGCAAAGTGGGTCAGTCGTGTCTCAGCAGAAGTAGGTTAGTTGTACCTCATCAGAAGTGGGTCAGCCATACCTCAGCAGAAGTGGATCGTTCGGACCTCTCCTTCAGTGGGTTGGTTCAGAACTTAGCTTCAGTGGGTCGGTTCGGACCTCAGCTTCAGTTGGTCGGTTCGGACCTCAGCTTCAGTGGGTCGGCCTTTTGGGTTGTCAGCCTTCAGGGTGGTCGGCCTTCGGCCTTCTGGTTGGTTGGCCTTCAGGGCAGGTCGGCCTTCTAGGTGGTTGGCCTTCGACCTTCTGGGTGGTCGGCCTTCGGCCTTCTAGTTGGTTGGCCATTAGGGCAGGTCAGCCTTTTGGATGGTCGGCCTTCTAGGTGGTCGGCCTTCGACCTTCTGGTTGGTTGGCCATTTGGTGTAACAAATCTGGTATACGAAAAATTTTATCCCCTTCTTGAGATGGAAGAGGCTTAACCATGCATGGTTTAAGTTGACATCATCTTCTTTCTCTCTTTCTCAAATCCTCTACAAACTACACTAAAATAAAATAAAGAAGAAAAATATTTTTTTTATGACTTTCTTACTGCCTTTGCTTATTCCCATGGCTGCCATTAAATAGGTCTCAGTTGGGATAAATTTTGGTCAAATTTGAAGTAGAATCACTTGAAATTGACCCTGGACTTGCATACGTAATTCTGGCCACTCGACCTTATTTTTCATGTAGCTTGGAGGAATTTAAATGCCGCGACTCATGACGGCACGATGCCACAAGGCATGGCATTAAACCTGTGTCCTTATTCCTTCATCACATTGGCATATGCTCCCTACTATTGGATCGTCCGCTGAAGAGTTCCCAGCTACTGATTAATGCACAAGCTCCCACTTTCCGGTCTCTCTTTGAGACTCATTAAATAATTTATACGGAAGTGGACCATGTGATTACTTCATTAGGGATTTTTTGGGAGCCATATAAGGATTTTCTTTGATGGTAGGCCTTTGGAATACATTAATATTCTTTCTTGGACTGCATGCATCCCGGTGCCGTGTTAAATTTGTTTGGAATTTTTGTGTACTGTGTTATACACAAGCGGCCTTCGATCGATCCACCAGAGGTTCGACCGATTTACTTGAGGTCCGACCGATCCTTCAGCTAGGTCCGACCGACCCACTTCAAGCAGGCCCATATTGTTCCAAAATGAGCTGCTCTAAGGACATCTCGGAGGTCCCAGAGACCACTTCTAGCTGGTATCAGAATTCTGTTACAACAGATTCCTGATATCTCAGTGCCATTACACTACAGATCCCACGGTGCCACTCCCTCCTGGTGCTACCTAACCACTACCAAGATTCATCTAAGGACAAATCGGCCATTTTCAGCCTAGCCCCTAATAGATTCTAGTAAAGTTTTGTACCTATATAAGGTAAAAGGGGGATCCCGAGGTAAGCAGGCTCTTCTTCCCCATGAGCTATCTTCTTTGTGATCCCTCCATTCTGTTGCTCCAAGTCTTCCACTGACTTAGCTATCATAGTGTCCCCCGCCGGAAAATCACCGGTCCTTGGAACCTTTTTTGCAGGAATCAGGAGACATGCACTCCAGTAATCCCGATCGAGAGAGCCCGATCCGAGAGATTTAGTGATAACACACTGTGGGGAGAATTTGTTAGGAAGCCCATAGAAAGAAAAGAAAACAAATCTGAAATCCCCTACAAACTAAATTAAAATAAATTAAATTAAATTATTTTTCTATGACTTGCTTGCTGTCTTTGCTCGTCCCCATGGCTGTCATTAAATAAGCCTCAATTAGGATAAATTCTGGTCAAATTTGAGATAAAATCTACTGGAAATTGACCCCTCATATTTTTCTCGTAGCTCGTAGGACGTTAGATGCCATGACTTAGGGCAGCATGATGCCACAAGGCGTGGCATTAAACATGTGTCTTAATAACATACGGCATGGCATCAAATGTGTGTTCTTGAAGCCAGCATATGTTGCTACTGTTGGATTATCTACGGGGAGAGTTCCTAGCTACTGATTAGTACACAAGCATCTTGCTATATTTTAAATTTAAACTATAAGCACATGATGTACATGATAGTATGTCCGGAGAGTACGAGTCGATCCCATGATGAATTGAATATTTGAACTATGTTCAAACCCTTACTCAAGCAAGCTTTAACAAAGATAAGGAAAGATGATTTCTTTACTTTCTACTAAAATAAAAATTAATTAAATCATAGAGATAGATAACCTAAAGATTTAGGACTTTTGAATCTACTAGACCAATAACTCATAGGACTTTTCTATAATTTCTCACATAATATCCTTTTAACTTTTTTTTTGTATTAACCAAGTATGGATTATGAAGAGATTCTGATCCAACAATAATCTATTAAGGTTCCTACAAGAAAGAACAGAAAATGGTTTAAAAATATTATAAGCCTTCTATCTGTCATCCTTCATGCACTGAATCAAGCATGAACTATGAAGAGATTGAAACCCAATAATAGTCCATCAAGTCTCTTGGAAAGAAATTGAAAAGAAAAAAGATTCTAAAAAATTAAAAGCTTAAGAAGAGATTATAAGAAAGAGCTTCTAATCATAGTCTAGCTTCATCGCTAACCATAGGAGATTTGCTTAGCTAGACATGATCTAAATTAATATTTTAAAATTATTTAAAAATAAAAAATAAATTTTGTATTACTTGCTGGAATTTAAATTACAGAATTTAAAGATGTGCAGAAAATTAAATTAGCTTAATTGCAGAATTTAAATGGCAGAAATTAAATTGCAAAAATTAAAACTATCATAGTATTGAAATTAAAAATTACAAGAAAATATTTGAAATAAGAAGAATAAAATTTTATTGCTAAAAATATTTGATTACAAAAATATTTAACTCCTAAGCTATTAATAGGTCTTGGAGTTAAAAATAATTTTTTTTAAAAAACCTGACAGAAGCTCTTTTTTTCTCGTCTCACTCTCCTTCTCGTATGTTGGGAGGGAGGAAGAAAGTAGGAAGTGCCTTTTCTATCGAGTATACAACCCTTTTTATAGGTATCGGGGAAGAAGGATTGTTTACATTCTCCCGATATGGGACTAAACAAATGAAGAAATTTAAATTCTGGATGAATCTTGCCATAATTCTTTTTCTAATTCATCGATGAATCTGGTCACAAATTTTCTTCAAATTTATTTGATGATTTTGGTTCCAAATTTTCTTAAAGTTGATTGGTGAACTGCAAGAAGGCTCTCATGGACCAAACTGATGGTCCATGGTAGACCGGTAGCATGTGGACTTTTTTTGGATCTCCTTTAAGATGGGTGTTGGGCTCTAATTATTCACTATTTAGATTCTAATTTATATCCTTTAGGTCTATAGATTAGACTCTTTGTTATGGTGCACCTCTTTCTTGCAAAATACAAGAAAAAATATCAATTCTAAAAAATACAGATAATTTACTTTATAAATTAATACTTATATGGTTAGATTTATACACTTATCACACCTCCAAACTTGAGTTTTACTCGTCCTCGAGCAAGAATTAAAGATAGTTCGTGAATTGCTTATTAGAAAATAATTGAGGGGGCTACCAAAAACTCTCAATACCATATATAAGTTTGCTCGGGCTTAAAGATTTTTCTCATATCCTCTTTATAAGTAGAAGATTTCTCATTAGATAGTAGATAAAATAAGTCATTGAGATTTTAATAACTTCTAATAAATTGGTTAAATGCAAACTCCTTATATTTTCAAGATAATTCTTGACCAACTCCTATTGTTATTTCTAAATCTTCTACTCCCATGAAGTGGTGAGGTATTGTTTTGATGTACGTATATTCTTTTTATTGTTACACTTCTTTTTTTTTAATATAGACATGCAATACCTTAATCTCTTAAGATTTTATCTGACCCTCGTAACAAGTTTTCAACCAATTCTCCGAGGCCAGTTGGCTTTTATTGGCTCGGTTATTGATTTTGATGATAAACAAAATGCTTAAGTATAAGTTGAGTACTAACTATTTCTTTGAAGTGTGTTTTTATAGAAATAGGTGCTCATCAATTTAACAAAATTTGATTGATTGTCAAATAAAGAAAATGTCCCAGCTATGGATGAAAGGATACAAGAGTTCAACATAATTTGGTATTTAAAGAATGCTTAAAAGGACATAAGAGTTCAATACAATTTGGTTTTAGCACAAGTTCAGTTGTTTTTGAAGAAATCTCAGTCAAGTGTTGACTCAAAGTATCGACTCACAACCCAAGTATCGATTCATGACAGTGGAAGTGTCGACTCAAACCGGTATACAGAAAGAGTTTCAGATGGCACTGCTGAAATGTCGACACATGCCAGTCAAGTGTCGACTCAAGGATCAGCTCATTGCATAAGACTTTTTGTTACAGAACTTGCTGAAGTTGAAAACTTGCCTGAAATATCGATACATGGATGTCAATTGTCGATTCAAAATGTTGACTCGATTGAGAATTCTAGAGAGCTTCATTGAGGATATTTGAACTAGGTTTCAACTCATGGAGTGCAAGTGTCGACCCTAAGTATCGACTAATAGCTTGAGTGTCGACACTTGTAGTTTTGAGAACAGTAATGGCTAGTTTTTCAAATACAAAACTCGCTCCTCTTAGCTCCCAACGGCTAGTTTTTCATCTCTCTCGCTCCTCTTAGCTCCCAACGGCTAGTTTTTCATCTCTAACAGCCATAAACCGAGTTTGAGGCCTTGGGAAGGTATTTAAATGATTCAAATCAAAACTAAATACAAGAAGAAAAAAGAGGAATCAAGAGAGATATAAGAGGAACACCAAAAAGCTAGTGCATTCATTCCTATTCATTGAAAGCAACTACCTTCAAGCAAAAAGAAGTCTCCAAGCATTCAAAAGCCTTCAAGAACATTGAAGTTCAACTTTCTTGAGCATTTATTGAAGCTTCATCAAGTTGAAGGTAGCACTACAACAAAGCTTCAAAGAGATATCCGCTTTTATTAGAAAGCTTTCATTGTTTCTTTACTTCAAACTTATTCTTGTTGTAAAGGTTTTTGGTTAGCCTATTGGAAAATCAAGGAGATTGTTGGTTATCCTTGAAAACCAATTAGGTTCTTGGTTAGCCCGCAAAACTAATGGAGGTTGTTGCTGAGCCTTAAAACCAATTAGGTTCTTGGTCAGTCAGGAAAACCAAGTGAGGTTTTGAATTGTGGGCCTTGTGAATACAAGTTAGGTTTGATTAGTGAGCCTGGAAAACTAATCAGCTGTAATTGATTGAGATTATAGTGAATTCCAAAGTGGGCCTTGGGGAGTGGATATAGGTGCATTGGAATGAACCGAACTACTATACTTGCTTTGTATTTGTAATTGCTTATCTCTTTAATTTTCTCTTACTTTTATTGCTATTATATTTTATATTTATGATGCATAATCACTAAGAGCACTTCACACTTACATTCATAGTACTTAGTTTGATAATTGGATTGGTTCACACACTTGCATTTAAATATTTTAGAAACCCAATTCACCCCCTCTCTTGGGTTGCTTATTGAGCAATAAGTGGTATCAGAGCCCTGTTCTCAGTATATAGATATAACCACCTTGAGTAAAGATCTATGGTAGCCCCCCTTGGTACTAATGTAGTTGAGGGACAAGCTTCAAATAGACCTCCATATTTTAATGAAATAAATTATACCTATTGGAAAACTAGAATGAGAATATACATGTACTCAATTGATTATAATCTGTGAAAGGTTGTTGATAAGAGTCCTCATATTCCTTTGATTGTTGTGAATGGTGTTTCCATCCCAAAGTTCAAAAGGGATTGGGATGAAAATAACATTAAACAATTTGAGATCAATGCGAAAGCGATGAATCTCCTCTATTGTGTATTAGATCCTAGTGAGTTTAATAGAATTTCTACATGCACATCTGCCAAGAAAATATGGGACACACTTGAAGTTATCCATGAGAGTACTTATCAAGTAAAGAATACAAAAGTAAACATATTAGTGCACACTTATGAAATGTTCTGAATGGACCAAATGAATCTATCACTGACATGTACACCAGATTAACAAACATAGTAAATGGCATGAAAAGTTTAGAAAAAATTGTGTCTAATGCTGATCTTGTCAACAAAATTCTCAGGTCACTTCCAACTTCATGAGATCCAAAGGTGACCACTAAACAAGAAGCAAAGGATGTTGACAAATTATCCTTGGAGCAATTGGTGGGATCGCTTATGACTTATAAGATGAATTTAAAGCAAAAATATATGGATATGGACAAAAAGAAAAAGTTGATAGCCTTCAAGTCTATTATTCAAAAAGAATCCTTGAATGATGAATCAGAAGAAGAAGAAGAAGAGAGTGAAGAAGCGCTTCAAGCAAGAAAGTTCAGAAAGTTCATGAAAAGAAGGAAATACCCTTATAAGAAAAAGTTCCAAACAACCAAAGAGAAGGGAAAAAAAAGGAGAAAGATAAAGAAAAGGAGGAGATACTTACATGCTTTGAGTGCAAGAAGCCTGAACACTACAAATTTGATTGCCCTCTCCTAAAGAAATCAAAAAAGAAGCTTAGGAAGAAAGTTATGATGTCAACCTGGAGTGATAGTGAGGACTCCAGCTTAAAGAAAGAACAAGCTGAAATTACAAATCTGTCTCATGGCACATTAAGAACAGGAAGAGATAATTTCTGATACTGAAATAGATTTTACCTTTGATGAATTAAAAGATGCTTTTGATGAATTAATACATGATTACAAGTTGACTTTATATGAAAATAGAAAATTGAAAAAGCATGCAAATAGTTTTTCTCATGAAAATAATTCTCTTTTAAACAAAGTTAGTGAATTAAAAGCTAAGCTTGATGTTTTAGAAAAAAAAAATAAGGCTTTAACAATGGAAAATGATATTTTGAAAAGACCTAAAACTATCATTTCAAATGGTGATCTTTTAAAGAAAAACAAAGATTTAGAAATGAAAAATAAAAATTACAAAAATGAGCTTGATAAAATAAAACATTTTATTGAAAAGTTCACTTATAGCTCAGAAAAACTAAATTTTCTTTTAAAAAACCAAAGAGCTATTTTTAACAAAGCAGGATTAGGTTATAAACCTCAAAAATAGCAAAAGTATTTGAAAAATCTTTATGTACCTACATCATCAAGTATTACATTTTTTTCATGCAAAAAATAAGGACACAAAGCTTTTCAATGTAATATGAGAAAAATCAATAACTCTGGAAAAGTTTGGGTTCCAAAAGGAACTAATTTATATACTAATCCTAAAGGACACAAGTTTGCTTGGGTACCTAAAAAAAAAACTTGATTTATTTTACAGGTGTGTCTTGCAACAAAGGAAAACAAAAGATTATGGTATCTTGATAATGGTTGTTCAAGGCACATGACAGGAGATGTGAAGCAATTTACTTCTCTTGATGCAATAAATGGAGGGAGTGTGACCTTCGGTGATAATGGTAAAGGAAAAATCTATGGTATTAGTAAGGTTCACATCTCATCTTCTACTTGTATTAGTAATGTACTCTTAGTTGAAGGTTTAAAGCATAATCTTTTAAGTATTAGTCAATTTTGCGATAAAGGTTTTCAAATTATTTTTAAATCATCTTATTGCATGATCTCTTCTACTTGTATTAGTAATGTACTCTTAGTTGAAGGTTTAAAATATAATCTTTTAAGTATTAATCAATTTTGCGATAAAGGATTTCAAGTTGTTTTTAAAAATAGAGTAAAATTCATTGGAAAGAGGCATGGTAATATTTATTTGGTAGATTTAGATAATCTATACTTGCCTAATGGAGAATGCCTAGTTACAATGAATTCTACTAAAGATGAGACTAGTTAGCTTTGACATAGAAGACTAGGACATGCTAGTATATACTTACTTTTAAAACTTTGCAAAAAGGATTTAGCAAGAGGTTTACTGAAACTTAGTTTTAAAAAAGATAGAGTTTATCAAGCTTGCCAATTTGGAAAATAAGTTAAAACTTCTTTCAAACCTAAAGTTTTGTTACTACTAGTAGGCCATTAGAATTACTCCATATGGATCTCTTTGGACCAACTAGAACATCTAGTCTAGGAGGTAAGAGATATGGATTGGTTATAGTAGATAATTTTTCAAGATTTACTTGGATTTTCTTTCTTGCTCATAAAGATGAATCATTTTCAGTATTTGTGAAGTTTTACCAAAAAGTTTCTAATAAGAAAGGTACTTCAATTATTTGCTTACATAGTGATCATGGTTCTGAATTTGAAAATCAAGATTTCAAAAATTTTTGTAATGAGATAGGTATTGAACATGATTTTTCTGTACCTAGGACACCTCAGTAAAATGGGGTGGTAGAAAGGAAAAATCGTACTTTAAAAGAAATGGCATGCACTATGCTTTGCGAAAATAATTTACCAAGATATTTTTGGGCTAAAGCAATTAATACTGCTTATTATATTTTGAATCGTGTTTTAATCCGCCCTATTTCAAAGAAAACTCCTTATGAACTTTGAAATCAAAGAAAACCAATTTTAAAATATTTTTGAGTTTTTGGTTGTCAATGCTTCATTTTGAATAATGGTAAAGACAATCTTGAAAAATTTGATGCCTAGTCTGATGAAGGTATCTTTCTAGGATACTCTACATCAACCAGAGCATACAGAATTTTTAACAAAAGAACCCTAGTTATAGAGGAGTCTGTAGATATAGTTTTTTAAGAGTTTACTAATAAATCCTCTTGAAAGAGTGGTGGGGACACCAGGATCAGACATAGATCACTGGATCCCATATGGTTTACTTAGTTATGTGTCAAAGTTTTGAAAATTTTGTAATCAATTAAGATTGAGTCCTGTAATAAATTGAGGTTTATTGATTTGTCTCAACTCTCAACCCTAGTCAGTATATTGAGTCCTGTACTTTAGTTATGAGTCCAGTAAGAGTTCAATTTGTACAAGAGAAGAGGATACCCTAATGTGGAGTCCCACCATGCCTCATCCAGGAGCCAGAAGATCCCACTTTATCAATTGGACCTTGAATGCCAACCTAGGATCCAAGATTATTGCAAGATTCCCAGATGCCCTCCAGATGTTCTCCAAATGCCCGGATTCCCTCCATATACCAAAATATATTCCCAAACTAGGTCATATTATGAACCCAGAGATCTAACTACGCCCAGCCCAGGAGAATTCCAGGCCCAGGAATCAAGCCCAAGTTCATAAGAACCAATATTCCATTTTGATACCAGGAATATGCCAACCCAGGACACCAGGTGCCCCAGCTTCCAGGAGGGCCAAGCCCATGCATCCTTCATCTTTTGGCCAGCTCATTTGCTGCCCTTGAAGCCCAACATGCCAAGCCTTAGGTGTCCTTGAGTTGACTTGGTCCAAGCTAAGAGTTGGAATCTAAGTGGAAGGAGCAAGTCAAGTCCTTATCAACTTTTATACTCCTTGTTCTAGGTTTCTTTTCTAGTCTTTATCGCACTTAAATTTTGTAAACCTATTCTAACAAGGAGAATACTTATAATCCTTTTAGGAGAGGGCATGGGACTGTATAAATACCCCACCCCTCCTCTTGCACTCACTTCTCTCTTATGAAATAAAATCTTGATAAAAGTTTGTCTTCTAGTTCTAGTGTTGAGTGATTGGTGTTCTTTGTTTTGAGTTATCTTGTGCTTGGATGAACTCTGCTACCCTAGCCTTCTATTGCATCCCAAGAGATCAACCACACCCAAAGGAAAGGAACCCTTGGCTTCCCATGCAAGGATCTTCATCAAGCTTCTAGCCACTAGCCATTAAAACCCTGATTCGGAATTCCTTCAAACCCTAGTTTCCATTAGTTTTGTTTATTTTCTATTTTGATTGACCCTTGACACTTGCAGTATTCTTGAGGTATTTCACCTCCCCAAAGGAGGCTTTCCTTGCCTCTAGGACCGCCCAGATCAGCCATCAAATTCAAGGAAACTGAAGCTTCATCATCCAGGCTCCAATCAGAGTGCTGTGTGATCTCTTCAGCGGAAGTTTTTCAAATCTCTGACTGGTAATATCCTTTCCTTCTCTTGATATATGATTTGTTGAAGATAAGCTATCCTAAACTAGGAGTTTCTCAATCTCCAGGTCTTGACTTTCATTATCTTGCATGAGTAAGCTTGCAATCATGGTGATTATTTGCATTGCTACTCTTTCAGATAGTTCTTACTTAATTTTTGAAATCAAGACTGCAAATTAGACTTTAAAAAAAATATAAAAAATTAGTTTTATATTTTACATCAGTCTTATGTTCGTCTCGTATCAGTTTGGTATCAGAGCGGGTTTAGGATAGCATTCATCTATATTAGGATCACAAACCCTAATTTCTGCATCTTGCTAGCTGCATTAGGTTTCGGTTTTCATCTGATTTTGACCACCTAGGAATTTTATTTATTTGTGAAATTTGCATGAGTTGTTCTCTACCTTGTCCTATATTTTATCATAATTTTTAATTAATTTTAATGAAAATCTAATCCTCTAAAATTTGGCATATTTGAAATCCTAACAAAAATCCTAAGATTTCTGTAGCAGTCCGAAAACCCTAGGATTTGCATCATCATCTATTTTTTTTTTGTATAAAATTTGGTAGAGCTCATCATCTCTATCCATCCTTTTTTCTGTAATTTTTTTGATTTTTTTCTACATCGATAATTGTGTCAAAACCTGCATCATCTGAAACCTTAATTTTCTGAATTCTCATATTTCTGCACTTGACTGAATCAAACCTAATTAACTTCCGCACACCCCAATCTCAAGCCCAATTTGTTTGCTAACATAATCAACATAAACTTAACTTGCCACCTCATAAAATACACATAAAATATTTTATTTTTCTGATTATTTTAGATTGCATCAGGATCATCGATTGCCATCATCTGCATTAAACTAATCTTAAGGGCACTTTCTCTATCTCAGATTAGGGCAGGAGGTCATAACCTGTCCTAGGCCCAAAATAATCTCCTTGCATTCTCACCCAAGTCTTAATTAAAATTAATTAGACTTAATTTGCCTTAGAGGGCTAGGTGATACCAACAGGTTGGGTTTGAATTGTGTGGGCCAACTAGTGCATTTAATCGTGTGGCTATTATTGAAATCTAGTGTCTAAGGCTGAGGGTCCAGAGTCAAATGACCTAAGTGGTGTTGTGATTTTTAATTGGATCCCTACAAAAGTAGGGGGCCTCCCACACTCCCACCCTCTACCTAGCCAGAGGAAGGATTAGCTGCTGGGTTAAGTGTAGGTTGAGCTAACCCATTTAGTTTTGGCTCTAGGTCTAGGAAATCATAGAATTACAGATCCTTTGCATGCTTGGCTACACCATCTCATTTTGACTGATTATTTAATTTCATGACCAGTAGAATAAGAACCCAATAATAGAAATCTACACCCCAACCCAACTCAACCATGGATCCCAATTTTGAGGCTTTCATGAAAACCATGACCGAACGATTTGACTGAATCGATTTATCCAATAACCAATCCAATGCCCAAATTAATATTAAGCTTGACCAAACCAATGACTAGATAACCAAATTTACCCAATCCTAAAACCAAATGAACCATAGATTCAACCAAGTAGATCAACAATTTGACCAGGCAACCACTAGGATCGACCAGTTAACCACTAGATTAAACCAAGTAGAAGATCGATTAGGTACTGTAAAGAGAACCCAAGAGTCTAATACCGAACCAGACCTTGATTCCACCCCTTCTACCCCTCACAATCCTAGAAGAGTCCAAACCCATGAACCCTTTGTAGAACATAATCCTAAGAGACCCCAAAACCAGGATCAATTTAGGGAGCCTAACCATAGGGGAAACCAACATCAGGATCAATATCATGAACCTGACCTCAGGAGACCCAATCATGAAGACCAAAATCAAGATGATAGAATTCTTAGGAGCATCAAGATAGACCCACCCACCTTCGATGGCAACCTAGATCCAAAGGTCTATATAGACTAGGAGGGAGGCATGGAAAGGTACTTCAAATTTTATGCCTTAAGTGAAGAGAAAAAGTATCAATTTGTCCAGCTTAGGCTAACTGATCAAGCTAGATTGTACTGGGAGCAAGTAGAGCAACTAGGTAATCAAATAGGCCACCCACCCATTGTAACCTAGGAAGCCATGAAGTTAAAGCTTAGGGCTAAATATGTTCCCCCATACTATAAGCAGTGTCTCTTAGATCAATGGCAGAGATTAAAACAAAGGACCAAAATTGTACAGGAATACATAGCCCAGTTTGATGAGTGCAACCTAAGATTCGGTATAGATGAACCTGAGTCAGTTACTCTCTCTAGGTTTAAAAATGGTCTTAGAGAGGATATCCAAAGGGAGCTGTACCTTATGAAAGTTGAACACATGGACCATGCTTATCATGTAGCTGAAAACTTTGAGAGGTTCCAGAGAGTACCTGTAGTTAGAAGACCTGAACCCTTTAAATCCAACACTCCTAACTTTAAGTCCAACTCGACTCAGGCTTATCCAAATCGACCTAGTTTTAACCAAACCCGTCCTAACCCCAATCTAAGTCGACCCAATCCTAATTCAATCCAATTCAATCCCAACCCAAACTATCCCAACCCTAACCCATCTCGACCTAACTCGAGTCTGAGTCCATCTAGTTCAAGTAATTCTGTACCTACTAGAATCGATAAGGGTAAGGCACTTGCATTTCAAAAAGCCCCAAGCCCTAGCCCCAATGCTTGTTTTAGGCATAATAAGGTAGGTCACTATGCTAGCCAGTGTCCTACCAGATCATTACACATAGGGGAGCTAGAGGAACAAGAGCCTAAACCCAATAATGAAGATATAGAAGAAGAAGTTTATGAGGTTGAACCATACTTGGTAAAAGAATATGAAGGAGAAGAGGAGGAATTTGATCAATTAGGGGTAGTTAGATGTATTTTGACTCAAGCCCAAATTGAGGAAGATTGGCATAGGACTAGCATCCTACAGACTTTTGTTAAACTTGGGAATAAAGTATGATAGATTATAATAGATAGTGGGAGTTGTGTCAATTCCATTGCCACTGAAATAGTTAAATCTTTAGACTTGACATTAGTTCCAAACCCCAGCCCCTATAAGGTGTCATGGGTAGATTCCACCTCTATGCCAATCAAGTCTAGGTGCCAGGTCTTAATTAAGTTAGAGTCATATGAAGAAGAGATCTGGTGTGATGTCCTTCCCATGAAGGTTGGTAGTGTCATTCAAGGTCGACCATGGCTTTATGATCACGATGCTACCCTATCTGGTTGAACCAATATCTGTACTTTTTATCATCATGGAAAAAAAATTGTGATTTATCCCACTCAACCCAGAAATTTAAGTAAGAGAAACTCTAGTAGCCTTAGAGCAAAACCAAGAGTTAATCTAATTAAGGCTAAAGAATTTGAGGAAGGCACTTCTGAACCTATTGAGAAATTAATTAGAATTGATCCTGAACCCACTAACATAACTGAAAAAGAAGTACTTGAGCCAAGATCAAACATTAAACATGAGACAGAAAATTTACATGAGTTGTTCATAGAGGAAGTCCAGAATCAAATCCCTAAAGAACAACCCCAACAAATAGGTGTAGCATCTGAATCTGAGCTCACAGACCCAATCTATCTATCTACACCTACACTAGCCTCTACACAGCATATGCATCATAAAATTAGTCAAAAGCTGAACATAACTAATGAACTAAATAACAACTTGGCTAATTCCCAAAAGAGAGATAAATAATTTTCCGTAGAGGATTTTATGATTGTAAAAGAATTTTCTACTCGCGAAGCTGGCCCATCCAAAATAAAAAATAATGGTGGACCCAATGCCTATGTGCCTGAGATATTATCTGATTTAGGTATTAGCTCCACCTTCATCATCTCAGATCTTATAGAGTTCTAGGGAGCTAGCAGTGATACCTAGCGAGCCCCTTGAGCCACTCCCTTTCTTTGCGAGTGAACCCACCCTAGAGCGACCATATACAATTTTGCCTTTTGTTGAGGAAAAGATTGAGAGAGCTTTAGACGATCAAGCTGTCGGTACCTAGGATAGAGACTGTTAGCGATACTTGGTCCGGTGGCAAGGTCAGCCAAAATTTGAGGACTTATGGAATGCTGGTGCAGATCTGCAGTGCCTCAACCTAGACCCTCCTTAAGCCAAATTGACCCTCACTCGACAGGGTCGAGTTCCTCCCACCTCGAGAGAATTGGTGGGGACACCAGGATCAAACATAGATCACAGGATCCCATATGGTTTACTTAGTCATGTCTCAAAGTTTTAAGAATTTTGTAATCAATTAAGATTGAGTCTTGTAATAAGTTAAGGTTAGTTGATTTGTCTCAACTCTCAACCCTGGTCAGTATATTGAATCCTGTACTTCAGTTATGAGTCTAGTAAGAGTTCAATTTGTATAAAAGAAGAGGATACCAAACTGTGGAGTACCACAAGGCCACATCCAGGAGCTAGAAGACCTCACTTCAGCCAATTGGACCTTGAATGTCAACCCAGGGTCCAAGATTCATGCAAGATGCCCAGATGCCCTCCAGATGTTTTCCAGATGCCCAGATTCCCTCCATATGCTAGAATATATTCCTAGACCGGGTCATGTTATAAACCCAGAGGTCTATCTGCACCTAGCCCAGGAGAATTCTAGGCCCAGGAATCAAGCCCAAGTTCATAAGAATAAAGATTCCTTTTTGATACCAAGAATATGTCAGCCCAGGACACTAGGCACCCTGGCTTCTAGGAGACCCAAGCCCATGCGCCCTTCATCTTTCGGCTGGCCCATTTTCTGCCCTTAAAGCCCAACACACCAAGCCATAGGCGTCCTTGAGTTGACTTGGTCCAAGCTAAGAGCTGGAATCTAAGTGGAAAGAGGAAGTCAAGTCTTTATCAACTTGTATACTCCTAGTTCCAGGTTTCTTTTCTAATCTTTAACCCACTTAATTTATGTAAACCTATTCTAACTAGGAGAATACTTGTAATCCTTTTAGGAGAGGGCATGGGACTGTATAAATACCCCACCCCTCCTCTTGTACTCACTTCACTCTTATTAAATAAAACCCTGATAAAAGTTTGTCTTCAAGTTCTAGTGTTGAGTGATTGGTGTTCTTTGTTTTGAGTTATCTTGTGCTTGGCTGAACCCTGCTGCCCTAGCCTTCTATTGCATTCCAGGAGATCAACCACGCTCAAAGGAAAGGAACCCTAGGCCACCCAAACAAGAATCTTCATCAAGCTTCTAGCCACTAGCCATTCAAACCCTGATTCGGATTTCCTTCAGACCCTAGTTTCCATTACTTTTATTTATTTGCTATTTTGATCAATCCCTGATACTTGCAGGATCCCCAAGGTGTTTCACCTCCCCAGAGGAGGCTTTCCTTGCCTCCAAAACCACCCAGATCAGCCATCAGATTTAAGGGAATTGAAGCTTCATCATCTAGGCTACAATCAGAGTGTTGTGTGATCTCTTCATCCGAAGTTCTTCAAATCTCTGACTGGTAACATCCTTCTTTTCTCTTGATATCTGATTTGTTGAAGATAAGCTATTCTAAACTAGGTGTTTCTCAATTTTCAGGTCCTGACTTTCATTATCTTGCATGAGTATGCCTGCGATCATGGTGATTCTTTGCATTGCTACTCTTTCTGCTAGTTCTTATTTAATTTTGAAAATCTAGCCTATAAATTATATTATAAAAAAATATGAAAAAATTAGTTTACTATTTTTCTTGCATGTTTAGCAATCTCAGAGTCATCTCGCATCAAAGAGGATACTTTTGATGCATGTGCAGGTGCTGATAAGTTACAAAAGCTGACATTGGATGATCAACCCTCTCAACAAAGTGAAGAAGATCAAGACAAAAATGAAAAAGGAGAAACCATACAATCCACACTGGAGCATCAAGATCTACCTAAGGAGTAGAGGTATGCTCATGGACATCCTAAGGTATTAATCCTAGGAGATCCATCGAAAGGGAAAAGAACTCGATCCTCAATTAGAAATGAATGTGATTATATTGCTTTTGTTTCTCAAGTAGAGCCTAAATATTTTGAAGATGTTGAAAAAGATCCTAACTGGATAAATGCTATGCAAGATGAACTAATTCAGTTTGATAGAAATAATATTTGGACATTAATAGAAAGACCATCAAATGTTTCTATTATTGGTACAAAATGGGTATTTAGGAATAAATTATATAAAAATGAAATTGTAACTAGAAATAAAACTAGGCTAATTGCCAAAGGATACAATCAGGAGGAAGGAATTGATTTTGATGAAACCTTTGCTCCTGTTGCTAGACTTGAGGCAATTAGACTACTATTAGCATTTGCCTATTTTATGAATTTCAAATATTTTCAAATGGATGTTAAAAGTGCTTTTCTAAATGGTTATATAGCAGAAAAAGTTTTTGTAGAACAACCACCTGGATTTTAAAATAATGCACACCCTAATTATGTTTACAAATTGCACAAAGCACTTTATAATTTAAAGCAAGCATCCCGAGCATGGTATGAAAGGCTCAGCAAGTTTTTGATTGAAAATGAATTCTCTAGAGGCCATGTTGATACAACTTTATTTCTAAAGAAGAAAAATGATGATTTATTAGTAGTGTAAATCTATGTTCATGATATTATTTTCGGTGATACTAATGAAATCCTTTATCAAGAGTTTGCTAAGCTTATGTAGGATGAGTTCGAAATAAGCATGATGAGAGAACTCAATTTCTTTCTCAGACTCCAAATCAAGTAAACAAAAGATGGAATCTTCATCAACCAAGCTAAGTATACAAGAAAAATCTTAAAGAAGTTTGGGATGGAGACTACTAAGTCAATAGGTACACCGATGAGCCCCTCTTGTAAACTTGATAAGGATGAGCATGGTAAATCTGTTGATCAAAAATTATATAGAGGTATGATTGGCTCTTTATTATATTTAATTGCTAGTAGACCAGATATAATGTTCAGTGTATGCATGTGTGCTAGATATCAGTCTGATCCTAAGGAATCTCATCTATTGGCTGTTAAGCGCATTATTAGATACTTATCTAATACAATTGATACTAGTTTATGGTGTTTTAGAGACTCACCTACTGATTTAATTAGATATTCTGATGCTGATTTTGCTGGGTGTAAACTTGATAGAAAATGTACTAGTGGAACTTGCCAATTTATTGGAGTTAACTTAACTCCTGGTTTAGCAAGAAACAAACTTCAGTTGCACTATCTATAGCTGAGGCTAAGTATATTACAGCAGGAAGTTGTTATGCTTAAATCTTGTGGATTAAGCAACAACTCGAAGATTTTGAAATCAAATTAACTAGCACACCCATAAAATGTGATAATACTAGTGCAATATGCTTAACTAAAAATCTTGTTCAGCATTCTAGAAGCAAACATATTGAAATTAGGCATCATTTTATTAGAGATGATGTTGAAAATAATGATGTTATGCTTGAATTTATTTGTACTGAAATGCAATTAGCTGATATTTTGACTAAGCCTCTCCAAGAAGATCGGTTCAGTATGATTAGAAGAGAATTTGGGGTCATTAATTCTTTTGATTGAAATTTTCTACTTTTTGACCCATAAAAGATCAAATTCGATATCAATTACATTCAATTTTCTTGAATTTCACTGTAATTCTAGTGATTTTGATCAATACTTCATTTCCTTTTTTTTTTATTTTAAGTTGAAGTGTCGACACATATAAGTGTCGACACCTTGAAGTGTCGACACTTGACCGTATGTCGTGAGTTGACACTTGAACGGCGATAGACCAAGATAAAAACCTGAAATGAAGTGTTTTCTTGATCTTTTCTCTCCCAATTTGAGCTGACACATGTTAGGAAGTGTCGACACTTGACCGTATGTCGTGAGTTGACACTTGAATAGCGACAGACCAAGATAAAAACCTAAAATGAAGTGTTTTCTTGATCTTTTCTCTCCCAATTCGAGCCGACACATGCCCTAACATTGCTCTATCTGCTTCTTCCCTCCAATTTTCAACTCCAACCCTTTCAAATTCTCGATTAGGATGGTTTTGATTTGGTTTTTGCCACATTTCCTCTCCCATTTCATTTTTGGACCGATAAAACCTGAGGTTTACTCTCCTCTTTATCTTCAATCTTTGAATCTATGGAATGGGGCCTAGGAAGCAAGTTGTTCATCATCTTCAGCCATCCAACTAAGAAGATGAAAGAAGAACAAAGGCAAGACTGAAGCCTGTGCACCGGATTCCCCTACGTGGCCTCTTTTTCCTGCGGCTAGTTGGATGAGTACAAAGACCGTCGGAGGAGGACATCATGTGGACTTCGCATTCATCGACCAACAGCATTTTTAAATAGGCCAGTGGCTCAGAGATGCTAGTTTGGTTTCTTTCTGCTCTTTGACAGAGAGATTTTACCCGGGCTTGATATGTGAGTTCTATGGATCTTTAGCTCGAGGCAGTGATGGATGGGTCGCACAGGTTTATGGCAAAGATGTCTCAGTGATAGTAAAGATTTTGAGCAGAGTATGGGACATATCCATGATAGGATCTATTGTTGACAGATTAGTAGATAGGTTCAGTGGTCTCCAATGTATTTTCAAGTCAGATGACTTGCTTGAGGGAGCCACTGTTGTTGCATCCAAACTTTCAACTGAGATGAGGTTACTGCATCATATTATTGCCCGGATCCTTCTACCGAAGACCAGCCATTTTGACTTCATCATAGAGAGAGAGCTGTTAGTAATGGTCTCTTTGGTTCTGCATACACCTATTTGCCTACCGGTACTTATGGTACATCTTTTTCTGCCCTACGAGATGGGCTTGACTTTGCTTTTCAGTGTGTATGGTGTAGTATTAGATGATGAGCCCTACCGGATGTTACTGCACACTAATGTCTATGACATCATATCTCTTCACCGGATGGGGTATCAACTAGTTAGAGGATAGTGGAGACGATGAGTATCAGGTCAGGCCACTGACAGAGATGACGATGTAGCAGAGGAGGAGCACATATTTTTGGATGAGGCAGAACCTTCAGAGACACATTTACCTAAGATTCAGCCCAAGCCTATAGCGCAGCCTGAGCCTGCTCCTCAGCCTGAGCTAGTATGATCAGATATTCTAGGAGCTTCTGAGAGTCTTGAGGATAGAGTCGCTCACATTGAGACAGAGATTATTATCATTCTTCAGCGAGTTGACAGTTTCATTATAAAGACTAGAGAGCCATCGAGGTTTGAGAGATGGGATCTCTGCCATTCTGTTTGCTCTGAGTAGACCCTCTTCTAGGAGTGTTCCCGATACTTCTCCTCCAGCTGATTCTTCTCCAGTTCCACCTGCTCCGGGACTAATCATGGATGATGATGTTGATATGACTGACTCTGATAAGTTTGACTTTCTAGATGTGATGACAAAGCTAGTGCTGGAGATAGCAACTAACCCTCCTAGGAGTCCCATTCATGATCCATTGAGTTTATCCTTCTAGACTCCTATCCTATCCATACCTCCTTCTAGACCAGCTGATCATTCTACCATTCCTATGCTCACACCTATCATTTCTTCAGTTGATACACCTATTATTGATACACCTATTATTGATACACCTGTTGTTGATTCCTCATCAGTACATACATCTTCCCTTATCTAGGAGCTAGGATTTTATACTCCTGGTTTCCATCATCTTGATTCTGGGCCCTTATTTGATCATACACCACATCCTACAATTTTCAAAACCATCACTCTGATCAGTTCTCTTGCTGCTGACATAGCTTCTACCTCTTCTGCTCCATCTAGAGGGAGGACTTATGTTAGACGCAGAGGACGGGTCGTAATGTTCTATCCAAACCAAACAAGACTCGTCTTCATGATCTTGGATCTATGTGACCTCGATCTCATGCTTTTACTGATACCGGACCGATCGAGATTGGATTCTCAGATGATGAGGATGATGCTTAGGATAGTTTTTATATTTAAATAGTTTACATTTCTATTCTCTTTGTATGTTTTGATGTTCACTTTTTATACCAATTTTGTATCAAGTGAATGAAATATTATGTTCTACTTCACCTTATGACTTTGAATGAATGAAATGTATTACTTATTTTCAGAATTTCAATGTTTTCTTTTATGAGTGAATGACTTACATATATGTTCAAATTTATTGCCTTCTTCCTTCTTTTTAATGATAATAAAAAGGGAGAGAAATAAGTATAAATGAGAATGATGAAAGAAATAAGCAAATTATGAATGTTCTTTTTCTTCTTTGGAAACATGCTTAAATATGAAAATTTTTGCTCATTAAGTGAGGGGGAGTTATACCTCCTTTGAATTGGAAAATCTACTTTGCTGAAATTTCATGTACAATTATTATCTTTAGATGTTTAAATTTTAGCCTTTTGTCAATAAAAGATCTTCATAAATCAATTTTATTGATCATCTCTTCAGGGGGAGTATTTATATCCTTCATAGTGTTTATTGTTGAATTTGTTACTCTTAAGCATTTTTTTTAAGAGTATCATGATACATGAACTTATCTCTTGTATGTATTTTAAGCTCTGATACTCTTAGCTCAAATCTGTTTGATAAGAGAATTTTAAAATTTATGTTCAACATCTCTTAGTATTTCAATACCTATTGTTATAAGGTCTATGCACATTGAAAATTTCCTTTGAAAGCTTATTATTCAATTTATACTTAAAGATTTTATCATCATCAAAAAGGAGAAGATTGTTGGCTCCATTATTGATTTTGATGATAAACAAAATGCTTAAGTATAAGTTGAGTACTAACTATTTCTTTGAAGTATGTTTTTATAGAAATAGGTGCTCATCAATTCAACAAAATTTGATTGATTGTCAAACGATGAAAAAGTCCTAGCTATGGATGAAAGATCAGTTTAAAGTGAACTTTGGTAGTTGAAGAATGCTTTAAAGGATATAAGAGTTTAACACAATTTGGTTTCAGTAGAAGTTCAGTTATTTTTGAAGAAATCTCAATCAAGTATTGACTCAAAGTGTCGACTCACAACCCAAGTGTCGACTCAGGATAGTGGAAGTGTCGACTCAAGCCCGTACATAGAAAGAGTTTCAGATGGCATGGCTGAAGTGTCGACTCATGCCAGTCAAGTGTCGACTCAAGGTGTCGACTCAAAGATTGGCTCATCGCCTGAGACTTTTTGTATAGAACTTGCTGAAGTTGAAAACTTGCCTGAAGTGTCGATAAATGGATATCAAGTGTCGACTCACCAGTGAAAGTGTCAACTTAACTGAGAATTCTAGAGAGCTTCATTGAAGATATTTGAACTAGGTATCGACTCATGGAGTGCAAGTGTTGACCCTAAGTGTCAAATCACAGCTTGAAGTATCGATACTTGGAGTTCTAGGAACATAAACAACTAGTTTTTCAAAGCAGAACTCGCTCCTCAATGGCTCCCAATGGCTAGTTTTTCGTGTCTAATGACCATAAACCAAAAAGAGTGTTTTGAGGCAACTACCTTCAAGAGAAGTTTCCAAGCATTCAAGAGCCTTCAAGAGCATTCAAGTTCAACCTTCTTAAGCATTTATTTAAGCTTCATCAAGTTAAAGGCAGCACTACAACAAAGCTTCAAAGAGATATTCGATTTTATTAGAAAGCTTTCATTATTTCTTTACTTCAAACTTATTCTTGTTGTAAAGGTTTTTGGTTAGCCTATTGATAAACCAAGGAGGTTGTTGGTTAGCCTTGAAAACTGGTGCAGGCACTACAATTGGACAGAGGCTCCTTAACCCTCTGTGGATCTCTAATTAGGGTTTTAGGCTGTTGGGTTCGATAATAAGGCTTCAAGCCTAAGCAATTTTATTTCGAGTCATGTACTCTTGTTTTAGTCTTGTACCTTGGCCAATATGGTCAAGCAAGGTCAATAAATCCTGTATTAAGCTGAAAAAGTTCAAGTCCAAGTCTACTTGAAGATTGGGCCCAAGCCTGTTTGAAGGAGTGGTCATTTAAGTCAAGTCCACTTATTAATGGGCCAAGCCATCTCCCACGCCTTGAAGAAGGCTACTTCAGCTCTTGAGCACCACCTCATCTATCCCATATGGTGCCACATCACCAGGACAAGTGGGTGGCCAAGGTAGAGGAAAATGTAGATTTTTATGGATGACATTCCTTGATCCAAGCCAACCTTTCCTCCCCCTGTCAAGCCTCATTCAAAAAGAACCATGGGCGGCCAAGGAAAAAAATTTCAAAAGGGAGACAACATTCCTTCCTTCCCTCCCCCCTATCAAGTTTCTCTCCAAAGAAGAGTAGGCGGCCAAGGAAGGTCAAAGAGTATTGAAGCATCCCTTGATTTGTGAAGACATGTTCCTTGCTTCAAGCCCCCACATCATGCCTTCTTCTCAAAGTGTCTTGATCAGCCATGGATGAAAATCAAAGTCCAAGGGCGCCAACTTAAATCTTGAAGACAAAATCCACCTTACAAGCCCCAAATCAAGCCATGCCATCAAGCACAAACAAGACCATGGTTGGCCAAGAGGAGAAAATTTAGAATTTTGGTGCCCTCGTAATGAAGACTTGTAAATTTTTCATTTGAATTTGAATGGGTCTTAAGGTGCCTATTTAAAGGGCCCTACCCCTCCCTTATATGAGCTAATGTTGATGAAATGAAAAAAAAGTTTGAAGTTATTCTTCTAGCCCTTGTCTTCTAGACTAGGAACTTCGAGAGGGAGCACCTTTGTCCTTCGGGACATCGAGGGGTGAGGGCCCTAAGTTACTATCCTTCTGCGCAAGCCACCTTCCCACCTTCAAGTTTGGATTCCATCTGGAAGATCCACTTGGACGCCTAGCAAGAAGAACCTCCTCGACCACCATTCTCAACTTTTGTTCCATCCTTTCCTACTTGTTTCTTGATGACTTCTAACCCTTCACTTGGGTGCTTGCAGGTCCTCCAGGTTCCATGGACAATGGAGTTGGTCTCCCTTGCCTTCGTGACCATCGGATGGAAAGCCAAAAAATTTGCAAGGTTGAAGGCTTGATCCTCCTGGCTGCATCCACGGAGAGAGTGAACTCGGCATCGGGCGCATCAAAGTTTTTCAATGTTTGCATTCCTAATCTCCTAAGTAGATATTGATCTAGAGCTAAGTCCTACGGGTTTCTCAATCCCGGGGTCCTCTCCTTATCTTTGTTTAGGGGCTATCTTGCAAGCTAAGAAGTTCTTATCGTTCTAGAATCTCTAGATCTGCTCTTTGCTTGTCTTCGAGAATCCTTAAATCCACTAAAACTTTAAATAAAATTAACAAGAATAATCATTTGCATCATCCACCTCATCTTAGCATAGTTAGTCCTAGTTAGTCCCATATCAAGTCTATGCCTTGAAGGATGTCACTTCAGCTCTTGAGTGCCACCTCATCTGTCCCATGTGGTGCCACATCACCAGGACAAGTGGACAGCCAAGGAAGAAGGAAATGCATATTTTTATGGATGCCATTCCTTGATCTAAGCCAACCTTCCCACCCCCTATCAAGTCTCTTTCCAAAATGGGCGGCTAAGGAAGAAAATTTCAAAAGGGAGACAACATTCCTCCATTTCCTCCCCCCTATCAAGTTTCTCTCCAAAGAAGAATAGGCGGCCAACGAAGGTCAAAGAGCATTGAAGTATCCCTTGATTTATGAAGACATGTTCCTTGCTTCAAGCCCCCACATCATGCCTTCTTCCCAAAGTGTCTTGATCAGCCATAAAAGAAAATCAAAGTCGAAGGGTGCCAACTTAAATGTTGAAGACAACATCCACCTTACAAGCCCCAAATCAAGCCATGCCATCAAGCACAAACAAGACCATGATCGGCCAAGAAAAGAAAATTCAAAATTTTGGCACCCTCTTAATGAAGACTTGTAAATTTTTCATTTGAATTTGAATGAGTCTTAAGGTGCCTATATAAAGGGCCTTACCCCTCCCTTGTATGAGCAAATGTTGATGAAATGAAAAAAAAGTTTGAAGTTATTCTTATAGCCCTTATCTTCTAGACTAGGAACTTTGAGAGGGAGCACCTTTGTCCTTCGGGACATCGAGGGGTGAGACGCCCTGAGTTACTATCCTTCTCGCAAACCACCTTCCCACCTTCAAGTTTGGATGCTATCTGGATAATCCACCTAGGCGTCTAGCAAGAAGAACCTCATCCACCACCATTCTCAACTTTTGTTCCCTCATTTCTTACTTGTTTCTTGATGATTTCTAACCCTTCACTTGGGTGCTCACAGGTCCTCCAGGTGCCACGGACAACGAAGTTGGTCTCCCTTGCCTTCGTGACCATCGAACAGAAAGCCGACGAATCCACAGGGTTGAAGGCTTGATCCTCCAGGCCACATCCACGAGAGCGAGTGAACTCGACATCAGGTGCATCATAGTTTTTCAAGGTTTGCATCCCTAAACTTCAAAATAGATATTGATCTAAGAGCTAAGTCCTACAGGGTTTCTCAATCCTGGGGTCCTCTCATTATCCATGTTTAGGGGCTATTTTGCTTGCTAAAATTTCTTATCATTATAGAATCTCTAAAGCAGCTCTTTGCTAGTCTTCGGGAATCTTTAAATCCATTAAAAACTTAAAATAACAAAAAGAAGAATCATTAGCATGCATCTTAGCATTTTAATCCCACATCATCTGGTATCAGAGCATAGTTTGGTGCGGGCACCAGACTCAGAAGAAGACTTCAGGGCTCCATCTGGATCTCTGATTGACCTTGCCCGAAGAATTAGGGTTTTCTGGTTTTGTAATAATGGTTGACTTGGTCAACTCAATTTTAGTCTTGAGTCTGTATTTCCCTACAATTTAAATTTTGTTGAGTCATGTTGACTCAGTACAAGTCCTAGTAGTGGTCTAGGTCTTCTCCAGGTTGGTGCCACTTTTTTTTCAGTCAAGTCAAGGTCCAGGGTGCCACATTTTTTCTCCCAGGCCCAAGCAATTGGGCGCCACACTCCCAGCCACACGCCAGAGTCCAGGAGGTGCCACATCTCCATCCAATGTCTTTGGTCCCTACACCACAAGAAATAAACCCAAGCCAGGATGGCAAGAATTTTTCTTGAAGAGAGGATCAAGGAGGTGCCCCACAATGTTCCATAAAAATCCAAGTTATAAAAGGGAAGAGAGCATGTCCTGGGGAGGAATTTAAGGAGGTTCCCAAAAGTTTCCAAAGTGCCAAAGCCATGAAAGGAAGAAGCCTAAACTTGTGGAGCAAGACTAGGAGGTGTCCAAATGAGCCAAACCATGAAGGGAAAATCCTTGATTCATGGAGAGATACTAGGAGACACCCCCATAACCTGCCATTTGGAGCTGATTTTCAAGTTTTCTTGGAGTTTTTGTGCTGCCCACTCATGGAAGGAGTCTTGGGAAGAGAATTTGATGCCTAAAGTGTAGGTTAGTCCTATTAGTCCCACATGGGAAATGTATAAAATTTTATTTCTTTATTATATCTATATATTCAACTCTATGTAACTCTTGAATTTAATGATGAATGAAATCAATTTCTGTGTGAGCAACTTTGTGTTTCTCTCTTCCGCACTTGTATTCAGTGTTGAGCTCCGTGAGGGAGTAAATCCGGGTTCCCTAGGAACCTTGAGGAGGTGTGAGATCTCCAACCCCAAAGCCCTACCAAAACCCTAGGTTAGCCACTTCAATTCCAAACCCTAGTCGCCCATCATCTTCTTCATTCCACCAATCATCCAAACCCTAATCTACCTCATCAACTCACGGCCCCTCTCTTCCAAGTAGAGGCCGACCACCAGCATCCAGGTCCATATCGGTTACTTCGAATACAGAGCAAATCCCAGAGGAAGTCAGATCAGCATCCAGGAGAATCAGGATTTCAGCAACATCAATTTTCAAGTTCTTCTTATCTAGTAAATCCTTTCTTTGAGTATCTGGTTCCTTAACTTGTTCTTCTTCTTTCCTAGATCCTGAGTTCAAGAGAAGCCAACTCTGTCAAAGGACCAGTATTGGAGGATCCATTGCGAAGATATCCGAATCCGAGGATCCAACAATCTGCTCGAGAGAGTCCTTCCACCAAACTCTATGAAGATCACTACCTGGTACATAACCCTTCCCTTATCTTTATTTCTGTCCCGTTGAAAGTTCAGAGCGAAACCCTAGGTCTGGGAGTTTCTTAACCCCTAGCAATCCTTTACTTCTGAACTACTCTGATAATCTAGTTTTTTTGAATTGTGCTTTCAATTATTATATAGTTTCTTTCAATTTAGTTTAACTTTCCTTTGAGTCAAAGCCGACTTCTGAAAATATATATATAAAAATAAATAAATAAATACATTAATTTTAATTTACATCCGCATCGCATCATCTTTTTTGTTCTGCATCAATTTTGGTACAGAGCTTTTGTTCTGCATCATTTTGGTATCAGAGCCCTGTTTAGGGTTTTTGACTTGCTTGCATGTTTTGAGTGTCTCTCTTTTTTACTTTGTCTGCTCGAAGTAGACTCCCCAGGATGTCCGGTCCTAAGAACGAAGCGAGGTGCAAGCCTCCTCTTTCCATTCCATGGGGTGTTCCTAGGGCGTGTAGGGGATCCGCTGGGTTACAACTTCGTAGCAGGAATTGTAAACGGGGGAAGCATTCTATTTTTAGTCTGTAACTACCCTGTTGCAGGAATTGTTTCTCATTGCAGGTAACTCCAAATTACATGATTTTTCTTTTTCTGGAACCAGTATAATTGAAACTATTTTACATAATTTACTGTAATTTATTGGTTTATGTGAAATTTCTGAGAGTTAAATTACAGAAATTCTATTTCTGTATTTCTGCAATTCAATTTTTTTTTGAGTGATCATCTCCTAATTCATCTTAAGGGCAATTAAGCATCTAAGATAAGGGGAGGAGTTGATAACCTCTCCTTAGCCCAAAACCACCACCCATTCATTTGATCCTAAGCCTAATTTTAAAATTTATTAGACTTAATTTGCCCTAGTGGGCTAGGAACACCAACTAGTCAGGTCCAGCCTAGGGTTTAGTCAGTTTGTCTGGTTACTCTGTGTGTGCTTTGTACTCAGTGTCTAGAATGGTGATTCAGGGACTATGTCCCGAAGGGCTTGTGTGCTGGTCTGCCTACCTGGCCAATCACTGATTGGTGTCTAGGATTGGCAATTAGGGACCTAACACTCCCCTAACACCTGCCTGGTTGAGTCCCGAGTTACTACAGGCTAACTTGCCACTCTGATTGGGCATCTAGTTTGGGCTCTAGGACTAGTTAGCCCGTAGTCGTTTCAGTCGAGTCTCATTTGGTGTGCTTGCTTGCATCATCATGTCCACCCGGAACGGAGTACCCTACCAACCTGGTCAAACCCAACCTGATTTAGAGGCCATGATTAGAACTCTTACCGAAAGTATGACCAAATTGAGTCAGGATATGACTGATACTGTTGCCCAGTTTAGAGACCGAGCCCAGGTACTTGAGGAGCCTAGGCACCGAAATTGGACCCCTGACTCAGAATTTGGTAGACCCCAACCTCACCCATACCCAGAGCCTAGGAGACCTTTATACAGGGATCCTGAACCTAATCATTGGAGGTTTGATCTAAGAGCCTATGACCATGATCTTGCCCCTGAGTCTAGCCCTAGGAGCCTATACCCATACTTGGTTGACTCAGAGAAGGGACCCGTTAGGAACACCGAACCTTATGCACCCACTTTTGATGGAAGACAAGAGACATATATTAAGTGGGAAGAACAAATGGATAGGTATTTTGAGTGTACTAACATATCAGAATTAGGACAGGTTAGGTTGGCCAAAACCAAGTTCACCAAACATGCTAGGTCGCATTGGTATGCTATTGAGCGTGAGTGTTATCAAAGAAAAGAGGAAATATATACTTGGAGAGATATGAGAAGTAAGTTGAGAGATAGGTACCTAGGTAGATCCTATGAGAAAAGACTTTTAGACCAATGGTACCAATTGCGACAAGGTAATAGGCCTGTGTCTAAATATATCAAGGACTTCCAGTGGTATGACATGAAATGCAATACCATTGAGACCGAAGCTCAGATCACATTGAGGTTTAGGGTTGGGTTACACCCAGACATTTATAGGAAGCTATGCCTTGAAAAGACCAATAAGTTAGACCGAGCCTACCAAGAAGCCCAAGACTATGAGTGGTCTTTAAGATATAACCAATCAAGTACTTTGGACTTAAAGCCAACCTCTACCAACTTGAGTCAAGTTCCGATTGATCCGACATTCGTAGTGAACCAGACTTTTGTTTATCAATTCCCACTTGTGTCACCTCATGACCAGAAGGATAACAATGAGAAGGAGTTAGGCATGGCCATCCCAAAATTAGTTGACCCGACTAGAGCCGTACTTAAAGAGGAGTCAAAGGAGAATAGATTAGAACCTTTCAGTGAGATTGAGAAAGAAATATATGAGCCTGACATAAATTTGATAGATAAATATGAAGAAGAAGAATTTGAGGATATCTCTACCGATAATTCAATTAACCAACTCCTACCTAATGGGGTTATTGAGGGAACCCCTACCACTCAAGGAATTCAGGAGCTAACCCTAAGAAAAGACCCTTTTGAGGATGTTCAGGAAGAGGAAATTACACCAAATGAAAGTTTAAGTGAGAATACCCCTGAACTCATTGAGGAATCCAAAGAAGACACCCCTGAGTCAAATCTGGTAGAGAAGTGTGAAGAAGGAAGGGGTTCACAAGAATTTCCCATTGAGAAGGTCCAAGAACAAGAAAAAGACAGTAGCTTAGAGGACTTTTTAGATAAACATTCCAAAGACCTTCCTGATAACCTTCCACCTTCTAGGAGCACCTAGCCTATCCTAGGACTTGCACTTGTAGACCCTCCTAGAGCAAATCATGAGGTTTGGATGAGTGCACCTATAGAACAATGTCCTCATTTTAAGGTCGTCCTGAATAACCAAAGTTTGTTTATTGTTTCCGATAAGCCACCTCAAAACTCTGATTATTATTTCCTACCCTTCCCTGAATCTTCTCATGTTTCTAGAGCTATGGGATTACACTTTACTGAGATCTCTAGGTTGCAAAACTCCTTAGAACCTATTAGATTTGCCATCTACTTCTAGAAGACCTTATGGCACCTACTAGGCCCTCCTCCGACCCAAGGTCAAACCTAGAGAGCCTTAGTTTGTTAGGTTTAGACCTAGGGTTCCTTTGGAATAAAGTCCATTCTTTAGGAATGCGTCGTCAGTCTAGTTTAGTTTTTGTTGACCCTTTACTAGGCTTTGGCTCAGATTTTGGTTTGATTGAGAGCACCAGGAATTGGGATTTGTATTTTGTCCAAGGCTGAAATTGCATTCAATGTTTCGATCAATAGGTCTATAGGCTAGAGTCCCTTTGAAATTGTTCATGGATACAAGCCTCACACACCACTTGATCTGATTTCACTATTAGCCTACACACACAAGTCTCTTGATGCACTTGCATAGCATGTAAAGGACTTGCATAAAGAAATTCATGCCAAAATAACTTTAAGTAATGAAACTTATAAGAAGTTGGCTGATTCTCAAAGACAAGTCAAAACTTTTATTAAGAGAGACTATGTAATGATTAGGTTAAGGCCTGAGTGGTTTTTTCCTGGAATCGTTAGAAAGTTACATGATAGAGGAGCTGGACCATTTAGAATAGTGAAGAGAGTAGGATCCAATGCCTATGTGCTCGAGTTGCCTCCAGAACTAGGCAATAGCTTTACTTTCAACATTACAGACTTAGTAGAGTATAGGGAGCTAGCTGTGATTCCTAGTAAGCCTTTGAAACCTAATCCTGTTATTGAGAGTGATCCTGACCCTGTGTGTCCACCAATAAACTGGCTTGTGAGGAAAGAGCAGATTGAAAAGATCCTGGATGATCAGGTTATCTCTACTCGTAATCGAGGATACCAAAGATACCTGGTCCGCTGGCAAGGAAGGCCAGATTCTGATGACTCTTGGATCTCCCGAGAAGAATTACAAGAATTGGACCCATACCTCTTGGAGAGATACCAGAGCCAGCTTGATCCATACTCGACAGGGTCGAGTTCCTCCCACCCCGGGAGAATTGGTGCGGGCACCAGACTCAGAAGAAGACTTCAGGGCTCCATCTGGATCTCTGATTGACCTTACCCGAAGAATTAGGTTTTCTGGTTTTGTAATAAGGGTTGACTTGGTCAACTCAATTTTAGTCTTGAGTCTGTATTTCCCTGCAATTTAAATTTTGTTGAGTCATGTTGACTCAGTACAAGTCCTAGTAGTGGTCTAGGTCTTCTCCAGGTTGGTGCCACTTTTTTTTCAATCAAGTCAAGGTCCAGGGTGCCACATTTTTTCTCCCAGGCCCAAGCAAGTGGGCGCCACACTCCCAGCCACACGCCAGAGTCCAGGAGGTGCCACATCTCCATCCAGTGTCTTTGGTCCCTACACCACAAGAAATAAACCCAAGCCAGGATGGCAAGAATTTTTCTTGAAGAGATGATCAAGGAGGTGCCCCACAATGTTCCATAAAAATCCAAGTTATAAAATGGAAGAGAGCATGTCTTGGGGAGGAATTCAAGGAGGTTCCCAAAAGTTTCCAAAAGTGCCAAAGCCATGAAAGGAAGAAGCCTAAACTTGTGGAGCAAGACTAGGAGGTGTCCAAATGAGCCAAACCATGAAGGAAAAATCCTTGATTCATGGAGAGATACTAGGAGACACCCCCATAACCTGCCATTTGGAGCTGATTTTCAAGTTTTCTTGGAGTTTTTGTGCTGCCCACTCATGGAAGGAGTCTTGGGAAGAGAATTTGATGCCTAAAGTGTAGGTTAGTCCTATTAGTCCCACATGGAAAATGTATAAAATTTTATTTCTTTGTTATGTCTATATATTCAACTCTATGTAACTCTTGAATTTAATGATGAATGAAATCAATTTCTGTGTGAGTAACTTTATGTTTCTCTCTTCCGTACTTGTATTTAGTTGTTGAGCTCCGTGAGAGAGTAAATCCGGGTTCCCTAGGAACCTTGAGGAGGTGTGAGATCTCCAACCCCAAAACCCTACCAAAACCCTTGGTTAGCCACTTCAATTCCAAACCCTAGTCGCCCATCATCTTCTTCATTCCACCAATCATCCTAACCCTAATCTACCTCATCATCTCACGGCCCCTCTCTTCCAAGTAGAGGCTGACCACCAGCATCCAGGTCCAGATCGGTTACTTCGAATACAGAGCAAATCCCAGAGGAAGTCAGATCAGCATCCAGGAGAATCAGGATTTCAGCAACATCAATTTTCAAGTTCTTCTTATCTGGTAAATCCTTTCTTTGAGTATCTGGTTCCTTAACTTGTTCTTCTTCTTTCCCAGATCCTGAGTTTAGGAGAAGCCAACTCTGCCAATGGACCAGTATTGGAGGATCCATTACGAAGATATCCGAATCCGAGGATCCAAAAATCTGCTCGAGAGAGTCCTTCCACCAAACTCTGTGAAGATCACTGCCTGGTACATAACCCTTCCCTTCTCTTTATTTCTGTCCTGTTGAAAGTTCAAAGCGAAACCCTAGGTCTGGGAGTTTCTCAACCCCCAGCGATCCTTTACTTCTGAACTACTCTGATAATCTAGCTTCTTTAAATTGTGCTTTCAATTATTATATAGTTTCTTTCAATTTAGTTTAACTTTCCTTTGAGTCAAAGCCGACTTCTGAAAATATATATATAAAAAAAAATAAATAAATACATTAATTTTAATTTACATCCGCATCGCATCATCTTTTTTGTTCTGCATCAATTTTGGTATCAGAGCTTTCATTCTGCATCATAGTTTGGACTTAGTTCTCTTTAAAGTACTTGGATTGGGTGCTTCACCATGGACGTCCGGTCATAGGAAAATGTAGGGCTGCAAGACCCTCATATCCCATTCAAATGAAATTTCCTATGGTGTGTGCAGGTGCCGATGTGATTGATCCTTGAAGGGGAACACAAGGAGATAGGTTTTAAACCCTAAAAAAAAGTTTTGCATCATTAGAATTCAGCATCTTTAAAATTTCTGCATTTTTTTAACTCAGTACATAGTCTACTATTTTAGTTGTTTTTGTCTATAATAACCTCTGATTTTGGTGATTTTTATTTTGCTGGATTCCAAATATTTGAAAGTAATTTTTAGAATTTTTCAAATTTTATTGCATTCAGTAAAATTTCTACATGCCAGAATACTACCTGAGAACAAATCTATTCCGAAATTCCAGCAAGTGCATTTCATCACACTTTCATTCCCATATAGTTTAATTTTGCACTTTAGGTTCATATTTTTATTTCTAGCATCTTATTTCTGCTATCATACATCAAAACCCAAAAACAAAACTTACATACATTTCATTAGGTCATGTGTAAGCCATCATTTTCATAATTCACTTAAGGGTGTCAATATCACAAGATAAGGGAAAGAGGTCATTACCTTCCCTTAGCCCAAAAACCACCACCCTTGCATTACAAACCTAAGCCTAATCTAAAATTAAGTAGCAACCTAATAGCTTAAGGATACCAATGAGTCAAGTTTAACCATTTTGGGAAAGCTAGTGCATGCAACCCTTCAATTAGTACCGAAAAGCTGGTGTCTAAGGCAAGAGGTCTGGCATCAAACGACCTAAGCATTGTTGTGGTACTTTAATTGGGTCCTTGCAAAAGCAAAGGGAGCTTCCACACTCCCACCTCTTACCTGACCAGTGAAAGGGCTAGTTATTGTGCTGTGTGTCTTCTACATTGACCCATTCTGATTGAAATCCTAGGTCTAGCAAACTAGTAGCACCATTCGTTATGTGTTGCATGTCGAGTAGGTCAAGAGTCCCATATCATCCTCATCACTCCTAGTCAAGTGAACCCATGGAGAATGACCACGAGGATCCATTGAGGGTCATCACTGAACATCTTGCCAGGTTGACCAAAAGATTTGATGAGTTTGAAATCAGATTAGGAACCCTAGAAAAGGGCAAGAGACCATCCACTGAACTTGAGTCTGAGTCACCTCCCCACCCTAGGGAACCCCCTCAACATGAACCTTCCTCAGAGGCTGAACCCAGGAGAGTCGCACATCCTAACCCAGCCCAAGAGATTCACCCTAGGAGACCTAATCAGGAGATCATAGACCATGAAGAGAGGGCCATCAAAAGCATTAAGCTAGAAGCACCTACCTTCAATGGCAGTCTAGATCCCAAAGTATACATAGATTGGAAGGAGGACATGGAACAATACTTCGATTGGTACACTATGTCAAAAAGGATGAATTTTAAATTTGCCAAACTTAGGTTGGTTCGCCAGGCTTGGTTATATATAGGCTGGTAGGGCGAAGAGAATAAGAACCGTTAGCAACCTAGAGGGACATGAAAGCTAGGCTTAGAGAGAAGTACCTACCACTATCTTACACCCAGAAATTATTGGACCAATGACAAAATATGAGTCAAGGGAGCAAGAGTGTGGCCGAATACATTGCAATGTTTGATGAGTATGTCATGCGATGTAATGTCGATGAATTGAAATCTATGACTTTATATAGGTTTAGGGCTGGCCTACATCCTGATATCTAGAGGGAGCTTTACTTTAGAGAGATCAATGATTTGGATCATGCTTACCAAATTGTGAGGAATTGTGAGCATTTCCAAATGACACCTACTTATCGTAGACCTGAACCCTTTAAGAACCCCAAGATCTAACCAAGGGTATAATCAAGTCTACCCGAGTTGACCCAGTCCGAGTCGACCTGACCCAACTCGAGCTGACCCAGTCAAAGTCGACCCGAACTAAGCCGATCCTATATTAGTAGAGAGGATAAAGGTAAATCGATTGAAGTCAAAAGGAACCCCAATCCCCAAAACACATGCTTTAGATGTCATAAACCAAGGCATTATGCTAGCCTTTAGATATCATAAACCAAGGCATTATGCTAGCCAATGCACCTCCAAAGCCCTACTCATAGAAGCGCCAGCTGAAAATGAGCTTGAAACCATTGCTGAACCAGAAGGAGAAGTCTATGAGGTAGAAGATAAATTGTTAGAAGAATATGAGGAAGAGGAAGAACTGCTTGAATCTGAAGACCTTTTAGGAGTAGTTAGGTGCATCCTTACCCAGAACATGGTGCAAGAAGATTGGTGTAGGACTAACATCCTACAAACCTTTGTCAAACTAGGGATAAGGTGTCCAAGATCATCGTGGATAGTGAAAGCTGTGTCAATGCCATCTCTTTAAGTATCATCAAATCCCTAGGATTGATCCTAGTTCCTCACCCCAACCCTTATAAGGTCTCATGGATAGATTCAACTTTCATACCCATCAAGTTTAGAAGCCAAGTCATGATCAAATTGTAGTCATATAAGGAGAAGATTTGGTGTGATGTCCTTCTCATGGGTTTCAGTAGCATTATCCTAGGTTGACCCTGGCTTTACGATCATGATGCCACCCTTTATGGTCAGACCAATACCTATGCTTTTAGTCACCATGAGAAGAAATTTGTAATCAGTCCAACTCAACCTAAGGACCAGGTTAAAAGAGGATCGAGTAGCCTAAAGGGAAAGAAGCCAGAAGTTAACTTGATCAAGGCCAAAGAGTTAGAGAATGTGATGACTGAGGGAACCCCTGCCATAAAAGAGATTCATGAACCAACCTAGAGAGAAGAACTTTCTGAAGAATTTCATGGAGAAAAGATTGAACCCACTGAGAATTTAAGTGAAGAAACCCCTAAGCCTGTTGAGGAATCCAAAGAAGATATTTATGAATCAAGTCTAGTGGAGAAGTGTGATGAAGATGGACCCAAGGTTGAAATCACTGAGGAACTCATAGAAAAAGATCCTGAACCCACTATAGAATTTGAAGGAGTGACTAAGCCAGGATCAAACATAGTAGATGAAAGTAAAGGTTCGCAAGTATTGCCCATAGAGAAGGTCCAGGAACAAGTCCCTAAGGAACAACCCCAAGAAGTAGATATTAGTTTAGAGGACTTTCAAGATAAACTTCCTAAAGACCTTCCTGATGACCTTCCACCATCTAGGAACACCCAGCATGCCCTAGAACTTGCACCCATAGATCAATGTCTAAATTTTAAGATCTTCCTAAATAACCAAGGTCTATTTCATGCTTCCCATAGATTGCACCAAGACTCCAATTCCGATTTCCTACCCTTCCCTGAGTCTTCTCATGTTTCTAGAGCCAATGGGTTACATTTTGTAGAGATTACCAGGTTGTATGAATCCTTAGAGCCTAGCCCTTTTGCTACCTACTTCTGGTATACCTTATGGCATTTGCTAGGGATCCATGATAATTTTTCATCTGCATACCAGACCAGGGTCAAACCTAGAGAGTCAATAATCTGTTAGGTTTAGGTCCTAGAGAGTTCAATAAAATTCCTCTTAATACGAATACAAAGTTGAGTCTGCTTTTTGTCAAGTGTCAATATGAGTGTCAAAGTTCGTAGAATCTTTTGTATAACATATTAAAAGCATGCATAAGGAGATTATTCAAAAATCAACCAAGTAATAATACATATAAGAAATTGGCTGATTCCCGAAAGCAAGCCAAAGAATTTGACATAGGAGATTATGTAATGATTAGGCTTAGGTATGAACTGTTTCCACCAGGAACTGTTAAGAAACGTCATGCTCATGGAGCTAGTCCCTTTAGAGCTAGTCCCTTTAGAGCTAGGCATAGGTATGCCTATGTGCTTGAGCTACCCCCGGATTATGGTATTAGATCGACTTTCAATATCTCAGACTTAGTCGAGTATAGAGAACCAGCAAACATACCCAGCGAGCCATTTGGGCTTGACCTTTCATTTGAGAGTGAACCCGACCTAGAGTGTCCACCTCCAATTTTACCTGAGAGAGGAGAGCGGATCGAGCGTGTCTTGGATGATCAAGTTGTCATCATCCGGGGCAAAGTGATATTGGACTAAGAGATGCTAAGATGAGATGAAAGATGCAAATGATTCTTTTCTTGTTAATGTTTTTAAGTTTTGGTGGATTTAAGGATTCCTGAAGACAAGCAAAGAGCAGATCTAGAGGTTCCATAATGATAAGAACTTTTAGCAAACAAAATAACCCCTAAACAAGGATAATGAGAGAACCCCGGGATTGAGAAACCTCATAGGACTTAGCTCTTAGATCAATATCTACTTAGAAGTTTAGGGATGCAAACCTTGTAGAACTCTGATGTGCCCGATGCCGAGTTCACTCGCTCTCGCGGAGGCGGCCTGGAGGATCAAGCCTTCAACCCTGTGGATTCACCGGCTTTCTATTCGAATATCGCGAAGGCAAGGGGAACCGACACAGTTGTCCATGGCACCTGGAGGACCTACGAGCAACCAAGAGAAGGGTTAGGAATAATCAAGAAGCAAGTAAGAAATGAGGGAACAAAGGTTGAGAATGGTGATGGAGGAGGTTCTTCTTGCTAGGTGCCCAGGTGGATCATCCAGATGGCATCCAAACTTGAAGGTGGGATAGTGGCTTGTGCAGGAGGATAGTAACTCAAGGCCTCTCACCCCTCAATGCCCCGAAGGACAAAGGCGCTCCCTCTCGAAGTTCCAAGTCTAGAAGACAAGGGCTAGAAGAATGACTTCAAAATTTCTTTTCATTTCATCAACATTTATCATACAAGGGAGGGGTAGGGCTATTTTTATAAGCACCTTAAGATCCATTCAAATTCAAATGAAAAAAAATTATAAGTCTTCATGAAGAGGGCACCAAAATTCTGATTTTTCTCCCTTGGCCGACCATGGTCTTGCTTGTGCTTAGTGGCGTGGCTTGATTTGGGGCTTGAAAGGTGGATGTTGTCTTCAAGAGTTAAGTTAGTGCCCTTTGTTCATTGAATATCTTCCATGGCTGATCAAGACACTTTGGGAAGAAGACAAGATATAGGGGCTTGAAGCAACATATCTTCACAAATCTTCATTGCCCATTCACCTTCTTTGGCTGCCCACCCATCTTTGGAGAGAAACTTGATAGGGGGAGGGAAGGGAGGAATGTTGTCTCCCTTTTGAATTTTTTTCCTTGGCCGTCCAAGGTTCCTTTGGAAAGGGGCTTGATAGGGGGAGGGAAGGTTGGCTTGGATCAAGGGATGGCATCCACATGGCTTGATGACATCCAAAAATCTGTATTTCCCTTCTTGCTTTGGCTGCCCACTTGTCATGGTGATGTGGCGCCACATGGCATAGATGAGGTGGCACCCAAAAGATGAAGTGGCATCCTTCAAGGCATGGGGAAGATGGCTTTGTCTATTAATAGTTGGACTTGACTCAAATGACCACTCCAAGCTTGGGCCCAATCTTCAAGTAAACTTAGGCTTGGACTAATTCAACTGAATACAGGATTTATTGACCTTGCTTGACCATATTGGCCAAGGTACAAGACTAAAACAAAAGTTGATGACTCAAAATAAAAATGCTTAGGCTTTAAGCCTTATTACATGACCCAACAAATTAAAACCATAATCTGAGGTCCTTAGAGGGTTGAGGAGCCTCTATCTGATCCTGGTGCCCACACCAATTCTCCCGGGGTGGGAGGAACTCGACCCTGTCGAGTAAGGGTTGATTTGGCTTTGATATTTCTCCAGAAGGTCGAGGTCGAGGTGCTGCCAGTCCTCTCGGGTACCCCATGAATCATTGGACTATGGTCGGCCTTGCCATCGGACCAAGTAACGCTGATAGCCTTTGCCCCAGGTGGTCATAGAATTGATCATCCAGGACACGCTCGATCTACTCTCCTCTCTTAGGTAAAATTGGAGGTGGACACTCTGGGTCGGGTTCGCTCTCAAATGAAAGGTCATGCTCAAATAGCTTGCTGGGTATGTTTGTTGGTTCCCTATACTCGACTAAGTCCGAGATATTGAAAGTCAAGCTAATGCCATAATCCGGGGGTAGCTCAAGCATAAAGGCATTAAGGCCAACTCTCCTTATTACTCTAAAGGGGCCAACTCCTTGAGCATGAAGTTTCTTAACGGTTCCTGGTGGAAACCATGCAGGCCTAAGCCTAATCATTACAGAATCCCTTATTTCATATTCTTTGGCTTGCTTTCAGGAATCAGCTATTTTCTTGTATTAGGTTGATTTTTAGGCTAATTTCCTTATGCATGCCTCTAATATGCAGTGCAAATGATTTTGCAGACTCTGACACTCATACTGACACTTGACAAAAAATAGACTCAACTATGTATTCCTATTGAGAGAAATTTTATTAGACTCTCTAGGGCCTAAACCTAATAGATTATTGACTCCCTAGGGTTGACCCTGGTCTGGTATGCACATGAAAAATTACCATGGATCCCTAGCAAATGTCATAAGGTATACCAGAAGTAAGTAGCAAACGGGATGGGCTCTAAGGATTCATGCAATCTAGTAATCTCAACAAAATGTAGCCTCATGGCTCTAGAAACATGAGAAGACTAAGGAAAGGGTAGGAAATAGGAATTAGAGCCTTGGGGCAATCTATGGGAAGCATGAAACAGACCTTGGTTATTCAAGATGTTCTTAAAATTTGGACATTGATATGTTGGTGTCATATAGTCCACTTGTTTCGGTGGTTCTAAGGGCTCGGTAGGGTTAATCGTATAGTGAGGAAAGTCTGTTAATGAGGATCCTGGGACCAAGTCTATAGCATGCTGGATGTCCCTCAGGGATGGTAATTGATCAGGTGAATCATTGGGTAAAACATCCTCAAACTCTTTCAGAGCGTCAACTACTTCTTGGGGGTATTCTTTTTGGGTCGGTTCAAGAATCTCTTCAGTGGCAAGGGTTCCCTCAGTACTCTCATCGGGTGGTAGTTGATTAGGTAAGTCATCAAGAAATACATCCTCAAATTCTTTTACAATTTCAACTACCTCTTGAAGGTGTTCTCTTTGGGTCGGCTCTTGGACCTCTTTAGTGGCAGGGTTAGGATGTGGACTCTTCTGGGCTCAGCCTCTAAGGAGGGATCATGTTGAGGGAATCTCCTAGGATGGGGAGGTGATTCAAACTCTGGTTCAGTATGAGGCTCCCAGGTCCTCTCCAGAGTTTCTAGCATTACTTAAAAGTTATCAGCTCTTTGAAAACATGGCAAGCTGTTCAGTGATGAGCCTAAGTTGATTCTTTCGATTGTTCTCCTTGGGTTCACCTGATTGAGAGTGATGTGGGTGATACAGGACTCCTGACCTAGTCGACATGCAACACACAAAGAATGGTTCTACGGGTTTGCTAGACCTAGGAGTTCAATCAAAATGGGTCAATGTAGAAGACACAGCACAACAACTAGCCCTTTCACCGGCCAGGTAAGAGGTGGGAGTGTGGGAGGCCCCCTTGCTTTTGCAAGGACCTAATTAAAGAAGCACAACGCCGCTTAGGTCATTTGATGCTAAACCTCTTGCCATGGACACCAGCTTCCTGGTACTAATTGAAGGGTTGCAAGCACTAGATTCCCCAAAATGGTTAAACCCGACTCATGGGTGTCCTTAGTCTATTAGGTTGCTACTAGATTTTAGATTAGGTTTGGGTTTGAAATGCAAGGGTGGTTGTTTTTGGGGTAAGGAAAGGTAATGACTTCCTTTCCTTATCTTGTGATATTGACGCCCTTAAGTTAATTATGAAAATGATGGCATACACATGATCTAATGAAATGTATCTAAGTTTTATTTTTGGATTTTGATGTATGATAGCAAAAATAAGATGCTGGAAATAACAAAATATGAACCTAAATACAAAATTAAACTATATGAAAAAAATGAAAGTGTGATGAAATGCACTTGCTGAAAATTTCAGAACAGATTTGTTCTCAGGTAGTATTCCAGCATGTAGAAATTCTATATACTGTAATAAAATCTGGAAAAATTTGAAAATTACTTTCAAATATATGGTATTCATCAAAATAAAAATCATAAAATCAGAGATTTCTACAGGCAGAAATAACTAAAATAGCAGACTATGTACTGAGTTGAGAAAATAGCAGAAATTTTAAAGATGCTAAATTCTAATGATGCAAAACTTTTCTTTAGGGGTTAAAACCTATCTCCTTGCATTCCCCTTCAAGGGTCAATCACATCAGCATCCCTACATGCCATAGGAAATCCCTGTGGAATGGGATGTGAGGGTCTTGCAGCCCTACTTTTTTTTTATGATCGGATGGCCATGGTGAAGCACCCAATCCAAGTACTTAAAGAGAATTAAGCCCTAACCATGCTCTGATAATAGATGATGTGGGACTTAGAGATGCTAAGATGAGATTAAAGATGCAAATGATTCTTTTCTTCTTAATTGTTTTAAGTTTTGGTAGATTTAAGGATTCCCGAAGACAAGCAAAGAGCAGATCTAGAGATTCTAAATGATAAGAACTTTTAACAAGCAAAATAGCCCCTAAATAAGGAAATGAGAGGATCCCAGGACTGAGAAACCCCATAAGACTCCTTGTAAAACTCTGATACGCCTGATGCCGAGTTCACTCACTTTCGCGGATGTGGCCTAGAGGATCAAGCCTTCAACCCTGCGGATTCGCCGACTTTCCGTCCAATGGTTGTGAAGGCAAGGGGGACCGACTCCATTATCCATGGCACCTAGAGGACCTGCGAGCAACCAAGAGAAGGGTTAGGAACCTTCAATAAGCAAGTAAGAAATGAGAGAACAAAGGTTGGGAATGGAGGTGGATGAGGTTCTTCTTACTAGGCACCCAGGTGGTCATCCAGATGGCACCCAAACTTGAAGGTGGGAAGGTGGCTTGCATAGAAGGATAGTAACTCAGGGCCTCTCACCCCTCGATGTCTCGAAGGACAAAGGCACTCCCTCTCGATGTTCCTAGTCTAGTAGACAAGGGCTAGAAGAATAACTTCTCAAACTTTTTTTTCATTTCATCAACATTTTCCATACAAGGGAGGGGTAAGGCTCCTTATATAGGCACCTTAAGACCCATTCAAATTCAAATGAAAAAAAATTACAAGTCTTCATGAAGAGGGCACCAAAATTCTGAATTTTCTCCCTTGGCCGACCATGGTTTTGCTTGTGCTTGGTGGCATGGCTTGATTTAGTGCTTGAAAGGTGGATGTTGTCTTCAAGAGTTAAGTTGGCACCCTTTGGACTTTGAATTTTGATGTAGGATGACTCTAAGATTGCTAAACATGCATGTAAAATAGTAAACTAATTTTTTTAATGATTTTTATAATTTAAGATTGTAGGCAAAATTTTCAAATAAAAGTAAGAACTAGTAAATAGGATAGCAATGCATAGAATCATCATGATCGCAAAAAACTCATGCAAGATAATAAGTAGCCAAGACCCGAGAGTTGCGAAACTCTTGGTTTAGGATAGCTTATCTTCATAAAATTAGATAATAAGAGAAGGGTAGGTTTATTACTGGTTAGAGATTGAAACTTTACAGTGGAAAGAATCACTCACACTCTGATCGGATTCTGAAAGAAGAAGCTTCAGTTCCTTGAATCAGATGGCTGATCTGGACACGATCAAAAGTTAAGGAAAGCCTCCTCTGAGGAAGTGAAACACCTCAGGGATCCTACAAGCATCAGGGGTCAATCAAAACAGAAATTAAATAAAGGAATAAAAGCTAGGGTTTAGAATTGAAAGAAACTAGGTTTAGGTGTGGATGTCCCGGCGAAGAAGTAGTTGCTTGACGGGGCAGCAGCTAGGGCATCTTCCTTCTGGCATGGCTGATCTTTGAAGATGCAAATGGAAGCTAGGGCAGCAGGGTTTCAATCCAGGAACACAAGCAGAGCACACAAGAACAAGAGAACCAATACTAGAACACCAAACACAAGGCAATATCATAAAATTTCAGCAAGTTGTATTCATAAGAAAGAGATAATTACAAGAGGGGGAGGGGTGGGGTATTTATAGAGTTTCCATGCCCTCTCCTAATTAGGGTTACACTTAGGTTAACAAGCCTTTTCCTATTTAGATTACATGTCCTTTCATAGCCAGGTTAGGATTACAAAGCTTAAAAGAACTAGGAATCCTAACTAGGTTAGACTAGTCTTCTCCTTCTCACTTAAAGACACCTCCATTTGAGCTTGGACTTAGTCAACCCTCCAAGGATGCCTAGGAGGGCATGTTGGGCTTCTAGGGGCAGCAAGGGGTAGGCCCAAAGGGGCTTGGGTGCATGGGCTTGGGCCTTTGGAAGCTGGGGTGTCTTGATAGCCTGGTAGTAGGAATATTCTATAGAATCTTGCTTCTTTAGGGCTTGGGCTTGGTGCCTAGGCCTGATTTCCTTGTGCTGGGATGCAGGTGGACCTCTAGAATCATGGATTCCCTGGTTTAGGAATATGCTTTGGCATTTGGTGAGGAATCTGGGATTTGGAGGACATCTGGAAAGAATCAAGGATTTTGGAAGCATCTTGGATCCTGGGTTGTCACACAAAATCTAATGGGCTGATGTAGCAGCCTCTGACTCCTGGATGTGGCCTGGTGGAACTCCAAAATAAGGTGATCTCTTCTCTTGTATAAAAATTGGGCTCATACTGGATTGTAATTGATGTACAGGACTCAAAATACTGACTAGGTTGATGGTTGAGAAAAATCAACTAACCTCAACTTATTACAGGACTCAATCTTAATTGATTACAAAATTTTCATAACTTTGATACATGATTATGTAAACCAAATATGGTTCAGTAATCTATGTCTGATTCTGGTGCCCCCACCGATTCTCCCGGGATGGGAGGAACTCGACCCCGTCGAGTAAGGGTCAATTTGGCTCTCATAGTGCTCGGGTAGGTCTGGGTTGAGGCACTACAGATCCTCATGGGTGATCCACGAGTCCTCAGATTCTGGCCGACCTTGCCACCAGACCAAATACCATTGACAGTCTCTATTCCAGGTTCCGATAGCTTGATCGTCTAGAGTTCTCTCAATCTTTACCTCACTAAAAGGCCAAATTATATGTGGTCGCTCTGGGGTTGGTTCACTCACAAAGAAAGGGAGTTGCTCAAGGGGATTGCTGGGTTTCACTACTGGTTCCCTGGACTCTATAAGATCTGAGATGATGAAGGTGGAGCTAATACCTAAATCAGGTGATATCTCAGGCACATAGGCATTGGGTCCATTACTTTTCATTATCTTGGATGGGCCAGCTTTGCGAGCATGAAAATTCCCTTATAATTACAAAATCCTCTACAAAAATTCTTTATCTCTCTTTTGGGAATTAGCCAAGTGGTTATTTAGTTCATTAGTTATGTTCATCTTTTTGACTAATTTACATATGCATATGTTGTGCAGAGGGTAGTGCAGGTGCAGACATGTAATTCAAGCTGTGCGTTTATTGGACTCAACTAATACCTAATAGACTCGACTAGACATCCCTATCAAAGGACATTTTATTGAACTCTATGGGACAAAACCTAATAGACTATAGACTTTCTACATTTGATCCTAGCATGGCATGCACATGAGAACTTACTATGTATGCCTACTAGGTGCCATAGGGTACGCCAAAAATATGATGCAAAACTAACCTGTGCAATGAATGAATGCAGTATGATTACCCCTATAAAATGCAAATGAATGGTTAAAGAAACATAAGAAAATTCAAGAAAAGGCAGAAAATATGAGGTGGATTCAGGGTTAGTCTGATTGGATGGAAAGTAAGAAAAGGGTTCGGGGATAATTGGATAGACTAAAATGTAAGAAGGGGTGTCGAGAATTAATCCTAGACTAATAAGGTTTACCTTATGGGTTTGATGTCTATCTAAAGGGTCTACATAATGGAAGAAAGGGTCATTGATTTCAGGAAAAAGATCAAGTGGAGTCAAAAAGTTGACTTAATCCTGAGGGCATTGATCTAAAGAGATTAAGTCCTTAATAAACTCTTCTAGTTTATAAATTAAAGGACTGGGCTCTCTAATTGGACTTTCTTTTAGTGGCTCCTCAGGTAAAACTCTAATAGTGGGATTGGATTCCTCATGGTCTTCTTCCTTCAAGGGTTCTTCCACTACAGGTTGGGTGTGGTTAAAGTCGGCTAACTCTAGGATGGCTTCTACTTGGGTTTATACTGGATCAACTAACACTAGATTGGCTTATACCTGGTTCAACCTATTGGTTAATTGGTCAAGCCTATTGGTTGCTTGGTTGTTGGTTGGTTTGGGTGGTTGACTGGGTAAACTGACTTTGGGATTGGGTGATCATCTGGTCAAACTAGGCTTGGTTTTGGATAATGGATTGGTCAAGCTTAAGGTTCATTTAGGTCAATTATTCACTCATGGCCTTAAGGAAGGTTCCTAAATTGGACTCCATGGTTGAACTGGGTTGGTTACACTGGACTTCTGGTTCAACTAATTATGGGTTAGTTTCTATCTGGGTTTGGTCATAATCAACTAATCCTTGGTCTTCTATAGGGTACTCTTCTAGATCTTCAATAGACTCATTATCTTCATACTCCTCTACCAGACTTAGGTCAGCCTCATATATTTCTTCTTCTAAGTCATCTTGGTGAACCAATAGGGTGGTAAGAGGGGTTTGGCTAATGGAAAATTGACTAAAGTTTGGGGTAACAGGGGTAGGTAAACTAAGGGTTATAGGTTCATAGGTTATGGGTTTAAAGGTTATGGGTTTAAATCTAGGGGATTGAATCCAATAGGGTTCAGGTTGATTGAGGGATTGTGGGTTACTATTAGGTTCATATCTAGGGACTATGGATTCCTAGGGTTCAGCTCTATGGGTCTTGCCTAGGGTTCATACTTAGTTGAATCTCTGGTTCATTTGGTCAAGCTTAGTATCGGATTGGTCAAACCTAATGCTTATCTAGGATAACTGATTTTGGGTCTGGGCTAACTGATTTTGGGTTTGGGAGTTGGATTGACTTATTTGGGCAATTAATAGGATAACCATTTGGTCATTCATGGCTTTTATGAACGCCTCAAAATAGGGATCCATGGTTGGGTTTAGTTAGTGTTTAAACTTTTGATATTGGATTTCTAGTCTAGCGGTCATACAATCACTTAAACAATCAAGATGAAATGATGCAGCCAAGCATGCAAAAGAAAGGTTAGTAAAATCTAGGGTTTGCTAGACCTAGAGTCAAAACTGAATGGGCCAGCTCAACTTACACCTAACCTAGTAGCTAATCCTTCCACTGGCCAGGTAGGGGGGTAAGAGTGTGGGAGGCCCCCCCTACTTTCACAAGGACCCAATTAAAAACCACAACACCACTTAGGTCATTTGACTCTGGACCCCTAGCCTTAGACACCAGCTTTCAGTAATAGCTAAAGGATTAAATGCACTAGTTGGCCCCCACAATTTTGACCCGACCTGTTGATGTCTCCTAGCCCTCTAGGGAAAATTAGGTCTAATTGATTTAAATTAGGCTTGGATTAGTATGATGATAGTTATTTTGGGCCCAGGACAGGTGATGAAATCCTGACCTGATCTGAGATATTGAGTTGTCCTTAAGATTAGGTTAAAGATGATGGCAATCAATGGTCCTGATGCAATCTAAAATAATCAAAAAAATAAAAATATTTTATGTATATTTTATAGAATGACAAATTAGGTTTATGTTGATTAGGTTAGCAATCAAATTAGGCTTGGGATTGGGGAGTGTGGAAGTTGATTAGGTTTGAGTTAGTCAAGTGCAAAATCAGCAGAAATCAAAGAATTAGGGTTTTAGTTGATGCAGAATTTGACACAGATCCCGATGCAAAAAAAATCAAAAAAATTCTGGAACAGAGGATGGACGATGATGATGATACCTACTAAATTTTAGGTAGAACAAAAAATCATATGATGATGCAAATCCTAGGGTTTCTGGACTGCTGCAGAAATTATTAAGATTCTACTAGGATTTCTAATATGCTAGATTTTAGAGAATTAGGGTTTTAGTAAAATTAATTAAAAACTTTGATAATTATTAGGATATAATAGAGGACATGAAGTTCAAATCTCACAAAAAAACAAAATGTTTAAGATGCCAAAATCAGATGAAACCTAGATACCTAATGTAGTGGATAAGATGCTGAAATTAGGGTTTGTGAATGCAAAGCAGATAAAAACTATCCTAAACCTGCTCTAATACCAAACTGATGCAGGACAACTCTAAGATTGTTAAACATGCATAGAAAATAGTAAACTAATTTTTTTTGTGATTTTTATAATTTAGGATTGTAGGCTAAATTCTCAAACAAAAGTAAGAACTAGCAAATAGGATAGCAATGCATAGAATCATCATGATCATAAGAATTCATGCAAGATAATAAGTAGCAAGGACCTGAGAGTTGAGAAACTCCCAATTTAGGATAGCTTATCTTCATCAAATTAGATATAATAGAAGGGCAGGTTTCTAACCAATCAGAGATTGAAACTTTGCAATGGAAATGATCACTCATACTTTGATCAGAGTCTGGAAGAAGAAGCTTCAGTTCCTTGAATTAGATGGCTGATCTAGACCTGGTCTGAAGGTAAGGAAATCCTCCTCTAAGGAGGTTCAATACCTCGGGGATCCTACAGGCATCAGGGGTCAATCAAAATAGCAATTAATCAAAGGAATATAAACTAGGGTTTAGAATTAAAAGAAACTAGGTTTAGGTGTGGATGTCCCGGGGAAGAAGTAGTTGCTTGATTGGGGAAGCAGCTAGGGCATCTTCCTCTAGGCATGGATGATCTCCAAAGATGCAGATAGAAGCTAGGGCAGTAGGGTTTCAATCCAGGAACACAAAGAGAGCACACAAGAACAAGAGAACCAACACTAGAACACCAAACACAAGGCAATATCACAAAATTTTAGCAAGTTGTATTCATAAGAAAGAGATGATTACAAGAGGAGGAGGGGTGGGGTATTTATAGTGTTCTTAAGCCCTCTCCTAACTAAGGTTACACATAGGTTAACAAGCTTTTTCTTAGTTAGATTACATATCCTTTTCTAGCTTGGTTAGGATTACAAAGCTTAAAAGAACTATGAATCCTAACTAGGTTAGACTAGTCTTCTCCTTCTCATTTAAGGACACCTCCATTGGAGCTTAGACTTGGTCAACCCTCCAAGGATGCCTAGGAGGGTGTGTTGGGCTTCTAGGGGCAGCAAGGGGCTGGCCCAAAGAGGCTTGGGTGCATGGGCTTGGTGATGCGGAACTAATATGCATGCAAATATTTTTTTGTATTTTAGGGGTTGGATGAGGTGGTTAAATCCCGAATTTCACATCAAAATATGATGTAGATAATTCTATATGAATTTAAAAGCTATGCATGCAAATTAGGACCTCGGAAAGTAGTAAAGAGGGATCGCCGGGGCAGAGAAGCCTCGGTTAGGGCAAGTTCTCCTACAATAAAATACTGGTGGAGAGGGGGTGTACCTGGCAATGTTTGATGTACTCGATGAAGATCACAGCAAAGAGATCTCTCATTTCTCGATGGATGCGGCCTGGAAAATTGAGCCAAAGGCTCGCGGATACCTAGCTTTCTGCTCGGTGGTCTAATTGCGGCCTGGTTGGAGTCGTTGGATTTGTAGAAACTTGGGGACCTGCAAATAGCCATCAGGGGTGAGAAAACAAGTTGGGAAACAAGAATAATCTCAGGAAAATAGCAAGGGACGTGTGGGTGATAAGGATTGAAAGTGGTTGGTCAGCTAGGGTTTCTTCAGGTGGATCTTTGGCAAGACTTCAGGCACACAGGATCCCTTGATGCACACAGCAGGGAGGCACATAGCAATAGAAGAACTCAATAGAATTTCATATCAATAATCAATCTCTCATACAAGAGACTAGGGTCCTTTAAATAGACCCATAGTCTTGGGCCTCAAGTAAGGACATAAAAGTAAATACATAGGACTCTTATTCCCACTCAAACCATACCTAGAAAATAAGAAAATATTAGATAGAAAAAATCCCTAAAAATTCTATCCTCCTCTCTTGACTTGGTCAACACTCCAAGGATGCCTAGGGGGGCATGTTGGGCTTCTAAGAGCAGAAAGGGGTCAGCCCAAAGGGGCTCGGGTGCATGGGCTTGGGCCTCTGGAAGCTAGGGTGGCCTGGTAGCAAGGCAGCAAGAATATTCCCTGGTATATTGCTTCTTAAGGTCTTGGGCTTGGCACCTTGGCTTGACTTCTTTGGGCTAGGATGCAGATGGACCTCTGGAATCATGGATGCCCTGGTCTATGAATATACTTTGGCATCTGGAAGGGAATATGGGCTTTTGGAGGGCATCTGCAAAGATCAAGGTTTCTAATTTCTCCTCCTGAGGTCTTCAAATCTTCAGGCTGGGTTGGACTTGGGCTTCACTTCTATATCTTCAAACTAGTTGGACTTGGTCTTCACTTATATAATGTGGTCTTGAGTCTTCAGTGTACTTGGACATGACTCAAAAAATAAAATTAGCTCAACATGAGCTGACTAGCACTGGACTGAACTAGCTCAACTTGAGCTGACTAATACAGGACTCAAATAAAGACAACTTAGATGAACTAAGATTTATTACAATGGACTTGAATATAGCTAAGTGATCTACAAAGGGTTAAAAGCCTCTGTCTTATTCTGGTGCCTCTGGTGTCCCCACCACTTGGGCCTCTGGAAGCTGGGGTGGCCTGGTAGCTTTGTAGCAAGAATATTCTATGGAATCTTGCTTCTTTACGGCTTAGGCTGGCACCTAGGCTTGATTTCCTTGGGCTGGGATGTAGGTGGACCTCTGGAATCATGAATGCCCTAGTTTAGGAATATGCTCTTGCATCTGGATAGGAATTTGGGTATCTAGAAGACATCTGGAAAGAATCATGGTTTCTAGAACCATCTTAAATCCTAGGTTGTCACACAAAATCCAATGGGCTGATGTAGCAGCCTCTGACTCCTGGATGTGGCCTGGTTGAACTCCAAAATAGGGTGACCTTCTCTCTTGTACAAAAATTAGGCTCACATTAGACTTATAATTGATGTATAGGACTCATGATACTGACTAGGTTGGTGGTTGAGACAAATCAACTAACCTCAACTTATTAGAGGACTCAATCTTAATTGATTACAAAATTCTCAAAACTTTGATACATGACTAAGTAAACCAAATAGGACTCAATAATCTATGTTTGATTCTGGTGCCCCCACCAAATTTCTTCCATGACTGATCAAGAAACTTTGGGAAGAAGGCGGGATATGGGGGCTTGAAGCAAGGAACATGTGTTCACAAATCTTCATTACCCATTGACCTTCTTTGGCCTCCCACCCATCTTTGGAGAGAAACTTGATAGGGGGAGGGAAGGGAGGAATGTTGTCTCCCTTTTGAATTTTCTTCCTAAGCAGCCCAAGGTTACTTTGGAAAGGGGCTTGATACGGGGAGGGAAGGTTGGCTTGGATTAAGGTATGGCTTCCACATTGCTTGATGACATCCAAAAATCTGCATTTCCCTTCTTACTTTGGCCGCCAACTTGTCATGGTGATGTGGCACCACATGTTACAAATGAGGTGGTGCCCAAAAGTTGGAGTGGCATCCTTCAAGGCATGGGGAAGATGGCTTGGTCCATTAATAGTTGGACTTGACTCAAATGACCACTCCAAGCTTGCGCCCAATCTTCAAGTAGACTTGGACTTGGACTAATTTAGCTGAATACATGATTTATTGACCTTGCTTGACCACATTGGCCAAGGTACAAGGCTAAAACAAAAGTTCATGACTCAAAATAAAAATGCTTAGGCTTGAAGCCTTATTACAGGACCCAACAAATTAAAACCCTAATCCGAGATCCTCAAAGGGTTGAGGAGCCTCTATCTGATCCTGGTGCCCACACCACAAAGGCTATTAGTGTTACTTCATCCAATGGCAAGGCCGACCGGAGTCCGATGATTCATGGATTACTCAGGAGGACTTGCAATACCTCGATCCCAATCTTCTGGAGAAGTATCAAAGCTAAATCAACCCTTACTCGACAGGGTCGAGTTCTTCCCACCCCGAGAGAACTGGTGCAGGCACTAGAATCAGACAGAGGCTCCTCAACCCTCTGTGGATCTCTGATTAGGGTTTTAGGCTATTGAGTTCTGTAACAAGGCTTCAAGCCTAAGCAATTTTCTTTTGAGTCATGTACTCTTGTTTCAGTCTTGTACCTTGGCCAATATGGTCATGCAAGGTCAATAAATCCTGTATTCAGCTGAAATGGTTCAAGCCCGAGTCTACTTGAAGATTGGGCCCAAGTGATGCGGGATGACTCTAAGACTGCTAAACATGCATGAAAATAGTAAAATATTTTTTTTGTAATTTTTATAATTTTATTTGCAGGCTAGATTCTCAAAATAAAGTAAGAACTAGTGGAAAGTCTAGTATTACAAAATATCATCGGATCGCAAGCAAACTCATGCAAACTAATGAAATAGTCAGGACCCGAGAGTTGAGAAACTCCTAGTTTAGGATAGTTTATCTTCATCAAATCAGATAATAAGAGAAGGGAAGGTTTCTTACCAGTCAGAGATTAAAATTCAGCAACAAAAGTGATCACTCACACTCTGATCAGAGCCTGGAAGAAGCCTCGGTTCCCTTGAATCTAATGGCTGATCTGGGTAGTCCTGGAAGCAAAAAAGGCCTCCTCAGGGGAGGTAAAGCACCTCTGGGATCCTGCAAGCATCGGGGTCAATCAAAACAGCAATTAAACAAAAGGAATAAAAAACTAGGGTTTAGAATTGAAAGAACTAGGTTTAGGTGGATGTCTTAGTGAAGAAGCAGTTGCTTGATTGAGGCAGCAGCTAGCACATCTTCCTCTGGGCATGGCTGATCTCCAAAGATGCAAATGGAAGCTAGGGCAATAGGGTTTCAATATGGGAACATAAGGAGAGCACACAGGAACAAGAGAACCAACACTAGAACACTAAACACAAGGCAATATGACAAAATTTCAGCAAGTTGTATTCATAAGAAAGAGATGATACAAGAAGGGGAGGGGGTGGAGTATTTATAGAGTTCCCATGCCATCCCCTAAAGGGATTACAAGTCTTCTCCTAGTTAGAATAGCTTTATATAATTTAAGTGGGAGAAAGACTATAAAATAAACCTAAAACTAAGAGTATACAAGTTGAATGAAATAAAAACTCAAACTCCTTGCATTTGAACTCTTCCACCATGTTGGACTTGGTCAACTCACTAAGGACGCCTATCCTAGGTGTGTTGGACTTCAAGGGGCAGCAAGGGGTCGTCCTCCTTTGGATTGGTGCATGGGCTTTGGGCCGTGGAAGCTGGGGTGCCTTGGTATCAGCATATTCCTTGGAATCTTAGTTCTTCATGCTTGAGCTTGCTTCCTGGGCTTGGAAATTTAAGGCTTGGAGTGTTGGAATAACCTGAAAAACATGGGCTCCTAGCATATGGAATATTTTGAAAGCATCTAGAGAAAATCTGGCATCTGAAATGGCATTTAGAGGGAATCTGGGCACCTAGAGGACATCTGGAGGGCATTTAGGGCTCCTAGGTGTCAATTGAGCTCCCATAAGCTGATGTAATTGCCTCTGGCTCCTAAATGAGGCTTGGTGAAATACCAAAATAGGTTAACCTGTTCTCTTGTATGAAATTTGGACTCATACTGGACTCATACTGATGTACGGACTCAATATACTGGACTAGGTCGAGACAAATCAACTAGTCTCACCTTATTACAACTCAATCTTACTATCTTACAAAATTATGAAACATGACTAAGTAAACCAAATAGGGCACAATAATCTGTGTCTAATCCTAGTGCCCCCACCAATTCTCTCGGGGTAGGAGGAACTCAATCCCGTCGAGTATGGGATAACTTGGCTCTTATAATGCTCGAGTAGGTTTGGGTTGAGGCACTGCAAATCCTCACGGGTGATCCACGAGTCCTCAGATTCTGGCCGACCTTGCCACCAGACCAAATATCTCTGATAGCCTCTATTCCGGGTACATATGGCTTGATCATCCAGGATTCTCTCAATCTTTTCCTCACTATTTGGCCAATTTGTATGTAGACACATTGGGGTGGGTTCTCTCTCAAAGGGAGGGATAGGCTTAAGGTGCTCGCTAGGTATCATTGCTAGCTCCCTAAACTCTATAAGATTTGAGATGATGAAGGTAGAGCTAATACCTAAATCAGGTAGTATCTTATGCACATAGGCATTGGGTCCACCAATATTCATTATCTTGGATGGACCAGCTTCGTGAGCAGAAAATTTTTTACAATTATAAAATTCCCTACAAAATTCTTTATCTCTTTTTTGGGAATTAGCCAAGTTATTTTTTAGTTCATTAGTTATGTTTAGCTTTTGACTAATTTCAATATGCATATGCTGTGTAGAGGGTAGGGCCGATGCAGACATGTAATTAAGGCTGTGCATTTATTATACTCTAAGGGACAAAACCTAACATATTATAGACTCTTTAGGTTTGACCCTAGCATGGCATGCACATGAGAACTTACTATGTACTCCTAGTAGGTTCCATAGGGTTCTCCTAAAGTAAGATGCAAACATGACATGAATAATGAATGAATGCAACATGCAAACTCTTATAAAATGCAACCTAATAGTAAAGAAAACTGAAGAAGTTTCCGAAAATGGTAAAAAATAAGAGGTTGGTTCAGGGTTAGTCTGATTGGGTGGAAAGAAAGAAAAGGGTTCGAGATTAATTGGATAGGCTAGGATATAAGAAGGGGTGTCAAGGATTAATCCTAACTAACAAGGTTGACCTTAAAGGGTTGGTGTCTATCTACTAGGTCTGCCTTATGGAAGAATGGGTCACTAATTTCACAAAAAAGATCTTCAATTGGGATCAAGGAAGTGACTTCATCTTGAGGATACTGGGTAAGATAAGCCAAGTCCTCAATAAACTCTTTTGGCTCAGGAAATTCAGGATTAGGCTTTACAATTGGATCCTCTTCTAAAGTCTCCTCTAATTTCTCTCCCATCGTAGCTTGGGTGTGATATGGGTTATCTAATTCTGGGTCGACCACTAAATGATTATGGTCAAGGTTAGTTAAATCTAGATTGGCTACTACTTGGGTATGGTCAGGGTCAACTGATTCTAGGGTGGCTTCTACCTGGGTATCTATTGATTCAACTAATCCTAAGTCTTCTATGGGGAACTCCTTTTCTTCCTCCTCATACTCGTCCACTAAGCTTGGGTCAGCCTCATATATCTCTTCTTCAAAGTCATTTGGGTGAACCAATGAGGTGGTAAGAGGGATTTGGCTACTGGGAAATTGACTAGAGTCTAGGGTAATAGGGGTGGGTAAACTAAGGGTTTCGGATTCATAGGTTATGGATTTAATGGTTATGGGTTCAAAGGTTATGGGATCAAATCTAGAGTTGTCAACCCTATAGGGTTCAGGTTGACTGAGACATAGTGGGTTACTACTGGGTCTAATCTAAGGACTATGGGTTCTTGGGGTTCAGTTCTGTGGGTCTTGCCTAGGGTTCCTACTTGGTTATATAATAGATAAAAACTATGGATTGACTGATTACTTGATTGGAACAGTTGGTCAAACATTTTATTCCTTTGGTCAAACCTACGGTTTATTCGGGCAAGCAGGGCTTTGGTTTGGGTATTGGCTTGGTTCATTTGGGTAAGCTGGTCTAGGATGGCCTCCAAAGTGGAATCCATGGTTGAATTAGGTTGAGGTTTGGACTTTTTATATTGGGTTCCTAGTCTAGTGGTCATGGAACAAATAATTAATAAAAATGGAATGGTGTAGCCAAGCATGCAAAAGAAAAAAAAGGCTAGTACAATCTAGGGCTTCCTAGACCTAGAGCCAAAACTGAATGGGTCAGCTCAACTTACACCTAACCCAGTAGCTAATCCTTCCACTAGCCAGGTAGGGGGTGGGAGTGTGGGAGGCCCCCCTTGCTTTCACAGGGACCCAATTAAAAATCACAACACCACTTAGGTCATTTGACTCTGGACCCCCAGCCTTAGACACCAGCTTTCAGTAATAGCTAAATGATTAAATGCACTAGTTGGCCCACACAATTCTGACCTAACCTGCAGATGTCTCCTAGCCCTCTCGGGCAAATTAGGTCTAATTGATTTTAATTAGGCTTGGGTTAGTATGATGATGGTTGTTTTGGGCCCAGGACAAGTAATGAAATCCTGCCCTGATCTAAGAAATTGAGTTGCCGTTAAGATTAGGTTAAAAATGATGGCAATCGATGGCCCTAATGCAATCTAAAATAATCAAAAAATATATATATATTTTATGTATATTTTATGCAATGACAAATTAGGTTTAAGTTGAGGTTAGCAATCAAATTAGGCTTGGGATTGGGGTGTGTGAAAGTTGATTAGGTTAGGTTGAGTTAAGGTGCAGAATTAGCAAAAATTAGAGAATTAGGATTTCAGTTGATGCAAGATTTGACACAGTTACCGATGCAGAAAAAATTAAAAATAAATCTATATTAGAGGATGGACAGTGATGATGATACCTACCAAATTTCATGTAAAAAAAACCAAATAATGATGCAAATCCTAGGGTTTTTGGACTACTATAGAAATTCTCAAGATTCTGTTAGTGTATCTAATATGCCAAATTTTAATGACTTAGGGGTTCTATAAGATTAATTAGAAATTTTGATAATCATTAGGACTGAACATAGGACATGCAATTCAAATTTCACAGAAAAATAAAATGTTTAAGATGCAGAAATCAGATGAAACTTAGACACCTAATGCAGTGGACAGGATGCTGAAATTAGGGTTTGTGAATGAAAAGCAGATAAAAACTATCCTAAACCTGCTCTGATACTAAACTAATATGAGACAACTCTAAGACTGCTGAAAATATATGAAAAATAGTAAAATAATTTTTTTGTAATTTTTATAATTTTATTTCCAAGCTAGATTCCCAAAATAGAGTAAGAACTAGCGGAATGTCTAGTAATACAAGGAATCATCGGATCGTAGGCAAACTCATGCAAACTAATGAAATAGCCAGGACCTAAGAGTTGAGAAACTCCCGGTTTAGGATAGTTTATCTTCATCAAATCAGATAACAAGAGAAGGAAAGGTTTCTTACCAGTCAGAAATTAAAATTCAGTAACTGAAGGGATCACAAACACTCTGATCGGAGCCTGAAAGAAGAAGCCTCGGTTCCCTTGAATCTGATGGCTGATTTGGGCGGTCTTGAAAGCAAAGAAGGCCTCCTCAGGAAAGGTGAAGCACCTCGGGGATCCTACAAGCATCGGGGTCAATCATAACAGCAACTAAACAAAAGGAATAAGAAACTATGGTTTAGAATTGAAACAACATGGTTTAGGTGTGGATGTCCCGGGGAAGAAGTAGTTGCTTGATTGGGGCAGCAGCTAGGGCATCTTCCTCTATGAATGGCTGATCTCCAAAGATGCAAATAAAAGCTAGGGCAGCAGGGTTTCAATCCGTGAACACAAGGAGAGCACACAAGAACAAGAGAACCAACACTAGAACACCAAACACAAGGCAATATCACAAAATTTCAGCAAGTTGTATTCATAAGAAAGAGATGATACAAGAGGGGAAGGGGGTGGGGTATTTATAGAGTTCCCATGCCCTCTCCTAAAGGGATTAAAGTCTTCTCCTAGTTAGAATAGGTTTACATAAATTAAGTGAAAGAAAGACTATAAAATAAACCTAGAACTAGGAGTATACAAGTTGAATGAAATAAAAACTCAAACTCCTTCTTGCATTTGAACTCTTCCACCATGTTGGACTTGGTCAACTCATGGAGGATGCCAATCCTAGGTGTGTTGGGCTTCAAGGGGCAGCAAGGGGTTGTCCTTTGGATTGATGCATGGGCTTTGGGCCCTGGAAGCTGGGGTGTCCTGGTATCAGCATATTCCTTGGAATCTTGATTCTTCATGCTTGGGCTTGCTTCCTGGGCTTGAAATTTTAAGGCCTGGAGTGCTCGAATAACATGAAAAACATGGGCTCCTAGCATATGGAATATTCTAAAAGCATCTAAAAGGAATCTGGCATCTGAAATGTTATTTGGAGGGAATCCAGGCACCTAGAGGGCATCTGGAGGTCATTTAGGGCTCCTAGGTATCAATTGAGCTTCCATAAGCTAATGTAATTGCCTCTGGCTCCTGAATGATGACTGGTAAAACTCCAAAATAGGATAACCTCCTCTCTTGTATAAAATTTAGACTCATGCTGGACTCATACTGATGTACAGGACTCAATATACTGGACTAGGTCGAGACAAATCAACTAGTCTCACCTTATTACAACTCAATCTTATTTCTTACAAAATTATGACACATGACTAAGTAAACCAAATAGGGCCCAGTAATCTATGTTTGATCCTGGTGCCCCCACTATCAAGCCTGCATGAAGGAGTGGTCATTTGAGTCATGTCCACTTATTAATGGGCCAAGCCATCTCCCACGCCTTGAAGGATGCCACTTCAGTTCTTAAGCTCCACCTCATTTGTCCAATGTGGCGCCACATCACCAGGACAAGTGGGCAACCAAGGAAGAGGGAAATGCAGATTTTTTTGGATGCCATTGCTTGATCCAAGCCAACCTTTCCTCCACCTATGAAGCCTCTTTCCAAAGGAACCATGGGCGGCCAAGGAAGGAAATTTCAAAAGGGAAACAACATTCCTCCCTTCCCTCCCCCCTATCAAGTTTCTCTCCAAAGAAGAATAGGTGGCCAAGGAAGGTCAAAGAGCATTGAAGCATCCCTTAATTTGTGAAGACATGTTCCTTGCTTCAAGCCCCCACGTCATGCCTTCATCCCAAAGTGTCTTGATCAGCAATGGAAGAAAATCAAAGTCCAAGGGTGTCAACTTAAATCATGAAGACAACATCCACCTTACAATCCCCAAATCAAGCCACACCATCAAGCACAAATAAGACCATGGTCGGCCAAGAGGAGAAAATTTAGAATTTTGGCACCCTTTTAATGAAGACTTGTAAATTTTTCATTTGAATTTGAATGGGTCTTAAGGTGCCTATATAAAGGGCCCTAACCCTTCCTTGTATGAGCTAATGTTGATGAAATGAAAAAAATGTTTGAAGTTATTCTTCTAGCCATTGTCTTCTAGACTAGGAACTCCAAGAGGGAGCACCTTTGTCTTTCGGGACATCAAGGGGTGAGAGGCCCTGAGTTACTATTCTTCTGCACAAACCACCTTCCCACCTTCAAGTTTGATGCCATCTGGATAATCCACCTGGGCACCTAGCAAGAAGAACCTCATCCACCACCATTCTTAACTTTTGTTCCCTCATTTCTTACTTATTTCTTGATGATTTCTAACCCTTCACTTGGGTGCTCGTAGGTCCTCTAGGTGCCACGGACAACGGAGTCGATCTCCTTTGCCTTTGTGACCATCGGATGGAAAGCCGATGAATCTACAGGGTTGAAGGCATAATCCTCTAGGTTGCATTTATGAGAGTGAGTGAACTTGACATCAGGCGCACCAGAGTTTTTTCATGGTTTGCATCCCTGAACTCCTAAGTAGATATTAATCTAAGAGCTATGTCCTTCGGGGTTTCTCAATCCCGGGGTCCTCTCATTATCCTTATTTGGGGGCTATTTTCCTTGCTAAAAGTTCTTATCATTATAGAATCTCTAGAGCTGCTCTTTGCTTGTCTTCGGAAATCCTTAAATCTATTAAAAACTTAAAATAACAAAAAGAAAAATCATTAGCATGCATCTTAGCATCTTAATCCCACATCAAAAATCAATTAGGTTCTTGGTTAGCCTATAAAACCAAGGGAGGTTGTTGGTGAGCCTTAAAACCAATTAGGTTCTTAGTAAGCCCGGAAAACCAAGTGAGGTTTTGACTTGTGAGCCTTGTGAAAATAAGTCGGGTTTGATTAGTAAGCCTGGAAAACTAATCAGCTATAATCGGTTGAGATTATAGTGAATTCCTAAGTAAGCCTTGGGGAGTGGATGTAGGTGCATTGGAAAGTACCGAACCACTATACTTGCTTTGTGTTTGTGATTGCTTGTCTCTTTAATTTGTTGTTACTTTTATTGCTGTTATATTTCCTCTGCATAGTCACTAAGAGCACTTCACACTTGCATTCAAAGTACTTAGTTTAATTATTGGATTGGTTCACACACTTGCATTTAAATATTTTAGAAACCCAATTCACCTCCCCTTTTAGGTTGCTTACTGGGCAACAGCCTTAGGGCACTAAGTGTAGAACACCCCTCGGGATTACTGGCTCAAGTTAGAAAGGCTATGATTAAAATTGACTACATAGCAAAGTTTTTTCATATCTCCATTTTTTGATGTGAGACTCAATGCTTACTTAGATGAAGAGGCCCGGTTACTCGGTGGAACAATATTTAGAACTTGCTTTTATTATCTCATTCTTTTTCTTTTTTTTGACTAATAAAGGAAACTTTGCATTTATCAATACCCACACACACCCAAGAAGTAGATTCTTCTTTGATGTGAATAGGAGGGTTAGAATTATCTAAAAACTGATTTCATGCTTACCTTTTTATTTGAGTCTATTAATATTTTAGAATTATCCAAAAATTGATTTCATGCTTACCATTTCATTTGAGTCTATTAATATTTTACCCATAATATTTTAAAAATTATCTAGACTACTCAATCAATTCCTTATTAAAAGTGTATGATTTATCCTAACTCTGAGACTTGATAAGTGTAAGAATAAGAAGGTGAAGGTAGCTCTAAATATATACTTATTTTGCTTATTATTCTTTCTAAATAAAAATAATTTCTAAATGTGAGCACATATGGTATAAAAGGAAACGAAGACACCTGAGGAGGAATTTTTATTGAGCTCTCCTTCCAACTTATCCAATGGAGCTCATTTGAGCTGGGATTTGATAAACCTAACCATATTTAAAAAAAAGTAATTAGAAAGAAAAGAGCTGGGTTGAATTTCAGGAGTGCTAAGTTTAAAGTCTTCAACCAAACTCAACATTAATAGCAAGCTAACCAAGATATGTTGGTTCATAGAGTACCATGTCTTTCTCAATAGATTCTATGGGCAATTACAAGAATGGTTTTAATCATTAACCATTAACCTTGATTACAACACCATTGCTTGGGTTTTCGATTTCTACAGCCCCATATGGGAAGACCATTTTAATTAAGAAAGGTATTGTCCATCTAGACTGATAGTTATTACAAATAAAATAATTAATCCAACTTTACTTAATTAAAACTGATGCTTTTATATAGTGTTTTGTAGGAAGCAATTTTATAAATAAAAAGAGTTTGATTTTAGAAATCTAACGGTGCAAACGACACTTAAATCAGACCTAAAATGAGCTTAAAATCTAATTTTAAAAGAATTATAAGAAATTATATGGATTTTAGCGCAACTGGTCCATCATGGACTGGCTGCTCAGTCCACGGATTAGCCAAAGGTCCACAAGAAGCCATGGTCAATGGTCCATGGATCAGTATCGTGGACTGTGAAGCCTGTTTTGAGTCAAAATCGATCGAGCTGCTGCCCCGTCGCGACTGGAGTCATCTCCTCCGCCCGGAGAAGCCATCGAAGCCATCGATCGCCGGTTCTCCCCTCCAAAAGTTCCCTTCCACTATTATGCTACCGACCAAGCCACCAGTCTCCTTCTTCAATGTTAACCCATGGTTTTCTGCCCCTACTGATCCGGCTACTCTCTACCATGACTGTCGATCATCGTCTCTCCGGTCGGAGACGTTGTCCATAGTCCCATCACCGCTTGCTCCACCCATGGTCTCCTCTCTCTTAGAAGCACCAAACATCACTGCACGCTACTGTCAAGCTACTAGAGCTACTGGGTTAGCAAGGGCTGGGCACAGTGGAAGACTAGGTTTCAAAATTTTAAATTCAAAAACCCAGATCGGCCGGAACCCTAAACCCTAGGACCACTTAAGAATAACAATTAATAAATCTAATCTTAGGGTAATAGAGGAATACCTGGAATGCTATATTCCTTTATTTCTACTAGGCACACAAGTGCATGACCTCCAGAGGTGATCCACAAAGGAATCGGACCAAGGAAGCACTCCTACGCAAGTTGCTTGTTTGCCTTGGACTCTTCCAGCAGCCTTTCAGACTTTCCTCCTTTGCTAGATCTCCTACCCTCCTGTAGGGCTCTCAGAGAGCACTCTAATTCCACTCTCAGTTCTCTAAATACTCCTGTTTTTTTCCTAGGCTCTTATCTTAATTATACTAGCCTTGTCTAGAAAGAACAAGTTATGTCTTAAGAGAGAGGGAGAGAAAATAGTAGTAGTATTCTGATGGGAGTCTCATCTGCTTTGGCATCAGATTATCGATGCCATTATATAGAGTGGGATGGGGCTCTTGATACATCTATCCACCAGCCATTTGATAAGACCCTTCTAATAGAAGGAGTCTTATAAGGATAGCAAAACATATATGGATAAGACCTTTCATGCGCCAAGAAACAAGTCTTTGTCTCTTCAATTTCTAGCAATTTTTCTCATTCTACCACTTGGCTTTGACTAGTTATGGGAAGCCCAAGAAGTGTATTTTAGATGTGAAGCATCATAAAAATACAAGAGCCTTCAAACAGAAAGACTCTTGGTCTTAAATTAGTGCCAAAATGAAGAGACACAACTCTTGATTTTGTGCCAATACCTTTCACACTGAATTCCACCTTTTTGACCAGTCAAAACTCTTCAAAATGGAGCATGGAGATGAGGATGAAGTCCCTTAGACTTTATCTAGTCTTGGTGACTGACAGGCAGAAGGACTCTTGGTCCTTTTGTGCACATGCATTTTGGCGCACACTAAGAATTGGTGCCAAGTGTCCATGCCTTGTAGGACTCTTCAAAATGACCAAGATAAATGCCAAATAAATATAGATAAATATTGAATTAGGCTGCCCCACTTAGGACTCAACCCAATTTAAATATCACTTAAATTGGTTAGCCTAATTAGCGAACTAGCTGACCTAATCCAATTGGGTTAGGAGTTAGGCTAGCCAACATATGCTAGTATGTCAATTAGCTAGCCAATTAGGATCCCATGACCCTAATAAATATACAATTGACTTCTTTGGGCAATTCCTTAATATGTGTAATCCTTTGGATTCCACATCTAGCTAGCAGTAGGTCTAGATCCAAGCCAATTCGATCCGATCGAACCCGATTGACCTAATTAGGTCAAATTAAGCTAACGTAAGTTGCTAATTCGAACCAACTTTCGAATTGACTCATGAATCTAATCAAATTGATCCATGAAAACCTACAAGACATGATTGACTTCTAGCAACATGTCATTCCTAACCAGAAGATGAAGAATTTGGTGAAAATTATCAAAATACCCTTTAGTGGAAAGTTACCGAGCAATTCAATCCTTCGATCTTCCTTTATCCCGATTAAGTGATGATCATGGATAAATGTCAGAGCCTAGTACTTAATCCTTTTGAATCTCAATTAGATAATGAAGACTCGATCGATGAAAGATTAGAAATCCTATCTAATCTCATCATGCTTTGATCAAAGACTTCCTGAGTCATCATTCGAAGAGATCACACGGGATAACTTCTCCTCTTACTAGGAGTGATTGATTCCTTGTTGACCTACTCATTACCTTCATACACAATCCACCATATCCAGAAGCACCCCGTACATGACTTAATTATCATGAATGAGTATGTACCAAAATATGGGTTCATGTGCACAAGATACTATAGTAGTCTCAGGTCTAAGGACCACATGCACAACTCCAACTAAGAGAACATTCTTTTGACAAGTAAGACTTCCATTTGATGTTCTCTTGTCGGATTAGTTTAGTGAACTCATAACCTATTAAGCACCCACATTCTTGTATTAGTGTCTCAACACAAGTGATTATGAGACCAATCACTCTCGCTATTAGGCATACATAGGATGTGCTAGTCTTTCCAGATTCATCGATCCCCGAATCGATGATCCAACGACTAGGAACATTTTAGATTAGGGTTTATAGGAACTTAGGTCTCACCATTATGATCTCTATCATAACTCTAATTCCATTACCCTAACCTATGAGATTCATCATAATCTTATAATTAAAATATAAGACACAGTAAATGATGAATCATAAATTACCTTTATTAATATCAATTTTGAGTTGGGAGAATACAAAATGCCGCTAATATAATAACTGTGATTGACTTTCAGGGCATAATTCTTTCAATCTTCTACTTGCACTAAAGCCAATCGCCCTTGTATTTAATACCCATACAATCTAGATGGCGATCTAACTGCTATAAAGGAAGGGCCTTAGTGAATGGGTCTGCTATGTTGTTCTTTGTATCAACTCGTTCTATTATCACATCATTTCTTTTAATAATTTCTCGAACGAAGTGGAAGCATCACAGGATGTGCTTGGACTTATGGTGAGACCTCGATTCGTTTTCTTGTGCAATAGCTCCACTATTATCATAATACAATAGTACTAGTTGCTCTATTATAGGAACCATGCCCAATTCCATGATGAACTTCTTCATCTAGACTACTTTCTTAGTGGCTTCACTAGCAGCTTTATATTCTGTCTCGGTGACTGAGTCAGCTACAAATGGCTGCTTGGTACTCTTCTAACTGACTTCTCCTCTATTCAGAATAAAAACATATCCTGATATGGATTTATTATCATCTGGATCAGATTGGAAATTGGAATTTGTATAACCTTCTAGTTTCACTCTAATCCACCATATATCATAAAAACATTTTTAGTCCTTCTTAGGTACTTAAGGATGTTTTTCACAGCTTTCCAATGATCCTCCCCTGGATCAGCCTAGAACCTGCTTACTATGCCTATGGCATAAGCAACATCAGACTTGATGCATAGCATTGCATACATTATTGATCCTACTGCCGAAGCATAAGGGATCTTATTCATTCTATCTCTTTCTTCCGGAGTCTTAAGTGACATCCTTTTAGATAGGTATATGCCTTGACTCATGTGCAAGTAACCTTTCTTACTTCCCTACATATTGAATCTCTTCAATATTAAGTCTATGTACCTAGATTGGAATAATCCTAGTATCCTTTTAAATCTATCTCTATAGATCTTAATTCCTAGAATATATGATGCTTCTTCCAAATCCTTCATGGAAAACTATTTTCACCACCATGATTGAATTGACAGCATCATTGGAATATCATTTCCAATGATAAGTATGTCATCAACATACAAGACCAAAAAGATAATGGCACTCCCACTTGTCTTCTTATACACACACGGTTCATTTATATTTTTTATGAAACCAATATCCTTAATAGTTTCATTGAAATGAATGTTCCACCTCCTTGATGCTTGTTTCAATCCATAAATGGATTTCCTAAGTTTACATACTTGGTTTGGTCTCCCACTTGAGACAAAACCCTGTGGTTGTGATATATAGACTTCTTCCTCAAGATTTTCATTGAGGAATGCATCTTAACATCCATCCGCTAGATCTCATAATTATAGTATGCAGTAATGGCAAGCATAATTCTAATGGACTTGAGCATGGCAACCAGCAAGAAGGTTTCATCATAGTCTATACCATGCTTTTGCTTGAAATCTTTTGCCAGCAACCTAGCCTTGTAGGTTTCTGTTTGCCCATCTGCTCCAATCTTCCTTTTGAAGATCCATTTGCACCCTATTGGGATAAAGGTCCAAACTTGTTTATCATACATGAAGTCCATTTTGGATTTCATAGCACTTAACCATTTGTTAGAGTCCTTACTCATGATAGCTTTCGTATAGGTCGGTGGATCATCTCCTTCAATGATACTGGTTTCATTATTATTTCCAATCATAAAATCATATCTTAGAGGTGCTGCCCGCACTCTCTCTGACCTAGGAGGGGAGGTGTGTGTTGTGGTTGTACTTGATCAACTGGTACTTCTAATTGAGGAACTTGAGTATGTTCATCTTGAACTTCACTCAATTCAATTATTTTCCTATTACCTTCTTCTTGGATAAATTCTTTTTCCATGAATATGGCATGCCTACTAACAAGCACTTTTTGTTCAGTAGGATGATAAAATAGGTATCTAATACCTTCTTAAGAATAACCGATAAACCTACATTTCTCAATCCTAGTACTTAGCTTATGTCCAAATTTTTTTTTAACATAAGCTGGACAACCTCAAATCTTAAGATGCTTAAGACTTGGTTTCTTGCCATTCTATATTTCATATAGAGTACTAGGCACTGATTTTGATGGTACCCTATTTAATACATATGCAACAGCTTCTAGGGCATATTCCCAAAAAGATATTGGAAGATCTGTGAAGCACATCATGGACCTTACCATGTCGAAAAGGTACGATTCCTCCTTTCTACTACACCATTTAATTATGGTGTATATGAAGGGGTCCATTCAAAGAGAATACCATTTTTCTTAAGATGATTAAGAAATTCACTGGATAAGTATTCTTCTCCTCGGTCAGACCGAAGGACTTTAATACATTTTCCAATTTGTTTCTCAACCATACTTTTATACTCTTTAAATTTATCAAAGGTTTCAGATCTATGTTTCATAAGATGCACATATCTGAACCTAGATAAATTATCAATGAAAGTGATGAAGTAAGAGTATCCTCCTCTAGCCTAAGTTGACATAAGTACATATGAGTGTATTAAACCAAACAACTTAGTACACTTTCTCCATGTCCAGTTCATTGAGACTTGATCATCTTTTCCATGAGGCAAGACTCACAAGTTTCTAATGATTTATAATCATAAGGACCAAAGAAATTATCTTTCTATAACTTGTTAATCCTTTACTCATTAATATGACCTAATTAGCAATGCCAAAGGAAGGTTTCATTGGTATCATCTCTATTTCTCTTTTTGCTTTCTACAAAAAACACTTCATCATTAAGCAATAGAATTAAAATACCATTCACAAATTTTCCCATTCCAAAGAAGTCATTAGAACGAAAAATGGAACAACCATTTTTCTCAAATTTTATTTCATAACCTTGTCTTAATAACAGAGGTATATAAATAATATTTCTGATAACATCTGGAATGAAATAACAGTCTTTCAATTCCATTATCTTGCATGAAGGAAATAATAACATGTAGGTTCCAACAGCTTCGGCAAGAATGGGTTCACCATTCGTGCCATAAAGCTTGAAGTCACCTTTCTTCAAACTTCTAGATTTCAGTAACACCTGCAATGACTTGGAGATATGAGACCCACATGGGGCATCTAATATCCATGAATCAGAAGTTGAAGAGCTCAATGATAAGTTTGTTTATATGATAAACAGACCCTTTGATGCTCCACTAGCATCCTGCTTCAGACTTGCAAGATACATCTGCAGTTCTTCTTCTAATGTCCCTTCTTGCCACAAAAAAAACAGGATCCATCATTTGAAGCCCTCTTTGCCTTCTTCCTCTTATTGATGCTGTTCTTAGGGTTTAGCTTTCGCTTTGTACCCCTTTTCATTACCCTTTTCTTCTTTCCATCAACTAGAAGAAGATGATTAGCCTTATCTCTTTTGAAGTGGCTCTCAGCTATCTTAAGCATATTAAGCAGCTCTGGTAATGAAAGATTCAGTTTGTTCATATTGTAGTTCATGACAAACTAAGAGAAAGAATCTGGGAGAGATTGTAGGATCAAATATTGATTGAGCTCCCCATCCATGACAAAGCCTAATTGGGACGAACACTAGGGCCAGAAAAGATCGACAGGTTGAACCCACATCCCTATGGATCACCTATGAATAAAGCCCTAAACCCAAACCCCTTTTACCTATAAATATTTTATTTCAAATTCTGTTATTTAGGCTTAGTTAAGTTTAGCCCTATTTACCAACTATAATTAGGATTTTTTATTTTAGCCTTTTGGGCCAAATCCCTTTTACCAAGTTGAACCATTTATTTACATGTCTTGCCTTTTGATCAAATTGGGTTTCAATTGATCAAGTGGGGCTTTAGTTATTTGGCTAGTTTAGATAGTTTTGGGTCTTGTAATTATTAGTTGAGTCCTGTATACAAGGGGGACCGAAGTCTAGACCCATGTGACTCCATGTGCTAGCCCAAGACAAGCCATATGACTCCATATGTTAGCCCAAGTTACTTGCTCCATGACAACCATTTCTTGGTGCTATCTTTTTAAGGTTTTGGACAACATCACATGATAAGTTTGGACATCGCCTGCCACCTCATCGGGAGAACATCACTTGCCACTTCATCGGGACAACACAATATGCCACCTCACCCACTTTGGTCGGCCATATACATTCATGAATTAGCACCACTTATTTTTTTTAGAGGAGTAAAGCAGAAGGAAGCCAACCAAGTTAGCACCCACTCTTCTCAAGTTGTTGCCAATTCCAAGAGGAAGGAAACCACCTAGCTTTTCATTGCCATCTTAATGTAATTCTGTCTCAAGGGGACACCAATCAAGGAGAAGACCAAGAAAACTTCCTACTTCAGAGTTCAAGCTACTCAGGATCCAAACTCAAGAATCCAAAAAAAACTCTTAAGTCTTCTTTTATCCAGATTGAAGAGTCCACTATCCTATAGGAGTCCACATCATCCAGACTCCAGAGTCTAGCAATCAAGGCCAATCCATGAAGCAATCTTGGCCCTTCATCATGACATCTCACCTATCTTCATCATTGGCAGCCAACTTGGATGGAAATCCCATTATGTTGCCCACCTTGGAGAGAGCCCCAGTTCAGCCCAAGAGTAGGAGTCCAAGATGCCCAGAGCAAGGATTCAAGGAGTTGTTGCTTAAGGGATACCAATGCTAGTCTTCGTATCACTTACACCACTAGTTGATGGTCTATAAATATCCCATCAACCCCCCTGTATTATTAATGATTTTGATGAAATAAAGTGACATTCTGTCCAATTTTTTTCCTTTGCTATGTGCATCGCGGGGTGTGAGGCACTTTCCTTTATTCTTCGGAGTATTATGAGGTGTGAGGCCCTATATATCCGAACACCGAGAAACCCTAACCGCCCACTTTTATCCTTTCCCTTCTACTTTTCCATCTTCTTCTTTCCTTTGCTACTATTTAACTGAATGATTTTCTTTGTTGAGTGATTGTAGCTGATCGAGGATTCAAAGTCAGAGCTTTCTTGCCTTCGAACCAATATCGCAAAAGATCAGAGCTCGAAGATCAAGATCTTGATGCCCTGCGACAAGATCTTGAGAGTTCCAACAAATCTACATCGAGAGAGTTAATCTTCATTGGTAAAATTTAAAACCCCTTCCCTACTCTTTGAATTCTGATCCCTTGATAAATAGACCCTAGTTTACGGTGGTTTCTTGGCCACCAAATCTTGATTTTCAAGCTACTTTGTTAGATCTACTTGTATGGGCATAAACTAGTTGACTAGTTTACCTTAATTACTTAATTTGAGTGTTTAAAACTAAAAAATCATAAAAAAAGTTAATCTAATTTTTCTTTGTTAATTAGGTTAATAATCAGTAGATTAAGTTTTCATAATTGTCCCGCATCACTAATTGACCTAATCGGGTGATTAAGTCAATCATCTTAAGAACATGGACCTGTACAAGCGAGCCTTCACTCATTCGTGCCTGGAACAACTACTTAGATATTTCATATCTAGCTATCCTACTGTGCTCTCCATATAGATTTTTGAGATTGAGTAGTATGGACTAAGGTTTCATGTCTTCATGTTGTCTATGTAGCTCATTGCTCATCGAGGCTAACATGATGCACTTGACAGTCAAGCTGTCATTCTGCCACATTCTATAAGTGGCATTTTCCTTCTCTGTAGCATCATCTCCGATCGAACATAATTCGGAGAATCGAGGATACAGGAGACCTTTTCCTGAGCAAGTACTATTCTCAGGTTCCTCAACCAGTCCACATAATTTGATTCAGATAGTTTATTGGCATCCAGGATACCCTACAGTGAAAGAGAAGAAGCCATTTAATTTTAAATCGACAAACAAACAAGAACAATACATAAGCAGGCCACTCAAGATGATAACCACAATTAGATAAGGACTTGAATCTAATTGTGTTTCCCACTATTTTCTTTGAATACCATAACCCTCAACAATGGTAAACAAGAAACTAATATTCAATTTCTTTAGTGGGGTTGAGATCCTATTTCCTTATAAATGCCTTGTGTTTGCACAACAAATACTTATAAGTTCAAGGGTAAGACATTCTTTTATAATTGCATCCCTTGCAATTCTCAACATAACACTTGTCTCTAAGACACTTACAGCCTTGTGTTTGCATAACAAATCATAATATCTTAGTTTAGTCAAACCCTTCATTTTATATAATCATGACTGAATAATGTTACCCTTGAGTTTCCTCAACAAAGTAGCATTATCAATCAAACTATAAAGTATAAAATACACCATGTCAAACTTTATATAAAACCCTAATAGTAAGCCTTGGGTTTGCTCAACAAACCTACTATAGTTTTGATACCAATTTGTCATAGCATGAAGGAAGGCAATTTGTAGTGTGCTTAATCAATTAGCATTTCTAATTGAAGGTTTTGATTTGACCAAATTGGCCAGGTAAGTGGGAGAGATGAGGGGGTCCCTCCATTGCTTTCCTTATACATAATTAAATTGGCCAGGTCAGACAACGAAACCAATTAAAAAATCTCATTCCCTTTACCTTTCCAAAACCAATTTGCCTAGACACCAATTGGCTGATCAAACCTTAATTGGATTTGCATCATGATTAACTTATACTATGACTAAATATAATTCTTATGAGGACTTTGATGGTCTTTAACACATCCTAATTAATCATGTCAATATGACATTCATTCCAACAATCAAGCATATTAACCCTAATATGCGTAACATAAGCATGAATAAAATATCAATCCATTCACCTCACTTGTTCATGGGATATGGCCACAACGGCACTCCTACATGCCATAGGACACCCCATTGAATGGAAAAAGAGGGCCTTTAAACCCTAATTGGCTCCTATGAATGGACAGCCATAGTGGCTAACCCAATTCGAAGCAGTTACTAAGACATAACATATCACAAATATAGTATAAACTAATAATGCATCAATTCATAGCATAGAAAGCAATCAATCACTAAAGAAATTACTAATTACATGCATCAACTTGGCTTTGATACCACTATTAGGTTAGCAAGGGCTGGGTGCAGCGAAATACTAGGTTTCAAAATTTCATAATCAAAACCCTAACCGATCGAAACCCTAAACCCTATGACCACTTGAGCATAATAATTAATAAATCTAATCTTTAGGAAAATAGAGGAATACCTAGAATGCTATATTCTTTTATTTCCATTAAGCACACAAGTGCATGCCCTCCATAGGTGATCCATACAGGAATCGATCCAAGGAAGCACTCCTATGCAAGTTGCTTGTTTGCTTGGGACTCTTCCAGTAGCCTTTTGGACTTTCCTCCTTTGCTAGATTCCCTACCCTCCTGTGGAGCTCTCAGAGAGCACTCTGATTTCACTCTCAATTCCCTAATACTCCTTCGATTTTTTATCCTAGGCTCTTATTTTAATTAGACTAGCCTTGTCTAGAAAGAACAAGTTATGTCTTAAAAAGACAAACTTGTCTTAAGAGAGAGGGAGAAAAAATAGTAGTAGTATTCTGATGGGAGTCTCATCTGCTTCGGCCTCAAATTACCGACACTATTATATAGAGTGGGATGGGGCACCTGATATGTCTATCCACCTGCTAATTGATAAGACCCTTCAAATAGAAGGAGTCTTATAAGAATAGAAAACATATTTAGATAAGACCTTTCATGTGCCAAGAGACAAGTCTTTGTCTCTTCGATTTCTAGCAATTTTTCTCCTTCTGCCACTTGGCTTTGACCAGTTATGGGAAGCCCAAGAAGAGTGATTTCAGATGTGAGGCATTGTAGAAACATAAGAGCCTTCAAACAGAAGGACTCTTGGTCTCAAATTAGTGCCAAAATGAAGAGATTCTACTCTTCATTTTGCACCAATCCCTTTCACACAGAATTCCACCCTTTTGATAAGTCAAAACTCTTCAAAATGGGGCATGGAGATGAGGATGAAGTCTCCTAGACTTTATCTAGCCTTGGTGACTGACAGGCAGAAGGACTCTTTGTCCTTCTGTGCACATGCATTTTGCTACATAGCGCCAAGAGTCCATGCCTTGTAGGACTCTTCAAAATGACCAAGTGGTGCAGGCACCAGGATCAGACAGAGATTACTGGGCCTGTTATGGATTTTAAATTAGGTTTTTGAGTCCTGTAGTCCATTAGTCATGAGTCACTTGTACTAAGTGAGCCAGATGAGTCCATTGAGTCCTGTGATAAATTGATTCCATCAGTTGAGTCCTATTATGTGAGTCTAGTTGTGTTAGTCCAGTCAAGAGTCCTTTGTGTTTCAATCAAGCCATTTGAGTCCTGTAACTTTTTGGCTTTCATTCAAGTCATGTTCAAGAGGAGAACCATTGGACCCACACTCAAGTCACCAGCTAAGCATCTAGACTCCCCTCATGCTACCCAGATCCTTGATGGAGTGTCACCCTAGGCCTCCAAGAGGAGATGCCCTAGGTCCACAAGATTCCAGCGCCCCTAGGCCCATAGCACCCCAAGCCCATGGCACCCCAGCCTTGGCAACCCAGGCCTTGGTGACCCCAGCACTTGGCCCATCTGCATTGGCACCCTCCCAAGCCTCTTCATGATCTAGTGCCCCCAGCCCAAGCCCCATCCAGAGTTGGCGCCCCATCTAGCCCAAGTCCAAGAGAAGTCATGCAGTCCGACAAGGAGTATGTTAGGAATTGTGTCACAAAGCCAATCGCTTAGGTTGTAGACGGTTGTGCTCAGTATTGTAATTAGTATATGAATTAATAAAATTTTATTTTGGCAGCTCATCACATTTTTCATTTTCTTGTAATGAACTCTATATATGTGATGAAGTCCTTATGACTGCACTGACTTCGATATAGAGAGGATATATCGAGTAGTCCTTTAAAAAAGGTTCACAATTAAATGATACATTGTATAGGATGGCAATGTATCAAGTGTAGGTTGTTGTGGTTTACATCGTTTGGTTGTCCTCTTGACCAAAGGAGTGTGGTGATACTGATATGATCTGCAAGTGGGATGTGTGACATCTCATTGAATGTGACTCCATGGAGCTCCTTTCTGCCAAAGGATTGCTCGCGATTGGATATGGGTATATGTGTCCCTCTGACCTGAGGTCACCATGGTAGCTTGCAAGCAACCCCTGTGCTTTGGTGCCGAACTACCCGGATTTCTAATATGGTGACAGATGGTTTCTGGGTACAGGCAAGTACTTGTGGAGCAGTGGTGGACCAAGATGGAATTGACCTATCCAAATTGTTTGGATTGAATGTCTCGCAGTGTCTCAATTTAACAAATCCTCGACTAGGGTAGTCCCAATGAGGAGTCACTGGACTTGCGAGGTTGAGACATGTAGTGGATTGACTTTGTTAGGGTTGGCAGTCTAACCCTAGGTCATCTAGAGCATTGGAGGTCAAAGAGATGAATTATACGGTAACCATATGCCAGAGGTTCGATAGATTGCTCTCGCATCTTCGACCTATCCAGATGCCGGGACCCATTACTAGATGGTATCTTGTGCTGGTTCTAGAAGTATTCCAGTGCTACTATTTAGGTTCGAACCTATGAGGTCACATGCCATTGAGGATTTCTTTTTGATTTAGGAACCGATCAACGATTGAGAATCGTTTCGAAATTAAGGTCAAACGGACTGATTGGGCACACATTGAATCTACCTGGTCTGATTTGGATCGACCAGGATTGGTTTGGGTCAACCAGAAATTATTCCTGGTAGATCAGGACTGGACTCGATTTTTCTTATTGATTCCGTTTGGTCGGATCAGGGTTTGTTGAACCGGTTATATGGTTTTTATCGAACCGATTTTATTACTTGGATCGGGTCTCACGGTGTTTTCTTCCCCACGGTTTTCCCATTGCTTCGTTCCCTGTTTCACGGTGAATTTGTTCATCTCTTTGAGTGAGTTCCCAGTTTAATCCGATCAAATGCCTGTTCAAAGGTGTTTTGGTTTATCCGGTCTTCTCTCACCGTGTCTTCCAAGCCTTCACAGGATTCACGTGGTTCCTCCGCCTTTGTATTTCTGGGTTGCAGCCGGTGATTGGTCTTGTAATTCTCTGCCTCCACGATGTCTTCCTGCCTCCACGATGTCTTCCTGGCTTCACCGTTGTCTCTACAATATTATTCATCTCAGGTGGCAGGCCGTGGAAGTAGATATATGAAGGAAAGAAGAACAAAGCTCGCGGTTCTCAGCATTCTTCTCCATCCTTGAGCCTTTCCATTAGAGTTTTGGTTTTGATAGGGACTCTCTCACGCGGTTCTCTTGGTGATTTGTTCCTTTCTCTGCCTACGGTTCCCAGGCTTCACCACTGGTCATGAGGCATTTCAGCTGGCCGTGAGATAGCATGAGAAGAAGGTGAGAGAGAGAAAAGGAAGAGGACTTGCGGTGAGAGACAGAGTAATAGGGGCTTGCGGTGTCTTCCCTGCTTTACGTGTTTCCACAGCCTCTATTATTTCTTGGGTGTTCTCAGCTTTTGTTAGATGTTGGTCTCTAGCTGTGAGGTGTGGGGATGAGATGAAATATTGGATGTGTTAGAGAGAGGAGCAGAGATCTATTACCGATCTGTGAGATAGCTGTGAGGTGTGGGGATGAGATGAAATAGGGGATGTGTTACAGAGAGGAGCAGAGATCTATTACCGATCCGTGAGAAAGGTTTTGGAAGGATCTCTGCGTGCAAGTTTGGGACGAATATTTGGGTGCTGTTTTTCGTAGAGTCGCCGTGATATCCTTCCCTGTTTTAGTTTCTGGTTTGTGTGCTCTCCGTGGAGTTTGGGCGGTCATGGAGGAGACCGTCCGTGAGGATCTTTTGATTTTCCTATTCCAGATATCCTGACTTGTTTTTGGATTTCTTGTGGACTAGCATCCATCCGGGAGTTGGATCAGCTAGAGCCCGTGCGTGGATACTCTAGAGGGTGGATACTTGGACACCTCGAGAGTTTGCACCGATCCTCGTCTCTTCTTGCTTTGTTGCATATCTTATTTGCGGTTGAAACAACCGGTCGCTGATTAATTCTGAAGACCGAGGGAGTTAAAGACTTCTTCCTACTTCGATCAAGTATGTTTTATTTTGGTTATGATGCATGCCTAGATCTAGTTAGTATCATATGTTTTATTATTATTGCAGTTGCCTATACATGCCTTATATTTTGTTGCATATCATGATATGTTAGATCCTATGCATGAGTAATTTTTTCCGTATGCCAATTAAAAAATTTTAATTATGCAATACCTGCTCCCTAGTGTTGCATACCTAGGGTCGGCTTCCGCTGCACCAGGTTTTCCTTCATAGTCAGCCAGCACATATCTACCAGGAGATCAGTCTTTTAGTTTATTTCAAATTTGCATTCCCACCTTGACAAAGTACTTCCATTTTGATACAAACTTGTACTCTTAATTTGACAGGGAGAGGGCTGTGTTAGTCTATAAATACCCCTCCCCTCCCTTTCTTGTAAGTAGAATTTTGATGAATGAAAGATTATTGTTCTTGTCCAATTCCGTGCCTTATGCATTGTCCTCCGTGAGGGAGTGGGTGTGAGACCCGAATTACTTACAAACCCTAGCCGACCCTAGCCACCCATCTAACCTACCTTGGCCATCCAACCATCATCCCCAAAGAACCCTTGACGCCATCTTACCTAGCCTTCATAACCGCCCCATACAACTTCACCTAGGCCGCCAACCTCTAATCTACCACAAACCCTAATGCCCGCCTGCCTATCCCCATCCAGGCCACCATCCAAGGAAGCCCAGGCATCCTCCCATCAGCCCCCAAGCTGCCCCTCCAAGATCCGGATGCCCAAGCATCTTCCAAGGCCTCCAGTGCCTCCTCTTTTGCCATATCTTCTTTCACCCTATTTACTATTTTTCCCATAATCTACATGCCTAACTTGTGGTGTTTGTATGGTCCCTCAAGTGAAGGGAGCATTGGAAGAGGACCTCTTTGCTCTCGATCCAAGTTGATAAAAAGCTGGCGGATCCGCAAGAACACGACTTAGTCTTCCAAGCACCGATCTAAGCGGAGCGACCCCTTCCACGACATCCTGAACATCAATGCTAGGTAAGAAAACCATCTCAACTCTTCTATTTCTGAGGTTTTGAATCTTGGCATGCCTTAATTATGAGCTTCTTAGTCCTAGGATCCATCTCTTTTATTGCATGATAAGTTCTAGTTTATGAGCACTTTAATTTCTTGTCTTACATAAAATCCTAGCATCTTCTTATATCTTTTTCGAGAACCAACTCTAACTTAAAAATCTCAAAATTATTATTTCTGATTCTTTGCATGCATAACTAGAACACTATCATCCCACATCATATTTGGTATCAGAGCTTAGGAATTAGGGCATGTCATCATCTATTAAAAGAAAAATCCAAAAAAATTGAATTTCTGCATGCTAAACCTGCACTAGTGGTCAGAATATAGGTCTGATTTTCCATTAATTTCGTATTGTTTTTCCCTGAAACTTGCATCACATCATCTATGTTAAGTTCTCTATTTTATCTGTATTTTTAATTAATTTTTACAGATCAAAGAAAAATTTAAATCTGCATCACAGAAAAAACTAACACAGAATTACTGTTGTCCTGAAATTTCTGCAACTAGTTAGAAACCCTAGGGATTTTCATCATTAAACCATCTCTGTTTTACATCATATTTAGCAGTAATTAAGCACACATTTAGATCTTTAGTTTCTGCATTTTTGCTAATTTCTTTCTCTAAAAAATAGAACCAAAAAATCTGCAAACACAAAACCAAAAAAAAAAAACTTCCTGCTAAAATTTTTAAATGTTAACCTAGGGCTGAACTTAATTTACATCCAAAGCCCCCCAAATCCAAGACATTTTTGTTTGCAGACCTAATCAACTGAAAAATTAAGTCCGCCACCTCTTAATACACAAAAAAAAGAAAAAAAAATTATTTTCTAATTTTTCTGATTTTAGGCTGCATTAGGGTTTTACCGTGTGTGCATCATCATGCATTAATCTAATCTAAGGGCATTTCTACTCTGTCAGATCAAGGCAGGATTTCATCACCTATCCTGGGCCCAAAACAATCACTCTACATTTGAACCCAAGCCTAACTAAAAATTAAGTTGAAACTTAATTGATTTAGGGACACCAACAGGTCGTGTTTGAGTCTTGTGGAAAAACTAGTACACTCAACCCTCCACTTATTACTAGAAGCTGGTGTCTAAGGCTAGAGGTCTAGAGGCAAATGCCCTAAGTAGACTGGTGGTTACTTAATTAGGACCCTGTGACTAGCTGGGAGAGCCTCCCATCACCCCACCTCTTACCTGGCCAGTGGAAGGATTTAGTGTTATGTTGAGTGTAAGTTGAGTTGACCCACTCTACTTGAGCTCTAGGTCTAGCAAACCCTAGAACATACCAAATCTTGTGTGCTTGTTGCATGACAACCAGATCATGAACCCATTATCATCAGTCTCAACCACAAACCAATTTAGCCATGGACTCCGATCTGGGTGCCCAACTGAGGGCCATTACTGATCAGCTTGCCTAGCTGAGCCATAAGTATGATCAAATGGCCCATAAGTCTAACCGAGTGGAAGGTCGGTTAGGGGCCCTAGAAAGAACCCAAGAGTCCAACACTGAACCCAAGCCTAAGTCACCTCTTTCCACACCTCCCAACCCTAGGAGAGCCCAACACCCTGACCCATTCTTGGAGCCCAACACTAGGAGAACCCCACCACCTGACTCATTCCTGGAACCCAACCCTAGAAGAGCCCCATGTCCCTACCCCTTTCTAGAGCCCAATCCTAGGAGGCCCAATCCTGAATTCTTGGACCAGGATGAAAGAGTCATTAGGAACATCAGGCTAGAAGCACCCATGTTCGATGGCAGCCTAGATCCTAAGGTCTACATAGATTGGGAGGGATACATGGAACAATATTTTTAATGGTATGAGATGAGTGAGGAGAGCAAGTGCAAATTTGCCATGCTGAGGTTAATCCGCCAGGCTAGGCTATACTGGGGGAATGTTGAGTGCATCATCAGTCAACGAGAAGAACTTCCCATAGTCACCTGAAGAGCCATGAATCTAAAAATTAGGAAAAAGTACCTTCCTGAATCATACCATCAGATACTCCTAGACCAATGGCAGAGGTTAAGTCAAGAAAATAGGACTGTGTCAGAGTACATAGCCAACTTTGATGAGCTTGTCATAAGGTGTAGCATAGACGAGTCTGCATCAGTGACCTTATCTAGGTTTAGGGCTGGTGATATGGGACAATATGCAAAAATAAATTACTGATTTTAAATCTTATTTTAGAGAGTAATCATAGATTATTTTTTTTAGGAATTTAACAAGAAAAAGACTCAAAGTAATTAAATGAATGAAACTAGTCAACTAATTGCAATCCCGCAATGTAGATTAACAAATCTAGTTAGGAAAAAGGACCTAGTGATTAAGAAATCACCTTAAACTAGGGTTCTACCTCACAATGGATCAGAGAATAAAGAGTTAGGGAAGATTTATACTTTACCAACAAAGATTATTTTTCCTTTTGTTGTGGATTTGATTGGACTCTCTAGGTCTTGTGGCAGGACTTCCAGATTTCGATCTTCGGGCTCCAATCTTCAGCTTTACTAGTTCCAAGGCAATAACCACCGTCATGTCCGATCTCGATCACCTACAATCACTCAAGAAAAATGCTTAAGTAAGATGGTTGTAGAAAGAGGAAGAAGATTGAAAAAAAGGAAGGAAAGAGAGTTGGTAGATGGCGGCTAGGGTTTTCTGATGGTAGGATATGTAGGGCCTCACACCTTGTGATGCTCCAAAGAACAAAGGTAGGGCCTCACACCACGTGATGCACATAGTAAAGGAATTGACAAAATGTCGACTTTATTTCATCAATAATAATTAATTTACAAGAGAGATTAATGGTGGTATTTATAGACCCTCTATACAAGGTAGCAAGATAACATTGAATTCCCTTTGAATACAAGATGATTGATCCTAACATGGGAGTTTAATCTCCTCCTTGAAGTGGATGAAATTCCTTGAATTTAAATTAGATAGGTGCTCCCTTGAAGTTGGATTCTTCCATGTGATGAGTGACAAAATGAGAAGTGAGATGGCATTCTTCCTTCTTGATTTCTAGTTTCTTGAATTCAAATTTAAGAGTGGGTGACAACTTGAGAGAGATGTGGCATCCAAACCTTTCCATCTTGATGTTAATGCATCCATGTTAATCCTCTTCCATTTGAAATATGATAATCCTCCTTCTTGAATTTGAAAGCTGATAAGATAATCTTTGAAACTTGGCTTGAATTTTGAATGGATGAGAGGAGGTGCTCCTCTTTATGTGGACGACAAAATAAGGATGAGAGGAGGTGATAAAGAGATGAGAGTCCTTCTACTTTGCTTCTCTTAAATCCATCGGCAACTTGGAATTTAAATGAGGTGCCCCCCTTGGATAAAATAGGATGAGGTCTTAATTGTCTAATGTCCTGATGTCTGAATGTCTGGATGTCAGGTGTCTTGATATTTGGATGTCTGGATGTCTGGATGTCTTGAAATCCAGTTGTAATTCTTAATTGGCGCTCCAAATGGATCCCATGTGATGGTGTGGCACCAAGAGGTAACTGTCATGTGGCATGACTTGGGTTGGCACATTGTGTCACATGGGATCTTGAATTGGGTGCACATAGTGTCTTGATTTGGGTTGGCACATGGAGTCACATGGGTCTGGACTTGGGCCCCCTTTTATATTGCAGGACTCAACTAACAATTACAAAACTTAACCAACTATTAGGCCCAACTTGATCAAATTGATCAAAAGGCATAACCAATTCATAACTGAACCATACCATACTTAATTAGGCTTGCAAATACAAAATCAAATTAAAGTTAGTAAAAAGGGCTAAATAATGCTGGACCATTATAACTAAATTTATGACCTAATTGAAATTAGAGATTTTTTATAGACTCAATTTTGGATCCAGGGATTTTTACAAATGACTTAATTTTGGGGTTTAGGGCTAAACCCAACTAAGCTAAAATAACATAATTTAAGATAACTATTTATAAGTGAACTAGGGTTTGGGCTTAGGGCTTCATTCACAAGTGATCCATAGGGATGTGGGTTCGACCTATCATTTTCTTTTGGGCCTGGTGTCCGCACCAGCTAGATTTTATGATAACATCTAGAGAGAGCTATTTTTGAGGGAGGTCAATAACCTTGAACAAGCCTACCAGATAGCCAGAAGCTATGAGAGATTCCAAAGTGGGCTTATAACCCATCGACCTAAGCCCATTAGGACTAGTTCCCCTAACCCAAGACTAGGTCCTAGCCAAGCCTACCCAAGCCGACCCAACCCTAACCAAACCCATCCCAGTTTTAGTACCCCACTAGCCTGTAGGGAAGATAAGGGTAAGGCAACTGAAGTCTAGAGGAACCCTAGCCCTAACCCCAATAATTCTTATTTCAAATTCCATAAGGTAGGACATTATGCTAGCTAATGCCCAACAAGATCCCTACACATAGGAGAACTTGAGGAAGAAGAACCTGAATCCACTTTTGAATTTGGAGAGGAAGTCTATGAAGTTGAGGAGAATCTAGTAGATGCATATGAGGGAGATGAGGAAGTAATTGAGCCATCTGACCTGCTAGGAGTTGTTAGGTGCATCTTAGCCCAGACCAAGACTTAAGAGGATTGGCATAGAACCAACATCCTACAGACCTTTGTCAACATAGGAGATAAGGTTTGCAAGATCATCATAGATGGTGGGAGTTGTGTGAATGCCATCTCAACTAGTGCTGCCAAAAACCTAGGCTTATCCACTATTCCCCATCCTAACCCCTATAAATTATCCTGGATAGACTCAACATCCATTCCCATCAAATCTAGATCCCAAGTCCAGATCTAGCTTCAATCTTATTAGGAAAAGGTGTGGTGCGATGCCATTCCCATGGGAGTTAGTAGCATTATCCTAAGCAAACCATGGCTATTTGACCACGATGCTATCCTGTATGGCCGATCCAATTCATGCTCATTTAATTTTCATGAGAAGAATATTGTGATTAACCCAACCCCACCTAAGGACAATGTTAAGAGGGAATCAAGTATTCTGAAAGAGAAGAAATCTGGAGTCAATTTGATTACTGCTAAGGTGCTAGAAAGAGAGATTTCTGAGGGATCAATAGTTTGGATGTTAGTTGCTAAGGAAGTACCTGATCAAACCCAGAAGGAGCACCCTCAGGAGATAAAGGAAATTTTAAGTGAGTTTGAAGATATATTCCCTGAAGATTTGCCTAACCAGTTATCCCCATTAAGGGACATCCAACATGCCATAGACTTAGTCCTAGGAGCTGATGCGTGTCGTAATGCACCGATTTAGAAGCTTAATTCCACTACTCTAAAGGGTAGAATAGCGGGAGTAAGGGTCGATCCCACAGAGACTTTGGGGTTATCTTGAAAAAGTATTTTCTTTTGACTTAAAATAAACTAAAATAAACTAGACTAATGCAAGAATTAAATGCAAATAATAAATCTGTGAAAATAATTTAGATATGACCTATCTCAAGAGTATGGCCCGTATCCTTGGATCACGGCCCGTCCCTTAGGTATAGGTCAGTCAAAACTAATTCACTACAACTTACCTTAAACGCTAATCCAACATGACTCCAGCATGACTAAAATAAAAATAAGCAGACATGGATTAATATAAAACAAATAAATTTTATTGCATAAAATATTGGAGTACAGAGAAAATAAAAGTAAGGGAACAAGGGTCCCTTTCTCCCTTTTGATACGACTCTGACTCTCTGTCACAGCAACAGGTGGAACTATGGACAGCAAGTGGAACCTCCCAAAAATTTCCCTCTTTTCCCCCGTAGAAAAGAATCACCGAGGTATTTATAGCTGAAAAATACCGTGTCGGGTCCGTGTGGAAAGCGCGGTGATTTCTTCATCTCAATCCGATCTCCTTATCTGATTTTTTTACGATCATCCCCATCTCAAAAATTAAATTCAAAAATTCTATCGCACAATCCCGCGTCCATCCAGCGTCGTCCGACATCTCTTCTCGTTCCGATGCTTCCTTGTTTTCGGACATGGCACTGCGACGTGCAACGTGTGGCTGTGGAAGGGGAAGGGGCGGAGCTGCAGGTTGGGCGGAGAACGGAGGCAGCTTCGGGCACGGACGTGGCGTGGCTGCAGGCGCAGGGGCGGACGGGCGGACTTGGGCGGCAGCCGGCCGGCGCGAAGGGGCGGAGACGGGCGGCTCGGCGGTGGCGTGGCTGCAGGCGCAGGGGCGGACGGCAGCAGGCTTGGGCGGAGGCGTGCGGCGTCGCGGCTGGTTGCGCGCGGCTTGCGGCGCAGGGGCGGACGGGCGGCAGCTGGGCGTGGGCGGAGGCGTGCGGCGAGGACGGCTCGTCGACGGCGTGGCTCGCGTGGGCGTAGGCAGAGGGCGGACGGCCGGCGGTGGCGTGGCTCGCGTGGGCGAACGGGCAGCGGATTCCGGCCATTTTTCGGCCGAACGGGAGCTCTCCGGCCGGCGGGAAGGGTACCGGCGGCTTCGGCGGCGCCGGGGGAAGCTCTCCGGCGAGTTTCGGCACGATCGGAGCACGGTGGTCCACGGCTCCGCCCGTGGACCGGCAGCAATGGCTGCCGTGGACCAGCAGCCCATACGGTGGACCATTGAGCCGGTCCACCGTGAGCCAAACCAAAAGGATTTTAAGGTCGCTCCAAAAATCGTGCAGCTCTGAAAAACGTGCTAAAACCTTCTAAAATCCATTTCGGGCCCGTTTGAAGTCCGAATTACATTCTGTTTGCGTCGTTGGACTCCTAAAATTAAGATCTACATGTTTATGGAGTCAATTCCTGCAAAGTATCACAAAAAGTATCAATTTTAATCAAATAAAGTTGGGTTAATTTTCATTATTCTAATGTCTAACACACCCCCCAACTTAAACTTTGCTCGTCCTCGAGTAAAGGAAATGGATGAGTCTTGTGTACTAAGATGGTCCATGAAATGAAAATTATCGTACTAACCCTAAAATCAAAGGATACATGGTTAGATTATTAAAAAGGTACTTCATTGGATTACCAATTCCACCCATTTAGTAGTAGAATAAAGTCCATAGAAGTTTTAAGAGTTTTTTCGTTCCCAACTTTCTATCTCACTATCTAAATCTTCCAACTTAGTTTGGTTTTGACGCAATATTTATTTAGTCCCCTTTTTTTTTTTTTTTTTTTTAATGTAAAGTCAGTGCAATATCCTGACACCTTGCTTTCTAATTAACCCTTGTAGCGAGCTTTAAGCCAATGACTCCCAAACCAGTTGGCTTTAGGGCATTAGGTGTAAAACACCCCTCGGGCTTATGACTCGAGTTAAAAAGGCTAAGTCAAGACTAACTCTACGAAAGATTTCGTTACATCCCCACTTTTTGACGCGAACAACAACGCTTACTTAGGCGAAGGGGCCCGGTTACTCAGTGAGAGATGCTAAAAATCTTTATTAACATCAGGAATTTTTTAACTGGGAACTTTTTATAATGCCTATACCAAAATAAGTAAGATTCATTATTAAGATCAATAGGCCGAAGGGTCTGGAATTACTCTTCTAAGATTTTCTGGACTACACTCTACCACTTATAGGGTTTTCTTGATAAATTATCCCTCAGTATCTCTAAAATTTTCTAAACCATTGATCACTCATCATTTAGTGAGCTTGATTATTTTCAATTCGAGACAAATTTTTGTACACAAAACTGATTAAAATTTTACTCAAGGATTTGATTTAATTAATTACCTCACCCCCCAACTTAATTTCCATTGTCCCTAATGGAAGAGAATATTAATAACTAAATGGCATGGAAGGATACAACCTGGTAGGGTATGGAATTAGACGTCCTTCTATCACCATGTTCCTGCAATCTTCTTTTATTACTCCATTTATTCTAAAAACAAAGAACTAGAAGTTAAAATATGAACTAAGGAAAGAGCTGGGTTGCCTCCCAGGAGCGCTAAGTTTAACGTCTTCAGCCAGACTAAGTTCATCATCACAGTAACACTGGTTGTTCAAGATCAAGAGTTTCAACAACTTCTCCATCACTGATTCCTTCAATATACGGTTTCAACCGCTGGCCATTTACCTTAAAAACATTCCCTTGCTTAGGATCCTTAAGTTCAACAGCTCCATGGGAAAATACTTGAATTACTACAAAAGGTCCATCCCATCGTGAGCGGAGTTTTCCGAGAAAAAGACGTAACCTAGAGTTGTAGAGCCATACTTTTTGATTAGGCTCAAATGATTTTCTATTAATAAATTTGTCATGATAAGCCTTCGTTCGAGCCTTGTAAATTTTCGAACTCTCATACGCTTCATTTCGTAACTCTTCCAACTCACTTAACTGAAGTTTTCTATGGGAACTTGCATTCTTCATGTCAAAATTAAATCGCTTGATAGCCCAAAATGCACGATGTTCCAATTCAACAGGTAGGTGACAAGCCTTTCCAAACACTAACCGGTACGGAGACATTCCTAGAGGGGTCTTGAAAGCAGTTCGGTAAGCCCATAAAGCATCATCCAAACGTTCGGACCAATCTTTCCTATCGGGTCTTACCGTTTTCTCAAGAATGTGCTTGATCTCTCTATTCGAAACTTCTACCTGACCACTAGTCTGAGGATGGTATGGTGTGGCTACTTTATGGGTAATTCCATACTTTTTCATCAGTGCGTCAAAGTGTCTATTTGTGAAATGCGCACCTCCATCACTAATAATGGCCCTTGGGCACCCAAACCGACTAAAGATGTTATGTTGAATGAACTTGATCACAACTTTGTGATCATTAGTTCGAGTTGCCACAGCTTCAATCCATTTCGAAACATAATCGACTGCTACCAAAATGTACTCATATCCAAAGGAAAGAGGAAATGGTCCCATAAAGTCAATACCCCAAACATCAAAAATTTCAACAACTAAAATGGGGTTTAGGGGCATCATATCTTTTCGTGAAATATTTCCCTTTTGTTGACACTTGAGACAATTACGGCCAAATTCATGTGCATCTTTAAAGAGAGTTGGCCAATAAAATCCACTTTGCAGCACCTTTGCTGCAGTTTTTCTCCCACTAAAGTGTCCCCCACATGCAAGAGAATGACAAAAATTGAGTATACTCTTGAATTCACTCTCAGGGACACATCGCCTGATCACTTGATCTGGACAGTGTTTAAACAATTCAGGTTCCTCCCAAAAATAATATTTGATTTGCGAAAAGAACCTATCTTTTTCTTGTTGTGACCAGTATGGAGGAACTTGCCCTGTTACCAGATAATTCACAATATGGGCAAACCAAGGGAGTTTACTGGTAGAAGAAATTGAGAATAGTTGCTCATCAGGAAACCTATCTCCAATAATTTCCTTGTTGTATTCTACTAAGATCCTAGAAATGTGATCTGCTACCATATTTTCGGAACCTTTCTTATCCAAAATTTCTAAGTCAAATTCTTGTAACAAAAGGATCCATCGAATCAGTCTAGGCTTGGTATCCTTTTTGGATAGGAGATGTCTTAATGCAGCATGATCAGAGTAAACTAGGACCTTAGACCCTAATAAATATGATCAAAATTTTTCTAAGGTGAATACAACTGCTAGTAATTCTTTCTCAGTAGTGGTATAGTTCATTTGTGCATCTGAAAGAGTTTTACTAGCATAGTAAATTACATGGGGTTCCCTATTGAGCTTCTGTCCTAAAACAGCTCCTACAGCATAATCAGAAGCATCACACATGATTTCAAATGGCAAAGTCCAATCTGGGGGCTTGATGATAGGTGCAGTGGTCAAAGCAGTTCGAAGAATGTCAAAAGCGGTCAAACATTCTTTACTAAAATCAAAGGACTTGTCTTTGGCAAGTAAATCACACAATGGTCGAGAGATTTTGCTGAAATCCTTGATGAATCGTCTATAAAAACCAGCATGGCCAAGGAAGGATCGTACTTGTCTAACCGAGGTCGGGGGAGGTAATTTCGAGATTAATTCAACCTTAGCCTTGTCAACCTCAATCCCTCGCTCAGAAACAATGTGTCCGAGTACAATTCCCTCACGAACCATAAAATGGCTCTTCTCCCAACTTAAGACTAAGTTGGTTTCTATACAGCGTTTCAATACCTTAGCCAAATTATGGAGGCAGTCCTCGAATGAAGATCCAAAAACAGAAAAATCATCCATAAACACTTCAAGGAAATGACCAACCATATCGAAGAATAAGGCCAACATACATCGTTGAAAGGTGGCTGGTGCATTACAGAGACCAAAAGGCATACGCCTGAATGCAAACGTTCCAAAAGGGCAAGTAAAGGTGGTCTTTTCTTGGTCTGCAGGAAATACTGGAACCTGGTTGTATCCCGAATATCCATCCAGGAAACAAAAGAAACTCTGCCCTGCTAGTCGTTCTAGAATTTGATCAATAAAAGGCAGAGGGAAATGATCTTTCCTAGTAACAGCATTCAGTTTCCGGTAATCTATACACACTCTCCAACTAGTGGTTGCTCGGGTAGAAATTGACTCACCCTTTTCATTCTGAATGACAGTAATACCTGACTTTTTAGGTACTACCTGAGTTGGGCTGACCCATTGGCTATCCGAAATTGGATAAATAATACCGGCATCCAACCATTTAACCACTTCTTTTTTAATAATTTCTCGCATGTTTGGATTTAGCCTCCGTTGCATATCCCTATGTGGTTTAGCTTCTACTTCACAGTGAATGTGGTGCATGCAAACAGAAGGGTCAATTCCCTTAAGATCAGCTATTGTCCATCCTATTGCCTCTTTATGTTCCCTAAGTACATTCATCAATTTTTGTTCCTGATCAGAGGTCAAAGTAGATGCAATGATTACCGGAAGGGTATCATTGGATCCAAGAAAAGAATACTTTAACTTATCAGGAAGAGGCTTCAATTCCAGATAGGGTGGTGCTTCTAAGGATGGCACTAAAGGGCTTGATTGAGTCGGTAATGATTCAAATTTCACAGTCCAAGGAGGAATGGTACTAAACTTGGGTGGCTCTAACAAAGCATTCACTTCATCATCAATATCAAAATCGTCAATTCCTAAACATGCTTGCAAGGGATCCGAATTAAGCAACAAAGGAAGATTCCTATCTACTACTTCTTCTATCATGTTTACCTCGTTATGATCATAAGAGGGTGGTCCTTGGCATGCATTAAAAATATTCAACCGCTTTTTCTTATTCCCAAAAGAGACGTCCATAACCCCTGTTCTGCAATTTATGCAAGCATTAGCGGTAGCTAGGAAAGGTCTTCCAAGAATGATGGGTATCTGACTAGGGTTACCGCTAGATTCCATGTCCAAAACAAGAAAATCAACCGGGAAGTAGAACTCATCTACTTTTACCAACACATCCTCGAGCATTCCACGGGGTGCCTTGACGGATCGATCAGCTAACTGTAAGGTCACCGTCGTGGGTTTTAATTCTCCGAATTTAAACAGATCATACATTGATCCTGGGAGAAGGTTTACACTCGCACCTAAATCTAACAAGGCTTTCTTGATTATAAGGTCCCCTATGACACAAGAGATAATTGGGGTACCTGGGTCTTTGAGTTTAGGTGGAGCTATTTGCTGAAAAACTGAGCTGGCTTGCTCAGTTAAGAGGATTTTCTTAGGGATATGTGCCTTAGATTTTCGTTTTTGAGTGCACAAATCCTTAAGAAATTTGGCATACGCCGGTACTTGCTTGATGGCATCGAGGAGAGGTAAATTGATTTGGACTTGCTTGAATAATTCAAGCATCTCATTCATTTTTAAATTTTTCTTATCCAATGGTAAAGGTGACTCCAAAGCTCCAGGGAATGGAGCCTTAGGTACGGGTGCTTTACCAATGGATTCCTTCTCCTCTTCATTCTTTTTCTCTGGCCTAGCCAGCTCTACTTCTTGGGTCGGGTCAGGTTGATCTAATGTTTTTCCACTTCTTAAGGTGATAACAGATTTAGCGTGTTCAGGAAAATTTTCAGGTCCAGTGGAACTCTCAGCCATGTATTGACCCTTGGGGTTGATAATGGGCTGGCTAGGCAACTTACCCTCTTCTCTCCGATTGAAAGCTGTAGCTAGCTGACCTATCTGAGTCTCTAGCTTGGCAATGGATTGGGTATGGGAGTGAAGGATTTGGGTATTCATGTTCAGCCCCTCCTTCAAAGTTTGAAGGATCTTTTCTTGAAAGGAAGGATCAAGATTGTTCAGCGGAGGTTGTGGAGGCTGTGGGGCATTTTGATATTGAGGAAATTGGTTACTTTGAAATTTGGTCTCCTGATAGTTTGGCCTTACGGAAGAATTGATTCCGGATTGGGGTTTCCAAGAAAAATTCGGGTGATTGCGCCAGCCAGGATTGTATGTGTTCGAATAAGGATCGTTTCCTGGTCTAGGAGCCATTCGGGTTTGAGCTTGATGAGCTTGCTCCTGAAGAAGCTCAGGAAATTGGTAAGCTGATGGACAATCACCTAAGGTATGGGTGGAACTCGAGCAGATAATACAGACTTCATGAGTAGGATGAGATGAAGAGGAGTTATTTCCAACTTGCAAAAGTTGGTCGAGCTTCTGAGATAGCTCATCAACCTTGCTGTAGATGTCTACAACACGACCAACTTCATACATACCTCCTCTCTTAGGTTCCACATGTCCTGGGGGAGGATCTCTACGGGCAGCTGACATGTGATGTAGAGAATTTTCACTTAACGTTTCAAACAACTGCCATGCCTCATGTTCATTTTTAAGCATGAACGTTCCTCCACATGAGGCATCCACCATTTGCCGGTGCCTTTCTGACAAACCGTCATAGAAGCACTGGACTAATTGCCATTTGGGTATGGCATGGTGAGGACATTTTCTAATTAGCTCTTTCAATCTCTCCCAGGTTTCATGAAACATTTCTCCATCTAATTGGGAAAAACTAGTAATGGCTTTTCTAATTTGATTCGTCTTTCCTATGGGAAAATATTTCTTAAGGAACTCCCTCTGAAGTTGATCCCAAGTTGAAATTGTCACGGTGTCTAGGGAATTCAACCAATATTTGGCTTTATCTTTCAGAGAAAAAGGGAATAACCTAAGCCTTAAAGCATCGTCGGAGAAATTTTGGATCTTAACAGTGGAGCAGATTTCTAGAAATTCATCTAGATGTTTATATGGGTCTTCAGTCGCAAGTCCGTAAGAAGAGGGTAACATCTGAATCACACTGGACTTGATTTCGTACTGAATGGCATCTACAGGGGGTACTTGGATACAAGGTGAATAAGTGTATTTTGAAGGAGTGAAGTACTCCTTCAGCGGAGGGTCAATTCCTTGATTAGGATCCATAGTACCTGGGCTGGTTGCTCTACTGGAGCCTTCGATTTTCGGATCTAGGGATATATGTTTAGGTTCTCGAAGTCGGCGCCTAGAATATACTAACATACACCCTCCCTTCTAAAGCAAACAGCAATCAAAGATTTTTTTAAATTTTTTTTTTTAATTGGAAAGCGGAAGAATGAGAAGAGGTCTAAAGGAGAAGTTCCTAAGAGAGTCCTAAACTAGAGAGAAGAAAGTTAATTAATTAATTAATTTTTTTTTAATCAAACAAGTGAAACAAATCAAAATCACTATCCTAGGGTTAACCTGGATCTAGACAACTCCTAACTGATCCAAGGTTACCTTCGAGCACTCTAAGCCCAAGATCAATTAACTGACTTGGCCAGGTAAGTGTAAGGTGGGTGAAGGTTCCCTTATCGCTTGCCTTAGACACCAATTATAAATTGGCCAGGTAAGCGGAACCAACTCACGTCCCTTCGGGCTCTAGTCCCTGAACCACTTTCCTTAGACACCAAGGAATTAAATGATCTGAACCCGGTCCAACTCTAGGGTTTCCTTGTCCTATTGAGCTCGAAATCCTTAGGGTTGACGTCTAATTAATTTTAAAATTAAAGGCTTGGGTCAATGCAGATGCTGGATTGATGATTTGTGGGCTAAGGAAGGGTATTGATCTCCCCACCTTATCTGATTAATGGGTTGTGCCCTTAAGATATATTATGAAATTATGAAATGCAACAGCTAAGGTGTCCAAAAAGTTATAAACAAATAAAATTAAACTTAATTTTTTTTTTAATTTTGATGATTAAGTATCTGATCCTAATAAATTATGAAATGTCTGTGTAATTTTTTTGGTTTTGCAAAAAAAATAAATTTACCTAAGTGAATCTAAAAAATAAATTTTTTTTGTGTTCAACCTTTTTGTACCCTAGGACAACCATTCAACATAACCTCCCAGTTATGCCAGGGCAACCTTATGTCAGGGCACTCAAGATCGAAAATTGAAAATTGGAATGTAAAATTTTGAAAATTGAAATTTTTTTTTTAGATTTTTAAATTGTTGATTATATTTTTTTTTTTTTCAGAATAACGCCGAAAGTCCCTGGCAACGGTGCCAAAAATCTGATGCGTGTCGTAATGCACCGATTTAGAAGCTTAATTCCACTACTCTAAAGGGTAGAATAGCGGGAGTAAGGGTCGATCCCACAGAGACTTTGGGGTTATCTTGAAAAAGTATTTTCTTTTGACTTAAAATAAACTAAAATAAACTAGACTAATGCAAGAATTAAATGCAAATAATAAATCTGTGAAAATAATTTAGATATGACCTATCTCAAGAGTATGGCCCGTATCCTTGGATCACGGCCCGTCCCTTAGGTATAGGTCAGTCAAAACTAATTCACTACAACTTACCTTAAACGCTAATCCAACATGACTCCAGCATGACTAAAATAAAAATAAGCAGACATGGATTAATATAAAACAAATAAATTTTATTGCATAAAATATTGGAGTACAGAGAAAATAAAAGTAAGGGAACAAGGGTCCCTTTCTCCCTTTTGATACGACTCTGACTCTCTGTCACAGCAACAGGTGGAACTATGGACAGCAAGTGGAACCTCCCAAAAATTTCTCTCTTTTCCCCCGTAGAAAAGAATCACCGAGGTATTTATAGCTGAAAAATACCGTGTCGGGTCCGTGTGGAAAGCGCGGTGATTTCTTCATCTCAATCCGATCTCCTTATCTGATTTTTTTACGATCATCCCCATCTCAAAAATTAAATTCAAAAATTCTATCGCACAATCCCGCGTCCATCCAGCGTCGTCCGACATCTCTTCTCGTTCCGATGCTTCCTTGTTTTCGGACACGGCACTGCGACATGCAACGTGTGGCTGTGGAAGGGGAAGGGGCAGAGCTGCAGGTTGGGCGGAGAACGGAGGCAGCTTCGGGCACGGACGTGGCGTGGCTGCAGGCGCAGGGGCGGACGGGCGGACTTGGGCGGCAGCCGGCCGGCGCGAAGGGGCGGAGACGGGCGGCTCGGCGGTGGCGTGGCTGCAGGCGCAGGGGCGGACGGCAGCAGGCTTGGGCGGAGGCGTGCGGCGTCGCGGCTGGTTGCGCGCGGCTTGCGGCGCAGGGGCGGACGGGCGGCAGCTGGGCGTGGGCGGAGGCGTGCGGCGAGGACGGCTCGTCGACGGCGTGGCTCGCGTGGGCGTAGGCAGAGGGCGGACGGCCGGCGGTGGCGTGGCTCGCGTGGGCGAACGGGCAGCGGATTCCGGCCATTTTTCCGGCCGAACGGGAGCTCTCCGGCCGGCGGGAAGGGTACCGGCGGCTTCGGCGGCGCCGGGGGAAGCTCTCCGGCGAGTTTCGGCACGATCGGAGCACGGTGGTCCACGGCTCCGCCCGTGGACCGGCAGCAATGGCTGCCGTGGACCAGCAGCCCATACGGTGGACCATTGAGCCGGTCCACCGTGAGCCAAACCAAAAGGATTTTAAGGTCGCTCCAAAAATCGTGCAGCTCTGAAATCCGTGCTAAAACCTTCTAAAATCCATTTCGGGCCCGTTTGAAGTCCGAATTACATTCCGTTTGCGTCGTTGGACTCCTAAAATCAAGATCTACATGTTTATGGAGTCAATTCCTGCAAAGTATCACAAAAAGTATCAATTTTAATCAAATAAAGTTGGGTTAATTTTCATTATTCTAATGTCTAACAGGAGCCACCCTACCAAACTTGCCACATTATAGGATGAACCCTTCTGAAAATTTAGAGCTGCAGAAATAGGTAGGAGAACTCCTAAGGAAAGGATTTATTAGGGAGAGCCTGAGCCCATGTGCCGTACCTGCCCTACTCACCCCTAAGAAAGATGGCACGTGGAGAATGTGTGTCGACTGTCATGCCATAAATAAAATCATGGTGAAATATAGGTTTCCCATTCCCCGTTTGGACAATATGTTAGATATGATGGCCGGTGCAACCATCTTGTCAAAGATTGAGCAGCTATCATCAGGTTAGGATCAGACCCGAGGATGACTAAAAAACTGCATTCAAAACTAAGGATGGTCTTTATGAATTAGTAGTAATGCCTTTCAATTTGTCCAATGCCCCTAGAACCTTTATGAGGATCATGACCTAAGTCGTACGTGTGTTCATAGAAAAATTTGTAGTGGTTTACGTTGATGATATCTTGATCTATAGTAGGTGATGCAGGATAATATGCAAGAATTAATCTACTGATTATTAAACTAATTAAAAGTAATTAACAGAGATTAATTTTTTTAAAGATTTTTAGATTTAAAGATTCAAAGTAAACAATCAAGCAAAACTAGTCAACTAGGAAACAGGATTTGGTGGCTAAGAAACCACCGTAAACTAGGGTCCTACTTCTCAAAGGATCAGAAAATAAAGAGTTTGGGATAGTTTGAATTTACCAACGATGACCTTATGCGCTCTGATTGTGGATCCGACTGGACTCTCAAGGAACTTGTAGTAGGGATTTAAGAAGGTCGATCTTCGAGCTTCGAACTTCCGTGATGTTGGTTCCAAGGCAAGAACACCTTGACTTCGAATCCTCGATCATCTACAATCACTCAAAAGAAAATCAAATTAGATGGTTGTAGAAAGAAAAGGAAGATGGATAAAGAGCAAGGAAAGAGAGTTGGAAGATGGCTGCTAGGGTTTTCTGATTGTTGGATATGTAGAGCCTCACACCCCGTGATACTCCGAAGAATAAAGGAAGGGCCTCACACCCTGCGATGCACACAGCAATGAAAATTTGACAGAATTTCTTCTATATTTAATAAATAATAGAATTAATAATACAGGGGGGTTGATGGGATATTTATAGACCATCAACTAGAAGTGTAAGGGTTACAAAGATTGGCATTGGTTTTCCTTGGGCAACAACTCCTTAAAACCTTGGTTTTGGTGTCTTGGACTCCAGTTTTTAAGCTCTCCTTGGCCTTCATCTAAAGTGGGCAACAACTTGGGATTGCTTTCTCAAAGTGGGTGACAACATAGAAGATGAGATGGGCGACCAAGATGATAAATATTCCTCTTAAATGTATGACAAAAAGAGATAAGAAATACGAGTCTTTCTATTTTACTCCTCTCAAATTGGTGTCAACTTGAATGTATAGGTGACAATCCTGGCTTCCAATCTTGAATTCATGTCATACTCTTGAGTCCTGGATTTCTTGATTGCTTAGGACTTGATTGGCTTGGACTATTGAAGCAAGAAATTCCCTTGATCCTTTTTTGGATGAGCATTGGTGTGGACACCAGGGCTAAAAAATATCGACAGGTTGAACCCATATACTTGTGGATCACTTGTGAATAAAGCCCTGGACCCAACTCCTTTTACCATGTAAATATTTTATTTTAATTTCTATTATTTTGGGTTAATTAGGGTTAGCCCCTTTTACCAACTGTAATTAGGATTTTATTATTTAACTGATAAATTGGTAATTAGGGTTTTATTATTTATACCATATTAAGTCAAAACCCTATTTATCGGTTGTGTCAAACCCTATTGGGCCAAACCCTGTTCACCAATTTATTCTTTTTGTTACATGAGGTTAAGCATTTTGATCAATTGATTAATTGGGTTGTAGTTATTTGATTTTGAGTCTTGTAATAATTAGTATTGAGTCCATGTGATTAGTTATTGAGTCCATGTAATTAGTTAAGTCCTGAGGGAACTCAAGTCAACATCCCATGTGCACCCAATTGAAGATCCATGTGCTAACCCAAGATAAGCCATGTAACTCCATGTGCTAGTCCAAGACAAGCCATGTGACTAGCCCAAGTTAGTTTATTTTTTGTGCCACCTTTTTAAGAAAATTGGACAATACCTGCCACATCATCAAGGGATATCAACACATGTCATGTTTGGACATATCATGCCATTTCATTTTGGGGCAAGAATACATGCCTTGTCACTTTTATTTGGACATCCCACATATCATGTTTTTTTTATTTTTGGTCGGTCAAATGAAAGCAAAGTTAGCGCCAACTCCTTTCAAGATAAGTAAATGTGAAGGACTCTCCCAAATTGGCACCTCCACTCAAGAATTTCATGCCAAAAAGTTCTAAGAGTTAGCCAAGCATTTTTTTCATGCCAAATTCCAAGGAGTTCTAAAATATTTGATCACCCAAATGGAGGAGGTTCAATGGTTCTCTAGCAAAGATATTTGGATCAAACAGGTTCAAAGCTGCTTAAGTTTACAAAACTCAAGAGTCTCACCAAAACACTTGAGTTCTCTTCTATCCAGAGACAAGAGTCCATGATGCCCAGAACCAGAATTCTAGGAGCTGTAGTCCAAGGGAGAAAAAGTCTAGTTGATGGGGGATAGATGGGTGGACCGTTGGTGAGCCTAGAAGTCACCTAGATTAGGGTACCATTTTTTTTTGGAATTTTTTTTTAGGGATGGTTAAGGAATAATGGGGATAAAAGATAGGGATTTAAATCTCATGGACTTTAGGACTCACCTTAACGAAGAGACCTCTCACCTCTAAGGCATTACACCCTCCTCGATACTTGGAGGCGCTAGGTTGAATCTCAAAGGTCATGAGGGGTTAAAGAAAATGGGTTGGGATGGGGGATAACTAGGGCCTTATGCCTATGCCCGAAGAGGAAGGCAAGAACAATCGCTCTTCTAAAAACTTGAACTTTTTTCTCCAAAATCTATCTTTTTACAAAGGACTAAGGGTGGTATTTATAGACCTGTCCAACCCTCATTTGAATTTGAATACAGGATAAAAAGATAGGGATGACTTAAATTCAAATAAAAGATAGGATAAGATAATCCTATCCATATCTCAATCCTAACCAACCAAATTCTAATTCAAATTTCAAACAAAAGATAAATCCTAAATAAATATTCTTCCAATTTATTTACTGCTCTAGAATTCATACTGCTCTAGGATTTATGCAGGTCCAAGATTCGTGCTGGCAATGTCCCCATCATTCTCCTGAGGTGGGGAGAACTTGACTCCGTCGAGTCAGACTCAAATCTAGCTAGCCATGAGGCTTTTTTTTTAAATTCTTTTTTTCAAACTTTTTTTTTCACTTTTTTTTTAAGTTTTGGCCTGCACATAAAGTCGGCAATGGAAAGCCGGCTTGCATTGAGAAGCATGCAGAGGAGAAGTCGGCTCCGAACGCCGGGATTGCATTCATGTTTGAGCACGTGCCCTTCTTTCTCCATGGATCAAAAATAGGGATCAGGGAGGTCTTCGGAGGGTAGTCTGGCTAGCGTTCGCCGGTGGCGGTGCTGGGGTGAAGACGACGGCTCGGATGGTGGTGGTTATAGCGAAGGCAGTTGGCAATGGCAGCAGGTAGGGAGCTAGATTGGGCGAGAGGAAGGAGGTGGCCATGACTTGATTCCGAGGAGGGTCACCGGAAGACTCAGGCAGCGGTGATCTGAAGCGGGAGTGTAGTAGTCGACGGCTCTGCTATGGTGATGATGGATGGGAGGGAGTGGGCATCGCTCGCTCGACTTGGTCGGCATGGATCTCCCGGTTAGAGGGAGGTGGTGGAGTCGGGATGGCGTGCTCAGCTTTCACGCAGCATGTCGGAGATGGCAAACGAAGGGTCGACGATGGCGGTAATGAAAGGATTATGCCCTATAAGCCAATATCTGTATCTCCCAGACCATTGTAAATTGACAAATTAATAAAGGCAATAATTTTTTCATCATTCGCTGTGTCATTATATGATTAACCCCATAGATTAGGGCTATGGTTGTAGGGCTATGATGAGATCATACCAGTGAGATCTAAGGCCTTAAAACCCTAATCTAGAATATTCCTAGTCATAGGAACCCTGAGTTGGGGATCAGGGTTTCCGGTAAGACTGGCACATCCTATGTATGCTGAAAAGTGTGACTGCTCTCATAGTCATTTATGTAGGACACTAATACAAGGATGTGGGTGCTCATTAGTGAATGAGTTCACTGAATAGATCCAGTTTGAGAACATCTAATGGAGCCTTAGCTGCATGTCAATAGATGTTTCACATAGTGGGAGTTGTACAAGTAGTCCTATGACCTGAGACTGCCATAATACCTTATGTACATGAACCCATGCTTTGGTTCAATCTCAATCATGACACTGGGTCATGCACGAGGTTGATGCTGGGTATGGTGAATTGTATATGAAGGTAATGAGTAGGTCAACAAGGAATTGATCACTCCTAGTAGGAGGAGATTGCATCCAGCCAAATTAGGTCAGATGATGATTCAGGAAATCTTTGATCAAAGTACAGATATTAGAAATGATTTCTAATATCGAATTAATTGAATCATTAATGTATGACTGAGCTGGGAATGAGTATAAGCTGGTTTTGACATGTTTCCATATCCATAGTTATACTCGGGATGCAAGATGATTGAAGGATCGAATTGTACGGGAACTTTCCACTGAAGGGTAGTTTTGGAATTACACCAGAATTTCCATATCTTCCAGGTAGACATGACACGTTGCTAGACATCAATCTTGTCTTGTGGGTTGATCAAATTAAATGGTTTAATTGGATCACTAATTAGGAGGAGTCCTAATTGACTGACTCGAGTTAGCTCGATTTGACCTAAATCGATTAGAATGAGTTCTGATCAGATTAGGTCAACTTGCACTCGGACCCACTGCTGGCTAAGTATGGAACCCAATGGGTCACACACTTAGGACAGATAATCAAGGATTTAATTTGGAATTAAATCTCGTTTGCAGATGAACACACTAGCATGTGTTGCAAACCATGGCTTCTACTTGAATCGGATTCGAGTTAGGGTTCCGATTTGGTCTTTTTTAGATCCAAATTCATTCCGGTTTGAATCTAATTGAAGATTCAAAATGTTGGGCTAACAGTAGGCTAGCAATTGGGCTAACCTAAGAGGCTAAACCCCTTTCCCACATCGCCTAAAACCCCTCCCCTTCTCTTCCCACGCGCGCGCACAAGGAGAAGAGTCCACACGCGCGTGGACTCTCTCCAAGTCGCGTCTTTGCATGAAAAGAAAGAAGAGACCGGCGTCTTTTGGCTGATGAGGCGTGGATCAGAGTCCACCTAGGCGTGGACTCTTCAAAAAATTGGAATTACCGTGAAAAGAAAGAAAAAACACCGAAGGGGCGCGCCTCTTCTTTCTGCGCGCGCCCTTCTGAGTTTTTCACGGTCCTTCTTCGCGTCTTCCCATCCCAAAGGCCGTGAGATTAATCCCAAGGGCCGTGAGATAAAGAGAGAAGACGTGAGAAGAGAGAGAAGGACGTGAGAGGATGTTTTCAGATGAGAAGGCGCCTCTCTGTCGCCTATTTAAGAAGAAGGCTTCACCGTAAAATTTTATTCCAGATTTTCTACGGCGAAGCCTTGCTTCTCTTTCCTTCTCCCTCTCCAGAAGATTGTTTCCCCCTCCTCTCTTTCCTCTTTGATTCCTTTACAGAGCCTAGGCTCTGTCGAATCTCAGAACAGAAGGAGAGTCAGAGAGAGAAACTCTCCGACGGTAAAGGAAGAAGGCGCCTCTTATCTTTCTTTCTTACATTAAGACAATTTTTGTCTTAATTTTCTTCTCCCTCCAAGACAAGCCTTGTCTCATTTTAGGACAAGGGCTTATTCTTAAGACAAGAGTGTCTTAAGGGGCCAAAGTTGCTAAAAACTAGGAGAAGAGTAAGAGAGAAGGTTTAGTCCCCGTTTGGCTAGAGGAGTCCTAGCCAATAGCCCATATATCAAGTTCTTGGGGTAGAACTTGATTGGAAGGAACCCAATTGAGGAGTCACTGTCTTGATCATCTGCCCGTGTGGATCACCATCGGAGGGCGGACAAGTGGACGCCTGGTGTGTTCAAAAGGTTACTCAATTTGGAGTTTATTTCTACATCGGATTGGATATAGCGATCTGAGGTTAGTATCTAAACTATGTTTAAATTTGGACATGCATGTAGTCATAAGTTTTAATTGCTAATAAGGAGATTTTGGGATTAGGGTTCGGACCTGATTTCATAAAATTTTGAAATCCACACTTCCGCACTGGTTCCCGAACCTAACAGGTAATCTCCTCACTGGCAGAGGAGGGTCGGGTGGATCCGGAGAGGATGGGCGACTAGAGGAGTCCTTCGGTGGGGGGTGGGGGGAGAAGACGGATGCCCTCGATTTTGAGAGGATGCCCTGGACTTGAGCGCATAGTCGGTGGTGGTCCTCGCTAGTGCCCTTGGGCCCCACACCCACAGGAAGACCAAATGGCACACTCGTGCATGCCGTGCGGCCGTGCCGCCCTTGCACCCTTGTAATTATAATTATTATTCATCAATAAAGAAGCTCTACCAAATCTTCTTCCTTTTCTATATGCATCACGAGGTGTGAGGCCCTTTTCATTTGTTTTTTGGGACATCATGGGGTGTGTGGCCCTTTTCCCTTGTTCTTCAGAACATCACAGGGTGTGAAGCCCTAGTTATCCTACATATCCAGCCGATAAGAAATCTCTAACCATCTTCCAAAACCTTCCCTTTCCTTCTTTCAATTTTTATTGCTGATTCCTAATTTAAATTTTCTTTGTTGAGTATTTATAGGTGATTAAGAATCGAAGTCAAGTATTCTTTCCTCAAAACTAGCTTCGCGCAAAAGACCGGAGCCCGGGATTGAGTACTTGAAACCCTGCCATGACAATCTTGAGAGTCCTACTAGATCTAAATAAGCGATCTTCGTTGGTAAACTTTAAACCTCTTCCCTACTCTTTAATTTCTGAAGAGTTGATAAGTAGACCCTAGTTTCGGTGGTTTCTTAGCCACCAGATCCTACTTTCCTAGTTATTTTGTTAGGTTTACTTGTGCGGGAAGTTAACTAAACTAGTTTCCTTTACTATCTCCTTCAAGTTTCTTTAAAAATCTGAAAAAAATATAAAAAAATATTCTCTACTTTCCTCATATAATTAGATCTTAATCATAGTAATTTTGTTTTAATTATTTGTCCCGCATCAGTTTTGGTAGCAAAGTAGGTTAAACTAGGATTTAATCACTCTTGTACTAAAATTTTTGCATACTAGGTTAGGACTTAGTTTCTCTTTAAGTACTCGGATCGGGTGCTTCACCATAGACGTCTGGTGGTGTGGTATGCATGATGAGGATGCAATCATGTGACTCTAAAGGAGATTAACCAAAATTTAACTAGCAATTCCTACTTGCATATGAGTGATTCAATATATAAGATCAAGGAGATCTAAATAAGAAACCCTAAATGCTTATACTTAAACCCAGCTAGGAGGACTATCAAAATCTTAAAGAAATAGGACAAGATTAGAATTCGCACACAAGTCAAGCTAGCCCTATTTAATGATCCCAATCTTAAAAGACTAGGAGTTCGAGCATTGAAATCTCAAGCACAAGGGATTCGCTCTTAAGGTTCTCAAATGAAAGATCATACCACATAAGATGGGCCATCTAACTTTCTGGTTTGTAGCAAGTAATCCTTCCTCCTGGATCTGGAACCTAGAGAACCTTGCAACAAAGAAACCAAGATGATTAGAAGCTTAATTAGAAATGAGAAGATTGATGGAACTCAAAAGGAGAGTTTGTTGGAAATGATCCTTGGCACCATGGTGGAAGCTTGTGTTGGTGTTGATCTTCTTCTTGTGAGGATGTCCTTAATTCGCCTTGAAGGAAGAGGATTGCTTTGAAGATGAAGAGTAAGAGAAGGGTTAGGGAGAAGAAATGATGGAGGAGAGGAAGAGGTTCACTTAGGCACAAAGATCCACATAGGCACATAGAAACACATAGAGAATTTCTGAAAATTTGTATTCATTCATCAATTTTTTTTTTTTTTTTTAGTCTTCAAATGTGGTTTGGTTTGATTCTTCATGGATTGGACTTGACTCATTTGGACCCAACTCTTAAATACAAGGTTAATCAGGCTGGACTAGTCCCAACATAAAATTGAAATGGACTCGAATTACATAATTATTTGGACTCAAAATTAAAGAAAGAAAAAATTACAGGACTTTCTTTTACTCATCCAACCATAAGGACTCGGATTTGACTTGAATTGGTTGGAGTCTCTTCCTGATTCTGGTGCCCACACCAATTCTCCCGTGGTGGAAGGAACTCGACCCTTTCGAGTGAGGGTTGGCTTGATAAGCTTCTAATGCATCCGGGTCGATTTGTTGTAGGTCCTCTCGGAAAATCCAGGAGTCTTCAGATTCAGGACATCCTTGCCATCTAACCAGATAACGTTGGTAGCCTCTATTCCTAGTAGTAATAATCTGGTCATCCAAGATCCTTTCAATTCTCTCCTTTCTCTCAGGAACACTTGGTGGTAGACACTCATTTGGTGTTTCACTCTCAAAAGAAACATTAGGACCAAAAAGCTCACTAGGTATCAATGCAGGTTCTTTGTATTCTTTTAAGTCTGAAACGTTAAATGTTGAACTAATGCCATAACTTGGTGGTAATTCTAATACATAAGCATTTGGTCCAATTTTCTTTATTATTTTGAAAGGTCCGGCTCCCCGGGCATGGAGTTTCTTCATAGTTCCCGGCGAAAACCTTTCAGGTTTAAGTTTGATCATGACGGAGTCCCCTTCATTAAATTCTTTTAATCGTTTATGTGAATTAGTCATATGCTGATAGAGTTCATTGCTTGCCTGAATCTTTTGGCTAATCTCCTTATACAATTCCCTAATATGCTGTGCATATGACTCGGCGAACTCGGACACCCGTGCATGTGTGGGTAAAGGAGCTAGGTCTAAAGGCTTCCTAGGTCTGTATCCATGGACCACTTCGAACGGACTTTTCCAATAGACCTATTAACTGAGCTGTTATAGGCAAATTCAGTACGAGGAAGTAATAGGTCCCAGTTTCCTAGGTTGTCACCAACTAAGCATCTCAACAGATTTCCTAAGCTTCGATTTACTACCTCAGTCTGGCCATTGGTTTGAGGATGATAGGCAGTAGAGAATTTCAGCTTGGTACCGAGCATGTCCAGAGGGTTTTCCAGAAATAGCTAGTAAATTTGATATCTCAATCGGACACAATGGTTTTGGGTAAACCATGAAGCCTAACGACCTGATCGAGAAAAAGCTTGGCCACCTTCGAAGCATCTAAAGTTTGAGAACAAGGAATGAAGTGAGCCATCTTGGAGAAATGATCGACAACCACAAAGACAGAATCATACTTCCTAGACGTCTTAGGGAGGCCTACTACAAAATCCATGCTGATATCTTGCCATGGACAATCAGGGACAGGTAAGGGTGTATATAGATCGGTGTTCTGTCTTTGCTGTTTTGCAACAGCATAGGTGCGGCACTGAGCTACAATCTGGGCCACATTTCTTTTGAGACCAGGCCAAAAGAATTGGTCTTCTATTGCTAAGATGGTATTATTTCTACCAAAATGTCCTGCTAAGCCCCCAGCATGAACTTCTCAGATCAGAAATTCCCTAACAGAGGTCTTGGGAATACACAACTGATTTCCTCTGAAAAGGTATCCATATAAAATGGTATAATCACTATGCTCACTAGATGGTCCTTGTTGAAGGGATCGATAGATGTCACCAAAATCAGGGCATGTAGGATATTCCTCTTTTAATCTTTCAAACCCTACTACCTCAGTGCTCACAGAATTCAACAACATTGAACGACGACTCAACGCATCAGCAACCCTATTTTCAGTTCCGGCACGATGTTTCAGTACGAACGTATAAGCTTGTATGAAATCTACCCATTTCCCGTGCCTAGGGTTCAATTTCTTCTGAGAACTAAGGAACCTAAGAGCTTCATGGTCAGAAAATAGGACAAACTCTTGTGGTAGAAGATAATGCCTCCAATAATGTAATGCCTGAACTATCGCATACAGCTCCCTATCATAGGTGGAATATCTTAGTCTCGCTTCATTTAACTTCTCACTAAAATATGCTACTGGGTGATTCTCTTGATTCAAGACACCTCCAATTCCTATCCCAGAAGCATCACAAGCAACCTCGAACACTTTGGTAAAATCGGGTAACCTCAGGACGGGTGCGTGTGTCATTTTTTCCTTAATTGTTAGGAAGGCTTTGTTTGCTGCTTTAGTCCATTCAAAAGATCCCTTCCTAATACAATCAGTGATTGGAGCCACTATCGTACTGAACCCTCCAATGAATCTCCTATAGAAGGTGGCTAAACCGTGGAAACTACGGACATCATGGATACTCTTGGGTACAGGCCACTCTACTATTGACTTAATTTTCGCAGGGTCAGCGGACACTCCTTCAGATGTTACTACGAATCCTAGAAAGATAACTCTATGTGTTAAGAATTCACACTTCTTGATATTGGCATAGAGGCTATCCTTTCTAAGGACTTGGCAAACTTGCCTTAGGTGGGTTAAATGGTCTGCCTTAGTCTTGCTATAGATAAGAATGTCATCAAAGTAGACCACCATAAATTTTTCGATGAAAGTTTTCAACACCTGATTCATAATTCTCATAAAGGTGCTGGGTGCATTGAACAGACCGAACGGCATGACTAACCACTCATATAATCCATCTTTAGTCTTAAAAGTGGTCTTCCATTCATCTCTAGGCCTAACCCTAACCTAGTGATAGCCACTCTTTAAGTCTATCTTGGAGAAAATTGTTGATCCGGCTATCATATCTAACATATCGTCCAGTCTTGGGATTGGAAACCTATATTTGATAGTAATCTTGTTGATGGCAGGGCTGTCTACACACATCCTCCAGGTACCATCCTTTTTAGGGGTTAACAAGGTAGGGACTGCACAAGGGCTTAAACTTTCTCTAACAAACCCCTTTTTAAGAAGTTCACTAACTTGCCTTTGTAACTCCTGATGTTCAGTTGGATTCATCCTATAATGAGGCAAATTAGGTAAAGTCGTGCCAGGGACTAAATCTATGGCATGCTGTATGTCCCTTAAAGGTGGAAGATTGTCGGGAAGATCCTCGGGAAACACGTCTTCAAAGTCTTTCAATAATTGGACCACCTCTTGAGGGTGTTCTACAGGGGTGCGGTCCATAGTTTCCTTAGCAGCTACCATCCAAATAGGTGCTCCCTCATTAATGTCTTTTTCTAATTCTCTTGCACCTATCAAATTTAATCCAGTCCTTTTTTTCTTTCAGGCTGCTAACTCCTCTTTTGGTGTTGTCCTTTGGCTGGGTTGGATGAATGACAATTTTCTTGCCATTGAAATTGAAAGCACAGGAATTTGATCGACCAAAAATTGTCACATCATGGTCAAATAGACATGGCCTACCTAGGATGATGCTACTTACTCCCATAGGGAGTACATCACACCAGATTCGTTCCTGATAGGACTGAAGTTGGATTTGGACCTGACATCTCTGCTTGATTGGGATAGAAGTGGAATTGATCCAGGATACCTTATATGGATTGGGATGTGGTTCAGTGGGTAATCCTAGACTCTTGGCTGCACTAGTGGAAATGGCATTGACATAGCTTCCACTATCGATCACGATCTTACAGACCTTTTCTTCTATTTTGACAAATGTGTGTAGGATGCTAGTCCTACACCAGTCTTCCTGCTCCTTGGTCTGTGTCATGATACATCTCACAACTCCTAACACATCCGATGAATCTATATTTTCTTCATCTCCTTCATACTCATCAGCCAAGCAATCCCTTGCTTCATAAACCTCCTCTTCATCATTCTCCAGGGGTTCTGATTCACCTTCTTCTGCCTCCCCTATATATAAAGCTCTAGAGGGACATTGGCTCACGAAATGACCTGATTTACGACACTTATAGCAGACTCGCTCCCTCTCACCTCGAACTTCAGGGCTCTTTCCTTTGTCTTCTCTAGGAATTGGGGGAATGGCAGGGTTGTGCCTAGGGGTTGGATTCAAGCTGGATCTTGGTCTATTGGTTGTACCAGGGACTGAACTAGGCCTGCTAATAGGAGGGTTAAACCTAACAGGTTTAGGTCGTCTAAATGTAGCTCTCCTTTGAAACCTCTCATAGTCCATGGCAACTTGGTATGCCTGATCTAAATCATGGACTTCTCTCAAAAACAGTTCCCCTTTTATATCTTCATTCAATCCTGATCTAAACCTCGACAATGTGGCTGCCTCAGACTCGACTACGTTGCATCGCATCACAAACTCATCAAATTTAGCAACGTATTCAGAAACGGTCTTGTTACCCTGTGTCAATTGTTGCCACTGATCTAATAACCTTTGCTGATAAGACATAGGCAGGTATTTCTCTCTAAGTTTCCTCTTCATATCTCTCCATGTTGCTATAGGTAAATCTCCCCTTTGCCTTGATATGCGTTCCACGTTTCCCCAATATAACCGAGCCTAACAAACTAGTCTGATTTTGGCAAACTTAAATCTTCTCTCTTCAGACATATCATACCAGTCAAAATACTGATCCATGTCAGCCTCCCAGTCTGTGTACACCTTAGGATCCAAGCTTCCCTCAAAGGTTGGTGCATCTAGATGGATGTTCCTTAGGGCCCGATCATCCTGATCAAAAGTACCATAGTGAGGCCTTCTAGGAGGTGGCTCTGGAGTATGATCAACATAATCTTGATGCGGTCTTCTTTGAATTGGGTCAGGTGTGTGTTCCTATTGTTGGGCTCTAGGATGAACTGAAGGTAATCTGGGTGAAGGTGGTTCAGTTGGGGTCAACCTAGCTTCTTCTAGGATTCCTACCCTTTCCTCGAACTGACCAAATTTAGCATCCAAACGGTCCATCTTCTCGATCATAGTTCTCATAAGGCTTTCCATACTAGTATCCATGGATGAACTAGGTTGGGCTTGTGAAGGGTGGTAAGGTGTGCCTAACCTAGTTGTCATGCAAACAATTAGATTCAAACCCGAACTACGAGTTTTCTAAACCGGTTAGTCCAAATAAACTGAGTTGACTAGATACAATCAAATCAACAGCTACTCTCTTCCACTGGCCAGTCAGGAGGTGGGTCTGTGGGAGGTTCCCCCAACTTTCACTAGGTCCTAATTAAAAACCACAAGAACCGCTTAGGCTTGAGCCACTTAACCTCTATCCTTGACACCAGCTTTCAATAATAGATGAAGAAATGGGTTGCACAAGCTTTCCCAATTGAATTGAACTTGACCTAGAGTTCCAAGCTAGTTGCCTAATCAAGGTGGCAAGCTAGATTGTAGTAACTCTATACTTGGCCATGTTTTAGAACAAGGGGAGTGTGAGATCCTGTCTCTGGCCTACCTAGGCCCGGTGGAATTGGCCCGATAGACGGATCAGCACCCAAGCCCTTAGTCCCAATTCTAGACACCAAGTAATAGGGCACACACAAGACTAGTTGACACAATGAGTTGACAATAACCCGGGCTCGACCAAATTGATGTTCCTAACCCACTAGGGCAATTAATGTCTAATCAATTTTAGTTAGGGATTGGATCGATATGCAATTTGGTGATTTTTGGGCTAGGGACAGGTGATGAAATCCTGACCCTATGTCAATTTCATGGCCTTAATTTGATTTGTCATGAGATGCATGCAAATTTCAAATTTCAGGTGCAGAAGTAGTGTGTTGCAGTTTAAAAGTGGTGTTGATAAGTGCAGAACAAAATGTCAGAAAAATCTAAAAAAGATCACAGAAAACTTCTAACTTCTAGATGACATACCAGATGAAATGAAATTTCAAAATAAAATATGTACTATTCTAGGCAGATTCTGAAATGAAGATAATGAAAAGGAACATAACAGAACAGAAACCCTAATAACACTGACGGACTGCAGGAATTTTTATTTTTTTTGTAGACTTTTTCTCAGATTGAAATTTAAAACGGTGATAAGCAACTTAAAATGTAACTGGAAAAAAAATATTCCAACGAGGAATGTGATACTTGCCTTTGGAGTTGCAGGCGGATTACAGTCAGCCTACAGAAAATACAGCAAGCAGAAAAACAGAACGTGCCCAATGCAAAATTCACAAATGAAATCTAAGAAGTCCTTTTGGCTTTCTTTTTCACGGGTCAATCACAATGGCACCCCGACACGCCTTAGGAGATCCCCGTGGAATGGGAAGAGAGGGTGTTTAAACCCTACTTTCTCCTAAGACCGGACGGCCTGGTAACGCCCCCGATCCAAGTACTTCAAGGACTTAATGCTATGCAATCAGGAACTTATTCTACCATGCTCTGATATCAAGATTGGTGTGGTATGCATGATGAGGATGCAATCATGTGACTCTAAAGGAGATTAACCAAAATTTAACTAGCAATTCCTACTTGCATATGAGTGATTCAACATATAAGATCAAGGAGATCTAAATAAGAAACCCTAAATGCTTATACTTAAACCCAGCTAGGAGGACTATCAAAATCTTAAAAAAATAGGACAAGATTAGAATTCGCACACAAGTCAAGCTAGCCCTATTTAATGATCCCGATCTTAAAAGACTAGGAGTTCGAGCATTGAAATCTCAAGCACAAGGGATTCGCTCTTAAGGTTCTCAAATGAAAGATCATACCACATAAGATGGGCCATCTAACTTTCTGGTTTGTAGCAAGTAATCCTTCCTCCTGGATCTGGAACCTAGAGAACCCTGCAACAAAGAAACCAAGATGATTAGAAGCTTAATTAGAAATGAGAAGATTGATGGAACTCAAAAGGAGAGTTTGTTGGAAATGATCCTTGGCGCCATGGTGGAAGCTTGTGTTGGTGTTGATCTTCTTCTTGTGAGGATGTCCTTAATTCGCCTTGAAGGAAGAGGATTGCTTGGAAGATGAACAGTAAAGAGAAGGGTTAGGGAGAAGAAATGATGGAGGAGAGGAAGAGGTTCACTTAGGCACAAAGATCCACATAGGCACATAGAAACACATAGAGAATTTCTGAAAATTTGTATTCATTCATCAATTTTTTTTTTTTTTTAGTCTTCAAATGTGGTTTGGTTTGATTCTTCATGGATTGGACTTGACTCATTTGGACCCAACTCTTAAATACAAGGTTAATCAGGCTAGACTAGTCCCAACATAAAATTGAAATGGACTCGAATTACATAATTATTTGGACTCAAAATTAAAGAAAGAAAAAATTACAGGACTTTCTTTTACTCATCCAACCATAAGGACTCGGATTTGACTTGAATTGGTTGGAGTCTCTTCCTGATTCTGGTGCCCACACCATCTGGTCAAAGAAAAAAGTAGGGCTGTAATACCCTCACATCCCATTCAAAATAGATTTTCTATGGCATGTAGGGGTGCCGCTGTGATTGACCCTTGAAGAATAAAACAAAGTGATAGGCATCGTTAGGGTTAATTTTCTACATCACGTCCATCCCAATACATGGTCTGTTATTTTAATTATTTCTGTATGTAAGAAGATCAAAGAATTCTGATTCTTATTTTTCTAGATTTCTCGTAATTGATAGTATTTATCAGAATTTTTTTATAATTTAATTCAGAATTTAATTCATCTGAATCTCTAGTTTATTGTGTGAGAATAGTTCTACCCTAAATTTTCAGTAATTCTAGTTTAGGGTTCTTTCTACATAAATTTTGTATATTTTAATTTTCTACTTATTTTTTGCATATTAGGTACTTTTTTGCAAAATATATCATTGCTTAAAAAAAAAACTTGACAATCCTAATTGCATCTTCATATGCTTGCTATCATCATTCAAACCTAATCTTAAGGGCACTCAATATCTACATAAAGGAGGGATTTCATCACCCTTCCTTGGCCACAACCACCACCTTTGCATCGATCTTAACCTAAATTAAAATCAATTAGAATTAATTACTCTAGTGAGCTAGGGACACTAATAGGTCGGGCTCCAAGTATTGTGTGTAAGCTAGTGCACCCAATCCTTTGATTGTCACTTGAATCTGGTGTCTAAGGCTAGAGGTCCAGAGGCAAATGCCCTAAGCGGTTTCATGGTTTTTAATTAGGACTTTATGAGAGCAGGGAGAGCCTCCCACGACCCACATCTTACCTGGCCAGTGGATAGGGTAATTACTGAATTGGTTGTAATTTGAGGTGACCCATTCTACTTGAGCTCTAGGTCTAGGAAACCCTAGTCCGTGTCGAGTTCGATGTGTTTGCATTGCATCACCCCTAGATTAGGAGCCCAACACCAGTAGTCTCACCCAAACCCAACCCAATTTAAACATGGATCGCAATTTTGAGACCTTCCTTAGGACCTTCACTAAATAATGTACCCAAATGAACCATAAGTTTGATCGACTGGACTAACGATTAGGAAACCTAGAGAAAACCCGTAAGACCTGTCTTGAACCTAAATTTAAAACACACCCTGACTCATTCCTGGAGCCCAATCCTAGGAGACCCCCACACTAGGACGCAATCTAGGAGAATAACTATAGGAGATCATTAACCCGTAAGACCTCTCTTGAACCTAAATTTAAAACACACCCTGACTCATTCCTGGAGCCCAATCCTAGGAGACCCCCACACTAGGACGCAATCTAGGAGAATAACTATAGGAGATCCAATGATGATTTCATAGACCAGGATGAGAGAGCCACTATGAACTTTAGGGTAGAAGCACCTAAATTTGGTGGTGATCTTGATCTTGAGGACTATATTGATTGGGAAGAAGGTATGGATCTGTATTTTGAGAGGGATCTAGTGTCGGATGATAGAAAGTTTAAGATTGCTAAGCTTAAGTTAGTATGCCAGGCTAGAATTCATTGGGATGATGTTGAAAGAATGATCAGACGAAGAAGAGACATACCCATAACTACCTGGAGCGACATGAAACTTAAACTTAGGGAAAAGTACCTACCCAGATCATATAAACCTAGTTCCTATGCACCCAGATCCTTTGAACCCAGCTCCTACAAACCCAAATCTATGACCCATAGGTCTGAACCTATATCCTATGAACCTAAGGAAGCCATAACCCCTAGGTATCAATCTAGTATTAGTCAGGTTTCTCTCAGTCAGCCAGAACCAACTTGGATCAGTACACCTAGTCAGAATCTCGGAATCGGTCCTCCTCCCCTTAGTGAACCCACCTCTACTACCCCATTAGTTCACCAAGATGCCATTGTAGTAGAAGTGTATGAAGCTGAGAAGAGCTCAGTAGATGAGTATATAGATAAGGAAATAAGGAGGTAAACCCAAAGTTAGTTGACCATGACAGTACCCTGACTGAAACTATACTGGTAGGACCCTTAGAAAAAGAGACCCGTAAGGAACCTAACCCTACTACTGAGACCTTGATGGGGACATCGCCAGCATGGATCTCAAAGTAAGCACGAATTTTGGAGCTACATGAATCTTGAAGCATTTCCAGAATAATTTAGTTTGGGATTTATTTTTTATTTGAAATTTGAATTAGGATTTAGTTGGTTAGGATTGAGATATGGATAGGCTTATCTTATCTTATCCTATCTTGTATTTGAATTTGAATCATCCCTATCTTTTTATCTTGTATTCAAATTCAAATAAGGGTTGGACAGGTCTATAAATACCACCCTCAGTTCTTTGTAAAAAAATAGTTTGGAGAATAAATATGAGTTTTTTAGATGAGTGATTCTTCTTGCCTTCGGGCATCGAGGGACATGAAGCCCTAGTTATCCCCGTTTCCATTCTATTTTCTTTATCCCCTCATGACCTTTGAGATTCATCCTAACACCTCCAAGTAACGAGGTGGGTGGAATGCCCTAGAGGTGAGAGGTCTCTTCGTTAGTGTGAGTCCCAAAGTCTATGAGATCCAAATCCCTATCTTTCATCCTCATTATTTTCTTTACCACTCCTTTACAAAAAAAATACAAAAAAAAAAATAGTGATACCCTAATCTAGATGACTTCTAGGCTCACCAATGATCCCCCACATATCCCACATCAATTTTTAGTATCAGAGCATAGGTCAAGTTAGGGTATGCTTCTTCTTCCAGATCCGAGATTCCCCCTTTCACCCATCGGTTCCGCCATTCTCTTTCTTCCCTGTTCTTGCTCCACTACCCACAGTCGACCACGATGCCAATCTCTGACGGATTCTTGCCAGATCTCCCTGCGAAGCTTTCAGCATCACCACCAACTGTCGATCTTCATCGCCCCGATCAATGCCCAGCTGCCGACGACCGCGCTCCACCGCCAATGACACCCCCCATCCCTTCCCCCCATGTGCCTCCATTATCACCATCCAAGACCAACTTCAGCTCCTCCCACTGCCGCTACCACCGACGAAGCCTGCGGAGGGTCCCTCCTCCATTTCCACCCAGCCCCGCTGGCAACTCCTGATCAACATCATCATTGCATCACCCGAACCCCACTTCCTCTCTCTTCCATTCTCACCAGCAAGCAAAACAAATCCCATGCTATCTCTCTTCCTCACCTCGGGTCAACGTCGACATTACCATCGGAGCCACCAGCGATTACCGCCTTCTCCTTCATCTGATCCCAGAGAAGAGCGTCCATAGCTACCTGAGATGTGATCTTCCACCATTCACCCATCTTCTGGTTGCCGATCTCACCGGAGCCATCTTGGTCCACTGCCTCCCATGAAGCCCCATCTCCGATGAACACCAACGGCCGCCACCCATATCTTCCATCCGCCATCGCTGGAATAGAGTAGTCGATTGCTTCTCTCCCACCTCCCATTCGACCTCCACCAAATCGATCTAAGAAGCCATCGTCCGCCGGACTTCCCCGATCATCGCCATGGTGGTCACGCCCCTCCAATTGCTATCAAAATGGAAGATCCATGGCCCAAGTCGATCGGCGATGACATCTCCCTGTTCCTCGCCTGTAAGCCAGCCCTTCCCCATTCGTGCAAGCCACCCGTCTCTCTACCCACTGCATTCCGTGATGCCTCCCCATCTCTCGTTGCATTCCCCAACTACTGACGACACTGACAAACACCGGCCCTCACCTTCCCCTCCTAAGACAATAGTCATCCACCCGATCTGGTGACCCTCCTCCCCGAAATCAGGCCTTTGCACAGACCCTCCAACATCACCGCCTCTCTATTTCCTATGGAAAGCATCACCCGACACCGCTTTTCACCATGACACTAACTCCCACATCGGATCCAAGGGAAGAAGCCCCCCCAACCGGTGCCCATCTCCATCGTTACTGGTCACCACCAACCAGAATTGCCATCTTACCTTCGATCGATGTCTCGTCGATGCCCCATCTGCTGCCAGATCCTCCCTGCTCCCTTGCCAAAAGAAGACTGTCTCTGCCACCTGTAACTGAATGGAACAGCCTTCATTGTGCCATCCACCAGAATCATCCAATCATGTCACCGTTTACTCCCTAGCGCCATCACCGGAGAGGCCACCGGTGAACCCCTCCATGAAGATCTTCCCCTATTCTGGTTTCGGTCTATGAAGAAGAAGGAGAGGGATCACACGAACGTGAAAGCAAATCCCCCTCCCTCTTGCCGACTTCAACTCAGCACATATTTCAAAGCTGCATGCTCCTTAAAGCCATACGATTTCAAAGCCACACCAATCTCAAAGCTGCACCATTTTAAAGCAAAGTTGATTATTAGAAAAAGAAATCATGGTTATGTCAAGCTAGAGTTTGGAGTTCCCGAAACCTGAAGTCAAGCTGAAGCTGGAGCCGGAGCCTGACCCAAACTTGATAGAGTCGAGTTTTCCCCACCTTAGAAAAATTGATGGGGACATCGCCAGCACGGATCTCGAATCAAGCACGAATCCTGGAGTTGCATGAATCTCGGAGCATTTTTAGAATAAATTAGTTTGGGATTTATCTTTTATTTAAAATTTGAATTATGATTTGGTTGGTTAGGATTGAGATATGTATAGGCTTATCTTATCCTATCTTGTATTTGAATTTGAATCATCCCTATCTTTGTATCTTGTATTCAAATTCAAATAAGGGTTGGATAGGTTTATAAATACCACCCTCAGTTCTTTGTAAAAAAATAGTTTGGAGAATAAATATGAATTTTTTAGAAGAGTGATTCTTCTTGCCTTCGCCTTCGGGCATCTAGGGGCGTGAGGCCCTATTTATCTCCCTTCCCATTCCATTTTCTTTATCCTCTCATGAACTTTGAGATTCATCCTAACGCCACCAAGTATCGAGTGTCCTAGAGGTGAGAGGTCTTTTCGTTAGTGTGAGTCCCAAAGTCCATGAGATCAAAATCCCTGTCTTTCATCCTCATTATTTCTTTCACCACTCCTTTACAAAAAAAATACAAAAAAAATAGTGATACCCTAATCTAAGCTCACCAACGATCCCCCACCTGTCCCACATCAGACCTTACCTGGGGAAACCATAGAAAAGAGTCAAGCTATGAGCTTAGTCCTGAAGTAATCAGCCTGAAGTAATCAGTGAGGGCTTGATTTTTCCAAACCAAAAACTTCAAGAAGAATTCATCCCATCAGTTCCAATTGAAGAACTTTTTCCTGAAAATCTTGACTCGTCCTTTCTTCAGGTTGACCCTTTATTCCCTGTAAGTGTGAATCAATGTCCAACCCTTAAGGTCAACCCCGTTAGTCGAGGACTAATCCCCGAACCTTTCTCTTATTTCTTACCCTACCAGGTTACTCCCGAATTCACTTCCTACTTTCTACCCTATCCTGAAGCTTCCAGCATTTCTAGGATCATTAGTTTGCATTTTATAGAGGTTAGCATGTTGCATAAGCCCATTAAGCATGTTAGGTTTATAACCTATTTTTGGAGAACCTTTTGGCATCTAATAGGAGTTCATGTTAAATTTTCATTTGCATGTCACCCACCAACCAAGGGTCAAACTCAGTTGTAATTTAGGGTTTACATGCATGTCAATAATAATAATAATAATTATTAATTAATGAAAGTAATGAATATTTTCAAGAAAAAATACTTAAAGAATACAATAAAGGAGACTTTGTTATGGTTAAACTATGACCTGAATGGTTCCCACCTGGAATCATGAAAAAGTTACATGCCCATAGTAGTGGACCATACAAAGTGATTAAGAAAATTGGGTCTAATGCTATGTGCTCGAGTTACTACCGAAACTAGGTATTAGTCCAACTTTCAACATTTCAGACCTTATTGAGTATAGGGAGCCAACGTTGATTCCTAGCGAGCCATTTAGGCCTAATCCAGTCCTTGAGAGTGAACCAGCCCAAGTATGTCCACTTGCCATACCACCAGCCCGAAGAGACAAAATTAAGCGGATCTTAGATGACAAGATCATTGCTACCTGGAGCAAAGATTACCAGTGATATCTTTTTCGTTGGTAAGGATGAATTGAGACTAATGATTCTTGGATCACCAAAGAGGACTTGCAGAGAGTTGACCCAGACTTACTAGAGTGCTACCATAGTGACGTTGATCCATAGTCGATAGGGTCGAGTTCCTCCCATCCTGGGAGAATTGGTGCGGACACCAGGGCTAGAAAATATCGACATGTTGAACCAACATCCTTGTGGATCACCTATGAATAAAGCCTTGGACCCAACCCCTTTTACCATGTAAATATTTTATTTTAATTTCTATTATTTTGGGTTAGTTAGGGTTAATCCCTTTTACCAACTATAATTAAGATTTTGTTATTTAGCCTTTTGAGCTAAACCCTTTTTACCACATCAAGTCAAAACCCCATTTATCGGTTATGTCAAACCCTATTGGGCCAATCCCTGTTTTCCAATTTATTCTTTTTGTTACATGAAGTTAATCCTTTTCATCAATTGATCAATTGGGCTATAGTTATTTGATTTCGGGTCTTGTAATAATTAGTATTGAGTCCATATGATTAGTTATTAAGTCCATGTAATTAGTTAAGTCCTGAGGGAACTCAAGTCAATATCCTGTGTGCACCCAATTGAAGACCCATGTGCTAAACTAAGACAAGCCATGTGACTCCATGTGCTAGCCCAAGACAAGCCATATGACTAGCCCAAGTCAGTTTGTTTTTGGCACCACCTTTTCAAGAAAGTAGGACAATACCTGCCACATCATCAGGGGACATCAACACATGTCATGTTTGGATATATCATGCCATTTCATTTTGGGACAAGAACACATGCCATGTCACTTTTATTTGGACATCCCACATGCCATGTTTTTTTTAATTTTTGGTTGGCCAAATGAAAGGAAAGATAGCACCAACTCCTTTTAAGATAAGTAAATGTGAAGGACTCTCCCAAATTGGTGCCTCCACTTAAGAATTTCATGCCAAAAAATTCCAAGAGTCGGCCAAGCATTTTTTTCATGCCAAATTCCAAGGAGTTCTAAAATATTTTATCACCCAAATGGAGGAGATTCAATGGTTCTCTACCGTAGATGTTTGGATCAAACAAATTCAAAGCTGCTTAAGTTTTCAGAACTTAAGAGTCTCACCAAAACTATTAAGTCCTCTTCTATCCAGAGACAAGAGTCCAGGATGCCCAGAGCCAGAATTCTAGGAGTTGTAGTCCAAGGGAGAAAAAGTCTAGTATTTGAATCCCTTACACCACTGGTTGAGGTTCTATAAATACCCCATCAACCCCTTGTAATTATAATTATTATTCATCCATAAAGAAGCTCTTCCAAATTTTCTTCGTTTGTTATGTGCATCGCGGGGTGTGAGGCCCTTTTCCTTTATTCTTCAAAAGATCACGGGGTGTGAGACCCTTTTTTTTTGTTCTTCGAAACATCGTGGGGTGCGAGGCCCTAGTTATCCTACCTATCTAGCCAACAAGAAATCCCTAACCATCATTCCTAACCCTTCCCTTTCCTTCTTTTCCTTTTTTTGCTGATTCCTAATTTAAATTTTCTTTGTTGAGTGTTTGCAGGTGATCAAGAATCGAAGTCAGGTATTCTTGCCTCGAAACTAGCATCACATGGAAGATCAAAGCCCAGGATGAGTTCTTGAAACCCTGTCACGATATAATCTTAAGAGTCCTGCTATATCTAAAGAAGTGATCTTCATTGGTAAACTTTAAACCTCTTCCCTTCTCTTTAATTTTTGAAGAGTTGATAAGTAGACCCTAGTTTTGGTGATTTCTTAGCCACCAGATCCTGCTTTCCTAGTTATTTTGTTAGGTTTACTTGTGCGGGTAGTTAACTAAACTAGTTTCCTTTACTATCTCCTTCAAGTCTTCTTTAAAAATCTAAAAAAAATCTAAAAAAATATTCTCTACTTTTCTCAGATAATTAGATCTTAATCATAGTAATTTAGTTTTAATTATTTGTCCCGCATCAGGCATCCTTTGGAAAAAAATTCTTGGTCGACTGCTTCTTTGGATTTGGCGACAAAATGAGGAGGGATAGGCGTCATATGGCTTGGACTCCTACTTTACTCATCTTAAAAAAAACAAGCGTCAATCTCTTTATGTGGCCAACCAAGGTAAGTGACATGGCATGTGAAGCTGTCCCGATGAGGTGGCAAGTGATGTAGACTAATGATGTGGCAAGTGATGTCCAAAACATGTCATGTTATCTTTCCAAACTTGATGCATATGGCATGGGTGTCCAAACATGATGATGTGGTACATATAAAGGTGGGGCACCGAGAGAGAGTTGGCACGTGGCTTGACTTGAGCTAGTACATGAAGTCACATAGGTTTTGACTTGGGTCCCCTCTTGTATTACAGGACTCAACTAATAATTACAAGACTCAACCAACTAATTAATTACAAAGACTCAATTGTAACTAATTTCAAGCCCAACTTGATCAATTGGAACCCAATTTGATCAAAACACATACTGAATCATAATTAAACCATACCATACTTAGTTAGGCTTGCAAATATAAAATCCTAATTAAAGTTGGTAAAAAGGGCTAACTAACACTGGACCATTATAATAGAATTTATGATCCAATTGAAATTGGGGGTTTTTTTTACAAACTCAACTTTGGGTCTAGGGATTTTTACAGGGACTCAATTTTGGGATTTAGGGCTAAACCCAACTAAGCTAAAACAACAAAATTTAAAATAACTATTTACAAGTGATATGGGGTTTAGGCTTAAGGCTTTATTCATAGGTGATCCACAGAGATGTGGGTTCGACCTGCCATTTTCTTCTAGCCCTGGTGTCCGCACAAGTAGGACTAAAGAAGACCACCTAAACCACATTAGGCAAATTTGCCAGACCCTTAGGAAGGAGTGTCTCTATGCCAATTTAAAGAAGTGTCATTTCATGACCCATAGAGTCATCTTCCTAGGATTCATCATCACCCCCAAAGGAGTTTCAACTGACCCTGAAAAGGTTAAGTCCATAGTTGAGTGGCCGGTACCTACTAGTATCCATAATGTGCATAGTTTCCATGGTCTAACCACTTTCTATAAAAGATTTATTTGAGAATTTAGTACCATTGTAGCACCCATCACAGACTGCATTGGGAAGGAAGAATTCAAGTGGACCAAAGCTATCAATAGAGCCTTCCTAGAGATTAAGGAGAAGATGATACAAGCACTTGTTCTAAGGTTACCTGATTTTTCTAAGATTTTTGAGGTCACTTGTGATGCTTCGAGAGTAGGCATAGGAGGAGTACTGAGCTAAGTGAGTCACCCTGTAGCCTTCTTTAATGAGAAACTCAATGTGGCTAAGCTTAGGTACTCAACCTATGATAAGGAATTCTATGCTATAGTACAAGCCCTTAGGTATTGGAGACATTACCTACTACCCCAGTAGTTTGTTCTTTACTCTGACCATGAAGCACTCCAATTCTTAAACTTCCAGAAAAAGCTGAATCCTAGGCATGCTAAGTGGGTATTCCTAGGACCTCACTTAGAGAGTTTTAGTTTAGGAAACCCATCCAGGAGGTCTAGCTGGTCATTTTGGTCGAAACAAGACCATTTTAGCTATAGAGGACCAGTTTTTTTGGCCAAGCCTGAAAACAGACATTGCCCACATTGTGTCCAGGTGTCGAACTTATGCTGTTGCCAAACAGCAAAAGCAAAACACTAGCTATACACCCCTTTTTCTATACCAGACCGCCCTTGGAAAGACCTTAGAATGGACTTTATGTTAGGACTACCTAAGATCCTAAGGAAACATGACTCCATCTGTGTAGTGGTCTATAGGTTCTCAAAAATTGCTTATTTTATATCCTGCTCTCAGGCCTTTGATGACTCCAAGGTGGCCATGCTCTTTCTTGATCATATGGTTAGGTTACATGGCCTTCCTAAAATCATAGTGTCCGATAGGGATGTCCATTTCACTAGTTACTTCTGGAAGTCCCTTTAGCACTTGTTAAGAACCAAGCATAACTTTTCTACCTCTTACCACCCTCAAATAGATGGCCATGAGAATAGTGGAAATTGAGTGGTCTGCTAATATTGTTCTTTAATTTAATGGCTTCAAACTTATCGTTAAGGGGCATCTTGGATGCCAACAAGTTAACCGATCCAAATTATGTGGACTGGCTGAGGAACTTGAGGATTGTTTTGACTCAGGAGAAACTTTCATATATACTTGATTCTCCGGATCCAATAATGACGGGAGAGGACGCATTAAAGGAGAAAATTGCCACACACAGAATATGGCAAAATGATAGTACAACTATCAGGTGCATCATGTTGGCCTCAATGAGCAACGAGCTCCAAAGGCAACATAAATGTATGGAACCTCAGTCCATATTGCTCAATCTAAAGGAGCTTTATGGAGAGCAAAGTAGGGCTGCCCGATATGAAATATCGATGTAGTTATTCTGAGCACGATGAGTGAGGGTTCACCTGTGCAAACCCATGTGCTGAAAATGATTGACTTGATCACTCGATTGGGTCAATTAGGGTTTGTCATGGATGGTGAACTCAATCAGGACTTGATCCTGTAGTCACTCCTAGACTCCTCTTAATTTGTTCTTAATTACCATATGAACAAATTGAATACTTCATTACCAGAGCTGCTTAACATGTTTAAGAAAGCTGAGAGCCACTCTAAAGGAGATAAGGCTCAGGTGCTTCTTGTTGATAGAAAGAAGCAAGCAATGAAGAAGGGTATGAAGAGAAAATTTAACCCTAAGAAGAGCATCCAGAAGAAGAACAAGAAAGTTAAGAAGGCCGATGGAGCCTATTTCCATTGCGGCAAGACTGGGCATTGGAAGAAGAATTGCAAGGTTTACCTTGCAAATGTGAAGCAAGATGCAAGTGGTGCATCTAAAGGTTTGTACATGATACAAACTAATTTATCATTGAGTGCTTCCATTTCTAATTCATGGGTATTGGATATCACATGTGGATCTCACATATGCAATTCATTGCAAGGACTCCACAGAATTAGAAGCCTAAAGAGGGGTGACTTCAAGCTGCATGGGGCTAGTGGTGAAGCCATACATGCTGAAGCTGTGGGTACCTATCTTCTATTATTACCTTCGGGTAATGTGATAAAGCTAAAAGAACGCTTCTATAAACCAGATATTATTAGAAACATTATTTCCATACCCTCGTTATTATAATAGGGATATAAAATAATTGTAAAGAGCAGTGGCTACTATATTCTTCAAAAAAAAATAAAGTATTTGGACATGGATGTTTTATAAATGGTCTTCTAACTTTGCAACTCAATAAAAAGGTTTTTCTTATTGATGATAAGTAGAGGAAAAGAGATAATGACAATATCACATATCTCTGCACTACCTATTAGGTCATATCAGTGAGTTAAGGATAATCAAGTTAGTGAAAGATAATTACTTTGACTCTGATGTTTTCCAAACATTAGGAACTTATGGATATTGTCTCAAAGCAAAAATGATCAAGTCTCCATTCACTGGCATGGAAAGAGGGCAATTGAATTGTTAGGTCTAATACATACTAATGTATGTGGACCTATGTCAACTCAGGCCAGAGGTGGGTATTCTTATTTCATCACTTTTATTGATGATTTATCAAGGTTTGGTCATGTGTATCTTTTAAAACATAAGTTCGAAGCCTTTAATAAGTTTAAAGAATATCAGAGTATGGTTGAAAAACAAACTTGATTTAGTATTAAAGCTCTTCGGTCTGATCGAGGAGGTGAATACTTATCTGGTGAGTTTCTAAACCATCTCAAGGATAAAGGAATTATATCTAAATGGACCTCTCCTTATACACCCCAGTTAAATAGAGTGGCAGAAAGAAGAAATCGTACCTTGTTAGACATGGTGAGGTCAATGATGAGCTTCATAGATCTTCCTACTTTCTTCTGGGGACATTCTCTAGATACTGCTGCATATATATTAAATAGGGTTCTATCTAAATTAGTGAATAGGACTCCATATGAATTATGGAATGGCAAAAGACCAAATCTTAAGTATTTGAAGATTTGGGGTTGCCATGCTTATGTCAAGAATACCTTTGGACATAAGCTAAGTGCAAGGGCAGATAAATGCAGGTTTGTTGGTTATTCAAAAGATGGTGTTGGATACCTCTTTTATAATGCTGCTGAACAAAAGATAATTGTCAGTAGGCATGCTACATTCTTGGAACAAGAGTTTATCCAAGAAGGATGTAGTGATTCTTCACTTGAGTTATGTGAAGAACATAACCAACAAACAGGTGAACGTTCAAGGGAAGTTCCTCAGCCAGAGGTTCTTATGGATCAAGAATAACCACAACACACACTTCCTCTCCGAAGGTCAGAGAGGGTGCGGGGAGCACCTCTCATATATGGTTTTGTCATCGGGGATGATAATGAAGCTAATATCATACAGGATGATGATCCTGTGACCTATTCGAAAGCTGTCAAGAGTAGAGACTCTAACAAATGGCTTGGCACCATGAAATCTAAAATGGACTCCATTTATTCCAATCAGGTTTGGACTTTGGTAGATCCACCTGAAGGAATTAACCCAATAGGGTTTAAATGGGTCTTCAAGAAGAAAATTGGAGCAGATGGTCAAGTTGAGACCTACAAGGCTAGATGGGTAGCAAAAGGTTTCAGACAAAAACATGGTGTAGACTATGATGAAAGCTTTTCTCCAGTAGTCATGCTCAAGTCCATTCAGATACTGCTTGCCATAGCAACATACCATGACTATGAGATCTGGTAGATGGATGTAAAGATTGCTTTCCTTAATGAAAACCTTGAGGAAGAAGTCTATATGTCACAGCTAGAGGGTTTTGTCTCAAGTTTGATACTAAATTAGGTATGCAAATTAAAGAAGTCCATTTATGGACTTAAGCAAGCATCGAGGAGTTGGAACATCCATTTTGATGAAATAATCAAAGGATTTGGTTTTGTCAAAAATGTGGATGAACCATGTGTGTACAAGAAGACAAGTGGGAGCGCACTTGTTTTCTTGATTTTGTATGTGGATGACATACTGATCATTGAGAATGATATCCCAATGTTGCAGTTGGTTAAAACTTGGCTATCATCAAAGTTTTCCATGAAAGATTTGGGAGAAGCATCCTATATACTAGGTATAAGGATCTACAGAGATAGATCTAAAAGGATTCCAGGCTTATCCCATGTATAAGGATCAACATGTATGGAAGTAAGAAAGGTTACCTGCCTCTAAGTCAAGGCATACATCTCTCTAAGAAATTGTCTCCTAAGACATTAGAAGAAAGAGAGAGGATGGCTATGATTCCTTATACTTCGGCTATAGGATCAATAATGTATACCATGTTATGTACCAGGCCTGATATCGCATATGCCTTGGGCATAGTGCGCAGGTTTCAGGCAGATCCTGGGGAGGATCATTGGAAAGCTGTGAAAAATATTCTTAAGTACCTAAGAAGGACTAAAGATATTTTTCTAGTATATGGAGGTTCTGAGTTAAAACTAGAAGGTTATATAGATTCTAGTTTTCAAACAGATCTAGATGATAGCAAATCCACATCAGGGTATGTTTTCACCCTGAATGGTGGTGTAGTGAGTTAGAAAAGTACAAAGTAGCCAACAATAGTTGACTCGATCATTGAGGTAGAGTACATAGCTGCTAGTGAAGTGATGAAGGATGCTGTTTGGATGAAGAAATTCATCATAGAATTGGGTGGGTTGTTGATATACAACAGCCAATGCCATTATATTGTGATAACACTAGGGCTATTGCACAAGCTAAGGACCAAGGTCTGATCACAAGTCCAAGAACATTTTAAGACGGTTCCACCTCATTCGAGAGATCATTGAAAGACAAGATGTTAGCATTGAACGAGTTGACATAAAGAACAATATAGCAGACCCATTCACTAAAGCATTAGCCAAGCAGCAGTTAGATCGTCACTTAGATTGTATGGCCATAAAATACAAGGATGATTAGCATTAGTGCAAGTGGGAGTTTGATAGAAAAGTGCCCTAAGATCAATCATTATAAGGGCCTTTATGTAAACTTCCAGCTCATGTATGACATATTTTTCATATTAATAAAAGGCATTTGATTCATCATATACTGCTGTGTCATGTTTTTGTTAATTATGATAAACCTCATAGAATAGGGCAATGGAATTAGGGTTATGATAAAATAATAGTGAGACCTAATTCTTATAAACCCTAATCTAGAATATTCCTAGTCATTGGACCATCGATTCGGGAATCGATGAATCCGGAAAGACTAGCTTATCCTATGTATGCTTAGTTGATGAGGGTGGTTGATCTTACAACCACTTATGTAGAGACACTAATACAAGGATAAAGGTGCTCATCAGGGTATGAGTACATTGGACTGATCCGCACTGGGACTATATTTTGAAAATCTTACTACTTATCAAAAGATAGATCCTAGAGTAGAAGTTGTGCATGTGATCTTTAGACCTGAGGTCACCATGGTTCCTTGTGCACACTAAGCCATACTTTGGTTCATACTCATTCATGCCATTGTGACATGTACGGGGTGTTCTGGATATGGTGGAAGGTGTACGAAGGATGTCAGTGGACCAACAAGGAATTGATCTTTCCTAGTAAGAGGAATTGTTATCCAATGCAATCTCTTCGATGAGTGACTCAAGGAGCCTTTGAACGAAGCAGGATAAGGTTAGAATTGGTTTCTGATCAGTCATCAGTGAGTCTTCATGATCGAGATGTGATTCAACTTGATTAAGTGTTAGGGTTTGACATATATCCATACCTATCACTTAATCGGATAATGGGAGATCAAAAGATTGAATTGCACGGTAACTTACTACTGAAGGGTACTTTGATAATTTTTACCAAATTCCTCATCTTTTGGGTAGGTATAACACATTGCTAGATATCAATCTTATCTTATAGGTTTTCATGAACCAATTGATTTGGTTTCATGAGTCAATTCGATGTGTGATTCAAATTGGATAATTGGTGAGCCAATTTGACCTAATTAGGTCAATCGGGTTCGATCGGATTGAATCGGCTCAAACCTAAATCTACTACTGGCTAGATATGGAATCCAATGAGTCACACACATTAGGGAGTCATCCTAGGAACTCAATTGACATTTAATTAAGGTCAAGGGATCCTAATTAGTTTGCCAGATTGCACACTAGCATGTATAGGCTGACCTAATCTCCTAACCCACTTGAATTGGGTCTGGAAGGTTGCTAAATGGACTAACCAGTTAATGGGAGACCTAGATTGGGTTGAGTCCTAAGTGGGACGAATTTATCAGATTTTATCTAATATTTTCTGGACATTTTATGAACCATATATGAAGAGCCAAAAGGCTTGGGACTCTTAACACCTAAGTGACACCTTTGCATTCAAAAGGGTGCACAAGGACCAATTGACCTCCAATCTGAAAACAAATTATATGGTTAGAAAGTAGACTTAATGCCCTTTCATATGACACCCATATTGCATATACTTTGACGAGGTCAAAGATGTCATATGGCATGGAGAAGTTATCACAAAGTGAAGAGTCGCATCTCTTCACTTTGGCGCTAATTCAAGTAAGCAGAGTCATGTCCCTTGGCTTCATTTTAATCGAAAATGCTAAGTGGCAAAGGAAGAAGTTGGATAAAAAATTGAAGGGACTTGAATCAGGTTGTTGGTGCATAAAGGGACATGGTGTTTCAAGATAAGACTCCTTCTTAGTGAAGGATCTTATTTGATCTGTGTTTGGACAGATCAAAGGTTGATAAGTAGGCTTATCTGGCGCCTCCCCCTCTCCTCTAAATAGCCATCGATATTTGTTCTGATGGGATCATATTTTGGTTTCTTTCTTACGCTCTTACATATATCCACCTTGTCTCTTCCTTCCCTTGTTAGAACATAGGTCTTTCTTTAAGACATGTCCGCCATTTTAAGACAAGGATTTAGGAAGAGAATTAAGAAGTGATAGAAAAAGAGAAGAGAGATTTTGGAGAGGGCTTAGGAAGAGAATTAAGAAGTCCGCCATTTTAAGACAAGGATTTAGGAAGAGAATTAAGAAGTGATAGAAAAAGAGAAGAGAGATTTTGGAGAGGGCTTAGAGTGCTCTATTGGAGGGCGAAGGTCTAAGCAAGGAAGGAGAGGCTGCTGAAGGAAGAAAGTCCATCGGAAGAGTTCCAATTGATCAAGCAACTTAGAAGGGAGAGGTTCCTAGGTTTGATTTCTATGTGGATCACCGTTGGAGGGCTTGCACTTGTGAGCCTCGTGGAAAGGATTGGATTTCAGCGATCCAGGTATATTTTTCAAACTCCATTTATGTTTCATTAATTGGTATTGCATAAGGGGTTCGTGGGATTATGGTTTTTTAGCCAATTAGGGTTTCATGCTTTGAATTTTTTGTTTTGAAATTCACTTCCTCATGCTGCATGATTCCCGGCACCCTAGGAGAATTCCCATCAATTAGAAACCACTTCTAATCTCATCCTGCTTTGATCAAAGACTCCTTGAGTCATCAATCGAAGAGATCTCTTGGGATAACAATTCCTCCTACCAGGAATAATCGATTCCTTGTTGGTCCACTCATATCCTTTGTACACCTTCCACCATATGCGAGAACACCCCGTACATAACCTATTGTCGTGAATGAGTATGAACCAAAACATGGCTTAGTGTGCACAAGGAACCATGGTGATCTCAGGTCTAAAGATCACATGTACAACTCCTACTTCAAGATCTATCTTTTGACAAGTAATAAGACTTCCATAAGATAATCTCAATGCGGATCAGTTCAGTGAACTCATACTCTAATAGAGCACCCTTAACCTTGTATTAATGTCTCTACACAAGTGGCTGCGAGACCAACAACCCTCTTATCAGAGCATACATATCATAAGCTAGTCTTTCCAAAATTATCGATCCTTGAACCGATGGTCCATCGACTAGGAATATTTTAGGTTATAGTTTAAATGAACTTAGGTCTCACTGTCTTGATATCCATCATCTTCATGCGGTCAGCTCGAGTTAATTTCCAATAAAAACTTTAACTCTTCTCTAGAATTCATCTAGCAACTCTTCAACACTTAAAACTCTTCCCAACTCAACTAATAACAAATTCTAAAGAAATTTAAGCTTGAAAAACACATAAAAGTAACCCTTTTTCATGAATATTACATCAATCTTTCTTTGGGTTCTTCTTTACAAGAAACATTTACAATGCAATACATAACATATAATAAGGTTGTAGGAGTTGCAATTGGGCATTAAGATCATCCTACAAAAATTTGTAATGCACTTGAAGAGTTGTTAGTAAGATAAATACATACTCCAATATTTTTTTATCATCAAAATCACTCAAGGGGTCAACAATCTCCCCCTTTTTGAGGATGACAAAAACCGGGCATGGAAAAACTTTATAATTACATGAATAAATATATTTGGAAATAAATATTTACATGTATGCGCTGTATACTAAGAATGTATTTGAAATCAATGTATCAAAGCTTGCATATAGACAATGTATCGGAGCTTTTGAAATAAGTTCAATATGTATCATAATAAACACTTATCAAAAGTTATTTTTGTCTAAAATGTATTAGACTTTTGGGTTCGCAAAAGGTATCAGGTATTGAGAAATTAACAAATGCTTATAGCAAGTTCTAAATAGAGCAAATTTGCAAATATTTGAGAGCAAATGTAAATGAATTCAAGCCATTAAACAAATTTTTCTCCCCCTTGTTGTATGTTCTTAAAAACTTTTTGAAACAACATGATGTTCATTAAAAAAAACATACTTTTTCATTTGTTTCTTTTGCCAATTTTCCATGCATACATTAACAATACCATTCTCCCCATTTTTGTCAATAACCAAAAAGGTATTCAATTAAAATCAATCTCCCCCTTTGATAAGTACAATAATCTTGATTTTTGAAATAGAAAGAGAAGATTATCAAGATTGTTTGAGATAATTTCATTTTTCCAAAGAAATTTTGATAATATAATTTAAAAATCATTATCACATTCCACAAATCACATTACAAACAAAATAAGAAGTAATAAAGGAGATATTTTCATTTCTTTCAAAATGTTCAATATAGCTTACAAAAGTTTGAAAGCAGAAATACGAACATTAGCCTAGTCACTATCACTAGGCTCTTTTATAATAGGTTCTACCTTAATGGGTTCAGATTTACCTAGCCAAGATTTAGGTATACTAGAAGGTCCTCAAGTGCTAGTGGATGTTTCAGGTGGTGGTCTGGAAGAGATAGGTTCTGGGTCAAATAAAGCAAGAGGAACAAAAAGGTGGTGGCTGTAAAAATTAAGGTGGAGGCTGTCTAAAGTGTGGTGTAGGCTATCTAGGATGAGGTGCAGGCTGACTAGGATGAGGTGCAGGCTGACTAGCTGTAGGTCTAGCTGCTCCAAGAGCCTGAATGTCTGAAGATAGCCTAGCTAGAAATACCCACATTATGCTCAGCTCGGTCTGAATCTTCTTGTTTCCTTCTTGAAGAGCAATGATCTCACTAGCCTGAGCTTTAGTAAAAGCCTCTACTGATCCTCTCATTCTTCCAAACTCTGCTCTAAGAATTTCCACTCCTTTTGTGTAATCATCATCCATCTTCCTACTTTGCTCAATAGATCCCATCCTATAGCTCATCTCACATAATTCTGATATGAACTCCTTAATACTTTGAGCTACAGTCTGTCGGATGTCATTTGATGCTGTCTTGAGGGAGTATGATAGTGCTTGTATATCAATCAATGGCTGTGGTCTGCCAGTCTCAACACTGTCTACCCTAGAGTGCAGCTATCTAATCTCACCACAGATCTCCTAAAGTTTGGTGTCGACTATTTGACGAAGCTTGCAAAACATCGAACCAATGGAGCTAGTCAGAGTCTTAGATAGCTGTCTCATCTACTGGGCAAAGAATGCATGAGACACTAAAGGTCCATGAGTATCAGCAGATGGTCTCAAGGTATCAGTAGATGGACCAGAAGCAGGTGTAGTAGACACTGCAGGTGCCGGCCCTAGAGGTACAGGTACTGAAGTAGTGGAGATGCTGGTGCTGCGGGAGATGCTGCTATTGGTGGAGATTCTGGTGCTGGTGGAGATCCTGGGGAAGTCTTAGGACTCCCTCTCTATGCTCTAGCTCCTCAACATCAGTAACAGTAAGCTCAGTAGTAGTCCCAATCTCCTTAGGTATAGAAGGCTCTACAACAGCAGTAGTAGTAGTCTCCTCAAGTGTAGAAGGCTAAGCTACAGTCCTAATCTCCTCTGGTAGCTCTTTATCATCATCTGATGATGCTCCAGCCCTCTGATCTGATCCCTTCTTCAACCAAGCCCCTTCAACCTGATCATATGTTGAAGTGATTTAGCTGAATAGGTATCAATGTGATGTAACAACCTGCTATCCTTTCCATCAAGCTCAATACTGAAATGGCAAAAAATGAGTGTAAAGGCCATACCATAGGGTAAACATGCCTTGTTCTTTCTAACTACATCTCTTATTTGAGTCAGCATAATGTATGGGAGATTGAGGGCCTCCCCATCAATCATATATCTCATGAACACCAAATCTCTCTCGCTAACCTAGTAAAATCTACTAGTGTGAGGCAAAAATTTTCTGCTAACAATGTTATGAAGTAGCCTCATCTCTAGGGAAAGGACAGTAGCCTTTATATTAGAATTTTCATCCACAGTATTGTTTTCTAAGATCAGCCTCGAAGATCTTTATCTTTCCCTTATAACCAGATGGTAGCTTCCATTATTTGGCATTTGGAGAACTTGGCTCAGACATTCTTCATTCACAGTCACTCTAACCCCTTTAATAGATAAAGTAACTCCATTTTCTTCTAGGATTAGGTGTTCATAGAAAGATTTGACTAGGCTAGGGTATGTAGGCAAATCCAAAGTGTAGAAAATTTCCCAGCCCTGAGATTCTTCCAATTACCAATCCAAAAACACTGGTTTTCTAAAAATGTGAAATTAATTTTCCTACCAAAAGTTACGGATTGGTTCCCCATCAGAATGATCAGTCAAGGCTGTACTGGGGATGGATTCCAGTCTTCCTGTTCTTCCGCTTCCTTAGCCCGAGTCGGCTCTTCTTGTCGTCTCTTTGTTCTTCTTTCTCTTTCAATAGGATGCTCAGCTCGTCGAGATCTCTTACCAACAGCCATCTTTGAAGCCATTTGCACCAATTATGTTTGGATACAATGGATTTTGGGAGAATGTAGGGTAGGAGTTTGAGATTCTAAGCTTGGAAAGAATGAATAAGAACTTTGCTAGGGTTTGAATGATCTTATGGCTCTAAGAAGGGTTCTATGATTTTTTATATAAAAATGCTTAACCCGCAATTCGAGTCGGCTTGACTTAAGCACTGTAGCTCGAGTCGACTCGAACCAAAACTACATAAAAGGTTCCAAACAATTCAAAAATGGTCTCAAATGAAAGGTATACACTAAGAGAAATGGTCATTATCCTTAATTTGATGTTAGAGGCTTTCTAGATAGTCTTTCCTTAATTTTGAAGAGTTTAGATCAAGTTTTCTAAAAAGGGTCACATAGACCTAATTCACCTCTAATCAATTGAAATCTATCTAGGTTAAGAGGTTTAGTGAAAGTATTAGCAAGTTGATTTTCAGTATGAACAAATTCAAGCACAATATCACCATTCAAAATATGATCCCTAATAAAATGAAGTCTAATCTCTATATGCTTTGTTCTAAAATGTTGAATTGAATTTTTATACAAATTAATAGTACTTGTGTTATCACATTTGATAGGAATTTTGGATTGTGTAAAACCAAAGTCTTCTAGTTGTTGTTTAATCTAAAGCACTTATGCACAATAACTCCCAGTAGCTACATACTCTGCCTCAGCAATAGATAGTGCTATAGAGTTTTGTTTCTTGTAGTACCATGAGATTAAATTAAATCCTAAAAAATGGCATGTACCACTAGTGATTTTTCTATCTATTTTGCATCCAACATAATCATCATCCAAAAAACTAATTAAATTCAATGAAGATTGCTTTGAATACTATAGAGCTAAATTACTTGTTCCTCTTAGATATTTTATGATTCTTTTTACTGTAAGCATATGTGATTCTTTAGGATTAGATTAAAATGTAGCACAAACACATACGCTAACAAGATATCAGGTCTACTGCTATTAAGTACAATAGTGATCCGATCATACCTCGATAGAGCTTTTGATCAATGTTGTTGCCATCTTCATCTTTATCTAATCTATAGGTAGGACTTATGGGTGTGCTTGCTTCTTTTCTTGTCACCATACCAAACTTCTTGATGATTTCTTTGATGTATTTGGCTTGATTTATGAAGATCCCTTCCTTTGTTTGTTTTACTTGAAGTCCAAGGAAGAAATTTAGTTCATCCATTAGATTCATTTCAAACTCACCCTTCATCAACTCAGCAAATTCTTTACAATGAGTTTCATTAGTTGTACCAAATATAATATCATCAACATAAATTTGTACAACTAACATATCATTATTTTTCTTTTTGATAAATAAAGTTTTATCAATATTTCCTCTTGCAAAATCAATTTCAAGTAAGAATTTGCTCAATCTATCATACCAGGCTCTAGGTGCTTATTTGAGTCCATAAAATGCTTTATTGAGTTTAAAAACATGATTTGGAAGTGCATGACTTTCAAAACCTGGTGGCTATTCTATAAAAACTTGTTCTGAATAAAACCATTTAAAAATACACTTTTTATATCCATTTGGAAAAAATTGAAATTCATGTCACAAGCAAGTGCAAGTAGTAATCTTATGGCCTCTAGTCTTGCTACGGGTGCATGGGTTTCATCAAAGTCTATTCCTTCCTCTTACTTGTACCCTTTGACTACTAATCTAGCTTTGTTTCTAACTACATTACCTTGTTCATCTAGTTTGTTTCCATGGACCTATTTGGTTCCTATAATGGGATCGTCTGATGGTCTATCAACTAAAGTCCACACATTATTTCTTTGAAACTAGTTTAGTTCTTCATTTATGGCCATCATCCAGTTTGGGTCATTTTCAGCTTCTTCTAAACTATATGGCTCTATTTGTGATACAAATGCTAGGTAATCATGTGCATCTCTATGTGATGACCTAGTCCTAACACCTTAAGAGGGATCACTAATGATTAAATATCTTGGATGAGAAGTTACATAACTCCATTCTCTTGGTAGATTAGCCTGATCCTTACTTACCATTTCATCTCCTTCTTGAGTTGGTCTCTCTTGAATGCTCACATCGCCTATTTCATTTCCAGGTGTACTTGCATCATTATCACACACTCTTCTTTCTTGGAAGTTGAGGGGTTAGTTTCATCAAACATAACATGTACAGATTCTTCAACAGTTAGAGTTCTTTTATTAAATACTCTATATGCTTTGCTATGTATTGAATAACCAAGGTAATTTGCTTCATCGAATTTAGCATCAAATTTTTCTAGATTATCTTTTTCATTTTTCAGCATAAAGCATTTACAACCAAAAATATGAAAATAATTAATATTTGGTTTCTTTTCATTCCAAAGCTCATAAGGGGTTTTCTTGAAAAATTGGATGTATCAAAATACAGTTTAAAATATAACAAGCAGTGTTCATTACTTCTGCCCAAAAGTACCTTAGAAGAATGCCTTCACATAACATTTTTCGGGCCATCTCTTTCAAAGTCCTATTTTTTCTCTCTACAACATCATTTTGTTGTGGTGTTCTAGGAGCAGAGAAGTTGTGATCAATGCCATTTTCTGTGCAATAACCATCAAAAAATTGATTTTCAAATTCCGTGTTACGATCACTTCTAATAGAAATAATTGAAAGGTTTTTCTGGTTTAAAACTTTTTTGTGAAGTTTTCGAAAGACTTTAAAAGTTTCATCTTTATGTGCAATAAACAAGATCCATGTAAATCTTGAAAAATCATCTTTTATCATAAAAGCATATTTCATACCACCTAGGCTTGTGGTCCTAGTTGGTTCGAAAAAGTCCATGTGAAGTAGCTTAAGGGGTCTAGAAGTTGAAATCATATTTTCAGATTTAAAACTCTCCTTAGTTTGTTTACCCATTTTGCAAGCATTGCAAACATGTTCAAAATCAACCTTAAATTTGGGCAAACCTCTAACAAGATTCTTGGAAATCAATTTGGTAATAGTATGCATGCTAGCATGACCTAATCATCTATGCCAAAGTAAACAAGACTCCTTGGTCTTAGCATTCATTCCTACTAAACTAGAACTACTAGATATGGCTAGATCATTCAGATCTACTACATAGATATTTCCAAGTCTTTGTCCAATGAATTTGTTGCTAGAATCAAGTGAGTTTGTTACTATACACATAGATGATTCAAAGACAACCTTGAAGCCTTTATCACATAATTGACTAATACTTAACAAGTTATGCTTCAATTTATTTACTAGCAATACATTTTTGATAAAAGTAAAGGGGTTAATTTGATCTTACCAATACCGATTATTTTTCCTTTGCCATTATCTCCAAAGGTTACCAAACATCCTTCTTTCATCTTTAGGGTAATGAATTGATCCTTTGTCACCCGTCATATATCTTGAATAGCCACTATCGAGATACCAACTTTTTTTCATTTTTTGGGCTACAAGACATTCCTGCAAAATAATCAACAAGTTCTTTTAGGTACCCAAGCTACCTTGGATCCTTGCAGGTTCGCAGAGGTGGTTTCTTTAGGAATCCAAATCTTTCTAATTTTATTCTTTCTATTTCTATTTTTCTTTAACATATTGCATTGAAAAAATTTATGTCCAACCCCATGACATGCATAACAAACAATTCTAGTATTTTGAAAAGAAGTAAACTTAGAGGTTCTAGATGTAGAAGCTTATGATGCAAATGTAGAAACATGTGACACAAAAGCATTTTGAGAAATAGATTTCGGTACAAATGCTTTTGAAGATACAAATCTAGTAGTTGAAATTCTATTTGAATTCAAAGAATTATAACCGATTCCACCCTTGTTACTTGAAATTCTTTATTCTTTAAAAATCAACTCAAGCTTATTTGAACTTAAGGTAAGCTTTTCAACCAAAGGCTTGAGTTTTTCCATCTCCTTTTTTAAATCAAAATTTTCATCAACTAAAGCTTTGTTTTTCTCAAGATATAGATTTTTCTCAATTTCCAAAGCTTTGTTGTTTTTAGAAAAGACAGTTAATTCTTTTTACTATAATTTATTCTTTTCTAAAATCTCTTCCTTTTCATTTACTAAAGAATCATTAATGTTCTTTAAAGTTCTAATTTTTGTACCAGCCTTTTTAAACTTAGAAAGTAAATCATGGAATGCAGAATTCAGTTCATCAAAAGTAAATTCAGCTTGAGGTTCAAGTGACATTACCCCATCTTCGAGACCTATAAGACATAGATTGACAGTTTTTGTGGTCTCTTCCTCTTCTGTTGAAGTCGACTCCTCACTGTCACTCCAAGTTGCAACCATCACTTTCTTCTTCTTCTTCTTCAATATTTTTTTTAGTAAAGGATAATTGGGATGGATACACTCTGGTTTCTTATATTCATAATATGTGGGCATTTGTTCCTTCTCTTTTTCTCTTTCCTTGTCCTTACTGTGTTCACCTTTTTTGTGAAATTTTTTGAAGTACCTTCCCTACTTCTTTCCATAAATCATCTAAATCTTCTCACGACCATAGTTATATCTTCATCCTCTAAGTCATCTTTGGAAGAGGAGCAGTCATCTTCCGATTTCTCATCTAGTTTCTTTAATTTCGATGCTACTTTAAAGGCAATAGTTTTCTTCTTTTTCTAATCATCTTCAGTCCTATGCTGCATGGCCAGTTCATCTATGATGAGAGAACCCAGCAGTTCATCCAGAGTTAGTATGTTTAGATCTTTTGCTTCCTTGATGGCCGTTACTTTGGGGTCCCAATTGTCTGAAGTGATCTTAGAATCTTCTGTACTAAGTCAGCATTAGAATAAACCCTGTTAAGACTTTTCAAACCATTAATAATATCTGTAAATCATGAAAACATGGCAGAGATAGTTTCAGTTTGCTCCATCTTAAATAATTCATAGCTATGTACTAGAAGATTGATTTTTGAGGTCTTCACTTGGGAAGTTCCTTCATAGGTCACTTCGAGTTTATCCCAAATTTTTTTTGTAGATGAGCAAATAGAAATTCGATTGAACTCATTTGTGTCTAAAGCATAACATAGTAAGTTCATTGCTTTGGCATTCAATTCATCCATTTTCACATCGTGTTCATCCCAAACCTTTTAAGGTTTTTGGACATCCTCGCAATCAACTTTAATCATGGGTATTTGTGGACCCCTAGAATGACCTTTCATAATTGAAAATCAATAGCTTAAATGTATATCTTCATTCTAGCTTTCTAATAAGAGTAATTCATGCTAGTGAACAGTGGATGTCTGTTAGTGGATTGGCCTTTGGCCAAGGAAGTACTCATGGGATGAGCCATTAATCTTTACTCAAAATAAGTTCAGAGACTCTACTTCGATAGTAGTTGTTGCCCAGGTAGCTTTCCCAAGAGGGGGGTGAATTGAAAATTTAAAAAATTTAATCAAATATGTGCTCTTTTAAATCTACTTTAGTATGGAGGTGTTGTGTTTCAAATAATTAAGAGTGGAAGCAAGCACAAATAGAAAAAGGACAATGCAAATATAACAAATTTATAGTGATTCGAAGCACCGTCGCTTCTACGTCCACTATCCAAGATACCACTTTGGATTTTTTCTACATTCACCACCGGAATACATCGAATAGTTTTACCAAGCTCATAATCCAAAACCCAAAACTTGATTTTCAACAGGATCACCAAGAACCCACCACTTGGTTTTGAACAGGAACACCAGAAACCCAACTTGGTTTTGAACAGGATCACTAAGAACCCACCCTTGGTTTTGATCGGGCTCACAAAAAACCCTTACATTGTTAGTTTTAAAATGGGATCGCTAACAACCCACACTTGGTATTTAAACCGGGCTCACCAATAACCCACACTCATAAAGAGTTAAAAGAAAGTAAGCAACTAATGACAAACCCAAGTTGTCTGATAGTTGCAGTTGCAGCTTAAGAAAATCCTTCTTAAATGGGCTTTAATGCACTTCAATGGCTTCCTCTTCTTCCTCAATAAGTGCTTCAAGCTTCTGATTGGAGTTGGTGAGGACTTGAAGGCATACTTGAATGTTCTTCTTTGTGCACTCGAGCTCGTTTAATGTTCAATTAAGCATTAGCTTCTTCAAAGGTTATCCAAATCCCTCATTTATAGAGTCTTGTACTCTTCTTGGATGGATATAGTCATTGTAGACCGTTGGAACTTGACATTTGATCACTGGAGCACTTTTTGAATTCAAAAATGAAGTTCTGGAACTAGCCGTTACTTGCTTGGAATCGATGTTCGAGTCAGCTCGGATGCCTCGAGTCGGCTCGAATTCTCAAAGAGTTGATTCTTCACTCTAGTCAAGTCGGCTCACCATAATTGAGTCAGCTCGGATCCTCAATGTCGATGATTCCTTACTCTGGTTGAGTTGGCTTACCTCAGTCGAGTCAGCTCAGATTCACATGTCTTCAAAGTTGTACTTTAGAGGAGTCGGCTCTTCTTAGTAGAGTCGGCTCACCAGGCTGTTCTCTCAGAATAGGTTTTTCTTAAACTCTGGAGGAGTCAGCTTAGATGCCTGAAGGGTCGACTTGGATGCTTGACTGAATGATTGAGTCAGCTCGGACTACTTATAATTCAAGAAATGATGCTCTAGGCGAGTCATCTCGGATCTCTGCATGCCAGAATCCTTCAACAGTGCCATGGATTAGAGTCGACTCTCTTCATGCGAGTCGGCTCGACTGAATTACCAATAAAAACTTTAACCCTTCTGCAGAATTCATCTAGCAACTCTTCAATACTTAAAACTCTTCCCAACTAAACTAATAACAAATTCTAAAGAAATCTAAGCTTGAAAAACACATAGAAGTAACCCTTTTTCAAGAATATTACATCAATCTTTCTTTGGGTTCTTCTTTACATGAAACATTTACAATGCAACACATAACATATAACAAGGTTGTAGGGGTTGCAATTGGGCATTAAGATCATCCTAAAAAACTTGTAATGTACTGAAGAGTTGGTAGTAAGACAAGCACATGCTCCAATATTTTGTTATCATCAAAATCACTCAATGGGTCAACAATCTCTCCCTTTTTTATGATGACAAAACACCAGGCATAGAAAAGCTTTACAATTACATGTATAAATATATTTGAAAGTAAATATTAACATGTATAAGCTATATACTAAGAATGTATTTGAAATCAATGTATCAGAGCTTGCACATAGACAATGTATCAGAGCTTTTGAAACAAGTTCAATATGTATCATAATAAACACTTATCAAAAGCTATTTTTATCTAAAATGTATTAGAGTTTTAGGTTGGCAAAAGGTATCAGATCTTGAGATATTATCAAATGCTTGTAATAAGTTCTAAACAAAGCAAATTTGCAAATATTTGAGAGCAAATGTAAATGAATTCAAGCCATTCAACAAATTTTCCCCCCCTTGTTGTATGTTCTTAAAAAAAACTTTGAAACAACATGATGTTCATTAAAAAAAACATTCTTTTTCATTTGTTTCTTCTGCCAATTTTCCATGCATACATTAACAATACCATTCTCTCCTTTTGTGTCTATAATAAAAAAGGTATTCAATTAAAATCAATATCCCCCTTTTTTAAGTACACAAATCTTGATTTTTGAAATAGAAAGAAAAGATTATCATGATTGTTTGAGATAATTTTACTTTTCCAAAGAAATTTTGATAATCTAATTTAAAACTAATTATCACATTCCACAAATCACATTACAAACACAATAAGAAGTAATAAAGGAGATATTTTCATTTCTTTCAAAATGTTCAATACAGCTTATAAAAGTTTGAAAGCAGAAATACAAACATTAGTCTAGTCACTATCACTAAGCTCTTCTATAATAGGTTCTACGTTAATTGATGAGGGACAAGATTCTAATATGATGTAGGATGATATGCAAGGGATGAACATAAAAAAAATTAGATTAAAGCAAGCAAATATTTTTAGATTTTTCTTATGATTTTATTCTTAAAACTAGACAAGATTATGTTAGGGTTATCCTGTATCAATTAGCATCTTACCCACATGCTAGATTAATCAAAGAGAAAAGACAATCAGGATCCTAGGTCTAAAAAGGCCTATTAGGAGCATGTTCAATCTTCAAAAAAATCAAAAAAGTGAGATGGGAATTAGGTTTGGCATACCAAGCAATCATTTCTATTTGCTATAAAAGAGATCGCTCCACTCAGATCGGCAACTGAATGATCCTGTCACTTTCCCGCGAATCCGTCGGCTTTTTATTAGCTTTGTTTAAGGGCAAAGAAGACATCATCAAGAGGCCGTGGTACCGGAGGGATCCTGCAAACATCAAGGGTTAGTGATGTAGAATATGAGAAAAATACTAAACAGAATGGAAAGAAGAAGGTCAGGCATAAGAGAGGTTGCAGGGGCTGGCCACTTTTGATGAAGCTTTGGGCATCTGTATGTTGGAGAGGGCTGATGGTGGGCGTCTTAGGGCTCTTGCTTGGATGGACAAAGGCTAGGGTTTAGTAAGAAGAAAAAAGAACAAGTCTCACACACACTTCCAAAGAACATAAATTGTCACAAGAAAAATTCACCAAAGTTTTAATTCATGAAAAGTGATTGTTTTTACAAGAGGGGGAGTGGGTGGGTATTTATAGCTTCACCCAGGTCCTCTCCTTATTAGGATTGGATTCCTCTCCTTGTTAGGATTGGATTACAAGGTTTGAGTAAGAAGAGGATTACAAATTTTAATAGGAAGACGATTACAATTCCTTGTTTACTTGGGAGAAGAATATTCTCTTTTGACCTGGTCTTCTCTTAGGCCTCCTTGGACTTGGTCAAAGGGTCTCCTCTTGGGCTTGGACTGCTTCACTCCTTGTTGGGCTGGGATGACATGTTCTTTGTCTGATAAAAGGCTTAGGACAGGGGCGCCACAGGAATGGGCCAGGGAGGGGTGCCAACTGCTTTGGGCCTTGGACTGGGGTGCCAAGGCTAGGGATCTAGGGTGCCACTTCTTCATGAGCTTCTAGACTGTGGTTCCTGGGAGAAGGAATATCTTTTGGGCTGCCTCGTATCTTCAAGTGTGTAGGCTCCATGGGCTTGGGCGGCATGAAAGGTCCAGTAGGGTGCAGTTGCAAGGTCTCCAGCTCCTGGGTGAGGCCTTATAAAACTCATGGTCTAGGGATCCTCTCCTTTTGTACATGAAAATTATAGGACTCAAGTAAACTCAACTTATAAATAGACTCAAGTAATAGGACTCAATAAATTCAACTTATTATAAAACTTTGCTCACTTTGATATAAGTGACATAGAACTAGTGAATTACAAGACTCAGAATCCTATTACATGATTTAGCAAAAATTGATCAACACATGACTTAGAGAATAAAGTGAAGCTTGAAGTCTATGTTTGAACTGATGTCCCCATCAATTCTCCCGGGATGGGAGGAACTCGACCCTATCGAGTAAGAAGGTCGATCTGGCTCAGGTATTGCTCTAATGGGTCTGGGTTGAGGCATTGCAGATCCTTCGAGTGATCCACAAAATCTCAGATCTCGATCGGCCTTGCCAACGAACTAAGTGACATGGAAACCTTTTATCTGGGTTCTAGTGGCTTAGTTATCCAGGATATGCTCAATCATTCCTCGCATAGGTTAATTTGATGTGGACACTCAGGGTTTGGTTCGCTCTCAAAGAAAAGGGTTAGGCTCAATAGACTCACTGGGTATCATTGCTGGCTCCCTATACTCAACTAAGTCTGAGATATTGAAGGTTGAGCTTAATGCCTAATTAGGTAACTCAGGCACTAGGTCCAACTTTCTTTATCACTTTGATGGATCCAGCTCCACGGGTATGTAGCCTAATTATCACAAGATTTCCTAGCAAACTCTTAGACTCTTTTCAGAAATTAACCATGTTTTATAAAAATCATTGCTCACATTAATCTGATGATTAATTCCTCATGCAAATCTCTAATCATGCAGTGCAAATGACGTAGACTAATGACATGCAAGTAAAACACCTAATACAGGCAAACAAAAGACTAAACCCTAAACCACAACTATGGGTTTGACCCTTTGGTCAGGTGGGTGACATGCAGAAGAAAATGGTGCATGGGCTCCTACTAGATGCCATAGGATCCTCCAAAAGTAAGATGCAAACATGATATGCTCATGAATGAATGTAGTATGCAAACTTCTATAAAATGCAATCTAATAGTGAGAAAAATATAAGAAGTCTCAGGAAAGGATAGAAAATAAGAGATGGGTTCAGGGTTAGTCTGGTAGGGTAATAAATAAGAAGATGGTTCAGGGTTAATCCGAAAGAGTAGAATATAAGGGGTTTGAGGGATAAGTCCTAGACTAATGAAGTTGACCTTATGGGGTTGGTGTATACCTACAGGGTTTGCATAATGGAAAAATGGGTCACTAATCTCAAGAAAGAGATCAATTGGTGTCAAAGGAATGACTTCATCCTGAGGGTACTAGTTTAAAGAGATCAAGTCCTTAATAAACTTTTTTGGCTCATGAAATTCAAGACTGGACTCTATAATTGGACTTTATTCTAGTGGCTCCTCAGGTAAGATTTTAATAGTAGCATTTGGGTTCTCTTCCTCTAACTGGTCATCCACTACAGCTTGGATGTGGTCAGGGTTAGCTAACTCTATATTGGCTTCAATTAGGATATGGTCAGGGTTAGCTAATTCTAAGTTGGCTTCTACCTGGGTATCTACTGGGTCAACTAATTCTAGGTCATCTATAGGTAACTCCTCTTCTTCCTTATATTCGTCTATTAAGCTCACATTAGCTTTATGCACTTCCTCTTCAATATCATTCTTGTGAACCAATGGGGTGGTTGGAGGGGTTTGGCTAAGAGAAAACTGGCTAGTGTCTGGGATGGCTGGGGTGGGTCGACTAAGGTGTTCCTAACTAATACTAGGCTCATATCTAGGGGTATTGGTCCTATGGGGTTCAGGCTGACTAGGGAAAACCTGACTGGCACTAGACTGATACCTAGGGGTTATGGGTTCATAGGATCTGGAATCAGAAGACCTGTGTTCATAGATCTAGATTCATAAGACCTGGGTTCATAGGAGTTAGGGTCATAGGGTCAGGGTGCATAAGATCAAGGTTCAAGCAAAACTGATGCAGGGTATAGTGAAGGGTACTTCTCTCTAAGTCTGTTTCTCACGGCCTTCGATGTGGCTATGGGGATCAATCCTTTTTGTCTAGTCACCCCCTCGAAATACAGAGCTATGCCTCCTTCCCAATCAAGATAATCCTCAAAATCAAGATCCTGGTCTATGAAGTCATAATTAAGCCTCCTATGATTAGAATCCTAGATTTGGTTAGGGTATAGGGCCCTCCTAGGGTTGGACTCTAAGTATGGGTCATGGTATTGGGCTCCCCTTGGGTTATGAGAGGTGGAACAGGGTGACTCAGGATCAGGTTCAGTATTGGACTCTTGGGTTCTTTCTATGGTTCCTAATAAGTTCTCTACTATGTCAAGCCTGGTGGTTAATTGGTCAAATCTATTGGTTGCTTGCGCATTTGATTGGGTCATTTGGTTGATCTAAGTGGTCAACTGGGCAAGCTAGTTTTGGGTTTGGGTATTTGATTGGTTCATCTGGGTATTGGATTGGTCAAACATGAGGTTCATCTGGGCTAACTGATTTTGGATTAGGTCAAACCGTTCAATCAAGGTTTTTATGAAAATCTCTAGATAGGGGTCCATGGTTGAGCTGGGTTGGGGTTTAGACTGTTGATATTTAGTTCCTAACCTAGTGGTCATGCAATCAATCAAACAAGTTGGTATGATGCAGTCAAGCACACAATGGTTATTATGGATTAAAGTTTGCTAGACCTATAGCTAAAACTAAATGGGTCAACTCACTTACACTTAACTCAACAACTAACCCTTCCACTGGCCAAGTAAGAGGTGGGGTGGTGGGAGGCTCCCCCTACCTGTAACAAGGTCCTAATTAAAAACCACCAGTCCACTTAGGGCATTTGCCTCTGGACTTCTAGCCTGAGATACCAGTTTTCAGTAATAGCTAGTGAATTAGGTGCACTAGTTGGCCCACACAATTCGGACCCGATCTGTTGGTGTCACCTAGCTCTCTAGAGCAGATTAAGTCTAATTAATTTTAATTAAGGCTTGGGTTTGGATGATGGTAGTTGTTTTGGGCCCAGAAGAAGTAATGACCTCCTGGCCTGATCTAAGATAGAGAAATGCCCTTAAGATTAGTTTGAGAAGATGAAGAACATTCGATGGTCCTAATGCAATCTAACAACAATAATTTTTTTTTTTTTTTGTCTTTTTATGAGATCACAAGTTAGGTTTAAGTTGATTAAGTTAGCAAACAAAATTTGGCTTGGGATTTGAGGGGTTTGGCAGTTGATTAGGTTAGGTTCAGTCAGATTTGCAGAAATAACAGAATCAAAAAATTAGGGTTCGGTTTGATGCGGAATTTGACAAGGTTTTTGATGCATAAAAAATCTAAAAAATTACATAACAGAGGATGGATGGCGATGATGATCCCTACCAAATCTTATGCTGAGAAGAAATCTGATGATGATGCAACTTCTAGGGTTTTTTGGACTGTGTGAAGAAAACTTGGGATTTCGGTTAGGGTTTCTAAGATGCCAAATTTTAGAACCTTTTAGTTTCTGCAAAGATAATTAAAAATTATGGCAATTATCAAGACAAAATAGAGGACACTTCATATAAATTTCAGAGCAAAATAAAATTCCTAGATGGACGAAATTGACTGAAACCTAGACCCCTAATGCAGAAGACAGGATGCAGAAAATCATAGATGATTTTTTTTGGTGTTGTTGATGAAGATGCAACTATCCTAAACTAGCTCTGATACCAAAATTGATGAGGGACGAGATTCTAATATGATGCAAGATGATATGCAAGGGATGAACATGAAGAAAATCGGATTAAAGCAATCAAATATTTTTAAATTTTTCTTATGGTTTTATTCATGAAACTAGACAAGATTATGTTAAGATTATCCTGTATCTATTAGCATCCTACCCACATGTTAGATTAATCAAAGAGAAAAGATAATCAGGATCCTAGGTCTAAGAAGGCCTATTAGGAGCATGTTCAATCTTCAAAAAATCAGAAAAAGTGAGATGGGAATTGGGTTTGGCATACCAGGCAATCATTTCTATTTGCTATAGAAGAGATTGCTCCACTCAGATCGGCAACTGGATATCCGATCACTTTCCCACGAATCTGTCGACTTTTTATCAGCTTTTTCTGAGGGCAAAGAAGACAACATCAAGAGGGCATGGTACCGAAGGGATCCTGCAAACATCAAGTGTTAGTGATGTAGAATATGAAAAAAATTTTAAACAGGATGGAAAGAAAAAGGTCAGGTGGAAGAGAGGTTGCTGGGGTTGGCGGCATTTGATGAAGCTTTGGGAATCTAGATCTTGGAGAGGGGTGATGGTGGGCGTCTTAGGGCTCTTGCTTGGATGGACAATGGCTAGGGTTTAGCAAGAATAAAAAGGAAAAAGTCTCACACACACATCCAAAGAACATAAATTGTCACAAGAAAAATTCATCGGAGTTTTAATTCATGAAAAGATATTATTTTTACAAGAGGGGGAGGGGGTGGGTATTTATAACTTTACCTAGGTCCTCTCCTTGTTAGGATTGGATTACAAGGTTTGAGTAGGAAGAGGATTACAAATTTTGATAGGAAGAGGATTACAATTCCTTGTTTACTTGGGAGAAAAATAATCTCTTTTGACTTGGTCTTCTCTTGGGCCTCCTTGGACTTGGTCAAAGGGTCTCCTTTTGGGCTTGTATGGCTTCACTCCTTGTTGGGCTGGGATGACACCTTCTTTGACTGATCGAAGGCCTGGGAGGGGGGCGCCAACATGAATGGGCCATGGAGGGGCGCCAACTGCTATGGGCCTTGGACTAGGGCTCCAAGGCTAGGTATCTAGGGTGCCACTTCTTCATGAGCTTCTGGGCTGGGGCACTTGGAAGAACGAATATTTCATGGGGTGCCTAGTATCTTCAAGTGTGTAGGCTTCATGGGCTTGGGCGGCATGAAAGGTCAAGTAGGGTGTAGTTGCAAGGTCTCCAGCTCCTGGGTGAGGCCTTATAAAACTCCTAGTCTAGGGATCCTCTCCTCTTATACTTGAAAATTATAGGACTCAAGTAAACTCAACTTACAAATGGACTCAAGTAACATGACTTAATGAATTCAACTTATTACAAAAGTTGGCTCACTTTGATATAAGTGACATAGAACTAGTGAATTACAAGACTAAAAATCCTATTACATTACTTAGCAAAAATTGACTAACACATGACTTAGAGAACAAAGTCAAGCTTCAAGTCTATGTCTGATCTAATGTTCCCATCATTAATGGGTTCAGATCTACCTAGCCAAGATTTAGGTATACTAGAAGGTCCTCTAGTGCTAGTGGATGTTTCAGGTGGTGGTCTGGAAGAGATGTTCTGGGTCAAATAAACTAGGAGGAACAAAAGGTGGTGGCTGTGAAGATTGAGGTGGAGGCTGTCTAAAGTGTGGTGGAGGCTATTTAGGATGAGGTGTAGGTTGACTAAGATGAGGTGCAGGCTGACTAGCTATAGGTCTAGCTACTCAAAGAGCTTGAATGTCTGAAGATAGCCTTGCTAGAAATACCCACATTATGCTCAGCTCGGTCTGAATCTTCTTGTTTTCTTCTTGAAGAGCAATGAGCTCACTAGCCTGAGCTTTAGTAAAAGCCCCTGCTAATCCTCTCATGCTTCCATACTCTGCCATAAAAATTCCACTCCCTTTGTGTAATCATCTTCCATCTTCCTGCTTTGCTCAATATATCCCATCCTATAGTTCATCTAACATAATTATGATCTAAATACCTCAATATTATGAGCTACAGTCTGTCGGATATCATCTGATGCTATCTTGAGGGAGTCTGATAGTGCCTGTATATCAATCTATGGCCGTGGTCTACCAGTTTCAACACTGTCTACCCTAGAGTGCAGCTATCTAATCCCACCAAAGATCTCCTCAAGTTTGGTATCGACTATTTGACGAAGCTCGCCAAACATCGAACCAATGGAGCTAGTTAGAGTCATAGATAGCTGTCTCATCTGCTGGGCAAAAAATGCATGAGACACTAAAGGTCCAGGAGTATCAGCAGATGGTCTCGAGGTTTCAATGGATGGACCAGGAGCAAGTGTAGTAAACATTGTAGGTGCGGGCACTGGAGGTATAGGTATTGAAGCAGGTGGAGATGCTGGTGCTGGTGGAGATCCTAGAGAAGTCCTAGGACTCCTCTCTCTATGCTCTAACTCCTCAGCATCAGTAATGGTAAGCTCAGCAATAGTCCCAATCTCCTTAGGTATAGATGGCTCAGCAGCAGCAGTAGTAGTAGTGTTCTCAAGTGTAGAAGGCTCGGCAATAGTCCCAATCTCCTCAGGTAGCTACTCCTCATCATCATTTGATGATGCTCCAGCCCTCTGATCCGATCCCTTCTTCAACCAAGCCCCATTAACCTGATGATAACCCATACGTTGATGTGATTTAGTTGAATAGGTATCAGTGTTATGTAACAACCTGCTGTCCTCCCCATCAAGCTCAACACCGAAATGTCTAAAAATGAGTGTGAAGGCCATACCATAGGATAAACATGCCTTGGCCTTCCTAACTGCGTCTCTCATTTGAGTCAACATAATGTATGGGAGATTGAGGGCCTCCCCCTCAATCATATATTTCATGAAGACCAAATCTCTCTCGCTAACCCAGTTAAATCAACCAGTGTGAGTCAAAAATATTATGCTAACAATGTTATGAAGTAGCCTCATCTCTATGGAAAGGACATTAGCCATTACATTAAAAATTTCATCCATAGTATTGGTTTCAAAGATCAGTCTCAAAGTCCTTTGTCTTTCCCTCATAACCAGATGGCAGCTTCCATTACTTAGCATTTGGAGAACTTGGCTCAGACATTCTTTATTCAAGTCACTCTAACCCCTTTAAAAGATGAAGTAACTCCATTTTCTTCTAGGGTTAGGTTTTCATAAAAAGATTTGACTAGGCTAGGGTATGCAGGCAAATCCAAAGTGCAGAAAAACTCCCAGCCCTAAGATTCTTCCAATTACCAATCTGGAAACCCTAGTTTTCTAAAAATGTGAAATTAATTTTCCTACCAGAAGTTACGAGTTGGTTCCCCATTATAATGATCGATCGAGGCTGCATGGGGATGGATTCTGGTCTTCTAGTTCTTCCACTTTATCAATCCGAGTCGGCTCTTCTTGTCGTCTCTTTGTTCTTCTTTCTCTTTCAATAGGATGCTCAGCTCGTCGGGATATCTTGCCAACAGCCATCTTCAAAGCCATTAGCACCAATTAGGTTTGGATACATAGGATTTTGAGAGAATGTAGGGTAGGAGTTTGAGATTCTAAGCTTGGAGAGAGTGGATAAGACCTTTGCTAGTGTTTGAATGAACCTACGGCTCTAAGAAGGGTTCTACAATTTTTTATATAAAAAATGCTTAACCTGCAATTCTGGTTGGCTCAACTTGAGCATTGTAGCTCGAGTTGACTCGAACCAAAACTTCATAAAAGGTTCCAAACAATTCAAAAATGGTCTCAAATGAAAGGTATACACTAAGAGAAATGGTCGTTATCCTTAATTTGATGTTAGAGGCTTTCTAGATCGTGTTTCCTTAGTTTTGAAGAGTTTAGGTCAAGTTTCCTAAAAAGGGTCACATAGACCTAATTCACCTCTAATCAATTGAAATCTATCTAGGTTAAGAGATTTAGTAAAAATATTAGTAAGTTGATTTTCAGTAGGAACAAATTCAAGCATAATATCACCATTCAAAACATCATCCCTAATAAAATGATGTCTAATCGCTATATACTGTGTTCTAGAATGCTAAATTGGATTTTTAGACAAATTAATAGTACTTGTGTTATCACATTTGATAGAAATTTTAGATTGTGTAACACCAAAGTCTTTTAGTTATTGTTTAATCCAAACCACTTGTGCACAATAACTCCCAACAGCTACATACTCTACCTCAACAGTAGATAGTGCTTCAAAGTTTTGTTTATTATAGTGCCCTGAGATTAAATTCAACCCTAGAAATTGGAATGTACCACTAGTGCTTTTTCTATTTATTTTGCATCCAACATAATCAGCATCCAAAAAACCAATTAAATTCAATGAAGATTGCTTTGAATACCATAGAGCTAAATTACTTGTTCCTCTTAGATATTTTATGATTCTTTTTATAGCAAGCATATATGATTCTTCAGGATTAGATTGAATCTAGTACAAACACATACACTGAACAAGATATCAGGTCTACTAGTAGTTAAGTATAACAGTGATCCGATCATACCTCGATAGAGCTTTTGATCAATGTTGTTGCCATCTTCATCTTTATTTAATCTACAAGTAGGACTCATAGGTGTGCTTGCTTTTTTGCTTGTCTCCATACCAAACTTCTTGATGATTTCTTTGATGTATTTGGCTTGGTTTATGAAGATCCCTTCCTTTGTTTGTTTCACTTGAAGTTCAAGGAAGTAATTTAGTTTACCCATTAGACTCATTTCAAACTCACCCTGCATCAACTCAGCAAATTCGCTACAAAGAGTTTCATTAGTTGCACCAAATATAATATCATCAACATAAATTTGTACAACTAACATATCATTATTTTTTTTTGATAAATAAAGTTTTATCAACATTTCCTCTTGCAAAATCATTTTAAAGTAAGAATTTGCTCAATATATCATACCAGGCTCTAGGTGCTTGTTTAAGTTCATACAATGCTTTATTGAGTTTAAAAACATGATTTGGAAAAGCATGACTTTCAAAACCTGGTAGCTGTTCTACAAAAACTTGTTCTGATATAAAACCATTTAAAAATATACATTTTACATCCATTTGAAAAAGTTTGAAATTTATGTTGCAAGCAAATGCAAGTAGTAATCTTATGGCCTCTAGTCTTGCAATGGGTGCATAGGTTTCATCAAAGTCTATTCCTTCATCTTGGTTGTATCCTTTGGCTACTAATCTAGCTTTGTTTCTGACTGCATTACCTTATTCATCTAGTTTATTTCTATAGACCCATTTGGATCCTAAAACGGGATAGTCTGATTGTCTATCAACTAAAGTCCACACATTATTTCTTTGAAACTGGTTTAGTTCTTCATGCATGGCCATCATCCAGTTTGGATCATTTTCAGCTTCTTCTAAACTATGTGGCTCTATTTGTGATACAAATGCTAGGTAATCACGTGCATCTCTATGTGATGTGGCTCTATTTGTGATACAAATGCTAGGTAATCACGTGCATCTCTATGTGATGACCTTGTCTTAACACCTTGAGAGGGATTACTAATGATTAAATATCTTGGATGAGAAGTTATATAACTCCATTCCCTTGGTAGATCAGCATGATCCTTACCATTTCTTCTCCTTCTTGAGTTGGTCTCTCTTGAATGCTTACATCGTCTATTTCATTTTCAAGTATACCTGCATCATTATCTATATACTCTTCTTTCTTGGAAGGTGAGGGGTTAGTTTCATCAAACATAACATGTACAGATTCTTGAACAGTTAGAGTTCTTTTATTAAATACTCTATATGCTTTGCTATGTATTGAATAACCAAGGTAATTTGCTTCATCGAATTTTGCATCAAGTTTTTCTAGATTATCTTTTTCATTTTTTAGCACAAAGCATTTACAACCAAAAACATAAAAATAATTAATATTTGGTTTCTTTTCATCCAAAGCTCATAAGTGTTTTTTTTTTAAAATTGGACGTATCAAAACACGGTTTAAAATATAACAAGCAGTGTTCACCATTTCTGTCCAAAAGTACCTTGGATGATTGCCTCATATAACATTAATTTGGCTGTCTTCCAAAGTCCTATTTTTCCTTTCTACAAAACCATTTTGTTGTGGTGTTTTAGGAGTAGAGAAGTTATAATTAATACCATTTTCTGTGCAATAATCATCAAAAAATTGATTTTCAAATTTCATGCCATGATCACTTCTAATAGAAATAATTGAAAGGTTTTTCTGGTTTGAAACTTTTTTGTAAAATTTTTGAAAGACTTTAAAAGTTTCATCTTTATGTGCAATAAACAAGACCCATGTAAATCTTGAAAAATCATCAACTATCACAAGAGCATATTTCATACCACCTAGGCTTGTGGTCCTAGTTGGTCTGAATAAGTCCATATGAAGTAGCTTAAGGGGTTTAGAAGTTGAGTCATATTTTTAGATTTAAAACTCCCCTTAGTTTGTTTATCCATTTTGCAAGATTGCAAATATGTTCAAAATCAATCTTAAATTTGGGCAAATCTCTAACAAGATTCTTGGAAATCAATTTGGCAGTCATATGCATGCTAGCATGACCTAATCGTCTCTGCCAAAGTAAACAAGACTCCTTGATCTTAGTATTCATTGCTACTAGACTGGAACTACTAGACATGGCTAGATCATTCAGATCTACCATATAGATATTTCCAAGTCTATGTCCAATAAATTTGTTACTAGAATCAAATGAGTTTGTTGCTATACACATAAATGATTCAAAGACAACCTTGAAGCCTTTATCACACAATTGACCAATACTTAACAAGTTATGCTTCAATTTGTCTACTAGCAATACATTTTCAATAAAAGTAGAGGGGGTTAATTTGATCTTACCAATATCGATTATTTTTCCCTTGCCATTATCTCCAAAGGTTACCAAACCTCTTTCTTTCATCTATAAGGTGATTAATCGATCCTTGTCACCCGTCATATATCTTGAATAGCCATTATCAAGATACCATCTTTTTTACCATTTTTTTGACTGCAAGACATTCCTACAAAATAATCAACAAGTTCTTTTAGGTACCCAAGCTACCTTGGGTCCTTGTAGGTTAGTAGAGGTTGTTTCTTTGGGAACCCAAATCTTTCTAATTTTATTCTTTTCATTTCCATTTTTCTTTAACAGATTGCATTGGAAAAACTCATGTCCAACCCCATGACATGCATAATAAACAATTCTAGTATTTTGTAAAGAAGTAAACTTTGAAGTTCTAGATGTAGAAGAATGTGATGCGGATGTAGAAGCATGTGACACAAAAGCATTTTAAGAAACTGATTTTGGTACAAATGCTTTTGAAGATATAAATCTAGTAGCTAAAATCCCATTTGAATTCGAAGAATTTTAATCGATTCCAGCATTGTTACTTGAAATTCTTTGTTCTTTCAAAATCAACTCAAGCTTATTTGAACTTAAGGTAAACTTTTCAACCAAAGGCTTGAGTTTTTCCATCTCCTTTTTCAAATCAGAAATTTCATCAACTAAAGCTTAGTTTTTATCAAGATATAGATTTTTCTCAATTTCCAAAGCTTTGTTATTTTCAGAAAAGATAGTTAATTCTTTTTGCAATAATTTATTTTTTTCTAAAATCACTTCCTTTTCTTTTACGGAAGAATCATTAATGTTCTTTAAAGCTCTATTTTTTGTACCAGCCTTTTTAAATTCAAAAAGTAAATCTTGGAGTGTAGAATTCAGTTCATCAAAAGTAAATTTAGCTTGAGGTTCAGGGAACATTACCTTATCTTCGAGACCCATAAGATATAGATTGACAGTTTTTGTTGTCTCTTCTTCTTCTGTTGAAGTCGACTCCTCACTATCACTCCAAGTTGCAACCATCGCTTATTTTTTCTTCTTCTTTAATATTTTTTTAGTAAATGACAATATGGGTGGATATGCCCTGGTTTCTTACATTCATAACATATGGGCATTTGTTCCTTCTCTTTTTCTCTTTCCTTGTCCTTACTATGTTCAACTTTTTTATGAAATTTTCTGAACTACCTTCCCTTCTTTCCCATAAATCTTTTAAATCTTCTCACGACCATAGCTATATCTTCATCCTCTAAGTCATCTTCAGAGGAGGAGCAATCATCTTCCGATTCTTCATCTTGTTTCTTTGATTCTGATGCAGCTTTAAAGGCAATAATTTTCTTCTATTTCTGATCATCTTCAGTCCTATGCTGCATGGCTAGTTCATGTGTGATGAGAGAACCCAATAGTTCATCCTGAGTTAGTGTGTTTAGATATTTTGCTTCATAGATGGTAGTTTTTTTGGGGTCCCATTTGTCCAGAAGTGATCTTAGAATCTTCTGTACTAAGTCAGCATTAGAATAAACCCTGCCAAGACTTTTTAAATCGTTAATAATATCTATAAACCATGAAAATATGGCAGAGATAGTTTCATTTTACTCCATCTTAAATAATTCATAGCTTTGTACTAGAAGATTGATTTTTGAGGTCTTCACTTGGGAAGTTCCTTCATGGGTCACTTCAAGTTTATCCTAAATTTCTTTTGCAGATGAGCAAATAGAAATTCGATTGAACTCATTTGCATCCAAAGCACAATATAATAAGTTCATTGCTTTGGCATTCAATTCATCCATTTTCATGTCATGTTCATTCCAATCCTCTTTAGGTTTTGGGACATCCATGCCATCAACTTTAATCATGGATATTTGTGGACCCTTAAGAATGACCTTCCATAACTAAAATCAATAACTTGAATGTATATTTTCATTCTAGCTATTGCCCGTAAGCAACCCAAGAGGAGGGATGAATTGGGTCTCTAAAAATAATTACTTGATATAATGCAATTGTATGTAACCCAATCCAACAATTAAACAAGGTACTAAGAATTCAAATATAATGCACATAAGTAAATGTGCAGCAAAAATAAAGAGCAATAAATGAAAGAGCAATAAGAGAGAATAATCAACCAAAAAGACAAAGAAGTATAGTGGTTCGGTGCTTTCCAATGCACCTACATCCACTTCCCAAGATTTTCTTGAAAATTCACTATAATCTCTATCGATTATAGTTGATTAATTTTTCGAGCTCACTAATTAAAAACCCAACTTGTTTTCACAAAGCTCACAAGTCAAAACCTCACTTGGTTTTACAGACTAACCAAGAACCTAAATGGTTTTAAGGCTCACCACCAACCTTCCTTGGTTTTCTGGGCTAACCAAGAACCTAAATGGTTTTTGAAGGCTCACCAATAACTTTTCTTGGTTTTATAATAGGCTAACCAAAAATCTTTACAACAAATAATAATTTTAAGTAAAGAGAATAAAAGCTTTCTAATAAAAAGTGAGTATATCTTTGAAGCTCGATGTTGTGGTGCTTTTGATCTTGATGAAGTCTCTTGAATACTCAAGAATGGATGATCTTTAATGCTCTTGAAGGCTCTTGAATGCTTGGAGGCTTGCTTTGCTTGAGAGTGGTTGAACTTTAATGAATACGAGTGAATGCTCTCTTTTCTTCTCTCTTGGATACTTTTATTTCATTCTCTTCAATAATAATAATTTTGATTTGATTTGGACCATATAAATACCTTCCCAAGGCCTTAAATCCGGTTTCTAGCTGTTAGACTTGAAAATCTAGTCGTTGGAGGGCAAAAAGGTCAAGTTCTGTATTTGGAAAACTAGCCATTATTGTTCCTAGAACTTCATGTGTCGACACTTCAGGCTGTGTGTCGGTACTTCAGGTCGACACTTGAATTATTGGAGTCGATACCCATTTCAAATATCTTCAATCTGGCTTTCTAGAAATCTTAGATGTGTTGACACTTCCTCAGGTGAGTCAACACTTTGCATCTATGTGTCGACACTTCTGTAGTTCTTCATATTCAGCAAGTTCTGTGACTTGAAAATCTCTGGCGATGAGCTGATCCATGTGTCGACACTTCAAGTCCATGTGTTGACACTTCAGTCGTGCCTTCTGAAACTTTCTTGCATACCAACTTGAGTTGATACTTGGTGTCATGTGTCGACACTTTGAGTCGACACCTTACTGAAATCTTCATAAAAATGCATGAACTTGTGCTGAATCAAATTTATACTTCACTCAAATATCCATTCAAGAAAGCTTTAACTGTCCAAGTCCTCTTTGAGCAGATCTTTCATCTAAACTTGGCTTCTTCAATCAAACAATCATTTTTCAAATTTGTGAGTACCTTTCTCTATAAAAACATACTTCAAAGAAATTATTAGTACTTAACTTATACTTAATCATTTTGCTTATCATCAAAATTAATAACGGAGTCAATACTAGATTTCCAATAAGAGTAATTCATGCCAATAAACAGTGGAGGTCTATTAGTGGATTGGCCTTCGGTCAAAGAAGTACTCATGGGATGAGCCATTAATCTTTACTCTAAATAAGTTCAGAGACTCTAATCTGATACCAGTTGTTGCCCAGGTGGCTTTCCTAAAAGGGGGATGAATTGAAAATATAAAAAATTTAATCAGATATGTGCTCTTTTAAATCTACTTTAGTGCAGAGGTGCTGTGTTTCAAATAATTAAGAGTGAAAGCAAGCACAAATAGAAAAAGCACAATACAAACACAACAAATTTATAGTAGTTTGGAGCACCCTCGCTCCTACGTCAACTATCCAAGATATCACTTAGGATTTTCACTATATTCACCATTGGAATACAGTCGGATTATTTTACTAGGCTCACAATCCAAAACCAAATACTTGGTTTTCAACTGGATCATCCAGAACCCAACACTTGGTTTCGAACAGGATCACCAAGAATCCAACTTGGTTTTGAACAGGATCACCAAGAACCCAACCTTGGTTTTGATTAGGCTCACCAAAAACCCTTATACTGTTAGTTTTAAAACGGGATCAATGACAACCCATACTTGGTTTTTAAATCGACCTCACCAATCACCCACGCTCACAAAGAGTTAAAAGAAACAAAGCAACTAATGACAAACCCAAGTTGTCTAATGGTTACAGTTGCAGCTTAAGAGAAACCTTCTTAAATGGGCTTTAATGCACTTCAATGGCTTCCTCTTCTTCCTCAATAAGTGCTTCAAGCTTTTGATTGGAGTTGGTGAAGACTTTAAGGTAGACTTGAATATTCTTCTTTGTGCTCTCTTGCTTACAAGCTCATTTAATATTCAATTAAGCATTATCTTCTTCAAAGGTTGTCCAAATCCCTCATTTATAAAGTCTTGTACTCTTCTTAGATAGATATAGTCATTGTAGACCATTGGGACTTGACATTTGACCATTGGAGCACTTTTTAAATTCAAAAGTGAAGTTTTGGAACTAATCATTACTTGCTTGGAATTGACATTCGAGTCGGCTCAGATGCCTTGAGTCGGCTTGGATTCTTAGAGAGTCGATTTTTCACTCTGATCGAGTCGGCTCACCATAATCAAGTCGGCTCGGATCCTTGGTGTTGATATTCCTTACTCTGATTGAGTCGGCTCACCTCAGTCAAGTTGGCTCAGATTCATAGGTCTTCAAAGTTGTACTCTAGAGTAGTCGACTCTTCTCAAGAGAGTCGGCTCGTCTGGCTGCTCTCTCATAACTAATTTTTCTTGGACTCTGGAGGAGTCCACTTGGATGCCTGAAGGGTCGACTCGTATACCTGATTAAATGACTGAGTAGGCTTGGACTGCCTTTGGGTTGGCTCACCTATCTGATCCAAGAAATGATGCTCTGGACGAGTCTGCTCGGGTTCCTTCGAGTCGGCTCGGATCTCTACATGCCAGAATCCTTCAACCATGCCATGGATTAGAGTCAGCTCTCTTCATGCGAGCCAGCTCGAGTGAATTTCTAAAAAAAACTTTAACTCTTCTCCAGAATTCACCCAACAACTCTTCAACACTTAAAACTCTTCCCAACTTAACTAATAACAAATTCTAAAGAAATTTAAGCTTGGAAAACACATAAAAGTAACCCTTTTTCATGAATATTAATCAATCTTTCTTTGGGTTCTTCTTTACATGAAACATTTACAATGCAACACACATATAACAAGGTTGTAGGAGTTGCAATAGGGCATTAAGATCATCCTACAAAAACTTGTAATGCACTTGAAGAGTTGTTAGCAAGATAAATACATGCTCCAATGTTTTGTTATCATCAAAATCACTCATGGGGTCAACAAGTAGGTCTAGGTCCAAGCCAATTCACCCAATCGAACCCGATTAACCTAATTAGGACAAATTGAGCTGACCTAAGTTGCCAATTTGAACCAGCTTTTAAATTGACTCATGAATCCAATTGAATTGATCCATGAAAACCTTCAAGATATGATTGATGTCTAGCAACGTGTCATGCCTACCCGAAAGATGAGGAATTTGATAGTGATTACCAAAATGCCTTTCAGTGGAAAGTTACCATGTAATTCAATCCTTCGATCTTCCTTTATCTCGATTAAGTAATGGGCATGGACAAATGTCAAACCTTAGCACTTAATCCTTCCTATACTCATTCGATAATGAAGACTCGATCGATGAAAGATTAGAAACCCTATCTAATCTCATCATTATTTGATCAAAGACTTCCTGAGTCATCATTTGAAGAGATCACACGGGATAACTTCTCCTCTTACTAGGAGTGATCAATTCCTTGTTGCCCTACTCATTACCTTCATACACAATCTACCATATCCAGAAGCACCCCGTACATGACTTAATTATCATGAATGAGTATGCATCAAAATATGGATTCATGCGCACAAGGTACTATGATAGTCTCAGGTCTAAGGACTACAAGCACAACTCCCACTATGAGAACATTTTTTTGACAAGTAAGACTTCCATTTGATGTTCTCTCATCGATCAGTTCAGTGAACTCATAACCTAATGAGCACCCACATCCTTGTATTAGTGTCTCTACACAAGTGGTTGTGAGACCAAACTACCCTCTACATTAAGCATACATAAGATGTGCTAGTCTTTCCAGATTTATCGATCTCCGAATCAATGATCCAATGACTAGAAATATTTTAGATTAGGATTTATAGGAACTTAGGTCTCAACATTGTGATCTCCATCATAACTCTAATTCCATTATCCAATTCTATGGGGTTCATCATAATCTTATAATTAAAATATAAGACACAACAAATGATGAATCATAAATTGTCTTTATTAATATCAATCTTGAGTTGGGAGAACACAAGATTCCACTAATACAATAACTATGATTGACTTTCAGGACATAATTCTTTAAAAAGCCGCACCTCACCGATTCAAGATCACTGTCGGCCATCCTCCCTACCTCAAGACCCCACCGAAATTCTGCTCTCCTCTGACCGTGGCCGGGAAGGATGTCGAGTAGCTTTTTTCCGCCATCTAAGCCACCACATCGACCCTCGTCTTCTCCACTGAAGCTGCTATCACTTTGATGACCATCTTCCTTGTTTGAAGAACTTGAAATCCTGGACCATACTGGAGCAATCTCTGAACTATAGGAAGGAGTGGTCGAAAGGAATGAAGTTGTTCAGGTTGTTCGATGAGGAAGGATACGTGGAGTTCTGTTGAAAGTGAATAGCGGGGATCGATGATTAAGCAGAATAGTGTGGATCAGCAGGTGCGAATAAGAATATGGAACTTAATTTCATTGAGGTAGATTTTGATGGGAACTAACACGGTACTCATACTTTCTCTTTCACCTTTAAAGAAGTACCAACCCAAAAGAGGAGGGTCGTTCTTGGATCCATACTCCCGTCTTCTCATCTCTCCCCAACTCTGATTCCACTCCCTTTCTGGACTTCGCTCCTTCCATCATCTCACATTTCACCATACTCCACTCTCCGCTCCATAATCCCTTTGCTCCCATCCACTCTTCCACTCTTCCGATTACCATTCTATCGTGGTGTTCCCCATCGCATCACCCCTGATCCACCACACCAGTTCCACCTGCTGATGTGCTGCTGAGTCTTCCAAGAAGCATGATCTCCATCCTATCCAAAAATCAGGGGAATCCAACAATTATTTCATTTTATTTTTTTGTTGTGATGTATTTCTTATTTCATGAAATGAAAAGACTTTCTTTTTACTTCATATTGATTCACGATTTCTTTTACCTTATTTGAAGCAACCTAGACTCTAAGATAATCCATCTTCAAAGGATGCAAGTCATGCTTTTGTGGTAAGTTTTTCCTTAAGTGAAGATAATTTTTGACTGGACTATACTTAAAAGGGATGAGCCATGATCTATAGGTACAGGCCATTCTCTTATTAAGATAGACCATATCTTGACTATCTTCATAGGTATTTCTTTTTTATCTCCATTATTTTACTATTCTGCATTTTCTCAGTAAATAGAACAATAATTTTATTCTTTAATTTTTTTTTTTAAAATAACTCAAAAGTCCCTGAGGATTCGACCCTTACTCCTGCTATTCTATCTAAGGATAGTAGAATTAAGATACTAAATTGGTGCGTAATGACTTTGTTGACCCTTGGAATGATTTTGATGATTACAAAATATTGGAGCATGCATGTATTACTAATTCTTTCATGTTTTCAATAAGTTTTTGCAGGAAGTGTTTATCAGTGTATCATTTGGTTTTCTATTTATTTAAAGTGTATTTCTATTTCAAATAAACCTATGTACATCCCAAGTTGTAAAGCCCTAATTTTGTTCTTGTACTCTTATAAAAAGAGCTAAAAATTAAGATAAATAGGTTGGTCATCTATGGTAAGCTCTTAAAGTGATTGGAAGACTTGCTCTTGTTAAAAATTTGGTTTGAAGAAGTTTTGCTTGAGCTGACTCATGGACCAAGAGCCAACTCATATTTTGGCATGGCACGGAGAGTCTCAAAGTTTCAGAAGTTCAAGCCAACTCGAGCATAATGAGCCGACTCGCACAGAGTATGCAACTCACAAAGTTTAGAAACTCAGAGCCGCAAGCCAACTCGAGGTAGAAGAGCCGACTCGACCAGAGTTTATATTTTTCCTAACTGAGACTTTGAGCCAACTCAACCTAGAAGAGCCAACACGTCCAGGGTTTGTTTTTGGTCTGTCTACGACTTCAAGCTAACTCAAGGTTCTCGAGCCGACTCGAGTGACGGGTTCTGGCATTCTAACGGCTAGTTGCTGAATCAAGTTTTTGAATTCCAAATGCCCTCCAAAGGCTTTATTTCAGTTCCCTAGGCCCTACAATGGCTAGTTTTGATTAAAGACTATAAAAGGGATTATTTATCATGGATTAAACATATGGGTATTGATTATTTAAGAGCATTCAAGTAAATTTTAAGTATTTTCACCAACCTACTTCAAGTGAGCATTCAAAAAAGGATTCAGAGATTCTCCAACTAATCTTCATTCATTGAATCCAACTTTTGAGGAAATCAAGAAGCAACTTTAAGAGCATTCAAGAGCATCTAAATTAAGGCTTCAAGTTGATCTTCATCGACAACTACCAAACAAATTGGGTTTGTTGTAAAGTTGCTATTTTCATTTGATATATCTTGTTTGTCTCTCCAAGAGCAGCAAGGGGCTGTCTTATGAGTGTTAAAGGTTATTAGGTGAGCTTATTAAAACCTAAGCTTGGGTTCTTTGGTGAGCCCAGTTATAAAAATCAAAGGGAGTTGGGTTCTTGGTAAACTCGGTGTAAAACCAAGTGTGGGTTTCTTTAGTGAACTCGGTTTAAAAACCAAAGTATAGAGGTTTGGATTGTGAGCCTGTTAAAACAATCCGACTGTATTCCAGTAGGGGATATAGTGAAAATCCCAAGTGGTGCTTGGGTAGTTGACGTAGGAGTGAGTTGCTCCGAACCACTCTAAATTTCTTATGTTTGTGTTTGTGCTTGATTGACTTTCTTGAGTTTATTTACTTGCTTTCACATTGCATAAGATTTCACAACACCTATACTAAGAGATTTTCGAAGTGCACATATTTGCAAAAAGTTTTAATTCTTAATTCACCGTCCTTTTGGAAAGCCACATGGGCAACAAGTGGTATCAAAGTAGAGTCTCTAAAATTTATTAGAGTAATAATTGATGGCACATCCAATGAGCACCTCTTTGACTGAAGGCCAATCCACAAACCGACCGTCACTTTTCACTGAAATTAACTACCTATATTGGAAGGCTAGGATGAAGATATACATTCAAGCCGTAGACTTTTAATTATGGAAGATAATTCAAAAAGGACCTCACACACCCACTATCAAAATTAATGATATTGAGGTTCCCAAACCTGAAGAGGAATGGGACGAGAATGATATGAAATAGATCGAGTTAAATGCCAAAGCTATGAATTTACTTTACTATGCTTTGGACCCAAATGAGTTTAACAGAATTTTCACTTGTAATTTTGCTAAAGAAATTTGGGATAAGCTCAAAATCACATACGAGGGCACATCATAAGTAAATACTTCTAAGATTAACCTTCTTGTGCATAATTATGAGTTATTCAAAATGGAGCCTAATGAAACTATATCTGCTATGTTTTCATGCTTTACTGATATTATAAATAGTCTTAAGAGTCTTGGTAGAACTTATACTAGTGCTGACCTAGTGCAAAAAGTTTGAGATCTTTGCTAGAAAAATGGGAAGCAAAAGTTACAACTATTCAAGAGACTAAGGACTTAAAACACTTCCTTTGGATGAACTGGTTGGGTCATTGATCACTCATGAGCTAGCCATGCAGCAAATAATGAAAGAAGACACAAGAAGAAAAAGGACATTGCATTTAAAGCAACTGAAGAGGAGAAAGATGAAGATTTAGATACATCTGATGACAATAATCTAGAGAATGATGAAATTGCCCTAGTGATGAGAAAGTTCAAAAAAATTATGGGTAGAAGAAGAACTAACAAATGGAGAAAGCAATTCAGAAGAGGAGAATTTGGAAAGGAAAGAGAAAAAGATAAAGAAAAAGACATGGACAAAGATCAAATTTCAATCTGTATGAGTGCAAGAAACTAGGACACATACACCCTGATTGTCCAAAAGCTAAGAACAAGTTATTTAAGAGAAAGAAAAAGAAAACAATGCTTATGGCATGGAGCGATAGTGATGAATCTACATCAACAGAAGAAGAAGAAGAAGAAGAAGATACAATGAAGACTGCTCAAATTTGCCTTATGGGTTTAGACGATGAGGTAACAACTTCTGAACCTAATTTAGATTTTACTTATGATGAGCTTCATAATGCCTTTTATAAATTATTAATTGAATTCAAAAAGGCTGGCTTGAAAATAAAGAGCTTAAAAATAATAATGATGCTTTTGAAAAAGATAAAAATAAAGTTGGTGAAAGAAACAAGACTTTACAAAGAGAATTAAGTATGGCTTGTGAAAGACTTAAAACTATCCAATTTGAAAAAGAAGAACTTCTTGAAAAGAATAAGATTTTGTAAAATAAAAATACTAGCTTGCAAAAGGAAGTTCAAAAGCTTAAACCATTGGTTGAAAAATTAACTTTAAGCTCTAACAAACTTGAATTAATTTTAAAAAATCAAAGAGATTCAAGTAACAAGTTTGGAATCAGTTATAAAAACACAATTACAAATAAGTTCTCTACATCCACTTCTTATGCTCCTAAGTTCATTAAATCAAAGCAATATAGACCTAAGTTTGCATTACATGTTTCTTATTCAAAGTCAAGAATTATTTGCTATGCATGCAATAACATTGGTCACAAAGCATTTGATTGTCATTTGAAATATAATGGCAAAAAGAAAATTAAAAAAACTTGGGTTCCAAAAGGAAACAGTCCTACTAACTTGCAAGGATCTAAGAGAGCTTGGGTACCTAAATCTATTACTTGATTATTTTGCATGGATGTCTTGCAGCCATGAATGCAAAGAAAAGATGGTACCTTGATAGCAACTGTTCAAGACACATGACGGGTGATATAGATCAATTCTTCATCCTAAAATAAAAAGATGGTAGCATGGTAACCTTTGGTGACAATCGTAAATGAAGGATAATTGGTATTGATAAAATTAAAATCACTCCTTTTGGTAGAAAAATTAAAGCATAATCTGTTAAGTATCAGTCAGTTATGTGATATTGGCTTTAATGTTTTCTTCAAGTCTTCAATGTGTGTAGTAGTTGATCCTCTTAACTCTTGTACAAAGTTTATTGGACATATACTTGGTAACATATATATAGTAGTCTTAATGATCTAGCTATGTCAAGCAATACAAGTTTTGTAGCATTGAATGATAAGAGCAAGGAATCAAGTCTACTATGGCATAGATGACTTGGACATGCTAGTATGGATACTATTGCAAAACTTATTTCAAAAGATTTGGTTAAAGGTTTGCCAAAGTTTAAAGTAAATTTTGATTACATCTGTGATGCATGAAAATTAGAAAAACAAGTGAGGGGGAGTTTTAAATCCAAAAATATTGTTTTTACCACTAGACCTATAGAGCTACTTTACATAGATCTATTCGGACCCACTAGGATAATAAGCCTAGGTGGTATGAAGTATGGTCTTATGATTGTAGATGATTTTTCAAGATACACTTGGGTTTTATTTATTGCACATAAAGATGAAACTTTTAAAGCATTCAAAATGTTTTACAAAAGAGTTTCAAACTTAAAAAATCTTTCTGTTATTTTTATTCATAGTGATCATGGTATGAAATTCGAAAATCAATATTTTGATCACTTTTGCATAAAACACGATATTGATCACAACTTCTCCGCTCCTAGAACACCATAATATAATGGTGTTGTAGAGAGAAAGAATAGAACCTTGAAAGAAATATCCAGAACAATGTTTTGTGAAGGAAATCTTTTAAAATACTTTTGGGCAGAAGCAGTAAATATCACTTGTTATATTTTGAATGGAGTTTTAATCAGACCTATTATAAGAAAAACCTCCTATGAACTGTAGAACAACAGAAAGCCTAACATTAATTACTTTCATGTTTTTGGTTGCAAATGTTTTGTTCTTAATAACGGTAAAGATAATCTTGGTAAGTTTGATGCAAAATCAGATGAGGCTATCTTTCTTGTTTATTCTACAAATAGTAAAGCCTATCAAGTTTTCAATAAAAGAACTTTAACTGTAGAAGAGTCGATTTATGTTATTTTTAATGAAACTGACATGACATCTTCTAGAAAAGAAGATTGTGCTGATGATGATATAGGTACACTTGAACATGGATTAAAGGACATGACCATCAAAGATAAGCAAGCAAGTGAACCACAAGAAGACATAGTAAGTAAGAATCATGATGATATATCCAAAGAATGGAGGTATGTACATTCATATCCCAAAGAACATATTATAGGAGATCCATCACAAGGTGTTAGAACTAGAGCTTCACATAGGGATGCACATGATCTAATTACTTTTGTATCTCATGTAGAACCACATACCATAGAAAAGCTGAAATCGATCTTAATTGGATGTTAGCTATACATAATGAGTTGAACCAATTTAAGAGAAATAATATTTGGACACTTATAGAAAGACCAGTTGATAACCCTGTTATGGTACCAGATGGGTTTACATAAACAAGCTAGATAAGCAAGCTAGATAAGCAAGCTAATATAATTAGGAATAAGGCTAGACTGGTTTCTCAAGAATACAATCAAGAAGAAGGAATAGATTTTAATGAGACCTATGCACCAGTAGCTAGGCTAGAGGTTATTAGATTACTTTTGGCATATGCATGTTTTATGAACTTTAAATTATTTTAAATGGACATAAAGAGTGCCTTTCTAAATGGTTTTCTATCTGAAGAAGTTTTTATTAAACAACCACCTGGTTTTATCGATCACACTTTTCCAAATCATGTTTTTAAGTTAAATAAAGCTTTTTATGGTCTTAAATAGGCACCTAGAGCCTAGTATGACAGATTAAGCAAGTTTTTGCTTGGAAATGATTTTGTAAGAGGTAGTGTTGATACTACCTTGTTTATTCAAAAGAAAAATAATGATATTTTGGTTGTTCAAATATATGTTGATGATATAATATTTAGATCTACTAATGAATCCTTATGTCAAGATTTTGCTATGTTAATATAGGGAGAATTCAAAATAAGTCTAATGGATGAGCTAAGCTACTTCCTCGGGCTTCAAATCAAACAATCAAAGGAAGGGATTCTAATCAATCAAGCCAAATATATTAAAGAAATTATCAAAAAGTTTGGCATGGAATCAAGCAAAGAAATTGGAACATCCATGAGTGCTACATGCAGATTAGATAAAGATGAAAATCGCACAAGTGTTAATCAAAAATTGTATAGAGGTATGATCGGATCCCTACTTTATTTAACTGCTAGTAGACCTGATATTCTATTTAGTGTTTGTATGTGTGCATGTTTTCAGTCAAATCCAAAGGAATCACACATTGTTGCTATTAAAAGAATTTTCAAATATCTTAAAAGCACATGTAATATAGGATTATGGTATTCCAAGCATTCATCTTTGAAGTTAATTAGTTATTCTGATGCTAATTATGGTGGCTATAAGATTGATAGAAAGAGCACCTGTGGCACATGCCAATTTCTAGGTGTTAACTTGATTTCATGGCACTACCGTAAATAGAACTCTATAGCATTGTTTACTACTGAGGCGGAGTATGTGGCTGCAGGGAACTATTGTGCACAAGTGTTATGGATCAAGCAACAGCTGGAAGATTATGGTATTGTCCAGTCTAAAATTCCTATCAAATGTGATAACACTAGTGCTATTAATTTATCAAGAAATCTAATTCAGTACTCTAGAACTAAGTATATAGAAATTAGACATCATTTCAATAGAAATCATGTCTTAAATAATGACATAGAATTAGAATTTGTACCAACTGAGAACCAATTAGTTGACATTTTTACCAAACCTCTTGCCAAGATAGATTTGAAAAGATTATAGGTGAGTTAGGCCTATGTAACCCATATTAAAATTGTTGATCTCTTTTTTTCCAAAAATATATATATATATATAAGAAAATTATCTAGAGTTTTCAAAAATCAATTTAGAGTCTTTGACCACTTGATCTGGTATTGATTCACTTTTAGAAACCAATAGTTTGTCAGTTTGAGCTTTTTCTTTTATTTTTGCTCAAGCCGACTCGAGCAATCCCTTGTCCTGTCAAGCTGACTTGAAGGACAGGCCTAAGCTTTTTAAGTAGGGCATCGTTAACTTTCAAATTCACTTTTCTTTCCATTTTCACTATTGAACTCCAACCATTCCCTCTCCCAAACCTTAGAAAAACTTCTAGAACCTCTCTAAATCTCAAATCCAAGTAAGATGGATCCTAGGATGGTTGTTGCGAAGAGACTAAAAAGGGTTGTTCATTTGGTTATGGAGGAATGGCAGATGAAGAGATGGCTAGATGCCTCGGCTTCACATTCTACAGAAGAGTGGCATATAGAGCAACAGTCCAAAGTTCCAAAAGCCCTCAGACAGGTTGTTCTTATGGAAAACAAACAGGTAACATCCAGAAGATTTATAGATTTCAATTTCTTGAGCAAGAAAACCTAAGGATAGGAGATTGGCTAAATGCTCAGGGTTGGAAGTCTTTTTGCATGCTTGATCTGCCAACATATCCAACCCTAGTGAGACAGTTCTTTGAGAATCTATCCATAGGGACTTTTCATTTGGAATCTATTGTGAAAGGGAAGAGCATTATGGTGAATAAACAAAAACTGAGCACTATTCTTCAAGTTCCCAAAGCAGGGGAGAGTTTCTTGGTGTTAAAAGAAAAATAGAGGACCTTGAGAAAAGTACTAGAAAGAAAAGATGTTTCTGGAATTGTTCATATTAGGGCAAATTTGTTATCTTCGGAGATGAGGCTTACTCATAACATTATTAGCCAAGTGTTCTTACCCTGAAGAGGGAGATTTGACTGGGTAAGTGAAAGGGATTTAATGTTTATGAGATGTTTGATTAAAGGGAAGGCCCTCAATTTGCCTTACATTATGATTTCTCAGATGAGGAAAGCAGCTTGCAAGGCACGAGCACGCCTTCCATATGGTATAGTTTTTACCCTTCTTTTTCAGGATGCCGAGGTTGACTTATCTGGTGAGGTTTGGATTGTGAGACTGTTAAAATAATCTGACAGTATTCCAGTAGGGGATATAGTGGAAATCCAAAGTGGTGCTTGGGTAGTGGACGTAAGAGTGAGTTGCTCCGAACCATTTTAAATTTCTTGTGTTTGTGTTTGTGCTTGATTAACTTTCTTGAGTTTATTTACTTGCTTCCGCATTGCATAAGATTTCACAACACCTACACTAAGAGATTTTTGGAGTGCACATATTTGCAAAATGTTTTAATTCCCAATTCACTCCCCTCTTGGGAAGCTACCTGGGCAACATACATGCATCAAATTTTTGGCACCATTGTCGGGGACTTTTGGCATTATTTTGAAAAAAAAAATCTATCAAAGATTAGTATTTAGTATTTTTCAATCATATGTAGCCTGACAAAAGGTTGCCCTGACATAACTTTATGTTATGTTGAATGGTTGTCCTAGGATACAAAAAGATTGAATAGACTTTAAAAAATTAAAAAATAATAATAATTTAAAATTTAAAATTTTTGACATCTTTATAATTTATTAGGATATTAAAGACTTAACCACCAAATATTAAAAAAAGAAAAGTAATTAGTTTAGTTTTGTGTATCTGTAACTTTAAATTTTGGACATCTTACTTGTTGCATTTCATTTTTCTTCATAATTGACTTTAAGGGCATTACCCATTAATCAGATAAGGTGAGGAGTTCATTACCCTTCCTTAGCCCACAAATAATTTCCCTGCATGTGCATTGACCCAGACCTTAACTTTAAAATTAATTAGATGTCAACCCTAGGAATTTCAAGCTTAATATGACAAGAAAACCCAAGAGTTGGACCGGGTTCAATTCAGTTAATTGCTCGGTATCTAAGACAAGTGTTTTAGGGATAATAGCCCGAAGGATGGTTGTTCTTTAATTAGTTCTATTTGTTTACCTGGCCAATTTTAATTGGTGTCTAAGGCAAGCTACGGGGGGACCCCCACCAACCTTACACTTACCTGGCCAAGTCAGTTAATTGATCTTGGGCTTGGAGTACTCGAAGGTAACCTTGGAACAGTTAGGAGCTGTCTAGATTTAGGTTAACACTAGGATAGAATTGATTTTGATTGCATCACATTTTTCAAAAATAAAAGTTAATTAAAATAACTCTTTTTTTAGCCTAAGACTCTCTTGGAAATCTTTCCTTTAGACCTCTTCTCATTTTCTATTTTTAAAATAATTCAATTTTAAAAAAAAGGTTAAAAGAATGAATTGATGTTTGCTTTAGAGTACTATTGTAGGGTGTATACTAGGTCACCAGTCTCTAGAGCCATAAATCAGACCCCTAGATCCTGAAATAGACCAAACCCGTAGAGCAAACAGACTGCGAACTATGGATTCCAATCAAGAAATCGATCCTCCATGACAATTGAAGGAGTACTTCACTCCTTCAAAGTATAGCTATTCACCCTGTATCCAAATACCACCAGTAGAGGCCGTCCAGTATGAAATCAAATCTAGTCTGATTCAGATGTTATCATCTTTCTATGAGCTTGCAAATGAAGACCCCTACAAACACTTAGATGAATTCTTGGAAATATTTTTGACTGTTAAGATCTAGAATTTCTCTGATGATGCCCTTAGGGTTAAGTTATTTCTCTTTTTCTTAAAAGATAAAGCTATGTATTGGTTGAATTCCCTAGATACTATAATAATTTCAACTTGGGATCAACTTTAAAGGGAATTTCTTAAGAAATACTTTCCAATAGAAAAAACCAATCAAATCATAAAAGCCATTACCAATTTTTTTCAGTTAGATGGAGAAATGTTTCATGAGACGTGGTAGAGATTGAAAGAATTAATTAGGAAATGTCCGCATCATGCTATACCTAAATGGCAATTGGTCCAGTGTTTTTATGATGGTATGTTGGAAAGGCACTGTCAAATGGTGGATGCCTCATGTGAAGGAACATTCATGCTCAAAAATGAATATGAGGCATGGCAGTTGTTTGAAATCCTAAGTGAAAATTCCTTGCATCACATGTCTACTACCCATAAAGATCTTCCCATAGGATCCAAGAGAAGAGAAATGTATGAAGTAGGTCATTCTATAGATATCTACAACAAGGTAGATGAACTATTTCAAAAGCTTGATTGAATTTTACAGGTTGAAAATATTTCCTCCTCACCTCATCAAAATCATGATGTTTGTATTATCTGTTCAAGTCCCACCCATCTAATAGGTGATTGTCTAGTTGCTTACCAATTTTCTGAGCTTGTTCAGGAGCAAGCCCACCAAGCCCAAACCTAAATGGCTCCTAGGCCAGGAAATGATCCATATTCAAATACTTACAATCCTAGCTGGCAAAACCACCCAAATTTTTCTTGGAAACCTGATGCAGGACAAAATAAAAAAACTAAATTATTGATTATTTAATTAATTAACTGAGATTAACAGTGATTGTTTTTTAGGATTTTTTCAGATTAAAGACTTAAAGTAAATAATAACATAAAACTAGTCAACAAATTGTAACCCATAGAGTGAATCTAACAAATATAAATAGGAAACAGGATTTGGTGGCTGAAAAACCACCTTAAACTAGGGTTAAAACCTTCAACAAATTAGAAATTAAGAGTAGAGAAAGTGGTTTTACTTTACCAATGGTGAATATAATTCTCTGATTGTAGTTCTAATTGGACTCTCGAGGATCTTGTAACAAGACTTCCAGATTTCAATTTTGGGCTCCAATCTTCAGCTCTACTGGTTCCAAGGCAAGAACCACCATCATGTCCAATCTCAATAACCTGCAATCAATCAAACACTCTGGTTAGATGGTTTTAGAAAGAGGAAAAAGATGAAAAAGGAGGAAGGAAAAAGAGTTGGAAGATGGGTTCTCTAATTATGGATATGTAGGGCCTCAAACCATGCAATGCTCCGAAGAACAAAGAAAGGGCCTCACATCCTACGAGAAATATAGCAAATAAAATTTGACAGAATGTCTTCTATATTTGATGAATAATAATTGCATTTACAAGAGGGATTAATGGTGGTATTTATAGACCACCAACATGAGTTGTATGGTTACGAAGTCTTGTATTGGTTTCCCTTAGGCAACAACTCCTTGAATCCTTTCTTCTATTGACTTGGACTCTAGTCTTTGAGCTCTCCTTGGCCTTCATCCAAAGTTGGCGACATCATGGGATTGACCTCTTCAGGTTGGGTGCCAACATGGGATTACTCCAATCCTTCTTGGGTGAGCTTGATAGAAGGTGATGTGTGGCCAAGATGGGTTCTTGAGTGGCCATGAGAGGTGGACTCTAGAGTCTGAATGATGAGAGCTCTTGTATGAGAGTGGACTCTTTAATTTGGATAAGAAAAAACTCATGAGTTTTAGTGGGATTCATGAGTTCTTGAAATCTTAATTTCCTAGAACTTGATTGCCTTGAACTCTTGAAATAAGAAAACCCTTGAACCTTCTCTAACTTAGGTGTCCCTTTGAGATGGATTCTTGGCCAACTTGTCCTTTGGATTTGGCGACAAAATGACGAGGGAAGGGGTGCTAACTTGGCTTGGACTCCTCATTTACTCATCTTAAAATGTGGCGACACTTTGGTTTTGAGTTGGGCGACAAGGAGTGGTTGGCACTAAGTTCCTTCTTCATATGGTCGACAACGGTAAGTGACATGGCATGTGAAGTTGCCCTGATGAGGTGGCAAGTGATGTAGATTGATGAGGTGGCAAGTGATGTCCAAGACATAAGTGACATGTCATGTGATTTGTCCAAACTTAATGCATGTGGCATGGGCATCCAAACATGATGATGTGGTGCATATGAAGGCAGGGCGCCGAGAGGTAGTTGGCACATGGCATGACTTGAGCTAGCACATGGAGTCACATGGGTCTTGAATTTGGTCCCCTCTTGTATTACAGGACTCGACTAATAATTACAAGACTCAACCAAATAAATAAATCATAGCCCAACTTGATCAAAGTGATCAAAAGGCATAACGAATTCATAACTAAACCATACCATACTTAATTAGGCTTGCAAATACAAAACCCTAATTAAAGTTGGTAAAAAGGGATAAATAATATTGGACCATTATAATAGAATTTATAACCCAATCGAAATTGAAGTTTTTTTACAGATGCAATTTTGGGTCTAGGGGTTTCTACAGAGACTCAATTTTAGGATTTAGCGCTAAACCCAACTAAGCTAAAATAATAAAATTAAAGATAACTATTTACAAGTGATCAAGGGTTTGGGCTCAGGGCTTCATTCATAGGTGATCCACAAGGATGTGGGTTCTACCTGTCATTTTCTTCTAGCCCTAGTGTCCGTACTAATTCTCCCTGAGTGGGAGGAACTCGACCCGGTCGAGTATAAGTCAACCTTGCTATGATAGTGCTCTAGTAAGTCTGGATCAATTCTTTGCAAGTCCTCTCTAGTGATCCAAGAATCGTCAATCTCAGGTCGTCCTTGCCAATGAACTAGATATCGCTGATAGTCTTTGCCCCCAGTAGCGATAATCTTGTCATCCAAGATCCGCTTGATCCTGTCTCTCTGAGCTGGTAGTATGGAAGGTGGACACACATGGGTTGGCTCACTCTCAAGGATTGGATAAGGCCCAAAAGGCTCAATAGGAATCAACGTTGGCTCCCTATACTCTATAAGGTCTGAAACGTTGAAAGTAGAACTAATGCCTAGTTCAGGTGATAACTCAAGCATGTAGGCATTAGATCTAATTTTCCTAGTTTCTTTGTATGGTCTACTACTGCTGGCATATAACTTTTTTATGGTTCTTGGTGGAAATCATTCAGGTCATAGCCTGACCATTACAAAGTCTCCTTCACTGAATTTTTTAAGTCTTTTTCATTTTCCTTTTTTTTCTTTTTCTTATTGACATGCATGTAAACCCTAAACTACAACTGAGTTTGACCCTTGGTCAGTGGGTGACATGCAGATGAGAATGGTGCATGGACTCCTACTAAATGCCACAGAGTCTGCCAGAAATAGGTTGCAAATCTAACAAGGCTAAAAGAATGATGAAACATGCTAACCTCAACAAAGTGTAACCTAATGGTTCTAGAAACATTGGAAACCTCAAGGAAGGGTAGAAAATAAGAAGTGGATTTGGGGGTGACTTGGTAGGGTAGGAAATAAGAAAATGGCTCATGGATTAGTCCTAGACTAACGGGGTTGACCTTAAGGGTTGGACATTGATTCACACCTACAGGGAATAAAGGGTCAACCTGAAGAAAGGATGAGTCAAGAATTTCAAGAAAAAGGTCTTTAATGGAGACTAATAGAGTGAATTCTTTCTAAGGTTGCTGATTTGGGAAAATAAAGTTCTCACTGATTACTTCAGGACTAAACTCTATAGCTTGACTCTTTTCTAGGGTTTCCTCATGTAAGGTCCTAGCAGGAGGGTTAAACTCCTCATTGTTCTCTTTTACTACTTGTCCTTCAGTCAAGGTACAGTCAGGGTCAACTAACTCTAGGTTGGCTTTAGTTTGGGTATGGTCAGGAATATCTAACTCTAGGTCTACGTCCTGTTTCTCCTCATCTACATACTCATCTACTAAGCTCATATTAGCTTCATAAACTTCTTCAATAAAATCTTGTTGAACTAATGGGGTAGTAGAGGGGGGTTAACTAAGGGAAAATTGACTGATTCCGAGGTTTTGACTAAGTGTACTGATCCTAGTAGGTTTGGGTTGATGGATTATAAGTCTCTTAGGCTCATAGAACATGGGTTCAGCTCTATGGGTTATGGGTCTATTAGTTTTCTCTAGGTTTTCGAATTGCTTATCTAATCGGTCACACTTATTGTTCATCAGAGCAAATTGATCATTCATGAACCTCATAAAGGTTTCAAAGTTGTACTCCATGGTTAGAATGGGTTGGGTTGCGACTAATGATATGGTGTTCTTGATCTAGTAGACATGCAATGCACACACACAAAACTCGAACTAGGGTTTCCTAGACCTAGAGCTCAAGTAGAATGGGTTAGCTAATTTTACAACCAATTCAGAAATTACCCTATCCACTGGCCAGGTAAGAGGTGGGGTCATGGGAGGCTCTCCCTACTCTCACAGGGTCCTAATTAAAAACCATGAGACCGCTTAGGGCATTTTCTTCTGGACCTCTAGCCTTAGACACCATATTCAAGTGATAATCAAAGGATTGGGTGCACTAGCTTTCACACAATACTTGGAACCTGACCTTGTTGGTGTCCCTAAGCTGCTTTAGGTTTCTTATTAATTTTAATTAGGGTTATGTTCAATGCAAAAGGTGATGGTTATGGGCCCAAGATAGGTGATGAAATCCTGTCCTGATCCGAGATAGTCAAGTGCCCTTAAGATTAGGTTAAGTATGATGCGATCACACGATATGGAACCCTAATGTACAATGAAACTAAAACAATTAAAAATAGCAAAAAATAATAATTTTTTTCCTTCAATTTTAGATTTGATTAATTTCAGATTTTAGATCTCAGGATATCACGTTCGGTCGTAGCTCATTACTCCCATGGGTCATGATAATATACTTTCGTATACCCGCTCAAGAGGCGTGATTTCCTTCCACCAAAAAAAATAGCAAATAGTTTTTTTTTTCTGATTTTTTTCGAGATTAGAAGTAGATTAATAGAGTATTAACAAAAATTAATTACTAATTTTTTTTGGATTTTTTTAGGATGGTTTTTATGAAGTTTAATTTCAGCCTAGTTCTACGTATGCAAAAATTTCAAAACTATTAGTTAAACCCTAGTTTAACCTTCGCTCTAATACCAAAGATGATACAGGACAAAATAAAAAAAACTGAATTATTGATTATTTAATTAATTAACTGAGATTAATGGTGATTATTTTTTAGGATTTTTTTAGATTAAGGACTCAAAGTAAACAATAACGTAAAACTAGTCAACTACTTGTAACCAATATAGTAAATCTAACAAATACAAATAGGAAACTGGATTTGGTGGCTGAGAAACCACCTTAAACTAGGGTTAAAACCTTCAACAAATTAGAAATTAAGAGTAGAGAAAGATGTTTTACTTTACCAACGGTGAATAAATTCTCTAATTGTAGATCTGATTGGACTCTCGAGGATCTTGTGGCAGGACTTCCAAATTTCAATTTCGGGCTTCGATCTTCAGCTCTACTAGCTCCAAGGCAAGAACCACCATTACGTCCTATCTTGATCACCTGCAATCAGTCAAACACTTAGGTTAAATGATTGTAGAAGGAGGAAGAAGATGAAAAAGGATGAAGAAAAAAGAGTTGGAAGATGGCGGCTAGGGTTTTCTGATTATTGGATATGTAGGGCCTCACACCCCGCGATGCTTCGAAGAACAAAGGAAGGGCCTCACACCCTGTGATGTACACAGCAAAAGAAATTTGACAAAATGTCTTCTATATTTGATGAATAATAATTGCATTTACAAGAGGGATTAATGGTGGTATTTATAGACCACCAACATGAGTTGTATGGGTTACAAAGTCTTGTATTAGTTTTCCTTGGGCAACAACTCCTTGAATCCTTGATTCTGGTGTCTTGGACTCTTGTCTTTGAGATCTCCTTAGCCTTCATCCAAAGTGGGCGACATCATGGGATTGACCTCTTTAGGTTGGGCACCAACATGGGATTACTCCAATCCTTCTTGGGCGATCTTGATGGATGGTGATGTGTGGCCAAGATGGGTTCTTGAGTGACCATGAGAGGTGGACTCTGGAGTCTGGATGATGAGGGCTCTTGTATGAGAGTGGACTCTTCAATTTGGATAAGAAAGAACTCATGAGTTTTAGTGGGATTCATGAGTTCTTGAAATCTTGATTTCCTGGAATTTGATTACCTTGAACTCTTGAAGTAAGAAAACCCTTGAACCTTCTCAAACATGGGCATCCCTTTGAGATGAATTCTTGGCCGACTTCTCCTTTGGATTTGGTGACAAAATGAGGAGGGAAGGGGCACTAACTTGGCTTGGACACCTCATTTACTCATCTTAAAAAGTGGTGACACTTTGGTTTTGAGATGGGCAACAAGGAGTGGTTGGTGCTAAGTTCCTTCTTCATGTGGTCAACCAAGGTAAGTGACATGGTATGTGAAGTTGTCTCGATGAGGTGGCAAGTGATGTAGACTGGTGATGTGGCAAGCGATGTCCAAGACATAAGGACATGTCATGTGATTTGTCCAAACTTGATGCATGTGGCATGGGCGTCCAAACATGATGATGTGATGCATATGAAGGTGGGGCGCCAAGAGGTAGTTGGCACATAGCTTGACTTGAGCTAGCACATAGAGTCACATGGGTCTTGACTTGGGTTCCCTTTTTTATTATAGGACTCAACTAATAATTATAAGACTCAACCAACTAAATAACTAATAGCCTGACTTGATCAAATTGATCAAAAGGCATAACCAATTTATAACTAAACCATACCATACTTAATTAGGCTTGCAAATACAAAACCCTAATAAAAGTTGGTAAAAAGGGCTAAATAACACAGGACCATTATAACAGAATTTATGATCCAATTGAAATTGGAGTTTTTTTACATACTCAATTTTGGGTCCAGGGATTTTTACAAAGACTCAATTTTGGGATTTGGGGCTAATCCCAACTAAGCTAAAATAATAGAATTGAAGATAACTATTTATAAGTGATCTAGGATTTGGACACAGGGCTTCATTCACAGGTGATCCACAGGGAAGTGGGTTCCCCTATTATTTTTTTCTGGCCCTAGTGTCCGCACCAATTCTCCCTGGGTGGGAGGAACTCGACCCTATCGAGTATGGGTAAACCTTACTGTGATAGTGCTCTAGTATGTCTGGGTCAATTCTTTGCAAGTCCTCTCTAGTAATCCAAGAATTGTCAGTCTCGGGTCATCCTTGCCAATGAACCTGATATCTCTGATAGTCTTTGCCCCGAGTAATGATTATCTTGTCACCCAAGATCCGCTCGATCCTGTCTCTCTGGGCTGGTAGTATGGTAGGTGGACACACATGGGTTGGCTCACTGTCAAGGATTGGATCAAGCCCAAAAGGCTCACTAGGAATCAACGTTGGGCTCTAGGTCTAGGTAGCCTTAGTCCGTTTGTCTTATGTGTGTTGCATGTCCACTATATTAGGAGCCTATTATCCCATCAGCCTATGTCTGTTAGGCCATCAGCCCATGTCTAGTCTAGATTAGGAGCCTGTTAGTCCATCAGTCCATGTCAACCTAGTCTAGTCATGGAGTCCAAGGTTCAGGCCCAATTGAAGGCCCTGTCTGTACAAATTACCCTAATGGGCCAATTGCTTAGCCAAGCGAAGGCCCGAGATGAGGCCCGTAGGGCCCGTGCCAAAGTTAGACCCCCTAAGGCCCATATTAGACTTGACTCTCTTGAACCCCATAGGCCTGATCGAATAGGTGAACATCCATTGACCTATGAAGGAGCCTGTAGGACCCATGCTGAATTCAAATCCCCTAGGCCCAGTACCTTTGATCCACGAGCTTATCATCATGATCTTGCCCCTGAGTCTAGACCTACAAGCCCATACCCATACTTGGTAGACCCAGAGGAAAGATCCTTTAGACACACCCAACCTTATGCACCCACTTTCGATGGAAGCCTAGATCCTGAGGTGTATATTGATTGGGAGGAAAGCATGGATCGATATTTTGAGTGGAATGAAATCTCAGAGTTACGAAAGGTTAACTTTGCTACACTTAGGCTAATCCAACATGCTAGGCGATACTAGGAAGTTATTGAAGATGAATGTTATCAAAGAGGAGATGAAATACTTACTTGGAGATTCATAAGAAGTAGATTGAGAGAAAATGATATGGGACAGATGGGGGTAGGATCGTGGGCGAGCCTAGAAGTCACCTTGGTTAGGGTACTACTATTTTTTTTTTTTTATTTTTCTAGAGGGTGGCCAAGGAACAATGGATGGAAGGTAGGAAAATCTGGACTTTCAAGGACTTTGAGACTCACACTAACGAAGAGACCTCTCACCTCTAGGACATTCCACCCACCTCGATACTTGGAGGTATTAGGGTGAACCTCGAAGATATGGGGGGTAACGAAGATGAAATCAAGGAAGGGGATTACTAGACATGACCTCTCATCATGTCCTGGGATTGGGCCTCACACCTCTCCTTACAAAGCAAAAGAAAAGAATCACTCTTTTCTAAAAAAACTCATTTTTATTCACTAAACTATTTTTTTACAAAGGATTGGGGGTGGTATTTATAGGCCTTTCCAACCCTCATTTGAATTTGATACAAGATAAAAAGATAATGATGGTTCAAATTCAAATACGAGATAAGGCCTATCTAAATCTCAATCCTAACCAACCTAATCCTAAATCAAATTTCAAATAACTAATCCTAATCACCTAATTCTTTTGAATTTGAATTTATTGAAATCTGTGCTGCATCGATATTCATGCTGCATCAAAATTAGTGCTGCTTCAAGATCATTGTTGCTCTAGGATCAATGCTGGCGATGTCCTCATCATTTTCCTGAGGTGGGGAGAACTCGACTCCATCCAGTTTGGATCAGCGGGGACTGTGCTCTGAGATTTGAGCTTTAATTTTATCATGCTCTGAAAACTATGTAACTTTGAAATCTGCATAGCTTTGAAATCTACATAGCTTTGAAATCTGTGCAAGTATGAAGTCGGCAACCGGATGGGAGCTTGCATTCATGTTCGTGCGACTTTGAGGATCGTGCAGTGGAATATGAAGTCGACAACAGGGAGGGCCAACTATGCTTCTCTGATCATGCCTGGGATCTCCTTCTCACGGGTGGCCATCCGACGGGGATCTGGTGAAGACAGCGAAGAGGATGTGGCAGTGGACAAAGGGGTGGCGGTGGTGGAGATCTGGACGGGTGGAGACTGACTAGCAGGGTGGTGGCAAGGCGATGCAGGCGGCACGGGCTCTGATCCAGCTGTGTCGGCATCACGACAGCAGGGCGACAGGGTGGGCCATGATCTTGCATTGAAGTGGGGTGTCGACATAGGGAATACACGGTGGCATGGGTGATGACAGCATTCGGCAGTGGAGGTGAGGTGTTGGGCATTACAACAGTAGGGAATCGACGGGATCCGATGGGATTTCTCAAGAGTTTTGAGTGGCAGAGGTGGTGTGGCAGCTTCTTCTTCCCTGGCTGATGACTGGGATTGGTGTTAGGGTTGCGATTGCGATTGGGGCATGGTGGGATTTTGGTCAAGGCGGGGGTTCTGGGGTGATTTCGATAGTTTAGGAGGAAGATATGGGAATAAGATCGGAATAGAGTAGGAATAAGGTCGGGATAGCGAGAATAATGAGAATAGTGAAAAAAGAGGGAAAGAAATAGAATACACTAATCCTCTGGCTCTGATACCAAATTGATGTGGAACAGAAGGTGGAAGGATCGTGGGCGAGCCTAGAAGTCACCTAGATTAGGGTACTACTATTTTTTTTATTTTATTTTTTTAGAGGGTGGCGAAGGAACAATGGAGATGGAAGGTAGGAAAATTTGGACTTTCATGGACTTTGAGACTCACACTAACGAAGAGACCTCTCATCTCTAGGGCTTCCACCCACCTCGATACTTGGAGGTGTTATGGAGAACCTCAAAGGACATGGGGGGTAAAGAAGTTAGAATCAAGGAAGAGGATAACTAGACATGACCTCTCATCATGTCCTGGGATTGGGCCTCACACCCTCTCCTTATAGAGCAAAAGAAAATAATTATTCTTTTCTAAAAAAACTCATTTTTATTCACAAAACTATTTTTCTACAAAGGACTGAGGGTGGTATTTATAGACCTTTCCAACCCGTATTTGAATTTGAATACAAGATAAAAAGATAAGGATAGTTCAAATTCAAATACAAGATAAGTCCTTTCCAAATCTCAATCCTAACCAACCTAATCCTAAATCAAATTTCAAATAACTAATCCTGATCAACTAATTTTTTGAATTTGAATTTATTGAAATCTATGCAGCATCAAGATTCATGCTACATCAAAATTCGTGCTACTTCAAGATAATTGCTGCTTCGGGATCAGTGCTAGCGATGTCCCCTCATTCCCTTGAGGTGGGAAAAACTCGACTCTATCGAGTTTGGATCAGCGGGGATTGTGCTATGAGATCTGTGCTTTAATTTTATCCTGCTCTGAAAACTATGCGACTTTGAAATCTGCGTAGCTTTGAACTTCGTGCAACTTTAAAACTCGAGCAACTCTATAATTCGTGTAGCTTTGAAATCTGCATAGCTTTGAAATCAATGCAGCTTTAAAATTTGTGTAGCTTTGAAATATATGCAAGTCTGAAGTCGGCAACCGGATGGTAACTTGCATTCATATTCATACAGCTTTGAGGATCGTGTAATGAAATCTGAAGTCGGCAACAGGGAGGGCTGACTATGCTTCTCCGATCTTTCCTGGGATCTCCTTCTCAGGGTGGCCATCCGGCGGGGATCCGGGGGAGTCGGCGAAGAGGATGTGGCAGTGGATGAAGGGGTGGCGATGGTGGAGATATGAATGAGTGGAGATCGACCGGTAGGGCGACGGTGAGGCAACATGGGCAGCACGAGCTCTGATTTGGCTATGTTAGCATCACGACAGCAGGGCGATGGGGTAGGCCATGATCTTGCATCGGAGAGGGGCGTAGGCATGGGGAACACGCGGTGGCATAGGCAGGATGGCATTCGCTGGTGGAGGTAAGGCATTGGGCGTTGCGGCGACTGGGAATCAACAGGATCCGATAGGATTTCTCGAGAGTTTTGAGCAGCGGAGGCGGTGTGGTGACTTCTTCTTCCCCGGCCGGTGACTTGGATTGGGGTTAGGGTTGCGGTTGCGGTTGGGGCTAGGGAGGGGGATCTTGGTGCATGGTCGGATGTGGGGCAAGGCGAGGGTTCTGGGGTGATTCGGGCAGTTTAGGAAGAAGATGATGAAAATAAGACTGAAATAGAGGAGGAATATGGTTGGGGTAGCAGGAATAATGAGAATAGCAAAAAAAGAGGGAAATATATAGAATACCCTATTCCTCTGGCTCTGATACCAAATTGATATGGGATAGATGGTTGTAGGATCGTGGGCAAGCCTAGAAGTCACCTAGATTAGGATACTACTATTTATTTTATTTTATTTTTCTAGAGGGTGGCAAAGGAACAATGGAGATGAAAGGTAGAAAAATCTGGACTTTCATGGACTTTGAGACTCACACTAATGAAGAGACCTCTCACCTCAAGGGCATTCCACCCACCTCGATACTTGGAGGCGTTAGGGTGAACCTCAAAGGACATGGGGGGTAAAGAAGATGGAATCAAGGGGATAACTAGACATGACCTCTCATCATGTCTTGGGATTGGGCCTCACACCCTCTCCTTACGGAGCGAAAAAAAGAATCACTCTTTTCTAAAAAAACTCATTTTTATTCACTAAACAATTTTTTTACAAATAACTGATGGTGGTATTTATAGACCTTTCCAACCCTCATTTGAATTTGAATACAAGATAAAAAGATAAGGATTGTTCAGATTCAAATACGAGATAAGGCATATCCAAATATCAATCCTAACCAACCTAATCCTAAATCAAATTTCAAATAACTAATCATAATCAATTAATTTTTCTGAATTTGAATTTATTGAAATCTATGCTACATCGAGATTCATGCTGCATCAAAATTTTTGCAGCTTCACGATCATTACTGCTCCAGGATCAGTGCTGGTGGAATTAGTGCTAGTGATGTCCCCATCAGAAAAGTACCTAGGTAGATTTTATGAACACAAACTTTTAGACCAGTGGTACAAATTGAGACAGGGTAATAAAACTGTCTAAATGCATTGACCAATTTAATGAGTTTATTAGGAGATGTAACACTATTGAATCTCAGTCTAAGATCATAGCTAGATTTCGAGATGGCCTACATAGGGACATCAAGTGGGAACTATTCCATTAGAAAATTTATGACCTGGATGATGCCTATCACTTGCCAGGAAATTCGAGTCATGTCAAAGGGAACACATGAACTATCGAGTTGACCCCAGCAGGATTAGTACCTCTGAACCCAAACCCAATCCTAGTCGACTTCCTTTATACCAACCAACTCTTACTGCCCCATAGTTCATATGATAGATAGGAGTAAGGACCCAGATCCTAAAGTTCAAATTGATTGCACTGATATTCAAGACTTAGGGTATTCCCAGGTTAGGAGCTAGGGAAGGATAAGAGCAAGTCACTAAAGGTTGAGAGAAGTCCCAACACCATGTGCTTTAAATGCCACAATCCGGGACATTATGCTAGCCAATGTCCAGCCAAAGCCTTACATATAGGAGAGCTAGAAGAGGATAAGTATGAACCCATTACTAAGCTTAAAGAAGAGGTGTATGATGCTGATCCAAGTCTGGTAGATGTAGGTAGTGAAGTAGTATCTGGTTAGAAGCCCAATAAGCCTCCAGACATAATCCATCTATCCACACCTGTCCTGATCTCTACATAGCATCTGCATAAGGACATTAGCACTTATTTGAACATTGATAATAACATGGCTAATTCCCGAAATCAAGCCAAAGATTTTGCTAAGGGAGATCATATAAAGATTAGGTCTAGACCTGAGTGGTTTCCTCTGGAGCCATAAAGAAGTTACTTGTATGCAAAGTTGGACCCTTTAGAGTGATAAAGAAAGTGGGACCGAATGCCTATGCGCTTGATTTACCCCCGAATTTTGGCATTAGCTCGACATTCAATATCTCGGACTTAGTTGAGTATAGGGAGCCGGCATTGAAACCCAGTGAGATTTTTTGACCTCACCGATCCTTTGAGAGTGAGACCATACCTGAGTGTCAACTAAATTTGCCTGGGAGAGGAAAATGGATCAAGCGTATCCTGGACAACCAAGCTATCATGATCTGGGGCCGAGGCTATATGCGCTACCTGGCCTGTTAGCAAGGTCGACGCCAATCTTCCCTTAGTCAACTCTGACCTACCATCTCATTGGTTCACTAGAGTGACAGTAAAGTGGAAGTGTATGTAGCTGATGTGAGCTTAGTGAATGAGTATGAGCGAGAAGAGGAGACATCTCTAGAAGACTTTGAATTAGTTGACCCCGTAGGTACCCAGGTAGAAGCCAATCTAGAGTTAGTTGACCCTGACTATACCCAGCCTAAAGTTGTAGTGAAAGAACAATTAGAGGAAGAGAACCTAGATACTGTTGCTAGAACCTTACCTGAGGAAACCATAGAGGAGAGCCAAATTATAGAGCCTAGTCCTAAAATACAAGAACTAGAAGAATTTATTAAGAACCTGATCTCTTTGAATCAGTACCCTCAAGATGAGCCCCCTCCTTTAGTTCCCATTAAGGACCTCTTCTTTGAGATTAATAACCCATCCTTTTATTATGCAAACCCTGTAAATATATCTCAACCTCATAAGGTTAGCCTCATTAGTCTAAGATTAGTCCCTAACACACCTTCTTATATCTTACTTTATCCAACTAACCCTGAACCTTTTTCCCTACCCTACCAGATTAATCCTGAACCAACCTTTTATTTTCTACCCTTTTCAAAAACCTTCAGCATTTCTAAGATCATTAAATTGTATTTAGTTGAGATTAGCATACTGCATGCTTTTATTACGCATGTTAAGTTTGCATCTTACTTCTAGCATACTCTATGGAACTTGCTAGGAGTCCACTGTAAATTGTCGTGCGCATGTCAAACTAGGATCAAACCTAAAGAACCTATAATCTATTAGGTTTAGGTCCAAAGAGTTCAATAAAATCTCCTTCAATAGGAATGCATAGTCAAGTCTATTAGATGTTAGTTTGAGTCCTCTGCATGTGCCCAGCATGTCCACACCTGCACTGAACACTGCACAGCATATGTATCAGGATATTATCCATAAGAGTAATTTAACTAATGAAACATCTAACAAACTGGCCAATTCCAAAATAAGAGCCAATGGATTCAATGTAGGGAATTCTATCTTGGTTAGGCTTAGGCCTAAAAAGGAGCTTCATGCTTGCAGAGCTAGACCATTTAAAGTTATAGAGAAGGTTGGACCAAATGCCTATGTATTAGATTTGCCTCCAGATTTTGGCATTAGTTCTACCTTCAATATCGCAGACCTGGTTGAGTATAGGGAACCGGTAGTGATACCCAATGAGGCTTTTGGACCTACTCCTTTCATTGTGAGTGACCCTAGCCTAGAGTGTCCACCAATTAATTGGCCTGAAACTGGAGAACAGATCGAGCGTATCCTGGATGATCAAGCCATCATGAACCGGGGCCGCGGTTATCAATGCTACCTGGTTCGATAGCAAGGCCTGCTAGAATTAGATGATTTGTGGATTTCTCGAGAGGACTTGTAGTGCCTCAACCCAAACCTTCTCGAGAGATACGTGAGCCAGTGTGATCCTTACTCGACAGGATCAAGTTCCTCCCATCCTAGGAGAATTGGTAGGGACACCAGAGGCACTTGAATAAGACAGAGGCTTCTAAACCCTCTGTGAATTACTTAGTAGTGTTTAAGTCCATTTGTAATAAGGGCTTAGCCTAATTGAGTTGTCATTTTCATTATTTGAGTCCTATACCAGTCAGCTTTTATTGAGCTAGTTTTCTTTCTGAGTCCTGTAAATGTAGTCCAAGTCCACTAAAGACTTAAGACCAAGACAATATAAGTGAAAACCAACCCAACTAGAAGCTATGAAGACCATGAAAGGCCCAGCAGAAGAAACTCAAAGTCCTGAAACCCTGGAGAGCAGCTTGAAGCCCTGGACCATAGCCGAAAACAATTTGGGCCAGCCAAGGCCATGAGAGAAATCAAGGGGCACCATTTCTTATGCTTACCCCCCTTGGTCAGCCACTAGAGTCACTACCTTTGGCCGACCAAGGAAAGAGAAAGAGGAAACAATTTAAGGGTAATCAAATCCTAAACCTAGCATGTATTCTAGCTAGGGTTTGGGTGGGTTTCAAATTCCTAGGAAAAGACTTTTGTATCCTTAATTGGGGGCAAAGTTTGTGAGTCTATTTAAGAGACTCTATTCTCTTATATGAAGACAATTTTGATTAATACAATTGAGTTTTCCATCTACTGTGTGCTAAGGGGATTCTGTGTGAGCCCCTCCTTCCTCCTTGTGTCTTGCACCCAGTCTCCAACCACCATCCACTTCTCCAAGCCTTGGCAGCCCACATCAAACATCTCTTTCCCTTACTAATTTTCAGTTTATTCCTTCATCCTTTCAGTGATTCCTAACCCTTGATAGGCTATTTGCAGGTCCCTCGACTTCTGCCAATCCAATTACTCTAGCCAGGCAGCGATCAAATCACCGGGTTGAAAGCCGAGAATCCGCAGGTCTCCAACTTGATCTTCCAAGCCGCATCTGAGAGCGAGAGTGATCCCTTCATCTACGATCTTCATCGAGCATATCAACCGTTGTTAGGTACACCCCCTCTACTTGCCATTAGCATTATTGAAGGGGAACTAGCCCAACCGAGACTTCTCAGCCTCGGTGGTCCTCTTTTCTATTACTTTTTAGGTTCTCCTTTGCATGCTGTTGCTTCTTATTTTATATAGAACTCTCTAATTAGATTCATGGCATGATCTTCAGAATTTAGATACATAACTTAACCTATAAAAATATAAAAATAATTATGCATGCATTTTAGTTCCGCATCATTTGGTATCAGAGACTGTTTGGGCTCAGTTTTCTTTGAATATTCGGATTGGGTGCTTCACCATGGCCATCCGGTCATAGGAGACAAGTAGGGCTGCCAGACCCTTTCTACCCAATCTATGGGATCTCCTATGGCATGTAGGGGTGCCACTATGATTTGACCCGTGAAGAGGAAAACAAAAAGTTCATTAGGATTCTTTTGCATCTCGGCCTTCTCAGTACATAGCCTGCTTTTTTTATTGTTTCTACCATTATAGAACTCATAAAAATCTAAAATTTATTTTGGTGAATCCCTTATAATTGAAATTAATTTTCAGAATTTTATCAAAAATACTTCGATCTGTGAATTTTCTGCCAACCAGAATACTGCCTGAGAACAGTTTTGCCCTATTTTTGGTAGCAAAGTCAATTTTAGCAAGTTTAGGGTTATTTTAATATAAATTTTGCATTTCTTAAGATTTTGGCATGTTTTCTACATATTAGGTTATTATCTTCAAATTATCTTTCAATTTAAAAAAACACCAAAATAAAAAAAATTACATATACTCATAAAACATCAAAAATACTTAAAATCCTAATTTGCATTTTCATCTGCCTGCCATCATTGCATAATTAATTTAAGGGCAACAATATCTAAGATAAAGGAAGGAGGTCATTACCTTTCCTTAGCCCAGAAACCACCACACTTGCATTTGAACCCAACCCTAATTAAAATCGAGTAGACATAATTTGCCCTAGAGGGCTAAGGACATCAACAGGTCGGGTTCAACCATTGTAGGATGACTAGTGCATCTAATTCATTTCCTATTACTGGATGCTGGTGTCTAGGCTAGAGGTACAGTGTCAAATGATCAAAGTGGATCGGTGGTTCCTTAATTTGGTCCCTGCGAGAGCAGGGGGCCTCCCACCATCCCACCTCTTACCTGGCCAGTTGAAGGACTAGGAGTTGAGTTGTGTGTAAGTTGAGTCAACCCATTCTGATTGGGCTCTAGGTCTAGGTACCCGAGTCAAGTTAGTGTTGAGTCTCGCATGTGCACTAGATCAGGAGTCCTATTTCATCCACCCCCCCACAACTAGCTGAATCCATGGATAATCTTGAAGCCCAGATTAAAGCCTTTACTAAGCAGGTAGCCCAATCTTTCACCCAGCTGAATCATAGATTTGACCAAGTAGATTTTCGGATAGGAACCCTAGAGAAAACTCGTAGGACCCAGACTAGATCCAAACCTGAGCCGCCTTTATCCACACTACCTAAATTATATGAACCTAGAACCTATGTACCCAAAACCTATGAACATAGATCCTATGCACCCACTCCCTATAAGCCTAGTATACCCATGACCTATAAATCCGAATCCAAAGGCCATCGACCGGAACCCCATAAGGCTAGTATCTTTATATATGAGCCCGGTAGTAATCCACTACCCCTTAGTCAATCTGAACCAACTAGGAGTAGTGCCCATAATCAGAAACTAGGACCTAGCCAATCTTCCCTTAGTCAACTCTTACCTACCATCCCACTGGTTCACAAGAGTGATAGCGAACTGGAAGTGTATGTAGTTGATGTGAGCTTAGTGAATGAGTATGAGGGAGAAGCAGAGACATCTCTAGAAGACCTAGAATTAGTTTACCCCGTAGGTACCCAGGTAGAAGCCAATCTAGAGTTAGTTGACCCTGACTATACCCAGCCTAAAGCTGTAGTGGAAGAATAATTAGAGGAAGAGAATCTAGATACTGCTGCTAGAACCTTACCTGAGGAAACCATAGAGGAGAGCCAAATTATAGAGTATAGTACTAAAATACAAGAACCAGAGGAATTTATTAAGGACCTGATTTCTTTGAATCAGTACCCTCAGGAGGAGCCACCTCCTATAGTTCTCATTAAGGACCTCTTCTTTGAGATTAGTAACCCATCCTTCCATTATGCAAACCTTGTAAATATATCTCAACCTCGTAAGGTTAGTCTCATTAGTCTATGATTAGTCCCTGAACTGCCTTCTTATATCCTACTTTATCAAACAAATTCTGAACCTTTTTCCCTACCTTACCAAACTAATCCTAAACACACCTCTTATTTTCTGCCCTTTCCAGAAACCTTCAGCATTTCTAGGATCATTAGATTGCATTTAGTTGAGATTAGCATACTGCATGCATTCATTATGCATGGTAGGTTTGCATCTTACTTCTGGCATACTCTATGAAATTTGCTAGGAGTCCACTATAAATTTTCGTGTGCATGTCAAACTAGGATCAAACCTAGAGAACCTATAATTTGTTAGGTTTAGGTCCAAAGAGTTCAATAATTTTTTTTTCGATAGGAATGCATAGTCGAGTCTATTAGGTGTTAGTTTAAGTCCTTTGCATCACCTGTTAGGAGTCTATATGTGCCCAGCATGTCCACACCTACACTGAACACCGTACAGCATATGCATCAGGATATTAGCCATAAGAGTAATTTAAGTAATGAAAAATCTAACAAACTGGCTAATTCCCAAATAAGAGCCAATGGATTCAATGTAGGGAATTCTATCTTTGTTAGGCTTAGGCCTAGAAAGGAGCTTCATGCCCACGGAGCCAAACCTTTTAGAGTGATAGAGAAGGTTGGACCAAATGCCTATGTGTTAGATTTGCCTTCGGAATTTGGCATTAGTTCTACCTTTAATATCGCAGACCTAATTGAGTATAGAGAACCGACAGCAATACCCAGTGAGGCCTTTGGACCTACTCCATGTATTGTGAGTGACCCTAGCCCAAAGTATCGACTAATTACTTGGCCTGAGAGAGGAGAAAGGATCGAGCATATCCTAGACATCAAACTATCACGACCTAGGGCCATGGCTATCAACGCTACCTGGTCTTGAGGAAACCATATAGGAGAGCTAAATTATAGAGCCTAGTCCTAAAATACAAGAACCAGAAGAATTTATTAAGGACCTGATCTCTTTGAATCAGTACCCTCAGGATGAGCCACCTTTTATAGTTCTCATTAAGGACATCTTCTCTGAGATTAGTAACCCATCCTTCCATTATGCAAACCCTGCAAATATATCTCAACCTCATAAGGTTAGTCTCATTAGTCTATGATTAGTCCCTGACATGCCTTCTTATATCCTACTTTATCCAACTAATCCTGAACCTTTTTCCCAACCTTACCAGACTAATCCTAAACCCACCTCTTATTTTCTGCCCTTTCCAAAAACCTTCAGCATTTCTGGGATCATTAGATTGCATTTAGTTGAGATTAGCATAATGCATGCATTCATTACTCATGTTAGGTTTGCATCTTATTTCTGGCATACTTTATGGAATTTGCTAGGAGTCCACTGTAAATTTTCGTGTGCATGTCAAACTAGGATCAAACCTAGAGAACCTTTAATCTGTTAAGTTTAGGTCCAAAGAGTTCAATAAGATTTTCTTCGATAAGAATGCATAGTCAAGTCTGTTAGGTATTAGTTTGAGTCCTTTGCATCACCTGTTAGGAGTCTATATGTGCCTAGCATGTCTACACCTGCACTGAACACTGCATAGCATATGCATCAGGATATTAGCTATAAGAGTAATTTATGTAATGAAAAATCTAACAAACTGGCTAACTCCCAAATAAGAGCCAATGGATTCAATGTAGGGAATTCTATCTTGGTTAGGCTTAGGCCTAAAAAGGAGCTTCATGCTTGCGGAGCCGAACCTTTTAGAGTGATAGAGAAGGTTGGACCAAATGCCTATGTGTTAGATTTGCCTTCAAAATTTGGTATTAGTTCTACCTTCAATATCACAGACCTGGTTGAGTATGGAGAACCGACAGCGATACCTAGTGAGGCCTTTGGACCTACTCCTTCCATTGTGAGTGACCTTAGCCCAGAGTATCCACCAATTACTAGGCCTGAGAGAGGGGAACGGATCGAGCATATCCTAGACATCAAACCATCACAACCTGGGGCTAAGGCTATCAACGCTACCTGGTTCGATGGCAAGGCCGGCCAGAATTGGATGATTCATGGATTTCTCAAGAGGACTTGCAGCACCTCGACCCAGACCTTCTCGAGAAATATATGAGCCAATGTGATCCTTACTCAACAGGTTTGAGTTCCTCCCACCCTGGGAGAATTGGTGGGGACACTAGAGGCACCAGAATAAGACAGAGGCTTTTAAACCCTCTATGGATTACTTGGTAGGGTTTGAGTTCATTTGTAATAAGGGCTTAGCCTAATTGAGTTATCATTTTCATTATTTGAGTCCTGTACCAGTCAGCTTATATTGAGTTAGTTTTTTTTCTGAGTCCTGTAAATGTAGTCCAAGTCTACTATAGACTCAAGACCAAGATAGTACAAGTGAAGACCAACCCAACTGAAAGCTATGAAGATCATGGAAGGCCAAGTAGAAGAAACTCAAAGTCTTGGAACCTTGGAGAGCAGCTTGAAGCCCTGGGCCACAGCCAAAAATAATTTGGGCCAACCAAGGCCCATGAGAGGAATCAAGGGGCACCATTTCTTATGCTTACCCCCCTTGGTCAGCCACTAGAGTCACCACCTTTGGCCGACCAAGGCAAGAGAGAGAGGGAACAATTTGAGGGAAATCAAATCCTAAACCTACCATGTATTCTAGCTAGAGTTTGGGTGGGATTCAAATTTGTAGGAAAAGTCTTTTGTATCCTTACTTGGGGGCCAAGTTTGTGAGTCTATTTAAGAGACTCTATTCTCTTGTATGAAGATAATTTTGATTAATACAATTGAGTTTTTGATCTGCTGGGTGCTATCTACTATATGCTAAGGGGATTCTGTGTGAGCCCCTCCTTCCTCCTTGTGTCCTACGTCCGGTCTCTAGCTGCCATCCACTTCTCCAAGCCTTGGCCACCCACATCAAACATCTCTTTCCCTTGCTGATTTTCAGTTTATTCCTTTATCCTTTCAGTGATTCTTAACCCTTGATAGGCTGTTTGTAGGTCCCTTGACTTCTACAAATCCGACGACTCCAGTCGAGTAGCAATCGGATCATCGGGTAGAAAGTCGAGAATCCGTGGGTCTCTGGCTTGATCATCCAGGCCGCATCCGAGAGCGAGATCGATCCCTTCATATACAATATTCATCAAGCTCATCAACCATTGTCAAGTACACCCCCTCTGCTTGCTAGTAGCATTATTGAAGGAGAACTAGCCTAATTAAGACTTCTCAGCCTCGGCGGTTCTCTTTTCTATTACTTTTTAGGTTCTACTTTGCATGCTGTTGCTTCTTATTTTGCATAGAACTCTCTAATTAGATTCATGGCCTGATCTTCAAGACTTAGATACATAACTTAACCTATAAAAATACAAAAATAATTATGCATGCATTTTAGTTCCGCATCAAGGAGTGGGTGAGAGACCCGTGCCTTTGCTCTTTGAGCATCGAGGGGTGTGAGGCCCTATTTATCAAACCCTAGCCACCCTGCTTCTTCCACCTTGGATGCCCAACAATCAATCTTCATCTTGGCCGCCCCTGCTACTCTCTCTCTTCCTTTCTTTTTTTAATGATTCATCCCTTTTCTCCTTTGTTTTCTAATCCTCCTTTGGTGTTTTGCCAGTCCCTCGAGTTTCATGACTTTAGGATTCCATTTGACTAGCCTTCGGGACAATAGATAGAAAGTTGATGGATCCACGGGGTCGGAGCTTGGTTCTCCAGGGCACATCCGAGAGCATGAAGTGACCTCGTCAAGGAATCATCAGTAAACATCTCCAAGTACACACACCCCCTAGACTCATAAATTGTGATATTGTAGAAGAGCTAGCCCTACCGGGGCTTCTTAGCCTCGGCGATCCTATTTCTTTCACTTTAGGGTCTATTTCTGCATACATGATCTTCTAGATTTTCTATAAGATTCCCTACTTAGAATTTTGGCTCGAATTTCGGGATACAAATCCTTAACTCACTGCTTAATAACAAAAAATTAATTTGCATGCTTAAGTAGTTCTGCATCATGTTAGGACATTGCACTAACTCTACTGCAAAAAAAAAAAGGAGGGGACTAAATTACTTGATACTATACGAGAACCAAAATAAGTTGGAGGATTTAAAGAGTGAGATAGAATGTTAGGAAATGAAGAACTCTTAAAATTTTATGACTTTACTCGACCACAAAATAGGTGAAATTGGTAATCCATTGAAGTACCTCTTTAATGGTCTAACCAGGTATCAATGGAATTTAGAATTAGTAAGATAATTCTCACTTCTTGGATAAGTTAGTACACATGACTAATTCGTTTGCTTTACTCGAGGATGAGAAAAGTTCAAGTTGGGGGGTGTGATAGTTATTACAAATAAAATAATTAACCCAACTTTACTTAATTAAAATTGATGCTTTTATATAGTGTTTTGTAGGAAACAATTTCATAAATAAAAAGAGTTCGATTTTAGGAATCCAACGATGCAAACGACACTTTAATCAGACCTGAAATGAGCTTAGAATCTAATTTTATAAAAATTATAAGAAATTACAAGGATTTTAGGGCAACCGGTCCATTATGGACCGGTCGCTTTATCCACGGATCGGCCAAAGGTCCATAGGAAGCCATGGCCAGTGGTCCACAATTAAAACCATGGACTGCAAAGCCTATTTTGAGTCGAAATTGACTGAGCTACTACCTCGTCACCACCGGAGTCATCTCCTCCACCCAGAGAAGCCATCGATCACCGATTCTCCCCTCCAAAAGTCCCCTCCACCATTTCACTGCCGACCAAGCCATCGATCTCCCTCTTCAATGTTAACCCATGGTTTTCTGCCCCTGCGGATCTAGCCATTCTCCACCATGACCGTCGATCACCATCTCTCTAGTCGAAGACATTGTCCACAGTCCCGTCGCCGCTTACTCCACCCATAGTCTCCTCTCTCTTGGAAGTACCAAACATCACCGCATGCTACTGTCGAGCTGCCAGAGCTGCCCCCTCACCGATTCAAAATAACCATCGATCATCCTCCCTACTTCAAGACCCCACCAGAATTTTGCTCTCCTCTGACCGTGGCTGGGAAGGATGCAGAGTAGCTTTCTGCCACCATCCAAGCCACCACCATCGGCCCTCCTCTTCTCCACTAAAGCTGCTATCGCTCCGATGACCATCTTCCTTGTTTGAAGAACTTGAAATCCTGGACCGTACTAAAGCAATGTTCGAACTACAAGGACTGGTCAGAAGGAGTGAAGTTTTTTGGGTTGTTTGATGAGGAAGGATACGTGGAGTTCTGTTGAAACTGAACAGCGGGGATCGATGATTAAGCGGAACAATGGGGATTAGCGGGTGCATAAAAGAATATGGAATTGAATTTCATTAAGGCAGATTTTGATGGGAACTAACACGATACAAATTCATTCTCTTCCACCTTTAAAGAAGTACCAACCCGAGTGAGGAGGGTCATTCTTGGATCCTTCTCGAAGACATGTGTAATGACCTTTAATTAAAAATTTTCAACTTTTTCCTCTACCTGCCTGGGCACCTCTTGCACCTTTGACAACCTCCTTTTTTAATAAGCAACTTTCTTTCTACCACTTTAGCTTTGGCATGTTGTTCTAGAACATAGGCCCTAATTTCTATAGCCTTAGAAAGATGCCCAGTGGGAATAGGTTCATCCGATGATAGCCCAGCACCATAGATATAGTCATACCCATGAATAAACAATATAAGGCATGGAAAACAAATTTCATTAATTTCATTAATAATGAGTTCTTGCAATGATAGGGAAAGAATAAAAAAAACTATAGGTTCTAGTAAAGCAAAAAATTATAAAAATCAATCTTCGACCTTTTCCATGGGGTTGATAGTAGCAGCAGCATCCTTGGAAGGGGCAAAGATTCCTTCAATTGAAGAGGGCCTAAGCCCGATGGCAGGATTGGATGAAGCAGGTTTGGGAATAGCAACCAGATCAACACCGACAAGCTCTAACACAGGAACAACTTTAACTAAGGGGGCTTCGGTGGTAGCTGTAGAGGGCTGCCCCTTAGACTCTCCCTCCTCATCTAAAGAGGTGAGGCCAAGTCCTATATAATGATCCATGATCATGTCTTGATATTTGAATGTCCCCATATCAATACCTTTCTTGAAGGCCTCCCAATTGAATGCTTGATAGATGGTAAAAAACTTTTCTGACTTACAAAAATTTGCCATGGCCCGGGCCATCTCGGTGGCAAAATCTTTGGAGGATATTTCACCACGGCCTCCTTGTCCCTCTTCTTCGCATCAACCAACTCTCTCTTGGCCTCCATCACCTCAGCCTCTCTCCTTTGTTTCTCCAAGGCCAAGTCAATCCTCGTTGTAGCCAAGTCTGCCCTCGTTGCAGCCAAGTAAACCTCTGCTTTGGTGAGTGCCTCCTTTGAGTTCTCTATTATGGCCTCCACTACATCGGCCCTTCAACATGCTTCCATAACAATGCCTTTAAACTTCTTGAGGGCCTTTTGCTCATCCACAGTATGATTCAACAAGATGGCCATAAAGTGAGACAACTGCAATAAAGCCAAAGTTAAGAAAAGCAAAACAAAGATCAGAGAACAAAGACTAAATGAAAAATACCTATTGGACCATCATCATCATCCACTTCTCCAAGTCTTGGTAGCTCAGCATTTGCATCCACTCTAGCTCCCCTGAGAACAAAGTTCTTTCAATAATAATCGAGCAATCTCCCAGTCTTGGGGAATCATGCCCTCTAAACCCCTTTCCAGGGGGGGCCCGTGACTAGTAAAGTCCTCCACACCTACCTTAATCAAAATTGAGGAAGAAGATGGGGGGTTGATCAACGCAGAAGGTGCAACCTGCAATAGGGGTGAAGGTACCAGTAGGGGTTTTAGGCATGGCTTTCGAAACATTTTCGAAATACATAGCATCAGAAGACACAAAAATTTATCATATTAATTTAAGCATGCATTAGATCTAATCTAAAATCTCCCTACAACAAGATCCATGATAAGATAATAATGCATATATGAAATCTAAAAGATACAAACTAGCATGCATAGAACATATTTATGCTAAAAAATTGACATTGTAGATCACATCCATGGTATCAACCATCAAGGTCCTATAGTGTTTCCCAGTAAGGTAGCCTAAGAGAGGGGGTAAATTGTGTATTTTAAAAATTTAAACAGTTATGTGCTGAACTTTGAGGGTTAGTGTGACAAAGTGATTGTGGTGTGGCAAAGTGATTGTGCTATATGAGATATGCAGTAGAAGTAGCAGATTAAGTGCAAAGTAATAAAGAGCAAGTGAAGAAAGAAGCAATCAACCACAAACACACAGAGGTACTTGGTTCGATGCACTCCAAGTACCTACATCCACTCTCCAAGTTTTTTCATGAAAATTTCTACTATAATCTATCCAAGATTACAACCAACTTATTTTCTAAGGCTTACAAGTCAAACCTTGTTGGTTTTATCACCTAGCCTCACCAACAACCTTCACAACTTATTTTTAATCCAGGCTTACAAGTCAAATCCAAGTTGGTTTATCTCTTAGGCTCACCAACAACCTTTAACACTAGTTTCAATACCTTTGAAACTAGCAACAACAAATAAAAGGTAAGTACATAGAAATATGCACAAGAAATAGTTCCTAAATGAGCGGAAATAAATGTTGATGAAGCTCTTCTTGAATGCTTGAGTTGTCTCCTTCTTGGAATCTTTGAATGCACTCTTTTTGGCTAATGATTTGAAGGCTCAAGGCTGAGTTGAGAACTTTTTCAGGTGGAATCAACTTTTTAGCTTATTCTTGTCTTTTCTAAAAAGATAAACTTTGTCTCTACTTGGATTCTTGTCTTCAATGCATTTGGAGAGTGATAAATAGCTTAACAATATTGAAAAGGCCATTGGAGATCGTTAGAGTGAAGAAACTAGCCGTTTGGAGCCATTTACAATCAATTCTGAACTTCTAGAAAACTAGCCATTACACTAAGTGTCGATACTTGATCTGTGAGTCGACACTTAGAGTTTGTGAGTCAACTCGTGGATTGATACTAGGCATAAATTTGAATTTTTAGTGTTCTGCTTTTTTTTGCTCTTAGGCTTTAAGTCGGTCTTTGAGTCGACACTTAGATATGTGAGTCGACACTTGAGTCTGTGAATCATTTTTTTGAGTCGACACTTGGTAAAAAGACCTTGAAATAGCATGTTCTATTCATTTTCTGTTTTCAAGCCTTGAGTCAACCTTTGAGTCGATACTTGAAGTTTGTGAGTCAACACTTGAGTTAGTGAGTCGACCTGTGAGTCAACACCTGACGTGCCATCTAAAACTTTGCATGCTAGTCTTCTGAAGTGTCGATACTTTCTTCATGAGTTGACCTGTGAGTCGACACTTGATCCATGAGTCGACACTTTGAGTTGACACTTGCATTGTGCCATTTCAAAAAGTATGCCAAACTCTGAATTTTCTAAATATTGTTCAAGAACCTCTTAGACTCATCTTCATAAGGGCCAAAGTGATCATTTTATCAATATTCCAAGGTGAGAAAACAACTTAAATATAGATATTCATCTTACTTTGCTGTTAGTAATTTTGATACTTTTGAGTGAAAATTTGAAGTACCTGTGACCTGAAATTTATACTCCAGTTGAAACATCAGTCCAAACATATACTCAACATTTTGTTATTCATCAAAATCAAGGAGCCAAAGCCAACATATAGTTTTCTTTTTATTTGAATAAGACTTACTCTACGGGAAAACTGCTAACTCTTCTAGTAGTCTATTCCAGTGCATTTACTACCACTCTTGCAGGTGATTCATGTCGTTATACTTTAGACTCACTACTTGCCTTTGAACAATGCATTTCTATCATGTTTTAATTCTTCCATTCCATCCTGCATCAATTTTGGCATCAGAACCTGGTTAATTAGGACAAGATATGCTTAGTTGCTTAAATTGCTGCATTATTTTCTTTTCACCATTAAGGATTAGGTCTGAAAGTTTCTTCCATAACATTTTAGATCTAGTTTTTAGCATTTTTTTAAATATCATCAGCCTCTAATTATAAAAAAAAAATATAGATTCAAAATTTTGAAAGTTTGAAAATTTGAAATTTAAATTTTGAAATTTGAATACATGTCTAGCTCAGTCTTTAAATTTAGTTGATAAGTTAGATCTTTGATTGTGCATCCATCCTAAACCATCTAAGGGCAATCCCATTACAAGATAAGGGAGGGGATTCAGTACCCTTCCTTGGCCCAAAAACAACCAATATCATTTGCATTGACCCAAGCCTTAATCTAAAAGCAAGTAGAAACCTAAACTAGGGACAAAACAAGTTCATATATCATGATGAGACTTAGCATGAATTAAATCTACATTTATTCCTGGAGATTGGTGTCTAAGGCTAGAGGTGCAATGGGAAACGCCTTAAGCGGATTTGTGGTTACTTAATTAGGACCCTGCGAAAGTAGGGGGAGCCTCCCACAATCCTATCTCTTACTTGTCTAATTGAAAGGGTGACTGCAAGCTTGATTTATGCTTCAGGCAATTCTTGCTACATTGAGCTTTTAGGTCTAGGAAACCCTAGAACTAGGTTCTGTGCTACATGACCACTAGATCAAGAAACCCATATCAACCTCCTCAAACCCAACCTCGTGTTCCTATGGATCCCAATTTTGAAACTTTGCTATGGACCCTGACTGAACAATTCAACCAACTAAACCATAGGTTTGATTAAATGGAGGAGCATGTCGGGACCCTTGAAGGGGCCTATATGACTCATACTGAACCAGAGTCACCCAAACTAATGCCCCTTAGTCCTAGAACCCATCGCCATGATCCCACCATGGACCTAACCATAGATGCCCACACCATGATTTTGCTGACCAGGATGAAAGTGCCCTTAGGAACATTCACCTTGATGCACCCACCTTTGAAGGAAATTTAGATCCTAAGGTACACATTGATTGGGAGAGTGATATGGATCAATATTTTGAATGGTATGAGATGTTGAAAGAGAGGAAGTTCAAATTTGCCAAACTTAGGTTAGTCTGACAAGCTCGGTTGTACTTGAAAAATGTTGAGCACATCTGTCGTCAGAGAGAAGACATGTCCATAGCCACATGGAGATCCATGAAGATCAAACATAGAAAAAAGTACCTACCCATATCTTATGAGCAGAGACTTTTAGACCAATGAAAATGATCAAGTTAAGGCACTAGACTCGTGTCCGAGTATATTGCCAAATTTGATGAGTTCGTTATGAGATACAATGTAGTGGAATCTGAGGCCATAACCTTGTCTAGATTTTGAGCTGGCCTACATGAGGAGATTTAGAGGGAGTTATTTTTTAGAGAAGTCCATAATCTAGAACAAGCCTATCAGATTGCTAGGGACTTTGAGAGATTTTATAGGGGACCCATGATCCATTAATTTGAACCCATCAGGATTAGTGCCCATGGTCATAAGCCAAGTTCTAGCCAAGTCCCTTCTAACCGATCCATTCCTACTACCCCATTAGTTCACAAGGATGACAGGGGTAAGGGCATTGAAATTCAAAATGATAATCATCAAAATATTCATTGCTTTAGGTGTCATAAGGCTGGCCACAATGCTAGTCAATGTCCTATTCGAGCCTTACACATAGGGGAATTAGAAGATGAAGCTCCTGAATCCTTTGAAGAATTTGAAGAAGAGGTGTATAAAGCAAGATCGAATTTAGTGGACAAATATGAGAGAGATGAAGAAGATATAAATCCTTCCGAAATCATGGGAGTCATAAGATGTATTTTGGCCCAAATAATGGAGCATGAGGATTGGCGTAGAACCAACATACTACAAACTTTTGTTAAATTGGGAGAAAAGGTATGCAAGATTATCATAGATAGTGGGAGCTATGTTAATGCCATTTCCACTAGTGCTGTCAAGAGCCTAGGTTTGACTATTGTTTCTCACCCTAACCCCTATAAGGTATCTTAGATTGATTCGACCTCTATCCCTATTAAGTTAAGATACCAAATTTTGATCCAAATCCAATCATATCAGGAGAAAGTTTGGTGAGACATTTTTCCTATGGGAGTTAGTAGTATTATTCTAGGCTGACCTTGGTTGTATGATCATGATGCTATCTTGTACGATTGTTCAAGCTCTTGTTCATTCACCCACCATGGAAAGAAAATAGTTATAAACTCTTCACCACCTAAGGATAATAACAAGAGAGGGTCTAGCAATTTGAAGGGAAAGAAACAAGGATTACACTTGATCAATGATAAGGATTTAAAATTCAAGCTTAATGAGGTTTCATCCATTTGGATATTGTCTACTAAGGAAATCCAGGATCAACCCCAAAGGGAACAACCCCAGGAAGTAGCAAGGATTTTGAAGGATTCTCAAGATATTTTTCCAAAAGATCTTCTCGATCACCTGCCACCATTAAGGGACATTCAACATGCCATAGACTTGGTCCCAAGAGCCACCTTACCCAACCTCCCATGCTATAAGATGAATCCCACAGAACATAAAGAGCTACAAAGATAAGTTGGAGAGCACCTCCAAAAGGGATTCATTAGAGAAAGTCTAAGCCCATGTGCAGTACCTGCTCTATTAACCCCTAAGAAGGATGGCACTTGGAGAATGTGTGTAGATAGCCATGCCATGAATAAGATAACTGTGAAGTACCACTTTCCTATTCTCCGTCTCAATGGTATGTTGGATATGATGGCTGGAGCCACCATTTTTTCAAAGATAGACCTTAAAGGTGGCTATCACCAAGTCAAAATTAGACCTGGGGATGAATGGAAGATAGCTTTCAAAACTAAGGATGGCCTTTATGAATAGGTAGTGATGCCTTTTGGTCTCTCAAATGCCCCTAGTACATTCATGAGGATCATGGCCCAAGTCCTAAGATCATTCATTGGAAAGTTTGTTGTTGTGTATTTTGATGACATCCTTATATACAGTAGGACTAAGGAAGATCACCTGGACCATCTTCAACAAGTTTGCCAAGCCTTTAGGAAAGACAATCTTTATGCCAACTTAAAGAAATGTGATTTCTTCACCCATAGAATTGCCTTTCTAGGCTTTATTATTACCCCTAAAGGAGTATCTACCGACCCAGAGAAAATTAAGTCCATAGTTGAGTGGCTTATACCCAATAGCATACATGAAGTGCGTAGCTTCCATGGCCTTACCACCTTCTATAGGATCTTTATTCGAGGATTCAGTATGGTTGTCACACCCATTACCAATTGTTTTAGGAAGAAACTTTTGAATGGACTAAGCTCACCGATAGAGCCTTCTTTGAAATCAAAAAGAAAATGAACCTAGCACCAATTTTGAGATTGCATGACTCCTCAAAGGTTTTTGAAGTAGCCTGTGATGCATCCGGAGTTGGAATTGGAGGAGTTTTGAGTCAGGAGAATCACCCTATGGCTTATGATGTAGAACGAAAGCTCTGATACCAAAATTGATGCAGAACGAAAATATGGAATGCCGAAGCAAATTAAAATTAATGTATTTTTTTTTATTTATTTATTTTCAGAAGTCGGCTATGACTCGAAGGAAAGATAAACTAATGTTGAAAGAAACTAAGAAATGACAGAAAGCACAATTAAAAGGAGTGGATTATCAGAGTAACTTAGAAGTAGGATCGTTGGGGATTGAGAAACCCCAGACCTAGGGTTTACTCCTCTTTCAAGAAACAGACAAAGAGAGAAGAGAAGGTTTTATACCTGACTGTGATATCTCTCGTTGCTTCAATTGAAGGACACTCTCGAGCAGATTGTAGGATCCTTGGAGACGGGGTATCTTCGCAATGGATCCTCGGATTGTAGTCCTATGGCAAGGTTGGCCTTCTTCTCGAACTCAGGATCTGGAAGAAGAAGAACAAAAAAAAAAAAGAACCAGAAACTCAAAGAAAGACACTGACCTGAGGACTTAATGAAGATTGTTGGATGTAGAAGTTTCGGAGATCTTGATACTGATCTGACTCTTCGTTGAACTTGCTCTATAGTTGAAACAGTTGATTAGAACCTGGATGCTGGTGGCCGGCCTCTATGTGGAAGAAAGGGGCCGTGGGATGTAGATGGAAAATTAGGGTTTGGTGGTGGTGGAGTAGAGATGGATGGACTAAGCTAGGGTTTTGGGGTTGGAGATCTCACACCTCCTCAAGGTTCCTAGGGAACCCGGATTTACTCCCTCACGGAGCTCAACACCTTAATACAAGTGCCGAAGAGAGAAACACAAAGTTGCTCACAAAGAAATTGATTTCATTCATCATTATTTCAAGAGTTACATAGAGTTGAATATATAGACATAACAAAGAAATAAAATTTCATACATTTCCCATGTGGGACTAATAGGACTAACCCACACTTTAGGCATCAAATTCTCTTCCCAAGACTCCTTCCATGAGTGGGCAGCCCAAAAACTCCAAGAAAACTTGAAAATCAGCTCCAAATGGCAGGTTATGGGGGTGTCTCCTAGTATCTCTCCATGAATCAAGGATTTTTCCTTCATGGTTTGGCTCTTTTGGACACCTCCTAGTCTTGCTCCACAAGTTTAGGCTTCTTCCTTTCATGGCTTTGGCACTTTAGGAAACTTTTGGGTGCCTCCTTGATTTTCTCCCCAAGACATGCTCTCTTCCCTTTTATAACTTGGATTTTTATGGAACATTGTGGGGCACCTCCTTGATCCTCTCTTCAAGAAAAATTCTTGCCATCCTGGCTTGGGTTTATCTGGAAAGAAGTTGGCTCCTCCTTGGATTGAGGTATCTTGATGGATTTCTCCTCCAAGTGGCGCATGAAAGAAGGAACCTGCTTTCTTGTGGTGTGGGGACCAAGGCACACTGGATGGAGATGTGGCGCCTCCTGGACTCTGGCATGTGGTTGGAAGTGTGGCGCCCACATGCTTGGGCCTAGGAGAAAAAATTGGGCACCCTGGACCTTGACTTGATTTAAAAAAAATGGCACCAACCTGGAGAAGACCTAGACCACTACTAGGACTTGTACTGAGTCAACATGACTCAACAAAATTTAAATTGTAGGGAAATACAGACTCAAGACTAAAATTGAGTTGACCAAGCCAACCCTAATTACAAAATAAGAAAACCCTAATTCTTCGGGCAAGGTCAATCAGAGATCCAGATGGAGCCCTGAAGTCTTCTTCTGAGTCTGGTGCCCGCACCAGCTTATTTCAGTGAAAAACTGAATGATACAAAATTGAAATACTCAACCTATGATAAGGAATTATATGTGATAGTTCAAGCCTTAAGGTTTTGGAGACACTATCTTTTACCATGGGAGTTTGTTCTATATTCAGATCATAAAGCACTTTGATTCCTTAATTCTCAAAAGAAATTAAACCCAATGCATGAAAAATGGGTAGAATTTATCCAAGCCTACACCTTTGTCCTAAAACACCATACAAGTACTGAAAATCAAGTTGCTGATGCTCTTAGCCATCGTTCTATGCTCCTGACCTCTATAAGCACTAAAGTTATAGGATTTGAAAGGCTAAAAGAAGGATATGAGAGTTGTCGAGACTTTAGTATAATCTATCAATCTGTTCACCAAGGACCATCTAGTTTATATAGTGAGTATACCCTTCATGATGGATTCCTTTTCAAAGGCAAAAAGTTGTGCATCCCTAGAACCTCCACTCAAGAATTTTTAATTTGGAAACTCCATTTAGGAGGATTAGCTAGCCATTTTGGCAGAAACAAGACCCTTCTAGCAATTGAGGGCCAGTTTTTTTGGCCAAGCCTCAAAAGAAATGGCCCAAGTTGTAGCTCGATGTCGAACTTGTGCTATTGCCAAATAGTAGAAACAAAACACCAACCTATACACCCCTTTGCCAGTACCTGAATGCCCATGGCAAGACCATAGCATGAATTTTGTGCTAGGATTACCAAAGACCATGTGGAGACATGACTCTATCTATGTTGTAGTCTATTGTTTTTCCAAGATGGCACATTTTTTACCATGTTTGCAAACTTTTGACACTTCAAAGGTGGCTAAACTATTTCAAGATGAAGTGGTTAGATTACATGGTCTACCAAAAACCATTATGTTAGATAGGGATGTTAGATTCACTAGTTATCTTTGGAAGACCTTTTGGTACATGTTAGGGACCAAGCTAAAATTTTCTACCACCTACCACCCATAAATAGATAGCCAAATTGAAGTTGTGAATAGGAGCCTTGGAAACCAGTTGAGATGTCTTGTTGGTGAAAGTATGGAAAATTGGGACCTCCTGTTACCACATGCTAAATTTGCCTATAATAGTTCAGTCAATAGGTCCACTAGAAAAAGTCTATTCGACATTATCCATGAATACAAGCCTAAAAGACCCATAGATCTCATTCCATTATACATGCATGCACTAGTTTCTGAGTCTGTAGAGTCATATGCATGGCATGTTAGAGACTTACATAAAGAAATCAGCAAGAAAATTAACTTGAATAATAAAAATTATAAGCATATGGCTAATTCCTGCAAGCGAGTCAAAGAGTTCACTGAAGGAGACTATGTGATGGCTAGGCTTAGACCTAAACGGTTCTCACCTGAAACCATAAAAAAGTTACCTGCCACAGAGCCCACTTCTACCAGGAGTCAGCCAACTCAGTTTTACAGGAGACCAGTATTCCAATCCAAGTTTATTTTGTGTTTTATTTCTACAAAGACTTATACTCCTAATTAGATAAGGAGAGGGACCTAGGAGAGCCTATAAATACCCCACCCCTCCTCCTTTTGTAATCATCTCTTATTCATGAACTAAACTCTGCTAAATTTTCTTATGAAAATTTGTATCCTCCTTTTGGAGTGTGTGTGAGACACGTGTTCTTGTATGCATGTGCAAACCCTAGCCACCCAGGTACTCTCTCTCCTCCCTCTAACCCAAGCCATCCAGCCTTCTTCATCAAGCCAAGATGACCTCCTTGCTGCCAGGCCACCCTCATCCAAGTCCAGGCTTCCCTTCTCTAAGTTGGCCACCACACCTCCAACAGCCATCAGCCTTCTCTCTTCCATCTTCACCCTGTTTAGTATTTTTCTTGATTTCTATGAGCCTAACTCGTGATGTGTGCAAAATCCTTCTAGTATTCACCTCCAAGGAAGAGGCCATCTTTGACTCCTAGACTGACTGAAGAAAAGTCAGCTGATCCATGGAACAATAGGCTGATCATCCAAGCGACAATCCAGAGTGCAGAGTGACCCCGTCTTCGACAGGATCTTCTAATCATTGCTTGGACAATCCTTCCCCCTCCTAACCTCTGATTTCTTTGAAGGTATGCTATCCTAACCAAGAGTTTCTCAACCCTCGAGGTCCTTCTTTTATTATTCTGCATGAGTTTATATGTGGGTACTTTAGTTCTTTTCATTACCTATGCTCCTGCTAGTCTTATATATTTTTTAAGATTTTAACCACCAACTTAATTCTTAAAGAAATTATAAAAAAAATAGTTTAATATTATTTCCCACATCCATACTAGTCCTAGAGTCATCCTGCATCAGTTTTGTATTAGAGCAGGTTTAGGATAGTCTGCATCTTCATAAAAACACCAAAAACATCAATTTCTGAATTCCTACATCCTATCATCTGCACTAGGGGTCCGAGTTTTGATCTGTTTCACCATCTTAGGTATTTTGTTTTTCTTCTAAAATTTGCACGACATCCTCTCTAGTTCATCCTGATAATTATCATTAATTATAATTAATTTTATTGAAACAAAAAGATATAAAAATTCTGCATCTTAGAAACCCTGACCAGAACCTGAGTTTGCTGCATCCAGTCAGAAATCCTAGGTGTTGGATCATCATACGAATTTTGTTTTGCATGAAATTTGGTAGGGATCATCTTCACTATTAATCCTATATTCCGAAATTTTTGTGGATTTTTTATGCTCTAAAAACCTTGTTAACTTCTACCACAAAATAGACCCACAATTCTAGTTTCTGCATATTAGACTAAACCAAACCTAATCAACTATCAAACCCCACCTCACCCAAGCCAATTTTGTTTGCTCACCTAACCAACTTATAATTAAATTTCTACCTTATAAAAAGAGACAAAATAAAATTATTTTTTGTTTTGTTATTAGATTCATCGATTGTGCATCATATCATTAAACTAATCTTAAGGTTAATTTTACTCTATCGGATCAAGGCAGGATTTCATCACCTGTCATGGGCCCAAAACAACCACCCAGCATCAGACCCCAAGCCTTAATTAAAATTAAATAGCAACCTAATAGTTTTAGCAACACCAACAGGTCAGGTTCGAGTTTAGTGAGGGAACTAGTGCACCCAACCCATCACCTATTACTGAAAGCTAGTGTCTAAGGCTAGAGATCCAGTGGCAAACGCCCTAAGTGGATTGGTGGTTCTTTAATTAGGACCCTGTCACAAGCAGGGGGAGCCTCCCACCACCCCACCTCTTACTTGGCTAGTGGAAGGATTAGGTGCTGTGTTGAGTGTAAGTTGAGTTAACTTGTTAGGTTTTGGCTCTAGGTCTAGCAAACCCTAGCACGTGTTAACCTTCGTATGCTTGACTGCATCATAACACCTTGATTGATTGATTGCATGACCACTAGGTCAGGAACCCAATACCAACGATATAAATCCCAACCCAGTTCCACCATGGAGCCTAATTTTGAGACTTTCATGAAGACCTTAAGTGACCAAATGGCTCTTTTGACCTCCCAAATAAACCAAGTGAACCATAGGTTTGACCAAGTGAACCAAAGATTTGACCAAATGAACCATAGGTTTGATCAAGTAGATAACCATGTAGGGACCTTAGAGAGAACCCAAGAATCTAATACTGAAACTGATCCTGATTCACCCCTTGCCACCTCTCATAACCCTAGGAGAGCCCAAAACCATGATCAATTCTTGGAGCCCAACCCTAGGAGGCCCAATTATGATGTCCAGGACCAGGATGAAAGGATTCTCAGGAGCCTCAGGATAGATGCACCCACTTTTGAAGGCACCCTAGATCCCAAGACCTACATAGATTAGGAAGGAGGCATGGAACAATTTTTTGAATGGTATGACCTGAGTGAGGAAAAGAGGTGTAAGTTTGCCAAACTTAGGATAACTAGCCAGGCTAGGCTACACTAGGGAAACATAGAGCACCTACTCAGGCAGAAGAATGAGCCACCCATAGATACCTGGATTGGGATGAAACTGAAGCTTAGAGAGAAATACGTTCCCCCATCTTATCAGCAGAGACTATTAGACCAATGGCAAAGATTAAGGCAGGGTAATAAGTCTGTGTTATAATATATAGCCCATTTTGATGAGTGTGCCATAAGGAGTTGTCTAGATGAATCCCCATCAGTGACCCTATCTAGATTTAGAGCTGGCCTTCGTGAAGACATCTAGAGAGAATTGTATTTAAGGGGAGTCACTGACCTAGATCAAGCCTACCAGGTAGCTGAGAATTACTTGAGGTTCCAAAAAGTATCCATAGTCCATAGACCTGAACACCCTAGGCTTAGTGCCCCTAGTCCTAGACCCAACCCTAACTCATCATACCCAGGCCAACCCAACACTAACCCAAATCGACCTAACCCAAATCCAACTCGACCCAACCCCAACCCAACCCATCCCAACCCTACCCACCTCGTCCCAACCCTAGTCTAAGTCGACCCAGCTCTAACAACTCAACACCTTTTAGGAATGATAAGGGTAAGGCACCTGAAACCCAGAGGAACCAGAGTCCCAACCCAAATGCCTGCTTTAGATGTCATCAGTTGGGACACTTTGCTAGCTAGTGCCCAACCAGATCCCTACACATAGGTGAAATAGAAGAAGAGTCTGAACCCAGTGATGAAGATGGAGAAGAGATCTATGAAGCTGAGGCAGACTTGATAGATAAGTATGAGGGAGATGAGGAGAATTTTGATCAGTCTGACCTAGTAGGGGTAGTTAGGTACATCCTAGCCCAGACCAGGACACAAGAAGATTGGAGTAGGACTAACATCTTACCCACTTTGCTAGCTAGTGCCCAACCAGATCCTTGCACATAGGTGAAATAGAAGAAGAGTCTGAACCTAATGATGAAGATGGAGAAGAGATCTATGAAGCTGAGGTAGACTTGATAGATAAGTGTGAGGGAGATGAGAAGAATTTTGATCAGTCTGACCTAGTAGGGGTAGTTAGGTACATCCTAGCCTAGACCAAGATACAAGAAGATTGAGTAGGACTAACATCCTACAAACCTTTGTAAAGATCGAGGATAAGGTATGTAAAATTATTATAGATAGTGGGAGCTATGTGAATGCCATCTCACTTAAGGTAGTCAAAACCCTAGGCTTGAGCCCAATTTTCCATCCTAGCCCCTATAAGGTTTCTTGGATAGACTCCATACCATACCCATTAAGTCAGATGCCAAGTCCAGATCCAGCTTCAGTCTTATCAGGATAAGGTATGGTGTGATGTTGTGCCCATGGGAGTTAGTATCATAATTCTAGGCAAACCCTGGCTCTATGACCATGATGCTACCCTATATGGCTGGTCTAATGCATGCACCTTTAATTTTCAAGGGAAGAAGATTATGATTAACCCCACCATACCTAAAGATAAAGATAAGAGAGGATCGAGCTCAATAAAGAAAAAAAAATCTGGAGTCAATTTAATCACTGCTAAAGAGCTAGAGAAGGAGATTTCTGAGGGGTCTATAGTCTGGATGTTAGCCACAAAGGAAGTACCTAATCAATCTGATAAAGACTACCCTCAGAGGTTAAGGAAATCTTATGTGAATTTGATGATATATTTCTTAAAGGTTTACCTAACCAGTTACCACCATTAAGGGACATCCAACATGCTATAGATCTAGTCCCAGGAGCCACCCTACCCAACCTGCCCCACTATAGGATGAACCCAACTGAACATCTAGAGTTACAAAAACAGGTACATGAACTCCTTAGAAAAGGGTTTATTAGAGAGAGCTTAAGTGGTGTGGGCACCAAGAATAAACAGAGGCTCCTCAACCCTCTATGGATCTCTGATTAGGATTTTAATCTTTTGGATCCTGTAATAAGGCATAAAGCCTGAGTAATTTGCTTTAAAATCATATAATTAATATCTAGTTGGTTTCAATTTTTGGTTTAGTCTTGTAATTTGTCCAATTTGGTCAAGTTAGGGCCAATTGGGCTTGTAATTAGACAAGTTGGTCCACAAGTTCAAGTCAATTTGAAGATGGGCTCAAGCTAGTTTGAAGATGGGTTCACAAGTGGGCAATCATGTCAAGCCCAATTGATGATGAGTCAAGCCACCTCTCCATGCAATGTTAAGGGTGCCAACTCATGAAGAGTGCCACACCATCAGTGCCACATGGCATGGGAAGGCACCACTTCACCAATCTCCATTCGGTGGCCAAGACAAGATGGAAAATTTTGAATTCAAATTCCATGTTGATGCCCATTAAACTCCCCTTGATCCAAGCCGACCACATCCCCACTCCACTCCCCCAAATCAAGCCATTCCACCAAAGAATAAGCCAAGTCAAGGTCGGACAAGGTTTCATGAAGGAGGAATTCAAATTTCAAATGGGCACCCCTTGATTCATGAAGACAACCCACCCCCTTTCTCCTCCCCAAATGAAGTCCTGTAACCCCCTTTTTCAAATTTAAATTCAAATGTTCAAAAATGAGGACTTGGGTGCTTATAAAAAGGGCCCTAACCCTCTTGTAAGTTAATTTTGATGAATGAAAAAAAAGATTCTGAAATTTTCTTCCTAGCCCTTGTCTTGAGACTTAGAACTCTGTGAGAGAGTGTGCCTTTGTCCTTCAAGACATCGAGGGGTGAGAATCCCTGATTACCTTCTTTCTATGCAAGCCACCAACCTTTCTTCCAAAGCTTGGACGCCCCTTGGAAGATCCTCTTGGACACCCAACAAGAAGAGCCTTCCTTGATCGCCACCTTCTCTTCACCCTCCCTTATTTCATTGCCTTTCCCTTCTTTCTTGCTATTTTCTAACTCATCTCTAGGTTGCTCGCAGGTCCTTCAAGTACCACGAACAAAGGAGTCGGCCTTCCTTGCCTTCAGGACCATCTAACGGAAAGCCGGTGAATCCACTAGGTCAAGAGCTAGATCTTCCAGGCCACATCCATGAGTATGAGCAAACTCGGCATCAGGAACTTTAAAGCTTGGAGAGGTTTGCACTCCCTAGCCTTCTAAGTAGGGTATTAATTTAGAGCTAAGTCCTACCGGTGTTTCTCAATCCCGGGGTCCTTTCTTTATCACTGTTTAGGGGCTATGTTTGCATGCTAAGAGTTTCTTGTCCTTATGCGAATCTCTAGATCCATTCTTAGATTGAATTCAGGAATCAATCAATCCATTAAAACATAAAACAACAAAAGAAAATCACTTGCATGCATCACTTGTCCCGCATCATGTTTGGTATCAGAGCATGGTTAGGACTTAGTTTCTTTTTAAGTACTCGGATCGGGTGCTTCACCATGGCTATCCGGTCATAGAAGAAAGTAGGGCTACAAGACCCTCACATCCCATTCAAAAGAAATTTTCTATGGCGGTAAGGGTGCCGATGTGATTGATCCTTAAAGAAGAAAGTAAGGAGATAAGTATCTTAGGCCCTAAAGAAAATTTCTGCATAATTAAATTCTGTAATATTAGATTTCTGCATCATCATGTTAATTTCTGTATTAATTAGATTTCTGCATCTTTAAGTTATTTCAGCTTCTTTAAATTTCAGCATATGGTTTTCAGCTTCATTAGATTTCAGCATGCTTTCATTTCTGTATACTCGGGAGTTAATTACATGATTTCTGCATAGTTTAATTTCTGCACTTTATGTTCATCTCATTTAATTTTCAGCAACTCATATTTCTTCCTATACACATCAAAACACAAAAAAAAAACTTTAGTGCACTTCATTAGGTTTCATGTGTATGCCATCATATGCATAACTTACTTTAAGGGTGACAATATCATAAGATAAGGGAAGGAGGTCATTACCTTTCCTTGGCTCGAAAACTACCACCTTTGCATTTCGAACCTAAGCCTAACTTAAAATTTATTAGCAACCTAATAGCTTAGGAACTTCAACGAGTCGAGTTTAACCATTGTGGAAAACTAGTGCATGCAATCCTTCAATTAGCACTGGGAAGCTAGTGTTTAAGGCAAGAGGTCTAGTGTCAAATGACCTAAGTGGTGTTGTGGTTTTTTAATTGGGTCCTTGCAAATAGCAGGGGGGCCTCCCACACTCCCACCTCTTACCTGGCTGGTGAAAGGGCTAGTTGTTGTACTGTGTGTAGTCTAAGTTAACCTATTTTGTTTAAACTCATAGGTCTAGCAAAAATGTAGTACCTTCCTTTGTGTGTTGCATGTCAACTAGATCAGGAGTTCAGTATCACCCACATCACTCTCAGTCAGGTGAACTCATGGAGAAAAACCTCAAAAATCAAGTTAGGATCCTCACTGAGCAAATTGCCAACTTGACCCAAAAATTTGATGGGTTTGAAACTAGGCTAGGAACTCTGGAGAGGAACCGGGAGTCACACACTGAACTAGAGTTTGAGTCACCTCCCCACCCTAGGAGATTCCCTCAACATGATCCCTCCTTAGAGGCTAAGCCCAGAAGAGTCCCACATCCTAACACAACCCAAGAGGTTCACCCTAGGAGACCCAATCAAGAGTTCATGGACCAGGAAGAGAGAGCTATCAGAAACATCAAGTTAGAGGCACCTACCTTTGATGATAGTCTAGATCCTAAAGTTTACATAGATTGGGAAGAAGACATGGAACAATACTTTGAGTGGTATATGATGTTGGAAAGGACAAAGTTCAAATTTGCCAAACTTAGGTTGGTTCGCCAGGTTAGGTTATATTGGAATAGTATTGAGAGGATGATCGGGCGAAGAGGAGAAGAGCCCTAGCAACCTGGGGGGCCATGAAAAATAGGCTTAGACATATGTACCCCCCATTGTCTTTTCACCAGAAGTTATTGGATCAATGGCAAAAATTGAATCAAGGGAACAAGAGCATGGCCGAGTACATCGCAAAGTTTGATGAGTATATCATGCGATGTAACATCAACGAATCTGAATCTGTGACCCTGTCTAGGTTTAGGGCTAGCCTACATGAGGATATCCAAAGGGAGCTTTATTTTAAAGAAGTCTAGGACTTAGAGTAGGCTTACCAAATTGCTAGGAATTATGAGCATTTCAAAAGGACACCCACTTATCATAGACCTGAACCCTTTAGGAACCCTAGTTGAACCCCAAGATCTAATCAACTCTACCCGAGTCGACCCAACCCGAGCTGACCTGACCCAAGTCAACCAGTTTCAGTAGAGAGGATAAAGATAAGTCAATTGAAGTCCAGAGAAGCCCCAATCCTCACAACACGTGCTTTAGTGCCATAAACCAGGGCATTATGCTAGTCAATGTACATCCAAAGCCCTACTCATAGAAGAGTTAGCTGAAAATGAGTTAGAACCCACTGCTAAACCGGAAGGAAAAGTTTATGAAGCTGAGGATCAATTATTGGAAGAGTATGAGAGAGAGGAAGAACTGTGCGAGTCTGATGACCTGTTAGGAGTTGTTAGGTGCATCCTAACCCAAAACATAGTGCAAGATGATTGGCGTAAGATTAACATCCTACAAACCTTTGCCAAGTTAGGGGATAAGGTGTGCAAGATCATAGTAGATAGTGGGAGCTGTGTCAATGCCATCTCATTAAGTACTGTCAAGTCCCTAGGATTGACCCCAGTTCTCCATCACAACCCCTATAAGGTCTCATGGATAGATTCGACTTCCATACCTTTCAAATCTGGGTACCAAATCTTAATCAAATTGCAATCATATAAGGAGAAGATTTGGTATGATGTCCTTCCCATGGGAGTCAGTAGCATTATCCTAGGTCAACCCTGGCTTTACGATCATGATGCAACCCTATTTGGTCGGACCAATACCTGTGCCTTTAGTCACCATGAGAAAAAATTTATAATCAGCCCAACTCCACCTAAGGACCAGGTTAAAAGAGGATCTAGTAGCCTGAAGGAAAAGAAGCCAGGAGTTAACCTGATCAAGGCCAAGGAGTTAGAGAAGGAGATTACTGAGGGAACCCCTGCCACTAAAGAGATTCATGAACCGACCCAAAGAGAATATCCTCAAGAAATAGTTGAAGCTCTGAAAGCATTTGAGGATGTACTTCTGGATGAGTTACCTAATCAACTACCACCCGATGAGATTACTGAGGGAACCCCTGCCACTAAAGAGGTCCAAGAAACGACCGAAAGAGAACACCCTCAAAAAGTAGTTAAGGCTTTGAAAGAATTTGAGGATGTGCTTCCTGATGAGTTTCCTGATCAACTAGCACCCCTTAGGGACATCTAGTATGCTATAAGCTTGGTCCCAGAATCCTCATTACCAAACCTTACTCACTATGGGATGAACCCCACCGAGCCCCAAGAACTACAGAAATAAGTGGACCATATGACACCCATAGATCAATGTTCAAATCTTAAGGTCATCTCGAGTAACCAAGGTCTATTTCATGCTTCCAAAAGATTGTCCCAAGACTCCGATTCCTATTTCTTGTCATACCCTAAGGCTTCCAATGTTTTCCAAACTTTCAAATCACATTGTGTTGAGGTCATTCGGTTGCACCAGTTCTTTGAGTATGTTAGGTTTGCGACCTACTTTTGGAAAACCTTATGGCATTTGCTAGGACTCCATTGCAAATTTTCGTATGCATACCAAACCAGGGTCAAACCTAAAGAGTCTTTAGTCTATTAGGTTTAGGCCTAAAGAGTCCAATAAAATTCCTCTCAATAAGAATGCATAGTTGAGTTTGCATTTGTTAGGTGTTAGTACGAGTCTCAGAGTCCGCAGAGTCATTCGCACATCATGCATAAGAAAATTAGCCAAAAATTTAATCTAAGTAATAATACATACAAGAAATTGGCTGATTCCCAAAAGCGAGCCAAAAAATTTGAAATAGGGAATTCTGTAATGATTAGGCTTAGACCTGAATGGTTTCCACCAGGAATCGTTGAGAAGTTACATGCTCGTGGAGTTGGCCCCTTTAAAGTGATAAGGAGAGTTGTCCCTAATGCCTATGTTCTTAAGCTTCCCCCAGATTTTGGCATTAGCTCGACTTTCAATGTCTTAGACTTAGTCGAGTATAGGGAGCCGGCAATAATACCTAGGGAGCCATTTGCGCCTGACCTATCCTTTGAGAGTGAACCCAACCATGAGTGTCCACCTCCAATTTTGTCTAAGAGAGGAGAACGGATCGAGCGTGTCCTAGATGATCAAGCTATCACAACCCAGGGCAAAGGCTATCACGTTACTTAGATTGTTGGCATGGCTGACCAAAGTCTGATGATTCATGGATTACCTGAGAGGACTTGCAGTGCCTCGACCTTGACCTTCTTGAAAAATACTAGAGCCAAGTCAACCCTTACTCGACAGGGTCGAGTTCCTCCCATCTCCGGAGAATTGGTACGGGCATCAGGATTATATAGAGGCTCCTCAACCCTCTGTGGATCTCTGATTAGGGTTTTAATCTTTTGGGTCCTATAATAAGGCTTAAAGCCTGAATAATTTGCTTTTGAATCATGTAATTAGTATCTAGTTGGTTTTAATTTTTGGTTTAGTCTTGTAATTTGGCCAATTTGGTCAAGTTAGGGCCAATTGGTCCTGTAATTAGCCAAGTTGGTTCACAAGCTCAAGTCAATTTTAAGATGGGCTCAAGCTAGTTTGAAGATGGGTTCACAAGTGGGCAATCAAGTCAAGCCCAATTGAAGATGAGTCAAGCCACCTTCTATGCCAAGTTAGGAGTGCCAACTCATGAGGAGTGCCACAACATCAGTGCCACATGGCATGAAGAGGTGGCACTTCACCAAGCTCTATTGGGCGGCCAAGACAAGATGAAAAATTTTGAATTCAAATTCCATGTAGATGCCCATTAAACTCCCCTTGATCCAAGCCGACCACATCCCCACTCCACTCCCCTAAATCAAGCCATTCCACCAAGGAACAAGCCAAGTCAATGTTAGACAAGGTTTCATGAAGGAGGAATTCAAATTTCAAATGGGCACCCCTCGATTCATGAAGACAACCCACCCCTTTTCTCCTCCCCAAATCAAGTCTTGTAACCCCCTGTTTCAAATTTGAGTTCAAATGTTCAAAAATGAGGACTTGGGTGCTTATAAAATGGGCCCTAACCATCTTGTAAGTTAATTTTGATGAATTAAAAAAAAAATTAAAATTTATTTCCTAGCCCTTGTCTTGAGACTTGGAACTCTGTGAGAGAGTATGCCTTTATCCTTCGGGACATCGAGGGGTGTGAGGCCCTGGTTACCATCTTCTTATGCAAGCCACCAACCTTTCTTCCCAAGCTTGGATGCCCACTGGAAGATCCTCTTGGACACCCAACAAGAAGAGCCTTCCTTGATTGCCACCTTCTCTTCACCCTCCCTTATTTCATTGCCTTCCCCTTCTTTCTTGCTATTTTTTAACTCGCCTCTAGGTTGCTCGCAGGTCCTTCAGGTACCATGGACAAAGGAGTCAGCCTTCTTGCCTTTAGGACCATTTGATGGAAAGCCGACGAATCCACAGGGTCGAGAGCTTGATCTTCCAGGCCACATCCATGAGTGTGAGCGAACTCAGCATCGGGCACTTCAAAGCTTTGAGAGATTTGCACTCCCTAGCCTCCTAAGTAGGGTATTGATTTAGAGCTAAGTCCTACTGGAATTTTTCAATCCCGGGGTCCTTTCTTTATCACTGTTTAAGGGCTATGTTTGCATGCTAAGATTTTCTTGTCCTTATGCGAATCTCTAGATCCATTCTTAGCTTGATTTCGGGAATCGATCAATCCATTAAAATATAAAACAACCAAAGAAAATCACTTGCATGCATCCCTTGTCCCATATCATTAAGTCCTTGTGCTGTACTAGCCCTATTATCCCCTAAGAAGGATGGCATGTGGAGAATGTGCGTCGACAGCCATGCCATGAATAAAATTACTGTGAAATATATTTTCCCATTGGACAATATGCTAGATATGATGGTCGATGCAACCATCTTCTCAAAGATAGACCTTAAGAGTGGCTATCATCAGGTTAGGATCGGACTTGGGGATGAGTGGAAAACTGCATCTAAAACCAAGGATGGTATGTATGAATGGGTTGTCATGCCTTTTGGGTTATCCAATGCCCCTAGCACCTTTATGAGAATCATGACCCAAGTCCTAAGGATGTTCATAGGGAAGTTAGTAGTGGTTTATTTTGATGACATCCTGATTTACAGTAGGACTAAGGAAGACCACCTGGATCACTTGAGACAAATTTGCCAAACCCTTAGGAAGGAGAGTCTCTATGCCAATTTAAAGAAGTGTGATTTCATGACCCATAAAGTTATCTTCCTAGGATTTGTGGTGACCGCTGAAGGAGTATTAGCTGATCCTAAAAAGGTTAGATCCATAGTAGAGTGGCCCGTACCTACTAGCATTCATGACGTACGTAGTTTCAATGGTCTAGCCACCTTCTATAAAAGATTTATCAGATAATTTAGCACCATGATAGCACCCATAACTAACTGTATTAGGAAGGGCAATTTTGAGTGGACCAAAGTAGCGAATAGAGCCTTCCTAGAGATTAAGAGTAAGATGACACAAGCACCTATCTTGAGGTTACCTAATTTTTTCAAAGTTTTTGAGGTAGCTTATGATATATCGGGAGTAGGCATAGGAGGAGTTTTGATCCAAGAAAATCACCCAATAGCCTTCTTTAGTGAAAAACTTAATGAGGCTAAGCTTAAGTACTCAACTTATGAAAAGGAATTCTATGTGATAGTACAAGCCCTTAGATACTGGAGATATTATCTACTACCCCCGAGTTTGTCCTCTATTCTGACCATGAAGCACTTCGATTCCTAAACTCCCAAAAAAAGTTGAACGGCATGCCAAATGGGTAGAGTTTATCCAACCCTATACCTTTGTACTAAAACATCAGGCTAGAACTGAGAACAAAGTAGCTGTTGCCCTTAGTCGACATGCCTTGCTTTTAAACATTGTCAGCACTAAAGTCGTTGGAATCGATTGGTTGAAAAAAGAATATGAGACATGTCCAAAATTCAGCAAAATTTTCCAATCCCTTACCCAAGGACCTAGTTCCCATACTGAATACACCCTCCAGGATGGTTACCTCTTCAGAAATAACAGACTGTGTATTCCCAGGACCTCACTTAGAGAATTCTTAATTTGGGAAACCCATGCAGGAGGTCTCGCTGGTCACTTTGGTAGAAACAAGACCATCTTAGCTGTAGAGGACCTGTTATTTTGGCCAACTTTGAAAAGGGATGTTGCTCACATAGTGTCTAGGTATCGAACTTGTGCTGTTCCAAACAATAGAAGCAAAATACTAGTTTATACACCCCTTTACCTGTACCACATCGCCCATGGCAGGACCTTAGCATGGACTTTGTGTTAGGTTTACCTAAGATCCTAAAGAAACATGACTCCATCTGTGTAGTGCTCGATAGATTTTTCAAAAATGGCCCATTGCATACCTTACTCTCAAACCTTTGATGCATCCAAAGTAGTGCAACTTTTCATTGATCATGTGGCTAGGTTACATGGCTTTCCTAAGACCGTAGTGTCCAATAAGGATGTCCGTTTCACCATTTCTAGAAAATCCTTTGGCACTTGTTAGGAGCCAAACTTAAGTTTTCCATAGCCTACCACCCTCAGACTGACGGCCAAACCAAGGTAGTGAACCGAAGTTTAGGAAACCTACTTAGATGCCTCGTAGGTGAGAATATCAAGAATTGGGACCTTCTTCTACCTAGAGCTGAATTTGCTTATAACAGTTCAGTCAATAGGCCCATAGGAAAAAGCCCATTTGAGGTTGTTCATGGTTACAAACCCAACAAACCTCTTGATCTAATTTCCTTGCCCTTGCATGCATGAGTTTCTAAGTCTGCCGAGTCATTTGCATAGCATGTTAGCGACTTGCATAAGGAAATTAGTCAAAAGATCAACAAAAGTAATGAACTCTATAAAAATTTGGCTAATTCCCGAAAAAGAGCTAAAGATTTTTTTGCAGGAGATTATGTAATGATTAGGCTTAGGATTGAGCAGTTCCCTCCTAGACCATAAAGAAACTACATGCTCGTGGAGTAGGACCTTTCAGAATAATAAAGAGAGTTGGATCCAATGCCTATGTGCTCGAGTTGCCACTTGAGTTAGGTATTAGTTTAACCTTCAATATTTCAGACCTTGTGGAGTACAGGGAGCCAGCAACGATACCTAGTGAGCCTTTTGGACCTAACCCTTCCCTTGAGAGTGAACCCACCTCAGAGTGTCCACCTACAAATTAGCTTATAAGAGAGGACAGGATTGAGCGCATCCTGGATGATCAAGCCATCAATACCTAGAACAAAGGCTATCAAAGGTATTTGGTCTAATGGCAAGGTCGGCCAGAATTCGAGGACTCATGGATCACCCTAGAGGAAATGCAGTGCCTCAACCCAGACATTCTTGAGCAATATGAGGGCCGAGATGACCCTTACTTGACAGGGTTGAGTTCCTCATGCATCGAGAGAATTGGTGGGGGCACCAAGATCCGACAAAGATTACTGGGCCCAATTTGGTTTACTGATTAGTTTTTTTGAGTCCTTTAATAATGTGTCAAGTCCTGTAATAAAGTTAATCCAACAATTGAGTCTTGTAATAGGTTGAGGCAAGAAGTCCATTAAGTCCTGTGAATCCCTTGTCTCAACCTCATGAGTCTTTAAGTTTATTTAAGTCTTGTAAGGTTATTTCTAGTCAAGTTTTGTATAAGAGGAGGATTACTAGACCAGAGCATTTACCAGGCCACTCCACCAGAGCTGAGTTCAAGTATCTGGACTCCTGCCAGGCCTCTACTACTATGACACCCAAGAGGTGGGCCTTCATGCCACCAAGCCCAGGTGGAGCGCCCTCCCAGATTAGCACCCTACCCAGTATCAATGCCCAAGCCTTGGTGACCTACCCTGGCCCACTAAAGCTGGTGCCCCCCTCCCAGGACCTTCAAGATATGGTGCCCTAGCCCAAGTGCCTTTCATAAGTGGTGCCCTATTTAGCCTAAGTCCAAGGAAGCTTCTTAGTCCAAGGGGGAGTTAGCCAGCCCACTTCTACCAGGAGTCAGCCAGCCCAGTTTTACCAAGAGACCAGTCTTCCAGTCTAAGTTTATTTTGAGTTTTATTTCTACAAAGACTTGTACTCCTAATTAGATAAGGAGAGGAACCTGGGTGAGCCTATAAATACACCACCCCTCCCCCTCTTGTAATCATCTCTTATTCATGAAATAAACTATGCTAAATTTTCTTGTAAAAATTTGTGTCCTCCATTTCGAGTGGGTATGAGACCCGAGTTCTTGTATTCGTGTGCAAACCCTACCCACCCAGATACTCTCTCTCCTCCCTCTAATCCAAGCCATCCAGCCTTCTTCATCAAGCCAAGATGACCTCCTTGCTGCCAGGCCACCCTCATCCAAGACCAGGCATCCCCTTCTCCAAGCAGGCTGCCACACCTCCAACAGCCATCAGCCTTCTCTCTTCCATCTTTGCCCTGTTTAGTATTTTTCTTGATTTCTATGAGCCTAACCTATGACATGTGCAAGATCCTTCTAGTGTTCACCTCCAAGGAAGAGGCCATCTTTACCTCCTGGATTGACTAAAGAAAAGTCGGCTGATATGCAGAACAACAGGCTGATCATCCAGGCGACAATCCAGAGTGTAGAGTGACCCCATCTTCGACAAGATCTTCTAATTGTTGCTTAATACAATCCTTCCCCCTCCTAAGCTCTGACTTCTTTGAAGGTATGCTATCCTAACCGGGGGTTTCTCAACCCTCGAGGTCCTTCTTTTATTATTCTGCATGAGTATATATGCTGGTACTTTAGTTCTTTTCATGACCTTTTCTCCTGCTAATCTTATCTATTTTTTGGGATTTTAGGCACCAACTTAATTCTTAAAAAAATACAAAAAATTTAGTTTACTATTATTTCCTGCATCCATACCAGTCCTAGAGTCATCCAGCATCAATCTCTAGCATTATCTAGACAATTAATCAATCATTGAATAAGGTGCCTATGTACACCAATTCGAGACAACAATAGGTTACACATAACATGATCATTTCTAACCATACTTGAAGATCAAAGCAAGTCACGTTTATCTTCCTCCCCAACTTAATCGACATTGTCCTCAATGGAATATGAAAGAAAATAAGAGGTATAATTATTGCTAAAAAATGGAGCCCAAGAGGGGGGGTGAATTGAGTCTTTCAAAAATTAAAATAATTATGTGCTTGGTCAAGAAGTGTTTGTGAGCAATGTGCTTAAGCACTCAAAGATATGCAGCAAAAAATTAAATGCAAGTAATAAAGTGCAAGTAATGGAAAGAGCAATCACACACAAACATAATTTTTTATAGTGGTTCGATGCATTCCAAGCACCTACGTCCACTCCCCAAGCTTCCCTTGGAAATTTTTACTATAATCTCTTCAAAGATTACAGCCGACATGTTTTCCAAGGCTCACAAGTCAAAACCTAAGTTGTTTTTATCACATAGGCTCACCAACAACCTTACAACTTATTTTATCTTCAGGCTAACAAGTAAAACCCTAGTTGGTTTTATACCTTTGGCTCACCAACAACCTCAACAACCTACTTTCAAAAACCCTTGAAAGCTAGGTCAACAAATCATAAAGTTAATGATATAATAATGAAAGCACAATCAAACTCTCTTCAAAGAGTGGAATGTAGAAGTTTTGAGGCTCTTGTTGATGCTTGTCTTGTCTTCTCTTTGGAATCTTTTTCAAGATCACTTTTGGAAGGATGAAAAGATGGGCTTGTAAGCTTTTTTAGGGAATCTCTCCATTTATGGATTTTGGAAGTGAAGTTCTTGAGAAAATATTGACTTTTGAGTGTTCAATGGAGTTTAATGGTGTTTAATACTTCATGAATGAGTTTGGTGAAGCTTAAATAATTCAAAAACTTTCAAAAAATAGTTTGAGACCATTGAAGGATCAAAACTAGCCGTTGCTCGAGAGGAAGACTGTTGACATCCTTGGCTTCTTCTATAGCAGTGACCTTAGCATCCCAAGAAGCCAGAAGAGACTTGAGGATTTTATTGACAAGTTCACCATTAAAAATAATCTTTCCTAAACTTCTCATGCCATTCACAATATTAGTGAACCTAGTATACATTTCACTTATAGATTCAGTAGGTTCCATCTTAAACATTTCATATGTATGAACGAGCATGTTAACTTTAGTAGTTTTCACTTGATGTGTACCCTCATGAATAACTTCAAGTGTATCCCATATTTTTTTTGTGGAGAGATAATTTGAGATTCTATTGAATTCGCTTGAATCTAAAGCACAAAATAATAGATTCATAACCTTTGCATTAAGCTCTATTTGCTTAATGTCATTCTCATCCCAATCATCTTCCATTTTGGGAGTGGGAATGCCATTAATTAACATAGTAGGCTATTGAGGACCCTTAATAATAGTCCTCCAAAGATTATAATTAAGAGCTTGAATGAAAATGCGCATGCGAAAATGTGCATGCATGTTTTCCAATACGTGTAGTTGGTGCCATTAAATAGTGGGAGATGGTTAGAGGCCTGACCTTCTACAACACCCATATCAATTGGGGCTACCATGATCTTTCATTCAAGATCGTTGGACCTACAAGTAGAGTACTAGAGCTCTGATACCACTTGTTACCTAGAAATGGAGCCCGAAAGGGGGGGTGAATTAGGTCTTTCAAAAATTAAAATAATTATGTGCTTGGTCAAGAAGTGTTTGTGAGCAATGTGATTAAGCACTCAAAGATATGCAGTAGAAAATTAAATACAAGTAATAAAGTGCAAGTAATGGAAAGAGCAATCACACATAAACACAATATTTTATAGTGGTTCGATACACTCCAAGCACCTACATCCACTCCCTAAGCTTTTCTTGAGAATTTCCACTATAATCTCTTCAAAGATTATAGCTGACTATTTTTCAAGGCTAACAAGTCAAAACCTAAGTTAGTTTTATCACCTAGGCTCACCAATAACCTTAAAACTTATTTTGTCTTCGGGCTAACAAGTAAAACCTTAGTTGGTTTTATACCTTTGGCTCACCAACAACCTCAACAACCTACTTTCAAAAACCCTTGAAAGCTAGGTCAACAAATCATAAAGTTAAAGATATAATAATGAAACCACAATCAAACTCTCTTCAAAGAGTGGAATGTAGAAGCTTTGAGGCTCTTGTTGATGCTTGTCTTGTCTTCTCTTTGGAATCTTCTTCAAGATCACTTTTGTAAGGATGAAAAGATGGGCTTGTAAGCTTTTTCAGGAAATCTCTCCTTTTATGGATTTTGGAAGTGATGTTCTTAAGGAAATATTGACTTTGAGTGTTCAATGGAGTTCAATGGTGTTCAATGCTTCATGAATGAGTTTGGTGAAGCTTAAATACTTCAAAAACTTCCAAAAAATGGTTTGAGATCGTTGGAGGATCAAAACTAGCCGTTGGGAGCTTGAAAAAATGAAATTTGTAATTCAGAAAATAGAGTTGTTAGAGCTATCAGAACCCATGAGTCGACACTTGACTTCCAGGTGTCGACATTTGGTCCTGCAGGTGTCGACACTTGAATTTCAGGTGTCGACACTTGATTCAAAAACCCTCCAAATTGCAAGTTCTATATTTTCAAGAAATCTCAGGCCTTGAGTCGACACTTGGATTCTAGGTGTCGACACTTGTATCTCTGGTGTCGATACTTGAATATCAGTTGTTAACACTTGGCATGCCAGTGAGGAATTTTTGCATGTTAGTGACTGAAGTGTCGACACTTGGCAATCGTGAGTCGACAATTGGTTCTGAAATTTGCCAAAATAAGTGCCAAAACTTCCAAAAACATAAAGATATTCAATAAAACTTTAAATACACTTATGTAAATCATAATTGAACATTTTTTAGGCCTTTTTCATGGTGAGAAGACTTCTTAAAACATGAGTTTTGCTTAGCTTCCAGATACTTTCATTTTAAGAATTTGAGGTACCTGTATCCTGTAACTCATAACCATAACTGAAATATTAGTACAAAATATGTACTCAACATTTTGTTAATCATCAAAATCAAGGGCAAACCCAATAATAATCGAATAGAATACACATGGAGTTAATATGCTTTGGGAGTTGAAGAAGGCTTCATGAAGTAGCGGGTTCTTGTTCTGCCATCTAAGTTTCTATAAATATACTAAAAGAAAGAAAGATGAGATTGTTAGGTTGCCTCCCAACCAGTGCTAAGTTTAATATCTTCAGCCGGATGCCATGAGAAAGTGTTAATGATATTGAGCTTGGGTACATTCCTTCAAATTTTCAAAAGGCAAGACCAATCAGGAGGCCTTGTCATCATAGTAGAAAAATATTCGTAGAGTTTTTGACGATGATTAACCCTGATCCATAGAGTACATTGGGCAAGCAAACTAGACCAAGATTTAAAAATTTTATAACAATTTGTTTTAAGATTAGGAAGGGATTGTGTGTTGGGCTGAGAGGTTAAAAATTTTTCCATCTCTAGAAAGGTCTATCCAAATCCCATTCTCAGGTATAATGTGTCTTGACATCATCCCTTCCTGATGGCACTTTGTCCAAGTTAATTGTAGCTCTGTCTCCATACATCGTTTCAAAATAAAAGATAGATTTTAGAGGTGATCTTCGAAAGTAGTGCCAAATATAGAAAAATCAGTTATAAACTCTTTAAGATCATTATCCCTCATTTCATAAGTATCCCATCCAATAGCTTATCTATGCATCTTTAGAACACCAACTATTAGGTCTTCTTGATTAGAGATCACTGGTGGGGTGTCAGTAGGTGTGACAGGAAATGGCATCAATTCTAAATATGGTGGTGATTCTAATGGAAGAGCTATTTGTTAGGCATGGAGCCTTATCCAGCAGCCTAGAAGCCTAACCCAAGGAAAAACCCAAAAAAAAAGAAATAGATAAAAATTTGGATCGACCGAATTGGGCTAGGCTCGGCCTGACCCACGGGCACAGCCTAGGCATGCGTGGGCAGGCGCACAGAGCCCAGGCCCAGGCCCGATGAGGGCGTGCATGTAGCCCGGCCCGGTGGTAAGAGCGTGGGGCACGGCCGAGGCCCACCTGGCACGCGCACTGGCTCAGCCCAGCTCACTGCGATAGCCCCCATGGGTGTTTCCCCTCAATTTCTCCACATTTCTTAGGGGTGTTTCTCGTGGTGCACAGCGGTCCATGGTGTTTCTTGTGATACTGACCATCCGATCGATCGATTGGATGGCTGAGATGGATCCGGACAAGTTTGGGCTTGATCTGGCGCTATTTTTTTTGATCGATGATCGGATGGCTAGAGATGGTCCTTGGGTGTTTTGATTTTCTATAATGACTAGGAGTTGCATTTTCTCCTATTTTCAGGCTCTTTAAAGTTGAGAGTTGCCGTAGGAAGCCTGAGAGCACCTGCAAAGACACAAAGAGCGAGACAGAAGCCCTGAACACCTTTTCCAAGAGAGAAAAAGGTAGAGAAAGAGAGAAAACTATTAGGAGGCAAGAGATCTTCCACCAAAAAATTATTTCTAGGTGAGAGATTTTTTGGAGTATTTTTTATTTTCTTCTTTTCTTTCTCTTGTTCGAGGGTTGGAATGAGCATCCTATAAAACTTCCTATAAATCTTTTCTATAGTGGACATTTGTTCTTGTGCGACCATGGACATAGGAGCAGGAGTTTCCATGTTGACTCCGTTATTGATTTTGATGATAAACAAAATACTTAAGTATAAGTTGAGTACTAACTGTTTCTTTAAAGTGTGCTTATAGAGAAAGGTACTCACAAAATTCAACAAGTTTTGTTTGCTTGTCAAAGAATGAAGAAGTCCCTGCCATGATTGAAAGACCAGCTTTTAATGGACTTAAGAACTTGAAGATTGCTTTAGAGGACTTAAATAGTGAAGCATAACTTGATTTTAGTATAGGTTCAATGATTTTGAAGAAATCTCAGTCAAGTATCGACTCAAAGTGTCGACTCACTGCTCTAGTATCGACTCGTGATAGTGGAAGTGTCGACTCAAGCCAGTACGCAGAAAGTATTTCAGATGGCATGGGTGAAGTATCGACTCATGCCAGTCAAGTGTCGACTCAAGGATCGGCTCATCGCCTGAGAATTTTTGGATACAGAACTTGCTAAAATTGAAGACTTGCTTGAAGTGTCGACTCATGGTTGTCAAGTGTCGACTCAAGTGTCGACTCACCAAAAGAAGTGTCAACTCACCAAAAGAAGTGTCGACTTACCTGAGAATTCCAAAGAGCATCATTAAAGAAATTTGAACTTGGTGTCGACTCATGGAATGCAAGTGTCAACCCTAAGTGTCGACTCACAAGGTTTAAGTGTCAATACTTGAAGTTCTGAGAACAATAATGGATAGTTTTTCAAATGCATCACTCAGCCTTCTTACCTCCCAACGGCTAGTCTTTTATATTTAATGGCTATAAACTGGTTTTAAGGCCTTGGGATTGTATTTAAGTGGTTCAAATCAAATCAAAACACAAGAGAAAAAAGAGGAAAAAGAGGAAGAAAAGAAATAAAAGGAAAACAAGAAAAGAAGAAAAAAAGTAAGTGCATTCACTCCCATTCATTGTGATCAACAACCATCAAGCAAAAAAGAAGTCTCCAAACATTCAAAGCTTTCAAGAAGCATTCAAGCTCAACTTTTGATCATTCATTAAGGCTTCATCAAGCTCAAGACAAGCAACTTCATTGAGCTTCCAAGAGAAATCAGCTTTACTTTAGAAAGCTTTTATTGTTGCTTTACTTTAAACCTTATCTCTTATTGTAAAGGTTATTGGTTAGCCTTGAAAACCAAGGAGGTTATTGGTGAGCCTTGAAAACCAATTAGGTTCTTGGTTAGCCCGCAAAACCAAGGGAGGTTGTTAGTGAGCCTTAAAACTAATTAGGTTCTTAGTTAGCCCGTAAAACTAAGGGAGGTTATTGGTGAGCCTAAAACCAATTAGGTTCTTGGTTAGCCTGTAAAAGTAAGGGAGGTTTTAACTTGTGAGCCTTGTGAAAACAAATCAGATTTTGATTAGTGAGCCCAGAAAACTAATCGACTATAATCGGTTGAGATTATAGTGAATTCCTAAGGAGATTTTGGGGAGTGGATGTAGGTGCATTAGAAAGCACCGAGCCACTATATCTTGATTGTGTTTATGGATTGATTGTCTCTCTCTTTCTCTTTTATTTATTGCATTTATATTTTTACTGCATACTCATTAAGAGCATTCTAATTCACCTCACACTAGCACTCATAATTGTTTATTGCATTTGGCATATATTCTTGCAAGTAAATATTTTATTTTTAAAAATCCAATTCACCCCCCCTAGGTTGCTTACTGGGCAATAAGTGGTATCAGAGCCCTATTCTCAATTTATAGGTCTAATCACCTTGAGTAAAGATCTATGGCAGCCCCTATTGGTACTAGTATAGTTGAGGGACAAGCCTGAAATAGACCTCCATATTTCAATGGAACAAATTATACTTATTGAAAAACTAGAATGAGAATTTACATGCATTCAATAGATTATAATTTATGAAAAATTATTAATAAAGGTCTACATATTCTTTCGATTGTGATTAATGGTGTTTCCATCCCAAAGCTTGAGGAGAATTGGGATGAAAATGACATTAAACAATCCGAGAGTAATGCAAAAGCAATGAATCTCCTTTATTATGCATTAGATCCTAGTGAGTTTAATAAGATTTCTACATGCACATCTTCTAAGAAAATATGGGACACACTTGAAGTTACCTATAAGGGTACCAATCAAGTGAAGAACACTAAAGTAAACATGTTAGTGCATACTTATAAAATGTTCTGAATGGAACCAAAAAAATCTATCACTGACATGTACACTAGATTTACAAACATTGTAAATGGCATGAGAAGTTTAGAAAAAATTATGTCTAATACTGATCTTGTCAATAAAATTCTCAGGTCACTTCTAACTTCATGGGATCCAAAGATGACTGCCATACAAGAAGCTAAGGATGTTGACAAATTACCCTTGGAGCAGCTAGTGGAATTGCTCAAGACTTATGAGCTGAATCTGAAGCAAAAATCTATGGACTTGGACAAAATGAAAAAGGGGATAGCCTTCAAATCAACAATTCAAGAAGAATACTCAAATGAAGAATTGGAAGAAGAAGAAGATGATGAGAGTGAGGAAGCTCTCTTAGCAAGGAAATTCAGAAAATTTATGAAAAGAAGAAAGTTCCTTACAAGAAAAGGTTCCAAACAAGTAAAGACAAGGAAAAGGAAAAGGAGAAAGAAAAGGAAAAGGAGAAGGAGGTGCCTACATGCTTCGAATGCAAGAAGCCCGGACATTACAAGTTTGACTATCTTCTCCTAAAGAAATCAAGAAAAAAAGCTATGATGACAACCTGGAGTGACAGCGAAGTTCAAGCTCAGATGAAGAACAAACTGAAGTTGATAATTTATGTCCATGGCATAACAAGAAGACCAAGAAGAGATAATTTTTGACTCTAAAGTGGACTTTACTTTTGATGAATTGAAAAATGCATTTGATGAATTGATGCATGATCATAAATTGATTTTATCTAAAAATAGAAAATTAAAAAAGTATGCAAACAGTTTTTACATGAAAATAATTCTCTTTTAAATGAAGTTAGTGATTTAAAAAATAAGCTTGATGTTTTGGAAAAAAAATAAAGCTTTAACAATGAAAAATGAAGTTTTAAAAAAGCTTAAAGCTTTTGTTTCAAATGGTGATCTTTTGAAGAAAAACAAAGACTTAGAAATAGAGAACAAAAATTATAAAGAAGAACTTGATAAAATAAAACCCTTTTTTGAAAAGTTTACTTATAGTTCTGAAAAATTAAGCCTTCTTTTGAATAATCAAAGAGCTATTTTTAACAAAGTAGGATTAGGATATAAACCTCAAAAATAGCAAAGGTATTTCAAAAATTTATTTATACCAGCATCATCAAGTATTACATATTTTTCATGCAAAAAACTTGGACATAAAGCTTTTCAATGCAACTTAAGAAAAATCAATGATTTTGGAAAGATTTGGGTTCCAAAATGAACCAATTTGAGCATTAACTCTAAAGGACCCAAGTTGGCTTAGGTACCTAAAAATAAAATTTGATTTGTTTTACAGGTATGTCTTGCAACCAAGGAATACAAAAGGCTATGGTATCTTGATGGTGGTTGTTCAAGACACATGACAAGAGATGTGAAGCAATTCATCTCTCTTGAGGCAATAAATGGAGGGAGTGTGACCTTCGGTGATAATAATAAAGGTAAAATTATTAGTATTGGTAAGGTTCACATATCCCCTTCTACTTGCATTAATAATGTACTTTTAGTTGATGGTTTAAAGCATAATCTTTTAAGTATTAGTCAATTTTGTGACAAAGGTTTTTAAGTTATTTTCAAATGATCATATTGCATGAGAGCTAGTCTTGATAAAAATGGAGTAAAATTAATTGAAAAAAGGCATGGAAATATTTATCTAGTAGATTTAGACAATCTATCTTTGCCTAAGGGAGAATGCCTAGTTGCAATGAATTCTACTATAAATGAGACTAGTGAGCTTTGGCATCGTTGACTAGGATATGCTAGTATGTATTTACTTTCAAAACTTTGTAAAAAGGATTTAGTAAGAGATTTGTCAAAACTTAATTTTGGAAAGGATAAAATTTGCTAAGCTTGCCAATTTGGAAATCAAGTAAAAATATCTTTCAAACCTAAAGGTTTTGTTACAACTACTAGGCCATTAGAACTACTCCATATGATCTTTTCAAGACAACTAAGACATTTAGCCTAGGAGGTAAGAAATATGGATTAGTTATAGTGGATGACTTTTCAAGGTTTACTTGAATTTTCTTTCTTGCTCATAAAGATGAATCATTTTCAGTATTTATAAAGTTTTATCGAAAGGTTTCTAATGAAAAAGGTACTTCAGTTATTTGCATATGTAGTGATCATGGTTATGAATTCGAAAATCAAGATTTTAAAAATTTTTGTAATGAACAAGGTATTGAATACAATTTTTCTGCACCTAGGACACCTCAGTAGAATGGAGCAGTAGAAAGAAAAAAACTGTATCTTAGAAGAAATGGCATGCACTATGCTTAATGAAAATGATTTACCAAGATATTTTTGGGCTGAAACAATCAATACTGCTTATTATATTTTGAATCGCATTTTAATTTATCCTATTTTAAAGAAAACACCTTATGAGCTTTGGAATCAAAGAAAACCAACTTTAAAGTATTTTCTAAGTTTTTTTATTGTAAATGCTTCATTTTGAATAATGATAAAGATAATCTTGGAAAATTTGATGCCAAGTCTGATGAAGGTATCTTTTTAGGATATTCTACATCAAGCAGGGCATACAGAGTTTTTAACAAAAGAACCTTAGTAGTAGAGGAGTCTATACATGTAGTTTTTGAAGAGTCTACTGATAAATCTTCTAGGAAAGAGGATACATCTGATGCATGTGCGGGCATTGAAAAGCTAAAGAAGCTAACATTAGAAGATCAACACTCGCAATAAAGTGTAGAAGATCAAGACAAATATGAAAGAGAAGAAACCATACAATCCATATCAAAGTATCAAGATCTACCTAAGGAGTGGAGGTATGCTCATGGACATCCTAAGGAGTTAATCCTAGGTGATCCATCTAAAGGGGTAAGAACTCGATCTTCAATTAAAAATGAATGTGATTATATTACTTTTGTTTCTCAAATAGAGCAAAAATATTTTGAAGATGCTGAAAAAGATCCTAATTAGGTAAATGCTATGCAAGATGAACTAATTCAGTTGGAAAGAAATAATGTTTGGACATTAACAGAAAGACCATCTAACATTTTTATTATTGGCACGAAATGGGTATTTTGGAATAAATTGGATTAAAATGGTATTGTTACTAGAAATAAAGCTAGACTAGTTGCCAAAGGCTACAATCAGGAGGAAGGAATTGATTTTGATGAAACTTTTGCTCCTGTTGTTAGACTTGAGGTAATTAGACTACTATTAGCATTTGCTTGTTTTATGAACTTTAAACTTTTTCAAATGGATGTCAAGAGTGCTTTTCTGAATGATTTTATAACTAAAAAAGTTTTTGTTGAACAACCACCTAGTTTTGAAAATCATGCACATCCTGATCATGTTTATAAATTATACAAAGTACTTTATAGTTTAAAGCAAGCACCCAGAGCATGGTATGATCAACTCAGCAAGTTTCTGATTGAAAATAAATTTTCTAGAGGCCATGTTGATACTACCCTATTTTTTAAGAAAAAAATGATGACTTATTAGTAATGCAAATTTATGTTGATGATATTATATTTGGTGCTACTAATAAAATTCTTTGCCAAGAGTTTGCTAAGCTAATACAGGGTGAGTTCAAAATGAGCATGATGGGAGAACTCAATTTTTACCTCGAACTCCAAATTAAGCAAACCAAGGATGGAATCTTCATCAACCAAGCTAAGTACACAAGAGAAATCTTAAAGAAGTTTGGGATGGAGTCTAACTAAGTCAATGGGTACTCCTATGAGCCCCTCTTGTAAACTTGATAAAGATGAGCATGGTAAATCTATTGATCAAAAATTATATAGAGGAATGATTGGCTCTTTATTATATTTGACTGCTAGTAGACCTGATATAACGTTTAGTATCTGTATGTGTGCTATATATCAGTCTGATCCTAAAGAGTCTCATTTGTTGGCTGTTAAGCACATATTTAGATACTTATCTGGTACAATTGATATTGCGGATCTGTGGTTTCATAGAAATTCTTCTATTAATTTAATTGGATTTTCTGATGCTGATTTTACTAGGTGTAAACTTGATAGAAAAAGTACTAGTGAAACTTGCCAATTTCTTGGAGTTAACTTAATCTTTGGTTTGATAAGAAACAAACTTTGGTTGCACTATTCATAGTCGAGGCTAAGTATATTACAGTAGGAAGTTGTTGTGCTTAAATCTCGTGGATTTAGCAAGACTTGAAGACTTTGGAATCAAACTAAGTAAAACACCCATAAAATGTAATAATACTAGTGCTATCTGCATAACTAAAAATCTTATTCAGCATTCTAGAAGTAAGCATATTGAAATTAGGCATCATTTCATTAGAAATCATGTTGAAAATAATGATGTTGTACTTGAATTTGTTAGTATTGAAATGCAATTAGTTGATATTTTGACTAAGCCTTTCTAAGAGGATCGATTTTATATGATTAGAAGAGAACTTGGGATCATCACTTTTTTTGATTGACAATCTCTATCTTTTTATATATATTGACCCTTGATTGATCAAATTCACCGATGATTATGTTAAATCTCCTTGAATTCCATTGAAATTCTATTCAATCTCGATCAATGCTTCATTTCCATTTTTTTTCAATTTTAAGTCGAAGTGTCGACACCTGGAAGTGTCGACACCTGGAAGTGTTGACACTTGACTCTGTGTTATGAGTCGACACTTGAACGATGATAGACCGAAATAAAATTAGAAAACAAAGTGTTTTCTTCTCTATTTTTCTTTTAAATCGAGCTGACTCATCTCCTAAACTATTCCTTTCACTTCTTCCCTCCAAATCAAATCTCCAATCATCTCAAATTTGTGTTTTGGATGATTTTTGCTTTGGTTTCTCCCTTCCTTTTGATTTTGAACTGTAGAAACCCTAGGTTTCTTCCCTCTTTTCAATCCAACCTTGTACTTTGGAATGGGGCCTAGAAAGTAAGTTGTCCATCGTCCAAGACCATCCAATCATGAAGAAGAAATAAGAGCAAAGGCTAGGCATGAAGCCAGAGTAGCAGTGCACCTGATGTCACTGCTAGACCTCTCTTTCCTGTGGCTAGTCAGATAGGATCAAAGTCCATCATCAAAGGACATCGCGTGGACTTCCAGTTCATTGATCAACAGCAGTTCAGGATAGGTCAGTGGATTAGAGATACTGGCTTGGTGCCATTTTGTTCTTTGACTGAGAGATTTTACACTGGCTTGATTCGAGAGTTCTATGGTTCATTAGCCTGAGGTAGTGATGGATGGGTAGCCCAGGTGCGAGGCAGAGATGTCCTAGTGATAGCAGAGATTCTGAGCAGAGTATGGGATATACCCATGACAGGTTCTCTTGTAGACAATCTAGTGGATAGATTCAGGGGTCTCCATTGTATCTTCGAGATAGATGACTTACCTAAGGGAGCCACTGTGGTAGCTTTGAGACTGTCAGCTGAGATGAGGTTGCTGCATCACATTTTGCCCAGATCCTTCTACCAAAGATCGGTCGTTTTGACTTCATCATAGAGCGAGAGTTGTTGGTGATGGTTTCTCTGGTATAGCACACTCATGTATGCCTACTGGTACTCATGGTACATCAGTTGATGGAGGCATCTATTAGCCAAAGACTGTGTTTGCCCTATGGGATGGGCTTGACTTTACTTTCTAGAGCTTATGGTGTAGTGATGGATGGTGAGCCCTACCGGCAGCTATTTCACACTGATGTTTGTGATATCAGATCTCTTCACTAGATGGGGTATCAGCTTGTTAGAGGCTAGTGGAGATGGTGCATATCTGGACAGACTACTGACAGAGATGAGGATGCAGTGGAGGAAGAGCGTATCTTTTTAGGTGAGGCAGGGCCTTCTGAGATTCAAGAGAGACATTTGAGGCACAGCCTGAGCTGTCAGTTCAGCCAGAGCCAGCTCCTCAGCCTGAGTTAGCATGGTCTAACATCCCTGGAGATTCTGAGAGTCTAGAGGATAGGGTCTCTCACATTGAGATGAGTTGATTATCATTCATCAGTGAGTCAATTCATTTCATATGGAGAATGAGAGAGAGCCATCGAGGATTGAGAGATGAGATCTCTACCAGTCTATCCATTTGGAGTAGACCCTCTTCGAGGAGTGCTTCCGATGCTTCCTAGATGATTCGGTTCCAACACCACCGACACAGAGATCAGGTTTGGAGGAGACTATCTTTGATGATATTGACATCACAGATTTGATGACAGAGCCAACACCAGAGACAGCAGCTGACCCTTCTAGGAGTCCCATTCATGATCCATCTAGTTCATCCTTCCAGACTCCTATTCTACCTACTCCTCTCTCCAGACCTGATGTTCACACTTCCATTCCTGTACCTACACCTATATACCTTCAGTTATTGATACTCCTGTTATTCCACCATCTGATACATCTTTTGATACGCCTGTTATTCACTCTTCATCATTGCATACATCTTCCCTTATTTGGGAACTAGGCTTCTATACTCTTGGTTTCTATCATCTTGACTCAGGTCCTATCTTTGATCATACCCTTCCTCTTTTGGCCATTCCAGTTAGTGCTGTTCCTGCTACTGACATTGCTTCTACCTCTTCTACACCAACTAGAGATAGGACTTATGTTAGATGTAGAGGACGTGGTCGTCGTGATGTTCCATCGAGACCAACAAGGATCCGTCTTCATGATCTTCGCTCTATATGGCCTCGATCTCATACTTCTACTGATATAGGATCGATCGAGATTGGATCCTCAGATGATGAGGATAGTGCTTAGGATAGTTTTTATGTTTAGCTAGTCTACACTTATATGCTACCTGTATGTTTTTATTTTCTCCATGTTATGCATCAAATTTGTATCAATGTATGAAACATTTTGAATGATTGAAATCTTCTAGTTCATATCTATGTCTTTGGATGAATGATTTAATATCTTCTCTGAATGAATGAATTGCATTACTTAATTTTAGTGCTTTTATTTCTCTTTTCCTTTTTAATGATTGACAAAAAGGGGGAGAAGTAAGTATAAAATATAAAATGAAAGTTATAAGATAAAGGTAAGTAAGTATATAAGATGAAAGTGATATGTATCTGTGTTTGAAAAAGATCTTTGAAATTTTTTTTATGCATTAAGTGAGGGGGAGCAATCCTTCCTTAAATTTGCGAAATCTGTTTTGCTCAATTACTTGCAAAGCTTTTTGAAAATAAATCTTTTTTAAATCTCTTCTTGAGGGAAAGTATTTATACTCACCTGGTTTCATTGTTGAATTTATTATCCTTGAGCATGTTCCTTTTAGAGTATCATGATACATGAATTCATTCATCTTTCTTTTCTCTGATACTCTTAGTACTTTTCTAATTTGACTGAGTTTTTAAACTCTCTTTCTCTATTTGAATACTTACTATAATAAGCTTTATACATATTCAAAATTTATTTTTAGAGCTTATCATGTGATTTATACTTAAAGGTTTTGTCATCATCAAAAAGGAGGAGATTGTTGACTCCGTTATTGATTTTGATGATAAACAAAATACTTAAGTATAAGTTGAGTACTAACTGTTTCTTTAAAGTGTGCTTAAAGAAAAAAGTTCTCACAAAATTCAAGTTTTGTTTGCTTGTCAAAGAATGAAGAAGTCCCTTCCATGATTGAAAGACCAGCTTTTAATGGACTTAAGAACTTAAAAATTGCTTGAAAGGACTTACATAGTGAAGCACAACTTGATTTCAGCATAGGTTCAATGATTTTGAAGAAATCTCAGTCAAGTGTCGACTCACAGCTCAAGTGTCGACTCATGACAGTGGAAGTGTCGACTCAAGCCAGCACGCAGAAAGTATTTTAGATGGCACAGGTAAAGTGTTGACTCACGCTGTCAAGTGTTGACTCAAGGATCGGCTCATTGCCTAAGATTTTTTAGATACAGAACTTGCTAAAATTGAAGACTTGCCTGAAGTGTCGACTCATAGTTGTCAAGTTCGACTCAAGTATCGACTCACCAGAAGAAGTGTCGACTCACCTAAGAATTCCAGAGAGCTTCATTGAAGAAATTTGAACTTGGTGTCGACTCATGGAATGAAAGTGTCGATCCTAGGTGTCAACACTTGGAGTTCTGGGAACAGTAATGGCTAGTTTTTCAAACACAGAACTCGGCCCTCTTGACTCCCAATGGCTAGTTTTTTATGTCTAACGGTTATAAACTAATTTTGAGATCTTGAAATTGTATTTAAGTGGTTTAAATCAAATCAAAACACAAAAGGAAAAAGAGAAAAAAGATGAAGAAGAAAAATAAAAGGAAAACAAGAAAAGAAAAGAAAAAGCAAGTGCATTCACTCTCATTCATTATGATCAACAACCATCAAGCAAAAAAGAAGTCTCCAACCATTCAAAGCCTTCAAGAAGCATTCAAGCTCAACTTTTGATCATTGATTGAGGCTTCATCAAGCTCAAGACAAGCAACTTCATCGAGCTTCAAAGAGAAATCAGCTTTACTTTAGAAAGCTTTTATTGTTGCTTTACTTTAAACCTTATCTCTTGTTGTAAAGGTAATTGGTTAGCCTTAAAAGCCAAAGAGGTTATTGGTGAGCCTTAAAAAATAATTAGGTTCTTGGTTAGCCCGCAAAACTAAGGGAGGTTGTTGGTGAGCCTTAAAACCAATTAGGTTCTTAGTTAGCCCGTAAAACCAAGAGAGGTTTTGACTTGTGAGCCTTGTGAAAATAAGTCAGGTTTTGACTAATGAGCCCGAAAAACTAATCGATTGTAATCGGTTGAGATTATAGTGAATTTCAAAGGGAATCTTGGAGAGTGGATGCAGGTGCATTGGAAAGCACCGAACCACTATATCTTGATTATGTTTGTAGATTGATTATCTCTCTCTTGCTCTTTATTTATTGCATTTACTTTTCTGCTGCATACTCATTAAGAGCATTCTAATTCAATGATATGGGACAAAAAACCAAAATTAAATTACTGATATTAATAACTAATTAGCAGTAAAAATAGAAACTAATTTTTTTATTATTTTTGGATTTTAAAGAAGACTTCAATGGAGATAGAAAAGGAAACTAGTCTAGTTATCTACCCGCAAGTGAACCTACAAATTAATTAGAGAAAACAGGACTTGGTGGTTGAGAAACCACCGTAAACTAGGGTTTACCTTATCAACGAATCAGAGAATAATGAGAAAGGAATAAATTTCAATTTTACCAATGAAGAAATGCTCCTCTGAATCAGATCTGATAGAACTCTCAAGATCTCCATTGTAAGGTTTCAAGAACTCGATCCCAAGCTTCGATCTTCCACACGAAGCTGGTTCCGAGGCAAGAACACCTAATCTTGATTCCTGTTCACCTGTAACACTCAACAAAGAAAGATACATAAATTAATAATTGCAAAGGAAAGGAAAGAATGAAAGAAATAAGGGTTTAGAAATAGTGGATATGGATTTCTTGATGGTCGGATAAGTAGGGCCTCACACCCCATGATACTCTATGGAACAAAGGTAGGGCCTCACACCCCACAATGCACACAACAAAGGAAGAAAATTTGATAGAAGTTTAATGTATATTAATGAATAATTGATGAATTACAAGGAGGGGTTGGTGGGGTATTTATAGACTCCCAACCAGTGATATAAGGGATACAACTACTAGGCTTTTTTTCCCTTGGACTACAACTCCTAGAATCCTGCATTGGGCATCCAGGACTCTTGCTTGTTGGCTAATTTGGAACTCTCATTAAAGTGGATGAAATTCATGAATTTTTTTTATCTAGAGTGGTGGATTGGTGAGGTGGCTTGATGTAGGGTCAAGATGCTCCATCACTTGGCCTTGCTTGCTGGACTCTAGAGTCTGGATGATGTAGAGGTCTGCAAGTGAGTGGACTTCTCATTCTGGATTGAAGAAGACTCAAGAGTTTTGGTGAGACTCTTAAGTTCTGGATACTTAAGCAGCTTCCAACCTGTTTGATTGAAACTCTATAGTAGAAAACCTTTAAACCTTGTTCTCTTTGGTGAATAAAATTCCTATAACTCTTTGAAGTTGGCATGAAATAATTTGAGTAGGGTGCCAATGTGGAGAACTCCTTCTGCTTTACACCTCTTAAAAAGAAGGGGTGCCAATTTGGAATTCTTTTAAAACATAGCATGTGAAATGTCCAAACATAAGTGACATGGCAAGTGTTTTGTCCCAATGGCAAATAATTTTCAGACATGTCATGTATTCTTGTCCTGGTTGAAGTGCCAAGTAGTGTTGTCTCAAAGACATGTCCGAACATGACATGTGTTGTTATCCAAATCTTTGGAAAAGGTGGTGCCAAGAAGAGGTTGTGACTTGGGCTAGCACATGGGTTGTCTTGAGCTAGCACATGGGGTCACATGGATCTTCAATTTGGTGCACATGGGATGTTGTCTTGGGTCTCCTCTTGTAATATAGGACTCAATGACTCAACTAGTTACATGGACTCAATAAATAATAAATCACATGACTCAACTAAATAACCAACCATACTTAATTAGGCTTACAAATAAAAACCCAATTAAAGTTAGCAAAAAGGGCTAATTCAAACCAGACCATTTAAATCCTAATTGGATAAATAAGGTTTGATTCAATTGGGGTTTTGACTCAACTTGGTAAAAAGGGTTTTCTCTCAAAATAAACAAAACCTTAATTATAGTTGGTAAAAAGGGTTTACCCTAACTAGATCAAAATAATAGAATTTAAAATAAATATTTACATGATAAAAAGGGATGTGGGTTCAGGGTTTTACTCACAAGTGATCCACAGGGATGTGGGTTCAACCTGTTGATTTCTTTTAGCCCTGTTGCCCGCACCAATTCTTCCCAAGTGGGAGGAATCGACCCTGTCAAGTATGGGTCAACTTCACTATTATAATACTCTAGTAAATCAGGGGCAACTCTCTGTATGTCCTCTCTGGTGATCCAAGAATCATTAGACTCAGGTCGTCTTTGCCAATGAACTAGATATTGCTAGTAATCTTTGCTCTGAGTAGTAATGATCTTGTCATCCAACATCCATTCGATCTTGTCTCTCTGGGCTGGTGGTATGGCAAGTCGACACACTTGGGTTGGTTCACTCTCAAGGATTGGATTAGGCCTAAATGGCTCACTAGGAGTCAACGTTGGCTCCCTATACTCGATAAGGTCTCAAATGTTGAAAGCATTGCTTATTCCCTTCTCATAATTTCTGACTTATTGAAAGTAGAGCTAATGCCTAATTCAAGTAGCAAATCAAGCACGTAGGCATTAGGTCCAATTTTATTAATTACTTTGTATGGTCCACTACTATGGGCATGTAATTTTTTCATAGTTCTAGGTCAGAACCGTTCAGGTCATAATCGATCCATAACAAAGTCTCCTTCTTTGTACTCCTTGAGTCTTCTTTTAGAATTAGTCATATGATTCTTATACAATTCTTTAATGTATTGTGCATATGACTCTACCAATGTCTAATAGACTCACGATGCATTACTAGTGAAGAAAATTTAGTTATATATATTTATTTATTTATTTATTTTATTTTATTGTCTATTTATGTCCTTAATTTCAATTATGTACTTGATCCTTGGTTGATGGGTGACATGCAAATGAAAATTTAACATGCACTCCTAATAGATGCCATAAGGTTCTCCAGAAATAAGTGACAAATTTAATAGGGTCTAAGGACTGATGAAACATACTAACTTCAACAAAATGTAAACTAATGATTCTAGAAACATTGGAAATATCAGGGAAGGGTAGAAAATAAAAAGTGGATTCGGGGGTGACTTGGTAGGGTAGGAAATAAGAAAAGGGTTCAGGGATTTGTCCTAGACTTACGGGGTTGACCTTAAGGGTTGGACATAGATTCACACCTACAGGGAATAAAGGGTCAGCCTGAAGAAAGGACGAGTCATGAATTTCATGATAAAGGTCTTCAATGGGGACTGATGGAGTGAATTCTTTCTGAGATTGCTAGTTTAGAAAAATCAAGTCCTCACTAATTACTTTAGGACTAAGCTCTATAGCTTGACTCTTTTCTAAGGTTTCCCCAGGTAAGGTCTCAATAGTAGGGTTAGGTTCCTTATGGGTCTCTTTTTCTATGGGTCCTATAGTTTTAGTCAGGGTATAATTAGGGTCAACTAATTCTAGGCTGGCTTTAGTCTGGGTATGGTCAGGATTATCTAACTCTGGGTCTACCTCCTATATCTCCTCGTCTACATACTTATCTACTAAGCTCACATTATCTTCATAGACTTCTTCTTCAATAGCATCTTGGTGAACCAATGGGGTAGTAGGAGTTGGTTGGTTAAGGAGAAATTGGCTAGGATGTAGACTAGTAGGGGTAGGTCGACTAAGGAGACAATGACTAGGATCTGGGATAGTGGAGAAGGGTTGGCTAAGGAAAACCTGAATAGTACCTGGGTTTTGACTATAGCCACTAATCCTAGTGGGTTCTGGCTGACTAAGGATAGTTGGTTTGGGTAAACCAGGGTTAGTACGGGTCCTATGGATTCTCTCTAGGTTTTCTAATCATTGATCCAGTCGATTAAACTTATGGTTCATTTAGGTACACTGTTCAGTGAAGGTCCTTAGTAGGGTTTCCATAGTGGACTCCATGGTCAAACCAGACTGGGTTGGGTTTGAGGCTACAAGTATTGGTCTCCTAATTTAGGGGTTATGCAATGCGAACATATCGAACTCGACTCAAACTAGGGTTTCCTAGACCTAGAGCCCAAGTAGAATGGGTTAGCTCAAATTACAGCCTATTCAATAATTACCTTGTCCACTGACTAGGTAAGAGGTGGGGTCGTGGGAGGCTCCCCCTGCTCTCGCAGGGTCCTAATTAAAAACAACGAAACCACTTAGGGAATTTGCCATTGGACATCTAGCCTTAGACACCATATTCAAGTGATATCAAAGGATTGGGTGCACTAGATTACACACAATACTTGGAACCTGACCTGTTGGTGTCCCTAACTCACTAGAGCAATTATGTCTAATAGATTTTAATTAGGGTTAGGACCAATGCAAAGGTGGTGATTGTGGGCTAAGGAAGTGTGATGAAATCCCTCCCTTATACAGATATTGAATGCCCTTAAGATTAGGTTACTTGATGATACACACACAAGATGAAACCACTACAATAAAAAGGGGAATTGCCAATGCTTTTAAAGACATTTACCGATGCTTTTAATCATCGATATGTAAGCGTGGAGATGTATGATGCTTTTTAAAAGTGTCAGCATATGCCGATGCTTTTTAAAAGTGTCAGCATATGCCGATGCTTTAAAGCATCACTAAGTTTTAAACGTAGTGACACTTTTTAAAAGCATCGGCATATGTCGATGCTTTAAAGCGTCGCTAAGTTTAAAACCTAGCGATGCTTTAAAGAATCAGTTAGTTTAAATATAGTGATGCTTTAAAACATCAGTATTTGTTATGATATCGATGCTTTAAAGCATCAGCAATCGGTAAGATAGCGACGCTTTAAAGCATCGGTAATTTTTTTTTTAAAAAAAATACCTGTATCAACACGAACCTATATACATCAAATATATACATCAAATACATACACGAACACAAACCTGTATACAATATCACCAAAATCAAATATCATTTCATTCAAACCTGTATCACACATAGCCAAAGACATATAAAATGTAATCAAACATCATTTAATTGAAAATTGTATCACACAAACATAACATTCATACTCCAAACACCAAATATACATGAAGTTAATATAAAGTGTGTTATATATATATAAAAAGTATCAATAGATACTCAAACTCGATCCAAGTTCAGATACATAAAAATACATACAAAAATTTTTAAAAAAATCAACTAGCATTAATGGCATCAATGGTCTGCGGGAGGCTGGTCATCGTCCTATCTACGACAGCAGATGCATCAAGAATCTACAAGATATACATATATATAGTTATGATACAAACATTTATATATATTCTAAATTATTACATAGAAACAAAATATATATATATGTAGTTATAAATAATTACTTACCTGAGATGATATGAACATATGCAGCACAGATGTAACATGCTCAAGCTGAGTCCTCATAGTCTGCATCTCTACTCTGTCTGCATCACATGTCAATCTGAGCTTTGCTATCTCATCCTCGAGTCGACGAACACGTGAATGATCATGACTATCTCTAGCATCCTGAGCAAATCTACTCACCTCAGATAACTAAGTAGGGATAACTCCAATCCCATAACCCCTCACTCATCCAAGCACTCTGGTCCCATCAACTCCGAGAATACCTCGACCTCGATGCGACTACTCTGTGTAGATGATGTAGCCATGCCACCATGCTCGGTGATCATAGAGGTAGCCCTCTCCTATGTTTTATAAAAAATTAATATATTAATACTTAATAAAAATAAAATTATAAATCATGATATAATATAAATAAAAAAATATAAAAATATCTCTGGACTCCTCTCGAATAAAATTGCCATCCTGGTGAATGTGAGTCATCTGATAGAACTCTACCTCACCAGGCTCCCTTCCTTGTTGATCAGTCTATAAAAAGAATAAATGTTACAAAAAAATCCAAAATGACACATCTTATACCCCCGTATCATGATACGTGGCACATGCATGATACATGATGATATATGATGTTAAAACTAAAAGTATACTAAAAATATTATAGGATGAGAAACATACAAACTCATACCTAAGCCGTGCATAACTCTTGGATCCCGCTATGTGAGGAACAGACTGAGCTGCTCGTGTAGCTCTACCAATAGCAGAATATGTCTACATAATAAAATTAAAACTATGTTATATATTATATAAATGTAATTTACATTAAAAATTAATAAGTTTATAAGTTTGATGATGCTACACAACCTGTACCCTCTCGAAGAATTAATAGTGCACCAGCTCCCTTCACAGATTAGAATGTACATCAGGAAGACAGGTAGCTGCAACCTGCTCCTCTGTCTTACCCTCTATCTTATAGTCTCCCTTCAACTTTACCCTATACTCTTTTCACTTGCGATTGAGAAACCTAAGCACAAAATCATTACAATCTAGAGAGAGTATAAACTTATTCTATAATGTAAATAAATAATAAAATATATATTAAATGAAATAAGAAATGAAATTTTTAAAAACTTAAGATATAAAAATAATAAATCAAATTTTTTTACCCGTACAAGTCATAGCATCTCTACTTTATAGGAAGGAAGCATGTCATTCCACTTTTAATAATTTAGTGAAGCAAAACGAAAGAAGAGATGATGCGATGCGGAAGTAAATTAAGACTAATTCTTTTTTTTTTTTTAATATTTTCAGAAGTCGGCTTTGACTCAAAGGAAAGTTAAACTAATTGAAAGAAACTATGTAATAATTGAAAGCACAATTTAAAAAACTAGGTTATCAGAGTAGTTCAGAAGTAAAGGATCGCTGGGGGTTGAGAAACTCCCAGACCTAGGGTTTCGCTCTGAACTTTCAACAGGACAGAAGTAAAGAGAAGAGAAGGGTTACAGACCAGGCAGTGATCTTCACAGAGTTTAGTGAAGGACTCTCTTGAGCAGATTGTTGGATCCCCGGATTCAGATATCTTCGCAATGGATCCTCCAATACTGCCCCTTTGGCAGAGTTGGCTTCTTCTGAACTCAAGATCTGGGAAAGAAAGAAGAACAAGTTATGGAACCAGATACTCAAGGAAGGATTTACCAGATAGTAGAACTTGAAAGCTGATGTTGCGGAAATCCTGATTCTCTTGGAATGTTGATCTGACTTCCTCTGGGATTTGCTCTGTCTTTGAAGTAGCCGAACTGGACCTGGATGCTGGTGGTTGGCCTCTACTTGGAGAGAGGGGCCGTGAGAGATGGGGTAGGCTAGGGTTTGGTGGAGAGAAGAGGATGATGGGCGGCTAGGGTTTGGAAGTGAAGTGGCTAACCTAGGGTTTTGGGGTTGGAGATCTCACACCTCCTCAAGGTTCCTAGGGAACCCGGATTTACTCCCTCACAGAGCTCAACACCTGGATGCAAGTGCGGAAGAGAGAAACATTAAGTTGCTCACACAAAATTTGAATTCATTCATCAGTTGTCTTCAAAACTTACAAGAGGGGTTTATTTTATAGGACTTTACAAGAGGTCAGGGTTTTACATCTTCCTATGTGGGACTAATAGGATGGATCTTCAAATTAGGTTTGTAGAATCAATTCCTTCCCATATGGCCGGCCAAGAGGTTCCATAAATGTTGATTGAAAGCTTCAAATGGTAAGTAGGTGGCGCCTCCTAGCTTTGCTCTTCAAGAAATATTTTTTTCCTTCCATGGCTCAACTCTTTTGGACACCTCCTTTTCTTTCTCCCCAAGTCATGGCTCTTCCCAACTTTGCTTTGGGCTTTTTAGGCATGGATTGGGCGCCCCCTTGAAGTGCTCCCCAAGAAATGCTTCTTTCCTCCTTTAGCTTGGCCTTTTAAGGTACATATGGGGCGCCTCCTTGATTTTGGCTTCAAGAAAATTTCTTGCTCCCTTGGGTGTGGGGACCAAGACACTGGGATGGATTTGTGACGCCTCCTGGACTTGGCGTGTGGCTGGGAGTGTGGCTGGGAGTGTGGCGCCCACTTGCTTGGGCTTGGGAGAAAATGTGACACCCTGGAGAAGACCTAGACCACTACTAGGACTTGAACTGAGTCAACATGACTCAACAAAATTTAAATTGCAGGGAAATACAGACTCAACTAAAATTGAGTTGACCAAGTCAACCCTTATTACAAAACCAGAAAACCCTAATTCTTCGGGCAAGGTCAATCAGAGATCCAGATGGAGCCTTGAAGTCTTCTTTTGAGTCTGGTGCCCGCACCATTTAGGGGACATAGCTGACCCCGGTGTTGCCCAGGTGGCATTTTTCAAGAGGGGGGTGAATTGGGATTTACAAATTTTTTTCCAAAATATGTGCACAAGTAATTGCTTTTAGTGGTTAAGTGCTGTGTTAATTAGAGAATAAGTACAGAAGCTGAAAAGTAAGTAAAGCATAAGACAAACAAGGCAAGTTTATTGTGGTTCGGAGCAACCCAGCTCCTACGTCCACTATCCAAGTTCACCACTCGGGATTTCTACTATATCCTCCAAACCGGAATACAGTTGGATTATTTTACAGGCTCACAATCCCAACCTCTACACTTTGGTTTTTAAACCGGGCTCACCAAAGAAACCCACACTAGGTTTTCACAAGCTCACCTAGAACCTCTACACTATGGTTTTAAGAAGGCTCACCAAAGAAACCTATTTGGTTTTTACAATCGGGCTCACCAATAACCCAAATATTCTAAGAGTAGAATAAAAAAGCAACAAGATTGACAAACTCAGTTGTCTGGTGGTTGCCGATGCAGCTCGAGTGAAGCTCAATTGAATGCTCCTCAATGCACTTCAATGGCTTCGTTGCTTTCCTCAAAAGATGCTTCAAGCTTCTGATAAGAGTTGGTGAAGGCTTGAAGACTGACTTCAAAGCTCAAGTGCTCTCTCTCTTCTTACTTCAATAAATGTTCAATAAATGTTTAATAACTCATTAGTCTCTCCAAGGATGTTCTCATACCTCATTTATAGAGACTTCAACTGCCTTCCCTTGATTTTGAACATTGTAGACCGTTAGGAAGTGATAGGTTACTGTTGGAGCACTTTTGGATTTCAAAAATAAAAAACTGGAACTAGCTGTTGGAGTTGACCCCGTCATTCCAGTCGGCTCGGTCATTCTTCAAGTCGGCTCGGATCAAGTTCGGGTTGGCTGGGCTGAACACCAGTCAGCTAGGTTCCATAGTTGAGAAAATGGATCACTCTAGACGAGTCAGCTCAGCCAAAATCCAGTCAGCTAGGTTCCATAGTTAAGAAAATGGATCACTCTGGACGAGTCAGCTAGGCTGAAATCCAATCGGCTCGGATCCCTGAGATTCTCAGAACATTCTCAACCAAGTTCTGGACGAGTCGACTGGCACTAGGTGCCAGCCGGCTGGATCTGTGTGCTAGAGATCTTCTTTCTTGTGCCAGTGCCAGAGTCGGCTGGTTCCTCCATCTAGTCGGCTCGAGATTGGTTCTTCAACCAAATCAAATTCAATTTTCCAGAACTCTTGTGCCAAGCTTTGAAGACTTCCTCAAAGTCTTCTTACAATGAAATCAAGAAAAATTGAAGCTTGAAAATTACTAGAAGTAACCATTTATCTTTGTTTTAAGTAGGAGATTTTGTTGGGTTCTTCTTTACAAGATTCTAATCACTTTACAACTCAACACAAAGCAATAAAGATTGTAGGGTTTAGAAAGTATGTCAATGTAGTTGTCCTACAAAAACTTGTCAACCATTTGAAGAGTTGCTAGATAACCAAATGTATGCTCCAATGTTTTGTTATCATCAAAATCACTTTAGGGGTCAACAATCTCCCCCTTTTTGATGATGACAAAATACTGGGCATGAAAAGAATCTAATCTATTCACAAGTAGATGTATATCATAGTAAGCATTTACACTTGTTTGACAAATCATAATATCTACTGTATTCTCAAATGAGTATCAATGTATGCTATTCAGTTATGCACAAAGCCAATTTTATAAAATATAAGTGTCAGAGAATAATTGCTTGTATGTATCAAGTAGCATTAAGCATTGACAGTTAGATGTAATAAGTAGAGAGCATCATAGTAATCATTGAAGCAAATTAAATATGTAAATTAAACATGTATATCTTCCCCTTTTTATAAAATTTCTAATCAATTTCTCTAAATTTCTCCCCCTTTATCATTCATTTGAACATTTCATCAGAAAAAGGTAAGCAAAACTCATTCAAAAATCATTAAGCTCCCCCTATCTAATTAACTTTATTAGATCTATTCCAATTCATTAAGTTTCTTCTTTCATGCACTCTATTGCATAATAGTTCTCCCCCTTTTTGTCATCAAATCAAAAAGGTTTAATAATTAAGCTCAGATTTTAAATAGATTGAGAATGTATCAAGATTTGTTTGAGATAATTTCACATTCTCAATTCAGAGAGAGAATTCTATTTAAACAATATAGAGAGTGTTAATAGGATAAAGGAAATACACATAAATGTCCAAAAAGATATTCATTGCATTTCTATCAAATGATTCAGTACATCAAGCATTACATAAACTTCAAAAAGTTTCCAAAAAGTATTGAAAATACTAAAGACCTACAAACTATTAGATTCTTCCTTAGGTACATTGGTAGGTGTACTTGCACCATACCAAAAAGCAGGTCTAGGAGGTACACTAGAGGATGCATGAGGTGGAGGTGCTTTAGGATGGTGAGAAGTAGTAGGAGCACTAGTTGAAATAGGAGGAGGATCATACAAGGGTCTAGTCCTAGCAGTGACTTCCAAGGATCTAACAGTGCCACAGATAGAAACCATCTCCATCCAGATTGCACCAAGCTATTGCTCCATATCCTTGAGGCTTGTAGGTACCTTGTTCACTACCTCCTTCATTTCACTGATTTCCTTTTGCATTGATATAAGCTCAGAAGCTTGGACATTGGCAAAGACTTCAGCAGATCCTCTAAGTCTTCCAAGCTCTGACCTGATAATCCCAATACCTCTAGTATAGTCATCTGCCATCTGTCTAGTTTCTACAATTGTTCCCAATGTGCATTTGGCTTCATTCAATTCAGTTCTATATTCATTTAATGTTGCATCAATAGATTTCAATATAGCTTCAGAACTAGAAGAGATACGGTCTAGGATTGGTTGAAGTTCTACTTGAGGTGCAGATCTTGAAGCTTCTATTGCTTCAACCTTTACTTGCAGATTTATAACATGTTCTTCTAGCTGATTTAGTCTACTATCCACTGACTTCTTTAGATCATCAAAGAGAGAAGTGATTGTTCCTATCAGTGTATTAGTCAAGGTTTTCATCTGTTCTTCAATTTGACTTTGAATGATTGGACGATTTATAGCTGCCAGAGTGAAGTATGGTAAAGGAGTATTAGCTGCAGGCAAATCAAACTCGGGTGCAGGCATATCAAGATCAGGAAAAGGTATTCCAGTCTCTTCAAAAGTAGCAGTAGGCTCAGAAATAAATGATTCAGGCTCAGGTGCAGGCACAGTAGATGTTCCAGCTTTAACTGTAGCAGTGCCAGTAGGTTCTTCGTCTTCTTCTTCTTCTTCTTCACTGCTTGAGCTGCCTATTGCCTTGACATTTGTCCCTTTCTTCTTCCAAACTCCTTTAACTTGGATGTAACACATTATTTCTAGTGATTTGGAAGTGTAGACAATTGTATGGTGCAGTTCAACTCCATCTTCACCTTCCAAACTCACTCTTTGAGACTTAAACAGCAGGGTTAGCATCATTCCATAGGGTAAGCATGACTTGGCCTTTCTAACTGTCTCCTTCATTTGTATAATGATAATGTAGGATAGATTTACGGGAGTCTTCTCCATGATGTGTTCCATAAGGCATAAGTCTTTCTCACTCACCCAATCAAATCTTCCTATCCTTTGCAAGAATATTCTGCAAATGAAATTATGTAGCAACCTCATTTTGAGAGACAATGTATTTGCAAAAACAGTTCCAATTCCACTAACATCTTCTCTATTTAAGATTGTTCTTAAAGCATTTTCTCTATTGTCAATCAATAGGAATTTCACTCCATCAGCAAGTATGTCCAGTAGACCATGTAGAAATTCTTCATTGATAATAAATCTTTTTCTTTTAATAGTAAACTCAACATGATTTGTTCCCAATCTCAGATTTTCATAAAAATTTCTAACGTGAGAGGGGTAAGTCTTCTCATTTAGGGAGCAAAACTTTCTCCAACCTTGATCTTCAATCAAATCACCGATTTTTAACCCAATCTCCTTAATAAATTCAAAGTTAATGCGATGGCCAGAGGTTACCGATCTTGTGGACATTGAGGAGATTTGGCTTTGAACAGTTGGTGCATCCCTTGCAGCTTCTTCCACAAGTTCCTCACTGTGAAAAATGGCAGTCAGCCCTTCTTGATGCCTTTTAGTCCTTCTTTCCCTTTCAATAGATAGAGCATCCCTAATGGAGCAATTCCCGATAGCATGCTTTGGAGCCATTGCTAGGAAAGAGGGAAAACTAAGAGATTGGAGAGCTTAGAATGGAGATAGGAATCTTTGGAGTAGGATTAGGAGAGGAACGAACCATTAAAGAAAATAAAATAAAGGTTAAATGGCTCGGAGAGGGGTTTATAACCCAAAGTAAAATACTTAGGTGCGAAATTCCAATTGACTCGAATAAGCCCTAGAAAGGCTTGAGTCAGCTAGGCCAGAACACGCCCAAAACACACAAAGAATATAGTCGACTCGAAAAAGCTCGAGCCAGCTAGGCCAGAACTCGCTCAAAACACTCAGAAAATCCAGTCGACTCGTCTTAAGAACCAGTCGACTCGAACAGAAAAAATAGAGTTTTGGAAAATTTAAGCACAAACCAGAGAGATTTTGGAAAGAATTTCTAAGGAAATTAAGGCTCTATGAAATAAAATGAAGTCAGGAGGTTCTCTATATAATATTCTCTAAAATTTGAAGAAATTAGATTAGAGAATTTAGAAAGGATCGCAAAGTCCTAATTCACTCCTAATTAGTTCAAACCTATCTTGATTAAGTGGCTTAGTAAATATGTCAGCTAATCGATCTTTAGTAGGAACAAAATCAAGCACTATATTACCATTTGAAATATGATCTCTAATAAAATGATGTCTAATTTCAATATGCTTGGTTCTAGAGTGTTGAATTGGATTCTATGTCAAATTGATAGCACTTATGTTATCACATTTAATTAGAATTTTAGATTGTGATACACCAAAGTCTTCTAGTTTTATTTAATCCATAACACTTGAGCACAACAACTACCAGCAGCCACGTACTCAGCCTCAGCTGTGGATAAGGCTATGGAGTTTTGCTTCTTACAATGCCATGAGATTTAATTCAATCCTAGAAATTGGCATGTACCGCTAGTGCTTTTTCTATCTATTTTACAATCAGCATAGTCAGCATCAGAGAATCCAATCAAATTCAGGATAGAATGTTTAGAATACCAAATTCCTAAATTAATTGTTCCTTTTAAGTATTTAATTATTCTTTTAACAACAAGCATATGTGTTTCTTTTGGTGATGACTGAAATCTAGCACATACACATACACTATATAAGATGTCAGGTCTACTTGCAATCAAATACAATAAGGATTCGATCATACATCTATATAGCTTTTGGTCAATATTGGATCCATTTTCATCTTTGTCCAATCTGCAAGCTGGGCTCATGGGTGTGCTCATTGATTTGCTACTCTCCATACCAAATTTTTGATGATTTCTTTAATGTATTTGGCTTGGTTGATGAAGATGCCTTCCTTTGTTTGTTTTACTTGAAGTCCAAGGAAGTAGTTTAGTTTATCCATTAAGCTCATTTCAAATTCTCCCTGCATAAGCATAGCAAATTTTTTACATAGAGATTCATTAGTTGCACCAAAAATGATATCATCAACATATATTTGTACAACTAAGATGTCATTATTCTTCTTTTTAATAAATAAGGTTTTGTTTACGTTTCCTCTTGAAAAATTATTTTCAATTAAGAAAGGGCTAAGTCTATCATACCAGCCTCTAGGTGCTTGTTTCAAACCATACAATTCTTTATTTAATTTAAATACATGGTTTGGAAAAGTATGATTTTTAAAACATGGTGGTTGTTCCACAAAAACTTGTTCAGAGATAAAACCATTAAGAAATGCAATAATTACATCCATTTGGAAAAGTTTGAAATCCATGTAGCAAGCAAATGCAAGTAGTAATCTAATGGCTTCTAGTATTGCTGTGGGTGCATAAGTTTCATCAAAATCAATACCTTCTTCTTGGTTATATCTTTTAGCCACTAATCTAGCTTTGTTTCTTATTATGTTTCCTTGTTCACCTAATTTATTCCTATAGACCCATTTGGTTCCTATTATTGGATGGTCAGTAGGTCTATCTACAAGTGTCCATACCTTATTCCTTTCAAACTGGTTTAATTCTTCATGCATTGCCATCATCCAGTTTGGGTCAGTCTCAGCTTCTTCTAGGATCTGGGGTTCTATTTGTGATACAAAGGCTAGGTAATCATGTGCATCCTTATGTGCAGACCTAGTCCTAACACCATGATAAAGGATCTCCTATGATTAATTCTTTAGGATGAGATGTAACATACCTCCTATCTCTCGGTAGTTCGGTGTGATCCTTACTTACCATTTCTTCTCCATCTTGAGTGTCTTTATCTTGAATGCTCAAGTCATCCATTCCTTTTTGCAATGTACCTGCATCATTATCTATGCACTCTTCTTGTCTAGAAGGTGTAGGGTTAGTTTCAATAAATACAACATGTATTGACTCTTCAACAATAAGAGTCCTTTTATTAAAAACCCGATATGCTTTGCTATGTAATGAATAACCTAGGAAAATTGCATCATCAGCTTTAGAATCAAATTTTTCCAAATTATCTTTTTCATTGTTATGCACAAAGCATTTGCATCCAAACATATAAAAATAATTAATATTGGGTTTTCTATCATTCCAAAGCTCATAGGGGGTTTTCTTTAAAATAGGAAGGATCAAAACGCGGTTTAAAATATAGCAAGCAGTGTTCACTGCTTCTGCCCAAAAGTACTTTGGAAGATTGTCTTCGCACAACATTGTGCGAGCCATTTCTTCCAATGTCCAATTTTTCTTCTCTACAACACCATTTTGTTGAGGTGTTCTAGGAGCGGAGAAGTTGTGATCAATGCCAAATTCAATACAATAATCTTTAAAAAATTGATTTTCAAATTCAGTTCCATGATCACTTCTAATTGAAATTAAAGATAAGTTCTTTTGATTTGAAACCTTTTTATAAAATTTTCTGAAAACATGAAAAGTTTCATCTTTCGAAGCAATAAACAAAACCCAAGTAAATCTCGAAAAATCATTTACTATCATAAGAGCATATTTCATACCTCCTAGGCTTGTGGTCCTAGTAGGTCCGAAAAGGTCCATGTGAAGTAGTTCAAGTGGTCTTGTTGTAGAAACTATATTCTTTGATTTAAAACTCCCCCTGGTTTGTTTACCCATTTGGCATGCATCACACACATGATCAAAATCAACTTTAAACTTAGGCATGCCTCTAACAAGATCTTTAGAAATTAATTTGGCAATGGTATGCATGCTAGCATGACCTAATCGTCTATGCCATAGTAAACCCGACTCTTTGGTCTTAGCATTCATCGCACCTAGACTGGGGCTACTTGACATGGCAAGATCATTAAGATCTACTACATAGATATTCCCAAGTCTATGTCCAATGTACTTATTACTAGAATCTAAAGAGTTAGTTACTATACACATAGAAGATTCAAAGACAACCTAGAAGCCTTTATCACATAATTGACTTATGCTTAAGAGATTATGCTTCAACTTGTCAACTAGCAAAACATTTTCAATGAAAGTGAAGGGAGTTATTTTGATCTTACCAATACCGATTATTCTTCCTTTGCCATTATCTTCAAAGGTGACCATGCCTCCTTCTTTCATTTCGAGGGTGATAAATTGGTCCTTGTCACCCGTCATATGTCTTGAGTAGCCACTATCTAAGTATCATCTTTTCTTCAGTCTTTGGGCTGCAAGACATTCCTACAAAATAATCAATGAATTCTTTTAGGTACCCAAGCTACCTTGGGTCTTTGCAGGTCAGCAGAGGGGTTCCTTTGGGAACCTAAATTTTTCTTACATTCTTAAGGACATTTCTAGAATTATTGCACTCTAAAGCTTTATGTCCTATTCTTTTGCAAACATAGCATACAACTTTAGAATTTTTAATAGAAGCAAAATTTGAAGTTCTGAAAGTTGATGCAATTGATGCAGTTTTTGAACCTTTTGAAATGTATACATTTTTGCTCAAGTTCTTAGGAACATACAATAAAGACTTTGAAGTTGAAATAGTTTTTGGTGCGGCCAAAATCTTTTGAAATAAAATATTTTGAACAGGTCCTTTAGATTTCACAAAAGTAGTTGCTGAAATTCCATTCATAATAGAAGTTTTAAAACCAATTCCAACTTTGTTTCCTAAAATCCGTTATTCTTTTAAAATTAATTCAAGTTTATTTGAGGACAAAGTAAGTTTTTCAACTAAAGGCTTGAGTTTTGTAACCTCCTTTTTCAGTTCAATGTTTTCAGCAAGTAAATCATTGTTTTTCCTTTCATATAAATGATTTTCATTTTTCAGCTTTTCAATTCTTTCAGAAAAGTCATGTAGTTCTTTTTGCAATAAAAGGTTCTTTTCTGAAATTTTATCTTTTTGTTTGAGTAAAGAGTCATTCATATTTTTCAAAGATTTTATCTTAACTCCAGCTTTCTTGAACTCAGATAATAAATCATGAAAAGCAGAATTTAATTCGTCAAATATAAATTCAGTGTAATTGTTAGGGGATGTTACCTCATCTTCGAGACCCATTTAACATAGATTTGCAGTCTTGGTGGTCTCTTTTTCTTCAGATGAAGATGATTCTTCACTATTGCTTCATGTGGCAACCATGGCTTTCTTCTTCTTTTTCTGTCTGAAGGATTTCTTCAATAGAGGACAGTCTTGACATATGTGCCCCAGCTTCTTGCATTCATAGCATGTGGGGACTACTTCTTTATCTTTCTCTCTGTCCTTTTCTTTTTCTTTTCCATTATCCTTCCTATGAAGTTTTCGGTCGTATCTTCCTTTCTTTCTTCCCATAAATTTTCTGAATCTCCTCACAACCATAGAGATATCATCATCTTTTAGGTCATCATTGGAGGAGGTGCTTTCTTCTTCAGATTCTTCATCATCCCTCTTTGATTCAGAAGCAGCTCTAAAGGCTATTGTTTTCTTTTTCTTCTGTTCGTCTTCAGTTCTGTGCTGCATTGTCAGCTCGTGGGTGATGAGCGATCCTAGTAGTTCATCCAGTAGTAGTGTGTTGAGATCTTTGGCCTCTTAGATTGCTATCACTTTGGGATCCCATTTATCAGGTAGAGAACGGAGTATCTTCTGAACCAGATCAGCATTTGAATATACCCTGCCAAGACTCTTCAAACCATTAATAATATCTGTAAATCTAGAGAACATGGCAGAAATTATTTTAGAAGGTTCCATTTTAAACAATTCATAATTATGAACTAAAAGATTTATCTTTGAGGTTTTCACTTGGGAAGTTCCCTCATGGGTCACTTCGAGTTTGTCCTAGATTTCCTTTGTTGAAGAGTAAGTGGAAATTCAGTTGAACTCGTTTGCATCCAAAGGACAATATAATAAATTCATTACTTTGGCATTCAATTCCCCCATTTTCATGTCATGATCATCCCAGTCCTCTTCAGGCTTAGGGATATCCACGCCATCAACTTTGATCATGGGAATGTGCGGCCCTTTTAAGATGACCTTCCATAATTGAAAATCTACAGCTTGAATGTAAATTTTCATTCGTGCTTTCCAATAACAGTAATTAGTGCCTGTGAATATTGGAGGTCTATTTGTTGACTGGCCTTCGGCCAAGAATGTACTCGTGGGATGAGTCATCAATCTTTACTCAAGTAATCAGAGACACTGCTCTGATACCAGTTGTTGCCCAGGTGGCTTTTCCCAAGAGGGGGGTGAATTGGGAATTACAAATTTTTTTCCAAAATATATGCATAAGTAATTCCTTTTAGTGGTTAAGTGCTGTGTTAATCAAAGAATAAGTGCAGAAGATGAAAAGTGAGTAAAGCACAACACAAATAAGGCAAGTTTATAGTATTTCAGAGCAATCCAGCTCCGACGTCCACTACCCAAGTTCACCACTCGGGATTTCCACTATATCCCCCAAACCGGAATACAATTGGATTGTTTTACAGGCTCACAATCCCAACCTCTACACTTTGGATTTTAATCCAGGCTCACCAAAGAAACCCACACTAGGTTTTCACAAGCTCACCTAGAACCTCTACACTTTGGTTTTAAGAAGGCTCACCAAAGAAACCTATTAGATTTTTACAACCGGGCTTACCAATAATCCAAATATTCTAAGAGTAGAATAAAAAAGCAACAAGATTGACAAACTCAGTTGTGTGGAGGTTGCCGATGCAGCTCGAGTGAAGCTCAATTGAATGCTCCTCAATGCACTTCAATGGATTTGTTGCTTTCCTTAAAAGATGCTTCAAGCTTTTGATAAGAGTTGGTGAAGGCTTGAAGACTGACTTCAAAGCTCAAGTGCTCTCTCTCTTCTTACTTCAATAAATGTTCAATAAATGTTTAATAACTCATTAGTCTCTCCAAGGATGTTCTCATACCTCATTTATAGAGACTTCAACTGCCTTCCCTTGATTTTGAACATTGTAGACCATTGGGAAGTGACAAGTTACCGTTGGAGCACTTTTGGATTTCAAAAATAGAAAACTGGAACTAGCCATTGGAGGTGACCCCATCATTCCAGTCAGCTCGATCATTCTTCAAGTCGACTCGGATCAAGTTCGGATCAGCTGGGCTGAACACTAGTCAGCTAGGTTCCATAGTTGAGAAAATGGATCACTCTGGATGAGTTAGCTAGGCTGAAATTCAGTCAGCTCGGATCCCTGAGATTCTCAGAACGTTCTCAACCAAGTTCTGGATGAGTCGGCTGGGACTAGGTGCCAGTCGGCTGGACCTCTGTGCCAGAGATCTTCTTTCTTGTGCCAGTGCAAGAGTCGGCTGGTTCCTCCTTCCGGTCGACTTGAGATTGGTTCTTCAGCCATATCAAATTCAATTTTCTAGAACTCTTGTGCCAAGCTTTGAAGACTTTCTCAAGGTCTTCTTACAATGAAATTAAGAAAAATTGAAGCTTGAAAACTACTAAAAGTAACCCTTTATCTTTGATTTAAGTAGGAAATTTTGTTGGGTTCTTCTTTACAGGATTCTAATCACTTTATAACTCAATACAAAGCAATAAAGATTGTAGAGTTTAGAAAGTATGTCAATGTAGTTGTCCAACAAAAACTTGTTAACCATTTGAAGAGTTGTTAGATAACCAAATGTATGCTCCAATGTTTTGTTATCATCAAAATCACTTTAGGGGTCAACACCCGGCACGCTACTATCCTTAAAAAGCTAGTCAACAAGCTAGCCAATTTCTTAATAGGCTGGCCAAGCTTGTTGCACTCAACGATGATCCTCTCACCGTTAGGTAACTGCCACACATCACAGACTAGTGTGGGTCCTCGCCTCCTCTTAAGTCTTATAGATCCATCTACAAAAAAAATACAAAAAAAATATATCAAAACTATTACATATGTATGAATTAAAAATGAGATGAAATTATTAAATTACCCTATATCTGAATGTCATCGATGATAGGCTCATCATCTGGATGATCCATAGGAGGATCATGATGTGCTGACTCAGAGGGAATGTCCTTGGCCTGATATGAAGGAGAGGTACTAGCCTCGATTGGATGTGCAAGAATGGAGGGACTGGCATCAGACCATCATGAAATGGATGGACTACCCTCGGGCTGCTGTGATGAAGTACTAGCCTCGGTCTATGATAACTAAAATTGTACATCTGATAGGTACTTCCTTCGAGACATGGTGTACCTAACATGCATTATTAAAAACCAAGTCAGTTAACATTATAATCAAATTATAATGGAAATGAATTGCTATTTAAAAGATAGGATAATAATTCATGCAAAATGTAAGCCATTTTATAAACTACTTGTCATAATTAAATAGTTGTACCTTCTTCAGAATCCAACCTAACCAAAATGGTTGTATCATTTATTTGATCATCCGGCATAATATTATAAGGCATACACTAAGTATAAATATCATCATCATCTTCTTCCACCCTTTTTCCCAAGTCATACAAGTCTCTAGGTTTTATTTTAATAACAGTAACCCATTCTTTATCTTTCGATTCTTGTACATAAAAAACTTGTCAAGCTTGAAATGAAAAGATAAATGGATCATCCTTTAAAAACACACCCATATGTATAAATCTTGAAAAGTTAACAAGTATGAATCTGTTTGAGTCCTTTTTCAAACATCTTGATGTATTTATATCCACCCAATCGCATCAAAATAATACAACTTTAAAATTTCCATAATAATCCATCTCAAAAATATCTTTAGGTATACCATAATAAGATTTTCCATCTGCTTCTACCATAACTCTACTATTTTGAGTTTTTCTAAATTTCTCTTGCTCCTTGGTATGAAATTTAAAGCCATTTATAATAAAACCATTATATTTGTTCGCAATATAATTAGGACCTCTAGCAAGTGCTATTAGTTATACTGAATAATTTTTCTCCATCTGTTCTGGTACCTAGAAAATAGAATATCAATTATTGATCACTTATTCGATGTTAAATATATGTAAAATTATTATATGACTTATATATACTAATCTGATTGGCAAGCCAATTAAGGAATAACTCAACCAACCATCTTTATTCAATCCTTGGATTAGGACGAGTGGAATGACGTGCTTGTCGTTGTACAACTAAAAATTCACTATATGACAATCAAATATAAGTTTGACAACAATATGTCTAATATTTAGTATTATCCATGTATAAATAGACTAACCTACGATAGTCAGATATTATGTCACTATCTAGCAATACATAATGGTGTACTTGTGACAAGGACTTATGGTCAAGAATAATACTTTCAGCTTTTCTTATAAATCTTCTGGAAGATGCAAACTTGTATAGATTTGTGTTCTCCATGGTATCGCCATGACATTGAGGTCGATTGAATATAATCTCTACACCTTCGAGATATCTTGAACAAAATGTTAAACACTCTTCAGCAATATATCCCTCTGCTATTGAGACCTCAGGATGGGCTTTGTTTCATACATAATCCTTCAAACGTGTAAGATACCTTCAAGAAGTATGAAATTTATTATAATTTTAAATTAATATGACATATAATTAAATAAAGATATCTAAATTATGAAATTTTAGTTTTATAGCATCATCTCTTAATAGGGTACATCCATCTGTACTGTACCGGTCCACCAAGTTTAGCTTTCGAAGCTAGGTAAAAGAGTAGATGAACCATATTTGTAAAAAATATAGGAAGAAAAATCTTTTTCATCTGACATAACGTAAGTATGACTTGAGATTGTAATTGATCAAGCTCCTGAGAATCAAGAACCTTAGAATATAATACCTTGAGGAATGATGATAATTGAAAAACAACCATAATAACTTGTTTCGGTATTGATGCTCTTAAAACCAATGGAAGAATATTTTGCATTAGTATATGTCCATCATGACTTTTTAGATTTAAAATTTTTTGATCATTCAGATTCACACATCATGAAATATTTGATGCATATCTATCAGGAATCTTGATATTCTTTAAAACTGTTAGAAAAAGATCTTTTTCTCGACTAGACATTGTATAACATGAATGAGGGATATAAGTTCTATCATTTGTAAGCACTTATGGATGAAGTTCATGTTAGATGTCCATTTCATTTAAATTAAAATGCGCCTTCATGTTATCTTTAGTCTTTCCATCAAGATTTAATATTGTTCCAATCAAGTTATCACAAACATTGTTTTCTATATGCATAACATCAAGATTATACCGGAGTATATTATGCTCCCAATAAGGTAAGTCAAAGAATATGCTTCTTTTTTTTATAATTATTTAGTAAGCTGATGGATAGATGATGTCATTATATCATCAAGATTTTCATCTTCAAAGAAGTTATCCAGATCCTCGAACACTACTGTATCTAAATTACAAGTATTGACTTCCTCTGATACTTCTTGTGCTAAAATCTCAACATCATCTCTTCCTCGCTTTTTAGAGGTCATTGTCATCTTACCATAACTGTGTCTGATACCAAGCATATATCTACGAATATCAAAATCAGAAGGTGGAATTGAAGCAGATCCCAACTCTATAGTACCATCAAATAAATCCTTCTGAAATTGAAATTGTGATTTGCTTCTTACCATCGACGATGTCTTATATAACAAAACTTTCCTCCATGTTTTAACCTATTTGAATGGGTTGATTCACCACAAGAAGGATATGCAACTAATCCTTTAATGCTCCAGTCAGATAAATTAGCATATGCAGAAAAATCATTAACAGTCCATAATAGAGCTGCCTGTAAATTGAATGTTTGGCCATTCGAAGCATCAATTGCACTGATACCCACCCATAATTATTTCAATTCATCTATTAAAGGTTGTAAGAAAATATCAATATCATTGCCTAGACCCTTATCACCTAGAATGACCATTGATAAAATAAGTGAAGAGTGTTTCATGCATATCCATGATGGCAAATTATAAAAAATCAGAACAACTGGCTAGGTGCTATAGACAGAACTTAAGGTCTATAATGGATTGAACCCATCATTGGCTAAACCAGCCTGACATTACGAGCATCAGAGGCAAAATTAGGATGTCTGTCATCAAATGTTTTCCATGCTAAACTATCCGCTAGGTGTCTTAGCATTCCATCTTTTGCATGTCCTTCATCATGCCATCTCATTGATAAAGCTATCTTTGATGATGCATAGATCCTTTTTAATCTAGGTACAAGAGGAAAATAATGCAATACCTTCATCGGCTTTTATTTAATTTGTGTTGCATCCAATTCATTTAATCCCTCACTCTCATTTTCTTTTTGCTTCATCCATCATGAACATCCGCACACATGGCATGACTCTTGATATGTATGTTCTTCCTGATATAAAATACAATCATTTGGACAACTATGAATTTTTTTATATCCAAGATCCAATTCCTTTACTAATTTTTTGGCTCATAACAAGATGTTGGTAAACTAGTACCTTCAAGAAATGCATCATTTAACAACTTAAGCAACATAGTAAAACTTTTGCCAGACCATCCATTCAACTATTTTATATAAAATAAAATATAAAAAAGAAATTTTTGAAAAGTTCTTGCAACCAGCATATAATTCTTGATCTGCATCTCTTATCAGCTTTTAATAATGATATGTTCCAACATTAGTTGGGAGTATCGGCTCTCCATTATGTATAGATTCAGTAAATATAAGACCCTCAGGTAGCCCAGCTGCTACTTGTCCTCCACTGAAATCTCCAGGATTTTGAGCACCATATTCAAAAGCATCTCTGAGCAAATCCCTAATATCATCATCTCTTGCAAGATTTTTCTATTGGTTACTGGATCCAAAATCAGGTATATGTTCCATATTAGAGGTTTGGTTACATGTAGATGTAACCTTGACTTTCCATAAAAAAATCACTCTGTACAACCTCTTAAAATATCATTTCATACCAAATGTTCTTCAACAGTATTTGGATATAGAAAACTAGAATTTACACATTTTTGGCATGGACATAGAATCTTTCCATTGATGCTACTTCTCTCCATACCAAATTTAATGAAATTTTGAACTCCATCCAGATATTCTTTGCTATTCCTTGATTTAGTTATCCAACTCTTATCAATTGTAAGATAAAAATAACTGAAATAAACAAATATTTATAAGAATTGAATAAATTTAAAATAAGTTTATTCCAAAGATCAATTACAGTATTATTAAATGCACCCTATCACCAATAAATAGGTTAAGAAGTCCTATCCTATTCAAGAATTGCATTAATTATATATGTTATTTATAGTAACTAAACGATACGTAATAGAAGTTTCAGAAAAATTTTGACAGTATTTTTCTTCAGTTTTCCCCATACAAGTAAATATGTATGAGGAGAACTAAAAGCAAATGCTGTTCGAAATATATCTGAAACTCCATCCATACCGTTTGATTACTGTAAGCACACATAAAATTATTTGCAATTCTTAACTATTCAAACTGGACAATCAATTGACCACTATACATATTTCTCCCATCCGTACAAAAATAAAATAAATGTATGGATGTTATTGAATATGTACTTTAATCAATTGAAGGGTCTATGTTACTATGCAATGCAAGTATTTTAAAAAATATTTAAAAAGTCATAATTGATCATAACAAAGTTATAGATTGTATTCAAATAAAAGACTTACAATAATGAAACTAACCTTAAAGCATAACATGTCATTAAGATGCAGGTATATAACAAGAAATTTATTAAGAAATAGAAATAATCTACTAAGAAAAAGAATAATAAATAATGAAAAATAAGGAGGAGGCTTAGTTATACTATTTAATCTGCAACTAAATCAACATGACTATAATCGGTTACCTACAAAAGAAGGCCATCCAAGATTGTTTCCATTAGAAATAGTTGAATCAGCTAAACATACATCGCATAATCATCATAACCTCCATATACAAACCTTAAACCAATTTTAAAATAGTTTACAAAGCTTCTTTACTCTCCAAGCAGTCAAACACATGAAAAGAAAATGGCAACAAAATAGGTAGTTCTACATAACATAAAAACTACCAACAACAACAAGATTATGAATCATAGATAGGGTTAACTTAGAACCCAAAATGAAAGATTAGTTTGCTAAATTTATTTGTCACATTCAAGACTACGTTTCAAGTTAGTTCTAGATAGGGTTAGTAGGTAATCTATTTTAAAGTGTATATTAAGATATGTAATTTCAGGTTCGTATTTAAAGTGATGTGTACTGAATTCAACTATTAATTTTTGCGGCACACTCTCTTCTCTGATCATTGTGAATTTATTATGCCTAAGATATATTCTTTTCCCTTCATCTTCTATTTCACTCTTTCTGAAGTCGATAAGAAAATTGGGATCGGTGCTTGTTTCATAGGGTCAAGGATCTTGCGATCACTTCCAATGGATTGATAGTCCTGTAAAACTAATAGAAATGATGGAGAATCATGAACGTGAAATCAACTGTTCCAGAGTCACCACCAGAGGAAATGATAGAAATGTTACTGGAGACATCAATGTTCCAAAGTCACCACCATTATCACCAATTATTATTATCCAAACTTCACTCGATTTCTTTTGGATCTACTAATTCAAATATATATATAATTTAAAATTATTATTATCATATAGCTTTGTTATAACCTATAGAATTCTTTAAAACTATAAAATCATAATTTCAGTTTAACTCTCATTTGTTACACAAAAGTCATCTTCTATAATTTATTTGGATTCCTTCATCTTGGGCACATGGCAAGTATATACCAATGGATCTGAGCCCCACTCCTCATTCCCAAATGTAAATAACTACTTTTAGCGAACTAATGAGGCCCTGGATGGTGAATCTATTAAATTATTCGAAAACAACTTTTTTAAATATATCTAGATTTGATATAAATGGTTGAAATTATAATCAAATTGATCTGATTTTGCTTAGTTATTAAATGGATCCTATTTAGGTTTAGAGTTTCAATCCATTTAATTCATTTGACCTACTTAATAATTGGGTGGGTCATAGGCCTATCTATTTTAAATCTATGTAATTTATCTATTTTAAATCTATGTAATTTATCTATTGAGCCTTATCGCTTATCATATATGAATTTTTAATCTATTTAAAAATAGATTGGATTCTGATCAGTAGTTTTTTGAACCAACTTGCATCCAACAACCTAATTATATTTTCATGAATTGCACGGTACCTAAATTTAGTCTTAAAATAAACCTTACTGGCTGAGAAACAGTGAGAGGCATTAGTAGATCATAGACGATTTTGCATGCTAAGCACATGTCGACTAGATCAGGAGTCCCTTACCATCCCCATCATTCCCAATCAAGTGAACCTATGGAGAATGAACGAGAAGATCAATTAAAGCTCATCCTTGAACAGATAGTTAGGATGAACAATAAGCTTGATAAGTATGAAGATAGGTTTGAAGCCAGCAAGGCCCATGCTAAATTCAACTCCTCTAGGTCCAATTACCTTGATCCAAGAGCCTATGAGTCTAGCCTTAGGAGCCCATACCCATACTTGGTTGACTCTGAGGAGGGACCCATTCGGAGCACCGAACCTTATGCACCCACCTTTGATAGAAGACAAGAGGTATATATCGATTAGGAAGAATGAATGGATCAATATTTTGAACGCACTAACATATCGCAATTAGGACAGGTTAGGTTGGCCAAAACCAAGTTCACCCAACATGCTAGGTCGCATTGGTATGTTTTTGAGCGTGAATGTTATCACAGAGAAGAGGAAATAAGTACTTGGAGAGACATAAGAAGTAAGTTGAGAGATAAGTACCTAGGTAAATCCTATGAGAAAAGACTTTTAGATCGATGGTACTGACTGAGACAGGATGATAGGCCAGTGTCTGAGTACATCAAGAAATTCCAGGAGTTTGTCAGGAAATGTAACGCCACTGAATCTATGTTTGAGAACATAGCTAGGTTTCGAGATGGTCTACGTAGGGATATCCAGCAAGAACTTCTCCATTGGAAGATTTATAGCCTGGAAAAAGCCTATGACACTGCTAGGGAATTTGAGTCATATCAAAGAAAATTCATGAACTACCAAGTTAAGCCCAGCAGGGTTAGTACCTTTGAACCCAAACCCAATCCTACTCAACTTCCCTTAGACCAACCAACTTCTACTGTCCCATTAGTTCATATGAATGATAGGGACAAGAATCCTGAAGTACAAATTGAGTGCATTAATATTCAAGACTTAGGGTATCCCCAGATTGAAGAGTTTCAGGGAGAAAAGATTGAGCCCACTAAGAATTTAAGTGAAGAAACCCTTGAGCCTAGTGAGGAATCCAAAGAAAACATCTCTGAATCAAGCCTAGTGCGGAAGTGTGATGTAGATGAACCCAAGATTGAAGTCATCAAGGAATCAAAGGATAATGATCCTGAACCCACCACAGAATTTAAAGAAGAAATGACCAAGTTAGGATCAAACAAAGTCGTTGATAGTGAAGGTTGAGAAGGTCCAAGAACAAGAAGAAGGCAGTAGTTTAGAGGACTTTCTAGATAAACTTTTTAAAGACCTTCCTGATAACCTTCCGCCTTCTAGGAGCACCCATCCTATCCTAGAACTTGCACCTATAGATCCTCCTAATACTAATCATGAGGTTAGGACAAGCACACCCATAGACCAACATTCATACATTAAGGTCAGTCTCTTTAACTTTGAACTAGTCCCTGAGTCTCCTTCCTATTTCTTACCCTTCCCTGAACCTTCTCACATTTCTAGAGCCATGGGGTTACTTTTTGTTGATATTACCAAAATGCTTGACTCCGTAGAGCCCATCCCTTTTGCCATCTACTTTCGGCATACCTTATGGCATTTGCTAGGGATCCTTGATAATTTTTCTTGTACATACCAGACCAGGGTCAAACCTAGAGAGTCTATAATCTATTAGGTTTAGGCCCTAGAGAGTCCAATAAAATTCTGCTCTATAGGAATGCATCGTTAAGTCTGTATTTTGCATCATGCATTAAGTATAAATTTTAAAATAATTTGACTAATTCCCGAAAGTGAACCAAAGAGTTTGATTAAAGGGATTCTATAATGGTTAGGCTTAGGCCTGAACGGTTTCCACCAGGAACCGTTAAGAAACTTCATACTCATGGAGCTGGCCCCTTTAGAGTGATAAAGAGAGTTGGCCCTAATGCCTACGTTCTTGAGCTACCCCCGGATTATGGCATTAGCTCAACTTTCAATATCTCAGACTTAGTTGAGTACAGGGAACCAGCAAACATACCTAGCAAGCCTTTTGGGCCTGACCTTTCTTTTGAGAGTGAACCCAAACCTGAGTGTCCACCTCCAATTTTACCTAAGAGAGGAGAGTGGATCGAGCGTATCTTGGATGACCAAGCTATCACTACCGGGGGCAAAGGTTATCAACATTTCTCAGTCCAGTGGCAAGGCCGACCTAAGTCCGATGCTCGTGGATTACCCAGGAGGACTTGCAGCGCCTTGACCCTGACCTTCTGGAAAAGTATCTAAGCCAACTCAACTCTTACTCAATAGGGTCGAGTTCCTCCCATCCTGGGATAACTGGTGTGGGCACCAGAATTCGACACAGGCTCCTCAACCCTCTGTGGATGTCCAATTAGGGTTCCAACTTTTCGGGTCTTGTAATAAGGCTTCAAGCCTAAACCGTGTAATTTTTTTTAGCTTTGAATTGAGTCTCAAGTGTCTATGTCTAGTCCTATATTTTGACCAAGTTGGTGAAGTCGAGTCCTGTACTGAATCTAGTCCTGTAATGAGTCTAGTCTGAGTCTGTTTGAAGCAAGATTGGTCTTGAAGTCTAGTCACTTTTTGAGCTAAGCCATGAAGGAAGCCAACTCAGCTCAGGGGACCACCTCTTCATCCTACATGGTGCCACTTCACCATGCCATGTGGGCAGCACACAATTCAGACTTTGGATGCCAAAAGGGGGGGACACATCACTTGATACACTCCTTTTTTCCCTCCCCCCTATCAAGCTATTTTCCAAACATGGGTGGCCGACCAAGGAAGGTCAAAGGGAGTTAAAGTTTGGAGAATTCAAATCCCTTGCTTCAAGCCTCCTATCAAGTTTTCTTCCCAAACTACTTGAACAACTTTGGAAGGAATAGCAAGATCCATGGGCGCCTCCACTTCTCACTCCCCATATCATGCCTTGTACCAAAATTGGAAGCACAACCAAGGAAAGGAGGAGGACACAAGCCTTGATCCAAGCCTCATATCAAGCCACATTCATGGTCAGCCAAGAAGGAAGAATTTTTGAATTTTTGGGCACCCCATCAAGAAAAGATTTATAATTTTCATTTGAAATTTAAATGGGGACCTAAGGTGCCTATAAAAGGGACCTTACCCCTCCTTTGTAAAGCTAATTGATGATGAATGAAAATCTAAGTCTTTCTGAGAGCAAATTCTCTTTAGTTGCCTTCGTTCACTAGGAACGTCGATCTCCATGAAGGAGCGCCTTCGCCTTTGGGCATCGAGAGGTGTAAGGCCTCAAGTTACCATCTCTTTTGCAACTCCATCCTCCAACTTCGAGTTAGGGTCCATTGGGATCATCTAACCAGGTGCCTAGCAAGAAGAACTCCACCATCCCCACATCAACTTCCATCCCTTCTTCTATTTGCTTTCTCTTTGATCAAATCCTAACTCTTCTTGAATGCCCACAGGTCCTCCAGGTGACACGAACATGGAGTCGATTGCCCTTGCTATCGAGACCTTCAGACAGCAAGCCGATGCATCCACGGGGTTGAAGGATCGATCATCTAGGCTGCATCCACCAGAGTGAGTGATCTCGGCATCGGGTGCTTCAGATCTTTGAGGTTTGCCACCCTGACTCCTAAGTAGGTATTGATCTGAGAGCTAAGTCCTACGAAATTTTTTAATCCCGGGATCCTCTCTTTATCCTTGTTTAGGGGCTAATTAACATGCTAGTAGTTCTTATTATTATTGAATCCCTAGATCTACTCTTGGTTTGTCTTCGGGAATCCATAACTTATAAAAAAACCCTAAAAGTCACAAAGGAACAAATCACCTGCATCATTTCATCTTGCATTTAGTTAGTCCCCCATCAAATAATAGCCAAGGAAAGGAAAGAATGAAAGAAATGAGAGTTTAGAAATGGTGGATTTGGATTTCTTGATAGCTGGATTAGTAGGGCCTCACACCCCACGATGTTCCGTAAAACAAAGGAAGGGCCTCACACCCCACAATGCACACAGCAAAGGAAGAAAATTTAACAGAATTTTGTTGTATATTGATGAATAATTGATGAATTACAAGGAGGGGTTGGTGGGGTATTTATAGACTCCCAACCAATGATATAAGGGATATAACTACTAGTCTTTTTCTCCCTTATACTACAACTCCTAGAATCTTGCTTTTGGGCATCCAGGACTCTTGCTTGTTGGTTGATTTGGAACTCTCATTGAAGTGGATGAGATTCATGAATTTTTTTTTTTCCAAAGTGGTGGATTGGTGAGGAGGCTTGATGTAGGGTCAAGATGCTCCATCACTTGGCCTTGCTTGCTGGACTCTTGAGTCTAGATGATGTAGACGTATGCAGGTGAGTGGACTTCTCAGTCTTGATTGAAGAAGACTCAAGAGTTTTGGTGAGACTCTTAAGTTCTAGATACTTAAGCAGCATCCAACCTGTTTGATTGAAACTTTGTAGTAGAAAACCTTTGAACCTTCTTCTCTTGGGTGAATAAAATTCCTAGAACTCTTTGAAGTTAGCATGAAATAATTTGTGTGGGGTGCCAATGTGGAGAACTCCTTCTGCTTTACACCTCTTAAAAAGAAGGGGCGCCAATTTGGAATTCTTTCAAGATATAGCATGTGAAATGTCCAAACATAAGTGACATGGCAAGTGTTTTGTCCCAATGGCAAATAATTTTAAGACATGTCATGTATTCTTGTCCTGGTTGAAGTGCCAAGCAGTGTTATCTCAAAGACATGTCCAAACATGACATGTGTTGATGTCCAAATCTTTGAAAATGGTGGTGCCAAGAAGAGGTTGTGACTTGGGCTAGCACATGGGTTGTCTTGAGCTAGCACATGGGATCACATGGATCTTTAATTGGATGCACATGGGATGTTGTCTTGGGTCCCCTCTTATAATATAGGACTCAATGACTCAACTAGTTACATGGACTCAATAAATAACAAATCATATGACTCAACTAAATAACTAACCATACTTAATTAGGCTTGCGAATAAAAACCCAATTAAAGTTGGTAAAAAGGGCTAATTCAAATTGAACCATTTATATCCTAATTGGGTAAATAAGGTTTGACTCAATTAGGATTTTGATTCAACTTGGTAAAAAGGGTTTTACCCCAAATTAAACAAAATCCTAATTACAGTTGGTAAAAAGGGTTTACCCTAACTAGATCAAAATAACAGAATTTAAAATAAATATTTACATGATAAAAAGGGTTTGGGTTCAAGATTTTACTCACAGGTGATCCACAGGGATGTGGGTTCAACCTATCGATTTCTTTTAGCCCTGGTGCCCGCACCATTCACCTCACACTAGCACTCATAATTGTTTATTACATTTGACATAAATTCTTGCAATGAAATATTTTATTTTTAGAAATCCAATTCACCCCCCCTCTTAGGTTGCTTACTGGGTAACACTCCAAACCACGTAATCCCTTGTGTTGTGCTTGTGCAGTGATTTATTTTGCCAAGTTTTTTCTTTCTTTTTCTTTGAATTTTGTATTCCACTACGATCCATTTCGTAACAACTGGTATCAGAGCACTAGGTTTCAGTGGGAGCAATGATAGAAGATGAAGGAAAAGTTAAGATCGATAGGTTTGATGGAAAGGACTTCTACTTCTAGAAGATGCAAATAGAGGATTATTTGTATCAAAAGAAGCTTCATCTACCACTGTTGGGTGTAAAACCTGTTGATATGTGGCAAGCTGTTTGGGATTTGCTAGACTGCCAGGCTTTGGAAGTTATTCGACTGACGTTGGCCAAGAATGTCGTGTTCAACATCCAGGAGAAAAAGATGACAGCAAGTTTGATGAAGGCTTTGTGCGACATGTATGAGAAGCCTTCGACCTCCAATAAAGTTTATCTCATGCATTGTCTGTTTAATCTAAAGATGAGCGAAGGTACATCTATCACAGATCATATCAATGAGTTCAATTTGATTACTAGTCAGTTAAGTTCTGTCGACATTAGTTTTGAGGATGAAGTTCGTGCTTTGATCCTATGACAGCTATTAGCAGTTCCTACGGATCAAATAAGTTAAAATTTGAAAAGGTCCGAAACTTGATTCTTAGTGAAGATATCAGGATAAAAAAAGCCAGTAGAAGCTTTGGATCTACCTTGATGATCCAAGTAGGCAGAGGGAGGACTGCATAGTATAGCAATAATCGCAGGAGATCCAAATCTAGGCAGAAAAGCCAGTCAAGATCCAGGGGTGATGGCTGTTGGCACTGTGGTAAGAAGGGGCACACCATGAAAAATTGCTGGGCGAGGAATAACAAAGGATAGAAGGAAGAGTCAGTCAATGTAGCGACTGAGAATACTGAAGAGACTTTGTTTCTTAATGCAGACAGTCCGATGGAGTCATGGATCCTAGACTCCAGTGCTTCGTTTCACTCTACCTCATAGAAAGAATGCATGAGAAATATACAGCTGATAATTTTGGAATGGTTTATCTGGCAGATGATGAGCCTTTGGACATCGTGGAGAGAGGTGATGTTCATATCAAGATGCTGAATCAGTCGATATAGAAGCTGAGGAATGTCAGACTTGTCCTTGATTTAAAGAGGAACTTCATCTTAATCAGGCAACTGGACTCAGAGGGTTATGTCATAACTTTTGTTGGCGGCTCCTGGAAGATCGCCAAGGGTGCTATGGTGATAGCACATGGAAGCAAGTTAGGCACCCTCTACATGACTGGTAACATGAAAGATGCATTGGCTTTGGCACAAGCAAACTCAGAGTTGTGGCACTACCGTCTAGGTCACATGGGGCAAAAAAGAATGCAAGTATTAAAAAAGGAGGGCAAGCTAGCTAGTTTGAAGATGATGGATGTTGGTTTCTACGAGCATTGTATTCCTGGAAAGCAGAAGAGAGTCAGCTTCATCAAAACTGGTAGAGCACCAAGATCAGAAAAGTTGGAGCTAGTTCACACCAACATGTGGGGTCCCTCTCCGGTGGCATCTCTTGGAGGCTCAAAGAATTATGTGACATTTATCGACGATTCCACTAAAAAGGTACATATTTATTTTTTGCTAAATAAATCTAATGTGTTTGACACTTTCAGGAAGTGAAAAAGCTTAGTGAAAAATGAGTCTGGATAGAAAATCAAGTACCTAAGGTCAGGTAATGGAGGCGAGTATAATAGTACTGAGTTCAAGGAGTTCTGCACAGCTAATGGGATCAAGATGGAGAACACTATCTCAAGTACACCATAATAAAATGAGATAGCTAAGTGCATGAACCGTACCCTGAATGAGAGAGCGAGAAGCATGAGGCTCCATGCTGGATTGCCCAAGATGTTTTGGGTTGAGGTAGTTAGCACTACTACCTATCGATTAATAGAGGTCCCTCCATCCCTCTTGATTGTAAGATCCCTAAAGAAGAGTGGACAAGTAAATCAGCAAACTTATCTCACCTGAAGATCTTCGGCTGTGTCTCCTATATCCACGTCAATGATGAGAAGAGAGACAAGCTAAATTCAAAGTCAAAGAAGTGCTTCTTCATTAGTTATGGCACTGATGATTTTGGTTATAAGCTCTAAAGTGAGAAGGACAAGAACATCATCAGGAGCAAGGATGTGGTATTCAATGAAAGAAGCCTATACAAAGACCAAGGTGTTCTAGATAGAGTAGAAGAGGCAAACAAGAAGAAAGATCAAGTAGAGTTGGAAGAGATCACCGAGGAGAACATTGCCGAGGGAGCAAGAGTTCCTGAGCCTGAGCCAGTGACACCTCAACTGAGAAGATCTGCAAGGATCCTAAAACCACGTGTAAGGTACTCACCCTCGCTACATTACTTGCTATTAACAGATGGAGGGGAGCTAGAGTGCTTTGATGAGGCCATGGAGAGCAAAGATTCGATCAAGTGGGAGCTGGCGATGAAGGATGAGATGCAATCCTTGATTAAAAAATAAGATATGGGAGCTCAGCACACTACCAGATGGAAAGAAAGCACTGCATAATAAATGGATCTACAAGGTCAAAGAGGAACCCAATGGAAATAAGAGGCACAAGGCGAGGTTGGTCATAAAAGGACTCAAACAAAAGGAGGCAATAGATTATATCGATATTTTTTCTCCTGTTGTTAAGCTCTCTACGATTCAAGTTGTTCTGAGCATTGTAGCTGCAGAGGACTTGCACCTAGAGCAACTGGATGTTACCACTGTCTTTCTGCACGGTGAGATAGATGAAGACATTTACATGCAGCAGCCTGTTGGCTTCGAGGTACATGATAAAGAAGATCAAGTATGCAAGCTGAGGAAAAGCTTGTATGGTTTAAAATAAGCCCCCAGGTTATGGTGCGAGCTGAGGAAAAGCTTGTATGGTTTAAAACCAGGCCGGAACCGCTCAATGACAACCCACGATTGCCAATCATGGGAAGAAATTAACTCCCCGTAATCACTAGGAGAAGAACGGATTCGCAGGCCAGACAGCCCCTTATAAATAGCGATAAGAGGAAATGCTCGAGAGGTATATATACACACACACTCTAAATTCAAAAAGCCTTTCCCTGTGCTTCTTGAAAGTCTTCCCCATTCTGTGGCTGGGGCCCGCCTCTAACTTAAGCATCGAAGTGTCCCCGCCAGAGCAACTATGGCAAGGAACCTGTTTTGTAGGTGAACCAGGGAGCTGTCCTGTAGTGTAGCAGCTCTGATCGACCGAACAAGGACTCCACGCCAATAGATTGGCGTGCCAGGAAGGGGGAGCAGCCAACAATCTTTAAGCTCTCCTCCACAATAAGGGGGATATCCCGATGGCGAGAGGAAAGACTCGGATTGCTTCCATGAGTCAAAGTCATGTTCCATCCCAAGGGGGTGCAACCCCGGGAGAGAACGATGTCCCACCTCCCACGGTTGTCGTGGGATTACAACAATTTGAAGCCCTTGTGAACCAGGTCACCAACCTTACGACCATGGTTCAAGATTTTCAAAATAGAGCTTTTCCGGTGGAAAATCCACCGGCCGCCTCTAGATAGCTCTCGGTCTCGAAGAAAGAGAGCCCCTCGAGAGGAATCAACACATCTCTCCCCCCATTCTTAGCCTTCTCCTGAAGGCTGGAGTTCGAGGTTACCTAGGCCAGCAAACTCCCAGCAGAAATGAAAAAGGCCTAGGCAAACTCCCTCACCGTCCTCCGAAGACTCTACTCCCATAGAGAAAGGGCTAAAGCAGGCCCTCCTTGATTATGATGGAAAGTTCAAGGCCATCGAATCAGAGATGGTAAGGATGCAGGAGCAAAGGGGCCATGATGACTTGGCGGCATGTGATCTGCACCCGCCATTTACCGACCGCATCATAGCCGAAGTCATTTCTCAGCATTTCAGGGTTCCCCAGAAGGAACCCTATGATGGCACCTCCGATCCCTTCGACCACTTGTGCAGTTTCAAGGCCCATATGATGATCCAAGGAGCTTCGGACGTGATGTACTGCCTCGCGTTCATGGCCACCTTGAAGAAAGCCGCTCGGATGTGGTACTCAAGCCTATGCAAAGGTACCATCTATTCTTTTTCCAGGTTAGAGAAATTGTTTGTCTTGCATTTCAGGACTTGCCGCAAGATCCCCTGAAATACGGACACACTGTTCCTCCTTCATCAAAACGAAGGAGAAAGCCTGCGAGACTACATCTCCAGGTTTAATGCGACCACCCTTGAGATCCCCGATCTCAACGAGCATGTGGCCATGTCTGCACTGAAGAAGGGATTTCGTACAACCAGGCTCACCTTTTTTCTGGATAAAAAGTTCTCCAAAAGCTATGCTGAGCTCCTATCAAGGGCTCAGAAATATGTCAATGCTGAGGAGTAGGCGGCCAACCGATGACTGATCGAAGGGAAGCCCCTTTCAAAAATGAAGAACAACAGGGGACATGGTCCCTCGATCTCCAATAACAATAACACCAAATATACTGATCACCGAAGAAGTCCTCCAGGCCCAGAGCATCGGGAGAAAGATTCGACTCCTACACCCCCCTCAACCTCCCTCGAGAAAAGATCCTCATAGTGATAGAGAAAGAAAACTTTCTCCAACGGCCCAGTCCAATGAAGGCCTCCTCTTTCATAAGGAATAGGAACAAATACTATCGATTTCACCAGGACCACGGCCACAATACTGATAAAATACATCCAGCTGAGGGATGCGATTGAGGATCTTATCAAAAGAGGGTATTTGGGGCGGTACATTGGTCGTCAAGGACCTCGATCGAAAGCTACTGTTCCCTAACCACCTCTTGAAGAGGCTGAACTGCCAAATCAAAGGCCCACCAACGGAGGTGTGGGGATGATACACCAGCCTATCGACTGGAGAAGAGACGAGGATAATGTCCCCAAGCGACTCAAGGATAATAATGCTATCCTCTTCTTCGACGATGACCTTGCGGGAGTCCGGCTCCCGCATGATGATCCCATTGTAATCTTGACCATTGTGGCCAACTATGATGTACAACGAATCCTTGTTGATAATGAAAGTTTGACTGATGTCTTGATCTACGATGCATTCTCTAAAATGTGTTTGCCTAGACATTAACTATGGAGATCCCCTATACCACTCACTGGCTTCGGGGGTAATCAAGTTGATGCCGAGGGAGAAAAAGTGTTGCCTGTGACCCTTGGCACTGAACCTCGACAAAAAACACTGCTGATCAACTTCACGGTAGTCCGAACCCCCTCGGCTTACAACATCATCCTCGGGCAGCCCACCTTAAACAAGTTTCGAACCATGATGTCCTCTCATTATCTCCTAGTATGCTTCCCTACCAGGAATGGTGTTGGAGAAGTTAGAGGAGACCAGAGAGCGGCACGATAGTGCCTGATGATCAAGGACAAGCACTTCAATGATTCTGCCACCCTGGATCAGTTGGACCCGAGAGACACAATCATAGATTCTGGTGAACCCATGGAAAGAACTGTCCTGGTACCTTTGACAAAGGAAGACCCCACCAAAGTTGTACAGATCGGGAGTGTTCTTGATAAAGAAACTAGAACGGAGCTGATTTGCTTCCTCAGAGACAATGCCGATGTCTTCGCCTGGACAGCTTCGGATATGCTAGGGATTCATGTCGAAGTAATCACTCATCGGCTGGAAGTAACTCCCGGGTATAAGCCAGTCCAGCAGAAGAAAAGAAGCTTTACTCCTGAAAGACAGAATGCCATGGACGAGGAAGTAAGCAAACTCCTTAAAACAGGGTTCATCCGAGAGGCCCACTACCCAGAATGGTTGGCCAATGTGGTAATGGTGAAGAAAGCTAATGGCAAGTGGAGGATCTGCATCGATTACACAGACCTCAACAAGGCTTGCCCAAAAGATAGCTTCCCTCTTCCAAAGATTGATCAGCTGGTCGATGCCACTGCCGGCCACCAACTACTGAGCTTCATGGATGCTTTTTCTGGCTATAATCAAATCAGGATGGATCCCCAAGATGAGGAGAAGATGGCCTTTGTCACCGACAAAGGTCTCTACTGCTACAAGATGATGCCATTCGGTCTCAAGAACGCTGGGGCAACATTTCAAAGGCTAATCAACAAAGTGTTCAAAAAGCAACTAGGAAGAAACATGGAGGCCTATGTTGATGACATGATCGTCAAGAGCCTCCTCCAAAAAGATCATATCCAAGACCTGGAAGAATCATTCAGTGCTCTATAATGCTACCACATGAAGTTGAACCTGGCGAAGTGCACCTTCGAGGTCACTTCGGGTAAGTTCTTGGGTTTTCTTGTCACCAAACGAGGGATTGAGGCAAATCTAGAGAAGATCCAAGCCCTAAAGGATATGAGACATCCCTCCTGCAAGAAAGAAGTCTAGCAGCTAACAGGAAGAATTGCCTCCCAAAGCAGGTTCATTTCTCGTTCTGCTGAGAAATGTCTCCCATTCTTCAAGGTACTTTGGTAGTCAAAGGGCTTCAAATGGTCCGAAGACTGTCGTACTGCCTTTGAAGAGTTAAAGAAGTACCTAGAAACTCCGCCTCTACTCTCCAAACCTCAAGAGGGCGAGGTACTTTATATATACCTCTCTACTTCAGATGAAGCAATTAGTTTGGTCCTTTTCCGAAGAGACAAAGATGGATCCCCAAGCTGATTTACTACATCAACAAGGTTCTGCATGATGCTGAAACACAGTATGCGAGGATGCAGAAGCTAATCTACTCTCTGGTGATTGTGGCAAAGCGACTACGGCCATGCTTCCACACCCACACCATCATGGTGCTGATTGATCAACCGCTCAAGGCCGTTCTCCGGTCTCTGGACACCTCAGGAAGGATAGCCAAGTGGGCCGTAAAGTTAAGTGAATTCGATATCAGATTTCAGCCCTAAGCGGCTATGAAGGCCCAGGTGCTCTCTGATTTCCTGGCTGAATGCACCTGGAGGCCCGAAGATGAAGCACCTTCGGCAGAAGAGGAAGCTTAGAAGGAGACGAAGTCCGTTTGGGTGCTCCACGTGGACGAAGCTTCCAATGCTACTGGGTGTGGAGCCGGTCTTCTGCTGGCCAAACCCGACGGTCATACCATATAGTACGCACTTCGATTCTCCTTCCATGCTTCTAACAACCAAGCTGAATACGAAGCCTTGCTCGCCGGACTTTGGATCACCAAAAGTTTGGGGGTTCAACAACTCTGGGCCTTTTTAGATTCCTAATTGGTTGTGAACCAAGTTAAAGGAGAATATGAAGCCAGGGACCCAACCATGATGCAGTACCTAGAGAAGGTACGAGGCTTATCCTTTCAACTGGAGCATTTCAAGATTCTCCATGTCCCTTGATCAGAGAATTCCTAGGCGGACGCATTATCTCGACTTGCTACTACAACACCAGAATTTCTCGGGCGCACCTTTGTTGAACATCTTGGAACTCCAAGAAAAGTCGAAAAGGCTACAGAAGTGCACCAGATCGACGCCGAGCCAAGCTGGATGGATCCCATCATCAAGTTTCTAAATGATGGCGTGCTACCTGGAGACAAAATAGAGGCCATGAAAATCTGCTGGATGGCATCCCAATATGTCATCTTAGATGGGACCCTCTTTAAGAGGTCATTTTCTCAATCATTGCTAAAGTGCTTAGGATCGACGGATGCGGATTACACCCTAAGAGAGGTCCACGAGGGCATATGTGGTGATCACTTGGGAGGTAGGTCTTTGGCGTATAAGATCATTCGACAAGGATATTATTGCCCCTCCATCCAGAAGGACTCGGTTGACTTCATACGAAGGTGCGACCAATGCCAAAGGTACGCCAACATTTAGAGGTAACCTGCAACTCACTTGACTCAACTGACGGCCCCTGGCCTTTTGCCCAATGGGGAATGGATATTCTTAGCCCATTCCTACAGGCTTCTGGAAAAAGAAAGTTCTTCTTTGTGGCCATCGACTACTTCACAAAGTGGGTAGAAGCCGAACCACTGGCCCAAATCACAGAAGGCAAGGTGGAGAATTTTGTAAAAAATTTCATCATATTCTAGTTTGGCATCCCACATGTCATAATCACCGACAACAAGAGACAGTTCAACAATCCGAAGTTCAAGGACTTCTGCGCTCGGTATCATGTTCAGCATTGGCTGACCTCCATTGCCCACCCACAGTCCAACGGAGAAGCCGAAGCAACTAATCAGACCATTCTCCACAGTCTGAAGATGAGGTTGAACGCTGTCAAAGAACTTTGGGCCGAAGAACTAACCTCCATTCTCTGGGCACACCAAACTATCCCAAAAATGGCTACCAGCGAGTCTCCGTTCAACCTAGCATACGGTACCGAAGCCATACTACCTATCAAAGTCTCCCTATAATCTTTGAGAGTTGACAACTACGAGGAGCCTGGAAACTTCGATCGTATAAGGATCGACCTGGATCCGCTTCCAAACACCAGGCTTCAGGCCCAGATAAGAATGGCAACGTACCAACAAAAGGTTGCCAAATACTACAACTCCAGAGTGAAGGAGCAGATCTTTCGCATAGGGGACATGGTATTGCGAAGTGCAGAAGTATCCAGGCCAACAGAACAGGGTAAACTTTCTCCCAACTGGGAAGGCCTGTACCAAGTCGAAGAAGTCATTCGACCAAGAGCATATCGACTCAAGACCCTGGATGGGAAGCCTCTATCCCGGTCATGGAATGTACAAAACCTTCTCAAATATTATCAATAAATAGGTTCCTAAATTTCCTGTGCAAATTTGCTCAACTCTACTCAACTCAGAATGGCTTGTTGCTCCAACTGAATGACAACAGCCTGATTGGCCCGATCTAAGAAATTGGCCAACTGTGCAAAGGAGAGTCTGATCCACTCATGTTATCGGTATGCCCGACGAGCACAATGGATGGCCTAGTCAGGCCACCAAGAAGATCAAAGGAACAGGGATGGTTTAGATAACCTACCCTACAGGAAACCCGAAGACATGCCGAGGCGGGCCTAATCAGCCTACCTTACACTAAAAAAAAGGTGCAGGGATGGTTTTCGTAACCTTCCCTATGGTAAATCTGAAGACGCGTCGGGGTGGGCCTAAACAGCCTACCTTAATCATGACAGAAATGCATAGCGATGGTGTAGACACCCCACCTAATGGTGAATCCAAAAACATGCTTAAAAGGACCAATTTCATCCTTCTTGTCGATAACAAATATCTCTGGGATGGCCTAGCCGGGCTCACATCTTCCCTATAGATCGCAAAGGGTCCGGGGGATCTACATTCTGGACATGACATAATGCAACATATCGCAAAGGACACATGGAAAGAGGTAAGAAAAGTTGGGACATTTCATTCTTTTCGAATTTTTTACAAAAAAAAGAAAGAAAAAAAAAAGAGAGAGAAACTCTCACAAAGAGAGGACAAAAAAAAAAGTAGGAGAAGGGTTGCAGGAAAGCATTTTCATTAACCTCCCACCGGCTCTTTCCCGTATCGGTGGGGGGAGTTCTAGAAGGACGATGAAGGGGTCCCGAGGTTTCTATCCAGATCAGAATCTGACCCCTCATCAGAGTCAGAATCAAACTCGTGTCCGGGAAAGGGAACAGAGGGCTTGATGTTGTCGAGGCCCTTCAAGTCATAGACTTGAAGGCCTTCCCCCTACACTCCCGAAACCCCTGATGGTAGGAGTCCAGAGCCACTTCGGTGACCTCCTCCCTGAAGGCAGCGGATGCCTTGAAGTCTGAAATGGCATTCGTCACCTCTTTCTTAGCCTCCTCCGCCTCCGCGACTGCCGCCACGACCTGGGCCCTAGCCTCCTTCAGTTGAGCCTCCAATATACGGTCTCTCTTCTCCAAACAATCCATGATAGGCTCCTCATCATCGCTCGGTTCAAAAAACTCTAGACTCCTCTTCCTTTTGGGATCAATGGCCCTCCTCTTCGCTACCTTTCGAAGCTCAGAGGTGCTGAACCTCATTTTTGATTGGAGCAATGGGAGGGGAGAAGAAGTCTGAAAGGATGATGACCCTTGACAGCAGAGGACAAGGTCCTATTTATAAGGACCCTACACCCATGACTGGCCGCAGGGAAGCATGCTCCACATCTTTTTCTAGCTGCATCAAAGAGTGCCACGTGTCCAAGCGATGCTTCGAGAACCAGAAGACCGCTTGAGGGTCATTTTCGGGACAACAACTACCGACGCTTCGAATCTAGAGGAATTCGCATCGTGCGGCAGCGACATTAATGGCTCCTTTTTGGAAAAAAAAATTTGGCGGCATGCAAGGCATAAGAAAATGCAACTATACGAATATCGACACACCGCGTGGACAACGAGAATCGCAATTAGACTTCCTTAATCACCAGCTAACAGGAAGGTGACATCAGCTTGATCGACCGTAGACGGTCTTCGATAACGGAGTTCTAACTTTTTCCAAAGTTCATCTTCGTCAACTACCAATCAAACGACCTTCAGCCACGGCCGTTCAACCAGGCAAAAGAAGGAACAGTAAAGCCTGGATTACAGACTGACTTTGTTCAAGCTACATCCGAAGACACAACATGGCACATGTAGGAGGAGAAGAAGCTACATTAAAATCCAGGAAAGTTGTCATACCAAAACCATTGATGACACATAAAAAAAAAAGATGCCTAAAGCAACTTGGATTATTCAATATCAACTGGAGGAGAGCCAACACCCCAGGATTAAAGCAACCTATTAGCCCGTGCAAAAAGGATCTCATCGACTTGGGCCGGGACCAGAGAACCTTCAACTTGGGCTTCTTCAACCTGAGTCCCCTCCTGAATGGGATCAGAGTTGAAGCCACCCCCATATCTTTCACTGAGGCAGAGGCCTCTTCTCCCAAACACGGCACCTCTTCAGCCTCTTCCATGGCCTCAGCCTCCTCCTCCTCCTCCTCTTCTTCTTCTTCGGCTATGTTGAGGGAAGGGATGCCAAAGATATCAAGGTGAGGGAAGGCCTCCTTTACCTTGGAAAGTCCGTCATTGAAGCCATGCTGGTAGCCGTACAGGGATGCTTCATTCATCTCCTCTTGGAATTGTGAAGACTTCCTAAAGTCTGCTACAATGTCATCCACCAGCTTTCTTGATGGGGAACTAATATGCATGCAATTTTTTTTGTATGTTTTATATGTGGGGTTGAGTGATTAATTCCCAAATTTCAGATTAAAATAAGTTGTAGGGAAATTTATATGAATTTTAGAAGATCATCATGCAGATTAGGACCTAGAAAAGTAGAAAAGAAGGATCGCCGGGCTGAGAAGCCTCGGTTAGGGCAAGTTCGCCTACAATAAAACTACTGGAGGTAGAGGGGGTGTACCTGACAATGTCTGTGAAGATCGCAGCAAAAGGGTCTCTCGTTCCTCGATGGATGCGGCCTGGAAAACCGAGCCAAAGACCAGCGGATACCCGGCTTTCTACTCGGTGATCCGATTGAGGCTTGGATGGAGTCGTTGGATTCGTAGGAACTCGGGGACCTTTAAACGACCTGTCAGGGGTTAGAAAATACACAAAGGAACAAGAAAATAAAGGAAAAACAACAAGGAAAGGCTTCTTTTGGAGTGGGCGTCTAGGGATCTGAGATGCTTGTTGGCAGCAGGAAGATGATTGCAGCACTGGGAAGAAAAACTCTCGCAAACCCCTTTATGCACACAGCAGGGTATCACACAACTCAATAGAAGAACTCAAGGATTTCATTCATCAAAAATTCTCCCTTCATACAAGAGGCTAGGGTCCCTTAAATAGACCCTTAACCATGGGCTCCAAGTAAGGGCACATTAGTCTTTACATGAGAATCCTTTTCCCTCTCAAACCCTAGCTAGAAAATAAGGAAACATTAGGTAGAAAAAATCCCTAAAATTTCTCTTGACTTAGCCAACACTCCAAGGACACCTAGGGGGGCGTGTTGGGCTTCTAAGAGAAGCAAGGGGCCGGCCCATAGGGGCCCGGGTGCATAGGTTTGGGCCTCTGGAAGCTGGGGTGACCTGGTAGCCAGGTAGTAGGAATATTCCCTGGTATCTTGCTTCTTAGGGGCTTGGGCTTGGCGCCTGGGCTTGATTTCTTTGGGCTAGGATGTAGATGGACCTCTAAAATCATGGATGCCTTGGTCTATGAATATATTTTGGCATCTGGAAGGAAATCTGGGCATCTGGAGGGCATTTGTAAGAAATCAGGGTTTTCTGAATTTTCCTCCTGGCGTCTTCAAATCTTCAAGCTGGGTTGGACTTGGGCTAAACTTCCATGTCTTTGATCTAGTTGGACTTGGTATTCACTTGTATGATGTTGTCTTGAGTCTTCAGTATGCTTGGACAGGACTCAAAAAAATAAAATTAGCTCAACATGAGCTGACTAGCATTGGACTGAACTAGCTCAACATGAGCTGACTAGTACAGAACTGAAATAACAACTCAAAAGACTCAAATAACAACTAAAATAGACTCAGATGGGCTAAGCCCTTATTACAGATGGACTCATAAATTATTGATCAATTCATAGAGGGTTGAAAAGCCTCTATCTTATTCTGGTGCCTTTGGTGTCCCCACCAATTCTCCTGGGGTGGGAGGAAGTCGACCCTGTCGAGTGAAGATCAGACTGGCTCACATATCTCTCGAGAAGGTCTGGGTTGAGATGTTGCAAGTCCTCTCGAGAAATCTACGAATCGTCTGACTCTGGCTGGCCTTGCCATCGGACCAGGAAGCATTGATAGTCACGGCCCCGGGTCGTGATGGCTTGATCGTCCAGGATACGCTCGATCCGTTCTCCTCTCTCAGGCCAATTTGTTAGTGGACACTCTGGGTTAGGGTCACTCACAATGAAAAGGAATAGGTCCAAAGGCCTTACTAGGTATCGCTGCTGGTTCCCTATACTCGACCAGGTCTGTAATATTGAAGGTAAAACTAATGCCCAAATCCGAAGGCAAGTCTAACACCTAGGCATTTGATCCAACCTTTTCTATCACTTTAAAAGGTCCGGCTCTGCGAGCATGAAGCTTCTTTTAGGCCTAAGCCTAACCAAGATAGAATCCACTACATCAAATTCTTTGATCCATCTTCGGGAATTAGCCAGTTTGTTTAAAATTAGTGTAGGTGGTGAACATGCTGGGCACATGCAGACTCCTAACAAAATGATGCAAAGGACTCAAACAAACACCTAATAGACTCGACTTTGCATTCCTTTTGAAGGAAATTAATTAGACTTTTATGGGCCTAAACCTAAGAGACTATAGACTCTCTAGGTCTAACCCTAGTGTGGTGTGCATAAGAGTATTTACAATGGACTCCAAGCAAATGCCAAAGGGTATGCCAGAAGTATAATGCAAACCTAACATGCGTAATGAATGCATGCAGTACGCTAATCTCAACTAAATGCAATCTAATGATCCTAGAAATGTTGGAGATGTCTGGAAAGGGCAGAAAATAGGAAGTGGGTTCAGAATTAGTTTGGTAGGGTAGAGAAAAAGGTTCCAAGTTAGTTGAATAAAGTAGGATAAAAGATGGGGTGTCAGGAACTAATCCTATACTAATGAGGTTAACCTTACGAGGTTGAGCTATAGCTATGGGGTTTGCATAATGGAAGGATGGGTTACTAATCTCAGGGAAGAGGTCCTTAATGGGAACTATAGGAGGAGGCTCATCCAGAGGGTACTGATTCAAAGAGATCAAGTCCTTAATAAATTCTTCAGGTTCTTGTATTTTAGGACTAGACTCTATAATTTGGCTCTCCTCTATGGTTTCCTCAGGTAAGGCTCTAGAAGCAGTACCTAGGTTCTCTTCCTCTATTTGTTCTTCCACTATAGCTTTAGGTTGGATGTGGTCAAGGTAAACTACCTCTAGGTTGGCTTCTACCTGGGTATCTATTGGGTCAGCTAATTCTAGGTCATCTAAAGGTGTGTCCTCTTCTGGTGCGGGCACCAGACTCAGAAGAAGACTTCAGGGCTCCATCTGGATCTCTGATTGACATTGCCCGAAGAATTAGGGTTTTCTGGTTTTGTAATAAGGGTTGACTTGGTCAACTCAATTTTAGTTTAAGTCTGTATTTCCCTGCAATTTAAATTTTGTTGAGTCATGTTGACTCAATACAAGTCCTAGTAGTGGTCTAGGTCTTCTCCAAGGTGCCACATTTTCTCCCAGGACCAAGCAAGTGGGCGCCACACTCCTAGCCACACGCCAGAGACCAGGAGGTGCCACATCTCCATCCAGTGTGCCTTGGTCCCCACACCACAAGAAAGCAGGTCCCTTCTTTCATACGCCACTTGGGGGAGAAATCCATCAAGATACCTCAATCCAAGGAGGAGCCAACTTCTTTCTAGATAAACCCAAGCCAGGATGGCAAGAATTTTTCTTGAAGAGAGGATCAAGGAGGTGCCCCATAATGTTCCATAAAAACCCAAGTTATAAAAGGGAAGAGAGCATGTCTTGGGGAGAAAATCAAGGAGGCACCCAAAAGTTTCCTAAAGTGCCAAAGCCATGAAAGGAAGAAGCCTAAACTTGTGGAGCAAGACTAGGAGGTGTCCAAAAGAGCCAAACCATGAAGGAAAAATCCTTGATTCATGGAGAGATACTAGGAGACACCCCCATAACCTGCCATTTGGAGCTGATTTTCAAGTTTTCTTGGAGTTTTTGGGCTGCCCACTCATAGAAGGAGTCTTGGGAAGATAATTTGATGCCTAAAGTGTGGGTTAGTCCTATTAGTCCCACATGGGAAGTGTATGAAATTTTATTTCTTTGTTATGTCTATATATTCAACTCTATGTAACTCTTGAAAAATGATGAATGAAATCAATTTCTTTGTGAGCAACTTTGTGTTTCTCTCTTCCGCACTTGTATTCAGGTGTTGATCTCCGTGAGGGAGTAAATCCGGGTTCCCTAGGAACCTTGAGGAGGTGTGAGATCTCCAACCCCAAAACCCTAGCTTAGTCCACCCATCTCTACTCCTCCACCACCAAACCCTAATTTTCTATCTTCATCCCACGGCCCCTCTCTTCCACATCGAAGCCGGTCACTAGCATCCAGGTTCAGATCAACTGTTTCAACTACAGAGCCAGTTCAAAGGAGAGTCAGATCAGTATCAAGATCTCCAGAAATTCTACATCCAACAATCTTCATTTAGTCCTCAGGTCAGTGTCTTTCTTTGAGTTTCTGGTTCTTTTTTTTGTTCTTCTTCTTCCAGATCTTGAGTTCAAGAAGAAGGCCAACCTTGCCATAGGACTACAATCTGAGGATCCATTGCGAAGATACCCCGTCTCCAAGGATCCTACAATCTGCTCGAGAGTGTCCTTCAATTGAAGCAACGAGAGATATCACAGTCAGGTATAAAACCTTCTCTTCTCTCTTCGTCTGTTTCTTGAAAGAGGAGTAAACCCTAGGTCTGGGGGTTTCTCAATCCCCAGCGATCCTACTTCTGAGTTACTTTGATAATCCACTCCTTTTAATTGTACTTTCTGTCATTTCTTAGTTTCTTTCAACATTAGTTTATCTTTCCTTTGAGTCAAAGCCGACTTATAAAAATAAATAAATAAATAAAAATACATTAATTTTAATTTGCTTCCGCAACGCATCATCTCTTTTGTTCTGCATCATTTTTGGTATCAGAGCTTTCGTTCTGCATCAATTTTGGTATCAGAGCCCTGTCTAGGGTTTCTGACTTGCTTGCATGTTTTGAGTGTCTCTCTTTTTTACTTTGTCTACTCGAAGTAGACTCCCCAGGATGTCCGGTCCTAGGAACGAAGCGAGGTGCAAGCCTCCTCTTCCCATTCCACGGGGTGTTCCTAGGGCATGTAGGGGATCCGCTCGGTTACAACTTCGTAGCAGGAATTGTAAACGGGGGAAGCATTCTATTTTCAGTCTGTAACTGCCCTATTATAGGAATTGTTTCACATTGCAGGTAACTCCAAATTATGTAATTTTTATTTTGCTGGAACCAATATAATTGAAACTATTTCTGAGAGTTAAATTACAGCAACTCTGTTTCTGTGTTTCTGCATTACAATTTTTTTTTTTTTTTTGAGTGATCATCTCCTAATTCATCTTAAGGGCAATTGAGCATCTAAGATAAGGGGAGGAGTTGATAATCTCTCCTTAGCCCAAAACCACCACCCACTCATTCGATCCTAAGCCTAATTTTAAAACTAATTAGACTTAATTTGCCCTAGTGGGCTAGGGACACCAACAAGTCGGGTCTAGGCTAGTGTGGAGTCAGTTTGTCTAGTTACTCTGTGTGTGCTTTGTACTCAGTGTCTAGAATGGTGGTTCAGGGACTACGTCCCGAAGGGCTTTTGTGCTGGTCCGCCTACCTGGCCAATCACTGATTGGTGTCTAGGATTGGCAATTAGGGACCTAACACTCCCCTTACACCTGCCTGGCTAAGTCCCGAGTTACTACAGGCAAGCTTGCCACTCTGATTGGGCATCTAGTTTGGGCTCTAGGTCTAGTTAGCCCGTAGTCGTTTCAGTCGAGTCTCATTTGGTGTGCTTGCTTGCATCATCATGTCCACCCGGAACGAAGTACCCTACCAACCTGGTCAAACCCAACCTGATTTAGAGGCCATGATTAGAACTCTTACCGAAAGTATGACCAAATTGAGTCAGGATATGAATGAGGGTTTTGCCCAGTTTAGAGACCGAGCCCAGGGACTTGAGAAATGTAGACATCAAAATTGGACCCCTGATCCAAAATTTAATAGGCCCCAACCTCACCCATGCCCGGAGCCTAGGAGGAACTTATACCGTGATCCCGAGCATAACCCTAAGAGCCTATATCCATACTTGGTTGACTCAGAAAAGGGACCTGTTAGGAACACCGAACCTTATGCACCCACTTTTGATGGAAGACAAGAGACATATATTAAGTGGGAAGAACAAATGGATCGGTATTTTGAGTGCACTAACATATCGAAATTAGGACAAATTAGGTTGGCCAAAACCAAGTACACCAAACATGCTAGGTCGCATTGGTATGCTATTGAGCATGAGTGTTATCAAAGAAAAGAGGAAATATATACTTGGAGAGATATGAGAAGTAAGTTGAGAGATAGATACCTAGGTAGATCCTATGAGAAAAGACTTTTAGACCAATGGTACCAATTGCGACTAGGTAATAGTCCTGTGTCTAAATATATCGAGGACTTCCAGTGGTACGACATGAAATGCAATACCATTGAGACCGAAGCTCATATCACATCGAGGTATAGGGTTGGGTTACACCCAGACATTTATAGGAAGCTATGCCTTGAAATAACCAATAAGTTATACCGAGCCTACCAAGAAGCCAAAGACTATGAGTGGTCTTTAAGATATAACCAATCAAGTACTTTGGACTTAAAGCCAACCTCTACCAACTTGAGTCAAGTTCCGATTGATCCAACACCCGTAGTGAACCAGACTTTTGTTTGTCAATTCCCACTTGTGTCACCTCTTGACCAGAAGGATAACACTGAGAAGGAGTTAGGCATGGCCATCCCAAAATTAGTTGACCTGACCAGAGTCGTACTTAAAGAAGAATCAAAGGAAAATAGATTAGAACATTTCAGTGAGATTGAGGAAGAAATATATGAGCCTGACATAAGTTTGATAGATGAATATGGAGTAGAAGAATTTGAGGATATCTCTCCCGATAATTCAATTAACCAACTCCTACCTAATGGGGTTATTGAGGGGACCCCTGCCACTCAAGGAATTCAGGAGCTAACCCTAAGAGAAGACCCTTTTGAGGAAGTTCAGGAAGAGGAAATTACACCAAATGAAAGTTTAAGTGAGAATACCCCTGAACTCATTGAGAAATCCAAAGAAGACACCCCTGAGTCAAATCTGGTAGAGAAGTGTGAAGAAGGAAGGGGTTCACAAGAATTGCCCATTGAGAAGGTCCAAGAACAAGAAAAAGACAGTAGCTTAGAGGACTTTTTAGATAAACATTCCAAAGACATACTTGATAACCTTCCACCTTCTAGGAGCACCCAGCCTACCCTAGAACTTGCACTTGTAGACCCTCCTAGAGCAAATCATGAGGTTTGGATGAGTGCACCTATAGAACAATGTCCTCATTTTAAGGTCATCCTGAATAACCAAGGTTTGTTTCTTGTTTCTGATAAGCCACCTCAAAACTCTGATTCTTATTTCCTACCCTTCCCTGAATCTTCTCATGTTTCTAGAGCTATGGGATTACACTTTACTGAGATCTCTAGGTTGCAAGACTCCTTAGAACCTATTAGGTTTGCCACCTACTTCTGGAAGACCTTATGGCACCTACTAGGCATCCATAATAAGTTTTCATGCTCTGCATGCCCTCCTCTGACCCAAGGTCAAACCTAGAGAGCCTTAGTTTGTTTGGTTTAGACCTAGGGTTCCTTTGGAATAAAATCCATTCTTTAGGAATGCGTCGTCAGTCTAGTTTAGTTTTTCTTGACCCTTTACTAGGCTTTGGCTCAGATTTTGGTTTGATTGAGAGCACCAGGAATTGGGATTTGTATTTTGTCCAGGACTAAATATGCATATAATGTTTCGATCAATAGGTCTATAGGCTAGAGTCCCTTTGAAATTGTTCATGGATACAAGCCTCACACACCACTTGATCTGATTTCACTATTAGTCCACACACACAAGTCTCTTGATGCACTTGCATAGCATGTAAAGGACTTGCATAAAGAAATTCATGCCAAAATAAATTTAAGTAATGAAACTTATAAGAAGTTGGCTGATTCTCAAAGGCGAGTCAAAACTTCTGTTGAGGGAGACTATGTAATGATTAGGTTAAGGCCTGAACGATTTTCTCCTGGAACTGTTAGAAAGTTACATGCTAGAGGAGCTGGACCATTTAGAGTGGTGAAGAGAGTAGGGTCCAATGCCTATGTGCTCGAGTTGCCTTCAGAACTAGGCATTAGCTCCACTTTCAACATTACAGACCTAGTAGAGTATAGAGAGCCAGCTGTGATTCCCAGTGAGCCTTTTTGAGCCTAATCCTGCTCTTGAGAGTGAACCCAACCCTGTGTGTCCACCAACAAACTGGCCTGTGAGGAAAGAGCAGATTGAAAAGATCCAGGATGATCAGGTTATCTCTACTCGTAATCAAGGATACCAAAGATACCTAGTCCGCTGGCAAGGAAGGCCAGATTCTGATAACTCTTGGATCTCCCGAGAAGAATTACAAGAATTGGACCCAGACCTATTGGAGAGATACCAGAGCTAGCTTGATCCATACTCGACAGGGTCGAGTTCCTCCCACCCCGGGAGAATTGGTACGGGCACCAGACTCAGAAGAAGACTTCAGGGCTCCATCTGGATCTCTGTTTGACATTGCCCGAAGAATTAGGGTTTTCTGGTTTTGTAATAAGGGTTGACTTGGTCAACTCAATTTTAGTTTGAGTCTGTATTTCCCTGCAATTTAAATTTTGTTGAGTCATGTTGACTAAATACAAGTCCTAGTAGTGGTCTAGGTCTTCTCCAAGATGCCACATTTTCTCCCAGGACCAAGCAAGTGGGCGCCACACTCCCAGCCACACGCCAGAGTCCAGGAGGCGCCACATCTCCATCCAGTGTGCCTTGGTCCCCACACCACAAGAAAGCAGGTCCCTTCTTTCATGCACCACTTGGGGGAGAAATCCATCAAGATACCTCAATCCAAGGAGGAGCCAACTTCTTTCCAGATAAACCAAAGCCAGGATGGCAAGAATTTTTTTTGAAGAGAGGATCAAGGTGGTGCCCCATAATATTCCATAAAAACCCAAGTTATAAAAGGGAAGAGAGCATGTCTTGGGGAGAAAATCAAGGAGGCACCCAAAAGTTTTCTAAAGTGCCAAAGCCATGAAAGGAAGAAGCCTAAACTTGTGGAGCAAGACTAGGAGGTGTCCAAAAGAGCCAAACCATGAAGGAAAAATCCTTGATTCATGGAGAGGTACTAGGAGACACCCCCATAACCTGCCATTTGGAGCTGATTTTCAAGTTTTCTTGGAGTTTTTGGGCTGCCCACTCATGGAAGGAGTCTTGGGAAGAGAATTTGATGCCTAAAGTGTGGGTTAGTCCTATTAGTCCCACATGGAAAGTGTATGAAATTTTATTTCTTTGTTATGTCTATATATTCAACTCTATGTAACTCTTGAAAAATGATGAATGAAATCAATTTCTTTGTGAGCAACTTTATGTTTTTCTCTTCCGCACTTGTATTCAGGTGTTGAACTCCGTGAGAGAGTAAATCCGGGTTCCCTAGGAACCTTGAGGAGGTGTGAGATCTCCAACCCCAAAACCCTAGCTTAGTCCACCCATCTCTACTCCACCACCACCAAACCCTAATTTTCCATCTTCATCCCATGGCCCCTCTCTTCCACATCGAAGTCGGTCACCAGCATCCAGGTTCAGATCAACTGTTTCAACTACAGAGCCAGTTCAAAGGAGAGTCAGATCAGTATCAAGATCTCCAGAACTTCTACATCCAACAATCTTCATTTAGTCCTCAGGTCAATGTCTTTCTTTGAGTTTCTGGTTCTTTTTTTTGTTCTTCTTCTTCCAGATCTTGAGTTCGAGAAGAAGGCCAACCTTGCCATAGGACTACAATCCGAGGATCCATTGCGAAGATACCCCGTCTCCAAGGATCCTACAATCTGCTCGAGAGTGTCCTTCAATTGAAGCAACGAGAGATATCACAGTCAGTTATAAAACCTTCTCTTCTCTCTTCGTCTGTTTCTTGAAAGAGGAGTAAACCCTAGGACTGGGGGTTTCTCAATCCCCAGCGATCCTACTTCTGAGTTACTCTGATAATCCACTCCTTTTAATTGTGCTTTCTGTCATTTCTTAGTTTCTTTCGACATTAGTTTATCTTTCCTTTGAGTCAAAGCCGACTTCTAAAAATAAATAAATAAAAAAAAATACATTAATTTTAATTTGCTTCTGCATCGCATCATCTCTTTTGTTCTGCATCATTTTTGGTATCAGAGCTTTTGTTCTGCATCATCTTCTCCCTTATACTCATCCACTAAGCTTGCATCAGCTTCATACACTTCTGCATTAATGTAAGCCTTGTGAATCTCAGGAATGGTTGGAGAAGGTCGGCTAAGGAAAAATTGGCTAGGTCCTGGTTTCTGATTATGGGCACTACTCCTAGTAGGTTCAGGTTGCCTAAGGGATAGTGGCTCACTACTGGGCTCATATTTAGGGGTACTAATCCTATGGGGTTCAAGTTGACTAGGGGAAGCATGACTAGTACTAGATTGATACCTAGGGGTTATGGGCTCCCTAGGCTCATAGGACAAGGGTGCAGATCTATGGGTCAGGGGATTATAGGATTTGGGGTCATAGGATTTTGGGTCAGCTCTATGGTCAGGTTCTAAGGATTGATCATGGTATGGGGTCCTCCTAAGGTTGGGCTCTCTATATGGGTCAGGATATTGGGTCCTCCTAGGGTTGGACTCCCTATATGGGCCAGAATACTGGGTTCTCCTAGGGTTGGACTCCCTATATGGGTCAGAATATTGGGTGTTGGGTCTACTAGGCTCATAGGGTGTGGGTGCATAGGATCTATGATCATGGGATCTAGAGTCATAGGATCTAGGTTCATAGGTTATGGATTCATAAGATCTATAGGTTGTGGGTATACTAGACTTGTAGGGAGAGGGTAAATAGGATCTATCTTCCTGGTCTATAAAATCCTGATTGGGTCTTCTAGGACTAACCTTAGGGATTGGGTCATGACGATGGGCTCTCCTAGGTTCAGCCTCAAGGTATGGATCAGGGTTTGGGGTCCTCCTAGGTTGAGGGGAATCAGGATCTGGCTCAGACTGTGACCCATGGGTTCTTTCTATGGTCCCTACATGGCCTTCTAACTGGTCAAACCTATTGGCAAGATGGTCAATTCTATTGTTGGTTTGGGTAGCAGATTGAGTTAACTGGGTAGTCATCTGGGCCATTTGATCAGCTAGGGCTTTTATTTGGACTTGTAAGTTTTCCATGGGTTCAGACATTTGTGAAGGAGGTGGGTGATATGAAACTCTTGATCTAGTGCTCATGCAAGACTCGATAGACCGACTATAGCTGACTAGACCTAGATTCCCAAACTAGATGCTCAATCAGGGTGGCAAACTAGCCTATAGTAACCCTATACTCAGCCAGGCAGGTGTAAGGGGAGTGTTAGGTCCCTGATTGCCAATCCTAGACACCAATCAGAGATTGGCCAGGTAGGCGGACTAGCACACAAGCCCTTCGGGATTGAATCCCTAAACCACCGTTCTAGACAATGAGCACAATGCACACACAGGTTAACTTGACATAGTGATCTAACACTAGCCCGGACCCGACCAGTTGGTGTCCCTAGCCCACTAGGGCAAATTAAGTCTAATTAATTTTAGGTTAAGGCTTGGGACCGAATGCAAGGGATGTGGTTTTGGGCTAAGGAGAGGTAATCAAATCCTCCCCCCATCTGATATAACAAGAGTGCCCTTAAAAGTAAATTATGCAATGATGGCAGGTAGATGAGGATGCAAATTACGGTTTAGATGTTTTTTTTTTTGGTATTTTTGGAGAATATGTAATTTTTTTCTTTTGGTATTTTCTTAAATAGAAGAAAACTTGAAAATAATGGCCTAATATGCTTGAAATATACTAAAATTAAAAGATATATAAAAGATGCTAAACAAAACCCTAAAACTTCCAAACTTGCCTTGCTGAAAAAACAGAGCCGAAAATTTACAAGATCTATTTCGGCTTGCAGAAAATTCACAGGCCATAATAAAATCTAGAAAAAATTTTCAAATTACTGTTAATTATTGTCAATCTAGGAAAATAAATTTCAGAATTTTTAAAATTTTTAACAGGGAGAAATAATTAAAATAACAGAGTATATACGGACTGAAAAATTATAGAAAACAAGCCCTAATCTAAGCTCTGATACCAAATGATGGGGAACTAATATGCATGTAATTTTTTTTGTATGTTTTATATGTGGGGTTGAGTGATTAATTCCTGAATTTCAGATTAAAATAAGTTGTAGGGAATTTTATATGAATTTTAGAAGATCATCATGCAGATTAGGACCTAGAAAAGTAGAAAAGAAGGATCGCCGGGGCTGAGAAGCCTCGGTTAGGGCATGTTCTCCTACAATAAAACTACTGGAGGTAGAGGGGGTATACCTGACAATGTCTGTGAAGATCGCAGCAAAAGGGACTCTCGTTCCTCGATGGATGCGGCCTGGAAAACTGAGCCAAAGACCCGCGGATACCCAGCTTTCTGCTCGGTGATCCGATTGAGGCTTGGCTGGAGTCGTTGGATTCGTAGGAACTCGGGGACCTGTAAATGACCTGTCAGGGGTTAGAAAACTCATAAAGGAATAAGAAAACAAAGGAAAAATAGCAAGGGAAGGCTTCTTTTGGAGTGGGCATCCAGGGATCTGAGATGCTTGTTGGCAGCAGGAAGATGATTGCAGCATTGGGAAGAAAAACTCTCGCAAACCCCTTTATGCACACAGCAGGGTATCACACAACTCAATAGAAGAACTCAAGGGTTTCATTCATCAAAAATTTTCCCTTCATACAAGAGGCTAGGGTCCCTTAAATAGACCCTTAACCTTGGGCTCCAAGTAAGGGCACATTAGTCTTTACATGAGAATTCTTTTCCCTCTCAAACCCTAGCTAGAAAATAAGGAAACATTAGGTAGAAAAAATCCCTAAAATTTCTCTTGACTTGGCCAACACTCCAAGGACACCTAGGGGGGGCGTGTTGGGCTTCTAAGAGCAGCAAGGGGCTGGCCCAAAGGGGCCCGGGTGCATAGGTTTGGGCCTCTGGAAGCTGGGGTGGCCTGGTAGCCAGGTAGCAGGAATATTCCCTGGTAATTGCTTCTTAGGGGCTTGGGCTTGGTGCCTGGGCTTGATTTCTTTGGGCTAGGATGTAGATGGACCTCTAAAATCATGGATTCCTTGGTCTATGAATATATTTTGGCATCTGGAAGGAAATCTGGGCATCTGGAGGGCGTTTGTAAGAAATCAGGATTTTCTGAATTTTCCTCCTAGGGTCTTCAAATCTTCAAGCTGGGTTGGACTTGGGATAAACTTCCATGTATTCAATCTAGTTGAACTTGGTCTTCACTTGTATGATGTGGTCTTGAGTCTTCAGTATGCTTGGACAGGACTCAAAAAAATAAAATTAGCTCAACATGAGCTAACTAGCATTGGACTGACTAGCTCAACATGAGCTGACTAGTACAGAACTGAAATAACAACTCAAAAGACTCAAATAACAACTAAAATAGACTCAGATGGGCTAAGCCCTTATTACAGATGGACTCATAAATTATTAATCAATTCATAGAGGGTTGAAAAGCCTCTATCTTATTCTGGTGCCTTTGGTGTCCCCACCATTTCTCAAGGTCGCTGACTCTCTCTTGGCTGCTTCAGACTCTAGAACTACCTTTTCGGCCCTCCTGGCGGCTTCCTCCGTTGCCTTGGTCAAACTCTCTTTTCTTTCTTGGTTCTCCTTAACAGTTAGCTCCAAGAAGTCAACTTGCTTTTTGCTCTTCCTCCACCTTGCCCCTTGCTTCCGCTATTGTCAAATGGGCACTTTTTAGTTCATGCTTCAGCTCATGAACCTCGTCGTTCTCCCGAACGAAACGGTTCTCCATAGACTACCTCAATTCTTCAGCTACTTCTTTTGTGGCCCTGGCAGTATGGAGATCCTCCTTGAGGCCATGAATGAGACTGTTAACATTTTCCAGGCCCTCCTCCATAAAGGTAAGGTCATAGACCAACTGCATCAAAAATATGGAGTTATGGGTCGAACAACTCTAAAAGCAAAGGAGACAGCAAGGACCATACCTGTTACAGGGCGGAAAAAGCAGAATCAGACACCCTGGAGAGGTTTCGACTTCAGAGAACTACCAAATCGTGAGGCAACAATGTGTTCTTTAGTGCCTGCCTGGCTACAGCGGGGACCAGCAGTCCTCTCATAGGAGAAAGCTCCGAAGAGTTTGCCGAACGGCTTCCAGTTAGGGAAGCCCCATGAGCAAACTCTCCCTCGACTTGTGATGCTTTGCCCCTATTAGCTACAGGGGGGCAATACGGTGGCACATCTGCCGCCTGAGGCGGACTCCCCCTTGCACGGATCGAAGAGGTAAACGTCGAAGGAATTTCAACCAAATAAGGTCTTGACGGGGCCCTCTCCGTGAGTACCACATCTTCCCCTGAGGTCCCCCGGGAAGATGAAGTGCTCCTGTCCCCCTCAAGATCATCTCTTTGGACCTTCTTCTGAACTGCTGACCTTGTGAGAGGGGCTTGAGCTACCCTCTTCTCAGAAGTCTGACAGAGCCAGCTCACGCCAGGCTTTATTCTGCCACCTACAAGTAGAGAAATTTCTTTAAGTCGACTGAGCTACAACAAAAACAAGGGAAGAGGGGCAGAAATTTTTGTCACTATACCTAATATAGAGAACTTGCTAATCCCTGCAAGATAGAGATTTCTCTCCTCCAACAACTCACGGAAAGGGGCGACTTCCGAATTAATAAGAAGATCGTAATCCAACTGGTCAGCGACTAAGACCTTCTTCCCATCATTGGCAATTAAATGAGGCTTCTTCCAAACAGCATCGAAGCCCCATGAATCAATGGACAATACAAATACAAAAATAGGTTTCCACCCGTGGATGGCACTGGGCATGTCCTTGATGATCTTGCAGCCCGGTCGAGGGCCGATCACCTATCATCCGTTGCTATGGAAATCCCTCTTGAGTACAAAAAGGGCTGTGAATAGGTTGGTCCTAGGTTCTATGTTGGCAATGCGGCACAAAACCAAAAACCCGCAGACATTCCGGATGCTATTCGGGGTCAATTACGCTGGCACCACTTGGTACAGATGAAAGATTCTGATGAAAAAAGGATGCAGGGGAAATTGAAGGCCAGCCTTCAGATGGTCTTCGTACATGGCTAAGCACCTAGGAGGAGGTTTGTTTATCCGTTCCTCAGATGCAGGGAGAATGAAGGGAAACCCCTCAGGAACGCGATAGCATTCCCGAAGAAGAGTCATCTTGCCATGTGAAACTGAACTAGGGATCGACTCTGGACCTACTACGTCACCGGCCCCCGAGGGCCTAACTTGTCCCGCCTGACTTTCTACAGCTTCTTCCATGACAAAAGAATGAAACAAAAAGGTAGAAGGAAGATTGTACCTGCAGAATAGACTGGTAGTCAAGAACAGAGAAGGCTGAGCGAAGAATGAGGCGAGGTTGAAGAAGCTTCCTCAGCCGGACCTTCTTTCTTTCCTAAAAGGAGACCAGGAGCCTCTGAAGTCCCACCAGGTTGTTTTGACAAAGGGTTACCCATGGAGGTAACCCATCTTGAACCAGCGGCCAGGATGAAGCACATCCATCATCCAACGAGAAGGGAGAAGCCACCACAGCCATCCAAATCTCAACCGAAAGATTGGCTGAACCATCATGCAACGAGAAAACAAGAGACAGTCCCAAGGCTACTCGCTCTTTCTTCTCCCCCAACCAGTAAGTGATAGCTGTCCACCGCCTGATTCCTAAATTAACCAGTAGTCATGATGAGCAGTTTAATCAGAGATCTCATGATCATCCACTACACTATTCCCTAGGAGGACAATGACAAAGCATTGGTACTCTCACTTCTCAAGGCAAACCTTCGCTTCGAAAACTGAGAGTAGGGGGGCAACTGTTGGGGTATATCGGTCCATGTACGAACCGAACACCGATTTGGCTGACCGAAGACCTTTCCTCCGAACCAACAACTTTGGACCTAGAAAGATCAGGCCAACACGGGCAACCCAAGGCTCTCCACCGGCCTATGACATCCGAAGACAAGACCTTCGGATTATGTCTTCGGCCCTAATCGAAGACCAGGCTTCTCGTCAACGTCCGAAGACATTCTCTTCATTTCCTGCCGAAGACACGATCTCCGGCCCTTGGTAAACACCAAGTCCTCGACTCATGCTGAAGATAGGACCTCCGATCGAGAAGATCCAAAGATGGGGAGATTCCCGATTTAATTATGAGAATCTCCTTAAGCAGGGGAAATCTGAAGATAGGTCCACGATCTGTCCCAGATAGGCAACAATAACCAACAGTTACTATCGACTCTCTCCATGCCACGATCATGGCATGCAAATCCAGCTGCCACACCTTCGATCTGACTAAAACTGCTCAATGACAACCCATGATTGCCAATCATGGGGAGAAATTAACTCCCCGTAATCACTGGAAGAAGAATGGATCCGTAGGCCGGACGGCCCCTTATAAATTGCAGTAAGAGGAAATGCTCAAGAGGTATATACACACACACACACACTCTAAATTCAAAAAGCCTTTCCCTCTGCTTCTCAAGAATCTTCCCCATTCTGTGGCTAGGGCCCGCCTTTGACTTAGGCATCAGAGTGTCCCCAGCTGGAGCAACTCCGGTAAGGGACCTATTTTGCAGGTGAACCGGGGAGCAGTCCTATGGTGCAGTAGCTCCGATCGACCGAAACAGGGACTCCACACCAACAAGAAGGCTATCGAGAGCATGCCATGGCCGGCGGCATGGCAAGCGGTGGACGGTCATGGCTTGGCCGAACAGGGATGGAGCTTGGACGATCGATTCTTGGACGGCTCAGGAGGCAGCTAAAGTGAATGGCTAGTGGTGGTTTTGGCTTTGGGATCCTCCCTGGCAGCGATGAGAGTAGCGCCGATAAGTTTTCTGGCCACTGGAACCATGGAACAGCCATGGAGGAGGAGGAGGTGGCCGTAGCTTTTCCGGCCATTTTTCTAGCCAAAGGATGCTTCTCCAGCCGGTGGTGGAGGTGTCAGGAGCTTGGGCGACAGCGGGGGAATCTCTCTGGCTAATTTTGGCTCAAACGGAGGTCCGCGGTCCATGGCTCGGTTTCGTGGACCGTGATAGTGGCAGAAACGCGGTCCATGGGGTGATTCATAGACCGAGCGGCCGGTCCATGGTGGATCAGCTGCTTTAAACTTTGTGTTTCCCAGTTAATTCATTCAAAAATAAATTTTGATCATGTTTGAAGTCCGATTTGTGTGTGGATTATGCCGTCGGACTTATAAAATCGAGCTCTTGATGTTGGCGGTATTCATTTCTGGAAATGACTTATAAAAATATCAATTTTAAAAGAAACAATGATACTTTGATTATTAAATTAATACTTTTATATATACGTATAATGTAGTTATCACCTTGATATGCCATTTTATATATCTATTCATTGCTGATACATAAGTAAATAACTTAAAATGTGAATATCTAAGATGCTGATCATAAATATAATTCATTTAATGCTCTGATACATCAATTTGTGCTTTGATAAGATCATGTTCTAACTTTATGAGAAATTTGGTAAATAAATAACTCTAATATCTAGTCAATTTGAAAGATCAGTTACCTTATAGTACCAACATTCATAATCAAGATCCAATACTTTGATACCTTAAGCTTCTATGCTTATATACTCAGAGCTTTGTCATCATTAAAAGGAAAGATTGTTGGCTCTTGCCTTGATTTTGATAAATAGCAAAATATTTGAGATGTGATACGGTTGTATTTGCTGACGTGGAGTCATCTAGACACCGGCTATCAGCTGGCAGGTGGAGGTACCACCTGAGCATGGCGCCCAAGCGATGAGCCGAAGTGAGCCCCCCTACCGAGGTCAACTCCCGGTCGGAGTCGAGCTCATACTACCATCAATTGAAGGAAGGAGGACGATAGAGATTTAAATCATGGTGGGAAAGGGAGTTGTTTTCATCAAGACCCTACCACTGGGATGATATGATTGACAGGTCGTGGCCCGCCACCTGAGGCCTATGGAGGGAGACTCTCGCCGAAGCACCAGGATCCCCTTAGGCCCCGGTTTACACCAATCAGGAAGGAACGCCCCATTCAAGGCGCAGCGCCCCTCAACCTACCGTCTGCATCACCCACAAGAAGAAGGTCATGCCAAGGTTTCAAATCCTGGGACAGTCATGAAAGAAAAGTACCCTAAAAGCCAATCTTTGTAAGGGCATTTTTGTAATCTTCCAACTCTTGTATAATATTATTATATTAATGAAGGCATTTTATTTCATCATATTGCTATGTCTTATTTAAAGATTATGATAAATCCCATAGGTTAGGACAAATGGAATTAGGGTTATTGATGCGGGACAAATAAAAAAACATGTAATTAATTTTAATTAATTTTTTTTATATATTTTTAGATTTTAAAGGAGAGCTCAAAGGAAATAATAAAGGAAACTAATAAGTCTATTACCCGCATAAGTAAACCTAAAAAGCAATTAAAAAGCAGGACCTGGTGGTTGAGAAACCACCGAAACTAGGATTAACCTTCAACAAGTCAGAAACTAAAGAGGGGGAATAGGTTTTAATTTACCAACGAAGATTGTTTCTCCAGATCTAATAGGATTCTCAAGATCTTCATGGCAGGGTTTCCAAATCTCGCTTTCGGGCTCCGATTTTCCATACAATGCCGGTTTCGAGGCAAGAATACTAGATCTAGATCCTTGATCACCTGCAAAACACTCAGCAAAGGAAAATAGGGTTAAAAAGCAGTAAGAAAAGGGAAAGGAAAGAAGGGAAAGGGTTAGAAGTAATGGATGGATCATCTCATCGGATGGATAAGTAGGGCCTCACACCCCACAATATTCCAAAGGAACAAAGGAAGGGCCTCACATCTCACAATGCATACAGCAAAGAAAAATTTTGGCAGAATTTCTCTGTATTTCACTAATAATTCATGAATTACAAGGGGGCTGGTAAGGTATTTATAGAGCCCCAACTAGTGAAGTAAGGGACTCAGATACAAGACTTTTGTTCCCTTTGAACAACAACTTTGGAATTTTGATACAAGTAGCCTGGACTCCTGCTTGATGGATTGACTGGAACTCCTATCCAAAGTTGGTGCCAAGATAGAGATGGTGATGAGCTTTGATGAAGGGCCACGATTGCTTCCTTGGTTGGTCATGATGGGTGGATTCAGGAGTCTTGATAATGTGGCCTTCTGCAGGTGCATGGACTCTTTAGTTTGGATTGGAGAAGACTCAAGAGTTCTGATGAAACTCTTGAGTTCTTAAAGCTTGAGCAACTAGCAACTTGTTTGAGTGAAATGCTAGGTGTAGAAACCCTTGGACCTCCAACACTTGGTGAGCAAATAACTTGGAACTCCCTTTGAAGTTGGCGACAAGAAGGAACTGTAATTTGGCTGACTACTTTGCTTTTAGCATGAATTAGCTTGAATGGAGGGGTGCCAAAGATGTGAGTCCTTCACACTTGAAAGGGATATGCCCTACAAGCCAATCTATATTGTATCTCCCAAACCATTGTAATTGACAATTTTCTAAATAAAGGCATTATTTTTCATCATACGCTGTTTTTATATTATATGATGAACCCCATAGATTAGGGCTATGATTTTAGGGTTATGATGAGATCATACCAGTGAGACCTAAAATCTTAAAACCTTAATCTAAAGTAATCCTAGTCAAAGGAACCCTGAGTAGGGGATCAGGGTTTTTCCGGTAAGACTAGCACATCCCAAGTATACTGGAAAGGGTGACTGCTCTCACAGTCACTTGTGTATGACACTAATACTGGGATGTGGGTGCTCATTGGAGAATGAGTTCACTGATATGATCCAACTTAAGAACATCTAATGGAGTCTTAGCTACATGTCAATAGAAGGTTCTCATAGTGGGAGTGGTACAAGTAATCCTTTGACCTGAGACTGCCATAAGTACCTTATGTACATGAACCCATGCTTTGGTTCAATCCTAATCATGACACTAAGTCATGCACAGGATTGATACTGGGAATGGTGAATTGGATATGAAGGTAATGAGTAGGTCAACAAGGAATCGATCACTCTTGGTAAGAGGAGATTGCATCCAGCTAGTTAATAATTAGATGATGATTCAGGGAATCTTTGATCAAAGTAAAGATATTAGAGATGGTTTCTAATATCAAGATAATTGAATCATCAATGTAAGATTGAGCTAGAAATAAATATAATATTGGATTTGACATATATCCATATCCATAGTTATATTTTGGGTGCAGGCTGATCGAAAGATTTAATTGTACGGTAACTCTCTACTGAAGGGTAATTTTGGTATTTCACCAGAATTTCCATATCTTCCGGGTAGACATGACATGTTGCTAGACGTCAATCTTGTCTTGTGGGTTGATCAAATTCAAAGATCATTTATTAGGAAGAGTCCTAATTGATCAAATTGGGTAAGCCCGGTCCTAAATCGATTAGAAAGAGTTCTAATCAAATTAGGTCAACTTGTATTCGAACCCACTGCTGGCTAGATGTGGAACCCAATGGGTCACACACTTAAGAGGATTGATCAAGAGTTTAATTTGGAATTAAATCATCTTTGCAGGATAACACTCTAGCAGGTGTTGCAAACCCTAGCTTCTATTCGAATCGGATTCGAATTTGGGTTCCGGATTGGTTCAAATTGGGTTCTAATTGGACCTAATTAGACCTTAATTGTGAAAATTGGGATTATGGCTAACCCTAATGGCTAGCCATGTAACTAGGCTAGCTTCCCCACCCGCCCCTTTTCATTTTCATGCCAAATACCAAGAGTCCATGCGCTTATGGACTCTTGGCGCGCCATTTGGAAGAGTCCATGGCGCATGGACTCTTGGCACGCCCTGCTTAATTCTCTGATGAATTAAGATGGGGCGGCCTCCTTTCTTAATAATTAGCGCACCACTTGTCCCCCCTTGGATGGGAATCCAACGGCTGATGGGATTTTAAGAAAGAAGGAAGGCGCTGACTCTTCCCGGTTGCGCGAAACAACGTCTCTTCGGAGACCGAAACATCGCGATTCCTTTCTTCTGAAATTTCATGACTTTTCTTTTAGGAAAAGTCGTGAGATTTAATCTGGAAGGGCGTGAGAAGGAGGGAAGGGGGCGTGAGAAATAGGGAAGGGGTGTGAGATAAAATGGAATGGTGTTTATGGAGAGTTGTGAAGACATCTCTTTGTAATCTATTTAAGGAACAAAGGTCTCGGGTGTTGGACTAATGTACGACAGAGGTTTTATTTTTCTTTTCTTTCCAGGAAACTGATTCCTCCTTAGCTTGTTTAGGACACAGAGAGTTTCCCTCTTACAGAGTTCTCTTCTCTATTGAAACTCAAGTCCAAAATAAGAGATAGGAAGATCTCTCGATCGGTAAAAGAAAAGAACTACTACTCTGTTTCTATTTCCTTTTACTTTAAGACATTAGTGTCTTAAATCCTTCTCCTCCTTCAAGACAAGAGTTTTATTCTTAGGACAAGGTCTTAAGAAAGGGAGAGGAAGAAGAAAGAAAGGAAGTAAGGAGCCCCTACCATGGAGTTTTAAAGCCATAGTCCTCTTGAGTTCTAGGATAAGAATTCAAGTGGAGGAATTTTGAAGAAGCTAGCATCTTGATCAATCATCTTGTGGATCACCATTGGAGGGTGGACATTTGGACGCCTGGTGAAATCAAAAGGGGCATTCAACACCAAGTTTTGATTCTACATCAAAATTGGATTTAGCGTTAACAGGTTGGTGCCCTAATTCTAACATTGTGAGTTTGTATATTTATTATATGTTTTAATCCTGAATAAGGAGATCTTGGCTAAGGGATTATGGTGCAAATTTCATCATTTTGAAATTACACTTCCGCTGCGGTGCACCGGATTCCCAACAACACTTACTCCTCTTAAAAATATGAGGTGCTAATTAATCTTCTCTTCATGGGCCGACCAACTGTGGGGATGTCTTGATTTTGTGGCATGTCCAAACACAAGTGATATGGCATGTGTTCTTGTCCTAAAATAAAATGTCCAAATGGTGTAGTCCCAATATCATGTGTTGATGTCCAAATCCTTGAAAATGTGGCACCAAGAAGAGATTGTGACTTGGGCTAGCACATGGGTGTCTTGAGTCTTCAATTGGGTGCACATGGGATGCTGTCTGGGTCCCCTCTTGTAATCAGGACTCAATGACTCAACTAATTATAAGGACTCAATGAATAATTAACCAACTGATAATTAATTGAACCAACCATACTTAATTAGGTTTTCAAAATAAAAACCTAATTAAAGTTGGTAAAAAGGCCTAATTAAATTGGACCACTAAGATCTTAATTGGGTAATTAGGGTTTGACTCAATTAAGATTTTGACTCAACCAAGTAAAAAGGGTTTTATCCCAAAATAAACAAAACCCTAATTTCAGTTGGTAAAAAGGGTTTACTCTAACTAAACCAAAATAACAAAATTTAAACTAAATATTTACAAGATAAATAGGGTTTGGGTTCAGGGTTTTACTCACTGGTGATCCACAAAGATGTGGGTTCAACCTGTCGATTTCTTTTAGCCCTGGTGCCCGCACCAACTCTTCCCAGATGGGAGGAACTTGACCCTGTCGAGTATGGGTCAATTCCACTGTTACAATATTCTAGTAAGTCAGAGGCAACTCTTTGCAAGTCCTCTCTACTGATCCAAGAATCATCAAACTTAGGTCGCCCTTGCCATCGAACTAGATACCGCTGGTAATCTTTGCTCCGGGTAGCGATGATCATGTGATCCAAGATCTGTTCGATCATGTCTATCCGAGCTAGTGGTATGGCAGGTGGACACACTTGGGGTTGGTTCACTCTCAAGGACATTATTATGCCCAAATGGCTCACTAGGAATCAACGTTGGTTCCCTATACTCGATAAGCTCTGAAATGTTGAAGGTATTGCTAATGCCTAGTTCATGTGGCAACTCGAGCCCATAGGCATTATATCCTATTTTTTTAATCACTTTGTAAGGTCCACTACTACGGGCATGTAACTTCTTCATGGTTCCAGGTGGGAACCATTCAGGTCATAGTTTAACCATTACAAAGTCTCCTTCAGTGTATTCTTTGAGTCTTCTTTTTGTATTAGCCATATGTGTATAAGTATCATTGCTTTCATTAATTTTTTGACTTATTTCTTTATGCAACTCTCTAACTTGTTCAGCAAATGACTCAGCAGATTCTGAAATGTGATCATGCATGGGTAAAGGAATAAGATCTAGAGGTTTTCTAGGTTTGTATCCATGTACATCTCAAAAGGTCTTTTCCCGGTAGACTTATTTACTGAGCTATTATATGCGAATTCAGCTCTAGGCAGTAATAGGTCCCAATTGGCAGTATGTTCTCCTGCTAAACTTCTTAATAAGTTTCCTAAACTATGATTCACAACCTCGATCTGGCCATTAGTTTGAGGATGATAAGCTGTAGAAAATTTAAGTTTGTTACTAATAAATACCAGAGTGTCTTCCAAAAATAACTAGTGAATCGTATGTCCCTGTCTGATACTATGGTCTAAGGTAAACCATGCAATCTAACTACATTCAAAAATATCTTGGCTACTTTAGAAGCATCATAGGTTTTGGAACAAAGCTAGATATGTGCCATCTTTGAAAACCTATCGACCACTACAAATATAGAATTATTCTTCCTTAGGGTCTTAGGTAATCCAAGAACAAAGTCCATGCTAAGGTCTTGCCATGGACAATGCGGTATAGGAAGAGGGGTGTATAAGCCAGTGTTCTACTTTTGCTATTTTGCAATAGCACAAGTTCGACATCTAGCTACTATTTGAGCAACATTCCTCTTAAGATTCGGCCAATAAAATTGGTCTTCTAGAGCTAAAATTGTCTTATTTCAATCGAAGTCTCCAGCTAACCCTCCAGCATGTGTTTCCCAATTCAAGAAGTCTCTAAGCGAAGTGTTTGGAATACATAGCTTACTCTCCCTAAAGAGGTATCCATCTTAAATTGTATACTCACTATATGAACTAGTCGGTCCTTGCATAACTACCTTATAAATTTCTCCAAAATCATTATAGTTTTCATATTCATCCTTCAATTTCTCAATTCTAACTGCTCTAGTACTAACATAATTCAAGAGCATAAATATCCTACTTAATGCGTCAGCAACTTTATTATCAGTACCCGATTGATGTCTTAAAATAAAAGTGTAGGCCTGAATATATTCAACCCATTTTCCATGCCAGCATTCAATTTCTTATGCGAGTTAAGGAACCTAAGAGCTTCATGATCAGAATATAATACGAATTCTTATGGTAGTAAATAGTGTCTCCAATACCTAAGTGCTTGAACCACCGCACACAATTTCTAATCATAAGTTGAATATTTCAATTTAGCATCATTTAGTTTCTCGCTAAAGAATGCAACCGGGTGATTTTCTTGACTTAAGACTCCTCCAATTCCTACCCTTGAGGTGTCACAAGCAACCTTGAAAACTTTCAAAAAATCGGGTAGCCTTAGAATTGGGGCTTGGGTCATTCTATTCTTAATCTCTTCAAAAGCCCTATTGGCTTCCTTTGACCAGTTAAATGCTCCTTTCTTCATACAATCTATAATAGGTGCAACTATCATATTAAACCCTCGAATAAATCTCCTATACAAAATACTAATCCATGAAAACTTCGTACATAATGAACATTCTTAGGGATAAGCCACTCAACTATAGATTCGATTTTCTCAGGGTCTGCCGATACTCCTTCGGCAGTTACTACAAAACCTAGGAAAATAATTCTTGGAGTCATAAAAATACATTTCTTTAAATTCACATAAAGATTATCTCCTCTAAGTACTTGACAAACTTGCTGAAGATGGTCTAAGTGATCCTTCTTATTCTTACTATATATGAGGATATCATCAAAATATACTATCACAAATTTTCCAATAAATGATTTCAATACTTGAGTCATGATCCTCATAAAAGTGCTAGGTGCGTTCGATAAACCAAAAGGCATCACTAACCATTCATACAAGCCATCATTGGTCTTAAATGTAGTCTTCCATTCATTTCCTGGCCTAATTCTAACTTGATGATAGCCACTCTTAAGATCTATTTTTGAAAATATGGTAGCACCAGCCATCGTGTGTAATATGTCATCAAGTCGGGGTATTGGAAACCTATACTTTACTGTAATCTTGTTGATGGCTCTACTGTTGACACACATTCTCCAAGTGCCATCCTTCTTGGGAGTCAAAAGTGCTAGAACGGCACAAGGACTTAAGCTTTCTCTTATGAATCCTTTTCTAAGAAGACCTCAACTTGCCTATGTAACTCCTTATGCTCAGTAGGATTCATCCTATAATGAGATAAATTTGGCAAGGTAGCTTCTGGGACTAAGTCTATAGCATGTTGTATGTCCCTTAATAGAGGTAAACAATCAGGGAGGTCTTTTGGAAATACGTCTTCAAATTCTTTAAGAAAATCTAAAATTTCCTTAGGATGTTATTTCAAAGGTTCATCACGAACTCCTTTTGCAGTCAGCATCCATACTGTTGAACCTTTAGTGATTTCATGTTCTATTTCCTTAGCAATAATTAGGTTCAATCTAGGTTCTTTCTCCTTTAAATGACTAAACCCTCTTTTAGTATTGTCTTTGGGTTGGGTCGAGTTGATCATAATTCTCTTTTCATGGTGTTTGAATGCACTCGAATTAGATCGGCCAAAGAGGGTTGCATGATGATCAAATAACCACGGTCTACCTAGTATGATACTACTAACCCCCATTGGAATCATGTCACACCAAACCTTTTCTTAGTATGATTGAATTTGGACTAGGACCTGGCATTGTAACCTAATAGGAATTGATGTAGCATCAATCCATGATATCTTATATGGGCTAGGATGTGTAACTATGGATAAGCCTAAGCTCTTAACGACATTAGTAGATATTGCATTCACACAACTCCCACTATCTATAATAATTTTGCACACTTTATCTCCTAGCTTAATAAAGGTTTGAAAAATATTCGTCCTACGCCAGTCCTCATTCTTCTTAATTTGAGCCAGAATATACCTAACTACACCTAGTAGGTCAGATGACTATATGGGCTCTTCATCTCCTTCATACTCTTCTACCAAGTCTTCTTCCACTTCATAAATTTCCTCTTCAAATACTTCCACATCCTCGACATTTTCTTCCTCACATTCACCTATATGCAATGTTCGCACGGGACAATCAGCAGCAAAATGACCTGTTTTACGGCACTTAAAACATATTGCATTTTTATTTTGATCTCTAAGGACCATAGGTGCCTTTCCTTTATCTTCCTTATGAACTGGTTGAGAAGTAGGATTTGGCCGGCTAGGTGGAAATCGATTAGGGCTAGGTCTAGTTTCATGGGTATTAAACCTATTGGACTCAGGTCTACAAGTGACAGGTCTCCTCTAGAATCGTTCACAATCCCTAGCAATCTGGTAAGCCTGTTCCAAATCATTAACTTCCCTTAAGAAGAACTCCCTCTGGATATCCTCATGTAAACTAGCTCTAAGCCTTGATAGGGTGACAGCTTCGAACTCAACTACACTATACCTCATAACGAACTCATCAAATTTGGCAATATAATTAGCTACCAGTTTATTTCCTTGAGTCAATTTTTGCAATTGGTCTAATAATTTTTGTTCATATGAGAATGGTAGGTATTTCTCCCTAAACTTTACCTTCATGGCTCGCCATGTACCTATAGGTAGGTCAACTCTCTATCGGTTCAGTCGTTCTACATTTTCTCAATACAATCTAGCTTGTCAGACTAGCCTAAGCTTGGCAAATTTGACTTTTCTTTCCTCCGACATTTCGTACCACTCAAAGTATTGATCTGTATCACTTTTCCAATCTGTATAGACCTTAGGATCTAAATTACCCTCAAATGTGGGTGCATCTAATCGAATGCTCTTAAGAATCCTTTCTTCCTGGTCATTCACATCAAGGGTATACTGCCTAGGGATTGGGTCAGGAGTATTGTCCCTATGTTGGGATTGGGTCAGGAGTATTGTCCCTATGTTAGGCTCTTGGACCTGGGTAAGCAGGTTCTCTATATTGACCTCTTAGATCTAGGGGAGTGAGTTGGGCTCGAGGAATTTAGGGAATGGGTCTAGGTGTCTCAGAGCTTTGACCTAGAGGAGTGGGTCGAGGGGTTTCAGAACTTTGACCTAGGTGAATGGGTCTAGGTGTTTCAGGATCTGATCTAATCATATGGGATTCTTCAAGATTACCTATCCTCTCTTCCACTTGGTCAAACCTTGTAGTAAGCTGAGTAAGTTGATCAATTATTATCCTTAAATGATTTTCCATATTAGGGTCCACGGGTGGATTGTGTTGGGTTTGAGCAGGCTGATAGGGTGTGCCTGACCTAGTTGTCATGCAATGCAATTACACAGAACTCAACTCGGACTTGGGTTTCCTAGACCTAGAGCTCAAGTAGAATGGGTCAACTTAAATTACAGCCAATTCAATAATTACGCTGTCCACTGGCCAGGTAATAGGTGGGGTCGTGGGAGGCTCCCCTTGCTCTCGCATGGTCCTAATTAAAAATCACAAGACTGCTTAGGGCGTTTGCCTCTGGACCTCTAGCCTTAGACACTATGTTCAAGTGATAATCAGAGGATTGGGTGCACTAGCTTACACACAATACTTAAAACCCGACCTGTTGGTGTCCCTGCTCACTAGAGCAATTAAGTCTAATTAATTTTAATTAGGGCTAGGACAGATGCAAAGGTGGTGATTGTGGGCTAAGGAAGGGTAATGAAACCCTCCCTTATGTAGATATTGAGTGCCCTTAAGATTAGCTTTAGATGATGCACACACAAGATGAAACCATAGATGCAATCAAACAAAAATGATTAAAATAATAGAAAAATAAAATTAATTATTTTTTTTTTTTTATTCTGTTGTTTTATAGCAGAGATATAGTTTGCAGAAAAAAACCTAAGATGTAAAATATGCAAGATTTATGCAAAAAGAATCCTAAACTAGAATTGCTGAAATTCAGAATAGAATGTTCTCAGGCAATATTCTAGTGAGAAGGAAATCTACAAATCACAATAATTCATGAGAAGAATTTGAAAAATACTTTCAATTATGATGGATTTAACAAAATAAGAATTAGGTAATTCTGAGTTGTCTACACATAGAAACAATTAAAACAACAGAGCATGTACTAAGATGGCTGAGATGCAGAAATTAAAACCTAGATATAGAAATTAAAAATCTAAAAAATACCTATCTCTTCATTTTCTTCTTCAAGGATCGATTCACAGCAGCACCCCTACATGCCATAGGAAATCCCCTTTGAATGGAAAGTGAGGGTCTTGCAGCCCTACTTTTTTCTATGACCGGAAGACCATGGTGAAACACCCGATCCGAGTACTTAAAGAGAACTAAGTCGACACAAGAGAGATTAAACCCTAGTTTAACCTGCTCTGATATAAAAACTGATGTGGGACAAATAAAAAAATAGTAATTAATTTTAATTAATTATTTTATATATATTTTTAGATTTTAAAGGAGAGCTCAAAGGAAATAGTAAAAGAAACTAATAAGTCTATTACCCGCATAAATAAACCTAAAAAGCAATTAAAAAGCAGGACCTGGTGGTTGAGAAACCATCGAAACTAGGATTAACCTTCAACAAGTCAGAAACTAAAGAGGGGGAATAGGTTTTAATTTACCAACAAAGATCATTTCTCCAGATCTGATTGGACTCTCAAGATCTTCATGGTAGGGTTTCCAGATCTCGCTTCCGGGCTCCGATTTTCCTTATGATACCGGTTTCAAGGCAAGAGCACCAAATCTAGATCCTTGATCACCTGCAAAACACTCAGCAAAGGAAAATAAGGTTAAAAAGTAGTAAGAAAAGGAAAAGAAAATAAGGGAAAGGGTTAGAAGTAATGGATGGATCTTCTCGTCAGATGGATAAGTAGGGCCTCACACCCTGTGATGTTCCAAAAGAATAAAGGAAAGGCCTCACACCCTGCGATGCACACAGCAAAGAAAAATTTTGGCAGAATTTCTCTGTATTTCAGTAATAATTCATGAATTACAAAGGGACTGGTAAAGTATTTATAGAGCCCCAACCAGTGAAGTAAGAGACTCAGATACAAAACTTTGGTTCCCTTTTAACTACAACTCTAGAATTTTGATACAAGTAGCCTGGACTGTTGCTTGAAGGATTGACTGGGACTCCTATCCAAAGTTGGTGCCAAGATGGAGATGGTGATGAGCTTTGATGAAGGTTCATAATTGCTTCCTTGGTTGGTCATGATGGGTGGACTCAGGAGTCTTGATAATGTAGCCTTCTGCAGGTGCATGGACTCTTCAGTTTGGATTGGAGAAAACTCAAGAATTCTGATGAAACTCTTGAGTTCTTGAAGCTTGAGCAACTAGCAACTTGTTTGACTGAAATGCTAGGAGTAGAAATCCTTGGACCTCCAACAATTGGTGAGCAAATAACTTGAAACTCCCTTTGAAGTTAGCGACAAGAAGGAAGTGGAATTTGGCTGACTACTTTGCTTTTGGCATGAATTAGCTTGAATGGAGGGGTGCCAAAGATGAGAGTCCTTCACACTTACTCCTCTTAAAACTATGAGGCACTAATTAATCTTCTCTTCATGGGCCGACCAAAGGAGGTTACATTGTGGGGATGTCTTTATTTTGTGGCATGTCCAAACACAAGTGATATGGCATGTGTTCTTGTCCCAAAATAAAATGTCCAAATGGTGTTGTCCCAATGTCATGTGTTGATGTCCAAATCCTTGAAAATGTGGCACCAAGAAGAGGTTGTGACTTGGGATAGCACATGGGTTGTCTTGAATCTTCAATTAGGTGCACATGGGATGCTGTCTGGGTCCCCTCTTGTAATACAGGACTCAATGACTCAACTAACTATAAGGACTCAATGAATAATTAACCAACTGATAACTAATTGAACAACCATACTTAATTAGGCTTCCAAAATAAAAACCCAATTAAAGTTGGTAAAAAGGGCTAATTAAATTGGACCACTAAGATCTTAATTGGGTAATTAGGGTTTGATTCAATTGAGGTTTCGACTCAACCTGGTAAAAAGGGTTTTATCCTAAAATAAATAAAATCTTAATTTCAATTAGCAAAAAGGGTTTACTCTAACTAAACCAAAATAACAAAATTTAAACTAAATATTTACATAATAAATAGGGTTTGGGTTCAAGGTTTTACTCATAGGTGATCCATCGGGATGTGGGTTCAACCTATCAATTTCTTTTAGCCCTGGTGCCCATACCAGTTATGATGGAAATCATAATAGTGAGACATAAGTTTCCATAAACCATAATCTAAAATGTTCCTAGTCGATGGACCATCGGTTTAGGGATCGATAAGTCCAGAAAGACTAGCTTATCCTATGTACGTTCGGTTAAGAGGGTGGTTGGTCTCACAGCCACTTGTGTAGAGACACTAATATAAGGATAAGGGTGCTCATTAATATATGAGTTCACTGAACTAATTCGCACCGAGACTATCTTATGGAAGTCTTACTACTTGTCAAAAGATAGTTCTCATAGTAGGAGTTGTGCAAGTGATCTATAGACTTGAGATCACCATGGTTCCTTATGCACACTAAGCCATGTTTTATCATACTCATTCATAACATTAAGTTATGTATGGGATGTTCTCGGATATGGTGGAAGGTGTATGAAGGATATGAGTGGACCAACAAGGAATTGATCATTCCTAGTAAGAGAAATAGTTATCGCAAGTAATCTCTTCGATTGATGACTCAGGGAGTCTTTGATCAAAGTATGATGAGATTAGAAGTGATTTCTAATCAGTCATCAGTAGAGTCCTCATTATTGAATCGAGGTTCAAAATGACTAAGTGTTAGGGTTTGAAATTTATCCATACCCAACACTTAATCGGGATAATGGGAGATCGAAAGATTGAATTCCACGGTAACTTTCTACTAAAGGATATTTTGATACTTTTTATCAAATTTTTCATCTTTCAGGTAGGCATGACACATTGCTAGATGTCAATCATGTCTTGTAGGTTTTTCACAAACCAATTGGATTGGTTTCATGAGTCAATTCAATGGATAGTTCGAATGGTAACTTAGGTCAGCTAAATTTGACCTATTAGGTCAATCGGGTTCGTTTGGTTCGAATCGGCTTGAACCTAGACTTACTACTGGCTAGATGTGAAACCCAAAGGGTTACACACATTAGGGAGTTGATCAAGGAAGTCAATCATAATTTAATTAGGGTCATGGGATCCTTATAGGTTAGCTAGATTGCACACTAGCATGTATAGGCTAACCCAATTCGTAACCTAGTTGATTTGGGTCCAGTTGCTTGCTAATTAAATTAACCAATTTAAGAGAGACTTAAATTGGGTTGTGTCTTAATTAAGACAACATATTTTTCCTAATTTAATTTGGACATGTAAAACCACTTGGACAAGAGTCCAAGTCGGCATGGACTCTTGGGTGCGTATTTGCACGCATCAAGGAGAGAAAGTGCATAAAGGACCAAGAGTCCTTCTACAAATAAATCACTGATGCTGATTCAAGTGGGCCCCCTTTTTGGCTCTAATCCCATGCCTCTTGGGAATTATTTGACTGGTCAAACAAGTGGTTTTGGCATAAAAAAAATGAGTGGAAGGAAACCATGCGCACGAAGGGACGCGACCCTTCATTTGGTGCGCTATTTGGAAGCAGAGTCCTTCTACTTTAGGACTCTTCACTTCTTTCGACTTTTGCAAATTGAAGAGATTCTTCTTGGCCTCCTAATGACCGGTACTTGCCATGTGGCAAGTGGAAAATTTATCTAGATAGCAGAAGGGACACAGATATATGCCTAGGCTCATAAAGAGACTTATCAAGATAAGATAATTCAACCGAATGACTTCTCTTCATTCTTGAAAAATCTTATCTGATAAGTTAATGAATGGGCATATCACACCCCCTTCCTTACTTTATAAATAGGCATGGTATTCTGATGTTTCATAATGACTTTTCCATCGAAAGAAATACCGTCTGAGTTTCTCTCTCCCTCCCCTTTAAGACAAAGCTTGTCTTTTTAAGACAAGGTTTTTTTCTTCTAAGACAAGCCTTGTTTTTAAGACAAGAGCCTAGTGTGAGAAATTGGAGGGGTATCCTAGTTCCAAGAGAGGATTTAGAGAGTGCTTAGAGTGCCCTGCAGGAGGGTAGGGCATCCAGCAAAGGAGAAAGTCCAAAAGGCTATCAGAAAGTGTCCCAGTCAAGCAAGCAACTATCATAGGAGTTCTTCCTTGGGCCAATTCCTGTGTAGATCACCATTGGAGGGCTTGCACTTGTGAGCCTAGTAGAAAGAAGTGGGAATCAGTATTCCAGGTATTCTTCATAACCCTAATTTAGTGACTTATTGATTGTAGTAAATAAGGGGATCATGGGTTTAGGGTTTCTAGCCGATTAGGATTTTCAAGTATAAAATTTTGAAATCCAATGTTTTATTGTGCTATAAGATCCTATAGAAACCTCTCAATGGTATTAGAGCAACCCTTATTTCATTCAATTAATGGTCAAATGAATGATCAAATGCTTATGAGATAGTTAGTTTGATCATATATTTTGATGCATGCCAATAATTAGGGTTCAGTAAAATGTTGCATGATTATGTATGGTAATCATAGTATGATGCTTGCCATTGGTTAGGGGCTGTTATACTTAAACCTTAATCCATATTCAATAGTGAATACTATCGTGAATAGTTCATGTTATTATTTTTTAATATGATGCTATGCATGATGCTATTCAAATACATATTAGTAATATGTGTTATCCTAATAACTGCTTTAGATTGGGTTAGTCAACATGGCCGTCCGATCATAGGGGTCAAGTAAGGTTTAAAAGCCCTCTCTTCCATTCAATGGGGTCTCCTATGGCTGTAGGGGTGCTGCTGTGGCCATATCCCATGAACAAGTGAGGTAAATAGAGTGTTGTATAATCAGGCTATGATATGCATATTAAGGTAAATATGCTTGTTGTATTATCATGCTATGTTATGCATATTAAGGTTGATATGCAACTATTATACTTGTTGTTACAAACATAATAACATGATTATTTAGGATGTATATGAGACCATCAAAGCCCTCATTAAAATCATATTTAGTCATAGTATCAAATTAATCATGATGCAAAACTAATAAGGGTTTGATTAGCCAATTGGTGTCTAGGCAAGTGGTTCTAGGAAGGTAAAGGGATTGAGGTTTTTAATTAGTTCCGTTGTCTGACCTGGCCAATTCAATTGGCGTCTAAGAAAAGCAACGGGGAGACCCCCTCACCCTTTCCACTTACCTAGCCAATTTGGTCATATTTAGACCTTAACCTGGGAATGCTAATTGATTAAAGTATACTATAATTTGCCTTCCTTCATGCTAAGCCAAATTAATATCAAAACTATAGTAGGTTTGTTGTGTAACACAAGACCTGCTCGAGGGTTTGATATAAAATTTGTCTAGGTGCACTTAGTGCTTTATAGCATGATTGGAATTGTTGCTTTGTTGTGTAACACAAGGGCAACATTATTCAATCATGGCTATATAGAAATGAAGGGTCTGACTAAACTAAGACTTTATAGTTTGTTGTGTAACACAAGATTGTAAGTGTCTTAGAGGCAGTTTATTTGTTGAGAACTGCATGAGTTGCAATTGGAAAGGAAGTCCTACCTTTGAACTCATGAATGTTTGTTATGTAACATAAGCCACTCATAAGAAATTGGGATCTCAACCCCACTAAGGAAACCAGTAAGGTTTCAACCTTACCATAAGTTGAGGGTTATGATATTCGAATAAAATAGTGGGAGACATAATTAGATATAAAGTCCTTATCTAGTTACGAATGTCATCTTGAGTGGTCTGCTTATATTATTATTTAATTAAATGTAGGATTTATTATGGCTTTAAATTTGTCACACGGGGCATCTTAGATGCCAACAAGTTAATCGGTCCCAATTATGTGAACTGGTTGAGGAACCTAAGGATAGTACTGACTCAGGAAAAGCTTTCTTATATTCTAAATTATCCGAATCCTGAACCAATTGGAGAGGATGCATCCGAGGAGGAAATGTCACACATAAAATGTTGCAAAATGATAGTATAACTATCAGGTGATCATGTTAGCCTCGATGAGCAATGAGCTTCAAAGGCAACATGAAGGAATGGAACCTCAGTCCATATTGCTCAATTTAAAGGAGCTCTATAAAGAGCAAAGTAGGGCTGCTCGGTACTAGATATCGAAGCAGTTGTTCCATGCACGAATGAGTGAGGGTTCATCTGTACAAATCCATGTTTTGAAAATGATTGACTTAATCACCCGATTAGGTTAATTAGGGTTTGTAATGGATAGTGAACTCAATCAGGACTAGATCTTGCAATCACTCCTAGATTCCTTTTCTCAGTTTGTTCTTAATTATCATATGAACAAACTGAATATTTTTTTGCCTGAATTGCTGAACATGCTTAAGACAGCAGAAAGCCATTCAAAAGGAGATAAGGCTCATCTTCTTCTCATTAATGGGAAGAAGAAATAGGCAATAAAAAAGGTTTTGAAAAGGAAGTTCAACTATAAGAGGAGCATCCAGAAGAAGAAGAATGCCAAGAAGGTGTCAATGATGGAGCCTGTTTCCACTACGGCAAGCAAGGGCATTGGAAGAAGAATTGCAAGACATATCTTGCAAGTGTGATGCTAGATACAGGTGGAGCGTCTAAAGGTTTATATATGATACAAACTAATTTATCATTGAGTGCTTCCATTTCTAATTCATGGGTATTGGATACCGTATATGGGTCTCATATATGTAAATCTTTACAGGGACTCCATAGAATTAGAGGATTGAAAAAAGGTGATTTCAAACTACATTGAGCAAGTGGAGAAGCCATGTATGCTGAAGCTGTGGGCACCTATCTTCTACTATTACCTTCGGGTAATATTTTAAAGTTGGAAGAATGTTACTATGCACTGAATATTGTAAGAAATATTATATCAATACCCTTGTTATTACAACAAGGATTTGAAAAAATGTAAGGAGCAGTGGATGCTCTATTCTTCATAGCAATAAAATATTCAGACATGGTTATTTTATTAATGGTCTTCTAACATTAGAACTCAATGATGAAATATTACTTGTTGATAACAAAAAGAGAAAGAGAGAGAATGTCAAAATCACATTTCTCTGGCATTACCGGTTAGGTCATATAAGTGAGTCAAGGATAAACAAGTTAGTCAAAGATAATTAATTTGACCCTTATGATTTTCAATCATTAGGAACTTGTGAATCTTGACTTAAAGGTAAAATGACCAAGTCTCCATTCACTAGACATGGAGATAGGGCAACTGAGTTATTTGGTCTTGTGCATACTAATGTGTGTGGACCTATGACAACTCAGGCCAGAGGTGGATACTCTTACTTCATCATGTTTATCGATGACTTATCTAGGTTTGGTCATGTGTATCTATTGAAACACAAGTTTGAAGCCTTTGATAAGTTTAAAGAGTATCAAAGTATGGTTGAGAAACAAACTAGACATAGTATTAAAACTCTTTGTTCTGATCGAGGAGGTGAATACTTGTTTGGTTAGTTTTTAAACTATCTTAAGGACAAAGGCATAGTCTCTGAATGGTCCCCTCCTTATACACCCCAATTAAATGGTATGGCAGAAAGGAAAAATCATACCTTGTTAGACATGGTGAAGTCCATGATGAGCTTCATAGATATTTCCATTTCCTTCTTGGGACATGCCCTAGAAACTGCTACATATATTTTGAACATGGTACAATCAAAGTCAGTGACTAGCACTCCATATAAGTTATGGAATGGCAAAAGACCAAATCTTAAGTACTTTAAGATTTGGGGTTGCATGCTTATGTCAAGAATAATTTTGGACATAAGTTAAGTGCTAGGACTGATAAATGTAGTTCGTTGGTTATCCTAAAGAGGATGTTGGATACCACTTTTATCATACTACTAAACAAAAGGTATTTGCCATTAGACATGCTATATTCTTGGAACAAGAATTCATCTAAGAAAGAAGTAGTGAAACAACACTCGAACTAAGTGAAGTACAAAACCAACAACCTGAAGAGCCTTCGAATGAAATCCCTTAACCAGAAGTTCTTGTAGATTAGGAACAGTCACAGCACACACCTCCTCTCTGAAGGTCAAAGAGGGTGCGGGGAGCACCTTTCAGATATGGCTTTGTCATCGGGGATGACAATGAGGCCAGTATCATTTAGGATGATGATCCTGTGACCTATTTAGAAGTTGTCGAGAAAAAAGACTCCGACAAATGACTAAATGCCATGAAGTATGAAATGGACTCCTTGTATTCCAATCAGGTTTGGATCTTGGTAGATCCACCTAAAGGAATTAACCCAATAGGATGTAAATGGGTCTTCAAGAAGAAGATAGGAGCAGAGGTCAAGTAGAAACCTACAAGGCCAGACTGGTGGCAAAAGGTTTTAGACAAAAACATGGAATTAAGTATGATGAAACCTTTTCACCAGTAGCCATGCTCAAGTCCATTCAGATATTTCTTGCCATAGCAACATACCATGATTATGAAATCTGGCAGATGGATGTCAAGACTGCTTTCCTTAATGAAAATCTTGAGAAAGAAGTCTATATGACACAGCCATAGGGTTTTGTCTTAGGTGGGAGACCAAACCAAGTATGCAAGCTAAAGAAGTCCATTTATGGACTAAAACAAGCATCGAGGAGTTGGAACATCCGGTTTGATGAAATAATCAAGAAATTTGGTTTTATCAAGAATGTAGATGAACCATGTGTCTATAAGAAGACAAGTGGGAGTACACATATTCTCTTGGTGTTGTATGTTGATGACATACTAATCATTGGGAATGATATCCTTATATTACAATCGGTTAAAAAATTGCTATCATCAAAGTTTTCCATGAAGGATTTGAGAGAAGCTTCCTATATACTGGGTATAAAGATCTATAGAGATAGATCTAAAAGGATGCTAGGCTTATCCCAATCCAGGTACATTGACTTAGTGTTGAAGAGATTCAACATGGATGGAAGTAAGAGGGGTTACTTACCTATGAGTCAAGGCATACATCTCTCTAAGAAAATGTCTCCAAAGACATCAGAAGAAAGAGAGATGATGGCTATGATTCCTTATGCTTCGGCTATAGGATCAATTATGTATTCCATGCTCTATACCAGGCCTGATGTTGCTTATGCCTTAGGCATAGTAAGCAAGTTCCAGGCAGATCCAGAAGATGATCAATGGAAAGCTGTGAAAAATATTCTTAAGTACCTGAAAAGGACTAAAGATATTTTTCTTATATATGGAGGATCAGAATTGAAACTAGAAGGATACACGAATTTTAGTTTTCAATCAAATTTAGATGATAGTAAATCCATATCAGGGTATGTCTTCACCCTATATGGTGGTGCAGTGAATTGGAATAGTATAAATTAGCAAACCATAGCTGACTCAGTCACTAAGGCAAAATACATAGCTGCAAGTGAAGCCACGAAGGAAGCATCTAGATGAGGAAATTCATCATGGAATTGGGCGTGGTTCCTGAAATACAACAACCAGTGCCGTTATATTGTGATAACACTGGAGCTGTTGCACAAGCGAAGGAATCGAGGTCTCATTATAAGTCCAAGCATATCCTAAGACATTTCCACCTCATTCAAGAAATCATAAAAAGACAAGATGTTATCATCGAATGAGTTGATACTAAGAATAATATAGTAGACCCATTTACTAAAGCACTACCTCAGCAAAAATTTGATCGTCACTTAGATTGTATGGGTGTAAAGTACAAGGGTGATTGGCTTTAGTGCAACTGGGAGATTGAAAGAAAAGTGCCCAAAAAGCCAATATTTATAAGGGTATTTTTGTAATCTTCCAACTCTTGTATGACATTATTATATTAATGAAGGCATTTTATTTCATCATATTGATGTGTCTTATTTAAAGATTATGAAGAACCCCATAAGTTATGGCAAATGGAATTAGGGTTATGATGGAAATCATAACAGAGAGATCTAAGTTCCTATAAACCATAATCTAAAATGTTCCTAGTCGATGGACCATCGGTTCGGGGATCTATAAGTCCGAAAAGACTAGCTTATCCTAGGTATACTCGGTTGAGAGGTTGGTTGGTCTCACAGCCACTTGTGTAGAGACACTAATACAAGGATAACGGTGCTCATTAGGATATGAGTTCACTAAACTGATATACACCGAGACTATCTTATGGAAGTCTTACTACTTGTCAAAAGATAGTTCTCATAGTAGGAGTTGTGCAAGTGATCTTTAGACATGAGGTCACCATGGTTTCTTATGCACACTAAGCAATGTTTTGGTTCATACTCATTCATGACATTAAATCATGTACGGGATATGGTGGAAGGTGTATGAAGAATATGAGTGGACCAATAAGGAATCGATCATTCCTAGTAAAATGAATAGTCATCCCAAGTAATCTTATGCGGGATGATCCTAGGACTACCATGATTACAGGAAAATGGAAACTAATTTTTTTGTAATTTTTTTAGAATTTTAATTTGTAGGCTAATAACCCGAAAGCAAGTAAAGAATTGCAAGCAAACCTGTATTGAAAGAAACTATCATACCGGCAAAAGACTCTTGCAGAAAAATAAAAGATAGGATCCCGAGAAATGAGAAACCCCTGATTTAGAATAGTGTAACTTCAACCAATCAAAAATTAGGAGGGGGAAGGTTTGTACCAGGCAGACATTGAAGATCCACTTGATGAAGATTTCTCTCAGCACTCTAGATGGCACTTGGAAGACAAGCCTTTGGTTTCCTGAATCAGAAGGCAATCTAGATCGATCCTGAAGGCAAAGAAAGCCTCCTCTAGGGAGGGGAAATACCTCAGGGATCCTGCAAGTATCAGAGGTTAAGCAAGAAATAGGTAATCAAAGAAAACAAAACAAGATGTAAAGACGAAGAAAGAAACTAGGGTTTAGGATGCTTGCGGCCTGGAAAAGAAGGAGGCTCTTAGCAGGGGTAGCCCTGGGCTTCTTCTCAAGGATGAAGGCTAATGCTTGAGGCCTGGAAGGATGCTTGGGCATGGAGAGATCAAGGAAACAGGGGTTTGACCAGGCACAAAAACAAACACAAGAAAAAAATAACACCAGAACTTGAGATAAATTTTAACCAGTATTTAATTTTATGAAAAGATTAATTAATTACAAGAGGAAGAGGGGTGGGGTATTTATAGAGTTCCAATGCCCTCTCCTAGATAGGATACAAGTTCTCTCCTAGTTAGGTTAGAATTATAAGTTTTAAACAACTTAGGAAGAACAATCCTAACTAGGCTAGGAAAGAATATACCCTGTTGACCTAGTCTTCTCCCTCCCTCCTTGGATTGGTCAAAGCTCTTGGAAACTCCTTGAATTTGGTGTGGACCTCTTGGGCTACAGCAAGGGGCATCCTCCAAGGGCTTGGTGCATGGGCCCTGGAAGCTGGAGCGCCCTAGCATCAGCATATTCCATAGTATCAGCATATTCCTTGGAATCTTGGTTCTGGGGCTTATGGGCTTGACTCTTGGGCTTGGGATCTCTTGGCCTGGGGTGCTGGCATATCCCTAGAATCATGAGGTGCCCTGGTCTAGAAATATTCTGGAGCATCCGAAGGGTATCAAAGTATTTGGAGGGCATATAGAAGGAATCTTGGACCCTGGGATAGCAAACAAGGTCCAATAAGCTGATGTGAAGGCCTTTGGCTCCTGGATGAGGCCTGGTGGAACTCCAAAACTATGTAACCTCTTTTCCTGTACAAAAATTGGACTGGTACTGGACTAATACACAAGTACAAGACTCAACGACTGGACCGGGATTGAGATAAATCAACTAGCCTCAACTTATTACAGGACTCAATCTTACTTGATTACAAAGTTTGACACATAACTAAGTAAACTAGATAGAGCCCAGTAATCTATGTCTGATCCTGGTGCCCCCACCAATTCTCCCAGGGTGAGAGAAACTCGACCTCATCAAGTAAGGGTCAACTCGGCTCTCATATTTTTCAAGAAGGTCTGGGTTGAGGCACTGCAGATCCTCACGGGTGATCCATGAGTCCTCAGATTCTAGCTGACCTTGCCATCTGACCAAATACCGTTGGTAGCCTTTATTCCGGGTATTGATGGCTTGATCATCCAGGATGTGCATAATCCTTTCCTCACTAGTAGGTCGATTTGTAAGTGGACACTATGGGGTGGGTTCACTCCCAAGGGAAAGGATAGGTTCAAAGTGCTCGCTAGGATTGCTGCTGGTTCCCGGTACTCCATAAGGTCTAAAATACTGAAGGTAGAACTAATACCTAATTCGGGTGGCAACTCGAGCACATAGGCATCTGATCCAACCTCTCTATTATTTTGAATGGTCCAGCTTCGCGAGCATTTAATTTCTTTACGGTCCTTGGAGGAAACTGCTCAGGCCTAAGCCTGATCATCACATAATCCCTTATAAAAAACTCTTTAGCTCATTTTTGGGAATTAGCCAAGTTCTTATATAGTTCATTACTTATGTTTATCTTTTAACTAATTTCCTGATGCAAATGCTGTACAGAGGTTAGTATAGGTATGGATAGATGGATTAGGTCTATTGACTTGTTGGACTTAAAACCAGATATTATTTCACTACCTACATCTACTTCCTGGGGTTGTTCCTTAGGGACTTGTTCCTGGATTTTCTCTATGAACAACTCCTATTGACATGCAGATTTGACTAAACCCTAAACTACAACTGTGGATTTAACCCTTTGTTAGGAGGGTGACATGCAGATAAAAATGGTGCATGGACTCCTACTAGGTGCCATAGGGTCCTCCGAGAGTAAGATGCAAACATGGCATGCTCAATGAATGAATGCAACATGCAAACTTCTACAAAATGCAACCGAGTGGTTAGGAAAACATGAGAAGCTTCTAGAGAGGGCAGAAAATAAGAGATAGGTTCAGGGTTCGTTTAGAAGGATAGAAAATAAGAAAAGGGTTCAGGGTTGATTAGATAGAATAGGATACAGGAAGGGATGTTAGAGATTAGTCCTAGACTAATAAGGCTGACCTTATAGGTTTGATGTATACCTTCAAGGTCTGCATTATGGAAGAATGAGTCATTAATTTCAGGAAAGAGATCTTCAATGAAAATTATAGGAGAGAATTCTTCCTGAGGGCATTGGCTTAAAGAGATCAGGTCCTTAATAAATTCCTCGGGTTCTTGAATCCTAGGACTAGACTCTATAATTAGGTTTTCTCCTAGTGTCTCCTCAGATAGAGTTGCAGCCATAGGATCATGGGTTTCTTCCTCTACAGCTTTAGTTTGGGTGTGGTCAGGGTTAGCTAATTCTAGGTTGGCTTCTATCTAGGTATAGTCTGGGTCAACTAACTCTGGGTTGGCTTTAGTATGGATAGGATTAGGGTCAACTAATTCTAGGCCTTCTATAGGTATCTCTTTTTCTTCTTCCTCATACTCATCCACTAAGCTCACATCAGCTTCATATATCTCCTCTTCAAGGTCATTCTGGTGAACCAATGGGTGGTAAGAGGGGGTTGACTAAGGAGAAATTGACTAATGATTGGGGTAGGGGTGGGTTGACTAAGAGAAAGTAGACTAATACTAGGCTCATATCTAAAGGTACTAATCCTATGGGTTGCTTGGTTATTGGATTGGGTTATTTGGTTTATCTAGGTGGTCAATTAGCCAAACTGATTTTGGGATTGGGTGGTCATCTGGGTAAACTGGTTTTGGGTTTGGGTGTTCATCTGGGCAAACTGATCAGTCATGCCTTTCATGAGAGTTTCAAAATTAGGCTCCATGGTTAAACTAGGTTTGGGCTTAGACTGGTTATACTGGACTCCTGACCTAGTGGTCATGCAATTAGTCACTCAAAGTGGTATGGTGCAGTCAAGCATGTAAGGATCAGTACGTTCTAGGGGTCGCTTGACCTAGAGCCAAAATTGAGTGGGTCGACTCAACTTACACCCAACTTAACAACTAATCCTTCCTCTGGCCTGGTAGGGGGTAGGAGTATGAGAGGCCCTCCCTGCTTTCACAGGGAACTAATTAAATAACCACAACACCACTTAGGTTGTTTGACTTTGGACCCCCAATCTTAGACACCATACTCCAGTAATAGTTGGAGAATTGAATGCACTAGTTGGCCCACACAATTCGGACCTGACTTGTTGGTGCCACCTAGCCCACTAGGGCAAATTAAGTCTAATTAATTTTAATCAAGGCTTAGGTTAGGATGATGGTGGTTGTTTTGGGCCTAGGATAGGTGATGAATTATTGCCCTGATCCGAGATATTGAATTGCCCTTAAGATTAGTTTAAAAGATGATGCACATTCAATGGCCCTGATGCAAATTAACAACAATCAGAAAAATAAAAATATTTTTGGGATTTTTATGAAATGTCAATTTAGGTTTAAGTTAATTAGGTTATCAAACAAAATTTGGCTTGAGATTGGAGGGGTTTGGCAGTTGGTTAGGTTAGATTCAATCAAGTATGCAGAATTCATAGAATCAGAAAATTAGGGTTCGGTTTGATGCAGAGATTGATATGGATTCTGATGCCAAAAGAATCTGAAAAAGTTACAAATCAGAGGATGAACGATGTTGATGATCTCTACTAAATTTTATGCAAAAAAAAAAAAAGATAATGATGAAACTCCTAGGGTTTTTGGACTATGTGCAGAAATCTTAGGAATTCGGTTAGGGTTTCTAAGATGCCATATTTCAAGACCTTTTAATTTCTGTAGAAATAATTAAAAATTCTAACAATTATTAGAATGAAACAGAGGACACGTCAAGAAAATTTCATAGAAAAACAAAATCCTTGGGTGGTCAAAATTGGACAAAAACTAGACACCTAATGCAGAAGACAGGATGCAGAAAATCAGAGATGCAATTTTTTTTGTGTTTTTGATGAAGATGCAACTATCCTAAACTAGATTTGATGCCAAACTGATGCAGGATGATCCTAGGACTACCATGATTGTAGAGAAATAGAAACTAATTTTTTTATATTTTTTTTAGAATTTTAGTTTGTAGGCTAATAACCCGAAAGCAAGTAAAGAATTGCAGGCAAACCTGTATTGAAAGAAACTATCACACCCGCAAAAGACTCTTGCAGAACAATAAAAGATAGGATCTTGGGAATTGAGAAACCCTTGGTTTAGGATAGCATACCTTCAACCAGTCAGAAATCAGGAGGGGGAAGGTTTGTACCAGGCAGAGATTGAATATCCACTTGATGAAGAGTTCTCTCAGCACTCTAGATGGTGCCTGGAAGACAAGCCTTTGGTTTCCTGAATCAGAAGGCAATCTAGATTATTCCTGAAGGCAAAGAAAGCCTCCTCTAAGGAGGGGAAAAATCTCAGGGATCCTACAAGCATCAGAGGTTAAGCAAGAAACATGTAATCAAAGAAAAAAAACAAGATGTAAAGAAGAAGAAAGAAACTAGGGTTTAGGATGCTGGCGGCCTGGAGAAGAAGGAGGCTCTTAGAATGGGAGGCCTTAGGCTTCTTCTCAAGGATGAAGGCTGATGATTGAGGCGAGGATGGATGCTTGGGAATGGAGAGATCAAGGAAAAAGGGGTTTGGCCAGGCACAAAAACAAACACAAGAAAAAAATAACACCATAACTTGAGACATTTTATCCAGTATTTGATTTCATGAAAAGATTAATTAATTACAAGAGGAAGAGGGGTGGGGTATTTATAGAGTTCCCATGCCCTCTCCTAGATAGGATACATGTCCTCTCCTAGCTAGGTTAGAATTACAAGTCTTGAACAACTTAGGAAGAACAATCCTAACTAGGCTAGGAAAGAATATACCATGTTGACCTAGTCTTCTCCCTCCCTCCTTGGACCGATCAAAGCTCTTGGAAACTACTTGAATTGGGTGTGGACCTCTTGGCCTACAGCGAGGGGCATCCTCCAAGGGCTTGGCGCATGGGCTTATGGGCCCTGGAAGCTGGGGCGCCCTGGTATCAGCATATTCCCTGGTACCAGCATATTCCTTGGAATCTTACTTTTGGGGCTTATGGGCTTGACTCCTGGGCTTGGAATCTCTTGTCTGGGGTGCTGGCGTATCCCTTGAATCATGAGGCACCCTAGTCTGGGAATATTCTAGAGCATCCGAAGGGTATCAAAGTATTTGGAGGGCATCTAGAAGGAATCTTGGACCTTGGGATGACAAACAAGGCTCAATAAGTTGATGTGAAGGCCTCTGGCTCCAAGATGAGGCCTGTTGGAACTCTAAAACTGTTTAACCTCTTGTCTTGTACAAAAATTGGATTGGTACTGGACTAATACACAAGTACATAACTCAATGATTGGACTAGGGTTGAGACAAATCAACCAGCCTCAACTTATTACAGAACTCAATCTTACTTGATTACAAAATTTGACACATGGCTAAGTAACCCAGATAGGGCCCAGTAATCTATGTCTGATCCTGGTGCCCCCACCATAATCTCTTCGATTGATGACTGAGGGAGTCTTTGATCAAAGCATGATGAGATTAGAAGTGGTTTCTAATCAATCATCAGCAGTGTCCTCATTATCGAATTGAGGTTCGAAATAACTAAGTGTTAGGGTTTGATATTTATCTATTCCCATCACTTAATCGGGATAATGGGAGATCGAAATATTGAATTGCACGGTAACTTTCTACTAAAGGGTATTTTGATACTTTCCACCAAATTACTCATCTTCTGGTTATGCATGACATATTGATAGACGTCAGTCATGTCTTGTAGATTTTTCATAAACCAATTAGATTGGTTTCATGAGTCAATTCGATGGATAGTTTGAATTGGCAACTTAGGTCAGCTCATTTTGACCTAATTAGGTCAATCAGGTTTGATTGGTTCGAATTGGCTTGAACCTAGACCTACTACTAGCTAGATGTGGAATCCAAAGGTTCACACACGTTAGGGAGTTGACCAAGAAAGTCGATCATAATTTAATTAGGGTCATGGGATCCTAATAGGTTAGCTAAATTGCACACTAGCATGTGTAGCTAACCCAATTCCTAACCCAGTTGATTTGGGTCCAGTTGCTAGCTAATTAAATTAACCAATTTAAGAGAGACTTAAATTAGGTTGTGTTTTAATTAAGACAACATATTTTTCTTGATTTAATTTGGACATGTAAATCCACTTGGACTAGAGTTCAAGTCGGCATGGACTCTTGGGCACATATTTGTGTGTGCCAAGGAGAGGGAGTGTAGAAAAGACCAAGAGTCCTTCTACAGATGAATCACTGACGCTGATTCAAATGGGCCTCCTTTTTGGCTCTAATCCCATGCCTCTTGGGAATTATTTGACTGGTCAAACAAGTGGTTTTGGCATAAAAAATAATGAGTGGAAGGAAACGGCGCGCATGAAGGGACACGACCCTTCATTTGGCACGCTATCTGGAAGCAGAGTCCTTCTGCTTCAGGACTCTTCACTTCTTCTAACTTTTGCAAATTGAAGATACACCTCTTGGCTTCCTAATGACCGGAACTTGCCATGTGGCAAGTGGAAAACTTTTTTGGATAGAAGAAGGGACATAGATATGCGCCAGGGCTCATGAAGGGACTTATCAAGATAAGATAATTCAACCAAATGACTTCTCTTCATTCTAGAAAAACCTTTTCAGATAATTTAATGAATGGGCATATCACACGCCCTTCCTTACTTTATAAATAGGCATGGTATTCTGGTGTGTTACCCAGTAAGCAACCCAAGAGGGGGGGTGAATTGGGTCTCTAAAAATTTAAATGCAAGTATGTACACCAATCCAATAATTAAACTTACTACTATGAATGCAAGTGTAATGTACTTTTAATAAGTAAGCAGCAAAAATGTAAAAGCAATTAAAGAGGAGTAAATGAAAGAGACAAGCAACCACAAACAAAAAAAAAATATAGTGGTTCGGTGCTATCCAATGTACCTACATCCACTCCCAAGACCCACTCAGGAATTCACTATAATCTCAATTGATTACAGCCGATTAGTTTTCCAGGCTCACTAATCAAAACCCGACTTGTTTTCACAAGGCTCACAAGTCAAAACCTCACTTAGTTTTCCGGTCTAACCAAGAACCTAATTGGTTTTCAAAGGCTCACCAATAATCTCCCTTGGTTTTGTGGGCTAACTAAGAATCTAATTGATTTTCAAAGGCTCACCAATAACCTCTTTGGTTTTCATGGCTAACCAACAACCTTTACAACAAGAATTTATGTTGGAAATAAAGAAAGAATGAAAGCTTTCTAATAAAGCAGATATCTCTTTGAAGCTTTGATGTAGAGCTGCTTTTGACTTGATGAAGCCTCCTTTAATGCTCAAATAGGATGAACTTGAATGCTCTTGAAGACACTTGAATGCTTGGAGACTTCTCTTAGCTTGAAAGTAGTTGGACTCAATGAATAGGAGTGAATGCTCTTCTTTTCATTTGTTCTTCTTTTTCCTCTTTTTTTCTCTTTTGATTCTCTTTTGATTCTCTTGTCTTTTGGTTTGATTTGAATCACTAAAATACCTTCCCAAGGCCTCAAACTTGATTTCTAGCCGTTAGACACAAAAAACTAGCCATTGAGAGGCAAGAGGGGCAAGTTCTGCAGTTGAAAACCTAGCCATTACTGTTCCCAAAACTCCAAGTGTCGACACTTCAGGTTGTAAGTCGACACATAAGGTCGGCACTTGTTCTTCATGTGTCGGTACCTTCTTCAAATATCTTCAATGAAGTCCTTTGGAATTCTCAGATGTGTCGATACTTCCTCTGGTAAGTCAATACTTTGAGTCGACACTTTGCATCTATGTGTCGACAAACAGGCAAGTCTTCCACTTCAGCAAGTTCTATGACACAAAAATTTTAGGCGATGAGCTGATCCATGTGTCGACACTTTGAGTCGACACCAGATATCCATGTATTGACACTTCAGCCGTGCCAATTAAAACTCTCTCTACGTGCCGGCTTAAGTCGACACTTCACTGTCATATATCAATACTTGAGTTGTACGTGTCGACACTTTGAGTCGACACATCATTAAGATTTGCATAAAAATAGCTGAACTTCTGCTGGAACAACTTTGTGTTGAACTCAGTGTCCTTTCAAGCATTCTTTATCTTCTAAAGTCCTCTTTAAGCAGATCTTTCATTCATATTTAGGACTTCTCAAACAAACAAGTTTTTGTTAAGCTGATGAGCATCTTTTTTCTATAAAAACATACTTCAAAGAAATCATTAGTACTCATCTTATACTTAAGCATTTTGCTTATCATCAAAATCAATAATGGAGTCAACATGATGTTTCATAATGACTTTTCCATCGGAAGAAATACTGTCTAAGTTTCTCTCTCCCTCCTCTTTAAGACAAAGCTTGTCTTTTTAAGACAAGGTTTTTTTCTTCTAAGACAAGCCTTGTTTTTATGACAAGACCCTAGTGTGAGAAATTGGAGGGGTATCCTAGTTCCAAGAGAGGATTTAGAGAGTGCTTAAAGTGCCCTACAAGAGGGTAGGGCATCCAACAAAGGAGAAAGTTCAAAAGGCTCTCAGAAAATGTTCAGTCAAACAAGCAACTGTCATAGGAGTTCTTCCTTGGGCCAATTCCTGTGTGGATCACCATTGGAGGGCTTGCACTTGTGAGCCTAGTGGAAAGAAGTGGGAATTAGCATTCCAGGTATTCTGATGTGGGACAATTGGTGGGGCTAGGGAGGATCGAACGGTGAGCCTATAAGTCACCTAGATTAGGGTTTTTTTTTTTTTTCTTTTGATTTTTTTTTGTAAAAGGGGGGTGAAGGAATAATGGAGGTGGAAGACCGGGGTCAGGGCTTTCAGGAACCTTGGGACTCACATTCACGGAGAGAGCTCATACCTCTAGGTTAACCCACCTCACTAACGGAGCCGTACAGAGAGATCTCACACCTCTAGGGCATCCTACCCACCTCACTAATGGAGCCATAAGGAGAGATCTCGCACCTCTAGGGCATCCTACCCACCTCACTAATAGAGCCATCAAGGTGAATCACAAGAGACATGAAGGTGGTAGAGAAGGTGGAATGGGGATACCGGGGCCTCACACCCCTTGACATCCTGAAGGACAAAGGCAAGACGGGGCCTCACACCCCTCGACGTCTCGAAGGAGGAAGGCAAGACGGGCCTAAGCCCACTCCAAACGGAGGCAGAACCAAATTTTTCTCAAAAATTCAATTTCATTACTCCAATTACGAGAGAGCGTGCCTTTTTATAGGCTTACAAGACTTAGGAACCAAGTAGAATATACATGAAAATTTTATTTTATTTTTTTAATCCTAAATCCTGTAACTCTGAGATCCGTGCCAGTTCTTCCGCTCTGAAATCTAGCATGTCCCTCTCCCGAGACCATGGAATAGGGGTTGCATGTCGAGATCGCAAGCGGGGCGGAGGGGGCGGGCCGGCGGATTTGGAGGAGGATGGCAGATTTGGAGGAGGCGATACTCGCAGGCGAGACGGAGGGCAGATGGGTTGGTGAATCCCGAGGAATGGCCGCATAGGCGATGGCTGTGGAAACGTGGATCGCAGGGGTGCGGCTCGCCCATGCTGGGTGCATCATGCATCGGTGGATCCGATCTCAGGTGGTTGCCGGAGGCACGAGACACTCGCTGGAGGAAAGGGCCGGTGGTCAGAGGCGATGGCGGTGGCCAAGGAAGGCTATGGTCCATGGTTGTATGCCATGGACCAACAACAATGGCAGCAGGGCAGTGGGATGGTGGCTTGCGACGGCAGCAGGGGAGATGAAGGGCCATCGAGGGGGGTCGCTGGAGGTCGGGCATGGCAGAGAGGGACATGCACAGATTTCAGAGTGGAAGAACTATCACGGATCTCAGAGTTACAGGATTTAGGATTAAAAAATAAAATAAAATAAAATAAAATTTCCATGTATATTATACTTGGTTCCTAAGTCTTGTAAGCCTATAAAAAGGCACCCTCCCTTGTAATTGGAGTAATGAAATTGAATTTTTGAGAAAAATTTGGTTCTGCCTCCGTTTGGAGTGGGCTTAGGCCCGTCTTGCCTTCATCCTTCGGGACGTCGAGGGGTGTGAGGCCCCGTTTTGCCTTCGTTCTTTAGGACGTTGAGGGGTGTGAGGCCCCAGGTAACCCCATTCCACCTTCTCTACCACCTTCATGTCCCTTGTGATTCACCTTGACGGCTCCATTAGTGAGGTGGGAGGATGCCCTAGATGTATGAGATATCTTGGTACGGCTCCATTAGTGAGGTGGGTAGGAAGCCCTAGAGGTGTGAGATCTCTCTGTACAGCTCCATTAGTGAGGTGGGTTATCCTAGAGGTATGAGATCTCTCCGTGAATGTGAGTCCCAAGGTTCATGAAAGCCCCGACCCCGGTCTTCCATCTCCATTGTTCCTTCACCCCCCTTTTACAAAAAAAAATCAAAAGAAAAAAAAAACCTAATCTAGGTGACTTCTAGGCTCACCGTTCGATCCTCCCTAGCCCCACCAGTTGTCCCACATCATTTTTGGTATCAAAACATGGTTAGGACTTAGCACTTCTTAAGTACCTGGATTAGGTGCTTCACCAGGCCGTCCGGTCTTAGAAGAAATGTAGGGTTTCAAAACCCTCTCCTCCCATTCCACGGGGATCTCCTAATGCGTGTAGGGGTGCCACTATGATTGACCTTCGAAGGGGAACACAAGAAGAAAAGTTTTAAAAATCCAAAAGAAAATTTTTGCATCATTAGATCTCATCTTCTTTTAATTTCTACATTTTTTTCCTTTCCATACATGGTCTGTTATTTTAGGTGTTGCTATTTTTAGGAACTTTCAAACTCTCTGATTTTAATTTTTTTAGATCACACATAATTGGAAGTATATTTGATAATTTTTTAGATTTTATTGCAACCTGTAAAATTTCTACAAGCCGGATTACTACCTGAGCAAAATCTGTTCTATGATTTTTCAGCAAGTGCATATTTTCATGTTTTCATTTTTTAAATAGTTTAACTTTGCATTAAGTGTCATCTCTTATCATTTCCATCATTTTATTTCTGCTTTCATCCATCAAAAACATAAATTAGATCCATCTCATTAGATCATTTGTATGCCATCATTTTCATAAATCATCTTAAGGGCATCAATTTGACATAGGGTTAGGATTTCATTACCTGTCCCTAGTCCAAAAATCATCAACCTGCATAACGAGCCCAACCCCTAAGTAAAATAGAGTAGACACTTAACTTGCTCTAGTGATCTTGGGATACCCACGAAGTCGGGTCGAACCAAGTGTGAAGCCAATTTAGACAACTTGTTTATGTGTGCTTGAGTATCTGGTGTCTAGGCAAGTGGTTCAGGGACAAGAGCCCGAAGGAAGGTGGGTTGGTTCGCTTATCTGGCCAATTTCAAATTGGTGTCTAAGGCAAGCAAAGAGGATCCTCCAACAACCTTATACTTACCTGGCCAAGTGCCAAGTTACTACCACCAAGATTGTCATCTTGACCTAACATTTGGTTTGGACTCTAGGTCTAGCAAACCCCTAGCCCGAGTTGAGTCCGTGTGTGCATGGAGACTAGTTCAGGAGTCCCCTATCACCCCCATCATTTCTAATCTAGTGAACCCATGGAAAACACCCACGAGGATCAATTAAGGGTCATCACTGAACAGTTAGCTAGGATAAACAAAAGGCTTGATGAGTTTGAAGATAGATTTGGAGCCTTAAAAAAGAACATCAGACCATCCATTGAGCTTGAGTATGTGTTGTCGGGTTCGGGAACCAGTGCGGAAGTGTGGATTTCAAAATTTTATGAAATCAGGTCCGAACCCTAATCCCAAAATCTCCTTATTAGCAATTAAAACTGTAACTACATGCATGTCCAAATTTAAACATAGTTTAGATACTAACCTCAGATCGCTATTTCCAGTCTGATGTAGAAATAAACTCCAAATTGAGTAACCTTTTGAACACACCAGGCGTCCACTTGTCCGCCCTCCGATGGTGATCCACACGGGCAGATGATCAAGACAGTGACTCCTTAATTGGGTTCCTTCCAATCAAGTTCTACCCCAAGAACTTGATATATAGGCTATTGGCTAGGACTCCCCTAGCCAAACTGGGACTAAACCTTCTCTCTTACCCTTCTCCTAGTCTTTTAGCAACTTTGGCCCCTTAAGACACTCTTGTCTTAAGAATAAGCCCTTGTCCTAAAATGAGACAAGGCTTGTCTTGGAGGGAGAAGAAAATTAAGACAAGATTGTCTTAATGTAAGAAAGAAAGAAAGGAGAGGCGCCTTCTTCCTTTACCGTCGGAGAGTTTCTCTCTCTGACTCTCCTTCTGTTCTGAGATTCGACAGAGCCTAGGCTCTGTAAAGGAATCAAAGAGGAAAGAGAGGAGGGGGAAACAATCTTCTAGAGAGGGAGAGGGAAAAAGAAGCAAGGCTTCGCCGTAGAAAATCTGGAATTATTTTCACGGTGAAGTCTTCTCCTTAAATAGGCGACAGAGAGGCGCCTTCTCACCTGTTAATCATCCTCTCACATCCCTCTCTCCCTTCTCACGTCCTTTCCCTTTATCTCACGGCCCTTGGGATTAATCTCATGGCCTTTGGGATTGGAAGACGCGAAGAAGGATCGCGAAAAACACAGAAGGGCGCGAGTCGCGCCCCTTCGGTGTTTTTCCTTTTCTTTTTCACGGTAATTCTATTTTTGAAGAGTCCACGCCTAGGTGGACTCTGATCCACGCCTCATCAGCCAAAAGACGCCGACTTCCTTTCTTTTCTCACGCAGAAACGCCGCTTGGAGAGATTCCACGCGCGCGTGGACTCTTCTCCTTGCGCGCGCGCGTGGGAAAAGAAGGGAAAGGGCTTAGGCGATGTGGGAAAGGGGTTTAGCCTCTTAGGTTAGCCCAATTGCTAGCCTATTATTAGCCCAAAGTCTTGAATCTTCAATTAGATTCAAACTGGAAGGAATTTGGATCTAAAAAAGACCAAATCGGAACCCTAACTCAAATCCGATTCAAGTAGAAGCCATGGTTTGCAACACATGCGAGTGTGTTCATCTGCAAACGAGATTTAATTCCAAATTAAAACCTTGATTATCTGTCCTAAGTGTGTGACCCATTGGGTTCCATACTTAGCCAGCAGTGGGTCCGAGTGCAAGTTGACCTAATTTGATCAGAACTCATTCTAATCGATTTAGGTCAAATCGAGCTAACTCGAGTCAGTCAATTAGGACTCCTCCTAATTAGTGATCCAATTAAATCATTTAATTTGATCAACCCACAAGACAAGATTGATGTCTAGCAACGTGTCATGTCTACCCGGAAGATATGGAAATTCTGGTGTAATTCCAAAACTACCCTTCAGTGGAAAGTTCCCGTACAATTCGATCCTTCAATCATCTTGCATCCCGAATATAACTATGGATATGGAATCATGTCAAATCCAGTTTATACTCATTCCCAGCTCAGTCATACACTAATGATTCAATTAATTCGATATTAGAAATCATTTCTAATATCTGTACTTTGATCAAAGATTTCCTGAATCATCATCTGACCTAATTTGGCTGGATGCAATCTCCTCCTACTAGGAGTGATCAATTCCTTGTTGACCTACTCATTTCCTTCATATACAATTCACCACACCCAGTATCAACCTTGTGCATGACCCAGTGTCATGAATGAGATTGAACCAAAGCATGGGTTCATGTACATAAGGTATTATGGCATTCTCAGGTCATAGGACTACTTGTACAACTCCCACTATGAGAAAAATCTATTGACAAGAAGCTAAGGCTCCATTAGATGTTCTCAAACTAGATCTATTCAGTGAACTCATTCGCTAATGAGCACCCACATCCTTGTATTAGTGTCCTACACAAGTGACTGTGAGAGCAGTCACCCTTTTTAGCATACATAGGATGTGCCAGTCTTACCGGAAACCCTGATCCCCAACTCAGGGTTCCTATGACTAGGAATATTCTAGATTAGGGTTTTAAGGCCTTAGATCTCACTGGTATGATCTCATCATAGCCCTAGGACCATAGCCCTAACCTATGGGGTTCATCATATAATGACACAGCGAATGATGAAAAAATTAATGCCTTTATTAACTTGTCAATTTACAATGGTCTGGGAGATACAAATATTGGCTTATAGGGCATAATCCTTTCAATCTCCCACTTGCACTAAAGCCAATCGCTCTTATTCTTTAACCCCATACAATCGAGGTGGCGATCAAACTCCCGCTGTGGTAGAGCCTTAGTGAACGGGTCTGCTATGTTGTTCTTTGTATCCACTCTATTGATGCAGACTTCTTGTCTCTCGATTATCTCTCGGACAAGATGGAAGCGTCTCAGAATGTGCTTGGACTTGTGATGGGCTCTCGGTTCCTTTGCTTGAGCAACTGCTCTAGTGTTATCACAATAGAGTGGCACCGGGTTCTCAATCTCAGGAACTACTCCCAACTTGTGATGAATTTCTTCATCCAGACAGCTTCCTTGGCGGCTTCACTGACAGCTATGTACTCTACCTCGGTAGTTGAGTCAGCTACAGTCTGCTGTTTAGTGCTCTTCCAACTTACTGCTCCACCATTCAAGGTAAAGACATACCCTGAAATGGATTTATTATCATCTGGGTCTGATTGAAAACTAGAGTCTGAATAGGCTTCTAGTTTAAGATCAGATCCTCCGTATATAAGAAAAATATCCTTAGTCCTTCTCAGGTACTTAAGAATATTTTTCACAGCCTTCCAGTGATCCTCTCCTGGATCAGCCTGAAATCTACTGGCTACACCCAAGGCATATGCCACATCAGGCCTGGTACATAACATAGCATACATAATCGACCCTATAGCCGAAGCATAAGGTATAGAATTCATTATATTTCTTTCTTCAGGTGTCTTAGGAGACATCCTCTTAGAAAGACGTATGCCATGACCAATAGGTAAGTAACCTCTTTTACTTTCCTCCATGCTAAATCTCTTTATCACCTGGTCAATGTACCTAGACTGGGACAAGCCTAGCATCCTTCTTGATCTTTCTCTATAGATCTTTATACCCAGTATATAGGATGCTTCTCCCAAGTCTTTCATGGAAAACTGTTTCGATAACCACACTTTGACTGATTGTAACATTGGGATATCATTCCCAATAAGAAGTATATCATCAACATATAGAACTAAGAAAACTATGGCACTCCCACTAGTTTTCTTGTACACACAAGGTTCATCCTCATTTTTGAAAAAATCAAATTCTTTGACTGTTTTATCAAATCGGATGTTCCAACTCCTGGATGCTTGCTTTAATCCATAAATGGATTTCTTTAGCCTACATACCTGATTAGGTTTAGTCTCCAAGACAAAACCTTCTGGCTGTGACATATAAACATCTTCCTCAAGGAAACCATTGAGGAATGCAGTTTTTACATCCATTTGCCAGATCTCATAATCATGATATGCTGCTATAGCAAGCATAATCCGAATAGATTTGAGCATTGCAACAGGGGAAAAAGTTTCATCATAATCTATTCCCTGTTTTTGTCTGAAACCCTTAGCCACCAATCTGGCTTTATAAGTTTCAACTTGGCCATCTGCCCCAATCTTCCTTTTATAGACCCATTTACACCCAATAGGGTTAATACCCTCTGGTGCATCAACCAAAGACCATACTTGGTTGACATACATGGAGTCCATCTCGGATCTCATGGCTTCCAGCCATCTGTCTGAGTCTCTACTCATGACTGCTTCCGTATAGGTTAGAGGCTCATCATTTTGAATGATTTGGGCTTCATTATTTTCAATTATGAACCCATACCTCTCAGGTGCCTGTCGCACCCTATCAGACTTACGGATAGGAGTGTGTTCAGGTTCTATATTAACTATGTTGTTACTTGACTGAGAAGTGTCTATTTGTTGAATCTCATTAAGTTCGATATTTCTACTAGTGCCCTTTTGTAGGATGAATTCCTTTTCCATAAAAGTGGCATGCCTACTGACCAAAACCTTTTGTTCAGTAGGGTGGTAGAACAGATATCCTATACTATCTCTAGGATATCCCATAAATAGACATTTGTCTGCTCTAGCATCTAGTTTATGTCCAAAATTTCTTTTTACATAGGCTGGACATCCCCATATCTTAATATACTTAAGATTGGGCTTCTTACCTCTCCATAATTCATATGGAGTGCTAGAAACAGTTTTAGATGGTACTCTATTCAAGATATAAGTTGCTGTTTCCAAAGCATATCCCCAGAAAGAAAAAGGTAACTCCGTGAAGCACATCATGGACCGTACCATGTCCAATAAAGTACGATTCCTCCTTTCAGCAACACCATTTAATTTTGGTGTGTAAGGAGGAGTCCATTCAGAGATGATCCCCTTATCTTTAAGGCGATCAAGAAACTCAGTGGATAAGTACTCACCTCCTCTATCTGATCGGAGGATCTTTATACTTTTTCCTGTCTGTTTCTCTACCATACTTTGATACTCTAAAAATTTTTCAAAAGCCTCGGACTTATGTTTCATTAGATACACAAATCCATACCTTGAAAAATCATCAGTAAATGTGATGAAGTATGAGTATCCACCATAGGCTTAAGTTGTCATAGGCCCACATACATCTGTGTGTATGAGTCCCAATAACTCTTTTGTTCTTTCTCCATGTCTACTAAATGGAGTCTTGGTCATCTTACCCATGAGACATGATTCACAAGTTCCTAATGACTCATAGTCATAAGGATCAAAGAAATTTTCTTTGTATAACTTGTTAATCCTAGTCTCACTAATATGTCCAAGTCTACAATGCCAAAGTAAGGTATTGTTTACATCATCTCTTTTCCGTTTGTTAGAAACATGAAAAATATTGTCATTAGTGGAAAGAGTTAATAGACCATTGCAGAATATGCCATAACATATAATTTCATTAGATAAAGAAATTGAGCAGCCACTGCTCATTACATTCATAGTATATCCTTGTTTAAGTAACAAGGGTACAGATATGATATTTCTAATGATTTTTGGCATATAGTAACAATTCCTTAGCTCCAAGATCTTCCCTGAAGGTAACTTCAAAATATAAGTCCCTACAGCTTCTGCTTGGATGGGGTCCCCTCCAGCACCGTAGAGCTCAAAGTTACCTTCCTTCAATACTTTAAGCCCCTGAAGTCCCTGCAATGATTTGCAGATGTTATGACCATAGGCGGTATCCAACACCCAAGTATTTGAAATGGAAGAATCTAATGACAAAATAGTATGAACTTCTTTCATACCTTTTGGTGCCTCTGATGCACCAGGCTTCAAACTTGCAAGGTAAACCTTGCAGTTTCTTTTCCAATGACCCGGCTTGCCACAATGAAAGCAGGTCATCTGTCCGGAGGCCTTCTTTCCTTTCTTCTTCTTAATGCCCCCTTTGGGATTCATCCTCTTACTGGAACCCCTTTTGCCTGTCTTCTTCTTATCCATAAGAAGAACTGGAGCCTTATTTTTCTTTATATGGCTCTCTGCTGTCTTCAACATATTCAATAGCTCAGGCAAGGAAGAATTAAGTTTGTTCATATGGTAATTAAGAACAAACTGTGAAAATGACTCTGGGAGTGATTGCAAGATCAAGTCTTGATTCAACTCCCCATCCATTACAAAACCTAATTGACCTAATCGAGTGATTAGATCAATTACCTTTAATACATGGTCTTGTACTAATGTACCTTCTGTCATCCTTGCACGGAACAACTGCTTAGATATTTCATATCTAGCAGTTCTACTGTGTTCTCCATAAAGCTCTTTTAAATTGAGCAGTATGGAGTTAGTATCCATGCTGTCATGCTACCTCTGCAACTCATTAGTCATAGAGGCAAGCATAACACACTTGACAGTAAGTGAGTCATTTTGCCACATATTATATGTGGTCTTCTCCTCTTGCGAGGCATCTTCCCTTGGTGGTTCCAAAATTGGGGTATCAAGAATATAGGAAATTCTTTCTTGACTGAGTACTATTTTTAAATTTCTCAGCCAATCAACATAATTAGGCCCAGTCAATTTGTTGGCATCTAAAATACTACGGAGTGAGAGTGAAGAGGCCATTTATCTACATTTAAACAAAGAACAATACATAAGCAAACAACCATGAAATGACAATACATGATTAAATTAGGACTTTAATTTAATTATGTCTCCCACTATTTTATCGAGCATCATAACCCTCTATACGATGATCGAGAAAACCCTAATTAGTTTTTCTTAGTGGGGTTGAGATCCCAATCCCTTAAAAAAGACCTTGTGTGTACACAACAAATCTTATATAAGTTCATAGGTAGGAAAACTCTTTCCAATTGTAACCCGTACAATTCTCAACTTATCCCGGCCTCTAAAATATTAATAGCCTTGTGTATACACAACAAACTATAATATTTTAGTTAAGTAAGACCCTTCATTCCCATATAGTCATGACTTTAATAGTAATACCCTTGTGTGTACACAACAAAATATTACATTAAATCATGCCATAAACAAATAATTGTATTAGGCCAAAAATTGTGTTAGTCACCATATTAGGTCTTATGTGTACACAACAAACCTAGTATAGATCGTAACGTAATAATGACCTGTCATGAAGGAAGGCCAATAATAGTATTTTAACACCAAGCATGTTAGTCAAGAATTAAATCAATCAGATCGGCCAGGCTAGTGGAAGAGATGTGGGGGTCCCCCCGTTGCTTTCCTAGACACCAATTTAAAATTGGCCAGGTCAGTCAACGGAACCAATTAAAAACCACGATTCCCTTTACCTTCCCAGAACCACCTTTCTAGACACCGAAATGACTAATTATCCATCATGACTAATAATGCTTATCGGTTAACTATACTATCACTTAATATAATTTTTAAGAGGGATTTATGCAATGCCAGCACATTCGATTAAAAACTATCACATATATTAATACATGCTTTAAACTAAGCAAATATGTGAAATGTGTGCCATCATACTAGGACAACCATTTACCACATAATGGATACACCATTATGCCAGGGCAACCTTATTTCAGTATGATGGCTCCAGGGCTAATCATATCTCTAAGACAATTAGGGTTTCAGTGAAAAACCCTAACTGGTGGCAATCATCAAACTCATGTTCAATCAAAGACATGCATTGTGCATCAATATAAAAACTTTAACATGATACTACATCATGAATTGAACTGCATAAGTTTTAATCCTAATAAGGAGGCTCTGATACCACTGTTTGGGTTCGGGAACCAGTGCGAAAGTATGGATTTCAAAATTTTATGAAATCAGGTCCGAACCCTAATCCCAAAATCTCCTTATTAGCAATTAAAACTGTAACTACATGCATGTCCAAATTTAAACATAGTTTAGATACTAACCTCATATCGCTATTTCCAGTCTGATGTAGAAATAAACTCCAAATTGAGTAACCTTTTGAACACACCAGTTGTCCACTTGTCCGCCCTCCGATGGTGATCCACACGGGCAGATGATCAAGACAGTGACTCCTTAATTGGGTTCCTTCCAATCAAGTTCTACCCCAAGAACTTGATATATGGGCTATTGGCTAGGACTCCCCTAGCCAAACTGGGACTAAACCTTCTCTCTTACCCTTCTCCAAGTCTTTTAGCAACTTTGGCCCCTTAAGACACTCTTGTCTTAAGAATAAGCCCTTGTCCTAAAATGAGACAAGGCTTGTCTTGGAGGGAGAAGAAAATTAAGACAAGATTGTCTTAATGTAAGAAAGAAAGAAAGGAGAGGCGCCTTCTTCCTTTACCGTCGGAGAGTTTCTCTCTCTGACTCTCCTTCTGTTCTGAGATTCGACAGAGCCTAGGCTCTGTAAAGGAATCAAAGAGGAAAGAGAGGAGGGGGAAACAATCTTCTGGAGAGGGAGAGGGAAAAAGAAGCAAGGCTTCACCGTAGAAAATCTGGAATTATTTTCACGGTGAAGTCTTCTCCTTAAATAGGCGACAGAGAGGCGCCTTCTCACCTGTTAATCATCCTCTCACGTCCCTCTCTCCCTTCTCACGTCCTTTTCCTTTATCTCACGGCCCTTGGGATTAATCTCATGGCCTTTGGGATGGGAAGACGCGAAGAAGGATCGCGAAAAACACAGAAGGGCGCGCGCAGAAAGAAGAGTCGCGCCCCTTCGGTGTTTTTCCTTTTCTTTTTCACGGTAATTCTATTTTTGAAGAGTCCACGCCTAGGTGGACTCTGATCCACGCCTCATCAGCCAAAAGACGCCGACTTCCTTTCTTTTCTCACGCAGAAACGCCGCTTGGAGAGAGTCCACGCGCGCGTGGACTCTTCTCCTTGCGCGCGCGTGTGGGAAAAGAAGGGAAAGGGCTTAGGCGATGTGGGAAAGGGGTTTAGCCTCTTAGGTTAGCCCAATTGCTAGCCTATTATTAGCCCAAAGTCTTGAATCTTCAATTAGATTCAAACCGGAAGGAATTTGGATTTAAAAAAGACCAAATCGGAACCCTAACTCAAATCCGATTCAAGTAGAAGCCATGGTTTGCAACACATGCTAGTGTGTTCATCTGCAAACGAGATTTAATTCCAAATTAAAACCTTGATTATCTGTCCTAAGTGTGTGACCCATTGGGTTCCATACTTAGCCAGCAGTGGGTCCGAGTGCAAGTTGACCTAATTTGATCAGAACTCATTCTAATCGATTTAGGTCAAATCGAGCTAACTCGAGTCAGTCAATTAGGACTCCTCCTAATTAGTGATCCAATTAAATCATTTAATTTGATCAACCCACAAGATAAGATCGACGTCTAGCAACGTGTCATGTCTACCCGGAAGATATGGAAATTCTGGTGTAATTCCAAAACTACCCTTCAATGGAAAGTTCCCGTACAATTCGATCCTTCAATCATCTTGCATCCCGAATATAACTATGGATATGGAATCATGTCAAATCCAGTTTATACTCATTCCCAGCTCAGTCATACACTAATGATTCAATTAATTCGATATTAGAAATCATTTCTAATATCTGTACTTTGATCAAAGATTTCCTGAATCATCATCTGACCTAATTTGGCTGGATGCAATCTCCTCCTACTAGGAGTGATCAATTCCTTGTTGACCTACTCATTTCCTTCATATACAATTCACCACACCCAGCATCAACCTTGTGCATGACCCAGTGTCATGAATGAGATTGAACCAAAGCATGGGTTCATGTACATAAGGTATTATGGCAGTCTCAGGTCATAGGACTACTTGTACAACTCCCACTATGAGAAAAATCTATTGACAAGCAGCTAAGGCTCCATTAGATGTTCTCAAACTGGATCTATTCAGTGAACTCATTCGCTAATGAGCACCCACATCCTTGTATTAGTGTCCTACACAAGTGACTGTGAGAGCAGTCACCCTTTTCAGCATACATAGGATGTGCCAGTCTTACCGGAAACCCTGATCCCCAACTCAGGGTTCCTATGACTAGGAATATTCTAGATTAGGGTTTTAAGGCCTTAGATCTCACTGGTATGATCTCATCATAGCCCTAGGACCATAGCCCTAACCTATGGGGTTCATCATATAATGACACAGCGAATGATGAAAAAATTAATGCCTTTATTAACTTGTCAATTTACAATGGTCTGGGAGATACAAATATTGGCTTATAGGGCATAATCCTTTCAATCTCCCACTTGCACTAAAGCCAATCGCTCTTATTCTTTAACCCCATACAATTGAGGTGGCGATCAAACTCCCGCTGTGGTAGAGCCTTAGTGAACGGGTCTGCTATGTTGTTCTTTGTATCCACTCTATTGATGCAGACTTCTTGTCTCTTGATTATCTCTCGGACAAGATGGAAGCGTCTCAGAATGTGCTTGGACTTGTGATGGGCTCTCGGTTCCTTTGCTTGAGCAACTGCTCCAGTGTTATCACAATAGAGTGGCACCGGGTTCTCAATCTCAGGAACTACTCCCAACTCTGTGATGAATTTCTTCATCCAGACAGCTTCCTTGGCGGCTTCACTGACAGCTATGTACTCTGCCTCGGTAGTTGAGTCAGCTACAGTCTGCTGTTTAGTGCTCTTCCAACTTACTGCTCCACAATTCAAGGTAAAGACATACCCTGAAATGGATTTACTATCATCTGGGTCTGATTGAAAACTAGAGTCTGAATAGGCTTCTAGTTTAAGATCAGATCCTCCGTATATAAGAAAAATATCCTTAGTCCTTCTCAGGTACTTAAGAATATTTTTCACAGCCTTCCAGTGATCCTCTCCTGGATCAGCCTGAAATCTATTGGCTACACCCAAGGCATATGCCACATCAGGCCTGGTATATAACATAGCATACATAATCGACCCTATAGCCAAAGCATAAGGTATAGAATTCATTATATTTCTTTCTTCAGGTGTCTTAGGAGACATCCTCTTAGAAAGACGTATGCCATGACCAATAGGTAAGTAACCTCTTTTACTTTCCTCCATGCTAAATCTCTTTAGCACCTGGTCAATGTACCTAGACTGGGACAAGCCTAGCATCCTTCTTGATCTTTCTTTATAGATCTTTATACCCAGTATATAGGATGCTTCTCCCAAGTCTTTCATGGAAAACTGTTTCGATAACCATACTTTGACTGATTGTAACATTAGGATATCATTCCCAATAAGAAGTATATCATCAACATATAGAACTAAGAAAACTATGACACTCCCACTAGTTTTCTTGTACACACAAGGTTCATCCTCATTTTTGAAAAAATCAAATTCTTTGACTGTTTTATCAAATCGGATGTTCCAACTCCTGGATGCTTGCTTTAATCCATAAATGGATTTCTTTAGCCTACATACCTGATTAGGTTTAGTCTCCAAGACAAAACCTTCTGGCTGTGACATATAAACCTCTTCCTCAAGGAAACCATTGAGGAATGCAGTTTTTACATCCATTTGCCAGATCTCATAATCATGATATGCTGCTATAGCAAGCATAATCCGAATAGATTTGAGCATTGCAACAGGGGAAAAAGTTTCATCATAATCTATTCCCTGTTTTTGTCTGAAACCCTTAGCCACCAATTTGGCTTTATAAGTTTCAACTTGGCCATCTGCCCCAATCTTCCTTTTATAGACCCATTTACACCCAATAGGGTTAATACCCTCTGGTGCATCAACCAAAGACCATACTTGGTTGACAAACATGGAGTCCATCTCGGATCTCATGGCTTCCAGCCATCTGTCTGAGTCTCTACTCATGACTGCTTCCGTATAGGTTAGAGGTTCATCATTTTGAATGATTTGGGCTTCATTATTTTCAATTATGAACCCATACCTCTCAGGTGCCTGTCGCACCCTATCAGACTTACGGATAGGAGTGTGTTCAGGTTCTATATTAACTATGTTGTTACTTGACTGAGAAGTGTCTATTTGTTGAATCTCATTAAGTTCGATATTTCTACCAGTGCCCTTTTGTAGGATGAATTCCTTTTCCATAAAAGTGGCATGCCTACTGACCAAAACCTTTTGTTCAGTAGGGTGGTAGAACAGATATCCTATACTATCTCTAGGATATCCCATAAATAGACATTTGTCTGCTCTAGCATCTAGTTTATGTCCAAAATTTCTTTTTACATAGGCTGGACATCCCCATATCTTAATATACTTAAGATTGGGCTTCTTACCTCTCCATAATTCATATGGAGTGCTAGAAACAGTTTTAGATGGTACTCTATTCAAGATATAAGTTGCTGTTTCCAAAGCATATCCCCAGAAAGAAAAAGGTAACTCCGTGAAGCACATCATGGACCGTACCATGTCCAATAAAGTACGATTCCTCCTTTCAGCAACACCATTTAATTGTGGTGTGTAAGGAGGAGTCCATTCAGAGATGATCCCCTTATCTTTAAGGTGATCAAGAAACTCAGTGGATAAGTACTCACCTCCTCTATCTGATCGGAGGATCTTTATACTTTTTCCTGTCTGTTTCTCTACCATACTTTGATACTCTAAAAATTTTTCAAAAGCCTCGGACTTATGTTTCATTAGATACACAAATCCATACCTTGAAAAATCATCAGTAAATGTGATGAAGTATGAGTATCCACCATAGGCTTGAGTTGTCATAGGCCCACATACATCTGTGTGTATGAGTCCCAATAACTCTTTTGTTCTTTCTCCATGTCTACTAAATGGAGTCTTGGTCATCTTACCCATGAGACATGATTCACAAGTTCCTAATGACTCATAGTCATAAGGATCAAAGAAATTTTCTTTGTATAACTTGTTAATCCTAGTCTCACTAATATGTCCAAGTCGACAATGCCAAAGTAAGGTATTGTTTACATCATCTCTTTTCCGTTTGTTAGAAACATGAAAAATATTGTCATTAGTGGAAAGAGTTAATAGACCATTGCAGAATATGCCATAACATATAATTTCATTAGATAAAGAAATTGAGCAGCCACTGCTCATTACATTCATAGTATATCCTTGTTTAAGTAACAAGGGTACATATATGATATTTCTAATGATTTTTGGCATATAGTAACAATTCCTTAGCTCCAAGATCTTCCCTGAAGGTAACTTCAAAATATAAGTCCCTACAGCTTCTGCTTGGATGGGGTCCCCTCCAGCACCATAGAGCTCAAAGTTACCTTCCTTCAATACTTTAAGCCCCTGAAGTCCCTGCAATGATTTGCAGATGTTATGACCACAGGCGGTATCCAACACCCAAGTATTTGAAATGGAAGAATCTAATGACAAAATAGTATGAACTTCTTTCATACCTTTTGGTGCCTCTGATGCACCAGGCTTCAAACTTGCAAGGTAAACCTTGCAGTTTCTTTTCCAATGACCCGGCTTGCCACAATGAAAGCAGGTCATCTGTCCGGAGGCCTTCTTTCCTTTCTTCTTCTTAATGCCCCCTTTGGGATTCATCCTCTTACTGGAACCCCTTTTGCCTGTCTTCTTCTTATCCATAAGAAGAACTGGAGTGGTCTTTGAGTCAGTCCGAGTCTGGGTCCAAGCTGGAGTGGTCTTTGAGTCCAGCCCAACTACTATTGGGCCAAGCCTTGAAGGACAACATTTTAGCCCTAGGTTGCCACTTCACCCCCCCATGTGGTGCCACCTCACCATCCCATGTGGCACCACCTCATCTAGCCAAGTGCGTGGTGCAAGTGAGATTTTCTTGAGCACCAAATGGAGACACATCAAATATCCTTTCCTCCCTTCCCTCCCTCCATCAAGCCACTTACTAAAGGAGTTATGGGCAACCAAGGAAAGGTTGAAGACAAAGGCCTTGTCCCAAGCCTCATATCTAGTTTCTCTCCCAAGATGGGTGGGCAACCAAGGAAAGAAGAAAGACACAAGCCTTGCTCCAAGCCCCATATCAAGTTTCTCTCCAAAGAGGGGTGGGCAACCAAGGAAAGAAGGAAGACACAAGCCTTGCATCATGCCTTCTTCCCAAAAATGAAGATCAACTTTCCAAGACCAAGGGAGCCAAGATCCTTCCTCCAAGCCCATTATCATGCCACGCCCAAATCACAAGAAGCTTTGGTCGGCCAAGGAGATTGAATTTCAGATTTTTTTTGAATTTCAGGATTTTTTTGGCACCTCATCAAGAGAAGGAATGTATTTTTTTCATTCAAATTTTGAAAGGGTCTTAAGGTGCCTATATAAAGGACCTTACCCCCTCCTTTGTAATGTTACTGATGATGAATGAAAAAACAAGATTTGAGAGCCATTCTTTTTGTTAGTTACCTTCGTTCCTTAAGAACATCGATCTCCGTGAGGGAGTGCCTTCACCTTCGGGCATCGAGAGGTGTGAGGTCTCGAGTTACTATCTCTTCCGCAAATCCATCCTCCAACTTCAAGTTTGGAGTCCATCGGGATCATCCAACCGGGCGCCTAGCATGAAGAACTCCATCCACCACCAACATCAACTCTCATTCCTTCATCTCTTGCTTTCTTTTTGTTGAATCCTAACTCTTCTCTTGAATGCTTGTAGGTCCTCCAGGTACCACGAATATGGAGTTAGTTTTCCTTGCCTTCTGGACCTTTGGATAGGAAGCCGATGCATCCGCAGGGGTTGAAGGCTCGGTCATCCAGGCCTCATCCACGAGAGTGAGCGAACTCGGCATCGGGCACTTCAGAACTTTAAGGTTTGCAACCCTAGACTCCTAAGTTGATATTGATTTGAGAGCTAAGTCCTACGGGATTTCTCAATCCTGGGGTCCTCTTTTTATCCTTGCTTAGGGGCTATTTTACATGCTAGTAGTTCTTATCATTGTCGAATCCCTAGATCTACTTTTGCATGTCTTCAAGAATCCATAACCTATTTTAAAAACCTAAAAATCACAAAGAAACAAATCACCTGCATCATTTCATCCTAGCATCTAGTTAGTCCTGCATCATATTCTTCATAACCCTAATTTAGTGACTTATTGATTGTAGTAAATAAGGGATCATGGGCTTAGAGTTTCTAGACGATTAGGGTTTTCAAGTATAAAATTTTGAAATCCAATGTTCTATTATGCTAAAAGACCCTATAGAAACCCATCAGGCCTTCCGCATACCAATGCTTTACCAAGCTTCCCAAAATATAGTAACCAACCAGATGTCAGAGCCAGTGACATAACTCCCTGCCACGAAGGGAGAAAGGGGATCTCATGCACAGTCCCCGAATGCTACTAGATGTCGACCCTTGGGACTCCCCCAAAAGGGAACATCTAGGAAGCAAGCTCAAGGGGCAAGACTGCCTCTCTATAACAAACTCAAAAGGGAACTCCGAACGAAAGAAGAGGGAGAGGACAGGCAAGCAAGGGGTAAGCGAGGTAATCGTTGGCACATAGAAGGGGAGAGCAAACCAGATGAAATGCTCTAAGGCTATTAGAGAATTCGTCGGAAGAATCCCACAGACATAGCCAACCCTACTCGGGCTCTCCTTCTCTGCTAACAATCTTTTCTCACTTTCTTTTTTCTAAAAGACAACCTCCAAATATGGAGACCTCATCAAGATCCACCAAGGCAGCTCTGTTCTCCTGGATCGTCGACTGACTTGATCATCGGAGTGACCCCATCGGAATCCCCGGCCCGAGTCTCTTTTCTTTTGTAGGACTGGGTATGCATGTAGGATTCTAGACGAGGAGGGTAAAGCCCGATGCCACATCGGAGCTACAGGCCATGATGGTACTGAAAGGAAAACTAGTAGCGAGCATGCTTTGTATTTTAAAACTTTTTCAAAATAACATGCAGCGGAAGCATGATAAAATGATTAACATTTAATCTAAGCATGCTTTAAAACTTTTCTATGCTACTTGTCCCAAGATCTTGCATGAATGATTAATATAAACAGTGAAATCATGAATTCATGCTATGAACATTTCAAAGCAACATATCTATATATGTAAAACCATACCTTGTATGAAATGGAGACGCTCTCCGCTGCGAAAGATCCAGGAGTAGGAGGAAGAACTCTGCTTAGCCGCACACGTGTCCGGCCTCTACAGGTGGTTCACACCAGGGCTCTTTCAAAATCTACTTCCACTCCAAGTGCTAGCTTGTTATGGAACGATTTGATCGGGACTCCTTTTCTTCTTTCGATGCCGGAATCTCCGAATGAATGAAGAAGCTCAAGAGGTGGAGAATGAGTGGTTGGAACCCTTCCCAAACACTCAATCCTAAGACCTAGATCACTAGGTACAAAAATGCACACTTTTCTCCAAAAATCTCACACCTATAAAACTAAAACTTTTTCCTAATTTCTTCCCTTTCTTCCCTTTGATTTTTCCAGCATTTCTTTGCTGAATTTTTCCTTATTTTAGTCCTCCCATTTCAGCCCCTTAAGTAGATGGAGAGGGAGAGGGAGAGTGGGGAGTTATAGGTGTGGTAATTGGTAGTTAAGGGGAGTTATGGTCATGGGAAGTTACATAACTCCCCAAAAATGAATTTAAACTTATTTAAATTTAGATTAAATGTATTAATTGATTTTAATTCATAACTAAAATCAATTGGATCAAGTGTGCATACATTGGGTTCAACCCGATTGGACCCAAACCCATTTTGAACCAAATCCTATTTGATTCGTTCCAGATTTTTATAGCTCAATCAAATTGGGCTATCAAGTAATCACATTACTTAATTCACCTCCATGCATCACCAACTATTAGTGAAAATTTCATGTCACAAATTTTTGTGACATCAAGTGTCTACACTTGCGAAATCAACAAGTGTCGACACTTACACAAGTGTCGACACTTTCAAGAATATCAAGTGTTGACACTTGGATAAAGAAAAATCCTTTTTCTCTGTGAGTCCACGAACGATTCCCAATCATTCTCCGATCACTAGATGAAGTAGAAACCCCTATGGTGTGTGACCCCATAGGTTCGAATACTAAGCCGGTAGCACTGAAACATTTCCAATACCAGTCAAAGTCACCATCTAGCAATGACACCCGATGTCCGGATAGGTCGAAGTTGCAGAGCAACAATCAAGAACCAGGAGATATGGAAACCTTGTAATTAATCCCTTTGACCACAATGCTTAGGAAGACTTAGGGTTTAACTGCCCAACCCATAAAGTCCATCAACAATGTGTCTCAATCTCACAAGTCCTGTAATACTTTACAGTGACTACCCTGTTCAAGGTTTTGCTAAATTGAAACACAGTAAGATATCTGCTCCAAACACTTTGGAGGGGTCAATCCCATCTTGATCCGATCACCGCTATACGAGTACTTAACTGTACCCAGAAACCTTCCGTCCCTGGATTAGAAATCCAGATAGTCCAGTACCAAAGTACAGTGAGTTGCTCGCAAGCTACCATGACGATCTCATGTCTGTGGGATAACTATGTCCATATCAAAACTCTAGGCAGAAAAAATACAGACGGGTCACGTTCGATGAAATGTCAAACACAACATCTGCATGCCATACCAGTGTCTATACACTCTTTGGTTAAGAGGACAACCAACGACTATGGCACACAACGACCTATACTTGATATACTATCATCCAGAAATAAGTATATCATTTGGTCGCGAACAATTTTAGGACTATATGATATATCCTCTCTATATCTCATACAAATAGTCCTAAGGACTTCATCACTGAAGAACTCATTACAGAAAGATGAAATAGTGAAGAACTGCCAGAATAAACATTTTATTCAATAATATAATTCATATATAATTACATCAAATGTACAACTGTTTACAGTAAAAATTGGCTTTGGGACACATTTCCCAACAGGTACAAGCAGCAATAGATTGGTGCACTAGGAAGGGGCGTGGGCAGGATACGAAAATGTCAGTCAAACTAGTCCCCCACCACAAAAGCAGCTCCACTTGAGGCAAGGTGGTGACACGCCGCAGGAAGCCTCCACCAGCCACGTGAGAGGTCCTCCTTCTCACGGAGGCCCACATAAACCAGAGGGGGAGCTCCCCGCTCCATCGCAACTGCTCCCAGTGGATGTTCAGCTCGCCATGCTTGCCCAGCAGATGCAGACTCTGACCATGACTATGCAGCAGTTGCGGTATCAGCATCGATCCCTGGCCACCCAATAATAGCCAGAGACCCCTGCGACCCTAACCGCTCGACCCTATGGTAGCTTGCGCTCCTTCCAAGATAGGCCGTCGCAACCACAAGACATGACTGATCCTCGGGGTAGCCTCTGGACCCCAGCAAAGTGATAGAGGAGTGGGTCGGTCAATCGGGAGAGCCAGCCTCAGTCTTGAAGCGCACATCCCTCAAGCACCGTAGATGCTGCTAGAGCAAGGCCCCCCATCACAACCCTCCTCAATGGTCGCCTCTATCCTTTCCAACAATCTCAGTAGAAGGTTCCATCGATGAGGCTATCAGCCGCATGGTAGAGAAGCACCTGGAAGAATAAGAGCATAGGCTAGCAGAACTGTCTTGCCAGTTTGGCAACATGCAAGGCTCCTCCCGCGAGCCAGTGGCCATGATACCTGATCGCCCTTCTCCCAAGAGATCTAAGAGGGACCGATATCGAGTCGGTTCTGCATGTCCCAGGTGGATTCCTACGATGGGACTGTCGACCCCTTGGATCACCTAAAGAGCTTCAAGGCTCTCATGAGAGTCCAGGGGGCAACAAACACCCTCCTCTACTTAACCTTCCCTTCTACTCTTTGGAAGGCTGCTCGAGTCTGGTTCACTCGCCTTGAACCCAAGAGCATCAGTTCCTTCGTGGAGTTGGAAAGAAAGTTTGTGGCACACTTCGACGCCTGCCAGAAGGTGCCACGAGAAGCTGATAGCCTTTTCTCTATTAGGAAGTAGGATCATGAGTCCTTGCATGACTATGTGGCCTGCTTCAAGGTAGTTGCACTAGAGATCTACAATCTGGATGGGCCCATTGCCATGCTGGCACTGAAGAGAGCGCTTTGGACTTCTCACTTGACCTACTCCCCAGACAAGAAGCCGTCGAAGATGTACTCTAACCTCCTCCTCTATGTCCACAAGTATATTCATGCTGAGGAGGTGGATCACACCAGGAGAGAGCTGGATAGGAAGCCTTTGGAGAAACAAACCCCGGGGAAAGCCCTAGGGGCATCCAGGCCCCGACCAAACCCATGTTCCTAAGCAAGGCCCAAGCCAAAGAGCGATCCCATTCTGGAAGAAACATATACTCTTCTTCCTACCCCGAGGTCGAAGATCCTCATGGAGATTGAGGGTGAGCACTACCTACATCGCCATCCCCCACTGGGGTCATCTGGTGCCGTGACAAGACAAAATACTACCGGTTCTATCGTGACCATGGCCATGACACCGAGAAATGCCATCACCCCAAAAAAAAAATGAAGATTTGATAAGGAGGGGCTACCTCAAAAAGTTCATGGAGGGCAAGACCTCGACGGAGCCTTTGGCACTTGTGGCCTTTCCTCCTGTCCATGTAGTTGATAATCGGCCCACCGAGAATCCCGTGCGTATGATATGTTGGGGGATAAATTCTCCCCAAACTGTGAAGGTCCTTACGGAGTAGTCAAGACCCTTCCCCTTGGAGCCTACTACCTCGCCGAGCTTGACGGCACCCAATTCACACAGGCTCAGAATGACAAAGGTCAAAGGATGTACTGCCAATAATGTAAGGCTCCCTCCTTTCAATAAAAGATTCCTTTCAGTGCAACGTTGTCTTTTCCTTGCAAGAAAACCATCGCCCGACCCCAGGCTTGGCGATTCAAGATGGGAAACTCCTAAAACCCTGCACCTGCTACCATGCTCATAGTTCGGAGATGTCAACAGGATGCCCCAAAAGTTCTGCCATCTATCGCCTGACACACAGTTCGGCACCTTAAGCCCGAAAACTTACAAAGCCCGGCACCTCAAGCCCAGAAACTTATGAAGCCCGACGACACCTTAAGCCCAAAAACTTAGGAAGTCCGGCACCTCAAGCTAGGAAACTTACAAAGCCCGACACCTTAAGCCTGGAAACTTACGAAGCCCTGTACCTTAAGCCTGGAAACATACGAAGCCCGGCACCTCAAGCCCGAATACTTATAAAGCTTGGCACCTTAAGCCCGGTACTTCAAGCCCAAAAACATACGAAGCTTGGCACCTTAATCCCAAAAACTTACGAAGCTCAGCACCTCAAGCCTGGAAACATATGAAGCCCAGCACCTTAAGCCCGGAAACTTACGAAGCCATTCTCTTTAAGCCCGGAAACTTATGAAGCCTGGCACCTCAAGCCCAGAAACTTACAAAGCCCGACACCTCAAGCCAGGAAACTTATGAAGCCCGACACCTCAAGTCCGAAAACTTACGAAGCCAGGAACCTCAAGCCCGAAGCCTCAGTGCCCTGCACCAAAGCCGGGAAACTCCCGAAGCCCCGCACCTGTTGCCATTCTCATAGTCCAGAGATGTCAGCGGGACACCCCAAAAGTTCTACCATTTACCACCTGACTCATAACTCGGCACCTCAAGCCAAGAACTCCTAAAGCCTCACACTTGCTACCATCCTCGTAGTCCGAAGATGCCAGTGGGACACCCCAAAAGTTCTGCCATCTACCACCTGACTCACAACTCGACACCTTAAGCTGGAAAACTCTAGAAGCCTTGCATTCAACCCACTAGACCCCCGATTCAGTGATGGCAAAGTAGGGCACTCCTAAAGGCCCACACTCTGCCTATCGGACTTAGAACCAATGAGGACAATTCGAGACTCCTCAAGTCAAGTGCCCTAACTTGGCGGTCTCTCAGGGATGCTCAGGCCCCTCTCAAGCAATCCGCCAGCTCTTGGCTTAATTGGAGAGTTTCCAAGATAAGCAGCTACTGAAGAGGCTCGAGGTAACCATAAAAACAAGAACTCAGTGAAGCAAAAAGGACTTCATTGATATTGCATGAAAAAGATACATCATCAATGGACCCCCAACAAGTCAAGCAGTCCCAAAATAAAAAGGAAGATTTATGAAAGAAATTAGAGCCTATCCCTTTGTAGGCTCCTTCCCGGGATGACGGATAGGCACACCAGCATCCCCTTGCGCCTCTATAACCCTTACTGGCGGGACATCCTCAGTAATAGGAGCAGGCTCCACCTCAACCAAGGCAGTAGGAGTCACAGTTCCCCCTAAGCCTTCACCAAGGCTGCCTGAGACCACGACCTCATCCAGCTTCAGCTTTGGGAAGAGCTGGGCCAATAGAGATCTATAGACCCTGAATCCTTTGATGAAGGAATCCATGGCCGCCTCCTGGACTTCATCAAAAAGTGTCGTCGAGGCCTTGAACATGGGCACTACCTCGACGGCCTCCTTCTTGGCAGCCTCCATCAGGGCCACTACCCTAGCGGCTCTCTCCTCGATTGCTGACAACTGAGCCTACATTGCCTCAAGCTATGCTTGGAGGCCACTCAGCTCTTCCGCCCAGGCAGCTTCAGCTTTGAGCTCCTCTGCCCGGTGGGAAGCTCGATCCCTTTCTCAGGCCAAGGATGCTTCGAGGTCCCTAACCTGATTTTTGGCATCAACCACCTTGGCTTGGAGGACCTTATCCCTCTCCTCCAAGGCCCGGGCCCTGTCAGTTTGCTCTCGAGCCTTAGCCGCTAGTGACACCCTTTCTTGCTCCTACTAGGCATCTCTCTTTTCCCACTGGGTGCAGTAGTAGCGGATGAGAAGAATGTTGGTCCCGATCTACATTATCAAAGGTGTTAGCTATGGCAACCAGACTGAAGCAATAGAAAAGAAGAAGACTACCATGAAGAGGAGGGCAAGGGTGCCAAGAAGGGCTTTCGCTAGCATCCTGCCTCCCCTCTCTCGGCGGTCGCTCGATTGGACCGCAAACTCCATCATGCACTATGCAAGTGCAAGATCCTGGCTGACCATCGAATTTGGTTTCACCCTAGGTGCTGCCCTCTAGACAGTAGCCCTCCTTGGTGCTGGGGGCACCGTCATGTCTGGGGGAACCACCTCTGAAGGCATCTCATCCAGCAGGGGGGATTTCATTGCCATGGGTGGTGGCATCGTCAGTGGTTGCTCCGCCACCCCTTCTCCCTCCACGTCCACCTCGATGACTACAGGAGGATGGACTGCAATGGTAGCAACCGGCCTTGCCTGTGCACCTGCTCTAGGTTCTTGGCCCAGGAGCTGGGCTCGTTGCCTCGAAGGCCCGAGGGCCGACTCGACCGCTCGCCCCGTAGGGCCAGGGACTGAAGCAGGCCCCGCCCCTTGGATGGGCTCGACTCAGGCCCTCTTTGGTGGAGCCTTCCCAGGCCTGAACAGTAGGCCTCTCCTCTAGGCTGACTCCAGAAGCTCCTCCACCAAGAACTTCATGCCTACAGAAAGAAAAAGATAAAGGTCAGCAACAGACTAAAAAGGACTCATGGAAGAAGAGATATCCCTCCGGACTCACCTAGCCCCTGGATTGGGCTAATCTCGGTATCGAACAGGTTCTACTCTGACAATAAAACTTTGAGGGAGGGGATCTGATCGAAAATGAGCTGGTCATATATTTTTTGCTCAGAGGTCTCGATCTGGGAGTTTTGATTTGGGGTATGATTTGGATCACTCGAGACCCAGTCCAACCCTTCGATAGAAGCAAACAAGAATTTACTCTTCTACCCTTTGATGTAAGAGGGATGCTCGAACTTTATGCCCTTCGGGCGAGGAGAAATAAACCACCACTTGTCCTCAGTCGAGTGGCATTTTAGGATAAAGAAGGCCCTGAACAGGAAGAAACGGGTGACAATCCCATGAAAGTGGCAAAAAATAATGAAGCAGTTAATGACCTTAATGGCGTTGGGAGCCAACTGGGTAGAAACAAGATGGTAGTTGTTAAGGAAAGAGAGAAAGAAGGGGTGAAAAGGCAAACAAAGGCTCCCGAGAAAGAACTCCTCGTAGAGGGCTATTTGACCTAGGCCACTAGAGGTGATCCGCTCCCCTGGTCCCGGAACCGAGAGCCATATGAAGTTCAAGATCCCGTAGGTGGCCCAGATCACGGAGAGATCCTCCTTGGTCATCATCGAAGCAACGCCAGATGGCCTGGTCGGACGAGAAGGCATGCAAGAAGCAATAGGAGTGGAAGAGACAAGAGGAGCAGGAGGGGCCCTAGGTCCACCTATGACTACCCCGGTCAGGTGAAGGTTCCTATGAATAACGAGAGGAACCTCCTCCTCCTCATTGGAAAATGGAATCCTCGGTTGAGAGGGCCCTGCCTCATCGGGGTTCCGGGAAGAGCGATGGTTTCGACCAAATGGAGCCATCCAAGATCAAAGAAAGAAGGAAGTGTACAGGGAAAGAAGGCCTGGGAACCCTATAGGAAAACTCAGCCAAGCCAGAGAAGAAGGAGAAGGCCAAGGAGGACTAACCTGGTTGTTGGGAGAAAAGATAGTTGGGGGAATGAAGAAGCTCTGGTCCGATGGCGAGTGGGAAAGTTTCGAAAGGGGTGATTAAGTAAAAGCTTACCCTCTTTTCAAAGTGGCCAGACTACAACCGTACGTCCTTTTGGCACACCCGCCATCGGATAGGCACCACATGGCAACATCGGCCAAAGGCAATGTCCTGATGCAATGGAAACAACTTCGGGTCGTACATCCACTATTATGTGATGTAGGAACATCAGGAGCAGACCAGGATTTCAAGGTTCCAATCTCTGAATCCATGTGTTGGTCAATTTTGTTGAGTCTTGTAATGAAGTCTAATTTTTGAGTCATGTAATAAAGTGAGTCAATTAGATTCACTAAGTCCATTGAGTCCTGTTTAGTTTATCAATTGAGTCCATTTATTTTATTCAGCCTACTTTGAGTCTTGTCAGTTAGGCCCTTTAAGTCCTGTATTTGCTTTCAAGTCATGTTCAAGAGGAGAGCCAGTGGACCACCACTCAAGTCACCCAGCCAAGCATCTAGACTCCATTCATGCTGCCCAAACCCAGAAGGCCTTGGCACCCCAGCTCATGAGCGAGTGGTGCCCCAGGCCCAAGCCCATTCATATTGGCGCCCATGGTTTGACCCAGTCCAAGGCACCCCATGTTTTGACCCAGTCCAAGATGCCCAAGGCTTGACCCAGTCCAAGTGGTTGTCATCCAACGTAGCAAGCAATCAACCAGTCCAAGCCTAGCAAGAATTTCATACCAGTTCAAGCCCATGGAGAAAAGTCAAAGCTTCCAAGTTTAAGACGGAGTTAATGCCCAAGTCCTACAAGGATTTCAGTCTACCAATTATATTCAAACTATGTACACCTTATTCTACTCAACTTTGTTCTCCTAATCCTATTCATACTTTGTATTACTTGTTTAACAGGGAAAGGGCTGGATGAATCTATAAATACCCGCCCCCTCCACCTCTTGTAATCAATCTCTTTTCATGGATACAACTTGAAGTTATTCTGTCAAATTGTTTCCTCCAAATTGGAATGGTGTGAGATCTGGTTTTTTTTTCTTGTGAGCAAACCCTAGCCGCCGCCAAACTTCCTTCCCCTTCCACTAAACCCTAGCCATCATCCAACTCCAGCTGAAGCTCAAGGACACCCAACCTCATCTCAGCCAGGCATCCCCTTCTTCAACTAGCCGCCAGCCACCTGAAGCTTCCCTCTACCCTTCCACTCTTCTTTCTTCAAGTTTAATATTTTTCTCATCATCTGTGACCCTAACCTTTAACATTTGTAGGATCCCTCCAGTGCCATGCCCTCTGGATGAGGTCTTATTCACCTCCGAATCGATATGATAAAAGTCCGGTGGATCTGCGGGAAAGTGACTGGATATCCAGGCATCGATCTGAGCGGAGCGATCTCTTCCCCGACATCAAGAAAGTCATTGCTAGGTATGTAGAACCTTTTCCTTCTCACTTTTTCTATTTTATTGAAGTTTAGAGCATATCCTATAGGTGTTTCTTAACCCTAGGATCCTTAGTTTTTTTATCTCTTTGATAGTTCTAGCATGTGGGTAGGATTCTAACCATTACTAGATAACCCTTACCTAGTCTTGCCTAGTTTCGGGAATCAAACCATAAAAAAAATCTGAAAATATTTGTTTGCTTTTATCTGATTTTCTTTCAGTTCTTCCTTGCATATCATTCTTCATCATGTTAGAATCACGTCCCTCGTCAATTTTTGGTAACAGAGCAGGATTAGGGCATGTTCTTGCATCATAGTTTAGATTATCTGCATGCTGAAATTTGCATATGCATCAAATCATAAGACTGTTTACCCATCAAAATGTTTTTATTTTTTTCTGATTTTAACAAATTAATCTCTGTTTAATCCTTTATTTTCTGTAATTCTCTTGTAATTTTTCTGATCTATAAATAGGGTGAAACCTGCATGAGAAAACAGCCCTAACAAAATTTCTGCATGCTGAACCTGCACTAGTAGTCTGAATTTAAGTCTGGATTTCCATCATTTTCATACTGTTATTCTTTGAAATTTTCATCACATCATCTCCATCAAGTCCTCTATTTTTCCAGCATTTTAGTTAATTTTCACAGATTATAAAGAAATAAAAAAACCTGCATCTTAGAAACCCTAACCAGAAATCTGTCTTTCCTGTACCTAGTTAGAAACCCTAGGTTTTGCATCATCATACTATTTTTGTTTTGCATGAAATTTGGTATGAATCATCCTCACATGTAATTCTCTGTTCTGATAATTTTTTTAGAATTTTTATGCTTTGAAATCCATGCTAAACTTTGCATTAAAATAGAATAAAAAAATTTCAATTTCTGCTAATTCTACATACCTGACTTGACTAAATCTAATCAACTACCAAACCCCACCCTACCCAAGCCAACTTTGATTGATCACTTAACAAACTTAAATTTAAGTCATCCACATCATAAAAAGACAAAAAAAATATTTTATTCTTTATTTTCTGATTTTAGATTGCATTGGGGTTTATGTGTGTGCATCATACCTAAACTAATCTTAAGGGCAATTTTACTCTGTTAGATCAGGGCAGGATTTTGTCACCTATCCTGGGTCCAAAACAACCACCTGCATACCGACCCAAGCCTAGTTAAAATCAACTAAGAAGAACCTAATTACTTTGAAGACACCAACAGGTCGGTCTGAGTCTAGTGGGAAAACTAGTGCATTCAACCCTCCACTTATTACAGGAAACTGGTGTCTAAGGCTAAAGGTCCAGAAGCAAACGCCCTAAGTGGATTGGTGGTTTTTAATTAAGATCCTGTGACGAGCAGGGGAATCCTCCCACCACCCCACCTCTTACCTAGCCAGTGGAAGGACTAAGTGTTGAGTTGGGTGTAAGTTGAGTTAACTCACCTGATTTTGACTCTAGGTCCAGCAAACCGTAGTCGATTTGTGTCTAACCCTATCAATCTCAACCCCAACTCAGTATGACCACGGAGTCAATGTGTGTATTTGCATGACCATTAGATTAGGAGCCCAATACCAGTAGTCTCAACCCAACCCAAACTGACCATGGAATTTGACGTAGGAACCCTACTAAGGACCCTTACTGATCAGATAGCCCAGATGAATGCCCAATTGAACACAAGATGAACCAGATGAATGCCCAATTGACCACCTAGATGAACCAGATGACCGACCACATGATCCATAGGTTGAACTGAGTAAAAGATCGGTTAGGAACCCTAGAGAAGACCCTTGGGACCCGAGCTGAGCCTAATCCTAGAAGACCCCCACACCATGACCCGTACTTGGAACCCAACCCTAGGAGAACCCCATACCATGACCCATGCTTGGAGCCCAACCCTAGGAGAGCACCACACCCTGAACCAATCTGGGATCGTAGTGCAAGGAAACCCAATTTTGATTTCATAGACCAATATGAAAGAGCCACTATGTACATTAAGCGAGAAGCACCTACATTTAGTGGTGTTCTTAAGGATTATCTTGATTGGGAAGAAGATATGGATCAATATTTTGAAAGGGATCTAATGTCAGAAGAAAGGAAGTAAGTTTGCCAAACTCAAGTTTGTTCACCAGGCTAGAATCTATTAGGAGAAGGTTGAAAAAATGACTAGAAAAGAAGCCCCCATAACTACATGGAGAGCCATGAAAAGCAAACTTAGGGAAAAGTACCTACCCAGATCCTATGAACCTAGCTCCTATGCACCCAGATCCAATGAATCCACATCCTATGAACCCAGACCTTGTGAACCCAAATCCTTTAAGTCCATGTCTTATGAGTCCAAGAGACCCATAACCCATAGATCTGAGCCCACATCCTTTGAGCCCAATAGGAATAGTACCCTTAGATATGAGTCCAGTACTAGGCCTGTTCCCCTTAGCCAATCCAAATCTGATAAGATTAGTACCTCTGGGTATAGCCCAGGTTTTCCTTAGTCGACCTGAACCTCATAGGATTAGTACCCCTATATGTGAGCCTAGTATTAGTCAATTTTCTCTTAGCCAATCCCCTCCTGCCACCCCATTGGTTCACAAGGCTGACATTGAAGACGAGATATATGAAGCTAATGTGAGCTTAATGGATGAGTATGAGGAAGAAGAAGAGGAGATACCTATAGATGACCTAGAACTAGTTGACCCTGACCACATCCAAATTGAAACCAACCTAGAATTAGTTGACCCTAGCCATACTCAGACTGAAGCCAACCCAAATTTTGTTGACCTTGACCACACCCAAACTATAGTGGAAGAACAATTAGAGGAAGAGATACCAGATACTGTTAATAGAGTCCTGCCCAAGGAGACTTTAGAAGAGAACCAAATTATAGAGCCCAGTCCTAAGATTCAAGAACTAGAAGAATTTATTAAGGACCTGATCTCTTTAAATCGATACCCTCAGGATGAAGTCACTCCTTTGACTCTAATTGAAGATCTCTTCCCTGAAATTAGTAATCCATTCTTTCATAAGGCAGACTCTATAGATATACCTAAACCCTGTAAGGTCAACCTTATTAATCTAGGACAAATCCCTGACATCCCTTCTTATATCCTATTCTATTCGATCAACCTTGAACCCTTTTTTCTACCCTACCAGACTAACCTTGAATCCATCTCTTATTTCTTTCCCTTTCTAGAAACTTACAGCATTTCTAGGACCATTCTATTGCATTTTATAGAGGTAAGCATAATGCATACGTTCATTATGCATGTTAGGTTTGCATCTTACTTCTGGCATACTCTATGACATTTAGTAGGAGTGTATGCACCATTCTCATCTACATGTCACCCACTTGACAAATGGTTAAACCCACTTTTAGTTTAGGGTTTAATCGAGTCTACATATCAATAAGTGTTGGCATAAGTCATTTGCCTGCATTAGGTGTTATGAGTTTTTGCACTGCATGATTAGAGATTTGCATAAGGAATTAGCTATAAGATTAATGTAAGCAATGATTTTATAAAAACATGGTTAATTCTTAAAAAGAGTCTTAGAGTTTGCAAGAAAAATCTTGTGATGATTAAGCTACATACCCATGAGCTGGATCCATCAAAGGGATAAAGAAAGTTGGACCTAGTGCCTAAGTTACCACCTACTTGGCATTAAGCTCAACCTTCAACATCTCAGACTTAGTTGAGTATAGAGAGCCAGCAATGATACCTGGTGAGTATTGAGCCTGACCCTTTCTTTCAAAGAGAACCCAACCCTGAGTGTCCACCATCAATTTAGCTAGTGAGAGGAAAGATTGAGCATATCCTGGATGACCAAGCCATTAGTACCCGGATCAAAGGCTACCATGTCACTTGGTTCGTTGGCAAGGTCGATCGAGATCTAAGGATTCGTGGATCACTCGAGAGGATCCACAATGCCTCAACCGAAACTCGTCGGAGCAGTACCAGAGCCAGAGCAACCTTTACTCGACAGGGTCGAGTTCCTCCCACCCTGGGAGAATTGATGTAGGAACATCAGGAGCAGACTAGGATTTCAAGGTTCCAATCTCTGAATCATGTATTGGTCAATTTTGTTGAGTCCTTTAATAAAGTCTAATTTTTGAGTCATGTAATAAAGTGAGTCAATTGGATTCACTAAATCCATTAAGTCCTGTTTAGTCTGTCAATTGAGTCTATTTATTTTATTCGACCTACTTTGAGTCTTGTTAGTTAGGCCCTTTAAGTCCTGTATTTGCTTTCAAGTCATGTTCAAGAGGAGAGCCAGTGGACCACCACTCAAGTCACCCAGCCAAGCATCTGGACTCCATTCATGCTGCCCAAACCCAGAAGGCCTTGGTGCCCCAACTCATGAGGAAGTGGTGCCCCAGGCCAAGCCCATTCATATTGGCGCCCATGCTTTGACCCAGTCCAAGGCGCCCCATGTTTTAACCCAGTCCAAGATGCCCAAGGCTTGACCTAGTCCAAGTGGTTGTCATCCCAGCCCAGCAAGCAGTCAACCAGTCCAAGCCCTGTCCAAGCCCAGCAAAAATTTCATACCAGTCCAAGCCCATGAGAAAAGTCAAAGCTTCCAAGTTCAAGAAGGAGTTGATGTCCAAGTCCTACATAAATTTCAGTCTACCAATTCTATTCAAACTATGTACTCCTTATTTTACTCAACTTTGTTCTCCTAATCCTATTCATACTGTGTACTCCTAGTTTAACAGGAAGAGGGCTGGATGAGTCTATAAATACCCACCCCCTCCCCCTCTTGTAATCAATCTCTTTTCATGAATACAACTTGAAGTTATTCTATCAAATTGTTTCCTCCAGATTGGAGTGTTGTGAGATCTGTTTTATTTTTTCTTGTGAGCAAACCCTAGTTGCCAACCTTGTTCCCCTTCCACTAAACCCTAGCCATCATCTAACTCTAGTTGAAGCCCAAGGATGCCCAACCTCATCCCAACCAGGCGTCCCTTTCTTCAACTGGCTGCCAGCAACCCGAAGCTTCTCTCCACCCTTCCACTCTTCTTTCTTCTAGTTTATTATTTTTTTCATCATCTGTGAGCCTAACCTTTGACATTTGTAGGGTCCCTCCAGTGCCACACCCTCCGGATAAGGTCTTCTTCACCTTTGAATCGATCTAATAAAAAGCTTGTGGATCGGTGAAAAAGTGACCAAATCATCTAGGCACCGATCTGAGCAAAGCGATCTCTTCCTCGACATCAAGAAAGTCATTGCCTAGTATGTAGAACCTTTCCCTTCTCACTTTTTTTGTTTTATTGAAGTTTAGAGCATGTCCTATAGGTGTTTCTTAACCCTAGGATCCTTAGTTTTTTTATCTCTTTGATAGTTCTAGCTTGTGGGTAGGATTCTAACCATTACTAGATATCCCTAACCTAGTCTTGCCTAGTTTCGGGAATCAAACTGGTGCAGACACTAGGGCCAAAAGAGATCAACAGGTCGAACCCACATCTCTGTGAATCACCTATGAATAAAGCCTCAGTCCAAACCCCAATCACCAGTAAATATTTATCCTAAATTTTGTTATTTTAGCTTAGTTGGGTTTAACCCTAAACCCCAATTGAGTCAAACCCTATTGACCCAATTGAGTTGTAAATGGTCTAATGTTAGTTAGCCATTTTTACCAACTGTAATTAGGGTTTTTATTTTTAGCCTTTTGGGCCAAATATTTTTTACCAAGTTGAAATATTTGTTTACATGTTTGTGCCTTTTGATCAAATTGGGTTTCAATTGATCAAGTTGGGCTTTAGTTATTTGTTTACATGTATGTCCTCTCTCCCCCTCATGGTACCAATCGGATCCCACCACCACCCGTGACTTCTCCTCCTCTTTGCCTTCCGTGAAGCCCCAATCTCCACCTGTGAAGTCTCCATAGCCGCCGGCCTACATCCCCAATCTTGTCGCCACTACATCGCCCGAAACCTATAGCACGGATCTGCCCGATTCCATCGGCATGCCCCTCCCATGGCTCCTTCTTCCCGTTGTCCCACGTCCTCCACAGCGATCCTGAGCCCATTGCTACTACAGCATCCCCCCCTCATCTCCTCCGCCTCTTTACCATAATCTACAATTTTTCATCGAGATCCGCCTATTTCTTCTGGTCATCGATCCCATCACCCACCGAATTGCCCTCCAAAATCCATTCCATCCACCCTATGCTAGCAGAGATCGCGACCGTTTTCTTCCTTTGTGGCCGAAGCTCCTCATATCGGAGCATCTACAGCCGCCTGAGCCTCTACCTTTCCCAGTCTAGGAAGATCCAACAACCACCACCTGTACCGCCACTATCGTTGCCGACGAAGCTCGCTGGACTCCCTTCCTAGGAAGACATCCCCTGTTCCACCATTCAGCATCCCATGGAGAAGATGAAGCCCGCACGAACATGAATGCAATGTCTGCATTCGGAGCCGACTTCTCCATATGCACAATTCTCAAAGCTTCACCAATCCCAAAGCTACATCAATTTCAAAGCTGCATGCTCCTCAAAGTTGCACGATTCCTAATGCCACATAGATTTCAGAGTAGAGTCTTTGGATGTGGTTCATTAAAAGCCCCCCCACTGATCTTGACTTGATGGAGTCGAGTTTAACCCACCTCAAGAGAATAATGGGGACATCACCAACACTGATCCTAGAGCAGAACTAATCTCGGAGCAACACTGATCTCGAAGCAACATAGATCCCTAATCTTGGAGCAAGCACGAATCCTAGAGCTGCATGAATCTTGGAGCATATCTAGAATAAATTATTTTAGGATTTATCCTTATCAATTGTTTTGAAATTTGATTGGTGGGGGCACTAGGATCAGACAAAGATTACTAGGCCCTATTTGGTTTACCTAGCCATTGTCAAATTTTGTAATCAACTAGAATTGAGTCCTGTAATAAGTTGAGGTTAGTTGATTTGTCTCAACCCTCAACCTAGTCATTATTTTGAGTCCTGTACATCAGTTATGAGTCCAGTATGAGCCCAATTTTTGTACAAAAGAGGAGGTTACCCTATTTTGGAGTTCCACCAGGCCACATCCAGGAGTCAGAGGCCACTACATCAGCCCATTGGATTTTGTGTGACAACCCAAGATCCAGGATGCTTCCGAAAACCCTGATTCCTTCTAGATGCCCTCCAGATGCCCAGATTCCCTTCCAGATGCCAGAGCATATTCTCAGAATAGGGCACCCATGAATCCAGAGGTCCACCTGCATCCCAGTCCAAAGAAATCAAGCCCAGGTGCCAAGCCCAAGCCCTTAAGAAGAAAGATTCCAGGGAATATTCGTGCTACCAGGCTACCAGGCCACCTCAGCTTCCAGAGGCCCAAACCCATGCACCCAAGCCCCTTTAGGCCGGCCCCATGCTGCTCCTAGAGGCCCAACATGCCTCCCTAGGCGTCCTTGAAGTGTTGACAACGTCCAAAGAGGTTTGACCAAGTCCAAGTTGAAGAGAAGAAGGAGAAGACCAAGTTTATTCCTAACCTAGTTGGGATTTCTAATCCTTTTAAACTTTGTAATTCTAACTTAGCTAGGAAAGGACTTGTATTTCAATTTGGAAGAGGATTTGTAACCCAAGTGTAACCATGGTTAGTGAGGGCATGAGAACTCTATAAATACCCCACCCCTCTCCCTCTTGTAAGCATCTCTTTCTTATGAATACAACTTGCTGAAATTTTGAGTTACTGCTTTATGCTAGTGTTTTGTTTTAGTTCTTTGGTTTGTGTTCTTCTGCTTGGACGAATTCCTTGCTGCCCTGGCATCCTTCCACACCCTAAATCACTACCATCCAAGCCTTCACACATCCAAGGAGGAGTGCCCTAGGCCACCAAGCAAGGAGATCATCAAATAGCTTCAAACAGCCATCTTCTAACCCTAATCCTGATTCCTTTCAACCCATAGTTCCTTTTCTTATTTTTTAATTACTATTTTGATTAACCCTGATGCTTGTAGGATTCCCGAGGTGCTTCCCCTCCCCTAAGGAGGCCTTCTTTGCTAGCCAGACTGCCCAGATCCACCATCAGATTCGAGGAAAACAAGGCTTCTTCTTCTAGGCTCCGATTAGAGTTGTGAGTGAACCCTACTGCTTTTGAATTTCAATCTCTGACTGGTAAGAATCCTTCCCTTCTCATATTATCTGATTTAATGAAGAAAAGCTATCATAAACTGGGAGTTTCTCAACTCTCAGGTCCTGGATATTTTATTGGTTTGCATGAGCATGCCTGCGACCCGATGATTTTTTGCACTGCTAGTCCTTCTGCTAGTTTTTACTTTATTTTGGAAATCTAGCCTACAATTAAAATTATAAAAATCAAAAAAAAATATTTTACTATTTTCCATGCATGTTTAGCAGTCTTAGAGTTATCCCACTTCAGTTTGGTATCAGAGCGGGTTTAGGATAGTTTTTTATTTGCTTTGCATTCACAAACCCTAATTTTGCATTCTATCCACTGCATTAGGTGTCTATGTTTCATCTGATTTATACATCATAAACATTTTATTTTTCTATGAAATTTTCACTACATATTGTCTATTATATCCTAGTAATTATAAAAATTTTTAATTATTTTTACTAAAACACTAAATCTCTAAATTTCAGCATAATAGGAACCCTAACAGAATCCTAATAATTTCTATAGCAGTCCAAAAAACCCTAGGTTTTCATTATCATCTGATTTTTTTTGAGATTTGGTAGACTTCATCATCACCGTCCATCCTCTGTTCCATATTTTTTTTGATTTTTTTTGCATCGCAATCTAGGTCACACTCTGCAACAACTAAAACCCTAATTCACTGATTTCTGCTACATTCTGCATCTTGACTCAACCTAACATAATCAACTACCAAACTCCCAATCCCAAGCCAAACTTTATTTGATAACCCCATTTAACTTAAACCTAACTTGACACATCATAAATCATTAAAAAAATATTTTATTTTCTGATTGTTTTAGCTTGCATTAGGGCCATTGATTGCCATCATTTTAACCTAATCTTAAGGGTAACTCAAAATCTCAGATCAGGGCAAGATTTTATCACCTGTCATGGGTCCAAAACCACCATCATTACACTAACCCAAGCCTAATTAAAATCAATTAGACCTAATTTTCCCTAGTGGACTAGAAGACATCAACAGGTCAGGTCTGAGCTATGTGGGCCAACTAGTGCATTTAACCTTTTAGCTATTACTAAAAGCTGGTGTCTAAGGCTGGGGGTCTAGAGTCAAATGACCTAAGTGGTGTTGTGATTTTTAATTGGGTCCCTACGAATGCAGGGGGGGCCTCCCACACTCCCACCCCCTATCTGGACAGTAGAAGGATTAGTTATTGGGTTAAGTGTAAGTTGAGCTGACCCACCCAATTTCTGGCTCTAGGTCTAGGAAACCCTATATTATACTAGCCTTTTCTTTCTCTTTGGCATGCTTGGTTGCATCATTTCATTTTGATTATTTGATTTGTTGCATGACCACTAGATTAGGAACCCAATATCAAAAGCCCAAACCTCAGCCCAGCCCAACCACGGAAACCACTTTGGAGACCATCCTAGCTCAACTTGCCCAAATGAATACCCAAACCCAAGCCCAGCTTACCTAGATTAACCAATCAAATACCCAAATTAATAACATGCTTAACCAAATGATCCAATCCAGTAAACCCCAGGAACCCATAGTCCATAGATATGAACCCAGTAGTAACCCACTATCCCTCAGTCAACCAGAACCCTATAGGATTGATACCCCTAGTTTGAACCCAAAACCTTTAAACCCATAAACTTTGAACCCATAACCCTTATTTTACCCATAACCCTTATTTTACCCACCCCTGTTATCCCAAACCCTAGTCAATTTTCCATTAGCCAAACCCCTCTTACCACCCCATTGGTTCACCAAGATGACTTAGAAGAAGAAATATATGAGGCTGACCCAAGTTTGGTAGAGGAGTATGAAGATAATGAGCCTATAGAAGATCTAGAAGAGTACCCTATAGAAGACCCAGGATTAGTTGATTATGATCAAACCCAGATAGAAACCAATCCAGTGTTAGTTGATCCAGTAGAAACCCAGGAAGAAGCTACTCTAGAGATAGCTGACTTTAACCATACCCAACCTATAGTGGAAGAACCCTTAAAGGAAGAAGACCATGAGAAATCCAGTCCTACTATTAAAGCTTTACTTGAGGAGCCACTAGAAGAAAGCCCAATTAGAGAGCCCAGTCCTTTGATTTATGAACTAGAAGAGTTTATTAAGGACTTAATCTCTTTAGATCAATGCCTTCAGGATGAACTCACCTCTTTGACACCTTTTGATATTTTTCCTGAAATCAACAACCCTTTCTTCCATTATGTAGACCCTTTAGATATGCCTCAAACCCATAAGGTAAATCTCATTAGTCTAGGACTCATCCCTGAAACCCCTTCTAATATTCTACTCTTTCTAATTAACCCTGAACCATCTCCTTATTTTTTATCCTACCAGACCAACCCTAAACCCACCTCTTATTTTCTACCATTTTAGGAAACTTCTTCTGTTTTCTTTACTATTAGGTTACATTTCATAGAGGTTTGCATATTGCATTCATTCATCGAGTCTGTCATGTTTGCTTCTTACTTCTGGAGGACCCTCTGGCATCTACTAAGAGTTCATGTCACATTTTCATGTGCATGTCATGATAGGATCAAATCTAAAGAGTCTATAATATGTTAGGTTTTGTCCCTTAGAGTCCAAAAAACATCCTTTGATAAGGAAGCCTAGTTGAGTCTATTAGGTATTAGTTTTGAGTCTAATAAAATTTACAGTCCTAACCTATTTGTCTACACCTGCACTACCCTCTCCATAGCATATGCATATGGAAATTAGTCAAAAGCTGAACATAACTAATAAACTAACTAACAACTTGGCTAATTCCCAAGAGAGAGATAAAGAATTTTGCAGGGAATTTTGTAGTTGTAAAGGATTTTCTGCTCGCGAAGCTGGCCCATCCAAGATAATGAATATCTGTGGACCAAATGCCTATGTGCGTGAGATACCACCTGATTTAGGTATTAGTTTCACCTTCATCATCTCAGATCTTATAGAGTCTAGGGAGCTAGCAGTGATACCTAGCGAGCACCTTGAGCCTATCCCTCCCTTTGAGAGAGAACCCATCCCAAAGTGTCCACATAAAATTAGCCAAATAGTAAGGAAAAGATCGAGAGAATCCTGGATGATCAAGACATATGTACCCGGAATCATGGCTATCAGAGGTACCTGGTCCGGTGGCAAGGTCGGCCAGAATCTGAGGACTCGTGGATCACCCGTGAGGATCTGCAGCACCTTAACCCAGACCTACTCGATCACTATGAGAGCCAAGTTATCCCACACTTGACGGGGTCGAGTTCCTCCCATCCTGGGAGAATTGGTGGGGGCACTAGGATCAGACATAGATTGCTGGGCCCTATTTGGTTTACCTAGCCATGTGTTAAATTTTGTAATCAACTAGAATTGAGTCCTGTAATAAGTTGAGGTTAGTTGATTTGTCTCAACCCTCAACCTAGTCAATATTTTGAGTCTGTACATCAGTTATGAGTCCAGTATGAACCCAATTTTTGTACAAGAGAGGAGGTTACCCTATTTTGGAGTTCCACCAGGCCATATCCAGGAGTCAGAGGCCACTACATCAGCCCATTGGATTTTGTGTGACAACCCAGGATCCAAGATGCTTCCAGAAACCTCGATTCATTCCAGATGTCCTCCAGATGCCCAGATTCCCTTCCAGATGCCAGAGCATATCCTCATAATAGGGAACCCATGAATCCAGAGGTCCACATGAATCCCAGCCCAAAGAAATCAAGCCCAGGTGCCAAGACCAAGCCCTTAAGAAGCAAGATTCCAGGGAATATTCTTGCTACCAGGCTACTAGGCCACCTTAGCTTCCAGAGACCCAAACCCATGCACCCAAGCCCCTTTGGGCCGGCCCCATGCTGCTCCTAGAGGCCCAACACACCTCCCTAGGCATCCTTGAAGTGTTGACCACGTCCAAAGAGATTTGACCAAGTCCAAGTTGAAGAGAAGAAGGAGAAGACCAAGTTTATTCCTAACCTTGTTGGGATTTCTAATCCTTTTAAACTTTGTACTTCTAACCTAGCTAGGAAATGACTTGTATTCCAATTTAGAAGAGGATTTGTAACCCAAGTGTAACCATGGTTAGTGAGGGCATGGGAACTCTATAAATACCCCACCCCTCTCCCTCTTGTAAGCATCTCTTTCTTATGAATACAACTTGCTGAAATTTTGAGTTATTGCCTTGTGCTGGTGTTTTGTTTTGGTTCTTTGGTTTGTGTTCTTATGCTTGGACGAATTCCTTGTTGCCCTAGCATCCTTCCACACCCTAAATCACTGACATCCAAGCCTTCACACATCCAAGGAGGAGTGCCCTAGGCCACCAAGCAAGGAGATCTTCAATAAGCTTCAAACAGCCATCTTCTAACCCTAATCCTGATTCCTTTCAACCCATAGTTCCTTTTCTTATTTTTTAATTGCTGTTTTGATTAACCCTGATGCTTGTAGGATCCCCGAGGTGCTTCCCCTCCCCTAAGGAGGCCTTCTTTGCTGGCCAGACCACCCAGATCTGCCATCATATTCGAGGGAAACAAGGCTTCTTCTTCCAGGCTCCGATCAGAGTTGTGAGTGAACCCTGCTGCTTTTGAATTTCAATCTCGACTGGAAAGAAACCTTCCCTTCTCTTATTATCTAATTTAATGAAGAAAAGCTATCCTAAATTGGGAGTTTCTTAACTCTCGGGTCCTGGATATTTTATTGGTTTGCATGAGTATGCCTACAACCCGATGATTCTTTGCACTGCTAGTCCTTTTGCTAGTTTTTACTTTATTTTGGGAATCTAGCCTACAATTAAAATTATAAAAATCAAAAAAAATTATTTTACTATTTTTCATGCATGTTTAGCAGTCCTAGAGTCACCCCACATCATTGATTTAGGATTTTGTTGGTTAGGATTGAGATATGGATAGGCCTTATCTTATCCTATCTTGTATTTGAATTTGAACCATCCCTATCTTTTTATCTTGTATTCAAATTCAAATGAGGGTTGGAAAGGTCTATAAACACCACCCTCAGTCCTTTATAAAAAAATAGTTTGGTCAATAAAGTCAAATTTTTAGGAAAGAGAGATTCTTTTCTTTCGCTCTGAAGGAGAGGGTGTGAGGCCCAATCCCAGGACATAATGATAGGTCATGTCTAGTTATCCCCTTCCTTGATTCCATCTTCTTTACCCCCCATGTCCTTTGAGATTTACCCTAACGCCTCCAAGAATTGAGGTGGGTGGAATGCCTTAGAGGTGAGAGGTCTCTTTGTTAATGTGAGTCCCAAAGTCCATGAATTCCAAACCTTAAGTCTTCCATCCCTATTGTTCCTTCACCATCCCAAGAAAAAAAATTCATAAAAAAAAAGTACCCTAATCTAGGTGACTTCTAGCTCGCCAACGATCCTATCCCCATCAGTCCCACATCAAATTGGTATCAGAGCTAGAAAAATTAGGGTACCTTCATATCAACCCAGATTCCCTCTTACCAGCCATCCGTCCACTTCCCAAATCCCAAAAAAAAAAATCAGATCTCCCAACCAGTGCCTTCCCTCCCGTGACTCCTCCCACACCCCACCAACACCCGTGCTGCCACCAGCCAACCCAACCAATCTTCCTTGTCGACGAACCTCGTCGACTGCCAAGCCCTTGCAACAGAGCCTCTCCCTGCCCAAATCCACCAAACAGCCAATCGCCCGTGAGTAAGAACCCCATCGCCTGAGCCCTGCTACCTATGTCGCCGGCATCCACCTCTGTCCTCTCCCCCCCTCATGGTACCGATCGGATCCCACCACCGCCCGTGACTTCCCCTCCTCTCTACCTTCCGTGAAGCCCCCAATCTCCACCCGTGAAGTCTCCATAACCGCCGACCTCCATCCCCAATCTCGTCCCACTACATCGCCCAAAGCCAACTGCAGGGATATGCCCAATTCCACCGGCATGTCCCTCTCGTGGCTCCTTCTTCCCATTGTCCCACATCCTCCATGGTGATCCTGAGCCCGCTGCCGCCGCCGCATCCCCCCCTCATCTCCTCCACCTCTCTACCATAATCTACTATTTTCCATCGAGATCCGCCTATTTCTTCCGATTGCCGATCCCATCGCCCACCGGACTGCCCTCCAAAATGTGCTAGCCAAGCTCACGACGGTCTTCTTCCTTTACGACCGAAGCTCCTCAGATCGGAGCCTCCATAGCCGCCTGAGCCTCTAACTTTTCCCATCCAGAAGATCCGATGACCACCACTTGTACCGCCACCGTTGTTGCTGACGAAGCTCGTCGGACTCCCTTCCTCGGAAGACATCCCCTATTCCATCATTCAGCATCCCATGAAGAAGATGAAGCCCACACGAACATGAATGCAATGTCTATGTTTAGAGCCAACTTCTCCCTCTGCATGGTTCTCAAAGCCACACCAATCCCAAAGTTGCATCAATTTCAAAGCTACACGCTCCTCAAAGTTGCATGATTCTCAATGCCACACAGATTTCAGAGCAGAGTCTTTGGATGTGGTTCATCAAAAGCCCCCTCGCTGATCTTGACTTGATGGAGTCATGTTTTCCCCACCTCAGGGGAATGATGGAGACATCACCAGCACTGATCCTAGAGTAGCATTGATCTTGAAGCAGCACTAATCTCAAAGTAGCACTGATCCCTGATCCCGGAGCAAGCACGAATCCTGGAGCTGCATGAATCTCAAAGCATATCAAGAATAAATTAGTTTAGAATTTATCCTTATCAATTATTTTGAAATTTGATTTAGGATTTGGTTGGTTAGGATTGAGATATGGACAGGCCTTATCTTATCCTATCTTATATTTGAATTTGAACCATCCCTATCTTTTTATCTTGTATTCAAATTCAAATGAGGGTTGGAAAGGTCTATAAATACCACCCTCAATCCTTTGTAAAAAAATAGTTTGGTTAATGAAGTTGAGTTTTTATGAAAGAGAGATTCTTTTCTGTCGCTCCGTAAGGAGAGGGTGTGAGGCCCAATCCCAGGACATGATCATAGGTCATGTCTAGTTATCCCCTTTCTTGATTCAATCTTCTTTACCCCCCATGTCCTTTGAGATTCACCCTAACACCTCCAAGTATCGAGGTGGGTGGAATACCCTAGAGGTGAGAGTTCTCTTCAATAGTGTGTCCCAAAGTCCATAAATTTCAAACCTTAAGTCTTCTATCCCCATTATTCCTTCACCATCCCTAGAAAAAAAATCCATAAAAAAAAAAGTACCCTAATCTAGGTGACTTCTAGGCTCGCCAGCGATCCTATCCCCATCAGTCCCACATCAAATTGGTATCAGAGCTAGAAAAATTAGGGTACCTTCGTATCACCCTAGATTCCCTCTTACCAGCCATCCCTCTACTTCCTAGATCCCACAAAAAAATAATAATAATCAGATCTCCCAACCAGTGCCTTCCCTCCCATGACTCCTCCCACATCCCACCAACAACCTTGCTACCACCAGCCAACCCAGCCAATCTTCCTTGCTGACGAACCTCATCGACTACCAAGCCCTTGCAACAGAGCCTCTCCCTGCCCAAATCCATCGAACAGCCAATTGCCCGTGAGTAAGAACCCCACCGCTTGAGCCTACTACCCACACTGCCGGCCTCCACCTCTGTCCTCTCCCCCCCTCACGGTATCGATCGGATCCCACCACCGCCTGTGACTTCCCCTCCTCTCTGCCTTTCATGAAGCCCACTATCTCCACCCATGAAGTCTCCATAGCCACTGGCCTCCATCCCCAATCTCGTCGCCACTACATTGCTCGAAGCCGACCGCACGGATCTGCCCGATTCCACCGGCATGCCCCTCCCGTGGCTCCTTCTTCCCGTTGTCCCACATTCTCCACGGCGATCCCAAGCCGGCTACCGCCACCGTGCCCCCCATCATCTCCTTCGCCTTTCTACCACTATCTACTATTTTCTACCAAGATCCGCCTATTTCTTCCAGTCACCGATCCCATCGCCCGCCGGACTAACCTCCGAAATCCATCCCCTCCACCACGTGCTAGCAAGCTCATGACCGTCTTCTTCCTTTACGAATGAAGCTCTTCAAATTGGAGCCTCCACATCCGCCTGAGCCTCTACCTTCCCCCATCCAAAAGATCCGACGACCACCACCTGTACCGCCACCATCATTGCCGATGAAGCTCGCTGGACTCCTTTCCTAGGAAGACATCCCCTATTCCACCATTCCGCATCCCATGGAGAAGATGAAGCCCGCACTAACGTGATTGCAATGTCTATGTTCGGAGCTGACTTCTGCCTCTGCATGGTTCTCAAAGCCGCACCACTCCTAAAACTGCATCAATTTCAAAGCTGCACGCTCCTCAAAGTTGCACAATTCTCAATACCACACAGGTTTCAGAGTAGAGTCTTTGGATGTGGTTCATCAAAAGCCCCCATGCTAATCTTGACTCGACGAAGTCGAGTTTTTCCCATCTCAGGGGAATGATGGAGACATCACCAGCACTGATCTTGGAGCAGCATTGATCCCTGATCCCAGAGCAAGCATGAATCCTTGAGCTGCATGAATCTTGAAGCATATCTAGAATGAATTAGTTTAGGATTTATCCTTATCAATTGTTTTGAAATTTTATTTAGGATTTGGTTGTTTAGGATTAAGATATGGATAGGCCTTATCTTATCCTATCTTGTATTTGAATTTGAACCATCCCTATCATTTTATCTTGTAATCAAATTCAAATGACGATTGGAAAGGTCTATAAATACCACCCTCAGTACTTTTTAAAAAAATAGTTTGGTCAATAAAGTTGAGTTTTTAGGAAAGAGATATTCTTTTCTTTCACTCTGTAAGGAGAGGGTGTGAGGCCCAATCCCAAGACATGATGATAGGTCATGTCTAGTTATCCCCTTCATTGATTCCATCTTCTTTACCCCCCATGTCCTTTGAGATTCTCCCTAATGCCTTCAACTATAGAGGTGGGTGGAATGCCCTAGACGTGAGAGGTCTCTTTGTTAGTGTAAGTCCCAAAGTCCATGAATTCCAAATCTTAAGTCTTCCATCCCCATTGTTCCTTCACCATCACTAGAAAAAAAATCTATAAAAAAAAGGTACCCTAATCTAAGTGACTTCTAGGCTTGCCAACGATCCTATCCCTATCAGTCCTGCATCAAATTGATATCAGAGCTAGAGGATTAGGGTATATTTTATTTTCCTGAATCATCCCGCATTAATCTTCCTCACCAGCCCCACCATTCTCTCTCTCCCCTATTCTTGCTCCATAGCCATTCGAACCACCTGCCTCGCAGCCTCTCGATCTAAACTGGCAATGCCCCATTGCCATCCAAAACCCGTGAAGCTTCCCTATCCTCCATCCATGAAGCTTCCCACCGATCGGACACTCGAGAAGATTCATCGATGTCACCTCCCACTGGACCTCCCTTCCTCCGGTGAACAATCCCAGGCCGAGCCCCCCTCCTCTCTGCCTCCCATGAAGCTCGACGTCGTCGCCGATTTCACCATGCCAGCACCGAACTCATCCGATTGCCATCTCTAGAACTCAGAGGCTTCTAGATCTGCCATTTGGTCTAAGCCCCTCTCCTTTCTCTTTATTCTCTCCCATTCGCACCTTCTTCAAGCGCCCTTCCATCCTTCTTGTTGCTTCCAAGCATAAAGAAGATGAAGCTGATCTCCACCCCGACTCCGAGGGCACCAGTCTCATCCCCTTCCTTAAAAATGGTGCCTCTATTTTACCCCTCTCCAAGGATGCAGCGATGCGTCTCATCCTGAACACCGTGGTTGGGAGAGGCTAGACCACGAGATTGGGAATGGAGGTCCCCCCACTCCCACCGACTTCGACTCCACCAATCGGACGGTCTCCACCATTCCCTGGTCGCTCTTCACCAAGTCCCCTCGATGCCGGATGCTCATCGCTTTCACCTACAATGTTTGTGGCCAACGCACTACCCATGCCTCCCCTCTCCCCAAGCCACTGCTCTCTGCCCTAGTGTCATCATCGATGAAGCTTGGCTCCTAGTCCTCTATTCATCTCCCGCCAATGCCCCCCCTGTTCCGCCTAGCCTCCATCCATGGAAGAGGAAGAAATTGTGCACGATCATGAAAACACCACACGGTCATGAAAGCAACTGCCCCACACATTACCAATTTCAGAGCTACATGATTTTCAAAGCTACACAGTTTTTAAAGCTACACAGATTTCAAAGTTGAACAGATTTTGGAGCATAATTTTTTTGAATGGATTCAGTCTCACCAAAATCATCGCTGACCTCGACTCAACGGAGCTGAGTTCTCCCCACCTCAGGGGAATGATAGAGACATCGCCAGCATGGATCCCGAAGCAAGCACGAATCCTGGAGTTGCACGAATCTTAAAGCATATCCAAAATAAATTAGTTTAGGATTTATCCTTATCAATTGTTTTGAAATTTGATTGGTTAGGATTGAGATATGGATAGGCCTTATCTTATCCTATCTTGTATTTGAATTTGAACCATCCCTATCTTTTTATCTTGTATTCAAATTCAAATGAGGGTTGGAAAGGTCTATAAATACCGCACTCAGTCCTTTGTAAAAAAATAGCTTGGTCAATAAAGTTGAGTTTTTAGAAAAGAGAGATTCTTTTCTTTCGCTCCGTAAGGAGAGGGTGTGAGGCCCAATCCCAGGACATGATGATAGGTCATGTCTAGTTATCCCATTCCTTGATTTCATCTTCTTTACCCCCATGTCCTTTGAGATTCATCCTAACGCCTCCAAGTATCGAGGTGGGTGGAATACCCTAGAGGTGAGAGGTCTCTTCGTTAGTGTGAGTCCCAATGTCCATGAATTCTAAACCTTAACTCTTCCATCTCCATTGTTCCTTCACCATCCCTAGAAAAAAATCCATAAAAAAGAAAGTACCCTAATCTAGGTGACTTTTAGGTTCGCCAATGATCCTATCTCCATCAGTCCTGCATCATCGTGTGATTAGTTAATTTAGTTATTGAGTCCTGTAACACAAGTGAGGACCCAATTGAAGATCCATGTGACTTCATGTGCACTCAAATCAAGACCCATGTGCACCTAAATCAAGATTGCATGTGACTCCATGTGCTAAGTCAAGCCATGTGCTAGTCTAACCAAGTCTTGGCACCACCTTTTCAAGATTTTTAGACATCACTCACCACATCACCCAGGACATTATCACATGACATATCACTTATATTTGGACATCCCATAATGTTATTTATCTATGGTCAGCCCATGCATTCAAGAATTAGCACCAACTTAAGAATGAGATTAGCGCCACTTTTAAGAGAAGTAAATGAGAAGGATTCCAAGCCATAGTTTGTGCCAAGAAGGGATTTAGCACCATTCTTTCTTAAGTTTTGTCACCAAATCCAAGGAAAAATCACCCAAATGGAATGAGATAAGTTGGGAGAATTCAAATGGGTTCTTATCTATCCTATTATGAAGAGTCCAAGTCCAAAATGGTGCTTATCCTTATCAACTTTCAAATTCAAAAGGATCAAGATGGAGTCCAAGAGAATTCACACCAAGGAAGGGAGAAAATTGGCACCCCATCTCATTAATTATCACCAATTCACTTTTAAGATGACTAAAAGAGAAGGACTTCTCCTCTCTCCCACTCTTTTATCGCCCATCTTATTTCCTGTAACCCAACTCAAATAAAAGCTACTCCAGATGTCGCCCAAGCTGACGAAGCCCAAGGAGAGTTCAAAGATAAGAGTTCAAGATACCATGTGCAAGGATTCCAAGGAGTTATTGCCTAAGGGACACCATTGCTAATCTTTGTATCCCTTACTCTACTGGTTGATGGTCTATAAATATCCCATCAAACCCCATGTATAATTAATGATTTATGGATGAAATAAAGTGACATCCTGACCAATTCTTTTGCTATGTGCATCGCAGGGTGTGAGGCCCTTTTTTCTTTGTTCTTCAAAACATCGTGGGGTGTGAGGCCCTAGTTATCCTTCCTTCCATCCAGAAAACCCTAAAATCACCACCTTCCATTCCTTCCCTTCCATTTTTCCATCTTCTTCCTTTCTTTTCTACTTTCTAACCCGAGTGTTTTTCTTTGTTGAGTGATTGTAGGTGATCGAGAATTCAAAGTCAGGATGTTCTTGCCTTAGAACCAATATTGCAGAAGATCGGAGCCCGAAGATTGAGATCTTGAAGCCCTGCTGCAAGATCCGGAGAGTCCCAACTGGTCTACATCAAGAGAGTTAATCTTCATTGGTAAACTTTAAAACCCCTTCTCTACTTCTTGATTTATGATCCCTTGATAAGTAGACCCTAGTTTATAGTGGTTTCTTAGCCACCAATTTATATTTTCTAGTTTACTTTATTAGATCTACTCATGCTTGCATAAACTAGTTGATTAGTTTACCTTAATTGCTTACTTTGAGTCTTTAAAACTGAAAATCATAAAAAATTTAATCTCTATTTTTCTATATTAATTAGGTTAATAATAATTAGATTAAGTTTCCATAATTATCCCACATCATTTTGGTATCAGAGCGAAGGTTAAACTAGGGTTTAACTTCTAGTTCTGAAATTTCTGCATACCTAGAACTAGGCTGAAATTAAAACTGCATAAAACCTATCTAAAAAAATTCAAAAAAATTAGTAATTAATTTTCTGATAATCTTCTATTAATTCTATATTTGATCTCAAAAAAAAAATCAGAAAAAAATATTTACTATTTTTTGGTGGAAGGAAATCACGCCTCTTGAGCGGGTATACACAAGTATACCGTCATGACCCATTGGAGCAGTGAGCTATGGCCGGACATGATATCCTGAGATTGAAATTTTGAAATTATCAGATCCGAAATTAATTTTATAGATAATTAAAAATTTAATTAATTTTATTTTTTTGTTATTTTTAATTATTTTAATTTTAGTGCATCTAGGGTTTCATATTTGTGTAACTACATCATCCAGTAACTGAATCTTAAGGGCACTTGAGTATCTTAGATCAGGGCAGGATCTCATCACCTATCCTGGGCCTACAATAACCTTCTTTTGCATCTGAACTCAGCCTAATTAAAATCAATTAGACTTAATTTGCTCTAGTAAGCTAGTGATACCAACAGTCAAGTTCCAAGTATTATGTGAAAGCTAGTGCACCCAATCCTTTGATTATCACTTGAATCTAGTGTCTAAGGCTAGAGATCTAGAGGCAAACATCCTAAGCAGACTCGTGATTTTTAATTAGGATCCTGCAAGAGTAGGGGGAGCCTCCCATGACCTCACCTCTTACCTGGCCAGTGGATAGGGTAATTGCTAAATTGGTTATAAATTGAGCTGACCCATTCTACTTGATCTCTAGGTCTAGGAGACCCTAGTTCGATTTTGTGTCTACATTGCATGACCTCTAGATTAGGAGCCCTTACCCACCAGTCCCAACCCAACCAAGTCTGATCATGGAGTACAACCTTGAAACCTTTCTGAAGTTTATGAATGAACAATGTACCCAAATGAACAATAGGTTTGATCGACAAATGAATAATTAAGAACCCTAGAGAGAACCCCTATGACCCGAACTATGCCTAAACTCGAGACCCCATGTCCCACACGTCCCAAGCCTAAGATAACCCCTCGCTATGACCCAATCTAGGAGACTAACCATAGGAGACCCAATTATGATTTCATAGACCAGGATGAGAGAGCCACTAGGAACTTTAGGATAGAAGCACCTACATTTGGTGGTGATCTTGATCTTGAGAACTATATTGATTGGAAAAAAGGTATGGATCAGTATTTTAAGAGAGAATTAGTGCTGATAAAAGAAAGTTTAAGTTTGCTAAGCTTAAGTTAGTACGCTAGGCTAGAATTTACTGGGATGATGTTGAAAGAATGATCAGACGAAGAAGAGACAAACCCATAACTACCTGGAGCGACATGAAACTTAAACTTAGGAAAAAGTACCTACCCATATCCTATGAACCCAGCTCCTACGAACTCATATCCATGATCCATAGGTCTGAACTCATGTCCTATGAACCTAGAACCCATCAACTTGAGCCCATTAGGAATAGTATCCCTATATATGAGCCTAGTATTAGTCCACTTCCACTTCAATATCAACCTGAACCTACTAGGTTCAGTGCACCTAGTCAAAATCCTGGAGCCAGCCAGTTACCCTTTAACTGACCTACTCTTACTACTCATTGGTCCACCAAGATGCCATTGAAGAAGAGTATATGAGCTGAGGTGAACTTAGTGGATGAGTATGAGGGAGAAGAGGAAATACCTATGGCTGACCTAGAATTAGCTGATCCGGTAGGCACCCAGACTGAAGCCAATCTAGAGTTAGTTGACCATGACTGTGCCCTGACTGAAACTATACTGGTCGGATGCTTGAAAAAGAGACCCATGAAGAACCTAACCCTACTACTGAGACTTTACCTAAGAAAACACTAGAAGAGACTTAGTCATAGAGCCTAGTCCTGAAATTCAAGAACCAGTGAAAATTGGTGAGGACTTGACTTATTTAATCCAGTACCCTCAGGCTGAAGTAACCTCTTTGACTCTAATTGAAGATCTTTTTCCTGAAAATCACTAACTCATCCTTCCATAAAGCTAACCTTTATTTACCTGTTGATGTGAATCAATGTCCAACCCTTAAGGTCAACCCCGTAAGTCTAGGATTAATCCATGAGCCCTTTTCTTATTTCCTACCCTTCCCTAAGGTTTTCAAGGTTTCTAGAACTATTAGGTTACATTTTGTTGAGGTTAGCATATTTCATCAATCCTTTGACCCTGTTAGATTTGCCACTTATTTCTGGAGAACCTTATGGCATCTATTAGGAGTGCATGTCAAATTTTCATCTGCATGTCACCCACCGATCAAGGGTCAAGCACATAATTAAAATTAAGGACTTAAAAAGACCAATAATAATAATAATAAATAAATAAATTTTCTTCATTAGTAATTCATAGTAAGTCTATTAGACATTTGCAGACTCATATATTGAACATATTAAAGAATTGCATAAGAATCATATAAACATATGGCTAATTCAAGAAAAAAACTCAAAGAATTTAATGAAGGAGACTTTGTCATGGTTAGACTATGACCTGAACGGTTCCCACCTGGAATCATGAAAAAGTTACATGCCCGTAGTAGTAGACCATACAAAGTAATTAGAGAAATAGGACATAATTCCTATGTGCTTGAATTGCCACCTTAACTAGGTATTAGTCCCATTTTTAATTTTTCAGACCTTATTGAGTATAAAGAGCCAACATTGATTTCTAGTGAGCCTTTTAGGCCTAATCCAGTCCTTGAGAGTGATTCAAGCCAAGTGTGTCCACCTGCCATACCACTAGCCCAGAGAGATAGGATCGAGCGGATCTTGGATGACAAGATTATCGCTACCCGGGGCAAGGATTATCAGTGATATCTGGTTCATTGGCAAGGATGACCCGAGACTATGATTTTTGGATCACCAAAGAGGACTAGTAGAGAGTTGACCCAGACTTACTAGAGCGCTATCATAGCAGAGTTGACCCATACTCAACAGGGTCAAGTTTCTCCCTCCCGGGGAGAATTGATGCAGACACCAGGGCCAGAAAAGATCGACAGGTCAAATCCACATCTCTGTAGATCACCTGTGAATAAAGCCTCAGTCCAAACCCCAATCACCTGTAAATATTTATCCTAAATTTTGTTATTTTAGCTTAAATGGGTTTAACCCTAAACCCTAATTGAGTCAAACCCTATTATCGGTTGTGTCAAACACTATTTACCCAATTGAGTTGTAAATGGTCCAGTGTTAGTTAGCCCTTTTTATCAACTATAATTAGGATTTTTATTTTTAGCCTTTTGGGCCAAACCTTTTTTACCAAGTTAAAATATTTGTTTACATGTCTGTGCCTTTTAATCAAATTGGGTTTCAATTGATCAAGTTGGGCTTTAGTTATTTGGTTGGTTTAATTAGTTTTGAATCTTGTGATTAGTTAATTTAGTTATTAAGTACTGTAACACAAGGGGGGACTCAATTGAAGATCCATGTGACTTCATGTGCACTCAAATCAAGACCCATGTACACCTAAATCAAGATTCCATGTGACTGCATGTGCTAAGTCAAGCCATGTGTTAGCCTAACCAAGTCTTGGCACCACCTTTTCAAGGTTTTTGGACATCACTTACCACATCACCTAGGACATTATCACATGGCATGTCACTTATGTTTGGACATCCCACATGCCATGTCATTTATCTATGGTTGGCCCATGCATTCAAGAATTAGCGCCAACTTAAGAATGAGATTAGTGCCACTTTTAAGAGAAGTAAATGAGAAAGATACCAAGCCATAGTTTGCACCAAGAAGGGATTTAACGCCATTCTTTCTTAAGTTGTCTCCAAATCCAAGGAAAAATCAGCCAAAGGGAATGAGATAAGTTGGGAGAATTCAAATAGGTTCTTATCTATCCTATTATGAAGAGTCCAAGTCCAAAATGGTGCTTATCCTTATCAACTTTCAAATTCAAAAGGATCAAGATGGAGTCCAAGAGAATTCATGCCAAAGAAGGGAAAAAATTGGCACCCTATCTCATTAATTATCGCCAATTCACTTTTAAGATGAGTAAAATAGAAGGACTTCTCCTCTCACCCACTCTTTTGTCGCCCATCTTATTTCCTGTCACCCAACTCAGATAAAAGCTACTCCAGATGTCGCCCAAGCTAATGAAGCCCAAGGAGAGTTCACAGATAAGAGTTCAAGACACCAGGTGCAAGGATTCCAAGGAGTTATTGCCTAAGGGACACCATTGCTAATCTTTGTATCCCTTACTCTACTGGTTGATGGTCTATAAATACCCCATCAACATTCCATGTATAATTAATGATTTATTGATGAAATAAAGTGACATTCTATCCAATTCCTTTGTTGTGCGCATCGAGGGGTATGGGGCCCTTTTTCTTTGTTCTTTGGAACATTGCAGGGTGTGAGGCCCTAGTTATCCTTCCTTCCATCCAGAAAATCCTAAAACTACCACCTTCCATCTTTCCCTTCCACTTTTCCATCTTCTTCCTTTCTTTTCTACCTTCTAACCCAAGTGATTTTCTTTGTTGAGTGATTGCAGGTGATCGATGATTCAAAGTTAGGATGTTCTTGCCTTGAAACCAATATTGCAAAATATCGAAGCCTAAAGATCAAGATCTTGAAGCCCTGATGCGAGATCCTGAGAGTCCCAACAGATCTACATCGAGAGAGTTAGTCTTCATTAGTAAAATTTGAAATCCCTTCCCTACTCTTTGATTTCTAATCCATTGATAAAAAGACCCTAGTTTACGGTGGTTTCTTAGCCACCAAATCATGTTTTCTAGTTTACTTTGTTAGATCTACTCGTGCAAGCATAAACTAGTTGACTAGTTTATCTTAATTGCTTACTTTGAGTCTTTAAAACTAAAAATCATAAAAAATTTAATCTCTATTTTTCTTTATTAATTAGGTTAATAATCATTAGATTAAGTTTTCATAATTGTCCCGTATCACAAACCATAAAAAAAATCTAAAAATATTTGTTTGCTTTTATCTGATTTTTTTCATGTTCATCCCTTGCATATCATTCTGCATCAGGTTAGAATCTCATCCCTCATCATTATGCTTCCTCGGACCTGATGATGTGGCACCCCCATACTGGCTTCAAGGCACGGCATGTGAAGTGGTGTCGATCGTGGCATTCAATGGCACCAGATTTCAGCCTTTCTATGTCACCTTCGTAATTACTTCCTTAGCCCTGAGCACGACATTTTGTTAAGGCTTGGGAGCAGGAGGAAAATGAAGAAGCGATATCACTAGGTCTCGCTTGGATCCAGCCGATAGAGATTGCAACCATAACCTCTATCCCTTTAAGTCCCTCTACTAGGTTGGCTCCCCCCAGGTCGAGACTCTAACAGAAGACAAATTCCTCTTCAAGTCCTTTCGCTGGGTTGGCTTCCCACAGGTCTAGACTCTAGCCGAAGCCAGACTCCATCTTTTACTGGGTTGGCTCCCCCCAGGTCGAGACTCCAGCAGAAGTCAAATTCCTCTTTGAGTCCTTTCACTGGGTTGGCTCCCCCTAGGTCAAGACTCTAGCTGAAGCCAGACTCCACCTTCTGCTAGGTTGGCTCCCCCGAAGTCGAGACTCTAGCAGAAGCCAAATTCCTCTTTGAGTCCTTCTGTTGGGTTGGCTCCCCCCAGGTCGAGACTCCAACTAAAGCTGAAATCCACCTTTTGCTGGGTTGTCTCCCTTCAGGTCGAGACTCCAGTAGAAGCCAGACTCCACCGTCTACTAGGTTGGCTTTCCCTAGGTCAAGACTCCAGCAGAACCCAAATTTTTCTTCGAGTCCTTTCACTGGGTTGGCTCCCCCAAGGTTGAGACTCTAGTCCAGGTCGAGACTCCAGTCAAAGTCAGACTCCACCTTCTGCAGGGTTGGCTCCTCCTAGGTCGAGACTCTAGCATAAGCCAAATTGTTCTCCGAGTCCTTCTGCTGGGTTGGCTCCCCCAGATCGAGACTCCAGTAGAGGCCAAATTCCTCTTCGAGTCCTTCCACTGGGTTGGCTTCCCCCAGGTCGAGACTCTAGTCGAAGTCGGACTCCACCTTCTGCTGGGTTGGCTCACCCTAGGTCAAGACTCCAGCAAAAGCCAAATTCTTCTCCGAGTTCTACCGCTGGGTTGGCTCCCCCCAGGTCGAGACTCCAGTCGATGTTGAACTCCACCTTCTACTGGGTTGGCTCCCCCAGGTCGAGACTTCAGTAGAAGCCAAATCCTCTTCGAGTCCTTCTACTAGGTTGGCTCCACCCAGGTCGAGACTCCAGCCGAAGTTGAACTCCACCTTCTGCTGGGTTGGCTCTCCCCAGGTCGAGACTCTAGCAGAAACCAAATTTCTCTCCAAGTCCTCCCTCTGAGCTAGCTCCCCTAAAGAGCACATCCATGGAGGGCACAGTCACGGCCCGGTACTCGGTTTCAAATCCTGAAGGCCCCTCAACTAAATTATGGATGTAAGCCCTTCGTGGCCCCTAGCGAGCCTCCCTCGGAGTAGCTCAAGCAGAGAAAAGAAGGGAAGGAAGACACCAGATGGTGTAGTTGGAATACAAGGTGTTTCAGCCAAAGGGAAGTGGAAGGCTGCATCAACTAAATGTTCTTCACTCCAGGGATAATTTCTTAACACCCTGGGAAGCCACAAAAAGAGGAAGAAGAGAAGGAAGGAAAGGGGACAACAAAGAGAAGTGCACAATGGTCAAAACAAAAGCCTTCATTGATCAAAAGTCTCTTACATCCTACGGAGGTTCCCGACAGGTCAGGAAGCCTCCCGGAGATCTAAATTATAGATAAGAAGGGATCGTCCCTAGTTATGGGTCCTACTTCTTGAAGCAGCTAGAGGTATGCCAATCCCTCCCTCAACTAAGCTTACTGGGAAGTAGGACGACGACACGTCCGCCTCTACCACGCCATCCTCCCCAGGAGTCTACCAAGTCTCTAGAGCTCGGCATCGGCTCCGTCACCCCGAGGAAGCAGGTGCCCTTCCTCAAGTGAACACCCGAGGAAGGAGTATAGCAATGCATCCTCCTTGACCGCATCGTCCTTCTTGGATTTCACCAATCTGGTGAATCCAAACATAGCTGCGGTCACTCCTTGTTAGGCCACTCTCAGTAACACCATGGAAACCATGGCCTTCTCCATAGTGACTGCAACTGTGGCCATCCTCCCATTCAATTGCATGACTAGGCATACCCAGGAGGTTCGCAGGTAGGCTGCTCCCATCACACGGGCAACCACCTTCTCTGCTCCCTAGGGCCTCTCCACTTTCTCCTCCTACAGGGAAATCTCGAGCTCAGCAAACTTCTTCTCCAACTGGGATGCCCCGCCAGGACACCGGTCGAATGTTCCTGGAGAAACATCATGCGGCCTCTCGGCCCTTCGCTCAGGGACCTGAAGCTCACCAGGAGACCTCCCTTGGCAAAAGCCAGGAGAAAAGAGTTAAAGAGAATAAGAATTGGAGAAAGGAGGGGACTCTGTGAAGGCCTATCCACCTGCGCTTAAAAAGGTAAGGGATGGTTTCTCTAGAACAAATCTTGCCACTCCCTCGTATTGATTAAAGATACACACCTTATTAATTATCAAACCAGCTAGAAGACGTTACGAACTAGCATTAGGAGACCCGAACACTTCGTTTCCAAAGGATTCGCGTTGACCCAGGAGAAGCATTTATGACCACCATCAGAAAGCCGAGTACCACGAAACCCCCATAATGCAAAGGCATGGTCTACGAAGCACAGGCATGTAGAGACACTGATAACATAAAAGATGTCCCAATCCATGTTAGCATGATCATTACTATCCATGCCCTGAGTGCTGTATCATCTGGACATCGACTGTCAGTTGGCAGGTGGAGGTGACACCAGAGCATGGTTCCCAAGCGAGGAGCCAAAGTGAGCCCTTCTGTCGAGGTCAGCTCCCGACCGGGGTCGAGCTATACTACCACCAACTGAAGGAAGGAGGATGACAAAGATTCAAATCATGGTAGGAAAGGAGAATATCTTTATCAAGACCCCATCACTGAGATGGTACGACTGACAGGCGACAGCCCACTGCCTGAGGCCTCGAAGGGAGACATCTTGCCGGAGCACCAGGATCCCCTCAAGCCCCGGTTTACACCAATCGAGAAGGAATGCCCCATTCGAGGCACGGTGCCCCTCAACCTATCGTCTGCATCACCCACAAGAAGAAGGTCGTGCCAGAGGATTCAAACCCTGGGGCAGCCGCCCACATACCAATGCTCTGCCAAGCTTTCCAAAACATAGCGACCAACCAGAATGTCAGAACCAGTAACATAACTCCCTACCACGAAGGAAGAAAGGGGAGCTCATGCACAGTCCCCGAATGCTACCGGATGTCAACCCTTGGGACTCCTCTAAAAGGAAACATCTAGGAAGCAAGCTTAAAGGACAAGACTGCCTCTCTATAACAAACTCAAAAGGGACCTCCAAACGAAAGAAGAAGGAAAGGACAAGCAAGCAAGGGATAAGAGAGGTAATCATTGGCACACAGAAGGAGAGAGCAAACCAGATGAAATGCTCTGAGGCTACCAAAAAATTCATTGAAAGAATCCCACGGACACAGCCTACCCTGCTCAAGCTCTCCTTCTCTGCTGACACTCCTTTCTCACTTTTTTTTCTCTAAAAGACAACCTTCGAACATGGAGACCTCATCGGGATCCACCGAGGGGGCTCTGTTCCCCTGGATCACCCATTGAGTTGATCGTCGGAGTGCCCCAGCCAAAATCCCAGGCCCGAGTCTCTTTTCTTTTTCAAGATCGGGTACGCGCACAAGATTCCAAATGAGGAGGGTGATGCCTGATGCCACATTGAAGCTACAAGCCATGATGGTCCAGGCTGCAACAAGATGTATAAGGTACTAATGGTTTGTTGGAATTATGAGATTAATGTTTTAGGTACCCTTCAAAACCTATAAGTAATGTATCAAAATGATAATTCCTAAGCAAGAAGAATTACTTCTTTTGAAAGTCATCTCAAGTAGAAAGGCCATGGAAACCTCATTTTAATGGGAAATTAAGATTTGGAATGGAAGGAATCATGTTAACATTCAAAACTCCATGATTGGCATGCATTTTGAAGATGGCAAATGTCAAGTATCGACTTAAGGAAGTCAAGTATCTACACTCAAAAAGATCCAAAAAAGATACCAGTTTGGCATATAGAGTTTTAGCCAGCATGGTCAAGTATCAATACCTAGGATTCAAGTATCAACTCAAGGTATCAACTCAAGAATCAACTCAAGCTCCAAGTATCTATGTAATAGGAATTAACAAAAATCTAAAATTTTTAGCATAGTCTCAAGTGTCGACATCAGGACTTAAGTGTCGACTCAAAGATTGACTCATGGACCAATTATTGATGTCACAAGATGATTCTAGAGAGTAATATTTTTTAGAATAATCTAAGTATCGACTGATAGAGTGAAGTATCAACAATTGTAGGTCTAATAGCACATAAAGCCTATATTTTTAGAACTGCAAAAAGCTATGTTTTGAGTCTAAATGGTTAGTTCTTACCATCTAATGATCCTAAACTATTTTTGAAGTCTTTGAGTATATTTATTGCACTCAAAACTTATTGAAAATTTAAGAGAATCCTAGAGAAAGATGAGTACATCCAAGAGAATCCTTCAAGAGCTAATTTTCAAAAATAAAAGCCTTCACTCTTAAAGAGTGTGCATTCAATTCTTAAAAACTAGCAATCATTATAGTCATTAAGGATTTTCATTAAAGAAAACAACTCAAAGCAACCTTTATAAGCTTCATAAACTTTTCTTTTACTCTTTTAGAGAGATTTTTGTCCTTGAAATACTTTATATTTTGGTTTTTAATTTGTAACTAGTTTCAAGGATATTAAAACTAGGGGATATGCCCTTCCAATCCTTTGAATTGGATTGCAAGCCTATAACAAGGGTTTGATTTGTGAGCCTAAAAAGTAAATAAATTGTAATCTTAAGGGATTATAGTAAAATTTTTAAGAGATTCTTAGAGAGTGGATGTAGGTGCTTGGAGTACACCAAACAACTATAAAAACTTGAGTTTGTGTGCTTTACTATCCTTCTACTCTTTTCATTTCAAGCACTGCATTTAGTTTCAATTAGCACACATATATTTGCAATACAATCACTTCACCATATTTAAAATTCAGCACATACTTACAAAAGTTTTGAAAAATCTAATTCACCTCCCCTCTTGGGTTGCTTCACTAGGTAACAACATGAATATATACCCAGGCCAGTATATCAGTGGTTCTCATCCATATCCTGTCTCACAAAAGAAAGCTTAGTCAACATTCTTAAGATAGGATTCATAAATTGGAAATAATTCAATAGTCAATTAGCCAAAAGGCCCATGGTTGCCCCTAGTTTCCAAATTATTCATCCTTTCTTTTGACTAGACTAAACCTTAGGTACCACCTATATACTTTAAGTTAGCATCATCTTACTGGATCTCTTAGATCCCACAACACTCACTTACTACTCAATAGATGCATCCGTATACAGGTGGAGACTAATACTTTTTAAAGCCACTTGCATCCAATTTATTTATCAAATAAATAGATAGTGACAAAAATCAAATTTCTATTCTAGTGGATAACAATCTCTCTAATCAAATGGTAATCATAGAGGTCATGAGTTAATAGCAGCAACTATTGCCTTGTTACCCATCAATAAGGTACCTCAGCCCTCATTTTCTAATAGAGTCTATAACTCATTGAAAGTAGAAGAAACATAAGGTCATTTTAACTTTAAGCTGACATACTTTCCAAAGGTATGTCCTATTTATGTAATAAGGGTTCTAGGCATAAGAGTTTACCCTGCTTCAAGCAGCATACCCCTTGAGCCATTTAGGGTCCCTTTAATAGTCACTAATATGTTGACCTAATTATATCAATCATGTTCAAATGATAGTTTACAATAAATTGTCCATATAAATCGAATCATGACTGTTGGATCCAATCCATGTGCAATCTTTATGCATCATCATGCCTGAGCTTCTTAAGCTCCTAATCCTAAATTATTGTTTAACAATGATCATGGATTGACTGCCCTTAGGTTAGCCATCAGATGGCTTAGTAACATAGGATAGCTCTAGTTTATTATAATACTTAGCCTTTCTAATCAATTTTCAAGTTAAGCCAGCCTTTACATTTTGGTTAATTAATTGGTCCAAGAATCAAGAGGGTTTGAAGCTAACTTAATCTCAGAGAGTAAAGATTCTAATTAGATATTTGTATTTAATTTGAATTTGTTCTAGAGATTTTAAAATATAAATTAACTCTCACTATTTTAACAGATCTCTCATACTACTCTATGGAGTTGCAAAAATCCCTACATGACTAGAATTCCTAGTTGATATTATGGTCCCACTAATTTCATGCACCTCATCTTAAAGTTATTGGTAAACGTAAACCAATGAGTAGACAACTCTTGCCTAATGCTTTTCAAGTATATTGTAGTGACTCGGTTTCTAAGTCATGTGAGCTCACATAAGAGTTATTACCCATATTCCCTAGTTAAGCCGGACCCACCATTCAATGCAAAATAAAGCCATTATTAGGTTCCTCACCTAATAGTTATTGGGCCTAACCCTATCTTCACCCATCAATATCTCATGTTAATAGAGTGGTTGCACTCCCTCGATGCAATTAAACCATTGTATCTAATCGAGAATAATCAACATTTGAGAGATGCTTGGTGCGGGCACCAGACTCAGAAGAAGACTTCAGAGCTCCATCTGGATCTCTGATTAACCTTGCCCGAAGAATTAGGATTTTTTGGCTTGTAATAAGGGTTGACTTGATCAACTCAATTTTAGCTTGAGTCTGTATTACCTGCATTTTTATTTTGTTGAGTCATGTTGACTCAGTAGTGGACTAGGGCTTCAACCTGGGGTGTTATATTTTCTCCCAAGGCCAAGCAAGTGGGTGCCACACTCCCAGCCAGACTCCCAGCCATACGCCTGAGTCCAGGGGGCGCCACATCTCCATCCAGCAGGCTTTGGTCCCCACACCACAGATAGCAGCTCCCTTCTCTCATGCGCCAATTGAGGAGAAATCCACCAGGGGTCCACAAATCAAGGGGGCGGCCCAAGACATTCCCAAAAGAACCAAACTATAAAAGGGAAGAAATTCTCTTGGAGAGAACTTCAAGGAGGCGCCCATTACCTGCCAAAAATACTCAAAATAAAGTTAGAAAGAGCCATAACTTGGGGAGAAAGAAAAGAGGTATCCAAAAAGGGTTGAGCCATGGAAGGAAGGAGATTTCTCTTGAAGAGCAAGGTTAGGAGGCGCCCTAGTCATTCCAACTAAAGCCAGATATAAAAGGAAACAAATTTTCTCTTGGAGGGCAAGGTTAAGAGGCGCCCAAACACTTCCAGATAAGGCCAAGCATAGAAGGAAAAAAATAATTTTCTTGGAGGTCAAGACAAGGAGGCGCCACCCACTTTCCTTTTTTTGAAGCCTCAATCATCTTTGGAATTATTTGGCCGGCTATATGAGTACGGATTGATCCTACAATCCTAATTTGAAGATCCCCTCCTTTAGTCCCACATGGGAAGATGTAAAACCCTACTCTCTTGTAATGTCCTATAAATTAAAACCCCTTTGTAAGTTCTAATGAATCAGATGAATGAAACCAACTTTTTTTGGTGAGCAAACTCTGTGTTTTCTCTCTTCCGCACTTGCATCCAGGTGTTGAGCTCCATGAGGGAGTAAATTCGGGTTCCCAAGGAACCTTGAGGAGGTGTGAGATCTCTAAAACCCCAAACCCTAGGTTAGCCACTTCACTCCCAAACCCTAGCCGCCCATCACCCTTCTCTTTCCACCAAGCCCTAGCATATCCCACCTCTCACGGCCACCCTCTCCAAGTCCAGGCCGACCACCAGCATCCAGCTACAGTCCGGATACTTCAGATCCAAAGCTCTTTCCAGAGGGAGTCGAATCAGCCTTCAAGAGAATCTGGATCTCAGCGACATCAGCCTTCAAGTTCTTCGAACTGGTAAATCCTTCCCTGAGTCTCTGAATCCATCACTTGTTTTTCTTCTTCCCAGATCTTGAGTCCAGGAGAAGCCGACCCAGCCACGAGACCAGTATTGGAGGATCCATTGCGAAGATAGCCAAATCTGAGGATCCAACAATCTGCCCGAGAGAGTTCTTCCACCCAAATTCTGTGAAGATCACTGTCTGGTTGGTAAACCATCTCTTCTCTTTATTTCTGTCCTGTTGAAAGTTCAGAGTAAAACCCTAGGTCTGGGAGTTTCTCAACCCCCAGTGATCCGTTACTTCTGAACTACTCTGATAACTTAGCTTCTTCTAAATTGTGCTTTCAATCCTTACCTAATTTCCTTCAACTTAGTTTAACTTTACTTTGAGTCAAAGCCAATTTCTGAAATAAAAAAAAAAAAAGAATTAATCTTAATTTTACTTCCGCATACGCTTCTTGTTCTTCGTTCTGCATCATTTTTGGTATCAGAGCCCTGTCTAGGGTTTCTATTTGATTGCTTGTTTGAGTCTCTCTCTTTTTACTTTGTCTGCTCGAAGTAGACTCCCCAGGACGTCCGGTCCTAGGAACGAAGCGAGGTGCAAACCTCCTCTTCCCATTCCACGGGGTGTTCCTAGGGTGTGTTGGGGATCCGTTGGGTTACAACTTCGTAGCAGGAATTGTAAACGGGGAAGTACTCTATTTTCAGTCCATAATTTCCCTGTTGCCAGAATTATTTCTCACTGCAAGTAACTCTAAATTTGGTGATTTTTATTTTACCGAAACCATTATAATTGAAACTATTTTGCATAATTTTTCTGTGATTTATTGGTTTCTGTGAGATTTCTGAGAATTAAATTACTGCAACTCTATTTTTGTGTTCTGCAATCCAATTATTTTTGAGTGTTCATCTCTTAATTTATCTTAAGGGCATTTAAGCATCTAAGATAAGGGGAGGAGTTGATAACCTCTCCTTAGCCCAAAACCACCACCCACTCATTCGAACCTAAGCCTTTAATCTTAAAATTAATTAGACCTAATTTGCCCTAGTGGGTTAGGGACATCAACAAGTCGGGTCAAGGCTAGTGTTGAGTCAGTTTGTCTGGTTACTCTGTGTGTGCTTTGTACTCAGTGTCTAGAATGGTGGTTCAGGGATTCCATCCTGAAGGGCTTGTGTGCTGGTCTACCTACCTGGCCAATCTCTGATTGGTGTCTAGGATTGGCATCTAGGGACCTAATACTCCCCTTACACCTGCCGGCTGAGTCCTGAGTTACTACAGGCTAGCTTGCCACTCTGATTGGGCATCTAGTTTGGGCTCTAGGTCTAGTTAGCCCGTAGTCGTTCAGTTGAGTCTCATTTTGTGTGTTTGCTTGCATCATGTCTACCCGGAATGGAGTACCCTACCAACCTGGTCAAACCCAACCTGATTTAGAGGCCATGGTTAGAGCTCTTACTGAGAGTATGAACAAATTAAGTCAGGATTTGAATGAGAATTTTGCCCAGCTTAGGGATCGAGTCCAAGTACTTGAGGAACCTAGGCATCGGAATTGGACTCCTGACCCAGATTTTAATGTGCCTCAACCTCACCCACACCAAGAGCCTAGAAGACCTTTATATCGAGATCCTGAACCTAATCATAGGAGGCCTGACCCAGAACCTGAAGATAGAGATGATAGGTTCATTCGGAACATCAAGTTAGATGCACCCACTTTTGATGGTAGTTTAAATCCTAAGGTGTATTCTGATTGGGAGGGTGAGATGGACCAGTACTTTAAGTGGTATGCCATGTCTGAGGAGAGGAAATTCAAGTTTGCCAAGATGAAGTTAGTACGTCAAGCTAGGTTATACTGGGGGAACATTGAGCTGACCACTAGAAGACGAAATGTAGAGCCCATAACCACTTGGCAGGGTATGAAAGAGAAACTTAGAGATAAGTACCTACCCATTTCATACCAGCAAAATCTGTTAGACCAATGGCAGACTTTGAAACAAGGGAACCGATCTATTTCAGACTACATAACCACCTTTGATGAATACCTGATGAGATGTGATGTGAGTGAAGCCCATGAGGTCACTTTGTCTAGATTTAGGGCTGGACTTAGGGAAGACATTAAGAGAGAGTTATTTCTGAGAGAGGTTACTGACCTAGACCAAGCCTATCAGATTGCATTGAACACTGAGAAGTTTCAGAGAGGACCCATGCCTTCTAGTGTTAGTGCCCCAATCCCAAGAAATGGACCTAGCCAGGTTACCCCTAGCAAGCCTAATCAGGGTATTCCCACCCCTAGGCTCATGGACAAAGGTAAGGCACCTGACACCCAGAGAACCCCTAGTATCATCTGTTTTAAGTGCCAGAAGCCCGGTCATATCTCCAATCAGTGCACAGCCATAGCTTGTTTTAAGTGCCATAAGGTAGGTCATGTTTCTAGCCAGTGCCCTCGTAGATCCCTTTATATATAAGAGGGAGGAGAAGAGAATTCCGAGCCCAATGAGGAGTTTGAAGAAGAAGTTTATGAGGCCGGAATGAATTTGGTCGATGAGTATGAAGGAGAGGAAGAATCCACAGAGTCTGACCAATTAGGGGTTGTGAGATGCATCCTATCCCAGACTAAAGTTCAGGAAGATTGGCGTAGGACTAACATCCTACAGACTTTCCTTAAACTAGGGGATAAGGTATGTAAAATCATCATAGATAGTGGGAGCTGTGTGAATGCCATTTCTACTAGCACTGTCAAAATGTTAGGCTTAACCCCAGTCCCCCACCCCAACCCCTATAAGGTTTCTTGGGTAGACTCTACCTCTATACCCATCCAGTCTAGATGTCAGGTCCAAATCCAAATGCAATCCTATCAAGAGAAGATTTGGTGTAATGTCTTGCCCATGGGGGTGAGCAGCATAATTCTTGGAAGACCTTGGTTATATGATCATGATGCCACCCTCTTAGGAAAATCCAACACCTGTGTCTTTAGTTTCAATGGAAAGAAAATCACAATCCATTCAGTCCCTCCTAAGGACAAGGTAGCTAAAGGAACCAATAAGGTCAGAGAAATGAAGACTGGAGTGAACCTAATTAGTGCAAGGATCTAGAACAAGAAATTCATAGTGGTTCACCCATTTGGATGTTGACTGCTAAGGAACTTAGGACTCCTACACCCTCAGAGCCTCCTCAGGATGTTAAGCCTTTATTAGAAGAATTTGAGGATGTTTTTCCCGAGGATCTGCCAGACCACCTTCCACCTCTTAGGGATATTCAGCATTCCATAGATTTAGTCCCAGGAGCTACTTTACCCAACTTGCCCCATTATAGGATGAATCCATCTGAGCATAAAGAACTGCAAAAGCAGGTTGGCGAATTATTGAGGAAGGGGTTCATTAGAGAGAGTCTTAGCCCTTGTGCAGTCCCTGCACTTCTAACCCCGAAGAAGGATGGCACGTGGAGGATGTGTGTTGATAGTCGTGCCATCAACAAAATCACAATCAAGTATAGGTTCCCCATCCCTAGACTAGATGACATGCTAGATATGATGGCCGGTGCCATGATTTTTTCTAAAATTGATCTCAAGAGCGGCTATCATCAGGTTAGGATTAGACCAGGGGATGAGTGGAAAATCACCTTCAAAACTAAGGATGGTCTCTTTGAATGGGTTGTTATGCCTTTTGGGTTGTCCAATGCCCCTAGTACTTTCATGAGGATTATGACCCAGGTACTTAGAGCTTTCATAGGGAAGTTTGTAGTGGTCTATTTTGATGACATCCTGATCTATAGTAAGACCCCTGCAGATCACCTAGGCCACCTTAGACAAGTCTGCCAAGTTTTGAGGAATGATAGTCTCTACGGTAATCTCAAAAGGTGTGAATTTATGACCAGTAGAATTATCTTCCTTGGTTTTGTTGTAACCCCTGACGGCGTGGCTGCCGATCCTGAAAAGATTAGGTCCATAGTAGAATGGCCAGAGCCGACCAGTGTGCATGAAGTCAGAAGTTTCCATGGCTTGGCTACCTTCTATAGGCGATTCATCAAGGGGTTTAGTACTGTAGTTGCTCCTATCACAGACTGTATTAGGAAGGGAGAATTTCAGTGGACCAAAGCAGCCCATAAAGCCTTCCTAGATCTTAAGGATAGGATGACCCAGGCACCCATTTTGAGGTTACCAGACTTTTCAAAGGTATTTGAGGTTGCCTGTGATGCTTCAGGAGTAGGTATAGGTGGAGTCCTAAGCCAAGAGAACCATCCCATAGCATTCTTTAGTGAGAAACTTAATGATGCTAAGCTTAGGTATTCTACCTATGATAAGGAATTTTATGCGGTAGTGCAAGCTTTGCGTTACTGGAGACATTATTTGCTATCGCAAGAATTTGTGCTGTTTTCGGACCACGAGGCTCTTAGATTCTTGAATTCCCAGAAGAAGCTTAACCCTAGGCATGCTAAGTGGGTAGAGTATTTCCAGTCCTATACTTTTGTTTTAAAGCATAAGGCTGGGTCTGAAAATAAGGTAGCTGATGCCCTTAGTCGTCGATCTTTGTTGTTGAATTCTGTTAGGGCTGAAGTCATAGGGTTTGAGCAAATCAAAGAGGAATATGAGTCATGTCTGGATTTTAAAACTGTGTACCAGGATCTAACTCAAGGACCATCTAGTGAACATAAGGATTATTCCCTTTTAGATGGCTTTCTGTTCTTTAAGAATAGGCTTTGCATCCCTAGAACCTCTCTTAGGAAATTTTTGATTTGGGAAACTCATGCTGGAGGTTTAGCTGGCCATTTCGGAAAAGATAAGACCACCCTGGCTATTGAAGACTATTTTTTCTGGCCTAGCTTAAAAGGAGATGTAGCACACATTGTGGCTAGGTGTCGGACCTGCGCTGTTGCCAAACAGCAAAAACAGAACACCGGCCTTTATACCCCACTCCCTGTCCCAGATCGTCCTTGGCAAGATGTGAGCATGGACTTTGTGTTAGGTTTGCCTAAGACCCAGAGGAGGCATGACTCTATCTATGTTGTAGTGGACCGATTTTCCAAGATGGCCCATTTCTTGCCTTGTTCCCAAACATTTGATGCGTCCAAGGTAGCCACCCTGTTCTTTAATGAGATAGTTCGACTCCATGGCCTACCCAAGACCATTGTTTCAGATAGGGATGTCCGGTTCACCAGCTATTTCTGGAAAATCCTTTGGCATAAGTTAGGGACAAAACTTAAGTTTTCAACTGCCTATCATCCCCAGACTGATGGCCAAACCGAAGTAGTGAACCGTAGCTTAGGCAATCTGTTAAGGTGTCTTGTTGGTGAAAATATTAGGAACTGGGATTTGTACTTACCTAGAGCTGAATTTGCATATAATGACTCGGTGAATAGGTCTACGGGTAAGAGTCCATTTGAAATTGTGCATGGTTACAAACCTCACACACCTCTTGACCTAGCTCCTTTACCAGTCCACACACGGGTCTCCGAGTCTGCCGAAGTTTTTGCACAGCATATAAAAGACTTTCATAAAGAAATTCAAGCCAAAATAAATTTAAGTAATGAAACTTATAAGAAGTTGGCTGATTCTCAAAGGTGAGTCAAAACTTTTAATAAGGGAGACTATGTAATGATTAGGTTAAGGCATGAACGGTTTTCTCTTGGAACCGTTAGAAAGTTACATGCTAGAGGAGCTGGACCATTTAGAGTGGTAAAGAGAGTAGGATCCAATGCCTATGTGCTCGAGTTACCTCCAGAACTAGGCATTAGCTCCACTTTCAACATTACAGACCTAGTAGAGTATAGAGAGCCAGCTGTGATTCCCAGTGAGGCTTTTGAACCTAATCCTGCTCTTGAGAGTGAACCTGACCCTGTGTGTCCACCAACAAACTGGCCTGTGAGGAAAGAGCAGATTGAAAAGATCCTGGATGATCAGGTTATCTCTACTCGTAATCGAGGATACCAAAGATACCTGGTCCGCTGGCTAGGAAGGCCAGATTCTGATGACTCTTGGATCTCCTGAGAAGAATTACAAGAGTTGGACCCAGACCTCTTGGAGAGATACCAGAGCCAACTTGATCCATACTCGACAGGGTCGAGTTCCTCCCACCCTGGGAGAATTGGTGCGGGCACCAGACTCAGAAGAAGACTTCAGAGCTCCATCTGGATCTCTGATTAACCTTGCCCGAAGAATTAGGATTTTTTGGCTTGTAATAAGGGTTGACTTGATCAACTCAATTTTAGCTTGAGTCTGTATTACCTGCATTTTTATTTTGTTGAGTCATGTTGACTCAGTAGTGGACTAGGGCTTCAACCTGGGGTGTTACATTTTCTCCCAAGGCCAAGCAAGTGGGCGCCACACTCCCAGCCACACTCCCAGCCATACGCCTGAGTCCAGGGGGTGCCACATCTCCATCCAGCAGGCTTTGGTCCCCACACCACAGATAGCAGCTCCCTTCTCTCATGCGCCAATTGAGGAGAAATCCACCAGGGGTCCACAAATCAAGGGGGCGGCCCAAGACATTCCCAAAAGAACCAAACTATAAAAGGGAAGAAATTCTCTTGGAGAGAACTTCAAGGAGGCGCCCATTACCTGCCAAAAATACTCAAAACAAAGTTAGAAAGAGCCATAACTTGGGGAGAAAGAAAAGGAGGTATCCAAAAAGGATTGAGCCATGGAAGGAAGGAGATTTCTCTTGAAGAGCAAGGTTAGGAGGCGCCCTAGTCATTCCAACTAAAGCTAGATATAAAAGGAAACAAATTTTCTCTTGGAGGGCAAGGTTAAGAGGAGCCCAAACACTTCCAGATAAGGCCAAGCATAGAAGGAAAAAAATAATTTTCTTGGAGGTCAAGACAAGGAGGCGCCACCCACTTTCCTTTTTTTGAAGCCTCGATCATCTTTGGAATTATTTGGCCAGCCATATGAGTAGGGATTGATCCTACAATCCTAATTTGAAGATCCCCTCCTTTAGTCCCACATGGAAAGATGTAAAACCCTACTCTCTTGTAATGTCCTATAAATTAAAACCCCTTTGTAAGTTCTAAGGAATCAGATGAATGAAACCAACTTTTTTTTGTGAGCAAACTCTGTGTTTTCTCTCTTCCGCACTTGCATCCAGGTGTTGAGCTCCGTGAGGGAGTAAATCCGGGTTCTCCAGGAACCTTGAGGAGGTGTGAGATCTCCAAAACCCCAAACCCTAGGTTAGCCACTTCACTCACAAATCCTAGCCGCCCATCACCCTTCTCTTTCCACCAAGCCCTAGCATATCCCACCTCTCACGGCCACCCTCTCCAAGTCCAGGCCGACCACCAGCATCCAGCTACAGTCCGGATACTTCAGATCCAAAGCTCTTTCCAGAGGGAGTCGAATCAGCCTTCAAGAGAATCCGGATCTCAGCGACATCAGCCTTCAAGTTCTTCGAACTGGTAAATCCTTCCCTGAGTCTCTGAATCCATCACTTGTTTTTCTTCTTCCCAGATCTTGAGTCCAGGAGAAGCCGACCCAGCCATGAGACCAGTATTGGAGGATCCATTACGAAGATAACCGAATCCGAGGATCCAACAATCTGCCCGAGAGAGTTCTTCCACCCAAATTCTGTGAAGATCACTGTCTGGTTGGTAAACCATCTCTTCTCTTTATTTCTATCCTGTTGAAAGTTCAGAGTGAAATCCTAGGTCTGGGAGTTTCTCAACCCCCAGCAATCCGTTACTTCTGAACTACTCTGATAACTTAGCTTCTTCTAAATTGTGCTTTCAATCCTTACCTAGTTTCCTTCAACTTAGTTTAACTTTACTTTGAGTCAAAGCCAATTTCTGAAATATAAAAAAAATTAAAAAAAAGAATTAATCTTAATTTTACTTTCGCATACGCTTCTTGTTCTTTGTTCTGCATCAATGCTTGTAGCTCTATAATACTGGAAGACCTAAGACTTAATATTTGCAAGAAGGTTTGCATTCAGGTCTTCTTAATCAGTCGGCACATCTTATGTCTGACCTAATTCAGGTCAACATAACTTGTGTTTGACCAACCCAATTTAAGTTAGCACATCTCAGGTCTGACTCAGCCAATTTAGGTCAACAAATCTCATGTTTGATTAACCTGTTTGGATCAACACATCTTATGTCTGACTAATCTAGTTTGGGTCAGCCCATCTCATATCTGAATAAGCCTAGTTTGGGTTAGCCCATCTAATATCTAACTCACCAGATTTAGGTCAGCAAATCATATGTTTCACAATCCTAGTTCATGTTAGCATATCTTATGTCTGACAAACCTAGGTGGCATAGGTGAACTCGAATCAACAAGCAACCTAATCAAAACTTAGTCGATGAAGTTGGCCAAGTAAGAAGATCAATGGAAGGGTTTCACCATTTAACCTCTTTTCTTGGACACCAACTGAGTTGGCTAGGTCAGAGTTAGCCCCAATTAATAACCATGATCAAAACTTGCCTTAGACACTAATTGATCAATAAGTATGAATAGGTCTACCTAGCAACTCGGGCTCAGAATACTGAGCCAAATTAGATCTTAATTTGATCAATTCATATCATTTGTGAATCGATGTGACCAAACTACATTTAGGCTCAATTCTGATCCCCTTTGACTTAATTTTAATCAACTATTGATTAGGTTTGATCAGTTGCTAAAAACCAAATTAGGGTTCTAGCTTGATCTAATCAAAATGCTAATTATAGTCTAATCACTAGACCTAATTGTTCGACCCACAACTACATCTATGAACTAAAATTTTAGAACCTAAAAATGATTTTTAGATTACATTTAAGTTCATGGAATTAATGATTTATGATCATAAATTGATTTTCAAATCTAAACCCTAGTTCATGTATCTCATACATCTTGTTTTAGATCAAACTGATTAATGTACATTTTAGGTAATTAATTTTAGATCTAAAAAATGATCTTAATTTCTTTTACATTTCTTCTTCATGAGTCAAATTACAAGTGGCACCCCTATATGTCCTAAGAAATTCTATCGAATGAGAAGAGAGGGTCTTTAAATCCTACTTAGCTCTTATGACCGGATGGCCATGCTGTGCACCCAATCTAAGTACTTGGCTAAAGGAATCATAACAATTATAAAATTATTTTTTTTTTTTTAAACCTTGACTTAATCTAGCATGTTAGATGAACCTAGGCTTTGATACCATTGAAGGAAATAGGGGTTCTAGCATGCTTATATCTAGGATTTTAAAAGCTATAAAGCAGTAAAAACTATGTTTATGAAATTTTTTTCATAAAAAGCATGCATGATAATTTAAAAGTACCTAAATTAGGATATTTATAACATGCTAAGCCAATTTAAATCATATTTAATTAGATATAAAATAAAATAAAAATTAGAGAAGGATAGAATACTTACCTCGATCACAATCCATCTTCAACTCCGATCGCATTGGATCCAATAGATTGTCAAGGTTCCTATTGAAGCTGCACACATGCCCGGCCTTTGCTGCTACCATACAGGGCTTGTTCCTGATTGATGCAGTGATACTATTAGAGTGCTAGCTCCTTCATAGGTATCTCTTCCAGCTTGAATATGATTTTCCTTCAATAACTTGAAGGAAGGGCTACAACTTTTGTAGCCTTTACGCAAACCTTTCATGCAGGACTTTGAGACTTTATCTAGGATACCTAAAGGAGGAAAAAACTATTTTTTCTCACTTCCCCTCTCAAGAATCTCTCTCTGGAGTTTTATGGCATGGAATAATCAGAAAGAGGAAGAAAGGGGTAGTAGAGAAAAATAGAGTGTGGCAAGAAAGAACTAGAACCCTATGCAAACTTTTTACACTAGTTCTAAAGGAGATAGAAACCCAAAAGGAAGAAAACTATTTTCTCCCTTTTTTCCTCTGAAACTTTGAACCTTCAAATATGTTTTGTCATGTGGAACAAAAGAGATGTGTTGAAGGAAAAAGATTTATGGTGAAGAACAGGATGTGCACTAGAAAATCTATAGTATCATAATCTGCCAAACATAAAAAATCTATCCCAAGAACACATCTCAATGCCTCCAAAAATCTTAATAAAATAAGAAACTAATATGATTAGAGTCAAATTCAAATTAGATAAGAGTCCATATCAATCTAAATAGAGAGAGAGTCCCAGATAATCATGAAAGATGCCTTATTGCGGATCTTATCTTTCCATTCATGCTAAAAGAAAAATGTGACAAAATCTGTACCTCTTCTCCCCTTTTCATGTGAATAATGAGAGTCAAATCTAGATAAATGTGGGATTGGCTTCCTTGTTTGATTTGGCTTTATTTTGGGTCAATTTCAAAATTGTTTTGAACCCAAATCGAATTAATTTCAAAAAGGCTATCAACCAAGATCAATTAGGTTTGCAATCCAAGTCTAACTTTGATTCTTAACTCAATTTTAAATAGTTTGAACCAAATATGATTAGGTTTAGGGTCAAAGTCAATTTGATTCAATTAGTGTTTAATTTGAACCAATTCAAGCTTGATTCAAACCGAATTCATAAAGGTTGTCGGTCCTATTCGCAATAAGATTTGAATTCCTAGTCCTAGTCCAACTAGGATTCTTAAACATAATTTTGTCCAATCTAATTAAATCATATCAAAATGCAACTCTTGCAATTAAGTTCTTGATGCCAAAATTAGTAGGTGTCAAAATTTGCATGTCCTAAATATGATCCAAGCTCTTGATCAGGTCAAGCCCTATTATGTGTGATCCCTAAGGTTCCATTCTATCTAGTAGCAAGACATACTATGATCTTTATCATAGTATCATCAAAACCCTTTTGATGGACAAGAACTTTTCTAGATCAACCCTAATATGGATCATTGATCTAAAAACAACCTAAATGAGTTCCCATAATCTATTAGTGATACCTAACAGTATATAGTAGCAATTCGGTAGAATAAAAAGGTGAATCCCTAAGTGTAGTTATCATGTGATCAAGTTCTTCTATTAAAAGTTCCAATAAGATGCAGGTCATGAAATTTGTTAAACCTTAAGCATCTATCATATGCTAAACTTAATCAGCTTGAGCCCATTTATGATTCCCATGGAAACTCCTTCCATTATCATGCTGCTATAGCAATAGACTTAAGTACATAGCCTCTTAGATTGCATAGGACTACTCCTCAACTACCAAGGCTGATAGATATCCTATAGGTACACTCCCAACTCCTACAGTGAACCTTGTGTAGCTAATGTACACTAGAAGGTCTCATACGGCTAGGGATCATGTTTATATACTTGTCAAACTACAATAACCCTACTATGAGTAATTAAGGTACCACAGGTCAAGGAACTACTTACACAACTATAGCATCCAAAAGTCATCGACGAGTGAGCAGATATCATGTGACTTCTTGTTCTTGGTCATGCTCAATGTCGTTGTTCTCTAACAACCACTTGCACTCGCATTCCAGTGTCCTCATATTGTAAACTTAAGACTTGTCTACCTAAAAGGGAAGCGGTCTGTGCACTAATCTTGATGGATTGATCACCATCCCTGTGATGATCCTATGATCAAGAGCATTTAAGAGTTAACCTATAATGATACATATCTCAAATTCTCAACTCTTGAGAAAATGTGTCATTGTTCATTAACTCCTTAGATGATACATGGATATAATATGTATGGCTTAATAAGCCTAATTTAGATTATTAAATACAAAATTATATCCTAGATTGAAAATTTATGTTAGCCATATTGGCTTCTAGAGCACACATCTTATAATCAGTTTATCTCATAAGTTTTAAGTTAGAATTTTCATAAATGAGCCATTGATCTTTAGTATTTCTCAAATACTTAAGAATTGTCTTCATAATTTTTTAACGGATTTGACCTAGATCAAACTGGTATCTACTCACTATCCCTAATGAATAGGCCACATTTGGTATCGTACATGTCATGGAGTATATTATAGATCCCACTACCAATGCATATAAAATTTTACATTAATGCTCTCTCTCTTCACGAGTTGTTGCACAATCCTTCTTATAGAGAGAAATTCCTTGGCCTATTAGTAGATAGTCTTTCTTGAAATTATTCATGTTGAACTATTTCAATACATTATCGATGTACATGGATTGGGATAATCCAAGTAGCCTTTTAGATCTATCTCTATAGATCTTCATCTGAAGGATATAGGATGCTTCTTCCAAATCCTTCATGGAGAACTGAGACAATAACCAAATTTTTATTCTTTGTAATAAAGAGATGTCATTTCCAGTTAAGAGAATGTCATCCATATACAATACAAGAAATATAATTACATAGCCATTAGTGTACTTATAGATATAGAGTTTTTTCCATTCTAAATGAAGCCAAATATTTTGATTATCTTATCAAAATACATATTCTAGCTTCGAGATGCTTACTTCAATCCATAAATGGATCTCTAAAGTTTGCATACCCTTGATTCATCTATGGATGTAAACCCTTCAGGTTATGTCATATACACCTCTTCATCTAGCTCGTCATTTAGGAAGGATATCATGACATCCATTTGCTAGATCTCATAATCAAAGAATGTAGCTATCGCAAGCATAATTTGAATGGACTTGAACATTGCCACAGGAAAAAATATCTCATCATAGTCAATACCATAACATTGATGATACCCCTTAGTAACCAAATGGGCTTCATAGGTATCCATCTTCAAGTCTATGCCCCTTTTCCTTTTGAAAATCTATTTTCACCTAATAGATTTTACCCCTTCAAGTAGATCGACAAGTATCCATATACTATTGATCCTTCATGGACTTTATTTTGGATTTCATGGCTTCTAGCACTTATTAGAGTCAAATCTCTGCATGGCATCCATATAGGTGATCGAATCCTTGTTGTTCCCATCGAGTTTAATAGAATCACCATCTTGGACCAAAAAACTATAGTATTTGTCTAGCTAGCATGGTGCTCTACCGGATCTCCTTAATGGTGCCTTTATAGTGGGCTCTATGTTTGATCTAATAAAAGCTAGTTCTATAATTTCATTTGTTTGTATCATTTCTTCTTGTCAAACTTTATCAAGTTCAACCTTAAAAGCTTTAGTTCTTTCATCAAGGAACTCTTTTTCCAAAAGGTAGTCCTAAAACTAACGAACAACTTTTATTTTTTAGTAATATAGAAGTAATAATCCTTAGATTTTCTAGGATACCAAATAAATAGACACTTATTAGAACTAGGTCCAGACTTATTAATGGAGGACTAACTAGATGCGAAGATGAAATGATGATGCAAGTAATTTTTAGGATTTTGTGATTTTTAGATTTTTATGGTTTTCTTTGGATTCCCAAAAAAGTAAGAGTTGATCTAGGGTTCTATAATAATAAGAACTATCAAGCAAGTAAGTAGTCCCTAAACAATGATAAAGAGAGGACCCTGGGATTGAGAAACCCCGTAGGACTTAGCTCTCCAATCAAGACGTACTTAGGAGTCAGGGGGCAAACCTCAAAGATCTGAAGTGCCCGATGCAGAGATCGCTCACTTTGGTGGATGCGGCCTGGATGATCGAGTCGTCAACCCTGCGGAGGTGCCAGCTGGCTGTCCGAAGATCTCGATGGCAAAGGCAACCGTCTCCGTACTCGTGTCACCTGAAGGACCTCCGAGCATTCAAAGAAGATAAAGGTTAAGTTTCAATCAGAAGGAAAACAATGGAAGAATGGAAGAAAGAGTTGTTGAAGTGATGTTGGAGTTCTTGATTCGGAGTCGAATGATGGAGTTGCGGAAGTGATGGTATTTTGAGGCCTCACACCTCTCGATGCCCGAAGGCGAAGGTGCTCCCTCATGGAGATCGACGTTTCTAGTGAACGAAGGCAACTAGAAAAAGATTGGACTCAAGAAATGTAATTTTTTTTCATTCATCAAGATTAACCTTACAAAGGAGGGGTTAAGTCCTTTAAATAGGCACCTTAGGACCCTTTTGAATTTCAAATGAAAAATTTACAAGAATTCTTGAATGGGTGCCCAAACTTTTGACTTTTCTTCTCTCCTTGGCCGACCAAGAGCTAGCTTGATTGGGTGTGGCATGATGCAAGGCTTGAAGGAGAGATCTTGGCACCTTGAACTTGGAAAGAAGCTTCTTTGTTTTGGAAGAAAACATGAAGAGAGGCTTGGAGCAAGGCATGTGTTCTTCTTCCTTCCTTGGTTGTGCATCCTTTTTTGGTACAACGCATGACATGGGGAGTGTGAGGTGGAGGCGCCCATGGATATTGTCTCTTCCTTCCAAAGAGGTTCAAACAATTTGGGAAGAAGACTTGATTAGAGGGCTTGAAGCAAGGGATTTGAATTCCCAACTTCAACTCCCATTGACCTTCTCTTTGGCTGACCACCCTTGCTTGGAAAGGAGCATGATAGGGTGAGGGAAAAAGGGCTAGTGCCAAGTGATGTGTTCCTCCTCTTTGGGCATCCAAGGATGACAAGTGTGTTGCCCACATGGCAAGTTGTCATGGTGCCACTAGGATGAAAAGGTGGGCCCTGAGATGACTTGGATTCCTTCCTGACTTGGCTCCAAGGAGACTAAATTTTAAGACCAATTCTTACATGGACCCATATTTCCAATAAACTCAGACTGGACTCAATTTGTGACTGGACTCAGTACAGGACACAATTTGACCCCATTGGTCAAAGTACAGACTAGACACAGATACATGAGACTCAACTCAAAACTAAAGAAAGTACAAGGTTTAGGCTTAAGCCTTATTACAAGACCCGAAAGTTGAAACCCTAACCAGAGGTCTGGTGCCCACACCAATTCTCCTGGGGTGGGAGGAACTCGACCCTGTCGAGTAAGAGTTGACTTGGTTTAGGTACTTCTCTAGAAGGTCGGGATCGAGGTATTGCAAGTCCCCCCGAGTAATCCACGAGTCATCGGACTCAAGTCGGCCTTGCCATCGGACTAAGAAATGTTGATAACCTTTATCCCGGGTAGTGATAGCTTGGTCATCCAGGACATGCTCGATCTGCTCTCCTCTCTCAGGTATAATTGGAGGTGGACACTCAGGTTCGGGTTCACTCTCAAAAGAAAGGTTAGGCCCAAATGGCTCGCTAGGTATGTTTGCTGGTTCCCTGTACTCGACTAAGTCTAAAATATTGAAAGTCGAGCTAATGCCATAATTCGGAGGTAGCTCAAGATCGTAGGCATTAGGGCCAACTCTCTTTATCACTCTAAAGGGGCCAGCTCCATGAGCATGAAGCTTCTTAACGGTTCCTGGTGGAAACCGTTCAAGCCTAAGCCTAATCATTACAGAATTTCTTTGATCAAACTCTTTAGCTCATTTTCAAGAATCAACCAAATTATTTTAAAATTATATTTAATGCATAATCCTAACATGATGCAAAATACAGACTCAACTATGCATTCTTATTGAGAAAAAAAAAATTTTATTGGACTCCTAGGGTCTAAATCTAACAAGCATTTGACTCTCTATGTTTGACCCTAGTTTGGTATGCACCAGAAAAATTACCATGAATCCCTACCAAATGCCATAAAGTATACCAGAAGTAGGTGGAAAAAGGAATGGGCTCTAAGGGTTCATGCAATCTAGTGATCTCAACAAAGAGTAACCTCATGGCTCTAAACATGTGAGAAGGCTCAGGGAAGGGTAGGAAATAGGAATCGGAGTCTTGGGGCAATCTATGTGCATCATGAAACAGACCTTGGTTATTCAGGATAATCTTAAGATTTGGACATTGTTCTATAAGTGCAAGTTCCAAGGCTAGATGGGTGTTCCTTGATGGTGGAAGGTCATTAGGAAGGTCTTTGTGAATGTTATCTTGAAAGTCCTCAAAACTAATGTCCACCTCCTGGGGTGGATCCGTAGGGACTTGTTCTTGGACCTCCTCTAAGGGCAATACTTATGAACCTTCACCTTCCTTTACATTGTTCGATCCTGGCTTAGTTACTCCTTCAAATTTTCTAGTGGGTTTAGGATCTTTTTCTTTTGGTTCCTCAATGATTTCTACCCGGGGCCCATCTACATCACACTTCACCATTAGACTTGACTCAATCTTTTCTTCCTGAAATTCTTCAGAAGGTTCCTCTTTCTGGGTTGGTTCATGAGTCTCTTTAGTAGTAGGGGTTCCCTCAATAGTCTCATCCTCTAACTGTTCTTCATATTCATCCATTAAGTGTTTTTCAGCTTCATATACTTCTACTTCAGGCTCATTGGTGGGTTCAAGATTTTCTAAGGGTCCGTCCAAAGTAGCTTCCTCCTGGGTGTTTTCTAGGTCAACCAATCCCAGGTCAGCGATATACTCTCCCTCTTTAATGTTACCCTGGTGAACACATGGGGTAGCAGGGATGGGTCGACTCATGTTAGGTCAGTTTGGACTAGGTCGACTCGGGTAGAGTTGACCTTACCCTTGGCTGGATCCTTGGGCTCGGCTAGGGTTCCTAAAGGGTTCAGGTATATAATAGGTGGGTGCCCTTTGGAAACTCTCACAATACCTCGCAGTGTGGTAAGCCTACTCTAAATTATTGACCTCTCTAAAATAAAGCTCCCTTTGAAGATCAGGATGTAGGCCAGCCCTAAACCTAGACAGGGTTACAGATTTTGATTCATTGACATTATATCGCATGACATACTCATCAAACATTGCGATGTATTCGGCCACACTTCTACTCCCTTGATGTGGGAATCTTTTGGACTCAGCCTCTAAGGAGGGATCATGTTGAGGGGAACTCCTAGGATGGGGAAGTGATTTAAACTCCGGTTTCGTGTGAGGCTTCTACGTCCTAACCCGAGTTTCTAGTCTTGTTACACTTTAATCAAACTTATCAAGCTTATGTTCATCTTATCCAATTGTTCCTTGATGGCCTTTAATAGATCTTTTTGGGTGTTGTCCATGGGTTTACTTGGTTGGGAAGGATGGGGGTGATAAGGGACTCCGGATCTAGTCGACATGAGCTAAGCAAGCAAAATCGTCTATGATCTACTAGACCTAGAATCTCAACCAGTTGCCTAAGTCAGGGTGGCAAACCAATTTGTAGTAACTCTGTTCTTGGCCAGGTAGGTGTAGGGGAGTGGAGGTCCCTGAATGCCAACCTTAGACACCAATCTAGGATTAGCCAGATAGGCGGACCAAACTCATAAGCCCTAAATCACCAAGCCTAGACACCAAGAGCAACAGCACACACAGAATGGGCTAACGCCAAGAATAGACACTTAGTCTTGACTCGACCAATTGGTGTCCTTAAGCTCTCTAGAGCAAATTAAGTGTCTAATGGATTTTAGTTAGAGCTTGGGTTTAATATGCAGGTTAGTGATTTTTGGGCTAGGGACAAGTAATGAAATCCTGACCCTATGTCAAATTGCCGCCCTTAAAGTAATTTATGAAAATGATTGCAAGCAAATGGTCTAATGAGATGTCTCTAAATTATATTTTTGGATTTTTTTGATGTATGATAATAGAGTTAAGATGATGGGAATGAAATGATATTACTCTAAATGCCAGATTAAACTATATGACAAATGAAAACATAAGAAAACACAAATTGCTGAAATTTTCAGAATAGAACTTGCTCTCAGGTAATATTTTGGCTTGTAAAAATTCTACTAACTGAAATAAGATTTTAAAAAATTAATAAAAATTCTTTGAATTATATGTGTTCTATCAAAACAAAAATCATAAAATTTGGAGATTTCTATAGATAGTACCACCTAAAACAACAGACCATGTAGGAAAGGAAAAACTGCAGAAATTAAAAGATGAAATCTAAGATGCAAAATCTTTTTGTTCTTTTAGATCTATCCTTCTTGTATTCCTCTTCCAAGGCCTGTCACAGTGAAACCCCTACACGCCTTAGGAGACCCCGTGGAATGAGAGGAGAGGGTCTTGAAACCCTACTTTTCTCCTAAGACCGGACATCCTGGTGAAGCACCTTATCCAAGTACTTTAAGGAGTGCTAAGTCCTAACCATGCTCTAATATCAGAAATGATGGGGGGACTAAATAGATGCTAGGATGATGCAGGTGATTCTTAGGGTTTTAAATTAGGTTGAGGATTCCCGAAGACAAGAAAGAGTAATTCTAGGGATTTAATAATAATAAGAACTATCAAGCAAGCAAGTAGTCCCTAAGCAATGATAAAGAGAGGACCCCGGGATTGAGAAACTTCGTAGGACTTAGCTTTCAGATCAATACCTACTTAGGAGTTAGGGGGCAAACCTCAAAGATCTGATGCGCCCGATGCCGAGGTCACTCACTTTGGCGGATGCAGCCTAGATGATCGAGCCGTCAACCCTGTGGATGTGCTGGCTTGCTGTCCGAAGATCTCAATAGCAAAGGCAACTGACTCCGTACTCATGTCACCTGGAGGATCTGCGAGCATTCAAAGAAGGGTTAGGTTTCAATCAAAAGAAAGCAATAGAAGAAGGAAAGAGAGTTGTTGTGGTGATGGCGGAGTTCTTGACTCAAAGTTGGAGGATGGAGTTGCAGAAGTGATGGTAACTTGAGGCCTCACACCTCTCGACGCCCGAAGACGAAGGCGCGCCCTCATGGAGATCGACGTTCCTAGTGAATGAAGGAAACTAAAGAGAAATTGGATCTCAAGAAATTTGGTTTTTCATTCATCAAGATTAACCTTACGAAGGAGGGGTTAGGTCCTTTAAATAGGCACCTTAGGACCCTTTTGAATTTCAAATGAAAAATTTACAAGAATTCTTGAATGGGCACCCAAACTTTTGACTTTTCTTCTCTCCTTGGCCGACCAAGAGATAGCTTGATTGGGCATGGCATGATGCAAGGCTTGGAGGAGAGATCTTGGCACCTTGAACTTGGAAAGAAGCTTCTTTGTTTTGGAAGAAAACATGAAGAGAGGCTTGGAGCAAGGCATGTGTTCTTCTTCCTTCCTTGGTTGTGCATCCTTTTTTGGTACAAGGCATGACATGGGGAGTGTGAGGTGGAGGTGCCCATGGATCGTGTCTCTTCCTTCCAAAGAGGTTCAAACAATTTGGGAAGAAGACTTGATTGGAGGGCTTGAAGCAAGGGATTTGAATTCCCAACTTCAACTCCCATTGACCTTCTCTTTGGCCGACCACCCTTGCTTGGAAAGGAGCTTGATAGGGGAGGGAAAAAGGGCTAGTGCCAAGTGATGTGTTCCTCCTCTTTGGGCGTCCAAGGATGACAAGTGTGCTGCCTACATGGCAAGTTGTCATGGTGCCACATAGGATGAAAAGGTGGGCCCTGAGCTGACTTGGATTCCTTCTTGACTTGGCTCCAAGGAGACTAAATTTTAAGACCAATTCTTACATGGACCCATACTTCCAACAGACTTAGACTGGACTCAATTTATGACTGGACTCTGTACAGTACACAATTTGACCCAATTGGTCAAAGTACAGACTAGACATAGACACATGAGACTCAATTCAAAACTAAAGAAAGTACAAGGTTTAGGCTTAAAGCCTTATTACAAGACCCGAAAGTTGAAACCCTAACCAGAGGTCTGGTGCCCACACCACTTATCTATTTTCAAACATTTGACATAAATCGAGCATCCCCAAATCCTAAGGTGTGAGAGTGATGGATTATGCCCTATCTGTATCTCATATGGTATTTTATTGATAGATTTGCTCGGAACCTTAGTAAGAATGTAACAGGGCAACTCAAGAGCATATCCCCAAAAGGAGATTGGCAAACTCGCAAGCCCATCATGGACCAAACCATGTCTAATAATGTTTGATTCCCTTTTTCTGATACTCCATTTAGTTGAGGTATCCCAAGACATGTCCATTAAGCGAGAATCCCATTCTCTCCCAGATAAGTCAAAAACTCACTAGTAAAGCAATCTCCTCCTCAATCTGATCGAAGAGTTTAATATACTTTCTAGTTTATTTTTTTACCTCATTATGGAATTGTTTGAACACTTCAAAAGATTCAGACTTATGCTTCATAAGATAGATGACCCATACCTAGATAGGTCATCAGTAAAAGTAACAAAGTAGTAATACCCACCTCTAGCACTAGTGTTCATTGGTCCGCATGTATTAGTATGTATCAGACTTAGAACTTGATTGGCTCTTTCACCTTTTCCAGTAAAAGGTGACTTAGTCATCTTACCAAGAAGGCAGGATCACAAGTTAGCAAAGATTCATAATCATTGACATTGAGGATACCCTCTTTGATCAACCATTTATCCTATTTTTTTAATATGACTGAGCCTACAATGCCATAGATAGGCATCAATGACATTATCTAATATAGGGCATTTATTCAAAGTATACATTACATTAATAAGCTATGATAGTATATAGATGTCATATCTCAAATATCCACACATCACAGTAATACTATTCATAATGATTACAAATATCATTCTTTATTGAAAGTTCATAACCATTCATGGCCAAAAGGCCTATAGATATGACATTTAATACAAAAGTTGGACAATAGTAACATTCACTCAAAATGATATTACAAGAATTGAAAATAAGCTTGATGACTCTTAAATCTTGGATTGGAACTTGACTTCCATCTTCCACATTTAGAAATCTCTCACCATCTTCAAATTTTTTGCTGACCTAAAGTCCTGCAACGAATTATAAATATTAATTGGACTTTTGGTATCCAATACCTAGATAGTAGAATCAAAACTAAAGAAATTATAAGGTATTATCATATAATTACTTTGTTCAACAATCCCTTACTACTTTTTCTTATTCGGCCTGTTCGGATCAAGGGAAGCAATATAAAGAAAAAAATTCCTCTTCTAATGACCTTGCTTATTATAGTATAAGAACTTTGCCTGACTCTTATCAACCTTGGACTTCTTGGTCTGAATGGAGTATGACGCCCTAGCATGCTACACCTTCTTATTTTTATTCTTTTTCTTTCTTTTCTTAAAGGGATGATGTCAAGAAGAAGATCCTCCCACCACATTCACCGACTCCTTGTAGAGCTAATGATCCTTTTCATAAGTATGTAGTAACCCTAGTAAACCATGGTATTTCACTCAAGCTTCGTCATTCTATAATGACTGAGAAAATCCAAGTAGGACTCGGGTAAAGAATTCAATATTGCATCTTTTCCAAGCTGCTCATACAAGAAAATCTAAGTTTGCTCAGGTGCTCAATCTGCTCGATCATGTATAATACATGATTCATGACCGATGCCCCCTCATACATCCAAGCATTGAAGACAATACAAGAAGTCTTATGCCTCTCTACATTATCAGGTGTGCCAAAAGACTTCTTCAACACTTAAAGCATTTCCTCTGGTTGAGCATCCTCGAACTTGTGACTGAACTCATCATTCATCACTACCCTTATAATGCAATGAACTATAATGCAATTGCTAAGCCACTTCATATAAGTGTTACGAACTGTATCATGAGCATTGAGAGCGGGTTCCTCAAGTATCAGATATGATATCATATCAAGATCTATTTGTGCTCCAAGACTATCTTGAGCTTTTGATACTAACTATCAAAATTAGGTCCCATCAAGTTATCATTATCTAACAATGATCAGAGTGACAAGGTGGTAGCCATTACTAAAAAGAAAATATTAGATCAATTTAGTATGTAAATTATTTAATCCTAAAGACTTTGACTTTAGTCTAATGGTTCTCCCACTATTTTATATGAATTGATAGCTTCTACCTCCAATCTGAGGAGTTACATTAATTCCTTAGCTAGTACTAGAATCCATATAGATTGCACATGATCCAAGTTTGCTCGGTGCACCCATGTGCATCTATAGGTAGGTTTTTAACCAATTATTTCTCCAAATAACTTCTAGTAAGAGTTTTTGCCCCAGGAACCTCTTCAGTAGGTGCTTTCACCTTCATTGAAAGTCCTAGTTAGGTCCAACTATTAATATGACAAGACTTAGTGCTTCTAATCAACAAATGGTCAAGCCCGACTTTGGTTAGCCCACCAAATCACTATTAAGAAAGTCCCAACTGAATCATCATTTTATGAATGATAATTCCAATAACCAGCTAAGCACCAGGCCTTTGGGCCTCCAATGATGTCTAGACTATTGGACCTATTACCATCCACTTAATAGGAGGCTATGACTTAATTATCCCCATAACTTCTTCATTTTAAGGACCAAATAATTTAAAGGATTTAGACACATATGACAGAGAAAAGAGAAGACATGAACTAATAATCAAGAATGCTCCCACTGACTTCACAAGTCTTTAAAGAGGGTTCAAGTTTAGCTAGTCCAAGGGCACCTAATCAGTCATACCGATTCACCTTAATGGCGTGGGTCAACTCAAATCACTAGGTGACCTAATCAAAAGTTGATTGACTACTTTAGCCAAGTAAGTGGAGATCAACAGGAAGGTCCTCATTTCTTTCCTTAGAAACCAACTTAATTGACCAGGAAAGAGAACAGTCCCAATTAAAAATCCCCTTTAGCCACTTACCTTAGATACCAATTGGTTAATCAAATTCAATTTAGTAGCCTAACGACAAGGGATAAATTATTGAGCCACAATCAGGTCCATTTAGTAGTCAAGGATATGGACTTGATCAAGCTACAATTATCGAGATTGATCTAAGAGAGAAGAAAATCTAATTCAAGTTTTGGTGAGATTTTAATTTTTCTATTTGGTCCATATAAATTTGATTCTAATCCTAGGTCTAACCTAGTTAAAAGACTTGATTCAAGCTAACCCATAACCACAAGGCTTATGAAATGGCTTAAGATCTTTCATTCTCAAATCTATATCTTTTAACCATCAAAACATAATTCTTAATTAAGTTATGAACATTTGAAAATTATAATAATTTTAATTTGAATTACAAAACCCCTTTAATTAAAATTCATAAAAATATTTTTATCAAATTTTATTGATGTGGACACCAGGGCCAGAAAAAAATGACAGGTCAATCCCACATCCCTGTGGATCACTTGTGACTAAGCCCTAAAACCCCAAATTCAGTTGAGTCCTGTACAAGTCTAAGCCTGTGAATAAACCTGGTGTGGGCTCCAGAATCCAACAGAGGCTCCTCAACCCTCTGTGGATGTCTAACTAGGGTTCCAATTTTTTGGGTCTTGTAATAAGGTTTCAAGCCTAAGCATTGTAATTTTTTTAGTCAAGAATTTAGTCTCAATTATTTTTGTTTAGTCATGTTCATTGACCAATTTGGTCAAGTTGTGTCCTGTATTGATTCCAGTCCGAGTCTGGGTCCAAGCCGGAGTAGTCTTTGAGTCCAGCTCAACTACTATTAGGCCAAGCCTTGAAGGTCAACATTTCAGTCCTAGGGCACCACTTCACCATCCCATGTGGCACCCAACAAGAAGATCCACAATCAACATCATCTTCAACCTTTGTTCCTTTATTTCTTCCTGGTACTTGTTGATTCCTAATCCTTCCCTTGATTGCTCGTAGGTCCTCCAGGTACCACAAACACGAAGCTGGTCTCCCTTGCCTTCGAGACCTTTAGACGGAAAGCCGATGCATTCGCGGGGGTTGAAGGCTTGATCATCCATGCCGCATCCACGAGAACGAGTGAACTCAGTATCAGGTGCTTTAGAGCTTTAAGATTTGCAACCCTAGAACTCCTAAGTTGATATTGATTCGAGAGCTATGTCCTACGAGGTTTCTCAATCCGGGGGTCCTCTTCTGATGGGAGACAAAAATTAAATGATGAATGAAGGGTTTTAGCAAGCTAACCAGCAAGCAAACTTGAACAATTAATTATCAAATAAATGGTTTAAATTAATCCAAGAAAAGAATCTTCATAAGGAGACTAGTTGATCTAAATTATAATACCCGAAATGTAGATCTAGTTCAAGATAGAGATTAGGATCTTCATGGCAAGGAAACCATCACTACTAGAGCATGTTAACCTTCAAATGATCAGATCTAATGAAGCTTAGGAAGAGTTTTCCTACCAACAATGATGGCTAATTATTTGGTGAAAGAATGAGCTCTCATCACTCAAGGATTGAGGTCTAAACCATAAGACTAGCACTCCCTACCTTTAGGACTCACCTTGGCCATGATCCTTGGCTTGGAGACCTTCATCTTGGACTTGAGAAATCAGAGAAAACCTACATCAAATCAGAGATTAGGCGTGGAAGGAGAATTTAAAATTGGAATGGAAATAAGAAGAAGAAGAAAGGGAAAACAAGGAGGTAAAAACCGGTGCCTTTAGGGAATGATGCTTGGATCTTGGATCAAGCAAGGAGCACTCCACCTTTCAAGCACTCAAAGGACCTCTCACTCCCTTCTCAAACAAGAATTTAAACACTCCAACTTAAAGGACTAAATTACTCCAACTAGAAGAACTAAATCACTCCATACAAGAAGAACTCAAGATAGAACTCAACAAGAAGAAATATTCATTAATTCTCAAAATATTTCATACATGGAATGCCTTACAAGGGGAGCCTTGGACCCTATTTATAGCCTTAGGGGTCATCCAAAGTGAGGAGGGGAAGTGGAGTTAGGTTAGCTAACCATTTCTAGTTAAATCCAACTCCTTTGGTTATATAGTTGCTACAAGAAACAACTTCTAGGTAAGAGGTTGTAACAACTTGCTATGTGGCACCTAGGTGGCTTTGACATGGCTTCTAATTGCTGATGTGGATCCCTGGTGTCATGTGATATGGCATCCCACTTGGCAAGTTGGTTGGGGGGTTGTTGGGTGAGTGAGAAGTGGTCCCATGCTTTCCCTCAAAATGCTTGATGTGTTGTTTCTCATGTCTCCCAAAATGTGTCCCATGTGAAGAATAAAATGGGCTTCTAAGAGGTGGCATCATGGGCTTCAAAAGGTGGTATCTTGACTTGCTTGGACATTGACTTGGGCATGCTTGAAGTTGGTCTTGATCTGGATTGAGTCGACTCAATGGGCTGGCGGCCTTCTTTCGTGAGTCGGCTCATGAATTGCTTTTGTCTTCAAGGGTTTGGTGGGCTTCATTCCAAGGTTCTCATTAATCCTATGTACGCTATTTTAGCTAAAAAGAAATATCAAGAGAATTAGTTGAAAAATATTTTTCTCTTGTTGATGTCCCATCATCTTCTTATCCTGTTTAGGGACTTGCTTGCTTGAATTTCTTTTTATTGTAGAACCCTAGATCTACTTTTTGTCTATCTTCGGGAATCCTAAATCCTAAAAAAACTAAAACTTGCATCATTCCTTTCATCTTGCATATGGTTAGTCCCGCATCAAAACCCCTGAACCCAATTGAGACTTGTACATATATATAAATTGAGTCAATTTTTGTTTTGAGTTGTTTTTGTTAGGACTTGTGTTCCAAAGCCAATCATCTAGGCTGTAGATGGTTGTGCTATTTTATAATTATATATAAATTTTTAATAAATAAAAGTTATTCTTTTGGTGGTTCATCATATTTATATTTTTCTGAAATGAACTGTTGTATGATGGATCCTTAGAGCTACATTATTTTGATATAGAGAGGATATATGAAGTATGATGCGGAATGATGCAATACGGTGTAAGATGATTTAATTTTAGTCTATGATGTTTTAAAGAGCAATGATCATAGTAGTAAAGCAAATAAACATAATAGACTAAAGAGATTAAAGAAAGTAACTAACTACTTACCCGCAATCTAATCCGCAAGCTATAAAGAATAAGGACCCGATGGCTAGGAAATCATCTAAGATTAGGCTATTCCATGCTTCAACTACCAAATCTAATGAGAAAGGATTGGTTGCTTGCCCCAATGGAGATTCTTTTTGACTCGGGATAGATCGGCTACTTAGTCGCTCAGATCTCGTAGCAGGATAAAAATCGGGACTCTAGATTCAGATCTACTGTCAGATATCAGTTCAGAAGTAAAGGATCCATCCTCTAAAGTCCTTGAACACCTAGGATCCATAGAGAAGGTAGCAAATAAGACTTTAAGAATGAAGTAAATCAGATTCAAAATGGAAAAAGGAAGGGTTGGATGTGTAGAGCTTGAAGAAGATCGGTAACAGCTTGTCGAATCTAGTAGAACCTCCACTCAAGGACCTCACCACCTTGAGCTCTCAAGGACCTCCCCACCTTGAGCTCTTAAGGATCTCCCTACCCTTAGAGAAAAATACTAAAGCCTGACCCAGCTTTGTGGAAGAAAGAATGCATCTTTATTTCATGAATGAATAATAATAATTACAAGGGGGGTATGGGGTCCTATTTATAGGTTTTTTTACAAATGAAGATAACATAGGACTCCATTTGAATTTAAATTACAAATTTGAACTTCAAATCCTCCTTGGCTTCTTAGCATCTTCCTTGAATTTTAAATTTGAATTGGCTTTTCATGCCTTGGGCGACAACTTGAGATGAGATGAAGGCTTCTACGACAAAATTAAGATGTGAGATGGCACTAATCCTTTCCACTTCTTGGCATGAAATCCTTCTTAATCTGATTTTTAATCTTCCTTGGTCAGCAACATAAGATAAGAAGTCCTTTTGAATGCTTGAATTTGAGTTTAAAATCCTTCCTTGAATTTGAAAGAAGTTTGAATGAGGGGGCTTCCATTTGATCTTCAAATTTCATCTCTTATCTTATGACACTTTAAATTTGAATTCTCCCTTAATCTTTTAATTCTTTCAAACTTCAAATAGGCCGGCTATCTTGGAATTGGCATCAAGAAAGGAAGAAAGCAGATGGCGCACATTCATCTGGGCATGAACCTTTTGGCATAAGAAAAAGACATTTGGATAAGGATAAGTCTCCCTTTGAAATATGGATGACTCCATCTAATCTTGGATTCTCCCATTTAAATTTGAGCTAATCCATGGTATGGGCATCATCTGGAGTGGAATGGGTGACAATGAGAGGGGGGGCACCAGATGAAAAGCAGAGTCCTTCTGCTTTACTCCTCTTGAATGGGCACCTCCTTGAAATTGAAATGGGCGATGAAAAATAAATGGGATGGGGTGCCTCTCTTGGATAAGGATGACTTTGTCTTGATGCCCAAATGTCCGGATGTCCCAATGTTCGGATGTCTTGATGTCTGGATGTCCAGAGAAAAATTTGGACAACTCTTTTTTGACCTAGAATTGATCCACCAAGGTAATGATGACTTGGGTCTTGGGTACTTATGACACCCCTTGACTTATTCAAGCACTAATTACAGGACTCAAATTGGACAATTCACCAAACAAAGCAAATTAATGCTATTTATAAGACTCTTAAACCAATTGATGGACTCAATGGACTTAATTGGTAACTCAACAACCCTAATTGACCAAATTATACTCAATTTGATCAAATTACAACTCAATTTGACTTAATTACAAACTCAAAACAACTGGGACTCAAGTGTTCTTTGTGAAGAACACATGGACTTACTCATTGGTGATCCAAATTGAATTGGAAATGGTTTGCTTCCTCTTCCTGGCTCTTGTTTCCTCACCAATTCTCCCGGGGTGGGAGGAACTCGACCCCGTCGAGTATGGGTCAATTCGGCTCTGGTAATATTCTAGCAAGTCAGGGTTCAACTTTTGAAGATCCTCTCTGGTGATCCAAGAATCCTCAGACTTAGGTCTCCCTTGCCAATGAACCAGATATCCTTGGTAGTTCTTATTTATAGTAGTTATGATCTTATCATCCATTATCTGCTTAATCTTTTCTCTCCTCTCTGGTAATTTGGCTGGTGGACATTTTGGGATAGGGTCACTCTCAAAGATGGGATCAAGCTCAAATGGCTTACTAGGTATCACCATTGGTTCCTTAAACTCGACTAGATCAGATATATTGAAGGTCGGACTAATACCTAACTCAGATGGTAATTCTAGCATATAAGCATTAGATCTAATCTTCTTTATAATCCTATACGGTCCAGCACTACGGGCTTGTAGTTTTTTCATGGTTCCGACTGGAAACCGTTCAGGTCGTAACCTGATCATGATGAAGTCCCCTTTGTTAAACTCTTTAAATCTCTTTTGTAAGTTATCCTCGTGCACATATGATTCATTGCTCTTTTTTATTTTGTTACTGATTTCTTTATGCAATGCTTTGACATGTTGTGCAAATGACTCTGCTGATTCGGAAATGCGGGCATGCATGGGTAATGGAATCAAATCTAAAGGCTTTCATGGCTTGTACCCATGTACAATCTCAAAAGGACTCTTATCAGTAAACCTATTGACTAAACTATTATAGGCAAACTCTGCTCTAGACAGCAATAGGTCCCAATTGCCAGTATTCTCTCCTACCAGACATCTTAACAAGTTTCCTAGACTTTGGTTCACTACCTTGGTCTGGCCATCAGTTTGAGGGTGATAAGTAGTAGAAAACTTCAACTTAGTCCCTAACATATGCCAGAGGGTTTTCCAAAAATAACTTGTGAACCATACATCCCTGTCAAACACAATTGTCTTAGATAAACCATGTAATTTGACCATCTCATCTAGGAAAAGTTTGGCGACTCTAGAGGTATCGAATGTTTGTGAACAAGGAATGAAATGCGCCATTTTGAAAAATCTGTCAACCACGACAAAGACGGAATCGTGTCGTCTCATGGTTTTGGTAAACCTAGAACAAAGTCCATACTTAGATCTTGCCAAGGGCAGTCGGGCACAGGCAAAGGGGTATAGAGGCCAGTGTTCTATTTTTGGTGCTTCGCAACAGCACAAGTTCTACACCTAGCCACTATTTGAGATACATTTATCTTAAAACTTGGCCAGAAGAATTAGTTCTCCATTGCCAGAATAGTCTTATTTCTTCCAAAATGTCCTGCTAAGCCTCCAGTATGGATCTCCCAAATCAAAAATTCCCTAATGGTGGGGACACCAAGACCAATACTCAAGGACCCATCTGGATCACAGATCAAGGAGAATAGGACCTGTACCGGTGAGCTGACTCGAGATCGTCGAGCCGACTCAAATCATGGAAGACCCGAAACCCAGGTTCCGGAGATTTCCAGGAGCTTCCAGAATTTTCCTTTTTTTATTTCAATTTTTTGGCATTAAAAAAATCCCAAAGAATTCCGTGTAACAAACTCCCCCCCCCCCCCGCCACTACTTAGGATTAGCAACTAATCCTTAGATTAGTTAGTGGTTAGTTGGGTTGTAACAAATCATTAGATTAGCTATGTTCTGGAACCCTCTAGCCGATCCTATAAGTAAAGCTATGGTTTGTAAGAAAAAAAACAACAGAGAATATAATACAAATGCAAAGTTCTTCTTCTCCGAGGAATTTTTCTCTGCCTTCGTTACTGTTGTAACGTCGAGGAGCACGAGGCTCCGCCATTGCCTTCATCATCGCCGATGACGTCGAGGGATGTGAGGCCCCAGGTATCCCAGCCCCAGCTATCCCACTGTTCTCCCGATTCATGCCAACACCGTCTTCCTTGAGCATCGCTCCGCCATCAAAGAAGCTCCCGTCCCTCGGTGTTCTTCCAGATGACCCCAAGCTGCCAGACCTCCCTCCAAAATCTCCCATCGCCAGATCACCCCCCTTCTGTTTCCCGATGCCAGGCAGACCCCCCTCCAGCCCGCGATGCAATCCTCAGCTCCAGATTTGACCCACGGCCAGCTTACCTCCCCTGCTCCTCAGACGTCCTCGTCACCGGCCCGCCCTCCTCTAGCCTGACCATGACCGAACATCCCTCCACCGGATCCCATCGCCAGACACCTTCCTTCGGTCCACCGTTCACCAAACCTCCCTCCTTCAGCTCCTCCGGTGACCTCTTCCCCCTTCCCTCGTTGTCTTCTCCGAAGCCCAGATCCAAGCCATCGCCAAACCTCTCTTCCCCGGTCTTCCATCGCCCAACACCAGACATCCTCCTCCGGTCTTCCCGTCGCCCATGCCTCCCTCCTCTGGATCCCAACACCCGACCCCTCCGTCCGGTCCTCTGTCAACCGACCATCCACCTCCGATCTTTCCAGCCCATATCACATCCCCTGCTCCTCAAGCTCACAAGCAACCTTCTCGGACATCCTCAACACCGGATCTCCCTTCTCCGATCCACCCCGATGCCGTCTTCACCTCCAAGCCGCTGCCCCCACGAAGCTTCCGTCCATCGCAAAGCTCCCTATTCCATGAAGCAAAACTCAATGAGCTGCTATTGAAGAAGACAGGAATAGCTATTCTGACTATTCCATCTATTCTGCACTTATCCCAGATCTATTCCAGAGTGGAATAAGCCCTGTTTATTTTAATTTGGGTTGTGTTTTTGGCTTTGATTGTTTCACTTAGACTAATCCAAGGTTAATTATGTTAGGTCCTTTCTGGTACCAAGCCTTGAAGGGATCCAAGCCATCAACCTGCGCTCCTGATGCCTGTAGTTGGATGACTGAACGTTGATCATCCAGGCTGCATCTTCCAAGGATAAGTGAACTCATCATGCTGGAAATAGTTATTACTACATAGAATTTATTTTTCCTTGTTTTAGATCTAAAACTTTGAAATGCGTGAATGTCCTTGATCAGGGATTTCTCAATCTCTGAACCTAGTTCTTTGTTATTTTATTGAGTCTAGCATGAGGGAATGCATGATTTAAAACCTGCCCTATTTGAATTTGTGTCTCTTATAAGCATCGAGATTCGTACGGATTTTTAGGGTAATTTTTGTGCATGTTGTTCCCCATCAGTTTTTGGTATTAGAGCACATTTAGGACATGCATTTTGTTTAGCTCACTCACTTTTTCTATAGCATTTTGAGCATTTCTTTATTTTAGTTGTTTTATCGCAAGCATACAAAAAAAAAAGGGAAATATATTTCTGTGTTTCATTTATGTTTTCTTAGTTTGCATTGGGTCATGGATTGTGCTTTTCATATTTTGCATTAAGCTACTTAAGGGCGGCAATGTCATAATATAAGGGAAGGACTTCATTACCTTTCCTTAGCCCAAAACAACCACCCTGCATTTCGAACCCAAGCTTCTAATTAAAATCTAGTAGAAACATACTTTTGCTCTAAAGAGCTTAGGGACACCAACTGGTCAAGTCAAGACTAAGTGTCTACTCATTGTGTCAGCCCATTCTGTGTGTGCTACTGCTCTTGGTGTCTAGGCTTGGTGATTCAGGGCTAGTGAGTTGGTCCGCCTACTTGGCCAATCCCAGATTGGTGTCTAAGGTTGGCATTCAGGGACCTACACTCCCCTACACCTACCTAGCCAAGAACAGGGTTACTACAGACTGGTTTGTCACCCTGATTTAGGCAACTGGTTGAGATTCTAGGTCTAGTAAACCCTAGACAAGTTTGCCTACTTGAATCATGTCCACTAGAGCAGGAGGCTCTTATCAGCCCGATGAAAGAAAATCGGTGCAGGTGGCATGACATAATCCTACACTAGGCATGCAAACTGCTGCAGGAGCAGAAAGGATTTTAAAAACATTTTTAAAAATCCGCGCAGCAGAAATCTGCTCCTCCCAGAAACTAATCTAATTCTGGTTATAAATAGGCATGTAAGATGATATAAAATATTTATAAAATATTTGAATTAAAAATTGAATTCATGCATGATTAAAAAACAATTTTTTTCATACCTTATTCTGACTGGAATAACTCTGTGATAAAGCTGGAATAGGCTGGAATAGCTGGAATAAAACTATTCCAGCCTTCTTCTTCCTTGGAACGTTGGAAACTCTATTTTTGGCTTTCAAAACAGCGATCAAACGGCGACTTCCGGACCTCCTTTTGCTCCCAAATTTTAGAAGCGGCAAGGTGGAGAAGTCTACTACAATCTCCAACAAAAATCTGCAATCAAAACAAGCTAAAACTGGTGTAGAAAATTGCCAAAAATCTGCTGCTGAAATTTGCTGCAGAACTGGATAGCAGCCTTTTGCTTCGCGTTTGGAGCTGCAGTGGGTGATCCGGCTCACGTGGCTTGCTCCCAGGAGTAGAAGGGTACTCCCTCTAGAGAGGAGACATGTCGGGGGCCCTCCGGTCCCTCTCCACACGCGGTGCTAGCCGCTAGAAAAAGAAAAAGACACAATGGATGGCAGCAACTTGGCTTTGCCGCAGTCCTGGGTTTTGAGCACAAGAAACAACCGGTTCTCTCCCTCACACACTCCAAAACCCAGCCCCAAGAGCACTCCAAATGAGCCTCTCAAAGAAGAAGAACACCCAGATTTTGTCGTTGCTTTCTCTCGGTTCCCACACGCTGGAAACTTCAACTCAGAACAGGGCTGCAGTAGGGGTTTATAAAGGCTGCAGGGAGGAAGATTAAAGGACTGGGAGGCCTTGAAAAACTGCTGTCGTTCACCCAATTAACAAGCCATAAACAAGAGGTTAAAGCTAGCAGGAGGAGGGAGGAGAAGAGATGCCCAGCAGGGAAGACTTCGGACGTTTGGCCTTCATCGGATGCAAGAAATTCCTCCTAGCGAATTACCGTGTAAAACGGTCAATAGGAGTAAACACCGGTTCAAACAAAACCGGTCCAACCCCTTTTTAAACCTCTTGGTTCAATCCAATTGAACCGGTTCAAACCCAGTTAAAATTGGTTCAATGGATTAAAATTGGTTTACAACCAATTGAAGGCCGAAACGAACTCCGAATCAGTTCAAAACTGATTCAGAAAAATCCTGGCGCAATGCTGGTCAACCCGAAACAATTTCCGGTTGACACAAATAAGGGAAAGACAGGATAAAGAGTGCTCAAAAAATACTGTGACCATAAAATCAAGATGATTCCCAATCGTAATCGTTATCCGGATCAGAGAGTTATCCTCTGTGGCATGTGACCTCATAGGTTCGAACCTAAATGGTAGCACTAGAACAATTCTAGTACCAGCACAGGAAACCATCTAGCAATGGGTCCCGGCATCCGGATAGGTCGAAGATGCAGGAGCAAACTGTTGAACCTCATGCATATGGTTACCGTATAATTCATCCCTTTGACCTCTAATGCTCAGGACGACTGTGATTGGGCTGCCAACCCAGACTGAGTCAGTCGACTATGTGTCTCAACCTTACAAGCCCAGTGACTCTTCACTAGGACTACCCCGGTCGAGGATTTGCTAAATTGAGATACTGCGAGACATTCAATCCAAACTGTTTGGACAGGTCAATTCCATCTTGGTCCATCACTGCTCCACAAGTACTTGCCTGTACCGAGAAACCTTCCATCACCGGATTAAAAATCCGGGTAGTCCGGCACCAAAGCACAGGGAGTTGCTTGCAAGCTACCGTGATGACCTCAGGTCAGAGGGACACATATATCCATATCCAATCATGAGTATCCCTTTGGCAGAAAAGGGCTACACGGAGTCACGTTCAATAAGATATCACATATCCCACTTGCAGATCACATCAGTGTCACCACACTCATTTGGTCAAGAGGACAACCAAACGATGTGAACTACAACAACCTATACTTGATATATTGCCGTCCAGTACAATATATCCTTTGGTTGTGAATAGGGTTTAAGGACCACTCGATACATCCTCTCTATTTTGAAGTCAGTGTAGTCCTAAGGACTTCATCACATGGAAAGAGTTCATTTCAGGAAAATTTAGTATGTGATGAGCTGCCAAAAATAATATTTTATTAATTCATAAAAAGAATACAATACTTAGCACAACTGCCTACAACCCAGGCGATTGGCTTTGGGACACAATTCCCAACAACTCCCACTTGTACTAAAGCCAATCAAAAGAGTATCTAATACCCATTTCCCATTTACAATAGTCAAACTCTTTTATTCCGATGGCTTTAGTGAAGGGGTCGGCCAGATTTTCTTTTCCATCGATCTTCAGAAGAATGATGTCGCCTCGTTCTACGATCTCTCGTACGAGGTGGTAGCGTCGCAATATGTGCTTGGTGCGATGATGAGCTTTAGGCTCCTTAGCTTGAGCAATGGCTCCATTACTGTCACAGTACACCGGAATAGGACCATCTAGGGAAGGTACCACCCCTAGCTCTCCAAGGAACTTTCACAACCACACAGCTTCCTTTGCTGCATCTGATGCAGTAATGTATTCTGCTTCGCATACCGAGTCTGCAACAGTTGCCTGCTTGGAACTTTTCCAGCAGATCGCTCCTCCATTCAGGGTAAATACAAACCCTGACACACTCTTGCTATCATCTCTATCCGACTGGAAACTGGAGTCAGAGTATCCCACAAGTTTCAAGTCAGGTTCTCCATAAATCAGCCATTGATCTTTAGTATTTCTCAAATACTTAATGATGAACTTAACCACCTTCCAATGCACCTCACCTGGGTTAGACTGGTATCTGCTCACTACTCCTAGTGAGTATGCCACGTCTGGTCTAGTACAAGTCATAGTATACATGATATAGCCTACTGCAGAAGCATAAGGTACTCTATTCATGTGCTCTCTTTCCTCAGGAGTTGTCGCACAATCCTTCTTGGAAAGAGTAATTCCACAACCTATCGAAAGATAGCCTTTCTTGGAATTTTTCATGCTGAACCGTTTCAGCACGGTGTCAATGTACGTAGACTGGGACAGTCCCAAAAGCTTCTTAGATCTATCTCTATAGATCTTCATACCTAATATGTAAGAAGCTTCACCCAAGTCTTTCATGGAGAACTGAGATGATAACCAGACCTTTATTCCTAGTAATGCTGTGACATCATTCCCGATTAAGAGAATGTCGTCAACATACAGTACTAGGAATACAATCACAGAACCATTAACCCATTTATAGATGCACGGTTCTTCTCCGTTCCTAACGAAGCCATACAATTTGATACACCTATCAAACCGTAAGTTCCAACTTCGAGATGCTTGCTTGAGTCCATAGATGGACCTCTGCAACTTGCCTACTTTTGATTCATCTATGGATGTGAACCCTTCAGGCTGTATCATATACACCTCCTCTTCCAACTCCCCATTTAGGAAAGCGGTTCGGACATCCATCTGCCAAATCTCGTAATCAAAATATGCTGCCAAAGCAAGCATGATCGAAATGGACTTGAGCACTGCCACAGGGGAGAAAGTCTCGTCATAATCGATACCATATCACTGACGATACCCCTTGGCAACCAGACGGGCTTTATAGGTCTCTACCTTCCCATCTGCGCCCCTTTTCCTCTTGAAGATCCATTTACACCCGATGGGTTTTATTCCTTCAGGCGGATCAACCAATGTCCAAACATTATTGATTTCCATGGACTCCATTTCGGATCGCATGGCTCCAAGCCATGCCTCAGAGTCAGATCTCTGAAGAGCATCCAAATAGGTGATCGGATCCTCATTATTCTCATCGAGCTCAATGGGATCGCCGTCCCGGACCAAGAAACCGTAGTATCTGTCCGGCTGACGCGGTATACTACCGGATCTCCTAATGGGTTCTAGGTGTGATTCAATCACAGCCGGTTCTACGATATCCTTAGAGTGTGCAGGTTCTTCTATTGGCTGAACTTCATCAAGTTCAATCTTAGAGGCTATAGTTCCTTCTCCAAGGAACTCCTTTTCCAAAAAGATAGCTCTAAGAGCAACGAACACCTTTTGTTCATTCTCCAAGTAGAAGAAATACCCTTTGGTTTTCTTAGGATAACCAATGAATAAACACTGATCAGACCTAGGACCAAGTTTGTCTGAGTCTAAACGCTTTACGTAAGCCGGACAACCCCAGACCCGAAGGTGTGAGATTGAGGGTTTACGTCCATTCCACATCTCATACGGAGTGGAGACAACAGACTTACTTGGAACATTATTTAATAAGTAACAAGCTGTCTAAAGCGCATATCCCCAAAAGGATAGCGGTAGAGTTGCAAAGCCCATCATGGATCGAACCATGTCCAACAAGGTTCGATTCCTCCTTTCGGATACATCATTCAACTGTGGTGTTCCTGGAGGAGTCCACTGAGAGAGAATTCCATTCTCCGCAAGATATGTCAAAAAAGCACCAGATAAGTATTCACCACCTCGATCAGATCGAAGGGTTTTAATACTTTTTCCAGTTTGCTTTTCTACTTCATTACGGTATCGTTTGAACATTTCAAACGACTCAAACTTATGTCTCATTAAGAAGACATAACCAATCCTTGAAAAGTCGTCTGTAAAAGTAATGAAATATTTGTATCCTCCTCTGGCACTAACTATCATCGGTCCACATACATCAGTATGTATGAGACTTAGAAGTTCTGTAGCTCGTTCACCTTTTCCAGTAAAAGGTGACTTGGTCATTTTACCTAGTAAACAGGATTCACAAGTGGGCAGTGATTCAGAATCACAGACCTCGAGGAGTCTATCTCCTCGCATCTTGTTTATCCTATTTTGGTTAATATGACCTAGCTTACAGTGCCAAAGATACAAATCGTTGACATTATCTAACCTTGGGCGTTTGCTAGAAGTGTACATTACACTAACAGGCCTTGATAGTACATATATGCCATTATTTAATCTAGCTTTCATTATAACAGAGTTATTCAAAATAACATTGCAAAAATCTTCTTTTATTGATAGTTCAAAACCACAATTGGCCAAAAGGCCTACAGAGATTATGCTCATAATGAAACTAGGACAATAGTGAAGTCGACTAGTTCGACAATACAAGACTCAAAGACAAGACGCAAGACTCCAATCGCCAGTACTGGAACATGATTTCCATTCCCGATGCTTAGAAACTATTCTCCATCTTCAAATCTTCTGCTAACTTGAAGTCCCTATAACGAATTACAAACGTGAATTGGACTACCAGTCAGTATCCAATACCCAGTTAGTAGTATCAACAATTGAGCAATTACAAGGTTTTATCATATAAATACCTTGTTTAGCAGACTTCTGCTTCGTCGGCCTGTTCAGATCAAGGGACGTAATATAAAGAGGACAGTTCCTCTTCCAGTGTCCCTCCTTCTTGCAGTAGAAACACTCTACAAAAGATTGATCAGCCTTATACTTTCTGGTCTGACTAGGGCCAAGAGCATTCTACACCTTCTTTCCCTTTTTATTTATTTTTTTCTTCCCTTTCTTAAAGGGACGACGACCTCTACTACCTCCCACTAAATTCACCACCCCCTTATTCAGTTGGTGGTCTTTCTCGAAAGTCTGCTGCAACCCCAAAAGATCATGGTAGTTGACTGCAGGCTTGTTCATTCTATAATGATAGAGAAAATCAAGATAGGAAGAGGGAAGAGAATTCAGGATCGCATCCTTGCCGAGCTACTCGTGCAAGGGGCATCCGAGTTTGCCCAGTTTTTCAATCAGCTCGATCATGTACAATATATGATCAGTGACTGAACCACCATTCGGCATCTTGGAATTGTAGATGGCACAAGACACTTTGTACCGTTCTACATCATCCGGGGTGCCGAAGGATTCCTTCAACTTTTGAAGGATTTCATCAGGTTGGGCCTCCTCGAATTTGTAACTGAACTCGTCGTTCATTGCCGCTAACATAATGCATTGGACAGTGGTCCGATCAGAGACCCACTTCAGATAAGTGTCTCTGACCGCACTCCGTGCATTAGCGGGAGGGATTTCTGGTGCTGGATCCGTTATTATATAGAGGATTCGTTCATGCTCCAGAACGATTCTCAATCTTCGATACCAACTATTGAAGTTGTCACCCTTTAACTTCTCGTTATTGAGAAGTGACCGGAGCGATAAATTTGAAGACATCTGAAAAGAAAAAAAAGACCAAATTAGTGTATGAATTAATAACTTAACCAAAAGACTTGGACTTTAGTCTAAAGGTTTCTCCCACTAATTTTTCAGATTGGTAGCCTCTAACTCCAATCCGTGAAAACACTTTTTCAAGTGGGTACTGAAATCTAATAGGCCTCGCATGAGTCCGACTATGGCCAGCTCACCCATACGAGCCTAAAGGTAGGTTCGTAAACCAATTGTTTCCCTAAACAATTTTCAGTATTTTATTTTGCCCCAGAGAACACCCCAATCGGCCTAGGGGCCTCCTATTGTGGGTCTCTGGTTAGGTCCAACCATTAAAATGACAAATCCAATGCTTCCAGCTAACTAAAGACCAAGCCCGACTATGGCCGGCCCACCTGGTCCCGTTAAGGAGGTTGCACTGAACTATCATCGATCAGATAGAAATTCCAGTCGCCGGATGTACACCCATTCTATGGAACTGCCGATGCACACCAAGCTAGTGGACACATTTCTATCCAACTTAATGGGAGGCTAAGACACTGTCAACTCTTTGACTTAGTCTTTTTAAGGACCTAATAATTTTAGAGGATTTTTTTTTAGTTGTGATAGAAGAAAAAGACAAGGACATGGATCATCCTCCCACTGAATCAATCAGATTCTAGGAGGGTTGATATAAATCAACAAAATTGATCCATGAAAACCTATAGATCAGTCAGACCGATCAACCTGGGTGACATGGGTTAACTCGAGTCATTGAGCTTTTCCAATCAGTTCTGGTTGACTCGACTAGCCAGGTAGGTGAGATCATGGGTGAGTATCCGCCATTAACCATCTTTTCTAGACACCAACCAAGTTGACCAGGAAAGAGGTAGCCTCATACAACCATGATCACAATGCCAAACCTACCTCGACACCAGTCCGTTTACCAGACTCGATCAGACTAGCCTAAAGACTCGGGCGTCCACTGAGCCACTAATTGGATCCATTTTAGATGAACGGATCAACTAATCTAACTATTAGATAGTTCTAAAGAAGGGCCTTAAACAACTTTTGTTTAATCTTCTTGTTATCCGGTTCAACTAAACTTAGGTTTAACCCATTTAAGGACCCAACTAGTCAGCTAACCCAATTTACCCAAAATGGCTTATGCAAATTTGATTAGATTTCATAAACCTAAAAATTTTTTTAATAAGCCAAACACTTAATTAAAATAATTTTTAATTAAGTCTCTATGTAAAACAATTTGTACATACCAAATCATGCATCAAGATATTTTACAAATATTTTATATCCAATATAAAACATGCCTAAAACATGTATCACCAAATTAAAACAATTTTTAATTTTTAATATTCTTTAAGGATCCATCTGAAGAGGACAACACAGACGATCCGCATCGTGTCAAAGACACACGGTCATGGTGAAGGTCTCAACTAAGTTCCAAAAAGAAATCAGGATACATTTTTAGATTAAACTAATTTTAATCTATAAAACATGCATACTAGATTAGATTACACATGCAACCAAGCTCTGATTCCAATGAAAGAAAACCGGTGCTGGTGGCATGACATAATCCTACACTAGGCATGCAAACTGCTGCGGGAACAGAAAGGATTTTAAAAATATTTTTAAAAATCCGCGCAGCGAAAATCTACTCCGCCCAGAAACTAATCTAATTCTAGTTGCAAATAGGCATGTAAGATGATATAAAATATTTATAAAATATTTGAATTAAAAATTCAATTCATGCATGATTAAAAAATAATTTTTTTTCATACCTTATTCTGGCTGGAATAACTCTGGGATAAAGCTGGAATAGGCTGGAATAACTGGAATAAAACTATTCCAGCCTTCTTCTTCCTTAGAACGTTGGAAACTCTGTTTTTGGCTTTCAAAACAGCGATCAAACGGTGGCTTCCGGACCTCCTTTTGCTCCCAAATTTCAGCAGCGGCAAGGTGGAGAAGTCTACTACAATCTCCAACAAAAATCTGCAATCAAAACAAGCAAAAACGGGTGTAGAAAATTGCCAAAAATCTGCTGCTGAAATTTGCTGCAGAACTGGACAGCAACCTTTTGCTTCTCGTTTGGAGCTGCAGCGGGTGATCCGGCTCACGTGGCTTGCTCCCAGGAGTAGAAGGGTACTCCCTCTAGTGGGGAGACACGTCGGGGGCCCTCCGGTCCCTCTCCACACGCGGTGCTAGCCGCTAGAAGAAGAAAAAGACATAATGGACGGTAGCAACTTGGCTTTGCTGCAGTCCTGGGTTTTGAGCACAAGAAACAACCGGTTCTCTCCCTCACACACTCCAAAACCCAGCCCCAAGAGCACTTCAAATGAGCCTCTCAAAGAAAAAGAACACCCAGATTTTGTTGTTGCTTTCTCTCAGTTCTCACATGCTGGAAACTTCAACTCAGAACAGGGTTGCAGTAGGGGTTTGTAAAGGCTGCAGGGAGGAAGATTAAAGGACTGGGAGGCCTTGAAAAACTGCTACCGTTCACCCAATTAACAAGCCATAAACAAGAGGTTAAAGCCAGCGGGAGGAGGGAGGAGAAGAGACGCCCAGCGGGGAAGACTTCGAACGTTTGGCCTTCATCGGACGCAAGAAATTCCTCCCAGCGAATTACCGTGTAAAACGGTCAATGGGAGTAAACACCGGTTCAAACAAAACTGGTCCAACCCCTTTTTAAACCTCTTGGTTCAATCCAATTAAACCGGTTCAAACCCAATTAAAATTGGTTCAAGGGATTAAAATTGGTTCACAACCAATTGAAGGCCGAAACGAACTCCGAATCAGTTCAAAACTGATTTAGAAAAATCCTGGCGCAATGCTGGTCAACCCGGAATAATTTCTGGTTGACACAGACAAGGGCAAGACGGGATAAAGAGTGCTCAAAAAATACTGTGACCATAAAATCGAGACGATTCCCAATCGTAATCGGTATCCAGATCAGAGAGTTATCCTCTATGGCGTGTGACCTCATAGGTTTGAACCTAAACGGTAGCACTAGAACAATTCTAGTACCAGCACAGGAAACCATCTAGCAATGGGTCCCGACGTCCGGATAGGTCGAAGATGCGGGAGCAAACTATCGAACCTCTGGCATATGGTTACCGTATAATTCATCCCTTTGACCTCTAATGCTCAGGACGACTGTGATTGGGCTGCCATCCCAAACTGAGTCAGTCGACTACGTGTCTCAACCTTGCAAGCCCAGTGACTCTTCATTAGGACTACCCTGGTCGAGGATTTGCTAAATTAAGATACTGCGAGACATTCAATCCAAATTGTTTGGACAGGTCAATTCCATCTTGGTCCATCACTGCTCCACAAGTACTTGCATGTACCCAGAAACCTTCCATCACTGGATTAAAAATCCTGGTAGTCCGGCACCAAAGCATAGGGAGTTGCTTGCAAGCTACCGTGATGAACTCAGGTCAGTGGGACACATATACCCATATCTAATCATGAGTATCCCTTTAGCAGAAAAACGCTACATGGAGTCACGTTCAATAAGATATCACTTATCCCACTTGTAGATCACATCAATGTCACCACACTCATTTGGTCAAGAGGACAACCAAACGATGTGAACTACAACAACCTATACTTGATATATTGCCGTCCAGTACAATATATCCTTTGGTTGTGAACAGGGTTTAAGGACCACTCGATACATCCTCTCTGTATCGAAGTCAGTGTAGTCCTAAGGACTTCATCACATGGAAAGAGTTCATTTCAGGGAAATTTAGTATGTGATGAGCTGCCAAAAATAATATTTTATTAATTCATAAAAAGAATACAATACTTAGTACAACCGCCTACAACTCAGGCAATTGGCTTTGGGACACAATTCCCAACACCCGAGTCATCCATGGACAACCTGCAAGAAGCCATGTTAAAAACCATGTCAAAACATTTTGCCCAAATGTCTGCTCAATTATCTACCCAATTAACCAGGTTAAACCAATGTGAGGCACCACTTGATTCCATGGAGAGAACCCCTAGGCCACCATTTAAACATAAACCTGAGACTCCATTTTCTTCCATGACCAAACTAGAGGAAAGATCCATTTGGTGCACCGAACCTTATGCCCCCACTTTTAATGGAAGCCTAGACCCTGAGGTATATATCGATTGGAAAGAACAAATGGATCAGTATTTTGAGTGCACTAACATATCGGAATTAGGACAGATTAGGTTGGCCAAAACCAAGTTCACCCAACATGCTAGGTCGCATTGGTATGTTATTGAGCATGAATGTTATCACAAAGGAGAGGAAATAAGTACTTGGAGAGACATGAGAAGTAAGTTAAGAGATAACTACCTAGGAAGATTCTATGAACAAAGACTTTTAGATCGATGGTACCGACTGAGACAGGATGATAGGCCAGTGTTTGAGTATATCAAGGAATTCCGGGAGTTTGTCAAGAGATGTAAGGCCACTAAATCTAAGTCTGAGATCATAGCTAGGTTTCGAGATGGTCTACGTAGGGATATCCAGCGGGAACTTCTCCATTGGAAGATTTATAGCCTAGAAGAAGCCTATGACACTGCTAGAAAATTTGAGTCATATCAAAGAAAATTCATAAGCTACCAAGTTAAGCCCAGCAGGGTTAGTACTTTTGAACCCAAACCCAGCCCTAGTCAACTTTCCTTAGACCAACCTACTTCTACTGTCCCATTAAATCATATGAATGATAGGAACAAGAACCCTGAAGTACAAATTGAGTGCACTAATATTCAAGACTTAGGGTATTCCCAGATTGAAGAGCTAGGAAAAGAAGAGGACAAGTCTGAGCCCATTGAGAAAATGTATGAGGCTGACATGAGTTTATTAGATGAGTATGAAGGAGAAGATTTAAACTCTAGTACCGTACCTAAGGAAGTCCATGTAGAAGATAAGATTGTTGAACCTAGTCCGAAAACACCAGAGCAACAAGAAATTAGTGAGGACCTGGTTCCCGTAAATCAATGCCCTCAGGAAGAACCCACTTTTTTAGCCTCAACCCAAGACCTAATTCAGCCCCCTTGTAAAGAGCTCATTCCTACTGATGACCTTTTTCTGGAACCAACTAAGCCTTCCTTGCATGAAAAATCTACACTTACTTTGACCAAATTCTCCATTCATCAATTTGACCTTATGACACCCATAGCTCAATATTCTAATCTTAGGGTCTCCGCAAGTCACCAAGATCTGTTTCCTAAGTCCAATAAATTGTCACAAAGTTTCAATTTCCTATCACACCCTAAGGCTTCCAATGCTTCCCAAACTTGCAAACTACACTATGTTGAGATTTTTCTGTTGCACCAATTCTTTGAGTATGTTAGGTTTGCAACCTACTTTTGGAAGACATTATGGCATTTGTTAGGTATCCATTGTAAATTTTCAAGTGCACACTGGACCAGGATCAAATCTAGAGGGTTTATAGTCTGTTAGGTTTAGGCCCTAGAGAGTCCAATAAATTTTTTTTTTCTATTTTTTTTCTCAATAGAAATGCATAGTTGAGTCTGTAGTGTGCATCACATTAAAATTTGCATTAAGTACAAATTTTAAATAATTTGGCTGATTCCCGAAAGAGAGCCCTTTCGAGATTGTCCATGGTACCAACCCAATAAACCACTTGATCTGATTCCCCTGCCATTATATGCTAGAGTGTCCGAATCAGTCGACTCTTTTGCACAGCATGTTAGAAATTTGCATAAGGAAATTACCCTATGAGATCAAATGAGTAACGATGCTTATAAAAGACAAGCTGGTTTTAGAAATCATTTCAAAGAATTTTCTATAGGGGATTTTGTCATGATAAGACTCAGTCCTGAATGGTTTCTTCCTGGAATCGTCAAGAAATTGCATTCCCGAAGTGCTGGACCCTATAAAATTATTAAGAAAATTGGACCCAATGCTCAAGCTACCCCTTGATTTAGGCATTAGCTCAACTTTCAATGTTTCTGATCTAACCGAATACAGGGAACCGACAGTAATTCCTAGTGAGGAATTTGGGCTTGACCCTTTATTTGAGAGAGAGCCTACCCTGGAGTGTCCACAAAAAAAAATGGCCTGAGCGAAGAGAGAAAATCAAGCAAATCCTGGATGATCAAGTTGTCAGTACTCGACGAAATGGCTATCAACATGACTTGGAAAAATGGCAAGGTCATCCTAAATCAAAGGACTTATGGATTACCAGAGAGGACCTGCAATGCATTGATCCGGATCTCTTGGAAGAGTATCAAAGCCAAACAAACCATTACTCAACGGGGTTGAGTTCCTCCCATCCTAGGAGAAATGGTGGGGACACCAAGACCAAGACTCAAGGACCCATCTAGATCACAGATCAAGGAGAATAGGACCTGTACCATCAAGCCGACCCAAGACGCCAAGCCGACTCAAATCACAGAAGACCCGAACCCCAGGTTCCAGAGATTTTTGGGAGCTTCCGGAGTTTTCCTTTTTTTATTTCAATTTTTTGGCATTAAAAAAATCCCAAAGAATCCCGTGTAACAAACTCCCACCCCACTACTTAGGATTAGTAACTAATCCTTGGATTAGTTAGTGGTTAGTTGGGTTTGTAACTAATCACTAGATTAGCTACGTTCTGGAACCCTCTGGCTGATCCTATAAGTAAAGATATGGTTTGTAAGAAAAAAAACAACAGAGAATATAATACAAACGCAAAGTTCTTCTCCAAGGAATCTTTTTTTGCCTTCGTTACTATTGTAACGTCGAGGAGTGCGAGGCTCCGACATTGCCTTCATCACCATCGATGATGGGGGTGCGAGGCCCCAGATATCCCAGCCCTAGCTATCCCACTGTTCTCCTGATTCACATCGTCTCCGTCTTCACCGAGCATCACTCCGCCATCAAAGAAGCTCCCATCCCTCGGTGTTCTTCCAGATGACCCCGAGCTGCCAGACCTCCCTCCCCCATCTCCCATTGCCAGATCATCCCCACCCTCTATTTCCCGACTCCAAGCAGACCCTCCTCCAGCCCGTGATGCCATCCTCAGCTCCAGATCTCTATCCCTCGAAGCTTGACCCACGGCCTGCTTACCTCCCCTGCACCTCAGACGTCGTCGTCACTGACCCGCCCTCCTCTAGCCTAACCATGACCGGACATCCCTCCACCAGATCCCATCACTAGACGCCTTCCTCCGGTCCGCCCTTCACCAAACCTCCCTCCTTCAACTCCTCCGGTGACCTCTTACCCCCCTCCCCACGCAGTCTTCTTCGAAGCCCAGATCCAAGCCGTCGCCAAACCTCTCTTCCCCGGTCTTCCATCGCCCAACACCAGAAGTCCTCCTCCGGTCTTCCCGTCGCCCATGCCTCCCTCCTCCGGATCCCAACGCCCGACCCCTCCGTCCGGTCCTCCATCAACCGACCATCCACCTTCGGTCTTTCCAGCCCAAATCACATCCCCTGCTCCTCAAGCTCACAAGCAACCTTCTCGACATCCTCAATGTCGGATCTTCCTTCTCCGGTCCACCCCGACGCCGGATCTCCCTTCTCCGGTCTGCCCCGATGCCGTCTTCACCTCCAAGCCGTTGCCCCCACGAAGCTTCCGTCCATCGCAAAGTTCCCTGTTCCACAAAGCAAAACTCAATGAGCTACTCTTGAAGAAGACAGGAATAGCTATTCTGACTATTCCATCTATTTTGCACTTATCCCAGATCTATTCTAGAGTGGAATAAGCCCTGTTTATTTTAATTTGGGTTGTGTTTTTGGCTTTGATTGTCTCACTTAGACTAATCCAAGATTAATTGTGTTAGGTCCTTTCCGGTACCGAGCCTTGAAGGGATCCAAGCCTTCAACCCGAGCTCCTGATGCCTGTAGTTGGATGACTGATCGTTGATCATCCAAGCTGCATCCTCCAAGGATAAGTGAACTCATCATGCTGGAAATAGTTATTACTGTCATAGGGTTTATTTTTCCTTCCTTGTTTTAGATCTGAAACTTTGAAATGCGTGCATGTCCTTGATCAAGGATTTCTCAATCTCTGAGTCCTGGTTCTTTGTTATTTTATTGAGTCTAGCATGAGGGAATGCATGATTTAAAACCTGCCCTATTTGAATCTGTGTCTCTTATAAGCATCGGGATTCATAAGGATTTTTAGGACAAGTTTTGTGCATATTGTTCCCCATCACCTAAGTGATGTTCTAGGTATGCAAAGCTTATTTTTCTTTAAAAGATAACCATCTCGCAAAGTATAATCACTATCCAAACTAGATGGTCCTTGCTTCATTTTTTCATAGATTTTCCCAAAATCTGGACAAGACTCATACTGCTCCTTGAGCTTGTCAAATCCAACTACATCAGTATTGACACAATTCAACAACATTGATCGGTGACTATGGGCATCTACAACCTTATTCTCTAAACTAGCTCGATGCTTCAACACGAAAGTATAAGACTGGAGATACTCTACCCACTTAGCAAGTCTTGGATTTAATTTATTCTGAGAGTTTAGAAACCTAAGTGCCTCATGGTCAGAGTACAAAACAAATTCCTGTAGTAGTAAATAATGTCTCCAATATTTCAACTCTTGTACTACCATATAAAACTCTTTATCATAAATTGAGTACTTGAATTTAGCCTCATTTAATTTTTCACTAAAAAAGGCTACAGGATGACTCTCTTGACTAAGTACTCCTCCTATGCCAACACCCGAAGCATCACAAGCAACTTCAACACTTTAGAAAAATTAGGAAGTCTCAAGATCCGGGCTTGTGTCATCTTCTCTTTTATCTCTATAAAGGCTCTATCAGCATTCTTGGTCCACTTAAAGGCTCCCTTCCTAATGCAATCTAAAATCGGTGCCACAATGGTGCTAAAACCTTTGATAAATCTTCTATAGAAGGTGGCTAATCCATGAAAACTATGGACATCATGGATATTCCTAGGTATGGGCCACTCAACTATTGATTTGATCTTCTCAGGATCAGCTGACACTCCCTTTGGGGTCACTACAAAATCTAAAAAGACTATCCTAGTGGTCATGAAGCTACACTTCTTAAGATTGGCATACAGATTTTCTTTCCTAAGTGTCTGACACACTAGATAAAGATGGTCTAAGTGATCCTGCCTTGTCTTATTGTATATGAGGATATCATCAAAGTATACAACCATAAATTTTCCTATAAAGGCTCTTAATACTTGGGTCATTATCCTCATAAAAGTGCTAGGAGCATTGGACAAGCCAAAAGGCATTACCAACCATTCGTACAAACCATCCTTAGTCTTAAAGGCTATTTTTCATTCATCTCCAATTCTGATCCTAATTTGATGATAGCCACTTTTAAGGTCAATCTTCGAGAAAATGGTTGATCCAGCCATCATATATAACATATCATCCAAATGGAGAATTGGAAACCTATATTTAACAGTGATTTTGTTGATGGATCTACTGTCGATACACATCCTCTAAGTGCCATCTTTCTTGGTGGTTAACAAGGCTTGAACTGCACAAGGACTAATACTCTTCCTAATGAATCCATTCTGAAAAAGCTCCCCTACTTGTCTTTGCATCTCTAAGTGTTCTATAGGGTTCATCCTATAATGTGGGAGGTTTGGCAATATAGCTCCTGGGACTAGGTCTATGGCATGTTGGATGTCCTTTAATGGTGGCAGTTCATTTGGCAAGTCTTCAAGAAACACATCCTGAAAGTCTTTCAAAAGCTCTACAACTTCTTTAGGGTGTTCAGGTTTAGGTTGTTCATGAGTCTCTTTAACCACTAAAACTCCAATGGGTGCACCTCCAATGATTTCTCTTTCCATTTCCTTAACAGTAATTAGGTTCAATCCTGGCTTCTCTTCTTTCAAATTACTGAACCCCCTCTTAATGTTATCCTTCGGTGGGGTTGAATTTATGACTATCCTGTTACCCTGATAATTAAAAGAACAAGAATTTGATCTTCCAAATAGGGTAACATCAAGGTCGTATAACCAGGATCTTCCCAAAATTATGCTACTGACTCCCATTGGTAACACATCACACCGGATCTTCTCTTGGTATGACTGGAAATGGATTGTGACCTAACAAATTGACTTAATGGGAATTGAGGTTGCATCAATCCATGAAACCTTATAGGGGTTGGGATGGGGTGCTGTAGGTAAACCTAGACTTTTGACTGCATTAGTAGAAATGGCATTGATATAGCTCCCACTGTCTACAATGATCATACACATTTTGTCCCGTAATTTGATGAAGGTTTGCAGGATGTTGGTCCTACGCCAGTCCTCGTTCTTCCTAGTCTGAGCTAGAATACACCTAACAACTCCTACAAGGTCAGGTGACTCTATTTCCTCCTCATTATCTTCATACTCCTCTACTAAATTAAGCTTAGCTTCATATACTTCTTCTCCACACTCTTCAGCTGCTTCAGGTTCCTCTTCTTCTCCTATCTCACCTATGTGTAGGTTCTGTATAGGGCATTTATTAGCAAAATGGCCAACCTGATAACACCTATAACACTCTATATTCTGACTTCCTTCTCTATGTACTACAGGTGCTCTTCCTCTATCATTCATACGACCTATTGGTGCCTTTCCTCAATCATCCACTCGACCAATTGGTGGCTTTCCTCGATCATCCATTCGACCTACTGGTGTGGGTTGACTAGGCCGACTAACAGGAACTTGGCTTGACCTATTTCTAGGGTTACAAAACCTATTGAGTTCAGGTCAATAGATAGGTTGTCTTCTTTGAAATCGTTCACAGTCTCTAGCAACCTGGTAAGCATGTTCCAAATCATGTACTTCCCTTAGAAATACTTTCCTTCTAATATCCTCATTCAAGCCTTTTCTAAACCTAGATAGTGTCACAGATTTTGACTCGACTACACCACATTGCATAACAAACTCATCGAACTTGGCAATGTACTCGGTCACGGTCTTACTACCTTGGGTCAAGTCCTGACATTGATCCAATAGCCTTTGTTGATATGCTTATGGCGCATACTTCTCTCTCAACTTGTCCTTCATATCCCTCCATGTAACTATGGGCATGTGTCCTCTCTAAATGGTCAATCTCTCAGTATTACCCCAATACAATCATGCTTGTCGGACTAACTTGAACTTTGCAAATTTCACCTTTCGCTCCTCTGACATTTCATACCATTTGACATATTGATCCATGTCGCTCTCCCAATTCGTATAAGACCTTAGGATCTAAGTTCCCATCGAACGTTAGTGCATCAAATTTGACACTCCTAAAGGCTCTATCTTCTTCAATTTCATCCTGAGTTGGGCATCTAGGATTTGGATTAGGAATAGGATCAGGACGTTGGGCTCTAGGAATATGAACTGGAGTGGGTTTAGGAGGCCTAATGTCTGGCTGAGACACATGAGGTTCCTCAAGGGTTCCCATTCTATGCTCAATTTGGTCTAGCCTACCACTAAACTGCTTAAACAATTCAGTCAAAGTATGCCTAAACTATTCAGTCAAAGTATGCATCAGGCTTTCTGGACTGAAATCCATAGATGCAGACGTACTTGCTTGAGTTTATTGATCTTGGTATGGGGTACCTGCCCTAGTAGTCATGCAGTGCAAACAATACAAATCAACCTAAGTCTAGGGTTATTAGACCTAAGAGCCAATATAGTGCTTAGTCAAGGTAATAACCAAGACTGTAGTAACTCATCAATTGGCCAGGTAAGAGGTGGTCTGGTGGGAGGCTCCCCTCACTTTCATGAGCTCCTAATTAAAGAACCACCAGTCCGCTTAGGGTATTTGCCTCTGGACCTCTAGCCTTAGACACCAATTCTCAGAAGCACACACAGAAGTGACTACTACAATGGGTTAACACGTATATAAAACCCGACCTGTTGCTATCCCTAGCTTTAAGTGCTACTCGATTTTAATTAAGGCTTAGGACTATGCAAATGGGGTTGGTTGTTTTGGGCTAAAGAAAGAGTCTCAATCCTTCCCTTATGTTATATTGCTTGCCCTTAAGTATTTTCAAGTAAAATGAATGCACAATCAAGATAAGATAAGATAACACTAGCAATTCAAAATTTAAACTTTAAATTTTAAATTTTAAGTTTAGATTTCAGATTTGGATTTTAAATTTTAAATTTTTAAATTTTAAATTTTAAATTACAGAAATTAAACTTTTATGGAATTTAAACTATATGCTGAAATTCTGAAATAGAAATATTCTTAGGTAGTAATTAGGCTTGAAGAAGTTCTACATATCGAATTAAATCCTAAGAAAATACCAAAAAATAATACCAAATGTAATGAATCCAACAAAACAAAAATCAGAATTTTCTAATCTTATTATGTACAGAAACAATTAAAATAATAGACCATGTACTGGAATGGACAGGATGCAGAAAATTAACCCTAAAGATGCATTTCTCTTTGTTTTCTTCTTCAGGGGTCAATTTTCAGCGGCACCCCTACACGCCATATAAAATCCTCTTTGAATGGGATGTGAAGGTTTTGTAGCCTTACTTTTTCCTATGACCAGATGGCCATGGTGAAGCACCCGATCTGAGTACTTAAAGAGAATTCAACAAGCATGAAACCCTAATCTAACCTAATACTCTGATACCAATAAGATGATGCAGAATGATGCGATACGGTGTAAGATGATTTAATTTTAGTCTAAGATGTTTTAAAGAGCAATGATCATGACAGTAAAGCAATTAAACATAACAGACTAAAGAGATTAAAGAAAGTAAATAACTACTTACCCACAATCTGATCCGCAAGCTATAAAGAATAAGGACCCGACGGCTAGGAAACCATCTAAGATTAGACTATTCCATGCTTCAACTACCAAATCTAATGAGAAAGGATTGGTTGCTTACCCCAAAAGAGATTCTCTTTGACTCGGGATAGATCGGCTACTTGGTCACTTAGATCCCGTAGCAGGATGAAAATCGGGACTCCAGATTTTAGATCTACCGTCAGATCTCGATTCGGAAGCAAAGGATCCATCCTCTAAAGTCCTTGAATACCTGGGATCTATAGAGAAGGCAGTAAACAAGACTTTAAGAATGAAGTAAATCAGTTTCAAAATAGAAAAAGAAGGGTTGGATGCATAGAGCTTGAAGAAGATCAGTAGCAGCTTGTCGAATCCGGTAGAACCTCCACTCAAGGACCTCATCACCTTGAGCTCTCAAAGACCTCCCCGCCTTGAGCTCTTGAGGACCTCCCCGTCCTTAGAGAAAAACACTAAAGCCTAACCCGGCTTTATGGAAGAAAGAATGCATCTTTATTTTATGAATGAATAATAATAATTACAAGGAGGTATGGGGTCCTATTTATAAGTTTTTTTACATATGAAGATAACATAGGACTCCATTTGAATTTAAATTACAAATTTAAACTTCAAATACTCCTTGGCTTCTTGGCATCTTCCTTGAATTTGAAATTTGAATTGGCTTTCCAAGGCTTGGGCGACAACTTGAGATGAGATGAAGGCTTCTGCGACAAAATTAAGATGTGAGATGGCACTAATCCTTTCCACTTCTTGGCATGAAATCCTTCTTAATCTGATTTTTAATCTTCCTTGGTCGGCAACATGAGATAAGAAGTCCTTTTGAATGCTTGAATTTGAGTTTAAAATTCTTCATTGAATTTGAAAGAAGTTTGAATGAGGGGGCTTCCATTTGATCTTCAAATTTCATCTCTTATCTTAAGACACTTTGAATTTGAATTCTCCCTTAATCTTGGAATTCTTTCAAACTTCAAATAAGCTAGCTATCTTGGAATTGGCATCAAGAAAGGAAGAAGGAAGATGGTACAAATTCATCTGGACGTGAATCCTTTTGGCATGAGAAAAAGGCATTTGGATAAGGATAAGGCTCCCTTTGAAATGTGGATGACTCCATCTAATCTTGGATTCTCCCATTTAAATTTGAACTAATCCTTGGAATGGGCATCATCTAGAGTGGAATGGGCGACAATGAGAGGGGGGGCACCAGATGAAAAGCAGAGTCCTTCTGCTTTACTCCTCTTAAATGGGCACCTTCTTGAAATTAAAATGGGCGATAAAAAATAAATGGCTTGGGGAGCATCTCTTGGATAAGGATGACTTTGTCTTGATGCCCAAATGTATGGATGTCCCAATGTCCGGATGTCTTGATGTATGATGTCCGGAGAAAAATTTGGACAACTCTTTTTTAACCTAGAATTGATCCACCAAGATGATGATGACTTGGGTCTTGGGTACTTATGACACCCCTTGACTTATTTAAGCACTAATTACAGGACTTAAATTGGATAATTCACCAAACAAAGAAAATTAATGCTATTTACAAGACTCTTAAACCAATTGATGGACTCAATGGATTCAATTGGTAACTTAACAATCCTAATAGACCAAATTACACTCAATTTGATCAAATTACAACTCAGTTTGACTTAATTACAAACTCAAAATAACTAGGACTCGAGTGTTCCTTATGAAGAACCCATGGACTTACTCATTGGTGATCCAAATTGAATTGAAAATGGTTTGCTTCCTCTTCCTAGCTCTTGTATCCTCATCAAAGTAGTTCTTAAAACTAGTTCAAACTAAATGATACATTGTTATAGGACGATAATGTATCAAGTGTAGGTTGTTATATGTCACATTTGTTGGCTGTCCTCTTAACCAAGGAGTGTGGAAACACTGGTGTGACATGCAAGTGAAATGTGTGACATCTCACTGAACGTGACCATCTACGGAGCTCCCTTCTGCCAAAGGGTTGCTCACGAAGGGATATCGGTATATGTGTCCCTCAGACCTAATGTCACTATGGTAGCTCGCAAGAAACTCACTATACTTTTGTGCCAGACCACCTGGATTTCTAATCCAATGATGGAAGGTTTCTGGGTGTAGTCAAGTACTTGTGGAGCAGTGGTGGATCAAGATAGAATTGATCCCTCCAAATGGTTTGGAGTGAATGACTCATTATGCCTCAATTTAGCAAATCCTTGGTCAGGGTAGTTCTTGTGAGGAGTCACAAAAGTTGTAAAGTTGAGACATAATCTGGATGAACCAAATTAGGGTTGGTAGTCGAACCCTAGGTCATTCTGAGCATTATGAGATCAAAGGGATGAATTATGCAGTAACCATATACTAGAGTAACTAGAGAGGTGCTCTATATCTTCGACCTATCCGAACATCGGGTATCATTGCTAGATGAGGACTTTGATTGGTACTGAAATTGTTTCAGTGCTACTAGCTTAGTGTTCGAACCTATGGGGTCACACACCATAGGGGTTTCTATCTGATCTTAAGGCTGATCGATGATTGAGAATCGTTTGCCATCACCGGAGGTCAATATGATTGACCATGTTCCAAGTGTTGGCACTTGCTTGAGTCAACACTTGGAAAGTGTCAACACTCATGAGTCGACACTTGTTGTGATGAGCAGAATTTCTGGAAAGAATTTCTGAAAGGTTTTGACTTCGAATTTTGAATTCAAATTTTGGTTTTTGGGCATTTTTGGCTCCAGGCTTTCTTGGTATGATAGTCATATTTACCTTCTTTGGCTTAGACCCATTTGGTATGGCCCTTGACCTTCTCCCCCAATCTCTCCTCCTTCCCTTTTCTCCCCTTATGGCTGCCCCTATAAATAAAGGTTATTCGATAGGGCTTTGGCTATTTTTTTGTTCTTTGTTATGTTTTGTTGGCTGGTTACAAGGTCTCCACACCACAAGAAAAAAAGGAGGGAAAAGGGTTTGTGAGGTTTTTGGGATTGGGTGTGAGAAACCTAGCATTCAAGCTAGGTCTTAGGAAGAGAGTTTCTTAGGAAGGGTTCCACCTCTCCTCCTTGTCTTTCTGGAAGAAGAAGATTGGCCCGAAGGATCTCGAAGAGCTAGCACTCCAAGGGAGTTGGTCAGAGTCGAGCCCCGGTGTAAACTACCTATAGAGGCCAGACACGTGTGTGGCTCAAGAGCACCATCCTTGGACCACTGCCACTACATCCATCAAAGGTATAACGGTAAGGTATCTTTATATCTTTAAGTTTTATCATGTTTTCATTGTTTATTGCATGCTATATCATTATACTAGATCCTGTTGCAGGTAGATTGGTAGATCGTTTGATAGATCTACCAAGTCTTCCATTGTGCTTGTTTTAAAATAGTTTTAAAATGCATGTTTCTGCCTTGCTGTTGCATATTGGTATGCTTCCCTATTTTTACATTCAATGGTATCAGAGCCAGGTTCATCGTACTATAATAATGTTAGCATGCTTTAACATCAAGTTTTTCTTTTAAAGTACTTGGAATGAGTGCTTCACCATGGCCATCCGGTCATAAGAGAGAAGTAGGGATGCAAGACCCTCTCTTCCCATTCAATGGGATCTCCTATGGCGTGTAGGGGTGCAGCTTATGATTGACTCATGAAGAGAAAAGATAAAAGAAAATGTAGATTAAAAATATTTTAATCCTGTATATTGATCTTAAAACAAATTTAGATAATATCTAAGAATTTTGTTTTGATCGAATTTGATTGAAAGTTTGGTGAAACTTTGGATTTGAAATCACTGTTATTGCCCTATGACAGGCCTTGAGTCGACCCCTTAAGTCGACTCATGAAGGTTAAAGTGTCGACACTTGAGCAGGAAGTGTCGACACTTGACCAGGAAGTGTCGACACTTGAGCTCGTGAGTCGACACTTTGCCTTGAAGGTGTTGACTCATGAGCACTTTCCAGAAAACATAGTGTTCTATTTTCTTCTTGTCTCAAATCTTGAGTCAGCACAAGTGTTGACACCTGGTGTCGACACTTGCCCCTGGTGAGTCGATACTTGACATGAAAAGTTGCAAAAATAGTGAATTCAAATTTTTTATTATTATAAAATTGTTTTACATTTGTAAATTAAAATTATTTTAATTTATTAAGGCTATTGAACTTAATTAAGAATTAAGTCACTTTGAATGACTAAGAACTCTAGGAATATGATTCAAAGATTTTAAGTCATTTCAATAAGCCTTAAGGGTCATGGATTAGCTTCTATTAGGTCCTTAATTGGGTTAGACCTAAGTTTAGATGCATTAGACTATGTAGAGAATCATTCTAACCAAGTATTGAGTTAAGACTTCTTCTCTATAGATCTCTCTAATAGTTAGATTGATAAATCCATAGATCTAAATGGACCTAATTTATGGCTCAGTGGTTAGCCCAAGTCTTTAGGCTAGTCTAATTGACTTTGATGAACCAATTGGTGTCTAGGTAAGTTTGCCAGTTTGATCATGGTTCTTTGGGGCTACCTCTTACCTGGCCAACTCGGTTGGTGTCTAAGGCAAGATGGTTAATGGTGGAACCCAACCCATGATGTCACTTACCTGGCTAATGTGGTCGATCAGAATTGATTAGATATCTCATTGACTCATGTTAACCCATGTCACCCAAGGTTAATCAGTATTGACTGATTTTAGGTGCCCATGGATCATTTGTTATGAGTAACCCTCCTTGATTGCTAATGTAGTCAGTAGGAAGTTGATCCATGTCTTCTCGCCTCTTCTTTTGTCATAATAAGATTAAACCCTCTAAATTATTAGGTCCATAAAAAGATGAAGTTATGGAGATAACCGAGTCTTAGCCTCCTATTAAGTGGATGGTAATGGGTCCAATAGTTAGGTGTTCATTGACAGATCCAAAGATCGGGTATTCATCGAGCTATTGAAATTGTTGTTCCTAATATGATGGCTCAGTGCAACTATCTTAACAGTGGTCAGGTGGGCTGGCCAAAGTCGAGCTTGACTATTTGTTAGTTACAAGCATCAAATTTTGTCATGTTAATGGTTGGACCTAACTGGGACCTTCAATAGGAGGTCCAAAGGCCGATTGAAGTACACCTTGGGGCAAAACCTAAATACTAGAGGTTACTTGGAGAAGTAATCGGTTGAAAAACCTACCTTTAGACATGCATGGGTGGGCCAGCCAAAGTCGGGCTCATGTGTTGTCTATTGGACTCTAGTACCCACTTTGGAATCAAAGTGATTCCTCGGATTGGAGGTAGAGGCTACCAATTTGAACAAAATAGTGGGAGGGCCTTTAAACTAAAGTCCATGTCTATAGGATAATAATTCATATACACTAATTAGCTTTGGTGGTGTGGGCACCAGACCTCCAATTAGGGTCCAACTTTTCGGGTCTTGCAATAAGGCTTCAAGCCTAAACCTTGTAATTTTCTTTAGCTTTGAATTGAGTCTCAAGTATCATGTCTAGTCCTGTATTTTGACCAAGTTGGTCAAGTCGAGTCCTGTACTGAGTCCAGTCCCGTAATGAGTCCAGTCCAAGTCTATTTGAAGCAAGATTGGTCTTGAAGTCTGGTCACTTTTTAAGCCAAGCCATGAAGGAAGCCAACTCAGCTCAGGGGACCACCTCTTCATCCTACATGGCACCACTTCACCATGCCATGTGGGCAGCACACAATTCAGATTTTGGACGCCAAAAGGGGGGGACACATCACTTGATACACTCCTTTTTTCCCTCCCCCCCTATCAATCTATTTTCCAAACATGGGTGGCCGGCCAAGGAAGGTCAAAGGGAGTTAAAGTTTGGAGAATTCAAATCCCTTGCTTCAAGCCTCCTATCAAGCTTTCTTCCCAAACTACTTGAACAACATTGGAAGGAATAACAAGATCCATGGGCGCCTCCACTTTCCACTCCCCATATCATGCCTTGTACCAAAGGTGGAAGCACAATCAAGGAAAGGAGGAGGACACAAGCCTTGCTCCAAGCCTCACATGAAGCCACATTCATGGTCGGCCAAGAAGGAAGAATTTTTGAATTTTTGGGCATCCCATCAAGAAAAGATTTGTAATTTTCATTTGAAATTTAAATGGGGTCCTAAGGTGCCTATAAAAGGGACCTTACCCCTCTTTTGTAAAGCTAATTGATGATGAATGAAAATCTAAGTCTTTTTTGAGAGCCAATTCTCTTTAGTTGCCTTTGTTCACTAGGAACGTCGATCTCCGTGAGGGAGCGCCTTCGCCTTCGGGCATCGAGAGGTGTGAGGCTACAAGTTACCGTCTCTTCTACAACTCCATCCTCCAACTTTGAGTCAGGGTCCTTTGGGATCATCCAACCGGGCGCCTAGCAAGAAGAACTCCACCATCACCACATCAACTTTCATCCCTTCTTCTATTTGCTTTCTCTTTGATCGAATCTTAACTCTTCTTGAATGCTCACAGGTCCTCCAGGTGACACGAACATGGAGTCGGTTTCCCTTGCCATCGAGACCTTTGGACAGCAAGCCGGTGCATCCACGAGGCTGAAGGCTCAATCATCTAGGTCGCATCCACCAGAGTGAGTGATCTCGGCATCAGGCGCTTCAGATCTTTGAGGTTTGCCACCCTGAATCCTAAGTAGGTATTGATCTGAGAGCTAAGTCCTACGGGGTTTCTCAATCCCGGGGTCCTCTTTTTATCCTTTTTTAGGAGCTAATTCACATGCTAGTAGTTCTTATTATTATTGAATCCCTAGATCTACTCTTGGTTTGTCTTCAGGAATCCACAACTTATAAAAAAACCCTAAAAATCACAAAGGAACAAATCACCCGCATCATTTCATCTTGCATTTAGTTAGTCCCCCATCATTTGGTTTCCCTTTTAGATGTCTTCCAACCTGCCACTCTGGTCTCTTCTCGATAACGAGAAGCTTAAGGGTCCCAACTTCAATAGCTGGTATTGAAGGCTCATGATTGTCCTGGAGCATGAACAGATCTTGTATGTGATATCGGATCCAGCACCTGAAACCCCTACTCCCAATGCTCGGGGTTCGGTCAAGGACACTTATCAGAAATGGCTCTCTGACAGGACCATTGTCTGATGCATTATGTTAGCAACGATGAACAACAAGTTCAGTAGCAAGTTTGAGGAAGCCCAGCCAGAAAAAATCCTTCAAAGGTTGAAGGAGTCTTTTGGTACACCAGATGACATTGAGAGATACAGGGTCTCCTGTGCTATCTACAACGTGCAAATGCATGATGGGACCTCAGTTACTGATCATGTATTATACATAATCAAGATGATTAAGTGCTTGGAAAAGCTCGGATGTGCCCTACATGAATAGCTCGAGAATGATGCAATTTTGAATTCCCTGCCCTCTTCCTATCTAGATTTTCTTGATCATTATAGAATGAATAAGCCTACAGTTAACTACCACGGTCTGTTGGGGTTGCTGTAGATTTATGAGAAAGACCACCATCTAAACAAAGGGATGGTAAATCAAGTGGGAGGATCTTCAGCAGGGCATCGTCCCTTTAAGACAAGGAAAAAGAAAAGTAAAGAGAAACAGGTGCAAAATGCTTCTGGGCCCAATTAGGCCAAGAAGGAGAAGGCTCATAAGAGCCAAGCGAAGTGCTTCTTCAAGAAGCGGGGACATTGGAAGAGAAACTATCCTCTTTACATTGCGTCCCTTGACCCGAACAGGTCCAAGAAGAGGAAGCAACCAGAAGGTGCTGGACAAGGTATTTATATGATAACACCTTGTAGTTTTTCTATCTGCGATACTACTAACTGGATATTGGATACTGGAAGTCCAATTCATTTTTGTAATTCTTTGTAGGGACTTCAAGTTTGTAGAAGATTCGAGGATGGCGAGAGATTCTTGAATGTGAGAAATGGAAGCCATGTTCCAATCCTGGCATTGGGAGTCCTCAAACTAGTTTTCGAGTCTTGTACAATCATTTTGAATGAGTGCCATTATTGTCCATCTTTTATTTTGAATGTCATTTCTGTAGGCCAATTGGCCATATATGGTTATGAACTATCAATAAAGAATGACATTTGCAAAATCATTTGAAATAGTTCTATTGTAATGAATGGATATATGAATAATGGCATTTATGTACTATCACGACTAGTTAATAAAGTGTATATGTCTAGCAAATGCCTTAGGATAGATAATGTCAGTGATGCATACCTATGGCATTGTAGGCTAGGTCATATTAACAAGAACAGGATAAACAGGTTGAAGTGCGAGGGTCTCCTTGACTTTAGTGAAAGTGGTTCAGCTCCAACCTGTGAGTCCTATCTTCTTGGAAAGATGACAAAATCATCTTTTACTGGAAAAGGTGAATGAGCCAAAGAAATTCTAAGTCTGCTACATACTGATGTATGCAGACCCATGAATATTAGTGCCAGAGGTGGGTACAGTTATTTCATTACATTTACAGATGACCTTTTAAGGTACGGTTATGTCTTCTTGATGAGACATAAATCTGAGTCATTTGAAATGTTCAAACAATATCATAATGAAGTAGAAAAATAAACTGGAAGATGTATCAAAACCCTTCAATCAGATTAAGGCGGTGAATATCTTTCCGGGGAGTTGCTGACATATCTCAAGAAGAATGGGATTCTCTCTCAGTGAACACCTCCAGGGACACCTCAGTTAAATGGAGTGTCTGAAAGGAGGAATCGAACCCTATTAGACATGGTTCAGTCCATGATGGGCTTTGCTTCTCTACCACTATCCTTTTGGGGATATGCTCTGGAATCAGCCTGTTACCTTTTGAATAGGGCTCCGAATAAATCCATTAACAAAACCCCATATGAGATATGGACTGGACGTAAGCCGACACTCTCACACCTTCGGGTCTGGGGTTGCCCGGCTTATGTAAAACATTTGAAAATGGATAAACTTGGACTAAGGTCAGACCGGTGCCTATTTATTGGATATCCAAAAGAGTCTAAGGGGTATTACTTCTACTTGGTTAAGGAACAAAAATTGTTCATCAGTCTTAGGGCTATCTTTTTAGAAAATGAGTTCCTTGGTGAACGAACTATAGCTGCTAAGATTGAACTTAGTGAAGTTCAACAAGTAGAAGAACCGACATACTTAAGGGACAACATAGAACCGGTTGTGATTAGATCACACCTAGAGCCCACACAGGAACCATTAAGGAGATCTAGTAGGGTACTGAGTCGACCAGACAGATACTATGATTTCTTGATCTGGGATGGTGATCCCATTTAACTCGATAAGAACAATGAGGATCCAAACACCTATATGGATGCGATGCAGAGGTCTGACTCTGAGAAATGGCTAAGAGCAATGCGATCCAAAATGGAATCCACAGAAATCAACAATGTATGGACATTGGTTGATCCACTTGAATGGATAAAACCTATTGGGTGTAAATAGATTTTCAAGAGGAAAAGGGACGCAGATGGGCAAGTGGAGACCTATAAAGCCCATCTGGTTGCCAAAGGATATCGTCAACATTATGGTATTGACTATGATGAGACATTCTCTTCTATGGTAATGCTCAAGTAATTCAAATCATGCTTGCTTTAGCGGTACACTTTGACTATAAATTCTAACAAATGGATATTTGAACAACTTTCCTAAATGGTGAGCTGGAAGAGGAGGTGTATATGATACAACCTAGCAGGGTTCACATCCACAGACGAGTCAAAGGTGTGCAAGCTTCAAAGGTCCATCTATGGACTAAAACAAGCATCAAGGAGTTGGAACATGTGATTTGATAAGTGTATCAAGTCGTATGGCTTCGTTAGGAACGGAGAAGAACCTTGCATTTACAAATGGACTAATGGTTCTGTGATTGTATTCCTTGTGTTGTATGTGGATGACATTCTTTTAATCAGGAATGACATCCTAGCACTGCAAGGAATAAAGGTCTGGTTGTCATCTCAGTTCTCTATGAAGGACTTGGGTGAAGCCTCTTATATACAGGGTATGAAGATCTATAAAGATAGGTCTAAGAGGCTTCTGGGACTGTCCCAATCTACGTACATTGATACTGTGCCAAAGCGATTTAGCATGGAAAATTCCAAGAAAGGGTATCTCCTGATAGGTACTGGAATTGCTCTCTTCGAGAAGGATTGTGCGACAACTCCTGAGGAGAGAGAGCGTATGAGTAGAATCTCGTATGCTTCAACGGTGTGTTCTATCATGTATGCTATGACATGTACTAGACCAGACATGGCATACTCACTAGGCATAGTGAGCAGATACCAGTCTGACCCAGGTGAAGCTCATTGGAAAGTGGTAAAGACCATCCTTAATTATTTGCAAAATACTAAGGACCAATGGATAATTTATAAAGAACCTGACTTGAAACTTGTGGGGTATACTGACTCCAGTTTCCAGTCAGATAAGGATGACGCAAGAGTGTGTCAAGATTTGTCTTCACCGTTAATGGAGGAGCGATCTGCTAGAAAAGTTTCAAGCAGCCTACTATGGCGGACTTAGTATGCAAAGCAGAGTACATTGCAGCATCGGAGTAACAAAGTAAGCCGTGTGGTTGTGAAAGTTCCTTGGCAAGCTGGGAGTGGCACCTTCCCTAGATGGTCCTATTCTGGTATATCGTGATAGCACTAGAGCCATTGCTCAAGCCAAAGAGCCAAAGTCTCATTACCGCACAAATCACATTCTGCGGTGCTATCACCTTGTGCGAGAGATCGTGGAACGAGATGACATTGACCTTCAGATGATCGATGGAAAGGAGAACCTGGCTGACCCCTTCACTAAAGCCTTCGTAATTCAAGAGTTCGACAGTTGTAAATAAATAATGAGAATGAGATTCTATACCGATTGGCTTTAGTCCAAGTGGGAGCTGTTGGGAATTATGTCCCAAAGCCAATTATCTAGGTTGTAGACGGTTGTGCCATTTTGTAATTGTATATGAATTTTTAATGAATAAAAGTAATTCTTTTGGCTGTTCATCATATTTACATTTTCTGAAATGAACTCTTGTATGATGGAGTCCTTAAAACTACATTATTTGATATAGAGAGGATATATCAAGTAGTTCCTAAAACTGGTTCATAACCAAATGATACATTATTATAGGACGATAATGTATCAAGTGTAGGTTGTTGTATGTCACATTTGTTGGTTGTCCTCAAAACCAAAGAGTATGGAAAAAGTAGTGTGACATGCAAGTGGGATGTGTGACATCTCACTGAACGTGACCATCTGTGGAGCTCCCTTCTACCAAAGGGTTGCTCGCGAAGGGATATGGGTATATGTATCCCTCAGACCTGAGGTCACCATGGCAGCTTGCAAGCAACTCACTGTATTTTGATGCCGAACCACCTGGATTTCTAATCAAATGATAGAAGGTTTCTAGGTGCAGTCAAGTACTTGTGGAGTGGTGGTGGATCAGGATGGAATTGACCCCTCCAAATGGTTTGGAATGAATGACTCATTATGCTTCAATTTAGCAAATCCTTGGCCAGGGTAGTTCTTGTGAGGAGTCACAAAACTTGTAAAGTTGAGACATGATCTGGATGAACCAAATTAGGGTTGGTAGTTGAACCCTAGGTCATTTTGAGCATTATGAGGTCAAAGGAATGAATTATACGATAACCATATGCCAGAGGTTCTAGAGTGATGCTCTGCATCTTTGACCTATCCGGAGGTCGGGTATCATTGCTATATGAGGACTTTGACTAGTACTGGAAGTATTTCAGTGCTAACGACTTAGTGTTCAAACCTATGGGATAACACATCATAGAGGTTTCTATTTGATCTTAAGACTGATCGACGATTGCGAATCGTTTGCCATCACCGAAGGTCAATATGATTGACCATGTTCCAAGTGTAGATACTTGCTTGAGTCGACACTTGGCAATTTTGCATGAGTCGACACTTTCTGTGATGAGCAAAATTTTTGGAAAGAATTTTTGGAAGGTTTTGACTTCGAATTTTGAATTCAAATTTTAGTTTTTGAGCATTTTTGGCTCCAGGCTTTCTTGGTATGATAGTCATACTTATTTTCTTTGGCTTGGGCCCATTTGGTATGACCCTTGACCTTCTCCCCCAATCTCTCCTCCTTCCCTTTTCTCCCTCTCATGGCTGCCCCTATAAATAAAGGTTATTCTATAGGGCTTTGGCTGGTTTTTTGTTCTTTGTTTTGTTTTGTTGGCTAGTTACAAGGTCTCCACGCCACAAGAAAAAAAAGGAGGGAAAAGGGTTTGTGAGGTTTTTGGGATTGAGTGTGAGAATCCTAGCATTCAAGCTAGGTCTTGGGAAGAGAGTTTCTTAAGAAGGATTCCACCTCTCCTCCTTGTCTTCCCGGAAGAAGAAAATTGACCTGAAGGATCCCGAAGAGCTAGCACTCTAAGGAAATTGATCAGAGTCGAGCCCCGATGTGAACTATCTATAGAGGCCAGACATGTGTGGCTAAAGAGCACCAACCTTGGAGCATCGCCACTGCATCCATCAAAGGTATAACGGTAAGGTATCTTTATATCTTTGAGTTTTATTATGTTTTTGATGTTTATTGCATGCTATATCATTATACTAGATCCTATTGCAGGCAGATTGGTAAATCGTTTAATTGATCTACCAAGTCTTCCACTGTGCTTGTTTTAAAATAATTTTTGTTACCGACCTTACCACTGTGGCCTGCAACTGTGAGTTGGCACTGGACTGGGGTACCCTGTGCTGCGAAATCTTGATGCTCCCGGACCTGCAAAAACAAGGTTAGAGACCCGGGCCGGGGATCCCAGCGGGGGCACTCCGATGATCAAGTTAGAGAGCGGTAAAGTGGAATAGATCCACTAAGGCAGAAGCCTGCTGGGTTTCCGTTCTTAGAGGAATCTTAGATGAGACGAAGAATGTGAACGAGAGGGATCGATGCTCTGGTTCCTACAACCGAGCTCGTTGGACTCGATCCTGCAAGTTCCTCTGGAGCCTCCAGCTTAGGATCGCATCTTCTTCTTGCAGGATTGCTTTCCCTCTCGATTGCCTACCTTCCTTCTTGCCCCTAATGTTCCTTTTTAGGTCATCGATCCCTGGATCCACCTGCACCTCGATTCCCCTTGGGGGCCCTGGAGGTCAACGACCGTTCCCCCTATCGTCCCCCATACATCGGGAGTTAAGTGGTGAACCGGTCTTGTCAGCCGTGCAATCATGAGAGGGGGAACCTGGCGGGATACCGGTCCTTGCAAAGGTGCCCTCGGGCCTGAGGCATTGATCGTGGCCCTCTCCTTTTGGAATATCGGGCTAACGGATGCTAGGTTCGGTGCCTCGGGTAGAGTTTTCTTTCCAAACTAGTGCCAACGAGGTTTCGTGCACCGTTACAAGCCTAGGGACACCATACCGGGTGCACCACCTGTGCGCACCGTCTTCAGCAGCTTCCTCGGGGCTCGCACCCCGGTCCCTCAATCTTTAACAGAAAGGGCCGGCTTCGGTCGAGGTGGACCATGCCTAGGTCGACACCTGGTGAAGTGGCAAAGGCAGGGCCACTCCGGTCGAGATGGATCCCGCCTAGTTCGACACCTGGCGGAGTGGCAGAGACCAGCTCGACCTCAATCGAGGTGGACCCATCTGGGGGTGCCACCTGGTAAGGGAGCAGGGAGAGCCTGGCTCGACTTCGACAAGGTGGGCCCATCTAGGGGCACCACTTGGCAAAGGAGCTGAGGCAGGGCCACTCCGGCTGAGGTGGATCCCGCCTGGATCGACACCTGATGGAGTGGCAAAGGCAAACTCGACCTTGACCGAGGTGGACCCATCTGGGGGTGTCACCTAGTGAGGGAGCAGGGAGAGCTTGGCTCGACTTCGACGAGGTGGGCCCATCTAGGGGTGCCACCTGGAGAAGGAGCAGCGGCAGGGCCACTCCGACTGAGGTGGATCCCGCTTGGATCGACACCTAGCGGAGTGGCAGAGGCCAACTCGACCTCGATCGAGGTGGACCCATCTAGCAGTGCCACCTAGCGAGGGAGCGGGGAGAGCCTGGCTTAACTTCGGCGAGGTGGTCTCATTTGGGGGTGCCACTTGGCGAAGGAGAACAGGCAAGGCAACTTCGACTGAGGTGGATCCTGCCTGTATTGACACCTAGCGGAGTGGCAGAGGCCAGCTCAACCTCTGCTGAGGTGGACCCATCTGGGGGTGCCACCTGGCGAGGGAGCATGGAGAGCCTGGCTCAACTTTGGCGAGGTGGACTCATCGGGGGTGCCACCTGGTGAAAGAGCAAAGGCAGGGCCACTCCGGCTGAGGTGGATCCCGCTTGGATCGACACCTGGCGGAGTGACAGAGGCCAGCTCGATCTCTACCGAGGTGGACCCATCTGGGGGTGCCACCTGGCGAGGGAGCGGGGAGAGCCTAGCTCGACTTCGACGAGGTTGGCCCATCTAGGGGTGCCACCTGGCGAGGGAGCGGGGAGAGCCTGGCTTGACTTCAACGAGGCAGGGCCACTACGGCTGGGGTGGATCCTGCTTGGATCAACACCTGGCAGAGTGGCAGAGGATAGCTCGACCTTGACCGAGGTGGACCCATCTGGGATTGCCACCTAGCGAGGGAGCAGGGAGAGCCTGGCTCAACTTCAACAAGGTGGGCCCATCTAGGGGTGCCACCTGGCGAAGGAACAGAGGCAGGGCCACTCCAGCTAAGGTGGATCCCGCCTAGATTGATACCTGGAGGAGTGGCAGAGGCTAGCTCGACCTCGACCGAGGTGGACCCATCTGGGGGTGTCACCTGGCATGGGAGCAGGGAGAGCCTAGCTCGACATCGATGAGGTGGGCCCATCTGGGGGTGCCACCTAGTGAAGGAGCAGAGGCAGGGCCACTACGGCTGAGGTGGATGCCGCATGGATCGACACCTGGCAGAGTGGCAGAGGCTAGCTCGACCTCGACCGAGGTGGACCCATCTAGGGTTGCCAACTGGCGAGGGAGTGGGGAGAGCCTGGCTCAACATTGGTGAGGTGGGCCCATCTAGGGGTGCCACCTAGTGAAGGAGCAGAGGTAGGGCCACTCCGGTTGAGGTGGATCCCGTCTGGATCGACACCTAATGGAGTGGCAGAGGCCAGCTCGACCTCGACCGAAGTGGACCCATCTGGGGATTACCCCTGGCGAGGGAATGGGGAGATCCTGACTCGACTTTGGAGAGGTGGGCCCATCTGGGGGCACCACCTGGCGAAGGATCAGAGGCAGGGCCACTCCGACTGAGGTGGATCCTGCCTGGATTGACACCTAGCAAAGTGGCAGAGGTGCCGAGCTCAGCCCCTAGGTCGGCTTAATCGCGACGGGCCACCTAGTAGGAGAGTCTGGAGATGATGCCGCGTGGTGCTGCCTGGCGGCCAGCTAGACCTGACACATACTCCATGTCAGCGATGTTGCCATATCAATTGCCCCCCACTCCCATGTCCCATTGGAGTGCCGCTGCAGGGACGTGGGGAGTTAATTCGGAGATGACATGGGAGGAAAAAAATCCTGTGCAATAAATGTCGAGATCGTTGCCGATATGCTCGCTGTGCCCAAGGTCTAATACACAAGTGCCACGTCAACGTGTCTAGTGGGTTATAATTACACCGTGCCAGATTCGAGATGGTTTCTAGCGAACCGGAGCGTTGTTGTTGGGCGCCTCCACACGTGGTGCCCATCCGATGGCATTGGTGAAAATGGAGCAGTACGACCGCTGTTGATTGGTTTGAAAAGATAGGAGACTTTCCAGAAATGAGGTCTTTTGGCTTTCTCACGCCTCGCTGACGGTTTCAGCGATCCCTCTTCTTCTCTCGGTTCACCATTCTTCTGCCACGACATCTCGGTAAGTGCCCTGCAACCCAATTTCCTTTGTCTACTCCTCTTTCGTCCTCATCTGCTCCTTCATCCGCTCCTTCCTTGTCTTGATGGCTCATCATCACCACTTTTCTTCTAACCTGGATGAGGTCGGTCCATCCCGGCTGAGGACTCCATCGCCCTCCTCTTCAGAGGATGACCTTCCCATCAACATCCGGCGGTGGCTGCGACCGGGCTGTATAACCATTGGAGTCCTTAGGGCTCCTAGGGCTCCTCCTATCGTTCCTGCTATCCCCGTCTCTGCCCTTCCCCCTCCAGTGGCAGAGGCTTCCTCTAGTCCCTCCTGCTTCATTCTGACGATGACTGGAGATGACCTTTACTGGATCCGGGATATGTGTGGGGTCTCGGACTCCATTCATCTTTCACTCCCAGGGTCGAGGGATCGGGTGACTTCTAGCGGCCCTGGCAGAATCGCCTTCTACGAAGACTTCCTTGTCGAGGGTCTTCGCTTTCCCCTTCATCCATTCTTTCTATCCTTCCTTAGCCATTTCCAACTCATTCTGGCCCAGTTGGTTCCCAAGGCCATCAGGGTTATCTTCGCCTTCATAGTTTTTTGCCACTTCCACGGGTTTGTTGCCCATTTTTCACTATTCAGGGCCCTTTTCATCCTCAAGCAGTACACCACTGATGATGGCTGGTGGTACCTTTCTCCCCGACCTAGGTGCCTCCGGTTCGACCTCCCCACATCAATCAAGGGGTGGAAGAACCGATTCTTCTTTGCTTCGGTCCGGGATGTCGACTGGGTTTGGAGTGAGCCCGATCGATCTCCGAACCATAATTTCCAAGTCGAGCTGATGGATCAGGAGGTCTCCTCCCAGCTACTGGGCGATGTGGTCCCTTCTCTTGATGTTCTGCTCTTAGAGCATAACTTGTTCGAGGCAGGGGTCAGCCCAGTACGGACGATCGGTGGGCCTCCGCTCTTCTTTCTTCTTCTTCTTTTTTTTTACTGGACCATCTGACAATCTGGCCCCTCTTTTCTCTAGGGATGAAGTTCTCCATTGAAAGCCTGATCGAAGGGGCCCAGAAGAGAAACGCCCCCGAAGGGGCCCAGGAGGCTCCCCCAAAGAGGGCACGAATGGAGGCGGGCCAGGGGCCCAGGCCCACTCCAGATTCTAGCTCCAAGGCGACGGGTCTGGCTCCCAGGCCATCTCAGCGGCAAACACCCGTCACGGACATCATCAAGATCAATGAGGCCGGGGAGGCGGGGCGATCGGCACCTCCCCCTGCTGCTGCTGCACCAATTGCCATGCTAGCGATGGCGGCGACCGTACCAAGGGTGGCACTTTCGATCACAGCTCCGCCCAGCGGGGCAACTCTAGCTCAGTCCCCTTCCGATCCTCAATTGGCACCACCTGACCTCCATGGGGGTTCCTCTGTCATCCGCGACCAAGGCCTCACGGAGAAGATGATGGAGTTCGCGTTGTGGCCCCTGGACCACCGCCTAAGGGGCGGCCGGGACTACACAGATGCCCTGCTCAGGACCCTTCCCCTAGTCTTTACAGTAAGCATCTAGCCCTTCTTTTTAATGTTCCAGTTAGGTCTTCATGAACCCTCAATTCTTCTTCTAATGTAGATTGGGACCGACATGCTGCTGCTTCGAGATTTTCTCTCCACCTCAGCGAAGAAAGAGGCCGAGAAGGAGTGGAAGCTGAGCAAGTTGGCGGCTGACCTGAAGGATCTTGTGGACAAGGGCCATGAGCTGCGGGGGAGGAATGAGATCCTCCGAGAGGACGTAGCCCGTTCTGATGGTCGGGTCAGGGAACTTGAGTCCTCCCTCTCCGAGGAGAGGATCTCGAGTCAGTGCCTGGTCGAAGATGACACGGCCGAGATCACCCACCTCAGGGGGTAGTCCCGGTCACTAGAGCGCCTAGTCGAGGAGGTCCTCAAGGTGTTGGCGGTGGCCAACGAGAAGACCTCCTACGTCAATGAGCTATTGGCGGCCTCGCAGAAGGAGATGCAAGAGGCCGTGCTAAAGTTCCAAGCCTCCTGAGAGTTCGTAAAGGAGATGAATGAAGCCGCTGTGGACTCCTTCCTGAAGGGCTTCGAGGTCTGCTAGGGACAGGTGGCTGCCTAGTTTCCCGAGCTCGACCTGATCGGGGTTGCTCTTGGCAGGCCCAGGGGACAGCCTCAGGGAGGAGGAGCAGCACCGTGGGCCACTGGCGAGAAGACTCCCGGACAGCCTTTTGAGGATGCGACCGGTGGTGCGGAGGCCACCCAGCCGGAGGAGGGACGGTAGTAGCTGAATGATTCCGGATTTTCCACCTTGTACCTTAGCATAGGGTTTTTCTTTTTGCTTGCTGTTGTCTTGTTTTTTCTTTAGGTCACCCATTCTGTCGGGACCCTTCTTCCTGTAAGAAAAACTCTCAATAGAAATGAATGTCTATTTTCCTCCATTATTTCATTGAGCTTTCTTTTTGCTGCCTGCTAGTGTTGTTGCAGCGTTTCCTATCACTGTCTTTTACGGGAGTCCAAAACCTATAACTCCAGTTTGCAACTTGACTTGGGCCCTCAGTTTGGAACAAAGTTCAGGGGGCATTCATGCTCCGGGAAGGAACTCCTGGTGCTTCTGGCTCGCACCTTGAAAATCTTTAGCGCCGAGACTTAAGTCGCTGGGACCTCTTCTGGATTGAACTCCAAGATCTTATGGTTCTGGGACTTAGGTCACCGGAGCATCATCCAAATTGAACTCCAGGATATTGTGGACTCCATGCCACCTTCCGGACTGAACTCTGGTGCCTCATATCGAAACTGGGTTCCGTTCGGCTTTCCGGACTGAACTCTAGGATTCCATGGGGAAACTGAGTTCCGTGCCACCTTCTAGACTGAACTCCGGGGCTTGGAACTGGGTTCCACTCTATGCTCCAGACTAAACTCTGGGGCCTTGCACTTCTCACGGACTACTTTGCGGGATCTTTACCTCGCCTTCGTTCGCTAGGCTTAAGGTTGGGCGGCGTTGGTCCTATGAGACAGAAACAAACATTGCACAAAGAAAGAATTTTATCATTAATATTCAGGGAATCTTACATTATTGGTAATACATCCTTAGGTTTGCAGCATTCCAAGTCCACGGAAATCAATCCCCGCTGAGCTCGGTAAGATAATAGGCACCGTGAGGGAGTGCTTTGACCAGCTGATAGGGACCTTCGTAGTTCGGAGAGAGCTTTCCGCATTCCCGAGGTTGGGAAGCCTCGGCACGATGCAATGTTAGGTCCCTTAAGTGAAAGGCCTTCGGCCTTACCTAGGAGTTGTAGTACCTAGCCACCCGTTGCTGGTAGCCCGCCATCCGAACTCATGCCTTGTCCCTCGTTTCCTCGAGGAGATCCAGGTTAAGCAGCAGCCATGCTGGATTCTCGACTTCATCATACTAATTCATGTTGATGGGGCACGGGATAGGGATAGGATCATCAGCGAGCTAAGAAGTCGCCGAAGATTAGGGTATCCTATTTTTTTTTCTATTTTCTGATTTCTTTATGGTGGTGATGAAGGAAAAAATAGGGATGGAGGATAACGAGGATGGACTACCACGAACCCTGAAACCCACTCTCATAGAGAGACTTCACACCTCTAGGGCATTATACCTACCACCCACCTCACTACATGCAGCTAGGGTATCTCACCTACCACCCATCTCACTACACGCGGAGCCCAGGGTATTTCACCTGCCACCCAGGTCACTCCTGGAGCCATGAGGAGGATTTCAAAGAATGTGGAGGAAAACGAAGATGGGGGGATAACTAGGGCATCACGCCCCTATGATGTCCCAAAGGACAAAGACAACATCAACACCCGCAGGTGAAGACATAATGGGCCATAGCCCTGAACAACAACTGCCAAACCAACTGACAAACCAAATCCCAAAAATTCAATTTCTTCTACCTTTTTACAATAGGAATGAGGGGTTATTTATAAGCTCCATAACCCTCATTTGAATTTGAATACAGGATAGGGATAACTCAAATTTAAATACAAGATAGGATAAGATAAGCCTATCCATATCTCAATCCTAACCAACAAAATCCTAATTTAAATTTTAAATAAAAGATAAATCCTAAATTTATTTTTCAAATTTATTTGCTGCTCCAAAATTTATGCTGCTTCGAGATTCGTGCAGGCTGATGTCCCCATCATTCTCCTGAGGTGGGGAAAAACTCGACTCCGTCGAGTCAGGCTAGCTCAGGCTCAAGATGCACATGACTTGTAGAATGATTTTTTTTTTTTCTGAATTTTTTTTTGTCTTTTTTTTCACTGATTTTTTTTTTCCTTTTTTTCTCACGGCTGGTGTTTTTTTTTTTCCTATGCTTGAAGTCGGCTACCAACGCCAGTTATGCCTTCACGATCATGCGAGGCCTCTCCCGATGCTTTAACGGTCGTGCGAGAACGAGGGAAGGTCCCGGACGTGGAGATCCGGCGGGCTTCATCGGTGACGGGGCTGAGGACGAGGACGACGGCCCGGGGAACGGTGGTGCGGCCTCTCCAACGGGCGGCAGGCGTCATGGCAGCAGGAAATCAGGCGGGTGTCCGTGAGGCATCGCGGGCGGAGATGGGGAGCCGAGCGAGTTTCGGTGGCTCTCCAGCGTCGGGCGAATCTGCGACATGGGCGTGCGGCGGCAAGCGTGCGGCGATGGTCTTCCGGCCTGAGACTTCGCGGGCTGCACGGGGGTGCCGGCTCGAGGGCGTTGTTGGCGGCACGGGTGTACCGGCTCGGGAGCGACACGAGCCTTGCTTCCGGTGGCTGGTGATGGTGGAAGGGGCCCACATGGTAGACGGCATCTCAGGCGGTGGGAGGGGCTTCACGGAGGGGTTCGGCTGCAGCGACAATGGTGATGCATGGGGGCCCGATTCTGATGATTGACAGCGGACAAGGGAGGAGCTTGGCGGATCCGGTGTCTTGCTGGTGGAGACGAGAGCGGAGGAGTCCTTCGGTGGGATCGACTATGATGAAAACAAGGGATCGAAAAAGGGTTTACTGGCAATGGTGTGCTTGGTAGAATTATTCACAGGATGTTTTGAATGACAGAGATTAAGAGGAAGAAGCAGGAGAGTTAGAGGAGGAAGAGGGAAAGAAGAATCTGAGAAGAGACGGAGAGGGGGATCACGGCACGGAGGCTGAGGGGAGGCTTGATCGGAGGGGTTTGGGTGTGAACTTCTGGATCGGCTGCAGGCGACGGAGACGGTCTTCACGAGCGATGGTAGCAGGGGGTGTCAACACAGAAAAGAGTTGGGAAGAAGAAACGTACCCTAATCCGTCTAGGCTCTAATACCAAGTTGATGGGGCACGGGATAGGGATAGGATCGTCGGCGAGCTAAGAAGTCACCGAAGATTAGGGTATCCTATTTTTTTTTCTATTTTCTGATTTTTTTATGGTGGTGACAAAGGAAAAAATAGGGATGGAGGATAACGAGGATGGACTACCACGAACCCTGAAACCCACTCTCACAGAGAGACTTCACACCTCTAGGGCATTATACCTACCACCCACCTTACTACATGCAGTCTAGGGTATCTCACCTACCACCCATCTCACTACACACGGAGCCCAGGGTATTTCACCTGCCACCCAGGTCACTCCTGGAGCCATGAGGGGGATTTCAAAGAATGTGTAGGAAAACATGATGAAAAAATGTCCAGAAATTCTGAAAAGTTCACAGAGGATTCCTAACTTATATGTTTCAATACAGATGAAAGGAATTTTAAAACTAAAATCTGTACTACTCTAAGTAGATCCTACAAATGAAGATAAATAAAAAGGATAGAACAGAACCCTAATGACAGTGTCGAACTGCAGAAATTTTCATTTTTTTTATAATCTTTTTATGATGATAAAATTTAATATGATGATAACCGACTTAAAAAGGAACAAGAAAAAAAATATTTCAACAAAAAATTAGTGACTTGCCTTTGGAGTTGCAGACGGATTACAGTAAATAGATGCAAATTTTAAGAAAAACAGAACCTAATCAAACAAGTGCAATGGCTTACCCAAACTTCAATCTAAAAAATTCACGTCCGACCAAGGGCTCATTATTCCCATGGGTCATGACAGTGTACTAGAGCACACCCGCTCAGGAGGCGTGAATTTTAGATCTTGCTTGGATTTAAAGAAAACTATTCTACCCTAATGCAACCATGCTCTGATACCAATTTGACGCAGCACGAAAGATGAGAATGCAATCTAAATGATGGATTGAGACATGAGAGCAATGAAGCCTATTAATAGGTACTAAATTTCATATCAAAAGTACTAAGGTAAAGCTATGGAAGGAGCACTGAAATTTGGAACTTACGCCACGATATAGTTATTTAAATCCTAGAGAAGATTAGGGCTAATGAATATTGAATTTAAACCTTAGCAACGATCTTCAATAACTCAGACTTAAGAGATTAGGAGGTGTTATTTACCCAAGATGATCACTCCCTGGTAGATCCATTGAAGCTCTTAGACGAACTAGCCCTGAAGTGGAAGATTGGCATTCCAAAGAAACTAGTTTCATTCAACATTGATCTTTGGCAAGAGAACCCTTTCTTGAACTCCGAATCGTAGAAGGATCCTGCACAATGAACGGGTTAGACTGGGACCAATTTGAAAGATATCAAAACAAAGAAACCAAACAGGCAAGGGAACATCGATGGAGGCATGGATCCCTAGAGGTGGATGTTGGCGTTGGACACTTGAAAGCTTGAGAAGAGAAAATCAAACACACCCAAAGAAAACAAGAGGATACTACCAAAAAAAATACCTTCTTCAACTACTACTTCACTTAAATTTCATGAATGTGTTTTCAAATTCAAAGGAGGTCGGCCAACTCCATCCACAAATCATGCAACCAGCTCCACCAAATCCTCCACATTCCATGTAACCCTCCACCAAATCCTCCACATTTCATGTAACCACCCTAATATTTCTCCATGATATGGGGAATTCTATGAGAGAGATCATGTTCCCATCCGGGACTTTCAAGAAATGGACTAATTCAAGAAAGAAAGTCAAGGAATTCTATCAGAGAGATCATGTTCCCATTCAGGACTTTCAAGAAACTACATACCCATGGTGCAGGCCCCTTTAAAGTCCTAAAGAAGATTAGATCTAATGCTTACATATTGGAATTACCTTCAGACCTAGGTATCAACCCGACCTTCAATATCTCAGACTTGATAGAATATAAGGAACCCATGATGATACCTAGTGAGCCTTTTGGGCCTGACCATATTTTTGAGAGTGAACAATTACCCGAGTATCCACAAACAACCATTCCTCAAAAATGAGAGAAAACTAAACAAATCCTGGATAATAAGATTGTCACTACCATAAACAAGGATTACTATCGATATTTGGTCCGTTGGCAAGGGAGACCAAAATCTGACGACTCCTGAATTGCTAGAGAGGACCTGCAACGATTGGACCGGACTTATTTGAACAATATCAAAGCCAGGCTGAACCATACTCGACAGGGTCGAGTTCCTCCCACCCGGGAAGAATTGGTGGGGGCACCAGGCTTAGAAAGAAGAAGCTTCAACTAATACCAAGTTCTTTATGGATTGAGACTAGGAACTCAAGTCTCGTATGAGTCCTGTATGTTTATTGAGTCCTGTTTTATTTTCTTTTAGGGTTTTAAAGTTCAATTAGAATTCAATCAATAGTTCAATTAGAGTCAATTAGGCTTTATACTGAGTCAAGTTCAAGAGCTACTTGAAATTGGGCCAGACCAGCTTTACTTGGAATGCCACATCATAATGGACCACCGGTGCCAACTCATCACCAGAGGACGTCACATCACCTTTGCCATGTCATCTCCAAGGGGCGCCATGGAGAAGGATGCGCCATGTCACCATGCCACCTTGCCACGCCACATCATTGCCACCTCACCTGCCACGTGGCATCATTCAAATTTTAAATTACATGAGAGCTACAAGTGGTCGACCAAGGAGTGTTTCAAATTCAAAGGAGGTCAGCCAACTCCATCCACAAATCATGCAACCAGCTCCACCAAATCCTCCACATTCCATGTAACCCTCCACCAAATCCTCCACCAAATCCTCCACATTTCATGTAACCCCCACTAATATTTCTCCATGATATGGGGAATTTCAAATTGATTGAAAGGCCATTAAAAGCCTCTTGTACACCCATGGTAAAAAGAAGCTTTTTTGGATGAAATGAAATTTAAGTGAAGTAGTAGTTGAAGAAGGTATTTTTTTTGGTAGTATCCTCTTGTTTTCTTTGGGTGTGTTTGATTTTCTCTTCTCAAACTTTCAAGTGTCCAACGCCAACATCCACCTCTAGGGATCCATGCCTCCATCGAAGTTCCCTTGCCTGTTTGGTTTCTTTGTTTTGATATCTTTCAAATTGGTCCCAGTCTAACCCGTTCATTGTGTAGGAGGATCCTTCTACAATTCGGAGTTCAAGAAAGGGTTCTCTTACCAAAGATCAATGTTGAATGAAACTAGTTTCTTTGGAATGCCAATCTTCCACTTCAGGGCTAGTTCGTCTAAGAGCTTCAATGGATCTACCAGGGAGTGATCATCTTGGATAAATAACACCTCCTAATCTCTTAAGTCTGAGTTATTGAAGATCGTTGCTAAGGTTTAAATTCAATATTCATTAGCCCTAATCTTCTCTAGGATTTAAATAACTACATCACGGCGTAAGTTCCAAATTTCAGTGCTCCTTCCATAGCTTTACCTTAGTACTTTTGATCTGAAATTTAGTACATGTTAATAGGCTCATTGCTCTCATTTCTCAATCCATCATTTAGATTGCATTCTCATCGTTCGTGCCGCGTCACATGTGCAATGTCGGCAGGCTAAGCTCCACTAGGATTACTGCCTCCGATCCAAAGACAATGTTGAATGGAGTTTTGTCTGTGGCCGTCCTTGGGGTTGTATGGTACGCCCACAGGATACTGGAAAGTTCTTCAGCCCATCTCCCTTTAGCTTGGTCCAACCTGGTCCGAAGCCCTTGCAGGATGGTCCGGTTGGTTACTTCAGCTTTCCCATTGGTCTGTGGATGCACCACTGAGGTGAAGCAATGATGAATTCCGAGGTCATTGCAGAACTCCTCAAATTCTTAACAGTCAAACTGACATCCGTCGTCGGTGATAATAGTGTAGGGAAGTCCGAAGCGACATATGATCGACTTCCAAAGGAACTTACTAACATTCACCTCCGTAATCCGGGCCAATGGCTCGGCTTCGATCCACTTCGTGAAGTAGTCGATAGCAATAATCAAGAACTTACATTGCCCGGATGCAGGAGGAAAGGGACCGAGGAGGTCCATGCCCCATTGGGCAAAAGGCCAGGGGGCAGAGAGTTAGGAGAGCAGTGCAGCCGGTTGGCGTTGCACGACGGCATGGCATTGACAATGGTCACACCTCTTAATGAAGTTGGTTGCGTCCTCCCTCATCATCTCCCAATAGTATCCTTGATGGAGGGCTTTGTATGCTAGAGTCCTACCCCCCACATGGTTCCCGTAGAGGCCCTCATGAATTTCCTGGAGCACAAGTGCAACCTCCATGAGCCTCAGACACTTAAGGAGCGGGTAGGAAAATGACCTCCGGTAGAGCAACTCGTCCATCAACACGAAGTGCATGGCCTTCCTCTTGATGAGGCCAGCCTCTATCCGATCCTCAGGCAAGGTGCCATCGATGATGTACTTGACATACTTGTCCATCCAACTAGGCTCCGGGGTAACTTGCTAGATCTCTCTAGGGATCTCATAGCTCTAGGCCTGGAGATGCTCGATGTAGGTGTGACCCAACGATGAGTTCGGTAAGGTTGCTAGGTGAGAGAGGGCATCAGCACGGGCATTCTCGCCGTGCGGGATGTGGAAGATGCTGAAGCGTTTGAAGCCCACCTTGCATGCACCAATTCCAGATACTTCGACATCTGAGGATCCCATGACTCATACTTGCTCAAGACCTGCCCGGTGACCAGTTGGGAGTCGGTGAAGACCCTCATGCTGGTCACACCGAGCTTGCAGGAAACTCTCAGCCCCACGAGGAGCGCTTCGTATTATGCCTGGTTGTTGGTGGCGACAAACTGGAGGTGGAGTGTGCATTCAGCTATGACTCCTTCGTTGTTGGCGAGGATGAGCCCAGCCCCACTTCCACCAGAGTTAGAGGCTCCGTCCACATGCAGGACCCATATGTCCTCCTCCGGTTCAGGCCCTAGTCGTTGACTCTGGGGATTCTCTTCCGGCCCCTCACCCAGGCCTGCACATTAAACCAGGAAGTTAGCCAGTACCTGCACCTTCATGGACGACCATGGTTGATAGGTGATGTCAAACTCGCTGAGCTTCAACGCCCACTTCGCCAAGCATCCAGATGTGTCTGGTCGGCTGAGCACGGCCTTCAATGGCTGATCCATCAGGATCGTAATGGGGTGCACTTGGAAATAAGGCCTGAGGTGCTAGGCAGATACTATTAGCACAAAATCAACTTCTTAGATCGAGAGTACCTGAGCTCCGCATCGCGGAGGAGCTTGCTTGTATATTACACAGGTCTTTGGATTTCTTTGTCGTCCATCCGGACAAGACCGAGCTGACGGCCTCCGGAGTGACAGCCAGATACAGGAGGAGCTCTTCTCCCTCCTCTGACCGGGAGAGTAGTGGTGGTGACGCCATGGTCTCCTTCAGCTCCTCGAATGCCTCCTGGCACTCCTTCATCCAGGAGAAGTCATACATCTTCCTCAGCACCTTAAAAAAGGGCTGGCAACGATCAACAGATCGCGAGATAAACTTACTTAGGGCCACCACTCGGCTGGTGAGCTGCTGGACTTGCTTCTTGGAGATGGGTGTCTCTATGTCAAGGATCGCCTAAACCTTCTATGGGTTGGCTTCAATCCCTCTTTGGGTCACCATGAAGCCGAGGAACTTCCCCGCCACCACACCAAAGGTGCACTTCACCGGGTTCAGCTTCATTTGCTTGAGGCAGAGGTTGCGAAAGGTCTCCCCAAGTCATCGACATGGTCGGAGGTTGACTTGCTCATCACTAACATGTCATCCATGTACACCTGCATGTTACGGCCAATTTGGTTTCTGAAGACCTTGTTGACCAACCGTTGATACGTGGTACCAGCATTCTTTAGGTCAAAGGGCATCATCTTGTAGCAGTAGGTTCCATGATCTATGATGAAGGCGGTGTGTTCTCATCCTCCGGGTGCATCCTGATCTAATTGTACCTGGAGAAGGCATCCATGAATGATAGAAGACAATGACCTGACATGGTGTCCATGTGCATCTTCGGGAGGGGAAAGCTATCTTTTGGGCATGCTCGATTGAGGTCAGTGTAGTCCACGCAAATCCTCCATTTGCCATTGTTCTTTTTCACCATCACCATGTTCACTAGCCAACTGGGATAGTGTACCTCCCGCATGAAATCGATACTGAGGAGCTTTTCCCCCTCTTCGTTGATCACCTTCTGCCTTTCTGCAACAAAGCTCCTCTTCTTCTGCCTGATTGGGTGGTACTTCGGATCGATCCTCAATTGGTGGGTGATGACATCCGGGGGAATACCTGGCATGTCCGTCATAGACCAGGTGAACACATTTGCGTTCACCTAGAGGAAGTCCAGCAAGCAAACCCGCTCATTCTTTGGAAGTTGGGCTCCTATCTGCACCATTTTCTATGGGTCTGAGCCAAGGGGGTATGTTAGCAAATGCTCCACCGGGCCACCCCTGAGATCCTGCTCTCTCTGGTCAAGATCGTCAACATCAGATTCGAGCTCAGCACTTTGGATGCCTGAAACGGCCTGCAGGCAATACTGAATAGGTTGAACTACCCTCCGCATCTCTCCCACCCCGAAAATAGTGGGAAACTGCACCAACAATCTTTTGGTGGAGATGACTGCATCAAGCTGGTTGAGCCCTAGGTGGCCTAAAATGGCATTATATGGTGACGGGAGTCAAACAACGATGAAGGTCATCATGACCGTGCTCTGTCGGGGCGGAGTCCCTGTGGTAACAGGGAGAGTGATTTCTCCTTCAACTCTCACAGAATCTCCGGTGAAACCCAAGAGAGGGGTGTACACCGGCCTTAATCGATCACGAGATAGATTCATCCGGGAGAAAGCATCGTAGAAAAGTATGTCGATAGAGCTCCCACTATCAACCAAAATTCGATGTACAAGATGCTTAGTGATGGTCATTTTGACCACCACCGCATCATTATTTACATTTTCATTTTCATCTCCCTTCCCCTTTTCAAAAGGGAGTACATTTTCCAGATCTCCTCCCTCCCGGGCTCTATTTGACGCGCGCCCTATCCCCCAAGAAATCATGTCCACGGGCTTCTCCGTGGGGCGGTTATCAACTGTAGGGATGGGGGGAAGGGCCGCAAGTGGCTGGTCCTCCATCGAGGCTCCTCTTTCCATGAACTTCTTGAGATAGCCCCTCTTGATTAGGTCCTTAATCTACTATTTTAGATTATGGCACTCCTCCATGTCGTGGCCGTGGTCATGATGGAACTGACAGTACTCATCCTGTCAACGGTTCTTTGGGTTCTGAGAAGGAGGTCGGCGGAGGTAACCCTCACCTTCGATCTCCATGAGGATCTTGTTTTTGGGAGCAAGGAGGGGAGTAAAGGTTCGCTCTAGAGCGGGACCATTCTTGGACTTTGGCCCCACTCGGAAGTCTGCAAGCAGCTCAGGCCTGCGAGTCCCCTGAGCATCCTTCGAGGCTGGCTTTTTCAAAGACTTCCCATCCAGCTCTCTCCTGGTGTGGTCGGCCTCCTCAGCTCAGATGTACTTATGGATGCGGAGGAGGAGTTCAGAGTATGTCTTGGGGGTTTTTTTATCCAATGAATATATCAGACGGGAGGTCTTGAGCGCTCACTTTAATGCCAGCATGGCGACGGGCTCGTCCAAGCTATAGATCTCCAGGACAGCAGTCTTGAAGTGAGTTACATAATCCCACAGGAGCTCTTGGTCTTGCTGGTGGATGGAAAAGAGGCTGTCCACCTCTCTTGGCACCTTTTGACAAGCGTCAAAGTGTGCCACAAACTTTTCTTCTAACTACTGGAAGGAGTCGATAGATTGAGGCTCGAGGTGGGTGAACCAAACTCGAGCGGCCTTCCAGAGGGTGGCCGAGAAGGCGATGCACAGGAGGGCGTTTGTTGCCCCGTAGACTCTCATGAGAGCCTTATAGCTCTCCAGATGGTCCAGGGGATCGGTGGTCCCATCGTAGGGATCCACTTGAGGCATACAAAACTGACTCGGGATCGGTTCCTCTTTGATGCAGAACGGAAGCTCTGATACCAAAAATGATGCAGAACGAATATGTGGAATGCGGAAGCAAATTAAAATTAATGTATTTTTTTTTTTTTATATTTTCAGAAGTCGGCTTAGACTCAAAGGAAAGTTAAACTAAATTGAAAGAAATTATATAATAATTGAAAGCACAATTCAAAGAAACTAGATTATCAGAGTAGTTCAGAAGTAAAGGATCGCTGGGGGTTGAGAAACTCCCAGACCTAGGGTTTCGCTCTGAACTTTCAACAGGACAGAACTAAAGAGAAGAGAAGGGTTACAGACCAGGCAGTGATCTTCACAGAGTTTAGTGGAAGGACTCTCTTGAGCAGATTGTTGGATCCCCCGGATTCAGATATCTTCGCAATGGATCCTCCAATACTGGTCCTTTGGCAGAGTTGGCTTCTCCTGAACTCAAGATCTGGGAAAGAAGAAGAACAATTTATGGAACCAGATACTCAAGGAAGGATTTACCAGATAGAAGAACTTGAAAGTTGATGTTGCTGAAGTCCTGATTCTCCTGGATGCTGATCTGGCTTCCTCTGGGATTTGCTCCGTACTCAAAGTATCCGAACTGGACCTGGATGCTGGTGGTCGGCCTCCACTTGGAGAGAAGGGCCGTGAGAGATGGGGTAGGCTAGGGTTTTGGTGGAATGAAGAGGATGATGGGCGGCAAGGGTTTTTGAGTTGAAGAGGCTAACCTAGGGTTTTGGGGTTGGAGATCTCATACCTCCTCAAGGTTCGTAGGGAACCCGGATTTACTCCCTCACGGAGCTCAACACCTGAATACAAGTGCGAAAGAGAGAAACACAAAAGTTTGCTCACACATAAATTGGATTCATTCATCAGTTGTTTTTCAAAACTTACAAGAGGGGTTTATTTTATAGGTCTTTACAAGAGGTCAGGGTTTTACATCTTCCCATGTGGGACTAATAGGATGGATCTTCAAATTAGGCTTGTAGAATCAAATCCTTCTCATATGGCCGGCCAAGAGCTTCCATAAGTGTTGATTGGTGGCTCCAATTGGTAAGTAGGTGGCACCTCCTAGCCTTTCTCTTCAAGAAAAATTTTTTTTCCTTCCATGGCTCAACTCTTTTGGACATCTCCTTTTCTTTCTCCCCAAGTCATGGCTCTTCCCAACTTTGCTTTGGGCTTTTTAGGCATGGATTGGGCGCCCCCTTGAAGTGCTCCCCAAGAAATGCCTCTTTCCTTTATTAGCTTGGCCTTTTAAGGTACATATGAGGGCAGCTAAGGAGGTGGAACAGGAGCGGGGAGTTCCCCTTCTGGGCTACGGGGACCCGGGGGAGAGGGAACTTCCCCCGTTCGGCTGGTGGAGGCTTCATGTCCGCGTGTCACCACCATACTTAGTATCGAGCTTCTCTCGAGCTCGAGGGGGGCTTACTCGTCTAGGGGCCTCGTCCCCCCTTCCTAGCATGCCAAACTGTTGCCGACCTTACCACTATGGCCTGCAGCTGTGAGTTGGCATCGGACTGGGGTCCCCTGTGCTGCAGAATCCCGATGCTCCCGGACTTGCAAAAATGAGGTTAGAGACCTGGGCCGGGGATCCCGGTGGGAGCACTCCGATGATCAAGTTTGAGAGCGGTAAAGTGGAACAGATCCACTAAGGCGGAAACCTGCTGGGTTTCCGTTCTTAGAGAAATCTTAGATGAGACGAAGAATGAGAACGAGAGGGATCGACGCTCTGGTTCCTGCAACCGAGCTCGTTGGACTCGGTCCTGCGAGTTCCTCTGGAGCCTCCGGCTTAGGATCACCTCTTCTTCTTGCGGGATTACATGCCCTCTCGATTGCCTACATTCCTTCTTGCCCCTGATGTTCATTTTTAAGTCACCGATCCCTGGATCTGCCCGCGCCTCGATTCCTCCTGGGGGCCGTGGAGGAAAACAACCATTCCCCCTATCATCCACCTTACAGTCGAGAGTTAAGTGGGAACCAGTATTGTCGGCCATGCAATCATGAGAGGGAAAACCTGGCGGGATACCGGTCCTTGTGAAGGCACCCTTGGGCCTAAGGTGTTAACCGTGGCCCACCTCTTTTGGAATACTGGGCTACCAGATGCTGGGTTCGGTGCCTCGAGCAGGATTCCCTTTCCAAACTGGTGCCAACGAGGTTTCGCGCACCGTTACAGACCTAGGAACACCATACCGGGTACGTCGCCTGTGCGCATCATCTTTAGCAGCATCCTCGGGGCTTGCACCCCGGTCCCTCCATCTTCGGTAGAAAGGACCAACTTCGACCAAGGTGGACCATGCCTGGGTAGACACCCGGAGAAGTGGCAGAGGCAAGGCCACTTCGGCCGAGGTGGATCCCGCCTAGATCGACACTTGGCAGAGTGGCAGAGTCCAGCTCGACCTCGATCGAGGTGGACCCAGTTGGAGGTGCCACCTGGCAAGGGAACATGGAGAGCCTGGCTCGACTTCGATGAGGTGGGCCCATCTAGGGTTGCTACCTGGTGAAGGAGCAGAGGCAGGGCCACTCCGGCTGAGGTGGATCCCACCTAGATCGACACCTGACGGAGTGGCAAAGGCAAACTCAACCTCGACCGAGGTGGACCCATCTAGGGGTGCCACCTGGCAAGGGAGCAGGGAGAGCCTGGCTTAACTTCAGCAAGGTGGGCCCATCTAGGAGTGCCACCTGGCGAAGGAGCAGAGGCAGGGCCACTCCGGTTGAGGTGGATCCCGCTTGGATCGACAGCTAACAGAGTGGTAGAGGCCAGCTCGACCTCTGCCGAGGTGGACCCATCTGAGGGTGCCACCTGGGGAGGGAGTGGGGAGAGCCTGGCTCAACTTCGACAAGGTGGACCCATCTGGGGGCGCCACCTGGCAAAGGAGCAGATGTAGGGCCACTCTGGCTGAGGTGGATCCTGCCTGGATCGACACCTGGCGGAGTGGCAGAGGCCAGCTCGACCTTGATCGAGGCGGACCCAACTGGGGGTGCCACCTGGCGAGGGAGTGGGGAGAGCCTGGCTCGACTTCAGCAAGGTGGACCCATCTGGGGGTGCCATCTGGAGAAGGAGCAAAGGCATGGCCACTCTAGCTGAGGTGGATCCCGCTTGGATCGACACCTGGCAGATTGGCAGAGGCCAACTCGATCTCGATAGAGGTGGACCCATCTGGGGATGCCACCTGGAGAGGGAGCGGGGAGAGCCTGGCTTGACTTCGGCAAGGTGGGCCTATCTGGGGGCGCCACCTAGCGAAGGAGCAGAGGCAAGGCCACTCTGGTTGAGGTGGATCCCGCCTGGATCGATACCTAGCAGAGTGGTAGAGGCCAGCTTGACCTCGATCGAGGTTGACCCATTTGGGGGTGCCACCTGGAGAGGGAGCAGGGAGAGCCTAGCTTGACTTTGACAAGGTGGGCCCATCTGGGGGTACCACCTGGCAAAGGAGTAGAGGTAGGGCCACTCCGACTGATGTGGACCCGCTTGGATCAATACCTGGCAGAGTGGCAGAGGCCAGCTCAATCTCGATCGAGGTGGACCCATCTGGGGGTGCCACCTTGCTAGGGAGCGGGGAGAGACTGGCTTGACTTTGGCATGGTGGGCCCATCTATGGGGTGCCACCTAGCGAAGGAGCATAGGCAGGGCCACTCCGGCTAAGGTGGATCCCACCTGGATCGACACCTGGTGGAGTGGCAGAGGCCAGCTCGACCTCGGCCGATGTGGACCCATCTATGGGTTCCACTTGGAGAGGGAGCGGGGAGAGCCTGGCTTGACTTCGGTGAGGTTGGCCCATCTTGGGGCACCACCTGGCGAAGGAGCAGAGGCAGGGCCACTCCTGCTGAGGTGGATCTCACCTAGATCGACACTTGGCAGAGTGGTAGAGGCCAGCTCGACCTCGACCAAGGTGGACCCATCTGGGGATGCCACCTGGCAAGGGAGCGGGGAGAGCCTGGCTCGACTTCGGCGAGGTGGGCCCATCTGGGGATGCCACCTAGCAAAGGAGCAGAGGCCACTCTGGCTGAGGTGGATCCTGCCTGGATCGACACCTGGCAGAGTGGCAGAGGTGCCGAGCTCGGCCCGAGGTCGGCTTTACCGCCGATGGGCCACCTGGCAGGAGAGTCCAGAGATGATGTCATGTGGTGTTGCCTGGCGGCCAGCTAGACCTGACGCATACTCCACGTCAACGATGTTTCCATATTAGTTTTAAAATACTTGTTTCTGCCTTATTGTTGCATATTGGTATGATTCCATGTTTTTACCTTCAGTTTTGCCTTGTGATTAAGGGTTAGTTATGTCTTTGACCAAAATTAATTCAATTTGATCATGTGGATTTGAAGTTAGTTCAATTGAGTCCCTCAATTAATTAGTTGGTTTCAATTGAGTCCTGTAATTAGTTAAGATCTTGACCAAGATTACAAGAGGAGACCACTTCAAAACACCACACGTCAGCCCACTTCTTGGCACCATATGTCTGCCATGTCACATGCCACGTCGTCATGCCATGTCACATGCCAGTCGTCATGCCATGTCACATGCCATGACACCTTGACATGCCACCTCATCATCACACATGGTCGGCCACTAGGATTCAAAGTTGGGTGCTAATTCAAGAAACTAAGTGCTTGAATTGCAAGGAAGTTTTATATCTCAAGAGTCCAAGAACCGAAGAAGCCTTCAACTTCAAGAGTTCCTTCATATGAAAATTCAAGACTCTAACATAAATTTCCAACCAAGAAATTCATCTTGGCTGGCCATCATTGATCCATCATCAAGAGGTCTTATTGCCCAAAGGGATGGAGTCCCACACTTCTTGTCGCCCAGCTTGGATGAAGTCAATCATCTCTTGTCTCCCACATGGAAGAAGTCCAAGGAGGACTCAATGCCAAGACTCCAAGATGCCAAGAGAAGAATTCAAGGATCTTTGATGTCCAAGGGAAGCCAACTCCAGGAGTGTCTTGCTCTTTCAACAAGAACTTAAGAATTTGTAGCCCATACTTCACTTGCTTGTAATCATAAATACCACCCCCAAAACCCCTTGTATGGCATCTTTTTTTATGAAATAAAGTGAGAATTTTCTCTTCAATTCCTTTGCCATGAGGGCATCGAACTCCATGAGGGGGGGGGCATGAGGTCCTAGGGCACGAGGCCCATCTATCCGACTATCCAACTTCCAGCCATCCAAGAAACCCTAATCTACCTCCTTCCTTCTCTTACTTTCTTTCTTCCCATTTTTCCTTCCTTTGCTGCCTTCTAACTTGTTTTCTTGTGAGTGATTTCAGGTGATCAAGATCTGAAGTAAAGGTGTTCTTGCCTTGGAACCAATCAAGTTGAAGATCGAAGCTCAAAGATCGATAATCCTGAAGTTCTGCCGCGAATCCTAGAGTGCTAGATCTGATCCACATCAAAAGCATTGAAAATCTTCATTGGTAAATCAAACCCCTCCTCAACTCTTTATCTCTAACTCTTTGAAAGTAAGAACCCTAGTTTAGGTGATTTCTTAATCACCAAGTTCTAATTCTTAGTTAGTTTTGTTGATTTACTTTACGGGTAGCATAGCTAGTTGACTAGTTAAATTCATCTAAGTACTTTGTGTCTTATTTCTGAAAATTACAAAAAAACTAATCTCTACTTAATTACTGATAATCAATCTTAGAATTATTAGTTTTACTTTTGCATCTTTGGTCCCGTATCATTTATGCAAACAATTTGCTATCCACGATCATGAGTCAACTCCTGCTGAAATGTGAGCTGGCTCACTTGTGAGTTGACTCATTAGGGAGCCGACTTACTAGTGAGTCAACTCATCAGTGAGCTAACTTAATAATGAGTCGACTCATCACAGGGAAACAAAAACCTATTTTCTATATTTGCAGCCATGAGTTAGCTTTTCAGGGCCATGACTCGACTCAATAGGTGTACAGCAACAGGTTAAGATATCAATCTAAATTTTATACCAAAACCATTAACATACCAAATCATAAATCTAACTTAGATCAAATCTAAACTCATTTATGATTTCAGATCTTAAATTAAAGATTAAAACAATTTTAATCAAAATCCTCTTTGTGGTTATTCTTCATGAGTCATATCATAAATGGCACCCCTACATGTCATAAGAGACCCCATCGAATGGAAAGAGTGAGCCTTTAAATCCTAGTTCTCTCTTATGACCGAATGGCCTAGTAATTCCATCCAATCCAAGTACTAAGCAAAAAGGTTAAATCAAATAAAAATTTTAGATTTATATGTAAATATTATCTTGTCACATGAACCTGCTCTGATACCAATTGAAGGAACTAGTAGGGGTTTTATACATGATTTTTGAAACCCCTTCGAAGTAATAACAGTAGAAGACATAAAAATTAATCATATTAATTTAAATATACATTAGATCTAATCTAAAAACTCCCTATAATAAGATCAATGATAAGATAATAATGCATATATAAAATCTAAAAAATACAAGCCAGCAAGCATAGATCATATTTATGCTAAGAAATTGACACTGTAGATCACATCTATGGTGCCAATGAGTTCAAAAACCCATTACCTTAGTATGGGTTGAAGATTGCCAATACTGAATACCATGGTATTAAGGTTCTTTCTTAGCCATACACATATCTGGCCTCTACAAATCATCCACACGAAGCCCCATGCTGATCGATCTCCTCAGAGTACTAGCTTCTCATTGAGACCTTTTGATGGCTGATCTCCCCTTCTTTAGATTACTGGGATGCTACAGGAGATGAAGAAGAACTCCTAGGAGGAATGAGGTGGAGGAGAAATTAAAAATATGAAAGAAACTCTTTCTTTTCTTCCCAAAATCCTACACTAGGAATACCCACATCCAAGAGAAATAGTTTTCTCTTCTAGAAAAATCCCCACAAACACCAACTTTGATTGGAAGATACTCTTCTATCAAATTTCCTCCGCCTCCACATGTCCACCATGAACTCTTTTTAATAGATGGCATCCAAGATGGATTGGTGGTTAGGAGGGGGTTAGGGAGTTAGAATGAGATTGGACAGTTTTGATCAAAACTACTCAATTTGAATTCAAAATTGAATCTAAATTCAAATTCAAAACTCAATTTAAATTCAAAATTCAAAATTCAAATCATAGGACTAGGATACATGGGTGTGATCCAATCCAATTAGACTCGAGCTCAACCAAATCACATTTGGTTAGACTCAAAGAGATAAGTCACCCTAATCAAATTAGGAACCCAATTTCTTTAGCTAAATCCTAATCCAATTAGAAATTGATTGAATCCAAGACCTAACAAATCAAGAATCAAAATTCCTTAATAATTAGGCTATCTCATGATCCAATCACGTCAACCTAATTAAATCCAATTCAGTTATACTTGATTTGAACCTCATTGCTCAATCAAATTAAGCTAATCAATAATCCAATTGCTAATTGATTCTTCCATAATTGACTAATTATTAGCAAATAATTTGTTACAACAATTGCAATGACATTGATGAGTCAACTCATAGACAAATCAAATGATTTGACTCATAGATGAGCCAGCTTACTAATGAGTTGACTCAAAGATAATTATCAATTATATTGATAACAATGCCCAAGAATAATTCATAATCATTGATCAACCAATAGATCAAGCAAACATTTCATTATGTCTATGACCCCATAGGTTCGAACACTAAGCTGGTATCATAGGAATAACTTATTGTACCATTCAAAGTGAACATCTAGCATGATACTCGATGTCTAGATAGGTCGAATCATTGCAAAGCAACATTCAAGAAACTTTGGCATGTGTGATAGGTCCATGATACTATCGTTAAGATATCATGATTATCAGTTTAAATATCTAACATCTAATAAATTAAAAATAAGTAGATAGCAGCAAGTCGGGTTAAATCTATGAAGAAGGCAGTACATTTTAATGATTTGAAATCTTTGGTTTTTATAAAAAGAAAAGAATAATATTTTAATTTAGAAAATAAAATTAAAAAGTATAAAAGAACAGGAATTTAAACTTGGATACATTTGATCTGTTAGTCAGATCTTAGCATCTACTTATGAGAAAAGTAAAATACAAGAATTTAAATTGTATAAAAATAAATTTTATATTAATTAAAATCTAATTACAATAAAATAATAACTAAATAAATAAAGAAAAGTGGTAACAAAGAATTTGAAGTTGATTCATTGCAGTCTCATCGGGAAGTTGTTGATGTCACTTCATCTTCTTCTGTCGTACTCTATGGAGCGAATGGGGACTTCCACTTTTTCTTTCTCTTTGGATCTTGATCTTAGAGATAGAATAGGCTTGAAGATGGTATAGGGATAGAACTCTTTTCTAAGAAATCTCACTCTTAGAGGCCAACCTGTAACCCAAAGCTAAGACCTCTACCCTGTACCATACCCTCTCTCCAAGATGGTTTCTTCTATAGCTTGGGGATCCTTTAAATAGAGTTTGATAGAGGCCGAATCAATGTAGGACTGGGAATTATACTTTTGATAGGACTTTTAAAATTATTCTAGGCATTGGATCATATCAAATCACCAAAATATATATTGATCGGTACTTAAATTGGTTAAACCTACTGAAAGCCATTAAATTAGGTTGAGACATGCTTAAATCACACAAATCTTGATGGCACAAGAGGTTCAATGCTCCACCCCATCTCTCAATCTAGAACAACCTTCGTTCATTGGTTTAGCACATGAAATCGCATGGAGCTGCACAAAAACCAGCACTAGTTATTCCTAGAGGTCTTTATCATGTTAGCTTGGTTTATGACTATTGGATCCTTTCATGGGTGGCTAGGATCAATCGAATGGGTGGTGAATGGAACAGGTTGGCCAGAGAAGGGGGAGACGATGCGATGGGAAGAAGGTGATGTCGAGTGGTGGTGGCAATGGTAGAGATGGGGTGGTTATATAATGGGCAAACATGAAGATGAGGGTGGAGATTGCAATGGCTCGGGATAGTGAAGAAGAAGGTGGCTGGGGAGAGAAAAAAGTAGTGAACGATGGTGAGGGGTGGATCTTGGTTGATGGATAGTAGCTCGGGTAGAGGGGAGGAGCAGTGGACATGGCGGATCTCAGGAAATGGGGAAGAGGACAACAAGGCAGTGGATGTAGCGAGCAATGAGCAAAATGGTGGCTTGGGAGGAATGATCAGAATGGGGAGGATGATAGCAATGGCCATGGCAGATTGGACGGAGGAGATGGTAGCTTGGTGGCTCCGAGAGACGAGGAGGATGCCCAATAGTGGCATGGGCTTCTTAGAATAGAAAAGAGGGCTGCATTAGTGGTAGATGAAGATGATGAAGAGGGAGGAGGAGGTGCGATGGGCGATTCTAGTGGTCATGGTCGGCGGTGTCTTGAGTGGAAGGATGGCAAGGAAGGAGGAAGTGTTGACTATGACTGATTAGGCAATGATGGGATGGCAAAAATCCTTCCATAGTCCATAGCTTAGAGCCATGGACCGATAGCATGGCTACTGTGGACCACTTGAGCATTCGTAGACCAAGCGACCAGTCCATGGTGGACTGGTTGCTTCAAAATTTGTGCAAAACATGATTACTTTTATTTTTTCTTAATTATGGGTCCATTTTTACTCCAATTTGCATGCCATTTGATCCATTGGATTATACAAATCAAGCTCTTCATATTGACGAGCTTTTTAATCAGTAATCCAACTAATTTTCTTAGGTTTCGAAGTATCAAAAATTTTCATCAATCTTAATATACCTATCAAAGAGGAAGAAACATGAATTAAACTTCTCATTAAATATTTTAATGGATATTTGGTGCTTCAGTTTGACATCTATTTTTTATAATTATGCTCTAATTTCATCTTTTTTAAAGGTATTTTAAAAATAGTTAATTTTGAAAGAAAGCCTTGTTTAATTATGAAATTAGAATTTTTAGAAGATGTTAGTACCAATAATTACTTAAAATACTTAAAATAAATGTATAAATATGTGATTTATCAATATGGTTATCATATAATTCATCTCTTTGACTCTCAATGCTCTGCATGACTTCAAGGTTAAATGTCAACCCTTAATCAATTCATCCAAATAGTATCTCAACTTTACAAATCTTGTGACTCCTTACAAGGATTATCCTGGCTAAGGTTTTGCTAAATTAAAACACAACATGACATTTTCTCTAACACCTTAGAGTAGTCAATCCCATTTTGACTCACACATTGACTTTACAAGGCTTGACTATACTCAAAACCTTTTATCACTGGATTAGAAATCTAGGTAGTCCGGCATCAAAGTATAGTCAATTGCTTGCAAGTCACCATGGTGATCTCAAGTCTGAAAGACATATGAATATCCTTCGTGAGCAACACTTGATAGCAGGATGCTTCATAAGTGGGTTACATCTAGTGAAATATACTTTTATATTTCATTTGCATGCCATAACAGTGTCTCTACACTCCTCGATTAGGAGGACAACTAACCCATATGGCATACAATGACCTATACTCGATAAATGTTATCATCCTTTAACAATGTATCATTTAGTTATGAAAAATTTTAAGAACCATACAATAAATCCTCTATTATATCAAAAGTAGTTCTAAGAATTCCATCACAAAAGAGTTCACTATAAGAAGATGCAATGTCATGAACTACCAAATAACTTTTATTAATAATAATTTGTACACAGTTACAAATAGCACAACCATCTACAAGTTAGATGATTGACTTTAGGACACATTTTCCAACAATGGGAGCATCAACTGCTCCTCTAAGGTGGCCTTGGTCACCTCAAGGGAATCCAACTTGGTTGAAGCCTCCTTTCACTTGGGATCCACAAATTTCACCTTCTTCAGTATGGAAGCGCTGAAGCCTAAGCCTTTCCTTTCTAGCCCAAGGTCTTCCTCATCACTTCTACATCTTATATCTATAATTGAATTAATGATCAAAAAAGAAAAATAATAGATGAGGCAAGGGGAGAAGATAAAAAACTCTAAACTCATCCCCGGGGAGCTGGCTAGGCCTTACACTACAAAGGGTCTCCTTAAATAAGAGCCGCTCTAAGTGAGGGACCTTGAAATCGCTAAGGACTTTGAAATTCTCTTCCTCCTTAGTGCTTAGCTTAGGAATGCTTAGCATAGAAGCATTCGGTCGACACTAGCTTGATAGACCATAATCACCCATAGATAGAAGATGATATGAATAGAAATTGATAACTATATTAAATACATAATTATTCCAACTTTATCTAGTTAAAATTGATACCTTAATGTGGTATTGTGCATGAATTGATTCCATAAATGCAAAGAGCTCGATTGTAGGAATCCAACAGTGCAAATGGCACTCAAATCAGACTCCAAATGGGCTTGAAATTAGATTTTAAAGTAATTGGTTGGATCTACACAGAATTTAAAGCACCGAACCACCATGGACCGGTTGAATGGTTCATGAAACACCCTATGGACCGCAATCTGCCATGGTAGTGGTCCACAAAATAGAGTCATGGACCACAGGCCTCCCTGAGATGAATTCTCACTAGAGAACCTTCCCCGTGTCACCAGCAACCTTCGGAGCCCCCTTGTTGGCCAGAAAAATGGTCGGAAAAAGCCATTGTTCTTCTTCTTGCTCGCTGCCATTTCTTTCTCCTATTTATAAGCCATCGGGAAGCCTTCTTCTGCCATCGTAGCCACTGCTGGAGCTACCAAACCACCGCCTAAGCTACTGGCCATTTTCCATGGTTACCTCCCTGCTATCGAGCCAAGATCCAACCATCCAAGCCATCGTGACCATCTTCACCACCACCGGCCATTGATGATCCACCAAGCACCCTCTACCATCAGTCGCCACCTCCTCCTTTTCTCACCAACTAGAGAAATTCCTTGCCATCGATTGAGCCATTTTCCAAGTACCAGTTGATCCCTTTATTTGTTCCTCTTCCCAAGCTTCCCAGCTCTTCACCATGTAGCTGCTTGTGATGCCTACTAGCCATCTTCATGTAGACCTAAGATACTGGGCACTTCTATGGCCAAGCTCTTATCGGGAGTTAGACCAAGATGTTCGAATGGAAACAAGGTTGGAAGAGGAATTCGATCGCAATACACTAAAGTAATTTGATTTTGAAATGTAGAAGGAACAGCGGTGCAGTTGGAACAAAAGATCGAGCGGGTGCACGATTGGTGGAAGGATACGTGGAGTGAAGCAGCAGTGCATTGGAACTGAACCGGAGATCATGCAATGGCAGGTGTGGGGATGGCGATCAAAAATGGAATCTGTTAAGGCAAACTGACGTGGTTCCCATGTGGAGCCAATGCATTGCTCCCCGTCTATAAATTCCTCTCAACCCCTTTTACTCAAGATTCGATTCTATGCCCCACTACCATTCTCTCCGTACCATCTTACTTCCATTTTATGCTCAGCCTTCTGATTTCCTACTCCATATCAATTTGGCCTCTGCCAACCTAAATTCCTCCCAAAAACCTTCATCCCACCTTTCATCTCCAATTTCCCCATCTAAACCATTTACGGAGCTGATGTCCAAGTCCAACTGCAAGACAAAGTTGCTAGCCAGAAGATCCATGGAAGGCTGAGTCATACTTCTCGGGATTTTATTGTAGTGCTTGGCACAGGGAATTTAGTTTTATTTTAATCTTTTGTACTTGACTTTCTATGAAATAAAAGATTGAATTTCTTTTCAATATTTTTATGAGTCTTTATTAAATTTTTATTAGGCATAGTTTATTTTCTTGGGACAAGCTATATTCAATAGGTACAGTTTGTACTCCTAGAATAAATTATCTCTAAAAAGGATTTTTATAACTTGTATGCATACAATTTCTAACTAATCTATATTTTAGGAGAATGAGTCGTGATACGACAGGTACGGGTCATGATCGCCAAAATAGATTATATCTGGATCGGAATATATAGATCATTTCATAGAAGTAGAGTGCCAGCAACCTAGCAAGTAACCAGTTGGAATTTCGAGACTTTAATCTATTGTATTCATACTCTTTCATTATCTATCTTAGTCAGTTAGTTGCAATTAATTATTTTTTTTATCATCAAAATTTCTTTTTTTTAAAAAAAATATAATAGTAAAAAGTTCAAAATAATAACCGAAGGTCCCTGTAGATTCAATCCTTACTCGTGCTATTCTACCTAGAATAATGGACTTAAGATAATTTAAATCGGTGTGTAGCAATACACACCAGATTTTTGGCATTGTTGCCGGGGATTTTTGGCATTATTTTCAAAAGAAAATCAAAAATTTGAAATTCAAAATTCAAAATTCAAAAAAATCTCAAAATTTAGTATTTAGTATTTTCAATCGAACGTATCCTGACATAAGGTTGCCCTGGCATAACTTTATGTTATGTTGAATGGTTGTCCTAGGATACAAGAAGATTGAATAGACTTTAAAAAAAATCAATTTAGAAAAATTTAAAATTTAAAATTCTTGACATCTTCATAACTCTTTCAGAAGTTAGAAACTTAACCACTGAACCTAAAAAAAAGTAATTAGTTTAATTTTGCTTGTCTATAACTTTTAGTTTGGACATCTTGTTTGTTGCATCCATTTCTCCATAATTAATTTTAAGGGCATAACCTATTACCACCCATCATTTGCATTGACCCAAGCCTTAACTTTAAAATTAATTAGATGCTAGCCCTAAAGATTTCGAGCTCAATAGGACAAGGGAACCCTAGAGTTGGATCGGGTTCAAGTCAATTGGTTGCTTGGTGTCTAAGACAAGTGGTTCAGGGATAAGAGCCCAAAGGAAGGTGGTTCTTTATTAGTTCCGTTCGCTTACCTGGACAATTTCAATTGGTGTTTAAGGCAAGCAATGGGGGGACTCCCACCAACCTTATACTTACTTGGCCAAGTCAGTTAGTTGATCTTGGGCTTGGAGTGCTCGAAGGTAACCTTGAAATATTTAGGAGTTGTCTAGATCCAGGTTAACCTCAAGATGGTGATTTTGATTGTGTCACTTTTTTGAAAAAAAAGTTAATTAAAATAATTCTCTTCCCTCTGGTCTAGGACTCTCTTAGGAGTCTTTCTTTAAACCTCTTCTCATTTTTCCATTTTTAAAATAATTTAATTTAATTTTAAAAATAAGTTTAAAAAAATTGAATTGTTGTTTACTGTTTGCTTTAGAGTACCATTGTAGGATGTATACTAGGTTGTCGATCACTAGAACCTAAACTCATCCCCCTAGACCCAGAAGTATATAGAACATGTAGAGCAAACAGATCTAATAGACTAGGTACTATGGATCCCAATCAAGGAATCAACCCTCCACGATAATTGAAGGAGTACTTCACTCCTTCAAAGTACACCTATTCACCCTATATCGAAGTACCCCCTGTAGAGGCCGTTCAATATGAAATCAAGTCCAATGTAATACAAATGTTACCATCTTTCTATAGACTTGCAAATGAAGACCCATAAAAATACTTAAATGAATTCTTGGAAATATGCTCAACTGTAAAGATACAAAATTTCTTCGATGATACTTTAAGGCTTAAGTTATTCCCTTTTTTCTTGAATGATAAAGCTAAATACTGGTTGAATTCCCTGGATATTGTAACTATTTCAACCTGGGATCAACTTTAGAAGGAATTTCTTAAAAAATATTTTCCCATAGAAATAACAAATCAGATTAGAAAAGCCATAACCAGTTTTTCCCAATCAGATGGAGAAATATTTCATGAAACCTGGGAGAGATTAAAAGAGTTAATTAGAAAATGTCCACACCATGCCATACCTAAATGGCAATTAGTCTAATGCTTTTATGATGATCTATCAGAAAGGCATCGGTAAATGGTGGATGCCTCATGTAGAGGAACATTCATGCTAAAAAATGAACATAAGGCATGGCAGCTATTTGAAACCCTAAGTGAAAATTCTTTGCATCACATGTCTGCTGCTCGTAGAGATCTGCCCATAGGACCCATAGGGCCCAAGAGAGGGGGAATGTATGAAGTTGGTCATGCTGCGGATATCTACAACAAGGTAGATGAACTATCTCAGAAGCTTGACCAAATCTTGCAAGCTAGAAATACTTCCTCCTCATCTCATCAAAATCATGATGTCTGTATTATCTGTTCGAGTCCTACCCATCTGATAGGTGATTGTCCAGCCACTTACCAATTTCCTGAGTTGCGTCAGGAGCAAGCCCATCAAGCCCAAACTCGAATGGCTCCTAGACTAGGAAATGATCCTTTTTTAAACACTTACAATCCTGGCTGGCGCAATCGCCCGAATTTTTCGTGGAAACCCCAACTTGTCATCAATTCATCAGTTAGGCCAAACCATCAGGAGACCAACTTTAGAAGCATCCATTTTTGCAGTGCCCAAGTGCCCCACAACCTCCGTCGAATAATTATGACCCTACGTTTGAAGAGAAGGTGCTCCAAGCATTGAAGGGGCTAGAAATGAATACCCAACTTCTCCACTCCCACACACAATCCATTGCCAAGCTAGAGACCCAGATAGGTCAGCTAGTTACAGCTTTCAACTAGAGGGAGAAAGGTAAGTTACCTAGCCAATCGATTAGCAACCCGAAAGGATAATACATGGCAAAGAGATCCATTAGACATCCACTAGACATGAAAATTTTTCAGAACATGCTAAATCAGTCATAACTTTAAGAAGTGGTAAAACATTGAACCAGCCTGACCTGATCCAACCTGACCTGACCCAAAAGCTAGAATTGGCTAAGCCAAAGAAGAAAAAAAATGAAGAGGAAAAGGAATCTATTGGCCAAGCACTTATACCTAAGGCTCCATTTCCTAGTGCTTTAGAATCACCTCTACCTTTGTATAAGAAGCATTTAAAAATGAATGATTTGCTTGAATTATTTAAGCAAGTCCAAATAAACTTACCTCTTCTTGATGCCATCAAACAAGTTTCGGCTTATGCCAAATTTCTTAAGGATTTATGCACACAGAAATAAAAATCCAAGGCACACATACATAAGAAAATCCTGTTAACTGAGCAAGCCAACTCTATTTTTCAGTAGATAGCCCCACCCAAACTCAAAGATCCTGGTATCACAATTATATCATATGTCATAGGGGACCTCACAATCAAGAAAGCCTTACTTGATTTGGGTGCAAGTGTAAACCTTCTCCCAAGCTCAGTGTATGATTTGTTCATATTCGGATAACTGAAACCCACGACAGTGACTTTACAGTTAGCAGATTGATCAGTCAAGGTACCCTGTGAAATATTAGAGGATGTGTTGGTGAAAGTGGATGAATTCTACTTTCCTGTTGATTTTCTTATTTAGTTATGGAATCTAATGGTAACCCTAGCCAAATACCCATCATTCTTGGAAGACCCTTCCTAGCTACCACTAATGCTTGTATAAATTGCAGAATGAGGGTTATGGATATATCTTTTGAGAATAAAAAGATGAGATTGAACATTTTTAATGCATCCCAAGGACCACCTGTATATGATCATAAATGCTGGAGGAAGTTGTAGATAAGAAACTCCCTATTTTGCTTGATTCGGACCCTCTACAAGCATGTTTGACACATTTTGGAACAAACAATTTTGATGTTGATGAATATACAAATGAAGTGAATGCTTTGTTAGAGCCACCCAAGTTTAGTACCACTCCTCCCTGGACTGTAAAATATGAATCATTACTGACTCAATCAAGCCCTTTAGTACCATCCTTGGAAGCACCACCCAAACTAGAATCGAAGCCTCTTCCTAAAAAGTTAAAATATTCTTTTCTTGGACCCAATGATACCCTTCTAGTAATCATTGAATCCACCCTAACCTCAGATCAGGAAGATAAATTGATAGATGTACTTAAAGAACACAAAGAAGCATTTGGATGGACAATAGATGATATTAAGGGAATTGACCCTTCTGTTTGCATGCATCATATTCACTGTGAAGCTAAATTTAAACCATATAGGGACATGCAACGGAGGCTAAATCCAAACATGTAAGAAGTTGTTAAGAAAGAAGTGGTAAAATGGCTGGATGCCGGTATTATTTACCCAATTTCGGATAACCAATGGGTCAGTCCAACCCAAGTAGTATCTAAGAAGTCAGGTATTATTGTCATAGAAAATGAAAAGGGTGAGTCGATACCTACCCATGCAACAACTAGCTAGAGAGTGTGTATAGATTACTGAAAATTGAATACCATTACTAGGAAAAATCACTTTTTTCTACCTTTTATTGACCAAATTTTAGAACGGCTAGCAGGGTAGAGTTTCTTTTGTTTCTTGGATGGATATTCAGGATACAACCAGGTCCTAATATTTCCTGCAGACCAAGAAAAGATCACCTTTACCTGCCCTTTTGGAATATTTGCCTTCAGACGCATGCCTTTTGGCCTCTGTAATGCACCAGCCACCTTTCAACAATGTATGTTGGCCATATTTTCTGACATGGTTGGTCAATTTCTTGAAGTGTTTATGGATGATTTTTTGTATTCGGATCATCATTTGACGATTGCCTCCAGAATTTGATTAAGGTACTGAAACATTGTTAAGAGACAAATTTAGTCTTGAGTTGAGAAAAGAGCCATTTTATGGTTCATGAGGAAATCATGCTCGGGCATATTATTTTCAAGCGAGGGATTGAGATTGACAAAGCTAAGGCTGAACTAATCTCAAAATTGCCTCCCCCGACCTCGATTAGACAAGTGCGATCCTTCCTTGGCCATGATGATTTTTATAGATGTTTTATCAAGGATTTCAGCAAAATTTCTCAACCATTGTGTAATTTACTTGCCAAAGACAATTCTTTTGATTTTAATAAAGAATGTCTGGTTGCCTAAAACATTCTTAGAATTGCTTTGACCACTGCACCGATCATCAAGCCTCCAAATTGGACCCTACCTTTTGAAATCATGTGTGATGCATTTGATTATGCTGTAGGTGCAATTTTAGGACAGAGACATAATAGGGAACCCCATGTAATTTATTATGCTAGTAAAACTCTTTCAAATGTACAAATGAACTATACCACTACTGAAAAGGGTTACTAGCAGTTGTATTCACCCTAGAAAAATTTTGATCATATTTATTAGGGTCTATGGTCCTAGTTTATTCTGATCATGCAGCATTGAGACATCTCCTATCTAAAAAGGATCGAAGCCTAGACTGATTTGATGGATTCTTTTGTTACAGGAATTTGACTTAGAAATTTTGGATAAGAAAGGTTCCGAAAATATGGTAGCAGATCACATTTCTAGAATCTTGGTAGAATACAACAAAGAAACAATCAAAGATAGGTTTCCTGATGAACAGTTGTTTTCGATTACTTCCAATAGTTTTTCCTGGTTTGCCCATATTGTAAATTACTTGGCAATAGGACAAATTCCTTCCCACTAGTCAAAACAAGAAAAAGATAGATTCTTCTCACAAATCAAATAATATTTTTGGGAGGAACCCGAATTGTTTAAGTACTATTTGGATCAGGTGATTAGATGATGTGTCCTTGAGAGTGAATTCAAAAGCATTCTCACTTTTTATCATTCTCTTACTTGTGGGGGACACTTTAGTGGGAGAAAAACTATAGCGAAAGTGCTGCAAAATGGGTTTTACTGGCTAACTCTTTTCAAAGATGCACACGAATTTGGCCATAATTGTCTTAGATGTCAACAAACAGGGAATATTTCATGAAAAGACATGATGCTCCTAAACCCTATCTTGGTTGTTGAGATTTTTGATGTCTGGGGTATTGATTTTATGGGACCATTTCCTCCCTGCTTCAAATTTGAATACATCTTGGTAGTAGTGGATTATGTGTCAAAATGGATAGAAGCTGTGGCAACTCGAACCAATGACCATAAAGTTGTAATCAGGTTCATTCAGCATAACATCCTTAATCAATTTGGGTGCCCAAGGGCCATTATTAGTGATGGGGGTGCACATTTCATGAACAGGCACTTTGAAGGATTGATGAGAAAATATGGAATTACATACAAAGTAGCCATACCTTACCACCCCCAGATTAGTGGCCAAGTTGAGGTATCAAACAGAGAGATTAAACATATCCTTGAGAAAACGATAAGACCTGATAGGAAAAATTGGTCAGAACATTTGGATGATGCATTATGGGCTTGCCAAATTGCTTTCAAGACCTCTCTTGGAATGTCTCTATACCAGTTAGTTTTTGGAAAGGCTTGTCATTTACCTATGAAAAGCACCGTGCTGGCGACCTTCCCCTCCGTGCCGTCGATTCCATTTCCTTCCGGCTCCCCGTTGACCACCCATCCCCCCACCGGCCATGATGATCTTCGCACCAGCCATCATTCCATCCATCCACGTCTCCGCCCAGCGCCTTCACTAGAGAGCCTGCCGGTGAAGACCACCAGTACATCAAAATCACCGGTGAAGTCCATCCTTGGTTTCGGTCCGTGGAGAACGGAGATGAAGCCGCACGAATGTGAAAGCACATGAATTTCAAAGCAAGACTCCCTCTACATGCTTCTTAAAGCAAGATGCCCACCTGTTTGTCGACTTCAAGAGCAGGAGGGAAATAAAAAAGATTAGGTGAAAAAAAAGAAAATAAATAGAAAAAGAGCCCAAAAAAAAATCTATAGCTATTAACAAGTCAAGTTGGAGTCCCAAGAGCCTGAAATCAAGCTGCAGCTGGAGTCTGACCCTGACTCGACGGAATCGAATTCTCTCCACCTCAAGGGAATGATGGGGACATCTGCCCGCTCGAATCTCGAAGCAGCACGGATCCCGGAGTGGCATGAATCTCAGAGCATGCATGAATCCTGGAGCTACACGAATCTCGAAGCATATCCAGAATAAATTTAGGATTTATCTTTTTATTTGAAATTTGAATTAGGATTTGGTTGGTTATGATTGAAATATGGATAGGCTTATCTTATCCTATCTTATATTTGAATTTGAATCATCTCTATCTTTTTATCCTGTATTCAAATTCAAATGAGGGTTGGACAGGTCTATAAATACCACCCTCAGTCCTTTGTAAAAAAATAGTTTTTGGAGAAAAAAGTTTAAATTTTTAGAAGAGTGATTCTTCTTGCCTTCACCTTCGAGCATGGGCGTGAGGCCCTAGTTATCCCCTTTCCCAACCCATTTTCTTTAACCCCTCATAACCTTTGAGATTCAACCTAGTGCCTCTAAGTATCAAAAAGGGTGTAATGCCTTAGAGGTGAGAGGTCTCTTTGTTAGGGTGAGTCCCAACGTCTATGAGATTCAAATCCCTATCTTCCATCCCCACTATTCCTTCGCCATCCCTAAAAAAAAAAAAATCAAAAAAAAATGGTACCCTAATCTAGGTGACTTCTAGGCTCACCAATGGTCCACCCATCTGTCCCACATCACAACTGGTTTGGGAGTCATTGACCTAAAGCTCTCTACAAGGGTCACCTAGAAAGCAAGTTGTTAAGAGATTGCACTGACTCTATAGTATATAAATAATTAAAAAAAGAGAGAGAGAGAAAAAGAGGGGAGACTAATAAACTACACCAAAACCAAAGTAAGCTGGTGGATTTAGACAGTGAGATAGAAAGTTAGGAAAAGAAGAACTCTTGAAATCTTTTATGGACTTCACTCAGCCACTAAATGGATGGAATTGGTAATCTGATGAAGTACCTCTTCAATGGTCTAACTGGGTATCAACTGATTTTAGAATGAATAAGATGATTTTCACTTGGACAAGTTAGTACACATGACCAATTCATTTCCTTTACTCAAAGATGAGCAAAGTTCAAGTTAGGGAGTATGATAACTATATTAATACATAAATAATCCAACTTTATCTAGTTAAAATTGATACTTTTATGTGGTAATTTGTAGAAATTGATTCTATAAATGCGAAGAGCTCAATCGTAGGAATCCAATGGCGCAAACAGCATTCAAATCGGACTCCAAATGGGCTCAAAATTGGATTTTAAATTAATTGGTTGGATTTGCATAGAATTTAAAGCACCGATCCACCATGGACCGGCTGAATGGTTCATGAAACACCCTGTGGACCGCGATCTGCCATGGCAGTGGTCCATGAAACAAAGTCATGGACCATAGGCCTCCTTGAGATGAATCCTCATCGGAGAACCTTCCCCGTGTCACCAGCAACCTTCGAAGCCCCCTTGTTGGCCAGAAAAATGGCCAGAAAAAGCCATTGTTCTTCTTCTTGCTTGCTGTCATTTCTTTCTCCTGTTTCCAAGCCATTGAGAAGCCTTATTCTACCATCATAGCCGCTGTCGGAGCCACCAAACCACCACCCAAGCTATCGGCCATTTTCCATGGTTACCTCCCTGCTATCGAGCCAAGATCCAGCCATCCAAGCCGTCATGACTATCTTCACCACCACCGGCCATTGATGATCCACCCAGCATGATGTAGGAACATCAGGAGCAGACCAGGATTCAAGGTTCCAATTTCTAATTCATGTGTTGGGAAAGTCAGTTAATTAGGTCAAGTGAGTTTAGTAAGTCCATTTGCTCACCTGAGTCCTATAATAAAGTGAGCCAGTTAGGTTCACTAAGTCAAGAATCCTTTGAGTTTCAGTCTAGTCACATGAGTCTTGTAAATTTTGGTTTTCATTCAAGTCAAGTTCAAGAAGAGGATCATCAAATCAAGAGAATCACCGGACCAAAGGATTTACCAGGCCCGCACCCAGGAGTTGGAATTCTAAGCCTACTTAAGCCACCCCAGTCCAAACACCAGGGCCCTTCATGCTGCCCCAAGCCTATGGTGCCCCACATGAAGATTCCACTTTAGCACCACATAAGAATATTCTTCCTTGGGCGCCCCAGCCCAAAGGCCCATTCATGGAATGGCACCCCTCCAAGCCCAGTCCAACAAGGTTAGTGCCCCAAGTCTAAGCCCACCAGGGAGTGGAAATGTCAAACCTCCAAGCCCATGAGGAGACCAAGTCCCAAGAGGAAGAGGCTTTCCCGGTTCAACAAGGAGTTGTAATTCTTTTTCTATTCAAATTTTGTAATCCTTTTCCTACTCAAACTTTTTACTCCAATCCTAACAAAAAGAGGCCCTGGGTGACCCTATAAATACCCACCCCCTCCCTCTTTTGTAATCAATCTCTTTTTCATGAATACAACTTATAGTTATTTTGTCAAATTGTTTCCTCCAGATTGGAGTAGGTGTGAGACCCGTGTGCCCTATTCTTGTGAGCAAACCCTAGCCGCCAGCTTTCCTTCCTCATCCACTAAACCCTAGCCATCATCCAGCCTTAGCTGGAGCCCAAGGATGCCCACCTTCCTCCAAGCCAGGCATCCTCCATCTCCATCTAGCCACCAGCCATCTCTAAGAGCCCATCCATCCCTCCACTCTACCTTCTTCTAGTTTATTATTTTTCTCATCATCTATGAGCCTAACCTTTGATGTTTGCAGGATCCCTTCAGTGCCACACCCTCCGATGAGGTCTTCTTTGCCTCCGAATCGATCTGATAAAAAGTTGATGGATCCACGGGAAAGCGACTCGATCATCCAGGCATCGATCTGAGCAGAGCGATCTCTTCCCCAACATCAGGAAAGTCATCACTAGGTATGTAGAACCTTTTCCTTCTCACTTTTTCTATTTTATTGAAGTTTAGAGCATGTCCTATAGGTGTTTCTTAACCCTAAGATCCTTAGTTTTTTTATCTCTTTGATAGTTTCTAGCATATGGGTAGGATTCTAACCATCTCATGAAACCCTAACCTAGTCTAGTTTCTTTTCACGAATAAATCAATTAAAATCTAAAAAAATCATTATTTGTTTTAATCTAAAATTTTATCTTTCTCATGTAATTCATCTGCATGCATCATGTTATAATCCCGTCCCTCATCAATTTTGGTATCAAAGTGGGATTAGGGCATGTTCTTGCATCATAAGTAAAATTTCTGCATCTTGAAATCTATGTAACTAGTCTAAACATAGGACTGTTTCCCCCATCAAATGATTCTTTTTTTTTCTAATTTTCACAGTAATTAATATTTGTTTAGTCCTCTATTTTCTGTAATTTTTGTGAAATTTTTATGATTTAAAAACAGGGTGAAACCTTTCATGACAAAACATCCCTAACAAAAAATTTCTGCATGCTGAACCTGCACTAATAGTCTGAATTTAGGTCTGGTTTTCCATAAATTCTGTACTATTTTTCTCTGGAATTTGTGTCACATTTTCTCTGTTGAGTCCTATATTTTTTATGTATTTTTTGTTAATTTTTAGAGATAGAAAAAAATTAAAATTTGCATCCCAAAAAAATCCTAACTAGAAATCTGTTTTTCTGAAATTCCTGCATCTAGTTTGAAACCCTAAGTCATTGCATTGTCATACAATTTTTTCTATGCATGAAATTTGGTAGGAATCATATTCGCACATAACCCTTCTGTCTGCAATTTTTTTAGATTTTTCTTTCTCTGAAATCTATGCTAATCCCTACATGAAAATAGAACCCAAAACTTCAACTTCTGTTAATTCTGCATACTTGACTTGACTAAACCTAATCAACTACCAAACCCCACCCAACCAAATCCAATTTTGATTGATCACTTAACCAACTTGACATTAAGTCTTCCACCTCATAAAAAGATTTTTTTTAAAAAAATATTTTTCTTTGATTTTTTGATTTTATATTGCATTAGGGTTTATGTGTGTGCATCATACCTAAACTCATCCTAAGGGCAATTTTACTTTGTCAGATCAGGACAGGATTTCATCACCTATCCTGGGCCCAAAACAACCACCTTACATACGTACCCAAACCCTAATTAAAATTAACTAGCAACTTAATTGATTTAGGGATATCCACAAGTCGGGTCCGAGTTTTGTGGGAGAACTAGTGCATTCAATCCTCCACTTATTACTTGAAACTGGTGTCTAAGGCTAGAGGTCCAGAGGCAAACACCCTAAGTAGACTAGTAGTTTTTAATTAGGACCCTGTGACAAGCAAGGGGAGCCTCCCACTACCCCACCTCTTACCTAGCCAGTGGAAGGATTAAGTATTAAGTTGGGTGTAAGTTGAGTTGACCCACTCTACTTTTGCTCTAGGTCTAGCAAACCATAGTCGATTTGTATCTAACCCCATCAGTCTCACCCCATCCCTGTCTAACCAGGGAGTCGATATGTGTGCTTTTTTGCATGACCTCTAGACTAGGAACCCAATACTAGTAGTCTCAACCCAACCCAACCTGACCATGGAATCTGATGTAGGAACCTTAATAAGGACCATTAATGATCAGCTTGCCCAACTGACTACCCAGATGAACCAAATGAATGACCACATGACCCATAGGTTGGATCGAGTAGATGACCGGTCAGGAACCCACGAGAAAACCGTAGGATCTGAGTGGAGTGAACCCTTCTACGACTTTAAGATCGTCATTGCTAGGTAACACTAACCCTTCCCATCTTTCTTTATTTGATTTTTGAAGATTGAACATGCACCTAATAGGCCTTCTTAGTCCTAGGATCCTTTATTTTCTTTGTCTCTTTGATATTTATAGCATAGGATTCTAACCATTATAAGAAAATCCTAACCTAGTCTTGACCTGTTTCAGGAGTTTAATCATAAAAATATCTAAAAATATTTGTTTGCTTTAATCTGATTATCTTCATATTCATCCCTTGCATATCATCTTGCATCATGTTAGAATCTCGTCCCTCATCAATTTAGAAATATGTTCCCCCATTTTACCAACAGAGACTTCTAGACCAATGGCAGAGATTAAGTCAAAGAAGTAGGTCCATGTCAGAATACATAACCAAGTTTGATGAGGTGCCAGAAGGTATTGCCTAGACGAACCCGAATCGGTGACCCTATCTAGGTTTAGGGTTGGCCTTTGTAAAGACATCCAGTGGGGACTGTTTCAATGGCAAATTCAGGACCTAGAAGAAGCCTATCACATAGCTAGGGAATTTGAGTCATATTAAAGGGAACACATGATCAGTCAATCTAATCCAACAAGAGTAACCCCCCGAACCTAAGTCTAGACCTAGCCGACTTCCTTTAAACCAGCCCATTCCCATTGCCCCTAGCCAGACCCTAGGACCTAGTCAGGTATGTCCGAGCCAATCTAACCCGAGCCGACCCACCCTTGCTACTCCAGACACTAGCCAGTTTTCCCTTAGCCAAACCCCTCCTACCACCCCATTGGTTCACAAGGAAGACATTACAAAAGATATATATGAAGCTGATGTGAGCTTAGTGGATGAGTATGAGGAAGAAGAGGAGATACCTATAGATGACCTAGAACTAGTTGACCCTGACCATACCTAAACTGAAACCAACCTAGAATTAGTTGACCCTGACTATACTTTGACTAAAGCCAACCTAGAATTAGTTAACCCTAACCCTACCCAGACTAAAGACAACCCAGAATTAGTTGACCCTGACCACACCCAAACTAAAGCTGTAATGGAAGAGCAGTTAGAGGAAGAGAGCCCAGATCCTGTTACTAGAGCACCACCTAAGGAGACTTTAGAAGAGAACCCAATTGTAGAACCTAGTCCTGAATTCCATGAGCCAGAAGAGTTTATTGAGATCTTGGCTTATTTAACCCAGTACCCTTATAATGAAGTCACTTCTTTGATCCCAATTGAAGACCTTTTTCCTGAAATTAGTAACCCATTCTTCTATAAGGTAGACCCTATAGATATACCTCAACCCTATAAGGTCAACCTCATCAGTCTAGGACTAATCCCTGACACCCCTTCTTATATCTTACTTTATCTGACCAGCCCCGAACCCTTTTTCCTACCCTACCAGACTAACCCTGAATTCACCTCTTATTTTCTATTCTTTCCTGAAGCTTCTCATGTTTCTCTAACTATTAGATTGCATTTTATAGAAGTTAGCATGTTACATACATTCATTACATATGTTAGGTTTGTATCTTACTTCTGGCATACTCTATGGCATTTAGTAGGAGTACATGCACCATTCTCATCTACATGTCACCCACCTGACAAAAGGTTAAACCCACAGTTGTAGTTTAGGGTTTAATCGAGTTTGCATATCAATAAGGTTGGCATGAGTCATTTGCCTGTATTAGGTGTTATGAGTTTTTGCAATACATGATTAGAGATTTGCATGAGGAATTAATCATTAGATTAATGTAAGCAATGATTTTATAAAAACATGGTTAATTCCTAAAAAGAGTCCAAGAGTTCACTAGGAAAATCTTGTGATGATTAGGCTACATACTCGTAAGCTGGATCCATCAAAGTGAGAAAGAATGTTGGACCTAGTACCTAAGTTACCACCTAATTAGGCATTAAGCTCAACCTTTAATATCTCAAACTTAGTTGAGTATAAGGAGCTAGCAATGATACCTAGTGAGCCTATTGAGCCTAACCCTTTCCTTGAGAGCGAGCCCAACCCGGTGTGTCCACCATCAAATTAGCCTATAAGAGGAAATGATTGAGCGTATCCTGGATGACCAAGCCATCAGTACCCAGATCAAAGGCTACCATATCACTTGGTTCGTTGGCAAGGTCGACCGAGATCTGAGGTTTCATGGATCACTCGAGAAGCTTTGCAACGCCTCAACCTAGACTCGTCGGAGCAATACCACAACAAGATCGACCTTTACTCAACATGGCCGAATTCCTCCCACCCCGGGAGAATTGATGTAGGAACATCAGGAGCAGACCAGGATTCAAGGTTCCAATTTCTAATCATGTATTGGAAAAGTCAGTCAATTAGGTCAAGTGAGTTCAATAAGTCCATTTGCTCAGCTAAGTCTTGTAATAAAGTGAGCCTGTTGGATTCACTAAATCAAGAGTCCTGTGAGTTTTAGTCTAGTCACATGAGCCTTGTAAATTTTGGTTTTCATTCAAGTCAAGTTCAAGAGGAGGATTACCAGATCAGGTGAATCACCAGATCAGGGGATTTACTAGGCCCCCATGCAAGAGCTGGAGTTCTGATCCTACTCAAGCCACCCCAGTCCAAACACCTGGGCCCTTCATGCTGCCCCAAGCCCATGGCGCCCCATATGAAGATTCCTCTTTAGCGCCCCATAAGAATATTCTTCCTTGGGCGCCCTAGCCCAAAGGTCCATTCATGGAATGGCACCCCTCCAAGCCCAGTCCAACAAGGTTGGCGCCTCAAGTCTAAGCCCACCAGGGAGTGGAAAAGTCAAACCTCCAAGCCCATGAGGAGACCAAGTCCCAAGAGGAAGAGGCTTTCCCAGTTCAACAAGGAGTTGTAATTCTTTTTCTATTCAAATTTTGTAATCCTTTTCCTACTCAAATTTTGTACTCCAATCCTAACAAAAAGAGGCCCTGGGTGACCCTATAAATAACCACCCCCTCCCTCTCTTGTAATCAATCCCTTTTTCATGAATACAACTTGTAGTTATTTTGTCAAATTGTTTCCTCCAGATTGGAGTGGGTATGAGACCCGTGTGCCCTGTTCTTGTGAGCAAACCCTAGTCGCCAGCTTTCCTTCCTCATCCACTAAACCCTAGCCATCATCCAACCCCAGCTGAAGCCCAAGGATGCCCACCTTCCTCCAAGCTAGGCATCCTCCATCTCCATCTAGCCGCCAACCATCTCTAAGAACACATCCATCCCTCCACTCTACCTTCTCCCAGTTTATTATTTTTCTCATCATCTATGAGCCTAACCTTTGACGTTTGTAGGATCCCTCCAGTGCCAAGCCCTCTGAATGAGGTCTTCTTTGCCTCTGAATCGATCTGATAAAAAGTCTATGGATCCATGGGAATGTGACTCGATCATCCAGGCACCGATCTGAGTGGAGCGATCTCTTCCCCGACATCAAGAAAGTCATTGCTAGGTATGTAGAACCTTTCCCTTCTCACTTTTGCTATTTTATTGAAGTTTAGAGCATGTTCTATAGGTGTTTCTTAACCCTAGGATCCTTAGTTTTTTATCTCTTTGATAGTTTCTAGCATGTGGATAGGATTCTAACCATCTCACGAAACTCTAACCTAGTCTAGTTTTTTTTTAGGAATAAATCAATTAAAATCTTAAAAAATCATTATTTATCTTAATCTGAAATTTTATCTTTCTCATGTCATTCATCTACATACATCATGTTAGAATCCTATCCCTCATCAAAGCTACCCTCTGCCATCAGTGGCCACCTCCTCCTTCTCACCAACCAAAGAAATTCCCTACCATCGACCGAGCCATTTCCCAAGTACCAGTTGATCCCTTCGTCGGTTCCTCTTCCTAAGCTTCCCAGCTCTTCACCATGTAGCTACTTGTGACACCTGCTAGGCATCTTCATCTGGACCTGAGCTATTGGGCACTTCTATGGCCGAGCATCTTGTCGGGAGTTAGACCAAGATGTTCGAATGGAAACAAGGTCGAAAGAGGAATTCAATTGTGATACACTGAAGTAATTTGATTTTTGAAATGTAGAAGGATCAGCGATGCAGTTGGAATAGAAGATCGAGCAAATGCACGATCGGTGGAAGGATACACGGAGCGAAGCAGCGATGTGTTGGAACTGAACCAAAGATCATGCAATGGCAGGTGCGGGGATGGCGATGAAAAATGGAGTCTGTTAAGGCAAACCGACGTGATTCCCACATGGAGCCAACGAATCACTCCCCGTCTATAAAATCCTCTCAACCCCTTCCACTCAGGACTCGATTTGCACCCCACTACCATTCTCTCCGTACCATCTTACTTCCATTTTACGCTCAGCCTTCTGATTTCCTACTCCATATCAATCTGTCCTTTGCTAACCTAAATTCCTCCCAAAAACCTTCATCCCACCTTTCATCTCCAATTCCCCCATCCAAACCATCTATGGAGCTGATGTCCAAGTCCAACTGCAAGACAAAGATGCTGGCTAGAAGATCCATGGAAGGCTGAGTCATACTTCTCGGGATTTTACTGTAGTGCTTCGCATAGGGGGTTTAGTTTTATTTTAATCTTTTGTACTTGACTTTCTATGAAATAAAAGATTGAATTTCTTTTCAATATTTTTATGAGTCTTTATTTAATTCTTATTAGGCATAGTTTATTTTCTTGGGACAAGATGTATTCAATAGGTACAATTTGTACTCTTGGAATAAATTATCTCTGAAAAGGATTTTTAGAACTTGTATGCATCTAATTTTTGACTAATCTATATTTCAGGAGAATGGGCCGTGATAGGATAGGTACAGGTCGTGATCACCAAAAATAGATTATATCTGGATCAGAACATACAGATCATTTACATAGAAGTGGAGTGCCAGCAACCTAGCAAGTAACCGGTTGGAATTTTGAGACTCTAATCTATTGCATTCATACTCTTTCATTATCTATCTTGGTCAGTTAGTTGTAGTTAATTATTTTTTTTATCATCAAAATTTTTTAAAAAAATATATAATAGTAAAAATTTCAAAATAATAGTCGAAGGTCCCTGTGGATTCGACCTTTACTCCCACTATTCTACCTAGAATAGTGGACTTATGATAATTTAAATCAGTGCATAGCGACACGCACCAGAAATCACTCCTTCCATCCTTTAATGGCCAAAGGAGCACCCTTAATCAAAGGCTCAACCCCTTTCCGAGCCATGACGTACCACCAGATATTGGCATAAGAATGCCTCTGGGCAGTAAAAAATGCTTGAAACAAGGAAAAAGAAGGGTAGACCTCGGCTAAGAAACAGATGGCTAGGAATCCCATGATAAGCCTAATAGAATTGTGGGTCAAGACATATAGCAGGATCTCGTAGGACCTAAAAACTTAAAGATGAATGGGGAATGGGAAACCTATGACCCACTTTGAATGACTCCTCGTAGACCCCAAGTCTACTAGGAGGAGGGTTACCTCTCGAAGTCTTTTGGAATGCAATACTCTATGTGGATAAGAGATAGGTTTCCTAATTCATCGTGGACCGAAACCCTTCTAGACCCAAGGCTCTTGGAATGGTGTTCTCCTTATGTGGAGCATTGGGGTCCTTTGGTCTCCTCTAGCGATAGTCTTTGATGACTTCTCCCTTCTAGAGCCTGTCATTTACCCTGAATGCTAGGAAAAAAAATAAGAAAACTAAGAAGGAAGAAAGGTAAAGCTAAGCAAGACATCGAGGGTGATGGACTCATTGAGAAGACATGAGTAGGAATAGGTAGAAGGCAAAGAAGGACTGGTAGCCAGAACTAGGGATGAAAGCAAAATGCTCTTGAAGAAGAAACTCTAGAGATAGGAGCATTAAAGAAACCAAGACAATAGGTGAAGCTACCATTTCAAATGGAGCATGCAGCCCCAAACTATCTTGAGCCATTTGATTACTGCCATGCAGTAAATCCCTATTCATGCCATACAACATTTGGACATTTAGAGTAAATGCTACATAGTAGCCGAAGCACCACCGAGAGCTACAAATGGGGGCCCATCATTACCCTTGTTTGTCTGGATCCATCTTAAGGGATGCACGACACTTCGTTTGGGAAAGGATCCTCATGTCCCTAACCCTCTTTTCTCTATGAATACTTTCCCTATCTGACCCAAACTCAGATTAAAAAGTAAGGGATATCGATTAGTGGAAAATAGATTTAAGCTAGGGACATGAGGCCTACACCAGCAAAAATAATGCTTCAGCTCAACAACATATTCACCAACCATTCATCGAACAAGAATCCTAACCATGGGAAGGTTCTCTAGCATTGCTAAGCAAAATGATGTTGCTAACCTCTGACTGGCCTCGTTGTTCATCTGACCCTTCATCAATAAGGACAACACCTCCCTGACCGAGCAAGCAATAAGGTCTCTAGTCAACCAAGTCAGAGCAAGGCTTGACTGCATTCTCAAAATGCCTAATTGTTCACCGATCCAATCATCCACTGGAAAACAAGCACCAGCTCCATTCGATCAAACTTGGTCAATTGCTGAACACCTGCATCCGAGCGAGCCTTGGAAACACCCAAGTAGTAGGCACTAGCTAACTGCCTTCTAAACCGAGTCATGTACTTGGTAAACGATAGCCTTTCCATCCATCCATGAGGAGTGCCCCGACTGGCCAAGCCAGATTAGATGCCATTGACTATCTCCATTTGAGTAGGTCTTGGCAGTGGTCAGCAATAGTACCCAAAGGCCCCATAAATTATTATCGATCACTTGTCAAATGTCGTTATGCACCGGTATGTAGTAATTTTCCATAGATTTACCTAGAAAGGTCCCTTTACCCAACCAAATAATGTGGGATGACATTCACTAGTTATCTCTATCTGATCTAGCCATAGTAACGAGCTGACCCTGTAACCTGACGGACCCTTGGCAATATGCCCATTCAATCACACACAAGCACAATCTTTTGAAGCTCACTAATATAGACCTCAACACATGGTTGGACTCTCCATCATATCTTAAAATCTCTAATCATTGCCATATCAAAGCAATTGAGGGAGGTGTGCCTAAATCTGTATTGCAATCCATACCACCATTAATGAGGTATAGCATGCCTTAAAGCTAACAACAAGGTTGTATTTAAGCCTCGAGCGATATGTATAGGATCTCATCACTTTTCACTAGATCAACCAGGATCTCTACAGTCCCAAGAGTACCCATAGATCTCCACCTATAAGAAGGGGCCCTTGCAAGCCTCCAAGGTATGCATTCTCTCGACTTGCAGTCCTTAAACTGCTAGCCTGATTACTGACTTGAATATCAGAGTGCCTTCATTGAAGCCATCCCTGGTGGGGCTTTTTATAGGTGCTGCTTCCCGAAAAGCCTTCTACACCACCTGCTCCAACACCATCTTCAACTTCTCTGGTGCTTGACCATTTTCAGCAATAATAGAACCTGTTGGGATATGTTAGTTTAATTACAAACCAGCCACTGGTTCGACCAGTCGAGGACATTTCTCCCAAACCATGCATTTTAAATAACAGCGACCGAAGGAAACCAAATGGTTGACAGACTGGTCGAAGCCAAAGACATAAGACACAACCTTTGGCCTACACCGAAGACGTAGTCTTCGGCCTATGATGAATGCTGAGTCTTTGACCCATGCTGAAGTATAATCTCCAATCTATCTTGAAAGAGTCCGAAGACGAAGACATTCCTCCAATTTGACTACAGATATTTTCCCAAGAAGGAAGCCTGACCACGGATCCCCGACCTACCTCAGGTCTCCACGAACGTGACAAATAATGGTTATCATCGACTACCTCCAAAGCACAATCATGGCATGTAACTATAGCGGCAACCCCTCCGGCCTGCCTGAAACTGTCTAGTAACCGTCCATAATTATGAATTGAGGGGAAGGAATTAACTCCCCCATCGTAACTGCAGGAGGGAGAACGAAACCGCAGGCCAAACAACTCATTATAAATATCGGTAAGAGGGGATGCTCCAGGTAAGGCACAAGATACCCCTGAAAATCATGGAGTCTTTCCTTCTCTATTTATCCTCCTCAGAATCTTTCCCATTCTGTGGCTAGAGCCTGCTTGATGTAGAACCTATATATGCATGCAATTATTTTTTTGTATTTTTAATATTAAGTTATAAGTTTTAATCCCAAATATCAAGCCAAGTAAAGATGTAAAGAGTTCTATATGAAAATAAGAAACTAAAGCATGCATACCTAAAAAGCAATGGAAAGAGTATCGCCGAGGCTGAGAAGTCTCGGTTGTGCCAGTTCATCTACAATAAAGCATCTGGCAGGCAAAGGTGGTGTACCTGACAATGGCAGATGCGCCTGGTGCAGATCGTAGGAGAAGAGATCGCTCTCATTTCGGATGCGGCCTGGAAAACCAAGCCAGAAACCCATGGATTCCCGGCTTTCTACTCGGTGGTCTAATTGTAGCCCGGCTGGAGTCGTTGGATTTGTCGGAGTCGAGGGACCTGCAAACATCCATTATAGGGTTAGAAAACAAAGACAGGTGGAAAGTAAATGGAAAAACCAGTAAAGGGAAGATTGGATTTGAGGTGGGCGGCTAGGGCTTGGAGATGCAGGTGGAGGTTGGAAGCAGTCGCAGGACACCGGGAAGAGGAATGGCTCACACAGAATCCCTTCAAGCACACAGCAGGTAGCACACAGCAATTGGAGAATTTCAATAATATTTCATGATAAAAATTTATTAAGTTTTCATACAAGGGGTCCCTTATATAGAGTCATGAGACTTAGGGCCCAAGCAAAAGAAAATAAGGAAAATAAGGGGTGACCTCTTTCTTCCTAAAGTGTGGGGCTAAATATATGGAAGAAAACACTCTCCCACTTTCTTCCTAAAGTGTGGGGTTGAATACATGGAAGAAAACACTCTCATGCCATACAAAATCCCTCCAAATAAGGTAGGTAGTGGGCAACCAAAGAGAGGGACCAAGGGGTGCCAACTTCTTACTTCTCTTGGCTTGGGGTGGACCACTTCTTTCCTAAGCAAGCTAGGATGAATCATGGGATTCATGTTTATCTGTTTTGACTTTCCTTCTTATCATGCTGGTGTGTGGAGTTGGTGTGCTTAGGATGTGGAAGGGGTGTGCCGGCGTGTGGTCATCAACTCCTCATGCATGGGCCGACTTCATGATCCTCTAAATAATCCAAGGTGGCAAAATCCAAGGTATGACTAGGACTCCATGCGGCTGCTGAGGTGGCATGCTAGATGGTGTCCTTCACACGCTTGAGTCTTTTTTGACTGGACTTGACTTAATACAGACTCAATACAAGTGGACATGATTACAAGACTCAGAAAGAAAACTAGCTCAACATGAGCTGACTAGTACAGGACTCAAATAATAAAATAACAACTTGACTGGACTAAGCTCTTATTACAAATGGACTCATATACTACTAATTAATCTACAGAAGATTGAGAAGCCTCTATCTTATTCTAGTGCCTCTGGTGTCTCCACCACCGCCTCTGACTTAGGCATCGGAGTGTCCCTCGCCAGAGCAACTCCGGCCAGGGATTTATTTTACAGGTGAACCAAGGAGCGGGCCTGCGATCTAGTAGCTCTGACCGATCGAAACAGGGACTCTACTCCAATAGATTAGCATGTCAGGAAGGGGGGAGCCATTTAAAAATCCATTATTATACTCCCCTCCTTGGAAAAGGGAAAGTGTAAGAAGTTCATGATGGCAAAAGGAAAGACTCAAATTGCCATGACAAGTCGGAATTGTGCTCCTTCCCAGGGGGTAGGCCTCTGGTGGAGAACGACATTCCACCTCCAACAATTATCATGGGACAGCAGCAATTCAAAACTTGATGCGGGACTAACTAGATACGAAGATGAAGAATGATGCAAGTGATTTTTCTTTGGTGATTTTTAGAGTTTTAATGAAGTTAAGGATTCCCAAAGATGAGAGAGAATAGATCTAGGGTTCTATACTAACAAGAACTTCAAGCAAGCAAGTAAGTCCCTAAGCAAGGATAAAAAGAGGATCCCGGGATTGAGAAACCCCGTAGGACTTAGCTCTCAAATCAATACCTACTTAGGAGTCAGGGTGGCAAACCTCAAAGATCCGTAGCACCCGATGCTGAGTTCACTCACTCTCGCAGATGCAGCCTGGATGATCAAGCACTCAATCCCGCGGATGCGCTGGCTTTCTATCCGAAGGTCACGACAGTAAGGGTAACCGACTCCATGTTCGTGGCACCTGGAGGACCTGCGATTATTCAAGAGAAGAGCTAGGATTCGATCAAAAGAAAACAATAGATGAAAGGATAAGAGTTGATGTGGTGATGGGTGGTGTTCTTCTTGCTAGGTGCTCGGTTGGATGATCCCAATGGACTTCAATTCAAAGTTGGAGGATGGAGTTGTTGAAGAGATAGTAACTCGAATTCTCACACCTCTCAACGCACGAAGGCGAAGGCGCTCCCTCACAAAGATCGACATTCTTAAGGAACGAAGGCAACTAAAAAGAATTAGCTCTCTAAACATGTATTTTTTCATTCATCAATCAATAGCATTACAAGGGAGGGGTAAGGCCCTTTATATAGGCACCTTAAGACTCATTCAAAATTTGAATGAAAAATATTACAAGTCTTCATGAAGATGGTGCCATAAAATTAGATTTTTTCTCCATGGAATCCTCTCTTGGTCGACCTTGAAATGGTGGAGTGCTAGATTTGAGGGAGTAAGGAGGGGAGCATGTCTTCAAGAATCATGGGTGCCGACTTGATCATTGCTTCTTTCCTTGACCATCCAAGCTTTTATGGAGAAAGGCTTGATGTGGGGGCATGAAGCATGGATCTTGTCTTGGCGCCTTTGGACTTTTGAATTTCTTCCATGGTTGATCAGACACTTTGAGAAGAAGGTGTGATATGGGGGCTTGAAGCAAGGGACATGTCTTCACAAATCTTCAACTCCCATTGACCTTCCTTTTTTGCCCACCCTTCTTTGGGAGAAAACTTGATAGGGGGAGGGAAGGGAGGCTTGGATCAAGAGATTTTGTCCATATGGCTTGATGGTGTCCAAGAAATCTGCACTTCCTCTTGATTTGGGCCACCCACTTGTCATCATGATGTGGTGCCACATAGGATGGGTGAGGTGGTGCTCAAGGGCTGAGGTGGCATCCTTCAAGGCATGGGAAATGGCTTGACCCATTAATAATTGGACTAGACTCAATGACCACTCCTTCAAATAGGCTTGGACCCAATCTTCTAGTAGACTCAGACTAGAACCAATTTAGCTAAGTACAGGACCCATTGACCCAACTTGACCAAATTGGTCAATGTACAAGACTAAAACAAAAGCAATTGAAACTAAATTCATGACTAAAAAAAATACAATGCTTTAGGATTGAAGCCTTATTACAGGACCCAAAAATTGAAACCCTAATCAGAGGTATGGTGCCCACACCAATTCTCCCGGGATGGGAGGAACTTGACCCTGTCGAGTAAGGGTTGATTTGGCTTTGATATTTTTCTAGAAGGTTGGGGTCGAGGTGCTGCAAGTCCTCTCAGGTATCCTACGAATCATCAAACTGCGGTCAGCCTCGCAATCGGACCAAGTAATGCTGAAAGCCTTTGTCCCGAGTGGTCATAGCTTGATCATCCAGGACACGCTGATCCGCTCTCCTCTCTCAAGTAAAATTGGAGGTGGACACTCTAGGTCAGGTTCGCTCTCAAATGAAAGGTTAGGCCCAAATGGCTCGCTGGGTATGTTTGCTGGTTCCCTATACTCGACCAAGTATGGGATATTGAAAGTCGAGCTAATGCCATAATTCAGGGGTAGCTCAAGCACATAGGCATTAGGGCCAACTCTCCTTATCACTCTAAAGGGGCCAGCTCCACGAGCATGAAGTTTCTTAACGGTTCCCGGTGGAAATCGTTCAGGCCTAAGCCTAATCATTACAGAATCCCTTTGATCAAACTCTTTAGTTTTCTTTTGGGAATTAGCCAAATTATTTTAAAATTAGTACTTAATGCATGATGCAAAATGCAGACTCAACGATGCATTCCTTTAGAGCAAAATTTTATTGGACTCTGTAGGGTCTAAACCTAACAGACTAATGACTCTCTAGATTTGACCCTGGTCTGGTATGCACATGAGAATTTATCATGGATTCCTAGCAAATGCCATAAGGTCTTCCAAAAGTAAGTTGCAAATGGGATGGGCTCTATGGTGGGGACACCAGAGGCACTAGAATAAGACAGAGGCTTTTCAACCCTCTATGGATTGATCAATAATTTATGAGTCCATCTGTAATAAGGGCTTAGCCAATCTAAGTCCATTTTAGTTATTATTTGAGTCTTTTTGAATTGTTATTTCAGTTCTATACTAGTCAGCTCATGTTGAGCTAGTTCTGTCCAATTCTAGTCAGCTCATATTGAGCTATTTTTATTTTTTTTGAGTCCTGTCCAAGTACACTGAAAACTCAAGAATACATAATACAAGTGAAGACCAAGTCCAACCTGATTAAAGACATGGAAGTATAGCCCAAGTCCAACCCAGCTTGAAGATTTGAAGACCCCAAGAAGAAAATCAGAAACCCTGATTCCTTGCAAATGCCCTCCAGATGCCCAGATTCCCTTCCAGATGCCAAAGTATAATCATAGACCAGGGCATCCATGATTCCAGAGGTCCATCTGCATCCTATCCCAAAGAAATCAAGCCCAAGTGCCAAGTCTAAGCCCTTAAGAAGCAAGATACCAGGGAATATTCCTGCTACCTGGCTACTAGGCCACCCCAGCTTCCAGAGGCCCAAGCCCATGCACCCGAGCCCCTTTGGGCCGGCCCCTTGCTGCTCCTAGAAGCCCAACATGCCCCCTAGGCATCCTTGGAGTGTTGGCCAACTCAAGAGAGTTTTTAGGGATTTTTCTACCTAATGTTTTCTTATTTTCTAGCTAGGGTTTGAGAGGAAAAAGGATTCTTATGTAAAGACTAATGTGCCCTTACTTGGAGCCCAAGACTAAGGATCTATTTAAAAGACCCTAGTATCTTGTATGAGGATTTTTATTTTAGATATGAAATAAACCATGAGTTCTTCTATTGCTTTAAGTGATTACCCTGCTGTGTGCATAAAGGGGTTTGAGAGTTCTTCGTCCTGGTGTTTGCAACCATCTTCCTGCTGCCAACCATCCTTCCAGCCCCCTCTAAAACTTTCTTCCCTTTGCTATTTTTCTTTATTTTCTTGATTTCCTTTGAGTTTTCTAACCCCTGACTGGTCGTTTGCAGGTCTCCGTGTTCCTACGAATCCAACGACTCTAGCCAAGCCTCAATCGGACCACCGAGCAGAAAGCCGGGTATCCGCGAGTCTTTGGCTCGGTTTTTCAGGCCGCATCCATCGAGGAACGAGAGATCCCTTTGTTGCAATCTTCACCGGGTGCTCAGATATTGTCAGGTACACCCCCTCTACCTCCAGTCTTTATATTGTAGGAGAACTTGCCCTAACCGAGGCTTCTCAGCCCCGGCGATCCTTCTTTAGTACTTTTCTAGGTTCTAATCTGCATGCTTAGCTTCAAAAATTCATACATAATTCCCTACAACTAATTTTGATCTGAGATTCGGGAATTAATTACCTAACCCCACATATAAAACATACAAAAGAATTGCATGCATATTAGTCCCACATCATTTGGTATCAGAGCTTAGATTAGGGCTTGTTTTTTGCAATTTTTCATTTCATATATACTCTATTATTTAAATTATTTCTCCATGATTAAAACTCAAAAAATTCTAAAATTTACTTTTCTGGATTCATCATAATTCATTGTAATTTTCAGAATTTTTTGAAATTTTATTTCGGCATGTGAATATTCTGCAAGCCGAAATACAGCCTGCAGATTTTTGGCTTTGTTTTTTTTCAGCAAGACAAGTTTTGAAGTTTTAGGGTTCTATTTAGCATCTTTTGCATATCTTTTAATTTTAATATATTTCCTGCATATTAGGCCATAATTTGTAAGTTTTCTTTTATTTAAAAAAATACCAAAATATATATAAAAAATATATATTATCCAAAAACACCAAAAAATATCTAAAACCTAATTTGCATCCTCATCTGCCTGCCATCATTGCATAATCTACCTTTAAGGGCACTCTTGCTATATCAGATAAGGGGAGGAGTTGATAACCTCTCCTTAGCCCAAAATCACATCCCTTGCATTCGGTCCCAAGCCTTAACCTAAAATTAACTAGACTTAATTTGCCCTAGTGGGCTAGGGACACCAACTTGTCGGGTCCGGGCTAAGTGTCAGATCGTTGTGTCAAGCTAACCTGTGTGTGCTTTGTGCTTAGTGTCTAGAATGGTAGTTCAGTGATTCAATCCCGAAGGGCTTGTGTGCTGGTCTAACTACCTGGCTAATCTTTGATTGGTGTCTAGGCTTGGCAATCAGGGACCTAACACTTCCCTTACACTTGCTTGGCTGAGTACAGGGTTACTATAGGCTAGTTTGCCACCCTGATTGAGCATCTAGTTTTGGACTCTAGGTCTAAGGAGCTATAGTTGGTTTGATCGAGTCTTGCATGAGCATTAGATCAGGAGTCCCATCTCATTCACCATCTCCCTGAATCCATGGATCATCTTGATGCTAAAATTGATGCCCTTGGAGAGAGGTTGGTCCAATCCTTCAATCATAGACTTGATCAACTAGATGCCCGACGAGGAACCTTAGAGAAAACCCGTAAGACCCTAACCATATCCAAACCTGAACCAGAACTTGAGTCACCTCCCCAATCTAGGAGAATCCTTCGCCATGACCCTTATTATGATACTAAACCTAGGAGGACCCCAAATCCTGATCCATACCGTGAGGTTGAACCTAGGAGAGCCCATCATCCTAACCCATACTATGATACTGAACCTAGATCCTATGACTCTAGATCCTATTTACCCACATCTTATAAGCCTAGTATATCTACAACCGATAGATCTTATGACTCCAATCCTATGACTCTAGAACCTATGAGCCCATATACCATGAGCCTAGTGGACCCAAGACCCATAGAGCTGGCCCAAAATCCTTTAGCTCCCGATCCTATAATCCCATGACCCATAGATCTACGCCCTTGTCCTTTGAGCCCAGGGAGCCCATAACCCCTAGGTATCAGCCTAGTACTAGTTATGTTCCCCCTAGTCAACTTGAACCCCATAGGACTAATACCCCCAAATCTGAACCCAGTAGTAAGCCACTACCCCTTAGTCAACCCGAACCTACTAGGATTAGTGCCCATACTCAGAAACTGGGACCTAGCCAATTTTTCCTTAGTCGACCTTCCCCTACCATCCCTTTGATTGACAAGGCTTACATTAAAGCAGAAATATATGAAGCTGTTGTGAACTTAGTGGATGAGTATGCGGGAGAAGAGGAGACACCTTTAGTAGACCTCGAATTAGCTGACTTAGTAGATACCCAGGTAGAAACCAACCCAGAGCTAGTTGACCTTGACCACATCCAACCCAAAGCTATAGTGGAAGAACAATTAGAGGAAGAGAACCTAGGTACTGCTGCTCGAGCCTTACCTGAGGAAACCATAGAGGAGAGCCAAATTATAGAGTCTAGTCCAAACATACAGGAACCAGAAGAATTTATTAAGGACCTGATCTCTTTGAAGCAGTACCCTCAGGATGAGCCCCCTCTTATAGTTCCCATTAAGGACCTCTTCCCCAAAATTGGCGACCTATCCTTCCATTATGCAAACCCTGTAGATATAGCTCAACCTCATAAGGTTAACCTCATTAGTATAGGATTAGTTCCTGACACCACGTCTTTTATCCTACTTTATCCAACTAAACCTTTTTCTCCACCCAACCAGACTAATTCTGAACCCACTTCCTATTTCCTACCCTTTCCTGAGTCTTCTCATGTGTCTAGAACTATTAGGTTATATTTTGTTGAGGTTACTAGGTTGCAAGGATCCATAGAGCCCATCCTATTTGCTACCTACTTTTGGCAGACCCTCTGGCACCTATTAGGAGTTACTAGCAAATTTTCTTCTGCATGTCATCCATCAACCATGACTCATGCCCCCATGCCCAAGTGGTAGTTAAGACCTAATAAACCTCTTTAGTCGAGTCTATTAGGTGTTAGTTTGAGTCCTTTGCATCATCTTGTTAGGAGTCTGCATGTGCCCAGCATGTTCACCACCTGCACTAATTTTGAAACAACTGGCTAATTCTCGAAGATGGACTAAAGAATTTGATATAGTGGATTCTATCTTGTTTAGGCTTAGGCCTAAATGAAGCTTCATGCTCGTAGAGCCGGACCTTTTAAAGTGTTAAAGAAGGTTGGATCAAATGCCTAGGTGTTAGATTTGCTTTCGGATTTGGGCATTAGTTCTACCTTCAATATTACAGACCTGATTGAGTACAGGGAACCGGTAGCAATACCCAGTGAGGCCTTTGGACCTATCCCCTCCTGTTGTGAGTGCCCCTAACCCAGAGTGTCCACTAACAAATTTGGCCTGAGAGAGGAGAACGGATCAAGCGTATCCTGGACGATCAAGCCATCACGACCTAGGGTCATGGCTATCAACGCTTTCTAGTCCGATGGCAAGGCCAGCCAGAGTCGAACGATTCATGGATTTCTCGAGAGGACTTGCAACGCCTCAACCCAGACCTTCTTAAGAGATATGTGAGCCAGTCTAATCTTCACTCGACAGGGTCGAGTTCCTCCCACCCCGAGAGGATTGGTGGGGATACTAGATGCACCAGAATAAGACAGAGACTTTTCAACCCTCTATGGATTGATCAATAATTTATGAGTCCATATGTAATAAGGTCTTAGCCCATATAAGTCCATTTTAGTTGTTATTTGAGTCTTTTGAGTTGTTATTTCAGTTCTATACCAGTCAGCTCATGTTGAGCTAGTTCAGTCCAATGCTAGTCAACTCATGTTGAGCTAATTTTATTTTTTTTGAGTCCAGTCCAAGTACACTGAAAACTCAAGAATACATAATACAAGTGAAGACCAAGTCCAACCAGATTGAAGACATGGAAGTATAGCGCAAGTCCAACCCAGCTTGAAGATTTGAAGACCCCAGGAAGAAAATCAGAAACCCTGATTCCTTGCAGATGCCCTCCAGATGCCCAGATTCCCTTCCAGATGCCAAAGTATATTCATAGACCAGGGCATCCATGATTCCAGAGGTCCATCTGCATTCTGTCCTAAAGAAATCAAGCCCAGGTGCCAAGCCCAAGCCCTTAAGAAGCAAGATACCAGGGAATATTCCTGCTACCTAGCTACTAGGCCATCCCAGCTTCCAGAGGCCCAAGCCCATGTGCCCGAGCCCCTTTGGGATAGCCCCTTGCTGCTCCTAGAAGCTCAACACGCCCCTCTAGGCATCCTTGGAGTGTTGGCCAAGTCAAGAGAATTTTTAGGGATTTTTCTACCTAATGTTTCCATATTTTCTAGCTAGGGTTTGAGAGGGAAAAGGATTCTTATGTAAAGACTAATGTGCCCTTACTTGAAGCCCAAGACTAAGGGTCTATTTAAAAGACCCTAGTCTCTTGTATGAGGATTTTGATTTTTGATATGAAATAAACCTTGAGTTCTTCTATTGCTTTGAGTGATTACCCTGCTGTGTGCATAAAGGGGTTTGAGAGTTCTTCGTCCCGGTGTTTGCAACCATCTTCCTGCTGCCAACCATCCTTCCAGCCCCCTCCAAAACTTTCTTTCCTTTGCTATTTTCTTTTGTTTTCTTGATTTTCTTTGAGTTTTCTAACCCTTGACAGGTCGTTTGCAGGTCCCCAAGTTCCTACGAATCCAACGACTCCAACCAAGCCTCAATCGGACCACCGAGCAGAAAGCTAGATATCCGCGGGTCTTTGGCTCGATTTTTTAGGCCGCATCCATCGAGGAACGAGAGATCCCTTTGCTGCGATCTTCACCTGGTGCTTCAGATGTTGTCAGGTACACCCCCTCTACCTCCAGTCTTTATATTGTAGGAGAACTTGCCCTAACCGAGGCTTCTCAGCCTCGGCGATCCTTCTTTAGTACTTTTCTAGGTTCTAATCTGCATGCTTAGCTTCAAAAATTCATACATAATTCTCTATGACTAATTTTGTTCTGAAATTCGGGAATTAATCACCTAACCCCACATATAAATATACAAAAAGAATTGCTTGCATATTAGTCCCGCATCACTCTAAGGGTTCATGCAACCTGGTGATTTCAATAAAATGTAACCTAATGGCTTTAGAGACATGTGTAGACTCAAGAAAGGGTAGGAAATGGGAATCAAAGTCTTCGGGCAATTTATGCGAGGCGTGAAACAGACCATGGTTACTCAGGATGACCTTAAGATTTGAATATTGATCTATGGGTGTCATAAGGTCAAATTAATGGATGGAGAATTTGGTCATTGTAAGTGCAGGTTTTTCAAGAAGGGAAGACTTAGTCAGTTCCAGAAAAAGATCATCAACTGGGGTTAGAGGAATGAGGTCTTGGGTTGAGGCTAAAGGAGTGGGTTCTTCCCGAGGGCATTGACTTACAGGAACCAAGTCCTCACTAATTTCTTGTTGTTCTGATGTTTCAGGACTAGGCTCAACAATCTTATCTTCTCCAAGGGTTTCCTCAGGTAAGGTACTAGAGTTGTCCTCCTCACAGTCTTCTCCTTCATATTCATCTACTAGACTCATGTCAACCTCATATACTTCTACTTCAGACTCACTGGTGGGTTCAGGATCTTCTGAGGGTCCTTCCAAAATAGATTCAGCCTAGGTGTTTTTTTAATCAATCAATTCCATGTCTACAATATATTTCTCCTCTTTAATGTCACCATGGTGAACACATGGGGTAGCAGGGTGGGTCGACTCGGATTAGGGTTAGGCTTGGTTTCAGAGGTACTAACCCTATTGAACAGAGAGTGACTGGTCGTGAGTTCCCTTTGATAAGACTCGAACTCCCTAGCTATGTCATAAGCCACCTCACGATTCTGAATTTTCCAATGGGATAGTTCCTCCTGGATGTCCCTATGTAGGCCAGCTCGAAACCTCAATATGATTATAGCCTCAGACTCAACTCTGCTACATCTCCTAATAAACCCATTAATATCTCAATATACTCAGACACTGGTCTATCGCCCTGTCTCAGTTTGTACCATTGGTCTAAAAGTCTTTGCTCATAAAATCTACCTATGTACTTTTCTCTTAGCCTACTTCTCATGATTTTCCAGCTACGTATTCTTTCTCCTCTTTGATAACATTCATCCTCAATAGCTACCTAATACCACTTAGCATATCAGGTTAACCTACGTATGGCTAATCTTAATTTTTCTAACTCCGACATCCTAGTGTACTCAAAATAGTGATCCATGCTCTCCTCCCAATCGATATACACCTCTTGTCTTCCATCAAAAGTGGGTGCATAAGGTTCGATGCTCATAATGGGTCCCTCCTTGAAGTCAACCAAGTATGGGTATGGGCTCCTAGAGCTAGACTTAGGGGAAGGATCATGATCATAGGCTCTTGGATCAAGGGAATTGGGCCTAGAGGAGTTGAATTTAGCATGGGCCTTGCGGGCTTCTGCCCGTGCCTCAGCTTGGGCCATCTTTTGGTCCAATTGGGCCAGCTGTTCACTGATGGCCCACAAGTGGGCTTCAAGGTTTGATCCCATGACTACACTGGGCTGGAAATGGACTAATGGGCTAATGGACTCCTATTCTGAACTAGACATGCAACAGACAATGAATGGTGCTACGGGTTTGCTAGACCTAAAAAGATCAAACCAAATGTTAGGTGAAGAAGACTAACTCGGTAGTAGTAACTTGGCACCTGGCCAGGTAAGTGTAAGGTTGGTAGAGGTTCCTCTTTGCTTGCCTTAGATACTAATTTAAAATTGGCCAGGTAAGCGAACCAACCCACCTTCCTTTGGGCTCTTGTCCCTGAACCACTTGCCTAGACACCAACTACACAAGCACACACAAACAAGCTGTCTAACTTGGCTTGACACTTAGTTCAACCCAACTTCGTTGGTATCCCTAGCTCACTAGAGCAATTAAGTGTCTATTCAATTTTAATTAGAGGTTGGGGTTCGATATGCCGGGTGGTGATTTTTGGGCTAGGGACAGGTAATGAAATCCTGACCCTATGTCAAATTGCTGCCCTTAAGATGATTTATGGAAATGATGGCATACAAATGATCTAATGAAATGGCTCTAAGTTATTTTTTTTTTTGGATTTTGATGTATGGTTACAGAAATAAAATGATGGAAATAAAAAGATATGACCCTAAATGCAAAATTAAACTATATGAAAGATGAAGATGAGATGTACTTGCTGAATTTTCAGAGCAGAATTTTTCTCAGATGGTAATCAGCCATGTAGAAATTTTACAGACTGAAATAAAATTTGAAAAAAATTCTGAAAAATACTTATAATTATGAAAAGTCCAACAAAATAAAAATCATAAAAATCTGGCATTCCTACAGGTAGAAATAATCAAAATAGCAGACTATGTATAGGAATGCTGAATTTCTAAAAGGCTGAAATTAAAGATGCAAAACTTTTTTTTTCTAATATCTCCTTGTGTTCCCCTTCATAGGTCAATCACAGTGGCGCCCCTACACACCTTAGGAGATCCCCATGGAATGGCAGGAGAGGGTCTTGAAACCCTACTTTTCTCCTAAGATCGGATAGCTTGGTGAAGCACCTAATCCAAGTACTTAAGAAGTGCTAAGTCCTAACCATGCTCTGATACCAAACATGATGCAGGACTAACTAGATACGAAGATGAAGAATGATGCAAGTGATTTTTATTAGGTGATTTTTAGGGTTTTAATGAAGTTAAGGATTCCCGGAGATGAGGGAGAGTAGATTTAGGGTTCTATACTAACAAGAACTTCAGGCAAGCAAGTCCCTAAGCAAGGATAAAAAGAGGACCCCGGGACTAAGAAACCCCATAGGACTTAGCTCTCAGATCAATACCTACTTAGGAGTCAGGGTAGCAAACCTCAAAGATCCGAAGTGCCCGATGCCGAGTTCACTCGCACTCGCGAATGCGGCCTGGATGATCAAGCACTCAACCCCGCGAATGCGCTGGCTTTCTGTCTGAAGGTCATGATGGCAAGGGCAACCGACTCCATGTTCATGGCTCCTAGAGGACCTGCAGGCATTCAAGAGAAGAGTTAGGATTCGATCAAAAGAAAGCAATAGATGAAAGGATGAGAGTTGATGTGGTGATGGGTGGTGTTCTTCTTACTAGGTGCCCAGTTGGATGATCCCAATGGACTCCAATTCGAAGTTGGAGGATGGAGTTGTTGAAGAGATAGTAACTTGAGGCCTCACATCTCTCGACGCCCGAAGGCGAAGGGGCTCCCTCATGAAGATCGACGTTCTGAAGGAACGAAGGCAACTAAAGAGAATTGGCTCTCAAAACTTGTATTTTTTCATTCATCAATCAATAGCATTACAAGGGAGGGGTAAGGCCCTTTATATAGGCACCTTAAGACTCATTCAAAATTTGAATGAAAAATATTATAAGTTTTCATGAAGATGGCACCATAAAATCAGATTTTTTCTCCATGGAATCCTCTCTTGGTCGACCTTGAAATGGTGGAGTGCTTGATTTGGGGGAGTGAGGAGGGGAGCATGTCTTCAAGAATCATGGGCGCCCACTTGATCATTGCTTCTTTCCTTGACCATCCAAGCTTTTATGGAGAAAGGGGTCTACACATCTCTCTCCGTTCTCAGCCCTCCCATGAAGGCCGAAGTCTAAAAATGCCCGAGCCCACTGATTCCCTGCAAAGAGAAAAAAGGTCTAGGCAAACTTATTCTCCCTCTTCTGAAGATTCTACTCCTATAGAGAAAGCACCGAAGCAAGTCCTTCCTGATTATGATGGAAAGTTCAAGGCCATCGAATCGGAAATGGCAAGAGTCTGGGAGCAAAGTGGTGCGGGCACCAGACTCAGAAGAAGACTTCAGGGCTCCATCTGGATCTCTGATTGACCTTGCCCGAAGAATTAGGATTTTCTGGTTTTGTAATAAGGGTTGACTTGGTCAACTCAATTTTAGTCTTGAGTCTGTATTTCCCTGCAATTTAAATTTTGTTAAGTCATGTTGACTCAGTACAAGTCCTAGTAGTGGTCTAGGTCTTCTCCAGGTTGGTGCCACTTTTTTTTCAGTCAAGTCAAGGTCCAGGGCACCACATTTTTTCTCCCAGGCCCAAGCAAGTGGGCGCCACACTTCCAGCCACACGACAGAGTCCAGAAGGCGCCACATATCCATCCAGTGTCTTTGGTCCCTACACCACAAGAAGTAAGTTCCTTTTTTTTCTTGCACCACTTGGGAGAGAAATCCATCAAGATACCTTAATCCAAGGAGGAGCCAATTTCTTTACAGATAAACCCAAGCCAGGATGGCAAGAATTTTTCTTGAAGAGAGGATCAAGGAGGTGCCCCACAATGTTCCATAAAAATCCAAGTTATAAAAGGGAAGAGAGCATGTCTTGGGGAGGAATTCAAGGAGGTTCCCAAAAGTTTCCAAAAGTGCCAAAGCCATGAAAGGAAGAAGCCTAAACTTGTGGAGCAAGACGAGGAGGTGTCCAAAAGAGCCAAACCATGAAGGGAAAATCCTAGATTCATGGAGAGATACTAGGAGACCCCCCTATAACCTGCCATTTGGAGCTGATTTTCAAGTTTTATTTGAGTTTTTGGACCACCCACTCTTGGATGGAGTCTTGGAAAGAGAATTTGATGCCTAAAGTGTGGGTTAGTCCTATTAGTCCCACATGGGAAGTGTATGAAATTTTATTTCTTTGTTATGTCTATATATTCAACTCTATGTAACTCTTGAATTTAATGATGAATGAAATCAATTTCTTTGTGAGCAACTTTGTGTTTCTCTCTTCCGCACTTGTATTCAAGTGTTGAGCTCCATGAGGGAGTGGTTCCGGGTTTCACAGGAACCTTGAGGAGGTGTGAGATCTCCAAACCCTACCAAAACCCTAGGTTAGCCACTTCAATTCCAAACCCTAGCCGCCCATCATCTTCTTCCTTCCACCAATCATCCAAACCCTAATCTACCTCATCATCCCATGGCCCCTCTCTTCCAAGTATAGGCCGACCACCAGCATCCAGGTCCAGATCTGCTACTTCGAATACAGAGCAAATCCCAGAGGAAGTCAGATCAGCATCCTGGAGAATCAGGATTTCAGCAACATCAATTTTTCAAGTTCTTCTTATCTGGTAAATCCTTTCTTTGAGTATCTGGTTCCTTAACTTGTTCTTCTTCTTTCCCAGATCCTGAGTTCAAGAAGAGGCCAACTTTGCCAAGGACCATTATCAGAGGATCCATTGCAAAGATATCCGAATCCGAGGATCCAACGATCTGCTCGAGAGAGTCCTTCCACCAAACTCTGTGAAGATCACTGCCTGGTATATAACCCTTCCATTCTCTTTATTTCTGTCCTGTTGAACGTTCAGAGCAAAACCCTAGGTCTGGGAGTTTCTCAACCCCCAGCGATCCTTTACTTCTGAACTACTCTGATAATCTAGTTTCTTTGAATTGTGCTTTCAATTGTTATATAGTTTCTTTCAATTTAGTTTAACTTTCTTTGAGTTTAAGCCAACTTCAAAATATTAAAAAAAAAAAAATTAATCTTAATTTACTTCCGCATACGCTTCTTTGTTTTTTCTTTCTACATCATTTTTGGTATCAGAGCTTTCATTCTGCATCATTTTTGGTATCAGAGCCCTGTCTAGGGTTTCTGACTTGCTTTTAAACGGGGGAAGCACTCTATTTTCAGTCTGTAACTACCCTGTTGCAGGAATTATTTCTCATTGCAAGTAACTCCAAATTATGTGATTTTTATTTTGCGGGAACCAGTATAATTGAAATTATTTTACATAATTTTCCTGTGATTTATTGATTTCCATGAAATTTTTGAGAGTTAAATTACAGCAACTCTGTTTCTGTGTTTCTGCAATTTAATTATTTTGAGTGATCATCTCCTAATTCATCTTAAGGGCAATTGAGCATCTAAGATAAGGGGAGAAGTTGATAACCTCTCCTTAGCCCAAAACCACCACCCATTCATTCGATCCTAAGCCTAATTTTAAAATTTATTAGACTTAATTTGCCCTAGTGGGCTAGGGACATCAACAAGTCGGGTCAAGGCTAGTGTTGAGTCAGTTTGTCTAGTTACTCTGTGTGTGCTTTGTACTCAGTGTCTAGAATGGTGGTTCAAGGATTCTATCCCGAAGGGCTTGTGTGCTGGTCCGCCTACCTGGCCAATCACTGATTGGTGTCTAGGATTGGCATTTAGGGACCTAACACTCCCCTTACACCTGCCTGGCTGAGTCCCGAGTTACTACAGGCTAGCTTGCCACTCTGATTGGGCATCTAGTTTGGGCTCTAGGTCTAGTTAGCCTGTAGTCTTTTTAGTCGAGTCTCATTTGGTGTGCTTGCTTGCATCATATGTCTACCCGGAATGGAGTACCCTACCAACCTGGTCAAACCCAACCTGATTTAGAGGCCATGATTAGAACTCTTATCGAAAGTATGACCAAATTAAGTCAGGATATGACCGATACTGTTACCCAGTTTAGAGACCGAGCCCAAGTACTTGAGGAGCCTAGGCACCGAAATTGGACCCCTGACTCAGAATTTGGTAGACCCCAACCTCACCCACACCCAGAGCCTAGGAGACCTTTATACAGGGATCCTGAACCTAATCATTGGAGGTTTGATCTAAGAGCCTAAGACCATATCTTGCCCCTGAGTCTAGGCCTAGGAGCCTATACCCATACTTGGTTGACTCAGAGAAGGGACCCGTTAGGAACACCGAACCTTATGCACCCACTTTTGATGGAAGACAAGAGACATATATTAAGTGGGAAGAACAAATGGATCGGTATTTTGAGTGCACTAACATATCGGAATTAGGACAAGTTAGGTTGGCCAAAACCAAGTTCACCAAACATGCTAGGTCGCATTGGTATGCTATTGAGCGTGAGTGTTATCAAAGAAAAGAGGAAATATATACTTGAAGATATATGAGAAGTAAGTTGAGAGATAGGTACCTAGGTAGATCCTGTGAGAAAAGACTTTTAGACCAATGGTACCAATTGTGACAAGGTAATATGCCTGTGTCTAAATATATCGAGGACTTCCAGTGGTATGACATGAAATGGAATACCATTGAGACCGAAGCTCAAATCACATCAAGGTTTAGGGTTGGGTTACACCCAGACATTTATAGGAAGCTATGCCTTGAAAAGACAAATAAGTTAGACCGAGCCTACCAAGAAGCCCAAGACTATGAGTGGTCTTTAAGATATAACCAATCAAGTACTTTGGACTTAAAGCCAACCTCTACCAACTTGAGTCAAGTTCCAATTGATCCGACACCCGTAGTGAACCAGACTTTTGTTTGTCAATTTCCACTTGTGTCACCTCTTGACCAGAAGGATAACACTGAGAAAGAGTTAGGCATGGCCATCCCAAAATTAGTTGACCTGACCAGAGCCATACTTAAAGAGGAATCAAAGGAGAATAGATTAGAACCTTTCAGTGAGATTGAGGAAGAAATATATGAGCCTGACATAAGTTTGATAGATGAATATGAAGAAGAAGAATTTGAGGATATCTCTCCCGATAATTCAATTAACCAACTCCTACCTAATGGGGTTATTGAGGGGACCCCTGCCACTCAAGGAATTCAGGAGCTAACCCTAAGAGAAGACCCTTTTGAGGAAGTTCAGGAAGAGAAAAATACACCAAATGAAAGTTTAAGTGAGAATACCCCTGAACTCATTGAGGAATCCAAAGAAGACACCCCTGAGTCAAATCTGGTAGAGAAGTGTGAAGAAGGAAGGGGTTCACAAGACTTGCCCATTGAGAAGGTCCAAGAACAAGAAAAAGATAGTAGCTTAGAAGACTTTCTAGATAAACATTCCAAAGACATTCCTGATAACCTTCCACCTTCTAGGAGCACCCAGCCTATCCTAGAACTTGCACTTGTAGACCCTCCTAAAGCAAATCATGAGGTTTGGATGAGTGCACCTATAGAACAATGTCCTCATTTTAAGGTCGTCTTGAATAACCAAGGTATGTTTCTTGTTTCCTATAAGCCACCTCAAAACTCTGATTCTTATTTCCTACCCTTCCCTGAATCTTCTCATGTTTCTAGAGCTATGGGATTACACTTTACTGAGATTTCTAGGTTGCAAGACTCCTTAGAACCTATTAGGTTTGCCACCTACTTCTGGAAGACCTTATGGCACCTACTAGGCATCCCTAATAAGTTTTCATGCTCTGCATGCCCTCCTCCGACCCAAGGTCAAACCTAGAGAGCCTTAGTTTGTTAGGTTTAGACCTAGGGTTCCTTTGGAATAAAGTCCATTCTTTAGGAATGCATCGTCAGTCTAGTTTAGTTTTTCTTGACCCTTTACCAGGCTTTGGCTCAGATTTTGGTTTGATTGAGAGCACCAGGAATTGGGATTTGTATTTTGTCCAGGGCTAAAATTGCATTCAATGTTTCGATCAATAGGTCTATAGGCTAGAGTCCCTTCGAAATTGTTCATGGATACAAGCCTCACATACCACTTGATCTGATTTCACTATTAGCCCATGCACACAAGTCTCTTGATGCACTTGCATAGCATGTAAAGGACTTGCATAAAGAAATTCATGCCAAAATAACTTTAAGTAATGAAACTTATAAGAAGTTGGTTGATTCTCAAAGACGAGTCAAAACTTTTGTTGAGAGAGACTATGTAATGATTAGATTAAGGCCTGAGCAGTTTTCTCCTGGAACCGTTAGAAAGTTACATGCTAGAGGAGCTGGACCATTTAGAGTAGTGAAGAGAGTAGGATCCAATGCCTATGTGCTCGAGTTTCCTCCAGAACTAGGCAATAGCTCTACTTTCAACATTACAAACCTAGTAGAGTACAGGGAGCCAGTTGTGATTCCCAGTGAGCCTTTTGAACCTAATCCTGTTATTGAGAGTGATCCCGACCCTGTGTGTCCACCAACAAACTGGCCTGTGAGGAAAGAGCAGATTGAAAAGATCCTAGATGATCAGGTTATCTCTACTCGTAATCGAGGATACCAAAGATACCTGGTCCTCTGGCAAGGAAGGACAGACTCTGATGACTCTTGGATCTACCGAAAAGAATTACAAGAATTGAACCCAGACCTGTTGGAGAGATACCAGAGCTAGCTTGATCCATACTCAACAGGGTCGAGTTCCTCCCACCCAGGGAGAATTGGTGCGGGCACCAGACTCAGAAGAAGACTTCAGGGCTCCATCTGGATCTCTGATTGACCTTTCCCGAAGAATTAGGGTTTTCTGGTTTTGTAATAAGGGTTGACTTGGTCAACTCAATTTTAGTCTTGAGTCTGTATTTCCCTGCAATTTAAATTTTGTTGAGTCATGTTGACTCAGTACAAGTCCTAGTAGTGGTCTAGGTCTTCTCCAGGTTGGTGCCACTTTTTTTTCAGTCAAGTCAAGGTCCAGGGCGCCACATTTTTTCTCCCAGGCCCAAGCAAGTGGGCGCCACACTCCCAGCCACACACCAGAGTCCAAGAGGTGCCACATCTCCATCCAGTGTCTTTGGTCCCTACACCACAAGAAGTAAGTTCCTTTTTTTTCTTGCACCACTTGGGAGAGAAATCCATCAAGATACCTCAATCCAAGGAGGAGCCAATTTCTTTCCAGATAAACCCAAGCCAGGATGGCAAGAATTTTTCTTGAAGAGGGGATCAAGGAGGTGCCCCACAATGTTCCATAAAAATCCAAGTTATAAAAGGGAAGAGAGCATGTCTTGGGGAGGAATTCAAGGAGGTTCCCAAAAGTTTCCAAAAGTGCCAAAGCCATGAAAGGAAGAAGCCTAAACTTGTGGAGCAAGACTAGGAGGTGTCCAAAAGATCCAAACCATGAAGGGAAAATCCTAGATTCATGGAGAGATACTAGGAGACCCCCATATAACCTGCCATTTGGAGCTGATTTTCAAGTTTTCTTGGAGTTTTTGGGCTACCCACTCATGGAAGGAGTCTTGGAAAGAGAATTTGATGCCTAAAGTGTGGGTTAGTCCTATTAGTCCCACATGGGAAGTGTATGAAATTTTATTTCTTTGTTATGTCTATATATTCAACTCTATGTAACTCTTGAATTTAATGATGAATGAAATTAATTTCTTTGTGAGCAACTTTGTGTTTCTCTCTTCCGCACTTGTATTCAAGTGTTGAGCTCCATGAGGGAGTGATTCCGGGTTCCACAGGAACCTTGAGGAGGTGTGAGATCTCCAAACCCTACCAAAATGCTAGGTTAGCCACTTCAATTCCAAACCCTAGTCGCCCATCATCTTCTTCCTTCCACCAATCATCCAAACCCTAATCTACCTCATCATCTCGGCCCCTCTCTTCCAAGTAGAGGCCGACCACCAGCATCCAGGTCCAGATCTGCTACTTCGAATACAGAGCAAATCCCAGAGGAAGTCAGATCAGCATCCTGGAGAATCAGGATTTCAGCAACATCAATTTTTCAAGTTCTTCTTATCTGGTAAATCCTTTCTTTGAGTATTTGGTTCCTTAACTTGTTCTTCTTCTTTCCCAGATCCTGAGTTCAAGAAGAGGCCAACTTTGCCAAGGACCATTATCGGAGGATCCATTGCGAAGATATCCGAATCCGAGGATCCAATAATCTGTGCGAGAGAGTCCTTCCACCAAACTCTGTGAAGATCACTGCCTGGTACATAACCCTTCCCTTCTCTTTATTTCTGTCCTGTTGAACGTTCAGAGCGACACCCTAGGTCTGGGAGTTTCTCAACCCCCAGCGATCCTTTACTTCTGAACTACTCCGATAATCTAGTTTCTTTGAATTGTGCTTTCAATTATTATATAGTTTCTTTCAATTTAGTTTAACTATCTTTTAGTTTAAGCCAACTTCAAAACATTAAAAAAAAAAAAATTAATCTTAATTTACTTCTGCATACGCTTCTTTGTTTTTTCGTTCTGCATCATTTTCTGTATCAGAGCTTTCGTTCTGCATCACAAAGGATCACAACGACCTAGCAGTGTGTGATCTGCGCCCCCTTACACCGATCGCATCTTGGTCGAAGTTATTCCTCGGCACTTTAGGGTTCCCCGGTGAAGCCCTACGATGGCACCTCCAATCCTTTTGATCATCTGGGCAATTTCAATGCCCATATGATGATCCAGGGAGCTTTGGATGTGATGTACTGTCTCACGTTCCCGGCCACCTTGAAGAAAGCTTCTCTGATGTGGTACTCGAGCATACGTCCAGGTACCATCGATTCATTCTCTGAGTTAGAAAAATTGTTTGTCTTGCATTTCAAGACCTGCCGCAAGACCCCCCGAAATATGGACAGCTATTCCTCCTTCACCAGAATGAAAGAGAAAGTCTGCAATATTACATCACCAGATTTAATGCGGCCATGCTCGAGATCCCTGATCTCAACGAGCATGTGGCTCTGTCAGCACTAAAGAAGGGGCTTCGAACATCCAGGCTCACCTTTTTCCTAGACAAGAAGTTTTCCAAAAGCTACGCTGAGCTCCTGTCAAGAGCTCAGAAATATGCCGACACCGAAGAGCAAGCGACAAATCGACAACTGACTGAAGGGAAGCCCTCTTCAAAGAAGAAAAGCAACAGGGGACAAGGCCCCCCTATTTCCAACAATAATAATAGATACACTGATCGATGATGGAGTCCCAGGCCCAGAACATCAGGCGGGGGATTCAACTCCTACACCCCCCTCAACCTCCCTCGAGAGAAGATCCTCTTGGAGATAGAAAAAAAAAACTATCTCCAATGGCCACGTCCCATGAAGGCATCCTCTTTCACAAGGAACCGGAACAAATATTACCGATTCTACCAGGACCATGGCCATAATACTGAAGAATGCATCTAGTTGAGAGATGCTATAGAAGAACTTATCAAGAGGGGATACCTGGGGTGTATGTTGGATGCCAAGGACCTCGGTCAGAAGCTACAGTTCCCTAACCAGCTCTTGAAGTGGCTGAACTACCAAATCAAAGGCCCACCAACGGAGGCGTAGGGATGATACATCGACCTACCAACCGGAGAAGAGATGAAGACAATGCCCCGAAGTGGCTCAAGGACAATAATGCTATCCTCTTCTCCGATGATGACCTTGCTGGAGTTTGGCTCCCACACGATGATCCTGTTGTAATTTTGGCCATTGTGGCTAATTACGTTGTAAAACGAATCTTGGTTGATAATGAAAGTTTGATCGATGTGTTGATATATGATGCATTCTCTCAAATGTGTTTGCCTAAAAACAAACTACAAAGGTCTCCTATACCACTTACTGTCTTCAGAGGCAATCAAGTCAATGCCGAGGGAGAAATAGTACTACTTGTGACCCTCGGTACCGAGCCTCGATAAAAGACACTCCTGATCAGTTTCATGGTGGTCCGAACCCCTTTGGCCTACAACATTATTTTGGGACAGCCCGTCCTGAACAAATTTTGAGCCATAGTGTCGACCTACTACCTCCTGGTATGTTTTCCCACTATGAATGGCATTGAAAAAGCCAAGGGAGACCAAAGAGCAGTGCGACAATGCCTAATGATTCAGGACAAGTAGTCCAATGATCTTATAACTTGGGATCAGTTAGATCCAAGAGACCCGACCGCAAATTCGGGTGAACCCATGGAGAGAACCATTTCAATACCATTAATTGAAGACGACCCCACCAGGGTCGTACATATCAGAAGTATACTTGATGAGAAAACCAGAACGGAGCTGATCTATTTTCTCAGAAATAATGCTGATATTTTTGCCTGGTCAGCTTCGAACATGCCAGGGATTCCAGTCGAAGTGATCACTCATCGGCTAGAAGTTGCTCCTGAAATGCAGAAGGCAATAGATGAAGAAGTAAGCAAGCTCCTCAAGGCAGGATTCATCCGAGAAGCCCATTATCCTGAGTGGTTGGCCAATATGGTGATGGTAAAGAAAGCTAACGATAAGTAGAGAATTTGTATCGACTACACATACCTCAATAAAGCTTGCCCTAAAGATAGCTTTCCTCTTCCAAAGATCGACCAACTGGTCGACGCCACTGCTGGGCACCAACTAATAAGCTTCATGGATGCTTTCTCTGGATACAATCATATATAAACGAATCCCCAGGATGAGGAGAAGATGGCCTTCATCACTGATAAAAGTTTGTATTGCTACAAAATGATGCCATTTGGGCTCAAGAACTCCAGGGCAACATTCCAGAGATTAATCAACAAGGTGTTCAAGGAGTAATTGGGAAGGAACGTGGAGGCCTATGTTAATGACATGATCGTCAAAAGCTTCCTTAAAAAAGATCACATCAAGGACCTAGAGGAATCATTTAGTGCCCTGTGATGTTATCACATGAAGCTAAATCCGACGAAGTGCGCCTTTGGTGTTACTTCGAGTAAGTTTTTGGGTTTCCTCGTTACCAAGCGAGGGATTGAAGCAAACCCTGAGAAGATCCAGACCCTGAAAGACATGAGGTATCCATCCTGCAAGAAGGAAGTACAACAGCTAACAAGGAGGATCGCTTCCTTAAGCAGGTTCATCTCTCGGTCAGTCGAGAAATGCCTCCCCTTCTTCAAGGTACTTCGATAGTCTCGGGGCTTTGAATGGACTGAAGACTACCATACTGCTTTTGAAGAGCTGAAGAAGTACTTGGAGACCCCACCTCTACTCTCTAAACCTCAGGAGGGGGAAGTACTCTACTTATACCTTTCTGCATCAAACGAAGCAGTCAGTTCAGTCCTCGTCCGAAGAGAAGAAGACAGCTCCCACAAGCCGATCTACTACATCAGCAAAGTCCTACACGATGCTGAAACAAGGTATTTGAAAATGCAAAAGCTGATCTATTCTTTGATAATTATGGCAAAGCGACTATGGCCTTACTTCAATGCCTACGCCATCATGGTGCTGACTGATCAGCCCCTCAAGGCCATTCTCTAATGCCTTGATACCTCGGGAAGAATAGCCAAGTGGGCTATGAAGCTAAGCGAGTTCGACATTAGTTTTCAGCCCCGATTGGCTATGAAGGTCCAGGTGATTTCAAATTTCTTAGCCGAATGCACCTGAAAGTCCAAAGACGAAGCGCCTCCAGCAGAAGAAGAAATCTTGAGGGGAACGGAGTCTGTTTGGGTGCTCCATATGGACGGAGCCTCCAACTCTGCTGGGTGTGGAGCCGATCTCATACTAGCTAAACTCGATGGGCACATAGTAGAGTACACACTCCGATTCTCCTTCTGCGCTTTGAATAACCAGGCCGAATATGAAGCCTTGCTTGCAGGACTTCAAATCGCCAAGAGTTTAGGAGTTCAGAGACTCCAAGCTTTTTTGGATTCTCAGTTAGTGGTAAACCAAGTTAAAGGAGAGTATGAGGCTAGAGATCCTACCATGGTACGATACCTGGAAAGGGTACAAGCCCTATCTTTTCAACTGGAGTTCTTCGAAATCATGCATGTCCCTCGATCAGAGAACTCCCGGGCAGATGCATTATCTAGACTTGCTACCACCACTCCAGAATCCCTTGGTCACACTTTTGTTGAACATCTTAAAGCCCCAAGTATAGCTGAAGAAACTTTAGAGATGCACAAAATTGAGACCGAGCCAAGTTGGATGGATCCCATTCTCAAGTTCTTAAACAATGGTATACTGCCAGAAGACAAGGAAGAGGCTAAGAAGATCCGTTGGATGGCATCCTAGTATGTCATCTTGGATGGTACCCTCTATAAAAGATCTTTTTCTCAGCCTCTACTGAAATGCTTGGGACCATCAGACGTTGACTATGCCTTGAGGGAGGTCCATGAAGGGATATGTGGAGATCACATGGGGGGCCGGTCCTTGGCATATAAAATTATTCACCAGGGATACTATTGGCCCTCCATTTAAAAAGATTCAGCCGACTTCATGCAGAAATGTGATCAATGCCAAAGGTATGTCAACATACAGAGATAACCAGTGAGTCATTTGACTCAGCTGATAGCACCCTGGCCCTTCGCCCAATGGGGCATGGACATCCTTGGCCCATTCCCACCGGCGTCCGGGCAAAGGAAGTTCCTCCTTATGGTAATCAAGTACTTTACTAAATGGGTCGAAGCTGAACGATTGGCTCATATCATGGAGGGCAAGGTCGAGAACTTTGTCAGGAATTTCATTATATTATGGTTTGAAATTCTGCATACAATTATCATCGACAACGGGAGACAATTCAATAATCCAAAGTTTAAAAACTTCTGCGCTCGATACCATGTGCAACATAGGCTGACTTCCGTCGCCCATCCACAGTCCAATGAAGAAGCCGAAGTAACAAATCGGACCATTCTCCATGGCCTGAAGACAAGGTTGAATGCCACCAAGGGACTTTGGGCTGAAGAGCTGGCCTCCATCCTCTGGGCATACAGGACAACCCTGAGAACAGCTACTAGCAAATCTTTGTTCAACTTGGCATACGGTACCGAAGCCGTCCTCCCTATCGAAGTCTCCCTCCAATCCTTGAGAATCGACAGATATGAAGAGCCTGAAAACTCTGATCGTAGAAGAGTCAACCTGGATCTACTGCCGAGTACCAAGCTCTAAGCTCAAATGAAAATGGTGACGTATCAACAAAAGGTTGCCAAATATTACAACTCCAGAGTAAAGGAACAGATTTTCCACACGGGGGACATGGTGCTGCAAAGAGCTAAAATATCCAGGCTGACTGAACAAGGCAAGCTTTCTCCCAACTTGGAAGGATCATACCAAGTTGAAGAAGTCACATCTGGGAATGTATCGACTCAAGACCTTAGATGGTAAAATTCTGTCCCGGTCATGGAATGTACAAAACCTTCACAAGTACTATCAATAAACAAACCCCTAGAATCTTTTGTGCAAATCTATCCAATTTTAAATGGCCCATTACACCAGCAGGATGACAACGATTTTAATAGCCCGATTGAAGAAATCGACCAACGATGCAAAGGAGAGTCTGATTCACTCACCTTATCAATATGCCCGACGAGCGCAACGGATGGCCCAATCAGGCTGCCAAAATGATCGAAGGCACAGGGATGGTTTCTATAACCTACCCTACGGTAAATTTGAAAACATGCCAGGGCGGGTCTAATCAACCTACCTTACATCAAAAAAGGTGCAGGGATGCTTTCTATAACCTACCCTATGGAAAATCCGAAGACATGCCAGAGCGGGCCTGAATAGCCTACCTTAATCATGATAAGGATGCACAGGGAGGGCGACAAGAGCTTATGGTGACCACCCTTGGTCGGCCACTTAGAGTCACCCTCTTGGCCGACCAAGGCAAGGAGAGAAGGAGAAATTTTAGGGATTTTTTCTACCTAATGTTTCCTATTTTTCTAGCTAGGGTTTGGGTGGGAATAAGACTCTTATGTAATTACTTTTGTATCCTTACTTGGAGCCCAAGACTATGGGTCTATTTAAAGGACCCTAGTCTCTTGTATGAGAGTTAACTTTTGATATATGAATGATAATTGAGTTTTCTACAACTGCTGTGTGATATCCTGCTGTGCGCTTAAGGGGTTTATTGGTGTCTTCTTCTTCCCGGTGATGCAACTGATTCTAGCCTTCCTCCAAGCTCCTCTTCCCACGCCCTTCCTTCCTTTTTGAGTTTTTTCTTTTGTTTTTAACCTTGCTTTCTCACCCTTGATGGTTGTTTGCAAGTCCTCGAGTTCCTACGAATCCAACGACTCCAACCAGGCCGCAATCGGACCATCGAGTAGAAAGCCAGGAATTTACGGGTCTCTGGCTTGGTTTTCTAGGCTGCATCCATCGAGGATGAGTGATCTCTTCACTGCGATCTTCACCAGGTGCATCAGACGTTGCCAGGTACACCCCCTTTGCCACCAATAGTTTTATTATAGGAGAACTAGCCCTAACCAAGGCTTCTCAGTCCCGACGATCCCTCTTTACTGCTTTCCTAGGTCCTGATCTACATGCATAGATTTTAAAATTTATATAGAATTATCTACATCATATTTTGATCTGATATTCAGGATTTAACCACCTCATCCAACCCCTAAAATACAAAAAAATAATTGCATGCATATTAGTCCCGCATCATCTCCATCCTAACCCTTACAAAGTTTCTTGGGTAGATTTCTCCTCCATCCAGATTCAAGCTAGGTGCCAAATCTTAGTTAGATTGCAAACCTATGAGGAGAAGATTTGGTGTGATGTCATCCCCATGGAAGTGAGTAGTATCATTCTAGGTCGACCTTGGCTTTTTGATCATGATGCAACCCTGTATGGTCGAACCAATGTTTGTGCTTTTAAGTACCATGGGAATAAGTTTGTTATCCACCCAGCTCCCCTTAGAGACCCAGTTAAGAGGGGTTCTAATAGCCTTAAGGACAAGAAACCTGGAGTTAATCTAATTAAGGCTAGGGAGTTAGAAAAAGAGATTGCTGAGGGTAACCCTATTTGGATCTTGACTACCAAAGAGATACATGAGCCAATCCAAAAGGAACACCCTAAGGAAATTATTGAGGCTCTAAAAGAATTTGAGGATGTCTTCCCTGAGGATTTACTTGATCAACTACCATCCCTTAGAGACATCCAATGTGCAATAGACTTAGTCCCAAGAGCCACTTTACTAAACCTTCCTCACTATAGAATGAATCCCAGTGAGCATCAAGAATTACAGAAACAAGTGGGAAAGTTACTTAGGAAGGGTTTCATTAGGGAGAGCTTGAGTCCATGTGCAGTCCCTGCTCTACTGGCCCCTAAGAAAGATGATACCTGGAGGATGTGTGTAGATAGTAGAGCTATCAACAAGATAACTGTGAAGTATAGGTTTCCCATCTCCCGATTGGATGATATGTTAGACATGATGGCCGGAGCCAAAGTTTTCTCAAAGATAGACCTTAAAAGTGGCTATCATCAGGTTAGGATTAGACCTGGGGATGAGTGAAAAATCACATTCAAGACTAATGATGGCCTGTTTGAGTGGGTTGTAATGCCTTTCAGACTTTCCAATGCACCAAGTACTTTTATGAGGATTATGACCCAGGTCCTGAAAGAGTATACCAAAAAATTCATTGTGGTCTACTTTGATGATATCTTGATTTATAGCAGGACTAAGAAGGACCACCTTAGTCATCTAAGACTAGTATGCCAGACCCTTAGGGAGAATAGCCTCTATACCAACTTTAAGAAGTGTGAGTTCATGACACATAGGGTTATCTTCCTAGGTTTTGTTATCACCCCTGAGGGAGTTGCTACAGATCCTGAAAAGTTTAAGGCAATTATTGAGTGGCCTACACCCACTAGTGTCCAAGATGTGCTTAGTTTCCATAGCCTAGCAATCTTTTACAGGAGATTTATTAGGGTTTTAGTACAGTCATCGCACCTATCACTGATTGCATTAGGTTGGGTATATTTGAGTGGACCAATCAGCTGATAAGGCCTTCCTAGAGCTTAAGGATAAGATGACCCATGCACCCATCCTTAGATTACCTGACTTCACTAAGGTGTTTGAGGTCACTTGCGATGCCTCGAGAGTAGGAATAGGTGGGGTACTAAGTCAAGAGAATCACCTTGTAGCATTCTTTAGTGAGAAGCTGAATGAGGCTAAACTCAAGTACTCTACCTATAACAAGGAATGTTATGCAGTAGTCTAGGTCCTTAGATATTGGAGACATTACTTACTACCGCAAGAGTTTGTCTTATTTTCTGACCATGAGGCACTCCGATTCCTAAACTCCCAAAAGAAACTTAACCCACGGCACGGTAAATGAATCGAGTACATTTAGGCCTACACCTTTGTCCTGAAGCACCGTGCCGGCACTAAAAATAAGGTAGTAGATGCCCTGAGCCATAGGTCTTTACTGTTAGGATCAGTTAGCACCCAAGTCATAGGGTTTGATAGGTTAAAGGATGAATATGAAACATGTCCAGACTTTGGAGACATTTACCAGACCCTCAGGCTAGGACCATCCAGTACCCATAGTGAGTATACCATTCAGGATGGATACCTTTTTCAAAATAATCGACTCTGTATACCTAGAACTTCCCTTAGAGAGTTCCTAATTTGGGAGACCCATGCTGGAGGTTTAGCTGGTCACTTCGATAGAAATAAGACAATCTTAGCGATAGAGGACCAGTTCTTTTGACCAGGATTGAAAAGGCATGTTGCACATATTGTAGCTAGGTGTAGAACTTGTATTGTTGCAAAATAGCAAAATCAAAACACTGGTCTCTACACACCTTTACTAGTGCCTGATCGCCCTTGGCAGGACCTAAGTATGGACTTCGTGTTAGGATTACTTAAGACCCAGAAGAAACATGATTCTAGCTTTGTAGTGGTCGATAGGTTCTCTAAGATGGCTCACTTCATCCCCTGTTCCCAGACCTTTGATGCATCTAGAGTAGCCAAGCTTTTTTTAGATCATGTGGTTAGACTCCATGGCCTACCCAAGACCATCATATCTAATAAGGATATTAGGTTCACCAGTTATTTCTGGAAAACCCTGTGGCACCTGTTAGGGACCAAGCTTAAGTTTTCTATAGCCTACCACCCTCAAACAGATGGCCAAACTGAAGTGGTGAATCATAGTTTAGGAAACCTCCTTAGATGCCTGATAGGTGAACATATTGGAACTTGGGATCTATTATTGCCTAGAGCAGAGTTTGCCTACAATAGTTCAATAAATAGGACAACGGGTAAGAGTCCTTTTGAGATAGTCCATGGGTACAAGCCTAATCGTCCCATTGATCTGATTCCTTTACCTATTTATGCACGAGTCTCAGAGTCTGCAGAGTCATTCGCACAGCATATTAGAGACTTGTACAAGGACATTAGCCAAAAGATTAACCTAAGCAATGAAACTTATAAAAATTGGTTAATTCCCAAAGAAGGATCAAGGAATTTGATGTAGGGGATTTTGTCATGATTAGGCTTAGGCTTGAGCGGTTCTGACCCGGGACCATTAAGAAGCTTCATGCTCGTGGAGCCAGACCTTTTAAAGTGTTAAAGAAGGTTGGATCAAATGCCTATGTGTTAGACTTGCCTTCGGATATGGGCATTAGTTCTACCTTCAATATTACAGACCTGGTTGAGTACAGATAACCGACAGCGATACCCAGTGAGACTTCTGGACCTATCCCTTCTATTGAGAGTGACCCTTACCCAGAGTGTCCACCAATTAATTGGCCTGAGAGAGGAGAATGGATTGAGCATATCCTAGATGATCAAGCCATTATAACCCGGGGCTATGGCTATCAACGCTTCCTGGTCCAATGGCAAGGCCGATCAGAGTCGGACGATTCATGGATTTCTCAAGAGGACTTGCAATGCCTCGACCCAGACATTCTCGAGAGATATGTGAGCCAGCCTGATCTGCACTCGATAGGGTCGAGTTCCTCCCATCTTGGGAGAATTGGTGCGGATACCAGAGGCACCAGAATAAGACAGAGGCTTCTCAACACTCTATGGATCACTTAGCTACTTTCAAGACCATTGTAATAAAGCTTAGTTCATCTAAGTTGTCTTTATTTGAGTCTTGTATTAGTCAGCTCATGTTGAGCTAGTCCAATCCAGTGCTAGTCAGCTCATGTTGAGCTAATTTTATTTTTTCTGAGTCCTGTCCAAACACACTGAAGACTCAAGACCACATCATACAAGTGAAGACCAAGTCTAATCAAATTTAAGACATGGAAGAATATCCCAAGTCCAACCCAGCTTGAAGATTTGAAGATCCCAGGAGGAGAAATCAGAACCCTGAAGCCCTGGACCAGCTGGAAGCTAAATTAGACCAACCCAAGCCCAGGAGGGAGCTAGGGCGCCAAGAGCTTATGGTGACCACCCTTGGTCGGCCACTTAGAGTCACCCTCTTGGCTGACCAAGGCAAGGAGGAAAGGAGAATTTTTAGGGATTTTTTCTACCTAATGTTTCCTATTTTTCTAGCTACGGTTTGGGTGGGAAAAGATCTTATGTAATTACTTTTGTATCCTTACTTGGAGCCCAAGACTATGGGTCTATTTAAAGGACCCTAGTCTCTTGTATAAGAGTTAACTTTTGATATATGAATGATAATTGAGTTTTCTACAACTACTGTGTGCTACCCTGTTGTGTGCTTAAGGGGTTCATTGGTGTCTTCTTCTTCCCGGTGTTGCAACTGATTCCAGCCTTCCTCCAAGCTTCCTCTTCCCATGCCCTTGCTGCCTTTTTGAGTTTTTTCTTTTGTTTGTAACCTTGCTTTCTCACCCTTGATGGTTGTTTGCAGGTCCTCGAGTTCCTACGAATCCATCGACTCCAACCGGGCCGCAATTGGACCACCAAGTAGAAAGTCGGGAATTCTCGGGTCTCTAGCTTGGTTTTCCAGGCCGCATCCATCGAGGATGAGTGATTTCTTCACTGCGATCTTCACCAGGTGCATCAGACATTACCAGGTACACCCCCTCTACCACCAGTAGTTTTATTGTAGGAGAACTAGCCCTAACCGAGGCTTCTCAGCCCCGACGATCCCTTTTTACTTTTTTTCTAGGTCCTGATCTGCATGCGTAGCTTTTAAAATTCATATAGAATTATCTACATCATATTTTGATCTGATATTCGAGATTTAACCACCTCATCTAAGCCATAAAATACAAAAAAATAATCGCATGCATATTAGTCCCACATCAATCTAGAGACCACCTGCTGGCCCTTTCCCATGCCGGCGGAAGGTATTGAAGCCCTGGAAGGAGGATGGAGAGGCTCCGGCGTTCCTTTCAAAGTTAGACTCCGTTTCTTCTTTAAAATTGGAATCAAATTCATGACCAAGGAAGGGGACAGAAGGCCTGATATTTTCCAAGCCCTTCAAATTGAAGTACTTGAAAGACTTGTCCCTATGCTCTAGGAACCCCCGGTGGTACGAATCCAGGACCGCCTCCGCAACTTCATCCTTGTAGGCGAAAGAAGCCATGAAGTCCGAGATGGCCTCGACCACCTTCTTCCTAGCCTCCTTCACCTCTACAGCGGCTACCTCGACTCGCACCTTGGCCTCCACCAGGCAGGCCTCCAAGACCTGGATCTTCCTCTCTAGGCGAGCAATAACCCTTTGCGGGTCATCATCGTCACCCCTCCAGGGAGCCTTAGAACTAGGCTCACCCTCAGTTAATGAATCGGAGGCCCTCTTCATTGCCATTCTTGAGATTAAAAATGCTGAACTTCATTCTATTTGTATGCTAAGGAAAGGAGGGCAATTTCCAAATGAGGAGTCTGAAATTTCAATGGCCTATGATAGGGAGAGATAAGGTCCTATTTAAGAAGATCCTACACCCACGAACAGCCACAGGGAAACATGCTCCGTGCCTTTTCCCAGACACACCGAAGGGTGCCATGTGTTGAGACAATGCCTCGAAATCCAGGTGGCCGCCTGGGAATGCCATGATCACCAATAACTATTCTTGGGGATGGAGACCGGCGGTGCATCGAACCCAAAATTATCTCCCTCGAACGGTTACCATATTAATGGCCTTCTCTTAAAAAGGGAAGATATGGCGGCACCCGGGATGCATGGGGATGCGACCATTCGAATATTTATGCGTTCGACATGGGCAACAAAGATCATGCTCAATGTTCCACAATCGATGGCCGATGGAAAGATGACACCTATCTGCCGCATCCTTTCCAAGGTAGAAGGAATGATTATGGTGAGTAACTAGCATCAACCAAGCCTAATCGAGGTTAACCATCGACAACGGCGTTCCAATATTACTTCAGAATTCATCTTCGGCTCTGACCTCAAATCAAATAGTCTTTGACTTACCCATCAACCAAAAAGAATCAATCCGAAAGGAACCAATTTGAAAAAAATTTAGTTTCTTATTTCGATGATGAAGAACTTCATCCAAAAAGAGGATATCACAAATAGCCAAAAAAAGAATAAATTGCAATAGAATTATGTCTTGTCAGCCTCTTAGGTAGTCAAAATAGGAGTAAGGGTCGACGCTTCCTTGAGCTGGGCCCTGGAGGCTACAGATCTATCCTTCAGAATGGTAAGCAAGGAGAAGTCCATGCCGGGGTAAATTTCCTTAATTTTACCCAGATAGTCGGCATAACCTGAGGAATATCCTTCCGACGCCGCTTTCTTGTCTCGTCTCTGAAAGCCTGGGAAGCCTTGTAAGCTTCAACAGCCCTCAAAGACCTCTCTTCAGCCTTTGTAGCCCTTTGGATGGCTGACAAAAGGCTTGTCTTCAGCTCCCCAACCCTCCTCTCCGATTCGACTAGACGAGACTTCGGCTCTTCAGCATCTCGTGATACCTCCCTCAGTAACAGTTCAAGAGAGACAACTTTCCTTCTCTCCTATGCAATGATCGACACCTCGGTCTCTTGTGCCTGAATGATACCTATCTGCCTATTCAAGACATCATTCGAGGTGACGGCCTTGTCCCTCTCTTCTTCTGCAGCAGCCCGAAGCTTCTCGGTGGCATCTTTTTCAGCTACAGCTAAGGCCACCCAGCTTCAGAGGCCTTCAATATAGCTGACAGATTCGCGAGCATCTTTCTCCAATAAAGAAAGGTTGCGAGAAATCTGCAGAACAAGGAGTGCCTACAAAGTCAGTTCGATCAACGAATGTGAATAAGCAACATACACTACGAAAAGCCACCTGCTGTATTCCAAGGAAAAGGGTAGGAAGGGGATCCCCAGATTCCTGCTTCTTGGTTCCTGTCACAGGGGTATCGCACCCCACCGGCCCCTTTTCTCCTACAATCAGAGCCACTAGCTTGGCACCTTCAGCTTGAGGGGAACCCTACCGACATCTCATGGACTCGATCACATGGATGGTCCAGCCGACATGGCCTTCCTAAAAAAACTAGTTCCTCCCTTGAAGAAGAATCTACCTCGATAGGATCATTGCTCTTGGCCTTGGTGCACGGTAACACCAGCACATATCTTCGCCTTCGATCAGATCTCCTCACCAGGAAACCTCTCATTGGTTTCCCCTTGGCTGCTCACCTAAGCAATGCAAGATTTGGCCTCATGGTGCAACAAGCCCTCAAAGCAACACGAGGGCAAGGGAACAGGAATGGTGTTAGAGATGGTGCTGCCAAGTGTGACTGACAGCTAATCCAGGGAAATTCCTTTCCTTATATCGAGACTGGTGAAATTCAAAAGCCCTCATTCGCAACAGCTCCTTAGGCGCAGACACCCTAATGGATCAGGGCCTCAACTACTATTCTAGGGGGGACCACCAAAAGGCTGTAGCCATGATGATCCCTATTCCCACGCACAGTCACCATGGACTCGATCACCACTACCTTTCCAAGCGACGACATGATGGTCGCCATCCCCTCCCCGGTAAATCGGTAAGTAAAAGGTTTCTTTTATATAGAAACTTTCTTATCTATTTTGCAACCCAAAAGGAGAAGCTCTCATTCGCAAGAAAAGACTCCGTAAAGGACAATGTGATTCAAGTCATCACCAAAACCAAGGAAAAGCTACTTCTTAATTCAGAAAACTTTGTCAATTACATGCCAGAGAAGAAAAAAGAAGAAATACAATGCCTAGAGTCACACAAATCCCTAAGGATCGGCTGGGAGAGATCCAGCATCACAAGATTGGAGCAACCTATCAATTTGCATGGAAAGGGTTTCCTCGACTTGGGCTGGATCCAGAGAGCCTTCAACTTGGACCCCCTCCTTGCCTGGATACCCTCTTCGATTTGGGCTCCCTCTTCGGCCTGAACTCCCTCTTCGACCTGGACCAAAATTACACCTAGGTCCATGGCTACGATAGGGATTTCTTCCCTCAGGCTTGGTGTCTCTTCAGCCTCTTCGACCTGGACCAGAATTATACCCGAGTCCTCGACTATGATTGGGGTTTCCCCTCTCGGGCTTAGCATCTCTTCAACCTCCTCCATGGCCTCATTTTCCTCTTCTTCTTCCTCCACTATGTTGAAAGCAGGGATGCCGGAGAGATCGAGATCAGGGAAGACCATACTGATCTTGGTGAGTCCATCATTGAAGCCATGCTGATAGCTGTATAAAGTCACTTCATTCATTTCCTCCTGGAATTGTGAAGACTTTCTAAAATCCGCAACAACTCTAGCCACCAGTTCTTTCATGGCTTCAGATTCCCTCTTGGCTGCTTTGGACTCCCTCTTGGCTGCTTTGGACTCCAAGGCTGCCTCTTTGGCTCTTAAGGATGCCTTTCTGGCTCTCAAAGATGCCTCTTCGGCCCTCTTGGTCGCTTCCTTGGTCACCTTGGTCTGGTCTCCGATCCTCTCCTAATTCTCCTTGGCAGATTGTTCCAAGGAGTCAATCTATTTTCTATTCTTCCTCAACTCCGCCCCTTACTCTGCAACCATCGAGTGGGCGTTCTTCAATTCGCCCCTCAGGCCATGAACTTCAGCATCCATGCGAGCAAGCTAATTCTCCATGGATTGCTTTAGTTCTTTGGCCATCTCTTTTTTGGCCCTGGCCAAGTGGAGCTCCTCCTTCAAGCCATGAATGAGGCTATCAATGCTCCCCAGGTCCTCCTCCATGAAAGTGATATCATAAACCAGCTACACCAATGAAACAAGGTGTAAGATCAATCACAAGCTGGATAACCCATCAGGCCAGAAGGGGAGGGTAAAGATCCTACCTATTGCAGGATAGAATAGGCAAAATCAGATACCCTAGCCAGGCTTCGACCTTGAACCACTGCCAAATCATGAGGTAGCAGAGTATCCTTCAGTGCCCGCCTAGCCACTAAAGGGACCAAGAGACCCCTCATGGGGGAAAGCCCCATAGAGTCAACGAGATGGCTCCCGATTGGAGAAGCCTCCCAAACGGACTCCTCCTCGACTTTCGGTGCCTTGCCTCTATCCACTGCAAGGGGGCAAGGCAGCGGCACATCGACCACCGGACATGGACTCTCGCTTATTTGAACTGGAGAAATGGCCATCGACATAGATTCAACTAGTTGAGGCCCTGGTGGGGCCTCCATCATCGATACCCCGTCTCCCCCAGAGGTTCCTCTAGAGGATGAGGTGCTCCTACTCCTCTCAGGTCATCCCCTCGGGCCTTCTTCTGGGCCTCTGACCTCGAAGGGGGAGCCTGAGCTATCCTCTTCTTGGAGGACTAGCATAGCCAGGCTAAGTTAGGCTTCATTTCATCGCCTGCAAACAGAAAGACCCCACTAAATCAACTGGACTATGAAAGAGGCAAAAGGAGGGGCAGAAACATCCACCATTTATACCTAGTGCAGGGAACTCACTAATCCCTGCGAGATGGAGATTCCACTCCTCCAACAGTTCACGGATGGGAACGGCCTCCAAACCCATCAGTAAATCATAATCATACTGATCAACCACCAAAACCTTCTTCCCATCATTGATAACAAGACGTTGCTCCTTCCACTCGCTACTGAAACCCATGGTTTGGTAGATGAAACAGAAACAAAATTGGGTTTCCACCCATGGATGGCACTAGGCATGTCCTTAATGATCTTGTGATCAGGCCGAGGACCGATCACCCACCATCCGCGACCGTGGAAATCCCTCTTGAGAACAAAGAGAGTAGTAAACAAATTGGTCCTATGATTCATATTAGCTCTGTGGCATCGAACCAAAAACCCATAAATATTCCAAATATTGTTCAGAGTCAACTGCACAGGCACTAGTTGGTACATGTGAAAAATCTTGATGAAAAAATGATGCAGAGGAAATTGAAGACCTGCCTTTAAATGGTCTTCGTATATGGACAAGCACCTGATGGGAGGTTTGTTTACCCGCTCTTCAGATGTGGAAGGTAATAAAGGAAACCCTTCGGGAACGTGATAACGTTCTCGAAGGTGGGTGACCCTTCCCAATGAGATGGAGCTGGGAACTAACTCCGGACTCACTACCTCCTTGGCCCCAGAGGGCCCAACTGTTTCCCCTTGACTCCCTACGGTCTCAACCATGACAAAAGAATGAAGCAAAGAAAAAAAAGGAAGATTTTACCTACGAAAGCGATGGATGGCCAAGAATAGGGAAAGCTAGGCCAAAATAAAAAGTATGCAAGGTTGAAGAAGCTTCCTCAGCCAGACTTTTTCCTTCTCATAAAGGATAGGTAGGCTCTAAGGTGACATCTCGATAAACGAAACCATCTCCCCAAATCTACCATGAATGCTCGAGATGGATGCGCAATCCCAAAACAGTCCTAAACTGATTTGATGCGGGATGGATCGAAGGTCATACTCCACACAAATCAATGGCTAAGGTGAAGTGCACTTCTAATCCGAAGGACAGGAAGAGGCCACAACCGTCGCTCTAATCCCAACCAGAAGATCGGCTGAACCATCGTATAATGGAAAAAGGAGAGATAATCCCTGATCCACCTGCTCCTTTTTCACACCCCAATTAGGGGATGATAGCTATCCGGCACCTGATCCTTGAATCAGCTGGCAGTTATGGCAGACGATTCAATCAGGGATTTCGTAATCATCTACCGCACCATTCTCCAGGAGAAAATGACAAACTAGTGATACTCTCACTCTTTGAGGCAAATCATCGCTTCAAAAATTGATAATGGGGGGAAACTGTTGGGATATGTTAGTTTAGTCACAAACCAGCCACCGATTCGACCAACCAAGGATATTTCTCCCGAACCATGCATTTTAAACCACAGCAACCAGAGAAAACCAAACGATTGATAGACCAGCCGAATCCAAAGACTTAAGACACAACCTTCGGCCAGCACTGAAGATGCAGTCTTCGGCCTACGATGAACACTGAGTCTTTGACCCATGCTGAAGTATAATCTCCAAACTATCTCGAAAGAGTCCAAAGATGAAGACATTCCTCCAATTTGACTACAGATATTTTTCCAAGAAGGAAGCCTGAAGATGGATCCCCGACCTGCCTCAGGTCTCCATGAATGCGACAAATAATGGTTATCATCAACTACCTCCAGAGCACAATCATGGCACGTAACTCCGACGGCAACGCCTCCGGCCTGGCTAAAACCGTCTAGTATCCATCCATAATTATGAATTGAGGGAAAGGAATTAACTTCCCCATCGTAATCGCAGGAGGGAGAATGGAACTGCAGGTCGGACAACTTATTATAAATACCGGTAAGAGGGGATGCTCCAGGTAAGGTACAAGATATCCCTGAAAATCATGGAGTCTTTCCTTCTCTATTTATCCTCCTCAGAATCTTTCCCATTCTATGGCTGGAGCCCACCTCTGACTTAGGCATCGGAGTGTCCCCCGCCGGAGCAACTCCGGCCAGAGATTTGTTTTGCAAGTGAACTAGAGAGCAGGCCTGCGATCTAGTAGCTCCGACCGGTCAGAACAGGGACTCTACGCCAATAGAACCCAACTTAGCCATTAGTCCCTAAGGATTTGATACCTAATCTCACACTATTCTACATAATTGTTGAGTCAGAGTAATTTTTATCTTTGGTGCTTGTGACTACATCAGATAGGATGCTACCCAAATAGTAGTCCCATTCATCTAATGATAGATGTGCTCGGCTAGGAAGGAGGTCCCATTAATCATCATCCACCAAATGCCCCATAGGGGATGGTGAGAATTGAAACTCCTACCCTGCATTTAGATCCACAATCATTGTGGCTGAGTCACCCTCTACAAGTATGGAATGGGCTTCGAGGACCTGGTGGCCATATGTCATGCCCGCCTACATATGCTTGCCCCAAGTGGCCCTTAGCTTCACCTTAAGAATCATTGCATCAAAGATTGTGGATTCACCTATTGCTATGAACATTGAGTTCAGGTCATGGATCATAAAGCTCACCCCATCTCTGTTGCCCCCACTCACACACCTACCATTGAAGTTGACCTTGAGAAAGCTTAGGGGCAGGGCTCCCAAGTGAAGAACACCATCTAGGTTGCTACAATAGCAAAAGGGGAGTCCCAGGTGTCTTAACCCATCAAAGGTACTTTAATAGCCTATGACTGTAAGATCTCATTAGACTAAATCAATGCCCTCTCCAAGGTAAATCTTAGTGACTAATTGTGTCCTTCAAAGATCCAGGCATTCTTGGCAAGCCAGATATGATATGCAATGTAGGGCCCATTAATGGTTCCAAGTCTAGAAGAATATCTAGTAGCCCTATCCCTTAGATGCTAAATGAAGGTGGTGGGGCCACCAGGATCCGACACAGATTACCGGATCCTATCTAGTTTACTGATTAGGATTTTGAGCCTTTGTCTATGTATCAAATTTTGTAATCAAGTAAGATTGAGTCCTGTAATAGTTGAGACAAGTGCCCAAGTTGGTTTGTCTCAACCCTAGTCCAGTTCAGTTGAGTCCCATTGAGTCTTGTACATTTGTATTAGTCCAGTACCAGTCCAATTTTGTACAAGAGAAGAGGATACCCAATTTTGGAGTTCTACCAGGCTTCATCTAGGAGTTAGAGGCCCTCATATCAGCCATAATGGGCCTTTGCTTGCCTTCCCAAATGTTTTGATGCCCCAGATGCCAAGTTCCTTCCAGATGCCTAGAGAATATTCCAAGGACCAAGGCGCCCTATGATTCCAGGAATATACCAAGCACCCCAGCCCAAGAGTCTCTCAAGCCCAGAAGTCCAGTAAGAGGAGGCATCCCAGGATTTTCTCCAAGTCCATATGAAGATTTCAAGAACCAAGATACCCAGGGAATAATCTAGGCACCCCAGCCCAGGGTTTCACCTGGAGACCCATGTGCCCAAGCCCTTTGGAGGCTGCCCAAGCCCAATGGAGGATGCCCCTTGCTGCCCTAAAAACCAAGCCAAAGCCATCTTGGCATCCAAGCCCAAAGAAAGCTCTTTGACCAAGTCAAATGAGAAGAGAAAGCCAATTAGAACAAGGAGAACAAGTTTTAATTTCATTCAAAGTGTATACTCCTAATTCTAAACTCCTTTGTAATTCCTCTCCCACTCTAATTTATAATTCTATCCTAACAAGGAGAGGACATGGAAAACTCTATAAATACCCTACACCTCTTCCTCTTATAAGTAACTCTTTTCATGAATGAACCCTGCTGAAATTTAGTTTAAGGTGTTCAATTGTGTTCTTGTGATTGAGGTGTGTGAGTGCTACTAAGTGTGCCCTAGTTCTTCCAAGCCTTGACCGACCAAAGCATCAGCATTCAAACCCTAATCCATCCTAAGGAAGAGAGCCCTAGCCATTCTTCAACCTGAGTCTTCTTCCACCTCCAGCCGCCAGCAACAGAAACCCTGATCCTCTTTTCCCAAACCCTAGTTCTTCTTTTTTGATTTTTTATTTGTTCTCTTGCTAACCTCTAATGCTTGTAGGATCCCCGAGGTATTCATCTCCAAGGAGGAGGCCCTCTTTGCCTCTAGGATTGATCCCAGATAGCTACCTGAACCGAAGAATCGAAGGCTTGTCTTCTGGGCGATAATCCCGAGTGCTGTGTGACCCCGGCTTCGAGTAGATTTTTAAATCGGTGCTGGGTAAAATCCTTCCCCCTCCTAACTTCTAATTTGTTGAAGGTATGCTATCCTAACCGAGGGTTTCTCAATCTCGAAGATTCTTTCTTTTATTATTTTGCAGGAGTTCTTTGCCGGTATGATGTTTCTTTTTGTTACTAGTTTTCCTCCTCATCTTTACTTGATTTTGGATCATTAGCCTGCAAATTAAAATTCTAAAAAAATTACAAAAAAATTAGTTTTTATTTTTTTGTAATCATGGTAGTCCTAGGATAATCTCGCATCAGTTTGGTATCAGATCTAGTTTAGGATAGTTGCATCTTCATCAAAAAACACCAAGAAAATTTCATCTCTGATTTTCTGCATCCTATCTTCTACATTAGGGGTCTAGGTTTTGATCAATTTTGTCCATCTAGGCATTTTATTTTGCTCTTGAATTTGCACGACATGTCTTTGTTTTTTCTTAATAATTTTCATAATTTTTAATTATTTTTACAGAAACTAAAAGGTCCTAAAATTTAGCATCTTAGAAACCCTAACCGAATTCCTAAGATTTCTGTACATAATCTGAAAACCCTATGAGTTGCATCATCATCTAATTTTTGTTTTGTATAAAATATGGTACGGATCATCATCACCGTCCATCCTCTATTATGTAATTTTTTTCTACATTAAAAGCTATGTCAAATTCTGCATCACACCGAACCCTAATTTTCTGATTCTGTGATTTCTGCATACCTGACTGAACCTAACCTAATCAACTGCCAAACCCCTCAAATCCTGAGCCAAATTCTGTTTACTAATTTAATCAACTTAAACCTAACTTTCCATCTCATATAAAGATAAAAAAAAATATTTTTCTGATTGTTGTTAGATTGCAACAGGACCATTGAATGTTCATCATCTTCTTAAACTAATCTTAAGGGCATTTCTCTATCTCAGATCAGGGTAAGAGGTCATTACCTGTCATGGGCCCAAAACAACCACCATCATCAGAAACCAAGCCTTAATTAAAATTAATTAGACTTAATTTTCTCTAAAGAGCTAGGTGATACCAACAGGTCGGGTTCGAATTGTGTGGGTAAACTAGTGCACTCAATTCTCCAACTATTACTGGAAACTGGTGTCTAAGGCTGGGGGTCCAAAGTCAAACGACCTAAGTGGTGTTGTGGTTCTTTAATTGGGTCCCTGTGAAAGCAAGGGGGGCCCCCACACTCCCATCCCTACCTGGCCAGTGGAAGGATTAGTTGTTGAGTTGGGTGTAAGTTGAGTCGACCCACTCAATTTTGGCTCTAGGTCTAGCAAACCCTAGAACATACTGATCCTTGCATGCTTGACTGCACCATCCACTTTGAGTGATTGATTGCATGACCACTCGGTTAGGAACCAAATATCAACAGTCTAAGCCCCAACCTAGCTCAGCCATGGAACCCAACTTTGAGATCTTCATGAAAGCCATGACTGAACGATTTGACCAGATGAACCGACTGAATGCCCAATCCACTGCCCAATTAACCACCCAGATTAACCAGTCCAATACCCAATCCCAAACCAATTTGCCCAATTGACCTCCCAGATAAACCAAATAACCCAATCAAATACCCAAGCAACCACTAGGCTTGACCATTTAACCAATAGGCTTAATCAAGTAGAGGATTGATTAGGTACCATAGAACGAACCCAAGAGTCCAACGCTGAACCTGATCCTGATTCACCCTGTTCCAACTCTCATAACCCTAGGGGAGTCCAAAATCAAGATCAATTTATGGAACCCAACCCTAGGAGAACCCAAAACCAGGACCAATTTATGGAACCCAATCCTAGGAGAGTGCAATACCAAGAACCACATCAGGAACCCAACCCTAGGAGAGTCCACTACCAGGAACCATATCAGGAACCTAACCCTAGGAGAGTTCAACATCATGATCCATATCAGGAACCCAACCCTAGGAGAGTCCAAGACCTTGACCCTATCTAGGAACCCAATCGTAGAAGGCCCCACCATGAAGTCTGTGATAAAGATGAGAGGGCCATGAGAAGCATTAGGGTAGAGGCACCCACCTTTGATGGTATTCTAGAACCAAAGGTCTATGTAGACTAGGTAGGAGACATGGAATATTATTTTGAATGGTATGACATGAGTGAGAAGATGAAGTACAAATTTGCAAAGATGAGGTTGATTCGTCAAGCTAGGCTACATTGGGCTAACCTTGAACGTACTAGGAGACAACAAGAACTTCCTCCCATAACCACCTGGCAAGACATGAAATTGAAACTTAAGGAGAAGTATCTTCCTGAATCCTACAACCAGAAATTCCTAGACCAATGGAATAAGCTACATCAAGGGAATAGGTATGTATCAAAGTACATCGCCCAGTTTGATGATTTCACAGTTAGGTGCAATGAACCTGAGTCTCTAGCTCAAACCCTGCTTAGGTTCAAAATTGGATTACATGAAGACATTCAATGAGAGCTATACATGAGGGAGGTCACCAATTTGGATCAAGCATACTAGAAAGCTAGACATTATGAACAATTCCAAAAGGGACCTACGTATCAATGATCTGAACCTATTATGACCAATACCTCATTCCCAAAACCAAACCCAAACTAGGTGTACCAAGGTCGACCAAACCCTAATCCCAACCTAATCAGATTTAACTCCAACCCAGTTAGGTCAAACCCAAATCCAGTCTGACCCAATCCTAACCCAATTCGATCCAATCCCAACCCAGCCCATCCCAACCCTAACCCGAGTCCGAGTCAATCCAGTTCAAGTAATTCTACACCAGTTAGAATCGATAAGGGTAAGGCACCAGCATTTCAGAAAGTCCCAAGCCCCAGCCCCAATGCCTATTTTAAATACAACAAGGTAGGTCACTATGCTAGCCAGTGTCCCACCAGATCGTTACACATAGAGGAGCTTAAGGAGGAAGAGCCTGAACCCAATGTTGAAGAAGAAGAAGAAGTTTATGAAGCTGAGGCGACTTGATTGAGGCATATGAAGGAGATGAGGAGGAATTTAATCAGTCTAACCTAGTAGGGGTAGTTAGATGCATCCTGACCCAAACCCAAACTGAGGAAGATTGGTGTTGGACTAGTATCCTACAAACCTTTATGAAAATTGGGGATAAGGTATGCAAGATTATAATAGATAGTGAGAGTTGTGTCAATGCTATTCTGCTGATATAGTTAGATCTTTAGGATTGACCCTAGTTTCCCATCTTAGCTCCTATAAAGTCTTATGGATAGACTCCACATCCATTCCAATCAAGTCTAGGTGCCAAATCTTGATTAAATTGCAATCATATAAGGAGAAGATTTGGTGTGATATCCTACTCATAAGATCCAGTAGCATCATCTTAGGTCGAACATGGCTCTACGATCATGATGCAGCCCTATCTGGTCAAACCAATACCTGTACTTTTAGTCATCATGGGAAGAAATTTGTGATTCACCCGACTCAGCCCAAAGAATTGATTAGGAGAAATTCTAGTAGCCTTAAGGAGAAGAAATCAGGAATTAATCTAATTAAGGCTAAGGAATTAGAGGAAGAAACTTCTGAACCCATTGAGGAACCAAAGGAAATGATCCTAAACCCACTATAGTAATTGAAGAACAAGTGACTGAGCCAGGATCGAATATTATAGATGAAATTGAGGGTTCACAAGAGTTGTTCATAGAGGAAATCTAGGTACAAGTCCCTAAGGAACAACCCCAGGAAGTAGATGTGGTGGGGACACCTGAGGCACCAGAATAAGACAGAGGCTTTTTCAACCCTCTGTAAATTGATCAATAATTTATGAGTCCATCTATAATAAGAGCTTAGCTCATCTGAGTCTATTTTAGTTTTTATTTGGGTATTTTTAGTTGTTATTTCAGTTCTGTACTAGTCAGCTCATGTTGAGCTAGTTCAGTCCAATGCTAGTCAGCTCATGTTGAGCTAATTTTATTTTTTTGAGTCCTGTCCAAGCATACTGAAGACTCAAGACTATATCATACAAGTGAAGACCAAGTCCAACTAGATTGAAGACATGGAAGTATAGCCCAAGTCCAACCCAGCTTGAAGATTTGAAGACCCCAGGAGGAAAATTCAGAAAACCCTGATTTCTTGCATATGCCCTCCAGATGCCCAGATTCCCTTCCAGATGCCAAAATATATTCATATACCAAGGCATCCATGATTTTAGAGGTCCATCTACATCCTAACCCAATGAAATCAAGCCCAGGTGCCAAGCCCAAGCCCCTAAGAAGCAAGATACCAGGGAATATTCCTGCTACCTGGCTACCAGGCCACCCCAGCTTCCAGAGGCCCAAACCCATGCACCCGGGCCCCTTTGGGCCGGCCCCTTGCTGCTCCTAGAAGCCCAACACGCCCCCCTAGGCGTCCTTGGAGTGTTGACCAAGTCAAGAGAATTTTTAGGGATTTTTCTATCTAATATTTCCTTATTTTCTAGCTAGGGTTTGAGAGGGAAAAGGATTCTTATGTAAAGACTTATGTACCCTTACTTGGAGCCCAAGGTTAAGGGTCTATTTAAGGGACCCTAGCCTCTTGTATGAGGAGAATTTTTGATGAATGAAAACCTTGAGTTCTTTTATTGAGTTGTGTGATACCCTGCTGTGTGCATAAAGGGGTTTGCGAGAGTTCTTCTTCCCAGTGCTGCAATCATCTTCCTGCTACCAACAAGCATCTCAGATCCCTGGACGCCCACTCCAAAAGAAGCCTTCTCTTGCTGTTTTTCCTTTGTTTTCTTGTTCCTTTGTGAGTTTTCTAACCCCTGACAGGTCGTTTGCAGGTCCCCGAGTTCCTACGAATCCAACGACTCCAGCCAAGCCTCAATCGGATCACCGAGCAGAAAGTCGGGTATCCGTGGGTCTTTGGCTCGATTTTCCAGGCCGCATCCGTCGAGGAATGAGAGACCCTTTTGCTGCGATCTTCACAGACGTTGTCAGGTACACCCCTCTACCTCCAGTAGTTTTATTGTAGGAGAACTTGCCCTAACCGAGGCTTCTCAGCCCCGGCGATCCTTCTTTTCTACTTTTCTAGGTCCTAATCTACATGCTGATCTTCTAAAATTCATATAAAGTTTCCTACAACTTATTTTAATCTAAAATTCGGGAATTAATCACTCAACCCTACATATAAAACATATAAAAAAAATTGCATGCAAATTAATTCCCCATCAAGATGTGGGTAGTCAAATAATATATAGTTTTGAGTCCAACAAATTCACAGACCTACTTCATCTGTCTACACCTACACTGACCTCTACACAGCATTTGCATCAGGAAATTAGTCTAAAGATGAACATAAGTAATGCACCCTATAAAAACTTAGCTAATTCCCGAAAATAAGCTAAAGAATTTTCTACAGGAGATTATGTGATGATCAAGCTTAGGCCTGAGCGGTTCCCTCCAGGGACCGTAAAGAAATTTCATGCTCGCAAAGCTGGACCATTCAAAATAATAGAGAGAGTTGGATCCGATGCCTATGTGCTCGAGTTGCCACCCGAATTAGGTATTAATTCCACCTTCAATACTTCAGAACTAATGGAGTTTCAGGAGCCAACAATGATACCTAGCGAGCTCTTTGAACCTCTCCCTTCCATTGAGAGAGAACCCACCACAAAGAGTCCACTTACAATCTAGCCTATTAGTGAGGAAAGGATTGAGCGCATCCTGGATGATCGAGCCATCAGTACCCGAACAAATGGCTATCCACGGTATTCGATCTGATGGCAAGGTCAGCCAAAATTCAAGGACTCATGGATCACCCATGAGGATCTACAGCGCCTCAACCCAGACCTTCCTGAGCCATATGAGAGCCACATTGACCCATACTCGACGAGGTCAAGTTCCTCCAGCCATGGGAGAATTGGTGGGGGCACCAGTATCCGACATAGATTACTGGGCCCTATCTGGTTTACTGATTAGGGTTTTAAGCCCTTGCCTATGTGCCAAATTTTGTAATCAAGTAAGATTGAGTCCTGTAATAAGTTGAGACAAAATGTCCAAGTTGGTTTGTCTCAACCCTAGTCCAGTTCAATTGAGTCCCATTGAGTCCTATACATTTGTATTAGTCCAGTACCGGTCCAATTTTGTACAAGAGAAAAGAATACCAAGTTTTGGAGTTCTACCGGCTTCATCCAGGAGTTAGAAGCCCTTACACTACCATAATGGGCCTTTGCTTGCCGCCCCAGATGTTTTGATGCCCCAGATGCCAAGATTCCTTTCAGATGCCCAGAGAATATTCCAAGGACCAAGGTGCCCCATGATTCCAGGAATATACCATGCACCCCGCCAAAGAGTATTTCAAGCCTAGAAGTCCAATAAGAGGAGGTGTCCCAGGATTTTTCCCAATCCCGTATGAAGATTTTAAGAACCAAGATATCCATGGAATAATCTAGGCACCCCAGCCCAGGGTTTCAAGCCCACCTGGAGGCCCATGCGCCCAAGCCATTTGGAGGCCACCTAAGCCCAATGGAGGACACCCCTTGTTGCCCTAAAGTCCAAGCCCAAGCCATCTTGGCATCCAAGCCCAAAGAAAGCTCTTTAACTAAGTCAAATGAAGAGAGAATCCAATTAGAACAAGGAGAACAAGTTTTAATTTCATTCAAAGTGTATACTCCTAATTCTAAACCCCTTTGTAATCCCTCTCCCACTCTACTTTGTAATTCTATCCTAACAAGGAGAAGACATGGGAAAACTCTATAAATACCCCTCCCCTACCCCTCTTGTAAGTAACTCTTTTTATGAATGAAACCCTACTGAAATCTAGTTCAATTGTGTTCAATTATGTTCTTGCGATTGAGGTGTATGAGGCTACTAAGTGTGCCCTAGTTCTTCCAAGCCTTGACCAATCGAAGCATCGCATTCAAACTCTAATCCATCCTAAGGAAGAGAGCCCTAGCCATTCTTCAGCCTGAGTCTTCTTCGACCTCCAACCGCCAGCAACAGTGGTGGGGACATCAGGATCAGACACAGATCCCTGGATCCCATATCGTTTAATTAGTCATGTGTCAAAGTTTTGAAAACTTTGTAATCAATTAAGATTGAGTCATGTAATAAGTTGAGGTTAGTTGATTTGTCTCAACCCTCAACCTAGTTAGTATTTTGAGTCCTGTACATCAATTATGAGTCCAGTATGAGCCCAATTTTTGTACAAGAGAGGAGGTCACCCTATTTTGGAGTTCCACCAGGCTACATCTAGGAGTCAGAAACTACTACATCAGTCCATTGGATCTTGTATGACAACCCAGGTCCAAGATGCTTCCAGAAATCCTGATTCTTTCCAGATGTCCTCCAGATTTCCAGATTCCTCCCCAGATGCCAAAGCATATTCCTAAACCAGGGCATCCATAATTCCAGAGGTCCACCTGCATCCCAACCCAAGGAAATCAAGCCCAGGTACCAAGCCCAAGCCCTAAAGAAGCAAGATTCCATGGAAATTCCTGCTACCAGGCTACCAGGCAACCCAAGCTTCCAGAGGCCCAAACCCATGCACCCAAGCCCCTTTAGGCCAGCCCCTTGCTACTCCTAGAGGACCAACATGCCACCCTAGGCATCCTTGAGGTGTTGACCAAGTCCAAGGGGTGTCCTTGAGTGAAATAGTCAAAGCATGAAGGGAGAAGGAGAAGACTAGGTCAAATCCTAACCTAGTTGGGACTTATGTTCCTAATTATTTTAAGATTTGTTTTTCTAACCTAGTTAGGAGAGGACATGTAACCCTAGTTAGAGGGCATGGGAACTCTATATATATCCCAACCCTCTCCCTCTTGTAATCAAATTTTATTCATAATATCAAAAACCTGGTGAATTTATTTTGAGCTTGCGAGCTTGTGTTACTTTATTTTTTTTGGTTCTTTGGTTTGTGTTTGTGTTTCCTTGCTGCCCTAGAATCCTTCCACACCCTAACTCACTGCCATCCAAGCCTTCACACATCCAAGAAGGAGTGCCCTAAGCTACCCAAGCAAGGAGATCTTCAACAAGCTTCAAACAGCCCAGCTTCTAAACCCTAACCTGATTCCTTCTAAACCGAGTTTCATTTCTTTTTCTTACTTGCTGTTTTTATTGATCCTTGACATTTTGTAGGATCCTCGAGATGTTTCACCTCCCTAGAGGAGACTTTCTTTGCATCCAGAACCATCCAAATCAGCCATCTAATCAAGGGAACCAAACTTCATCATCCAGACTCCAATCAGAGTGCTGTGCGATCTCTTCATCGGAAGTTCTTCAAATCACCGATTGGTAATATCCTTCCCTTCTTTTAATTTATGATTTAATGAAGATAAGCTATCCTAATTCAGGAGTTTCGCAATTCTCGGGCCCTGGAATTTATTATTTTGCATGAGTTTGCTTGCGATACGATGATTCTTTGCATTGTTATTCCTTATACTAGTTTTTACTTTATTTTAGGAATCTAGCCTGCAAATTAAATAATAAAAAAATATAAAAAAAATATTTTACTATTTTCTATGCATGTTTAGTAGTCTTAGAGTCATCTCGTATTAGTTTGGTATCAGAGCAGGTTTAGGATAGTTTTCTATTTGCTTTGCATTCTCAAACCCTAATTCAGCATTCTGTCCACTGCATTAGGTGCCTAGGTTTCATTTGATTTTGGCATCCTAAACATTTTATTTTTCTATGAAATTTGCACTGCATGTCTCCTGTTCTATCCTAGTAATTATAATAATTTTTAATTATTTTTATAGAAAACTAAAATCCTAAAAGTCAGCATCATAGGAACCCTAACAAAATCCTAAAGATTTCTGTAGTAGTCCAAACCCCTAAGATTTGCATCATCATTTGATTTTTTTTTGCATGAAATTTGGTAAGTAGAATCAACATCATCCATCCTCTTATCTATAATTTTTTTGACTTTTTTTTCATCGAAATCTATGTCAAATTCTGCATCGGTTGAAACCCTAATATCTTGAATTCTGCTATTTCTGCATTTTGACTCAACCTAACCAATCAACTTCCAAACCCCCCAATTCCAAGCCAAATTTTGTTTGCTAACCTCAATAAACTTAAACTTAACTTGACATCTCATTAATTAATTAAAAATTATTTTATTTTCTGATTGTTTTAGATTGCATCAGGACTATTGAATGTTCATCATCTTTTAATCTAATCATAAGGGCAATCAATATAATATCAGGGCAGGAGGTCATAACCTGTATTGGGCCCAAAACAACCATCCAGTATTTCCACACCCAAACCTTAATTAAAATTAATTAGACTTAATTTTTTTTAGTGGGCTAGGTGACACCCAACAGGTCGGGTCCGAACTGTATGGGACAACTAGTGCATTTAATCCTTTAGCTATTACTGAAAGCTAGTGTCTAAGGCTGGGGGTTCAAAGTCAAATGACCTAAATGGACTGGTGGTTTATAAATAGGATCCTGTGACAAGCAGGGGGAGCCTCCCACCACCCCACCCCCTACCTGGCAAGTGGAAAGATTAGCTGCTGGGTTATGTGTAAGTTGAGCTGACTCACCCAGTGTAAGTTGAGCCTACCATTCGGATTGCTTGATTGAGTGTATGACCAATAGATTAGGAACCCAATACCATAAGACTAAACCCCAAACCAACTCAGCCATGGATCCCAATTTTGAAGCCATCATGAACCAGCTTGCCCAGTTAACTACCCAAATTGGTGTGGGCACCAGGATCCAACAGAGGCTCCTCAACCCTCTGTGGATCTCAGATTAGGGTTCCCCTTTCTATGAGTCCTGTAATAAGGCCTTGAGCCCAAAAACATTGTTATAATTTCTTGTCAAAGTTGTTTAGTCCTGTACCTTGGCCAATTTGGGTCAAGTTAGGTCTTGAGTCCTGTATTTGTTCGAGTCTGAGTTTGGTCTGGGCCCAAGCACAATTGAAGTCAACCTGGTTTTCTTCACCAACTCAAGTTTTGGTGGGCCAACCCACCCCTTCTACTTGGGATAATGCCAACTCAGGTGCCACCTCAGCTACCTACGTGACGCCACATCAGCTGCCACTTGGGCATCCAAGAAGGGAAACAAAGTGGCCTCCTCTTGCTTTCCACATGCCTTGGACAACATCCCCCTTTTCCCTCCCCCACATCACACCTTGTTCTATCTAAAGAGGGCGTTGAAGATCCTTAAGGGAACCAAGCCTCAAAGCAAGCCTCCTCCCAAGTTTTCTTCCCAAAGTGATCTTGCAAGGAAGGAAGGTCAAAAGACACACTCCCCTCTTCAAGCACTCAACCATGCAATGCCCCATGGAGTTCTCCCTTGGTCGGCCAAGAATCATTCCTAGAAGATGGCATGAAGAGCCCAAGGGAACACATCCCTCCAAGCAAGCCATGCCCCACTCCTCTTCCCAAATTAAGCATGCTAAGGAAGGAAGTCAAGGGACCAATCCCCCCTCCAAGCCTTTGCTCATGCCATGCCCAACTCCAAATATTTGGTCGGCCAAAGAAATAGGGATGTGGAAAATTTTTGGCGCCACCATGAGATTTGTATTTTGAATTTCAAAAGGGCCTTGGGTGCCTATTTAAAGGACCCAATCCCTCCCTTTGTAGAACTAATGAATGAATGAATGAATGAATGAAAATTTGAGTGATTGAGTTTGAGTTTCTTCCACCCTCCAACCCTTATCTCTTAGGCTAGGTTCGAGTGGAATTGCCTTCGTCCCCAGGAACGTCGAGTGGTGCGAGGCCACCTGTCCGTCGCCCTAGGGCGTCGCGAATCCTTTGTCCTCCAGGACGTCACGTGGTGTGAGGCCACATTCCTTCGTCCTCCAGGACGTCGCGGGGTGCGAGGCCCCAAGTTATCTCCAACTTCGACTTTAGAATCCAGCCGGACGCCGGGCTCGAAGCCCCTTCCCAACTCCAGTTCAATTCCTTTCCATACATCACCACATTCCGCTAACCTCTCTTTTGTTTGCCTACAGGTCCTCCCTGGCATCTCGAGCATTGGAGACAGTTATGCCATCGTGACCTCCAGACCCCAAAGCCAGAGCTCCCACGGGTTCGACTGCTCGGGCATCTAGGCCGCATCCACCGAGTTGAGCGATCTCTGCACCGGGCACTTTAGAAGTTTGAGGTTTGCCATCTTTATATCTCCTAAGTAGATATTGTTGGTCGAGCAAGTCCTACCGGGGTTTCTTAATCCCGGGGTCCTATTCTTGTTCTTACTTTTAGGGCTTTGAACTGCTAGTGTAAGCTTCCCTTACTGCTCTTCATATTTCTTATCTTTGCTTGTGATCGGGAATCAAAACCCTAACAACAAAGAAGAACAACAAGAAATATAACAAAAAAAAATCATCAACCCTAAAAAAAAAAAAAAAAAAAAACATAAAAAAATTCCTTGCCTCATAAGCATCCATCCCAGCATCCCTAGCCCTAACCCCCTTGCCTTCCCACATCATTTATGGCATCATAGCAAGGCTAGTACTAGTGCATTTTATTTTCTTTCATTTTCTGCATTCTAATCAGCCCGTATATAGTCTGATTGTTGGATTGTTTCTCTCTACAGAGATATTCAAGTTTTGTGATTTCTATTTTGGTAGATCGCAGAAGTTTCAAAGTATTTTTTTTTATTTTCTCAGATTTTATTTCAGTTTGTATAATTTTTACAAGCCGAAATACTACCTGAGAAAATCTCAGGTCTGAAATTTCAGCAAGCATCTCATCTTTTGATTCATTCATCCATCTGGCTTGCTTCTTGCATGTTTTAATTCCTGCATGTTGTTTAGCATTCACCCATCTAAAAGACACAAAAAAATAAGAAAAATTTTAAGTCATTTCATTAGTTATTATTGTGCTTCATTTTACATAACTTATCTTAAGGGCGTCAAATTAACATAGGGTCAGGATTTCATTACATGTCCCTAGCCCAAAAACCACCACCCGGCATATCGAACCCTAGCCATTAACTAAAATAAATTAGACGTTTAATCTGCTCTACTGAGCTAGGGACACCCACGAAGTCGGGTAGACCCAAGTGCCGAGCCAAGCTAGATTGCTTGTTGGTGTGTGCTTGAGTAGCTGGTGTCTAAGCAAGTGGCTCAGGGACTAGAGCCCGAAGGGAAGTGGGTTGGTTCGCTTACCTGGCCAATTTCTAATTGGTGTCTAGGCAAGCAAAGAGGAACCTCCACTAACCTTACACTTACCTGGCTAGGTGCCAAGTTACTACTCATTTAAGCAACCAGTTGATTAATAGAGTTGATCAAATAGAGGCCAGACTAGGACCCATAGAGGAAGCCGCAAGGCACCGTGAGCGTTTCCAGAGAGCTCCCGCCTACAGAAGACCTGAGCTCTTTAGGAACCAGAGCCGTATCCCCGAATCCACCCAAGGTTATAGCAAGGCTTACCCAAGTTGTCCAATCCTGAACCGATCTAACCCCAGTCGACCAAGCCTAGCCCGACCTAGTCCTAGTCTTCCCAGTCTGAATCGACCCCAATACAGTAGAGAGGACAAGGGTAAGGTTATTGAAGTCCAGGGGAGACCCGATCCCTAAGGTAATAGCTATAGGTGCCATAAACCTGAGCATTTTCCTAGTCAGTGCACCGCCCCTACCCTACTAATAGATGAACCGACTGAAACTAAACCTGAACCCATTGTTGAACACCTTGAAGACTTTAAGGTTGAACCCATTAAAAATATAGGGAAAAATACTCCTGAGCCCATTAAATAATTGAAAGAAGACATCTGTGAATCCAGTTTAGTAGAATATGGTGTAGATGGGCCCCAGGTAGAATTCATCGAGGAACCAAAAGAAAAAGATCCTGAACCCATTAGAGATTGTGAAGGAGTAATTGAGCCAAGATCGAACATGGTAAAGGATGGTGAGGGTTCACAAGTATTGCCCTTAGAGGAGGTCTAGGAACAAGTCCCTATAGAACTACCCCAGGAGGTAGACATCAATTTTGAGGACTCTCAAGATAACATTCCCAAAGACCTTCCTAATGACCTTCCACCATCTAGGAACACCCATCTAGCCTTAGAACTTGCACCTGTAGAACAATGTCTAAATCTTAAGATTATCCTTAACAACCAAGGTCTAGTTCATGATGCCCAGAGATTAGCCCAAGACTCCGACTCCTATTTTCTCCCCTTCCCAAAGCCGTCTCACATTTTTAGAGCCATGGGTTTGCATTTCGTTGAAATCACCATGCTGCATGACTCATTAGAACCCATCCCTTTTGCCATTTTCTTTTGGTACACTTTATGGCATTTGTTAGGGATCCTTGATAATTTTTCTTGTACATACCAGACTAGGGTCAAACCTAGAGAGTCCATAATCTGTTAGGTCTAGGCCCTAGAGCGTCCAATAATTTTTTTTTTTTTTTTCAGTAGGGATGCATAAGTTGAGTCTGCATTTTGCATCATGTTAGGATTATGCATTAAATACAATTTTAAAATGATTTGGCTGATTCACGAAAGCGAGCCAAAGAGTTTGAAATAGGGAATTTTGTAATGATTAGGCTCCAGCCTGAACGGTTTCCACCGGGAACCGTTAGGAAGCTTCATGCTCATGGGACGGGTCCCTTTAAAGTAATTAGGAGAATGGGCCCTAACGCCTATGTGCTAGAACTACCTCCGGATTACGGAATTAGCTCGACAATCAATATCTCTGACTTAGTCGAGTATAGAGAACCCGCAAACATACCCAGTGAGCCGTTTGGGCCTGACCTCCCTTTTAAGAGTGAACCTGAACCTGAGTGTCCACCTCCAAATATACCTGAGCGAGGAGAGCGGATCGAGCGTGTCCTGGATGACCAAGCCATCACTACTCGTGGCAAAGGCTACCAGCGTTACCTGGTCCGATGGCAAGGCCGGCACGAATTCGATGACTCGTGGAACATACAGGAGGACTTGCAGTGCGTCGACCCCGACATCCTGGAAAGGTATCAAAGCCAAGCTTACCCTTACTCGACAGGGTCGAGTTCCTCCCACCCCGGGAGAATTGGTGTGGGCACCAGGATCCGACAGAGGCTCCTCAACCCTCTGTGGATCTCAGATTAGGGTTCCCCTTTCTATGAGTCCTGTAATAAGGCCTTGAGCCCAAATACATTGTTATAATTTCTTGTCAAAGTTGTTTAGTCATGTACCTTGGCCAATTTGGGTCAAGTTAGGTCTTGAGTCCTGTATTTGTTCGAGTCTGAGTTTGGTCTGGGCCCAAGCCCAATTGAAGTCACTCTGGTTTTCTTCACTAACTCAAGTTCTGGTGGGCCAACCCACCCCTTCTACTTGGGATAATGCCAACTCAGGTGCCACCTCAACTACCTACGTGGTGCCACATCAGCTGCCACTTGGGCATCCAAGAAGGGAAACAAAGTGGCCTCCTCTTGCTTTCCACATGCCTTGGACAACATCCCCCTTTTTCCTCCCCCACATCACACCTTGTTCCATCTAAAGAGGGCGTTGAAGATCCTTGAGGAAACCAAGCCTCAAAGCAAGCCTCCTCCCAAGTTTTCTTCCCAAAGTGATCTTGCAAGGAAGGAAGGTCAAAAGACACACTTTCCTCTTCAAGCCCTCAACCATGAAATGCCCCATGGAGTTCTCCCTTGGTCGGCCAAGAATCATTCCTAGAAGATGGCGTGAAGAGCCCAAGGGAACACATCCCTCCAAGCAAGCCATGCCCCACTCCTCTTCCCAAATTAAGCATGCTAAGGAAGGAAGTCAAGGGACCAATCCCCCCCTCCAAGCCTTTTCTCATGCCATGCCCAACTCCAAATATTTGGTCGGCCAAAGAAATAGGGATGTGGAAAATTTTTGGCACCACCATGAGATTTGTATTTTGAATTTCGAAAGGGCCTTGGGTGCCTATTTAAAGGACCCAATCCCTCCCTTTGTAGAACTAATGAATGAATGAATGAATGAATGAAAATTTGAGTGATTGAGTTTGAGTTTCTTCCACCCTCCAACCCTTGTCTCTTAGGCTAGGTTCGAGTGGAATTGCCTTCGTCCCCAGGGATGTCGAGTGGTGCGAGGCCACCTGTCCGTCGCCCTAGGGCATCGCAAAACCTTCATCCTCCAGGATGTCGCGTGGTGTGAGGCCACATTCCTTCGTCCTCCAGGATGTCGCGGGGTGCGAGGCCCCAAGTTATCTCCAACTTCGACTTTAGAATCCAGCCGGACGCCGGGCTCGAAGCCCCTTCCCAACTCCAGTTCAATTCCTTTCCATACATCTCCACATTCCGCTAACCTCTCTTTTGTTTGCCTACAGGTCCTCCCTAGCATCTCGAGCATTGGAGACAGTTAGCTTTGCCATCGCAACCTCCAGACCCCAAAGCCAGAGCTCCCACGGTTTGACTGCTCGGGCATCCAGGCCGCATCCACCGAGTTGAGCGATCTCTGCACCGGGAGCTTCAGAAGTATGAGGTTTCCCTTCTTTATATCTCCTAAGTAGATATTGAAGGTCGAGCTAGTCCTACCGGGGTTTCTTAATCCCGGGGTTCTATTCTTGTTCTTACTTTTAGGGCTTTGAACTGCTAGCGTAAGCTTCCCTTACTGCTCTTCATATTTCTTATCTTTGCTTGTGATCGGGAATCGAAACCCTAACAACGAAGAAGAACAACAAGAAACATAAAAAAAAAAAATCATCAACCCTAAAAAAAAAAAAAAAAAACATAAAAAATTCCTTGCCTTATAAGAATCCATCCCAGCATCCTTAGCCCTAACCCCCTTGCCTTCCCACATCATTTCTGGTATCAGAGCAAGGCTAGGACTAGTGCATTTAATTTTCTTTCATTTTCTGCATTCTGATCAGCCCGTATATGGTCTGATCATTGGATTGTTTCTCTCTGCAGAGATATTTAAATTTTGTGATTTCTATTTTGTTAGATCTCTGTAATTTCAAAGTATTTTTTTTTATTTTCTCAAATTTTATTTCAGTTTGTATAATTTTTACAAGCCGAAATACTACCTGAGAAAATCTCAGGTCTGAAATTTTAACAAGCATCTCATCTTTTGATTCATTCATCCATCTGTCTTGCTTCTTGCATGTTTTAATTCCTGCATTTTGTTTAGCATTCACCCATCTAAAAGACACAAAAAAACAAGAAAAATTTTAAGTCATTTCATTAGTTATTATTGAGCTTCATTTTACATAACTTATCTTAAGGGCATCAAATTAACATAGGGTCAGGATTTCATTACCTGTCCCTAGCCTAAAAACCACCACCCGGCATATCGAACCCTAGCCATTAACTAAAATCAATTAGACATTTAATATGCTCTAGTGAGCTAGGGACACCCACGAAGTCGGGTCGCCCTAAGTGCCGAGCCAAGCTAGATTGCTTGTTGGTGTGTGCATGAGTAGCTGGTGTCTAGGCAAGTGGTTCAGGGACTAGAGCCCGAAGGGAAGTGGGTTGGTTCACTTACCTGGCCAATTTTTAATTGATGTCTAGGAAAGCAAAGAGGAACCTCCACTAACCTTACACTTACCTGGCCAGGTGCCAAGTTACTGCTTTCAGGTTCATCTTCTTGACTTTAAATTTGGAGAGATCTCCTATGTCTAGCATACCGTAGCACCGTTCTGTGTGTGTGTTACATGTGCACTATATCAGGAACCTCCTTTCACCCACCTTCTCCACCCCCTACCGAAGCCATGGACCAACTTCGAGCTGACATTGGAGCCCTAACTCAATCCCTAACTCAATCCATGACTCATTTAAGCAACCAGTTGATTAATAGAATTGATCAAATAGAGGCCAGACTAGGACCCATAAAGGAAGCCGCTAGGCTCCGTGAGCGTTTCCAGAGAGCTCTCGTCAATAGAAGACCTGAGCCCTTTAGGAACCAGAGCCGTATCCCTGGATCCACCCAAGGTTATAGCCAGGCTTACCCAAGTCGACCAAGCCTGAACCGATCTGACCCTAGTCGACCAAGCCTAGCCCGACCTAGTCCTAGTCTTCCCAGTCTGAATTGACCCCAATACAGTAGAGAGGACAAGGGTAAGGTTATTGAAGTCCAGGGGAGACCCGATCCCCAAGGTAACAGCTATAGGTGCCATAAACCTGAGCATTTTCCTAGTCAGTGCACCGCCCCTGCCCTACTAATAGATGAACCGACTGAAACTGAACCTGAACCCATTGTTGAACACCTTGAAGACTTTAAGGTTGAACCCATTAAAAATCTAGGGAAAGAAGCTCTTGAGCCCATTAAAGAATTGAAAGAAGACATCTGTGAATCCAGTTTAGTAGAATATGGTGTAGATGGGCCCCAGGTAGAATTCATCGAGGAACCAAAAGAAAAAGATCCTGAACCCATTAGAGATTGTGAAGGAGTAATTGAGCCAGGATTGAACAAGGTAGAGGATGGTGAGGGTTCACAAGTATTGCCCTTAGAGGAGGTCCAGGAACAAGTCCCTATAGAACTACCCCAGGAGGTAGACATCAATTTTGAGGACTCTCAAGATAACATTCCCAAAGACCTTCCTAATGACCTTCCACCATCTAGGAACACCCATCTAGCCTTAGAACTTGCACCTGTAGAACAATGTCCAAATCTTAAGATTATCCTTAACAACCAAGGTCTAGTTCATGACGCCCAGAGATTACCCCAAGACTCCGACTCCTATTTTCTCCCCTTCCCAAAGCCGTCTCACATTTTTAGAGCCATGGGTTTGTATTTCGTTGAAATCACCAGGCTGCATGACTCATTAGAACCCATCGCTTTTGCCATTTACTTTTGGTACACTTTATGGCATTTGTTAGGGATCCTTGATAATTTTTCTTGTACATACCAGACTAGGGTCAAACCTAGAGAGTCCATAATCTGTTAGGTCTAGGCCCTAGAGCGTCCAATATTTTTTTTTTTTTTTAGTAGGGATGCATAAGTTGAGTCTGCATTTTGCATCATGTTAGGATTATGAATTAAATACAATTTTAAAATAATTTGGCTGATTCCCGAAAGCAAGCCAAAGAGTTTGAAATAGGGAATTTTGTAATGATTAGGCTCCGGCCTGAACGGTTTCCACCGGGAACCGTTAGGAAGCTTCATGCTCGTGGTGTGGGTCCCTTTAAAGTAATTAGGAGAATGGGCCCTAACGCCTATATGCTAGAACTACCTCCGGATTATGGAATTAGCTCAACATTCATTATCTCTGACTTAGTCGAGTATAGAGAACCCGCAAACATACCCAGTGAGCCGTTTAGGCCTGACCTCCCTTTTAAGAGTGAACCTGAACCTGAGTGTCCACCTCCAAATATACCTGAGCGAGGAGAGTGGATCGAGCATGTCCTGGATGACCAAGCCATCACTACCCGGGGCAAAGGCTACCAGCGTTACCTGGTCCGATGGCAAGGCCGACCCGAATCCGATGACTCGTGGATCACACGGGAGGACTTGCAGCGCGTTGACCCCGACATCCTGGAAAGGAATCAAAGCCAAGCTAACCCTAACTCGACAAGGTCGAGTTCCTCCCACCCGGGGAGAATTGGTGTGGGCACCAGGATCCGACAGAGGCTCCTCAACCCTCTGTGGATCTCAGATTAGGGTTCCCCTTTCTATGAGTCCTGTAATAAGGCCTTGAGCCCAAAAACATTGTTATAATTTCTTGTCAAAGTTGTTTAGTCCTATACCTTGGCCAATTTGGGTCAAGTTAGGTCTTGAGTCCTGTATTTGTTCGAGTCTGAGTTTGGTCTGGGCCCAAGCCCAATTGAAGTCACTCAGGTTTTCTTCACCAACTCAAGTTCTAGTGGGCCAACCCACCCCTTCTACTTGGGATAATGCCAACTCAGGTGCCACCTCAGCTACCTACGTGGCGCCACATCAGCTGCCACTTGGGCATCAAATAAGGGAAACAAAGTGGCGTCCTCTTGCTTTCCACACGCCTTGGACAACATCCCCCTTTTCCCTCCCCCACATCATGCCTTGTTTCATCTAAAGAGGGCGTTGAAGATCCTTGAGGGAACCAAGCCTCAAAGCAAGCCTCCTCCCAAGTTGTCTTCCCAAAGTGATCTTGCAAGGAAGGAAGGTCAAAAGACACACTCCCCTCTTCAAGCCCTCAACCATGCAATGCCCCATGGAGTTCTCCCTTGGTCGGCCAAGAATCATTCCTAGAAGATGGCGTGAAGAGCCCAAGGGAACACATCCCTCCAAGCAAGCCATGCCCCACTCCTCTTCCCAAATTAAGCATGCTAAAGAAGGAAGTCAAGGGACCAATCCCCCCCTCCAAGCCTTTGCTCATGCCATGCCCAACTCCAAATATTTGGTTGGCCAAAGAAATAGGGATCTGGAAAATTTTTGGCGCCACCATGAGATTTGTATTTTGAATTTCAAAAGGGCCTTGGGTGCCTATTTAAAGGACCCAATCCCTCCCTTTGTAGAACTAATGAATGAATGAATGAATGAATGAAAATTTGAGTGATTGAGTTTGAGTTTCTTCCACCCTCCAAACCTTGTCTCTTAGGCTAGGTTCGAGTGGAATTGCCTTCGTTGCCAGGGACGTCGAGTGGTGCGAGGCCACCTGTCCGTCGCCCCAGGGCGTCGCGAATCCTTTGTCCTCCAGGACATCGCGTGGTGTGAGGCCACATTCCTTCGTCCTCCAGGACGTCGCGGGGTGCGAGGCCCCAAGTTATCTCCAACTTCGACTTCGAAATCCAGCCGGACACCAGGCTCGAAGCCCCTTCCCAACTCCAGTTCAATTCCTTTCCATACATCTCCACATTCCACTAACCTCTCTTTTGTTTGCCTACAGATCCTCCCTGGCATCTCGAGCATTGGAGACAGTTAGCTTTGCCATCGCGACCTCCAGACCCCAAAGCCAGAGCTCCCACGGGTTCGACTACTCAGGCATCCAGGCCGCATCCACTGAGTTGAGCGATCTCTGCACCAGGCACTTCAGACGTTTATGGTTTGCCTTCTTTATATCTCCTAAGTAGATATCGTAGGTCGAGCTAGTCCTACCGGGGTTTCTTAAACCCGGGGTCCTTTTCTTGTTCTTACTTTTAGGGCTTTGAACTGCTAGTGTAAGCTTCCCTTACTGCTCTTCATATTTCTTATCTTTGCTTGTGATCGGGAATCGAAACCCTAACAACAAAGAAGAACAACAAGAAATATAACAAAAAAAAATCATCAACCCTAAAACAAAAAAAATATATATATATAAAAAAATTCCTTGCCTCATAAGCATCCATCCCAGCATCCCTAGCCCTAACCCCCTTGCCTTCCCACATCATTTCTAGTATCAGAGCAAGGCTAGTACTAGTGCATTTTATTTTCTTTCATTTTCTGCATTCTGATCAACCAGTATATAGTCTGATTGTTGGATTGTTTCTCTCTGCAGAGATATTCAAATTTTGTGATTTCTATTTTTTTAGATCACAGTAATTTCAAAGTATTTTTTTTATTTTTTCAGATTTTATTTCAGTTTGTATAATTTTTACAAGCCGAAATACTACCTGAGAAAATCTAAGGTCTGAAATTTCAGCAAGCATCTCATCTTTTTATTCATTCATCCATCTAGCTTGCTTCTTGCATGTTTTAATTCCTGAATTTTGTTTAGCATTCACCCATCTAAAAGTCACAAAAAAACAAGAAAAATTTTAAGTCATTTCATTAGTTATTATTGTGCTTCATTTTACATAACTTATCTTAAGGGCGTCAAATTAACATAGGGTCAGGATTTCATTACCTGTCCCTAGCCCAAAAACCACCACCCGGCATATCGAACCCTAGCCATTAACTAAAATCAATTAGATGTTTAATCTGCTCTACTGAGCTAGGGACACCCACGAAGTCGGGTCGACCCAAGTGCCGAGCCAAGCTAGATTGCTTGTTGGTGTGTGCTTGAATAGCTAGTGTCTAGGCAAGTGGTTCAGGGACTAGAGCCCGAAGGGAAGTGGGTTGGTTCGCTTACCTGGCCAATTTCTAATTGGTGTCTAGGCAAGCAAAGGGGAACCTCCACTAACCTTACACTTACCTGGCCAGGTGCCAAGTTACTGCTTTCAGGTTCATCTTCTTGACTTTACATTTAGAGAGATCTCCTATGTCTAGCAAATCGTAGCACCGTTCTGTGTGTGTGTTACATGTGCACTAGATCAGGAACCTCTTTTCACCCACCTTTTCCACCCCCTACCGAAGCCATGGACCAACTTCGAGCTGACATTGGAGCCATAACTCAATCCCTAAATCAATCCATGACTCATTTAAGCAACCAGTTGATTAATAGAGTTGATCAAATAGAGGCCAGACTAGGACCCATAGAGGAAGCCGCTAGGCTCCGTGAGCATTTCCAGAGAGCTGCCGCCTACAGAAGACCTGAGCCCTTTAGGAACCAGAGCCATATCCCAGAATCCACCCAAGGTTATAGCCAGGCTTACCCAAGTCGACCAAGCCTGAACCGATCTGACCCCAGTCGACCAAGCCTAGCCCGACCTAGTCCTAGTCTTCCCAGTCTGAATCGACCTCAATACAGTAGAGAGGACAAGGGTAAGGTTATTGAAGTCCAGGGGAGACCAGATGCCCAAGGTAACAGCTTTAGGTGCCATAAACCTGAGCATTTTCCTAGTCAGTGCACTGCCCCTGCCCTACTAATAGATGAACCGACTGAAACAGAACCTGAACCCATTGTTGAACACCTTGAAGACTTTAAGGTTGAACCCATTAAAAATATAGGGAAAGAAACTCCTGAGCCCATTAAAGAATTGAGAGAAGACATCTATGAATCCAGTTTAGTAGAATATGGTGTAGATTGGCCCCAGGTAGAATTCATCGAGGAACCAAAAGAAAAAGATCCTAAACCCATTAGAGATTATGAAGGAGTAATTGAGCCAGGATCGAACATGGTAGAGGATGGTGAGGGTTCACAAGTATTGCCCTTAGAGGAGGTCCAGGAACAAGTCCCTATAGAACTACCCCAGGAGGTAGACATCAATTTTGAGGACTCTCAAGATAACATTCCCAAAGACCTTCCTAATGACCTTCCACAATCTAGGAACACCCATCTAGCCTTAGAACTTGCACCTGTAGAACAATGTCCAAATCTTAAGATTATCCTTAACAACCAAGGTCTAGTTCATGACGCCCAGAGATTACCCCAAGACTCCGACTCCTATTTTCTCTCCTTCCCAGAGCCGTCTCACATTTTTAGAGCCATGGGTTTGCATTTTGTTGAAATCACCAGGCTGCATGACTGATTAGAACCCATCCCTTTTGCCATTTACTTTTGGTACACTTTATGGCATTTGTTAGGGATCCTTGATAATTTTTCTTGTACATACTAAACTAGGGTCAGACCTAGAGAGTCCATAATCTGTTAGGTCTAGGCCCTAAAGCATCCAATAAATTTTTTTTTTTTTTTTCAGTAGGGATGCATAAGTTGAGTCTGCATTTTGCATCATGTTAGGATTTTGCATTAAATATAATTTTAAAATAATTTGGCTGATTCTCGAAAGTGAGCCAAAGAGTTTGAAATTGGGAATTTTGTAATGATTAGTCTCCAGCCTGAACAGTTTCCACCGGGAACAGTTAGGAAGTTTCATGCTCGTGGGGCAGGTCCCTTTAAAGTAATTAGGAGAATGGGCCCTAACGCCTATGTGCTAGAACTACCTCCGGATTACGAAATTAGCTCGACATTCAATATCTCTGACTTAGTCGAGTATAGAGAACCCGCAAACATACCCAGTGAGCCGTTTGGGCCTGACCTCCCTTTTAAGACTGAACTTGAACCTGAGTGTCCACCTCCAAATATACCTGAGCGAGGAGAGCGGATCGAGCATGTCCTGGATGACCAAGCCATCACTACCCGAGGCAAAGGCTACTAGTGTTACCTGGTTCGATGGCAAGGCTGACCCGAATCCGATGACTCGTGGATCACACGGGAGGACTTGCAGCGCATCGACCCCGACATCCTGGAAAGGTATCAAAGCCAAGCTAACCCTTACTCGACAAGGTCAAGTTCCTCCCACCCCGGAAGAATTGGTGTGGGCACCAGGATCCGACAGTGAAGCAGAACAAATAAAGGGACGCGATGCGGAAGTAGATTAAGATTAACTAATTTTTTTGTTGTTTTTATATGTTTGTAGAAGTTGGCTTCAAATCAAAGAAAAGTTAACCTAACATTGAAAGAGACTAATATGATAATTGAAAGCACAATTTTAAGGAAACTAAAGTATCAGAGTAGTTCAGAAGCAACGGATCGCTGGAAGTTGAGAAACTCCCAGACCTAGGGTTTCGCTCCGAACTTTCAGCAGAACAGAAATAAAGAGAAGAGATGGTTTACCTAACCAGACAATGATCTTCACAGATTTTGGTGGAAGAACTCTCCCGAGCAGATTGTTGGATCCTCGGATTCAGATTTCTTCGCAATGGATCCTCCAGTACTGATCTTTTGGCGGGTTGGCTTCTCCTGAACTCAAGATCTGGAAGAGAAGAAAAATAATTGATGGAATCAGAGAGTCAAGGAAAAGATTTACCAGGTTGATGAACTTGAAGATCGAAATTGCTGAAAACTGGATTCTCCTGGATGCTGATGTGATTTTCCTTGGAACTTGCTCTGGATCTGAAGTAGCCGGAAGGGATCTGGATGAAGGTGGACGGCCTGGACTTGTAGAGAGAGAGAGGCCGTGGGAGATGGATGGATCTAGGGTTTGGTGGATGGAACATAATGAAAGGTGGCTAGGGTTTTGGAATTTCAAGTGGCTAACCTAGGGTTTTGGATAAAGATGGAGATCTCTCACCTCCTCAAGGCTCCAATGGAACCCGGATTACCCCCTCACGGAGCTCAACACTTAGACTAGTGCGGAAGAAGAGAAACCTAGGTCACTCAACACAAGAGAGTAGCAAAAAAATAATTTTCTTCATTGATTTTCAAAGTTACAAAGAGAGGTCTATTATATAGACCTAAAATTTTCTCCTAGCTTGTACAAATTCCCATGTGGGACTAAACTCTTCCAACCCCTAGATTAGGTAGAAAATCTTCTCCCTTGGCCGACCAAGAGTCCAAAAAAAATTGGGACGGCCATAAAGGAATTGTTTTGGAACTTTTATGGCACCTCCTTTGGAGTTGGATTTGGATTTGGAGTCCTCTTCTTCTTATGGTATTTCTTCTTTTCTTCCACTCCAAGTTAAGCTCTTTGATTTTGATTTGAACTTCAATTAGGAGTAGGTTGGATGTCCTTCTTTGATTTCTTCTCCAAGAGAAGTTTTCTTCCTTCTTTGCTTAGGTAAATTAGGCAGGTGTGGGCGCCTCCTTTAATTTAGCCTCCAATTTGATTTTTTCTTCTTTGGATGTGGGGACCATGACACTGGGATGCCTCTATGGCGCCTCCTGGACTCTGGCGTGTGCTCGGAGTGTGGCTGGGCGTGTGGCTTGGAGTGTGGCCTCCACTTGCTTGAACCTTGAGTTGATTGGAAGAGAAATGTGGCACCATTTTGGACCAAATTGAAACCACATTGGGACTTGCACCGAGTCAACATGACTCAACAAAATTTAAATGGTGACTCAAGAAATAAATAAAATAAATAAACTGGTTGACCAGGTCAACCTTTATTACAAACCCTAATTTCTCGGGCAATGTCAATCAGAGATCCAAATGGAGCTCTGAAGTCTTCTTCTGAGTCTGGTGCCCGCACCAATTCTCCCAGGGTGGGAGGAACTCGACCCTGTCGAGTAAGGCTCAAGTTGGCTCTGGTATCTCTCCAAGAGGTCTGGGTCCAATTCTTGTAATTCTTCTCGGGAGATCCAAGAGTCATCAGAATCTGGCCTTCCTTGCCAGCGGACCAGGTACCTTTGGTATCCTCGATTGCGAGTAGAGATAACCTGATCATCCAGGATCTTTTCAATCTGCTCTTTCCTCACAGGCCAGTTTGTTGGTGGACACACAGGGTCGGGATCACTCTCAATGATAGGGTTAGGCTCAAAAGGCTCACTAGGAATCACAGCTGGCTCCCTGTACTCTACTAAGTCTGTAATGTTGAAAGTAGAGCTAATGCCTAGTTCTGGAGGCAACTCGAGCACATAGGCATTGGATCCTACTCTCTTTACCACTCTAAATGGTCCAGCTCCCCTAGCATGTAACTTTCTAACAGTTCCAGGAGGAAACCGTTCAGGCCTTAACCTAATCATCACATAGTCTCCCTCAACAAAAGATTTGACTCGCCTTTGAGTATCAGCCAACTTCTTATAAGTTTCATTACTTAAATTTATTTTGGCATGAATTTCTTTATGCAAGTCTTTTATATGCTGTGCAAAATTCTCAGCAGATTCGGAGACTCGAGTGTGGACAGGTAAAGGGACTAGGTCAAGAGGTGTGTGAGGTTTGTACCCATGTACAATTTCAAATGGACTCTTACCCGTAGACCTATTGACCGAGTCGTTGTACGCAAATTCTGCCCTTGGTAGGTATAAATCCCAATTTCTGGTATTTTCACCAACAAGACATCTCAGCAGATTTCCTAGGCTACGGTTCACTACTTCAGTTTGGCCATCAGTTTGGGGATGATAGGCAGTTGAAAACTTAAGTTTTGTCCCTAACTTATGCCAAAGGGTCTTCCAAAAGTAACTGGTGAACCGGACATCCCTATCTGAAACGATTGTCTTAGGTAGGCCATGGAGTCTAACTATCTCATTGAAGAAAAGTGTGGCTACCTTAGACGCATCAAAAGTTTGGGAACAAGGCAAGAAGTGGGCCATTTTAGAGAATCGGTCGACTACGACACAGATAGAATCATGTCTCCTCTGGGTCTTAGGTAAACCTAACACAAAATCCATACTCACATCTTGCCAAGGACGATCTGGGACAGGGAGTGGGGTATAAAGGCCAGTGTTTTGTTTTCGCTGTTTGGCAACAGCGCAGGTTCGACATCTAGCTACAATATTAGCTACATCCCTTTTTAAGCTAGGCCAGAAAAAGTGGTCTTCAATAGCTAGAATGGTCTTGTCTTTTCCAAAATGGCCAGCTAAACCTCCAGCATGGATTTCCCAAATCAAAAATTCCCTAAGAGAAGTTCTAGGGATGCAAAGCCTATTTTTGAAGAACAAAAAACCATCTACAAGGGTATAATCTTGGTGATTACTAGATGGTCCTTGAACTAGATCCTGATACACAGTTGTGAAATCCGGACAAGACTCATATTCCTCTTTGATTTGCTCAAACCCTATGACCTCAGTTCTAACAGAAGTTAATAACAGAGATCGGCGACTAAGGGCATCAGCTACCTTATTCTCAACTCCAGCCTTATGTTTCAGGACAAAAGTATAGGACTGGATATATTCTACCCACTTAGCATGCCTAGGGTTAAGCTTCTTTTGGGAGTTCAGAAATCTAAGAGCCTCATGGTCCGAAAATAGCACAAATTCCTGCGGTAGCAAATAATGTCTCCAGTAACGCAAAGCTTGCACCACCGCATAAAATTCCTTATCATAGGTAGAATACCTAAGCTTAGCATCATTAAGTTTTTCACTAAAGAATGCTATGGGATGATTCTCTTGGCTTAGGACTCCACCTATTCCTACACCTGAAGCATCACAGGCAACCTCAAATACTTTAGAAAAATCGGGTAATCTCAGAATGGGTGCCTGGGTCATTTTATCCTTAAGATCTAGGAAGGCTTTATGGGCTGACTTAGTCCAATGAAATTCTCCCTTCCTAATACAATCAGTGATAGGAGCAGCTAAAGTACTAAACCCCTTGATGAATCGCCTATAGAAGGTAGCCAAGCCATGGAAACTTCTAACTTCATGCACATTGGTTGGCTCTGGCCAGTCTACTATGGACTTAATCTTCTCAGGATCGGCCGCCACGCCGTCAGGGGTTACTACAAAACCAAGAAAGATAACTCTACTAGTCATGAATTCACACTTCTTAAGATTACCGTAGAGTCTCTCATTCCTCAAAACTTGGCAGACTGCTCTAAGGTGGTCTAGGTGATCTGTTGGGGTCTTACTATAGATCAGGATGTCATCAAAATAGACCACCACAAATTTTCCTATGAAAGCTCTAAGTACCTGGGTCATAATTCTCATGAAAGTACTAGGGGCATTGGACAACCCAAAAGGCATAACAACCCATTCATAAAGACCATCCTTAGTTTTGAAAGCAGTTTTCCATTCATCCCCGGGTCTAATCCTAACCTGATGATAGCCGCTTTTGAGATCAATCTTAGAAAAAACCATTGCACCAGCCATCATATCAAGCATGTCATCTAGTCTAGGGATGGGAAACCTATACTTGATTGTAATTTTATTGATGGCACGACTGTCAACACACATCCTCCACGTGCCATCTTTCTTTGGGGTCAGTAAGGCTGGGACTGCACAAGGGCTAAGACTTTCTCTAATAAACCCCTTCCTCAATAATTCTCCAACCTGCTTTTGCAGTTCTTCATGCTCAGATGGATTCATCCTGTAATGGGGCAAGTTGGGCAAAGTTGCTCCTGGGATTAGATCTATGGCATGCTGGATATCCCTAAGAGGTGGAAGGTGGTCTGGCAAATCCTCGGGAAAGACATCCTCAAATTCTTTTAACACAGATTTAACTTCTTGAGGAGGCTCTGAGGGTTCCGAAGTTCTAAGCTCCTTAGCAGTCAACATCCAGATGGGTGAACCACTATGAATTTCTTGTTCTAGATCCTTAGCACTGATTAGGTTCACTCCAGTTTTCATCTCCTTAACCTTACCAGCTCCTTTAGTTACCTTGTCCTTATGGGGAACGGAATGGATCGTAATCTTCTTCCCATTGAAACTAAAGACACAGGTATTGGATTTTCCTAAGAGGGTGGCATCATGATCATACAACCAAGGTCTTCCGAGAATTATACTGCTCACCCCCATGGGTAAGACATCGCACCAAATCTTTTCGTGATAAGATTGCATTTGGATTTGGACTTGACATCTAGACTGGATGGGTATGGAGGTAGAATCTACCCAAGAAACCTTATAGGGGTTGGGATGGGGAACTGGGATTAAGCCTAACATCTTGACAGTGCTAGTAGAGATGGCATTTACACAGCTCCCACTATCTATGATGATCTTACATACCTTATCCCCTAATTTAAGAAAAGTTTGTAGGATGTTAGTCCTACGCCAATCCTCTTGAACTAGATTCTGGGATAGGATGCATCTTACAACTCCTAATTGGTCAGATTCATTGGGTTCCTCCTCTCCTTCATACTCCTCAACCAAATTCATTCCGGCCTCATAAACTTCTTCTTCAAATTCCTCACTGGGCTCGGAATTATCATTCTCTCCCTCTTCTATGTAAAGGGATCTCCGTGGGCACTGGCTAGCAACATGACCTACCTTATGACACTTGAAACAGGCTATGGCAGTACACTGACTAGAAATGTGACCTGGTTTCTGACACTTAAAACAGGTGATATTTGAACTAGGGGTTCTCTGGGTGTCAGGTGCCTTACCTTTGTCCATGGGCCTAGGGGTAGAAGTACCCTGAAAAGGTTTACTAGGGATAACTTGACTAGGTCCATTCCTTGGGATTGGGGCACTAACCCTAGAAGGTATAGGTCCTCTCTGAAATTTTTCAGTGTTCAGTGCAATCTGGTAGGCTTGGTCTAGATCAGTAACCTCTCTCAGAAATAGTTCTCTCTTGATATCTTCCCTCAGTCCAGCCCTAAATCTAGACAAAGTGACTTCGTGGGCTTCACTCACATCACATCTCATTAGGTATTCATCAAAAGTAGTTATGTAGTCTGAGACAGATCGGTTTCCTTGTTTCAGGTTTTGCCATTGGTCTAACAGGTTTTGCTGGTATGAAATGGGTAGGTATTTATCTCTCAGTTTTTCTTTCATACCCTGCCAAGTGGTTATGGGCTCAACATTCCGTCTCCTAGTGGTTAGCTCAATGTTCCCCCAGTATAACCTAGCTTGACGCACTAATTTCATCTTGGCAAACTTGTATTTCCTCTCCTCAGACATAGCATACCACTCAAAGTATTGATCCATCTCACCCTCCCAATCAGAATACACCTTAGGGTTCAGACTACCATCAAAAGTGGGTGCATCTAATTTGATGTTCCTGATGAACCTATCATCTCTATCTTCAGGCTCTGGGTCAGGCCTCCTATGATTAGGTTCAGGATCTCTATATAAAGGCCTTCTAGGCTCCTGATGTGGGTGAGGATGAGGCACATTAAAATCGGGGTCAGGAGTCCAATTCCGATGTCTAGGTTCTTCAAGTACTTGGACTCGGTCCCTAAGTTGGGTAAGATCCTCATGAATTTGTGCGCTAAACTGGGCCACAGTGTTTGTCATATCCTGATTCATTTTAGCCATACTTTCAGTAAGAGTTCTGATCATGGCCTCTAAATCAGGTTGGGTTTGACCAGGTTGATATGGCACTCCGTTTCTGGTAGACATGATGATTCAAGCAAGCACACAAAATGAGACTAGACTAAATCGACTACTGGATCACTAGACCTAGAGTCCAAACTAGATGCCCAATCAGAGTGGCAAGCTAGCCTGTAGTAACTCAGGACTCAGCCAGGCAGGTGTAAGGGGAGTGTTAGGTCCCTGATCGCCAATCCTAGACACCAATCAGTGATTGGCCAGGTAGGCGGACCAGCACACAAGCCCTTCGGGACGTAGTCCCTGAACCACCGTTCTAGACACTGAGTGCTAAGCACACACAGAATAACTCAGCAAACTGACTCAACACTAGCCTAGACCCGACCAATTGGTGTCCCTAGCCCACTAGGGCAAATTAGGTCTAACTGATTTTAAATTAGGTCTAGGTTCGAATGATTGGATGGTGGTTTTGGGCTAAGGAGAGGTAATCAACTCCTCCCCTTATCTTAGATGCTCAATTGCCCTTAAGTAAATTATGAGATGATCACTCCAAAAAAGAATTGAATTGCAGAACACAAAAAACAGAGTTGCTGTATTTTAATTTTCAGAGTTTTTACCGAAACCAATAAATCGCAGAAAAATTATGGAAAATAGGTTCAATTATACTGGTTTCAACGAAGTAAAAATCATGCAATTCGGAGTTTTATGCAGGGAGAAATAATTCAGACAACAGGGCAATTACGGGCTGCAACTAGATTGTCTTCCCCGTTTATAATCCCTGCTACGAAGTTATAACCCAATGGATCCCCTACACGCCCTAGGAACACCCCGTGGAATGGGAGGAGGAGGCTTGCGCCTCGCTTAGTTCCTAGGACCGGACGTCCTGGGGAGTCTACTTCGAGCAGACAAAATAAAAAGAGATCAATCAAAGCAAGCAAGCAAATCAGAAACCCTAGACTGGGCTCTGATACCAAAAATGATGCAGAACAAATAAAGGGACGCGATGCGGAAATAGATTAAGATTAACTAATTTTTTTGTTGTTTTTATATGTTTGTAGAAGTTGGCTTCAAATCAAAGAAAAGTTAACCTAACATTGAAAGAGACTAATATGATAATTGAAAGCACAATTTTAAGGAAACTAAAGTATCAGAGTAGTTCAGAAGCAACGGATCGCTGGGGGTTGAGAAACTCCCAGACCTAGGGTTTCGCTCCAAACTTTCAGCAGAACAGAAATAAAGAGAAGAGATGGTTTACCTAACCAGACAATGATCTTCACAGATTTTGGTGGAAGAACTCTCCCGAGCAGATTGTTGGATCCTCGGATTCAGATTTCTTCGCAATGGATCCTCCAGTACTGGTCTTTTGGCGGGTTGGCTTCTCCTGAACTCAAGATCTGGAAGAGAAGAAAAACAATTGATGGAATCAGAGAGTCAAGGAAAAGATTTACCAGGTTGATGAACTTGAAGATCGAAATTGCTGAAAACTGGATTCTCCTGGATGCTGATGTGATTTTCCTTGGAACTTGCTCTGGATCTGAAGTAGCCGGACTGGATCTGGATGAAGGTGGATGGCCTGGACTTGTAGAGAGAGAGAGGCCGTGGGAGATGGATGGATCTAGGGTTTGGTGGATGGAACATAATGAAAGGTGGCTAGGGTTTTGGAATTTCAAGTGGCTAACCTAGGGTTTTGGATAAAGATGGAGATCTCTCACCTCCTCAAGGCTCCAATGGAACCCGGATTACCCCCTCACGGAGCTCAACACTTAGACTAGTGCGGAAGAAGAGAAACCTAGGTCACTCAACACAAGAGAGTAGCAAAAAAATAATTTTCTTCATTGATTTTCAAAGTTACAAAGAGAGGTCTATTATATAGACCTAAAATTTTCTCCTAGCTTGTACAAATTCCCATGTGGGACTAAACTCTTCCAACCCCTAGATTAGGTAGAAAATCTTCTCCCTTGGCCGACCAAGAGTCCAAAAAAATTGGGACGGCCATAAAGGAATTGTTTTGGAACTTTTATGGCACCTCCTTTGGAGTTGGATTTGGATTTGGAGTCCTCTTCTTCTTATGGTATTTCTTCTTTTCTTCCACTCCAAGTTAAGCTCTTTGATTTTGATTTGAACTTCAATTAGGAGTAGGTTGGATGTCCTTCTTTGATTTCTTCTCCAAGAGAAGTTTTCTTCCTTCTTTGCTTAGGTAAATTAGGCAGGTGTGGGCGCCTCCTTTAATTTAGCCTCCAATTTGATTTTTTCTTCTTTGGATGTGGGGACCATGACACTGGGATGCCTCTATGGCGCCTCCTGGACTCTGGCGTGTGCTCGGAGTGTGGCTGGGCGTGTGGCTTGGAGTGTGGCCTCCACTTGCTTGAACCTTGAGTTGATTGGAAGAGAAATGTGGCACCATTTTGGACCAAATTGAAACCACATTGGGACTTGCACCGAGTCAACATGACTCAACAAAATTTAAATGGTGACTCAAGAAATAAATAAAATAAATAAACTGGTTGACCAGGTCAACCTTTATTACAAACCCTAATTTCTCGGGCAATGTCAATCAGAGATCCAAATGGAGCTCTGAAGTCTTCTTCTGAGTCTGGTGCCCGCACCAGACAGAGGCTCTCAACCCTCTATGGATCTCAGATTAGGGTTCTCCTTTCTATGAGTCCTGCAATAAGGCCTTGAGCCCAAAAACATTGTTATAATTTCTTGTCAAATTTGTTTAGTCCTGTACCTTGGCCAATTTGGTTCAAGTTAGGTCTTGAGTCCTATATTTGTTCGAGTCTGAGTTTGGTCTGGGCCCAAGCCCAATTGAAGTCACTCTGGTTTTCTTCACCAACTCAAGTTCTGGTGGGCTAAACCACCCCTTCTACTTGGGATAATGCCAACTCAGGTGCCACCTCAGCTACCTACGTGGTGCCACATCAGCTGCCACTTGGGCATCCAATAAGGGAAACAAAGTGGCGTCCTCTTGCTTTCCACACGCCTTGGACAACATCCCCCTTTTCCCTCCCCCACATCACGCCTTGTTTCATCTAAAGAGGGCGTTGAAGATCCTTGAGGGAACCAAGCCTCAAAGCAAGCCTCCTCCCAAGTTGTCTTCCCAAAGTGATCTTGCAAGGAAGGAAGGTCAAAAGACACACTCCCCTCTTCAAGCCCTCAACCATGCAATGCCCCATGGAGTTCTCCCTTGGTCGACCAAGAATCATTCCTAGAAGATGGCATGAAGAGCCCAAGGGAACACATCCCTCCAAGCAAGCCATGCCCCATTCCTCTTCCCAAATTAAGCATGCTAAGGAAGGAAGTCAATGGACCAATCCCCCCCTCCAAGCCTTTGCTCATGCCATGCCCAACTCCAAATATTTGGTCGGCCAAAGAAATAAGGATGTGGAAAATTTTTGGCGCCACAATGAGATTTGTATTTTGAATTTCAAAAGGGCCTTGGGTGCCTATTTAAAGGACCCAATCCCTCCCTTTGTAGAACTAATGAATGAATGAATGAATGAATGAATGAATGAATGAAAATTTGAGTGATTGAGTTTGAGTTTCTTCCACCCTCCAACCCTTGTCTCTTAGGCTAGGTTCGAGTGGAATTGCCTTCGTCCCCAGGGACGTCGAGTGGTGCGAGGCCACCTGTCCGTCGCCCAAGGGCGTTGCGAATCCTTCGTCCTCCAGGACGTCCGGTGGTGTGAGGCCACATTCCTTCGTCCTCCAGGACGTCGCAGGGTGCGAGGCCCCAAGTTCTCTCCAACTTCGACTTCGAAATCCAGCTGGATGCCGGGCTCGAAGCCCCTTCCCAACTCCAGTTTAATTCCTTTCCGTACATCTCCACATTCCGCTAACCTCTCTTTTGTTTGCCTACAGGTCCTCCCTGGCATCTCGAGCATTGGAGACAGTTAGCTTTGCCATCGCGACCTTCAGACGCCAAAGCCAGAGCTCCCACGGGTTCGACTACTCGGGCATCCAGGCCGCATCCACCGAGTTGAGCGATCTCTGCACCGGGCGCTTCAGAAGTTTGAGGTTTGCCTTTTTTATATCTCTTAAGTAGATATTGTAGGTCGAGCTAGTCCTACCGGGGTTTCTTAATCCTGGGGTCCTGTTCTTGTTCTTACTTTTAGGGCTTTGAACTGCTAGCGTAAGCTTCCCTTACTGCACTTGATATTTCTTATCTTTGCTTGTGATCGGGAATCGAAACCCTAACAACCAAGAAGAACAACAAGAAACATAACCAAAAAAAAATCATCAACCCTAAAACAAAAAAAAAAAAAAAATAAAAAAATTCCTTGCCTCATAAGCATCCATCCCAGCATCCCTAGCCCTAACCCCCTTGCCTTCCCACATCACAAATGAACCAAGCCAATATCCAATCTCAAAACCAATTTATTCAACTAAACCTATCCAATGCCCAAATTAATGCTAAACTTGACCAAACCCAAGATCAGTTAACCCAATTGACCCAATCCTAGAACCAAATGAACCATAGATTCAACCAAGTAGACCACCGATTTGACCAGGCAACCACTAGGATGAACCAGTTAACCACTAGTTTTGACCAAGTATGAGATCGGTTAGGAACCCTAGACAAGACCCATAGAGTTGAACCCTTGCCCTATGACCCATACTTTTATTAGAAGAGAATCTAATTATAGAGCCTAGTCCTGAATTTCCTGAGCTAAATGAATTTATTAAGGACTTGATTTCTTATCAGTACCCTCAGGATGAATTCACTCTTTTGACTTCCATTGATCTCTTCCCCGAAATTAGTGACCCATTTCCATCATGCCAACCCATTAGATATACCTCAACCTCATAAGATCAACCTCATTAGTATAGGACTCATTCCTGAAACACCTTCTTGTCTCCTAGTATATCCAATTAACCCCGAACCCTTTTTTTACTTTCCATCCAATCAGACTAACCCTGAACCCACCACTTATTTTCTACCATTTCCAGAAACTTCTTCTATTTTTTTTACTATTAGGTTGCATTTTATAGAAATTTGCATGATGCATTTATTCTTTAAGCATGTCATATTTTCATCTTACTTTAGGAGAACCCTATGGCACCTAGTAGGAGTACATAGTAAGTTCTCATGTGCATGCTATGCTAGGGTCAAACCTAAAGAGTCTATAATCAATTAGGTTTTGTCCCTTAGAGTCCAATAAAATTTCCTTTGATAGGAAAGTCTAGTCGAGTCTATTAGGTGTTAGTTGAGTCCAATAAATCCATAGCCCCGAATTATCTATCACACATGCACTGACCTCTGCACAGCATATGCATCATGAAATTAGTCAAGAGCTGAACATAATTAATGAACTAAATAATAACTTGGCTAATTTTCAAAAGAAAGATAAAGATTTCTATGCAGAGGAATATGTGACTGTCAAAGAATTTTCTGCTCGCGAAGCTGGCCCATCTGAAATAATGAATAGTAGTGGACCCAATGCCTATGTTCCTAAGATATCATCTAATTTAAGTATTAGCTCCACCTTCATCATCTCAGACTTTGTAAAGTCTAGGGAGCCAGCAGTGATACCCAGCGAGCCCCTTGAGCCACTCTTGTTCTTTGAGAGAGAACCCACCCTAGAGTGACCACAAATAATTTGGCCTTATGGTGAGGAAACGATTGAAAGAGCTCTGGATGATCGAGCTATCGATGCCCAGGATAGAGACTGTTAGCGGTATTTGGTTCGGTGGCAAGGTCAGCCAAAATCTGAGGACTTGTGGAATGCTAGTGTGGATCTGCAGCACCTCAACCCAGACCCTCCTTGAGCCAAATTAACCCATACTCAACGGGGTCAAGTTCCTCCCGCCCCAGGAGAATTAGTGGGGACACCAGGATCAAACACAGATCCTTGGATCCCATATGGTTTAATTAGTCATGTGTCAAAGTTTTGAAAATTTTGTAATCAATTAAGATTGAGTCATGTAATAAGTTGAGGTTAGTTGATTTGTCTCAACCCTCAACATAGTCAGTATTTTGAGTCCTGTACATCAATTATGATCCAGTATGAGCCCAATTTTTGTACAAGAGAGGAGGTCACCCTATTTTGGAGTTCCACTAGGCCACATACAGGAGTCAGAGGCCACTACATCAGTCCATTGGATCTTATGTGACTACCCAGGATCCAAGATACTTCCAGAAACCCTGATTCTTTCCAGATGTCCTCCAGATACCCAGATTCCTCCCCAGATGCCAGATCATATTCCTAAATCAGGGCATCCATGATTCCAGAGGTCCACTTGCATCCCATCCCAAGGAAATCAAGCCCAGGTACCAAGCCCAAGCCCTAAAGAAACAAGATTCCATGAAATATTTCTGCTACCAGGCTACCAGGCCACCCCAGCTTCCAAAGGCCCAAACCCATGCACCCAAGCCCCTTTGGGCCGGCCCCTTGCTGCTCCTAGAGGCCCAATATGCCACCCTAGGCATCCTTGAGGTGTTGACCAAGTCCAAGGGGTGTCCTTGAGTGAAATAGTCAAAGCATGGAGGGAGAAGGAGAAGACTAGGTCAAATCCTAACCTAGTTAGGACTTATGTTCCTAATTGTTTTAAGATTTGTTTTTCTAACCTAGTTAGGAGAGGACATGTAATCCTAGTTAGAGGGCATGGGAACTCTATAAATACCCCACCCCTCCCCCTCTTGTAATTAACTTTTATTCATGATATCAAAAACCTGGTGAATTTATTTTGAGATTGCAAGCTTGTGTTACTTTATTTTTTTTGGTTCTTTGGTTTGTGTTTCGTTGCTGCCCTAGCATCCTTCCACGCCCTAACTCACTACCATCAAATCCTTCACACATCCAAGAAGGAGTGCTCTAGGCTGCCAAGCAAGGAGATCTTCAACAAGCTTCAAACAGCCCAGCTTCTAAACCCTAACCTGATTCCTTCTAAATCGAGTTTCCTTTCTTTTTCTTACTTGCTATTTTGATTGATCCTTGATGTTTTGCAGGATCCCCGAGGAATTTCACCTCCCCAGAGGAGGCTTTATTTGCATCCGAAACCATCCAAAATAGCCATCTAATCAAGGGACCGAACTTCATCATCCATACTCCAATCAGAGTGCTGTGTGAACTCTTCATCAGAGGTTCTTTAAATCACTGATTGGTAACATCATTCCCTTCTTTTAATTTCTGATTTGATGAAGATAAGCTATCCTAATCTGGGAGTTTCTCAATTCTCGGGTCCTAGAATTTATTATTTTGCATGAGTTTGCCTGCGATACGATGATTCTTTGCATTGCTATTCCTTATGCTAGTTTTTACTTTATTTTGGAAATCTAGCCTACAAATTAAATAATAAAAAAATATTTAAAAAATTATTTTATTATTTTTCATACATTTTTAGCAGTCTTAGAGTCGTCCCGCATCAAATAGAAACACTAATTCCTCTTTTCCCAAACCCTAGTTCTTCTTTTTGATTTTTTATTTGTTCTCTTGCTAACCTCTGATGCTTGCAGGATCCCCAAGGTATTCACCTCCAAGGAGGAGGCCCTCTTTGCCTCTAGGACCAATCACAGATAGCTGCCTGAACTGAGAAAATGAAGGATTGTCTTCCAGGTGACAATCCCAAGTGTTGTGTCACCCCGGCTTCGAGCAGATTTTTGAATCAGTGCTTGGTAAAATCCTTCCCCCTCCTAACTTTTGATTTATTGAAGGTACGCTATCCTAACTGGGGGTTTCTTAATCTATGAGATCCTTTCTTTTATTATTTTGCATGAGTTCTTTTCGGGTATGATGTTTCTTTTCATTACTAGTTTTCCTGCTCATCTTTACTTGATTTCGGGTCTTTAGCTTGCAAATTAAAATTTTTAAAAAAATACCAAAAAAATTAGTTTCTATTTTCCTGCAATCATGGTAGTCCTAGGATCATCCTACATCAGAATGCATTTGTAAGGTTGTTGGCCTAAAGAATATGCAAAGGAGCCCCAAATAGATGCCACATCCAAGTAGCTTGACTGCACTGAAACAAAGCATGACCCACTGACTCCTCAATGTCACAATAGGGGTAGTCTGAAGGAATCACCATCCCATGGCTCCTCAAAATGCCCAAGCCACCTTTCAAAGGAATAATGTAGCTCTCAAATGGGTGTCAACCCTCCAAATCTAGGCAAGGTAACCGAGCTAAGTTGCCTCTCTCCTAAAAGAACCAAGAAGGTCCCTAGTCCTCACCTGAGGAGTACAAGTGGCCCTTCCAACCTACAGATAAAAAATCTTGTGATTGGGGACCATGATCACTGTAACCTTCTCAGCTATCTATGGTTAAAGAGATGAAAGACCAAAACTTTGTCCCACCTCCTCTCCCTAATCATCAAGAGGTCACCCACACTCCTGTCCTTAGCTAGTTACATAGCTACCATGGTCAACCACCTACTTAGTGGAAGGTCCATTAGCAAGGCATCCCTCTGGACATCTACACTACCCACTCCAAATCATCCACTATGTGTTGACCAAAATAGGGGGTGTGTGCATAGAACTTCCTTTATATGAAGGACCTACTCCAACTAACATGAATCTCATTGTCTCCATAAACCATGCTTGGCCCTCATCATGGTGCTCCACAAGCTCTCCGGCTCCAATAGGAATCTTGTAGCATGTCTAGTAATCATTACTTCCCTCCTGGCCAATAGTAATTGGATGCCCAACCCTCTATCATCTAATGGCTGATAGATCAAGTCTTAAGTGACCAGGTGCACCCATGGTGGCCTTCTTGTGCTATCCATGGAAAGTTTGAAAATAATTGCCCTATCCATAATAGAGCAGCACATGGCATGATAGCGTTGGAAATGAGGTACACTAGCATGGAACTAACATATCACACCAAAACCAGCCTACCCATCATCAAAAGAAACCTCAAGTCCCAACCCTCTAGGTAACTAGAAACCCTACTTAACACCTGTAATGTCAGCTTTGGTGCCTCCTCCCTGAGAGGGGAATGCTTGAATAGTGCAAGCCCCCATTTTCTCTCTAACCCCAAGGTCTCTGATAGATTGCTTCAATTATGGCTTCATTTTTTAGATGAAACAAATAAGGTTCACTTTCTAGCCTGAAGTTGCATAATAGTACTATAGAATCCTCATGATAACTGACATGCATTGCACCAAAGCTTGGACAAGTAGGAGATAATTGTTTACAAAATATAGATTGGAGATTTGTTAAGCTCTTGGTGTGGGGATGTTGGCATGTAAAGCCGTAAAGCCTAATATGAGCATGCCACCCATAGAGGCTAAGACAAAGCATCAACATAAATGATAAATATGTATGGGGATAGAGGACAACCTTAGCAAAGGCTGACCAAGAAGCAAAGAAAGCAATAGGTGTACTATTGATCAAGATAGAAAAGGATGGTGCCCATACATAGCTCATGATCCAATCAATTAAGACAACATGGAAGCCATAGCTCAACAAGGAGATGGAATGAAAATCCTAATTGACCCTGTCATACTCCCTCTCTATATCAAGTTTAATAGCCATGAGACACTAGAGATAGGCCAATCTATGGAGATCATGTATGAACTTTTAGGTAACTAGAATATTATCAGTGATACTCCGACCTCTCACAAAAGTCTCCTGCTTAGAGCAAATCAGTTTTAGGAGAAGAGGCTTCATCTTATCCACCATGATCCTCACTATGGCCTTAATAGAGTGGTGCAGAGGTTGATCGATCAATAGTGATCAGGGTTTGAGGGATCTTGATGCTTCAAGTTTATGGTGGTGACTAATAAAGGTTCTCCTCCAAGTCTTCAACATCGAAGCACTATTAAAGAATCATTAGATGGCTGCCACAACCACATAGTGGATAATAGACTAATACCTCCTAAAGAAGAAAGGGGGAGAGCCATCTGGCCTAGGGTCTTTATCTTCCACCATGGATTAAAAGGCTAATTGGATCTCCCTTACCAAAACCTACTCAATAAGTGTTGCATTCTTCGAATCAAAGATCCTAGTGTCCAGAGGAGGAAAAGAGCCAATCTCACACCCCTTGCCTCATAAGCAATGTAGACCATCTAGATTTAAAGAAGTGAAATATCACATGTTTGATACCATTGTTTCTCTCCACCATCTACACAATGCAATCCCTCAGCAAGCAAATTAGGTTCCACTACCTCTTGATATGGTGGACTAGCAAACAAACCTGGTGTTCCTATCTCCCTCCTTGATACATTGAACTCTTGACTTCTACCTTCAGAACACCTCCTATTGTCTCAATAAGGAGCGGTGCATTGCTAGCTTCACATAGAGCTCAACCAACTTAGGGAACAAAGTAATGCCTACACCTCTTCATCTCCTTTTACACATTCCTCTACTTCATTTTTTAGAGAAAAAATCCTATTCCTTCATCTTCAAAGACTGGTGACTTGATAAAAAAAATTGGTATCAGTATCTTTATTCCTTATCTTAATAACCCTTGATTTTTGTCTCCTAAAGAACTCTTGCATCCTTAAATTTTGATAATACCATTGGAGGAGCCTTAAGAGAAGAAGATGGCCTTGTTGAGTAAAACCTTCTTACTATATGTCGAGAGTTTGGATGAGCAAAATTTGCTAATAGAAAACCTTTCCTTTGTTAAATATATTACCCTCCCATTGCCTATTCAATCTCGATACTGCCTTCTTTACCTTTGTAAACAGAATGGACAATCAAACATTTGGAGAAAGATCTTTTAAATCCCTCCATGCCAAGAATGACTTGATGCACCCCTTCACATAACATCTAGAATTTCTTAAACCTGAATGGATGCAATCCCTTAGCCTATTGCTTATTAGTTGCTACCAAAGTCAGGTAATGGTTAGATGCAAACCTTGTCAAATGTCACACCCTTATATCTTGATGCAATTGAAGCCAAGCATTTAAGGCAAAAGTATGCCCTAATTGTTCCCAAACCCATGCCATTGCTTTCTTGTTGTTGCACCATGTAAACCTAGGACCTTCAAACCCTAAGTCAATAAACATTGTTCTCCTAGTAATGGCAAGGAATTCCTTGACATCCCTATTGACCTTAAATGGTTTCCCACCTTGCATGTCTTGGGCTTGAAGAAGATAATAAAAACCCCCACTAGAAGTAGAGGCAACTCAAGAGTAAGAACCTGACAAATGGATTCTTCCATAACTCTTCTAGTAAGACCACTAGTACTAACATAAAGGACCCCAAAACTCCAAACAGACCCATTGGAGGGGTAATTCATCCAAATCACACTTGCTGATCCCTATGAGTAATGATCCTAACTAGATCCTATCATTTGCTGAATTCAAGGAAAATAACTTTCTTGTAGCTATGTCTTCACAAAATTGAAGGAAATCTAGGAGCTAGCATGCTAAAATTTTAGGGTTTCTAAAACCATAGTGGAAGCTATATATGAAAATGCTTTTCATATAGGCATACAAAATTTAATAAGACACCTATAGCAGGTTCTAAACATGCTTGATTAGATAAAAACATATTAAGTTAGATTTGAATACAAATAAAAATCAGAGAAGAAGAAAACACTTACCTTGAGAACTTTCCTTTCTTCTGCCTCGATCGGGTCAGATCCAGTTGATGCTCGGGGTTCATATCGGAGCCCCAAATGCACCTAGCCTCTATTAGTATCTATACAAGGATGATGCTAATAGAATCCTTAAGGCTCCTAGAGTGCTAGCTAAAAGAAAAACATGCAGATGGTTTGACAAGATCCTACACTAGGCATGCAAACATCTGCGGGAGCAGATTGTGGTGCGGGCACCAGACTCAGAAGAAGACTTCAGAGCTCCCTCTGGATCTCTGAGTGACCTCGTCCGAAGAATTAGGGTTTTCTGTCTTGTAATAAGGGTTGACTTGATCAACTCAATTTTAGCTTGAGTCTGTACTCCCTGCAATTTATTTTTGTTGTGTCATGTTGACTCAGTAGTGGTCTAGGACTTCAACCTGGGGTATTACATTTTCTCCCAAGGCCAAGCAAGTGGGCGCAACACTCCCAGCCACACGCCTGAGTCCAGGGGGTGCCACATCTCCATCCAGTATACTTTGGTCCCCACACCACAGATAGCAGCTCCCTTCTTTCATGCGCCATATGAGGAGAAAGCAACCAGGGATCCACAAATTAAGGGGGCGGCCCAAGACCTTCCATAAGAGCCAAGTTATGAAAGGGAAGAAATTCTTCTTGGAGAGAACTTCAAGGAGGCGCCCATTCCATGCCAAAAATGCCCAAAACAAAGATGGGAAGGACCATGACTTAGGGAGAAAGAAAAGGAGGAGTCCAAAAGAGTTGATCCATGGAAGGAAAGAAATCCTCTCTTGAAGAACAAAGCTTGGAGGCGCCATCTACCTTCCTTTTAAAACTCAAATCAATTTTTTTTGGAACCTTTGGCCGGCCATATGTGTATGGATTATCCTAATTTGTAGATCCCCTCCTTTAGTCCCACATGGGAAGATGTAAAACCCTACTCTCTTGTAAAGTCCTATAAATTAAACCCCTCTTGTAAATTTTAATCAATCTGATGAATGAAACCAACTTTTTTTGTGAGCAAACTCTGTGTTTTCTCTCTTCCGCACTTGCATCCAGGTGTTGAGCTCCGTGAGGGAGTAAATCCGGGTTCCCCAGGAACCTTGAGGAGGTGTGAGATCTCCAAACCCCTAAATCCTAGGTTAGCCACTCCAACTACTAAACCTTAACCGCCCACCATCCACTTCAATCCACCAAACCCTAGCCTATCCCACCTCCCACGACCTCCCCCTCCAAGTCCAGGCTGATCACCAGCATCCAGATCCAGTCCAGATACTTCAGATTCAGAGAAATTCCCAGAGGAAGTCAGATCAGCCTCCAGGAGGATCCGGATTTCAGCAACTTCAGCCTTCAAGTTCTTCAATCTGGTAAATCCTTCCTTGAGTCTCTGATTCTATCACTTGTTCCTCTTCTTTCCCAGATCTTGAGTCCAGGAGAAGTCGACTCAGCCACAGGACCAGTATTGGATGATCCATTGCGAAGATATCCGAATCCGAGGATCCAACAATCTGCTTGAGAGAGTTCTTCCACCAAACTTTGTGAAGATCACTGTCTGGTTGGTAACCCATCTCTTCTCTTTATTTCTATCCTGTTGAAAGTTCAGAGCGAAACCCTAGGTCTGGGAGTTTCTCAACCCCCGGCGATCCGTTACTTCTGAACTACTCTGATAACCTAGTTCTTCTAAATTGTGCTTTCAATCATTACCTAGTTTCCTTCAACTTAGTTTAGCTTTACTTTGAGTCAAAGCCAATTTCTGAAATAAAAAAAAAAAAGAAAAGAATTAATTTTAATTTCATTCCGCATCGCATCATCTCTCTCTTCCTTCGTTCTGCATCAATTTTGGTATCAAAGCCCTGTCTAGGGTTTCTGTTTTGTTTGCTTGTTTGAGTGTCTCTCCTTTTTACTTTGTCTGCTCGAAGTAGACTCCCCAGGACGTCCGGTCCTAGGAACGAAGCGAGGTGCAAACCTCCTCTTCCCATTCCATGGGGTGTTCCTAGGGCGTGTAGGGGATCCGCTGGGTTACAACTTCGTAGCAGGGATTGTAAATGGGGGAAGCACTCTGTTTTTAGTCTGTAACTATCCTATTGTAGGAATTGTTTCTCATTGCAAGTAACTACAAATTGTTTGATTTTTGTTTTGATGGAACCAATATAATTGAAGATATTTTATATAATTTCACTGTGATTTATTGGTTTCCGTGAAATTTTTGAGAGTTAAATTACTGCAACTCTATTTCTGTGTTTCTGCAATTCAGTTTTTTTGAGTGATCATCTCCTAATTCATCTTAAGGGCATTTGAGCATCTAAGATAAGGGGAGGAGTTGATAACTTCTCTTTAGCCCAAAACCACCACCCACTCATTCGATCCTAAGCCTAATTTTAAAATTTATTAGACTTAATTTGCCCTAGTGGGCTAGGGACATCAACAAGTCGGGTCAAGGCTAGTGTTGAGTTAGTTTGTCTAGTTACTCTGTGTGTGCTTTGTACTCAGTGTCTAGAACGGTGGTTCAGGGATTCTATCCCGAAGGGCTTGTGTGCTGGTCCACCTACCTGGCCAATCACTGATTGGTGTCTAGGATTGGCATTTAGGGACCTAACACTCCCCTTACACCTGCCTAGCTGAGTCCCGAGTTACTACAGGCTAGCTTGCCACTCTGATTGGGCATCTAGTTTGGACTCTAGGTCTAGTGAGCCAGTAGTCGCTTTAGTCTAGTCACATTCTGTGTATTTGCTTGCATCATCATGACTACCCGGAATGGAGTACCCTACCAACCTGGTCAAACCCAACCTGATTTAGAGGCCATGGTTAGAGCTCTTACTGAAAGTATGAACAAATTGAGTCAGGATATGACTGCTACTGTTACCCAGTGTAAAGAACAAGTCCATGAGAATTTTACCCAGCTTAGGGATCGAGTCCAAGTACTTGAGAAACGTAGACATCAAAATTGGATCCCTGATTCAAAATTTAATAGGCCCCAACCTCATCCATGCCAGGAGCCCAGGAGGACCTTATACCGTGATCCCGAGCATAACCTTAGGAAGCCTAACCATGATATCTATAGTGTGGATCGTGTCTATGAGAGGTCCTTACAATATTCTAGACCAGTCACTCAACAACCCATATCTTCTAGATCAAACCATTTAGATCCACACCCATGCCCAAGTAAGGTCTCTACTAGCTTGAAACCCAGTGTGACCCAGGTTCCTATATCGCAAGAATGTTTGTTTTGTGGAGAAAGAGGCCATAAATCTAGTCAGTGACCATGCATAGGACTGGCTTGTGCATAGCTAAGTGGTAAGAATCCTAAGGATGGCATTAATGAGGGAGAACCCAAGCTTACCAATGAGGAAGAAAGGTTAGGTATGACAAGCCCAGAATCAGTTGACCCGATTACCACTGACCCGAAATCCATTGAAGATGGCATCGAGGAAGTATATGATGCTGGCTTAAGTCTAGTTGATGAATATGAGGGGGAAGAGCTTGAAGAATGTGACATCGATACTATTGGAATAACTCTGGAATAAACCTGGAATAGACTGGAATAACTGGAATAAAGTTATTCCAGTCGTCTTCCTCCTTGGAACTCTATTTTTGGCTTGCAAAACGTTGTCGGAACACCTCCTTCCGGACCTCTGTCTGCACCCAAATTTGAGCAACAGCAACTTGGACAAGTCTTCTTCGATTTGCCACCGATTACTACAACCAAATGTAAGCCAAAAAATTAAAATAAATCACCAAAGTCTGCTGCCAGATTTCTACAGCAGAACTGGGCAGCAGACTTTGGCCTTCGTTTCGGAGCAGCTGGAGCGATCCCGGTCTGTGTGGTTTGCTCCTAGGAGTAGAAGGATACTCCCTCTAGAGGGGAGATATGCCCGGGGCTCTCTGATCCGCCTCCACGCACGGTGCTAGCCGCTGGAAGAGGGCTTCACGATCACAAGATTTCTGCAGCTGTAGTGCAGAATTTGAGATTGAAACAATGGGATTTTCTCTCCCTCTAAAGCTCCTAAACCCAGCCCAAAACTCTCTCCTTAAGCCTCTCAAAGAAGAGGATAGAACAAACCACAAAGACCACTCTCCAATATTCTCACAGTGAAAAGTTTTCCTCTCAAAGAACAGGGAATGCTGTTGGTTTACAAAGGCTACTAGGCGAAGGAGGTGGAGCGACGGGAGGCCAAGAGATGGGAACAGCAACTGTTAATCCAATTAATCAGCCTCAAACATGGGATTAAGGTCTTCAAAACAAGCGGGTGGGAGCTTGGGAGTTTCGGTCGTTTGGCCTTTTCAATGTTTGGAAATTTTCTCCCAGCCATTTGGCCTTCCAGCAAAACAAGTGACCATGCAAACGGTCACGCTGAGAAGAAGCATGGAACCAAAACCGGTCCACCGGTCCAAAGAGTAAAACATTGGTTCAAATAACCGGTCCAAGCAAAAAATTAGTTCAAACCCAATTTTAAACCACTTGGATCAATCCCATTAAACCAAACAGTTCAATCCAATTGAACCTGGTTCAAAGAATAAAATTGGTTCACAACCAATTGGAGGCCGAAACGAACTCCGAATCAGTTCAAAACTGATTCAGAAAAATCCTGGTGCAGTGCTGGTCAGCCCGGAACAATTTTTGGTTGACACAGACAAGGGCAACACGGGGAAAAGAGTGCTCAAAAAATATTGTGACCATAAAATCGAGATGATTTCCAATCGTAATCGGTATCCGGATCAGAGAGTTATCCTCTGTGGCATGTGACCTCATAGGTTCGAACCTAAATGGTAGCACTGGAATAATTTCAGTACCAGCACAGGAAACCATCTAGCAATGGGTCCCGGCATCCGGATAGGTTGAAGATGCAGGAGCAAACTATCGAACCTCTGGCATATGGTTACCGTATATTCATCCCTTTGACCTCTAATGCTCAGGACGACTGAGATTGGGCTGCCAACCCAGACAGAGTCAGTCGACTACGTGTCTCAACCTCGCAAGCCCAGTGACTCTTCACTAGGACTACCCCGGTCGAGGATTTGCTAAATTAAGATATTGCGAGACATTCAATCCAAACTGTTTGGACAGGTCAATTCCATCTTGGTCCATCACTGCTCCACAAGTACTTGCCTGTACCCAGAACCTTTCATCACCAAATTAAAAATCCGGGTAGTCCGGCACCAAAGCACAGGGAGTTGCTTGCAAGCTACCGTGATGATCTCAGGTCAGAGGGACACATATACCCATATCCAATCGTGAGTATCCCTTTGGCAGAAAGGGGCTGCACGGAGTCACGTTCAATAAGATATCACATATCCCACTTGCAGATCACATCAGTGTCACCACACTCATTTTGGTCAAGAGGACAACCAAACGATGTGAACTACAACAACCTATACTTGATATATTGCCGTCCAGTATAATATATCCTTTGGTTGTGAACAGGGTTTAAGGACCACTCGATACATTCTCTCTGTATCGAAGTCAGTGTAGTCCTAAGGATTTCATCACATTGAAAGAGTTCATTTCAAGGAAATTAAGTATGTGATGAGCTGCCAAAAAAATTATTTTATTTAATTCATAAAATGAGTACAATACCTAGCACAACCGCCTACAACACAGGTGATTGGCTTTGGGACATAATTCCCAACAACTCCTACTTGTACTAAAGCCAATCAGAAGAGTATCTAATACCCATTTCCCATTTACAATAGTCGAACTCTTTTATTTCGAGGGCTTTAGTGAAGGGGTTGGCCAGATTTTCTTTTCCATCGATCTTCAGAAGATTGATGTCGCCTCGTTCCACGATCTCTCGTACGAGGTGGTAGCACCGCAGAATGTGTTTGGTGCGGTGATGAGCTTTAGGCTCCTTAGCTTGAGCAATGGCTCCAATGCTGTCACAGTACACCGGAATAGGACCATCTAGGGAAGGTGACACCCCTAGCTCTCCAAGGAACTTTCGCAACCACACAGCTTCCTTTATCGCATCTGATGCTGCAATGTATTCTGCTTTGCATACCGAGTCTGCAACAGTTGCCTGCTTAGAACTTTTCCAGCAGATCACTCCTCCATTCAGGGTAAATACAAACCCTGACACACTCTTGCTATCATCTCTATCCGACTGGAAACTGGAGTCAGAGTACCCCACAAGTTTCAAGTCAGGTTCTCCATAAATCAGCCATTGATCTGTAGTATTTCTTAAATACTTAAGGATGGACTTAACCACCTTCCAATGCGCCTCACCTGGGTCAGACTGGTATCTGCTCACTACTCCTAGTGAGTATGCCACGTCTGGTCTAGTACAAGTCATAGCATACATGATAAAGCCTACTGCAGAAGCATAAGGTACTCTACTCATGCGCTCTCTTTCCTCAGGAGTTGTCGCACAATCTTTCTTGGAAAGAGTAATTCCAGAACCTATCGGAAGATAGCCTTTCTTGGAATTTTCCATGCTGAACCATTTCAACACAGTGTCAATGTACGTAGACTAGGACAGTCCCAAAAGCTTCTTAGATCTATCTCTATAGATCTTCATACCTAGTATGTAAGAAGCTTCACCCAAGTCCTTCATGGAGAACTGGATGATAACCAGATCTTTATTCCTTGTAATGCTGCGACATCATTCCCGATTAAGAGAATGTCATCAACATACAGTACTAGGAATACAATCACATAACCATTAACCCATTTATAGATGCACGGTTCTTCTCCGTTCCTAATGAAGCCATACGATTTGATACACCTATCAAACCGTAAGTTCCAACTTCGAGATGCTTGCTTAAGTCCATAGATGGTCCTCTGCAACTTGCATACTTTTGATTCATCTGTGGATGTGAACCCTTCAGGCTGTATCATATACACCTCTTCTTCCAGCTCCCCATTTAGGAAAGCGGTTCGGACATCCATCTGCTAGATCTTGTAATCAAAATATGCTGCCAAAGCAAGCATGATCCGAATGGACTTGAGCATTGCCACAGGGGAGAAAGTCTCGTCATAATCGATACCATATCGCTGACGATACCCCTTGGCAACCAGACGGGCTTTATAGGTCTCTACCTTCCCATCTGCGCCCCTTTTCCTCTTGAAGATCCATTTACACCCGATGGGTTTTATTCCTTCAGGCGGATCAACCAATGTCCCAACATTGTTGATTTCCATGGATTCCATTTTGGATCGCATGGCTCCAAGCCATGCCTCAGAGTCAGATCTCTGAAGTGCATCCATATAGGTGATCGGATTCTCATTGTTCTCATCGAGCTCAATGGGATCGCCGTCCTGGACCAAGAAACCGTAGTATCTGTCCGGGTGACGCGGTATTCTACCGGATCTCCTAATGGGTTCTGGGTGTGATTCAATCACAGCCGGTTCTACGATGTCCTTAGAGTGTGTAGGTTCTTCTATTGGCTGAACTTCATCAAGTTCAATCTTAGAAGCTATAGTTCCTTCTCCAAGGAACTCCTTTTCTAAAAAGATAGCTCTAAGAGCAACGAACACCTTTTGTTCATTCTCCAAGTAGAAGAAATACCCTTTGGTTTCCTTAGGATAACCAATGAATAAACACCTGTCAGACTTAGGACCAAGTTTGTCTGAGTCTAAACGCTTTACGTAAGCCGGACAACCCCAAACTCGAAGGTGTGAGATTGAGGGTTTACGCCCATTCCACATCTCATACGGAGTGGAGACAACAGACTTACTTGGAACACTATTTAATAAGTAACAGGCTGTCTGAAGCGCATATCCCCAAAAGGATAGCGACAGAGTTGCAAAGCCCATCATGGATCGAACCATGTCCAACAAGGTTCGATTCCTCCTTTTGGAACAAGGTTCGATCCCTCCTTTTGGACACAACATTCAACTGTGGTGTTCCTGGAGGAGTCCACTGAGAGAGAATTCCATTATCCTCAAGATATGTCAAAAAAGCACCAGATAAGTATTCACCATCTCGATCAGATCGAAGGATTTTAATACTTTTTCCAGTTTGCTTTTCTACTTCATTACGGTATCGTTTGAATATTTCAAACGATTCAGACTTATGTCTTATTAAAAAGACATAACCGAATCTTGAAAAGTTGTCTATAAAAGTAATGAAATATTTGTATCCTTCTCTGGCACTAACTGAATCGGTCCACATACATCAGTATGTATTAGACTTAGAAGTTCTGTAGCTCGTTCACCCTTTCCAGTAAAAGGTGACTTGGTCATTTTACCAAGTAAACAGGATTCACAAGTAGGCAGTGATTCAGAATCACTGACCTCGAGAAGTCCATCTCCTTGCATCTTGTTTATCCTATTTTGGTTAATATGACCTAGCCTACAGTGCCAAAGATACAAATCATTGACATTATCTATCCTTGGGCATTTGCTAGAGGTGTACATTACACTAACAGGCCTTGATAGTACGTATATGCCATTATTTAATCTAGCTTTCATTATAACAGAGTTATTCAAAATAACATTGCAAAAATCTCCTTTTATTGATAGTTCAAAACCACAATTGGCCAAAAGGCCTACAGAGATTATGCTCATAATGAAACTAAGACAATAGTGACAGTTGACTAGCTCGACAGTACAAGACTCAAAGACAAGATGCAGGACTCCGATCGCCAGTACTGGAACATGATTTCCATTCCCGATGCTCAGAAACTATTCTCCATCTTCAAATCTTCTGCTAACTTGAAGTCCCTGTAATGAATTAAAACATGAATTGGAATACCAGTATCCAATACCCAATTAGCAGTATCAACAATTGAGTAATTACAAGGTTTTATCATATAAATACCTTATTCAGCAGACTTCTGCTTCCTTGGCCTGTTCGGATCAAGGGACGCAATATAAAGAGGACAGTTCCTCTTCCAGTGTCCCTTCTTCTTGCAGTAGAAACATTCTGCAGAAGACTGATCAGCCTTATACTTCCTGGTCTGACTAGGGCCAGGAACATTCTGTACCTTCTTTCTCTTTTTATTTATTTTCTTTTTTCCTTTCTTAAAGGGACGACGACCTCTACTACCTCCCACTAAATTCACCACCCCCTTATTCAGTTGGTGGTCTTTCTCGAAAGTCTACAGTAACCCCAAAATACCATGGTAGTTAACTGCAGGCTTGTTCATTCTATAATGATCGAGAAAATCAAGATAGGAGGAGGGAAGAGAATTCAGGATCGCATCCTTGCCGAGCTGCTCGTGCAAGGGGCATCCGAGTTTGCCCAACTTTTCAATCAGCTCGATCATGTACAATACATGATCAATGACTGAACCACCATTCGGCATCTTGGAGTTGTAGATGGCACAAGACACTTTGTAACTTTCTACATCATCCGGAGTGCCAAAGGATTCCTTTAACTTTTGAAGGATTTCATCAGGTTGGGCCTCCTCGAATTTACGACTGAACTCGTCGTTCATAGCCGCTAACATAATGCATCGGACAGTAGTCCGATCAGAGACCCACTTCAGATAAGTGTCTCTGACCGCACTCCGTGCATTTGCGGGAGGGATTTCAGGTGCCGGATCCGCTATTACATAGAGGATCCGTTATTACATAGAGGATCTGTTCATGCTCCAGAACAATTCTCAATCTTCGATACCAACTATCGAAGTTGTGACCCTTTAACTTCTCGTTATCGAGAAGTGACCGGAGCGATAAATTTGAAGACATCTAAAAAGAAAATAAGACCAAATTAGTTTATGAATTAATAACTTAACCAAAAGACTTGGACTTTAGTCTAAAGGTTTCTCCCACTAATTTTTCAGATTGGTAGCCTCTAACTCCAATCCGTGAAAATACTTTTTCTCAAGTGGGTACAGAAATCCAATAGGCCTTGCATGAGCCCAACTATGGCCGGCTCATCCATACGAGCCTAAAGGTAGGTTCGTAAACCAATTATTTTTCTAAATAATTTTCAGCATTTTATTTTGCCCCAAAGAGCACCCCAATCGGCCTAGGGGCCTCCTATTGCGGGTCTCTGGTTAGGTCCAACCATTAAAATGATAAATCCAATGCTTCCAGCTAACTAAAGACCAAGCCCGACTATGGCCGGCCCACCTGGTCCCGTTAAGGAGGTTGCACTGAACCATCATCGATCAAATAGAAATTCCAGTCGCCGGATGTACACCCGTTCTATGGAACTGCCGATGCACACCAAGCTAGTGGACACATTTCTATCCAACTTAATGGGAGGCTAAGACACTATCAACTCCTTGACTTAGTCTTTTTAAGGACCTAATAATTTTAGAGAACTTTTTAGTTGTGACATAAGAAAGTGACAAGGACATGGATCGTCCTCCCACAGAACCATTCAGATTCCAGGAGGGTTGAAATAAATCAACAAATGATCCATGGGCACCTATAGATCAGTCAGACCGATCAACTTATGTGACATGGGTTAACTCGAGTCATTGAGCTTTTCCAATCAGTTCTGGTCAACTCGACTAGCCAGGTAGGTGAGATCATGGATGAGTAACCGCCATTAACCATCTTTCCTAGACACCAACCAAGTTGGCCAGGAAAGAGGTAGCCTCATACAGCCATGATCACAATGCCAAACCTACCTCGACACCAGTCGGTTTACCAGACTCGATCAGACTAGCCTAAAGACTCGGGCGTCCACTGAGCCACTAATTGGATCCATTTTAAATGAACAGATCAACTATTCTAACTATTAGATAGTTCTAAAGAAGGATCTTAAACAACTTTTGTTTAATCTTCTTATTATCCGGTTCAACTAAATTTATGTCTAACCCAGTTATGGACCCAACTAGTCAGCTAACCCAATTAACCCAAAATGGCTTATGCAAATTTGTTTAGATTTCATAAACCTAAAAATTTTTAATAAGCCAATCACTTAATTAAAATATTTTTTAATTAAGTCTTTATGTAAAACATTTTTACATACCAAATCATGCATCAAAAAATATTTTATAAATATTTTATAAAACATGCCTAAAACATGTATCTGCAAATTAAAATAATTTTTAATTTTTAATATTCTTTAAGGATCCTTCTGAAGAGGCCAACACAGACGATCTGCATCGTGTCAAAGACACACGGTCATGGTGAAGGTCTCAACTAGGTTCCAAAAAGAAAACTTGGATACATATTAAAATTAAACAATCTTTAATCTATAACCCTGCAGACTAGATTAGATTACAAATACAACGTGGCTCTGATACAACTGAAAGAAAAACATGCAGATGGTTTGACAAGATCCTAAACTAGGCATGCAAACATCTGCAGGAGCAGATTGGATTTTAAAACAATTTTTAAAATTCGCGTAGCGAGAATCTGCTCCACCAGGAACTAATCTAAATCTAGTTGCATTTAGGCATGTATAATCATATAAAATATTTATAAAATATTAAAAAATTTAATCTATCCATGCATGATTAAAAAATAATTTTTCATACCTTTTATTCTGCCTGGAATAACTTTGGAATAAATCTGGAATAGACTGGAATAACTGGAATAAAGTTATTTCAGTCGTCTTCCTCCTTGGAACTCTATTTTTGGCTTGCAATACATTGTCGGAACACCTCCTTCCGGACCTCTATCTGCTCCCAAATTTGGGCAACAGCAACTTGGACAAGTCTTCTTCGATTTGCCACCGATTACTGCAACCAAATGTAAGCCAGAAAATTAAAATAAATCACCAAAGTCTGCTGCCAAATTTCTGCAACAGAACTGGGCAGCAGACTTTGGCCTTCATTTCGGAGCAGCTAGAGCAATCCCGGTCCGCGTGGTTTGCTCCTAGGAGTAGAAGGATACTCTCTCTAGAGGGGAGACATGCCCGGGGCTCTCGGATTCGCCTCCACGCACAGTGCTAGCTGTTGGAAGAGGGATTCATGGTCACAGGATTTCTGCTGCTGTAGTGCAGAATTTGAGCTTGAAACAATGTGATTTTCTCTCCCTCTAAAGCTCCTAAACACAGCCCAAAACCCTCTCCTTAAGCCTCTCAAAGAAGAGGATAGAACAAACCACAAAGACCCCTCTCCAATATTCTCACGGTGAAAAGTTTTCCTCTCAAAGAACAGGGAATGCTGTTGGTTTATAAAGGCTGCTGGGCGAAGGAGGTGGAGCGACGGGAGGCCAAGAGATGAGAACAGCAGCTATTAATCCAATTAATCAGCCCTAAACATGGGATTAACGTCTTCAAAACAAGCGGGTGGGAGCTCGGGAGTTTCGGTCGTTTGGCCTTTTCGACATTTGGAAATTTTCTCCCAGCCGTTTGGCCTTCCAGCAAAACAAATGACCGTGTAAACGGTCACGCTGAGAAGAACCATGGAACCAAAACCGGTCCACCGGTCCAAGGAGTAAAACATTGGTTCAAATAACCGGTCCAAGCAAAAAATTGGTTCAAACCCAATTTTAAACCACTTGGATCAATCCCATTAAAACAAACAGTTCAATCCAATTGAACCTGGTTCAAGGAATAAAATTGGTTCACAACCAATTGGAGGCCGAAACGAACTCTGAATCAGTTCAAAACTGATTCAGAAAAATCCTGGTGCAGTGCTGGTCAGCCCGGAACAATTTTTGGTTGACACAGACAAGGGCAACACGGGGAAAAGAGTGCTCAAAAAATACTATGACCATAAAACCGAGATGATTCCCAATCGTAATCGGTATCCGGATCAGAGAGTTATCCTCTGTGGCGTGTGACCTCATAGGTTCGAACCTAAACGGTAGCACTGGAACAATTCAAGTACCAGCACAGGAAACCATCTAGCAATGGGTCCCGGCGTCCGGATAGGTCGAAGATGCAAGAGCAAACTATCGAACCTCTGGCATATGGTTACCGTATAATTCATCCCTTTGACCTCTAATGCTCAGGATGACTGAGATTGGGTTGCCAACCCAGACAGAGTCAGTCGACTACGTGTCTCAACCTCGCAAGCCCAGTGACTCTTCACTAGGACTACCCCGGCCGAGGATTTGCTAAATTGAGATATTGCGAGACATTCAATCCAAACTGTTTGGACAGGTCAATTCCATCTTAGTCCATCACTGCTCCACAAGTACTTGCCTGCACCCAGAAACCTTCCATCACCGGATTATAAATCCGGTTATTCCGGCACCAAAGCACAGGGAGTTGCTTGCAAGCTACCGTGATGACCTCAGGTCAGAGGGACACATATACCCCATATCCAATCGTGAGTATCCCTTTAGCAGAAAGGGGCTGCACGGAGTCACATTCAATAAGATATCACATATCCCACTTGCAGATCACATCAGTGTCACCACACTCATTTTGGTCAAGAGGACAACCAAACGATGTGAACTACAACAACCTATACTTGATATATTGCCGTCCAGTACAATATATCCTTTGGTTGTGAACAAGGTTTAAGGACCACTCGATACATCCTCTCTGTATCGAAGTCAGTGTAGTCCTAAGGATTTCATCACATTGAAAGAGTTCATTTCAGGAAAATTAAGTATGTGATGAGCTGCCAAAAAAATTATTTTATTTAATTCATAAAATGAGTACAATACTTAGCACAACCTCCTACAACCCAGGCGATTGGCTTTGGGACACAATTTCCAACAACTCCCACTTGTAATAAAGCCAATCAGAAGAGTATCTAATACCCATTTCCCATTTACAATAGTCAAACTTTTTTATACCGAGGGCTTTAGTGAAGGGGTCGGCCAGATTTTCTTTTTCATCGATCTTCAGAAGATTGATATCGCCTCGTTCCACGATCTCTCGTACGAGATGGTAGCACCGCAGAATGTGTTTGGTGCGGTGATGAGCTTTAGGCTCTTTAGCTTGAGCAATGGCTCTAGTGCTGTCACAGTACACCGGAACAGGACCATCTAGGGAAGGTGTCATCCCTAGCTCTCCAAGGAACTTTCGCAACCACACAGCTTCCTTTGCCGCATCTGATACTGCAATGTATTCTGCTTCGCATACCGAGTCTGCAACAGTTGCCTGCTTAGAACTTTTCCAGCAGATCACTCCTCCATTCAGGGTAAATACAAATCCTGACACACTCTTGCTATCATCTCTATCCGACTGGAAACTGGAGTCAGAGTACCCCACAAGTTTCAAGTCAGGTTCTCCATAAATCAGCCATTGATCTTTAGTATTTCTTAAATACTTAAGGATGGACTTAATCACCTTCTAATGCGCCTCACCTGGGTCAGACTGGTATCTGCTCACTACTCCTAGTGAGTATGCCATGTCTGGTCTAGTACAAGTCATAGCATACATGATAAAGCCTACTGCAGAAGCATAAGGTACTCTACTCATGCGCTCTCTTTCCTCAGGAGTTATCGCACAATCCTTCTTGGAAAGAGTAATTCCAGAACCTATCGGAAGATAGCCTTTCTTGGAGTTTTCCATGCTGAACCGTTTCAACACAGTGTCAATGTACGTAGACTAGGACAGTCCCAAAAGCTTCTTAGATCTATCTCTATAGATCTTCATACCTAGTATGTAAGAAGCTTCACCCAAGTCCTTCATGGAGAACTAAGATGATAACCAGATCTTTATTCCTTGTAATGCTGCGACATCATTCCCGATTAAGAGAATGTCATCAACATACTGTACTAGGAATACAATCACAGAACCATTAACCCATTTATAGATGCACGGTTCTTCTCCGTTCCTAACAAAGCCATACGATTTGATACACCTATCAAACCGTAAGTTCCAACTTCGAGATGCTTGCTTGAGTCCATAGATGGGCCTCTGCAACTTGCATACTTTTGATTCATCTGTGGATGTGAACCCTTCAGGCTGTATCATATACACCTCTTCTTCCAGCTCCCCATTTAGGAAAGCGGTTCGGACATCCATCTGCCAGATCTCGTAATCAAAATATGCTGCCAAAGCAAGCATGATCCGAATGGACTTGAGCATTGCCACAAGGGAGAAAGTCTCATCATAATCGATACCATATCACTGACGATACCCCTTGGCAACCAGACGGGCTTTATAGGTCTCTGTCTTCCCATCTGCGCCCCTTTTCCCCTTGAAGATCCATTTACACCCGATGGATTTTATTCCTTCAAGCGGATCAACCAATGTCCAAACATTGTTGATTTCCATGGACTCCATTTTGGATCGCATGGCTCCAAGCCATGCCTCAGAGTCAGATCTCTGAAGTGCATCCATATAGGTGATCGGATCCTCATTGTTCTCATTGAGCTCAATGGGATCACCGTCCTGGACCAAGAAACCGTAGTATCTGTCCGGGTGATGCGGTATTCTACCGGATCTCCTAATGGGTTCTGGGTGTGATTCAATCACAGCCGGTTCTACGATGTCCTTAGACTGTATAGGTTCTTCTATTGGCTAAACTTCATCAAGTTCAATCTTAGAAGCTATAGTTCCTCCTCCAAGGAACTCCTTTTCCAAAAAGATAGCTCTAAGAGCAACGAACACCTTTTGTTCATTCTCCAAGTAGAAGAAATACCCTTTGGTTTCCTTAGGATAACCAATGAATAAACACCTGTCAGACATAGGACCAAGTTTGTCTGAGTCTAAATGCTTTACGTAAGCCGGACAACCCAAGACCCGAAGGTGTGAGATTGAAGGTTTACGCCCATTCCACATCTCATAACGAGTGGAGACAACAGACATACTTAGAATATTATTTAATAAGTAACAGGCTGTCTGAAGTGCATATCCCCAAAAGGATAGCGGCAGAGTTGCAAAGCCCATCATGGATCGAACCATGTCCAACAAGGTTCGATTCCTCCTTTCGGACACACCATTCAACTATGGTGTTCCTGGAGGAGTCCACTGAGAGAGAATTCGATTCTCCTCAAGATATGTCAAAAAAGCACCAGATAAGTATTCACCACCTCGATCAGATCGAAGGATTTTAATACTTTTTCCAGTTTGCTTTTCTACTTCATTACGGTATCGTTTGAATATTTCAAACGATTCAGACTTATGTCTTATTAAAAAGACATAACCGAATCTTGAAAAGTTGTCTGTAAAAGTAATGAAATATTTGTATCCTTCTCTGGCACTAACTGACATCGGTCCACATACATCAGAATGTATTAGACTTAGAAGTTCTGTAGCTCATTCACCCTTTCCAGTAAAAGGTGACTTGGTCATTTTACCAAGTAAACAGGATTCACAAGTAGGCAGTGATTCAGAATCACTGACCTCGAGAAGTCCATCTCCTCGCATCTTGTTTATCCTATTTTGGTTAATATGACCTAGCCTACAGTGCCAAAGATACAAATCATTGACATTATCTATCCTTGGGCGTTTGCTAGAAGTGTACATTACACTAACAGGCCTTGATAGTACGTATATGCCATTATTTAATCTAGCTTTCATTATAACAGAGTTATTCAAAATAACATTGCAAAAATCTCCTTTTATTGATAGTTCAAAACCACAATTGGCCAAAAGGACTACAGAGATTATGCTCATAATGAAACTAAGACAATAGTGACAGTCGACTAGCTCGACAGTACAAGACTCAAAGACAAGATGCAGGACTCCGATCACCAGTACTGGAACACGATTTCCATTCCCAACGCTCAGAAACTGTTCTCCATCTTCAAATCTTCTGCTAACTTGAAGTCCCTGTAACGAATTACAAACATGAATTGGACTACCAGTATCCAATACCCAATTAGCAGTATCAACAATTGAGTAATTACAAGGTTTTATCATATAAATACCTTGTTCAGCAGACTTCTGCTTCCTTGGCCTGTTCGGATCAAGGGACGCAATATAAAGAGGACAGTTCCTCTTCCAGTGTCCCTTCTTCTTGTAGTAGAAACATTCTGTAGAAGACTGATCAGCCTTATACTTCCTGGTCTGACTAGGGCCAGGAAGATTCTGCACCTTCTTTCTCATCTTATTTATTTTCTTTTTCCCTTTCTTAAAGGGACAATGACCTCTACTACCTCCCACTAAATTCACCACCCCCTTATTCAGTTGGTGGTCTTTCTCGAAAGTCTACAGTAACCCCAAAAGACCATGGTAGTTAACTGCAGGCTTGTTCATTCTATAATGATTGAGAAAATCAAGATAGGAGTAGGGAAGAGAATTCAGGATCGCATCCTTGCCGAGCTGCTCGTGCAAGGGGCATCCGAGTTTGCCTAACTTTTCAATCAGCTCGATCATGTACAATACATGATCAGTGACTGAACCACCATTCGGCATCTTAGAGTTGTAGATGGCACAAGACACTTTGTACCTTTCTACATCATCCGGAGTGCCAAAGGATTCCTTTAACTTTTGAAGGATTTTATCAGGTTGGGCCACCTCGAATTTGCGACTGAACTCATCATTCATAGCCGCTAACATAATGCATCAGACAGTAGTCCAATCAGAGACCCACTTCAGATAAGCATCTATGACCGCACTCCGTGCATTTGCAGGAGGGATTTCAGGTGCCAGATCCGCTATTACATAGAGGATCCGTTCATGCTCCAGAACAATTCTCAATCTTCGATACCAACTATCGAAGTTGTGACCCTTTAACTTCTCGTTATCGAGAAGTGACCGGAGCGATAAATTTGAAGACATCTGAAAAGAAAATAAGACCAAATTAGTTTATGAATTAATAACTTAACCAAAAGACTTGGACTTTAGTCTAAAGGTTTCTCCCACTAATTTTTCAGATTGGTAGCCTCTAACTCCAATCCGTGAAAATACTTTTTCTCAAGTGGGTACAGAAATCCAATAGGCCTCGCATGATCCCGACTATGGCTGGCTCATCCATACGAGCCTAAAGGTATGTTCGTAAACCAATTGTTTCCCTAAACAATTTTCAGCATTTTATTTTGCCCTAAAGAGCACCCCAATCGGCCTAGGGGCCTCCTATTGCGGGTCTCTAGTTAGGTCAAACCATTAAAATGACAAATACAATGCTTCCAGCTAACTAAAGACCAAGCTCGACTATGGCCGGCCCACCTGGTCCCGTTAAGGAGGTTGCACTAAACCATCATCGATCAGATAGAAATTCCAGTCACCGGATGTACACCCGTTCTATGGAACTGCCGATGCACACCAAGCTAGTGGACACATTTCTATCTAACTTAATGGGAGGCTAAGACACTATCAACTCCTTGACTTAGTCTTTTTAAGGACTTAATAATTTTAGAGGACTTTTTAGTTGTGACAGAAGAAAGTGACAAGGACATGGATCATCCTCCCACTGAACCATTCAGATTCCAGGAGGGTTGAAATAAATCAACAAATGATCCATGGGCACCTATAGATCAGTCAGACCGATCAACTTGGGTGACATGGGTTAACTCAAGTCATTGAGCTTTTCCAATCAGTTCTGGTCAACTCGACTAGCCAGGTAGGTGAGATCATGGGTGAGTAACCGTCATTAACCACTTTCCTAGATACCAACCAAGTTGGCCAGGAAAGAGGTAGCCTCATACAGCCATGATCACAATGCCAAACCTACCTCGACACCAGTCGGTTTACCAGACTCGATCAGACTAGCCTAAAGACTCGGGCGTCCACTGAGCCACTAATTGGATCCATTTTAGATGAACGGATCAACTATTCTAACTATTAGATAGTTCTAAACAAGGACCTTAAACAACTTTTGTTTAATCTTCTTATTATCCGGTTCAACTAAATTTAGGTCTAACCCAGTTATGGACCCAACTAGTCAGCTAACCCAATTAACCCAAAATGGCTTATGCAAATTTATTTAGATTTCATAAACCTAAAAATTTTTAATAAGCCAATCACTTAATTAAAATATTTTTTAATTAAGTCTTTATGTAAAACATTTTTACATACCAAATCATGCATCAAAAAATATTTTACAAATATTTTATAAAACATGCCTAAAACATGTATCTGCAAATTAAAATAATTTTTAATTTTTAATATTCTTTAAGGATCCTTCTGAAGAGGCCAACACAGACGATCCGCATCGTGTCAAAGACACACGGTCATGGTGAAGGTCTCAACTAGGTTCCAAAAAGAAAACTTGGATACATATTAAGATTAAACAATCTTTAATCTATAACCCTGCAGACTAGATTAGATTACAAATTCAACGTGGCTCTGATACCACTGAAAGAAAAACATGCAGATGGTTTGACAAGATCCTACACTAGGCATGCAAACATCTGCAGGAGCAGATTGGATTTTAAAATAATTTTTAAAATTCACGCAGCGGGAATCTGCTTCGCTAGGAACTAATATAAATCTAGTTGCATTTAAGCATGTATAATCATATAAAATATTTATAAAATATTAAACAATTTAATCTATCCATGCATGATTAAAAAATAATTTTCCATACCTTTTACTCCACCTGGAATAACTCTGAAATAAACCTGGAATAGACTGGAATAACTGGAATAAAGTTATTCCAGTCGTCTTCCTCCTTGGAACTCTGTTTTTGGCTTGCAAAACGTCGTCGGAACACTTCCTTCCGGACCTCTGTCTGCTCCCAAATTTGAGCAACAACAACTTGGACAAGTCTTCTTCTATTTGCCACCGATTACTGCAACCAAATGTAAGCCAAAAAATTAAAATAAATCACCAAATTCTGCTGCCAGATTTCTACAGCAGAACTGGGCAGCAGACTTTGGCCTTCGTTTTGGAGCAGTTAGAGCGATCCCGGTCCACATGGTTTGCTCCTAGGAGTAGAAGGATACTCTCTCTAGAGGGGAGACATGCCCGGGGCTCTCGAATCCGCCTCCATGCACGGTGCTAGCCACTGGAAGAGGCCTTCACGGTCACAGGATTTCTGCAGCTTTAGTGCAGAATTTGAGCTTGAAACAATGGGATTTTCTCTCCCTCTAAAGCTCCTAAACACAGCACAAAACTCTCTCCTTAAGCCTCTCAAAGAAGAGGATAGAACAAACCACAAAGTCCCCTCTCCAATATTCTCACGGTGAAAAGTTTTCCTCTCAAAGAATAGGGAATGCTGTTGGTTTATAAAGGCTGCTGGGGCGAAGGAGGTGGAGCGACGGGAGGCCAAGAGACAGGAACAGCAGCTGTTAATCCAATTAATCAGCCCTAAAAATGGGATTATGGTCTTCAAAACAAGCGGGTGGGAGCTCGGGAGTTTCGGTCGTTTGGCCTTTCCGACGTTTGGAAATTTTCTCCCAGCCGTTTGGCCTTCAAGCAAAACAAATAACCGTGTAAATGGTCACGCTGAGAAGAACCATGGAACCAAAACCGGTCCACCGGTCCAAGGAGTAAAACATTGGTTCAAATAACCGGTCCAAGCAAAAAATTGGTTCAAACCCAATTTTAAACCACTTGGATCAATCCCATTAAACCAAACGGTTCAATCCAATTAAACCTGGTTCAAGGAATAAAATTGGTTCACAACCAATTGGAGGCCGAAACGAACTTCGAATCAGTTCAAAACTGATTCAGAAAAATCCTGGTGCAGTGCTGGTCAGCCCGGAACAATTTCCGGTTGACACAGACAAGGGCAACACGGGGAAAAGAGTGCTCAAAAAATACTGTGATCATAAAATCGAGATGATTCCCAATCGTAATCGGTATCCGGATCAGAGAGTTATCCTCTGTGGCATGTGACCTCATAGGTTCGAACCTAAATGGTAGCACTGGAACAATTCCAGTACCAGCACAGGAAACCATCTAGCAATGGGTCCCGGCATCCGGATAGGTTGAAGATGCAGGAGCAAACTATCGAACCTCTGGCATATGGTTACCGTATAATTCATCCCTTTGACCTCTAATGCTCAGGATGACTGAGATTGGGCTGCCAACCCAGACAGAGTCAGTCGACTACGTGTCTCAACCTCGCAAGCCCAGTGACTCTTCACTAGGACTATCCCGGCCGAGGATTTGCTAAATTGAGATATTGCGAGACATTCAATCCAAACTGTTTGGACAGGTCAATTCCATCTTGGTCCATCACTGCTCCACAAGTACTTACCTGTACCTAGAAACCTTCCATCATCGGATTAAAAATCCGGGTAGTCCAGCACCAAAGCACAAGGAGTTGCTTGCAAGCTACCGTGATGACCTCAGGTCAGAGGGACACATATACCCATATCCAATCATGAGTATCCCTTTGGCAGAAAGGGGCTGCACGGAGTCACGTTCAATAAGATATCACATATCCCACTTGCAGATCACATCAGTGTCACCACACTCATTTTGGTCAAGAGGACAACCAAACGATGTGAACTACAACAACCTATACTTGATATATTGCCGTCCATACAATATATCCTTTGGTTGTGAACAGCGTTTAAGGACAACTCGATACATCCTCTCTGTATCGAAGTCAGTGTAGTCCTAAGGATTTCATCACATTGAAAGAGTTCATTTCAGGGAAATTAAGTATGTGATGAGCTGCCAAAAAAATTATTTTATTTAATTCATAAAATGAGTACAATACTTAGCACAACCGCCTACAACCCAGGCGATTGGCTTTGGGACACAATTCCCAACACTAGCTCCTTGCAAGCCTCTCCTTTGGCATGGATCTGGTCACTTTACTTCAAGAACTAGAAGCTCCAGCCTTTGCACAAATCCTTTATGCAAATTAACGAAACTTCTTCTCAGACACTAGGAAGAGAAGAGAAACTTTTTCTCTTCCTTCCTCTCTCTTTGACCTCTCCCCTATCTATTTTTTGGTAGAGTTCTAGCATGGAATCAATAGGAGAAAGGGGATAGAGAAGAAATGGTTTGCAGCAAGGTAAGAAGAAAAAATTATGCCTGCCCACATTTCTTCTCCTTTTTATTTGTGATTTTTTGCACACTTTCCCCATAATTTGCATGTGAGTTTCTGATAAGAACTCAGGCCTCATCAGGAGAAGACTCTGTCTAATCTGAATATGATTCAAATAGAAGTGGGCAACAAAAACAAAGAAGTGGCATTAGAAATTTGTGGTGAGAAAGCAAGTGTGTGCAGCCTTTCTTTCCTTCTTTTGTTTTGTCACACAAAATAAAAGTCCAAGCCCCAAACCTAATAAAGCTCACCCTAAACAAACTTTATTCAAAGAAAAAGTCAGTTAAGGATCAAGTTTATCAAGATAAAAAAGAGAGAAACCCAAAGAGAAGGGCCACCAACACTTGGCACACCTTCTCCCACAAATTTATGCATGCATGAGAAGGGGGTGCCAAAACCATCACCCCTTCTTCATTTCCATGTGAATTTAAGAGAGTTTAAACAAAATCCAATTAGGTTTAGGGCCTTGGTCAATTGGGTTCAATTTGGGTTCAATTTGAATCCAGTTCGAGATTGATTCGAATTGAATTCGAAAAGGCTGTCAATCCTATTCCAAAGAGGATTGAAATCCAAGTCCTACTTGGATAATTAAACCCAATTAGACTTAAATTAATTCAAATCCAATTAAATTAAATATTATTTAAATTAATTAGAACTTGATCTATGATTTAATTAAGTCCAATTATATTATAACTTTTGCAATTAAGTCCCTAGTGTTAACAATTAGCAGTTGCTAAATTTGTAACCTTTACAAAATTAGCAGTTACTAAATATGTAACTCTTATAAAATTAGTGGTTACTAAATATGTAACCCTTACATATTTAGTAGTTTTTAAATATGATCCAAACTCTTGATCAAGTCAAGCACTTTTTGTTTGTGACCCCTAAAATTTCATTCTGTTTGGTAGCGAGACATACTATGATCTCTATCATAGTATTATTAAAACTTTTTGATGGACTAGAACAATCCAGCTCAACACTAACCCCTTCTCCTCCTCTTCTAATCTCTTAAATGATGGTTCATATGAGAGATTATTTTTCTCCCTTGATCTCTTGAGAAGAGATCTTTTCTTCTCCCTTGATCTTTATCATAAAGAAAAAGAAAGATGGAAAGGAGATTCAATCTAACGGTCGAAGCAAGGCCTGCAAGGTGCTAGCACACTAGTGACCTCGATGCTTTGATCAAGCCATCTCCATATAGCAGAACTCAAAAAATCTATCAGATCTAATTCAATGATAAAGATGGCATAGTACAACAGGTAAGCAGATTCGATCTACTCGGTTACTTATGTTTATTTTAATTTTAGATTTGATGCATGTTCATGATGTGATTATGGAAGCATGTTAGATTAGGTTTTTATTTCTACTATGATAAATTTTAATTAGTTAAAAAGTTTTGAAAAACCGAGATGCAACTTTAGGATCATCAGACGATTCTTTCAGTTAGCACCATTAATTGCTTAAAATACTTAAAATAAATTTATAAATATGTGACTTATCACTAACCTTTATCGATTAGTGCTAAAGGGCCATTCAACACTAATAGCTCCAAGTAACTGACCTTTGATCTATCGGAGCCTAAAGGCCATTTAGCATCCATGGTTCCAAGTAACTGACCCTTGATTAATAAAATCCCAAAGGCCATTCAACACCTATGGCTTCAAGTGATTGATCCTTGATCGGTTAGAGCCCAAAGGCCATTCAGTGCCCATGTCTCCAAGTGACCAACCCTCGATAGGTCAGAGCCCAAAGTGTTAGGAAACCTAGGCTATTCTATGCATGCATTTCAAAATTTTTGAAACATAAATAATGAAAAAACTACAAGATTAAACTATTTAATCTATTCATATATTAGAATATTTCTATAAATAGCCTATACAGGATCAAGACATGATAAGATATATATAAAACTAAGCTAAAATATAAAATGATAAATATACAAACCTATTATTGTAGACTATATCTATAGTATAATGATCACATTATTACCTTTTAATAGTAGACAACTCTCACTGCTACTGGAAGGTGGAGGTTTGAAGACCCTACTAGCCACATAGTGTCTGGCATCTATAGGTGATCCAAACAGGAGCTCTGTCTTGACTAGCTTCATTAAAGTGCTAGCTCCTCTAGAACCTCAATGTCTAATCTTCCTTCTTCTTGACACAGGGACCATCCTAGAGCCAAAGAAGAACTTGCTGGAGGACAGATTTGGTGGAGAAGATGTAATGAAAAAATGCCTTTTTCCTTTCTCTCTTCCCAGACCCTAGTAAAAGTACTACAGAGCACACATCCAAATCCCATAGCCTCACTACCCTACTTTAGCTTTTTGTTTAAATAGAAACTTAGCTAGCCATTCTTCGCTCTAACTTAGAAATTCCTGACCAGCACTTGATCAACCACTCCCACCCATCAACAACCCATCTATATAGGTGCCCAAGTGGTTAGGAGGGTGAGGGAATTAGGGAGAGATAAGGGGAGGGAGGTTAGGAAGGTTAAAACCAACTTGAATTCAAAATTCAAGTTTGAATTTAAATTCAAAGCTGAATTCAAAATTCAAATTTGAACTTAGATTCTAAGACCAACATAAATTTGAGTTCAAAATTCAAATTCAAATAAGACTAGGGTGCATGGGCTAGGTCTAATCCAACTGGACTCAACTCGAGTTCAAATCAAATTATATTTGGGTTGATCCAAATTCTATCACTCAATCAAATTGAGTTAACTAGCAATCTAGTTATCGATTAATTCTCTAATAATTCACCAACTTTTAGTGAAAATTTTCTCTCACAACTTTTATAACATTGATGAGTCAACACTTGGAAATACCTAAACTGATTACCCACCAAAGTGTCGACACCCGGAAGTGTTGACTCAAGATCCTTTATCAATGATGTTCATAATAAAACTTTGAAATGATTCACAATCATTGATCAGCCATCAAATCAGGTAATAAATCTTATTGTGTGTAACCTTACAAGTTCAAATGCTAAGCTGATAGCATAGGAACAATTCCTATACCAATCGAAGTCACCATCTAGCAATGATACCTAATATCCGAATAGCTTGAAAGTTATAGAGCAACAATCAAAAACCTTTGGTATATAGTTATCATATACTTCATCCCTTTGACCCTCAATGCACAGAATGACTTTAGGATTTAATTGCCAACCCTTAAATAGTTTATCCACTATGCATTTTAACCTTACAAATCCTGTGACTCCTTACAAGAACTATCTTGGCCAAGATTTTGCTAAACTAAAATACAATAAGACATTCTCGATAATACTTGGAAGAGTCAGTCCCATTCTTGACTCATACATCAACTTTAAAAGTACTTGACTGTACTGAAAAACTTTCTATCATTGGATTAGAAATTCCAGTAGTCTAGCACCAAAGCACAATATGATGCGGAACTAACTATGCATGCATGATTTCTTTTTGTAATTTTTTTGATTAAGTTATGTGTTTAATTCCTAAAGAACAATCCACGAATCTAAGTAGAGAAAACTATGCAAAATAAGAAGCTAAAGCATGCAAAGTAGAACCTAAAAAGCAAGAAGAAAGAGGACCGCCGAGGCTGAGAAGTCTCGGTTGGGCTAGTTCATCCTCAATAAAGCATCTGGCAAGCAGAGGGGGTGTACTTGACAATGGTTGATGTTCCTGGTGTAGATCGCATGCGAAAGGGTCGCTCTCACTCCCGGATGTGGCCTGGAAAATCAAGCTAGAGACCCGTGGATTCTCGGCTTTCTGCTCGGTGGTCCGATTGTGGCCCGGTTGGAGTCGTTGGATTCGTCGGAGTCGAGGGACCTACAAATAGCCATTCTAGGGTTAGAAAACAAAACACAGGTGGAAAGTAAATGGAAAAACTAGTGAAGGGAAGATGGGATTTGAGGTGAGTGGCTAGGGCTTGGAGATGCAGGTGGAGGTTGGAAGCAATCGAAGGACACCGGGAAGAGGAAGGGCTCATACAGAATCCCTTCAAGCACACAGCAGGTAGCACACAGCAATTGGAGAATTTCAATAATATTTCATGATAAAAAGTTATTAAATCTTCATACAAGGGGTCCCTTATATAGAGTCATGAGACTTAGGGCCCAAGCAAAAAAAACAAGGAAATTAAGAGGTGACCACTTTCTTCCAAAAGTGTGGGGCTGAATATATGGAAGAAAACACTCTCATGCCATACAAAATCCCTCCAAACAAGGTAGGTAGTGGACATCCAAAGAGGGGGACCACTTCTTTCCTAAGCAAGCTGACATGAATCAAGGGATTCATGTTTATCTATTTTGACTTTCCTTCTTGTCATGTTGGTGTGTGAAGTTGGTATGCTTGGGGTGTGGAAGGGGTGTGTTGGCATGTGGTCATCAACTCCTCATGCATGAGCCGACTTTATGATCCTCTAAGTAATCCTAGGTGGCGAAATCCAGGGTGTGACTGGGACTCCATGCGACTGCTGAGGTGGCATGCTGGGTGGTGTCCTTCACATGCTTGAGTCTTCTTTGACTGGGCTTGACTCAAATAGACTCAATACAACTGAACATGATTACAAGACTCAGAATATGATTAGCTCAACATGAGCTAACTTGACCGATTGATCCAAAATCCTAATAGTATGGATCAAATGCTATATACAAGACTCAGAAAGAAAATTAGCTCAACATAACCTGACTAGTATAGGACTCAAATGACAACTCAATTAGGCTAAGCCCTTATTACAAATGGACTCAAATGCTACTAAGTAATCCATAGAGGGTTAGGAAGCCTCTATCTTATTCTGGTGCCTCTAGTGTCCCCACCAATTCTCTTGGAATGGGAGGAACTCAGGGTGAGAGGAACTCGACCCTATCGAGTGAAGATCAGGCTGGCTCACATATCTCTCGAGAATGTCTGAGTTGAGGTGCTACAAGTCCTCTCGAGAAATCCATGAATCGTTCGACTCTAGCCGGCCTTGCCATCGAACCAGGTAGCGTTCATAGCCACGGCCTCAGGTCATTATGACTTGATCATCCAGGATACGCTCGATCCGTTCTCCTCTCTTAGGCCAATTTATTAGTGGACACTCTGGGTTAGGGTCACTCACAATGGAAGGAGTAGGTTCGAAGGCCTCACTGGGTATCGCTGCCAGTTTCCTATACTCAACCAAGTCTGCGATATTGAAGGCAGAAATATTGCCCAAATCCGGAGGCAAATCTGACATATAAGCATTTGGTCCAACCTTCTCTATCACTTTAAAAGATCCGACTCTGCGAGCATGAAGCTTTTTTTTAGGCCTAAGCCTAACTAAGATAGAATCCACTACATCAAATTCCTTGGCCCTTCTTCGAGAATTAGCCAATTTCTTTCAAAATTAGTGCAAGTGGTGAATATGCTGGGCACATCCAGACTCCTAACAGGGGATGCAAAGGACTAATACCTATCAGACTAGACTATGCATTCCTATCGAAGGAAATTTTATTGAACTTCTTTGGTCCTAAACCTAAGAGATTATAGGTTCTCTAGGTTTGATCCTAGATTGACATGCACATGAAAACTTACAATGGGCTCCTAGCAAATTCCATAGGGTATGCCAGAAGTATAATGCAAACCTAACATGCGTAATGAATGCATGCAGTATGCTAATCTCAACTAAATGTAATCTAATGATCCTAGAAATACTGGAGGTGTCTGGAAAGGACAGAAAATAGGAAGTGGGTTCAGAATTAGTCTGGTAGGATAGGAAAAAAGGTTCAGGGTTAGTTGGATAAAGTATGATATAAGAAGGCATGTCAGGGACTAATCCTAGACTAATGAGGCTAACCTTACGAGTTTGAGATAAATCTACAGGGTTTGCATAATGGAAGGATGGGTTACTAATCTTAGGGAAGAGGACCTTAATAGGAACTATAAGGGGGGGCTCATCCTGAGGGTACTGATTCAAAGAGATCAGGTCCTTAATAAATTCTTCTGGTTCTTGTATTTTAGGACTAGACTCTATAATTTGGCTCTCCTCCATGGTTTCCTTAGGTAAGGTTCTAGCATCGGTATCTAGGTTCTCTTCCTCTAATTGCTCTTCCACTATAGCTTTAGGCTGGGTATAGTCAGGGTCAACTAACTCTAGATTGGCTTCTACCTGGGTACCTACGGGGTCAACTAATTCTAGGTCTTCTAAAGGTATCTTCTCCTCGCCCTCAAACTCATCCACTAAGTTCACATCAGCTTCATACACTTTCACTTTAATGTAAGCTTTGTGAATCAAAGGGGTGGTAGGGGAAGGTTAGCTAAGGAAAAATTGGCTAGGTCCTGGTTTCTGATTATGGGCACTACTCCTAGTAGTTTAGGTTGCCTAAGGGGTAGTGGCTTACTACTGAGCTCACATCTAGGGATACTAACCTTATGGGGTTCAGGTCTATGGGTCTGGGGTGTATGAGGGTTATTTGATGTGGGCATCAGGGTTTTACTTGAGCCCTTCAACCTTCGAGGGATCTCAGATTAGGGTTCTATTTTTATCAAGTCCTGTAATAAGGCTATAAGCCTCAAACCTGTTCCTTTTTGTTTTGAGTTATGTCTGACCCATTAGGTCAAGCTAAGTCATGTATCGAGTCGAGTCTCGGTCTGAGTCTCAGTATGAGTCCTTTGTAAGTCTGGGTCTCAATTTTGTATCTTTTTGGAACCAAACCTGGAAGGAAGCCAAGTCAGCTCAGGGCCCACCTTATCTATTTATGTGGCGCACTGAGGTGATGACATGTGGTTTGTTTTGGGCGCCCAAGAAAGGGGACCACTCACATGATCCATGCCCCCTTCCCCTCCCCTCTTCAAGCTCTCTTCCAATCTAGGATGGGCGGTCATGGAAAGAAGTTTCAAATCCCTTGATGCATGCCTCCACTCAAGACTCCTTCCATAATGAAGTTAAGCAAGAAAGGCATGGTGAAGACATCAAGCCTCAATCCAAGCCTTCTACCAAAATAAGCCATGCAAGGAAGGAAGGTCAAAGACCAATCCCCCTCTCCAAGCCTCCAATCATGCCACGCCTAGGATTATTCCCATTTGGTCGACCTTGAATCAAGCCAAGAAAAGTCAAAGTGGGACAAATCCCTCCAAGCTAGCCTCACTTCATGTTTTCTACCAAAACCAAGCAAGCAAAGAAGTCCAAGGAGCAACTCCCCAACTCCAAGCCAAGCATCATGCCATACCAAGCTGGTCGGCCAAAAAGAAAGCTCTCCAAAGCTTGGGCGCCACTTTCAAATTGAGTTGTATTTTTGGTTCAAGTTTTGAATGGGTTTTCTTTTGAATTTTGGATGTATCTTTGGGTACCTATTTAAAGGACCCAAACCCCTCTTTGTAAAAGTTAGTGAATGAATACAAAAAAAAAATTTCAAGTGTTTTCTTCTCCAATCATCTGTCTCCCTAGACTAGGTTGTGAGTGAGTGAAACTCTTCCTTCATCCCCACGGATGTCGAGTGGTGTGAGGCCATGTTCCTTCGCCTGAGGGCGTCGAGTGGTGTGAGGCCACGTTCCTTCGCCTGAGAGCGTCGAGTGGTGGGAGGCCACAATTCCTTCGTCCTCCGGGACATCGCGGGGTGCGAGGCCCCAAGTTATCAGCTTCGATTTCGGACTCCAGTCGGATACCAGGCTCGAAGCCCTGTTTCTCTACCCTAACCCTATTTCAACTTCAACACTTCTCATCTCTTCGCTAACCGTTCTTTCTCTTGCTGCCTACAGGTCTTCCTCGGTGCTAAGGACATCGGAGATGGGTCATCTTGCCATCACGGCCACATGACTGGGAACTGGCGCATCCACGGGCGCGATTGCTCGGACATCCAGGCCGCATCCATCGAGTGGAGCGATCTCTGCACCAGGCACTTCAGAATTTGAAAGGTTTGCATCCCCATCTCCTAGGTAGGTATTGGGTGTATCGAGTAGTTTGCATCCCCATCTCCTAGGTAGGTATTGGGTGTATCGAGCTAGTCCTAATCCCGGGGTTCCTTAATCTCGGGGTCCTGGTGTATCATTTCTTAGGGATTGATCTGCTAGCATAGATCTCTTTTCTTTCAGTTTTCCTAGGTTCTCTTTGCTTGCAATCGGGAACCAAAGATAAAACCCTAAAAGAAAACAAGATATAACCACCTTTGCATCATCCGTGCTAGCATCATCTCCTCATCCTTTTTTTTTCCCATCATTTTTGGTATCAAATCCTAGGCTAGGACTAGTGCTCTTGCATTTAGATTTCTGCATTCTGTCTAGCCCATATAGTTTGCTATTTTAGTTTTCTCTCTTTGTAGGAATCTCCGTTTTATTTGATTTTTCTTTTGTTGGATATGTTGCATTTAGAGGATTTTTCTACTCTTTTCTCAGATTTTATTTCAGCCTGTAGAGATTCTACAAGCCGAAATACCACCTGAGAAAATCTCAGGCCTGCAGTTTTAGCAAGCATCTCTTTCTTGTCTCATTTAGTTAGTTCATGTATTTAGTTCATGTTTAGATTTTTACATTTTGCTTAGCATCCATACATCTGAAAGACACAAAAATATAAAAACAAAAATAATAATAATAATAATCATTTTCTTAGACATTTGTGTGCATACATTGTTCATAATACACCTAAGGGCGATAAGTTAACATAGGGTCAGGAGTTCATAACCTGTCCCTAGCCCAAAAACCACCACCCGGCATTTCGAACCCTAGCCATTAACTAAAATCAATTAGACGTTAATCTGCTCCAGTGAGCTAGGGACACCCACGAAGTCGGGTCAACCCAAGTGTCGGGCCAAGCTAGATTGCTTGGAAGTGTGTGCTTGTGTAGCTGGTGTCTAGGCAAGCGGTTCAGGGACTAGGTCCCGAAGGGAAGTGGGTTGGTTCGCTTACCTGGCCAATTGCAAGATTGGTGTCTAGGCAAGCAAAGAGGAACCTCCACTAACCTTACGCTTACCTGGCCAGGTGCCAAGTTACTACTACCAGGTTCGTCTTCTTGACTTTTCATTTGGTGAGATCTCCTAGGTCTAGCACACCGTAGTACCGTTTTGTGTGTTTGCATGTGCACTAGATCAGGAGCCCTTTTTCACCCACCATCTTCAACCCCTATCGAAGACATGGACCAACTTTGTGTTGAGCTTGCAGCCATGAACGAATCCCTGACTCGAGCCATAACTCAGTTAAGCACCCAGTTAGATGATAGGCTTGACCAAGTAGAGGCGAGACTCATACCTTTAGAAGAAAATGCTAAGCCCAATCTGAAGCCGGTCCTGCATCCCCTCACCCTAGGAGGATCCCGCAACAAGACCCTTTCTTTGAGGATGAGTTTGGAAGAAACCCCACCCCCTTTGTGAATACTCACCCCAGAAGAGCCCATCTAGAGGACCCTGAGGAGAGAGCCATTAGAAGTATTAAACTTAAAGCACCCACCTTTGACAGGAGTCTAGATCCCAGGGTATATGAAGATTGGGAGTCTGCAATGGAGGAATATTTTGATTGGTATTCCATGACTGATAGAACCAAGTTTAAGTTTGCCAAACTTAGGTTGGTTAAGCAAGCTAGGTTGTTATGGAATAGTGTTGAGAACTACATGGAGCAGAGAGGTCATTTGCCTGTAACAGACTGGAGGGAGATGAAACAAAAGCTTAGGAGAAAGTATTTACCCCAATCCTACACCCATAGATTATTGGACCAATGGCAAACCCTGACTCAGGGAAGTAAGAGTGTGGCTGAGTACATCGAGAAGTTCGACGAATATGTTATACGGTGTAAGGTTATCGAGTCACCTGATGTAACCCTGTCTAGGTTTAGGCCTGGCCTTCACCCAGACATCCAGAGAGAACTTTACTTTAGGTCGACCGGAACCTTAGAAGAAGCCTACCAAATCGCTAGGACCTGTGAGCAATTCCAGAGAGCTCCCACCTATAGAAGACCTGAGACCTTTAGGAGGCAGAACCGACCTAGCCCAGCCCAAGGATACAACCTGGCCTACCCAAGTCGACCAGGGCCAACCCGATCTGATCCAAATCAATCCAGTCTAGCTCGACCTGGTCGCAGTCATCCAAGCCCAAGTCGACCCCAATATAGTAGAGAAGACAAGGGTAAGGCTATTGAAGTCCAGAGAAGACCTAACCCCCAGGGTAACTGTTTTAGGTGCCATAAACCTGGATACTTTGCTAGTCAGTGCACCACCCCTGCCCTTTTCATAGAAGAACCGACTGAGCCGGAACCAGAACCCACTGTTGAGCCAGAAGAGGACGTCTATGACCTTGAGAACCAATTGTTGGAAGAATATGAGGGAGAGGAAGAGTTCTGTGAGCCAGAAGACCATCTAGGAGTTGTAAGGTGCATCCTAGCCCAAAACGTATTACAAGAGGACTGGCGTAGGACCAACATCCTACAGACCCTGATTAAGCTAGGAGATAAAGTGTGTAAGGTCATCATAGATAGTGGAAGCTGTGTCAATGCCCTTTTCCTGAGCACTGTCAGATCCCTAGGACTAACCACAATTCCCCATCCCAGTCCTTACAAAGTCTCCTGGATAGAATCGACCTCCATCCCAATCAAATCTAGGTGCCAAATCAAGATCAAGATGAGTTCATATGAAGAAATGATTTGGTATGACGTCTTACCTATGGGTGTGGGTAGCATTATTTTAGGGCGACCCTGGCTCTTCGACCATGATGCCACTCTTTATGGTCGATCCAATACCTGTGTCTTCTTCCACCAAGGGAAGAAGGTTACCATCAACCCAGTCCAACCCAAGGACCCAGTCAAGAAGGGATCTAGCAGCCTTAAGGAAAAGAAGACTGGAGTCAATCTGATTTCATCCAAAGACCTTCCTGAAAGCTCTCCACTATCTAGGAGCATCCCGCCTACCCGAGGACTTGCACCTATCGATCCTCCTAGTACTGACCATGAGGTTAAGATGAGCATGCCTGTAGACCTACATTCACATATTAAGGTCAGTAGACTAAACCTTGAACCAGTCCTTGAGTCTCCTCCTTATTTCCTACCCTTCCCCGAACCTTCGCACATTTCTAGGGCTATGAGTGCACTTTTTGTTGAGATTATCATTTTGCATGACTCCTTAGAGCCCATCACATTCACCCTCTACTTCTGGCATACTTTATGGCATCTGTTAGGGATCCTTAAAAATTTTTCTTGTGCATACCAGGCTAGGGTCAAGCCTAGAGAACCAATGGTCTAGTAGGTTTAGGCCCTAGGACCCCAATAAATCCCTCTTACTAGGAATACCTAGTTTAGATTACTTTTGTGTCTAGTTAAGTCTCAAAATATGCATGATCACTTGCATTGCATACTAGGGACACGAAAATTAATTTAAATAGTTAAAGTTTGGTCGTTCCCGAAAGCAAGCTAAGTAGAGAATTGGGGATTCTGAAATAATAAAGAAGTTTTTATGCTCACTGAATTGGTCCCTTAGAGTGATAGGAGAGTGACCCTAATACCCTGATTTGGGACATTAGCTCGACTCTCAATATCTTGCACCTAGTTGAGTATAGGGAACCAGCAAACCACCTAGGGAGTGATTTGAGCCTAATCCTTTTTGGAGAGAAAACCAGACCCGAGTGTCCACTTCCAATTTGACCTGAATAAGGAGTACGGATCGAGCATGTCCTGGATGGTCGAGCTACCGCAGCCCAGGACAATGGCTTTCAGATTTCTTGGTCTGTTAGCAAGGCCAACCCAAATCTGATGATTCGTGGATCACCCAGGAGGACCGGCCATGCATCAACCCACTGAAGAAGTACCAAAGCTAAATCAACCTCCACTCGACAGGGTCGAGTTTCTCCCACCCCGGGAGAATTGATGTGGGCATCAGGGTTTGACTTGAGCCCTTCAACCTTCGGGAGATCTTAGATTAGGGTTCTATTTTTATCGAGTCCTGTAATAAGGCTATAAGCCTCAAACCTGTTCCTTTTTGTTTTAAGTTATGTCTGACCCATTAGGTCAAGCTGAGTCCTGTATCGAGTCGAGTCTCAGTCTGAGTCTCAATATGAGTCCTTTGTAAGTCTGGGTCTCAATTTTGTGTCTTTTTGGAGCCAAACCTGGAAGGAAGCCCAGTCAGCTCAGGGCCCACCTTATCTGTTTATGTGGCGCACTGAGGTGATGACATGTGGTTTGTTTTGGGCGCCCAAGAAAGGGGACCACTCACATGATCCATGCCCCCTTCCCCTCCCCTCTTCAAGCTCTCTTCCAATCTAGGATGGGCGGTCATGGAAAGAAGTTTCAAATCCCTTGATGCATGCCTCCACTCAAGACTCCTTCCATAATGAAGTTAAGCAAGAAAGGCATGGTGAAGACATCAAGCCTCAATCTAAGCCTTCTACCAAAATAACACATGCAACGAAGGAAGGTCAAAGACCAATCCCCCTCTCCAAGCCTCCAATCATGCCACGCCTAGGATTATTCCCATTTGGTCGACCTTGAATCAAGCCAAGAAAAGTCAAAGTGGGATAAATCCCTCCAAGCTAGCCTCACTTCATGTTTTCTACCAAAACCAAGCAAGCAAAGAAGGAAGTCCAAGGAGCAACTCCCCCACTCCAAGCCAAGCATCATGCCATACCAAGCTAGTCGGCCAAGAAGAAAGCTCTCCAAAGCTTGGGCGCCACTTTCAAATTGAGTTGTATTTTTGGTTCAAATTTTGAGTGGGTTTTCTTTTGAATTTTGGATGTATCTTTGGGTACCTATTTAAAGGACCCAAACCCCTCTTTGTAAAAGTTAGTGAATGAATACAAAAAAAAAAATTCGAGTGTTTTCTTCTCCAATCCTCTGTCTCCCTAGACTAGGTTGTGAGTGAGTGAAACTCTTCCTTCATCCCCAGGGATGTCGAGTGGTGTGAGGCCACATTCCTTCACCTGAGGGCGTCGAGTGGTGTGAGGCCACGTTCCTTCGCCTGAGAGCGTCGAGTGGTGGGAGGCCACAATTCCTTCATCCTTCGGGACGTCGTGGGGTGCGAGGCTCCAAGTTATCAGCTTCAATTTCGGACTCCAGTCGGATACCGGGCTCGAAGCCCTATTTCTCTACCCTAACCCTATTTCAACTTCAACACCTCTCATCTCTTCGCTAACCATTCTTTCTCTTGCTGCCTACAGGTCTTCCTCGGTGCTACGGATGTCGGAGATGGGTCATCTTGCCATCACAGCCACATGACCGGGAACCGGCACATCCACGGGCGCGATTGCTTGGACATCCAGGCTGCATCCATCGAGTGGAGCGATCTCTGCACCAGGCGCTTCAGAATTTGAAAGGTTTGCATCCCCATCTCCTAGGTAGGTATTGGGTGTATCGAGCTAGTCCTAATCTCGGGGTTCCTTAACTTGGGATCCTGGTCTATCATTTCTTAGGGATTGATCTGCTAGCATAGATCTCTTTTCTTTCAGTTTTCCTAGGTTCTCTTTGCTTGCAATTGGGAACCAAAGATAAAACCCTAAAAGAAAACAAGATATAACCACCTTTGCATCATCCGTGCTAGCATCATCTCCTCATCCTTTTTTTTCCCCATCATTATTCTTGTTGGACTCAGTTTGACTAAATATGAGTTCCCTCTGGTTTGACTCAAATTCCAAGGCTCTATGATAGGCTTCCTCTAAGTCCTCAATCGGCCAACGACACAATTCCTAACTGATATCCTCATGTAGGTTATACCTAAACCTCGATATGGTCATAAACTCAGGTTCAACTGTGTTACATTTTTTAATAAACTCCTTAAATTGGTCAATGTATTCAGACACAGTTTTGTTACCCTGTCTCAAGTTGCACCATTGGGCTGAAAGTTCATGCTCATAAAATGGACCTAGGTACTCTTTTCTCAACTTACTCCTCATAGCTTTCTAGGTACTTATTTATTCTCCTTTCCAATAACATTCATCCTCGGTATGTTTCTAATGTTGCTTAGTAAATCTGATTAACCCATCTGTAGCCAAACTAATCTTCTCTAACTTTGACATCCCAATATACTCAAAGTACTAATCCATCATATCCTCCCATTCAGTATACACCTTAGGATTTGGTCTTCCATCAAACAGGGGTGCATAAGGTTGGGTGCTCCTAATGGGTCGTTCATCTTGGTTTAGGTAATCATAATTGGGTCTCCTATAGTTAGGTTCTAAGGAGGGATCATGGTATGGGGTTCTCCTAGGGTTGGGCTCCCTATATGGGTCAGAGTATTGGATTCTTCTGGGGTTGGACTCCCTACATGGGTCAGAGTATGGGGTTGGACTCCCTACATGGGTCAGAGTATTGGGTTCTCCTAGTGTTGGACTCCCTATATGGGTCAGAGTATTGGGTTCTCCTAGGGTTGGACTCCCTATATGGGTCAAAGTATTGGGTTCTCCTAGGATTGGACTCCATGGTCACACTAGTTGAACTAGATTAAGTCTACTGGCATCTAATGGTCCTGTAATCAAACACACACATCGACTCCTAAGCTAGTGCTCATGCAAGACTCAACACTGACTCGACTATAGTTGCCTAGACCTAGAGTCCAATCAGAATGGGTTGACTCAACTACACACAACTCAAATCCTAGTCCTTCAATCTGGCTAGGTAAGAGGTGGGATGGTGGGAGGCCCCCCTGCTCTCGTAGGGATCCAATTAAGGAACCACCGATCTGCTTAGGTCATTTGACACTGTACCTCTTGCCTAGACACCAGTATCCAGTAATAAGAAATGAATTGGGTGCACTAGTCATCCCATAATGATTGAACCCGACCGATGGGTGTCCCTAGCCCACTAGGGCAAATTAAGTCTAATTGATTTTAGATTAGGCTTGGAACCGAATGCAAGGGATGTGGTTTTGGGCTAATGAGAGGTTATCAACTCCTTCCCTTATCTAACATATAGAAAGTGCCCTTAAGGTATTTTATGCAATGATGGCAAGCAGATGAAAATACAAATTAGGGTTTAGCTATTTTGGAGTTTTTGAGTATATATAATTTTTTTTTATTTTGGGATTTTTCTTAAATAGAAATATAATTTCAGATTATGATCTAATATGTAGGAAATATGCTAAAATTAAAGATATGCAAAGATTATACTAAGAAAAACCCTAAACTTTTTGAAATCAGCTTTGCTGCCAAAATAGAGCAGAACTGTTCTCATGCAGTGTTTCAGCTGGGAGAAAATTCACAGACCAAAATAATTTCTGAGAAATTCTAGAAATAAACTTTCATTAGGAGGAATATAGAAAAATAAATTTCAGAGTTTTCTGAATTTTATACATGCAGAAATAATTAAAATAACATGGTATATACTGAAAGGCTGAAAATGAAAAAAATCCTAAGGAACTCTTTGTGTTCTTCTTCAGGGGTCAATTCACAGCGGCACCCCTACAACCATAGGAGCTCCCATAATTGGGAAGAGAAGGTCTTGCAGCCCTACTAGTCTCCTATGACCGGATGGCCATGGTGAAGCACCCGATCCGAATATCCAAAGAGAACTGAGCTCAAACAGGCTCTGATACCAAATCATGCGGATCTAACTATGCATGCATGATTTTTTTTGTAATTTTTTTGATTAAGTTATGTCTTTAATTCTCAAAGAATAAGCCATGAATCTAAGTAGAGAAAACTATGCAAAATAAGAAGCTAAAGCATGCAAAGTAGAACCTAAAAAGGAAGAAAAAAGAGGACCGCCAAGGCTGAGAAGTCTTGGTTGGGCTAGTTCATCCTCAATAAAGCATCTGGCAGGCGGAGGAGGTGTACTTGACAATGGTTCATGCACCTGGTGCAGATCGTATGTGAAGGGGTTGCTCTCACTCCCAGATGTGGCCTGGAAAATCAAGCTAAAGACCCACAGATTCTCGACTTTCTGCTCGGTGGTCCGATTCGGCCTGGTTAGAGTTGTTGGATTCGTCGAAGTTGAGGGACCTGCAAACAGCCATTCTAGGGTTAAAAAACAAAGCACAGGTGGAAAGTAAATGGAAAAACCAGCGAAGAAAAGATGGGATTTGAGGTGGGTGGCTAGGGCTTGGAGATGCAGGTGGAGGTTGGAAGCAGTCGCAGGACACCGGGAAGAGGAAGGGCTCACGCAGAATCCCTTCAAGTACACAGTAGGTAGCACACAGAAATTGGAAAATTTTAATAATATTTCATGATAAAAAGTTATTAAATCTTCATAAAAGGGGTCCCTTATATAGAGTCATAAGACTTAGAGCCCAAGCAAAGAAAACAAGGAAATTAAGAGGTGACCACTTTCTTTCTAAAGTGTGGGGCTGAATACATGGAAGAAAATACTCTCATGCCATACAAAATCCCTCCAAACAAGGTTGGTAGCGGACATCCAAAGGTGGGACCACTTCTTTCCTAAGCAAGCTGGCATGAATCAAGGGATTCATGTTTATCTGTTTTGACTTTCCTTCTTATCATGTTGGCAGGTGGAGTTGGTGTGCATGGGGTGTGGAAGGGGTTTGCTGGTGTGTGGTCATCAACTCCTCATGCATGGGCCGACTTCATGATCCTCCAAGTAATCCTAGGTGGCAAAATCCAGGGTGTGACTGGGACTCCATGCAGCTACTGAGGTGGCATGCTGGGTAGTGTCCTTCACATGCTTAAGTCTTCTTTGACTGGGCTTGACTCAAACAGACTCAATACAACTGGACATGATTACAAGACTCAGAATATGATTAGCTCAACATGAGCTGACTTGATCGATTGATCCAAAACCCTAATAGTATGGATCAAATGCTACATACAAGACTCAGAAAGAAAACTAGCTCAACATAAGCTGACTGGTATAGGACTCAAATGACAACTCAATTAGGCTAAGCCCTTATTACAAATGAACTCAAATGCTACTAAGTAATCCACAGAGGGTTGGGAAGCCTCTGTCTTATTCTGGTGCCTCTAGTGTCCCCAGCATAATGAGTTGCTTGCAAGTCACCATGGTGATCTCAAGTTTAAGGGATACTTATATCCATATCCTTTTGTAAGCAACACTTGGCAAAAGAGTGATCCACAGGTAGGTCATGTTTAGTGAAATATTTTACACTTTACCTGTATACCATACTAATGTCTCCACACTCCTTGGTTAAGAGGACAACCAACCCATATTATATATAATGACCTACACTGGGTACATCATCATCTAATAATAATGTATCATTTGGTCATAAACAGTTTTAAGAACCATATGATAAATCCTCTCTTTATCATATAATAATGTAGTTATAAGGATTTTATCATGCAATTATAATTACTTCATCATAAAAGAGCTCATTATAGGAAGACACAATATAATGAATTACCAAAAATAATTTTTATTTATAATAATTTATATACAATATCAACTATCTACAAGTTAGATGATTGATATTAGGACATAATTCCCAACACAAAGGCCATAGAATCCATGGCTCTAAGTGACCTTTGATCGATCAAAGCCCAAAAGCCACTCAATGCCCATGACTCCAAGTGACCTTTGATTGGTCATGGTCTTGACTTTTCAGCAATTCCCGGTTGATCAAAGTCTTGAGGACCTTTGATCGATCCACAAAGGACTTAAATCTCTACTATAATTCGACCCTATAGCTTACAATCTATCCGATGCCTTCAATCAACTTTAAATGAAAGAGGATCATCCAATTATTCAAGGTGACATTCAAACCATGGAAAATAAAAGTGAAAATAAAAATTCCATTGTATTACGAGAAAAATACCTAAGGGCTACAAAAAGATAATTACTATAAACTAGACATGCAAAAACAAAGAAAAATTCTTTATAAGGGATTGATCTCCTCTAGTCCCCAAGTCTGTGGGCTCTACCTCTTGGATTGGCTTATCTCTTTTCATTGTCATAGGTGGTCAAAGATAATTTACTAACTTAAGACTATGTAGAAGTAGTGAGTCAAGCTCATATCCATGAGGATCATGAGCCAAGTTGCACTCGAGTAATTAAGATTAGAAAGAAGAATAGAAAGTGATTGATTAACTAATAATTTAAACAGAAGCAAGTAACTATGTGCTACAAAAAAGTGAAATAAGAATAATAAAGATATCTTAGGATTTTGCCTAGTGATACCTTCCTATTATGCAATTAATCTATATGCCACATATCAAGATATGACCTATCTGGTGAGAGCAAGACCTGGACTTGATAGATCATGACCCGTCCCTTTAGAGTATATGTTAGTTAAGATGAAATGCATATAAAATATTAGAAAATATATCCTAAAGCCAATCATTTGGATTGTAGATAATTATGTTTATCATAAATTTATATTTAAATTATTAATAAGATAAAAATTATTTTTGGTAGTTCAACACTATGTGTACATCTTCCTTTATAAAATTTTCTATAATGAAATCCTAAGAACTACTTCTAATTGATAAAAGAGGATTTATCGTGTAGTTCTTAAACATGTTCGTGATTAAATGATACGTTGTTACCTGGGATGATAATGTTTATCAAGAATAGGTTGTTATGTACCATATAGATTGGTTGCCCTTATAACCAAGGACTGTGGAGATACTAGTATTGCATGCAGGTGAGTGTAGTTGTACATGCACTGAATATCACCAACTCTGTTGAGTACTTTACTATCAAGAGTATCTCATTGAAGGATATGGGTATAAGTATCCCTCAGATTTGAGATCACCATGGTGATTAGTAAGCAACTCACTCTACTTTAGTGCTAGACTATCTAGAATTCTAATTTTGTGATAGAAGATTTCTAGGTAGAGTCAAGTACATGTAAAGTTGATGTATGAGTCAAGATGGGATTTATCACTCCAAGTTGTAGGAGAAAATGCTCGACCATGTTTGAATTTAGCAAGACATTGGCCAAGGCAACCCTTGTGAGAAGTCATAGAATTTGTTAGGTTGAGACACATTTGGATACACTATTTAAGAGTTGATAGTTGACTCTTAAGTTATCCTGAGCATTACATCAAATGGATGAATTATACGAAAACCATATTTCTAGGTTCTTGAAGTTTCTTCACAAACAATCGACCTATCTGGATATCGGGTAACATTACTAGATAATCACATTAATTAGTTTAAAAATTAATTTCTAGACTACTGGCTTAGTGTTCAAACCTATAAAGTCATACACAATAGAAGTTTCTAACTGATCATGATAGTTGATTGACGATTAAGAATCATTCAGTGACAAAATTATAAATATGATTAACAATTAACTATATACAAATATTATAAATTGATAATTAATTAATTATTAATTTATTATAGAAGAATTAATTAATAATTGGATTGCTAATTGACTCAATTTGATTGAGCAAAGAGGTTTAGGTCAAGCCTAATTGAATTTGGTTCAATTAAGTTTCACCTTATTAGATTATTCGATGACCTAATCGCTAAAGGGTTCTAATCTTGATTTAATTTAGATTTAGACTTGATTAATTCTTGATTTAATTAGAATTTAATTAAGCTAATTGGGATCTAATGTGATTAGGTTCAAGTTATTTAAATAGGCCAAACCAAATTGGATTTGGATAAGAACCTATTTTGACCAAGTCAAAATCAAGAATCCCAACCTAGCACCTAGAATTTTTCCCATGCCCTCCCTCATGCATTTTTTGGATTTTGCATGAATGATTCCATGCTAATTCTCAGATATGTCATCCTTGTCTGATTAGGATTGTTTTAGGATTTTTCAAGATAAATTTGAGTTAAAAAAATATAAATCAAATAGGATTCGAATTCCTATCCTTATCCTTATCTAGTTTCTCATCTTATCCTAATCCCCTAACCTATTCCATGCTAATTTTAATTATGACTTTTGATGTTGTGTGAGAATATATGAAGGCCCTCTTTATCATGAGATAGTAAGAAAAAATTAGAAAAAATAATGGAAGAGAGGGGGCATGAATTCAAGAAGTGGGCGTGAGGGTTCTTGGGTGCTAGGATTTTTCTAAGGGGAAAGAAGAGAAAAAAAAAGAAAAAAAGGAATGTCTCTTGATTTCTATTTCTTCCTCCATCTAATCCTCCAAGTCCTCCTTTCCTTGATCTTCTTAGAGAGTTCAAGAAGATCCAAGAAGAAAATTATTTTCAGCCATCTAGTGGCCTTCATGCGGATCTAGTAGTCCGAGGAGGTTGATCATATTGGAGTTTTGTGTGGGTGATTCATAGAGGTTGGACATCCTATGTGACTATGAAGTGACATAGAGAGCCCTTATCACATGCCATTGACAACACGGATCATCGACCCATAATCAAATATGAAATTAGATTTTATATTATATGTAGATATGATCTACAACGTGCATCAATTAGATAGATGCATGCTAATTTAACTTTCTATGTTGCATATCACATTATGATCCTTGTAGGGTTTTTTAGATTTGATCTATATGCATGATTTTCTATTTAAAATAGTTTTAAAATAGATTTATTTCTATTGTAAGTTATAAAAAAAATATGCATGAAATCCTAGTTATTTTTTCCAACATAAAGTAATAGGAATCCTACTTAAAGATAATCTATCCCAAGAGTATGAACCATATCCATAGTGGTGTGGACACCAGAGGCACTAGAATAAGATAGAGGCTTCTCAACCCTCTATGGATTTTCTAGTAGTGTTAGTCTATTTAAGTCCAGTTTGTATTAAGGGCTTAGCCTATTTGAGTCCCCACTTTGGCTCCTGAGTCATGTTTTTGGCCTTTTCACAATTGAGTCCTATATGTAGCATTTGATCCATACCATTAGGGTTTTGGATCAGTCGGTCAAGTCAGCTCATGTTGAGCTAAGCATATTCTGAGTCTTGTAATCATGTCCAATTGTATTGAGTCTATATTGAGTCAAGCCCAGTCAAAGAAGACTCAAGCATGTGAAGGACACCACCCAGCATGCCACCTCAGCAGTCGCATGGAGTCCCAGGCACACCCTGGATTTCGCTACCTAAGATTACTTGGAGAATCAAGAAGTCGGCCCATGCATAAGGAGTTGATGACCACATGCCAGCACACCCCTTCCACACCCCAAGCACACCAACTCTACATGCCTGCATGACAAGAAGGAAAGTCAAAACAAATAAACATGAATCCCATGATTCATGCCAGCTTGCTTAGGAAAGAAGTGGTCCACCCCAAGCCAAGAGAAGTAAGAAGTTGGCACCCCTTGGTCCCCCCTTTGGCTGCCCACTACCTACCTTGTTTGGAGGGATTTTGTATGGCATGAGAGTGTTTTCTTCCATGTATTCAGCCCCACACTTTAGGAAGAAAGTGGGCACCCCTTATTTTCCTTGTTTTCTTTTGCTTGGGCCCTAAATCTCATGACTCTATATAAGGGACCCCTTGTATGAAAATTTGATAATTTTTGATGAATATAAATTGAGATTTCCAACTTCTGCTGTGTGCTTGCTGTGTGCTAAGGGGAATCTGTGTGAACCCCTTCTTCTTCCTTATCTCTTGCACCCAGCCTCCAATCACCATCAAAACCCTAGAAGCCATCTCTCCAAGCCTTGGCCGTCCAACATAAAAACTATTCCATCCTTGCTGTTTTCACTTTATTTCTTCATCCTTGCATTGTTTTCTAACCCCTGATAGGTGATTTACAGGTCCCTCAACGTATATGAATCCATTGATTCCAACCGAGCCGCTATCGGATCATCGGGTTGAAAGCCGCGAATCCATGGGGTCTTCGGCTTGATCATCTAGGCCGCATTCAAGAGAGAAGAGAGATCTTTGCAAGGATTCATCTGCTAGATCCTGTCAAGTACACCCCCTCTACTTGCCAGTAGCATTATTGAAGGGGAACTAACCCAACCAGGACTTCTCAACCTTGGCGATCCTCTTTTCTATTACTTTAGGATCTTTTTGCATGCTATTGCTTTTTATTTTTGCACAGAACTCTCTACTTAAATTCTTGACCTTATTTTTGGGATTTAGATACATAGCTCAACATATAAAAATACAAAAATATTTTGTAAGCATATTTAATCCCGCATCACATAGATCATGGCTATTCCCAAGTGTATAGACTATTCTAAATATATTTTCAAATAAAAGATATATAATAAGATAGATAATTAAAATCGAGTTTTTATTTCATAGAAAAGAGAAGTATAAAAGATAAAGCAAGAAAAATAACACTACTTGTTACAAGCATTTCAAGGATTTTCCAAGACAGAAAATTAGTTAGCCATGGAACTTTTGCTTGCTATCATCTAGGACTGAAGAGACTCCTGGGTAGTTGCTAGAAGGTGGTTGGATGTGGCAAAAGGGCTATGATGGCATCAGAGGGTTAGGACTACTATTCTAGTATTTTAGGTGGAAGAAAGGGAAAGATGAGAAGCTATGGCATGAGGGCTGATTGGAGGCTATTTGGAAGAGGGTGAAGGCATGAAGAAGGGACTAGGATAAGGGTCTAGGTATGGAAAGAGGGCTTGAGGCATGGAGAAAGGTAGTGGCCAGCTAATTCTTGGGTTTTAGGGTGGAGGTTGTGTCCTATTTATAAGCTTCTTAGGTGCCTTAGGGGTTCTTTATTTCCTTCTTTGCACATGCTGTCCAAATAGCAATTAGAAGACTCCTAGTGCCACCCCATCTAATGTCTTGGATGTCCTTCCTTCTTCAGCCCTCTTGGGTCAAAATCTTGCAAATAAGGTAAGTCGGAGCCTCCCCACATGAGAAGATCTAGGCACCTTGGACTCTTCCATTTATGCTACAACTACTTGCTTTTTTTGCCCATGTATTTGAATTTGAATTAAACTTTGATTGGATGCCCTTGATTCCTTTCTTGATTTGCTTCATGCCATCCAAAGATGATTGCCAGATTAAGCTCATGCGCTAAGAGAAGATGGGAAGAATCATAGTGTGTTGATTGTTTCCTTTCATGCCAAATGCTATTACCATATTTAATTGCTTGTAGGTTCCACATCTAAAAACCAATTTAGATTTTGTAAATTACATTCTTTTCTTGCTCCATTCAAAATTCTTTAGGATCTAGTCTTGATTGATTTAGAGTTGTGTAGCCTACCTTTCAAGGGTCCCCATGCCAAGGTGTCTAAAATCAAGGGTGGCTAGATAGATGAGAGAGATTAACTGCCAAATTTAATTCTTGCATCCCTGGTTTCCTCTCTAAGCTAATGGTGCCAACAAGGAGAAGGTTTGGGACCATTTATTGCTTCATTAGGCTCTTCTACTTTGAGATGGATTTAGATTTCAATGAAAGGCTAATTAAGTCTTGCTTGATTAGGTCTTCCCTCTTGAACTGGACCAATCACTTTCAATTGCTTTGACCTTTAAGATATAATCAAGCCCAATTAAGTGTGACCTAACTCAATTTCCTACAATTAGCATAGCATAAATCATAATTATGCTCAATTAAATATATATTAAGCTTATTAATATGCCAAGGTATTGGGTTGATCACACCCCTTAACTTTGCTTTTGCCCGTCATCGAGTAAAATAAATAAATTAGTAGTGTGTACTGACTCATCTTTGAATTGACAGTTATCTTAGGCATTCCTAAAGGCAACTGATACTCGACCAGACTATTAAAGAGATACTTTATGTTAGATATATGCCCTAAAAGTGAATCTGACTAACACATATTTCAATTCTAGGACATAAAATTGTATTTGATAATCTAATTTGGACAATTTTATCCATACTATTGTATATGTTCCATGTGTCGCTTAAGGAATTAATAAATAATGATACATATTCTTAAGAGTTGAGAATTGGAGATATGTGTTATTATATATTAATTTCTAAATGTACTCGATTGTAGGATATCATGGGGATGGTGATTGATCCGGTTTGTTCGGTGCATGGAATACTTCATTTTGGGTAGATGAGTCTCAAGTCTACAATATAGGGATACTGGAGTGAGAGTGCAGGTGGTTGTTAAAGAATAATGACATCAAGCATAACCATCACGAGAAGTCACATGCATGTCTACTCACTTGTTAGTGACTTTCTCGATGCTATAGTTGTATGAGTGGTTTTTTGACCAGTGCCTTGGCCACTTATATTGGGATTGCTATAGTTTGACAACACAAAATATTGGCCCTAGCCATTCAAGCCCTTATGGTATTCATTAGCTATAGCAAGGTCACTATCGGAGTAGGGAGTGCACTTATAAGGGATTTATCGATCTTAGTAGTTAAGGTACAGTCCTATGTAGTTTAAAAAGTTAAGTTGAAAAACTCATGCTCATGATAAGTGAAGGATGGAAAAGAGTTTCCATGAGTTTCACATTGGACTTAGGCCAATTAAATCAGGCATATCATAGATGCTTAGAGTTTAGCAAGCTTCCATAGGCTGCATCTTATCAAGATTATTGATAGAATAACTAAATCACACAGTAACTATACCTAGGGGTCCATCCTTCTGTTCTACTAGGTTGCCACTACATGCTAGTAGGCATCACTAATAGATTATGGAAACTCACTATGATCATTTTGGATCAACAATCCTTGATGGAGTTAGCTAGAATTGTTTCAATCTATTGAAAAGAGTTTCGATGATGCTATGATAGAAATCATGGTATGTCTTTCTACTAGATAGAATGGAACTTGAGGGGTCATATATAATAGGAGCTTGACCTGATCATATGGTTGGATCAATATATGAAGAGTTATATATTTAGAACCTGCTAATTTTTGGACTACTAATTTTGGCACTTGCTATTTTTGTTACCTGATATTTTTAGTACTTATTAATTGTTAGCACAAAGGACATCATTGCAAGAGTTGCAATGTAATTAGGCTAATTGGATTTGATAATTCAAGTAAGACTTGAATTGTAAGCTGAATTTGATTAAGGTTGACAACCCTTTGAATTCGGCTTGAATCGGGTTCGAATTGGATTCTAAATTGATCCAAATTGGACAACAAAACTAGAGTCCAAGTCTATTGGGACTCTCTCACCTCTCATCTCAATTTTGTGATGAATTGAAAAGAAGGGGCATCAAAGTAGAACATGCTTTAGTGCCCCACCTTTTCTTATCATAGATTTTAGAGGGAGGGAATGCTCTAAGAGTTGATGCCCCCTCCTCTAGGATTCACTCTCTTCAAATGAATTTTAAATTTAATTTATTTTGAATTAGATTCATAATAGAATATAATTTAAATTTATATAAATTTTTAGATGTTAAATTATCTATTTTTATCATTGGGATTTTAAGAAGTAAGAAAGGTAGTGCTAGAGGTGATCTCATGCTAATTATCTTTCTCACGCCAAATCAATTTTGTCACCCCCTTTTTCTTAGTATTTGAATTTGAGTCAAATAGATAAGATTGGATCTTGTCTAGAGTTCCATGGGGTGTAGAGTTTGATGTGGCGTGAAGTCTTTTTGTGTGACAAAAAGTAGATGGAAGATGGGGTTAGTGCTAATAAATAATTCTCCCTCATGCCAATTTTATTCTTCCTACTTTGAATGGGATTCTTAAGAGATAAGATAAGATCTTATCTTAAGGAAGATTAGGCATAGAGTTTTATGGGGCAAGGCCTCTTAATTTTGTGCAATAGAAATAAAAACAAGTGAGAAAGGATGGTGCATGGGGTGTGTTTCCTATCGCATAACATTTTTCTCCTTGGTTTTGTTTTGCCACAAATCTTATATAAGCACCCTCATTTCTTCATATTGTTTCTCCATTCCAAAACATGAAAAAAAAATAGAAAATGTTTATGAGAGAAAAAGGAAGAAAGGGTTCTTCCTATATGGCTTATGAGTTTCCTTTGATTCAGCATAAATTGTTCACACTAGGGTTCTTTAAGGACTTCTTGAGAAAAAGACTTAATTGAGCTATCGAAGTGAGGCTTGCAAGGTACTAGCACTTTGATGGCCTTAGCACTTCAATTAGGCATCTTTATGTGAATTTTAGTAGAGGCCAGGCATGCACATAGCTCTAGCAAAACCCAAGATATCCGTCAGATCCAATCCGATGAAGACAGAGTAGTGTAGCAGGTAAGTAGATTTGATCTACGTTTTAGATCTAGTTTTTATTAATGTTATGGTCCTATATGCATTCTATACTAGGGTTTTTCTTTCTGTTGATATTTTATTTTGATTATAAAAACCAATGCATACTATCCTGGGATCATCAGACGATTCCTTCAAGTGGTATTAGAGCCACGGTTCATGAACAAATTTTAGATCTAAGAATTAGATATAAAATTCTGATTTTTTATCGAAGAAATTAGATCTTGAAAAGTGTTTTAGATCTGAAAAAGTAAAATTTAAGATAAGAGAAATCAGATCGGAAGTTTTGTTTAAGAACCAAAATTTCATATCTGAAATTTCTACGGTTTAGAACTGCAGTAGATCTGAAATTTCAGTTAAATTGATCTAAAAATTAGATCCAAAATATTTTATTTTTAGATCTAAGATTTAGATTAGGAAGTCATGGTTTATGTTCATTTTGTTGATCTTAAAAATTATTTTTAGATTTTATATTATGAAATTTTGAATGCATGCGTGCTAAAATTTCTAGGTCTAAGATTTTCATGTTTATTATGTTTTTCATGAGATTATTAAACTTAATTGTCTAGATCTGAAAATATTTTCGACATCTAAACTAAACCCTCATGTTCATAACATACCTAATTAAAGGTCTAAAATTAAAATTAGTTAGGTCTAATCTTATGGTAATATAAGATTGTCCTGCTATAAGGTTAACTCCTTATAGTGCAAAGGTTGTCCTAGCATAAGTTGACCCATTTTGAAAAGGATTTTCCAAATTAAATCAATAATTTATAATTTAAAATTAAGGTTATTATTTCTAAAATTAAAAATTTAAGATCTTATCCCAAAGAATAAAGCATAAGGGATTGGGCATGGGATGAATCGATTAGGTCATGCAATTATATTGCACTAAATTTTTGGTTAGGTCAAACCCAATCAATTAAACTCTTGATCAAAATAAATCAAGAGTTAATTAAGATTAGGTCAAGAGTGCTCAAGACCATGTTACTAGCCTGAGCTAGTCAACATAATTGACATCAATCGATTGACCTAAAGACCTGATTGGCTCAGTGGTTGAGCCTAAATCATTTAAGCTAACCAATTCGAAACTGAGAAACTAATTGGTGTCTAGGGCAAGTCTTAATCATAGTTATTAATTAAGGCTAACTCTTACCTAGTCAACTTAATGGTGTATAGGAAAGAGGTTAAATTATAGAACCCTCCCATCGATCTTACTTACCTGGCCAATTTGGTCGATTATATTTTGAATAAGGTTGCTTATTAATTTGAGTTCATCCATGTTATCTTGATTAGTTGATATAAGATATGCTAACAAATTAGGATATGACCTGAACCAGGTCACTTAGAAAAGAAATGTATGGATCTAAACCAATCAGACATGAGATATGCTGATACAAACTAGCTTAGTCAGATATAAATATGTTGACCTAAATAAGGTTAGTTAGATATGAGATGTGTTGACCCAAATTAGGTTCGACAGACATGAGATGTACTGACCTAAATTGGTGCGGGCACCAGACTCAGAAGAAGACTTCAGAGCTCCATCTGGATCTCTGATTAACCTTGCCCGAAGAATTAGGGTTTTTTGGCATGTAATAAGGGTTGATTTGATCAACTCAATTTTAGCTTGAGTCTGTATTACCTGCATTTTTATTTTGTTGAGTCATGTTGTCTCAGTAGTGGACTAGGGCTTCAACCTGGGGTGTTACATTTTCTCCCAAGGCCAAGCAAGTGGGCGCCACACTCCCAGCCACACTCCTAGCCATACGCCTCAGTCCAGGGGGCGCCACATCTCCATCCAGCAGGCTTTGGTCCCCACACCACAGATAGCAGCTCCCTTCTCTCATGCGCCAATTGAGGAGAAATCCACCAGGGGTCCACAAATCAAGGGGGCGGCCCAAGACATTCCCAAAAGAACCAAACTATGAAAGGAAGAAATTCTCTTGGAGAGAACTTCAAGGAGGCGCCCATTACCTGCCAAAAATACTCAAAACAAAGTTAGAAAGAGCCATAACTTGGGGAGAAAGAAAAGGAGGAGTCCAAAAGAGTTGAGCCATGGAAGGAAAAGAATCCTCTCTTGAAGAACCAAGCTTGGAGGCGCCATCTACCTTCCTTTTAAAACCCAAATCAATTTTTTTTGGAAACTTTGGCTGGCCATATGTGTAAGGATTGATCCTACAATCCTAATTTGAAGATCCCCTCCTTTAGTCCCACATGGAAAGATATAAAACTCTACTCTCTTGTAATGTCCTATAAATTAAAACCCCTTTGTAAGTTCTAAGGAATCAGATGAATGAAACCAACTTTTTTTTGTGAGCAAACTCTGTGTTTTCTCTCTTCCGCACTTGCATCCAGGTGTTGAGCTCCGTAAGGGAGTAAATCCGGGTTCCCCAGGAACCTTGAGGAGGTGTGAGATCTCCAAAACCCCAAACCCTAGGTTAGCCACTTCACTCCCAAACCCTAGCCGCCCATCACCCTTCTCTTTCCACCAAGCCCTAGCATATCCCACCTCTCACGGCCACCCTCTCCAAGTCCAGGCCGACCACCAGCATCCAGCTACAGTCCGGATACTTCAGATCCAAAGCTCTTTCCAAAGGGAGTCGAATCAGCCTTCAAGAGAATCCGGATCTCAGCGACATCAGCCCTCAAGTTCTTCGAACTGGTAAATCCTTTCCTGAGTCTCTGAATCCATCACTTGTTTTTCTTCTTCCCAGATCTTGAGTCCAGGAGAAGCTGACCCAACCACGAGACCAGTATTGGAGGATCCATTGCGAAGATAGCCGAATTCGAGGATCCAGCAATTTGCCCGAGAGAGTTCTTCCACCCAAATTCTGTGAAGATCACTGTCTGGTTGGTAAACCATCTCTTCTCTTTATTTCTGTCCTGTTGAAAGTTCAGAGCGAAACCCTAGGTCTGGGAGTTTCTCAACCCCCAGCGATCCGTTACTTTTGAACTACTCTGATAACTTAGCTTCTTCTAAATTGTGCTTTCAATCCTTACCTAGTTTCCTTCAACTTAGTTTAACTTTACTTTGAGTCAAAGCCAATTTCTGAAATATAAAAAAAATAAAAAAAAAGAATTAATTTTAATTTTACTTCCGCATACGCTTCTTGCTCTTTGTTCTGCATCATTTTGGTATCAGAGCCCTGTCTAGGGTTTCTGTTTGATTGCTTGTTTGAGTCTCTCTCTTTTTACTTTGTCTGCTCGAAGTAGACTCCCCAGGATGTCCGGTCCTAGGAACGAAGCGAGGTGCAAACCTCCTCTTCCCATTCCATGGGGTGTTCCTAGGGCGTGTAGGGGATCCGTTGGGTTACAACTTCGTAGCAGGAATTGTAAACGGGGAAGTACTCTATTTTCAGCCCGTAATTACCCTGTTGCCAGAATTATTTCTCACTACAGGTAACTCCAAATTTGGTTATTTTTGTTTTTCCAAAATCAGTATAATTGAAACTATTTTGCATAATTTTCATGTGATTTATTGGTTTCCGTGAGATTTCTAAGAATTAAATTACTCAACTCTATTTTTGTGTTCTGCAATCCAATTATTTTTGAGTGTTCATCTCTTAATTTATCTTAAGGGCATTTGAGCATCTAAGATAAGGAGAGGAGTTGATAACCTCTCCTTAGCCCAAAACCACCACCCACTCATTCGAACCTAAGCCTTTAATCTTAAAATTAATTAGACCTAATTTGCCCTAGTGGGTTAGGGACATCAACAAGTCGGGTCAAGGCTAGTGTTGAGTCAGTTTGTCTGGTTACTCTGTGTGTGCTTTGTACTCAGTATCTAGAACGGTGGTTCAGGGATTCCATCTCGAAGGGCTTGTGTGCTGGTCCGCCTACCTGGCCAATCTCTGATTGGTGTCTAGGATTGGCATCTAGGGACCTAACACTCCCCTTACACCTGCCTGGCTGAGTCCTGAGTTACTACAGGCTAGCTTGCCACTCTGATTGGACATCTAGTTTGGGCTCTAGGTCTAGTTAGCCCGTAGTCGTTCAGTTGAGTCTCATTTTGTGTGTTTGCTTGCATCATGTCTACCCGGAATGGAGTACCCTACCAACCTGGTCAAACCCAACCTGATTTAGAGGCCATGGTTAGAGCTCTTACTGAGAGTATGAACAAATTAAGTCAGGATATGAATGAGAATTTTGCCCAGCTTAGGGATCGAGTCCAAGTACTTGAGGAACCTAGGCATCGGAATTGGACTCCTGACCCAGATTTTAATGTGCCTCAACCTCACCCACACCAAGAGCCTAGAAGACCTTTATACCGAGATCCTGAACCTAATCATAGGAGGCCTGACCTAGAACCTGAAGATAGAGATGATAGGTTCATTCGGAACATCAAGTTAGATGCACCCACTTTTGATGGTAGCTTAAATCCTAAGGTGTATTCTGATTGGGAGGGTGAGATGGACCAATACTTTGAGTGGTATGCCATGTCTGAGGAGAGGAAATTCAAGTTTGCCAAGATGAAGTTAGTACGTCAAGCTAGGTTATACTGGGGAAACATTGAGCTGACCACTAGAAGACGAAATGTAGAGCCCATAACCACTTGGCAGGGTATGAAAGAGAAACTTAGAGACAAGTACGTACCCATTTCATACCAGCAAAATCTGTTAGACCAATGGCAGACTTTGAAACAAGGGAACCGATCTGTTTCAGACTACATAACCACCTTTGATGAATACCTGATGAGATGTGATGTGAGTGAAGCCCATGAGGTCACTTTATCTAGATTTAGGGCTGGACTTAGGGAAGACATTAAGAGAGAGTTGTTTATGAGAGAGGTTACTGACCTAGACCAAGCCTATCAGATTGCACTAAACACTGAGAAGTTTCAAAGAGGACCCATGCCTTCTAGAGTTAGTGCCCCAATCCCAAGAAATGGACCTAGCCAGGTTACCCCTAGCAAGCCTAATTAGGGTATTCCCACCCCTAGGCCCATGGACAAAGGTAAGGCACCTGACACCTAGAGAACCCCTAGTATCATCTGTTTTAAGTGCCAGAAGCCCGGTCATATCTCCAATCAGTGCACAGCCATAGCTTGTTTTAAGTGCCATAAGGTAGGTCATGTTTCTAGCCAGTGCCCTCGTAGATCCCTTTATATAGAAGAGGGAGGAGAAGAGAATTCCGAGCCCAATGAAGAGTTTGAAGAAGAAGTTTATGAAGCCGGAATGAATTTGGTCGATGAGTATGAAGGAGAGGAAGAATCCACAGAGTCTGACCAATTAGGGGTTGTTAGATGCATCCTGTCCCAGACTAAAGTTCAGGAAGATTGGCATAGGACTAACATCCTACAGACTTTTCTTAAACTAGGGGATAAGGTTTGTAAAATCATCATAGATAGTGGGAGCTGTGTGAATGCCATTTCTTCTAGCACTGTCAAAATGTTAGGCTTAACCCCAATCCCCCACCCCAACCCCTATAAGGTTTCTTGGGTAGACTCTACCTCTATACCCATCCAGTCTAGATGTCAGGTCCAAATCCAAATGCAATCCTATCAAGAGAAGATTTGGTGTGATGTCCTGCCCATGGGGGTGAGCAGTATAATTCTTGGAAGACCTTGGTTGTATGATCATGATGCCACCCTCTTAGGAAAATCCAACACCTGTGTCTTTAGTTTCAATGGGAAGAAAATCACAATCCATTCTGTCCCTCCTAAGGACAAGGTAGCTAAAGGAACTAGTAAGGTCAGAGAAATGAAGACTGGAGTGAACCTAATTAGTGCCAAGGATCTAGAACAAGAAATTCATAGTGGTTCACCCATTTGGATGTTGACTGCTAATGAACTTAGGACTCCTACACCCTCAGAGCCTCCTCAGGAAGTTAAGCCTTTATTAGAAGAATTTGAGGATGTTTTTCCTGAGGATCTGCCAGACCACCTTCCACCTCTTAGGGATATTCAGCATTCCATAGATTTAGTCCCAGGAGCTACTTTACCCAACTTGCCCCATTATAGGATGAATCCATCTGAGCATAAAGAACTGCAAAAGCAGGTTGGCGAATTATTGAGGAAGGGGTTCATTAGAGAGAGTCTTAGCCCTTGTGCAGTCCCTGCACTTCTAACCCCGAAGAAGGATGGCACGTGGAGGATGTGTGATGAATCCATCTGAGCATAAAGAACTGCAAAAGTAGGTTGGCGAATTATTGAGGAAGGGGTTCATTAGAGAGAGTCTTAGCCCTTGTGCAGTCCCTGCACTTCTACCCCCGAAGAAGGATGGCACGTGGAGGATGTGTGTTGATAGTCATGCCATCAACAAAATCACAATCAAGTATAGGTTCCCCATCCCTAGACTAGATGATATGCTAGATATGATGGTCGGTGCCATGGTTTTTTCTAAAATTGATCTCAAGAGCGGCTATCATCAGGTTAGGATTAGACCAGGGGATGAGTGGAAAACCGCCTTCAAAACTAAGGATGGTCTCTTTGAATGGGTTGTTATGCCTTTTGGGTTGTCCAATGCCCCTAGTACTTTCATGAGGATTATGACCCAGGTACTTAGAGCTTTCATAGGGAAGTTTGTAGTGGTTTATTTTGATGACATCCTGATCTATAGTAAGACCCTTGCAGATCACCTAGGTCACCTTAGACAAGTCTGCCAAGTTTTGAGGAATGATAGTCTCTACAGTAATCTCAAAAAGTGTGAATTTATGACCAGTAGAATTGTCTTCCTTGGTTTTGTTGTAACCCCTGACGGCGTGGCTGCCGATCCTGAAAAGATTAGGTCCATAGTAGAATGGCCAGAGCCGACCAGTGTGCATGAAGTCAGAAGATTCCATGGCTTGGCTACCTTCTATAGGCGATTCATCAAGGGGTTTAGTACTGTAGTTGCTCCTATCACAGACTGTATTAGGAAGGGAGAATTTCAGTGGACCAAAGCAGCCCATAAAGCCTTCCTAGATCTTAAGGATAGGATGACCCAGGCACCCATTTTGAGGTTACCAGACTTTTCAAAGGTATTTGAGGTTGCCTATGATGCTTCAGGAGTAGGTATAGGTGGAGTCCTAAGCCAAGAGAACCATCCCGTAGCATTCTTTAGTGAGAAACTTAATGATGCTAAGCTTAGGTATTCTACCTATGATAAGGAATTTTATGCGGTAGTGCAAGCTTTGCGTTATTGGAGACATTATTTGCTACCGCAAGAATTTGTGCTGTTTTCGGACCACGAGGCTCTTAGATTCTTGAATTCCCAGAAGAAGCTTAACCCTAGGCATGCTAAGTGGGTAGAGTATATCCAGTCCTATACTTTTGTTTTAAAGCATAAGGCTGGGTCTGAAAATAAGGTAGCTGATGCCCTTAGTCGTCGATCTTTGTTGTTGAATTCTGTTAGGGCTGAAGTCATAGGGTTTGAGCAAATCAAAGAGGAATATGAGTCGTGTCCGGATTTTAAAACTGTGTACCAAGATCTAACTCAAGGACCATCTAGTGAACATAAGGATTATTCCCTTTTAGATGGCTTTCTGTTCTTTAAGAATAGGCTTTGCATCCCTAGAACCTCTCTTAGGGAATTTTTGATTTGGGAAACTCATGCTGGAGGTTTAGCTGGCCATTTCGGAAAAGATAAGACCACCCTGGCTATTGAAGACCATTTTTTCTGGCCTAGCTTAAAAAGAGATGTAGCACACATTGTGGCTAGGTGTCGGACCTGCGCTGTTGCCAAACAGCAAAAACAGAACACCGGCCTTTATACCCCACTCCCTGTCCCAGATCATCCTTGGCAAGATGTGAGCATGGACTTTGTGTTAGGTTTGCCTAAGACCCAGAGGAGGCATGACTCTATCTGTGTTGTAGTGGACCGATTTTCCAAGATGGCCCATTTCTTGCCTTGTTCCCAAACATTTGATGCATCCAAGGTTGCCACCCTGTTCTTTAATGAGATAGTTCGACTCCATGGCCTACCCAAGACCATTGTTTCAGATAGGGATGTCCGGTTCACTAGCTATTTCTGAAAAACCCTTTGGCATAAGTTAGGGACAAAACTTAAGTTTTCAACTGCCTATCATCCCCAGACTGATGGCCAAACCGAAGTAGTGAACCGTAGTTTAGGCAATCTGTTAAGGCATCTTGTTGGTGAAAGCATTAGGAACTGGGATTTGTACTTACCTAGAGCTGAATTTGCATATAATGACTCGGTCAATAGGTCTATGGGTAAGAGTCCATTTGAAATTGTGCATGGTTACAAACCTCACACACCTCTTGACCTAGCTCCTTTACCAGTCTACACACGGGTCTCCGAGTCTGCCGAAGTTTTTGCACAGCATATAAAAGACTTGCATAAAGAAATTCAAGCCAAAATAAATTTAAGTAATGAAACTTATAAGAAGTTGGCTGATTCTCAAAGGCGAGTCAAAACTTTTAATGAGGGAGACTATGTAATGATTAGGTTAAGGCCTGAACGGTTTCCTCCTGGAACCGTTAGAAAGTTACATGCTAGAGGAGCTGGACCATTTAGAGTGGTAAAGAGAGTAGGATCCAATGTCTATGTGCTCGAGTTACCTCCAGAACTAGGCATTAGCTCCACTTTCAACATTGCAGACCTAGTAGAGTATAGATAGCCAGCTGTGATTCCCAGTGAGGCTTTTGAACCTAATCCTGCTCTAGAGAGTGAACCTGACCCTGTGTGTCCACCAACAAACTGGCCTGTGAGGAAAGAGCAGATTGAAAAGATCCTGGATGATCAGGTTATCTTTACTCGTAATCGAGGATACCAAAGATACCTGGTCCGCTGGCTAGGAAGGCCAGATTCTGATGATTCTTGGATCTCCCGAGAAGAATTACAAGAGTTGGACCCATACCTCTTGGAGAGATACCAGAGCCAACTTGATCCATACTCGACAGGGTCGAGTTCCTCCCACCCTGGGAGAATTGGTGCGGGCACCAGACTCAGAAGAAGACTTCAGAGCTCCATCTGGATCTCTGATTAACCTTGCCCGAAGAATTAGGATTTTTTGGCTTGTAATAAGGGTTGACTTGATCAACTCAATTTTAGCTTGAGTCTGTATTACCTGCATTTTTATTTTGTTGAGTCATGTTGACTCAGTAGTGGACTAGGGCTTCAACCTGGGGTGTTACATTTTCTCCCAAGGCCAAGCAAGTGGGCGCCACACTCCCAGCCACACTCCCAGCCATACTCCTGAGTCCAGGGGGCGCCACATCTCCATCCAGCAGGCTTTGGTCCCCACACCATAGATAGCAGCTCCCTTCTCTCATGCGCCAATTGAGGAGAAATCCACCAGGGGTCCACAAATCAAGGGGACGGCCCAAGACATTCCCAAAAGAACCAAACTATGAAAGGGAAGAAATTCTCTTGGAGAGAACTTCAAGGAGGCGCCCATTACCTGCCAAAAATACTCAAAACAAAGTTAGAAAGAGCCATAACTTGGGGAGAAAGAAAAGGAGGAGTCCAAAAGAGTTGAGCCATGGAAGGAAAAGAATCCTCTCTTGAAGAACCAAGCTTGGAGGCGCCATCTACCTTCCTTTTAAAACCCAAATCAATTTTTTTTGGAACCTTTGGCCGGCCATATGTGTAAGGATTGATCCTACAATCCTAATTTGAAGATCCCCTCCTTTAGTCCCACATGGGAAGATGTAAAACCCTACTCTCTTGTAATGTCCTATAAATTAAAACCCCTTTGTAAGTTCTAAGGAATCAGATGAATGAAACCAACTTTTTTTTGTGAGCAAACTCTGTGTTTTCTCTCTTCCACACTTGCATCCAGGTGTTGAGCTCCGTGAGGGAGTAAATCTGGGTTCCCCAGGAACCTTGAGGAGGTGTGAGATCTCCAAAACCCCAAACCCTAGGTTAGCCACTTCACTCCCAAACCCTAGCCGCCCATCACCCTTCTCTTTCCACCAAGCCCTAGCATATCCCACCTCTCACAGCCACCCTCTCCAAGTCCATGCTGACCACCAGCATCCAGCTACAGTCCGGATACTTCTGATCCAAAGCTCTTTCCAGAGGGAGTCAAATCAGCCTTCAAGAGAATCCAGATCTCAGCGACATCAGCCCTCAAGTTCTTCGAACTGGTAAATCCTTCCCTGAGTCTCTGAATCCATCACTTGTTTTTCTTCTTCCCAGATCTTGAGTCTAGGAGAAGCTGACCCAACCACGAGACCAGTATTGGAGGATCCATTGCGAAGATAGCCGAATCCGAGGATCCAGCAATTTGCCCGAGAGAGTTCTTCCACCCAAATTCTGTGAAGATCACTGTCTGGTTGGTAAACCATCTCTTCTCTTTATTTCTATCCTGTTGAAAGTTCAGAGCGAAACCCTAGGTCTGGGAGTTTCTCAACCCCCAGCGATCCGTTACTTCTGAACTACTCTGATAACTTAGCTTCTTCTAAATTGTGCTTTCATTCCTTACCTAGTTTCCTTCAACTTAGTTTAACTTTACTTTGAGTCAAAGCCAATTTCTGAAATATAAAAAAATAAAAAAAAAGAATTAATCTTAATTTTACTTTCGCATACGCTTCTTGTTCTTTGTTTTGCATCATAAATCTTATTTCATATATGATATGACCCTTTAGTTTATTACTTGGATTGAGTGCATCATCATGACTATTCAGTCATAAGAGAAAGCCGGGTTTAAAATCCCTCTCTTTCTATTCTATGGGATTCTCTTATGACGTGTGGGGGTGCTGCTTGATTTGACTCATGAAGAACCATAAAAGAATTTTTTTAGAAAATTGAGCTAACTTAAATTAGTTTATTTAGAAGGTAGTCAGACATGAGATTGTACCTACTAATTAAGTAAAGACCTAAACCTAAACCTCCTCACATATATTAAGTCATAGGTCTTCCACCATTGTAGAGCTGCGGGCATCTCTCAGGTGTTGATTATTCTTAGTTGGATATAGTGGTTTAGTTACATTGAGGGGCATGACCACTTTGTTAACATGAGATGTTATGACATGAAGATGGATTTGGGCCCAATAATTGGGCATGGTGAGGAATCTAATGACAACTTCATTTTTGCATGAACGATGGGTTTGACTTAACTAGAGAATATGGGCAATAATGTTACGTGATCCCATATGAGTTAGAGACTGAATTGCCACAACATGCTTGAGAAGTATTAGACAATAATTATCCACTCATTAGTATAACATTTTACCAATAACTGGGCACAGTGAGATGCCGCATAGTGGTAGGACTGCAGTACCCACTAGAGATCCTAGTCATGTAGGGGTTTTTGCATCTCCATTAAAAAGTGTGTGGGATCTGTGAAAACGGTGAGAGCTTAATTTGTTAGTTAAAGTTTTTAGAACAAATTTAAAATTAAATACAATTATCTAGCTTCAATCTATACTCAATAGATTAAAAAAAATTTGCCTCCAACCCTCTTAATTCTCAAACTAATTGATTAACCAAAATTGGTTATAATGACTAGATCAACTTGAAAAGTTGATTAGAAAGGCTAAGTACTATAATAAACCAGGATTATCCATTGTTACCAAGCCATTCAGGTTGACCTAGGTGCAATTGATCCATGATCATTATTTGACAATGATTAAGAATTAGGATCCTAAAAAACTCGGTGATGCACAAGGATTGTAATGGATTTGATCCAGCCATCCTTTTCTAGTTCATATGGATAATTTATTATAAACTACCATTTGAATAATGTTGAGATAATAAGGTTAATATATTGGTGATTATTAAAGGGACCTTGAAAGGTTCAAAGGGCATGCTTCTCAATATGGAGAAGACTTTCTCTTCCACACAATAGTGTAATTGGAAGAAGAGGCCTATGAAGAAGCAAGAGATCAAGATCTTCCAAGTAGATGGCCATTAAAAATGGAAAGTTATTTTTCAAGGTCGATGATCATAGGAATTATCCTTGTACTTGGAATCCTTGAAGAATGAATATAACACACCTTTGAAAGTCAGCTGCTCAAAGAGACTATTACCTACTGGTAGCAAAAAAATTGATTTCTGATTAGCATAGAAATCACTAATCTATTTATTTTAGAAATGAATTGTATTTAGATAATTTTTAAATATCAGTCTCTACTTGTATATGATGCATCTACTAAGCTATTAGTGAGTACCATGATATTTAAGAAATCCTATGAGATGATGTCAACCTAAAGTATATATAAGTGGCATCTTAGCTTTGGTCAAGTTGAGAAAAAAGAACAAAGAATTTGAAAACCATTGGCCCTTTAGCTAATTGACTATTGAGTCATTTCCAATTTATGAAGCCAATCTTGAAGATTGTTAACTAAGCTACCTTTGTAAAACAAAGGGTGCTTGTGAAGACCACAAATATTCTTACTTGGGTACACATTAATGTGTGTAGCACATTCGACATGCAAACCAAGAAAAGCTCTTCAAGGTTCTTCAATTAGATTAAGAAAGTAAATACCTTTAAGAAGAATTCCAGAATCTTCTCAAGTTATTCAGCATAGCCTCACAATGGACTTCTCTTACATCTCGAGCTCGATGAGGTATCTGAGCAGAGAAATTGAACCTTATTAGATATGGTTCAATCAATTATGGGAATCACTAATTATTCTTAAGGATTTGATTACATAATAGCCAATCTATTTAATTGGGTTTACTTTAAATCTCTTTTATTACACTTATATGAGATATAGGTGGATAAGTTAGAGATTAGATATTGATGGCCTGTATTCTAAAGAGTTTTTAGGATACTTCTTTTCAATAGATCACAAATAGTTATGACTTGAAACTATATTAAAGGTTTAATAGTTTATTCTAAATTTAGTAGTAGAAGGATAATAAAGCTCGAAGAGATAGTCTCAGAAGAGTAACATGCCATAGAATATATAGAACCCATTCGAGCGAAGCTAGTGCATGTAGTTTTTTCTCTACCTCATAAGTCTATTAGGATCTCTTGTCCTCCAAAAGGTACAAAGATATGCTTATAGAGGATTTAGAGGAAGTTTTCCTTATGAAAGAAAGGAACATAGAGATGATCTTAAAAACTTATAGCAAGGTAATGTAAGATATCGATTTTGAGAAATGGTTGAATGCCATGATGTTAGACTTCATACGCTACAACCTAGTATAGACCTTAATAGATCCACCAAGAGGTATAGTACCTAATGGACGCAATGGATCTATAAAAAAATAGATAGAGATCTATAAGGCAAGGCTTATGTTAAATGTTATCATTAGCATTTACTATGGAAACCTTTTCACTTATGATCATGCTACAATCCATAATAATTGCTATTGCAATTAACCATGATGAGATCATGTAGATGGATAGTGATGAGATCGCAAGATCTAAGCTACAAAGTGTCTATATGAATAAACTAAAGTAATTAGCTTGGAACTTGAATTCTTATTTCTATGACATGATTAAACCATTTGATTCTTCCTAGAATGAGAAGAGAAACCATGTGTTTATTAAAGGTTAGTGGGAGTATATAATTCTATGCATTATATGTAGAAAAAATTCTCCTATTGGGAATGTGATTCTTGTGCTGACCCAGGTTAGGATTGTCTAGCTAATTCTCAAATAAAGATCTTTGGAAAGCATCCTTTGGAATGTAGGTCTATGAGTTAGATCAAGAAGGTGCTAATCATATCACAAATATATATATAATCTAGTTTTTGCTATGAATGTCATGAGCAAATTGTTGCCTAGTAAGCAACCCAAGAGGGGGGTGAATTTGATCTCTAAAAATTATTACTTGATGTAATGCAATAGTGTGTGATCCAATCCAATAATTAAACAAGTACTATGAATTCAAAATAAATGATCTTAAGTAAATGTGCAGCAAAAAAATAAAGCAATAAAAGTAAGAGCAGGTAGAGGAGACAAGCAACCACAAACACAAAAGAAGTATAGTGGTTCGGTGCTATCCAATGCACCTACATTTACTCCCCAAGATCCTCTTGGAAAATCACTATAATCTCAATCGATTACAGTCGATTAGTTTTTTGAGCTCACTAATCAAAACCCAACTTGTTTTCACAAGGCTCACAAGTCAAAATCTCACTTGGTTTTATGGGCTAACCAAGAACCTAAATGATTTTAAGGCTCACCACCAACCTCCCTTGGTTTTCCAGGCTAACCAAGAATCTAATTGATTTTCAAAGGCTCACCAATAACCTTCCTTGATTTTGCAATAGGCTAACCAAGAACCCTTACAATAAATAAGTTTTGAAGTAGAGAAACAATAAAAGCTTTCTAATAAAAAGAAGGTATCTCTTTGAAGCTCGTTGTTGTGAAGCTTTAAATTTGATGAAGCCTCTTTAATTGCTCAAGAATGGTTGATCTTTAATGCTCTTGAAGTCTCTTGAATGCTTAGAGGCTTGTTTTTGCTTGAGAGTAGTTGAACTTCAATGAATAGGAGTGAATGCTCGATTTTCTTCTCTTTTTATTCTTCCTTCACAATCTATTCTTTTTTTATTTGATTTGGTGCATATAAATACCTTTCCAAGGCCTCAAATCTAGTTTCTAGCCATTAGACATGAAAATCTAGCCATTGGAGGTGAAGAGGATGAGTTCTGCATTTGAAAAACAAGCCATTACTATTCCTATAACTCCATGTGTCGACACTTCAAGCTATGAGTTGACACTTCAGGTCGACACTTGAACTTCTAGAGTCGACACCTAGTTCAAAAGTCTTCAATATAGCTTTTTGAAAATCTCAGATGTGTCAACATTTCTTCAGGTGAGTCGACACTTTGAGTCGACACTTGGCATCCATGTGTCGACACTTCACCAGATCTTCAACTTCAGCAAATTCTGTGACCAAAAAATCTCAAGCGATGAGCTGATCCATGTGTCGATACTTTGAGTTGACACTTCAAGTCCATGTGTTGACACTTCAGCCATGCTATCTGAAATTTTCTTTGCATACCGGCTCGAGTTGATACTTCACTATCATGTGTCGATACTTTGAGTCGACACTTCACTAAAATCTTCACAAAAATAGTTGAACTTGTATTAAATCAAGTCTGTATTGAAATTAAGTGTCCATTCAAGCAAACTTCAACTGTCCAAGTCTTCTTTGAGCAGATCATTCATCTAAACTTTGACTTCTTCATTCAAACAACATTTGTCAAATTGATGAGCACCTTTTTCCTTAAAAACACACTTCAAAGAAATCATTAGTACTCAACTTATGCAAACCATTTTGCTTATCTCAAATCAATAATGGAGTCAACACAAATGTTAATCAAATCTAAGCTATGAGTGTTGGATGGTTGTGAGAACATTCTTTAATACTTGAGTAGTACTAAACATAAGCTTTAGATCTTTGGAGGGGGATGTTGGCTTTAGCCCTTGATTTTGATGACTAACAAAATGTTGAGTATATATTTTATACTAATGTTTCAATTATAGTTGTGAGTTTCAGGATATAGGTACATCAAATTTTCTATTCAAAGGTATCAAACTAACTAATTTTGAAGCTAAGTAAATTTTAATATTTTAGATGTCTTCTCACCTTGGAAACCCTTAAAATGGATCAATCTAGGCCTTATGAAGAAGAAGTTGAAGTTTTATTGAAGAACACTTTGAGTTTTGCAACTTGGCATAGAGTTTTTGAGTGGCACATACTAAGTGTCAACTCATGATACATGAGGTGTCGACACTTCAGAAGGACTGGCATGCAAAAATTTTCTTGGCATGCCTTGAGTCGACTCGCAGAAGTTAAGCGTCAACTCATGAAAAAGTCATGTGTCGACTCACAAGAACCAAGTGTCGACTCATGGCCTGAGAAAAATGATGATACAAAACTATGCCATTTTGAGATGTTTTTGTCAAGTGTCGACTCAGAAGACTCAAGTATCGACTCATAGAAGTCAAGTGTCGACTCAGAGGTCGACTCATAGCTTGAGAATAAAAATGGAATAGAACTCAATTTTTCCAAGATTTATACCTTGAGTCGACTCATGCAGATCCAAGTGTCGACTCATGGAGATCCAAGTATCGACTCATGAACAAACTCAAGGGTCGACTCATAGGTTTTGACAGCAATAACGGTTATAATTTCTGAAGCTCAGATTTGAATCCTACAAGCTCCAAATGGCTAGTTTTGCTCCACCAACGGTCATAAATCATTTTTTAGAAGTTTTTGAAGTATTTAAGTCTCAACAAACTCATTCAAGATGAACTAACACATAAGAGACAAAATACTCCTTTGAGAACTTCACTTCCAAAGTCAAAAAGAGAGCAATAGAGAAGATTCCCACTGAAAAAGATTTCAAGAATTCAATTCAATATTCCAAAAGTGCTCTTTGAAGTGATTCCAAGGAGAAGACAAGTCAAGCAATCATCAAGAGTCTCAAAGCTTCTACTTTCTACTCTATTGAGAGTTTTTCTTGTGCTTTACTCTTGTACTTCTGAATTTATCTATTATGACTAGTTTCAAGGGTGTTTAAAACTAGGTGTTAGGCCCTTCCAAGCCGTGAATTGAAATCCAAGTCTAATTTGGCTTGAGTAAAGGTTGTTGGTGAGCCTAAGTGAGAAAACCAACTTTGGCTTTAACCGGTAAGCCATTGAAAATAAGTTGGTTATAATCTAGGTTGATTATAGTGAAATTCCTAAGGGATAGCTTGGAAAGTGGATATAAGTGCTTGGTGTGCATGGAACCACTATAAACCTTTATGTTTGTGTGTATGTTCTTTGCTCTCTTGCATTTGCTGCTTATATTCATAGCATTGCATCTTATTCATTGTATGCTCATTTGCATTGCTTCATAAACACTTTAAAGTGTGGCACATATTTTCTTTAAATTTTTAAAGAAACCCAGTTCACCCCCCCCCTCTTGGGTTACTACGCTAGGCAACAAGCGATATCAGAGTTTGGTACTCAGCATGTAGGTCTAACAATCTTGAGTCAAAGATCTAATGGCGCACAAATGGGTGTTTGAATTGTTGAGGGTCAAGCCTCAAACCATCCCCCATTATTTAATAGCACAAACTATACATATTGGAAAACTCTATACACATTTACATTCAAGCCATTGATTATAATATTTGGAGGACTATTGTTAAAGGTCCTCATTAGCCTACTACCTTGATTAATGGCATTCCCACTCTCAAATTAGAAAATGATTGGGATGAGAATGATATTAAGCAAGTTGAGCTTAATGCCAATGCTATAAACTTATTATTTTGTGCATTATACCTAAGTGAATTCAATAGATTTCAAATTGTCTCTCCGCCAAGAAAATATGGGACACACTTGAAGTTACCAATGAGGATACTCATCAAATGAAAATTACCAAAGTTAACATGCTCATTCATACATATGAAATGTTTAGAATTGAACCATCTAAATTTATTAGTAAAATGTACACTAGATTTACTAACATTATGAATGGCATGAGAAACTTAGGTAAAGTTATTTCTAATGTTGAATTGGTGAATAAAATTCTCAGGTCACTTTCTTCATCATGGGATCTGAAGGTGATAGCCATTAAAGAAGCTAAGGATGTCAACACTCTACCTCTTAAGCAGCTTCTAGGATCTCTCACGACATAAAAGCTATCACTAAAATAAAAGGTTACGAACAATGACAAAAAGAAGAAGACTAGCATTTAAGTCCACAACCAATGATGATTTTAGCGATGATTTTGATGAGGAAGATGATGAAGATGAATAGCTCTCATCTCAAGGAAGTTTAAGAGGTTCATAAGAAAGAAAAAGTACAACTTCAAGAAGAAGCCTCAAAAGGGAGAGCCTAGCAAAGAGAAAGAAAAAGAAAAGGAAAAGGAGCAACCCATTTGCTTCGAGTGTAAGAAACTCGGCCACTTCAAGATGGATTGCCCCTTACTTAAGAAGAACAGGAAGAAATTAAGAAAGAAAGCAATGATGGCAACCTAGAACGAGAGTGAGGACTCGAGTTTCGATGAAAAGCAGCAAGAGATTGCAAATTTCTACTTGATGGCTAAAGATGATGAGATAAAGTCTGAACTTGAAAATGAATTTACTTTCAAAGAATTGCATGATGTTTTTGATGAATTGGTAGTTGAATATCAAAAACTTAAAATGAAAAGAAAAAAACTAAGAAAGCAAAATTAGGAGTTGGTTAAAACAAATGATAAGTCTTTGATAGAAAATGATTGCTAGCTTCAAGAAAACAAAAAGTTAACTGATAGAATTATCTCTTTGGAAAAAGAAAAGGAAGATTTGACAAAGGATAAATCTTTTGTAACTATTAAAAAATTTGCTAAACAAAACAAAGAGCTTTTGCAAGAAAATAAGAAGTACAAAGATGAACTTGAAAAATAAAACATTTTATTGAAAAATTTACTTATAGTTCTGAAAAACTCAACATCTTTTAAATAATCAAAGAGCTATTTTCAATAAAGCTGGATTAGATTTTAGACCACAAAAATAACAAAAATATTTTAAAAATTTCTTTGTGCCTGCTCCTTCTACTATTACTTGTTATTCTTGTGAAAAAGTAGGACATAAATCATATATGTATGATAAAAAAAAATTGAATCAAGTTAAAAAAGTTTGAATTCCAAAAGGAACCATATCTACTAATCCTAAAGGATCCAAGATGACTGGATACCTAAAGTCTCCATATGATTTGTTCTTGTAGGTGTGTCTTGCAACCAACAAAAGAAGATTGTGGTACCTCGATAGCGGTTGCTCAAGGCACATGATTGGAGATGTGGAGCAATTCTCGTCTCTTGAGTATCAAAATGGTGGAAATGTAACCTTTAGTGATAATGGAAAGGGCAAAATCATTGATATCGGTAAAGTCCATATCACCCCCTCCACTTATATAGATAATATTCTTTTTGTTGATGGTCTAAAGCATAATTTACTTAGTATTAGCCAATTTTGTGACAAAGATTTTAAAGTTATTTTTGAATCTTTCATGTGTATTGTATCTAGTCTTGATGATAATGGCATCAAGTTTATTGGTCATAGGCATGGCAACATTTATATGGTTGATCTTGATGATCTACCAGTGCAAAATGGTCAATGCCTAGTGGCAATGAAAGCCAAGATCAATGAAACTAGTTGGCTTTGGTATCGTAGATTAGGATATGCAAGTATGCATTTGCTTCCAAAACTTAACAAAAAGAATCTCATAAAAGATTTACCAAAACTTAATTTTGAAAAGGACAGGATTTGTAGTGCTTGCCAACTTGAAAAACAAACTAAATCTTCTTTCAAACCTAAGGGAGTTGTCTCTACATCTAGACCCCTAGAATTACTTCATATGGACCTCTTTGGACATACTAGAATAACTAGTTTAGGAGGTAAGAAGTATGGTCTAGTTATTGTAGATGACTTCTCACGTTTTATATGGATCATATTTTTAGCTCATAAAGATGAAACTTTTTCTGCATTCATTAAATTTCATAAAAGAGTCTCAAATGAAAAAGGTATTTCAATTATTTCTTTAAGAAGTGATCATGGTACAGAATTTGAAAATCATGATTTTGAAAAGTTTTGCAATGAAAATGATATTCATCATAACTTTTCTGTACCTAGGATACCTCAACAAAATAGGGTGATAGAAAGAAAAAATAAAACTCTTGAAGAAATGGCATGCACCATGCTTTGTGAAAATGATTTGCCCAGATATTTTTGGACAGAAGCCATAAATACCGCTTGCTACGTTTTAAATCATGTTTTAATTCGGCCTACTTTAAAGAAAACATCTTATGAGCTTTGAAAAGATAGAAAACCATCAATTAAGTATTTTCATGTTTTTGGATGCCGTTGTTTCATTTTAAACAATGGCAAGGACAATCTAAGTAAATTTGATGCCAAGTTAGATAAAGGTATCTTTTTAGGTTACTTTACATTTAGCAAGGCATGTAGGGTCTTCAACATAAGAATACTTCTTGTTGAAGAATCCATCCATGTTCATGTTATTTTTGATGAGACTGATCAAAAATCTTCTAGAAAAGAAGATATTCTAAATGATGAAATAGGTATTCAAAGGACTGAAAAAATGAACATCAATGAAGAGCCTTCCAAGGAGCAAGATGAAAATCAAAATAATGAAGGAGAACAAGTACAAGGAGTTGAAGCATCATCAACACCCAAGCCATTACCTAAAGAATGGAGGTATGCTCATGGACACCCCAAAGAACTTATAATTGGTGATCCATCGAAAGGGGTAACTACTCATTCCTCTTTGAGAAATGTATGTGATTACTTAGCTTTTGTTTCTCAAATAAAACCTAAATCTATTAAAGAAGTTGAAAAGGATTGTAATTAGATAAATGCTATGCAATATGAACTAAATCAATTCAAAAGAAATAATATTTGGACTTTAGTTAAAAGACCTACTAATATTTCAATAATTGGTACAAAATGGGTTTTCAGAAACAAGCATGATGAAAATAGAGTAGTTACTAGAAATAAGGCTAGGCTAGTTGCCAAAGGCTACAATTAGGAGGAAGGGATTGATTTTGATGAAACCTTTGCTCCTATTGCTAAACTTGAGACAATTAGACTATTATTAGTATTTGCATATTTTATGGATTTCAAACTATTTTAAATGGATGTCAAAAATGCTTTTCTAAATGGATTTATTGAAGAAGAAGTATATGTAGATCAACCCCCTGGTTTTGAATATCATGAGTTTTTCAATCATGTTTTTAAACTTCATAAAGCTTTGTATGGTTTGAAACAAGCTCCAAGAGCTTGGTATGATAGATTAGGTAAATTTTTGCTTAAAAATGGTTTCTCAAGAGGAAATGTAGACTCTATATTATTTTTGAAAAAGGAGAATCATGATCTCTTAGTAGTAAAAGTTTATATAGATGACATTATTTTTGGTGCTACTAATGAACATCTTTGTCAAGAGTTTGCAAAGTTAATGCAGGGAGAGTTTGAGATGAGCATGATGGGTGAACCTAACTTCTTTCTCAGACTCCAGATCAAGCAAACAAAAGAGGGGATCTTCATCAACCAAGCTAAGTATACAAGAGAAATCTTAAAGAAGTTTGGAATGGAGAGTACTAGACCATTAGGTATGCTTATGAGCTCCTCTTGTAAACTTGACAAAGATGAATCAAGTAAAAGTGTAGATCAAAAATTATACAAAGGTATCATTGGTTCATTGCTTTATTTGATTGCAAGTACGTCAGATATAATGTTCAGTGTATGTATGTGTGCAAGATATCAGTCTGCTTCCAAAGAGTCTCATTTATTGGCCATTAAATGCATACTTAGATATTTGTCTGGCACTATTGATATTGGACTTTGGTACTCTAGAGATTTATCATTTGAATTGATTGCATATTCTGATGATGATTTTGCTGGGTATAAACTTGATAGAAAACGTACAAGTGGAACTTATCAATATTTTGGAGATAATTTGATTTCAAGGAGTAGCAAGAAACAGAATTCAGTTACTCTATCTATGGCAAAGCCAAATATATAGCAGCTGGAAGCTGTTATGCTCAAATCCTATGGATCAAACAACAACTTGAAGATTTTGACATCAAATTAACTAAGACACCCATAATATGTGATAATACTAATGCAATTAATTTGACCAAAAATCCTATTCAATACTCTCTAGAAACAAACATATTGAAATAAGACAACACTTCATAAGAGATCATGTACAAAATTATAATGTGATGCTTGAATTTGTTTGTATTGATAGTCAATTAGTAGATATTTTCACTAAACCCCTTAGTGAAGATAGATTCTGTATGATTAGAAGAAAGTTATGTATCATTATCTCTTTGTCTAGAACTCCTTCAAACTTTATTTTTACCAGATTGCTTGAGCCCAAAATCATCTCTTCTGTGTCTTAAAACCTTCACTAGAAACCCCTTGATTTTTGAGAATTTTTAGAAAATTTTTTGAGATTTTTTTTGGATTTTCTGGTCAGGTGTCGACACTTGAGTTTTTGGCCAAGTGACGACTCACGCAAGTGTCGACACTTGACCAAAATCCAAGTGTCGACTCACAAATAAAAACTTATGTTTTTAGGGCATCAACATTTCATTCCGAAGCCACTTGTCCTTTAGTTTTCTCTTTCCCTAGTGGTCCCCCTTGTTGCCTAGTAAGCAACCCAAGAGGGGGGATGAATTAGGTCTCTAAAAATTATTACTTGATGCAATGCAATAGTGTGTGATCCAATCCAACAATTAAAAAAGTACTATGAATTCAAAAGAAATGCTCTTAATTAAATGTGCAGCAAAAAAATAAAGCAATAAAAGTAAGAGCAAGTAGAGGAGACAAGCAACCATAAACACAAAAGAAGTATAGTGGTTCGATGCTATCCAATACACCTACATTCACTCCCCAAGACCCCCTTGGAAAATCACTATAATCTCAACCGATTATAGCCGATTAGTTTTCTGGGCTCACTAATCAAAACCCGACTTGTTTTCACAAGGCTCACAAGTCAAAACCTCACTTAGTTTTATGGGCTAACCAAGAACCTAAATAGTTTTAAGGCTCACCACTAACCTCCCTTGGTTTTCCGAGCTAACCAAGAACCTAATTGGTTTTCAAAGGCTCACTAAAAACCTCCCTTAGTTTTGATAGAAAAATGCCCTAGGAGCCAATCATTGTTTGGGCCTTTTTGTAAACTTCCAACTCATATATGACATCATTATTTATAATAAAGGCATTTGATTCATCATATACTACTATGTCATATTTTTGACTATGATGAACCCCATAGAGTAGGGCAATGGAATTAGGGTTATGATAAAATAACAGTGAGACCTAATTCCTATAAACCCTAATCTAAAATGTTCCTAGTCATTGGACAATCGATTCGGGGATCGATGAATCTGGTAAGACTAGCTTATCCTATGTATGCTTAGTTGATGAGAGTGATTGGTCTCACAGCCACTTGTGTAGAGACACTAATACAAAGATAAGGGTGCTCATTAGGTTATGAGTACACTGAACTGATCTGCACCAAGACTATCTTATGGAAGTCTTACTCCTTGTCAAAAGATAGGTCCCAGAGTAGAAGTTGTGCATGTGATCTTCAGACCTGAGGACACCATAGTTGTTTGTGCACACTAAGCCATACTTTGGTTCATACTCTTTCATGGCATTGTGACATGTACGGGGTGTTCTGGGTATGGTGGAAGGTGTACGAAGTATGTGAGTGGACCAATAAGGAATTGATCATCCTAGTAAGAGGATATGTTATCCCATGTAATCTCTTCGATGAGTGACTCAAGGAATCTTTGCAAAGTGGGATGAGATTAGAAGTGGCTTCTAATCAGTCATCAACTGAGACCTCATGATCGAGCTGAGATTCGATATGATTAAGTATTAAGGTTTGACATTTATCCATACCCATCACTTAATCGGGATAATAGGAGATCAAAAGATTGAATTGCATGGTAACTTACTACTGAAGGGTATTTTAGTAATTTTCATCAAATTCTTCATCTTCCGGGTAGGCATGACACGTTGCTAGACATCAATCTTGTCTTGTGGGTTTTTATGAACTAATTGGATTGGTTTCATGAGTCAATTCGATGTGTGATTCGAATTGGATAATTAGGTGAGCCGATTTGACCTAATTAGGTCAATCGAGTTTGATTGGATCGAATCGACTCAAACCTAAACCTACTGCTGGCTAGATGTAGAACCCAATGGGTTACACACATTAGGGAGTCAGCCTAGGAATTCAATTGGCATTTAATTAGGGTCAAGGGATCCTAATTGGTTAGCTAGATTACATACTAGCATGTGTAGGCTGACCTAATCTCCTGACCCAATTAGATTGGGTCTGAAAGTTTGCTAAATGGACTAACCAATTTATGGAAGACCTAGATTGGGTTGATTAATAAGTGGGATAAATTTATCAAATTTTATCTGATATTTTTTGGATATTTTATGCGCCATATATGAAGAGTCCAAAAGGCATGGGACTCTTCACGCCTAAGTGACACCTCTGCATTCAAAAGGGCACACGAGGACTAATTGACCTCTGATATGAAAACAAATTACATGGTTAGAAAGTAGACTTAATGCCCTTTAATATGACACCCATATTGCATATACTTTTACTAGGTCAAAGGTGTCATATGGCATGGAGAAGTTAGCATAAACTAAAGAGTCACGTCTCTTCACTTTGGTGCTAATTCAAGTATGCAGAGTCCTTCTACTTTAAGTCCTTTTGAGTCACTGATACTTCTCATTCATAATTCACGTCCCTTGGCTTCATTTTAACTAGAAATGCCAAGTGGCAAAGGGAGAAGTCGGATAAAATAGTGAAGGGACTTGAGTTAGGCGGTTGGCGCATAAAGGGACACGGTATTTCATGATAAGACTCCTTCTTAGTGAAGGGTCTTATTTGATCTGTGTTTAGATAGGTCAAAGGCTGATGGAAAGGCTTATCTCGCACCTCCCACTCTCCTATAAATAGCCATCGGTATTTGTTCTGATGGGATGATATTTTTTTTTTTTGGTTTTCTTTCTTACACTCTTACATCTATCCACCTTGTCTCTTCCTTCCCTTGTTAGGACATAGGTCTTCCTTTAAGACAAGTCCACCATTTTAAGACAAGGATTTAGGAAGACAATTAGGAAGTGATAGAAAGAGAAAAGATAGATTTTGGAGAGGGCTTAGAATGCTCTACTGGAGGGCAAAGGTCTAAGCAAGGAAGGAGAAGCTGCCGAAGGAAGAAGTCCATCGGAAGAGTCCCAATTGATCAAGCAACCTACAAGGGAGAGGTTCCTAGGTTTGATTCCTGTGTGGATCATCATTGGAGGGCTTGCACTTGTGAGCCTCGTGGAAAAGATTGGATTTCAGCGATCCAGGTATGTTTTCTGACTTCATTTATGTTTCGTTGATTGGTATTGCATAAGGGGTTCCTAGGAATTAGGGTTTTCTAGCCATAATAGGGTTTCATGCTTAGAATTTTGTTTTGAAATTTACTTTCGCATGCTGCATGATTCTCGGCACCCTGGGAGAATTCTCATTAAGTTTTACAATAGGCTAACCAAGAACCCTTACAACAAATAAGTTTTGAAGTAGAGAAATAATAAAAGCTTTCTAATAAAAAGTGGGTATCTCTTTGAAGCTTGATGTTGTGATGCTTTCAACTTGATGAAGCCCCTTTGATTGCTCAAGAATGGTTGATCATTAATGCTCTTGAAGACTCTTGAATGCTTGAAGGCTTGCTTTTGCTTGAGAGTAGGTGAACTTCAAAGAATAGGAGTGAATGCTCTCTTTTCTTCTCTCTTGGATATTTCTTTTTCAATAACTTCAATAATTATCATTTTGATTTGATTTGGAGTATATAAATACCTTTCCAATGCCTCAAATCTAGTTTTTAGCTATTAGACACAAAAAACTAGCCATTGGAGGTGAAAAGAGACAAGTTTTGCATTGGAAAAACTAGCTGTTACTATTCCCAGAACTTCATGTATCGATACTTTAGACTGTAAGTCAACATTTCAAGTTGATACTTGAACTTCTTGAGTTAACATCCAGTTCAAATATCTTCAATCTGGCTTTTTGAAAATCTTAGATGTGTCACACTTCTTCAGTTGAGTCGACACTTTGAGTCGACGCTTCGTATCTATATGTCAACACTTCAGCAGTTCTTCATCTTTAACAAGTTCTGTGACTTAAAAATCTCAGGCGATGAGCTGATCCATGTGTCGACACTTTGAGTCGACACTTCAAGTCCATGTGTTGACACTTCAGCCGTGCCATCTAAAACTTTCTTTGCATACCGGCTTGAATCGACACTTCACTGTCATATGTCGATACTTTGAGTCGACACTTCACTGAAATCTTTACAAAAATACTTGAACTTGTACTGAATCAATTTTATATTTTACTCAAGTATCCATTCAAGCAAACTTTGAATGTTCAACTCTTCTTTGAGCAAATCTTTCATCTAAACTTGGCTTCTTCAATCAAATAATCTTCTTTAAATTTATGAGCACCTTTTTCTATAAACACACTTCAAGGAAGTCATTAGTACTTAACTTATACTTAACTATTTTGCTTATCATCAAAATCAATAACAGAGTCAACAATCTCTTCCTTTTTGATGATGACAAAATCTTTAAGTATAAATTACATAAAAAGCTTTTAAAAGAATTTTTTAAGGTGCAACGAGCTAAATGCAATAGATGTATTAAAGTGATTGCAATATTGAATTGATGTATCAGAGTAAGAGTGATATAATGATTAAGAGTATCAGAGCTTTAGGATAAATAAGATATAAACTCATGTATCGTGATACTCTACATGAAAACATGCTTAGGAGAGACAAAAAAAAAAAAAATTAGCAATAAACAAGGCTCCCCCTGAACAGATGATTCATAAAAGAGTTTGTAAACATCTTTTCAAACATCTAAAGAAAAGATTTGACATGAAATTCAATTCAAAATAGATTTTCAATATAAAGGACGTATTGCTCCCCATTAAGAAATTTGCAAAGAATTTTCAATTTAAGCTCAACTTAATTTTCAAAAGAATTTTCAAATTTACAAAGGAATTGTCAAACATGATAAATTTTCATGCATATATTTACACTATTACTCCCTTGCACATTTATACTTTAGTTATATTACTTCCCCTTTTTGTTATCATTAAAGAGGTAGGAAGAGAGTAGACAAGTACAAAAGTTATATAACAATTCATTCATTCATACATAAGATAACGAAGTACAAAAGCATTTCATTCATTTGAAGTCATAATCAAGAGGTACAACATAATATTTCATTTAAAGTCAGAATTTGTACATCAACAAAACATGTAAAAAGAGCAAAAATGTAAACTATCTAAACATCGAAAGATCCTAATCCTCGTCCTCATCATCGGAAGATCCGATCTCAATCGATCCAGTATCAGTAAAGGAATGAGCTCGGGGCCACATTGATCTGAGATCACGAAGACAGGTCCTAGTCAGTCGTGAAGGAGTATGACGACCACGTCCTCTACGTCGAGCATATGTCTGACCTCTAGCTAGAGCAGAAGAGGTGGAGGCTATGTCCTTATTAGGAACAAAATAGATCGAGGCGACAGTCTCTATAACTGTTGGATGGGGTGTACGATCAAAAGATGGACCAGAATCAAGATACTGAAAGCCGGGTGTGTAAAAACCTAGCTCTCGAATAAGAGAAGATGTATGGATGGTAGGTGTATCAATAGTGGGTGTGTCAAAAATAGGTGTATCAGCTGATGAAAAGATAGGCGTATCAACGATAGGCGTATTAGCTGAAGAATGAATGGGTGTATCTGTAATCGGTGAGTCAACAATCGGAGTGTCAATAATGGGTGAATCAACAACTGGTGAAAGAATAGGAATAGGAACATGATCATCTAATCTGGATGGTGGAGTAGATAAAATAGGAGTCTGAGTTGGTGAACTAGAAGGGTCATAAATGGGACTATTAGGCAAGTCTACTGTCACCTCTGCCACTGGCTCTGAAATCAAATCTGGGAAGTCAAAATCGTCAAAGTCAGTCTCCTCATCACCATCATCATCACTATCATCAACAACTGGTGCTGGAGCAGATGGAGCTATATCAGAAACCAGAGTACTCCCTATAGAAGATCTGGACAGTGCAGATAAGATAGCTGAGATGCCATCACTCAAACCTCTATGGCTATCTCTTGTCTCCATGATAAAGCTATCAAGTCACTATCTAATGATCAAGATATCTGTCTCCATGCGACTGACTCTGTTCAACAAGCTCTTTGAAACTCCTGGAGTATCTGACTGAACTGGCTGAGGCTGAGATGCAGGCTCAGACTAAGAAGCAGACTCTGGCTGTGATGCTGGCTCAAGCTATCTCTCTGGAAGAGATGCCTCTGTGGGTCCTGCCTTGCCGGAAAGAATACACTCCTCTGCAGCATCATCATCATCTTTGTTGTCGGCCTGACTAGATACTCTGCATCTCCACTAGCCTCTGAACAAATGATAACCCATCCGATGTAATGACCTAATGTCATAAACATCAGTATGTAGCAGCATACGGAAGGGCTCGTCCTCAAATGTAACACCATAAGATCTAAATAACAAAGTCAAACCCATCCCGTAGGGTAAGCAGAGTCGCTAAATCATCAAAGCCTCCATCATCTGATGAACCATGAGCACCGAAAGGCAGACGGGTGTGTGTTGTACCAATGAGACCATCACGAGTAGCTCTCTCTTAGTGATGTAATCAAAACATCTGGTTTTCGGTAGAAAAATCTGGGCGACAATGTGGTGCATAAGTCTTATCTTCGCAAACAAATGGGATGCAGGTACAGTGGCTCCCTTAGGCAAAATGTCTGACTCAAATACATACTAGAGACCACTCACTTTGTCAATCAAGCTGTCAACAACTGAACCAGTCATAGGAATATCCCACACTTTGCTCAATATCTTTGAAGAAACGGGAATATCCCTGCCTCTGACCTGAGCAATCCAGCCATCACTCCCATGGGCTAATGATCCATAGAACTCTTGTATGAGCCCTTGGTAGTATCTCTCGCTCAGAGAATAGAAAGATGTCAAACCAGCATCTCGAATCCACTGATCGATCCTGAAGTGCTACTGGTCAACGAAACTGAAGTCCACACGGTGTCCTCCGACAACCGTCTTCGAGCTCATCCGACTAGAAGCTACAAATAATGGTCAAACTGGTGGATCTGGAGCTCTAGCTTCGTGTCTGGCCTTTGTTCTTCGCTCTTCTTCTTGATTAGATGGATGAGGGTGATGGACTACTTGTTTTTGGGATCCCATTGCACAAAATAAGGGTTTGAACAAGATTGGAGGAGAAATCTAGGGTTTCTAAGGTTCAAAGTGGAAATGGGTGTGAGAATGTCGCTCAATCCGGACCAAGAAGTGTCCAAAATGAAGAATCGATGGATTTTAAGCACAAATTGGAGGGAAGGAATAGTTTGGAGAGAGTTAGGGTGAGTGTCAACTCAAGTGAGGAGGAGAAATGGAAGAAAAAATACTTCAGAATGCCCTTAACCTCGGTCTACTACCGTTTAGGTGTCGACTCACAAATGTGTCGACACATTCAGGTGTCGACACATGCATGTATCAACACATCGACTTAAAAATCAAAAATTAAGAGACAAAATGTTTGATTAAAATCATAGGTAATTCAATAAAATTAGCAATAATTGAATATGATTAATGTCAAATTAGATCTATTTTTGAGTCAAAGATTGGAAGATATTAATCAAAAGGATTAATGATCTCAAGTTCTCTTCTAATCATACAGAACCGATCTTCTAGAAGAGGCTTAGTCAAAATATCAGCTAATTGCAATTCAGTATAAATAAATTCAAGCACAATATCATTATTTTCAACATGATCTCTAATGAAGTGATGCCTAATTTTTATATGCTTGCTTCTAGAGTGTTAAACAAGATTTTTAGTCAAGCAAATAGCACTGGTATTATCACATTTTATAGGTGTACTAGTCAACTTGATTCTAAAATCTTCAAGTTGTTGCTTAATCTACAAGATTTGAGCACAACAACTTCCTACTATAATATACTCAGCCTCAGCTATGGATAATGCAACTGAAGTTTGTTTCTTGCTAAACCAGGAGATTAAGTTAACTCCAAGAAATTGGCAAATACCACTAGTACTCTTTCTATCCAATTAACAACCAGCAAAATCAGCATCAGAATATCCAATTAATTCAGCAGATGAATCTCTAGAATACCATAAGTCAATATCAATTATACCAGATAGATATCTAATAACGTGCTTAACAGCCAATAGATGTGATTCTTTAGGTTCAGACTGATATCTAGCATGCATGCATACACTGAACATTATATCTGGTCTACTAGTAGTTAAGTACAATAAAGAGCCAATCATACCTCTGTATAATTTTTGATCTACAGATTTACTATGCTCATCTTTATCAAGTCTACAATAGGGGCTCATAGGTGTACCTATTGACTTAGCAGTCTCCATCCCAAACTTCTTTATAATTTCTCTTGTGTACTTAGCTTGGTTGATGAAGATTCCATCTTTAGTTTGCTTGATCTGGAGTAAGAGAAAGAAATTAAGTTCTCCCATCATGCTCATCTCGAACTCACCCTGCATTAGCTTAGCAAACTCTTGACAAAGAATTTTATTAGTGACACCGAAAATGATATCATCAACATATATTTGTACTACTAATAAATCATTATCTTTTTTCTTCAGAAACAAAGTTTTATCAATATGGCCTCTTGAAAATTCATTTTCAATCAAAAATTTGCTAAGTCTTTCATACCAGGCTCGAGGTGATTGCTTTAATCCATAAAGTACTTTGTACAATTTAAAAACATGATCAGGATGTGTGTGATTTTCAAAACCATGTGGTTGTTCAACAAAAACTTTTTCTATTATAAAATCATTTAGAAAAGCACTTTTAACATCCATTTGAAAGAGTTTAAAATTCATAAAACAAGCAAATGTTAATAGTAATCTAATTGCTTCAAGTCTAGCAACAGGAGCAAAAGTTTCATCAAAATCAATACCTTCCTCCTAATTGTAGCCTTTAGCAACTAGCCTAACTTTATTTCTAACAATAATTCCATTTTCATCTAACTTATTCCTAAATACCCATTTTGTGCCAATAATAGAAACATTATATGGTTTTTCTATTAATGTCCAAACATTATTTCTATCAAACAGAATCAGTTCATCTTGCATGGCATTTATTCAATTATGGTTTTTTTCAGCATCTTCAAAACATTTAGGCTCTACTTGAGAAACAAAAGCTATATAGTCACATTCATTTCTAATTAAGGCTCGAGTTCTTATCCCTTTAGATTGATCACATAGGATTAATTCCTTAGGATGTCCATGAGCATACATCCACTCCTTAGGTAAATCTTGATGTTTTGGAGTGTCTTCACCTTTCTCACCTTTGTCTTGATCTTCTTTACTTGGCTGAGATAGTTGATCATTCAATGTTAGCTTTTGAAGTTTATCAGCACCAGCACATGCATCCGAAGTATCCTCTTTTCTGGAGGATTTGTTAGTAGATTCTTCAAAAGCAACATGTACAGATTCCTCTACAACTAAGGTTCTTTTGTTGAAAACTCTGTAAGCCCTGCTTGATGTAGAGTATCCTAAAAAGATACCTTTATCAGACTTGGCATCAAATTTTCAAGATTATCTTTGTCATTATTTAAGATAAAATATTGGCAACCAAAAACTCAATTTAAAATGTAACATGCAGTATTAATAGCTTCAATCCAAAAATATCTCGGTAAATCATTTTTACAAAGCATCGTGCATGTCATTTCTTCTAAAGTATGATTTTTTCTTTCTACTACCCCATTCTGTTGAGGTGTCCTAGGTGCAGAAAAATAGTGTTCTATACCTTTTTCATTACACAAACTTTCAAAATCTTGATTTTCAAATTCAGATCCATGATCACTACGTATACAAATAACTAATACACCTTTTTCATTTGAAGCTTTTCGATAAAATTTTATAAATGCAAAAAATGATTCATCTTTGTATTAGAAAGAAAACCCAAGTAAATCTTGAAAAATCATCCACTATGACTAATCCATATCTCTTGCCTCCTAATTAGTCCAAAGAGATCCATATGAAGTATTTCTAGTAGCCTACTAGTAGTTACAAAACTTTTAGGTTTGAAAGATGTTTTAACTTGTTTTCCAAATTGACATGCTTGATAAATTCTATCTTTTTCAAAACAAAATTCATGCAAATCTCTAACTGATTTTTTTTTACAAAGTTTTAAAAGTAGATACATACTAGCATGCCCTAATCTTCTATGCCAAAGCCAACTAGTCTCATCTTTAGTAGAATTCATTGCAACAAGGCATTCTCCATTAGGCAAAGATAGATCATCTAAATCTACCAAATAAATATTACCATGCCCTCTTCCAATAAATTATACTCCATTTTTATCTGAACTAGCAATCATGCAATAAGATGATTTAAAAACAACTTCAAAACCTTTATCACAAAATTGAGTAATACTTAAAAGATTATCCTTTAAACCTTCAACTAACAGTACATTATTAATACAACTAGAAGGAGTAATGTGAACCTTACCAATACCAATGATTTTTCCTTTACCATTATCCCCAAAGGTCACTCTCCCTCCATTCATTGCTTCAAGAGAAGTGAACTGCTTTACATTTCCCATCATGTGCCTTGAGTAACCACTATCAAGATACCAAAGTCTTTTGTTCTCCTTGGTTGCAAGACACACCTGCGATAAAAATCAAGCTTTGCTTTTAGGTACCTAAGCCAACTTGGGTCCTTTAGGGTTAGCACTTAAAATGGTTCCTTTTGGAACCAAAACTTTTTCAAAAGAATTAATTTTTCTCAAATTGCACTGAAAAGATTTATGACCTTGCTTTTTACATGAAAAACATGTTATGCTAGATGATGCATGTACAAAAAAGTTTTTGAAATATTTTTGTTATTTTTGATGTCTATAACCTAATCCTGCTTTGTTGAAAATGACTCTTTGGCTATTTAAAAGTGGGTTTAGTTTTTCTGAACTATAGATAAATTTTTTAACAAAAGGCTTTATTTTATCAAGTTTATTTTTGTACTTTTCATTTTCTAATTCTAAATCTTTATTTTTCTTTAAGAGATCACCATTTGAAATGATAGTTTTGGGTCTTTTTAAAACTTCATTTTCCATTGTCAATGCATTATTTTTTTTTCTAAAACATCTAGTTTAATTTTCAAATCACTAACTTCATTTAATAAAGAATTATTTTCATGAGAAAAACTATTTGCATACTTTTTCAATTTTTTATTTTTAGATAAAAGCAATTTATAATCATGCATAAGTTCATCGAAAGCATTTCTTAACTCATCAAAAGTAAAATCAACTTCTGTATCAGAATTTACCTCATCTTGCTCTTGATGTGCCTTAAGACAAAAATTTACAATTTCTGTCTGCTCTTCTTCAGAACTGGAGTCCTCATTATCACTCTAGGTGGCCATCATTGTCTTTTTCCTTAACTTCTTCCTTAACTTCTTTAGGAGAGGGTAGTCAAATTTGTAGTGTCCCAGCTTCTTACACTTGAAGCATGTAGGTATCTCCTTCTCCTTTTCTTTTTCCTTTTCTTTCTCTTTCTCTTTTTCCTTATCTTTATTTGATTGAAATTTCTTCTTATAGGGGAACTTCCTTCTCTTCATGAATCTTCTAAATTTTCTAGCAAGAAGAGCTTCTTCTTTTTCATCTTCTTTTTCTTCTTTGGACTCATCAATTGAGGATTCTTCTTGTTTATTTGATTTGAATGCAATCCCCTTTTTCTTCTTATCCATGTCCATTAACTTTTGCTTCAAAGTCAGCTCATAAGTCATGAGCGATCCTACCAGCTGCTCCAAAGGTAGCTTGTCGACGTCTTTAGCTTCTTGAATGGTGGTCACCTTCGAATCCCACGATATTGGAAGTGACCTGAGGATTTTATTCACAAGATCAGCATTAGACATTACTTTTCCTAGACTTCTCATTCCATTTACAATATTTGTAAATCTAGTGTACATATCAGTGATATATTCATTAGATTCCATTCGAAACATTTCATATGGTGCACTAGCATATTCACTTTAGTATTTTTCACTTGATTAATACCCTCATGGATAACTTCAAGTGTGTCCCATATTTTCTTAGCGGATGTGCAAGTAGATATCCTATTGAATTCACTAGGATCTAATGCACAATAAAGGAGATTCATTGCCTTAGCATCGATCTCGGATTGTTTAATATCATTTTCATCCCAATCCTCTTCAAGCTTTGGGATGGAAACACCATTAACCATAACCGAAAAAATATGTGGACCTTTATTAACTACTTTCCACAAGTTATAATCAATAAAATGTATATAAATTCTCATCCTAGTTTTTCAATATCTATAATTTGATCCATTGAAAAATGGATGTCTATTTGAGGCTTGTCCCTCAATTACACTAGTACCAATAGGGGCTGCCATAGATCTTTACTCAAGGTGGTAAAGCCTATACACTGAGAACAGGGCTCTGATACCACTTGTTGCCCAGTAAGCAACCCAAGAGGGGGGGTGAATTAGGTCTCTGAAAATTATTACTTGATGCAATGCAATAGTGTGTGATCCAATCCAACAATTAAACAAGTACTATGAATTCAAAAGAAATGCTCTTAAGTAAATGTACAGCCAAAAAATAAAGCAATAAAAATAAGAGAAAGTAGAGGAGACAAGCAACCACAAACATAAAAGAAGTATAGTGGTTCGATGCTATCCAATGCACCTACATCCACTCCCTAAGATCCCCTTGGAAATCACTATAATCTTAACTGATTATAGCTGATTAGTTTTCTGAGCTCACTAATTAAAATCTGACTTGTTTTCACAAGGCTCACAAGTCAAAACCTCACTTGGTTATATGGGCTAACTAAGAACCTAAATGGTTTTAAGGCTCACCACCAACCTTCCTTGGTATTCCGGGCTAACCAAGAACCTAATTGGTTCTTAAAGGCTCACCAATAACCTCTCTTGGTTTTACAATAGGCTAACCAAGAACCCTTACAACAAATAAGTTTTGAAGTAGAGAAATAATAAAAGCTTTCTAATAAAAAGCGGGTATCTCTTTGAAGCTCGATGTTGTGATGCTTTCAACTTGATGAAGCCTCTTTGATTGCTCAAGAATGGTTGATATTTAATGCTCTTGAAGACTCTTGAATGCTTGAAGGCTTGCTTGTGCTTGAGAGTAGGTGAACTTCAAAGAATAGGAGTGAATGCTCTCTTTTCTTCTCTCTTGGATATTTCTTTTTCAATAACTTCAATAATTATCATTTTGATTTGATTTGGAGCATATAAATACCTTCCCAAGGTCTTAAATCCAGTTTCTAGCCGTTAAACATGAAAAACTAGCCATTGGGGGTGAAAAGTGATAAGTTCTGTGTTTGAAAAACTAGCCATTACTGTTCCCAGAATTTCATGTGTCGACACTTCAGGCTGTGAGTTGACACTTCAGGTCGATACTTGAACTTCTTGAGTCGACACCCAGTTCAAATATCTTTAATATGGCTTTTTAAAAATCTCAAATGTGTCGACACTTCTTCAGGTGAGTCGATACTTGGAGTTGACACTTCGTATCCATGTGTCGATACTTCAGCAGTTCTTCATCTTCAGCAAGTTCTGTGACTTAAAAATCTTAGGCGATGAGTTGATCCATATGTTGATACTTTGAGTCGACACTTCAGCCGTGCCATCTAAAACTTTCTTTGCATACCAGCTTGAGTCGACACTTCACTGTCATGTGTTGAAACTAGGTATCATATGTCGACACTTTAAGTCGACACCTCACTGAAATCTTCACAAAAATACTTGAACTTGTGCTGAATCAAATTTATATTTCACTCAAGTATCCATTCAAGCAAACTTTGACTGTTCAACTCTTCTTTGAGCAGATCTTTCATCTAAACTTGGCTTCTTCAATCAAACAATCTTCTTCAAATTTATGAGCACCTTTTTCTATAAACACACTTCAAGGAAATCATTAGTACTCAACTTATACTTAACTATTTTGATTATCATCAAAATTAATAATGGAGTCAACACCCCGTCACCCTCTTGATCCTAGAACGGTGGTTTTCCATCATTGTCCCTCAATCTTTCGGGTAATTTTCTTAATTTCTCCCTCATTTTGTCCGATTTTTTACTATTCTTAGCGATTTTTTTATGGGATTTGGCCGGAACTCTCATGTTTTATCCTTCCTCCAATCATTTCCCAATCTTTGGTTATTTCTTTCTTGGATTCACTCTTCCTCCCCATCGGTTTTCCTTCCTTGGTCCGTTTCTAATTCTTGGTCCACTCCTCACCTGATCCCTCCTCTTTTCCCTTTGGCCTTCTCGGGTTCACCCATTCCTTCTTTGTTCTTCTCCTCTTGTGGTAGTTGGTGTCATGGGACCCCGCAAGCAAGTTGTTTCAAGGAAGAGGTTGAGCCAAGGTACAGTCGAGAGGAGATCCAATGCACGGTCTGACCCAGTCAGGGGTTAGCAGGGCAGTGAGTAGGAGAGAGTGTGTTGCCCAGATATGGTGCCCAAGAGGGGGGGTGAATTGGGTATTTAAAAAATTTAATGCAATATATGTGCTATCAAGTTTTAAGGTGAAGAGTGATAGTGCTTTAATAATTATGCAACGGAAGCAATGAAATAAAATGGCAATTAAAGGGCTAAAGAAGTAAAAGAGAAAGGCAATGCAAACACACAAGAAATATAGTGGTTCGGTGCACCTAGCACCTACATCCACTCCCCAAGCTCCACTTGGGAATTTCCACTATAATCTTTAGATTACAGCCGACTTGTTTTACTAGGCTCACAAGTCAAAACCTTATACACTTGTTTTGGCTTCGGGCTAACAAGCAACCCTAGTTGGTTTTATCAATTGGCTCACCAACAAACCTCACTCACTTGTTTTGGCTTCGGGCTTACAAGCAACCCTAGTTGGTTTTATCAATTGGCTCACCAACAAACCTCACTCTAGTTTCAAATTCCCTTGAAACTAGCTAAAGACAAAAGAGTATGAAACAATGAATTAAAAACAATACAAACTCCTTTTGAGCAATAAGAAATTCGTTGAAGCTCTTGATGGAGACTCTTCAAGCCTTTTCCCTTGGAATCTTTGACCTCACTAAATGCCAAACTCTTGAAAGTTGGATTCCTCAAAGATGGAAAGCTTTTGGCTAAGGAATCTCTTGGATTTCTCACTCTTTTTGGCTTGGAATTGCTTGAAGGCTTTTTACTTTCACTCTAATCCTTTTCACCTTGTCTCCATATCTTTTTTGAAGTTTGGTGGAGGTTAAATACCTCATTCATGCTGAAACAACTCCACAAGACCGTTAGAATAAAAAATATGGCCGTTTATGGCCGTTAGAAATCAAATCAGAAGTTCAGAAAAACTAGCCGTTATGCCATGAGTCGACCTCATGAGTCGACCTCTGGATCAAGTGTCGACCTCATGAGTCGACCTCTGGATCAAGTGTCGACCTCATGAGTCGACCTCCAGTAAATTTTAGGCAAAAATTCAGAATACCATAGTTCTGCCCAGTTTGAATTCTCAGGCTATGAGTCGACCTCTGGTGTCGACCTCTGGACAGGTGTTGACCTCAGGTGTCGACCTCTGGACAGGTGTCGACCTCTGGTGTCGACCTCTGAAGCGTGCCACTGAAATTTTGCCGTGCCAGCTTTGCTGAACCATCTTCAAATCCTTTCATATTAATTCCAAAGTCCATATATTTGATTTTCCATTAATTTAAGGACTTTTTCAACTGAAATACAAGTATTTCTTCATTCAACATGGTTGAGTACTAAGATCTAAGAAATACACTTAAAACACAATTAGTACTCATATATACTTAAACATTTTGTCAATCATCAAAATCAAGACTAGAGTCAACAATCTCCCCCTTTTTGATGATGACAAAACCTTTAAGTATATGAATAGGGTAAGCTTAAAAAGATTAACAATAAGATAAACATGTAAGCTCAAAACAATAAGCACCAAGCTCCCCCTCAAAATATGATCCAAAAAATCTTCAAAAATATTTTTTAAAATATGCAAAAGAAAATTTTAAAATTTTCAAAATTTCTTCTTCTTACTAATTCTTTCCTCTAGATAAAAACATTTTACATTCTTCTCCCCCTTTTGCACTTTCTTTCATTTCTCAAAAGATTTTTCATGTTTATCCAATCTTCCCCTTTTCATACTTAACAATTTTCTCCCCCTTTTTGACATCATGAAAAAGGGTGAAAGGCAATACAAAGTGGAAATGAAGTTGGAAAGAATAGCAAGTAGGTCATCAAAATCAATGCATGAAATCAAATATTTATGATATCAATTGAATATGATATAAATTGAACAAGATACCAAAGAATGTAAGCACATGCAAGAAATGATTTGATGTGTATTATCCATTCGCCTTACTTGTTCATGGGATAAGGTCACAGCGGCACCCCTACACGTCATAAGAGAGCCCATTGAATGGGAAGAGAGGGTCTTTAAGCCCTACTTATCTCCTATGACCTGACGGCCATGGTGACTAACCCAATCCGAAGCGGTTACTAGGAATTCTTATATATAAAAAAAAATTGATGCCAATAGAATATGATACCATTTGAATGTAACTCCTCCAAAGAATTAGATTTGAAAACAAGAAGAGTACTAGAGCAATATAAGCAAAGCATGATATCAACAAGATATTCAAAGCATCAAATATGATAACAAATCTTTGGATGCTCCCCCTGAATGTTATTCCTTCTTTAAAGATATGCATTTATTTCAGGAATAAAACATGAAAGCTTATGCATCAAGATTTGAAATTTTTTAAGATATTCATGATTTTCAAAATACAAAACATTTATATCGCATAAAAATGTTTAGCATTATTTCAAATTCATTTTAAGATGATTTGATATCCATACAAATGCTAGAAGTAATATGATATCAAGTCTAGCTATTAGAGCAAGGGTTTGTCAATAAGCATACCTTCTTCTTAAAAGTAATCCTTAACTACTAGCTCTATACTTGATCCAAATCATTTCTAGATTATGCATAGATGCCAAAAATAAAAACATATAAATCATAGCATTTCACTTGAAATAATTTAGAAATTATATTAATCAAAATCAAGTGAAGATCTAATAATCACAAGTTTGACCATGAGAGCTTGAAATCCATCAACATCAAAATGGTCATGATCACAACAAATGATTATTAGTCTAAGCTTGATTCTAATCAATCAATTAAAACATTTTTCAAATAAATATGCATCTTTAAAAGTATTTTTCATGAAATACATTAATCAAAATCAAGTGAAGGTCTTACAATCATAGATTTAATCATGATAGCATGAAATTCATCAGCACCAAAAAGTTCATGATCATAGCCAATGATGATAAGTCCAAACTTGATTCTAATTTAACTATTTAAAATAATTTTTCAAAGTAATTGATGCAATAAAAATTAATCTACAATTTTAATTATGGAAGGAGATGTTTAGAATTTACCAATATACATAATCCTTCCTTTTACCATTTAGTCCAAAATATAGCTTGTCCACTTCTTTAAATTGTCTTGTACAACCTCTTTTCAAGAACTTCCTTTCTTCATGTTGGGTTGCAAGACATTCCTGCAAAACAAATTAAGTGGACATTTTTGGTACCCAAACTTTCTTGGGTCCTTTATGATTAGTAATTATGGTTCCTTTTGGAACCCAAACTTTTCTAGAAGGATAAGCATTGAAACCACATTTATAAGAAGAATTGAAAGAAGCAGGAATATTGAAGTTCTTCAAGAGTTTTTGCTTCTTTTCCTCAATCAAAATATTTTTCTCATTAAAAACTTTTTTACATAAATCTTTTGAAATAACATTTTCTTTTTCTAAAAATTCTTTTTCTTTAGAAAAATTATTCTTTTCATTTTTCAAAATATCAATCTTGGCATTTAAATCATCATTTTTATTTGCAAGATTGGTGTTGTCAAGAGAAAATGAATCTACATGCCTATTTAATTTCTTATGCTCAATTTTTAGCAATCTGTATTCATGCACAAGATCATTAGATGCATCATGTGATTCTTTAAAGGTAAAATCATAATTATTTTTAGCACATACCTTTTTCTCATTTGCTATGAAACAAAGATGGGCAACTTCATCATCCGTACTTGAATCTTCCCTATCGCTCCAAGTTGCCATCATTGCCTTGAATTTCCTTTTGGCCTTGAGAGCAATTATTTTCTTTTCTGTATCAGCTTCCACTATCCTTTGCCATAAGTTCAACTCATAGGTCATGAGTGAACCGATAAGCTCCTCCAAAGGTAAGGTTTCTACATCTTTAGCTTCTTGGATCGCCGTCACCTTTGGATCCCATGATTTTGGCAAGGATCTAAAAATTTTGTTCACCAAATCAGCATTAGTATAGATTTTGCCAAGACTTTTTAATTCATTAATAATAGTCATAAATCTTGAAAACATATCAGATATAGATTCATAATGCATCATTTCAAAAGTTTCAAAAGAATGTATAAGCAAATTAATTTTAGTGTTCTTCACTTGAAGAGTACCCTCATGAGTAACTTCAAGTGTGTCCCATATTTTCTTTGCTGATGTGCATGTAGAAACTCTATTAAATTCATTTAAGTCCAATGCACAATAAAGCAAGTTCATTGCTTTAGCATTGAGTTCAATTTGTTTAATGTCATATTCATTCCAATCCTCTTCAAGCTTTGGAATGGAAATGCCATTAACCAAAATGGAAGGAATATGAGGACCACTAATAATGGTTTTCCAAAGATGATAACTAATAGATTGAATATGGATGCGCATGCGAGTTTTCCAAAATATGTAATTTATGCCATTGAAAAAAGGTGGTCTAACACTAATACCTACAAGGGTTACCATAATCTTTAGCTCAAAATCGTTAGATTTTCAATCAGAGCACCGAGCTCTGATACCACTTGTTGCCCAGATATGGTGCCCAAGAGGGGGGGTGAATTGGGTATTTAAAAAATTTAACGCAATATATGTGCTATCAAGTTTTAAGGTGAAGAGTGATAGTGCTTTAATAATTATGCAACGGAAGCAATGAAATAAAATGGCAATTAAAGGGCTAAAGAAGTAAAAGAGAAAGGCAATGCAAACACACAAGAAATATAGTGGTTCGGTGCACCTAGCACCTACATCCACTCCCCAAGCTCCACTTGGGAATTTCCACTATAATCTTTAGATTACAGCCGACTTGTTTTACTAGGCTCACAAGTCAAAACCTTACACACTTGTTTTGGCTTCGGGCTAACAAGCAACCCTAGTTAGTTTTATCAATTGGCTCACCAACAAACCTCACTCACTTGTTTTGGCTTCGGGCTTACAAGCAACCCTAGTTGGTTTTATCAATTGGCTCACCAACAAACCTCACTCTAGTTTCAAATTCCCTTGAAACTAGCTAAAGACAAAAGAGTATGAAACAATGAATTAAAAACAATACAAACTCCTTTTGAGCAATAAGAAATTCGTTGAAGCTCTTGATGGAGACTCTTCAAGCCTTTTCCCTTGGAATCTTTGACCTCACTAAATGCCAAACTCTTGAAAGTTGGATTCCTCAAAGATGGAAAGCTTTTGGCTAAGGAATCTCTTGGATTTCTCACTCTTTTTGGCTTGGAATTGCTTGAAGGCTTTTTACTTTCACTCTAATCCTTTTTACCTTGTCTCCATGTCTTTTTTGAAGTTTGGTGGAGGTTAAATACCTCATTCATGCTGAAACAACTCCACAAGACCGTTAGAATAAAAAATATGGCCATTTATGGCCGTTAGAAATCAAATCAGAAGTTCAGAAAAACTAGCCGTTATGCCATGAGTCGACCTCTGGATCAAGTGTCGACCTCATGAGTCGACCTCCAGTAAATTTTAGGCAAAAATTCAGAATACTATAGTTCTGCCCAGTTTGAATTCTAAGGCTATGAGTCGACCTCTGGTGTCGACCTCTGGACAGGTGTTGACCTCAGGTGTCGACCTCTGGACAGGTGTCGACCTCTGGTGTCGACCTCTGAAGCGTGCCACTGAAATTTTGCCGTGCCGGCTTTGCTGAACCATCTTCAAATCCTTTCATATTAATTCCAAAGTCCATATATTTGATTTTTCATTAATTTAAGGACTTTTTCAACTGAAATACAAGCATTTCTTCATTCAACATGGTTGAGTACTAAGATCTAAGAAATACACTTAAAACACAATTAGTACTCATATATACTTAAACATTTTGTCAATCATCAAAATCAAGACTAGAGTCAACAATCTCCCCCTTTTTGATGATGACAAAACCTTTAAGTATATGAATAGGGTAAGCTTAAAAAGATTAACACTAAGATAAATATGTAAGCTCAAAACAATAAGCACCAAGCTCCCCCTCAAAATATGATCCAAAAAATCTTCAAAAATATTTTTTAAAATATGCAAAAGAAAAATTTAAATTTTTTAAAATTTCTTCTTCTTACTAATTCTTTCCTCTAGATAAAAACATTTTACATTCTTCTCCCCCTTTTGCACTTTCTTTCATTTCTCAAAAGATTTTTCATGTTTATCCAATCTTCCCCTTTTCATACTTAACAATTTTCTCCCCCTTTTTGACATCATGAAAAAGGGTGAAAGGCAATACAAAGTGGAAATGAAGTTGGAAAGAATAGCAAGTAGGTCATCAAAATCAATGCATGAAATCAAATATTTATGATATCAATTGAATATGATATAAATTGAACAAGATACCAAAGAATGTAAGCACATGCAAGAAATGATTTGATGTGTATTATCCATTCGCCATACTTGTTCATGGGATAAGGTCACAGCGGCACCCCTACACGTCATAAGAGAGCCCGTTGAATGGGAAGAGAGGGTCTTTAAGCCCTACTTATCTCCTATGACCGAACGGCCATGGTGACTAACCCAATCCGAAGCGGTTACTAGGAATTCTTATATATAAAAAAAAATTGATGCCAATAGAATATGATACCATTTGAATGTAACTCCTCCAAAGAATTAGATTTGAAAACAAGAAGAGTACTAGAGCAATATAAGCAAAGCATGATATCAACAAGATATTCAAAGCATCAAATATGATAACAAATCTTTGGATGCTCCCCCTGAATGTTATTCCTTCTTTAAAAATATGCATTTATTTCAGGAATAAAACATGAAAGCTTATGCATCAAGATTTGAAATTTTTTAAGATATTCATGATTTTCAAAATACAAAACATTTATATCGCATAAAAATGTTTAGCATTATTTCAAATTCATTTTAAGATGATTTGATATCCATACAAATGCTAGAAGTAATATGATATCAAGTCTAGCTATTAGAGCAAGGGTTTGTCAATAAGCATACCTTCTTCTTAAAAGTAACCCTTAACTACTAGTTCTATACTTGATCCAAATCATTTCTAGATTATGCATAGATGCCAAAAATAAAAACATATAAATCATAGCATTTCACTTGAAATAATTTAGAAATTATATTAATCAAAATCAAGTGAAGATCTAATAATCACAAATTTGACCATGAGAGCTTGAAATCCATCAACATCAAAATGGTCATGATCACAACAAATGATTATTAGTCTAAGCTTGATTCTAATCAATCAATTAAAACATTTTTCAAATAAATATGCATCTTTAAAAGTATTTTTCATGAAATACATTAATCAAAATCAAGTGAAGGTCTTACAATCATAGATTTAATCATGATAGCATGAAATTCATCAGCACCAAAAAGTTCATGATCATAGCCAATGATGATAAGTCCAAACTTGAGTCTAATTTAACTATTTAAAATAATTTTTCAAAGTAATTGATGCAATAAAAATTAATCTACAATTTTAATTATGGAAGGAGATGTTTAGAATTTACCAATATACATAATCCTTCCTTTTACCATTTAGTCCAAAATATAGCTTGTCCACTTCTTTAAATTGTCTTGTACAACCTCTTTTCAAGAACTTCCTTTCTTCATGTTGGGTTGCAAGACATTCCTGCAAAACAAATTAAGTGGACATTTTTGGTACCCAAACTTTCTTGGGTCCTTTATGATTAGTAATTATGGTTCCTTTTGGAACCCAAACTTTTCTAGAAGGATAAGCATTGAAACCACATTTATAAGAAGAATTGAAAGAAGCAGGAATATTGAAGTTCTTCAAGAGTTTTTGCTTCTTTTCCTCAATCAAAATATTTTTCTCATTAAAAACTTTTTTACATAAATCTTTTGAAATAACATTTTCTTTTTCTAAAAATTCTTTTTCTTTAGAAAAATTATTCTTTTCATTTTTCAAAATATCAATCTTGGCATTTAAATCATCATTTTTATTTGCAAGATTGGTGTTGTCAAGAGAAAATGAATCTACATGCCTATTTAATTTCTTGTGCTCAATTTTTAGCAATCTGTATTCATGCACAAGATCATTAGATGCATCATGTGATTCTTTAAAGGTAAAATCATAATTATTTTTAGCACATACCTTTTTCTCATTTGCTATGAAACAAAGATGGGCAACTTCATCATCCGTACTTGAATCTTTCCTATCGCTCCAAGTTGCCATCATTGCCTTGAATTTCCTTTTGGCCTTGAGAGCAATTATTTTCTTTTCTGTATCAGCTTCCACTATCCTTTGCCATAAGTTCAACTCATAGGTCATGAGTGAACCGATAAGCTCCTCCAAAGGTAAGGTTTCTACATCTTTAGCTTCTTGGATCGCCGTCACCTTTGGATCCCATGATTTTGGCAAGGATCTAAAAATTTTGTTCACCAAATCAGCATTAGTATAGATTTTGCCAAGACTTTTTAATTCATTAATAATAGTCATAAATCTTGAAAACATATCAGATATAGATTCATAATGCATCATTTCAAAAGTTTCAAAAGAATGTATAAGCAAATTAATTTTAGTGTTCTTCACTTGAAGAGTACCCTCATGAGTAACTTCAAGTGTGTCCCATATTTTCTTTGCTGATGTGCATGTAGAAACTCTATTAAATTCATTTAAGTCCAATGCACAATAAAGCAAGTTCATTGCTTTAGCATTGAGTTCAATTTGTTTAATGTCATATTCATTCCAATCCTCTTCAAGCTTTGGAATGGAAATGCCATTAACCAAAATGGAAGGAATATGAGGACCACTAATAATGGTTTTCCAAAGATGATAACTAATAGATTGAATATGGATGCGCATGCGAGTTTTCCAAAATATGTAATTTATGCCATTGAAAAAAGGTGGTCTAACACTAATACCTACAAGGGTTACCATAATCTTTAGCTCAAAATCGTTAGATTTTCAATCAGAGCACCGAGCTCTGATACCACTTGTTGCCCAGATATGGTGCCCAAGAGGGGGGGTGAATTGGGTATTTAAAAAATTTAACGCAATATATGTGCTATCAAGTTTTAAGGTGAAGAGTGATAGTGCTTTAATAATTGTGCAACGGAAGCAATGAAATAAAATGGCAATTAAAGGGCTAAAGAAGTAAAAGAGAAAGGCAATGCAAACACACAAGAAATATAGTGGTTCGGTGCACCTAGCACCTACATCCACTCCCCAAGCTCCACTTGGGAATTTCCACTATAATCTTTAGATTACAGCCGACTTGTTTTACTAGGCTCACACAGTCAAAACTTGTTTACACACTTGTTTTCACAAGTCAAAACCTTACACACGTTTTGGCTAACAAGCAACCCTAGTTGGTTTTATCAATTGGCTCACCAACAAACCTCACTCACTTGTTTTGGCTTCGGGCTTACAAGCAACCCTAGTTGGTTTTATCAATTGGCTCACCAACAAACCTCACTCTAGTTTCAAATTCCCTTGAAACTAGCTAAAGACAAAAGAGTATGAAACAATGAATTAAAAACAATACAAACTCCTTTTGAGCAATAAGAAATTCGTTGAAGCTCTTGATGGAGACTCTTCAAGCCTTTTTCCTTGGAATCTTTGACCTCACTAAATGCCAAACTCTTGAAAGTTGGATTCCTCAAAGATGGAAAGCTTTTGGCTAAGGAATCTCTTGGATTTCTCACTCTTTTTGGCTTGGAATTGCTTGAAGGCTTTTTACTTTCACTCTAATCCTTTTCACCTTGTCTCCATGTCTTTTTTGAAGTTTGGTGGAGGTTAAATACCTCATTCATGCTGAAACAACTCCACAAGACCGTTAGAATAAAAAATATGGCCATTTATGGCCGTTAGAAATCAAATCAGAAGTTTAGAAAAACTAGCCGTTATGCCATGAGTCGACCTCTGGATCAAGTGTCGACCTCATGAGTCGACCTCCAGTAAATTTTAGGCAAAAATTCAGAATACTATAGTTCTGCCCAGTTTGAATTCTCAGGCTATGAGTCGACCTCTGGTGTCGACCTCTGGACAGGTGTTGACCTCAGGTGTCGACCTCTGGACAGGTGTCGACCTCTGGTGTCGACCTCTGAAGCGTGCCACTGAAATTTTGCCGTGCCGGCTTTGCTGAACCATCTTCAAATCCTTTCATATTAATTCCAAAGTCCATATATTTGATTTTTCATTAATTTAAGGACTTTTTCAACTGAAATACAAGCATTTCTTCATTCAACATGGTTGAGTACTAAGATCTAAGAAATACACTTAAAACACAATTAGTACTCATATATACTTAAACATTTTGTCAATCATCAAAATCAAGACTAGAGTCAACAATCTCCCCCTTTTTGATGATGACAAAACCTTTAAGTATATGAATAGGGTAAGCTTAAAAAGATTAACACTAAGATAAATATGTAAGCTCAAAACAATAAGCACCAAGCTCCCCCTCAAAATATGATCCAAAAAATCTTCAAAAATATTTTTTAAAATATGCAAAAGAAAAATTTAAATTTTTCAAAATTTCTTCTTCTTACTAATTCTTTCCTCTAGATAAAAATATTTTACATTCTTCTCCCCCTTTTGCACTTTCTTTCATTTCTCAAAAGATTTTTCATGTTTATCCAATCTTCCCCTTTTCATACTTAACAATTTTCTCCCCCTTTTTGACATCATGAAAAAGGGTGAAAGGCAATACAAAGTGGAAATGAAGTTGGAAAGAATAGCAAGTAGGTCATCAAAATCAATGCATGAAATCAAATATTTATGATATCAATTGAATATGATATAAATTGAACAAGATACCAAAGAATGTAAGCACATGCAAGAAATGATTTGATGTGTATTATCCATTCGCCTTACTTGTTCATGGGATAAGGTCACAGCGGCACCCCTACACGTCATAAGAGAGCCCGTTGAATGGGAAGAGAGGGTCTTTAAGCCCTACTTATCTCCTATGACCGGACGGCCATGGTGACTAACCCAATCCGAAGCGGTTACTAGGAATTCTTATATATAAAAAAAAATTGATGCCAATAGAATATGATACCATTTGAATGTAACTCCTCCAAAGAATTAGATTTGAAAACAAGAAGAGTACTAGAGCAATATAAGCAAAGCATGATATCAACAAGATATTCAAAGCATCAAATATGATAACAAATCTTTGGATGCTCCCCCTGAATGTTATTCCTTCTTTAAAAATATGCATTTATTTCAGGAATAAAACATGAAAGCTTATGCATCAAGATTTGAAATTTTTAAGATATTCATGATTTTCAAAATACAAAACATTTATATCGCATAAAAATGTTTAGCATTATTTCAAATTCATTTTAAGATGATTTGATATCCATACAAATGCTAGAAGTAATATGATATCAAGTCTAGCTATTAGAGCAAGGGTTTGTCAATAAGCATACCTTCTTCTTAAAAGTAACCCTTAACTACTAGTTCTATACTTGATCCAAATCATTTCTAGATTATGCATAGATGCCAAAAATAAAAACATATAAATCATAGCATTTCACTTGAAATAATTTAGAAATTATATTAATCAAAATCAAGTGAAGATCTAATAATCACAAATTTGACCATGAGAGCTTGAAATCCATCAACATCAAAATGGTCATGATCACAACAAATGATTATTAGTCTAAGCTTGATTCTAATCAATCAATTAAAACATTTTTCAAATAAATATGCATCTTTAAAAGTATTTTTCATGAAATACATTAATCAAAATCAAGTGAAGGTCTTACAATCATAGATTTAATCATGATAGCATGAAATTCATCAGCACCAAAAAGTTCATGATCATAGCCAATGATGATAAGTCCAAACTTGATTCTAATTTAACTATTTAAAATAATTTTTCAAAGTAATTGATGCAATAAAAATTAATCTACAATTTTAATTATGGAAGGAGATGTTTAGAATTTACCAATATACATAATCCTTCCTTTTACCATTTAGTCCAAAATATAGCTTGTCCACTTCTTTAAATTGTCTTGTACAACCTCTTTTCAAGAACTTCCTTTCTTCATGTTGGGTTGCAAGACATTCCTGCAAAACAAATTAAGTGGACATTTTTGGTACCCAAACTTTCTTGGGTCCTTTATGATTAGTAATTATGGTTCCTTTTGGAACCCAAACTTTTCTAGAAGGATAAGCATTGAAACCACATTTATAAGAAGAATTGAAAGAAGCAGGAATATTGAAGTTCTTCAAGAGTTTTTGCTTCTTTTCCTCAATCAAAATATTTTTCTCATTAAAAACTTTTTTACATAAATCTTTTGAAATAACATTTTCTTTTTCTAAAAATTCTTTTTCTTTAGAAAAATTATTCTTTTCATTTTTCAAAATATCAATCTTGGCATTTAAATCATCATTTTTATTTGCAAGATTGGTGTTGTCAAGAGAAAATGAATCTACATGCCTATTTAATTTCTTGTGCTCAATTTTTAGCAATCTGTATTCATGCACAAGATCATTAGATGCATCATGTGATTCTTTAAAGGTAAAATCATAATTATTTTTAGCACATACCTTTTTCTCATTTGCTATGAAACAAAGATGGGCAACTTCATCATCCGTACTTGAATCTTCCCTATCGCTCCAAGTTGCCATCATTGCCTTGAATTTCCTTTTGGCCTTGAGAGCAATTATTTTCTTTTCTGTATCAGCTTCCACTATCCTTTGCCATAAGTTCAACTCATAGGTCATGAGTGAACCGATAAGCTCCTCCAAAGGTAAGGTTTCTACATCTTTAGCTTCTTGGATCGCCGTCACCTTTGGATCCCATGATTTTGGCAAGGATCTAAAAATTTTGTTCACCAAATCAGCATTAGTATAGATTTTGCCAAGACTTTTTAATTCATTAATAATAGTCATAAATCTTGAAAACATATCAGATATAGATTCATAATGCATCATTTCAAAAGTTTCAAAAGAATGTATAAGCAAATTAATTTTAGTGTTCTTCACTTGAAGAGTACCCTCATGAGTAACTTCAAGTGTGTCCCATATTTTCTTTGCTGATGTGCATGTAGAAACTCTATTAAATTCATTTAAGTCCAATGCACAATAAAGCAAGTTCATTGCTTTAGCATTGAGTTCAATTTGTTTAATGTCATATTCATTCCAATCCTCTTCAAGCTTTGGAATGGAAATGCCATTAACCAAAATGGAAGGAATATGAGGACCACTAATAATGGTTTTCCAAAGATGATAACTAATAGATTGAATATGGATGCGCATGCGAGTTTTCCAAAATATGTAATTTATGCCATTGAAAAAAGGTGGTCTAACACTAATACCTACAAGGGTTACCATAATCTTTAGCTCAAAATCGTTAGATTTTCAATCAGAGCACCGAGCTCTGATACCACTTGTTGCCCAGATATGGTGCCCAAGAGGGGGGGTGAATTGGGTATTTAAAAAATTTAACGCAATATATGTGCTATCAAGTTTTAAGGTGAAGAGTGATAGTGCTTTAATAATTGTGCAACGGAAGCAATGAAATAAAATGGCAATTAAAGGGCTAAAGAAGTAAAAGAGAAAGGCAATGCAAACACACAAGAAATATAGTGGTTCGGTGCACCTAGCACCTACATCCACTCCCCAAGCTCCACTTGGGAATTTCCACTATAATCTTTAGATTACAGCCGACTTGTTTTACTAGGCTCACAAGTCAAAACCTTACACACTTGTTTTGGCTTCGGGCTAACAAGCAACCCTAGTTGGTTTTATCAATTGGCTCACCAACAAACCTCACTCACTTGTTTTGGCTTCGGGCTTACAAGCAACCCTAGTTGGTTTTATCAATTGGCTCACCAACAAACCTCACTCTAGTTTCAAATTCCCTTGAAACTAGCTAAAGACAAAAGAGTATGAAACAATGAATTAAAAACAATACAAACTCCTTTTGAGCAATAAGAAATTCGTTGAAGCTCTTGATGGAGACTCTTCAAGCCTTTTCCCTTGGAATCTTTGACCTCACTAAATGCCAAACTCTTGAAAGTTGGATTCCTCAAAGATGGAAAGCTTTTGGCTAAGGAATCTCTTGGATTTCTCACTCTTTTTGGCTTGGAATTGCTTGAAGGCTTTTTACTTTCACTCTAATCCTTTTCACCTTGTCTCCATGTCTTTTTTGAAGTTTGGTGGAGGTTAAATACCTCATTCATGCTGAAACAACTCCACAAGACCGTTAGAATAAAAAATATGGCCATTTATGGCCGTTAGAAATCAAATCAGAAGTTCAGAAAAACTAGCCGTTATGCCATGAGTCGACCTCTGGATCAAGTGTCGACCTCATGAGTCGACCTCCAGTAAATTTTAGGCAAAAATTCAGAATACTATAGTTCTGCCCAGTTTGAATTCTCAGGCTATGAGTCGACCTCTGGTGTCGACCTCTGGACAGGTGTTGACCTCAGGTGTCGACCTCTGGACAGGTGTCGACCTCTGGTGTCGACCTCTGAAGCGTGCCACTGAAATTTTGCCGTGCCGGCTTTGCTGAACCATCTTCAAATCCTTTCATATTAATTCCAAAGTCCATATATTTGATTTTTCATTAATTTAAGGACTTTTTCAACTGAAATACAAGCATTTCTTCATTCAACATGGTTGAGTACTAAGATCTAAGAAATACACTTAAAACACAATTAGTACTCATATATACTTAAACATTTTGTCAATCATCAAAATCAAGACTAGAGTCAACAATCTCCCCCTTTTTGATGATGACAAAACCTTTAAGTATATGAATAGGGTAAGCTTAAAAAGATTAACACTAAGATAAATATGTAAGCTCAAAACAATAAGCACCAAGCTCCCCCTCAAAATATGATCCAAAAAATCTTCAAAAATATTTTTTAAAATATGCAAAAGAAAAATTTAAATTTTTCAAAATTTCTTCTTCTTACTAATTCTTTCCTCTAGATAAAAACATTTTACATTCTTCTCCCCCTTTTGCACTTTCTTTCATTTCTCAAAAGATTTTTCATGTTTATCCAATCTTCCCCTTTTCATACTTAACAATTTTCTCCCCCTTTTTGACATCATGAAAAAGGGTGAAAGGCAATACAAAGTGGAAATGAAGTTGGAAAGAATAGCAAGTAGGTCATCAAAATCAATGCATGAAATCAAATATTTATGATATCAATTGAATATGATATAAATTGAACAAGATACCAAAGAATGTAAGCACATGCAAGAAATGATTTGATGTGTATTATCCATTCGCCTTACTTGTTCATGGGATAAGGTCACAGCAGCACCCCTACACGTCATAAGAGAGCCCGTTGAATGGGAAGAGAGGGTCTTTAAGCCCTACTTATCTCCTATGACCGGACGGCCATGGTGACTAACCCAATCCGAAGCGGTTACTAGGAATTCTTATATATAAAAAAAAATTGATGCCAATAGAATATGATACCATTTGAATGTAACTCCTCCAAAGAATTAGATTTGAAAATAAGAAGAGTACTAGAGCAATATAAGCAAAGCATGATATCAACAAGATATTCAAAGCATCAAATATGATAACAAATCTTTGGATGCTCCCCCTGAATGTTATTCCTTCTTTAAAAATATGCATTTATTTCAGGAATAAAACATGAAAGCTTATGCATCAAGATTTGAAATTTTTTAAGATATTCATGATTTTCAAAATACAAAACATTTATATCGCATAAAAATGTTTAGCATTATTTCAAATTCATTTTAAGATGATTTGATATCCATACAAATGCTAGAAGTAATATGATATCAAGTCTAGCTATTAGAGCAAGGGTTTGTCAATAAGCATACCTTCTTCTTAAAAGTAACCCTTAACTACTAGTTCTATACTTGATCCAAATCATTTCTAGATTATGCATAGATGCCAAAAATAAAAACATATAAATCATAGCATTTCACTTGAAATAATTTAGAAATTATATTAATCAAAATCAAGTGAAGATCTAATAATCACAAGTTTGACCATGAGAGCTTGAAATCCATCAACATCAAAATGGTCATGATCACAACAAATGATTATTAGTCTAAGCTTGATTCTAATCAATCAATTAAAACATTTTTCAAATAAATATGCATCTTTAAAAGTATTTTTCATGAAATACATTAATCAAAATCAAGTGAAGGTCTTACAATCATAGATTTAATCATGATAGCATGAAATTCATCAGCACCAAAAAGTTCATGATCATAGCCAATGATGATAAGTCCAAACTTGATTCTAATTTAACTATTTAAAATAATTTTTCAAAGTAATTGATGCAATAAAAATTAATCTACAATTTTAATTATGGAAGGAGATGTTTAGAATTTACCAATATACATAATTAAGTAGACACTTCTTTTTGGTACCCAAACTTTCTTGGGTCCTTTATGTTTAGTAATTATGGTTCCTTTTGGAACCCAAACTTTTCTAGAAGGATAAGCATTGAAACCACATTTATAAGAAGAATTGAAAGAAGCAGGAATATTGAAGTTCTTCAAGAGTTTTTGCTTCTTTTCCTCAATCAAAATATTTTTCTCATTAAAAACTTTTTTACATAAATCTTTTGAAATAACATTTTCTTTTTCTAAAAATTCTTTTTCTTTAGAAAAATTATTCTTTTCATTTTTCAAAATATCAATCTTGGCATTTAAATCATCATTTTTATTTGCAAGATTGGTGTTGTCAAGAGAAAATGAATCTACATGCCTATTTAATTTCTTGTGCTCAATTTTTAGCAATCTGTATTCATGCACAAGATCATTAGATGCATCATGTGATTCTTTAAAGGTAAAATCATAATTATTTTTAGCACATACCTTTTTCTCATTTGCCATGAAACAAAGATGGGCAACTTCATCATCCGTACTTGAATCTTCGCTATCGCTCCAAGTTGCCATCATTGCCTTGAATTTCCTTTTGGCCTTGAGAGCAATTATTTTCTTTTCTGTATCAGCTTCCACTATCCTTTGCCATAAGTTCAACTCATAGGTCATGAGTGAACCGATAAGCTCCTCCAAAGGTAAGGTTTCTACATCTTTAGCTTCTTGGATCGCCGTCACCTTTGGATCCCATGATTTTGGCAAGGATCTAAGAATTTTGTTCACCAAATCAGCATTAGTATAGATTTTGCCAAGACTTTTTAATTCATTAATAATAGTCATAAATCTTGAAAACATATCAGATATAGATTCATAATGCATCATTTCAAAAGTTTCAAAAGAATCTATAAGCAAATTAATTTTAGTGTTCTTCACTTATTATGCCTGTATTTTCTTATTATGCTTATAGTATTTGATTGTACTTTTGCTTATCTTATGTTTTCAGTTTATATTTACTTATCTTATGTATGCACTTTTTTTGTACTGAAACTCTAATATATGAAACTTAACTTTTGTTTCGATGTTTACTCTCTTTCTGTCAAAATTGAATGCCTTATTATGATAAAATGCATTAATTCAGGGGGAAAATACTCCTTTTAATGTTTAATGTTGACAAAAAGGGGAAGTAAGATCTATATAAGCATTTTATAAGTATTTTCTGAAATGTTTTAAATTTTTCATAATTTACCTATCATAAGGGAGAGAGAAAATGAAATTCAACCTTGCTTGACACATCTCTCCTATGAAACTGTATTGTATGAACTTTGATATCCTACATTTAAGTTAATTCTCATGAGCTTTAAGTATATGCTCACATGAATGTGTGGTACAATACCCATGATTGAATTTAAATGCTTATATACTCAAGCTTTTGTCATCATCAAAAAGGGAGAGATTGTTGGCTTTAGCCCTTGATTTTGATGACAAACAAAATATTGAGTATATATTTTATACTAATATTTTAATTGTAGTTATGAGTTTCAGGAAACAGGTACATCAAATTTTCCATTCAAAGGTATCAAACTCACTAATTTTGAAGCTAAGTAAATTTTAGTATTTTAGATGTCTTCTCACCTTGGAAACCCTTAAAATAGATCAATCTGGGCCTTATGAAGAAGAAGTTGAAGTTTTATTAAAGAACACTTTGAGTTTTGTAGCTTAGCACAGAGTTTTTAAGTGGCACATACCAAGTGTCGACTCATGATACATGAGGTCTCGACACTTTAGAAGGACTGGCATCAGAAATCTCCTTGGCATGCCTTAAGTCGACTCACAGAAGTCAAGTGTCGACTCATGAAGAAGTCAAGTGTCGACTCACAAGAATCAAGTGTCGACTCATGGCCTGAGAAAAATGATGATACAGAATTATGCCATTTTGAGATGTTTTTGTCAAGTGTTGACTCAGAAGACTCAAGTGTTGACTCACAAAAATCAAGTGTCGACTTAGAGGTCGACTCATAGCCTGAGAACAAAAATAGAACAAAACTCAATTTTTCCAAGATTTATACCTTGAGTCGACTCATGTAAATCCAAGTGTCGACTCATGGAGATCCAAGTGTCGACTCATGAACAAACTCAAGGGTCGACTCACGGGTTCTGACAACAATAATGGCTATAATTTTGAAGCTCAGATTTGAATCCTACAAGCTTCAAATGGCTAGTTTTGCTTCACCAATGGTCATAAACTATTTTTTGAAAGTTTTTTAAGTATTTAAGTCTCACCAAACTCATTCAAGATGAATTAACATAAAAGAGACAAAATATTCCTTTGAGAACTTCACTTTCAAAGTCAAAAAGAGAGCAAAAAAGAAGATTTCCAGTGAAAAAGCTTCCAAGCCTTCAAATCAATATTCCAAAAATACTCTTTGAAGTGATTCCAAGGAGAAGATAAGTCAAGCAATCATCAAAAGCCTCAAAGCTTCTACTTTCTACTCTATTTAGAGTTTTTTTTACGCTTTACTCTTGTACTTTTGAATTTATCTATCGTGACTAATTTCAAGGATGTTTGAAACTAGGTGTTAGGCCCTTCCAAGATGTGAATTGGAACCCGAGCCTAGGTTGGCTTGAGTAAAGATTGTTGGTGAGCCTAAGTGAGAAAACCAACTTTGGATTTGGCTTGTGAGCCCTTGAAAACAAGTTGGTTGTAATCTAGGTTAATTATAGTAAAATTTTCAAGGGATAGCTTGGGAAGTAGACGTAGGTGCTTGGCATGCACCGAACCACTATAAATCTTTGTGTTTGTGTGTGTGTTCTTTGCTTTCTTACATTTGCTGCTTATATTCATAGCATGGCATCTTATTCATTGTATGTTCATTTGCATTGCTTCACCAATACTTTAAAGTGCAGCACATATTTGCTTTAAATCTTTAAAGAAATCCAATTCACCCCCCCCCCCCCCCCCCTCTTGGGTTGCTGCGCTAGGCAAGGGAGAATGGAGGGAACATGTATAAATATGATATGTTCTTTTATAATGATGGTTTGGAACCGATCATTATAGGTTTGACTATGGAGGCTGACTACATCATCAATGTAAAGGTGTTAGGATGTATTTTGATTCACTAGTTTGTTGCAAATGAGTGTGATGTCATTAGCCATAACACTCTATCATTACAATAAGGGTGCCATAGCTCTAGCTAAGGAACCATGGTCTCACCAGAGTGATAATTCAATTCATGACTACCTTATTAAGATAAAGAGAGTAAATTTCACATGAGTTATGGTAGGCCTACTATCTTAGTAAGCTTTGGCCAGTTATAACTGAAGCACATGAGATGGGGCCGAAGTTGTATGGTTAATTAGCTTTAGTGCAAGTGGAAGATTGTTAGATATATGCCTTAGAAGTTAAACACATATTTTAATTCTAGGATACAAAATTATATTTAATATTCTAATTTGGATAATTTTATCCATACATGTTATATATGTGTTCATGTATCATTCAAGAAATTAATAGACAATGACATATTCCCAAGAGTTGAGAATTTGAGACATGTTATTATAGAATAATTCCTAAATGCTCCTAATCATAGAACATCATGGGAATGGTGATTGATTTGGTTTGATTGGTGCACGGATCATTTCCTTTGGATAGATAAGTCTTGAGTCTACAATGTGGGAACACTAGAGTGAGAGTATAGGTGGTTGTTAGAGAACTACGATACCAAGCATGACTATCATAAGAAGTCATATGGACGTCTACTCACTCATTAGTAACATTTTTGATACTGTAGTTATGGAGTGGTTCTTTGACCTGCATTATCTCGGCCACTCATAGTAGTGTTGCTGTACTTTGATAATACAAACATTGATCCTAGCTATTCGAGTCCTTGCAAATTTGTTGGCTATAGTGGGTTCACTATAGGAGTAGGGAGTGCACTTATAGGGAATCTATCGACCTTAACGGTTAAGGTACAATCTTATGAAACTTAAGAAGCTTAGTCTAAAAACCATGACCATGGCTAGTGAAGAATGGAAAAGAGTTTCCATGAGTTTCACACTAGACTTTGATGGGTGACAGTTGTGCAGCAAAAAATAGAATTTCAAAAAATCTTATCATTGAAAATTTAGTCAACCAAAACCTTAGACCCAAGATCCCTTGATTATATCAACAAACAAGGGAATACATTAAGATATAGAAGAATACTTATAACACTTATATCCTTAATTCTACTAGGCACATAAGTGTATGCCCTCTAGAGGTGATCCACATAGGAATTGGATCAAAGAAGCACTTCTACTTCTTGCTTGACTAAATTCTTCTCCTAGCAGCCTTTCTTCCTTTAGCAACATTTCTTCTCTTACTAGAACAGTTTTCCTTCTAAAGAGCACTTTAAGACCTCTCCAAAATCTCTCTTACTATTCTATTATCCTTTATAATTCTCTTCCTAAACCCTTGTCTTAAAATTGTGGACTTGTCTTAAAATAAAAGACTTGTCCTAACAAGGGAAGGAAGAGAGTTGTCAGGACAAACCTTGGGTAATTTGATTTTAATCACTAAAGCCTTTAATAGTTAAAGAGGAGGTGCCTAAAACACCCTTTGATCAGTCCTTAATCTAATATTTAATACATCTAAAAAACTCTTCAAGCAAAAGAGTCTTATGATAGAAAAGTGTGATGAAACACCTTAAATAAATGACATTTCACTAACACATTGCACTAAGAGTTATTTATCGCAACTCTTCAGTATAATCTAATAATTAAGTCTTAATTAATCAACTAAAGACCTGGTCAACCATCCAAAAAGGCATATAAAATAAGCGATCTTATCTACAAAAGATGATTGATAAGTAGGTCTCTTAGGTCATTCCTATATGCCATATAAATTTTGTTCATGCAAAATTATTCATGCCAACTATGAATTTGTAACAAAATAAATTATTTACTAGTCAAACCTTATCAAATGAGGTATGGAGGAGAGAGAGGAGGGGCTAAGCCTTATCCTTAAAAAGTGATTTAACTGTAGGACTCTTGGTCCTTTTGCATGCCAATATTGTGTGCCCCTTAACTTGGTGCATGTAAGAGTCCCAAGCCCTTGGGACTCTTGCTTCTAGGCATGGATAAGGCTATTTAAGAGTCCAAAAATTCTAAGAAACTCATGGCTTAATCCAATTTAAGTCCTACCTAAATTAGTTAGCCCAAATAGCAAGCAAATGAACCTAATTTAATTAGGCTAGGAGTTAGGATAGCCTACATATGCTAGTATCTTATTAGCTAGCCATTTAGGATCCTATGATCCTAATAAAAATATAATCAACTTTCTTGACCAATTTCTTAATGTGTGTGACCCTTTGGTCCCTACATCTAGCCAGTAGTAGGTTTAGATTCATATCTATTTCATTTGATTAGAAATCGAATAATCAAATTAGGTCAAAATAGGGCTGACCCTAATTACCAATTTGAACCATCTTTCAAATTAACTCATGCATTAATCATATTAATTCATAAAAATCCACAAGACATGATTGATGTCAGTAACATGTCATGCATACTTGACAGATGAGAGATTTGATGGAAATTATCAAAATATTGTTTAATGGCAAGTTACCATATAATTCAGTCCTTCGATCTCACTTTATCCTGAATAAGTGATGGGTATGGAAACTTGTCAAACCCTAATACTTTATACATTCAAATCTTGAATCAATGATAAAGACTTGATCGATGAAAGATTAAAACCCATTTCTAATGTCATGTTGCTTTGATCAAAGGCTTCCTGAGTCATCATATGACGAGATTACATAGGATACATACTATTCTTATAAGAAGTGATCGATTCCTTGTTAACCTACTCATAACCTTCATACACAACTCCTCATATCCATGAATACCCTATACATGACTAATTCATGAATGATTATGAACCAAAATATAGATTCATGTGTATAAGATTCCATGGTGGTCTTAGGTTTAAGGATCACTTGCACAACTCTCCTAAGAGAATCATCTTTTAACAAGTAAGACTTCCATAAGATGTTCTCATGATGAATCAATTCAGTGGACTCATTTTTAGATGTATCCCACATCCTTGTATTAGTGTCCCTATATAAGTGGCCATGAGTCCAACCATTCTATCCATCGAGCATACATAGGATATGCTAGTCTTTCCAGAAATATCGATCCTTGACTTGATGATCCTTTGACTAGGAATATTCTAAGTTAGGGGTTCATAGGAATATAGGTCTCACTATTATGAACTTCATCATAACCCTAATCTATTATCCTAATTTATGGGGTTCATCATAATCTGAAAACAAAATGGTATAAGACATAGCACATGATGAATCGAAATACCTTTTTATTAATAAATATCATATATTAGTTAGGAGAATTTATTCTTGTTTATTAGAAATATGATTGGCTTTCAGGGCATTATTCTTTTAGACTTAGGCCAATTAAATCAGGCATATAATAGATGCTTAGGATTTGGCAAGCTTCCATGACCTGCTCTTGTCAGGACTATCGATAGAATAATTAAATCACATGGTAACTATACCTAAGGGTTCATCCTTCCATTCTACTAGGTTACCACTACATGCTGCTAGGCAATACTAGTGGCTTGTAAGATCTCACTAGGATCATTTTGGATCAACAATCCTTGATGGAGTAAGCTAAAATCATTCCAGTCCATTGAAAAGAGTTTCGATGATATTATGATGAAGATTATGGTATGTCTCGCTACGAGATAGAATGGAACCTGAGAGGTCACACATAATAGGAGATTGACCTGATTGCTCGGTTGGATCAATATATATAAGAGTTATATATTTAGTGAAAGCAAACATGGGGTTGCATATGCCTACACTAAGCATGCAACAGGGAAGGAGCAGGTTGTATTTTAAAATAATTTTAAAATAGCAGCGGAAAAACCTACTCCGCACAGGATCTAACATTTTTAAGATGCATGTACAAGCAAAAGAAGGCATGAAATAGACCTAGATCTAGGCATGCATGAAAAATAAAAACATAAACTTTATCTTATTCCTGTTTGGAATAAAGCAGGGATAACTACTGGAATATCTGGAATAACTTTATTCCAGTCTTCTTCTTCCAGCAACCGATTGGAATGGTTCTCTTCCTCTCTTCCAAGTGCAGCAAAATCAAACCAAAGATGGCAACACTTTGGTCTCTCCTCCTGCAACAACAGCAAGGTAGTATCTTGATAGATCTTAATTCAATAGAGAGCTAAAAAATCATTCTTCCAACAATGTTGTAGTTCCTTTGATGTAGAATTTCAAAACATTAAACCTGCAACCAAAAATAGAGCAAACCAAAACCAACAGTAATGGAAGTTGATGCTGCTCATAGGTGCTCAAGAGAACACCCTCTAGAGGGGGGACACGCCTGGGCTTCCTTTGATCTGGCTTCTCGTGTAATGCTAGTCGCTGGAAACTCTTGAAATGGTGAGAGGGAGGAAGGAAAAATAGAATGCTATGTTCTAAAATTGTTTTCTCCAAAACAAAGGTTTCTTCCACCGATTGAGCACCAAGAAAATAGGGGGTTAAAGAACTCTTTCTCTCCCAATCTCTCAACTAAACCTAGGCCCAAAAACACAGAATCAAAGAATGATGGAAAGCTCTCGAAGAAAAGAATCCACTCACTGCGTTTCACCGCCCAGAAATATAAATAGCTAGAACCATATGACCGGTCATTTGGGGAGCTGAGGAGATTTTCTGGGAATTCGATAGGTCACCTGGTTTGAGAATGAATCAAATTCATTTTCAATGAAGCAATTAAGAACCATTAAATGGTGATTTAATTCCAGCATACGGGTGGAAACAGGAGAAGAAAAGATGCTTAAAAACCCTTGTTCGCCCAAGCCTTATTTACCATGTGGATAGGTTCAAATTCGGTTCACAACCGGTTCAAAAAATTCTAAATCAGTTCTAAACTAGTTCATAATATAATTAGATCAAAATCCAATTTATAAAAGGCTTGGTCAAGTCCCGGTTACCCAGAAACAATTCCCGGTGGACCCGAACAATTTCTGATCAACCCAAAACTGGGTCAATCCTATGTGTGCTCAAAAAATCGTTACTGAAATGATTCCTAATCATAAATTGGTACCTGGATCAGGGATAAATCCTCTATGGCATGTGACCTCATAGGTTCAAACCTAGGCGATAGCACTGGAATAATTCCAGTACCAGCACAAGATACCATCTAGCAATAGATCCCAGCGTCCGGATATGTTGAAGATGCAAGAGCAATCAATCGAACCTCTGCATATGGTTATCGTATAATTCATCCCTTTGACCTCCAATGCTCAGGATGACCTAGGGTTAGACTACCAACCCTAACTGAGTCAATCCACAACATGTCTCAACCTCGCAAGTCCAGTGACTCCTCACTAGGACTACCTCAGCCGAGGATTTGCTAAATTGAGACACTGTGAGACATTCAATCCAAACTATTTGGATAAGTCAATTCCATCTTGGTCCACCACTGCTCTATAAGTACTTGCCTGTACCCAGAAACCTTCCATCACCGGATTAGAAATCTGGGTAGTCCGGTACCAAAGTACAGGGAGTTGCTTGCAAGCTACCATCATGATCTCAAGTCGGAGGGACACATATATCCATATCCAATCGTGAGTATCCCTTTGGCAGAAAGGGGCTACACGGAGTCACGTTCAATGAGATATCATATATCCCACTTGCAGATCACATCAGTGTCACCACACTCTTTTGGTCAAGAGGATAACCAAACAATGTGAACCACAACAACCTACACTTGATACATTGCCGTCCAGTACAATGTATCTTTTGGTCGTGAACCTAGTTTAAGGATCACTCGATATATCCTCTTTATATCGAAGTCAATGTAGTCCTAAGGACTTCATCACATGAAAAGAGTTCATTACAAGGACAAGTCAGAATGTGATAAGCTGCCAAAATAATATTTATTAATTCATACAAAGAGTATAATACTCAGCCCAACCATCTATAGCCTAGGCGATTGACTTTGGGATACAATTCCCAACAACTCCCACTTATACTAAAGCCAATCAGAATAGTTTCTAATACTCATTTCTCTTTTATAAAAGTCGAACTCTTTTATTCCAAGGGCTTTAGTAAAAATATTGGCCAGATTTTCCTTTCCATCGATCTTCATAAGATTGATGTCGCCTCGTTCTACGATCTCTCGTACGAGGTGGTAGCACCGTAGAATATGCTTAGTGCGGTGATGAGCTTTCGGCTCCTTAGCTTGAGCAATGGCTCCAATGCTGTCACAGTACACTGGAACAGGACCATCTAGGAAAGATGCCACCCCTAGCTCTCTAAGAAACTTTCACAACCACACGGCTTCCTTCGCTGCATCTGATGCTGCAAGGTACTCTGCCTCACATACCGAGTCTGCAACAGTCGCCTGGTTGGGACTTTTCCAACATATCGCTCCTTCATTATGGCAAATATAAATCCTGACACACTCTTGCTATCATCTCTGTCTAACTAGAAACTAGAGTCAGTAGACCCCACAAGTTTCAAGTCAGATTCTCCATAAATCAGCCATTGGTCTTTAGTATTTCTCAAATACTTCAGGATGGACTTAACCACCTTCCAATGCACCTCACCTGGGTTAGACTGGTATCTGCTCACTACTCCTAGTGAGTATGCCATGTTTGGTCTAGTACATGTCATAGTATACATGATAGAGCCTACTACAGAAGCAAAAGGTACTCTACTCAGCGCTCTCTTTCCTTAGGAGTTGTCACACAATCCTTCCTGGAAAGAGTAATTCCAGAACCTATCGAAAGATAGCCTTTCTTAGAATTTTCCATGCTGAACCGTTTCAGCAAGGTATCAATGTACGTAGATTGGGACAATCCCAAAAGCCTCTTTAGATCTATCTCTATAGATCTTCATACCCAGTATGTAAGAAGCTTCACCCAAGTCCTTCATGAAGAACTGAGATGATAACCGGACCTTTATTCCTTGTAATGCTGCGACGTCATTCTCGATTAAGAGAATGTCGTCAACATACAGTACCAGGAATATAATCACAGAACCATTAACCCACTTATAGATGCACGGTTCTTCTCCATTCCTAACGAAGCCATACGATTTGATACACCTATCAAAACATAAGTTCCAACTTCAAGATGCTTGCTTGAGTCCATAAATGGACCTCTACAACTTGCATACTTTTGACTTATCTGAGGATGTGAACCCTTCAGGCTGTATCATATACACCTCCTCTTCCAGCTCCCCATTTAGGAAAGCGATTCGGACATCCATCTGCCAGATTTCATAATCAAAATATACTGCTAAAGCAAGCATGATCCGAATGGACTTGAACATTATCACAGGGGAGAGTCTCGTCATAATCGATACCATATCGCTGACGATACCCCTTGGCAACCAGACGGGCTTTATAGGTCTCCACCTTCCCATCTGCACCCCTTTTCCTCTTGAAGATCCACTTGCACCTGATGGGTTTTATCCCTTCAGGTGGATCAACCAATGTCCATACATTGTTGATCTCCATGGACTCCATTTCGGATCGCATGGCTCCAAGCCATGTCTTAGAGTCAGATCTCTGAAGTGCATCCATATAGGTGATCGGATCTTCATTGTTCTCGTCGAGCTCAATGGGATCACCATCCCGGACTAAGAAACCGTAGTATCTATCCGGTCGATGCGGTACTCTACCAGATCTCCTAATAATGGGTTCTGCATGTGATCCAATCACAACCAGTTCTATGATGTTCTTAGAGGTGCAGGTTCTTCTACTGGCTAAACTTCACCAAGTTCAATCTTAGAGGTTACAGTCCCTTCTCCAAGGAACTCTTTTTCCAAAAAAATAGCCCTAAGAGCGACAAACACTTTCTGTTCATCCTCCAAGTAGAAGAAATACCCTTTGGTTTCCTTAGGGTAAACAAGCACCGATCAGATCTAGGACCATGTTTATCTGAGTCTAAATGCTTTACATAAGCCAGACAACCCCAGACCCGAAGGTGTGAGATTGAGGGCTTATGTCCAATCCACATCTCATATGGAGTGGAGACAACAGACTTACTCGAAACATTATTTAACAAGTAACAAGCTGTCTCAAGTGCATATCCCCAAAAGGATAGCGGTAGAGTAACAAAGCCTATCATGGATCGAACCATGTCCAACAGGGTTTGATTCCTCCTTTCAGACACACCATTCAACTGTGGTGTTCCTGGAGGAGTCCACTGAGAGAGAATCCCATTCTCCTCAAGGTATGTCAAAAACTCACCAGACCGGTATTCACCATCTCGATCAGATCGAAGGGTTTTAATACTTTTTCCAGTTTGTTTCTCTACTTCATTATGATATCATTTGAACATTTTAAACGACTCAGATTTATGTCTCATCAACAAGACATAATCGAACCTTGAAAGGTCATTTGTAAACATAATGAAATATCTGTATCCACCTCTGGCATTAACTATCATGGGTTCACATACATCAGTATGTATGAGACTCGGAAGTTCTGTAGCTCGTTCACCTTTTCTAGTAAAAGGTGACTTGGTCATTTTACCAAGTAAACAGGATACACAAGTAGGCAGTGATTCAGAATCATTGACCTTGAGGAGGCCTTCTCCTCGCAACTTGTTTATCCTATTATGGTTAACATGACCTAGCCTACAGTGCCAACGATATAGATCACTGACATTTTCTAACCTTGGCCGTTTGCTATATGTGTACATTACACTAACAGGCCATGATAGTGTATAAATACCATTATTTAACTTAGCTTTCATTATCACAGAGTTATTCAAAATAACTTGGCAAATATCTTCTTTTATTGATAGTTCAAAACCACAATTGGCCAAAAGGCCTACAGAGATTATGCACATAATGAAACTAGGACAATAATGACAGTCGACTAACTCGACAGTACAGAACTCAAAGAAAAGACTCGGAACTCCGATCGCCAGTACTGGAACATGATTTCCATTCCCAACGCTCAGAAATTGTTCCCCATCCTTGAATCTCCTGCTAACCTACAGTCCCTGTAACGAATTACAAACATGAACAGGACTACCGGTATCCAATACCCAATTAGCAGTATCACAAATAGAGAAATTACAAGGTTTTATCATATAAATACCTTATCCAGCAGTCCACTGCTTTCCCTTCATTGTCCTGTTCGGGTCTAGGGATGCTTGGTAAAGAGGACAGTTCCTCTTCCAGTGTCTCCGCTTCTTGCAGTAGAAGCACTCTATAGTAGATTGGTCAGCTTTCACTATCCTGGTCTGACTTGGGCCAGGAGCATTCAGCACCTTCTTTCCCTTCCTTTTATTCTTCCCTTTCTTAAAGGGACGACGACCTCTAGAACCTCCCACTAAATTCACCACCTCCTTGTTCAGTTGGTGATCTTTCTCGAAGTCTGCAGTAATCCCATCAAACCATGGTAATTGACTACAGGCTTGTTCATTCTGTAATGGTTAAGAAAGTCAAGATAGGAGGAGGGCAGAGAATTCAAGATCGCATCCTTGCCGAGCTGCTCGTGCAAGGGACATCCGAGCTTGTCCAACTTTTTAATCAGCTCGATCATGTACAATACATGATCAGTGACAGAACCACCATTCGGCATCTTGGCATTGTAGATGGTACAAGATACTTTGTACCGCTCTACATTGTCCGGCGTGCCAAAAGATTCCTTCAACTTTTGAAGGATCTCATCAGGTTGGGCCTCCTAGAACTTGCGACTGAACTCGTCGTTCATCGCTGCTAGCATAATGCATCAGACAGTAGTCCGATCAGAAACCCACTTCTAATAAATAATTCTCCCCCATGCCAATTGTATTCTTCCTACTATGAATGGGATTCTTGAAGATAAGATAAGATCTTATCTTAAGGAAGATTGGGCATAGAGTTTTATGGGACAAAGCCTCTTAATTTTGTGTAACAGAAATAAAAACAAGTGAAAAAAGATGGTGTGTGGGGTGTGTTTCCTATTGCATAACATTTTTCTTCTTGGTTTTGTTTTGCCGCAAACTTCTATGAGCACCCTCCTTTCTTTGTATTATTTCTCCATGCCAAAACCTGAAAAGAATAGAGAAAGTTTATGAGAGAAAAAGGAAAAAAAGGTTTTTCTTATATGGCTTATGAGTTTCCCTTGATTCAGCATGAATTATTTGCACTAGGGTTCTCTAGGGGCTTCTTCTTGAGAAGGAGTCAATCTAGCAATCGAAGTGAGGCCTACAAGATGCTAGCACTCAATGGCCTTGGCACTTTGATCAAGTATCTCCGTGTGGAACCAATAGAGGCTAGGTGCATATGTGGCTCCAATGGAACCCATGACATCCATCAGATCAGATCTGATAAAGACAAAGTAGTGTAGTAGGTAAGTAGATTTGTCTTCTTTGTAATATTTAAATTTAGATCTTATTTTTAGTTCATGATATGGTCCTATATGCATGCTTGACTAGGATTTTGCTTTCTACTACTATCTTAATTTGATTTAAAATTTTGAAACCAATGCATGCTATCCTGGGATCATTAGACAATTCCTTCACTTTGTTGGATTACTAATTTGATCCAATTAGTGGTTAAGTGATAGCCAAAGAAAATTTTGGAGATCTTCTTTCACTAGCCCTGCACTCTACTCTTTAAGTCCTCTATGTTGATGTGAGCTAGGTTTATTGTCTTCTTACAATTTAGTCCCCCTATTATCAACCCCTTTTTATAAATTCTAAGGACATTTTGGATACATTGACCTTTTCCACACATAACCAGATTCTTCATTGAGATAAATAGGAAAAGGTTCCAGAGTCACCCAAAAATTTGGTTTGGTCTAAACCCTACCATTCATTGAGTTTTTTTAAAAATTTGCCCCTCGTTGTTTCTAAAATTATCTAGACCATTAATCACTCATTGATTATGGTGCCTAATTAACTTTAAATTGACAAACGGTTTGAGTAAGCGAAACTAATAACTTTGGGTCAACCCTAAGGATGTAATTAGACTTGTTATTCTTTCCTCCAATTTAATTTCCATTTTTGTCTCTAATGGAAGAAGAGAATAACAAAATAGCAAGCATAAAATGAAAAAAAGAAGGATACCACCTGACTTTGTATGTTCATTCATTATTGGATAAGAGGTCCTTCATTCTAGGAGTGGTTTGTCCTTGACTCCTTTTAAGTCTTGCTTCCTCCAACTTGGCCAATTGTCCTACTTGGAAATTCTGCTAGAAAAAGAAAAAGAAAAGAAAAAAGGACTAGATAATCAAAAAAAAGCATGGGCTGGGCTACCTCCTAGGAGTGCTAAGTTCAAAGGCTTTATTAGATTATATATATTTTTAGGATGGTTCATCAACCAGATCCACCTAATAGATGGGCTCAGTCAGTGCAGTATGTCTATGCTTACCGAGATATGATTGTGCAGATTGGCCATTCATCCATGGAGGATGATAAAAAGAAATTATATAAGTTGACCACTTCACCAAGACACACCATTTAGCTTCTTGCCATATTTGGTTCAAGTCAGGCCATTTCACCACCTCGCATTCATCAATGTCCCACATAATCAGGTTCAAACTCCTTAAAAAAATTTTATGTGCATCAATTTTCCCATAAGCCTGGTGTACATGGATAAAGGGGTCAATGCTACTTAATTCAATAATGGTCCATTCCATAATCCCTATATAGTTACTTGAAATTTGCACTTCCTGGATAGGGGTCAGATCAGATGCAATGTAATCTATTATTGTAGTGGTCCCTGGAAGGTGTCATTGGATATTAAAAGGTCATCATTCTGTACATCAAGAAGTGACTCTAGTTCTAATACTGATGATAAGGAGGAAGCTAAGGGAGTGTTAGAGAGGTCAGGTAGTGTCCCATATTTCTCAATCCATGATGGGGTGGCCAAAGAATAGAGTGTAATGATCAAATTATTCACCTCATTGATGTATCCATCGATATCAAAAGCATCCATATTAAAATGGGCTAGAGATTCTTGTAAAGGGTCTTGAGACAAGTTAGCTTTTTCTCTTTGATCTTCAACAACATCTATTTCAAAACAACAATTGACTTGCGGTCTTTGAGAAGAGTTGAACATATTTAAATGCAACTTCTTATTCCTAATATAAATGTCCATGACTCATGTCCTATAATTAATGCATGTGTTGGCTATAGCAAGGAATGGTCATCCTAAAATGATAGGAATCTGGCCAGGGTTGCTACAATGCTCCATGTCAAGGATAAGAAAGTTGATAGGAAAGATAAACACATTAACTTTGACTAAAACATCTTCAATCATTCCACATAGTACCATAATAGATCTATCAGTTAATTACAATATAATACAGGTGGGCTTCAACTCTCCAATTTTGAAGAGGTCATAAATTAAGCTAGGTAATAAGTTAGCACTAGCTGCTAAAACTAATAGTGTCTTTTTGATGCATAGGTTTTCTAGATGCAAGAAGTGACATGTGCACCTAGGACTTTGAGCTTAAGGGGGTAGTGTGCTGAAACATCAAACTAGTTTGTTTGGTGAGATAAATCTTCTTTGGAATTTGGGATCAAGCTTTGCACTTTTGAGTGCATAAATCTTTTAAAAATTTAGTATATGTTGGAACCTATTTGATCATGTCTAGAAGAAGAAGATTGATCTGGACTTGTTTAAATAATTCCAACATTTTTTTCTAGTTTTCCTTATTAGAAAACATGTCTTAAAGCTAATCATCTGGGTTATAGATGGCTTCTTGTAATTTGTACATGAATCATTAATAAATAAAGGGTTTTTTTGGTAGTTCATCATTGTTTGTACATCTTCCTCTATGAGCTTTTATGTGATGAAGTCTTTAAAACCACTTCTATTCGATAAAGGAGGATTTGCCATATAGTTCTTAAACATGTTTGTGACTAATTAATACATTGTTACCTAAGATGATAATATTTATTGATTACAAGTCGTATGCCATGTGGGTTAGTTATCCTCACAACCAAGGAGTATGGAGACACTGGTATGGTATGTAGGTGAGTGTAAGAGTATACTACACTAAATGTAACCAACTCTATAGAGTACTCTATTGTCAAGAGTATCTCTTAAAAGAATATGGGTATTGGTATATGTTATACCAATCGACTTTCCTCCGAGCCAGACCGGAGGCGATGGCCCTTCGGTCGGGTCGGACCAAAGGTCCGGCAGACCCACCAAAGGTCCGATCAACTCACCTGGGGTCCGACCAACCCACTTAAGGTCCAACTGACCCACCGGAGGTCCGACCAATCCATTTCAGTTGGGCCCATATTGGCCCAAGGCAGGCCGGTCCAAGGGCAGCCCTGAGGCTCCAGAGGCACCTTCTAGCTGGTACCAAGATTCTATTATGACATAATCTTCACATCTCGGTGCCATTACTCTATGGATCCCAAGATCTCGACACCGTTACCCTGCAGGTCCCACGATCTGGTGCCACCTGGCCACTACCTAGATTCCTCTAGAGGCAGATTGGCCATTCCCAGCCATGCCCCTAACAGATTTTGGTGAAGTTCCGTGCCTATTAAGGTAAAGGGGGGACTCCGAGCGGTAAGAGAGCTTTTTCTTTTCCACAAGCTATCTCCATTATTTCCTCCATTCTATTGCTCTAAGGCTCCAACTAACTTAGCCATCAGAGTGTCCCCCGCCAGAATACCTCTAGCCCGTGGGATGTTTTTGCAGGAACCGAGGAGATACACACTCCAGCCAGGCCGAGAGAACCCGGACCGGGAGATTCAGTGCAAACAGATTGGCACTAGAGAAAGGGGGGCACTGGAACCTTCATTCTAGTTTTCCTTCTTCTAAAAGGAGGAATCCACCGCTAAGTAAAACGATGGCAAAGGGAAGAGCTCAAAATACCTCCAACAGGAGAGGCCACTCCCAGGCAAGCTCGAGAGAGCCTCTCAGGAAGAATGACGCCGCCCAGCCTACCATCACCCTGGGACAGCATCAGTTCCAGACTCTTCTGAACCGCACCGACACTCTCGTTGCCACGATTTAGAACCTCCAAGATGTGGCCAATGATAGATAGCAGCCACCTGCAGCATCTAGAACCGATCATCCACCTACTACCAAAGGGAGCCGACAGCAAAAGGTCCCTTGACACCACTCCCACACGACCCCGGAGCCCCGAAGGTCATAGAGGACTCATGCCGACGGGAAAAGAGTGAGGTCTGCCTCACACTCTTTCATGGATTCGGTCTTCGACAATGACCAGTGACGCGATGAAGACCCGAGGGACTACACCAGCAAGCTCCAGCACATGGAGGAGCAAATTACCGAACTTATCGATCGGCAAAAAGGAGAAGCACTGGCGTAGGACTCCTGCCTGCCATTCTCCACCGGAATTATGAAGGAAACTATCCCCCATCACTTCAAGATCCTTCAGGTGGATGCTTACAATGGCACCACATACCCTCTAGACCATCTGGCACTTACAAGGCCCATATGATGGTGCAGGGCACCTCCAACGCCCTCCACTGCATCACCTTCCCCACAACACTTAAGAAGGTGGCTCATATGTGGTTCTCCACCATCTGACCAGGTATGTTTCACTCCTTCTCCTAGCCAGAAAAGCTCTTTTTGTCCCATTTTAGGACCTGCAACCGAATGCCGAGGAACACGGACTGCCTCTTTCTCGTGCAGCAGAAGGAAGGAGAAACTCTCCGGGATTACATGACCCTATTTAATTCGGTAGCCATGGAGGTCCCGGACCTCAACGAGCATGTAGCTATGTCGGCCTTCAAGAAGGGGGTGCGATCATCCACGCTCACCTTCTCACTAAACAAAAGGTTCCTGACAAGCTACTCCAAACTACTGGCCCGGGCATAAAAATATGTCCTAGTAGAAGAACAAACGACAAGCCAATGCCAGGCTGAAGGGAGGTCGACTCCCAAAAGGAGGAGCGATAGGGCTCCCGAAGTCCAACCTCCCAGCGGTGGCACCAACTCGGCCCGATGCTGCAGCCCTAAGTCGAAGGACTTCCCCAAGAGGTTCGAGACTTACACACCTCTCTCCCTTCCGAGGGAGAAAATTCTTATGAGATAGAGAAGGAGACCTTCCTACAGAGGCGTCGCCCAATGAGAAGCCCCTCCACGTCAAGGAACAGGGACAAGTACTGCCGGCACCACTGTGACTATGGGCACAACATAGAAGATTGCCTCAATTTGAAGGTCGCGATCGAAGATTTGATCAAACGGGGGTACCTACACAAGTACATCCAATCCCAGAGGAACCGGGCTGAAACTTCCACTACCAGGGACCCCTGGGAGGAAATAGAGTTGCCCAACCAATGCCTTACCGATGGAAATGTTGGCATGCTCCACCACCGATCTGACTGGAGAGACGAAGGAGGTCAAGACATTTCAAAGAGGCCTCGGGGTTTTAATGTAATTGGTTTCTTCGACGAAGACCTCCTAGAGACCCAGGTGTCCAGGAATGATCCTATTATTGTGTCGGCAGTGATTGCTAATTATGATGTAAGAAGGATCCTCATTGATAATGGAAGGTGGTCCACTGAAGTTTTGTTGTATGATGCCTTTGTCAGAATAAATATACCTAGAACTAGGCTGCAAGAATCTCTAACACCATTGATAGGGTTCGGGGGGGACTCTGTCGACATAGAAGGAGAAATAACCGTACCTATGATCATCAGATTAGAACCTTATCAAAATACCCTCCCTATCAATTTTGTGGTCGTCCGCATGACATCGGCTTACAATGCCATATTAGGGCGATCGATCCTTAACAAATTTCGAGCCATTATGTCTACCTAACACTTGCTGGCAAAATTTCTGACTCAAAATGGGGTTGGAGTGATGAGGGGGGATCATAGGATGGCCAGGCAATGTTTGACCATTCAGGACAGGCAATCAAAAGACCGTTCCATCTTGGAATAGCTTGACCCCAGGTCCGAAGCCGACTGCTATGGAGAACTGGTCGAGAAGATCCTATTCGTACCTCGTAGAGAGGATGATCCTACTAGGGTCCTGCAGATCGGGAGCATGCTCGATGAAGAAGCCAAATCAGAGCTGGTCAGCTTCCTATGGAATAACGCCGATGTTTTTGCCTGGTTGGCATCCGACATGCCAGGCTTCCCGTCGGAAGTCATAATCCACCAGCTTAAGGTGGACCCCACCTACAGGCAGAGGGCGGTTGATGAGGAGGTCAAGAAGCTCCTCAAAGCTGGCTCCATCAGAGAAGCCAACTACCCTGACTGGCTAGTGAATGTCATGATGGTGAGGAAGGCCAGCGGGAAGTTGAGGATATGTGTAGACTATATTAACCTCAATAAGGCTTGCTCGAAGGACAACTTTCCCTTATCAAAGATCGACCAGCTAGTGGATGCCACTGACGATCATCAACTTCTGAGCTTTATGGATGCCTTTTCCGGGTATAACCAGATCAGTATGGACCCGGAAGACGAGAAGATAGCTTTCATCATTGACAAAGGGCTGTACTGCTATAGGATGATGCCCTTCGACCTAAAGAACACTGGAGCCACTTTCTAGAGGATGATCAACAGAGTCTTCGAGGGGCAACTTGGAAGAAATATGGAGACATATGTTGATGACATGATAGTCAAGAGCCTTAGGAGAGCCGACCATATCAAGGATCTGAAAGAGTCCTTCGATGCCCTAAGGCGCCATAGGATGAAGTTGAACCCTGCCAAGTGTACCTTCGGGGTGACCTCAAAGAAATTCCTCGGCTTTGTAGTCACATAGCGAGGGATTGAGGTCAACCATGATAAAATCAAGGCTGTCATCGACATGGAGCATCCAACTAGCAAGAAACAAGTGCAAGAACTCATAGGTCGGATAGCCTCTCTCAGACGCTTTATTTCTAGATTAGTCAAAAAATGTCTTCCTTTCTTTAAAACTCTATGGTAGTCGGATCACTTCCAATGGATCGATGAATGTCGGTCAGCTTTCAAAGCACTGAAGGCATATCTGGAGATGCCTCCCCTATTCGCTAAGCCTGTGGAGGGAGAGCCTCTATATCTATATTTGTCAACATCGGATGAGGCAGTGAGCTCTGTCCTCGTCTGGATGGGGGAGGACAACCAGCAAAGTCCGGTCTACTACATCAACAAGGCACTCCACGATGCCGAAATAAGGTATCTCAAGATGCAAAAGCTTATTTACTCCCTGGTTATGGCATCCAAGCAACTGTGGCCCTACTTTCAAGTGCATCCGATCATCGTCTTGACTGATCAACCTCTCAAGGCAATCCTCAGAAGTCCCGATACCTCGAGGTGACTTGCCAAGTGGGCCATCAAGCTTGGTGAATTCAACATCTCCTTCTGATCTCGGTCGGCTATGAAGGCTCAAGTGATCACTGACTTCATAACAGAGTATACCTGGAAACAGGAGACATCTTTGCAAATGGTTGACACACCTAAGGATGATATTGCTGGAGAGTCAGACCCCGCCTGGACACTCAATGTGGATGGGGTGTTTAACCTTACTGGTTGTAGAGCAGGCTTGATCCTGGCCGACCCCAACGGATAGAGCCTGGAGTATGCCCTACATTTCGCATTCCAAGTATCAAATAACCAGGCAGAATACGAAGCACTCCTCACGGGACTGAGGATAGCCGATGAGCTGGGCATCGATCGGATCAGAGCCTACTTTGATTTCCAACTAGTGGTAAACTAGGTGAGGGGTGAATTCGAGGCAAGAGATCTAACCTTGGCCAAGTACTTGAGTAAGGTACAGAGACTCGTAACTTGACCCAAATCTTTCGAGATACTCCATATACCTCGAGCACAGAACTCCCGGGCGGATGCCTTGTCATGGCTAGCCACTACCGTCACTAACCCCTATGACCGGACCTTCGTGGAGCACCTACAAAGCCCAAGCATTGCTGAGGAGACATCAGGGATCCACCAAGTAGAGCAAGAGGCTTGTTGAATGGACCCCATCCTCGCATTCCTCAATGAAAGAACCCTGTCGAAAGATAAAGCTGAAGCCAAACGTGTGTGCTGGATGGCCTCAAAGTACATCATCCTCAATGAAATCCTCTACAAGTGGTCATTTACACAGCCACTACTCAAGTGTATGGGACTATCGGATGTCGATTACGCACTCAGAGAAGTGCACAAAGGCATATGTGGCGACCACCTGGGAGACAGATCTTTAGCCTACAAGACATCTGATAAGGCTACTACTGGCCAACCATCTAGAAGGATGCTATAGGTTTTGTTAGAAGGTGCGACGCATGCCAGAGGTTCTCCAATATTTAAAGGCAACCGACTAGTCAGCTAATCCCACTAATGGCCCCCTAGCCATTTGCACAGTGGGGGATGGACATCCTCAGGCCATTTCTTCCAGCATCCGGACAATGGAAGTTCCTGATTGTAGCCATCGACTACTTCACCAAGTGGGTGGAAGCTAAGCCACTGGCACAGATCACCGAAGCCAAGATGGAGACCTTCATCTGAAACTGCATCATCTATCGGTTTGGCATATCGCAAGCAATCATCATTGATAATGGGTGGCAATTCGACAACCCGAAGTTCTTGGATTTTTGCCAGCAATACCATATCTCCCACTGGCTGACTTCAATTGGACACCCCCAATCCAACGGGGAGGTCAAAGTCACCAACCGGACGATCTTACATGGGTTGAAGACCCGACTAAACGATGCTAATAGGCTCTGGGCGGAAAAACTTCATTCGGTGCTCTAGGCCTATCGGACTACCTCCCGGACGGTGACCGGAGAAACTCCATTCAATCTCACCTATGGGAGTGAGGTGGTCATACCAGTGGAAGTCTCCTTGTAGTCCCTCCAAATTGATCATTTTGCCGAACTAACCAATTCAGAATAGAGAAGGGCCAACCTTGACTTACTCGAGGAGACCCGACTCCAGGCAAACTTGAGGATGGTGACCTATTATCAAAGAATGGCCAGATATTATAATTCTTGAGTCAAGGCTCGAAACTTTCGAATCGGAGACTTGGTTCTACGGAGATTAGAGATATTCAGGCCAACTGAACAAGGAAAGCTCTCCCCCAACTAGGAAGGCCCCTATCGGGTAGTCAAAGTGATTCGAGCCAGAACTTACCGACTCAAGCAACTAGATGGATGGCAGGTGGCACGTCCTTGGAATGTAGATAACCTTCGCAAATATTATCAATAAAGATAGCAATTTACACTATAAGCAAGTCCGATTCTGATGGTAGAGGCTCTAGTGTAGCCCACTCAAGTCTGATTCCAATCGGTAAAGGCTCTAGTGTTGCCCACTCAAGTCCAATTCTGATCAGCAAAGGCTCTAGTGTAGCCCACTCAAGTCTAATTTCGATCAACAAAGGCTATAGGGCAGCCCACTCAAGTCTGATTCAGATCAGCAAAGGCTCTAGTGTAGCCCACTCAAGTCCGATTTCGATCAGCAAAGGCTCTAGTGTAGCCCACTCAAGTTCGATTCTGATTGGCAAAGGCTCTAGGGCAGCCCACTCAAAGTCCGATCCTGATCGGCAAGGCTCTAGCATAGCCCCTTCAAAATCCGACCTCGATTGGGAAGTACTTTATGGGATCCTTAAACACTTGGGGAATTCTCTATAATTGATTGGTTCAAAGATTCCTTAGAAATATTTTTAAAAAGAGATGAGTTCGGACTAAGCCGACCATTCCACATTCAGAAAAATAAACATCAAAGACATATACCAAAAGAAGAAGTCACTTCATTCATCGATAAAATTTTTATACAAGAGTGGGCAGACTTTTACAATCAGTCTTAAGTCTTGCCCTGTGGATACAAGGGGGAATGGTTAGAGGGGCTTCAGCTTCAGCCTCCTGCATTGCAACCGAAGTCCTGACTGATACCTCCATCGACCCCGTGTTAGTAGCAGCTAGGGCATCGGCCCCGATGTCGGTCAGCCCCCCTTCTTCTTTTACCGATTGTCTCAACTGTATGGCAGATAAGTCGAGCTTCGAAAAGGCTTCGGCTACCTTCTTCAGGCAGTCATCAAAGCCGTACACATAGCTCGCCGCTCCGGCCTCCTCCATTTCATCGTTGAAGCTGGCGAAAGCCTTGTAATCTACCATAACATTGCAGACCTGCTCCTTTACCAGATCCCACGCCTCTCTCAGCTGAGTCATGTACTTCACCGACACTGCCTAGTTGGCCCATGCACTTTTCTCGAGGTCAGCAGACTGCTCTTCCTCCTTGCTCAGCCGATGGACCAAGAAGGTAATCTTCGCCTTCCTCTTCTTCAACTTGGCCTCCCGTTTGGCCAGCTGAATCTACATGTCTTCCGCCTTCTTCTTTAAGGACTCGGCTTCGGCTAGACTGGCCGATAGCCTCTCCTTCACGGCCTTCTACGATGCCTTCACCACTGCTCTAGCCATCTCCAACCCCTTGGCCTTCTTGGTCGAGGCCTCTGTCATGGAACTATCTCGTCGAGGCCATCATCCATCAGCGAGATGTCATGGAAAAGCTGCAAACAATAAACCATGTTAGTCACACAAAAGGAAAGAAGATTAAGGGATAATAAGTTACCTTCAACAGGTTAAGGTAGGCGCCTCTCGCCACCTCGTTCAGCTTGCACCAACTGGACTCCTCCTAGTTAGCCCCAATGATAGCCCATTTAAGCAGATCCCTAGCTTGCTGGGGGTTATGGAGAGCGTGCCAGCATTGGAAGGTCTCGTAGTAGACCTCATCAACGTTTGCTCCTCCAACTGCACCTTTTCCCTTGTCCGCGGGGTGAACCGCCTCTATTAGCTTAGCCAATGGTGAGGCTAGGGCCATCCCCTCTTGGTCGGCTCCGACGCGGTCAGCTCCGGTTGGACGGTTGACTCCGGTCAGACGACCGACTCCCTGGCAGTGGGCAGAGGTCCCGATGCCCTCGTTGCCATCCACTCCAACAAGGGTACATTATCCTCATCAGATTTTGATGCCACTATGATCGCAGGCCGTTCCTCTGCTCACTGCTTCTTCAGCTTCTTCGCGGTCGGCTCTGCGGACTGGGCGGCCCAGTTCTTCACCGCCCATGCTGCTACCCTCGCTCTATCAAGCTTCATCTTTTCTCCTATTGCAAGGACAAAATTGAAGTAAATAAAGAAGAAAATAAAGCCTATGGAACAAAAAAAGGGATCGATGGCAATGGCTTCTACCCTACCTAGGCATCCGCGGTGGCTAACTCCGGCCAGGTGGAGGCTGTCCTCCTGAAGCAACTCCACCACCATTGTGATGCCGACCGCCTCTATCTCATTGAAGTCAGCTTGGTCGGCCATCAGCACCGCCCTCCCTTCATTAGCCTTCAACCTTGGTTTCCCCCATGATTGGTCAAAGCCCCAAGGCTGAAGGCTGTGCACAAAGAACTTGGATTTCCATCCGTGGATGGTCGACGAAAGACCTCCAATTATCTTCTGCCCGAGACCTCCAATTATCTTCTGCCCGGGACGGGGGCTAAGCACCCACCACTCTTTGCTCCTAAAGTCTTTCTTTAGAACAAAGAAGGTGGTGAAGAGGGAGGTCCTAGGCTCTGCTCCGGCTCTCTGGCACAGAACCATGAATCAGCTGATGGCCCGAATGCTATTCGAGATCAGCTGCACAGGGGTAATTCTGTAAAGGTTGAAGACCTTGATGAAAAAATCATATAAGGTGAACCTAAGGCCAGCCTTTAGATGATCCTCATATACCGGGAGGGCTCCGGGGCTCAGTGACCTGGTCACCCTCCCTTCCCAATCCAGGACAGTGAGATGCAAGGTGGAGGGAATGTTGTATCTAATCCTAAGGGCCTCTACCTGATCCCGCGTCATTTCAGACTGGACCTGATTGGGACCTAGCCCGTTGGAGGCCATTACTATGAAGCTTGAAGAGAAGGAGGACTAACCTGAGGACTAGTTCCCTAAGAGGATGAAGGCGATGGAATGTGGCGCTCTCTTTTCAAGTACGGATGCAGCAAGAAACTCCACCCAGAGTCTCAATGCCTCCTTTTTATAGCCCCTGGTGGTGCGGACACCAGGCACAAGAAGAGATTTCAGCAAGCTTAGCTAGGTTCTTATTTGAGTCATGTAATAATTTAGTTCTTATTTGAGTCCTGTAATAATTTAATTTTGCATTTGTTTTCTTTTAAATTGAGTCATGAGTCAAGTCTCATTGAGTCCTATTTAAATCAAATTTCATTGAGTCTTGTTTAAGTCAAGTTCGGGCCAGTCCAATTGCAAAATCATGAAGGGTTAGTGTCTAGTCAAAAGTCAAAGGGAGCATGGTCCATGGGTTCAAAGAAGCCACCAAAGAAGCCACATCATCACATGGCCAACCTCCCCACCCATCTCTCCTACATTCATTGGGACGACCCACCTTTCCATTTTGAATTCAAAAACAAACAAGGCACAAAGAAATTCTTATAAGAGTCCTTGGTTTTGAAAAAGGGTAGATCATGATGAATGAAGAAAATAGCCTTTCTTTTCCAAAGAAGTTCTCTTGCTTGTGATGTTGGTACCCTATGAGAGGGTAAGGTGTGAGGCCTTGAGGTTTTGATATCCTGTAATCTACAACTCTCCCTTTCCACTCCAAGATCTTGCATGAATTTGGCTTAGAGGAAATCTTCCAAGAGCTTGCCAAGGGTTGCCTCATCAACAACTAGTGCAACAAGGGTTTCTACAACAAACCTTAAAGTCATCCTGCTAAGGAGCCATGGAAGATTCAAGACAAACCTCCACAACCTCTTCCCATCTTGTTTATTTATTTCTTTATCCCAATCATAAATTCTCTTCCTAATCCCTCCATCTAATTTTGTTGCAGGATCCCCAGGTTTATTCTTGAGTTCCAAAGAAGGAGGTTGGATTTGCTAAGAACTAGAAAACCTACCTAGGGTAATTTCCTTATCATCCAGAATCCCCCCCTAAGTGTGTCATTCAAGAGAGTAGTTTAATGCTTGGAAGCCCTCTTATGAACTCTTTCATATCTAAAATTGGTAAGGTGAATTAGCTCTAATCTGAGTGGTTTCCTAACCACTAAGATCCTTCTCTCTTAATTATCTTGAATAGAATAAATTTCAGGATTTTGTGTGACATTTCAGAATTTCCTTTATTTACATCTAGGTTCTTTGCTTTGAATTGCTAACTCTTATTGCTTTGTTTTCATTTGAGTTTTACTAATTTGATTAAGAGCATGTCATTCCCATTGTTTTCCGCATCACCTGGGAGAGCCAGTTCTCATCATCCCTCGAGTACCGTGACCCATGTGTTAGGCAGTACGACTCCCCATGCATCGAAAGTCGATGCGATAGAAAGAAGCACATTCGAGCCGCGATCTGTGTGATTGCTAGATCAGGGACGGAGGCATTGCCCCCAATGTGGCACCAAGCGCCCAGATATCACCACGCACTCAAGTCACCTCCAGAGCCCGACGCCCGAGCGGGCCAGGTTGGCCACTCATCATTGCACGCCTTCTGCATTAATTATCGCTCCCTCAGTCTCCAATGCAGTGTCGACACCTGTCTTGAGTGCGAGTTTTCAAAGTAGGAAACGACCAGACATAGCATGCCCAATCAGATCCGCAATCACCTCAAGGACAAATGCATTCAATGCAAGAATGATGCTCTCGCCCTTCGAAGCTACAAGCCCCCCTGAAGGCCAAGAGCAAGAGGGCAACTGTTATACCCAATCGACTTTCCTCCGAGCCAGATCGGAGCCAACAGCCCTTCAGTCGGGTCGGTCTAAAGGTCTGGCAGACCCATCGAAGGTCTGACCGACTCACCTGGGGTCTGACCAACCCATTAGAGGTCCGACCGACCCATTTTAGCCATGCCTATATAGGACCAAGGCAGGCCGATCCAAGGGTAGCCCTGAGGCTCCAGAGGCACCTTCCAATTGGTACCAGGATTCCGTTATGATAAAAACCTAACATCTCGGTGCCATTACTTTATAGATCCCACGATCTCGGAGCCGATTCCCTACAAGTCCCATGATCTGGTGCCACCTAGCCACTACAAAGATTCCTCTAAGGACAGATTGGTCATTCCCAGCCTGACCTCTAATAGATTTTGGTGAAGTTCTGTACCTATATAAGGTAAAAAGGGGGACTCCGAGCAATAAGAGAGCTTTTTCTTTCCCACAAGCTATCTCCATTGATTCCTCCATTCTGTTGCTCTAAGGCTCCCACTAACATAGCCATCGGAGTGTCCCTCGCCGGAACACCTCCGACTCGTGGGATATTTTTGCAGGAACCAGGGAGACGCACACTCCATCCAGGCTGAGAGAACCCGGTCTAGGAGATTCAGCAGCAATAGATCCCTTCAACCTAAGATCACCATGATGACTTACAAGCAACTAACTGTACTTAGGCACCAAACTACCTAAATTTTTAATCTAGTGAAAGAAGGTTACTAGGAATAGTCAAGTACTTGTTAAGTCAGTGTATAAGTCAAGAAGGGATTGACCACTCCAAGGTGTTAGAGAAAATGCTCTATAGTATTTCAATTTAGCAAAGCCTTAGCCAAAGTAAACCTTATAAGGAGCCATAAGATTTATTAGGTTGAGACATATCTAGATGCACTATTCAAGAGTTGGTAGTTGATTCTAAGTCATCCTAAGTAGTAGGTCAAAGGGATGAATTATATGGTAATCATATGCCTGGGTTCTTGAATGTTGCTTTACAATCATTCGACCTATCCGGATATCGAGTACCATTGCTAGATAGACATATCAATTAGTTCAGGATTGGTTCCTAGGCTATTGGCTTAGTGTTTGAACCTATGGGGTTGTACACATTAGAAATTTGTGATCGATCATGATGGTGATTAACGATTAAGAATCATTCAAGGATATAATTATTAATTCAATTAATAATTAACATAATAAAATATTATAAATAAATAAATAAATAATTTTTAATTAATTATAAGATGATGATTAGTAATTAAAATGTTAATTGACTCAATTTGATTAAGCAAGGAGGTTTACGTCAAGTCTAATTGAATTTGGTTCAATTAGATGTTACATGATTAGGTTATACGATGATTTAATCGTTACGGGATTTTATGTTTAGTTTGATTTGAACTTGGACCTGATTAATACCTAATTTAATTAAGAATTATTTGTTACCCAGGTGGCTTACCCAAGAGGGAGGGTGAATTGGATATTTAAATTTTTTCTCAAATATGTACTCCTTTTAAACTAACTTAGTGTGGTGAGTGATATGAACCAAATATAGAATACAGAAGCAATTAAAGAGCACAAACAAACAAGAACAAATACAAGCAATTTTAGAGTAGTTTGGATCAACCGCGCTCCTACGTCCACTACCCAAGATACCACTTGGGATTTCCACTATATTCACCCTCGGAATACAGTCGGATTATTTTTATAGGCTCACAATCCAAAACCCAAACTTGGTTTTATCCCGGGCTCACCAAAAATCCAAACTTGATTTTATCTCGGGCTCACCAAAAACCCAATACAATGTTAGTTTTACCTGGCTCACTAACAATCCACTCTTGATTTTAAAAGGCTCACCAATAATCTATACAAACCCCGAGTTATAGCCCCTGCTGTACTTGGAATAACTCAAATAAAGAGTATGAAAACAAAGCAACTCTATGACAAACCGATCGTTGTTGGATGGTTGCAGTTGTAGCTTTTGAAAAGCCCTCTTGATTGCTCTTTGAATGCACTTCAAGGCTTCTAGCTTCTTCAATAAATTCCTCAAGAAATCATATAGAAATTAGGTGTGGTCTTGAGTTCTCTCTTGAACTCTCTCTTGAGTGTTCTTTTCAAGAACTCATTAATTTCACATTCCTCTCTCCAAAAGTGATTCAAATTCCTTATAAATAGTCCCTTTAACTGATTTCATGTGGATATAACTATTGTAGACCATTGAGACTCAAAATATAACTATTGGAGACTGTTTTGGATTCAAAAGAGTGTTCTAGAACTAGCTATTATAAATCTGGAACTGGATTTGAGTCAACTTGGATGCTTCAAGTCGGCTTAGATTCTCAGACAGGTCAAAACATTACTCTACTCGAGTTGACTCTTCTTCTTCGAGTCGGCTCGCCTGGCTTGTTTTTCAGAACTGAAAACATGTAAACTGTGGAAGAGTCGACTCATCTGTACTTGAGTCGACTCGATTGTATGTCTGAGGAATCTTCACTCTGAACAAAGTTGGCTCGACTAATCTCAAGTCGGCTCGAGTTCTCAGAACTTTAGAAGTTGAATCCTGCCCGAGTCGGCTCAAATGTTTGCATGCCAAAAAACTAAGTGCTGTGCTAGACTTCGCGTCGGCTCTCCTGCTTTGAGTCGGCTCTTGCGACTTAGGTCCAAAACAGTTCAAACTTCTCCAGATTCCTTCCAGAGATATCCAATCAACTCCAAAAGCTTTCAAACTTCATCAAGGCTAAATCTAAGAGATTTAAACTAGAAAAAACATAGAGATATAAATACATAAAAAATTTTCTATGGGCTTTTCATTACATAATACCTTTCAGCAAAATAAGCTTGTCATTGTTAGACATTAGATAATAAAAATTAATCCAACTTTATTTTATTAAAATTGATACTTTTTGTAATACTTTGCAGGAATTGACTTCATAAACATGTAGATCTTGATTTTAGGAGTCCAACGACGCAAACGGAATGTAATTTGGACTTCAAACGGGCCTGAAATGGATTTTAGAAGATTTTAGCATGGATTTCAGAGCTGCACGATTTTTGGAGCATTGCCTCAAAATTTTAATGGCTCACGGTGGACCGGCTCAATGGTCCACCGCACGTCCGCTTGGTCCACGGCAGCCATTGCTGCCGGTCCACGGGCGGAGCCGTGGACCATCGTGCTCCGATCGCGCCGAAACATGCCGGAGAGCTTCCCCCGGCACCGCCGAAGTCGCCGGCAACCTCCCCGCCCGCCGGAGAAGCCCGGTTCGGCCGGAAATCCGCCGTAAGCCATGTCCGTTCACCTTCCCTGGCGTCGTCCAGCCTGCAGCCGCCGCCGCCTCTACCGGCGCTGCCCAAGTCCGCCCAGCAGCGTCCGTGTCTCCGCCGCCCAGCCGCGTCCGCGTCTCCGCACGCAGCGCCTTCGCCGTCGTCCGCCGAGCCGCAGCACCTTCGCCGCCGTCCGCCCAGCCGCAGCGCCTTCTCTGCCTCCGCCCCTTCGCCGCGAGCAACCAGCATCGCCGGCGCCGCCCAAGTCCGCGAGCACGTCTGCCCAGCCGCAGCGTCTCTGCCGCGTCCGTCTGCACGTCGCACGTCTCCGCCGGCCATGTCTCCGCTCTCCGCTGCCAGTCGAAGTCCGTCCGCAAGCCATGCCGCCGTCCGCGTGCCCGTCTGCGAGTCCAAGCCCATGGCCATGCAGCCGTGAGCAGCCGCCCGTCTGCCCGTGCAAAGCCACGCTGTCCGCTGCTGCCTCCTCTCCGTCGTTGTTCGCGAGCAACCCCCAGCCGCGTGTCCGCATCCGCCAGCGAGCAGTGTCTGCCCAGTTGCTTGTCACCGTCATTCAGACCGGGATGTCCGGAAACAAGGAAGCCTCAGAACGAGAAGAGATGTCGGATGATGCTGGATGGACGCGGGATTGTGCGATAGAATTTTTGAGTTTGATTTTTGAGATGGGGATGATCGTAAAAAATCAGATAAGGAGATCGGATTGAGATGAGGAAATCACCGCGCTTTCCACACGGACCCGACATGGTATTTGTCATCTATAAATACCTCGATGATTCTCTTCTGAAAAAAAAAGAATTTTTGGGGAGGTTCCACCTGCTGTCCGTAGTTCTACCTGTTGCTGTGACAGAGAGTCAGAGTCGGATAAAAAGGGAGAAAGGGACCCTTGTTCCCTTGCTTTTATTTTATTTTCTCTGTACCCCAATCTTTTAAGGAATAAATATTTATTTGCTTTATATTAATCCATGTTTATTTATTTTTATTTTAGTTATGCTGGAGTCATGTTGGATTAGCGTTTAAGGTAAGTCGTAGTGAATTAATTTTGACTGACCTATACCTAAGGGACGGGCCGTGATCCACGGGTACGGGCCATACTCTTGAGATAGGTCATATCTGAATTATTTCCATAAATTTATTATTTGCATCTATTTTTTTTGCATTAGTTTTAGTTTATTTTAAATCAAAAGAAAATCCTTTTTCAAGATAACCCCAAAGTCTCTGTGGGATCGACCCTTACTCCCGCTATTCTACCCTTTAGAGTAGTGGAATTAAGGTTCTAAATCAGTGCATTACGACACGCATCAGATTTTTGGCACCGTTGCCGGGGACTTTCGGCGTTATTCTGAAAAAAAAAATATATAATCAATAATCTAAAAATCCAAAAAAAAAAATTCAATTTCAAAATTTTATATTCAAATTTTTTTAAAAAAAAAAAATTCAATTTTCGATCTTGAGTGCCCTGACATAAGGTTGTCCTGGCATAACTGGGAGGTTATGTTGAATGGTTGTCCTAGGGTACAAAAAGGTTGAACACAAAATTTTTTTTTAGATTCGCTTAGGTAAATTTATTTTTGTTGCAAAACCAAAAAAATATTACCCAGACATTTCATAATTTATTAGGATCAGATACTTAATCATCAAAATTAAAAAAAAAATTAAGTTTAATTTTGTTTGTTTATAACTTTTTGGGACACCTTAGCTGTTGCATTTCATAATTTCATAATCTATCTTAAGGGCACAACCCATTAATCAGATAAGGTGGGGAGATCAATATCCTTCCTTAGCCCACAAATCATCAATCCAGCATCTGCATTGACCCAAGCCTTTAATTTTAAAATTAATTAGACGTCAACCCTAAGGATTTCGAGCTCAATAGGACAAGGAAACCCTAGAGTTAGATCGGGTTCAGATCATTTAATTCCTTGGTGTCTAAGGAAAGTGGTTCAGGGACTAGAACCCGAAGGGAAGTGAGTTGGTTCCGCTTACCTGGACAATTTTTAATTGGTGTCTAAGGCAAGCGACAAGGGAACCTTCACCCACCTTACACTTACCTGGCCAAGTCAGTTAATTGATCTTGGGCTTGGAGTGCTCAAAGGTAACCTTGGATCAGTTAGGAGTTGTCTAGATCCAGGTTAACCCTAGGATAGTGATTTTGATTTGTTTCACTTGTTTGATTAAAAAAAAAATTTAATTAATTAACTTTCTTCTCTCTAGTTTAGGACTCTCTTAGGAACTTCTCCTTTAGACCTCTTCTCATTCTTCCACTTTCCAATTAAAAAAAATAAAATAAAATAAAAAATCTTTTATTGCTATTTGCTTTAGGAGGGAGGGTGTATGTTAGTATATTCTAGGCGCCGACTTCGAGAACCTAAACATATATCCCTAGATCCGAAATCGAAGGCTCCAGTAGAGCAACCAGCCCAGGTACTATGGATCCTAATCAAGGAATTGACCCCCCGCTAAAGGAGTACTTCACTCCTTCAAAATACACTTATTCACCTTGTATCCAAGTACCCCCTGTAGATGCCATCCAGTATGAAATCAAGTCCAGTGTGATTCAGATGTTACCCTCTTTTTACGGACTTGTGACTGAAGACCCATATAAACATCTAGATGAATTTCTAGAAATCTGTTCCACTGTTAAGATCCAAAATTTCTCCGACGATGCTTTAAGGCTTAGGTTATTCCCTTTTTTCCTGAAAGATAAAGCCAAATATTGGTTGAATTCCCTAGACACCGTGACAATTTCAACTTGGGATCAACTTCAGAGGGAGTTCCCTAAGAAATATTTTCCCATAGGAAAGACGAATCAAATTAGAAAAACCATTACTAGTTTTTCCCAATTAGATGGAGAAATGTTTCATGAAACCTGGGAGAGATTGAAAGAGCTAATTAGAAAATGTCCTCACCATGCCATACCCAAATGGCAATTAGTCCAGTGCTTCTATGACGGTTTGTCAGAAAGGCACCGGCAAATGGTGGATGCCTCATGTGGAGGAACGTTCATGCTTAAAAATGAACATGAGGCATGGCAGTTGTTTGAAACTTTAAGTGAAAATTCTCTACATCATATGTCAGCTGCCCGTAGAGATCCTCCCACAGGACCTGTAGAACCCAAGAGAGGAGGTATGTATGAAGTTGGTCGTGCTGTAGACATCTACAGCAAGGTTGATGAGCTATCTCAGAAGCTCGACCAACTTTTGCAAGCTGGAAATAATTCCTCCTCATCTCATCCTACTCATGAAGTCTGTATTATCTGCTCAAGTTCCACCCACACCTTAGGTGATTGTCCATAAGCTTACCAATTTCCTGAGCTTCTTCAAGAGCAAGCTCATCAAGCTCAAACCCGAATGGCTCCTAGACCAGGAAACGATCCTTATTCGAACACATACAATCCCGGCTGGCGCAATCACCCAAATTTTTCTTGGAAACCCCAACCCGGAATCAATTATTCCGTTAGGCCAAACTATCAGGAGGCCAAATTTCAAAGCATGCCATTTCCATAATATCAAAATGCCCCACAGCCTCCACAACCTCTGCCAAGCAATCTTGATCCTTCCTTTCAAGAGAAGATCCTTCAAACTTTGAAGGAGGGGCTGAACATGAATACCCAAATCCTTCACTCCCATACCCAATCCATTGCCAAGCTAGAGACTCAGATAGGTCAGCTAGCTACAGCTTTCAATCGAAGAGAAGAGGGTAAGTTGCCTAGCCAGCCCATTATCAATCCCAAGGGTCAATACATGGCTGAGAGTTCCACTGGACCTGAAAATTTTCCTGAACACACTAAATCTGTTATCACCTTAAGAAGTGGAAAACATTAGATCAACCTGACCCGACCCAAGAAGTAGAACTGGCTAGGCCAGAGAAAAAGAATGAAGAGGAGAAGGAATCCATTGGTAAAGCACCTATACCTAAGGCTCAATTCCCTAGTGCTTTGGAGTCACCTTTACCATTGGATAAGAAAAATTTAAAAATGAATGAGATGCTTGAATTATTCAAGAAAGTCCAAATCAATTTACCTCTCCTCGATGCCATCAAGCAAGTACCGGCTTATGCCAAATTTCTTAAGGATTTGTGCACTCAAAAACGGAAATCTAAGGCACATATCCCTAAGAAAATCCTCTTAACTGAGCAAGCCAGCTCAGTTTTTCAGCAAATAGCTCCACCCAAACTCAAAGACCCAGGTACCCCAATTATCTCTTGTGTCATAGGGGACCTTACAATTAAGAAAGCCTTGTTAGATTTAGGTGCGAGTGTAAACCTTCTCCCAGGCTCAGTGTATGATCTGTTTAAATTTGGAGAATTAAAACCCACGACGGTGACCTTACAGTTAGCTGATCGATCCATCAAGGCACCCCGTGGAATGCTTGAGGATGTGTTGGTAAAAGTAGATGAGTTCTACTTCTCGGTTGATTTTCTTGTTTTGGACATGGAATCTAGCGATAACCCTAGTCAGATACCCATCATTCTTGGAAGACCTTTCCTAGCTACCGCTAATGCTTGCATAAATTGCAGAATAGGGGTTATGGACGTCTCTTTTGGGAATAAGAAAATGCGGTTGAATATTTTTAATGCATGCCAAGGACCACCCTCTTATGATCATAATGAAGTAAATATGATAGAAGAAGTAGTAAATAGGAATCTTCCTGTGTTGCTTGATTCGGATCCCTTGCAAGCATGTTTGATACATTTTGGAACTAACGATTTTGATGTTGATGAATATGCAAATGAAGTGAATGCTTTGTTAGAGCCACCCAAGTTTAGCACCATTCCTCCTTGGACTGTGAAATATGAATCATTATCGACTCAATCAAGCCCTTTAGTGCTATCCTTAGAAGCACCACCCAATCTGGAATTGAAGCCTCTTCCTGACAAGTTAAAGTATTCTTTTCTTGGATCCAATGATACCCTTCCGGTAATCATTGCATCTACTTTGACCTCTGATCAGGAACAAAAATTGATGGATGTACTCAGGGAACATCAAGAGGCAATAGGATGGACAATAGCTAATCTTAAGGGAATTGACCCTTCTGTTTGCATGCACCACATTCACTATGAAGCAGAAGCTAAACCACATAGGGACATGCAACGGAGGCTAAATCCAAACATGCGAGAAATTGTTAAAAAAGAAGTGGTTAAATGGTTGGATGCCGGCATTATTTATCCAATTTCGGATAGCCAATGGGTCAGTCCCACTCAGGTAGTACCTAAAAAGTCAGGAATTACTGTCATTCAAAATGAAAAGGGTGAGTCAATTTCTACCCGAGCAACCACTGGTTGGAGAGTGTGTATAGATTACCGGAAACTGAATGCTGTTACTAGGAAAGATCATTTCCCTCTACCTTTTATTGATCAAATTCTAGAACGACTAGCAGGGCAGAGTTTCTTTTGTTTCCTGGATGGATATTCAGGATACAACCAGGTTCCAGTATTTCCTGCAGACCAAGAAAAGACCACCTTTACTTGCCCTTTTGGAACGTTTGCATTCAGGCGTATGCCTTTTGGTCTCTGTAATGCACCAGCCACCTTTCAACGATGTATATTGGCCTTATTCTCCGATATGGTTGGTCATTTCCTTGAAGTGTTTATGGATGATTTTTCTGTCTTTGGATCTTCATTCGAGGACTGTCTCCATAATTTGGCTAAGGTATTGAAACGCTATATTGAAACCAACTTAGTCTTAAGTTGGGAGAAGAGCCATTTTAGGTTCATGAGGGAATTGTACTCGGACACATTGTTTCTGAACGAGGGATTGAGGTTGACAAGGCTAAGGTTGAATTAATCTCGAAATTGCCTCCCCCGACCTTGGTTAGACAAGTACGATCCTTCCTTGGCCATGCTGGCTTTTATAGACGATTCATCAAGGATTTCAGCAAAATCTCTCGACCATTGTGTGATTTACTTGCCAAAGACAAGACCTTTGATTTTAGTGAAGAATGTTTGACCGCTTTTGACATTCTTCGAACTGCTTTGACCACTGCACCTATCATCAAACCTCCAGATTGGACTCTGCCATTTGAAATCATGTGTGATGCTTCTGATTATGCTGTAGGAGTTGTTTTAGGACAGAAGCTCAATAGGGAACCCCATGTAATTTACTATGCTAGTAAAACTCTTTCAGATGCACAAATGAACTATACCACTACTGAAAAAGAGTTACTAGCAGTGGTATTCACCCTAGAAAAATTTTGATCATATTTATTAGGGTCTAAGGTCCTAGTTTACTCTGATCATGCTGCATTAAGACATCTGCTATCCAAAAAGGATACCAAGCCTAGACTGATTCGATGGATCCTTTTGTTACAGGAATTTGACTTAGAAATTTTGGATAAGAAAGGTTCCGAAAATATGGTAGCAGATCACATTTCTAGGATCTTAGTAGAATACAACAAGAAAATTATTGGAGATAGGTTTCTTGATGAGCAGCTATTCTCAATTTTTTCTACCAGCAATCTCTCCTGGTTTGCCCATATTGTGAATTATCTGGTAACAGGGCAAGTTCCTCCATACTGGTCACAACAAGAAAAAGATAGGTTCTTTTCGCAAATCAAATATTACTTTTGGGAGAAACCTGAATTGTTTAAACACTGTTCAGATCAAGTGATCAGGCGATGTGTCCCTGAGAGTGAATTCAAGAGTATACTCAATTTTTGTCATTCTCTTGCATGTGGGGGACACTTTAGTGGGAGAAAAACTGCAGCAAAGGTGCTGCAAAGTGGATTTTATTGGCCAACTCTCTTTAAAGATGCACATGAATTTGGCCATAATTGTCTCAAGTGTCAACAAAGGGGGAACATTTCACGAAAAGATATGATGCCCCTAAACCCCATTTTAGTTGTTGAAGTTTTTGATGTTTGGGGTATTGATTTTATGGGACCATTTCCTATTTCCTTTGGATTTAAGTACATTTTGGTAGCAGTGGATTATGTTTTGAAATGGATTGAAGCTGTGGCAACTCGAACTAATGATCATAAAGTTGTGATCAAGTTCATTCAACATAACATCTTTAGTCGGTTTGGGTGCCCAAGGGCCATTATTAGTGATGGGGGTGCGCATTTCACAAATAGACACTTTGACGGACTAATGAAAAAGTATGGAATTACCCATAAAGTAGCCACGTCATATCATCCCCAGACTAGTGGTCAGGTTGAAGTTTCGAATAGAGAGATCAAGCACATTCTTGAGAAAACGGTAAGACCCGATAGGAAAGATTGGTCCGAACGTTTGGATGATGCTTTATGGGCTTACCGAACTGCTTTCAAGACCCCTCTAGGAATGTCTCCGTACCGGTTAGTGTTTGGAAAGGCTTGTCACCTACCTGTTGAATTGGAACACCGTGCATTTTGGGCTATCAAGCAATTTAATTTTGACATGAAGAATGCAAGTTCCCATAGAAAACTTCAGTTAAGTGAGTTGGAAGAGTTACGAAATGAGGCGTATGAGAGTTCGAAAATTTATAAGGCTCGAACAAAGGCTTATCATGATAAATTCATTAATAGAAAATTATTTGAGCCTAATCAAAAAGTGTGGCTCTACAACTCTAGGTTACGTTTTTTCCCGGAAATGCTCACGATGGGATGGACCTTTTGTAGTAACTCAAGTATTTTCCCATGGAGCTGTTGAACTTAAGGATCCTAAGCAAGGGAATGTTTTTAAGGTGAATGGCCAGCGTTTGAAACCGTATATTGAAGGAATCAGTGATGGAGAAGTTGTTGAAACTCTTGATCTTGAACAACTAGTGTTGCTGTGATGATGAACTTAGTCTGGCTGAAGACGTTAAACTTAGCGCTCCTGGGAGGCAGCCCAGCTCTTTCCTTAGTTCATATTTTAACTTCTAGTTCTTTGTTTTTAGAATAAATGGAGTAATAAAAGAAGATTGCGGGAACATGGTGATAGAAGGATGTCCAATTCCATACCCTACCAGGTTGTATCCTTCCATGCCATTTCGTTTTTAATATTCTCTTCCATTAGGGACAATGGAAATTAAGTTGGGGGGTGAGGTAATCTAATTAATTAAATAAAATCCTCGAGTAAAATTTTAATCAGTTTTTGTGTATGAAAATTTGTCTCGAATTGAAAAAAATCAAGCTCACTAAATGATGAGTGATTAATGGTTTAGAAAATTTTAGAGATACTGAGCGATGATTTATCAAGAAAACCCTATAAGTGGTAGAGTGTAGTCCAGAAAATTTTAGAAGAGTAATTCCAGACCTTTCGGCCTATTGATCTTAATAATAAATCTTACTTATTTTGGTATAGGCATTATAAAAAGTCCCCAGTTAAAAAAAAAAAAAAAAATTCCTGAAGTTAATAAAGATTTTTAGCATCTCTCACTGAGTAACCGGACCCCTTCGCCTAAGTAAGCGTTGTTGTTCGCGTCAAAAGGTGGGGATGTAATGAAATCTTTCATAGAGTTAGCCTTGACTTAGCCTTTTTAACTCGAGTCAGTAAGCCCGAGGGGTGTTTTACACCTAATGCCCTAAAGCCAACTAGTTTGGGAGTCATCGGCTTAAAGCTCGCTACAAGGGTTAATTAGAAAGAAAGGTGTCAGGACATTGCACTGATACAAAAAAAAAAAAGAAAAAAAAAAAAAGAGAAAAAAAGAAAAAGAAAAAAATGGGGACTAAATAAATATTGCACCAAAACAAAATTATGTTGGAAGATTTAGATAGTGAGATAGAAAGTTGGGAAAGAAAAAAACTCTTGAAACTTCTATGGACTTTATTCTACTACTAAATGGGTGGAATTGGTAATCCAATGAAGTACCTTTTTAATAGTCTAACCATGTATCCTTTGATTTTAGGGTTAGTACGATAATTTTCATTTCATGGACCATCTTAGTACACAAGATCCATCCATTTCCTTTACTCGAGGACGAGCAAAGTTAAAGTTGGGGGGTGTGTTAGACATTAGAATAATGAAAATTAACCCAATTTTATTTTATTAAAATTGATACTTTTTGTAATACTTTGCAAGAATTGACTCCATAAACGTGTAGATCTTGATTTTAGGAGTCCAACGACACAAACGGAATGTAATTCGGACTTCAAACAGGCCTGAAATAGATTTTAGAAGATTTTAGCATGGATTTCAGAGTCGCACGATTTTTGGAGCATTGCCTCAAAATTTTAATGGCTCACGGTGGACCGGCTCAATGGTCCACCGCACGTCCGCTTGGTCCACGGCAGCCATTGCTGCCGGCCCACGGGCGGAGCCGTGGACCATCGTGCTCCGATCGCGCCGAAACTTGCCGGAGAGCTTCCCCCGGCACCACCGAAGTCGCCGGCAACCTCCCCGCCCGCCGGAGAAGCCCGGTTCGGCCAGAAATCTGCCGTAAGCTGTGTCTGTTCGCCTTCCCTGGCACCGTCCAGCCTGTAGCCGCCGCCACCTCTGTCGGCGCCGCCCAAGTCCGCCCAGCCGCGTCCGCGTCTCCGCACGCAGCGCCTTCGCCGCCGTCCGCCCAGTCGCAGCGCCTTCTCCGCCTCCGCCCCTTCGCCACGAGCAACCAGCAACACCGGCGCCGCCCAAGTCCATGAGCACGTCTGCCCAGCCGTAGCGTCTCCGCCGCGTCCGTTTGCACGCCGCACGTCTCCGCCGGCCATGTCTCCGCTCTCCGCTGCCAGTCGAAGTCCGTCCACAAGCCACGCCGCCGTCCGCGTGCCCGTCTGCGAGTCCAAGCCCACGACCATGCAACCGTGAGCAGCCGCCCATCTGCCCGTGCAAAGCCACGCTGTCCGCTGCTGCCTCCTCTCCGTCGCCGTTCGTGAGCAACCCCCAGCCGCGTGTCCGCATCCGCCAGCGAGCAGCGTCTGCCCAGCTGCTTGTCACCGTCATTCAGACCGGGATGTCCGGAAACAAGGAAGCATCGGAATGAGAAGAGATATCGGACGACGCTGGATGGACGCGGGATTGTGTGATAGAGTTTTTGAGTTTGATTTTTGAGATGGGGATGATTGTAAAAAATCAGATAAGGAGATCGGATTGAGATGAGGAAATCACCGTGCTTTCCACACGGACCCGACACGGTATTTGTCATCTATAAATACCTCGGTGATTCTCTTCTGAAAAAAAAAGAATTTTTGGGGAGGTTCCACCTGCTGTCCGTAGTTCCACCTGTTGCTGTGACAGAGAGTCAGAGTCGGATAAAAAGGGAGAAAGGGACCCTTGTTCCCTTGCTTTTATTTTATTTTCTCTGTACCCCAATCTTTTATGGAATAAATATTTATTTACTTTATATTAATCAATGTTTATTTATTTTTATTTTAGTTATGCTGGAGTCATGTTGGATTAGCGTTTAAGGTAAGTCGTTGTGAATTAATTTTGACTGACCTATACCTAAGGGACGGGCCGTGATCCACGGGTACGGGCCGTACTCTTGAGATAGGTCATATCTGAATTATTTCCATAAATTTATTATTTGCATCTATTTTTTTTGCATTAGTTTTAGTTTATTTTAAATCAAAAAAAAATCCTTTTTCAAGATAACCCCAAAGTCTATGTGGGATCGACCCTTACTCCCGCTATTCTACCCTTTAGAGTAGTGGAATTAAGGTTCTAAATCGGTGCATTACGACACGCATCAGTCATACACCAAGGTTGTAAGAAGAGTGGTTTTACCTTTAGAACATCCTACAAAAACTTAGTCAGCACTTAAAAATAGTTAGTAATCAAATGCATGCTCCAATATTTTGTTATCATCAAAATCATTTTAAGGGTCAACATTCTTCCCCTTTTTGATGATGACAAAATACTGGGCATGGAAAAACTTTATAGTTATGAGTATATAAACATTTAAACATATCAAAATAACTTGTGTATGACTTTAAATTGATATATATATATATGTATTGAAAAGTATCAGAGCTTATTAACAAAGTATCAAAGCTTTTGAAATATCTCTAATATGTATCAAAGTTGACATTTATCAAAAGCTATAAATGAATTGAAGTATCAGAGAAATAATGTACCGAGTCAAAATGTATCAAGAGTTGCAATTGTATTGAAGAATGTATCAGAGCTTAAGGTAGCAACAAATATCAAAGTTAGCAAGAATGTATCAGAGCTCAGAGTTAGCAAGAATGTATCAGAGCTATTATCAGAGCTATTAGAAGCTAGAGATGAATCAGAGCAAGTTATGATCATAGCAAATTTAAGCAAAAATAGGATAACTCCTCCTGTTTCATTCATTACCATGCACATTTTCAATAAGTTTGCTAGTTTTCCATGCACATACAATTACTACCCCTTTTCGTCATTAATCAAAAAGGGTTTCAAAAGCATATTACTTTCCCTTTTTAAATAGAATAAGAAGATTAATAATATTGTTTGAGATAATTTCACCTTCTCATAGAATTTTTTAAATTGCAATTTCTCATTAAAATTCTATTGAAGTGTTACTCCCCCTTATTAGGTTAATTAAAGAGAACAATAATTGAGATAACAAGATATAACAACAATGAAGCAATGTACACAAGGATTTGCAAATAAACATTTCATTACTTTTGAAAAGAAGTACAATGAATTAAAATGCAACACAAGATACATCCAAAAAGAAATAGTAAAAAGATACATCAACTACTCTTCTTCCTCACTAGAGGAAGAACCAATCTCTAATACAGTGGAGGAGTTTTGGTCTTTAAGGGTTTGAACCTAAGGTTTCGATTTCTAGTTCTGGTTGGGGTCTTAGGTACCTTAGATTTTTGTTTAGGCCTAGATTTGGGTTTTGCCCTAACAGGTACGGGTTCAGTTTTAATGTCAATAGGCAAACTAGGCTTGGCTGTAGGTGGTGCAGGAGGCCGTGAAGCAAGTGGTGTAGGATCAAAAGCAGGAGGTGGTGACTAGGTGGCTCTCTAGAGGCTGATGCTCCTGAAGCCTTGACTATAGATGACAACCTCGATAAGAACACCCAAACTATCTGAAGCTCAGAAGAGATGCCCTGAACCCCCTTCTATAAACATTGAAGTTCAGCAGTCTGCTGGGCACTAAGGGCACCCACTACTCCTCTCATCAGTCCAAAATATGAGCGCAGGTCTCTAATATTTGACTAAACATCATCCTGCAGCTGCTGACGACTCTTAACTGCCTCAACCCTGGAGGTCAGCTCTCCTAGCTATGCTCTGATCTCCTGAAATCATGTATCGACTGTTTGACAAAGCTCGCCAAATATCGAACTAAAAGTACTAGTCAAAGACTCAGAAAGCTTTCTGAGCCACTGAGCAATGAAGGCCTATGAAGCAATCGGTGTAGTAGTGATGCTGAAGGTGCTGATGGAGCAGCTGAAGGTCCTGGTGGAGTCCTAGGACTACCAGGCTATCTCTTTGACTGTCTTTGCTCCTCAGTCTTAACCTCTGTATCATGATCATCATCATCTCAAATAGCAGCAATCTCAGTGTCGGCCAAGTGGTGCTCTACCTGCACATCCTCATCTGAAGATGAGTCAACTACTCTCTGTCCTGACACCCTCTTCAACCAAACTCCCTCAACTAGATGGTAGCCCATCCTCTGAAGAGACTTTACCGAATAGGTGTTAGTATGATGTAGTGGATGTCTATCCTCTCCAGTCAAATCTATGTCGGACTCCTGAAAAAGTAAGGAAATACCATCCTATAGGATAGGCAAGCCTTCACTCTCCCAACTACCTCCCTCATCTGAACCAACATAATGTAGGGAAGATTGAGGGCCTCCCCCTCAATCATGTGCCTCATAAACACCATGTCTTGTTCGCTTACCCAATCAAAGCATCCAGTCCTTGATAAAAAGATCATACTAATCATGTTGTGCAGGAATCTCATTTCTAGTGACAGCATATTAGCCTGCACATTCCCAATACCATCCACATCTCTCTTTCTAGGATAGTTCTTAGGGTTTTGTGCTTGTCTTTTAAGACCAAATGGTTCAGACCATCATTGGGCATATGCAGCACATTACTCAATCTGTCCTCAACAACAATCAACCTTACTCCCTTGACAGTAGATTCAATATGATATTCTCCCAAGGTAAGGTTTTCATAAAAACACCTCACTAGATTAGGATAAGTGAAAGTAACCAATTAGCAAAAATAATTCCATCCTCGATTCTCTATCCAGTCTTCTATCCTCAACCCTAATTCTTCAAGAAATGAAAACACAACTCTCCTTCCACTAGTAACAGGGTGATTTGCCATGGAGATTACCTGTCTAGGTGGAGATGGAGACTCGTTCCTCTATTCTTCCTCCTGTTACTGGCCACAGGTTGACTCCTCTTCTCTTCTCTTCTCTTGGATCTCCTTTCTCTCTGTGTGCTTGATTCAACACCATGAGTTCACTTAGCCACTGCTTTTCTAGGAGCCATTTTCGGTAATCAAAGGCGGGAAAGAGGGTTGATGGAATCAAGGGAAGGTGGAGTAGAGAAGGAGTGGTCCCTAGTTGGAATGGAAGGTTCTATTCCTTAGATAGGGTTTAAAAGAAAGACTGTGCCATAGTTAGGGTCTTACAAATTGTATATAAAAATATGTATCCCGACATTCAAGTCGACTCAGCTAGAGCCTTGCCTACTTAAGTCGGCACGAGCAAAAACTCTCAAAAAGGTTTTAAAACTCTCTAACAAGGTTTCTAATGATAGTAGCACACTAGGTAAGGTGGTCATTGTCCTTAAATTAATGTAGGAGATCTTCTAGATAATTTTTCTTAATTTAGAAGAAATTAGATCAGAAATTCTAAAAAGGGTCACATAATCCTAATTCTCCTCTAATCATTTGAAATATTTCTTCATTAAGTGGCTTAGTAAAGATGTCACAAGTTGGTTTTCTGTTGGAATGAATTCAAGTTCAATTTCTTCATTTTGTACATGATCCGTAATAAAGTGATGTCTAATTTCTATATGTTTTGTTATTGAATGTTGAATTGGATTTTTTGTCAGATTAATAGCACTTGTGTTATCACATTTGATAGAGATTTTTGTTAGAATAACACCAAAGTCTTCTAGTTGTTGCTTAATCCAAAGCACTTGTGCATATCAACTATCTGCAGCCACGTACTCTGTCTCAGCGGTGGACAGTGCTACAGAGTTTTATTTTTATAATACCATGAGATTAAGTTCAACCCTAGAACTGGCAAGTACCGTTAGTACTTTTTCTATCAATTTTATATTCACCATAATCATTATTAGAAAATCTAATTAAATTCAATGAAGATTGCTTAGAATACCATAGACCAAGATTACTTGTTTCTTTTAGATGTTTAATGATTCTTTTAATAGCAAGTATAAGTGATTCTTTAGGGTTTGATTAAAATCTAGCACATATACATACACTAAACAAGATATCAGTTCTACTAGCAGTTAAATACAACAGAGATCCAATCATATCTCAATAAAGCTTTTTGATCAATGTTGTCGCCATCTTCATCTTTATCTAATATGTAGAAGGGGCTCATGGATGTGTTCATTTCTTTGGATGACTCCATACCAAACTTCTTAACGATCTCCTTGATGTACTTTGCTTGGTTGATAAAAATTTCTTCCTTTGTTTGCTTAATTTGGAGTCCAAGGAAGTAGGTTAGTTCACCCATCAAGCTCATTTCAAATTCACTCTACATTAACTCAGCAAATTTTCTACATAGATCCTCATTAGTTGCACCAAAAATAATGTCATCTACATAAATCTGTATAACTAACATATCATTATATTTCTTTATAATAAATAATATTGTATCTACATTGTCTCTTACAAAATCATTTTCAAGTAAGAACTTGCTCAATCTATCATACCATGCTCTAGGTGCCTGTTTTAATCCATATAATGCTTTATTAAGTTTAAAAATATGATTTGGAAGAGCATGATTTTCAAAACCTGGTGGTTGTTCTACAAAAACTTTTTCAAAAATAAATTCATTCAAAAATGCACTTTTTACATCCATTTAAAATAATTTGAAATTCATATAGCAAGCAAATGCAAGTAATAATCTAATGGATTCTAATCTTGCTACGGGTGCATAAGTTTCATCAAAATCTATTCCTTCTTCTTGATTATAATCTTTAGCAACTAATCTTACTTTATTTCTAATTACTTTTCCTTGTTCATCCAACTTATTCCAATAAATCCATTTAGTTCCTATTACAGGATGATCTGAGGGTCAGTTCACTAAGGTCCATGCATTATTTCTTTCAAATTGGTTAAGTTCTTCGTACATGGCCATCATCCAATTAAGATCATTTTCGACTTCTTCTATGCTATGTGGTTCTACTTGTGAAACAAATGCTAGATAGTCATGTGCTTCTCTAAGTGATGACCTGGTCCTAACACCTTGTGAGGGATTACCTATAATCAAATCTCTAGGCTGTGAAGTTACATACCTTCATTCTCTTGGTAGATCACCATGATCTTTACTTACTATTTCTTCTCCTTCTTGAGTTGGTTTGTCTTTCAAGCTCATGTCTTCTATTGCTTGATCAAGTGTACCTGCATCATTGTCTATACACTCTTCTTTTCTAGAAGGTGAAGGATTAGATTCATCAAAAATAACATAAATAGATTCTTCTACTATTAATGTCCTTTTGTTAAAAACTTTATAAGCTTTGATATTAATTGAATATTCCAAAAATATAGCTTCATCAGATTTAGCATCAAATTTTCCTAGATTATCCATTCCATTATTTAACACAAAGTATTTACAACCAAATACATGAAAATAATAAATGTTTGGTTTTTTGTCATTCCAAAGTTCATAGGGGGTTTTCTTCAAAATCGGTCTTATCAAAATATGGTTCAAAATATAGCAAGTAGTGTTCATAGCTTCTGCCCAAAAGTATCTCGGGAAGATTGCCTTCATATAACATTATTCGGGGCATCTCTTCCAATGTCCTATTCTTCCTCTCTACAACACGATTTTGCTGTGGTGTCTTAGGAGCGGATAAGTTGTGATCAATGCCATGCTCAGTGCAGTAATCATCAAAATACTGATTTTCAAATTCTATACCCTGATCACTCCTAATAGAAATAACTGAAAGGTTTTTTTGGTTTGAAACGTTCTTGTGAAATTTTTGAAAAACTTTGAAAGCTTCATCTTGGTGTAATAAATAAGACCCAAGTAAATATCAAAAATCATCTACTATCACAAGTCTGTATTTCATACCACCTAGGCTTGTGGTCCTAGTTAGTCCAAATAGGGTCATGTGTAATAGTTCTAGTGGTCTAGAAGTAGAAATCATATTTTTTGATTTAAAACTCTCCCTAGTTTGTTTACCTAATTGGCATGCATCACAAACATGTTCAAAATCAACTTTGAATTTTTGTAAACCTCTAACTAGATTTTTGGAAATCATTTTAGATATAGTATACATGCTAGCATGACCTAATCTCTTATGCTAAAGTAAGCTAGACTCCTTGGTTTTAGCATTCATTGTGACAAGACTTGTACTACTAGACATAGCTAAATCATTTAAATCTACCATATATATGTTTCCAAGTCTATGTCCAATGAGCTTAGTGCTAGAATCAAGTGAGTTAGTTATAATGCACATTGAAGATTCAAAGACAACCTTGAAGCTTCTATCACATAATTAACTAATACTTAATAAATTATGTTTCAATTTGTCAACTAACAATACATTTTCAATAAATGTGGAAGGGATAATTCTGATCTTACCGATGCCAATTATCTTCCCCTTACCATTGTCACCAACAGTGACCATTCCTCCATCTTTCATCTCTAGGGTGATGAATTATTCTTTATCACCCGTCATATGTCTTGAACAACACTGTATAGATACCATCTTTTCATTGTGTTATGGGCTGCAAGATATTCCTATAAAATAATCATGTAGTTCTTTACCCAAGCTTTCTTGGGTCCTTGCCAGTTAGTAGGAGTGGTTCCTTTGGAAACCCAAATCTTTCTAATCTTACTTCTAACATTTCTTTCAAAATTGCATTCAAATGCTTTATGACCAACCCTATTGCATGAATAACAAACAACTCTTGATGCATATGTTGAAGCTCTAGAAACAATAGATTTATTTATTAAAAATTTTGATGCATAAAATTTAGTTGCTAAAAACTTTGGTGCAAAAGATTTTGAAGGTATAAATTTTATAGCTGAAACTTCATTTGTATGTAGAGGATTAAAATCAATTCCAGCCTTATTACTTGAATCTCTTTGATCTTTTAAAATTAACTCAAGCTTGTTTGAACTCAATGTTAACTTTTCAACCAATGGCTTGAACTTTTTAACTTCCTTTTGCAAGCTAACATTTTCTTCATGCAAAGCTTTATTTTTCTCAAGATAATCATTCTTCTCTATTTGTAACACTTCGAGTTTTTTAGAAAAGCCATTCAAATCTTTTTACAAAATTTTATTCTTTTCTGAAATTTCTTCTTTTTCTTTTATTAAAGCATCATTGTTATTTTTCAAAGCTTTAATTTTGAGATTGGCCTTTTTGTATTCAGATAATAATTCATGAAATGCAGTATTTAATTCTTCAAAAGTAAATTCATCATGAGGTTCGGGAGACATTACCTCATCTTCAAGACCCATTAGGCATATGTTCGCTGTTTTTGTGGTCTCTTCTTCTTTATTTGAAGTTGACTCCTCGCTGTCGCTCCAAGTTGCAACCATTTCTTTCTTCTTCTTCTTCTTATATGCTTTCTTCAAGTTTGGACAATCTGATCGGTAGTGCCCTGGTTTCTTGCATTCGTAGCAAATATGCATTGCTTTTTATCCTTTTCTTTTTCTTTTTCCTTGTCTTTACTATATTCCCCTTTTCTGTGAAACTTCTTCTAGTATCTTCCCTTTTTCTTGCCCATAAACTTCTTGAATCTCCTCACTATGAGTGCAATATCATCTTCTAGTTCATCTTCAGAAGAGGAGCTTTCTTCATTAATTTCTTCTTCTTGTTTTTCAACTCTGCAGTAGCTTTGAAGGCAATTGACTTCTTTTTCTTGATGTCATCTTCATTTCTATGCTGTATAATGAGCTCATGTGTAATCAGGGAACCCAGTAGTTCATACAGAGGTAATGTGTTGAGATCCTTGGCCTCTTGAATTGCAGTCACTTTCGGGTCCCATTTATCTAGAAATGATCTCAAAACCTTTTGCACAAGATCTGCATTGGAGTATATCCTACCAAGACTCTTTAAACCATTAATAATATATGTAAAACATGAGAACATGACAGGTATAGTCTCATTTGGTTCCATCTTAAACAGTTCATAGCTATGTGCAAGAAGATTAATTTTAGATATTTTTACTTGAGAAGTTCCTTCATGGGTTACCTCAAGTTTATCCCAAATTTTATTAGCTGAATTGCAAGTAGAAATTTGGTTAAACTCGTTTGCATCCAAAGCACAATATAATAGATTCATAGCTTTGGCATTTAGCTCATCCATTTTCATGTCGTGTTCATCCCATTCCTCTTCAGGTTTTGGAATGTCCACACCATCAACCTTCTTCGTGGGTGTATAAGGTCCTGTTAGAATCATTTTCCATAATTAAAAGTCTACTGCTTGAATGTAGATTTTCATTCGAGCTTTCCAATAGGTGTAGTTAGTGCCTGTGAATAGTGAAGGTCTATTTATGGATTGGCCTTTGACCAAAAAGGTACTCATGGGATTTTCCATTAATCTTTACTCTAAATAAATTCAGAGTCACTACTTTGATACCAGTTATTGCCTAGGTGGCTTACCCAAGAGGGGAGGTGAATTGGATTTTTAAAATTTTTTTCAAATATGTGCTCCTTTTAAACTAACATAGTGTGGTGAGTGATATGAACCAAATATAGAATGCAGAAGTAATTAAAGAGCACAAACAAATAAGCACAAACACAAGCAATTTTAGAGTGGTTCGGGAGCAACTTCGCTTTTACGTCCACTATCCAAGATACCACTTGAGATTTTCACTATATTCATCCTTGCAATATAGCCAGATTATTTTCACGGGCTCACAATCCAAAATCCAAACTTGATTTTATTCTGCGCTCACCAAAAACCCAAACTTGATTTTATCTTGGGCTCACCAAAAATCTAACATAATGTTAGTTTTTACCGGGCTCACTAACAATCTACTCTTGGTTTTAAAAGGCTCACTAATAACCTATACAAACCCCAAGTTATAGCCCCTGCTATACTTGAAACAAACTCAAATAAAGAGTATGAAAACAAAGCAACTCTATGACAAACTAATCGTTGTCGAATGGTTGCAGTTGTAGCTTTTGAGAAGCCCTCTTGATTGCTCTTTGAATGCTCTTCAAGGCTTCTAGCTTCTTCAATAAATGACTCAAGAAATCATATAGAAGTTAGGTGTGGTCTTGAGTGTTCTTTTCAAGAACTCATTAATTTCTCATTCCTCTCTCCAAAAGTGATTCAAAACCCTTATAAATAGTCCCTTTAATTAATTTTAGGTGGATATAACTGTTGTATACCATTAGGATTCAAAATATGACCGTTGGAGACCATTTTGGATTCAAAAAGAGTGTTCTGGAACTAGTCGTTACAAACCTAGAATTGGACTTCAAGTTGGCTCGGATGCTTCGAGTCAGCTCGAATTCTTAAACAGGTTAAAACATTACACTGCTCGAGTCAGCTCTTCTTCTTCGAGTCGGCTCGATTGGCTGGTTCTTTAGAATTGAAAACATATAAACTCTATAAAAGTTGGCTCATCTATACTTGAGTCGGATCGATTGTCTGTCTGAGAAATCTTCACTCTGGATGAGTCGGCTCGACTTTCCTCAAGTCGGCTCAAGTTCTCAAAACTTCAAAAGTTGAACCGTGCCCGAGTCGGCTCGTCTCTCGAGTTGGCTTAAATGTTTGCATGCTAGAAAATTAAGTACTGTGCCAAACTTCGAGTCGGCTCTCCTGCTTTTAGTCGGCTCTTGCGACTTAGGTCCAAAATAGTTCAAACTTCTCTAGATTCCTTCCAGAAACATCCAATCAACTCTAAATGCTTTCCAACTTCATCAAGGCTAAATCTAAGAGATTTAAACATGAAAAATATATAGAGATAGCCCATTTTCATAAATACATAAAAGACTTTTCTATGGGCTTTTCATTACATAATACATTTCAGCAAAATAAGCTCATCATACACCAAGGTTGCAGGAAGAGTGGTTTTACCATTAGAATGTCCTACAAAAACTTAGTCAAAAATAGTTAGTAATCAAATGCATGCTCAAATGTTTCGTTATCATCAAAATCATTCCAGGGGTCAACGTTAATTAAGTTTATTGGGACCTAATTAGGTTATGTTCAAATTATTATAATAGGCTAAACCAAATTTAATATGGATTAGGGTCTATTTTGACCAAGTCAAAATTAAGAAACCCCCTACCTAGTGCCCACTTATTGTTGCCCAGGTGGCTTTCCCAAGAGGGGGGTGAATTAAAAATTTAAAAAATTCAGGCAATAATGTACTCTTTGAAAAACTCTTATAAGTGTTAAGTGCTATGATAGGAAAATAGAATGCAGAAGCATAATCAAATAAGAAAGGCACAACACAAACATAAGCAAATTATAGTGGTTCAGAGCAATCCAACTCCTTCATCCACTATCCAAGATTACCACTTGGGATTTATACTATATCCCCCACTGGAATATAGTCAGATTGTTTTTACAGGCTCATAATCCAAACCTCTACACTTTGGTTTTTAAACCAGGCTCACCAAAGAAGCCCAACTTGGTTTTACCAGGATCACCAAGAACCCAACTTGGTTTTAACACAGGCTAACCAAGAACCTATTTGGTTTTTAAACCGGGCTCACCAATAATCCAACAATTCAATAAAAGAATTGTAAAGAAAAGCAATAGAATGACAAACAATTTTTTGTCGAATGGTTGCCGATGCAGCTCAAGAAAAGCCCACTTCAATGCACTTTAATGCCTTCTATAGCTTCTTTACTAAGTGCTTCAAGCTTCAAATGAGAGTTGGTGAAGGCTTGAAGGCTATCTTGATTGCTCTTAGAGCTCTCTTGCTTGTTGGCTTGGTTGGATATTCAATAATGCATTAACTTGTACTTCTCTCAGATGATTTTAGTCATTGTAGACCATTGGGATGTGACATTTAACCATTGGAGCACTTTTTGGATTCAAATTTCAAGTTCTCGAACTAGCCGTTATAAGTTTGAAATCGACCTTCAAGTCAACTCGGATTACTCAAGTCGGCTCGGATCCTCAAAGTAGTTCTTGTTGAGTTGACTCTCTTCAATCTAGTCAGCTCGTTTATACAGTGTACTGAATCCTCACTCTGTAAGGGCTCGCCTTGATTCTAGTTGACTCAGATCCTCAGGCCTTCAAAATAAAGTTTGGAAGAGTCGGCTCATTCTTTTTAGAGTCGGCTCGATTGGCTGTAGTTCTCAGATCTCTTTTTCTAGGCTCTGGAGGAGTCGGCTCGATTCTCTGAATAGTTAGCTTGAATGTCTGACCAAATGATAGAGTCGGCTCGGACTACCTTTGGGTCGGCTCACTTATCTGATTTAGGAAATGGTACTCTAGACGAGTCGGCTCGGGTCCCTTAGAGTCGGCTTAGATATCACGTACCATGTACTAGAGTCGGCTCTCTTCTCTTCGAGTCAGCTCGGATGAGTTCTTCAGTGAGTTTTCAATTCTTCTCCAGAATTCATCCAGCAAGGCTTCAAGCTTTCAAGATATCTTCAACCTTTTCTTACAACAACTCAAAGTAATTTTAAGCTTGAAATAACCTAGAAGTAACTGATTTGATTGATAGTTTTTCTTTGGGTTCTTCTTTACAATATTCAATTACAATAAAACTCAAGACAAGAAATAGAAATGTAGAAGTTGAAATTGAGCAAAGAGTTCATCCTACAAGAACTTGTAAAACACTTGAAGAGTTGTTAGTAAAACAAACAATACAAGAAATAGGGCCATTTCCGAGGGAAAAAGGAAAAAATCCATCAAAAATTTATATTTTTGATAGATTTCCAACGGAAACATGGTCAATGGAAAAACTATCCTCGAAAAGTTTTTTCAAGGGATTTTTTTGAGGGAATTTATTTTCCGAGGGAATTTCTGATGGAATTTTTTCCTTGGAAATTTTAAACAGATTTTTCGAAAGAAAATCTCCAAGGGAACATCTCCGAGGGATTTTTTGAGAGAACATCTCGAGAAAAAAATTTTGAGAAATTTTTTGAGGAAAAATTTTCGAGGGATTTTCCGAGAAAAAATTTCCAAGGGATTTTTCGAGGAAAAATTTCCGAGGGATTTTCCTAGGGATTTTTCAAGGGATTTTTCTAGGAATAATTTTTGAGGGGTTTTTCGAGGGATTTTTCTATGAATAATTTTTGAGAGATTTTTTGAGGAAATATCTCCGAGGAATTTTTTGAGATATCCAAACTTTTATATATGAAGCCAAGTTTTCAAGATGCTGATTGAGTTCCAGCAAATCCCTCTGAGATATCCCTGATGATATACATAACTATCATACATAACTATCGAGGAAGCTAATCATCCATAAACAAGTAGGTGCCATATTTCTAAAGCAATGCCAACCAAAGTTGAAAACCAAAGGATAGCCTATCTGAACATGCAAAAGACATGCAAAGGTCGCATTGATTGATTGAAAGGTCAAAAAGAGAATGATGTTTAAGGAGGATCATACCATCTAGCATTGGATTCTATAAATTAGTACACCTTTAAAGGCAAGACAAAAAATAAATTCCTCTGAAAATCAAAGAAAATAGGTTACTTCTCTAAAATATATATATATATTGCAATTATGTCTGTAACATCAATCATCTAAAGTTTTGTCTAGCCCATTGACAAGACCGTCAAGATTTCGAAAAAACCATATGATCTATTAACAGAATATTGAATAAAGACATTTCATATTATCCATGTTAAATGGAATGATAAAATGCTAGACCAACGTGAGTCAACTATTGTAGTATTCAACACAACAACAACCATGCTTCATGAAGAGTAGCATTTTGCATCATCCAATGTGTCTGTAGTCACCTTAACAAAAATATAGTATGCATCCTGATATCTAGAGAGTGACTTGAGAAACCATCACTTTGTATCCATTTTCAGTAGCACATGAAAACTGTTATTCAGATCCATCATGTTTGCATCATATCTGAATAGCCAAAAGAGAACATGCTCAATAAGAGAAAGTTATTTATATTCAAGACAGAATACTTGATGTGTGAATAGATATGCATACTACCTTACCAATCATTTGGCTGAAGCATACTAGCCACATGTTTGAAATGCACCATAGTCTCTTGAAACTCGGCTCCAAGATAGCCACTGGTAGCGCGGAACCGGTTGTCCAGAAGCAAGTGATATGCAACAGTTGCCTAATACCATTTGTAAATTCAATCATGATTCCATAAACGAGTTACAATTTATGGACTTTTAGTTTTCAGAAATACCTCATTTTATGCTCTATAATAAAGAGATTCAACCAAGTGTGTTGCCCAGAGAGCAACCCAAGAGGGGGGGTAAATTGGGTCTCTAAAAAATTTAAAGCTAAGCTTGATAATATAAGTAGCAAACTTCACAAGACAAGATATGCAATTCAATTCAACAAGGTACTAAGATTTAAATGCAATGCTCTAAAGTAATAGTACAGCAAAAATTAAAAGAAATAAGCAAGAATGTAAAGAACAAGGAGGGAGAGAACAAGCAATCACAAACACAACAAGCTATAGTGATTTGGTGCCAACAATGCACCTACATCCACTCCCCAAGATCTTCTTAGGAATTCACTATAATTAAACGATTATAGCCGATTAGTTTTCTGGGCTCACTAATCAAAACCTGACTTGTTTTACAAGGCTCACAAGTCACAACCTCACTTGGTTTTCCGGGCTAACCAAGAACCTAATTGGTTTTCACAAGGCTAACCAAAAACCTTCCTTGGTTTTCCGGGCTAACCAAGAACCTTAGTGATTTTGTGGGCTAACTACCAATCTAATTGGTTTTCAAGGCTTACCAATAACCTCACTTGGTTTTTCAATAGGCTAACCAATAACTTTTACAAGATATAAGGTAGAGAAATAAAGAATCAATGTAAGCTTTCAATAATAAAGCAAATAAGTCGATGTAGCTCAATGTAGTGTTGCTTTGCTCTTATTAAAGCCTTTTGAATGCCCAAGATTGAATGATCTTCAATGCTCTTGGTGGCTTTGAATACTTGGAGGCTTCCTTTAGCTTGTGAGTGGTTGAACCTTGAATGAATAGAAGTTAAGGCTCTTCTCTCTTCTTTTCTCTCTAAACTCTTTAAGGATATTCAATACATACATTCTTGATTTGATTTGGAGCCTTAATATACCTTCCCAAGCCCTCAAAACTGAAATATAGCTGTTACACTTGAAAAACTAGCTGTTGGGGGCATTTGGGATGAGTTCTATTTTTGAAAAAACTAGCCGTTACTATTGCCAGAACTCCATGTGTCGACACTTCCTCTTCATGTGTCGACACATAATATCGACACATGTTCTTCTTCAGTCGACACAAGTTCAAACTGCTCCATTCAGATTCTTTGAAAAAATCAGTTGAGTCGACACATTCTCAGTTGAGTCGACACCTTGAGTCGACACCTTGTATCCATGTGTTGACACATCAACTGTTCCTTCAACTTCTGCAAGTTCTGTGGCTTGAAAGTCTCAGGCGATGTGTTGATCCATGTGTTGACACCTTGAGTCGACACATAAAGTCTATGTGTCGACACTTGATCTATGCCATTTGAAACTTTGTAGCGTACCGGCCTGAGTCAACACTTCTTCTTAATGTGTCGACACATCATGTCATGTGTCGACACCTTGAGTCGACGATTCATTGAAAAATTGCAGAAATTGCTGAACTTGTGCTGGAACATGTTTCCATTTGCCTTAGTCATCCATTCAACAATTTCTTTGAGTGTCCAAGTCTTGTTTTAAGCAATCATTTCATTCAACCTTTGTTCTTCAACATAAATGTGCTTCTTCAAATTTTATGAGCATCCTTTCAATGAAAACACACTTAAAGCAAATCATTAGTCCTCAAATTATACTTAACTATTTTGCTTATCATCAAAATCAATTAGTGGAGTCAACAAAGCGCTTCTTGTCAAAATATATTTTGACTACCTCTTGAAGAATATCCTCATCAATCTACAGGAGCGACCACATGGAAAGAGAACTATTATGCAAGGGTATATATAACAAATATAAATCAGAGACCAAATTAAGTAAAAAACCCATATTAAACGGTCCTCAGGTAACCAAAAGTAAAAGGATTTATAGCTATGCCATGGAAAAGATACTGTGAAAATCTACCTTCTATAAAATGCTATAGAATTCACCAATAATGCCCTTGAAAAGCAATAAATGATGATATATGATCAAAAGATTAAAACATGTAGCATAAATATAATGCTAAAAGCCTCAGAATCTATGATTATTCACAAGCAAAAGGCTTCTCAACAGAAACCGAGTTATGCACTACAATAAGATAAAATCTGAGCTGGAGGATTATAATATGTTGTCTTCTATATGATTATCAAGTATGATGAGAATGAACATGCCTTTTTAGCTTGTTGCATTGTATCAGGTGGAGGCACAGCTAAATAGCGAGGAAGATGAGCTTGGAACAATGGGTGTTCATGAATCTCACGAATTGTCATCCGCTTCATAGGATCAACAACAAGCATCCTGGGAATCAAATCCCTTGCTAAAGCAGACAAATGGCTAGGAAGAGTATATATCCCACCCTAAGACAAATGTATAACCTTGTTCAGAAGGATGATAAGTTTTAGATATGTAGGGAATATATAATTAAAGGTCGCACAGATAGATCATTTCAATGGTACATGAAGTATGCAACAAATATAAAACCATCTCTAACCACTGAAACTCCAAATAGAGCCATGAAGCTGAAGGCAACTCCCACTGTGAACCAAACATGCAGAAATCTGTTGAATAAAAAATTGTGCAATCAGTAAAATCAATAGGCCAAGTTCTAAATGACAATGTAAACTACTCAAAAACTACATGTGAGAGAATATGATAGCAAAAAGTAAACATAAGTAGAAAGAATAAATTGTTAATTAAATTAGGTAATGTAATGTCAAACAGCTTAATGAATAGACATAATAAAGTTGGTAGACAACTGATAAAAGTAATTACTTCAAAGCATTTACCTTCTCACAATGAAATAAAGGCATCCTAGTTTTTGGTAGAATAGGGACCATCCTCCTCCTCATGATCATCATCATCGTCATCGTCATCGTCATTAGAATCATCATCATTTGTAGAGGTAGCAACTGGAGATGGTGCTGGAACTGTAGATGAAAATTGTGCTAAGATAGATGGATTCACCTTCATCTTCTCCATCATAAGGTGCATGAACTCCTCGGTATGGGAAACATGAGCAGATAACTCACTGTTTTAAGCTACTAATTGACTGTTTTGATTAGCTAACTCCTCATTTTGAGCAAAAACAGTCTCAAACATACTATAAATCTTTTCCTGCTCCTGAATCCACTCCTCGGGGACTCGTGAGGATGTGCGGCCGGAAGATGAGGAGCCTATCAATAAGTTAGCTTGTGATCCAAGTCCATAAATCCACCCCTTATTCACTCCAACTGTCTCTTTCCATACATGTTTCATGGATGGCTAAGGCTGCTATGTGATGATTCTATCCCATCCTTCCTAGTTGAGCTCTGACTTGATTACACCTCTTGCCACTTCTGTGCAAAATTAGTCTGTAAAAGATATTAGATATAATTAGTTAAACATATAAATAGTATAAATATGTAAATTAAAATAGAATTTTTTGAATACTTACATATGCTGTCTCTGCCTTCTTATTCATCCATTGATTGCCATCCTTTTTCTTTTGATGGGTGTGTCTGAAGAGCTCATCTAATGTAGGTGCTTGGTTCAACTTCTGCATCTAAATTTCATAACACAAACAACATTAGTAACTTTAAAAAAAAGTTATATGAAATAAGAATGGAATATATATAAAGAAAAGGATATTTGGCATGGATTCTGAAATAGAATCTTGGATGTTCAGATCTAAAATGTATTTTGGATGAATGACACTACTAGATGTTCATTTCATTCTACTAATTCTACTGCTTACTAAGAGGAAGAAAGAATAAGGTATTAAATGCACATTAATCCAGATGATTATTTTAGTTATATATAATAGATGTGAAGTTGATGAAAAATATATATGCATTAATAATAAATAAAAAAATAAATTAATACCAATCTTGTCGCATGGTCATTAATGCAAATAGAACCACTAGTATGAAGTGGAAAGCCTAATCCACCGCAATCAGATGCACAATTCTTCTTATTTTTCTGACTGCTGGCTTTGAACTCGTCACTATCCCAATATTTTCACAGCTCTTGCCATACACCCTCCCCAATCTAATATGGCTTGCGATCATGATTTTCATAAGCCTCGTTAAAAATATCTGCAAGATGACTTGAACCACGATGCTCCCAATTCCTTCGAATATGATGCTCATCTTCTGGATCCCATTGAAATTTTTTTTAGAAAAAGAAAAAAAGAAAAAAAATCAATATCAACAAAATATATAGATACTTTAAATCAAGTATAAATAAATAAAAATACTTGATAAACTTAAAAATATTCTTGCCTCAAACTCATGAAACCACATGTCTCGTGTCCTCTTTTGAATCTTCTTCCATGAAGAGTAAGGACCGTCAAACTTGCTCTTAAGTATTTCAACCAAAGCATGGGTCACCATATGGTTATCATTAAAACTGTAAATATTAACAATGGTCAAACAATCACGTATATTTATTTTAATGAAATAAAATAGTGTATTTAATTAAGTATTATATAGTTTTACCTATAACCACTTGGAATTAATGGTGTCCTCTTTGATATCTGTGTGTGCATGCCCTCTTGGCTAGAAGTTGTAGTGGTAAAAGTGTGCACAGGTTGGATAGGTGGTGACTGCCCAAGTGGGACCATAATGTTGGGAGAGGAAGAACTGTAAATAGGGCTAGGTGTGTGTGGCATAGTATTTGGATATGAAAAATTTAGTGATGGATATATAGGAAATGATGGTGGAATAGTAGAGGAAGAGGGTGGATTAGTGAAAGTGGTGGGAATGGAAGGTGGAATGGAACCAGAATATGGTGGTTGAGTTGTAAAAGTCCCTGAGATTATAGTAGGGAGATGTGGTGGAATAGGAGGAAAAGGAGATGGCATTGTAGGTAGATGTGGTGGAATAGAAGGAAAAGGAGATGGCATGGTTGAAGAAGGTGGTGTAATAGGAAAAGAAGATGGTGTAACGGTGACAGAAGGTGACGATGAAGCATCTGGGGGGCCATGGTGGTTGAGGATAGTATTGGTAAATCTATAATGGTTGTGGTAGTTGTGCGAGTCTTCTTTAATCGAGTAGCAGTTAACTTTTCCTATCCCTTCCCAACTCGGTCTGACTTCTGTAGATGCACAATAATGTAAATGTAAAACAAAACAAATATCAAATATATTAAATAAGCATATATACAAACAAGTTATCAAATATTAAAAAAAAAGAGTAAAGAAATTATCCATAAGCATAAATATTAAACCGTAATTGCTCTTCATTATCCTCCTTGTCATCTTCATGTATTTCATTACTTTCTAAATCATCTTCATCAGTTAAATATTCTTCTTCTTCCTCTTCTTCTTCTTCTTCCTCTTCTTTTTCTTCCTCTTCTTCTTCAACTTCCTCTTCATCTTCCTTTTCTTCATCATCAATAGTGCCTTCAAGATATGCATCAACCTCCTCAAATAATCCCTCACTATCTCATAAATTTTCAATGGCCTCATTATCATCTATTGCATTGACTCAAGACATCTCATCATCTTGAAAAGCAAGCTCTAAAGTGTGATCATTATCTACTTGACCTCTCGATCTTGTCTTGATGACCACCCACCAATCTACCTTATCTCTTATCGTTCTAGGATAAGGTAAATAATATACTTGTACCACATGTTTAGGAAGAATGAATGGATCAAACTTTGGATACCTTCTATGATGTCGAATCTCAATAATATCGTACTGTTTATACACTTTCATCCCCTGATTTATGATAGGATCAAACCATTCACAATAAAATAGCACCACCATTTTATCACTTTGTCCTTGATACTGTAACTCCACCACTTCCTTAAGAATACCATAGAAATCACTTTCATTATCACCATATTCTCTGCCCTTAACACACACTCCACTATTGTTTGTTTTTTTGCCCTTACTATATGCATGTGTGTGGAATTTGAATCCACCAATGAGATACATGGGCCAGGTTTTTACCACTCTCATGGGACCTCAGGCTAAGTCATTCAAGTGTTGATTTTGTATCTACTATATGGATTGTGTACCTAATTATAAATTACAAAAATAATGTATTAGACTTATGTTTCATATGAACAAATAATTTTGATTTGGACAAGAAGTTAAAGCTTACATAATCTTTGAACCATGATGCAAACGAAGCCTCAATCCGTGCATCTATTTGAGTATCACTAAGACATCCAGGTGTGGAAGCATGCACATACTGCACAAACATGCTAAAATACCATATTGTATTAGTTTTATTGCATTCATTAATTCAGTATAAAGTTCGTTCTAGAGTTAAGGAGGATGCGATACTCACTCAAGATATGGCTTCACTTCATCACAATTTAATAATATATGTAATGTTGCAATAGTAAGCTCCTTATCAGTCAAATACTGAGTTCTACACTGACCAGATAAGTGACCAAACTGACTGAATATTGAAAGAGTTGGTTGGCACCTTATTGCATACTCTTCCCTACTATCATTTTGATTAGCCCCAATGCCTGTAGTATGTACATGAGTCTCAAAATAATACGAACAAAAGTAAGATGTCTCCTATGCTAAGTATGCCTCACATATAGAGCCTTTAACATGAGCTTTATTCTTAACTATTTTTTTCAACTTGTTAAGAAACCTAAGAACATAGCATTGTACGTTAGCACATGTGATATAAAAGAGTATATGGTTAAAGATTTGAAACAAATATAGAAATATTCTTTTTAACCTTTCAAAAGGATACATCCATCTATATTGAACAGGTCCACCAACTCGTGCTTCATATGGTAGGTGAACAAGTAAATGTTTCATTGAGTCAAAGAAACTAGATGGAAATATACGTTCCAACTTACACAAGATAATAGCGATATTGTGTTCCATTTGTACCAAATCCTCCTCCCGCAGCATAGTTGAGCATAAGTCTTTAAAGAATATATTCAACTCAGTAAGAGGTTTCCATATTGGTTCTGGTAATGCAATAAATGCAGTGGGCAACAAACACTCCATAAATACATGGCAATCATGACTCTTCATTCCAAATAACTTGCCTTCATTCATGTCTACACATCTACCTAGATTTGAAGCATATCCATCAGACATTTTCAATCCTCTTACCCATTCACAAACAACTCTTTTTTGGTCTAATGTAAAGCTGAAATTTGCTATTGGTTTCATCACCTTCCCATTAGGTAACTCATAGAGTTCCAAATCTTGCCACCTACAATACTCTTTCAAGTCCATTCTTGCTTTAACATTATCCTTTGTCTTATTTTTTACATCCATAACAGTATTAAGGATATTATTAAACACATTTTTTTCTATATGCATGACATTTAAGTTGTATCAGATTAAATTCATCTTCCAATATGGTAATTCCCAGAATATGATCTGCTTAGTCTAATTATGAGTTTCTCCACAGCCATGAAATTTACAAGGACCTGTTTCAGTTATTTTGGGATATCCATGAACTTTTTTCCATACTTGGTCCCCTATTAATCTGAGAGGAGGCTCTGATCTATCAATTTTGTTTTTTCGAAAGGCATCCTTATTTCTTCTGAACACATGATCAAAAGGTAAGAGCTGACGATGACAATCAAACCATGTATTTTTACCCCCATACTCCAAGCAGAAAGCTTTTGTCCTCTCCATACAATAAGGACATGCTAATTTTCTAGCTGTGCTCCATCCCGATAACATGCCATGTATCGGAAAATCATTAATTGTCCATATTAAAGGAGCCTTCATGAAAAAATTTTGCTTCCTTGAAATGTCATAAGTAACTACACCCTCATTCCACAGAACTTTTAATTCATCTATCAATGGTTGCAAATATACATATATCCTGATTTTTGGATTATGCAGTCCAGGAATGAGCAAGGTTAAAAACATATATGAAGCAGTTATACACATATCAGGAGGTAAATTATAAGGCGTAACAATTACTGGCCAACAGGAGTATGGTGAAGCAGATAGACTGTATGAAGTAAAGCCATCAATGCATAATCCAAGTCTAACATTTCTTGGCTTTAATACAAACTCGGGATATGTACAGTCAAAATATTTCCATGCTTCTTCATCTGATGGGTGGCACAAAATAACTTATTTCCATCTATTCTCATAATGCCATCTCATGTGTCCAGCCAATCTGTTCGAGGCATAAAGTCTCTTAAATCTAGGGATAAGTGGCAAATAATGCATCCTCTTGTAAGGTACTTGACTATAATTCATACTTCTCATCCTACCTGGTTTGTATCGAGGATGACCACAAAACTTGCAATCAATTAAAGACTCGTCATCCTTGTAATACAACATACACCCATTAAAGCAACAATCTATATTTTTAGCAGATAGGCCAATCTTTTAAACTAATTTCTTTGTCTTATAGAAGTCGGAAGGTATTAGATTACCAGGGGGCTTATCTCTTTCATAAGCCCCACAAATTGATTAAAAAAATGTTGAGATATATTGTTATCAGACTTGATGCTCATCATTCTAACCGTAACTGATAACTCTGAGTGATTAGTACAACTTGGCCAGAGCGGCTGTTGTGCTGCATGCAACATCTCGTAAAATTTTTCAGACTCTTTATTTGGAGGCTCCTCCATATAATTTAGAGTATCACTATTCTGATAAGCATCCATATTACTATTATAAACATCTTCAAAATTTGGACCAGCAGCATCAAAAACCATGACTTTGTATCTACTGGTTTGCTCATTATTGACCAATTGACCACAACTAGAAGCACTAAATTGAGCAGTACTTGAACCAATAAATTGCATTTGATCAACACCATAATTCATAATTGGTTTAATTTTTCCATGTTTTGTCCAATGCCAGTAGTCAGGTTTGACACCTTTTTTATAAAGATGTACCTTCACTTCCTCTACAGTTAAGTACTTTGTATTTTTGCACTTAAAACAAAGGCACCTAATTTTTTTTCTCATTCAAAAATATAGGTTGTCGGCATGCAAAGTGAATAAACATCTCTACCCCCATTAGAAACTCATCTGTATAACCCTTTCAGTCCGGTAAAAGTCTATTATACATCCAACTATGATAATGATGAATGTCCATAATAACGAAGCTTTAGAGTATTTCCTTGATAATCAACATAAAATTATAAACAATTGATGCATGTTAATCTTGAGTTTTTATGCATGTACTATATATACAAATGCATGTTAACCATTATTGGAGTAAATAATGAGTAAAGTGGCATAGATACCAATTTCATTTTTGTTCTGTAGAATACATGGATGACGAATATAAATAATAAAAGTTGATCAAAAAATTAAAAGAAAAAGGCAGTAAATAGGGTACGCATAAATTTTGCCTTACTTATATATGAACCCATTTAAAATATTCCTACATAAGAGTTCTTAAAGCACATGTTAAAGATTCAAGATTATAAGCATAAATCTTGAAAAAGAAATTAAAAAAATGTATTATTACCTTTATATTCTCTCCTGACGAAAAAGTTACAAAACCAAACTCACGGCAATGACCACCGAAATGTTCTTATTATTCACAAAGTCATTTAAAGTAAGAAATGTGATTAAAATATGTTTATAGGCAAGCATGTTAAGTAAAACCATATAAGTAAAATCACTTATTCCCATTATTCCTGCTATTCCAACCTTATTCCTCCTCTATTCTAGACTTATTCCTGTCATCTTCATCCTAAATCTAGTCAGATTGAAAGCCCAGAACACCCGTCCACCACCCACAGCCCACCAAGCTCCCTCTGCCATCGCCGCCACTCTCCGGTCTGGATCTCACTGGAGACATCCCCGTCCGCTGCCTCCCATGCCACCCATCTCTCCCCTGTTCACGGAAAGGAGACAATGGCAAACCGACTCCAGTGAACCCATCGAACCCACCTCTCCCCTGTTCACGGAAGGGAGATAGTGGCAAATTGACTCCGACGAACCCATCGGACCCATCTCTCCCCTATTCACGAAAGAAGACCATGGGTTCGCCACTGTCTCCTCCAACTTTGGCGAACCCATCATCGTCCGTCCACCTTCTCTCCCTGTCGCATTCTCTCCCTGCCACCGAGCCCCATCTACCATGTTCGGTAGATGAGAGATTCAAAGAAAAAAAATGTAGATTAAGGAGAAGAGGGATTCAAAGAAGTATCTTAAGAGTGGAAGGAGAAGATGGAATGAACGAAAAGAGGGAAGCCTGGTGAAGATAGAATTCGTTGGAACGAAGAGGGAAGCCCGACGGTCTAATATTGGAGATGGACGGTGGGCGGGGGAGGTTAAGGGGTTTTAAATGTTATTAATTTATAAGAAAGGTTTTATATAGGTTAAATATTTGTTTAATAAATTTATAATAAAAAAATGAATTTTAATGGTTATGATAGTAGGTAGGCTTTTCGAAGTTTCTAAGTTCAATTCATGCTATCTACTATTTTATATAAAAAATATCAGAATAATATTTTTTTGAATAATTTTTTAATATTTTTCTTGGGCCTTTCTTTCTAGTTTTTCTATATTCATTAAAATAAACAAGAAGGCAAACTAGTGTAAGATATGTTCCAACATTATTTTGATCATTGACCAAAGGCTAACTCATTTTTCTTTCTCAATAGGATCAGGTAATACATCTAAGGAGAGAAAAGAAGTGCTTTATTTATTTTTTTTTTGTACCTTTCAATCCCTATCATGGACTCTATTTATAGGCCCAAAAATTAGATGTTTGGGCCAATCCAATGACTAGATTATTAACATCTAATAGATAAAAAATATTAATTTGGTGATGAATGTCTAACGGTAGAAATATTAATGTTAAGCAATGGCTAATAAAAACAATCAAATCGACGGTTAAAAGAAGAAAATGATCAAAATTAAAAGCAGAAAGAATAAAATATTCACCGCACCATGTTACGCCCGTGAGCATGATTTGCATTTGCACGCATGCTAGCCGACCCTAGCGGCATGCACATGGAAAATGGTCCAAAACATGACAAAATCCAAGAAAAAAGTTTTCATTATAAACAAATTCTCAATTTTACTCCTATCTAATATATGAATAATTAAACAAGGATGGAGAGAATTTAGAGGGTATTAGATGGAGGGATTTGATATAGAAAATTTTGAGTTTTCCCTCCAAAATACTAACAATATCTACATGAAATGTAATATATATGAAGTCTCATGTTTTGAATTTATTGGTGTTCTTCTTCCTCATAAATCTGAGATAATATATATCTCTAGTCCGAAAGCAACAAAGTGGTAGGTTGCATCTATTTCACATTTACTACTGAATATTATTGTATCCAATATACTCAAAACAAGACGCACAACATTAACTCCATTAAAAACTCAAAGAGGTTTGTACCTCTGTTATATGGCTCAGTTTTGAAGGGCATAAAGAACTCAACAAATTCTTTGTACCCTCTGTATTAATCTTAAACGGAAATTTACTAACATTGCTAACATATTCTATTTATAGAAAAAAATTATTTATTAAAATTCTCGTCATAAAGTATTTGCCTAGAGGAAGAAAAATAATACAACGAGGTTTATGTAGAAATGGAGCAAGATCGCACCAAAAAAAATAGTATTTGTTTTATTTTATTAATAAAATATGTAATCGATACTGGCAGGAACACACCTGCAGCGAGTTTTGCATGATTTTAAGAGAGAGAAGCTAAGATATCTTAGAGAGAGAAGGAATCCATTGAAACAGGAAGACCAAGTGCGTACGAGCGTATAAACGGACTTTTGATAAATCTAATCGAATAATCAAATTTTCGAAACCATTTTTATGTGAAGAAAAATATAATAACAAAAAAAATTGGTGGAGAAATTGCTAATGATATACTCCAGTAATTAGTTAGCGTGGGCTGTGTTATTATAGAAAGTAGTCAAATGCCGGATATCTAGAGAATCTAATAAATGGAGAATTTTTAACAAATAAATAGAAACCTATGTAGGAAAAAAAACAAAAGAGAGAGAGGCAAAATAATAAATACCTTAGAGATCGGACTAAGCCTAATTTGGAATCAGCGAAATGGAGATGGTGGAAATGGACGGGTGTCGGTATGGAGGGAAGGATGTGGGCGGAGATGCTCAGCGGGCCGCAGAAGCATGGATGGAGCCATGCGGATGCACAAACCGTTGATGTGAGATGATTTGGAACTGTGGCAAAGTCGGTGGGGTGGTAGTGGCACTATGGTTTGATCGAAACTATTTTTTTTTGGTATTTTGATCGGAGATGGGGGAAGGCTGGAAGGGGGGTGAGAGGCCGGGAGGGAGTGGGAGAGGCCAGGAGGGGATGGGGTGGAGGAGCCGAGCCCGAGCCTGCCAGTCTGTGGAAATAAAAAAGAAAATAGTTGATCATTAATTGACTTACCTGAATGATGATCGAAGGAACCGATCGAGGAAGAAGAACGGTGGAGGCATGGAGTTGCCATTGCTACCACCACCATCACCATCATTCCCGTCGACCGCCACTTGATCACCGATCTGATTCCGAGAGGAAGTGGTAGCCGAAGGAGGATGAGAGGGAAGCCCCACGGTCAAACAGAGATGGGCGATGGGCATGGAAGTTTAAGGGGTTTTAGATTTTATTAATTTATAAGAAAGGTTTTATATAGATTAAATATTTTTTTAAAAACTTATAATAAAAAAAATTGGATCTTAATGGTTATGATAGTAGGTAGGCTTTTCAAAGATTCTAGGTTCACTTCTTGCTATTTACTATTATAAAATTATTTTACAAAAAATATTAGAACAATATTTTTTTTTGAATAATTTTTTAATATTTTTCTTAGGCTGAGCATTTTTTTCCAGTTTTTTTATGTTCAGTATTTTTCGAGAAAATTTTTTTTCTCAGAAAATTTCCACTAAGAGTTCATTTATAAAGAATAAATCCATAGGAAAATCAATCACAAAAAAAATTCCGAGGGATTTTGTGAAGGATTTTTTATTTGAAATTTTTTTTACTAAGAACCAAATTATTATGAAAAGATCTCTTAAAAAATCTCTAACAAAAATAATTTATGAGGGATTTTCCAAGAAATTTTTTTTCTTGGAAAATTTCTATTAAGAGCTCATTTATAAGGAATAAATCTCTCGGAAAATTCTTCATAAAAAATTTTTTTTTGAGGGTTTTTGTGAGGGATTTTTTTATTTGAAAATTTTTACCAAATTATCATGAAAAGATCTCTCAGAAAATCTCTGACAAAAATAATTTCTGAAAGATTTTGCAAAGAATTTTTGTATTAAAAATTTTTTTACTAAGAACTAAATTATGTTAAAAAGATCTCTCAGAAAATTCCTCGTAAAAATAATTTGTGAGGGATTTTCGAGAAAACTTTTTTCCTCGGAAAATCTCTACTAATAGCTTATTTATAAGGAATAAATCCCTTGGAAAATCTCTCATAAAAAAAATTTTCGAGGGATTTTGCGAGAGATTTTTTATTGAAAATTTTTTTACTAAGAACCAAATTATCATGAAAAGATTTCTCAGAAAATCTCTCGCAAAAATAATTTCTGAGAGATTTTGGAAGAAGTTTTTTTATTGGAAATTTTTTTACTAAGAACCAAATTATGATGAAAAGATCCCTCACAAAATCCCTCGCAAAAATAATTTACGAGGGATTTTTCGAGAAAATTTCTACTAAGAGCTCATTTATAAGGAATAAATTCCTCAGAAAATCCCTCACAAAAAATAAATTCTGAGGGATTTTGTGAAGAATTTTTTTATTTAAAATTTTTTACTAAGAATCAAATTATCTTGAAAAGATCCCTTAGAAAATCTCTCGCAAAAATTATTTTCGAGAGATTTTGCAAGGAATTTTTTTATTAAAAATTTTTTACTAAGAACCAAATTGTGATAAAAAGATCCCTCTTAAAATCCCTCTCAAAAATAATTTGTGAGAGATTTTTTGAGAAAATTTTTTTCCTCGGAAAAGTTCTACTAAGAGCTCATTTATAAGGGATAAGTCCCTCGAGAAATCCCTCACAAAAAAAATTTCCGAGGGATTTTGTGAGGGATTTCTTTTCCTCAAAAAAAATTTTACAATTAATTTTTTTTTATCAAAAGATCCCTCAGAATTGCGAGGAATTTTTTTTTCTTGGTAAAATCCCTCAGTAAAGCACCATTTTCTAGTAGTGAAATGCATGCTCCAATGTTTTGTTATCATCAAAATCACTTATAGGGTCAACACTTATTTATTCCCTAAAATTTATCCATGCAATCATGGGATTTGCATGAAGTTTTCTCATGCTAAAAGGATTTCATGCCCTCCCCTTTCTCTTGGATTGATAAGAAATAGATTAGGTATGAATTTAAATAAGTTTTGAATTTAAATGGGTGGAGTTTGATTAGAAATTGAACTCCTAGTCCAAATAAAATTCTATCTCCTTATCCTAATCCTTTTACCATGCCAATTTTAATTTAAATTGCAGGGATTGTGTCTAAACATAAGAAGTTTTTTAACCTAAAAAATAGAGAAAGAAATATGAAAAAAATTAGGAGTGGGCTTGAGAAACAATCCTGGGTGTGAAGGCTTCTTAGGTTCTTAGTGCTAGATTTTCTAAGGAGAGGAAAAAAAGAAAATAAAAAGGGATTTTTTAGATTTTATTTTTTCTCCACCTTTAGTCCTCTTTGTCATCAAATTCTTTATCTTCTTAGAGGGTTCATGAAGATCCAAAAAAAATTTATTTTAGCCATCCTACAGCCTTTCGCATAGTTCTAGCAGTTCTGGAAGGTTGATCACATCGAAGCTTCGTGTGGACGATTCATAAAGGCAAACATCCTATGTGGTTATGAAGAAACATGAAGAGCCCTTATCATATGCCATCAATAGTAGCATTCATCTATTGAAAAACTTAGGCTATTTCATACATGCATTTCAAAAATTTTGAAATATAAACATAGCATAAACTAAAAGATTAAACTATTTAATCTACTCATGCATTAGAACATTTCTATAAATAGCCTGCATAGTATCATGATATGATAATATGCTTATAAGGACAAGCTAAAATATAAAATAATAATAAACTATTTTGCATAGATCATAGCTATGTGATACTATACCTTCACAAGAGGACAATGATTGTTGCTGTAGAAAGGTCTAAGAATGTACACTCTACAAGCCACACAGCAATCTAACCTCTATAGGTGATCCATATAGGAATGCTATCCTAACCAATCCTCTCAGAGTGCTAGCTACTCTGGAACCTCAATAGTTAATCTTCCTTCTTTTTTCTGGACATCGAGACACCCCTAGAGTTGAAGAAGAACCTGTAGGTGAATAGAGTATGTGATGTGGGACAATATGCAAAAACTAAATTACTGATTATTAAATTAATTAACTAAGATTAACAGTGATTAATTTCTTTTTGGATTTTTCAGATTAAAGACTCAAAGCAATCAAAATAAATAAGACTAGCCAACTAGTATATGCCCGCAATATTGAACAAACAAATCTAGTTAGGAAAAAAGGATTTGGTAATTAAGAAATCACCTTAAACTAGGGTTCTACTTCTCAAAGGATCATAAAATAAAGAGTTAGAGAAGGTTTTTATTTTACCAACAAAGAGTATAACCCTCTTGTTGTAGGTTTGAGATTGGACTCTCTAAGATCTTGCGACTGGACTTCCAAATGGTCGATCTTCGGGCTCCGATTTTCAACTCAACTGGTTCCAAGGCAAATAACACCGTCACTTCCGATCTCGATCACCTGCAATCAGTCACAAATGCTCACAAGAGTCAGGTTAAAGGAGTGGAAGGAAGAATAAAAATTGAAAGGAAAAAAGTTGGAAGGGGAAGAAGATGGAAGTGGTGGCTAGGGTTTCTGATGGTGGAATAAATAAGGCCTCACACCCTATGATGCTCCGAATAACAAAGAAAATAGGGCCTCACACCCCGCGATGCTCTCAAAGAACAAAGGAATTTGGGAGAAACTCTCACTTTTATTTCATGAATTTAATTGAATAAATACAAAGGGGTGATGGTGATATTTATAGACCATCTACAAGTAGAGAAAGGGCAAGAACTCCATTGATTGTTTCCCTTGGACATCAAAGACTATGGAATCCTTCCTTTGGCATCTTGGAGTCTTGGATTTGAGGTGTTCTTGAACTCCCTTCATGTTGGGCGACAACAAAAGATAGGCTTCTTCAAAGTGGGTGACAACATGGTATCTTCATCCATTTTGGGCACCAAGATGTGGATGGGTGATGTGTGATGATGAGTGGCCAAGATTGTTTTTTGTATGGCCATGAGAGGTGGACTCTAGAGTATGAATGATGAGGGCTCTTGCATGTTAGAGGACTCTCCAATCTGGATTAGAAAAACCTCAAGAGTTCTTATGGGATTCTTGAGTTTTTGGATCTTGATTGCCTTGAACTCTTGAAGTAAGAAATCCCTTGAATCTTCTCCTTGATGAGCATCCACTTGGATTAGAAGTCTCTTGTGATGGCTTGGCTGACTCTTCTTGGATATGGTGACAAAAAAATGAGAAGGATGAGCGACCAAAAATCCTTCTTGGCGCTAGCTATGGCTTGGACTCCTCCTCTACTCCTCTTAAAATGTGATAACTTATCTTTCATATGGCCAACCAAGTGGGATGGATGAAGTGGCGTGTGACATGGTGAAGTGGCTTAGGCATCCTTGACTTGATGATGTGGCACATGAAGAATTGGCATGTATTATTGGTGGCACCAAGAATTGGTTAGGTTGGCACATGGTGGGTTGGGTTGGTACATGGGTCACATAGGTCTTGACTTGGGTCCCCTTTTGTATTATAGGACTCAATGACTCAACTGGCTAACTAAACCAACTAATTACAAGGACTCAATTGTAACTAATTTAAAATCCAACTTGATCAATTGGAACCCAATTTGATAAAAAGGCATAATCTCAAAACAAAAATGCTCAAGCTGGTAAATAAGATTTGGGATTAAACCCAACTAGGCCAAATAACAGAATTTAAAAAATAACTAAGCCCTATATTGAAATTAGGATTTTAAAATTGGGGCTTAGGGTTTATTTATGAGTGATTTGGGGCTTGGGCTTAGGGCTTCATTCACAGGTGATCTACAGGGATGTGGGTTCGACCTGTCTATTTCTTTTGATCCTAGTATCCGCACCAATTCTTCCACGGTGGGAGGAACTTGACCTTGTCGAGTATGGGTCAACTCAGTTATGATAATGCTCTAGTAAGTTGGGATCAATCCTTTACAAATCCTCTCTGGTGATCCAAGAATCATCAGTCTCGGGTCATCCTTGTCAACGAACTAGATATCGCTGATAGTCTTTGCTCTGAGTAGCTGTTGAACCCTGAAGTGATTTTAATGATAACAAAACATTGGAGCATATATTTGGTTATCTAACAACTCTTCGAATGATTGATAAGTTTTTGTAGGATGACTACTTTGACATATTTTTTTAATCATACATCCTTTATTAATTTGTGTTGAGTTGTAAGTAGAATCTTGTAAAGAAGAACCTAACAAAAAATTCCTCATTGAAATCAAATATAAAGGGTTGCTTCTACTAGGTTTCAAGCTTCAATTTTTCTTAATTATGTTGTAAGAAGATCTGAAGGAAGCCTTCAAATCTTGACATGTGAGTTCTGGATATTTGGAATTGGCCTGAGTGTAGGTCCAATCTCGAGCCGACTGGATGGAGGAACCAGCTGACTCTGGCACTAGCACAAGAAAGAAGATCTATGGCGCGCCAACCGAGCTGACTGGCACCAAGTCCCAACCGACTCGTCCAGAACTTGGTTGAGAATGTTCTAAGAATCTCAGGGATTCGAGCCGACTAGATTTTAACCTAGCCGACTCATCCAGAATGTAGTTGAAAATATTATGAGAATCTCAAGGATTCGAGCCGACTAGATTTCAGCCTTGCCGACTCATCCAGAGTGAACCATTTTCTCAACTATGGAACCTAGCCGACTGGTGTTCAACCCAACCGACCCGAACCTGATCTGAGCCGACTCGAAGAATGTCCAAGCCGACTGGAATGACGGGGTCACTTCCAACGACTAGTTCCAGATTTTTGAGTTTGAATTCCAAAAGTGCTCCAACGGTAACCTGTCACTTTTCAATGGTCTACAACGTTCAAAATTAAGGGAAAGCAATTGAAGTCTCTATAAATGAGGTATGAGAACATCCTAAGAGAGACTAATGAGTTATTAAGCATTTATTGAACATTTATTGAAGTAAGGAGAAAGATAGCACTTGAGCTTTGAAGTCAGTCTTCAAGCCTTCACCAACTCTTATCAGAAGCTTGAAGCATCTTTTGAGGAAAGAAAAGAAGCCATTAAAGTACATTGAAGAGTGTTCAATTGAGCTTCACTCGAGCTGCATCGACAACCACTAGACAACCTAGTTTGTCATTTATATTACTTTTTATTCTACTCTTAGAATATTTGGATTATTGGTGAGCCCGGTTGTAAAAACCAAATAGGTTTCTTTGGTGAGCCTACTGAAAACCAAAGTGTAGAGGTTCTAGGTAAGCTTGTGAAAACCTAGTGTGGGTTTCTTTGGTGAGCCCGATTTGAAAACCAAAGTGTAGAGGTTTGGATTGTGAGCCTGTAAAACAATCCGATTGTATTCCGGTTTGGGGGATATAGTGGAAATCCCGAATGGTGAACTTGGGTAGTGGACGTAGGAGCTGGGTTGCTCCGAACCACTATAAACTTGCCTTGTTTGTGTTGTGCTTTACTTATTTTTTAGCTTTCGCATCTAATTCTGATTAACACAACACTCCACCACTAAAAGGAATTATTTGTGCACATATTTGCAAGAAATTTTATAATTTCCAATTCATCCCCCTCTTGGAAAAAGCCAGGTGGGCAACAGCTGGCATCAGAGCAGTGTCTCTGATTACTTGAGCAAAGATTGATGGCTCATCCCATGAGTACATCCTTGGTCGAAGGCTAGTCAACAAATAGACCTCCACTATTCACAGGCACTAATTACTCTTATTGGAAAGAACGAATGAAAATTTACATTCAAGCTGTAGATTTTCAATTATGGAAGGTCATCTTAAAAGGGCCACACATTCCCACGATCAAAGTTGATGGCGTGGATATCCCTAAGCCTGAAGAGGATTGGGATGATCATGACATGAAAATGAAAGAATTGAATGCCAAAGCAATGAATTTATTATACTGTGCTTTGGATGCAAATGAGTTCAACCGAATTTTCACTTGCTCTTCAGCAAAGAAAATCTGGGACAAACTCGAAGTGACCCATGAGGGAACTTCCCAAGTGAAAATCTCAAAGATAAATCTTTTAGTTCACAACTATGAACTGTTTAAAATGGAACCTTCTGAAATAATTTCTGCCATGTTCTCCAGATTTATAGATATTATTAATGATTTAAAAAGTCTTGGCAGGGTATACTCAAATGCTGATCTAGTTCAGAAGATACTTCATTCTTTACCTGACAAGTGGGATCCCAAAGTCATAGCAATCCAGGAGGCCAAAGATCTCAACACACTACTACTGGATGAATTACTGGGATTACTCATCACCCACGAGCTGACTATGCAACACAGAACTGACGACGAATAGAAGTAAAAGAAGATTATATCCTTCAGAGCTACTGCCGAATCAAAAAGGGATGATGAAGAGTCTAAAGAAGAAAGCGCCTCCTCCAATGATGACCTAGAAGACGATGATATCGCAATGGTTATAAGGAGATTCAGAAAATTCATGGGAAGGAAGAAAGGAAGATTCAACCGGAAATTTCATAGGAAGGATTATGGAAAAGAAAAGGAAAAGGACAGAGAGAAAGATAAAGAAGTAGTCCCCACATGCTATGAATGCAAGAAGCAGGGGCACATTCGTCCAGACTGTCTTCTAATGAAGAAATCCTTCAGACAGAAAAAGAAAAAGAAAGCGATGGTTACTACATAGAGCAATAGTGAAGAATCATCTTCATCTGAAGAAGAAGAGACCACCAAGACTGCAAATCTGTATTCAATGGATCTCAAAAATGAGGTAACATCCCCTAGTAATTACACTGAATTTACATTTGATGAATTAAATTCTGCATTTTATGATCTATTATCTAAATTTAAGAAAGTTGGAGTAAAGATAAAAATTGAAAAATATGAATGACTCTTTACTCAAATAGAAAAATAAAATTTCAGAAAATAACCTTTTATTGCAAAAAGAACTGCATGACTTTTCTGAAAGAAATAAAAAACTGAAACATGAAAATCTTTTATCTGAAAAGAAAATAAGGATTTACTTATTAAAAATATTGAACTGAAAAATGAGGTTACAAAACTCAAGCCATTAGTTAAAAAACTTACTTTATCGTCAAATAAGCTTGATTTAATTTTAAAAGAACAACGAATTTCAGGAAATAAAGCTGGAATCGGTTTTAAAATGTCTATTATGAAGGGAATTTCAGCAACTACTTTTGTGAAATCTAAAGCACCTATTCAAAATATTTTATCTCAAAAAGTCTTGGCTGTACCAAAAACTATTTCAACTTCAAAGTCTTTATTGTATGTTCTTAAGAACTTGAGCAAAAATATTTATATTTCAAAAGGTTCAAAATATGCATCAATTGCATCAACTTTTAGAACTTCTAATTCTACACCTATTAAAAATTCTAAAGTTGTATGCTATGTTTGCAAAAGAATAGGACATAAAGCTTTTGATTGCAATAATTCTAGAAATGTCCATAAGAATGTAAGAAAAATTTGGGTTCCCAAAGGAACCACCTCTGCTGACCTGCAAGGACCCAAGGTAGCTTGGGTACCTAAAAGAATTTAATGATTATTTTGCAGAAATTTCTTGTAGCCCAAAGATTGAAGAAAAGGTGGTACTTAGATAGTGGCTGCTCAAGACATATGATGAGTGACAAGGACCAGTTTATCATCCTTGAAATGAAAGAAGGAGGCATGGTCACCTTTGGAGACAATGGCAAAGGGAGAATAATCGGTATTGATAAGATCAAAATAACTCCCTTCACTTTTATTGAAAATAGTTTGCTAGTAGACAAGTTGAAGCATAATCTCTTAAGCATAAGTCAATTGTGTGATAAAGGTTTCAAGGTTATCTTTGAATCTTCTATGTGCATAGTAACTAACTCTTTAAAATAAGTTCATTGGACATAGACTTGGGAATATCATGTGGTAGATCTTATTGATATTGCCATGTCAAGTAGCCCAAGTCTAGTTGCAATGAATGCTAAGACCAAAGAGTCATGTTTACTATGGCATAGACGACTAGGTCATGCTATCATGCATACTATTGCCAAATTGATTTCTAAAGATCTTGTTAGAGGCATGCCTAAGTTTAAAGTTGATTTAAATCATGTTCGTGATGCATGCCAAATAGGTAAACAAACCAGGGGGAGTTTTAAATCAAAAAATATAGTTTCTACAACAAGACCACTTGAACTACTTCACATGGACCTTTTCGGACCTACTAGGACTACAAGCCTAAGAGGTATGAAATATGCTCTTGTGATAGTAGATGATTTTTCAAGATTTACTTGGATTTTATTTATTGCTTCGAAAGATGAAACTTTTCATGTCTTTGGAAAATTTCATAAAAAGGTTTCAAATCAAAAGAACTTATCTTTAATTTCAATTAGAAGTGATCATGGAACTGAATTTGAAAATTAATTTTTTGAAGATTATTATACAGAATTTGGCATTGATCACAACTTCTTTGCTCCTAGAACACCTCAACAAAATGGTGTTGTGGAGAGGAAAAATAGGACATTGGAAGAAATGGCTCGCACAATGTTGTGCGAAGGCAATCTTCCAAAGTACTTTTGGGCAGAAGTGGTGAACACTGCATGCTATATTTTAAACCACGTTTTGATCCATCCTATTTTAAATAAAATTCCCTATGAGCTTTGGAATGATAGAAAACCCAATATCAATTATTTTCATGTGTTTGGATGCAAATGCTTTATGCATAACAATGGAAAAGATAATTTAGGAAAATTTGATTCTAAAGCTGATGATGCAATTTTCCTAGGTTATTCATTACATAGAAAAGCATATCGGGTTTTTAATAAAAGGACTCTTACTGTTGAAGAGTCAATACATGTTGTATTTATTGAAACTAACCCAACACCTTCTAGACAAGAAGAGTGCATAGATAATGATGCAGGTACATTACAAAAAGGAATGGAGGACTTGAGCATTCAAGATAAAGACACTCAAGATGGAGAAGAAACGGTAAGTAAGGATCACACCGATCTACCAAGGGACTGGAGGTATGTTACATCTCACCCTAAAGAATTAATCATAGGAGATCTTTCACATGGTATTAGGACTAGGTCTGCACATAAGGATGTACATGATTACCTAGCTTTTGTATCACAAATAGAATCCCAAAGCCTAGAAGAAGCTGAGACTGACCCAAACTGGATGATGGAATGCATGAAGAATTAAACCAGTTTGAAAGGAATAGGGTATGGACACTTGTAGATAGACCTACTGACCATCCAATAATAGGAACCAAATGGATCTATAGGAATAAATTAGATGAACGGGGAAACATAATAAGAAACAAAGCTAGATTAGTGGCTAAGGGATATAACCAAGAAGAAGGTATTGATTTTGATGAAACTTATGCACCAGTAACAAGACTAGAAGCCATTAGATTACTACTTGCATTTGCTTGCTACATGAATTTCAAACTTTTTCAAATGGATGTAAAGAGTGCATTTCTTAATAGTTTTATCTCTGAACAAGTTTTTGTGGAACAACCACCAGGTTTTGAAAATCACACTTTTTCAAACCACGTATTTAAATAGAACAAAGCATTGTATGGTTTGAAACAAGCACCTAGAGCCTGGTATGATAGACTTAGCACTTTCTTGATTGAAAATGATTTTTCAAGAGGAAATGTAGACAAAACCTTATTTATCAAAAAGAAGAATAGTGATATCTTAGTTGTACAAATATATGTTGATGATATCATTTTTGGTGCAACTAACAAATCTCTATGTAAAGAATTTGCTAAGCTTATGCAGGGAGAATTTGAAATGAGCTTGATGGGAGAACTAAACTACTTTCTTGGACTTCAAGTAAAACAAACAAAGGAAGGCATCTTCATCAAGCAAGCCAAATACATCAAAAAAATTATCAAAAAGTTTGGTATGGAGAGTAGCAAATCAATGAGCACACCCATGAGCCCAGCTTGCAGATTGGACAAAGATGAAAATGGATCCAATGTTGACCAAAAGCAATATAGAGGTATGATTGGATCCTTATTGTATTTGACTGCAAGTAGACCTGACATATTATATAGTGTATGTGTATGTGCTAGATTTCAGTTATCACCAAAAGAAATACATATGCTTGCTGTTAAAAGAATAATTAAATATTTGAAAGGAACAAGTAATTTAGGAATTTGGTATTCTAAATATTCTACCTTGAATTTGATTGGATTCTCTGATGCTGACTATGCTGGTTGTAAAATAGATAGAAAAAGCACTAGTGGTACATGCCAATTTCTAGGATTGAATTTAATCTCATGGCACTATAAGAAGCAAAACTCCGTAGCCTTGTCCACAGTTAAGGGCTAAGTACGTGGCTGCTGGTAGTTGTTGTGCTCAAGTGTTATGGATTAAACGACAACTAGAAGAATTTGGTGTATCACAATCTAAACTTTCAATTAAATGTGATAACACAAGTGCTATCAATTTGATAAAGAATCCAATTCAACACTCTAGAACAAGCACATTGAAACTAGACATCATTTTATTAGAGATCATGTTTCAAATGATAATATAGTGCTTGATTTTGTTCCTACTGAAGATCAATTAGCTAACATATTTACTAAGCCACTTAATCAAGATAGATTTGAACTAATTAGGAGTGAATTAGGACTTTGCGATCCTTTTTAAATTCTCTAACCTAATTCCTTCAAATTTAAGGAAACATTATCTAGAGAACCTCTTGATTTTATTCTATATATAGAGCCTTAGAATTCCATAGAAATTCTATCCAAAGTCTCTCTAGTTAATGATTAAGTATTCTAAAAACCAAACTTCTCTGTTCGAGTCGATTGGTTTTTAAACCGAGTCGACTGGATCTTCTGAGTGTTTTGAGCATGTTCTGGCCTAGCCGGCTCGAGCTTTTTCGAGTCGACTAGATTCTCTGAGTGTTTTGGGAGAGTTCTGGCCAAGCCCACTGGAGCCTTTCTAGGGCTTATTCAAGTCGACTGGAATTTTGTGCCTGAGTTTTTTATTTTGAGATATAAACCCCTTTCCGAACCATCTAACCTCTATTTTATCTTCTCTAACGTTTCGTTCCTCTCCTAATCCTACTCCAAAAATTCCTATCTCCCTTCTAAGCTCTCCAATCTCTCTTTTCTTCCTCTTTCCTAGCAATGGCTCCAAAATGTGCTACCGAGAAACGCTCTATTAGGGTTGCTCCGACCATGGAAAGGGAAAGAAGGTCTAAAAGGCGTCAAGAAGAGTCGATTGCCACTGTTCACAATGAGGAACTTATGGAAGAAGCTGCAAGGGATGCTCCAACTATTCCATGTCAAATCCCTTCAATGTCCACAAGACCGGTAACCTCTAGCCGTCGCATTAACTTTGAATTTATTAAGGAGATTGGATTGAAAATCTGTGATTTGATCGAAGATCAAGGTTGGAAAAAGTTTTGCTCCCTAAATGAGAAGACCTATCCCTCTCTTGTTAGAAATTTTTATGAAAATCTGAGATTGGGAACAAATCATGTTGAGTTTACTGTTAAAGGAAAAAGAATTATTGTCAATGAAGAATTTCTATATGGTCTACTGGACATACCTACTGATGGAGTGAAATTCCTAGTGATTGACAATAGAGAAAAGGCTTTAAGAACAATTCTAAACAGAGAAGATGTTAGTGGAATTGGAACAGTTTTTGCTAATACCTTGTCTCTTGAAATGAGATTGCTACATAATTTCATTTGCAGAATATTTTTGCAAAAAACAGGAAGATTTGACTGGGTAAGTGAAAAAGACCTGTGCCTTATGGAATACATCATGGAGAAGACTCCTATAAATCTATCCTACATTATCATCATGCAAATGAAGGAGAGAGTTAGAAAGGCCAAGTCTTGCTTACCATATGGAATGATGCTAACCCTACTGTTTAAGTCTCAAAGAGTGAATTTGGAAGGTGAAGATGGAGTTGAACTGCACCATACAGATGTCTACACCTCCGAATCACTAGAAAGAATGGGTTACATCCAAGTTGAAGGTGTTTGGAGGAAGAAAGGGACAAATGTCAGGGCAATAGGTAGCTCAAGCAGTGAAGAAGAAGAAGAAGAAGATGAAGAACCTGCTGGCACTACTACAGTTGAAGCTGGAACATCCACTGTGCCTGCACCTGAGCCTAAATCACTCACTCCTGAGCCTGCTGCTACTTGTGAGGAGACTGGAGCACCTTTTCCTGAGTTTGATATGCCTGCTGCATAGTTCACTATAGCTGACCTAACTCTACTGGACTACACTCCTACAGCTTCACATCCTCCAATCATCCAAAATCAAATTGAAGAACAAATGAAAACTTTGACTGATACACTGACAGGGACAATCACTTCTCTTTCTGGTGATCTAAAAAAGTCAGTGGATAGTAGACTGAATCAACTAGAAGAACATGTCACGAGTTTACAAGGAAAGGTTGAAGCTATAGAAACTTTAAGATCTGCATCTCAAGTAGAACTCCAACCTATCCTAGATCTTATTTCTTCTAGTTCTGAAGGCATAAAGAATTCAGTTGATGCAACATTAAATGAATATAGAACTGAATTGAATGAAGCCAAATGCACATTGGGAACAATTGCAGAGACTTGACAAATGGCAGATGACTATACAAGAGGCATTGGGATTATCAGATTAGAACTTGGAAAACTTAGAGGATCTGCTGAAGCTTTTGCTAATGTCCAAGCCTCTGAGCTTATATCAATGCAAAAGAAAATTGGTGAAATGAAGGAGGCTGTAAATAAGGTACCTACAAGCCTCAAGGATATGGAACAATAGCTTGGTGCAATCTGGATGGAGATGGTTTCTATCTGTGGCACTGTTAGATCCTTGGAGATCACTGCTAGGACTAGACCTCTTTATGATCCTTCTCCTATTTCCTCTAGGGGTCCTACCACTTCTCACCATCCTAGAGCACCTCCACCTCATGCATCCTCTAGTAGACCTCCAAGACCTGCTTCTTGGTATGGTGCAAGTATACCTATCAATGTACCTAAGGAAGAATCTAATAGTGAGTAGGTCTTTAGTATTTTCAGTACATTTTGGAAACTTTTTGAAGTTTATGTAATGCTTGATGTACTGAGTCTTTTGATGGAAATGCAATGAATATTTTTTTGAATACATATATGTATTTCTTTTATCCTGTTAACACTGTCTATATTTTTTTTTTAAATAGAATTCTCTCTCTAAATTGAGAAAGTGAAATTATCTCAAACAAATCTTGATACATTCTTGATCTCTTTAAAATCTGAGCTTATTTGTTAAACCTTTTTGATTTGATGACAAAAAGGGGGAGAACTATTATACAATAGAGTGAATGAAAGAAGAAACTTAATGAATTGCAATAGAACTGATAAAGTTAATTAGACAAAGGGAGCTTGATGATTTTTGTTGCATATCTTTTTCTGCTAAAAGTGTTCAAATAATTGATAAAGGGGGAGAAATTTTTACATTGATTAGAAATTTTATAAAAAGTGGGAGAAATACATGTTCAATTTGCTTTAATGTTTTATACTCTGCTCTCTACTAATTACATCTAACTGTCAATGCTTAATGTTGCTTAATTCACACTTACACCTTATAGAATTGACCTTGTGTATAACTGTATAGCATACATTGATACTCACTTAAGAATACAGTTAATATTGTGATTTGACAAATAAGTGTAAATGCTTACTATGATATACATCTATACTTGTGAATAGAATAGATTTTTTTCATGTCCAGTGTTTTGTCATCATCAAAAAGGGGGAGATTGTTGAACCCTGAAGTGATTTTGATGATAACAAAACATTAGAGCATATATTTGGTTATCTAACAACTCTTCAAATGATTGACAAGTTTTTGTAGGATGACTACTTTGACATATTTTTTTAATCCTACATCCTTTATTTCTTTGTGTTGAGTTGTAAGTAAGTAGAATCTTGTAAAGAAGAACCCAACAAAAATTTCTCATTGAAATCAAATATAAAGGGTTGCTTCTACTAGGTTTCAAGCTTCAATTTTTCTTAATTGTATTGTAAGAAGATCTGAAGGAAGCCTTCAAAGCTTGACATGTGAGTTCTGGATATTTGGAATTGGTCTGAGTGTAGAACCAATCTCGAGCCGACTGGATGGAGGAACCAGCCGACTCTGGCACTGGCACAAGAAAGAAGATTTATGGCACGCCAACCCAGCCGACTGGCACCAAGTCCAAACCGACTCGTCCAGAACTTGGTTGAGAATGTTCTGAGAATCTCAGGGATCCGAGCCGACAAGATTTCAACCTAGCTGACTCGTCCAGAACTTAGTGAAAATATTCTGAGAATCTCAAGGATCCGAGCCGACTGGAGTTCAGCCTAGCTGACTTGTCCAGAGTGAACCATTTTCTTAACTATGGAACCTAGCCGACTGGTGTTCAACCCAGCCGACCCGAACCTAATCTGAGCCGACTCGAAGAATGTCCGAGCCGACTGGAATGACGGGGTCACTTCCAACGATTAGTTCCAAATTTCTGAGTTTGAATTCCAAAAGTTCTCCAACGGTAACCTGTCACTTCCCAACAGTCTACAATGTTCAAAATTAAGGGAAAGCAGTTGAAGTCTCTATAAATGAGGTATGAGAACATCCTTAGAGAGACTAATGAGTTATTAAGCATTTATTTAACATTTATTGAAGTAAGGAGAAAGAGAGCACTTGAGCTTTGAAATCAGTTTTCAAGCCTTCACCAACTCATATCAGAAGCTTGAAGCATCTTTTTAGGAAAGCAATGAAGCTATTGAAGTGCATTGAAGAGCATTCAATTGAGCTTTACTCGAGCTGCATCGGCAACCATCAGACAACCTAGTTTGTCATTTATGTTGCTTTTTTATTCTACTCTTAGAATATTTGGGTTATTGGTGAGCCCGGTTGTAAAAACCAAATAGGTTTCTTAGGTGAGCCTACTGAAAACCAAAGTGTAGAGGTTCTAGGTGAGCTTGTGAAAACCTAGTGTGGGTTTCTTTGGTGAGCCCGGTTTAAAAATCAAAGTGTAGAGGTTGGGATTGTGAGCCTGTAAAATAATCTGACTGTATTCCCGTTTGGGGGATATAGTGAAAATCCCGAGTGGTAAACTTGGATAGTGGACATAGGAGCTGGGTTGCTCCGAACCACTATAAACTTGCCTTGTTTGTGTTGTGCTTTACTTATTTTTCAGCTTCCGCATCTAATTCTGATTAACACAACACTCTACCACTAAAAGGAATTATTTGTGCACATATTTGCAAGAAATTTTATAATTCCCAATTCACCCACCTCTTGGGAAAAGCCACCTGGACAATAGTAGCGATTATCTTATTATCCAAGATTCGCTCGATCCTGTCTTTCCAGGTTGGCAGTATGGCAGGTGGACATACATGGGTTGGCTCTCTCTCAAGGATTGGATTAGGCCCAAAAGGCTCACTAGGAATCAACATTGGCTCCCTATACTTTATAAGGTCTAAAACATTGAAAGTAGAACTAATACCTAGCTCAGGTGGTAACTCAGGCACGTAAGCATTAGGTCCAATTTTTCTAATTATTTTGCATGGTCCATTACTATGGGCATGTAGCTTTTTCATGGTTCTAGGTGGGAATCGCTCAAGTCGTAGCCTTACCATAACAAAGTCTCCTCCATTGAATTCTTTGAATCTTTTTCTTAAATCAGCCATATATTTATAAGATTCATTGCTTTCATTGATCTTTTTTTTATTTATTTCCTTGTGCAAATCTTTTATTGTGTTTAGCATATGACTATGCAAATATGTAATAGACTCAAATATGCATTCCTAATGAAGGAAATTTATTTATTTATTTATTTATTTATTTATATATTACCTAATGATATGTATGTAAATGACTAATAACAATATTTAATGGACTACAGACTTGACTAAACCCTAAACTACAACTGAGTTTGACCCTTGGTTGGTGGGTGACATGTAGATGAGAATGGTGCATGGACTCCTACTAAATGCCATAGAGACTGCCAAAAATAGGTTGTAAACCTAACAAACTCAATGGACTTATGCAACATGTTAATCTCTACAAAATGTAATATAATGGTCGTTTAAACATGGGAAGCTTCAAGAAAAGGTAGAAAGTAAGAAGTGGATCTGGGGTTAGACTGGAAATAAGAAAAGGGCTCATGGATTAGTCCTAGACTAACGGGGTTGACCTTAAGGATTGGACATTGATTCATACCTACAGGGAATAAAGGGTCCACTTTATGGAAGAATGGGTCAGCAATTTCAAAAAAGATATCTTCAATTGGGATCATAGGGGTAACGTCTTCATGAGGGTACTGGACTAAATAAGTCAAGTCCTCACCAATTTTTTCTGGTTCTTGAATTTTTGGACTAGGCTATATGACTTGAGTCTCTTCTAGTGTTTCCTCAAGTAAAATCTCAGTAGTGACGTTAGGCTCCTCATGGTTCTCTTTTTCTACTTATCCTTCCAGAATAGCTTCAGTCAAGGTATGGTCAGGGTCAACTAATTCTAGGTTGGCTTTAGTCTGGGTGCCTACCGGGTCAGCTAATTCTAGGTCAGCCATTGTATTTCCTCTTGTCTCTCATATTCATCCACTAAGTTCACCTCAGCCTCATACACTTCCACTTCAATGTCATCCTGGTGAACTAATAGGGTAGTAGGAGTAGGTCAGTTAAGAAGAAATTGCTAGGATTTGGGCTAGTTGGGATGGGTCAGCTCGAATTAGGGTTGAGTCAGCTCGAGTGAGAATTGGATCGACTAAAGGACAGTGGGCTAATACTGGTCTCATATCTAGGGATACTAATCCTATGGGATTCAGGCTGACTAAGAAAAACTTGACTAGCACTAAATTGACATCTAGGGGTTATGGGTTCCTTAGGTTCATAGGATATGGGCTCAGATCTATGGGTCATGGATCTGGGTTCGTAGGAGCTGGGTTCAAAGGATTTGGGTGCATAAGAACTAGGTTCATATGATCTGGGTTGGTACTTTTTCCTAAGTTTAAGTTTCATATCACCCCAAGTTGTTATGTGTATGTCTCTTCTTCGTTTGATCATTCTTTCAACATCATCCCAGTAAATTCTAGCTTGGCGTACTAACTTAAGCATAGCAAACTTAAACTTTCTTTCATCAGACACTAGTTCCCTCTCAAAATACAGATCCATAACTTCTTCCCAATCAATATAATACTCAAGATCAAGATCACCACCAAATGTAGGTGCTTCTATCCTAAAGTTCCTAGTGGCTCTCTCATCCTGGTCTATGGAATCATAATTGGGTCTCTTATGGTTAGTCTTCCGGATTGAGTCATGGCGAGGGGCTATCCTAGGGTTGGGAGGTGTAGGACATGGGGTCTCAAGTTTAGGCTTAGTACGGGTCATAGGGGTTCTCTTTAGGTTTTCGAATCGTTCATCCAATAGGTCAAACCTAGTGTTGAGTTGTCCTAACTATTCAGTCATACTCCTTGGTGCAGGACGGGTCGACAAATCCTAGACCTAAGGACCTTAATGAGATTAGTGAAATAATTAATGAAGTAATTAAAGATAAAGACCAGCAGATAATCAATGCAATTAATAATTTAAACTAAGAAATAATCCTAATCAAATCAAGATCTAATCTAGGAATTGACCCGATCGGCATGCACAGTCAAAATATTCAAGATATTGGACCGCTGATTGTTAGAAAACGACCACTAGGTTAGGGCTGTCCAATTTAAATAAAACTAGATCTAATTAAATAAAAGATAATCCAGTAATTGATTAGATCAAGTTATCGAAGTGGTCTCACCTGAAATATGGAATATCATGAATTCTGGAAAAATGAGATCATCTAGAAGTAATCAAAATCCGGACCAGTGGTTCACGAGTGAGATGGATCAGAAGCCGTTGGACCTGAATCACCAAAAATAAGCAATGTCAATCCCAAATCAAACAAAATAAATAAAAGCCAGTAAACCCAATGCTCTGAGATCCATGAGGTAGTTTTAATCTGCTATGAAAATTATGCTTCACATATCTTCGGAACTGCTTTGAGATCCGTGCAGTTCAGAAGTCGGCAGCAAGGTCGTGAATTGCTTTCATGATCATGCTGAGCCTTTCTTCTCCACAGATCCACACTAGAAAAAGTAGAGGAGGTTGGAGGACTTGCGGCCAGATTCGCCAGTGTCGGCGTTGGGCGGCAACAGCAGAACGGATGGTGGTGGTCATGGCGGTTGGTGATGGTGGAGGGGAGGAGGCAGCTATGGATGGCTCCGTTTGGTGGTTCTGCTCATAGATGGGAAAGGAGATGGCCGACGGTGTTGGACCGGAGGGGGATTTTTGCTGAGATCGGCGGTCAGCCTCTGGCGATGCAGTGGCGGCGTTGATTGGAGGGGAAGATGGGAAGCTCGGGTGGGCACTCGGCTGTAGTGATGGCTTGCACAGGTGGAGACAGGGAAGCCATGATCGTCGGAGAAGACGACGACGATGGCATGTTAGGTTGGATTGCGGTCCTGCGACAGCGATGGCTCTTGACGGTGTCGATCGACAGGGAAGGTAGTTTATGGAGGTGGAGATTGACAGGGTTCGTCTGTGGTCGTGCGGTGGCCGTGGAGGGCATGGCAGCAGGTAGGAGTTCCGGCATGAGGCTTCACGTGGAGGTCTGCGACGGAGGGAAGGAGATTCGGTGGCACAGGAAATAGGGGCGATGGCTTGATTCTAGAGCTTGACGTTGATGAGCATCGGTAACCGGAGGTGAGGCTCGGGTGGGAGCTTCGACCGTAGAGGAAGGAGATGGCTTATACGAGGCGATTGGCGATTCGGTCGCATAGCAGTGGCACGGACGGCACGGCGGAGGATGTCGACTTTGTTCACTTCGGTTGAGTCACTTGGAAGAGAAATAGAGGAGGGAAAACATAGAGGAGAGGAGGAGGAGAGAGAGGGAGAACCAAGAAGAGGAGAAGTAGAACCAGGAAGAAAAACGAGCGAGAGTAGGGAAAGAAGAAGAAGGAGAGGGGGGAGGAGTCGGGACACACGCTGACTTTTCTCAAAATAATCTTCGCTATCTTTTATTCGATCATAAAAACATCTTAAATAAGGCAAGCAAACAATCGATAAAAATAAATCCCTAAACATACTCAAAATAATCGGAACTACTAAGAGATTTCGATAACTCTAAACAGAAATAACAACTGATCTCCGATTCGGAGATATCCCAAATCCTATATACACCTATAAAATACATCAAGATTCATGTTGGCTAGCACCGAGATCTGGACTGGACTGCTGGGATCTGGACTGGCTAAAATCTGCTCAATGTCCCCATCATTTCTCCTAGGATGGGGAGATCTCAACTCCGTCGAGTCAGGCTGGAGGTACTCAAATATATTTGGATCAATTTTCTGTAGCTCCTCTTCAGAAATCTAGGAATCCTCTAACTTCGGTCTGCCTCGACAATGAACCAGGTAGCGGTAGTAATTTCGACTCCTCGAAGACTTAATCTACTCGTCCAAAATATGTTTGATCACATCGTGTTTTCCTCTCATTTGGGCTAGTGGGCTCTCAAGAGGAGGGTCACTCTCAAAGGGAGGTGCAAGCTCAAATGAATCACTATGTGTCAATGCTGGTTCTTCGTATTCAATTAGATCCAAAATATTGAAAGTAGAACAATTTCCATAATCAAATGGTAGATCAATAACATATGTATTTAGTCCAATTTTCTTTAAAATTTTGAATAGACCTGCTGATGGAAACTATTCAGCAAAATCCTTAACATGCTGGTGAGAATTTGCTAGTTCTTTATTCATTTGATTACTTATATTAATCAAATTCACTCCTTGTCATTCTTCAACTCTAGCCTCATGGTCATATTCTTCGTAGGCATCAGCTAATCCTAGGTCAGCAATGTAGACTTCCTCTTCAAGGACATTACCTAGATCTTCATGTTCTTCAAGTGCCCCTATATGCAAGGTTCTAGATGGACATTAACTAGCCACATGACCTATTCCGTTACACCTAAAGCAGTGGATCTTAGAGCTACTTCCTCGGGAAGTCTCTCCCATAATCCCTTTTCCTTTTTCATCTCTCTTAATTGGTGGGGTTGTAGACGGGGGTCAACCACCAGGGGCTTGACTCATGTTAGGTTGTGGACCTAAAATTTCTAGTTTAGAAGGTTCAGGTCTATGTGTGATAGACATCCTCTAGAATCTTTCATAGTCCTGGGCTAATTGATATACTTGCTCTAGACTATAAACCTCTCTCAAAAACAGTTCTTTTTGAATATCCACTCTCAGACCAGCTCTAAATCAGGACAAAGTGACAGATGGGTCTTCACTCACACTACATCGCATAAGATATTCATCAAATTTATCAAATTAATCATTTACATGTCCGGTTCCCTGGGTCAACCTTTGCCATTGATCTAGGAGTCACTGTTGATAAGATGCAGGAAGATACTTCTCACGAAGCTTATCCTTCATCTCATCCCATGTTCCAATAGGGTCCTGTCTCCTATGAGTAGCTAATCTCTGGACATTATGCCAATATAATTTGGCTTGACCCAACAACCTCATTTGGGCAAACCTAATTTTCCTATCCTCAGACACATCATACCAAGTGAAATAGTGATCTATATCAGCTTCCCAGTCAATGTATTCTTTGGGGTCCAGGCGACCTACAAAACTCAGGGCATCAACCTTAACACTCCTCATGATTCGTTCATCCTGATCAATTGGGTTGTGATAAGGTCTAAGTGTTTGATGACTACCTACATCAAAACCTAGATAATCATGTCGATCCCTAGGGTCAGGTCAAAGGGTATGAGTACAACCGCCATCATAACCCGGGTAGTCATTTCGACCTCTAGGGTCTCTAGGATCTGTAACTCTTGATGAAGAGTTCCTAATATGATGATATGTGTTCACTAGTTGTTCCTCCTCAAGGGTTCCTACCCTTGCATCTAAAGATCCTAACTTGCTATCAATTGATTCAAGTTTACCAATGATTCCTTGAAGGACAGCTTCTAAACTGGGATCCATTTTGTTATCTAAGGAAGAAGGTTCTGATTGATACTTGATTCTTGACCTAGTTGTCATGCAAAATTAAAAATTGAAATTGACCCTAATCTAATCTATTGCTCTGATACCAAGTTGGCACGGGATGGGTCGACAAATCCTAGACCTAAGGACCTGAATAAGATCAGTGAAACAATTAATGAAGTAATTAAAGATAAAGACCAGCAGATAATCAATGCAATTAAGAATTTAAACTAAGAAATAATCATAATCAAATCAAGATCCAATCTAAGAATTGACCCGATCGGTATGCACAATCAAAATATTCGAGATATTGGACCGTTGAACGTTGGAAACGACCACTAGGTTAGGACTGTCCAATTTCAATAAAACTAGATCTAATTAAATAAAAGATAATCCATCAATTGATTAGATCAAGTTATCGAAGTGGTCTCACCTGAAACACAGAATATCATGAATTCTAGAAAAGTGAGATAATCTAGAGGTAATCAAAATCCGGACAAGTGGTTCACGAGCAAGATGGATCAGAAGCCGTCAGTCTTGAATTACCAAAAACAAGCAATGTCAATCCCAAATCAAACAAAATAAATAAAAACCAGTAAACCCAATGCTCTAAGATCTGTGAGGTAGTTTTAATCTGCTCTGAAAATTATGCTTCACAGATCTTCGAAACTGCTTTGAGATCCATGCAGTTCAGAAGTTGGCAGCAAGGTCGTGAATTGCTTTCATGATCGTGCTGAGCTTTTCTTCTCCACAGATCCACACCAAAAAAACTAGAGGAGGCCGGAGGACTTGCGGTCGGATTTGCCCGTGTCGGCGTTGGGCAGCAACGACGGAACGGACGGTAGTGGTCATGGCGGCTGGTGACGGTGGAGGGGAGGAGGCGGCTATGGATGGCTCCAATTGGTGGTTTTGCTCACAGATGGGAAGGGAGATGGCCGACGGTGCTGGACCGGAGGGGGACTTTTGCTAAGATCGGCGGTCGGCCTCGGGCGATGCAGTGGCGGCATTGATTGGAGGGGAAGATGGGAAGGTCGGGTGGGTGCTCGGCTGTAGTGATGGCTTGTATGGGCGAAGACGGGGAAGCCACGATCATCGGAGAAGACGATGACAATGGTGCGCTTGGTTGGATTGCGGTCCTGCGATGATGATGGCTCACGATGGTGTCGATCGACAGGGAAGGTAGTTTCTGGAGGTGGAGATCGGCAGGGTTGTTTGCGGTCGTGCGGTGGTCATGGAGGGCCCGATAGCAGGGAGGAGTTCCAGTGGGAGGCTTCACGTGGAGGTCTGCGATGGAGGGAAGGAGATCAGGTGGCACAGGAAACAGGGGCAATGGCTTGATTCCGGAGTTTGACGTTGATGAGCGTCAGTGAGCAGAGGTGAGGCTCGGGCAGGAGCTTCGGCCGCAGAGGAAGGAGATGGCTTGTACGGGGTGATTGGCGGTTCGGTAGCATAGCAGCAGCACGGATGGCACGGCGGAGGATGTCGACTTTGTTCACTTCGGTTGAGTCACTTGGAAGAGAAATAGAGGAGGGAAAACACAGAGGAGAGGAGGAGGAGAGAGAGGGAGAACCGGGAAGAGGGGAAGTAGAACCAGGAAGAAAGACGAACGAGAGAAGGGAAATAAGAAGAAGGAGAGGGGGGAGGAGTCGGGACACATCCTGACTTTTCTCAAAATAATCTTCACTATCTTTTATTCGATCATAAAAACATCTTAAATAAGGCAAGCAAACAACAGATAAAAATAAATCCCTAAACATACTCAAAATAATCGAAACTACTAAGAGATTTCGATAACTCAAAATAGAAATAAAATTGATCTCCGATTTGGAGATATCCTAAATCCCACGTACACCCATAAAATACATCAAGATTCGTGTTGGCTGGCATCAAGATATGGACTGGACTGGCTGGGATCTGGACTGGCTAGAATTTTTTCAATGTCCCCATCAGTCCTAAGGAAGGTTTCAAAGCTAGACTCCATGTCAAGCTAGGTTGGGTTTGGGCTAATGATATAGTATTCCTGATCTAGTAGCTATGTAATGCAATCACACAAATCAAACTAAGATCTCTTAGACCTGGAGCTCAAGTAGAATGGGTCAGCTCAATTTACAACCAATTAAGCAAGTATCCTATCCACTGGCCAGGTAAGAGGTGGGGTCGTGGGAGGTTCCCCCTGCTCTCACAGGGTCCTAATTAAAAACCATGAGTTCACTTAGGGCATTTACCTCTGGACCTCTAGCCTTAGATACCCAATTCAAGTGATAATCAAAGGATTGGATGCACTAGCTTTCACACAATACTTAGAACCCGACCTTGTTGGTGTCCCTAAACTGCTTTAGGTTTCTAATTAATTTTAATTAGGATTAGGTTCAATACAAAAGGTGGTTGTTGTGGGCCCAGGACAGGTGATGAAATCTTGCCCTGATATGAGATAGTAGAATGCCCTTAAGATTAGGTTAAATATGATGCATGCACACAAGATGAAACCCTAATATGCGCAATGAAACTAAAATAATAAAAATAGTATAAAATATTTTTTTTAATTATTAAATTCATATCTAATCAATTTTTAAATTTTCGATCTCGGGATATCACGTCCAGTTGTAGCTCATTACTCTCATGGGTTGTGACAGTATACTTGCATATACCCGCTCAGGAGGCGTGATTTCCTTCCTCCAGAAAATACTACAATAAAAAAAAAATTGATTTTTTTCTTGAGATTAGATAGTAGACTAACAGAGGATTAACAACAAATTAATTAATAATTTTTTTGTATTTTTTATGATAGTTTTTATGTAGTTTATTTTCAGCCTAAACCTAGATGTACAGAAATTTCAGAACTAGTAGTTAAACCCTAATTTTAACCCACTCTAATACCAAAGATGATGTGAGACAATATGCAAAAACTAAATTACTAATTATTAAATTAATTAACTAAGATTAATAGTGATTATTTTTTTCTGAATTGTTTAAATTAAAGACTCAAAGCAATCAAAATAAACAAGACTAGTCAACTAGTATATGCCTGCAATATTGAACTAACAAATCTAGTTAGGAAAAAAGGATTTGGTGATTAAGAAATTACCTTAAACTAAGGTTCTACTTCTCAAAAGATCAGAAAATAAAGAGTTAGAGAAGGTTTTATTTTACCAACGAAGATTATAACCCTCTTGTTGTAGATTTGATTGAACTCTCTAGGATCTTGCGACAGGACTTCCAGATAGTCGATCTTCGGGCTCTGATTTTCAACTCAACTGGTTCCAAGGCAAAGAACACCATCACTTCCGATCTCAATCACCTGCAATCAGTCACAAATGCTCACAAGAGTCAGGTTAAAGGCATGTAAGGAAGAATAAAAATTGAAAGAAAAAAAGTTGGAAGGGGAAGAAGATGGAAGTGGCGGCTAGGGTTTCTGATGGTGGGATAAATAGGGCCTCACACCTCGTGATGCTCTGAAGAATAAAGAAAATATGGCCTCACACCCTGCGATGCTCTCAAAGAACAAAGGAATTTGAGAGAAACTCTCATTTTTATTTCATGAATTTAATTGAATAAATACAAAGGGGTGATGGTGCTATTTATAGACTATCTACGAGCAGAGTAAGGGCAAGAAACATCATTAATTATTTCCCTTGGACATCAAAGACTATGGAATCCTTCGTTTGGCATCTTGGAGTCTTGGATTTGAGGTGTTCTTGAACTCCCTTCATGTTGGGCGACAACAAAAGATAGGCTTCTTCAAAGTGGACGACAACATGGTATCTTCATCCATTTTGGGCGCCAAGATGTGGATGGGTGATGTGTGATGATGAGTGGCCAAGATTGCTTCTTGAATGGCCATGAGAGGTGGACTCTAGAGTATGAATGATGAGGGCTCTTGCATATTAGAGGACTCTCCAATCTGTATTAGAAAAAACTCAAGAGTTCTTGTGGAATTCTTGAGTTTTTGGATCTTGATTGCCTTAAACTCTTGAAGTAAGAAACCCCTTGAATCTTCTTCTTGATGAGCATCCACTTGGAATAGAAGTCTCTTGTGATGGCTTGGCCGACTCTTCTTGGATATGGTGACAAAAAAATGAGAAGGATGGGTGACCAAAACTCCTTCTTGGCGCTAGCTATGGCTCGGACTCCTTCACCTCTACTCCTCTTAAAATGTGACAACTTATCTTTCATGTGGCCGACCAAGTGGGATGGATGAAGTGGCGTGTGACATGGTGAAGTGGCTTGGGCATCCTTGACTTGATGATGTGGCACATGAAGAGTTGGCATGTGTTGTTGATGGCGCCAAGAATTGGTTAGGTTGGCACATGGTATGTTGGGTTGGCACATGGAGTCACATAGGTCTTAACTTGGGTCTCCTTTTGCATTACAGGACCCAATGACTCAACCAGCTAACTAAACCAACTAATTACAAGGACTCAATTGTAACTAATTTAAAACCCAACTTGATCATTTGGAACCCAATTTGATCAAAAGGCATTATCAAAACAAAAAGGCTCAAGCTGGTAAATAGGGTTTGGGATTAAACCCAACTAGGCCAAAATAACAGAATTTAAAAAATAATTAGGCCCCATATTGAAATTAGGGTTTTAAAATTGAGGCTTAGGATTTATTTACAAGTGTTTTGGGGCTTGGACTTAGGGCTTCATTCACAGGTGATCCACAGGGATGTGGGTTCGACCTATCGATTTTTTCTGGTCTTGGTGTCCGTACCAATATATGTAGAAGATGAAGTAGAAACCCCTTTTCCATTTTTTACTCTTTCCAAGTCCTAGTAAAATCAATAGGGAGCACACGCCCAAACCCTATAGCCTCACTACCCTACTTTAGCATTTCCTTAGATAGAAATTAGCTAGCCTTTTTTCCTTCAAACTTAGAAATTCTTGATTTGCATTTGATCAACCCCTTCCACCCATCAGCAACTCATCTATATAGAGTCCTAAAGCTAAGAGTGATAGAGTGATAGAGGATAAGTATTAGTTAAGGTTCTAGGTTAATTGCAAACAAGTTAGCAGTCAATGGACTTTTTATCCTAGGGTCCCTAGTTCTAGACAGCTTCTAACTATTCCAAGGTTACCTTTGAGCACTCCAAGCCCAAGATCAATCAACTGACTCGGCCAGGTAAGTGTAAGGTTGGTGGCGGTCCCCCCGTTGCTTGCCTTAGACACTAATTAAAATTGGCTAGATAAGTGAACATAACCAATTAAAGAATCACCTTCCTTCGAGTTCTTGTCCCTGAACCACTTGCCTTAGACACCAAGCAACTAACTGATCTAAACCCAGTCCAACTCTAGGGTTCCCTTGTCCTAGTGAGCTCGAAAATCCTTAGGGACCAACGTCTAATTGATTTTAATTTTAAGGCTTATGTCAATGTAATATACAGGATGGTGGTTTGTGGGCCAAGGAAGGGTAATGACATCCCCATCGTATGTTATTTAGGTGTTTAGTACCCTTAAGATGTTTTATGAATTATGCAATGCAAAGAAAGTAGATGTCATGGAAAAGAAAAAGAAAACTAAGTTGAATTAGGAGATTAGATTTGGAAGCAGTAAGTCAATTAGGAAAGCAGTAAAAAGGAATTTTTTTTAAATTTTGTTTTTTTTTGTTTTTTTAAAATAATGCCAAAAGGTCCCCGAAACGATGTCAAAAATTTGATGGACGTCACAATGCATCGATTTAATACCTTAATTTTACTATTCTTATGAAGCATAGTGAGAGTAAGGGTCAAATCCACAAGGATCTTTGAGTTATTTCAAAAGTAAAATAATCCATATATGCACAATAGAAAAGGAAATTATCAGAAAATTAGCAGTGCAATTAATCCAGGAATGATCTATCTTAATGAGAGCACGATCCGTACCCATAGATCATGGCCTATCCCTTTTGGGAATAGATTGGTCAAAATGATAATGAAAATAATCCAGATATGATCTTTCTTAGCAAGAGCACGGCCCGTACCCGTATATCACAACCCGTTCCTTTTGAAAATAGATCAATCAAAATTATATATTCATATAGAAAAAGTTAGCAGTGAAAATAATCAACATATGACCTATCTTAGCGAGAGCACGATTCGTACCCATAGATCATGGCCCGCCCCTTTTGGGAATAGATCAATCAACATTATATTCATGTAGAGTAACTTACCTCTAAAGCTTTTCACTACTCATGAACATGCTTCAAACAAGATAAAGAAAAACATGAATTAATTGAAAGCTCTTTTCATTTCATAAAATGAGGAGTACATCAAATGAACACTAAAACATAAACTTCCTTTTTCAAACAGGCTTTTCAGAGTGAAGCTGTAGCATAACTGAAGCTACCAGAAGATAGAGCAGTCCGGTGATGCAGTGGAGAGCAAAGAGTGGGGAACTAAGGCCAGTATAGTGGGAGTGGGAACCAGTTAGGATGGAGGGGTCAGAAAGATGGAAGACAGTGGAAGCAAGGAAAGAAAAAATGAAGAAGAGAGAAATGGAGTGGAGTGGTGAAGGAATTGAGAGAAGAAGAGGTTATGGGCTTCTGGACTCCCTTTGGACTCGAAGGACTCCTCTCCGTGATCAGGCTTTTATAGGTAGTAAGCTCCAACCATCCCAACAAATTCCATAATTTGTTCCAATGATCCAACTGAATTCAGTTCCAACTTCATTCTGTTCAGCTTCAATTGTATCCAACGAATTCCAGCTTGTCCAGTGGTTGTTTGGTTCTTATCATTCCAACGATCACAATGGCTCCAACTGAACTCCCAGTCAACGGATTCAGGTAGCTTGGACGACAGAGGCATGGCTGGTGACGGGCAGAGGCTAGGGAGGTGGTTTGGTTTTTTCGACCTTGGGAACCTCCTCGGCGGTGAAGAGGGGCGCCGATGGCTTTTCCGGCCATGAAAACTATGGAATGGTAGTGAAGAAGAAGAGGAGACTACCAGCTTTTCTAGCCAAGGGAGGCTTCTCCGGCCAGCAAGGAGGGAGCCGAAAACTTGGGCGGTGACGGGGAAGCAGCTCTGGCATTTTGGGCTTAAAATGAGCTTCACGGTCCATGGCTCTATTTCATGAACCATGGCCATGGCAACCCGTAGACCACAAGCCGAACCGTAGACCATTCAACCGGTCTATGGTGGACCAGTTGCTCCAAAATTCATCCATTTTTTGATTAATTTTTCAAAATTCATTTCTGAGCTCATTTCAAGTCTGATTTGAGTGTCGTTTATGTCGTTGGACTTCTAAAATCAAGCTCTTCATATTAATGAAATCATTTTCTACAAAACACTGTATAAAAGTATCAATTTTAATTACATTAAGTTAGGTTAATTAAAATATTTGTAATAACTATCAGGTACCATTGCTAGAAGTCATATCAATTAGTTTAGAAATTTATTCATGAGCTAATGGCTTAGTGTTCAAACCTATGAGATTACATATAATAGAAGTTTCTGACTGATCATGATGGTTGATTAACGATTAAGAATTGTTCAAGGGTATAATTATCAATATGATTGATAATTAACCATATAAAGATGTTATAAAAAAAAATTAATTATTAATTAATTATATAAGGATTAATTAGTATTAGATTACTAATTAGCTCAATTTAATTGAACAAAGAGGTCTAGGTCAATTTTAATTGAATTGGGTTTAATTAGCTCTCACTTGATTGGGTTATACAATGACCTAATCGCTGAAAAATTTTAATTTTTATTTGATTTAGACTTGAACTCAATTAATTCCTGATTTGATTAAAATTTAATTAAGTTAATTGGGATCTAATTGAATTAGGTTCAGGTATTTAATTGATTTAAACCAAAATTGATTTGAGTAGGACTTGGTTCGAATCGAATTAGGATTCTTATTCCTATCCTAGTGCCACCTATATATTCTCCACTCCTAACTAATTTTTTTCTTTGAATCCTCTACCAAAAAAATCATTTTTTTCATCATCCCTCATTCCTCTTTTAATTAGGATTGGTTTAGAATAATTCTAGATAAATTTTGAATTCATTTGAAAGACTTTGAATAGGATTAGTACTCCTAGTCTCATTCTATCTCTATCTCCCCTTATCCTAATCAATTCTCCATGCCTTATTTTTATTGAATTTTTTTGGGATGTGCATGAATTTGGAGAAGCATCACCGTAAGAATTGAGATATAAAATCATTAAAAAAATAAAGAGAGAGGGAGAATTGTCATGAGAAAAAAGAGAGGGCGTGGGATATAGGTGCTAAGGTTTTAAGGGAGAGAGAAAAAAAATAAGAAAAGTCTTCTTCTTCTTTTGTTTCGTCTGCATCTAATCCTCCTAGACCTCCTCTTCTTAATCTTCTTAGATGGTTCAAGAAGTTCTAAAGGAATTAAATTAGCCATTCGGTGGCTTTTGCAAGGATCTAGCCGTCCGAGAAGGTTGATCACTTCAGGACTTCATGTGGACGATCTGTAAAGGATGAATGAGCTATGTGGCTACAAAGTGACTTGAAGAGTTTTTTTTCACATGCCATCAGTAGCGAAGATCAATGATCCATGATCAGGTATGAGATTCGATCTCATAGTTATAGTAGATTAGATCTACATCATGTATTAACGAGATCGATGAATGCTGATTTTTAATTTTGGCACTTACTACTTTGCATATCATGTTCAAGATCCTAGGTAGGGATTTTAGGAATTATTCTTATGCATATTTTTTGATTAAAAATAGTTTGAATTTGATTTGCTTCCATTAGTATTTTAAAAAAATAAAATAGATGCATGAAATCCTCCCCGATTTCTAACACATCTTCTTAAACTTTTGCTTGACTTTAGGATCTTGGATGGTAGGGCCTCCGATCACTGAGTATATCATAGGCCTAGAGTTGAGTCATGCCTCAAGCATGGGCTTTAAGATCGTCGTCTCTTTGGCTCCGGGCTCTTGGAGCAACGATGGTGGATAGTCCTCTTTTCTAGATCCTTGAGAGGGACCTATGACTGCTCTGGTAGTGGTGGTACTATCTATGGCATCGGATAAGAGTGCAGCATCATGGGAGGCAGTGTGGGAATTGGTTGCACTATAGGTTGAGAGGTCATAAGTGGTGCCACCAAAGGAGGCTGCATTACAAGGAATGGTGCGGGGGTAGCTTGAATAGCTTGAACGGTTGCCACCAAGTTTTGGACTTACAAAAAGAGTAGGTTAGATTACTCTGCACTAACCATTGCCATCTATGAAGGTGGAGAGGCCTTCGCTAGTACCAGTAGAGGCTGGTTATTGGCTAGGCTCTCCATCGGCCAGGAGGCGCAATGTAGTGCGACGGGATACAGCTTTCTTGGATGGCATTGTCAATCTACTTTCGGGCCATGCTCCTCAAAGTTGTATTAGACCCTTCATCTCTTCTATTGGTGCCAAAATCCATCAAGCATCAGGGATGCTGGAGCTGGTTGTATAGGTTGATCTCTGGGAGGTAGAACCTACAAAAATGCCTAGCTAGAAGGGTTTAGATGTGGGCCCTTCGATGCTCAAGTAAATTTTCGACATGACAATAGTATGAGAAGCATGGTGGCAGAGTTTTTGCATACCTTGGGAGTCTCGGAGTACTTCATCTTATAAGTGAGGGCAAGGGTATTTTTAGAATAAAAAGAATTTGACCAGATTTCGTGAGAAGTGACAGGGCTTATCAGTATGTTGTTAGAGGATTTTTTGTTTGCATGGATATCCATTTCATTTTAATTGATACCTTATCCCCATGTGGAGTTTTGCCACTTTTTTTAATGGCGATGTGGACTATTGCATAAGCCCAGACATGCTCCTCTTAAATACGGAGATATGATGGAGATTAGTGATCATTAGGCATGATATAATCTTTTAGCTACTTGATCTAGTTTTTGGGGATGAATGCTAATGGTGCTGGCCTTTACAGGGTCCGAGTTGGTCTATTGCCTATGAACCTATTTGCCATCAGACTTGTAGAATGAGACTTTGTTCGAGTGTTTCTATTGAGTCTGAGGAATTGTTGGCCAAGGGATGCTTGATCGGATAGCCTTATTCAGAGATGAGATGCTTGTGCCTTTGGATCGCCTGACTGATGGAAGGCTAGTCACTATCAAGGCTAGATCGGGTGACTAGGGATCGGATATAATGTGCGATCGGTGAGTGCATGGTAGCTTTTGGGGGCTAGTTGACAAGTACTAGCTACTACCGAGACTTGCTCGGATGAGGGTATTTGGTGGTTTGGTATCCGACTGGATTCAGTTGGTTTAAAGAGGCATTGGCTATGTAGCTGAGCCATGCTTGGAAGCGCAATCAATTTTAAAGCTTGCTTGAGTAGGGGGACTTGGTAATCTGGTACTTAGTCAAGCTTGATTGGTTGGGAAGAACACTGACTCCTTCGACGTGGGGTCGGTTGAGCGATGTGACTATGCATTGACCATGTTGCCTTGTTAGAACATTGGAACTAAAATGAGTCTTCTTTTGATCAAGACTGTACACCAACAAATGATTGATGGGCACATAGTAAGGCCGTCTAACTAGCATGTCCAACTGCCTACTAATAATTTAAGGTTTAAGTCTTCTAATCAAAGATCCAATCCAAGGAGTGGTCGGTGGGCACGTGGTTAGGTCATTTGACTACATTGGGCGAGGTCAAGCTTATTGGGCAAGCCCCCTATCTAAGGTCAGCCTCCTTGCCAAGGTCAAGCTCCTAGCCGAGGCGGGCTCATTGGGCGAGCCCCCCGTCTAAGGTCAGCCTCCTTGCCGAGGTTAAGCTCCCAGTCAAGGCCGGGCTCATTGGGCAAGCCCCCTGTCTGAGGTCAGCCTCCCTGCCGAGGTCAAGCTCCCAGCCGAGGCCGGGCTCATTGGACGAGCCCCCCGTCTAAGGTTTGCCTCCCTACTAAGGTCAAGCTCCTAGCCGAGGCCGGGCTCATTGGGCGAGCCCCCCATTTGAGGTCAGCCTCCTTGCCGAGGTCAGCTCTCCCCATCCTATGAAGATCCAAGTTCCCGCCAAAGGCAAGAAGAAAGAGGATCGACAGAAGTTTAAACTGTAGCGAGGCCAACCGCCCACGACTCCCAAAAAGTGGAGCATGCCTTACCATAGATCTAGGCTCTGCAGCACACCACCCATGCAACCTGCACGAGATAACCTCCACCAGGTTTTTTGCCCCCGTGGTGTGCTGCCATGTGGGCGACCGGGCGATTGGGGAGCTGCAACCACCACGTCACTAAATCAGAATCTTTCCAGGAAAAGCATTCCACTAAGGCCCCAGGCTTTGAGGGGCTTTAGCGGTTCCTCCCAGAATGGCAACACACCATTGTGGCTTGGGGCTCAACAGCATCACCCGTGCCCCTCCTGTGACGAAGGGCGCCATCAAAAGAACCAAGCCAACCCGACAGGAGGGTGACCACAAATAACTGAAAACCCTTCCGAAAAGGTATGCAAAAATAGACACACAGACACATGGGAAAAAGCCCCAAACCCGCTCTGGGTCACAATTTGCCTATAAAATCAGAGCAGAAAGGTAAGGAAGGGAGGAGAGGGCCGGCTCTCTCTCTCTCTCTCAAGTCCTCAGAGCTCCGACCCGGTCTCTGGAAGGAAGGAAGAAGGCAAGGAAGGTAAGCACGCGGGGAAAAGTGAGGGAGAGGTAAGTAGGCAGGCGACCGAGCACCGTTGGGCGAGCTACCGGCCCAAGAGCCTCCCCGCTCCCTGCTCTCGATCCTTCTCTTTTCCATTCCTTTACATTTCCATCTCGAGTCACACCCTCCCGGCGGACGGGTCCCCCAAGTCCTACGCCGCGGAGGTTTCATTCCTCTCGATCGTCCCACTGACTTAATTGTCAGAGTATTTTCAACAGAATTCCCGGTCCCGGTCTCCTCTGTTTTGCAGGACGAACGGACCGGCACGGCTGGACGAGGAGCCGCGGCCTTGCGGGCGAAACGGAACGGGATCCTTGGCTATCGCGGCGCCCGATGGCGACGAGAGGAGCCTCGATGCGACCGAGCTGCAGGCCCACGACGATCTTGGAGGCAACAATATTATATCTTATGTTATATTATAAAATATGAATATTGTAAAATATTTTAATAATACATTGTATTATTATATAATATTATAAAATTATCATATATAATATAATATAACATAATAATATTATAAATACAATAATATTATAGTATGTAATATAATATTATACTATTATAATATTAATAAAATATAACATAATATAAATTATATATTATATTTTATGAGATAAAATATATTATTAAATATAATATATTAAATATAATGTAGTATATTTATATTAAATATATTTATATATAATATAAATATATTATTTCAGACTTAATAATGTAATATATAAATCTAATATGTTATTTAATATATTTAAATAGTATATTAAATATATTATTTATTTAATATATAATTTTTTATATTAAATTTATTTAGTATAAAAAATAATTTTATTTTTTTAAATTTTAATAAAAATATAAAATATTTTATTTTAAATATATTTTATAATATAAAATATTAAAAAAATATATTTTTATAAATAAAATATAACTTTAATTTATAAATATTTTAAAAATTTAATTTAATTTTATATAATGTTATTTATGTATATCAAATATGATAACCTACATTACACGTTAACTTCTAGGAACCCAACCCTCGGGTTTTCTCGTTTTCCACCGCCTGTTCAAATCCCTCTCCACAGCCCGCCCTTCTGTCTTCCTCTGGCTTCCCCCAACCCCCCACTCCCCATGGAAGAAAACGACGATCTCTGGCAGCAGTACCTCGATGTCGAGGACGACGACTCAGGCGGAGTCACCGACTCCCAGCATCTCTCCTCCTCCCCCTCCTCCTGTCTCGCCGGCTTCGTCATCGCCAACATCGTCGGCCTCCGCTACTACTCCGGCACCATCAGCGGCCGCGAGATGGTCGGTCTCGTCCGCGAGCCTCTCAACCCCCATGATTCCAACGCCATTAAGGTCATCAACACCCGCATGGCCCAGGTCGGCCACATTGAGCGCTCTGTCGCCGCCGTCCTCGCCCCGCTTCTCGACTCCTGCCTCGTCTCCATCGAGGGCATCGTCCCCAAATCCCCCAAGAACCGCAACCCCTATCGCCTTCCCTTCCAAATCCACATCTTCGCCCGCCCCGACGCCATCCCCCTCGTCCGCGACGCCCTCGACCAAGGTGGCCTCCAGCTCATCGACGAGTCCGACCCCCAGTTCGCCCTCTCCCAGGCGGCCATCGTCCAGGAGAGGAATTCCAATTCCATATCCAAGGCCGCGAACGGTGCTCGCAGGATCGACGATATATTTGCTCTCGTCGGCAAAGAGGACGATGGGACAAGTGTCCAGCTTGAACCCCCGAAGGAGGTCGTTGTCTCCGAGCTCTTTGCGCACCAGAAGGAAGGGTTGGGGTGGTTGGTCCGAAGGGAAAATTCATCCGATTTGCCGCCATTTTGGGAGGAGCGGAGCGGGAGATTCGTGAATGTGCTGACGAATTACCGGTCCCACGAGAGGCCGGAGCCGCTGAGAGGTGGGATCTTCGCGGATGACATGGGTTTGGGCAAGACCCTTACTTTGCTCTCTCTCATTGCTACTAACGGGCCTGGTAGTACCAGCAGTTCCTCTGTGACAAATTTAGGAGGAGAGGATGAAAAGCCGAGTACTTCGGGTCGTCGGAAGAAATCGAATTCAGGTAAAAATGCTGTTGGTGCTCGTAAAAGACGCAAACTTGATGATGGGGTTCGGAGTACTGAAGTTTTAGGCCCAAAGGCGACGTTAGTTGTGTGTCCACCTTCGGTTTTTTCGTCATGGATCACTCAGTTGGAAGAACACACGAGGCCTGGTAGTTTAAAGGTCTACTTGTACCATGGGGAACGTACGAGGGAGCCGAAGGAGCTTCTGAGTTATGATATTGTGCTGACAACCTACAGTACTTTGGCTGCAGAGTTTAGTGATCCTGAGTCACCTATGAAGGAGATAGAGTGGTTGAGAGTTATATTAGATGAGGCTCATTTGATCAAGAATTTTGCAGCTCAGCAGACGAAAGCTGTAATTGCTTTGAAGGCGGAGAGGAGGTGGGCAGTAACAGGGACACCCATTCAGAACAGTTCCTTCGATTTATTCTCGCTCATGGCTTTCTTAAGATTTCAGCCATTTTCACTTAAGTACTATTGGCAGAGCTTAGTCCAACGCCCATTAGCACAGGGGAGTAAAAGCGGATTATCACGTCTGCAAGTAAGTTAGCTTTACAACTTACCATGCTTCTATTTCCTTTCTAATTTTATTTGCTTGGGTTTTCTAGGTTTGTTGATGACATAGCAGTTTGTAGATGGTGATCAAAACCTAGCTTTATCTTTAAATGCTTTTTTCTCAATTTTAATTCTTTTGTGGTTGTTCTAATGGATTATAAAATGAGCATGTTACAAGTTCCATATGGTCCCTTTTAACCTGCAGGTCATTTCTATTCACATTATTTATGCTCCTGCATTTTGTTAGTAGACTCGATGATTGAATTGTAAATAAAAGTGCACAAGTTGCTAATTAAGACTTGACTACATTTCTCTAAGCTAGCTTTTTTGTATTTCAAGTGAGTTGCAACTGGAAATAGATTTCGAGGACTTATATTACTAATGCACATCTCCGTGCCTCTCCAACCAAACCATTATAATCCTTCTCGTACTTAAGAGCATCTTTATTTTCCTGTAAATGAAGTACATCTCTTACTCACTGCCATCAGTCACTTTTGATTTATTGCATGTTCTGAAAAGGAAGAACTACTGGAATTTCTTTTACTCTAATACACTTTGATAGCATCTATAATAGTTCCACATATGATTTTTATACCTCAAATAGCACATTAAGCTTGTTTTCATCCACACATATGTTCATAAAATTAGGCCTTTAAGATATAAATATTGCACTAATTGTTGGTGGTCATCTGTGAGAGAGGTGGGTGTGCTATCACCTGCTGTCCATCTAATTTCATCATATTTACAAGGAATGTGCTTCCTGACTGATAAAGAACTATTTTTCATGAGGCTGTGTTTTTATCCATATGTATCCTTGGAATGAGACCTAAACACCTTGGAATTACTTATTCTTAATACCTTACTGAGCAGTAAAGAATCTCAAATCGTGACTCCCAAGCTCCCCTAGTTCTTTGGTCTATTTACCTTTTCAGCAAAGTGTATGCTTTTATCTAAACACCATTGATCCCCTATTCAATAAAAAAACTCTAGTGAATTTTTTGTTTTGCTTGATGCTTTAAGGAACTGGTGCATGATATAACTTATGTAAGCAAGCACCTGGTTTGCTTCAGATAGGAGCATGTTATTGCTCTTAGTAGCCTTGCTGGTTGGTTCATCAAACTTTTGATTTTAAATATGGCACCTGCAATGGGGTGAAGTTGAACTATTTTTCATGGTTTATGAATTTGTAGTTTATGTAAGACAGTTAAGGGGTATATTAAAGTGCCTTAGCAAGTGACAAACCTAATTGGAGGTCTGGCTAAAATCTTGAAAATCATATATATATATATATACAAGTAAATTTTGCATGTTGAGATATGTAGTTTAACCAGACAATGTTTTCAATGTGCATCCAGTCATCTCTTGATGTAACATGGTGCAGATAATAAACAGGGAAAAGAGAAATGCGCTGACCTTCTTCAGCAATTGGTTGATAGTGCATATAATGGATTGGTTGTTTGGCATCATGGGTTTAAGTTTGATTAGAAGGATTAAGGTCATGTATGGAGAGCCAATGGTATATAACTTTCTCCATGGTGAAACTTTTGTTGTGTCAAAGAACTTGATACAGATTTCTTATTCATGGTATTGAGCCCTTGCAATAGAATTAGCATAACCCTCTCAAATTTGGTTGGAATTGATTTTCTTGGTAGTGTCTGATATTTATGTAATACATCTTATTTTGCTCTTATTTCAATTCTTAACCATAATTCTGCAATCAGAAAATTCTTCTAAGAGCCCTATGTTGTGGTGCATTAGAGTTTTCTCAAAGTTTGTAGGAAGACTTTCAAGTCCATGCTACCTTTAGAAGAAAGGTCTTAATTTCTCATCTAGTTTTATGTAACAGGGGAGCACAAAAAAGTCAATTCATGTTATTAAAGAGGTCTAGCTTAGTCTCCCCTAAATGCAGGCATTGTCAAACTGATATTTAGACAATGAAAATTCGAGAGATAAAATAAACTTACAAAATTAACATCATGGACTATATTCCTAAGATTAGCACCTTAGATTATTAGGTCTAAAGGGTCTGCCTAGTTTTGTCGGTTGATTGAAGTTCTTAAGTTTTATAGCCTTGCCTTTATACATACTTTAGCTCTCATCACAAATCACAAGATGATGTTATTGTCAAGATTAGAGATATTAATTTATTTTTTTTAAAAGATAATAATCATATAAATTGTTTCTTGTGGCCTATTGCTGTTGATTCTGGCTCGAGATTGGAGTGGGCACTGACTAGCAGGAGTCATCGCTGGAGTAACTTGCAAAAGAAAATTCTCAGTTGGAGTTGGTTCTAGTGAGGACCCTCCGATGCTTAAGTTAGAGGCTTAGAGTTCTAGAATAGTCTATTCTAGAATAGATGAAAAGTAGTGAGCGTAGGAAAAAGTTGCTTAACGGGGGTCCTCGGGGTCTTGGTTATTTATAGAAAAGGATTAAGAAAACGGACAACTCCGAGAGTGTCGGGCCATGAATCATCCCGTTGCGGTATTATAGCCCTCGATTGCTCCCGTGGATGGGGGAGGCAACTACTAGTGATATCCTCAGCTAGCATGGGATAACAGTTCTTGCAATTGGACGATTGGCTATTTGAAATCTCGGAAGCGTGCCACGTGAGGAGTGTGTTGAAGGACTGCACCTGATGACGGCTAAGTATGAAATGTTTCAATATTAGGTTCGGTGTTACTGATAGGCTAATAGATAGATTGATAGATAGGACCATAGCATCTGGCTATTGGACTGTGAAGACACCTTGGCGACAGGCTTTGGCCAATGGATAGGTCAGTGGCTAGATCGGCAAACAAAGTATCCATCTTTGAAATCGTGTCCCGAAGGTGTATCTAAGGTATCTGATGTACCCTCTAACACTTGCCTTCCTACTTCCTAGTATAAAGTTAGACTGAGGGAGTGATGTTGACGTCATGCCTCGGATCTTGGAAGACTTGCCCGCGCGATGCAGGATGGGTATGAAGCTAATCTAATGCTTTAAAAACCTATATTATTTTAGATTAATGGGCATTAATGGCAGCAAACTCAGGTAAAACTTTAACAGATCTAATAAAGAAAACATTCAGATTGCTTACCAAATACCTGCAATGTAAATCACATACATTCAATAAAAGAAAGTAGGATCTGATGATTGAGAAACCATCTTAGAACTAGGACTTCCTTGCTTCAACTAATTAGATCTAATGAGATTCGGATCAGTTTCATTTATCAATAGCGATTTTATCCCTCCTTTGTAGCATATCTGGATTCAACTCTCAAGATCTTGCGATAGGATTCCAAACTTCAGTTCTTTTGAAGCAGATCTTCTCGTAGATGGTTGTATGGCAAGGAAAACCTTCTCTTCAGATCGCGAACACCAGGGATCCTGCAAAAGAAAAGATTAGTGGCGTGGAAAGGAGATGGAAATTTGAAAGAAAGAGGTAAAGAGAGAGGGGCGGCTAGGATCTTGAATCTGGATTGGGTGATGATGATGGTGCCTTGACTTCTTGAACTTGAATCTAAGATGGATATAGAAGATAACCTAGGGCCTCGCACCCTAAGGAAAGGAGTAGGACCTCACGCCTAACACTCAATGCTCTCATAGCAATGATGAAAGAAAACTCAATTCATTCAATAATCAATCAATAGAATCCTACAAGGGGGAGATGGGGTGGTATTTATAGACCCCTTATATAGTAGCAAGATAGAATTGAAATGCTTTGGAATGCAAGATAAGTGTAGATAAAAATAGTCTCTAATCTTCTTCTTACATTGGTTGAAACTCCTTGAATTTTAAAATAGATAGGCGCCCCTTGATATTTGAATTCTTCCATGTTGGCGACAGAAAATGAGATGAGGCGCTTCCCTTCTCGGAAATGGGTGACAAAATGAAGGAAGAAACTCGTGAACGACCTCCTCTTAGATTTGAATTTCAATTGATGTAAGTGGGCGACAATTGTTCTCCTTCTTGGCGTTAACTCTTCTTGGACTCCATCTTGATCTTCTTGCATTTCAAATTTGAAAGTAGATAATGATATCCTCCATTTGAATTCACCTTTCTTTGGATTAAATGGACTCCTTGTTTTTGAATTTGAATGGACTCTTTGGATAAACTTGAAGTGGGGTCTTCTTGCTTTTTGCTTGGCAGACTACTCTTGGTTTCAAGTGGGCGACAACTTGAGAATAATGGGCGTCCTTCTTGGATTTGAATCTTAAATGATGTCTTGATGTCTTTTCATGTGCTCCATTTGAACTCTTTTCTAAGTTGAAAATCACACATGTGTGGCTGACCAAGGTGATGTGGCGTGGCATACTACAAGTAGCAGGTGACAAGACTCTATGACGTGGTGATGTGGCATGAAGTGATGACGTGGCATGATGATGTGGCTTCCTTAATTTGGCTTGAACCTTGACTAACATATGAACTCCCTTGGCTAATTACAAGACTCAATTTGATCAGAGTAGATCTAATTTGATCAAATTGCAAGACTAAAGCAAACTAACTTTAATTACAGGACTCAATGACTTAATTACAGGACTTAATACTGAAATTAAGATAGAATATGTTACTCATTGGTGATCCATAAGGAGCTTGGAGTGATCTAATATCTCTTCCTAGCTCTGGTATCCTCACCAATTCTTCTGTGGTGGGAGGAACTCGATCCTGTCGAGTATGGGTCAACTCGGCTCTGGTAATACTCTAGCAAGTTTGGGTTTATTCTTTGCAGATCCTCTCGAGTGATTCACGAATCTTCAGATTCTGGTCTACTTTGCCATCGAACTAGGTAACGTTGATAATCTTTACTCCTAGTAGTGATAGTTTTGTCATCCAAAATTCACTCAATCTTTTCTCTTCGTTCTGGTAATTTGGCTGGTGGATACTAGGGGATAGGGTCACTCTCAAAAATGGAATCAGACCCAAATGGCTTACTAGGTATCGTTATTGGCTCTGTATACTCAACAAGATCTGATATATTGAAGGTTGGACTAGTACCTAATTTAGATGGTAACTCTAACATGTAGGCATTAGATCCAATTTTCTTTAAGATCCTGTATGGTCCTACACTACGGGCATGTAGTTTCTTCATGGTTCTAAGTAGAAACCGTTCAGGTCGAAGTCTGATTATGACAAAGTCTCCTTCATTAAACTCTTTAAATCTTTTACATGAGTTAGCCATATGCTCATATGATTCATTACTCTCATTAATCTTTTTATTTATTTCTTTATGCAATTCTCTAATATGCTGTGCATATGACTCGGCAAACTCAGAAATGTGTGCATGCATGGGCAAGGGAATAAGGTCTAAAGGCTTTCTTGGTTTATACCCATGGACAATCTCAAATGGACTCTTTCCAGTGGATCTATTTACTGAACTATTATAAGCAAACTTAGCTCTTGATATCAAAAGATCCCAATTCCTTGTATTCTCACCTACTAAGCATCTTAACAGGTTCCCTAGACTTCGATTCACTACTTCAGTCTGGCCATCAGTTTGAGGATGGTAAGTAGTGGAAAATTTGAGTTTGGTCCTTAACATATGCTAAAGGGTTTTCTAGAAATAACTGGTGAATCGCACATCCCTATCGGATACTATGGTCTTGGAGAAGTCATGTAATCTGACTACCTCGTCTAGGAAAAGCTTAGCTACTCTAGAGGCTTCAAATATTTGAGAACAAGGTATAAAATATGCCATCTTAGAAAACCTATCGATCACAACAAATATAGAATCATGCCTTCTCATGGTCTTAGGCAATCCTAGAACAAAGTCCATGCTAAGGTCTTGCCAAGAGCAATCGGGCACATGTAGTGGGGTATAAAGGCCAGTGTTTTGCTTTTGCTGTTTTGCAATAGCACAAGTTCTACACCTAGCCACAACTTCGGCAACGTTCCTCTTAAGACTCGGCCAATAAAAGTGATCCTCAATTGCTAAAATAGTCTTATTTTTTCCAAAATGTCCAGCTAGGCTTCCAGCATGGGTTTTCCAAATTAAAAACTCTCTAAGGGATGTCCTGGGGATACACAACTTACTCTCCTTAAAAAGATAACCATTTTGTAGGGTATATTCGCTATACGAACTAGATGGTCCTTGCTTAATCACTTTATAAATCTCACTAAAGTCGGGACAAGTCTCGTATTGATCCTTTAACTTATCAAATCTTATGACTTCAGTACTAACACAGTTTAAAAGCATAAAGCGATAGCTAAGTGCATCAGCGACTCGATTCCCAGTACCCGCACGGTATTTCAAGACAAAAGTATAAGCCTGGATATACTCTACCCACTTACCATGCCTAGGGTTCAATTTCTTTTGTGAGTTAAGGAATCGGAGTGCTTCATGGTCTGAGTAAAGAACAAACTCCTATGGTAGCAGATAGTGTCTCTAATACCTTAGGGCTTGGACTACCGCGTATCATTCCTTATCATAAGTTGAATACTTCAACTTAGCATCATTTAGTTTCTCACTAAAATAGGCTACTGGGTGATTCTGCTGACTTAAGACACTCCTATTCCAACTCCTGAGACATCACAAGTAACTTCAAATACCTTCGAAAAGTTAGGTAACCTTAAGTTGGTGCTTGAGTCATTTTTTCCTTGATTTCTAGGAAGGCTCTATCAGCATTCTTGGTCCACTCAAAGGCTCCCTTCCTAATACAATCAGTAATAGGTGCTACAATTGTGCTAAACCCTCGAATGAATCTCCTATAGAAGGTGGCTAGTCCATGGAAACTACGAACATCATATATATTCTTAGATGTATGCCACTCAACTATGGACTTGATCTTCTCAGGATCAGCAGACACTCCTTCCGGGGTTACCACAAAACCTAGAAAGATAATTCTAGTAGTCATGAAACTACACTTCTTGAGATTGGCATACAAGTTTTCTTTCCTAAGAGTTTGACACACTTGTTGGAGATGGTCTAAGTGATCCTCCTTAGTTTACTATATACGAGGATATCGTCAAAATAGACTACTACAAATTTTTCAATGAAAGCTTTCAAAACTTGGGTCATGATTCTCATAAAAATACTAGGAGCATCTGACAGGCCAAAAGGCATCACTAACCATTCATATAGGCCATCCTTAGTTTTAAAGGCTGTTTTCCATTCATCCCCGGGTCTGATCCTAACCTGGTGATAGCCGTTTTTAAGGTCGATCTTTGAAAAGATAGTTGCTCCGGCCATCATATCTGATATATCATCCAAACGGGGAATAGGGAAACGGTATTTCACTGTTATCTTGTTAATGGCACGACTATCACCTTACATCCTCCAAGTGCCATCTTTCTTTGGGGTTAAAAGGGTTGGAATTGCACTCGGGCTAATAAGACTCCCTAATAAATCCTTTTTGGAGAAGATCCCCAACCTGTCTTTATAATTCTAAATGCTCCGTAGGGTAGCTCCTGGGACCAAATCTATGGCGTGCTGTATGTCCCTTAACAGTGGCAGTTGATCAGGGAGGTCTTCAGAAAACATGTCTTGAAATTCCCTTCAAAAACTCTACAATTTGTTTAGGGTGTTCCTGTTGGGGTTGGTCAAAAACTTCCTTAGTGGTCAAAATCCAAATTGGCGATCCTTCAGTAATCTCGCGCTCTAGTTCCCTAGCAGTGATCAGGTTTAGTCCTGGCTCCTTCCTCAGATTGCTAGACCCTCTCTTGATGTTATTCTTAGGTGGGGTCGAATTTATTACGATCCTTTTACCATGGCAGTTAAAGGAACATGAATTGGAACGGCCGTAAAGGGTAGCATCATGGTCATACAACCAGGGTCTTCCTAAGATAATGCTGTTGACCCCCATTGGGAGAACATCACAGCAGACTTTTTCTTGATATGACAGGAATTGGACTGTAACCTGACATGTCAATCTAATAAGAATTGAGGTTGAATCAATCCAAGATACCTTATAAGGGTTGGGATGTGGCACTGTAGGTAAGCCTAAGTTTTTGACTTCATTTGTAGAAATGACATTTATACGGTTCCCATTATCTATGATGATTTTGCAAACTTTGTCCCCTAACTTAATGAAGGTTTGTAGGATGTTAGTCCTACACCAGTTCTCATTCTTCTTAATTTGTGACAAGATACACCTAACGACTCCTAAGAGATTAGGTGACTAATCTTCCTCATTTCCTTCATATTCTTCTGCTAAATTGGGTTCAGCTTCATATATCTCTTCCTCACATTCCTCAATAGTTTCAAGATCTTCTTCATCAAGCTCACCTATGTGTAAGGTTCGTACAGGACATTTACTAGCAAAGTGGCCAACCTTATGACACCTATAGCATTCTACATTCTGGTTCCTGTCCCTTTGTACTTCAGGTGCCTTACCTTTGTTATCCTTACGAGCTAGTAGAGTGGTAGGTTTGGGTCGATTGTTAGGACATTGGCTTGTACTTGACCTACTTCCTGGAGTACTAAACCTATTGGGCTCGGGTCGGTAGGTAACGGGTCTCCTCTGAAATCTTTCACAATTCGTAGCAACCTGATAGGCCTGTTTTAATTATTGACTTTCCTTAGAAATAACTCCCTCTGAGTCTCCACATGTAGTCCTGCTCGAAACCTAGACAATGTGATTGCCTCAGACTCAACTACACTACACCTTATAACAAACTCATCGAACTTGGCTATATACTTGGACTCGGATTTGTTACCTTAGGTCAAATTTTGCCATTGGTCTAATAGTCTTTTGCTCATAGGATAAGGATAGTTTTTTCTCCCTAAGTTTAATCTTCATAGCTCTCCATGTAACTATGGGCAAATCTCCTCTTCGATGATTAAGTCTCTCAACATTTTTTCAATACAATCTGGCCTGTCTGATTAATCTAAGTTTAGGAAATTTGACCTTTTTCTTTTCAGACATCTTATACCACTCAAAATACTGGTCCATGTCGCTCTCCCAATCAATATACACCTTAGGGTCTAAGTTTCCATCAAAAGTAGATGCATTTAGTTTAATGTTCCTAAGGGCTCTGTCCTCTTGGTCATTGACATTTTGGTAGAGTTGCCTAGGATTAGGTTCAGGGGTGAGTTCACGACGTTGGGCTCTTGGATCTATGGGAGTGGATCTAGATAACTCAGGATCAGGGTGAGTCATAAGGGACTCTTCTAGTTTACCCCTTCTTTTCTCTATTTGATCAAACCTAGTGTTGAGCTGCCTAAACTGTTCAGTCATAGTTCTCATTAAAGCTTCCAGATTTGGGTCCATGGTGGGACTGGTTTGGATTTGGGGCTGTTGATATGGAGTTCCGGCTCTAGTGGTCATGCAATACAATCCTAGCTTTTAGGGCTCCTAGACCTAGAAGTTCACTATAGCATGAATTGACTGAGCAATAATCAAGACTGTAGGTACTCTTTCAACTGGCCAGGTAAGAGGTGGGACTGTGGGAGGCTCCCTTCACTTTCGTGAGGTCCTAATTAAAGAACCACAATCCACTTAAGGCATTTGCCGTTGGACACCTAGCCTTAGATACCAATATTCAAATTCACAGAATCAATTACTACAAGGCTCAACATGTATATGAACCTGACTTGTGGGTGTCCCTAGTTTTTAAGTTTCTACTTAGTTTTATGTTAGGGCTAGGACAATGCAGGATGAGGTTGGTTGTTTTTGCACCAAGGAAAGGTGATGAAATCCTTCCCTTATCTTATGATAGCATGCCCTTAAGTATTTTCAAATGAATGAATGCACAATCAATCTAACTAGTCAACAAGATAGAGATCTGGAAGTACTATGCAATTCAAAATTTAAACTCCTAAATTTCAAATTTCAGATTTGGATTTCAGATTTGAATTTTGAATTTTAAATTTCAATTTCAGATTTTAGATTTTAAATTGCAGAAATTAAATTTTAATAATTTTTTTTTGGAGATTAGGTTGGATAGTTGTAGAATTCTAAATGTGCCAGAATCTTATCCTAAGTTGTGCTTAGAAGATTAATATCCAATTTTTTAAGTAATTAACAAATCAAACAAGCATACACTAAGCACAATGGATTTCCAATATCGGGTTATCACGTCCGGCCGTAGCTCATTACTCCCATGGGTCGTGACAGTATACTTTCGTATACCTGCTCAGGAGGCATGATTTCCTTCCACCAGAAAGTACTAAGAAAAACAATGCAATTTTTTTTTGAAAAAAATTTCAGATATGAAATCTATGAGAGAAGATTATAGATCTGATTTTTAATCTGGCTAAATCACTTAAAATAATGCAAACAAAACTAAGATCTGAAGAGCTATAGATGAGCTTTCCAGACTAATGCTAGAATGATGCATAAATTTCAGCAACTAACTATGTCCTAGTCTAACCTGGCTCTGATACTAAAGTTGATGCGGTATGGGTATGAAGCTAATCTAATGCTTTAAAAACCTATATTATTTTAGATTAATGAGCATTGATGGCAGCAAACTCAGGTAAAACTTTAACGGATCTAATAAAGAAAACATTCAGATTGCTTACCAAATACCCGCAGTGTAAATCACATACATTCAGTAAAAGAAAGTAGGATCTGATGATTGAGAAACCATTTTAGAACTAGGACTTCCTTGCTTCAACTAATCAGATCTAATGAAATTCGGATCAGTTTCATTTACCAATAGCGATTTTATCCCTCTTTTGTAGCAGATCTGGATTCAACTCAAGATTTCACGGTAGGATTCCAAACTTCAGTTCCTTCGGAGCAGATCTTCTCATAGATGGTTGTATGGCAAGGGAAACCTCCTCTTCAGATCGCGAACACCAGGGATCCTGCAAAAGAAGAGATTAGTGGCGTGGAAAGGAGATGGAAATTTGAAAGAAAGAGGGAAAGAGAGAGGGGCGGCTAGGATCTTGGATTTGGATTGGGTGATGATGATGGTGCCTTGACTTCTTGAACTTGAATCTAAGATGGATATAGAAGATAACCTAGGGCCTCGCATCCTAGGGAAAGGAGTAGGACCTCACGCCCTTATGGACTTCACGCCCAACACTTAATGCTCTCATAGCAATGATGGAAGAAAACCTAATTCATTCAATAATCAATCAATAGAATCCAACAAGGGGGAGATGTGATGGTATTTATAGACCCCTTACATAGTAGCAAGATAGAATTGAAATGCTTTTGAATACAAGATAAGTGTAGATAAAAATAGTTCTCTAATCTTCTTCTTAAATTGATTGAAACTCCTTGAATTTTAAAATAGATAGGCGCCCCTTGATATTTGAATTCTTCCATGTTGGCGACAAAGAAAATGAGATGAGGCGCTTCCCTTCTCGGAAATGGGCGACAAAATGAAGGAAGAAACTCGTGAACGACCTCCTCTTAGATTTGAATTTCAATTGAGGTAAGTGGGCGACAAATCTTCTCCTTCTTGGCGTTAACTCCTCTTGGACTCCATCTTGATCTTCTTGCATTTCAAATTTGAAAGTAGATAATGATATCCTCCATTTGAATTCACCTTTCTTTGGATTTAAATGGACTCCTTGTTTTTGAATTTGAATGGACTCTTTGGATAAACTTGAAGTGGGGTCTTCTTGCTTTTTGCTTGGCCGACTACTCTTGGTTTCAAGTGGGCAACAACTTGAGAATAATGGGTGTCCTTGGATTTGAATCTTAAATGATGTCTTGATGTCTTTTCATGTACTCCATTTGAACTCCTTTTTAAGTTGAAAATCATTCATGTGTGGTTGACCAAGGTGATGTGGCATGGCATACTACTCAAAGTAGTGAGTGACAAGACTCCATGATGTGGTGATGTGGCATGAAGTGATGACGTGGCATGATCACATGGCATGGTGACGTGGCTTCCTCAATTGGGCTTTAACCTTGACTAACATATAAACCCCCTTGACTAATTACAAGACTCAATTTGATCAGAGTAGATCTAATTTGATCAAATTGCAAGACTAAAGCAAACTAACTTTAATTACAGGACTCAATGACTTAATTACAGGACTTAATGCTGAAATTAAGATAGAATAGGTTACTCATTGGTAATCCACAAGGAGCTTGGAGTGATCTGATGTCTCTTCCTAGCTCTGGTGTCCTCACCACCGCGGCTCACAAGAAGTCATCATTTAATGCAGGTGGCACTTGGATGCCATTAGTCGCTGGTTGCTAGAAAAATCGAAGCGATCGTGTCCCTTTATCATTGCAAGAAATTTTGGATATTTTGAATTAATAAATGCACCTTTCCACCTTTTCTCTTTTCTTTTCTTTTTAAACATGTCTCCCTCCTTTTGGAACTCATCTAGAAATTTTTCTAGCCAAGTCTTTTGTGATACTCCTCTAAGCTTCCCAGAGACAAAAATGATTTCAAAAGATTGTGAAGCACTCGAGAGGGCACTTCAAAGGAACATATCAGAAGAACTGCATTGGCGGTCACTTCTTTGGCTTCGACGACCAATATTGTCGATCCATCGATTGTGCCATCCCTAGCACCAGTCGATCTCTCGATCGCACCGCCTCCGGTGGCTTCAATAGAGGAAGAGATTGTCCCAGTGGTTGGAAGCAGCTTGGAAGGAGTGCAAGCAGATCTTAATAGGGTTGCTGAAATGCTTAGGGGGCTCCTCTCGCCAATAGAGCAGTAGTTGGAGTAGACCTCCCAAATTTCTGATACCCTAGGATCATTTATCTGAGTGAGTAAATTTATATTTTATTTTTTTTCCTGTTGCACTTCATTAACCAACATGATAACCATTACTCCATCTAGGATTTGTGCAGTTGGGGCATTACTTGGCCCACTTTGCAGATTTGGCTTCCTTGGTTTAAGGGCTCATAACGGCGAGGGAAAGGGCGTACCAGCTTAAGTACATACTAGAGCAAGAAAAAGCTATCAATGCTGAGTTAGAAGTTGACTATTATGAAGAAGCCCTCCGGGAAGTTCAAGAAAAGATTGATTGCTAAGATGAGGAGGTGGCCAAGGATAATGCCCAAATAAAGACTCTTGAGTAGCAGGTTGCCGAAGCTAAGAAAGATCATTCCTGTGCTCAAGATGAAAGGGAGAAAGAGCTAGGTCACTGCTCCCGTCGAGGCTCATTCGTTGAGAGGCTCCCTTTCTCAGAGGGAGGAGGCCTCATCCAAGGGCTCCAGCTCGATCACACGGGAGACTCAAGTAGCCACTAAACTATCTAAGTTTCGCGAGAAGCTCCATTATGCTTTGTCGAGGATGAAGCATGTGGAGGAGCTGTTGAAAAAAGAAGATTCCTCCGCCATCAACTTACGGACCAGGAGCTCTTGGCCAATTCCACCAACAAGAAAGCGGAGAAGATGAGGAAAATGGGGACTAAGGTCATGACGAAGGTTTGCAAGAAGAATTTATTCACAAGCTTTGAGTGGTGCAAGTCGATGGCTCAGGCCTTTTTTCTTAATAATTATGCCGAGCTCCTGAGAACTGATCCTTCAGATGGGAGCCTAAAAGTGTGGTGGTGATGTGAAACATGATGCATGAATGATTTGAGATTAGTAATTGATTAATACAATTCATAAAGCTCTAACTAAATGATGATAATTCTAAGCAAGTTTAAGATACGCTGCTAAAAGGAAAATAATCAGAATAAACTAGATCATGAATTGTTGCTCTAAGAACAAGTAATTTAAAACTATATGAAACTCAGATCGATGGTGTTTAGGAAAACACCCATATTAAGATAGTCCTAAAATATATGATATTTATATGCAATAAAGATAATAGGATATCTCACAAAATTACTAAACAACGAATTCAATTTATTTGTGAAAAAATAATTACGAAACAAGCCAAATCAGAACTTTGAAAAAGTTAGACCATTTGTGGAGTTGACTTCAAGGTGTGGATTCATGATGATTTGGATTTCGGTTGTTGGAATCTGGATCTCGACTCAATTGATCGGCTTCTTCATGGAAGGTTCTTGAAGACGGGAATTAGGTGTTGAAAAACTTAGAACTCACTTGGAGAGAAGATGCTTGGATTAGGAGAATTCAAGGGCTGATTCAGGCTCCAAAACTTGAAAAATTTTGAAAAAAAATGTGTAAGCATGTGAGATTGTAGTGAACAGGGTTAGGTAATTGATGGTGGGTTTGGGCATGATGTGGATGGGTGAAGAAGCTTGGTAGAGGCGGTGCTCAGGAAAAATTTAGGTTCAGGATTTTCTTTATGTAGGGGCTGATTCAACAGGATGTGGAAAATTTCAGAAAAATGATTTCGATGATCCATAAATTGGAGAAGCTCCGAGATGTTAAGCTTCTAGGAAAAAAAAGGAAGTGATTTGGACGTGGGGTTAGGGATTTGTGGATGTTGGAAGGTTGCTGGCATAGAAATCCGGGAACAAGACATGAAGAAGAATGCAGAGCGAAGTTGGGCTTGTCACCCTCCCTTGCGGGTGCTATGGATCTCTCTCTCTCCCTCTTGGAGCAATTACACCATACATGGTGAAGAAAAAATTAGATCAGTAATTTTCATTGATTTAATATCTTGAGTATATCTCCTTTTATAGATCCATGAAAAAGTCCTATCCAAGTAGGAATATAAGTCCCAAACCTAATACAAATCTATAATGGCTAAAGACCTGACTTATAAGGAGTCCTAAGTGTGGAAGGACACCTAGGGGGTGCCACATTATTTTCCATGCCATAAAAAAAGGGATGGCATAAATATGGGGTGGCAAGAATAGGGGAGGCGCCAACCTAAGCTGTGTTAGCATTGGTTTCTCCCATAAGTCGCGTTCACACTTTGATTTTAGTACTTAATCAAAATAACTAAATTAAATCAAGCTAATTAGGTGATTAGAGTTGATTTAGCTTAAAATACAAACTTAATTGACTAAAATTAGATAAAATTGACTTTGTTTTGATTGGACTGGACTGAAATTGAATTGAAGGGCTTTAATTAGCTACTTCTGGGCTTCGGTATGCTGCTTTCTCAATCCAGATAGGCTATACCTTTGGTGATTTCCTTCTGGTTGCTCTGATATCCGCACCAATTTTTTTGCGGACTCGATCTTGTTGATATGGATCGACATTGCTCTAGTATCACTCGAGTAAGTAAATCTGGGTCGATGTGCTGCAGCTCTTCTCGAGTGATCCAAGTGTCTTCTGACTTCGGCCACCCTCACCATTGAATCAGGTACCATTGATAGCTTCGACTTCTGATAGAAATGATCTGCTCATCCACGATTCTCCCAATCTAGTCTTGTTTTATCGAGGTTTTTCTTTGTGGACACTCAGGGGTAGGTTCGTTCTTAAAGAATGGATCAGGCCCAAATGGCTCACTAGGAATCGTTGCTAACTCTTTATAAGCAATAAGATCAGATATATTAAAAATAGAACTGATTCCTAATTCCAGGGGCAAGTCTAAAATATGCGCATTCAATTCAATTTTCTTTATAATTTTAAAAGAACTTGCTTCTCGAGCATGCAATTTCTTTATGGTTCCTGTAGGAACCGTTTAGGTCTAATCCTACTCATGACTTTGTCTTCTTCTGCAAATTCTGACTCACTTATGCATATCTGCCATTTGCTTATATGTTGCATTACTTGCATTAATTCTTTTATTGATCTCGTTATGAAACTCTTAACATGATGGGCAAATGACTCAGCAGATCCAACCACTCTAGCTTGCATAGGCAAAGGAATGAGGTCAACTGGTTTTCTAGATCGATAACCATGAACTACCTCGAATGGACCATACCTATGGACCTATCTACTAAACTATTGTATACAAATTCAGCTCAGAGTAGTAAAAGATCCCAATTTCTAGCATGCTCTCCAATTAGACAACGTAATAGGTTCTCAAGGCTCATATTTACTACTTCAGTTTGGCCATCTATTTGCGGATGGTAAGTGCAAGAGAGCTTAAGTTTTGTGTCTAACATGTGCTAAAAGGTTTCCCAAAAATAGTTCATAAATTTAACATCCCTATTTGATACTATAGTTTTGGAAAGTCCGTGTAGCTTGATAATTTTGTCAAGGAATATCCTAGCAACTCTAGATGCATCGGATGCTTGGGATCAAAGGATAAAATGAGCCATTTTAGAGAATTGGTCTACTATCATTAAAACTAAATCGTGTTTACGGGCTATCCTAGGCAAACCTAAGACAAAGTCCATGCTAATGTCCTGCCAGGTACAGTCGGGTATGGAAAGTGGTGTGTATAGGCTAGTATTCTATTTTGGATGTTTAGCCACGGCACAAGTTCTACATTGAGCAACTATCCTAGCTACATCTTGTTTTAAGTTAGGCCAAAAGAATTGATATTCTATATATTCAATGATTTTATTCTTGCCAAAGTATCTAGCTAATCCACCCACGTGTATTTCCCATATAAGGAAATCCCTAACAAAAGTATGGGGGATATACAACTTGGTTCCTTTGAATAAGTAACCATCTTGAAGGGCAAATTCATTATTCTCTCTAGACGATTCTTGAAGTAAAGGGGAATAAATTTTCTTGAAGTCCGGACACTCTTTATAGCTCTCTTTCAACTTGTCGAATTTAGTCACTTCTACACTAATGGTGGATAACATGGTATACCTACAGCTTCGGTTTTCGATACCTACATGATGTTTAAGGACAAAAATGTATGCTTGTAAAAATTCGATCCACTTTCTGTGTCTGTGGTTTAGTTTCTTTTAGGAGTTCAGGAATTGGAAGGCCTTATGGGTAGAAAACAAAATAAATTCTTGCGGTAACAAGTAGTGTCTCCAATATCTTAGGGTGCTTACCATTGCATAGAATTCTTTATCGTAGGTAGAGTACCTTAATTTGGCATCATTCAGTTTCTCGCTAAAGTATGCTACCGGATCTTCTTGACTAAGGACACCGCCTATTTCTATACCCGAGGCATCACATGTGACTTCAAATACTTTTGAGAAATCTGGTAGTCGCAGGACAGGGGCATGGGTCATCTTGTCTTTAATGTCTTAGATAGCTTTATCAGTAGCTTTGGTTCATTCAAAGTCTCCCTTGTTAATACAATCGATGATTAGAGCTATGATGGTACTGAATCCCTTAAGGAACTTACGATAAAAGGTCGCTAGGCCATGGAATCTACGTACATCATGGATGCTTTGAGGTACATGCCACTCGACTATTGCTCCTACCTTTTTAGGATCTGCAGACACATTAGGGGTGATGACAAGACCTAAGAAAATTACTCGGTCGGTCATGAAATCGCATTTTTTAAGATTTATATACAGGCTTTCCATTCTTAGAGTTTGGCAAACTTGCCAAAGATGGGTCCAAATGTTCTCTAGATTTATTGTAGATTTAGGATGTCATCAAAGTATAAGACTACAAATATTCCGACAAAGGGTCGTAACACTTGATTCATCAATCTTATAAAGGTACTAGAGGCACTTGATAGTTCAAAGGGCATGACCATCTACTCATACAAGCCATCCTTCGTCTTGAAGGCAATCTTCCACTCATTTCCTGTCTTGATTTTAACCTAACGGTAACCACTCTTAAGATCTACCTTAGAAAAGATCATGGCTCTAGCTATCATGTCAAGCATATCATTTAGTCTAGGGATAGGGAATCGGTATTTAACAATAATTTTATTTATTGCATGACTATCTATGCATATTCTCCAAGTTCCATCTTTCTTTGGAATTAATAGTACAGGTACTGTGCAAGGGCTAAGACTTTTTCTAATAAACCTTTTCCTTAAAAGTTCTCCAACTTGTCTCTATAACTCGACATGCTTTGTAGGATTTAGCCTATAGTGGGATAAGTTAGGTAGGGTTGATCCAGGAACTAGATCTATTACATGCTGGATATCCCACATGGATGGTAGGTGGTCGGGAGATCCTTAGTAAAAATATTCTTAAATTTGCTATGAAGGGCTGCTACTTTAGGGGGTATTCGGTTGGGGATTCCTTATTGGCTTCTATAGCGGTTAACATCCAGACAGAAGATCCTTTAACTAACTTTTTCTCTAACTTAGCACTAATTAGATGAAGCCTTTTCTTCTAATCTTTCGGTCCACTAGATTTCTTAGTCTTCATTTTCTTAGATGGGGTAGGATTTATGGTAATCTTCTTGCCTTTATGGGTAAACGGGTAAGAATCCGCACGATCATACAAGGTTACATTGTTATCGAATAGCCATGGTCTGCCTAGGATGATGCTACTAACCTCCATGAGTAGGACATCACACCAGACTCGATTATGATACGAGTTAAATTAGATAGGTACGTGGCATCTATACTTTATGAGGATTGAAATATCTATACAGGACATTTTATAGGGTTTTGGGTGGTCGACTAAGATTAACCCTAAGTATTTCATAGCATCAGTGAAATAGCATTAATGCAGCTTCCATTATCTACAATCAATTTATATACCTTTTTGCCAATCTTGACAAAGGTATGAAAGATGGTGATCTGTCTCCAGTCCTCTCGCTTTTGGGCCCGGGTAAGGATGCATCAGACAACTCCCATCTTAAGATCCTCATCGGGTTCTATGGACTCATATACCATATCAGGGTCAGCTTCATATATATCTTTTTCTATATTGTTCATTGGATCCTCAAGGGTGTCTTCTATTGGTTCAGTTATGTGCAAAGCATGGAAAGGACACTTTCCAGCAAAGTGTCCAATACCATGATATTTAAAGCACCTAGCATTTAAGCTATTTCCTTTCCGAGATTCAGTTGCGATTCCTTTTCCTTTATCTTCTCTACGAACCGGTGGATTTGTGGGTGCAGGTCGGCTAATAAGTGTTTGACTCGTTCCTGGTCTAGGAACTGAAGACGCGGGCTTGCTACGGGTATACATTGGTCTATTAAATCGCTTGCAATCTTGCACGACTTGATAGGCTTGTTCAAGGATGATACTTCATGTAGGTACAGTTTGCATTGGAGATCTTCTCTAAGGCTAGTCCTAAATCTAGATAATGTCACAGCACAGTCTTCACTGACATTGCATCTCATGACAAATTTGTTAAATTTGGCGGTGTACTCGGTCATAGGCCTATTTTCTTAGCTTAATTTCTTCCATTGATCTAGGAGTTACTGGTGATAGGATGTGGGAATATACTTCTCCCGAAGGATTAGTTTCATTTCCTTCCAAGTCTATATGGGTTGTTGGCCTCTTTGTTGATGAATGCGCTCAATGTTGTCCTCGTACAACCTAGCTTGCATCACTAACTTAAGCATAGCAAACCTAAACAGTCAGTCCTCGGACATGTTGTACCATTCAAAGTAGTGGTCCATGTTACTCTCCCAATCTAGGTAAACCTTCGGGGCAAGACATCCATTGAAGCTAGGGGCTTCGATTCAGGTACTCATAAGAATTCGATCATATTGATCGTTTAGTTCATGACGACGATGTCTATCTAAAGGGGATTTTATATCAAATTCATAATGTCGGGCTCTAGGTCTTATAGGAGGTCGAGGTAAATCTAGGTTAACTTGTTTGTATTGGGATTCTTCGATAGCAATAACTCTACCGACCAGAGTTCTATGGTCAGTATCATGTTTAAGGGCCATAGCTTTTAATTCTGCCATGATGTCTTTCATGGTGAGTTCCTTGTCGGGTTTCATGGGATCATTAGGTTGAGCTTGGAAATAGTTGGTTCTTAGCCTAGTGGGCATGCAAATAAGATGACAAAATAATTAAATCCTAAATGACTAAGAGTAACTAAGACCTAGTAGTTCAGGCACTACGAATTGATCCAAGCACAAAATAAATCTAGACCAACTCCTTCAATTAGCTAGGTATGTGGTGGGGTCATTGGAGGCTCTTTTTGCTTTTGCAAGGTCCTAATTAAGCAATCACATGCTTGCTTAAGGTGTTTGCCATTTGGCCACTAGCCTTAGACTCCAATCTACGGGGATGATGCAGATCTAGTTTGTACCCAATCTCAACGTACCACTTGAACTTTGTCTTGATTGATCCTAGTTGGTGGCTACTTGATTTTAAGTTAGGCTTAGGTCAATGTAAGTGTTGGGGATTGTTTTTGGGCCAAGAAAGGGTGATGAAATCCCTCTCTTATCTAGTTAAAGGGAATTGCTTTTAAGTGTCTTATGTAATGAATGCAATTAAGTTAAACAAAGAAATAATGCAAGACTATCTTAACCTAATCTTGCTTTGATACCAAAATTGATGCGGAACATGATGCAAGAATGATTTGAGATCAGTAATTGATTAATACAATTTATAAAGCACTAATCAAATGACGGTAATTCTAAGGAAGTTGAAGATACGTTGCTATAACTTAAATAATCAGATTAAACTAGACCATAAATTATTACTTTAAAAACAAGCAATTTAAAACTATATGAAACTCATATTGATGGTGTTTAGGAAAACACCCATATTAAGATAGTCCTCCTAAAATATACGAGATCTATATGTAATAAAAATAATAAGACATCTCACAAAATTACTAAACAACGAACTCAATTTATTTGTGAAAAGATACTTACAAAACAAGCCAAATCAGAGCCTTGGAAGAGTTAGACCACTTGAGCCAATTTCAATGGTGTAGATTCGTGATGATTCGAACTGGAGCCGATTTCAACGGCGTAGATTCATGATGATTCAAGTTTCGATCTTTGGAATTTGGATCTCGACTCAATTTATCGGCTTTTTCACGGAAGGTTCTTGATGATGGGAACTAGGTGTTGAAGAATCTATAACTCACTTGGAGACAAGATGCTTAGATTGGAAAAATCCAAGGGCTGATTTGAGCTCCAGAATTCTTTGCAAAATTTCAGAAATATGTGTAGGTACGTGAGATTGCAGGGAACAGGGTTAGGTAATTGATGATGAGTTTGAACATGATGTGGATGGGTGGAGAAGCTTGGTAGAGACGGTGCTCAGGAAAAGTCTAAGTTTAGGATTTTTTGCATGCAGGGGCTGATTCCATAGGATGTGAAAAATTCCAGAAAAATGATTTCGAAGATTCGTAAGTTGGAGAAAGTTCTCGGATGTTGGGCTTCCAGGAAAAAAGGGGAAGTGATTTGGACATGGGGTTAGGAATGTTGGGAATTGTGACTTAATGCCAATCATCTAACTTATAGATGGTTGATTTTGTATGTGAATTATTATGAATAAAAGTTATTTTGACAGTTCAGCATAGTGCATCTTCCTGTAATGAACTCTTTTGTGATAGAGTTCTTAGAACTACATTTTATATGATAAAGAGAGAATTTATCATGTTATTCTTAAATTAGTTTGCGACCAAATGATACATTGTTATAGGACAATAATGTATCGAGTATAGGTCGTTGTATGCCATATGGGTTGGTTGCCCTCTTAATCAAGGAGTGTGGAGATACTGGTATGGCATGCAAGTAGTGTAGGATATTTCATTGAATGTGATCTACCTACGGAGCACTTGCTTGCCAAGTGTTGCTTATGAAAGAATATGGATATAAGTGTCCTTTAAATTTGAGATCACTATGGTGACTTGTAAGCAACTCACTATACTTTGGTGTTGGACTACCTAGATTTCTAGTTCAGTGATGAAAGGTTTCTGGATCAGTCAAGTACTTATAAAGTTGGTATGTAAGTCAAGATAGGATTGACCCTCCAAATGTTGGAGTGAATATTTCATTATATTTCAATTTAGCGAAACCTTGGTTAGGATAGTTTTTGTGAGTCACAGGACTTGTAAGGTTGAGACACATTAAGAATTGACTGTTTAAGGATTGGAGTTAAACCCCGAAGTCATTATGAGCATTGAGGGTCAAAGGGATGAATTATATGGTGACCATATGCCAGAGGTTCTTGATTATTGCTCTGTAACTTTCGACCTATCCGGACGTTGGTTGTCATTGCTAGATGATGACTTTGATTGGTACAAGAAGTGTTTCTGTATTACCGGCTTAGTATTCGAATATATGAGATGACATACAATATGAGTTTTTACCTGATTTGATGGCTGATCAATGATGGTGAATTGTTTTAGGGTTTAATTATCAATATGATTGATAATGGATCTTGAGTCGGCACTTTCAAGTGTTGATACTTTGGTGAGCCAACACTTGAGGTTTTTTCAAGTGTCGACTCATCAGTGTTGTAAAAGTTGTGATATATTTTTTCAGTAATGGTTAGTGAATGATGGGAGGATAATTGGTAATTAGATTACCAAATAGCTCAATTTGATTGAGCAATGAGTTTTGAGTCAACCCATATATGATTTGGTTTAGGCTCGAGTTTGGGTCCATTTGGATTGGACCTAACCCATACACCCAAGCCACTTAATTTGAATTTTGAATTCAGAATTTAAATTGTATTTGAGTTTGAAATTCAAATAGTTTAAATTTGAAATTCAAATAGTTTGAATTTGAATTTAGATTTATACTTGAATTCAGATTTTGAATTTGCATTTAAATAGATTGGTTTTAACTCCCTAATCTCTCTCCCCTTCTCTCCTTAACCCACTCAACCTCCTAACCTTTCAACCTCCCTTGGGTGCCTCATTTTAAAGTGGGTTCATGGTGGGCGTGGAGAGGCTAAGTGAGGGCCGAATTGCTTGTTGGAATGTTTTTCTATTAAAGAGAAAACTAGACTGGGGTTTTGAGAGGAAAGGGTCTTGGATGTTCTCTACCAAGTCCTTTTACTAGATTTTGGGAAGAGTGAACCGGGGAAGGGGTTTTCCAGCATCATCTTATACCATATCCTCTCCTCCAAAGTCCTTCCATTCACGGAGCATCTTGGCATATGAAGGAGGTGGTCAGCAGTCGAGGTTCTAGAGGAGCTAACACTTTGAGGGGACTGGTCAGGACAGAGCTCTTGTGTGAATCATCTATAGAGGCCAAACACTGTGTCTCGTAGAGTTTCTACCAGAACCTTCTAGTAGCGGCGATTGTCAACCGCAAGAAGGTAATCAATTATGAATTCATTGTGCTATAGAAATGGACTATAGCATCAGGTTTGTTGCATAGATATTATCTATATTATAAGGTTTATATGTTTTATATTTCAGTTTAATATCTTATATACGTACTTCTCATGTCAAGATCATGCTGTAGGTAGTTTAAAGATCAGTTTTTATGCATGCTTAGATTAATTTGATTAATCTTGTAGCTTTCGATGTTAAATGTTTCGAAAAGTTTTGATATTACATGCATGAAACTACCTATGATTTCCAACAAGAAATTTGTGGAGGTTGGAAGGTTGGCATAGAAATTCGAGAATAGGATATGAAGAACGAAGAGTGAAGATGGGCCTCTCACCCTCCCTTGTGGGCACTATGGATCTCTCACCCTCTCCCTCTTGGAGCAATCAAGCCATACCTGGTGAAGAAAAAAATAAATCATCAATTTCATTGATTTAATAGCTTGAGTACATCTCTTTTTATAGACCCATGAAAGAGGCTTAGTTCAAGTAGGAATATAAGTTTGAAACTTGATATAAATATATAATGACTAAAGACCTGACTTATAAGGAGTCCTAAGTGTGGAAGGACACCTAGGGGCACACATTATTTCCCATACCATAAAAAAAAGGGGCGGTATAAATTTGGGGCGAGAAGAATAGGGGAGCACCAACCTAAGCTATGTTCACACTGGTTTCTCGCATAAGTCATGTTCACACTTTGATTCTAGTACTTAATCAAAATAACTTAATTAAATCAAGTCAATTAGGGGATTAGACTTGATTTAACATAAAATACAGACTCAATTGACTCAATTGATTAAAATAAGATAAAATTGATTTTGATTTGCTTGGACTAGATTGAAATTGAATTGAAGGGCTTCAATTGGCTACTTTTGGGCTCCAGTATGTTGCTTCCTCAATCTAGATAGCCTGTAACTTTGATGATTTCCTTCTGGTTGCTCTAGTATCTGCATCAGGTGGACGACTGCATTGGAGCCGTTGCAAAAAGCTTCGAGTAGACTCTTTCTATACCCCAGTTTCATGCAATGACCTAGATTGATCTCAAGGTTCGCTATGAGGAGAACAAGGCCCCAGGGTTTAAATAAATGTATTTTTCTTCTTTTTTCCTGTGATGTACTTTTTTCTTTCTTCAGGTATGTAATCATTTTTTTGTTGTAATCATACTTCAAATCCAATAAAGATGAATTTTAATGAGATGTCTTCAAATTGAATGCTTTTACATATTTTTGAATGTCCTGAGCTATGTTTTCATCACAACAGTTAACTTTCAACAGATTTCATATTAAACATCATTCTGGCCGAGATATTTGTAGTCAAGTATGTGTCATTAAGTCTATCAATTATCCATTATTTGATCATTCTAAACTATAATCCAGAATTTCATCCAAGGTCTGAGGTAAATAATTCAACTCAGGACCCAAACCAAGACATCCTGCGGGAGTTTTTGATAGAAAAATCGCTCTGACCCAAAATCCAAAGTTTTTGATCGTGGATAATAGATTAAACGAGTTGACTCCAATCCAAAATCTGAATCCTTCCGTTGTAGATGATGACTACTGGAGTCGATTCTGACCCAAAATCCGAATTGGGACTTGAAGAATTATTTGTGTTGGGTTGGCATGCTCTTAGATTGAATTCAAAATGTTTCTATTCAGTTGGCATTCTAGTGCACCACTTTGAATGCTGTGCAAAGCATAAGCTGCCTACTGCTATTATTAACTACCATATCTACTGCAGTCAAGGATTGCTAAACTAGTATTGGAACCCATATCGGTCAGCGATCGGTACGGTACGGTACTGTATTGTATCATACCATATTGGTACATGTATCAGTCTTGGTAAATTGAGAAAAAACTATCTTCATCCCCCCTTTCAAGCAAGGATCGCTGAACCAGACCCGAACTGAGCCCAACCGGACCGAACCGGGCCATACCGGTCCGAACCAATCCGTACCATATCGAACTGATCTGGTTCAAGCCAATTTTTATGGTTCAGGTTCTGAACCATTTTTTAAGGCTGAACCGTACAGGTTCTTGACCGGTACGGTATGCTACGTCCCGAACTAGATGTTTTGAGACAGTACTGTAAACCATGGCTATAGTATCTGTGCCTAATGGGATAGCATCATGTGTCAACCATCCAGTTGCCTTTTATCGGATTTTGCCTTTTCACCATCTCCCGCATTAATTTTCTAGAAGAAATCATCCTGCTAAGGTTGGGCTTTAGCTCTATTTAAACCTTTAACAGGACCGTACTGGTTTCTCAAGATTTTTCAACCATCTTCTTGCTACAAATCCTGAGCTCTCTCACTTTCCTAGTCCCTTTCCTATTCCTGAAACTTTTCAATCTATTTTTTCTTTTCAGTTTTCAAAATGAGTGCCTTTGAGGAGTCCTTGGCCTTGGTGGCGGTTGCTCTGGAGGAGGAAGAGTTGGATTTCGCTCCGCTGAACTTTCGATTGGAACTCATGGAGGCAGATTTGGTTTTAATTCATGAAGAATACCGGATCCCTTTGGAATTCTAGTTGGAAGTTTTGGGGCCGAATGATCAGGCCTGCTCGCCACCCTTGTGCTGGATAAGCCTCTATGAGGAGTTCTTCCGGGCTGGATTGAGGCTTCCTTGAAAGAACTGTCATACGATCTCTGAGTTGCATGCAGGTTTTTCAAAAATTTCTAATTAATTAAAATTAATTTGCAGTGGAAATAAAAATTAATGTAAGCATACATAGCAGGAACTAATCATGAACAGTAATATAGATCTGCAAATAAAAGTAGATTAAATCTACTTTCTTGTTATGCTACTCTTCATTATGCCCGGTCTCCGCTGGTATCCATACGGAGATGGCTTGATCGAAGTCCCGAGGCCACCAGAGTGTTAGCACCTTGCAGGCCTTGTTTCGATAGTTGGATCAAATTTTCCTTCTTTTCTTTTCCTTTACACTAGAAATCTAAAAAAGATGTTCTCTCTGCAAGAGAACAAGGGAGAATATTTTTTTCTTTTCTCATATAAACATTTCATGCAAAATCAAGAACAAGAGGATTGGGGGTGATAATTTATTTCTCTTTTTATTTTTATATGGTGGAGCATCACAAAGAAGGATGGGCGGGTTTTTTGATTTTTATTTCATGGTCAACCACAAGAAAATCCCTTGCTAATTTTTGTTTTGCGCCCATCTTCATCTTTTTTCTCATGCCACATCTTGATTTTTTTTTCTCCTTAGAGTCCTTTCTCATCTAAAATTAGGACAAACTTTAAATCAAATTCAAAAACTAATCACTAATAGATAAGAAAGAAATCCATGAAGCTCAAACTTCTTTTTGTGTACTCCATATTGATTCTACGCTAATCTAAATTTTAACGTGAAGGGAGTATCCTTTCTTTCTTACACACCAACAAGATGGAAAACATGGGGAGGAGAGAGAATGAGGCATACCATGATCTATTGTGTGATTTCTCAGGTTCTATTCTATCTAGTAGTGAGACATACCATGATCTCTATCATAGTATTATCAAAATTTTTTGATTGACCGGAATAATTTCAGCTCATCTTATCAAGAATCGTTGATCCGAAACGATCCTAGTGGGTTCTCATAATCTACCAGTGATGCCTAGTAGCAGGGATCGCCGAATCGTGCTGAATCGGTCGATTCGGGGTGTACTGAATCAGACCGGTGGCCGGCCGGCACAGTTCAGCTTTTAAAAACGATTCCCGGCTTTAAAAAATTAAAAAAAATACTTGTACCGGCCCGAATTGGTGTAGAATTGGGCTGAACCGGCGTAGAACCGGGCCGAACTGGACTTGAACCGTTCGAAACAATGCCGAACTGCTTGGTTTGGCCGATTCGGGACCGGTTCGGTCTGCTTCGAACAGGTTCAAACCCTTTTTTTAGTTTTTCCCCCTAATGGCTACTTTAGCCATGTGGGGGTGGGGTGGGGGGGAATCTGATGGCCACTGTTGGCCTTTTGATTTTTAACCAACAAAGAGCTCCTGAGAGGAGCTCTTTGTGAGTTCTCTTGACTCAACGGTGGCCGAACAACGATTTCCTTCCATTTCAAGGAAATCAAACGTCCAAAAATTGAAGAGCAAGGTAGATTCAAGATATGTAGAGCATCGTTTTCCCTTATTTACCTCTTTTTTTTGTTAAAATCTGTGCAAAATAGAAAATTAAGAAAAAATCCTGTCAAATTTTATTTGTTGGCTATGATTTTAGACTGTGGTAGATCTAGGATAGATCTACACAATGATACTAAGATTTTGATTTTTTGTTAAGTATATAATTTTTTAAATTAAAAATTAATTTTAGATTAAAAAATTAATTAAAAAATAATTAGTAAAAAAAATTATAATTATAAATTATTAATCTGGGGCTCGTAAGCTATTCTCACTATAAATTTCATGTCGATTATCCAAGTTTTGATACATCTTATGAATAGTGCTCTAGGTCTTAAATTGAAAAAAAATTGATTTTTAATGCATTTCTAGGGTCTTAAAAAAATATATGTAGCATTTTTAATAGAATTCTACATGAATTTAAGGTTAAATCTTTTTTTTATATATTTTTTAAATTTTTTGAATTATTTAAATTAAAAAAAATTTAAATTTTTTAAAAAATTAGGTTAATAAAATATTAATTAATAAACACTATTATTGACTTTATATGCAATTTAAATATTCAAGTATGGATCCATCGAGGAGGAAGGATCCGAAGCACGATATTGGTTGGTTGCATGGAGATGCTTTCGGGTTGGCATCACTGGAGATGTAAATGGTACAATACTGATTTCAAAGGTGGGGGTTAACAAGGTTGAAGCAGTACTTGGCTAGTGGCTATTCTGATATATCTGCATGTCAATAGTGTCCACATGAGGTCTGTCAATTGATGGAGAAATACTTTGCTGATTTCAAAGCTGTGAAGGAAAGAGCAGCAAAGAAGAAGGCAGAGGTAGAGAGCAGAGCCGCAAAACCATCTTATTACTCCAGGGAGTCAGAGGGAGCATCTATTCCTTTTGATAAGGATGCACAGATGGAGGCTGCTATTCAGGCGAGCTTGTATGAGCAGAGGCAACTAGAGGAGACGGCCAAGCGTAGATAGCAATTTGGGCCATCAGTTTTTGAGTCGAGATCGGGATCCGGTTCTACTAGTGTTGCAGGAGAGTCTGAGACAATTTAGGAGGACCTTAGTCAGAGAGCCCGTCGGGAGAGGCACCAGCCGTATTGCATCTATATTAGAAGCATTTGGTAGTAGAATGAAGTCTTCTTAGAACATTCCAGAAGGAGCCACTATCCATGATGTCGATCCACATGCCTTTTCCAGTAGAGATTCCAAGCAACAGAGGATTAACACAATGTTAAAAAAGGATAAGAAGGATATGTGGCGGGCCATCTCCTCGTGGTTTCATTTCAATCATATCCCAGTGCATGCAGCAGACAATCCATATTATCGTTCTGCTATTTTATCTATACAGGCTGCTGGTGTAGGTATAGATCCTCCAGGATCGAGGGATATCTATGGTCAGCTTCTGGATAGTAATAAGAAGCTAGAACGATGGATATCCTCCTATCAGAGCAAGTGGCACGTGTATGGGTTGATAGTAATGTGTGATGGTTGGACTGATCCTACTAGACGGAGCATCGTCAATTTCTTGACTTATTGTGATGGAAAGACATTTTTTAGAAATCTTTTGATGCTTCAAATCAGGTGCACGATGCTAGTTATATTCTCAGATTGATAGAGGTGATTGATCAGGTGGGAGAGCATAATGTCGTGCAGGTCATCACAGATAATGGATCACAGTATAGGGCTACGGGCAGATCTTGATGTAGGGGTGACCGCATATTTTCTAGACCCCTTGTACTGTACATTGTATAGATTTCATGATGGATATTGGAAAAATTCGCAGGGTAAGATTGTTGAGCTAGCACAGTCTATCACCAGATTTATATATAACCATACATGGATCTTATCATTGATGAGAAGCTTTACAGGAAAAAAATATTGAGACCAGAGATCACATGGTTTGCTACAATTACACAATACTTGATAGTCTTCTTGGCAAGAAAGCAGAGTTGCATTAGATGTTTGTCAGTTAGGAGCGGCGGTAGAGCAGATATGCCAGGGCAAATATTGAGAAAAGCAATATGGAAAATTTAGTAACGAGATAGATATTTTGGTAGCGGGCTGAGAGGATAGTGGAGGCTATCAAGCCTCTATATGAGGTACTTCGCGCCATGGACTTCGAGAGGTTCGCTCAGATGGCCTTGTATTTCATGATGCAAAGGGCAAAGAAAGATTTAGGAGGCATATCCATCACATGCATCTGAGTATATTCGGATCATTGATGGACGATGGAGTTATCAAATAAGTTCGGATTTGCATCTAGCAGGTACGCAATAATTTATGAAGTCCCTAAAAATTTAAATTTAATTAGATTTGTACAAGTATGCTTGACTAATTCTTAAAATATATGTGTAGCTTACTATCTGAATCTGAGATTTCGGTATTCCATACATTGAACATTGCCATGGATGAAGAGCTTATGTCTGTCCTACGCAATGTTATATATAAGATGGAGCTTGATCCAGATGTCGCTGTTATGTATCTAGAAGAAGTTAAGTTGAAATTGTTGAGTGATTTTTATTTGTATTAATTTCAATAAATAGCACATGATAACAAAGCTTTTTTCTGGCAGACAATTTTTTAGAGAAGGCACAGATTCATTTGGATTTATTTTTGTAGCAATCAGAAGTAAATAAAAAAGAATCTTGGTAGGTACTACTAAGTGTAATATTATATTAGGATTGAATTTTTTATTTTGCCAAATCTAAAATTCTAAATGATGTATTGTCTTTTGCGGCTGAATGGTCGGTGCATTTTGGTGGATCTGCTAAAAATTTGAAGGTTCTTGCAGTCAAGATCCTCTCCCAGACGGTGTCATCCAGTATATGTGAGTGCAACTGGTCTATATTTGGCCATATCCACTCCAACAAAGGAACCGTTTGAAACATAAATGCCTCAACGATCTTGTATATGTACACTATAATTTAAGATTGAGGCTAAAGTGCATTTAGGCGGAAGTAGAATTGAAATATCTCGATCCCACTGCAAGTTCAATGTTGATGAGGATGAAGATCCAATGATTGGGTGGGTCAGAGTCAGCAGCAGCAGCCAGAGCTTGATGAGCCAGGATCGCCTCCTCGACCAGCCAGTTTTGTAGCTAGCGAGGCTGGAATGGATGCTGGATAATGGGCAACAAGCCATATTCCTCGCAGGGCTCCAGCAGATACAGTATATCGTCCCTCCCTGCCATCTATTCGGTTCGGAGATAGAGGAAAAGGAAAGGTAGTTATATCTCCGTCGAAACACTCAGTCCATTTAGATTCAGATATCAGAGAGAGTGCTTCATATAGTGGAGGATCTAATGATTAGGGAGGGATCGAAGGACAGGAGTTGCAGCCACCTATTCATATTCGATTCATTGGGGAGTCGCAGTTTAGCCTTGCCTCACATGATACAGATCATGGAGTACGATCTGGTAGACCTCGTGGTGATATAATTCCATATAGGTGACGAGCTCCGTGAGGTCGTTCGGGACACGATGTAGCTGCAACTCTTGCACGTGGAGTAGGATCCATTGATATATCAGGGTCATCCTCATATTCAGGATCCTCTTATCCACAGCTACTGGTAGCTTTTGGTCCATATGGTTCATATGATGCATCTGGGATGTCATCTTCCAATGATTATTATCCCATGTAGCCCGGAGCATCTTATGGATCTGATTTTGCTACTGGTATATTTTGTTGGGCCCCTGCACTGCCATATCATCAGTCTCTGGATAGCTCTCAGAGTCGAGACATCATCGAGGGATCTGCAATGAGTTATGATCCATCACGTATACCTCCTGGATGACCTTGGAGGAATATCATGCTGCATGGCTGGAGGGATATATTGATCCTCCTACAGAGTATATAAATGATCTCTATATTTATGGACATCGACATTACCCGATTCTAGACATTGATATGTAATTATATTTATATGTTACATTTTACTTTCATTAATTACTGATAATCTTAGTTTAATTATCATTTTATATCTTATTTCTATTATAATTAATGTATTAGCATTTTTTAAATCCTAAATCCTAAACCTTGAAGTCGGACATATCCTAAACTCTAAATTCCAAATACTAAAGGTCCTAATTACTAAATCCTAAATCCTAAACCCTAAAAAAATAAAATAAAAATCATAAAAATCCAAAATTCATAAACCAAAATCCAAAAAAAATTTGGACGTGCCGGTATGAACCGGCATGTCTCGCCGTACCACATGTCGGTACGGTACCATACCGGTTGGCCACCAGTACGGGTCCCGGTACTGATACTGGAAACCTTGCCTGGTAGCATATAGTAGCAATCCAGCAGAATAAAAGAAATAATTTCTAAGTGTAATTATTGTATGATTGAGTTATTCTATCAAGAGTCTCGATAAAATACAGATCATGGAAACTTGCCAAGTTCTAAACATCTGTCGTATGCATGAATCAATCAGCTTAAGTCCAAACCGTGAAAGCTTACAGAAACTCTTTTCCATCATTTATATTGCCTTCGCTATGGTTTCAAGAACTTAGCTTCTTAAATTGCAAAGGACTATACCTTAACTACTAAAATCGATAGATTCCCTTTACGTACACTCTCAATTCTTATAGCAAACCTATTGTAGCCAACGAACATTGCAAGGGCCAGAATGGCTAGGCCAATATTTTGTGTTGTCAAACTATAGCAATCATACTATGAGTGGCCGAGGTACTACAGGTCAAAGAATCACTCACACAATGATAATATAAGAAAGTCATTGATAGTGAGTAGACAACTTTTTATGATGGTTACGCTCAGTACCGTCATTCTCTAATGACTATCTACACTCGTTCTAGTATCCCCACACTATAGATTTGAGATTGGTCAATCCTAAAAGGGAAGTGATCTGTGCATCAATCAAACTGTTTTAATCATGGTTCCTTGATATTCTGCGATCGGGAGCATTTAGGAATTAATTTATGATGATTATCTGAAATTTTCAATTCTTGAAAATGTGTTATTGTCCATTAATTCTTGAATGATTCATAGACAAACTACATGTATGGATAAAACTGTCCAATTGCAATTATTAAATACAATTTTATATTCTAAATTAAAATGTGTCAGCCAGATTGGCTTTAGGGCATATATTTAATAATATCCTACTTGTACTAAAGCCAATCAACTATACACTTCCGTCCCATCTCATGTGCTTCAGTTTTAGTTGGCCAAACCTTACTAAGCTAGTGGTTTTTATGATGGTTACGCTCAGTACCGTCATTCTCTAATGACTATCTACACTCGTTCTAGTATCCCCACCTATAGATTTGAGATTGGTCAATCCTAAAAGGGAAGTGATCTGTGCATCAATCAACTGTTTTAATCATGGTTCCCTTGATATTCTGCGATCGGGAGCATTTAGGAATTATTTATGATGATTTATCTGAAATTTTCAATTCTTGAAAATGTGTTATTGTCCATTAATTTCTTGAATGATTAGTTACAAACTACATGTATGGATAAACTGTCCATTGCAATTATTAATACAATTTTATATTCTAAATTAAATGTGTCAGCCAGATTGGCTTTTAGGGCATATATTAATAATATCCTACTTGTACTAAAGCCATCAACTATACACTTCCGTCCCATCTCATGTGCTTCAGTTTTAGTTGGCCAACCTTACTAAGCTATGGGTCTATAATCTCATGTGGAGTTTACTCTCTGCACCTTAATAAAGTAGTCATGAATTGAATCATCGCTTTATGTGTTCGAAATTCTGGTAAAACCTTGGTTCCTTAGCTGGAATTATGGCATCATTGTTGCTATAATAAAGTGTTATGTCATCTTATAACCTCCACTCATGTCTGCATCAATCTATGAGCTAGAATACATCCTGTGCACCCTTGAGATGATGATTTAGTCAGCCTCCCTAGTCAAACCTGCAAATGATTGGTTCCAAACCACCATTATAAAATAACACATCATATATATTCTTATTCCCTCATTCTCTCTCTAAATCTAAAATATCTTTAATACTTAAGTCTTAAAGAATGTTTTCACAGTTCTCCAGCACTCATAGTATGGATTTTATTGGCATTTGCTCTGACATTCACAGCAAAAATCAGATTATGTACATAGCATGGTTTGTATGAGGTTCTTTATGACCTAAGTTCAAAAGGATCTAGCTTATATTAAAATCTTTTCAAATGTGTGGAACACATTTTGGAGATTATTTCCATACTTAAGGAGTCAATCTCTAATTGAATTTTTCAGGCTGAACATCTTCAGCACTTTCTTAATATACAAATCTGTGATAGGTGTAGCATCCTCGGTCTATCTCATAGATCTACATTCCAAATGTAGAGTGCTTTCCAAAGGTCTTTATGAAGAATTATCTAGATAATTATAACCTAACCTAGGTCACATAGAAATCACATTCCAATAGCATGATATAACCTACGTACAATGTACGGAATTACATACTCCCACTGACCTTTTATAAACATGTGGTTCCTCTTCTCGTTCTTGACAAAATCAAACAAGAATTCTAATTCTGAGCTATTTACTTTGTCTATTTACATAGACCATTTGCAGCTTAGGCCTTGTGATCTGATCACTGTCCATCTACTTGATTTCATCATGGTTAACTGCAATAGTAGTTAGTAGGGATTTCAGCATGGTCTCAAGTAAAATGGTTTCTATAGTCAATGCTGACATAACCTTTCGCCTAAGCCTTGTCTATATTTCTATTTATTTTCTTTTATAGATTCATTACATCTATTAGATACTATATCTTTTGGTGTCTATTAGTCCATATTAGGTTGAAGCACATTGAGTCTAACTCCATGTGATTTGATCATTTTTTGGAATCGATCTTTAACATCGCCTCGTTTGAGATTTTGGGATCATCTCTATGTTCTCTTTTTTCCACAAGGATACTTTCTGAGTCCTCTGTAAGCGTATCTAGTATCTTTTGGAGGGCAGGAGATCCTACTAGATTACAAGGTAGAAGAGGAACTAATGTACTAGTTCTACTCGAATGGGTTCTATAAGTTTTATGGTCCATTCTCTTCTGAGACTTTTTTGAGCTTAATCATCCTCTCACCTATATTTAGTTAACTATTTAACTATTAATATAGACATTGGGTCACAACAATTTGTGAGCCACTGGGAGGTAATATTTTAACAACTCTTTAGGATACAGGCCATTAGCAACCTAAACTCTAGCTAGTCCATGATCCACCTCTATCTTGTGTTGTAAGAATGGATTTAGGGTGAAGCCAACTAAATTAGGTAAGATGAGTTATGTAATCATATCCTTAAGATAAATTAGTGATTCTCATAATGGATTGAACTATATCCAATAGGGTTCCATTTTTCTGCTTGGATACTTCATTGAGCTTGAGATGTAAAAGGAGTATATTATGAGATTATGCCGAACAACTTAAGATGATTCTGGAAATCTGCTCTAAGAAGTTTACTTTCTCGATCTAATCGAACAATCTTAAGGAGATTTTCGATTTGCATGTAAATGTGCTAAATACATTAATGGTACCCGAATTAACATATCTCACAGGATTCTTAGATACCACGATACTCACTAATAGCTTAGCAGATGCATCATATGCAAGTAGAGATTGATATTTTAAATCATCTGATCCCAATTCATTTAAAAATAGATGGATTAGTGATTTTATACTAACATAAATCAAATTTTTGCTCGAGATAAAAATCTCTTTAAGCAACTACATACCTTCCAAAGTGTCTATTTATTCAAGGATTAGATACATGGGATAATGCATATGATCATCGATCTTTGAAATGGAAACAACTTTCCATTATCATAGCCATATGCATGAATATCTGATTTCTTGCTTCTTCATAGGCCTCTTCTTCTAATTAACTAGCTTTTGGAGAGAAGGTCTGCTTCGTTTAGAGAAGCATGTCTTTTGACCTTTCAAGGTCCCTCTAATAGTTGCCAATTTATTGATTTAATTGTTTTAATCTTATTCAATGGTAGTTATCAATAACTGTCCATATGAATTAGACAAAGATGGTTGGATTAATCCATTTACAATCTTTTATGCATCATCATGCTCAAGCTTTTAAGCTTCTAATCCTTAATCATTGTCAAGCATGATCATGAATCGATTGTAGTTATGTTAGCCTGAACGGCTTGGTAACAAAGGGTAATCTTGATCTATTATTGTACTCAGCATGTCTAATTAAATTTCAAATTAAACCAGTCATTATAATAGGTTATAGTTAATCGATTGGTCCAGAGGGTTGGAGTTGATTTTTATCCGTAGAGTAAAGATTCAATTTAGATGATTGTATTTAATTTTAAATTTGTTTTAGAGACTTTAAGAACAATTAGACTTCCACTATTTTTACGGATCTCTCATACTTAGTAGAGATGCGAAAATCCCACGCGACTAGGGTCCCTAGTGGTACTATGGTCCCATTGATTCATGCACCTCACCTGATAGTTATTGGTAACACAAATCAATGAATGGACAATTCTTGTCCAATGCTTCTCAAGCATATTGTAGCGATATAGTTTCTAAGTCGTGTGGACTCACCTGATAGTTATTACCCACACTCTTTAGTCAAGTTAGACCCATCATTTATGCAAAATGAAGCCATCATTGGATGCTTCACCATGCCCAGTTATTGAGCCCAATCCCATCTTCAACCCGCAACATATCATGTTAATAAAATGGTTGCGCCTCCTGATATAATTGAACTACTATATTTAGCCAAGAATAATTAATACCGAGATCCCTGCAACTCTACAATGGTGGAAGATCTATGACCTAATATTTATGATGAGTTTGGGTTTAGGTCTTTAATAGTTAGCATAATGACATGTCTGACTAATCTACTGACTGATATAGTTTAGGTCAGCTCAATTTTAAAAAATCTTTTACGGTTCTTTTTCATGAGTCAAATCACAGCGATACCCCTACACATCATAAGAAAATTCCATCAATAAGAAGAAGGTCTTTAAACCTTGTTTGCACTTATTACAGATGGCCATGTGATGCACTCAATTCAAGTATTAAACTAAAAAGGTCATATCATATTGAATAAGGTTTAGGTTAGCACATCTCACGTTTGATTAACCTTATTTAGATCAGTGCATCTCATGTCTGGCTAGTTTATGTCAGCACATCTTATTCTGACTGATTTAATCCACCATTTCATGTCTACTTGGTTCAGGTCATATCTTAATTAGTCCGCACAATTTAGATCAAATTAAAATTTTTAGATCTGATTATAGATCTAAATATGTTTATGAATTAGGGCTTTGATACCACTCGAAGGAACCATCATACGATCTCGAAATTGCATGTAGGTTTTTCAAGAATTTTTAATTATTAAAATTATTTCATAGTGAATAAAAATCTATTCTAAGCATACATAGCAAACCAATCATGAACATATATATAGATCGCAAATAAAAACAAAAGTAGATTAAATCCATTTACCTATAGCATTACTCCATCTGATCGATTGGAAAAAATCCTGGGTTCTGTTGGAGCGCGCATATGCCTGTTCTCTGCTAGTATTCACAGGAGATGGCTTGATCGAAGTCTCGAGGCCACTAGAATGCTAGTACCTTGTAGGCCTCGGGATCAAATCTCTCTTTTTTTCTTTTCTTTTTCTTTATACTAGAATCTAAGAAAGAAAATGGTCTTTTTGGCAGGAGACAAGGGAGAATATTTTTTCCTTTTCTCACATGTATTTCATGCAAGATCAAGAATAGGGGATAGGGGTGATGATTTATTTCTCTTTTATTTTTGTGTGGAGCATCACAAAGGATGGACAACTTTCTTGATTTTTAGCTGACGATCAACTACAAGAAAATCCCCTGCGGCCATGCTAATTTTTGTTTGTGCCCATCTTATTTCATCTTTTTCTCATGCCACATCTTGATTTTCTTTTCTCCCTAGAGTCCATTCTCATCTAAATTAAGACAAACTTTGAATTAAATTCAAAAACTAATATTAAATAAATAAGAAAACCATGAAGTACAAACTCCTTTTTGTGCGCCTCACATTGATTCCATGCTAATCTGAATTTTAACGTGAAGAAGGGAGTATCCCTTCTTTTTTACACTCCAACGAGAAACATGGGGAGGAGAGAGAGATTGAGGTATGTGGAGGACAAAAGAATTATAGGTATAGTTATCATCTGATTGAGTTTTTCTATCGAGAGTCCTGACAAGATGCAGGTCAGGGAAACTCACCAAAACTTAAGCATTTATCATATATATGATTCAATCAGCTCAAGTCCAAATTATGAAAGCTCATAAAAACTCTTTCATCATTCACATTGCCGTGGTCATGATCTTAAGAACATAGCTTCTTAAATCACATTGGATTATACCTTAATTATTAAGGTCAATAGATTCACTATAAGTGCACTCCTAACTCCTACACTGAACCTATTGTAGTCAACGAATGTCGAGAGGGCCTGAATGGCTAGGGCAATGTTCTATGTTGTCAAACTACAGCAATCCCATTATGAGTGGCTGAGGTACTGCAGGTCAAAGAACTATTCACACAACTACAGCATCGAGAAAGTTACTGACGAGTGAGTAGATATCCATGTGAGTTCTCGTGATGGTCATGCTAGTACCATTATTCTCTAATGACCACTTGCACTTATTCCAGTATCTCCATACTATAGACTCAAGACTCGTCTATCGTAAAAGGAAAGTGATCTATGCACTGATCAAACTGGATCAATCACTGTCCTCGTGATATTCTATATCGGAGCATTTAGGAATTAATTTATGATGACACATTTCTTAAATTCTCAATTCTTGAGAATGTATCATTGTCCATTCATTTCTTGGACGATACATGAATACAACTACATGTATAGAAATTGCCTAATTACAATTATTGAATATATTTTATATCCTAGAATTAAAATGTGTCGCCATATTTTTTTTTAGGGCAGCAATACCGCCATCCATTTTTACACTTAAGTTTTTTGATATGTTGCCATTTTTCGTTTGCTTCGAACTCATATGGTGGTATCCGTGATTTTATCGCAGTTTTTATTTTGGCTGGGAATCGAACTAGCATTTCTCTTTTTTGTTCAAGACGTGGGGAGGTCGAAGCGGGACTCCAGGCATGCATCCAAATGAAAGAGGCACATGATTCCGGGCTAGCGAAGTATTTGCTTCAGGGATGGAAGTCCTCCCCTGCCACCAACTCCCTGGGAGTACTTGAGGTCGGAGCACTCTCACCCATCATGTTGCCATCGGGCTTCCGGTCCCCTTTGCACCTCTTTAAGCTCGAGCGGGAGATTGGCCTGTCGCTTTTCCGGTTGTCCCTTTGACTTCTCAAGCTCGAGCGGGCAATTAGAGAGCCACAGTTCAGGGGGGCGTTCAAAGCAAGCCTCTTGTCCCCTGGGCCAATTAAGCTCGGGTCTTCTTGCCCCTAGGCTTGGGGCAAACAAAGGTGGAGAGAACCATCTTGGATGAACCTATCCCCTGTCAAGCTAGGAGGGGATTCGTGTAGCCCTCGCCTGCACCAGGCTTGAGGCCTATGCGTTGGAGGATTACAGACTCGTGTACGAGGTTTTCTTTGGGATCATATTTCCTACTGATGTGAATGAGCTTCTAGCCGAGCCTTGGGTCATCTGTGCGGAGGAGAGCCTTGGGTCATCGTGCGGAGCAAGAGGATAATGCTTCATTCGGGTAAGGGAGCTTGCTTGCAAGTGTTTATGCTTAAACATATGTATATATATTTTATTGCTAACAAACCTTCCTTAACAAATGGTTGTGTATGAATGGATATTTCAAGGACACCTGAGACACCTTGGTCGAATCCAAAAAATATAGAGGTCGAGATGTTAAAGGAAAAGCTTGCTAAAAGGAATGAAGATGTTGGGCAACAAGTTAATGCCACCACAAAATGGGTCGAGGATGCTGAGGCTGGCTTGCAAAAGGTCATGGAAGAAAACTCCAAAATAAAGGGCATCTAAGAAGCTCAGGCGATCAGAATAAAGAAGCTGGAGGCCTCTTTTAAGGCGGCTGAGCAAGAAATCAAGGAGGTCGAGGCCGTCGTGTCGAAGGCCATGGAAGACTTTCGGGCATTTATCGAATTCCTTGATGAGAAGGTTGCCACCGCTTCAAAGGCCATGAAGGACTTTTGGGCATCTGCTGAATTCTGTATGAGAAGGCTTGACTTTTCTACTGCTGCTTACAATGAAGGGATAAAGTTTGATCGGAACAAGATTGCCGCCCAATATCCTGAATTGGACTTTGACTTTTGGATGAGTTCCTAGAGCTTGAAGAGGGCGAGGACATGGCAGACACCTCCAAAGATGCTCCGGCCTCCATATTATAGGGCTTTTCTATTTTTCTTTTCTTTTTTGTAAACTCTATTCGACCTTTGAAAGGTCATTGTAAATATTTCTTTTATATCAATAAAGGAGTTTTTGTTGAAATAGTGTTTTGAACTGTTGTTATGCCGGAATGAAACTGAATAAATAAGCTCCAACACATTTTATCTTTGCTTTAGTCGGAGCATTAATAACTCAATAACTCAGAGTTGTGAACATAAAAGACTTAATAACTTAGAACCGCTCATAGTATGAATGGTTTAATAACTTGAATAATTTAATAACTCAGACCCACTTATCACAATAGCTTCGATTGTTGATCGAATAATCCATAGAAGATCACTAAATAATCTCGGCATATAGATTATGGAAATGCTTTATCAACGTCAATCAACATAATTAATCGAAATAGTTTGCAGATGAGTGTTCGAGCCAAAACCCTGTAAAGCTCTAAACCATCCTTGAGATTCCAAGGGAATCGTTAAGCCTTCTCGAGTTATGGTTAAGTTTTACGTGTATTCATTCAGATTATCATTTCCACAAGCAATTGCCGAACCAGGCTGACTCGTGCATCATCGATTTGAGGCAATCATTTTACCCTTCTATTTTTTCAAGGTTGTTGCTTTATACGGCTTGCTTAAGCAAAAAGCTCTGATGCAATTATCATACATGATCAACTTAAATAGCATCAAATTTTTGAGATAGCTACTTTACATGGCCTGCTTAAGCAATTCCTAAGATAATTACCGTACACAACCAATTCGGATAGTGCTGTATCTTCGAGATTGCTTTATATGGCTTGCTTAAGCAATGCCCTGAGACAATTACCATACATGACTATCTCGGATAGCCGTATTTTCGAGACGACTGCTTCACACGGCTTGCTTAAATAACGTCCTGAGGCAATTGCCGCACATGACCAACTCGGACAACGTCGTATGTTCAAGGTTGCTGTTTTACACGGCCTGCTTAAACAACACCCTGAGGTAATTGCTGTATACGACTAGCTCGGGCAGTGCCGTATCTTCGAGGTGGCTACTTTACACAACCTGCTTAAGCAATGCCTTGAGAAAATTGCTGTACTCGACTAGCTCGGACAATATCATATCTTCGAGACGACTGCTTTTCACGGCCTTCTCGAGCAACGTCTTGAGATAATTACCGTACATGACCAGCTTGGTTAGTGCCATGTCTTCGAGGTGGTTGCTTTACATGGCCTGCTTAAGCAATGTCCTGAGATTATTGCTGTACACGACTAGCTCGAACAGCATCATGTCTTCGAGGCTGCTGCTTTATATAGCCTACTTAAGCAATGTCTTGGGATAATTGCCATATACGACCAGTTTGGACAGTGCTTGACCTTGGTTAGAAACCAGTCCCTGAGGGGTGAATTTCTCGTTGGTTGTGGAATTCTTGCCGGGTTTTGAGGTGATCTTCTATTTCTTGGATGTTTGGGGCCTTCGACATGCACAATTGCTTGAGAGGGTCCATAAAGTGGTTAACCCTCCAAGTATCATCAGAGATTAATTTTTCATTTTATGACATATAGGTCATTATGCAAAAAACGTGCACATCAAATAATGAACTTGGAATTTATTCAACAAACTTCTATCACCAATAATACATGTGAGGGTTAGAAGAGTTCCAGGGTCCTAGGGAGAGGAGTCTTGTCAAATTGCTTCGGATGATATGTTCTTGGGCATATCACCTCGTTGACTTGGTACGGGCTTTTCTAGTTTGGTGATAGCTTTTCTTGCTTTGTTGGCTGTGAGACTTTGGCCTGCCGCAGTACCAGATCATCTATTCTAAACTTTTTGGCCTTAACTTGGGCATTGTAGTATTTGGCCATCCACTGATCATAAGAAGCCATTCTCATAGCAGCACGCTCTCTGTTCTCCTCGAGTAGGTCCAGGTTTGCTTAAAGCCACTCAGAGTTTGCATCTTCATTGTATTCTTCAACTTTGAATGAAGGGAGATCAATTTTCACTGGGATGATGGCTTAGTTCCGAATGCAAGGTTGAAAGAAGTTTTTCCAATTAGGATCCTTTAGGTGGTTTGATAAGCTCATAATACATGATGAAGCTCATCCACCCAATATCTATTTGCCTGACCCAGCTAGGCCTTGAGGCCTTGTAGGAGAGTCCTGTTGGTGACCTCGGCTTTGTCGTTGGCTTGAGGGTGCCCCACTGAAGTAAATCGCTAGGTGATATTGAATTCTTGGTAGAATTTGTGAAACTATGCATTGCTAAATTGGTGACCATTGTCTATAATTATCATCTTGGGAAGATCATATCGACAAATGATAAATTCCCAGACAAAGTCCTTTACCTTAACTTCCATGATACGGGTGAGTGGCTCGGATTTGATCTATTTCGTGAAGTAATCAATAGCCACTAACAGGATTTGCACTGTCCAGTCACTCGAGAAAATGGATCAAGAATGTTCATTCTCCACTGGATGAAAGGCCATGGTGCGGCAATTGAAGTATGTTACTAGTTGACACTGAATGATGGTATTTCTTTGGGCATTTTCATACAAATTTGGTTGCATCTTATTGCACGGTAGACTAATAATAGCCTTGCCGGAGTATCTTGTAGGCCAAAGACCTACCTAAGTGGCTTTCACAGACTCCCTCATGGACTTCTCTTAGCATATAGTCAGTTTCAGACGGGCACAAAAACTTCAGCAGAGGTAGGGAGTACGAGCGCTTGTACAGCTTATCATCATATATAATATGTGGACTTGGCACTTTATTTTCTAAGCTGCTTTTCGATCCAAGGGAAATTGCCCTTAAGATCCTTGAAAAGCAGGTCATTCCAGCTTGGCTCTTTGTCGATTTGCTGGACAAGCTGAGGCTCCTCAAGGTTCGATTGCTTTAGCACTTCGAAGTATATATCCTTTCGAAAGTTTGATGGCAAAAGTGCTGCTAGCTTTGATAGTGCATCGATCTTAGCATTTTCGGCTTTTGGTACTTGCTGGTTGTCAAAGCCTTGAAAGGATTCAATTAAGTCTTTTGCCTTGCCAAGGTACCTTTTCATGTTCTCCTCTTGGGCTTCATACTTGCCTTTCACTTACCCCACTACCAGTTGAGAGTCACAAAAAATGGTGAGGTATTGGACTGCCAGCTCCTCTGTGATCTTGAATCGACAATTAGTGCTTTGTACTCTATTTCGTTGTTGGTAGTAAGGAAGTCAAACTATAGTGTATACAACATCGCCTTCAGGACGAGCTAATATTAGCCCTGCACCCGATCCAAAAGAACTTGATGAGCCATCCACATGTGGCGTCCATTGTTCTTCTGGATCAGCCTGGGAGCTCATCCCCTTCAACTGTGACTTATCTTCCGATATGGTGCATTCAAGAACAAAATTAGCAAGCACTTGAGCTTTGATTAAAGGCCTTTGATGGAACCTCATATCAAATTCGGAGAGCTCAAGTGCCCACTTAGCTATCCTTCTCGAAGTATCTGGTCGATAGAGGATCGCTTTCATGGGCTGATTGGTGAGAAGGGTAACGTTATGGGCTTGAAAGTATGGCCGGAGCTTTCTGGTAAAGATAATAAGGATGAAGATAAACTTTTCCAGCCTTGTATATTTGGTCTCAACATCATGGAGGTTCTTGTTGATGTAGTAAATAGACTTTTGGACCTTCGCTTCCTCCTGAACAAGCACCGCATTTATCACAACAGGGGATATAGCAAGGTAGGGGAAAAGCTCTTTACCAGGCTTGGGCTTGCTCAATAAGGGAGTGGAGCTGAGATACCTCTTCAGCTCCTCAAATGCCTTTTGGGCCTCTATCATCTACTAAAAGTCCTTCGACTGCTTCAGTATCTTGAAGAATGGAAGACATTTCTTCGCTGATTTGGACATGAAGCGATTAAGGGCTGCCACCTTCGTAGTTAGGCGCTGTACCTCTTTGATGGAACTTGGTGGAATCATTTCTTGGATCGTCCGTATCTTTTCTAAATTTGCTTCGATGCCTCAGTGCGAAACTATAAAGCCCATCAACTTGCTAGATGCTACTTCGAATACACTTTGCTTGGTAAGCTTCATCTGGTATCAGTACAGTGTGCTGAAGGTCTCTTAGAGGTCAGCAATATGGTCTCGAGTGGACCAACTTTTGACCAGCATATCGTTCACATAAACCTCCATATTTTGGCCATTCTGATTTTCAAAAATTTTATTCACCAGGTGCTGGAATGTTGCACCTATATTTTTGAGTCCAAAGGGCATGATCTTGTAACAGTAGAGTCCACGATCAGTGATAAAAGCGATCTTCTCATCTGTATTTGATTGTAACCAGAAGGCGTCCATGAAGGTGAGGAGCTAATGACCGGAAGTTGCATCGACCAATTGGTCAATTCGAGGGAGAGGGTAGCTATCTTTAGGATAGGCTTTGTTTAAGTTAGTGAAGTCTATACACATGTCACTTCCCATTTGTCTTCTTCATGAGCACTATACTCTCTAGCCAGTCAGGGTATATCACTTCCCTTATAAATCCAGCTTTGATCAGCTTGTCAGCTTTTTCGATGATGATCTTCTGTCGCTCCGGGACAAAGCTTCATTTCTGCTTCACTTGGTTGTAGGTTGGGTCGATGTTCAGCCGGTGCACCATCATATCTAGGTCTATCCTAGGAATATTAGTAGTAGACCAGGCGAACATATGGGTGTTTTCTTGCAACAAAGTAGTCAATCTTTTCTTCGTTATCTTATCCAGGTCTGAGCCGATCCTTACTGTCTAGCTAGGGTTTCCTTTTTAGGGGAATTTCTAGTAGATCACCCAATGGCTCACTGTGCTCGGACAATGTCTCTGGTGTCCAATCCCAGCCTGGAGTCTAGCATTGTAACACCCTCATGCCACAGTTTGGCTGCCTTTGCTTTTCCTAACTCCATGACTGGTTGGGAACTTCATCATCAAATATTTGACAGAGACCACGACATCAAGGGCATATAATCTCAGTTGTTCGAGGATTGCATTATAGGTGCTAGGAGTTTTACTACCAAAAAGTTCATTTGAACAGTGACTTGCTAGGGATAGGTATCGGCCTTGATGGGTAAAGTAATTACTCCTGGAGGCATTGGGTCACCAGAAAAGCTCTGTATGAGAGATCCATACCTCTCTAAGCGGTCCATAGAAAGTTTCATTCGAGAAAAGGTCAAAAAATATAAAATGACAACTGCACTTTCACTATTGACCAAGACATAGTGTATATTGTAGTTATTAATATTTAGAATTACAACCACCGCATTTGTGTGTGGGAACAAGATACTAGCTGCATTTTTCTCAGAGAATGTGATATCTTCTTCGGTCCTTCGCCTCTTTACGGCTTCGGAAGGCTTTGCTAGCTCTTGATGGGCCTCATCCACCATACTCATGCTTATCATATTTACATCTTCAATAGGCAGACTTTTTTCTCTATTTTGTTGGGGAGGTTGCTAAGGAGCCCTTGCTATTGTGGTGGTAGCAGTGGCGGCAACTGTCGAGGCCTTGTGGCGACTGTCGTGGTGATGCCCTTCTTTGGAGAAATTGATTGAGCCTTCCTGGATGAAGTGCTCGATCTCATCCTGTAGCTAGATGCACTCTTTCATGTCATACCCATGGTCGTGATGGTAGTCGTAGTATTTGTCAGTGTTGCGATGATCGGGTTAAGCACGAAGCCTCCTTGCAGGTGGCAGTTGCTTCTTAACTTTAGTATTTGCCCTCGACATATATTTAGAGGCATGAAGTTGGTGTAACGCCTTGGGGATAAAAAGTCACATCTCCTGGAAGGAGACTTGACTCTATTGGTTCCTTGGCGGAGTTTTGGATTGGCGGCGAGGCGGACTACGAGATCCCTGCCAGTTTCTTCAGTTGCCCCGCTTAGCAGGGGCTTGCTTTGAGCCTTTTAGCTTCTGATCCATCTTAGCCTCGGCAGGAACTGGATGGGCATCTATGCGTCCTTAGCATTGGCGTACTTTGCTCTTATCAGTATTTCAGCAAAGCTCTTGGAATAGTCTTCTCTAAGGAGAAGTGGAAAGTGTTCTTCTGCAGTTCGCTCTTCAGGACTGTCATGGCTGTGGATTGGTTTAGATTGCGCACCTCCAGAGTGGCCGCATTGAAGCGGTTGAGGTACACGTGGAGGAACTTTCCTCCCTCTGCATGATGCTTATCAAATAATCCAACCCCCTAACATTGTCGTTGGCTACAGGCAAAGTGGGAGGCGAATAATTGACTCAGCTTTTTGAAAGAATCAATAGAGCCAGGTTTGAGACTGGAATACCAATGCCTCGCTATTTTTTTGAGGGTGGAGTGGAAAGCTCGGTAGAGGATTGCATCAGAAGCCTGGCAAAGAAGCATGAGTCCGGAAACTCTCAAGATGATCTAATGGATCCTCTGACCCATCATAAGTTTTCAGACGGGGGACCTTGAAATTTGCAGGAATAGATTCCTGCATTATTCTAGTGGTGAAGGGCGGGTTGATGTTGAAGCGAGGCCCTTCATTGCAAGTCGAGGCGTGATTTTGCAGTGCCTCGGTTCACTGATTCATCTCCTGGAGATGCCGCTTCACATTGACGTCTCTAGCATTATGAACCTCAGAATGCTAAGGCGGTAATCTCTTAAGAGTAGAGTCTCTTTTGGAGTGGGGAATGGGAGACCGTCTCTATTCTTGGGCCAGACTTTGGGGCCTACTCTGCCTCGTCTGCCTTTTTGGCTCTGGCTTTGGCGGTGGATGGTATGCCGTAGATGGGTGAGATTGTTGGGCCACGATGGAAGTTTGCTGTTATGGAGGAGCAGGTTGTGCCTCTTGCCTGGTGGCATTATTCTTTTGCATTCCCTGGACTGTGGTAGTCAGGATGTGAACTTGTTGGACTAGGTCATTAAACTGGTCCAGAGTTATCCCATGGTAGGTGGAGGTTGCTATGCCGCTGGTGATGAAGGTGTAGGAGCCTTGTTGCCTGAGCGGGCTCTAGCATTCTTTGATGTGACATTTTTAAGTAGCATCGAAGATGCTTTGCTCACTTTTCCTTCTAAAAATGGGCCTAGACCTTTCCTCTAGTGCCAATCTATTACTGCATATTCTAGCTCGAGATCGGAGTTGGCGCTGACTGGTAGGAGTTATTGCTAGAGTGACCTGCAAAACAAAGTCCCCAGTTGGAGGTAGCTCCGACGAGGACCTTCCAATGCTCAAGTCAGAGATCTAGAGTAGATGAAAAGTGGTGAGCGTAGGAAAACATTGCTTACCGGGAATCCTTGGGGCCTTGGTTATTTATAGAAGAGGGCTAAGAAAATGGGCTACTCTGAGAGTGTCGGGCCATGAATGGTGCCGTTGCGGTATTATATCTCTCGATTGCTCCCGTGGATAGGGGAGGTCGTTATTGGCGATATCCTCGGCGAGATAGTAGTCCCCGCAATTTAGGCGATTGGTTATTTGAAATCTCGGAGGCGGGCCATGTGAAAAGGAGTGTATCGAAGGACCGCACCTGATGATAGCTAAGTATGAAATGCTTCGACATTAGGTTCAGCATTACTGACAAGCCGACAGATGGGTTGGCAGATAGGACCACCTGGTTATTGGACTGCAAAGACATCTCGGCGACAGGCTCTGGCCGACAGATATGTTAACAGCTGAATCAACGGACGTGGTATCCATCTCTGAAGCCGCATCCCGAAGGTGTATTCGAGGTTTCCAAAGTATCCCTGTAACATGGCCTTTGGATGAGGGTATAGAAATAACCCATGGTGGTGCAGTGTCTTTAGCTAAAATAACCTAGGATGATGGGTATAGAAATAACACATGGTGTAGTGTCTTTAGCTCCAAAAAAGTGCTTAACGATGTTTTTTAAGGAATTGAGTGGGAAAGTAGGATCCAACAAGACACAGGTGCAGGTTCTAGGAAACTTGGAGGAAGATATAACTTCTTTCAACAATTTTCTTCCTTATTCTTCTTTCTCTTTTGTGTTTATTGTTGCAATCGCAAAGACAGTAATTGCTATGACAATGGTGTTATTGTCTCTTATAGTCATTATTGAAGGGGAGGTTAAGAGGAAGAGGAAGAGGAAGGATGAGTGGTAGGAAGAGGAGGATGAGGCGATTAAGAGGAGCAAATGAAATTGCTCTAACACTTATGTTGTGCTCCCTCTAATTCATGCAACAAACCAACTCTGTACCGCCAGTTGGTATCTCTGTCCTTTTTCCCTCGCATTGGTCTCATTTCATAGCCTCTCTATTTTTATCTTGACAACTGCTACACATGAGAGATGAAAAGCACACTTGATCCCAGTTGCCTATTTGCAAGTTGGCATAATATCTGTCGACCTTACCTCTTACCTATTGTTAATGTCATATATGTTGGCTGCTTAGGCCTTAGGCAAGGCATCCTGACATCCAAGGCAGTTGTCTGGGCCATCCTTTACTGGACTGCATTTAAGCATTCTCATAAAAAAATCAACATCAGATCATGGTTTTTGGTTAAGATGTAAAATGACAATGATATTTCTTAATCATTATGCACGAATTCCATTTGAGAAGCTTATTTGTAGCATTAAGTTTTTATTTGAAGTGAATAGGGCTCGCCAATAGCCCTATATTTTATATGTGAAAATGTTCATAATTTAACTATGTGCTTTGCAAATCATGGTGGTAAGTTAATGACCCCAATTTGCAATCTCATTGTACTGTTCTCCTTCTGGCTAATGTATATGTGTACTAAACAGATAACCAGATATGCTTTGGCAATGCTACTAGTTATGTAAGATGTTATTACTTTTACTCAGGAAACGGGAAACATGAAGCAGAATATTTCATAACTGATGCACATCAAGATTATGTCCAATTGTAAATTATATTTGGAGAAAGCTTAACAAAAAGTGATAACATAATAGTTATGATCAATCTCACAGTCAAGGTAATAAAAATGATTTTATCTAATTTACACTTTTTTGTATGAAAAGACAAAACTATATCTTAAAGTACTTTTCTGTCCTTTCTGGAGAGAAACCATGGTGAGCAAATGTGATCAATTTGTTATCTAATTATGTTTCAAATTCTTATTTCATTCAGAATGCCTAAAAGAAGTAGACAGTTTGTATTGATGCAAGCTTCTACTTCAAATTAATAATATGAAGAAAGAATAAAACAATTCTAATTATATTTCTTCAACATGTTGCAACTTTATAATCGAAATATTATGTTCGTCGATTAATTTAAGGAGACATAGTAGCTATTAGGATGGTAGAAACCCATAAGACCAGAAAAAACCCCTGCACTGAGATGGAAATAGTTGGAAATATACGTAATGTAGTTGATACGGTGCAGTCAATACTAAAGACCATTCTACAGAGGTTATCAAGAAATCCTTGTTTTTGGTGGAATGTTTCGTTAACATGCTAGTAGCTAAATGCATGAAGAAAGAGAAACTGCAGAAAATGAAATGGTTATTGCAGTTGAGAGAAAATGAAGTATCTGCTCATCCAAATGGAGTGGAACGTAAATCCTTGCCATCTCCTCCACAACCAACATAACTGCAAACTGCATATGTTGCTGTTTCTATTGACAAACCTTGCCTTGAGAGAGGAGGAGGTGGAGGCAAAGTGGTTATGCTGGCAGCTAACAGTACTCACAAGGAGTAGGTGGCCAGCTGGTGGCAGTGGTGCTAGAAGAGGAGGCCACCTTTAATTTGTCCATACAGAAGAAAAAAGAAGAGAAGGCTTGCATAGTCAGACCTAGCATTCCATGAGATTAAAGACAACAGGATTTTATTATTTATTTTTAAAAAAAACTGAACAACAACAATAACAAATAAAAGATATTCAAACCTAATGACCTGTTAATATTTCCATATATAACTTTTAAATCAAATATGTCTTGTTACTACTGTTCAAGGAAAAATTAATGGAGCATCTGGCTTTGAGAGGAAAGTTGTTGTTATATAAACAGGGAAGTAAATTTTGCTACAAAGTTGGATTTGGATATGCTTGGTACTTAATGCTTGTAGAAGGTGAACCTGAGATGGCAGTGTTTTTTCCTAATTGATATCATTTCTTTTCTAAATTTTTGGATGAACTTTGCTAGTGTTTTATTAGATAGCATAGTGTTTCTGTTCTGAATTTGATCTCAGTGTGAGAACAAGTACTCAGAATATGAGCTCACGCTTTCGTGGATGTATTTTAATCATCTTTTCAGGCCTTGATGGGTACCATGTCCCTGCGGCGAACAAAAGATAACCCGAACAGGAACAAGAGCATGGTTGGTCTGCCAACAAAAACTATTGAAACTTGTCTTGTGGAGCTCTCTGCTGTGGAACGTGAACATTATGATCATATGGAATCAGAAGCACAAAACACAGTGAGGGAGTACATCGATGCAGACAGTGTGTTACGCAATTATTCTACTGTCCTTCATATTATATTACTGCTTCGCCAGATCTGTAATAATATGGCATTGTGTCCTTCGGACATTAAATCATTTCTTCCATCTGATACTCTTGAAGGTAACATATTTTCACTCATTTTTAATTTAATGTTCCTTAAAAGGTTGTTAATCTTTTATATTAGGCATTTGCTGGAACCATGCAGGTCTTTTTATAGGCAATACCTTGTAATGGATATATATGTAAAAGCTTTTGATTTTTTTGATTATAATTGTGATGATGATACTATCTTTAAAGAGTTGCTAAAGTAGTGCTATGCATGTAATTAGCATTAGTAAATCCACATTCTTTTGGAGACTAAACTCCTGGTGCAAGTTCTGTGAAATGTGCATTATATTTGCCATTTTATCTTGTATATGGCATTAAGATGGCATTTAGGAAGACTTATCTGAGGAACGAAAATTTTCCTTTTCATTTTTTTTTTTTTTTGGTTTAACAGTTTTGTTGTTTTTAAGAGTATTGCTTTTGTTATTTGGAACTCTTTATGCCACTTTTAAGTAATAATGTGTTTACCATGTATGGTTGACTTTAGCAGGAAGATCAGTCCTAAGAAACTGAAAAGCTTCTAATTGTGAGGTAAGTCTTCAGTCAATTTGATCTAGGTTGTTCTGCGGTAGCCAGTTGAAAACAAGAGATTTCTAGCCCTGTCTGCCCTCTTCTGTTGGGTAGCAGAATAGATCCGATAGAATATGAAGGAAGCAGAAGCTATATTAGCTTTATGGAGATTTTGATTCTTAGATAATTTTTTTAGTCATAATCTTGACCCTTTGTACATCCATTTGAAGTATTTGCATGCCAATACTAAGTACTACATATCAATAGTAGCCTTTTATGGATCTTTTATTATTTTTACCTTTTGATTTGCTTTATTAATTTTTGGCATTTTCATATTTATTCAGTTTTTGGTTTTTTTTGAGATTTTGATTTTTGTAGAAAAAGCTAAATGGTTGTCCAAAGCCCTAAGGGATAAATTATATGGTTGATGGTAGGAAGATTTTTTATAGTAAAAGAACACCCAACTTTGAATTTTACTAGCTTTCGTAATCAAAGAACAAACATTTCATGACTTTAATGCCATAAGATTGTTGACTATTGTGGAGTTCATGATTAGGAGTAAAAATCTTTGGAATGAAGCTGTAGAAAGATTTGTCTTTGGGTACTGAAACCATTGTACAGCTTAGTTTATAAACACATTGTCTTGGTCATGGTCCTTGTGTCTCTATCTAGGTTCATCGAGGGGCAAGTTGTTTTCGAAAAAAATAATCGAGGTGACATTTCAAATGTTCTGTGCATGTATAAATTGATATGTTCATATAGTTTGCAAGTCAATAATATAATGAAACCCTTGATACAAATTTATACTTGATTGCTATTGGAGCAAGGATTGCAAAATCATAACAAACTGCTTGGCACAGGGTGTACCGAGCTGTGCCAACGGCAGATCAGGATAGTTTTGGCAATTAAAACCAGAAATCGACAGAGGGGGAGAGGAAGAGAGAGAGATGGAGGGAAGGTGAGGGAAAGAGGGCCTCCAAAGGCTGTTGAAGGGCTGCCGAGCCTGCTGGAAAGCTGGTGGGGCTCCACCCTCCCGATTGAAATAGGGGCTTTGGCCTGTGTTTCTTTTTTTTATTTTGCCATTTTGGGATCAAGTCAGCAATTTTATTATTAATTATAATATTTTTTATAAATTATTTTTTTATATTTAGTAATATTTATAATAATTATTATTAGTAATAATTCAACAATATTATAATAATTAGTATTAGTAATATAACTAATAATAATTATTTTTGATTAGTAATAATTATTAAATATTTAATAATTGAATAATATAATTCAACAATATGATATTATTATATCGTGACTTTTCAACTAATAATATAATTCAACAATATGATGCTATTATATTGTGACTTTTCTTCTCGATTGAAAAAGAGCAACCAAGGTCTTGATGTATTGGATCCGCTCTTTTGTTAGCATGAACACATGAATTAAATTATATTCTTCTTCCTTATTCTTTACAAATAGAACCCCCCATCCGAACTTTTCTTAAGACTACCTGGCCCTCTCAAATTAATTGTATGATAGACTCTTTGGATGTATTTGTTAGAAAATGCAGGAGAAAGATTAAAGAAATAGGAACTCAAGGACTAGGTGGTCGAATTCGCAAAGAGAGAAACAAATAGCTTTTAAATAATAGGTCCATATGTATTATGGAAGATGGTTATGAAGATTGAGAGATGGTGAAAGGAAAAAAAAGCAAGGGGTGGTGAAGTGTGGATTTTATTCAAGACTAGCCAAAGTTTGGGTTGCATGAAATGATTATATGACCCAGAGCAGCTGAATTTGTAGTTAAATGATCACTATATGTAGAATTAGGGGTAACTAGGTCATGTAAAAGGGAATTTGGGCCGCCATAGGTAGTAAGGGCTGATGAGGATGCATAAAGGCAACAACTTGGTATTAGAAGTGTAGCGGGCTACTAGTAGGTCTTATGATGCAAACTATGGATGAATTTTCAAACAAATCGAATAGATGAAATAGGAAAATGAAAGATCTTGAGGATTCAATGCATGCTAATAGTGTGACACTTGGGTGTAACCCACAAACTAGAATGGTTTGCACTTTAACATGAACAATAAGCCCAAAATGTGCTGGTGCTAATATGATTCTCATTATATCATGATATTGTACAAATAAGCATGGAAAATAATGCTTCAGTCATCATATTTCAATTGACCACATGCATGACTTCTCATATCATGTTCAGCAAGATTTTGCAATGCTTTATATTCAACTGCCTGGCTAAACAGCATTTGTATCAATAAATTGTTTCTTTTGATAAATGCAGCATCCTTATACGGTATTATCAATAGAAGTGGAGTCTTAGAACTTTTGCACCTTTCACACTATATGAGCCACACTGTTACGTTGTATTTGGTAGATGGGGTTAACTTTTGTAGAGTTATCCCTCTTCTATTGGTCTATTCCATGGCATAAGCCACTTTGTGTTATATGATTGAATGGATAGGTGGAGGGAATAAGTGATTGCAACTGTTTTCATGATAATTTGGATTTGTTGATGAGGACAAATTGCCCTCCCATTTTTTTGGTGTATCATACGAGTCGATAGGGGCAAAATCATACATGGAGGGGATAAGTTCTAGCTATCCTGCAGGAAAATTATATTCTAGCTATCCACTTGGATTTATACGAATAAGGCTATTATGTAGCCTATTTAGGGGCATTTGGGCATATAATCCCCCACCAGAGAAGATAATTTACAACTCTCTTTTAGTGCAAGAATATGTTGCATTTACTAAGTTAAACCCATTTAATTTATCTTGTTAATTTGTCACCAGCATATTAACTCTCAAGTATTTTGTTGCAGTTTAGTTGTCACGTTCCATGTCATTTTTTCATCATGTAACTATTCTAATAAAAAAGATATTGCATGTGCAGATGTCTCTCGACACCCAGAGCTGTTAGAGAAGTTGGCCTCATTGGTTGAAGATGGAGATGACTTTGACTGCCCTGTCTGCCTCTCTCCACCAATCAAAGCTGTCATAACTTGTTGTGCTCATATTTTTTGCCAAGCTTGCATACTAAGAACGATGAAGCACCTGAATGCCTGCTGTCCTATTTGTCGCCATCCCTTATCAAAATCAGACCTTTTTCTAGCCCCACCTACAGAGTCTTCTAGGGATAATGAGTCCAAAGCTTTTGTTTCCAATAGATGCATCTCCTCAAAAGTCTCGACCTTACTGCAACTTCTATTGGAAACCAAGAAACAGAACTCTGCAATAAAGTCGGTCATTTTCTCTCAGTTCAGGAAGATGTTGATCCTGCTTGAGGAGCCACTAAAGTCTGCTGGATTTGGAATTTTGCGATTAGATGGCTCCATGAGCGTGAAGAAGAGGTCTGAAGTGATCAAGGTGTTTGGCAAGGGTGGTCCTGGTGCACCCACAGTGCTACTGGCCAGCCTAAGGGCCGCAGCTGCTGGAGTAAATCTAACAGCAGCTTCAAGAGTATACCTGGTGGAACCATGGTGGAACCCAGCACTTGAGGAACAAGCAATGGGCAGAGTGCACCGGATTGGGCAGCAGCAGGAAGTAAGGGTGGTGAGGCTGATAGTGAGGGGCAGCATTGAGGAGAGGATCCTTGAGTTGCAAGAAAGGAAGAAAAAATTGGCAAGTGGTGCATTTGGGAGCAAGGCACCCAAAGAACAGAAGCAGATGCGTGTTGAAGATATTCGCATGGTGATGCATCTGTGAGTTCTTGTCACATGCTTTTTGTTCCAAGGTTCATGTGCACTGCATAGATAGCTATGATCCTATGATGCTACTGGTAGCATCTAGGTTTTGGATTAGCTTGGTCTCTCACATTTATTGTACACGCTAGAGGAGATTCTAGAATATGCATATTTTGGAATTATGGATGAGAGAGCTATAAGCGAAAATGGTGGCGTTATGTCCCTCTTGAGGAGGTTGCCGTTCTAAATGATCAGATCAACATTACAAACTTGAACTTTCGTTACATTAGTTAAACTATCATTATTGTTCTTGTTATGATATGTCAATGTAACACAGATTAATTATCGATTCAATCGCTCACCAAATTCCTTCTGAATCGGGTGTCTAAATCAGAGCACCTGGAAGGTGTCACGTGGGGTTAGTCTTTGGCCTAGTCAAAGGTGTTAGTCCTGAAAAGTACCATCATCAACTCTCGATCAGTCTTCTGTATATCAGTCAAAGAAGGCCGATCTAAAAAAGACTGATATGAAGATAATATCAGCTTCATTTCATAACCCACCCTGAAGGGAAAAATACCGACGCAAATGACAGGAGTGTATTCGGCTTGTTCTACGAGAGATAAGTACAAAAACATTTCGTCGATTCAATGCCAGCCCTTCCTGAAGAAGCCCAGAAGTGAATCTCTGGTTGATCACAAATCGTCGTACGTGGATGTGGTTATTATGATCAACCGTGTGGCCACTATCTTTAATCGTAACCATATTAAGGTGGTCATGAGGTCACTAATTTAGTTCTAACAATCCCAAGCCGGCTAGAATCAATTGGCAATCACTTATGGTTATGTGCAGGATAAAGTTAATTAACCTCGTCTTAACCATAGGTAGGTGAGCCTAACTATATGTTAGCATGACAACTATAAATACTGGTAAGAGGGGGTACTCAAGGTACGCTATGCAAGCCTGAAAAAATGAATACTTTCACCATCTCTCTTCCTCTTCAGAAACTCTTTATTCTGTTGCTGGAACCTCCCTCTCTAACTTAGACATCGGAGTGTCCCCCATCGAAAAAAATCTGATTAGGAACCTGTTTTGCAGGTATCCAGGGGAGTGAACTGGCAATCCAGTGGCTCCGCTTGGTCGACGAAGGTTTCATGTCAACAGATGGTGCACCAGGTAGGGGACACAAACGGGTGTTGATAATCTATAGTAGCTCGAACTTACCACCTACTGATAGCTCCTCTCATTGAGAAAGGAGAGTGAGAAGAAATCCTGATGGCGTAAGGAAAAACTCAAAATACTTCGATAAGTCGGGGCCGTCCTCCTCAGAGGATCGACATCCTAGTGGAGAATAATGTTCCACCTCCCATGCTTGTGGTGGGACAACAGCAGCACGAGGCTCTTTTGAACCGGGTGACACTTTGACAACCATGGTTCAGAATTTCTAGGATGTAACCTTTTAGGTGGGGCACCTGCCAGCCACCTCCAGACAGTCATCGATCTCGAGGGAAGGGAGACCAGCATCATGGGTCTACCCAACTTTTCTCCCATGATCGGCTTTCTCCCGAAGGCTGGAGCTCTCGATATTTGAAGCCAATCGAAGCCCCGTGGAGGGAAAAGAGATCTAGACGATCCCTCTCTATCTCCACCGAAGACTCCATTCCCGAAAGGGATGTACCGAAAGAAGCCCGCCTTGACTATGATGAAAAGCTTTAGGCCCTCGAATCATAGGTTGCGAGGCTCAATGATCAGAAGAAGGACAGCGAGTTCGTGGTGTACGATTCGCATCCCCCGTTCACCCCTCGCATCGTGGTCGAAATTATCCCTCGATATTTTACAGTCCCTCAAATGGAGCTTTACGATGGGACTACGGACCCGCTTGATCATCTGGATAGCTTCAAAGCCCACATGATGATTCAAGGGGCCTTTGACGCACTGCATTGCCTCGCCTTTCCTGCTACTCTGAAGAAGGCGGCTTGAATGTGGTATTCAAGCATACGCCCAGGTACCATCGATTCTTTTTCTGAGTTGGAAAAATTGTTTATCTTACATTTCAGGACTTGCCGGAAGACGTCCCAGAACACGAATACCTTATTCCTCCACCAGAATGAAGGAGAGAGCCTTTGAGATTACATATCCAGGTTCAATTTGGCTACTCTCGAGATCCCCGATCTCAACGAGCACGTAGCCATGTTCGCTCTAAAGAAGGGGCAACGATCATCCAGGCTCACTTTCTTCCTGGATAAAAGATTTTCCACAACCTATGCTGAGCTCCTATCAAGAGCTCAGAAATATGCCGATGCTGAAGAGCAAGTGGCGAATCGATGACTGGCTGAAGAAAAATCTATTTCCAAGAAGAAGAACAACAAGGGGTTGGATCCCCCTGCACCCAACAACAACAATAACAGCAACTCTACCCGACGACGAAGTCCCAAGCCTAGAGCACCGGGCGAAAGATTCGACTCTACACCTCCCTTAATTTCCCCAGGGAGAGGATTCTGATGGAGATAGAAAAGAAAACTATCTCCAACGGCCGTGTCCCGTGAAAGCATCCTTTTCCGCGAGGAATAGGAACAATTATTGCAGATTCCACCGGGACCATGGCCATAACACTGAGGACTGCATCCAACTTAAGGATGCCATTGAAGATCTAATCAAGAGGGGTTATTTGGGGTGATACGTCGGTCGCCCAGAATCTCGGCCTGAGGCCATGGCCCTCCAGAGGGCCCCTGAAGAAGCTGAATTACCTAACCAAAGACCCATTGACGGAAGGGTGGAAATGCTACATTGGCTAATCAACTGGAGGAGAGCCGAAGACAATGCTCCGAATTGGCTCAAGGATAACAACTCCATACTTTTCTCCGATGATGACCTCATGGGAGTTCAGCTCTCACATGATTACCTAGTTATAATTTCAGCCGTTGTGGCCAACTATGATGTAAGACGCATTCTAATTGATAATGGAAGCTCAGCAGACATCTTACTTTATGATGCGCTCTCCAGAACGTGTTTGCCCAAAAACGAGCTATAGAGATCCCCTGTGCCACTAACTGGGTTCGGAGGCAATCAAGTTGATGTTGAGGGCAAAATAATACTGTCCGTCACTTCCGGAATCGAACCTCGACAGAAGACACTCCCTATCAACTTCACAGTGGTTCAAACTCCTTCGGCTTACAATGTGATTTTGGGATGGCCTGCCTTAAACAAATTTCGGGCCATAGTATCAACTTACTACCTCCTGGTGCATTTTCCCACCAGGAGCAGAGTCGGGGAAGTGAAAGGAGACCAAATAATTGCACAACAATGTCTGATGATACAAGATAGACAATCGGTTGATCCCATAACTTTGGACTAGTTGGACTCGAGGGACCTAGCCGAATACTATGGCGAATTGATGGAGAAAACTATTTTGTTACAATTGACGGAAGAAGACCCTACTAAGATTGTGCAGATTGGAAGTCTGCTAGATGAAGAAACAAAAACAAGGCTGATCCGCTTCATCAAGGATAATGCCGATGTCTTTGCTTGGTTAGCTTCGAACATGCCTAGGATTCCGGTCGAAGTAATTACTCATCGGTTGGAAGTTGCCCCTAATTGTAGGCCAGTTTGGTAGAAGAAGAGAAACTTCACCCCCGAGAGGTAGAAGGTGATAGACGAGGAAGTAAACAAACTCCTCAAGGCTGGACTCATCCGGGAAGCACACTATCCCGAATGGCTCGCAAATGTGATAATGGTAAAGAAGGCAACGGTAAGTGGAGGATCTGCGTCGATTATACAGATCTCACCAAAGTTCATCCAAAAGATAGCTTTCCTCTGTCAAAGATTGACCAATTGGTTGATGCCACTGTGGGCCACCAATTGTTAAGCTTCATGGATGCCTTCTCTGGATATAACCAGATCTGAATGGACCTTCGGGATGAAGAAAAGATAGCCTTCATCACAGAGAAAGGTCTTTACTGCTACAAGATGATGCCATTCGGATTAAAGAATGCTGGGGCTACATTTCAGAGACCGATCAACAAAGTGTTCAAAGAACAACTGGGAAGGAACATGGAGGCCAAGAGAGTTTGTTGGATGGCGTCTCAATACGTCGTCTTGGACGGAACCTTGTACAAGAGATCTTTCACCCAGCCTCTACTAAAATGTTTAAGGTCGATGGATGTCGATTATACCTTAAGGGAGGTGCATGAAGGCATATGCAGAGACCATCTGGGGGACAGATCTCTAGCGTATAAAATAATACACCAGGGTTACTACTGGCCAACCATCCAAGAGGACTTCGCCGACTTCGTCTGAAGATGTGATCAATGCCAGAGGTATGCTAATATCTAGAGACAGCCTGTAAGCTAACTGACCCAATTGATCGCACCATGGCCTTTCGCTCAGTCGGGCATGGACATTCTTGGCCCATTTCCACCGGCACCTGGACAGCAAAAATTTTTTATCGTTGCCATCGACTATTTCACCAAGTGGGTTGAGACCGAACCATTAGCCACATTACGGAGACAAAAGTTGAAAGTTTTATGAAAAATTATATTATATTCTGATTTGGAATCCCTTATGCCATAGTCATTGACAACGGGAGGTAATTCAACAACCCGAAGTTCAAGGACTTATGTTCTTAGTACCATGTGCTCCACAAGTTGATTTCTGTCGGCCACCTGCAGTCCAACGGAGAAGCCGAAGTAATGAATCGAACTATTCTCCACGGTTTGAAAACTTGACTGAATCAGCCAAGGGACTATGGGCCAAATATTTGAATTATGTTCTTTGGGCATATCGGACAACTCTCATAACAGCTACTGGCGGGTCTCTGTTTAATTTGGCATATGGCATAGAAGCAGTTCTCCCTATAGAGGTTACATTGCAATCTTTGAGGATCGACAAATACAAAGAACCTGAAAATTCGGAGCGCCGAAGGGCAGACTTGGATCTGCTACAAGGCACCAGATTTCAGGCTCAAATGAAGATGGCATATCAGCAGAAAGTCGCTAAATATTATAATTCCAGGGTGAAGGAGCGAATCTTTCATCCTGGAGACTTGGTGTTGCGAAGGGTCGAAGTATCCAGGCCAACAGAGTAAGGCAAACTTTTCCCCAACTGGGAAGGTACCTATCGAATCAAGGAAGTTATACGTTCAGGAATGTATCAACTCGAGACTTTAGATGGTGTTATGCTACCTCGACCTTGGAATGTACAAAATCTTCGCAAGTACTATCAAGAGAGTTCTCATCAAGGAAGACTTCAATAAAAGTCCATTTGAAAATAAGTTTGGTTAGCCATTCTTTTCATCAAATAACGGTACAAGAATGGTCTCAGTGACCCATCCAATGAGATCGACAAAAAAGTGCAAAGATGGGTCTGATCCACTCACCTTATCAATATGCCCGACAGCGCAAAGGGGAGCCCAACCAGGCCACCTTATGATCAACTAAAGGTGCAGGGATAGTTTACATAACCTATCCTATGGTAAATCCGAAGACGCATCGAGGTGGGCCCAATCATCCTGTCTTAACATCAACGAAAGGTGCAGGGATGGTTTACACAACCTACCCTACGGTAAATTCGAAGAAGTGCCGAGTTGGGCCCAATCAGCCTGCCTTAATATCAACCGAAGGTGCAGGGTTGGTTTGCACAACCTACCCTATGGTAAATCTGAAGATGCATCGAGGTGGGCCCAATCAGCATACCTTAATATTAATCGAAGGCACAGGGATGGTTTAAGTGTCCTACCCTATGGCAAATCCACGGACATGCTGATGTGGGTCTAAATGACCTACTTTGTTATCAACAAATGCCCCGAGGACGGTTTATTTGGCATATCCTAGCGACAAATCCAATCCAAGTGATCGTACAAGATCTTCTACTATCTACTACGTCAAAGAGTTCACACTAACATCATTTTGGAAGGTAGGTGTTGCCCATAAATGGAGCCAAGAGGAGGGGTGAATTGGGTCTTTTAAAAATTTAAACAACTATGTGCTGGTCTTGATGTGTTTGTGAAGCAAAGTGATTAAACTCAAAATGAATATACAGCAGATAATGACAAATTAAAGGCAAGGAATAAAGAGCAAGTAGTAGAGAGAGCAATCACACACAAACACAAAGTTTTATAGTGGTTCGGTGCAATCCAAGCATCTAAATCCACTCCCCAAGCCTCTCTTGGAAATTTTCATTATAATCTCTTCAAGATTACAACCGATTTATTTTTTAAGGCTCCCAAGTCAAAACTCAAGTTGGTTTTGTCATCTAGGCTCACCATCAACCTTTACAACTTGTTTTATCTTTTGGCTCACAAGTTAAACCCTAGTTGGTTTTACACCTTTGGCTCACCAACAACCTTAATAACCTACTTTCAAATATCTTGAAAGCTAGGTCAGCAAAGAATAAAGTTAAAGATATAAGAATAAAAGTATAATCAAACTCTCTTATAAAGTGGAATGTGAAAGCTTTGAGGCTCTTGAATATTGCTTATCATGTCTTCTCTTTGGAAGCTCTTCAAAGACACTTTTGGAAAGCTGAAATGAAAGGCTTGTAAGCTTTTTCAATGGAATATCTTCTTTTTGGCTTTGGAAGTGAAGTTCTTAAAAAAATATGTCTCTTGTATGTCAATGCTTCATGAATGAGTTTGGTGAAGCTTAAATACTTCAAAAACTTTCAAAAAATTATTTAAGATCGTTGGAGGAGCAAAACTAGCCATTGGGAGCTTGTAGGGATGAATTCTGCTTCTTAGAAAATATAGCCATTATAGCTGTCAGAACCCGTGAGTCGACACTTGACTTCTATGAGTTGACACTTGAGTCTTCATGAGTCGACACTTAATTTCTGTGAATCGACACTTGACTTCTGTGAGTTGACACTTGAGTCTTCATGAGTCGATCTTAATTTCTGTGAATCGACACTTGAATTTCTTGAGTTGACACTTGAATTTTCTGAGTCAACACTTGAGTCAAAAATCTCTAAATGGTCTAATTCTGTATTTTCAAAAATCTCAGGCCTTGAGTCGATACTTGAGTCTCCTGACCCGACACTTGATAGAAAACCTTCCAAAAAGACATGTTCTATATCTTCAAAAGTCTCAGGCCTTGAGTCGATACTTGAAATCTTTGAGTTGACACTTGTGTTCTGTGAGTCGACACTTGATTTCTGTGAGTCGACACTTGGCATGCTAGAGAAAATTTCTGCATGCCAGTTTTTGAAGTGTCGACACTTAGTGTACCATGAGTCGACACTTGACTCTGCAACTTGTCAAAATATGTGTCAACCTTCTAAATTCAAAGTGATTTTCAATAAAACTTCAATATACTTTTTGTAAAGCACAATTGATCTATTTTTAGACCTTTTTCAAATGAAAAGATTTCTTAAATCATGAAAATTGCTCACCTTCCAATGAGTGCCATGATACTTTTATTTTGAGAATTTGAGTGCCTATATCCTGAAACTTATAACTCTAATTGAAATATTAGTATAAAATATGTACTCAACATTTTGTTAGTCATCAAAATCAAGTGCTAAAGCCAATAGAAGGTATTTCCATTCATTGATAAAAAAGAACTGTACAATCAAAAAAAAAAAAGAGAAAGGAAAGGGTAACATAAAGGATGATCTAAAAATCGACCGCTAGCCCCTTTCCAAGCCGATGGACGATATCAGGTCCCCGGGAGGCACTCGGGGAGGCTTCGGGCTTCACCTCCGCCTCCGGCTTTGACTCCTCCTCGAAGTCAGAATCGTCCTCCTACCCAGGATACGAAATGGAGGGCTTGATATTGTCCAGCCCCTTCAAATCGTAGAAGCAGAAGGCCTTGCGCTTGTATTCCTGGAATCCCCGATGGTAGGAATCCAGGACAGCCTCAGCAACCTCATCCTTGAAGGCTTGCGACACCAAGAACTTGGTGATGGCCTCCGCTACCTCCTTCTTGGCCTACTCCGCCACCATGACCGCTATTGCAGCCTGAGCCTTGGCCTCCTCCAACTGTGCCTGCAGGGCCCTCACCTTCCACCCCAAGCATATCGCCTCTCCGGGCCAAAAAGAATTATCGTCACCTCGATGGACTTTTTCACTAGGTCCCCCTCCTAACTCTATGGTGGCAGCTCTCTTCCAGGCCATTTCCCTGAGATTCTCAAAGCTAAACTTCATCTTCACCATATGGAGAAGTGGAAGAGTAACTTTGGGACGAAGGACTCGCTTCTCTACTGCTTGAATAGCTTTCAGAAACTGGGAAGATGAATCCTATTTAATGGCACTTCATGCCTGTGGAGGATGTGTCCCACGCCTCATGCCAAACCAACTGAAATGTGCCATGTATCGAAGCGACGCTTCAAACCTGGAGCAGCTTCTCTGAGGCTAATGCGGTTATTAATAATCACCTTCGGGAAAAGAAGTCAACGCTTCAAATCTGGAGCAGTTTTTTTGAAGCCGATATGGCATTAATGACCACCTTCGGGAAAAGAAGACTGGACACCATCCAGACGGTGTGGAAGTGTAGCCGCTCGAATTCTAGTACGTTTGGCACTAATAATAAAGAATGTACTTAAAATCTTTCATCTAGGTGCTAATAACAAGGTGACATCTATCCTCCGCACGATCTCGAATTAGGAGGGCAGTTATGATGGATGATTGACTACTGAGACACACCGACTCAACTAGGGCTAACTCTCGGTTCAAAGTTCTGGTCAGGTCCTTTTCGAATCGGTCGTTAGCTCTAGAGAAATCAGAGATGATCCAACAGTGCTACAGCGTCACTTCAGGGCCAATCTTTAGCTAAAGCTGAAGACACTGATCCTGAATCCTATCTTTCAGCTACTTATCATCGAGTGATGGATCGGTCTTCTACGCATTAACCCGAAGATGATTGATTTGAAGAAGACTAATTTGGAAAACGTTAGTCCAAAGAAGAGGATCACTTTGTTTTTTCAATTGTTCTAAAAAAGGAAAGCTTTCATTTCAGAAGAAAACATTATAATTGGTTGGCTAAAAAGAAAGAAAAAGAAGAGAAGAAGAAAAATAATAGTTCTATCCTTCATCAGCTGGTTCAGCAGCCAGAGTAGGGATGGAGGCTTCTTCGACGGCCACCCCACTTCCATTGATGGGAGGTGCCGACGTCTCTTTAGCTGGAGCTTTTATTTCCTCCATCCCGTCACCCAGAACGGTAGCCAGAGAGAAATCCAAGATGGGATAAAGCTTCATGACCTTGCCCAGGTAGTCAGAATGGCCAAGAAGGTAGCTTTCCATCGTTGCCTCATGTACTTCATCTTTGAAGGCTTAGGAGCTCTTGTAAGCCTCAATAGCCCGGGAAGACCTCTTCTTAGCCTGTGCCACCCTTTGATTGGCCATCGAGAGATCCGTCTCCATCCTGCCGATTCTCTCCTCTAGCTCGGCTTTTTGGGCTTTCACCCCCTCGGCATCTCGAAGGTAATCGCTCAATAGCAATTTAGCAAAGATTACCTTCATCATTTTCTTCTGTAAGTCAACCACCACATCGATCGGTTGCACCTCAAGCATCCTTAGCTGCCTTTCTAAGGCACCGTTGGAGGGATAGCCTTGCCCAGTTTCTCTTCAGCGGCAACCCGAAGCCCTTTGGCAACATCTCTTTCGGCTACAACCGAAGCCATCTGGCTCTGAAGGCCTTCGCTGAAGCCGATAGACTCATGAACATTCTCCTCCAATAGAGAAAGCTCGTGATAGATTTGCCAAAGAAAAATATGTACAAGGTCAGCTCAATTGACATGCATAGACATACTATGCGCACACTAACATTTACTTGCAATATTCTAGGAAGGATGGCAGAAAGAGGGTCCCCGGCCCTTGCCCCTTAGTTCCAGTGGCGGATGCATCGCACCCCCCAGAACTCCTCCCTTCTATGGCTGGGACCGTGGGCTTGACATCTCTAGTGCATGAAGGAGTTTTGCCAATGCTCAGTGGGCTTGGCCCTTTTGATGGCCCCGCTGATACAGTTCTCCCTGGAGAGGCTTGTTCTTCTCTTGAGGAGGAACCTACTTCTATCAGGGTGTCACCCCCAATTTGGACCCCTAGCAGTGCCAAGACATAACTTCGCTTTCAATCTGATCTCCTTACAGAAGGTCCCATCACTGGCTACTTCCTCGCCACCTGCCTAAGCCTTGCTATGTTTGGCCTCATGCTTTGATAAGCTCTTCGGATGGCATAGGGGAAAGGAGAGGACAATGGCACGGAGAGCAACTTCACTAAGAATAGATAAAAGTTTGATCTTTGAGAGCCCCCTTTTCTTATACCAGGACGACCAGAGGCTCAGATCAAACACTCATATTCCAAGTGAGTCTCCGATCATGCCATGCACACTTACCCTCATTAATAAGGATCTCGATTTATGCGCGGGGGACCACTGGAAGCTAAAAAGCTGTGATCGATCTGATTCTTGATCCATGCAGCCTTAATGATTCTGATTGCCATGATCCCATGATCTGCACAACAACTGCCTCCCCAATGATGGCTTGACAGTTGGTAGAAGTGGAATGTCACACCATTTGTAAACCAAAAGTTACTCTCGAAAATGGGATTTCTTAATTGTAAGTCCCAAAGCCGAGGAGATGAATTTATAATCAGAAAAAGCTGAATTAACGAGGAAGTTGCATTGATTCGGCTTACGACCAAGGTCGACGGCCCTGTCAAAGCCAAATTCGAAGACTTCAAGCAATGAAGAAACTTGCATTTAAGTCAGTGAATGGCTTTCTGCCTTGAAGGCTATAATCTATCCGAAGACTTTACACTTAGAAACTTTTTCATTGGACATTTAAGTTCGAAAACTACCATTTGTCAGAAGGAAAGTTGGCTTTCATTGATATTCAAGAGGATGCTAATTACATATTATCCTTCTTACAAAAGAAAAGGCAAAGATTACAAGGCATAGGGCCTACCAGGCTATGTTAAGTAGCTGTATGAACTTCTGAGTCGGCAAAAGGATCTCCTCAGTCTGAACCGGAGCCAAGGCCTCTTCAGCTTGAGTCAAGATTGTCAGACTTGCCATGGCTAATCCTTCCACCACAATTGAGGCTTCCTCAGTCTGACCCGGTACTTCTTCAGTCTCAGCAGGAGCCACGACCTCTTCCTCTTCTTCAATCTCATATGCTGGGATACTGGAGAAGTCAAGGTCAGGAAAAACCTCACCAACCCTCATTAGTCCATCGTTAAAGCCATATTTGTAACTGAACAAGCTTGCTTCAGTTATATCCTTCTTGAACTGCAAAGACTTTTTGAAGTCCTCGACTGCCTTGGCTGCCCATTCTCTCAAGGCTTCGGGACTCCTGTTCTGCTGCTTCGGCCTTCAGAATCATTTTTTCGGCCTTCAGAGTTGCTTCTTTAGCCCTTTTGACCACCTTGTCGGTTGTCTTGGCCATACCTTCGACCTTCTTCTGGTTTTCCTTGGCAGAGTGCTCCAAGGAATGAATCTGCTTCTTCCTCTTCCTCAGCTTCGCCTCCTGTTCAGAGATCTTCAATTGAGCCTTCTTCAGCTCGCCCTTTAGATCCTGAACTTCGGCATCTTTATAGATGAGCTTCTCCTCCATGGACAGCTTTAATTCTTCAGCCACTTCCTTTTCGACCTTGGCCATCTGAAGCTCCTCTTTCAAGCTATGAAGGAAGTTGTCGATACCCTCCAGGCCCTCTTCTAAAAAGGTGACATCATGGACCAACTGCATCAATGGGATCAAAACATAAGATTGATTATGAAATGAACAATCAACCAAGAACAAGAGAGGCTGCAATTGTCTTACCTGGAGCAGGGAGGAAAATGCAGAGTTGGATACTTTGGCGAGATGTTGATTCTGAGTGATTGCCCAATCACGGGGTAGTAAGACACCTTTCATTACCCGCCTGGCTATGTCAGGGAGTACAAGACCTCTCGCATCAAAAAACTTCGAGAGGTGTACCTCGCAGTCTCTGTCTAGAGGGGTATTCCTTACAAACCCCTCTTCGACTTGAGGCACCTTGCCCCTATCCATTGCAGGGGCAAGGCAGTAATACATCAGCTACCAGGGTTGGACTCTCTAGGATTTGGACCGGAGAGTTAACTTTCGACAAAGGTTTAGTTGGTGGGAGCCTTGCTGAAAGCTCCATTGGTAGGACCTCATCCCCTCCAGACATCCCCCTGGAGGATGTGGTACTTTTTCTAGGCCCCTCCTCTCGGGCCTTTTTTTGGATCTCCAACTTTGAAGAAGAGGCCTGAACTGACTTCCTCTTAGCGGATTCTTGGAGTAGGATCAAATCGGGCCTCATCCTGCCACCTATAGGCAAAAGCGGACATCGAAATCAACCAAATCGGAAAGCTACAAAATGGGAAAAAAGTCAGAGTCTTCTACCATTATACCTAATGTAGGGGACTCACTGATCCCAGCAAGGTGAAGGTTCCTCTCTTCTAAAAGCTCTTGGATGGAGACGGCCTCTTTACCAGACAACAAAGTATAGCCAGGTTGGTCGATCGCTAAAACCTTCTTGCCGGCATTAGCATCCAGGCGAGGCTCTCTCCACTCACTCTTGAAATCCCACGGTTGAGTAGAAGAGACAAAGACAAAGTTGGGCTTCCACCCATGGATGGCACTAGGCATGTCTTTCATTATTTTGTAGCCGGGATGAGGGCCGATGACCCACCATCCGTAGCCGTGGAAATCCCTCTTCAAGACAAAGAGGGAAGTGAACAAACTGGTCCTAGGCCTTACATTGGCTATGTGACAATGGACCAGAAACCCATAGATGTTCCAAATACTATTTGGAGTCAACTGCGCGAGGAACAATCTGATACAAATTAAAGATCCTAAGAAGAAAAGGTTATAATGGGAAGCGAAGACCGGCTTTTAAATGGTCTTCGTATATAGCAATGCACCCAGCGGGAGGCCTATTTATGCGTTCTTCAGGTCTCGGGAGCACTAGAAGGAAGTCTTTGGGAAGGCAATAACGTTCCTGAATATGGGCTATTTTTCTAAGGAAAACGGAATTGGGGACTAGCTCTGGTCTGATCTCAACAATGACATCCCTAACAGGACCTGAAGTGCTCGAAGGCCTAGCCTCTCCCCCGTCAGAGGAGACCTTGCCGGTGATGCGGACCTTTAAAGACCTAACCATGCTGAAACAAAAAAGAGACAGAGAATCAAGGAGACCCTACCTGTGGTAAAAACTGGGAACTAGAAGCAAGAAAGGCTGAACAAAAAGTAGAAGCAAACAGGAGTGGAGAAGCTTCTTCTACAGGTCCTCTTTTTTTCTTTATAAGGGGACAAGAGATGCTTTAGAGTGCCTCCTCGAAAGAAGAAGCGCCCTTCCTCTGATTGCACCACATATGTAGGTGCCAGATACAGTAGCGTAACTCTAAGCGATGCCAAGCTGATTCGACATAGGAAGAGCCAAGAGCCATAATACGTGTGATTTCACCCAACGATGGAGAAGAGGCCCATACCTTCTCCATGGGACAGGTGGTGTGGGAACCCGAATCAGGAAAAGACTCCAACCTATTCAATTCAAGTCTGAGTCCTTATGGTTGGATTAGTCCTGTAATTAGTCCTGTAATTTCTCTTTCAATTTTGAGTCCAAATAATCTAGTAATTAATTTCGAGTCCATATGGGGTCTGGTCCAGTTGAAGTCAAAGTCTTAGTCCAATTAATTTCGAGTCCATGCTGGGTCGGGTCCAATTTGAAGCCTTAGTCCAGTTGAAAGTCAGATTTTAAAGCATCAAGACAAGTCCAAAGCCAAGTGGTGCCACATACCACTTGCCATCTCAGCGCCACATCAGCTACCACTTGCCACCTCAGCACCATCTCAGCTAGAAGCCACCTTATCAAGTGGTCCCCACTTTGGTGCCACTTGTCATGGGTTAAAGGAACTCCAAGAGGGCACCCAAGAAGAAAGTTTGAATTCAAAATGATGGTTGGCCACCCTCTTCCACAAATCAAGCATCAAGGCCTACAAATCCTCTAACTTTCCTTGTAATCCTCCACATTTTAGGGATTTTCAAATTTTAAAGATTTGTAAGGCTCCTATTAAAGACTTTGGGATGCCCCATTGTAAGGGTAATGGATGAATAAAATTTTTGGCTTGGATTATTCTTTCTATGTGATTGTCTTTGTGTCTATGTGGTTTAGTCTTTCTCCTCTTCCACGCCCACTCTAGTTCCTCCCTTCTTCCATCTCCAACGCCCAAGGACTCCTTTCTTCCTCTCCAATCTCAAGCGAGCCTTCAACATGCAATGGTGAATCAAGAGGATCAACACAAGGAGACCAACCTGTTCCATCTCAAGCACTCCACCATGGCGCCAAGAAGGATCCCCATCAATGCTTCATCCACCTCTCTTCCCTTTCTCCATTTCATGTTTTGTTAAGTTCTTTCATCTTAGGGATTTCTTTGTTGCAGGGTTCTCTGGAATTCTGACTTCAAGAGGAAGGATCTCTTGCCACCAATCCATAAAATAAGAAGAGTCTCCAACCTGTAGCATGGCCTGGTCATCTGGAAGATCCCCTCAAGAGTGAACTTATTCTTTTTGGAAAATCAATGCCAGGTAAGTCAGTATCAATTAGGTCTGAGATAATTAATCTGACTAGCATGACTGGTGGTTTTAATTCTGTTCTATTTCTTTATTATTTCGAAGTCTCGGTAATTAGGGTTATGCATGATCATTCAAGTTTGCTTCATTAACTTATCTTTGATAAATTATGCTGAACTCTTCATATGTCGATAGAACTTGCCAATTAATCTTCGCTAATCTCCTTTAGAGTTGCATAGTTTCATCTTCACTTTGCATCCCCTACCATTCTTGGTATCAGAGCATGGTTGCATTAGGGTAGAATAGTTTTCTCTTAAATCCAAACTAGATCAAAAAACTCACGCCTCCTGAGCGGGTGTACTCCAGTACACTGTCACGACCCATGGGAGTAATGAGCCTCCGGGCCGGACGTGAAGTTCTAGATTAGAGTTTGGTAAAGCATCGCAATTCCTTTAATTTCTTTTTTTCTGTGAATCTGAATCTGCTGGCTGTGATCAAAAAAATAATTCAAAAAAAGAAAAATAGTATATTTTGCATTGCCATAATTTTTTTTTTTGATTCCATATAAGGTTATTTATAATCACACAAAGTTTCAGCATCAGAAGAAATTCACGGAAAATACTAAAATTCCTACTTCAATCTTCTGTCCTGCTGAAATAGTCTGCAATACATGGTCTGTTGTTTTTATTGTTTCTCTATATAGATAGATCAGAATTTTCTGATTTTTATTTTGATGGGATCCTCATAATTCATATTATTTTTCAAAAATTTTTCAGATTTTATTTCGATTTTTAGAGTTTCTAGCATTCGAAATACTCTCTGAGATTCAATCAAAATTGAAATTCCAGCAAGAACCAATCTTAGAAAATTTTTGAATTTGAAGTTCAAATTTTAAATTTTAAAATTTTAAAATTCTGACATTATAGAATCTGAAACTTGGAGTTTGAAATTTAAATTTTAAAATTTAAGTTTGAATTTGAAATTGTTTGAAAACTAATCAAGTCAATTAATTAAGTCAGCTCATAAAAAAAAAAAAAAAAAAAAAAAATTGCATTCATTTGAAAACATCTTAAGGGCATCAATATGACATGGGGGCAAGAGTTCATCACTTGTCCTTAGCCCAAAACCACAACCCATCATCTCGATCCCAATCCTTAATTAAAACCAATTAGACTTAATCACCCTAGTGGGTTAGGGACACCAACGAGTCGGGTTCGGATTAGGGTCAAGTTGATTGTGTCCACTAATTAGTGTGTGCTTACGAGCTTGGTGTCTAGGATTGGCGTATTAGGGCTTGTGGGTTGGTCCGCCTACCTGGCCAATCACAGATTGGTGTCTAAGGTTGGCAGAACAGGGACCTTCACTCCCCTTCCCACCTACCTGGCTAAGTCACGTAAGTTACTACTAGCTAGTTGGTCCTTTTAATTAGATCTCTATTTCGTACTCTAGGTCTAGAAATCCTTAGCCCGAGTTTGAGTCAAATTGTTTGCATGACAACTAGATCAGGAACTCCTTACCACCCTTCACAAGACCAACCAGGTTCATCCATGGACACTAGTATGGAAACCCTTATGTGATCTATGATTGAGCGACTTGAACGTTTGGATTCTATGTTTGATCAATTCGAGGAAAGGATAGGAAACCTAGAGGAATCTAGGTTGACCCCAACTGAACCACCTTCACCCAGATTACCTTCAGTTCGCCCTAGAGCCCAACGACAGGAACATACACTTGATCCAATTCATAGAAGGCCACATTAGGATTATGCTGATCACACTCCAGAGCCATATCCTAGAAGACCTCGCCATGATACTTTTGATCAGGATGATCGGGCCTTAAGGAATATCCGTCTAGATGCACCAACCTTTGAGGGAAGCCTAGATCCTAAGGTGTACATAGACTGGGAGGCTGTCATGGAACAATATTTTGACTGGTATGATATGTCTGAAGAGAGAAGATTCAAGTTTGCCAAAATCAGACTAGTCCGTCAGGCTAAGTTGTATTGGGGAAATGTCAAACGCATAGCTAGGCAGAGGGGAGACTTACCTATAGCGACCTGGAGAGACATGAAGAGAAAGCTTAGAGAGAAATATTTGCCTATGTCTTATCAGCAAAGGTTGTTAGATTAGTGGCAGCGATTGACGCAAGGAAATAAGACCGTTTCTGAATACGTTGCTAAATTTGATGAGTTTGTAATGCGATGCAACGTAGTTGAGTCTGAGTCAGCCACATTGTCGAGGTTTAGATCAGGATTGAATGAAGATATAAAAGGGGAACTGTTTTTGAGAGAAGTCCATGATTTAGATCAGGCATACCAAGTTGCCATGGACTATGAGAGGTTTCAAAGAAGAGCTACATTTAGGCGACCTGAGCCTATTAGGTTTAATCCTCCTGTTAGTCGACCTAGTTCAGTCCCTGGTATAACCAATAAACCAATATCCAGCTCGAATCCAACCCCTAGGCCCAACCCTGCCATTCCCCCAATTCCTAGAGAAGACAAAGAAAGAGCCCTGAAGTTCGAGGTGAGAGGGAGCGAGTCTGCTATAAGTGTCGTAAACTAGGTCATTTCGTGAGCCAATGTCCCTCTAGAGCTTTACATATAGGGGAGGCAGAAGAAGGTGAATCAGAACCCCTGGAGAATGATGAAGAGGAGGTTTATGAAGCAGGGGATTGCTTGGCTGATGAGTATGAAGGAGATGAAGAAAACGTAGATTCATCAGATGTGTTAGGAGTTGTGAGATGTATCATGACACAGACCAAGGAGCAGGAAGACTGGCGTAGGACTAGCATCCTACACACATTTGTCAAAATAGGAGAAAAGGTCTGTAAGATCATGATCGATAGTGGAAGCTGTGTCAATGCCATTTCCACTAGTGCAGCTAAGAGTCTAGGATTACCCACTGAACCACATCCCAATCCATATAAGGTATCCTGGATCGATTCCACTTCTATCCCAATCAAGCAGAGATGTCAGGTCTGAATCCAACTTCAGTCCTATCAGGAACGAATCTGGTGTGATGTGCTCCCTATGGGAGTAAGTAGCATCATCCTAGGTAGGCCATGGCTGTTTGACCATGATGTGACAATTTTTGGTCGATCAAATTCCTGTGCTTTCAATTTCAATGGCAAGAAAATTGTCATTCATCCAACCCAGCCTAAGGACAACACTAAAAGAGGAGCTAGCAGCCTGAAAGAAAAAAGGACTGGATTAAATTTGATAGGTGCAAGAGAATTAGAAAAAGACATTAATGAGGGAGCACTTATTTGGATGGTAGCTGCTAAGGAAACTAAGGACCACACCCCTGTAGAACACCCTCAAGAGGTGGTCCAATTATTGAAAGAATTTGAAGACGTGTTTCCCGAGGGACCATACATCATGCCGATAGTCCCTGGCGGACTTTCCATTTGCCTCATTATAGGGACATATCCAACTGCCATTTAGTTACAAAGCAAGTTAGTGAACTTCTCATTATAGGATGTTTGTTAGAGAAAGTTTAAGAGTTACAAAGTCCCTTCTTAGAAAGGGGTTTGTTAGAGAAAGTTTAAGCCCATGTGCAGTCCCTGCCTTGTTAACCCTAGAAGGATGGCACCTGGAGGATGTGTGTAGACAGCCGTGCCATCAACAAGATTACTGTTAAATATAGGTTTCCAATCCAAGACTGGACGATATGTTAGACATGATAGCCGGATCAACGATTTTCTCCAAGATAGACTTAAAGAGTGGCTATCACCAGGTTAGGGTTAGGCCTGGAGATGAATGGAAGACCGCTTTTAAGACTAAAGATAGATTTATGAGTGGTTAGTCATGCCGTTCGGTCTGTCCAATGCACCCAACACCTTTATGAGAATTATGAATCAGGTGTTGAAACCTTCATCGGGAAATTTGTGGTGGTCTACTTTGATGCCATTCTTATCTATAGCAAGACTAAGGCAAACCATTTAACCCACCTAAGGCAAGTTTGCCAAGTCCTTAGAAAGGATAGCCTCTATGTCAATATCAGAAGTGTAACTTCTTAACACATAGAGTTATCTTTCTAGGATTCGTAGTCACATCTAAAGGAGTGTCCGCTGACCTTGCGAAAATTAAGTCCAAAGTAGAGTGGCCTGTACCCAAAAGCATCCATGATATCCGTAGTTTCCACGTTTAGCCACCTTCTATAGGAGATTCATTAGAGGGTTCAGTACGATAGTGGCTCCAATCACTGATTGTATTAGGAAGGGAACTTTTGAGTGGACTAAAGCAGCAAACAAAGCCTTCCTAACAATTAAGGAAAAAATGACACACGCACATGTCTTGAGGTTACCTGATTTTACCAAAGTGTTTGAGGTTGCTTGTGATGCTTCTGGGGTAGGAATTGGAGGTGTCTTGAGTCAAGAGAATCACCCAGTAGCATATTTCAGTGAAAAGTTAAATGAAGAGAGACTAAGGTATTCCACCTATGATAGGGAGCTGTATGCGGTAGTTCAGGCATTACGTTATTGGAGGCATTATCTTCTACCGCAAGAGTTTGTCCTATTTTCTGACCACGAAGCTCTTAGGTTCCTTAGTTCTCAGAAGAAATTGAACCCTAGGCACGGAAAATGGGTAGAGTTCATACAAGCTTATACGTCATACTGAAAATCGTGCCGGTATTGAAAATAGGGTAGCCGATGCGTTGAGTCATCGTTCCATGTTGTTGACTTCTGTGAGCACTAAGGTAGTAGGGTTTGATAGATTGAAAGAGGAGTATCCTACATGTCCTGATTTTGGTAACATCTATCGATCCCTTCAACAAGGACCATCTAGTAAGCATAGTGATTATACCCTTTTAGATGGATACTTTTTCAAAGGAAATCAGTTGTGTATTCCCAAGACCTCTGTTAGGGAATTTCTGATCTGGGAAGTTCATGCTGGAGGCTTGTCAGGACATTTTGGTAGGAGTAAGACCATCTTAGCAATAGAAGACCAATTCTTTTGGCCTGGTCTCAAAAGAAATGTGGCCCAGATTGTAGCTCAGTGCCATACCTGTGCTGTTGCAAAACAGCAAAGACAGAACACCAGTCTGTACACACCCTTACCTGTCCCTGATTGTCCATGGCAGGATATCAGCATGGATTTTGTAGTAGGCCTCCCTAAGATGTCTAGGAAGCATGATTCTGTCTTGTGGTTGTCGATCGTTTCTCCAAGATGGCTCACTTCATTCCTGTTCTCAAACTTTAGATGCTTCGAAGGTGGCCAAGCTTTTTCTCGATCAGGTCGTTAGGCTTCATGGTTACCCAAAACCATTGTGTCCGATAGAGATGTCAAATTTACTAGCTATTTCTGGAAAACCCTCTGGCGCATGTTAGGTACCAAGCTGAAATTCTCTACTGCCTATCATCCTCAAACCAATAGCTAGATAGAGGTAGTAAACCGAAGCTTAGGAAATCTGTTGAGATGTTGGTTGGTGACAACCTGGGAAACTGGGACCTATTACTTCCTCGTGCTGAATTTGCCTACAACAGCTCAGTTAATAGGTCTATGGGAAAGTCCGTTCGAAGTGGTCCATGGATACAGACCTAGGAAACCTTTAGACCTAGCCCCATTACCCACACATGCACGAGTGTCTGAGTCTGCTGAGTCATATGCACAGCATATTAGGGAATTGCATAAGGAGATTAGCCAAAAGATCCAATCGAGCAATGAACTCTATCAGCATATGACTAATTCACATAAACGGTTAAAAGAATTTAATGAAGGGGACTCCGTTATGATCAAATTTAAACCTGAAAGGTTTCCGCCGGGAACTATGAAGAAACTCCATGCCCGGGGAGCTGGACCCTTCAAAATAATAAAGAAAATTGGATCCAATGCTTATGTATTGGAATTACCACCAGGTTATGGCATTAGTTCAACCTTTAATGTTTCAGACTTAAAAGAATACAAAGAACTTGCATTGATACCTAGTGAGTTTTTTGGTCCTAATGTTTCTTTTGAGAGTGAAACACCAAATGAGTGTCCACCACCAAGTGTTCCTGAGAGAAAAGAGAATTGAAAGGATCTTGGATGACCAGATCATTACTACTAGAAATAAAGGCTACCAACGTTATCTGGTTAGATGGCAAGGATGTCCTGAATCTGAAGACTCCTGGATTTCCCGAGAGGACCTACAACAAATCGACCCGGATGCATTAGAAGCTTATCAAGCCAACCTTCACTCGATAGGGTCGAGTTCTCCCACTCCGGGAGAATTGGTGTGGGAACCAGAATCAGGAAAAGACTCCAACCTATTCAATTCAAGTTGAGTCCTTATGGGGATTAGTCCTGTATTTCTCTTCAATTTTGAGTCCAAATAATCTTTAATTACTTTCGAGTCCATATGGGGTCTGGTCCAGTTGAAGTCAAAGTCTTAGTCCAATTAATTTCGAGTCCATGCTGGGCGGGTCCAATTTGAAGCCTTAGTCCAGTTGAAAGTCAGATTTTGAAGCATCAAGACAAGTCCAAGCCAAGTGGTGCCACATGCCACTTGCCACCTCAGCGCCATCTAAGCTAGAAGCCACCATCATCAAGTGGTCCCCACTTTGGTGCCACTTGTCATGGGTTAAAGGAACTCCAAGAGGGCGCCCAAGAAGAAGTTTGAATTCAAAATGATGGTGGCCACCCTTTCCACAAATCAAGCATCAAGGCCTACAAATCCTCTAACTTTCCTCGTAATCCTCCATATTTTAGGGATTTTCAAATTTTAAAGATTTGTAAGGTCCTATTAAAGACTTGGGATGCCCCATTGTAAGGGTAATGGATGAATAAAATTTTGGCTTGGATTATTCTTCTATGTGATTGTCTTGTGTCTATGTGGTTAGTCTTTCTCTCTTCCACGCCCACTCTAGTTCCTCCCTTCTTCCATCTCCAATGCCCAAGGACTCCTTTTTCCTCTCCAATCTCAAGCGAGCCTTCAACATGCAATGGTGAATCAAGAGGATCAACACAAGGAGACCAACCTGTTCCATCTCAAGCACTCCACGTGGTGCCAAGAAGGATCCCCATCAATGCTTCATCCACCTCTCTTCCTTTCTCGTTTCATGTTTTGTTAAGTTCTTCATCTTAGGGTTTCTTTGTTGCAGGGTTCTCCGGAATTTCGACTTCAAGAGGAGGATCTCTTGCCACCAACCAGAAATAAGAAGAGTCTCCAACCTGTAGCATGGCTGGTCATCTGGGAAGATCCCTCAAGAGTGATCTTATTCTTATTGGAAAATCAATGCCAGGTATGTCAGTATCAATTAGGTCTGAGACAATTAATTGACTAGCATGACTGGTGGTTTTAATTCTGTCCTATTTCTTTATTATTTCGAAGTCTCAGTAATTAGGGTATGCATGATCATTCAAGTTTGCTTCATAACTATCTTTGATAAATTATGCTGAACTCTTCATATGTCGATAGAACTTGCCAATTAATCTTTGCTAATCTCTTTAGAGTTGCATAGGTTCTCTTCACTTTGCGCGCCTACCAACAGGGTGAGGCCACATCCTCTACCTAGATCCCAATAAAGGATCGATCAAATCGTCGCAATAAAAGGAAAAGATGCGACCCTTCGACCAACCCTCATCTTTTCATGTTCCAATAAGAAGACGACACCTATCCTCAACCCGATCTTCGAATCAGATATCATTTATGCAGGTGATCAGATCGAAGATTTACCATCATTGGTTGCACTTCTCCAGGTAGAAAATGATAATCCATTAATACTCTTACTCTTCAAGGCAAATCAGTGCTTTGAAAACTGAGAGTGGGGGCAACTGTTATGATATGTCAATGCAACATAGACTAATTATCGGTTCAATCGCTCACCAAACTCCTTCTGAACCGGGCATCTAAACCAGAACACTTGAAGGGAGTCACGTGGGGTCAGTCGTGGCCTAGCCGAAGGTGTTAGTCCCGAAGAGTACCACCACCAGCTCCCGACCAGTCTTCTGTATATTCAATGAAGAAGGTCGGTCTGAAGAAGACTGATCCGAAGATACATCAGCTTCAATTTCACAACCCACCCTTGGGTGGGACACCTGAGGCACCAGAATAAGACAGAGGCTTTTCAACCCTCTGTAAATTGATCAATAATTTATGAGTTCATCTGTAATAAGGGCTTAGCTCATCTGAGTCCATTTAGTTGTTATTTGAGTTTTTTGAGTTGTTATTTCAGTTCTGTACTAGTCAGCTCATGTTGAGCTAGTTCAGTCCAATGCTGGTCAGCTCATGTTGAGCTAATTTATTTTTTTTAAGTCCTATCCAAGCATACTGAAGACTCAAGACCACATCATACAAGTAAAGACCAAGTCCAACCAGTGAAGACATGGAAGTTTAGCCCAAGTCCAACCCGCTTGAAGATTTGAAGACCCCAGGAGAAAAATCAGAAATCCTGATTCCTTACAGATGCCCTCCAGATGCCCCAGATTTCCTTCATATGCCAAAATATATTCATAGACCAAGGCATCCATGATTTTAGAGGTCCATCTGCATCCTAGCAAAGAAATCAAGCCCAGGCGCCAAGCCCAAAGCCCCTAAGAAGCAAGATACCATGGAATATTCATGCTATCTGGCTACCAGGCCACCCCAGCTTCCAAAGGCCCAAACCCATGCACCCGGCCCTTTGGGCGGCCCCTTGCTGCTTTAGAAGCCCAACATGCCCCCCTAGGTGTCCTTGGAGTGTTGGCCAAGTCAAGAGAAATTTTAGGGATTTTTTTTACCTAATGTTTCCTATTTTCTAGCTAGGGTTTGAGAGGGAAAATGATTCTCATGTAAAGACTAATGTGCCCTTACTTGGAGCCCAAGGTTAAGGGTCTATTTAAGGGACCCTAGCCTCTGTATGAAGGGAGAATTTTGATATGAAATTAAAACCTTGAGTTCTTTTATTGAGTTGTGTGATACCCTGCTGTGTGCATAAAGGGGTTTGTGAGAGTTTTTCTTTCCAGTGCTGCAATCATCTCCTGCTGCCAACAAGCCTCTCAGTCCCTGGATGCCCACCAAAAGAAGCCTTTTCTGCTATTTTTCCTTTATTTTCTTATTCCTTTGTGAGTTTTCTAACCCCTGATAGGTCGTTTGCAGGTCCCGAGTTCCTACGAATCCAACGACTCCAGCCAAGCCTCAATCGAATCACAGAGCAGAAAGGGGTATCCGCGGGTCTTTGGCTCGGTTTTCCAGGCCGCATCCATCGAGGAACGAGAGACCCCTTTGCTATGATCTTCACAGACATTGTCAGGTACACCCCCTCTACCTCCAGTAGTTTATTGTAGGAGAACTTGCCCTAACCGAGGCTTCTCAGCCCCGGCGATCCTTCTTTTCTACTTTTCTAGGTCCTAATCTGCATGCTGATCTTCTAAAATTCATATAAATTTCCTACAACTTATTTAATCTAAAATTCGGGAATTAATCACCTAACCCCACATATAAAACATACAAAAATAATTGCATGCATATTAGTCCCCCATCATTTGGTATCAGAGCTTAGATTAGGGCTTATTTTCTACAATTTTCAGTCCGTATATACTCTGTTATTTTAATTATTTTTCCTGATAAAAACTCTAAAATTCTTAAATGTATTTGTTGGATTCTTCACAATTCACAGTAATTTTAAGAATTTTCACAAATTTATTATGGCCTTGAGTTTCTTCAAGCCAAAATACAGCCTGCAAATTTTTGGCTCTGTTTTTTCAACATGACAAGTTTGGAAGTTTAGGGTTTTGTTAGCATTTTTGCATATCTTTAATTTTAGAATATTTCCTGCATATTAGGCCAATTTTTCAGTTTTCTTCTATTTAAAAAAATACCAAAAAAAAATTACATATTCTCCAAAATACCAAAAATATCTAAACCCTAATTTGCATCCTCATCTGCTTGCCATCATTACATAATTTACTTTAAGGGCACTCTCTTATACCAGATAAGGAAGGAGGTCATTACCTTTCCTTAGCACAAAACACCTTCCTTGCATTCGGTCCCAAGCCTAACTTAAAATCGATTAGACCTTATTTGCCCTAGTGGGCTAGGGACACCAACTGGTCGGGTCCGAGCTAAGTGTTAGATCACTGTGTCAAGACTAACCTGTGTGTCCTTGTGCTTGGTGTCTAGAATGGTGGTTTAGGGATTAATCCGAAGGGCTTGTGTGCTGGTCCGCCTACCTGGCCAATCTCTGATTGGTGTCTAGGATTGGCAATCAGGGACCTAACACTCTCCTTACACTTGCCTGGCTGAGTACAGTGTTACTATAGGCTAGTTTGCCACCCTGATTGAGCATCTAGTTTGGACTCTAGGTCTAGTCAGCTATAGTCGGTCTGATCGAGTCTTGCATGAGCACTAGATCAGGAGTTTCATATCACCCACCTCCTTCACAAATGTCTGAATCCATGGAAAATTTACAATCTCAAATAAAAGCCCTAGCTGAAAATGGCCCAGATGGGTTACCCAGATAACTACCCAGATGACCCAGTTAATCAGTCTCGTATTCCAAACAATGATAGAACTGACCCATCTTGCCAATAGGTTTGATCAGTTAAAAGTCCGGGTAGGGACCCCAGAAAAAAACCATGGGTCACAGTCTGAGCCAGATCCTAATTCCCCTCAACTAGGAGGACCCCAAACCCTAATCCATACCTGAGGTCGAACCTAGGAGAGCCCCTCATCCTGACCCATACTATAACCCTCAGCCTAGGAGGACCCCAGACCCTGACCATACCAAGAGGTCGAACCTAGGAGAGCCCATCGTCATGACCCATCCCTAAGGTTAGTCCTAGAAGACCCAATCAGGATTTGTAGACACAGGAAGATAGATCCTATTTACCCACATCCTCTAAGCCTAGTATACCCACAACCTATAGATTTATGACTCCAAATCCTATGACCTAGAACCATGAATCAATAACTATGAACCTAGATCCTATGACTCTAGATCCCATGATCATAGATCCTATGCACCCACACCCTATGAGCCTAGTAGACCCAACACCCAATATTCTGACCATATATAGGGAGTCCAACCCTAGGAGAACCCAATATTCTGACCCATATAAGGAGTCCAACCCTAGGAGAACCCAATATTCTGACCCATATAGGGAGTCCAACCCTAGGAGGACCCAATATCCGACCCATATAGGGAGCCCAACCTTAGGAGGACTCCATACCATGATCCATCCTTAGAACCTGACCATAGAACTGACCCAAAATCCTAGGAGGACCCAATATCCTGACCCATATAGGGAGCCCAACCTTAGGAGACTCCATACCATGATCCATCCTTAGAACCTGACCATAGAACTGACCCAAATCCTATGACCCCAGATCCTATAATCCCCTGACCATAGATCTGCACCCTTGTCCTATGAGCCTAGGGAGCCGATAACCCCTAGGTATCAATCTAGTACTAGTCATGCTTCTCCTAGTCATTTGAACCCCATAGGATTAGCACCCCTAAATATGAGCCAGTAGTGAGCCACTACCCCTTAGGCAACCTGAACCTACTAGGATTAGTGTCAATAATCAGAAACCAGGACCTAGCCATTTTTCCCTAGCCGACCTTCTCCAACCATTCCTGAGATTGACAAGGCTTACATTAAGCGGAAGTGTATGAAGCTGATACAAACTTAGTGGATGAGTATGAGGGAGAAGAGGAGACACCTTTAGATGACCTAGAATTAGCTGACCCAATAGATACCCAGGTAGAAGCCAACCTAGAGGTAGTTGACCTTGACCACATCCAACCTAAAGCTATAGTGGAAGAACAAATAGAGGAAGAGAACCTAGGTACTGCTACTAGAGCCTTACCTGAGGAAACCATAGAGGAGAGCCAAATTATAGAGTCTAGTCCTAAAATACAAGAACCAAAAAATTTATTAAGGACTTGATCTCTTTGAATCAGTACCCTCAGGATGAGCCTCCTCCTATAGTTCCCATTAAGGACCTCTTCCCTGAGATTAGTAACCCATCCTTCCATTATGCAAACCCCATAGATATACTGCAACCTCGTAAGGTTAGCCTCATTAGTCTAGGATAGTCCCTGACATGCCTTCTTTTATCGAACTTTATCCAACTAACCTTGAACTTTTTCCCCACCCTACCAAACTACTTCTGAATCCACTTCCTATTTTCTGCCCTTTCCTGACACCTCAGCATTTCTAGGATCATTAGATTGCATTTAGCTGAGATTAGCATACTGCATGCATTCATCATGCATGTTAGGTTTGCATCTTACTTCTGGCATACTCTTTGGAATTTGCTAGGAGTTCACTGTAAATTTTCATGTGCATGTCAAGCTAGGATCAAACCTAGAGAACCTATAATCTATTAGGTTTAGATCCAAAGAGTTCAATAAAATTTCCTTCGATAGGATGCATAGTCGAGTCTTTAGGTGTCAGTATGAGTCCTTTGCATCATCTTGTTAGGAGTCTGCATGTGCCCAGCATGTTCACCACCTGCACTAATTTTGAAACAACTGGCTAATTCCTGAAGATGGATTAAAGAATTTGATGTAGTGGATTCTATCTTGGTTAGGCTTAGGCCTAAAAGAAGCTCATGCTCGCAGAGCCGGACCTTTTAAAGTGATAGAGAAGGTTGGATCAAATGCCTAGGTATTAGAATTGCCTTCGGATTTGGGCATTAGTTCTACCTTCAATATTACAGACCTGGTTGAGTATAGGGAATCGGCAGCGATACCTAGTGAGGCCTTTGGACCTATTCCTTTCATTGTGAGTGACCCTAACCTAGAGTGTCCATAAACAAATTTGGCCTGAGAGATGAGAACGGATCGAGCGTATCTTGGACGATCAAGCCATCACGACCCAGGGCCATGACTATCAACGCTTCCTGGTCCTATGGCAAGGCCGGCCAGAGTCGGACGATTCGTGGATTTCTTGAGAGGACTTGCAATGCCTCAACCCAGACCTTCTCGAGAGATATGTGAGCCAGTCTGACCTTCACTCGACAGGGTTGAGTTCCTCCCACCCCGGGAGAATTGGTGGGGACACCTGAGGCACCAGAATAAGACAGAGGCTTTTCAACCCTCTGTAAATTGATCAATAATTTATGAGTTCATCTGTAATAAGGGCTTAGCTCATTTGAGTCCATTTTAGTTGTTATTTGAGTTTTTTGAGTTGTTATTTCAGTTCTGTACTAGTCAACTCATGTTGAGCTAGTTCAGTCCAATGCTGGTTAGCTCATGTTGAGCTAATTTTATTTTTTTTGAGTCCTATCCAAGCATACTGAAGACTCAAGACCACATCATACAAGTAAAGACCAAGTCCAACCAGATGAAGACATGGAAGTTTATCCCAAGTCCAACCCAGCTTGAAGATTTGAAGACCCCAGGAGGAAAATCAGAAATCCTGATTCCTTGCAGATGCCCTCCAGATGCCCAGATTTCCTTCTATATGCCAAAATATATTCATAGACCAAGGCATCCATGATTTTAGAGATCCATCTGCATCCTAGCCAAAGAAATCAAGCCCAGGCGCCAAGCCCAAGCCCCTAAGAAGCAAGATACCATGGAATATTCATGCTACCTGGCTACCAGGCCACCCCAGCTTCCAGAGGCCCAAACCCATGCACCCGGGCCCCTTTGGGCTGGCCCCTTGCTGCTTTTAGAAGCCCAACATGCCCCCCTAGGTATCCTTGGAGTGTTGGCCAAGTCAAGAAAAATTTTAGGGATTTTTTCTACCTAATGTTTCCTTATTTTCTAGCTAGGGTTTGAGAGGGAAAAGGATTCTCATGTAAAGACTAATGTGCCCTTACTTGGAGCCCAAGGTTAAGGGTCTATTTAAGGGACCCTAGCCTCTTATATGAAGGGAGAATTTTGATATGAATTAAAACCTTGAGTTCTTCTATTGAGTTGTGTGATACCCTGCTGTGTGCATAAAGGGGTTTGTGAGAGTTTTTCTTTCCAGTGCTGCAATCATCTTCCTGCTGCCAACAAGCCTCTCAGATCCCTGGATGCCCACTCCGAAAGAAGCCTTTTCTTGCTATTTTCCCTTTATTTTCTTATTCCTTTGTGAGTTTTCTAACCCCTGACAGGTCGTTTGCAGGTCCCCGAGTTCCTACGAATCCAACGACTCCAGCCAAGCCTCAATCGGATCACCGAGCAGAAAGCCGGGTATCCGCTGGTCTTTGGCTCGGTTTTCCAGGCCGCATCCATCGAGGAACGAGAGACTCCTTTGCTGTGATCTTCACAGATGTTGTCAGGTACACCCCCTCTACCTCCAGTAGTTTTATTGTAGGAGAACTTGCCCTAACCGAGGCTTCTCAGCCTCGGTGATCCTTCTTTTCTACTTTTCTAGGTCCTAATCTGCATGCTGATCTTCTAAAATTCATATAAAATTCCCTACAACTTATTTTAATCTGAAATTTGGGAATTAATCACCTAACCCCACATATAAAACATACAAAAATAATTGCATGCATATTAGTCCCCCATCAACCCTGATGGGAAGAACATTGATGCAAATGACAGAGGTATCTTCGACTTGTTTTACAGGAGATAAGCCCGGAGACATTTCGCCGATTCAATGCCAGCCCTTCCTGAAGAAGAAGTCCAGAAGCGAATCTCCGGTTGATCCCAAATCATCCAATGTGGATATGGTTATTATGATCAACTGCGTGGTCACTATGTCCAATCGTAACCATATTAAGGTGGCCACGTGGCCACTAGCTTTAGTTCTAACAATCCCAAGCTGGCCAGAATCAATTGGCAACCACTTATGGTTATGCGCATGGTAAAGTTAATTAACCCCATCTTAACCATAGGTAGGTGAGCCTAACTACACACTGGCACGACAACTATAAATACTGGTAAGAGGGGACACTCAAGGTATGATGCAAGCCTGGAAAAGTGAATACTTTCACCATCTCTCTTCTTCTTCAGAAACTCTACATTTTGTTGCTGGAACCTCCCTCTCTAACTTAGGCATCGAAGTGTCCCCCATCGAAGAAAATTCAGCCAGGGACCTGTTTTGCAGGTATCCAGGGAAGCGAACCCGATCGATGAAGGTTCCATGTCAATAGTTCTTTTGTCATAAAATGCATAGGGCTGTGACTAATATTAGTCTCATTGCTCCAGTTCCTTATCAAACCTCTTGTAGACTAAATCATAAGCAAATTATGATAAATCTTATTGTACTGGCCAGCAAACATTATCTTGACTGGTTGGCATTTTTCTCCCCGTACTAGAGATCTCAGGTGGAAGACGGATGGAATTAGTGAACACCATGCAATTTGACTTTTAGATCTAAAGATCATATTCTGAACTTTTCAGGTATCTGGCTAATAGAAGTAAGGTTGTGCACGGTTTAGTTTGTATCAGTTTGAAGTAAATCTTCAAACCAAATCGATTTGAATCGATTTCAGATAAGCAGTAAATGTGCTTCTAGTGGTTGCAAGGCATTCTCCTTGTTTGAATTTTAAATTTATAGGGTTAAAAATGGACTTCCAGTAAGTTGCTAAGATGCATCAGTTCCGATGTGGTTGATGTATATTGGTTTGGTAGGTGCAAGCATATAACGTATAAGGCTCAGGAAGAGGGAGATATTGAATTGTTTTGGGTTTATCGACATAATTTGAAGGGAAGATTGTACTTTTTTGGTATCAAGTCTAGATAAGCCATGTCCCGATCAAGATCACAGTGGTCCAAACTAAGATCTAAACACAATTTCCATTGATGGCGGTAGGAGGTTTTGTCCAAATGATGAAGCTCCTTTTATATATATATGGATTGGGATCGATTTAGGTCAATGTTCAAAAAATTTAAATTGAAACTGAATCAATTTTTTGGTTTTAAAATTATCTATACTAAAACTGAACTAAACATGGAAAAACCAGATCCAAGCCGCATCAAAATAACTTGTTCGGATTGGATTTGTGGTTTCGTCGGTTTTCTTGCACACCCTTAAATAGAAGGGTGTTGTAATAAACCGGTTCAAAGAGATAATTGCCAACCCGAAGATTCAATTGATCCTATCCAGACCAGTCAACTAGATGGATTAACACCACGATACTTCCGAAACCCAATGGGAGAACAGATCGATGCTATGCCTTAGCTAGTGACGACACATAACTTGAGATCGACCTTCAATAAATGGCCGATCCACAATACATGCTTCGAAGTAAATGTCTCTGAAGTGAATGGCCGATCCACAATACAATACATGCTCCGAAGCAAATGACTTTGAAGTGCTTGGCCGATCTATGCTCAACCCAATTCGAAGAGAGTAACTGATCTACAATCTGTATACTTCGAACGGAGTAGCCGAACCATAACCAATGTACCTCGAGGAGAATAACTGATCTTCAGTTGGCTTACTCTAAAGAGAGTAGCCGATCTACTTCGACTTATAGCCGTCAAGAACGGGCTTGGTTATTATAACCAACAAATCATATAACTGATAGCCATGGCAACAGTAACTACAATTAGCTGAAGGGAAGTTATATTGACTAATTTTTCTAATAGAAATTAGAAGTCCTAACTACTTCAGTTAGAACAACACTTATAGATAGAGGTAAGAGGGGACCTCTAAGGTAAGCAAGACTAGGCAATTATGAGCCAGTCTAAGACTAGCTGATGTTGAATTTGACTTTTCCCTTTTGTTATCTCTCTTTCTTTGAGCTCTCCATTTTGAGGCCTAATCCCTATTGACTTAGGCATAGGAGTGTCCCCTATCGGAGAAATTCTGATCAGGGGTTTGTTTTGTAGGAGCCTAAGGAGGTGAACTGACGATCCAAGCAACCATCTGGTTTGCGGGGATCAGTGTCAACAGATTGGTGCACCAGGTAGGGGGCCTGAATTTTGACTGTGAAATTCATTTCCCTCTTGAAAAGGAGAGCCTTCAAGAAATATAAAATGGTAAAAGGAAGAGCCCAGAATATCTTAGCAAGTAGGGGATGCCCTGTTTCTTAGAGGAATGAACCCTTAATAGAGAATGATATGGCACCTCCCTCATTAATTATGGGGCCACAATAATTAGAAGTCCTCCTGAATCAAGTGGATGCACTGACCATCCTAGAGCAAAATTCCCAAGAAACCTCCCTCCAGGGATAGCACCTGCCGGTGGCCTCCCCATACAGCCATCGAACCAAAAGGAAAGAGGTTCGATAGCAAAAATTTACTTGACACTCCTCTCAGGATCGGTAATCTTGTGAACCCTAAAGTTCTCGATACCACAGGCTCACAAAAAGCTGACCCGACAAGAAGAGAGCTAGAAGGTCTTCCTCAGCCTCCTTTGGAGATTCCACTCCAGGAAGCACCAGGTGAAGGGAATGTACACTGACTATGAGGAAAAATTCAAGGCATTGGAACAACAAATTACAATACTCAATGACCAGCAAAGAAATGAGGAAATCATACCATATGATTCATGCCCTTCTTTCTCTTAAAGAATAATGGAGGAAGTCATTCCTTGCCACTTCAAAATTTTCCTGCTGAAATCCTATAACGGAACTACTGATCCTTTAGATCACTTGGGAAGCTTCAAGGCACACATGATAATATAGGGAGCCTATGATGCCCTGCACTACCCTGCCTTCTCAGCTACTCTGAAGAAAGTAGCCCGAATGTGGTATTCGAGCATCCACCCAGGTACTATTCATTCCTTTGGTAAATTGAAAAAATTGTTTGTATCACATTTCAGGACTTATCGAAGGATACCCCGTAATTCGGACAGCCTCCTCCTCCTGCAGTAGAAGGAAGGAGAAAACCTAAGGGACTATATCGCCAGATTCAAGTTTGCCACCCTTGGGATCCCTGATCTCAATGAATATGTGGCTATGTTTGTAATGAAGAAAGGTCTCTGATCGTCTAGATTTACCTTTTCTCTGGACAAGAAATTTTTCACGAGTTATGCCAAACTATTGGCAAGAGCTCAAAAGTATGCAATGGCCAAAGAACAAGTGACCAGTCGGTGTCTAACTGAAGGAAGGTTAATTTCCAAGAAAAAGAGTGGCAAGGTGTCGATGCCCGGACCTCCAAGCAATGACAGTATGCTAACCCAATGATGCAGCCCCAAACATAAGCAATTGGATGGCAGATTCAACTTATATACTCCTCTCTCTCTTCCATGAGAGAAGATCCTAATGGAGATAGAGAAGGAGAGTTACCTACAAAGGCCATGTCCTATTAAGGCACCTCCTGCATTAAAGAACAAAAATAAATACTGTCGATTTCATCGGGACCATGGCTATAACACTGAAGAATGAATCTAGCTCAAGGATGCAATAGAGGACCTGATCAAACAGGGATACCTGAAAAAGTATATCCGCAACCAAGAACTCTAGACCGAAGGCACTATCCCCGAGAGGGCTGTGGAAGAAGCAAAACTACCTAGGCCAACTGATGGAAGGGTAGGCATGCTGCATTGTCGGACCGACTAGAGAAGCGGAGCTAAAGAAAGTGTTTCCAAAAGATATACGTGTTTCCAAAAGATATAGAAGCAGTAACACCATATGCTTCTTGGATGATGACTTGCAAGGAATCCAGACTCCTCATGATGATCTTGTTATAGTTTTGGCTATTATAGCCAACTATGATGTAAGAAGGATTCTAGTAGATAATAAAAATTCCACAGAAATCTTGATCTATGATGCTTTTCTCAGAATGAACTTATCCAAAACTAAATTGCAAAGATCTCCCATACCTCTGACAGGGTTTAGAGGCAACCAAGTCAGAATGGAAGGAGAAATAGTATTACCAGTAACCCTTGGTATAGAACCACTTCAAAAAACACTTCCAATTAACTTTGTGGTCATACAAATACCATCAGCATATAATGCTATCTTGGGATGACCTGTTTTGAATAAGTTTCGTGCCATAGTATCAACCTACCATCTCCTAGTATGATTTCCCACTAGGAATGGCATCGGAGAAATGAAAGGAGACCAAAAAGTCACTAGGCAGTGTTTGATGATACAAGATAGACAGTCAGCCAACCACATGACTTTTCTCGGATCGGATGGAGGATTGCAAGGAACCTATGGAAAAGACTATCTCCATACCACTGGCCGAAGATGATCCAATGAAAGTTATGCAGATCGAAAGTCTACTCGATAAAGAAACAAAGACAAGGATGACCCACTTCCTATAGAGTAACGCTGACATCTTTGCGTGGTTAGCTTTTGACATGCCTGGAATCCTGGCCAAAGTCATCACCCATCGATTGGAAGTCATCCCTGATCATAAGCTTGTCCATCAGAAGAAAAGAAACTTCGCTTCAGAATGAAGAGAAAGCTAATAGCAAATGGAGAATCTACATCAACTACACTGATCTCAACAAGGCTTATCCAAAAGATAGCTTTCCTCTATCAAAAATAGATCAGCTGGTTAATGCCACTACTGGTCACCACCTATTGAGTTTCATGGATGCCTTCTCCGGATATAATCAGAAGTGGATGGATCCTGATGACAAGGAGAAGACAGTGTTCATAATGGAGAAAGGACTCTATTGTTACAAGGTGATGCCATTCGGATTGAAAATCATCGGAGCAACCTTCCAAAGGTTGATCAACAAGGTGTTTGAAAAGCAACTTGGAAAGAACATGGAGGCATATGTCGATAATATGATCGTAAAGAGCCTCCAAAAAGTCGATCATATCAAAGATCTAGAAGAATCCTTTGATGCCCTACGACATCATCGGATGAAACTAAATCCGATCAAGTGCACCTTTGGAGTGACTTTAGGAAAATTCCTAGGATTCCTCATCACTAGACAAGGGATAGAGGCTAACCCAAAAAAAATCCTAGCTATCCGAAGTATGAGACATCCTTCTGGCAAGAAAGAAGTACAACAGTTGACTAGAAGAATCACCTCTCTAAGCCAATTCATTTTTCTGTCGGCCGAAAGATGTCTCCCCTTCTTTAAAGCTCTTTGCCAAACAAAAAATCTTGAGTGGTCGGAAGATTATCAACTCGCCTTTGAAGAACTAAAGATATATTGGAAAGTCTCTCTCTGCACTCGAAACCTCAAGAAGGTGAAACTCTCTACTTGTATCTTTCAACTTAGAATGAAGCAATCAGCTCAGTACTTGTCAGCAAAGAAGCAGATAACCTGTAGAAGCCGATCTACTATACTAGCAAGGTGTTGCACGAAGTTGAGATGAGATATCCCAGAGTGCAGAAACTCATATATTCATTGGTGATTGTGGCAAAACACTTGCGACCTTACTTCCAATCCCATGCCATTATGGTCTTGATGGACTAGCCCTCAAAAGCCATCCTTTGATGTTTCGACACATAGGGAAGGATAGCTAAATGGGCTATTAAGTTGGGCAAATTTGACATCACATTCTTATCTAGATCAGTGATGAAGGCACAAGTACTGGTCGACTTCCTTGGTGAATGTATATGGAATGGGGAAGGTAGTAGGTGGGAGATCGACTACAAAGAAACAACCAAGGAGAATGTGGAGCCCACATGGATCCTCCATGTAGACGGAGCATCCAATTCTATCAATTATGGCGGAGCTGGACTTATCTTAGTTGATCCCGATGGGCAGACCATGGAATATGCCTTTTGCTTTTCCTTCCAAAGTATGAGCCTCTTGGCGGGTCTTAGAATTGCTTAGGAACCAGGGATTCAAAAATAAAAGCTTTCTTAGATTTTCAACTAATGGTGAGTCAAGTGAAAGGCGAGTTTGAAGCTCGAGACTCTATCATGATCAAATACTTGGAAAAGATACAAGATCTATTGTCCTAACTGGAATTCTTTGAAATAGCCCATTTACCATGGACCAAAAATTCTCAGGCCGATGCTCTCTCTTGACTGGTAACCACCACTCTAGATCCCCTTGGTCGGATTTATATTGAATACCTAGAAGATCCCAGCATATTAGAAAAGACTTCAGAAGTGCACCAAATCGAGCACGAGCCTTATTGGATGAACCCTATTTTTAAGTTCCTGAGCAATGGTGAGCTACCTGAAGACAAGGCTGATGCCAAACAAGTTCGATGGATGGCCTCCCAATATGTTATCCTGGATGGAGCCTTATACAAGAGGTCCTTCATGCAGCCCCTACTAAAATGCTTAGGACCATTGGATGCCGCTACACCCTAAGAGAGGTGCATGGGGGGCAGACTCTAGCCTACAAAATAATCCACCAGGGTTATTATTAGCCGACCATCTAGAAAGAAATACAGTGTTGATGCCCTGCAACAGCTCTTAGTTAATAGCCCCATAAATGAATGGATATCCTCGGCTCATTCCCTGCCTCTGGAAATAGTTTTAATCATAGCCATCGACTACTTCACTAAGTGGATCGAAGCCAAATCTTTAACTCACATAATCAAAGGAAAGGTCAAAATCTTTGTCAAGAATTCCATTATCTTTCGGTTTGGAATTTCTTATGCCATCATTATCGACAACGGAAGGTAATTTGGTAATCCTAAGTTCAAAGACTTCTATGCCCAATATCATATTTTTCATAAGCTAACCTCCGTTGGCCACCCTTAATCTAATAGAGAAGCTGAAGTAACCAACAAGATGATCCTCCACAGCCTGAAGACTAGGCTAAATAATGTTAAGGGGCTCTGGATCGAAGAACTGAATTCAGTCCTTTAGGCATATCAGACAACTCCTAGGATGGCTACGAGAGAATCCACATTTAACTTGGCTTATGGCACTGAAGCAGTCCTTCCAGTGAAAGTCACCCTACAATCCATAAGAATTGACCACTTCATAGAGCTAAAAAACTTGGAGCACCGTAGAACAGATCTAGATCTACTTCAAGATACCAGATTCTGAGCTCAAATGAAGATGGTAGCATACTGGCAAAAGATTGCTAAATACTACAACTCCAGGGTGAAGGCACCAATCTTTCGACCCGAAGACTTGGTGTTACAAAGGTCCGAAGTATCCAGGTTGACAGAATAAGGAAAGCTCTCTCCTAATTGGAAAGGACCTCACTGAATGAAAGAAGTTGCATGCCTTGGAGCTTATCAGCTTGAAAACTCTGGATGGTTCCCTATTACCTTGGTCTTGGAATATCGAAAATCTTTGCAAATATTATCAATAAAGACATTCTTTGAATGGACTCAACCTAATATCCAATTATAGGTAGGCCTGACCAGCCTACCTTATCATCAATTAAAAGTATAAGGGCGGGCCTAATCAGCCTACCCTAATGGTGAATCCGATGAGTACAAAGGCAGGCCTGACCAGCCTATCTTATCATCAATCAAAAGTACAAGGATGGGACTAATCAACCTATGTTAATGGTAAATTCGATGAGTGCAAAGGCGGGCCAGACAGCCTACCTTATCATCAATCAAAAGCATAAAGGCGAGCCTAATTAGCCTACCCTAATGATAAATCTGACGAAGTGTGAGGGTGGGCCTAACCAGCCTACCTTACCTACATATAGTCAACAAGCACAAACGGGTGGACCTAACTCACCTACAGTATCAGCAAGATCAGACTCTTCAGTGTACAACAAGGATAAGATTAATCGAAATCAGTAAGAGACCCAAAACTATCTCATGTAAATACTTTGAAGCTATTCATCCATCATATTGATATCCTTATTGGAAAAAGTCCGATGACTTCAGACTTAGAAAAATTTTTCTCAAAAGGGAATTGACAGGAGTCTGATGACTTCATACTTAAAGAAATTTTTTCTCAAAATGGGAGTTATTAGATGATTGATTACTTCATACATAGAAAAACCTTGGAGAACAAAGATGGCACGAATCGAAAAAGAAATGTATTTTATTTATCTTAAAAGAGTACAATTTACATTTTAGTTCTATTACAAAAAGAAGAAGAGAAGTACAAAAATTAGTCCATTATCGGGGCGGTGTCCGGAGCAGCCATGGCGAGAACCTCTTCTGACTAACTAAGGGCGTTTAGATTAGTCACAAAAGGGGCTTCTTCTAATCGCCCAAGATCTTCTTCGACTTTAGCTTGAGGTGCAGGCTCTTCTTTGACCTTGTATAGCTGAACGCTAGAGAGGTCTAAGTCTGGATAAAGTTCACGAACCTCCTTAACACCATTATTGAAGCTGGAACACTTCTTATAGTCTTCAATGGCTCGAGTAGCCTGCTCCCTCACGGTCTCCACTTCCTTGGAGGCCTCTTTTGCTTTTCTCTGATTTTTCTTGGCCGAATTCTATAAGGAATGAATCTTCTTCTTCTTCCTGAGCTTTGCCTCCTACTCAGATATCTTCAACTGGGCCTTCTTTAGCTCGGCCTTCAGAGTCTAGATATTGGCGATACTCTTATTCAATTTTTCTTCCATGGCTGCTCTTAACTCTTTGACCATTTCTTTTTCAGCTTTCATCGATTGTAGTTCTTCACAAAGGCTTTTACGAAGACTGGTGAACCCTGCTATGCCTTCCTCTAGCAGGATTATGATGCAGGACGGGAAAGCGTGGATCGCTGGTGAGCGTAGAAGTCACCAGGGGATTAGGGCTTGCTTGGAAGAAGAATGAAGAGGGAGCAGGGTGGCTAGGGCTTGCACTCAAGAACAGGGAACACGGGCCTCACACCCACTCCAATCTAGAGAAAAAACTCAGACGAAATAACTTTTAATTTGTATTCATGAGAAAAAGATGTTTCATATAAGAGGGGAGGGGTGTGGTATTTATAGATTCATCCCAAGGTACATGACTTGAGGGCTAAGAAACCCTGACTTGTGGGCCAAGAAATCTTGGTGGACCTGGTCAACAGTGGGCCTTTGTCTTGGACTGGAGCTCTCTTATGGGCTTGGCGGCATGAAAGGGCCCAGGTGCATGAAGGCCAGCTCTTGTTGGGGGGGCCTGGTGAATCTCCTGGTTGCGAACTCTTTTCTTGTACAAAACTGGACTAACTCAAACTTACAGGACTCAACTGGACTCATGAGGTTAAGACAGCTCAACTTATTACAGGACTCAAAACATTAAATAAAAGACTCATAGGACTAAAGGGACATTAATAGACTCTTGGGTCTCCATCATTACCCTGGGGTGGGGAGACTCGACTCCATCGAGTTAGGCTCAGTGGGGGTTTGATGGAACCGAAACTAATCAAATCAAAAAGGACTCTTAGGCTGGGTTCACCCATTTTTATTTTTATTTTTATTTTTTTTCAAAAAAATCCCATATTTCTTTTTTTATCTGCTTTACTTTGAGATCTGTGAAGCTTTAAAATTGGTGTAGCTTTGAGATCCATGCTTCACCATCTTTGGGCCACTTTGAAATCCATGTGCTTTGAGGAGCATGCGCTTTCACGTTCGTGCAATAGCTGGGTTCTTTCTCCATGGACTGAAGGGGGCTGAACGATGGCAGACGCAGAGGTCATGACTGTCGATGAAGGTCGTGATAGATGGCAGAGGGCGCGGAGGTCATGATGGGAAGTAGGGAGGATCCGACAAAGATGATTGGGGGTTCTCGGTTGCAGGCGGAGGAGATGGGGGGAGTCTGTTAGGGGTGATGGATGTCGACAATGGGTGAAGAGACGGGTGGATGGAAGGCAGAATGACTTCTCGCTAGTTCGAAGGCAGACGCAGTGACTCTGCTTTCGATGGCTGGTGATGGTGGATTCGGACAGGGATTTTGCCTTTGGCCGGCGGCTCTCCGAGGCTTCATCGATGGAAGGACGGTGGGGCGTTTGGAGGGGTCTGACGGTCGGACAAGCCTGTAAATGAGTGACTGTGTGGTTCTGAATGGGCGGGGCAGCGATGAGGGCTCTCCGGTTGGTGTCGGTGGCATTGGCTAGGAGCGGAGGAGATGGGGGCTCGGATCTGGGCAAAGAGGGTCGGGCATCACAGCAGCAGGGAGTCGGTGGCTGTTCGCCAGAGGAAGGTTCAGTGGGAGGCGGCGTGCTGAGTCTTTTGGGGTGTCCGATCTGTGGGATGCTTTACAGAAGGAGGATGGGCATCGAAGAGGCAGAGAAAAGAGGGCTCGGTCTGGGTGGGGTGCTCCGACTGGTGGTGTGGACGATGGAGGTGGAGGCGGGCGACAGCAGCTGGAGTTGAGCAAGATGGAGGAAGCGGCTCGATGGTCATGGGCACGGTTGTGGGCAGTGGGATGAGAACAGGGAAGAGAGAATGCGAGGTCTGGCGAGGAGGGGATCTGGATGGGAGGAAGGGGTGGTGCTAGGGAGGAAGAAAAAAAAATATCCTAATCCTCTAGCTCTGATACCAAGTTGATGAGGGATGGGAAAGCGGGGATCACTGGCGAGCATAGAAGTCACCAGGGGATTAGGGCTTGCTTGGAAGAAGAAAGAAGAGGTAACAGGGCGGCTAGGGCTTGTATTCAAGAACAGGGAACACGGGCTTCACACCCACTCCAATCTGGAGGAAAAACTCAGACAATATAACTTTTAATTTGTATTCATGAGAAAAAGATGTTTCATACAAGAGGAGAGGGGTGGGTATTTTTAGATTCACCCCTGGGTACATGACTTGAGGGCTAGGAAACCCTAACTTGTGGGCCAAGAAATCCTGGTGGACCTGGTCAACAGTGGGCCTTTGTCTTGGATTGGAGCTCTCTCTTGTGGGCTTGGCGACATGAAAGGGCCCAGGTGCATGAAGGCCAGCTCTGGTTGGGGGGGCATGGTGAATCTTCTAGCTGCGAACTCTCCTCTTGTACAAAACTGGACTAACTCAAACTTACAACACTCAATTGGACTCATGAGGTTGAGACAGCTCAACTTATTATAGGATTCAAAACTTGAAACAAAAGACTTACAGGACTAAAGGGACACTAATAGACTCTTGGGTCCCCATCAGATTACTTCATGGATCAGCTACACCAAGCAAAAGGAAAGATTTATTTACGATAACCATAGTCATATAGGAATTAACGAGAAGACTGACACTTACCTTCGGGATGTTTGTATAAACTGAGTTAGCTACTTGTTCCAGTTGGCGGTTCTTTATTATCTCCCAGTCTTTTGGGAGAAGCATAGCCTTCATTAGTTGCTTGGCCAGTTCGGGGTTCTCAAAACCCCTTTCATTGGAGAAGATGACAAAATCTACCTCATGTTCCCTCTCAAAGGGAACGTCTCTCTTCGGCTCCTCTTCGATCTGAGGAGCCTTTCCCTTGTCCTGAGGAGAGGGCCGAATTGGTGGTACATCGATGATAGGGGCAGGATCTAGCCATCTCGAAGTTTGAATTAGAGTAGAGCCCCTTGAGTGGAGCTTTGTCAGAGGCATGTCATCGTCGTCCGATGCCATCCTCATCGAGGTACTTCTCGTGGCCTCTTCGGCTTGAGCTTTCTTCTGAATCTTTGACCCCTTTGGAGGGACTGGCACGGGCCTCTTTCGGGTGGCCTGGCGAAGTTTGCCAAAGTTCGGTTTCATTTTCCCACCTACAAAATAAAAGAGAATAGTAGTGGTCAGCTATCAAGAAATTGAAGATGCTGGAGACATTAAGGAAACCATACATTACGAAACGTATACCTAACGGTTATGATGGGCTGATACGAGCAAATTGTAAGCTATGCTCGCTTAGTATCTCTTTTGCTATATGGATGCCTGACCTCGAAAGCTTATCAAAGTCTGCCTGATCGGCCTTCAACACTTTCTTGCCGGCATTGACATCCAACTGGGGTTCTCTCCATTTCGTATTGAAACCCAAGGGTAAGGCGAGTACGGAAAAAGAAAACAGGACTTCCATCCGTGGATAGTAGATGGCAGCCCTGTGACCAAATTTCTATCAGGACGAGGGCGATGACCCACCACTCTTGGCCATGGAAGTTCTTCATCATGAAGGAGGTAAACAGGGAAGTCCTCGGCTCTACACCTGCCTTATTATTGCTTAGTTGGCCAACCCAAGAGGGGGGTGAATTGGATTTGAAAACTTTTTTAAACCAAGTATGTGCCTTTTTGAAAACTTTGAGTGGTGAGTGAAGTGTATCAAGTATTGTGTGCGGAAGCAAGCAAGTAAAGACAAGAACAATCACAAACACCATAAATTTAGGTGGTTCGGAGCAACCCGGCTCCTACATCCACTATCCAAGGTATATATTTAGGATTTTCACTACATTCTTCTCGAATACAGTCAGATTGTTCTGCAATAGGCTCACAATCCAAAACCCAATACAATGTTTATTTTCCTGGATTCACTGACAACCTAAACTTGGTTTTCAAGGCTCACCAATAACCTAAAAATAATTCACAAGTTACAGCCCCTGCTGTACTTGGAACAACTTAAAAACAGAGTTATATAAGAAGCAACACTTAAAACAAACTCAAAGATTTGATGGTTGCAATTGAAGCTCTGAATGAAGCCTTCTTCAATGCCTCTTCAATGCACTTTAAGGCTTTCACAATCCTTCAATGATTGACTCAAGAAATTGGTTGAGTTGTTGGAGAACTTAAGTTCTTTTCACTTCAAATCACTTGGGATATTCAATGCTCTTCTCTCTTCTTCAAAAATTTATTTCCCTTTTTACTTAAATCCTTTATTTATAGCCTCTTAATGTGTTCCACATAAATATGACCGTTGGAGTGCCTTGGGAGTCGAAAACTAGCCGTTGAAGAGCTTAGAAATCAAGAAATTCAATTTCTGGAACTAGCTATTACTGTTCAAAATCTAGGATTCGAGTTGGCTTGGATGGGTCGAGTCAGCTCGGATGCTCATATAGGTAGAAACTAAACTCTGGAAGAGTCGACTCATTTCACTCAAGTTGGCTTGGTTGACTGGTTCTTTCGAACCTGAATTTCAATCACTCTGGAAGAGTTAGCTTGGATCTTCATTAAGTCGGCTTGGTTGACTGCATATCAAAAATCTTTGTGCCGTGCCAAAATAATGTATTAGCTCTAATTACAGAGTCGGCTCGAGTGAACTTCCTCCGAATGCTTTCAAACTTCTCCAAACTTCTTCCAACATCTTTCAAACAACTTCAAACTTCTTCTAAATCTAATCTAAGATATTTAAACTTAAAATTTACATGAAATTGGCCCTTTTACAAGAATATACATTTAAATTTAGCTAGGGCTCTCAAATAAATGAAACTTTTTTTACGAGCAAATTGATACACTACAATGATCTCAGAACTATAGGATGAATAGTTGTCCATTTGAAACATCCTACAAAAACTTCTTAAACAATTGAAAAGAGTCAGTATCGAATGCATGCTTCAATGTTTTGTTATCATTAAAATTATTCCAGGGGTCAACAATCTTTTCCTTTTTGATGATGACAAAATACTAGGCATGAAAATATAATAATTACCTTTATAATTAAATTGAATCATAGTTAATGCTGTATAATATGTCAAGTAATTCAAATTGTCTGTTTAGATTATGATCTAATATATAACAACTGTATCAAGGCTTGATTGAAACATCAGAGCTTAGCAAGTTATGTATCACAAAGTATCAGAACTGTTAAAGTTAAATATCAGAGCTGAATTATGTATCAGAGCTGTCAAAGTTAGGTATCATGGCTGTTAAGCATTCAATTGAAGTAATAGAGCTTGGATATCAGAGCTTTATATGAGAGTTCATTTTGGAATTTAATTAGCTATCAGAGCAATTTTGATTTAAGTAACAAAGCTTTTGCAAATTGACTAGAGTATCAGAATTTTAACAACAGTATCAGGCACATCAGAAGTATTAGAGTTCTAAAGTTTTAGTGAAAGTATCAAAGCTTTTAACAAAAGTATCAGAGCTTTTAATAAAAGTATCAGAGCTTTGAAAAAGAAGATGCAAACTTTAAATGGTCAAATGTATCAGGGCTTAAAGCTAATGTTTAAGTATCAAACAAGACAAAAGTATCAAAGCTTAATACATTTTCATGATTATCACATTATATAAAATACTTTCCAAGAAGTTTCTATTTTTCCATGCATATCAATACTACTACTCTCCCTTTTTGTCATCAACAAGAAAGGTAAACAAACGTTGCTCCCCCTTACTAAAAGATGATATATAGCAAGAGTATAAAAGAGGTTTAAGGATCATTCAACACAGTATAACAAGATATATAAAAGAGCAAACACATACGTATATCTATATATTAAGTTTTGATACAACAAGTAGGCTGTCACAGCCAACATACAAAAAAGAGAACTAATAAAATCTAGTCTTCTTCTTCCTTACTTGAAGAAGGGCCTATCTCTAGTACAGAAGATGAAACTATAGTCTTCATAGGCTTCTGTCTAAGATCTCTAAACCTAGTCCGGGTAGGAGCTCTAGGTACTCTTGATCTAGCTCTACCTCTAGGTCTAGGTGCAGTAGAAGTAGGATCTGGCATGGGAACAGTAGGAGTGGGCTCAGACTCAGGAAGAGTATCAGAAAGTATCGGAGTCTGCTGATCAGTGAAGGCTCCAGATAGGATTAAAGTGATGGTATCTGATAATATCTGAGTGGTTGGAGTTTCGAGAGTGCACTGCTCTGTCTGCTCTCTCTCTAATGCTGGTGTCTCCATAAGTTGAGTATCTCCTAACTGCTCACTAGCTTGCTGAAAGTCCTACTCATCATCATCAGGAGGTGGAGGTGGTGATCCGGATGGTCTAGTGGAAGTAGTTCTATGAAGAGCAGCTAATATATGAGTAAAGCCATCCCTCATCTTTATCTGAAGTAGATCTATTCTCAAGTGGATAGTCTGAATATCTAATCGAAGAGTGGAGATGTCATCATGAAGTGCCTGAAACTGCTTAGCATCATATAGTTCTCCCATATTGGGCTTAGATGGAACTGTTTGAGGTGGTGTAGTAGGAGTTGGCTCTGAAGGTCCAGCCTCATCCTCAACTGGCTCATCCTCCTCAATAGTTTGCTCAATAACTGGTGCCTCAATTGGAATGTCCTCATCAGAGTCATCTGGATGTGCTGCCCTTTGACCTGAGATCTTCTTTACCTAGACACCCTGTACTCTATGGTATCCCATCCTTTGTAGGAATTTCTCTGAATACCTATCAGTGTGATGTAGAGGCCTGCTATCCTCCCTGATCATATCTTCATGCCAAAACCACTTGTTTGACCGGTCAAATAATTCCCAGGAGGCATGGGATTAGATCCAAAAAGGGGGCCCACTTAAATCAGCATCAGTGAATCATCTGCAGAAGGACTCTTGGTCCTTTCTGCGCTCCCTCTCCTTGGCGCGCGCAAATATGTGCCCAAGAGTCCATGCCGACTTGGACTCTAGTCCAAGTGGCTTTACATGTCCCAATTAAATCAGAAAAAATATGTTGTCTTAATTAAGACATAACCCAATTTTATTATCTCTTAAATTAGTTAATTTAATTAGCAAGCAACTGGACCCAAATCAACCGGGTTAGGAATTGGGTTAGCCTACACATGCGAGTGTGTAATCTAACTAACCAATTAGGATTCCATGACTATAATTAAATTATCATTGACATTTTTGGTCAACTCCCTAATGTGTGTGACCCTTTGGGATCTACATCTACCCAGCAGTAGGTCTAGGTTCAAGCCGATTTGATCCAATCGATCTTGACTGACCTAATTAGGTCAAATGAGCTGACCTAAGTTGCCAATTCGAACTATCTATCGAATCAACTCATAAAACCAATCCAATTGGTTCATGAAAATCTATAAGACTTGATTGACATCTAATAACGTGTCATGCCTACCCAGAAGATGAGAAATTTGGTAAAAAGTATCAAAATATCCTTTAGTAGAAAGTTACCGTGCAATTCAATCTTTCGATCTCCCATTATCTCGATTAAGTGATGGGCATGGATAAATGTCAAACCCTAACACTTAGTCATTTCGAACCTCAATTCGATAATGAGGACTCTGCTAATGATTGATTAGAAACTACTTCTAATCTTATCATGCTTTGATCAAAGACTCCTTGAGTTATCAATCGAAGAGATTACTTGGGATAACTATTCCTCTTACTAGGAATGATTGATTCCTTGTTGGTCCACTCATATCCTTCATACACCTTCCACCATATCCGAGAACATCCCGTACATGACTTAATGTCATGAATGAGTATGAACTAAAACATGGCTTAGTGTGCATAAGGAACCATGGTGACCTCAGGTCTAAAGATCACTTGCATAACTCCTACTATGAGAACTATCTTTTGACAAGTAGTAAGACTTCCATAAGATAGTCTCGATGCGGATCAGTTCAGTGAACTCATATCCTAATGAGCACCCTTATCCTTGTACTAGTGTCTTTATACAGTGGCTATGAGACCAACCACCATCTCAACCGAGCATACATAGGATAAGCTAGTCTTCCGGACTTATCGATCCCCGAACTGATGGTCCATCGACTAGGAACATTTTAGATTACGATTTATAGGAACTTAGGTCTCACTGTTATGATTTTCATCATAACCCTAACTCCATTTGCCCTAACCTATGGGGTTCATCATAATCTTTAAATAAGATATAGCAATATGATGAAATAAAATGCCTTCATTAATATAATAATGTCATACAAGAGTTGGAAGATTACAAAAATGCCCTTACAAAGATTGTCTTTTAGGGCACTTTTCTTTCAAAAAGTAGATAGGATCTACTTTCCTATTGTGCTACTCAGTCTTCATCAGATTGGATCTAGCAGATGTTCCAGTTTCCACTGGAGCTACACATGTTCCTAGCCTTTGTTGGCATCCATATGGAGATGACCTGATTGAAGCACCAAGGCCACCAGAGTGCTTGTACTTTATAGGCCTTTCTTTGATCATTAGATCATATCTTTCTTTCTTCTTTTCTTTTTCTCTACATTAGAAATCCAAAATGAAGATGTTCTCTTCACAAGAGGTCAAGGAAAAATATTTTTTTCTTATCTGAACCTTTCATGCAAGATCAAGGATAGGAGGAGGAGAGGATGATGGATATCTCTCTTACTTTTCTTGTATTTGATGGAGCATATGAAAGATGGGGTGGAATGATTGAGAACTCATCTCACACGAAATCCCAAGGAGAAAAATTACATGCCATTATGTTTTGCACCACCACACCTTTCTTTTCTCACGCCATTATGTTTTGCACACACCACACCTTTCTTTCCTCATGCTACATAGAAATTCTTTTCTCTCTAGAGTCCCTTTCTATCTAGAATTAGGACAAACCTTTTTGAATCAAATTCAAAAACCTAAATCTAGATGTTTTAGGATAAGAGGGGAGAAAATCTTGGAGCATCCAAACTCTTTGGCGCATCCAACAACTCCATCCATGCTATTTCACATGAAGAAGGGTGCTAACCCTTCTTTCTTATATGTTAAGAAAAGAGAAAAAACATGGAGAGGGGGAGAGAAATATTTGGTTTAGGATTTGGTTGACAACTAACTCCTAATGCTAACTCAAATAGGAATCCAACTAATCTATACACTAATCCTATTAGGTTTAGGTTTAAATCCAAAACTAAATAGGAATTGGTTCCTAATCCAACTAGGACCAATAAACCCAATTAGAATAGATTAAGCCTAACTAAATCAAATTAGATTTAATACACCCTGGGTTAGTCAACCAATTAGGCCAAACCAAATTGGCTTGCAATACTTGCAATTAGGTTAGTCCAAATTCTAATTGGACTAGAGCATCACCCAAACTTAATCAAATCAAATCCAATTCAATTTATATTAAGCCTAATTATAATGAAATAATCAAATCATCTAATTAAATTGTAACTATTGTAATAAAGTCCTCATTGCTAACAATTAGTAGGTTCTCAAATTAGTAGGTACCAAAAATAGTAAGTCCCAAAATTAGTAGGTTTTAAATTTGTAACCCTTATAAATTTAGACTTTCTAGATATGTAACTCTTATATATTTTAATCTAACTATGTGATCAGGTCAAGCTTCTATTACATGGAACCCTTTAGGTTTTATTTTGTCTGGTAGTGAGACAAACCATGATCGCCATCATAGTATCATTGAACTTTTTTGATGGACTAGAATAATTCCAGCTCACCCCATCAAGGATCATTAATCCAATATGATCCTAGTGGATCCCATAATCCATCAGTGATGCCTAGTAGTATGTAGTGGCAACCCAGTAGAATAGAAGAATAAATCCCTAGATGTAGTTACCGTGTGATTAAGTTCTTCTATTGAGAGTTCCAATAACATGCAGGTCAGCAAACTCACCAAACCCTAAGCATTTATCATATACATGATAGAAAAATGCCCTAAGAGCCAATCATTATTTGGGCCTTTTTGTAAACTTCCAACTCATATATGACATCATTATTTATAATAAAGGTATTTGATTCATCATATACTGCTGTGTCATATTTTTGACTATGATGAACCCCATAGAGTAGAGCAATGAAATTAGGGTTATGATAAAATAATAGTGAGACCTAATTCCTATAAACCCTAATCTAGAATGTTCCTAGTCATTTTGGACCATCGATTCGGGGATCAATGAATCCGGTAAGACTAGCTTATCCTATGTATGCTCAGTTGATGAGGGTGGTTGGTCTCACAGCCACTTGTGTAGAGATACTAATACAAGGATAAGGGTGCTCATTAGGTTATGAGTACACTGAACTGATCCGCACCGGGACTATCTTATGGAAGTCTTACTCCTTGTCAAAAGATAGGTCCTAGAGTAGAAGTTGTGCATGTGATCTTGAGACCTGAGGTCACCATGGTTCCTTGTGCACACTAAGTCATACTTTGGTTCATACTCATTCATGGAATTGCAACATGTATGAGGTGTTCTGGGTATGGTGGAAGGTGTACGAAGGATGTGAGTGGACCAACAAAGAATTGATCTATCCTGGTAAGAGGATATGTTATCCCATGTAACCTCTTCGATGAGTGACTCAATGAATCTTTGCAAAGTGGGATGAGATTAGAAGTGGCTTCTAATCAGTCATCAGCTGAGTCCTCATGATCGAGCTGAGATTCGATATGATTAAGTGTTAGGGTTTGACATTTATCCATACCCATCACTTAATCAGGATAATGGGAGATCAAAAGATTGAATTGCATGGTAACTTACTACTGAAGAGTATTTTGGTAATTTGTATTAAATTCTTCATCTTCTGGGTAGGCATGACACGTTGCTAGACATCAATATTGTCTTGTGGGTTTTCATGAACTAATTGGATTGGTTTCATGAATCAATTCGATGTGTGATTCGAATTGGACAATTAGGTAAGTTGATTTGACCTAATTAGGTCAATCGACTTCGATCGAATCGAATCGGCTCAAACCTAAACCTACTGCTGGCTAGATGTGGAACCCAATGGGTCACACACAATAGAGAGTAGGCCAAGGAATTTACTCATGATTTAATTAGGGTCATGGGATCCTAATTGGTTAGCCAGATTGCATACTAGCATATGTAGGCCTAACCCAATTGGATTGGATCTGATTGCTTGCTAATTGGGCTAACCTAATTAAGGAAAACATAAATTAGATTGAGTCATAAGTAGGGACAGCCAAATCAGAGCTTGATCTAATTTTAGTTTGGACTTTTGGACATTTTATTGAAGAGTCCATTTGAGTTGGGACTCTAGATGCCAAAATGACACCTTGGCATTCAAAAAGGCTAGAAGAGTCTATTGTCCTCTGATCTAAAATATTTTTGTATAGATGGAAAGAAGATTTAATGCTCTTTCTTTTGACACCCATATTGCATATGCTTTGACTAGTCAAAGGTTGTATGGGTTGTAGATAAATTTGACCACAACATAAAGGGTCTTTTGGTGCGCGCGGGAAATGAAGGTGCGCACAAAAGGACAAAAGTCCTTCTGCAGATGAAGCACTTGAGTGTTTCATTTCAATGGGTAACTTTTCATCTTATCCCACACCTCTTGGATATATTTGACCGATCAAGGCTTTTTGAAAGGGCATGAAAAATGGATGGAAGCTAAAGCGTGCATGAAGAGACGCGCCAATTCATGTGGCACGCACCCTGAAGCAGAATCCTTCTGCTTTCATGACTCTTCATATTCTCTGGTATTTGGAGATTGAAGAGGCACCTCTTGGCTTCCTAGGGATCGGTACTTGCCATGTGGCAAGTCACAGATTGTCTAAGAAAATGGACGGATGCCAATATATCTTTTGGTGCATGAGGAGACATATTGGATATGATTTTTCAGTCTTAAAAAATCATATTTGATAACCTATTGGAGGACATATCACACGCCCCTCTTAAAACTATAAATAGGGGTGGTGATATGAGTTTTAGATCTTTTTCTTTTCACGGTAAAAAAAAAAGAGATATTCTGAGTGTTCTTCCACTTCTCCCTCCCTCCTTACTTTTGGACAAGACTTGTCTTATTAAGACAAAGTCTTTTCTCCTAGGACAAGGCTTAGTTTTAGGATATAAGCCTATGGGGTCCTAGAGGAGGGTTGTCCTAAAACCAAGAGTGGTTTAGGACTGTGTCCAGAGTGCCCTACAGTAGGACAGGGTGTCCTATAGTGGTCAAAGGTCAAAAGGCTGATAAAAGAGTCCTGTTGAAGCAAGCAACCCCGGTAGGGATTCTTCCTTGGTACCATTCTCATGTGGATCACCGTTGGAGGGCTTGCACTTGTGAGCCTCATAAAAAAGATTGGGTTTCAGCGATCCAGGTATGTATTTTGACTTCATTTATGTTTCGTTGATAGGTATTGCATAAGGGTTTCCTGGGAATTAGGGTTTTCTAGCCATATTAGGGTTTCATGCTTAGAATTTTGTTTTGAAATTCACTTCCGCATGCTGCATGATTCTTGGCATCTTGGGAGAATTTCCATCAGTGGTATCAGAGCCAGCCTTATGGCATACCAATTATGAATCATTTTTGAAGTTCATGATTTCCATATATCGAGTCGACCCGACTAGTGATCGAGCTGATTCGAATCCTGTCATGTCGACTCTACTAGAATCTTGTGATAAAAATACATTTTAGGGTTAATATGTCAGATTTCTAGTTTCTTCATGAAAAAGGCATGTTAATGCATTGATATGAAATTTTGCATATTAGGGTAATATGTTTAATTTCTATTTTTCATGAAATGCATGTTATCATTTCAAGTATGAAATTATGCATGTTGATTGAACCAAGTAACTGCTCTGGATTGGGGTTGCCATAGTCGTCCGGTCATAGGAGTAAAGTAGGGTGTAAAAAGCCCACAATGTCCATTCTATGGGTTTCCTATGACATGTAGGGGTGCAACTTTATGGTAATTCCCATGAATGAGTGAGGTGAACGGTATTTTACATTAATCATGTCATGTTTTGCATATTAGGGTAATATGCATGTTATCATGTTATGCATATTAGGGTAATATGCTTGTTGTCATGTAATGCTTTGCATATTAGGGTAATATGCTTGATGGCATGAATGTTCTGCATATGTTAGAGTTATATGCAATATGTTTATATTTGTTATAAACATAGTTATCATATTTATGTTTATACTTATAGTTATAAATGTAATTATCATGATAGTATTTAGAATGTGTTTTTGAGACCATCAAAGCCCTCATAAAAATCATATTTAGTCATAGTAAAAAACTTAGTCATGATGCAAAACTGATTAGGATTTGATCAGTCGATTGGTGTCTAGGCAAGTGGTTTTGGGAAGGTAAAGGGAATGAGATTTTTAATTGGTTCCATTGTCTAACCTGGCCAATTTAATTGGTGTCTAAGGAAAGCAACGGGGGGACCCCCTCACCCCTTCCACTTACCTGGCCAATTTGGTCATATCTAAACCTTAACTTGAGAATGCTAATTGATTAAGTATACTATAATTTGCCTTCCTTCATGCTAAGCCAAAGTAATATCAAAATTATAGTAGGTTTATTATGTAACACAAGATCTACTCTAGGGTTTGATATGAAATTTGTATTGGTGCACTTAGTGCCTTATGGCATGGTTGAAATTGTTGCTTTGTTGTGTAACACAAGGGCAACAATCTTCAATTATAGCTATATAGAAATGAAGGGTTTGACTAAACTAAGACATTATAGTTTGTTGTGTAACACAAGATTATAAGTGTCTTAGAGGCAAAGATAATTGTTGAGAATTGCACGGGTTGCAATTGGAAAGTAAGTCTTACCTTTGAACTTATTAGTGTTTGTTGTGTAATACAAGGCACTAATGAGGAATTAGGATCTCAACCCCACTAAGGAAACCAGAAAGGTTTCTCGCTTACCATAGTTGAGGGTTATGGTATTTGAAGAAAATAGTGGGAGACATAATTAGATAGAAAGTCCTTATCCAGTTATGGATGTTATCTTGAGTGGTCTGCTGATATTGTTCTTTAATTAAATATAGGATATTTATTTTTATGGCTTCAAATTTATCATTGCATGGCATCTTGGATGCTAATAAGTTAACCAATTCAAACTATGTGGATTGGTTGAGGAAGAAGGCTGATGGAGCCTGTTCCCATTGTAGCATGTTTGGGCATTGGAAGAAGGATTGCAAGACTTGTCTTGCAATTGTGAAGCTAGATGCAAGTGGTGCATCTAGGGGTTTGTACATGAAACAAACCAATTTATCATTGAGTGAATCTATTTCTAATTCATGGGTATTGGATACTGCATATGGGTCATATATTTGTAAATCTTTACAAGGACTCCATAGAATTAGAAATTTGAAGAAATGTGACTTCAAATTATATGGGGCAAGTGAAGAACCCATATATGCTGAAGCTGTGGGCACCTATCTTCTGTTATTATTTTTGGATAATACATAAGGTTGGAAGAATGCTACTATGTGCCAAATATTGTAAGAAACATTATTTCAATATCCTTGTTATAACAAGGATATGAAATAAGTGTAAAGAGCAGTGGCTGCTCTATTCTTTATAATAATATAATATTTGGGCATGGTTGCTTTGTGAATGATCTTCTGAATTTAGTACTTAATGATGAAATACTTCTTGTAGATAACAAGAAGAGAAAAAGAGATAATATCATGTCACATATCTCTGGTATTACCGGTTAGGTCATATCTGTGAGTCAAGGATAAACAAGTTAGTCAAAGAGGATTAGTTTGACCCTGATGATTTTCAATCATTAGGAACTTGTGAGTCTTGCCTCAAAGGGAAAATGACCAAGTCTCCATTCACTAGATATGGAGAAAGGGCAACTGAATTATTAGGTCTTGTACTTACTGATGTGTGTGGATCTGTGTCAACTCAGGCTGGAGGAGGATATTCTTATTTCATCACTTTTATTGATGATTTATCAAGGCTCGATTATGTATATCTTATGAAATACAAGTCTGAAGCTTTTGATAAGTTTAAAGAATATCAGAGTATGGTTGAAAAAAAACTGGACTTATTATTAAAGCTCTTCGGTTTGATCGAGGAAGGGAAAACTTGTCTAGTGAGTTTTTGAACCATCTCAAGGACAAAGGCATTATTTCTGAATGGACCCCTCCTTATACATCCTAGTTAAATGGAGTGGCAGAAAGGAGAAATCATACCTTGTTGGACATGGTGAGGTCCATGATGAGCTTCATAGATCTTTCCATTTCCTTCTGGGGACATGCGTTGGAGACTGCTGCATATATATTAAATAGGCTTCCATCTAAGTCTGTAAGTAGCACTCCATTTGAGTTATGGAATGGTAAAAGACCAAGTCTTAAGTACTTAAAGATTTGGGGTTGCCATGCTTATATCAAGAATAACTTTGGACATAAGTTAAGTGCTAGGGTTGACATGTGTAGGTTTGTTGGTTACCCAAAAGAAGGTAAGGGATACCTCTTTTATAATGCTACTGAGCAAAAGATAATTGTCAGTAGGCATGCTACATTCTTGGAACAAGAGTTTATCTAAGAAGAATGTAGTGATTCTTCACTTGAGTTATGTGAAGAACAGAACCAACAAACTGATGAGCCTTCAAATAAAGTTCCTCAACCAGAGTTTCTTGTGGATCAAGAACAGCCACAATACACACCTCCTCTCCGAAGGTCAAAGAGGGTGCGAGGAGCACCTCTTAGATATGGCTTTGTCATCGGGGATGACAATGAAGCCAGTATCATATAGGATGATGATCCTGTGACCTATTCAGAAGCTATCAGGAGTAGAGACTCTGACAAGTGGCTTGGTACCATGAAATCTGAAATGGACTCTATGTATTCCAATCAGGTTTGGACCTTGGTAGATCCACCTGAAGGAATTAACCTGATAGGGTGTAAATGGATCTTCAAGAAGAAGATCGGAGCAGATGGTCAAGTTGAGACCTATAAGGCTAGGCTGGTAGCAAAAGGTTTTAGACAAAAACATGGTGTAGACTATGATGAAACCTTTTCTCCAGTAGCCATGCTCAAGTCCATTCGGATACTGCTTGCCATAGTAGCATACCATGATTATAAGATCTGGCAAATGGATGTAAAGACTGCTTTCCTCAATGAAAACCTTGAGGAAGAAGTCTATATGTCACAGCCAGAGGGGTTTGTCTTAAGTGGGAGACCAAACCAGGTATGCAAGTTAAAGAAGTCCATTTATGGACTCAAGCAAGCATCAAGGAGTTGGAACATCCATTTTGATGAAACAATTAAAGGATTTGGTTTTATCAAAAATGTGGATGAACAATGTGTGTATAAGAAGACAAGTGGGAGTGCCATTGTTTTCTTAGTTTTGTATGTGGATAATATACTGATCATTGGGAATGATATTCTAATGTTGCAATCGGTTAAAACTTGGCTATCATCAAAGTTTTCTATGAAGGATTTGGGAGAAGCATCCTATATACTAGGTATAAGGATCTATAGAGATAGATCCAAGAGGATGCTGGGCTTATCCCAATCTAGGTACATTGACTTAGTATTGAAGAGATTCAACATGGATGGAAGTAATAAAGGTTACTTGCTAATGAGTCAAGGCATACAACTCTCTAAGAAGATGTCTCCTAAGACGTCAGAAGAAAGAGAGAATGGCTATGATTCCTTATGCTTCGGCTGTAGGATCGATTATGTATGCCATGTTATGTACCAGGCCTGATGTCGCTTATGCCTTGGGCATGTGAGCAGGTTTCAGGCAGATCCAGGAGAGGATCATTGGAAAGCTGTGAAAAATATTCTTAAGTACCTAAGAAGGACTAAAGATATTTTTCTAGTATATGAAGGATCTGAGTTAATACTAGAAGGTTATACAGATTCTAGTTTTCAATCAGATTCAGATGATAGCAAATCCATATCAGGGTATGTTTACACCCTGAATGGTGATGCAGTGAGTTGGAAAAGTACAAAGTAGCCTACAGTAGCTGACTCAGTCACTGAGGCAGAGTACATAGCTGCTAGTGAAGCCACAAAGGAAGCTGTCTGGATGAAGAAATTCATCATGAAATTGGGCGTGGTTCCTAATGTACAACAACCATTGCCATTATACTATGATAACACTGGGGCTGTTGCACAAGCTAAGAAACCAAGATCTCATCACAAGTCCAAGTACATTCTAAGATAGTTCCACCTCGTTCGAGAGATCATTGAAAGACATGATGTTACCATTGAACGAGTTGACACAAAGAATAATAAAGCAGACCCATTCACTAAAGCATTAGCCAAGTAGCAGTTAGATTGCCACTTGAATTGTATGGGCATAAAGTATAAGGGAGATTGGCTTTAGTGCAAGTGGGAGTTTAATAAAAAAATGCCCTAAGAGCCAATCATTGTTTGGGCCTTTTTGTAAACTTCCAACTCATATATGACATCATTATTTATAATAAAGGCATTTGATTCATCATATACTGCTGTGTCATATTTTTGACAATGATGAATCCCATAGAGTAGGGCAATGGAATTAGGGTTATGATAAAATAACAGTGAGACCTAATTCCTATAAACCCTAATATAGAATGTTCCTAGTCATTGGACCATCGATTCGAGGATCGATGAATCTGGTAAGACTAGCTTATCCTATGTATGCTCAGTTGATGAGGGTGGTTGGTCTCACAGCCACTTGTATAGAGACACTAATACAAGGATAAGGGTGCTCATTAGGTTATGAGTACACTGAACTGATCCACACCGGGACTATCTTATGGAAGTCTTACTCCTTGTCAAAAGATAGGTCCCAGAGTAGAAGTTGTGCATGTGATCTTCAGACCTGAGGTCACCATGGTTCCTTATGCACACTAAGCCATACTTTGGTTCATACTCATTCATGGCATTGCGACATATATGGGATGTTCTGGGTATGGTGGAAGGTGTACGAAGAATGTGAGTGGACCAACAAGGAATTGATCAATCCTGGTAAGAGGATATGTTATCCCATGTAATCTCTTTGATGAGTGACTCAAGGAATCTTTGCAAAGTGGGATGAGATTAGAAGTGGCTTCTAATTAGTCATTAGCTGAGTCCTCATGATCGAGCTGAGATTCGATATGATTAAGTGTTAGGGTTTGACATTTATCCATACCCATCACTTAATCGGGATAATGGGGATCAAAAGATTGAATTGCACGGTAATGTACAACTGAAGGGTATTTTGATAATTTCTACCAAATTTCTCATCTTTCGGGTAGGCATGACACGTTGCTAGACGTCAATCTTGTCTTGTGGGTTTTCATGAACTAATTGGATTGGTTTCATGAGTTAATTCGATGTGTGATTCGAATTGGACAATTAGGTAAGCCGATTTGACCTAATTAGGTCAATCGGGTTCGATCGGATCGAATCGGCTCAAACCTAAACATACTGCTAGCTAGATGTGGAACCCAATGGGTCACACACAATAGAGAGGAGGCCAAGGAAGTTACTCATGGTTTAATTAGGGTCATGGGATCCTAATTGGTTAGCCAGATTGCATACTAACATATGTAGGCTAATCCAATTCCTAACCCAATTGGATTGGGTCCGGTTGCTTGCTAATTGGGCTAACCTAATTAATGAAAACCTAAATTAGGTTGAGTCCTAAGTAGGGATAGCCAAATCAGAGCTTGATCTGATTTTATTTTGGACTTTTGGATGTTTTATTGAAGAGTCCATTTGAGTTGGGACTCTAGATACCAAAATGACACCTTGGCATTCAAAAAGGCCTAGAAGAGTCTATAGTCCTCTGATCTGAAATATTTTTATATGGATGGAAAGAGGATTTAATGATCTTTCTTTTCAAATCCATATTGCATATGCTTTGACTGGTCAAAGGTTGCATGGGGTGTAGAAAAAGTTGACCACAACATAAAAGGTCTCTTGGTGCGCGCGGGAAATGAAGGTGCGCACAGAAGGATTGTCCTTCTGTAGATGAAACACTTGAGTGTTTCATTTCAGTGGATGCTTTCTCATCTTATCTCATGCCTCTTGGATATATTTGACCGGTCAAGGCTTTTTGAAAGCGCGTGAAAAATGGATGGAAGCAAAAGCGTACATGAAGAGATGCGCCTCTTCATGTGGCGCGCACCCTGAAGTAGAGTCCTTCTGCTTTCATGACTCTTCATATTCTCTGGTGTTTGGAGATTGAAGAGGCACCTCTTGGCTTTCGAGAGACCGGTACTTTCCATGTGGCAAGTCACAGATTGTCTAAGAAAATGGACAGATGCCAATATGTCTTTTGGTGTATGAGGAGACATTGATATGATTTTTCAGTCTTGAAAAATCATATCTGATAACCTGTTGGAGGACATATCACACGCCCCTCTTAAAATTATAAATAGGGGCGGTGATATGAGTTTCAGATCTTTTTCTTTTCACCGTAAAAAAAGAGATATTCTGAGTGTTCTTCCACTTCTCCCTCCCTCCTTCTTACTTTAGGACAAGACTTGTCTTGTTAAGACACAGTCTTTTCTACTAGGAAAAGGCTTAGTTTTAGGACATAAGCCTAAGGGGTCCTTGAGGAGGGTTGTCCTAAAACCAAGAGTGGTTTAGGACTGTGTCCAGAGAGCCCTACAGTAGGACAGGGTGTCCTACAGTGGTCAAAGGTTAAAAGGCTAACAAAAGAGTCCTGTTGAAGCAAGCAACCCCGGTAGGGATTCTTCCTTGGTACCATTCTCCTGTGGATCATCGTTGGAGGGCTTGCACTTGTGAGCCTCATGGAAAAGATTGGATTTCAGCGATCCAGGTATGTATTCTGACCTCATTTATGTTTCGTTGATTGGTATTGCATAAGGGGTTCCTGGGAATTAGGATTTTCTAGCCATATTAGGGTTTCATGCTTAAAATTTTGTTTTGAAATTCACTTCTGCATGCTGCATGATTCCTGGCACCCTAGGAGAATTCCCATCAATACATATTTCAATTTTCTCAAGTCCAAATTGTAGAAATTTATGAAAACTCTTTTCCATCATTTATGTTATCATGGCCACGGTCTTAAGGACTTAGCTTCTTAAATCATATAGGACTACACCTTAACTACTAAGATCAATAGATTCCTTATAAGTATACTTCTACTCCCATAGTGAACCTACTACAACCAACAAACATCGCAAGGGTCCACATGGCTAGGGCCGATATTTTGTATTGTCAAACTACAGCAACCCAACTATGAGTGGCCACGGTATTGCAAGTCAAAGATTAGTATTCCTACACCATAGACATGAGACTCATCTCTCCTAAAAGGGAAGTGATTTGTATACTGATCAAATCAGATCAATCATGGTTGATGCTGGACAATTATGAAAACCTAACCTTTTGATTATTAAACTAATTAATAGTGAAAAATAGCAATTAAGTTTTTTTTAATTCTTGGATTTTAGAGACTCAAAGTATGCAATTAAAGGTAACTAGTCAACTAGTTATGCCTGCAAGTGTAGAACTAACAAAGTAACTAAAATAATCAGGATTTGGTGATTAAGAAATCACCTTAAACTGGGTCTACTTTCAAAAATCAGAAACTAAGGAGTAGGGAAAGGATTTTGAATTTTACCAACGTTGAATTTTTTCCTCTGAAGCAGATCTATTGGAACTCTCAAGATTCCATGGCAGGGCTTCAAGATTTCAATCTTCGGGCTCCGATCTTCCACGATTTTGGTTCCAAGGCAAGAACACCTCGACTTGAGCTCCTGATCACTTGCAAACACTCAACAAAGGAAGTTTTAAGTTAGAAAAACAAAGAAAGAAAAAGATAAAAAAGTGAAGAGAAGAAGAAAAAAAGAGGTCAGCTAGAATTTTTTTGATATTTGGATAAGTAGGGCCTTACACCCCGCGATGTTCCGAAGAACAAAGGAAAGGGCCTCACACCCCACGATGCACATAGCAAAGAAAAAACTTGATAGAATATCATTGTATTTCATTAATAATAATTTATAATACAAGGGGGTTGATGGAGTATTTATAGACCAACAACTAGAGATGTAAAGGATACAAAGACTAGTGTTTGTTTCCCTTAAACAATGACTCCTAGAAACCTTGCTCTGGGCATCTTGGACTCTTTCTCTTGGGCTGATCTGGGACTCTCTCCAAGGTGGATGAATTCATGGGCCTCTCATCCAAAGTTGGCACCAAGATGTGGATTGGTAAGGTGTCATGATGAAGGGCCCAGATTGCTTCATGGATTGCCCTGATTACTAGACTCTAGAGTCTGGTTGATGTGGGCTCCTGTAGGATGGTGGACTCTTCAGTCTGGATAGAAGAAAACTCAAGAGTTCTTATAGGATTCTTGAGTTTTCTAATCTTGAGCAACTGGAAACCTGTTTGATCAAAACTCTTAGGTAGAGAACCATTGAATCTCCTTCACTGTGGGTGATCAACTAGGCTTGAAACTCTTGGAAGTTGGCATGAAAGAGAGGAAGAGATGCTTGGCCGACACCTTGGAATTTTTTGGCATGAATTACTTGAGTGGGGTCGCCAATTTGGAGAGTCCTCATTTACACATCTTAAAAAGAAGGGGTGCCAATTCATGCTTTCATTTAAGACATGGCATGTGGGATGTCCAAACATAAGTGATATTCCATGTGATAATGTCCTTGGTGATGTGGTAAGTGATGTTCAAAAGTCATGATGTTGTCCAAATTCTTGAAAAAGGTGGCACCAAAAAGTGGTTACATCTGACAATTGACTTGGGCTAGCACATAGAGTCACATGGCTTGTCTTGAGCTAGCACATGGATCTTCATTTGAGTGCATATGAAGTCACATGGGTCTTTAATTGGATCCACCTTGTATTACAGGACTCAATAACTAACAATCATATGATTTAACCAACTAAAAACTAACTCTAAGCCCAACTTGATCAAATTGATCAAAAGGCATAACCTCATGCAACAAAAAAGAATAAATTTGGTAATAGGGGTTTGGCCCAATAGGATTTGACACAACTAATAAATGGGGTTTTTATATAAACCCTAATTGGTAAAAAGGGCTAACTGACACTGGACCATTTATAACCCAATTGAAATTAGGGTTTTTTACAGACTCAATTTTTGGATCCAGGGGTTTTGATAGGGACTCAATTTTAGGTTTAGGACTAAACCCAACTAAGCTAAAATAATAAAATTTAAAGATAAAATATTTACAGTTGTTAAAAGGGGTTGGGTTCAAGGTTTTACTCACAGGTGATCCACAAGGATGTGGGTTTGACCTGTCAATCTTTTCTAGCCCTGGTGTCCGCACCAATTCTCCCCGGGTGGGAGAAACTCGACCCTGTCGAGTATGGATCAACATCGCTATGATAGTGCTCTAGTAAGTCTGGGTCAACTCTCTGCAAGTCCTCTCTAGTGATCCAAAAATTCAGTCTTGAGTCATCCTTGCCAACGAACCAGATATCGTTGATAATGTTTGCCCCGAATAGTGATAATCTTGTCATCCAAGATCCACTCGATCCTGTCTCTCCGGGCTGGTGGTATGGCAGGTGGACATACTTGGATTGGTTCACTCTCAAGGACTAGATCAGGCCCAAAAGGCTCACTAGGAATCAATGTTGGCTCCCTATACTCGATAAGGTCTGAAACATTGAAAGTAGGACTAATACCTAGTTCAGGTGGTAACTCAAGCACATAAGCATTAGGTCTAATTTTTCTAATTACTTTGTATGGTCCACTACTATAGGTATGTAACTTCTTATGGTTACTGGTAGGAACCGTTCAGGTCATAGTCTAGCCATGATAAAGTCTCCTTCATTGAATTCTTTGAGTATTTTTCTTGAATTAGCCATATGTTTATATGATTCTTATGCAATTCTTTAATATGTTCAACATATGACTCTGCAAATATCTAATTGACTCACTATGCATTACTCGTAAAGAAAATTTATTTATTTATTTATATCTTTTTTAAGTCCTTAATTTCAATTTTATGCTTGACCCTTAGTTGATGGCTGACATGTAGATGAGAATGGTGCATGGACTCCTACTAAATGCCATAGAGTTTTCTAGAAGTAGGATGCAAATCTAACATGCTCAATGAATGTATGTAACATGCTAACCTCTATAAAATGTAATCTAATGTCCTAGAAACTTGAGAAGCTTCAGGAAAGGGCATAAAGTAAGAGGTGGATTCGGGGTTAGACTGGAAATAAGAAGGGGTTTCAGAAAATAGTCCTAGACTAAAGGGGTTGACCTTAAAGTTTAGACACCGAATTACATCTACAAGCACTAAAAGGTCCACTTGAAGGAAAAATGGGTCACTAATCTCAGGAAAAAGATCTTCAATTAGGACTAATGGAGTGTATTCAACTTGAGGGTGCTAGAGTGAAAAGATCAAGTCCTCACTAATTACTTTAGAATTTGGAATTTCAGGACTAGGTTCTATGACTTGAGTCTCTTCTAGTGTTTGCTCAGGTAAAGTAGTAGGGTTAGGCTCCTCATGGATCTCTTTTTCTAAGGGTCCTACTAATATAGTTTCAGTCAGGGTAGGTCATGGTTAACTAACTCTAGGCTATCTTCAGTCTGAGTAACTACCGGGTCAGCTAATTCTAGGTCTACCATATATATTTCTTCTTCTCCCTCATACTCATTCACTAAGTTCACATCAACTTCATACACTTCTTCTTCAATGTTATCTTTGTGAACCAATGGGGTAGTAGGAATGGGTTGGTTAAGGAGAAATTGGCTAAGATCTGGACTAGTAGGGGAGGTCGGCTCAAATTAGCATTGAGTTGACTTGGGGGGAATTGGGTCGACTCTGCTGAGAAATGGGTCGACTCGGGTGGATTTGACTAGATCCTCATTTTTGATAATGAGCACTAATCCTAATGGGTTCTGGCCAACTAAGGGAAACCTGACTAGCACTAGATTGAGACCTAGGGGTTATGGGTTCCTTAGGTTCATAGGATATGGGATCATATCTATAGGTCATGGATCTAGGTTCGTAGGGGCTTGGTTCAAAGGATCTAGGTGCATAGGAACTAGGTTCATATGATCTGGATGGGTACTTTTTCCTAAGTTTAAGTTTCATGTCACTCCAGGTAATTTTGGGTATGTCTCTTCTTCATCTGATCATTCTTTCAATATCATCCCAGTAAATTCTAGCTTGGCATACTAACTTAAGCTTAGCAATCTTAAACTTTCTTTCATCAGACACTAGTTCCTTCTCAAAATATATATCATACCTTCTTCCCAATCAATATAATTTTCAAGATCAAGATCACCACCAAATCTAGGTACTTTTATCCTAAAATTCCTAGTGGCTCTCTCATCCTGGTCTATAAAATCATAGTTGGGTCTCCTATGTTTAGTCTCCCAGATTTGGTCCTGATGAGGGGCTATCCTAAGGTTGGGTTCTAGGAATGGGTCAGGGTGTGTCTCAAATTTAGGCTTAGTATAGGTCTTTCGGGTCCTTTTTAGGTTTCCTAAACGGTCATCTAGTCGGTCAAACTTATTGTTCATTTGGATACATTGTTCAGTGAAGGACCTCAGAAAGATTTCAAGGTTAGACTCCATGGTCAAGCTGGGTTGGGTTTGGATGAGGCTACTGGTATGTAGTTCCTAATCTAGTAGCCATGCAATGCAATCACTCAAATTGAACTATGGTTTCCTAGACCTAGAGCTCAAGTAAAATGGGTCAGCTCAATTTTCAACCAATTCAACAATTACCTTGTCCACTTGCCAGTAATAGGTGGGGTCATGGGAGGCTCCCCTTGCTCTCACAGGGTCCTAATTAAAAACCATGAAACCACTTAGGGCATTTGCCTATGGACCTCTAGCCTTAGACACCGGATTCAAGTGATAATTAAAGGATTGGGTGCACTGGCTTTCACACAATACTTGGAACCCAACCCGTTGGTGTCCCTAGCTCACTAGAGCAAATTAAGTCTAATTAATTTTAACTAAGCTAGGATCAGATGCAAAAGAAGGTTATTGAGGTCCCAGGATAGGTGATGAGATCCTGCCCTGATCTGAGATGATTAAGCGCCCTTAAAATTAGGTTACTGGATGATGCAGTCACACAAATATGAAATCCTAGATGCACTGAAATTAAAATAATTAAAAATAACATAAAAATAAAAATTAATTAATTTTTTTAATTATCTACAAAATTAATTTCAGATCTGATTAATTTTAGATTTTTGATCTTGGGATATCATGTCCGGCCATAGCTCATTGCTCCCATGAGTCGTGATAGTATACTTGCATATACCCGCTCAGGAGTCGTGATTTCCTTCCACCAGAAAATAGAAAATAAGATTTTTTTATCTGATTTTTTTGATATTAACATAGGATTAATAAAGGATTAACAAAAAAAATATTTCTAATTTTTTTAATCTTTTTGGATAGGTTTTATGCAGTTTTAATTTTAGCCTAGTTCTAGGTATGCAGAAATTTCAGAACTAGAAGTTAAACCCTAGTTTAACCTTTCGCTCAGATACCAAAATGATGCGGGGCAATTATGAAAACCTAACCTACTGATTATTAACCTAATTAATAGTGAAAAAACAGCAATTAAAATTTTTTTTAATTCTTAGGTTTTAGAGACTCAAATATGCAATTAAAGGTAACTAGTCAACTAGTTATGCCTGCAAGTGTAGAACTAACAAAGTAACTAAAATAATCAGGATTTGGTGATTAAGAAATCACCTTAAACTAGGGTATACTTTCAAAGATCAGAAACTAAGGAGCAGGGAAAGGATTTTGAACTTTACTAACGTCGAATTTCTCCCTCTGAAGTAGATATGTTGGAACTCTCAAGATTCCACGGCAGGGCTTCAAGATTTCGATCTTTGAGCTGCGATCTTCCATGATTTCGGTTCCAAGGCAAGAACACCTTGACTTGAGTTCCTGATCACCTGCAAACACTCAACAAAGGAAGTTTTAAGTTAGAAAGAAATAAAGAAAGAAAAAGATGGAAAAGTGAAGAGAAGAAGAAAGGAAGAGGTTGGCTAGAATTTTTTTGATGTCTGGATAAGTAGGGCCTCATACCCCACGATGTTCCGAAGAACAAAGGAAAGGGCCTCACACTTCGTGATGCACACAGCAAAGGAAAAATTTGACAGAATGTCATTCTATTTCATCAATAATCATTCATAATACAGGGGGGTTGATGGAGTATTTATAGAGCAACAACCAGAGATGTAAGGGTTACAAAGACTAGTGTTTATTTTCCTTAGGCAATGGCTCCTAGAAACCTCTGGGCATCTTGGACTCTTGCTCTTGGGCTGATCTGGGACAAACTCCAATGTGGATGAATTCATGGGCCTCTCATCCAAAGTTGGCACTAAGATGTGGATTGGTGAGGTGTCGTGATGAAGGGCCAAGATTGCTTCATGGATTGCCCTGATTACTGGACTTCGAAGTCTGGATGATGTGGGCTCCTACAGGATGGCGGACTCTTGAGTCTGGATAGAAGAAAACTCAAGAGTTCTTATAGGATTCTTTAGTTCTCTAATCTAGAGCAACTGGGAACTTGTTTGATTAAAACTCTTAGGTAGAGAACCATTGAATCTCCTTCACTGTGGGCGATCAACTAGGCTTGAAACTCTTGGAAGTTGGCGTGAAAGAGAGGAAGAGATTCTTGGTCGACTCCTTGGAATTTTTTGGCATGAATTACTTGAGTGGGGGTGCCAATTTGGAGAGTCCTTCTCATTTACACATCTTAAAAAGAAGGGGTGCCAATTCATCCTTTCATTTAAGACATGGCATGTAGGATGTCCAAACATAAGTGACATGCCATGTGATAATGTCTAGGGTGATGTGGCAAGTGATGTCCAAAAGTCATGTGATGTTGTCCAAATTCTTGAAAAAGGTTGTGCCAAAAAGTGGTTGCATCTGACAAGTGACTCGGGCTAGCACATGGAGTCACATGGCTTGTCTTGAGCTAGTACATGGGTCTTGATTTTGAAAGGGATATGCCCTATAAGCCAATCAATATTGTATCTCCCAAATCAATGTAATTGACAATATTCTAATAAAGGCATTATTTTTTGTCATACGCTGTGTTTTATTATGATGAACCCCATAGATTAGGGCTATGATTTTAGGGTTATGATGAGATTATACCAGTGAGACCTAAAGTCTTAAAACCTTAATCTAAAATATTCCTAGTCAAAGGAACCCTGAGTAGGGGATCAGGGTTTTTCCGGTAAGACTAGCACATCCCATGTATACTGGAAAGGGTGACTGCTCTCACAGTCACTTGTGTTTGACACTAATACTAGGATGCAGGTGCTCATTAGTGAATGAGTTCACTGATATGATCCAACTTGAGAACATCTAATGGAGTCTTAGCTACATGTCAATAGAAGGTTCTCATAGTGGGAGTGGTACAAGTAATCCTTTGACCTGAGACTGCCATAAGTACCTTATGTACATGAACCCATCCTTTGGTTCAATCCTAATCATGACATTGAGTCATGCACAGGATTGATACTGGGAATGGTGAGTTGTATATGAAGGTAATGAGTAGGTCAACAAGGAATCGATCACTCTTAGTAAGAGGAGATTGCATCCAGCTAGTAATCAATCGGATGATGATTCAGGGAATCTTTGATCAAAGTAAAGATATTAGAGATGGTTTCTAAATCAAGATAATTAAATCATCAATATAAGATTGAGCTAGAAATAAATATAATATTGGATTTGACATATATCCATATCCATAATTATATTTTGGGTACAGGCTGATCGAAAGATTTAATTGTACGGTAACTTTCTACTGAAGGATAGTTTTGGTATTTCATCAGAATTTCCATATCTTCCGGGTAGACATGACACGTTGCTAGACGTCAATCTTGTCTTGTGGGTTGATCAAATTTAAAGATCACTTATTGGAAGAGTCCTAATTGATCAAGTCGGGTAAGCTCGTTTTGACCTAAATCGATTAGAAAGAGTTCTAATCAAGTTAGGTCAACTTGTACTCAGACCTACTGTCGGCTGGATATGGAACCCAATGGGTCACACACTTAAGAGGATTGATCAAGAGTTTAATTTGTAATTAAATCACCTTTGCAGGATAACACTCTAGCAGGTGTTGCAAACCCTAGCTTCTATTCGAATTGGATTTGAATTAGGGTTCCGAATTGGATCAATTTGGGTTCTAATTGGACCTAATTAGACCCTAATTAAATATATAGGACTTTGGGCTAACCCATGGCTAAGACTACATCTTAATTAACACCCAAGCCCATCAATATAGGCCGCCCAAATTATTTGTGCACGTGGATAAGAGAAAAGACTCCACGCGCGCATGGACTCTTCATGCGCGCGTGAAGTCTTCTTATTTCACCGCAATTTTTGCATTTTGGCCGGTTATTCTCTATTAGCGCATCTCCTAATGACCATTAGATGGTCATCTAATGGTTTGGGGGATTTTGAGAAAGATAAAAGGCGCTAACTCTTCCCGGTTGCGCGATATAACGTCTCTTCGGAGACCGAAACATCGCGACTTCCTTCTTCTTAAAACTTTACGACTTTTCTTTTAGGAAGAGCCATGAGTTTGAATCTGAAGGACCGTGAGAAGGAAGGAGAGGGCGTGAGAAATGTGGAAAGCCGTGAGAAATAGTTTATGGAGAGTTGTGTTCTTTTGAAAAGACATCTTTTTGTAGTCTTTTTAAGGAACAGAGGCTTCGGGTGTTTTTCTGATGTATGACAGATTTTTTTTTTATTTTTCTTTCCTTTCCAGGAGACTGATTCCTCCTTAGCTTATTTAGGACACAAGAGTTTCCCTTTTACAGAGTTCTCTTCTCTGTTGAAACTCAAGTCTAAAACAAGAGATAAGAAGAATCTCTCAAACGGTAAAAGAAAAGAAGATATACTCTATTTTTATTTCCTTTTACATTAAGACATTAGTGTCTTAAATCCTCCTCCTCCTTCAAGACAAGAGTGTATTCTTAGGACAAGGTCTTAAGAAAGGGAGAGGAAGAAGAAAGAAAGGAAGTAAGAAGTCCCTGCCGTGGAGTTTTTCAGCCATAGTCCTCTTGAGTTCTAGGAGAAGAATTCAAGTGAAGGAACTTTTGAAGAAGCAAGCATCTTGATCAATTTTCTTGTGGATCACCATTGGAGGGTGGACATTTAGACACCTGATGAATTCAAAAGGGTCATTCAACATCAAGTTTTGATTCTACATCAAAATTGGATTTAGCGATAACAGGTTGGTGCCCTAATTCTAATAGTGTAGGTTTGCATGTTTCTCATATATTTTAATCCTGAATAAGGAGATCCTGGCTAAGGGTTTTGGTGTAAATTTCATCATTTTGAAATTATCTTTTCATTGTGGTGCACTGGAAACCTTTCAGTGGTATCAGAGCCACCCTTATTACAGTTAAAACATATGGAAATTATTTATATGTGTTTTTGTTGTAGTGTCGCATGTTAGGGTTTTAAACCCTTGAATGCTGATACACTTAGCACATTTATGGGATGCATGTATGTTTGATAATTTATGTTTGATGTGTGTCACTAATTAGGGTTTTTCACTCAGACCCTAATTATTATAGAGATATGTTTAGTTTTGAAGTCATCATACTGAAATAAGGTTGCCCTGGCATAATAGTGGATCCATTATGTGGTAAATGGTTGTCCTAGTATGATGACACACTTAGCATATATTTTCTTATTTATAAGAATGATATGTTGTGATAAATTTTATAAGGATGTGCTGGAAATTTATAAATCCCTCATCTTAAAAATTATATGAAGTCTTAGTATATTTAACTGATAAGAATCACCAGTCATGATGAACAATTGATCATTTCGGTGTCTAGAAAGGTGGTTCTGGGAAGGTAAAGAGAATTGTGGTTTTTAATTGGTTCCGTTGACTGACCTGGCCAATTTTTATTGGTGTCTAGGAAAGCAACGGGGGGACTCCCACATCTCTTCCACTTGCCAGGCCGATTTGATTAAATTTAAATCTTGACTAAAATGCTTAGTGTTAAAAATACTATATATATTGGCCTTCCTTCATGCTAGATCGTTATTGTGTTATGAACCACATTAGGTTTGTTGTGTTATCTGCAAGACCTAATATGGTGATTGACATAATACTAGTCTAGTGCATAGAGATGCTTACAGCATATTCAGTATAATGCTTTGTTGTGTTATCTGCAAGGGCATTATATTTAAGTATTGACTGTAAAGAAATGAAAGGGTCTTGACTTAACTAGAACATTATGGTTTGTTGTGTCTTCTGCAAGACTAATAATGTTCTAGAGGCCAAGTTACTTCTTGAGAATTATATGAGATATAATTGGAAGAGTTTCCTACCTTTAAGCTTATAAAAGATTTGTTGTGTTTTCTACAAGATCTTTTATAAGTTATTAGGATCTCAATCTCACTAAGAAAAACCTATCAGTTTTTTTTCGATTATCATAGTGAGGGCTATGATTTTTGATAAAATAGTGGGAGACATAATTAAATTAAAGACCTTATTTAATTATGTATGTCATTTCATGATTGTTTGCTTATGTATTGTTCTTTGTTAAATGTAGATAAATGGCATCTTCATTATCACTATGAAGTATCTTAGATACCAACAAACTGACTGGTCCAAACTATGTGGACTGGTTGAGAAATTTAAAGATTGTGCTGAGTTCAGAAAAACTTTCTTATATTCTTGATACCCCTAGTCTTAATCCACTAGGGGACGATGCCACACAAGAAGATATGACCACATACAAAATGTGGCAGAATGACTCCCTCACTGTCAAGTGTATCATACTAGCCTCTATGACCAATGAGTTACAGAGACAGCACGAAAGCATGGATACTCAATCCATAATGCTCAATTTAAAAGAGCTTTATGGAGAACATAGCAGAACTGCTAGATATGAAATATCTAAGCAGTTATTCCGTGCTAGGATGACAGAGGGAACATCCATTCAGGATCATGTTCTGAAAGTAATTGACTTGATCACCAGATTGGGTCAATTAGGTTTTATTATGGATGGGGAGTTGAATCAGGATTTAATCCTGCAATCACTCCCAGAGTCATTTTCTCAGTTTGTCTTGAATTATAACATGAACAAACAGAACACTTCCTTTCCTGAGCTGTTAAATATGTTAAAAACAGCAGAGAGCCACATAAAGAAAGAAAAGGCTTCATTTCTTCTTATTGATAAGACCAATAAGAAGAAATCAGGCAAAAAGTGTTTTAATAGGAAGCTAAACCCTAAGAGTGGAATCAATAAGAATAAGAAAGGAAAGAAGGCCTCCAAACAGTCGACCTGTTTCTTTTGCGGCAAAGCGGGACATTGGAAAAGGAATTGCAAGGCTTACCTTGCAACCTTGAAGCCTGGTGCATCAGATGCGCCAAAAGGTATGTATGAGATACATGCTATATTGACATTAAATTCATTTGTTTCAAATACTTGGGTATTGGATACCGCTTGTGGTTACCATATATGCAAATCTTTGCAGGACCTCCACAAGCTTAAAGTATTGAAGGAAGGTGACTTCAATCTCTATGGTGCTTGTGGTGATATCATCCAAGCATAAGCTGTAGGGACCTATATTCTGAAGTTGCCTTTAGGGAAGATCTTGGAGTTAGAAAATTGTTATTATATGCCTAAGATTATTAGGAACATTATATCTATTCCCTTGTTATTAAAACAAGGATATGTAATGGATGTAACGAGCACTGGTTGCTCGATAATGTTATCTAATGAATTTGTTTGTTCTGGCATATTTAGCAATGGGCTCTTAACTCTTTCTTCCAATGATAGTATTTTTCATGTCAATAATAAAAGAAAAAGAGAACACTTTAATAATACTTTACTTTGGCATCATCGACTTGGTCATGTTAATGAGTCTAGGATAAGCAAGTTATACAAGGAGAAATTCCTTGATCCTTATGAATATAAATCATTAGGGACTTGCGAATCATGTCTCATGGGTAAGATGACCAAGACTCCATTTACTGGACATGGAGAAAGGTCAACTGAGTTATTAGGACTTATACATACTGATGTATGTGGTCCAATGATGACTCAGGCTAGAGGTGGATACTCATATTTTATCACTTTTACAGATGATTTATCTAGGTTCGGATATGTGTATCTTATGAAACATAAATCTGAAGCCTTTGATAAATTTAAGGAGTATCAAAGTATGGTCGAAAAACAAACCGGGAAAAATATTAAAGTTCTTCGATCTGATCGAGGAGGAGAATACTTATCCACGGAGTTTTTAGACTATCTTAAAGTTAATGGAATTCTTTCGGAATGGACCCCTCCTTATACACCACAGCTAAATGGTGTAGCTGAAAGGAGGAATCGTACCTTATTAGATATGGTACGATCCATGATGTGCTTCACAAAATTACCCATTTCCTTCCGGGGTCATGTCCTAGAAACTACTGTTTACATTCTGAACAAAGTACCTTCTAAATCCGTTTTTAGTACTCCGTATGAGATTTGGAGTGGAAAGAAACCATATCTTAAATATTTTAAGATATGGGGATGTCCAGCTTATGTTAAAAGAAATTTTGGACATAAGTTGGAAGCTAGAGCGGATAAATGTCTATTTGTAGGATATCCTAGAGAGGGTAGAGGATATCTGTTTTACCATCCTACTGAACAAAAGATTTTTGTCAGCAGGCATGCCATTTTTCTAGAAAAAGAGTTCATTTTAGAAAAAGGCAATGGTAGAACTGTTGAACTTGGAGAAGTACAAGAAACATAGATAGACAATTCTCAACCATTAGAAAATATAGCTAGGTCAGAACCAGAACACAAAACTCCTCCCCGTAGGTCTGATAGAGTGCCACGGGCACCTAAGAGGTATGAGTTTAGTATTGAAAATAATGAAGTCCAAGTCATTCAAAATGATGAACCTCTGACCTATACGAAAGCTATCTAGAGTAGTGACTCAGATAGATGGCAAGAAGCCATGGAATCCGAGATAGACTCTATGTATGTCAACCAAGTATGGTCTTTGGTCGATGCACCAGAGGGTGTTAATCTTATTGGGTGCAAATGGGTCTATAAGAAAAAGATTGGGGCTGATGGCCAAGTTGAAACCTATAAAGCCAGATTAGTGGCAAAAGGTTTTAGACAAAAACATGGAATTGATTATGATGAAACATTCTCACCTGTAGCCATGCTCAAATCAATTCGGATTTTACTTGCTATAGCAGCATACCACGATTATGAGATCTGGCAAATGGATGTGAAGACTGCTTTCCTCAATGGTTTCCTTGAGGAAGAAGTCTACATGTCACAACTAGAAGGTTTTATTTCAAAGAATAAACCTAATCAAGTATGCAAGCTAAAGAAATCCATTTATGGATTGAAACAAGCTTCAAGGAGTTGGAACATCCGTTTTGATGAAACTATTAAAAGGTTTGGTTTTATCAAAAATGTGGATGAACCCTGTGTTTATAAGAAGACTAGTGGGAGTACCATAGTCTTCTTGGTTCTGTATGTAGATGACATACTCCTCATTGGGAATGATATCCCAATGTTACAATCAGTCAAGGTTTGGCTATCAAACCAGTTTTCTATGAAAGATTTGGGAGAAGCATCCTATATACTAGGTATTAAGATCTATAAAGATAGGTCTAAGAGGATGCTAGGTTTTTCCCAGTCAAGGTACATTGACTTAGTGCTGAAAAGATTCAGCATGGATGGAAGTAAAAGAGGTTATCTTCCTATGAGTCAAGGCATACATCTTTCCAAAAGAATGTCTCCTAAGACACCTGAAGAAAGAAATAGAATGAATTCTATACCTTATGCTTTGGCAATAGGGTCCATAATGTATGCCATGTTATGTACCAGGCCTGATGTGGCATATGCTTTAGGCATTGTCAGTAGGTTTCAGGTTGATCCAGGAGAGGATCATTGGAAAGCAGTTAAAAATATTCTTAAGTACCTGAGAAGGACTAAGGATATTTTTCTGGTTTATGGTGGTTCTGATCTTAAACTAGAAGCATATTCTGATTCTAGTTTTCAATCAGACATTGATGATAGCAAATCCATTTCGGGATATGTTTGTACCCTAAATGGTGGAGCAGTGAGTTGGAAGAGTACTAAGCAGCAGACTGTAGCTGACTCAACCACAGAGGTAGAATACATAGCTGTCGTGAAGCCGCCAAGGAAGCAGTCTGGATGAAGAAGTTCATCACAGAGTTGGGTGTTGTTCCTGAGATTGAAAACCCAGTGCCACTTTACTGTGACAACACTGGAGCTGTTTCTCAAGCTAAGGAACCAAGAGCTCATCATAAGTCCAAGCACATTCTGAGATGCTTCCATCTCGTCCGAGAAATAGTCGAAAGACAAGATGTCTACATAAATAGAGTTGATACAAAGAACAACGTAGCATACCCGTTCACTAAGGCTCTACCACAGCGAGATTTTGATCGCCACCTCGAGGGTATGGGGTTAAGATTTAAAGGCGATTGGCTTTAGTGCAAGTGGGAGATTGAAAGGGATATGCCCTACAAGCCAATCAATATTGTATCTTCCAAATCAATGTAATTGACAATATTCTAATAAAGGCATTATTTTTCGTCATACGCTGTGTTTTATTATGATGAACCCCATAGATTAGGGATATGATTTTAGGGTTATGATGAGATCATACCAGTGAGACCTAAAGTCTTAAAACCTTAATCTAAAATATTCCTAGTCAAAGGAACCCTGAGTAGGGGATCAGGGTTTTTTTGGTAAGACTATAACATCCCATGTATACTGGAAAGGGTGACTGCTCTCACAGTCACTTGTGTATGACACTAATACTAGGATGTGGGTGCTTATTAGTGAATGAGATCACTGATATGATCCAACTTGAGAACATCTAATGGAGTCTTAGCTACATGTCAATAGAAGGTTCTCATAGTGGGAGTGGTACAAGTAATCCTTTGACCTGAGACTGCCATAAGTACCTTATGTACATGAACCCATCCTTTGGTTCAATCCTAATCATGACATTGAGTCATGCACAGGATTGATACTGGGAATGGTGAATTGTATATGAAGGTAATGAGTAGGTCAACAAGGAATCGATCACTCTTAGTAAGAGGAGATTGCATCCAGCTAGTTATCAATCGGATGATGATTCAGGGAATCTTTGATCAAAGTAAAGATATTAGAGATGGTTTCTAATATCAAGATAATTGAATCATCAATATAAGATTGAGCTAGAAATAAATATAATATTGGATTTGACATATATCCATATCCATAATTATATTTTGGGTGCAGGCTGATCGAAAGATTTAATTGTACGGTAACTTTCTACTGAAGGATAGTTTTGGTATTTCATCAGAATTTCCATATCTTCCGGGTAGACATGACACGTTGCTAGACGTCAATCTTGTCTTGTGGGTTGATCAAATTTAAAGATCACTTATTAGGAAGAGTCCTAATTGATCAAGTCGGGTAAGCTCGTTTTGACCTAAATCGATTAGAAAGAGTTCTAATCAAGTTAGGTCAACTTGTACTCAGACCTACTGCCGGCTGGATATGGAACCCAATGGGTCACACACTTAAGAGGATTGATCAAGAGTTTAATTTGTAATTAAATCACCTTTGCAGGATAACACTATAGCAGGTGTTGCAAACCCTAGCTTCTATTCGAATTGGATTTGAATTAGGGTTCCGAATTGGATCAATTTGGGTTCTAATTGGACCTAATTAGACCCTAATTAAATATATAGGACTTTGGGCTAACCCATGGCTAAGACTACATCTTAATTAACACCCAAGCCCATCCATATAGGCCGCCCAAATTATTTGTGCACGTGGATAAGAGAAAAGACTCCACGCGCGCATGGACTCTTCATGCGCGCGTGAAGTCTTCTTATTTCACCGCAATTTTTGCATTTTGGCTGGTTATTCTCTATTAGCGCATCTCCTAATGACCATTAGATGGTCATCTAACGGCTTGGGGGATTTTGAGAAAGATAAAAGGCGCTAACTCTTCCCGGTTGCGTGATATAACGTCTCTTCGGAGACTGAAACATCGCGACTTCCTTCTTCTTAAAACTTTACGACTTTTCTTTTAGGAAGAGCCATGAGTTTGAATCTGAAGGACCATGAGAAGGAAGGAGAGGGCATGAGAAATGTGGAAAGCCGTGAGAAATAGTTTACGGAGAGTTGTGTTCTTTTGAAAAGACATCTTTTTGTAGTCTATTTAAGGAATAGAGGCTTCGGGTATTTTTCTGATGTACGACAGATTTTTTTTTATTTTTCTTTCCTTTCCAGGAGACTGATTCCTCCTTAGCTTGTTTAGGACACAAGAGTTTCCCTTTTACAGAGTTCTCTTCTCTGTTGAAACTCAAGTCTAAAACAAGAGATAGGAAGAATCTCTCGAACGGTAAAAGAAAAGAAGATATACTCTATTTTTATTTCCTTTTACATTAAGACATTAGTGTCTTAAATCCTCCTCCTCCTTCAAGACAAGAGTGTATTCTTAGGACAAGGTCTTAAGAAAGGGAGAGGAAGAAGAAAGAAAGGAAGTAAGAAGTCCCTGCCGTGGAGTTTTTCGCCATAGTCCTCTTGAGTTCTAGGAGAAGAATTCAAGTGAAGGAACTTTTGAAGAAGCAAGCATCTTGATCAATTTTCTTGTGGATCACCATTGGAGGGTGGACATTTGGACGCCTGGTGAATTCAAAAGGGTCATTCAACATCAAGTTTTGATTCTACATCAAAATTGGATTTAGCGATAACAGGTTGGTGCCCTAATTCTAATAGTGTAGGTTTGCATGTTTCTCATATGTTTTAATCCTGAATAAGGAGATCCTGGCTAAGGGTTTTGGTGTAAATTTCATCATTTTGAAATTATCTTTTCACTGTGGTGCACTGGAAACCTTTCAGATTTGAGTGCACATGAAGTCACATGGGTCTTCAATTGAGTCCCCCTTGTATTACAGGACTTAATAACTAACTAATCACATGATTTAACCAACTAAAAACCAACTCTAAGCCCAACTTGATCAAAAGGCATAACCTCATGCAACAAAAAAGAATAAATTTGGTAAATAGGGTTTGGCTCAATATGATTTGACATAACTGATAAATGGGATTTTTATACAAACCCTAATTAGTAAAAAGGACTAACTGACACTGGACCATTTATAACCCAATTAAATTAGGATTTTTTACAGACTTAATTTTGGGTCCAGGGGTTTTGACAGGAACTCAATTTTAGGGTTTAGGACTAAACCCAGCTAAGCTAAAATAACAAAATTTAAAGATAAAATATTTATAGTTGGTAAAGGGGTTACGTTCAGGGCTTTATTCACAGGTGATCCATAGGGATGTGGGTTTGACCTGTCGATCTTTTCTGGCCCTGGTGTCTGCACCAATGGTCTCCATGATATTCTTTAATTGGTAGTATTTAGAAATTAATCTATGATGACACATGCTTCAAATTCTTAACTCTTGAGAATACGTGCCATTGTCTATTAATTCCTTGGATGATACATGGATACAACATGTATGAAAAAATAGCCTAATTGAAAATATTGAATATAATTTTATATCCTAGAATAAAATATGTATCAACTAGATTGGATTCTAGGGCATACATCTAACAATCTCCCACTTGTATTAAAGCCAATCAACCATACACTTTAGCCCCATTTCATGTGCTTCAGTTTTAGCTGGCCAAATTTTACTAAGCTAGTGGGTCTACCATAACTCATATGGAGTTTACTCTTTTCACCTATATAAGGTAGTCACAAAATGAATTATCACTTTCTGTGTTTAGACTTCTAGTGAGATCTTGGTCCAAATCTAGAGCTATGGCACCATCATTGCTATAATAGAGTATTACAGCATTTGATAACATGACACTCAATTCTGCAATAATTTATAAACCAGATTATATCTTAGCACCTTTAGAATGATGATGTAGTTAGTCTCCTTGGTCAAAGTTACAATGATCGGTTCCAAATTGCCATTATACAAGAATACATCATATGTTTCCTTATTTCCTCAATTCTCCTACTTTAAAGATCTAAAACATATCTTTAATACTTCTTAAGTCTTAAAGAATATTTTAATAGTTGTCCAGCACTTATAGCCTAAATTTTAATGACACTCAGTCATGACATTCATAGCAAAAATCAGGTCATGTACATAGCAAGGTTTATATGAGGCTCTTATGGCCTAAGCTCAAAAGGATCTAGCTCATATTAAAATCTTTTCAAATATGTTGGAAAATATTTTGGAAATTAATTCTATTCTTAAGGAGTCAAATCCCTAATTGGATTTTTAGGCTGAACTACTTCTGCAATTCCTTAATGTATAAATTTTGTAATAGGTGTAGCATCCTCCTTGGTCTATCTCATAGACCCACATTCCAAATGTAGAATGCTTTCCCAAGATCTTTATTGAAAAATTACCTAGACAATTATAACTTAATTTAGGTCAGCATAGGAATCTCATTCCTTATAGGAGAATATTATTCATGTATAATGCACAGAATTATATACTCCCACTAACCATTTAAAAAATATGTAGTTTCTCTTCTTGTTATTGGTCAAATCAAACTATTTGATCCTATTATAGAAGCTGCTTTTCTAATTCTGAGCTATTTAATTTAGTCTATCAACATAGACTCTTTGTAGCTTAGACCTTGTAATCTCATAACTACCCATTTACCTAATCTCATCATGGTTAACTGCAATAGTTATTAGTATGGATCTTAGCATGGTCATAAGTAAAAAGGTTTCCATAGTCAATGCTGACTATAGCCTTCACCTAAGCCTTGCCTTATAGATCTTCATTCATTTTCCTTTCATAGACCCATTTTATCCATTAAAGACTATACCTTTTGGTGGATCTATTAAGGTTCATACTATGTTGAAGCACATCAAGTTTAACTTTATGGGATTTAATCATTTCTCAGAATCGATGTTTGACATCATCTCATTATAGCTTTTTGAGATTATCTCTATGTTTCTTTTTCTTCTACAAGGAAAACTTCCTTGGAATCCTCTATAAGCATATATCTGTACCTTTTGAAGGATAGAAGATCATACTAAACTTATGAGGTGAAAAAGAGCTAATGTACTAGCTTTGCATGAATGGATTCTATAGTTTCTATGGCCCTTTGCTCTTCTGAGACTATCTCTATGGGCTTAATTATCCTTCCACTGCTAAATTTATGATAAAATATTAATATATATATTGTGTCACAACTTTTTGTGATCCAATAGGAAGAAGTATCCTAATAGCTTTTAAGGATACAGGCCATCAATGACCTAATCTCTAACTCATCCACCTATATCTTATATAAGTGTGATAAAAAAGATTTAGAATGAACTCAATTAAATACATTGGTTAAGTTATGTAATCAAATTCTTAAAGATAAATTAGTGATTCCCATAATGGACTGAACCATATCCAATAGAGTTCAATTTTTCTTCTCAGACACCTTATTAAGCTTGAGATGTAAGAGGAGTCCATTATGAGACTTTATTATACAACTTGAGATGATTTTTAAATCTCCTCTGAGGTATTTACTTTCTTGATTTAATCAAAGAACCTTAAAAAGCTTTCCTGGCTTGCACATTGAATGCACTATACACACTAATATGTATCCAAGCATATTTGTGGTCCTCACTTGCACTCTTTGTCTCACAAAAGATAGCTTAGTCAACAATCTTCAAAATTGGATTTATAAATTGGAAATGACTCATTAGTCAATTAGCCAAAAGGTCCATGGTTGTCCATGATTTCCAAATTATTTATCCTTTATCTTTGACTTGACCTAAAATGAGGTGCCACCTATATATCTCATAGGATCTCTCAGATCCTATGGCACCCACAGTTGCTTAGTAGATGCATCATATGCAAGTAGAGACTGACATTTAAAATTATCTGAACCTAATTCATTTTTAAAATAAATGGATCAATGATTTCTATGCTAAATAAAAATCAAATTTTTGAACTCAGCAAATAATAGTCTCCTTGAGTAGCTGACATACCTTCTAAAGGTGTGTCATATTTATTCTTCAAGGATTAGATATATGGGATAATTCCTATGATCATCGACCTTTGAAGTGGGAACTAGTTTCCATTATCAATGGTCATCTACTTAGAAGATCCTGATCTTTTACTTCTTCACAGGTCTCTTCTTCCAATTAAACTCTTTTTTGGAAGATAAAGTCTGCTCCAATTAAGAAGCATGCCCCCCTGAATGTTTCAAGGTCCCTTTAATAGTCATCAATTTGTTGACCTAATTGTCTCAACCTTATTCAAATGATAGTTTATAATAAACTATCCATTTGAATTAGACAAAGATAGCTAGATCAAATCCATTTACAATCCTTTTGCATCATCATGCTCATGCTTTTAAAGCTCCTAATCCTTAATTATTGTCAAGTAATGATCCTGGATTGATTGTACTTAGATCAGCCTGAATGGCTTGGTAATAAAGGGTAGTCCTAGCTATTATTATAATCAACCTATCTAACTAATTTTTTAATTGTTCCAGCCATTATAATAGGTTAAGGTTAATCGATTGATCTAAGAATTAAGGGGGCTAGGAGTGACTCTAATCTATAGAGAATAAAGTTCTAGTTAGATATTTATATTTAATTTTAAATTTATTCTAGGAACTTTAATAAATAAATAAGACTTCCATTATTTTCATGGATCTCTTACACTCTTTAGTAGAGATGTGGAAACCCCTACATGACTAGGGTTCCTAGTGGGTATCATGGTTGTTAGAAAATGTATCCTAATACCAATTATTTAACTTGTAGATGGTTGATTTTGTATATGAATTATTATTATTAAAAGTTATTTTGGCTGTTCATCACATTGTATCTTCCTGTAATGAACTCTTTTATAATTGAGTCCTTAGAACTCATTATTATACAATAAAAAGAGGATTTAACATGTGGTTCTTAAACTTGTTCATGACCAAATGATATATTATTATAAGATAATAATGTAATGAGTATAGGTCATTGTATACCATATGAGTTGGTTGTCCTCTTAACTAAGGAGTATAGAGAAACTGGTATGGCATGTAGGAAAGTGTAGGATATTTTACTGAACGTGACCTACCTGCGAAGCACTCTTCTATCAAGTATTGCTTGCAAAGGGATATGGATATAAGTATCCCCTAGACTTGAGATCATTATGGTAGCTTGCAAGCAACTCATTGTACTTTAGTACCGGACTACTTGGATTTTTAATCTAGTGATGGAAGGTTTCTGGGTATAGTCAAGTACTTGTAGAGTTGTAGTGTGAGTCAAGATAGGATTGACCCTCTCAAATGTTGGAGTGAATGTCTCATTATGTTTCAATTTAGTAAAACCTTAGCTAGGATAGTTCTTGTGAGGAGTCACAGGACTTGTAAGATTAAGACACATTGTAGATAAACTGTTTAAGGGTTAGAATTAAACCCTAAAGTCATCCTAAACATTGAGGGTCAAAGGGATAAATTATTTGTTAACCATATACTAGAGGTGTTGGTGCGAGCACCAGGGCCAGAAGAAATTGATAAGTTGAACCCACATCCCTGTAGATCAACTGTGAATGAAGCCCCGAACCCAAACCCCTTTTATCATGTAAATATTTTATCTTAAATTCTGTCATTTTGGCTTTGTTAGGGTTAGCTCTTTTTACCAACTATAATTAGGGTTTTGTTATTTAGCCTTTTGGGCTAAATCCTTTTTACCACATTGAGTCAAAAGCCTAATTGAGTCAAACCCTATTTACCCAATTGGGACTTTAATGGTCCAGTTTGAATTAGCCATTTTTACCAACTTTAATTGGATTTTTATTTGCAAGCCTAATTAAGTATGGTTGTTTCAATTAGTTATTGAGTCCATGTAATTAGTTAATTCATGTGATTAGTTGAGCCTATAAATATAAGAGGGAACTCAAGACAACATTTCATGTGCACCTAATTGAAGACCCATGTGATCCCATGTACTAGCTCAAGATAAGCCATGTGACTCCATGTGCTAGCCCAAGTCACTTGTCATGTGCAACCTCTTCTTGGCATCACCTTTTCAAGGATTTGGACATCAACACATGTCATGTTTGGACATGTCATGACACATGCACTTCATCCAGGACAAGAACACTTGCCATGTCACTCCATGTCTTACACTATTAGTTGGCCAAATGAATCCCAAATTGGCGCCCCTTCTTTTTAAGATGTGTAAGTGTGAAGGACTCTCCAAATTGGTGCCCCTCCACTCAAGTAATTCATGCCAAAACAAGAGAAGTCAGCCAAGCATTCTTCTTTGTCACCAACTTCAAAGAGTTCCAAAATATTTGATCACCAAGTGAAGGAGGTTCAATGGTTCTTTATTGTAGGAGTTTTGATCAAACAGGTTCCAAGCTACTTAAGTTCCCAGAATCAAGAGTCACATCAAAACTCTTGAGTCTTCTTCTATCCAGACTGAAGAGTCACTCACCTGTAGAAGCCCACATCATCCAGACTCCAGAGTCCAGCAATCAAAGCCAAGTGATGAGCAATCTTGGCCCTACATCAAGACACCTCATCTTATCTCATCTTGGTGCCCAAATGAGATAAGAGGCCCATGAATTCGTCCACCTTGGAGAGAGGTCTAGATCAGCCCAACAACTAAGAGTCCAGGACACCCAGAAGTAGGATTCCAAGATTTGTAGTCCAAGGGAACACAAGTCTAGTCTTTGTATCCCTTACACTACTGGTTAAGGGTCTATAAATATCCCATCAACCCCCCCTTATATTATTATTATTATTCATCAATAAAGATGACGTTATTCTATCCAATTCCTTTGCTATGTTCATCGTGGGGTGTGAGGCCCTTTCCTTTATTCTACGGAGCATCACGGGATGTGAGGCCCTAGTTATCCTACCTATCCAGTCGACAAGAAATCCTAGCCATCACTTTTAACCCTTCCCTTCCATTTTTTTCCTTCCTTTGCTACTTCCTAACTTGAGTTTTCTTTTTTGAGTATTTGTAGGTGATCTGGAATCAAAATCAAGTATTCTTGCCTCAGAACCGGCATCGCATAAAAGATCGGAGCTCGGGATCGAGATCTTGAAGGCCTGCCACAGAATCTTGAGAGCCCAGCTAGATCTGCATTAGAGAGATGATTCTACGTTGGTAAAACTTAAAACCTATTCCCTTCTCTTTGATCTTTGAATAGTTGATAAGTAGACCCTAGTTTACAGTGATTTCTTAGCCACCAAATCTTGCTTTTCTAGTTACTTTGTAGGTTTACTTGTGGGTAATTAACTACAACTAGTTTACTTTACTGTCTCCTTTGAGTCTTCTTTAAAATTTGGAAAAAAATATAAAAAAACTTAATCTCTATTTTCTTTGCTAATTAGATCTTAATATCAGTAATTTAGTTTTAATTATTGTCCCACATCAGGTGTTAGAAAATGTGTCCTATAGCTAATCATCTAGATTATTGATGGTTGGGTTTTTTATAATGTATACATGAATCATTGATAAAATAAAAGTTATTTTTGGGCAGTTCATCTCTTTTTGCATCTTTCTTTGAACTTTTTTGAGATGAAGTCTTTAGAACTACTTTAATTGAATAAATAAAGATTTATCGAGAGTTCTTAAATATATTCATGGCCAAATGATATGTTGTTACCTAGGATGCAATGTTTATTGAGCATAGGTCATTGTATACCATATGGATTGGTTGTCCTCATAACCAAGGAGTGTGGAGATACTGGTATGGTATGTAGATGAGTGTTAGTGTACATTGCACTAAATGTGTCCAACTCTATTAAATACTTTGCTATCGAGAGTATTTTATAGAAGGATATGGATATAAATATCCCTCTAACCTGAGATCACCTCGATGACTTGCAAGCAACTCATTATACTTAGATACTAGACTACATGGATTTCTAATCCAGTAATACAAGGTTATTGGATGCAGTCAAGTACTTGTTAAGTCAATGTTGAGTCAAGATGGAATTAACCACTCCAAGATGTTGGAGACAATGCTCTACTATTTTCAATTTAGCAAAACCTTGACCAGGATAATCTTTGTAAAGAGTCACAGGATTTAGTAGGTTGAGAGATATTTGGATACATTATTCAAAGATGGTAGTCAACTTTAAAATCATTCTGAGTATTAGGGTCAAAAGGATGAATTATACAAAAACCATATGCCTGGGTTCTTGAATGTTGCTTCATGAATATTTTAGCTATTTAGATGTCAGACACCAATGTTAGATGGTTACATTGATTAGTTTAAAAATTAGTTTCTAGACTACTAACTTAGTATTTGAACCTATGGGATTATACATAATAAAAGTTTCTGACCAATCATGATGGCTGACTAATGATAATAATCATTCAGTGGTAAAATTATAAATAAGCCCTATACAAATATTATAAATTAAAAATTAATTAATTATTAATTTATTATAGGAGGATCAATTAATAATTAGATTGTTAATTGATTCAATTTGATTGAGTAAAAAGAGGTTTAGGTTAAGTCTAATTGAATTTGGTTCAATTAGAATTTACCCGATTAGGTTATTTGATAACCTAATTGCTAAGAGTTTCTACTTATGGTTTGATTTGGACTTGAGCTTAGTTAGTTTCAGATTTAATTAAAATTTAATTAAGCCTAATTGGAATCTAATTGGATTAAGTCCAAGTTGGTTAAATTCATTATAAAAAATCTAGTTTTGGTTCCTAACTAATTTTGGTCAAAGCTTGGTCATACCCTTACCTAGCCCAACTAGTTTTCCTCTATAATTTGTCCATGCCATTTATTTGAATAAATTCATAAGAAATTAATACAAAATATGTTTTCATGTACTTTCTCCATTTTTATCTAATTTGTATTAATTTAGGATGAGTTTTAAATTTAAATGAAAGGAGTTTGACTGGGAATCAAACTCTTTGCCTTATCCTAACTCAATCTTAAACTCTCAAAAACTTATCCATTATTGATGCCATTTTTTTTGAAAAATCCATATAACATGTGTGTTAAAAAAGGGCCCTTTTACTGGTGATTTGAGAAAAAAATTCATGCAATTTTTATTGGATTTTTGATGGGGCATGGAATTATATATAAAGACTAGTCAAACTAGGTGTTTGCTTCCAAATCCCATCCAAAGTCCTGTTAATCCTATCCTAATCTATATACCAGTTTTTTCCAAGAATTGTTCTAGGATTGTGTGACCATAATAGCTTTAAATTAGCATGTAATCTAATAAGAAAGACCATAGGAAAAATAAGAGAGGTGGGTGAGAGTTCTTAATTGGCATGAGAGACCTTCTTGGGTTTTAGGGTTGAAGGAAGAAAAAATGAAGAGAAAAATAATAAAAAGGGGTTTCTTATTTTTGGTTTTCTTCCTCTTAGATATAGACCTCTTCATCCTCTTCTTGTATTTCTTGGTAGGTTCAAGAAAGTCCAAAAAAAAAAATTATTTTTAGCTATCCAATGGCCTTTGCATGGATCTAGCAGTCCGGGAGGTTGATCTTATTGGGACTTCATGTGGATGATTCGTAGAGGCCGGATACCTTGTATGGCTGTGAAGTGATAGGAGAGCCCTTTGATGCGGGACCTAGGATGCATGCAGGTGATTTCTTTTTTTTTTTGTTTTTATGTTTTAATGGATTTATAGATTCCTGAACTCAAACTAAGAATAGATCTAGAGATTTGTATAATGGAAAGAAACTCTAGTATGCAAACATGGATCCTAAATAGTGATAAAGAAGGATCCCGGGATTGAGAAACCTCGGTAGGACTTAGCTCTAAATTAATACCCTACTCAGGAGATTTGGGAGTGCAAACCTTTTGAAATTCTGAGTGCCCGATGTCGAGTTCGCTCACACTCACGGATGCGGCCTGGAAGATCAAGCCCTTGACCCTGTGGATCCGTTGGCTTTCCATCAGATGGTCCTGAAGGCAAGGTAGGCCTACTCCTTTGTCTGTGGTACCAAAAGGACTTGCAAGCAACCTAGAAACGAGTTAGAAAAACAAGGAGTGGGAAAGCAAAGAAACAAGAGAGAGGCGAAGTGAAGGTGGCGGTCAAGAAGGGCTCTTCTTGTTGGGCATCCAGGAGGATCTTCCAGAGGGCGCCCAAGGGGTTGGTGGCTTGCATAGGAAGGGGATATCTAGGGCCTCATACCCCTCGATGCTCGAAAGCGAAGGCATACTCTCTTACACAGTTCCAAGTCAAGAGACAAGGGCTAGGAGGAAGAAAATCTTTGAATTTTTTTTCATTCATCAATAATCATCATTTACAAGAGGGTTAGGGCCATTTTTATAAGCTCCCAAGACCTCATTTGAATTCGAAAAAAAAAAAGGGGTTACAAAGCTTGATTTGAGGATGAATCAAGGGGGCACCTAATTTGAATTTGAAATTTCAATCCAAGGGGCATCCAACTTGACATTTGAAATCCTTTTTTTTTCATGAAACTTGGCATCCAACTTTTGAATTTTGAATCTTTTCATGAAGCTTGGCATCCAACTTTTTCATTTTGAATCTTTTCTTGGTCGACCATGATGCTTGATCTTGGTAGCTTGATTTGAAGAGAGTTGTCTGCTTGAATCCAGGGGAGATTGATGGGCGTTCAACATAGGATTTGAATTTGAACCTTTCATCTTGACTGGGGCACCCAATGCTTGCTTTGAATTTGGTGAAGTGGCACCTCCCTATGCCTTGTGAAATTGATGATCTGGCACTCCATGAGTTGGCACTCCTAGCTTGGCATGGAGAAGAGGTGGCTTGACTCTTCTTCAATTGGGCTTGACTTGATTGCCCACTTTTGGACCCATCTTCAAACTAGCTTGAACCAATCTTCAAATTGACTCGAGTTTGTGAACCAACTTGGTAAATTATAGGACTAATTGACCCTAGCTTGACCAAATTGGTCAAATTACAAGATTAAACCAAAATTGAAACTAACTACATACTGATTACATGACTCGAATGCAAATTACTCAGGCTTAAGTGTCTTAAGCCTTATTACAGGACCCAAAAAGACTAAGAACCCTAATCAGAAATCCATAGAGGGTTAAGGAGCCTCTGTCTAATCCTCGTGCCCACACTAATTCTCCCGGGGTGGGAGGAACTCGACCCTATCGAGTAAGGGTTAATCTGGCTCTGGTATTTTTCAAAAAGATCAGGGTCGAGGCGCTGCAAGTCCTCTCAGGTAATCCACGAATCATCGGACTCCGGCTGGCTTTGCAAATGGACTAGGTAACATTGATAGCCTTTGCCCCAGGTTGTGATAGCTTGATTGTCCAGGACATGCTCGATCCGTTCTCCTCTCTCAGGTAAAACTGAAGGTGGACACTCAGGATCAGGTTCACTCTCAAAGGATAGGTCAGGCCCAAATGGCTTACTGGGTATCGTTGCTAGCTCCCTACACTCAACTAAGTCTGAGATACTGAAAGTTGAGCTAATGCCATAATCCGGGGGTAGCTCAAGCATATAAGCATTAAAGCCAACTCTCCTTATCACTCTAAAGGGGATAGCTCCATGAGCATGTAATTTCTTAACGGTCCATGGTGGGAACCGTTCAGGCCTAAGCCTAATCATTATAGAATCCCCTACTTCAAATTCTTATGCATGCATCCTAGGTCCCACATGCATAAGGAGATTAGCTAAAAATCAATCTAAGAAATAATACATACAAGAAATTGGCTGATTCCCGAAAGCGAGCCAAACTAATTTCTTGTAGTTTCTTAATGGTCTTTGATACCAAACATGATGCAGGACCTAGGATGCATGCAGGTGATTTTTTTTTTTTATGTTTTAATGGATTTACCGATTCTCAAACTCAAGCTAAGAATAGATCTAGAGATTTGTATAATGACAAGAAACTCTATCCTACAAACATGGACACTAAATAGTGATAAAGAAGGACCCTGGGATTGAGAAGCCCTGGTAAGACTTAGCTCTAAATCAATACCCGACTTGGAAGACTAGGGAGCACAAACCTCTCGAAGCTCTGAAGCGCCCGATGCTGAGTTCACTCACACTCACGGATGTGCCCTGGAAGATCAAGCCCTTGACCTCATGGATTTGCTGGCTTTTCGTCAGATGGTCTTGGAGGCAAGGGGGACCGACTCCTTACTTTCTTCTTCAAGGGTCAATCACATCGGCATCCCTACACACCATAGGAAATTTTCTTTGAATGGGATGTGAGGGTCTTGCAGCCCTACTTTTTCCAATGATCGGACAGCCATAGTGAAGCACCCGATCTAAGTACTTAAAGAGAAACTAAGTCCTAACCATGCTCTGATACCAAACATGATGCGGGACTTAGGATGCATGTAGGTGATTTCTTTTTTTTTTTTTGTTTTTATGTTTTAATGGATTTACCTATTCCGGAACTCAACTAAGAATAGATCTAGAGATTTGTATAATGGCAAGAAACTATAGCATGCAAACATGGACCCTAAATAGTGATAAAGAAGGACCCCGGGATTGAGAAAACTCAATAGGACTTAGATCTAAATCAGTATCCTACTCAGGAGATTTGGGAGTGCAAACCTTTTGAAAATCTGAAGCGCCCGATGTCGAGTTCGCTCACACTCATGGATGCGGCTTGGAAGATCAAGCCCTCGACCCTACGGATCCATCGACTTTCTGTCAAATGGTCCCGAAGGCAAGGTAAGCCTACTCCTTTGTCTGTGGTATCAAAAGGACCTGCAAGCAACCTAGAAACGAGTTAGGAAAACAAGAAGGAATGTGAAAGCAAAGAAACAAGAGAGAGGTGAAGTGAAGGTGGTGGTCAAGAAGGGCTCTTCTTGTTAGGCATCCAGAAGGATCTTCCAGAAAGCATCAAGGGGTTGGTGGCTTGCATAGGAAGGGGATATCTGGGGCCTCACACCCCTCAATGCTCGAAAGCGAAGGCATACTCTCTCACAGAGTTCCAAGTCAAGAGACAAGGGCTAGGAGCAAGAAAATCTCTGATTTTTTTTTTTCATTCATTAATAATCATCATTTATAAGAGGGTTAGGGCCATTTTTATAAGCTCCCAAGACCTCATTTGAATTCAAAAAAAAAAAAAAAGGAGTTACAAAGCTTGATTTGAGGATGAATCAAGGGGGCGCCTAATTTGAATTTGAGATTTAAATCCAAGGGGCATTTAACTTGAAATTTGAAATCCTTTTTTTTTTAATGAAGCTTGGCATCCAACTTTTGAATGTTGAATCTTTTCATGAAGTTTGGCATTCAACTTTGAATTTTGAATCTTTTCTTGGCTAACCATGATGCTTGATCTTGGTAGCTTGATTTGCGGAGAGTTGTTTGCTTGAATCCAGGGGAGATTAATGGGCGTTCAACATGGGATTTGAATTTGAACCTTTCATCTTGACTTGGCCGCCCAATGCTTGCTTTGAATTTGGTGAAGTGGCACCTCCCCATGCCTTGTGGCATTGATGACATGGCACTCCATGAGTTGGCACTCCTAGCTTGGCATGGAGAAGAGGTGGCTTGACTCCTCTTCAATTGGGCTTGACTTGATTGCCCACTCTTGGACCCATCTTCAAACTAGCTTGAACCCATCTTTGAATTGACTCGAGTTTGTGAACCAACTTGGTAAATTACAGGACCAATTGACTCTAGCTTGATCAAATTGGTCAAATTACAAGACTAAACCAAAATTGAAACCAACTACATATTGATTACATGACTCGAATGCAAATTACTTAGGCTTAAGTATCTTAAGCCTTATTACAAGACCCAAAAAGACTAAGAACCCTAGTAGAAATCCATAGAGGGTTGAGAAGCCTCTATCTAATCCTAGTGCTCGCACCACCCTTACCAAATGCCATCAGCAATGGAGATCATCAACCTGTGATCAGGTATGAAATTAGATTTTTTATTGTTTATAGATTAGATCTACTGCATGTATTGAATATATCGATGCATGCTAATTTTATTTTCAACTACATATCATATTATGATCCTACTTAGGATTTATTAGAATTATTCTAAATGAATGTTTTCTAGTAAAATAGTTTTAAAATAGATATATTTTCACGATGAATTATATAAAAAAAACCATGCATGAAATCCTAGGTATTTTTTCAACAATGGAGGTTATTGGCATTGGCCGAGGTGACATGCTCTAGAAGAGTTGGGAGTGCCCTTGCTTGTTGGTACTCATGCCTTGAGTGATGGAAGCAATTGTCTTCATCAGTGCTTTCCATCCCTCAATTGTCTATCTGTGCCTCTCTTATCTTCTTATCCCTTTGATGAAACTGATTCTTCAATGGCCTTCCAATAATTTCATTCCTCCTCCTCTTATCAAGTGAGAAGTCAACCACTCTGAGGGTGGGTTCTCCTCTACTTGTTCTAGCCGGTCCACTAGCTTTTGTGACTTCTTCGTTTGGAGTTTTCATAGCATGATATGTAGATGTAGAATTTTCATGTTAAATATAATCTTAATATGAGTAACTACTTTGGATTGGGTTGATCACCATTGCCATCTGGTCATAGAACAAAAGTAGGGTTTAAAGACCCTCTCTTCCCATTTAATGAGATTATGGTTATATCCAATGAACAAGCGAGGTGAAAAGAAAATTATTGAAATTATTTTAATAATTAGATCTAGTTTTCAATAATTTAATCTTTGTTAATTTGCTATTTTTGATCTAAAATTAATATATTAGGGTTTGTTTTTATATTAGAACTTGAAACAAAATTAATTTCAACATAAGACTATATCATAGAATTGAGATCTAAAAAGTATTTAACATATATATGATGCATATAAATTGTTTAGATCTAAATTTTAGCAAACTTAATCTTGATTAATTACTGGAATTAAAAGGTATAAGATTATATTTAGAATTGTGAATTAAAGATCTAATCATGTTTCATAAATCATGGGCTTTAGGTAAGCTTGAATCAAGTCAAATAACCGGGTTAGACCTAGGATTAGAATTTAGAATAATATGAACCTAATAGAGAATTGGATTTAATCTAACCAAAAGTTGATTAGGATTAGATCAAGTTTTTCTCTAGATCAAATCTATAGTGATAGATTGATCAAGGCCACATTATAATAAATGGACTTGATTATGGTTTAGTGGTCACACCTGAGTTCTTAGACTAGTCTAATCAAATATGATGAACAAATTGGTATCTAAGGAAAGTATGGCATTTTGATCATGGTCATTAATTGGGACTATCTCTTACCTAGCAAACTTGTTTGGTATCTAAGGAAAGAGGTTAATGGCAGAACCCTTCCATTGATCTCACATACCTGGACAATATGGTCAATCAAAATTTGAATAGATAGCTCATTGATTTGAGTTAACCCATGCTAATAAGGAAGATCAGTTTAACTGATATAGGTGCCCTTGTACTAATGTGATTTGACTATTGATGAAGTCGGTGGGAGGATTGTTGATTAGTCTATGTCCCCATCCTTTTCTCTAAGTAAATCCTCTAAAATTATTAGGTCCTTTAAGTGACAAAATTATGAAGATAATTGAGTCATGGTCTCCCATTAAGAGAGTGATAATGAGTCAAATAGTTAATATGACCACTAGAGGTTCAAAGACCTAGTACTTATCTAGCTATTGGAATTATTATTCCTATTATGATGGCTTAGTCCTTTCTAGACGATGGTTAGGTTGGCTAGCCAAAGTTGAGCTTTAGCATCATTAGCTAGAAGCACTCAGTCTTGTTATATTAATAGTTGGACCTAACCAGGACTTCCAGTGGTAGCCCAAAGGGCTTATTGATTAGTACCTGGGATGAAATCATTACTAGAAATCTTTTAGAAAAATAATTGGTTAAGAACCTACCTTTAGATGCATATAGGTGAGCTGACCAAAGTTTGGTTTGTGTGCAGTCTATTGGATTCTGGTACAAGCTAAGGAATTTGCACAATTCCTCAAATTGGAGGTAAAGGCTATCAATTTAATCAAAAATAGTGAAAGAACTTTTAGACTAAAGTCCAAGTCTTTAGGATTAAATGTTTCATGTACTAATTAGATCTTGTTCTCCTTTTAAATTAATATGGCCACCACTTTATCACTCCATTCATTACTAGACAATGAAAAATTAATGGGACCTAATTTTGATAGTTAGTATCGAAAGCTAAAAATAGTTATGGCGCATGAATGGATTTTGTATGTGTTGACAGATCTGGCACCTGAGGAGACTGCTCAAAATGCTCATGGTGCAGTCCGAGACAGTTATTAGAAGTGGTTCAGTGACTGAACCATGGTCTGTTGTATTATACGGGCATCCATGAATGATGAATTGAATCGCAAGTTAGAGGATGCTTAGCCGGAGGATATACTTCAACAGTTGAAAGAATCCTTCGACACTCTCGACGATGTTGAAAGGTACAAAATGTCTTGTTCCATTTTTAACACAAGGATGAGGGAAGGAGCCTAGGTCACAGATCATATATTGCATATGATCAAACTGATTGAGTGCCTTGGCAAACTTGGATTCTCTCTACATGAACAGTTGGGAAAGGATGCGATCCTTAATAATTTGTCGAAATCCTACATTGACTTCCTTGATCATTATAAAATGACAAGGCTTGTAGTAAACTATCATGGTCTATTGGAGTTACTACAGACCTATGAGAAAAATCATCAGCTCCATAAGAGATTGGTGATTGTAGTGGGAGGATCGACAAGGCATCGTCCCTTTAAAAAGGGGAAGAAAAAGAATAAGAAAAATATGCAAAGACTCTAGCAACTAAGCCAGGTTAGACCAAAGAGTTGAAAGCTGACCAGACTCAAGCTGAATACTTCTACTATAAGAAGCAAGGGTACTAGAAGAGGAATTGTCCTCTTTACATTGCCTCGCTAGACCCGAACAAGCTAAGGAAGAAAAGAACTAGCAAGGCATTGTTGGACAAGGTACTCATACGATAACACCTTATAATTTTTCTATTTGTGATAATATTAGATACCAAAAGCTCTATTAATATTTGCAATTCAATGTAGGGACTTCAAGTTAGTAGAAGATTCGAAAATTGCAAGATATTCATGAACATTGAAGATAGAAGATCTGTTCCAGTTCTAGCTTTAGGAATACTCAAGCTTGTTTTTGATTTTAGTATCATTATCTTAGGTGATTATCACTATTATCATACTTTTTTGATGAATGTAGTTTTTGTAGGCCTTTTGGCCAAAAATCATGATCATTTATCAATAAAAGATAGTTATTGTGATATTATTTTGAATGGTGTTTCTATAATGCAGGGACAATTAAAGAATGACATTTATATTTTGTCATAGCCTGTGAATGTAATGTATATGTCTAATAAATGCCCTATAATTGAAAATGTGTCTAATATCTACATTTGGCATTATAGGCTAGGTCGTATTAACAAGTAAAGGATGAATAGGTTATCCAAAGAGGGAATCCTAGAGGCCAATGTGGTGAGGACACCAGGGCCCGAAAATATCGACAGGTTGAACCCACATCATTATGGATCACCTATGAATGAAACCCTAGACCCAACCCTTTTATTTATGTAAATAATTTATTTTAATTTATGTTATTTTGGGTTAGTTAGGGTTAGCCCCTGTTACCAACTGAAATTAGGATTTTATTTATTTAGCCTTTTGGGCTAAGCCCCTTTTACCAAGTTGAATAACTTATTTACATGTCTTGTCTTATGATTGCCTTTTGATCAAATTGGGTTCCAATTGATCAAGTAGGGCTTTAATTATTTATTGAGTCCTGTAAAACAATTGGTTATCGAGTCCTGTATTACAAGGGAAACCCAATTGTGAGACCCATGTGCTAGCTCAAGACAAGCCCATGTGACTCTATGTGCTAGCACAAGTTCTTGCCATATGCTAGCCTATTTTGGTGTCACCTTTGCATGGTTTCAGGACAACTACTGCCACATCACCAAGGGGACAATAACACATGGCCTGTCACTTGAATTTGGACATGCTATACAAGTCAAGACAACACCACATGGTCGGCCCATAAGAAAATTATTTGGTGCCTCATATTTTAAGAGGAGTAAAGCAGAAGGAGTCTGCTTCATCTAGCACCCTCTTCCCCTCTCTTGTCGCCTACTTCCAAGATGCCCCATCCAAGAAACAAGGAGGTTAAAGTTTAAACAAGAAAGAGTCTATGGGAAGGAGCTCTCTTCATTTAAATTTCAAATAGGATTCCAAATTTCAAATATGATTCCACGCCAGATGAAATCATGCCCAAGGAGAAGTGCACCATCTGCTTTTGTTTCTTCATGCTAATTCCAAGTTGCCATCCCATTTGAAGAGTTCCAAGGAATTTAAACTTCAAATGAAAGCCTTCATCTAATCTTCATTCAAATTCAAGAGGACTTATCCATCATCCAAACTCCATTCAAATTCCTTTAGCCAACCAAGGGAGTCCCATTTCAGATAGCACGGTGATTTAGAAGGAATTTGTGCCAAGAAGGAATTTATAACAACTTAAGAATGAAATTAGCGCCTTGCTCCAGAGAGTTGTCGCCCAATTCAGGATCAAGCCATTCAAAATTCAAGCTCAAGGAGAAGTCCAAGATTGCAAGGAAGTTTTAAATTCAAAAATGTAATTGAGTCCTATTGTACTTCTTGTAGGGAATAATCCTATAAATAGGACCCTGTATCCCTTGTAAAGATGATGAATATTTGATGAAATAAAATGAAACTCTGCCGAGTTCTTCTCCCAATTCCTTTCTAGCTGTGACAGCTGATAGGTGCTAGGTGTGACGCCTAGAACACTTGGATGCGACGTCCAAGTTCTACCGGGGTGCGACACCCTATTTATCCATCCAATCCCTCCATCAGATCTGATCCCTAAGTCTCTTCAAGGCCTTCATCCAATGCTTTGAAGAGATCCTAGAAGCTAACCAAAGAAGAAGATCCCCGGGAGAACCAACAACCCTGGTGCCAGCCTTCCTTCTAGCTTTTGATTTCCAACATTTAATTGCTATTTTTGGTATTTTTTGGCAGATTCTCTTGAGATCCGACTCTGAAGATCGGCGTCCATGCTTTGGAATCAGTTCAATCGAAATCCGGATGTCAGGAGCGATCAGTTTGGAGTCCAATTCTTCAACCCTAGAGTGTAGTGATCCAGATCTTCATCAGAGGAGGCTTCTAAGCATATCGGTAACTCAAGATCCCTTTCCCTTCCTCTAGATCTGATGTTAGAAAGTAGGAACCTAATCTAGGATGGTTTCTTAATCACCGTGATCCATCTAATTAATTATTTTATTAGGTATGCATGCAGGTGATGTAATCCAGTATTTAGTTGCTTGCTATAGATTCTTTTAACATATTATTTAATAGGCTGTTAGGTTAATGAATATTTGCTCTTGATTAACATAAAATTTAAATCAACCTTTAGTACTGCATCGCATCCGTGTCCCGCGTCACAATGATTTTGAATCATTGTCGACCTGTGAATCCTATCTTCTTGGAGAGAAGACTAAGTCACCTTTTACTAGAAAGGGTGAAAGGGACACTCGGGTTCTAAGTCTAATACGTATTGATGTTGTGGACACATAAATACTTTAGCCATAAGTGGATATCAATACTTCATTATGTTTACTGATGACCTATCGAGGTATGGGTATGTCTACTTGATGAGACATAAGTCAGAGTTGTTTGAGATTTTCAAATGATTTCATAATGAAGTAGAGAAACAAACTGGTAAGTATATTAGAATCCTTTGATTTGATCAAGGAGATGAATATCTTACTAGTAAATTTATGATATATTTGGAAGACAATGCGATTCTCTCAAAATGGACTCCTTCCGGGATACCCTAGCATAATGGAGTGTCTGAAAAGAGGAATCAAATCCTGTTGACATGGTTTGATCTATGGTGGGGTTTGCGAGTTTGCCTATCTTTTTCTAAGAATATGCATTAGAGTTGGCTTGTTATATTCTAAATAAAGTTCCTAACAACTTTATAGATAAAACTCTATATAAAATATGGACAGAGCATAAGCTAGTACTATACACCTTAGGGTCTAGGAATGTCCAACTTATGTCAAACACTTAAAGATAGCCAAGCTTGGGCCTAGGTCTAATAGGTGTACATTTATAGGGTACCCGAAGGAAACTAACGGTCATTTTTTCTACCATACTAATGAACACAAAGTGTTTGTTAGTAGTAAGGCAGTCCTTTTAGAAAAGAAGTTTCTTACAGAAGGAACTAATACCTCTAAGGTTGAACATGAAGATATTTGACACGTAAAAGAACTGACACCATCAATTAAGCCTGAAAAACTAGATTTGATTAAATCAAACCTGAAGCCTATTAGAAAAGCACCATTAGGAGATCTAGTAGGGTACCACATCAACTAGATAGATACTATGAATTCTTGGTCCGAGATGGTGATCCTATTGAACTTGATGAAAATAATAAGGATGTATGTGCTGACTTTGATAAATGGCTAGAAGCCATGAATTTTGAAATAGAATTCATGAAAGTCAATGATGTATATGATAAGTCTAACAATTATCTCAATTTAACCATTAAAGTAAGTATTAATTAATTAGTATTTAGTAAGAATTGATAATTTTTATTAGTATTTTAGAGAAACAAAATCCATAGATGGAAAGAGCTCAATTTTTAAAGTCCAATGGCTCAAATGGCACATAAATTGGAGTTCAGAAGAGCTCAAAATTGAATTTTGAAAATTAATAAAAAAAGTGCACATATTTTAAAGCGGCCGGTCCACCATGGACCGATCGCTTGGTCTATGGGAGCCCAAACGGTCCACCGACAGCCAATACTACCAATCCACAACCCAATCCCGTGGACCACAAGCTTCATTTCACGCCGCTCGGCCACCAGAGACACCCCTCATCATCGCCCATTGCCGGAGAGGTTGCCAATGAGCCCACCATGGCCGTCAACACCATAAGGAGACCCATTTTTGGATCGGCCATGGTCATTCACCGATTCCTCTTCTTCCTCCATCCATCGCCACCTCTCGTCGTTGATCAGACATTTGGCATCAGCAAAGAGGCCACCGAGCGCCCCTCTCATCACTGGCCATCTCCTTGAGTTGCCGACCAACACCATACCACCGATCATCATCCTCCTCCCCCCAGCTACCACCATCTTCATCCTTGTAGCCTCCCACTCATCCTCCGCCACTGCCCATCACTGCCTATGTCCGGTGGGGATGCCGAGAACCTGCCACTAGCCGAAAAAGCCATGATCCGGCCATTCCCCAAGCCCTATCCCCTTCGTCCTCTATTTAGCCACTGTCACTGCCATCACCCTGTGACAGCACTCTTCCCATCTCCTTGCCATCGTGTCAACGCCGCTATCCACCGCTCCCACCATCGTTAACACCACCATGCTGGATCAGGAGAGGAGTCCAATTCTAGCTAGGAGAAGAGTCCGAGTCCTATGGATCTAGGATTCGAAGATTCAAAGTCCGGATCAGACTCTGGGTAGCTAGAGAGGGAAGAACAACATCAATCATCCATCACGACACACATCGGACGACCCAAAATTTTTCTAGTGATATTCAGTCAATCTGGAGCCCGATTGAGTCCGAATTTGATTAGGATGAAGCCCTCGACAAGCTCCATTTAAAGGACCCTTGGGTTATAATAGAAGGCATCTTGGAGAGAGAAGTATGGTGTAGGGTAGGAGGTCCAGTTTTGGGTTGCAGGTTGGCCTCTAAGAGTGAGGCTTCTTAGAAGAGAAGCAGAAGGCATCTTGGAGAGAGAAGTATGGTGTAGGGTAGGAGGTCCAGTTTTGGGTTGCAGGTTGGCCTATAAGAGTGAGGCTTCTTAGAGGAGAAGCTGTGTCATCTATGCCATCTCTTCACCTACGCCGATCTTTTGATCAAGATCTAAGGAGGAAGAAGAAGAGGAAGCCCAGTTCGCTCCACAGAGTATGAAGGAAGAAGGGGATGTGACATCAACCGACTTCCTGACAAGGCTACACCAATCGACTTTGGAGTCTTTGTTCCCACTTTCTTAGATCTTTAATTATTATTTTTAATGCTTTGTAAATTTTTATTTTAATCAATGCAAAATTTATTTTCAATTAAATCCCAATCTTTTACTTTCCTTGTAAGTAGATGCTAAGATCCGACTAGCAGATCGAACGTATCAAGTTTCACTTTTCTTTTGCATGTTTAAATTTTATTCTCCCAACTTCAAAATATTTTTCTTTATTTTATAAAAATCAAGGATTTCAAAACTCTCCCAAGAACTGCCATCTTCGTGGATTCGACCCGACTCATCCTATCTACCTATTTTTTATTTGTTAGAAGTTAGTTATTAAACTGATAGCCACGGTGCCTTAACGACAACATCGCAGCCTATCAAATTTTTGGCATCATTGTTGGGGAAGGCATGAACATTAACGTGTTTGATTTCTTATAAATTCAAGTATACTAATTTTTTTTCTTATTTTTTATGCAGAAAAAAACCAACAAAAAGGAAAAAAGGAAAACAAAGGTGAGAAAGAAATTTTTGCAATTCTGGCGAGATCAATCCTAACCCTAGATTACTTTCCTTTTTTCTTTCTTAGCTGCTTCTAATTAATTTTTGCCTTTTCATATTTACCAATTATTATTTTTATTTCAAATTAACATACAAACAAAATTCTTTTTAGTTTCTTCTTTTTATTAGTTTTTTTTTTTCTTTCAAACTAACAAAACAATTTTTTTTTAGTTTCTTCCTTTTTTAAAAATAATTATAAAAAAAATTACTTAACTTTTCAATTAATTATCTTAAATAATTATTTATATTAAATACTAATTTGATTTCTTACCTTAATTACAAAACCCATAGTTTCTTTATTTGCTTAATCTAATTTTAGTTTTTTTTTGTCTCACACCTAAATATCCAAGATTAAAAGCTACCTTTTATTTTTTTTGCTGGAAATAACATAATATAAAAAAAAAACACAAACACCTTATAACACGTAACTAAAATAGAATAACTAACTAAAACTTAAAAGCCTACTATTTGTTTGGAACACCTTCTTGTTTTTCATTTCATATTTTCATAAACTATCTTAAGGACATTAACCCATAAACAAGATAAGGTGGAGAGTTGATAACCCTTCCTTGGCCCACAAACCACTATCCTATATCTTGCATTGACCCAAGCCTTTAATTAAAATTAATTAGACGTCAGCCCCTAAGGAACTCGAGCTCAATAGGACAAGGCATCCAACGAGTTGGACCGAGCCAGGATTGGCTGATTAACTGATGTCTAGGAAAGGGATTTAAGGATGATGTAGCCCTGAAGAAAGGTGATTTTTATTTGGTTCTGTTGACTGACTTGGCCAATTTTAATTGGTGTCTAAGGAAAGCAACGGGGGCACCCCCACCAGTCTTACCCTTACCTGGCCAGTTGATTAGTAAATTTCTGACTTGGAGGGCTCCAAGGTTGACTTGGCAGTTAGGAGCTATCTAGAATTAGGAAACCCTAGGATAGAGAGTCCATGTATACTAACTTGCTTGTAAATAACACCAAACCCTAACTCTTCTTCTCTCTCTTATCTCTAGGACTCCTTAGGCCCTCTTCTTTAGAACTTCTTCTTCATCTCACCACTCCTCTTAAAATAATAATAATAATAATAAATAAATAAATATATAAATAAATAAGGATTGCTCTGATCCAAACCTTTGATTGCATATCCTAATGATCAGTACAATTCGATAGACTGAATCAGTGCCAGGAAAATGAATCCTTATAGTAGAATACCCTTTCTCTCGGCACACCAAATTCATTCGAGCCCCACCCACTTTGAGAGTGAGTGCCCTACCGGGTACCAATCTCTTGAGTTTAGGTATGATCGAGTTTATTAGGATCAAACCTAAATGACCTACAACCCAAGAGATAATCTATACTATAATGCCTATAATTCAGGTTGGGGGGCTCAACCAGATTTTTTGTGGCAACCATACCTAGTGGTTATCCCGGCTATCCAAGGATCTATGTTTATAGAGGAATCCTATTATGATCATCCCTATCCCCATTATCAACCTTCTCTAATTAATTATAGCCCATCATTTGAAGAGAAGGTCGGCAAGCAACATACCCACCTCCCCTATAGACCAACCTAAATGTCGATATGTTTGCTCAATTTCAACAAATGATTATAGCCCAACAGTAATCTATCGATAGGCTCATGAGTCAAACTGATCAACAATTGATTGAGCTTAATAGAGAGGAGGGAGATGAATTGCCTAGTCAACCCGAGAGTAACCTAGAGAGACCATACCTAGCTCAAAACTTTAATGATCTTCTAGCTTTTCATGAACAATCAACTCGACTCCCAGGAATGAACTAGTCTTAGAACAACTTTGTACAACCATAAAGACCAACATAGATAATTTAGCTAAGGCAAAAAAATATATGGAGACATTAAGCTTGTGTGACGAACTAATTCCATCATTATCCCACTCATCTATTGCCCCATTCCATAGTACCCTAGAATCATTTATGCCTTTTAATGGGATGGGAGAACAAATTGATGTAATGATGGAATTGGTTGAGACTTTCCAAGACCTACAAATGCATGACTCAATAGAGGAAGCCACCCCCACAATTCTTCTCCAGGATTTGTTAGATCCATATCTGGCTCAGTTAAGGGTAGATGATTTTAATGTAGATGGGTACAATACTAAAGTGAATAATCTAATACAAATATCCTACTTTGAATCCACCCCACTTTTAATTGATGAACTATAAGAGCCATCACCTAGCCCACCAATAGCTTTCTTGTTAGAATCACCACCTGAACTAGAATTAAAATCACTTCTTGATGCACCCATTGAAATTCTTCTAGTGAACCTTACCCAAGAAGCCCAACTCAATGGTGTTCTAAAAACCCATAAAGAAGCTATCGGGTGGGATATTACTGAAATGAGGGATCAAGATCTTAAAAATTTTCTAGTTGATTTCTCCATTTTCAACATCGATTTTGAGAACTACTTCCAAAACCTTTCCATGATATTAAAATAATGTATGGAGATAGGTCTAATACTAATCTAGAAAAGGTGCCCAAATTTAAAATGGGAAGGGATATTGACTAAACACATCATGCCCAAGAAGGGGAGTAGGGTAGACCAACCCATAATTGAAGATATTTTTAAACTACACGTTCAATCTCGGCCCAACAAACACAATCCCTTTCTAAGTACAGTAAGAACTCTAATCATATTTTAAAATTATGGAACAACATGCTTGCCCAGTGTACCTTACCGATTCGGGCTAATCGTCATAGAGTATTCTATGAACGATTTTCTGCTATGATGATAAGGCCTCCTAATTAGTCCTGTCATTTTGATATTATGAAGGATATAATAAAGTTGATTATCTATTAGGCTCTCTTATAATGTCTGGCTAAAGATGTTAAACTTAGTGCTTGTTAGGAGGCAACCCAATATTTATACCCTTACAAATAAAATATAAATAATCAACAAAAAAAATTCCAATCCAAGTGACTATTGCAGCCTTCATCTTGTTGATAAGCTCCTCTTCTCAGGTAATCTCTATCCCTATATATTCCTCTTCTCAGGTAATCTCTATCCCTATATATTCTCTTTGTTCTTATGGTTTGAATTTATTTCTTGAATTGGTTTATACCATTAGGGACAATGATATTTAAGTTGGGGGGTAGGGATAAACTTTTCAAACTTTTGAAAAAAAATTTGAAAACTATTTTGAAAAGCTCAATTTTTTTTTTTGAAAAAAGTTATAATTATGTGCCATGAAAATTCTTGAGCTAAATAGACTAGGAAGAGGATAATAGAGTTAGAAAGCCTATACTAATGACTGCAGTGAGTCAAGAAGTAGACTAGCTAGTCATACTTTTAGCAGCCTACTTAGGTCATCCAAAGGCTATTAGCACTTCCATCGCACATGCACACTGATGAAGTAAAGTAGGTATTAGTTATAAGGTCAATCAAGGATTCAATTATTATTGAAAGATTGGTTATTAATATACACCCCTCCTATTTAACTTGAATTTGAGGAAAGAGCTACCTACCTAAAAAGAAAGTCAAAAAAGAAAAAAAAATAATAATTAAAAAAAGGAGGCAAGTTCTAAACATTGGTTTTTCATTGAGTAATCGAGCACCTTCGTCTAAGTAAGCATTATTGTTCATGTCAAAAAGTGGGCAGTGTGAAGACATCACCAACAAAAAAAAATTAGGTGGTGTGAAAGCTACCTCAGTCATGTGCTTAAATTAGGGGGTGTATAGAAAATTAACTAGAAGTAGGTGTTGAGCGAAGATATGATTATCCTTTATAATATAGCACTGAAATAGTAAATCAGCCATCACAAACATAAGTGCTGTAAATCTTTGGATGAATTCTAGGGAAGTTTCTAATAATTCTGACTGCAAAATTTACTTTGAAAGCATAATACCTAGTTAGCAATGCTGGCTAATTTCTTTTGACCTTAAACTGATGGGAACCTGAGAGTCTAGTATATTTTATTTTGAGTCCTGTGGTCCATTTGATTCCATTGAGTCCCGTGATTAAGATTGAGTCCTGTGATCAATTGAGTCAATTGAGTCCACTTAGTCAATTGAGTCAATTGAGTCCATTTAGTCCATTGGGTTCAGTCCTTTTGTGTTTCAGTCCAGTCCAGTGAGTCTTGTAATTTTGATTTTCATTCAAGTCAAGATCCAAGAGGAGAGTCACTAGACCAAGAGATTCACGAGTCCCCCCACCAGAGTAGAGCTTCATGCACCTGGGCCTCTACTCAAGCCCCCCCAACAGTGGTGCCCCAAGTTCTCCGGTGCTTGGGCCCATTCATGTCGCCAAGCACATCAAGTTAGGCGGCCCCTTCTAGCCCAAAGTCAGATGGCGTCCTTCCTAGCCTAGCACCCCAGTCCAAAGTCCAAGAACGTTGGCACCCCAGATCGGCCCAAGCCCATGGAGTTGCTACCCAAGCCCAAGAGGAGCTTTCTTGGCCCTCAAGTTTTGGAATCCCAGTCTATTAGGGAGTCCAGGGACCTGGGTGAATCTATAAATACCCACCCCTCCCCCTTGTAATAAATAACTTTTGATGAATGAAAATTGACTTTACTCTTTAATTACCTTTTTCTTTAAGAACATCGATCTCCATGAGGGAGTGGGTGTGAGGCCCAAACAAAACCCTAGTTTTCCTTTAAACCCTAGCCGCCCCCTTCTCATTTCCTCCAAGCAAGCCCTAGTGATAGGGACCTGAGACCTGAGAGTCTAGTATATTTTATTTTGAGTCTCGTAGTCCATTTGAGTCCATTGAGTCCCGTAATAAAGATTGAGTCCTGTGATTAATTGAGTCAATTCAGTCCACTTAGTCAATTGAGTCCATTTAGTCCATTGGGTTGAGTCCTTTTGTGTTTCAGTCTAGTCTAGTGAGTCTTGTAATTTTGATTTTCATTCAAGTCAAGATCCAAGAGAAGAGTCACCAGACCAAGAGATTCACCAAGCCCCCACCAGAGCAGAGCTTCATGCACCTGGGCCTTTACTCAAGCCCCCCAAATAGTGGCACCCCAAGTTCCACAGCACCTGGGCCCTTTCATGCCGCCAAGCACATCAGGTTACCTTCTAGCCCAAAGTTAGATGGCGACTCCCCAACCCAGCGCCCCAGTCCAAAGTCCAAGAATGTTGGCACCCCAGATCAGCCAAATCCCATGGAGTTGCTATCCAAGCACAAGAGGAGCTCTCTTGGCCCTCAAGTTTTGTAATCCCAGTCTGTCAGGGAGTCCAAGGACCTGGGTAAATCGATAAATACCCACCCCTCCCCCTTGTAATAAATAACTTTTGATGAATGAAAATTGACTTTCCTCTTTAATTGCCTTTTTCTCAACCCTCTGTGGATTAGTTAGTAGTGTTTGAGTCTATTTGTAATAAGGGCTTAGTTTATTTGAGTTGTCATTTTATTATATGAGTCCTGTACCAATCAGCTCATGTTGAGCTAGTCTTCTTCCTGAGTCCTGTACATGTCAGTCCAAGTATAGTGAAGACATGTCGCCCAAGTACATGAGAACACCAAGCTAGTCCAAGTGAAGACCAACCCAACTAGAAGCTATGAAGACCATGGAAGGCCTAGGAGAAGAAATCAGGAGCCCAAGAGATAAATCAGAAGCCCTGGAGTCTTGGACCGTAGCCTGAAGCAAAATGGGCCATCCGAGGCCTAGGAGGGGAACCAAGGGGTGCCAAGCCTTTTGCTTCACCACCCCTTGGTCGGCCACTAGGGTCACCTCCCTTGGCCGACCAAGTCAAGAGAGAGGAGGAGAGATTTGAGGGATTTTTCAACCTAAACCTACCATGTATTCTAGCTAGGATTTGGGTGGGATTAAAACTCCTAGGTAATGTCTATTGTAACCTTAATTGGGGGCCAAGTTTAAGAGTCTATTTAAGAGACTCTATTCTCTTGTATCAAGGCACTTTTATTCATGAAATATAACTGAGTTTCTTTCAATTGCTGTGTGCTACCTGCTGTGTGCTAAGAGGAATCTGTGTGAGCCCCTCCTTCTTCCTGGTGTCCTGCGCCTAGTCTCTAGCCACCATCCATCTCTCCAAGCCCTGGCCGCCCACCCTCAAACCATCTTTCTCCTTGATATTTTTTAATTAATCCTCCATCCTTGATTTGTTTTCTAACCCCTGAAAGGCTGTTTGCAGGTCCCTTGACTTCTACGAATCCAACGACTCCAGCCGGGTAGCAATCGGATCACCAGATAGAAAGCCGAGAATCCGTGGGTCTCCGGCTTGATTTTCCAGGCTGCATCCAGAAGCGAGAGCGATCCCTTCACTTACGATCTGCACCAAGCATATCAACCATTGTCAGGTACACCCCCTCTACTTGCCAATCACTTTATTGTAGATGAACTAGCCCAACCTAGACTTCTCAGCCTCGGCGATCCACTTTTTTTATTGCTTCTAGGTCCTATCTTGCATTCTTTAGTTTTTTATCTTGCATAGTTTACCTTACTTAGGTTCTTGGTTTGTTCTTCAGGAATTAGATTCACAACTTAACCAAAAAAACACAAAAATATATTTGCATGCAATTTTAGTTCCTCATCATTTGGTATCAGAGCCTGTTTTAGGCTCAATTCTCTTTGGATATTCGGATCAGGTGCTTCACCATGGCCGTCTGGTCATAGGAGACTAGTAGGGCTGCAAGACCCTCTCTTCCCAATCTACAGGATCTTCTATGGCATTAGGGGTGCCGTGGTGAATTGACCCCTGAAGAAGAACACAAAGAGTTCCATTAGGGTTTTTGAATTCCCAGCCTTCTCAGTACATCCCCTGTTGTTTCAATTTTTTCTGCCTGCATAGAATTAAAAAAATCTGAAATTTGTTTTGCTGAATTCCTTATAATTGAAATTAATTTTTAAAATTTTCTTAGGAATTATTTCGGTCTGTGGATTTTCTCCCAGTCAAAATACTGTCTGAGAATAGTTCTGCTCTATTTTGGTAGCAAAGCTGATTTTAAAAAGTTGAGGGTTCTTTTAGTATAATTTTTGAATATCTTTAATTTTGGCATGTTTCCTACATATTAGATCATAATCCACAAATTATCTTTCTATTTAAGAAAATTCCAAAACAAAAAAAAATTTACTTATGCTCCTAAAACACCAAAAATAGCTAAACCCTAATTTGCGTTTTCATCTGCCTGCCATCATTGCATAAAATACTTTAAGGGAACTTTCTATATCCAAGATAAGGGAAGGAGGTCATTGCCTTTCCTCAGCCCAAAACCACCATCCTTGCATTCTGTCCCAAACCTAACTTAAAATTAACTAGACTTAATTTGCACTAGTGGGCTGGGACACCCATCGATCGGGTTTAATCATTGTGGGATGACTAGTGCATCCAATTTATTTTCTATTACTAGAAACTAGGTCTAGGCAAGAGGTACAGTGTTAAATGACCTAAGTGGATTGGTGGTTCCTTAATTGGGTCCCTGTGAGAGCAGGGGGCCATCCCACCTCTTACCTGGCCAGATTGATGGACTAGGATTTGAGTTATGTGTAAGTTGAGTCAACCCATTCTGATTGGGCTCTAGGTCTAGGTAGTTGTAGTCGAGTCAGTGTTGAGCCTTGCATGAGCACTAGATTAGGAGCATCATATCACCCACCATCCCCACCTTTAGCTGAATCCTTGGACAATCTTGAAGCCTAGATTAAAGCCCTTACTGAACAGCTAACCCAATCCCTTGCCCAGGTAACTACCCAGATGACTCAGTTGACCCAGTCCAATACACGAACCCACAATAGACTTGACCACTTAGTTAATAGGTTTGATTAGGTAGAAGACCGTATAAGGACCTTAGAGAGAACCCATGGGTCACAACTTGAACCATATCTTGATTCACCTCCCCATCCTAGGAGAACCCCTCGCTGTGATCCTTACTATGAGGCTAAACCTAGGAGGACCCCAAATCTTGATCCCTACTTTGAGGCTGAACCTAGGAGAGCCCATCGTCATGACCTAGCCCCAGAGGTTTGTCCAAGGAGACCTAATCAGGACTTCATAGACTTGGAGGATAGAGCCTATAAGAATATAAGGTTAAAAGCCCCCACTTATGATGGTTGTCATGATCCTAAGGTTTATATAAATTGAGAGGGAGAGGTTGACCAGTACTTTGAGTGGTACGATATGTCCGAGGAGTGTAAGTTTAGGTTTGCCAAGCTTAAGTTGGTCTGCGAGGCCAGGTTATATTGGGCGAGTATTAAGATAACACTTAGACATGGAGATCATGATCCCATAGTCACCTGGAGGGCCATGAAGGCTAAGCTTAAAGAGAAATATGTTCCTACATCATATCGTTATGGTTTATTAGATCAGTGGCAGTAATTGAATCAGGGTAGCAAGAGTGTAGATGAGTATATCACAAAATTTGATGAGTATTCCATGCGATGTGACTTAAATGAGGCTGAGGATGTTGTCCTGTCTAGGTTTAGGGCTGGCCTGAGAGATGACATTAAGAGGGAGCTCTACATGAGAGAGGTTATGGAGCTAGACCATGCCTACTAGATTGCTAGGGATTACGAGCTTTTCAAGAGAGGGCCCATTTACTGTAAACCCAAGCCCACTAGATACCCTAGTCAATACCCAGGAGCTAGCTAGTCCCACCAGAGTCGACCCAACCCTAGCTGACCTAATCAGAGTCGACCTAATCTGAGTCATCCTAACCCGAGTTGACCCCAGCCTAGTACTCCTTTGACTTGTAGAGATGATAGAGGTAAATCTATAGAGGGCCATAGGAGTCCCAATCCCTAGAAGACCTGATTTAAATGTCAAAAACCATGCCACTTTGCTAGCCAGTGCCTAGTTAGTGCCCAACACTTGGTGAGCTAGAAAAAGAAGAGCCTGAACCCATAGCTGAACCTGAGGGAGAAATCTATGAGGATGATGACTAGTTGTTAGATGAGTACGAAGGAGAGGAAGAGGAACCTGAGTCTGAGAACCTTTTAGGAGTGGTTAGGTGCATCTTGACCCAAACCCAAGTGAAGGAAGATTGGCCTAGGACTAACATCCTACAAACCTTTGTTAAGGTAGGGGGTAAGGTGTTTAAGATCATCATAGACAGTGGGAGTTGTGTCAATGCCATCTCTGCTAGTACAGTCAAATCTTTAGGGTTGACCATAATTCCCCATCCTAGCCCTTATAAGGTTTCCTCGGTAGATTCCACCTCCATCCAAATCAAGTCTAAGTGCCAAAACTTAGTTAAACTACAAACCTATGAGGAAAATATTTGGTGTGATGTCTTCCCATGGAAGTAGCATCATTTTAGGTTGACCTTGGCTTTTTGATCATGATGCAACCCTGTTTGGTCAAACCAATGTCTATGCTTTTAGCCACCATGGGAATAAGTTTGTTATCCACCCAACTCCACCTAGACACCCAGTCAAGAGAGGTTATAGTAGCCTTAAGGACAAGAAACTAGGAGTTAATCTGATTAAGGCTAAGGAGTTAGAGAAAGAAATTGCTAAGGGTAGCTTTATTTGGATCTTGACCACCAAAGAAACTCATGAGCCGACCAAAAAGGAACATCCTCCATAAATTGTTGAGGCTCTCAAAGAATTTTAGGATGTCTTCCCTGATGATTTATCTTATCAATTACCACCACTTAAAGACATCCAACATGCCATAGATCTAGTCCCAGGAGCCACTTTACCAAACCTTCCTCACTATAGAATGAACCCTAGTGAGCATCAAGAATTATAGAAACATGTGGGAGAGTTACTTGGAAAGGTTTCATTAAGGAGAGCTTGAGTCTATTGACCCCTAAGAAAGATGGTACCTGAAGGATATGTATAGATAGTAGAGCCATCAACAAGATAACTAAGAAATATAGGTTTCCCATCCCCCGATTGGACGACATGCTAGATATGATGGCCGGTGCTAAAGTTTTCTCAAAGATAGATCTTAAGAGCGGCTAATCATCAGGTTCGGATTAGACCTGGGGATGAGTGAAAGACCGCATTTAAGACTAAGGATGGCCTGTTTGAGTGGATTGTGATGCCTTTCGGCCTTTCAAATGCACCAAATATATTTATGAGGATTATGACCCAAGTCTTGAGAGAATATACTGGAAAATTTGTTGTGGTCTATTTTGATGATATCTTGATTTATAGCAGGACTAAAAAGAACCACCTTATTCACCTTAGACTAGTATGCCAGACCCTTAGGGAGAATAACCTCTATGCCAACCTTAAGAAATGTGAGTTCATGACACATAGGGTTATCTTCCTAGGTTTTGTTGTCACCCTTGATGGAGTTTCTGCAGATCCTGAAAGGTTAGGGCAATTGTTGAGTGGCCTGTACCCACTAGTGTCCATGATGTGCATAGTTTTCATGGCCTAGCAACCTTTTCTAGGAGATTTATTAGGGATTTTAGTACTGTTGTCACACCTATAACCGATTACATTAGGAAGGGTACATTTGAGTGGACCAAAGTAGCTGATAAGGCCTTTCTAGAACTCAAGGATAAGATGACCCATGCACCCATTCTTAGATTACCTGATTTCTCTAAGGTGTTTAAGGTAGCTTGCGACACCTTGGGAGTAGGAATAGGTGGGGTACTGAGTCAAGAAAATCATCCTGTAGCCTTCTTTAGTGAGAAGCTGAATGAGGCTAAACTTAAGTACTCTACCTATGTATGACAAGGAATTTTATGCGGTAGTCCAGGCCCTTAGATATTGGAGACATTACTTATTATTGCAGGAGTTTGTCTTATTTTTTGACCATTAGGCACTCCGATTCCTAAACTCCTAAAAGAAACTTAACCCACGGCACGGTAAATGGATCGAGTACAATCAGGCAAACACCTTTGTCTTGAAACACTGTGCCAGAGCAGACAATAAGGTGCAGATGCCCCTAGCCATAGGTCTTTGCTTTTAGGCTCAGTCAGCACCCAAGTCATAGGGTTTGATAGGTTAAAGGATGAGTATGAAACTTGCCCAGATTTTGGAGACATTTACCATACCCTTAGGCTAGGACCATCCGGTACCCATAGCGAGTATACCCTTCAGGATGGCTACCTTTTCCAGAATAATAGACTTTGTATCCCTAGAACTTCTCTTAGAGAATTCTTGATTTGGGAGACCCATGCTGGAGGTTTAGCTGGTCACTTTGATTGGAATAAGACCATCTTAGCGATAGAAGACCAGTTCTTTTGGCCAGGTTTGAAAAGGCATGTTGCTCAGATTGTAGCCAAGTGTAGAACTTGTGCTGTTGTAAAACAGTAGAAGCAAAACACTGGTCTCTACACACCTTTACCAGTGCTTGATCACCCTTGGTATGATCTCAGTATGGACTTTGTGTTAGGATAACCTAAGACCCAGAAGATACATGATTCTATCTTTGTAGTGGTCGATAGGTTCTCTAAGATGGCTCACTTCATCCCATGTTTCAACAACAGAAGCAAAACACTGGTCTCTACACACCTTTACCAGTGCCTGATCACCCTTGGCAGGATCTCAGTATGGACTTCGTGTTAGGATTACCTAAGACCCAGAAGAGACATGATTCTATCTTTGTAGTGGCGATAGGTTCTCTAAGATGGCTCACTTCATCCCATGTTCCCAGACCTTTGATGCGTCTAGAGTAGCCAAGCTTTTCTTAGATAATGTGGTTAGACTCCATGGCCTACCCAAGACCATCATATCAGATAGAGATGTTAGGTTCACCAGTTATTTTTCGAAAACCCTCTAGCACCTGTTAGGGACCAAGCTTAAGTTTTCTATAGCCTACCACCCCCAAATAGATGGCCAAACTAAAGTGGTGAACCGTAGCCTAAGAAACCTCCTTAGATGCCTGGTAGGTGAACACATTGGAACTTAGGATCTTTTGTTGCCTAAAGCAGAGTTCGCCTATAATAGCTTAGTGAATAGGACAACGGGCAAGAGTCCTTTTGAAACATATAAAAAACTAGCTAATTCCTGAAGAAGGGCCAAGGAATTTGATGTAGGGGATTCTGTCATGATTAGGCTTAGGCCTGAGCGGTTCCCACCTGGGGCCATTAAGAAGCTTCATGCTCGTGGAGCCGGACCTTTTAAAGTGATAGAGAGGGTTGGACCAAATGCCTATGTATTAGATTTGCCTCCGGATTTGGGCATCAGTTCTACCTTCAATATCACAGACCTGGTTGAGTATAGGGAACCAGTAGCGATATCCAGTGAGGCCTTTGGACATATTCCTTCCATTGTGAGTGATCCTAGCCCAGAGTGTCCACCAATAAATTGTCCTGAGAGAGGAGAACGGATCGAGCATATCCTGGATGATCAAGCCATAATGACCCGGGGCCATGACTATTAATGCTACCGGGTCCAATGGCAAGGCCAGCCAGAGTCGGATGATTCATGGATTTCTCGAGAGGACTTGTAGCACCTCGACCTAGACCACCTCGAGAGATATGTGAGCCAGCCTAATCTGTACTCGACAGGGTCGAGTTCTTCCTACCCTAGGAGAATTGGTGCGAACACCAGAGGCACCAGAATAAGACAGAGGCTTCTCAACCCTTTGTGGATTAATTAGTAGTGTTTAAGTCCATTTGTAATAAGGGCTTAGTCCATTTGAGTTGTCATTTTGTTATTTGAGTCCTGTACCAATCAGCTCATGTTGAGCTAGTCTTCTTCCTGAGTCCTGTACATGTCAGTCCAAGTATAGTGAAGACATGTCAGCCCAAGTACAAGAGAAGACCAAGCCAGTCCAAGTGAGGACCAACCCAATTGGAAGCTATGAAGACCATGGAAGGCCTAGGTGAAGAAATCAGGAACCCAAGAGACAAATCAGAAGCCCTGGAGTCCTGGACCGTAGCCTGAAGCAAAATGGGCCAGCCAAGGCCCAGGAGGGGAACCAAGGGGTGCCAAGCCTTATGCTCACCTCCCCTTGGTCGGCCACTAGGGTCACCTCCCTTGGCCGACCAAGTCAAGAGAGTGGAGGAGAGATTTGAGGGATTTTTCAACCTAAACTTACCATGTTTTCTAGCTAGGGTTTTGGTGGGTTAAAACTCCTAGGTAATGTCTATTGTAACCTTACTTGGGGGCCAAGTTTAAGAGTCAATTTAAGAGTCCCTACTCTCTTGTATCAAGGCACTTTTATTCATGAAATATAACTGAGTTTCTTTCAATTGCTGTGTGCTACATGCTGTGTGCTAAGGGGATTCTATGTGAGCTCCTCCTTCTTCTTGGTGTCCTGCACCCAGTCTCTAGCTGCCATCCATCTCTCCAAGCCCTGGCCACCCACCCTCAAACCATCCTTCTCCTTGCTGTTTTTCAATTAATCCTCCATCCTTGCTTTGTTTTCTAATCCCTGAAAGGTTGTTTGCAGGTCCCTTAGCTTCTACGTATCCAAAGACCCCAGTCGTGCAGCAATCGGATCACCGGGTAGAAAGCCGAGAATCCATGGTTCTCTGGCTTGATTTTCCAGGCCACATCCAGAAGCGAGAGAAATCCCTTTGCCTACGATCTGCACCACATGCATCAACCATTGTCAGGTACACCTGCTCTGCCTACCAGTCACTTTATTGTAGATGAACTAGCCCAACCGAGACTTCTCAGCCTTGGTGATCCACTTTTTCTGTTACTTCTAGGTCCTATCTTGCGTGCTTTAGTTTCATATCTTGCATAGTTTCCCCTACTTAGGTTCTTGGTCTGTTCTTCGGGAATTAGATTCATAACTTAACCAAAAAAATACAAAAATATATTTTCATGCAATTTTAGTTCCTCATCACCCCATATCAGCCCCAGCCCATGGAGTTGCTACCCAAGCCCAAGAGGAGCTTTCTTGGCCCTCAAGTTTTGTAATCCCAGTCTGTTAGGGAGTCCAGGGACCTGGGTGAATCTATAATTACCCACCCCTCCCTCTTATAATAAATAACTTTTGATGAATGAAAATTGAGTTTACTCTTTAATTGCCTTTGTTCTTTAAGAACATTGACCTCTACGAGGGAGTGGGTGTGAGGCCCAAACAAAACCCTAGTTTTCCTTTAAACCCTAGCCGCCCCCTTCTCTTTTCCTCCAAGCAAGCCCTAGCCACCCCATCTCCAAGCAAGCCCTAGCTGCCCCACCTCCTTAGAAAAAGAAATCAAAATCTAGTGGTACCCTAATCCCTGGTGACTTCTCAGCTCACCGGTGACTTCTCAGCTCACCAACGATCCTTCCCCTAATCCTGTCCCTCATCAATTTTGGTATCAGAGCCAAAGGATTAGGATATGCTTCATCTTTGCGAATCATCCCATATCCCCCCGACTCATCAGCCCCACCATTCTCTCTCTCCCATGTTCATGCCCCCTACCCCCAGAATCTTTTTCCCTTCCAAATGGAGAACAGCCTCACTCGAGTGCCCATCGCCTATCCCATACCGCCACTTGTAGTCAACCGAAGGTCCCACACCATTCGAACCACTTGTCCAACCCCCATCAGCTGTGGTGACCAGATCCAATTGGCACCACCACTGAATCGCCCCCATTCCACCATCAACTGTCACACCCAATCGTGCTGCTTCCCTTCTTCACCTTCATCAGCCTCCGCCTAGACCGAGCCCTCTCTTCCCTACATCACCGACGCCCCATCTCCTGCCAAGCTCCTCCCATTGAACGGAACCACCCTGGCCATCAGATCGACATCCCATCCCACCCTCCGGGAAACCTCAGGAAGCATCGCCCTTGCATCCTCAACCCTACTCCTAGTCGATCTCCCCGTTCGCCACCATCGAGCCAGATCTGATGATTCTCCACTACAATGGAAACCCCAAGGAAAATCTCCCTCCCCTGGGATCCTTCTCGAATCTGCTTCTCCACTGCACCAGGAAGCAGCATATCGGATGAGGCCCAGGTCCTTCCCATCACCGCCAAAGGGCATTTGATCCCATCCATCCTCTCTAACTTGGAGCACCACCACCCCTTCATCAGCTACCCGTCCTCCTTGCCATCTCTACTGGATCCCTATCGGATCTCCCCTTGAAGTCCGCTCCTTTATTCCACATCTTCGGACCATGGAGAAGGATGACGTGCACGAACATGAAAGCAAGCTCCCACCCTGCTATCGACTTTAAGCCTGCACGATCCTCAAAGCTACACGATCCTCAGAGCAGCATAATTTTCAGAGATGCACAATTTTTAGAGTTGCATAGATCTTAGAGCAGAGCCTCTTTTTGTTTGGATTCAATTCCATTGAAGCCCCACTGACCCAAACTCGACGGAGTCAAGTTCTCCCCACTCCAGGGAAATGATGGGGACCTGAGAGTCTAGTATATTTTATTTTAAGTCTTGTAGTCCATTTGAGTCCATTGATTCCCATAATAAAGATTGAGTCTTGTGATGAATTGAGTCAATTTAGTCCACTTAGTCAATTAAGTCAATTGAGTCCATTTAGTCCATTGGGTTGAGTCATTTTATGTTTCAGTCCAGTCTAGTGAGTCTTATAATTTTGATTTTCATTCAAGTCAAGATCCAAGAGGAGAGTCACCAGACCAGGAGATTCACTAGGCCCCCCACCAGAGCAGAGCTTCATGCACCTGGGCCTCTACTCAAGCCCCCCTCAACAGTGGCACCCCAAGTTCCCCAGCGCTTGGGCCCTTTTATGCTACCAAGCCCATCAAGTTAGGTGCCCCCTTCTAGCCCAAAGTCAGATGGCATCCTCCCCAGCCCAGCGCCCCAGTCTATGGTCCAAGAATGTTGGCACCCTAGATCAGCCCAAGCTTATGGAGTTGCTGCCCAAGCCCAAGAGGAGCTTTCTTGGCCCTCAGGTTTTGTAATCCCAGTCTATCAGGGAGTCCAGGAACCTGGGTGAATCAATAAATACCCACCTATCCCTCTTGGAATAAATAACTTTTGATGAATGAAAATTGAGTTTACTCTTTAATTGCCTTTGTTCTTTAAGAACATCGACCTCCGTGAGGGAGTGGGTGTGAGGCCCAAACAAAACCCTAGTTTTCCTTTAAACCCTAGCCGCCCACTTCTCTTTTCCTCCAAGCAAGCCCTAGTCACCCCACCTCCTTAGAAATAAAAAAAAAACCAAAATCTAGTGGTACCCTAATCCCTGGTGACTTCTCAGCTCGCCAACGATCTTTCCCCTAATCTCGTCCCGCATCACCTAGCCACCCCACCTCCTTAGAAAAAAAAATCAAAATCTAGTGGTACCCTAATCCTTAGTGACTTATCAGCTCACCAACGATCCTTTTTCTAATCTCCTCCTGCATTATTTTTGGTATCAGAGCTTAGGATTAGGATAGTTTTGCATCTTCTATAAACACAAAAACACCAAAAAAAAATTCTGCATGCTGATTTCTGCACTAGTAGTCCAAATATAGGTCTAGTTGCACATTAAGTTGTTATTGTTTTTTCCTGATTTTTGCACCAATCTGATCCCTGTGTTGTCTACTTATTTACTGCTATTTTTTCCTGATTTTACAGATCATAAAAACAAAAAAAAATCTGCAAAGGAATAAACCTGACAAAAAAAACCAACTTGATGAAATTTCTGTATGTTAGTTTAGGGCTGAAGTCTTAATTGACAATCAAACCCCCCAAAACCCAAGCCACTTTTGTTTGCACACTAATTAACTGAAACTAAATCTGCCATCTCATAAAATACAAAAAAAAAGTTTTATTTTCTGATTTTTCCTGATTTTAGACTGCATTAGGGTTTCATAAGTGTGTGCATCATCTTGTATAAAACTAATCTAAGGGCACTTTTACTCTATTAGATCAGGGAAGGATTTCATCACCTTTCCTGGGCCCAAAACAACCATCCTGCATTCGAGCCCAAGCCTAATAAAATCAAGTAGAAACTTAATTGATTTAGGAACACCAATAGGTCGGGTTCGAGTCTTGTGAGAAAACTAGTGCACTCAACCCTCTAATTATTACTGGAAGCTGGTGTCTAAGGCTAGAGGTCCAGAGGCAAATGCCCTAAGTGGACTGGTGGTTTTTAATTAGGACCCTGTGACAAGCAAGGGGAGCCTCCCACCATCCCACCTCTTACCTGGCTAGTGGAAGGATTAATTGTTGAGTTGGGTGTGAGTTGAGTTGACTCACTCTACTTGGGCTCTAGGTTTAGCAAATCCTAGAACGTACAACTCTTGTATGCTTGTTGCATGACCACTAGATCAGGAGTCCACTATCATCAGTCTCAACCCCAATCCAATTTAACCATGGACCCCGATCTGGGCACCCAACTAAGGGCCATTGCTGAACAATTAGCCCAAATGAACCATAAGTATGACCAACTGACCCAAGTGACTATCCAAACCAACAATAGGCTTACCCAAATAGAAGATCGTTTGGGAATCCTAGAGAGAACCCAAGAGTCCAACACTGAACCCAAGCCTTAGTTGCCCCTTCCCACACACCCTAACCCTAGGAGAGCCCAACACCCTGACCAATTCTTGGAGCCCAACCCTAGGAGAGCCTAACACCCTGACCCATTTTTGGAGCCCAACCATCGGAGAGCCCAACTCTCTGACCCATTCTTGGAGCCCAACCCTAGGAGAGCCCAACACCCTGACCCACTCTTGGAGCCCAACCCTAGAAGAGCCCAACACCCTGACCCACTCTTGGAGCCTAACCCTAGGAGAGCCCAACACCTTCCCCCTTCCATCTAACCCTAGCCACCCCAGCCATATTCTAAAAACCCTAGGACGCCCCATCAAATTTCATTCCAAGTCGCCCCAACCATCTTCTTCTAGGTCGCCAATACCAATGCCTCCACAAACCCTAACCTGCCAGGGATTCTCTCCCCTCCTGGCCGCCACTCTAAGTGCATCCAAGCATCCACCCTTCAGCCCAAGCATCTTCATCAATACCTAGGACGCCCTCAATAGTCTAGGCATCCTCCAACACTTCAAGCCGCTAGCCCCCACAACTCCATCTTCCCACCTTCCTCCAACCCGATCTCCTGTTTCATATTTTTTTTTCATCTTCTTTATCTCTAACCCCTGACATTTGCAGGATCCCTCAGTAAAAATGGTCCTAGGAAAAGGTTCTCCTTGCCCTCGAGACCAGCTGATTACAAGCCAACGGATCTGCGGGAAAGAGACCTAATCATCCAGGCACTGATCTAGAGTGCTGAGAGACCCCGTCTGTGACAAGGATCTCACCATTGCCAGGTATTTAGCCCAAACACTTCTCTAAGTTTTATTTTATTGAAGGTTAACTGTCCTAATTAAGGGTTTCTCAACCCTTGTTGTCCTTTTTTTTTATCTCTTTAGGTGTTCTTATCTGCAGGTAGTAGTAGTTTGGTCTTTACATCATACCCTCATTGTTCATCTCTTTTTTGGGAACATAATCCAAATTAAAATATGAAATTAATTGTTCTCATTAATTTTCTATTTTTTCTTTATGTTCATCCTCATCATCATCATCCCGCATCATAAACCTAGATCCAAAGTAGAATCTTAATGATACATGGTTATAAAATTAATACTTATATTTTAATTGCATTGCTAAGAGACTAGCAATGGCTAAGTTGGGGAGTGTGATAAGTCTAGCAATTATCCTAATTTAATAATTAAAATAAGTATTAATTAATTAGTATTTAGTAAGAATTAATACTTTTAATTAGCTTTTTAGAGAAACAGAATTCATGGATAGAAAGAGCTCAATTTTTAGAGTCCAACGACTCAAACAGCACATGAATCGAAGTTTAGACAGGCTTGAAATTGAATTTTAAAAATTAATAAAGAAAGTGCACATATTTTAAAGCAGTCGGTCCATTATTGACCGACTGCTTGGTCTATGGGAGCCCGAATGTCCACTGAAAGCCATTGCTACCGGTCCACGACCCAATCCTATGGACCACAAGCTTCGTTTCACGCCACCTGACCATTGGAGACACCCCTCATCATCGCTCGTTGCTAGAGAGGTTGCCGATGGGCCCACCACGACCGTCAATGCCATCTAGAGACCCATTTTTGGACCGGCCATGGTTGTTCACCAATTCCTCTTCTTCCTCCATCCGTCACCACCTCTCATCATCGATCAGACATTTGGCACCAACCAAAGAGGCCGCCAAGCGCCCCTCCCATCACCGGCCATCTCCCCGAGCCACCGGCCAACACCATACCATCGGTCATCATCCTCCTCCCCCCAGCTGTCACCATCTTCATCCTTGCAGCCTCCCACTCATCCTCCACCACTGCCCATCATCGCCCATGTCCAGAGGGGATGCCAAGAACCTATCGCTGGTCGAAAAAGCCATGATCTGGCTGTTCCCCAAGCCCATTATCCCCTCCATCCTCTATTTAGCCACTGTCACTGCCACCGCCTTATGACAGTGCTCTTCCCATCTCCCTACCACCATGTCAGTGCCTCCGTGCACCACTCCCACCACCGTCAATGTCACCATGCTGGATCAGGAGAGGAGTCTAAGTCCAGGTGGGAGCAGAGTCTGAGTCCCATGGATCCAGGATTCAGAGATCCAAAGTCCGTATCAGACATTGGGTAGCCAGAGAGGGAAGATAGCATTAACCATCCATCACGACATACATCGGATATCCTAAAATTTTTTCTGTGATATTTAGTCAATCTGGAGCCCGATTGAGTCCGAATTTGACTAGGATGAAGCCCTTGATAAGCTCTATTTAAAGAACCCTTGGGTTACAATAGAAGGCACCTTGGAGAGAGTATGGTATAGGGTAGGAGGTCCAATTTTGGATTATAGGTTGGCCTCTAAGAGTGAGGCTTCTTGATGCGGGACGGGCTTGATGAACCCTGGATTATTTGGAAAAGGGAAACACCTAAACAAACTAGGATCGTGGGAGGGCTAAGAAGTTTCTCGGGACCAGGGCAAAACTGAAACTAAAATCCTAAAACATCTGACCTCTTTTGTTTTCAATTTTCTTGGTGGAGGTGGCGAAGGAAGGATGGAGATGGGGGACTGGGAACTGGAACTCATGGCCCTGGGACTTACTCTAATGGGGAGACGCACACAGAAAATCAGGGGTCATAACATATAGCTACTCTTCCGAGGGATCAAAGCACCAGCTATTTTCCCGAGGGATCAAAGCATACAGCTACCCTTTCGAGGGATCAGCGCACATAGCTACCCTCCCGAGGGATCAATGCACATAGCTACCCTCTCGAGGGATCAAAGCACTAGCTATCTTCTTGAGGGATCAAAGCATACAGCTACCCTCCCGAGGGATCAAAGCACCAGCTACCCTTAATAGCACAGCAAAGGCATCCCGCTAGGGTGACACTCAAAGGACATGAAGGGATAAGAAGATGGGAAGGGGATAACTAGGGCTTCATACCCCTCATCAAATCCATAATGCACACAGCAGGAAACGAAGGCAAAACGGGCCTCAACCCAGAACCAGAACCAGAACCAGTGGCTAAAAATTTCTTATCAATAATTTGATTATTACAAGAGGGGAGGGGGTCTTTATATAGACAAACAAAACCCCTCACTTACTTAGCCTCCAAGTAAACCCAAAAGAAGAAAATAAGTCACATCAAAATCCGTGCTACATCAAAACTAGTGCTGATTTGCTCTGAGAAGCATGTCAGCTTGATGATCTACTCTGAAAAGCGTGCTGCTTGGACTACTCCAGAAAGCATGCAGACATCTCTCGCAGACATGTACAGAGGAGGATCGATCTCTACCGAGCACCGATGGATGGCCGGCGATTGGGAAGCAGGCGACGGATGGGTCCGGTGGATGGCGAGTGGCGGATGGTGGGCGACGAGTTGCAGGCGGGGTGGCGGCACAGGATGGGCTCGGCATGCCCTGGGCATGCCGTTTGGTCTCCCACGACCGTGGGGACCCCCTTGGCATCGGCGAGGTCTCCGGCGACCGAGCGTGGGCCGGTGGATGGCCAGACAGTGGCGGACGGAGGGCGGCGACCAGGTAGCGGACGGTGGTGGCAAGCGGTGGCATGGCTGCACGTGGTGGCATGGCACGCCATGCATGCCGTTTCATCTTCCCACGGGCATGGGGCCCAAGGGCGCCGGTGAGGACTCTGGCAGCCGGGTGTGGGCTGACGGACGACGGGTGGGCGGCCAGTGGCGACAGGCGGTAGTGGTGGCCATGGGGGCGGCTGTTGAACTTCCCATGGCCATCCCTTCATCTTCCATGGGTGGGGCGGCGGATGCCAGGTTTTCGATGAGGGCAGGATTGGCGGGCTGGCCGGCGGAGGCGGCCGGGGGTTGGGCATCCCGGATCTGGGGTGGCGGGGCAGCGGCTAGGGTTTGGGAAGTTATTTTTTAAAATCACGGGATGAAGATGGAATAATGCAGGAATAAGGTGGGGATAAGTTTGGGATAAAGCTAGAATAGCGAGAATCGGTGGAATGGCAGAAATAGGCAAAAATAAAAAAATGCGAGAAAATAAGAAAATAGAAAATGAATCCGGACCTGCCCTGGATCCCCATCATTCTCCTCGATCGCGAAGAACTCGACTCCGTCGAGTTCAAAAAAATGGAGCACACCCTAATCCACAACTCGCTCTGATACCAAATTGATGCAGGACGGGCTTGATGAACCTTGGATTATTTAGAAAAGGAAAACACCTAAATAAACTAGGATCGTGGGAGGGCTAAGAAGGCTCCCGGGACTAGGGCAAAACTGAAACAAAAATCCTAAAATAGCTGACCTCTTTTGTTTTCAATTTTCTTGGTGGAGGTGGCGAAGGAAGGATGGAGATGGGGAACTGAGAACTGGAACTCATGGCCCTGGGACTCACTCTAACGAGGAGACGCACATAGAAAATCAGGGGTCATAGCATACAGCTACCCTCCCGAGGGATCAAAGCACCAGCTATCTTCCCGAGGGATCAAAGCATACAGCTACCCTCCCGAGGGATCAACGCACATAGCTACCCTCCCGAGGGATAAAAGCACCAGCTACCCTCAATAGCATAGCAAAGGCATCCCGCTAGGGTGACTCTCAAAGAACATGAAGGGATAGGAAGATGGGAAGGGGATAACTAGGGCTTCACACCCCTCATCGAATCCATAATGCACACAGCAGGGAACGAAGGCAAAACGGGCCTCAGCCCAGAACCAGAACCAGAACCAGAATCAGTGGCTAAAAATTTCTTATCAATAATCTGATTATTACAAGAGGGGAGGGGGTCTTTATATAGACAAACAAAATCCCTCACTTACTTAGCCTCCAAGTAAACCCAAAAAAGGAAAATAAGTCACCTCAAAATCCATGCTATATCAAAATTAGTGCTGATCTACTCTGAGAAGCGTGTCAGCTTGATGATCTGCTTTGAAAAGCATGCTGCTTGGACTACTCTAGAAAGCGTGTAGAACCATCTCTCATGGACGTGCATAGAGGAGGATCGATCTCTGTCGAGCACCGACGGACGGTCAGTGACCGGGAAGCAAGCGACGGATGGGGCCGGTGGATGCTGAGTGACGGACAGCGAGTGACGAGCTACAGGTGGGGTGGTGGCACAGGATGGGCTCGGCATGCCCTGGGCGTGTTGTTTGGTCTCCCACGGCCGTGGGGACCCCCTGGGCACCGGCGAGGTCTTTGACCGGCGAGCTGGCTAAGGCGGCCGGGGGTCGGGTAGCTCGGATCTAGGGCGATGGGGTGACAGCTAGGGTTTGGGAAGTTTTTTAAAAACCATGGGATGAAGATGGAATAAGGCAGGAATAAGATGGGGATAAGTTTGGGATAAAGCTGGAATAGTGGGAATAGGTGGAATAGTGGGAATAGGCAAAAATAAAAAAATGTAAGAAAATAAGAAAATAGAAAAAGAATCCGGACCTTCCCTGGATCCCCATCACTTCTTAAAGGAGAAGCTATGCTGTCTACGCCATCCCTTCGCCTACGCCAATCTTCAGATCGAGATCCAAGGAGGAAGAAGAAGAGGAAGCCCAATTCGCTCCATGGAGTACGATAGAAGGGGATGTGACATCAACCAACTTCTCGATAAGGCTATGCCAATCAACTTCGGAGTCTTTGTTCCTGCTTTCTTAGATCTTTAATTATTATTTTTAATGCTTTGTAAATTCTTATTTTAATCAAAGCAAAATTTATTTTCATTTAAATTCCTATCTTTTACTTTTCTTGCAAGTAGATGCTAAGATCCAACTAGCGGATCGAACTTATCAAGTTTCACCTTTCTTTTGCATGTTTAAATTTTATTCCCCTGACTTTAAAATCTTCTTCTTTATTTTATAAAAATTAAGGATTTCAAAACTCTTCCAAGAATTACCTTCTCCGTGGATTCGACCCGACTCATTCTATCTACATATTTCTTATTTATTAGAAGTCAGTTATTAAATTGATAGTCATGGTATCTTAACAACAACATCGCGGCCTATCAGTATGGACACTTGAAAATCCATCGAAGGGGTAGAACCCATAGGGTGTAAGTAGATTTTTTTTTAAAAAAAGGGGTGTAGATGGGAAGGTGGAGACTATAAAGCTCATCTAGTTACCAAGGGATAATGTTAGCATTATGGTATTGACTATGACAAGATATTTTTGCATGTGGTAATGCTCAAATCCATTCAGATCATGCTTGCGATAGCAGCATATCTTGTTTATGAAATCTATCAAATGGATGTGAAAATAGCTTTTCTAAATAGAGAGCTAAAAGAAGAGGTGTATATGATGCAGCCTGAAGGGTTCACATCTGTAGATGATACAAAAGTGTGCAAGCTTCAGAGATCCATTTATGGATTGAAGCAAGCATCTCAAAGTTAGGACATGTATTTTGATAAAGTGATAGAATGTATGGCTTCATTAGGAATAGAGAAGAGCCCTACATATACAAATGGGCTAATGATCCAGTTATAGTATTTCTTGTTTTATATGTTGATGATATTCTTTTAATTGGAAATGATATTCCTACATTACAAGGAATAAAAGTATCACTATCTTCTCAGTTCTCCATGAAAGAGTTGGGAGAAGCATCCTATATCCTTGGAATGATCTATGGAGATAGATCTAAAAGGTTGCTAGGGTTAACCCAGTCCATGTACAGCATGGTGAATTCTAAGAAAGGCTATCTTCTGATAGGTCATGGAATTAATCTCTCGAAGAAGGATTGCCTGACAAGTCCTCAAGAAAGAGAGCATATGGGTAGAATTCTATATGCCTTAGCAATGGGATCTATCATGTTACTATGACATGTACGAGACCAAATGTGGCATATTCACTAAGAGTAGTGTGTAAATACCAATATGATCTAGGTAAAAACCATTGGAAAGTTGCAAAAACCATCCTTAAATATTTAAGAAATACAAAGGACTAGTGGCTTATTTTTGGAGATTCTGTCTTGAAACTTGTTAGTTATACTGACTTAAGTTTTTAGTTAGATAGGGATGATAACAAGAGTGTCAGGTTAAAATTTTATCTTGAATGGAGGAGCTATCTATTGAAAAAGTTCTAAGCAGCATATTATGGCTGATTTTATTTGTGAGGTAGAGTATATTATGAAATCCGATACTACAAAGGAAGCTATTTGGCTATGGAAGTTCATCATGGAGCTTGGAGTGGCACCTTCTATTGATGGCTTAGTTTTCATATATTGTGATAGCTCTGGGGCTATAGCTCAAGCGAAGAAACCAAAAGCTCATCAGTAGACCAAGCACATTCTACATCATTTTTACCTTGTCCGAGAGATAGCAGATTGAGGTGACATTAACCTTCAGAAGATTAATGGAAAGGAAAACTTAGCTGACCCATTTACTGAAGCTCTCAGAATTAAAGAGTTCGATGACCATAAGTGGAAGATGGGTATTCGATACTATTCCAATTAGCTCTAGTCCAAGTGAGAGTTGTTAGGAAATGTATCCTATAGCCAATTATCTGGGTTGTTAATAGTTGAGTTTTTTACAATGTGTACATGAATCATTGATAAAATAAAAATTATTTTTTAGCAGTTCATCTCTTTTTGCATCTTTCTTTGATTTTTTTTTGAGATGAAATCCTTAAAACTACTTTAATTCGATAAAGAAGGATTTATCGAGTAGTTCTTAAACATGTTTATGATCAAATGATACATTGTTACCTAGGATGACCATATTTATCGAACATAGATCGTTGTATGCCATATAAGTTGGTTGTCCTCATAACCAAGGAGTGTGAAGATATTGGTATGGCATGCAGGTGAGTGTAGGCATACATTGCACTGAATGTGACCAATTCTATTGAGTACTCTGCTATCGAGAGTATCTCATAAAAGGATATGAAAATAAGTATCCCTCTATCTGATATCATCTCGATGACTTCAAACAACTCATTGTACTTAGGTATCAGACTGCCTAAATTTCTAATCAGTGATGGAAGGTTATTGGATGCAGTCAAGTACTTGTTAAATTAGTAGTGAGTTAAGATGGAATTGACCACTCCAAGATATTGGAGACAATGCACTATTGTATTTCAATTTAGTAAGACATTGGCCAGGACAATCCTTGTAAAGAGTCACAGGATTTAGCAAGTTGAGGCATGTTTGGATGCATTATTCAGAGTTGACAGTTAAGCCCGGGTTCTTAAATGTTGCTTCACAAACATTCAATCTATCCAGATATCAGGTACCATTGCTAGATAGTTACATTAATTATTAAGGAATTGGTTCTTGGACTATCAACTTAGTGTTCGAACCTATGGGGTCATATATAATAAATATTTTTGACCAATCATGATGGATAACTAATGATTAAGAATGGTTCAATAACAAAATTATAAACATGATGAATAATTAACCATATATAAATGTTATAATTTAATAATTAATTAATTAATAATTAATTATTAAAAGATTAATTAATAATTGGATTGTTAATTGATTCAATTTTATTGCATGGGGAGGTTTAGGCCAAGTCTAATTGAATTTGGTTCGATTAGAATTTATCCAATTAGGTTATTGATGACCTAATTGCTAAGTATTTTTAATTATGGTTTGATTTGAACTTGGGCTCAGTTAGTTTTAGATTTAACTAGGATTTAATTAAGCCTAATTGGGACCTAATTGGATTGAGTCCAAGTTGCTTAAATTAGTTATAACTAAATTAGTTTTGGTTCCTAACTAATTTTGGTCTAAGCTTGGTCAAATCCTTACCAAGCCCAACTAGGTTTCCTCTAGGATTTCTCCATGCATGTATTTGAATAAATTGAAATAATAGTGCCCTGAAAGCCATCATATTTCTTATGTATTAGGGCCATTTCTATAAAATTCTCTTAACTCTTGTATGATATTAAAAAATATATTTTATTTCATCATATGCTATGTTTTAAACTTTGTTGTTTTAATATTATGATGAATTCCATACATTAGGATAATGATTTTAGGATTATGATGGAGTTTATAATAGTGAGACCTGAGATCTTATATGATGAGGGACGGGATTCTAATATGATGCAGGAAGATATGCAAGGGATGAAGATGAAGGAAATTAGATTAAAGCAAGCAAATATTTTTAGATTTTTTTTATGATTTGGATTCCCGAAACTAGCCTAGATTATGTTAGGGTTATCCTGTATCAATTAGCATCCTATCCACATGCTAGATCAATCAAAAAGAAAAGAAAATAAGGATCCTAGGTCTAAGAAGGCATATTAGGAGCATGTTCACCTTCAAGAAATAAACAAAATGAGATGGGAATTAGGTTTAACATACCAGGCAATGATTTCTAGTTGATGTAGAAGAGATCGCTCCACTCAGATCGGTGCCTGGATGATCTGGTCACTTTCCCGCAAATCCACTGACTTTTTATCAGCTTTGTTCGAGGGAAAGGAAATGTCATCCAAGGGGCATGGCATTGGAGAGATCCTACAAATGTCAGGGGTTGTGTCAAGGATAATGGAAAAAATATAAAACGGGGGATTAGAAGAGAAGAAGAAGTAGTAGGATCGCCGGGACCGATTTGAGGACTGTAGAAGATGAAGACACCTGGATCCTTGGAGGGCTGATGGTGGGCATCTTAGGGCTTGGAAGGTGGATACTTGGGATGGCTAGGGTTTGAGGGATTAGGGCACTCAAGTCTCACACACTCACTTCCAAAGAACAACACAAGCTAACACAAGAAAATTCACCAGAGTTTATTTTATGAATAAGAGATTGATTACAAGAGGGGGAGGGGTGGGATATTTATAGATTCCCCAGGGCCCTTTCCCTATCAAAATTGGATTACAAGTTTGTATGGGATAAGGAGTACAAGGTTTAACTAGAATTAGAAGTACAAAGTTTGATTGAAATTAGGAGGCCTAAATTCCAGTAGGACTTGGATATTGGGCTCCTTGTGGAACTTTGAAGCTTTGACTTTTCTCCATGGACTTGGGTTGGGATGAAATGCTCTTGGGTTGCTTTGACTTTTCGACTCCCTGGTGGGCTTGGATGGAATCTTCTTTGATTGGGTCAAAGCATGGGCATCTTGGACAGGGTTAAAGGCTTGGGCGCCAATTACAGTTGGCCTGGAAGGGGAGGGTGCCATGGGCTTGAGGGCTTGGACCTGGGCACCACTTTCTTGGGGATCTGGACTGGGTGCCATTCATCATGTGAGCTTGTGGGCTTGAGGCATCTAGGGCCTGGTATGCTTGGGCACCATCTCCTGGAGGGCTTGGGCGATATGAAGGGAGTCCAGATGTTGGGCTAGTGACTTGAGTGTGGGTCCACTGGTTCATCCTCTTGAATGAAACACACACAACTCTTGACTAAACTAAAACAACTAAACTCAAATGACAGGACTCAATGGACTTAGTGAATCCAACTGACTCACTTTATTACAGGACTCCAAAATAAATTCCATTATAGGACTCAAAATTGACCAACACATGACTTAGAGAACAAATTGAAGCTTGAAGTCTATGTCTGATCTGATGTCCCCTTCAATTCTCCCAGGGTGGGAGGAACTTGACCCTGTCGAGTAAAGGTTGATCTGGCTCTAGTACTGCTCTGACAGGTCTGGGTTGAGGTGTTGCGGATCCTCTCGAGGGATCCACGAATCCTTAGATCTCGGTTGACCTTGCCAATGAACCAAGTGACATGGTAGCCTTTGATCCAGGTACTATGGCTTGGTCATTTAGGATACGCTCAATCGTTCCTCTCACAGGCTAATTTAATAGTGACTCTCAGGGTTAGGTTCACTCTCAAAGAAAAGGGTTAGGCTCAAAACTCACTGGGTATCATTGCTGGTTCCTTATACTCCACTAAGTCTGAGATATTAAAGGTTGAGCTTAATGCCTAATTAGGTAACTCAGGTAGTAGGTCCAACTTTTTTTATCACTTTGATGGATCCAGCTCTACGAGTATGTAGCCTAATCATCACAAGATTTTTCTAGCAAACTCTTAGACTCTTTTCAGGAATTAACCATGTTTTTTTTTGTAAAATCATTGCTTACATTAATCTTATGATTAATTCCTCATGCAAATCTCTAATCATGCACTGCAAAAACTCATAAGAACACCTAATGACATGCTGGCAAACACCTAAAGCTAATGCCTAATGCAGGCAAACAAATGACTAAACCCTAAACTACAATGTGGGTTTAACCCTTTGTCAGGTGGGTGACATGCAGATGAGAATGGTGCATGCACTCCTACTAAATGACATAAAGTATACCAGAAATAAGATGCAAACCTAACATGCACAATGAATGTATGCAATATGCTTACTTCTACAAAATGCAATTGAATGGTCCTAGAAATGCTTGAAGTTTCAAGAAAAGGCAGGAAATAAAAGGTGGGTTCAGGGTTAGTCTGGTGGGGTAGAAAGTAAGAAGAAGGTTCGGGGTTGATCGGGTAGAATAGGATACAAGAAGGGGTTTTAGGGATAAGTCCTAGACTGATGAGGTTGACCTTATGGGGTTGAGGTAAATCTAAAGGATCTGCATAATGGAAGAACAGGTCACTAATCTCAGAGAAGAGATCTTCAATAGGAACTACAGGAGAGGATTCATCCTGATGGTACTGATAAGCCAAATTTTCAATAAAGTCTTATGGTTTATGAAATTTAGGACTGGGCTCTATAATTAGGCTTTCTTCTAGTGGCTTCTTGGGTAAGATTCTAACAGTAGTATCTAGGTTCTCTTCCTCTAATTGGTCTTCCACTACAGGTTTAGTTTGGGTGTGGTTAGGGTCAACTAACTTTAGGTTGGCTTTTATCTGGGTATGGTCAGAGTCAACTAACTCTGGGTTGGCTTTAGTCTGGGAATCTACTGGTCAACTATTTCTAGGTCTTCTATAGGTATCTCTTCTTCTTCCTCCTCATACTCATCCACTAAGCTCACATTAGCTTCAATATCTCCTCTTCAATGTCTTCCTGGTGAACCAATGGGGTTGTAGGAGGAGGTTAACTAAGGGAAAATTGACTTGTGGCTGGGATAGGGATGGGTTCACTAAGAGGAAGTGGACTAATACTAGGCTCAATCCTATGGGGTTCAGGTTTACTAGGGTTGACTTAGCTCGAGCTGGATTGGCTCGGACATACTTGACTAGGTACTAGGGTCTGGCTAAGGGTAATGGGACTGGGCTGGTCTAAAGAAAGTCAGCTAGGTTTGGGCTTGGGTTCAGCAGGGTTATTCTAATTGGACTTAGATTGACTGATCATGAGTTCCCTCTCATTTGACTTGAATTTCCTAGCTATGTGATAGGCTTTCTCTAGGTCCTGAATTTCCCATTGAAACAGTTCCCACTGGATGTCCCTATGTAGGTCAGCTGAAACCTAAATATGATCTTAGACTCAGGTTCAACTGTGTTACATCTCCTAATAAACTCATTAAATTGGTCAATATATTCAGACATAATTTTATTACCTTGTCTCAATTCGTACCATTGTTCTAAAAGTTTATGCTCATAGGACAAGGGTTCAGCTCTATGGGTCTTGGATTTACTGGGCTTATAGGATGTGGGTGCATAGGAGCTAGGTTCATGGGATCTGGGTAGGTACTTCTCTCTTAGTTCAAGTTTCATATCGCTCCAGGTCATTATGGGTATTTTTCCTATTAGTCTATTCAATCGTTCAACCTGAAGCCAATGTACTCAAGCTTGGTGAACTAACCTAAATCTAGCAAACTTGAACTAACTTTCTTCAGGTATTTGTTCCTCCTTAAAATACAGATCCATCTTTTCCTCCTAATCAAGATAATCCTCAAAATCATGATCACCACTGAAGGTAGGTGCTTCTAACTTAATGTACCTAGTGGCTCTCTCATCCTGGTCTGTGAAATCATGATTGGGCTTCCTATGATTGGGCTCCTGGTGTGGGTCAAAGTATTGGGCTCTCCTAGGGTTGGGCTCCAAGTATGGGTCATGGTATGGGGTTCTCCTAGGGTTGGGCTTTGAGTATGGGTCAAGGTATTGGGCTCTCCTAGGGTTGGACTCAGGTTTAGGTCTGGGATGGGTTTTAGGGGTTTCGTCTAGGTTTTCTAATTGGTTCCCTACCTAGTCAAAACTTTTGATTAAGGGGTCTAGCCTTTTGTAGGTTTGGGTATATGATTGGGTCAATTTGTCAAATCTATGATTCATTTAGGTATTCGATTGGTTCATCTGGATGGTCAATTAGGCAATCAGCTGGTCATTCATGGCTTTTACGAGAGTTTCAAGATTGGATTCCATGGTTGAGCTGGGTTGGGGTGGAAGTACTGGTTGGGCTCCTAATCTAATACAAACAATCAATCAAGGGATTATGATATAGTCAAGCATACAAGGTTAACACGGGCTATAGTTTGCTAGACCTAGAGCCAAAGTTGAATGGGTCGACTCAACTTACACTTAGCTCATCAACTAATCCTTCCACTGGCTAGGTAAGAGGTGGGGTGGTGGGAGGCTCCCCCTGCCTGTGACAGGGTCCTAATTAAAAACCACCAATCCACTTAGGGCGTTTGCCTCTGGACCTCTAGCCTTAGACACCATTTTTCAGTAATAGTTGGAGAACTGAATGCACTAGTTTATCCACACAACTCGAACTCGACCTGTTGGTGTCCCTAGCTCACTAGAGCAAATTAGGTTGCTAGTTCGTTCTAATTAAGATTTGGGTATGAATGCAAGGTGGTTGTTTTGGGCCCAGGACAGGTCATGAAATCCTGCCATGATTTGAGATAGTGAGATTGCCCTTAAGATTAGTTTAGATGAGATGATGCACAATCAATAACCCTAATGCAATCTAATAACAAACATAAAATAAAAATATTTTCTTGTCTTTTTATGAGGTGGCAAAATAACTTTAAGTTGGTTAAGTTATCATACAAAATTGGCTTGGGTTGGGTGGGGTTTGGTAGTTGATTAGGTTTGGTTTAAGTTAGATATGCAGAAACTGAAATTAGGGTTTGTTTGATACAAAAGTTAGCATGAATTTCAATGCAAAAAAATTCTAAAAAATTTACAGAACAGAGAATGACATGTAAGGATGCTTCATACGAAATTTCATGCAAAACTAAAATGGTATGAGGATGCAAAACCTAGGGCTTCTAATTGGGTGCAGGAAAACATGGAATTATGGTTAGGGTTTCTAAGATGCCAATGTTTTTGTAATTTTTGGTTCTATAAAACCTGAAAAAAACATTAGTAAAATAGAGGACTCCATAGAGATGATGTGATGCAAATTTGATAGAAAAATAAAATTCCTAGGTTGATGAAACAGATCTAAACTTGGACCTTTAATACAGATGACAAGATACCGATTTTTGTTAGGGTTTTATTTTTACTATTTTTTTGTTAATTTTTGGATCCGAAAAATTCCACAAAAGTAATAGGAAAATAGAGGACAATCCTATATTTTGAGTGGTTATGCAGAAAACAACATGCAGAAATCTAAACTAGGATGCAAGAACATGCCCTAAATTGTGCTCTGATACCAAAATTGATGAGGTACGGGATTCTAATATGATACAGGATGATATGCAAGGGATGAAGATGAAGGAAATCAGATTAAAGAAAGAAACATTTTTGTATTTTTTTTATGATTTTGATTCCCGAAACTAGCCTAGATTAGGTTAGGGTTATCCTGTATCAATTTGCATCCTACCCATATGATCAATCAAAAAGAAAAGAAAATCAGGATCCTAGGTCTAAGAAGGCCTTTTAGGAAAATGTTCACCTTCAAGAAATAGACAAAACAAGATGGAAATTAGGTTTAACATACCAGGCAATGATTTCTAGTTGCTGTAGAAGAGATCGCTCTGCTCAGATCGGTGCCTGGATAATCCGGTCACTTTTCCACGAATTCATCATTTTTTATTAGCTTTGTTCAAGGGCAAGGAAAACATCATCAAAGGGGTGTGGCACTGGAGAGATCCTGCAAACGTTAGGGGATAGTGTCAAGGATGATAGAAAAAATATAAAATAGGGGATTAGAAGAGAAGAAGTAGTAGGATCACCGGGACTGATTTGAGGACTGTAGAAGATGAAGACGCCTAGATCCTTGGAGGGCTGATGGTGGGTGTCTTAGGGATTGGAAGGTGGATACTTGGGATGGCTAGGGTTTGAGGGATTAGGGCACTCAAGTCTCACATACTCACTTCCAAAGAACAACACAAGCTAATGTAAGAAAACTCACCATAGTTTATTTCATGAATAAGAGAATGATTACAAGAGGGGGAGGGTTTATAGATTCACCCAGGGCCCTTTCCCTGCCAAAATTGGATTATAAGTTTGTATGGGACAATGAGTACAAGGTTTAACTAGAATTAAAAGTACAAAGTTTGATTGAAATTAGGAGGCCTAAATTCTAGTAGGACTTGGACATTGGACTCCTTGTAGAACTTGGAAGCTTTAACTTTTTTCCATGGGCTTGGGCTGGGATGAAATCCTCTTGGGCTACTTTGACTTTTCCATTCCCTGGTGTGCTTGGATGAAATCTTCTTTGACTGGGTTAAAGCCTGGGAATCTTGAACTAGGTTAAAGGCTTGGGCACCAATTGCAGTGGGCCTGGGAGGGGAGGGCACCATGGGCTTGAGGGCTTGGACCTAAGCACCACTTCCTTGGGGATCTAGACTGGGCGCCATTCATCATGTGAGCTTGTGGGCTTGAGATGCATAGGGCCTGGTATGCTAGGGCGCCATCTCCTGGATGGCTTGGGCAACATGAAGGGAGTCCAGATGTTGGGCTAGTGACTTGAGTGTGGGTCCACTGGTTCCTCTTCGTGCATGAAACACACACAACTCTTGACTAAACTAAAACAACTGAACTCAAATGATAGGACTCAATGGACTTAGTGAATCCAACTGACTCACTTTATTACAGGACTCAAAAATAAATTCCATTGCAGGACTCAAAATTGACCAACACATGACTTAGAGAACAAATTGAAGCTTGAAGTCTATGTCTGATATGATGTCCCTATCATTATAAATTCTAATCTAAAATATTTTCAGTCATAGGATCATCGAGTCGAGGATCGATGTTTCCAGAGAGACTGGCATATCCTATGTATGCTTGATGCAGAGAGTGGTTGGTCTCATGACCACTTGTGTAGGGACACTTCTACAAGGATGTAGGTACTCATCAGGGTATGAGTTCACTGAATTGATCAATCATGATAACATCTTATAAAAATCTACTTATAAAAAAATGATTCTTTTAGTGGGAGTTATGCAAGTGATCCTTAGACTTGAGATCACGATGGTATCTTGTACAAATGAATTCATGTTTTGGTTTATACTTATTCATGACTTAGTTATGTATGGGATGTTCATAGATATGGTGAATTATATATGTAGGTTATTAGTAGGTCAACAAGAAATTGATCACTCCTAGTAAGAGGAGTATTTATCCCATGTAAACTCATCAAAGATGACTCAGGAAGTCTTTGATCAAAATAGGATGAAATTAGAAAATGATTTCTAATCTTTCATCATTGAGTTTTTATTAATAATTTTAGATTCAAATGAATAAAGTGTGAGGGTTTTATAATTTTCCATACCCATCACTTATTCAGGATAAAGAAAGATCGAAGGATTGAATTGCATGGTAACTTTTCACTAAAGAGTATTTTGGTAATTTCAACCAAATTCTTCATCTTCTGGGTTGGCATGACATGTTGATAAACATCAATCATGTCTTGTAAGTTTTCATGAATTAAATTGATTGAGTTCATGAGTCAATTTGAAAGATGGTTCAAATTGGTAGCTAGGTTTAGCTTGATTTGACCTAATTCGATTAGTTAATTTCTAATCAAACTAAGTTGACATGAACCTAGATCTACTACTAGCTAGATGAGGATCCCAAAGGATCATACATATTAAGGAATTGATTAAAAAAGTTATTTATATTTTTGTTAAAGTCATAGGATTCTAATTGGCTAACTAATTAACATACTAGCAAATTTTGGCTAGCTTAACTCCTAACCTAATTAGATTGGGTTTAATGCATGCTATTTGGGCTAAGCAATTTAAGTAGAACTTAAATTGAGTCGAGTCTTAAGTGGGGTATCCAAATTAGGATTTATCTTGATTTTATTAGCTTTATCCATATATTAAACTAAGAGTCCCAAGGGCTTGGGACTCTCGGCACCAATATTGGTGTGCACACATTTTAAGGGGTGCAGAAGGATCAAGAGTCTTTTTACAAATAAATCACCTTTTTGGTGATAAACCATAGCCCCTATCCTCTTTCATCCATGCCTAATTAGACTAGATTTGACTGGTCAAATTAAAAAATTATGGGCATGATGTCATGTGGGTGCATGAAGAGGTGCGATACTTGGGATATATGATGCATGGGATGGACTAGAGTCCTACTTATCGATCACCTTTCCAAGATAAATCTCTCCACTTTATCCACCTATTATGATGTTGGACCAAGTCTTTAATTCTTAAATTAAAGAATAATCATCAAATTCTTTCTGAAGAGTTGCGATAAGCAACTCTTGGTGCAAAATATTTGTGAAACAACGTATGTTTCACTTAGCACCTTTCTATCTAGAGACTCCTTCTACTTGAAGGACTTATCTTATATATTAAATATCAAATTAGGGGCTGATGAAAGGATGTTTTAAGCACACTCTCTCTTCCAATTTAAAGGCTTCAGTGATTGAAACTAAATTATTCGAAGTTTGTCCTAACAACACTCTTCCTTCTGTTATTAGGACAAGCCTTTTATTTTAAGACAAGTTTGTTATTATAAGACAAGGTCTTAGAAACAGAATCAGAAAGGATAATTGGTGCGGCACCAGGGTTAAAAGAAATCGACAGGTTGAACCCACATCCATGTGGATCACCTATGAGTAAAATCCTGAATCCAAACCCTTTTTACCATGTAAATATTTATTTTAAATTCTGTTATTTTGGTTTAGTTAGGGTAAACCATTTTTACCAACTGTAATTAGGGTTTTGTTTATTTTGGGGTAAAACCCTTTTTATTAAGTTGAGTCAAAATCTCAATTGAGTCAAACCCTATTTACCCAATTGGGATTTAAATGGTCTAGTTTGAATTAGCCCTTTTTACCAACTTTAATTGGATTTTTATTCACAAGCCTAATTAAGTATAGTTGGTTATTTAGTTGAGTCATATGATTTATTGAGTCCATGTAACTAGTTGAGTCATTGATTCTTGTATTACGAGAGGGGACCCAAGATAACATCCCATGTGCACCCATTTGAAGACCCATGTGACCTCATGTGCTAGCTTAAGACAACCCATGTGCTAGCCCAAGTCATAACCTCTTCTTGGTACCACCTTTTCAAGGATTTGGACATCAACACATGTCATGTTTGGACATGTCATTGGGACAACACCATTTGGAACTTCAACCAGGACAATAACATATGACATGTTTGAAAATTGCATGTCATTGGGACAACACACTATCCACTCCATGTTATACCTTGGTAGGCCACCTAAACTCATGATTAGCGCCACTTGAAATTTAAGATGAGTAATTAAGAAAGACTCTTCATATTTGGCGCCCCCACTCAAAATATTCCATGCCAAATACAAGGGAGCCAGCCAAGCATTTTTTTTCATGCCAACTTCAAAGAGTTCTAGGATTTTTACTCATACAAGAGAAGAAGGTTCAAATGTTTTCTACTACTGAGTTTCAATCAAATAGGTTGAAAGCTACTTAAGTATCCAGAACTCAAGAGTCTCACCAAACCTCTTGAGTCTTCTTCAATCCAAACCGAGTCCACTGACCTGCAGATGTCTACATCATCCGAACTCTAGAGTCCAGCAAGCAAGGCCAAGTGATGGAGCATCTTGACCCTACATCAAGCCACCTCACCAATCCACCACTTTGGATGAATAAACTCATGAATTTTGTCCACTTTATTGAGAGTTCCAAATCAGCCAACAAGCAAGAGTCTTGGATGCCCAAAAGCAGGATTCTAGGAGTTGTAGTCCAAGGAAGAAAAAGACTAGTAGTTATATCTCTTACACCACTAGTTGGGAGTCTATAAATCCCCTCCAACCCCCTTGTAATTAATTAATTATTATTCAATAAAGAGTGTTATTCTGCCAAAAAATCTTCTTCCTTTGCTATGTGCATCGTAGGGTGTGAGGCCCTTCCTTTGTTCTATAGAACTTCGCGGGGTGCGAGGCCCTAGTTATCCTACCTATCTAGCTGACAAGAATACCTAACCATCATTCCTAACCCTTCCCTCTCCTTCTTTCCATTTTCTTTGCTGATTCCTAATTTAAATTTTCTTTGTTGAGTGTTTGCAGGTGATCAGGAATCAAAGACAGGTATTCTTGCCTCGGAAATGGCATCGTGTGGAAGATCGGAGCCCAGGAATGAGTTCTTGAAACCCTGCCATGATAATCTTAAGAGTCCTGCCATATCTATTTTCAGAGGAGTGATTTTCATTGGTAAAACTGAAAACTTATTTCGTTCTCTTTAATTTATGAAGAGTTGATAAGTAGACCCTAGTTTCGGTGGTTTCTCAACCACCAGGTCTTGCTTTCTAGTTACTTTGTAGGTTTACTTGTGCGGGTAGTAAACTAGAACCAGTTTCCTTAATTACATATTTTGAGTCTTCTTTAGAAATCTAAAAAAAATATAAAAAATTATTCTCTGCTATTCTCTGATAATTAGGTTTTAATAATAGTTATTTAGGTTCAATTATTGTCCCGCATTAGTTTTGGTATCAGAGCAGGTTAAACTAAGATTTTATCGCTTTTGTGCTGAAATTTCTGCATACCAGGTTAGGACTTAGTTTCTCTTTAAGTACTCAGATCGGGTGCTTTAGCATGGCCGTCCAGCCATAGGAAAAAATAGGGCTGCAAGACCCTCACTTCCCATTCAAATGGGATTTCCTATGGCATGTAGGGTTGTCACTGTGAATTGACCCTTGAAGAAGAAAACAAAGAGATAGGCATTTTTAGGGTTTATTTTCTGCATCACCTCTATCATAGTACATAGTTTGTTGTTTTAATTGTTTCTACATATAAGTAACTCATAATTGCCTGATTATTATTTTGCTGGATCCATCATAATTGATAGTATTTTTAAAAACTTTCTCATGAATTATTTCAGTCTATAGATTTTTTGCTCGCTAGAATACTGTCTGAGAACAGTTTTTCCTTGAATTTCAGTAATTCTAGTTTAGGGTTCTTTTTGCATAAATCTTGCATATTTTGATTTCTTGCATCTTAGGTATTTTTCTGCAAACTATATCTTTTCTAAAAATAAAAGAACAAAATACAAAAAAAATAATTAATTTTATTTTTCTGTTATTTTAATTATTTTAGTTCGATTGCATCTAGGGTTTCATCTTGTGTGTGTATCATAAAGTAAACTAATCTTAAGGACACCTAAGCATCCCAGATCATGGCAGGAGCTCATCACTTATCTTGGTCCCACAACAACCTTCTTTGCATCTGAGCTTAACCCTAATTAAAACTTAATTAGACTTAATTATTCTAGTGAGCTAGGGACACCAACAGGTCGGGTTCCAAGTATTGTGTGTAAGCTAGTGCACCCAATCTTTTGATTATCACTTGAATATAGTGTCTAAGGCTAAAGGTCTAGAGGCAAACATCCTAAGTGGTTTCATGGTTTTTAATTAGGACCCTGCGAGAGCAGGGGGAGCCTCCCACGATCCCACATCTTACCTGGCCAGTGGACAAGGTAATTATTGAATTGGTTGTAATTTGAGCTGACCCATTCTACTTGAGCTCTAGGTCTAGGAAATGCTAGTCCGAGTTAAGTTCTATGTGATTGCATTGCATAACCATTAGATTAGGAGTCTAACCCAATCCAGTCTAGTTTGACCATGGAGTCCACTATGGAAACTTTATTGAGGACCTTCACTGAACAATGTACCCAAATGAAGCATAAGTTTGATCGACTAGATCAACGATTAGAAAACCTAGAGAGAATCCGTAGGACCCGTACTAACCCTGGTTTACCCAAACCAACTATCCTTGACCCCAGAACCCATCGACTCGAACCCACTAAGATCAGTGGCTATAGTCAAAACCCAGGTACTATTCAGGTTTTCCTTAGCCAACCCTTCTCCACTATCCTAGATCCTAGTCATTGTCTCCTTAGTCAACCCACCCCTGCTATCCCAGCCACTCGTCAATTTTCCCTTAACCAACCTACTCCTACTATCCTATTGGTTCACCAAGATGCTATTGAAGAAGAAGTCTATGAAGCTGAGATGAGCTTAGTAGATGAGTATGTGATGAGGAGATACAGGAGGTAGACCCAGTGTTAGATAATCCTGACCATACCCAAACTAAGGCCACCCAGAATTAGCTAACTCGGTAGACACCCAGATTGAAGCCAGCATAGAGTTAGTTGACCATGACTGTACCCTGACTGAAACTGTACTAGTAGGATCCTTAGAAAAAGAAACCCATGAGGAACCTAACCCTACTATTGAGACCTTGCCTGGGAAAACCCTAGAAAAGAGTCAAGCTATAAAGCTTAGTCCTAAAGTAATCAGTGAGGACTTGATTTTTCCATACCAGCAATCTCAGGAAGAATTCACTCCATCTATCCCCATTGAAGACCTTTTTTCTAAAATTCATGACTCATCCTTTCTTTAGGCTGACCCTTTATTCCCTGTAGGTGTGAATCTATGTCCAACACTTAAGGTGAACCCCGTTAGTCTAGGACAAATCCCTAACCCTTTTCTTATTTCCTACCCAACCAAGTCATCCCCAAATCCACTTCTTATTTTCTACCCTTCCTTGATGTTTCCAATGTTTCTAGACTCATTAGTTTACATTTTGTTGAAGTTAGTATGTTTCATCAGTCCTTAGACCCTGTTAGATTTGCCACTTATTTCTGGAGAACTTTATGGCATCTATTAGGAGTGCTTGTTAAATCTTCATCTGCATGTCACCCATCAACCAAGGGTCAAGTACAGAATTGAAATTAAGGACTTAAATAGACAAAAAAAAAAAAACTAAATTTCCTTCACTAGTAATGCATAGTGAGTCTATTATACATTTGTAGAGTCATATGCATAATACATTAAAGAATTATATAAGAATCATATGGCTAATTCTAAAAAAAGACTCAAGGAGTACGAAGAAGGAGACTTTGTTATGGTTTGATTATGACCTGAACGGTTCCTACCTGGAACCATGAGAAAAATTGCATGCCCATAGTAGTGGACCATACAAAGTAATTAAGAAAATTAGATCTAATGCCTATGTGCTTGAATTGCCACCTAAACTAGGCATTAGATCTACTTTCAACGTTTCAGACCTTATCGAGTATAGGGAGCCAACGTTGATTCCTAGTGAGCCATTTGGGCCTAATCCAGTCCTTGAGGGTGAACCAACCCAAGTGTGTCCACCTGCTATACCACAAGCCCGGAGAGACAAGATCGAACGGATCTTGGATGACAAGATCATCGCCACACGGAGCAAAGATTACCATTGATATTTGGTTCGTTGGCAAGGATGACCTGAGTCTGATGATTCTTAGATCACCAGAGAGGACATGCAGAGAATTGCCCCTGACTTACTAGAGTATTATAACAGTAGAGTTAACCCATACTCGACAGGATTGAGTTCCTCCCACCAGGGGAGAATTGGTACGGGCACCAGGACTAAAAGAAATCGACAGGTTGAACCCACATTCCTATAGATCACCTATGAGTAAAACCCTAAACCCAAACCCTTTTTACCATGTAAATATTTATTTTAAATTCTATTATTTTGGTTTAGTTAGGATAAACCCTTTTTACCAACTGTAATTAGGGTTTTGTTTATTTTGGGATAAAACCCTTTTAACCAAGTTGAGTCGAAATCCTAATTGAGTCAAACCCTATTTACCCAATTGGAATTTAAATGGTCCAGTTTGAATTAGCCCTTTTTACCAACATTAATTAGATTTTTATTCGCAAGCCTAATTAAGTATGGTTGGTTATTTAGTTGAGTCATGTGATTTATTGAGTTCATGTAACTAGTTGAGTCATTGAGTCCTATATTACAAGAGGGGACCCAAGACAACATCCCGTGTGTACCCAATTGAAGACCCATGTGACCCCATGTGCTAGCTCAAGACAATCCATGTGCTAGCCCAAGTCACAACCTCTTCTTGGCGCCACCATTTCAAGGAAAACATGTCATGTTTGGACATCAACACATATCATATTTGGACATGTCATTGGGACAACACCATTTGGAACTTCAACGAGGACAAGAACACATGACATGTCTGAAAATTGCATGTCATTGGGACAACACACTATCCACTCCATGTTACACCTTGGTAGGCCACCTAAACTCATGATTAACGCCACTTGAAATTTAAGATGAGTAATTAAGAAAGACTCTTCATATTTGGCGCCCCCACTCAAAATATTCCATGCCAAATACAAGGGAGTCGGCCAAGCATTCTTTTTCATGCCAACTTCAAAGAGTTCTAGGAATTTTACTCATCCAAGAGAAGAAGGTTCAAAGGTTTTCTAATACAGAGTTTCAATCAAACATGTTGGAAGCTGCTTAGGTATCCAGAACTCAAGAGTCTCACCAAAACTCTTGAGTCTTCTTCAATCTAGACTGAGGAGTCCACTCACCTGCAGACGTCTACATCATTCAGACTCTAGAGTCTAGCAAGCAAGGCCATGTGATGGAGCATCTTGACTCTACATCAAGCCTCCTCACCAATCCACCACTTTGGATGAAAAAACTCATTAATTTCGTCCACTTTAATGAGAGTTCCAAATCTGCCAACAAGCAAGAGTCCTGTATGCCCAAAAGCAGGATTCTAGGAGTTGTAGTCCAAGGGAGAAATAGACTAGTAGTTGTATCCCTTACACCACTGGTTGGGGATCTATAAATACCCTCCAACCCTCCTTGTAATTAATGAATTATTATTCAATAAAGAATGTTATTCTACCAAAATATCTTCTTCCTTTGCCATGTGCATCGCGGGGTGTGAGGCCCTTCCTTTGTTCTACTGAACATCGCAGGGTGCGAGGCCTTAGTTATCCTACCTATCCAGCTGACAAGAATCCCTAACCATCATTCCTAACCCTTCCCTTTCCTTCTTTCCCTTTTCTTTGATGATTCCTAATTTAAATTTATTTTGTTGAGTGTTTGCAGGTGATTAGAAATCAAAGACAGGTATTCTTGCCTTGGAACTGGCATCGCATGGAACATCGGAGCCCGAGAATGAGTTCTTGAAACTCTGCTGCGATAATCTTAAGAGTCCTGCCAGATCTATTTTCAAAGGAGTGATTTTCGTTGGTAAAACTGAAAACTTATTTCCTTCTCTTTAATTTCTAAAGAGTTGATAAGTAGACTTTCGATGGTTTCTCAACTACCAGGTCCTGCTTTCTAGTTACTTTGTAGGTTTACTTGTGCGGGTAGTAAACTATAACTAGTTTCCTTAATTACATATTTTGAGTCTTCTTTAAAAATTTAAAAAAAATATAAAAAAATATTCTCTACTATTCTCTAATAATTAGGTTTAATAATAGTAATTTAGGTTTAATTATCATCCTGCATCAATAATAGGATAGTAAAAGAGTTTTTGGAGAGGTTTTGAGATACTCTTTGAAAGGAAAAAGGTCTTAAAAAAGAGGAAAGGTTGCTAATGGAAGAAATACTACCAGGAAGAGTTTTTAGTCAAGCAAGCAAGAAAAGTGCTTTATTGATCCAGTTTCTATGTGGATTACTTCTGGAGGGCATACATTTGTGTACTTTTTTAGATTAAAAGATATTAGCATTATAAGTATTCTTCTATTTTCTAATATTTTGCCTTGTTAATTGATATTATCAAGGGGGTCCTGAATCTTAGGTTTCGTTAACTAGGATTTCAAGGATTAAAATTTTGAAATCCGGTCTTCCATTATGCAATCATAACCCAATATTAGTATTAGAGCCACCTTGATTCATTCAATTAATAGTCAATTAAATGTTTGAATGATTATATGCTATCTAATAATATCTAGCATGATAGTTGTAGCATATGATTGTTGATGCATGCCACTGATTAAGTGTTTTACTTAAACCCTAATCAATATAGAGATATGTTTAGATTATTCAATCATCATTCTAAAATAAGGTTATCTTAATATAGTAGTGGATGCCTACTATGCTGTAAGGTTATCTTAGAATGATAACAGACTTGGCACATATGATATTGTGGTGTAATATGTCTATTCGATAGATTGTAGTATTAGGATGTGCATGAGACCATGAAAGCTCCTTTAAAAATTATATTTAGTTTTGGTGTTGTAAAATCATAATGCAAATCTATTTAGGGTTTGATTGAATAATTAGTGTCTAAGAAAGTGGTTTTGGAATGGTAAAGAGAACATGACTTTTAATTGGATCCATTGCGAGTGGTGAAGCCATTCAAGTAGAAGCTATGGGTACCTAACTATTGTTATTATCTTTAGACAAAACTCTAGGATTGAATGACTATTACTATGTTCTAAATATTATTAGAAATATTATTTTAGTACCCTTGTTATTACAATAAGATTTTGAAATTAATATAAAGAGCTGTGGATGCTTTTGAACTAATTTATTTGTTAATGGTCTTTTAGTTCTTTCACTTAATGACGAAGATTTACTTGTTAAAAATAAGAAAAGAAAGAGAGAAGATGTCAATATCACTTTTCTTTGGCATTGTTGATTAGGTCATATTAGTGAGTCTAGGATAAACAAGTTATACAAAAATAAATTTTTTGATCCTTATGATTATCAATCATCAGGAACTTGTAAGTCTTGTCTCATAGGTTAAATGACCAAATTTTCATTTACTGGTCATAAAGATAGGGCAACTAAGTTAATAGGGCAAATACATACAGATGTATCTGGACCTATGTCAACTCAAGCCAGAGGAGGATACTCTTATTTCATCACCTTTACTGATGATTTATCTAGGTTTGAATATGTGTATCTTATGAAATATAAATCCAAAGCTTTTAATAAATTTAAAGAGTATCAAAGTATGGTTGAGAAATAAACTGGAAAGAGTATTAAAATCCTTCGATTAGATCAAGGAGGAAAATACTTATCGAGTGAATTTCTTAAATCATTTTAAGGACAAAGGCATTCTTTTAGAATGGACACCTCCTTATATGCTATAATTAAATTATGTAGCAGAAAGGAGGAATCATATCTTGTTAGACATGGTAAGGTCCATGATGAGCTTCATCGATATTTCTGTATCCTTTTGGGGTTATGCCCTAGAGAATGCTACTTATATACTAATTAGAGTATCATCAAAATCAGTAGCTAGCACTCCATATGAATTATGAAAAGGCAAAAGACCAAGTCTTAAATATCTTAAGATTTGAGGTAGCCCGGCTTATGTTAGAAATATGTTTAGACATAAGCTGAGTACTAGGACTGATAAATGTAGGTTTATAGGTTATCCTCGAGAGGGTATTGGAAACCTCTTTTATAATCCTACTAAGTAAAAGGTTTTTGTTAGTAGGTATGCCATTTTCTTGAAAAAGGAACTTATCCAAGTAGGCAGTGGGAGGATAATTGAACTTAGTGAAGTTTAAGATCTACAATATACTTTTATAGACAATCAACCTCAAATTTCATAACCATAAGTACCTATTAATCAGATACAACCATAACACACACCTCCTCTCGTAGGTCAGAGAGAGTGTGGAATGCACATCTCAGATATGGCTTTATCATTGGAAATAATAATGAAGCCAACATCATTTAAGATGATGATCCTTTAACCTATACAGAAGCTATCAAGAGTAAAGATTCTGATAAATGGCTTGATGCCATGAAATCTGAAATGGACTTCATGTTTTCTAACCAAGTTTGGACCTTGGTTGATCCACCTAAGGGAGTAAACCCAATAGGGTACAAATGGGTCTTCAAAAGGAAAATAAGAGAAAATGGCTATGTAAAAACTTACAAGGCTAGGCTAGTGGCAAAATGTTTTAAACAAAGATATAGAATTGACCATGATGAAATATTTTTACTAGTAGCTATGCTCAAGTCCATTAGAATTTTTCTTGTTATAGCTACATACCATGATTATGAAATATGACAAATGGATGTAAAGACTACATTCCTGAATGGGTATCTTGAGGAAGAAGTCTATATGTCACTACTAGAAGGGTTTGCCTCAAGTGGGAGACCAAACTAAGTATGCAAGCTTAAGAAATCTATTTATAAATTAAAGCAAGCATTGAGGAGTTGGAACATCTACTTTGATAAAATAATCAAGAAATTTAGTTTTATCAAAAATATGGATGAAACATGTGTGTATAAGAAGATAAGTGGGAGTGCCATTGTGTTGCCCAGCTAAAGCAACCTAATAGGGGGGGTGAATTGGGTTTCTAAAATTTTTTTGAATGAATTAAAGACAGGTGCTAGTGTGTTTTCAAAATGTTTGTGTGCTCAATAATAATATGTAGTAGAAGTAGTAAAGTAAATGCAGAAAGAGTAAATAGCAATCACAAACATAAAAGTTTTATAGTGATTTGGTGTATCCTAAAATATCTACGTCTACTCTCCAATTATCCCTTGGAAATTTCACTATAATCCAATCTTGATTACAGTAGATTAGTTTTCCGAACTCACTAATCAAAATCCCTTGGTTTTCACAAGGCTAACCAAAAACCTAGTTGGTTTTCATACAAGGCTTACCAACAACCCAAGTTGGTTTTACTCAAGGCTCACCAACAAACCAAGATGGTTTTCACTCAAGACTCACCAACAAATCTCAATACTAGTTTCAATCCTCTTGAAACTAGTAACAATAAGAATAACTCAAGTGCAATGTAAAAAAATATAATAAGCTTTCTCAAAAAGTAAATAAACTCAATGAAGCTCTTGAATGTTATTGAGAAGCTTGTTTTCAAGTTGTTGAAGTCTCAATCAATGCTTGAGAATATGGACTTGAATGCTCTCTTTGAAGTTTGAATGCTTGAAGGCTCAACTCTCTCAAAAGTATTGAATGCTGAATTAGTTCTTCAATAAATCACTATTCATTATTTCCCTCTTATGTTTGGTGGACTTTAAATACATTTAGAACCTTTAAAAGATAATTTATAATCATTGGAGAGGAAAAAATAGCTATTAGACATAAAATGGAGAAATTCTATGCTTCAAAAAACTAGCCGTTACTGTTCTGTCAGATCTGCAAGTATCGATACTTCAGTCCATGAGTGACACATGAGTCAACATTTGAGTCGACACTAGTTCAAATAAGTCTTTTGAAGCTCTCTGGAATGTACTGGTGCATCAATACTTTTTCTAGTGAGTCAACACTTCATCTTTATGAGTCGACACTTAAGCAAATTCCTGAAATCAGCATGTTCTGTATTATTTTTGGTCTCAGAACTTGAGTTGATACTTGGCTGACCATGAGTCGACACTTTAGTTGACACTTGGTAATTCATGAGTTGACACTTTTGCATGCTGGCTAAAATATTTTCTATGTATCAACTTAAACTTCTATGAGTCGATACTTGAGTCGACATTTCAATTCCATGAGTCGATACTTGGCTGAAACAATGCTAAAACTTATCCAAATTTAGAATTTGGGTCCTTCAAAGTCTTTTTTATGTGACAAGGTCTATATAACTTGAAAATCCATTAATTTAAGTGACTTCTTCAACAAGTTGACAAGCATTTTGAACTTTTTAATACTATAACTTTGATGAGTACCTTATTTTGATAAATACACTTTTAACATATAATTAGTACTCAAATATATTTAAGTATTTGTTATTCATCAAAATCAAGCCAGGAGTCAACAACCTCTTCCTTTTTGATGATGGCAAAACCTTTAAGTATATAAATATAGTAAGCTCAAAAGATTTGCAATAAATATAAGAGAAATTGACTATAAGTATCAGAGCTAAGTTGTAATGATTATCAAGAGAAAAAGCTCATCATTTAATATATAACTTGAATAAATCTATAGTGTATCAGAGCTATATATAAGAATGAATTTAATTCATATAATTATAATGTGTTAGAGCATATGGTTATATAAGATGTTTAAAAGATGTATCAAAACTAAAATAGATTTGAAAGATTGAGCATCAGAGCAAAAATAGGTTTTGTTAGGATATGGTGAGATTGGTCTGTTTACGCTGACCTATGGAAAGCATGGAATTGAAATAGGCTGATTAATGTCCAATGGACACAAATATGATCAAAGCCCAATATAATTATTGGCATACGACAAAATTGGTTTTTTTATACTGATCTATTGAAGGCCTGAAATTGAAATTTACCGATCAATGCTCGAAAGGCATGAATATGATCAATGCCTCTTCCTAGAGGTTCAAAGCAGATCAACGTTCTACAAGCATAAGACTGACTTATTTCCAGGTAATTGATTAATTTTAATGAAGGATAGAATTTATTAATATTTATGTAGTTCAGGAGCTAATCAACTATGGAAGAACCGATCAACTATGGAAGAGCCGATCAACTATGGAAGAGCCGATCAACTATGGAAAAGCCGATCAACTATGGAGAAGAACTAATTGACTATGGACAACTTTGCTTGCACGTGCTTACATCCTGGATTAACTATTTCACAGCCAGATGCCAGCTGTAAGTGGTTAATTTCCTAGCCTATAAATACTTATAGGTGCGATGATGAAGGAACTTCTGCTATTCATTCTTTTCCACACACTTCTTTGCCTAGCCTTCCTTCAAATTGCATCTGTTCCAGTTTAGACGCCATTAACAAGCTTGAGAGCTCCTTCAATACCAAATAATCCAAGAAGAAGATGGGAGAAAGCTAGATTAAATCAACTTGATCCGCTTTTCCTTTAACTCAAGCTTGTTGTATTTTATTTGGACACAATAGATTGGCGCGCCAGGTAGGGGATTCTCTGTAAAAAAGTCTCAAAAAATTTGGAAGGAAGCATGGTAAAAGGTAGGAAGAAGAATCTGCCAGCAGAAGATGTTCCTCGTTCTTCAAAAGAGATCGATCTTGTTCTTGGCAACCAAGGGGATGATCCAGTTCTTGATGGAAAAGGAAATGTCCTGTTCTTGGTGAAAGAAGAAATGATCCTGTTCCGGAGGAGAGGGTGGAAGTTCTTCTCGTAGGGCACTTTGATCAAGAAAAGTTGAACGCCCTATTTAACAAGGTAGAAGTGCTCACCACAGCGATGCAGAACCTTCAAGAAATTGCTATGAGGGAGTCAATGTGGCCAACTGTATCAAGAACTAGCCGGCAACCTTCCCCCCAGGTAAGTAAACATCTCAGCCCAAGAAGGCACTTATCTTACCAATGTTCTTCAGGTCAACAATCCCCTTTAAGGCATCATCGCCGATCTCATCATTACTTCAAGAGGCGAAACAAGGGGAAATGTTCACGATCCTGTTCAACTTCATCTGAAGAATCCATCCCTGACAGTATCCAAGCTCAACATTTCACGAGAGGAAATGATTTTGATAGAAAGTTTAAGAAGCTGGAGTCGCAAGTTGCTAAAGTTCTAGAACAGAGGAAAGCAAAGGATGCCACACCAAGTTATAGTATCTTGCCTCCTTTTTCAAAGATGGTGATGGATGAAAGAATCCCACATCACTTCAAAGTACCACTGATCGAGCTGTATGATGAGTCGTCTGATCCTTTGGACCATTTGGGCAGCTTTAAAACTCATATGCTGATCCAAGGGGTGTCAGACGTATTGCATTGTCTCGCCTTTCCTGTAACCTTGAAGAAGTCAGTGAGAATATGGTACTCAAGTCTACAACCGGCACCATTCATTCATTCAGTCAACTAGAGAAGTTGTTCGTCTCTCACTTCAGGACAAGAAGAAAAATGTCCAGAAATTTCGATAGCTTGTTCTTTATTCAACAGTCAGAAGGGGAATCTTTAAGGGATTACATCAAGAGGTTTAATTCTACCATGTTGGAGATACCAGATCTCAATGAATATGTGGCGATGTCTGCTATGAAAAAAGGCTTGCGAGCCTCCAGATTTACATTTTCCTTGGATAAGAAATTCCTGACCAACTATTCTGAATTACTGGCCCATGTCCAAAAGTATGCCCAGGTCGAAGAATAGGCCTTGAGTCGACGATAGGTGGAGAAAAAATTGGTGCAAGGTAAGAAGAGAGCCAAGGAAGATGAATCTTGATTCTCTGGAGTCTGATCTATTCAACAGCAAGGTCAGAGGCCAAGGGAATTTATCGATAGAAATTATATCAATTGGTTTGATACTTATACTCCACTGACTATCCGAGAGTACAAATTTTAATGGAAATTGAGAAAGAAAACTTTCTGCAAAGGCCAAGACCAATGAGAGCCCTACCAGCTGTGCGAAATAAGGCCAAATTACTATCATTATCATCGTGACCATGGACATACGACAGAAGAATGTATTCAACTACGGGATGAAATTGAAGCTCTATTCAAACGAGGTTATCTAGGCAGATATATTCAGAATCAAAATCAAAGCTGACCAGTTGAAGCGGCAGTACTAAGGCCAGCTATTCCAAGAATGATCACTGATGGGATGGAGACCCAAATCAACAACCGACTGATGGATCAGTCTGAATGATTAGTCATGCATGCTTTGAAGATGATCGGAGTCTTAAGAGGCTTCGAGGAAGTGTCATTTTTTCTGATGAGGATTTACAAGGCGCTCGGACGCCTCATAATGACCCTGTAGTAATATCTGCTATTATCACGAACTATGATGTACATCGAATTTTGGTTGATAATGGAAGTTCCACGGAGTTCTTGCTTTATGATGCATTTGTCAAGATGAATTTACTAATTAATAAGTTGCGAAAAATTCATGTACCGTTAACTGGATTTGGTGGAAATTCCATAGGGGTAGAAGGAGAAATCACTCTTCCTATAACTCTCGGAACAGTGCCGAAGCAAAGAACTTACCTTCTTACCTTTATGGTTGTTCGAATTCCTTCTGCTTATAATTCTATTTTGGGGAGACCTGCTCTGAATAAGTTCCAAGCTGTTGTATCGACATATCATTTTTTGATAAAATTTCCAACTTCAAATGGGATCGAAGTAGTAAGGGGAAACCAACAGATGGCTCGGCAATGTTTGACAATCCATAATCAACAATCAGTCAACAAACCCACCTCCGAACAAATGGATCCACATGATCCGATTGATAGAGTTAGTATATCAATAGAAAAAACCATTCATATTCCTTTGATAGATGATGATCCTACCAAAACAGTTCAAATTGGAAGTTTACTTACCAAAAGTTAGAAGAAGAAGCTGATTGATTTCTTACAAACAAATGCTGATATATTAGCATGGAAAGCTACTGACATGCTGAGAGGTTCATTATGACATGTGGATCCATCCAGTCGGCCTGTTCATCAAAAGAAGCGAAACTTTGCTTCAGAAAGGCATAATGTAATCAATGAAGAAGTCACCAAATTGCTCGATGCTGGATTTATCAGGGAGGTTCATTATCCTGATTGGCTTGCCAATGTAGTGATGGCTAGAAAAGCAAATGTGAAATGGAGGATATGCATAGATTACACTGATCTTAACAAGGCATGTCCGAAGGACAGTTTTACCTTGCCTAAGATTGATCAGTTGGTTGATGCAACGGCTGGACATAAGTTTTTATGTTTTATGGATGCTTTCTCTGGATACAATCAGATACGAATGAGTCCAGAAGATAAAGAAAAAACATCTTTCGTAACAGATCGAGGGATATATTGTTATAAAGTGATGCTGTTTAGTCTCAAAAATTATGGGGCCACTTATCAGAGTTTAGTAAACAAAATCTTTGAGGACCAAATTGGGAAGACTATGGAAGTATATGTGGATGATATGATTGTTAAGAGCAATCAATCTGATGATCATGTAAAAGATTTGCAGATGGCCTTTGATATTTTGCGACAGAATCATATGAAGCTAAATCCGACCAAATGTGTCTTTGATGTAACTTCGGGGAAATTTTTGGGTTTCATGGTTACACAACGGGGAATTGAAGCCATCCCCGAAAAGATCCGAGCTATCTTGGATGTGAGACATCCAGCTAATAAGAAAGAGATTCAACAGTTGACCAGACGAATCATCTTATTAAGCCAGTTTATATCTCGTTCAGCTGAGAGGTGTTTGCCTTTCTTTAAGGTTTTACGGCAAACTAAGGAGTTCAATTGGTTGGATGATTGCCAATCAGCATTCGAAGAACTGAACAAGTACTTGATAAACCCAATCATACTGTCAAAACCTTAAGAAGGGAAGGATTTGTACCTTTATCTGGCTACATCAGACGAAGCAATTAGTTCTGTGTTGGTCAGGAAGGACTCTGATGGATCGCATAAGCCCATTTATTACATCAGTAAAGTTCTTCATGATGTGGAGACAAGGTATCCGAAACATCATAAAATTATTTATACCTTGGTAATATCAACCAAATGCCTTAGGCCATATTTTCAATCCCATCGTATTGTTGTATTGACTGATCAGCCCTTGAGGATGGTCTTACAATGTCCCGATACTTCTGGTCGAATGGCAAAGTGGGCAATCAAATTGAGTGAATATGACATTACTTATCAACCTAGATCTGCAATGAAAGCCCAAGTATTGGCTGACTTTATAGCTGAATGTATCTGGGGTGATAGTGAAAAAGAAATTCAGCCATCTGACGAAATAGAAATGACTGATACACCTTGGGTATTACATGTAGATGGAGCTTCGAATTCTTCTGGTTGTGGAGCAGGATTAATCTTATCTAGCCCCTATGGAGATGTTATAGAGTATGCACTCCGGTTTTCTTTTAAGGCCTCTAATAATCAGGCCGAATATGAAGCTCTCTTAGTAGGTTTGAAAATTGTAAAGGAGGTAAATGTCAGAAGATTGAAGGTATTATCTGATTCATAATTGGTCGTCAATTAAGTAAAAGGGGATTTTGAAGTTCATGATGCTACTTTAGGTTTATATCTGAAGAAGGTTAAAGAATTGGGAGCTTCATTTGATTCATGGGATATCAGTCACATCCCTAGAATAAAAAATACTCGAGCCAACTCATTGTCCAGATTGGCTACTTCTGCATCTGACCAAATGGATCGTACCTTTGTGGAATATTTGGAGATTCCGAGCATATCAGCAATTGAAAGAGAAAAGGTTCTTCAAATAGAACCAGAAATGAATTGGATGAATCCGATAGTCAAGTTCCTGACTAAAGGGATACTGCATGAGAATAACATAGAAGCTAAATAGATTTGGAAGTTTGTTGCTCAATATGTTATTCTAGATGGTTTGTTATATAAAAAGTCATTTTTCCAGCCATTGCTGAAGTGTCTATCTCCTTCGAATGCTGATTATGTCCTTAGAGAAGTGCATGAGAGAGGTGGTCATTTGGGGAAAAAGTTCTTAGCCTATAAAATTATAAGGCAGGGGTATTATTAGCCGACTATACAGAAGGATGCTGCAGATTTTGTAACAAAATGTGATTCTTGTCAGAGGTATGCAAATATCCAAAGGCGTCCTGCCAATCAACTAACACAACTAATAGCTCCTTAGCCATTTGCTCAATGGGGAATGGATATACTTGATCCATTTCCTCCAGCTTCTGGGCAACGAAAATTCCTGATTGTTGCTATTGATTATTTTACTAAATAGATAGAAGCTGAACCTTTAGCTTTAATCACCGAAGCAAAAGTTGAAATATTTGTCAGAAATTCTATTATATATAGATTTGGAATTTCTCATGCGATCATTACGGATAATGGGAGATAGTTTGATAACTAGAAGTTCAAGGATTTCTGTGCTCAATATGGTATTTCTCACAAATTGACATCCGTCGGACATCCTCAAGCTAATGGGGAAGCTGAGGTAACTAATCGGACGATCCTTCATGGATTGAAAACCCGATTAAATGAAACCAAAGGATCTTGGGCTGATGAACTCAACTCTATTCTATGGGCTTACCGAACAACTCCTCGATTTACCATGGGTGAATCTCCATTCAATCTTGCTTATGGGAGTGAAGCCATGTTACCTGTAGAGATTGTCCTTCGTTCCAGAAGAACTAATGGTTTTGTAGAACCTAATAATGATAATTGAAGGAGAGTTGATCTTGATCTGATTGAAAACTCCAGGTTACAGGCAAAACTGAGAATGGCAGCTTATCGACAAAGGGTGGCGTGGTATTATAATTCAAGAGTAAAAGCCTGAATCTTTCGGATTGGAGACCTTGTTCTGTGTCGAACTACTGTATCCAGACCAACTGAATAGGAAAAACTTGTCCCAAATTGGGAAGGCCCCTATCGTATCACTGAGATTGTACGATCAGGGACCTATCGACTTGAAAGTCTAGATGGTTATCCATTGGCAAGGCCATGGAATGTAGAAAATCTATACAAATACCATCAATAAAGATATGTTCTTTTTCTTTCTCTTGTTGTATGAAAGAAGTATATAATATTCCGATATTCTCTAAAAAATAGAGAAAAGAAAGGTTGGCCTGATAAGCTAACCACAATCCGACAAATCGAGTTAGTTTAATCCACTAACTCAATCGATGTTTAATGATCAGAATAACTGATCTAAAGGTTGGCCTGATAAGCTAACCACAATCCGACAAATTGAGTTAGTTTAATCCACTAACTCAATCGGTGTTTAATGATCAGAACAACTGATCCAAAGATTGGCCTGATAAGCTGATCACAATTCGACAAGTCGAGTTAGACTAACCCACTAACTCATCCGTACTTAATGATCAGAACAACTGATCAAAAGGTCGTATAAATAAGATTACAGCCCGATAAATTAGATTGATCTAATATATTAAACTCATTTGTACTCAATGATTTACTGATCAATTAAAAGGAAATAGAGGATTTCATTAGTATTCTATTACAAAAAGGAAAAAGAAGGAAATAAATGACAGTAAAATTATCTCCAGTTCTCTATTACATATACTATTCAGCTTCTTTCTGAATGACCTGATCAACTGAAGTGTTCTCTTGACTAGATGTTTCCTGAATAGGTAACTTTGTCAGATTGTTGCTTGGCTATCCTTCTTCTTTCCCTATGGTAAGATCTATGGAGATAGAAGAAAAATCAAGATCGGGATGTAACTTTTTGACCTTATCAATGCAATCCTTAAAACTGAGATCATAGCCTTTGGCCTCCACTTTTTCTATTCCTCTAGAGAAGCCATCAGATTTCGTGAATTCTTCAATTACAAGAGACTTCTGTTGGATCAGCAAAATGTTTTCTTGTTTAGTTTTCTTCAATTTTTCTTCAAGAAGCGATATTCTCTTCTTCATCAGAAGATTTTGACTCAGTACTTCTTCATATGCTCGAGTCTTCTCCTTTATGGCTTCATCAGCTTACTGAAGTATTTTTCTTCTTTTGGCTCCATCTTCCACAAGCTGATGAGCTTATATTTCAGTTTGTTTTAATTGTTTCTGCAGAGACATAACCTTCGCCATTAGAAAAAGAACTTCTGTTCTAAAGACCTTCCAATTGATGACGGCCTTGTCTTTTTCTTCCCTAGTTGCTGCTAGTTATTTTTGAAGATCTTCTTGAAGGTTACTTGCTTGATCCCAATTTTTTTCAATCATGGATATGTCACTGACAAACTGTACAAAAGGTTTTGAATATCGTTATAATATGAGCAGTTTGTCATAAAAGAAAGAAAGGAATATCACTTACCTTCATGATTTTTGGATAGATAGAAGATAAAGTTTCCTTCACTCCCTGTTTGATCGTCACCTCCCAATCCCTCCAAAGAATAGTGGATTGTAGTATGATTTTTGCCAATTTCGGATTATTGATACTTGTATCGGCAACTAGTACTTGAACGGATTTATCATCAGTTGGGTCAACTGATTCCCCCATGGGAGCTTTTCCTTTCTCCGTTGGAGTGTGCTTCGCAGGTGGATCTTGGTATGTTTTTTTTGGAACAGGGATGGAGAGTTTCTGTTCTTCTTCCTCGGATGAAGAAGCAATATATTCGGGAATTGATGATTTGTCGGAGATGTTTCTTAACAAATGTCTTCCTCTTACACACGACCTTTCTTCTTGGAACTGTACTGGTCTGGCTTTTCTCTTTGGCGCCTGATAAAGTTCTTTATCACCCGGCTTCATCTTTGAATATGATGGAGATCTCAAAGGAAAAATACTTGAGACAAAATTGGTTCAAAGCCATGAGCCTGAGACCCCTTTATATAGAGGATGCTAGTGGTCATGATTCATGGCTCAAGTTTCGAGATATCGGGAGATTTCGACACGTTACAGATTTTGATTTGGTGGGAATTCGTGTGCCTGTTTCTAATTCTTAGAAAGTTAGTTATAAAACATATATAAAGGCGTGTGATTTGAATTTCAAATTTTATACGACCTTTTAAGTTCTGACAAATATGGTTATACGGCTCTCCAAATGACTGCACTTCTGACAGAAAGGTAACATTTGGCAAAGTTGGTATGATCACTTACCTCGTTCAGAAAAGTTTTTTTTAGAATAATGAAGAAATGACAGAATATTTATCATAACTAAGTTAAAAGTTTGACAACTTAGAAATTATTTCTGTAAATATTTGAGAAGTGCTAACTATTTTAGGAAAAGTTAGAAACCGCGTCATTCGATCAGATTGTTCCGTTAGAAACTATTGTTAGATAATTTTATTTGAAATTGGTTCCTTTAAATCTTCTTCTGAATAATGGTTAATGCTTATAATTTGGTCGGAGGATTTTATGATTAGATCGAGTTTCCTTGAAGCTTTGTTCATTTAATCCGATTGTCTTATACTTTAGAAAATTTTTTCATTCATGAAAGAAGAAATTCTCATCCGATAAACATTGAAAAGAAAGGTTTTTCATTAAAAAGCAAGGTAAATTTTTACATCATCAGTCTGTTACATTTACTTCAATAGAACTTTCCTATATTTCACTTTGGCTTACAAAAGGAACTGGTAAAATTTCTTTCGGGATTTAAGAAGCTGGTACCGGTCCTTCGATTTGATCTTCGATTAGTTTCTCGGTTTGATCTTCGATTAGTCTTTCTGTTTGGTCAGTAATTGGTTCTCCAGTTTAATTTTCTTCATCCATATTTTCTTCATCGGAATTCTCTTCGTCAAAATCTTCTTCTATCTTCGAAGTATCAAGGTTTGGACAAAACTTTTTTACTTTTTTCAAGCAGTCGGCAAGGCCATAGTTGTAACTTTCGACTCCTACCTCATGAAGTTTATCATCGAAAGCTTTTGATTGAACATATTTTTTGACTGCTCCATTGACAGCCTCTTCAACAGCTTGTTCAATTCTTTTGGTAGCCATTGAAACTCTTTCTTCAGCCGCTAAGACCTTCTTCTCGGCTGTTGCAATCTTTTCTTCAGCTCCTTCCAGTTTAAGGGACATTGATCGGATCTTTTTATTTTTCTTCTTTAATTTCGACTCCATGTCATTCATTTTTGATCTTGCCTCTTTTAGTTCTTCCTCTAAGGCTGAAGTTTTGATCGTTGCTTCTTCCAATTTTTTCTCCATAGAATTCTTTAGTTTTTCTGCAACTTCTTTCTCTGCCTTTGCCACATTTACTTTGTTGCTCATGGCTTTGCAAAATTGATCGAAGTTTTTTAAACTTTCATCCATGATACTGATTCCATGGATGAGCTGTTATTCCATATTTTGTGTTAATCAGATTTGACAAAAATGAAAAGGATGATCAAATTTCTACTTAAAATGTAAGTGTAGCTCATACCTTTAATAATGTTGGGTGAAGCAGCAAAATCGTGTCATCAATCTGCTGGGACTTAGTTATTTTCCAGTCTCTCAAAATTATTATGGACTTTAGAAGCTGACGAGCCGACATTGGGTCATTCAAGCCCGAGTCATCGGCATATACTGAGAAATCAACCAAAATATTTGTGACTGGGATTCTTTCTTCTTCTTCCCTCATCGGAGCTTTGCCCTTATCTAGTTGGTCAGTAGGGCAAGATAGTGGGTCGTCTCTTGGAATATTTGTTAGTTGTTTCTGTATTGGAGGTTGAAGGGATGTTGATAGGGGGACTTCATCGTCCTCCAACACACTAGCTATCAAAATTGGAGAATCAAGTCCTGCTGCAATTGATGAAGTCGTTGGATTGATCGGATTTTTCTTCTTCAATTTTTTGATCCTCCTTTCTTCTTGAATGGAGGAAGTGGCTTCTGCCTTTCTTTTCTTCGAAAGCTTCCGAAGCTTCTGAACTCTACCACGACTGATGTGTCTGCTATAAGTAAGAGGTCAGAAATTAAGACAGATTGATTAGAAGAAATGATGAAGTAATATCAGTGATAAAAATACCTAAAGAGGGTTTAGGGCTGATTTTCACTGAAAAGAGCCCTCTTTCATCAAGGAGTTCTTTATTCGGAGGAACTTCCATCCCAGTAAGCTTCTCATAATCTTCTTGATCAGAAGCTAGAAGTTTCTTGCCATCATTGGGAGTTAGTCATGGTTTCCTATGGCTAGTGGTAAAGTCCCAGGGGATTTTGGAGATGATGTAAAAGAAACTAGGTTTCTAGCCATGAATGGCTGAAGGAAGCCCCAAAATAAATTTCTGACCATGTCGTGGGTTGATTACCCACCATCCAGGGCCATAAAAATCTCGTTTTAGTACGAATAAAGAAGTAAAAAGAGAGGATTTTGGAGTTATATCCGCATCCTTGCAAAGGATCAAGAACTTATAGATAATTCGAATACTATTAGGGGTTAGTTGAGATGGTAATACCCGATATAATTTGAAGATCATAAGAAAAAAAGAATGGACTGGAAATCTAAGATCAACCCTTAGATGTTCTTCATATATGGTTATGCTACCAGAAGGAGGCTGATCTATTTGATCGTCAGAAAGAGGGAGGATTACAGCGCACTCATCAGAAATGTTATAATGTTGTTTTAGTGCTAAAATTTTATATTCGAATAGAGAAGACCTAATATCTCCTATTTTCATTTGTTCGGTTTGTTTTTTCTACTATTGGGAAATGGATTCTTCGCATTTCTCAGGGTTTTCTATATAACTGATCTCTAAGATCCTAGCCATGATGAAGAAAGAAAATAAAGGAAGATTAAATTAAAAAAGAAGAAAAGGAATGAGAGGCTGACCTGTAAAATTTTCTTTTGCTCCTAAAGCGAAGAAGTAGAAATGGTGGAAAACCTGTTTTTCTGAGAAGGGTGGTGATAATATAGTGCTCCCCAACGGTCTAGGATTTCTTTTTGAATAAAGGGATTGAACCAAATCTGGGCACCTGTCCTCAGATATTTGATAAATATCAGGTTTCTCGAAGGATCGAAATGACTTTTTATGATCTGGTGGCGACGATCTATTGACAGGATGGATGCCTTATTCTTTACGAAGAAATTTTGACTTTCTTGGATTTTGAAAATTTATAATGATAAGGGGAAGATATGGCTGTTCGTTTTTATAATCACCTCCCCAATTAGAGTTCGACAAGTCATCTGGGCGTGCTGTCCCAAAATGGAAGCTTCTGACAGTTTTTGATTTCCAATTAATGAACTCAGAAACTGGGGGGACTAGTGTTGGGATATGGTGAAATTGATCTGTTTACGCTGACCTATGGAAAGCATGGAATTGAAATAGGCTGATCAATGCCCAATATGTACAAATATGATCAAAGCCCAATATAATTGTTGGCATACGATAAAACTGGTATGTTTATACTGATCTATTGAAGGCCTGAAATTGAAATTTACCGATCAATGCTCGAAACGCATGAATATGATCAATGCCTCTTCTTAGAGGTTCAAAGCTAATCAACGTTCTACAAGCATAAGACTGACTTATTTCCAGGTAATTGATTAATTTTAATGAAGGATAGAATTTATTAATATTTATGTAGTTCAGGAGCTGATCAACTATGGAAGAACCGATCAACTATGGAAGAATCGATCAACTATGGAAGAGCCGATCAACTATGGAAGAGTCGATCAACTATGGAAAAGCCGATTAACTATGGAGAAGAACTGATTGACTATAGATAACTTTGCTTGCACGTGCTCACATCCTGGATTAACCGTTTCACAGCCGGATGCCAGCTGCAAGTGGTTAATTTCCTAGCCTATAAATGCCCACGGGCACGATGATGAAGGGACTTCTGCTATTCATTCTTTTCCACACACTTCTTTGCCTAGCCTTCCTTCAGATTGCATCTATTCCAGTTTAGATGCCATCAACAAGCTTGAGAGCTCCTTCAACACCAAATAATCCAAGAAGAAGATGGGAGAAAGCTAGATTAAATCAACTTGATCCACTTTTCCTTTAACTCAAGCTTGCTGTATTTTGTTTGGACACAACAGGTTTAAAACAAAAAGTGAGTGATAGAGCAAAATCTTTAAAGAATAGGAGTATCAGAGAAAATTATACAACATAAAGATTGAGAGTAGAGCATGAAGAGTATCAGAGCATAAAAAAGTATCAGAGCATGAAAAGAAGTATCAAAGCATGAAAAAATATCGAAGCATGGAAAAATAGAGCTCCTCCTCAACATATGATCTGAAAATATTTTTCAAACTTTTCAAAGATGGCTTACATGTATTAGCATTTTTCAAAAAAAATATTTTCGAAAAGTTTAGAAATTTCAAAATTTTTCTCTTTAGTATTTTTCTCCCCCTTATTTATTCTTTCTTCTTGTTTATTACTTATTGATTTTTTTTTCCTTTTTTTGTACTTTCTTTGATACCACATAAAACCATTGTGCCATTAAACCATTATGCCATTCTCTCCCTTTTTGTCATCATAAAAAAGGTGAAAGGCAGTACAAAGTGGAGAAATAAGAACACAGCTCCCTCTCAATGTAGGGATAAGGTGGAAAGAATAGTAAGAAGAGTATCAAAAGCTATAAAGAAAAAAGTGATGCATGAACACATAGATGAAAATATCGAAAGCATCATTTTTATATATAACTCAAAATATTTTGTGATACAAATAGATGTATATAACAATACACTGATACAAACAACATACAAAATTTGATACACTGATACAAACTTTGATACAAAGATAATATACATCTAATTGATACCCTGACCAATCCTAGTGGATGATATCCTCATCAAAGGAAGACCTAATCTCTAATATAATAGGTCCCGTGGTCCTAGAAGGATGAAGTCGCGACCACATGGGTTGAAGATCTGCTAGTCTGGTATGAAGAAAGGCTCTAGAAGTGTCTCCATGTTCGTGGCCTCTGCCTCTGGCTTATGCTCTCCCTCTGGCTCATGCTGGAGGGGAACCAGTGTCAGGAACAGGGTCAGGAATAGTAAGATCAGTATCAGTGATAGGAGGTGTGATGTCAAAAATAGGTCCAGAAAGGATATGAAATCCAGGAGTATAGAAACCTAACTCCCTGGATAAGGAAGAAAAGGATAAGAAGTAGAATGTACAAGTTGTGTCCTATCAAAAAAGGTAGGGGGTACAAGGAGAGATGGTGTAGGTAAGTCTGTGGGGGTATCAGATGGATTTGTAGATAGAACAAGTATGGATACAGTGCTTAGAATGGATGTATCTAAATGAATAGTATCAAAAGGACTGGGAATATAGGAGTATAGGGTAGGACAGGGCTTTGAAGGGTAGGACTAGATGGAGTAGGAACAGCCTCTGAAGTCCTTAAGTCATCAGCGGTAGGCACAGTGTCCTAATCCGCTCCTGTCTCCAGCTCAGGCTCTGCCATAAACTCATCAATATCAAAATCTACTAATGAACCATCCTGATCACCACCCATCTCCAGATCATCTGCTGGTGGTGCTGGTGGAGAATTTGGTGATGGTGGAGGGGAAGATGGTCTACTAGGAGTCAGTCTCTGCAATGCAGCAATCACTATAGAAAACCCCCCTCTCATTTGCTGAAAAAAAGTCCTCATCTCTACATGAATATGATCTACTTGCTGTCTCATGGTCTGCATCTCAGTCTCTAAGCAAGTGATCTTATCCTTAGAAACATCTATTAGAGGTGGAACCTCAGTATGTGTTGACATAAAAGGCTCAGGCTGCATCTCTGGTGAAACACGAGGTGGCTCAGATGGCCCAGCCTCATCTCCCTATGCCTCCTCCTCCTTTATAGTAGCATCTTCATCCTTATCCAAGTCAGGCACCTGTCTAGACACTTTGCACCTCCAATGACCTCAGTATCTGTGATAACCCATCCGATGCAAAGATCTCTCATCATAAGTGTTAGTGTGAAGAAGCTCTCTATGCGGCTCTCTTACAAGATCGACTCCATATGCTCACAATAGTCTTGTAAGTCCCATGCCATAAGGCAAGTAGAGTCATCTGCTCGTCACCACCTCTGTCATCTGGTGTTCAGTACTAGTAGGCAGATGGGCATCCTCTGAATCAGAGCAACCATAACCAAGAGCTCTCTCTATAATAAAATCAAATCTCCCGATCTTTATCAAAAGAATCCAAGCCATAATATGATGGAGAAGTCACATCTCTACGGATAGCTATGATGCTACAACACTAGCTCCATCACCTACGTTATCTCTCTCCAAGATTCATCTGAAGCCGCCAATCCGATCTCCAAGTGAATCAGTTATCGTGCCTTTCATGGGCATCTCCTAGACGTGGCTCAGAATCTCAGCTGATAGGGGAATGGAGATGCCTCTGACCTCTCCAACCCATCCATCACCACCTGTGGCCAAAGTCCCATAGAACTGTCGCATCAGGCTAAGGTAAAATCTCTCTCGGAGAGTGTAGAAATGAACTAGACCAGCATCCCTTTACCAGTCTCCGATCCTGAAGTGCTATCGATAAACAAAATCAAAGTCCACTTTACCTCCACCTACAATGGCCTTAGAGGCCATGCAATCTACTCCTGGGACTGGTGGCGGTCGAGCAGGAACCTCACACTGCACTGGAGCCTCTGCTAGCTGATCATCGTGCCTCGCCTTGGTGTGGTGCTCTGCACCCTAAGAAATTGAGCGTGGTCTCCTCACAAGCTACTTCCTAGGCCTCATTATCTAGAAAATAAGAAAATACAAGGATAGAGAGGGAAACAAGCACTGAATCATGGTCAAACTGTGAGGAACAAGGAAATGTGAGGGAAAACATGCTTAATCTCAAAAAGAAAATGTTAGAACCCTAAAATAGAACTAACGGAGGCTAGGGCTTAAAAACAAAAGGTGTCAGCTCAGAGGAAATGGGAGGAAAAAAGATCATTTGCCCTTTTTGAACACCAATCTCGCCAGTCAAGTGTCGACTCATGGGTAAGTGCCAAGTGTTGACACTTCGATGTGTCGACACTTTCAATTGTCGACACTTCAAAAAAATCAGAGTAAAAGGGTAAAAATCAAAGATAAGATCAAGAGAGTTGACTTAAATAGCCAATAATGATTGATCATGAGTTTCAAGGATATTAAGTTAAGAAATTTCAAAGGAAATTTCAAAAGTCATAAAGAATGATTGAGATCTAATCAAAAGGATCAATGATCCCTAATTCTCTTCTAATCATACAGAACCTATCTTCATTGAGTGGCTTGGTCAGAATATCAGCTAGTTGTTTCTTATTACAAATAAATTCAGGCAAAACATCATTGTTTTGAACATGATCTCTAATGAAGTGATGTCTAATTTCTATATGTTTACTTCTTGAATGTTGTATAGGACTTTTAATTAAGTTTATTGCACTTGTGTTATCACATCTAATAGGTGTCTTAGTTAATTTAACAAATAAATCTTTGAGTTATTGTTTAATCTATAAGATTTGAGATAACAACTTCCAGCTGCAATATACTCAACTTCAGTTGTAGATAGTGCAACTGAATTTTATTTCTTGCTAAATCAGGAGATTAAATTTACTCCAAAAAATTGACAGGTTCCAGATGTACTTTTCTATCTAATTTATAACCAGCAAAATTAGCATCAGAATAAGTAATCAAATTTATTGCTGAGTCCTTAGAATACTACAAACTAGTATCGACAGTACCAGATAGATATCTAAGTATGCATTTGATAGCCAATAAATGAGATTCTTTAGGTTTAGACTGATATCTTGCATACATGCATATACTAAACATGATATCTGGCCTACTTGTAGTTAAATACAATAAAGTGCCAATGATGCCTCTGTAAAATTTTTGATCTACATTCTTACCAGATTCATCTTTATCAAGCTTACATGAAGGGCTCATTGGCATGCCAAGAGGTTTAGTCTTCTCCATCCCAAACTGCAAGGTAAATCTACAAAGTAAACTAGAAAAATAGGATTTGGTGGCTAAGAAAGCACCATAAGCTAGGGTCTACTTATCAAAAAATCAAAAATCAAAGAGTAGGGATGGGTTTTAGAATTTCTCCAATAAAGATGTTTCCCTCTGAAGTGGATCTAGTCGAACTCCCAAGAATCTTGTGGTAGGGCTTCAAGATCTCGATCTTCATGCTCTGATCTTCTGCGATGCTGGTTCCAAGGCAAGAACACCTTGAATTTAATCCTTGAATACCTATGATCGCTTAACAAAGGAAAATCTCTCAGTTAAAAAGTAGTAAAGAAGGAAAGAGGATGGAAAAGTGAAAGGAAAAGAGATGGAAGTGGGCGGCTAGGATTTCTCGGTGTTTGGATATGTATGGCTTCACACCCTGCGATGCTCCAAAGAACAAAGGAAAGGGCCTCACACCCTGTGATGCACACAGCAATGGAATTAGACAGAATGTCACTTTATTTGATCAATAATTTATTAATTTTACAAGGGGGTTGATGGAGTATTTATAGACCAACAACTAGTGATGTGAGGGTTACAAAGACTAGTGTTTGTTTCCCTTAGGCAACAACTCCTAGAGACCTTGCTTTGGGTGTCTTGGACTTCTGCTCTTAGGCTAATCTGGGACTCTCTCCAAGGTGGGTGACATCATGGAATTCTCCATCCAAGTGGGTGCCAAGGTTGAGAATTGGTGAAGTGTTATGATGAAAGGCCAAAATTGCTTCATGGGTTGCCTTTATTGCTGGACTCTGGAGTCTGGATGATGTGGACTCCTACAGGATAGTGGACTTTTCAGTCTAGATAGAAGAAGACTTAAGAGTTTTTTTGGATTCTTGAGTTCTCTAATCTTGAACAACTTGGAACCTGTTTGATCAAAACACTTAAGATAGAAATCCATTGAAATTCTCTTTGATAGGCGCCCCTTAAGGAAGGATTCTTGGCTGACTTCTCTCTTGGAATTTGCAACAAAAAGGAGGAGGGAATGGTGCCAATATGGTTGGACTCCTTCTGCTTTACTCCTCTTAAAATGTGGTGCTAACTTCTTAGCTTCTTGATTGGGCATCCCATATGAAATAAGTGACTTGGCAAGTGTGTTGTCCCAAATGAAATGTCAAGTGGTGTTGTCTCGATGGAGTGTCAAGTGATGTCCAAAAGTCATGTGATGTTGTCTAAATTCTTAAAAAAAGGTGGCGCCAAGAAGTGGTTGCATATGACAAGTGACATGGACTAGCGCATAGAGTCACATGGCTTGTGTTGAGCTAGCACATGGGGTCACATGGGTTTGGACTTGTGTCCCCCTTGTATTACAGGACTCAACTAATAATTACAAGAATCAAAACTAATTAATTAAAGCCCAACTTGATTATATTGATCAAAAGGCTTAACCAACTAAACAAACTTGGTAAATAGCATTTGGCCCCAAAATATGTTTTGACATAACTGATAAATGGGATTTTTATACAAACCCTAATCGGTAAAAAGGGCTAACTGATACTAAACCATTTAAACCCAATTGAAATTGGAGTTTTTTTAGAGACTCAATTTTGGGTCCAGGGGTTTTGACAGGGACTCAATTTTAGGGTTCAGGACTAAACCCAGCTAAGCTAAAATAATAAAAATTAAAGATAAAATATTTATAGGTAAAAGGGTTTGGGTTCAGGACTTTATTCACAGGTGATCCACAGGGATGTGGGTTCGACCTGTCGATCTTTTTTAGCCCTGGTGTCCACACCAACTCTCCCTGGGTGGGAGAGATTTGACCCTGTCGAGTATGGGTCATCTCCACTATGATAGTGCTCTAGTAAGTTTGGGTCAACTTTCTACAAGTCCTCTCTGGTGATCCAAGAATCATCAGTCTTGGGTCATCCTTGCCAACGAACCAGATATCGCTAATAGCCTTCCCTCTGAGTAGCGATGATCTTGTTGATGTGGCATACTTATGGAAAATATGGCATGAATGACTAAAGCAATTAAGCTAATTAAAACTCTAAAACATATGATCTAATTTCAGTCATAGTGGGGTCTTTAAGATGTATTAAAGAGGACTAAACTAGAAGGCTCAAATGCTTCGCAATGCAAATCTGAATTAAGTTAATGAACTAGGACCTACGTAGCTAGAAGAACAATCTAATTAAGACTATACCCTATTCAAAAGTTCAGACCACAGGAGGAAAGGAAAGGGTTTAGATACCAATAATGACTCTCCAATAACCTTACACTAGGTTCACTCCTTCACACTCAGGATTGGTGACTAACTGATCAAGCTAACCCACCCGTTGGAAGTAAAGGCTCCTGCTGCTGAGTTGAAGGCAAGGAGGACTTCATCCTGGACTAGATACTCCTTAGGATCCTGCAAGAACAACCATTAGTATTGTGGAGGAGATGGAAGATAGTATGGAATAAAAATAATGGAAGGGAGGGAAGTAGAGGATTGTTGGTGATCTTGGTAGAGTGTTGCTGGTTGCTCTTGAAGATGAGGTAGGCGTCAATGGAAGAAGGACTTTTGCTAGAATTTGAGAACTAAAGCACTTGGTTGAGCCTCTCACTCAATCCCTCATGGATGGCATTTGCAAACACAAATGGAGATAAGAAAATTTTGGATTTCATTCATTCAAAAGCATCCTTTTACAAAGAGATTAGGGGCCTATTTATAACCTCCTAATCCCCTGAAACTCAAATTTTACATGAAAAGAAGGAGAAATGTAGTTACAAATTTGAATTTCAAAATTCATGGAAAGGGGGGCACCACATCTGAAAATCTGCATGCATGGGTGCCAAGTGTCTAAATCTGAAATCTTCATATATGGGTGCCAAGTATCCAAATCTGAAAATCTGCATGCATGGGTGCCAAGTGTCCAAATCTGAAAATCTTCATGTATGGGTGCCAAGTGTCCATTCTCTTGGATAAGGTGTCTTGGTGAGGTGGCTTCAATCAAAGCTTCATTCCATCCAATGGCTCTTATTTCATGCACCCTTGATTTGAAGATTTACTTGATATAGCTTTGGTTCATCCCTTGGTCCAATTAGATGCTCCCTTGGTTGGACTTGACTCAAGCTCAAAAGAAAAATTACAACTCAATTTGGACTTGAGTACATTTGACTCTTACAACTCAATTGAGCCAAGGCTTCAAGACCTAATACTTAGCAAGACTCAAACATAAAATTCATGATACAAGAAGACTTAACTAGACTCAAGACTCAGACTAGGAACAAGTTAACAAGGTTGGAACTCATATTGCAATCCATAAGGAATTGGTGTTGACTAGGTTTGATTGAAGTCTTCTTTTAACCTTGGTGCCCACACCAATTTTCCCGGGGTGGGAAGAACTCGACTCTATCGAGTAGGGATCTGTTTTACTCTGGTAGTACTCTAATAAGTCTGGGTTGATTCTTTGTAGATCCTCTCGAGTAATCCACTAGTCTTCGGACTCAGGTCGACCTTGCCAACGAATAAAATAGCATTGGTAACCTTTATTCCGGGTGGTGATGGCTTGGTCATCCAGAATATGCTCAAGCTTATCTCACCGTTCTGGTAGAATTGTTGGTGGACACTCAGGGATGGATTCACTCTCAATAATTGGCTCAGGCTCAAATGGCTCGCTAGGTATCATTATTTGCTCCTTATACTCTACTAGGTCTGAAATATTGAAAGTCGAGCTGATACCTAAATCAAATTGTAAGTCTAGCACATACGCATTAGATCCTATTTTCTTTATAACTTTAAACAGACCTGCACTGCTAGCATGCAATTTTTTTAAGGTTCCTGGTGGGAACCATTCTGGTCTAAGCCTTATTATAACATAATCTCCTTCAGTGAATTCTTTGTCTCTCCTATGTGAATTCGCCATATGCTTATAAGTTTCATTACTCAATTAGATCTTTTTGTTAATTTTTTTATGTACATCCCTAAAATGCTGTGCATATGATTCAGCTGATTTAGAAATTTGAGATTGTGTGGACAAAGGAATAAGATCTAAGGGCTTCCAAGGTTTGTAACCACGGACCACTTCAAAAGGACTTTTCCTAGTAGATCTATTGACTGAGCTGTTGTAAGCATATTCAGCATGAGGGAGTAAGAGATCCTAATTTCTCGTATTGTCAGCAACTAAACATCTTAGCAGATTTCCAAGACTCCAGTTGACTACTTCAATTTAGCCATCAGTTTGAGGATGATAGGCAGTGGGAAATTTTAGTTTGGTTCCTAGCATATGCCAAAGGGTCTTCTAAAAGTAGCTAGTGAACCTAACATCTCTATCTGATATAATGGTTTTGGGTAAACCATGTAGTCTAGCCACCTAATCGAGAAAAAGTTTGGCCATTCTAGAAGCATCTAGGGTTTGAGAACATGGGATGAAGTGAGCCATCTTAGAAAATTAATCAACTATGACGTAGATGGAATCATGTCTTCTTGAGGTCTTTGGGAGTCCTAGTACAAAGTCCATACTAAGATCCTGCCATGGACAATCAGGGACTGGTAAGGGAGTGTACAAACCGGTGTTTTGCCTTTGATGTTTGGTAACAGCACATGTTCGACATTGAGCTACAACTTGGGCCACATTCCTTTTGAGGCCAGGCTAAAAGAATTGGTCTTCTACCGCTAAGATTGTCTTGTTTCTACCAAAATGACCTGCCAGGCCTCTAGCATGAACTTCCCAAATCAAAAACTCTCTAATAGAAGTTCGGGGAACTCACAGTTGATTTCCTTTGAAAAGAAATCTGATGGGTGACGAAAATAAAATGATGAATGGAGGGTTTTAGCAAGCTAACTAGCAAGCAAACTTGAGAAATTAATTATCAAATAAATGGGCTAAATTAATCTAAGAAAAGAATCTTCATAAAGAGACTAGTTGATCTAAGTTACAATACCCGTAATATATATCTAGTTCAAAATAAAGATTAGGATCTTCATGGCAAGGAAACCATCACTACCAGGGCAAGTTAACCTTCAAATGATCAGATCTAATAAAGCTTAGGAAGAGTTTTCCTACCGACAATGATGGCTAAAATCTTTGATGGAAGAAGCTCTCAACACTCATGGATTTGAGGACTAGAAGGCAAGATGATCACTCTCTACTTTGGAACTTACCTTGCCCTTGATCAATGGCATGGAGACCTTCCTCTTGGATGTGGGAACTTGAGAGAACCTACAAACAAACTTGGAATTAGACATGGAAGGGGAATTGAGGTTGGAATGGAAACAAGAAAGAAAAGGGAAAGAAACAAGGCCGGCGGCTTTGAACTTGGGGCTTGAACTTGGAGCACTCAACAATGGTGTCACACTCTTCAATCTTCAAAGCAGCAATCACTCTCCAACATACACTCAAAGGACCTCTCACTCCCTTCTCAAACATGAATTTAAACACTCCAACTTAAAGAACTAAATCACTCCAACTAGAAGAACTAAATCACTCCATACAAGAAGAACTCAAGATAGAACTCAACAATAAAAAAACCTTCATTAATTCTCAAAATATTTCATATATGGAATGCCTTACAAGGGGAGCCTTGGACCCTATTTATAGCCTTAGGGGTCATCCAAAGTGAGGAGGGGAGGTGGAGTTAGGTTAGCTAACCATTTCTAGTTAAATCCAACTCCTTTGGTTACATAGTTGCAACAAGAAACAACTTCTAGGTAAGAGGTTGTAACAACTTGCTATGTGGCACCTAGATGGCTTTGACATGGCTTCTAATTGCTGATATGGAGCCCTAGGTGTCATGTGATGTGGCATCCCACATGGCAGTTGGTTGGGGGGTTGTTGGGTGAGTGAGGAGTGGTCCCATGCTTCCCCTCAAAATGCTTGATGTGTTGTTTCTTATGTCTCCCAAAATGTGTCCCATGTGAAGAATAAAATGGGCTTCTAAGAGATGGCATCATGAGCTTCAAAAGGTGGTATCTTGACTTCCTTGGGCTTTGACTTGGGCATGCTTGAAGTTGGTCTTGATCTGGATTGAGTCGACTCAAGGGACTGGCGGCCTTCTTTCATGAGTCAGCTCATGAATTGGTCTTTGTCTTCAAGGATTTGTTGGGCTTTATTCCAAGGTTAGTACACTATTTTAGCTAAAAAAAAATATCAAGAGAATTAGTTGAAAAATATTTTTTTCTTGTTGATGTCCCATCAAAATCCATCTAGGAGAGTATAGTCACTATGTACACTAGATGGTCCTTGTTGGAGGGATTGATAATAATCACCAAAGTCTAGACACTTAGGATACTCTTCTTTCAGTCTATCAAACCCTACAACCTTGGTACAAATTGAGGACAAAAGCATGGATCATTGGCTTAATGCATCAGCAACCTTATTTTTAGAGCCAGCACGGTGTTTCAAAACAAAGGTGTATGCCTGAATGAATTCTACCCATTTCCCGTGCCTAGGGTTCAATTTCTTTTGGGAATTAAGGAATCGTAAGGCTTCATGATCGGAATAAAGAACAAATCCCTGTGGTAGTAAATAGTGTCTCCAATACTTGAATATCTCATCCTTACCTGAACTACTGCATATAATTCATTATCATACTCGAATATCTCATCCTTGCCTTATTCAATTTCTCACTAAAGAATACCATTGGATGACTCTCTTGACTCAAAACACCTCCAATTCCTACCCTAATGGCATCACAAGCAATCTCAAATACCTTTGAAAAATTAGGCAACCTCAAAATAGGTGCTTGTGTCATTTTTTTTTATTTCTAGGAAGGCTCTATCGGTGGGTTTTGTTAATTCAAAGGTTTCCCTCCTAATGCAGTCGGTAATGGGTGCAACCATTATGCTAAATCCTAGAATGAATCTCCTATAGAAGGTAGCTAAACCATGGAAATTACGGACATCGTGAATGCTTTTGGGTATGGGCCAGTCGACTATGGACTTGACCTTTTCGGGGTTGGCAGACATCCCTTCAGTGGTGACAACAAATCCTAGAAAGATAACTCTATGGATCATAAAGTCACATTTCTTGAGGTTAGCATAAAGACTATCTTGTCTAAGGGCTTGGCAAACCTGTTTTAGATGGTTCAAATGGTTTTCCTTAGTTTTACTGTAGATGAGAATGTCATCAAAGAAGATCACTACGAACTTCCCAATGAATGTCCTTAAAACCTAGGTCATGATCCTCATGAAGGTACTAGGTGCATTGGACAGGCCGAAAGGCATCACTACCCACTCATACAAGCCATCTTTGGTTTTGAAGGCAGTTTTCCATTCATCCCCGGGCCTGATTCTTACTTGATGATAGCCACTCTTAAAGTCAATTTTGGAGAATATTTTGGCTCTGGCCATCATATTCAACATGTCATCTAAATGGGGAATAGGAAAATGACACTTAATGATAATGTTATTTATGGCCCTGCTATCTACACATATTCTCCATGTGCCATCTTTCTTAGGGGTCAGAAAGGCTGGTATTGCACATGGGCTTAGGCTCTCTCCAATGAATCCCTTTTGGAGAAGCTCTCCAACTTGACGTTGTAACTTAGAGTTCTGTAGGGTTCATTCTATAATGGGGAAGGTTTGGTAAAGTTGATCCTGGGATCAAATCTATGGCATGTTGAACATCTCTCAAGGGTGGAAGATGATTAGGAAGGTCTTCAGGAAGGATGTCTTGAAACTCCTCTAGAAATCTTAACACTTCTTGGGGTTTTTCCTTATGCGGCTGGTCCTGATTTTTCTTAGTTGCTAAAACTCAAACAGGTGAACCATTGCTAAGCTCTTGTTCTAATTCTTTAGCAATGATCATATTTATCCCTTGTTTCTTATCCCTCAAGTGACTTGATTCCCTCTTAACTTGGTCCTTAGGTGTTAAGGAATTGATTACAATCTTCTTCCCATTGTGGGTGAAAGAACATGAATTAGATTGACCATAGAGTATAGCATCATGATCATACAACCATGGTCGGCCTAATATGATGCTGCTAACTCCCATTGGAAGAACAATGCACCAAACCTTTTCTTGGTATGATTGGAACTGGATTGTGACCTGGAAGCTAGACTTAATGAGAATTGAGGTTATCCAGGATACCTTATATGGATTAGGATGGAGCATAGTGGGTAATCCTAGGTTCTTGACTGTATTGGTTGATATGGCATTGACGCAACTACCACAATCTAAGATGAACTTGCACACCTTTTCTCCTATCTTGATAAAGGTTTGTAGGACACTAGTCCTACACCAATCTTCTTGCTCCTTACTCTAGGTCAAGATACATTTCATAACTCCTATGATTTCTGATGAGTCTATGATCTCTTCATACCCTTCATACTCATCAACTAAACTCACACCTGCCTCATATACCTCTTCTTCCTCCTCATAGTTTTCTATGGATTCAGTAACTTCTTTTTCTAATTCGCCTATGTGTAATGCTCTAGTGGGACATTGGCTTGCATAGTGACCTATCTTGTGGCACCTAAAATAATGGACATTTCCTTCTCTTCTAACCTCAGGGCTTTTTCCTTTATCTTCTCTTCGAACTAATGGAGTAGCAGGACTGAGTCTATTGGCTGTACTTGGGCTTGGACTTGGTCTATTCCAGGAGGATTAATCTTAGTAGGTTCAGGTCGGCGAAATAAAGGTCTCCTCTGGAATCTCTCACGGTCCCTAGCAACTTAGTAGGCCTGGTCTAGTTCATGGACTTCTCTCAAAAATAGTTCTCTCTAGATCTCCTCATGTAGACCTGCTCTAAACCTAGATAAGGTTGCTGCCTCAGACTCAACCACATTGCATCTCATCACGAACTCATCAAACTTGGCAACATATTCAGACACTGTCTTATTCCCTTGAGTTAATCATTGCCATTGATCCAAGAGCCTCTGTTCATAGGATATTGGTAAATACTTCTCCCTAAGTTTCACCTTCATAGCTCTCCAAGTGGCTATAGGTATGTCACCCCTCTGTCGACTCATGCACTCAACATTACCCCAATACAATCTAGCCTAATGGACTAATCTAAGTTTGGCAAACTTAAATTTCCTATCTTCTGACATTTTATACCAATCAAAATATTGGTCCATATCACCCTCTCAGTCTATATACACCTTAGGATCCAAAGTTCCATCAAATATGGGTGCATCTAGATGAATTTTTCTAAGGGCTCTCATCCTGGTCAACATAATCATGGTGAACTCTCCTCGGATGTGGGTCAGGAGTATATTTTTGGCGTTGGACTATAGGATGGACAGGTGGCAATCTGGGTGATTGTGGCTCGGTAGGGGCCAAACGGGCATCTTCAAGGGTTCCAATTCTCTCTTTCATTCGATCAAACCTAGTGTTCAATTGCTTTAACTGCTCAGTCATAGTTCTCATCAGGGTTCCTAGATTGGGATCCATGGAAGAACTGGGATGATCAAGTGAATGTTGATAGGGAGTTCCTGATCTAGTAGTCATTTAATACAAAGACTCGCTCTAGGGTTTACTAGACATAAAAGTCCAATGTAGTATGAATTGACTTAGTATAGACCAAGATGACAAATACCCTTTCAAATGGCTTGGTAAGAGGTGGGATTGTGGGAGGCCCCCCCCCGCTTTCGCGAGGACCCAATTAAAGAATCACAAATCCTCTTAAGGCGTTTGCCTATGGACCCCTAGCCTTAGACACCACTTTCCAGGAAGATGAAGAAATGATTCACACTAGTCTCAACACACTAATTGAGCTTGACTTGTTGGTGTCTCTAATTTTAATTAGGTTGCTACTCAATTTTATTAAAAGGTTTGGGTTCGATACAACATGTGGTTGGTTATTTTTGGGTTAAGGAAAGGTAATGACCTCCTTCCCTTATCTTATGATATTGACACCCTTAAGTAGCTTAAAATAAATGCAATTGCTTTTTTTTGTATTTGATGAGGTGACAGATTAAATTTCAGTTGGTTAAATGATCAAAAAAAATGACTTGGGATTGGGGGGTTTGGAAGAGATTTTAGTTTCAGCCCAGAAATTTCAGCAGGCCTATTTTGTTTGCAGAATTTTTTTATTTTTTTGAATTTATAAAATCATGAAAAAATAATAGAAATTAAGAGGACTAATCAAAGAATAAACAGTGCAAAAATCAGATGAAAATAGCATAGATTGGGTGGTGAATCAGAATGAAGTTCAGACTACCAATGCAGATTCAGAGTGCAGAAAACTGATTAGGGCTGTTTTCTTAGATAGATATCACTCTGTTTTTGGAATCAAAAAAATCTCAGAAAATTGCAGTAAACAGTGGATTAAGTGGAGATTAACTGATGCAAGAATTAGGGCAAAACAGTGAAAGCTTGCTGGGGAAACAGTCCTAGATTTCAGACCCTAACACAGAAATCAGAAAACAGAAATTAAACATGCAAGGGAAATCAAATACCAAACTTCAATCTAAGGATTCACGTCAAGCCATGGGCTCATTATTCCCATGGGTCGTGACAGTGTACTGGTATACACCCACTCAAGAGGCATGAATCTTAGATCTGGATTGGATTTAGAAGGAAAATCACAAAGCAAGTATGAAGACTATGCTACCAATGCAACCATGCTCTAATACCAAATATGATGCAGCATACTTATGGGAAATATGGCATGAATGACTAAAGCAATTAAGCTAATTAAAATTCTAAAACATATGATCTAATTTCAGTCATAGTGGAGTCATTAAGACGCATTAAAGAAGACTAAACTAGAAGGCTCATATGCTTCGCAGTGCAAATCTGAATTAAATTAATGAACTAGGACCTACGTAGCTAGAAGAACCATCTAATTAGGACTATACCCTATTCAAAAGTTCAGACTACAAGAGGAAAGGAAAGGGTTTAGATACCAATAATGACTCTCCAATAACCTTACACTAGGTTCACTCCTTCACACTCAGGATTGGCGACTAACTGATCAAGCTAACCCACCTGTTGGAAGTAGAGGCTCCTGCTACTGAGTTGAAGGCAAGGAGGACTTCATCCTGGACTAGATACTCCTTAGGATCCTACAAGAACAACCATTAGTATTGTGGAGGAGATGGAAGATAGTATGGAATAGAAATAATGGAAGGGAGGGAAGTAGAGGATTGTTGGTGATCTTGTTGGAGTGTGGCCGGCTGCTCTTAAAAATGAGGTAGGCGTCAATGGAAGAAGAACTTTTGCTGGAATCTGAGAACTAAAGCACTTGGTTGATCCTCTCACTCAATCCCTCATGGATGGGCATTTGCAAACACAAATGGAGATAAGAAAATTCTGGATTTCATTCATTTAAAAGCATTTTTACAAAGAGATTAGGGGCCTATTTATAACATCCTAAGCCCCATTTAAAATTCAAATTTTATATAAAAAGAGGGCGAAATGTAGTTACAAATTTGAATTTCAAAATTCATGAAAAGAGGGGCACCAAATCTGAAAATCTACATGCATGGGTGCCAAGTGTTTAAATATGAAAATCTTCGTATATGGTATGCCAAGTATCCAAATCTGAAAATCTATATGCATGGGTGCCAAGTGTCCAAATCTAAAAATCTTCATGTATGGGTGCCAAGTGTCCAAATCTGAAAATCTTCATGTATGGGTGCCAAGTGTCCATTCTCTTGGATAAGGTGTCTTGGTGAGGTGGCTTCAATCAAAGCTTCATTCCATTCAATGGCTCTTATTTCATGCACTCTTGATTTGAAGATTTACTTGATATAGCTTTGGTTCATCTCTTGGTCCAATTATATGCTCCCTTGGTCGGACTTGACTCAAGCTCAAAAGAAAAATTACAACTTAATTTAGACTTGAGTGCATTTGACTCTTACAACTCAATTGAGCCAAGGCTTCAAGACCTAATACTTCGCAAGACTCAAATATAAAATTCATGATACAAGAAGACTTAACTAGACTCAAGACTCAGACTAGGAATAAGTTAACAAGGTTGGAACTCAATTTGCAATCCATAAGGAATTGGTGTTGAATAGGTTTGATTGAAGTCTTCTTTTAACCTTGGTGCGCACACCACTTGCCATCCAAGATCCGCTTGATCTTGTCATCCATAGGTGGACACACATGGGTTGGCTCACTCTCAAGGATTGGATTAGGCCCAAACAACTCACTAGGAATCAACGTTGGCTCCCTATACTCAATAAGGTCTAAAATGTTGAAAGTATGACTACTACCTAGTTCAGGTGGTAACTCGAGCACATAGGCATTAGGTTCAAATTTTCTAATTACTTTGTATGGTCCACTACTATGGGCATGTAACTTTTTCATGGTTCCAGGTGGGAACCGTTCAGGTTGTAGCATAACCATGAAAAAGTCTCCTTCATTGAATTCTTTGAGTCTTTTTCTTGGGTTAGCCATATGATTTTCAATTCTTTAATGTGTTGTGCATATGACTCTGCAAGCGTCTAATAGACTCACTATGTATTACTAGTGAAGAAAATTTATTTATTTATTTATTTTTATCTTTTTAAGTCCTTAATTTTAATTCTGTGCTTGACCCTTGGTCGGTGGGTGAAATGTAGATGAAAATTTGATGTGCACTCCTAATAGATACTATAAGGTTCTCCAGAAATAAGTGGCAAATCTAACAGGGTCAAAGGATTGATGAATCATGCTAACTTCAACAAAATATAACCTAATGATTCTAGAAACATTGGAAGCTTCAGGAAAAGGTAGGAAGTAAGAAGTGGATTCGGGGGTGACTTGGTAGTGTAAAAAATAAGAAAAGGGTTTGGGGATTTTTCCTAAACTAACGGGGTTGACCTTAATGGTTGGACATTGATTCACACCTACAGGGAATAAAGGGTCAGCTTAAAGAAAGGATGAGTCATGAATTTCAGGAAAAAGTTCTTCAATAGGGACCACAAGGGTGAAGTCTTTCTGAGGGTACTAGACTAAACAAGCCAAGTCCTTAATAATTTCATATGGTTCTTAAGTTTTAGGATTGAGCACTATAATTGGGTTCCCTTCTAGTGTCTCCTTAAGTTGAATTATAATTGCAGGATCATGGTTCTCTTCCTCTAACTGTTCTTCCACTATGGCTTCAGTCCGGGTGTGGTCAGGGTCAACTAATTTTGAGTCTGCATTAGGTATTTCCTCTTTAACATCATCTTTATGAATCAATGGGATAGTTGAAGTGGGTTGGCTAACGGGAAATTGACTAGTATTTGGGGTAACAGGGGTAGGTCAGCTCGGAATAGGGTTGAGTCGACTCGGGTGAGAATTGGGTCAACTTTGATGAGGAATGGGTCGACTCGGGTGGATTTGACTAGATCCTAATTTTTGATAAGAAGCACTTGTTACCCAGTAAGTAACCCAAGAGGGGGGGGGGGGGGGGTTGAATTGGGTTAAAAGAAGAAGTGGTCGTAATGAGTATGCAGCATAAATTTAAAAGCAATAAAAGTAACAGCAAGAGAGAGACAAATAATCAAAAACATGATCCAAGTATAGTAACTCAGTGCTTTCCAATGCACCTACATCCACTCCGCAAGGACAACTTGGGAATTCACTATAATCTCTACCTATTACAGCCGATTAGTTTTCCGGGCTCACTAATCAAAACATGACTTGTTTTCACAAGGTCACAAGTCAAAACCTCCCTTGGTTTTGTGGGCTAACCAAGAAACTAATTGGTTTTAAGGCTCACCAACAACCTCCTTTGGTTTTGCTGGCTAACTAAGAACCTAATTGGTTTTAAAGCTCACCAACAACCTCCTTGGTTTTCAAGGCTAACCAATAACCTTTACAACAAATATAAAGTTTGATGTAAGGCAACAATAAAAGCTTTCTAACTAAAAGTAGATATCTCTTTGAAGCTTTGAGGAATCGCTTGTCTTCAACTCGATGAAGCCTCAATTAGTGCTCAAGATGTTGGACTTGAATACTCTTGAAGTCTTTGAAAGCTTGGAGACTTCTTTTGCTTGAAGGTAGTTGCTCTCAATGAATGGGAGTGAATGTACTTGCTTTTTCTTTTCTATTGTTGATCCTCTTTTTTTAGATTTGATTTCAATCACTTAAATACCTTTCCAAGGCCCCAAAGTCAGTTTAAGGCTGTTAGACATGCAAAACTAGCTGTTGGGAGCCAGGAGGGCCGAGTTCTGTGTTTGAAAAACTAGCTATTACTGTTTCCAGAACTCCAAGTGTTGACACTTCAAGCTGAATCGACATTTAGGATCGATACTTACATTCTATGAGTCAACACCTAGTTCAAATTTCTTTATTGAAGCTCTCTTGAATTCTCAGGTGAGTCGACACTTCTTCTGGTGAGTCGACATTTGAGTCGACACTTGACATCCATGAGTCGACACTTCAGGCAAGTCTTCAATTTTAGCAAGTTCTATATCAAGATTTTCTCAGACGATGAGCCGATCCTTGAGTCGACACTTGACTGGCATGAGTCGACACTTCAACCATGCCTTCTGAAATTCTTTCTGTGTGCTAGCTTGAGTTGACACTTCTACTGTCATAAGTCAACACTTGATTTATGAGTCGACACATTGAGTCGACACTTGCTGAGATTTTTGAAAAACCACTGAGCCTTTGTTGAAACTAATTTGTGCTAAACTCTTTGTGTTATGTCAAGCAATCTTCAAGTGCTTAAGTCCATTTAAAACTAATCTTTCAATCATGGAGGGGACTTCTTCATTTCATTGACAAATAATCAAAATTATTGGATTGATGAGTACATTTTTTTATAAAAAACATACTTTAAAGAAATAGTTAGTGCTCAACTTATACTTAAGTATTTTATTTATTATCAAAATCAGTAATGGAGTTAACAATGTCCCCCTTTTTGATGATGACAAAATCTTTAAGTATAAATCACATAATAAGCTCTTTAAAAGAAGTTTTCAATTATGCATAAGGCTTATTGCAATATATATTCAAATAAAAAAAGAAAGTTTGAAGGCTCATTTGAATCAAGTTTGGACTAAGAGTATCAAAGAAAAAAAAAAAAGGAATTTATGTATAATGATACTCTAAAGAGAACATGCTCAAGAATAATAAATTCAGCAATGAAACAAGATGAAAGTAGTCAAAAAGAGTTTTGAATAATAGATTGAAGAGTATAAATACTCCACCTCAAGAGGTGATTTGAAAATTTTATTTTCAAAGATCTTTCAATGACATAAAGCTGAAATTAAACATCTAAAATTAAGAATCGGGCATAAAATTTTAGCAAAACAGGTTTTGCAATTCAAAGGAGGAATTACTCCCCCTCACTCAATGCTCAAAATATTTTTCTCGAACAAAATAGAGTTTTCATTTCATCTTCATTTCAAAACTTCTCTTCATTTCACAAGAAATATATATATATATCTTTTATCTCTCATTTATACTTACTTATATCTTTTATACTTACCTCTCCCCCTCTTTGTCAACATTAAAAAGGCATAGAGAGAGGTCAAACATTGTAATTCAAAAATTGACATTCATTCATTCATTCCGAAGTGACAACATCCAAAGTCATAACATGAAGAGAACATTCCAATCATTCATGATATTGCATTAATCGATACATGTTTGATACAAAAGAGTAAGTAAACATAAAAACTATCTAAACAACATACAAGGAGTGTGTAAATGTAAACTATCTAAATATAAAGAGTATCCTAAGCACTATCTTCATCATTCGAGGATCCAATTTTGATCGATCCTATATCAGTAGAAGCATGAGATAGAGGCCACATAGATCTAAGATCACGAAGATAGGTCCTGGTCAGTCTCGATGGAACACAATGGCCTCATCCTCTATGTCTAACATAAGTCCTGCCTTCAGATGGTGCAGATAAGGTAGAAGCTATGTCAGTAGCAGGAGAAGAATGGATCAGAGTGGCAGTTTCAACAATTGTATGGAAAGGTGTATGATCGAATATAGGACCTGAATCAAGATGATGGAAGCAGGGTTATAAAATCCTAATTCCCTGATAAGGGAAGATGTATACAATGGGGGAGAATCAATGATAGGTGTATCAGTAACTGAAGGTATAATAGGTGTAGGTGTAGGAATGGAAGTGTGATCAACTGGTCTAGAATGAGGAGTGGGTAGAATAAGAGTCTGGAAAGATGAACTAGATGGATCATGAATGGGACTCCTAGGATGGTCAGCTGCTATCTCCGGCACTGGCTTTATCATCAAACTGCCATGTCAAACTCATTAGAGTCAGTCTCATCCAAATCTGATCCCGAAGTAGGTGGTGTTGGAACTAAATCAGTTGCAGCAGAAGTATTAAGAGCACTCCAAGAAGAGGGTCTACCCAAAGCGAACAGAATGGCAGAGATCCCATCTCTCAATCCTCGATGGCTCGCTCTCATCTCCATATGATATGTGTCGACTCGCTAATGAATGATCATCAACTCAGTCTCAATGCGAGCGACCCTATCCTTTAGACTCTCAGAAAATCCAGGGATATCAGACCGTACTGGCTCAGGCTGAGAAGCTGACTCTGTTTGTGCTGAAGACTCGGGCTATATCTCAAGCATATCAGTAGGTGGCTCTGAGGGTCCTGCCTCACCTGAAAAGATGCGCTCCTCCTCTACTATATCCTCATCTCTGTTAGTGGCCTGACTAGATACTCATCATCTCCACTGGCCTTTGACAAGCTGGTACCCCATCCGGTGAAGAGATCTGATGTCATAAACATCAATGTGCAGTAGCCGTCGGTAGGGCTCATCATCCATCACTACACCATAAGCTCTGAAAAGTAAAGTCAAGCCCATCCCGTAAGGTAAACACAGTCTCTGGCTGATGGATGCCTCCGTCAACTTATGTAAAATAAGTACTGGTAGGCATACAAGAGTGTGCTGTACCAAAGAAACCATCACCAAAAGCTCCCTCTCTATGATAAAGTCAAAACGGTCGATCTTCGGTAGAAGAATCCGGGCTACTATGTGATGCAGCAACCTCATCTCAGCTGATAGTCTCGAAGCAATCATAGTGGCCCCCTCAGGTAAGTCATCTATCTCGAAAATAAAATGGAGACCACTGAATTTGTTTGCTAGACTATCCATGATAGATCCTCTCATGGGTATGTCCCATACTCTGCTCAGAATCTCTGCTATCACTAGGACATCTCTGCCTCACACCTGAGCAACCCATCCATCACTACCTCGGGCTAGTGAACTATAGAACTCTCAAATCAAACCCGAGTGGAATCTCTCAGTCAAAGAATAAAATGGCACCAAGCCTGCATTCCTGAGCCACTGACCTATCATAAACTGATGCTGATCAATGAACTTGAAGTCCACATGACATCCTCTGACGATGGTCTTCGATCTCATCCGACTGCCATAGGAAAGAGAGGTCTAGCAGGAACATCGGGTGCATCTGCTACTTTGGCTTCATGCCTAGCCTTGGTTCTTCTTTCTTCTTCTTGATTGGATGGTCTTGGATGCCGAACAACTTGCTTCCGTGGCCCCATTCCAAAGATACAAGATTGAATTGCAAGAGGGGAGGAAACCTAGGGTTTCTACGGTTCAAAATCAAAAGGAAGGGAGAAAATGGTAGAAATCAAAGCTAAAACCATCACAAACAAAAATTTGAGAAGGTTGGAGGAGCAATTTAAAGGGAAGAAGTGGGTGGAACAGTGTTAGGGATGAGTCAGCTCAATTTGGAAGGAAAAAGACGAAGGAAACACTTCATTTTCCTATTTTTATTTTGGTCTATCGTCGTTCAAGTGTCAACTCATGACACTGAGTCAAGTGTCGACACTTCCAGGTGTCAACACTTCCATGTGTCGACACTTTGACTTAAAACCAAAAAAAAAGAAATGAAGCCTTGATCAAAATAATAGAATTTCAATGGAATTCAAAGAAATTAAACAAAATTAATAGTAAATTTGATTAATCAAGGGTCAAAGGATATGAAGAGATAGAATTTTTCAATCAAAAGGGTTAATAACTCCAAGTTCTCATCTAATCATACTGAATCGATATTCTTGGAGAGGCTTATTTAATATATCAGCTAATTGCATTTCAGTACAAACAAATTCAAGCATAATATCATTATTTTCAACATGATTTCTAATGAAATGATGCCTAATTTCAATATGTTTACTTCTAAAGTGCTGAACAGGATTTTTAGTTAAGCATATTGCACTAGGATTATCATATTTTATGGGTGTCTTAGGTTGATTCCAAAATCTTCAAGTTATTGCTTAATCCACAAGATTTGAGTATAACTTTCTGCTATAATATACTCAGGCTCAGCTGTGGATAGTGCAATCGAAGTTTGTTTCTTGCTAAACCAAGAGATTAAGTTAACTCCAACAAATTGGCAAGTTCCACTAGTACTTTTTCTATCAAGTTTAAACCCAGCAAAATCAGCATCAGAAAATCTAATTAAGTCAATAGATGAATCTCTAGAATATCACTAACTAATATCAATTGTATAAGATAAGTATCTAAATATGTGCTGGATAAGACTCTTTAGGATCAGACTAATATCTAGCATACATACATACACTAAATATTATATCTGGTTTACTAGCAGTCAAATATAATAAAGAGCCAATCATACCTCTATATAATTTTTGATCAATGATTTTCCATGTTCATCTTTATCAAGTTTACAAGAGGGGCTCATAGGTGTACCTATTGACTTAGTAGTCTCCATCCCAAACTTATTTAATATTTTTATTGTGTACTTAGCTTGGTTGATGAAGATTCCATCCTTAGTTTGCTTGATTTGGAGTCTGAAGAAAAAATTGATTTCTCCCATCATGCTCATTTCGAACTCTCCCTACATAAGCTTGGCAAACTCTTGACAAAGAATCTCATTAGTAGCACCGAATATAATATCATCAACATAAATTTGTACTATTAATAAGTCATCATTTTTCTTCTTTAGAAATAAAGTTGTATCAACATAGGCTCTAGAGAAACCATTTTTAATCAAAAACTTGGTGAGTCTTTCGTACCATGCTCGGGGTGCTTGCTTTAAACCATAAAGTACTTTGTACAATTTAAAAACATGATCAGGATATGCATGATTTTCAAAACCAGGTGGTTATTCAACAAATACTTCTTCTACTATATAACCATTCAGAAAAGCACTTTTAACATCCATTTAAAAAAGTTTGAAGTTTATAAAACAAGCAAATGCTAATATTAGTTTAATTGCCTCAAGTCTAGCAACAGGAGCAAAGGTTTCATCAAAATAAATTCCTTCCTCCTAATTATAATCTTTGGCAACTAGCTTAGCTTTATTTTTAGTTACAATTCCATTTTCATCCAATTTATTCCTAAAAACCTATTTTATGCCAATAATAGAAACATTAGACGGTCTTTTTATTAATGTCCAAATATTATTTCTTTCAAGTTAAATTAGTTCATCTTGCATAGAATTTATCCAGTTAGGATCTTTTTCAGCATCTTCAAAATATTTTAGCTCTATTTAAGAAATAAAAGTAATATAATCACATTCATTTCTGATTGAAGATCGAGTTCTTATCCCTTTTGATAGATCACCTATGATTAACTCCTTAGGATATCCATGAGCATACCTCCATTCCTTGGATAAATCTTGATGCTTTGGTATAGATTGTATAGCTTCTTCTCTTTCATTTAGTCTTGATCTTCTTCACAATGTTGAAAAGGTTATCTTCCAATGTCAGCTTCTCTAACTTTTTAGCACCTGCACATGCATCAGAAGTATCCTCTTTTTTAGAGGATTTGCTAGCAGACTCTTCAAAAACTACATGTACAGACTCATCTACAACTAGGATTATGTTATTAAAAATTCTATATACCCTACTTGATAGGGACATCACCAGCACGGATCTCAAAGCAAGCATGAATCCTGGAGCTACACGAATCTCGAAGGATATCCAGAATAAATTAGTTTGGGATTTATCTTTATCTTTTGTTTGAATTTTGAATTAGGATTTGGTTAGTTAGGATTGAGATATGGATAGGCTTATCTTATCTTATCTTATATTTGAATTTGAATCATCCCTATCATTTTATCTTGTATTCAAATTCAAATGTGGGTTGGACAGGTATATAGATACCACCCTCAGTTCTTTGTAAAAAAAAAGTTTAGTTAATTAAAGATGAGTTTTCTAGGAAAAAGACTCACTCCATGAGGAGAGGATGTGAGGCCCAACCCCAGGACATGATGTGAGGTCATGTCTAGTTATCCCCCTTCACATTCCATTTTCTTTATCCCCTCATGACCTTTGAGATTCACCCTAACGCCTCCAAGTATTGAGGAGGGTGGAATGCCCTAGAGGTGAGAGGTCTTTCCATTAGTGTGAGTCCCAAAGTCCATGAGATTCAAATCCCTGTCTTCCATCCCCACTATTCCTTCGCCATCCTTAAAACAAATCCAAAAAAAAAAAACCCTGAACTAGGTGACTTCTAGGCTCACCAATGATCCTACCCATCTGTCTCCCATCAATTTTGGTATCAGAGACTAGAAAAATTAGGGTATATTATTTTCAGAATCAACCCAAATTTCCTTCCCCAACATTTTTTTTTTTTGAAATCTTTTTCTCTGTTTTTCTTCCTCGTTACTATTCTTTCCCCTGTTCTCCAAATTTCCTTCTTCCCTCTCCGAACTCCCAACTAATCCCAGACCATCAACATCGTCTTCTCTTCCAAAGCTTCCTCCCTGGCCGATCAACATCCCCTGCTGACCCTCGCCACCCAGATCTAAAACCCCCTTTCCTTTGTTGTTTGAGATGTCGCCGTTCCACTGCTAGATCTGCCAACTTCGCCACGAACACACAGCCCCAACATCCACAGCAGCAAGCCCCGCCCCCTCCATAGCTGCAGGTGTACAACGTTAGCAAGAAAGACTTCCATAACATCACTCGCAGCCACCTGTGGAACCACCTGCCTCCGTGCTTCCGATTACCACCACCAGGAACACTATCGATCTCTCGCTGTTGGAGGATTTCGGGCAGCAGGTTGACCTCACGCGGCAGATCCGGGAGGTCCTGATGAACTACCCCGAGGGAACCACCATCCTCAAGGAGCTGATCCAGAATGCCGACGATGCCGGCACCACCCGTGTCTGCCTCTACCTCGACCATCGCACCCACGGCACTGGCTCCCTCCTCTCCGGTAAGCTTGTCCAGTGTCAGGGCCCGGAGCTTCTTGCCTATAATGATGCCATGTTCATCGAGGATGACTTCGTCAGTATCTCCCGGATCAGGGATAGCAAGAAGCAGAGCCAAGCATGGAAGACTGGCCGTTTCAGGGTGGGCTTTAACTCGATGTACCATCTAACCAACTTGCCATCTTTTGTGAGTGACAAATATGTTGTCCTATTTGATCCTCAAGGTGCAAACCCACCAAATATCTTAGCTACAAATCATGGGAAATGACTTGAGTATGTTAGTTCTTCAGCAATATCACTATATAAAGTTCAGTTTATAACATATTGTGCTTTTGGATGTGACATCAAAGGGCCTTTCTCTGGGACTTTATTTCATTTCCCTTTGAGGAATGCAGATCAGGCAGTTACTAGTAGGCTGTCAAGGCAAGCATACTCAGAAGATGACATCGCTTCCATGTTTTTGCAACTATATAAAGAAGCAGTTTTGACTATACTTTTTCTTAAAAGCAATATCTCAATTGAGATGTATGTGTGGGAAACTGGTGTAAGGGAGCCACAAAAATTATATTCTTGCTCTGTTAGGTTGCCAAATGAGAATACAACATGGCATCACCAGGCACTTACGAGGTTTTCTAGTATAGCTAAAACTTCTAATTGGCAGACTGATTCCTTCTCATTGGATTTTTTTAGTGAGACTTTCTCTGGGGCAAATTCAAGAAAGAGGATTGATTCATTTTTCATAGTACAGGCAATGGCATCAGCATCGAGCAAAATTGGCTCATTTACAGCCACTGCTGCCAATGACTGTGAGCTTCATTTGCTGCCTTGGACACCTGTTGTAGCATGTATATCTATTGGCTTGCCTGAGGATAGTGTTCTTAAACAAGGCCTAGCATTCTGTTTTCTTCCACTGCCAGTAAGAACGGGATTGCCTATGCAAGTGAATGGTTACTTTGAAGTCAACTTTAACAGATGTAGCATATGGTATAGAGCTGATATGGACAGGGGTGGGAAACTTCAATCTGATTGGAACAGGCTTTTGATGGACGATGTGGTGGCTCCTGCTTTTAATGAGTTATTGCTTGGCTTACACAATCTTTTGGAACCCACTAAAAGGTACTGTTCTTTATGGACAAGTGGAGCATTTGAGGAGCCTTGGGACATTTTTGTTGAACGGACCTCAAAGCATAGGGATCTAAGAACTGCATGACTTTCAGAGATGCCTCATGGCTAGCTGGATCTGAGCCTGACTCGATGGAGTCGAGTTCTCTCCAACTCAGGAGAATGATGGGGACATCGCCAGCATGGATCTCGGAGCAAGCACGAATCCTGGAGCTACACGAATCTCGAAGGATATCCAGAATAAATTAGTTTGGGATTTATTTTTTTCTTTTGTTTGAATTTTGAATTAGGATTTGGTTGGTTAGGATTAAGATATGGATAGGCTTAGCTTATCCTATCTTGTATTTGAATTTGAATCATTCATATCTTTTTATCTTGTATTCAAATTCAAATAAGAGTTGGACAGGTCTATAAATACCACCCTTGGTCCTTTATAAAAAAAAGTTTAGTCAATTAAAGATGAGTTTTTTAGGAAAGAGAGTCACTCCATGAGGAGAGGGTGTGAAGCCCAACCCCAGGACATGATGTGAGGTCATGTCTAGTTATCCCCCTTTCCATTCCATTTTCTTTATCCCCTCATGACCTTTAAGATTTACCCTAACGCCTCCAAGTATCGAGGAGGGTGGAATGCTCTAGAGGTGAGAGGTCTCTTCGTTAGTATGAGTCCCAAAGTCCATGAGATTCAAATCCCTGTCTTCCATCCCCACTAATCCTTCGCCATCCCTAAAAAATATCCAAAAAAAAAAAATCTAATCTAGGTGACTTATGGGCTCACCAACGATCCTACCCATTTATCCCCCATCACTGCTTAATGTGGAATATCCTTGAAAGATACCGTCATCAGACTTGGCATCAAACTTTCCAAAATTGTCTTTACCATTATTTAAAATGAAACATTGATAACTAAAAACTCAAAAATATTTTAAAGTTAGTTTTCTTTGATTCCAAAGTTCATAAGGAGTTTTCTTTAAAACAGGGTGAACTAAAACATGATTCAAAATATATCAAGCAGTATTAATTGCTTCTGCCCAAAAATACCTTGGCAAATCATTTTCACAAAGCATAGTGCTTGCCATTTCTTCTAAAGTACGATTTTTTCTTTCTACAGCCCCATTCTGTTGGGGTGTCCTAGGTGTAGAAAAATTGTGTTCAATCTCTTTTTCATTACAAATATTTTCGAAATCTTGATTTTCAAATTCAGAACTATGATCACTACTTATGCAAATAACTGAAGTACCTTTTTTATTAGATACCTTCTATAAAACTTTATGAATACTGAAAATGATTCATCTTTATGAGCAAGAAAGAAAACCCAAGTTAACCTTGAAAAGTCATCTACTAATTAATCCATATATCTTATCTCCTAGACTAAATATTCTTGTTGATCCAAAGAGATCCATATGGAGTAGTTCTAATGGCCTACTAGTAGTTACAAAGCCTTTAGGTTTAAAAGATGTTTTTATTTATTTTCCAAGTTGGCAAGATTCATAAACTCTATCTTTTTCAAAACTAAGTTTTGGCAAATCTCTTACTAAATCCTTTTTACAAAGTTTTGAGAGTAAATACATGCTAGTATGTCTTAGTCTATGATGCCACAGCCAACTAGTCTCATTTATAGTAGAATTTATTACAACTTGGCATTCTTCATTAGGCAAAGATAGATTGTCCAAATCCACTAGATAAACATTACCATGCATTTTTCCAATGAATTTTACTCCATTTTTATCAGGACTAGCAATCACGCAATAAGATGATTTGAAAACAACTTGAAAACCCTTATCACAAAATTAGCTAATACTTAAAAGATTATGCTTTAAACTTTCAACTAGAAGTACATTATTAATGCAAGTAGAAGGGGAGATGTGAACCTTACTAATACCAATAATTTTTTCTTTACCATTATCACCGAAGGTTACACTCCATTTATTGCCTCAAGAGAGGTGAATAGCTTCACATCTCCTGTCATGTATCTTGAACAACCACTATCAAGATACCATAGCCTTCTGTTTTCCTTGGTTGCAAGACACCTGTAAAACAAATCAAGTTTTGTTTTTAGTTACCCAAGCCAACTTGGGTCCTTTAGGGTTAGTATTTAAATTGGTTCCTTTTTGAACCCAAACCTTTCCAAAATTATTGATTTTTCTTAAATTGCATTGAAAAGCTTTATGACCTGGTTTTTTGCATGAAAAACATATAATGCTTAATGATGCAAGTACAAAGAAAATTTTTAAAATACCTTTGCTATTTTGAGGTTTATATCCTAATCCTACTTTATTAAAATTAGCTCTTTGATTATTTAAAAGAAGATCTAGTTTTTCAGAACTATAAGTATACTTTTCAATAAAGGGTTTTATTTTATCAAGTTTATTTTTATAGTTTTTGTTTTCTATCTCTAGATCTTTGTTTTTCTTTAAAAGATCACCATTTAAAATAATAGCTTTAGATCTTTTTAAAACTTCATTTTTCATTGTTAAAACTTTGTTTTCTTTTCTAAAACATCAAGTTTACATTTTAATTCACTGATTCATTTAAAAGAGAATTGTTTTCATATGAAAAACTATTTGCATGCTTTTTTTTTTTATTTTCAGATAAAATCAATTTATAATCATGCATCAATTCATCAAATGCATTTTTTAATTCATCAAAAGTGAAATCTACTTCAAAGTTAGAAATTACCTCTTCTTGTTCTTATTGTGCCATGAAATAAAGATTGGCAACTTCAATTTATTCTTCATCTAAGCTGGAGTCCTTGCTATCACTCCAGGTCACCATCATAGCTTTCTTCCTAAGCTTCTTTCTTGATTTCTTTAGGAGAGGACAGTCAAACTTGTAATGTCTGGGCTTCTTGCATTCGAAGCATGTTGGTATTTCTTTTCCTTTTCTTTTTCTTTCTCCTTTCCTTTTCCCTTGTCTTTACTTGTTTGGAACCATTTCTTGTAGGGAACTTTCTTCTTTTCATAAATCTTCTAAACTTTTTTGCTAGAAGATCTTCCTCACTCTCATCCTCTTCTTTTTCTTCTGATTCTTCATTTGAGGATTCTTCTTGAATTACAGACTTGAAGGCTATCTCATTTTTCTTTTTGTCCAAGTCCATAGATTTCTATTTCAGATTTAGCTCATAAGTCATGAGCGATCCCACTAATTGTTCCAAGGATAATTTGTCAACATCATTAGCTTCTTGAATGGCGGTCACCTTTGGATCCCATGAAGTTGGAAGTGACATGAGAATTTTGTTGACAAGATCAGCATTAGACATGATTTTTTCTAAACTTCTCATGCCATTTACAATGTTTGTGAATCTAGTATACATGTCAGTGATAGATTCATTTGGTTTTATTCAAAACATCTCATAAGTATGCACTAACATGTTTACTTTTGTGTTCTTCACTTGATCAGTACCCTCATGGGTAACTTCAAGTACATCCCGTATTTCCTTAGCAGATGTGCATGTAGAAATCCTATTGAATTCATTAGGATTTAATGCATAATAAAGGAGATTCATTGCTTTCGCATTAATCTCGGATTATTTAATGTCATTTTTATCCCAATCCTCTTCGAGCTTTAGGATAAAAATATCATTAACCATAATCAAAGGAATATGTGGACCCTTATCAATAACTTTCCATAAATTATAATCTATTGAATGCATGTAAATTCTCATTCTAGTTTTCCAATAAGTATAATTTGTTTCATTAAAATATGGAGGTCTATTTGAGACTTGTCCCTCAACTATACTAGTAATAGGGAGGGTTTCCATATATCTTTACTCAAGGTGGTTAGACCTATATACAAAGAATGTGGCTTTGATAACACTTGTTGCCTAGTAAGCAACCCAAGAAGGGGGGTAAATTGGGTTTCTAAAAATTAATTGCAAGTATATGAACCAATTCAATAAACAATCTAAGTACAATGAAATACAAGTATAATGTGCTCTTAATGAGTATGCAGCAAAACTTTAAAAGCAATAAAAGTAAAGCAAGAGAGAGACAAACAATCATAAACACAATCCAAGTATAGTGGTTCGGTGCTTTCCAATGCACCTACATCCACTTTCAAGGACCACTTGAGAATTCACTATAAACTCCATCGATTACAGTCGATTAGTTTTTCAGGCTCACTAATCAAAACCCGACTTGTTTTTACAAGGCTCACAAGTCAAAACCTTCCTTGGTTTTATGGGCTAACTAAGAACCTAATTGATTTTAAGGCTCACCAACTGTTAGGTTCGGTGACCAGTGCGGAAGTGTGGATTTCAAAAACTTTATGAAATCAGGTCCGAACCCTAATCCCAAAATCTCCTTATTAGCAATTAAAACTTATGACTACATGCATGTCCAAATTTAAACATAGTTTAGATACTAACCTCAGATCGCTATATCCAATCTGATGTAGAAATAAACTCCAAATGGAGTAACCTTTTGAACACACCAGGCGTCCACTTGTCCGCCCTCCGATGGTGATCCACACGGGCAGATGATCAAGACAGTGACTCCTCAATTGGGTCCTTCCAATCAAGTTCTACCCCAAGAACTTGATATATGGGCTATTGGCTAGGACACCTCTAGCCAAACAGGGACTAAACTTTCTCTCTTACCCTTCTCCTAGTTTTTTGGCAACTTTGGCCCCTTAAGACACTCTTGTCTTAAGAATAAGCCCTTGTCCTAAAGTGAGACAAGGCTTGTCTTGGAGGGAGAAGAAAATTAAGACAAAGTTGTCTTAATGTAAGAAAGAAGGAAAAAGGGGGCGCCTTCTTCCTTTACCGTCGGAGAGTTTCTCTCTCTGACTCTCCTTCTGTTCTGAGATTCGACAGAGCCTAGGCTCTGTAAAGGAATCAAAGAAGAAAGAGAGGAGGGGGAAACAGTCTTCTGGAGAGGGAGAAGGAAAGAGAAGCAAGGCTTCGCCGTAGAAAATCTGGAATACATTTTTTACGGTGAAGCCTTCTTCTTAAATAGGCGACAGAGAGGCGCCTTCTCCTTCTGAAAAATCCTCTCACGCCCCTCTCTCCCTTCTCACGTCTTCTCTCTTAATCTCACGGCCCTTGGGATTAATCTCACGGCCTTTGGGATTAATCTCACGGCCTTTGGGATGGACAGACGCGAAGAGGGATCGAGAAAAACTCAGAAGGGCGCGCGCAGAGAAAAGAGTCGCGCCCCTTCGGAGTTTTTTCTCTTTCTTTTCACCGTAATTCCCATTTTGAAGAGTCCACGCCTAGGTGGACTCTGATCCACGCCTCATCAGCCAAAAGACGCCGTTCCCTTCTTTCTTTTCACGCAAAAACGCGATTTGGAGAGAGTCCACGCGCGTGTGGACTCTTCTCCTTGCGCGCGCGCGTGGGAAGAGAGGGGGAGGGGTTTTAGGCGATGTGGGAAAGGGGTTTAGCCTCTTAGGTTAGCCCAATTGCTAGCCTATTGTTAGCCCAACGTTTTAAATCTTCAATTAGATTCAAACCGGAATGAATTTGGATCTAAAAAAGACCAAATCGGAACCCTAACTCGAATCCGATTCAAGTAGAAGTCATGGTTTGCAACACATGCTAGTGTGTTCATCTGCAAACGAGATTTAATTCCAAATTAAATCCTTGATTATCTGTCCTAAGTGTGTGACCCATTGGGTTCCATACTTAGCCAGCAGTGGGTCCGAGTGCAAGTTGACCTAATCTGATCAGAACTCATTCTAATCGATTTAGGTCAAATCGAGCTAACTCGAGTCAGTCAATTAGGACTCCTCCTAATTAGTGATCCAATTAAACCATTTAATTTGATCAACCCACAAGACAAGATTGACGTCTAGCAACGTGTCATGTCTACCGGAAGATATGGAAATTCTGGTGTAATTCCAAAACTACCCTTCAGTGGAAAGTTCCCGTACAATTCGATCCTTCAATCATCTTGCATCCCGAATATAACTATGGATATGGAATCATGTCAAATCCAGTTTATACTCATTCCCAGCTCAGTCATACACTAATGATTCAATTAATTCGATATTAGAAATCATTTCTAATATCTGTACTTTGATCAAAGATTTTCTGAATCATCATCTGACCTAATTTGGCTGGATGCAATCTCCTCCTACTAGGAGTGATCAATTCCTTGTTGACCTACTCAATACCTTCATATACAATTCACCATACCCAGCATCAACCTCGTGCATGACCCAGTGTCATGATTGAGATTGAACCAAAGCATGGGTTCATGTACATAAGGTATTATGGCAGTCTCAGGTCATAGGACTACTTGTACAACTCCCACTATGTGAAACATCCATTGACATGCAGCTAAGGCTCCATTAGATGTTCTCAAACTGGATCTATTCAGTGAACTCATTCACTAATGAGCACCCACATCCTTGTATTAGTGTCCTACACAAATGACAGTGAGAGCAGTCACCCTTTTCAGCATACATAGGATGTGCCAGTCTTACCGGAAACCCTGATCCCCAACTCAGGGTTCCTATGACTAGGAATATTCTAGATTAGGGTTTTAAGGCCTTAGATCTCACTGGTATGATCTCATCATAGCCCTACAACCATAGCCCTAATCTATGGGGTTCATCATATAATGACACAGCGAATGATGAAAAAATTATTGCCTTTATTAATTTGTCAATTTACAATGGTCTGGGAGATACAGATATTGGCTTATAGGGCATAATCCTTTCAATCTCCCACTTGCACTAAAGCCAATCGCTCTTATTCTTTAACCCCATACAATCGAGGTGGCGATCAAACTCCCGCTGTGGTAGAGCCTTAGTGAACGGGTCTGCTATGTTGTTCTTTGTATCTACTCTATTGATGCAGACTTCTTGTCTTTCGATTATCTCTCGGACAAGATGGAAGCGTCTCAGAATGTGCTTGGACTTGTGATGGGCTCTCGGTTCCTTAGCTTGAGCAACTGCTCCAGTGTTATCACAATAGAGTGGCACCGGGTTCTCAATCTCAGGAACTACTCCCAACTCTGTGATGAATTTCTTCATCCAGACAGCTTCCTTGGCGGCTTCACTGACAGCTATGTACTCTGCCTCGGTAGTTGAGTCAGCTACAGTCTGCTGTTTAGTGCTCTTCCAACTTACTGCTCCACCATTCAAGGTAAAGACATACCCTGAAATGGATTTACTATCATCTGGGTCTGATTGAAAACTAGAGTCTGAATAGGCTTCTAGTTTAAGATCAGATCCTCCGTATATAAGAAAAATATCCTTAGTCCTTCTCAGGTACTTAAGAATATTTTTCACAGCCTTCCAGTGATCCTCTCCTGGATCAGCCTGAAATCTACTGGCTACACCCAAGGCATATGCCACATCAGGCCTAGTACATAACATAGCATACATAATCGACCCTATAGCCGAAGCATAAGGTATAGAACTCATTCTATTTCTTTCTTCAGGTGTCTTAGGAGACATCCTCTTAGAAAGACGTATGCCATGACCAATAGGTAAGTAACCTCTTTTACTTTCCTCCATGCTAAATCTCTTTATCACCTGGTCAATGTACCTAGACTGGGACAAGCCAAGCATCCTTCTTGATCTATCTCTATAGATTTTATACCCAGTATATAGGATGCTTCTCCCAAGTCTTTCATGGAAAACTGTTTCGATAACCACACTTTGACTGATTGTAACATTGGGATATCATTCCCAATAATAAGTATATCATCAACATATAGAACTAAGAAAACTATGGCACTCCCACTAGTCTTCTTGTACACACAAGGTTCATCCTCATTTTTGAAAAAATCAAATTCTTTGACTGTTTTATCAAATCGGATGTTCCAACTCCTGGATGCTTGCTTTAATCCATAAATGGATTTCTTTAGCCTACATACCTGATTAGGTTTAGTCTCCAAGACAAAACCTTCTGGTTGTGACATATAAACCTCTTCCTCAAGGAAACCATTGAGGAATGCAGTTTTTACATCCATTTGCCAGATCTCATAATCATGATATGCTGCTATAGCAAGCATAATCCGAATGGATTTGAGCATGGCAACAGGGGAAAATGTTTCATCATAATCTATTCCCTGTTTTTGTCTGAAACCCTTAGCCACCAATCTGGCTTTATAAGTTTCAACTTGGCCATCTGCCCCAATCTTCCTTTTATAGACCCATTTACACCCAATAGGGTTAATACCCTCTGGTGCATCAACCAAAGACCATACTTGGTTGACATACATGGAGTCCATCTCGGATCTCATGGCTTCCAGCCATTTGTCTGAGTCTCTACTCATGACTGCTTCCGTATAGGTTAGAGGCTCATCATTTTGAATGATTTGGGCTTCATTATTTTCAATTATGAACCCATACCTCTCAGGTGCCTGTCGCACCCTATCAGACCTACGGATAGGAGTGTGTTCAGGTTCTATATTAACTATGTTGTTACTTGATTGAGAAGTGTCTATTTGTTGAATCTCATTGAGTTCGATATTTCTACCAGTGCCCTTTTGTAGGATAAATTCCTTTTCCATAAAAGTGGCATGCCTACTGACCAATACTTTTGTTCAGCAAGGTGGTAGAACACATATCCTATACTATCTCTAGGATATCCGATAAATAGACATTTGTCTGCTCTAGCATCTAGTTTATGTCCAAAATTCCTTTTTACATAGGCTGGACATCCCCATATCTTAATATACTTAAGATTGGGCTTCTTACTTCTCCATAATTCATATGGAGTGCTAGAGACAGTTTTAGATGGTACTCTATTCAAGATATAAGTTGCTGTTTCCAAAGCATATCCCCAGAAAGAAAAAGGTAACTCCGTGAAGCACATCATGGACCGTACCATATCCAATAAAGTACGATTCCTCCTTTCAGCAACACCATTTAATTGTGGTGTGTAAGGAGGAGTCCATTCAGAGATGATCCCCTTATCTTTAAGGTGATCAAGAAACTCAGTGGATAAGTATTCACCTCCTCTATCTGATCGGAGGATCTTTATACTTTTTCCTGTTTGTTTCTCTACCATACTTTGATACTCTAAAAATTTTTCAAAAGCATCGGACTTATGTTTCATTAGATACACAAATCCATACCTTGAAAAATCATCAGTAAATGTGATGAAGTATGAGTATCCACCATAGGCTTGAGTTGTCATAGGGCCACATACATCTGTGTGTATGAGTCCTAATAACTCTTTTGTCCTTTCTCCATGTCCACTAAATGGAGTCTTGGTCATCTTACCCATGAGACATGATTCACAAGTTCCTAATGACTCATAGTCATAAGGATCAAAGAAATTTTCTTTGTACAACTTGTTAATCCTAGTCTCACTAATATGTCCAAGTCGACAATGCCAAAGTAAGGTATTGTTAACATCATCTCTTTTCCGTTTGTTAGAAACATGAAAAACATTGTCATTAGTGAAAAGAGTTAAGAGACCATTGCAGAATATGCCATAACATATAATTTCATTAGATAAAGAAATTGAGCAGCCACTGCTCATTACATTCATAGTATATCCTTGTTTAAGTAACAAGGGTACAGATATGATATTTCTAATGATTTTTGGCATATAGTAACAATTCCTTAGCTCCAAGATCTTCCCTGAAGGTAACTTCAAAACATAAGTCCCTACAGCTTCTGCTTGGATGGGGTCCCCTCCAGCACCGTAGAGCTCAAAGTTACCTTCCTTCAATACTTTAAGCCCCTGAAGTCCCTGCAATGATTTGCAGATGTTATGACCACAGGCGGTATCCAACACCCAAGTATTTGAAATGGAAGAATCCAATGACAAAATAGTATGAACTTCTTTCATACCTTTTGGTGCCTCTGATGCACCAGGCTTCAAACTTGCAAGGTAAACCTTGCAGTTTCTTTTCCAATGACCCGGCTTGCCACAATGAAAGCAGGTCATCTGTCCGGAGGCCTTCTTTCCTTTCTTCTTCTTAATGCCCCCTTGGGATTCATCCTCTTATTGGAACCCCTTTTGCCTGTCTTCTTCTTATCCACAAGAAGAACTGGAGCCTTATTTTTCTTTACATGGCTCTCTGCTGTTTTCAACATATTCAACAGCTCAGGCAAGGAAGAATTAAGTTTGTTCATATGGTAATTAAGAACAAACTGTGAAAATGACTCTGGGAGTGATTGCAAGATCAAGTCTTGATTCAACTCCCCATCCATTACAAAACCTAATTGACCTAATCGAGTGATTAGATCAATTATCTTTAATACATGGTCTTGTACTGATGTACCTTCTGTCATCCTTGCACGGAACAACTGCTTAGATATTTCATATCTAGCAGTTCTACTGTGTTCTCCATAAAGCTCTTTTAAATTTAGCAGTATGGAGTTAGTATCCATGCTATCATGCTGCCTCTGTAACTCGTTAGTCATAGAGGCAAGCATAACACATTTGACAGTAAGTGAGTCATTTTGCCACATATTATATGTGGTCTTCTCCTCTTGCGAGGCATCTTCCCTTGGTGGTTCCAAAATCGGGGTATCAAGAATATAGGAAATTCTTTCTTGACTGAGTACTATTTTCAAATTTCTCAGCCAATCAACATAATTCGGCCCAGTCAATTTGTTGGCATCTAAAATACTACGGAGTGAGAGTGAAGAGGCCATTTATCTACATTTAAACAAAGAACGAAAACATAAGCAAACAACCATGAAATGACAACACATAATTAAATTAGGACTTTAATTTAATTATGTCTCCCACTATTTTATCGAGCATCATAACCCTCCATACGATGATCGAGAAAACCTTAATTGATCTTTCTTAGTGGGGTTGAGATCCCAATCCCTCATAAAAGACCTTGTGTGTACACAACAAATCTTATATAAGTTCATAGGTAGGAAAACTCTTTCCAATTGTAACCTGTACAATTCTCAACTTATCTCGGCCTCTAAAATATTAATAGCCTTGTGTATACACAACAAACTATAATATTTTAGTTAAGTAAGACCCTTCATACGATATAGTCATGACTTTAATAGTAATACCCTTGTGTGTTCACAACAAAATATTACTTTAAATCATGCCATAAACAAATAATTGTATTAGGCCAAAAATTGTGTTAGTCACCATATTAGGTCTTGTGTGTACACAACAAACCTAGTATAGATCATAACACAATGATGACCTATCATGAAGGAAGGCCAATAATAGTATTTTAACACCAAGCATGTTAGTCAAGAATTAAATCAATCAGATCGGCCAGGCTAGTGGAAGAGATGTGGGGGTCCCCCCGTTGCTTTCCTAGACACCAATTTAAAATTGGCCAGGTCAGTCAACGGAACCAATTAAAAACCACGATTCCCTTTACCTTCCCAGAACCACCTTTCTAGACACCGAAATGACTAATTATCCATCATGACTAATAATGCTTATGGTTAACTATACTACCACTTAATATAATTTTAAGAGGGGTTCATGCAATGCCAGCACATTCAATTAAAAGCTATCACATATATTAATACATGCTTTAAACTAAGCAAATATGTGAAATGTGTGCCATCATACTAGGACAACCATTTACCACATAATGGATACACCATTATGCCAGGGCAACCTTATTTCAGTATGATGGCTCCAGGGCTACTCATATCTCTAAGACAATTAGGGTTTCAGTGGAAAACCCTAACTGGTGGCAATCATCAAACTCATGTTCAATCAAAGACATGCACTGTGCATCAATATAAAAACTTTAACATGATACTACATCATGAATTGAACTTCATAAGTTTTAATCCTAATAAGGATGGCTCTGATACCACTGTTAGGTTCGGTGACCAGTGCGGAAGTGTGGATTTCAAAAACTTTATGAAATCAGGTCCGAACCCTAATCCCAAAATCTCCTTATTAGCAATTAAAACTTATGACTACATGCATGTCCAAATTTAAACATAGTTTAGATACTAACCTCAGATCGCTATATCCAATCTGATGTAGAAATAAACTCCAAATGGAGTAACCTTTTGAACACACCAGGCGTCCACTTGTCCGCCCTCCGATGGTGATCCACACGGGCAGATGATCAAGACAGTGACTCCTCAATTGGGTTCCTTCCAATCAAGTTCTACCCCAAGAACTTGATATATGGGCTATTGGCTAGGACACCTCTAGCCAAACAGGGACTAAACTTTCTCTCTTACCCTTCTCCTAGTTTTTGGCAACTTTGGCCCCTTAAGACACTCTTGTCTTAAGAATAAGCCCTTGTCCTAAAGTGAGACAAGGCTTGTCTTGGAGGGAGAAGAAAATTAAGACAAAGTTGTCTTAATGTAAGAAAGAAGGAAAAAGGGGGGCCTTCTTCCTTTACCGTCGGAGAGTTTCTCTCTCTGACTCTCCTTCTGTTCTGAGATTCGACAGAGCCTAGGCTCTGTAAAGGAATCAAAGAAGAAAGAGAGGAGGGGGAAACAGTCTTCTGGAGAGGGAGAAGGAAAGAGAAGCAAGGCTTCGCCGTAGAAAATCTGGAATACATTTTTTACGGTGAAGCCTTCTTCTTAAATAGGCGACAGAGAGGCGCCTTCTCCTTCTGAAAAATCCTCTCACGCCCCTCTCTCCCTTCTCACGTCTTCTCTCTTAATCTCACGGCCCTTGGGATTAATCTCACGGCCTTTGGGATTAATCTCACGGCCTTTGGGATGGACAGACGCGAAGAGGGATCGAGAAAAACTCAGAAGGGCGCGCGCAGAGAAAAGAGTCGCGCCCCTTCGGAGTTTTTTCTCTTTCTTTTCACCGTAATTCCCATTTTGAAGAGTCCACGCCTAGGTGGACTCTGATCCACGCCTCATCAGCCAAAAGACGCCGTTCCCTTCTTTCTTTTCACGCAAAAACGCGATTTGGAGAGAGTCCACGCGCGTGTGGACTCTTCTCCTTGCGCGCGCGCGTGGGAAGAGAGGGGGAGGGGTTTTAGGCGATGTGGGAAAGGGGTTTAGCCTCTTAGGTTAGCCCAATTGCTAGCCTATTGTTAGCCCAACGTTTTAAATCTTCAATTAGATTCAAACCGGAATGAATTTGGATCTAAAAAAGACCAAATCGGAACCCTAACTCGAATCCGATTCAAGTAGAAGTCATGGTTTGCAACACATGCTAGTGTGTTCATCTGCAAACGAGATTTAATTCCAAATTAAATCCTTGATTATCTGTCCTAAGTGTGTGACCCATTGGGTTCCATACTTAGCCAGCAGTGGGTCCGAGTGCAAGTTGACCTAATCTGATCAGAACTCATTCTAATCGATTTAGGTCAAATCGAGCTAACTCGAGTCAGTCAATTAGGACTCCTCCTAATTAGTGATCCAATTAAACCATTTAATTTGATCAACCCACAAGACAAGATTGACGTCTAGCAACGTGTCATGTCTACCCGGAAGATATGGAAATTCTGGTGTAATTCCAAAACTACCCTTCAGTGGAAAGTTCCCGTACAATTCGATCCTTCAATCATCTTGCATCCCGAATATAACTATGGATATGGAATCATGTCAAATCCAGTTTATACTCATTCCCAGCTCAGTCATACACTAATGATTCAATTAATTCGATATTAGAAATCATTTCTAATATCTGTACTTTGATCAAAGATTTTCTGAATCATCATCTGACCTAATTTGGCTGGATGCAATCTCCTCCTACTAGGAGTGATCAATTCCTTGTTGACCTACTCAATACCTTCATATACAATTCACCATACCCAGCATCAACCTCGTGCATGACCCAGTGTCATGATTGAGATTGAACCAAAGCATGGGTTCATGTACATAAGGTATTATGGCAGTCTCAGGTCATAGGACTACTTGTACAACTCCCACTATGTGAAACATCCATTGACATGCAGCTAAGGCTCCATTAGATGTTCTCAAACTGGATCTATTCAGTGAACTCATTCACTAATGAGCACCCACATCCTTGTATTAGTGTCCTACACAAATGACAGTGAGAGCAGTCACCCTTTTCAGCATACATAGGATGTGCCAGTCTTACCGGAAACCCTGATCCCCAACTCAGGGTTCCTATGACTAGGAATATTCTAGATTAGGGTTTTAAGGCCTTAGATCTCACTGGTATGATCTCATCATAGCCCTACAACCATAGCCCTAATCTATGGGGTCATCATATAATGACACAGCGAATGATGAAAAAATTATTGCCTTTATTAATTTGTCAATTTACAATGGTCTGGGAGATACAGATATTGGCTTATAGGGCATAATCCTTTCACAACAACCCCCTTGGTTTTGCAGGCTAACCAAGAGCCCATAGGTTTTAAGGCTCACCAACTGAAGGTGAAAAGCACCTACACCTAGCATACAATATGCAAGAAAATAGGACAGAAAGATATGTATTTTAAAATATTTTTAAAGCATGCACGGAAGGCTCGGTAGATAGATCTAAACGATCTACCGATCTACCCGCAAAAGATTCTAGCATAATGATCTAGCATGCATATAACATCAAAGCAAGAAAACACACAAATATAAAAGTACCATACCTTTATACCAAGAGAGAAGTAGCGGAAGTACTGTAAAAGGAGGAGGGTGCTTGAGCCACACACATGTCTAGCTTCTATAGGATATCCCACCTGGGCTCGACTCTATCAACTCCCTCGGAGTGCTAGCTTTCGGGATCCTTGGCCGATCTTTTCTTCCAGGAGACTAAGAGGAGAGCAGGAACCCCTTCCCAAAACCTCTCTTCCCAAGACCTAGCTTGACTGCTAGGTTTCTCACACCCATTCCCTAGAACTCTCACAACCCTTCTTTATCTTCTCTCTAGTAGTGTTGTAACTTGTAACTTTTACAGCCTATACAATGACCTTCATTTATAGGTGCAGCCAAGAGAAAGAGAAAGAGGAAGGAGGAGAGATGAGGGGAGAGAATGGGGGAGAGGATCAAGGCTATACCAAATAGGTCTAACCCATTAAGGTAAGTATGGCTTTCATACAATAAAGCCTTGGAGCCAAAACTGGTTTGAATTTGAAATTCAAACCAGGTCAAAAACTGCCCAAAAACCTTCCATGAACTCCTAGAAATTTTGTTTGTCACAGGAAATGTCAACTCACGAAAAATGCCAAGTGTCGATACTTCACCAAGTGTCGATACCTGCAAAATTCTATGTTTACACTTGGAACAAAGTCAATCATATTGACTTCTGGTGATGACAAACGATTCCCAATCATCGATTAGCCATAGAATCATATAGAAATCCTCTATGGTGTGTGACCCCATAGGTTCGAACACTAAGCGGTAGCACTGGAACATTTCTAGTACCAGTCAAAGTCCTCTTCTAGCAATGATACCCGATGTCCGGATAGGTCGAAGATGCAGAGCACCTCACAAGAACCTCTGGTATATGTTTGCCGCATAATTTATCCCTTTGACCTAAATACTCAGGATGACCTAGGGTTCAACTGCCAACCCTAATTTGGTTTATACAGATCATGTCTCAACCTCACAAGTTCTGTGACTCCTTACAAGAACTACCCTGGCCAAGGTTTTGCTGAATTGAGACATAGTGAGTCATTCACTCCAAACTATTTGGAGAGGTCAATTCCATCTTGATCCACCACCGCTCCTCATGTACTTGACTATACCCAGAAACCTTTTATCACTGAATTAGAAATCCAGGTAGTTTAGCACCAAAGTATTGTGAGTTGCTTGCAAGCTACCATGGTGACCTCAGGTCTAAGGGATACATATACCCATATCCCTTAGCGAGCATCCCTTTGGCAGAAGGGAGCTCTATAGATAGTCACGTTCAGTGAAATGTCACACATTTTGTTACCCAGGTGGCTATCCAAGAGGGGGGGTGAATTGAGATTTTTTTATAAAATTAAAGCAAGTAATGTGCAATTAAAAATCCTTTGCAAGTGGTAGGTGCTGTGACAAAGTAGTAAATTGCAGAAGCTAAGCAAAAGCAAGGAAGCACAACATAAACATACAAAATTTATAGTGGTTCAGAGCAACCCAGCTCCTATGTCCACTACCCAAGATACCACTTGGGATTTTCACTATATTCACACCTGAATACAGTAGGATTGTTTCGCAGGATTACAATCCAAAACCTCTATACTTTAGTTTTAACAGGATCACCAAAGAAAACCCAACATCCTTTGATTTTAAATAGGCTCACCAAAGAAACCTAACTTGGTTTTACTAGGATCACCAAGAACCCAACACTTGGTTTTGTCAAAGGCTCACCAAGAACCTACTTGGTTTTTTAAACGGTCTCACCAATAACCCAACAACAATTCAAAAATGAATTGAAGTAAATGCAACAAGAATGATAAACTCAATTTATCAGATAGTTGCCGGTGCAGCTTGATGGAAGTACACTTGACTTGCACTTGAATTAGCTTTAATTACTTCAGTGGATTCTTCAAAAGTTGCTTCAAGATTCAGATCAAAGTTGGTGAAGACTTGAACGCTGACTTGAATGCTCTTGTGCTCTTTTGCTGTTGGTAGTTAGAATATTCAATGAAGCTCTCTTTATTTTAAGAACTTTTCAAAAACTCTTACTTTTTGAATGTTCAAATCCTTCAAATATAAGGTCTTATATCACTCCATCGTAGTTCTAGCTATTGTAGACCGTTGGGGAATGATTTATGACCGTTTGAGCACTTCTTGGCATTCAAAAATAATTTCTGGAACTAGCCGTTGGATACCTGAAAACAATGTTCGAGTCGGCTCGGATTCCTTCAAATTGGCTTGGATCCTTCGAGTCGATAGGTCGAGTCACCAAATCTTTAGTGCAATCAGCTCTTTGTCTCAAGGTGCAAAACTTCACTCTAGACGAGTCGGCTCTTGATAGCTCGTGTCAGCTCGAACTTCTTTCTTTGAAAAACTTGAACTCGAGGAGTCGGCTCTTCTTCTCAGGTTCGAAAATCCTCACTCTGGAAGAGTCGGCTCGATGCAGTTCGGGTTGGCTCATTTTCTCATGTCTTCAAAATTAGGTCTGGCAGAGTCAGCTCTTCTGGTTCGAGTCGGCTCGCCTGGCTATTTCAGAAATCTTTAGAAACTAGACTTTGGATGAGTTAGCTTGGACAAATTCCAATCGACTCGGATTCATTGGAGTCGACTTGGTTACCTTCGAGTCGGCTAGGGTTGCTGTGTTCCAGAATCCTTCTGCATGCCAGTAGGTGGAGTCGGCTCTTCATCATGCTGGGTCGGCTCAAGTATCTTCTTTAGGATTTTATACTTGAACTCAAAGAAAAACTCTCACCAACTTTTTACATTTTCAAGAATACCAACTCAAAATAATTTTTATGGCACACACACACAGAAGTAACCCTTTTCATATAATTTTTCTTAGCTTTTTCTTTGGGTTATTCTTTACAAAAACACATTACAACACAACTCAAGCAAGAAACAATAGTGTAGGAGTTGAAGTTTGAACAAATTAAGCCATCCTACAAAAACTTGTGAAACACTTGAAGAGTTGTTAGAAATAAATGTACATGCTCCAATGTTTGGTTATCATCAAAATCACTTATGGGGTCAACACATTTTACTTGCATATCACAGCAGTGTCTCCACACTCCTGGTTAAGAGGACAACCAACAAATGTGACATACAACAACCTACACTTGATATATCGTCGTCTAGTAACAATGTATCATTTGGTTGTAAACTAGTTTAAGAACTACTTGATATATCTTCTCTATATCAAACATTGTAGTTCTAAGGACTCCATCATACTAGAGTTCATTTCAGGAAAATGTAAATATGATGAACAGCCAAAAATAACTTTTATTTATTAAAGAATTCATATATAAAATACAAGATAGCACAACCATTTACAGCTTAGAGATTGGCTTTGGGACACAATTCCCAATAACTCCCACTTGGACTAAAGCCAATTGGTACAAAATCTCATTCCCATTTTCCGTTTACAATAGTCAAACTCTTGAACTCTAACGGATTTAATGAAGGGGTCAGCCAGGTTCTCCTTTCCATAGATCTTTTGAAGGTCAATGTCACATCGTTCCACGATCTCTCGTACAAGGTGATAGCGTCGCAGAATATGCTTTATGCGGTGATGAGACTTCAGGTCTTTGGCTTGAGCAATGGCTTCAGTGTTGTCATAGTATACCAGAATAGGACCATTAAAGGAAGATGCCACTCCCAGCTCGCCAAGGAACTTCTGCAACCACACAGCTTCCTTTGCTGCATTTGATATTGCAATGTACTCTACTTCGCATACTGAGTCCGCCATAGTAGGCTGGTTGGAACTTTTCCAGCAGATAGCTCCTCCATTCAGGATAAAGACAAAACCTGATACACTCTTGCTATCATCTTTATCTAACTGAAAACTGGAGTCAGTATACCTTACAAGTTTCAAGTCAGATTCTCCATAAATCAGCCATTGGTCCTTAGTATTTCGTAAATACTTAAGAATGGTCTTTACCACTTTCCAATGAGCTTTACCTGAGTTAGATTGGTATCTACTCACTACGCCTTATGAGTATGCCACGTTTGGTCTAGTACACATCATGGCATACATGATAAAACCCACTGCTGAAGCATATAGAATTCTACTCATGAACTCTCTCTCCTTAGGAGTTGTCGCATAATTCCTTTTGGGAAGATCAATTCCAGTGCCTATCGGGAGATAGCCCTTCTTGGAATTCTTCATGCTGAACCATTTTAGCACGGTGCTGATGTACATAGACTGGGACAATCCTAGAAGCCTCTTAGATCTATCTCTATAGATCTTCATACCTAGTATGTAAGAGGCTTCACTCAAGTCCTTCATAGAGAACTGAGATGATAACCTGACCTTTATCCTTGCAGTGTTGCGATGTCAAACCTGATTAAGAGAATGTCATCCACATACAGCACAAAGAATACAATCACAAAACCATTAGCCCATTTGTAAATGCAAGGCTCTTCTCCATTCCTAACGAAGCAATACGACTTGATATATTTATCAAATCACATGTTCCAACTCCTTGATGCTTGCTTCAGTCCATAGAAGGACTTTTGAAGCCTGCACACCTTTGACTCGTCTGTGGATGTGAACCTTTCAGGTTTATCATATACACCTCCTCTTCCAGCTCACCATTCAAGAAAGCTGTTCGGACAACCATTTTCCAAATTTCATAATCGAAGTGTGCTGCTAAAGCAAGCATAATCCGAATAGATTTGAGCATTGTCATAGGACAGAATGTCTCATCATAGTCAATACCATAACATTGATGATACCTCTTGGCAACCAGACAGGCTTTATAGGTCTCCACCTTTCCGTCTGCACCCCTTTTCCTTCTAACAATCCATTTGCACCCAATGGGTTTTATCCCTTCAGGTGGATCAACCAATGTCCATACATTATTGATCTCCATGGACTCCATTTCAGATTTCATGGCTCCTAGCCATGAATCAAAGTTGGACCTCTGCAACACATCCATATAGGTGATCGGATCATCATAGTTCTCATCGAGTTTAATGGGATCACCGTCCCAGACCAAGAAACCATAGTATCTATCCACTCAGCTCGGTACTCTATTGGATCTCTTAAATGGTTCCTGAGTGGGCTCTGGGTGTGATCTAATCATAGCCAGTTCTATGTTGTCTCTTAAATGTGTCGGTTCTTCTACATGTTGAACTTTACTAAGTTCAATCCTAGCAGCTACAGTCCCTTCACCAAGGAACTCCTTTTCCAAAAAGATAGCCCTAAGACTGACGAGCAACTTTTGTTCCTCAGCTAAGTAGAAGTAATACCCCTTAGACTCTTTTGGATACCCAACAAATAGGCACCGGTCAGACCTAGGTCCAAGTTTGTCCATTTCCAAATATTTTACATAAGCCGGCCACCCCCAGACCCGAAGGTGTGAAAGTGTCAGCTTACGTCCAGTCCACATCTCATATGGGTTTTGCTAACAGACTTACTTGGAGACCTATTCAGAAGGTAACAGGCTGATTCTAGAGCATATCCCCAAAAAGATACTGGTAGAGAAACAAACCCATCATGGACCGAACCATATCTAATAGGGTTTGATTCCTCCTCTCAGACACTCCATTTAAATGAGGTGTCCCTAGAGGTGTCCACTAAGAGAGAATCCCAAGATATGTCAGAAACTCATCGGAAAGGTATTCACCACCTCGATCGGATCGAAGGGTTTTAATATACTTTCCAGTTTGTTTTTCTACTTCACTACAATATCGTTTGAACATTTTAAACAGCTCAAATTTATGTCTCATCAAGAAGACATAACCATACCTTGAAAGGTCATCTGTAAATGTAATGAAATAACCGTACCCACCCCTGGCACTAACATTCATGGGTCTGCATACATCAATATGTATCAGACTTAGAATTTCATTGGCTTGTTCTCCTTTTCCAGTAAAAGGTGACTTTGTCATTTTTCCAAGAAGACAGGACTCAAAGGTTGGAAGTGAACTATCTTCACTAAAATCGAGGAGACCCTCAATTTTCATCTTGTTTATCCTATTCCTGTTAATATGACCTAGCCCATAATGCCATAGGTACGCTTCGCTAACATTATTTATCCTAGGTCATTTGCTAGACATGTACATTACATTAATAGGTCGCGACAGTACATAAATGCCATCATTCATTTGTCCATTCAAAAGTACAGAACCATTCCAAATGATTTTGCAAATGTCATTCTTTATTGATAGTTCGTAACCATACATGGCCAACTGGCCTACAAAAATGACATTCAAAATAAAAGGACAAAAATGATACTCGTTCAAAATGATAGTACAGGACTCGAAAACAAGTTTAAGGACTCCCAATACCAGAACTGGAACTCGGCTTCCATTTTCCATGTTCAAGAACCTCTCGCCATCCTCAAATCTTCTACAAACTTGAAGTCCCTACAAAGAATTACAAATGTGAATTGGACTTCCTGTATCCAATACCCAGTTAGTTGTATTGCAAATAGAGAAACTATAAAGAGTTATCATATAAATACCTTATCCAGGACCATCCTGCAGCTTTCTCTTCTTGGACCTGTTTGGGTCAAGAGATGCAATATAAAGAAGACAGTTCCTCTTTCAATGACCCCGCTTCTTGCAGAAGAAGCACTCTGCCTGGCTTTGATCAGCCTTCACTTTCTTGGCCTGACTGGGCCCAGAAGCACTAAGCACCTTTTTTCCTTTATTATTTTTCTTCTTCCCTTTCTTAAAAGGATGATGCCCTCCCGAAGAACCTCCCACTAGATTCACCATCCCTTTGTTCAATTGGTGGTCTTTCTCATAAGTGTGCAGCAACCCCAACAGACCATGGTAGTTGACTGCTGGCTTATTCATTCTGTAATGATCAAGAACGTCTAGATAGGAGGAGGGTAGAGATTTCAAAATCACATCTTTTCCAAGCTATTCATGCAAGGGACAGCGTCGAGGTTGCCCAGGTGTTCAATCACCTTGATCATGTACAGTACAAGATCAGTGACTAAGGCCCCATCACACATCTGCACATTATAGATAGCACAGAAGACCTTGTACCTCTCAACATCATCTGGTGTCCCGAAAGACTCCTTCAACCTTTGAAGGATTTCTTCTGGCTGGGCTTCCTCGAATTTGTGACTGAACTCATCGTTCATCGCCACTAACATAATGCATCAGAGTCAGAGAGCCACTTTTGATAAGTGTCTCTGACAGAACCCCGAGTAGTGGTAGCAGGGATCTCAGGTGCTAAATCCAATATCACAACAGGATCCGTTCGTGCTCCAAGACAATCCTGAGCCTTCGATACCAGCTATCGAAGTTGGGTCCATTGAGTTTCTCGTTATCAAGAAGAGACTAGAGTGACAGGTTGGAAGACATCTGAAAGAAAAACCAAAACTAATTAGTGTATATGAATTATTAATCTAAAGACATGTACTTTAGTCTAAAGGTCCCTCCCACTATTTTGCATAGATTGGTAGCCTCTACCTCCAATCTGAGAAATTACTTTAATTCCTTAGTGGGTACTAGAGTCCAATAAACAACACATGAGCTCGACTTTGGCGGCCCACCCCATGCATAAAGGTAAGGTTCTATTTAATGATAACTTCTCCAAGTAACCTCTAGCATTTGGGTTTTTCCCCAAGGAGCACTTCAATCAGCCTTTAGGCCGTCTATTGAAGGTCCCGGTTAGGTCCAACTATTAACATGACAAAATTCAATGCTTCTAACTAATGAATAGTCAAGCTCGACTTTGGCCGACCCACCTGACCACCGTTAAGCGAGTCGCACTGAGCCATCATATTAGGAACACCAATTCCAATAGCCTGATGAACACCCGATCTTTGGATCTATCGATGAATACCCAACTATTGGATACATTACTATCCCACTTAATGGGAGGCTAGGATTTGGTTATCCCTATAACTTTGTCCTTTTAAGGACCTAATAATTTAGAGGGTTTTAAATAATGTAATAGATAAAGAGATGAGAATATATGGATCAACCTCCCACTGACCAAATCAGCAATCTAGGAGGGTTACACATAACTAATGATCCATGGGCACCTAAAATCAGTCAAGATTGATTAACCTTGGGTGACAAGGGTTAACACGAGTCAATGAGCTATCCAATCAATCCTGATCGATCACATTGGCTAGGTAAGTGAGATCATGGATTGGATTTTGCCATTAACCGTCTTGCCTTAGATACCAACAGAGTTGGCCAGGTAAGAGGTATCCCTAAAGAACCAAGATCATAATGCCAAACTTACCTCGACACCAATCGGTTCATCAGACTCGATTAGACTAGCCTAAAGACTCGGGCTTTCTACTGAGCCACAAATTAGATCTTTTAGATTATGGACTAATCAATCTAACTATTAAATAGATCTAGAGAAGAAATCCTAACTCAACTTTTGACTAGATCAGTTCTATAATTAGTCCAATGAATCTAAACTTAGGTCTAACCCAATTAAGGACCTAATAAAAGCTAACCCATGACCCTTAAGGCTTATTGAATGACTTAAAATCTTTTGAATCATATTCCTAAAGTTCTTAGTCATTCTTAATTCTCAATTAAGTTCAATAGCCTCAAATAAACTAAAATAATTTTAATTTATAATGTAAAATAATTTTACAACAAATCAAAATTTGAATTCATCGTATTTCAGAATTTTTATCTCAAGTGTCGACACTTCAGGAGCAAGTATCGACTCAAGGCCTGAGTCAGGGAAAAGAAAACAGAACGATCTATTTTCTGGACATGCTCATGTGTCGACACGTCGAAGGTCAAGTGTCAACACTTCAACCTATCTCGGAAGAAAAATAGAAACCAAATCTCAGGAAATTTTCCATGAGTCGACACTTCAAAGGCAAAGTGTCGACTCACAGCCTGAGATAATGAAAAATAATGATTTTAAATCCAAGTTTCATAAATCTTTCAATCAAAATAGATCAAAATAATCATTTTAGATCTTATCTAAAGTTGTTTTATGATCATGCCATTAGATTAAAATATTTTTAACCTATAATTTTTTTTCTTCTTATTTCTTTTTAAGAGTCAATCATAGTGGCACCCCTACACGCCATAGGATACCCCATTGAATGGAAAGAGAGGGTCTTGCAGCCCTACTTTTCTCCTATGATCGGACAGCCATGGTGAAGCACTCAATCCAAGTACTTAAGAAAGAAAGGTGACGTTATAAGCATTCTAGCATCATTATACTACAAAAAGAACCTCTTGCTCTGATACCATTGAAGGTGAAAAGTACCTACACCTAGCATACAATATGCAAGAAAAATAGGGTAGAAAGATATGCATTTTAAAATATTTTTAAAGCATGCACAGTGGAAGGCTCGGTAGATAAATCTAAATGATCTACCGATCTGCCCACAAATGATCTAGCATAATGATCTAGCATGCATATATTATCAAAGCAAGAGAAATGCAAATATAAAAGTACCATACCTTTATACCAAGAGAGAAGCAGTGGAAGTGCTATAAGGAGGAGGGTGCTTGAGCCACACACATGTCTAGCCTCTACAGGATATCCATACCTGGGCTCGACTTTGATCAACTCCCTCAGAGTGCTAGCTCTTCGGGATCCTTGGTCGATCTTCTTCTTCCAAGAAGACTAAGAGGAGAGCAGGAACCCCTTCCCAAAACCTCTCTTCCCAAGACCTAGCTTGATTGCTAGGTTGCTCACACCCATTTCCTTTAAGTGTGTTTTTACTGAAAAAGGTGCTCATAAATTTGAAGAAGCTCAATTGTTTGAAGAAGCCAAGTTTGAATGAAAAAGATTGCTCAAAGAAGACTTGGACACTCAAGAGTTGGTTGATTGGATGGTTAAGTTAAATGGAAATATGTTTCAGCTAAAGTTTAGGCCTTTCTATGAAGTTTTCAGAGAAGTGTCGACTCAAAATGTCGACACATGATACGAAGTGTTGATACATGGAAGTGAAGTGTCGACTCAGGCTGGTATGCAAGAATGTTTCAAATGGCACAGATGAAGTGTCAACACATGGACCTGAAGTGTCGACTCAAAGTATAGACACATGGATCAACACATCGCCTGAGATTTTCAAGTCACAGAACTTGCAGAAATTGAAGGAACAAGCTGAAGTATCGACACATGGAAGCAAGGTGTCAACTCAAGGTGTCGACTCAATTGTGTAAGTGTTGACACATCTGAGATTTCCAAAGAATCAGATTAGATCAATTTGAACTAGGTGTCGACTCAAGAAGTTCAAGTGTTGACCTTATGTGTCGACTCACAGCCTGAAGTATCGACACATGTAGTTCTGACAACAGTAACGGCTAGTTTTTCAAGCACAAAACTTGTCCATTTTGCCCTTCAACAGCTAGTTTTTCAAGTTTAACGGCTAGAAACGGGATTTGAGGCCTTGGAAAAGTATTTATATGCTCCAAATCAAATCAAAACAAGAACAATTGAAGACCATTAAAGAATTTTGAGAAGAGAGAAGAAAAGTGAGCTTTAACTCCTATTCTTTGAAGTTTCAATCACTCTCAAGCTAAAGCAAGCCTCCAAGCATTCAAGAGCCTTCAAGAGCATTGAAGATCATCCATTCTTGAGCATTCAAGAGGCTTCAATAAGTTCAAAGCATCTACATCAAGCTTCAAAGAGATACCCACTTTGTTTTAGAAAGCTTACTTTGGTTCATTACATCTAAACTTTATTTGTTGTAAGGGTTTTTGGTTAGCCAATTGTAAAACCAAGTGAGGTTATTGGTGAGCCTTTGAAAAACCAATTATGTTGGTGGTTAGCCCGCAAAACCATTAAGGTTCTTGGTTAGCCCATAAAATCAAGTGAGGTTTTGACTTGTTGGCCTTGTGAAAACAAGTTGGGTTTTTGATTAGTGAGCCCGCAAAACTAATCAACTGTAATTGGGTGTGATTATTGTGAATCCCCAAGGAGATCTTGGGGAGTGCATGTTAGTGCATTGGATAGCACCGAACCACTATATTTCTTGGTCTTTGTGATTGCTTGATCTCTCTTCTTACTCTTTACTTATTGCTCTTTATTTTCGCTGCACTTTTATTTTAGAGCATTACAATTGAATTAATAGTACCTTGCAAATTTACTTGTTGAATTGGATTGCATTGCTTAGTATCAAGTAAAGTAATTTTAATTTTTAGAGACCCAATTCACCCCCCCTCTTGGGTTGCTTACTGGGCAACACCTCTCTATATCAAATAATGTAGTTCTAAGGACTCCATCATATAAAAGTTTATTTCAAAAAAATGTAAATATGATGAACAGCCAAAAATAACTTTTATTTATTAAAGAATTTATATACAAATACAAGATAGCGCAACCATCTATAGCCTAGACGATTGGCTTTGGGATACAATTCACAACACCAAAAACCTCCTTTCTGCGGGACTAACTAGATGCAAGATGAGAAGAATGATGCAAGTGATTTTGTTCTTTGTGATTTTTTAGTTTTTTTTTAGAATTTAGGATTCCAGAAGACAGACAAAAAGTAGATCTACGGTCTACAATAATAAGAAATTCAAGTAAGCAAGCAAGTCCCCAAATAGGATAGGAAGAGGACCCCGGGATTGAGAAATGCCGTAGGACTTAGCTCTCGAATCAATATCAACTTAGGAGTTTTAGGGTTGCAAACCATAAAAGCTCTGAAGCGCCCAATGTCAAGTTCACTCGCTCTAGCGGATGCGGCCTGGATGATCGAGCCTTCAACCCCTACAGATGCGCCAGCTTTCCATCCTAAGGTCTTGAAGGCAAGGGAGACCAACTCCATGTTTGTGGTACTTGGAGGACCTATGAGCAATCAAGGGAAGGATTAGGAATCAACAAGTAGCATGAAGAAATAAAGGAAGAAAGGTTGAAGATGATGTTGATTCGAGAGCTAAGTCCTATGGGGTTTCTCAATCCCTGGGTCCTCTTCCTATCCTGTTTAGGGACTTGCTTGCTTGAGTTTCTTATTACTGTAGACCCTAGATCTACTTTTTGTCTATCTTCGAGAATCATAAATCCTAAAAAAAAAAATCTAAAAAATCCCAAAGAACAAAATCACTTGCATCATTCCTCTCATCTTGCATCTAGTTAGTGCTGGGTTTCAAGGAGATCATTATGCAACTTAGTAAGACTGAATTATAAAATTCCATGCATAAAGATAACACTTTATCAGTTAGAAACCCTAATTCCCAAGATCCCTTATTCGATTACAACTAATATATCATAAAAGAAGGTTAATGAAACATACATGGAGTGCTATATTCTACTTCTTCCACTAGACTCACAAGTGTAAGTCCTCCAACGGTGATCCACACAAGATTTGAAACAAGGAAGAACTCCTTCTTGAAGTTGCTTGCCCAGGTAGGACTCTTTCGGCAGCCTTTTAGACTTTGGCCTTTGTAGGACTCACTATCCAACTATAGGACTCTTTGGACACTCTTCTAAACCACTCTTGGTTTAGGACAACCCTCCTTTAGGATCCCTTAGGCTTATGTCCTAAAACAAAGCCTTGTCCTAATAGAAAAGACCTTGTCTTAACAAGACAAGTCTTGTCTTAAAGAAAAGAAGAGGGAGAGAGAAAAACTCAGATGGATAATACGACAGAATCAAGACTCCTATTTCAGATGACCGAATGAATATCATCTCATTCCACCGTACACCCTTTAAATAGTTTCTTAAGGGGCGTGAAACACATCCCAAAATCTCTTATCAGATATGTTTCTCTTATAAGACTCTTTAGGATTCAGGAGTCTTATCTGACATCTCTTCATGTCCAAATGAAACCTTCTCCCTCCACATGGAATCTACCGGTCTCTAGAAGAGCCAAAAGGTGTCTTCTCATTTCCCAAAAGTTGGAGAAAACTGAAGAGATCTGAAAGCAGAAGGACTCTGCTTCAAACCGTGCGCTCTCTCATTAAAGTCGCAACCTTTCATGTGCGCCATTCATCCTTTCCTTCTTCATGCCATTTCAAAAATCATTGACTAGTAAAATCCTTCATGAAAGGGCATGGAGATAAAGATAAAGATTAGAATAACTCCAATCAACATAACAAACTCATCTACAAAAGGACTCTTGGTCCTTTTTGCATGCCAAATGAAGAGTCGCTTCTCTTCATAATTCGATCAACCATTTTCCATGCCATATGCTACCTTTGACAAAGGGTATTAAATAAGCTTTCCGACCATATAAAAAGTTTTTCGATCAGAGAACTATAGACCCTTCTAGGCCCTTTTGAATGCCAACATGTCATTTAGGCACCAAGAGTCCTATGCCTTAAGGACTCTTCATAATTCCGAGATAAAACCTCCAAAAAATATCAGATAAAATCTGATAAATTTACCCTACTTAGAACATAACCCATTTAGATCTTCCATAAATTTGTTAGTCCATTTAGCAAGCTACCGGATCCAATCTAATTGGGTTTAGGAATTAGGTTAGCCTACACATGCTAGTGTGTCACCTAGCTAACTAATTAGGATCCTATGACCCTAATTAAATCATGAATGACTTCCTTGTCCAATTCTTTAGTATGTGTGACCCATTGGATCCCACATCTAGCCAGTAGTAGGTTTAGGTTTGAGTCGATTTGATCCAATTGAATCCGATTGACCTAATTAGGTCAAACTAGCTCATCTAATTGTCCAATTCGAACCATCCATTGAATTGACTCATGAAACCAATCCAATTGGTTCATGAATACATACAAGACAATATTGACATCTAGCAATGTGTCATGCCTACCCAGAAGATGAGGAATTTGATAGAAATTACCAAAATATCCTTCAGCAGTAAGTTACCGTGCAATTCAATCTTTCGATCTCCCATTATCTCGATTAAGTGATAGGTATGGATAGATGTCAAACCCTAACACTTAATCATATCGAATCTCAACTCGATAGTAAGGACTCAGCTGATGACTGATTAGATTCCACTAATCTCATCCTGCTTTGATCAAAGGCTCCTTAAGTCACTCATCGAAGAGATTGTATAGGATAACAATTCCTCTTACTAGGAATGATCGATTCCTTGTTGGTCCACTCATATCCTCATACACCTTCCACCATATCTATAACACCTCGTACATGTCGCAATGGCATGAATGAGTATGAACCAAAATATGGCTTAGTGTGCATAAGGAACCATGGTGACCTTAGGTCTAAAGATCACATGCACAACTCCTACTCAGGAATCTATCTTTTGACAAGTAGTAAGACTTCCATAAGATAGTCCCGGTATGGATCAGTTCAGTGTACTCATACCCTGATGAGCTCCCTTATCCTTGTATTAGTGTCTCTACGCAAGTGGTTGTGAGACCAACCACTCTCATTATCTGAGCATACATAGGATAAGCTAGTCTTACCGGATTCATTGATCCCCAAATCAATGGTCCAATGACTAGAAACATTTTAGATTAGGGTTTATAGGAAATTAGGTCTCACTGTTATGAACTTCATCATAACCCTAATTCCATTGCTCTAATCTATGGGGTTCATCATAATCCTAAATAAGACACAATAGTATATGATTAAAACAGATGCTTTTATTAATATATAATGTCATACAAGAGTTGGAAGAATACAAAAAAGGCCCTTACAATGATTGGCTCTTAGGGCACTTTTCTATCAGTTAGTCCTGCATCATGTTTGGTATCAGAGTATGGTTAGGACTTAGAACTTCTTAAGTACCTGGATTAGGTGCTTCACCAGGCCATCCAATCTTAGAAGAAAAGTAGGGTTTCAAGACCCTCTCCTCCCATTCTACGGGGTCCTAAGGCATGTAGGGGTGCCACTATGATAGACCTTTGAAGAGGACCATAAGAAGAGAAGTTTTAAAAAACCCAAAGAAAATTTTTGCATCATTAGATCTCATCTTCTTTTAATTTCTACATTTTTCTCCTTTCCGTACATGGTCTATTATTTTAGGTGTTGCTGTTTGTAGGAACCTCCAAACTCTCTGATTTTTATTTTGCTAGATCACACATTTATGAAAGTATTTTTGATAATTTTCTCAGATTTTATTGCAGCCTGCAAAATTTCTACAAGCTGGAATACTACCTGAGAGCAAAATATGTTCTGTGATTTTTCAGCAAGTGCATCCTTTCATGTTTCCATTTTTCAAATAGTTTAATTTTGCATTTAGTGTCATCTCTTGTCATTTCCATCATTTTATTTCTGCTATCATACATCAAAAATTCAAAAACATAAATTAGATCCATCTCATTAGATCATTTGTATCCCATCATTTTTCATAAATCATCTTAAGGGCATCAATTTGATATTGGATCAGGATTTCATTACCTGTCCCTAGCCCAAAAATCATCAACCTGTATAACGAACCCAACCCCTAAGTAAAACAGAGTACACACTTAACTTGATCTAGTGAGCTAGGGACACAACGAAACCAAGTGTTAAGCTAATTTATACAACTTGTTTGTGTGTGCTTGAGTATCTGGTGTTTAGGCAAGTGGTTCAGGGACAAGAGCCTGATGGAAGGTGGGTTGGTTCGCTTACCTGGCCAATTTCAAATTGGTGTCTAAGGCAAGCAAAGATGAACCTCCATCAACCTTACACTTACCTGGCCAGGTGCCAAGTTACTACCACCAAGATTGTCTTCTTGACCTAACATTTGATTTGATCTCTTAGGTCTAGTAAACCCATAACATCTATCATTGTGTGTTGTATATCGACTAGATCAGGAGTCCCTTATCATCCCCATCATTCTCAATCAAGGAACCCATGGAAAACACCCAAGAGAATCACTTAAGGGTCATCACTGAACAGTTAGCTAGGATAATCAAAAGGCTTGATGAGTTTGAAGATAGATTTGGAGCCTTAGAAAAGAACATTAGACCATCCATCGAGCTTGAGTCTGAGTCACCTCCTCACCCTAGGGAATACCCTCAGCGTGATCCTACCTTAGAGTCTGAAGACCTTTTAGGAATAGTCAAGTGCATCCTTACCCAAAACATAGTGCAAGAAGATTGGCATAGGACTAACATCCTATAAACCTTTGTCAAGTTAGGGGACAAGATATGTAAGATCATAGTTGATGTGGGACTGAGATGAGAGGATCGTCGGAGAGCTAAGGAGTCTCCAAAGATTAGGGTTAAAAATGGGATAACCAGGGCCTCACACCACTCGATGTCCTGAAGGACAAAGGCAAACAGGGCCTCACACCCCCGATGTCCGACAGGACAAAGGCAAACAGGGTCTCATACCCCTCGATGTCCCGTAGGATAAAGGCATAGGGTCTCACACCCCTAGACACCCAAAGGTGAAGGCAAAACGGGCCTAAGCCCTTAAAATGGAGGCAAAACCTAACTCTTTCTCAAAAACTCAATTTCATTACTTTCAATACAAGAGAGGGGTCCTTATATAGGGACAATTACTTAGGAAGCAAGTAAAGAAAATATATGCACCACAATCCTTCCTGATTTACTGAATGATAACATGGAAGGTTTTATATAATTTCCAAAAAAAACTCAAGAAAAATAAGGAAAGAAGAGGGAGACCATGGGGGGGACCATGTAGGATGCCAAACATCTGCTCTCTTAGGCTCGGGGTGGACCACAACTTTCCTTAGTTGCTTGGCATGAATCAAGGGATTCATGTTTATCCACTTGACCTTCCTTTCTCACTTGATGGCATGTGGAGTTGATGTGCCTAGAGGGTGGAAGGGGTGTGCTGGGACTCCATGTGGCTGTTGAGGTGGCTGGGCTCTCGGGTCCCCATCACTCCTTGGTTTTCAAGGCTAACCAATAACCTTTACAACAAATATAATGTTTGAAGTAAGCCAAAAATAAAAGCTTTCTAGATAAAAGCAGATATCTCTTTGAAGCTTTGAGGAATCGCTTGTCTTCAACTCGATGAAGCCTCAATTATTGTTCAAGAATGTTGGACTTGAATGCACTTGAAGGCTTTGAAAGCTTGGAGACTTTTTTTGCTTGAAGGTAGTTACTCTCAATGAATGAAAGTGAATGCACTTGCTTTTTCTTTTCTATTATTGATCCTCTTTTTTTAGATTTGATTTCAATTACTTAAATAGCTTTCCAAGGCCTCAAAGTCAATTATGACCGTTAGACATGAAAAACTAGCCATTGGGAGCTAAAAGGGCCGAGTTTTGCATTTGAAAAACTAGCCGTTGCTGTTTCAAGAACTCCAAGTGTCGACACTTCAAGCTGTGAGTCGACACCTATATTCCATGAGTCGACACCTAGTTCAAATTTCTTTATGGAAGCTCTCTGGAATTCTCAAGTGAGTTGACACTTCTTCTGGTGAGTCGACACTTGAGTCAATACTTGACATCCATGTGTCGACACTTCAGGCAAGTCTTCAATTTCAGCAAGTTTTATATCAAAATTTTCTCATGCGATGAGCCGATCCTTGAGTCGACACCTTGAGTCAATATTTGACTAGCACGAGTCGACACTTCAGCCATGCCATCTAAAATTCTTTTTGCGTGCTGACTTGAGTCAACACTTCCATTGTCATGAGTCAACACTTGATTTGTGAGTCGATACATTGAGTCGACACTTGCTGAAATTTCTTCAAAAACCACTGAACCTCTATTGATACCAATTTATGCTGAACTCTTTATATTATTTCAAGCAATCTTCAAGTGCTTAAATCCATTTAAAACTAATCTTTCATTCATGGAGGGGAATTCTTCATTTCTTTAACAAGCATAAAAATTGTTGGATTGATGAGTACATTTTTCTATAAAAATATACTTTAAAGAAATAGTTCATACTCAACTAATACTTAAGTATTTTGTTTATCATCAAAATCAATAATGGAGTAATAGCACTAATCCTATGGGTTCTGGCCAACTAAGCGAAACCTGACTAGCACTAGATTGATACCTTGGGGTTATGGGTTCTTTAGGTTTATAGGATATGGGCTTAGGTCATGGGTCATGGATCTGGGTTTGTAGGAGCTAGGTTCATAGAATCCGGGTGCATAAGAACTAGGTTCATATGATTTGGATAGATACTTTTCTCTAAGTTTAAGTTTCATATCACTCTAGGTAATTATGGGTATGTCTCTTCTTCATCTAATCATTCTTTCAACATCATCCTTGTAAATTCTAGCCTGGCGTACTAACTTAAGCTTAGCAAATTTAAACTTTCTTTCATCAGACACCAGTTCCCTCTCAAAATACAGATCCATACCTTCTTTCCAATCAAGATAATCTTTAAGATCATGATCACCACTAAAGATAGGTGCTTTTAACCTAATGTAACTAGTGGCTCTCTCATCATAATCTATGAAATCATAATTGGGTCTCCTATGGCTAGTCTACCAGATTGGGTCCAGGTGTGGAGCTCTCCTAGGGCTGGGCTCTAGGAATGGATCAGGGTGTGTCTTAAATTTAGATTCAGAATGGATCTTACGGGTTTTCTCTAGGTTCCTTAATCATTGATCTAGTCGATCAAACTTATGGTTCATTTGGGAACATTATTTAGTGAAGGTCCTCAACAAGATTTCAAGGTTTGTCACCATGGTCAGGCTGGGTTGGGTTTGGACTAGTATTTTGGTTTTCCTGACCTAGTTGCCATGCAATGCAATCACACAAATCGAACTAGGGTCTCCTAGACCTAGAGCTCAAGTAGAACGGGTTAGCTTAATTTACAACCAATTCAGTAATTAACTTGTCCACTAGCCAGGTAAGAGGTGGGGCCATGGGAGGCTCCCCCTGCTCTCGCAAGGTCCTAATTAAAAATCATAAAACCATATAGGGCATTTGCTTCTGGACCTCTAGCCTTAGAAACCATATTCAAGTGATAATCAAAGGATTGGGTGCACTAGCTTTCATACAATACTTGGAACCCGACCTGTTGGTGTCCCTAAATTGCTTTAGGTATCTAATTAATTTTAATTAGGGTTAGGTTCGATGCAAAGGTGGTGGTTGTGGGCCCAGGATAGGTGATGAGATCCTACCCTGATCTGAGATGCTCAAGTCCCCTTAAGATTTGGTTACTTGATGATGCACACAAAGATGAAACCCTAATATGCAATGAAGCAATAAAATACTTAAAAATAGCAAAAAAATAGAAATTAATTTTTTATATGTTTAGTTTTTTAAATGACTCAAAGGAAGCAATTAGGAAAACTAGTCTACTAGTTAATAACCCGCAAAGTAAATCTACAAAGTAAACTAGAAAAATGGGATTTGGTGGCTAAGAAACCATCGTAAACTAGGGTCTACTTATTAAAGAATCATAAATCAAAGAGTAGGGAAGGGTTTTAGAATTTTACCAACGAAGATGTTTCCCTCTGAAGTGGATATGGCTGGACTCTCAAGAATCTTGCGACAGGGCTTCAAGATCTCAATCTTCATGCTCCGATCTTCTGCAATGCTGGTTCCAAGGCAAGAACACCTTGACTTTAATCCTTTAACACCTGCAATCACTTAATAAATGAAAATCTCTCAGTTACAAAGTAGTAAAGAAGGAAAGAGGATGGAAAAGTGAAAGGAAAAGAGATGGAAGTGGACGGATATGATTTCTCAGTGTCTGGATATATAGGGCCTTACACCCCATGATGCTTTGAAGAACAAAGGAAGGGCCTCACATCTCGCGATGAACACAACAAAGGAATTGGGTAGAATGTCACTTTATTTGATTGATAATTCATTAATTTTACAAGGTAGGGTTGATGGAGTATTAATAGACCAACGACTAAAGATGTAACGGTTACAAAGACTAGTGTTTATTTCCCTTAGGCAACAACTCTTGGAGACCTTGCTGGGCATCTTGGACTCCTACTCTTGGGCTAATCTAGGACTCTCTCCAAGGTGGGCGACATCATGGAATTCTTCATCCAAGTGGGTGCCAAGGTTGAGGATTGGTGAAGTGTCATGATGAAAGGCCAAGATTGCTTCATGGGTTGCCTTGATTGTTGGACTCTGGAGTCTGGATGATGTGGACTTCTGCAGGATAGTGGACTCTTCAGTCTTGATAGAAGAAGACTCAAGAGTTTTTCTGGATTCTTGAGTTCTAATCTTGAGCAACTTGGAACCTATTGATTAAAACACTTAAAGTAGAAATCTATTGAAATTCTCTTTGATAGGTGCCCTTAGGGAAGGATTCTTGGCCGACTTCTCTCTTGGAAATGGTGACAAAAAGGAGGAGGAAATGGTGCCAATATGGTTGGACTCCTTCTGCTTCACTCCTCTTAAAATGTGGCGCTAACTTCTTGGCTTCTTGATTGGGCATCCCATATGAACTAAGTGACATGGCAAGTGTATTGTCCCAAATGAAATGGCAAGTGGTGTTGTCCCGTTGGAGTGTCAAGTGATGTCCAAAAGTCATGTGATGTTGGCTAAATTCTTGAAAAAAGGTGGCTTCAAGAAGTAGTTGTATATGACAAGTGACTTGGGCTAGCACATAGAGTTACATGGCTTGTCTTGAGCCAGCACATGGGATCACATGGGTTTGGATTTGTGTCCCCCTTATATTACAGGCTCAACTAATAATTACAAGACTCAAAACTAATTAATTAAAGCCCAACTTGTTTAAATTAATCAAGAGGCATAACCAACTAAACAAACTTGGTAAATAGGGTTTGGCCCCAAAATAGGTTTTGACATAACTGATAAATGGGTTTTTTATACAAACCCTAATGGTAAAAAGGGCTAACTAACACTAGACCATTTAACCTAATTGAAATTGGGATTTTTTTATAGACTCAATTTTGGGTCCAAGGGTTTTGACAGGGACTCAATTTTAGGGTTTAAGACTAAACCCAGCTAAGCTAAAATAACAAAAATTAAAGATAAAATATTTACAAGTAAAAAGGTTTCGGTTCAAGGCTTTATTCATAGGTGATCTAGGGATGTGGGTTCTGTTGCGCTAGTGCTTTCCCGAGAGTGGGGTGAATTGGAAATTTAAAGAATTCAATAGAGTATGTGCCTTTTTAAAAACTTCTTTGATGTGGTAGGTGCTATGATTCAGAAATTTAAAGCAGAAGCAATTAAGAGAAGATGTAAAAGCACAATCACAAACACAGTAATTTAGAGTGGTTCGGAGCACCCCAGCTCCTACGTCCACTATCCAAGATATCACTTGGAATTTTTACTATATTCACTACCAGAATATAGTCAGATTGTTTTACCGGGCTCACAATCCAAACCCAACTTGGTTTTTCAACCGGGCTCACCAAAAACCCAACTCTTGGTTTTAAACAGGATCACCAAGAACCCAACTTGGTTTTACCAGGATCACCAAGAACCCTACATAGTTAGTTTTGAATGAGATCACTAACAACCCACTTGGTTTTTAGGCCAGGCTCACCAATAACCCAACTTAACAAGAGTATAAGAAAGTAAGCAGCAATAATGACAAACTATATTGTCAGATGGTTGCCGATGCAGCTTAAGAGAATCCTTCTTAATTGCACTTTAATGTACTTTAATGGCTTCTTCAACTTCTTCAATAAGTGCTTCAAGCTTCTGATTGGAGTTGGTGAAGGTTTGAAGTCTATCTTGAATGCTCTTATAGTGCTCTCTAGCTCACAAGCTCAAGTAAGCATTAGTCATTCATTAACCTTCTCAAAAGTTATCCCAATCCCTCTTTTATAGAGTCTTGTACTCTTCTCAGATGGTTTTAGTCATTGTAGACTGTTGGGATGTGACACATGATCGTTGGAGCACTTTTCAAATTCAAAAATGGAGTTTTGGAACTAGCCGTTACTTGCTAGAAATCGACCTTCGGGTCAGTTCAGATCTTCTCGAGTTAGCTTGGATCCTCAGAGTAGTTCTGGTTGAGTCACCTCACTTCATTCGGGTCAGCTCAATTTCTCAATAGTTTGATTCCTTACTCTGAAAGAGTCGGCTCACCTTGCTTCGAGTTAGCTCGGATTCTCAAGCTTTCAAAACCGTACTCTGAAAGATTCGGCTCGGGTTTCTCTAGGTCAGCTTACATGGCTATTCACTCAGAATGGTTTTTTCTGGACTCTAGAAGATTCAGCTCGGATGCTAAAGAGTCGACTCAGATGCCAGACTGAAGTACTTAGTCAGCTCCGATTTTTCTTCAGGTCGGCTCGCTTATCTGATTCCACAATTGATACTCTGAACGAGTCGGCTCGGGTTTTTTGAGTCGACTCGGCTATCTGCATGCCAGAAACCTTTTGCCATGCCATAGATTAGAGTCAGCTCTTTGTACTAGAGTTGGCTCGGATTGATCTTTAGTAAAAAACTTGAACTTCTCTCTAGAAGTTTTCCAGTAAGTCTTCAACATTTCAAACTTTTAAACTCAACTTATAAATGAATCTAAAAAATTTAAAGCTTGAAAAACATAGAAGCAACCATTTTTCAAGATTTCTTTTAACTTTTTCTATGGGGTTCTTTATATGAGATAATTACAACATAACTAATGACAAAAAATAAGAATGTAGGAGTTGGAAATGAGTAGTGAAATCATCCTATAAAAACTTATAAAGCACTTGAAGAGTTGTTTAATAACACAAATCATGCTCCAATATTTTGTTATCATCAAAATCACTCAAGGGGTCAACAAACTCCCTCATTTTGATGATGACAAAATACTGGGCAAGGAAGAACTTTACATATAAATGTATTTGAAAGTAAATATTAACATGTATCTGAGTTTTTGCATGTATTAATGTATCAGAGCTTGCATATAGATAAAGTATCAGATCCTTTGAAAACAAAAGGATTAAAGTGTATCAAAGCTCTCGAGAATATGTTCAATATATATCAGAGCAAATAGGTTGTATTTCAGAGCATTTAAAGTATCAATTAAACTTAGTAAGAGTCAGAGCAATATAGAGCAGTATTCATTAGAGCAAATATGATATATGTATATATCAGTCTCCCCTTTCTCATATTTTTCATGCACAATTCTACATGCTCCTCCTTTTTGTCAACAATCAAAAAGGTTTTCAAAAGATTTCTCCCCTTTTGTAATACACCAACTTGATTTAAAATAGAAAGAGAGGATTGAAAATATGTTTGAGATAATTTCACTTATAACAAGATTTAACAATCTATTTCTAAGTCATTAGAACTAATGTACCATTGTAAAGTGCTGTGCAAATACATTTCACAACACAATGAGTGAGATAAGATGCTTTCATTTCATTCACAATTATCAATACAAATTACAAAACATTGAAAGCAAATATACAACCAAAAGTCTATTCACTATAACTAGGCAATTGTATAATAGGTTCTACTGGTTCTTGCTTAACCTTGGCACTAGTGCTAGTGGATGGTCCAGGTGGTGGCATGGAAGATATAGGCTCAACAAACTATGACTGAGAAGTTTGAGGTCTAAGGTGTGGTGCAGTCTAACTAGGAGGTGCTGTAGGCTGAGTAGGAGTAGGTGTAGGCTGAGACTATCTAGGAGTAGCAAAGGATGCAATGACTAAAGTTTGGAGCTCAGTGAGGGTCACCCAAACAGAACTAAGCTCTTCCTTCATCTTTTTTATCCCAGTATTCAATGCAATCAGCTTACTAGCCTGGGCATTTGTAAAAGCTTCAGCTGATCCTCTAAGTTTCCCAAGCTCAGATCTCAGAATGCCAATCCCTCGAGTATAGTCTTCTTCCATTCTCTTGCCTTGTTCCAATCCACCCATCTTGAAGTTCACTTATTTTAGTTCAGCCCTGAATTCTTCTATGCTTTGGTCAACTAATTTTTTGATATTTTCAGTGGCTGTCCATAGGGTATCAGATAAATGCTAGGTGTCAATCTGTGGTGTAGGTCTTGTAGACTCAAGGGTGTCGACTCTAGATTGTAGCTGTCTAACCTCATCACTAATCTCCTCAAGTCTGCTATCGACTGATTGGTGAAGATCGCCAAACATCAAACTCATAGAGCTAGTCAGTGACTCAGTGAGTGATCTCATTTGCTCAGTAATAAAATCCTGTGACACAGAAGGCCGTAAAAAACCAACAAATGGTCCCTGAGCAAAAGGTGCTGGTGGAGAAGCTGGTGATGGAAAGGTCCTGGGACTCCCATAAGCTATATGCTCAGTCTCCAAAGTGTCATGAGTAGGCAGGCTCAGTGATAATAGCAGCAGGCTCAGCAGCAAACTCAGCATCAACAGAGGCAATGTCAGTAGCAGCAATAGCAGGAGGCTCCTCAAGGGTGGTAGTATCAGCAATAGTGTCAAAGATAATCTCCCTGGGCAGCTCTTCATCATCATCATCCTCACTGCTCAAAGATCCTATAGCTTTTATATCTATTCCTTTCTTCCTTCATGTTCCTTCTTTAAGTTCATAACTCATTTGCTGCAAGGATTTGGAGGTGTAGGTGTCTGTATGGTGAAGGGGTCTTCCAACTTCACCTTCAAGGTTTACTCTGGAGGCCTGGAATAATAGGGTAAGCACCAAACATTAAGGCAAACATGCCTTAACCTTTCTAACAGCCTCTTTCATTTGCATTATCATTATGTGCGGCAAATTGAGAGCTTCCCCCTCAATAACATAACCCATGAAACTAAGATCTTTCTCATTTACCCAATCAAATCTTCCTGTCCTTGGGAGAAAGACCCTACCAATGAAATTATACAACAACCTCATCTCAAGGGATAGAGTATTGGCCATTACATTGCCAATACCACTCATATCCTCTCTGTTCAGAATTGATTTGATGGTTATCTCTCTGTCCTTCAGAACCAGATGTTTCAATCCCTCACTAGGCAGTTCTAGTAGGTTGCAAATCTTTTCTTCAATGACTATAATCCTTTTTCCTTTAACTATCGATTCCACATGCTGTTCCTCTAACCTCAAATTTTTATAAAATGTTCTTACCAAAGTCAGATAGGTGGGTACATTTAGTGAGCAGAAGAAACTCCAGCCTTGATCTTCAATTAGATCACCTATTCGCAACCCTAGTTCTTTGAGAAATGTGAAAATAATTCTTCGTCCGCTGGTCACTGGACAATTGGACATGGAGACTGGTTGTCTTGGAGAAGAGGGAGCAGCCATTTGTTGAATTTCTTCTTCTTCTTCCCTTTCCACGGACCGAGCTGGCTCTTCTTGATAGAAAAGTGCCCTAAGAGCCAATCATTATGAGGGCCTTTATGTAAACTTCCATCTCATGTATGACATATTTTTCATATTAATAAAGGCATTTGATTCATCATATACTGCGGTGTCATGTTTTTGCTGATTATGATGAACCCCATAGAGTAGGGCAATGGAATTAGGATTATGATGAACTTCTCCCTGACTTTAATCCTTGTAGGACCCTATTGTCTTGAAGAACTAAGGTTGTCCTAAAGGTTTTAAGCCTTGTCTTAAAATGGGAGATGAATTAAGACAAGTATTGTCTTAATGCAGGAGATGAATTAAGACAAGTATTGTCTTAATGCAGGAAAGAAAGAAATATATATCTTTCTTCCTTTACCGATCAAGACCTTCTTCTTTATTCTTTTTTAAGACCAAAGTTTTGACAGAGGAAACCTCTGTAGAGGAAACAATATCCAACAAGAAAAAAAGGAAGGAGTCTCCTGAAAGGGAAGAAGAAAATCTAAAAAGGCTTATTAAAATCCACACAGTTCATCCGAGACCTTTCCTCCCATTATATAGACAATAGAGAGACGTCTTTCCAAAAGAACGCAACTCTCTGCTATCCAAAGATCCTGTCCCTCCATCCTTCACGCATACCCTCTATTTTATCATGCCTTTCTAGTTTTATTTCAAGACTTTTTGATGAAGGAAAATCTCGGAAGAAACTTAGGAAGAGACGCGATGTTTTGAGACAGAGTTACGGGTGACCGGGAACCATCAAAAACCTTTCTTATTTTCTAAAACTTTGCAACCATCAGATGACCACCCAATGGCCATCCTTTGAGGTGCTAAAATAAGAAGACTTCTGCCCCCCCCTTTTTTGTTTTTCATGGTACAATAGATAAAGACTCCACGCGCGTGAAGAGCCCATGCACGCGTGGAGTCTTCCTTCTTATTCACATGCGTGAGGGAGATTTATGCGGCTTGGGGAGATGAAATAAATTGCTGTAATTCAAGTGGGTTTAGCCATGGGTTAGCCCAAAGTCCGAAAAACTTAATTAGACCCTAATTAGGTTCAATTAGAACCCAATAAAGCCTAATTAGGAACCAAAATTCGAATCCGATTTGAATAGAAGTTAGGGTTTGCAACACATGCTAGTGTGTTTGTCCTGCAAACATGATTTAATTCCAAATTAAATCCTTCATCAACTCTCTATTGTGTGTGACCCATTGGGTTCCACATCTAGCCAGCAGTAGGTCCGAGTGCTATTTGACCTAATTCGGTTAGATCTCAACTAAGCCGATTTAGGTCAACTCAAGCTAGCCCGACTAGGTCAATTAGAATCCAATTCTAATTAACTAATTGAATTATCATAATTCAATCAAATCCCCACAAGACAAGATTGACGTCTAGCAATGTATCATGCCTACCCGGAAGATGTGGAATTTTAGTGGCATTACCAAAATACCCTTCAGTGGTGAGTACCGGGCAATTCAGTCCTTCGATCAGCTTGCACCCTAAATATTACTATGGATATGGATACTTGTCAAATCCAATTTCATATTTATTCCTAGCTCAATCTAATAATGATGATTCATTAATGAACCATTAGAAACTATTTTTAATGTTCATACTTTGATCAAAGATTTTTCGAATCTTCATTTGATCGAAATCAGCTGGATGTGATTCCCTCTTACTAGGGTTGATCAATTCCTTTTTGACCTACTCATGACCTCCATATGCAATCCATCATACCTAGTATCACTCCATGCATGACTCAGTGTCATGATTGAGTGTGATCCAAAGTATGGATTCATGCATACAAGGTACCATGGCAATCTCAGGTCAAAGAACCACATGCACTACTCCCACTATGAGAACTATCTATTGACAAATAGATAAGGTTCCATTAGATGTTCTCTAGTTGGATCCATTCAGTGAACTCATTCTCTAATGAGCACCCTCATCCTAGTATTAGTGTCAAACACAAGTGACTGTGAGATTAGTCACCCTCTTCACCAAGTATATATAGGATGTGTTGGTCTTGCCGGAAACATTGATTCCCTACTCAATATCCCATCGACCAGGAATATTTTAGATTAGGGTTTTAAGGCTTTAGGTCTCACTAGTATGATCGCATCATAACCCTAGAACCATAGTCCTAATCTATGGGGTTCATCATATAATAATAAAATAATTAAGACAGCGTATGATGAAAATAAAATGCCTTTATTAATTGATAATGTCAATACATTGGTTTGGGATATAAAGGAAAATCCCATTGAAATACAACATTTCAATTGGCCTTTAGGGCATAATCCTTTCAAACTCTCACTTGCATTAAAGCCAATCACCTTTAAATTTTAAACCCATATAATCGAGGTGGCGATCAAACTCCCGCTATGGTAGAGCCTTAGTGAACGGTTCTGCTATGTTGTTCTTTGTTTCAACTCTTTTAATGCAGACTTCTTGTCTTTCGACAATCTCTCGAACGAGATGGAAGCATCTCAGAATGTGCTTTGATTTGTGATGAGCTCTTGGTTCCTTAGCTTGAGCGACGGCTCCAGTATTATCACAGTAAAGTGGTACTGGACCTTCAATCTCTGGAATAATGCCCAACTCTGAGATGAACTTTTTCATCCAGACAGCTTCCTTGGCAGCTTTACTAACAGCAATGTATTCTGCCTCAGTTGTTGAGTTAGCTACAGTCTGCTGTTTAGAACTCTTCCAGCTTACAGCTCCTCTATTTAGGGTAAAAACATACCCTGAAATACATTTGCTATCATCTGGATCCAATTAAAAACTAAAATCTGGATAAGCTTCCAGTTTAAGATCAGATCCTCTGTATATCAGAAAAATATCCTTAGTCCTTTTTAAGTACTTAAGAATATTTTTCATAGCCTTCCAGTGATCCTCTCTTGGATCAGCCTGAAACCTGCTGGCTATACCTAAGGCATATGCCACATCAGGCCTGGTACATAACATAGCAAACATTATAACCCTACAGCCGAAGCATAAGGTATAGAACTCATTCTATTTCTTTCTTCAGGTGTCTTAGGAGACATCTTCTTAGAAAGATGTATGCCATGACCAATGGGCAAGTAATCTCTTTTACTTCCCTCCATGCTAAATCTCTTTAGCACTTGGTCAATGTACCTAGACTGGGATAAGCCTAGCATCCTCCTAGATCTATCTCTATAGATCTTGATACCCAGTATATAGAATGCTTCTCCCAAGTCTTTCATGGAAAACTGTTTAGATAACCATACCTTGACTGATTGTAACATTGGGATATCATTCCCAATGAGGAGTATGTCATCCACATACAGAACCAAGAAAACTATGGCACTCCCACTAGTCTTCTTGTACACACAAGGTTCATCTTCATTTTTGATAAAGTCAAACTCTTTGACTGTCTTATCAAATCAGATGTTCCAACTCCTGGATGCTTGCTTTAATCCATAAATGGATTTCTTCAGCCTACATACCTGATTATGTTTAGTCTCCAAGACAAAACCTTCTGGCTGTGACATGTAGACCTCTTCCTCAAGGAAACCATTAAGGAATGCGGTTTTCATATCCATCTGCCAGATTTCATAATCATGATATGTTGTTATAGCAAGCATGATCTGAATAGATTTGAGCATGGCAATAGGAGAAAATGTTTCATCATAATCTATTCCCTATTTTTGTCTGAAATCCTTAGCCACTAATCTGGCTTTATAAGTTTCGACCTGGCCATCTGCCCCAATCTTTTTCTTATAAACCCATTTGCATCCAATAGGGTTAACACCCTCTGGTGCATCAACCAAAGTCCACACTTGGTTGACATACATGGAGTCCATTTTGGATCTCATGGCTTCCAGCCATCTGTCTGAGTCCCTACTCAAGACAGCATCCGTATAGGTTAGAGGCTCATCATTTTCAATGATCCGGGCTTCATTATTTTCAATAATGAACCCATACCTCTCAAGTATATGATGCACCCTATCAGACCTACGGATAGGAGTGGTGTGTTCTGGTTTTATACTAACTATGTTATCATTTGGTTGAGATGTATCTATTTGTTGAACTTCTTCAAGTTTAATATTTCTCCCACTGCCCTTTTGTAGGATGAACTCTTTCTCCAGAAAAGTGGCATGCCTACTGATAAAAACTTTTTGTTCAGTAGGGTGGTAGAATAGATATCCTATACTATCTTTAGGATATCCTACAAATAGACACTTATCTGCTCTAGCATCCAGCTTATGTCCAAAATTTCTTTTGACATAGGCTGGACATCCCCATATCTTAAGATACCTAAGATTGGATTTCTAACCCGTCCATATCTCATATGGAGTGCTAGAGACAGATTTAGATGGTACTCTATTTAAGATATTAGCCACGATTTCCAAGGCATATCCCCAGAAGGAAATAGGTAACTCTGTGAAGCACATCATAGACCATACCATATCTAATAAGGTACGATTCCTCCTTTCAGCAACACCATTTAATTGTGGTGTGTAAGGAGGGGTCCATTCAGAGATAATCCCCTTTTCTTTAAGGTGATCGAGAAACTCGATGGATAAGTATTCACCTCCTCGATTTGATCGAAGGATTTTAATACTTTTCCCCGTTTATTTCTCGACCATACTTTGATACTCTAAAAATTTATCAAAGGCTTCGGACTTATGTTTCATAAGATACACAAATCCGTACCTTGAAAAATCATCAGTAAACGTGATGAAATAAGAGTATCCACCCTTGGCCTGAGTTGTCATAGGCCCACATACATCTGTATGTATGAGTCCTAATAACTCAGCTGTCATTTCTCTATGTCCACTAAATGGAGTCTTGGTCATTTTACCCATGAGACATGATTCACAAGTTCCTAATGATTCATAATCATAAGGATTAAGAAAATTTTCCTTGTATAACTTGCTAATCCTAGTCTCACTAATATGTCCAAGCCGACAATGCCAGAGTAAAGTATTGTTTACATCATCTCTTTTTCGTTTGTTACTTACATGAAGTATATTGTCATTAGTAGATAGAGTTAAAAGACCATTGCAAAATATGCCATAACTTATAATTTCATTAGAAAAGCTGATTGAGCAACCATTGCTCATTACATTCATAGTATAGCCTTGTCTAAGTAACAAGGGTACAAATATGATATTTTTAATGACCTTAGGCATATAGTAACAATCTCTCAGCTCTAAGATCTTCCCCGAAGGTAACTTCAAGATATAAGTCCCTACGGCCTCTACTTGAATGGACTCTCCTCCAGCATCGTAGATCTCGAAGTCTCCTTCAATAGTCTAAGCCTTTGCAGCCCCTGCAATGATTTGTAGATATTATGACCACAGGCGATATCCAATATCCAAGTATTTGAAATGAAAGAATCCAGTGACAAAATAGTATGAACTTCTTTCATACCTTTCGGTGCATCCGATGCACCAGGCTTCACACCTGCAAGATAAGCCTTGTAGTTCCTCTTCCAATGACCCGGCTTGCCACAGTGAAAGCAGGTCATCTGTCTGGAGGCCTTCTTTCTTTTCTTCTTCTTGATGCCCCTTTTTGGGTTCAATCTCCTCTTGGAACCCTTTCGGCCGAACTTCTTCTTGTTGATCCCATCCATAAGAAGAAGTGGAGCCTTATTTTTTTTCCCCAGCTCCTACGTCCACTACCCAAGATACCACTTGGGATTTCTACTATATTTACTACTGGAATACAGTCGGATTGTTTTACTGTGCTCATAATGCAAACCCAATTTGGTTTCTCAATCGGGCTCACTAAAAACCCAACTCTTGTTTTTAAACAGGATCACCAAGAACCCAACTTGGTTTTACGAGGATCACCAAGAACCCTTACATAGTTAGTTTTGAACAGGATCACTAATAATCCACTTGGTTTTTAGATCGGGCTCACCAATAACCCAACTTAACAAGAGTAGAAGAAAGTAAGCAACGAAAATGATAAACTATATTATCGGATGGTTGCCGATGCAGCTCAAGAGAAGCCTTCTTGATTGCACTTTAATGTACTTTAATGGCTTCTTCAACTTCTTCATTAAGTGCTTCAAGCTTCTGATTGGAGTTGGTGAAGGCTTGAAGTCTATCTTGAATGCTCTTGCAGTGCTCTCTAGCTCACAAGCTCAAGTAAGCATTAATCATTCATTAACCTTCTTAAAAGTTGTCCCAATCCCTCTTTTATAAAGTCTTGTACTCTTCTTAGATGGTTTTAGTCATTGTAGACCATTGGGATGTGACACTTGACCGTTAGAGCACTTTTCAAATTCAAAAATGGAGTTATGGAACTAGCCGTTACTTGCCTGAAATTGACCTTTGAGTCGGCTCGGATCCTTAGAGTAGTTCTAGTCGAGTCACCTCACTTCATTCAGCTCAGCTCAGTTTCTTAATAGTTTGATTCCTTACTTTAGAAGAGTCGGCTCTCCTTGATTCGAGTCGGCTCAGATTCTTAGGCTTTCAAAACTGTACTCTAGAAAAGTCAGCTCGGGTTCCTACGGGTTGGCTCTCCTAGCTATTCACTCAAAACAGTTCTTTCTGGACTCTGGATGAGTCGACTCAAATGCTGAAGAGTCGACTCGGATGCTAGACTGAAGTACTTAGTCGACTTCAATTTTTCTTTGGGTTGGCTTGCCTGTCTGATTTAATAATTAATACTCTGGATGAGTTGGCATGGGTTTTTTCGAGTCGGCTTGGCTATCTACATGCCAGAAACCTTTAGTCATGCCATAGATCAGAGTCGGCTCTTTATACTAGAGTTAGCTTGGATAGATCTTCATGAAAAAACTTGAACTCCTCTCTAGAAGTTTTCCAGCAAGTCTTCAACGCTTCAAACTTTTCAAACTCAACTTACAAATGAATCTAAGAAATTTAAAGCTTGAAAAACATAGAAACATCCCATTTTTCTTGATTTTTTTAAAATTTTTTCTATGGGTTCTTCTTTACATGAGATAATTACAACACAACTCATGATAGAAAATAAGAATGTAGGAGTTGGAAATGAGCAGTGAAATCATCCTACAAAAACTTGTAAAGCACTTAAAAAGTTATTAGTGACACAAATACAAGCTCCAATATTTTGTTATCATCAAAATCACTCAAGGTCAACAGGTTCGACCTGTTAATCTTTTCTAGCCCTGGTGTCCACACCATAATATCCTTTCTTCCAGGCATCCCAGCCTAGAAGCCTTCTCAAGCCCAGAGGCCCATAAGAAGATGACACCCCAGGCCTACTCTAGTCCAAATTGAAGTGGGCGCCTAGGGTTTTCCCAGCCCATGCACCAAGCCCATCCGGAGGCCGCCCAAGCCCACTTGAAGATGCCCCATCTGCTGCCCAAAAGTCTACAAGAAGGCGCCCAAGGTCCAAGCCCAATCAAAGTAAGCTTCCTAGCCCATGAGGAGCCCTTTGACCAAGTCCAAGAAGGAGAGAGAAGTCCACATCCCACTAGGAATCAAGTTTTAATTTTATTCAGATTGTGTACTCCTAGTTCTAAGTCACTTTGTAATTTTCTTCCTAATCAAACATTGTAATCCAATCCTAACAAGGAGAGGACCTGGGTTAGCCTATAAATACCCCACCCCTCCACCCTGTTGTAAAAAAAAGAATGAATGAATTATGATTAATGAAAGTTGAGAGTTTTTTTGCATTGCCTTTGCCTTTGTGCATCGACCTTCATGATGGTGTGAGTGAGTGACCCGTTTGCCTTTGCTCATTGAGCATTAAGGGGTGTGAGACCCTATTTATCAAAACCCTAGCCACCCTACTTCTTCCACCTTGGATGCCCAACAATCAAGCTTCATCTTGGCCTCCCTTGCCACTCTCTTCCTTTCTTCTTTCAGTGATTCATCCTTTTTCTCCTTTCTTTTATAATCCTCCTTTGGTGTTTTATAGGTCCCTCGAGTTTCACAACTTTAGCATTCCATTTGCCTAGCCATCGAGTCAGCGGATAAAAAGTCGACAGATCCGCGAGTATTCAGCTTGACCTTCCGGCTCACATCCGAGAGCGAGGAGTGATCTATTCATAGAAGTAGCCATAATCATTGCCAGGTACACATACCCTAGGCCTCTAGTTCAAGTTATTTCAGAAGAGCTAGCCCTACTGGGGTTTCTTAGCCCTGGCGGTCCTATTTTTATCTCTTTTGAGGGTCTTTTTTGCATGCTTGTGGTCTAGAATTTTTGTAGGATCACCCTTTTACCTATTTGACTTGAAATTCAGGAATTAAAATTGTAGCTTAATGCTGAATCTATGAAAATGCCCTTGCATGCTAATTAGTCCCCAATCATTTGGTATCAGAGCACTTTTAGGGCTAATTTTCTACATCCCATAATTCTGGCATATAGTCTGTTAAATTAATTGTTTCTGTAAATAGGTATCTCAGAAAATACAATTCTTATTTTTCTGGATTCATCTTATTTGACTCCTATTTATTAATAATTTTTATAATTTATTCCAAATTATACATTTTCTAAATGCCTTTTTTCTGCCCTAGAACATTTCTGCATCCTATCATCTGCATTAGGGGTCCGAGTCATGATCCGTTTCACCATCTTAAGCATTTTATTTTCCTATGAAATTTGCATGGCATACTCTTTGTTTAGTCATTATAATTTTCATTATTGTTTATTATTTTTACAGTAATGAAAAAAATATAAATATCTACATTTTAGATACCCTAACCATAATCCTGAGTTTTTTGCACACAGTCTGAAACCCTAGGTGTTGCATCATCATCTGTTTTTTTTTCTACATGAAATTTTGTAGGTATCATCTTCACTATTAGTCCTCTATCCTGAAATTTCTTGGAATTCTTTTAGCTCTAAAAACCATACTAAGTTCTCCAATAAATCATACCAACAATTTCAGTTCTGCATGCCTGACTAAACTAAACATAATCAACTATCAAACCCCACCTCACCCAAGCCAATCATGTTTGCTAACTTAACCAACTAAAATTTAAGTTGCCACCTCACAAAAGATAAAAAAAAACATTTATTTTCTATTTTGTTATTAGACTGCATCAGTGGTGTGGGCACCAGGCTCAAGAAAAGACTCCAACCGATCCAAATTAGGAAAGATTCTCTATGGTTGGAAGATTGAGAGCTCGAGTCCTGTAACAAGTTTTTATTTGAGTCTATTAGTCCTGTACTCATTTCAATTTGGTAATTGAGTCCAGTATTTGCTTTAATTAAGTCTTCATTGTAATTGAGTCAAGGAGAGTCAGCCAAGACCATCCTGGTTTCAGCACAACCAAGTCAAGAAGACTAGTGGGCACATAGACCATGGACTCACCAACTTGGAAGCCACTTCATCATTCCTCCTTGCTACATCACCTAGACACATCACCAAGGAATCTCACCCAAGGAAGAAAAAATTTGAATTGGCCCACAATTCCTCCATAAATTGCGCCCCCTCTTCATGAAGTCGGCCACCAATCTCTCCCCTCATTTTGTAATTTTTGAATTTCAAATGGCTTGGTGTCTATAAAATAGGATCCAAACCTTATTGTAATCACTTATGAAATTTGAATCAATGAAGAAAACTTTTTCTTTGAATTTTCCCTTGCTTGAATGCTTGGTCCCTTGTGAGAAGGTGGGCGTGAGGCCTAGAGTTCTTCCCCTTTCCAACTTTCCCTCATCAAACATAATTTCCTCCCCCTCTCTTAGTCCATTCGGCCAACATAAGAAGCACATCAAGAGTCCACATCTCCTCCATCTCTAGTGAAGCCAACCATCCAAGGAGTTCTTCACAAGTTCAAGCTGGGAGTTGTCATCCAAATGAAGCCAAAGAAGATCTTCAACAAGACTACTCCGAGCTTCCTTTCATCTTTTCCCTCACTTCTCCATCTCAACCCTTTTCTCTAATCTCCCTCTACATCTTTTGTTGCAGGATCCCTGGGTTTCCAGTCTCCCAAGAAGGTCTCCCGTGCCAAAGAACCGGATACAAGAAGCCTTGCAACCTAGGAAATCTCCCTGTCATCCAGGAAGCTTCTTCTTTGAGTGTTCCCAGTGTTTAAACTATAAGTATTAATTGCCGGGTAACCCTCTTTAGAAAGGCTTTCAGATCTGCAATTATTAGATTAACTAAACCCTAATATGAGTTGTTTCTTAACCACAAAGGTCCTCCTCTCTTTATTTCTTTGAATGGTTCTATTTTCTAGCCAAGTTTACTATTTAGAATCATTTCATTGAATTCTTACTTCTTTACTTGAATAGTTGCATCTTTTTATTTCATCTCTCATTCAAATCATTACTGATTCTATTATAAATGCATCATTTCATCATTGTCCCCCATCATCTTGGTATCAGAGCATGGTATGTTAGGGTTTTGCATCTTCTTCAGTACCTGGATTGGGTGCTTCACCAGGCCGTCCGGTCTTAGAAGAAAAGTAGGGTTTTAAGACCCTCTCCTTCCATTCCACTGCGATCTCCTAAGGCATGTTGGGGTGCCATTGTGATTGACCTTTGAAGGGGAACACAAGACTTGCATTTTATTTTCAGCATCTCTTAATTTCTATTGTTTTATTTTTTTAGCATTGTCTATGTTCCAGAAACAATCACACCTAACACAAATTTTATTTTAAAACTTACTTTCATCTGGTATATCATCTATGAGTCAGGAATGTTCTGTGATTTTTTCTGAATTTTTGGACATCGATACACATCACTTTTCTACTCCACATCAAAACTGCAACACAAAAATTTTAGCACCTGAAATTTGGGTTCATTTGCATGCTTGCATTCATTTCATGACAAATCATTTTAAGGGCAACAATATGACATAGGGTCAGGATTTCATTACCTATCCCTAGCCCAAAAATCACCAACCTGCATAACAAACCCAATCTTTAATTAAAATTGAGTAGATACTTAATTTGCTCTAGTGAGCTAGGGACACCCACAAGGTCGGATCGAACCAAGTGTTAAGCCAACTTTGACAACTTGTTTGTTTGTGCTTGTTTATCTGGTGTCTAGGCAAGTGGTTCAGGGACAAGAGCTCGAAGGAAGGTGGGTTGGTCCGCTTACCTGGCCAATTTCAAATTGGTGTCTAAGGCAAACAGAGAGGGACCTCCACCAACCTTACACTTACCTGGCCAAGTGATAAATTACTACAACCAAGATTATCATCTTGACCTAATATTTGGTTTGGACTCTAGGTCTAACAAATCCCTAGCCCGAGTTCGAGTCCGTGTGTGCATGGCTACTAGATTAGGAGTACCTTACCAGCAAATCCAAGCTCAAACAAGTACAACCATGGACCAAATCTTTGAGACCTTTATGAAAACTTTGAATGATCAAATGGCCCAACTGAACCAAGGCCTGACTAACCAATTGAACCAGACCAACCAAAGCATGACTAATTAGATGACCCACATCACTGCTAAGCTTGATCGATTAAAGGCTTGTACCCTTGGAAGAACCCATGAAGTCCAGATTGAATTAGAGCCTAAACCAGAGTTTGGTACACCCATCAACCCTAGAAGGGCTCCGCACTAAGACCTTTTCCCTGAACCCAACCCTAATCGAGTCCATGACCTGAACCCTAGGAGAGCACCCCATGACCTAGCTTATGAGCCACATCCTAGGAGACCCAATCAGGACCAAATGGACCATGATGACCGAACCCTTAGGAACATTAGGTTGGAAGCACCCACTTTTGATGGAAATCTAAATCCTAAGGTTTATATAGATTGGGAGGAAGATATGGATGATTATTTTAAGTGGAATGAAATATCTGAGGATGGAAAGGTTAGGTTTACCCGAGTGCATCTATGGGGTCCAGCCGAGTCTTATTGGAACAATGTTCAGGGAAGGAGGGCATATGAGAGGCACGAACCCATTAGGACCTAGAAAGAAATGAAGAGCAAGCTTTGTGAAAGGTATATCCCTGTGTCCTACCAACAAAATCTCCTAGACCACTTAGAGAGGTTGACCCAAGGTAATGGATCAGTCAGTGATTATATTGATAGATTTGAGCATCTAATGCGCTATATTGTGAAAATGGATCCATATGATATTCTAATCCGATTTGAAGAGGGTTTGAGGGAAGATATCCGGAGAGAATTGTTTAAACATAATATCTATAGTTTGGAGCAAGCCTACCGAGTAGTCCAAAACTATGAGAGGTCCTTGAGGCATGCTAGATCAAGTACTTAGGACCTAAATTCGACCTCTACCAGCATGAATCATATCCCTATTAGTCCGACACCTAGTGTGAACCAGATTTTTGTTGATCAAACCTCATCTGTATCACCTCCAACCCAGAAGGATGACATTGAAAAGGAATTAGGTAAGGCCGACCCAGGATTAGTTGACCAGAATGAAGCCATACTGAAAGAACAATCAAAGGAGGAAGAATTAGAACCCATGATAGAAGTATATGAGGCTGACATGAGTTTGGAAGACGAATATGAAGGAGAAGACTTTGAGAAGGATAACTTTAGTACCTTACCTGAGGAAATCCTTGTAGAAGATAAGAGTGTTGAGCCTAGTCCTGAAGCATCAGAATTGTAGGAAATTAGTGAGGACTTGGTTCCTGTAAGTCTATGCCCTCAAGAAAAGCCTACTCCTTTTGCCTTAACCCAAGACCTCATTCAGCTCCTTTGTAAAGAGTTCATTCCTCTAACCCCAGTTGATAACCTTTTTCTAGAACTAACCAAGTATTCCTTTCATGAAAAATTTGCACTTACAATGACCAAATTCTCCATCCATCAATTTAACCTTATGACACCCATAAATCAATATTCAAATCTAAAGGTCATCTTGAATAGCCAAGGTCTATCTCAAGTTTCCCATAGATTGCCCCAAGACTCTGATTCCTATTTCTGACCCTTTCCTGAGTCTACACATGTTTTTAAAACCATTAGGTTACATTTTACTTAGATCACCAGGTGAAAGATTGTGCCCTGAAAGCCAATTGAAATATTGTATTTTGATCCCAAAATCAATGAATTGACATTTTATAATAAAGGCATTATTTTCATCATTTGCTGTGTCTTTTTGATTTTATGATGAACCCCATAGATTAGGGCTATGGTTCTAGGGTTATGATGAGATCATACTAGTGAGACCTAAAGCCTTAAAACCCTAATCTAAAATATTCCTGGTCGATGGGACATTGAGTTGGGGATCAATGTTTCCGGCAAGACCATCACATCCTATATATGCTTTGTGATGAGGGTGACTGATCTCACAGTCACTTGTGTTTGACACTAATACTAGGATGTGAGTGTTCATTAGAGAATGAGTTCACTGAATTGATCCAGATTGAGAATATCTAATGAAACCTTATCTGTTTGTCAATAGATAATTCTCATAGTGGGAGTAGTGCATGTGGTCCTTTGACCTGAGACTACCATAGTACCTTATATATATGAATCCATACTTTGGTTCGCAATTAATCATGATACTGAGTCATGCACGAGGTGATACTGGTTATGGTGGATTGTATATGGAGGTTGTGAGTAGGTCAACAAGGAATTGATCAGCCCTAGTAAGAGGGAATAGCATCCAGCTAATTTCAAATGATGGATTCAGGAAACCTTTGATCAAAGTATGAACATTAGAGTTATTTTCTAATGGTTCATTAATGAATCATCATCATAAAGATTGAGCTAGGGATGAATATGAAATTGGATTTGACAAGTATCCATATTCATAATCATATTCGGGATGCAAGTTGATCAAAGGACTGAATTGCCCGGTAAATCACCATTGAAGGGTATTTTGGTAATTCCACCAAAATTCCACATCTTCCGGGTAGACATGATACGTTGCTAGACATCAATCTTGTCTTGTAGGTATATGATTGAGTCATGGTAATTCAAATCAGTTAATTTGAATTAGATTCTAATTGACCGAGTCGAGCTAGTTTGAGTTGACCTAAATCGGCTTAGTTGAGATCTAACCGAATTAAGTCAAATAGCACTCGGACCTACTGCTGGCTAGGTGTGGAACCCAATGGGTCATACACAAAAGAAAATTGATGAAGGATTTAATTTGGAATTAAATCATGTTTGCAGGATAAACACACTAGCATGTGTTGCAGACCAAATTTCTATTCGAATCAGATTCGAATTTGGTTCCGAATTGGGCTTAATTGGGTTCTAATTGAACCAGATTAAGGTCCAATTTAATTTTTAGGACATTGGGCTAACCCATGGCTGAACCCAAGTGAATTAAGTTCACTGAGACCCTCTCTCCAAGCCGCCCTCTCCCTTTTCTCACCCGCGCGCGCCAAGAAGAAGAGTCCACGCGCGTGGACTCCTCTTAATACGCGTGAGAAAGAAAATAACATCAGAGAAATATCTGAAAAAGGGGTGATTCAGATCCTTGTCTGGCGCCCTTGGATCTGGATCTGAGAGCCAAGAAAAATTAAGGAAAAGATCCGTCGCTTTTCGGTCGTAAATCCGTCTCCAAAAGTCGCGATTCTTCCTGAAGTTTTTTCGAGAGTTCTCCTCGTCGGAAAAATGAAAATTAAATCGGAGAATCATGATTTTTGGTTGAGGGGACGCGTGAGGAATGAGGGATCATGATTCCTGGGGTTTCAGAGGGTTGCGTTGTTTTGAGAAGACACCCCTCTGAGATCTATAAATAGGGTTGGGTTCTCGGGGGTTTTCACGCAACATAATTCAGAGATCCAATTCCCTTTCTTCCTCTCCAGAATACTCCTTCCCCTTGTTCTTGTTGGGTATTGTTTTCCTTACAGAGGTATCCTCTGTCGAAACTCTAACCCTAAACAAGAATAAGAAGAAGGTCTTGAACGGTAAAGGAAAGAAAAAAAAGAAAGGATCTGTTCTTCTTCTTTTCCTTCTTGAATTAAGACTTTGCCAGTCTTAATTTTTCTTCCAATTCAATTCAAGAAAAGGAATTCAAGAAAGGGAATTCTTGAAGAAAATTCAAGAAGAGGAAAGAAGGAAGAAAAGAAATTTTCAAGAAAGAAAATTTCAGCCTAAAAGTCCAAGAATTGAATTCTTGAAAAAGAATTCAAGAAGAGGAGCCAAGAACTAGAAATTTTTGTCTTCATCTTTTTCTGTGTGGATCACCATTGGAGGGTGAACATTTGGGCACCTGGTGGAGATTCAGAGTTTGGATTTTTGCGATACAGGTTAGTATCTTAATTTGAGATTAAATCTTATATATACATCTTATATGTTTTAATTCTTTTAAGGAGATCTTGGGTTAAAGGTTTGGTGAAGATTTCAAAAGATAAAAATTTTGAAATCTATGTTTCCGCCTTGCCATCAAACCCTACAGTGGTATCAGAGCCTCCTTATTAAGATTAAAATATATATGCTGATTTTTAGATGCATATTTATATAAGCAACATGAGATGTAGTATATGTTTGATGTAATGTCACCAATTAGGGTTTTCACTCAAACCCTAATTGTTGTAGAGATATGTTTAGAGATCTAGTCATCATACTGAAATAAGGTTGCCCTGGCATAATGGTGGATCCATTATGTGGTAAATGGTTGTCCTAGTATGATGACACACTAATCACATATTTGTGTTAATTATGCATATATGTTTGATGTATGCCACTAATTAAGGTTTTCACTTAAACCTTAATTTGCATAGAGATATGTTTAGCCTTCTAGTCATCATACTGAAATAAGGTTGCCCTGGCATAATGGTGGATCCATTATGTGGTAAATGGTTGTCCTAGTATGATGGCACACTATGGCACATATTTGCTAGAATGTGCTTTGTTTTAATAAAGCCCTCTTTAAAAACATATTAAGTTGTAGTGTCATATACCAAAAGCAAAAATAATCAATATGATTAGTTTATCATTCGGTGTCTAGGAAAAGTGGTTCATGATCGGTAAAGAGGACGTGGTTTTTAATTGGTTCCGTTGACTGACCTGGCCAATTCTTATTGGTGTCTAAGGAAAGCAACGGGGGGACTCCCACCACTCTCCCACTTACCTGGCCGATATAATTAACTTAATTATTGATTGATATGCTTAGTGTAATATTCACTACATATGGCCTTCCTTCATGCCAAGTCATTATTATGTTATGATCCATATTAGGTTTGTTGTGTACACACAAGGCCTTTTTCTTTATGGTGACTAACATAATTTTTGCTTGGTACATTTGATGTTTATGGAATGATTTAATATAATACTTTGTTGTGTACACACAAGGGTATTATAATTAATATCATGACTATATAGAAATGAAGGGTCTAACTCAACTAAAATATTATAGTTTGTTGTGTACACACAAGGCTATTAATATTTTAGAGGCCAAGATAAGTTGAGAATTATATGAATTACAATTGGAAAGAGTTTTCCTACCTTTGAACTTATATAAGATTTGTTGTGTACACACAAGATCTTTTATAAGGAATTAGGATCTCAACCCCACTAAGAGAACCAATTAGGGTTTTCTCGATCATCACATTGAGGGTTATGATGCTTGATAAAATAGTGGGAGACATAATTAAGTTAAAGTCCTAATTTAATTATGTTTTGTCAACATTGATTGTTTGCTTATGTAATGTTGTTTGTTAATGTAGATTAAATGGCCTCTTCACTCTCACTCCGTAGCATTCTTGATGCAAATAAATTGACTGGACCAAACTATGTTGATTGGTTGAGAAACCTGAAGATAGTACTCAGCCAAGAAAGAATTTCTTATATTCTTGATACCCCAACCTTGGAACCATTAGGGGAAGATGCCTCGCAAGAGGATAAGACCACATATAACACGTGGCAAAATGACTCTCTGTCAAGTGTATAATGCTTGCCTCTATGACCAATGAGTTACAGAGGCAACATGAAAGCATGGACACAAACTCCATATTGCTTAATTTAAAAGAACTTTATGGAGAACATAGTCGAACTGCAAGATATGAAATATCTAAGCAGTTATTCCGTGCAAGGATGACAGAAGGTACATCCGTACAAGACCATGTATTAAAGGTTATTGACCTAATCACCCGATTGGGTCAATTGGGTTTTGTTATGGATGGGGAGTTGAATCAGGATTTAATCCTGCAGTCACTCCCAGAGTCATTTTCACAGTTTATTCTTAATTATCATATGAACAAACTTAACACTTCCTTGCCTGAGTTGTTGAATATGTTAAAAACAGCAGAGAGCCATTTAAAGAAAAATAAGGCTCCACTTCTTCTTATGGATGGTGTAAACAAGAAGAAAATAGGCAGAAAGGGTTCCAAGAGGAGGTTAAACCCAAAAGGGGGCATCAAGAAAAAGAAAGGAAAGAAGGCCTCCGGATAGATGACCTGCTTTCATTGTGGCAAGCCGGGTCACTGGAAAAGAAACTGCAAGGTTTACCTTGCAAGTGTGAAGCCTGGTGCTAGTGATGCACCAAAAGGTATGTATGAGATACATGCAATTTTATCATTAGACTCTTCTAATTCAAACTCTTGGGTATTGGATACTGCTTGTGGTCATCATATCTGCAAATCATTGCAGGGACTACAGAACATTAGAGTTTTGAAGGAAGGCAACTTCGAGCTCTACGGTACTGGAGGAGATTCCATCCAAGCAGAAGCTGTAGGGACTTATATGTTGAAGCTGCCTTCTGGGAAGATTTTAGAGTTAAAAAATTATTATTTTATGCCTAGAATCATTAGAAACATCATATCTGTACCCTTGTTACTTAAACAAGGATATATTATGAATGTAATGAGCAGTGGCTGCTCAATCAGTTTTTCTAATGAAATAATATTTAATGGCATATTTTGCAATGGTCTCTTAACTTTATCTTCTGATGACAATATACTACATGTTAGTAATAAACGAAAAAGAGATGAAGTAAACAATACTTTACTTTGGCACTGTCGTCTTGGACATATTAGTGAGCAGAGGATTAACAAGTTATACAAGGAAAAATTCCTTAATCCTTATGACTATGAATCATTAGGAACTTGTGAATCATGTCTCATGGGTAAAATGACCAAGACTCCATTTAGTGGACATAATGAAAGGACAACAGAGTTATTAGGACTCATACACACTGATGTATGTGGACCTATGACAACTTAGGCCAAGGGTGGATACTCATATTTCATCACATTCACTGATGATTTTTCAAGGTACGGATTTGTGTATCTAATGAAACATAAGTCCGAAGCTTTTGAAAAATTTTTAGAGTATCAAAGTATGGTAGAGAAACAAACGGGGAAAAGTATTAAGATCCTTCGATCAGATAGAGGAGGTGAATACTTATCCACCGAGTTTCTTGATCACCTTAAACAAAAGGGAATCATCTCTGAATGGACTCCTCCTTACACACCATAATTAAATGGTGTTGCTGAAAGGAGAAATCGTACTTTATTAGATATGGTACGGTCCATGATGTGCTTCACAGACTTACCTGTTTCTTTCTGGGGATATGCCTTGGAAACAGCGGCTAATATTTTAAATAGAGTACCATCCAAATCTGTATCTAGCATTCCATATGAGTTATGGAGGGGAAAGAAACCCAATCTTAAGCACCTTAAGATATGGGGATGTCCAGCCTATGTCAAAAGAAATTTTGGACATAAGCTTGATGTTAGAGCAGAAAAATGTCTATTTGTTGGATATCCCAAAGATAGTATAGGATATCTATTCTACCACCCTACTGAACAAAAGGTTTTAGTCAGTAGGCATGCCATTTTTATGGAGAAAGAATTCATCCTACAAAAGGGTAGTGGGAGAAATATTGAATTTGAAGAAGTTCAACAAGTAGATACATCTCAACAAAATCATAACACAGTTAGTATAGAACCTGAACACACCACTCCTATCCGTAAGTCTGATAGGGTGCGACATGCACCTGAAAGGTATGGGTTCATTATTGAAAATAATGAAGCCCGAATCATTGATAATGATGAGCCTCTAACATATACGGATGCTGTCATAAGTAGTGACTCAGATAAATTGCTGGAAGCCATGAGATCCGAAATGGACTCCATGTATGTCAACCAAGTCTGGACTTTGGTTGATGCACCAGACAGTGTTAACCCTATTGGATGCAAATGGGTCTATAAGAAAAAGATTGGGGAAGATGGCCAAGTTGAAACTTATAAAGCCAGATTAGTGGCTAAGGGTTTCAAACAAAAACAGGGAATAGATTATGATGAAACATTTTCTCCTGTTGCCATGCTCAAATTTATTCGGATCATGCTTGCTATAGCAGCATATCATGATTATGAAATCTGGCAGATGGATGTGAAAACTGCATTCCTCAATGGTTTCCTTGAGGAAGAGGTTTATATGTCACAGCCAAAAGGTTTTGTCTTGGAGACTAAACCTAATCAGGTATGTAGGCTAAAGAAATCTATTTATGGATTAAAGCAAGCATCTAGGAGTTGGAACGTCCGATTTGATAAGACAGTCAAAGAATTTGACTTTATCAAAAATGAGGATGAACCTTGTGTGTACAAGAAGACTAGTGGGAGTGCCATAGTTTTCTTTGTTCTGTATATAGATGACATACTCCTCATTGGGAATGATATCCCAATGTTACAATCGGTCAAGGTATGGTTATCTAAACAGTTTTCCATGAAAGACTTGGGAGAAGCATCTTATATACTAGGCATCAAGATTTATAGAGATAGATCTAGGAGGTTGCTAGGTTTATCCCAGTCTAGGTACATTGACCAAGTGCTAAAAAGATTTAGCATGGAGGAAAGTAAAAGAGGTTACTTACCTATTGGTCATGGCATACATCTTTCTAAGAAGATGTCTCCTAAGACACCTGAAGAAAGAAATAGAATGAATTCTATACCTTATGCTTCGGCAGTAGGGTCTATTATGTATGCTATGCTATGTACTAGGCCTGATGTGGCATATGCCTTAGGTATAGCTAGCAGGTTTCAGGCTGATCCAGGAGAGGATCATTGGAAGGCTGTGAAAAATATTCTTAAGTACTTAAGAAGAACTAAGGATATTTTTCTAATATACGGAGGATCTGATCTTAAACTAGAAGCTTATTTAGATTCTAGTTTTCAATCAGATCCAGATGACAGCAAATCTATATCTGGGTATGTTTTTACCCTTAATGGAGGAGCTGTAAGCTGGAAAAGTTCTAAACAGCAAACTGTAGCTGACTCAACAACTGAGGCAGAGTACATTGCTGTTAGTGAAGCTGCCAAGGAAGCTGTCTGGATGAAGAAGTTCATATCAGAGTTGGGCGTAGTTCCTGAGATTGAAGGTCCAGTATCACTTTACTGTGATAATACGGGGGCTGTTGTTCAAGCAAAGGAACCAAGAGCTCATCACAAATCAAAGCACATTCTGAGATGCTTCCATCTCGTTCGAGAGATTGTCGAAAGACAAGAAGTCTGCATTAAAAGGGTAGAAATGAAGAACAACGTAGCAGACCCGTTCACTAAGGCTCTATCACAGCGAGAGTTTGATCGCCACCTTGATTGTATGGGCTTAAGATTTAAAGGCGATTGGCTTTAGTGCAAGTGGGAGATTGAAAGATTGTGCCCTGAAAGCCAATTGAAATATTGTATTTTGATCCCAAAATCAATGAATTGATATTTTATAATAAAGGCATTATTTTCATCATTTGCTGTGTCTTTTTGATTTTATGATGAACCCCATAGATTAGGGCTATGGTTCTAGGGTTATGATGAGATCATACCAATGAGACCTAAAGCCTTAAAATCTTAATCTAAAATATTCCTGGCCGATGGGACATTGAGTTGGGGATCAATGTTTCCGACAAGACCAGCACATCCTATATATGCTTTGTGATGAGGGTGACTGATCTCACAGTCACTTGTGTTTGACACTAATACTAGGATGTGAGTGTTCATTAGAGAATGAGTTCACTGAATTGATCCAGATTGAGAATATCTAATGGAACCTTATCTGTTTGTCAATAGATAATTCTCATAGTGGGAGTAGTGCATGTGGTCCTTTGACCTGAGACTACCATAGTACCTTATATATATGAATCCATACTTTGGTTCGCAATCAATCATGACACTGAGTCATGCATGAGGTGATACTGGTTATGGTGGATTGTATATGGAGGTTGTGAGTAGGTCAACAAGGAATTGATCAGTCCTAGTAAGAGGGAATAGCATCCAGCTAATTTCAAATGATGGATTCAGGAAACCTTTGATCAAAGTATGAACATTAGAGTTATTTTCTAATGGTTCATTAATGAATCATCATTATAAAGATTGAGCTAGGGATGAATATGAAATTGGATTTGACAAGTATCTATATTCATAATCATATTCGGGATGCAAGTTGATCAAAGGACTGAATTGCTCGGTAACTCACCACTGAAGGGTATTTTGATAATTCCACCAAAATTCCACATCTTCCGGGTAGACATGATACGTTGCTAGACGTCAATCTTGTCTTGTAGGTATATGATTGAGTCATGGTAATTCAAATCAGTTAATTTGAATTAGATTCTAATTGACCGAGTCGAGCTAGTTTGAGTTGACCTAAATCGGCTTAGTTGAGATCTAACTGAATTAAGTCAAATAGCACTCGGACCTACTGCTGGCTAGGTGTGGAACCCAATGGGTCACACACAAAAGAAAATTGATGAAGGATTTAATTTGGAATTAAATCATGTTTGCAGGATAAACACACTAGCATGTATTGCAGACCAAATTTCTATTCGAATCAGATTCGAATTTGGTTCCGAATTGGGCTTAATTGGGTTCTAATTGAACCAGATTAAGGTCCAATTTAATTTTTAGGACATTGGGCTAACCCATGGCTGAACCCAAGTGAATTAAGTTCACTGAGACCCTCTCTCCAAGCCGCCCTCTCCCTTTTCTCACCCGCGCGCACCCAGAAGAAGAGTCCACGCGCGTGGACTCCTCTTAATACGCGTGAGAAAGAAAATAACGTCGGAGAAATATCTGAAAAAGGGGTGATTCAAATCCTTGTCTGGCACCCTTGGATCTGGATCTGATGGCCAGAAAAAATTAAGGAAAAGATCCGTCGCTTTTCGATCGCAAATCCGTCTCCAAAAGCCGATTCTTCCTGAAGTTTTTCCGAGAGTCCTCCTCGTCGGAAAAATGAAAATTAAATTGGAGAATCATGATTTTTGGTTGAGGGGACGCGTGAGGAATGAGGGATTGTGATTCCTGGGGTTTCAGAGGGTTGCGTTGTTTTGAGAAGACACCCCTCTGAGATCTATAAATAGGGTTGGGTTCTCGGGGGTTTTCACGCAACATAATTCAGAGATCCAATTCCCTTTCTTCCTCTCCAGAATACTCCTTCCCCTTGTTCTTGTTGGGTATTGTTTCCCTTACAGAGGTATCCTCTGTCGAAACTCTGACCCTAAACAAGAATAAGAAGAAGGTCTTGAATAGTAAAGGAAAGAAAAAAAAAGAAAGGATCTGTTCTTCTTCTTTTCCTTCTTGAATTAAGACTTTGCCAGTCTTAATTTTTCTTCCAATTCAATCCAAGAAAAGGAATTCAAGAAAGGGAATTCTTGAAGAAAATTCAAGAAGAGGAAAGAAGGAAGAAAAGAAATTTTCAAGAAAAAAAATTTCAGCCTAAAAGTCCAAGAATTGAATTCTTGAAAAAGAATTCAAGAAGAAGAGCCAAGAACTAGAAATTGTTGTCTTCATCTTTTTCTGTGTGGATCACCATTGGAGGGTGAACATTTGGGCACCTGGTGGAGATTCAGAGTTTGGATTTTTGCGATACAGGTTAGTATCTTAATTTGAGATTAAATCTTATATATACATCTTATATGTTTTAATTCTTTTAAGGAGATCTTGGGTTAAAGGTTTGGTGAAGATTTCAAAAGATAAAAATTTTGAAATCTATGTTTCCGCCTTGCCATCAAACCCTACACCAGGTTACATGAACCCTTAGAGCCCATCCAATTTACGACCTACTTTTGGAAGACCTTATGGCATTTGCTAGAAACCCATGGTAAATTCTCTTGTGCATACCAAACTAGGGTCAAACCTAGAAAGTCAATAATCTATTAGGTTTAGGCCCTAGAGAGTCCAATAATATTTCTCTCAATAGGAATACATAGTTGAGTTTATTTTTTGTCAAGTGTCTGCACGAGTATATGAGTCTGCCGAGTATATGCACAGCATGTTAAAGACTTGCATAAGAAAATTAGTAAAAAAACTCAAATGAGCAATGAAGTCTATAAGCATATAGCTAATTCACGAATGAAAGAATTTAGTGAAGGGGACACTGTAATGATTAAACTTAGACCTGAAAGGTTTCCACTGAGAACTATGAAAAAAACTGCATGCCCGGGGAGCTGGACCTTTCAAAGTAACTAAGATAATTGGACCTAATGCATATGTGTTAGAGTTACCTTCAGATTATGGCATTAGTTCTACATTTAATATTGCTGATCTGATAGAATATAAAGAGCCGGCATTAATTTCTAGTGAGCCTTTTGGGCCTTATCCCACCTTTGAGAGCGAAACCATACCCGAGTGCCCACCAGCAATTCCACCAGATCGGAGAGATAAAGTTGAACGTATCTTGGATGACTAGGTGATTACCACTAGAAATAAGGGTTATCAACATTATCTGGTTCATTGGCAAGGCCGACTAGATTCCGAGGACTCCTGGATCACCCGAGAGGAACTGCAGCAAATTGACTCAGACCTAATAGAAAGGTATCACATTCAGACCAATCCTTACTCGACAGGGTCGAGTTCCTCCCACCCAGGAAGAATTGGTGTGGGCATCAGGCTCAGGAAAAGACTCCAACCGATCCAAATTAGGAAAGATTCTCTATGGTTGGAAGATTGAGAGCTCGAGTCCTGTAATATGTTTTTATTTGAATCTATTAGTCATGTACTCATTTCAATTTGGTAATTGAGTCCAGTATTTGCTTTAATTAAGTCTTCATTGTAATTGAGTCAAGGAGAGTTAGACAAGGGCAACCTGGTTTCAGCATAACCAAGTCAAAAAGACTAGTGGGCGCATAGACCATGGACCACCAACTCGGAAGCCACTTCATCATTCCTCCTTGTCACATCACCTGGACACATCACCAAGGAATCTCACCCAAGGAAGAAGGAATTTGAATTGGCCCATAATTCCTCCACAAATGGCGCCCCCTCTTCATGAAGTCGGCCACCAATCTCTCCCCTCATTTTGTAATTTTTGAATTTCAAAATTTGAATTTCAAATGGCTTGGTGTCCATAAAATAGGCTCCAAACCTTGTTGTAATCACTTATGAAATTTGAATCAATGAAGAAAACTTTTTCTTTGAATTTTCCCCTTGCTTGAATGCTTGGTCCCTTGTGAGAAGGTGGGCGTGAGGCCTAGAGTTTTTCCCCTTTCTAACTTTCCCTCATCAAACCTAATTTCCTCCCCATCTCTTAGTCCATTCGGCCAACATAAGAAGCACATCAAGAATCCACATCTCCTCCATCTCTAGTGAAGCCAACCATCCAAGGAGTTCTTCACAAGTTCAAGTTGGGAGTTGTCATCCAAATGAAGCCAAAGAAGATTTTCAACAAGACTGCTCCGAGCTTCCTTTCATCTTTCCACTCACTTCTCCATCTCAACCCTTTTCTCTAATCTCCCTCTACATCTTTTGTTGCAGGATCCTCGGGTTTCCAGTCTCTTAAGAAGAAGGTCTCCCGTGCCAAAGAACCGGATACAAGAATTCTTGCAACCTAGGGAATCTCTTTGTTATCCAGGAGGCTTCTTCTTTGAGTGTTTCCAGTGTTTAAACTATAAGTATTAATTACCGGGTAACCCTCTTTAGGAAGGCTTTCAGATCTGCAATTATTAGATTAACTATACCCTAATCTGAGTTGTTTCTTAACCACGAAGGTCCTCCTCTCTTTATTTCTTTGAATGGTTCTATTTTCTTGTCAAGCTTAATATTTAGAATCATTTCATCAAATTCTTACTTCTTTACTTGAATAGTTGCATCTTTTTACTTCATCTCTCATTCAAATCATTACTGATTTCATTAGAAATGCATCATTTCATCATTGTCCCCCATCAAACATGGTCATTGATTATGCATCATCTTATCTAATCTAATCTTAAGCACAATTTCCTATCTCAGATCAGGGCAGGAGGTCATTACCTGTCCTAGGCCCAAAACAACCACGTTGCATATGTACCCAAACCCTTAATTCAAATCAACTAGCAACCTACTTTGCTCTAGTGAGCTAAGGACACCAACAGGTTGGGTCCGAGTTGGTGGATAAACTATTGCATTCAATTCCTGAACTATTACTAAAAACTGGTAACTAAGGCTAGAGGTCCAGAGGCAAATGCCCTAAGTGGACTGGTGGTTACTTAATTAGGACCCTATCATAGGCAGGGAGAGCCTCCCACCACCCCACCTCTTACCTGACCAGTGGAAGGATTAGTTGCTGTGTTGAGTGCAAGTTGAGTCGACCCATCCCACTTTGACTTTAGGTCTTGCAAATTGTAGTACGTGTAAACCTTATGTGCTTGACTGTGTTATAACACCATGATTGATTGATTACATGACCACTAGGTTAGGAGCCCGATAACAATGGTCTAAACCTCAACCTAGCTCAACCATGGAACCCAATCTAGAGACTTTCATGAAAGCCTTGACTGAACGGTTTGACCAGATGGACCACAAGTGATGCAGGACTAAAGATGCATGCAAAGTATTTTTTTTGTTGTTAACTATTGAGTTAGGTGATCATATCCCAAAAATAAAGTCAAGGTCTAAAGCAGGGAATTCTACAAAAATTTTAGAAGTAGATGCATGCAAAGTAGATCCTAAAACTGATAGAAAAGAGGACAGTCGAGGCTAAGATGCCCCGGTTGGGCTAGCTCTCCTACAATATGGTTACTAGTGAGTCGAGGGGGTGTACCTGACAGTGATTGGATGATGAATCCTTGAAGAGCTCGCTCTACACTCCCGGATATGGCCTGTAAGATCAAGTCGAAGACCCCACGGATCTGCAACTTTCAATCCGGTGACCCGAAAGCTATCTAGCTGGAATCTTGGATTCGTGGACTCTGAGGGACCTCCAAATCATCTATCAGGGGTTAGAAAATGATGTAGAAACAAAGCAAATAGTTGAAAGAAAGAGGGAAAGAAAAGGATTTGGGGTTGGCGGCCAAGGTTAAAGAAGGTTGCTCTCTAGGGTTTTGTTGGGTGCTTGGAAGTAGGGCACATGAAGCTTGAAGAAGGATGGGGTTCACACAAATTCCCCAAGCACATAGCAAGCACACAGTAGTTGGTAGAAAACTCAATATATTTCATGAAAAGATTAAAACTTCATACAAAAGGGTCCCAAATATAGAGTCATGAAACTTAGGGCCGAAGCAAATTCAAATGAGGAACATATGGGGTGCCCACTCTTTTCCTAAAGTGCAGCGCTGAATACAAAGAAGGAGGCTCTCTCATGCCATACAAAACTTCTCCAATTCAAGCATGTATTGGGCGGCCAAGAGGAGACCATGAAGGGTGCCAAAAAATCTTCCTTCTTAGGCTGAATGTGGTCCACAACATTCCTAAGCAGGAGTTCATGAATCTAGGGCTTGAAGTATACCATAGGCATGTGGACTTCTTATGCTTGAGGATTGGAAGGGATGTGCTGGCATGTGGACATCAACTCCTCAAGCATGGGCCAACTTCAAGTTCCTCCAAGTAGTCATAGGGCATCATCATCCAGGGTGTGACTGGGACTCCATATGGCTGCCGAGGTGGAACACTAGGTATTTGTCCTTCACAAGCTTGGGTTTCTCAGACTGAACTCAACTTGATGATTACAAGACTCAAAAGAAAAAGGCTTAACATGAGCTGACCATATCCTAAGACTGCTCTAAAACCCTAATACATAACTCAATCAAAAACAGGACTCAGGACTCAAACACTAATTTGGGTGTAAAGGGCCATGCTTTTATTACATGACTCAATAAAACCCTAACAACTCTAGTCAGATAACCATAGAGGGTTTAAAAGCCTTTTCTTGAGTCCGATGCCTCTGGTGTTCACACCAACAAGTTTGACCAATTGACTATCCAAATGAATCATAGATTTGACCAATTGATCCAATCGAATAACCAAAATACCAATAGGTTTGACCATTTAACCAATAGGTTAGACCATGTAGAAAATCGATTAGGAACCATAGAAAGAACCCAAGAGTCTTAGAAAGAATCTAAGAGTCCAATATTGAACCTGATCCTGATTCACCCCTTTCCACCTCTCATAACCCAAGAAGAGCCCAAAACCATGACCACTTCATGGAGCCCAACCTTAGGAGAGCCCAATGCCAGGAACCATATCAGGAGCCCAACCCTAGGAGAGCCCAAGACCCTGACCCTTTCCATGAACCCAACCATAAAAAGCCCCACCATGAAGTTTTTGATCAGGATGAGAGAGCCATGAAGAACATTCGGGTAGACACACCCATATTTGATGGCATCCTAGAACCAAAGGTCTACGTAGATTGGGAAGGGGACATTAATTATTATTTTGAATGGTACGATATGAGTGAGGAGAGGAAGTATAAATTTGCAAAAATGAGATTAGTTCATTAGGCTAGGCTATATTGGGCTAACCTTGAGCGTACTAGGAGACAACAAGAACTTCCTCCCATAACTACCTGGAAAGCCATGAAAAGCAAACTTAAGAAAAAGTACCTACCTAGATCCTATGACTCTAGATTCTATGACTCTAGATCCTATGACTCTAGACCCTATGACTCTTGATCCTATGACTCTAGATCCTATGACTCAAGACCCTATGACTCTAGATCCTATGACTCTAGTACCTATGCATCCACATTCTATGTTCCCAGTAAATCAATAACCCATAGGACTAAACCCAGGAGATTAACGACCTATAGATCTGATTCCAAATCCTATAAACCTAGTTCCTATGCATTCAGATCCTCTAAACCCAGATCGTATGTACCCATGTCCTATGAGTCTAGGAAACCCATAACCCATAGATCTAAACCCATATCTTATGTGCCCAAGAGATCCATAACCTATAGATCTGAGCCCTTTTCCTATAAGCCTAAGGGACCCATAACCCCTAGGAGACCTGAACTCCATAGGATTAGTACCCCTAGGGATGAACCAAGTATTAATCAGGTACCCCTTAGTTGACCTGAGCCCATTAGGACTAGTGACGCTAACCCAAGACTAGGCTCTATCCAAGCCAACCCGAGTCGACCTAACTCGAGCTATCCCGGGCACAATACCCCACTAATTCCCATGACTGTTAGGAGTGAGGATCCTAAAGTTTAAATTGATTGCACTGATATTCAAGATTTAGAGTATCCCCGGGTTGAGGAGCTAGAGGAGAATAAGAACAAGTCACCAGAGGTTCAGAGAAGACCCAACATCACGTGCTTTAGATGCCACAAATTGAGACACTATGCTAGCCAATGTCTAGCCAAAGCCTTATATATAGGAGAGCGAGAAGAGGACTTCTGAACCCATTACTGAGCCTAAAGAAGAGGTGTCTGAGGCTAATCCAAGTCTGGTAGAAGAGTATGAAGTCGATGAACCCATTGAAAATTTAGAGAAAGAAACTCCTGAGCCTATTGAAAAATCTAAAGAAGACACCTATGAGTTGAGTCCAGTAGAGGAATGTGAAGAAGAGGAACAAGATGGTCAACCCATTAAGGAATCAAAGGAAAAAGGTCCTGAACCCACTATAGAATTTGAAGGAGGACTAAGCTAGTATCAAACATAGTTGATGAGAGTGAGTGTTCAGCATAATAGTCCATTATGCAGGTCCAGGAACCAATCCCTAAGGAACAATCCGAGGAAGTTGATATTATTTTAGAGGACTTTCCTAGTAAGCTTCCTAGAGACCTTCCTGATGACCTTCCACCAGTAATGGATTCCCAGCCTACTTTAGAACTAGTGCCTGTAAACCACTCTAGTGCCAAACATGTGGTTAGGACAAGCACCCAGTTAATTTCCCTTAAGCATAGGAGCCTGTTGAACCATGTCTACCTCAAGGTCTTCCATGCTACAATCTATGTCCTACAATTCTGGAGAGAATATTTACTGCCTCTAGGAAACTTACGGTACCCATACCACAAGACTTTTAGGTTTTATAATTTTCAGAAAATTTTAAGTTTGAAACATGAAAGGTGGATCAAGTTTTGGATTTATATCTTTAACATAGGGGATGAAGTAAAAATCGAGACTAAAGTGCTACATGGTTTTAATCCTGAAAAATCCTTAGCCATAATCCCACTGTTCGCACATGCATAGATCTCTTCATAGCATCTACATCAAGACATTAGCATTCACTTGAACACTAATAATAACATGGCTAATTCTCGAATTCAAGTCAAAGAGTACATTGAGGGAGATCCTGTAGAGATTAGGCTAGACCTGAGTGGTTTTCTCTGGGAGACATTAAAAAGCTACATGCCTGTGAAGCTGGACACTTACAAGTGATAAAGAGAGTTGATCCTAGTGCCTTTGTGCTTTTGTTTACCCCGGATTTTGGCATTAGCTCAACTTTCAATATCTCGAGCCTAGCTATGCATAGGGCACAAGCAATGACACCTAGTGAAATTTTTGGACCTCACCCTATTCTTAAGAGAGAAACCTTACTTGAGTGTCCACTAACTTGCCTTGGGAGAGGAATACGGATCGAGCGTGACCTGGACGGCCAAGTTGTTATGACTCAGGACCAAGGCTATCCATGTCGCTTGGTTCGATGGCAAGGCTGTCTGGACTCTGAATGTTTGTGGATCCCATGAGAGGACCCATAGCTCCACGACCCAATCCTATAACTTGCACTAGATTGACCCTTACTTGACAGGGTCGAGTTTCTCCCACCCCGGGAGAATTGATGGGGATATCAGGATCAACCCTAGTTCACTATGGGTCCCTGAATTTTGAGTCCCTTAACCATTTTCTAGATTTTATCTTTACATCCAATAATCTGGCTATATTAGACCTTTGAGTCCTGTAAGTAGGGATGGAGTCATCAGAGTCATTTGAAGTCCTGTGATAAGGGTTTTATCTAGTGAGCCCAATGCAACCCTTTGTGTTTGATAATTAGGGTTTTACTCGGTTAAGCCCAATTGTGCTCACTTGAGTCCAATAATGAAGTCTAATTTTGAGTAAGCCAAGTTTAGTAATAAGTACCCTATTGAGTCTATAATAAGTTGAGTTGTCTCAACCTTGTGAGTCTAGTTGAGTCCTGTAAATCTGAGTTAGTCCCGTTTTGTACAAAAAGAGGATCACCAACCAAAGCATTCACCAAGCCCTCCCAGGTTACAGCAGAGTCCAAGCCCATGAAGCCTCCACACTTGAAGATGCCTGTTACCCAGGGAATATCCTTTCTTCCAGGCATCCTAGCCTAGAAGCCCTCTTAAGCCCAGAGGCCCAGAAGATGATGGCCCCCAAGGCCTACTCGAGTCCAAATTGAAGTGGGCGCCCAGGGTTTTCCTAGCCCATGCACCAAGCCCATCTGGAGGTCTCCCAAGCCCACTTGAAGTCACCACATTTGCTGCCCAAAAGTCCACAAGAAGGCATCCAAGGTCCAAGCTGAATCCAAGTAGGCGTCCTAGCCTATGAGGGGCCCTTTGACGAAGTCTAAGAAGGAAAGAGAAGTCCACATCCCACTAGGTATCAAGTTTTAAATCTATTCAGATTGTGTACTCCTAGTCCTAAGTTACTTTGTAATTCTCTTCCTAATCAAACTTTGTAATCCAATCCAAACAAGGAGAGGACCTGGGTTAGCCTATAAAAACCACACCTGTCCACCCTCTTGTTAAAAAAAGAATGGATGAATTATGATTAATGAAAGTTAAGAGTTTTTTTGCATTGCCTTTGCCTTTGTGCATCGACCTCCATGAGGGAGGGAGTGAGAGACCCGTTTGCCTTTGCTCATTGAGCATTATGGAGTGTGAGACCCTATTTATCAAAACCCTAGTTGCCCTGCTTCTTTCGTCTTGGAAGCCCAACAATCAAGCTTCATCTTGGCCACCCCTGCTACTCTTTTCCTTTCTTCTTTCAGTGATTCATCCCTTTTCTCCTTTGTTTTCTAATCCTCCTTTGGTATTTTACAAGTCCCTCTAGTTTTACGACTTTAGGATTTTGTTTATGGTGCGGACACCAGGCACAAGAAGAGATTTCGGCAAGCTTAGCTAGGTTCTTATTTGAGTCCTGTAATAATTTAGTTCTTATTTAAGTCCTATAATAATTTAATCTTGCATTTGTTATCTTTTAAATTGAGTCATGAGTCAAGTCTCATAGAGTCCTATTTAAATCAAATTTCATTGAGTCTTGTTTAAGTCAAGTTCGGGCCAGTCCAATTGTAAAATCATGAAGGGTTAGTGTCTAGTCAAAAGTCAAAGGGAGCATGGTCCATGGGTTCACCACCAAAGAAGCCACATCATCACATGGAAGCTACCTCCTTGCCACATCACAAGGAGGTTCAAATTCAAGGAAATTTGGCCAAAGAAGAGGGAATTTTGAATTGGCCAACCTCCCCACCCATCTCTCCTACATTCATGGGGATGACCCACCTTTCTAGGAGTTGCATTTTGAATTCAAAAACAAACAAGGCTGCAAAGAAATTCTTATAAGAGTCCTTGGTTTTTGTAAAAAGGGTAGATGATGATGAATGAAGAAAATAGCCTTTCTTTTCCAAAGAAGTTCTCTTGCTTGTGATGTTTGGTACCCTATGAGAGGGTAAGGTGTGAGGCCTTGAAGTTTTGATATCCTGTAATCTACAACTCTCCCTCTCCACTCCAAGATCTTGCATGAATTCGGCTTAGAGGAAATCTTCCAAGAGCTTGCCAAGGGTTTCCTCATCAACAACTAGTGCAACAAGGGTTTCTACAACAAACCTTAAAGTCATCCTGCTAAGGAGCCATGGAAGATTCAAGACAAACCTCCACAACCTCTTCCCATCTTGTTTCTTTATTTCTTTTATCCCAATCATAAATTCTCTTCCTAATCCCTCCATCTAATTTTATTGTAGGATCCCCGGGTTTATTCTTGAGTTCCAAAGAAGGAGGTTGGATTTGCTAAGAACTAGAAAACCTACCTAGGATAATTTCCTTATCATCCAGAATCCTCCCCCCTGAGTGTGTTATTCAAGAGAGTAGTTTAATGCCTAGAAGCCCTCTTATGAACTCTTTCAGATCCGAAATTGGTAAGGTGAATTAGCTCTAATCTGAGTGGTTTCCTAACCACTAAGATCCTTCTCTCTTAATTATCTTGAATAGAACAAATTTCAGGGTTTTGTGTGACATTTCAGAATTTCCTTTATTTACATCTAGGTTCTTTGCTTTGAATGGCTAACTCTTATTGCTTTGTTTTCATTTGAGTTTTACTAATTTGATTAAGAGCATGTCATTCCCATTGTTTTCTGCATCAGTTTGCCTAGTCATCGGGTCAGCGGATAAAAAGCCGATGGATCCGCAAGTATTCAGCTTGACCTTCCGGGCCGCATCCGGGAGTGAGGAGTGATCTATTCATAGAAGTAGTAGCAATCATTGCCAGGTACACACCCCCTAGCCCTTTAGATCATGTTATTGCAGAAGAGCTAGCCCTACCGGGATTTCTTAGCCCTGGCGGTCCTATTTTTATCTCTTTTGAGGGTCTTTTTTGCATGCTTGTGGTCTAGAATTTTTGTAGGATCATCCTTTTATCTATTTAACTTGAGATTTGGGAATTAAAATCCTAACTTAATGATAAATCCATGAAAATCCCCTTGCATGCTAATTAGTCCCCCAACATTTTGTATCAGAGCACTTTTAGGGCTTATTTTCTGCATCCCATAATTCTTGTATATAGTCTATTAAATTAATTGTTTCTACATATAGGTATCTCAGAAAAATCTGATTATTATTTTTGTAGATTTATAATATTTGACTCCTATTTATCAGTAATTTTCATAATTTATTCCAAATTATATGCTTTCTAAATGCCTATTTTCTACTCTAGATGATTTCTGCATCCGGTCATTTGCATTAGTGGTCTGAGTTTTGTTCTGTTTCACCATCTTAGGAAATTTATTTTTATCTGAAATTTGCAAGGCATACTTTTATTTAGTTCTAATAATTTTCATTATTTTTTGATGTTTTTACAAAAGCTAAAATAATATAAAAATCTACATCTTAGAAATCCTAACCAGAATCCTAAGTTTTCTGCACACAGTCTCAAACCCTAGGTGTTGCATCATTATCTGATTTTGTTTCTGCATGAAATTTGGTAGGGATCATATTCACTATTAATCCTCTATTTTGAATTTTTTTAGAATTTTTAAAGCTAAAAAAACTGCACTAAATTCTCCAACAAATCAGAACCATAATTTCAGTTGTACATGACTCACTAAACCAAACCTAATCAACTATCAAACCCCACCTCACCCAAGCCAATCTTGTTTGCTAACTTAACCAACTCAAATTTAAGTTGATACCACATAAAAGACAAAAAAAAAATTTATTTTCTATTTTGTTATTAGACTGCATCAGGGTCATTGATTGTGCATCATCTCATCTAAACTAATCTTAAGCGCAATTTCCTATCTCAGATCAGGGCAGGAGGTCATTACCTGTCCTGGGCCCAAAACAACTACCTTGCATTCATAACCAAACCTTTAATTAAAATCAACTAGCAACCTAATTTGTTCTAGTGAGCTAGGGACACTAACAGGTCGGGTCCGAGTTGCGTGGATAAATTAGTGCATTCAATTCCTCAACTATTACTAAAAACTGGTGTCTAAGGCTAGAGGTCCAGAGGCAAACACCCTAAGTGGACTGGGGGTTACTTAATTAGGACCTTGTCATAGGTAGGGGGAGCCTCCCCCTACCCCACCTCTTACTAGACCAGTGGAAGGATTAGTTGCTGAGTTGACTGTAAGTTGAGTCGACCCATTTCAATTTGACTCTAGGTCAAGCAAACTGTAGCACGTGTTAACCTTGGTGCTTGACTGCATCATAAGACATTGACTGATTGATTGCATGACCACTAGGTTAGGAGCCCAATACCAATGGTCTAAACCCCAACCCAGCTCATCCATGGAACCCAATCTAGACACTTTCATGAAAGCCTCAACTAACAGTTTGACCAGATGGACCACAAGTTCGACAAATCGACGACCCAATTAAATCATAGATTTGACCAATTGATCCAATCGAATAACCAAACAACTAATAGGTTTGATCATTTAACCAATAAGTTGGACCAGGTAGAAAACTGATTAGGAACCATAGAAAGAATCCAAGAGTGTAATACTGAACCTGATTCGGATTCACCCCTATTCACCTCTCATAACCCTAGAAGAGCCCAAAACCATGACCACTTCATGGAGCCTAACCCTAGGAGAGCCCAATGCCAGGAACCATATTAGGAGCCCAACCCTAGGAGAGCCCAAGACCTTGACCCTTTCGAGGAACCCAACCGTAGAAGGCCCCACCATGACGTTTTTGATCAGGATGAGAGAGCCATGAAGAACATTTGGGTAGATGCACCCACATTTGATGGCAGCCTAGAACCAAAGGTCTACGTAGATTGGGAAGGGGACATGGATTATTATTTTGAATGGTATGATATGGGTGAGGAGAGGAAGTATAAGTTTGCAAAAATGAGATTAGTTCGTTAGGCTAGGCTATATTGGGCCAACCTTGAGCGCACTAGGAGACAATGAGAACTTCCTCCCATAACTACCTGGGATGCCATTTAAAGCAAACATAAGGACAAGTACCTACCTAGATCCTATGACTCTAGATTCTATGACTCTAGATCCTATGACTCTAGATCCTATGACTCTAGACCCTATGACTTTAGATCCTATGACTCTAGACCCTATGACTTTAGATCCTATGACTCTAGATCCTATGACTCTAGATCCTATGACTCTAGAACCTATGCATCCACATTCTATGAGCCCAGTAAACCCATAACCCATAGAATAGAACCCAGAAGATCCATGACCTATAGATCTGATTCCAAACCCTATGAACCTAGTTCTTATGCACCCAGATTCTCTGAACCCAGATCCTATGTCCCCATGTCCTATGAGTCCAGGAAACCCATAACCCATATATATGAACCCATATCCTATGAGCCCACAAGATCCATAACCCGTAGATCTGAGCCCTTGTCCCATGAGCCCAAGGGATCCATAACCCCTAGGAGACCTGAACCCCATAGGATTAGTACCCCTATAGATGAACCAAGTATTAATATGTACCCCTTATTCGACCTGAGCCCATTAGGAAAAGTGACCCTAACCCAAGACCAGGTTCTAGCCAAGCCAACTCAAGCTGACCTAGGCCCAGTACCCCATTAATTCCCATGACCGATAGGAGTGAGGACCCTAATGTTCAAATTGATTGCATTGATATTCAAGATTTAGAGCATCCCCAGGTTGAGGAGCTAGAGGAGAATAAGAACAAGTCACTAGAGGTTCAGAGAAGACCCAACATCACATGATTTAGATGCCACAAACAGGGATACTATGCTAGCCAATGTCCAGCCAAAGCCTTATATATAGGAGAGCTAGAAGAGGACAAGTTTGAACCCATTACCGAGCCTTAAGAAGTGGTGTATAAGGCTGATCCATGTCTGGTAGAAGAGTATGAAGATGATGAACCCATTGAAAATTTAGAGAAAGAAACTCCTGAGCCCACTAAAAAATCTAAAGAATACACCTATGAGTTGAGTCCAGTAAAGGAATGTGAAGAAGAGGAACAGGAGAGTGAGCCCATTGAGAAATCAAAGAAAAAAGGTGCTGAACCCACTATAGAATTTGAAGGAGAACTAAGCTAGGATCAAACATATTTGATAAGAATAAGGGTTCACCAGAATTGTCCATTGAGGAGGTCCAGGAACCAATCCCTAACGAACAATCTGAGGAAGTTGATATTATTTTAGAGGACTTTCCTAGTAAGCTTCCTAGAGACCTTCCTGATGACCTTCCACCAGTAATGGATTTCCAGCCTACTATAGAACTAGTGCCTATAAACCACTCTAGTGCCAAACATGTGGTTAGGACAAGCACCCAGTTAATTTCTCGTAAGCATAGGAGCTTATTTAACCATTGATGCGGGACGACTCTAAGATTGCTAAACATGAATGAAAAAATAGTAAACTAATTATTTTATGATTTTTATAACTTAGGTTTGTAGGCTAAACTCCCAAATAAAAGTAAGAACTAGCATAAGGAGTAGCAATGCATAGAATCATCATGATCGCAAAGAACCCATGCAAGATAATAAGTAGCCAGGACCCAAGAATTAAGAAACTCTCGGATTAGGATAGCTTATCTTCATCAAATCAGAAATTAAAAGAAGGGAAGGATGTTACCAATCAATGATTTGAAGAACTTTCAATGAAGAGATCACACAGCACTCTGATTAGAGCCTGGATGATGAAGCTTGGTTCCCTTGATTAGATGGTTGATTTGGGCAGTCCTGGAGGCAAGGAAAGCCTCCTGTGGGAAGGTGAACAACCTTGGGGATCGTGCAAAATGTCAAGGGTCAATCAAAATAGCAAGTAAGAAAAAGAAAGGGAATTAGGTTTAGAAGGAATCAGGTTAGGGTTTAGAAGCAGGTTGGCTTGAAGCTTGATGAAGATCTCCTTGCTTGGAGGCCTAAGGCACTCCTTCTTGGATGTGTGAAGGCTTAGATGGCAGTGGGTTAGGGCATAGAAGGATTCTAGGGCAGCAAGGAATTCAGCCAAGAACAAAAGTAATGAAAAAAAAAATAAAGTAACACACAAGCTCGCAAGCTCAAATAAATTTACCAGGGTTTTGATATCATGAATAAAAATTATTCTTCAAGAGGGGAAGGGATGGGGCTTATATGGATCTCCGCATGCCCTCTCCTATCTGAAATACAAGTCCTATCCCAACCATGAAAGGATTACAAAACCCATACAAAGTAGAAATCCTATCCTAACTAGGCTAAACTTTGACTAGTCTTTTTCCTTCTTCACTTAGGGCACCTCCTCTTGGCCTGGACTTGGTCAAACTCCTCAAATTCGATTTTGGACCTTGGGGCAGAAGCAAGGACACCTCCTTCATGGGCTTGGATGAATATTTGAGGGGCCCAGGTGGGCTTCCAAGGGTTGGGCGCATGGGCTGGCATATTCTAGGGATCTGGCTGGAATCATGCTTCTTAAGGGCTTGGGCTTGGTGCCTGGGCTTGATTTCCTTGGGTTGGGATGTAGGTAGACCTCTGGAATCATGGATTCCTTGGTTTAGAAATATGCTCTGGCATCTGGAGAAGAATCTGGGCATTTGGAGGACATCTAGAAAGAATCAGGGTTTCTGGAAGCATCTTGGATCCTGGGTTGTCACACAAAATCCAATGGGTTGATGTAGTGGCCTCTGATTCCTGGATATGGCTTGGTAGAACTCTAAAATAGGGTAACCTCCACTCTTGTACAAAAATTAGGCTCATACTAGACTCATAACTGATTTACAGGACTCAAAACTGGACTAACTTTGTGGGTTAAGACAAATCAAGTAACCTCAACTTATTACAGGACTCAATTACAAAACTTTCAAAACTTTGACATATGACTAAGTAAACCATATGGGATCCAGTGATCTGTGTCTAATCCTGGTGTCCTCACCAATTCTTTTGAGGTGGGAGGAACTCGATCCCATTGAGTATGGGTCAATTTGGCTCAAGGAGGGTCTGGGTTGAGGTGCTGCAGATCTGCACCAGCGTTCCACAAGTTCTCAGATTCTGGCTGACCTTGCCACCGGAGCAAATATCGCTGACCGTCGGTATGTTGATCATCTAGATCTCTCTCAATTGTTTCCTCACTATAAGGCCAACTTATATTTGGTTGCTCTGGGGTGGGTTCTCTCTCAAAAAAATGGTAGTGGCTCAAGGGGCTTGCTGGGTATCACTGTTGGCTCTCCAGACTTTACAAAGTCTGAGATGATGAAGGTGGAGCTAATACCTAAGTCAGGTGATATCTCAGGCACATAGGCATTCGATCTACTATTATTCATTATTTTGGATAGGCCAGCTTCATGAGCAGAAAGTTCTTTGGCAGTCACATATTCCTTTGCATAAAAATCTTTATCTTTCTTTTGGGAATTAGCCAAGTTATTATTTAGTTCATTAATTATGTTCAACTCTTGACTAATTTCATGATGCATATGCTGTGTAGAGGCTAGTGCATGTGTGGATAGGTATATTGGATCTGTAAATTTATTGGACTCTAGACTAATACCTAATAAACTCAACTAGACTTCACTATCAAAGAAAATTTATTGGACTCTAGGGACAAAACCTAACAGACTATTGACTCTTTAGGTTTGACCCTAGCATAGCATGAAAATGAAAACTTACTATGTATGCCTACTAAATGCCAAAGGGTACGTAAGAAGTAAGATGCAAACCTAACATGTATAATAAATGAATGCAACATGCAAACCTTTACATGATGCAGGTGAATGATTAAAAAAATATAAGAAAATTCAAGAAAAGGCAGGAAATATGAGGTGGATTCTAGGTTAGTCTGGTGCGGTAGAAAGGGTTCAAGGTTGATTAGATAGAATAAGATGTAAGAAGGGGTGTCAGGGATTAAATCTAGACTAATAAGATTGACCCTATGGGGTTGATGTTTATCTACCGGGTCTACCTTATGGAAGAATGGGTCACTAATTTTAGGAAAAAGATTGTCATTGAGAACTACAAGATGGGATCCTTTCTGAGGGTACTGATAAGCCAAATCCTTAATAAAGTTATCTAGTTCAAGAAATTTAGGACTAGGCTCTACAATTGGATCCTCTTCTAAAGTTTCCTCAGGTGGTGCTCTAATAATAGGATTTGGGTTCCCTTCCTCTAACTGCTCTTCCATTATTGCCTGGGTGTGATATGGGCCATCTAACTCTGGGTCGACTACTATGTGGGTATGGTCAGGGTCAACTAATTCTAGGGTTGCTTCTACCTAGATATCTATTGATTCAACAATCTTTAATTCTTCTATGGGGACTCCTCTTCTTCCTCATACTCGTTCACTAGGCTCTCATCAGCTTCATATATCTCTTCTTCAAGGTCATTTGGGTGAACCAATGGAGTGGTAAGAGGGGATTGACTAAAGAAAAATGGACCAATACTAGGCTCACAGCTAGGGATACTAATCCTATAGGGTTCAGGTTGACTGAGGGATAGTGGGTTACTACTAGATTCATATCTAGGGACTATGGGTTCTTAGGGCTCATAAGGCAAGGGTTCAACTCTATGGGTCTTGCCTAGAGTTCCTATCTGATCTCCTACTTGGTCAAAACTATGGATTGCTTGATTACTTGATTGGATATGTTGGTCAAGCTTATTGTTCAATTGGGTATTGGATTGGTTAATTTGGGTGGTTAATTGGGCAACCATCTGTTCATTCATGGTTTTTATGAGAGCATCAAGATTGGACTCCATGGTTGAACTAGTTTGGGGTTTAGACTTTTGGTATTGGGTTCCTAGTCTAGTGGTCATGCAATCAAACAATCAGTAAGAATGAGATGGTGCAGCCAAGCATGCAAGATGGGTTAGCTTAATCTAGGGTTTCCTAGACTTAGAGCCAAAACTGGGTGGTTCAGCTCAACTTATACTTAACCTAGTAGCTAATCCTTCCACTGGCCAGGTAGAGGGTGGGAGTGTGGGAGCCCCCTGCTTTCGCAAGGACCCAATTAAAAACCACAACACTACTTAGGTCGTTTGACTCTGGACCCTCAGCCATAGACACCAGATTTTAGTAATAGCCACAGGATTAAATGCACTAGTTGGCCCACACAGCTCATACCCGACCTGTGGGTGTCACCTAGCACTCTATGGAAAATTAGGTCTAATTGATTTTAATTAGGCTTGGGTTAGTATGATGATGGTTGTTTTGGACCCAAGACAGGTGATGAAATCCTGTCCTGATGTTATATTGATTGCCCTTAAGATTAGATTAAAAGATGATGAACATTCAATGGTCCTGATGCAATCTTAAATAATCAGAAAATAAAATATTTTTTTAATTATTTTATGCTGTGACAAATTAAATTCAAGTTAACTGGGATAAGCAAACAAAGTTTGGCTTGGGTTTGGGGGTTTGGAAATTGATTAGGTTGGGTCATGTAAGTGCAGAAATTCAGGAAATTAGGGTTTTGGATGATGAAGATTTTGACACAGATATAGATGTAAAAAAAAATCATAAAACTTCTATGATAGAGGATGTATGGTGATGATGATCTCTACCAAATTTCATGCAAAAAAATAATCAAATGATGATGCAAATCCTAGGGTTTTCGGACTACTGCAGAAATCATTAGGATTCTATTAGGGTTTCTAATATGCCAACTTTTAATGATTTAAGTTTTATATTAAATTAATTAAAAATTATTATAATTATTAGGACTAAACAGAGGGCATGACATGAAAATTTCACAAAAAAATAAAATGTTTAAGATGCCCAAATCAGATGAAACCTAGACACCTAATGCAGTGGATAGGATGCAGAAATTAGGGTTTGTGAATGCAAAGCAGATAAAAACTATCCTAAACCCGCTCTAATATCAACTGATGCAAGACAACTCTAAGATTACTAAACATGCATGAAAAAATAGTAAACTAATTTTTTTGTGATTTTTATAATTTAGGTTTGTAGGCTAAACTCCCAAATAAAAGTAAGAACTAGCATAAGGAGTAGCAATGCATAGATTCATCATGATCGCAAAGAACTCATGCAAGATAATAAGTAACCAAGACCTGAGAATTAAGAAACTCCCAGATTAGGATAGCTTATCTTCATCAAATCAGAAATTAAAAAAAAGGGAAGGATGTTACCAATCAGTGATTTGAAGAACTTCTGATGAAGAGATCACACAGTATTCTAATTGGAGCCTGGATGATGAAGCTTGGTTCCCTTGATTAGATGGCTGATTTAGGTGGTCCTGGAGGCAAGGAAAGCCTCCTCTTGGGAGGTGAAATACCTCGGGGATCATGCAAAATGTCAAGGGTCAATCAAAATAGAAAGTAAGAAAAACATGGGAACTAGGTTTAGAAGGAATCAGGTTAGGGTTTAGAAGCGGGGTCGCTTGAAGCTTGATGAAAATCTCCTTGCTTGGCAGCCTAGGGCACTCCTTCTTGGATGTGTGAAGGCTTGGATGGTAGTGGGTTAGGGAATAGAAGGATGCTAGGGCAGCAAGGAATTCGGCCAAGAACAATAGTAACCAAAAAAAAAAAAACAAAGTAACACACAAGCTCACAAGCTCAAATAAATTTACCAGGGTTTTGATATCATGAATAAAAATTATTCTACAAGAGGGGGAGGGGTGGGGTATATATAAAGCTCCCCATGCTTTCTCCTATCTGAAATAAAAGTCCTCTCCCAACCATGAAAGGATTACAAAACCCATACAAAGTAGAAATCCTATCCCAACTAGGCTAAACTTTGACCAGTATTTTTCCTTCTTCACTTAGGACACCTCCTCTTGGCTTGGACTTGGTCAAACTCTTCAAATTTGGTTTTGGACCTTGGGGTAGCAGCAAGGAAACCTCCTTCATGTGCTTGGATGAAAATTTGAGGGGCCCAGGTGGGCTTCCAGTGGTTGGGCGCATGGGTTGGCATATTCCAGGGAATCTCGCTGGAATCATGCTTCTTAAGGGCTTGGGCTTGGTGCCTGGGCTTGATTTCTTTGGGTTGGGATGTAGGTGGACCTCTAGAATCATGGATTCCTTGGTTTAGAAATATGCTCTAGCATCAGGAGAGGAATTTGGGCATCTGGAGGACATATGGAAAGAATCAGGGTTTCTAGAAGCATCTTGGATCCTAGGTTGTTATACAAAATCCAATGGGCTGATGTAGTGGCCTCTGATTCCTGGATGTGGCCTGGTGGAACACCAAAATAGGGTAATCTCCTCTCTTGTATAAAAATTAAGCTCATACTAGACTCATAACTGATGTACAGGACTCAAAACTGGACTTAGGTTGAGGGTTGAGACAAATCAACTGACCTTAACTTATTACAGGACTCAATTACAAAACTTTCAAAACTTTGACACATGACTAAGTAAACCATATGGGATTCAGTGATCTGTATCTGATCCTGGTGTCCCCAGTAACCATGTCTACCTTAAGGACTTCAATGCTACAATCCATGTCCTACAGTTCTAGAGAGAATATTTACTGCCCCTAGGAAACTTATGGTACCCATATCACAAGACTTTTAGGTTTTATGATTTCCAGAATATTTTAAGTTTGAAACCTGAAAGGTCGATCGAGTTCTGGATTTATATCTTTAATATAGGGGACAAAGTAAGAATCGATACTGAAATGCTATGTGCTTTTAATTCTGAAAGATCCCTAGGCCTAGTCCCACTGTTTATACATGCACAGATCTTTGCACAACATCTACACAAGACATTAGCATTCACTTGAACACAGATAATAACATGATAATTCCTGAATTCAAGTCAAAGAGTATGCTATGGGAGATCATGTAGAGATTTGGTCTAGACCTGAGTGGTTTCCTCTAGGAGCCATTAAGAAGCTACATGCCTGTGAAGCTGGACCCTTACAAGTGATAAGGAGAGTTGATCCTAGTGCCTTTGTGCTTATGTTACCCCCGGATTTTGGCATTAGCTCAACTTTCAATATCTCGAGCCTAGCTATGAATAGGGTACCAGCAATGACACCCAATGAGATTTTTGGACCTCACCCTATTCTTGAGAGAGAAACCTTACATGAGTTTCCACTAAATTGCCTTGGGAGAGGAATACGGATTGAGCATGACCCGGACAGCCAAGCTGTTATGACCCGAAACCAAGGCTATCCATATCACTTGGTCTGATGGCAAGGCGACCAGACTCTGAATGTTCGTGGATCCCTAGAGAGGACCCGCAGCTCTATGACCCAGCCCTTTTACCTGCACCAGATTGATCCTTACTCAATAGGGTTGAGTTTCTTTGATGCAGGATAATTAAAAAATCCTAATCTATTGATTTTTAGCCTAATTAATAGATAAAAATAAAGATTAAATTTTTTTTGTATGATTTTTAGTTTTAAAGACTCCAAGTATGTAAATAAGGAAACTAGTCAACTAGTTTATGCCCGCAGAGTAGAACAAACAAAGCAACTAAAAATCAGGATTTGGTGGCTAAGAAACAACCATAAACTATGGTCTACTTTCAAAAATTCAAAAACTAAAGAGTAGAGAGGCTTTTTGAATTTTACCAATGATGAATTTTTTCTCTAAAGTAGATCTGTTGGAACTCTTAGAATCTCATGATAGGGCCTCAAGATTTCGATCTTCGGGCTCCAATCTTTTGCAATATCGGTTCTAAGGCAAGAACACCTCGACTTTAGTTCCATATCACCTACAATCACTCAACAAAAGAAAATTTTAGTTTAAAACAAGCAAAGAAGGAAAACAATGGAAAAGTGAAAGAGAAGAGGGAAGGAAGTAGTCAGCTAGGTTTTTTCTGATGTTTGGATAAGTAGGGCCTCACACCCCGCGATGTTCCGAAGAACAAAGGAAAGGGCCTCACATCCCGTGATGCACACAGCAAAGAAAAAAAATTGATAGAATGTCATTGTATTTCGTCAATAATCATTAATAATATAGGGGTGGTTGATGGAGTATTTATAGACCAACGACCAGAGGTGTATGGGTTACAAAGACTAGTGTTTGTTTCCCGTAGGCAACAACTCCTGGAGACCTTGCTCTGGGCATCTTGGACTCCTGCTCTTGGGCTAATCTGGGACTCTCTCCAAGGTGGGCAACATCATGGAATTCTCCATCCAAGTGGGTGCTAAGGTTAATGATTGGTGAAGTGTCATGATGAAAGGCCAAGATTGCTTCATGGGTTGCCTTGATTGCTGGACTTTAGAGTCTGGATGATTTGGGCTCCTGCAGGATGGACTCTTCAATCTGGATAGAAGAAAACCCAAGAGTTCTTATAGGATTCTTGAGTTCTCTAATCTTGAGCAACTTGGAACCTGTTAGATCAAAACACTCGAGGTAGAAAGACACTGAATTTCCTTCACTTTGGACGATCAACTAGGCTTGAAACTCTTGGAAGTTGGTGTCAAAGAGAGAAAGAGAAGCTTGGCCGACTCCTTGGAATTTTTGCAAGAAACATTTGAGTGGGAGGGCACCAATTTGGAGACTCCTTCTCATTTACTTATCTTAAAATCAAGTCGCACCAATTCTTGCTTTCATTTGGCCGACCAAAGATAAAAGACATGGCATATGGGATTTCCAAACATAAGTGACATGCCATGTGATAATATCCTGGGTGATGTGGTGAGTGATGTCCAAAAGTCATGTGATATTGTCTAAATTCATGAAAAAAAGGTGGCACCAAGAAGTGGTTGCATCAGACAAGTGACTTGGGCTAGCACATGGAGTCACATGGCTTGTCTTGAGCTAGCACATGGGGTCACATGGGTTTGGACTTGTATCCCCCTTATATTATAGGACTCAACTAAAAATTACAAGACTCAACCAACTAATTAATTAAAGCCCAACTTGATTAAATTGATCAAAAGGCATAACTAATTAAACAAACTTGGTAAATAGGGTTTGGCCCCAAAATAGGTTTTGACACAACTGATAAATGGGATTTTTATATAAACCCTAATTGGTAAAAAGGGCTAACTGACACTGGATCATTTATAACCCAATTAAAATTGGGGTTTTCTTACAGATTCAATTTTGGATCCAGGGGTTTTGATAAGGACTCAATTTTAGGGTTTAGGACTAAACCCAGCTAAGCTAAAATAACAAAAATTAAAGATAAAATATCTACAATGGTGGTTTGGGCTTAGGGCTTCACTATAGGTGATCCACAGGAATATGGGTTCAACATGTCAATCTTTTCTAGCCCTAGTGTCCGCACCAATTTCCCCGGGTAAAAGAAATTCGATCCTGTCGAGTATGGGTCAACTTCACTATGATAGCGCTCTAGTAAGTCTAGGTCAACTCTCTGCAAGTCCTTTCTTGTGATCCAAGAATCATAAGTCTTGGGTCATCCTTGCCAATGAACCAGATATCACTGATAATCTTTGCTTCGAGTAGTGATAATCTTGTCATCCAAGATTCACTTGATCCTGTCTCTCTGGGCTGGTGGTATGGTAGGTGGATACACATGGGTTGGCTCACTCTCAAGGATTGGATCAGACCCAAATGGCTCACTAGGAATCAATGTTGGCTCCCTATACTCAATAAGGTTTGAAACGTTGAAAGTAGGACTAATGCCTAGTTCAGGTGGCAACTCAAGCATGTAGGCATTAGGTCCAATTTTTCTAATTACTTTGTATGGTCTACTACTATGAGTATGTAACTTCTGATGGGTTTTTATAGGGTCTTATAGCATAATAGAACATTGGATTTTAAAATTTTATACTTGAAAACCCTAATCGGCTAGAAACCCTAAGCCCAAGATCCCTTATTCACTACAATCAACAAGTCACTAAATTAGGGTTATGAAGAATACCTGGAATGCTAGTTTCTTTTCTTTATACTAGGGCTCACAAATGTAAGCCCTCCAGAGGTGATCCACATAGGAATCAAACAAGGAAACTCTCCTTAGTAGGTTGCTTGATCAACTAGGACTCTTTTGATGGACTTTCTTCCTTCAACAGCCTTTCATTTCTTGCCCAGACCCTTGCCCTCTAATAGAGCACTCTGAGCCCTTTCTAAAATTCTCCTCACTTTCACTTTCACTTCCTAAATCACTTCCTAAAACCCTTATCTTAAAATGGAGTATTTGTCTTAAGACAAGACAAGGGATGAAGAGACATAAGAGAGTGTGGCAGAGTGTGTGTAAGAATGAAGGAAAGAAGATATTTTTTGATACCCTTCAGCCTAATCATCGAAGCCTATTTATAGGAGAATGGAAGGTGCTAGATAAGCCTTCTCACTAGCCTATGATAAACCTTTTAATTTGTCAAATAAGACTCTTCATATGGAAAGAGACTTATTAATGAAGCATCATGACCTTTTGTGCACCAACTACCTCATTCAAGTTCCTTCAAAAATTATCCAACTTCTCCACTTGCCACTTGTCCTTTTCTGGTTTCAAAGTAGCCAAGGGATGTGGCCTTTCCAAGGAAAAAATCGATGATGAGAAGTTGCCCAAAGCAGAAGGACTCTGCTTCTCATATTTGTGCCAAATGAAGAGTCATAACTCTTCATTTGCGGCAAGCCACTTCCACCGAACTTCCTTTTGTTTTGACCGGCCATAAGCCATTCAAATGGCATGGAGATGAGGCTAAGGGGCACCTTGCTTCAACTAGAAACAAAGTCCCGAAGTAGAAAAACTTTAGGTCCTTTCTACGCCCATTTATTTAATGCGCACAAAATAAGTTGGCACTAATTGTGAAGAGTCACTACTCTTCACTTGCCGGTCAACATTTTCCATGCCATATGCCACCTTTTACCTATTCAAAGTATATGTAATATGGGTGTTATTTGAAAGGGCATTAAATCTACTTTTTGACCATAAAAATTCTCTTTAGATAGGAGGTCTATTGGTCCTTCTGCATCCTCCTGAATGCTGAGGTATCACTTAGGCACCAAGAGTGCCATGCCATTGGGACTCTTCATATATGGTGCATAAAATGTCCAAAAATATTAGATAAAAATCTGATAAATTTGTCCCACTTAGGACACAACCCAATTTAGGTTTCACATAACTTGATTAGTCTATTTAGCAATCATTTAGACCCAATTTAATTGGCTTAGGAGATTAGGTTAGCCTATACATGCTAGTGTGCAATCTAGCTAACCAATTAGGATCCCATGACCCTATTAAATGCCAATTGACTTCCTAGGTCAATTTCTTAATGTGTGTGACCCTTTGGATTCCATATCTAGCCAGTAGTAGATCTAGGTTCTAGCTGATTCGGTCCAATCGAAATTGATTGACCTAATTAGGTCAAATTGAGCTGACCCAGTTGCCAATTCGAACTAGCTTTTGAATTGACTCATGAATTCAATCCATTGATTCATGATAATCTACAAGACATGATTGATGCCAGGCAACATGTCATGCCTATCTCGAAGATGAGAAATTTGGTGAAAAGTACCAAAATACCCTTCAGTGGAAAGTTACTGTGTAATTCAATCTTTTGATCTCCCTTTATCTTGATTAAGTGATGGGCATGGATAAATGTCAAACCCTAATACATAATCATTTTGAATCTCTATTCGATAATGAAGGCTCTACTGATAATTGATCATAAATCACTTTTAATCTCATCCTGCTTTAATCAATGACTCCCTAAGTCATCAATCGAAGAGATTACTTGGGATAACAATTCCTCTTACTAGGAATGATCGATTCCTTATTGGTCCACTCACATCCTTCATACACCTTCCACCATATTCAAGAACACCCCGTACATAACTCAATATCATGAATGAGTATGAACCAAAACATGGCTTAGTATGTATAAGAAACCATGGTAACCTCAGGTCTAAATATCACTTGTACAACTCCCACTATGAGAACTATCTTTTGACAAGTAGTAAGACTTCCATAAGATATTCTTAGTATAGATCAGTTCAGTGAACTCATACCCTAATGAGCACCCTTATCCTTGTAATAGTTTCTCTACACAAGTGGCTGTGAGACCAACCACCCTCTCTATCAAGCATACATAGGATAAGTTAGTCTTTTCGGAAGCATCGATCCTCGAATCGATGATCCAACTACTAGGAACATTTTAGATTAGGGTTTATAAAAACTTAGGTCTCACTATTATGATCTCCATCATAACCCTAATTTTATTGCCCTAACCTATGGGATTCATCATAATCTTTAAGTAAGACATAGCAGTATGATGAAACAAAAATACCTTTAATAATATAATAATGTCATACAAGAGTTAGAAGATTACAAAAATGCCCTTTTAGAGATTGGCTTTTAAGGCACTTTCAATCTCTCACTTGCACTAAAGCCAGTCGCCCTTGTGTTTTATACCCATATAATCTAAGTGGCGATCTAACTGCTGCTGAGATTGTGCTTTAGTGAATCGGTCTACTATATTGTTCTTTATATATATACTCATTTGATGACAATATCTATGTTAAGGTTTTGGTGACCAAGGCGGAAGCGTGGATTTCAAAAATTTATTATGAAACCACTATCAAACCCTTAACCCAAGACCTCCTTACTAGGAATTAAAACATACAAACATGCATATATAATATAAACTAGAGTTTAGGCACCAACCTGAACCGCTAGTATCCAATCCGTTGAAGAAAACCCTGATTCAGCCTTCTTCTCCACCAGGTGCCCAAACGTTCACCCTCCAATTGTGATCCACACGAAACTCAGACCAAGGAAGAACTCCTTCTTCAAGTTGCTTGGATAAGTCGAACTCTTTCGGCAGCCTTTGGTCTATTGACCATTGTAGAACACCCTGTTCTACTATAGGGCACTAAAGATACTCTCCTAAACCACTCTTGGTTTTAGGACAACCCTCCTCTCGGACCCCTTAGGCTTATGTCCTAAAACAAAGCCTTGTCCTAGTAGAAAAGATCTTGTCTTAACAAGACAAGTCTTGTCTTAAAGAAAGGAGGGAGAGAGAGACACTCAGAATAGTACTTCGGTGGAATTGTTTCTTATTAGACTCATTTCACCGCCCCCTATTTATAGATACAAGAGGGGCGTGTGATATGTCATCCCATCAACTTATCAGATATGATTTTTCAAGACCGAAGAGAAGTTATCTGGCTTGAAAAATCATATCTAATAAGCCCATTCATGCACCGAAGGCCTTATTCAAATCCCTTCTTTTATCTAGACGAATTCTCACTTGCCACATGTCAATTACTAGTCCCTAGGAAGCCAAGAGGTGCCTCTTCAATCTCCAAACATCAAAGATTATGAAGAGTCCTGATAGCAGAAGGACTCTCCATCAGAACCGCATAAAATATGAAGAGTTGCGACTCTTCATGCACTGCGCACGCCATCATTCTTCCATGCAAATTTCAAAGAATGTTGACTAGTCAAAACATAGAAAATATGGGTGTCATTAGAAAGAGCATAAAATTTCCTTTCTGACCATATAAATTATATTCAAATCAGAGATCTATAGCTCATTCTGTGCCCTTTTGAAGTTAAGGTATCATTTAGGTACCTAGAGTCCCATGCCATTGGGACTCTTCATGTATGGCACCTAAAATGCCCTTAAATCCAAATTAAAATTAGATTTAGCTCTGATTATGCTAGCCCCACTTAGGACTCAATCTAATTTTGGTTTTCCATAATTAGGTTAGCCCAATTAGCAAGCAACCGGACCCAATCCAATTGGGTTAGGAATTTGGTTAGCCTACATATGCTAGTATGTAATCTGGATAACCAATTAGGATCCTATGATCCTAATTAAATCATGAATGACTTCCTTGTCCAAGTCTCTATTGTGTGTGACCCATTGGGTTCCATATCTAGCCAGCAGTAGGTTTAGGTTTGAGCCGATTCGATCCGATCGAACCCGATTGACCTAATTAGGTCAAATTGGCTCACCTAATTGTCTAATTCGAATCACACAACGAATTGACTCATGAAACCAAATCAATTGATTCATGAAGACCTACAAGATAAGATTGATGTCTAGCAATATATCATGCCTACTCGGAAGATGAGGAATTTTGGTGGATTTACCAAAATACCCTTCTGTGGTGAGTTACCGGGTGATTCAGTCCTTCGATCTACTTGCACCCTGAATATGACTATGGATATGGATACTTGTCAAATCCAATTTCATATTCATTCCTTGCTCAATCTGATAATGATGATTCATTAATGAACCATTAGAAACTATTTCTAATGTTCATACTTTGATCAAAGATTTTCCAAATCTTCATTTGATTGAAATCATCTGCATGCGCTTCCCTCTTACTATGGTTGATCGATTCCTTTTTGACCTACTCACAACCTCCATATGCAATCCACCATACCCAGTATCATCCCATGCATGACTTAGTGTCATGATTGAGTGTGAGCCAAAGTATGGATTCATGCATACAAGGTACCATGGCAGTCTCAGGTCAAAGGACCACATGCACTACTCCCTTTATGAGAACTATCTATTGACAAACAGATAAAGTTCCATTAGATGTTCTCAAGCTGGATCCATTCAGTGAACTCATTCTCTAATGAGCACCCACATCCTAGTATTATTGTCAAATACAAGTGACTGTGAGAACAGTCACCCTCTTCACCAAGCATACATAGGATGTGCTGGTCTTACCGAAAACATTGATCCCCTATTCAATATCCCACGACCAGGAATATTCTAGATTAGGGTTTTAAGGCTTTATGTCTTACTGGTATGATCTCATCATAACCCTAGAACCATAGCCCTAATCTATGGGGTTCATCATATCTTAATAAAATTAATAAGACACAGCGTATGATGAAAATAAAATGCCTTTATTAATTGATAATGTCAATATACTGGTTTGGGATATAAAAGAAAATCCCATCGAAATACAACATTTTGATTGGCCTTTAGGGCATAATCCTTTTAATCTCCCACTTGCACTAAAGCCAATCGCCTTTAAATTTTAGCCCCATACAATCGAGGTGGCGATCAAACTCCTGCTATGGTAGAGCCTTAGTGAACGGGTCAGCTATGTTGTTCTTCGTTTCTACTCTTTTAATGCAGACTTCTTGTCTTTCAACAATCTCTCGAACGAGATGGAAGCATCTTAGAATGTGCTTTGATTTGTGATGAGCTCTTGGTTCCTTAGGTTGAGCAATGGCTCCAGTATTATCACAGTAAAGTGGTACTGGACCTGCAATCTCCAGAATAACACCCAACTCTGAGATGAACTTCTTCATCCAGACAGCTTCCTTGGCAGCTTCACTAACAGCAATGTATTCAGCCTCAGTTGTTGAGTAAGCTACAGTCTGCTATTTAGAACTCTTCCAGCTTACAGCTCCTCCATTTAGGGTAAAAATATATCTTGAAATAGATTTGCTATCATCTAGATCTAATTGAAAACTAGAATCTAAATAAGCTTCCAGTTTAAGATCAGATCCTCCGTATATCAGAAAAATATTTTTAGTCTTCTCAAGTACTTAAGAATATTTTTCATAGCCTTCCAATGATCCTCTCCTGCATCAGCTTGAAATCTGCTGGCTATACCTAAGGCATATGCCACATTAGGCCTGGTACATAACATAACATATATTATAGACCCTACAGCCGAAGCATAAGGTATAGAATTCATTCTATTTCTTTCATCAGGTGTCTTACGAGACATCTTCTTAGAAAGATGTATGCCACGACCAATAGGCAAGTAACCTCTTCTACTTCCCTCCATGCTAAATCTCTTTAGCACTTGGTCAATGTACCTAGACTGGGACAAGCCTAGCATCCTCCTAGATCTATCTCTATAGATCTTGATACCCAGTATATAGGATGCTTCTCCCAAGTCTTTCATGGAAAATTGTTTAGATAACCATACCTTGACTGATTGTAACATTGGGATATCATTCCCATGAGGAGTATGTCATCCACATACAGAACCAAGAAAACTATGGCACTCCCACTAGTCTTCTTGTACACACAAGGTTCATCCTCATTTTTGATAAAGTCAAACACTTTGACTATCTTATCAAATCGGATGTTCCAACTCTTGGATGCTTGCTTTAATCCATAAATGGATTTCTTCAGCCTACATACCTGATTAGATTTAGTCTCCAAGACAAAATTGTTGGCTCCACCCAGTGATTTTGATGAATAACAAAACATTGAGTGCATATTGTATTCTAATGAGGATTTCAAGTTGTGAGTTTTCAGGATGAAAGCACCTCAAAATTCCAAAAACTTATGGTGTATGGCACGTAATGGCACGGAGCAATTCTCACAAATCTGGACATCCTCTTCATTGAAAAAGGGCATCTAAATGTTTAAATATTATGTGTTTATGTATTCATGAATTTTATTTTTGTTTTCGAGGCATTTACACTTGAATGTGAAAGTTTTCAGTCTCAATTGTCGACACCTGGACAGTCAAGTGTCGACACTTCAGCATTTGGCACAGACAAAAATCCTTGGCACGCCAAGTGTCGATACCTATATTCAAGTGTCGACACCAAGTGTCGACACTTAGGTTCCAAGTGTCGACTCAAGGCCTGAGATTTTTGAAAATACAGAACTTTGTAGTTTTGAGGATTTTTGTATCAAGTGTCGACACCTGTGCATCAAGTGTCGATACTTGAATGTTCAAGTGTCGACACCTGACAGCCAAGTATCGACACCTGACAGCCAAGTGTCGACACTTGCAGCCTAACAGCTCTAACGGATCTATTTTTCTGGCTTGCAGAACTTGCTTTTCAAGCTCCAAACGGCTATTTCCAAGGCACCAACGGTCACAAACCATTTTTTGGAAGGTTTTTGGTGTATTTAAGCTCCACCAACCTCATTTTAAAGCAAGATAAGAGAAGAAAAGTGTATTCAAGTGCATTGAAGTCTACTCAAAAGCAATAAAGCCAATATTCTCTCCAAACTTCATATCAAAAGCCTCTTCTAGCTTGATTCCATTGAAAAGCCTACAAGCTCATCCTTACTCCATTCCAAAAAGAGGCACATTGAAGGAGATTCCAAGGAAGAGAGAAGACAAAGCATCCTCTTGAGCTTCAAAGATTCCAATCCACTCTTGAAAAGAGTTTGTTATATTTTTTAAATTACATATCTATTTTTATTGTGATTTGACCTTGCTTTCAAGGGTGTCTTGAAAGAAGGTTATTGTAGTTTGTTGGTGAGCCAAAGGGATAAAACCAACTAGGGTTAACTTGTGAGCCCGAAGACAAAACAAGTGTTAAGGTTTGTTGGTAAGCCTAAGTGACAAAATCAACTTAGGTTTTGACTTATGAGCCTTGTGAAAAACAAGTCAACTGTAATCTAGTGTGGATTATAGTGAAATTCCCAAGGATGGCTTGGGGAGTGGATGTAGGTGCTAGGTTTGCACCGAACCACTATAAGCCTTGTGTTTGTGTATGATTACTCTCTTCCTCTCTTACTCTTTAATTATTGCTAATATCTTGCATTGAATTTTTCATTATTCACAAGCACCACCTGACTCTCTCATTATTGTCTTAATTTTTTAAAAAGACCCAATTCACCCCCCCCTCTTGGGCTCCATTTCTGAGCAACAAGTGGTATCAGAGCACCGGTACTCTCTTGTAGGTCCAAGGATCTTGAGTGAAAGATCATGGCAGCCCCAATAGGAATGGGTATAGTTGAAGGTCAAGCTTCAAATCGACCCTCACTTTTTAATGGCACAAACTACATATACTGGAAGACATGCATGTGCATATTTATTCAAGCACTTGATTATAATTTGTGGAGAACTATTGTAAAAGGTCCTCATCAGCCTACAATGATGATTAATGGCATTCTCACTCCAAAAATGGAAGATGATTGGGATGAGAATGATATTAAGCAAATTGAGCTTAATGCTAAGGCAATGAACCTTTTATTTTGTTCTCTTGATCCTAGTGAATTTAATAGAATATCAAATTGTTTCTCCGCCAAGGAGATTTGGGATACACTTGAGGTTACCCATGAGGGTACACACCAAGTGAAAACCACCAAGGTTAACATGCTAATTCACACATATGAAATGTTTAAAATGGAACCTACTGAGTCTATCAGTGAGATGTATACTAGGTTCACAAACATTGTGAATGGCATGAGAAGTCTAGGAAAAATAATTTCTAACGGTGAACTTGTGAATAAACTTCTCAGGTCTCTACTAGCTTCATGGGATGCAAAGGTCACTGCCATTGAAGAAGCTAAGGACGTCAACACTCTCCCGCTGGAACAACTACTGGGCTCTTAAATGACTTATGAGCTCTCCCTCAAACAAAAGAACGGAGAGGTGGACAAGAAGAAGAAGGCGATTGCATTCAAATCTACTACTAGAGAGGACTCAATCGAAGACTCTTAGGAGGATGATGAAGAAGATGAAACGGCTCTATTAGCAAGGAAATTCAGAAGGTTCATGAGGAAGAAAAAACTCAACTACAAAAAGAAACCTCTGAAAGGTGAGCCGAGTAAGAAAAAAGACAAGGAAAAGAAGAAGGAGCAGTCCACATGTTTTGAGTGTAAGAAACCTGGGCATTTCAAGGTAGACTGCCCCTTGTTAAAGAAAAGCAGAAGAAAGCTGAGAAAGAAAGCCATGATGGCAACCTGGAGTGAAAGTGAAGACTCCAGCTCTGAGGAAGAACAGCAGGAGGTAGCAAACTTCTGTCTGATGGCCGATCAAGAAGAGGTATGTTCTGAAACCGAAAATGAATTTACTTTTGATGAGATTCATGAGATTTTTGATGAACTAGTCATAGAATTTCAAAAATTAAAGTCAAAACATAAAGACTTAAAGAAGCAAAATTTGGATCTAGCTAAAAAAAACAACAACCTTTCAAATGAAAATGAATACCTTCTTATACAAAATAAAAAATTAAATGATAAGATTATGGCTCTTGAAAAAGAAAAGGATATCTTTGAAAAGAAAAGTGACTTACTTTCAAATGAAAAATTGTCAAAACAAAGCAAAGAAATTTTAATAGAAAACAAAAGATATAAAGAAGAAATCGAAAAACTAAAACCTTTTGTTGAAAAATTTACTTACAGTTCTGAAAAATTAAATTTACTATTAAATAACCAAAGAGCAGTATTTGACAAAGCTGGCTTAGGATTCAGAACTCATAAGAAACAGAAACTCTTTAAAAATTTTTTTGTGCCTGCATCTTCATCCATTACATGCTGTACTTGTGGTATTAAAGGACATAAATCTTATATGTGCAACAAAAGAAAATTAAAAAACATTAAGAAAGTTTGGGTTCCAAAAGAAACCAATGCCACTAACCAAAAAGGACCCAAGATGGCTTGGGTACCTAAAGTCTCCATTTGATCTTTATTGCAAGTATGCCTTGCAACCAACAAGAAAAGGATATGGTACCTTGATAGCGGTTGCTCAAGGCATATGACAGGAGATGTGGAGCAGTTCTCATCACTCACATATCAAAATGGTGGCAATGTAACTTTAGGTGATAATGGAAAGGGCAAAATTATCAGTATTGGTAAAATCCATATCACCCCTACCTCTTATATTGATAATGTTTTATATGTTGATGGTTTAAAACATAACTTGCTTAGCATTAGTCAATTTTGTGACAAAAATTTTAAAGTTGTTTTTGAATCTTCTTTGTGTATTGTTTCTAGTCTAGATGACAATGGCATTAAGTTCATCGGTCATAGGCATGACAATATTTATATGGTTGATCTTGATGATCTCCCTATTCAGAAAGGTCAATGTCTAGTGGCAATGGAAGCCAAGATCGATGAAACTAGTTGGCTTTGGCATCGTAGACTAGGACATGCAAGTATGCATTTAATTTCAAAACTTAGCAAAAAGAACTTAGTAAAGGATTTGCCTAAACTCAATTTTGAAAAAGATAAGATTTGCAGTGCATGTCAACTTGGAAAACAAACAAAATCTTCTTTCAAACCAAAAGGAGTAATCTCTACATCTAGACCTTTGGAATTGCTTCATATGGACCTCTTTGGGCCTACTAGAATATCTAGTTTGAGAGGTAAGAAGTATGGTCTAGTCATTGTAGATGATTTCTCACGTTTTACTTGGGTCATGTTTTTAGCACATAAAGATGAAACGTTTTCTGAATTTATTAGATTTCACAAAAGAGTTTTAAATGAAAAAGGTATTTCAGTAGTATCTTTAAGAAGTGATCATGGAACTGAATTTGAAAATGCCGATTTTGATAAATTTTGTATTGAAAATGGAATTCATCATAATTTTTCTGCACCTAGGATACCTCAACAAAATGGGGCAGTAGAAAGAAAAAATAGAACTCTTGAAGAAATGGCACGCACCATGCTTTGTGAAAATGATTTACCTAGATACTTTTGGGTGGAAGCCATAAATACTGATGCTATATTTTAAATCGAGTTTTAATTCGACCAATTTTAAAGAAAACCCCTTATGAGCTTTGGAAGGGTAGAAAACCTTCAATTCGTTACTTTCATGTTTTTGGATGCCGTTGTTTCATCTTAAACAATGGTAAAGATAATTTAAGTAAATTTGATGCCAAATCAGATGAGGGAGTTTTTCTAGGTTACTCCACATCTAGTAAGGCATACAGGGTCTTCAACAGAAGAACACTTGTTGATGAAGAATCCATACATGTGGTATTTGATGAAACTAACAAAAAATCTTCAAGAAAAGAAGATGTACTTTTTGATGAAACAGGTAGCAAGAAAACTGAAGAAATAAATAACAATGAAGGGCTTACCAAAGAATAGAACGATGATCAAAACACTGAAGGAGATCAAGCACAAGGTGATGAAAATACTTCAACTGTTGATCCATTACCAAAAGAATGGAGGTATGCTCATGGACACCCGAAAGAACTAATTATATGTGATCCATCTAAAGGTGTAAGTACTCAATCATCTCTTAGAAATATTTGTGATTACTTAGCTTTTGTATCTCAAATTGAACCTAAAACTATTGAGGAAGCTGAATGTGATAGTAATTGGATAAATGCTATGCAAGATGAACTTAATCAATTTAAAAGGAACAATGTTTGGACACAAGTGGATAGGCCTTCAAACACATTAATTATTGGCACAAAATGGGTTTTTTGAAATAAACTTGATGAAAATGGAATAGTTATTAGAAATAAAGCTAGACTAGTTTCCAAAGGATACAATCAGGAGGAAGGGATAGATTTTGATGAAACCTTTGCTCCTGTGGCTAGACTTGAGGCAATTAGGCTATTGTTGGCTTTTTCTTGCTTCATGAATTTTAAACTATATCAAATGGATGTTAAAAGTGCCTTTTTAAATGGATTAATTGAAGAAGAAGTTTATGTTGAACAACCCCCTGGTTTTGAAAATTCCGAATTTCCAAATCATGTTTATAAACTTCATAAAGCTTTATATGGATTAAAACAAGCTCCAAGAGCTTGGTATGATCGTTTAAGCCTCTTTTTTGCTGAAAAATGATTTTACTAGAGGTAATGTAGATAAAACTTTATTTTTAAAGAAAAAGAATGATGATCTCTTAGTAGTACAAATCTATGTAGATGATATAATATTTGGTGCTACTAATGAATTTCTTTGTCAAGATTTTGCAAGATTAATGCAGGGTGAGTTCGAGATGAGCATGATGGGAGAACTGAATTTCTTCCTCGGACTCTAGATAAGGCAAACCAAAGAGGGGATCTTCATCAACCAAACAAAATACACAAAAGAAATACTCAAGAAGTTTGGGATGAGAACACTAAGCCGTTAGGTACCCCTATGAGCTCTACATGTAGACTTGACAAGGATGAATCAAGTAAGTCTATAGACCAAAAATTATATTGTGGCATGATTGGTTCATTATTATATCTTACTGCCAGTAGGCCAGATATCATGTTTAGTGTCTATATGTGTGCTAGATATCAGTCTAATCCTAAAGAGTCTCATCTTTTGGCTATTAAATGCGTACTTAGATATCTATCTGGCTTAATTGAAATTGGTTTATGGTACTCTAGAGATTTTTTATTTGATTTAATTGCTTATTCTGATGCTGACTTTGCTGGGTGTAAACTTGATCGTAAAAGTACTAGTGGAACTTGTCAGTTTCTTGGAGTGAATTTGATCTCTTGGAGTAACTCAGTTGCTCTATCTACGGCGGAAGCTGAATATATAGCAGCTGGGAGCTATTGTGCTCAAATCCTCTGGATCAAACAACAACTCGAAGATTTTGGCATTAAACTAACTAAGACACCCATAAGATGTGACAATACTAGTGCAATCAACCTATCTAAAAATCCTGTGCAACATTCAAGAAGTAAACACATTGAAATAAGACATCATTTCATAAGAGATCATGTACAAAACTCTAATGTAATTCTTGATTTTGTTTGTACTAATGATCAGTTAGCTGATGTGTTTACAAAGCCTTTGAGTGAGGATAGGTTCTGTCTGATTAGAAGAGAGTTAGGTGTCATTGATCCATTCTCCAAGAACTCTCTTAGTATCAATTTTACCTAAATCCTAAAGCTTAAAACCTATTGATTAAAGCCCCAAAACTTTGTCAAAATCTTTCCTATTTTTTTCCAGATTTTCTCGAATTTTTTGGCCAAGTGTCGACACTTGGAAAGTGTCAAGTGTCGACACCTGACCAAGTGTCGACACTTGACATATCCGAAGTGTCGACACTTGCGAATCTGAAACTATTTTTAAACATACCGAACGAAGGTTTTTTGAAATTTTCTTCCCCCCTGATTTCTTGCAATAGTGGTCCCCTCTGTCCAAATCCGTCCTTTTACCCCTCAATCCTTCACAAATCAGGTATTTCCCTTTTCTAATTTCGTTTTATTTTTCCTTGTTTTTAGTTTTGTTGTTTTCGAACCAAACAACCATGTTTTGGGTTTTCCGAGTATTTTTCATGAATCTAACCGAATTTTTGCATGTTTTAGTGGATTTCTAAAACTCCATTTGAGGGAATAGTATTTTGAACTTATTTTTCTCGGATTTCTCTCATCTTTTGGCCGTTTTCACCCCTTTTCGCAAAACAAAACACTGTTTCATTAATTTTGGCCAAAATAAATTGGATTTTCATCTAAATTAAACGTACTAAATCCGTTTATTGATGATTTAGAAAGGTTTTTCATGATACATTTGCGACATTTTTGCCTATTTGCTAAAACCCTAAGTAATTAAACCCCAATCCCATAGTTTTTGATTTTTTTTTGGGGGACCTTACAAAAGTTATTTTTCCAAAGATTCAAATGTGTTCTACCAAACAAAAATATTTTCTACAAATTTTTGTTCGGAAGTTTGTCATTTGATCAAAATATATTTTCTACAAATATTATTTTTCAAACATTGTTGATTCTGGTTTTCGAAACCTATCTGAACATTTTTTCTAATCTCAACCTATAGCCAGTCCCTTGTTCTAATCCTTTCTTCCTTTTTCCTGGTCAGTTGGCTGTAATGGGTCCTCGGAAGAGACTTGCAGTTAGGGAGAGGCCCAGTCATGGTACTGAGAGGAGGTCGAAGGCCAGATTTGATTCAGCATAGCCGAGCAGTACAGCCACACCGAGCTCCCCCTGCAGAGAGGATGGCAGGGAAGTTTGTAGCTTCAGGGAGGAGAGTTAACTTGCAGTGCTTCTACAAGCACCACTTTGGTATTAGACAGATACTCACTGATGCAGGACTAGTACACTTCTGCACCATGCAGGAGAGGTACTATCCTCACCTAGTGAGGGAGTTCTATGGTGCACTGGACTGTCGACGACTACTGTGAACGACATCTGTCAGGGGTATTCAGATCTCTTTGATTGATGAGCTTCTGAGCCGTGTATGGGAGATACCCCGGAGAGGAGTCTGTGCTTTTTCAGTGGATGATAAAGAGGCGACATTTAGGTGCATCCTTGAGAGAGAGGATGTTTGCGGTATATCAGTGGTTATCACAAACCAGTTGTCATTAGAGATGCGCCTGCTGCACCATATTACAGCACGGATCCTACTATCGAAGACTGACAGATTCGACTTCATCACCGAGAGGGAGTTGATGGTGATGACCAGTCTGATTGAGAGGAGACAGATAGATATTCCTACTCTGATGTTGTCACAGATGTATGATGCTGCCACTCAGCGCCGACACTGTTTGCCATACGGCATGGCACTGACCCGAATTTTCAGAGCTTGTGGAGTATCATTGGAGGGGGAGATCCCCAAGGAGATATTGCATACGGATGTGTACGATGAGAGGTCATTGCATTGGATGGGATACAGATTAGTTGGAGGTCAATGGGTTCGCAGAGAGTCTGGCCAGGAGCCAGATGAGGAGGACGAGATTCGAGAGGCTGAGGCTAGACCATCTGAGCCAGCAGTTCTTCCTCTAGTAGATGTACCATCGACACAGGCAGAGCACCTGTCTCCTGACACTTCAGCTTCTCCACCACCATCTACAGGACTATCTTTTGAGGAGCATGCCAGAGCACAGTTCTCAGAGATCAAAGGTGAGGTGACTCAGCTACGTAGCGAGGTCGAGCTTTTACGAGCACATACTACCTCGGAGCATGCTGAGATTCGCAGATCCATGGAGGAGGGATTTACTCGCATTGAGAGTCTGTTGAGATCATTTATACCTCCTGCAGCCCCTGCACTTGCATGATTTGACGATGATGACGATGATGATGATGATGGCGACGATCACCAGAGCGACCATGCTGATTATGCTGAGGGTGGTGATCAGGATGTTGACAAAGCTACAGAGGTAGTGGGCAGTGACAGCGACAGTGTTGGCGGTGCCGATGCTTATGAGGTGGTCAGTCGAGATCCTCCTACTACACCAGCTCCTCCTACTGCCTTGGTTGACTCCACACCGGACCTTATTGCACCAGCTGATCATCTTTCACCTCCTTCCACTAGATCTTCTAGGGTTGTACCCGCCTTTGGTCCTTCCGGCCGTACTAGGAGTCATAGAGCTTTAGCACCTCCTAGGGCATTAGCCACCAGATCTAGGATCAGTGGTCCTTTCAGTCTTGATGTTCCATCTGATGAGGATTAGCCTCACAGATATCTATTTTAGCTCTTATATTGTATGTTTGATACTTGTTTGACTCTGATGATTTATATATGTTTCAGCTCTTGCTGATGTCTCAGCAAATTTTGTACTGAAAACTTATCTTATATATATATATGTGTTTCTGTTCAGTACTCTTTTATCTTGGAAAATTTTGTGCTTCACTAAATCAGTTTACTATTCTTTGGCTCTGATACTCCTTTATCTTGGTATATTTTAGCTCTGATACTCTTTGATATTAGCATAATTTCAGCTCTGATATCTATGTTATTTCTCTACTATCTTTTTGTCTCCATGCTCATCATGAGGGGGAGGTTATTTCCCTTTCTAATGATTGACAAAAAGGGGGAGAACATGTATTGATTTTGATTGTATTGATTATATTGATTTTTTCACCTTGCAAGAATCTTTGAAGTTTACCTTAATAAGAAGTATCTAATTAAGGGGGAGATTGTTTCCTCCTATCTATAAAGTTTTTGCCTCTATTGTGACTAAAATTCATATTTATAAATTAAATGGTTAAAGTTTGAACTATATTTCTTTTTTTTTTTCTCAAGGTTTTGTCATTATCAAAAAGGAGGAGATTGTTGGCTCCACCCAGTGATTTTGATGAATAACAAAACATTGAGTGCATATTGTATTCTAATGAGGATTTCAAGTTATGAGTTTTCAAGAAGAAAGCACCTCAAAATTCCAAAAACTTATGGTGTATGGCACGTAATGGCACGGAGTAATTCTCATAAATCCGGGCATCCTCTTCATTGAAAAAGGGCATCTAAATGTTTAAATATTATGTGTTTATGTATTCATGAATTTTATTTTTGTTTTTGAGGCATTTACACTTGAATCTGAAAGTTTTCAGTCTCAAGTGTCGACACCAGGATAGTCAAGTATCGACACTTCAGCATTTGGCACAGACAAAAATCCTTGGCACGCCAAGTGTCGACACCTATATTCAAGTGTCGACACCAAGTGTCGACACTTAGGTCCAAGTGTCGACTCAAGGACTGAAATTTTTGAAAATACAGAACTTTGTAGTTTTGAGGATTTTTGTGTCAAGTGTCGATACCTGTGCATCAAGTGTCGACACTTAAATGTTCTAGTGTCGACACCCAGAAATCAAGTGTCGACACCTGACAGCCAAGTGTCGACACCTGACAGCCAAGTGTCGACACTTGCAGCCTGACAGCTCTAATGGATCTATTTTTCTAGCTTGCAGAACTTGCTTTTTAAGCTCCAAACAGCTATTTCCAAGGGACCAATGGTCACAAACCATTTTTTGGAAGGTTTTTGGTGTATTTAAGCTCCACCAACCTCATTTTAAAGCAAGAGAAGAGAAGAAAAGTGTATTCAAGTGCATTGAAGTCTACTCAAAAGCCATAAAGCCAATATTCTCTCCAAACTTCACATCAAAAGCCTCTTCTAGCTTGATTCCATTGAAAAGCCTACAAGCTCATCCTTACTCCATTCCAAAAAGAGGCACATTGAAGGAGATTCCAAGGAAGAGAGAAGACAAAGCATCCTCTTGAGCTTCAAAGATTCCAATCCACTCTTGAAGAGAGTTTGTTATATTTTTTAAATTACATATCTATTTTTATTGTGATTTGACCTTGCTTTCAAGGGTGTCTTGAAAGAAGGTTATTGTAGTTTGTTGGTGAGCCAAAGGGATAAAACCAACTAGGGTTAACTTGTGAGCCCGAAGACAAAACAAGTGTTAAGGTTTGTTGGTAAGCCTAAGTGACAAAATCAACTTAGGTTTTGACTTGTGAGCCTTGTGAAAAACAAGTCGACTGTAATCTAGTGTGGATTATAGTGGAATTCCCAAGGATGGCTTGGGGAGTGGATGTAGGTGCTAGGTTTGCACCGAACCACTATAAGCCTTGTGTTTGTGTGTGATTACTCTCTTCCTCTCTTACTCTTTAATTATTGCTAATATCTTGCATTGAATTTTTCATTATTCACAAGCACCACCTGACTCTCTCATTATTGTCTTAATTTTTCAAAAAGATCCAATTCACCCCCCCTCTTGGGCTCCATTTATGGGCAACAAAAACCTTCTGGCTGTGACATATAGACCTCTTCCTCAAGGAAACCATTAAGGAATGCGGTTTTCACATCCATCTGCCAGATTTCATAATCATGATATGCTGCTATAGTATGCATGATCCGAATAAATTTGAGCATGGCAACAGGAGAAAATGTTTGATCATAATCTATTCCCTGTTTTTGTTTGAAAGCCTTAGACACTAACCTGGCTTTATAAGTTTTGACTTGGCCATCTGCCCCAATCTTTTTCTTATAGACCCATTTGCATGCAATAGGTTTAACACCCTCTGGTGCATCAACCAAAGTCCACACTTGGTTGACATACATGGCGTCCATTTCAGATCTCATGGCTTCCAGCCATTTGTCTAAGTCCCTACTTATGATAGCATCCGTATAGGTTAGAGGCTCATCATTTTCAATGATCTGGGCTTCATTATTTTCAATAATGAACCCATACCTCTCAGGTGCATGACGCACCCTATCAGACCTATGGATAGGAATGGTGTGTTCTGGTTCTATACTAACTATGTTATCATTTGATTGAGATGTATCTATTTGTTGAACTTCTTCAAGTTCAATATTTCTCCCACTGCCCTTTTATAGGATGAACTCTTTCTCTAGAAAAGTGGTATGCCTACTGACAAAAACTTTTTATTTAGTAGGGTGGTAGAACAGATATCCTATACTATCTTTAGGATATCCTATAAATAGACACTTATCTACTCTAGCATCTAGCTTATGTCCAAAATTTCTTTTGACATAGGCTGGACATCCCCATATCTTAAGATACTTAAGATTGGGTTTCTTACCCCTCCATATCTCATATGAAGTGCTAGAGATAGATTTATATGGTACTCTATTTAAGATATTAGCCACGGTTTCCAAGGCATATCCCCAAAAGGAAACAGGTAACTCTGTGAAGCACATCATAGACCGTACCATATCTAATAAGGCAGGTTCCTCTTTTCAGCAACACCATTTAATTGTGGTGTGTAAGGAGGGGTCCATTCAGAGATAATCCCCTTTTCTTTAAGGTGATCAAGAAACTCGATGGATAAGTAGTCACCTCCTCGATCTGATCGAAGGATTTTAATACTTTTCCCCATTTGTTTCTCTACCATACTTTGATACTCTAAAAATTTATCAAAGGCTTCGGACTTATGTTTCATAAGATACACAAATCCATACCTTGAAAAATCATCAGTAAACATGATGAAATAAGAGTATCCACCCTTGTCCTGAGTTGTCATAGGCCCACATACATCTGTATGTATGAGTCCTAATAACTCAGTTGTCCTTTCTCTATGTCCACTAAATGGAGTCTTGGCCATTTTACCCATGAGACATGATTCACAAGTTCCTAATGATTCATAATCATAATGATTAAGGAAATTTCTTTTGTATAACTTGCTAATCCTAGTCTCACTAATATGTCCAAGCCGACAGTGCCAGAGTAAAGTATTGTTTACATCATCTCTCTTTCGTTTGTTACTTACATGAAGTATATTGCCATTAGTGGATAGAGTTAAAAGACCATTGCAAAATATGCCACAACATATAATTTCATTAGAAAAGCTGATTGAGCAACCATTGCTCATCACATTCATAGTATAACCTTGTCTAAGTAACAAGGGTACATATATGATATTTCTAATGACCTTAGGCATATAGTAATAATCTCTCAGCTCTAAAATCTTCCCCGAAGGTAACTTCAAGATATAAGTCCCTACGGCCTTTGCTTGGATGGACTCTCCTCCAGCACCGTAGAGCTCGAAGTCTCCTTCCTTCAATACTCTAAGCCTCTACAGCCCCTACAATGATTTGCAGATATTATGACCACAGGCGATATCCAATACCCAAGTATTTGAAATGGAAGAATCCAATGACAAAATAATATGAACTTCTTTCATACCTTTTGGTGCATCCGATGCACCAGGCTTCACACCTGCAAGGTAAGCCTTGCAGTTCCACTTCCAATGACCCGGCTTGCCACAGTGAAAGCAGGTCATCTATCCAGAGGCCTTCTTTCCTTTCTTCTTCTTGAAGCCCTTTTTTGGGTTCAATCTCCTCTTGGAACCCTTTCTACCTGACTTCTTCTTGTTGATCCCATCCATAAGAAGAAGTGGAGTCTTATTTTTCTTTAAATGGCTCTCTGCTATTTTTAACATGTTTAACAGCTCAGGCAAGGAAGTGTTAAGTTTGTTCATATGATAATTAAGAACAAACTGTGAAAATGACTCTAGGAGTGACTGCAGGATCAAATCCTGATTCAACTCCCCATCCATAACAAAATCCAATTGACCTAATCGAGTGATCAGTTCAATAACCATCAGTACGTGGTCTTGTATGGATGTACCTTATGTCATTCTTGCATGGAACAACTACTTAGATATCTCATATCTAGCAGTTCGACTATGTTCTCCATATAGCTCTTTTAGATTGAGCAGTATGGAGTTAGTGTCCATGCTATCATGTTGCCTCTACAACTCATTGGTCATAGAGGCAAGCATGATACATTTGACAGTGAGTGAGTCATTTTGCCACATGATGTATATGGTCTTTTCCTCTTACGAGGCATCTTCCCCTAAAGGTTCCAAAATAAGGGTATCAAGAACATAACATAACATAAGCAAACAACCAATGTTGACAAAACAACCAATGTTGGCATCAAGTATACTACGGAGTGAGAGTGAAGAGGCCATTTAATCTACATTAACAATGAACATAACATAAGCAAACAACCAATGTTGACAAAACATAAATAAATTAGGACTTTAACTTAATTATGTCTCCCACTATTTTATCAAGCATCATAACCCTCTATATGATGATCGAGAAACCCTAATTGGTTTTCTTAGTGGGGTTGAGATCCTAATTCCTTATAAAAGACCTTGTGTGTACACAACAAATCTTTTATAAGTTTAAAGGTAGGAAAACTCTTTCCAATTGTATCTCATACAATTCTCAAAAAAACCTGGCCTCTAAAATATTAATAGCCTTGTGTATGCACAACAAACTATAATATTTTTAGTTAAGTAAGACCCTTCATTCCTTTATAGTCATGATTGTAATAACAATACCCTTGTGTGTTCACAGCAAAGTATTATATTAAATCATGCCATAAGCATCAAATGCACCAGGCCAAAATTATGTTAGTTACCATAATAGGCCTTGTGTGTACACAACAAACCTAATACGGATCATAACATAAAAATGACCTAGCATGAAGGAAGGCCTAATGTAGTGAATATTACACTAAGCATATCAATCAAGAATGAAGTAAATCTTATCGGCCAAGTAAGTGGGAGAGTAGTGGGAGTTCTCCCGTTGCTTTCCTAGACACCAATAAAAATTGGCCAGGTCAGTCAACGGAACCAATTAAAAACCACGTCATCTTTACTGATCATGAACCACTTTTCCTAGACACCGAATGATCAACTAATCATCTTGATTATTTTGCTTTTGGTATATGACACTATAACGTAATATAATTTTAATAGGGGGAAATTCAAATAGAAGCACATTCTAATATTACCATTCATCAACCATGCATCATATATCATTTTATAATGTACCAAGTGTGTCATCATACTAGGACAACCATCTACCACATAATGGATCCACCATTATGCCAGGGCAACCTTATTTCAATATGATGACTAGAAAGCTAAACATATCTCTATATCGGTTAAGGTTTAAGTGAAAATCCTAACCAGTGACAAACATATATGCATAAACATATCAATCATATGTAACTTTAAACTTTTGTAGAGTTTTACAAAATTGGGCAACTTCAAATTTTGTAGAATCCTACAAAAATTGGCAACCTCAAGAGTCCTACAAAATTGGGCAACTTTAAATTTTGTAGAGTCCTACCAAAATGGGCAACCTCAAGAGTCCTACAAAATTGGGCAACTTCAAATTTTGTATGATTTAGCCCTAATAAGGTGGCTCTGATACCATTGTTAGGATTTTGGTGACCAGGGCGAAAGCGTGGATTTCAAAAATTTATTATGAAACCACTACCAAACCCTTAACCTAAGACCTCCTTACTAGGAATTAAAACATACAAACATGCATATATAATATAAACTAGAGTTTAGGGACCAACCTGAACTGCTAGTATCCAATTCAATGAAGAAAACCCTGATTCAGCCCTCTTCTCCACCAGGCACCCAAACGTTCACCCTCCAATGGTGATCCACACGAAACTCGGACCAAGGAAGAACTCCTTCTTCAAGTTGCTTGGATAAGTGAAACTCTTTCGGCAGCCTTTAGTCTATTAACCACTGTAGGACTCCCTGTCCTACTGTAGGGCACTAAAGACACTATGCTAAACCACTCTTGGTTTTAGGACAACCCTCCTCTAGGACCCCTTAGGCTTATGTCCTAAAACAAAGCCTTATCCTAGTAGAAAAGACCTTGTCTTAACAAGACAAGTCTTGTCTTAAAGAAAGGAGGGAGAGAGAGACACTCAGAATAGTACTTCGGTGGAATTCTTTCTTATCATACTCATTTCACCACCCCTTATTTATAGATACAAGAGGGGCGTGTGATATGTCCTCCCATCAACTTATCAGATATGATTTTTCAAGATTGAAGAGAAGTTATTTGGCTTGAAAAATCATATCTAATAAGCCCATTCATGCATCGAAGGCCTTATTCATATCCCTTCTTTTATCTTGACGCATTCTCACTTGCCACAAGTCAATTACCAGTCCCTAGGAAGCCAAGAGGTGCCTCTTCAATCTCCAAACTTCGAAGATTATGAAGAGTGCTGATAGCAGAAGGACTCTCCATTAGAACCGCGCGCCACATGAAGAGTTGCGACTCTTCATGCACCGCGCGTGCCATCCTTCTTCCATGCAAATTTAAAAGAATATTGACCAGTCAAAACATAGAAAATATGGGTGTCATTAGAAAGAGAATAAAATTTTCTTTCTGACCATATAAATTATATTCAAATCGAAGATCTATAGCTCATTCTATACCCTTTTGAAGTTAAGGTATCATTTAGGTACCAAGAGTCCTATGCCATTGGGACTCTTCATGTATGGCACCTAAAATACCCTTAAATCCAAATTAAAATCAGATTTAGATCTGATTAGGATAGCCACACTTAGGACTCAACCTAATTTAGGTTTTCCATAATAAGGTTAGCCCAATTAGCAAGCAACCGGACCCAATCCAATTGGGTTAGGAATTTGGTTAGCCTACATATGCTAGTATGTAATCCGGCTAACCAATTAGGATCCTATGACCCTAATTAAATCATGAATGACTTCCTTGGCAAAGTTTCTATTGTGTGTGACCCATTGGGTTCCACATCTAGCTAGCAGTAGGTTTAGGTTTGAGCCGATTCGATCCGATCGAACCTGATTGACCTAATTAGGTCAAATTGGCTCACCTAATTGTCCAATTCGAATCACACATCGAATTGACTCATGAAACCAAATCAATTGGTTCATGAAGACCTACAAGACAAGATTGATGTCTAGCAACATGTCATGCCTACCCAGAAGATGAGGAATTTTGGTGGATTTACCAAAATACCCTTCAGTGGTGAGTTACCGGGCAATTCAGTCCTTCGATCTACTTGCACCCTGAATATGACTATGGATATGGATACTTGTCAAATCCAATTTCATATTCATTCTTTGCTTAATCTGATAATGATAATTTATTAATGAACCATTAGAAACTATTTCTAATATTCATACTTTGATTAAAGATTTCCCGAATCTTCATTTGATTGAAATCATCTGGATGCACTTCCCTCTTACTAGGGTTGATCGATTCCTTTTTGACCTACTCACAACCTTCATATGCAATCCACCATACCTAGTATCACCCCATGCATGACTCAGTGTCATGATTGAGTGTGAACCAAAGTATGGATTCATGCATACAAGGTACCATGGCAGTCTCAGGTCAAAGGACCACATGCACTACTCCCACTATAAGAACTATCTATTGACAAACAGATAAGGTTCCATTAGATGTTCTCAAGCTGGATCCATTCAGTGAACTCATTCTCTAATGAGCACCCACATCCTAGTATTAGTGTCAAACACAAGTGACTGTGAGATCAGTCACCCTCTTCACCAAGCATACATAGGATATGCTGGTCTAACCGGAAACATTGATCCCCTACTCAATATCCCATCGACCGGGAATATTCTAGATTAGGGTTTTAAGGTTTTAGGTCTCACTGGTATGATTTCATCATAACCCTAAAAACCATAGCCCTAATCTATGAGGTTCATCATATCTTAATAAAATTAATAAGACTCAGCGTATGATGAAAATAAAATGCCTTTATTAATTGATAATGTCAATACACTGGTTTGGGATACAAAAGAAAATTTCATCGAAATACAACATTTCGATTGGCCTTCAGGGCATAATCCTTTCAATCTTGTCCTTGAACGAGGTGGAAGCATCTTAGGATGTGCTTGGGCTTATTATGAGACCTTGGTTCCTTAACTTGCACAACAACTCCATCGATTGTTTTATAGTAGGAACCATGCCCAATTTCGTGATGAATTTCTTCATTCACACAGCTTCCCTTATGGCTTCACTTGTATCTATGTACTCTGCCTACTCACTGCACCACCTTATAGGGTGAAGACATACCCTGATATGGATTTGCCATCATTTGAATCTGATTGAAAAACTAGAATCCATATATCCTTCCAGTTTCAACTTTGATCCTCCATATATAAGAAAAATATCTTTAATTCTTTTCAGGTACTTAAGAATATTTTTCACAGCTTTCCAATGATCCTCTCCTGGATCTGCCCAAAACTTGCTTACTATGCTTAAGGCATAAGCAACATCAGGTCTGGTACATAACATGGCATGCATAATTGATCCTACAGCTAAAGCATAAGGAATCATAGCCATCCTCTCTCTTTCTTTCGATGTCTTAGGAGACAGTTTTTGTTTTTAGAAAAATGTATGCCTTTACTCATAGGTAAGTAACCCCTTTTACTTTTGTCCTTGTTGAATCTCTTCACCACTAAGTCAATGTACCTGGATTGGGATAAGCCTAGCATCCTCTTAGATCTATCTCTATAGATCTTTATACCAGTATATAGGATGCCTCTCCCAAATCCATCATGGAAAACTTTGATGATAGCCAACTCTTGACCGATTGTAACATTGGGATATCATTCTCAATGATTAGTATGTCATCAACATACAAGACCAAGAAAACAAGTGCGTTCCCACTTGTCTTCTTGTACACACATGGTTCATCCACATTCCTGATAAAACCAAACTCCTTGATTGTTTCATCAAAGCGGATGTTCCAACTCCTCGATGCTTGCTTTAGTCCATAAATGGACTTCTTTAGACTGCATACTTGGTTTGGTCTCCCACTTGAGACAAAACCCTCTAGCTGTATTTTATAAACTTCTTCCTCAAGATTTCCATTAAGGAAAGCAGTCTTTACGTCCATTTGCCAGATTTCATAATCATGGTATACTGCTATAACAAGCAATATCTGAATGGACTTGAGCATGGCTACTGGTGAAAAGGTTTCATCATAGTCAATGCCATTTTTTTGTCTAAAACCTTTTACTACCAGCCTGGCCTTATAGGTCTCTACTTGACCATCTACTCATATCTTCTTCTTGAAGATCCATTTATATCCTATTGGGTTAATTCCTTAGTTCGATCTACTAAGGTCCATACCTAATTGGAATACATGGAGTCCATTTCACACTTCATGGCATCTAGCCATTTATCAGAGTCTTTACCCTCGATAGCTTCCGGATAGGTCATAGGATCATCATCCTAAATGATACTATCCTCATTGTCATTCTCAATGACAAAACCATATTTGAGAGGTGCACCCCGCACCCTCTCTGACCTTCAAAGAGGTGTGTGCTGTGGCTATTCCTGATCAATAAGAACCTCTGGTTGAAAAATTTTATTTGAAGACTCTTCAAGAATTGGTTGTTGGTTTTGAACTTCACTTAGTTCAAGTGTTGTATCATTACTTTCTTCTTGGATAAATTCTTCCTCCAAGAATGTAGAATGTCTACTGACAAAAACCGTTTATTCAGTAGTATGATAAAAGAGGTATCCAACACCCTCTTTAGGATAACCAACAAACCTGCATTTGTCAGCCCTAGCACTTATGTCCAAAATTATTCTTGACATAAGCATAGCAACCCCAAATCTTTAAGTATTTAAGATTTGGTCTTTTGCCATTCCATAACTCATATGGAGTGCTAGTCACAGACTTTTTGTTGCCCAGGTGGCTTTTTCCAAGAGAAGGGTGAACTGGAAATTACAAAATTTTTTGTAAATATGTGCACTAGTAATTCCTTTTAGTGGTTGAGTGTTGTGTTAATCAGAATTAAGTGCAGAAGCTGAAAAGTAAGTAAAGCACAACACAAACAAAATAAGTTTAGAGTGGTTCGGAGCAACCCAGCTCCTATGTCCACTATCCAAGTTCACCACTCGGGATTTTCACTATATCCCCCAAACTGGAATACAGTCGGATTATTTTTCAGGCTCACAATCCCAACCTCTACACTTTGATTTTTAAACTGGGCTCACCAAAGAAACCCACACTAGGTTTTCTCAGGCTCACCTAGAACCTCTACACATTGGTTTTCAGAAGGCTCACCAAAGAAACCTATTTGGTTTTTACAACTGGGCTTACCAATAACTCAAGTATTCTAAGAGTAGAACGAAAAGCAATAGAAATGACAAACTAAGTTGTCTGGTGGTTGCCGATGCAGCTTTAGTGAAACTCAATTGAATGCCCTTCAATGCACTTCAATGGCTTCCTTGCTTTCTTCAAAAGTTGCTTCAAGCTTTTGATAAGTGTTGGTGAAGGCTTGAAGACTGACTTCAAAGTTCAAGTACTCTCTCTTCTTACTTCAATAAATGTTCAATAAATGTTCAACAACTTATTAGTCTCTCTAAGGATGTTCTCATACCTTATTTATAGAGACTTCAACTACCTTCCCTTGATTTTGAACGTTGTAGATGTTGGGAAGTGACAGGTTACCATTGGAGCACTTTTGGAATTCAAAATCAGAAATCTGGAACAAGCCGTTGGAAGAGATCCCGACATTTTAGTCAGCTTGGACATCTTCGAGTCGGCTTGGATCAGGTTCGGGTCGGCTGGGTTGAAAACCAGTGGGCTAGGTTCCACAGTCGAGAAAATATCTCACTCTGGATGAGTCGGCTAGGCTGAAATCTAGTTGACTCGGATCTACAATCGAGAAAATAGATTACTCTGGACGAGTTGGCTAGGCTGAAATCCAGTCGGCTCGGTTCCACAGGTTCTCAGAACATTTTCAACTAAGTTCTGGATGAGTCGGCTGGGACTTGGTGCCAGTCGGCTGGGTCTGCGTGCCAAAGATTTTCTTTCTTGTGCCAGTGCCAGAGTCGGCTGGTTCCTCCATCCAGTCAGCTCAAGATTGGTTCTTCAGCCAGACCAATTCCTTTCTCCAGAACTCACATGCCAAGCTTTAAAGACTTCCTTAAGATCTTCTTACAATAATATCAAGAGAAATTGAAGCTTGAAAACTAGTAGAAGCAACCCATTATCTTTGATTTAAATAGGAAAATTTTTGTTGGGTTCTTCTTTACAAGATTCTAATTATTTACAATTCAACATAAAGAATTAAAGGTTGTAGGGTTTAAAAAATATGTCAAAGTAGTCATCCTACAAAAACTTGTCAACCATTTGAAGAGTTGTTAGATAACCAAATACATGCTCTAATATTTTGTTATCATTAAAATCACTTCATGGGTCAACAATCTCCCCCTTTTTGATGATGATAAAACACTAGGCATGAAAAAATCTATTCTATTCACAAGTATAGATGTATATCATAGTAAGCATTCACACTTGTTTGACGTATCACAATATTAACTGTATTCTCAAATGAGTATCAATGTATGCTATACAGTTATACACAAGGCCAATTCTATAAAATGTAAGTGTCAGAGAATAAGTACTTGTGTGTATTAAGCAACATTAAGCATTGACAGTTAGATGTAATTAGTAGAGAGCAGAATAGTAATCATTGAAGCAAATTAAACATGTATTTCTCCGCCTTTTTATAAAGTTTCTAATCAATATGAAATTTCTCCCCATTTTATCGTTTATTTGAACACTTTAGCAGAAAAGATATGCAATATTCATTAAGCTCCCCCTATCTAGTTAACTTTAGCAGTTCTATTCCAATTCTATTAAGTTTCTTCTTTCATGCACTTTATTGTATAATAGTTCTCCCCCTTTTTGTCATCAAATCAAAAAGTTATGCAATTAAGCTCAGATTTTAAGTAGATTGAGATTGTATCAAGATTTGTTTGAGATAATTTCACTTTCTCAAATTAGAGAGCGAATCCTATTTTAAAAAATATTAGAGAGTGTTAACAAGATAAAAGAAGTACACACACGTGTCCAAAAGGATATTCATTGTATTTCCATTAAAAGATTCAGTACATTGAACATTACACAATCTTCAAAAAGTTTCCAGAAAATACAGAAATTACCAAAGACCTACTCACTATCAGATTCTTCCGTAGGTACATTTATAGGCATACTTGCACCATACCAAGAAGCAGGTCTAGGAGGTCTACTGGAAGATGCATGAGGTGGAGGTGCTCTAGGATGGTGAGAAGTGGTAGGACCCCTAGAGAAAATAGGAGGAGGATCATATAAAGGTCTAGTCCTAGTAGTGATCTCCAAGGATCTAACAGTGCCACATATTGAAACCATCTCCATCTAGATTGCACCAAGTTGCTATTCCATGTCCTTCAGGCTTGTAGGTACCTTGTTCACAGCCTCTTTCATTTCACCAATTTTCTTTTGCATTGACAAAAGTTTAGAAGCTTGGACATTAGCAAAAGCTTCAGTAGATCCTCTAAGTCTTCCAAGTTCTGATATGATAATCTCAATGCCTTGTGTGTAGTCATCTGCCATTTGTCTTATTTCTGAAATTGTTCCTATAGTACATTTGGCTTCATTCAACTCAGTTCTATACTCATTTAAGGTTGCATCAAATGATTTCTTTATGGCTTCAGAACTAGAAGAAATAAGGTCTAGGGTAGGTTAAAGTTCCACTTGAGGTGCAGATCTAGAAGTTTCTATTGCTTCAACTTTTCCTTGCAAACTTGTAACATGTTCTTCCAATTGAGATAGTCTACTATCCACTAACTATTTTAGATCACCAAAAAGTGAAGTTATAGTCCCTGTCAGTGAATTAGTCAAAGTCTTCACCTGATCTTCAATTTGACTTTGGATATTTGGAGGATTTGAAGCTACAGGAGTGAAGTCTGGTAAAGGAATATCAGTTGTCATGAACTCAGGTGCAGGCATATCAAATTCTGGGAAAGGTGTATCAGTCTCTTCAAAAGTGGCAGCAGGTTCAGGAATGAGAGATTCTGGTTCAGGTGCAGGTGCAATAGAGGTTCTAGCTTCAGCAGTAGTAGTACCAGTAGTTTCTTCATTTTCTTCTTCTTCTTCTTCACTACTTGACCTACCAATTGCCCTGATATTCGTTCCTTTCTTTCTCCAAACACTTTCAACTTGAATGTAACCCATTCTTTCTAGTGACTTGGAGGTGTAGACGTCAGTATGGTGCAATTCAACTCCATCCTCACCTTCCAAATTCACTCTTTGGGATTTGAATAGCAGGGTTAACATCATTCCATAAGGTAAGCAAGACTTAGCCTTTCTGATAGTCTCCTTCATTTGCATAATGATAATGTGAGATAAATTCACAGGAGTCATTTCCAAGATATATTCTATAAGGCACAGGTCCTTCTCAGTTACCCAATCAAACCTTCAAGTCCTTTGCAAAGATTTCCTACTAATGAAATTATGCAATAACCTCATTTCAAGAGATAAAGTGTTGGCAAAGATAGTTCCAATCCCACTGACATCTTCCTTGTTTAGGATAGTTCTCAAGGCCTTTTCTCTATCCTCAATTACTAGGTATTTCACCCCATCAATAGGTAAATCCAGTAGACTGTGCAAAACTTCTTCATTGATAACAACTCTTCTTCCTTTAATTGTAGACTCTACATGATTTGTACCTACTCTCAAATTTTCATAAAATATCTTAACAAGTGAGGGGTAGGTTTTTTCATTTAGAGAACAAAATTTCCTCCAGCCCTGATCCTCAATCAAGTCACCAATCTTCAACCCTATCTCCTTAATAAATTTAAAGTTAATACTACGGCCAGAAGTTACCGGTCTTGTGGACATTGAAGGGATTTGACTTGGAGCAATGGGAGCAACCCTTGCAGGTTCTTCCACAAGTTCTTCATGATGAACAGTGACAGTCGGCTCTTCTTGACGTCTCTTAGTTCTTCTTTCCCTTTCCATAGACGGAGCGGCCCGTATGAGCGTTTCCTAGTAGCATGTTTAGGAGCCATTGCTAGGAAAGAGGAAGAAATGAGAGAATGGAGAGCTTAGAAGGGAGAGAGGAGTATTTGGAATAGGATTAAGAGAGGAACGGACAGTTAGAAAGATGTGTTGGAGGTTAGAAAGCTCGGAAAGGGGTTTGACCCAAAATAAAAAACTCAAGCGTGACAATCCAGTCGACTCGAAAAAGTCCTAGAGAGGCTCGAGCTGGCTAGGCCAAAACTCGCCCAAAACACACAGAGAATCCAGTTGACTCGATTTAAGAACTAGTCGACTCGAACTGGGAAATCAGGTTTTGGAAAATTCAATAACAAACCTGAGAGATTTTTGGAGAAAATTTCTAACAAAATTTAGGCTCTATGATAGATAATGAAATCAGGAGGTTCTCTAGATGATGTTTCCTTAAATTTGAAGGAATTATATTAGAGAATTTAAAAAGGATCACAAAGTCCTAATTCACTTCTAATTAGTTCAAACCTGTTTTGATTAAGTGGCTTAGTAAATATATCAGCTAATTGATCTTTAGTAGGAACAAAATCAAGCACTATATCATCATTTGAAACATGATCTCTAATAAAATGATGTCTAATTTCAATGTGCTTAGTTCTAGAGTGTTGAATTGGATTCTTTGTCAAATTGATAGCACTTGTGTTATCGCATTTAATTGGAATTTTAGATTGTGATATACCAAAGTCTTCTAGTTGTTGTTAATCCATAACACTTGAGCACAACAACTACCAGTAGCCATGTACTCAGCCTTAGCTATGGACAAGGCTACGAAGTTTGGCTTCTTACAGTGCCATGAGATTAAACTCAACCCTAGAAATTGGCATGTACCGCTAGTGCTTTTTCTATCTATTTTACAACCAGCTTAGTCAACATCAGAGAATCCAATCAAATTCAGGGTAGAATGTTTAGAATACCAAATTCCTAAATTACTTGTTGCTTTCAAGTATTTAATTATTCTCTTAACAGCAAGCATGTGTGTTTCTTTTGGTGATGACTGAAATCTAGCACATACACATACACTATACTATGTCTACTTGCAGTCAAATATAATAGGGATCCGATCATACCTCTATATAGCTTTTGGTCAACATTAGATCCATTTTCATCTTTGTCCAATCTGCAAGCTGGGCTCATGGGTGTGCTCATTGATTTGCTACTCTCCATACCAAACTTTTTGATGATTTCTTTGATGTATTTGGCTTGGTTGATGAAGATGCCTTCCTTTGTTTGTTTTACTTGAAGTCCAAGGAAGTAGTTTAGTTTGCCCATTAAGCTCATTTCAAATTCTCCCTGCGTAAGCTTAGCAAATTCTTTACATAGAGATTCGTTAGTTGTACCAACAATGATATCATCAACATATATTTGTACAACTAAGATGTCATTATTCTTCTTTTTGATAAATAAAGTTTTATCTACATTTCCTTTTGAAAAATTATTTTCAATTAAGAAAGTGCTAAGTCTATCATACCAGGCTCTAGGTGCTTGTTTCAAACCATACAATGCTTTGTTAAATTTAAATACGTGGTTTGGAAATGTGTGATTTTCAAAACCTAGTGGTTGTTCTACAAAAACTTGTTCAGAGATAAAACCATTAAGAAATGCACTCTTTACATCGATTTGAAAAAGTTTAAAATTCATGCAGCAAGCAAATGCAAGTAGTAATCTAATGGCTTCTAGTCTTGCTATAGGTACATAAGTTTCATCAAAATCAATACCTTCTTCTTGGTTATATCCCTTAGCCACTAATCTAGCTTTGTTTTTTATTATGTTTCCTTGTTCATCTAATTTATTCCTATAGACCCATTTGGTTCCTATTATTGGATGGTCAGTAGGTCTATCTACTAATGTCCATACCCTATTCCTTTCAAACTAGTTTAATTCATCATGCATTGCCATCATCCAATTTGGGTCAGTCTCAGCTTCTTCTAGGCTATGGGGTTCTATTTGTGATACAAAGGCTAGGTAATCATGTGCATCCTTATGTGTAGACCTAGTCCTAATACCATATGAAGGATCTCCTATGATTAATTCTTTAGGATGAGATGTAACATACCTCCGGTCCCTCGGTAGATCGGTGTGATCCTTACTTAACGTTTCTTCTTCATCTTGAGTGTCTTTATCTTGAATGTCAAGTCCTCCATTCCTTTTTGCAACGTACCTGCATCATTATCTATGCACTCTTCTTGTCTAGAAGGTGTAGGGTTAGTTTCAATAAATACAACATGTATTGACTCTTCAACAGTAAGAGTCCTTTTATTAAAAACCCGATATGCTTTGCTATGTAATGAATAACCTAGGAAAATTGCATCATCAGCTTTATAATCAAATTTTCCTAAATTATCTTTTCCATTATTATGCACAAAGCATTTGCATCCAAACATATGAAAATAACTAATATTGGGTTTTCTATCATTCCAAAGCTCATAGGGGTTTTCTTTAAAATAGGATGGATCAAAACGTGGTTTAAAATATAGTATGCAGTGTTCACCGCTTCTGCCCAAAAGTACTTTGGAAGATTGCCTTCACACAACATTGTGCGAGCCATTTCTTCCAATGTCCTATTTTTCCTCTCTACAATACCATTTTGTTGAGGTGTTCTAGGAGAGGAGAAGTTGTGATCAATGCCAAATTCAGTACAATAATCTTCAAAAATTTGATTTTCAAATTCAATTCCATGATCACTTCTAATTGAAATCAAAGATAAGTTCTTTTGATTTGAAACCTTTTTATGGAATTTTCTGAAAACATGAAAGGTTTCATCTTTTGAGGTAATAAACAAAACCCAAGTAAATCTTGAAAAATCATCTACTATCACAAGAGCATATTTCATACCTCCTAGGCTTGTGGTCCTAATAGGTCCGAAAAGGTCCATGTGAAATAGTTCAAGTGGTCTTGTTGTAGAAACTATATTCTTTGATTTAAAACTCTACCTAGTTTGTTTATCCATTTGGCATGCATTACAAACATGATCAAAATCAACTTTGAACTTAGGCATGCCTCTAACAAGATCTTTAGAAATCAATTTGGCAATAGTATGCATGCTAGCATGACTTAGTCGTTAATGCCATAGTAAACACGACTCTTTGGTGTTAGCATTCATTGCAACTAGACTGGGGCTACTTGACATGGCAAGATCATTAAGATCTACCATATAAATATTTCCAAGTCTATGTCCAATGAACTTATTGCTAGAATCTAAAGAGTTAGTTACTATACACATAGAAGATTCAAAGACAACCTTGAAGCCTTTATCACATAATTGATTTATGCTTAAAAGATTATGCTTCAACTTGTCTACTAGCAAAACATTTTTAATAAAAGTGAAGGGAGTTATTTTGATCTTACCAATACCGATTATTCTTCCTTTGCCATTGTCTCCAAAGGTGACCATGCCTCCTTCTTTCATTTCAAGGGTGATAAACTGGTCTTTGTCACCTATCATATATCTTGAGCAGCCACCGTCTAAGTACCACCTTTTCTTCAATTTTTGGCCTGCAAGACATTCCTACAAAACAATCAATGAATTCTTTTAGGTACCCAAGCTACCTTGGGTCCTTGCAGGTCAGCAGAGGTGGTTCCTTTGAGAACCCATATTTTTCTTACATTCTTATGGATATTTTTAGAATTATTGCAGTCAAAAACTTTATGTCCTATTCTTTTGCAAACATGGCATACAACTTTAGAGTTTTTCATAAGCGCATAATTAGAAGTTCTAAAAGTTGATGCAATTGATGCAGATTTTGAACCTTTTGAAATATAAGCATTTTTGCTCAAGTTCTTAGGAACATACAATAAGGATTTAGAAGTCGAAACAGTTTTTGGTGTAGCCAAAGCTTTTTGAGATAATACATCTGAACAGGTACTTTAGATTTCACAAAGGTAGTTGCTGAAATTCCATTCATAATAGAAGTTTTAAAACCAATTCCAGCTTTGTTTCCTGAAATTCGTTGTTCTTTTAAAATTAACTCAAGCTTATTTGAGGACAAAGTAAGTTTTTCAACTAAAGGCTTGAGTTTTTTAACCTCCTTTTTTAGTTCAGTATTTTCAGTAATTAAATCATTGTTTTTCCTTTGACATAAGAGATTTTCATTTTTCAGCTTTTCATTTCTTTCAGAAAAGTCATACAGTTCTTTTTGCAATAAAAGGTTCTTTTCTGAAATTTCATTTTTCTGTTTGAGTAAAGAGTTATTCATATTTTTCAATGATTATATCTTTACTCCAGCTTTCTTAAATTAAGATAATAAATCATAAAATGCAGAATTTAATTCGTCAAATGTAAATTCAGTGCAATTGCAAGGGATGTTACATCATCTTCGAAACCCATTAAACATAGATTTGCTACCTTGGTGGTCTCTTCTTCTTCAGACGAAGATGATTCTTCACTATCGGTCCATGTGGCAACCGTGGCTTTCTTCTTCTTCTTTATCTAAAGGATTTCTTCAATAGAGGACAGTTTGGACGAATGTGCCCCGGCTTCTTGCATTCATAGCATGTGGGGACTACTTCTTTATCTTTCTCTCTATCCTTTTCTTTTTTTTTTCTGTAATCCTTCCTATGGAATTTTAGGTTGAATCTTTTTTTCTTTCTTCCCATGAACTTTCTAAATCTCCTCACAACCATTGCGATATCATCATCTTCTAGGTCATCATTGGAGAAGGTGCTTTCTTCTTCAAACTCTTCATCATCCCTATTTGATTCAGTAGCAGCTTTGAAGGCTATAGTTTTCTTTTTCTTCTATTCATCTTCAGTTCTGTGCTACATAGTCAGCTCGTGGGTGAAGAGTGATCCCAGTAGTTCATCCAGTAGTAATGTGTTGAGATCTTTGGCCTCCTGAATTGCTATCACTTTGGGATCCCACTTGTCAGGTAAAGATCGGAGTATCTTTTGAACTAGATCAGCATTTGAGTATACCTTGCCAAGACTCTTCAAAACATTAATAATATCTGTAAATCTAGAGAACATGGTAGAAATTATTTCAGAAGGTTCCATTTTAAACAATTCATAGTTGTGAACTAAAAGATTTATCTTTGAGGTTTTCACTTGGGAAGTTCCCTCATGGGTCACTTTGAGTTTGTCCTAGATTTCCTTTGCTGAGAAGCAAGTAGAAATTCGGTTGAACTCATTTGCATCCAAAGCACAGTATAGTAAGTTCATTGCTTTGGTATTCAATTCCTCCATTTTTATGTCATGATCATCCCAATCCTCTTCAAGCTTAGGGATGTCCACGCCATCAACTTTGATCATGGGAATGTGTGGCCCTTTTAAGATGACCTTCCATAATTGAAAATCAATAGCTTGAATGTAAATTTTCATTCGTGCTTTCCAATAAGAGTAATTAGTGCCTATGAATAGTGGAGGTCTATTTGTTGACTGGCCTTTGACCAAGGATGTACTCATGGGATGAGCCATCAATCTTTACTCGAGTAATCAGAGACACTGCTCTGATACCAGCTGTTGCCCAGGGGGCTTTTCCCAAGAGGGGGGTGAATTGGGAATTACAAAATTTCTTGCAAATATGTGTACTAGTAATTCCTTTTAGTGGTTGAGTGTTGTGTTAATCAGAATTAAGTTCGGATGCTAAAAAGTAAGTAAAGCACAACACAAACAAAACAAATTTAGAGTGGTTCGGAGCAACCCAGCTCCTACATCCACTACCCAAGTTCACCACTCGGGATTTCCACTATATCCCCCAAACCAGAATACAGTTGGATTATTTTTCAGGCTGACAATCCCAACCTCTACACTTTGGTTTTTAAACCAGGCTCACCAAAGAAACCCGTACTAGATTTTCACAGGCTCACCTAGAACCTTTACACTTTGGCTTTCAGTAGGCTCACCAAAGAAACCTATTTTGTTTTTACAACCGGGCTCACCAATAACCCAAGTATTCTAAGAGTAGAATGAAAAGCAATAGAAATGACAAACTAAGTTGTCTGGTGGTTGCCGATGCAGCTCTAGTGAAGCTCAATTGAATGCCCTTCAATGCACTTTAATGGCTTCCTTGCTTTCTTCAAAAGTTGCTTCAAGCTTTTGATAAGAGTTGGTGAAGGCTTGAAGACTGACTTCAAAGCTTAAGTGCTCTATCTTATTACTTCAATAAATGTTCAATAAATGTTCAACAACTCATTAGTTTCTCTAAGGATGTTCTCATATCTCATTTATAGAGACTTCAACTACCTTCCCTTGATTTTGAACATTGTAGACCGTTGGGAAGTGATAGGTTACCATTGGAGCACTTTTGGAATTCAAAATCAGAAATCTGGAACTAGCCGTTGGAAGAGATCCTGACATTCCAGTCTGCTCGGACATCTTCGAGTCGGCTCGGATCAAGTTCGGGTCGGCTAGGTTGAAAACCAGTCGGCTAGGTTCGACAGTCAAAAAAATAGCTCACTCTGGATGAGTCAGCTAGGCTGAAATCCAGTCGACTCGGATCCACAGTCGAGAAAATAGATTACTCTGGATTAGTCGGCTAGGCTGAAATCCAGTTGGCTCAGTTTCACAGGTTCTCAAAACATTTTCAACCAAGTTCTGGATGAGTTGGCTGGGACTTGGTGCCAGTCGACTGTGTCTATGTGCCAGAGATTTTCTTTCTTGTGCCAGTGCCAGAGTCGGCTTGTTCCTCCATCCAGTCGGCTCGAGATTGGTTCTTCAGCCAGACCAATTCCTTTCTCCAGAACTCACATGCCAAGCTTTGAAGACTTCCTTAAGATCTTCTTACAATAATATCAAGAGAAGTTGAAGCTTGAAAACTAGTATAAGCAATCCATTATCTTTGATTTAAATAAGAAAATTTTTGTTGGGTTCTTCTTTACAAGATTTTATTATTTACAACTCAACATAAAGAAATAAAGGTTGTAGGGTTTAAAAAATATGTCAAAGTAGTTGTCCTACAAAAACTTGTCAACCATTTGAAGAGTTGTTAGATAACCAAATACATGCTCCAATGTTTTGTTATCATCAAAATCACTTCAGGGGTCAACACTTTGTTAGTACCCTGATCAAAATATAGGCAGCAGTTTCTAGGACATATCCCCAGAAAGAAATAGGAAGATCTGTAAAGCTTATCATGGACCTCACCATGTCTAACAAGGTGCGATTTATTCTTTTCTCCATACCATTTAAATGTGGTGTATAAGGAGGAGTCCATTCATAGATTATGCATTTGTCCTTAAGATGGTTTAGAAACTCACTAGACAAGTATTCTCCTCCTTGATCAGAATGAAGAATTTTAGTACTATGTCTAGGTTGTTTTTTAACCATCTTTTGATACTTTTTAAATTTATCCAAGGCTTCGAACTTGTGTTTCATTAGATATACATGACCAAACCTAGATAAGTCATCGATAAACATGATGAAATAAGAGTATCCACCTCTGGCCTGAGTTGTCATTAGTCCACACACATTAGTATGCACAAGACCTAATAACTCAGTTGCCCTGTCTCCATATCCAGAGAATGGAGACTTGGTCATTTTTTCTTTGAGTCAAGACTCACAAGTTCCCAATGATTGAAAATTATAAGGGTCAAAGTAATTATCTTTGACTAATTTGTTTATCCTTGACTCACTTATATGACCTAACTGGCAATGCCAGAGAAATGTGACATTGACATTATCTTTATTTTTCTTCTTGTTATCAACAAGCAATATTTCATCATTGAGTTCTAAAGTTAGAAGACCATTAATAAAATAACCATGTCCAAATATTTTATTATTATGAAGAATAAAGCAGCCACTGCTTTATTCTGGTGCCTCAGGTATCCCCACCATCTGGGAATCCGCTAGGGGTGGCGGTGGTGGAGAGGGGAGCTCCCCCTCAGGGCTCTATAGGTCACAATGATGGGGAGCCCTCGCTCGGTTGGCAGAAGCCTCACGTGCTCGCATTGTCACCATAGCGCTCTAGGCTTTCACATGTGCTTTGCTGGTGATCGGGGACTCAGCATTGGACTTCCCTCGATCTCTGGTGTTTTCGCTAGCCCCCTTACCTGGTGCACCAATCTATTACCGCCAAGATCGCCGTGGCTTGTAGCTCTGACATGGCATGGACTCGTCAGGCTTCCATTAGGAGCTCAGTCCTCTCCCGACATGTCCAAAAAAAAGAGTAGACCTGGACTAGGAACTCTAGCGGGGTCACTCTGATGGTCAAGTCAGTTTGGGATGATCAAGGAGAACAGAACCTCTATGGCAAAGAGCTTGGGGATTCTCTGCATAGAATATGAAAGATGGAATTTGAAATAGAAAGACAAGGTCAAGTAGAGATCAGAGAGCTGGGAGGTTCTATTGGCTGGTTCCTTGTACGTTTGTTCTCTGAGTCTTACCAGTTGCCTCTCTCCCCTATCGGGGGTCCTTTCTACTATTTTTATACAAGTAGAAGTGGCCCAAACCATGCCTGGGGCTTCATTGAGATGTCTATTTTTTTGTATCCCTTTTTGGAGTTGTTTTCTTTATCTGCAGCCTCTCTCCTATTGGACCGGTCCTCTAGAAGAGATCCTTCTATTTGGGGGTGATCGCTGGCGTAGTACAGTTCTTGTCCTTCTGGTGGTTTAAATTTCTATGGGAGGGGCAGGCACCGTGCAACAGAGCCTCGAGCCATGGTGGAGCGTTTCCTTTCCAGGAGGGACCATCAATGTGTCGCAGGGCTTGTGGCCTTAATGGAGTACTCCTCATAGAGGAAGTTCAGGTTCCGTGTCATGAGGATCAGTACCCTCGGTTGCACTATTGTTGATGTGGCGATGCAGCATAAGGTGTGAAGCTTGGCGGGGCATGCATTGCATAGGACATGCGAGTGGTGCATTGCAGGGTTTGATTTTTTTGATAGGGAATGCACCACTTCTAAGAGGTACAGGTAGCTAGAAATTTCCATGTCAGTCTGTATGTCTGCTGGTCCTCCCTCTTCTGCCATTGGTGGGAACTCCAAATTTGGCAGGAGGAGAGGGAGAGCTCAATCTAGAGAGCCTGACTCTAAAAGTGGGATCATGACCTCGGCTAGGTGCTCGACCACGGATGCGGGGGCTGCCTTCGTAGAGTGCGAGCATGACTTTGGCTTGGCGCTCAACCCTGAATGTGGGGTGCCACCTTGGCATGCATGAGAAAGACCCCAATTAGGAGCTGGCCTCAGATGGAGGGCCCACCCTATGAGCATGACCTAGCTGGGAGCTGATCTCAGATGGAGGGCTTGTCTTGGCATGCATGAGCATGACCTCGGCTAGGAGCTATCCTCATATGGAGGGTTCATCCTATGACCACAACCTCGACTAGGAGCTGACCTCGAATTGAGGGCTCGCCTTGGCACACATGAGCATGACCCCGACTAGAAGTTGACCTCAGTCGGGGGGCTTGCCCTATGAGCATGACCCCGGCTCGAAGTTGACCTCGGATGGAGGGCTCGCCTTGGCATGCATGAGAATGACCCTAGTTGAGAGCTAACCTCAGATGGAGGGCTCACCCAATTATCACGACCCTGATTGGGAGCTAACCACAGATGGAAGCTTGCCTTGGCATGCATGAGCATGACCCTGATCAAGAGTTGACCTCAGACGGAGGACTTGCCCTATGAGCATGACCCTGGCTAGGAGCTGACCTCAGATGGAGGGCTTCCCTGCATGCATGAGCATGACCCCGGCTGGGAGTTGACCTTGGATGGATGGCTCACCTAGGCATGCATGAGCACAACCCTAACTAGGCGCTGACCTCGGATGGAGGGCTCACCTTGGCATGCATGAGCATGACCTCGACCGGGAGCTGACCTCAATCGAAGGGCTCTCCATATGAGGATGACCTCAACTAGGAGCTAACCTCGGACAGATGGCTTGCCTTGGCAAGCATGAGCACAACCCTAGCAGGGAGCTGACCTCAGATGGAGGGCTCACCATCTTCAATTGGGCACCGCATCCAGGTGGCACTTTCTGAAAGAAAAGTGTCATAAAATCCAATCTCTATAAGGACATTTTTTGTAATATTCCAACTCTTGTATGACATTATTATATTATTAAAGGCACTTTTGTTTCATCATACTGCTGTGTCTTACTTAAAGATTATGATGAACCCCATAGGTTAGGGCATTGGAATTAGGGTTATGATGGGGATCATAATGGTGAGACCTATGTTCCTATAAATCCTAATCTAAAATGTTTTTAGTCATTGGATCATCGATTCAGGGATGGATGCTTCCGGAAAGACTAGCTATTCCTATGTATGCTCGATGGAGAGGGCGGTTGGTCTCACAGGAACTTGTGTAGAGACACTAATACAAGGATAAAGGTGCTCATTAGGAAATGAGTTGACTAAACTGATCCGCACCGAGACTATCTTATGGAAGTCTTACTACTTGTCAAAAGATAGTTCTCATAGTGGGAGTTGTGCAAGTGATCTTTAGACTTGAGGTCACCATGGTTCCTTATGCACACTAAGCCATATTTTGGTTCATAGTCATTCATGACATTGAGTCTTGTACAGGGTGTTCTCGGATATGGTGGAAGGCGTATGAAGGATGTAAGTGGACCAATAAGGAATTGATCATTCCCAGTAAGAGAAATTGCTATCCCAAGTAATCTTTTCGATTGATGACTCAGGGAGTCTTTGATCAAAGTAGGATGAGATTAGAAGTAGTTTCTAATCAGTCATCAGTAGAATCTTCATTATCAAATAGAGATTCAAAATGATTAAGTGTTAGGGTTTGACATTTATCCATGCCCATCACTTAATCAGGATAATGGGAGATCGAAAGATTGAATTGCACGACTACTTTCTACTGAAGGATATTTTGGTACTTTTCATAAAATTTCATATCTTCTGGGTAGGCATGACATGTTGCTATATGTCAATCATGTCTTGTATGTTTTCATGAATCAATTTGATTGGATTCATGAGTCAATTTGAAAGCTGGTTCAAATTGGCAACTTAGGTCAGCTCAATTTGATCTACTTAGGTCAATCGGGTTTGATTGGATCAAATCGATTCAGACCAAGACCTACTGCTAGCTAGATGTGGAACCCAAAGGGTCACACACATTAGGAAATTGACCTAGGAAGTCAATTGACATTTAATTAGGGTCATGGGATCCTAATTGGTTAGCTAGATTGCATACTAGCATGTGTAGGCCGACCTAATCTCTTAACCCAATTGAAATGGATCTAAATGGTAGTTAAATGGACTAACCAATATATGGGAGACCTAAATTGGGTTGTGTCCTATGTGTGACAAATTTATCATATTTCATCTGATATTTTTTGGATATTTTATGCACCATATATTAAGAGTCTCAATGGCATGGGACTCTTGGTGCCTAAGTGATACCTCAGCATTCAGGATGATGTGAAGGACAAATAAACCTCCTATCTAAAAACAAATTATATGGTTAGAAAGAAGATTTAATGCCCTTTCAAATGACACCCATATTGCATATACTTTGTGAAAGAAAAGTATCCTAAAAGCCAATCATTGTAAGTAAATTTTTGTAATCTTCCAACTCTTGTATGACATTATATTAATAAAGGTATTTATTTTTATCATATACTTCTATGTCTTATTTATGGATTATGATGAACCCCATAGATTAGGACAATGAAATTAGGGTTATGATAAAGATCATAACAATGAGACCTAAGTTCTTATAAACCATAATCAAAATGTTCCTAGTCAATGGACCATCGATTCGGGGATCGATGAATCCGGTAAGACTAGCTTATCCTATGTATGCTCAGTTAATGAGGATGGTTGGTCTCACAACCATTTGTGTAGATACACTAATACAAGGATAAGGGTGCTTATTAGGGTATGAGTACACTAAACTGATTTGCACCGAGACTATCTTATAGAATTCTTACTGCTTGCCAAAAGATAGGTCTCATAGTAGGAGTTGCGCATGTGATCTTTGGACCCAAGGTCACCATGGTTCCTCGTGCACACTAAGCCATATTTTTTATTTAAACTCATTCATGACATTGAGTCATGTACGGGTTGTTCTGGGTATGGTGGAAGGTGTACGAAGGATGTGAGTGGACTAACAAGGAATCGATCATTCTTGGTAAGAGGAATTGTTATCCCATGTAATATCTTCGATGAGTGACTCAAGGAGCCTTTGATCAAAGCAGGAAAAGATTAGAAGTAGTTTTTAATCAGTCATCAGTTGAGTCCACATGATCGAGCTGAGATTTGATATGACTAAGTGTTAAGGTTTGACATGTATCCATACCTATCACTTAATCGGGATAATGGGAGATCGAAAGATTGAATTGCATGGTAACTTTCAACTAAAGGGTATTTTGGTACTTTCCATCAAATTCCACATTTTTTGGGTAGGCATGATACGTTGCTTGATGTCAATCTTATCTTGTCGGTTTTTATGAACCAATTGGATTGGTTTCATGAGTCAATCGGATGGATAATTCGAATTGGACAATTAGGTGAGCCAATTTGACCTAATTAGGTCAATCGGATTCGATTGGTTCGAATCAGCTCAAACCTAAACCTACTGCTTGCTAAATGTAGAACCAAAAGGGTCACACACATTAGGGAGCTGGCCAAGGAAGTCATACATGGTTTAATTAGGGTCATGGCATCCTAATTGGTTAGCCAGATTACACACTAGCATGTGTAGGCTAACCCAATTCCTAACCGAATTGATTTGGGTATAGTTGCTTGTTAATTTGACTAACCTAATTGAGGGAAACCTACATTAGGTTGAGTCCTAATTGGGGTAGCCTAAACTAGGATTTATCTGATTTTTATTTGGACATTAACCTGTTTTATTGAAGAGTCCTGGGCGCTCAGGACTCTTGGCTTTTCTCGGCACGTACGGGAGAAAAGAGTGCGTGCAGAAGAACTGAGAGTCCTTCTGTAGATGAAACTCTAGGAGTTTCTTATCTAGGATGCCTCTTCAAATAGTCTCCATGACCTTTTGGATTTGGCTGATCGGTCAAAAGGGGACAAAGGGGTGGCATGAAGTGAGAAGAAGTCAACGCACATAGATGAAGAGTCACGTCTCTTCATCTATGCATAGTTCTGAGGCAGAGTCGTTCTGTTCTTAGGATTCCTCTTCTGTGGTTTCAAGACAAGAAAAGATGCCTCCTTTCCCTTGAGTTTGGTACATGCCATGTGGCATGAAGAGAGATCATCTGGAGAACTCAGATAAGACTCCTGAGTCTTGAAGAGTCTTATCATATATGAAAGGACATATCTGATAAGAAATTTTGGGATTCTTTTCATGCCCCTTAAATTCTTATTTAAGGGTGTACGGTGAAATGAGATGTTGTTGTTTGGTCTTCCAGAATAGGAGTCTAATTACACTGAGTGTTCTGTCTGAGTGTCTCTCTGTCTCTCCCTCCCTCCTTTCTTTAAGACAAGACTTGTCTTGTTAAGACAAGATCTTTTCTACTAGGACAAGGCTTTGTTTTATGACATAAGCCTAAGAGGTCCTAGAAGAGGGTTGTCCTAAAACCAAGAGTGCTTTAAGAAAGTGTTCATAGTGCCCTATAGTTGGACAGGATGTCCTATAGTGGTAAAAAATCCAAAGGCTGTAGAAAGAGTCCTACTTTAGCATGCAACTACAAGAAGGAGTTCTTCCTTGGTTCAATTCTCATGGAGATCACCGTTGGATGGCTTACACTTGTAAGTCTTATGGAAAGAAGTGGAAAACAGCATTTCAGGTATGTTTCTTGTACCTTTTTTATGATTCATTAGTTGATAATGTCTAAGGGGATCTGGCAATTAGGGTTTCTTCTAGCCAGTTAGGGTTTTCATGCTAGAATTTTTGTTTTAAAATTCACTTTTGCAGGTAGCATGATAACCTTGGCTCCCCAAAAACCCCATCACTTTGACTAGGTCAAAGGTGGCATATGGCATGGAAAAGATTGACCACCAAGTGAAGAGTAGCGACTCTTCATAATTGGTGCCAACTTATTTTGTGCGCAAGAAATAAATGGGCATAGAAAGGACCTAAAGTCCTTCTACTTTGGGGCTTTTTTTCCAGATGAACCAAGGCACCCCTTAGCCTCATCTCCATGCGATTTGAATGGCTTATGACTGGTCAAATTGAGAAAAGAAGTTCGGTGGAAGGAGTTGGCGCTGAAGAGTTACGACTCTTCATGTTTGGCGCAATTCTGAAAAGCAGAGTCCTTCTGCTTTAAGGAGTTTTGAGTCCCCGACTCTTTTTACTCAAAACCATGTCCCTTGGCTTCATTGTAACAAGAAAATTCCAACTAGCAAATGGAGAAGTCGGATGAAAACTTGAAGGGACTTGAATGAGGTAGTTGGCGCACAAAAGGTCATGATGCTTCATTAATAAGACTCTTTCTATATGAAGAGTCTTATTTGATAAATTGAAAGGCTTATGATGGGCTGATGAGAAGGCTTATCTGGTGCCTCCCATTCTCCTATAAATAGGCTTCGGTGATTAGGTTCAAGGGTATCACAAAAACTCATTTCTTTCCTGCATTCCTACACTCACACTCTACCACACTCTCTTTTATCTCTTCCTCCCTTGTCTTGTCTTAAGACAAATACTCCATTTTAAGACAAGGGTTTTATGAAATGAATTAGAAAGTGAAAGTGAAAGTAAAGAGTGTTTTGGAAAGGGCTCAGAGTGCTCTATAGGAGGGCAAGGATCTGAGCAAGGAAAGAAAGGCTGTTGAGGGAAGAAAGTCTATCAAAAGTGTTCCAATTAATCAGGAAACCTACTAATGATGCGGGACAAACCTAAGACTGATGCAAAATAGTAAACTAATTTTTTAAAAAAATTTTAGATATAAATTCAGTGGCTAAAGAACCGAAAATAAGAAAGAACTAGCAAAAAGACTAGTAATGCTAGAAACTATCATACCCGCAGAAACTCATGCAGAATAATAAATAGTCAGGACCTGAGAGTTGAGAAACTCCTAGTTTAGGATAGTGTACCTATCATCAGAATAGAACTCAAGAGGGGGAAGGCTTTTACAAGGCAGCGATTATAGTTTCTTCGAGGAAGAGATCTCTCAGTCTCTGGATGGCGCCTGAAAGAACAAGCCTTTGGTTTTCAAATCTGAAGGCGATCTGGACCCGGTCTGAAAGCAAAGAAATCTTACTCTGGGCGGTGAAACACCTCGGGGAACTACAAAATGTCAAGGTTAGGCATGAATCAGGTAATCAAAGAAAAAAATAACAAGATAAAACAAGGAAGGAAAGGGATTAGGGCAAAGGGCTGGCGGCAAGGAAGCAGGAAGAGCTCTTGATCTGGGCATCTTCAAGGCTTCTCTTTTAGACGTGGCTGATGCTTGGAGGTCTGATTTGCTGCTGGGGCATGGAGGGATTGCAAGGATAGGGGTTGGCCAACACAAGAGAACAAACCTAACAAACCAAAGAACCAAAATACAAACACAAGAACAGTCTTAAAAATAATTCAGTAGAATTAATTCATAAGAGTTGATTGATTACAAGAGGAGGAGGGTGGGGTATTTATAGAGTTCCCATACCCTCTTCTAACTAGGGTTACACTTAGGTTAAGAATAACCTCTCCTTAAGGCATTAGGAAAGGAATCCTTAATAGGTTAGGAAAGAAAGCCTTAAGAGGTTAAGACTTTGACTAGTCTTCTCCTTCTCCCTTCATGCTTTGACCTAGTCTTCTACCAACCCTTGGACTTGGTCAATCAAGTGAGGATGCCTCTCTTAGGCATGTTGGGCTTCATGGGAGTGGCAAGAGCCAACCAAGAGGTGATAGGTGCATGTGCTTGGGCCTCATGGAAGCTGGGATGGCCTGGTAGCCTGGTAGCAGGAAAATTCTTTGGAATATTGCTTCTTCATGGACCTAGGCCTTGCATTCACCTGGGCTAGGGTGCAGATAAGTCTTTGAGATCATGTTATGACCTGGTCTAAGAATATACTCTAGCCTCTGGAGGGAATCTGGGTATCTGGAAAACATCTGGAGGGCATCTGGGCATCTTGCAGGTATCTTGGACACTGGATTGGCATACAAGGTCCAATTGGTTGATGTAGAGGCCTCTGGCTCCTGGATGAGGCCTGGTGAAACTTCACAGTAGGGTATCCTCTCCTCTTGTACAAAATTGAACTTCTACTGGACTCATAACTGAAGTACAAGACTTAATTTACTGACTAGGGTTGAGGGTTGAGACAAATCAACTAACCTCAACTTATTACAGGACTCAATCTTAATTGATCACATAATTTTTGAAACTTTGACACATGACTAAGTAAACTATATGGGATCCAGTGATCTGTGTCTGATCTTGGTATCCCCACCAATTCTCCCAGGGTGGGAGGAACTCGACCCTATCGAGTAAGGGTCAATTTGGCTCTCAAGGAGGCTCTAGGTTGAGGCATGGCAGATCCTCACTAGTGCTCCACAAATCCTCAGATTCTGGCTGACCTTGCCATCTGACCAAATACCTTTGATAGCCTTCATCTTGGGTGCTGATGGCTTGATCATCCATGATTCACTCAGTCTTTTCCTTACTTATTGGCCAAATTGTTTGTAGACACTCTGGGTTGGGTTCACTCACAAAGGAAGGAATTGGCTCAAGGTGCTCGCTAGGTATCACTGTTGGCTCCCTATGCTCTATAAGGTCTGAAAGGTTGAAGGTTTAGGCATTGGGTCCACTATTCTTTATTAGTCTGAATGGGCTAGCTTTGCGAGCAGAAAATTCCTTTACAATCGCATAATCCTCTGCAGAAAACTTTTTATCTCTCTTTCGAGAATTAGCCAAGTTGTTATTTAGTTCATTATTTTTATTTTACTTTTGACTAATATCCTGATGCAAATGCTGTGCAGAGGTCAGTGCATGTGTGGATAGATGAATCAAGGTTGTAAATTTATTAGACTCAAGACTAACACCTAATAGACTCGACTAGACTTCCTATCAAAGAAAATTTATTAGACTCTTTAGGTCTAACCTAACACATATAGACTTTTTAGGTTTGATCCTAGCATGGCATGCACATGAGAATTTACTATGTACTCCTACTATGTGCCATAGGGTTCTCCTAAAGTAAGTTGCAAACATGATAAACTCAACGAATGAATGCAACATGCGAACTTCTATAAAATGTAATCTAATAGTAAGAAAAATTGGAGAAGTTTTTAGAAAAGAGTAGAAAATAAGATGTGGATTCAGGGTTAGTCTGATGGGGTAGGAAGTAAGCAAAGGATTCGGGGTTAATTGGGTAGAGTAGGATGTAAGAAGGGGTGTATGGGATTAATCCTAGACTAATAAGGCTGACCTTATGGGGTTGATGGGTACCTACAGGGTTTATAGTATGGAAGAATGGATTACTAATCTCAGGGAAGAAATCGTCAATGGGAACTACAGGATGGGATTCTTCCTGAGGGTAATGATAAGCCAAATTCTTAATAAAGTCATCTGGTTCAAGAAGTTTAGGACTAGGCTCTACAATTGGGTCCTCTTCTATAGTTTCCTCAAGTGGTGCTCTAGTAATAAGATCTAGGTTCCCTTCCTTTAACGGCTCTTCCATTATTGCCTGGGTGTGATCTGGGCCATCTAACCCTGGGTCGATTACTATGTGGGTATGGTCAGGGTTAACTAATTCTAGGGTGGCTTCTACTTGGGTATCTATTGATTCAACTAACTCAAAGTCTTCTATGGGGAACTCCTCTTCTTCCTCATACTCATTCACTAAGCTGGGTCAGCCTCATATATCTCCTCTTCAATGTCTTCTTGGTGAACCAATGGGATGGTAAGTGGGGGTTGACTAAGGGAAAATTGACTAATACTAGGCTCAAATCTAGGGGTATTAATCCTATAGGGTTCAGGTAGACTGAGGGATAATGGGTTACTACTGGGTTCATATCTAGGGACTATGGGTTCTTGGGGATTATAGGGCAAGGGTTCAACTCTATTGGTCTTGCCTCTAGTTCCTAACTGATCTCCTACTTGGTCCAAACTATGGATTGCCTGATTACTTGATTGGATCAGTTGGTCAAGCTTATGGTTCAATTGGGCATTGGATTGGTTATTGGATAAATCGATTCGGTCAAATCTTTTGGTCAAGGTTTTCATGAAATCCACAAAATTGGGATCCATAGTTGAGTTGGGTTGGGGTTTAGATTTCTGGTATTGGGTTCCTAGTCTAATTGTCATGCAATTAAACAATCAGTCAAAATGAGATGGTGCTGCTAAGCATGCAAAGGATCAGTAAATCTAGGTGTTGCCACCAAGATCGCCGTGGCCCGTAGCTGCTGGTCGGCATCGGATCGCCCCTCATCTTCTCGGTGATGTCCTGCTCGTTGAAACCTGTAAAACAAGGGTTTGTGACCTAGGCCAAAGATTCCAGTGGGGGCACTCCGATGGTCAAGTCAGTGATGATCCAGGGGAACAGATCCTCCTAGTCGAGCCCCTCTTGATGTACTCCACACTAGGAGGAGTAAACATGATGTGAGTAGAGTGAGAGTGGGAGTGCAAGTGTGTCGAGAAAGGTGGTAGACGAGATGGATCGGTCCTCCTGTGTGGCCTCCTTCCCGTCACTTGCTTGGATGCTTGTTGTTTAGCTTGAGTTACCTCCTCGCCGAGGGTGTCGAAGGTTCTTTTAAGTCTGGGCGATTGTTGAATGCCTACCTCAGGATTTTCCCTCATGTTGTCAGGCACGTGCGATTGTGTTCCATGCCATGGACAAGACATCTCTCATGGTCCGTGCTGTCAGGCACGTGTGGTGGTGTTCCATGCCATGGACGGGACGTCTTTCCTGGTTCATGATAAGGGAAACTACCATGCGTTCTGACATTCCTTCTGGTTGCTCCATTCTGGGAAGCCTGGTAGTGTCTTGATTGGGAGGGCCGCTGCCCCTGCGATGCAAGCCTTTTGGTTGACTTCTTTCAGGTGGTGAAGGTGGATGGTGGAGAGCGTGGCACCTTGGTCAGAGAACTTCTCTCTCTCTTGGTGTAAGTGGCATCCGCAGGCAGTTATTATGATTTGATGGGTGCTTCTTCATAGTCCTCGGAGGGTGGCTCCGCCCCCCTTGGTGCCCGACGGCATTGTTCGGGATGGTTGCTAAACTGGAGAGCTAGGACTCGGCTCCGGCTCGGGGTGCTCGATCTCCACAGGGCTCGACCTGGCATAGGAGGGCTGGGCTCGACTGCAGTCCAGTGGGCTCGACCTCAGAAGGGCTTGACCCGACGAAGGAAGGCTCAACTTTTGCTTAAAGGGCTCAGCCTCGGAGGGGCTCGACCTGGTAGAGGATGGCTGGGCTCGACTTTGATCCAGGGGACTCATCCTCGAAGGGGCTCAATCTAGCGGAGGAGGTCAGCATGCGGCTCCAGCCCAGAGGGCTCAGCCTCGGAGGGGCTCAATTTGGTGAAGGAGGTCACTCGGTTCTGGCCTAGGTGCCCCGGGCCTGCGGGTACAGACTTGGTGGAGGATGGTGCTCGACTTCGATGGACCAAGGGAGCTTATCTCGACAAAGGAGTTCGAGATGGAGTGTCCACCGTGGCAGCCTTTCTGACATGGCTTCTGATAGGGGTCACATGTCAGCTTTCTGCCATATCATTTGCCCCCCACTCCCGAGTCTCGTTGGTGCGGGGCGCTCGGGGCGAAGGGAGTAATTGGAGTGCTGACATGGAAAGGCTAGAATCTAGTGCATTGATGGCCACGATCGCCGGTGCTTCGGGGAGTGATTTCTTCAACCTATCTGGGAGAGCCACGTGGACACGTCCAAGGAGTAGTTATTACGGGCACAGAATTCAGAGCGGCCATAATTAAAGCCAGATGCTAGCCCTACCGATTGTCGACACGTGGTGCGGATCTGATGATGGGGAGCTATAATGGTGTGGTCAGATGCCAGTCACTTCGAAAGGAAAAGTGACTTCTCTCGAAATGTATCTCCTTTCAAGTCCTGCATGCCCGCCTTCGTACTGAGGCTCTTTCTTCATTCTCCTAGCCATTTTTATCTCCCAAAGGTCACAGTAGGTTAGTCTCTCTTGTCCTTGCCTTGGTTGGGTAGGATCTTCTTTCTTAGGGCTAGGTTCATCCTCGGATCTTCTTTCTTAGGGCTAGGCTCTTCTCTTCCCGTTTCTTGACCTCCATATCTTGCTCAGACCGAACTTCCATCCCACCACTAACCAGGGTGAGGCCGGGCCTTCTAGACCGAGGTCGCCTTCTTCTTCTTCCGACGAGGAGGAGGATGTGGCATGCTTCGAGGTTAGCTGAAGGCCCACTCCCGAGGGAATAGAGATTAGGGAACTCGCATCTTCTACCCCACCTCATCATCTTCTTCTTCCCACTTCTGCACCTGCTCCCGAACCTGCTCAGTCAATAGGTCCTGGGGGGATCGCTTTGATGATCACTGCCATGGAACTTGCGACCATCCGGGACACCTATGGTATCCCGGATGGTGTCCGACTCTCGATCCCTCGACCGGGGGAGCGGTCACCTCTAGTGGCCCGCATCGGATAGCCTTCTATGATGAAGTCTTCTCGGGTGGCCTCCGATTCCCATTCCATCCATTCTTCTTCTCTGTCTTGAAACATTACCGCCTTGTTCCTGCCTAACTCATCCAGAACTCCATCAAGATGATTTTTTCCTTCATTGTCTTGTGCCACTTCCATGGGATTGTTGCCCATTTCTCCTTGTTCAGGGCCTTTTTCACCCAAAAATGCCACCTCACCGAGGAGGGGTGTGATAGAAATGTGCCCTAAGAGCCAATCATTATGAGGGCCTTTTTGTAAACTTCCAACTCATGTATGACATATTTTCATATTAATAAAGGCATGTGATTCATCATATACTGCTATATCATGTTTCTGATGATTATGATGAACCCCATAGAATAGGACAATGGAATTAGGATTATGATAAAATAACAGCGAGACCTAATTCCTATAAACCTTAATCTAGAATGTTTCTAGTCGTTGGAACATCGATTCGGGGATCGATGAATCCGGAAAGACTAGCTTATCCTATGTATGCTCAGTTGATGAGGGTGGTTGATCTCATAACCACTTGTGTAGAGACACTAATACAAGGATAAGGGTGCTCATTAGAGTATGAGTACACTGGAACTGATCCGCATCGGGACTATCTTATGGAAGTCTTACTACTTGTCAAAAGATAGATCCCAGAGTAGAAGTTATGCATGTGATCTTTAGACCTGAGGTCACCATGGTTCCTTGTGCACACTAAGCCATACTTTGGTTCATACTCATTCATGGCATTGCAACATGTACGAGATGTTCTGCATATGGTGGAAGGTATACGAAGGTTGTGAGTGGACCAACAAGGAATCGATCATTCCTAGTAAGAGGAATTGTTATCCCATGCAATCTCTTCGATGAGAGACTCAAGGAGCCTTTGATAAAAGCAGGATGAGATTAGTGGAATCTAATAAGTCATCAGCTGAGTCCTCATGATCGAGCTGAGATTCGATATGATTAAGTGTTAGGGTTTGACATCTATCCATTCCTATCACTTAATCGGGATAATGGGAGATCGAAAGATTGAATTATACGGTAACTTACGACTGAAGGGTATTTTTATATTTTCCACCAAATTTCTCATCTACCGGATAGGCATGACACATTGCTAGACGTCAATCTTGTCTTGTAGGTTTTCATGAACCAATTGATTTTGTTTCATGAGTCAATTTGATGTGTGATTCGAATTGGACAATTAGGTGAGCTAATTTGTCCTAATTAGGTCAATCAGGTTCGATTGGAACTAATCGACTCAAACCTAAACCTACTGCTGGCTAGATGTGGAACCCAATGGGTCACACACAATAGAGACTTGTCCAAGTAAGTCATTCATGATTTAATTAGGGTCATAGGATCCTAATTGGTTAGCCGGATTACATACTAGCATATGTAGGCTAACCTAATTCCTAACCCAATTGGATTGGATTCGGTTGCTTGCTAATTGGGCTAACCTAATTATGAAAAACCTAAATTAGGTTGAGTCCTAAGTAGGGCTAGCCAAATCAGAGCTTGATCTAATTTTTATTTGGATTTTTGGGCATGTTAGGCGCCATATATGAAGAGTCCCAATGGCATGGGACTCTTGGTACCTAAATAACACCTTAACTTCAAAAAGACACAGAAGAAGCTACAGACCTCTGATTTAAAAATAAATTATATGGTCAGAAAGCTTATTTAATGCTCTTTCCAGTGACACTCATATTGCATATATTTCACTGATCAATATATGCTGCTTTGGGTGGAGAGAGAAGTGGGAAAGGAAAGTGGCACCCTTTTGGCGCACCCGGGAGAAGTATGGCGCGCGCAGAAGGACTAAGAGTCCTTCTGCAGATGAAACTCTAGAAGCTTCATCAAAGTGGTTCCTCTTCACTTTATCCCCACACCTCTTGGAGTGGATTGACCGGTCAAAGAAGTGGAATGATGCAGAACGAAAACTCTGATGCCAAAAATGATGCAGAACGGATATGTGGAATGTGGAAGCAAATTAAAATTAATATATATATTTTTATATATTTTCAGAAGTTAGCTTTGACTCAAAGGAAAGATAAACTAATGTTGAAAGAAACTAAGAAATGACAGAAAGCACAATTAAAAGGAGTAGATTATCAGAGTAACTCAGAAGTAGGATCGCTGGGGATTGAGAAACCCCCAGATCTAGGGTTTGCTCTGAGTTTCAATGAAACATACAAAGTGAGAAGGGAATGTTCTTGTTACCTAGCAGTGATATCTCTCCATTTGGTTGAAAAAGACTCTCTCGAGCAGATTATTGGATCCCGGGAGTCAAGGTATCTTCGCAATGGATCCTCGGATAATGGTCCTTGGCAAAGTTGGCCTCTTCTTGAACCCTGGATCCTGGAGAGAAGAAGAACAAGGTTAGGAATAAGAGACTCAGGGAAGAGAGTTACCTGAGTAGAAGAAAGGATGGGATCTGAAGGTCTTCAGCTGATCTGGAACTCCTAGGATGCGGATTTGGGACTTCTTCTCCTGGATCTGCTGGATGGACTCTGAAGCAGTGGTAGCTGACTTGAAGATGGCTGGACTGGGGTCCTCATGGTCGGTCACCCTTTGGAAGAAGAGCCTTGGAGATGGTGTAGAGGCTAGTGTTTAGTGGTGGTGGAGTAGAGATGGGTGGACTAAGCTAGGGTTTTGGGGTTGGAGATCTCACACCTCCTCAAGGTTCCTAGAGAACCCGGATTCACTCTCTCATGGAGCTCAACACTTGAATACAAGTGCAGAAGAGAGGAACACAAAGTTGCTCACAAAGAAATTGATTTCATTCATCATTATATTAAAACTTACAAGAGGGGTCTATTTTATAGACCTTTACAAGAAATCAAGTTTTTACATCTTCCCATGTGGGACTAATGGGATGGACTCTCAAATTAGGCATGAAGAATCAAATCCTCCTCATAATGGCCGGCCAAAAGCTTCCTTAAATGTTGATTGGTGGATCCAAAAGGCAAGAAGATGGTGCCTCCTAGCCTTGCTCTTCAAGACAAGCATTTTTCCTTCCATGCTTGGTTTTATTTGGAAGTATTTGGGCGCCTCCTAGTCTTGCTCCCCAAGTGTTGCTCCTTTCTTTTCATAGCTTGACTCTTATGGAAATTATTTTGGGCGCCCCCTTGTATTGAGGATCCTAGATTGATCTCTCCTTAAGTGGCGCATGAAAGAAGGGACATGCTTTCTTGTGGTGTGGGGACCAAGGCACACTGGGTAAGGGATGTGGTGCCTCATGGGCAAGAGATATGGCGCCTCTTGTCTTGGGTCTTCAAATAGCCCTCTTGACTTTGACCATGACTCAAACAATTGACAGACTGAGTCAACATGACTCAATTGAATTGAAATGCAAAGGTCCCAAAAGGACTACAGACTCAAAAATAAAAATACAACCTCACGTTGACCAGGTCAACTTTATTACAAAACTTGAAACCCTAATTATCTAGGGCAAGGTCAATCAGAGATCCGAATGGAACCCTGAAGTCTTCGTCTGATCCTGGTGCCCGCCATGGAAGGGGCGGCGTGAAAGCAGAAAGAAATATTGGCGTACAGATGAAGAGTCGCTTCTCTTCATCATGCATGCATTATTCTGAGACAGAGTCCTTCTGCCCTTAGGAGTCTGCCTATTCCACGCTCTTCAAGATTGACAGAATGCCTCCTTCCATTCTTCATAATCGGTATATGCCACATGGCATATGGGGAACTGCTCTGGAAAGGGAAAGAACATCAAATAAGACTCTTGAAGCATGAAGAGCCTTATCAGACATGAAGAGTCATATCTGATAAGGAGTCTCGGGATGCTTTTCACGCCCCATCTGAATCTATATAAAGGGGGTATGGTGAAATGAGACTTAAGATTTTTGGTCATCAGAAACAGAAGTCCATTTTCCCGAGAGTTATCTGAGTGCCTCTTTCTGTTGACTCCCTCCCTCCTTCTTTTAAGACAAGGTCTTATCTTTTAGGACAAGGCTTTGTTTTAGGACATAAGCCTAAGGGGTCCAAGGGGAGGGTTGTCCTAAAGCATCCCGATTACATACTAGCATATGTAGGCTAACCTAATTCCTAACCCAATTGGATTGGATTCGGTTGCTTGCTAATTGGGCTAACCTAATTATGAAAAACCTAAATTAGGTTGAGTCCTAAGTGGGGCTAGCCAAATCAGAGCTTGATTTGATTTTTATTTGGATTTTTGGGCATGTTAGGCGCCATATATGAAGAGTCCCAATGGCATGGGACTCTTGGTACCTAAATAACACCTTAACTTCAAAAAGACACAGAAGGAGCTACAGACCTCTGATTTAAAAATAAATTATATGGTCAGAAAGCTTATTTAATGCTCTTTCCAGTGACACCCATATTGCATATATTTTACTGATCAATATATTCTGCTTTGGGGGGAGAGAGAAGTGGGAAAGGAAAGTGGCACCCTTTTGGTGCACCCAGGATAAGTATGGTGCGCGCAGAAGGACTAAGAGTCCTTCTGCAGATGAAACTCTAGAAGCTTCATCAAAGTGGTTCCTCTTCACTTTATCCCCACACCTCTTGGAGTGGATTGACCGGTCAAAGAAGTGGAATGATGCAGAACGAAAACTTTGATGCCAAAAATGATGCAGAACGGATATGTGGAATATGGAAGCAAATTAAAATTAATGTATTTTTTTTTTATATATTTTCAGAAGTCAGCTTTGACTCAAAGGAAAGATAAACTAATGTTGAAAGAAACTAAGAAATGACAGAAAGCACAATTAAAAGGAGTGGATTATCAGAGTAACTCAGAAGTAGGATCGCTGGGGATTGAGAAACCCGAAGATCTAGGGTTTGCTCTGAGTTTCAATGAAACAGACAAAGTGAGAAGGGAATGTTCTTGTTACCTAGCAGTGATATCACTCTATTTGGTGGAAAAAGGCTCTCTCGAGCAGATTATTGGATCCCGGGAGTCAAGGTATCTTCGCAATGGATCCTCCGATAATGGTCCTTGGCAAAGTTGGCCTCTTCTTGAACCCTGGATCCTGGAGAGAAGAAGAACAAGATTAGGAACAAGAGACTCAGGGAAGAGAGTTACCAGAGAGAAGAAAGGATGGGATCTGAATGTCTTCAGCTGATCTGGAACTCCTAGGCAGCGGATTTGGGACTTCTTCTCCTGGATCTGCTGGATGGACTCTGAAGCAGTGGTAGCTGACTTGAAGATGGCTGGACTGGGGTCCTGATGGTCGGTCACCCTTTGGAAGAAGAGCCTTGGAGATGGTGTAGAGGCTAGGGTTTAGTGGTGGTGGAGTAGAGATGGGTGGACTAAGCTAGGGTTTTGGGTTTGGAGATCTCACACCTCCTCAAGGTTCCTAGGGAACCCGGATTCACTCTCTCACGGAGCTCAACACTTGAATACAAGTGCAGAAGAGAGAAACACAAAGTTGCTCACAAAGAAATTGATTTCATTCATCATTATATTAAAACTTACAAGAGGGGTCTATTTTATAGACCTTTACAAGAAATCAAGTTTTTACATCTTCCCATGTGGGACTAATGGAATGGACTCTCAAATTAGGCATGTAGAATCAAATCGTCCTCATAATGGCCGGCCAAAAGCTTCCTTAAATGTTGATTGGAGGCTCCAAAAGGCAAGAAGATGGCGCCTCCTAGCCTTGCTCTTCAAGACAAGCATTTTTCCTTCCATGCTTGGTTTTATTTGGAAGTATTTGGGCGCCTCCTAGTCTTGCTCCCCAAGTATTGCTCCTTTCTTTTCATAGCTTGACTCTTATGGAAATTGTTTTGGGCACCCCCTTGGATTGAGGATCCTAGATTGATCTCTCCTTAAGAGGTGCATGAATGAAGGGACATGCTTTCTTGTGGTGTGGGGACCAAGGCACACTGGGCAAGGGATGTGGTGCCTCATGGGCAAGAGATATGGAGCCTCTTGTCTTGGGTCTTCAAATAGCCCTCTTGACTTTGACCATGACTCAAACAAATGACAGAATGAGTCAATATGACTCAATTGAATTGAAATGCAAAGGTCCCAAAAGGACTACAGACTCAAAAATAAAAATACAACCTCACGTTGACCAGGTCAACTTTATTACAAAACTTGAAACCCTAATTATCTCGGGTAAGGTCAATCAGAGATCCGAATGGAACCCTGAAGTCTTTGTCTGATCCTGGTGCCCGCACCATGGAAGCGGCGGCGTGAAAGCAGAAAAAAATATTGGCGTGCAGATGAAGAGTCGCTTCTCTTCATCTGCGCATGCATTATTCTGAGGCAGAGTCCTTCTGCCCTTAGGAGTCTGCCTATTCCACTCTCTTCAAGATTGAAAGAACGCCTCCTTCCATTCTTCATAATCGGTATATGCCACATGGCATATGGGGAACTGCTCTGGAAAGGGAAAGAACATCAAATAAGACTCTTGAAGCATGAAGAGCCTTAACAGACATGAAGAGTCATATCTGATAAGGAGTCTCAGGATGCTTTTCACGCCCCATCTGAATCTATATAAAGGGGGTATGGTGAAATGAGACTTAAGATTTTTGGTCATCAGAAACAGAAGTCCATTTTCCCGAGAGTTATCTGAGTGCCTCTTTCTGTTGACTCCCTCCCTCCTTCTTTTAAGACAAGGTCTTATCTTTTAGGACAAGGCTTTGTTTTAGGACATAAGCCTAAGGGGTCCAAGGGGAGGGTTGTCCTAAAGCATCCCGATTACATACTAGCATATGTAGGCTAACCTAATTCCTAACCCAATTGGATTGGATTCGGTTGCTTGCTAATTGGGCTAACCTAATTATGAAAAACCTAAATTAGGTTGAGTCCTAAGTGGTGCTAGCCAAATCAGAGCTTGATCTGATTTTTATTTGGATTTTTGGGCATGTTAGGCGCCATATATGAAGAGTCCCAATGGCATGGGACTCTTGGTACCTAAATAACACCTTAACTTCAAAAAGACACAGAAGGAGCTACAGACCTCTGATTTAAAAATAAATTATATGGTCAGAAAGCTTATTTAATGATCTTTCCAGTGACACCCATATTGCATATATTTCACTGATCAATATATGCTGCTTTGGGTGGAGAGAGAAGTGGGAAAGGAAAGTGGCACCCTTTTGGCACACCCGGGAGAAGTATGGCGCACGCAGAAGGATTAAGAGTCCTTCTACAGATGAAACTCTAGAAGCTTCATCAAAGTGGTTCCTCTTCACTTTATCCCCACACCTCTTGGAGTGGATTGACCGGTCAAAGAAGTGGAATGATGCAGAATGAATCCTCTGATGCCAAAAATGATGCAGAACGGATATGTGGAATGTGGAAGCAAATTAAAATTAATGTATTTTTTTTATATATATTTTCAGAAGTTAGCTTTGACTCAAAGGAAAGATAAACTAATGTTGAAAGAAACTAAGAAATGATTGAAGGCACAATTAAAAGGAGTGGATTATCAGAGTAACTCAGAAGTAGGATCGCTGGGGATTGAGAAACCCCAAGATCTAGGGTTTGCTCTGAGTTTCAATGAAACAGACAAAGTGAGAAGGGAATGTTCTTGTTACCAAGCAGTGATATCTCTCCATTTGGTGGAAAAAGACTCTCTCGAGCAGATTATTGGATCCCGGGAGTCAAGGTATCTTCGCAATGGATCCTCCGATAATGGTCCTTGGCAAAGTTGGCCTCTTCTTGAACCTTGGATCCTGGAGAGAAGAAGAACAAGGTTAGGAACAAGAGACTCAGGGAAGAGAGTTACCAGAGTAGAAGAAAGGATGGGATCTGAAGGTCTTCAGCTGATCTGGAACTCCTAGGCTGCGGATTTGTGACTTCTTCTCCTGGATCTACTGGATGGACTCTGAAGCAGTGGTAGCTGACTTTAAGATGGCTGGACTGGGGTCCTGATGGTTGGTCACCCTTTGGAAGAAGAGCCTTGGAGATGGTGTAGAGGCTAGTGTTTAGTGGTGGTGGAGTAGAGATGGGTGGACTAAGCTAGGGTTTTAGGGTTGGAGATCTCACACCTCCTCAAGGTTCCTAGGGAACCCGGATTCACTCTCTCACAGAGCTCAACACTTGAATACAAGTGCAGAAGAGAGAAACACAAAGTTGCTCACAAAGAAATTGATTTCATTCATCATTATATTAAAACTTACAAGAGGGGTCTATTTTATAGACCTTTACAAGAAATCAAGTTTTTACATCTTCCCATGTGGGACTAATGGAATGGACTCTCAAATTAGGCATGTAGAATCAAATCCTCCTCATAATGGCCGGCCAAAAGCTTCCTTAAATGTTGATTGGTGGCTCCAAAAGGCAAGAAGATGGCGCCTCCTAGCCTTGCTCTTCAAGACAAGCATTTTTCCTTCCATGCTTGGTTTTATTTGGAAGTATTTGGGCGCCTCCTAGTCTTGCTCCCCAAGTGTTGCACCTTTCTTTTCATAGCTTGACTCTTATGGAAATTGTTTTGGGCGCCCCCTTGGATTGAGGATCCTAGATTGATCTCTCCTTAAGTGGCGCATGAAAGAAGGGACATGCTTTCTTGTGGTGTGGGGACCAAGGCACACTGGGCAAGGGATGTGGTGCCTCATGGGCAAGAGATATGGCGCCTCTTGTCTTGGGTCTTCAAATAGCCCTCTTGACTTTGACCATGACTCAAACAAATGACAGACTGAGTCAACATGACTCAATTGAATTGAAATGCAAAGGTCCCAAAAGGACTACAGACTCAAAAATAAAAATACAACCTCACGTTGACCAGGTCAACTTTATTACAAAACTTGAAATCCTAATTACCTCAGGCAAGGTCAATCAGAGATCCGAATGGAACCCTGAAGTCTTCGTCTGATCCTGGTGCCCGCACCATGGAAGGGGCGGCGTGAAAGCAGAAAGAAATATTGGCGTGCAAATGAAGAGTCGCTTCTCTTCATCTGCGCATGCATTATTCTGAGGCAGAGTCCTTCTGCCCTTAGGAGTCTGCCTATTCCACGCTCTTCAAGATTGAAAGAACGCCTCCTTCCATTCTTCATAATCGTTATATGCCACATGGCATATGGGTAACTGCTCTGGAAAGGGAAAGAACATCAAATAAGACTCTTGAAGCATGAAGAGCCTTATCAGACATGAAGAGTCATATCTGATAAGGAGTCTCGGGATGCTTTTCACGCCCCATCTGAATCTATATAAAGGGGGTATGGTGAAATGAGACTTAAGACTTTTGGTCATCAGAAACAGAAGTCCATTTTCCCGAGAGTTATCTGAGTGCCTCTTTCAGTTGACTCCCTCCCTCCTTTTAAGACAAGGTCTTATCTTTTAGGACAAGGCTTTGTTTTAGGACATAAGCCTAAGGGGTCCAAGGGGAGGGTTGTCCTAAAGCATCCCGATTACATACTAGCATATGTAGGCTAACCTAATTCCTAACCCAATTGGATTGGATTCGATTGCTTGCTAATTGGGCTAACCTAATTATGAAAAACCTAAATTAGGTTGAGTCCTAAGTGGTGCTAGCCAAATCAGAGCTTGATCTGATTTTTATTTGGAGTTTTGGGCATGTTAGGCGCCATATATGAAGAGTCCCAATGGCATGGGACTCTTGGTACCTAAATAACACCTTAACTTCAAAAAGACATAGAAGGAGCTACAGACCTCTGATTTAAAAATAAATTATATGGTCAGAAAGCTTATTTAATGCTCTTTCCAGTGACACCCATATTGCATATATTTCACTGATCAATATATGCTGCTTTGGGTGGAGAGAGAAGTGGGAAAGGAAAGTGGCACCCTTTTGGCACACCTGGGAGAAGTATGGCGCACGCAGAAGGATTAAGAGTCCTTCTACAGATGAAACTCTAGAAGCTTCATCAAAGTGGTTCCTCTTCACTTTATCCCCACACCTCTTGGAGTGGATTGACCGGTCAAAGAAGTGGAATGATGCAGAATGAATCCTCTGATGCCAAAAATGATGCAGAACGGATATGTGGAATATGGAAGCAAATAAAAATTAATGTATTTTTTTATATATATTTTCAGAAGTTAGCTTTGACTCAAAGGAAAGATAAACTAATATTGAAAGAAACTAAGAAATGACAGAAGGCACAATTAAAAGGAGTGGATTATCAGAGTAACTCAGAAGTAGGATCGCTGGGGATTGAGAAACCCCAAGATCTAGGGTTTGCTCTGAGTTTCAATGAAACAGACAAAGTGAGAAGGGAATGTTCTTGTTACCTAGCAGTGATATCTCTCCATTTGGTGGAAAAAGACTCTCTCGAGCAGATTATTGGATCCCGAGAGTCAAGGTATCTTCGCAATGGATCCTCCGATAATGGTCCTTGGCAAAGTTGGCCTCTTCTTGAACCCTGGATCCTGGAGAGAAGAAGAACAAGGTTAGGAACAAGAGACTCAGGGAAGAGAGTTACTAGAGTAGAAGAAAGGATGGGATCTGAAGGTCTTCAGCTGATCTGGAACTCCTAGGCTGCGGATTTGGGACTTCTTCTCCTGGATCTGCTGGATGGACTCTGAAGCAGTGGTAGCTGACTTTAAGATGGCTGGACTGGGGTCCTGATGGTCGGTCACCCTTTGGAAGAAGAGCCTTGGAGATGGTGTAGAGGCTAGGGTTTAGTGGTGGTGGAGTAGAGATGGGTGGGCTAAGCTAGGGTTTTAGGGTTGGAGATCTCACACCTCCTCAAGGTTCCTAAGGAACCCGGATTCACTCTCTCACAGAGCTCAACACTTGAATACAAGTGCAGAAGAGAGAAATACAAAGTTGCTCACAAAGAAATTGATTTCATTCATCATTATATTAAAACTTACAAGAGGGGTCTATTTTATAGACCTTTACAAGAAATCAAGTTTTTACATCTTCCCATGTGGGACTAATGGAATGGACTCTCAAATTAGGCATGTAGAATCAAATCCTCCTCATAATGGCCGGCCAAAAGCTTCCTTAAATGTTGATTGGTGGCTCCAAAAGGCAAGAAGATGGCGCCTCCTAGCCTTGCTCTTCAAGACAAGCATTTTTCCTTCCATGCTTGGTTTTATTTGGAAGTATTTGGGCGCCTCCTAGTCTTGCTCCCCAAGTGTTGCTCCTTTCTTTTCATAGCTTGACTCTTATGGAAATTGTTTTGGGCACCCCCTTGGATTGAGGATCCTAGATTGATCTCTCCTTAAGTGGCGCATGAAAGAAGGGACATGCTTTCTTGTGGTGTGGGGACCAAGGCACACTGGGCAAGGGATGTGGTGCCTCATGGGCAAGAGATATGGCGCCTCTTGTCTTGGGTCTTCAAATAGCCCTCTTGACTTTGACCATGACTCAAACAAATGACAGACTGAGTCAACATGACTCAATTGAATTGAAATGCAAAGGTCCCAAAAGGACTACAGACTCAAAAATAAAAATACAACCTCATGTTGACCAGGTCAACTTTATTACAAAACATGAAATCCTAATTATCTCAGGCAAGGTCAATCAGAGATCCGAATGGAACCCTGAAGTCTTCGTCTGATCCTGGTGCCCGCACCTTGGAAGGGGCGGCGTGAAAGCAGAAAGAAATATTGGCGTGCAGATGAAGAGTCGCTTCTCTTCATCTGCGCATGCATTATTCTGAGACAGAGTCCTTCTGCCCTTAGGAGTCTGCCTATTCCATGCTCTTCAAGATTGAAAGAACGCCTCCTTCCATTCTTCATAATCGGTATATGCCACATGGCATATGGGGAACTGCTCTGGAAAGGGAAAGAACATCAAATAAGACTCTTGAAGCATGAAGAGCCTTATCAGACATGAAGAGTCATATCTGATAAGGAGTCTCGGGATGCTTTTCACGCCCCATCTGAATCTATATAAAGGGGGTATGGTGAAATGAGACTTAAGATTTTTGGTCATCAGAAACAGAAGTCCATTTTCCCGAGAGTTATCTGAGTGCCTCTTTCTGTTGACTCCCTCCCTCCTTCTTTTAAGACAAGGTCTTATCTTTTAGGACAAGGCTTTGTTTTAGGACATAAGCCTAAGGGGTCCAAGGAAAGGGTTGTCCTAAAGCATCCCGATTACATACTAGCATATGTAGGCTAACCTAATTCCTAACCCAATTGGATTGGATTCGGTTGCTTGCTAATTGGGCTAACCTAATTATTAAAAACCTAAATTAGGTTGAGTCCTAAGTGGTGCTAGCCAAATCAGAGCTTGATCTGATTTTTATTTAGATTTTTGGGCATGTTAGGTGCCATATATGAAGAGTCCCAATGGCATGGGACTCTTGGTACCTAAATAACACCTTAAATTCAAAAAGACACAGAAGGAGCTACAGACCTCTGATTTAAAATTAAATTATATGGTCAGAAAGCTTATTTAATGCTCTTTCCAGTGACACCCATATTGCATATATTTCACTGATCAATATATGCTGCTTTGGGTGGAGAGAGAAGTGGGAAAGGAAAGTGGCACCCTTTTGGCACACCTGGGAGAAGTATGGCGCGCGCAGAAGGACTAAGAGTCCTTCTACAGATGAAACTCTAGAAGCTTCATCAAAGTGGTTCCTCTTCACTTTATCCCCACACCTCTTGGAGTGGATTGACCGGTCAAAGAAGTGGAATGATGCAGAATGAATCCTCTGATGCCAAAAATGATGCATAACGGATATGTGGAATGTGGAAGCAAATTAAAATTAATGTATTTTTTTTTTATATATTTTCAGAAGTTAGCTTTGACTCAAAGGAAAGATAAACTAATGTTGAAAGAAACTAAGAAATGACAGAAAGCACAATTAAAAGGAGTGGATTATCAGAGTAACTCAGATGTAGGATCGCTGGGGATTGAGAAACCCGAAGATCTAGGGTTTGCTCTGAGTTTCAATGAAACAGACAAAGTGAGAAGGGAATGTTCTTGTTACCTAGCAGTGATATCTCTCCATTTGGTGGAAAAAGACTCTCTCGAGCAGATTATTGGATCCCGGGAGTCAAGGTATCTTCGTAATGGATCCTCCGATAATGGTCCTTGGCAAAGTTGGCCTCTTCTTGAACCCTGGATCCTGGAGAGAAGAAGAACAAGGTTTGGAACAAGAGACTCAGGGAAAAGAGTTACCAGAGTAGAAGAAAGGATGGGATCTGAAGGTCTTCAGCTGATCTGGAACTCCTAGGCTGCAGATTTGGGACTTCTCCTCCTGGATCTGCTGGATGGACTCTGAAGCAGTGGTAGCTGAATTTAAGATGGCTGGACTAGGGTCCTGATGGTCGGTCACCCTTTGGAAGAAGAGCCTTGGAGATGGTGTAGAGGCTAGGGTTTAGTGGTGGTGGAGTAGAGATGGGTGGACTAAGCTAGGGTTTTGGGGTTGGAGATCTCACACCTCCTCAAGGTTCCTAGGGAACCCGGATTCACTCTCTCATAGAGCTCAACACTTGAATACAAGTGCAGAAGAGAGAAACACAAAGTTGCTCACAAAGAAATTAATTTCATTCATCATTATATTAAAACTTACAAGAGGGGTCTATTTTATAGACCTTTACAAGAAATCAAGTTTTTACATCTTCCCATGTGGGACTAATGGGATGGACTCTCAAATTAGGCATGTAGAATCAAGTCCTCCTCATAATGGCCGGCCAAAAGCTTCTTTAAATGTTGATTGGTGGCTCCAAAAGGCAAGAAGATGGCGCCTCCTAGCCTTGCTCTTCAAGACAAGCATTTTTCCTTCCATGCTTGGTTTTATTTGGAAGTATTTGGGCGCCTCCTAGTCTTGCTCCCCAAGTGTTGCTCCTTTCTTTTTATAGCTTGACTCTTATGGAAATTGTTTTGGGCGCCCCCTTGGATTGAGGATCCTAGATTGATCTCTCCTTAAGAGGCGCATGAAAGAAGGGACATGCTTTCTTGTGGTGTGGGGACCAAGGCACACTGGGCAAGGGATGTGGTGCCTCATGGGCAAGAGATATGGCGCCTCTTGTCTTGGGTCTTCAAATAGCCCTCTTGACTTTGACCATGACTCAAACAAATGATAGACTGAGTCAACATGACACAATTGAATTGAAATGCAAAGGTCCCAAAAGGACTACAGACTCAAAAATAAGAATACAACCTCACGTTGACCAGGTCAACTTTATTACAAAACTTGAAACCCTAATTATCTCGGGCAAGGTCAATCAGAGATCCGAATGGAACCTTGAAGTCTTCTTCTGATCCTGGTGCCCGCACCATGGAAGGGGCGGCGTGAAAGCAGAAAGAAATATTGGCGTGCAGATGAAGAGTCGCTTCTCTTCATCTGCGCATGCATTATTTTGAGGCAGAGTCCTTCTGCCCTTAGGAGTCTGCCTATTCCATGCTCTTCAAGATTGAAAGAACACCTCCTTCCATTCTTCATAATCGGTATATGCCACATGGCATATGGGGAACTACTCTGGAAAGGGAAAGAACATCAAATAAGACTCTTGAAGCATGAAGAGCCTTATCAGACATGAAGAGTCATATCTGATAAGGAGTCTCGGGATGCTTTTCATGCCCCATCTGAATCTATATAAAGGGGGTATGGTGAAATGAGACTTAAGATTTTTGGTCATCAGAAACAGAAGTCCATTTTCCCGAGAGTTATCTGAGTGCCTCTTTCTGTTGACTCCCTCCCTCCTTCTTTTAAGACAAGACTTGTCTTGTTAAGACAAGGTCTTATCTTTTAGGACAAGGCTTTGTTTTAGGACATAAGCCTAAGGTGTCCAAGGGGAGGGTTGTCCTAAATCTAAGAGTTCCTTAGAAGAGTGTCTAGAGAGCCTTACAGTAGGACAGGGTGTCCTATAGTGGTCAAAGATCCAAAGGCTGTCCTAAGAGTCCCATTGTAGCAAGCAACCCCGGTAGGGATTCTTCCTTGGTTCAAGTCTCGTGTGGATCACCATTGGAGGGCTTGCACTTGTGAGCCTCATGGAGAGGATTGGATTTAGCGATCCAGGTATGTTAATTGACTTTATTTTATGAGTCATTAGTTGTAATTGTACAAGGGGTTCCTGGGAATTAGGGTTTTCTATACATGTTATACATGTTATGGTATCATGCTATGAAATTTTATTTTGAAAGTCAATTCTGCATGCTGCATGATCCTCGTGACCCTGGGAGAATTCCCATCAGTGGTATCAGAGCCCACCTTGTAGCATACCAATTATGAATTTATTTGAAGTTTGATGAAATTTCATTATTGGGCCGACCCGAACCCTGTCTAGTCGACCCGGCCAAATTCATATGCATGATTTCTTGTTTCTTTATGAAATGGCATGATAATGCAATTATATGAAATTTTACATATTAGGATAATATGTTTAATTTTAGTTTTTATGAAATGCATGATATTATGTCAAGTATGAAATTATGCATGTTTGTTTTACCCTAGTAACTGCTTTGGATTGGGTTAGTCATCATGGCCGTCCGGTCATAGGAGCCAAGAAGGTTTAAAGGCCCTCTCCTCCCATTCAATGGGTCTCCTATGGCATGTAGGGGTGCCGCTATGGCCATATGCCATGAACAAGTGAGGTGAACGGGATATTGAAATATCAAGCCATGTTTTGCATATTAGGGTAATATGCTTGTTGTCATATAATGCTATTCATATTAGGGTAATATGCTTGATGACATGAAATTTTATGCATATGCTAGAGTGATATGCATTGTGTTTGTTATAAACTTGGTTATCATGTTCAATGTTTATACTTATAGTAATAAACATTATTATCATGATAGTATTTAGCATGTGTTTTGAGACCATCAAAGCCCTTATCAAAAACAATATTTAGTCATAGTATAAAACTTAGTCAAGATGCAAAACTAGTTAGAGTTTGATCAGCCAATTGTTGTCTAGGCAAGTGGTTCTGGGAAGGTAAAGGGAATGAGGTTTATAATTGGTTCCATTGTCTAACCTGGACAATCTAATTGGTGTCTAAGAAAAGCAACGGGGGGGCCCCCTCACCCCTCCCACTTACCTGGCCAATTCGGTCATATCTAAATCTTAATTTGGTAATGCTAATTGGTTAAGTATACTATAAAGTTGCCTTCCTTCATGCTAAGCCAAATTTATGTCAAAGCTATAGTAGGTTTGTTGTGTACACACAAGGCCTACTCTAGGGTTTGATATAAGAATTGTCTTGGTGCACTTAGTGCTTTTAGCATGGTTGGATATGTTGCTTTGTTGTGTACACACAAGGGCAACATAATTTAATCATGGCTATATGGAAATGAAGGGTCTAACTAATCTAAGACTTTATAGTTTGTTGTGTACACACAAGGCCATAAGTGTCTTAGAGGAAAAGATAATTGTTGAGAATTGCATGGGTTGCAATTGGAAAGGTTGTCCTACCTTTGAACTCTTGTGTGTTTGTTGTGTACACACAAGGCACTCATGAGGAATAAGGATCTCAACCCCACTAGGAAACCAGGAAGGTTTCTCGCTTACCATAGTTGAGGGTTATGGTATTTAAAGAAAATAAGACATAATTAGATATAAAGTCCTTATCTAATTATGAATGTCATAATTGAGTGGTCTGCTAATATTGTTCTTTAATTAAATGTAGGACATTTATTTTAATGGCTTCAAACTTATCACTGAAAGGCATCTTTGATGCCAACAAGTTAACCGGTCCAAACTATGTGGATTGGTTGAGGAAGAAGGCTGATGGAGCCTGTTTCCATTGCAGCATGTTTGGGCATTGGAAGAAGGATTGCAAGACTTGTCTTGCAAATGTGAAGCTAGATGCAAGTGGTGCATCTAGAGGTTTGTACATGATACAAACCAATTTATCATTGAGTAATACCATTTCTAATTCATGGGTATTGGATACCGCATGAGGATCTCACATATGCAATTCATTGCATGGACTCCAAAAAATTAGAAATATAAAGAAAGGTGACTTCAAATTATATGGGACAAGTTGAGAACCCATATATGCTGAAGCTATGGGCACCTATATTCTGTTATTACCTTCAAGTAATATTATAAAGTTGGAAGAATGCTACTATGTGCCAAATATTATAAGAAACATTATTTCTATACCCTTGTTATTACAATAGGGATATGAAATAAATGTAAAGAGCACTGGTTGCTCTATTCTTCAAAATAATACAATATTTGGGCATGGTAGTTTTGTTAATGGTCTTCTAACTTTGGAACTCAATGATAAAATTTTTCTTATTGATGATAAGAAGAGAAAAAGAGATAATGACAATGTCACGTACCTCTGGCACTATCGATTGGATCATATCAGTGAGTTAAGGATAAACAAGTTAGTCAAAGATAATTACTTTGACTCTGATGATTTCCAATCATTAGGAACTTGTGAATCTTGTCTCAAAGGAAAAATGACCAAGTCTCCATTCACTGGACATGGAGATAGGGCAACTGAATTGTTAGGTCTAGTACATACTGATGTATGTGGACCTATGTCGACTCAGGCTAGAGGAGGATATTCTTATTTCATCACTTTTATTGATGATTTATCAAGGTACGGTCATGTGTATCTAATACAAGTTTGAAGCCTTTGATAAGTTTAAAGAATATCAAAGTATGGTTGAAAAACAAACTGGACTTAGTATTAAAGCTCTTCGGTCTGATCGAGGAGGGGAATACTTCTCTAGTGAGTTTCTAACCCATCTAAAGGACAAAGGCATTATTTTTGAATGGACCCCTCCTTATACATCCCAGTTAAATGGAGTGGCAGAAAGGAGAAATCGCACCTTGTTGGACATGGTGAGGTTCATGATGAGCTTCACAGATCTTTTCATTTCCTTCTAGGGACATGTCCTACATACTGCTACATACATATTAAATAAGGTTCCATCTAAATCAGTGAATAGCACTCCATATGAATTAGGGAATGGCAAAAGACCAAATCTTAAGTATTTGAAGATTTGGGGTTGCCATGCTTATGTCAAGAATACCTTTGGACATAAGCTAAGTGCAAGGACTGATAAATGTAGGTTTGTTGGTTATTCAAAAGAGGGTGTTGGATACCTCTTTTATAATGTTGCTGAGCAAAAGATAATTGTCAGTAGGCATGCTACATTCTTGGAACAAGAATTTATCCAAGAAGAATGTAGTGATTCTTCACTAGAGTTATGTGAAGAATAGAACGAATAAATCAATTCGCCTTCAAGTAAAATTCCTCAACCAGAGGTTCTTATGGATCAAGAATAACCACAATACACACCTCCTCTCCGAAGGTCAGAGAGGGTGCGGGAAGCACCTCTCAGATATGGCTTTGTCATTAGGGATGACAATGAAGCCTGTATCATACTGGATGATGATCCTGTGACCTATTTGGAAGCTGTCGAGAGTAGAGACTTCGACAAGTGGCTTGGTGCCATGAAATCTGAAATGGACTCCATGTATTCCAATCAGGTTTGGACTTTGGTAGATCCACCTGAAGGAATTAACCCAATAGGGTGTAAATGGGTCTACAAGAAGAAGATTGGAGTAGATGGTCAAGTTGAGACCTACAAGGTTAGACTGGTAGAAAAAGGTTTCAAACAAAGACATGGTGTAGACTATGATGAAACCCTTTCTCCAGTAGCTATGCTCAAGTCCATTCGGATACTGCTTGCCATAGCAGCATACCATGACTGTGAGATCTGGCATATGGATGTAAAGATTGCTTTCCTCAATGAAAACCTTGAGGAAGAAGTCTATATGTCACAGCCAGAGGGTTTTGTCTCAAGTGGGAGACCAAATCAGGTATGCAAATTAAAGAAGTCCATTTATGGACTTAGGCGAGCGTCGAGGAGTCGGAACATCCATTTTAATGAAACAATCAAAGCATTTGGTTTTGTCAAAAATGTGGATGAACCATGTGTGTATAAGAAGACAAGTGGGAGTGCAATTGTTTTCTTGGTTTTGTATATGGACGATATACTGATCATTAGGAATGATATCCCCATGTTGTAGTTGGTTAAAACTTGGCTATCATCGATGTTTTCCATGAAGGATTTGGGAGAAGCATCCTATATACTGGGTGTTGCCGATCTCACCATGGTGGCCTGTAGCTCTTGAGCTGGCATCGATCTTGGACTCTCTCACCTCGAGATTTCCAAGCTCCCGGATATGCAAAACAAAGTCAGAGACCCTGGCCGGGGGTTCCGGCGAGGGAACTCCGACGGTCAAGATAGAGAGCGGCGAGATGGAACAGATCCCCTAAGGCGGGTTCCCAAAGGATTCCCATGTTTAGAGGAGATGTAAACGAAAGAAGTGTGGGGAAGAGGGGAGTTGAAGCCCGGCTTCCTACACTGAGTTCATCAAGCTCACACCTGAGGACTTCTTGAGGCCTCCCAGGATCGTTCTCTTAGTGTTTTCTCCCTTTTTCGACTTACCTCTCCCATTTTTACCATCCCTTTTATACCATCGAACTGCCTCAAGCTCACCTTCCTTTCAGGGGGCTCCCTCCGACCTCTAGACCCTCTCCTCCCCCATCTTCTTCGGGTCTGAGAGCTAAGTGGCCAGACCGCCTCGTCCGTCATGTGTCAAGAAGGGGGAAAGACTGGCGAGGTTTTGGAACGAGTGCGGGAGCTCTCCTTTCAAGGCGTTAACGATGGGCTTCCAGTCATTTCAGGCTTTTGTCTGCAAAGATACCATTTCTCGGTTACGGGGCCCTGTCTGACTGGTGTAAACGAGGTTTTGCATTGTTGGGATCCCGTGCAACGCAGCGGAAGGGTAATTTCAAAAATTGAAATTAAATATGCACCAAAAATCTTAAACCAGGAACTCCTTAATAATACTAGAATATATGAAGACAAACATTTCTATGCAAATTGAATTAGAATACCAACCTGTAATCGCTAATTCCAATTTATGAAGACTTAAAACTTGAATATCAACGGGCTATTTGAATTCACCAGGCGTCCAAGTGTCCGCCCTCCGATGGTGATCCACACAGAGCAATGACCAAGAACACTATCTTCTTGTCCAATAGTTCCTCATATTGAGTTCTTCTTCTAGAACTCAATCTTTAGGATTATAGCTGGAATTCTTCCACACAAGAGGTTGCTCCCTTTTTTTTTTTCTTTTATCTCTTCTCCTCCTTCCGCTAAGACCTTGACCCTCTAAGACACTCTTGCCTTAAAGATAAGACTTTGTTCTAAGGGGATTTAGGCTTGACTTAAATTGGAGGAGAAATTAAGACAAGAATGTCTTAATGTAAGAAAGAAAGGAAAGAACAAAAATAGAACTCTTTCTTTCCTTTACCATCGGAGACTTTCGCTCTTGTTCTTGTTAAGTAGCAGAGTTTCGACAGAGGTGTACTCTATAAAGGAAACAATGCAAAAACAAGAAAAGGGAGAAAGAGTCTTTAGGAGAGGAAGAAGAATAAAAATACAATTTTTTATTTAGAATTCCCGAAGTTTTGATTTCCATTCCTTTATATAGTTTTCAGAGAGGCGCCCTCACAACTCTCCGTAAACATTTTTCTCACGCCCTTTTCCTTCTTCTCACGCCCTTTCCTTCTTCTCACGCCCTTTCCTTCTTCTCATGCCCTTCTCTTCTTTCTCACGGCCTTCTGGATTAATTCTCACGGCATTCCAGATTAATTCTCATGGCTTTTCTCAAAGGAAGAAGTCGCGACGATTAGGAGAAAGAAGTCGCGAAACTTGAATCTCCGAAGAGATACAATTTCGCGCACCCGGGAAGAAACAACGCTTTCTTTCTTTCTTAAAACCCCACCACCCGTTAGATTACAATCCAAGGGATGACAAGTGAGGCACTAAAAATGAGAAAGAATGCTGCCCCATCTTAATTCATCGGAGAATTAAGTGGGCGCGCCAAGAGTCCATACGCCCATGGACTCCTCCATATGGCGCGCCAAGAGTCCATAAGCGCATGGACTCTTGGTGTTTTTAGCGTGCAAGGGCTAAGGGGCAGGTGGTATGTTAGCCTAAGTAATTGGTTAGCCAATTGGGTTAGCCATAATCCCTAAAACCTCAATTAGGGTCTAATTAGATCCAATCAGAACCCAAATTGAATCAATTCGGAACCCTAATTCGAATCCAATTCAAATAGAAGTTCGGATTTGCAACACTTGCTAGAGTGTCTTCATGTAAATGACTCTTGATCAATTCTCTTAAGTGTGTGACCCATTGGGTTCCATATCTAGCCAGCAGTGGGTTCGAATACAAGTTGACCTAATTTGATTAGAACTCTTTCTAATCGATTTAGGTCAAATCGGGCTTACCCGATTTTGATCAATTAGGACTCTTCCTAATAAATGATCATTAAATTTGATCAACCCACAAGACAAGATTGACATCTAGCAACGTGTCATGTCTACCCGGAAGATATGGAAATTCTGGTGAAATACCAAAACTACCCTTCAGTAGAAAGTTACCGTACAATTAAATCCTTCGATCAGCCTGCACCCAAAATATAATTATGGATATGGATATATGTCAAATCCAATATTATATTTGTTTCTAGCTCAATTTTATATTGATGATTCAGTTATCTTGATATTAGAAACCATCTCTAATATCTTTACTTTGATCAAAGATTCCCTGAATCATCATCCGATTGATAACTAGCTGGATGCAATCTCCTCTTACTAAGAGTGATCGATTCCTTGTTGACCTACTCATTACCTTCATATACAATTCACCATTCCTAGTAACAATCTTGTGCATGACTCAATGTCATGAATAGGATTGAACCAAAGGATGGGTTCATGTACATAAGGTACTTATGGCAGTCTCAGGTCAAAGGATTACTTGTACCACTCCCACTATGAGAACCTTCTATTGACATGTAGCTAAGACTCCATTAGATGTTCTCAAGTTGGATCATATCAGTGAACTCATTCTCTAATAAGCACCTACATCCTAGTATTAGTGTCATACACAAGTGACTGTGAGAGCAGTCACCCTCTCCAGTATACATGGGATGTGCTAGTCTTACCGGAAAAATCCTGATCCCCTACTCAGGGTTCCTTTGAATAGGAATATTTTAGATTAAGCTTTTAAGACTTTAGGTCTCACTGGTATGATCTCATCATAACCCTAAAATCATAGCCCTAATCTATGGGGTTTATCATATAATAATAAACACAGCATATGATGAAAAATAATGCTTTTATTAGAATATTGTCAATTACAATGGTTTGGGAGATACAACATAGATTGGCTTGTAGGGCATATCCCTTTCAATCTCCCACTTGCACTAAAGCCAATTGCCTTTAAATCTTAATCCCATACTCTCGAGGTGGCGATCAAACTCTCGCTATGGTAGAGCCTTAGTGAACGGGTCTGCTACGTTGTTCTTTGTATCAACTCTATTTATGTAGACATCTTGTCTTTCTACTATTTCTCGGACGAGATGGAAGCATCTCAGAATGTGCTTGGACTTATGATGAGCTCTTGGTTCCTTAGCTTGAGCAACAGCTCCAGTGTTGTCACAGTAAAGTGGCACTGGTTTTTCAATCTCAGGAACAACACCCAACTCTGTGATGAACTTCTTCATCCAGACTGCTTCCTTGGCGGCTTCACTGACAGCTACGTATTCTGTCTCTGTGGTTGAGTCAGCTACAGTCTGCTGCTTGGTACTCTTCCAACTCACTGCTCCACCATTTAGGGTAAAAACATATCCCGAAATGGATTTGCTATCATCAGGGTCTGATTGAAAACTAGAATCAGAATAAGCTTCTAGTTTAAGATCAGAACCACCATAAACCAAAAAAAATATCCTTAGTCCTTCTCAGTACTTAAGAATATTTTTAACTGCTTTCCAATGATCCTCTCCTGAATCAGCCTGAAACCTATTGACAATGCCTAAAGCATATGCCACATCAGGTCTGGTACATAACATGGCATACATTATGGACCCTATTGCCGAAGCATAAGGTATAGAATTCATTCTATTTCTTTCTTCAAGTGTCTTAGGAGACATCCTTTTGGAAAGATGTATGCCTTGACTCATAGGAAGATAACCTCTTTTACTTCCATCCATGCTGAATCTTTTCAGCACTAGGTTAATGTACCTAGACTGGGATAAACCTAGCATCCTCTTAGACCTATCTCTATAGATCTTAATACCTAGTATATAGGATGCTTCTTCCAAATCTTTCATGGAAAACTGGTTTGATAGCCAAACCTTGACTGATTGTAACATTGGGATATCATTCCCAATGAGGAGTATGTCATCTACATACAGAACTAAGAAGACTATGGCACTCCCACTAGTCTTCTTATAAACACAGGGTTCATCCACATTTTTGATAAAACCAAACCTTTTAATAGTTTCATCAAAACGGATGTTCCAACTCCTTGAAGCTTGCTTTAATTCATAAATAGATTTCTTTGGCTTGCATACTTGATTAGGTTTATTCTTTGAAATAAAACCTTCTGGCTGTAACATGTAGACTTCTTCCTCAAGGAAACCATTGAGGAATGTAGTCTTCACATCCATCTGCCAGATCTCATAATCGTGGTATGCTGCTATAGCAAGTAAAATCCGAATTGATTTGAGCATGGCAACAGGTGAGAATGTTTCATCATAATCAATTCCCTGTTTTTTTCTAAAACCTTTTGCCACTAATCTAGCTTTATAGGTTTCAACTTGGCCATCAGCCCCAATCTTTTTCTTATAGACCCATTTGCACCCAATAGGATTAACACCCTCTGGTGCATCAACCAAAGTCCATACTTGGTTGACATACATAGAATCTATCTCGGATTCCATGGCTTCTTGCCATCTATCTGAATCAGTACTCAAGATAGCTTCCGTATTGGTTAGAGGTTCATCATTTTGAATGACTTGGGCTTCATTATTTTCAATAATAAACCCATACCTCTCAGGTGCCCGTGACACTCTATCAGACCTACGGGGAGGAGTTTTGTGTTCTGGTTCTGATCCAACTATTGTTCTATTGATTGAGAATTGTCTATCTGTGTTTCTTGTACTTCTCCAAGTTCAATAGTTCTACCATTTCTCTTTTCTAAAATAAACTCTTTTTCTAGAAAAGTGGCATGTCTGCTGACAAAAATCTTTTGTTCAGTTGGGTGGTAAAACAGATATCCTCTACCCTCTCTAGGATATCCTACAAATAGATATTTATCCGCTCTAGGTTCCAACTTATGTCCAAAATTTCTTTTAACATAAGCTGGACATCCCCATACCTTAAAATATTTAAGATATGGTTTCTTTCCACTCCAAATTTCATATGGAGTACTAACAACAGATTTAGAAGGTACTTTGTTCAGAATGTTAACAGCAGTTTCTAGGGCATGACCCCAGAAGGAAATGGGTAAATTTGTGAAGCACATCATGGATCGTACCATATCTAATAAGGTACGATTCCTCCTTTCAGCTATACCATTTAGCTATGGTGTATAAGGAGGGGTCCATTCAGAAAGAATTCCATTAACTTTAAGATAGTCTAAAAACTCCGTGGATAAGTATTCTCCTCCTCGATCAAACCGAAGAACTTTAATACTTTTCCCGGTTTATTTTTCGACCATACTTTGATACTCCTTAAATTTATCAAAGGCTTCAAATTTATGTTTCATAAGATACACATATCCGAACCTAGATAAATCATCTGTAAAAGTGATAAAATATGAGTATCCACCTCTGGCCTGAGTTGTCATTGGACCACATACATCAGTATGTATAAGTCCTAATAACTCAGTTGACCTTTCTCCATGTCCAGTTAATGGAGTCTTGGTCATCTTACCCATGAGACATGATTTGCAAGTTCCTAATGATTCATACTCATAAGGATCAAGAAATTTTTTCTTGTATAACTTGCTTATCCTAGACTCATTAATATGACCAAGTCGATGATGCCAAAGTAAAGTATCATTAAAGTCTTCTCTTTTTCTTTTATTATTGACATGAAAAACACTATCATTGGAAGGAAGAGTTAAGAGCCCATTGCTAAATATGCCAGAACAAATAATTTTATTAGACAACATTATCGAGCAACCAGTGCTCGTTACATCCATTACATATCCTTGTTTTAATAACAAGGGAATAGATACAATATTTCTAATAATCTTAGGCATATAATAACAATTTTCTAACTCCAAGATCTTCTCTGAAGGTAACTTTAATATATAAGTCCCTACGGCTTCTGCTTGGATGATATCACCACTAGCACCGTAGAGATTGAAGTCACCTTCCTTCAAAACTTTAAGCTTGTGGAGGCCCTGCAAAGATTTGCATATATGGTAACCACAAGCGGTATCCAATACCCAAGTATTTGAAATAGATGAATTCAATGTCAATATAGCATGTATCTCATACATACCTTTTGGCACATCTGATACACCAGGCTTCACAGTTGCAAGGTAAGCCTTGCAATTCCTTTTCCAATGTCCTGCTTTGCCGCAAAAGAAATAGGTTGATTGTTTGGAGGCCTTCTTTCCTTTCTTATTCTTATTGATGCCACTCTTAGGGTTTAGCCTCCTATTAAAACACTTTTTGTCTGATTTCTTCTTATTGGTCTTATTAATAAGAAGAAGTGGAGCCTTTTCTTTCTTTATGTGGCTCTCCACTATTTTTAACATATTTAATAGCTCAGGCAAAGCAGTGTTCAGTTTGTTCATGTGATAATTCAAGACAAACTGAGAAAATGACTCCGGGAGTGATTGCAGGATTAAATCCTAATTCAACTCCCCATCCATGATAAAATTTAATTGACCCAATCTGGTGATCAAGTCAATTACCTTCAGAACATGATCCTGAATGGATGTTCCCTCTGTCATCCTAGCACGGAATAACTGCTTAGATAATTCATATCTAGCAGTTCTGCTATGTTCTCCATAAAGCTCTTTTAAATTGAGCATTATGGATTGAGTATCCATGCTTTCATGCTGTCTCTGTAACTCATTGGTCATAGAGGCTAGTATGATCACTTGACAGTGAGGGAGTCATTCTGCCACATTTTGTATGTGGCCATATCTTCCTCTGTGGCATCATCCCCTAGTGGATTAAGACTAGGGGTATCTAGAATATAAGAAAGTTTTTCTGAACTCAGCACAATCTTTAAATTTCTCAACCAGTCCACATATTTCGGACCAGTCAGTTTGTTGGTATCTAAGGTACTTCGCAGTGACAATGAAGATGCCATTTATCTATATTTAACAAAGAACAATACAGAAGCAAACAACCATGAAATGACTTACATAATTAAATTAGGTCTTCAATTTAATTATGTCTCCCACTATTTTATCAAAAATCATAGCCCTCACTATGATAATCGAGAAGAACCCTGATCGGTTTTTCTTAGTGAGATTGAGATCCTAATAACTTATAAAAGATCTTGCAGAAAACACAACAAATCTTTTATAAGCTCAAAGGTAGAAAACTCTTCTAATTATATCTCATATAATTCTCAAAAAGTAACTTGGCCTCTAGAACATTATTAGTCTTGCAGAAAACACAACAAACCATAATGTTCTAGTTAAGTCAAGACCCTTTCATTTCTATACAGTCAATACTCAAATATAATGCCCTTGCAGATAACACAACAAAGCATTATACTAAATATACTGTAAGCATCTCTATGCACCAGACTAGTATTATGTCAGTTACCATATTAGGTCTTGTAGATAACACAACAAACCTAATATGGTTCATAACATAATAATGATCTAGCATGAAGGAAGACCTAAATATAGTATTTTTTAACACTAAGCATGTTAGTCAAGATTTAAATTTAATCAAAACGGCCAGGCCAGTGGAAGAGATGTGGGAGTCCCCCCGTTGCTTTCCTAGACACCAATAAAAATTGGCCAGGTCAGTCAACGGAACCAATTAAAAACCACAATTCTCTTTACCTTCCCAGAACCACCTTTCTAGACACCGAATGATCAATTGTTCATCCTGACTAGTGATGCTTATCAGTTAAATATACTAAAACTTAATATAATCTTTAAGAGGAGGGATTTATAAACTGCCAGCACATCCTTATAAAATTTATCACAATCTACATATCATTCAAATATGTGCTAAGTGTGTCATCATACTAGGACAACCATTTACCACATAATGGATCCACCATTATGCCAGGGCAACCTTATTTCAGTATGATGACATAAAAACTAAACATATCTCTATAATAATTAGGGTTTGAGTGAAAGACCCTAACTAGTGGTATACATCAAAACATATATGCAATCAAAGATATGCTAAGTGTAGTAACATACAAAATATCATAAAATAGTCCTAATTAAGAACAATAATCTATCATCCTGTCCAATAGTATCCTATGCGAATTATTGTAATCGTCTAGAACATCCAATCCTTTGGGATATGAGCAATGACCAAGAACACTATCTTCTTGTCCAATAGTTCCTCGTATTGAGTTCTTCTTCTAGAACTCAATCCTTTGGATTATGGCTGGAATTCTTCCACACTTTTTTTTTTTTTTTCTTTTATCTCTTCTCCTCCTTCCACTAAGACCTTGACCCTCTAAGACACTCTTGCCTTAAAGGTAAGACTTTGTCCTAAGGGGATTTAGGCTTGTCTTAAATTGGAGGAGAAATTAAGACAAGAATGCCTTAATGTAAGAAAGAAAGGAAAGAACAAAAACAGAACTCTTTCTTTCCTTTACCGTCGGAGACTTTCGCTCTTGTTCTTGTTTAGTAGCAGAGTTTCGACAGAGGTGTACTCTGTAAAGGAAACAATGCAAAAACAAGAAAAAGGGAGAAAGAGTCTTTAGGAGAGGAAAAAGAATAAAAATACAATTTTTTATTTAGAATTCCCAAAGTTTTGATTTCCATTCCTTTATATAGTTTTCAGAGAGGCACCCTCACAACTCTCCATAAACATTCTTCTTACACCCTTTTCCTTCTTCTCATGCCCTTTCCTTCTTCACACGCCCTTCTCTTCTTTCTCACGGCCTTCTGGATTAATTCTCATAGCCTTCCAGATCAATTCTCATGGCTTTTCTCAAAGGAAGAAGTCGCGACGATTGGGAGAAAGAAGTCGCGAAACTTGAATCTCCAAAGAGATACGATTTCGCGCACCCGGGAAGAAACAATGCTTTCTTTCTTTCTTAAAACCCCACCACCCGTTAGATTACCATCCAAGTGATGACAAGTGAGGCGCTAAAAATGAGAAAGAATGCCGCCCCATCTTAATTCATCGGAGAATTAAGTGGGCGCGCCAAGAGTCCATGCGCCCATGGACTCCTCCATATGGCACGCCAAGAGTCCATAAGCGCATGGACTCTAGGTGTTTTTGGCGTGCAAGGGCTAAGGGGCGGGTGGTATGCTAGCCTAAGTAATTGGTTAGCCAATTGGGTTAGCCATAATCCCTAAAACCTCAATTAAGGTCTAATTAGATCCAATCAGAACCCAAATTGAATCAATTTGGAACCCTAATTCGAATCCAATTCGAATAGAAGTTAGAATTTGCAACACTTGCTAGAGTGTCTTCATGAAAATGACTCTTGATCAATTCTCTTAAGTGTGTGACCTATTGGGTTCCATATCTAGCCAGTAGTGGGTTCGAATACAAGTTGACCTAATTTGATTAGAACTCTTTCTAATCGATTTAGGTCAAATCGGGCTTACCCGATTTTGATCAATTAGGACTCTTCCTAATAAATGATCATTAAATTTGATCAACCCACAAGACAAGATTGACGTCTAGCAACGTGTCATGTCTACCTGGAAGATATGAAAATTTTGGTGAAATACCAAAACTACCCTTCAGTAGAAAGTTACCATATAATTAAATCCTTCGATCAGCCTGCATCCAAAATATAATTATGGATATGGATATATGTCAAATCCAATATTATATTTGTTTCTAGCTCAATCTTATATTGATGATTCAATTATCTTGATATTAGAAACCATCTCTAATATCTTTACTTTGATCAAAGATTCCCTGAATCATCATTCGATTGATAACTAGCTGGATGCAATCTCCTCTTACTAAGAGTGATCGATTCCTTGTAGACCTACTCATTACCTTCATATACAATTCACCATTCCCAGTATCAATCCTGTGCATGACTCAATGTCATGAATAGGATTGAACCAAAGGATGGGTTCATGTACATAAGGTACTTATGGTAGTCTCAGGTCAAAGGATTACTTGTACCACTCCCACTATGAGAACCTTCTATTGACATGTAGCTAAGACTCCATTAGATATTCTCAAGTTGGATCATATCAGTGAACTCATTCTCTAATGAGCACCCATATCCTAGTATTAGTGTCATACACAAGTAGCTATGAGAGCAGTCACCCTCTCCAGTATACATGGGATGTGCTAGTCTTACTGGAAAAACCCTGATCCCCTACTTAGGGTTCATTTGACCAGGAATATTTTAGATTAAGGTTTTAAGACTTTAGGTCTCACTGGTATGATCTCATCATAACCCTAAAATCATAGCCCTAATCTATGGGATCCGTCTCCGGAAGCCACCTGGCAGAGGAGCAAGGGGCCGGCTTGACCTCGGTTGAGGTGGACCCATCTCGGGGTGCCACCCGGTGAGGGAGAGAGGGGCCGCCAGCTTTGGTCGAGGTGGATCCCTCCTGGGTGGACACCAGGCGGAGCAGCAAAGAGGTGCTCAACTTCGATCGAGGTGGACCCATCTTCGGAAGCCACCTGGCGGAGGAGCAGGAGGGCCTGGCTCGACCTCGGTCGAGGTAGACCCATCTCGGGGAGCCACCTGGCGAGGGAGCGAGGGGCCGCCATCTTCGACCGAGGTGGACCCCTCCTGGGTGGACACCTGGCGGAGCGGCAGAGAGGTGCTCGACTTCGGCCGAGGTGGACCCATCTTCGGGTGCCACCTGGAGGAGGAGCAGAAGGGCCTCGCTCGACCTCGGCTAAGGTGGACTCGTCTCGGGGTGCCATTTGGCGAAGGAGCGAGGGGCCGCCAGCTTCGACCGAGGTGGACCCCTCCGGGGTGGACACCTGGCGGAGCGGCAAAGAGGTGCTCGGCTTCTATCAAGGTGGTCTCGTCTTCGGGTGCCACCTGGCGGAGGAGCAGAAGGGCCTGGCTCGACCTCGGCTAAGGTGGACCCGTCTCAGGATGCCACCTAGTGAGGGAGCGAGGGGCCGCCAGCTTCAGCTAAGGTGGACCCCTCCTGGGTGGACACCTGGCAGAGCGGCAAGGAGGTGCTCGACTTCGGTCGACGTGGACCCGTCTTCGGGCACCAGTTGGCGAAGGTGCTGGAGCACTTCATCCCGAATAGAGGATCCTTTGAAAGAAAAAATTCACATGGTACTGACCATGTCCAGCTGAACCTGACACGCGCCCCTTGTCAGTGATGTAGCCATATCAGTTGCCCCCCATCCCCACATTCCGTCGAGGCATCGTGTCTCGGGATGTGAAGATTTAATGCAGTGATGACATGGAGAAGGCGAAAATATTGTGCCATAATTGCCATGATCCCTGCCGCCGCTTCTGTTGCGCCTGAGACCCTATGAGAGGTTGCCACGTGCGCGCGTCTGACAGGCCATTGATGTGCCGTTTTCGAAAATGAGGCAGTTTCCATTGAACCGAAGCATTGATATCAGGTGTGCATCCACGCGGCAGCTATCTGGTGGCCCGGAATGGAAAGAGGCGTATGGCTGCTGCCGATTGAGTTTGAAAAGGAGGGGGACTTTCTGGAAACGAAGTCCCTCCACTTTCTCGCATTCCATCGGTGGTTGCAGTTGTTTTCCTTCACCTTCCCTGGATTGCCATTCCTCTGGCATAAAATATTTTGGTGAGTATCTGCGGCCTCCTTCTCCTCTTTCTCCATCTCTTAGCCCTTGTGTCAGTTTTTCGCTTCTTCTTCTTCCTTCATGGCGCGTCGCCGCTATGTCTCCTCCAACCCGGACAAGGCCGGTCCTTCCCGGTCGAGGACTCCATCGCCTTCTTCCTCGGAAGGGGAAGAGATCCCAGACGAGGTTCGTAGGCAGCTCCAGCCTGGGGCTATGACCATAGGCATCCCTAGGGGTCCTAGGTCTCCCCCCGTAGTTTCTGCTGATTCCATTTCTTCTCTTCCTCCTCTGGTGACCTCCCCCTCCGGCCCCTCCGGTCATGCCTCAACGATGATCGAGGATGACCTTTCTCTGCTCCGAGATGTCTATGGAATCTTGGATTTGACTTGTCTTTCCCTCCCGCGGCCTGGAGATCGAGTGACCTCGAGTGGCCCCGAGAGAATCGCCTTCTACGAGGACTTCCTCCTTGGGGGTCTTCGATTTCCCCTTCATCCCTTTTTCCTCTCTTTTCTCAGTCATTACCGTCTGGTCCCGGCACAGTTGGCTCCTAATGCCATCCGGGTCATCTTTGCCTTCATCGTCTTCTGCCACTTCCACAGGTTCGTTGCCCATTTCTCTTTCTTCAGGGCTCTCTTCATCCTGAAGCGCTACTCCATCGATGATGGCTGGTGGTACATCTCATCTCGGCCTAGGTGCCTCAAGTTCGACCTCCTTTCATCGATCAAGGGCTGGAAGAACTGCTTCTTTTTTGCCTCGGTGGAAGATGTTGATGGGCCTAGAGCGAGCCAGACCGATCTCTGAACCGGAACTCTCAGGTCGAGCCAGCAGACCAAGAGGTCTTTTCACAGCTGCTGAGTGACGCATTCCCAGTCCTCGATGTTCTGCTCTCAAAGAAGAACTTATTTGAGGCAGGGATCAGTCCCATCCGGGAGCTGGGTGAGGCTTGGATCTCCCTCCCTTGATTTCATTTTCTGCTTCGCATCCCCCTTCTTTTGAACTGGCTTGACTAATCTCTTTTTTCTCAGGTATGAAGTTCTCCATGGAGAACCTGATGGAGGCATCGCACAGAGGGATGCTGTCGAAGGGACTGAACCCCCGACAAAGAGGGCTCGCACTGAGGCGAGCCGGGTGCCTGCGCCGATCTCCATCACTGGCCCTGGAGCGGTGGCTCCTGCCTCCAGGCCACCTCGGGACCGGGCGCCAGATGTCCCTGTCGTCGATCTCGACAGGGTCGGGGAAGAGAGGGGGTTGGAACCTCCTCGCGTGGTGCCTGCTCCAGCCGCTGCACTGGCCGCTTCCGCGGTGGCCTCCAGGGCGGTGGCAGCTCCATCGATGGCCGCACCACTTGGCGAAGGGATGGCCGCCTTGCCTACTGCCGACGTGCCCATTCTGCCACTGAGTCTCACCAACCGATGCTCCATGATCCGCGACCAAGGCCTCGCGGAGAAGGTCATGGAGTTCGCCAGTACCTCCCAGGACCGGCACCTGAGGGGCGGCTGAGACTACAATGAGGTGCTGCTCGGGATCCTCCTGTAGCTTTTTATGGTAAGTTCTGAGCTCCAAGTCCTTAAAGTTCCAGTTGGATTGTTCTAACTTCATTTTTTTTTCGATGCAGATTGGGATGGACGTGCTGTTGCTGAGGAACTTCCTCGCCGGCTTTACCAAGAAGGATGCCGAGAAGGAGGAGAAGCTCGGCAAGCTCGCAGCTGACATCAAGGACCTCATAGAGAAAGGGGTCGAGCTGCAAGAAAATAATGAGGCTCTCCGAGCTGACGTGGTCCACGCCGAGGGGCGCATCAAGGAGCTCGAGACCTCTCTGTCAGAGGAGAGGATCTCGAACCAGTGCCGCAACGAGGAGGACGCGGTGGAGAAAACCCACCTCAGGGCTTAGTCCCGGTCACTGGAGTGCCAGGTGGAAGAAGTCCTGAAGGAGCTGAGCGCAGCCAAGGAAAAGAGCTCCTACGTCAATGGGCTGCTGGAGGCGTCCAAGAGGGAGGCGCAGGAGGCCGTTCTGAGGTTCTGGGCCTCCGAGGAGTACGTCGCCGAGGTGCGGGAGGCTGTCGTGGACTCCTTCTTGAAAGGGTTCCAGGTATGCCGGGAGAAGGTTGGCTCTTTTTATCCCGAGCTCGACCTCAGCGTGGTCGTCCTAGGTGGCAGGAGGTAGGAGCCCACTGGAGGAGCTTCGACAGCGGCCGGTGATGAGGCGGTGACTCCCGAGCAGCCTCCAATCGATGGTGCCGGTGGAGAGAGTGCCCCCCAGCCCGAGGAGGATGCAGCTGCGCCGAAGTAGCTCCATGGGATTTTTGTTTTACTTTCATGTTTTCTTTCTTCGGGGACTCCCGGCCTGTCAGGGCCCCTATTGTGTACTGAACTTTTAATCATAATGAAATTATCTTTTCATTAAATTATTCTCTTTCTTTCTTTCTTTTCTTTTTTTTTTTGTGCATCTTCCGGACTGAACTCCGTTGCTAGCCACTGGACTAAGTCCCGTAGTGCATTCCGAGCTGAACTCCGGAATTGCATGGGCGAACTTAGTTCTGCCCCACCTTCCAGACCGGAGTCCGGGACTTCCGGACTGAACCCCAAGGCCGCAGGCTGTATATGAGCCTTGTGCGGCTTGCCGAGATGTTCTCCAGGATCGTGTGGGTGAATTTGATTCTACCCTGCCCTCCAGACCGAAGTCCGGGACTTCCGGACTGAACCCCGGGGCATAGGCTATATCTGAGCCTTGCGCGGCTTGCCGAGCTATTCTCCAAGATCGCATGAGAGGGACATCACGCCTTCGCGGGTCTTCTGTCGTGTCCATGCTCGCTAAAGTTAGAGCTGGGTGGCCCTCACCCAACGTGACGAGAGCAAGCATTTGATGAAAAATATCTCATTGCCAAAGTTCAAGGAGCCTTACACTATTGGTAATACATCCTCAAGTTTGAGGCATTCCAGGTCTGAGGGAACCGGGATCCTCCTATCTCCGCCAGGTAGTACGCCCCGTGAGGAAGTGCCTCCGCCACCCTATAAGGGCCTTCCCAATTTGGGGAGAGCTTCCCGCACTCCTGTGGCTGGAAAGCTTCAGCGGGCAGAGCACCAAATCCCCCGGGCGGAAGGACTTCGGTCGCACTCTGGAGTTGTAGTATCTGGCCACTCGCTGCCGGTAGGCAGCCATCCGAACTCGAGTCCTGTCCCTCATTTCTTCAAGGAGGTCCAGGTTTAGCAGCATCCTGGCAGGGTTCTCCGCCTCGTCGTACTGCTCCACGCGCAGGGTCGGTAGGCTGAGCTCAACTGGGTTAACCGCTTCTACTCCGAAGACAAGGTTTAACGGGATCTCATTCGTAGCCATCCTCAGGGTAGTGTGGTATGCCCAAAGGATGCTCGGGAGCTCTTACCCCCACCTACCCTTGGCTTGGTCCAGTCTTGTCCGGAGGCTTTGCAAGATGGTCCTATTCGTTACCTCGACTTCTCTGTTTGTCTGTGGATGCACCACCGAAGTGAAACGATGGTGGATGCCGAGGTCGCTGCAAAACTCCTCGAACTCCCGACAATCGAATTGATGTCCGTTGTCGGTGATAATAGTATGCGGTAGGCCAAAGTGGCAAATAATTGACTTCCAGAGGAACTTGGTGATGTTTGCCTTCGTGATCCGAGCCAAGGGTTCGACTTTGACCCACTTCATGAAGTAGTCGATGGCCACGATCAAGAATTTTCATTGCCCGGACGCCGGGGGAAAAGGTCCTAGGAGATCCATGCCCCATTGAGCAAACGGCCATGGGGCAGAGAGCTGGGAGAGTGGAGCAGCGGGCTGACGGTGCACCACGGCATGCCGCTGACACCGGTCGCACCTCTTCATGAAGTCAGCTACGTCTTCCCTCATTGTCTCCCAGAAGTAACCTTGATGAAGGGCCTTATACGCCAGTGTCTTGCCCCCCACGTGGTTCCCACAGACGCCCTCGCGGATCTCTTGGAGCGTGAGTGCGGCCTCTGCGGGTTTCAAACACTTGAGGAGCGGGTAGGAGTAGGACCTCCGATACAGCAACCCATCCATTAAGATGAACCATGCGGCCTTCCTCTTGATGAGGCCAGCCACCACGCAGTCCTCCGATAGGATGCCATCGGTAATGTACTCGATGTACTTGTCCATCTAGCTAGGCTCTTGGTTGACTTGCTGGACCTCCATGGGTGTCTCGTAGCTCGGGGCCTTGAGGTGCTCGATGTAAGCGCGGCCCAACGACGAGTCCAGCAGGGTTGCAAGGCGGGAAAGTGCGTCCGCACGAGTGTTTTCCATGCGAGGTATATGGGAGATGCTGAAGCGCTGAAATCCTACCGCGCTCGTTTTCACGAGCTCCAGGTACTTCACCATTTGGGGGTCCCGCACCCCGTACTCCCCCGAGATTTTCCCGGCTATCAGCTGCCAGTCGGTGAAGACCTTGAGGTTGGCCACGCCAAACTTGTAGGACACTCTTAGCCCCACGAGGAGTGCTTCATACTTTGCTTGATTATTAGTGGCGGTGAACTGGAAACGGAGCGCACATTCAGCGACAACCCCTTCGCCTTTGGCGAGGATGAGTCCAGCTCCACTCCCGCTGGAGTTCGAGGCTCCGTCTACATGAAGGATCCAGATGTCTTCCTCTGGTCCTAGCCCCGGCAGCCGGTCTTGAAGGCTCTCTTCCACCCCCTTGCCCAGGCCTGCACATTCGACCAAGAAATCAGCGAGTACCTATGCCTTCATAGCCGACCTCAGCCTGTAGGTGATGTCGAACTCGCTGAGCTTGAGCGCCCACTTTGCCAGGTGCCCAGATGTATCAGGTTAGCTGAGCATCACTTTCAGCAGCTGATCCGTCAGGATAGCAATGGGGTGCACTTGAAAATAAGGTCTGAGATGCTGAGCAGACACGATTAGTGCAAAATTCAGTTTCTCAGACCGGGAATACCTGAGCTCCGCATCACGGAGGAGTTTGCTTGTGTAATCATCGGCCCTTGCATTCCCTTGTGGTCAGTCCGAACCAGGAATGAACTGACAGCCTCCGGGGTGACCGCCAGGTACAGGAGGAGCTCCTCTCCTTCTTCGGGCCTGGAAAGCAGCGGCGGGGATGCTAGTGTCCTCTTCAGCTTGTCAAACACCTCCTGGCACTCCTCCGTCCAAGTAAAGTCATTCATCTTTCTCAGCGCCTTAAAAAAGTGTTGGCAGCGATCAGCGGACCTCAAGATAAATCGACTCAAGGCGGCGATCTAGCTAGTGAGTCACTGTACATGCTTCTTGGAGGTGGGTTGCTCCATGTCCAGGATAGCCTGGACCTTCTTCGGGTTGGCTTTTATCCTTCTTTGGGTTACCATGAACCCCAGGAACTTGCCAGCAAACATGCCGAAGGTGCACTTCGCCGGGTTTAATTTCATCTGGTGAAGCTGGAGGTTATTGAAGGTCTCTGCCAGATCGTCGATGTGGTTCAAAAAGGGCTTGCTCATTATCAGCATATCGTCCACGTACACCTGCATGTTGCGACCAATCTAGTCTTTGAAGACTTTGTTGACCAACCGTTGGTACGTGGCCCCGGTGTTCTTGAGGCCGAATGGCATCATCTTGTAATAGTAGGTTCCGCAGTCAATGACGAAAGCAGTGTGCTCCTCGTCCTCCGGGTGCATTTGGATTTGGTTTTACCCAGAGAAGGCATCCATGAAGGAGAGGAGGTGGTGCGGGCACCAGAATCAGAAAGAGACTCCAACCAATTCAAGCCCATTCCGAATCTTTATGGTTGGACTAGAGAGTCCGGTAACCTTTCTTTATTTTGAGTCCAAAAGAATCATGTAAGTCGAGTCCATGTTGGGTCCTGTAATCTTTCTTTTGAGTCCAAAATAATCATGTAAGTCGAGTCCATGTCGGGTCTAGTCTTAGTCCAATCCAAATGGGTCAACTAGCATCAAGCCTAAAGAAGACTCACAATGTGTACCCCAAATCAAGACCAAAGCCAACTCAATTGGGGACCACATGCCACATCACTTGCGCCACCTCAACTTGGGACCACATGCCACGTCAAGAGGGGACCACATGCCACCTCACCACAAGAGGGTGCCATCCCAAGTTCAAATTCAAGGAAGTTGGCCAAGGAGGATTTCAAGCAAGAAAATCAGCCCTCTCCCCTTATATTACTCCACTTGTTTAGGGATTTGAAATTTCAAAATTTGTAAGGCTTTATTTAAAGCCTTGGATGCCCCTTGTAAAGAATTGATGAGTGAATACAAATTTCCAGCACTTTTCTATGTGTTTCTATGTGCCTATGTGGATCTTTGTGCCTAAGTGAACCTCTTCCTCTCCTCCACCATTTCTTCTCCCTAATCCTTCTCTTTTACTCTTCATCTTCCAAGCAATCCTCTTCCTTCAAAGCGAATTAAGGACATCCTCTCAAGAAGAAGATCAACACCAACACAAGCTTCCACCATGGCGCCAAGGATCATTTCCAACAAACTCTCCTTTTGAGTTCCATCAATCTTCTCACTTTTAATTAAGTTTCTAATCATCTTGGTTTCTTTGTTGCAGGGTTCTCTAGGCTCCAGATCCAAGAGGAAGGATTACTTGCTACAAACCAGAAAGTTAGAAGGCCCATCTTATGTGGTATGATCTTTCATTTGAGAACCTTAAGAGTGAATCCCTTGTGCTTGAGATTTCAATGCTTGAACTCCTAGTATTTTAAGATCGGGATCATTAAATAGGGCTAGCTTGACTTGTGTGCGAATTCTAATCTTGTCCTATTTCCTTAAGATTTTGATAGTCCTCCTAGCTGGGTTTAAGTATAAGCATTTAGGGTTTCTTATTTAGATCTCCTTGATCTTATATGTTGAATCACTCATATGCAAGTAGGAATTGCTAGTTAAATTTTGGTTAATCTCCTTTAGAGTTACATGCTTGCATCCTCATCATGCATATCACACCAATCTTGGTATCAGAGCATGGTAGAATAAGTTTCTGATTGCATAGCATTAAATCCTTGAAGTACTTGGATCGGGGGCGTTACCAGGCCGTCCGGTCTTAGGAGAAAGTAGGGTTTAAACACCCTCTCTTCCCATTCCACGGGGATCTCCTAAGGCGTGTCGGGGTGCCATTGTGATTGACCCGTGAAAAAGAAAGCCAAAGGACTTTTTAGATTTCATTTGTGAATTTTGTATTGGTCACGTTCTGTTTTTCTGCTTGCTGTATTTTCTGTAGGCTGACTGTAATCCGCCTGCAACTCCAAAGGAAAGTATCACATTCCTCGTTGGAATATTTTTTTACTATTCCATTTTAAGTTGTTTATCACCGTTTTAAATTTCAATCTAAGAACAAAATTACAAAAAAAATGAAAATTTTTGCAGTCCTTCAGTGTTATTAAGGTTTCTGTTCTGTTCCTTTTCATTATCTTCATTTCAAAATCTTCCTAGAATAGTACAGATTTTATTTTGAAATTTTGTTTCATATGGTATGTCATCTATAAGTTAGGAGTTTTCTGTGATTTTTTTAAATTTTTTTGACATTTATTTCTATACTTATCAACACCACATTTAAACTGCAACACACTACTTCTGCACCTGAAATTTGAAATTTGCATGCATCTCATGGCAAATCAAATTAAGGGCATGAAATTGACATAGGGTCAGGATTTCATCACCTGTCCCTAGCCCAAAAATCATCAAATTGCATATCGACCTAATCCCTAACTAAAATTGATTAGACATTAATTGCCCTAGTGGGTTAGGAACATCAATTTGGTCAGGTCCGGGTTATTGTCAACTCATTGTGTCAACTAGTCTTGTGTGTGCCCTATTACTTGGTGTCTAGAATTGGGACTAAGGGCTTGGGTGCTGATCCGTCTATCGGGCCAATTCCACCGGGCCTAGGTAGGCCAGAGACAGGATCTCACACTCCCCTTGTTCTAAAACCTGGCCAAGTATAGAGTTACTACAATCTAGCTTGCCACCTTGATTAGGCAACTAGCTTGGAACTCTAGGTCCAGTTCAATTCAATTGGGAAAGCTTGTGCAACCCATTTCTTCATCTATTATTGGAAGCTGGTGTCAAGGATAGAGGTTAAGTGGCTCAAGCCTAAGCGGTTCTTGTGGTTTTTAATTAGGACCCAGTGAAAGCTGGGGGAACCTCCCACAGACCCACCTCCTGACTGGCTAGTGGAAGAGAGTAGCTGTTGATTTGATTGTATCTAGTCAACTCAGTTTATTTGGACTAACCGGTTTAGAAAACTCATAGTTCGGGTCTGAGTCTAATTGTTTGCATGACAACTAGGTCAGGCACACCTTACCACCCTTCACAAGCCCAACCTAGTTCATCCATGGATACTAGTATGGAAAGCCTTATGAGATCTATGATCGAGAAGATGGACCGTTTGGATGCTAAATTTGGTCAGTTCGAGGAAAGAGTAGGAGCCCTAGAAGAAGCTAGGTTGAACCCAACTGAACCACCTTCACCTAGATTACCTTCAGTTCATCCTAGAGCCCAACGACAGGAACACACACCTGACCCAATTCAAAGAAGACCACATCAGGATTATGTTGATCATACTCCAGAGCCACCTCCTAGAAGACCTCACTATGATACTTTTGATCAGGATGATCGGGCCCTAAGGAACATCCGTCTAGATGCACCAACCTTTGAGGGAAGCCTAGATCCTAAGGTGTACATAGACTGGGAGGCTGACATGGACCAGTATTTTGACTGATATGATATGTCTGAAGAGAGAAGATTTAAGTTTGCCAGAATCAGACTAGTTCGTCAGGCTCGATTATATTGGGGAAACGTGGAACGCATATCAAGGCAAAGGGGAGATTTACCTATAGCAACATGGAGAGATATGAAGAGGAAACTTAGAGAGAAATATCTGCCTATGTCTTATCAGCAAAGGTTATTAGATCAGTGGCAACGATTGACACAGGGTAACAAGACCGTTTCTGAATATGTTGCTAAGTTTGATGAGTTTGTGATGCGATGCAACGTAGTCGAGTCTGAAGCAGCCACTTTATCAAGGTTTAGATCAGGGTTGAATGATGATATAAAAGGGGAACTGTTTTTAAGGGAAGTCCATGATTTAGATCAGGCATACCAAGTTGCCACGGACTATGAGAGGTTTCAAAGGAGAGCTACATTTAGACGACCTGAATCTAGTAGGTTTAACCCTCCTATCAGCAGGCCTAGCTCAGTCCCTAGTCCCACCAATAGAACAAGGTCCAGCCCGAATCCAACCCTTAGACCCAATCCGACCACCCCCTTAATTCCTAGAGAAGACAAAGGAAAGAGCCCTGAAGTTCGAGGTGAGAGGGAGCGAGTCTGCTATAAGTGTCGTAAACCAGGTCATTTCGTGAGCCAATGTCCCTCTAGAGCTTTACATATAGGGGAGGCAGAAGAAGGTGAATCAGAACCCCTGGAGAATGATGAAGAGGAGGTTTATGAAGCAGGGGATTGTTTGGCTGATGAATATGAAGGAGATGAAGAGAACATAGACTCATCAGATTTTCTAGGAGTTGTGAGACGTATCATGACACAGACCAAGGAGCAAGAAGACTGGCATAGAACTAGCATCCTACACACATTTGTTAGGATAGGAGAAAAGGTCTGTAAAATCGTCATCGATAGTGGAAGCTGTGTCAACGCCATTTCCACTAACGCAGCCAAAAGTCTAGGATTACCCATTGTACCACATCCCAATCCATATAAGGTATCCTGGATCGATTCCACTTCTATACCAATCAAGTCAAGATGTCAGGTTCAAGTCCAGCTTCAATCCTATCAGGGAAAGATCTGGTGTGATGTGCTTCCTATGGGGGTAAGTAGCATCATCTTAGGCAGGCCATGGCTGTTTGATCATGATGTGACCATCTTTGGTCGATCAAACTCCTGTGCTTTCAATTTCAATGGCAAAAAAATTGTCATTCATCCAACCCAGCCTAAGGATAATGTCAAGAGAGGAGCTAGCAGCTTGAAAGATAAGAAGACTGGATTAAATTTAATAGGTGCAAAAGAATTAGAGCAAGATATCATGGAGGGAGCACCTATTTGGGTAGTAGCTGCTAAGGAAATTAAGGACCACAGCCCTGTAGAACACCCTCAAGAGGTGGTCCAATTATTGAAAGAATTTGAGGATGTGTTTCCAGAAGATCTCCCCGATAACCTTCCACCTTTAAGAGACATACAACACGCAATAGATTTAGTCCCTGGAGCGACTTTACCTAATTTGCCTCACTATAGGATGAACCCAATTGAACACCAGGAATTGCAAAGGCAAGTGGGTGAACTTCTTAGGAAGGGGTTTATTAAGGAAAGCTTAAGTCCATGTGCAGTCCCTGCTCTGCTGACCCCTAAGAAAGATGGCACCTGGAGGATGTGTATAGATAGCCGTGCCATTAATAAGATCATTGTAAAGTATAGATTCCCAATCCCAAGACAAGACGACATGTTAGATATGATAGCCGGATCGACAATTTTTTCCAAGATAGACCTAAAGAGTGGCTATCACCAGGTTAGGGTTAGGCCTGGAGACGAATGGAAGGCCGCTTTTAAGACTAAAGATGGATTATATGAGTGGTTAGTCATGCCGTTCGGTCTGTCCAATGCACCCAGCACTTTTATGAGAATAATGAATCAGGTGTTAAAGGTTTTTATCGGAAGATTTGTAGTGGTCTATTTTGATGATATACTTATATATAGCAAAACAAAGGCAGACCACTTAACCCACCTGAAACAAGTTTGTCAAGTCCTGAGAAAAGATAGTCTCTATGCCAATATCAAGAAGTGTGATTTCCTGACAAATAGAGTTATCTTTCTAGGATTCGTAGTCACATCTGAAGGGGTGTTCGCTGATCCTGAGAAAATTAAATCCATAGTAGAGTGGCCTACGCCTAAGACTATCCACGACGTCCGTAGTTTCCATGGGTTATCCACCTTCTATAGAAGGTTTATCAAAGGATTCAGTACGATAGTGGCACCAATCACTGATTGTATTAGGAAGGGAAATTTCGAGTGGACTAAAGCAGCAGGTAAGGCCTTCCTAACAATTAAGGAGAAAATGACACAAGCACCTGTCTTAAGGTTACCCGATTTTACCAAGGTGTTTGAGGTTGCTTGTGATGCTTCTGGGGTCGGAATTGGAGGTGTCTTGAGTCAAGAGAATCACCCAGTAGCATACTTCAGTGAAAAGTTAAATGAGGCGAGACTAAGGTATTCCACGTATGATAAGGAACTGTATGCTGTAGTTCAAGCTCTACGATATTGGAGGCATTATCTTCTACCCCACGAGTTTGTCCTGTTCTCTGATCACGAAGCTCTTAGGTTCCTTAGTTCTCAAAAGAAATTAAACCCTAGGCACGGGAAATGGGTAGAATTCATACAAGCTTACACGTTCATTTTAGAACATCGTGCCGGTACTGAAAATAGGGTTGCTGATGCGTTGAGCCGCCGTTCTATGTTGTTAACCTCTGTGAGCACTGAAGTAGTAGGGTTCGATAGATTGAAAGATGAATATCCCACATGTCCTGATTTTGGTCACATCTATCAATCCCTGCAACAAAGATCATCTAGTGAACCTAGTGATTATACACTGTTAGATGGATACCTTTTCAAAGGAAATCAGTTGTGTATTCCCAAGACCTCTGTTAGGGAATTTCTGATCTGGGAAGTCCATGCTGGAGGTTTAGCAGGACATTTTGGCAGGAACAAAACCATCCTAGCAATGGAAGAACAATTGTTTTGGCCTGGTCTTAAAAAGAGCGTTGCCCAGATCGTAGCTCAGTGTCGGACCTGTGCTGTTGCAAAACAGCAAAGACAGAACACCGGTCTGTACACGCCCTTACCTGTCCCTGATGGTCCATGGCAAGATATCAGTATGGATTTTGTGGTAGGTCTACCTAAAACTTCTAGGAAACATGACTCTGTTTTCGTGGTTGTCGATCGTTTCTCCAAAATGGCGCACTTCATCCCGTGTTCTCAAACTTTAGACGCTTCGAAAGTGGCCAAGCTTTTCTTAGATCAGGTGGTTAAGCTTCATGGTTTACCCAAGACCATTGTGTCAGATAGAGATGTCAAGTTCACTAACTACTTCTGGAAAACCCTCTGGCACATGTTAGGTACTAAGCTGAAATTCTCTACGGCCTATCATCCTCAAACCGATGGCCAAACTGAAGTAGTAAACCGAAGATTAGGAAATCTCTTAAGATGTTTAGTCGGCGACAACCTAGGAAACTGGGACTTACTACTTCCTCGTGCTGAATTTGCCTACAATAGTTCGATCAATAGGTCTATTGGGAAAAGTCCATTCGAAGTGGTCCATGGATACAAACCTAGGAAACCTTTAAACCTAATTCCATTACCAGTACATACACGAATATCTGAGTCTGCTGAGTCATATGCACAGCATATTAAGGATTTGCACAAGGAGATTAATCAGAAGATTCAAACAAGCAATGAACTCTATAGGCATATGGCTAACTCACATAAACGGTTAAAGGAATTTAATGAAGGAGACTCTGTAATGATTAGGCTTAAACCAGAAAGGTTTCCTCCGGGAACTATGAAGAAACTCCATGCTCGGGGAGCCGGACCCTTCAAAATAATAAAAAAATTGGACCTAATGCTTATGTAGTAGACTTACCACCTAGTTATGGCATTAGTTCTACATTTAATGTTTCCGATCTAAAAGAATACAAGGAACCTGCATTAATACCTGATGAACCTTTTGGTCCTAACACTTCTCTTGAGAGTGAAATGCCAATTGAGTGTCCACCACCAAATATTCCTGAGCGAAAGGAAAGAATTGAAAGGATCTTGGATGACCAGATCATCACTACTAGAAATAAGGGCTACCAACGCTATCTGGTTCGATGGCAAGGACGTCCTGAATCTGAAGATTCCTGGATTACCAAAGAGGACCTACAACAAATCGACTCGGATATATTAGAAACTTATCACTCGACAGGGTCGAGTTCCTCCCACCAGGGGAGAATTGGTGCGGGCACCAGAATCAGAAAGAGACTCCAACCAATTCAAGCCCATTCCGAATCTTTATGGTTGGACTAGAGAGTCCGGTAACCTTTCTTTATTTTGAGTCCAAAAGAATCATGTAAGTCGAGTCCATGTTGGGTCCTGTAATCTTTCTTTTGAGTCCAAAATAATCATGTAAGTCGAGTCCATGTCGGGTCTAGTCTTAGTCTAATCCAAATGGGTCAACTAGCATCAAGCCTAAAGAAGACTCACAATGTATACCCCAAATCAAGACCAAAGCCAACTCAATTGGGGACCACATGCCACATCACTTGCGCCACCTCAACTTGGGACCACATGCCATGTCAAGAGGGGACCACATGCCACCTCACATGCCACCTCACCACAAGAGGGTGCCATCCCAAGTTCAAATTCAAGGAAGTTGGCCAAGGAGGATTTCAAGTAAGAAAATCAGCCCTCTCCCCTTATATTACTCCACTTGTTTAGGGATTTGAAATTTCAAAATTTGTAAGGCTTTATTTAAAGCCTTGGATGCCCCTTGTAAAGAATTGATGAGTGAATACAAATTTCCAACACTTTTCTATGTGTTTCTATGTGCCTATGTGGATCTTTGTGCCTAAGTGAACCTCTTCCTCTCCTCCACCATTTCTTCTCCCTAATCCTTCTCTTTTACTCTTCATCTTCCAAGCAATCCTCTTCCTTCAAAGCGAATTAAGGACATCCTCTCAAGAAGAAGATCAACACCAACACAAGCTTCCACCATGGCGCCAAGGATCATTTCCAACAAACTCTCCTTTTGAATTCCATCAATCTTCTCACTTTTAATTAAGTTTCTAATCATCTTGGTTTCTTTGTTGCAGGGTTCTCTAGGCTCCAGATCCAAGAGGAAGGATTACTTGCTACAAACCAGAAAGTTAGAAGGCCCATCTTATGTGGTATGATCTTTCATTTGAGAACCTTAACAGTGAATCCCTTGTGCTTGAGATTTCAATGCTTGAACTCCTAGTATTTTAAGATCGGGATCATTAAATAGGGCTAGCTTGACTTGTGTGCGAATTCTAATCTTGTCCTATTTCTTTAAGATTTTGATAGTCCTCCTAGCTGGGTTTAAGTATAAGCATTTAGGGTTTCTTATTTAGATCTCCTTGATCTTATATGTTGAATCACTCATATGCAAGTAGGAATTGCTAGTTAAATTTTGGTTAATCTCCTTTAGAGTTACATGTTTGCATCCTCATCATGCATATCACACCAGGAGGTGATATCCTGAAGTGGTGTCCATGAGCTGGTCGATCTTTGGAAGAGGGAAACTATCCTTCGGGCAAGCTCGGTTGAGTTTGGTGTAGTCCATGCAGATCCTCCACTTGCCGCTGCTCTTCTTCACCATGACCACGTTCGCCAACCAACTGGGATACTGTACCTCCCATACAAAGCCGGCGGCGAGAAGCTTCTCCACTTCTTCATTGATGGCTTTCTGCCTCTCTGCGACAAAACTCCTCTTCTTCTAGCGGACAGGGCGGCACCTTGGATCAATATTCAACTGGTTGGTGATGACTTCCGGGGGGATACCTGGCATGTCCGCAGCAGACCAGGCGAACAAATCAGCGTTCCCCCGGAGGAAGTCTAGTAGCAGGGCTCGCTCTTCTTCTGAAAACTGGACTCCTATCTGCACCATCTTCTGAGGGTCCGAACTGAGAGGGTATGTCAACAAGCGCTCCAAGGGATCCCCTAGGGTCTTTCTCTCTTAGGTCGAGGTCATCGACATCAGGGCCGAGCTCAGCGCTCCGGGCACCCGGGATTGTCTGCAGGCAATGCTAGATGGGCTGGGCCGTTGATGCAGAACAATAGAGAAGATGTGATGTGGAAGTAAATTAAGACTAATTCTTTTTGTTATTATTATTATTTTTTAATATTTTCAGAAGTCGGCTTTGACTCAAAGGAAAGCTAAACTAAATTAAAAGAAACTAGGTAATAATTGAAAGCACAATTTAAATAAAACTGGGTTATCAGAGTAGTTCAGAAGTAACGGATCGTTGGGGGTTGAGAAACTCCCAGACCTAGGGTTTCGCATCGAACTTTCAACGGGACAGAAATAAAGAGAAGAGATGGGTTACCAACCAGACAGTGATCTTCACAGAGTTTGGTGGAAGAACTCTCTCGAGCAGATTATTGGATACTTGGATTCGGATATCTTCGCAATGGATCCTCCAATACTGGTCCTGTGGCTGAGTCGGCTTCTCCTAGACTCAAGATCTGGGAAAGAAGAAGAACAAGTGATGGAATCAGATACTCAAGGAAGAATTTACCAGATTGAAGAACTGGAAAGTTGATGTGCTGAAATCCGGATTCTCCTGGAGGTTGATCTGACTTCCTCTGGGAATTGCTTTGGATCTGAAGTATCCGGACTGGACCCGGATGCTGGGGTCGGCCTTGACTTGAAGAGGGTGGCCGTGAGAGGTGGGATATGCTAGGGCTTGGTGGAAAGAGAAGGATGATGGGCGGCTAGGGTTTGGGAGTGAAGTGGCTAACCTAGGGTTTGGGGTTTGGAGATCTCACACCTCCTCAAGGTTCCTGGGGAACCCAGATTTACTCCCTCACGGAGCTCAACACCTGGATGCAAGTGCGGAAGAGAGAAAACACAGAGTTTGCTCACACGAAAACTTGAATTCATTCATCAGATTACTTTCAAATTTACAAGAAGGGTTTAATTTATAGGACTTTACAAGAGAGTAGGGTTTTACATCTTCCCATGTGGGACTAAAGGAGGGGATCTTCAAATTAGGATTGTAGGATCAATCCCTACACATTTGGCCGGCCAAAGGTTCCAAAAAAATTTGATTTGGGTTTTAAAAGGAAGATAGATGGCGCCTCCAAGCTTTGTTCTTCAAGAGAGGATTTCTTTCCTTCCATGGCTCAACTCTTTTGGACTCCTTCTTTTCTTTCTCCCTAAGTCATGGTCCTTCCCATCTTTGTTTTGGGTATTTTTGGCAGAGAATGTGCACCTCCTTGAAGTTCTCTCCAAGAAAAATTTCTTTCCTTTCATAGCTTGGCTCTTATGGAAGGTCTTGGGCCGCCCCCTTGATTTGTGGATCCCTGGTTGCTTTCTCCTCAAATAGCGCATGAGAGAAGGGAGCTGCTATCTGTGGTGTGGGGACCAGAGTATACTGGATGGAGATGTGGCACCCCCTGGACTCAGGCGTGTGGTTGGGAGTGTGGCTGGGAGTGTGGCGCCCACTTGCTTGGCCTTGGGAGAAAATGTGACACCCCAGGTTGAAGTCCTAGACCACTACTGAGTCAACATGATTCAACAAAAATAAATTGCAAGGAGTACAGACTTAAGCTAAAATTGAGTTGATCAAGTCAACCCTTATTACAAGCCAGAAAACCCTAATTCTTCAGGCAAGGTCAATCAGAGATCCAGATGGAGCTCTGAAGTCTTCTTCTGAGTCTGGTGCCCGCACCAATTCTCCCGGGGTGGGAGGAACTCGACCCTGTCGAGTATGGATCAAGTTGGCTCTGGTATCTTTCCAAGAGGTCTGGGTCCAATTCTTGTAATTCTTCTCGGGAGATCCAAGAGTCATCAGAATCTGGCCTTCCTTGCCAGCGGACCAGGTATCTTTGGGATCCTCGATTACGAGTAGAGATAACTTGATCATCCAGGATCTTTTCAATCTGCTCTTTCCTCACAGGCCAGTTTGTTGGTGGACACACAGGGTTGGGTTCACTCTCAAGAGTAGGATTAGGTTCAAAAGGCTCACTGGGAATCACTGCTGGCTCTCTATACTTTACTAGGTCTGTAATGTTGAAAGTGGAGCTAATGCCTAGTTCTGGAGGCAACTCGAGCACATAGGCATTGGATCCTACTCTCTTCACCACTCTAAATGGTCCAGCTCCTTTAGCATGTAACTTTCTAACGGTTCCAGGAGGAAACCGTTCAGGCCTTAACCTAATCATTACATAGTCTCCCTCATTAAAAGTTTTGACTCGTCTTTGAGAATCAGCCAACATCTTATAAGTTTCATTACTTAAATTTATTTTGGTATGAATTTCTTTATGCAAGTCTTTTATATGCTATGCAAAAACTTTGGCAGACTCGGAGACTCGTGTGTGGACTGGTAAAGGAGCTAGGTCAAGAGGTGTGTGAGGTTTGTAACCATGCACAATTTCAAATGGACTCTTACCCGTAGACCTATTGACCGAGTCATTGTATGCAAATTCAGCTCTAGGTTAATACAAATCCCAGTTCCTAATGTTTTCACCAACAAGACACCTTAACAGATTGCCTAAACTACGGTTCACTACTTCGGTTTGGCCATCAGTCTGGGGATGATAGGCAGTTGAAAACTTAAGTTTTGTCCCTAACTTATGCCAAAGGGTTTTCCAGAAATAGCTGGTGAACCGGACATCCCTATCTGAAACAATGGTCTTGGGTAGGCCATGGAGTCGAACTATCTCATTAAAGAACTGGTGGCTACCTTAGACGCATCAAATGTTTGGGAACAAGGCAAGAAATGGACCATCTTGGAAAATCGGTCTACTACAACACAGATAGAGTCATGCCTCCTCTGGGTCTTAGGCAAACCTAATACAAAGTCCATGCTCACATCTTGCCAAGGACGATCTGGGACAGGGAGTGGGGTATAAAGGCCGGTGTTCTGTTTTCGCTGTTTGGCAACAGCGCAGGTCCGACACCTAGCCACAATGTGTGCAACATCTCTTTTTAAGCTAGGCCAGAAAAAGTGGTCTTCAATAGCCAGGGTGGTTTTATCTTTTTCGAAATGGCCAGCTAAACCTCCCGCATGAATTTCCTAAATCAAAAACTACCTAAGAGAAGTTCTGGGGATGCAAAGCCTATTCTTAAAGAACAGAAAGCCATCTAAAAGGGTATAATCCTTATGGTCACTAGATGGTCCTTGAGTTAGATCCTGGTACACAGTCTTAAAATCCGGACACGACTCATATTCCTCTTTGATTTGCTCAAACCCAATGACTTCAGCCCTAACAGAATTCAACAACAAAGATCGACGACTAAGGGCATCAGCTACCTTATTTTCAGATCAGCCTTATGCTTCAAAACAAAAGTATGGGACTGGATATACTCTACCCACTTAGCATGCCTAGGGTTAAGCTTCTTCTGGGAATTCAAGAATCTAAGAGCCTTATGGTCCGAAAACAGCACAAATTCTTGCGGTAGCAAATAATGTCTCCAGTAACGTAAAGCTTGCACTACCGCATAAAATTCCTTATCATAGGTAGAATACCTAAGCTTAGAATCATTAAGTTTTTCACTAAAGAATGCTACGGGATGGTTCTCTTGGCTTAGGACTCCACCTATACCTACTCCTGAAGCATCACAGGCAACCTCAAATACCTTTGAAAAGTCGGGAAACCTCAAAATGGGTGCCTGGCTCATCCTATCCTTAAGATCTAGGAAGGCTTTATGGGCTGCTTTAGTCCACTGGAATTCTCCCTTCCTAATACAGTCTGTGATAGGAGCAACTACAGTACTAAACCCCTTGATGAATCTCCTATAGAAGGTAGCCAAGCCGTGGAAACTTCTGACTTCATGCACACTGGTCGGCTCTGGCCATTCTACCATGGACCTAATTTTTTCAGGATCGGCAGCCACGCCGTCAGGGGTTACTACAAAACCAAGGAAGATAATTCTACAGGTTATGAATTCCAACTTTTTGAGATTACCTTAGAGACTATCATTCCTCAAAACTTGACAGACATGTCTAAGGTGGCCTAGGTGGTCTGCAGGGGTCTTACTATAGATCAGGATGTTATCAAAATAGACCACTACAAACTTCCCTATGAAAGCTCTAAGTACCTGGGTCATAATCCTCATGAAAGTACTAGGGGCATTGGACAACCCAAAAGGCATAACAACCCATTCATAGAGACAATCCTTAGTTTTAAAAGCGGTTTTCCACTCATCCCCTGGTCTAATCCTAACCTGATGATAGCCGCTCTTGAGATCAATTTTAGAAAAAACCATTGCACCGGCCATCATATCTAGCATGTCATCTAGTCTAGGGATGGGGAACCTATACTTGATTGTGATTTTTTTGATGGCACGACTATCAACACACTTCCTCCACGTGCCATCCTTCTTCGGGGTTATAAGTGTAGGGATTGCACAAGGGCTAAGACTCTCCCTAATGAACCCCTTCCTTAACAATTCTCCAACCTGCTTTTGCAGTTCCTTATGCTCAGATGGATTCATCCTATAATGGGGCAAGTTGGGTAAAGTAGCTCCTGGGACTAAATCTATGGAATGCTGGATATCCCTAAGAGGTGGAAGGTGGTCTGGCAGATCCTCGGGAAAAACATCCTCAAATTCTTTTAACAAAGGTTTAACTTCCTGAGGAGGCTCTGAGGGTGTAAGAGTCCTAAGTTCCTTAGCAGTCAACATCCAAATAGGTAAACCACTATGAATTTCTTGTTCTAGATCCTTAGCACTAATTAGGTTCACTCCAGTCTTCATTTCTCTGACCTTATTGGTTCCTTTAGCTATCTTGTCCTTAGGAGGGACTGAATGGATTGTGATTTTCTTTCCATTAAAACTAAAGATACAGGTGTTAGATTTTCCTAAGAGGGTGGCATCATGATCATACAACCAAGGTCTTCCAAGAATTATACTGCTCACCCCCATGGACAAGACGTCACACCAAATCTTCTCTTGATAGGATTGCATTTGGATTTGGACCTGACATCTAGACTGGATGGGTATATATGTAGAGTCTACCCAAGAAACCTTATAGGGGTTGGGGTGGGGGACTGGGGTTAAGCCTAACATTTTGACAGTGCTAGCAGAAATGGCATTCACACAGCTCCCACTATCTATGATGATTTTACATACCTTATCCCCTAGTTTAAGGAAAGTCTGTAGGATGTTAGTCCTACGCCAATCCTCCTGAACTCTATTATAGGACAGGATGCATCTTACAACCCCTAATTGGTCAGACACTGTGGATTCCTCCTCTCCTTCATACTCATCGACCAAATTCATTCCGGCCTCATAAACTTCTTCTTCAAACTCTTCATTGGGTCCGTAACTCTCTTCCTCTGCTTCTTCTATGTAAAGGGATCTACGAGGGCACTGGCTAAAAACATGACCTATCTTGTGGCACTTAAAACAAGCTATGGATGTGCACTGGTTGGAGATATGACCGGGCTTCTGGCACTTAAAACAGATGATACTAGGGGTTCTCTGGGTGTCAAGTGCCTTACCTTTGTCCATGGGCCTAGGGTGGGAATACCCTGATTAGACTTACTAGGGGTAACTTGGCTAGGTCCATTTCTTGGGATTGGGGCACTAACCCTATAAGGTATAGGTCCTCTCTGAAACTTCTCAGTGTTCAGTGCAATCTAATAGGCTTGGTCTAGGTCAGTAACCTCTCTCAGAAACAACTCCCTCTTTATGTCTTCCCTAAGTCCAGCCCTAAACCTAGACAAAGTGACCTCATGGGATTCACTCACATCACATCTCATCAGGTATTCATCAAAGGTGGTTATGTAGTTTGATACAGATCGGTTCCCTTGTTTCAAAGTCTGCCATTGGTCTAACAGGTTCTGCTGGTATGAAATGGGTAGGTACTTATCTCTAAGTTTCTCTTTCATACCCTGCCAATTAGTTATGGGCTCTACATTTCGTCTTTTAGTGGTCAGCTCAATGTTCCCCAAGTATAACCTAGCTTGACGTACTAACTTCATCTTGGCAAACTTGAACTTTCTTTCCTTAGACATGGCATACCACTCAAAGTACTGGTCCATCTCACCCTCCCAATCAGAATACACCTTAGGGTTTAAGCTACCATCAAAAGTGGGTGCATCTAATTTGATGTTTCGAATGAACCTATATCTCTATCTTCAGGTTCTGGGTCAGGCCTCCTATGATTAGGTTCAGGATCTCTGTATAAAGGTCTTCTAGGCTCTTGGTGTGGGTGAGGTTGAGGCACATTAAAATCTGGGTCAGGAGTCCAATTCTGATGCCTAGGTTCCTCAAGTACTTGGACTCGATCCCTAAGCTGGGCAAAATTCTCATTCATATCCTGACTTAATTTGTTCATACTCTCAGTAAGAGCTCTAACCATGGCCTCTAAATCAGGTTGGGTTTGACCAGGTTGGTAGGGTACTCCATTCCGGGTAGACATGATGATGCAAGCAAATACACAAAATGAGACTCAACTGAATCGACAACGGGCTAACTAGACCTAGAGCCCAAACTAGATGCCCAATCAGAGTGGCAAGCTAGCCTGTAGTAACTCAGGACTCAGCTAGGCAGGTGTAAGGGGAGTGTTAGGTCCCTAGATGCCAATCCTAGACACCAATCAGTGATTGGCCAGGTAGGCGAACCAGCACACAAGCCCTTCGGGACGTAGTCCCTGAACCACCGTTCTAGACACTAAGTACAAAGCACACACGGAGTAACTAGGCAAACTGACTCAACACTAGCCTTGACCCGACTTGTTGATGTCCCTAGCCCACTAGGGCAAATTAAGTCTAATAAATTTTAAAGTTAGGCTTAGGATCAAATGAGTGGGTGGTGGTTTTGGGCTAAGGAGAGGTTATCAACTCCTCCCCTTATCTTAGATGCTCAAATGCCCTTAGGATGAGTTAGGAGATGTTCACTCAAGATAATTGAATTGCAGAACACAAAAATAGAGTTGCAGTAATTTAACTCTTAAAATTTCTCGAAACCAATAAATCACAAGAGAATTATGTAAAATAGCTTCAATTATATTGGTTCCAGAAAAATAAAAATCATGCAATTCGGAGTTACCTACAATGAGAAACAATTTCTGCAACGGGGTAGTTATAGACTAAAAACAGAATGCTTCCCCCGTTTACAATTCCTGCTACGAAGTTGTAACCCAGCGGATCCCCTACACGCCCTAGGAACACCCCGTGGAATGGGAAGAGGAGGCTTGCACCTCGCTTCGTTCCTAGGACCGGACATCCTGGGGAGTCTACTTCGAGCAGACAAAGTAAAAGAAGAGACACTCAAAACATGCAAGCAAGTCAGAAACCCTAGACAGGGCTCTGATACCAAAAATGATGCAGAACAATAGAGAAGATGCGATGCAGAAGTAAATTAAGACTAATTCTTTTTGTTATTATTATTTTTTTTAATATTTTCAGAAGTCGGCTTTGACTCAAAGGAAAGCTAAACTAAATTGAAAGAAACTAGGTAATAATTGAAAGCACAATTTAAATAAAACTGGGTTATCAGAGTAGTTCAGAAGTAACTGATCGCTGGGGGTTGAGAAACTCCCAGACCTAGGGTTTTGCTCTGAACTTTCAATAGGACAGAAATAAAGAGATTAGATGGGTTACCAACCAGAAAGTGATCTTCACAAAGTTTGGTTGAAGAACTCTCTCGAGCAGATTGTTGGATCCTCGGATTCGGATATCTTCGTAATGGATCCTCCAATACTGGTCCTGTGGCTGAGTCGGCTTCTCCTGGACTCAAGATCTGGGAAAGAAGAAGAACAAGTGATGGAATCAGATACTCAAGGAAGAATTTACCAGATTGAAGAACTTGAAAGTTGATGTGCTGAAATTCGGATTCTCCTGGAGGTTGATCTGACTTCCTCTGGGAATTGCTCTGGATCTGAAGTATCCGGACTGGACCAGGATGCTGGGGTCGGCCTTGACTTGAAGAGGGTGGCCGTGAGAGGTGGGATATGCTAGGGCTTGGTGGAAAGAGAAGGATGATGGGCGGCTAGGGTTTGGGAGTGAAGTGGCTAACCTAAGGTTTGGGGTTTGGAGATCTCACACCTCCTCAAGGTTCCTGGGGAACCCGGATTTACTCCCTCACGGAGCTCAACACCTGGATGCAAGTGCGGAAGAGAGAAAACAAAGAGTTTGCTCACACAAAACTTGAATTCATTCATCAGATTACTTTCAAATTTACAAGAAGGGTTTAATTTATAGGACTTTACAAGAGAGTAGGGTTTTACATCTTCCCATGTGGGACTAAAGGAGGGGATCTTCAAATTAGGATTGTAGGATCAATCCCTACACATATGGTCGGCCAAAGGTTCCAAAAAAATTTGCTTTGGATTTTAAAAGGAAGGTAGGTGGCGCCTCCAAGCTTTGTTCTTCCAGAGAGGATTTCTTTCCTTCCATGGCTCAACTCTTTTGGACTCCTTCTTTTCTTTCTCCCTAAGTCATGGTCCTTCCCATCTTTGTTTTGGGTATTTTTGGCAGGGAATGTGCGCCTCCTTGAAGTTCTCTCCAAGAAGAATTTCTTTCCTTTCATAGCTTGGCTCTTATGGAAGGTCTTGGGCCGCCCCCTTGATTTGTGGATCCCTGGTTGCTTTCTCCTCAAATAGCGCATGAGAGAAGGGAGCTGCTATCTGTGGTGTGGGGACCAGAGTATACTGGATGGAGATGTGGCGCCCCCTGGACTCAGGCGTGTGGTTGGGAGTGTAGCTGGGAGTGTGGCACCCACTTGCTTGGCCTTGGGAGAAAATGTGACACCCCAGGTTGAAGTCCTAGACCACTACTGAGTCAACATGATTCAACAAAAATAAATTGCAGGGAGTACAGACTTAAGCTAAAATTGAGTTGATCAAGTCAACCCTTATTACAAGCCAGAAAACTCTAATTCTTCAGGCAAGGTCAATCAGAGATCCAGATGGAGCTCTGAAGTCTTCTTCTGAGTCTGGTGCCCGTACCAATTCTCCCGGGGTGGGAGGAACTCGACCCTGTCGAGTATGGATCAAGTTGGCTCTGGTATCTTTCCAAGAGGTCTGGGTCCAATTCTTGTAATTCTTCTCAGGAGATCCAAGAGTCATCAGAATCTGGCCTTCCTTGCCAGCGGACCAGGTATCTTTGGTATCCTCGATTACGAGTAGAGATAACTTGATCATCCAGGATCTTTTCAATCTGCTCTTTCCTCACAGGCCAGTTTGTTGGTGGACACACAGGGTTGGGTTCACTCTCAAGAATTAGGTTCAAAAGGCTCACTAGGAATCACTGCGGCTCTCTATACTCTACTAGGTCTGTAATGTTGAAAGTGGAGCTAATGCCTAGTTCTGGAGGCAACTCGAGCACATAGGCATTGGATCCTACTCTCTTCACCACTCTAAATGGTCCAGCTCCTCTAGCATGTAACTTTCTAACGGTTCCAGGAGGAAACCGTTCAGGCCTTAACCTAATCATTACATAGTCTCCCTCATTAAAAGTTTTGACTCGCCTTTGAGAATCAGCCAACTTCTTATAAGTTTCATTACTTAAATTTATTTTGGTATGAATTTCTTTATGCAAGTCTTTTATATGCTGTGCAAAAACTTTGGCAGACTCGGAGACTCGTGTGTGGACTGGTAAAGGAGCTAGGTCAAGAGGTGTGTGAGGTTTGTAACCATGCACAATTTCAAATGGACTCTTACCCGTAGACCTATTGACCGAGTCATTGTATGCAAATTCAGCTCTAGGTAAATACAAATCCCAGTTCCTAATGTTTTCACCAACAAGACACCTTAACAGATTGCCTAAACTACGGTTCACTACTTCGGTTTGGCCATCAGTCTGGGGATGATAGGCAGTTAAAAACTTAAGTTTTGTCCCTAACTTATGCCAAAGGGTTTTCCAGAAATAGCTGGTGAACCGGACATCCCTATGTGAAACAACGGTCTTGGGAAGGCCATGGAGTCGAACTATCTCATTAAAGAATAGGGTGGCTACCTTCGACGCATCAAATGTTTGGGAATAAGGCAAGAAATGGGCCATCTTGGAAAATCGGTCTACTACAACACAGATAGAGTCATGCCTCCTCTGGGTCTTAGGCAAACCTAACACAAAGTCCATGCTCACATCTTGCCAAGGACGATCTGGGACAGGGAGTGGGGTATAAAGGCCGGTGTTCTGTTTTCGCTGTTTGGCAACAGCGCAGGTCCGACACCTAGCCATAATGTGTGCTACATCTCTTTTTAAGCTAGGCCAGAAAAAGTGGTCTTCAATAGCCAGGGTGGTTTTATCTTTTCTGAAATGGCCAGCTAAACCTCCTGCATGAATTTCCCAAATCAAAAATTCCCTAAGAGAAGTTCTAGGGATGCAAAGCCTATTCTTAAAGAACAGAAAGCCATCTAAAAGGGTATAATCCTTATGGTCACTAGATGGTCCTTGAGTTAGATCCTGGTACACAGTCTTAAAATCCGGACACGACTCATATTCCTCTTTGATTTGCTTAAACCCTATGACTTCAGCCCTAACAGAATTCAACAACAAAGATCGACGACTAAGGGCATCAGCTACCTTATTTTCAGATCCAGCCTTATGCTTCAAAACAAAAGTATAGGACTGGATATACTCTACACACTTAGCATGCCTAGGGTTAAGGTTCTTCTGGGAATTCAAGAATCTAAGAGCCTCATGTTCCGAAAATAGCACAAATTCTTGCGGTAGCAAATAATGTCTCCAGTAACATAAAGCTTGCACTACCGCATAAAATTCCTTATCATAGGTAGAATACCTAAGCTTAGCATCATTAAGTTTTTCACTAAAGAATAAGTTTTTCACTAAAGAATGCTACGGGATGGTTCTCTTGGCTTAGGACTCCACCTATACCTACTCCTGAAGCATCACAGGCAACCTCAAATACCTTTGAAAAGTCGGGTAACCTCAAAATGGGTGCCTGGCTCATCCTATCCTTAAGATCTAGGAAGGCTTTATGGGCTACTTTAGTCCACTGGAATTCTCCCTTCCTAATACAGTCTGTGATAGGAGCAACTACAGTACTAAACCCCTTGATGAATCGCCTATAGAAGGTAGAAAAGCCGTGGAAACTTCTGACTTCATGCACACTGGTCGGCTTTGGCCATTCTACTATGGACCTAATTTTTTCAGGATTGGCAGCCACGCCGTCAGGGGTTACTACAAAACCAAGGAAGATAATTTTACTGGTCATGAATTCACACTTTTTGAGATTACCTTAGAGACTATCATTCCTCAAAACTTGACAGACTTGTCTAAGGTGGCCTAGGTGGTCTGCAGGGGTCTTACTATAGATCAGGATGTTATCAAAATAGACCACTACAAACTTCCCTATGAAAGCTCTAAGTACCTGGGTCATAATCCTCATGAAAGTACTAGGGGCATTGGACAACCCAAAAGGCATAACAACCCATTCATAGAGACCATCCTTAGTTTTGAAAGCGGTTTTCCACTCATCCCCTGGTCTAATCCTAACCTGATGATAGCCGCTCTTGAGATCAATTTTAGAAAAAACCATTGCACCGGCCATCATATCTAGCATGTCATCTAGTCTAGGGATGGGGAACCTATACTTGATTGTGATTTTGTTGATGGCACGACTATAAACACACATCCTCCACGTGCCATCCTTTTTTGGGGTTATAAGTGTAGGGACTGCACAAGGCCTAAGACTCTCCCTAATGAACCCCTTCCTTAACAATTCTCCAACCTGCTTTTGCAGTTCCTTATGCTCAGATGGATTCATCCTATAATGGGGCAAGTTGGGTAAAGTAGCTCCTGGGACTAAATCTATGGAATGCTGGATATCCCTAAGAGGTGGAAGGTGGTCTGGTAGATCCTCGGGAAAAACATCCTCAAATTCTTTTAACAAAGGTTTAACTTCCCGAGGAGGCTCTGAGGGTGTAGGAGTCCTAAGTTCCTTAGCAGTCAACATCCAAATAGGTGAACCACTATGAATTTCTTGTTCTAGATCCTTAGCACTAATTAGGTTCACTCTAGTCTTCAATTCTCTGACCTTATTGGTTCCTTTAGCTATCTTGTCCTTAGGAGGGACTGAATGGATTGTGATTTTCTTTCCATTAAAACTAAAGATACAGGTGTTAGATTTTCCTAAGAGGGTGGCATCATGATCATACAACCATGGTCTTCCAAGAATTATACTACTCACCCCCATGGGCAAGACGTCATACCAAATCTACTCTTAACAGGATTGCATTTGGATTTGGACCTGACATCTAGACTGGATGGGTATAGAGGTAGAGTCTACCCAAGAAACCTTATAGGGGTTGGGGTGGGGGACTGGGGTTAAGCCTAACATTTTGACAGTGCTAGCAGAAATGGCATTCACACAGCTCCCACTATCTATGATGATTTTACATACCTTATCCCCTAGTTTAAGGAAAGTCTGTAGGATGTTAGTCCTACGCCAATCCTCCTGAACTCTATTCTGGGATAGGATGCATCTTACAACCCCTAATTGGTCAGACTCTGTGGATTCCTCCTCTCCTTCATACTCATCGACCAAATTCATTCCGGCCTCATAAACTTCTTCTTCAAACTCTTCATTGGGTCCGGAACTCTCTTCCTCTGCTTCTTCTATGTAAAGGGATCTACGAGGGCACTGGCTAGAAACATGACCTACCTTGTGGCACTTAAAACAAGCTATGGCTGTGCACTGGTTGGAGATATGACCGGGCTTCTGGCACTTAAAACAGATGATACTAGGGGTTCTCTGGGTGTCAAGTGCCTTACCTTTGTCCATGGGCCTAGTGGTGGGAATACCCTGATTAGACTTGCTAGGGGTAACTTGGCTAGGTCCATTTCTTGGGATTGGGGCACTAACCCTAGAAGGTATAGGTCCTCTCTAAAACTTCTCAATTTTCAGTGCAATCTGATAGGCTTGGTCTAGGTCAGTAACCTCTCTCAGAAACAACTCCCTCTTTATGTCTTCCCTAAGTCCAGCCCTAAACCTAGACAAAGTGACCTCATGGGATTCACTCACATCACATCTCATCAGGTATTCATCAAAGGTGGTTATGTAGTCTGATATAGATCGGTTCCATTGTTTCAAAGTCTGCCATTGGTCTAACAAGTTCTGCTGGTATGAAATGGATAGGTACTTTTCTCTAAGTTTCTCTTTCATACCCTGCCAAGTGGTTATGGGCTCTACATTTCATCTTCTAGTGGTCAGCTCAATGTTCCCCCATTATAACCTAGCTTGACATACTAACTTCATCTTGGCAAACTTGAACTTTCTTTCCTCAGACATGGCATACCACTCAAAGTACTGGTCCATCTCACCCTCCCAATCAGAATACACCTTAGGGTTTAAGCTACCATCAAAAGTGGGTGCATCTAATTTGATGTTCCGAATGAACCTATCATCTCTATCTTCTGGTTCTGGGACAGGCCTCCTATGATTAGGTTCAGGATCTCTGTATAAAGGTCTTCTAAGCTCTTGGTGTGGGTGAGGTTGAGGCACATTAAAATCTGGGTCAGGAGTCCAATTCTGATGCCTAGGTTCCTCAAGTACTTGGACTCGATCCCTAAGCTGGGAAAAATTCTCATTCATATCCTGACTTAATTTGTTCATACTCTCAGTAAGAGCTCTAACCATGGCCTCTAAATCAGGTTGGGTTTGACCAGGTTGGTAGGGTACTCCATTCCGGGTAGACATGATGATGCAAGCAAACACACAAAATGAGACTCAACTGAATCGACTATGGGCTAACTAGACCTAGAGCCCAAACTAGATGCCCAATCAGAGTGGCAAGCTAGCCTGTAGTAACTCAGGACTCAGCCAGGCAGGTGTAAGGGGAGTGTTAGGTCCCTAGATACCAATCCTAGACACCAATCAGTGATTGGCCAGGTAGGTGGACTAGCACACAAGCCCTTCAGGACATAGTCCCTGAACCACCATTCTAGACACTGAGTACAAAGCACACACAGAGTAACTAGGCAAACTGACTCAACACTAGCCTTGACCCGACTTGTTGATGTCCCTAGCCCACTAGGGCAAATTAAGTCTAATAAATTTTAAAGTTAGGCTTAGGATCGAATGAGTGGGTGGTGGTTTTGGGCTAAGGAGAGGTTATCAACTCCTCCCCTTATCTTAGATGCTCAAATGCCCTTAGGATGAGTTAGGAGATGTTCACTCAAGATAATTGAATTGCAGAACACAAAAATAGAGTTGTAGTAATTTAACTCTCGGAATTTTCACAGAAACCAATAAATCACAGGAGAATTATGTAAAATAGCTTCAATTATACTGGTTCCAGCAAAAAAAAAATCATGCAATTCAGAGTTACCTGCAATGAGAAACAATTTCTGTAACAGGGCAGTTACAGACTAAAAACAGAATGCTTCCCCCGTTTACAATTCCTGCTACGAAGTTATAACCCAGCGGATCCCCTACACGCCCTAGGAACACCCCATGGAATGGGAAGAGGAGGCTTGCACCTCTCTTCATTCCTAGGACCGGACGTCCTGGGGAGTCTACTTCGAGCAGACAAAGTAAAAAGAGAGACACTCAAAACATGCAAGCAAGTCAGAAACCCTAGACAGGGCTCTGATACCAAAAATGATGCAGAACAATAGAGAAGATGCGATGCGGAAGTAAATTAAGACTAATTCTTTTTGTTATTATTATTTTTTTTAATATTTTCAGAAGTGGCTTTGACTCAAAGGAAAGCTAAACTAAATTGAAAGAAACTAGGTAATAATTGAAAGCACAATTTAAATAAAACTGGGTTATCAAAGTAGTTCAGAAGTAACGGATCGCTGGGGGTTGAGAAACTTCCAGACCTAGGGTTTTGCTCCGAACTTTCAACAGGATAGAAATAAAGAGATTAGATGGGTTACCAACCAGATAGTGATCTTCACAGAGTTTGGTGGAAGAACTCTCTCGAGCAGATTGTTGGATCCTTGGATTCGGATATCTTCGCAATGGATCCTCCAATACTGGTCCTATGGCTGAGTCGGCTTCTCCTGGACTCAAGATCTAGGAAAGAAGAAGAACAAGTGATGGAATCAGATACTCAAGGAAGAATTTACCAGATTGAAGAACTTGAAAGTTGATGTGCTGAAATCTGGATTCTCCTGGAGGTTGATCTGACTTCCTCTAGGAATTGCTCTGGATCTGAAGTATCCGGACTAGACCCGGATGTTGGGGTCGACCTTGACTTGAAGAGGGTGGCCGTGAGAGGTGGGATATGCTAGGGCTTGGTGGAAAGAGAAGGATGATGGGTGGCTAGGGTTTGGGAGTGAAGTGGCTAACCTAAGGTTTGGGGTTTGGAGATCTCACACCTCCTCAAGGTTCCTGGGGAACCCGAATTTACTCCCTCATGGAGCTCAACACCTGGATGCAAGTGCGGAAGAGAGAAAACACAGAGTTTGCTCACACAAAAACTTGAATTCATTCATCAGATTACTTTCAAATTTACAAGAAGGGTTTAATTTATAGGACTTTACAAGAGAGTAGGGTTTTACATCTTCCCATGTGGGACTAAAGGAGGGGATCTTCAAATTAGGATTGTAGGATCAATCCCTACACATATGGCCAGCCAAAGGTTCCAAAAAAATTTGATTTGGATTTTAAAAGGAAGGTAGATGGTGCCTCCAAGCTTTGTTCTTCAAGAGAGGATTTCTTTCCTTCCATGGCTCAACTCGTTTGGACTCCTCCTTTTCTTTCTCCCTAAGTCATGGTCCTTCCCATCTTTGTTTTTGGTATTTTTGGCAGGGAATGGGTGCCTCCTTGAAGTTCTCTCCAAGAAGAATTTCTTCCCTTTCATATCTTGGCTCTTATGGAAGGTCTTGGGCCGCCCCCTTGAATTGTGGATCCCTGGTTGCTTTCTCCTCAAATGGCACATGAGAGAAGGGAGCTGCTATCTGTGGTGTGGGGACCAGAGTATACTGGATGGAGATGTGGCACCCCCTGGACTCAGGCGTGTGGCTGGGAGTGTGGCTGGGAGTGTGGCGCCCACTTGCTTGGCCTTGGGAGAAAATGTGACACCTCAGGTTGAAGTCCTAGACCACTACTGAGTCAACATGATTCAACAAAAATAAATTGCAGGGAGTATAGACTTAAGCTAAAATTGAGTTGATCAAGTCAACCCTTATTACAAGCCAGAAAACCTTAATTCTTCGGGCAAGGTCAATCAGAGATCCAGATGGAGCTCTGAAGTCTTCTTCTGAGTCTGGTGCCCGCACTAGCCATCCCTCTCATTACTCCCATCCCAGAGGTGATAGGGAACTGCACCAGCAACCTCTTAGTGAAAATGACAGCATCGAGCTGGTTTAGCCCTGGATGGCCGATGATGGCATTATAAGGTGATGGGAGCTTGACGACGGTAAACGTCATCATGACCATACTCTGTCGAGGTGGGGATTTGGTAGTGACAGGGAGAGTGATCTCTCCTTCGACCCCCACCGAATCTCTGGTGAAGCCCACAAGAGGGGTGTGCACCGGCTTTAATTGATCATGAGACAGGTTTATTCGAGAGAAAGCATCGTAAAAAGCACGTCAATAGAGCTCCCACTATCCTCCATAATGCGATGTACAGGATGTTTCACGATGATCATCTCGACCATCACTGCATCATTGTTTATAATTTTATTTTATTCTCCTTTTCAAAGGGGAGTACATTCTCTAGGTCTCCCACCTCCCGGGCTCTTTTCGTCGCATGCCCGATCCCCCAGGAGATCATGCCCACCGGCTTTTCTGTTGGGCAATTGTCAATTACGGGGACCGGGGGAGGGCTGTGAGCGGCTGTCCCTCCGACGGGGCTTCATTCCTCATGAATTTCCTGAGGTAGCCCCACTTGATCAGCTCCTCAATCTCCCGCTTCAGATTGCAGCACTCCTCCATGTCATGGCCATGTTCGTGATGAAATTGACAATATTTTATCTTGTCACGGATGCTCCTTGGGTTATAAGGAGGTCGGCGGAGGGAGTGCTCACCATCAATCTCCATGAGGATCTTCATCCTGGGAGCAAGGAGAGGGGTGAACGTTCTCTATGGGGTAGCACCACTCTTCAGCTTCGGGCCTGGACAAAAATTTGCAGGCGGTCCAGGCCTCTGGGTCCCGAGGACATCCCTTAGGGCAGGCTTCTTTGAAGGCTTCCCGTCCAGCTCTCGCCTGGTGCGATCGGCCTCCTCCGCACGGATGTACTTGTGGACACGGAGGAGGAGCTCAGAGTACATCTTGGGGGGCTTCTTATCCAGGGAATACATCAGGTGGGAGGTCTTGAGCCCGTGCTTCAATGCCAGCATGGCGACAGGCTCGTCCAGACTATAGATTTCTAGGGTGGCGGTCTTGAAGCGGGTAATGTAGTCCCGCAGCAGCTCCTAGTCCTGCTGGCGGATAGAAAGAGGCTATCCACCTCTCTTGGCACCTTCCAGCAAGCATTGAAGTATGCCATAAACTTTCCTTCTAGTTGATGGAAGGAGCTGATAGATTTCGGCTTGAGGCGGCTGAACAAAACTCGAGCAGCCTTTCGGTGGGTGGCTAGGAAGGCAATGCATAGAAGAGCATCTGTCAGTCCCTGGACCCTCATGAGAGCCTTATAGCTATCTAAATGGTCCAAGGGATCGGTGGTCCCATCATAGGGATCCACCTGAGGCATGCAGAACTGACCCGGGATCGGTTCCTCTTGGATTTCCCGGGAGAAGGGTGGTTGGGCATTGTAGCCCGCTGGATCTGTTGGGGAGCTCTGCATGTTGGCAAAGCGGCTGGCGAACTCCACCAACTTTCGCTCGTTCTCCTCCAAGCGCCTCTCGGCCTGGCGCCTGATGGCCTCGTCGGTGGAATCTTCCACCGAGGTCGCCGGAGAAGGGGGTGCCGATTGGTCTCAGTGAGGGGCCTTGCCCCGATGGTGCCTGCAGCACCGCACTACTTTGGCGTTGTTGGCCGGGGATCGACTCTCGTGATCCGCCGAACTGGAGTAGTTCCTCTTTGCGAGAGTCTGGTGGCTCCCGCGGGGGTTGGAAACTACTCGCAGATGAGAGGGCCTTCCTTGGATGGAGCGCAGGCTTTCACGGGGGCCCGTGGCTCGAGCCGGGGTCCCTGGCTGGGGCTGAGTGGCCAGGGAGCACTGCTGGTGCTGCAGTTGCCGCACAGTAGTGGTCAAAGTTTGTAGCTGCTGGATGACAGCTATGAAAGGACCATCCACTGGGGATGGCTGAGGAGGAGGAGGACTAGGAAGTTCCCTCTCCAGGCTACGCGGCCCTTGAGGAGAAGGAACTTCCCTTGCTTGGCTGCGGACGCTTCGCATCCACGCGTCACCACCACAGTCGGAGCACGCTTTCACCCACGGAGAGCTTGTTTGCATAGGGATTACTGTTCTGCCCCCCTACCTGGTGTACCAATCTGTTGCCGATCTCACCGCGGTGGCCTGTAGCTCTTGAGCTGGCACCGGTCTCGGACTCTCTCACCTTGAGATTTCCAAGCTCCCAGACCGGCAAAAAAAAGTCAGAGACCCTGGTCGGGGGTTCTGGCGGGGGTACTTCGAAGGTCAAGTTAGAGAGCGGCGAGATGGAACAGATCCCCTAAGACGGGTTCTAGAAGGATTCCCATGCTTAGAGGAGATGTAAACGAAAGAAGTGTGGGGAAGAGGGGAGTTGAAGCCTAGCTTCCTGCAATGGGTTCACCGAGCTCATGCCTAAGGACTTCTTGAGGCCTCCCAAGATCGTTCTCTTGGTGTTTTCTCCCTTTTTTGACTTACCTCTCCGCCTGTTTTTACTATCCCTTTTATACCATCGAACTGCCTCAAGCTCGCCTTCCTTTCAGGGGGCTCCCTCCGACCTCTAGACCCTCTCTTCCCCCATCTTCTTCAGGTCAGGAGCTAAGTGGCCAGACCGCCTCATCCATCGTGTGTCACGAAGTGGGGAAGACTGGCGAGGCTTTGGGCCGAGTACGGGAGCTCTCCTATCGAGGCGTTGACGGTGGGCTTCCAGCCGTTTCAAGCTCTTGTCCACAAAGATTCCTTTTCTCGGTTGCGGGGCCCCGTCTGACTGGTGTAAACGAGGTTTTACGTGTCACTGTAGGCCGTACTAGCACCCCCTACGGTGCATGGCGCGCGCCGGCTCTAGTGGTAACCTTGCAACCCGTGCCTCCGCTTCCCTGAGGTTTTGCAGAGTAGGGCTGTCCTCGGCCGAGGTGGACCCGTCTTCGGGTGCCACCTGGCGAAGGAACAGGAGGGCCCAGCTCAACCTCGGCCTCGGTGGACCCATCTTGGGGTGCCACCTGGCGAGGGAGCGAGGGACCGCCAGCTTCGACCGAGATGGACCCCTCTTGGGTTGACACCTGGCGGAGCAGTAGAGAGGTGCTCGACTTCAGCCGAGGCGGACCCGTCTTCGGGTGCCACCTAGCACAGGAGCAGGAGGGCCCGGCTTGACCTCGACCGAGGTGGACCCATCTCGGGGTGCCACCTGGCGAGAGAGCAGGGGCCGTCAGCTTCGGCTGTGGTTGACCCCTCCTGGGTGGACACCTGGCGGAGTGGCAGAGAGGCGCTCGACTTTGACTGAGGTGGAACTGTCTTCGGGTGCCACCTGGCACAGGAGCCGGAGGGCCCGGCTCGACCTCGACCGAGGTGGACCCGTCTTGAGGTGCCACCTATCAAGGGAGTGAGGGGCCGCCAGCTTCGATCGAGGTGGACCCCTCTTTGGTGGACACTTGGCGGAGCGGCAGAGAGGCGCTCAACTTCGATCGAGGTGGACCCGTCTTCGGGTGCCACCTGGTGCAGGAGCAGGAGGGCTCAGCTCGACCTCGGTCGAGGTGGACCCTTCTCGGGGTGCCACCTGGCGAGGGAGCGAGGGGCCATAGCTTCGGCCATGGTGGACCCTGAAAGGATTATGCCCTATAAGCCAATATCTGTATCTCCCAGACCATTGTAAATTGACAAATTAATAAAGGCAATAATTTTTTCATCATTCGCTGTGTCATTATATGATGAACCCCATAGATTAGGGCTATGGTTGTAGGGCTATGATGAGATCATACCAGTGAGATCTAAGGCCTTAAAACCCTAATCTAGAATATTCCTAGTCATAGGAACCCTGAGTTGGGGATCAGGGTTTCCGGTAAGACTGGCACATCCTATGTATGCTGAAAAGGGTGACTGCTCTCATAGTCATTTGTGTAGGATACTAATACAAGGATGTGGGTGCTCATTAGTGAATGAGTTCACTGAATAGATCCAGTTTGAGAACATCTAATGGAGCCTTAGCTGCATGTCAATAGATGTTTCACATAGTGGGAGTTGTACAAGTAGTCCTATGACCTGAGACTGCCATAATACCTTATGTACATGAACCCATGCTTTGGTTCAATCTCAATCATGACACTGGGTCATGCACGAGGTTGATGCTGGGTATGGTGAATTGTATATGAAGGTAATGAGTAGGTCAACAAGGAATTGATCACTCCTAGTAGGAGGAGATTGCATCCAGCCAAATTAGGTCAGATGATGATTCAGGAAATCTTTGATCAAAGTACAGATATTAGAAATGATTTCTAATATCGAATTAATTGAATCATTAATGTATGACTGAGCTGGGAATGAGTATAAGCTGGTTTTGACATGTTTCCATATCCATAGTTATACTCGGGATGCAAGATGATTGAAGGATTGAATTGTACGGGAACTTTCCACTGAAGGGTAGTTTTGGAATTACACCAGAATTTCCATATCTTCCGGGTAGATATGACACGTTGCTAGACGTCAATCTTGTCTTGTGGGTTGATCAAATTAAATGGTTTAATTGGATCTCTAATTAGGAGGAGTCCTAATTGACTGACTCGAGTTAGCTCGATTTGACCTAAATCGATTAGAATGAGTTCTGATCAGATTAGGTCAACTTGCACTCGGACCCACTGCTGGCTAAGTATGGAACCCAATGGGTCACACACTTAGGACAGATAATCAAGGATTTAATTTGGAATTAAATCTCGTTTGCAGATGAACACACTAGCATGTGTTGCAAACCATGGCTTCTACTTGAATCGGATTCGAGTTAGGGTTCCGATTTGGTCTTTTTTAGATCCAAATTCATTCCGGTTTGAATCTAATTGAAGATTCAAAATGTTGGGCTAACAGTAGGCTAGCAATTGGGCTAACCTAAGAGGCTAAACCCCTTTCCCACATCGCCTAAAACCCCTCCCCTTCTCTTCCCACGCGCGCGCGCAAGGAGAAGAGTCCACACGCGCGTGGACTCTCTCCAAGTCGCGTCTTTGCGTGAAAAGAAAGAAGAGACCGGCGTCTTTTGGCTGATGAGGCGTGGATCAGAGTCCACCTAGGCGTGGACTCTTCAAAAATTGGAATTACCGTGAAAAGAAAGAAAAAACACCGAAGGGGCGCGACTCTTCTTTCTGCGCGCGCCCTTCTGAGTTTTTCACGGTCCTTCTTCGTGTCTTCCCATCCCAAAGGCCGTGAGATTAATCCCAAGGGCCGTGAGATAAAGAGAGAAGACGTGAGAAGAGAGAGAGGGACGTGAGAGGATGTTTTCAGATGAGAAGGTGCCTCTCTGTCGCCTATTTAAGAAGAAGGCTTCACCGTAAAATTTTATTCCAGATTTTCTACGGCGAAGCCTTGCTTCTCTTTCCTTCTCCCTCTCTAGAAGATTGTTTCCCCCTCCTCTCTTTCCTCTTTGATTCCTTTACAGAGCCTAGGCTCTGTCGAATCTCAGAACAGAAGGAGAGTCAGAGAGAGAAACTCTCCGACGGTAAAGGAAGAAGGCGCCTCTTTTTCTTTCTTTCTTACATTAAGACAATTTTGTCTTAATTTTCTTCTCCCTCCAAGACAAGCCTTGTCTCATTTTAGGACAAGGGCTTATTCTTAAGACAAGAGTGTCTTAAGGGGCCAAAGTTGCTAAAAACTAGGAGAAGGGTAAGAGAGAAGGTTATAGTCCCCGTTTGGCTAGAGGAGTCCTAGCCAATAGCCCATATATCAAGTTCTTGGGGTAGAACTTGATTGGAAGGAACCCAATTAAGGAGTCACTGTCTTGATCATCTGCCCGTGTGGATCACCATCGGAGGGCGGACAAGTGGACGCCTGGTGTGTTCAAAAGGCTACTCAATTTGGAGTTTATTTCTACATCAGACTGGATATAGCAATCTGAGGTTAGTATCTAAACTATGTTTAAATTTGGACATGCATGTAGTCATAAGTTTTAATTGCTAATAAGGAGATTTTGGGATTAGGGTTCGGACCTGATTTCATAAAATTTTTGAAATCTACGCTTCCGCACTGGTTCCCGAACCTAACAGTGGTATCAGAGCATCCTTATTAGGATTAAAACTTATGCAGTTCAATTCATGATGTAGTATCATGTTAAAGTTTTTATATTGATGCACAATGCATGTCTTTGATTGAACATGAGTTTGATGATTGCCACCAGTTAGGGTTTTCCACTGAAACCCTAATTGTCTTAGAGATATGATTAGCCCTGGAGCCATCATACTGAAATAAGGTTGCCCTGGCATAATGGTGTATCCATTATGTGGTAAATGGTTGTCCTAGTATGATGGCACACATTTCACATATTTGCTTAGTTTAAAGCATGTATTAATATTTGTGATAGCTTTTAATTGAATGTGCTGGCATTGCATAAACCCCTCTTAAAATTATATTAAGTGGTAGTATAGTTAACCGATAAGCATTATTAGTCATGATGGATAATTAGTCATTTCGGTGTCTAGAAAGGTGGTTCTGGGAAGGTAAAGGGAATCGTGGTTTTTAATTGGTTCCGTTGACTGACCTGGCCAATTTTAAATTGGTGTCTAGGAAAGCAACGGGGGGACCCCCACATCTCTTCCACTAGCCTGGCCGATCTGATTGATTTAATTCTTGACTAACATGCTTGGTGTTAAAATACTATTATTGGCCTTCCTTCATGATAGGTCATCATTGTGTTACGATCTATACTAGGTTTGTTGTGTACACACAAGACCTAATATGGTGACTAACACAATTTTTGGCCTAATACAATTATTTGTTTATGGCATGATTTAAAGTAATATTTTGTTGTGTACACACAAGGGTATTACTATTTAAGTCATGACTATATGGCTATGAAGGGTCTTACTTAACTAAAATATTATAGTTTGTTGTGTATACACAAGGCTATTAATATTTTAGAGGCCGAGATAAGTTGAGAATTGTACAGGTTACAATTGGAAAGAGTTTTCCTACCTATGAACTTATATAAGATTTGTTGTGTACACACAAGGTCTTTTATAAGGGATTGGGATCTCAACCCCACTAAGAAAGATCAATTAAGATTTTCTCGATCATCGTATAGAGGGTTATGATGCTCGATAAAATAGTGGGAGACATAATTAAATTAAAGTCCTAATTTAATTATGTGTTGTCATTTCATGGTTGTTTTCTTATGTTTTCGTTCTTTGTTTAAATGTAGATAAATGGCCTCTTCACTCTCACTCCGTAGTATTTTAGATGCCAACAAATTGACTGGGCCTAATTATGTTGATTGGCTGAGAAATTTGAAAATAGTACTCAGTCAAGAAAGAATTTCCTATATTCTTGATACCCCAATTTTGGAACCACCAAGGGAAGATGCCTCGCAAGAGGAGAAGACCACATATAATATGTGGCAAAATGACTCACTTACTGTCAAATGTGTTATGCTTGCCTCTATGACTAACGAGTTGCAGAGGCAGCATGATAGCATGGATACTAACTCCATACTGCTAAATTTAAAAGAGCTTTATGGAGAACACAGTAGAACTGCTAGATATGAAATATCTAAGCAGTTGTTCCGTGCAAGGATGACAGAAGGTACATCAGTACAAGACCATGTATTAAAGATAATTGATCTAATCACTCGATTAGGTCAATTAGGTTTTGTAATGGATGGGGAGTTGAATCAAGACTTGATCTTGCAATCACTCCCAGAGTCATTTTCACAGTTTGTTCTTAATTATCATATGAACAAACTTAATTCTTCCTTGCCTGAGCTGTTGAATATGTTGAAAACAGCAGAGAGCCATGTAAAGAAAAATAAGGCTCCAGTTCTTCTTGTGGATAAGAAGAAGACAGGCAAAAGGGGTTCCAGTAAGAGGATGAATCCCAAAGGGGGCATTAAGAAGAAGAAAGGAAAGAAGGCCTCCGGACAGATGACCTGCTTTCATTGTGGCAAGCCGGGTCATTGGAAAAGGAACTGCAAGATTTACCTTGCAAGTGTGAAGCCTGGTGCATCAGAGGCACCAAAAGGTATGAAAGAAGTTCATACTATTTTGTCATTGGATTCTTCCATTTCAAATACTTGGGTGTTGGATACCGCCTGTGGTCATAACATCTGCAAATCATTGCAGGGACTTCAGGGGCTTAAAGTATTGAAGGAAGGTAACTTTGAGCTCTACGGTGCTGGAGGGGACCCCATCCAAGCAGAAGCTGTAGGGACTTATGTTTTGAAGTTACCTTCAGGGAAGATCTTGGAGCTAAGGAATTGTTACTATATGCCAAAAATCATTAGAAATATCATATCTGTACCCTTGTTACTTAAACAAGGATATACTATGAATGTAATGAGCAGTGGCTGCTCAATTTCTTTATCTAATGAAATTATATGTTATGGCATATTCTGCAATGGTCTCTTAACTCTTTCCACTAATGACAATATTTTTCATGTTTCTAACAAACGGAAAAGAGATGATGTTAACAATACCTTACTTTGGCATTGTCGACTTGGACATATTAGTGAGACTAGGATTAACAAGTTGTACAAAGAAAATTTCTTTGATCCTTATGACTATGAGTCATTAGGAACTTGTGAATCATGTCTCATGGGTAAGATGACCAAGACTCCATTTAGTGGACATGGAGAAAAGACAAAAGAGTTATTAGGACTCATACACACAGATGTATGTGGGCCTATGACAACTCAAGCCTATGGTGGATACTCATACTTCATCACATTTACTGATGATTTTTCAAGGTATGGATTTGTGTATCTAATGAAACATAAGTCCGATGCTTTTGAAAAATTTTTAGAGTATCAAAGTATGGTAGAGAAACAGACAGGAAAAAGTATAAAGATCCTCCGATCAGATAGAGGAGGTGAGTACTTATCCACTGAGTTTCTTGATCACCTTAAAGATAAGGGGATCATCTCTGAATGGACTCCTCCTTACACACCACAATTAAATGGTGTTGCTGAAAGGAGGAATCGTACTTTATTGGATATGGTACGGTCCATGATGTGCTTCACGGAGTTACCTTTTACTTTCTGGGGATATGCTTTGGAAACAGCAACTTATATCTTGAATAGAGTACCATCTAAAACTATCTCTAGCACTCCATATGAATTATGGAGAAGTAAGAAGCCCAATCTTAAGTATATTAAGATATGGGGATGTCCAGCCTATGTAAAAAGAAATTTTGGACATAAACTAGATGCTAGAGCAGACAAATGTCTATTTATCGGATATCCTAGAGATAGTATAGGATATGTGTTCTACCACCCTACTGAACAAAAGGTTTTGGTCAGTAGGCATGCCACTTTTATGGAAAAGGAATTTATCCTACAAAAGGGCACTGGTAGAAATATCGAACTTAATGAGATTCAACAACTAGACACTTCTCAGTCAAGTAACAACATAGTTAATATAGAACCTGAACACACTCCTATCCGTAGGTCTGATAGGGTGCGACAGGCACCTGAGAGGTATGGGTTCATAATTGAAAATAATGAAGCCCAAATCATTCAAAATGATGAGCCTCTAACCTATACGGAAGCAGTCATGAGTAGAGACTCAGACAAATGGCTGGAAGCCATGAGATCCGAGATGGACTCCATGTATGTCAACCAAGTATGGTCTTTGGTTGATGCACCAGAGGGTATTAACCCTATTGGGTGTAAATGGGTCTATAAAAGGAAGATTGGGGCAGATGGCCAAGTTGAAACTTATAAAGCCAGATTGGTGGCTAAGGGTTTCAGACAAAAACAGGGAATAGATTATGATGAAACATTTTCCCCTGTTGCCATGCTCAAATCTATTCGGATTATGCTTGCTATAGCAGCATATCATGATTATGAGATCTGGCAAATGGATGTAAAAACTGCATTCCTCAATGGTTTCCTTGAGGAAGAGGTTTATATGTCACAACCAGAAGGTTTTGTCTTGGAGACTAAACCTAATCAGGTATGTAGGCTAAAGAAATCCATTTATGGATTAAAGCAAGCATCCAGGAGTTGGAACATCCGATTTGATAAAACAGTCAAAGAATTTGATTTTTTCAAAAATGAGGATGAACCTTGTGTGTACAAGAAGACTAGTGGGAGTGCCATAGTTTTCTTAGTTCTATATGTTGATGATATACTTCTTATTGGGAATGATATCCCAATGTTACAATCAATCAAAGTGTGGTTATCGAAACAGTTTTCCATGAAAGACTTGGGAGAAGCATCCTATATACTGGGTATAAAGATCTATAGAGAAAGATCAAGAAGGATGCTTGGCTTGTCCCAGTCTAGGTACATTGACCAGGTGCTAAAGAGATTTAGCATGGAGGAAAGTAAAAGAGGTTACTTACCTATTGGTCATGGCATACGTCTTTCTAAGAGGATGTCTCCTAAGACACCTGAAGAAAGAAATAGAATGAATTCTATACCTTATGCTTCGGCTATAGGGTCGATTATGTATGCTATGTTATGTACCAGGCCTGATGTGGCATATGCCTTGGGTGTAGCCAGTAGATTTCAGGCTGATCCAGGAGAGGATCACTGGAAGGCTGTGAAAAATATTCTTAAGTACCTGAGAAGGACTAAGGATATTTTTCTTATATATGGAGGATCTGATCTTAAACTAGAAGCCTATTCAGACTCTAGTTTTCAATCAGACCCAGATGATAGTAAATCCATTTCAGGGTATGTCTTTACCTTGAATGGTGGAGCAGTAAGTTGGAAGAGCACTAAACAGCAGACTGTAGCTGACTCAACTACCGAGGCAGAGTACATAGCTGTCAGTGAAGCCGCCAAGGAAGCTGTCTGGATGAAGAAATTCATCACAGAGTTGGGAGTAGTTCCTGAGATTGAGAACCCGGTGCCACTCTATTGTGATAACACTGGAGCAGTTGCTCAAGCTAAGGAACCGAGAGCCCATCACAAGTCCAAGTGATGCGGGACTAAAATGCATGCAATTTTTTTTATATGTTTTATATGTGGGGTTGGGTGATTAATTCCCGAATTTCAGATTAAAATAAGTTATAGGGAATTTTATATGAATTTTAGAAGATCAGCATGCAGATTAGGACCTAGAAAAGTAGAAAAGAAGGATCGCCGGGGCTGAGAAGCCTCGGTTAGGGCAAGTTCTCCTACAATAAAAACTACTGGAGGTAGAGGGGTGTACCTGACAACGTCTGTGAAGATCGCAGCAAAAGGGTCTCTCGTTCCTCGACGGATGCGGCCTGGAAAATCGAGCCAAAGACCCGCGGATACCCGGCTTTCTGCTCGGTGATCCGATTGAGGCTTGGCTGGAGTCGTTGGATTCGTAGGAACTCGGGGACCTGCAAACGACCTGTCAGGGGTTAGAAAACTCACAAAGGAACAAGAAAACAAAGGAAAAACAGCAAGGGAAGGCTTCTTTTGGAGTGGGCGTCCAGGGATCTGAGATGCTTGTTGGTAGCAGGAAGATGATTGCAGCACTGGGAAGAAGAACTCTCGCAAACCCCTTTATGCACACAGCAGGGTATCACACAACTCAATAGAAGAACTCAAGGTTTTCATTCATCAAAAATTTCCCCTCATACAAGAGGCTAGGGTCCCTTAAATAGACCCTTAACCTTGGGCTCCAAGTAAGGGTACATAAGTCTTTACATAAGAATCCTTTTCCCTCTCAAACCCTAGCTAGAAAATAAAGAAATATTAGGTAGAAAAATCCCTAAAATTTTTTTTTGACTTGGTCAAGACTCCAAGGATGCCTAGGGGGGCGTGTTGGGCTTCTAGGAGCAGCAAAAGGCCGGCCCAAAGGGGCCCGGGTGCATGGGTTTGGGCCTCTGGAAGCTGGGGTGGCCTGGTAGCCAGGTAGCAGGAATATTCCCTGGTATCTTGCTTCTTAGGGGCTTGGGCTTGGCACCTGGGCTTGATTTCATTGGGCTAGGATGCAGATGGACCTCTGGAATCATGGATGCCCTTATTTATGAATATACTTTGGCATCTGGAAGGGAATCTGGGCATCTGGAGGGCATCTGCAAGGAATCAGGGTTTCTGATTTTTCTCCTGGGGTTTTCAAATCTTCAAGCTGGGTTGGACTTGGGCTAAACTTCCATGTCTTCAATATGGTTGGACTTGGTCTTCACTTGTATAATATAGTCTTGAGTCTTCAGTATGCTTGGACAGGACTCAAAAAAAATAAAATTAGCTCAACATGAGCTAACTAGCATTGGACTGAACTAGCTCAACATGAGCTGACTAGTACAGAACTGGAATAACAACTAAAATGGACTCAGATGATCTAAGCCCTTATTACAGATAGATTCATAAATTATTGATCAATTTACAGAGGGTTAAAAAAGCCTCTGTCTTATTCTGGTGCCTCAGGTGTCCCCACCAATTCTCCCGGGGTGGGAGGAACTCGACCCTGTCGAGTGAAGGTTAGACTGGCTCACATATCTCTCGAGAAGGTCTGGGTTGAGGAGTTGCAAGTCCTCTCGAGAAATCCACGAATCGTCCGACTCTGGCCAGCCTTGCCATCGGACCAGGAAGCATTGATAGTCATGGCCCTGGGTCGTGATGGCTTGATTGTCCAGGATACGCTCGATCCGTTCTCCTCTCTCAGGCCAAATTTGTTTGTGGACACTCTAGGTTAGGGTCACTCACAATGAAAAGGAATAGGTCCAAAGGCCTCACTAGGTAGCGCTGCCGGTTCCCTATACTCAACCAGGTCTGTAATATTGAAGGTAGAACTAATGCCCAAATCCGAAGGCAAGTCTAACACCTAGGCATTTGATCCAACCTTCTCTATCACTTTAAAAGGTCCGGCTCTGCGAGCATGAAGCTTCTTTTAGGCCTAAGCCTAACCAAGATAAAATCCACTACATCAAATTCTTTGACCCTTCTTCGGGAATTAGCCAGTTGTTTTAAGATTAGTGCAGGTGGTGAACATGCTAGGCACATGCAGACAAATGATGCAAAGGACTCATACTGATACCTAACAGACTCGACTATGCATTCCTATCGAAGGAAATTTTATTGAACTCTTTGGATCTAAACCTAATAGATTATAGGTTCTCTAGGTTTGATCCTAGCTTGACATGCACATGAAAATTTACAGTGAACTCCTAGCAAATTCCAAAGAGTATGCCAGAAGTAAGATGCAAACCTAACATGCGTGATGAATGCATGCAGTATGCTAATCTCAGCTAAATGCAATCTAATGATCCTAGAAATGCTGGAGGTGTCAGGAAAGGGCAGAAAATAGGAAGTGGGTTCAGAATTAGTTTGGTAAGGTAGAGAAAAAGGTTCATGGTTAGTTGGATAAAGTAGGATAAAAGACGGGGTGTCAGGAACTAATCCTATACTAATGAGGTTAACCTTATGAGGTTGAGCTATATCTACAGGATTTGCATAATGGAAGGATGGGTCACTAATTTCGGGGAAGAGGTCCTTAATGGAAACTATAGGAGGGGACTCATCTTGAAGGTATTGATTCAAAGAGATCAGGTCCTTAATAAATTCTTCTGGTTCTTGTATTTTAGGACTAGACTCTATAATTTGGCTCTCCTCTATGGTTTTCTCAGGTAAGGCTCTAGTAGCAGTACCTAGGTTCTCTTCCTTTATTTGTTCTTCCATTATAGCTTTAGGTTGGATATGGTCAAGGTCAACTAGCTCTGGGTTGGTTTCTACCTGGGCATCTACTGGGTCAGCTAATTCTAGGTCTACTAAAGGTGTCTCCTCTTCTCCCTCATACTCATCCACTAGGCTCACATCAGCTTCATACACTTTCGCGTTAATGTAAGCCTTGTGAATCTCAGGAATGGTTGGAGAAGGTCGGCTAGCAAGAAATTGGTTAGGTTCTGGTCTCTGATTATGGGTACTACTCCTAGTAGGTTCAGGTTGTATAAGGGGTAGTGGCTCACTACTGGGTTCATATTTAGGGATACTAATCCTATGGGGTTCAAGTTGACTAGGGGAAGCATGACTAGTACTAGGTTGATACTTAGGGGTTATGGGTTCTCTAGGCTCATAGGACAAGGGTGCAGATCTATGGGTCATGGGATTATAGGATCTGGGGTCATATGATTTTGGGTCAGCTTTATGATCAGGTTCTAAGGATGGATCAAGGTATGGGGTCCTCCTAAGGTTGGGCTCTCTATATGGGTCAGGATATTGGGTCCTCCTAGGATTGGACTCCCTATATGGGTCAGAATACTGGGTTCTCCTAGGGTTGGACTCCCTATATAGGTCAGAATATTGGGTCCTCCTAGGGTTGGACTCCCTATATGGGTCAGAATATTGGGTGTTGGGTCTACTAGGCTCATAGGGTGTGGATGCATAGGATCTATGATCATGGGATCTAGAGTCATAGGATCTGGAGTCATAAGATCTATAGGTTGTAGGTATACTAGGCTTGTAGGGAGAGGGTAAATAGGATCTATCTTCCTGGTCTATAAAATCCTGATTGAGTCTTCTAGGACTAACCTTAGGGATTGGGTCATGACGATAGGTTCTCCTAGGTTCAACCTCAAGGTATGGATCAGGGTTTGGGGTCCTCCTAGGTTGAGGATTGTAGTACGGGTCAGGATAAGGGGCTCTCCTAGGTTCGACCTCATGGTATAGATCAGGGTTTGGGGTCCTCCTAGGTTGAGGGGAGTCAGGATCTGGCTCAGACTGTGACCCATGGGTTTTTCTTGGGGTCCCTACCCGGACTTTTAACTGATCAAACCTATTGGCACGATGGTCAATTCTATCATTGGTTTGAATACGAGACTGAGTTAACTGGGTCATCTGGATAGTTGTCTGGGCAATTTGATCAGCTAGGGCTTTTATTTGGGCTTGTAAATTTTCCATGGGTTCAGACATTTATGAAGGAGGTGGGTGATATGAAACTCCTGATCTAGTGCTCATGCAAGACTCGATCAGACCGACTATAGCTGACTAGACCTAAAGTCCAAACTAGATGCTCAATCAGGGTGGCAAACTAGCCTATAGTAACCCTGTACTCAGCCAGGCAGGTGTAAGGGGAGTGTTAGGTCCCTGATTGCCAATCCTAGACACCAATCAGAGATTGGCCAGGTAGGCGGACCAGCACACAAGCCCTTCGGGATTGAATCCCTAAACCACCGTTCTAGACACTAAGCACAAGGCACACACAGGTTAACTTGACACAGTGATCTAACACTAGCCCGGACCCGACCAGTTGGTGTCCCTAGCCCACTAAGGCAAATTAAGTCTAATTAATTTTAGGTTAAGGCTTGGGACTGAATGCAAGGGATGTGGTTTTGGGCTAAGGAGAGGTGATCAAATCCTCCCCCCATCTGATATAGCAAGAGTGCCCTTAAAAGTAAATTATGCAATGATGGCAGGCAGATGAGGATGCAAATTAGGGTTTAGGTATTTTTTTTTTTTGGTATTTTTGGAAAATATGTATATATATATTTTTTTTTTTGGTATTTTTTTAAATAGAAGAAAACTTGCAAATCATGGCCTAATATACTGGAAATATACTAAAATTAAGAAATATGCAAAAACTCCTAAACAAAACCCTAAAACTTCCAAACTTGTCTTGCTAAAAAAACAGAGCTGAAAATTTGCAGGCCCTATTTCGGCTTGCAGAAAATTCACATGCCATAATAAAATCTGGAAAAATCTTTAAAATTACTGTGGATTATGATAAATCCAGGAAAATAAATTTCAGAATTTTTGGAGTTTTTAACAGGGAGAAATAATTAAAATAATATAGTATATACGGACTGAAAAATTGCAGAAAACAAGCCCTAATCTAGGCTCTGATACCAAATGATGCGGGACTAAAATGCATGCAATTTTTTTTATATGTTTTATATGTGGGGTTGGGTGATTAATTCCCGAATTTCAGATTAAAATAAGTTATAGGGAATTTTATATGAATTTTAGAAGATCAGCATGCAGATTAGGACCTAGAAAAGTAGAAAAGAAGGATCGCCGGGGCTGAGAAGCCTCGGTTAGGGCAAGTTCTCCTACAATAAAAACTACTGGAGGTAGAGGGGTGTACCTGACAACGTCTGTGAAGATCGCAGCAAAAGGGTCTCTCGTTCCTCGACGGATGCGGCCTGGAAAATCGAGCCAAAGACCCGCGGATACCCGGCTTTCTGCTCGGTGATCCGATTGAGGCTTGGCTGGAGTCGTTGGATTCGTAGGAACTCGGGGACCTGCAAACGACCTGTCAGGGGTTAGAAAACTCACAAAGGAACAAGAAAACAAAGGAAAAACAGCAAGGGAAGGCTTCTTTTGGAGTGGGCGTCCAGGGATCTGAGATGCTTGTTGGTAGCAGGAAGATGATTGCAGCACTGGGAAGAAGAACTCTCGCAAACCCCTTTATGCACACAGCAGGGTATCACACAACTCAATAGAAGAACTCAAGGTTTTCATTCATCAAAAATTTCCCCTCATACAAGAGGCTAGGGTCCCTTAAATAGACCCTTAACCTTGGGCTCCAAGTAAGGGTACATAAGTCTTTACATAAGAATCCTTTTCCCTCTCAAACCCTAGCTAGAAAATAAAGAAATATTAGGTAGAAAAATCCCTAAAATTTTTTTTGACTTGGTCAAGACTCCAAGGATGCCTAGGGGGGCGTGTTGGGCTTCTAGGAGCAGCAAAAGGCCGGCCCAAAGGGGCCCGGGTGCATGGGTTTGGGCCTCTGGAAGCTGGGGTGGCCTGGTAGCCAGGTAGCAGGAATATTCCCTGGTATCTTGCTTCTTAGGGGCTTGGGCTTGGCACCTGGGCTTGATTTCATTGGGCTAGGATGCAGATGGACCTCTGGAATCATGGATGCCCTTATTTATGAATATACTTTGGCATCTGGAAGGGAATCTGGGCATCTGGAGGGCATCTGCAAGGAATCAGGGTTTCTGATTTTTCTCCTGGGGTTTTCAAATCTTCAAGCTGGGTTGGACTTGGGCTAAACTTCCATGTCTTCAATATGGTTGGACTTGGTCTTCACTTGTATAATATAGTCTTGAGTCTTCAGTATGCTTGGACAGGACTCAAAAAAAATAAAATTAGCTCAACATGAGCTAACTAGCATTGGACTGAACTAGCTCAACATGAGCTGACTAGTACAGAACTGGAATAACAACTAAAATGGACTCAGATGATCTAAGCCCTTATTACAGATAGATTCATAAATTATTGATCAATTTACAGAGGGTTGAAAAAGCCTCTGTCTTATTCTGGTGCCTCAGGTGTCCCCACCACCAAGCACATTCTGAGACGCTTCCATCTTGTCCGAGAGATAATCGAAAGACAAGAAGTCTGCATCAATAGAGTAGATACAAAGAACAACATAGCAGACCCGTTCACTAAGGCTCTACCACAGCGGGAGTTTGATTGCCACCTCGATTGTATGGGGTTAAAGAATAAGAGCGATTGGCTTTAGTGCAAGTGGGAGATTGAAAGGATTATGCCCTATAAGCCAATATCTGTATCTCCCAGACCATTGTAAATTGACAAATTAATAAAGGCAATAATTTTTTCATCATTCGCTGTGTCATTATATGATGAACCCCATAGATTAGGGCTATGGTTGTAGGGCTATGATGAGATCATACCAGTGAGATCTAAGGCCTTAAAACCCTAATCTAGAATATTCCTAGTCATAGGAACCCTGAGTTGGGGATCAGGGTTTTCGGTAAGACTGGCACATCCTATGTATGCTGAAAAGGGTGACTGCTCTCATAGTCATTTGTGTAGGACACTAATACAAGGATGTGGGTGCTCATTAGTGAATGAGTTCACTGAATAGATCCAGTTTGAGAACATCTAATGGAGCCTTAGCTGCATGTCAATAGATGTTTCACATAGTGGGAGTTGTACAAGTAGTCCTATGACCTGAGACTGCCATAATACCTTATGTACATGAACCCATGCTTTGGTTCAATCTCAATCATGACACTGGGTCATGCACGAGGTTGATGCTGGGTATGGTGAATTGTATATGAAGGTAATGAGTAGGTCAACAAGGAATTGATCACTCCTAGTAGGAGGAGATTGCATCCAGCCAAATTAGGTCAGATGATGATTCAGGAAATCTTTGATCAAAGTACAGATATTAGAAATGATTTCTAATATCGAATTAATTGAATCATTAATGTATGACTGAGCTGGGAATGAGTATAAGCTGGTTTTGACATGTTTCCATATCCATAGTTATACTCGGGATGCAAGATGATTGAAGGATCGAATTATACGGGAACTTTCCACTGAAGGGTAGTTTTGGAATTACACCAGAATTTCCATATCTTCCGGGTAGATATGACACGTTGCTAGACGTCAATCTTGTCTTGTGGGTTGATCAAATTAAATGGTTTAATTGGATCTCTAATTAGGAGGAGTCCTAATTGACTGACTCGAGTTAGCTCGATTTGACCTAAATCGATTAGAATGAGTTCTGATCAGATTAGGTCAACTTGCACTCGGACCCACTGCTGGCTAAGTATGGAACCCAATGGGTCACACACTTAGGACAGATAATCAAGGATTTAATTTGGAATTAAATCTCGTTTGCAGATGAACACACTAGCATGTGTTGCAAACCATGGCTTCTACTTGAATCGGATTCGAGTTAGGGTTCCGATTTGGTCTTTTTTAGATCCAAATTCATTCCGGTTTGAATCTAATTGAAGATTCAAAATGTTGGGCTAACAGTAGGCTAGCAATTGGGCTAACCTAAGAGGCTAAACCCCTTTCCCACATCGCCTAAAACCCCTCCCCTTCTCTTCCCACGCGCGCGCGCAAGGAGAAGAGTCCACACGCGCGTGGACTCTCTCCAAGTCGCGTCTTTGCGTGAAAAGAAAGAAGAGACCGGCATCTTTTGGCTGATGAGGCGTGGATCAGAGTCCACCTAGGCGTGGACTCTTCAAAAATTGGAATTACCGTGAAAAGAAAGAAAAAACACCGAAGGGGCGCGACTCTTCTTTCTGTGCGCGCCCTTATGAGTTTTTCACGGTCCTTCTTCGCGTCTTCCCATCCCAAAGGCCGTGAGATTAATCCCAAGGGCCGTGAGATAAAGAGAGAAGACGTGAGAAGAGAGAGAGGGACGTGAGAGGATGTTTTCAGATGAGAAGGTGCCTCTCTGTCGCCTATTTAAGAAGAAGGCTTCACCGTAAAATTTTATTCCAGATTTTCTACGGCGAAGCCTTGCTTCTCTTTCCTTCTCCCTCTCCAGAAGATTGTTTCCCCCTCCTCTCTTTCCTCTTTGATTCCTTTACAGAGCCTAGGCTCTGTCGAATCTCAGAACAGAAGGAGAGTCAGAGAGAGAAACTCTTCGACGGTAAAGGAAGAAGGCGCCTCTTTTTCTTTCTTTCTTACATTAAGACAATTTTGTCTTAATTTTCTTCTCCCTCCAAGACAAGCCTTGTCTCATTTTAGGACAAGGGCTTATTCTTAAGACAAGAGTGTCTTAAGGGGCCAAAGTTGCTAAAAACTAGGAGAAGGGTAAGAGAGAAGGTTATAGTCCCCGTTTGGCTAGAGGAGTCCTAGCCAATAGCCCATATATCAAGTTCTTGGGGTAGAACTTGATTGGAAGGAACCCAATTAAGGAGTCACTGTCTTGATCATCTGCCCGTGTGGATCACCATCGGAGGGCGGACAAGTGGACGCCTGGTGTGTTCAAAAGGCTACTCAATTTGGAGTTTATTTCTACATCAGACTGGATATAGCAATCTGAGGTTAGTATCTAAACTATGTTTAAATTTGGACATGCATGTAGTCATAAGTTTTAATTGCTAATAAGGAGATTTTGGGATTAGGGTTCGGACCTGATTTCATAAAATTTTTGAAATCTACGCTTCCGCACTGGTTCCCGAACCTAACAGACCCCTCCTGGGTGGACACCTGGCGGAGCGGCAGAGAGGTGCTCGACTTCGACCAAGGTGGACCTATCTCCGGAAGCCACCTGGCAGAGGAGTAGGGGGGGCCTGCTTGACCTCGACCGAGGTGGACCCGTCTCGGGGTTCCACCTGGTGAGGGAGCGAGGGGCTGCCAGCTTCGGCCGAGGTGGACCCCTCCTGGGTGGACACCTGGCGGAGCGGCAGAGAGGTGCTCGACTTCGGCCGAGGTGGACCCATCTTCGGAAGCCACCTGGCGGAGGAGCGGGAGGGCTTGGCTCGACCTCGACCGAGATGGACCCATCTCGGGGAGCCACCTGGCGAGGGAGCGAGGGGCCGCCTGTTAGGTTCGGTGACCAGTGCGGAAGTGTGGATTTCAAAAACTTTATGAATTCAGGTCCGAACCCTAATCCCAAAATCTCCTTATTAGCAATTAAAACTTATGACTACATGCATGTCCAAATTTAAACATAGTTTAGATACTAACCTCAGATCGCTATATCCAATCTGATGTAGAAATAAACTCCAAATGGAGTAACCTTTTGAACACACCAGGCGTCCACTTGTCCGCCCTCCGATGGTGATCCACACGGACAGATGATCAAGACAGTGACTCCTCAATTGGGTTCCTTCCAATCAAGTTCTACCCCAAGAACTTGATATATGGGCTATTGGCTAGGACACCTCTAGCCAAACAGGGACTAAAACTTTCTCTCTTACCCTTCTCCTAGTTTTTTGGCAACTTTGGCCCCTTAAGACACTCTTGTCTTAAGAATAAGCCCTTGTCCTAAAGTGAGACAAGGCTTGTCTTGGAGGGAGAAGAAAATTAAGACAAAGTTGTCTTAATGTAAGAAAGAAGGAAAAAGGGGGCGCCTTCTTCCTTTACCGTCGGAGAGTTTCTCTCTCTGACTCTCCTTCTGTTCTGAGATTCGACAGAGCCTAGGCTCTGTAAAGGAATCAAAGAAGAAAGAGAGGAGGGGGAAACAGTCTTCTGGAGAGGGAGAAGGAAAGAGAAGCAAGGCTTCGCCGTAGAAAATCTGGAATAAATCTTTTACGGTGAAGCCTTCTTCTTAAATAGGCGACAGAGAGGCGCCTTCTCCTTCTGAAAAATCCTCTCACGCCCCTCTCTCCCTTCTCACGTCTTTTCTCTTAATCTCACGGCCCTTGGGATTAATCTCACGGCCTTTGGGATTAATCTCACGGCCTTTGGGATGGACAGACGCGAAGAGGGATCGAGAAAAACTCAGAAGGGCGCGCGCAGAGAAAAGAGTCGCGCCCCTTCGGAGTTTTTTCTCTTTCTTTTCACCGTAATTCCCATTTTGAAGAGTCCACGCCTAGGTGGACTCTGATCCACGCCTCATCAGCCAAAAGACGCCGTTCCCTTCTTTCTTTTCACGCAAAAACGCGATTTGGAGAGAGTCCACGCGCGTGTGGACTCTTCTCCTTGCGCGCGCGCGTGGGAAGAGAGGGGGAGGGGTTTTAGGCGATGTGGGAAAGGGGTTTAGCCTCTTAGGTTAGCCCAATTGCTAGCCTATTGTTAGCCCAATGTTTTAAATCTTCAATTAGATTCAAACCGGAATGAATTTGGATCTAAAAAGACCAAATCGGAACCCTAACTCGAATCCGATTCAAGTAGAAGTCATGGTTTGCAACACATGCTAGTGTGTTCATCTGCAAACGAGATTTAATTCCAAATTAAATCCTTGATTATCTGTCCTAAGTGTGTGACCCATTGGGTTCCATACTTAGCCAGCAGTGGGTCCGAGTGCAAGTTGACCTAATCTGATCAGAACTCATTCTAATCGATTTAGGTCAAATCGAGCTAACTCGAGTCAGTCAATTAGGACTCCTCCTAATTAGTGATCCAATTAAACCATTTAATTTGATCAACCCACAAGACAAGATTGACGTCTAGCAACGTGTCATGTCTACCCGGAAGATATGGAAATTCTGGTGTAATTCCAAAACTACCCTTCAGTGGAAAGTTCCCGTACAATTCGATCCTTCAATCATCTTGCATCCCGAATATAACTATGGATATGGAATCATGTCAAATCCAGTTTATACTCATTCCCAGCTCAGTCATACACTAATGATTCAATTAATTCGATATTAGAAATCATTTCTAATATCTGTACTTTGATCAAAGATTTTCTGAATCATCATCTGACCTAATTTGGCTGGATGCAATCTCCTCCTACTAGGAGTGATCAATTCCTTGTTGACCTACTCAATACCTTCATATACAATTCACCATACCCAGCATCAACCTCGTGCATGACCCAGTGTCATGATTGAGATTGAACCAAAGCATGGGTTCATGTACATAAGGTATTATGGCAGTCTCAGGTCATAGGACTACTTGTACAACTCCCACTATGTGAAACATCCATTGACATGCAGCTAAGGCTCCATTAGATGTTCTCAAACTGGATCTATTCAGTGAACTCATTCACTAATGAGCACCCACATCCTTGTATTAGTGTCCTACACAAATGACAGTGAGAGCAGTCACCCTTTTCAGCATACATAGGATGTGCCAGTCTTACCGGAAACCCTGATCCCCAACTCAGGGTTCCTATGACTAGGAATATTCTAGATTAGGGTTTTAAGGCCTTAGATCTCACTGGTATGATCTCATCATAGCCCTACAACCATAGCCCTAATCTATGGGGTTCATCATATAATGACACAGCGAATGATGAAAAAATTATTGCCTTTATTAATTTGTCAATTTACAATGGTCTGGGAGATACAGATATTGGCTTATAGGGCATAATCCTTTCAATCTCCCACTTGCACTAAAGCCAATCGCTCTTATTCTTTAACCCCATACAATCGAGGTGGCGATCAAACTCCCGCTGTGGTAGAGCCTTAGTGAACGGGTCTGCTATGTTGTTCTTTGTATCTACTCTATTGATGCAGACTTCTTGTCTTTCGATTATCTCTCGGACAAGATGGAAGCGTCTCAGAATGTGCTTGGACTTGTGATGGGCTCTCGGTTCCTTAGCTTGAGCAACTGCTCCAGTGTTATCACAATAGAGTGGCACCGGGTTCTCAATCTCAGGAACTACTCCCAACTCTGTGATGAATTTCTTCATCCAGACAGCTTCCTTGGCGGCTTCACTGACAGCTATGTACTCTGCCTCGGTAGTTGAGTCAGCTACAGTCTGCTGTTTAGTGCTCTTCCAACTTACTGCTCCACCATTCAAGGTAAAGACATACCCTGAAATGGATTTACTATCATCTGGGTCTGATTGAAAACTAGAGTCTGAATAGGCTTCTAGTTTAAGATCAGATCCTCCGTATATAAGAAAAATATCCTTAGTCCTTCTCAGGTACTTAAGAATATTTTTCACAGCCTTCCAGTGATCCTCTCCTGGATCAGCCTGAAATCTACTGGCTACACCCAAGGCATATGCCACATCAGGCCTAGTACATAACATAGCATACATAATCGACCCTATAGCCGAAGCATAAGGTATAGAACTCATTCTATTTCTTTCTTCAGGTGTCTTAGGAGACATCCTCTTAGAAAGACGTATGCCATGACCAATAGGTAAGTAACCTCTTTTACTTTCCTCCATGCTAAATCTCTTTATCACCTGGTCAATGTACCTAGACTGGGACAAGCCAAGCATCCTTCTTGATCTATCTCTATAGATTTTTATACCCAGTATATAGGATGCTTCTCCCAAGTCTTTCATGGAAAACTGTTTCGATAACCACACTTTGACTGATTGTAACATTGGGATATCATTCCCAATAATAAGTATATCATCAACATATAGAACTAAGAAAACTATGGCACTCCCACTAGTCTTCTTGTACACACAAGGTTCATCTTCATTTTTGAAAAAATCAAATTCTTTGACTGTTTTATCAAATCGGATGTTCCAACTCCTGGATGCTTGCTTTAATCCATAAATGGATTTCTTTAGCCTACATACCTGATTAGGTTTAGTCTCCAAGACAAAACCTTCTGGTTGTGACATATAAACCTCTTCCTCAAGGAAACCATTGAGGAATGCAGTTTTTACATCCATTTGCCAGATCTCATAATCATGATATGCTGCTATAGCAAGCATAATCCGAATGGATTTGAGCATGGCAACAGGGGAAAATGTTTCATCATAATCTATTCCCTGTTTTTGTCTGAAACCCTTAGCCACCAATCTGGCTTTATAAGTTTCAACTTGGCCATCTGCCCCAATCTTCCTTTTATAGACCCATTTACACCCAATAGGGTTAATACCCTCTGGTGCATCAACCAAAGACCATACTTGGTTGACATACATGGAGTCCATCTCGGATCTCATGGCTTCCAGCCATTTGTCTGAGTCTCTACTCATGACTGCTTCCGTATAGGTTAGAGGCTCATCATTTTGAATGATTTGGGCTTCATTATTTTCAATTATGAACCCATACCTCTCAGGTGCCTGTCGCACCCTATCAGACCTACGGATAGGAGTGTGTTCAGGTTCTATATTAACTATGTTGTTACTTGACTGAGAAGTGTCTATTTGTTGAATCTCATTAAGTTCGATATTTCTACCAGTGCCCTTTTGTAGGATAAATTCCTTTTCCATAAAAGTGGCATGCCTACTGACCAAAACCTTTTGTTCAGTAGGGTGGTAGAACACATATCCTATACTATCTCTAGGATATCCGATAAATAGACATTTGTCTGCTCTAGCATCTAGTTTATGTCCAAAATTCTTTTTTACATAGGCTGGACATCCCCATATCTTAATATACTTAAGATTGGGTTTCTTACTTCTCCATAATTCATATGGAGTGCTAGAGACAGTTTTAGATGGTACTCTATTCAAGATTTGAGTTGCTGTTTCCAAAGCATATCCCCAGAAAGAAAAAGGTAACTCCGTGAAGCACATCATGGACCGTACCATATCCAATAAAGTACGATTCCTCCTTTCAGCAACACCATTTAATTGTGGTGTGTAAGGAGGAGTCCATTCAGAGATGATCCCCTTATCTTTAAGGTGATCAAGAAACTCAGTGGATAAGTATTCACCTCCTCTGTCTGATCGGAGGATCTTTATACTTTTTCCTGTTTGTTTCTCTACCATACTTTGATACTCTAAGAATTTTTCAAAAGCATCGGACTTATGTTTCATTAGATACACAAATCCATACCTTGAAAAATCATCAGTAAATGTGATGAAGTATGAGTATCCACCATAGGCTTGAGTTGTCATAGGCCCACATACATCTGTGTGTATGAGTCCTAATAACTCTTTTGTCCTTTCTCCATGTCCACTAAATGGAGTCTTGGTCATCTTACCCATGAGACATGATTCACAAGTTCCTAATGACTCATAGTCATAAGGATCAAAGAAATTTTCTTTGTACAACTTGTTAATCCTAGTCTCACTAATATGTCCAAGTCGACAATGCCAAAGTAAGGTATTGTTAACATCATCTCTTTTCCGTTTGTTAGAAACATGAAAAACATTGTCATTAATGGAAAGAGTTAAGAGACCATTGCAGAATATGCCATAACATATAATTTCATTAGATAAAGAAATTGAGCAGCCACTGCTCATTACATTCATAGTATATCCTTGTTTAAGTAACAAGGGTACAGATATGATATTTCTAATGATTTTTGGCATATAGTAACAATTCCTTAGCTCCAAGATCTTCCCTGAAGGTAACTTCAAAACATAAGTCCCTACAGCTTCTGCTTGGATGGGGTCCCCTCCAGCACCGTAGAGCTCAAAGTTACCTTCCTTCAATACTTTAAGCCCCTGAAGTCCCTGCAATGATTTGCAGATGTTATGACCACAGGCGGTATCCAACACCCAAGTATTTGAAATGGAAGAATCCAATGACAAAATAGTATGAACTTCTTTCATACCTTTTGGTGCCTCTGATGCACCAGGCTTCAAACTTGCAAGGTAAACCTTGCAGTTTCTTTTCCAATGACCCGGCTTGCCACAATGAAAGCAGGTCATCTGTCCGGAGGCCTTCTTTCCTTTCTTCTTCTTAATGCCCCCTTTGGGATTCATCCTCTTATTGGAACCCCTTTTGCCTGTCTTCTTCTTATCCACAAGAAGAACTGGAGCCTTATTTTTCTTTACATGGCTCTCTGCTGTTTTCAACATATTCAACAGCTCAGGCAAGGAAGAATTAAGTTTGTTCATATGGTAATTAAGAACAAACTGTGAAAATGACTCTGGGAGTGATTGCAAGATCAAGTCTTGATTCAACTCCCCATCCATTACAAAACCTAATTGACCTAATCGAGTGATTAGATCAATTATCTTTAATACATGGTCTTGTACTGATGTACCTTCTGTCATCCTTGCACGGAACAACTGCTTAGATATTTCATATCTAGCAGTTCTACTGTGTTCTCCATAAAGCTCTTTTAAATTTAGCAGTATGGAGTTAGTATCCATGCTATCATGCTGCCTCTGTAACTCGTTAGTCATAGAGGCAAGCATAACACATTTGACAGTAAGTGAGTCATTTTGCCACATATTATATGTGGTCTTCTCCTCTTGCGAGGCATCTTCCCTTGGTGGTTCCAAAATCGGGGTATCAAGAATATAGGAAATTCTTTCTTGACTGAGTACTATTTTCAAATTTCTCAGCCAATCAACATAATTCGGCCCAGTCAATTTGTTGGCATCTAAAATACTACGGAGTGAGAGTGAAGAGGCCATTTATCTACATTTAAACAAAGAACGAAAACATAAGCAAACAACCATGAAATGACAACACATAATTAAATTAGGACTTTAATTTAATTATGTCTCCCACTATTTTATCGAGCATCATAACCCTCCATACGATGATCGAGAAAACCTTAATTGATCTTTCTTAGTGGGGTTGAGATCCCAATCCCTCATAAAAGACCTTGTGTGTACACAACAAATCTTATATAAGTTCATAGGTAGGAAAACTCTTTCCAATTGTAACCTGTACAATTCTCAACTTATCTCGGCCTCTAAAATATTAATAGCCTTGTGTATACACAACAAACTATAATATTTTAGTTAAGTAAGACCCTTCATAACCATATAGTCATGACTTTAATAGTAATACCCTTGTGTGTTCACAACAAAATATTACTTTAAATCATGCCATAAACAAATAATTGTATTAGGCCAAAAATTGTGTTAGTCACCATATTAGGTCTTGTGTGTACACAACAAACCTAGTATAGATCATAACACAATGATGACCTATCATGAAGGAAGGCCAATAATAGTATTTTAACACCAAGCATGTTAGTCAAGAATTAAATCAATCAGATCGGCCAGGCTAGTGGAAGAGATGTGGGGGTCCCCCCGTTGCTTTCCTAGACACCAATTTAAAATTGGCCAGGTCAGTCAACGGAACCAATTAAAAACCACGATTCCCTTTACCTTCCCAGAACCACCTTTCTAGACACCGAAATGACTAATTATCCATCATGACTAATAATGCTTATTGGTTAACTATACTACCACTTAATATAATTTTAAGAGGGGTTCATGCAATGCCAGCACATTCAATTAAAAGCTATCACATATATTAATACATGCTTTAAACTAAGCAAATATGTGAAATGTGTGCCATCATACTAGGACAACCATTTACCACATAATGGATACACCATTATGCCAGGGCAACCTTATTTCAGTATGATGGCTCCAGGGCTACTCATATCTCTAAGACAATTAGGGTTTCAGTGGAAAACCCTAACTGGTGGCAATCATCAAACTCATGTTCAATCAAAGACATGCACTGTGCATCAATATAAAAACTTTAACATGATACTACATCATGAATTGAACTTCATAAGTTTTAATCCTAATAAGGATGGCTCTGATACCACTGTTAGGTTCGGTGACCAGTGCGGAAGTGTGGATTTCAAAAACTTTATGAATTCAGGTCCGAACCCTAATCCCAAAATCTCCTTATTAGCAATTAAAACTTATGACTACATGCATGTCCAAATTTAAACATAGTTTAGATACTAACCTCAGATCGCTATATCCAATCTGATGTAGAAATAAACTCCAAATGGAGTAACCTTTTGAACACACCAGGCGTCCACTTGTCCGCCCTCCGATGGTGATCCACACGGACAGATGATCAAGACAGTGACTCCTCAATTGGGTTCCTTCCAATCAAGTTCTACCCCAAGAACTTGATATATGGGCTATTGGCTAGGACACCTCTAGCCAAACAGGGACTAAAACTTTCTCTCTTACCCTTCTCCTAGTTTTTGGCAACTTTGGCCCCTTAAGACACTCTTGTCTTAAGAATAAGCCCTTGTCCTAAAGTGAGACAAGGCTTGTCTTGGAGGGAGAAGAAAATTAAGACAAAGTTGTCTTAATGTAAGAAAGAAGGAAAAAGGGGGGCGCCTTCTTCCTTTACCGTCGGAGAGTTTCTCTCTCTGACTCTCCTTCTGTTCTGAGATTCGACAGAGCCTAGGCTCTGTAAAGGAATCAAAGAAGAAAGAGAGGAGGGGGAAACAGTCTTCTGGAGAGGGAGAAGGAAAGAGAAGCAAGGCTTCGCCGTAGAAAATCTGGAATAAATCTTTTACGGTGAAGCCTTCTTCTTAAATAGGCGACAGAGAGGCGCCTTCTCCTTCTGAAAAATCCTCTCACGCCCCTCTCTCCCTTCTCACGTCTTTTCTCTTAATCTCACGGCCCTTGGGATTAATCTCACGGCCTTTGGGATTAATCTCACGGCCTTTGGGATGGACAGACGCGAAGAGGGATCGAGAAAAACTCAGAAGGGCGCGCGCAGAGAAAAGAGTCGCGCCCCTTCGGAGTTTTTTCTCTTTCTTTTCACCGTAATTCCCATTTTGAAGAGTCCACGCCTAGGTGGACTCTGATCCACGCCTCATCAGCCAAAAGACGCCGTTCCCTTCTTTCTTTTCACGCAAAAACGCGATTTGGAGAGAGTCCACGCGCGTGTGGACTCTTCTCCTTGCGCGCGCGCGTGGGAAGAGAGGGGGAGGGGTTTTAGGCGATGTGGGAAAGGGGTTTAGCCTCTTAGGTTAGCCCAATTGCTAGCCTATTGTTAGCCCAATGTTTTAAATCTTCAATTAGATTCAAACCGGAATGAATTTGGATCTAAAAAGACCAAATCGGAACCCTAACTCGAATCCGATTCAAGTAGAAGTCATGGTTTGCAACACATGCTAGTGTGTTCATCTGCAAACGAGATTTAATTCCAAATTAAATCCTTGATTATCTGTCCTAAGTGTGTGACCCATTGGGTTCCATACTTAGCCAGCAGTGGGTCCGAGTGCAAGTTGACCTAATCTGATCAGAACTCATTCTAATCGATTTAGGTCAAATCGAGCTAACTCGAGTCAGTCAATTAGGACTCCTCCTAATTAGTGATCCAATTAAACCATTTAATTTGATCAACCCACAAGACAAGATTGACGTCTAGCAACGTGTCATGTCTACCCGGAAGATATGGAAATTCTGGTGTAATTCCAAAACTACCCTTCAGTGGAAAGTTCCCGTACAATTCGATCCTTCAATCATCTTGCATCCCGAATATAACTATGGATATGGAATCATGTCAAATCCAGTTTATACTCATTCCCAGCTCAGTCATACACTAATGATTCAATTAATTCGATATTAGAAATCATTTCTAATATCTGTACTTTGATCAAAGATTTTCTGAATCATCATCTGACCTAATTTGGCTGGATGCAATCTCCTCCTACTAGGAGTGATCAATTCCTTGTTGACCTACTCAATACCTTCATATACAATTCACCATACCCAGCATCAACCTCGTGCATGACCCAGTGTCATGATTGAGATTGAACCAAAGCATGGGTTCATGTACATAAGGTATTATGGCAGTCTCAGGTCATAGGACTACTTGTACAACTCCCACTATGTGAAACATCCATTGACATGCAGCTAAGGCTCCATTAGATGTTCTCAAACTGGATCTATTCAGTGAACTCATTCACTAATGAGCACCCACATCCTTGTATTAGTGTCCTACACAAATGACAGTGAGAGCAGTCACCCTTTTCAGCATACATAGGATGTGCCAGTCTTACCGGAAACCCTGATCCCCAACTCAGGGTTCCTATGACTAGGAATATTCTAGATTAGGGTTTTAAGGCCTTAGATCTCACTGGTATGATCTCATCATAGCCCTACAACCATAGCCCTAATCTATGGGGTTCATCATATAATGACACAGCGAATGATGAAAAAATTATTGCCTTTATTAATTTGTCAATTTACAATGGTCTGGGAGATACAGATATTGGCTTATAGGGCATAATCCTTTCACCGCCAGCATCGGCCGAGGTAGACCCCTCCTGGGTGGACACCTGGCAGAGCGGCAGAGAGGTGCTCGACTTCGTCCAAGGTGGACCCATCTTCGGGTGCCACCTGGTAGAGGAGCAGAAGGGCCTGGCTCGACCTCGGCCGAGGTGGACCCATCTCGGGATGCCACCTAGCGAGGGAGCGAGGGGCCACCAGCTTCGACCGAGGTGGACCCCTCCTGGGTGGACACCTGGCGGAGCGGTAGAGAGGTGCTTGACTTTGGCCAAGGTGGACCCATCTTCGAGCACCAGCTGGCGAAGGAGTAGGAGCACTTCATCCTGAACGGGGGATCTTTTGAAAGAAGAAATCCACGTGGTACTGACCGTGTCCAGCTGGACCTGACACGCGCCCCACGTCAGTGATGTAGCCATATCACTGGGTATAAGGATTTATTGAGATACATCCAAGAGGATGCTGGGCTTATCCTAATCCAGGTACATTGACTTGGGTTGAAGATATTCAACATGGATGGAAGTAAGAAAGGTTACTTGCCAATGAGTCAAGGCATACAACTCTCTAGGAAAATGTCTCCTAAGACATCATAAGAAAGAGAGGGGATGGCTATGATTCCTTATGCTTCGGCTATAGGATCGATAATGTATGCCATGTTATGTACCAGGCCTGATGTCGCTTATGCCTTGAGCATAGTGAACAGTTTTCAGGCAAATCCAGGAGAGGATCATTGGAGAGCTGTGAAAAGTATTCTTAAGTACCTGAGAAGGACTAAAGATATTTTTCTAGTATATGGAGGATCTGAATTGAAACTAGAAGGTTATACAGATTCTAGTTTTCAACCATGTCCAGATGATAGCAAATCCACATCAGGATATGTCTTCACCCTGAATGGTGGTGCAGTGAGTTAGAAAACTATAAAGCAGCCAACAGTAGCTGACTCAGTCACTGAGGTAGAGTACATAGCTACAAGTGAAGCCATAAGGGAAGCTGTGTGAATGAAGAAATTCATCAAGGAATTGGGCATGGTTCCAACTATAGAACAACTAGTGTCACTTCATTGTGGAAATACTAGAGTTGTTGTGCAAGTTTAGGAACCAAGGTCTCATAATAAGCCCAAGCACATTCTAAGATGCTTCCACCTTGTTCAAGGACAAGATGTTGTCATGGAATAAGTTGACATAAAGAACAATATAGCAGACCCATTCACTAAAGCATTAGCCAAGCAGTAGTTAGATCATCACTTAGATTGCATAGGTATAAAATACAAGGGTGATTGGCTTTAGTGCAAGTGGGAGTTTGATAGAAAAGTGCCCTAAGAGCCAATCATTATGAGGGCCTTTTTGTAAACTTCCAACTCATGTATGACATATTTTCATATTAATAAATGCATGTGATTCATCATATACTGTTGTATCATGTTTCTGATGATTATGATGAACCCCATAGAATAGGGCAATGGAATTAGGGTTATGATAAAATAACAGAGAGACCTAATTTTTATAAACCTTAATCTAAAATGTTCCTAGTCATTGGACCATCGATTCGGGGATCGATGAATCCGGAAAGACTAGCTTATCCTATGTATGCTCAGTTGATGAGGGTGGTTGATCTCAAAACCACTTGTGTAGAGACACTAATACAAGGATAAGGGTGCTCATCAGAGTATGAGTACACTGGAACTGATCCGCACCGGGACTATCTTATGGAAGTCTTACTACTTGTCAAAAGATAGATCCCAGAGTAGAAGTTGTGCATGTGATCTTTAGACCTGAAGTCACCATGGTTTCTTATGCACACTAAGACATACTTTGGTTCATACTCTTCATGGCATTGCGACATGTACGGGGTGTTCTGGGTATGGTGGAAGGTGTACGAAGGATGTGAGTGGACCAACAAGGAATCGATCATTCCTAGTAAGAGGAATTGTTATCCCATGCAATCTCTTCGATAAGAGACTCAAGGAGCCTTTGATCAAAGCAGGATGAGATTAGTGAAATCTAATCAGTCATCAGCTCAGTCCTCATGATCGAGCTGAGATTCGATATGATTAAGTGTTAGGGTTTGACATCTATCCATACCTATCACTTAATCGGGATAATGGGAGATCGAAGATTGAATTGCACGGTAACTTACTACTGAAGTGTATTTTGGTTTTTTCTATCAAATTTCTCATCTTCCGGGTAGGCATGACACGTTGCTAGACGTCAATCTTGTCTTATAGGTTTTCATAAACCAATTGATTTGGTTTCATGAGTCAATTCGATGTGTGATTCGAATTGGACAATTAGGTGAGCCAATTTGACCTGATTAGGTCAATCGGGTTTGATTGGATAGAATCGGCTCAAACCTAAACCTACTGCTGGCTAGATGTAGAACCCAGTGGGTCACACAAAATAGAGACTTGGCCAAGGAAGTCATTCATGATTTAATTATTGTCATAGGATCCTAATTGGTTAGCCGGATTACATACTAGCATATGTAGGCTAACCTAATTCCTAACCCAATTGGATTGGATTCGATTGCTTGCTAATTGGGCTAACCTAATTATGGAAAACCTAAATTAGGTTGAGTCCTAAGTGGGGCTAGCCAAATCAGAGCTTGATCTGATTTTTATTTGGATTTTTGGGCATGTTAGGTGCCATATATGAAGAGTCCCAATCACATGGGACTCTTGGTACCTAAATGACACCTTAACTTCAAAAAGGCATAGAAGGAGCTACAGACCTCTAATTTGAAAATAAATTACATGGTCAGAAAGATTGTTTAATGATCTTTCAAATGACACCCATATTACATATATTTCACTGATCAATATATGCTGCTTTGGGTGGATAGAGAAGTGGGAAAGGAAAGTGGTGCCCTTTTGGCGCACCCGGGAGAGGTATGGCGCACGCAGAAGGACTAAGAGTCCTTCTGCAGATGAAACTCTGGGAGCTTCATCAAAGTGGTGCCTCTTCACTTTATCCCCACACCTCTTGGAGAGGATTGACCGGTCAAAGAAGTGGAAGGGGCAGCATGAAAGCAGAAAGAAATATTGGCATGCAGATGAAGAGTCGCTTCTCTTCATCTGCGCGCGCATTACTTTTAGGCAGAGTCCTTCTATCCTTAGGACTCTGCCTATTCCATGCTCTTCAAGATTGAAAGGATGCCTCCTTCCATTCTTCATAACTGGTATATGCCACATGGCATATGGAGAACTGCTCTGGAAAGGGAAAGAACATCAAATAAGACTCTTGAAGCATGAAGAGCCTTATCAAACATGAAGAGTCATATCTAATAAGGAGTCTCGGGATGCTTTTCATGCCCCATCTGAATTTATATAAACGGGGTACGGTGAAATGAGACTTAAGATTTTTGGTCATTAGAAACAGAAGTCCATTTTCCCGAGAGTTATCTGAGTGCCTCTTTCTGTTGTCTCCCTCCCTCCTTTTAAGACAAGACTTGTCTTGTTAAGACAAGGTCTTATCTTTTAGGACAAGGCTTTGTTTTAGGACATAAGCCTAAGGTATCCTAGGGGAGGGTTGTCCTAGAGCCAAGAGTTCCTTAGGAGAGTGTCTAGAGAGCCCTACAGTAGGACAGGGTGTCCTACAGTGGTCAAAGGTCCAAAGGCTGTCCTAAGAGTTCTATTGAAGCAAGCAACCCCGGTAGGGATTCTTTCTTGGTTCAAGTCTCGTGTGGATCACCTTTGGAGGGCTTGCACTTATGAGCCTCATGGAAAGGATTGGATTTAGTGATCCAGGTATGTTAATTGACTTTATTTTATGATTCATTAGTTGTAATTGCCCAAGGGATTCCTGGGAATTAGGGTTTTCTATACATGTTATACATGTTAGGGTATCATGATATGAAATTTTATTTTGAAAGTCAATTCTGCATGCTGCATGATCCCCGTGACCCTGGGAGAATTCCCATCAGGGTGGTGGTCTCTTTCCTCCCACCCCAGGGGTATCAAGTTTGAACTTCCCTCTTCCATCAAAGGATGGAAGAGCAGGTATTTTTTTGCCTCGATCGAGGGGGTCGACTGGGTTTGGAACTACTCGGATCAGTCCCCCAACCGGGATTCTGCTGTCGATGCAGCTGACTTGGAGGTGTATGACCAGCTTCGATCCCTTCGCTCGAGGTCCTACTGTCAGAGCAGAATCTCCACGAGGCTAGGGTTGGCCCAACACAAGAGTTGGGTGAGTTCGGCTCAAAAAATCCCTTCACTCTTTTTTCATTTTTCTTCCTTCTTTCTTTCTTCCTTTTTGTTTTTGAGCTGACGTCCTCTTTCTTTGTGTAGCCATGAAGTTCTCTATGGAGGAACTCCACTCATTTTTCAAGGGAAGGAATCAAGCGGAGGGCACCGACGAGCCTGCTTCGAAGAGGGCTCGGGTAGATGCTGGCACGAGCACGATGCCAGCTGCACCCGTTCCCGAGCCAAAAAGGAAGAGGGCTGCTGAGTCCGCCTCCGAGTCTCCGAGGCAATGCGATCTGGCCCCGGCGTCAGAGTCTGAGGTGGTTGTTCGAGCCAGATCTGTCGTCGCTGCTACCGCGGTGACATCCCCTCCTCCGAAGATCATCGAGGTCGAGAAGGACAGGGAGCTAGAAGATGTGGGGCCGACTTTGGTGGTTCCGTTCGAGGTGGCACTGATCTCCTAGCCCGCACCAACTACTTCTATCATTGACGGAACAGATGATCCTACACCGATGGCAGGCAAAAGAGATAGGGACTACCGTCGAGTCCCTTTCAGATTGGGGCCCAACATCTCCCTTGCCAAGGACCCGGCACTTACCGAGCGGATGATGGACTTCTCCATCTAGTCCTGTGACCAGCGAGAGAGGAGCGGGAGATACCTGGCCAACATCATCAGCGTGTCCTTCTCCAACCTCTATGCCGTGAGTTAATTTCTTACTCTGCCCTGCTTCCCCCTCCACCTTCGTGGTGACTAACACCTTCTTTGACGAAGTAAGGCACCGAGCTCCTATTGATCTGGGACTACTGCCACAACTTGGTCAGGAGGGATAAAAAGTGCAAGGCGGAGTTCGAGTCCTCGAAGATCGAACTGAGGAGAAAGAGCGATGAGCTCTGGGAGGCTAATATGATAGTTAAGAACCTCCATGGCAAAGTCGCTAGCATCGGGTGATGCTCTATGGAGCTCGAGGAAGAGCTCAAATGGTGCGGGCACCAAGGTTAAAAGAAGACTTCAATCAAACCTAGTCAACACCAATTCCTTATGGATTGCAAATTGAGTTCTAACCTTGTTAACTTGATCCTCGTCTGAGTCTTGAGTCTAGTTAAGTCTTCTTGTATCATGAATTTTATGTTTGAGTCTTGCTAAGTATTAGGTCTTGAAGCCTTGGGTCAATTGAGTTGTAAGAGTCAAATGTACTCAAGTCCAAATTGAGTTGTGATTTTTCTTTTGAGCTTGAGTCAAGTCCAACCAAGGGAGCATATAATTGGACCATGGGATGAACCAAATCTACATCAAGTAAATCTTCAAATCAAGGGTGCATGAAATAAGAGCCATTGGATGGAATGAACTTTGATTGAAGCCAACTCACCAAACATCTTATCCAAAAGAATGGACACTTAGCATCCATACATGAAGATTTTCAGATTTGGATACTTGGCACCCATACATGAAGAATTTCAGATTTGGACACTTGGCACCAATGCATGTAGATTTTCATATTTGGACAATTGTCACCCATATATGAAGATTTTCAGATTTAGACGCTTGGCACCCATGCATGCAGATTTCTAGATTTGGTGCCCCCTTTTCATGAATTTTGAAATTCAAATATGTAACTACATTTCCCCCTCTTTTCATGTAAAATTTGAGTTTTAAATGGGACTTAGAAGGTTATAAATAGGCCCCTAATCTCTTTGTAAAAGGATGCTTTTGAATGAATGAAATCCAGAATTTTCTTTCTCCCATTTGTGTTTGCAAATGCCATCCATGAGGGATTGAGTGAGAGGCTCAACAAAGTGTTTTAGTTCTCAAATTCCAGCAAAAGTTATTCTCCCATGGACACCTCCCACATCTTCAAGAGCAGCCAGCCACACTCCACCTAGATCTTCAACAAATCCTTCCTTCCTTCCATTATTTCTATTCTTTGCTATCTTCCATCTTCTCCACAACACTAATGGGTGTTCTTGCAGGATCCTATGGAGTATCCAGTCCAGGATGAAGTCCTCCTTGCCTTCAACTTAGCAACAAGAGCCTCTACTTCCAATGGGTGGTTTGGTTTGATCTTTCAATCGCTGGTCTTGAGAGTTCCTATAGTAGGTTTAGTGTAGGGTCTTTAAAGTTCATTATTGGTCTCTAAAACCTATCCTTACCTCTTGAGGTTTGAAATTTTGAATAGGGTAAAGTTCTAATTAGATGGTTTCTCTAGCCACGTAGGTCCTTATTTTCTTAACTTAATCCAAATTTGCACTGCGAAGAATTTTGGCCTTCTAATTTAGACTTCTTCAATGCATTTAAATGACTCCTCTATGAATGAATTCCGACCACATGTTTTCGAGTTTAATTACCTTAGTTGCTTTCTTCACTCATGCCATATTTTCCATAAATATGCAGCATCATCAAATCAAAGGGCGCCCAGTTGGAGGAGCTCCAAGCCAAGCTGGAGCCGATGAAGGAGCGGGCCATTTCAACTTAGAAGAAGGCCTCAGCCGCTAATCAAAAGGCTACCGAGGTAGAGAGGAGGGTCTCCGCTACCGTCAGTTCAGCTGAGGCCGTGAAGAAAGAAGCCGCCGAGGTCGCCCGCAAAGCTAAGGATGCAGATAAGAGGTCGACCGAGGTGGTGGCCAATTATAAGGCTTCTGAGGAGTTCAAGCTGGACTCAAGGAGGTAGCGATGGATTCCTTTTTCAAGGGGATCGCTTAGTGCCGGTCTCAGCTGCGCAGCATCCTCTCATATGAGCGGATGGTTGCCCTCCGGCTTCCAGGCTCCATGAGTGTGAAGGTCTCAAGTCCCATTCCGGCTTCGGTAGAGGAGCGCACCGTTGCAACCGTGCCGACCCCATGGGCAGCGTCGGTCGAACGAGCTTCGCAGGTGATGGCCACCAAACCGGCTCTGCTAGTGACGGTGGCCAAGTCAACCCTGCCAGTGATGGTGGCTAAAGGAGGGGCCCCGGCCATGGAGGTCGAGGGAAGTGAGGCTCCACTCATGCGCCATCTAGGGAAGGCACCGGTGGAGTAAAGTAGGGCCTCTTTTCAGTTGTAAACATTTTATTGCTTTCCATCCTGGGCTGCCCGGTATGTTGGGCCTCAAGAGCATTGTAGCCCTTTTTATTAAGTAATGAAAATACTTTTTGTCAACTTGCCTTGCTCTTTTCTTTCTTTTTGCACATATGATGAGATCATAGAGAAGATTTCTCCTTTGTTTCTGAGTGTGCCAAGACTTGGTGGCCGGAAAGCTTGGTTCCGGGCTTTGGTGGCCGAAGATCTGAGCTCTGGGCTTTGATGTCTTGGAGCTAGGCTCGAAGACTTGGTGGCCAGAAAGCTTAGTTTTGGGTTTTGGTGTCTCGGAGCTGGGCTCGAAGACTTGGTGGCCGGAAAGCTTGGTTTCGGGCTTTGATGTCTCGGAGCTGGGCTCGAAGACTTGGTGGCCAATGTAGGGTTCGATGGCAAGGCGGAAACATAGATTTCAAAATTTTTATCTTTATGAAATCTTCACCAAACCATTAACCCAACATCTCCTTAAAAGAATTAAAACATATAAGATGTATATAAAAGATTTAATCTCAAATTAAAGTACTAACCTGTATCGCTAAAATCCAAACTCTGAATCTCCACCAGGTGCCCAAATGTTCACCCTCCAATGGTGATCCACACAGAAAAAGATGAAGACAACAATTTCTTGTTCTTGGCTCCTCTTCTTGAATTCTTTTTCAAGAATTCAATTCTTGGACTTTTAGGCTAAAATTTTCTTTCTTGAAAATTTCTTTTCTTCCTTCTTTCCTCTTCTTGAATTTTTTTCAAGAATTCCCTTTCTTGAATTCCTTTTCTTGAATTGAATTGGAAGAAAAATTAAGATAGCCAAAGTCTTAATTCAAGAAGGAAAAGAAGAAGAACAGATCATTTCCCTTTTCTTTCCTTTACCGTTCAAGACCTTCTTCTTATTCTTGTTTAGGGTCAGAGTTTCGACAGAGGATACCTCTGTAAGGGAAACAATACCCAACAAGAATAAGGGGAAGGAGTATTCTGGAGAGGAAGAAAAGGAATCTGATCTCTGAATTATCTTACATGAAAACCCCCGAGAACCCAACCCTATTTATAGATCTCAGAGGGGCGTCTTCTCAAAACAACGCAACCCTCTGAAACCCCAGGAATCATGATCCCTCATTCCTCACGCATCCCCTCAACCAAAAATCATGATTCTCTGATTTAATTTTCGTTTTTCCGACGAGGAGGACTCTCGGAAAAACTTCAGGAAGAATCACGACTTTTGGAGACGGATTTGCGACCGAAAAGTGACGGATCTTTTCCTTAATTTTTTCTGGCCATCAGATCCAGATCCAAGGGCGTCAGACAAGGATCCGAATCGCACCTTTTTCAGATTTTTCTTTGATGGTATTTTATTTCTCACGCGCATGAAGAGGAGTCCACGCGCGTGGACTCTTCTTCTTGGCGCGCACGGGTGAGAAAGGGAGAGGGCGGCTTGGAGAGAGGGTCTCAGTGAACTTAATTCACTTGGGTTCAGCCATGGGTTAGCCCAATGTCCTAAAATTTAAATTAGACCTTAATCTAGTTCAATTAGAATACAATTAAGCCCAATTCGGAACCAAATTCGAATATGATTCGAATAGAAATTTGGTCTGCAACACATGCTAGCGTGTTTATCCTGCAAACATGATTTAATTCCAAATTAAATCCTTCATCAATTTTCTTTTATGTGTGACCCATTGGGTTCCACACCTAGCCAGCAGTAGGTCCGAGTGCTATTTGACCTAATTCGGTTAGATCTCAACTAAGCCGATTTAGGTCAACTCAAACTAGCTCGACTCGGTCAATTAGAATCTAATTCTAATTAACTGATTTGAATTACCATAACTCAATCATATACCTACAAGACAAGATTGACATCTAGCAACGTATCATGTCTACCTGAAAGATGTGGAATTTTGGTGGAATTATCAAAATACCCTTCAGTGGTGAGTTACCGGGAAATTCAGTCCTTTGATCAACTTGCATCTCGAATATGATTATGAATATGGATACTTGTCAAATCCAATTTCATATTCATCCCTAGCTCAATCTTTATAATGATGATTCATTAATGAACCATTAGAAAATAACTCTAATGTTCATACTTTGATCAAAGATTTCCTGAATCCATCATTTGAAATTAGCTGGATGCAATTCCCTCTTACTAGGGCTGATCAATTCCTTGTTGACCTACTCACAACCTCCATATACAATCCACCATAACCAGTATCACCTCGTGCATGACTCGGTGTCATGATTGATTGCGAACCAAAGTATGGATTCATATATATAAGGTACTATGGTAGTCTCAGGTCAAAGGACCACATGCACTACTCCCACTATGAGAATTATCTATTGACAAACAGATAAGGTTCCATTAGATATTCTCAATCTGGATCAATTCAGTGAACTAATTCTCTAATGAACACTCACATCCTAGTATTAGTGTCAAACACAAGTGACTGTGAGATCAGTCACCCTCATCACAAAGCATATATAGGATGTGCTGGTCTTCTCGGAAAACATTGATCCCCAACTCAATGTCCCATCGACCAGGAATATTTTAGATTAGGGTTTTAAGGCTTTAGGTCTCACTGGTATGATCTCATCATAACCCTAGAACCATAGCCCTAATCTATGGGGTTCATTATAAAATCATAAAGACATAGCGTATGATGAAAATAATGCCTTTATTATAAAAAAAATGTCAATTCATTGATTTTAGGATCAAAATACAATATTTCAATTGGCTTTCAGGGCACAATCTTTCAATCTCCCACTTGCACTAAAGCCAATCGCCTTTAAATCTTATCCCCATACAATCAAGGTGGCGATCAAACTCTCACTGTGATAGAGCCTTAGTGAACGGGTCTGCTATGTTGTTCTTCGTTTCTACCCTTTTAATGCAGACTTCTTGTCTTTCGACAATCTCTCGAACGAGATGGAAACGTCTCAGAATGTGCTTTGATTTGTGATGAGCTCTTGGTTCCTTTGCTTGAGCAACAGCCCCCGTATTATCACAGTAAAGTGATACTAGACCTTCAATCTCAGGAACTACGCCCAACTGTGATATGAACTTCTTCATCCAGACAGCTTCCTTGGCAGCTTCACTAATAGCAATGTACTCTGCCTCAGTTGTTGAGTCAGCTATAGTTTGCTGTTTAGAACTCTTCCAGCTTACAACTCCTCCATTAAGGGTAAAAACATACCCAGATATAGATTTACTGTCATCTGGATCTGATTGAAAACTAGAATCTGAATAAGCTTCTAGTTTAAGATCAGATCCTCCGTATATTAGAAAAATATCCTTAGTTCTTCTTAAGTACTTAAGAATATTTTTCACAGCCTTCCAATGATCCTCTCCTGGATCAGCCTGAAACCTGCTGGCTATACCTAAGGCATATGCCACATCAGGCCTAGTACATAGCATAGCATACATAATAGACCCTACAGCCGAAGCATAAGGTATAGAATTCATTCTATTTCTTTCTTCAGGTGTCTTAGGAGACATCTTCTTAGAAAGATGTATGCCATGACCAATAGGTAAGTAACCTCTTCTACTTTCCTCCATGCTAAATCTTTTTAGCACTTGGTCAATGTACCTAGACTAGGATAAACCTAGCATCCTCCTAGATCTATCTCTATAGATCTTAATGCCTAGTATATAAGATGCTTCTCCCAAGTCTTTCATGGAAAACTGTTTAGATAACCATACCTTGACCGATTGTAACATTGGGATATCATTCCCAATGAGGAGTATGTCATCAACATACAGAACCAAGAAAACTATGGCACTCCTACTAGTCTTCTTGTACACACAAGGTTCATCCTCATTTTTGATAAAGTCAAATTCTTTGACTGTCTTATCAAATCGGATGTTCCAACTCGTAGATGCTTGCTTTAATCCATAAATAGATTTCTTCAGCCTACATACCTGATTAGGTTTAGTCTCCAAGATAAAACTTTCTGGCTATGACATATAAACCTCTTCCTCAAGGAAACCATTGAGGAATGCAGTTTTCACATCCATCTATCAGATTTCATAATCATGATATGCTGCTATAGCAAGCATGATCCGAATAGATTTGAGCATGGCAACAAGAGAAAATGTTTCATCATAATCTATTCCCTGTTTTTGTCTGAAACCCTTAGCCACTAATCTGGCTTTATAAGTTTCAACTTGGCCATCTGCCCCAATCATTTTCTTATAGACCCATTTGCATCCAATAGGGTTAACACCCTCTGGTGCATCAACCAAAGTCCAGACTTGGTTGACATACATGGAGTCCATTTCGGATCTCATGGCTTCCAGCCATTTGTCTGAGTCACTACTTATGACAGCATCCGTATATGTTAGAGGCTCATCATTATCAATGATTCGGGCTTCATTATTTTCAATAATGAACCCATACCTCTCAGGTGCATGTCGCACCCTATCAGACCTACGGATAGGAGTGGTGTGTTCAGGTTCTATACTAACTATGTTATGATTTTGTTGAGATATATCTACTTGTTGAACTTCTTCAAGTTCAATATTTTTCCCACTGCCCTTTTGTAGGATGAACTCTTTCTCCATAAAAATGGCATGCCTACTGACTAAAACCTTTTGTTCAGTAGGGTGGTAGAACAGATATCCTATACTATCTTTAGGATATCCAACAAATAGACACTTTTCTGCTCTAACATCAAGCTTATGTCCAAAATTTGTTTTGACATAGGCTGGACATCCCCATATCTTAAGGTGCTTAAGATTGGGTTTCTTTCCCCTCCATAACTCATATGGAATGCTAGATACAGATTTGGATGGTACTCTATTTAAAATATTAGCCGCTGTTTCCAAGACATATCCCCAGAAAGAAACAGGTAAGTCTGTGAAGCACATCATGGACCGTACCATATCTAATAAAGTACGATTTCTCCTTTCAGCAACACCATTTAATTGTGGTGTGTAAGGAGGAGTCCATTCAGAGATGATTCCCTTTTGTTTAAGGTGATCAAGAAACTCGGTGGATAAGTATTCACCTCCTCTATCTGATCGAAGGATCTTAATACTTTTCCCCGTTTGTTTCTCTACCATACTTTGATACTCTAAAAATTTTTCAAAAGCTTCGGACTTATGTTTCATTAGATACACAAATCCGTACCTTGAAAAATCATCAGTGAATGTGATAAAATATGAGTATCCACCCTTGGCCTGAGTTGTCATAGGTCCACATACATCAGTGTGTATGAGTCCTAATAACTCTGTTGTCCTTTCATTATGTCCACTAAATGGAGTCTTGGTCATTTTACCCATGAGACATGATTCACAAGTTCCTAATGATTCATAGTCATAAGGATTAAGGAATTTTTTCTTGTATAACTTGTTAATCCTCTGCTCACTAATATGTCCAAGACGACAGTGCCAAAGTAAAGTATTGTTTACTTCATCTCTTTTTCGTTTATTACTAACATGTAGTATATTGTCATCAGAAGTTAAGAGACCATTGCAAAATATGCCATTAAATATTATTTCATTAGAAAAACTGATTGAGCAGCCACTGCTCATTACATTCATAATATATCCTTGTTTAAGTAACAAGGGCACAGATATGATGTTTCTAATGATTCTAGGCATAAAATAATAATTTTTTAACTCTAAAATCTTCCTAGAAGGCAGCTTCAACATATAAGTCCCTACAGCTTCTGCTTGGATGGAATCTCCTCCAGCACCGTAGAGCTCGAGTCGCCTTCCTTCAAAACTCTAATGTTTTGTAGTCCCTGCAATGATTTGCAGATATGGTGACCACAAGCAGTATCCAATACCCAAGAGTTTGAATTAGAAGAGTCTAATGACAAAATTGCATGTATCTCATACATACCTTTTGGTACATCACTAGCACCAGGCTTCGCACTTGCAAGGTAAACCTTGCAGTTTCTTTTCCAGTGACCCGGCTTACCACAATGAAAGCAGGTCATTTGTCTGGAGGCCTTCTTTCCTTTCTTTTTCTTGATGCCCCCTTTTGGGTTCAACCTCCTCTTGGAACCCTTTTTGCCTATTTTCTTCTTGTTTACACCATCCACAAGAAGAAGTGGAGCCTTATTTTTCTTTAAATAGCTCTCTGCTGTTTTTAACATATTCAACAGCTCAGGCAAGGAAGTGTTAAGTTTGTTCATATGATAATTAAGAACAAACTGTGAAAATGACTCTGGGAGTGACTGAAGGATTAAATCCTGATTCAACTCCCCATCCATAACAAAACCCAATTGACCCAATCGGGTGATTAGGTCAATAACCTTTAATACATGGTCTTGTACGGATGTACCTTCTGTCATCCTTGCATGGAATAACTGCTTAGATATTTCATATCTTGCAGTTCGACTATGTTCTCCATAAAGTTCTTTTAAATTGAGCAATATGGAGTTTGTGTCCATGCTTTCATGTTGCCTCTGTAACTCATTGGTCATAGAGGCAAGCATTATACACTTGACAGTAAGTGAGTCATTTTGCCACGTGTTATATGTGGTCTTATCCTCTTGCGAGGCATCTTCCCCTAATGGTTCCAAGGTTGGGGTATCAAGAATATAAGAAATTCTTTCTTGGCTGAGTACTATCTTCAGGTTTCTCAACCAATCAACATAGTTTGGTCCAGTCAATTTATTTGCATCAAGAATGCTACGGAGTGAGAGTGAAGAGGCCATTTAATCTACATTAACAAAGAGCATTACATAAGCAAACAATCAATGTTGACAAAACATAATTAAATTAGGACTTTAACTTAATTATGTCTCCCACTATTTTATCAAGCATTATAACCCTTCATGTGATGATCGAGAAAACCCTAATTGGTTCTCTTAGTGGGGTTGAGATCCTAATTCCTTACAAAAGACCTTGTGTGTACACAACAAATCTTATATAAGTTCAAAGGTAGGAAAACTCTTTCCAATTGTAATTCATACAATTCTCAACTTATCTTGGCCTCTAAAATATTAATAGCCTTGTGTGTACACAACAAACTATAATATTTTAGTTGAGTTAGACCCTTCATTGCTATATAGTCATGATATTAATTATAATATCCTTGTGTGTACACAACAAAGAATTATATTAAATCATACCATAAACATCAAATGTACCAAGCCAAAATTATGTTAGTCACCATTAAAAAAAAGGCCTTGTGTGTACACAACAAACCTAATATGGATCATAACATAATAATGACTTGGCATGAAGGAAGGCCACATGTAGTGAATATTACACTAAGCATATCAATCAATAATTAAGTTAATCTTATCGGCCAGGTAAGTGGGAGAGTGGTGGGAGTCCCCCCGTTGCTTTCCTTAGACACCAATAAGAATTGGCCAGGTTAGTAACGGAACCAATTAAAAACCACGTCCTCTTTACTGATCATGAATCACTTTTCCTAGACACTGAATGATAAACTAATCATATTGATTATTTTTGCTTTTGGTATATGACACTACAACTTAATATGTTTTTAAAGAGGGCTTTATAAAAACAAAGCACATTCTAGCAAATATGTGCCATAGTGTGCCATCATACTAGGACAACCATTTACCACATAATGGATCCACCATTATGCCAGGGCAACCTTATTTCAGTATGATGACTAGAAGGCTAAACATATCTCTATACAAATTAAGGTTTAAGTGAAAAAACCTTAATTAGTGGCATACATCAAACATATATGCATAATTAACACAAATATGTGATTAGTGTGTCATCATACTAGGACAACCATTTACCACATAATGGATCCACCATTATACCAGGGCAACCTTATTTCAGTATGATGACTAGATCTCTAAACATATCTCTACAACAATTAGGGTTTGAGTGAAAACCCTAATTGGTGACATTACATCAAACATATACTACATCTCATGTTACTTATATAAATATGCATCTAAAAATTAGCATATATATTTTAATCTTAATAAGGAGGCTCTGATACCACTGTAGGGTTCGATGGCAAGGCGGAAACATAGATTTCAAAATTTTTATCTTTATGAAATCTTCACCAAACCTTTAACCCAAGATCTCCTTAAAAGAATTAAAACATATAAGATGTATATATAAGATTTAATCTCAAATTAAAGTACTAATCTGTATCGCTAAAATCCAAACTCTGAATCTCCACCAGGTGCCCAAATGTTCACCCTCCAATGGTGATCCACACAGAAAAAGATGAAGACAACAATTTCTTGTTCTTGGCTCCTCTTCTTGAATTCTTTTTCAAGAATTCAATTCTTGGACTTTTAGGCTGAAATTTTCTTTCTTGAAAATTTCTTTTCTTCCTTCTTTTCTCTTCTTGAATTTTTTTCAAGAATTCCCTTGAATTCCTTTTCTTGAATTGAATTGGAAGAAAAATTAAGACAGGCAAAGTCTTAATTCAAGAAGGAAAAGAAGAAGAACAGATCCTTTCCTTTTTCTTTCCTTTACCGTTCAAGACCTTCTTCTTATTCTTGTTTAGGGTCAGAGTTTTGACAGAGGATACCTCTGTAAGGGAAACAATACCCAACAAGAACAAGGGGAAGGAGTATTCTGGAGAGGAAGAAAAGGAATATGATCTCTAAATTATCTTACATGAAAACCCATGAGAACCCAACCCTATTTATAGATCTCAGAGGGGCGTCTTCTCAAAACAACGCAACCCTCTGAAACCCTAGGAATCACGATCCCTCATTCCTCACGTGTTCCCTCAACCAAAAGTCAGGATTATCCGATTTAATTTTTATTTTTCCGACGAGGAGGACTCTCGAAAAAACTTCAGGAAGAATCGTGCCTTTTGGAGACGGATTTGCGACCGAAAAGCGATGGATCTTTTCCTTAATTTTTTCTGGCCATCAGATCTAGATCCAAGGGCATCAGAAAAGGATCTGAATCGCACCTTTTTCAGATTTTTCTCCGATGGTATTTTCTTTCTCACGTGCATGAAGAGGAGTCCACGCGCGTGGACTCTTCTTCTTGGCGCGCGCGGGTGAGAAAGGGAGAGGGCGGCTTGGAGAGAGGGTCTCAGTGAACTTAATTCACTTGGGTTCAGTCATGGGTTATCCCAATGTCCTAAAATTTAAATTAGACCTTAATCTGGTTCAATTAGAACCCAATTAAGCCCAATTCGGAACCAAATTCGAATTGATTCGAATAGAAATTTGGTCTGCAGCACATGCTAGTGTGTTTATCCTGCAAACATTATTTAATTCCAAATTAAATCCTTCATCAATTTTCTTTTGTGTGTGACCCATTGGGTTCCACACCTAGCCAGCAGTAGGTCCGAGTGCTATTTGACTTAATTCGGTTAGATCTCAACTAAGCCAATTTAGGTCAACTCAAACTAGCTCGACTCGGTCAATTAGAATCTAATTCTAATTAACTGATTTGAATTACCATAACTCAATCATATACCTACAAGACAAGATTGACGTCTAGCAACGTATTATGTCTACCCGGAAGATGTGGAATTTTGGTGGAATTACCAAAATACCCTTCAGTGGTGAGTTACTGGGCAATTCAGTCCTTTGATCAACTTGCATCCCGAATATGATTATGAATATGGATACTTGTCAAATCCAATTTCATATTCATCCCTAGCTCAATCTTTATAATGATGATTCATTAATGAACCATTAGAAAATAACTCTAATGTTCATACTTTGATCAAAGATTTCCTGAATCCATCATTTGAAATTAGCTGGATGCAATTCCCTCTTACTAGGGCTGATCAATTCCTTGTTGACCTACTCACAACCTCCATATACAATCCACCATAACCAGTATCACCTCTTGCATGACTCAGTGTCATGATTGATTGCGAACCAAAGTATGGATTCATATATATAAGGTACTATGGTAGTCTCAGGTCAAAGGACCACATGCACTACTCCCACTATGAGAATTATCTATTGACAAACAGATAAGGTTCCATTAGATATTCTCAATCTGGATCAATTCAGTGAACTCATTCTCTAATGAACACTCACATCCTAGTATTAGTGTCAAACACAAGTGACTGTGAGATCAGTCACCCTCATCACAAAGCATATATAGGATGTGCTGGTCTTGTCGGAAAACATTGATCCCCAACTCAATGTCCCATCGACCAGGAATATTTTAGATTAGGATTTTAAGGCTTTAGGTCTCACTGGTATGATCTCATCATAACCCTAGAACCATAGCCCTAATCTATGGGGTTCATCATAAAATCATAAAGACACAGCGTATGATGAAAATAATGCCTTTATTATAAAAAAAATGTCAATTCATTGATTTTGGGATCAAAATACAATATTTCAATTGGCTTTCAGGGCACAATCTTTCAGCCAAAAAGCTTGGTTCCAGGCTTTGATGTCTCAAAGCTCGGCTCGAAGACTTGGTGGCCAGAAAGCTTGGTTCCGGGCTTTGTTGGTCGAAGATCTGTGCTCCGGGTTTTGATGTCTTAGAGCTGGGCTTGAAGACTTGTTGGCCGAAAAGCTAGGTTCCGGGCTTTGGTGTCCTGAAGTTGGGCTCGAAGACTTAATGGCCGCAAAGCTTGGTTTTGGGCTTTGATGTCTCAGAGCAGGGCTCGAAGTCTTGGTGGCCGGAAAGCTTGGTTCCAGGATTTGATGTCTCAGAGCTAGGCTCGAAGACTTGGTGGCTAGAAAGCTTGGTTCCGGGCTTTGTTGGCCGAAGATCTGAGCTACGAGATTCGATGTCTTGGAGCTGGGCTCGAAGACTTGGTGGCCGGAAAGCTTAATTCCAAGCTTTGTTGGTCGAAGATCTAAGCTCCTGGCTTTGATGTCTTGGAGCTGGGCTTGAAGACATGATGGTCGAAAAGCTTATTTCCGGGCTTTGTTGGCCAATGATCTGTGCTCCGGGCTTTGATGTCTTGGATCTGGGCTCAAAGACTTAGTGGCCAGAAAGCTTGGTTCCGGGCTTTGTTGGCCGAAGATCTGAGCTCCGGGCTTTGATATCTTGGAGCTAGGCTCGAAGATTTGGTGGCCGGAAAGCTTAGTTCTAGGCTTTGTTGGCCGAAGATCTGAGCTCTGGGCTTTGATGTCTTAGTGCTAGGCTCTAAGACTTGGTGGTCGGAAAGCTTGGTTCGGGGCTTTGATGTCTCGGAGCTAGGCTCGAAGACCTCGTGGCCAGAAAGCTTGGTTCCGAGCTTTGTTGGCTGAAGATCTGAGCTCTGGACTATGAAGTCTTGGAGCTGGGCTCAAAGACTTGGTGGCTGGAAAGCTTTGTTCCAAGCTTTGGTGTCTAGGAGCTTGGCTCGAAGACTTGGTGGCCGGAAAGCTTGGTTCCGAGCTTTGTTGGCCAAAGATCTGAGCTCCGGGCTTTGATGTCTTGGAGCTTGGCTCGAAGACTTGGTGGTCGGAGAGCTTGGCTCTGGGCTTTGAGCACCAGACCTGGTGTCTGGCGAAGATTCTCCTGCAAGGCAAAAGTATTTGCACAAGGAGAACTTTGATCATTGGTGAGAAAGAACCTTACACCATTGATGCCGGGGAGCTAGGTCTCGGGCTTCGGAGTCGGAGAGTCGGGCTTCAAGTTTTATTGTTGGAGGGCTCGACTCCGAGTTTCGGTGCCGAAGAGCTGGGCTCTGAGTTTCGGCATGCCGGACTTTGGGCCGGGCAGCGACATTCCTGCACGACATAAGGCGACTTTTGCAAAAGAGAGTCTTTATTATTATAAATGGTAAGCCTTATATTACTGATAATATTTTCTCAGGTTGTAGTTATTCCATGTTCTCGGGAACTTGGCACCGTCCAAATCCGTAAGGTAGTAGGGGCCATGTTGAAGAGCTTCGACCACCTTGTAGGGGCCTTTTCAGTTTGGTGAGAGCTTGCCGCACTCCTGGGGCTGAGATGCTTCAGCTCGGTGCAGCACCAGGTTGCCAGGTTGGAAGACCATGGTCCTTACCCGTGCATTGTAGTACCGGGCCACTCGTTACTGGTATGCTGCCATCTAGAGCAAAGCTTTGTCTCTAGTTTCCTCGAGGAGGTCTAAGTTGAATAGGTGGTGCACCGAGTTCTGCACTTCATCATACTGCTGCACGCGCAGCATGGGAACGCCAAGCTCAACTGGGACCATGGCATTAGCATCGAAGACAAGGTTGAATGGTGTTTCGTCCATCGCCGTCCTGGGCGTTGTGTGTTTGGCCCAGAGAACACTTGGAAGCTCTTCTACCCACATGCCCTTGGCCTGGTCCAGCCTAGTCATGAGTCCCTAGAGAATGGTCCTGTTAGTCACTTTGGCCTCTCCATTCATCTGGAGGTGAGTGACAGAGGTGAAGCGGTGCTGGATGCCGTACTCGGCACAAACCCATCAAACTCCTGATTGTTGAACTACCGCCCGTTGTTGGTGATGATGTAGTGGGGGAGTCCGAAGCGACATATTATTGACTTCCAGGACAATTGACGGACCTTGGCCTCTGTGATCCGCACCAGTGGCTCTGCTTCCACCCATTTGGTGAAGTAGTCGATGGCCACCAGCAAGAACTCTATTGCCCCAATGCAGGGGGAAATGGCCCTAAGATGTCCATTCCCCATTGGGTGAATGTCCAAGGGGTGGAGAGCTGTGAGATCGGTGCCACCGATTGACGTTGTCTGTGGGCATGGTGCTGACATTTGTTGCACTTCTTCATGAAGTCGACACCATCCTACCTCATGGTCTCTCAGAAGTATCCCTAGTGGAGGACTTTATACACCAACATCCTTCCTCCCACGTGGTTCCCGCATAGGCCTTCATGTATCTCCTGGAGAGCGAAGGCTACCTCTACGGGTTTTAGGCACTTCAGGAGGGGGTAGGAATAGGATTGGCGATAGGGCGGTCCTTCCATCATGACAAACTGGGAGGTTTTCTTCTTGATGAGGCTGGCTTTCGCGCAGTCATCGGGCAGGGTGCCATCAGTGATGTATCTAATGTACCTGTCCATCCAGCTCAGCTCCGGGGTGACTTGCTACACCTCCTCCGGGGCTTCGTAGCATAGATTCTCGAGGTACTCAATGTATGCACACCCTAGCGATGAGTCCGGTAGGGTTGCGAGTCTTGACAGTGCATCCATGGGAGCATTCTCTCAATAGGGGATATGGAAGATGTTGAAGCATCGGAAGCCTGCCGTGCATGAGCAGACTCACTCCAGGTACTTCATCATCTCGGGGTCCCTGGCTTCATATTCTCCGAAAACTTGTCCAGCCACCAGTTGGGAGTTGGTGAAGACTTTCAGGTTCTGCATGCCCAACTCGCGTGAGACCTTTAGGCCTTCAAGGAGTGCCTCGTACTCCGCCTGGTTATTTATTACAGCGAATTTGAAGCGGAGAGCACATTCTACCATGATCCCACCATCGTTGGTGAGAATGAGGCCTGCTCCGCTCTCGCCGAAGTTGGATGCACCGTCAACATGGAGGATCCAGGGATCCTTTGTTCTTGGCTCAACTTGATGCTTCGGGGATGTTGGCTCCGACTCCTCGACAAGTCCAGTGCACTCGACTAGGAAGTTGGCTAGGACCTGGGCCTTCTGCGATGACCTCGGCCGATATGCGATGTCGAACTCGCTCAGCATCAGGCTCCACTTGGCCAACCATATGGATGTTTCAGGGTAGCTGAGTATGGTCCTCAGTGGCTGATCTATTATGAGCATGATGGGATGCGCTTGGAAGTAGGGCCTAAGGTGCTTAGCAGACATTATTAGAGCAAAAATAAGTTTCTTGAAGTGGGTATACCTGATCTCTGCATCGTGGAGGATTTTGCTAGTATAGTATACCGGCTTCTGAGATCCATTCTCACCCGCATGGATGAAGACCGAGCTGACAGCTCCAGGTGTGACCGCGAGGTAAAGCAGAAGCTCCTCTTTTTCCTTTGGTCTTGAGGGCAGTGAGGGAGAAGCCAGGAACTCCTTCAGTTCTTCAAAGGCTATCCTGCACTCCTCCGTCCAGGTGAAGTCATGCATCTTGCACAGTGCCTTGAAGAAGGGAAGGCAGCAGTCGGCCAACCTCAAGATGAACTGGCTCAGAGCTGTAGTATGCCCTGTCAGGCACTGGACCTGCTTCTCTGGGTTTGCTTCAATGCCCTGGATGTTGGTGTTCCATGTCAACGATTGCCTGGACCTTCTCTGGGTTTACTTCAATGCCCCTCTGAGTGACCATGAAGTCCAGGAACTTTCCTGCTGCCACTCCGAAGGTGCACTTTGCTGGGTTTAGCCTCATCTGGTGCTTTCGAAGGTTGTTGAAGGCTTTGACAAGGTCGGCGATGTGATCTGAGCTCGGCTTGCCCATGACAAGCATGTCATCCATGTACACGTACATGTTCCGGCCAATATAGTCTTTGAAGACCCTATTGACCAGACATTGGTACATGGCTCCGGTGTTCTTTAGACTGAAGGGCATCATTTTGTAACAGTACGTCCCTTGGTCGGTAATAAAGGCTGTGTGCTCCTCGTCCTCTAGGTGCATTCGGATCTGATATTATTCGGAGAAAGCATCCATGAAGGAGAGTAGCCGGTGACCCGAGGTGGCATCCACCAGTTGGTCAATCTTTGGTAGAGGGAAGCTGTCCTTCGAACATGCCTTGTTGAGGTCAGTGTAGTTCACACAGATCCTCCATTTGTCGTTACTCTTCTTCACCATCACCACATTCCCCAGCTAGCTTGGGTATTGTACCTCCCAGATGAAGCCGGCAGCGAGGAGTTTGTCAACTTCCTCGTTGATTGCTGCCTGCCTCTCTGGGGTGAAACTTCTCTTCTTCTACCAAACTGGCCTGTACTTTGGATCAATGCTCAGCTTTTGGGTGATGATGTCAGAGGGGATACCTAGCATATCAGTCGCTATCCAAGCGAACACATCTGCATTCGCCCGTAACAACTCCAATAGATGGGCCCTCTCCTTATCTTGTAGCTGGGCCATGATTTGCATGTCTTCTCCTGGTCAGCTTCGAACGGAAAAGATAGCAGACGTTCGACCGGGCCACCCCTGGGGTCTTGTGCCCTTTATGGAAACAACGGTATCGAGCAGATTGAGCCCGGGTCGGTCAAGTATCACATTATAGGCCGAAGGAAGCCTAACCACCGTGAAGGTCATCATAACAGTGCTCTATCGAGGTGGAGTCTAGGTGGTGACTGGGAGAGTAATCTCTCCCTCAAACCTCACAGAATCTCCCCTGAAGCTGACAAGGGGCATGTGCACAGTTTTGAGCCGAGTGGAGGACAAGTTCATTCTGGAGAAGGCATCGTAAAAAAGTACATCTATGGAGCTTCCACTATCATCCATGATACGTTTTATAGGATGCTTCATGATCATCATCTCGATGACCACAGCATCATTATTTAAATTCTACCCCCCCATCTCCCCCTTTCCACATAAAGGAGAGTACATTTTCAGAATACCCTGCCCCCCGAGCCTTCTTGGATGTGCGCTCCACTCCCCAGCATATCATCCCCACCGGCTTCTCGGTATATAGGTTGTCAACCACAGGAACTGGCAGGAGAGTGACAAGTCCCTGAGGTTCTGTCAAAGGTTTGCCCCCTACGAAGCTCCTGAGGTAGCCTCTCTTGATGAGCTCTTTAATCTCCTTCTTGAGATTATGGCAGTCCTCGGTGTCGTGGCCGTGGTCGCGGTGGTAGTGATGCAGAAACTATATATGCATGCAAGTATTTTTTTGTATTTTAATGTTAAGTTGTATGATTAATCCTGAAGAACAGACCAAGTAAAGATGTAAAGAGTTTTATATAAAAACAAGAAACTAACAACATGCATAACAGGACCTAAAAGCAATAGAAAAGAAGGATCGCCGAGGTTGAGAAGCCTCGGTTGGACTAGTTCACCTACAATATAGCTACTGGCGACAGAGGGGGTATACTTGGCAACGGTGGAAGCGCCTGGTGTAGATCGTATATGAAGAGATCGCTCTCACTCTGGATGCGGCATGGAAAACCAAGCCAGAGACCCACGGATTCTTGGCTTTCTGCTCGGTGGTCCGATTACGGTCCAGCTAGGGTCGTTGGATTCGTCGGAGTCGAGGGACCTATAAATTACCTTTCAAGGATTAGAAAACATAGTAGGATAGAAGAAATAAAGGAAAAACACCAAAGGGAAGTTGTTGATTGGAGTGGGTGGCTAGGGTTTTGAAGAGCTGGATGGTGGCTAGGGATAGGGCACAGAACATCAGGAAGAAGGAGGAGCTCACACAGAATCCCCTTAGCACATAGCAGGTAGCACACAACAATTAGAAGTAATCAATTATATTTCATGAATAAAAGTGATTAAATTTTCATACAAGGGGTCCCTTATATAGAGTCATGAGACTTAGGGCCCAAGCAAAAGAAAATAATGAAAATAATGGGTGACCACTTTCTTCCTAAAGTGTGGGGCTAAATACATGGAAGAAAATACTCTCCCACTTTCATCCTAAAGTGTGGGGCTGAATACATGGAAGAAAACACTCTCATGCCATACAAAATCCCTCCAAATAAGGTAGGTAGTGGACATCCAAAGGGGGGGATCACTTCTTTCCTAAGCAAGCTGGCATGAATCAAGGGATTCATGTTTATCCGTTTTGACTTTCCTTCTTGTCATGCTGGCGTGTGGAGCTAGTGTGCTTGGGGTGTGGAAGGGGTGTGCTGGCATATGGTCATCAACTCCTCATGCATGGGCCAACTTCATGATCCTCCAAGTAATCCTAGGTGGTGTAATCCAGGGTGTGACTGGGCTCCATGTGGCTGCTGAAGTGGCATGCTGGGTGGTGTCCTTCACATGCTTGAGCCTTCTTTGACTGGGCTTGACTCAAACAGACTCAATATAACAGGACATGATTACAAGACTCGAAATATGATTAGCTCAACATGAGCAGACTTGACCGACTGATCTAAAACCCTAATGGTATAAATCAAATGCTACATACAGGACTCAGAAAGAAAACTAGCTCAACATGAGCTACTAGTACAGCACTTAAGTAAGAAAAAGACAAGGACTAAGCCTTTATTACAAATGGACTCAAATGCGACTAAGTAATCCACAGATGGTTGAGAAGCCTCTGTCTTATTCTGGTGCCTCTAGTGTCCCCACCAATTCTCCTGGGGTGGGAGGAACTCGATCCTATCGAGTGTAGATCAGGCTGGCTGACATATCTCTCAAGGAGGTCTGGGTTGAGGTGCTGCAAGTCCTCTCAAGAAATCCATGAATCGTCAGACTCTAGCTTGCCTTGCCATCGAACCAGGTAGCGTTAATAGAAGTGGCCCCGGGTTGTGATGGCTTGATCATCCAGAATATGCTCGATCCATTCTCCTCACTCAGGCCAATTAATTGGTGGACACTCTGGGTTAGGGTCACTCACAATGGAAGGAGTAGGTCCAAAGGCCTCGCTGGGTATCGCTGCCGGTTTCCTATACTCAACCAGGTCTGCGATATTGAAGGTAGAACTAATGCCAAAATCGGGAGCCAAATCTAACACATAGGCTTCGGTCCAACCTTCTCTATCACTTTAAAAAGTCAGGCTCTGCGAGCATGAAGCTTCTCTTTTAGGCCTAACTAAGCCTAACCAAGATAGAATCCACTACATCAAATTCCTTGGCCCTTCTTCAGGAATTAGCCAGTTTCTTTCAAAATTAGTGTAGGTGGTGAACATGCTGGGCACATGCAGACTCCTAACAGGTGATGCAAAGGGCTCAAACTATCACCTAACAGACTTGACTGTGCATTCCTATCGAAGGAATTTTTATTAAACTTTTTGGACCTAAACCTAACAGATCATAGGTTCTCTAGGTTTGGTCCTAGCTTGACATGCACATGAAAACTTACAATGGGCTCCTAGCAAATTTCATAGGGTATGCCAGAAGTATAATACAAACCTAATATGCATAATGAATGCATGCAGTATGCTAATTTCTACTAAATGCAATCTAACGATCCTAGAAATGCTGGAGGAGTCTGGAAAGAGTAGAAAATAGGAAATGGGTTCAAAATTAGTCTGGTAGGTTAGGGAAAAAGGCTCAGGGTTAGTTGGATACAGTAGGATAAAAAAAGGGGTGTCAGGAACTAATCCTAGACTAATGAGGCTAACATGATGAGGTTGAGGTATATCTATAGGGTTTGCATAATGGAAGGTTGGGTTACTAATCTCAAGGAAGAGGTCCTTAATTGAAACTATAGGAGGGGGCTCATCCTAGGGATGCTGATTCAAAGAGATCAAGTCCTTAATAAATTCTTCTGGTTCCTGTATTTTAGGACTAGACTCTAAAATTTGGCTCTCCTCTATGGTTTCCTCAGGTAAGGTTCTAGCAGTAGTCTCTAGGTTCTCTTCCTCTAATTGTTCTTCTACTATAGCTTTAGGTTGGGTATAGTCAGGGTCAACTAACTCTAGATTGGCTTCTACCTGGGTACCTATGTGGTCAACTAATTCTAGGACTTCTAGAGGTGTCTCGTCTTCTTCCTCATACTCATCCACTAAGTTCACATCAGCTTCATACACTTCCTCTTTAATTTAAACCTTGTGAATCAAAGGGATGGTAGGGGAATGTCAGCTAAGGGAAAATAGGCTAGGTCCTGGTTTCTGATTACAGGCACTATTCCTAGTGGTTCAGGTTGCCTAAGGGAAAGTGGCTTACTATTGGGCTCATATCTAGGAGTATTAACGTTATGGGGTTCTGATCGATGGCCTATGGGTTCGGATCTATAGGTCATGGGTCTATTAGTCTTATAGGGAGTGGGTGCGTAGGATCTATGTTCATAGGTTTTGGGTACATAGGTTCTAGGTTCATATAATTTGGGTAAAGGTGGCTCAGGTTTGGATCTAGCCTAGGTCCTACGGGTTTCTCTAGGGTTCCTATCCTATTCTCCATCTGGTCAAACTTATGGTTCATCTGGGCTATTTGGTCTACAAGGGCTTGAATCTTGGCTTCCAACTTATCCATGGGTTCAGGGAGATGGTGGATGAAATGGGACTCCTGATCCAGTGCACATGCAAGACTCAAGACTAACTCGACTATGGTTGCCTAGACCTAAAGCCCAATCAGAATGGGTTGACTCAACTTACACACAACTAAAATCTTAATCCTTCAATCTGGCCAAGTAAGAGGAGGGATGGTGGGAGGCACCCCTGCTCTCAAAGGGACCTAATTAAGGAACCACCGATCCGCTTAGGTTGTTTGTTACTGTACCTCTTGCCTAGACACTAGAATCCAATAATAGGAGATGAATTGGGTGTACTAGTCATCCCACAATGATAGAACCCAACCGATGGGTGTCCCTTGCCCACTAGGGCAAATTAATTCTAGTTAATTTTAGATTAGGCTTGGGATCGAATGCAAGGGATGTGGTTTTGGGCTAAGAAGAGGTTATCAACTTCTCCCATTATCTAACATAAAGAAAGTGCCCTCAAAGTAATTTATGCAATGATGGCAGGCAGATGAAGATGCAAATTAGGGTTTTGATGTTTTGGTATTTTTTGAATATATGTAGATTTTTTTTTTGGAATTTATCTTAAATAGGAAGATAATTATAGATTATACTCTAATATGAAGGAAATATAGTAAAAAAAAAGATATGCAAAGATTATACTAAAAAAACCCTGAACTTTTCGAAATTGGCTTTGCTGCCAAAATAGAGCAGAATTGTTCTCAGGCAGTGTTTCGATTGGAAGAAAATCCACATATCGAAATAATTCCTGAGAAAATTTTGAAAAATACTTTAATTATGAAGAATCTAGAAAAATAAATTTCATAATTTTTTGAGTTTTATGAAATCAAAAACAATTAAGAAAACAATGTATATATTGAAAAGGCCGAAAATGAAAAAAAAACTAATGGAACTCTTTGTGTTCTTCTTTAGGGGTCAATTCACAGTAGCACCCCTACTGCCATTGGAGATCCCATCAATTGGGAAAGAGGGTTTTTAAGCCTTACCAGTCTCCTATGATCGGATGGCCATGGTGAAGCACCCGATCCGAATATCCAAATAGAACTGAGCCCAACCTGGCTCTGATACCAAATGATGCGGAACTATTTATATGCATGCAAGTATTTTTTTGTATTTTAATGTTAGGTTGTATGATTAATCCTGAAGAATAGACCAAGTAAAGATGTAAAGAGTTTTATATGAAAATAAGAAACTAACAGCATGCATAACAGGACCTAAAAGCAATAGAAAAGAAGGACCGCCGAGGCTGAAAAGCCTCGGTTGGGCTAGTTCATCTACAATATGGCTATTGGTGACAGAGGGAGTGTACCTGGTTATGGTGGAAGCACCTGGTGCAGATCGTACATGAAGAGATCGCTTTCACTTTGGATGCGGCCTGGAAAACCAAGCCAGAGACCCGCATATTATCGACTTTCTGCTCGGTGGTCCGATTGCGGCCTGGTTGGAGTCGTTGGATTTGTCGGAGTCGAGAGACCTGTAAACGACCTTCCAAGGGTTAGAAAACATAGTAGGAAAGAAGAAATAAAGAGAAAATAGCAAAGAAAAGTTATTGATTAAAGTGGGCGGCTAGGGTTTTGGAGAGCTGGATGGCGGTTGGAGACAGGGCATAGAACACCAGGAAGGAGGGGCTCACACAGAATCCACTTAGCACACAGCAGGTAGCACACAGCAATTGGAAGTAATCAATTATATTTCATGAATAAAAGTTATTAAATTTTCATACATGGGTTCTCTTATATAGGGTCATGAAACTTAGGGCCCAAGCAAAAGAAAATAAGGAAAATAATGGGTGACCACTTTCTTCCTAAAGTGTGGGGCTAAATACATGGAAGAAAACACTCTCCCACTTTCTTCCTAAAGTGTGGGGCTGAATACATGGAAGAAAACACTCTTATGCCATACAAAATCCCTCCAAACAAGGTAGGTAGTGGACATCCAAAGGGGGGGACCACTTCTTTCCTAAGCAAGCTAGCATGAATCAAGGGATTCATGTTTATTCGTTTTGACTTTCCTTCTTCTCATGCTGGCGTGTGGAGCTGGTGTGCTTGGGGTGTGGAAGGGGTGTGCTGGCGTGTGGTCATCAACTCCTCATGCATGGGCCAACTTCATGATCCTCCAAGTAATCCTAGGTGGTGTAATCCAGGGTGTGACTGGGCTCCATGTGGCTGCTGAGGTGGCATGCTGGGTGGTGTCCTTCACATGCTTGAGCCTTCTTTGATTGGGCTTAACTCAAACAGACTCAATATAACTGGACATGATTACAAGACTCGAAATATGATTAGCTCAACATGAGTTGACTTGACCGACTGATCCAAAACCCTAATGGTATGGATCAAATGCTACATACAGGACTTAGAAAGAAAACTAGCTCAACATGAGCTGACTAGTATAGGACTCAAGTAAGAAAAAGAACAAGCCTCATACACACTTCCAAAGAACATAAATTATCATAAGAAATATTTACCAGAGTTTATTTCATGAATAAGAGATTATTTTACAAGAAGGGGAGGGGTGGGGTATTTATAGATTCACCCAGGGCCCTTTCCCTATCAAAATTAGATTACAAGTTTTATGGGACAAGGAGTACAAGGTTTAACATGAATTAGGAGTACAAAGTTTGATTGAAATTAAGAGGCCAAAATTCTAGTAGGACATGGATATTGGACTCCATGTACAACTTGGAAGCTTTAACTTTTCTCCATGGACTTGGGCTGGGATGAAATCCTCTTAGGTTGCTTTGACTTTTCCACTTCCTGCTGGGCTTGGACTTGGTCTTGGGCACCTACCTTGGTTGACCTAGACTGGGATGGGCACCAACTACAAGAATGGGCCTGAGGGGCACCATCTCTTGATGGGCTTCTAGACTGGGGCACTTGGAAGAAAGAATATTCCCATAGGGTGCTAGGTATCTTCAAATATGTAGTGCGCCATGGGCTTGGGTGGCATGAAAGGAGCCCAGATGTTGGGCCGGTGACTTGAGTGCAAGTCCAATAATCCTCCTCTTGAGCAAGAAAGTTACAAGACTCATATGACTGAATTGAAACTGGGTGGACTTCTTGACTGGACTAACAAAACTTACAAATGGACTCAAGTAATAGGACTCAATGTACAAAACAAGGAATTTCAACTGACGTAGTGAACCTGATTGGCTCACTTGATTACAGGACTTAACAAAAATTGACCAACACATGACTTAGAGAACAAATTGAAGCTTGAAGTCCATGTCTGATCTGATGTCCCCATCAATTCTCCCGGGGTGGGAGGAACTTGACCCTACCGAGAAACAAGGTCGATCTAGCTCAGGTATTGCTCTAACAGGTTTGGGTCAAGGCATTGAGGATCCTCTCAAGTGATCCACGAATCCTCAAATCTTGGTCAACCTTGCCAACAAACCAAGTGACATGAAAGCCTTTGTCCGGGTACCAATGGCTTGGTCATCCAGGATATGCTCAATCTTTCCTCTCACAGGCTAAAATGATGTGGACACTTAGGGTTGAGTTCGCTTTCAAAGAAAGTGTCAGGCTCAATAGGCTCATTGGGTATCATTGCTGGCTCCCTATACTCAACTAAGTCTGAGATATTGAAGGTTGAGCTTAATGCCTAATTTGGTAACTCAGGCACTAGGTCCAACTTTCTTTATCACTTTGATGGATCCAGCTCACAGGCATGTAGCCTAATTGTTACAAGATTTCCCTAGTAAACTCTTAGACTCTTTTTGAAATTTAACCATTTTTTTATAAAAACATTGCTTACATTAATCTTATGATTAATTCTTCTTGCAAATCTATAATCATGCAGTGCTAATGACACAAGACAAGCAAACAAAACACCTAATACGGTTAAATGAGTCAAGCCAACACTTATTGATATGTAGACTCGACAAAACCCTAAGCTACAATTATGGGTTTATCCCTTGGTCAGGTGGGTGACATGTAGATGAGAACTTGGCATGCACTCCTAACAGATGCCATATGGTCCTCCAAAAGTAAAAGGCAAACATGACATGCTCAATGAATGAATGCAACATGCTAATCTCAAGAAAATGCAATCTAATGGTCCTAGAAATGCTAGAAGTTTCTGGAAAGGGTAAAAAATAAGAGGTGGGTTCAGGGTTAGTCTGGTAGGGTAGAAAGTAAGAAGGAGGTTTAGGGTTGATTAGATAGAATAGGATACAGGAAGGGGTGTCAGTGATTAGTTCTGGACTAATAAGGTTGACCTTATGGGGCTGAGGTATACCTAAAGGGTCTGCATTATGGAAGAATAGGTCACTAATCTTGGGGAAGAGATCAATTAGAGTCAAAGGAGTGACTTCATCCTGAGGGTGCTGGTTTAAAGAGATCATGTCCTTAATAAATTCCTCGGGTTCTTGAATCTTAGTACTAAACTCTATAATTTGGCTCTCTTCTAGTGTCTCCTCAGGTAGAGTTGTAGTTACAAGATCATGGGTTTCTTCCTCTAATTGGACTCCCACTACAGGTTCAATTTGGGTGTGGTTAGGGTCAGCTAACTTTGGGTTGGCTTCTATTTGGATATGGTTAGGGTCAACTAGTTCTGGGTTGGTTTCTACTTGGGTCTGGTCAGGGTTAACTAATTCTAGGTCATCTATAGTTATCTCTTCTTCTTCTTCCTCATACTCATCCACCAAGCTCACATCAACTTTATATATCTCCTCTTCAAGGTCATTCTGGTAAACCAATGGGGTGGAAAGAGGGGGTTGGCTAAGGAAAAATTGACTAATGACTGGGATAAGGGTGGGTTAACTAAGAGGAAGTAGACTAATACTAGGCTCATATCTAAGGGTACTAATCCTATGGGTTGCTTGGGTATTTAATTAGGTCATTTGGTTGATCTGGGTGGTTAATTCGGCAAACTGATTTTGGGATTGGGTGGTCATCTGGGTAAACTTGTTTTGGGTTTGGGTGTTTATCTGGGCAAACTGATCAGTCATGGCTTTCAAGAGAGTTTCAAAATTAGGATCCATGGTTGAACTAGGTTTGGGCTTAGACTAGTTGTACTAGACTCTTGACCAGTTGGTCATGCAATCAATCACTCAAAGTGGTATGGTGCAGTCAAGCATGCAAGGATTAGTACATTCTAGGGTTTGCTAGACCTAGAGCCAAAATTGAGTGGGTCGACTCAACTTACACCCAACTCAACAATTAATCCTTCCACTGGCCAGGTATGGGGTGGAAGTGTGGGAGCACCCCCTACTTTTGCAAGGACCCAATTAAAGAACCATGACACCACTTAGGTTGTTTGACTTTGGACCCCCATTCTTAGACACCAATTTCCAGTAATAGTTGAATATTGAGTGCACTAGTTTACCCACACAATTCGGACCCAACCTGTTGGTGTCACCTAGCTCTCTAGAGCAGATTAGGTCTAATTAATTTTAATTAAGGCTTGGGTTTTGATGATGGTAGTTCTTTTGGCCCTAGGACAAGTAATGACCTTCTGCCCTGATCTGAGATAGAGAGAGTGCCCTTAAGATTAGTTTAATGATATGATGCACAATCGATGATCCTGATGCAGTCTAAAAATAAAATAGAAAATAATTTTTTTTATTTTTATGAGTTGGCAAATTAAATTTAAGTTGGTTAAGTTATCAAACAAAATTTGGCATGGGCTGGGAAGGGTTTGGTAGTTGATTAGGTTGGATTAAGTCAAGTATGCAGAAATCATAGAAACCGAAATTAGTGTTTTTTTTGATGTAGAAGTTAGCATGGATTTCAATGTAGAAAATTTCAAAAAAAATTATAGAAAATAGAATGATGTGTGAGGATGATTCCTATCAAATTTTATGGAAAACAAAAATGGTATGATGATGCAAAACCTAGGGTCTCTAACTGGGTGCAGAAAACATAGAAATCTAATTAGGGTTTCTAGGATGCCAAATTTTTTGTAATTTTTGATTCTGTAAAATCTGTGAAAAATATCAGTAAAATAGAGTCCTCGACAAAGATGACGTGAAGCAAATTTTAGAGAAAAATAAAATTCCTAGGTTGACAAAATAGATCTAAGCTTGGACCCCTAATGCAGATGACAGGATGCCAATTTTTGTTAGAGTTTTATTTTTACTATATTTTTTGTGTATTTTCAGACTTGAAAAATTCCAAAAAAATAACAAGAAAATAAACGATATTCATCGTGAAAATCAGAAAAAAATATAAAATTTTTGATGGGGGAAACAATCCTATATTTTGAGGGGTTATGCAGAAATCAGGATGCAGAAATCTAAACTAGGATTTACGAACATGCCCTAAACTATGCTCTGATACCAAAATTAATGAGGGATGGGATTCTAATATGATGTAGGATGATATGCAATGGATGAACATGAAGAAAATCAGATTAAGGTAAGCAAATATTTTTGGATTTTTGTGTATGATTTTGATTGCCAAAACTAGCCTAAATTAGGTTAGGGTTATCCTGTATCAATTAGCTTCCTACCCACATGCTAGATCAATAAAAAAGAATAGAAAATCAAGATCCTATGTCTAAGAAGGCCTATTAGGAGCATGTTCAACTTCAGGAAATCAGAAAAAGTGAGATGGGAATTAGGTTTAACATACCAGGCAATGATTTCTTGTTGCTGTAGAAGAGATCTCTCCACTCAGATTGGTGCCTGGATGTCCCGGTCACTTTCTCACAAATCCATTGACTTTTTATAAAATTGGTTTGGGGGCAAAGAAGAATTTATCTAAAGGGTGTAGCATTGGAGAGGTCCTACAAATGTCAAAATTTAGAGGTGAACAAGAAGGGGAAAATAAGAAACTGGAGCTCGGGTTGAAGGATGATTGGATGATGGAGTTGCAGGGGTTGGCAGCCTTGGAGAAAGCTTTTAGGCATCTGGATCTTGGAGAGGGATGATGGTGGGCATCTTAGGGCTCTTGCTTGGATGGATAATGGCTAGGATTTAGTATGAAGAAAAAAGAACAAGTCTCACACACACTTCCAAAGAACACAAATTGTTATAAGAAAAATTTACCAGAGTTTATTTCATGAATAAGAGATTATTTTACAAGAAGGGGAGGGGTGGGGTATTTATAGATTCACCCAGGGCTATTTTCCTGTCAAAATAGGAATACAAGTTTGTATGGGATAAGGAGTACAAGGTTTAACTAGAATTTGGAGTACAAAGTTTGATTGAAATTAGGAGGCATAAATTCTAGTAGGACTTGGATATTGGACTCCATGTAGAACATGGAAGCTTTGACCTTTCTCCATAGACTTGGGCTGGGATGAAATCCTCTTGGGTTGCTTTGACTTTTCCACTTCCTGCTGGGCTTGGACTTGGTCTTGGGCACCAACCTTGGTTGACCTGGACTGGGATGGGCGCCAACTACAAGAATGGGCCTGAGGGGCACCAGCTCCTGATGGGCTTCTGGACTGGGCTGCTTGGAAGAAAGAATATTCCCCTAAGGTGATAGGTATCTTCAAATATGGAGGGCGCCATGGGCTTGGGTGGCATGAAAGGAGCCCAGATGTTGGGCCGGTGACTTGAGTGCAGGTCCAATAATCCTCTTCTTGAGCATGAAAGTTATAGACTCATATGACTGAATTGAAACTGGGTGGACTTCTTGATTGGACTAACATAACTTATAAATGGACTCAAGTAACAGGACTCAATGTACTAAACAAGGAACTTCAACTGACGTAGTGAACCCGACTAGCTCACTTGATTACAGGACTTAACAAAAATTGATCAACACATGACTTAGAGAACAAACTGAAGCATGAATTCTTTGTTTGATATGATGTCCTCATCAATTCTCCCGGGGTGGGAGGAACTTGATCCTGCCGAGTAAGAAGGTCAATCTTGCTTAGGTATTGCTTTGACAGGTCTGGGTTGAGGTGTTGTGGATCCTCTTGAGTGGTCCACGAATCGTCAGATCTTGGTCGACCCTTCTAATGAACCAAGTGACATGGAAGCCTTTGTCTGGGTACCAATGGCTTGGTCATCCAGGATACACTCAATCTTTTCTCTAATAGGCTAAATTGATGTGAACACTCAGGGTTGGATTCGCTTTCAAAGAAAGGGTCAAGCTCAATAGGCTCATTGGGTATCATTCCTGGCTCCCTATACTCAACTAAGTCTGAGATATTGAAGGTTGAGCTTAATACCTAATTAGGTAACTCAGGCACTAGGTCCAACTTTCTTTATCACTTTGATGGATCCAGCTCATAGGTATGTAGCCTAATTGTTACAAGATTCTCCCAGCAAACTCTTAGACTCTTTTCAGAATTTAACCATATTTATATAAAAACATTAATTACATTAATCTTATGATTAATTCTTCATGCAAATATCTAATCATGTAGTACAAATGACACACAACAACTCCTATTGACATGCAGACAAAACACCTAATGCAGGCAAATGACTCAAGCCAACACTTATTGATATGTAGACTTGACAAAACCCTAAGCTACAACTATGTGTTTATCCCTTGGTTAGGTGGGTGACATGTAGATGAGAACTTGGCATGCACTCCTAACAGATGCCATATGGTCCTCCAAAAGTAAAAGGCAAACATGACATGCTCAATGAATGAATGCAACATGCTAATCTCAAGAAAATGCAATCTAATGGTCCTAGAAATGCTGGAAGTTTTTGGAAAGGGTAGAAAATAAGAGGTGAGTTCAGGGTTAGTCTGGTAGGGTAGAAAGTAAGAAGGGGGTTCGGGGTTGATTGGATAGAATAGGATATAGGAAGGGGTGTCAGTGATTAGTCCCAGACTAATAAGGTTGACCTTATAGGACTGAGGCATACCTACAGGGTCTGCATTATGGAAGAATAGGTCACTAATCTCGGGGAAGAGATCAATTGGAGGCAAAGGAGTGACTTCATCCTGAGGGTATTGGTTTAAAGAGATCATGTACTTAATATATTCTTTGGGTTCTTGAATCTTAGGACTAAACTCTATAATTGGGCACTCTTTTATTGTCTCCTCGGGTAGAGTTACGTTGCAGGATCATGGGTTTCTTCCTCTAACTGGACTCCCACTACAGGTTCAGTTTTGGTGTGGTTAGGGTTAGCTAACTTTGGGTTGGCTTCTATTTGGATATGGTCAGGGTCAACTAATTCTGAGTTGGTTTCTACTTGGGTCTGGTCAGGGTTAACTAATTCTAGATCATGTATTGGTATCTCTTCTTTTTCTTCCTCATACTCATCCACCAAGCTCACATCAGCTTTATATATCTCCTCTTCAAGGTCATTCTGGTAAACCAATGGGGTGGTAAGAGGGGGTTGGCTAAGAAAAAATTGACAAATGACTGGGGTAAGGGTGGGTTAACTAAGAGGAAGTGGACTAATACTGAGCTCATATCTAAGGGTGCTAATCTTATGGGTTGCTTGGGTATTTAATTGGGTCATTTGGTTGATCTGGGTGGTTAATTCGGCAAACTGATTTTGGGATTGGGTGGTCATCTGGGTAAACTGGTTTTGGGTTTGGGTGTTCATCTAGGCAAACTGATCAGTCGTGGCTTTCATGGCAGTTTCAGAATTAGGATCCATGGTTGAACTAGTTTTGGGCTTAGACTGGTTGTATTGGACTCTTGACCTGGTGGTCATGCAATCAATCACTCAAAGTGGTATGGTGCAGTCAAGCATGCAAGGATCAGTACGTTCTAGGGTTTACTAGACCTAGAGCCAAAATTGAGTGGGTCGACTCAACATACACCCAACTCAACAACTAATCTATCCACTGGCCAGGTATGGGATGGGAGTGTGAGAACCCCCTACTTTCGCAGGGACCCAATTAAAGAACCATAACACCACTTAGGTTGTTTGACTCTGGACCCCCAGCCTTAGACACCGATTTCAAGTAATAGTTGTATATTGAGTGCACTAGTTTATCCACACAATTCGGACCTGACCTATTGGTGTCACCTAGCTCTCTAAAGCAGATTTGGTCTAATTAATTTTAATTAATTCTTTGGTTCTGATGATGGTGGATGTTTTGGCCCTAGGACAAGTAATGACCTTTTGTCCTGATCTGAGATAGAGAGAGTACCCTTAAGATTAGTTTAATGATATGATGCACAATCGATAATCCCGATGCAGTCTATAAACAAAATAGAAAATAATTTTTTTTGTCTTTTTATGAGGTGGCAAATTAAATTTAAGTTGGTTAAGTTATCAAACAAAATTTGGCATGAGTTGGGAGGGGTTTGGTAGTTGATTAGGTTGGATTAAGTCAAGTATGCAGAAGTCACAGAAACCAAAATTAGGATTTCTTTTGATGCAGAAGTTAGCATAGATTTAAAAGCAGAAAAATCCAAAAAAAATATAAATAAGAGAATGACGTGTGAGGATGCTTCCTACCAAATTTTATGCAAAAAAAAAATGGTATGATGATGCAAAACCTAGGGTTTCTAACTGGGTGCAGAAAACATAGAATTCTAATTAGTGTTTCTAGGTTGCCAAATTTATTGTAATTTTTGGTTCTGTAAAATCTATGAAAAATATCAGTAAAATAGAGTCCTCCACAGAGATGACTTGATGCAAATTTAAAAGAAAAATAAAATTCCTTGGTTAATAAAACAGATCTAAACTTGGACCCCTAATGCAGATGACAGGATGCCAATTTTTGTTAGGATTTTATTTTTATTATTTTTTTGTGTATTTTTAGGCTTGAAGAATTCCAAAAAAATAACAAGAAAATATAGGATATTCATTGTGAAAATCAGAAAAAAAATCTAAAATTTTTGATGGGGGAAACAATCCTATATTTTGAGGGGTTATGCAGAATTCAGGATGCAGAAATCTAAACTAGGATGCACGAACATGCCCTAAACTGTGCTCTGATACCAAAATTAATGAGGGATGGGATTTTAATATGGTGTGGGATGATACGCAAGTGATGAACATGAAACAAATTAGATTAAGGTAAGCAAATATCTTTGGATTTTTTTGTATGATTTTGATTACTGAAACTAGTCTAAATTAGGTTAGGGTTATCCTATATCAATTAGCATCCTACCCACATTCTATATCAATAAAAAGGAATAAAAAATCAAGATCCTAGGTCTAAGAACGCCTATTAGGAGCATGTTCAACTTCAGAAAATCAGAAAAAGTGAGATGGGAATTAGGTTTAACATACCAAGCAATGATTTCTCATTGCTGTAGAAGAGATCGCTCCACTTAGATCGGCGTCTGGATGTCCCGGTCACTTTCTTACAAATCCATTGACTTTTTATCAGATTGGTTTAGGGGCAAAGAAGAATTCATCTAGATGGCATAGCACTGGAGAGATCCTACAAATGTCAAAAGTTAAAGGCAAATAAGAAGGGAAAATTAAAAAACTGGAGATCGGGTTGAAAGATGATTGGACGATGGAGTTGTAGGGGGTTGGCGGCCTTGGAGGAAGCTTTTGGGCATCTGGATCTTGGAGAGGGCTGATGGTGGACATCTTAGGGCTCTTGCTTGGATGGATAATGGCTAGGGTTTAGTAAGAAGAAGAAAGAACAAGTCTTACACACACTTCCAAAGAACACAAATTGTCACAAGAAAAATTTACTAGAGTTTATTTCATGAATAAGAGATTATTTTTAAGAAGGGGAGGGCTGGGGTATTTATAGATTCACCCAGGACCCTTTTCCTGTCAAAATTGGATTACAAGTTTGTATGGGACAAGGAGTACAAGGTTTAACTAAAATTAGGAGTACAAAGTTTGATTGAAATTAGGAGGCCTAAGTTCTAGTAGGACTTGGACATTGGACTCCTTGTAGAACTTGAAAGCTTTGACTTTTCTCCATGGGCTTGGGCTAGGATGAAATCTTCTTGGGCTACTTTAAGTTTTCCACTCTGGTGTGGGCACCAAGATCAGATAGAGACTCCTCAACCCTCTGTGGATCTCTGATTAGGGTTTCATGTTTTTGGATCATGTAATAAGGCTTCAAGTCTGAGAATTTTACCTTGGAGTCATGTATTTAGTCTTAGTTTTTGTTTTGGTCGTGTACATTGTAGAATTTGGTCAAATTGGGTCATTGGATCCTGTATTTAGCTATATTGGTCCAAGCCTAAGTCTACATGAAGATTGGGCTCAAGCTTGTCCGAAGATGGAGTGGACATTTGAGTCAAGCCCAGTTGTTAATGGATCAAACAATCATCTCCATGCCATGAAAGAATGCCACCTCAACTCTTGGCATGCCACCTCACCGGTGCCACTTTGCGGAAGGATGTGCCACATCACCATGACTCTTGGGCAGCCAAGAAAAAATGGAGGACTTCAAAGTCAATGCATGTTGGACACCCCATTTATTCTCCCCTTGGTCCAAGCCAACACCCTCCCCATCCCACTCCCCACATCCAGCTCTTTTCCAAAGAAGCATGGTCGGTCAAGGAAGGTTCTTCAAGTCAATGAAACATCCCATGATTCTTGAAGACAAGATCCTTTCTTCATGCCCCCATATCAAGCCTTTCTCCAAAGAATCTTGACCGACCAAAGAAAGAATAGAGAATCCCTTGATCCTTGAAGAGAACCTCCCCCACATCAAGCCTTCTTCCCAAAGAGCCATGGTCGGCCAAGACTCATGAAAGGAGTTCAAATTTTAATGGGGATAACCTCTTCTCTTCCCTCCCCGAATCAAGTTTTCCACCAAATCAAGGCCAACCAAAGTAGGATTTCAAGGGTCAAAAATTCTAATTTTTAGGTGGCCAAGATGAAGACTTGTAGACATTTTATTTGAATTTTAAATAGGACTTAGGAGCCTATATAAAGGGCCCTACTCCTCTTGTACAAAACTAGTTTTTGATGAATGAAACTTTTGAGAAGTTTCTACTTCATTATAGCCCTTATCTTCTTAGACTAGGAACTCTGTGAGAGAGTGCCTTTGTCCTTCGGGACATTGAGGGGTGAGAGGCCCTAAGTTCCTTTTCTCCTTCGCAAGCCACCCACCAATCTTCAAGCTGGACACCCTTGGAAACTCCACCTGGATGCCTAGCAAGAAGTGCCTCCTCGACCACCATTCTTAACTCTTTTCCATCCCTTCTTACTTGCTTATTCCTTCATCTTGATGTTTTCTAACCCTTCCCTTGGGTGCTCGCTGGTCCTCCAAGTGCCATGGATAATGGAGTCTGTCTTCCTTGCCCTCGTGACCATCGGACAAAAGACCAGCGAATCTGTAGTGAAGGGGGACCCGAAACCCATCTATGTTTTCTTTTAATTTTCTAGTTTTTTTCTCTTTTTACCTTATCCCAGCTATTCCCTGTTATTCCCACTATCCTTATTTTATTACAAGTTTATCCACGTGCTATCCCAGCTTATTTCATCTTCAACCTTCATTAACCCGTAAAGTCTCTGTTCCATTTTTTTTTTTTTGCTAAAACCCAACCGCCACCCCCCTTCCCCTGCATCTGGACTGCCCGACCCCCGGCCGCCACCCCCCTTCCCCCGCATCTGGACTGCCCGACCCCCGGCCGCCCCCCCTAGTCGGTCGTCGATCTCCCGCTCTCGCCGGAAACCAGTGTCCGCCGCCCACACTATGGGAAGACGAACGGACACCGTGGGAAGATGAACGGCCGCCCACGGTTGCCGCCGCCCCGCCATCCCGCCGTCCCGCCATCTGCCGTCTCCCACCGCCACGCCCTCCCACCATCCGTCGGTGCTCTCGCTGGGGCCTGGGGCCCCATGCTCGTGGGAAGTTAACGGACACCATGGGAAGACGAACGGCCGCCCATGGCCGCCGTCCACCGCCGGCCTACCGCCCCGCCGTCCCGCCATCTGCCACCTTTCGTTGCCCCACCGTCCCGCTGTCCGCCGTCTACCACTTGCAGCCCGGTCGGCCATTGGAGATCCAGCCCCCCCTGTTGCTTGGTTGTGAAGAAACTCCTGCACGATTTTCAAAGCGGACCTAAGAAGAGTTGTTCTGCATGATTTTTGGAACGACATGAATTTCAGAGTAGATGGGGATTTCAAAATTCAAGTAAAAGGGATTTATTTGGTATTTTTTCATAAATGTAAGTTGGGTTTAAAAAAAGGAATTTTGGGTATTTTGATTTTTGAATTTGAATTCAAAATCAAGGGAGGATTTCAAGGGATTTTATTTTGAATTTCAAAGGGATATGGGGATCTATAAATTCCCATGCTTCTCTTGTAATAAAGTTAGTTGATGAAATGAATTTTTAAGGGTTTTTCCACTTATTTGTGGTTCTGGGTTGAGGACCGTTTGCCTTCGTCCTTCGGGACGTCGAGGGGTGTGAGGCCCCATTGCCTTCGCTCCAGCGAGAGCGTCGAGGAGAGTTAAGCTGCTCCAAGCTATCAGTGCCGTCGTGCATGATAGCGGGGTGTGATCTCCAAGTCATCAGCGCCGCCGTGCATGATGGCAGGATTTGCTTCATCCTCAAACTCGACGGAGTCGAGTTCTTTGCGCTGCAGGAGAATGATGGGGGACCCAAAACCTATCTGGGTTTTCTTTTAATTTTCTAGTTTTTTTTCTCTTTTTACCTTATCCCAGCTATTCCCTATTATTCCCACTATCCTTATTTTATTCCAGGTTTATCCCCATGTTATCCCGCTTATTTCATCTTCAACCTTCATCAACCCGTAAAGTCTCTATTCTTTTTTTTCTTCACGCTGCAGGAGAATGATGGGGGGACCCGAAACCCATCTGGATTTTCTTTTAATTTTCTAGTTTTTTTCTCTTTTTACCTTATCGCAGCTATTACCTGTTATTCCCACTATCCTTATTTTATTCCAGGTTTATCCTCGTGTTATCCCAGCTTATTTCATCTTCAACCTTCATCAACCCGTAAAGTCTCTGTTCTTTTTTTTAAAAAAAAAAACTTTTCTCCTTATATTCCCCTTTAAAGGCCTATCACAATGGCACCCCTACACGCCTTAGGAGATTCCCGTGGAATGGGAGGAGAGGGTCTTGAAACCCTACTTTTCTCCTAAGAATGGATGGCCTGGTGAAGCACCTAATCCAGGTACTTAAGAAGCACTAAGTCCTAACCATGCTCTGATACCAATTTGATGTGGGACGGGGTCCCGAAGAAACCTGGGGTTATTCGAAAATGGGAAAGACCTAAAGCAAACCAAGGATCGTGGGAGGGCTAAGAAGCCTCCCGGGACTAGGATAAAATGACCCTTGAAACAAAAATCCTAAAACGGCTGGACTCTTTTGGTTTTCACTTTTCTTGGTGGAGGTGGCGAAGGAAGGATGGGGATGGAGGGGAAACGGGAATGAAACTCGAACCTAGGATCTAGATCTAACGGGAAACAAATAGATGGAGGGGGAAAAGGGTACCTAGGGCTTCAAGCCCCACGTCAGTTGTTTGGCAGCGAAGACCTTATTTGGGATCACATCCTACCATCATGCACGGCAGCGCTGATGACTTGGAGATCACACCCCGCCATCATGCACGGCGGTGCTAATAGCTTGGAGCGGCTTCACGCTCCTCGATGCTCTCGCTGGAGCGAAGGCAATGAGGCCTCACACTCCTCGACAACCCGAAGGATGAAGGCAAATGGGCCTCAGCCTAGAACCACAAACAAGTGGAAAAACCCTCAAAAATTCATTTCATCAACTAACTTTATTATAAGAGGAGTATGGGTATTTATAGATCCCCATATCCCTTTGAAATTCAATATAAAATCCCTTGATATCCTCCCTTGATTTTGAATTCAAATTCAAAAATCAAAATTCCCAAATTTCTCTTTTTTTAAACCCAACTTACATTCATGAAAAAATACCAAATAAATCCCTTTTATTTGAATTTTGAAATCCCCCGCCGCTCTGAAATCGTGCTGCTCCAAAAATCATGCAGAACAGCTCTTCTTAGGTCTGCTTTGAGAACCATGCAAGAGTTTCTTCACAGCCGAGCAATAGGGGGCCGAATCTCCGACGGTCGGCCGGGTAGTGGGTGGTGGACGGCGGGAGGTGACGGACGGCGGTGCAGCAGGACGACGGCGGACGGCAGCCATGGGCGGCCGTTCGTCTTCCCATGGTGTCCGTTAACTTCCCACGGGCGTGGGGTCCCAGGCGTCGGCGAGAGCACCGGCGGACTGCTGGATGGCGCGACGGCGTGAGGCGGCAGACGATGGGAAGGCGGGGCAGTGGCGGCCGTGGGCGGCCGTTCATCTTCCCACAACGTCTGTTTGTCTTCCCACGGCGTGGGTGGCGGACACCAATTTTTCGACGGGAGCGGGAGATCGACGGCTAGCTGGGGGGGTAGTCGAGGGTCGGGCAGTCCAGATGGGGGGAAGGGGGTGGCGGCTAGGTCTTAGAAAAAAAAAAAAAGAACAGAGACTTAACGGGTTGATGAAGGTTGAAGACGAAATAAGCCGGGATAACATTGGGATAAACCTGGAATAAAATATGGATAGTGGGAATAATAGGGAATAGCTGGGATAAGGTAAAAAGAGAGAAAAACTAGAAAATTAAAAGAAAATCGAGATGGGTTTCGGGTCCCCCATCATGCAGGGTTGAAGTCTTGATCCTCCAGGCCACATCCACGAAAGTGAGTTAACTCGACAACAGGCACATCAAAGTCTTCATGGTTTGCACCCCTAATCTCCTAAGTAGGTATTGATCTTGAGATAAGTCCTACGGGGTTTCTCAATCCTGGGGTCCTCTCATTATCTTTGTTTAGGGACTATCTTTGCATGCTAGAAACTTCTTGTTCTTACAGTATCACTAGTTCTATTCTCCACTTGACTTTTGGGAATCAGTAAACCTATTAAAAACTTAAAACAACAGAACGAAAAATCACTAGCAAGCATCTCATCCATCTTAGCATAGCAGTCCTACATCATTTCTGGTATCAGAGCTTCATCCCGCATCAATTCCTTGTATCAGAGCATGGTTAGGACGTAGTTCTCTTTAAGCACAGGATCGGGTGCTTCACCATGACCGTCCGGTCATAGAAAAAAGTAGGGCTACAAGACCCTCAAATCCCATTCAAAGGGGATATCCTATGGCATGTAGGGATGCCAATGTGATTGATCCTTGAAGGAGAAAACTAGGAGATAGATTTTAGATCCTAAAGAAAAGTTTTGCATCATTAGATTTCAACATCTTTAAAATTTCTGCATTTTTCTAACCCAGTATATAGTCTGCTATTTTAGTTGTTTCTACTTATATAGATCTCCGATTTTTTTTATTTTTATTTTGATGGATTCGCATAATCTTTAGTATTTTTCAGAATTTTATTAGATTTTATTTCAATCTGTAGATATTCTACATGCCTAAATACTCCCTGAGAATAAATCTTCTCTGAAATTCCAGCAAGCGCATTTCATCATACTTTCATTTCTATATAGTTTAATTTTGCACTTTTGGTTCATATTATTTAATTTCAGCATCTTATATTTTTCTAATATACATTAAAACACAAAAAAAGGAACTTAAATACATTTCATTAGGTCATGTGTATGTCATCATCTACAAAATCGACTTAAGGGCAGCAATATCACAAGATAAGGGAAGGAGGTCATTACCTTTCCTTGGCCCGAAAACCACCAACTTGCATTTTGCACCTAAGCCTAACTTAAAATCTAGTAACAACCTAATAGCTTAGGGACATTAACGAGTTGGGTTTAACCATTGTGGGGAAGTAAGTACATGCAACCCTTCAATTAGTACCGGGAAGCTGGTGTCTAAGGCAAGAGGTTTAGCATCAAATGACCTAAGCGGTGTTGTGGTTCCTTAATTAGGTCCTTGTGAAAGCAAGGGGGGCCTCCCACACTCCCACCTCTTACTTGGCCGGTTAAAAGGCTAGTTGTTGTGCTATGTGTCAACTAAGTTAACCCATTCTGTTTGAACTCCTAGGTCTAGCAAAACCGTAGCACCGTTCTTTGTGTGTCGCATGTCGACTAGGTCAGGAAACCTGTATCACCCACACCACTTTCAGTCAGGTGAACCCATGGAGAACAACCTCAAGAATCAACTTAGGCTCATTATTGAGTAGCTTGCCAAGTTGATCCAAAGAGTTGATAGATTTGAAACAAGGCTTGAAACCCTGGAGAGGACCCGGGAGCCTCACACTGAACCAGAGTTTGAATCACCTCCCCACCCTAAGAGATTCCCTCAACATGATCCCTCCTTAGAGGCTGAGCCCAGAAGAGTCCCACACCCTAACCTAGCCCAAGAGATTTACCCTAGAAGACCCAATTAGTTGTTCATCGACCAGGTTAAAAGAGGATCTAATAACCTAAAGGAAAGGGAGCCAGGAGTTAACCTGATCAAGGCCAAGGAGTTAGAGAAGGAGATTACTAAGGGAACCCTTGCCACTAAAGAGGCCCAAGAGCCAACCCAAAGAGAACACCCTCAAGAAGTAGTTGAGGCTTTGGAAGTATTTGAGGATGTGTTTCCGATGAGTTACCTAATCAACTACCACCCGTTAGGGACATCCAGCATGCTTTAAGCTTGGTCCCAGGATCCTCATTATCAAACCTTCCTCACAATGAAGTGAACCCCACCGAGCCCCAATGGTGAGGGCACCAGGATCAGACACAGATTACTGGATCCTATATGGTTTGCTAATTAGGGTTTATAGCCTTAGTCTTGTGTCATAATTTTGTAATCAAGTAAGATTGAGTTTTGTAATAAGTTGAGGCTAGTTGATTTATCTCAATCCTAATCCAGTCATTGAGTCATGTACTTCAGTGCTAGTCTAGTACCAGTTCAATTTTTGTACAAGAGAAGAGGATTCCCTATTTTGGAGTTCCACTAAGCCTCATCCATGAGCTAGAGGCCTTCACATTAGCCAATTGGACCTTGTTTGCCACCCCAGGGTCCAAGATTCCTTCTAAATACCCAGATGCCTTCCAGATGCCTTGATCCTTCCAGATGCCACAGAAAATTTCTAGATCAGGGCACCTCATAATTCCAAGAATATTCCAGCACTCAGGCCAAGAGATTCCAAGCCCATGAGTCATGCCCATGAGCCCCAAAACCAAGATTCCACGGGATATGCTGATACCAGGGCATCCCAGTTTCCAGGACCCAAAGCCCATGCATCAAGGACCAAAGGAGGATGCCCCCTAGTTGCCCATGAAGCCCACACACCCAAGACTAATACATGTAGGCATCCAAGCCCTTTGACCAAGTCCAAGCCTTTGACCAATTCAAAGGAGGAATGAAATCCAAGTAAAATAAGGAGAACTAGTTTCATTCAAAGTGTATTCTCCCAATCTTAATCAAACTTGTAATCCCTTTCCCTCTCTACTTTGTATTTCTATCCTAGCTAGGAGAGGACTTGGGACTTGTAAGTAATCTTTATTCATGATATCAAAACTCTGGTGAATTTTATTTGAAAAATTCGCCCTCTTGTAAGTAATCTTTATTCATGATATCAAAACTCTGGTGAATTTTATTTGAGATTGCTCTTGTGTTCTACTTTGTGTGGAGTTGGAGTTGTGTGCCCAATCCTACCATGCCCTAGCCATCCCAAGTGATCTTCATCCAAGCCCCAACATGCCATCAGAAGGTGCCCTAGTTGACCTCAAACAAGGAGCATCCTTCTTCCACCTTCAAGCCAGCCACATCCAAAACCCTAATCTCTTCCTTTCTAACCCTAATTCCATAATTCCACTTTTTATTTGTCCTCTAACTAATCCTCCAATGCTTGCAGGATCCTCATAGTATTCACCTCTGAAGAGGAGGCCCTCTTTGCCTCTAGGACTGATCCCAGATAGCTGCCCAAACCAAGAAACCGAAGGATTATCTTCCAGGTGCCAATCCCGAGTGCTGTGCGACCCCGGCTTCGAATAGTTCTTCGAATCGGTGCTTGGTAAAATCCTTTCCCCTCCTAATTTATGATTTGATGAAGGTGTGCTATCCTAATCGAGGGTTTCTCAATCTTCGAGGTCCTATATTTTATTATTTTGCATGAGTCTTATGCAGGTATGCTAGTTTCTTTCATTACTAGTTACCTAGTTATTCTTTACTTAATTTCTGGAACTTTAGTCTAGAAATTAAATCCCTAAAAAAATTATAAAAATTTAGTTTTTATTTTTCTACATGCATATTTTCTTAGGATTGTCCCTCATCAGTTTGGTATTATATCTAGTTTAGGATAGCTTGCATCTTCACCAAAAACACAAAAATATGCATTTTTATTTTTTCTGCATCCTGTCAACTACAGTAGGTGTTTGAGATTTGGTCTTGTTAATCATCTTAGGGGTCTTAGCATTTGTTGAAATTTGCATGACATGTTCTTTGCTTAGCTTGATAATTATAATGATTTTTAATTATTTTTAAAGAAAACAAAAGGTTATTAAATTCAGCATGCTAGAAACCCTAACTAAAATCCTAAACTTTCTGCATACAGTCTAATAACTCTAGGTTTTTCAACATCATCCAAATTTTTCATTGTATGAAATTTGGTAGGAATCATCAAAATTATTAGTCCTATTTCTTTAATTTTTTATGAATTTTTTTTCCATCTAAAACTATTTCATGTTTTGCAGTGAACCAAACCCTAAATTTCTATTCTGCATACCTATTCAAACCAAACCTAATTAACTTCCAAACTCCTCAATCCCAAGCCCAATTTTGATTGCTAACCTAATCAACTTAAACCTAACTTGCTATCTTGTAAAACACCCAAAAATATTTTATTTTTCTGATTGTTAGTAGATTACATTAGAACCATCGAATGTCATCATTTGTATTAAACTAATCTTAAGGGCACTTTCACTATCTCAGTTCAGGGCAGGGGGTCATAACCTATCCTGGGCCCAAAACAACATCCTTGCATTCTTATCCAAACCTTAAATAAAATTAATTAGACTTAATTTGCCCTAGTGGGCTAGGTGACATCAACAGGTCGGGTCCAAATTGTGTGAGCCAACTAGTGCATTCAATTCACCAACTATTACTGGAATCTGGTGTCTAAGACTGGGGGTCCAGAGTCAAATGACCTAAGTGGTGTTGTGGTTTTTAATTGGGTCCTTACAAAAGTAGGGTGGCCAACCACACTCTCACCCATACCTGGCAAGAAGAAGGATTAGTTGTTGAGTTGGGTATAAGTTGAGTAGACTCACTCAGTTTTCACTCTAGGTCTAGCAAACCCTAGATTGTACTAACCCTTTTGCATGCTTGGCTGCACCATCCCACCTTTATTGATTGTTTGTTTGCATGACCACTAGAATAGGAACCCAATACCATGACCCATACCAAGAACCCAGATCTTATGAACCCAGGACCTATGCACCTAGATGTACTCAATCCCAATCCTATGTAGATCCTATGACTCAAGATCCTATTACTCTATATCCAATGATCGCAAACTTTTAAGACAATGGTGGGAACTGAGACAGGGTAATAAAACTATGCCTGAATACATTGACCAATTTAATGAGTTTTATGGGACATGTTACACAGTTGAACATGAGTCTCAAATCATATCTAGGTTTCGAGCTGGCCTACGTAGAGATATCCTGGGTGAATTATTTCGAAGGCAATTTCGAGACCTAGATAAAACCTATAACATAGCCTTGGAATTCGAGTCAAATCAGAGGGAACTCATAATTAGTCAAACTAAGTCCAACAAGAGTAACCCTCCTAAACCCTAGATCCATAGAACTGAACCCATAACCTTTGAGCCAGTAACCTATAAACCCATAACCTATGAGTCCATAACCCTTAGTTTACCCACCCTTGTTACCCCATATCCTAGTCAATTTTCCATTAGCCAAACCCCTCTTACCACCCAATTGGTTCACTAGGATGACCTAGAAGAAGAGATATATGAGGCTGACCCAATTCTGGTAGAGGAGTATGAAGATGATGAGTCTATTGAAGATTTAGAATAAGAGATACCTATAGGCGACCTAGAGTTAGAAGCCAACCCAGAATTAGTTGACCTAGTAGAAACCCAGATAGAAATCAACCAGGAGTTAGTTGACTCAGAAATCCAGTACAACCAACCCAGTTCAACCATGGACTTCAATTTTGAAGCTTTTATAAAATCCATGGCTAATCAGTTTGCCTAGATGAACCATAAGTTTAACCAATCCTATGCCCAATTATCACCCAGGTCAACCAAATGAACCAAACAAATAACCAAGCAACCAATAGGTTGGACTAGGTAGAAGACAACCCAACATTAGTTGAACCTGACCACACCCAAGCTAAACCTGTAGTGGAAGACCAGCTAGAGGAAGAGAACCTAAATACTACTATCAGAACCTTACATGAAAAGCCACTAAAAGAAAGCCCAACTATAGAGCCCAGTCCTTTAGTTTGTAAGACATAAGAATTTATTAATGACTTGATCTCTTTAAATCAGTACCCTTAGGATGAAGTCATCTCTTTGACTCCACTTGATCTCTTCCCTGAAATCAATGACCCTTTCTTCCATTATGCAGACCCTTTAGATATGCCTTAACCCCATAAGGTTAACCTCATTAGTATAGGACTCATCCCTGAAACACCTTCTTGTCTCCTAGTCTATCTTTGATCAATTCCAACCCCTTTTCATACTTTCTACCATACCAGACTAACCCAGAATCCACCTCGTATTTTCTTCCTTTTCTTGGATTTTCTTATGATTCTTTAACCGTTCATCTACATTTTATAAAGGTAAGTATAATGCTTGCATTCATTGAGCATGTCATATTTGCATCTTACTTTTGGAGGATCCTATGGCACTTAGTAGGAGTCCATGCACCATTCTCATCTGCATGTCACCCACTTGACAAATGGTTAAACCCATAATTGTAGTGTAGGGTTTAATAAAATTTGCATATCAATAAGTGTTAGCATGAGCTATTTGCCCATATTAGGTATTTTGTCTGCATGTCATTAGGTGTTAGTATGAGTCCCCTACATCATCTGTTAGGAGTTTGCATGTGTGCAACATATTTGCATCTACATCTGGAACTTAGCCAAAGATTAATCTAAGTAATGAAACATATAAGAACTTGGCTAATTCCCGAAAGAGAGTTAAGGAATTTTCTATAGGAGATTTTATGATCATAAAGAAATTTCATGCTCATGTAGCCGGACCGTTCAAAATACTGAAGAGAGTTGGATCCGATGCCTATGTGCTCAGTTGCCACCCGAATTAGGTATTGGCTCCACTTCAGCATTTCAGACATTATGAAGTATCGGAAGCCAGCAGCGATACCTAGTGAGCATTTTGAACCAATTCCTTTCCTTGAGAGTGAGCCCACCCTAGAGAATCCACTTCCAAATTTGCCTGATAGTGAGGAAAGGATTGAGCGCATCTTGGATGACCAAGCCATCAATACCCAAAACATAGGATATCATCGGTATTTTGTCCATTGGCAAGGTTGGCTAGAATCTGAGCATTCATGGATCACCCATGAGGATCTGCAATGCCTCAACCCAAACCTTCTCGAGCTATATCAGAGCCAAATTAACCCTTACTCGACAGGATCGAATTCCTCCCACCCCGAGAGAATTGGTGGGGGCACAAGGATCTAAAACAGATTATTGGGCCCCATATGGTTTACTGATTAGGGTTTAGAGCCTTAGTCATGTGTCACAATTCTGTAATCAAGTAAGATTGAGTCTTGTAATAAGTTGAGAGTAGTTGATTTGTCTCAATCCTAGTCCAGTCATTGAGTCTTGTACTTTAGTGGTAGTCTAGTACTAGTTAAATTTTTGTACAAGAGGAGAGGATTCCCTGTTATGGAGTTTCACCAGGCCTCATCCAGGAGCCAGAGGCCTTCACATTAACCAATTGGACCTTGTTTGCCACCTTAAGGTCCATGATTCCTTCCAGATGTCCAGATGCCCTCCAGATACCTTGATACCTTCCAAATGCAAGAGAATATTCCCAAATCATGGCACCTCATAATTCCAGGAATATACTAGCACCCAAGCCAAGAGATTTCAAGCTCAAGAGTCAAGCCCATGAGCCCCAGAACCATGATTCCAAGGAATATGTTGATACCAGGGCATCCCAGTTTCCAAGGCCCAAAGCCCATGCATTAAGGCCAAAAGAAGGACACTCCTTTGCTACCCATGAAGCCCACATGCCCAAGCCCAATACATATAGGTGTCCAAGCTCTTTAACCAATTCAAAGGCGGAAGGAAATCCAAGTAGAATAAGGAGAACTAGTTTCATTCAAAGTGTATTCTCCCCAATCTTAATAAACATGTAATCCCTTTCCCTCTCTACTTCGTATTCCTATCCAAACTAGGAGAGGACTTGGGGAACATTTATAAATACCCCACCTCTCCACCTCTTGTAAGTAATCTTTATTCATGATATCAAAACTCTGGTAAATTTTATTTGAGATTGCTCTTGTGTTCTACTTTGTGTGAAGTGAGTGTTTGGAGTTGTGTGCCCTAATCCTACCAAGCCCTAGCCATCCCAGGTGATCTCATCCAAGCCCCAACATACCATCAGCAAGTTCCCTAGCTAACCTAAAATAAGGAGCATCCTTCTTCCACATTCAAGCCAGCCACATCCAAAACCCTAATCTCTTCCTTTCTAACCCAAGTTCCATAATTCCACTTTTTATTTGTTCTCTAACTAATCCACTGATGCTTGTAGGATCTCCATGGTATTCATCTCCAAAGAGGAGGCCCTCTTTGCCTCTAGGAATGATCCCAGATAGCTGCCCAAATCGAGGAACCGAAGGCTTATCTTCCAGGCGCCAATCTCGAGTGCTGTGCGACCCTGGCTTTGAATAGTTCTTTGAATTCGATAATTGGTAAAATCCTTCCCCCTCCTAATTTCTGATTTGATAAAGATATGCTATCCTAATCGAGAGTTTTTAAATCTTCGAGGTCCTATCTTTTAGTTTTTTGCATGAGTCTTATGTTGGTATGCTAGTTTCTTTCATTACTAGTTTCCTAGTTATTCTTTACTTGTGTTGCCCAGATATGGTGCCCAAGAGGGGGGGTGAATTTGGTATTTAAAAATTTAAAGCAATATATGTGCTATCAAGTTTTAAGGTGAAGAGTGATAGTGCTTTAATAATTGTGCAACGGAAGCAATGAAATAAAATGGCAATTAAAGAGCTAAAGAAGTAAAAGAGAAAGCCAATGCAAACACACAAGAAATATAGTGGTTCGGTGCACCTAGCACCTACATCCACTCCCCAAGCTCCACTTGGGAATTTTCACTATAATCTTTAGATTACAGCCGACTTGTTTTACCAGGCTCACAAGTCAAAACCTTACACACTTGTTTTGGCTTCGGGCTAACAAGCAACCCTAGTTGGTTTTATCAATTGGCTCACCAACAAACCTCACTCACTTGTTTTGGCTTCGGGCTTACAAGCAACCCTAGTTGGTTTTATCAATTGGCTCACCAACAAACCTCACTCTAGTTTCAAATTCCCTTGAAACTAGCTAAAGACAAAAGAGTATGAATACAATTAATGAAAACTAAACAAACTCCTTTTGAGCAATAATAAATTCGTTGAAGCTCTTGATGGAGACTCTTCAAGCCTTTTGTCTTGGAATCTTGGACCTCACTAAATGCCAAACACTTGAATGTTGGATTCCTCAAAGATGGAAAGCTTTTGGGTAGGGAATCTCTTGGTTTTCTCACACTTTTGGCTTGGAAGTGATTGAAGGCTTTGTACTTTGAATCAACACTTTTTCACTTTGTCTCCTTGTCTTTTTTGAAGTTTGGTGGAGGTTAAATACCTCATTCATGCTGAAATAACTCCACAAGACTGTTAGATTCAAAAATATGGCCGTTTATGGCCGTTGGAAATCAAATCAGAAGTTCAGAAAAACTAGCCGTTATGCCATGAGTCGACCTCATGAGTCGACCTCTGGATCAAGTGTCGACCACATGAGTCGACCTCCAGTAAAATTTAGGCAAAAGTTCAGAATACCATAGTTCTGCCCATTTTGAATTCTCAGGCTATGAGTCGACCTCTAGTGTCGACCTCTGGACAGGTGTTGACCTCTGGTGGTCGACCTCTGATGCGTGCCACTGAGACTTTGCCGTGCCGGCCATGCTGAACTTTCATTTTCTTCATGAGTCGACCTCTGGTGGTAGACCTTTGACAAGGTGTCGACCTCTGGGGGTCGACCTCTGATCTGAATTTTTCTGAAACTCTTGAGATATGCGTGCCATGCTTGAGTTTCTTTAAGCCTTTGTTTCTTTTGTCAAATATTTCTTAACAAGAAGGTCCATTATGAGAATTTTGATCTTGTCCAAGGTAGAAGAGCTCTTTTCCAAATCAGGTAAACTTAGTTTCATCATTGTCCTTTTGATACTCTTTTTGAATAACCTAAGTCCTGAAACTTTATCTTGAGATTAAACATTAGTCCAAACATATACTCAACCTTTTGTTGATCATCAAAACTAAGGAGTCAAAGCCAACAATCTCCCCCTTTTTGATGATGACAAAACCTTGAGTATATATGCAATTAAGTCCAAAAGCAAGATATAGCAATAATAAAATATTTTCAAAGAATCCTTACATGCATGAGTGTATCATAAAAATTTGCTTTTCATCTTCTTTTTGTGAAAAATATTTTCATGAGTTACTTTTTATTTACTTCTTTCTTTTTGTGAAAACATTCTCATGAGTCAAAAAAGTAAGAATCATATAAACTTTACTACTCATAAGACGGAGATCTCATAAATACATATATACTTTACTACTCCCCCTTTTTGTCAGGAATCAAAAAGTTCATTTTTGTAGTGAAAGATATATTAATGAAACTTATGATCAATTATAATGAAGTATTTAGGTGCATAAAACACATGCTCCCCCTCAATTTGTGCATTCAATATAATAAAATATTCTAACTTGAGAGTTTAAAAAAAAATGTTAAGAGCTGGTATCAGATAAAATGGCACAAGATAGATAAAATATCACAATGTAGATAAAAACAAATGTATTCAGTTACAAAATTGCTTACAAAGTAGGCACAAAATTCTGATACAACAGATCATACACAAGCAAACTAAGTACAGCAAATAAAACTATGAGGCTACTCCTCATCAGAAGGTATGTCAAAAGATACAGGAGCCATGATCCTAGATGAGGATTTTGGAGTCCTATGAGAGGAACTCCGAGTCCTCAGAGAGGGACCAGACCTAGGGGTAGTCCTACGAGATCTATATGTCCTAGGTAAAGGCTCTACAGATGTCGAGATAGAGGCAGTAGCTGAAGGAGTGGACGGATCAGCATGCTGAGTAGACTGAGCTGGGGTCTGCCTGCTGACTAGCTCATAAGCTGTGGGATCATCGATATCTGTCTCTGTATGCTCATCTATGTCATCCGGAATCCCAGTGATAGTTTCAAATAGTGACTCTGTAGGCTCAATATCAACTGGCACAGCTGTGGCTGGAGGATCTGAACTCGGAAGATCAGTGGAAGGAGGATCAGCTGAAGGGGGAATCTCTGGAATCGGCTCTACAGGTGGAACATCAGAACTACCTGCTTCAGGCTGATCTCCATCACTGTCACTGTATCCACCAGAGTCATCAGCATCATCATCATCATCATCATCATCATCATCATGTGGAGGAGATACTGTCGGATCTGCAGTCCCTGATGGTAGTGCTAATCTCAATAAGCTGAGGATCTGTCTGAATCCTGTATCCATACTAGCTGAGAGAGCACTAATGCGTGTGTCTGTGTGTATCCGCAGATCATGAAGCTCCTGTCGTACACCAGTGATCTCTGTCCGGACCTCTGAAATCTGATCAGTCACTCGCTGCTCGAAGTCCGATATCCTCACTGAAGTCCTCCATGGTGTAGCAGTAATAGTAGGTGCCGGAGCTGATGAAGGTGGTGGCGTGAATGGCTCAGGCTCCGCAGTCTCTGTCTCCGGTGCTGGGCGAGGAGGTGTACCATGATCAGTAGGCCCTGAAGGCCCCGCCTCAGCAGCTCGGATCTCATCCTCCTCATCTGGTTCCTGGCCAGACTCTCGTCGTACCCATCGATCACTAATCAGTCGAAATCCCATCCTATGAAAGGATTTCTCTCCATAAGTATCTGTGTGCTGTAGCTGACTGAAGGGTATGCCGTCGAATGAGACACCATGCTCTCTGAATATCTGAGTCAGTCCCATGCCGTACGGCTGAACGAGTCTCCTGTGAGAAGCTGCCTTACCCATCTGCTGAAGCATGATCCTGGGGAGGTTGATGGGAGTCCGCTGACTCATGGACACCATCAACACCAGCTCACGCTCAGAAATAAAATCAAATCTCCCGCTCTTCGGAATCAAGATACGGGCGATGATGTGATGCAGCACTCTCATCTCCAGTGAAAGCTGGTTAGCGGCTACTGTGGAAATGCCGCTAACATCCTCACGCTCTAGGATACACCTGAAGGCGTGCTCTCTGTCGCTGATCGTAGTGGCAGCAGTGCCATGAAGTGGAATCCTCCAGATGCGACTGATGACCTCAGGTGTCACTGGAATCTCGATCCCTCGAACTGTAGCAGACCATCCAATGCCATCAGTGGCCATGGATCCATAAAACTCCCTGATGAGGTCTGGGTAGAATCTCTCGGACATCGTACAAAAATGGACCAGACCTGCATCTCTCAGTACATCTCCAATGAAGAAGTGATGCTGATCCCAGAATGGAATATCCACGTGCCTCCCACTAGCAATGCTCTTCCGGACTAGGCTGGCTGGCACTGGTGCAGGTGGCTCTGGGGTCGGCACATGCTCATGTCTGACTTTCCTTCGCCGCTCAGTACTACCCTGCCCCTGTTCCAGTCTCCTTTTCCTTACTGCCTGGTGTTTTCTCGGACCCATGTGTAAGGATGAGGGGTAACTTAGGGAGAAATGCAAAGAGGTAAGGTTAAGAGGAAAAGAGAGGGAAAGAGAGGTTCGCGGATTGGGAAAAAGAAAAGAATGTGAAATGGTGAAATAGGGTTTGTGAGAGTGGAGAAAAAGGAAAATAAATAGAGAAAAAGTAAGAGACGGAGGGTTGAAATAAGTGTTTTCTATTGAAATACAACCGGGATTAGAGGGTAGATAGATTCGAAAGCTTTCGATTGTCCAAAATCAAAAGTACGGTCAAAAAGAGGGTTGAATCGAAGAAATGCAAGAGGAGAGGAGAGGATTTCCCAAAATGTTGAGGGAGAAGGGTGGAAATCCACTATTTAGGGGTTTAGGAATGTTGGAGGGGGACCACACGAAGGAGAGGAAGGAAAAAATTGGAAAAACAAGGCTTGCGGACGGGTTTTTAAAAAGCAAGTTTCCATTCAAGTGTCGACCTCTGAAAATTTTCAGGGGTCGACCTCAAGTGTCGACCTCCAAAACTTAAGTGTCGACCTCCAAAAATCTCAAGTGTCGACCTCCAACAATAAATCACCCAAAATAAAATTATGTAAAATTACAAAATTGATAAAATTTAGAAAAATAACCTTTAAACATATTTGAGAATTTATAAATCATTTTTGAGGAATTTTGATGAAAATTGAAGAGTTTCAAGCAAAAGGATCAATGACTCCTAGTTCTCTTCTAATCATACAAAATCTATCTTCATTCAATGGTTTTGTGAATATATCAGCCAATTGATAATCAGTACATATAAATTCTAACAACACATTAGAGTTTTGAACGTGATCTCTTATGAAGTGATGTCTTATTTCAATATGTTTGCTTCTTGAATGTTGTACAGGATTTTTCGTTAAATTGATTGCACTAGTATTATCACATCTTATGGGTGTCTTAGTTAGTTTGATGCCAAAGTCCTCGAGTTGTTGTTTGATCCATAAAATCTGAGCACAACAGCTTCCAGCTACTATATATTCGGCTTCCGCCGTAGATAGAGCAACCGAATTCTGTTTCTTACTGCTCCATGAAATCAAATTAACTCCTAGGAATTGACAAGTTCCACTAGTACTTTTTCGATCAAGTTTACACCCAGCAAAATCAGCATCAGAATATGCAATTAATTCATATGATGACTCTCTAGAGTACCAAAGACCAATTTCGATAGATCCAGATAAGTATCTAAGTATACGTTTTATAGCTAAGAGATGTGATTCTTTAGGAGCAGACTGAAAACGTGCACACATACAAACACTAAACATTATATCTGGTCTACTGGCAGTTAGATATAGCAATGAACCAATCATGCCTCTATATAATTTTTGGTCTACTGATTTACCACATTCATCTTTGTCTAATTTACATGAAGAGCTCATAGGGGTACCTATTGGTTTTGTAGTCTCCATCCCAAACTTTTTCAATATCTCCCTTGTGTACTTGGCTTGGTTGATGGAGATCCCCTCTTTGGTTTGCTTAATTTAGAGTCCGAGGAAGAAGTTGAGTTCTCCCATCATGCTCATCTCGAACTCACTCTGCATTAACTTCGCAAATTCTTGACAAAGACATTCGTTAGTAGCACCAAAAATAATATCATCTACATATATTTGTACTACTAAGAGATCATCATTTTTCTTTTTCAAAAACAATGTATTATCTACATTACCTCTAGAGAAATTATTTTTCATTAAAAATGAACTTAATCTATCATACCAAGCTCTAGGAGCTTGCTTTAAACCATACAATGCTTTATGCAATTTAAAGACATGATTAGAAAATTCATGATTTTCAAAACCAGGAGGTTGTTCAACATAAACCTCCTCTTCAATAAATCCATTTAAAAAGGCACTTTTTACATCCATTTGAAATAACTTGAAATCCATAAAACAAGCAAAAGCAAGTAAAAGTCTAATTGCTTCTAGCCTAGCAACAGGAGCAAAGGTTTCATCGAAGTCGATCCCTTCTTCCTGGTTGTAGCCTTTAGCAACAAGTCTAGCTTTGTTCCTAATTACAATACCATGTTCATCAAGTTTATTTCTAAAAACCCATTTTGTGCCAATTACTGAAACATTAAGGGGTCTTTCAGTTAAAGTCCAAACATTATTTCTTTTAAATTGATTTAGTTCATCTTGCATAGCATTAATCCAGTTACAATCTTTTTCAGCTTCTTCTATTGACTTAGGCTCTATCTGAGATACAAAAGCTAAATAGTCACAAACATTTCTAATAGAAGAGCGTGTACTTACCCCCTTTGATGGATCACCTATTATTAGCTCTTTAGGGTGTCCATGTGCATACCTCCATTCTTTAGGTAATGGCTTTGGTGAAGTTGCATTGATTTCTTGAATTTGATCTTGACTTTCTTGATCATCATCTCCTTTGGGCTCATCTTCATTGATTGTCAATTGTTCAAGTTTCTTTGTACCTGTTTCAACATCAATAGAATCTTCTTTTCTAGAAGATTTTTCGTTAGATTCATCAAACACTACATGAATTGATTCTTCAACCAGAAGTGTTCTTCTGTTGAAGACCCTGTATGCCTTGCTAGAAGTAGAGTATCCTAAGAAGATACCCTCATCTGACTTGGCATCAAATTTACTGATATTATCTTTGCCATTGTTTAATATGAAACAGCAGCAACCAAATACACGAAAATATTTGAGATTAGGTTTTCGATTTTTCCAAAGCTCATATGGTGTTTTCTTCAAAATAGGTCGAATTAAAACATGATTTAAAATGTAACAGGAAGTATTAATGGCTTCTGCCCAAAAATATCTAGGTAAATCGTTTTTGCAAAGCATTGTGCGTGCCATTTCTTCAAGAGTCCTGTTCTTTCTTTCTACCACCCCATTTTGTTGAGGTGTCCTAGGTGCAGAGAAATTATGACTAATACCATTTTCATTACAAAAAGTTTCAAAATCATGATTTTCAAATTCAGTTCCATGATCACTACGCAAAGAAACAATAGTGAGATCTTTTTCGTTTGAAACCCTTTTATGAAATTTAACAAAAGCTAAAAATGTTTCATCTTTATGAGCTAAAAACATTACCCAAGTAAATCGTGAGTAATCATCTACAATTACTAGCCCATATTTTTTACCTCCAAAACTAGTTGTTCTGGTTGGTCCAAAGAGGTCCATATGCAATAATTCAAGGGGTCTAGTAGTAGATACTACTCCTTTAGGTTTGAAAGTAGATTTAGTTTGTTTTCCAAATTGACATGCAGCACAAATTTTATCTTTTTCAAAAATGAGTTTTGGCAATTCTTTTACAAGATTCTTTTTGCTTAATTTTGAAATCAACTGCATACTAGCATGCCCTAGCCTACGGTGCCAAAGCCAACTAGTTTCACTTGCCTTGGCTTCCTTAGCCACTAGGCATTGACCACTTTCCATGGCTAGATCATCAAGATCAACCATGTAAATGTTTCCATGCCTAAGACCATTGAACTTGATGCCATCGACATCTAGACTAGATACCATGCACAAAGATGATTCAAAAGTTACTATAAAACCTTTATCACAAAACTGACAAATGCTAAAAAGATTATGCTTCAAGCCATCAACAAATAATACATTATCTACATAAGCATTAGGGGTGATATGGATTTTACCAATACCGACGATTTTGCCTTTTCCATTATCACCAAAAGTAACGTTTCCACCATCAATAGCAGCTAGTGATGAGAATTGCTTCACATCCCCAGTCATGTGCCTTGAGCAACCACTATCCAGATACCAAATTCTTCTTTTATTTTTGGTTGCAAGGCACACCTGCAAAAAAATGATCAAGTTGAAACTTTAGGTACCCAAGTCATCTTGGGTCCTTTAGGGTTAGTCAAATTGGTTCCTTTTGGAACCCAAATCTTTTTAAAGGTATTTAATTTTCTTCTATTACAAACATATGATTTATGACCTACTTTACCACATGCATAGCAGGTAATATTAGAAGATGCTGGTATGAAAAAGTTTTTGTAAAGCTTTTGTTGATTGTGTGGCTTAAATCCAAGTCCAGCTTTATTAAACACTGCATGTTGACTATTTAAAAGCATATTCAGTTTTTCTGAACTAAAAGTAAACTTTTCTACAAAAGGTTTTACTTTTTCTAACTCTTCCTTATAATTCTTATTTTGAAGCAATAGTTCTTTATTTTGTTTTTCAATGTTCTCATTAGTTTTAAGACTTCTATTATTTTTCAAAGAATTATTCTCTTTTAAAAGATTATCTTTATCATTTGTCAAGGTCTTTACATGTTCTTTTAATTTCTTGTTTTCTTGAGTTAAATTTTCAATTTCACTTGAAAACTTTTCTGAATTTTTGGTAAGCTCAAAATTTTGCTTTCTTAATTTCTTATTTTTCAATTATAATTTTTCATATTCCATTACTAAGTCATCAAAAGCATCATGCAATTCATTGAAAGTAAATTCAGTTTCAGGTTCAGAATTTACCTCATTATCTTCATTGGCCATGAAACATAGGTTGGCGACTACCTGCTGCTCTTCTTCACTGCTGGAGTCTTCACTCTCACTCCAGGTAGCTATCATGGCTTTCTTTCTCAACATCCTTTTACTCTTTTTAAGCAAAGGGCAATCCGTTTTGTAATGACCTGGCTTCTTGCACTCGAAGCAGATGGGTGGATCCCTTTCTTTATCTTTCTCTTTCTCCTTATTGTGATCACCCTTTTGTGGCCTTTTCTTGTAAAAGCCCTTCTTCTTTCTCATGAATCTTTTAAATTTTCTTGTAATGAGGGCTGTCTCATCATCATCAGCTTCTTCTTCTGATTCATCACTTGACTCTTCTTTTGTAGTGGACTTGAAGGCTATGGCTTTCTTTTTCTTGTCATTGTCCACTGTCTTCTGCTTTAGTGACAGCTCGTAGGTCATCAGTGATCCAAGAAGCTGCTCGAGAGGTAGAGTGTTGACATCCTTGGCTTCTTCTATGGCTGTAACTTTCGCATCCCATGAAGCCAGAAGAGACCTGAGAAGTTTGTTAACCAGTTCACCATTAGATATAATTTTTCCCAAACTCCTCATACCATTTACTATATTTGTAAATCTAGTATACATTTCACTTATACTTTCAGTTGGTTCCATCCTGAACATCTCATACGTATGAATGAGCATGTTCACCTTAGTGGTCTTCACTTGGTGTGTACCTCATGGGTAACCTCAAGTGTATCCCAAATTTCTTTGGCGGAAATACAATTTGATATTCTGTTGAACTCACTAGGGTCAAGTGCACAGAATAGCAAATTCATTGCCTTAGCATTTAACTCAGCTTGTTTGATGTCATTGTCATCCCATTCTTCTTCAGATTTCGGGGTGATAATGCCATTAACCAAGTGAGTGGGCTGATGAGGCCCTTTCGAAATTACTCTCCAAATATGATAATCTACAGCTTGTAAATAAATACGCATACGAGTTTTCCAATATGTGTAGTTTGTGCCATTAAAGAAAGGAGGGCGATTTGATGCTTGTCCTTCAACTATACCCATTCCAATTGGGGCGGCCATGATCTTTCACTCAAGATCGTTGGACCTACAAGAGAGTACCGGTGCTCTGATATCACTTGTTGCCCAGATATGGTGCCCAAGAGGGGGGGTGAATTGGGTATTTAAAAATTTAAAGCAATATATGTGCTATCAAGTTTTAAGGTGAAGAGTGATAGTGCTTTAATAATTGTGCAACGGAAGCAATGAAATAAAATGGCAATTAAAGAGCTAAAGAAGTAAAAGAGAAAGCCAATGCAAACACACAAGAAATATAGTGGTTCGGTGCACCTAGCACCTACATCCACTCCCCAAGCTCCACTTGGGAATTTTCACTATAATCTTCAGATTACAGCCGACTTGTTTTACCAGGCTCACAAGTCAAAACCTTACACACTTGTTTTGGCTTCGGGCTAACAAGCAACCCTAGTTGGTTTTATCAATTGGCTCACCAACAAACCTCACTCACTTGTTTTGGCTTCGGGCTTACAAGCAACCCTAGTTGGTTTTATCAATTGGCTCACCAACAAACCTCACTCTAGTTTCAAATTCCCTTGAAACTAGCTAAAGACAAAAGAGTATGAATACAATTAATGAAAACTAAACAAACTCCTTTTGAGCAATAATAAATTCGTTGAAGCTCTTGATGGAGACTCTTCAAGCCTTTTGTCTTGGAATCTTGGACCTCACTAAATGCCAAACACTTGAATGTTGGATTCCTCAAAGATGGAAAGCTTTTGGGTAGGGAATCTCTTGGTTTTCTCACACTTTTGGCTTGGAAGTGATTGAAGGCTTTGTACTTTGAATCAACACTTTTTCACTTTGTCTCCTTGTCTTTTTTGAAGTTTGGTGGAGGTTAAATACCTCATTCATGCTGAAACAACTCCACAAGACTGTTAGATTCAAAAATATGGCCGTTTATGGCCGTTGGAAATCAAATCAGAAGTTCAGAAAAACTAGCCGTTATGCCATGAGTCGACCTCTGGATCAAGTGTCGACCTCATGAGTCGACCTCCAGTAAAATTTAGGCAAAAGTTCAGAATACCATAGTTCTGCCCATTTTGAATTCTCAGGCTATGAGTCGACCTCTGGTGTCGACCTCTGGACAGGTGTTGACCTCTGGTGGTCGACCTCTGATGCGTGCCACTGAGACTTTGCCATGCCGGCCATGCTGAACTTTCCTTTTCTTCATGAGTCGACCTCTGGTGGTCGACCTTTGACAAGGTGTCGACCTCTGGGGGTCGACCTCTGATCTGAATTTTTCTGAAACTCTTGAGATATGCGTGCCATGCTTGAGTTTCTTTAAGCCTTTGTTTCTTTTGTCAAATATTTCTTAACAAGAAGGTCCATTATGAGAATTTTGATCTTGTCCAAGGTAGAAGAGCTCTTTTCCAAATCAGGTAAACTTAGTTTCATCATTGTCCTTTTGATACTCTTTTTGAATAACCTAAGTCCTGAAACTTTATCTTGAGATTAAACATTAGTCCAAACATATACTCAACCTTTTGTTGATCATCAAAACTAAGGAGTCAAAGCCAACAACTTGATTTCGGGAACTTTAGTCTGCAAATTAAAACTCTAAAAAAATTCTAAAAATTTAGTTTCTATTTTCTTGCATGCATCTTCCATCATCACCCAAGAACTACAGAAACAAGTGGACCATATGACACCCATAGATCAATGTTCAAATCTTAAGTTCATCTCGAGTAACCAAGGTCTGTTTCATGCTTCCAATAGATTGTCCCAAGACTCTTATTCCTATTTCCTATCATATACTAAGTCTTCCAATGTTCCCCAAACTTTCAAATCACACTGTATTGAGGTCATTCAATTGCACTAGTTCTTTGAGTATGTTAGGTTTGCGACCTACTTTTGGAAGACCTTATGGCATTTGCTTGGAATCCATTGTAAATTTTCATGCGCTTGCCAAACTAGGGTCAAACCTTGAGAGTCTATAGTCTATTAGGTTTAGGCCCTAGGAGTCCAATAAAACTTCTCTTAATAGGAATGCATAGTTGAGTTTGCACTTTACATCATGTTAGAGTTCTGCATTAAGCACTAATTTTGAAATAATATGGGTTGATTCCCGAAAGGAAGCCAAAGAATTTGAAAAAGAGGATTCTGTAATGATTAGTCTTAGGCCTAAATGGTTTCCACCAGGGACCATTAAGAAACTTCATACTTGTAGAGATGGCCCTTTTAGAGTAATAAAGAGAGTTGGCCCTAATGCCTACGTGCTTGAGCTACCCCCGGATTATGGCATTAGCTCGACTTTCAATATGTTGGACTTAGTCGAGTATAGGGAACCAGCAAACATACCCAGCAAGCCATTTGGGCCTAACCTTTCATTTGAAAGCAAACCAGACCCAGAGTGTCCACCTCCAATTTTACCTGAGAGAGGAGAGTAGATCGAGCATGTCTTGGATGATCAAGCTATCACCACCCAGGGCAAAGGCTATCAGCATTACTTGGTCCGATGGCAAGGCCGACCGGAGTCCAATAATTCATGGATTATCCGAGAGGACTGCAGCACCTTGACCCTGACCTTCTGAAGAAATATCAAAGCCAAATCAACCCTTACTTGACAGGGTCGAGTTCCTTCCATCCTACGAGAACTTGTGTGGGCACCAGGATCAGACAGAGGCTCCTCAACCCTCTATGGATCTCTGATTAGGGTTTCACTTTTTTGGGTTATGTAATAAGGCTTCAAGCCTGAGCATTTTACCATGGAGTCATGTATTTAATCTCAATTTTTGTTTTGGTCATGTACCTTGGCCAATTTGGTCAAATTGGGTCATTGGGTCATGTATTTAGCTATATTGGTCCAAGCATAAGTTTACTTGAAGATTGGGCTCAAGCTTGCATGAAGATGGAGTGGACATTTGAGTCAAGCCCAGTTGTTAATGGATCAAGCCATCTTCCCCATGCCATGAAAGAACACCACCTCAGCTCTTGGAGCACCACCTCACCGGTGCCACTTGGTGAAAGGATGCACCACATCACCATGAAACTTGGGCAGCCAAGAGAAAATGGAGGACTTTAAAGTCAATGCATGTTGGATGCCCTATTTATTCTCCCCTTGGTCCAAGCCAACAACCTCCCCATCCCACTCCCTACATCCAACTCTTTTCCAAAGAAGCATGGTCAGCCAAGGAAGGTTCTTCAAGTCAAAGAAGCATCCCATGATTTTTGAAGACAAGATCCTTTCTTCATGCCCCGACATCAAGCCTTTCTCCGAAGAAGCTTGACCGGCCAAGAAAAGATTGGAGCATCCCTTGATCCTTGGAGACAACCTACCCCACATCAAGCCTTCTTCTCAAAGAGCATGGTCGGCCGAGACTCATGAAAGGAGTTCAAATTTTGAATGGGGACAACCTCCTCTCTTCCCTATCCGAATCAAGTTTTCCACCAAATCAAGGCCAACCAAAGGAGGATTTGAAGGGTCAAAAATTCAGATTTTTGGGCGCCCATGATGAAGACTTGTAGCCATTTTATTTGAATTTTAAATAGGACTTAGGAGCCTATATAAAGGGCCCTACTCCTCTTGTACAAAACTAGTTTTTGATGAATGAAAATTTTAAGAAGTTTCAACTTTATTATAGCCCTTGTCTCTTAGACTAGGAACTCTGTGAGAGAGTGCCTTTGTCTTTCGGGACATCAAGGGGTGAGATGCTCTATGTTCCCTTCCTCCTTCGCAAGCCACCAACCAATCTTCAAGCTTGGACACCCCTAGGAACTCCACCTGGATGCCTAAAAGAAGAGTCTCCTCAACCACCATTCTCAACTCTTTCCCATCCCTTCTTACTTGCTTATTCCTTCCTATTGATGTTTTCTAACCCTTCCCTTGGGTGCTCACAATTCCTCCAGGTGCCACGGACAACAGAGTTGGTCTTCCTTGCCCCCATGACCATCGAATGGAAAGCCGACGGATCCATAGGGTTGAAGGCTAGATCCTCCAAGCCGCATCCACGAGAGTGAGTGAACCCGGCATCGGGGACATCAGAGTCTTCATGGTTTGCACCCCTAATCTCCTAAGTAGGTATTGATCTAGAGCTATGTCCTACGAGGTTTCTCAATCCCGGGGTCCTCTCATTATCTTTGTTTAGGGACTATCTTTGCATGCTAGAAACTTCTTGTTCTTACAGAATCACTAGTTTTGTTTTCCACTTGACTTTCGGGAATCAGTAAACCTATTAAAAACTTAAAACAACAGAATGAAAAATCACTTGCATGCATCTCATCCATCTTAGCATAATAGTCCCACGTCATTTCTGGTATCAGAGCTTCATCCCGTATCACACTCCCTGCTGGGCTTGGACTTGGTCTTGGGTGCCAACCTTGGTGGACCTGGACTGGGAAGGGCGCCAGCTCCTAATGGACTTCTAGACTGGGGTGCCTGGAAGAAAGAATATTGGCATGAAAGGAGACCAGATGCTATGCTGGTGACTTGAGTGTAGATCCAACAATCCTCCTATTCAGCATGAAAGTTACAGGACTCATATGACTGAATTGAAACTGGGTGGTCTTATTGACTGGACTAGCAAAACTTACAAATGGACTCAAGTAACAAAACTAAATGTACTAAACAAGGAACTTCAACTAACTTAGTAAACCTGACTGGCTCACTTGATTACAGGACTTAACAAAAATTGACCAACACATGACTTAGAGAACAAATTGAAGCTTGAAGTCTATGTCTGATATGATGTCCCCATCAGAAGCCTTCAAGGATGAGGTCATTGAGGTAGTGTTGGACTCCTACCACTAGGGGTTCAACGATTTTCACGGCAAGGCCATTTGTCTTATTGGGTCGAAGGGGCTAGAAGATATCCTCCTTTCATTGCCATTTTCGGCCTGACCAAGGATGCCCGCTGCTGAGATGGAGCCAAAGCTAGAGCCAAAGAAGGTCATGGTCGAATCCAAGGACGTTGCCACCCAGGACCCAACTTCATCCGATAGAGTCTCTCGTCGACCAGGGAAGGAGACAACGAGCGAGGCTTAAAATTTTTCTTCTTTTCCTTTGTACTTAGATTTTGGAAGGCTTCCCGGCCTGTCGGAAGCCTTCATAGGATGCAAAGGAAATGTTTATCAATGAAAATGTATCTTTCTTTCCAACTATTGTCCCATTCATTTGTCTCCTTTTCTTTCTTTATCTTTTTCTTTCTTTTTCTTTCCTTTTCCTCTTTTTTTTTTTTGAAGTACTTCCGTAGAATCCTTTCCAAGGGATCCTTTAGAGCATTTGAGGGGCTTGTCCCTATAATGATGGAATAGCCCAGATCGGCTAATGTACTTAGCTTGGACTTTTCTTCTTTTCTTTAATTCATTTACCCTTTTGCACGATAGGGGAAATAGACTTCGTGGTCACCGTGGGTGTGTGCCTTACCCAAGCCTTAGTTGTTACAGATTAACTTTGAAACCTTTGGTTTGGCACAAAGATTCTTGGGAACTTCCACCTCGTTTCTTCTGGCCTTGAAGCCATGCCCACCCGAGTGCAAGACTTCAAAAGCTTCTTGATTTGCCAATGATGAAAATTCTCCTAGGGTGCCCAGAATCATGCAACATGTAGAAGTGAATTTCAAAAAAAAATTCTAAGCATGAAACCCTAATATGGCTAGAAAACTCTAATTCCCAGGAACCCCTCATGCAATACCAATTAATGAAACATAAATGGAGTCAGAAAGACATACCTGGATCACTAAAATCCAACCCTTTTCATGAGGCTCACAAGTGCAAGCCCTCCGATGGTGATCCACATGAGAATGGTACCAAGGAAGAATCCCTATCGGGGTTGCTTGCTTCAACAGAACTCTTAAGGCAGCTTTTGGACCTTTGACCACTGTAGGACACCCTGTCCTACTGTAAGGCACTCTGAATGCTCTCCAAAATCACTCTTACACTTAGGATAGCCCTCCTTTAGAACACTCTAGTCTTATGTCTTAAAATCTAAGACTTGTCCTAGAGGAAAAAGCCTTGTCTTAAAACGACAAGCTTTGTCTTAAGGGAGGGAGAGAAGAATAGCAGGTGGCGATTCTTTTGATCAAAAAAGAATTTCCAAGGCATCAAATTACCATGCCGTTTATAGAGTGGATTGGGGTGCCTGATATGCCTCTTTTTCAACCATCTGATAAGATCCTTTAATGAGAAGGAGTCTCATGGATGGATAAGCATATCATGATAAGCCCTTTTCATGCTCCAAGAGACCCCTTTTTGTCTCTTCAATTTCCATCAATTAATCCCCTTTTCCCACCTAGAAATACCGGTCAATTTAAAGCCAAGGGATGTGACTTCTGAAATATGGCATCGAAAAAAATTCAAGAGCCTTCAAACAGATGGACTCTTGATCTTAATTAGCGCCATGATGAAGAGACACGTCTCTTCATTATGCACCAAGCATTTTCACACAAAAACCACCTGCTTTGACCGGTCCATTATTATCCAAGAGGCATGGGGATAAGATGAGATGGTGCTCTAGATATGAAACTCCAAGAGTTTCATCTGCAGAAGGACTCTTAGTCCTTTTACGCGCACCTTCATCTCTCGCGCGCGCCAAGAGGCGCCAAGAGTCCACACCCACTTGGACTCTAATCCAAGTGCCATTTTAAGTCCAAATAAAACCAGATAAAGCCTGGTTTAAGCTGCCCCTCTTAGGACTCAACCTAATCTAGACTTTTCACAAATAGGTTAGTCCAAATACCAAGCAACTAGACCCAATCCAATTAGGTTAGGATATGGGTTAGTCAACACATGCTAGTATGTAATTTGGCTAACCAATTAAGATACCATGACCCTAATTAAATCATGAATGACTTCCTTGGCCAACTCTCTATTGTGTGTGGCCCATTGGATTGTACATCTAGTCAACAGTAGGTTTAGATTCGAGCTGATTTGATCTGATCAAACCAGATTGACCTAATTAGGTCAAATTGGCTCACCTAATTATCTAATTCGAATCACACATCGACTTGACTCATGAAACCAAATCAATTGGTTCATGAAAACCTACAAGACAAGATTGACATCTAGCAATGAATTATACCTACCTGGAAGATGAGGAATTTGGTAGAAATTATCAAAGTACCCTTCAGTAGTAAGTTACCGTGCAATTCAATCTTTCGATCTCCCATTATCCCGATTAAGTGATAGGTATGAATATATGTCAAACCCTAACACTTAATCATATCGAATATCATCTTGATCATGAGAACTCAGCTGATGACTAATTAGAAACCAATTCTAATCTCATCCTGCTTTGATCAAAGGCTCCTTAAGTCACTCATCGAAGAGATTGCATAGGATAACAATTCCTCTTACTTGGAAAGATCGATTCCTTGTTGGTCCACTAACATCCTTCGTACACCTTCCACCATACCCATAACACCCCGTACATATCGCAATAACATGAATGAGTATGAACCAAAGTATGGCTTAGTGTGCATAGGGAACCATGGTGACCTTAGGTCTAAAGATCACATGCACATCTTCTACTCTGGGACCTATCTTTTGACAAGCAGTAAGACTTCCATAAGATAGTCCCGGTGCGGATCAGTCTAGTGTACTCATATCCTAATGAGCACCCTTATCCTTGTATCAGTGTCTCTACACAAGTGGTTGTGAGATCAACCACCCTCATCAACTGAGCATACATAGGATAAGCTAGTCTTTTCGGATTCATCAATCCCTGAATCGATGGTCCAACGACTAGGAACATTCTAGATTAGGGTTTATAGGAATTAGGTCTTACTATTATTTTATCAAAACCCTAATTTCATTGCCCTACTCTATGGGGTTCATCATAATCATTAAAACATGACACATCAGTATATGATGAATCAAATGCCTTTATTAATATGAAAAATATGTCATACATGAGCTGGAAGTTTACAAAAAAGGCCCTCATAATGATTGGCTCTTAGGGTACTTTTCTATCAAACTCTCACTTGCACTAAAGCCAATCATCCTTGTATTTAATGCCTATACAATTTAAGTGACGATCTAATTGCTGCTTGGCTAATGCTTTAGTGAATGGGTCTGCTATATTGTTCTTTATGTCAACTCGTTCAATGGTAACATCTTGTCTTTCAATGATCTCTCGAACGAGATGGAACCGTCTTAGAATATGCTTAGACTTGTGATGAGTCCTTGGTTTCTTAGCTTGTGCAATAGCCCCAGTGGTATCATAGTATAATGGCACTGGCTGTTGTACATCAGGAACCACATCCAATTCCATGATAAATTTCTTCATCAAACAACTTCCTTTGCGGCTTCACTAGTAGCTATGTACTCTGCCTCAATGATTGAGTCAGCTACTGTAGGCTGCTTTGTACTCTTCCAACTCACTGCACCATCATTCAGGGTGAAGATATACCCCGATCTGACTAAAAACTAGAATCTATATAACCTTCTAGTTTCAACTCAGATCCTCCATATACTAGAAAAATATCTTTAGTCCTTCTCAAGTACTCAAGAATATTTTTCACAGCTTTTCAATGATCCTCCTGGATCTGCCTGAATCCTGCTCACTATGCCCAAGGCATAAGCGACATCAGGCCTGGTATATAACATGGCATACATAATCAATCCTACAGTCAAAGCATAAGGAATCATAGCCATTCTTTCTCTTTCTTCTGATGTCTTAGGAAACATTTTCTTAGAGAGATGTATACCTTGACTTAGAGGCAAGTAACCTTTCTTACTTCCATCCATGTTGAATCTCTTCAATACTAAGTTAATATACCTAGACTGGGATAAGCCTAGCATCCATTTAGATCTATCTTTATAGATCATTATACCTAGTATATAGGATGCTTCTCCTAAATCTTTCATGGAAAACTTTGATGATAGCCAAGTTTTAACTGACTGCAACATTGGGATATCATTCCCAATGATCAGTATGTCGTCCACATACAAAACCAAGAAAACAAGTGCTCTCCCACTTGTCTTCTTGTACACACATGGTTCATCCACATTTTTGACAAAACCAAATCCTTTGATTGTTTTATTAAAATGGATGTTCCAACTCCTTGATGCTTGCTTAAGTCCATAAATGGACTTCTTTAATTTACATACCTGATTTGGTCTCAAACTTGAGACAAAACCCTCTGGCTATGACATATAGACTTCTTTCTCAAGGTTTCCATTGATGAAAGCAGTCTTTACATCCATCTGCCAAATCTCATAGTCATGGTATGCTGCTATGGCAAGCTGTATCTGAATGGACTTGAGCATGTCTACTAAAGAAAAGGTTTCATAATAGTCTACACCATCTGAAATCATTTACCACCAGTCTAGCCTTGTATGTCTTAACTTGACCATCTGCTCCAATCTTCTTCTTGAAGACCCATTTACACCCTATTGGGTTAATTCCTTCAGGTGGATCTACCAAAGTCCAAACTTGATTGGAATACATGGAGTCCATTTCAGATTTCATTGCACTAGCCACTTGTCGGAGTCTCTACTCTTGACAGCTTCCGATAGGTCACAGGATCATCATCCTGTATGATACTAGCTTTATCGTCATCGATGACAAAACCATATCTGAGAGGTGCTCCCCGCACCCTCTCTGACCTTCGGAGAGGAAGTGTGTATTGTGGTTGTTCTTGATCCACAAAAATCTCTGGTTGAGGATCTTCTCTTGAAGGCTCACTGGTTTGTTGGTTTTGTTCTTCATATAAATCAAGTGAAGAATCACTACATCCTTCTTGGATAAACTCTTGTTCCAAGAATGTAGCATGCCTACTGACAATTATCTTTTACTCAGCAGCATTATAAAAGAGGTATCCAACACCATCTTTTGAATAACCAACAAACCTACATTTATCAACCCTTGCACTTAGCTTATATCCAAAGGTATTCTTGACATAAGCATGGCAACCCCAAATCTTAAAATACTTAAGATTTGGTCTTTTTCCATTCCATAATTCATATGGAGTACTATTCACTGATTTCGATGGAACCCTATTTAATATGTATGCAGCAGTATCTAGGGCATGTCCTCAGAAGGAAGTAGGAAGATTTGTGAAGCTCATCATGGACATCACCATGTCTAACAAGGTACGATTTCAACTTTCTACCACTCCATTTAACTAGGGTGTATAAGGAGGGGTCCATTTAGATATAATTCTTTTGTCCTTGAGATGGTTCAGAAACTTACTAGATAAGTATTCACCTCCTCGATCAGACCGAAGAGCTTTAATACAAAATCCAGTTTGTTTTTCAACCATACTCTAATATTCTTTAAACTTATCAAAGGCTTCGGACTTGTGTTTTAAAAGATACACATGACCGAACCTTGATACATCATCAATAAAAGTAATGAAATAAGAATATCCTCCTCTAGCCTGAGTTGACATAGGTCCACATACATCAATATGTATTAGACCTAACAATTCAGTTGCCCTCTTTCCATATCCAGTGAATGGAAACTTGGTCATTTTTCCTTTGAGACAAGACTCACAAGTTCCTGATGATTGGAAATCATCAAAGTCAAAGTAATTATCTTTTAATAACTTGTTTATCCTTGACTCACTGATATGACCTAATCGGCAGTGCCAGAGATATGTGACATTGTCATTATCTCTTTTCCTCTTCTTATCATCAATAAGAAAAACTTTTTCATTGAGTTGCAAAGTTTGAAGACCATTTATAAAACATCCATGTCCAAATACTTTATTATTTTGAAGAATTGAGGAACCACTGCTCTTTACATTTATTTCATATCACTGTTGTAATAACAAGGGTATAGAAATAATGTTTTTAATAATATTTGGTACATAGAAGCATTCTTCTAGCTTTATCACATTACCCAAAGGTAATAATAGAAGATAGGTAACCACAGCTTCAGCATGTTTGGCTTCACCACTGGCCCCATGCAGCTTGAAGTCACCCCTCTTCAGGCTTCTAATTCTGTAGAGTCCCTGCAATGAATTGCATATGTGAGATCCACATGCAGTATCCAATACCCATGAATTAGAAATGGAAGCACTCAAGGATAAATTAGTTTATATCATGTACAAACCTTTAGATGCACCACTTGCATCTTACTTCACATTTGCAAGGTAAACCTTACGGTTCTTTCAATGCCCAGTCTTGCCGCAATGGATACAGGCTCCATCAGCCTTCTTAACTTTCTTGTTCTTCTTCCGGATGCTCATCTTAGGGTTGAATTTTCTTTTCATACCCTTCTTCATTGCTTGCTTCTTTCTATCAACAAGAAGTACCTGAGCCTTATCTCCTTTAGAGTGGCTCTCAGTTGCCTTAAGCATGTTAAGTAGCTCTGGCAATGAAGTATTCTGTTTGTTCATATGGTAGTTAAGAACAAACTGAGAGAAGGAATCTGGGAGTGACTGCAGGATCAAGTCTTGATTGAGTTCACCATCCAAGACAAACCCTAATTGACCCAATCGAGTGATCAAGTCAATCATTTTCGGCACATGGGTTTGCACAGGTGAACCCTCACTCATCCTTGCTTGGAACAACTGCTTCGATATTTTATATCGGACAGCCCTACTTTGCTCTCCATAAAGCTCCATTAGATTGAGCAATATGGACTGAGGTTCCATACCTTCATGTTGCCTTTGGAGCTCGTTGCTCATCGAGGCCAACATGATGCACCTGACAATTGTACTGTCATTTTGCCACATTCTATGTGTGGCAATTTTCTTCTCTAATGCATCCTCTTCGATCACCACTGGATCTAGAGAATCAGGTATATATGAAAGCTTCTCCTGAGTCAAAACAATCCTCAGGTTCCTTAGCCAATCCACATAATTTGGACTGGTTAATTTGTTGGCATCCAAGATGCCCCTTAGTGATAAGTTTGAAGCCATTAAAATAAATGTCCTACATTTAATTAAAGAACAATCTTAGCAGACCACTCAATGATGACATTCATAACTACATAATGACTTTATATCTAATTATGTCTCCCACTATTTTCTTCGAATTCCATAACCCTCAACTATGATAAGCAAGTGACTTTATATCTAATTATGTCTCCCACTATTTTCTTCGAATTCCATAACCCTCAACTATGATAAGCAAGAAACCTTCCTGGTTTCCTTAGGGGTTGAGATCCTAATCCCTCATTAGTGCCTTATGTTACACAAAAAATACTAATTAGTTCAAAGATAGGACAATCTTTCCAATTGCAACCCATGCAATTCTCAACAATTATCTTTGCCTCTAAGACACTTATAGCCTTGTGTCACACCACAAACTATAATGTCTTAGTTTAGTCAAACCTTTCATTTCTATATAGCTATGATTGAACATTGCTGCCCTTGTGTCACACAACAAAGCGACAACTCCAATCATGCCATAAAGCACTAAGTGCACCAAGACAAATTTCATATCAAACCCTATAGTAGTCCTTGTGTCACACAACAAACCTACTATAATCTTGACATGAATCTAGCTTAGCATGAAGGAAGGCATATTAAAGCTTACTTAACCAATCAGCTTTACCAAAATAGGATTTAGATGTGACCAAATTGGCCAGGTGAGTGGGAGGGGTGAGGGGGTTCCCCTGTTGCTTTTCTTAGATACCAATTACATTGGCTAGGTCAGACAACATAACCAATTAAAAACCTCATCCCCTTTACCTTCCCAAAACCACTTGCCTAGACACCAATCGACTAATCAAACCCTAATTGGTTTCACATCATGACTAAGTTTTTGCTATGACTAAATATAATTTTGATGAGGGCTTTTGATGGTCTCAAAACACATTCTAAATTATCATGATTACTATGCTTATAACATATATAAACATGTAACATATCATCATAACATAACATGTTATGTTAAACAAGCATATTATAGCTAATATGCAAATCAAGGTATTATAGATACATAAAAATACCTTTCACCTCACTTTTTCATGGGAAACGGCCATAGCGTCACCCCTACATGCCATAGGAGATCCATTGAATGGGAGGAGTGGGCCTTTAAACCCTACTTGGCTCCTATGATCGGACGACCATGGTGATTAACCCAATCCAAAATAGTTACTAGGTATAATCAACATGCATAATTTCATACTTGACATAATATCAAGCATCTCATAAAAAACTGAAATTAAACATATTACCCTAACATGCAAAATTTTATACAATTGCATTATCATGTCATTTCATAAAGAAACCAGAAAACATGCATACATATTTGGTCGGGTCGACTCGACAGGGTTCGGGTAGCTTGGTCTCTTATTGGGGCGACTCAAATAGGATTCGGGTCGGCTTGGATAGTGGATTTCATAAAACTCCAAAAATGGTTCATAACTGGTATGCCACAAAGATGGCTCTGATACCACTGATGGGAATTCTCCCAGGGTACCGGGAATCATGCATATGAATTTCATGGAAATTACAAAGTACCCATCAGTAGTAAGTTACCGTGTAATTCAATCTTTTGATCTCCTATTATCCCGATTAAGTGATAGGTATGGATATATGTCAAACCCTAACACTTAATTATATTGAATCTCATCTCGATCATGAGGACTCAGCTGATGACTAATTAGAAACTAATTCTAATCTCATCTTGCTTTAATCAAAGGCTCCTTGAGTCACTCATCGAAGAGATTGCATAGGAGAACAATTCCTCTTACTAAGAAAGATCGATTACTTGTTGGTCCACTCACATCCTTCGCACACATTCCACCATGCCCAGAACACCCCGTACATGTCGCAATGACATGAATGTGTATGAACCAAAGTATGGCTTAGTGTGCACAAGGAACCATGGTGACCTCAAGTTTAAAGATCACATGCACAACTTCTACTCTGGGACCTATCTTTTGATAAGCAGTAAGACTTTCATAAGATAGTCATGGTGCGGATCAGTCCAGTGTACTCATACCTTGATGAGCACCCTTATCCTTATATTAGTGTCTCTTCACAAGTGGTTGTGAGATCAACCACCCTCATCAACTGAGCATACCTAGGGTAAGCTAGTCTTTTCGAATTCATCGATCCCCGAATCGATGGTCCAACGACTAGGAACATTATAGATTAGGATTTATAGGAATTAGGTGATGCAGAACAAAAGAGGAGATGATGCGATGCAGAAATAAATTAAGATTAATTCTTTTTTTTTATATATATTTTCAGAAATTGGCTTTGACTCAAAGGAAAGCTTAACTAAATTGAAGGAAACTAGGTAATAATTGAAAGCACAGTTTAAAAGAAACTAGGTTATCAGAGTGGTTCAGAAGTAACGGATCGCTGGGGGTTGAGAAACTTCCAGACCTAGGATTTCGCTCTGAACTTTCAACAGGACAGAAATAAAGAGAAGAGATGGGTTACCAACCAGACAGTGATCTTCACAAAGTTTGGTGGAAGAACTCTCTCGAGCAGATTGTTGGATCCTCGGATTCGGATACCTTCACAATGGATCCTCCAATATTGGTCCTGTGGCTGAGTCGGCTTCTCCTGAACTCAAGATCTGGGAAAAAAGAAGAACAAGTGATGGAATCAGATACTCAAGGAAAGATTTACCAGATTTGAAGAACTTGAAAGCTGATGTTGCTGAAATCCGGATTCTCCTGGAGGCTGATTTGACATCCACTGGGAATTGCTCTGGATCTGAAGTATCCGGACTGGGCCCGGATGCTGGTGGTCGGCCTGGACTTGAAGAGAGTGGCCGTGAGAGGTGGGATAGACTAGGGCTTGGCGAAAAGAAAAGGATGATGGGCGGCTAGGGTTTGGGATTGAAGTGGCTAACCTAGGGTTTGGGGTTTGGAGATCTCACACCTCCTCAAGGTTCCTGGGGAACCCGAGTTTACTCCCTCACGGAGCTCAACACCTGGATGCAAGTGCGGAAGAGAGAAAACACAGAGTTTGGTCACAAAAATTTTAATTCATTCATCAGATTACTTTCAAATTTACAAGAAGGGTTTAATTTATAGGGCTTTACAAGAGAGTAGGGTTTTACATCTTCCCATGTGGGACTAAAGGAGGGGATCTTCAAATTAGGATTGTAGGATCAATCCCTACACATATGGCCGGCCGAAGGTTCCAAAAAAAATTGATTGGAGGCTTAAAAGGAAGGTAAGTGGCGCCTCCTAGCCTTGTTCTTCAAGAGAGGATTTCATTCCTTTCATGGCTCAACTCTTTTGGACTCCTCCTTTTCTTTCTCCCTAAGTCATGGTTCTTCCCATCTTTGCTTTGGGTATTTTTGGCATGCAATGGGCGCCCCCTTGAAGTACTCTCCAAGAAGAGTTTCTTTCTTTTCATAGCTTGGCTCTTATGGAATTTTGTGGGCCGCCCCCTTGAATTATGGATCCCAGATTGCTCTCTCCTCAAATGGCGCATGAGAGAAGGGACCTGCTATCCTGTGGTGTGGGGACCAAAGCCTACTGGATGGAGATGTGGTGCCCCCTGGACTCAGGCGTGTGGCTGGGAGTGTGGTGCCCACTTGCTTGGCCTTGGGAGAAAATGTGACACCCCAGGTTGAAGTCTTAGACCACTACTGAGTCAACATGACTCAACAAAATAAAATTGCAGGGAATACAGACTCAAGCTAAAATTGAGTTGATCAAGTCAACCCTTATTACAAACCAGAAAATCCTAATTCTTCAGGCAAGGTCAATCAGAGATCTAGATGGAGCTCTGAAGTCTTCTTCTGAGTCTGGTGCCCGCACCAATTCTCCCGGAGTGGGAGGAACTCGACCCTGTCGAGTATGGATCAAGTTGGCTCTGGTATCTCTCCAAGAGGTCTGGGTCCAATTCTTGTAATTCTTCTCGGGAGATCCAAGATTCATCAGAATCTGGCCTTCCTTGCCAGCGGACCAGGTATCTTTGGTATCCTCGATTACGAGTAGAGATAACCTGATCATCCAGGATCTTTTCAATCTGCTCTTTCCTCACAGGCCAGTTTGTTGGTTTACACACAGGGTTGGGTTCACTCTTAATAGCAGGATTAGGCTCAAAAGGCTTACTGGGAATCACAGCTGGCTCTTTATACTCTACTAGGTCTGAAATGTTGAAAGTGGAGCTAATGCCTAGTTCTGGAGGAACTCGAGCACATAGGCATTGGATCCTACTCTCTTCACCACTCTAAATGGTCCAGCTCCTCTAGCATGTAACTTTCTAACGGTTCCTGGAGGAAACCGTTCAGGCCTTAACCTAATCATTACATAGTCTCCCTCATCAAAAGTTTTGACTCGCCTTTGAGAATCAGACAACTTCTTATAAGTTTCATTACTTAAGTTTATTTTGGCATGCATTTCTTTATGCAAGTCTTTTATATGCAGTGCAAAAACTTGGGCAGACTCGGAGACTCGTGTGTGGACTGGTAAAGGAGCTAAGTCAAGAGGTGTGTGAGGTTTGTACCCATGCACAATTTCAAATGGACTCTTACCCGTAGACCTATTGACCGAGTCATTGTATGCAAATTCAGCTCTAGGTAAGTACAAATCCCAGTTCCTAATGTTTTCACCAACAAGACACCTTAACAGATTGCCTAAACTACGGTTCACTACTTCGGTTTGGCCATCAGTCTGGTGATGATAGGCAGTTGAAAACTTAAGTTTTGTCCCTAACTTATACCAAAGGGTTTTCAAGAAATAGCTGGTGAACCGGACATCCCTATCGGAAACAATTGTCTTAGGTAGGCCATGGAGTCGAACTATCTTATTAAAGAACAGGGTTGCTACCTTAGACGCATCAAATGTTTGGGAACAAGGCAAGAAATGGGCCATCTTGAAAAATCGGTCGACTACAACACAGATAGAGTCATGTCTCCTCTGGGTCTTAGGCAAACCTAACACAAAGTCCATGCTCACATCTTGCCAAGGACGATTTGGGACAGGGAGTGGGGTATAAAGGCCGGTGTTCTGTTTTCGCTGTTTGGTAACAACGCAGGTCCGACACCTAGCCACAATGTGTGCTACATCTCTTTTTAAACTAGGCTAGAAAAGTGGTCTTCAATAGCCAGGGTGGTCTTGTCTTTTCCGAAATGGCCAGCTAAACCTCCAGCATGAATTTCCCAAATCAAAAATTCCCTAAGAGAAGTTCTAGGGATGCAAAGCCTATTCTTAAAGAACAGAAAGCCATCTAAAAGGGTATAATCCTTATGGTCACTAGATGGTCCTTGAGTTAGATCCTGGTACACAGTCTTAAAATCCGGACATGACTCATATTGCTCTTTGATTTGCTCAAACCCTATGACTTCAGCCCTAACAGAATTCAACAACAAAGATCGACGACTAAGGGCATCAGCTACCTTATTTTCAGACCCAGCCTTATGCTTCAAAACAAAAGTATAGGACTGGATATACTCTACCCACTTAGCATGCCTAGGGTTAAGCTTCTTCTGGGAATTCAAGAATCTAAAAGCCTCAAGGTCCAAAAATAGCACAAATTCTTGCGGTAGCAAATAATGTCTCAAGTAACGCAAAGCTTGCACTACCGCATAAAATTCCTTATCATAGGTAGAATACCTAAGCTTAGCGTCATTAAGTTTTTCACTAAAGAATGCTACGGGATGGTTCTCTTGGCTTAGGACTCCACCTATACCTACTCCCGAAGCATCACAGGCAACCTCAAATACCTTTGAAAAGTCGGGTAACCTCAAAATGGGTGCCTGGGTCATCCTATCCTTAAGATCTAGGAAGGCTTTATGGGCTGCTTTAGTCCACTGGAATTCTCCCTTCCTAATACAGTCTGTGATAGGAGCAACTACAGTACTAAACCCCTTGATGAATCGCCTATAGAAGGTAGCCAAGCCGTGGAAACTTCTAACTTCATGCACACTGGTCAGCTCTGGCCATTCTACTATGGACCTAATCTTTTCTGGATCGGCAGCCACGCCGTCAGGGGTTACTACAAAACCAAGGAAGATAATTCTACTGGTCATGAATTCACATTTTTTGAGGTTACCGTAGAGACTATCATTCCTCAAAACTTGGCAGACTTGTCTAAGATGGCCTAGGTGGTCTGCAGGGGTCTTTCTATAGATCAGGATGTCATCAAAATAGACCACTACAAACTTCCCTATGAAAGCTCTAAGTACCTGGGTCATAATCCTCTTGAAAGTACTAGGGGCATTGGACAACCCAAAAGGCATAACAACCCATTCATAGAGACCATCCTTAGTTTTGAAAGCGGTTTTCCACTCATCCCCTGGTCTAATTCTAACCTGATGATAGCCGCTCTTGAGATAAATTTTAGAAAAAACCGTTGCACCGGCCATCATATCTAGCATGTCATCTAGTCTAGGGATGGGGAACCTATACTTGATAGTGATTTTGTTGATGGCACGACTATCAACACACATCCTCCATGTGCCATCCTTCTTTGGGGTCAGAAGTGCAGGGACTGCACAAGGGCTAAGACTCTCTCTAATGAACCCCTTCCTCAACAATTCTCCAACCTGCTTTTGCAGTTCCTGATGCTCAGATGGATTCATCCTATAATAGGGCAAGTTGCGTAAAGTAGCTCCTGGGATTAAATCTATGGAATGCTGGATATCCCTACGAGGTGGAAGGTGGTCTGGCAGATCCTCGGGAAAAACATCCTCAAATTCTTCTAACAAAGGTTTAACTTCCTGAGGAGGTTCTGAGGGTGTAGGAGTCCTAAGTTCCTTAGCAGTCAACATCCAAATAGGTGAACCACTATGAATTTCTTGTTCTAGATCCTTAGCACTAATTAGGTTCACTCCAGTCTTCATTTCTCTGACCTTATTGGTTCCTTTAGCTACCTTGTCCTTAGGAGGGACTGAATGGATTGTGATTTTCTTCCCATTAAAACTAAAGACACAGGTGTTGGATTTTCCTAAGAGGGTGGCATCATGATCATATAACCAAGGTCTTCCAAGAATTATACTGCTCACCCCCATGGGCAAGACGTCACACCAAATCTTCTCTTGATAGGATTGCATTTGGAATTGGACCTGACATCTAGACTGGATGGGTATAGAGGTAGAGTCTACCCAAGAAACCTTATAGGGGTTGTGGTGGGGGACTGGGATTAAGCCTAACATTTTGACAGTGCTAGCAGAAATGGCATTCATACAGCTCCCACTATCTATGATTATTTTACATACCTTATCTCCTAGTTTAAGGAACGTCTGTAGGATGTTAGTCCTATGCCAATCTTCCTGAACTCTATTCTGGGATAGGATGCATCTCACAACCCCTAATTGGTCAGACTCTGTGGATTCCTCCTCTCCTTCATACTCATCGACCAAATTCATTCCGGCCTCATAAACTTCTTCTTCAAACTCTTCATTGGGTCCGGAACTCTCTTCCTCTGCTTCTTCTATGTAAAGGGATCTATGAGGGCACTGGCTAGAAACATGACCTACCTTGTGGCACTTAAAACAAGCTATGGCTGTGCACTAGTTGGAGATATGACCGAGCTTCTGGCACTTAAAATAGATGATACTAGGGGTTCTCTGGGTGTCAGGTGCCTTACCTTTGTCCATGGGCCTAGGGGTGGGAATACCCTGATTAGGATTGCTAGGGGTAACTTGGCTAGGTCCATTTCTTAGAATTGGGGCACTAACCCTAGGAGGCATGGGTCCTCTTTGAAACTTCTCAGTGTTCAGTGCAATCTGATAGGCTTGGTCTAGGTCAGTAACCTCTCTCAGAAACAACTCCCTCTTTATATCTTCCCTAAGTCCAGCTCTAAACCTAGACAAAGTGACCTCATGGGCTTCACTCACATCACATCTCATCAGGTATTCATCAAAGGTGGTTATGTAGTCTGATACAAATCGGTTCCCTTGTTTCAAAGTCTGCTATTGGTTTAACTGATTCTGCTGGTATGAAATGGGTAGGTACTTATCTCTAAGTTTCTCTTTCATACCCTGCCAAGTGGTTATGGGCTCTACATTTCGTCTTCTAGTGGTCAGCTCAATGTTCCCCCAGTATAACCTAGCTTGACGTACTAACTTCATCTTGGCAAACTTGAACTTTCTTTTCTCAGACATGGCATACCACTCAAAGTACTGGTCCATCTCACCCTCCCAATCAGAATACACCTTAGGGTTTAAGCTACCATCAAAAGTGGGGGCATCTAATTTGATGTTCCGAATGAACCTATCATCTCTATCTTCAGGTTCTGGGTCAGGCCTCCTATGATTAGGTTCAGGATCTCTGTATAAAGGTCTTCTAGGCTCTTGGTGTGGGTGAGGTTGAGGCACATTAAAATCTGGGTCAAGAGTCCAATTCTAATGCCTAGGTTCCTCAAGTACTTGGACTCGATCCCTAAGCTTGTCAAAATTCTCATGGACTTGTTCTTTAAACTGGGCAACAGTGGCAGTCACATCCTGACTCAATTTGTTCATACTCTCAGTAAGAGCTCTAACCATGGCCTCTAAATCAGGTTGGGTTTGACCAGGTTGGTAGGGTACTCCATTCTGGGTAGACATGATGATGCAAGCAAACACACAAAATAAGACTCAACTGAACGACTACGGCCTTACTAGACCTAGAGCCCAAACTAGATGCCCAATCAGACTGGCAAGCTAGCCTGTAGTAACTCGGGACTCAGACAGGCAGGTGTAAGGGGAGTGTTAGGTCCCTAATTGCCAATCCTAGACACCAATCAGTGATTGGCCAGGTAGGCGGACCAGCACACAAGCCCTTCGGGATGTAGTCCCTGAACCACCATTCTAGACACTGAGTACAAAGCTCACATAGAGTAACTAGACAAACTGACTCAACACTAGCCTTGACCCGACTTGTTGATGTCCCTAGCCCACTAGGGCAAATTAAGTCTAAAAAATTTTAAAGTTAGGCTTAGGATCGAATGAGTGGGTGGTGGTTTTGGGCTAAGGAGAGGTTATCAACTCCTCCCCTTATCTTAGATGCTCAAATGCCCTTAGGATGAATTAGGAGATGTTCACTCAAAATAATTGCATTGCAGAACACAAAAATAGAGTTGCAGTAATTTAACTCTCAGAAATATTACGGAATTCAATAAATCATAGAAAAATTATGTAAAATAGATTCAATTATACTGGTTCTAGAAAAATAAAAATCACACAATTCAGAGTTACCTGCACTGAGAAACAATTCCTGTAATAGAATAGTTACGGACTGAAAGCAGGGTGCTTCCCCCGTTTACAATTCCTGCTACGAAGTTGTAACCCAACGGATCTCCTACACGCCCTAGGAACACCCCGTGGAATGGGAAGACGAGGTTTGCACCTCGCTTCGTTCCTAGGACCGGACGTCCTGGGGAGTCTACTTCGAGCAGACAAAGAAAAAAGGAGAGAGACTTAAAACAAGCAAGCAAAACAGAAACCCTAGACTAGGCTCTGATACCAAAAATGATGCAGAATAAAAGTGGAGATGATGCGATGCGGAAATAAATTAAGATTAATTCTTTTTTTTTTATATATTTTCAGAAATTGGCTTTGACTCAAAGGAAAGCTAAACTAAATTGAAGGAAACTAGGTAATAATTGAAAGCACAGTTTAAAAGAAACTAGGTTATCAGAGTGGTTCAGAAGTAACAGATCGCTTGGGGTTGAGAAACTCCCAGACCTAGGGTTTCGCTCTGAACTTTCAACAGGACAGAAATAAAGAGAAGAGATGGGTTACCAACCAGACAGTGATCTTCACAAAGTTTGGTGGAAGAACTCTCTAGAGTAGATTGTTGGATCCTCGGATTCGGATACCTTCACAATGGATCCTCCAATACTGGTCCTGTGGCTGAGTCGGCTTCTCCTGAACTCAAGATCTGGGAAAGAAGAAGAACAAGTGATGGAATCCGATACTCAAGGAAGGATTTACCAAATTTGAAGAACTTGAAAGCTGATGTTGCTGAAATCCAGATTCTCCTGGTGGCTGATCTGACATCCACTGGGAATTGCTCTGGATCTGAAGTATCCGGACTGGACCCGGTGTTGGGTTCGGGAACCAGTGCGGAAGCGTGGATTTCAAAAATTTATGAAATCAGGTCCGAACCCTAATCCCAAAATCTCCTTATTAGCAATTAAAACTGTGACTACATGCATGTCCAAATTTAAACATTGTTTAAATACTAACCTCAGATCGCTATTACCAGTCTGATGCAGAAATGAACTCCAAATTGAGTAGCCTCTTGAACACACCAGGCATCCACTTGTCCGCCCTCCGATGGTGATCCACATGGGTAGATGATCAAGACACTGACTCCTTAATTGGGTTCCTTCCAATCAAGTTCTACCCTAAGAACTTGATATATGGGCTATTGGCTAGGACTCCTCTAGCCAAACTGGGACTAAACCTTCTCTCTTACCCTTCTCCTCGTCTTCTAGTAACTTTGGCCCCTTAAGACACTCTTGTCTTAAGAATAAGCCCTTGTCCTAAAATGGGACAAGGCTTGTCTTGGAGGGAGAAGAAAATTAAGACAAGATTGTCTTAATGTAAGAAAGAAAGGAGAGGCGCCTTCTTCCTTTACCGTCGGAGAGTTTCTCTCTGACTCTCCTTCTGTTCTGAGATTCGACAGAGCCTAGGCTCTGTAAAGGAATCAAAGAGGAAAGAGAGGAGGGGGAAACAATCTTCTGGAGAGGGAGAAAGAAAAAGAAGCAAGGCTTCGCCGTAGAAAATCTGGAATAATTTTTACGGTGAAGTCTTCTCCTTAAATAGGCGACAGAGAGGCACCTTCTCATCTGTAATCATCCTCTCACGTCCCTCTCTCCCTTCTCACATCCTTTCCCTTTATCTCACGGCCCTTGGGATTAATCTCACGGCCTTTGGGATGGGAAGACGCAAGGAAGAATCGCGAAAAACACAGAAGGGCGCGCGCAGAAAGAAGAGTCGCGCCCCTTCGGTGTTTTTTTTTTCTTTTTTCACGGTAATTCCATTTTTTTTTTTTTTGAAGAGTCCACGCCTAGGTGGACTCTCTTCCACGCCTCTTCAGCCAAAAACACCGACTTCCTTTCTTTTCTCACGCAGAAACGCCGCTTGGAGAGAGTCCACGCGCGCGTGGACTCTTCTCCTTGCACGCGCGCGTGGGAAAAGAGGGGAAAGGGCTTAGGCGATGTGGGAAAGGGGTTTAGCCTCTTAGGTTATCCCAATTGCTAGCCTACTATTAGCCCAATGTCTTGAATCTTCAATTAGATTCAAACCGGAATGAATTTGGATCTAAAAAAGACCAAATCGGAACCCTAACTCGAATCCGATTCAAGTAGAAGCCATGGTATGCAACACATGCTAGTGTGTTCATCTGCAAACGAGATTTAATTCCAAATTAAAACCTTGATTATCTATCCTAAGTGTGTGACCCATTGGGTTCCATACTTAGCCAGCAGTGGGTCCGAGTGCAAGTTGACCTAATTTGATCAGAACTCATTCTAATCGATTTAGGTCAAATCGAGCTAACTCGAGTCAGTCAATTAGGACTCCTCCTAATTAGTGATCCAATTAAACCATTTAATTTGATCAACCCACAAGACAAGATTGATGTCTAGCAATGTGTCATGTCTACCCGGAAGATATGAAAATTCTGGTGAAATTCCAAAACTACCCTTCAGTGGAAAGTTCCCGTACAATTCGATCCTTCAATCATCTTGCATCCCGAATATAACTATGGATATGGAATCATGTCAAATCCAGTTTATACTCATTCCCAGCTCAGTCATACACTAATGATTCAATTAATTCGATATTAGAAATCATTTCTAATATCTGTACTTTGATCAAAGATTTCCTGAATCATCATCTGACCTAATTTGGCTGGATGCAATCTCCTCCTACTAGGAGTGATCAATTCCTTGTTGACCTACTCATTTCCTTCATATACAATTCACCACACCCAGCATCAACCTTGTGCATGACCCAGTGTCATGAATGAGATTAAACCAAAGCATGGGTTCATGTACATAAGGTATTATGGCAGTCTCAGGTCATAGGACTACTTGTACAACTCCCACTATGAGAAATATCTATTGACATGCAGCTAAGGCTCCATTAGATGTTCTCAAACTGGATCTATTCAGTGAACTCATTCGCTAATGAGCACCCACATCCTTGTATTAGTGTCCTACATAAGTGACTGTGAGAGCAGTCACCCTTTTCAGCATACATAGGATGTGCCAGTCTTACCGGAAACCCTGATCCCCAACTCAGGGTTCCTATGACTAGGAATATTCTAGATTAGGGTTTTAAGGCCTTAGATCTCACTGGTATGATCTCATCATAGCCCTAGGACCATAGCCCTAACCTATGGGGTTCATCATATAATGACACAGCGAATGATGAAAAAATATTGCCTTTATTAACTTGTCAATTTACAATGGTCTGGGAGATACAAATATTGGCTTATAGGGCATAATCCTTTCACCCGGATGCTGGTGGTCGGCCTGGACTTGAAGAGAGTAGCTGTGAGAGGTGGGATAGACTAGGGCTTGGTGGAAAGAAAAGGATGATGGGCGGCTAGGGTTTGGGAGTGAAGTGGCTAACCTAGGGTTTGGGGTTTGGAGATCTCATACCTCCTCAAGGTTCCTGGGGAACCCGGATTTACTCCCTCACGGAGCTCAACACCTGGATGCAAGTGCGAAAGAGAGAAAACACAGAGTTTGGTCACAAAAATTTTAATTCATTCATCAGATTACTTTCAAATTTACAAGAAGGGTTTAATTTATAGGGCTTTACAAGAGAGTAGGGTTTTACATCTTCCCATGTGGGACTAAAGGAGGGGATCTTCAAATTAGGATTGTAGGATCAATCCCTACACATATGGCCGGCCAAAGGTTCCAAAAAAAAATTGATTGGAGGCTTAAAAGGAAGGTAAGTGGCGCCTCCTAGCCTTGTTCTTCAAGAGAGGATTTCATTCCTTTCATGGCTCAACTCTTTTGGACTCCTCCTTTTCTTTCTCCCTAAGTCATGGTTCTTCCCATCTTTGCTTTGGGTATTTTTGGCATGGAATGGGCGCCCCCTTGAAGTACTCTCCAAGAAGAGTTTCTTTCTTTTCATAGCTTGGCTCTTATGGAATTTTGTGGGCCGCCCCCTTGAATTGTGGATCCCAGATTGCTCTCTCCTCAAATGGCGCATGAGAGAAGGGACCTGCTATCCTGTGGTGTGGGGACCAAAGCCTACTGGATGGAGATGTGGTGCCCCATGGACTCAGGCGTGTGGCTGGGAGTGTGGCTGGGAGTGTGGCGCCCACTTTCTTGGCCTTGGGAGAAAATGTGACACCCCAGGTTGAAGTCCTAGACCACTACTGAGTCAACATGACTCAATAAAATAAAATTGCAGGGAATACAGACTCAAGCTAAAATTGAGTTGATCAAGTCAACCCTTATTACAAACCAGAAAATCCTAATTCTTCATGCAAGGTCAATCAGAGATCCAGATGGAGCTCTGAAGTCTTCTTATGAGTCTGGTGCCCGCACCAATTCTCCCGGAGTGGGAGGAACTCGACACTGTCGAGTATGGATCAAGTTGGCTCTGGTATCTCTCCAAGAGGTCTGGGTCCAATTCTTGTAATTCTTCTCGAGAGATCCAAGATTCATCAGAATCTGGCCTTCCTTGCCAGCGGACCAGGTATCTTTGGTATCCTCGATTACGAGTAGAGATAACCTGATCATCCAGGATCTTTTCAATCTGCTCTTTCCTCACAGGCCAGTTTGTTGGTTTACACACAGGGTTGGGTTCACTCTCAATAGCAGGATTAGGCTCAAAAGGCTCACTGGGAATCACAGCTGGCTCTCTATACTCTACTAGGTCTGAAATGTTGAAAGTGGAGCTAATGCCTAGTTCTGGAGGTAACTCGAGCACATAGGTATTGGATCCTACTCTCTTCACCACTCTAAATGGTCCAGCTCCTCTAGCATGTAACTTTCTAACGATTCATGTAGGAAAAGGTTCAGGCCTTAACCTAATCATTACATAGTCTCCCTCATCAAAAGTTTTGACTCGCCTTTGAGAATCAGCCAACTTCTTATAAGTTTCATTACTTAAGTTTATTTTGGCATGTATTTCTTTAAGCAAGTCTTTTATATGCTGTGCAAAAGCTTCGGCAGACTCGGAGACTCGTGTGTGGACTGGTAAAGGAGCTAAGTCAAGAGGTGTGTGAGGTTTGTACCCATGCACAATTTCAAATGGACTCTTACCCGTAGACCTATTGACCGAGTCATTGTATGCAAATTCAGCTCTAGGTAAGTACAAATCCCAGTTCCTAATGTTTTCACCAACAAGACACCTTAATAGATTGCCTAAACTACGATTCACTACTTCGGTTTGGCCATCAGTCTGGTGATGATAGGCAGTTGAAAACTTAAGTTTTGTCCCTAACTTATGCCAAAGGGTTTTCAAGAAATAGCTGGTGAACCGGACATCCCTATCGGAAACAATTGTCTTAGGTAGGCCATGGAGTCGAACTATCTCATTAAAGAACAGGGTGGCTACCTTAGACGCATCAAATGTTTGGGAACAAGGCAAGAAATGGGCCATCTTGAAAAATCGGTCGACTACAACACAGATAGAGTCATGTCTCCTCTGGGTCTTAGGCAAACCTAACACAAAGTCCATGCTCACATCTTGCCAAGGACGATCTGGGACAGGGAGTGGGGTATAAAGGCCGGTGTTCTATTTTCGCTGTTTGGTAACAACGCAGGTCCGACACCTAGCCACAATGTGGGCTACATCTCTTTTTAAACTAGGCCAGAAAAAGTGGTCTTCAATAGCCAGGGTGGTCTTGTCTTTTCCAAAATGGCCAGCTAAACCTCCAGCATGAATTTTCCAAATCAAAAATTTCCTAAGAGAAGTTCTAGGGATGCAAAGCTTATTCTTAAAGAACAGAAAGCCATCTAAAAGGGTATAATCCTTATGGTCACTAGATGGTCCTTGAGTTAGATCCTGGTACACAGTCTTAAAATCCGGACATGACTCATATTCCTCTTTGATTTGCTCAAACCCTATGACTTCAGCCCTAACAGAATTCAACAACAAAGATCGACGACTAAGGGCATCAGCTACCTTATTTTCAGACCCAGCCTTATGCTTCAAAACAAAAGTATAGGACTGGATATACTCTACCCACTTAGCATGCCTAGGGTTAAGCTTCTTCTAAGAATTCAAGAATCTAAAAGCCTCATGGTCCAAAAACAGCACAATTCTTGCGGTAGCAAATAATGTCTCCAGTAACGCAAAGCTTGCACTACCGCATAAAATTCCTTATCATAGGTAGAATACCTAAGCTTAGCGTCATTAAGTTTTTCACTAATGAATGCTACGGGATGGTTCTCTTGGCTTAGGACTCCACCTATACCTACTCCTGAAGCATCACAGGCAACCTCAAATACCTTTGAAAAGTCGGGTAACCTCAAAATGGGTGCCTGGGTCATCCTATCCTTAAGATCTAGGAAGGCTTTATGGGCTGTTTTAGTCCACTGGAATTCTCCCTTCCTAATACAGTCTGTGATAGGAGCAACTACAATACTAAACACCTTGATGAATCACGTATAGAAGGTAGCCAAGCCGTGGAAACTTCTGACTTCATGCACACTGGTCGGCTCTGGCCATTCTACTATGGACCTAATCTTTTCTGGATCGGCAGCCACGCCGTCAGGGGTTACTACAAAACCAAGGAAGATAATTCTACTGGTCATGAATTCACACTTTTTGAGGTTACCGTAGAGACTATCATTCCTCAAAACTTGGCAGACTTGTCTAAGGTGGCCTAGGTGGTCTGCAGGGGTCTTACTATAGATCAGGATGTCATCAAAATAGACCACTACAAACTTTCCTATGAAAGCTCTAAGTACCTGGGTCATAATCCTCATGAAAGTACTAGGGGCATTGGACAACCCAAAAGGCATAACAACCCATTCATAGAGACCATCCTTAGTTTTGAAAGCGATTTTCCACTAATCCCCTGGTCTAATCCGAACCTGATGATAGCCGCTCTTAAGATCAATTTTAGAAAAAACCGTTGCACCGGCCATCATATCTAGCATGTCATCTAGTCTAGGGATGGGGAACCTATACTTGATAGTGATTTTGTTGATGGCACGACTATCAACACACATCCTCCACGTGCCATCCTTCTTTGGGGTCAGAAGTGCAGGGACTGCATAAGGGCTAAGACTCTCTCTAATGAACCCCTTCCTCAACAATTCTCCAACCTGCTTTTGCAGTTCCTGATGCTCAGATGGATTCATCCTATAATAGGGCAAGTTGCGTAAAGTAGCTCCTGGGACTAAATCTATGGAATGCTGGATATCCGTACGAGGTGGAAGGTGGTCTGGCAGATCCTCGAGAAAAACATCCTCAAATTCTTCTAACAAAGGTTTAACTTCCTGAGGAGGTTCTGAGGGTGTAGGAGTCCTAAGTTCCTTAGCAGTCAACATCCAAATAGGTGAACCACTATGAATTTCTTGTTCTAGATCCTTAGCACTAATTAGGTTCACTCCATTCTTCATTTCTCTGACCTTATTGATTCCTTTAGCTACCTTGTCCTTAGGAGGGACTGAATGGATTGTGATTTTCTTCCCATTAAAACTAAAGACACAGGTGTTAGATTTTCCTAAGAGGGTGGCATCATGATCATATAACCAAGGTCTTCCAAGAATTATACTGCTCACCCCCATGGGCAAGACGTCACACCAAATCTTCTCTTGATAGGATTGCATTCAGATTTGGACCTGACATCTAGACTGGATGGGTATAGAGGTAGAGTCTACCCAAGAAACCTTATAGTGGTTGGGGTGGGGGACTGGGATTAAGCCTAACATTTTGACAGTGCTAGCAGAAATGGCATTCACACAGCTCCCACTATCTATGATTATTTTACATACCTTATCCCCTAGTTTAAGGAACGTCTGTAGGATGTTAGTCCTACGCCAATCTTCCTGAACTCTATTATGGGATAGGATGCATCTCACAACCCCTAATTGGTCAGACTCTGTGGATTCCTCCTCTCCTTCATACTCATCGACCAAATTCATTCCGGCCTCATATACTTCTTCTTTAAACTCTTCATTGGGTCCGGAACTCTCTTCTTCTGCTTCTTCTATGTAAAGAGATCTACGAGGGCACTGGCTAGAAACAAGACCTACCTTGTGGCACTTAAAACAAGCTATGGCTGTGCACTGGTTGGAGATATGACCGGGCTTCTGGCACTTAAAATAGATGATACTAGGGGTTCTCTGGGTGTCAGGTGCCTTACCTTTGTCCATGGGCCTAGGGATGGGAAACCCTGATTAGGCTTGCTAGGGGTAACTTGGCTTGGTCCATTTCTTGGGATTGGGGCACTAACCCTAGGAGGCATGGGTCCTCTTTGAAACTTCTCAGTGTTCAGTGCAATCTGATAGGCTTGGTCTAGGTCAGTAACCTCTCTCAGAAACAACTCCCTCTTTATATCTTCCCTAAGTCCAGCCCTAAACCTAGACAGAGTGACCTCATGGGCTTCACTCACATCACATCTCATCAGGTATTCATCAAAGGTGGTTATGTAGTCTGATACAAATCGGTTCCCTTATTTCAAAGTCTGCCATTGGTCTAACAGATTCTGCTGGTATGAAATGGGTAGGTACTTATCTCTAAGTTTCTCTTTCATACCCTGCCAAGTGGTTATGGGCTCTACATTTTGTCTTCTAGTGGTCAGTTCAATGTTCCCCCAGTATAACCTAGCTTGACGTACTAACTTCATCTTGGCAAACTTGAACTTTCTTTTCTCAGACATGGCATACCACTCAAAGTACTGGTCCATCTCACCCTCCCAATCAGAATACACCTTAGGGTTTAAGCTACCATCAAAAGTTGGTGCATCTAATTTGATGTTCCGAATGAACCTATCATCTCTATCTTCAGGTTCTGGGTCAGGCCTCCTATGATTAGGTTCAGGATCTCTGTATAAAGGTCTTCTAGGCTCTTGGTGTGGGTGAGGTTGAGGCACATTAAAATCTGGGTCAGGAGTCCAATTCTGATGCCTAGGTTCCTCAAGTACTTGGACTCGATCCCTAAGCTGGGCAAAATTCTCATGGACTTGTTCTTTAAACTGGGCAATAGTGGCAGTCACATCTTGACTCAATTTGTTCATACTCTCAGTAAGAGCTCTAACCATGGCCTCTAAACCAGGTTGGGTTTGACCAGGTTGGTAGGGTACTCCATTCCGGGTAGACATGATGATGCAAGCAAACACACAAAATGAGACTCAACTGAACGACTACGGGCTTACTAGACCTAGAGCCCAAACTAGATGCCCAATCAGACTGGCAAGCTAGCCTGTAGTAACTCGGGACTCAGCCAGGCAGGTGTAAGGGGAGTGTTAGGTCCCTAATTGCCAATCCTAGACACCAATCAGTGATTGGCCAGGTAGGCGGACCAACACACAAGCCCTTCGGGATGTAGTCCCTGAACCACCGTTCTAGACACTGAGTATAAAGCACACCCAGAGTAACTAGACAAACTGACTCAACACTAGCCTTGACCCGACTTGTTGATGTCCCTAGCCCACTAGGGCAAATTAAGTCTAATAAATTTTAAAGTTAAGCTTAGGATCGAATGAGTGGGTGGTGATTTTGGGCTAAGGAGAGGTTATCAACTACTCCCCTTATCTTAGATGCTCAAATGCCCTTAGGATGAATTAGGAGATGTTCACTCAAAATAATTGCATTGCAGAACACAAAAATAGAGTTGCAGTAATTTAACTCTCAGAAATTTCACAGAATTCAATAAATCACAGAAATCTTTTGTAAAATAGCTTCAATTATACTAGTTTCAGCAAAATAAAAATCATACAATTCGAAGTTACCTGCAATGAGAAACAATTCCTGGAACAGGACAGTTACGGACTGAAAACAGGGTGCTTCCCCCGTTTACAATTCCTGCTACGAAGTTGTAACCCAACGGATCCCCTACACGCCCTAGGAACATCCCGTGGAATGGGAAGAGGAGGTTTGCACCTCGCTTCATTCCTAGGACCGGACATCCTGGGGAGTCTACTTCGAGCAGACAAAGTAAAAAGGAGAGAGACTTAAAACAAGCAAGCAAAACAGAAATCCTAGATTGGGCTCTGATACCAAAAATGATGCAGAACAAATGAGGAGATGATGCGATGCGGAAATAAATTAAGATTAATTCTTTTTTTTTTATATATATTTTCAGAAATTGGCTTTGACTCAAAGGAAAGCTAAACTAAATTGAAGGAAACTAGGTAATAATTGAAAGCACAGTTTAAAAGAAACTAGGTTATCAGAGTGGTTCAGAAGTAATTGATCGCTGGGGGTTGAGAAACTCCCAGACCTAGGGTTTCGCTCTGAACTTTCAACAGGACAGAAATAAAGAGAAGAGATGGGTTACCAACCAGACAGTGATCTTCACAAAGTTTGGTGGAAGAACTCTCTAGAGCAGATTGTTGGATCCTCGGATTCGGATACCTTCACAGTGGATCCTCCAATACTGGTCCTGTGGCTGAGTCGGCTTCTCCTGAACTCAAGATCTGGGAAAGAAGAAGAACTAGTGATGGAATCAGATACTCAAGGTAGGATTTACCAGATTTGAAGAACTTGAAAGCTGATGTTGCTGAAATCCAGATTCTCCTGGAGGCTGATCTGACATCCACTGGGAATTGCTCTGGATCTGGAGTATCCGGACTGGACCCGGATGCTGGTGGTCGGCCTGGACTTGAAGAGATTGGCCGTGAGAGGTGGGATAGACTAGGGCTTGGTGGAAAGAAAAGGATGATGGGCGGCTAGGGTTTGGGAGTGAAGTGGCTAACCTAGGGTTTGGGGTTTGGAGATCTCACACCTCCTCAAGGTTCCTGGGGAACCCGGATTTACTCCCTCACAGAGCTCAACACCTGGATGCAAGTGCGGAAGAGAGAAAACACAGAGTTTGCTCACAAAAATTTTAATTCAATCAACAGATTACTTTCAAATTTACAAGAAGGGTTTAATTTGTACGGCTTTACAAGAGAGTAGGGTTTTACATCTTCCCATGTGGGACTAAAGGAGGGGATCTTCAAATTAGGATTGTAGGATCAATCCCTACGCATATGGCCGGCCAAAGGTTCCAAAAAAAAATTGATTGGAGGCTTAAAAGGAAGGTAAGTGGCGCCTCCTAGCCTTGTTCTTCAAGAGAGGATTTCATTCCTTTCATGGCTCAACTCTTTTGGACTCCTCCTTTTCTTTCTCCCTAAGTCATGGTTCTTCCCATCTTTGCTTTGGGTATTTTTGGCATGGAATGGGCGCCCCCTTGAAGTACTCTCCAAGAAGAGTTTCTTTCTTTTCATAGCTTGGCTCTTATGGAATTTTGTGGGCCGCCCCCTTGAATTGTGGATCCCAGATTGCTCTCTCCTCAAATGGCGCATGAGAGAAGGGACCTGCAATCCTGTGGTGTGGGGACCAAAGCCTACTGGATGGAGATGTGGCACCCCCTGGACTCAGGCGTGTGGCTGGGAGTGTGGCGCCCACTTGCTTGGCCTTGGGAGAAAATGTGACACCCCAGGTTGAAGTCCTAGACCACTACTGAGTCAACATGACTCAACAAAATAAAATTGCAGGGAATACAGACTCAAGCTAAAATTGAGTTGATCAAGTCAACCCTTATTACAAACCAGAAAACCCTAATTCTTCGGGCAAGGTCAATCAGAGATCCAGATGGAGCTCTGAAGTCTTCTTCTGAGTCTGGTGCCCGCACCATTAGGTCTCATTATTATTTTATCATAACCCTAATTCCATTGCCCTACTCTATGGGGTTCATCATAATCAACAAAACATGACACATCAGTATATGATGAATCAAATGCCTTTATTAATATAAAAAATATGTCATACATGAGCTGGAAGTTTACAAAAAAGGCCCTCATAATGATTGGCTCTTTGGGCACTTTTTTATCAGCCAAGCTGTAAGTCAAGTAGTAGATGTTAGGATTCCAGGAATTTTCCAACTAACATCTTCGGACTATAAGCGAGGTGGCTGAGTGCCGGATCTCTGGAGCTTCTTGATTTGATCAGCCATGTTGTGAGTCAAGCGATAGATGGTGGGGTTTCAGGAGTTCCTAGCTAACATCTATGGACTGTGAGCAAGGCTGGATGTGGAACTTCTGGAGCTTCTTGATTTGATTGGCCATGCTATGAGTCGAGGGGTAGATCGTTGGATTTCAGGGGTTCCCAGCTAACAACTCTAGACTATGAGTAAGGTTGGATATTGAACTTCTGGAGCTTCTTGATTTGATTGGCCATGCTGTGAGTCAAGCAATAAATGGTGGGATTTCAGGAGTTTCCAGCTGACACTCTAGATTGTGAGCAAGGTTGTATGTGGAACTTCTAGAGCTTTTTGATTTGGTTGGCCATGCTGTGAGTCAAGCAGTAGATGGTGGGATTTCAAGAGTTCGTAGCTGACATCTCTGGACTATGAGCTTGGCTGGATGTGGAACTTCTGGAGCTTCTTGATTTGATTGGCCATGATATGAGTCAAGCGGTAGATCATGGGATTTTAGAAGTTCCCAGCTGACATCTTCAAATTCTAAGCAAGGCTGGATGTGGAACTTCTGGAGCTTATTGATTTGATTGGCCATGCTATGAGTCAAGTGGTAGATGGTGGGATTTCAAGAGTTCTCAGCTTACATCTTCGGACTGTGAGCAAGGTTGGATGTGGAACTTCTGGAGCTTCTTGATTTGATTGGCCATTCTATGAGTCAAGTGGTAGATGGTGGGATTTCAGGAGTTCCTAGCTGATATCTCTAGACTATGAGCAAGGCGGGATATGGAACTTCTGGAGATTCTTGATTGATTGGCCATGCTATGATTCATGAAATAGATGGTGGGATTTCAGGAGTTCCTAGCTGACATCTCCGGACTGCGAGCAAGGTTGCCGGATGTGGGGCTTCATAATTTTCCTAGCTTTGAGTGCGAGACTTCATAAGTTTCCTGACTTTGAGAGTGGGGCCTCAAAAGTTTCCTGACTTTAAGTGCTGGACTTTGTAAGTTTCTCGACTTTGAGTTATGGGGCTTCGTAAGATTCTCAGCTTTGAGTGTGGGTTTTCATAAGTTTCCCGACTTTGAGTATGGGGCTTTGTAAGTTTTCCAGCTTTGTCCACCAAACTTGGAGTCAGATGGATGCGTTCATACATAGGTGAAAGACGATGTTGCACCAAAAAGAAATTTTAATAATTAAAATGAAGCCTTATATTATTGATAGTACATCCTTAGGTTGCTTGCATTGTGCGGGCACTAGGTCAGATAGAGGCTTCTCAACCCTTTGTGGATCTCAGATTAGGGTTTTCAATTGACTGGGTCATGTAATAAGGCTTCAAGCCTGAACATTTTAATTTCGAGTCATGTATTTAGTTTCAATTTTTTCTTTTAGTCACGTACCTTGACCAATTAGGTCAAGTTGGGTCAATGGGTCTTGTATTTAGTTGAATTGGTCCAAGCCTGAGTATGCTTGAAGATTGTGCCCAAGCCTATTTGAAAAAGGAGTGGTCATTAAGTCTAGTCCAATTTTTATTGGGCCAAGACATCTCCCATGCCGTGAAGGATGCCACCTTAGCCTTTGAGCGTCAACTCAACCATCCCATGTGGTGCCACATCATCATGAAAAGTGGGTGGCCAAGACAAGAAGGAAATGCTGAATTTGTGGGTGCCATTCCTTGATCCTTTCCTCCCTTCCCTCCCCCTATCAAGCCTCTTTCCAAAGGAGTTACGGGCAGCCAAGGAAAGTCAATGGACAACAAAGACATGATCCTTGTTTCAAGCCCCATATCAAGCCTTCTTCCTAAAGTGCTTGGTTCGCTATGGAAGAAAAGCATTGACCCAAAGGGTGCCAACTCAAATCAAGAGGACAACCCCCATCTTTCAAGCCCCAAATCAAGCCATAACAAGACCTTGGATAGCCAAGAGAAGAAGAAATCAGATTTTTGGGCACCCTCTTTATGAAGCCTTGTATTTTTCATTTTAATTTGAATGGACTTTAAGGTCCCTATATAAAGGGCCTTATCCCTTCCTTGTATGGTTAATTCTTATGAAATGAAAAAGAAAAGAGTTTGAGTTTTATTCTAGCTTGTTGCCTTCGTTCTTTTAGAACGTCGATCTCCGTGAGGGAATGCCTTCGCCTTCGGGCATGAGGGGTGTGATGTCCTAAGTTACCATCTCTTTCATGCAAGCCATCTTCCATCTTCGAGTTCGGATGCCAACTGGATGATCCATCTGGGCACCTAGCAAGAAGATCCCCCATCACCACCATTTTCAACCTTTGTTCCTTCATTTCTTCTTGCTTCTGGTGACTCCTAACCTTTCTCTTGGTCGCTCGCAGGTCCTCCAGGTGCCACGAACACGAAGTCAGTCTCCCTTGCCTTCGCAACCTTCGGACGGAAAGCTGGTGCATCCACAGGGTTGAAGAATTGATCCTCCAAGCCGCATCTGCAAGAGCGAGTGAACTCGGCATCGGGCACATCAGAGTTCTACAAGGTTTGCAACCCTAAACTCTTAAGTTTGTATTGAGCCAAGAGCTAAGTCCTACGGGGTTTCTCAATCCTAGGGTCCTCTTCTTATCCTTGTTTGGGGACTTATTTGCTTGCTTGAAGTTCTTATTATTATAGAAACCCTAGATCTACTCTTGCTTGTCTTTGAGAATCTTTAACTCCATTAAAAACCCTAAAAATTACAAAAGAAAAAATTATTTGCTCATTAGCATGCATCTTAGCATCTTAGTCCCGAATCATGTTTGGTATCAGAACATGGTAAGGGCTTAGCATCTTCTTAAGTACTTGGATTGGGTGCTTCACCATGGCTGCCAGTCATAGGAAAAAGAAGGGCTGCAAGACCCTCACATCCCATTCCACGGGATTTTTCTATGGCATGTAGGGGTGCCGATGTGATTGACCCTTGAAGGGGAACACAAGGAGATAGGTTTATATCCTTAAGAAAAAAGTTTTGCATTTTTATTTTTAGCATCTTTAAAATTTCTGCAGTTTTTCATCTCAGTACATAGTCTGCTATTTTAGTTGTTCATGCCTGTAAGAACCTCTAATTTTCATGATTTTTGTTTTGCTGGATTCTATACACTTTCATCTCAGATTTTATTGTAGTCTATAGAATTCCTACATGCTGGAATACTACCTAAGAACAAATCTATTCTAAAAATTCCAACAAGTGCATCTCATCCCACATTCATTTTTCATATAGTTTAATTTTGAATTTAGGTTCATATATTGTTATTTACAACATCTTATTTTCTGCTATCATACATCAAAAAAATTCAAAACACAAAAAAAAAACTTAGATACATTTCATTAGATCATTTGTATGCCATCATTTTCATAATTAACTTAAGAGCATAAATATCACAAGATAAGGGAAGGAAGTCATTACCTTTCCTTAGCCCAAAAATAACCACCCGTGCATTTCGAACCCAAACCTAATCTAAGATCTAGTAGCAACCTAATAGATTAGGGACATCCACGAGTCTGGTTTAACCACTTTGTGAAAGCTAGTGCATGCAATTGATCAATTGGTATCGGAAAGTTGGTGTCTAAGGCAAGAGGTCTAGTGTCAAACGACCTAAGCGGTGTTATGGTTCTTTAATTGGGTCCTTGCGAAAGCAAGGGGGGCCTCCCATACTCCCACCTCTTACCTGGTTGGTGAAAGGGCTAGTTGTTGTGTTGTGTTCATCTAAGTTAACCCATTCATTTAGACTCATAGGTATAGCAAACCATAGTACCTTGCATTGTGTGTTGCCTATTTAGTCTATATTAGGAGTCCATTAGCCCATCCATCCTTATACTGTCCAGTGTAATCATGGTGTTAAACCTTGAAGCCCACTTGTGGGTCCTTAGCGAACAACTGGCCCAATTGGACCAAAAGATAGCCCGAGCATTGGCATGGGTAGAAGTCCGCAAGGACCATGCTAAATTCAAATCCTCTAGGCCCAATTCCCTTGGTCCAAGATCCTATTATCATGATCTTGCCCCTGAGCCTAGCCCTGGAAGCCCATACCCGTACTTGGTTGAATCAGAAAAAAAGCCCATTAGGAACATTAGGATAGAAGCTCCCTCATTAGGACAGAAGTTAACCCATTATGTTTAGACTCATAGGTATAGCCTACCATAGTACCTTGCATTGTGTGTTGCATGTCTAGTCTATATTAGGAGTCTATTAGCCCATCCATCCTTATACTGTCCAGTGTAATCATGGGGTCAAACCTTGAAGCCCACTTGTGGGCCATCAGCGAACAACTGGCATAATTGGACCAAAAGATGGCCCAAGCAAAGGCACAGGCAGAAGCCCACAAGGACCATGCTAAATTCAAATCCTCTAGGCCCAATTTCCTTGGTCCAAGAGCCTATTATCATGATCTTGCCCCTAAGCCTAGCCCTAGAAGCCCCTACCCGTACTTGGTTGAATCAGAGAAAAAGCCCATTAGGAACATTAGGACAGAAGCTCCCTTATTTCGAGGCAGTCTTGATCCTCGAGTTTACATTGCCTGGGAGGAAGATATGGATGATTATTTTAAGTGGAATGAAATGCCTGAGGATGGAAAGGTTAGGTTTACTAGAGTGCATCTATGGGGTCCAGTCGAGTCTTATTGGAACAATGTTCAGGGAAGGAGGGCGTATGAGAGACACGAACCCATTAGGACCTGGTAAGGAATGAAGAGCAAGCTTCGTGAAAGGTATATCTCTGTGTCCTACCAACAAAATCTCTTAGACTACTTAGAGAGGTTGACCCAAGGTAATGGATCAGTCAGTAATTATATTGATAGATTGGAGCATCTAATATGCTATATTATGAATATGGTTCCATACGATATCCTAATCCGATTTAAAGAGGGTTTAAGGGAAGATATCTGGAGAGAATTGTTTAAACATAATATCTATAGTTTGGAGCAAGCCTACTGAGTAGCCCAAAACTATGAGAGGTCCTTGAGGCATGCTAGATCAAGTACTTTGGACCTAAATTCGACCTCTTCCAGCTTGAATCATATCCCCATTGGTCCGACACCTAGTGTGAATTATACTTTTGTTGATCAACTCTCATCGTATCACCTCCAAACTACAAGGATGACATTAAAAAGGAATTAGGTATGGCCGACACAGGATTAGTTGACCAGAATGAAGCCATACTAAAAGAACAATTAAAGGAGGAAGAATTAGAACCCATGATTGATGTATATGAGGCTGACATGAGTTTGGTAGACGAATATGAAGGAGAAGACTTCGAGAAGGACAACTCTAGTACCTTACATGAGGAAATCCTTGTAGAAGATAAGCTTGTTGAGCCTAGTCCTAAACATCAGAACAATAGAAAATTATTGAGGACTTGGTTGCTGTACGTCAATGCCCTCAAGAAAAGCCTACTCCTTTAGCCTCAACCCAAGAACTCATTCAGCTCCCTTGTAAAGAGTTCATTCCTCTAATCCCAGTTGATAACCTTTTTCTGAAACTGACCAAGTCTTCCTTTCATGAAAAAATTGCACTTACAATGACCAAATTCTCCATCCATCAATTTGACCTTATGATACCCATAGATCAATATTCAAATCTTAAGGTCATCTTGAATAACCAAGGTCTATCCCATGTTTCCCAAAGATTGCCCCAAGACTCTGATTCCTATTTCTTACCCTTTCTTGAGTCTACACATGTTTCTAAAGCTATTAGGTTACATTTTATTAAGATCACCAGTTACATGAACCCTTAGAGCCCATCCCCTTTGTGACATATTTTTGGAAGACCTTATGGCATTTGATAAAAACCCATGGTAAATTCTCATGTGCATACCAGACCAGGGTCAAACCTAGAAAGTCAATAATCTGTTAGGTTTAAGCCCTAGAGAGTCCAATAAAATTCCTCTCAATAGGAATACATAGTTGAGTCTGCTTTTTGTCAAGTGTTAGTATGAGTCTCAGAGTTCACAAAATCATTTGCACTACATATTAGAGGCATGCATAAAGAAATTAGCCTAAAAATCAACCTAATACAAAAAATTTGCTGATTCCCGAAAGCAAGCCAAAGAATATGAAATAAGGGATTTTGTAATGATTAGGCTTAGGCTTGAAAGGTTTCCACCAAGAACCGTTAAGAAATTTCATGCTCGTGGAGCTGGCCCCTTTAGAGTGATAAAGAGAGTTGACCATAATTCTTATGTGCTTGAGCTACCCTCGGATTATGGCATTAGCTCAACTTTCAATATCTCGGACTTAATTGAGTATAGAGAACTGGCAAACATACCCAGTGAGCCATTTGGGCCTGACCTTTTATTTGAGAGCGAACCCAACCCAGAGTGTCCACCACCAATTTTACCTGAGAGAGGATAGCGGATCGAGCATGTCCTGGATGATCAAGCTATCACCACCCGGGGCAAAGGCTATCAACGTTACTTGGTCCGATGGCAAGGCCGACTCGAGTCTGACGATTCGTGGATTACCCAAGAGGACATACAGCACCTCAACCTCGACCTTTTGGAGGAGTACCAAAGCCAAATCAATACTTACTCGACAGGGTCGAGTTCCTCCCACCCCGGGAGAATTGGTGCGGGCACCAGGATCAGACAGAGGCTCCTCAACCTTCTATGGATCTCAGATTAGGGTTTTTAATTGATTGGATCCTATAATAAGGCTTCAAGCCTGAACATTTTAATTTTCAGTCATGTATTTAGTTTCAATTTTTTTTTTAGTCATGTACCTTGACCAATTAGGTCATGTTAGGTCAATGGGTCTTGTATGTAGCTGAATTGGTCCAAGCCCAAGTCTGCTTGGAGATTGGGCCTTGTTGCCCTGGTGGCTACCTAAGAGGGGGGTGAACTGGGAATTTAAAAGATTTAAGCAGATAATGTGTACTTAAAAATTCCTTTTAAAGTGTTAGGTGCTGTGGCAAAATAATGACTTGCAGAAGCTAAATAATATCAAAGAAGCACAACACAAACACACATAAATTATAGTGGTTCGGAGCAACCTAGCTCCTACGTCTACTATCCAATATACCACTTGAAATTTTCCCTATATTCACACCCGAATATAGTAGGATTGTTTTACAGGCTCACAATCACAAATCTCTATACTTTGGTTTTACCGGGATCACCAAAAAAACCCCAACACCCTTTCGTTTTGAACAGGATCACCAAAGAAACCTAACTTGGTTTTAATAGGATCACCAAGAACCCTACACTTGGTTTTTGTCTAAGGCTCACCAAGAATCTATTTGGTTTTTCAATTGGGCTCACCAATAACACAATAATTCAAGAATGAATTGAAAGTAAATGCAACAATAAATGACAAACTCTAGTTGTCAGATAGTTGCCGTTGTTGCGCTGAAGTAGCCTTTTTTAATTCTTTTTTAGTTCACTTGAGAGTCTTCCTTTCTTCCTTTAATGCTTCAATCTTCAGATGGGAGTTGGTGAAGAATGAAGACTGCTTTGAATGCTCACTTGTGCTCTCTAACTTCTTTTCTCCTTTTTGTATATTCTATTAAGCATCCTCTCTTTAATTCATGGATGTAAATCCCTTTATATGGTCCCTTGTACTCATCTTTGAAGGATATAGCCGTTGAATTTTGTTGGGATTCGAAAACTAGCTGTTGGAGCACTTTTTGGCATTCAAAAAAGAATTCTGGAACTAGCTGTTATGTACCTGAAAATGACACTCGAGTTGGCTCGGATTCTTCGAGTCGGCTTGGATCCTTCAAGTTGATAGGTCGAGTCACCATTTCTTCAGCAGGGTCGGCTCTCTGTCTCAGGGTGCAAAAACTTCATCTTGGATGAGTCGGCTCTTGATAGCTTGGGTTGGCTCGAACATCCATTGTTGAAAATATTGAACTCAAGGGTCAGCTCGCTTCACCAGGTCTTCAAAATTTGTTTTGGCAGAGTCGGCTCATTGTGGTTCGATTAGTTGTGGTCCGGGTTGGCTCGCCTGGCTTGTTCTCAAAAGACTTCAAAACTAGAATCTGGAAGAGTTGGCTCGAACTTATTCTAGTCAACTTGGATTTACTTGAGTCAGCTCGATTTCCTTCGAGTTGGCTCGGATTGCTGCGTGCCAGAATCCTTAGTGCATGCCATGAGATAGAGTCGGCTCTTTTGATGTTGGGTCGGCTCGAGTAAGTTCTTTAGGAATTCTTACAATTTAATATAAAAACTGATGGGGACATCAAAACCTATCCAGGTTTTTCTTTTTTTTATCCTGGATTTGCTTTTTTCTTTTTTGATTTTTTTATTCCACTTATTCCACCTATCCTCGCTATTCCAACTTTATTCCTGATTATCCCAGACTTTTCCCTGACCTATTCTCGTCATCTTCAACCTCAAGATTATGTCCTAGAACTTTCATTTTTTCGCCGCCAGTCCTGGATCCGCCACGCCCGACCTCCAGCGACCCCCGATGGCCGTCCACCTTTTCCCCGGCATCGATCTTCTCGTGGGAACGTCGGCTGATCCCACCAGAGCCGCCCACAGCCGTCCGCCCCTTACCGCTCTGCTGTGCCATGCCGCACCGCCGTCCACCCTGCAGCTTACCCAGGCACCCCTCTTCCCCACGTCATCGGCCGCCGATCTCTGGCGAGGTGGGAAGAAGAGAGGCAGGGTTTCATATCCAAGGTGTTTGCCACGGTCGCTTGCACCATCTTTCTCTATGTTTGATGGATGACGACTTCTATAAAAGAGATGGGGGCGAGAGAAATGGCCATCGTTCTCTCACCAACCCCGACTTGCTGATGCAGAACAAAAGAAGAGATGATGCGATGTGGAAATAAATTAAGATTAATTCTTTTATATATATATATATATTTTCTGAAATTGGCTTTGACTCAAAGGAAAGATAAACTAAATTGAAAAAAACTAGATAATAATTGAAAGCACAATTTAAATAAAACTGGATTATCAGAGTAGTTCAGAAGTAACGGATCGCTGGGGGTTGAGAAACTCCCAGACCTAGGGTTTCGCTCTGAACTTTCAACATGACAGAAATAAAGAGAAGAGATGGGTTACCAACCAGATAGTGATCTTCACAATGTTTGGTGGAAGAACTCTCTCGAGCAGATTGTTGGATCCTCGGATTCGGATACCTTCGCAATGGATCCTCCAATACTGGTCCTGTGGCTGAGTCGGCTTCTCCTAGACTCAAGATCTGGGAAAGAAGGAGAACAAGTGATGGAATTAGATACTCAAGGAAGAATTTACCAGATTGAAGAACTTGAAAGTTGATGTGCTGAAATCCGGATTCTCCTGGAGGTTGATCTGACTTCCTCTGGGAATTGCTCTGGATCTGGAGTATCCGGACTAGACCCGGATGCTGGGGTCAGCCTTGACTTGAAGAGGGTGGCCATGAGAGGTGGGATATGCTAGGGCTTGGTGGAAAGAGAAGGAAGATGGGCGGCTAGGGTTTGGGAGTGAAGTGGCTAACCTAGGGTTTGGGGTTTGGAGATCTCACACCTCCTCAAGGTTCCTGGGGAACCCGGATTTACTCCTTCACAGAGCTCAACACCTGGATGCAAGTGCGGAAGAGAGAAAACACAGAGTTTGCTCACACAAAAACTTGAATTCATTCATCAGATTACTTTAAAGTTTATAAGAAGGGTTTAATTTATAGGACTTTACAAGAGAGTAGGGTTTTACATCTTCCCATGTGGGACTAAAGGAGGGGATCTTCAAATTAGGATTGTAGGATCAATCCCTACACTTATGGCCGGCCAAAGGTTCCAAAAAAATTTGATTTGGGTTTTAAAAGGAAGGTAGATGGCGCCTCCAAGCTTTGTTCTTCAAGAGAGGATTTCTTTCCTTCCATGGCTCAACTCTTTTGGACTCCTCATTTTCTTTCTCCCTAAGTCATGGTCCTTCCCATCTTTGTTTTGGGTATTTTTGGGAGGGAATGGGCGCCTCCTTGAAGTTCTCTCCAAGAAGAATTTCTTCCCTTTCATAGTTTGGCTCTTATGGAAGGTCTTGGGCCACCCCCTTGATTTATGGATCCCTGGTTGCTTTCTCCTCAAATGGCGCATGAGAGAAGGGAGCTGCTATCTGTGGTGTGGGGACCAGAGTATACTGGATGGAGATGTGGCGCCCCCTGGACTCAGGCGTGTGGCTGGGAGTGTGGCGCCCACTTGCTTGGCCTTGGGAGAAAATGTGACACCCCAGGTTGAAGTCCTAGACCACTACTGAGTCAACATGACTCAACAAAAATAAATTGCAGGGAGTACAGACTTAAGCTAAAATTGAGTTGATCAAGTCAACCCTTATTAAAAGCCAGAAAACCCTAATTCTTCGGGCAAGGTCAATCAGAGATCCAGATGGAGCTCTGAAGTCTTCTTCTGAGTCTGGTGCCCGCACCACTTGCTTTGCTCCAAATCCCACTCGCCACCAAACTCGCCGTTCGCCATGACCATTCGGAGTCGTATCGCCGAGAGCCACCTGCTACAAGCCCCACACCGGGCCTTGCAAGGTCACGAGCAAGGGCAGCTCCGTCACCATCCGCCCCTGCTACTCCGCCCGGCTATGCCGCCGCCTTCCCCCAGCAGCCGGCCATGCCTCCCCGCAAGTCTGTCGTCACCTCCTCTATTCCAAGGCCACGGGAAGAAAGTTTATGCACGGATCTCAAAGCCCAAGGTTTGCACGGATCTCAAAGAAAATAATAATAATAATTTTTTTATAGATTTCAATGTGGTCTCAATCCTTCTGCATAGATTTCAGGGCAGGCCTAATCTTTGTAAATTCAAAGCATGCCTAATTTTTTTTATTTTAAATCTGGATGTATGGACCAATTGGGAAGTTTTTTTTAAAATTATTTTTAGATTAGGATTAGTTTTATTTTCTACCATATGAGGAGGATTGTGTTTAATTTTCTACCATGCTTTCAGGCTACAAACAAAGCTGGTTTGGGTTGTCACTTTTTTTGGGCTGCATGCCTTGTATTCTTTACATTGACCCAAAGTTTTGTAAGCCTATCTATAGGCACCTCCTCTCTTGAATAAAATATGATGATGAAGAATATGAATTTTTGATAAAAGAGTTTCTTGGTTCTGCCTCCGTTAAGAGTGGGCATGTGGCCCATTTTTCCTTCACCTGTGGGTGTTGAGGGGTGTGAGGCCCCAGTTATCTTCTTCCTAGCTGAGTCCCCTCTATGATCTTGGAGCTTCTCCTTCATGGCCCCAGGTAGCGATTTGGGTGGGATGCCCTAGGCTCTGCATGTAGTGAGATGGGTGGGATGCCCTAGACTACATGTAGTGGTGTGGGTGAGATGCCTTAGAGGTACGACGTCTCTCCGTGAAGGTAAGTCCCAAGTCCATAGAGTATCCATCTTTCTTGCCCCCACATATTTTTCCACCTTTTTGACCCTAATCACAGGAGACTTCTCAGCTCTCCAACGATCCTCCTAGCTAGCCTCCCCTTCGTCCCACATCAATTGGTATCAGAGCTTCATCCCCTATCAATTTTGGTATCAGAGCTTCATCCCACATCAAGTTTGGTATCAGAGCAAGAGAGGATTAGGATTGAAAATAAAAGTTGAAAAAAAAAGAAGAGAAAAAAGAAAGAAAGAAAAAAAAATTGCAGCAAGCCTGACTCGACGGAGTCGAGTTTTCCCTACCCCAGGAGAATGATGGGGATATCAAAACCCATTCGGGTTTTTCTTTTTTTATCCCAGATTTTCTTTTTTCTTTTTTGATTTTTTTATTCCACCTATTCCACCTATCCCTGCTATTCCAACTTTATTCCTTATTATCCCAGACTTATCCCCGACCAATTCCCGTCATCTTCAACCTCACGTTTAACTCCCAGAACTCCATTTTTTTTCATTTTTTTCTCCCATTTGGCGTGGATCTGCCATGCCCGACCACCGACAACCCCGATAGCCATCCACCTCCCCCCAGCGTCGATCTCATCATGGGAATGCTGGCGGATCCCATCGAGCCGCTCACGGTCGTCCGCCCCTTGCCGCTCCGCTATGCCATGCCACGCCACCATCCACCCTGCGGCTCTGCCCAGACGCCCCTCTTCCCGGTGCCGTCGGCCATCGATCTCCGGCGAGGTGGGAAGAAGAGAGGCAGGGTTTCATATCCAAGGTGTTTGCCACGGTTGCTTGCGCCATCTTTCTCTACGTTTGGTGGATGCCGACTTCTATAGAAGAGATGGGGGCAAGAGAAATGGCCGTCGTTCTCTCACCAACCCCGACCTGCTCTGCTCCAAATCCCCCTCATCAACAATCCTGCCATCCACCGCTACTGTTCGGAGTCGTATCATTGAGAGCCGCCTACAACAAGCCCCACACTATGCCTTGCAAGGTCACGGGCAAGTGCTGCTCCGTCACCATTTGCCCCTGCTACTCCACCTGGCCATGCCATCGCCTTCCCCCAGCCACCGGCCATGCCACCCCACAAGTCCGTCGTCGCCTCCTCTATTCCAAGGCCACGGGAAGAGAAGTTTGTACATGGATCTTAAAGCCCAAGGTTTGCACGGATCTCAAAGAAAATAATAATAATAATTTTTTTACAGATTTCAAAGCGGTCTCAATCCTTCTGCACAGATTTCAGGGCAGGCCTGATCTTGGTAAATTCAGAGCATGCCTATTTTATTTATTTTAAATTTTGATGTATGGACCAGTTGGGAAGTTTTTTTTAAATTATTTTTAGATTAGGATTAGTTTTATTTTCTACCATACGAGGAGGATTGCGTTTAATTTTCTACCATGCTTTTAGGTTACAAACAAAGCAAGTTTGAGTTTTCACTTTTTTTGGACTGCATGCCTTGTATTCTTTACTTGGACCCCAAGTTTTGTAAGCCTATATAAAGGCACCTCCTCTCTTAAATAAAATATGATGATGAAGAATATGAATTTTTGATAAAAGAGTTTCATGGTTCTGCCTCCATTAGGAGTGAGCATATGGCCCGTTTCTCCTTCACCTGCGGGTGTCGAGGGGTGTGAGGCCCTAGTTATCTTCTCCCTAGCTGAGTCCCCTCTATGATCTTGAAGCATCTCCTTCACGGCCCTGGTAGTGATTTGAGTGGGATGCCCTACGCTCCGTATGTAGTGAGATGGGTGGGATGCCTTAGACTACATGTAGTGGAGTGGGTGAGATGTCCTAGAGGTGCGACGTCTCTCCATGAAGGTAAGTCCCAAGTCCATAGAGTAACCATCTTTCTTGCCCCAACATATTTTTTCTGCCTTTTTGACCCTAATCACAGGAGACTTCTCAGCTCTCCAACGATCCTCCTAGCTAGCCTCCCCTTTGTCCCGTATCAATTTTGGTATCAAAGCTTCATCCCCTATTAATTTTGGTATCAGAGCTTCATCCCGCATCAAAAACACTCTCACCAAACTCTCAAACAGTTAAAACAAACCAACTCTAAAGCACAACACTCATAGAAGTAACCCTTTTACATAATTTTTCTTAACTTTTTTCTTTGGGTTCTTCTTTACAAAATCCGATTAAAACATAACTCAAACAAGAAGTATGAATGTAGGAGTTGAAGTTTGAACAAATAATCCATCCATCAAAAATTTATAAACCACTTGAAGAGTTGTTAGAAATAAACGTGCATGCTCCAATGTTTTGTTATCATCATAATCACTCAAGGGGTCAATAATCTCTTCCTTTTTGATGATGACAAAACACCAGGCATGAAAACATAAGATAAAACTCTATAATTACTTGTATAACTGTATTTGCAAGAATGTATTAACAAGTATAGGAAAGCTTGACTATAGCTTTGACATTCTCAATTATCATTAATGTCAAATTGTAGAAGGAGAATTAGAGCATGTTAGTGATAAGGAATCAGATTAGTATGAAATAATCTCCCCCTCAATAAAATACTCCATGTTCTAACAAAAATTTTTTATGCAAGACAATGTAATGGAGCATGAGGTGTATTTCTCAAGTACTTCAAGAGAATATTCATGAATTAAAGCTCATGTATCAGGGTTTTCTAAGGCAATTTTCTGTTATGATGACTTAAATTTTGCTTTTCATGATTTGCTTGCTGAATTCAAGAAAGCTGGGGTTAAAATTAAATCCTTGAAGAAGCAAAATGATTTATTGCTAAAAGACAAGGATGAAATTTTAGAAAAGAGTAATATTTTGCAAAAAAAACTAAATGGTTTTTCTGATAATGTTACAGCTTTGAAAACTGAGAAGAATGCTTTAATTGAGATAAACAAAGCTTTAGTTGCCAAAAATAATGATTCAAAAAAAAAGGTTGAAAAGCTTTAGCTTCTCGTTAAAAAACTTCAGGAGGTTGAAAAGCTTAAGCCTCTCATAGAAAAACTTACTTTCAGTTTTAATAAGCTTGAGCTAATTCTAAAAGAACAAAGAGATTCAAAAAGCAAAGCTGGAATTGGATTTAATGAATTAAATGCCAAAGGAATTTCAGCAACAAAATTTGTATCTTCAAAAGCTTCAACTTTAAACACTAAATCTCAAAAAGCTTTTGGTTCATTTCCTTCAAATTATGTTTCAAAAGGCTTAAAGTACATTCCTAAATTTCTGCTCAAAAATCTTTCAAGCCAAACATATCCATTTCTGCATCTGTTATAGCTTCAAAGCATGCATCATTCAAAAATGACTAAATTGTTTGCCATGCATGTCATAGATTTGGGCATAAATTTCACCAATGTAACTCTTTAAAAAATTCTAAGATTGGTGCAATGAAATTAAGAACTATTTGGGTTCCAAAAGGAACCAATTTTGCTAACCCGAAAGGACCCAAGTTAGCTTGGGTACCTAAAACCATTCCTTGATTGTTTTGCAGGATTGTCTTGCAGCGCTGAATGCTAAGAAATGATGGTATCTAGATAGTGGCTATTTAAGGCATATGACCAATGATAAAGACCAGTTTATCACCTTACAAATGAAAGGAGGATCGGTTACTTTCGATGATAATGGCAAGGAAAAAATAATTGGAATTGGTAAGATCAAGATAACCCCCTGTACTTTTATTATAGATGCATTGCTAGTAGACAAATTGAAGCATAATCTGTTAAGTATTAGTCAACTTTGTGATAAAGGCTTCAAGGTTGTCTTTGAATCATCTGTGTATTGTAACTAACTCTCTTGACCTTAGCAATAAATTCATTGGTCATAGACTTGGAAATATCTATGTGGTAGATCTAAATGATCTAGCCATGAATAGTAGTTCCAGTCTAGTAGTAATGAATGCTAAGACCAAGGAGTCATGTTTACTTTGGCATAGACGATTAGGTCATGCTAGCATGCATATAATTGCCAAATTAATTTCAAATAATCTAGTTAGAGGTTTGCCACATTTTAAAGTAGATATTGATTATGTATGTGATGCTTGTCAATTAAGCAAACAAACTAGGAGAAGTTTTAAATCAAAAAATATAATTTCAACTACTAGACCCCTTGAGCTACTTCACATGGACTTATTTGGACCAACTAGGACCACAAGCCTAGGTGGAATGAAATATGGCCTTGTGATTGTAGATAACTTTTCTAGATTCACATGGGTATTATTTATCGCACATAAAGATGAAACCTTCAATGTATTTTGAAAACTTTACAAAAAGGTTTCAAATGAGAAAAATCATTTTATTATTTCTATAAGAAGTGATCACGGGATTGAATATCAAAATCAATTTTTGATGAATAATGCACTGAGCACGGCATTGATCATAACTTCTCTGCTCCTATAACACCACAATAAAATGGTATTGTAGAGAGAAAGAATAGGACTTTGGAAGAAATGGCCCGAACTATGTTGTGTGAAGGCAATCTTCCAAGGTACTTTTGGACAGAAGCAGTGAACATTGCCTGTTACATATTGAACCATGTTTTAATATGCCCAATTTCAAAGAAAACCTCCTATGAGCTTTGGAATGAAAGAAAACCTAATATTAACTATTTTCATGTTTTTGGATGTAAATGCTTTGTGTTGAATAATGGTAAATATAACCTAGGAAAATTTGATACAAAATCTGATGAATTCATATTCCTTAGTTATTCACTGCACAACAAAGCATATAGAGTATTTAATAAGAGGACTCATACTGTAGAAGAGTTAATTCATGTTGTTTTTGATGAAGCTAACCCCTCAACATCTAGAAAAGTTGAGTGTGTAAACGATGATGCAAGTACACTCCAAAAGGAGATGGAAGATCTAAGCATACAAGACAAGCCAACACAAGATGGAAATGAAGTGGCAAGGATCATACTGATTTACCAAAGCAATGGAGGTATGTAACTTCACATCCTAAAGATCTATTTATTGGTGATCCTTCTCATGGTGTTAGGACTAGGTCTGCACATAGAGATGCATATGACTACCTAGCCTTTGTTTCACAAATTGAACCACATAGTTTAGAAGAAGCTAAAACTGATCCAAACTGGATGATGGCCATGCATGAAGATTTAAACCAGTTTGAAAGGAATAATGTTTGGACTCTTGTTAGTAGACCTCTAGACCATCCAATCATAGGAACCAAATGGGTCTATAGGAACAAATTAGGTGATAATGGTAAGACCATGAGAAATAAAGCAAGGTTGGTAGCTAAAGGGTAAAACCAAGAAGAGGGAATAGATTTTGATGAAACTTATTTACCTGTAGCAAGACTTGAGGCCATTAGATTACTTCTTGCATTTGTGTTGCCCAAAGAGCAACCCAAGAGGGGAGGTGAATTGGGTCTCAAAAAAAATTTAAAGCTAAGCTTGATAAAACAAGTAGCAAACTTCATAAGACAAGATATGCAATTCAATTCAATAAGGTACTAAAATTAAAGTGCAATGCTCCAATGTAAAGGTGCAGTGAAAATTATAAGTAATAAGCAATAAAGTAAAGAGCAAGGAGGGAGAGAACAAACAATCACAAATACAACAATCTATAGGGTTCGATGCCAACAATGCACCACATCCACTCCCCAAGATCCCCTTGGAAATTCACTATAATCTAATGATTACAGCCGATTAGTTTTCTGGGCTCACTAATCAAAACTCGACTTGTTTTTACAAGGCTCACAAGTCACAACCTCACTGGTTTTACGGGCTAACCAAGAACCTAATTGGTTTCACAAGGCTAACCAAAAACCTTGCTTGGTTTTCCGAGCTAACCAAGAACCTTAGTAGTTTTGTGGGCTAACCATCAACCTAATTGGTTTTCAAGGCTTACCAACAACCTTTACAAGATAAAAGATGGAGAAATAAAGAACCAATGTAAGCTTTCAATTAAAAAGCAAATAGTCGATGTAGCTTGAAGTTGTGTTGCTTTGCTCTTGTTGAAGCCTTTTGAATGCCCAAGATTGAATGATCTTCAATGCACTTGATAGCTTTGAATGCTTAGACGGAAGGCTTCTCTTGGCTTGAGAGTGGTTGAGCTTTGAATGAATAGGAGTTAAGGCTCTTCTCTCTTCTTTCCTCTTTAAACTCTTTGGATATTCCATTATACTTAAAAAACTAGCTGTTGGAGGGCATTTGGGAGAGTTCTGTGCTTGAAAAAACTAGCCATTACTATTGTCATAACTCCATGTGGACACTTCCTCTTCATGTGTCGACACATTAGGTCACACATGTTCTTCTTGAGTCGACACAAGTTCAAAATATTCCATTCAGATTCTCTGAAAAAATCAGTTAAGTGGACACATTCTCAGTTGAGTCAACACATTGAGTCGGCGCATTAGCTCCAAGTGTCGACACATCAATTGTTCCTTCAATTTCTGCAAGTTGTGTGGCATGAAATTCTCAAGCGATGTGTTGATCCATGTGTTGATACCTTGAATCGACACATAAGGTCCATGTGTCGACACATCATGTAAGGTTCGATGGCAAGGCGAAAATATAGATTTCAAAATTTTATCTTTATGAAATCTTCACCAAACCTTTAACCCAAGATCTCCTTAAAAGAATTAAAACATATAAGATGTATATGTAAGATTTAATCTCAAATTAAAATACTAACCTGTATCGCAAAAATCCAAACTCTGATCTCCACCAGGTGCCCAAATGTTCACCCTCCAATGGTGATCCACACAGAAAAAGATGAAGACAACAATTTCTAGTTCTTGGCTCCTCTTCTTGAATTCTTTTTCAAGAATTCAATTCTTGGACTTTTAGGCTGAAATTTTCTTTCTTGAAAATTTCTTTTCTTCCTTCTTTCCTATTCTTGAATTTTTTTCAAGAATTCCCTTTCTTGAATTCCTTTTCTTGAATTGAATTGGAAGAAAAATTAAGACAGGCAAAGTCTTAATTCAAGAAGGAAAAGAAGAAGAACATCCTTTCCTTTTCTTTCTTTACCGTTCAAGACCTTCTTCTTATTCTTGTTTAGGGTCAGAGTTTCGATAGAGGATACTTCTGTAAGGGAAACAATACCCAACAAGAACAAGGAGAAGGTGTATTCTGGAGAGGAAGAAAAGGAATCGGATCTCTGAATTATGTTACGTGAAAACCCCCGAGAACCCAACCCTATTTATAGATCTCAGAGGGGCGTCTTCTCAAAACAACGCAACCCTCTGAAACCCCAGGAATCATGATCCCTCATTCCTCACGCATCCCCTCAACCAAAAATCATGATTCTCCGATTTAATTTTCGTTTTTCCGACGAGGAGGACTCTCGGAAAAACTTCAGGAAGAATCGCGACTTTTGGAGATGGATTTGCGACCGAAAAGTGACGAATCTTTTCCTTAATTTTTTCTGGCCATCAGATCCAGATCCAAGGGCGCCAGAAAAGGATCTGAATCACCCCTTTTTCAGATTTTTCTCCAATCTTATTTTCCTTCTCACGCGCATGAAGAGGAGTCCACGCGCATGGACTCTTCTTCTTGGCGCGCGCGGGTGAGAAAGAGAGAAGGCGACTTGGAGAGAGGGTCTCAGTGAACTTAATTCACTTGGATTCAGCCATGGGTTAGCCCAATGTCCTAAAAATTAAATTAGACCTTAATCTGGTTCAATTAGAACCCAATTAAGCCCAATTCAGAACCAAATTCGAATCTGATTCGAATAGAAATTGGTCTGCAACACATGCTAGTGTGTTTATCCTGCAAACATGATTTAATTCCAAATTAAATCCTTCATCAATTTTCTTTTGTGTGTGACCCATTGGGTTCCACACCTAGCTAGCAGTAGGTCCGAGTGCTATTTGACTTAATTTGGTTAGATCTCAACTAAGCCGATTTAAGTCCACTCAAACTAGCTCGACTCGATCAATTAGAATCTAATTCTAATTAACTGATTTGAATTACCATGACTCAATCATATACCTACAAGACAAGATTGACGTCTAGCAACGTATCATGTCTACCCGGAAGATGTGGAATTTTGGTGGAATTACCAAAATACCCTTCAGTGGTGAGTTACCGGGCAATTCAGTCCTTTGATCAACTTGCATCCCGAATATGATTATGAATATGGATACTTGTCAAATCCAATTTCATATTCATCCCTAGCTCAATCTTTATAATGATGATTCATTAATGAACCATTAGAAATTAACTCTAATGTTCATACTTTGATCAAAGGTTTCCTGAATCCATCATTTGAAATTAGCTGGATGCTATTCCCTCTTACTAGGGCTGATCAATTCCTTGTTGACCTACTCACAACCTCCATATACAATCACCATAACCAGTATCACCTCGTGCATGACTCAGTGTCATGATTGATTGCGAACCAAAGTATGGATTCATATATATAAGGTACTATGGTAGTCTCAGGTCAAAGGACCACATGCACTACTCCCACTATGAGAATTATCTATTGACAAACAGATAAGGTTCCATTAGATATTCTCAATCTGGATCAATTCAGTGAACTCATTCTCTAATGAACACTCACATCCTAGTATTAGTGTCAAACACAAGTGACTGTGAGATCAGTCACCCTCATCACAAAGCATATATAGGATGTGCTGGTCTTGCCGGAAACATTGATCCCCAACTAATGTCCCATCGACCAGGAATATTTAGATTAGGATTTTAAGGCTTTAGGTCTCACTGGTATGATCTCATCATAACCCTAGAACCATAGCCCTAATCTATGGGGTTCATCATAAAATCATAAAGACACAGTGTATGATGAAAATAATGCCTTTATTATAAAATGTCAATTCATTGATTTTGGGATCAAAATACAATATTTCAATTGGCTTTCAGGGCACAATCTTTCAATCTCCCACTTGCACTAAAGCCAATCGCCTTTAAATCTTAACCCCAGACAATCAAGGTGGCGATCAAACTCTCGCTGTGATAGAGCCTTAGTGAATGGGTCTGCTATGTTGTTCTTTGTTTCTACCCTTTTAATGCAGACTTCTTATCTTTCGACAATCTCTCGAACGAGATGGAAGCGTCTCAGAATGTGCTTTGATTTGTGATGAGCTCTTGGTTCCTTTGCTTGAGCAACAGCCCCCGTATTATCACAGTAAAGTGATACTGGACCTTCAATCTCAGGAACTATGCCCAACTCTGATATGAACTTCTTCATCCAGACAGCTTCCTTGGCAGCTTCACTAATAGCAATGTACTCTGCCTCAGTTGTTGAGTCAGCTACAGTTTGCTGTTTAGAACTTTTCTAGCTTACAGCTCCTCCATTAAGGGTAAAAACATACCCAGATATAGATTTGTTGTCATCTGGATCTGATTAAAAACTAGAATCTGAATAAGCTTCTAGTTTAAGATCAGATCCTCCGTATATTAGAAAAATATTCTTAGTTCTTCTTAAGTACTTAAGAATATTTTTCACAGCCTTGCAATGATCCTCTCCTGGATCAGCCTGAAACTGCTGCTGGCTATACCTAAGGCATATGCCACATCAAGCCTAATACACAGCATAGCATACATAATAGACCCTACAGCCGAAGCATAAGGTATAGAATTCATTCTATTTCTTTCTTCAGGTGTCTTAGGAGACATCTTCTTAGAAAGATGTATGCCATGACCAATAGGTAAGTAACCTCTTTTACTTTCCTCCATGCTAAATCATTTTAGCACTTGGTCAATGTACCAAGACTGGGATAAACCTAGCATCCTCCTAGATCTATCTCTATAGATCTTGATGCCTAGTATATAAGATGCTTCTCCCAAGTCTTTCATGGAAAACTGTTTAGATAACCATAACTTGACAGATTGTAACATTGGGATATCATTCCTAATGAGGAGTATGTCATCTACATACAGAACCAAGAAAACTATGGCACTCCCACTAGTCTTCTTGTACACACAAGGTTCATCCTCATTTTTGATAAAGTCAAATTCTTTGACTGTCTTATCAAATCGGATGTTCCAACTCCTAGATGCTTGCTTTAATCCATAAATAGATTTCTTTACCCTACATACCTGATTAGGTTTAGTCTCCAAGACAAAACCTTCTGGCTGTGACATATAAACCTCTTCCTCAAGGAAACCATTGAGGAATGCAGTTTTCACATCCATCTGCCAGATTTCATAATCATGATATGCTGCTATAGCAAGCATGATCCGAATAGATTTGAGCATGGCAACAGGAGAAAATGTTTCATCATAATCTATTCCATGTTTTTGTCTGAAACCCTTAGCCACTAATCTGGCTTTATAAGTTTCAACTTGGCCATCTGCCCCAATCTTTTTCTTATAGACCCATTTGCATCCAATAGGGTTAACACTCTCTGGTGCATCAACCAAAGTCCAGACTTGGTTGACATACATGGAGTCCATTTCGGATCTCATGGCTTCCAGCCATTTGTCTGAGTCACTACTTATGACAGCATCCGTATATGTTAGAGGCTCATCATTATCAATGATTCGGGCTTCATTATTTTCAATAATGAACCCATACCTTTCTGGTGCATGTCGCACCCTATCAGACCTACGGATAGGAGTGGTGTGTTCAGGTTCTATACTAACTATGTTATGATTTTGTTGAGATGTATCTACTTGTTGAACTTCTTCAAGTTCAATATTTCTCCCACTGCCCTTTTGTAGGATGAACTCTTTCTCCATAAAAATGGCATGCCTACTGACTAAAACATTTTGTTCAGTAGGGTGGTAGAATAGATATCCTATACTATCTTTAGGATATCCAACAAATAGACACTTTTTTGCTCTAACATCAAGCTTATGTCCAAAATTTCTTTTGACATAGGCTGGACATCCCCATATCTTAAGGTGCTTAAGATTGGGTTTCTTTTCCCTCCATAACTCATATGGAATGCTAGATACAGATTTGGATGGTACTCTATTTAAAAAATTAGCCGCTGTTTCCAAGGCATATCCCCAGAAAGAAATAGGTAAGTCTGTGAAGCACATCATGGACCGTACCATATCTAATAAAGTACGATTTCTCCTTTTAGCAACACCATTTAATTGTGGTGTGTAAGGAGGAGTCAATTCAGAGATGATTCCCTTTTGTTTAAGGTGATCAAGAAACTCGGTGGATAAGTATTCACCTCCTCTATCTGATCGAAGGATCATAATACTTTTCCCTGTTTGTTTCTCTACCATACTTTGATACTCTAAAAATTTTTCAAAAGCTTCGGACTTATGTTTCATTAGATACACAAATCCGTACCTTGAAAAATCATCAGTGAATGTGATGAAATATGAGTATCCACCCTTGGCCTGAGTTGTCATAGGTCCACATACATCAGTGTGTATGAGTCCTAATAACTCTGTTGTCCTTTCATTATGTCCACTAAATGGAGTGTTGGTCATTTTACCCATGAGACATGATTCACAAGATCCTAATGATTCATAGTCATCAGGATTAAGGAATTTTCCTTGTATAACTTGTTAATCCTCTGCTCACTAATATGTCCAAGAGGATAGTGCCAAAGTAAAGTATTGTTTACTTCATCTCTTTTTCGTTTATTACTAACATGTAGTATATTGTCATCAGAAGATAAAGTTAAGAGACCATTGCAAAATATGCAATTAAATATTATTTCATTAGAAAAATGATTGAGCAGCCACTGCTTATTACATTCATAATATATCCTTATTTAAGTAACAAGGGTATAGATATGATGTTTCTAATGATTCTAGGCATAAAATAATAATTTTTTAACTCTAAAATCTTCCCAGAAGGCAGCTTCAACATAAGTCCCTACAGCTTCTGCTTGGATGGAATCTCCTCCAGCACCGTAGAGCTCGAAGTCGCCTTCCTTCAAAACTCTAATGTTCTGTAGTCCCTGCAATGATTTGCAGATATGATGACCACAAGCAGTATCCAATGCCCAAGAGTTTGAATTAGAAGAGTCTAATGAAAAAATTGCATGTATCTCATACATACCTTTGGTGCATCACTAGCACCAGGCTTCACACTTGCAAGGTAAACCTTGCAGTTTCTTTTCCAGTGACCCGGCTTGCCACAATGAAAGCAGTCATTTGTCCGGAGACCTTCTTTCCTTTCTTTTTCTTGATGCCCCCTTTTGGGTTCAACCTCCTCTTGGAACCCTTATTGCCTATTTTCTTCTTGTTTACACCATCCACAAGAAGAAGTGGAGCCTTATTTTTCTTTAAATGGCTCTCTGCTGTTTTTAACATATTCAACAGCTCAGGCAAGGAAGTGTTAAGTTTGTTCATATGATAATAAGAACAAACTGTGAAAATGACTCTGGGAGTGACTGCAGGATTAAATCCTGATTCAACTCCCCATCCACAACAAAACCCAATTGACCAATCGGGTGATTAGGTCAATAACCTTTAATACATGGTCTTGTACGGATGTACCTTCTGTCATCCTTGCACGGAATAACTGCTTAGATATTTCATATCTTGCAGTTCGACTATGTTCTCCATAAAGTTCTTTTAAATTGAGCAATATGGAGTTTGTGTCCATGCTTCATGTTGCCTCTGTAACTCATTGGTCATAGAGGCAAGCATTATACACTTGACAGTAAGTGAGTCATTTTGCCACGTGTTATATGTGGTCTTATCCTCTTGCAAGGCATCTTCCCCTAATGGTTCCAAGGTTGGGGTATCAAGAATATAAGAAATTCTTTCTTGGCTGAGTACTATCTTCAGGTTTCTCAACCAATCAACATAGTTTGGTCCAGTCAATTTATTTGCGTCAAGAATGCTACGGAGTGAGAGTGAAGAGGCCATTTAATCTACATTAACAAATACATTACATAAGCAAACAATCAATGTTGACAAAACATAATTAAATTAGGACTTTCAACTTAATTATGTCTCCCACTATTTTATCAAGCATCATAACCCTCAATGTGATGATCGAGAAAACCTAATTGGTTCTCTTAGTGGGTTGAGATCCTAATTCCTTATAAAAGACCTTGTGTGTACACAACAAATCTATATAAGTTCAAGGTAGGAAAAACTCTTTCCAATTGTAATTCATACAATTCTCAACTTATCTTGGCCTCTAAAATATTAATAGTCTTGTGTGTACACAACAAACTATAATATTTAGTTAAGTTAGACCCTTCATTGCTTATAGTCATGATATTAATTATAATACCCTTGTGTGTACACAACAAAGTATTTATATAAATCATGCCATAAATATCAAATGTACCAAGCCAAAATTATGTTAGTCACCATAAAAGGCCTTGTGTGTACACAACAAACCTAATATGGATCATAACATAATATGACTTGGCATGAAGGAAGGCATATGTAGTGAATATTACACTAAGCATATCAATCAATAATTAAGTTAATCATATGCCAGGTAAGTGGGAGAGTGGTGGGAGTCCCCCCGTTGCTTTCCTTAGACACCAATAAGAATGGCCAGGTCAGTCAACGAACCAATTAAAAACACGTCCTCTTTACCGATCATGAACCACTTTCCTAGACACCGAATGATAAACTAATCATATTGATTATTTTTGCTTTTGGTATATGACACTACAACTTAATATGTTTTAAAGAGGCTTTATTAAAAAAAGCACATTCTAGCAAATATGTGCCATAGTGTGCCATCATACTAGGACAACCATTTACCACAATGGATCCACCATTATGCCAGGCAACTTATTTCAGTATGATGAACTAGAAGGCTAAACATATCTCTATAAAATTAAGGTTTAAGTGAAAACCTTAATTAGTGGCATACATCAAACATATATGCATAATTAACACAAATATGTGATTAGTGTGTCATCATACTAGGACAACCATTTACCACATAATGGATCCACCCATTATGCCAGGGCAACCTTATTTCAGTATGATGACTAGATCTCTAAACATATCTCTACAACAATTAGGGTTTGAGTGAAAACCCTAATGGTGACATTACAACAAACATATATTACATCTCATGTTACTTATATAAATATGCATCTAAAAATCAGCTATATATTTTAATCTTAATAAGGAGGCTTTGATACCACTGTAAGGTTCGATGGCAAGGCGGAAACATAGATTTCAAATTTTTATCTTTATGAAATCTTCACCAAACCTTAACCAAGATCTCCTTAAAAGAATTAAAACATATAAGATGTATATATAAGATTTAATCTCAAATTAAATACTAACCTGTATCGCAAAATCCAAACTCTGAATCTCCACCAGGTGCCCAAATGTTCACCCTCCAATGGTGATCCACACAGAAAAAGATGAAGACAACAATTTCTAGTTCTTGGCTCCTCTTCTTGAATTCTTTTTCAAGAATTCAATTCTGGACTTTTAGGCTGAAATTTTCTTTCTTGAAATTTCTTTTCTTCCTTCTTTCTCTTCTTGAATTTTTTTTCAAGAATTCCCTTTCTTGAATCCTTTTCTTGAATTGAATTGGAAGAAAAATTAAGACAGGCAAAGTCTTAATTCAAGAAAGAAAGAAGAAGAACAGATCCTTTCCTTTTCTTTCCTTTTACCGTTCAAGACCTTCTTCTTATTCTTGTTTAGGGTCAGAGTTTCGACAGAGGATACCTCTGTAAGGGAAACAATACCCAACAAGAACAAGAGGAAGGAGTATTCTGGAGAGGAAGAAAAGGAATGGATCTCTGAATTATGTTACGTGAAAACCCCCGAGAACCCAACCCTATTTATAGATCTCAGAGGGGCGTCTTCTCAAAACAACGCAACCCTCTGAAAACCCAGGAATCACGATCCCTCATTCCTCACGCATCCCCTCAACCAAAAATCATTGATTTCGATTTAATTTTCATTTTTCCGACGAGGAGGACTCTCGGAAAAACTTCAGGAAGAATCGCGACTTTTGGAGATGGATTTGCGACCGAAAAGCGACGGATCTTTTTCTTAATTTTCTGGCCATCAGATCCAGATCCAAGGGTGCCAGACAAGGATCTGAAATCGCCCCTTTTCAGATTTTTCTCGATGTTATTTCTTTCTCACGCGCATGAAGAGGAGTCCACGCGCGTGGACTCTTCTTCTTGGCGCGCGCGGGTGAGAAAGAGAGAGGGCGGCTTGGAGAGAGGGTCTCAGTGAACTAATTCACTGGGTTCAGCCATGGGTTAGCCCAATGTCCTAAAAATTAAATTGGACCTTAATCTGGTTCAATTAGAACCAATTAAGCCCAATTCGGAACCAAATTCGAATCTGATTCGAATAGAAATTTGGTCTGCAACACATGCTAGTGTTTATCCTGCAAACATGATTTAATTCCAATTAAATCCTTCATCAATTTTCTTTTGTGTGTGACCATTGGGTTCCACACCTAGCCAGCAGTAGGTCCGAGTGCTATTTGACTTAATTCGGTTAGATCTCAACTAAGCCGATTTAGGTCAACTCAAACTAGCTCGACTCGGTCAATTAGAATCTAATTCTAATTAACTGATTTGAATTACCATGACTCAATCATATACCTACAAGACAAGATTGACGTCTAGCAACGTATCATGTCTACCCGGAAGATGTGGAATTTTGGTGGAATTACCAAAATACCTTCAGTGGTGAGTTACGGGCAATTCAGTCCTTTGATCAACTTGCATCCCGAATATGATTATGAATATGGATACTTGTCAAATCCAATTTCATATTCATCCCTAGCTCAATCTTTATAATGATGATTCATTAATGAACCATTAGAAAATAACTCTAATGTTCATACTTTGATCAAAGGTTCCTGAATCCATCATTTGAAATTAGCTGGATGCTATTCCCTCTTACTAGGGCTGATCAATTCCTTGTTGACCTACTCACAACCTCCATATACAATCCACCATAACCAGTATCACCTCGTGCATGACTCAGTGTCATGATTGATGCGAACCAAAGTATGGATTCATATATATAAGGTACTATGGTAGTCTCAGGTCAAAGGACCACATGCACTACTCCCACTATAGGAATTATCTATTGACAAACAGATAAGGTTCCATTAGATATTCTCAATCTAGATCAATTCAGTGAACTCATTCTCTAATGAACACTCACATCCTAGTATTAGTGTCAAACACAAGTACTGTGAGATCAGTCACCCTATTCACAAGATATATAGGATGTGCTGGTCTTGCCGGAAACATTGATCCCCAACTCAATGTCCCATCGACCAGGAATATTTTAGATTAGGGTTTTAAGGCTTTAGGTCTCACTGGTATGATCTCATCATAACCCTAGAACCATAGCCCTAATCTATGGGGTTCATCATAAAATCATAAAGACACAGCGTATGATGAAAATAATGCCTATTATAAAATGTCAATTCATTGATTTTGGGATCAAAATACAATATTTCAATTGGCTTTCAGGGCACAATCTTTCAATTCCCACTTGCACTAAAGCCAATCGCCTTTAAATCTTAACCCCATACAATCAAGGTGGCGATCAAACTCTCGCTGTGATAGAGCCTTAGTGAACGGGTCTGCTGTGTGTTCTTGTTTCTACCCTTTTAATGCAGACTTCTTGTCTTTCGACAATCTCTCGAACGAGATGGAAGCGTCTCAGAATGTGCTTTGATTTGTGATGAGCTCTTGGTTCCTTTGCTTGAGCAACAGCCCCCGTATTATCACAGTAAAGTGATACTGGACCTTCAATCTCAGGAACTACGCCCAACTGTGATATGAACTTCTTCATCCAGACAGCTTCCTTGGCAGCTTCACTAACAGCAATGTACTCTGCCTCAGTTGTTGAGTCAGCTACAGTTTGCTGTTTAGAATTTTCCAGCTTACAGCTCCTCCATTAAGGGTAAAACATACCCAGATATAGATTTGCTGTCATCTGGATCTGATTGAAAACTAGAATCTGAATAAGCTTCTAGTTTAAGATCAGATCCTCCGTATATTAGAAAAATATCCTAAGTTCTTCTTAAGTACTTAAGAATATTTTCACAGCCTTCCAATGATCCTCTCCTGGATCAGCCTGAAACCTGCTGGCTATACCTAAGGCATATGCCACATCAGGCCTAGTACAAAGCATAGCATACATAATAGACCCTACTGCCGAAGCATAAGGTATAGAATTCATTCTATTTCTTTCTTCAGGTGTCTTAGGAGACATTTTCTTAGAAAGATGTATGCCATGACCAATAGGTAAGTAACCTCTTTTACTTTCCTCCATGCTAAATCTTTTTAGCACTTGGTCAATGTACCTAGACTGGGATAAACCTAGCATCCTCCTAGATCTATCTCTATAGATCTTGATGCCTAGTATATAAGATGCTTCTCCCAAGTCTTTCATGGAGAACTGTTTAGATAACCATACCTTGACGATTGTAACATTGGGATATCATTCCCAATGAGGAGTATGTCATCTACATACAGAACCAAGAAAACTATGGCACTCCACTAGTCTTCTTGTACACACAAGGCTCATCCTCATTTTTGATAAAGTCAAATTCTTTGACTGTCTTATCAAATCGGATGTTCCAACTCCTAGATGCTTGCTTTAATCCATAAATAGATTTCTTTAGCCTACATACCTGATTAGGTTTAGTCTCCAAGACAAAACCTTCTGGCTGTGACATATAAACCTCTTCCTCAAGGAAACCATTGAGGAATGCAGTTTTCACATCCATCTGCCAGATTTCATAACATGATATGCTGCTATAGCAAGCATGATCTGAATAGATTTGAGCATGGCAACAGGAGAAAATGTTTTATCATAATCTATTCCCTGTTTTTGTCTGAAACCCTTAGCCACTAATCTGGCTTTATAAGTTTCAACTTGGCCATCTGCCCCAATCTTTTTCTTATAGACCCATTTGCATCCAATAGGGTTAACACTCTCTGTGCATCAACCAAAGTCCAGACTTGGTTGACATACATGGAGTCCATTTCGGATTCATCTCATGGCTTCCAGCCATTTGTCTGAGTCACTACTTATGACAGCATCCGTATATGTTAGAGGCTCATCATTATCAATGATTCGGGCTTCATTATTTTCAATAATGAACCCATACCTCTCAGGTGCATGTCGCACCCTATCAGACTACGGATAGGAGTGGTGTGTTCAGGTTCTATACTAACTATGTTATGATTTTGTTGAGATGTATCTACTTGTTGAACTTCTTCAAGTTCAATATTTCTCCCACTGCCCTTTTGTAGGATGACTCTTCTCCATAAAAATGGGCATGCCTACTGACTAAAACCTTTGTTCAGTAGGGTGGTAGAATAGATATCCTATACTATCTTTAGGATATCCAACAAATAGCCACTTTTCTGCTCTAACATCAAGCTTATGTCCAAAATTTCTTTTGACATAGGCTGAACATCCCCATATCTTAAGGTGCTTAAGATTGGTTTCTTTTTCCTCCATAACTCATATGGAATGCTAGATACAGATTTGGATGGTACTCTATTAAAAATTAGCCGCTGTTTCCAAGGCATATCCCCAGAAAGAAACAGGTAAGTCTGTGAAGCACATCATGGACCGTACCATATCTAATAAAGTACGATTTCTCCTTTCAGCAACACCATTTAATTGTGGTGTGTAAGGAGGAGTCAATTCAGAGATGATTCCCTTTTGTTTAAGGTGATCAAGAAACTCGGTGGATAAGTATTCACCTCCTCTATCTGATCGAAGGATCTTAATACTTTTCCCCGTTTGTTTCTCTACCATACTTTGATACTCTAAAATTTTTCAAAAGCTTCAACTTATGTTTCATTAGATACAGAAATCCGTACCTTGAAAAATCATCAATGAATGTGATGAAATATGAGTATCCACCCTTGGCCTGAGTTGTCATAGGTCCACATACATCAGTGTGTATGAGTCCTAATAACTCTGTTGTCCTTTCTTTATGTCCACTAAATGGAGTGTTGGTCATTTTACCCATGAGACATGATTCACAAGTTCCTAATGATTCATAGTCATAAGGATTAAGGAATTTTTCCTTGTATAACTTGTTAATCCTCTGCTCACTAATATGTCCAAGACGACAGTGCCAAAGTAAAGTATTGTTTACTTCATCTCTTTTTCGTTTATTACTAACATGTAGTATATTGTCATCAGAAGATAAATATAAGAGACCATTGCAAAATATGCCATTAAATATTATTTCATTAGAAAAATTGATTGAGCAGCCACTGCTCATTACATTCATAATATATCCTTGTTTAAGTAACAAGGGTACAGATATGATATTTCTAATGATTCTAGGCATAAAATAATAATTTTTAACTCTAAAATCTTTCCAGAAGGCAGCTTCAACATATAAGTCCCTACAGCTTCTGCTTGGATGGAATCTCCTCCAGCACCGTAGAGCTCGAAGTCGCCTTCCTTCAAAACTCTAATGTTCTGTAGTCCCTGCAATGATTTGCAGATATGATGACCACAAGCAGTATCCAATACCCAAGAGTTTGAATTAGAAGAGTCTAATGACAAAATTGCATGTATCTCATACATACCTGTTGGTGCATCACTAGCACCAGGCTTCACACTTGCAAGGTAAACCTTGCAGTTTCTTTTCCAGTGACCGGCTTGCCACAATGAAAGCAGGTCATTTGTCCGGAGACCTTCTTTCCTTTTTTTCTTGATGCCCCCTTTTGGGTCAACCTCCTCTTGGAACTCTTTTTGCCTATTTTCTTCTTGTTTACACCATCCACAAGAAGAAGTGGAGCCTTATTTTTCTTTAAATGGCTCCTGCTATTTTTAACATATTCAACAGCTCAGGCAAGGAGTGTTAAGTTTGTTCATATGATAATTAAGAACAAACTGTGAAAATGACTCTGGAGTGACTGCAGGATTAAATCCTGATTCAACTCCCATCCATAACAAACCCAATTGACCCAATCGGGTGATTAGGTCAATAACCTTTAATACATGGTGTCCTTGTACGGATGTACCTTCTGTCATCCTTGCACGAATAACTGCTTAGATATTTCATATCTTGCAGTTCGACTATGTCCCTAAAGTTCTTTTAAATTGAGCAATATGGAGTTTGTGTCCATGCTATCATGTTGCCTCTGTAACTCATTGGTCATAGAGGCAAGCATTATACACTTGACAGTAAGTGAGTCATTTTGCCCCACGTGTTATATGTGGTCTTATCCTCTTGCGAGGCATCTTCCCCAATGGTTCCAAGGTTGGGGTATCAAGAATATAAGAATTCTTTCTTGGCTGAGTACTATCTTCAGGTTTCTCAACCAATCAACATAGTTGGTCCAGTCAATTTATTTGCATCAAGAATGCTACGGAGTGGAGTGAAGAGGCCATTTAATCTACATTAACAAACAACATTACATAAGCAGACAATCAATGTTGACAAAACATAATTAAATTAGGACTTTAACTTAATTATGTCTCCCACTATTTTATCAAGCATCATAACCCTCAATGTGATGATCGAGAAAACCCTAATTGGTTCTCTTATGGGGGTGAGATCCTAATTCCTTATAAAGACCTTGTGTGTACACAACAAATCTTATATAAGTTCAAAGGTAGGAAAACTCTTTCCAATTGTAATTCATACAATCTCAACTTATCTTGGCCTCTAAAATTTAATATCTTGTTGTACACAACAAACTATAATATTTTAGTTAGTTAGACCTTTCATTGCTATATAGTCATGATATTAATCATAATACCCTTGTGTGTACACACAAAGTATTATATTAAATCATTCCATAAACATCAAATGTACCAAGAAAAAATTATGTTAGTCACCATAAAGGCCTTGTGTGTACACAACAAACCTAATATGGATCATAACATAATAATGACTTGGCATGAAGGAAGCCATATGTAGTGAATATTACACTAAGCTAGAATCAATAATTAAGTTTCATATCGGCCAGGTAAGTGGGAGAGTGGTGGAGTCCCCCCGTTGCTTTCCTTAGACACCAATAAGAATTGCCAGGTCAGTCAACGGAACCAATTAAAAACCACGTCCTCTTTACCGATCATGAACCACTTTTCCTAGACACCGAATGATAAACTAATCATATTGATTATTTTTGCTTTTGGTATATGACACTACAACTTAATATGTTTTTAAAGAGGGCTTTATTAAACAAAGCACATTCTAGCAATATGTGCCATAGTGTGCCATCATACTAGGACAACCATTTACCACATAATGGATCCACCATTATGCCAGGGCAACCTTATTTCAGTATGATGACTAGAAGGCTAAACATATCTCTATGCATTAAGGTTTAAGTGAAAACCTTAATTAGTGGCATACATCAAACATATATGCATAATTAACACAAAAATGTGATTAGTGTGTCATCATACTAGGACAACCATTTACCACATAGTGGATCCACCATTATGCCAGGGCAACCTTATTTCAGTATGATGACTAGATCTCTAAACATATCTCTACAACAATTAGGGTTTGAGTGAAACCCTAATTGGTGACATTACATCAAACATATACACATCTCATGTTACTTATTAAATATGCATCTAAAAACGAGCATATATATTTTAATCTTAATAAGGAGGCTTTGATACCACTGTAGGGTTCGATGGCAAGGCGGAAATATAGATTTCAAAATTTTTATCTTAATGAAATCTTCACCAAACCTTCAACCCAAGATCTCCTTAAAAGAATTAAAACATATAAGATTATATATAAGATTTAATCTCAAATTAAAATACTAACCTGTATCGCAAAATCCAACTCTGAATCTCCACCAGGTGCCCAAATGTTCACCCTCCAATGGTGATCCACACAGAAAAGATGAAGACAACATTTCTAGTTCTTGGTTCCTCTTCTTGAATTCTTTTTCAAGAATTCAATTCTTGGACTTTTAGGCTGAAATTTTCTTTCTTGAAAATTTCTTTTCTTCCTTCTTTCCTCCTCTTGAATTTTTTTTCAAGAATTCCCTTTCTTGAATTCCTTTTCTTGAATTGAATTGGAAGAAAAATTAAGACAGTCAAAGTCTTAATTCAAGAAGGAAAAGAAGAAAAAGATCCTTTCCTTTTCTTCCTTTACCGTTCAAGACCTTCTTCTTATTCTTGTTTAGGGTCAGAGTTTCGACAGAGGATACCTCTGTAAGGGAAACAATACCCAACAAGAACAAGAGGAGGATATTCTGGAGAGGATGAAAAGGAATTGGATCTCTGAACTATGTTACGTGAAAACCCCCGAGAACCCAACCCTATTTATAGATCTCAGAGGGGTTCTTCTCAAACAACGCAACCCTCTGAAACCCCAATCACGATCCCTCATTCCTCATGCATCCCCTCAACCAAAAATCATGATTCTCCGATTTAATTTTCGTTTTTCCGACGAGGAGGACTCTCGGAAAAACTTCAGGAAGAATCGCGACTTTTGGAGACGGATTTGCGACCGAAAAGCGACGGATCTTTTCTTAATTTTTTTGGCCATCAGATCCAGATCCAAGGGCGCCAGACAAGGATCTGAATTGCCCTTTTCAGATTTTTTTTCCCGATGTTTTTTCTTTCTCACCGTGCATGAAAAGTCCAACGCGCGTGGACTCTTTCTTCTTGGCGCGCGAGGGTGCAGAAGGGTGAGAAGGAGGGGCGGCTTGGAGAGAGGGTCTCAGTGAACTAATTCACTTGGGTTCAGCCATGGGTTAGCCCAATGTCCTAAAAATTAAATTGGACCTTAATCTGGTTCAATTAGAACCCAATTAAGCCCAATTCGGAACCAAATTCGAATCTGATTCGAATAGAAATTTGGTCTGCAACACATGCTAGTGTGTTTATCCTGCAAACATGATTTAATTCCAAATTAAATCCTTCATCAATTTTCTTTTGTGTGTGACCCATTGGGTTCCACACCTAGCCAGCAGTAGGTCCGAGTGCTATTTGACTTAATTCGGTTAGATCTCAACTAAGCCGATTTAGGTCAACTCAAACTAGCTCGACTCGGTCAATTAGAATCTAATTCAATTGACTGATTTGAATTACCATGATCAATCATATACCTACAAGACAAGATTGACGTCTAGCAACGTATCATGTCTACCCGGAAGATGTGAATTTTGGTGGAATTACCAAAATACCCTTCAGTGGTGAGTTACCGGGCAATTCAGTCCTTTGATCAACTTGCATCCCGAATATGATTATGAATATGGATACTTGTAAATCCAATTTTCATATTCATCCCTAGCTCAATCTTTATAATGATGATTCATTAATGAACCATTAGAAAATAACTCTAATGTTCATACTTTGATCAAAGGTTTCCTGAATCCATCATTTGAAATTAGCTGGATGCTATTCCCTCTTACTAGGGCTGATCAATTCCTTGTTGACCTACTCACAACCTCCATATACAATCCACCATAACCAGTATCACCTCGTGCATGACTCAGTGTCATGATTGACTGCGAACCAAAGTATGGATTCATGTATATAAGGTACTATGGTAGTCTCAGGTCAAAGGACCACATGCACTACTCCCACTAAAGAATTATCTATTGACAAACAGATAAGGTTCCATAGATATTCTCAATCTGGATCAATTCAGTGAACTCATTCTCCAATGAACACTCACATCCTAGTATTAGTGTCAAACACAAGTGACTGTGAGATCAGTCACCCTTATAACAAAGCATATATAGGATGTGCTGGTCTTGCCGGAAACATTGATCCCCAACTCAATGTCCCATCGACCAGGAATATTTTAGATTAGGGTTTTAAGGCTTTAGGTCTCACTGGTATGATCTCATCATAACCCTAGAACCATAGCCCTAATCTATGGGGTTCATCATAAAATCATAAAGACACAGCGTATGATGAAAATAATGCCTTTATAAAATGTCAATTCATTGATTTTGGGATCAAAATACAATATTTCAATTGGCTTTCAGGGCACAATCTTTCAATCTCCCACTTGCACTAAAGCCAATCGCCTTTAAATCTTAACCCCATACAATCAAGGTGGCGATCAAACTCTCGCTGTGATAGAGCCTTAGTGAACGGGTCTGCTATGTTGTTCTTCGTTTCTACCCTTTTAATGCAGACTTCTTGTCTTTCGACAATCTCTCGAACGAGATGGAAGCGTCTCAGAATGTGCTTTGATTTGTGATGAGCTCTTGGTTCCTTTGCTTGAGCAACAGCCCCCGTATTATCACAGTAAAGTGATACTGGACCTTCAATCTCAGGAACTACGCCCAACTCTGATATGAACTTCTTCATCCAGACAGCTTCCTTGGCAGCTTCACTAACAGCAATGTATTCTGCCTCAGTTGTTGAGTCAGCTACAGTTTGCTGTTTAGAACTTTTCCAGCTTACAGCTCCTCCATTAAGGGTAAAAACATACCCAGATATAGATTTGCTGTCATCTGGATCTGATTGAAAACTAGAATCTGAATAAGCTTCTAGTTTAAGATCAGATCCTCCGTATATTAGAAAAATATCCTTAGTTCTTCTTAAGTACTTAAGAATATTTTTCACAGCCTTCCAATGATCCTCTCCTGGATCAGCCTGAAACCTGCTGGCTATACCTAAGGCATATGCCACATCAGGCCTAGTACATAGCATAGCATACATAATAGACCCTACTGCCGAAGCATAAGGTACCGAATTCATTCTATTTCTTTCTTCAGGTGTCTTAGGAGACATCTTCTTAGAAAGATGTATGCCATGACCAATAGGTAAGTAACCTCTTTTACTTTCCTCCATGCTAAATCTTTTTAGCACTTGGTCAATGTACCTAGACTGGGATAAACCTAGCATCCTCCTAGATCTATCTCTATAGATCTTGATGCCTAGTATATAAGATGCTTCTCCCAAGTCTTTCATGGAAAACTGTTTAGATAACCATACCTTGACTGATTGTAACATTGGGATATCATTCCCAATGAGGAGTATGTCATCTACATACAGAACCAAGAAAACTATGGCACTCCCACTAGTCTTCTTGTACACACAAGGTTCATCCTCATTTTTGATAAAGTCAAATTCTTTGACTGTCTTATCAAATCGGATGTTCCAACTCCTAGATGCTTGCTTTAATCCATAAATAGATTTCTTTAGCCTACATACCTGATTAGGTTTAGTCTCCAAGACAAAACCTTCTGGCTGTGACATATAAACCTCTTCCTCAAGGAAACCATTGAGGAATGCAGTTTCACATCCATCTGCCAGATTTCATAATCATGATATGCTGCTATAGCAAGCATGATCCGAATAGATTTGAGCATGGCAACAGGAGAAAATGTTTCATCATAATCTATTCCCTGTTTTTGTCTGAAACCCTTAGCCACTAATCTGGCTTTATAAGTTTCAACTTGGCCATCTGCCCAATCTTTTTCTTATAGACCCATTTGCATCCAATAGGGTTAACACTCTCTGGTGCATCAACCAAAGTCCAGACTTGGTTGACATACATGGAGTCCATTTCGGATCTCATGGCTTCCAGCCATTTGTCTGAGTCACTACTTATGACAGCATCCGTATATGTTAGAGGCTCATCATTATCAATGATTCGGGCTTCATTATTTTCAATAATGAACCCATACCTTTCAGGTGCATGTCGCACCCTATCAGACCTACGGATAGGAGTGGTGTGTTCAGGTTCTATACTAACTGTGTTATGATTTTGTTGAGATGTATCTATTTGTTGAACTTCTTCAAGTTCAATATTTCTCCCACTGCCCTTTTGTAGGATGAACTCTTTCCATAAAAATGGCATGCCTACTGACTAAATCTTTTGTTCAGTAGGGTGGTAGAATAGATATCCTATACTATCTTTAGGATATCCAACAAATAGACATTTTCTGCTCTAGCATCAAGCTTTTGTCCAAAATTTCTTTTGACATAGGCTGGACATCCCCATATCTTAAGGTGCTTAAGATTGGGTTTCTTTCCCCTCCATAACTCATATGGAATGAGATACAGATTTGGATGGTACTCTATTCAAAAATTAGCCGCTGTTTCCAAGGCATATCCCCAGAAAGAAACAGGTAAGTCTGTGAAGCACATCATGGACCGTACCATATCTAATAAAGTACGATTTCTCCTTTCAGCAACACCATTTAATTGTGGTGTGTAAGGAGGAGTCCATTCAGAGATGATTCCCTTTTGTTTAAGGTGATCAAGAAACTCGGTGGATAAGTATTCACCTCCTCTATCTGATCGAAGGATCTTAATACTTTTCCCCGTTTGTTTCTCTACCATACTTTGATACTCTAAAAATTTTTCAAAAGCTTCGGACTTATGTTTCATTAGATACACAAATCCGTACCTTGAAAAATCATCAGTGAATGTGATGAAATATGAGTATCCACCCTTGGCCTGAGTTGTCATAGGTCCACATACATCAGTGTGTATGAGTCCTAATAACTCTGTTGTCCTTTCATTATGTCCACTAAATGGAGTGTGGTCATTTTACCCATGAGACATGATTCACAAGTTCCTAATGATTCATAGTCATAAGGATTAAGGAATTTTTCCTTGTATAACTTGTTAATCCTCTGCTCACTAATATGTCCAAGACGACAGTGCCAAAGTAAAGTATTGTTTACTTCATCTCTTTTTCGTTTATTACTAACATGTAGTATATTGTCATCAGAAGATAAAGTTAAGAGACCATTGCAAAATATGCCATTAAATATTATTTCATTAGAAAAACTGATTGAGCAGCCACTGCTCATTACATTCATAATATATCCTTGTTTAAGTAACAAGGGTACAGATATGATGTTTCTAATGATTCTAGGCATAAAATAATAATTTTTAACTCTAAAATCTTCCCAGAAGGCAGCTTCAACATATAAGTCCCTACAGCTTCTGCTTGGATGGAATCTCCTCCAGCACCGTAGAGCTCGAAGTCGCCTTCCTTCAAAACTCTAATGTTCTGTAGTCCCTGCAATGATTTGCAGATATGATGACCACAAGCAGTATCAATACCCAAGAGTTTGAATTAGAAGAGTCTAATGACAAAATTGCATGTATCTCATACATACCTTTTGGTGCATACTAGCACCAGGCTTCAGACTTGCAAGGTAAACCTTGCAGTTTCTTTTCCAGTGACCCGGCTTGCCACAATGAAAGCAGGTCATTTGTCCGGAGGCCTTCTTTCCTTTCTTTTTCTTGATGCCCCCTTTTGGGTTTAACCTCCTCTTGGAACCCTTTTTGCCTATTTTCTTCTTGTTTACACCATCCACAAGAAGAAGTGGAGCCTTATTTTTCTTTAAATGGCTCTCTGCTGTTTTTAACATATTCAACAGCTCAGGCAAGGAAGTGTTAAGTTTGTTCATATGATAATTAAGAACAAACTGTGAAAATGACTCTGGGAGTGACTGCAGGATTAAATCCTGATTCAACTCCCATCCATACAAAACCAATTGACCCAATCGGGTGATTAGGTCAATAACCTTTAATACATGGTCTTGTACGGATGTACCTTCTGTCATCCTTGCACGGAATAACTGCTTAGATATTTCATATCTTGCAGTTCGACTATGTTCTCCATAAAGTTCTTTTAAATTGAGCAATATGGAGTTTGTGTCCATGCTATCATGTTGCCTCTGTAACTCATTGGTCATAGAGGCAAGCATTATACACTTGACAGTAAGTGAGTCATTTTGCCACGTGTTATATGTGGTCTTATCCTCTTGCGAGGCATCTTCCCCTAATGGTTCCAAGGTTGGGGTATCAAGAATATAAGAAATTCTTTCTTGGCTGAGTACTATCTCAGGTTTCTCAACCAATCAACATAGTTTGGTCCAGTCAATTTATTTGCATCAAGAATGCTACGGAGTGAGAGTGAAGAGGCCATTTAATCTACATTAACAAATAACATTACATAAGCAGACAATCAATGTTGACAAAACATAATTAAATTAGGACTTTAACTTAATTATGTCTCCCAATTTTATCAAGCATCATAACCCTCAATGTGATGATCGAGAAAACCCTAATTGGTTCTCTTAGTGGGGTTGAGATCCTAATTCCTTATAAAAGACCTTGTGTGTACACAACAAATCTTTATAAGTTCAAAGGTAGGAAAACTCTTTCCAATTGTAATTCATACAATTCTCAACTTATCTTGGCCTCTAAAATATTAATAGTCTTGTGTGTACACAACAAACTATAATATTTTAGTTAAGTTAGACCCTTCATTGCTATATAGTCATGATATTAATATAATACCCTTGTGTGTACACAACAAAGTATTATATTAAATCATTCCATAAGCATCAAATGTACCAAGAAAAAATTATGTTAGTCACCATAAAAAGGCCTTGTGTGTACACAACAAACCTAATATGGATCATAACATAATAATGACTTGGCATGAAGGAAGGCCATATGTAGTGAATATTACACTGAGCATATCAATCAATAATTAAGTTAATCATATCGGCCAGGTAAGTGGAGAGTGGTGGGAGTCCCCCCGTTGCTTTCCTTAGACACCAATAAGAATTGGCCAGGTCAGTCAACGGAACCAATTAAAAACCACGTCCTCTTTACCGATCATGAACCACTTTTCCTAGACACCGAATGATAAACTAATCATATTGATTATTTTTGCTTTTGGTATATGACACTACAACTTAATATGTTTTTAAAGAGGGCTTTATTAAAACAAAGCACATTCTAGCAAATATGTGCCATAGTGTGCCATCATACTAGGACAACCAATTTACCACATAATGGATCCACCATTATGCCAGGGCAACCTTATTTCAGTATGATGACTAGAAGGCTAAACATATCTCTATACAAATTAAGGTTTAAGTGAAAACCTTAATTAGTGGCATACATCAAACATATATGCATAATTAACACAAATATGTGATTAGTGTGTCATCATACTAGGACAACCATTTACCACATAATGGATCCACCATTATGCCAGGGCAACCTTATTTCAGTATGATGACTAGATCTCTAAACATATCTCTACAACAATTAGGGTTTGAGTGAAAACCCTAATTGGTGACATTACATCAAACATATACTACATCTCATGTTACTTATATAAATATGCATCTAAAAATCAGCATATATATTTTAATCTTAATAAGGAGGCTTGATACCACTGTAAGGTTCGTGGCAAGGCGGAAACATAGATTTCAAAATTTTTATCTTTATGAAATCTTCACCAAACCTTTAACCCAAATCTCCTTAAAAGAATTAAAACATATAAGATGTATATATAAGATTTAATCTCAAATTAAAATACTAACCTATATCGCAAAATCCAAACTCTGAATCTCCACCAGGTGCCCAAATGTTCACCCTCCAATGGTGATCCACACAGAAAAAGATGAAGACAACAATTTCTAGTTCTTGGCTCCTCTTCTTGAATTCTTTTTCAAGAATTCAATTCTTGGACTTTAGGCTGAAATTTTCTTTCTTGAAAATATCTTTTCTTCCTTCTTTCTCTTCTTGAATTTTTTTCAAGAATTCCCTTTCTTGAATTCCTTTTCTTGAATTGAATTGGAAGAAAAATTAAGATAGGCAAAGTCTTAATTCAAGAAGGAAAAGAAGAAGAACAGATCCTTTCCTTTTTCTTTCCTTTACCGTTCAAGACCTTCTTCTTATTCTTGTTTTGGGTCAGAGTTTCGACAGAGGATACCTCTGTAAGGAAAACAATACCCAACAAGAACAAGGGAAGGAGTATTCTGGAGAGGATGAAAAGGAATCAGATCTCTGAATTATGTTACGTGAAAACCCCCGAGAACCCAACCCTGTTTATAGATCTCAGAGGGGCGTCTTCTCAAAGCAATGTAACCCTCTGAAACCCCAGGAATCACGATCCCTCATTCCTCATGCATCCCCTCAACCAAAAATCATGATTCTCCGATTTAATTTTCGTTTTTCCAATGAGGAGGACTCTCGGAAAAACTTCAGGAAGAATCGTGACTTTTGGAGATGGATTTGCGACCGAAAAGCGACGGATCTTTTCCTTAATTTTTTCTCGCCATCAGATCCAGATCCAAGGGCGCTAGACAAGGATCTGAATCGCCCCTTTTCAGATTTTTCTTCGATGTTATTTTCTTTCTCACGCGCATGAAGAGGAGTCCACGCGCGTGGACTCTTCTTCGTAGCACGTGCATGTGAGAAAGAGAGTGGGCGGCTTGGAGAGAGGGTCTCAGTGAACTTAATTCACTTGGGTTCAGCCATGGGTTAGCCCAATGTCCTAAAAATTAAATTGGACCTTGATCTGGTTCAATTAGAACCCAATGAAGCCCAATTCGGAACCAAATTCGAATCTGATACGAATAGAAATTTGGTCTGCAACACATGCTAGTGTGTTTATCCTGCAAACATGATTTAATTCCAAATTAAATCCTTCATCAATTTTCTTTTGTGTGTGACCCATTGGGTTCCACACCTAGCCAGCAGTAGGTCCGAGTGCTATTTGACTTAATTCGGTTAGATCTCAACTAAGCCGATTTAAGTCAACTCAAACTAGCTCGACTCGGTCAATTAGAATCTAATTCTAATTAACTGATTTGAATTACCATGACTCAATCATATACCTACAAGACAAGATTGACGTCTAGCAACGTATCATGTCTACCCGAAAGATGTGGAATTTTGGTGGAATTACCAAAATACCCTTCAGTGGTGAGTTACCGGGCAATTCATTCCTTTGATCAACTTGCATCCCGAATATGATTATGAATATGGATACTTGTCAAATCCAATTTCATATTCATCCCTAGCTCAATCTTTATAATGATGATTCATTAATGAACCATTAGAAAATAACTCTAATGTTCATACTTTGATCAAAGGTTTCCTGAATCCATCATTTGAAATTAGCTGGATGCTATTCCCTCTTACTAGGGCTGATCAATTCCTTGTTGACCTACTCACAACCTCCATATACAATCCACCATAACCAGTATCACCTCGTGCATGACTCAGTGTCATGATTGATTGCAAACCAAAGTATGGATTCATATATATAAGGTACTATGGTAGTCTCAGGTCAAAGGACCACATGCACTACTCCCACTATAAGAATTATCTATTGACAAACAGATAAGGTTCCATTAGATATTCTCAATCTGGATCAATTCAGTGAACTCATTCTCTAATGAACACTCACATCCTAGTATTAGTGTCAAACACAAGTAACTGTGAGATCAGTCACCCTCATCACAAAGCATATATAGGATGTGCTGGTCTTGCCGGAAACATTGATCCCCAACTCAATGTCCCATCGATCAGGAATATTTTAGATTAGGGTTTTAAGGCTTTAGGTCTCACTGGTATGATCTCATCATAACCCTAGAACCATAGCCCTAATCTATGGGGTTCATCATAAAATCATAAAGACACAGCGTATGATGAAAATAATGCCTTTATTATAAAATGTCAATTCATTGATTTTGGGATCAAAATACAATATTTCAATTGGCTTTCAGGGCACAATCTTTCAATCTCCACTTGCACTAAAGCCAATCGCCTTTAAATCTTAACCCCAACAATCAAGGTGGCGATCAAACTCTCGCTGTGATAGAGCCTTAGTGAACGGGTCTGCTATGTTGTTCTTTGTTTCTACCCTTTTAATGCAGACTTCTTGTCTTTCGACAATCTCTCGAACGAGATGGAAGCGTCTCAGAATGTGCTTTGATTTGTGATGAGCTCTTGGTTCCTTTGCTTGAGCAATAGCCCCCGTATTATCACAGTAAAGTGATACTGGACCTTCAATCTCAGGAACTACGCCCAACTGTGATATGAACTTCTTCATCCAGACAGCTTCCTTGGCAGCTTCACTAACAGCAATGTACTCTGCCTCAGTTGTTGAGTCAGCTACAGTTTGCTGTTTAGAACTTTTCCAGCTTACAGCTCCTCCATTAAGGTTAAAACATACCCAGATATAGATTTGCTGTCATCTGGATCTGATTGAAAACTAGAATCTGAATAAGCTTCTAGTTTAAGATCAGATCCTCCGTATATTAGAAAAATATCCTTAGTTCTTCTTAAGTACTTAAGAATATTTTTCACAGCCTTCCAATGATCCTCTCCTGGATCAGCCTGAAACCTGCTGGCTATACCTAAGGCATATGCCACATCAGGCCTAGTACACAGCATAGCATACATAATAGACCCTACTGCCGAAGCATAAGGTATAGAATTCATTCTATTTCTTTCTTCAGGTGTCTTAGGAGACATCTTCTTAGAAAGATGTATGCCATGACCAATAGGTAAGTAACCTCTTTTACTTTCCTCCATGCTAAATCTTTTTAGCACTTGGTCAATGTACCTAGACTGGGATAAACCTAGCATCCTCCTAGATCTATCTCTATAGATCTTGATGCCTAGTATATAAGATGCTTCTCCCAAGTCTTTCATGGAAAACTGTTTAGATAACCATACCTTGACCGATTGTAACATTGGGATATCATTCCCAATGAGGAGTATGTCATCTACATACAGAACCAAGAAAACTATGGCACTCCCACTAGTCTTCTTGTACACACAAGGTTCATCCTCATTTTTGATAAAGTCAAATTCTTTGACTGTCTTATCAAATCGGATGTTCCAACTCCTAGATGCTTGCTTTAATCCATAAATAGATTTCTTTAGCCTACATACCTGATTAGGTTTAGTCTCCAAGACAAAACCTTCTGGCTGTGACATATAAACCTCTTCCTCAAGGAAACCATTGAGGAATGCAGTTTTCACATCCATCTGCCAGATTTCATAATTATGATATGCTGCTATAGCAAGCATGATCCGAATAGATTTGAGCATGGCAACAGAAGAAAATGTTTCATCATAATCTATTCCCTGTTTTTGTCTGAAACCCTTAGCCACTAATCTGGCTTTATAAGTTTCAACTTGGCCATCTGCCCCAATCTTTTTCTTATAGACCCATTTGCATCCAATAGGGCTAACACTCTCTGGTGCATCAACCAAAGTCCAGACTTGGTTGACATACATGGAATCCATTTCGGATCTCATGGCTTCCAGCCATTTGTCTGAGTCACTACTTATGACAGCATCCGTATATGTTAGAGGCTCATCATTATCAATGATTCGGGCTTCATTATTTTCAATAATGAACCCATACCTTTCAGGTGCATGTTGCACCCTATCAGACCTACGGATAGGAGTGGTGTGTTCAGGTTCTATACTAAATATGTTATGATTTTGTTGAGATGTATCTACTTGTTGAACTTCTTCAAGTTCAATATTTCTCCCACTGCCCTTTTGTAGGATGAACTCTTTCTCCATAAAAATGGCATGCCTACTGACTAAAACCTTTTGTTCAGTAGGGTGGTAGAATAGATATCCTATACTATCTTTAGGATATCCAACAAATAGACACTTTTCTGCTCTAACATCAAGCTTATGTCCGAAATTTCTTTTGACATAGGCTGGACAACCCCATATCTTAAGGTGCTTAAGATTGGGTTTCTTTCCCCTCCATAACTCATATGGAATTCTAGATACAGATTTGGATGGTACTCTATTTAAAAATTAGCCGCTATTTCCAAGGCATATCGCTAGAAAGAAATAGGTAAGTCTGTGAAGCACATCATGGACCGTACCATATCAAATAAAGTACGATTTCTCCTTTCAGCAACACCATTTAATTATGGTGTGTAAGGAGGAGTCAATTCAGAGATGATTCCCTTTTGTTTAAGATGATTAAGAAACTCGGTGGATAAGTATTCACCTCCTCTATCTGATCGAAGGATCTTAATACTTTTCCCCGTTTGTTTCTCTACCATACTTTGATACTCTAAAAATTTTTCAAAAGCTTCGGACTTATGTTTCATTAGATACACAAATCCGTACCTTAAAAAATCATCAGTGAATGTGATGAAATATGAGTATCCACCCTTGGCCTGAGTTGTCATAGGTCCACATACATCAGTGTGTATGAGTCCTAATAACTCTGTTGTCCTTTCATTATGTCCACTAAATGGAGTGTTGGTCATTTTACCCATGAGACATGATTCACAAGATCCTAATGATTCATAGTCATAAGGATTAAGGAATTTTTCCTTGTATAACTTGTTAATCCTCTGCTCACTAATATGTCCAAGACGACAGTGCCAAAGTAAAGTATTGTTTACTTCATCTCTTTTTCGTTTATTACTAATATGTAGTATATTGTCATCAGAAGATAAAGTTAAGAGACCATTGCAAAATATGCCATTAAATATTATTTCATTAGAAAAACTGATTGAGCAGCCACTGCTCATTACATTCATAATATATCCTTGTTTAAGTAACAAGGGTACAGATATGATGTTTCTAATGATTCTAGGCATAAAATAATAATTTTTTAACACTAAAATCTTCCCAGAAGGCAGCTTCAACATATAAGTCCCTACAGCTTCTGCTTGGATGGAATCTCCTCCAGCACTGTAGAGCTCGAAGTCGGCTTCCTTCAAAACTCTAATGTTCTGTAGTCCCTGCAATGATTTGTAGATATGATGACCACAAGCAGTATCTAATACCCAAGAGTTTGAAATAGAAGAGTCTAATGACAAAATTGCATGTATCTCATACATACCTTTTGGGGCATCACTAGCACCAGGCTTCACACTTGCAAGGTAAACCTTGCAGTTTCTTTTCCAGTGACCCGGCTTGCCACAATGAAAGCAGGTCATTTGTCCGGAGACCTTCTTTCCTTTCTTTTTCTTGATGCCCCCTTTTGGGTTCAACCTCCTCTTGGAATCCTTTTTGCCTATTTTCTTCTTGTTTACACCATCCACAAGAAGAAGTGGAACCTTATTTTTCTTTAAATGGCTATTTGCTGTTTTTAACATATTCAACAGCTCAGGCAAGGAAGTGTTAAGTTTGTTCATTTGATAATTAAGAACAAACTGTGAAAATGACTCTGGGAGTGACTGCAGGATTAAATCCTGATTCAACTCCCTATCCATAACAAAACCCAATTGACCCAATCGGGTGATTAGGTCAATAACCTTTAATACATGGTCTTGTACGGATGTACCTTCTGTCATCCTTGCACGGAATAACTGCTTAGATATTTCATATCTTGCAGTTCGACTATGTTCTCCATAAAGTTCTTTTAAATTGAGCAATATGGAGTTTGTGTCCATGCTTTCATGTTGCCTCTGTAACTCATTGGTCAAAGCATTATACACTTGACAGTAAGTGAGTCATTTTGCCACGTGTTATATGTGGTCTTATCCTCTTGCGAGGCATCTTCCCCTAATGGTTCCAAGGTTGGGGTTGAAGGGAGTTTTTTTTTTTTTTTTTTTTTTTTCTTTTTGTGTGCCTACACTAAGCAAAGGATAGGAACAGGTAGATGTTATAAAACAATTTCAATTAATCGCGGAGAAACCTGTCCCAAAACCAGGATCAAAAATTATATTTGCATAGAAAACATAAAGATGCATGGAATATATTTTTTTCATAATTTTTGGACATGTATAAATGCAAATAAAAATTAAGTTGAACTTATTCCAAGCTGGAATAAGGGAGGAATAGGGTGGAATAGCTATGAGGAATAGGGTGGAATAGCTATTCCCGCTATTCCACCCTTCTTCAACCTCGGTCCAGAGATTGCTTACCGTGGAGCAAGGTTCAGATGCCGACTGCGGCGCGCACAGGTCTCCAAACCCCGAGCTCCTAGGTCCGCTGGAATCCTTGCTTGACCGGCTACAAGGTGATGAAATCGGATCTCCAGGTCTCCGGCATTTTCCACTTCGAATCGGGGCTCCAAAAGTCATCCACGGCCACGGTTGCAGCAGGGGGATTTGAAGATCACACTTTGATTACCTTGCACTGGAGCGATGACTTGCTCCCAGGATCTCAGGCGAAATCCCTCTAGAGGGGATACACGCCGTGGGAACTTCTGATCGGAGCTCCGGCGTCGCTAGCCGCCGGATCCCAAGGTCTCACGGATTTTGGAAAGATGGAGGAAGCTCTCAAAAAACCCCACGAAAGAGAGGAAGAAGGGGGTATAAAAATCATCTCTGGATGCCAACCGAAGGGGAGAGCAAGGGTCTTCAGTTTGGTGCGAAGGGGTGGTGGGATTTAATCGGAATAAATCAAAACAGCAGACGCCCTGTTTCGGTTTCAGAAACTCAAACGTCTCAGGCGAGAAGACGACGGTTCAAAAGGTGAACCGGCAAATGACCAAAAAGCCCTTCGATCCAAGGGCAAAGCAGGGTCTATTTGGTTCAGGCCAAAACCCAGTCAAACGAAGTCCAAATCGAACGAAACTGGACTCAAAACGAAGCTAAGAATGAACCCTAACTTTCTACAGTCCAACCTCACTGATTTGAGTTGAAATCGATTTGGAACCGACTAAAACAAAAATCAACTGGACTTAGAAACATTCATCAAACCATTTGATGGACATGGGTTCAATCCTAGTCAGCCAGGAACATATTCCTGGTTGATCCAGAGAAGACCTGATCAACCCAAGACCGGGTCAATCAGAAGAAAACGCAACCAAAAATCGTGACAAAACACCGAAACGATTCCCAATCGAATCGGTTCCTGATCAGATAGAAATCCTCTGTGGCGTGTGACCTCATAGGTTCGAACCTAAACGGTAGTACTGGGACACTTCCAGTACCAGAACAAGATACCACCTAGCAATGGGTCTCGGCGTCCGGATAGGTCGAAGATGCGGGAGCATTCCATCGAACCTCTGGCATATGGTTAGCGCATAATTTATCCCTTTGACCTCCAATGCTCAGGATGACCTAGGGTTGAACTGCCAACCCCAGCTATGTCAATCCACTACGTGTCTCAATCTCGCATGTCCAGTGACTCTTCACTGGGACCACCCCGGCCGAGGATTTGCTAAATTGAGACACTGCGAGACATTCAATCCAAATCATTTGGACAGGTCAATTCCATCTTGGTCCACTACTGCTCCACAAGTACTTGCCTGTACCCAGAAACCTTTCGTCACCGGATTAAAAATCCGGGTAGTCCGGCACCAAAGCACAGGGAGTTGCTTGCAAGCTACCATAGTTGCCTCAGGTCAGAGGGACACTTATGCCCATATCCATTCGCGAGCGATCCTTAGGCAGATAAGGTGCTACGCGGAGTCACGTCTAATGAGATATCAAATATCCCACTTGCAGATCACATCAGTGTCACCACACTCCTTTGGTCAAGAGGACAACCAAACAATGCGAACTACAACAGCCTATGCTTGATATGTTGCTATCCAGGTACAACATATCATTTGGCTGAGAACCCTGTTTAAGGACCACTCGATATATCCTCTCTATATCGATGTAATAGTAGTCCTAAGGATATCATCACTAAAGAATTCATTATAGGAAGATGTAAAGTGATGAGAAGCCAGAATAACTTTTATTCATTATAAAAATTACATAACAATTAGCTCAACCATCTACAACCTAGATGATTGGCTTTGGGATACAATTCCCAACAAACTCCCACTTAGACTAAAGCCAATCAGAACAGTATCGAATACCCATCTTCCATTTGTAACTGTCGAATTCTTTAATTCCGATGGCTTTGGTAAAGGGGTCGGCCGGATTTTCCTTTCCATCGATCTTCTGAAGGTCGATGTCACCTCGTTCCACGATCTCTCGTACAAGGTGAAAGCGCCGCAGAATATGCTTGGTGCGTTGATGTGCCTTCGGTTCTTTGGCTTGAGCAATCGCCCCTGTGCTATCACAATGCAGAGGAATAGAATGCTCCAGGGAAGGTGCCACTCCCAGCTCGCCTATGAACTTCCACAACCAGACAGCCTCTTTTGCTGCATCAGATGCGGCAATATACTCTGCTTCACAAACCGAGTCTGCAACAGTATGCTGCTTGGAACTTTTCCAGCAGATAGCTCCACCATTCAGGATAAAAACAAATCCTGACACACTCTTGCTGTCATCATGATCTGACATAAAACTGGAGTCAGTATACCCCTCTAGTTTTAGGTCAGAATCTCCATAGAGTAGCCATTGATCTTTAGTATTTCGCAAATACTTAAGGATGGTCTTTACCACCTTCCAATGTGCTTCTCCTGGGTTAGATTGGTATCTACTCACTACCCCTAGTGAGTATGCCACATCGGGTCTAGTACACAACATAGCATACATAATAGAACCCACTGCCGAAGCATATGGTATTCTACTCATACGCTCTCTTTCCTCAGGGGTTGTCGCACAATCCTTTTTGGAAAGAGTGATTCCATGGCCTATCGGGAGATAGCCTTTCTTGGAATTTTTCATGCTAAACCTTTTTAACATGGTGTCGATGTATGTCGACTGGGACAATCCCAGAAGCCTCTTTGATCTATCTCTATAGATTTTCATACCTAATATGAATGAGGCTTCTCCCATATCCTTCATGGAGAATTGTGATGAAAGCCAAACTTTTATTCCCTGTAATGCAGGAACGTCATTCCCGATTAAGAGAATATCGTCCACATACAATACAAGAAATACAACTACAGAACCATTGGCCCATTTATATATGCAAGGTTCTTCTCCGTTCCTAACGAAGCCATACGATTTGATACACTTATCAAACCGCATGTTCCAACTTCGAGATGCTTGCTTTAGCCCATATATAGACTTCTGAAGTCTACACACTTTTGACTCCTCTATGGAAGTGAACCCTTCAGGTTGTGTCATATATACTTCCTCCTCCAGCTCTCCATTTAGGAAGGCTGTTCGGACATCCATTTGCCAGATCTCATAGTCAAAATGTGCAGCTAAAGCTAGCATAATCCGAATGGATTTCAGCATTGCCACAGGAGAAAATGTCTCGTCATAGTCAATACCATAACGTTGACGATACCCCTTGGCAACCAGACGGGCTTTATAGGTCTCTACCTTCCCGTCTGCGCCTCTTTTCCTTTTGAAGATCCATTTGCACCCAATGGGTTTTATCCCTTCAGGTGCATCAACCAATGTCCATACATGGTTGATTTCCATGGACTCCATTTCGGATTTCATGGCTCCAAGCCATAACTCAGAATCAGACCTTTGCATTGCATCCATATAGGTGATCGGATCCTCGTTGTTCTCATCGAGTTCATCGTTGTTCTCATCCCTTTATTATAAAATGTCAATTCATTGATTTTGGGATCAAAATACAATATTTCAATTGGCTTTCAGGGCACAATCTTTCAATTTCCCACTTGCACTAAAGCCAATCGCCTTTAAATCTTAACCCCATACAATCAAGGTGGAGATCAAACTCTCGCTGTGATAGAGCCTTAGTGAACGGGTCTGCTGTGTTGTTCTTTGTTTCTACCCTTTTAATGCAGACTTCTTGTCTTTCGACAATCTCTTGAACGATATGGATGCGTCTCAGAATGTGCTTTGATTTGTGATGAGCTCTTGGTTCCTTTGCTTGAGCAACAGCCCCCGTATTATCACAGTAAAGTGATACTGGACCTTCAATCTCAGGAACTACGCCCGACTGTGATATAAACTTCTTCATCCAGACAGCTTCCTTGGCAACTTCACTAACAGCAATGTACTCTACCTCAGTTGTTGAGTCAGCTACAGTTTGCTGTTTAGAACTTTTCCAGCTTACAGCTCCTCCATTAAGGGTAAAAACATACCCAGATATAGATTTGCTATCATCTGGATCTGATTGAAAACTAGAATCTGAAAAAGCTTCTAGTTTAAGATCAGATCCTCCGTATATTAGAAAAATATCCTAAGTTCTTCTTAAGTACTTAAGAATATTTTTCACAGCCTTCCAATGATCCTCTCCTGGATCAGCCTGAAACCTGCTGGCTATGCCTAAGGCATATGCCACATCAGGCCTAGTACACAGCATAGCATATATAATAGACCCTACTGCCTAAGCATAAGGTATAGAATTCATTCTATTTCTTTCTTCAGGTGTCGTAGGAGACATTTTCTTAGAAAGATGTATGCCATGACCAATAGGTAAGTAACCTCTTTTACTTTCCTCCATGCTAAATCTTTTTAGCACTTGGTCAATGTACCTAGACTGGGATAAACCTAGCATCCTCCTAGATCTATCTCTATAGATCTTGATGCCTAGTATATAAGATGCTTCTCCCAAGTCTTTCATGGAGAACTGTTTAGATAACCATACCTTGACCGATTGTAACATTGGGATATCATTCCCAATGAGGAGTATGTCATCTACATACAGAACCAAGAAAACTATGGCACTCCCACTAGTCTTCTTGTACACACAAGGCTCATCCTCATTTTTGATAAAGTCAAATTCTTTGACTGTCTTATCAAATCGGATGTTCCAACTCTTAGATGCTTGCTTTAATCCATAAATAGATTTCTTTAGCCTACGTACCTGATTAGGTTTAGTCTCCAAGACAAAACTTTCTGGCTGTGATATATAAACCTCTTCCTCAAGGAAACCATTGAGAAATGCAGTTTTCACATCCATCTGCCAGATTTCATAAACATGATATGCTGCTATAGCAAGCATGATCTGAATAGATTTGAGCATGGCAACAGGAGAAAATGTTTTATCATAATCTATTCCCTGTTTTTGTCTGAAACCCTTAGCCACTTATCTGGCTTTATAAGTTTCAACTTGGCCATCTGCCCCAATCTTTTTCTTATAGACCCATTTGCATCCAATAGTGTTAACACTCTCTGTGCATCAACCAAAGTCCAGACTTGGTTGACATACATGGAGTCCATTTCGGATCTCATGGCTTCCAGCCATTTGTCTGAGTCACTACTTATGACAGCATCCGTATATGTTAGAGGCTCATCATTATCGATGATACGGGCTTCATTATTTTCAATAATGAACCCATACCTCTCAGGTGCATGTCGCACCCTATCAGACCTTCGGATAGGAGTGGTGTGTTCAGGTTCTATACTAACTATGTTATGATTTTGTTGAGATTTATCTACTTGTTGAACTTCTTCAAGTTCAATATTTCTCCCACTGCCCTTTTGTAGGATGAACTCTTTCTCCATAAAAATGGCATGCCTACTGACTAAAACCTTTTGTTCAGTAGGGTGGTAGAATAGATATCCTATACTATCTTTAGGATATCCAACAAATAGCCACTTTTCTGCTCTAACATCAAGCTTATGTCCAAAATTTCTTTTGACATAGGCTGAACATCCCCATATCTTAAGGTGCTTAAGATTGGGTTTCTTTTTCCTCCATAACTCATATGGAATGCTAGATACAGATTTGGATGGTACTCTATTTAAAAAATTAGCCGCTGTTTCCAAGGCATATCCCTAGAAAGAAACAGGTAAGTCTATGAAGCACATCATGGACCGTACCATATCTAATAAAGTACGATTTCTCCTTTCAGCAACACCATTTAATTGTGGTGTGTAAGGAGGAGTCAATTCAGAGATGATTCCCTTTTGTTTAAGGTGATCAAGAAACTCGGTGGATAAGTATTCACCTCCTCTATCTGATCGAAGGATCTTAATACTTTTCCCCGTTTGATTCTCTACCATACTTTGATACTCTAAAAATTTTTCAAAAGCTTCAAACTTATGTTTCATTAGATACAGAAATCCGTACCTTGAAAAATCATCAATGAATGTGATGAAATATGAGTATCCACCCTTGGCCTGAGTTGTCATAGGTCCACATACATCAGTGTGTATGAGCCCTAATAACTCTGTTGTCCTTTCTTTATGTCCACTAAATGGAGTGTTGGTCATTTTACCCATGAGACATGATTTACAAGTTCCTAATGATTCATAGTCATAAGGATTAAGGAATTTTTCCTTGTATAACTTGTTAATCCTCTGCTCACTAATATGTCCAAGACGACAGTGCCAAAGTAAAGCATTGTTTACTTCATCACTTTTTCGTTTATTACTAACATGTAGTATATTGTCATCAGAAGATAAATATAAGAGACCATTGCAAAATATGCCATTAAATATTATTTCATTAGAAAAATTGATTGAGCAGCCACTGCTCATTACATTCATAATATATCCTTGTTTAAGTAACAAGGGTACAGATATGATATTTCTAATGATTCTAGGCATAAAATAATAATTTTTTAACTCTAAAATCTTTCCAGAAGGTAGCTTCAACATATAAGTCCCTACAGCTTCTGCTTGGATGGAATCTCCTCCAGCACCGTAGAGCTCGAAGTCGCCTTCCTTCAAAACTCTAATGTTCTGTAGTCCCTGCAATGATTTGCAGATATGATGACCACAAGCAGTATCCAATACCCAAGAGTTTGAATTAGAAGAGTCTAATGACAAAATTGCATGTATCTCATACATACCTTTTGGTGCATCACTAGCACCAGGCTTCACACTTGCAAGGTAAACCTTGCAGTTTCTTTTCCAGTGACCCGGCTTGCCACAATGAAAGCAGGTCATTTGTCCGGAGACCTTCTTTCCTTTCTTTTTCTTGATGCCCCCTTTTGGGTTCAACCTCCTCTTGGAACTCTTTTTGCCTATTTTCTTCTTGTTTACACCATCCACAAGAAGAAGTGGAGCCTTATTTTTCTTTAAATGGCTCTCTGCTATTTTTAACATATTCAACAGCTCAGGCAAGGAAGTGTTAAGTTTGTTCATATGATAATTAAGAACAAACTATGAAAATGACTCTGGGAGTGACTGCAGGATTAAATCCTGATTCAACTCCCCATCCATAACAAAACCCAATTGACCCAATCGGGTGATTAGGTCAATAACCTTTAATACATGGTCTTGTACGGATGTACCTTCTGTCATCCTTGCACGGAATAACTACTTAGATATTTCATATCTTGCAGTTCGACTATGTTCTCCATAAAGTTCTTTTAAATTGAGCAATATGGAGTTTGTGTCCATGCTTTCATGTTGCCTCTATAACTCATTGGTCATAGAGGCAAGCATTATACACTTGATAGTAAGTGAGTCATTTTGCCACGTGTTATATGTGGTCTTATCCTCTTGCGAGGCATCTTCCCCTAATGGTTCCAAGGTTGGGGTATCAAGAATATAAGAAATTCTTTCTTGGCTGAGTACTATCTTCAGGTTTCTCAACCAATCAACATAGTTTGGTCCAGTCAATTTATTTGCATCAAGAATGCTACGGAGTGAGAGTGAAGAGGCCATTTAATCTACATTAACAAATAACATTACATAAGCAAACAATCAATGTTGACAAAACATAATTAAATTAGGACTTTAACTTAATTATGTCTCCCACAATTTTATCAAGCATCATAACCCTCAATGTGATGATCGAGAAAACCCTAATTGGTTCTCTTAGTGGGGTTGAGATCCTAATTCCTTATAAAAGACCTTGTGTGTACACAACAAATCTTATATAAGTTCAAAGGTAGGAAAACTCTTTCCAATTGTAATTCATACAATTCTCAACTTATCTTGGCCTCTAAAATATTAATAGCCTTGTGTGTACACAACAAACTATAATATTTTAGTTAAGTTAGACCTTTCATTGCTATATAGTCATGATATTAATTATAATACCCTTGTGTGTACACAACAAAGTATTATATTAAATCATGCCATAAACATCAAACGTACCAAGCCAAAATTATGTTAGTCACCATAAAAGGCCTTGTGTGTACACAACAAACCTAATATGGATCATAACATAATAATGACTTGGCATGAAGGAAGGCCATATGTAGTGAATATTACACTAAGCATATCAATCAATAATTAAGTTAATCATATCGGCCAGGTAAGTGGGAGAGTGGTGGGAGTCCCCCCGTTGCTTTACTTAGACACCAATAAGAATTGGCCAGGTCAGTCAACGGAACCAATTAAAAACCACGTCCTCTTTACCGATCATGAACCACTTTTCCTAGACACCGAATGATAAACTAATCATATTGATTATTTTTGCTTTTGGTATATGACACTACAACTTAATATGTTTTTAAAGAGGGCTTTATTAAAACAAAGCACATTCTAGCAAATATGTGCCATAGTGTGCCATCATACTAGGACAACCATTTACCACATAATGGATCCACCATTATGCCAGGGCAACCTTATTTCAGTATGATGACCAGAAGGCTAAACATATCTCTATACAAATTAAGGTTTAAGTGAAAACCTTAATTAGTGGCATACATCAAACATATATGCATAATTAACACAAATATGTGATTAGTGTGTCATCATACTAGGACAACCATTTACCACATAGTGGATCCACCATTATGCCAGGGCAACCTTATTTCAGTATGATGACTAGATCTCTAAACATATCTCTACAACAATTAGGGTTTGAGTGAAAACCCTAATTGGTGACATTACATCAAACATATACTACATCTCATGTTACTTATATAAATATGCATCTAAAAACGAGCATATATATTTTAATCTTAATAAGGAGGCTTTGATACCACTGTAAGGTTCGATGGCAAGGCGGAAATATAGATTTCAAAATTTTTATCTTTATGAAATCTTCACCAAACCTTTAACCCAAGATCTCCTTAAAAGAATTAAAACATATAAGATGTATATATAAGATTTAATCTCAAATTAAAATACTAACCTGTATCGCAAAAATCTAAACTCTGAATCTCCACCAGGTGCCCAAATGTTCACCCTCCAATGGTGATCCACACAGAAAAAGATGAAGACAACAATTTCTAGTTCTTGGCTCCTCTTCTTGAATTCTTTTTCAAGAATTCAATTCTTGGACTTTTAGGCTGAAATTTTCTTTCTTGAAAATTTCTTTTCTTCCTTCTTTCCTCCTCTTGAATTTTTTTTCAAGAATTCCCTTTCTTGAATTCCTTTTCTTGAATTGAATTGGAAGAAAAATTAAGACAGGCAAAGTCTTAATTCAAGAAGGAAAAGAAGAAGAACAGATCCTTTTTCCTTTTCTTTCCTTTACCGTTCAAGACCTTCTTCTTATTCTTGTTTTGGGTCAGAGTTTCGACAGAGGATACCTCTGTAAGGGAAACAATACCCAACAAGAACAAGGGGAAGGAGTATTCTGGAGAGGATGAAAAGGAATCGGATCTCTGAATTATGTTACGTGAAAACCCCCGAGAACCCAACCCTATTTATAAATCTCAGAGGGGCGTCTTCTCAAAACAACGCAACCCTCTGAAACCCCAGGAATCATGATCCCTCATTCCTCATGCATCCCCTCAACCAAAAATCATGATTCTCCGATTTAATTTTCGTTTTTCCGACGAGGAGGACTCTCGGAAAAACTTCAGGAAGAATCGTGACTTTTGGAGATGGATTTGCGACCGAAAAGCGACGGATCTTTTCCTTAATTTTTTCTCGCCATCAGATCCAGATCCAAGGGCGCTAGACAAGGATCTGAATCGCCCCTTTTTCAGATTTTTCTTCGATGTTATTTTCTTTCTCACGCGCATGAAGAGGAGTCCACGCGCGTGGACTCTTCTTCATAGCACGTGCATGTGAGAAAGAGAGTGGGCGGCTTGGAGAGAGGGTCTCAGTGAACTTAATTCACTTGGGTTCAGCCATGGGTTAGCCCAATGTCCTAAAAATTAAATTGGACCTTGATCTGGTTCAATTAGAACCCAATGAAGCCCAATTCGGAACCAAATTCGAATCTGATTCGAATAGAAATTTGGTCTGCAACACATGCTAGTGTGTTTATCCTGCAAACATGATTTAATTCCAAATTAAATCCTTCATCAATTTTCTTTTGTGTGTGACCCATTGGGTTCCACACCTAGCCAGCAGTAGGTCCGAGTGCTATTTGACTTAATTCGGTTAGATCTCAACTAAGCCGATTTAAGTCAACTCAAACTAGCTCGACTCGGTCAATTAGAATCTAATTCTAATTAACTGATTTGAATTACCATGACTCAATCATATACCTACAAGACAAGATTGACGTCTAGCAACGTATCATGTCTACCCGGAAGATGTGGAATTTTGGTGGAATTACCAAAATACCCTTCAGTGGTGAGTTACCGGGCAATTCATTCCTTTGATCAACTTGCATCCCGAATATGATTATGAATATGGATACTTGTCAAATCCAATTTCATATTCATCCCTAGCTCAATCTTTATAATGATGATTCATTAATGAACCATTAGAAAATAACTCTAATGTTCATACTTTGATCAAAGGTTTCCTGAATCCATCATTTGAAATTAGCTGGATGCTATTCCCTCTTACTAGGGCTGATCAATTCCTTGTTGACCTACTCACAACCTCCATATACAATCCACCATAACTAGTATCACCTCGTGCATGACTCAGTATCATGATTGATTGCAAACCAAAGTATGGATTCATATATATAAGGTACTATGGTAGTCTCAGGTCAAAGGACCACATGCACTACTCCCACTATAAGAATTATCTATTGACAAACAGATAAGGTTCCATTAGATATTCTCAATCTGGATCAATTCAGTGAACTCATTCTCTAATGAACACTCACATCCTAGTATTAGTGTCAAACACAAGTAACTGTGAGATCAGTCACCCTCATCACAAAGCATATATAGGATGTGCTGGTCTTGCCGGAAACATTGATCCCCAACTCAATGTCCCATCGATCAGGAATATTTTAGATTAGGGTTTTAAGGCTTTAGGTCTCACTGGTATGATCTCATCATAACCCTAGAACCATAGCCCTAATCTATGGGGTTCATCATAAAATCATAAAGACACAGCGTATGATGAAAATAATGCCTTTATTATAAAATGTCAATTCATTGATTTTGGGATCAAAATACAATATTTCAATTGGCTTTCAGGGCACAATCTTTCAATCTTCCACTTGCACTAAAGCCAATCGCCTTTAAATCTTAACCCCAAACAATCAAGGTGGCGATCAAACTCTCGCTGTGATAGAGCCTTAGTGAACGGGTCTGCTATGTTGTTCTTTGTTTCTACCCTTTTAAAGCAGACGTCTTGTCTTTCGACAATCTCTCGAACGAGATGGAAGCGTCTCAGAATGTGCTTTGATTTGTGATGAGCTCTTGGTTCCTTTGCTTGAGCAATAGCCCCCGTATTATCACAGTAAAGTGATACTGGACCTTCAATCTCAGGAACTACGCCCAACTGTGATATGAACTTCTTCATCCAGACAGCTTCCTTGGCAGCTTCACTAACAGCAATGTACTCTGCCTCAGTTGTTGAGTTAGCTACAGTTTGCTGTTTAGAACTTTTCCAGCTTACAGCTCCTCCATTAAGGTTAAAAACATACCCAGATATAGATTTGCTGTCATCTGGATCTGATTGAAAACTAGAATCTGAATAAGCTTCTAGTTTAAGATCAGATCCTCCGTATATTAGAAAAATATCCTTAGTTCTTCTTAAGTACTTAAGAATATTTTTCACAGCCTTCCAATGATCCTCTCCTGGATCAGCCTGAAACCTGCTGGCTATACCTAAGGCATATGCCACATCAGGCCTAGTACACAGCATAGCATACATAATAGACCCTACTGCCGAAGCATAAGGTATAGAATTCATTCTATTTCTTTCTTCAGGTGTCTTAGGAGACATCTTCTTAGAAAGATGTATGCCATGACCAATAGGTAAGTAACCTCTTTTACTTTCCTCCATGCTAAATCTTTTTAGCACTTGGTCAATGTACCTAGACTGGGATAAACCTAGCATCCTCCTAGATCTATCTCTATAGATCTTGATGCCTAGTATATAAGATGCTTCTCCCAAGACTTTCATGGAAAACTGTTTAGATAACCATACCTTGACCGATTGTAACATTGGGATATCATTCCCAATGAGTATGTCATCTACATACAGAACCAAGAAAACTATGGCACTCCCACTAGTCTTCTTGTACACACAAGGTTCATCCTCATTTTTGATAAAGTCAAATTCTTTGACTGTCTTATCAAATCGGATGTTCCAACTCCTAGATGCTTGCTTTAATCCATAAATAGATTTCTTTAGCCTACATACCTGATTAGGTTTAGTCTCCAAGACAAAACCTTCTGGCTGTGACATATAAACCTCTTCCTCAAGGAAACCATTGAGGAATGCAGTTTTCACATCCATTTGCCAGATTTCATAATCATGATATGCTGCTATAGCAAGCATGATCCGAATAGATTTGAGCATGGCAACAGGAGAAAATGTTTCATCATAATATATTCCCTGTTTTTGTCTGAAACCCTTAGCCACTAATCTGGCTTTATAAGTTTCAACTTGGCCATCTGCCCCAATCTTTTTCTTATAGACCCATTTGCATCCAATAGGGTTAACACTCTCTGGTGCATCAACCAAAGTCCAGACTTGGTTGACATACATGGAGTCCATTTCGGATCTCATGGCTTCCAGCCATTTGTCTGAGTCACTACTTATGACAGCATCCGTATATGTTAGAGGCTCATCATTATCAATGATTCGGGCTTCATTATTTTCAATAATGAACCCATACCTTTCAGGTGCATGTCGCACCCTATCAGACCTACGGATAGGAGTGGTGTGTTCAGGTTCTATACTAACTATGTTATGATTTTGTTGAGATGTATCTACTTGTTGAACTTCTTCAAGTTCAATATTTCTCCCACTGCCCTTTTGTAGGATGAACTCTTTCTCCATAAAAATGGCATGCCTACTGACTAAAACATTTTGTTCAGTAGGGTGGTAGAATAGATATCCTATACTATCTTTAGGATATCCAACAAATAGACACTTTTTTGCTCTAACATCAAGCTTATGTCCAAAATTTCTTTTGACATAGGCTGGACATCCCCATATCTTAAGGTGCTTAAGATTGGGTTTCTTTCCCTCCATAACTCATATGGAATGCTAGATACAGATTTGGATGGTACTCTATTTAAAAAATTAGCCGCTGTTTCCAAGGCATATCCCCAGAAAGAAATAGGTAAGTCTGTGAAGCACATCATGGACCGTACCATATCTAATAAAGTACGATTTCTCCTTTCAGCAACACCATTTAATTGTGGTGTGTAAGGAGGAGTCAATTCAGAGATGATTCCCTTTTGTTTAAGGTGATCAAGAAACTCGGTGGATAAGTATTCACCTCCTCTATCTGATCGAAGGATCATAATACTTTTCCCCGTTTGTTTCTCTACCATACTTTGATACTCTAAAAATTTTTCAAAAGCTTCGGACTTATGTTTCATTAGATACACAAATCCGTACCTTGAAAAATCATCAGTGAATGTGATGAAATATGAGTATCCACCCTTGGCCTGAGTTGTCATAGGTCCACATACATCAGTGTGTATGAGTCCTAATAACTCTGTTGTCCTTTCATTATGTCCACTAAATGGAGTGTTGGTCATTTTACCCATGAGACATGATTCACAAGATCCTAATGATTCATAGTCATCAGGATTAAGGAATTTTTCCTTGTATAACTTGTTAATCCTCTGCTCACTAATATGTCCAAGAGGATAGTGCCAAAGTAAAGTATTGTTTACTTCATCTCTTTTTCGTTTATTACTAACATGTAGTATATTGTCATCAGAAGATAAAGTTAAGAGACCATTGAAAAATATGCAATTAAATATTATTTCATTAGAAAAATTGATTGAGCAGCCACTGCTCATTACATTCATAATATATCCTTATTTAAGTAACAAGGGTACAGATATGATGTTTCTAATGATTCTAGGCATAAAATAATAATTTTTTAACTCTAAAATCTTCCCAGAAGGCAGCTTCAACATATAAGTCCCTACAGCTTCTGCTTGGATGGAATCTCCTCCAGCACCGTAGAGCTCGAAGTCGCCTTCCTTCAAAACTCTAATGTTCTGTAGTCCCTGCAATGATTTGCAGATATGATGACCACAAGCAGTATCCAATGCCCAAGAGTTTGAATTAGAAGAGTCTAATGAAAAAATTGCATGTATCTCATACATACCTTTTGGTGCATCACTAGCACCAGGCTTCACACTTGCAAGGTAAACCTTGCAGTTTCTTTTCCAGTGACCCGGCTTGCCACAATGAAAGCAAGTCATTTGTCCGGAGACCTTCTTTCCTTTCTTTTTCTTGATGCCCCCTTTTGGGTTCAACCTCCTCTTGGAACCCTTATTGCCTATTTTCTTCTTGTTTACACCATCCACAAGAAGAAGTGGAGCCTTATTTTTCTTTAAATGGCTCTCTGCTGTTTTTAACATATTCAACAGCTCAGGCAAGGAAGTGTTAAGTTTGTTCATATGATAATTAAGAACAAACTGTGAAAATGACTCTGGGAGTGACTGCAGGATTAAATCCTGATTCAACTCCCCATCCACAACAAAACCCAATTGACCCAATCGGGTGATTAGGTCAATAACCTTTAATACATGGTCTTGTACGGATGTACCTTCTGTCATCCTTGCACGGAATAACTGCTTAGATATTTCATATCTTGCAGTTCGACTATGTTCTCCATAAAGTTCTTTTAAATTGAGCAATATGGAGTTTGTGTCCATGCTTTCATGTTGCCTCTGTAACTCATTGGTCATAGAGGCAAGCATTATACACTTGACAGTAAGTGAGTCATTTTGCCACGTGTTATATGTGGTCTTATCCTCTTGCAAGGCATCTTCCCCTAATGGTTCCAAGGTTGGGGTATCAAGAATATAAGAAATTCTTTCTTGGCTGAGTACTATCTTCAGGTTTCTCAACCAATCAACATAGTTTGGTCCAGTCAATTTATTTGCATCAAGAATGCTACGGAGTGAGAGTGAAGAGGCCATTTAATCTACATTAACAAAGAGCATTACATAAGCAAACAATCAATGTTGACAAAACATAATTAAATTAGGACTTTAACTTAATTATGTCTCCCACTATTTTATCAAGCATTATAACCCTTCATGTGATGATCGAGAAAACCCTAATTGGTTCTCTTAGTGGGGTTGAGATCCTAATTCCTTACAAAAGACCTTGTGTGTACACAACAAATCTTATATAAGTTCAAAGGTAGGAAAACTCTTTCCAATTGTAATTCATACAATTCTCAACTTATCTTGGCCTCTAAAATATTAATAGCCTTGTGTGTACACAACAAACTATAATATTTTAGTTGAGTTAGACCCTTCATTGCTATATAGTCATGATATTAATTATAATATCCTTGTGTGTACACAACAAAGAATTATATTAAATCATACCATAAACATCAAATGTACCAAGCCAAAATTATGTTAGTCACCATTAAAAAAAAGGCCTTGTGTGTACACAACAAACCTAATATGGATCATAACATAATAATGACTTGGCATGAAGGAAGGTCATATGTAGTGAATATTACACTAAGCATATCAATCAATAATTAAGTTAATCATATCGGCCAGGTAAGTGGGAGAGTGGTGGGATTCCCCCCGTTGCTTTCCTTAGACACCAATAAGAATTGGCTAGGTCAGTCAACGGAACCAATTAAAAACCACGTCCTCATTACCGATCATGAACCACTTTTCCTAGACACCGAATGATAAACTAATCATATTGATTATTTTTGCTTTTGGTATATGACACTACAACTTAATATGTTTTTAAAGAGGGCTTTATTAAAATAAAGCACATTCTAGCAAATATGTGCCATAGTGTGCCATCATACTAGGACAACCAATTTACCACATAATGGATCCACCATTATGCCAGGGCAACCTTATTTCAGTATGATGACCAGAAGGCTAAACATATCTCTATACAAATTAAGGTTTAAGTGAAAACCTTAATTAGTGGCATACATCAAACATATATGCATAATTAACACAAATATGTGATTAGTGTGTCATCATACTAGGACAACCATTTACCACATAATGGATCCACCATTATGCCAGGGCAACCTTATTTTAGTATGATGACTAGATCTCTAAACATATCTCTACAACAATTAGGGTTTGAGTGAAAACCCTAATTGGTGACATTACATCAAACATATACTACATCTCATGTTACTTATATAAATATGCATCTAAAAATCAGCATATATATTTTAATCTTAATAAGGAGGCTTTGATACCACTGTAAGGTTCGATGGCAAGGCGGAAACATAGATTTCAAAATTTTTATCTTTATGAAATCTTCACCAAACCTTTAACCCAAGATCTCCTTAAAAGAATTAAAACATATAAGATGTATATATAAGATTTAATCTCAAATTAAAATACTAACCTATATCGCAAAAATCCAAACTCTGAATCTCCACCAGGTGCCCAAATGTTCACCCTCCAATGGTGATCCACACAGAAAAAGATGAAGACAACAATTTCTAGTTCTTGGCTCATCATCTTGAATTCTTTTTCAAGAATTCAATTCTTGGACTTTTAGGCTGAAATTTTCTTTCTTGAAAATTTCTTTTCTTCCTTCTTTCTCTTCTTGAATTTTTTTTCAAGAATTCCCTTTCTTGAATTCCTTTTCTTGAATTGAATTGGAAGAAAAATTAAGATAGGCAAAGTCTTAATTCAAGAAGGAAAAGAAGAAGAACAGATCCTTTCCTTTTTCTTTCCTTTACCGTTCAAGACCTTCTTCTTATTCTTGTTTTGGGTCAGAGTTTCGACAGAGGATACCTCTGTAAGGGAAACAATACCCAACAAGAACAAGGGGAAGGAGTATTCTGGAGAGGATGAAAAGGAATCAGATCTCTGAATTATGTTACGTGAAAACCCCCGAGAACCCAACCCTGTTTATAGATCTCAGAGGGGCGTCTTCTCAAAGCAACGTAACTCTCTGAAACCCCAGGAATCACGATCCCTCATTCCTCATGCATCCCCTCAACCAAAAATCATGATTCTCCGATTTAATTTTCGTTTTTCCAATGAGGAGGACTCTCGGAAAAACTTCAGGAAGAATCGTGACTTTTGGAGATGGATTTGCGACCGAAAAGCGACGGATCTTTTCCTTAATTTTTTCTCGCCATCAGATCCAGATCCAAGGGCGCTAGACAAGGATCTGAATCGCCCCTTTTTCAGATTTTTCTTCGATGTTATTTTCTTTCTCACGCGCATGAAGAGGAGTCCACGCGCGTGGACTCTTCTTCATAGCACGTGCATGTGAGAAAGAGAGTGGGCGGCTTGGAGAGAGGGTCTCAGTGAACTTAATTCACTTGGGTTCAGCCATGGGTTAGCCCAATGTCCTAAAAATTAAATTGGACCTTGATCTGGTTCAATTAGAACCCAATGAAGCCCAATTCGGAACCAAATTCGAATCTGATTCGAATAGAAATTTGGTCTGCAACACATGCTAGTGTGTTTATCCTGCAAACATGATTTAATTCCAAATTAAATCCTTCATCAATTTTCTTTTGTGTGTGACCCATTGGGTTCCACACCTAGCCAGCAGTAGGTCCGAGTGCTATTTGACTTAATTCGGTTAGATCTCAACTAAGCCGATTTAAGTCAACTCAAACTAGCTCGACTCGGTCAATTAGAATCTAATTCTAATTAACTGATTTGAATTACCATGACTCAATCATATACCTACAAGACAAGATTGACGTCTAGCAACGTATCATGTCTACCCGGAAGATGTGGAATTTTGGTGGAATTACCAAAATACCCTTCAGTGGTGAGTTACCGGGCAATTCATTCCTTTGATCAACTTGCATCCCGAATATGATTATGAATATGGATACTTGTCAAATCCAATTTCATATTCATCCCTAGCTCAATCTTTATAATGATGATTCATTAATGAACCATTAGAAAATAACTCTAATGTTCATACTTTGATCAAAGGTTTCCTGAATCCATCATTTGAAATTAGCTGGATGCTATTCCCTCTTACTAGGGCTGATCAATTCCTTGTTGACCTACTCACAACCTCCATATACAATCCACCATAACTAGTATCACCTCGTGCATGACTCAGTATCATGATTGATTGCAAACCAAAGTATGGATTCATATATATAAGGTACTATGGTAGTCTCAGGTCAAAGGACCACATGCACTACTCCCACTATAAGAATTATCTATTGACAAACAGATAAGGTTCCATTAGATATTCTCAATCTGGATCAATTCAGTGAACTCATTCTCTAATGAACACTCACATCCTAGTATTAGTGTCAAACACAAGTAACTGTGAGATCAGTCACCCTCATCACAAAGCATATATAGGATGTGCTGGTCTTGCCGGAAACATTGATCCCCAACTCAATGTCCCATCGATCAGGAATATTTTAGATTAGGGTTTTAAGGCTTTAGGTCTCACTGGTATGATCTCATCATAACCCTAGAACCATAGCCCTAATCTATGGGGTTCATCATAAAATCATAAAGACACAGCGTATGATGAAAATAATGCCTTTATTATAAAATGTCAATTCATTGATTTTGGGATCAAAATACAATATTTCAATTGGCTTTCAGGGCACAATCTTTCAATCTTCCACTTGCACTAAAGCCAATCGCCTTTAAATCTTAACCCCAAACAATCAAGGTGGCGATCAAACTCTCGCTGTGATAGAGCCTTAGTGAACGGGTCTGCTATGTTGTTCTTTGTTTCTACCCTTTTAAAGCAGACGTCTTGTCTTTCGACAATCTCTCGAACGAGATGGAAGCGTCTCAGAATGTGCTTTGATTTGTGATGAGCTCTTGGTTCCTTTGCTTGAGCAATAGCCCCCGTATTATCACAGTAAAGTGATACTGGACCTTCAATCTCAGGAACTACGCCCAACTGTGATATGAACTTCTTCATCCAGACAGCTTCCTTGGCAGCTTCACTAACAGCAATGTACTCTGCCTCAGTTGTTGAGTTAGCTACAGTTTGCTGTTTAGAACTTTTCCAGCTTACAGCTCCTCCATTAAGGTTAAAAACATACCCAGATATAGATTTGCTGTCATCTGGATCTGATTGAAAACTAGAATCTGAATAAGCTTCTAGTTTAAGATCAGATCCTCCGTATATTAGAAAAATATCCTTAGTTCTTCTTAAGTACTTAAGAATATTTTTCACAGCCTTCCAATGATCCTCTCCTGGATCAGCCTGAAACCTGCTGGCTATACCTAAGGCATATGCCACATCAGGCCTAGTACACAGCATAGCATACATAATAGACCCTACTGCCGAAGCATAAGGTATAGAATTCATTCTATTTCTTTCTTCAGGTGTCTTAGGAGACATCTTCTTAGAAAGATGTATGCCATGACCAATAGGTAAGTAACCTCTTTTACTTTCCTCCATGCTAAATCTTTTTAGCACTTGGTCAATGTACCTAGACTGGGATAAACCTAGCATCCTCCTAGATCTATCTCTATAGATCTTGATGCCTAGTATATAAGATGCTTCTCCCAATTCTTTCATGGAAAACTGTTTAGATAACCATACCTTGACCGATTGTAACATTGGGATATCATTCCCAATGAGGAGTATGTCATCTACATACAGAACCAAGAAAACTATGGCACTCCCACTAGTCTTCTTGTACACACAAGGTTCATCCTCATTTTTGATAAAGTCAAATTCTTTGACTGTCTTATCAAATCGGATGTTCCAACTCCTAGATGCTTGCTTTAATCCATAAATAGATTTCTTTAGCCTACATACCTGATTAGGTTTAGTCTCCAAGACAAAACCTTCTGGCTGTGACATATAAACCTCTTCCTCAAGGAAACCATTGAGGAATGCAGTTTTCACATCCATCTGCCAGATTTCATAATTATGATATGCTGCTATAGCAAGCATGATCCGAATAGATTTGAGCATGGCAACAGGAGAAAATGTTTCATCATAATCTATTCCCTGTTTTTGTCTGAAACCCTTAGCCACTAATCTGGCTTTATAAGTTTCAACTTGGCCATCTGCCCCAATCTTTTTCTTATAGACCCATTTGCATCCAATAGGGCTAACACTCTCTGGTGCATCAACCAAAGTCCAGACTTGGTTGACATACATGGAATCCATTTCGGATCTCATGGCTTCCAGCCATTTGTCTGAGTCACTACTTATGACAGCATCCGTATATGTTAGAGGCTCATCATTATCAATGATTCGGGCTTCATTATTTTCAATAATGAACCCATACCTTTCAGGTGCATGTTGCACCCTATCAGACCTACGGATAGGAGTGGTGTGTTCAGGTTCTATACTAAATATGTTATGATTTTGTTGAGATGTATCTACTTGTTGAACTTCTTCAAGTTCAATATTTCTCCCACTGCCCTTTTGTAGGATGAACTCTTTCTCCATAAAAATGGCATGCCTACTGACTAAAACCTTTTGTTCAGTAGGGTGGTAGAATAGATATCCTATACTATCTTTAGGATATCCAACAAATAGACACTTTTCTGCTCTAACATCAAGCTTATGTCCGAAATTTCTTTTGACATAGGCTGGACAACCCCATATCTTAAGGTGCTTAAGATTGGGTTTCTTTCCCCTCCATAACTCATATGGAATTCTAGATACAGATTTGGATGGTACTCTATTTAAAAAATTAGCCGCTATTTCCAAGGCATATCGCTAGAAAGAAATAGGTAAGTCTGTGAAGCACATCATGGACCGTACCATATCAAATAAAGTACGATTTCTCCTTTCAGCAACACCATTTAATTATGGTGTGTAAGGAGGAGTCAATTCAGAGATGATTCCCTTTTGTTTAAGATGATTAAGAAACTCGGTGGATAAGTATTCACCTCCTCTATCTGATCGAAGGATCTTAATACTTTTCCCCGTTTGTTTCTCTACCATACTTTGATACTCTAAAAATTTTTCAAAAGCTTCGGACTTATGTTTCATTAGATACACAAATCCGTACCTTAAAAAATCATCAGTGAATGTGATGAAATATGAGTATCCACCCTTGGCCTGAGTTGTCATAGGTCCACATACATCAGTGTGTATGAGTCCTAATAACTCTGTTGTCCTTTCATTATGTCCACTAAATGGAGTGTTGGTCATTTTACCCATGAGACATGATTCACAAGATCCTAATGATTCATAGTCATAAGGATTAAGGAATTTTTCCTTGTATAACTTGTTAATCCTCTGCTCACTAATATGTCCAAGACGACAGTGCCAAAGTAAAGTATTGTTTACTTCATCTCTTTTTCGTTTATTACTAATATGTAGTATATTGTCATCAGAAGATAAAGTTAAGAGACCATTGCAAAATATGCCATTAAATATTATTTCATTAGAAAAACTGATTGAGCAGCCACTGCTCATTACATTCATAATATATCCTTGTTTAAGTAACAAGGGTACAGATATGATGTTTCTAATGATTCTAGGCATAAAATAATAATTTTTTAACACTAAAATCTTCCCAGAAGGCAGCTTCAACATATAAGTCCCTACAGCTTCTGCTTGGATGGAATCTCCTCCAGCACTGTAGAGCTCGAAGTCGGCTTCCTTCAAAACTCTAATGTTCTGTAGTCCCTGCAATGATTTGTAGATATGATGACCACAAGCAGTATCTAATACCCAAGAGTTTGAAATAGAAGAGTCTAATGACAAAATTGCATGTATCTCATACATACCTTTTGGGGCATCACTAGCACCAGGCTTCACACTTGCAAGGTAAACCTTGCAGTTTCTTTTCCAGTGACCCGGCTTGCCACAATGAAAGCAGGTCATTTGTCCGGAGACCTTCTTTCCTTTCTTTTTCTTGATGCCCCTTTTGGGTTCAACCTCCTCTTGGAATCCTTTTTGCCTATTTTCTTCTTGTTTACACCATCCACAAGAAGAAGTGGAACCTTATTTTTCTTTAAATGGCTATTTGCTGTTTTTAACATATTCAACAGCTCAGGCAAGGAAGTGTTAAGTTTGTTCATTTGATAATTAAGAACAAACTGTGAAAATGACTCTGGGAGTGACTGCAGGATTAAATCCTGATTCAACTCCCTATCCATAACAAAACCCAATTGACCCAATCGGGTGATTAGGTCAATAACCTTTAATACATGGTCTTGTACGGATGTACCTTCTGTCATCCTTGCACGGAATAACTGCTTAGATATTTCATATCTTGCAGTTCGACTATGTTCTCCATAAAGTTCTTTTAAATTGAGCAATATGGAGTTTGTGTCCATGCTTTCATGTTGCCTCTGTAACTCATTGGTCAAAGCATTATACACTTGACAGTAAGTGAGTCATTTTGCCACGTGTTATATGTGGTCTTATCCTCTTGCGAGGCATCTTCCCCTAATGGTTCCAAGGTTGGGGTTGAAGGGAGTTTTTTTTTTTTTTTTTTTTCTTTTTGTGTGCCTACACTAAGCAGAGGATAGGAACAGGTAGATGTTATAAAACAATTTCAATTAATCGCGGAGAAACCTGTCCCAAAACCAGGATCAAAAATTATATTTGCATAGAAAACATAAAGATGCATGGAATATATTTTTTTCATAATTTTTGGACATGTATAAATGCAAATAAAAATTAAGTTGAACTTATTCCAAGCTGGAATAAGGGAGGAATAGGGTGGAATAGCTATGAGGAATAGGGTGGAATAGCTATTCCCGCTATTCCACCCTTCTTCAACCTCGGTCCAGAGATTGCTTACCGTGGAGCAAGGTTCAGATGCCGACTGCGGCGCGCACAGGTCTCCAAACCCCGAGCTCCTAGGTCCGCTGGAATCCTTGCTTGACCGGCTACAAGGTGATGAAATCGGATCTCCAGGTCTCCGGCATTTTCCACTTCGAATCGGGGCTCCAAAAGTCATCCACGGCCACGGTTGCAGCAGGGGGATTTGAAGATCACACTTTGATTACCTTGCATTGGAGCGATGACTTGCTCCCAGGATCTCAGGCGAAATCCCTCTAGAGGAGATACACGGCGTGGGAACTTCTGATCGGAGCTCCGGTGTCGCTAGCCGCCGGATCCCAAGGTTTCACGAATTTTGGAAAGATGGAGGAAGCTCTCAAAAAACCCCACGAAAGAGAGGAAGAAGGGGGTATAAAAATCATCTCTGGATGCCAACCGAAGGGGAGAGCAAGGGTCTTCAGTTTGGTGCGAAGGGGTGGTGGGATTTAATCGAAATAAATCAAAACAGCAGACGCCCTGTTTCGGTTTCAGAAACTCAAACGTCTCAGGCGAGAAGACGACGGTTCAAAAGGTGAACCGGCAAATGACCAAAAAGCCCTTCGGTCCAAGGGCAAAGCAGGGTCTATTTGGTTCAGGCCAAAACCCAGTCAAACGAAGTCCAAATCGAACGAAACTGGACTCAAAACGAAGCTAAGAATGAACCCTAACTTTCTACAGTCCAACCTCACTGATTTGAGTTGAAATCGATTTGGAACCGACTAAAACAAAAATCAACTGGACTTAGAAACATTCATCAAACCATTTGATGGACATGGGTTCAATCCTAGTCAGCCAGGAACATATTCCTGGTTGATCCAGAGAAGACCTGATCAACCCAAGACCGGGTCAATCAGAAGAAAATGCAACCAAAAATCGTGACAAAACACCGAAACGATTCCCAATCGAATCGGTTCCTGATCAGATAGAAATTCTCTGTGGCGTGTGACCTCATAGGTTCGAACCTAAACGGTAGTACTGGGACACTTCCAGTACCAGAACAAGATACCACCTAGCAATGGGTCTCGGCGTCCGGATAGGTCGAAGATGCGGGAGCATTCCATCGAACCTCTGGCATATGGTTAGCGCATAATTTATCCCTTTGACCTCCAATGCTCAGGATGACCTAGGGTTGAACTGCCAACCCCAGCTATGTCAATCCACTACGTGTCTCAATCTCGCATGTCCAGTGACTCTTCACTGGGACCACCCCGGCCGAGGATTTGCTAAATTGAGACACTGCGAGACATTCAATCCAAATCATTTGGACAGGTCAATTCCATCTTGGTCCACTACTGCTCCACAAGTACTTGCCTATACCCAGAAACCTTTCGTCACCGGATTAAAAATCCGGGTAGTCCGGCACCAAAGCACAGGGAGTTGCTTGCAAGCTACCATAGTTGCCTCAGGTCAGAGGGACACTTATGCCCATATCCATTCGCGAGCGATCCTTAGGCAGATAAGGTGCTACGCGGAGTCACGTCTAATGAGATATCAAATATCCCACTTGCAGATCACATCAGTGTCACCACACTCCTTTGGTCAAGAGGACAACCAAACAATGCGAACTACAACAGCCTATGCTTGATATGTTGCTATCCAGGTACAACATATCATTTGGCTGAGAACCCTGTTTAAGGACCACTCGATATATCCTCTCTATATCGATGTAATAGTAGTCCTAAGGATATCATCACTAAAGAATTCATTATAGGAAGATGTAAAGTGATGAGAAGCCAGAATAACTTTTATTCATTATAAAAATTACATAACAATTAGCTCAACCATCTACAACCTAGATGATTGGCTTTGGGATACAATTCCCAACAAACTCCCACTTAGACTAAAGCCAATCAGAACAGTATCGAATACCCATCTTCCATTTGTAACTGTCGAATTCTTTAATTCCGATGGCTTTGGTAAAGGGGTCGGCCGGATTTTACTTTCCATCGATCTTCTGAAGGTCGATGTCACCTCGTTCCACGATCTCTCGTACAAGGTGAAAGCGCCGCAGAATATGCTTGGTGCGTTGATGTGCCTTCGGTTCTTTGGCTTGAGCAATCGCCCCTGTGCTATCACAATGCAGAGGAATAGAATGCTCCAGGGAAGGTGCCACTCCCAGCTCGCCTATGAACTTCCACAACCAGACAGCCTCTTTTGCTGCATCAGATGCGGCAATATACTCTGCTTCACAAACCGAGTCTGCAACAGTATGCTGCTTGGAACTTTTCCAGCAGATAGCTCCACCATTCAGGATAAAAACAAATCCTGACACACTCTTGCTGTCATCATGATCTGACATAAAACTGGAGTCAGTATACCCCTCTAGTTTTAGGTCAGAATCTCCATAGAGTAGCCATTGATCTTTAGTATTTCGCAAATACTTAAGGATGGTCTTTACCACCTTCCAATGTGCTTCTCCTGGGTTAGATTGGTATCTACTCACTACCCCTAGTGAGTATGCCACATCGGGTCTAGTACACAACATAGCATACATAATAGAACCCACTGCCGAAGCATATGGTATTCTACTCATACGCTCTCTTTCCTCAGGGGTTGTCGCACAATCCTTTTTGGAAAGAGTGATTCCATGGCCTATCGGGAGATAGCCTTTCTTGGAATTTTTCATGCTAAACCTTTTTAACACGGTGTCGATGTATGTCGACTGGGACAATCCCAGAAGCCTCTTTGATCTATCTCTATAGATTTTCATACCTAATATGAATGAGGCTTCTCCCATATCCTTCATGGAGAATTGTGATGAAAGCCAAACTTTTATTCCCTGTAATGCAGGAACGTCATTCCCGATTAAGAGAATATCGTCCACATACAATACAAGAAATACAACTACAGAACCATTGGCCCATTTATATATGCAAGGTTCTTCTCCGTTCCTAACGAAGCCATACGATTTGATACACTTATCAAACCGCATGTTCCAACTTCGAGATGCTTGCTTTAGCCCATATATAGACTTCTGAAGTCTACACACTTTTGACTCGTCTATGGAAGTGAACCCTTCAGGTTGTGTCATATATACTTCCTCCTCCAGCTCTCCATTTAGGAAGGCTGTTCGGACATCCATTTGCCAGATCTCATAGTCAAAATGTGCAGCTAAAGCTAGCATAATCCGAATGGATTTCAGCATTGCCACAGGAGAAAATGTCTCGTCATAGTCAATACCATAACGTTGACGATACCCCTTGGCAACCAGACGGGCTTTATAGGTCTCTACCTTCCCGTCTGCGCCTCTTTTCCTTTTGAAGATCCATTTGCACCCAATGGGTTTTATCCCTTCAGGTGCATCAACCAATGTCCATACATGGTTGATTTCCATGGACTCCATTTCGGATTTCATGGCTCCAAGCCATAACTCAGAATCAGACCTTTGCATTGCATCCATATAGGTGATCGGATCCTCGTTGTTCTCATCGAGTTCAACAGGATCGCCATCCTGGATTAGATATCCAAAATATCTATCCGGTGGACGCGATACTCTATCGGATCTCCTTAATGATTGCACAATAGGCTCAGGATTTGATCTTACCAAATCAGGTTCAATACCACCCAGTGTGTGCCCAGGTTCTTCTACTTGTAGAACTTCATCAAGTTCTATCTTAGAAGCTACAGTTCCTTCAATAAGGAACTCCTTTTCTAAAAAGATAGCTCTAAGTCTGACGAACACCTTTTGTTCATCAGGCAAGTAAAAGTAGTATCCTTTGGATTCTTTTGGATAACCAACAAAAAAACATTTTTCAGACCTTGGCCCTAGTTTATCTGTTTCCAAATGCATGACATAAGCCGGACACCCCCAGACACGAAAACATGAAAGGGTTGGCTTACATCCTGTCCATATTTCATATGGAGTTTTGTCAACGGATTTACTAGGAACATTATTAAGAAGTTGACATGCAGTCTCCAATGCATATCCCCAGAAAAACATAGGCAAAGTAGCAAACACCATCATAGATTGGACCATGTCCAACAAGGTCCGATTTCTCCTTTCAGACACTCCATTTAACTGAGGTGTCATAGGAGGAGTCCATTGAGAGAGAATCCCATTCTCCTCAAGATATGTCAAAAACTCATCTGAAAGGTATTCACCACCTCGATCTGATCGAAGTATTTTGATTTCCTTTCTGGTTTGTTTTTCAACTTCATTACGATATCGTTTGAACATTTCAAACGAATCAGACTTATGTCTCATGAGGTAGACATAACCAAACCTCGAAAGGTCGTCTGTAAAAGTAATGAAATATCTAAAACCTCCTCTAGCACAGATAGACATAGGTCCACATACATCAGTATGTACAAGACCTAGGATATCTGAGGCTCGCTCACCTTTTCCTTTAAAAGGTGATTTGGTCATCTTTCCAATAAGACAAGATTCACAAGTTGGCAGTGATTCACAATCACTGACATCTAGGAGGCCATCTCCTATTAACTTGTTAATCCTATTTTTATTGATGTGACCTAGCCTACAGTGCCAAAGATAGGCTTCATTGACATCATCTATTCTAGGGCGTTTACTAGAACTTGTACTCATTACAATAACAGGCTGTGATAGTAAATATATGCCATTAACTAAGCTTCCATTCATGATAGTCTTACCATTCAAAATGGTAGAACAAACATTTTTCTTTATTGAAAATTCAAAATTTTCATTGGCCAGAAGGCCTACAGAAATAACATTAAGCATGAAAGAAGGACTATAATGACAGTCACTTAGAGTGACATTACAAGACTCATAAGACAACTCCAGAACACCCAATGCCAGAACTGGAACAGCATTTCCATTCCCTACGTTCAGGTACTTCTCGCCATCTTCGAATCTTCTACTAACTCGAAGTCCCTGTAAAGAATTACAGATATGAATAGGACTTCCGGTATCTAATACCCAGCTAGTAGTATCACAAAGAGTAAAGTTAGGATATATCATATATATACCTGGTGCAGCAACAGCTTGCTGCTTCTTCTTCTTCGGCCTGTTCGGGTCAAGTGAAGCGATGTAAAGAGGACAATTCCTCTTCCAATGACCCTGCTTCTTGCAAAAGAAGCACTCTGCCTTGCTCTGGTCTAACTTCTTCTTGGTCTGACTTGGACCAGGAGCAGACTGTACCTTCTTGCTCTTCTTCTTCTTCTTTTTCTTAAAGGGTCGAGGAGCACCTGCCGAGGAACCTCCTACATAATTCACCAGCCCTTTGTTGAGCTGGTGGTCCTTTTCATAGGCTTGCAGTAAACCTAACATCTCATGATAGTTTACTACCGGCCTATTCAATCTCCAGTGATCGAGAAAGGACACGTAGGAGGGAGGCAGGGAGTTCAGGATCGCATCTTTCCCCAACTGTTCATGAAGGGGACAGCCGAGCTTGCCGAGGCGCTCGAACAACTCGATCATGTTCATAACATGATCAGTCACAGAAGCACCTTCACGCATACGCGTGTTATAGATGGCGCTGGAGATACGGTATCTCTCAGCGTCATCAGGAGTGCCAAAAGACTCCTTCAACCTTTGAAGGATATCCTCAGGCTGGGCCTCCTCAAACCTGCAACTGAACTCATCGTTCATCGCAGCCAGCATAATACATTGGACAGTGGTCCGATCAGAGATCCACTTCTGGTAAGTGTCTCTAACCGGTCCCCGAGTATTGGCAGCGGGAACAACAGGTGCCTGATCCGTCAGAACGTACAAGATCCGTTCATGCTCAAGGACTATCCTCAATCTTCGATACCAGCTATCGAAGTTGGGTCCAGTCAGTTTTTCATTGTCCAATAATGGACGGAGCGACAGACTGGTGGACATCTAAAAGAAAAATATGACCAAAATTAGTTTATGTAATTTTCAAAACCCCAAAGACTTGGACTTTAGTCAAAAAGGTTCTCCCACTAACTTTTCAGAATAGGAGCCTCTACCTCCAATTCCGTGAAGTCAAAATTCAAAGTGGGTACTAGAATCCAATAGACCACGTACAAGCCCGTCTAGGGTACGGCTCACCCATACGTGTCTAAAGGTAGGTTCTTTTAACCAATTGCTACCCTTAGCAATTTCTAGTAATCTATTTTGCCCCAAGATGCACTGTAAACGACCTAGGGGCCTCCTATTACAGGCTCTTGGTTAGGTCCAACCATTAACATGCCGAATTGAGTGTTTCCAACCAACAAATGACCAAGCCCGTCTAGGGTACGGCTCACCTGATCACTGTTGAGAAGGTCACACTCAACCTTCATATTAGGGAGAGTAATCCCAATAGCGTGATATACACCCGTTCTATGGAACTGCCGATGCATACCCAACTAATGGACATATTACAAACCCACTTAATGGGAGGCAAAGACTTTGTTAACTCCTTAACTAGGCCCTTTTAAGGACCTAATAATTTAGAGGATTTTAAAATTTATGACATATAAAAAAAATTCATGAACCTTGATCCATAAACTCCCACTAAATCTTAGAAGGGTTTATGGTTAGGTTCATGGGCACCTAAATCAGTCAGACTGATAACCTTAAATGGCATGGGTTGATCTAACTCAATAATCTTTTCTAAATCAAATCAGGTTAGCCAATTTGGCCAGGTAAGTGCGGTCGAGGCATGAGTTACGGCATTAACCACTTTCCTTAGACACCAATTACAAGAACTGGCCAGGAAAGGGTACCCTCAAAGCCAAGGACCATAAGGCTGCTTACCTTAGACACCAAATTGGTTTACCGTCATCAATTAGATTAGAAAAATTGAGTTTGGTTAGCCACTGAGCCAGATTAGATCCATTTAGATGAATGGCTCAAGCTTCTAACTAATTAGAAACTAGGAAAAGATAATCCTTAATCAACTTTTGATTAAAATTATTTTTAGAGTTCATTCAACTAAACCTAGGTCTAGCCCAATTAGGATCTAATCCAAGCCCAACCATTAACCCATTTGGCTTATCAAATGACTTAAGGTTTTATAAACCCTAATATGCATTTATCATTTAAATATTTCAAATAATTCATAATTATAAGAAATCAAGCCAATTATTTAACTAAAACAATTTTAATTAAATCTTGTAAAACTCCTTTTACAATTAATTCTTATTTACATTTAACATATCAAAAAATAAAAATAATACATGCCATCATTAATTCTTAATTAAAAAAAATTTAGTTAAAAATTAAATAATTCAACTAATTACCAAATTAGTTAATTAAACAATTTTAATTAACTAAAAACATGCAAATATAATTTTAAATTGAACCTGGGCTCTGATACCATTTGAAGGGAGTTTTTTTTTTTTTTTTTTTTTTTTTTTTTGTGTGTGCCTACACTAAGCAGAGGATAGGAACAGGTAGATGTTATAAAACAATTTCAAATAATCACGAAAAAACCTGTCCCAAAACCAGGATCAAAAATTATATTTGCATAGAAAACATAAAGATGCATGGCATATATTTTTTTCATAATTCTTGGACATGTATAAATGCAAATAAAAATTAAATTGAACTTATTCCAGGCTGGAATAAGGGAGGAATAGGATGGAATAGCTATGAGGAATAGAGTGGAATAGCTATTCCCGCTATTCCACCCTTCTTCAACCTCGGTCCAGAGATTGCTTACCGTGGAGCAAGGTTCAGACTTCGACTGCGGCGTGCACAGGTCTCCAAACCCCGAGCTCCTAGGTCCGCTGGAATCCTTGCTTGACCGGCTACAAGGTGATGAAATCGGATCTCCAGGTCTCCGGCGTTTTCCACTTCGAATCGGGGCTCCAAAAGTCGTCCACAGCCACGGTTGCAGCAGGGGGATTTGAAGATCACACTTTGATTACCTTGCACTGGAGCGATGACTTGCTCCCAGGATCTCAGGCGAAATCCCTCTAGAGGGGATACACGCCGTGGGAACTTCTGATCGGAGCTCCGGCGTCGCTAGCCGCCGGATCCCAAGGTTTCACGGATTTTGGAAAGATGGAGGAAGCTCTCAAAAAACCCCACGAAAGAGAGGAAGAAGGGGGTATAAAAATCATCTCTGGATGCCAACCGAAGGGGAGAGCAAGGGTCTTCAGTTTGGTGCGAAGGGGTGGTGGGATTTAATCAGAATAAATCAAAACAGCAGACGCCCTGTTTCGGTTTCAGAAACTCAAACGTCTCAGGCGAGAAGACGACGGTTCAAAAGGTGAACCGGCAAATGACCAAAAAGCCCTTCGGTCCAAGGGCAAAGCAGGGTCTATTTGGTTCAGGCCAAAACCCAGTCAAACGAAGTCCAAATCGAACGAAACTGGACTCAAAACGAAGCTAAGAATGAACCCTAACTTTCTACAGTCCAACCTCACTGATTTGAGTTGAAATCGATTTGGAACCGACTAAAACAAAAATCAACTGGACTTAGAAACATTCATCAAACCATTTGATGGACATGGGTTCAATCCTAGTCAGCCAGGAACATATTCCTGTTTGATCCAGAGAAGACCTGATCAACCCAAGACCGGGTCAATCAGAAGAAAACGCAACCAAAAACCATGACAAAACACCGAAATGATTCCCAATCGAATCGGTTCCTGATCAGATAGAAATCCTCTGTGGCGTGTGACCTCATAGGTTCGAACCTAAACGGTAGTACTGGGACACTTCCAGTACCAGAACAAGATACCACCTAGCAATGGGTCTCGGCGTCCGGATAGGTCGAAGATGTGGGAGCATTCCATCGAACCTCTGGCATATGGTTAGCGCATAATTTATCCCTTTGACCTCCAATGCTCAGGATGACCTAGGGTTGAACTGCCAACCCCAGCTATGTCAATCCACTACGTGTCTCAATCTCGCATGTCCAGTGACTCTTCACTGGGACCACCCCGGCCGAGGATTTGCTAAATTGAGACACTGCGAGACATTCAATCCAAATCATTTGGACAGGTCAATTCCATCTTGGTCCACTACTGCTCCACAAGTACTTGCCTGTACCCAGAAACCTTTCGTCACCGGATTAAAAATCCGGGTAGTCCGGCACCAAAGCATAGGGAGTTGCTTGCAAGCTACCATAGTGACCTCAGGTCAGAGGGACACTTATGCCCATATCCATTCGCGAGCGATCCTTAGGCAGATAAGGTGCTACGCGGAGTCACGTCTAATGAGATATCAAATATCCCACTTGCAGATCACATCAGTGTCACCACACTCCTTTGGTCAAGAGGACAACCAAACAATGCGAACTACAACAGCCTATGCTTGATATGTTGCTATCCAGGTACAACATATCATTTGGCTGAGAACCCTGTTTAAGGACCACTCGATATATCCTCTCTATATCGATGTAATAGTAGTCCTAAGGATATCATCACTAAAGAATTCATTATAGGAAGATGTAAAGTGATGAGAAGCCAGAATAACTTTTATTCATTATAAAAATTACATAACAATTAGCTCAACCATCTACAACCTAGATGATTGGCTTTGGGATACAATTCCCAACAAACTCCCACTTAGACTAAAGCCAATCAGAACAGTATCGAATACCCATCTTCCATTTGTAACTGTCGAATTCTTTAATTCCGATGGCTTTGGTAAAGGGGTCGGCCGGATTTTCCTTTCCATCGATCTTCTGAAGGTCGATGTCACCTCGTTCCACGATCTCTCGTACAAGGTGAAAGCGCCGCAGAATATGCTTGGTGCGTTGATGTGCCTTCGGTTCTTTGGCTTGAGCAATCGCCCCTGTGCTATCACAATGCAGAGGAATAGAATGCTCCAGGGAAGGTGCCACTCCCAGCTCGCCTATGAACTTCCGCAACCAGACAGCCTCTTTTGCTGCATCAGATGCGGCAATATACTCTGCTTCACAAACCGAGTCTGCAACAGTATGCTGCTTGGAACTTTTCCAGCAGATAGCTCCACCATTCAGGATAAAAACAAATCCTGACACACTCTTGCTGTCATCATGATCTGACATAAAACTGGAGTCAGTATACCCCTCTAGTTTTAGGTCAGAATCTCCATAGAGTAGCCATTGATCTTTAGTATTTCGCAAATACTTAAGGATGGTCTTTACCACCTTCCAATGTGCTTCTCCTGGGTTAGATTGGTATCTACTCACTACCCCTAGTGAGTATGCCACATCGGGTCTAGTACACAACATAGCATACATAATAGAACCCACTGCCGAAGCATATGGTATTCTACTCATACGCTCTCTTTCCTCAGGGGTTGTCGCACAATCCTTTTTGGAAAGAGTGATTCCATGGCCTATCGGGAGATAGCCTTTCTTGGAATTTTTCATGCTAAACCTTTTTAACACGGTGTCGATGTATGTCGACTGGGACAATCCCAGAAGCCTCTTTGATCTATCTCTATAGATTTTCATACCTAATATGAATGAGGCTTCTCCCATATCCTTCATGGAGAATTGTGATGAAAGCCAAACTTTTATTCCCTGTAATGCAGGAACGTCATTCCCGATTAAGAGAATATCGTCCACATACAATACAAGAAATACAACTACAGAACCATTGGCCCATTTATATATGCAAGGTTCTTCTCCGTTCCTAACGAAGCCATACGATTTGATACACTTATCAAACCGCATGTTCCAACTTCGAGATGCTTGCTTTAGCCCATATATAGACTTCTGAAGTCTACACACTTTTGACTCGTCTATGGAAGTGAACCCTTCAGGTTGTGTCATATATACTTCCTCCTCCAGCTCTCCATTTAGGAAGGCTGTTCGGACATCCATTTGCCAGATCTCATAGTCAAAATGTGCAGCTAAAGCTAGCATAATCCGAATGGATTTCAGCATTGCCACAGGAGAAAATGTCTCGTCATAGTCAATACCATAACGTTGACGATACCCCTTGGCAACCAGACGGGCTTTATAGGTCTCTACCTTCCCGTCTGCGCCTCTTTTCCTTTTGAAGATCCATTTGCACCCAATGGGTTTTATCCCTTCAGGTGCATTAACCAATGTCCATACATGGTTGATTTCCATGGACTCCATTTCGGATTTCATGGCTCCAAGCCATAACTCAGAATCAGACCTTTGCATTGCATCCATATAGGTGATCGGATCCTCGTTGTTCTCATCGAGTTCAACAGGATCGCCATCCTGGATTAGATATCCAAAATATCTATCCGGTGGACGCGATACTCTATCGGATCTCCTTAATGATTGCACAATAGGCTCAGGATTTGATCTTACCAAATCAGGTTCAATACCACCCAGTGTGTGCCCAGGTTCTTCTACTTGTAGAACTTCATCAAGTTCTATCTTAGAAGCTACAGTTCCTTCAATAAGGAACTCCTTTTCTAAAAAGATAGCTCTAAGTCTGACGAACACCTTTTGTTCATCAGGCAAGTAAAAGTAGTATCCTTTGGATTCTTTTGGATAACCAACAAAAAAACATTTTTCAGACCTTGGCCCTAGTTTATCTGTTTCCAAACGCATGACATAAGCCGGACACCCCCAGACACGAAAACGTGAAAGGGTTGGCTTACATCCTGTCCATATTTCATATGGAGTTTTGTCAACGGATTTACTAGGAACATTATTAAGAAGTTGACATGCAGTCTCCAATGCATATCCCCAGAAAAACATAGGCAAAGTAGCAAACACCATCATAGATCGGACCATGTCCAACAAGGTCCGATTTCTCTTTTCAGACACTCCATTTAACTGAGGTGTCATAGGAGGAGTCCATTGAGAGAGAATCCCATTCTCCTCAAGATATGTCAAAAACTCATCTGAAAGGTATTCACCACCTCGATCTGATCGAAGTATTTTGATTTCCTTTCTGGTTTGTTTTTCAACTTCATTACGATATCGTTTGAACATTTCAAACGAATCAGACTTATGTCTCATGAGGTAGACATAACCAAACCTCGAAAGGTCGTCTGTAAAAGTAATGAAATATCTAAAACCTCCTCTAGCACAGATAGACATAGGTCCACATACATCAGTATGTACAAGACCTAGGATATCTGAGGCTCGCTCACCTTTTCCTTTAAAAGGTGATTTGGTCATCTTTCCAATAAGACAAGATTCAGAAGTTGGCAGTGATTCACAATCACTGACATCTAGGAGGCCATCTCCTATTAACTTGTTAATCCTATTTTTATTGATGTGACCTAGCCTACAGTGCCAAAGATAGGCTTCATTGACATCATCTATTCTAGGGCGTTTACTAGAACTTGTACTCATTACAATAACAGGCTGTGATAGTAAATATATGCCATTAACTAAGCTTCCATTCATTATAGTCTTACCATTCAAAATGGTAGAACAAATGTTTTTCTTTATTGAAAATTCAAAATTTTCATTGGCCAGAAGGCCTACAGAAATAACATTAAGCATGAAAGAAGGACTATAATGACAGTCACTTAGAGTGACATTACAAGACTCATAAGACAACTCCAGAACACCCAACGCCAGAACTGGAACAGCATTTCCATTCCCTACGTTCAGGTACTTCTCGCCATCTTCGAATCTTCTACTAACTCGAAGTCCCTGTAAAGAATTACAGATATGAATAGGACTTCCGGTATCTAATACCCAGCTAGTAGTATCACAAACAGTAAAGTTAGGATATATCATATATATACCTGGTGCAGCAACAGCTTGCTGCTTCTTCTTCTTCGGCCTGTTCGGGTCAAGTGAAGCGATGTAAAGAGGACAATTCCTCTTCCAATGACCCTGCTTCTTGCAAAAGAAGCACTCTGCCTTGCTCTGGTCTAACTTCTTCTTGGTCTGACTTGGACCAGGAGCAGACTGTACCTTCTTGCTCTTCTTCTTCTTCTTTTTCTTAAAGGGTCGAGGAGCACCTGCCGAGGAACCTCCTACATAATTCACCAGCCCTTTGTTGAGCTGGTGGTCCTTTTCATAGGCTTGCAGTAAACCTAACATCTCATGATAGTTTACTACCGGCCTATTCAATCTCCAGTGATCGAGAAAGGACACGTAGGAGGGAGGCAGGGAGTTCAGGATCGCATCTTTCCCCAACTGTTCATGAAGGGGACAGCCGAGCTTGCCGAGGCGCTCGAACAACTCGATCATGTTCATAACATGATCAGTCACAGAAGCACCTTCACGCATACGCGTGTTATAGATGGCGCTGGAGATACGGTATCTCTCAGCGTCATCAGGAGTGCCAAAAGACTCCTTCAACCTTTGAAGGATATCCTCAGGCTGGGCCTCCTCAAACCTGCGACTGAACTCATCGTTCATCGCAGCCAGCATAATACATCGGACAGTGGTCCGATCAGAGATCCACTTCTGGTAAGTGTCTCTAACCGGTCCCCGAGTATTGGCAGCGGGAACAACAGGTGCCTGATCCGTCAGAACGTACAAGATCCGTTCATGCTCAAGGACTATCCTCAATCTTCGATACCAGCTATCGAAGTTGGGTCCAGTCAATTTTTCATTGTCCAATAATGGACGGAGCGACAGACTGGTGGACATCTGAAAGAAAAATATGACCAAAATTAGTTTATGTAATTTTCAAAACCCTAAAGACTTGGACTTTAGTCAAAAAGGTTCTCCCACTAACTTTTCAGAATAGGAGCCTCTACCTCCAATTCCGTGAAGTCAAAATTCAAAGTGGGTACTAGAATCCAATAGACCACGTACAAGCCCGTCTAGGGTACGGCTCACCCATACGTGTCTAAAGGTAGGTTCTTTTAACCAATTGCTACCCTTAGCAATTTCTAGTAATCTATTTTGCCCCAAGATGCACTGTAATCGACCTAGGGGCCTCCTATTACAGGCTCTTGGTTAGGTCCAACCATTAACATGCCGAATTGAGTGTTTCCAACCAACAAATGACCAAGCCCGTCTAGGGTACGGCTCACCTGATCACTGTTGAGAAGGTCACACTCAACCTTCATATTAGGGAGAGTAATCCCAATAGCGTGATATACACCCGTTCTATGGAACTGCCGATGCATACCCAACTAATGGACATATTACAAACCCACTTAATGGGAGGCAAAGACTTTGTTAACTCCTTAACTAGGCCCTTTTAAGGACCTAATAATTTAGAGGATTTTAAAATTTGTGACATATAATAAAAAAAATTCATGAACCTTGATCCATAAACTCCCACTAAATCTTAGAAGGGTTTATGGTTAGGTTCATGGGCACCTAAATCAGTCAGACTGATAACCTTAAATGGCATGGGTTGATCTAACTCAATAATCTTTTCTAAATCAAATCAGGTTAGCCAATTTGGCCAGGTAAGTGCGGTCGAGGCATGAGTTACGGCATTAACCACTTTCCTTAGACACCAATTACAAGAACTGGCCAGGAAAGGGTACCCTCAAAGCCAAGGACCATAAGGCTGCTTACCTTAGACACCAAATTGGTTTACCGTCATCAATTAGATTAGAAAAATTGAGTTAGGTTAGCCACTGAGCCAGATTAGATCCATTTAGATGAATGGACTCAAGCTTCTAACTAATTAGAAACTAGGAAAAGATAATCCTTAATCAACTTTTGATTAAAATTATTTTTAGAGTTCATTCAACTAAACCTAGGTCTAGCCCAATTAGGATCTAATCCTAGCCCAACCATTAACCCATTTGGCTTATCAAATGACTTAAGGTTTTATAAACCCTAATATGCATTTATCATTTAAATATTTCAAATAATTCATAATTATAAGAAATCAAGCCAATTATTTAACTAAAACAATTTTAATTAAATCTTGTAAAACTCCTTTTACAATTAATTCTTATTTACATTTAACATATCAAAAAAAAAAATAATACATGCCATCATTAATTCTTAATTAAAAAAATTTTAGTTAAAAATTAAATAATTCAACTAATTACCAAATTAGTTAATTAAACAATTTTAATTAACTAAAAACATGCAAATATAATTTTAAATTGAACCTGGGCTCTGATACCATTTGAAGGGAGTTTTTTTTTTTTTTTTTTTTTTTTGTGTGTGTGCCTACACTAAGCAGAGGATAGGAACAGGTAGATGTTATAAACAATTTCAAATAATCGCGGAAAAACCTGTCCCAAAACCAGGATCAAAAATTATATTTGCATAGAAAACATAAAGATGCATGGCATATATTTTTTTCATAATTTTTGGACATGTATAAATGCAAATAAAAATTAAATTGAACTTATTCCAGGCTGGAATAAGGGAGGAATAGGGTGGAATAGCTATGAGGAATAGGGTGGAATAGCTATTCCCGCTATTCCACCCTTCTTCAACCTCGGTCCAGAGATTGCTTACCGTGGAGCAAGGTTCAGACGCCGACTGCGGCGTGCACAGGTCTCCAAACCACGAGCTCCTAGGTCCGCTGGAATCCTTGCTTGACCGGCTACAAGGTGATGAAATCGGATCTCCAGGTCTCCGGCGTTTTCCACTTCGAATCGGGGCTCCAAAAGTCGTCCACAGCCACGGTTGCAGCAGGGGGATTTGAAGATCACACTTTGATTACCTTGCACTGGAGCGATGACTTGCTCCCAGGATCTCAGGCGAAATCCCTCTAGAGGGGATACACGCCGTGGGAACTTCTGATCGGAGCTCCGGCGTCGCTAGCCGCCGGATCTCAAGATTTCACGGATTTTGGAAAGATGGAGGAAGCTCTCAAAAAACCCCACGAAAGAGAGGAAGAAGGGGGTATAAAAATCATCTCTGGATGCCAACCGAAGGGGAGAGCAAGGGTCTTCAGTTTGGTGCGAAGGGGTGGTGGGATTTAATCGGAATAAATCAAAACAGCAGACGCCCTGTTTCGGTTTCAGAAACTCAAACGTCTCAGGCGAGAAGACGACGGTTCAAAAGGTGAACCGGCAAATGACCAAAAAGCCCTCGGTCCACGGGCAAAGCAGGGTCTATTTGGTTCAGGCCAAAACCCAGTCAAACGAAGTCCAAATCGAACGAAACTGGACTCAAAACGAAGCTAAGAATGAACCCTAACTTTCTACAGTACAACCTCACTGATTTGAGTTGAAATCGATTTGGAACCGACTAAAACAAAAATCAACTGGACTTAGAAACATTCATCAAACCATTTGATGGACATGGGTTCAATCCTAGTTAGCCAGGAACATATTCCTGGTTGATCCAGAGAAGACCTGATCAACCCAAGACCGGGTCAATCAGAAGAAAACGCAACCAAAAACCGTGACAAAACACCGAAACGATTCCCAATCGAATCGGTTCCTGATCAGATAGAAATCCTCTGTGGCGTGTGACCTCATAGGTTCGAACCTAAACGGTAGTACTGGGACACTTCCAGTACCAGAACAAGATACCACCTAGCAATGGGTCTCGGCATCCGGATAGGTCGAAGATGCGGGAGCATTCCATCGAACCTCTGGCATATGGTTAGCGCATAATTTATCCCTTTGACCTCCAATGCTCAGGATGACCTAGGGTTGAACTGCCAACCCCAGCTATGTCAATCCACTACGTGTCTCAATCTCGCATGTCCAGTGACTCTTCACTGGGACCACCCCGGCCGAGGATTTGCTAAATTGAGACACTGCGAGACATTCAATCCAAATCATTTGGACAGGTCAATTCCATCTTGGTCCACTACTGCTCCACAAGTACTTGCCTATACCCAGAAACCTTTCGTCACCGGATTAAAAATCCGGGTAGTCCGGCACCAAAGCACAGGGAGTTGCTTGCAAGCTACCATAGTGACCTCAGGTCAGAGGGACACTTATGCCCATATCCATTCGCGAGCGATCCTTAGGCAGATAAGGTGCTACGCGGAGTCACGTCTAATGAGATATCAAATATCCCACTTGCAGATCACATCAGTGTCACCACACTCCTTTGGTCAAGAGGACAACCAAACAATGCGAACTACAATAGCCTATGCTTGATATGTTGCTATCCAGGTACAACATATCATTTGGCTGAGAACCCTGTTTAAGGACCACTCGATATATCCTCTCTATATCGATGTAATAGTAGTCCTAAGGATATCATCACTAAAGAATTCATTATAGGAAGATGTAAAGTGATGAGAAGCCAGAATAACTTTTATTCATTATAAAATTACATAACAATTAGCTCAACCATCTACAACCTAGATGATTGGCTTTGGGATACAATTCCTAACAGGGGTATCAAGAATATAAGAAATTCTTTCTTGGCTGAGTACTATCTTCAGGTTTCTCAACCAATCAACATAGTTTGGTCCAGTCAATTTATTTGCATCAAGAATGCTACGGAGTGAGAGTGAAGAGGCCATTTAATCTATATTAACAAATAACATTACATAAGCAAACAATCAATGTTGACAAAACATAATTAAATTAGGACTTTAACTTAATTATGTCTCCCACTATTTTATCAAGCATCATAACCCTCAATGTGATGATCGAGAAAACCCTAATTAGTTCTCTTAGTGGGGTTGAGATCCTAATTCCTTATAAAAGACCTTGTGTGTACACAACAAATCTTATATAAGTTCAAAGGTAGGAAAACTCTTTCCAATTGTAATTCATACAATTCTCAACTTATCTTGGCCTCTAAAATATTAATAGCCTTGTGTGTACACAACAAACTATAATATTTTAGTTAAGTTAGACCCTTCATTGCTATATAGTCATGATATTAATTATAATACCCTTGTGTGTACACAACAAAGTATTATATTAAATCATGCCATAAACATCAAATGTACCAAGCCAAAATTATGTTAGTCACCATAAAAGGCCTTGTGTGTATACAACAAACCTAATATGGATCATAACATAATAATAACTTGGCATGAAGGAAGGCCATATGTAGTGAATATTACACTAAGCATATCAATCAATAATTAAGTTAATCATATCGGCCAGGTAAGTGGGAGAGTGGTGGGAGTCCCCCCGTTGCTTTCCTTAGACACCAATAAGAATTGGCCAAGTCAGTCAACGGAACCAATTAAAAACCACGTCCTCTATACCGATCATGAACCACTTTTCCTAGACACCGAATGATAAACTAATCATATTGATTATTTTTGCTTTTGGTATATGACACTACAACTTAATATGTTTTTAAAGAGGGCTTTATTAAAACAAAGCACATTCTAGCAAATATGTGCCATAGTGTACCATCATACTAGGACAACCATTTACCACATAATGGATCCACCATTATGCCAGGGCAACCTTATTTCAGTATGATGACCAGAAGGCTAAACATATCTCTATACAAATTAAGGTTTAAGTGAAAACCTTAATTAGTGGCATACATCAAACATATATGCATAATTAACACAAATATGTGATTAGTGTGTCATCATACTAGGACAACCATTTACATATAATGGATCCACCATTATGCCAGGACAACCTTATTTCAGTATGATGACTAGATCTCTAAACATATCTCTACAACAATTAGGGTTTGAGTGAAAACCCTAATTGGTGACATTACATCAAACATATACTACATCTCATGTTACTTATATAAATATGCATCTAAAAATCAGGATATATATTTTAATCTTAATAAGGAGGCTCTGATACCACTGTAAGGTTCGATGGCAAGGCGGAAACATAGATTTCAAAATTTTATCTTTATGAAATCTTCACCAAACCTTTAACCCAAGATCTCCTTAAAAGAATTAAAACATATAAGATGTATATATAAGATTTAATCTCAAATTAAAATACTAACCTGTATCGCAAAAATCCAAACTCTGAATCTCCATCAGGTGCCCAAATGTTCACCCTCCAATGGTGATCCACACAGAAAAAGATGAAGACAACAATTTCTAGTTCTTGGCTCCTCTTCTTGAATTCTTTTTCAAGAATTCAATTCTTGGACTTTTAGGCTGAAATTTTCTTTCTTGAAAATTTCTTTTCTTCCTTCTTTCCTCTTCTTGAATTTTTTTTTAGGAATTCCCTTTCTTGAATTCCTTTTCTTGAATTGAATTGGAAGAAAAATTAAGACAGGCAAAGTCTTAATTCAAGAAGGAAAAGAAGAAGAACAGATCCTTTCCTTTTTCTTTCCTTTACCGTTCAAGACCTTCTTCTTATTCTTGTTTAGGGTCAGAGTTTTGACAGAGGATACCTCTGTAAGGGAAACAATACCCAACAAGAACAAGGGGAAGGAGTATTCTGGAGTGGAAGAAAAGGAATCGGATCTCTGAATTATGTTACGTGAAAACCCCCGAGAACCCAACCCTATTTATAGATCTCAAAGGGGCGTCTTCTCATAACAACGCAACCCTCTGAAACCCCAGGAATCATGATCCCTCATTCCTCATGTGTCCCCTCAACCAAAAATCATGATTCTCCGATTTAATTTTCATTTTTCCGACGAGGAGGACTCTCGAAAAAACTTCAGGAAGAATCGCGACTTTTGGAGATGGATTTGCGACCGAAAAGCGACGGATCTTTTCCTTAATTTTTTCTGGCCATCAGATCCAGATCCAAGGGCGCCAGACAAGGATCTGAATCGCCCCTTTTTCAGATTTTTCTCCGATGTTATTTTCTTTCTCACGCGCATGAGGAGGAGTTCGCGCGCGTGGACTCTTCTTCTTGGCGCGCGCGGGTGAGAAAGTGAGAGGGCGGCTTGGAGAGAGGGTCTCAGTGAACTTAATTCACTTGGGTTCAGCCATGGGTTAGCCCAATGTCCTAAAAATTAAATTGGACCTTAATCTGGTTCAATTAGAACCCAATTAAGCCCAATTCGAAACCAAATTCGAATCTGATTCGAATAGAAATTTGGTCTGCAACACATGCTAGTGTGTTTATCCTATAAACATGATTTAATTCCAAATTAAATCCTTCATCAATTTTCTTTTGTGTGTGACCCATTGGGTTCCATACCTAGCCAGCAGTAGGTCCGAGTGCTATTTGACTTAATTCGGTTAGATCTCAACTAAGCCGATTTAAGTCAACTCAAACTAGCTTGACTCGGTCAATTAGAATCTAATTCTAATTAACTGATTTGAATTACCATGACTCAATCATATACCTACAAGACAAGGTTGACGTCTAGCAACGTATCATGTCTACCCGGAAGATGTGGAATTTTGGTGAAATTACCAAAATACCCTTCAGTGGTGAGTTATCGGGCAATTCAGTCCTTTGATCAACTTGCATCCCGAATATGATTATGAATATGGATACTTGTCAAATCCAATTTCATATTCATCCCTAGCTCAATCTTTATAATGATGATTCATTAATGAACCATTAGAAAATAATTCTAATGTTCATACTTTGATCAAAGGTTTCCTGAATCCATCATTTGAAATTAGCTGGATGCTATTCCTCTTACTAGGGTTGATCAATTCCTTGTTGACCTACTCACAACCTCCATATACAATCCACCATAACCAGTATCACCTTGTGCATGACTCAGTGTCATGATTGATTGCGAACCAAAGTATGGATTCATATATATAAGGTACTATGGTAGTCTCAGGTCAAAGGACCACATGCACTACTCCCACTATGAGAATTATCTATTGACAAACAGATAAGGTTCCATTAGATATTCTCAATCTGGATCAATTCAGTGAACTCATTCTCTAATGAACACTCACTTCCTAGTATTAGTGTCAAACACAAGTGACTGTGAGATCAGTCACCCTCATCACAAAGCATATATAGGATGTGCTGGTCTTGCCGGAAACATTGATCCCCAACTCAATGTCCCATCGACCAGGAATATTTTAAATTAGGGTTTTAAGGCTTTAGGTCTCACTGGTATGATCTCATCATAACCCTAGAACCATAGCCCTAATCTATGGGGTTCATCATAAAATCATAAAGACACAGCATATGATGAAAATAATGCCTTTATTATAAAATGTCAATTCATTGATTTTGGGATCAAAATATAATATTTCAATTAGCTTTCAGGGCACAATCATTCACATCATCTGTGCCATTTAAAATTTCGTTGTGTGCCGGTCTGAGTCGACACACCATCTTCATGTGTCGACACATCATGTCATGTGTCGACACCTTGAGTCGACACATCATCAAAAAGGGGCAGAATTTGCTGAACAAGTGCTGGAACATATTTTCATTTGCCTTGGTCATCCATTCAACCAACTCTTTGAGTGTCCAAGTTTTGTTTTGTGCAATCATTCCATTCAAATTTGGTTCTTCAATACAATTGGGCTTCTTCAAATTTTGTGAGCAACCTTTCAATGAAAACACACTTAAAGCAAATCATTAGTCCTCAAATTATACTTAATTGTTTTGCTTATTATCAAAATCAATTAGTGGAGTCAACAATCTCCCTCTTTTTGATGATGACAAAACCCTTAAGTATAAATTGCTTTAAAAGTAAAGCTTTAAGAGAATTGATCAAGATGCACAAAATTGAAAGCATTAAGTATCAATCATTGCTTAAAATTATAATCATTCAAAATACAGATGATAGAATTTGAGCTTGTTTCAAAGATAGAGAGTATCAGAACTTAGCCAGAACTTTGATATTCATTTAAATGCAATAAGATCATATATCATGATACTCTTACAATGAAAGTTTCAGCAATTAACAAAGCTCCCCCTGAATTAATGATTTATAACAAAATTTGAATGAATCATTTCAAAAACATTGAAAGAGGGGTTTTGAGAATCAAATTTACTTTGACTAAAAGATGAAGCTCCCCCTTTCATAAATTCAGGTTTTCAAAAAGTAAAAGCTTTGGAGAAGTAAATATATTTATACTTAAATAACATCATTAATTACTCTCCCTTTTTGTTATCATTAAAAAGGTAAGAAGTAAGGGAAATGAATTAAAGAAGACAAAGCATAGTCATTGAATGTATAAAAGCAATTCAAGACATCAAAGATATAGAAATGAGAAAACACAAGGTTTTTCATATATGTCAACAACTTGTACAATAAAGATAAAAGTACATGTAAGCATGAAAGTAAATTATATAAAACTATCAAAAAATACATCAGTGTCCTAATCCTCATCCATCGAGTCATCAGAAGATGATTCGATCTCGATCGGTCTAGTATCAGTAAAAGATCGAGCTTGCGGCCATCATGATCGAAGATCTCGAAGTCTGGTTCTAGTCGGCTGAGGAGGGGTACAGCGTCCACGTCCTCTGCGATGAATATAGGTCCGACCTCTGGCTGAAGCAGTAGAGGTAGAAGCTACGTCCTTCGTAGGAACTGAACTGATCAGGCAAATCATCTCAGTAACAGCTGGAGCAGGAGTACGATCAAAAGTGGGACCTGAATCAAGATGCTGAAAGCTGGGTGTATAGAATCCAAGCTCTCGAATGACTGATGAAGTATGAAGGGTAGGACTATCAAAAATAGGTGTAACAACCGATGATACAGGTGTATCAAGAATAATAGTATCAGTTATAGAAAGTATCGGTGTATGTACAATAGATGTATCCAATATGGGTGTCTGAATGATAGGTGTATAAATATCAGGAGAATCAATAATAAGTAAATTGGTAACAGGTAGGTCAACAACAGGACTAAGAATAGGAATCAGAACTGGAACTGAAGTGTGATCAAGCGATCTGGAAGGAGAGGATGGATCAGGTTTCGGAGCAGGTGAGAAGGATGGATCAGGTATCAGAGCAGGTGAGAAGGATGGATCAACAAGTCTCGCAGCCACATCATGCATCACCTCCATAACTGTCTCTGAATAAGATCATCAATATCAAACCGGTCGGAGTCAGTCACCTCATCTCCATCAATATCTCCAACTATAGTATCTCCAACTCCATCTTCAATAGTAGTCTCAACACCAGTATCAATATCACCAATGTCATCAGCTGGTGCTGGAGTAGGTACATCAACAAGAGCAGGAACTGTGTCTGCAACAGGAGCACTCGTAGAAGCTCTGGACAGTGCAGAGAGAATAGCCGAAATACCATCACGAAGACCAATGTGGCTCTCTCTCGTCTCAATAATAAAGACGTCTAGACACTGTCTCATGATGAAAACATCGATCTCTATGCGTTTGACTCTATCTTCTAGATATCTGAAATACCAGGAGTCTCCGTCTGCTCTGGCTGTGGCTATGGCTGGGTAGATGTAGAAGGATCTGACTGAGCTGGCTGTGCTGCCATCTCAGGCTGTGTCTCGCTTGGTGTAGCCTCACCGAAAAGAATCCGCTCCTCCTCTACTGTGTCCTCATCATTGTCAGTTGCATCATCGGCCTGTCTTGATGTCCTCCGTGTCCACTGGCCTTAGACTAAATGATAACCCATGCGATGTTGTGACCTGATGTCATATACATCGGTATGGTTCAAGGTACGATATGGCTCATCCTGGAAGCTGACTCCATACTCTCTGAATAGTATTGTCAAACCCATGCAATACGGCAAACAGAGCCGCTGACTAGACGTCGCCTCAGTAATCTGATGGATCATCAGAACAGGAAGACAAATCGATGTCCGCTGAATCAGGGAGACCATCACGGGCAGCTCTCGCTCGACAATGTAGTCAAATCGATCGATCTTTGGTAGAAGGATCCGGGCGACAATGTGATGTAGCAGTCTCATCTCTGCAGATAGTCTCGAAGCAGGAACAGTGGCTCCCTCTGGTAAGGTAACAGACTCAAAAATACACTGGAGCCCACTAACTCTGTCCAACAGACTATCCATAACTGATCTAGTCATGGGTATATCCCATACCCTACTCAGAATCTTTGCTGAAATGGGAATATCCCGTCCCCTGACCTGAGCAATCCAGCCATCTGATCCACGAGCAAGTGATCCGTAGAACTCTCTCATAAGCCCGAGATAGTATCTCTCGCTGAGCAAATAGAAAGATGCCAAACCAGCATGTCAGATCCACTCTCCTATCCGAAAATGCTATTGGTCCAAGAAAGAGAAGTCCACTCGGCATCCTCCAACCACTGTCTTGGAGCTCATCTGACTAGAGGGTGCAAACAACTGTCATGCTGGCGGATCTGGAGCCCTAGACTTGTGTCGTGCCTTCATTCTCCGCTCTTCTTCATGCTGTGACTGTCGCGGTCAACGAACAACTTGCTTGCAAGGACCCATTATCAATAATCAAGGTTTGGGCAAGGTTTTTGGTGGAAATAGGGAGTTTCTATGGTTTAGGAGCTAAAACCTAGAGGGAAATCCAACAAAAATGGCTACCAAGGTCTCAAATCCAAGAAATCCATGATTAAAAACCAAGAAATGGGAGGATGAACAAAATGGATACCTGGGATTGAGGTGTCGGCTCGGAGGAGAATGATTTTTGGAAGAAAAATGGTTCAAAAATCCTTAAAATCTCAGTTTCTCGTTGGGCATGTGTCGACTCATGCATGTGTCGACACATTATGTGTCGACTCATGATGTGTCGACCCATCGACTTAAAAATTGAAAAATTTAGAATTTCACAGAATGATCAAAATCAATTGAGACAACATGTATTTGGAGTCAAATCATCAATGATTAATCACGAATCATCAAAAATAAGATTGAATAGATCTAATTTGAGTCAAATTTGGAGAAAAGATTTAATCAAAGGGATTGATGATCCCGAGCTCTATTCTAATCATACAGAATCGATCATCCAAGAGAGGTTTAGTTAAAATATCAGCTAATTGAAATTCAGTACATATAAATTCAAGCAAAATATCATTGTTTTCAACATGATCTCTAATAAAGTGATGTCTAATTTCTATGTGCTTGCTCCTAGAGTGTTGAACAGGATTTTTAGTCAAGCAAATAGCACTGGTATTATCACATTTAATAAGAGTTCTAGCCAACTTGATTTCCAAGTCTTCAAGTTGTTTCTTAATCCATAAGATTTGAGCATAACAACTTCCTGCTGCAATATACTCAGCCTCAGCTATGGATAGTGCAACTGAAGTTTGTTTCTTGCTAAACCATGAAATTAAGTTAACCCCAAGAAATTGGCAAGTTCCACTAGTACTCTTTCTATTTAATCTACAACCAGCAAAGTCTGCTAGCTGTAAGATACAGTAAAGAGCCTATCATGCCTATATATAATTTCTGATCCACAGATTTACCATTTTCATATTTATCTAGTTTACATGAGGGGCTCAGAGGCGTACCTATTGACTTAGCAGACTTCATCCCAAACTTTTTAATAATTTCTCTTGTATACTTAGCTTGGTTGATGAAGATACCATCTGAAGTTTGCTTGATCTGAAGTCCGAGAAAGAAGTTGAGTTCTCCCATCATGCTCATCTCGAACTCACCCAGCATAAGCTTAGCAAACTCTTGACAAAGAATTTCATTAGTAGCACCAAAAATGATGTCATCAACATATATTTGTACTACCAATAAATCATTGTCTTTCCCTTTCAAAAATAGTGTTTTGTCAACATTTCCTCTAGAAAATTCATTTTCAATAAGAAATTTGCTTAACCTTTCATACCATGCTCTAGGTGCTTACTTTAATCCATGAAGTGCTTTGTGCAATTTGAAAACATGATCAAGATGTGCATGATTTTCAAATCTGGATGATTGTTCAACAAAAACCTTTTCATTTATAAAATAATTTAAGAAAGCACTCTTAACATCCATTTGAAATAATTTGAAGTTTATGAAACATGCAAAAGCTAACAATAGTCTAATTGCTTCAAGTCTAGCAACAGGAGCAAAAGTTTTATCAAAGTCAATCCCTTCCTCCTGATTGTAGCCTTTAGCAACTAGCCTAGCTTTATTTCTAATGACAAAACCATTTTTATCTAATTTATTCCTAAATACCCATTTAGTGCCAATATAGAAACATTAGATGGTCCTTCGACAAGTATCCAAATTTTATTTTTGTCAAATTGTATTAATTCTTCTTGCATAGTATTGATCCAATTAGAATCTTTTTCAGCTTCTTCAAAATATTTAGGTTCTACTTGAGATACCAAAGCTATGTAATCACATTCATTTCTAATAGAAGCTCTAGTTCTTACCCCTTTAGATGGATTACCTAAGATTAATTCCTTATGGTGTCCATGGGCATACCTCCACTCCTTAGGTAGATCATGATGCACTGGAGTGTCATCTTCTTTCTCACCTTTGTCCTGATTCTCTTCATTTGGTTAAGCTTGATCATCCAATGTCAGCTTCTGAAGTTTGTCAGCACCTACACATTCATCAAATGTATCCTCTTTTCTCGAGAACTTGTTAGAACATTCTTCAAATACAACATGTACTGACTCTTCTACAACTAAAGTTTGTTTGTTAAATACTCTATATGCCCTGCTTGATGTAGAGTATCCTAAAAAGATACCTTCTTAGACTTGGCATCGAACTTCCCAAGATGATCTTTTCATTGTTCAAAATAAAATACTTACAACCAAAAACTCGAAAATATTTCAAGGTTGGTTTTCTTTAGTTCCAAAGCTCATATGGAGTTTTCTTTAAAATAGGACGTATCAAAACTCGATTCAAAATATAACAGGTTATATTTATAGCTTCAGCCCAAAAATACCTTGGTAAATTTTTTTCAAAAAGCATAGTGCGTGTCATTTCTTCTAAAGTGCGATTTTTCCTTTCTACTACCCCATTCTTGTTGAGGTGTCCTAGGTACAGAGAAATTATGTTCTATGCCTTTTTTATTGAAAAAGTTTTTGAAATCTTGATTTTCAAATTCGGTTCCATGATCACTACGAATACAAACGACTGAAATACCTTTCTCATTTGAAACTTTTCTATAAAAGTTTATGAATACAGAAAAAGATTCATCTTTTTGTGCTAAAAAGAAAACCCAAGTAAATCTTGAAAAATCATCCACAATAACTAATCTATATCTCTTGCCTCCTAGACTTGATGTTCTAGTTGGTCCAAAGAAATCCATATGGAGTAGTTCAAGTGGTCTACTAGTGGTTACAAATCCTTTTGGTTTAAAAGAAGTTTTGACTTGTTTTCCAAATTGACATGCTTGGCAAATTTTGTCTTTTTCAAAACTGATATCAGGTAAATCTCTAACTAAATTCTTTTTATAAAGTTTTGAAATAAGGTACATAATAGCATGCCCTAACCTTCTATGCCACAACCAACTAGTCTCTTCTTTGGTAGAATTCATTGCAACAAGGCATTCTCCATTAGGTAAAGATAGATCATCAAGATCTACAAGATAGATATTTCCATGCCTTTTTTCAATAAATTGTACTCCATTTAAATCTGGACTAGAAATCATGCAATATGATGATTTGAAAACTACTTGAAAACCTTTATCGCAAAAATGGCTAATACTTAAGAGATTATGCTTTAAACCATCTACTAGAAGTACATTACTAATACTATTAGAAGGAGTTATGTGAACCTTACCAATTCTAATGATTTTACCTTTACCATTATCACCAAAGGTCACACTCCCTCCATTCAAAGCTTCAAGAGAAGTGAATTGCTTCACATCTCCAGTCATGTGCCTTGAGCAACCACTATCAAGATACCAAATTCATTTGTTTTCCTTGGTTACAAGATACACCTACAATAAGATCAAGCTTTGTTTTTAGGTACCCAAGCTAACTTGGGTCCTTTCGGGTTAGCATTCAAAATGGTTCCTTTTGGAACCCATATTTTACTAACAGACATGATTTTTTTAAAACTACATTGATATGATTTATGACCTAATTTTTTGCAAGTAAAACAAGAGATACTAGATGATGCAGGTACAAAAAGGTTTTTGAAATACTTTTGTTGCTTTTGAGGTTTATATCCTAAACCTGCCTTATTGAAAACTACTCTTTGATTATTCAAAAGTAAATTTAGCTTTTCTAAACTAAAGGTGAACTTATCAATAAAAGGTTTGATTTTCTCAAGTTCATTTTTGTATTTTTCATTTCCAAGTTTCAAATCCTTGTTTTTCTTTAAAAGATCATTGTTAGAAACAATATGTTTAGGTCTTTTTAGAACTTCATTTTTCATAGCTAAAGCATTATTCTTCTTTTCCAAAATATCTAGCTTAATTTTCAAAGAACTAATATCATTAAGCAAAGAATTGTTTTCTAATGAGAAACTATTAGCATGCCTTTTTAATTTCTTATTTTCAGATGATACTAACTTATAATCATGCATCAATTCTTCAAAAGCACTTCTAAGCTCATCAAAAGTAAAATCAACTTTAGAGTCAGAACATACCTCTTCGTTATCCTGATGTGCCATGAAGCAGAGATTTGCAATTTCAGTCTACTTTTCTTCTACACTGGAGTCTTCACTATCACTCCACGTGGCCATCATTGCTTTCTTCCTTAGTTTCTTTCTTGATTTCTTAAGGAGAGGACATTCAAATTTATAGTGTTTGGACTTCTTGCACTCGAAGCATATTGGTACTTCCTTCTCCTTTTCCTTTTCTTTCTCTTTTTTTTTTCCTTTTCCTTTTCTTTAGATTGGAATTTCTTCTTGTAGGGAAATTTCTTCCTCTTCATGAATCTTCTAAATTTTTGGGTAAGGAGGGCTTCTTCACCTTCTTCTTCTTCATCATCATCGGACTCATCAATCGAGGATTCTTCTTGAACATTAGATTTAAAAGTGATCCCCTTCTTCTTTTTATCCAAGTCCATTGATTTCTATTTCAAGTTGAGCTCATAGGTCATGAGCGATCCTACTAGCTGCTCAAGTGGAAGCTTGTCTATATCTTTTGCCTCTTGAATTGCAGTTACCTTTGGATCCCATGATGTCGGTAGTGACCTAAGAATTTTATTCACAAGATCAGCATTATATATGACTTTACCAAGACTCCTCATAGCATTTACAATATTTGTAAAATGAGTATACATATCAGTAATAAATTCATTTGGTTCCATCCGGAACATCTCATATATGTGCACTAACATATTGACCTTAGTGTTCTTCACTTGATCAGTACCCTCATGGATACTTCAAGGGTATTCCATATTTTTTTGGCGGACGTGCATGTAGATATCCTATTGAACTTACTAGGATCTAATGCAGAATACAAGAGATTCATTTCCTTAGCATTGATTTCGGATTATTTAATGTCATTTTCATCACAATCCTCTTCAAGTTTTGGGATGGAAACACCATTAACCACCATCGAAGCAACATGAGGACCTTTATCGACTATTTTCCATAAATTGTAATCTATATAATGATATAAATTCTCATCTTTATTTTCCAATAAGTGTAATTTGCACCTTTGAAAAATGGAGGTCTATTTGAGGCTTGTCCCTCAACTACACTAGTACCAATAGGGGTTGCCATAGATCTTTACTCAAGGTGGTAAAGCCTATATACTGAGAACAAGGCTCTGATACCACTTGTTGCCCAGAGAGCAACCCAAGAGGGGGGGTGAATTAGGTCTCAAAAAAAATTTAAAGCTAAGCTTGATAAAACAAGTAGCAAACTTCACAAGATAAGATATGCAATTCAATTCAATAAGGTACTAAAATTAAAGTGCAATGCTCTAATGTAAAGGTGCAATGAAAAATATAAGTAATAAGCAATAAAGTAAAGAGCAAGGAGGGAGAGAACAAACAATCACAAATACAACAATCTATAGTGGTTCGGTGCCAATAATGCACCTACATCCACTCCCGAAGATCCTCTTGGGAATTCTCTATAATCCAATGATTACAGCCGATTAGTTTTTTGAGCTCACTAATCAAAACCCTACTTATTTTTATAAGGCTCACAAGTCACAACCTCACTTGGTTTTATGAGCTAACCAAGAATCTAATTAATTTTCACAAGGCTAACCAAAAACCTCCCTTGGTTTTCTGGGCTAACCAAGAACCTTAGTGGTTTTGTGGGCTAACCACCAATCTAATTGGTTTTCAAGGCTTACCAACAACCTTTACAAGATAAAAGATGGAGAAATAAAGAACCAATGTAAGCTTTCAATTAAAAAGCAAATAAGTCGATGTAGCTCGAACTTGTGTTACTTTGCTCTTGTTGAAGCCTTTTGAATGCCCAAGATTGAATGATCTTCAATGCACTTGATAGCTTTGAATGCTTGGAAGGCTTCTCTTGGCTTGAGAGTGGTTGTGCTCTGAATGAATAGGAGTTAAGGCTCTTCTCTCTTCTTTCCTCTTTAAACTCTTTTGGATATTCAATATTTGTGAATAGTTGTTGTCTTGATTTGATTTGGAGCCTTTATATGCCTTTCCAAGCCCCCAAAACCGAAATCTAGTTGTTATACTTGAAAAACTAGCCATTGGAGGGCATTTGGGAGAGTTTTGTGCTTGAAAAAAACTAGCCATTACTATTGTCAGAACTCCATGTGTCGACACTTTCTCTTCATGTGTCGACACATTAGGTCCACATATGTTCTTCTTGAGTTGACATAAGTTTAAAATGTTCCATTCAGATTCTCTGGAAAAATTAGCTAAGTCTATACATTCTCAGTTGAGTCGACATATTAAGTTGACACATTAGGTCTGTGTGTCGACACATCAACTGTTCCTTCAATATCTACAAGTTCTGTGGCTTGAATTCTCAGGCGATGTGTTGATCCATGTGTTGACACCTTGAGTCGACACATAAGGTCTATGTGTCGATACATCATCTGTGCCATTTGAAATTTCACTACGTGCCGGTCTGAGTTGACACACCATCTTCATGTGTCGACACATCATGTCATGTGTCGACATCTTGAGTCGACACATCATCAAAAAGATGCAGAATTTGCTGAACTTGTGCTGGAACATGTTTTCATTTGCCTTGGTCATTCATTCAACCAACTCTTTGAGTGTCCAAGTCTTGTTTGGTGCAATCATTCCATTCAAACTTGGTTCTTCAACACAATTGGGCTTCTTCAAAGTTTATGAGCATCCTTTCAATGAAAACATACTTAAAGCAAATTATTAGTCCTCAAATTATACTTAACTATTTTGCTTATCATCAAAATCAATTAGTGAAGTCAACAATTTGCTTGCTACATGAATTTTAAACTATTCCAAATGGATGTCAAAAGTCTTTTCTAAATGGATTCATTTCTGAACATGTTTTTGTAGAACAGCCACCAGGTTTCGAAAATCATGCTTTTCCAAATCATGTGTTTAAACTAAATAAAGCATTATATGGTTTGAAACATGCACCTAAGGCCTGGTATGATAGACTTAGCAAATTTCTACCTGTAAATGATTTCAAAAGAGAAAATGTTGACAAAACTCTTTTCATTAAGAAAAAAGGGAATGATATGTTAGTTGTACAGATTTACATTGATGATATCATATTTGGTGCAACTAATGAAAACCTTTATGGAGAATTTGCTGAGTTGATGCAGGACGAGTTTGAAATGAGCCTTATGGGTGAACTCAACTACTTCCTTGGATTACAAGTAAAACAAACAAAGGAAAGGATCTTTATAAACCAAGCAAAGTATATCAACGAAATAATCAAGAAGTTTGGCATGGAGACAAGCAAAGAGGCTAGCACACCCTTGAGCTCTATCTGCAAACTAGACAAAGATGAAGATGGTTGTAACATCAATCAAAAGCTCTATCGAGGTATGATTGGATCGTTGTTATATCTTACTTCCAGTAGACCTGATATCTAGTATAGTGTATGTGTGTGTGCTCATTTTCAATCAAATTCTAAGGAATCACACATGCTAGCTATTAAAAGAAATATCAAATATCTAAGAGGTACGAGTAATTTAGGTCTTTGGTATTCTAAAGAATCTTCATTAAATTTAATTGGTTTTTCGGATGTTGACTATGCTAGATGTAAAATTGATAGAAAGAGCACTAGTAAAACATGCCAATTTTCAGGATTGAATTTAATCTCATGGCATTGTAAGAAGCAAAACTCTGTAGCATTGTCCACTACTGAGGTAGAGTATGTTACTGCTGGTAGTTGTTGTGCTCAAGTGCATACTGACTCCAGTTTTCAGTTAGATAGGGATGACAGCAAGAGTGTGCTAGGATTTGTCTTTACCTTAAATGAAAGAGTGATCTACTGAAAATATTCCAAGCAGCCTACTGTGGTGGACTTAGTATGCGAAGCAGAATACATTGCAGCATCGGATGCAGTAAAGGAAGCCATGTGGTTGTAAAAGTTTCTTGGCGAGATGGGATTGGCACCTTCCCTGGATGGTCCTATTTTGGTATATTGTGATAGCACTAGAGCCATTGCTCAAGCCAAAGAGCCAAAGTCTCATCACTGCACAAAACACATTCTGCGGCACTATCACCTTGTATGAGAGATCGTTGAATTAGATAACATTGACATTCAGAAGATTGATGGAAAGGAGAACCTGGCCAACCCCTTTACTAAAGCCATCGGAGTTTAAGAGTTTGATAGTTGTAAATGGAAAATGGGAATAAGATTCTGTATAGATTGGCTTTAGTCCAAGTGGGGTTGTTGGGAATTATGTCCCAAAGCCAATCGTCTAGACTATAGATAGTTGTGCTATTTTGTAATTGTATATGAATTTCTTAATGAATAAAAGTTATTCTTTTGGCTGTTCATTATATATGCATTTTCTTGAAAAGAACTATTTATGATAGAGTCCTTAGAACTACATTATATTTGATATAGAGATGATATATCAAGTAGTTCTTAAACTAGTTCACAACCAAAAGATACATTATTATAGGATGGAGATGTATCAAGTGTTGGTTATTGTATATCATATTTGTTGGTTGCCCTCTTAATCAAGGAGTGTAGAGACACTGATATGATATATAAATAAAATGTATGACATCTCACTGAACGTGACCAACTACGGAGCTCCCTTCTACCAAAGGGTTGCTCGTGAAGGGATATGGATATATGTGTCCCTTAGACCTGAGGTCACCATGGTAGCTTGCAAGCAACTCACTGTACTTTGGCACCGAACTACCTGGATTTCTAATCGAGTGATGAAAGGCTTCTAGTTATAGTCAAGTACTTGTGGAGTGATGGTGGATCAAGATGGGATTGACCCCTCCAAATGGTTTAGAGTTAATGACTCACTATGTCTCAATTTAGCAAAACCTTGGCCAGGGAGTTCTTGTGAGGAGTTACAAAACTTGTAAGGTTGAGACACGATCTAGATGTACCAAGTTAGGGTTGGCAGTCAAATCCTAGATTATCTTGAGAATTTTGAGGTCAAAGGGATGAATTATGCGATAACCATATGCCATAGGTTCTAGAAAGTTTCTTTGTAATATTTGACCTATCCAGATGTCGGATATCATTGCTAGAAGATGACTTGGACTGGTACTGGAAGTGTTCCAATGCTACTGGCTTAGTGCTTGAACCTATGGGGTCACACATCATAGCAATTTTTATCTGATCTAAAGGCTGATTGACAATTGAGAATCGTTTGCCATCATTGGAGGTCAATATGATTGACCATATTCCAAGTATCAACACTTTCAAGTGTCGACACTTGGCTGTGACGAGCAAAAATTATGGAAATAAATTATGGAAAGTTTTGACCTCAATTCGAATTTCAAATTCTGGTTGGTTTTGGCTCCAAGCCTTCATGGAATGATGGTCATTCTTTGAAAGGTTTTTACCTTAATTCGAATTTCGAGTTTTGGCTAGTTTTGGCTCCAAGCTTTCATGGAATGATGGTCATTCATGCCTTATGAGCTTAGAGCCAATTTAGTATGGCCCTTAACCTTCTCCCCAAATCAATCCTCCTTCCTCCGTCTCCCTCTCATGGCTGCCTCTATAAATAAGGGTTGTTTTAGGGTGGATGTAAAATTAATAGAAAAAGCACTAGCGGTACTTGTCAATTTCTAGGATTGAACTTAATTTCATGGCATTATAAGAAACAAAACTCTATAGCATTATCTACTGCTATGGTAGAGTATGTGGATGCAAGGAGTTGTTGTGCACAAGTGCTTTGGATTAAGCAACAACTAGAAGACTATGGTGTTATTCAAACTAAAATTCCAATCAAATGTGATAACACAAGTGCTATAAATTTGACAAAGAATCTAATTCGGCATTCTAGGACTAAACGTATAAAAATTAGACTTCACTTTTTTAGGGATCATGTACAAATTGGTAATATTGAACTTGAATTTATTCCAATGGAAAATCAATTAGTTGACATTTTTATTAAACCACTTAATGAAGATAGGTTTCAAATGATTAGAGGAGAATTAGGTTTGTGTGACTCGTTTTAGTGATTTTTGACCTAATTTCTTCTAAATTAAGGAAAATTATCTAGAAAACCTCCATAACCAATTTGAAGTAGATAACCACCTTATTTAGTGTGTTCCTAGGGCTAGATTCCTTTTTATTGGGTTTTTAGAGCCTTTTTGTTGATCCTTGCTCGAGTCGACTCGAGTAGACTAGGTTCTGGCCGAGCAGACTCGAATGTCGGGATAACCTTTTTTATATATCTCGTGGGACCCAAACCTAGGGCATATCTTTCCTATTGAACCCTAGTCGAGCAATATAAAAGACATTTCCAAAACTTGGGACCACACCTCTACCCCACTTTCCTTAGATCCAGTCAATCCACCTTCTCCCACCATCGATTTGCTCTAGATGGCACCAAAAAGAGCAGTTGCTAAAAGGCCTAGACATGTGGAATCGAGCTCCCAAAGAGAAAGAAGAACCAAACAGAGGGAAGAGAAGTCAACCTGAACCGAAGAACTTGAAGAGCCAAGAAATCTATCACTTGCACCTTAAAGGAAAATCACTCCCATGTGTAATCAGCCCATTACCAGTGGAAGAAAGGTAGATTTCACTTTTCTTGATAAATTAGGACTGAGAATTGTTGAATGGATTGAAGTCCAGGGCTAGACTTATTTTTGTTCTTTAGATATTCCCACATACCCGAGCCTTGTTAGAAACTTTTTTGAGAATTTATCTTTTAGTGAAAATTATGTTGAATCAACTGTTAAGGGAATAAAAATGGTAGTTGATGAAGAGATGATTAGTAGAGTTTTGAGGATGCCTAGGGAAGGTACAAATCATCTGGTTTCAAAGGATAAATAGAAAACCTTGAAGATCATATTGGAAAGGAGAAATGTTAGGGAAATTTCAACTGTTCAAGCTAATATCTTATCATTAGAAATGAGACTATTATACAATATGATCAGCAGAATATTTCTACCCAGGACTGGCAGCTTTGATTGGGTCAGTGAGCATGACATGGTCTTCATGAGATATATGATTAAGGGGGAGGCCCTCAATTTGCCATTGTTGCCCAGTAAGCAACCCAAGAGGGGGGGTGAATTGGGTCTCTAAAAATTAATACGACAAGCTACTAACTTAACAAAACTTGATACTAAGCAAAGCAATCTAATTCAACAAGTATATAAGCAAGGTACTATGATTCAAATGCAATGCTCTAAAATATAAGTGCAGTGGAAATTAAGAGTAATAAATAAAGAGAAAAGAGAGAGAGAGATCAAGCAATCACAAACATCAAGAACTATAGTGGTTCGGTGCTATACAATGCACCACATCCACTCCCCAAGATCCCCTTGGAAATTCACTATAATTACATGATTACAACTGATTAGTTTTTCGGGCTCACTAATCAAAACCCGACTTGTTTTCACAAGGCTCACAAGTCACAACCTCACTTGGTTTTACGGGCTAACCAAGAACCTAATTGGTTTTCACAAGGCTAACCAACAACCTCCCTTGCTTTTCCGGGCTAACCAAGAACCTTAGTGGTTTTGCGGGCTAATCACCATCCTAATTGGTTTTCCAAGGCTTACCAATAACCTTTACAAGAAATATGGTTTGAAAGTAAAGAACCAAAGTAAGCTTTCTAAAATAAAGTGAATATCTCAATGTAGCTCGATGTAGAGTTGCTTTGCACTTGTTGAAGCCTTTTGAATGCCCAAGTATGGATGATCTTCAATGCTCTTGAATGCTTGGAGGCTTCCTTTAGCTTGAAAGTGGTTGAAACTTGAATGAATAGGAGTTAAAGCACACACTTCTTCTCTCTTCTCAAAACTCTTTAATAATATTCAATAGCTTATGTTTTGATTTGATTTGGAGCATATAAATACCCTCCCAAGGTCTCAAAATTGAAATCTAGCCGTTACACTTGAAAAACTAGCCGTTGGGGGCATTTTGGACGAGTTTGTGTTTTGAAAAACTAGCTGTTACTGTTGCCAGAACTCCATGTGTCGACACTACCTCAGTTGAGTCGACACATAAGGTCGACACATGTTCTTCTTGAGTTGACACTTAGTTCAACTTACTCCATTTAGATTCTCTAGAAATCTCAGATGTGTCGACACCTTCTCAGTTGAGTCAACATCTTGAGTCGACACCTTGCTTCCATGTATCGACACTTTAGCTGTTCCTTCAACTTCTGCATGTTCTGTGGCTTGAAAATCTCGGGCGATGTGTTGATCCATGTGTCGACACCTTGAGTCGACACCTCAGATCTATGTGTCGATACTTCATCTGTGCCATTTGAAACATTACTGCGTACCGACCTGGGTCGACACTTCTTCTTCATATGTCGACACTTCATATCATGTGTCGATACTTTGAGTCGACACTTCTTCAAAAAATTTACAGAAGGTGCTGAATTTGAGCTGGAACATGTTTCCACTTAGCTTAGCTATCCATTTAACCATCTCTTAAATGTTCAAGTCTTCTTTTTAAGAAAACTTCTCATTCAACTTGGCTTCTTTAAAACAATTGGGCTTCATCAAATTTTGTGAGAACCTTTTCAATAAAAACACACTCAAAGCAAATCATTAGTCCTCAACTTATACTTAACTATTTTGCTTATCATCAAAATCAATTAGTGGAGTCAACAATCTTCCCCTTTTTGATGATAACAAAATCCTTAAGTATAAATTGCTTTAAAATAAAGCTTTTAAGAGAATTAATCAAGGTGCATAAAATTGAAAGCATTAAGAATATCAACATTACTTGCATAAATGATATGACTATTTAGAACACAACTAATAATGCCAGAGCTTGTTATAAAGATAGAGAGTATCAGAGTTTTGATATTTATTTAAATGCTTGGAAAATATATATCATGATACTCTACAAGAAAAAATTCAGCAAACAACAAAGCTCCCCGTGAATCAATGATTCATAACAAAATTTGTAAGAATCTTTTCAAATATTGAAAGAGGGGTTTTAGGAGGAAGTTCATTTTGAAAGGATTTCCAAATGAAAATGAAGGAAAGCTCTCCCTTTCTCAAGGAATTTTGTAAATGATTTTCAATTCAGATTTTCAAAAAAAATTTACTACTTGCATATCACAAATATAAATCAAAACTATTCGCATATCACAAATATAGATCAAAACTACTTGCATATCACAAATATAAATCAAAACTACTCGCATATCACAAATATAGATCAAAACTACTCCCCCTTAATGTTTGAGAAGAATACACATTTATACTTAACTCTCACTAAATTACTTCCCATTTTTGTTATCATTAAAAAGGTAGGAAAACAAAAAATTGAGTAGACAAGATATAGCATTGAGTTAATAAATTCATTTTTGAAATTACTCCCCCTTTTTTTGTAAGAAATTCATTCAATGAAGAGTGAGGACATTGAAGCATAAAAGCAATTCAAGATATAACATCCATTTTCATCGAAGACATAGAGATGAGGAATAACAAAGATTTTTCATATAAAATTAAAAGTTGTACAACATATACATAACAAAGATAAAAATACATAAAAGCATAAAAAGGAAACTATCTAGAAGTACATAAAAGTCCTAATCCTCATCCATGGACTCATCAGAAGATGAACCAATCTCAATCGGTCCTGTATCAGTGAAGAATCGAGCTCTCAGCCATCTCGATCATAGATCTCTAAGTCAAGTCCTGGTCGGCTGTGGAGGGGTACGACGACCACGTCCTCTGCGACGAGTATATGTCCAACCTCTGGCTGGAGTAGTAGAGGTAGATGCAATATCCTCTGTAGGAATAGAAGTGATCGGAATAACAATCTCAGCCACCATTGGAAGAGGTGTGCGATCAAATGATGGTCTATAGTCGAGATGCTGAAAGCCGGGTGTATAAAACCCAAGATTTTGAATCAACGATGATGTTTGAAGAGCAGGAGTATCAGTAATCTAAGTATCAAAGATAGGAGTCTTAGCTGATGTAACAACAGGTGTATCAAGAACAGAAGTATTAGCTATAGAATGTATCGATTTATCAACAATGGGGGTCTCAATGATAGGTGTATGTACAACAGGAGTATCAAAATCGGGGGAATTAATATCAGGTAAATCAATAACAAGTGTATCGATAACTGGAGTAAGGATAGGAATATGAACAGGAGTTCTATCATCCGATCTAGAAGGAGAAGATGGAATATGAATCTGGATAGGTGAACAAGATGGGTCAACAGCAGGGCTCGTAGGCAAGTCATTCGTCTCCTTTGCAACTGGCTCTGAAGTAAGATCAGCAATGTCAAATCTATCTGAGTCAATCTCCCAATCTCCATCATCATCTCCAATAACTGTATCACCAACATATCATCTCCAATGGCAGTATCAACACCAGTATCAATGTCAATAATATCATTAGCTGGTATGGGAGCAGGTACATGAGCAGGTGTAGGAGTAGTGTTAGTAGCCGGAGCACTCGCTGAAGATCTAGATAGTGCAGAAAGAATAGCCAAGATGCCATGACTAAGTCCAATAAGGCTCTCTCTCGTCTCAGTTATAAATATGTCAAGACGCTGCCTCATAATGAATACGTCTATCTCGATGCGTCTGACTCTATCCTCTAGACTATCTATCATGCCAGGAGTCTCTAGCTATGCTGGCTGAGGCTGTGCGGATGTGGAAGGATCAGACTGAGGAGCAACTGCTGGCTGCGCTACTGTCTCTGGCTGAGTCTTGCTGGGTCCTTCCTCACTAGAGAGAATCTGCTCCTCCTCTACTATGTCATCATCATCAGCTCGGTCCTCGGCTTGACCTGATATCCTGCATGTCCACTAGCCTCGAAATAAGTGATAGCCCATCCGATGCAATGACTTGATGTTATACACAACGGTGTGAAGCAATGTACGATAAGGCTCATCCTGAAAGCTGACTCCATACTCCCGAAACAATACTGTTAATCCCATGCCATAAGGTAAGCAAAGCCTCTAGTTAGTCGACGCCTCCATAATCTGATGTACCATCAATACTGGAATGCATACTAGCGTGCGCTGAACCAGTGAGACCATCACGAGCAGCTCCCACTCTGTGATATAGTCGAAACGTTCGGTCTTTGGCAGAAGAATCCAGGCAACGATGTGGTGCAGTAGTCTCATCTCTGCAAATAACCTGGATGCTAGTACAGTGGCTCCCTCTAGTAGAATGTCGGACTTGAAAATACACTGAAGACCACTGACTCGATCCATCAGACTATTAACGACAGATCCCGTCATTGGTATATCCTATACTCTGCTCAGAATCTCAAAAGTAATGGAGATATCCCATCCTCTAACCTGTGCCAAACAACCATCAGACCCACGGGTGAGTGATCTGTAGAACTCTCTCATCAGCCCGGGGTAATACCTCTCACTGAGTGAACAGAATGTAGCTAGACCAGCCTGTCGAATCTACTCTCCAATCTGGAAATGCTGCTAGTCCATAAATGAAAAGTCCACTCGACATCCTCCAACCACAATCTTTGAGCTCATCTGGCTAGACGGAACAAACAAGGGTCGTGCGGGTGGATCCAGAGCTCTAGACTCATGTCGAGCCTTCGTCCTTTGCTCTTCTTCTTGGTTTGACTAACGAGGTCGACGAACAACTTGTTTGCGAGGTCCCATTGCTTGGATTGAAGAATTGGGTAGGATTTTGGTTGAAATTTGGGGTTTCTAGGGTTTTGAAATCAAAATCTAGGCAGAATCCAATCAAAATCTAGGTGGAATCCAACCAAAAAATAGGCTACCAATCTTCCAAATCAAAGAAATAATGGCTAAAATAGTGAAATAAAAAGTGAGAACAGTAAAGATACCTTAAACCCTTGTGTCAGCTTGAAGGAGAAAAAATTTGGGGGAAAAAATGGTTCAGAAACCCCTTAAATCTCAGTCCGCTGTCATTCATGTGTCGGCTCATGCATGTGTCGACAAATTTTGGTGTTGATACATAGATGTGTCGACTCAATGACTTAAAACCAAAAAAAAACTGGGATTTCATGGGAAGATCAAAATCAATTGAAATAACATAAATTTGGAGTCAAATCAACAATGATTGAATATGATTTATCATGATTAAGGTTGAATTGATCAAGTTTGAGTCAAATATAGAAAAAATTTAATCAAACAGATTGATGATCCCGAGCTCTCTTCTAATCATATAAAATCGATCTTCCAGAAGAGGTTTAGTCAAAATATTAGCTAATTGAAATTCAGTACTAATAAATTCAAGCAAAACATCATTGTTTTCTACATGATCCCTAATAAAATGATGTCTAATTTTAATGTGCTTACTCCTAGAATGTTGAACAGGATTTTTAGTCAAGCAAATAGCACTTGTATTATCACATTTAATAGGCATACTAGCCAACTTGATTCCAAAGTCTTCAAGTTGTTGCTTAATCCACAAGATTTGAGCACAACAACTTCCTGCTGTAATATACTCAGCCTCAGCTGTGGATAGTGCAACTGAAGTTTGTTTCTTGATAAATCATGAGATTAAGTTTACTCCAAGAAATTGGCAAGTACCACTAGTACTCTTTCTATCTAATCTACAACCAGCAAAATCCATATCAGAATATCCAATTAATTCAGCAGATGAATTTCTAGAATACCATAAACCAATACTAATAGTACCAGATGATATCTAATAATGCGCTTAACAGTCTAAGATGTGATTCTTAAGGTTCAGACTGATATCTAGCACATATGCAAACACTAAATATTATATTTGGTCTACTAGCAGTTAGATACAATAAGGAGCCTATCATACCTCTGTCTAACTTTGGATCTACAGATTTACCATGTTCATCTTTATCAAGTTTACAAGAGCTCATAGGCATACCTATTGGTTTAGTAGTCTCCATCCCAAACTTCTTAATGATTTCTCTTGTGTACTTAGCTTGGTTGATGAAGATACCATTTGTAGTTTGTTTGATCTGGAGTCCGAAAAAGAAATTGAGTTCTCCCATCATGCTCATCTCGAACTCACCCTGCATTAGCTTAGCAAACTCTTAACAAAGAATTTCATTAGTAGCACCAAAAATAATATCATCAATATATATTTGTACTACTAATAAATCATTATCTTTCTTTTTAAAAATAGTGTCTTATCAACATTTCCTCTAGAAAATTTATTTTCAATCAGAAATTTGCTTATTCTTTCGTACCATGCTCTAGGTGCTTGCTTTAATCCATAAAGTGCTTTGTGTAATTTAAAAACATGATCAGGATGTGCATGATTTTCAAATCCAGGTGGTTGTTCAACAAAAACCTTTTCAGTTATAAAACCATTTAAGAAAGCACTCTTAACATCCATTTGAAATAATTTAAAATTCATAAAACAAGCAAAAGCTAATAATAGTCTAATTGCTTCAAGTCTAGCAACAGGAGCCAAAGTTTCATCGAAGTCAATCCCTTCCTCTTGATTGTAGCCTTTAGCAACTAGCCTTGCTTTATTTCTAATAACAATATCATTTTCATCTAACTTATTCCTAAATACACATTTAGTGCCAATAATTGAAACATTAGATGGTCTTTCTATTAGTGTCCAAACATTGTTTCTATCAAATTGAATTAGTTCTTCTTGCATAGCATTGACCCAATTAGAGTCTTTTTCAGCTTCTTCAAAACATTTAGATTCTACTTGAGATACAAATGCTATATAATCACATTCATTTCTAATAGAAGCTCAAGTTCTTATCCCTTTAGATGGATCACCTAATATTAATTCCTTAGGATGTCCATGAGCATACCTCTACTCCTTAGGTAGATCTTGATGCTTTGGAGTGTCATCTTCTTTCTCATCCTTGTCCTGATCTTCTTCATTTGGTTGAGCTTGATCATTCAATGTCAGCTTCTATAGCTTGTCAGCACCTGCACATTCATCAGATGTATCCTCTTTTCTCGAGGACTTGTCAGTACATTCTTTAAAAACAACATGCACTGACTATACTACAACCAAAGTTCGTTTATTAAATACTCTGTATACCATGCTTGATGTAGAGTATCCTAAGAAGATACCTTCATCAAACTTGGCATCGAACTTTCCAAGATGATCTTTTTAATTGTTCAAAATAAAACATTTACAATCAAAAACTCGAAAACATGTCCAAGTCGATTTTCTTTGGTTCCAATGTTCATAAGGAGTTTTCTTTAAAATAGGGCATATTAAAACTCGATTTAAAATATAACAGGCTGTATTAATAGCTTCAGCCCAAAAATACCTTGGCAAATCATTTTCACAAAGCATAGTACGTGTCATTTCTTCCAAAGTACAGTTTTTCCTTTCTACTATCCCATTCTGCTGAGGTGTCCTAGGTGCAGAAAAATTATGTTCTATTCCTTTCTCATTGCAATAATTTTCGAAATATTGATTTTCAAATTCAGTTCCATGATCACTATGGATACAACAACTGAAACACCTTTCTCATTTGAGACTTTTCTATAAAACTTTAAAAATGTTGAAAATGATTCATCCTTTTGTGCTAAAAAGAAAATCCAAGTGAATCTTGAAAAATCAACCACAATGACTAATTCATATCTCTTGCCTCCTAGACTTAATATTCTAGTTGGTCCAAAGAGATCCATATGAAGTAGTTTAAGTGGCCTACTAGTAGTTACAAATCCTTTTGGTTTAAAAGAAGTTTTGACTTGTTTACCAAATTGACATGCTTGGCAAATTCTATCTTTTTCAAAGCAAATTTCAGGTAAATCTCTAACTAAATTCTTTTTGCAAAGTTTTGAAATAAGGTACATACTAGCATGCCCTAACCTTCTATGCCATAGCTAACTAGTCTCTTCTTTAGTAGAATTCATTGCAATAAGGCATTATCCATTAGGCAATGATAGATCATCTAGGTCTACCAAATAGATATTTCCATGCCTTTTTTGAATGAATTGTACTCCATTTATATCCGGACTAGTAATCATGCAATATGATGATTTAAAAACTACTTGAAAACCTTTATCACAAAACTGACTGATGCTTAAAAGATTATGCTTTAAACCATCTACTAAAAGTACATTACTAATACTATTAGAAGGAGTTATGTGAACCTTACCAATACCAATGATTTTTCCTTTACCATTATCATCGACGGTCACAGTCCCTCCATTTAAAGCTTCAAGAGAAGTGAATTGCTTCACATCTCCAGTCATGTGTCTTGAGCAACCACTGTCAAGATACAAAACTCTTTTGTTCTCCTTGGTCGCAAGACACACCTGCAATAAGATCAAGCTTTGTTCTTAGGTACCCAAGCCAACTTGGGTCCTTTTGGGTTGGCATTCAAAATGGTTCCCTTTGGAACCCACATTTTACAAAAAGAAATGATTTTTCTAAAATTACATTGATATGATTTATGACCTAGCTTTTTGCAAGTAAAACAAGTAATGCTAGATGATGTAGGTACAAAAAAGTTTTTAAAATATTTTTATTGTTCCTGTGGTTTATATCCTAAGCCTACCTTATTAAAAACTACTCTTTGATTGTTTAAGAGTAAATTTAACTTTTCTGAACTATAAGTGAATTTCTCAACAAAAGGTTTTATCTTTTCAAGTTCATTTTTGTACTTAGCATTTTCAAGTTCTAAATCCTTGTTTTTCTTTAAAAGATCATTGTTAGAAACAACATTTTTAGGTCTTTTTAAAACATCGTTTTTCATAGATAAAGTATTGTTTTTCTTTTCCAAAATATCTAATTTGGGTTTCAAAGCACTAACATCATTAAGTAAAGAATTGTTTTCAAAAGAAAAACTATTTGCATGCTTTTTCAATTTCTTATTTTCAAATAAAACTAATTTATAATCATGCATGAGTTCTTCAAAAGCATTCCTAAGTTCATCAAAAGTGAAATCAATTTCAGTGTCAGAACTTACCTCATCATTGTCCTGATGTGCCATGAAGCAGAGATTTGCAACTTCATTATGCTCTTCTTCTGAACTGGAGTCCTCACTGTCACTCCAAGTGGCCATCATTGCTTTCTTCCTTAATTTCTTTCTTGATTTCTTGAGGAGTGGATAGTCGAACTTGTAGTGTCCCGGCTTCTTGCACTCGAAGCATATAAGTACTTCCTTCTCATTTTCTTTTTCTTTTTCTTTTTCTTTTTCTTTTTCTTTTCCTTTTTTCTTGGATTGATGTTTCTTTTTGTAAGGAAATTTTTTCCTCTTCATGAATCTTCTAAACTTTCGTGCAAGGAGGGCTTCTTCACCTTCTTCTTCATCTTCATCTTTGGACTCATCTATTGAGGATTCTTCTTGGATTTTGACTTGAAAGCAATCCCCTTATTCTTCTTGTCCATGTCCATTGATTTCTGTTTCAGATTGAGCTCATAAGTCATGAGTTATCCAACTAACTGCTCAAGAGGTAACTTGTCGACATCCTTTGCTTCTTGAATTGCGGTCACCTTCAGATCCCATGATGTTGGAAGTAACCTAAGAATTTTATTCACAAGATCAGCATTAGACTTGACTTTACCAAGACTTCTCATACCATTAACTATATTAGTAAATCTTGTGTACATATCAGTAAGAGATTCATTTAGTTCTATACAGAACATCTAATAAGTGTACACTAACATATTAACCTTAGTGTTCTTCACTTGATCGGTACCCTCATGAGTAACATCAAGTATGTCCCATATTTTTTTAGCAGACATGCATGTAGATATCCTATTAAATTTGCTAAGATCTAATGCACAATAAAGGAGATTCATTACCTTAGCATTAATCTCAGATTGTTTAAGATCATTTTTATCACAATCCTCTTCAAGTTTTGAGATGGAAACACCATTAACCACTATCGAAGGAACATGCGGACCCTTATCTACTACTTTCCATAAATTGTAATCAATAGAATGCATATAAATTCTCATCCTAGTTTTCCAATAAGTATAATTTGTTCCATTGAAAAATGAAGGTCTATTTGAGGCTTGTCCCTCAACTACACTAGTACCAATTGGGGCAGCCATAGATCTTTACTTAAGATAGTAAAGCCTATACACTAAGAATAGGGCTCGGATACCACTTGTTGCCCAGTAAGCAACCCAAGAGGGGGGGTGAATTAAGTCTCTAAAAATTAATACGGCAAGCTACTAACTTAACAAAACTTGATACTAAGCAAACTAATCCAATTCAACAAGTATATAAGCAAGGTACTATGATTCAAATGCAGTGCTCTAAAATATAAGTGCAATGAAAATTAAGAGTAATAAATAAATAGAAAAGAGTGAGAGATCAAGCAATCACAAACACCAAGAACTATAGTGGTTCGGTGCTATACAATGCACCTACATCCACTCCCCAAGATCCCCTTGGAAATTCACTATAATCACATGATTATAGCCGATTAGTTTTCTAGGCTCACTAATCAAAACCCGACTTGTTTTCACAAGGCTCACAAGTCACAACCTCACTTGGTTTTACAGGCTAACCAAGAACCTAATTGGTTTTCACAAGGCTAACCAACAACCTCCCTTGGTTTTCCAGGCTAACCAAGAACCTTAATGGTTTTATAGGCTAACCACCAACCTAATTGATTTTCCAAAGCTTACCAATAACCTTTACAAGAAATATGGTTTGAAAGTAAATAACAAAAGTAAGCTTTCTAAAATAAAGCGAATATCTCGATATAGCTTGATGTAGAGTTGCTTTGCACTTGTTGAAGCCTTTTGAATACCCAAGTATGGATGATATTCAATGCTCTTGAATGCTTGGAGGCTTCCTTTAGCTTGAAAGTGGTTGAAACTTGAATGAATAGGAGTTAAAGCTCACACTTCTTCTCTCTTTTCAAAACTCTTTAATAATATTCAATAGCTTGGGTTTTGATTTAATTTGGAGCATATAAATACCCTCTCAAGGCCTCAAAACTAAAATCTAGCCGTTACACTTGAAAAACTAGCCATTGGGGACATTTTGGGCGAGTTCTGCATTTGAAAAAACTATCCATTACTGTTGCCAGAACTCCAAGTGTCGACACTTCCTCAGTTGAGTTGACACATAAGGTCACATGTTCTTCTTGAGTCAACACTTAGTTCAACTTGCTCCATTCAGATTCTCTAGAAATCTCAGATGTGCCGAAACCTTCTTAGTTGAGTCGATACCTTGATTTGACACCTTGCTTCCATGTGTCAACACTTCAGCCTTCCTTCAACTTCTACAAGTTCTGTGGCTTGAAAGTCTTAGGCGATGTATTGATCCATCTGTCGACACCTTGAGTCGACACCTCAGGTCTATGCGTCGATACTTCATCTGTGCCATTTTGAAACATTACTTCATACCAACCTGAGTCGACACTTCTTCTTTATGTGTCGACACTTCATGTCATGTGTCGACACTTTGAGTCGACACTTCTTCGAAAAATTCATAAAAGGTGCTGAATTTGAGCTGGAACATGTTTCCACTTAGCTTAGCTATCCATTCAACAATCTCTTAAGTGTCCAAGTCTTCTTTTTAAGCAAACTTCTCATTCAACTTGGCTTCTTCAAAATAATTGGGCTTCATCAAATTTTGTAAGCACCTTTTCAATAAAAATATACTCAAAGCAAATCATTAGTCCTCAACTTATACTTAACTATTTTGCTTATCATCAAAATAATTAGTGGAGTCAACAGTAATCCATTATGCTTGCTTAAATGCAGGACACAGCCCGAAAGGCTAAGGCCTGTTACCTTATGGTATGGCATTCACACTACTATTCAGGGATTCAGGAGTTGATTTGGCTGATGGGAATAGTCAACTACTACACCACACTGATACTTATTCGATGAAATCCTTACAGAAGATGGGATATCACCAAGTTGAGGGAGTTTGGACTAGTATCAAGTCAGAGAGTGGTTCACCAATCATCAGATGAGGATGAGGAGGCAGAGCATGGCATTGCAATTGCAAAGATTGCCAGAGAGGAGTCAGATGATGAGAGTGATAGTGGCTCTAGTGACTCTAATGAGGATTCCATGATTAGGAGTTCCATGGACAGGCTGGACAGACCAGCAGCCCCAGGACTCCACCAGCACCATCAGCAGCACTAGTAGCCCATTCAGGACCCTCGACTCTAGCACCTAAGACCATTACTCAGGCTTCCATTGCAGAGTAGCTTACTCAATTTACCGAGACTTTGACGAGTTCCTTCAGATCCATGTTTGATGAGCTTTGTCAGATAGTGGACCACAGACTTAAGGAGTTCAGGACAGAGCTGAGAGAGTTGATGCACAGAGTTGAGATAGTCAAGAGACTACAACAGTCATAAGATGAACAGCAGAGAGATCTTAGAGACCTGTGCTCAGATCTTGGCAGGATTAGAGGAGCAGCAGATACATTTGTCACTCAGCATACTGCTACTCTACAGCACATTTTGAAGGGAGTTCAGACGATAAAGTCTGGGATGAGCACTGTTCTTTTTCATCTTTCTGGAGCTTCCACTTCTACTCACCCACCACCTTAGAGTACACCTAGACATAGATCATCACCTCCTAGACAGCCTTCACCACATTATAGGCATAGGATAGGACCTGCTTCCGGGATCAGGAACTCAATAGGACCCCCTCCATCTATTAGAAGTCCCAGAGTCTATATGACTCAGACTTTTGATGTAGGGAGTGACAGTGACTAGATTTTTTATTTTTCTTGTATTATCTTTTGATTTGTCACATTTTGACTATATTGAAATCATGTATTGTACCTCTTATAAAAAGTAATGAAATGCCTATTTTTGAATCAATGTGCACATTTCTTACTTATCATTATCTCTTTGTTGTTTCCATGCATGATCTCATCAATTAACCTAAAAATGGGGAGTAACACCTCAAAAGAATATTAATAAGAATATCAAGAACACCAAAAAAGGCGAAATCATCTCAAATCATAATAATATTCTTACACTATTTTAAAATTCAGTGTTTGCATAGAATATTTCAGAGAAAACCTTTTTGATTAATGACAAAATGGGGGAGTAATATTAATGATGTGCACGGAAAATTCAAAGAATATAAAAACAGAGGGAGAAATCATTTTATGTATGGAAATCAAAGAAAATTTTTTGCTCTGATACTTTTGAATGCTCAGGTAACCTTGATCATCTTCATACTAAATGAAAATTAGCTCTGATACATTCTGATACATTATTGACTTTAAAAGCTATGATACATTTTGCTATCTCTGATACATTTTGATGTCCAATTTGCCTTGATACATTATTGACTTCAATACATTTTAGGTAAAAACAGCTTTTGATATATATTAACTCTGATACATATTGGATCTATTTCAAAAGCTCTGATACTTTTTTGATAAGCTCTAATACTTTTTGATACATTCTTGACACATGTTGACATATATAGATATATATCAATTTTAAATCATACACAAGTTACTTTGATGTTTAAGTATTTATATACTCATAACTATAAAGTTTTTCTATGCCGAATGTTTTGTCATCATCAAAAAGGGGAAGATTGTTGACCCCTATAATGATTTTGATGATAACAAAATATTGGAGTATGCATTTGATTACTAACCATTTCCAAGTATTTTATAAGATTTTGTAGGATGATTTTAATGTACAACCATTCTTTCTACAATTATGATGTATGTCAAGTTTATTTTTGAAAGAGTATTATGTAATGGAGAGCCCAAAAAAAACTACTTATGTTTTCATGAAAATGGGCCAATTCAATGTATTTTTTCAAGTTTAAATTATGTAGATTATACTTTGAAGGAGTTTGAAAGCCTTTAAAGTTGGTTGGAAGATTTTGGAAGCAATTTGGAGAAGTTCGGAAGGTTTTTGAAAAAAATCACTCGAGCCGACTCAAAGTAGAAGAGCTAACTCAAGTTTCTAGCACAGCACTATGTTTTCTGGCATGCAGACATCCGAGTCAACTCATCCAGAGTTTAAATTATTCAATCTGTCAAAGTGAGCTGACCTGACAGAATTCGAGCTGACTCAAATATGCAGTCAGGCAATCAAGTCGACCTGACAGTCAATCGAGCCGACTCTTCCAGAGTTTGCAAAATCTCATTTCCGAAGAACCAGCCAAGCGAGCCGAATCAATGGAGAAGAGCCGACTCGACCAGAGTGAAGTTTTAACCTATCTGAGAATCCAAGCCGACTTGAAGTTCGAGATGACTCGAATCCCAGTTCTAGGTGCATAACGGCTAGTTCCAAAACTATCTTTTTGAATCCAAAAAGTGCTCCAACGGCCATATTTCGAATCCCAACATTCTACAATGGTCATGTTCACTTGAAATCAATTAATGAGACTATTTATAAGAGATTTAAATAAATTTTGAAGATAGGAATTACCCTTTAATGAGTATTTGAGAACATTCAAGAGAGCCTTCATGCAAGCACTCAAGACTTCTCCAACTCTCATCAGATTTTTAAGTCATTTATTGAGAAAGATTTGAAGCCTTAAAAGTATTCAAGGAAGGAATCAAGAAGGCTTCTCAAGAGCTACAACTGCAACCACCCGACAACATTCGGTTTGTTATTATAGTTACTCTATTTTTAGCACTTTATCTTTGTTCCAAATACAGCAGGGGCTGTATGATGCGGGACAATATGCAAAAATTAATCTACTGATTATTAAATTAAATAAATGTGATTAACAAAGATTATTTTTTTTAGGATTTTTAGATTTAAAGACTCAAAGTAAATAATCAAGCAAAACTAGTCAACTAGTTGTAATCCGCGAAGTAGATTTAAAAAGTAAAACTAAGAAACAAGATTTGGTTGCTAAGAAACCACCGTAAACTAGGGTTAAAACCTTCAACGAATCAGAAATTAAGAGTAGAGAAAGAGGTTTTACTTTACCAATGATGAATATAATTCTCTGATTGTAGATTTGATTAGACTCTCGAGGATCTTGTGGCAGGACTTCCAGATTTTGGTTTCGGGATTTGATCTTCAGCTCTACTGGTTCCAAGGAAAGAACCACCATCACGTCTGATCTCGATCACCTAATATCAGTCAAACACTCAATTAGAAGCCGTGGAAAAAGGAAAAAAAAATCAAAGGAGGAGCAAAAGAGAGGAAAAAGCTAGAAGACAGCTAGGGTTTTTGGATTGCTGGATATGTAGAGCCTCACACCCCACGATGCTCTGAAGAACAAAGGAAGGGCCTCACACCCCGCGATGCACAAAGCAAAGAAAATTTGATAGAATGTCTTCTATATTTGATGAATAATAATTCTATTTAAAAGAGGGATTAACGGTGGTATTTACAGACCACCAACACGAGTTGTTGGTGGGTTTCTTAAGGGTCATCATGCATGTATGATGCATTGGATTTCAAAAATTTGCACAAAGAAAAATCCTTATTGGCCAGAAACCCTAATCCCAAGATCCCCTCATTCATATACAACTAATATATCACTAATATGGTTCATTAAAAATACCTGGAACGTTGTTTTCCACTCCTTTAAACTAGGCTCACAAGTGCAAGCCCTTCAACGGTGATCCACATAGGAATTGACCCAAGGAAGAACTCCTACTTCAGTTGCTTGCTTGACTAGGACTCTTCTTGATAGCCTTCTAGACTTTGACCTTTGTAGGACACCCTACCCTCTTGTAGGGCACTCTAAATGCTCTCCAAAAATACTCTTCGATTTGGGATTTCCTTCCTTTAGGACACTCTAGGCTTATGTCTTAAATCCTAAGACTTGTTCTAAAAAGAACAACCTTGTCTTAAGGAGACAAGGTTTGTCTTAAAGGAGGAAGGAGGAAGAGAGAGAGGCTTAGAATAATACTTTGGTGGAAATATGATATCTATTTCAAAACACATCGGACCACCCGCTATTTATAGATTCATAAGGGGCGTGTGATAAGCCCAGTCACCAAATTATCAGATATGTGTTTTCATGGTTGAAGAAAAGTTATCTGGCTTGAAAACACATATCCGATATGTAACTTCATGCATCATGAGCCATATCTGCATTCCCTCCTTTCCAGATTTAATCCACACTTGCCACATGGAAAATACTAGTCCCAAGGAAGCCAAGATGCATCATTTCGGTCCCAAAATATCGAAGAGAATGAAGAGTCCTGACAGCAGAAGAACTCTGCTTCATAACCGCGGGCCACATGAAGAGTTGCCGCGTGCACTTCATCCAACATCCATGCCAAATTCAAATGTCTTGACTGATCAACTAAATCCAAATGATGCATGGGATGTGAGCCAAGAGTAGTCCAAATGAAATCAGCAAAGGAATTTCATCTGCAAAAGGACTCTTGGTTCTTATGTGCCCTCTCCACCTTGGCACGTGCAATATTGCACCCAAGAGTCCATACTAAGTTGGACTCCAGTCCAAGTGACATTACATGTCTTAAATAAGTTAGATAAAATCTGACATAGGTTCCCTAAATTAAGACATGTTCTGATCTAAGTCCCCTTTACATTGATTGATCAAAATAGCAAGCAACTGGATCCAAATCAATATAGGTTAGAAATTAGGTTAGCCTACACATGCTAGTGTATAATCTAGCTAACCAATTAGGATCCCATGAGCCTAATTAAATTATGAATGACTTCCTTGGTCAACTCTCTAATATGTGTGACCCTTTGGGTTCCACATCTAGCTAGCAGTAGGTTTAGGCTTAAGCTAATTCGAACCAATCTAACCCGATTGACCTAATTAGGTCAAATTGAGCTGACCTAAATTGCCAATTCGATTTGTCCATCGAATTGACTCATGAAACCAATCCAATTGGTTCATGAATACCTATAAGATATGATTGACATCTAGCAACGTGTCATGCCTACCCAGAAGATGAGGAATTTGGTAGAAAGTACCAAACTACCCTTCAATAGAAAGTTACCAAGCAATTGAAGCTTTCGATCTCCCATTATCTTGATTAAGTGATGGGTATTAATAAATGTCAAACCCTAGCACTTAGTCATTTCGAGTCTCTATTCGATAATGAAGACTCAGCTGATGACTGATTAGAAACCACTTCTAATCTCATTCTGTTTTGATCAAAGACTCCTTGAGTCATCAATCGAAGTGATCACTTGGGATAATAATTCCTCTTACTAGGAATGATCGATTCCTTGTTGGTCCACTCATATCCTTCAAACACCTTCCACCATATTCAAGAACACCCCATACATGACTTATTGTCATGAATGAGTATGAACCAAAACATGGCTTAGTATATACAAGGAACCATGGTGACCTCGGGTCTAAAGATCACATGCACAACTCCTACTTTGAGATCTATCTTTTGACAAGTAGTAAGACTTCCATAAGATAGTCTCGGTGTGGATCAGTTCAATGAACTCATACCATAATAAGCACCCTTATCCTTGTATTAGTGTCTCTACACAAGTGGCTGTGAGACCAACCACCCTCTTAACAGAGCATATATAGGATAAGCTAGTCTTTCCAGACTTATCGAACCCCGAACCGATGGATCATTGACTAGGAACATTTTAGGTTAGGATTTATAAGAACTTAGGTCTCACTATCATGATTTCCATCAAAATCCTAATTTCATTTGCCATAACCTATGGGGTTCATCATAATCTTTAAGTAAGACACAACAATATGATGAAACAATATACCTTTATTAATATATTAAATATCATACAGGAGTTCGAAGATTACAAAAATGCCCTTACATAAGATTGGCTTTTAGGGCTCTTTCTTTTCAATCTTCCACTTGAACTAAAGCCAATCGCTTGTGTACTTTATGCTCATACAATCTAAGTGGTGATCAAATTGCTACTGAGGTAATGCTTTAGTGAATGGATCTGCTATATTATTCTTAGTATCAATCATTCGATATTAACATCTTTCCTTTTATGATTCCCTGAACGCGGTAGAAACCTCTTAGGATGTGCTTGGACTTATGTTGAGACCTTGGTTCCTTTGCTTGTGCAATAGCTCCAATGTTATCACAGTATAACGACACTGGCTATTGTATTTCAGGAACCACACCTAATTCCATGATGAATTTCTTCATCCAAATAGCTTCTTTCATAGCTTCACTTGTAGCTATGTATTCTGCCTTAGTGACTGAGTCAGCTACGGTTAGCTACTTTGTACCCTTCCAACTTACTACACCACCATATAGGGTGAAGACATACCCTGATATGGATTTGTCATCATCTAGATCTGATTGAAAACTAGAATCCGTATATTCTTCTAGTTTCAACTCCGATCCTCCATAAATAAAAAAATATCTTTAGTCCTTCTAAGGTACTTAAGAATATTTTTCACAGCTTTCCAATGATCCTCACCTGGATCTTCCTGTAATCTACTTACTATGCCTAAAGCATAAGCAACATCTAACATAGCATACATAATTGATCCTATAGCCGAAGCATAAGAAATCATAGCCATCCTTCCTCTTTCTTCTGATGTCTTATGAGATATTTTCTTAGAGAGATGTATGCCTTGACTCATAAGTAAGTAACCCCTTTTACTTCCATCCATGTTGAATCTCTTCAACACTAAGTCAATGTACCTGGACTGGGATAAGCATAGCATCCTTTTAGATCTATCTCTATAGATCCTTATACCTAGTATATAGGACACCTCTCCCAAATCCTTCATGGAAAACTTTAATAATAGCCAAGTTTTAACCAATTGTAATATTGGAATATCATTCCCAATAATTAGTATTTCATCAACATACAAAACCAAGAAAACAAGTGCACTCCCACTTGTCTTCTTATACACACATGGTTCATCCATAATTTTGACAAACCAAATTCCTTGATTATTTCATCAAAGAAAATGTTCCAACTCCTCGATGCTTATTTTAGTCCATAAATGGACTTCTTTAGATTGCATACTTGGTTTGGTCTCCCACATGAGACAAAACCCTCTGGCTGTGTCATATAGACTTCTTCCTTAAGATTTCCATTAAGGAAAGCAGTCTTGACATCCATCTACTAGATTTCATAATCATGGTATGCTGCTATTATAAGCAATATCTGAATGGACTTGAGCATGGCTATTGGTGAAAAGGTTTCATCATAGTCAATGCCATGTTTTTTTTTAAAACCTTTTACTACCAATCTGGCCTTGTAGGTTTCTACTTGACCATCTGCTCCTATCTTCTTCTTGAAGACCCATTTACACCCTATTGGGTTAATTCCTTCAGGTGGATCTACCAAGGTCCATACCTGATTGGAATACATGGAGTCCATCTTAGACTTCATGGCATATAGCCATTTGTCAGAGTCTTTTCTCTCGATAGCTTCCAAATAGGCCACAGGATCATCATCCTGAATGATACTAGTTTTATTGTCATCCTTGATGAAAAAGCCATATCTAAGAGGTGCTCCCTGCACCCTCTCTGACCTTCGAAGATGAGGTGTGTATGTGGCTGTTCTTGGTCTATAAGAACTTCTGGTTGAGGAATTTCACTTGAAGACTCATCAGGTTGTTGGTTCTGTTCTTCACTTAATTCAAGCATGGAATTACTACTTTCTTGGATGAATTCTTGCTCCAAGAATGTAGCATGTCTACTGACAAATACCTTTTGTTCAGTAGTATTATAAAAGATGTATCCAACACCCTCTTTAGGATAACCAATGAAACTACATTTGTCAGCCCTAGCACTTAACCTATGTCCAAAATTATTCTTAACATAAGCATAGCAACCCCAAATCTTTATGTACTTAAGATTTGGTCATTTTCCATTCCATAACTCATATGGAGTGCTAATCACTGACTTAGATGGTTCCTGTTCAAAATATAGGCAGCAGTCTCCAGAGCATATCACTAGAAGGAAATTGGAAGATCTATAAAGCTCATCATGGACCTAACAAAGTGCAATTTCTCCTTTCTGCCACACCATTTAATTGGGATGTATAAGTGATGGGGACCAAAAGTTTATTTTATTTTATTTTACTTGAGTTCATTAGTCCTGTAATAAAGTGAGACAACTGAGTCCAGTTGAGTCCGCTTTGTCAGGTCTAGTTATTTTCAGTCCAGTCGAGTCTAATCGAGTCCTGTAAGTTTCATTCATGTCAAGATCCAAGAGGAGAGTAAGCAGACCCGAAGATTCACCATACCCCTCAAGTAGAGCTAGACTTCATGCACTTGGGCCCTTCATACCACCAAGCCTGCAAGAGAGAGCTCCAGTCTGAGACAGGCCCACTGTTGACCAGGTCCACCAGGGTTTCTTGGCCCACAAGTTAGGGTTTCTTAGCCCTTATGTTATGTACCCTAGGGTGAATCTAAAAATACCCTACCCATTCTTGTATTTTTTTAACAATGAATGATGAATGAATATTTCTTTAGTTCTGTGTGAACTTTTCAGGGTTTTTGTGTGATCCCTATGGCATCTGTGTGAGCCCTTTACTATGTGCTTGTCCTCCACGGGGAATCTATGTGAACCCCAGTATCTCTTCCTTCTTCTCTCCTACAAACCGTAATCTCTAGTGACTTCTACGCTCGCTAGCAATCCCGCCGATCTTTGTCCCGCATCAAGTGGTATTAGAGCTAGAGGATTAGGGTTTGGCTTTTTCCTCCCGGCTCCAAATCCTTCCTCGTGTCCAGATCTTCCAGCAAGACTTTTCAAACCTCCATCAGCCATTGAGGCCCGTCAATGGCTTGCACCCGAGCCCTTCTCCCTTGCTGCCATTATCCGCATCAAAGCCCGTCTCAGCACCGACACCGATCCAGAAGTTCACACCCGAACCCCTCCTTAACCTCCATCGCATGAAGTTTCCCATCCCGTGCCGGTCGATGCCCTGTTCCTGCTCACCGCCAGCAGTCGACACCCTAACCCCCAACCCCCTCCCTCCGGTACCCAGACCGTAATGCAAGCTGCAGCCAACCTCCACCGTCGGAGAGCCACTGCCAAGATGTAGATCTTTGTGAAGACCCTCACCGACAAGACCATCACCCTCGAGGTCGAGTCCTTAGACACGATCGACAACGTCAAGGCCAAGTTCCTCCCACCGACCGGCACCGCCCCAGGCCACCAAAGTGACGCGTCCACCATGAAGCCCAATCACCGCCCACGGTCGCTGCACACCCGCCGCCGCACGCCCGTGTCGCAGATCCGCCCGACACCATCGGCCATCGGGGAGAAGCCGTCCGATCCACAGCACCTAAGTTGGATCCACCTAGCCCCTTTCATGGATGCCGACAACCACCAAAATAGAGCAGCACTCCATCTCTACCATCACCAATCACCACCAAGCTCCTGGCTCTCAGATCCGGCCATGGTGATGCCCTCCGACACCCGATCTCCACCTTCACTCCTCCACCAGCTCGTCCGTGTCCGCCGCTCACCATCTCGCTCCCTGCTGCCAAGCACTACCACAGCCCACCAGAGATCCAGTCTTTCGTCGTCCTCATCCACAGTCCCGTCACTGGCGAAGCCTGCTGAACCTCCACATCTGGGACTTTCCCTTAGCTTCGCATGCCCATCAAAGCACCCGGAGAAGAACCGCATGATCGTGAAGGCAATTGCCTTCACTGTTGCAGACTTCAGCACACGCTTCCTGAGCAGCACGCATTTTGGAGTAGTCCGGATCTCTGCACCACACGGCTTCCAAAGCTGCATGGTTTTTAGTGCAGAAATTTAAAAAAAATCAGTGAAAAAAGATAAAAAAAATTCAGAGAAAAAGAAAACAAAGAAAGAATGGTGAAAAAAAAAATGATGAACCTCACCTGCTTTGATTTGATTAGTTTCGGTTCCATCAAATCTTGCTGAGCCTGACTCGACGGAGTCGAGTTCTCCCCACTCCAGGGGAATGATGGGGACCAAAATTTTATTTTATTTTATTTTTCTTGAGTTCATTAGTCTTGTAATAAAGTGAGACAACTGAGTCCAGTTGAGTCTACTTTGTCAGGTCCAGTTATTTTCATTCCAGTCGAGTCTAATCGAGTCCTGTAAGTTTCATTTATGTCAAGATCTAAGAGGAGAGTAGTAAGCAGACCCAGAGATTCACCTGGGCCCTTCATGCCCCAAGCCTGTAGAGAGAGCTCCAGTCCAAGACAGGCCCACTGTTGACAAGGTCCACCAGGGTTTCTTGGCCCACAAGTTAGGATTTCTTAGCCCTCAAGTTATATACCCTAGGGTGAATCTATAAATACCCTACCCCATCTTGTATTTTTTAACAATGAATGATGAATGAATATTTCTTTAGTTATGTGTGAACTTTTCAGGGTTTCTGTATGATCCCTAGGGCATCTGTGTGAGCCCTTTGCTGTGTGCTTATCCTTCACGGGGAATCTATGTGAACCCTAGTATCTCTTCCTTCTTCTCTTCTGCAAACCCTAATCTCTGGTGACTTCTATGCTCGCCAGCGATCCCCCCGATCTTTGTCCTACATCAGTTCTATTGTCTGACCTGGCCAATTCAATTAGTGTCTAAGGAAAGCAACGGGGGGACCCCCTCACCCCTTCTACTTACCTGGCCAATTTGGTCATATCTAAACCTTAATTTGGGAATGCTAAATGATTAAGTATACTATAATTGGCCTTCCTTCATGCTAAGCCAAATTAATATCAAAACTATAGTAGGTTTGTTGTGTAACACAAGGCCTACTTTAGGGTTTGATATAAACTTTGTCTTGGTGCACTTAGTACTTTATGGCATGGTTGGAAATTGTTGCTTTATTGTGTAACACAAGGGCAACAATATTCCATCATGGCTATATAGAAATGGAGGGTCTGACTAAACTAAGACAATATAGTTTGTTGTGTAACACAAGATTATAAGCATCTTAGAGGTAATTTATTTGTTGAGAATTGCATGGGTTGCAATTGGAAAGGAAGTCCTACCTTTGAACTCATGAGTGTTTATTGTGTAACACAAGGCTCTCATGAGAAATTGGGATCTCAACCCCACTAAAGAAACCAGTAAGGTTTCTCGCTTACCATAGATTGAGGGTTATGGTATTCGAATAAAATAATGGAAGACATAATTAGATATAAAGTCCTTATCTAATTATGAATGTTATTTTGAGTGGTCTGTTGATATTGTTCTTTAATTAAATATAGGATATATATATAATGGCTTCAAATTTGTCACTGTAGGGCATCTTAGATGCCAACAAGTTAACTGTTCCCAATTATGTGGACTGGTTGAGGAACCTGAGAATAGTTCTTACTCAGGAAAAACTTTCTAATATTATGGATTCTCCGGACCCTGAGCCGAATGGAGAAGATGCATTAGAGGAGGAAATTGCCACACATAAAATGCGGCAAAATGATAGTACAACTATCAGGTGCATCATGTTAGCCTTGATGAGCAACGAGCTCTAGAGGAAATATGAAGGAATGGAACCTCAGTCCATATTGCTCAACTTAAAGGAGCTATATGGAGAGCAAAGTAGGGCTGCTCGATATGAGATATCGAAGCAGTTGTTCCATGCATGGATGAGTGAGGGCTTATTTGTACAAACCCATGTATTAAAAATTATTCACTTAATAACCCAATTAGGTAAATTAGGGTTTGTGATGGATGGTGAACTCAATCAGGATTTAATCCAGCAATTACTTCTAGATGCCTACTCTCAGTTTGTTCTTAATTATCACATGAACAAACTGAATATATCTTTTCTTGAACTGCTGAATATGTTAAAGACAATAGAGAGCCACTCAAAAGGTGATAAGGCTCATCTTCTTCTCATTGACGGAAAGAAGAAACAGGCAAATAGAAAGGGTATGAAAAGAAAGTTCAACCCTAAAATGATCATCCAGCAGAAGAAGAAAGCCAAGAAGGCAGTTAATGATGGAGCCTGTTTCCACTGTGGCAAGCAGGGGCATTAGAAAAAGAATTGCAAGATATATCTTACAAGTGTGAAGCCAGATGCAAGTGGAGCATCTAAAGGTTTGTACATGATACAAACTAATTTATCATTGAGTGCTTCCATTTCTAATTCATGGATATTGCATAGCGCATGGGGGTCTCATATCTATAAATCTTTACAGGGACTCCACAGAATTAGAGAATTGAAGAAAGGTGACTTCAAACTATATGGCTCTAGTGGAAAAGCCATGTATGCTAAAGCTGTGGGCACCTATCTTTTATTATTACCTTTGAGTATTATTTTAAAGTTAGAAGAATGCTACTATGTACCGGATATTGTAAGAAACATTGTATCAATACCCTTGTTGTTACAATAAGGATTTGAGATAAATGTAAAGAGCAGTGGATGCTTTATTCTTCATTGAAATAAAATATTCGGACATGGTTATTTTATAAATGGTCTTTTGACATTAGAACTCAATGATGAAATACTACTTGTTGATAACAAGAAGAGAAAGAGAGATAATGTCAATGTCATATTTCTCTGGCATTACCGGTTAGGTCATATTAGTGAGTCAAGAGTAAACAAGTTAATCAAAGATAATTCCTTTGACCCTTATGATTTTCAATAATTAGGAACTTGTGAGTCTTGCCTCAAAGAAAAATTGACCAAGTCTCCATTCACTGGACATGGGGACAGGGCAACTGAATTATCAGGTCTTATGCATACTGATGTGTGTGGACCTATGACAACTCAAGCTAGAGGTGGATATTCTTACTTCATCACTTTTATTGATGACTTGTCTAGGTTTGTTCATGTGTATCAAATGAAACACAAGTATGAAGCCATTGATAAGTTTAAAGAATATCAAAGCATGGTTGAAAAACAAAATGGACATAGTATTAAAACTCTTCATTCTGATCAAGGAGGTGAATACTTGTCTGGTGAGTTTTTAAACCATCCCAAGGACAAAGGCATAATCTCTGAATGGATCCATTCTTATTGATGGGGACCAAAAGTTTATTTTATTTTATTTTACTTGAGTTCATTAGTCTTGTAATAAAGTGAGACAACTAAGTCCAGTTGAGTCCACTTTGTCAGGTCTAGTTATTTTCAGTCCAGTCGAGTCTAATTGAGTTTTGTAAGTTTTATTCATGTCAAGATCCAAGAGAAGAGTAAGCAGACCCGAAGATTCACAAGGCCCCTCAGGTAGAGCTGGACTTCATGCACCTGGGCCCTTCATGCCGCCAAGCCTGCAAGAGAGAGCTCCAGTCCGAGATAGGCCTACTATTGACCAGGTCCACCAGGATTTCTTGGCCCACAAGTTAGGGTTTCTTAGCCCTCAAGTAATGTACCCTGGGGTGAATCTATAAATACCACCCCTCCCTCTTGTATTAAACATCTTTTTCTCATGAATACAAATTAAAAAAATTATTTTGGTTGAGTTTTGATTTTTTCTCCGGATTGGAGTGGGTGTGACGCCCTAGTTCCCTGTTCTTGAGTGCAAGCCCTAATCCCCTGGTGACTTCTATGCTCGCCAACAATCCTCCCCCGCTCTGTCCTATATCAACTATCCTGTATCAAGAACAAATTAAAAACCCCATTCCCTTTACCTTCCCAGAACCAATTGCCTAGACACCAACTGGCTGATCAAACCCTAATCAGTTTTGCATCATGATTGAGTTTATACTATGACAAAATATGTTTTTATAAGGGCTTTGATGATCTCATACACATCCTAAATAATCATGTTATCAATGTTCATAACAACAAGTATAAACAAAAGCATATCAATCCAGCATATGCAAAAAAATGACTATCCAACAGGTATATTTATCTTAATATGCAAATCATAGCATGATTATACAATTCTTCGTTCACCTCACTTATTCACGGGATATGGCCACAACGGCACCCCTACATGCCATAGGAGATCCCATTGAATGGCAAGAAGGGGCCTTTATATCCTACTTAACCCCTATGACCGGACAGCCATGGTGACTAACCCAATCCAAAGTAGTTACTAGGATAAGACATGCTATTAAGATGCATTTGATTAGCAATATGCATAATATCATATTGAAACAATAACATGCTCTTTTTATGATAATATTTACTATCATACATAGATTAGGGTTTAAGAATAATAGACCCTAATCCATTGGCAATCATCATACTATGATTATTTATCATAACCATACAGCATTCCACCGAACCCTAAGTAATGGCATGCATAAAAAAACTATGATCAAACTAGCTATCTAATAATCATTTGATCATACAAATGATAATTAATTGAATGAATTAAGGGTTGCTCTGATACCACCGATTGGTTTTTTAAGGGTCATCATGCATGTATGATGCATTGGATTTCAGAAATTTGCACAAAGAAAAATCTTTATTGGCTAGAAACCCTAATCCCAAGATCCCCTAATTCATATACAACTAATATATCACAAATATGGTTCATGAAAAATACCTGCAATGCTGTTTTCCACTCCTTTCCACTAGGATCACAAGTGCAAGCCCTCCAACGATGATCCACATAGGAATTGACCCAAGAACTCCTACTTCAATTGCTTGCTTGACTAGGACTCTTCTTGACAGCCATCTGGACTTTAACCTTTGTAGAACACCCTACCATCTTGTAGGGCACTCAGAATGCTCTCCAAAAATACTCTTGGATTTGGGATTTCCTTCCTTTAGGACTCTCTAGGTTTATGTCTTAAATCCTAAGACTTGTCCTAGAAAGAACAACATTGTCTTAAGGAGACAAGGTTTGTCTTAAAGGAGGAAGGAACGAGAGAGAGAGGCTCAGAATAATGCTTCGATGGAAATCTGATATCTATTTTAAAACTCATCCCACCATCTCCTATTTATAGATTCATGAGGGGTGTGTGATAAGCCCAGTCACCAAATTATTATATATGTGTTTTCAAGACTGAAGAGAAGTTATATGGCTTGAAAACACAAATCCGAAATGTAACTTCATGCATCATGAGCCATATCTGCATCCCCTCCTTTCCAGATATAATCCACACTTGCCACATGGCAAATACTGGTCCCAAGAAAGCCAAGAGGCATCATTTTAGTCCCAAAATGCCAAAGAGAATGAAGAGTCCTGACAGCAAAAGGACTCTGCTTCAGAACCGCGTGCCATATAAAGAGTTGCGACTTTTCATGCGCACGGAAACTTCATCCAACTTCCACACCAAATTCAAATGTCTTGACTTGTCAACTAAATCCAAATGAGGTGTGGGATGTGAGCCAAGAGGAGTCCAGATGAAATCAGCAAATGAACTTCATCTGCAGAAGGACTCTTGGTCTTTCTATGCCCTCTCCTCCTTGGCACACGCAATATTATGCCCAAGAGTCCATACCAACTTGGACTCCAGTCCAAGTGGCATTACATGTCCTAAATTAATCAGATAAAATCTGACATAGGCTACCTCAATTAAGACATGTCCTGATCTAAGTCTCCTTTACATTGATTGATCAAAATAGTAAGCAACTGGACCCAAATCAACTTGGGTTAGGAATTAGGTTAGCCTATACATGTTAGTATGCAATCTAGCTAACCAGATAGGATCCCATGACCTTAATTAAATTATGAATGACTTCCTTAGTTAACTCCTAAATGTGTGTAACCCTTTGGGTTCTACATCTAGCTAGCAGTAGGTTTAGGTTTAAGTCGATTCGAACCAGTCGAACCCGATTAACCTAATTAGGTCAAATTGAGCTGACCAAAATTGCCAATTCGATCTGTCCATCGAATTGACTCATGAAACCAATTCAATTGGTTCATGAATACCTACAAGACATGATTGACATCTAGCAACGTGTCATGCCTACCGAGTAGATGAGGAATTTGGTAGAAAGTACCAAACTATCCTTCAGTAGAAAGTTACCAAGCAATTCAAGCTTTCGATCTCCCATTATATTGATTACATGATGGGTATGAATAAATGTCAAACCCTAGCACTTAGTCATTTCGAATCTCTATTTGATAATGAAGACTCAGCTGATGACTGATTAGAAACCACTTCTAATCTCATTTTGTTTTGATCAAAGACTCCTTGAGTCATCAATCGAAGAGATCACTTGGGATAATAATTCCTCTTACTAGGAATGATTGATTCCTTGTTGGTCCACTCATATCCTTCATACACCTTCCACCATATTCGAGAATGCCGTGTACATGACTTATTGTCATGAATGAGTATGAACCAAAACATGACTTAGTGTGCACAAGGAACCATGGTGACCTCGGGTCTAAAGATCACATGCACAACTCCTACTTTGAGATCTATCTTTTGACAAGTAGTAAGACTTCCATAAGATAGTCCCAGTGTGGATTAGTTCAATGAACTCATGCCATAATGAGCACCCTTATCCTTGTATTAGTGTGGCTGTGAGACCAACCACCCTCTTAACAGAGCATACATAGGATAAGCTAGTCTTTCTGGACATATGGATCTCCAAACCGATGGTCCATCGACTAGGAACATTTTAGGTTAGGGTTTATAGGAACATAGGTCTCACTATCATGATTTCCATCATAACCCTAATTTCATTTGCCATAACCTATGGGGTTTATCATAATCTTTAAGTAAGACATAGCAATATGATGAAATAATATGCCTTTATTAATATATTAAATATCATATAGGAGTTGGAACATTACAAAAATGCCCTTACATAAGATTGGCTTTTAGGGCACTTTCCTTTCAGTTGTATGGATTACAAAGTCTTGCATTGGTTTCCCTTGGGCAACAACTCCTTGAATCCTTGCTTCTGGTGTCTTGTACTCTAGTCATTAAGCTCTCCTTGGGCTTCTTCCAACTTGGGCAACAACTTGGGATTGCTTTCTCAAAGTGGGTGACAACATAAAAGATGAGATGGGCAGCCAAGATGATAAATATTTCTATTAAATGTACGACAAAAAAAGATAAGAAATATGAGTCTTTCTATTTTACTCCTCTCAAATTGGCATCAACTTGAATGTATAGGTGACAATCCTAGCTTTCAATCTTGAATTCATGTGGTACTCTTGAGTCTTGGATTTCTTGATTGCTTAGAACTTGATTGGCTTGGACTCTCGAAGCAAGAAATTTTCTTGAACCTTTTCTGGATGGGCATCATTTGGAAAAAATTCTTGGCCAATGCTTCTTTGGATTTGGTGACAAAATGAGGAGGGATGGGCATCATATGGCTTGGACTCCTTCTGCTTTACTAATCTTAAAAAAGACAAGTGTCGATCTCTTCATGTGGCCGACCAAGGATAAAAGGCATGGCATATGAAGTTATCCCGATGGGGTGGCAAGTGATATAGATTGATGATGTGGAAGTGATGTCCAAAATATATCCTGTGATTTGTCCAAATTTGATGCATGTGGGATGGGCATCCAACATGATGATGTGGTGCATATGAAGGTGGGGTGCCAAGAGGTAGTTGGTATATGGCTTGACTTGAGCTAGCAAATGTTGTCACATGGGTTTTGACTTGGGTCCGCTCTTGTATTACAGGAGGAGTCCAAGCCTTAACCAACTAATAATTACAAGACATAACCAACTAATTAATTACAAAGACTCGATTGTAACTAATTTCAAGCCGAACTTGATCAATTGGAACTCAATTTGATCAAAAGGCGTATTGACTCATAATTAAACCATACCATACTTAATTAGACTTGCAAATACAAAATCCTAACTAAAGTTGGTAAAAAGGGCTAACTAACACTGGACCATTATAATAGAATTTATGACCCAATTGAAATTAGAGATTTTTTATGAACTTAACTTTGGGACCAGAGGTTTTATAGGGACTCAATTTTAGGGTTTAGGGCTAAACCCAACTAAGCTAAAATAACAAAATTTAAGATGATTATTTATAAGTGATATGGGGTTTGGGCTTAGGGCTTCATTCATAGGTGATCCACAGGGATGTGGGTTCGACATGTCATTTTTTTCTGGCCCTGGTGTCCACACCAATTCTCCCCAGGTGGGTGGGACTCGACCTTGTCGAGTATGGGTCAACTTTGCTGTGATAGTAAATCTGGGTCAATTCTTTTCATGTCCTCTCTGGTGATCCAAGAATTGTCAATCTCGGGTTGTCCTTGCCAACAAACCAGAAATCATTAATAGTCTTTGCTCCGACTAGTGATAATCTTTCATCCAAGTTTTGCTCGATCCTGTCTCTTTAGGCTGGTAGTAAGGTAGGTGGACACACATGGGTTGGCTCACTCTTAAGGATTGGATTAGATACAAAAGGCTCACTAGGAATCAACGTTGGCTCCCTATACTCTATAAGGTCTTAAATGTTGAAAGTAGAACTAATGCCTAGTTCAGGTGGTATCTCAAGCATGTAGGCATTAGATCCAATTTTACTTTATATGGTCCACTACTACGGGCATGTAACTTCTTTATGGTTCCAGGTGGGAACCATTCAGGTCATAGTCTGACCATGACAAAGTCTCCTTTATTGAATTTTTTAAGTCTTTCTTAAAATTACCCTTGGTTAATGTATGACATGTCGATGAAAATTTGGCATGAATTCCTGATAGATGCCATAGTGTTTTCCAAAAATAGGATGCAAATTGAATATGCTTAAAGAACTTATGCAACATACTAATTTTAACAAAATGCAATCGAGTGGCTCTAGAAAGAGTAGAAACTTCAGGCCAGGGTAAGAAATAAGAAGTAAATTTAGGGCTAGCTTGGTGGGGTAGGACATAAGAAAAGGGCTCATGGAATAGTCCTGGGTTAATGGGGTTGGCCTTAAGGTTCAGACATTGGGTTACATCAACAGGTAAATAAAGGTCAGCCTTATGGAAGGATGAGTTAGTGATTTCTGGAAAAATATTTTCAATTAGGACCAAAGGGGTGAATTCAACCAGAGGGTGCTGGAGTGAAAAGATCAAGTCCTCACTAATTACTTCGGGTTCTGGAATTTTAGGACTAGGCTCTATGACATGAGTCTCTTCTAGTATTTTCTCAAGTAAAGTCTTAGTAGTAGGGTTAGGTTCCTCATGGTTCTCTTTTTCTAATGGTCCTACTAGTACAGTTTCAGTCAAGGTAGGGTCAGGGTCAACTAAATCTGGGTTGGCTTTAGTTTGGATATGGTCAGGATTATCTAACTTTGGGTCAACCTCCTGTATCTCCTCATTTATATACTCATCTACTAAGCTCATATCAGCTTCATAAACTTCTTCAATAGCATCTTGGTGAACCAATGGGATAGTAGAGGTGGGTCGACTAAGGAAAAATTGACTGATTCTGGGGTTCTGATAAAGTGTACTTCCTAGTGGATTCGGGTTGATGGATTATGGATTTCTTAGGCTCATAGGATATGGGTTCGGCTCTTGGGGTTATGGGTCTACTAGTTTTCTCTAGGTTTTTGAATCACTTATCTAGTCGGCCACACTTATTGTTCATCAGGGCAAACTGATCATTCATGAACCTCATAAAGGTTTCAAAGTTATACTCCATGGTCAAACTAGGTTAGGTTGGGACTGGTGGTTAAGGCTCCTAATCTAGAGGTCATGCAATGCAGACATGCAAAATCGAACTAGGATCTCCTAGACCTAGAATTCAAGTAGAATGGGTCAGCTCAATTTACAACCAATTCAACAATTACCCAATCCACCAGCTAGGTAAGAGGTGGGGTCATGGGAGGCTTCCCCTTAACTCGCAGGGTCCTAATTAAAAACCACAAAACTGCTTACGGTGTTTGCCTCTGGACCTCTAGCCTTAGACACCAGATTCAAGTAATAATCAAAGGATTTGGTGCACTAGCTTTCACACAATACTTGGAACCCAACCTGTTGCTGTCCTTAAACTGCTTTAGGTTTCTAATCAATTTTAATTAGGGTTAGGTTCGATGCAAAAGGTAGTGGTTATGGGCCCGGGACAGGTGATGAAATCCTGCCCTGATCTGAGATAGTCAAGTACCCTTAAGATTAGGTTAAGTATGATGCAATCACACGATATGAAATCCTAATATGCATAAAGCTAAAATAATTAAAAATAGTAGAAAATAAATTATTTTTTTAATTAATTTTTAGATCTGATTAACTTTAGATTTTCGATCTCGGGATATCACGTTCGACCGTAGCTCATTACTCCCATGGGTCGTGGAAGTATACTTTCGTATACCCGCTCAAGAGGCATGATTTCCTTCCACCAAAAAAAATAGCAAAAAGTTTTTTTTTTCTAATTTTTTTCTAAAACTATCAGTAGATTAAAAAAAAATTAATAAAAAGTTTACTAATAATTTTTTTGTATTTTTTTAGGATGGTTTTTATGAAGTTTAATTTCAGCTAGTTCTAGGTATGCTAATTTTAGCTAGTTCTAGGTATGCAGAAATTTCAGAACTAGAAGTTAAACCCTAGTTTAACCTTCGCTCTGATACCAAAGATGATGCAGAATAATATGCAAAAATTAATCTACTTATTATTAAATTAATTAATAGTCATTAACAAAGATTATTTTTTTTAATATTTTCAGATTTAAAGACTCAAAGTAAACAATCAAGCAAAACTAGTAAACTAGTTGTACCCCGCAAAGTAGATCTAACAAGTAAAACTACAAAACAGGATTTGGTAGCTAAGAAACCACCATAAACTAGGGTTAAAACCTTCAATGAATCAGAAATTAAGAGTAGAGAAAGAGGTTTTACTTTACTAATGGTAAATATAATTTTCTGATTGTAGATCTGATTGGACTCTCGAGGATCTTGCGGCAGGACTTCCAGATTTTGGTTTTGGGCTCCAATCTTCCGCTCTACTGGTTCGAAGGCATGAACCACCATCACGTTCAATCTCAATCACTTGTAATCAGTCAAACACTCAATGATAAGCCATGGAAAAAGGACAGAGAAAAAATTCAAAGGAAGAGGAAAAGGGAGGAAGAAGCTAGAAGATGGCTAGGGTTTTCTGATTGTTGGATATGTAGGGCCTCATAGCCTAATTTGATATACACAACAAAGAAAATTTGATAGATTGTCTTCTATATTCGATGAATAATAATTGTTTTAACAAGAGTGATTAATGGTGGTATTTATAGACCACCAAAATGAGTAGTATGGGTTACAAAGTCTTGCATTGGTTTCTCTTGGGTAACAACTCCTTAAATCCTTGCTTCTGGTGTCTTGGACTCTAGTCTTTAAGCTCTCCTTGGGTTTCTTCCAGCTTGGGTGACAACTTGGGATTGCTTTCTCAAAGTGGGCGACAACATAGAAGATGAGATGGGTGGCCAAGATGATAAATATTCCTCTTAAATGTACGACTAAAGAAGATAAGAAATATGAGTCTTTCAATTTTACTCCTCTCAAATTGGTGTCAACTTAAATTTATGGGCGACAATCCTGGCTTCCAATCTTGAATTCATGTGGTACTCTTGAGTCCTGAATTTCTTGATTGCTTAGAACTTGATTGGCTTGGACTCTTGAAGCAAGAAATTCTCCTGAACCTCTTCTAGATGGGCATCCCTTGGAAAAAATTCTCGGCCGATGCTTCTTTGGATTTGGTGACAAAATAAGGAAGGATGGGCATCATATGGCTTGGACTCCTTCTGCTTTACTCATCTTTAAAAAAAACAAGTGTCGATCTCTTCATGTGGCCAACCAAGGATAAAAGACATGGCATGTGAAGTTGTCCCGATGAGGTGGCAAGTGATGTCCAAAACATGTCATGTGATTTGTCCAAACATGATGCATGTGGCATGGGCATCCAAACATGATGTGGTGCATGGTGCATATGAAGGTGGAGCGCTGAGAGATAGTTGGCATATGACTTGACTTAAGCTAGCACATGGAGTCACATGGGTTTTGACTAGGGTCCCCTCTTGTATTATAGGACTCAACTAATAATTACAAGACTCAACCAACTAATTAATTACAAAGACTCAATTGTAACTAATTTCAAGCCCAACTTGATCAATTGGAACCTAATTTGATCAAAAGGCATACTGAATCATAATTAAACCATACCATACTTAATTAGGATTGTAAATACAAAACCCTAATTAAAGTTGGTAAAAAGGGCTAACTAACACTAGACCATTATAACAGAATTTATAACCAAATTGAAATTGGGTGTTTTTTACAAACTCAACTTTGGGTCTAGGGGTTTTTATAGGGACTCAATTTTAGGATTTAGGGCTAAACCCAACTAAGCTAAAATAACAAAATTTAAGATAACTTTTTACAAGTGATTTGGGGTTTGGGCTTAGGGCTTCATTCACAGGTGATCCACAGGGATGTGGGTTTGACCTGTCATTTTCTTCTAGCCCTGGTGTCTGCACCACTATAACTTGAGATTTGTATAGGTTTTTGGTGAGCCTTTGAAAACCAATAGTGTGTTGTTAGTAAGCCCATGAAAATTAATAGTGTATTGGGTTTTTGGTGATCTCGGTGGAAAACCAAGTTGGGTTTTGGATTATGAGCTTATGAAAACAGTCTAACTGTATTATGGGGTGAATATAGTAGAAACCCCAAGTGGTACCTTAGGTAGTGGACACAGGAGCGAGGTTGCTCTGAACCATTATAAATTGCTTGTGTTTGTGCTTTTGTTGCTTTTGTTATTTATTTGCTTCAGCACTTGATATTTAGTTCATATCACTTACCACACTAAGTTATTTTAAAATGAGCACATACTTGTAAAAACTTTTACATACCCAATTCACCCCCCCTCTTGGGTAAGCAACATGGGCAACAGTGGGGCGGAGATTCTAGATCCTGTTAGATGTATGCCCTAGAAGCCAAGTTGGTTTGACAAACTATAATTTTAGGGCATGAATTTTGTACTTAATTTTTCTCATTAATAAAAAGGGTATTTAATTCATTCATATTGGTGTGTCTATGAATTGTCTATGGAGTTAATGGGCAATGACACATATTCTTGAGAGTTGAGAATCCAAAGCATGTGTCTTTATAGGTTAACTCCTAAAAGCTCCCAATCATTGGAACATCATGAGGATGGTGATTGATACATTAAGATCAGTGCACAAATTACTTCCCTATATGGGTAAATGAGTCTCTGATATATAGTGCGGTGACACTGGAGTGAGAGTATAGGTAGTTGATAGAGATCAAAGGTACTGAGCCTGACAAAGTATAAAAAGTTATATGGATGACTACTCACTCGTAAATAACTTTCTGATGCTGTAGTTGTGTGAATAGTTCTTTGACTTAGGGTATCTCAGCTACTCACAGTAAGGTTGATGTAGTTTGACAGCACATAAACATGATTTCTATCCATTCGGGACCTACGATGTTTGTTGACTGCAGTAAGTTTATTATCAGGAGTAGGGTGCACACTTGTAAGGATCTATCAGCCTTAGTAGTAAGGAATAATCCTAAGTAGTAAGGAATAATCCTATGCAACTTAGTGAGACTAAGTCCATAAGTCTATGGCCATAGTAAAGTGATAATGAAAAGGTGTTTCCATTAGTATCACATTCAGACTCGTGTCGATTAAGTTAAGCATATGATTGATGGGTTTCACGAGTTTTTGTAACTTGCATCATGTCAAGATTTTTGATAGAAGAACCGAATCACATGGTAACTACACCTAGGGGTTCCAATCTTATCCTGCTGGGTTGCCACTACATACTGCTAGGTATCAGTGGTGGATTGTGAGAGCCCATTAGGATCGTTTACAGATTGATGATCCTAATTAGGGTTGAGCTGAAATTATTTCAGTCCATCGAAAAGAGTTTTGATGATGTATAATAGAGATTATAGCATATCTTATTACCAGACAGGGTAGGACCTGAGGGGTCATACACATTAGGAGCTCAACTAACCAATCAGCAAATCAATATATTGCTAAATTTAGCATCTACCAATTTTAGTACGTTTGGGCCTAATTGTAAGTGTTACAATTTATATTTGACCTAATTAAGGATCAGTCATTAATTGAATTAAATCATATTTAATTTAATTAATTTGATTCTAATTGGGTTACATATTTGAATTTGACTCGGTTAACTAATCCTAATCGAATTAGGTCAACAGCCTTTTCGAAATAGGTTCAATAGGGCTTGATATTGGCTTCTATTTGACTATCAAATCACTTTAATTGGATCTATAACTCAGAGACCCATTTGACTTGGACTCTCTCTCCTCTCCACATGCTAAAATGTGAATGATGCAACTTTTTGTGGCAAGGAATAAGTTAGCGCAAGAAGAGAAGAGTCCTACTATTTTGGGACTCTTAATTCATCCCAAACTCTATTCCATATTGATTAATTTAGGACTTTTATCTAATGTTAATCTAGATGGGACCCATCTTAATCCAGCAAAATGTGGTGCCAAGCACTTGAGGCATGGAGGATTTTTTTTTTGCATGGAAACTTTGTGGCGCAAATATGAAGGAAGAGTCCTTCTGCTTTAAGTAACCTTCTCCACCAAAATTTTATCTAATTAATTATGGATTTAATTAGGACTCTCTCTTATCCTAATCCTGATTAAGACCCAAAATAATTTTGGAATAATAAGTGGCTAGACTCTATTAGTTGTCATGGGTTATTTAAGGAGCGTATAGGTGAGGAGAAAATCATCGTAACATATAGTATTATTATTCCTCTTCTTCTTTACCTTTCTTTTCACCCAAAAACCTTAGAGAAGGTATTCAAAATCTGGAAAAAAAAATAAAAGAAAAGAGAGATTAAAAGAGAAAATCAAAATTGAGAGATCCAAGTTCTTGTGAATCCAATTTACAAGATATAAACCATTCAAGAAGAAGAAAGGTCCTGATTTGCTGAAAGAGGAGAGGGCTACAAGGATCTAGCAATCCAATGCTCTCTATGATTCGGTTACACGAGCTTCATGTGGACACCAATAGAGGCCGAACGATTGCACGGGTTGAGCAAAATCCCACGAATCTGCTATTCGGTTCAGATCCGGATTGACACCGTTTTTAAAGCAAGCCAGGATGGCAATCTAGGTAAGTATTTCTTGTTTAAAATAATTTTATATTCAGATCTAAATTATATTTGATTAATTCTAGCATGTTTAAGAATTTATTATAAATAAATTAGATTTATTTATAAATTGCATGCTTAGATATGAAAATTGTTTTATATGTTATCTTCCGCTGCGTCAGCCTTTGAACCCTGACTTGCTTGCAGCAATCCTGTTCGGAAAACCAACAGTGGTATCAGAGCCACGGTTCTCCCTTTCTTTAACATGCATGGATTAGGGTCAGATCTGAAATATATTTAGATCTGAAAGTTAGATTGTGTTTTCATCAAATCTATGCTGATTACAAGGTTGTCCTACTATAGGGTTTACCCCCTATAGTGCAAAGGTTGTCCTAGCATAGATTTGATTTGTTTTAAAAATTATTTTTAAAATTATAATCATAAATTTTAGATATGAAATTAATTGTTATGAATTAATTGTTAATTTATATCATGATCTAAAAATTAATTGATCAAAGGTTGCATAAAGAGAATAAATAAGGTTGTCCTGCTATAGGGTTTACACCCATAGTGCAAAGGTTGTCCTACTTTGATGCAAACCTATTTTGAAAAAGAGTTTTCAAAAGGATTTTGATTGATTTATGACCTTAATTACATATGTGATGTGTTATTAAGTATGTTTTAGACCTAGTTAATTACATTAGATGTAGTTTACATATGGTCCAAAAAGTTGATGTATATGATGCACCAAATTAGGTTTAGATCTTAAATTTAATTCAAGATCATAAGCCATTAAATATCATGCACTTGAACCTAATTTAAAATTGATTTGAAATTAGAAAATTAAATTAGGTGCATGAGGGTTTGGGTTGAACAAATTAGGTCTAGAGATTGGGCTCATTATTAGGGCTTGATTAGATCAACAAGTAACCCTAAATCGATTTTGAGCTAGTGACTTAACCTAATCAAATGATGATTAAGGTTAGGTCAAGTGTGCTCAAAATTGATTTTAGATGTATTATGGTCAAATCGATTCATAATTGTGAATCGACAAGTTAAGACCTAATTTGGCTCAATGATGAGCCCAAATCACTAGATTGACCTAATTAAGTCTCATCAACCAATTGATGATGAGGGATGAGATTCTAAAATGATGCGAAATGATATGCAAGTGATGAACATTAAAAAAATCATATTAAAGCAAATAAATATTTTTAGATTTTTTTATGGTTTGATTCTCGAAACTAGGTAAGACTAGATGAGGGTTATCCTGTATCAGTTAGTATCCTACCCACATGCTGGAACTATCAAAGAAACAAAGCAAATAAAATATCCTTGGACTAAGAAGGCCTATTAGGTGCATGTTCAATCTTCAAAAATTAGAAAAAGTGAGAAGGGAAAGGGTCTAAATACCTGGCAATGATGTTCTAGAAATCAAAGAAGGGTTCGCTCTGCTCAGATCGGTGCCTAGATGATTGAGTCACTTTTCCATGGATCCGTCGACTTTTTATCAGATCGATTTAGAGGTAAGGAGGACATCATCTAAGGGTCGCTTTTCTTGAGGGATCCTGCAAACATCAAGGGTTAGTGTGGAGGATGATGGAAAAAATATAGAATGGAAGATTTGGAAAAGAAGGACAAGCGGGAGGATCGTCGGGGCAGATCTAAGGCTTGATTGATGATGGACATCTAGATCCTTGGAGGGCTGCCTGGGGCTTAATGAAGAGGGCACCTAAGGGCTTCCTTGGATGGCGACCTAGAAGGGGAGAGGTGGTTGGCGTCAGGGTTTGTGGAGGAGTGGTGGGTGGCGGCCTAGATGAAGGTTGTATGGGGAGGCCAAGAGAAAGAAGGTGGAGGGGCATCCTAGATAAGAGGAGGTAGGGGTGGACTAGGGATGTAGTAGATGAGGGGTAGTTAGGGCTAGGGTTTGTTTGATAACTACAGCCTCACACCCATCGATGTTTCGGAGAACAAAGGCAAATGGGTCTCATACCCACTCCTCACGGAGGCAACAAAATAATGTAGAAAATCTCAAATTGTATTCATGAAAAGGTTATTCATACAAGAGGGGAGGGGGTGGGTATTTATAGATCCACCGCAGGTTACATGACTTGAGGGTCAAGAAACTCTGACTTAAGGGCCAAGAAACTACAAAGTTGTGGGCCAAGAAAATCCTCTTGGGCTAGGGCCTTGACTCCTTGTTGGGCTTGGAAGACACCTACATGGACTTGGTCAAAACCCTTGGGTATTTTGGACTAGGTTAAAGCTGGGGCATCTTGGACGAGTCAAAGCCTAGGAAGGGGTGCCAACATGAATGGGCTTTGGGCTAGGGGTGCCATGGGCTTGGGCTTGGATTTGGTCATTACTTCCTTGGTGGATCTGGACTGGTTGCCAATGCTTGGGACCTTCACCGTCATGATTGTGGACCAGGGGCCTAGGCTGGGGTGGCTTGAGTGGAGGCCTGGTTGGGTGCATGAAGCCTCATTCATTGGGGCCTGGTAACTCTCCTGATCTGATGATCCTCCTCTTGAACTTGACTTGAATGATAACCAAAAATTTACAAGACTTATGTGACTAGACTAAAACTCACAAGACTCTTGACCAGACTGAAACATCAGGACTTCACTTGACTTAGTGAACCCAACTGGCTCATTTTATTACAGGACTCAACAAAATTGACCAACATATGAATTAGAGATTGAAACCTTGAAATTCTGGTCTGGTCTGATGTCCTTATCAATTCTCCTAGGATGGGAGGAACTCGACCCTGTCGAGTAAAGGTCGATCTGGTTCTGGTACTACTCTGACGGGTCTGGGTTGAGGCATTGCGGATCCTCTCGAGTGATCCACGAGTCCATAGATTCTGGTCGACCTTGCCAACAAACCAAAAATATTGGAAGCCTTTGTTCCGGGTACTAATGGCTTGGTCATCCAGGATACGCTCAATCATTTTTCTCTCACAAGATAATTTAATGGACACTCAGGGATGGGTTCGCTCTCAAGGAAAGGGTCAAGCTCAATAGGCTCACTGGGTGTCATTGCTAACTCCCTATACTCACTGTTGCCTAGGTGGCTTACCCAAGAGGGGGGGTGAATTGGGTATTTAAAAATTATTTCAACTATGTGCTCCTTTTTATGTTCTTAGTGTGGTATGTGCTGTGAATTAAATTAACTATTGTGGAAGCAAGTAAGAATAGGAAACACAATCACAAACATAGCAAATTTTATAGTGGTTCGGAGCAACCTCGCTCCTACATCCACTACCCAAGATACCACTTGGGATTTCCACTATATTCACCATGGCAAATCAGCCGGATTGTTTTCACGGGCTCACAATCCAAAACCCAAACTTGGTTTTTTCCCGGGGTGACCAAAAATCCAATATAAAGTTAGTTTTGAACAGGATCACTAACAATCCACTGCACTTGGCTTTTAAGGTTCACCAATAACCTATCAAACTCCAAGTTATAGCCCCTTGCAATACCTAGAACAACTCAAATAAAGAGTTAAAAGAATAAAGCAACAATATGACAAACCAAAGTTGTTGGATGGTTGCAGTTGTAGCACTTGAGAAGCCCCCTTGATTGCAATACAAATGCTTTTCAAGGATTTTTAACTTTCTCAATTAATGCCTCAAGATTCTGATTAGAGTTGGTGAAGTCTTGAATGCTTGTTTTGAATGCTCTCTAGTGAGTTTTTTTGAATGCTCAATAAAAGCTCTTTAATTTCTCATTCCTTTCTCATTAATTTTTCCAAAAGTGGGTCATATCACTTATAAATACTCCCTCCAACTGATTTCAAGTGATTATAGCCGTTGTAGACCGTTATGATTTGAGATATAACCGTTGGAGACCATTTTGGATTCAAAATAATAGTTCTAGAACTAGTCGTTACTCATCTAAAATAGTTATTCGAGTCAGCTCGGATCCTCAGGTAGGTCAAAACATCACTCTAGTCGAGTTGGTTGTTCTATTTTGAGTTAGCTCAGATTCTCAGTTAGGTCAAAATGACACTTTGGTCGAGTCAGCTATTTTGCTTCGAGTCGGCTTGCCTGGCTAGTTCTTCAGAACTAAAATTTTCAGCACTCTGGAAGAGTCAGCTCTTCAATACTCGAGTCAGCTTGGATACCCTTGAGTCAACTAAAATTCTTAGAACTTCATAATTGAACTCTACTCGAGTCGGCTCTTCTGACTTGAGTCGGCTCGAATGTCTGCGTGCCAGAAAACTTCTTGCCATGCCAAACTTCGAGTCAGCTCGCTAGTCTTGAGACGACTCTTGAGTCTTAGGTCCTCAATTGTTCAATCTTCTTCAAACTTCTTCCAGTAACTTCAAAATAGCTCAAAAACTTTCTGACTCCTTCGAAGACTGATCATGAGAAAATTAAACTAGAAAACTACATAGAAGTGGCCATTTTTTATGAATACATGATTGATTTTTCTATGGGATCTTCTTTACACAATATTTCAACAAAAATTAACATGACATTCTACAAAGTTGTAGGAAGGAAGGTTGTTCAATGAAAAAATCCTACAAAAACTTTGAGAACACTAGAAAGATAGTCAGTAATCAAAAGCATGCTCTATTGTTTGGTTATCATCAAAATCATTCCAAGGGTTAATAATCTCCCCATTTTTGATGATGACAAAATATTAGGCATGGAAAAACTTTATATATAAAAAAAAATTGTGTATGACTTTCAAATTGAGCTATATTCTTGTATATCAACAAGTATCATGTATGTATTGAGAGTATCAAAGTTGATCAAATCAATAGAGTTTCAAGTTTTTTGAATTAGATCTAATGTGTATCAGAGTTAATATCTATCAAAAGTTGCTTTTTCCTAAAATAAATTGAAGTCAAAAATGTATCAAAGCTTAAAAGAAAAGTATCAAGACAAAATGTATCAGAGCTTAAGCAAAAAATTATCAAGACAAAATATATTAGAGCTTGGTTATCAAAGAATATTAGAGGTATTATAGCATGATTTTATCAGAGCTATTATAATAGCAAATTATGAATAATAGGGATGACTCCCCCTGTTTCACTTAATCCATGCACAGTTTCAATAGATTTTGCAAGTTTTCCAAGCACATACAATTACTCCCCCTTTTTGTCATTAGTCAAAAAGGTGTTTAGAAACAAATTACATTATCTTTTTAAATAGAATAAGAACATTGATAACATAATTTCATTTTCTCATAAAATTTTTTCAATTGAGATTCTTCATTAACACTCTGGTGAGGTGTTTCTCCCCCTCGTTAGGTTAATTAAAGAGATTAATCATTTAGATCATTCAAAGAAGCAATAACAATAAGAGAGCTCATCATCAAAGTACACAAAGATTTGCAAAAGAAAGTATTTCATTACTTTGAAGGAAAGTATAATAGATCAGAAAGTAATACATCCAAAAGATACATCAAAAAGAAATAACACAAAGATGCAAATTAGTCTTCTTCCTCACTAGAGGAAGATCCAATTTCTAAAACAACAGAGGAAGTTTTGGTTTTCATAGGTTTAAATCTAAGTCCCTATTTCTAGTCCTAGTAGGGGCCTTAGAAGCTTTAGGTTTTCCTTTAGCCCTAGATTTATGTTTGGCTCTAGAGGGTGTTGGCTCTATTTTAACATCAGAAGGTGGCACACTAGGTTCTACTGCAGCTGGTAAAGCAGGTTGTGAAGAAATGGGTGTAGGATCAAATAGTCCTGGTGGTACAAATAAAGGTGGTTGAGCTGGTGGAGAAGGTAAGTGTGCTGGCAGCTGCTTGGAGGAAGGTGCTTCGAATGCCTCAACAGTAGATGATAATCTGGATAAGAAGATCCAAACTATCCATGGCTCATTCTTTCAGTTCTTCTACTCCCTTCTGAATGCACTGCATCTCAGCTACTTGCTAGTCACTGAAAGTATCAGTTGCTCCTCTCAATCTTCCAATGTCCGCATGAAGCCTCTAATAATAGAATGAATGTCGGTCTGCTCTCTATTGCATCTACCTGGTGGTCAACTATGCTAGCTACGCCTTGATCTTCTGTAATCCAGTGTCAACTGTTTGACGAAGATTGCCAAACATCGAAGAAAATGAGCCCATCAGGGTCTCAAAAAGTAGTTTATTCTACTAGGCTATGAAGGCCTGTGAAGCTGAGGGTGCTGAAGTAGAATGTCTCGGAGCATGTCGAATAGAAGGTGCCGGGGGTGTCCTGGGACTGTCAAGCTCTCTTTGTGTCTGACCATGCTCATCAATCTCAGCCTATGTACCATCATATCCTTTAGCTGCTGTAGTCTCAGTATCATCAGCTGGATGCCTTGTCTGATCATCCTCATCCTCGTCATCATCCGAGGAGGTAGCAACCCTATGTCCAGATATCCTGTTCGACCAAACACCTTCTACTAGATGGTAACCCATCCTTTGAAGGGATTTTGTTGAATAGGTATCTGTGTGGTGTAGAGGTCTGCCATCCTCTCCAATCAAGTCTAATCCAACCTCCTGAAATAGTAGAGTGAAGACCATTCCATGTGGTAGGCAAGCCTTTACCTTTCTGGCTGCCTCTCTTATCTATACCATCATGATGTAAGGTAGATTGAGGGTCTCCCCCTCAATCAAATGTCTCATGAACACTAGGTCCCGTTCGCTTACCCAATCAAAGTGACAGGTCCTAAGCAAGAAATTTGACTGATAATATTGTGCAGCAATCTTATTTCCAATGCAAGTATATTTTCCTGCACATTCTTAATTGTGTCCACATCTGATCTTTCCAAAATTAGCCTTAAAGCTCTCTGCTTGTTCTTTAGTACCAAGTGATTCATACCCTCATTTGGCATTTGCAGAATGTTGCTTAGCTTTCCTTCATCCAAAATCAGTCTTATCCCCTTTACTGTTGATTCAATATGATACTCCCCGAGGGTAAGATTCTCAAAGAATGCTTTCACCAAATTAGGGTAGGTAGGGGTGTCTAATGAACAGAAAAATGTCCAACCCTGGTTTTCAATCAATTCCCCTATCCTTACTCCTAATTCATCCAAAAATGAGAACATTATTCTTCTACCACTAGTGACAGGTCAGTTAGCCATTGAAATTACCTGCCTTAGGGTTGAAGGTGACTCATTTTCCAATTCTTCTTCTTGCTGCCTTAGAGCTGACTCTTCTTCTTCTCTTCTCTAGGTTTTTCTTTCACTTTGAGCACTAGAGTCGACAGCCCGAGAGCATTTCCTCACTGCCCTTTTTGGAGCCATTCGAAAAACAAAGATGGAAAGATGTTGAAACTTAAGGAAAATGAGAAGGCAGAGTGGTTCCTAAGCTTTTAGAAGGGTTTTTGGAGGTTTGGCTAAGATTCAACAGTAAGCATAAGCCCTAGTTTGGTCTTACGGGTTTTATATAAAAATCCCTAACCCAACAATCAAGTTGACTTGGCCAAAGGCATGTCTGCTTGAGTCGGCTCGAGCAACAATGCTCGAAAAGGCTCTAAAAAGCTACCAAAAAGATTCCTAGGGATAGTAGCACTCTAGATAAGGTGGTCATTGTCCTTAAATTGATGTTGAAGGTCTTCTAGATAATTTTTCTTAATTTTAGAAGAAATTAGGTCAAAAAATCTAAAAAGGATCACACAAACCAATTCACTTCTAATCATTTCAAATCTTTCTTCATTTAGTAGCTTAGTAAAGATGCCAGTGAGTTGGTTTTTAGTTAGAATGAATTCAAGTTCAATATCTCCATTTTGTATATGATTCCTAATGAAGTGATGTCTAATTTCAATATGCTTTGTTTTTGAATGCTGAATAGGATTTTTTGTAAGATTGATAGCACTTGTGTTATCACATTTGATAGGAATTTTAGTTTGTATAATATCAAAGTCTTCTAATTGTTGCTTAATCCATAATACTTGTGCATAATAACTCCCTATAGCTACATACTCTGCTTCAGCAGTAGATAGTGCTACGTAGTTTTTTTATTATAGTGCCATGAAATTAAGTTCAACCTTAGAAACTGGCAAGTACTACTAGTGCTCTTTCTACCAATTTTACATCCACCACAATCAGTATCAAAAAAGTCAACTAAATTTAATGAAGATTGCTTAGAATATCATAGACAAACTACTTGTTCCTTTAAGATATTTTATGATTATTTTCACAAAGGCAAAGGCAATGCAAAAAAACTCTCAACTTTCATTAATCATAATTCATCCATTCTTTTTTTCACATGAGGATGGAGGGGTAGGGTATTTATAGGCCAACCCAGGTCCTCTCCTTGTTAGGATTGGATTACAAAGTTTGATTAGGAAGAGAATTACAAAGTGACTTAGGACTAAGAGTACACAATCTGAATAGAATTAAAACTTGATTCCTAGTTGGATGTGGACTTCTCTCTCCTTCTTGGACTTGGTCAAAGAGCCCCTTATGGGCTAGGATGCCTACTTGGATTGGGCTTGGACCTTGGGCCCCTTCTTGTGGACTTTTGGATAGCAAATGGGTCTTCTTCAAGTGGGCTTGGGTGAACTCCATATGGGCTTGGCACATGGGCTGGGAAAACCCTGGGCACCCACTTAAATTTGGACTGGAGTAGGCCTGGGGTGCCATCTTCTTCTGGGCCTCTAGGCTTGAGAGGGCTTCTAGGATGGGATGCCTGGAAGAAAAGATATTCCTTGGGTACCAGGCATCTTCAAGTATGGAGGCTTCATGGGCTTGGACTCTGCTCTGACCTGGGAGGGCCTGGTGAATGCTTTGGCTGGTGATCCTCCTCTTGTACAAAACTAGAATAAATTAGATTTACAAGACTCAACTGGACTCATGAGATTGAGGCAACTCAACTTATTACAAGACTCAATAGGGTACTTATTATAAAAGTTAGCTTATTCAAAATTAGACTTTGTTACAGGACTCAAGTTAGCACAATCTGGCTTAATTGAGTAAAACCCTAATTATCAAACAAAAAGGGCTGCATTGGGCTCACATGATAAAACCATTATTACAGGACTTCAAATGACTCAGATGACTCCATCCCTACTTACAGAACTCAAAGGGCTAATATACTTAGATTATTGGATGCAAAGATAAAATCTAGAAAATGGTTAAGGGACTCAAAATTCAAGGACCCATAGTGAACTAGGTTGATCCTTATGTCCCCATCAATTCTCCCGAGTTAGGAGATGGTGTGGACACCAGGGCCATAAAAGATCAACAGGTCGAACCCACATCCCTGTGAATCACCTGTGAGTAAAGCCCTAAGCCCAAACCATAATTGTAAATATTTTATCTTAAATTTTTATCATTTTAGCTTAGCTGGGTTTAGTCTTAAATCCTAAAATTAAGTCCCTGTCAAAACCTCTAGTCCCAAAATTGAGTCTGTAAAAAAACTCCAATTTTAATTGGGTTATAAATGTTCTAGTGTCAGTTAGCCCTTTTTACCAATTAGTGTTTGTATAAAAACCTCATTTATCAATTATGTCAAAACCTATTTTGGGGCCAAACCCTATTTACCAAGTTTATTTAATTGGTTATGCCTCTTTATCAATTTGATCAAGTTGGGCTTTAATTAATTAGTTGGTTGAATCTTATAATTATTAGTTGAGTCCTGTAATACAAGGGAGACACAAGTCCAAACCCATGTGACCCAATGTAGCACTCAAGACAAGCCATGTGACTCCATGTGCTAACCCAAGTCACTTGTCAGATGCAACCACTTCTTGGCGCCACCTTTTTTTCAAGAATTTGAACAACATCACATGACTTCTGGACATCACTCGCCACATCACCCAGGACATTATCGCATGGCATGTCAGTTATGTTTGGGCATCCCACATGCCATGTCTTTTATCTTTCGTCAGCCAAATGAAAGCAAGAATTGGCGCCACTTAATTTTAAGATAAGTAAAAGAGAAGGAGTCTCCAAATTGGTGCCCTACCACTTAAATGTTTCATGCCAAAATCCTAATGTGTCGGCCATACTTTTTTTTCTTTCTTTGATGCCATCTTCCAAGAGTTTCAAGCCTAGTTGATCGCCCAAAGTGAAGGAAATTCAATGTCTTTCTACCTCCAGTGTTTTGATCAAACAGGTTCCAAGTTGCTCAAGAATCCTATAAGAACTCTTGAATTTTCTTCTATCTAGACTAAAGAGTCCACCATCTTGCAGGAGCCCACATCATCCAGACTCCAGAGTCAAGCAATCAAGGCAACCCATGAAGCAATCTTGGGTTTTCATCACGATGCTTCACCAATCCTCAACCTTGGTGCCCACTTGGATGGAGAATTCCATGATGTCGCCTACCTTGGAGAGAGTCCCAGATTAGCCCAAGAGTAGGAGTCCAACATGCCCAGAGCAAGGTCTTCAGGAGTTGTTGCCTAAGGGAAACAAACACTAGTCTTTGTAACCCATACACCTCTGGTTGCTAGTCTATAAATACTCCATCAACCCCCATATATTATTAATAATTATTGATGAAATACAATGACATTCTATAAAAATTTTTTCTTTGCTGTGTGCATCATGGGGTGTGAGGCCCTTTTCTTTGTCCTTCGGAACATCGCGGGGTGTGAGGCCCTACTTATCCAAACATCAGAAAAAACCTAGCTGACTACTTCCTTCCGTCTTCTCTTTCACTTTTCTGACCTTTTCCTTCTTTGCTTCTTTCTAACTGAAATCTTCTTTTGTTGAGTGATTGTAGGTGATCTGGAACTAAAGTCGAGGTGTTCTTTCCTTGGAATCGATATCGCGGAAGATTGGAGCCCGAAGATTGAAATCTTGAAGCCCTGCCGTGAGATTCTGAGTTCCAACAGATCTACTTTAGAGGAAAAATTTATCGTTGGTAAAATTCAAAAACCCTCTCTACTCTTTATGATGTGGGATGACACTAAGATTGCTAAACATGTATGAAAAATAGTGAAATAATTATTTTGTGATTTTTTTAATTTAGGTTTGGAGGCTAAATTCCCAAACTAAAGTAAGAACTAGCAAATAGGATAGTAATACACAGAATCATCATGATCGCAAAGAACTCATGCAAGATAATAAGTAGCCAGGACCCAAGAGTTGAGAAACTTCTGGTTTAGGATAGTTATTCTTCATCAAATCAGAGATTAAGAGAAGGGAAGGTTTCTTACCAGTCAGAGATTGAATACTTTGCAGTAGAAGGGATTACTCACACTCTGATTGAAGCCTGGATGAAGAAGCTTCAGTTCCTTGAATTAGATGGCTGATCTGGACCTAGTCTGAAGGCAAGGAAAGCCTTCTCTAGGGAGGTGAAGCACCTCGAGGATCCTACAAGCATAAGGGTCAATCAAAATAGCAAATAAAAAAATAGAAAAGGAACTAGGGTTTTGAAGGAATCGGGATTAGGGTCAGAAGTTGGCAGTCGGGGAGGGAAGAAGCTCCTTGTCTTGGATGGCAGCTAGGGCTTCCCTTCCTTGGGCATGGCAGCTGATCTCCAAGGATGCAGATGGAAGCTAGGGCAACAGGGTTTCAATCCGGGAACACAAGGAGAGCACACAAGAACAAGAACCAAACACAAGAACAAGATAATGTATCAAAATTTCAGCAAATTGTATTCATAAGAAAGAGATGATTACAAGAGGGGAAGGGGTGGGGTATTTATAGAGTTCCCATGCCCTCTCTTAACTAGGGTTACACATAGGTTAATAAGCCTTTTCCTAGTAAGATTACATGTCCTTTTCTAGCTAGGTTAGGATTACAAAGCTTAAAAGAACTAGGAATCCTAACTAGGTTAGACTAGTCTTCTCCTTCTCACTTAAGGACACCTCCCTTTGAGCTTTGACTTGGTCAACCCTTCAAGGATGCCTAGGGGGGTGTGTTGAGCTTCTAGGAGCAGCAAGGGTCCGGCCCAAAGGGGCTTGGGTGCATGGGCTTGGGCCTTTGGAAGCCGGGGTGGCCTGGTAGCAGGAACATTCCATGGTATCTTGCTTCTTAAGGGCTTGGGCTTGGCGCCTGGGCTTGATTTCTTTGGGTTAGGATGCAGGTGGACCTCTGGAATCATGGATGCCCTTGTCTGGGAATATACTCTGGCATTTGGAAGGGAATCTGAGCATTTGGAAGGAATCAAGGTCTCCAGAAGGCATCTTGGATCTTGTGGTGTCACACAAAATCCAATAATCTGATGTAGCAGCCTCTGACTCCTAGATGAGGCCTGGTGAAACTCCAAAATAGTGTAACCTCTTCTTTGGTATAAAAAGTGAACTCATATTAATGTACAGGTCTCAATGTACTGGACTAGGTTGAGGGTTAGACAAATCAACTAACCTCAACTTATTACAGGACTCAATCTTAATTGATTACAAAATTTTCAAAACTTTGACACATGACTAAGTAAACCAAATAAGGCCTAGTAATCTATGTCTAATTCTGGTGCCCCAACCAATTCTCCCAGGGTGGGAGGAACTCGACCCCGTCGAGTATGGGTCAACCTGGCTCTTATAGTGCTCAGTAGGTCTGGGTTGAGGCACTGCAGATCCTCATGGATGATCAATGAGTCCTCAGATTCTGGCCGACCTTGCCACCAGACAAAATACTGCTAACAATTTTTATTCTAAGTGCCGATAGCTTGATTGTCCAGAGTTCTCTCAATCTTTACCTCACCAAGAGGCCAATTTGTATGTAGTCGCTCTAGGGTAGGTTCATTCACCAAGAAAGGGAGTGGCTCAAAGGGCTCGCTGGGTTTCACTACTAGCTCCCTGACTCTATAAGATCTGAGATGATGAAGGTGTGAAGCTAATACCTAAATCAGGTAATATCTCAGGCACATAGGCATTGGGTCCATTACTCTTCATTATCTTGGATGGGCCAGCTTCACGAGCATGAAATTCCTTAACAATCACATGATCCTTTGCAAATTCTTTATCTCTCTTTCGGGAATTAGCCATGTTCTTATAAGCTTCATTATTTATGTTTAGCTTTTGACTAATTTCCAGATGCAAATATTGTGCAGAGGCTAGTGCATGTGGATAGATGAATCAAGGTTGTAAATTTATTGGATGCAAAACTAACACCTTTTAGACTCGACTAAACTTTCCTATCGATGAAAATTTTATTGGACTTTCTAGGGTCTAACCAAACACACTATAGACTCTCTAGGTTTGACCCTAGCATGGTATGCACATAAAAATTTACTATGGACTCCTAGCAAATGACATAGGGTTTTCCAGAAGTAAAATGCAAATATGACATGAGAAGCGGGAGATCGCTGGCGAGCATAGAAGTCACCAGGGGATTAGGACTTGCACTCAAGAATAGAGAACCAGGGTGTCACACCCACTCCAATCCAGAGAAAAACTCAAAACTCAAATCAAAATAATTTTTTAGTTTGTATTTATAAGAAAAAGATACTTTATACAAGAGGGGAGGGGTGGTATTTATAGATTCACCCCAGGTTACATGACTTGAAAGCTAAGAAACCCTGACTTGTGGGCCAAAAAATCCTAGTGGACCTGGTCAATAGTGGGGCTTCGTCTTGGACTTGTGCTTTCTCTTGCGGACTTGGCGGCATGAAAGGGCCCAGGTGCATGAAGGCCAGCTCTGGTTGGGGGGCTTGGTGAATCTCTTGGCTGTGAACTCTCCTCTTGTACATGACCTGAATGGACTCGATCAAACTTGACTGAACTAAAATGACTGGACCTGACTAAGTGGACTCAACTGACTCAGTTGTCTCACTTTATTACAGGACTCAATTGTCTCACTTTGACTCAAGTGACACAGGACTAATGGACTCAAGTAAAATAAAATAAAATAGACTTTCTATCCCCATCATTCCCCTGCGGTGGGAAGAACTCGACTCCGTCAAGTCAAGCTCAGCGGGGGTTTGATGGAATCGAATCCAAGCATATCAAAAAACAAACCCATAAAACAGACATAATCAAATAAACCCAAAAATATCCAAATTAACTTGGAATAAAGAGGGGCTTTAGGAACTGTGCCACTCTAAAATTTGTGCTGCTCTGAAATATGTGCAGCCCTGAAGATTGTGCAACTCTGAGGATCGTGTGCTCTGAGGAGTGTGCAGAATGGAGCTTTGAGATCACTGAGGTCCTGCTTTGAGATCTGTGCAGAACCTAAAGTTGGCATTCGGAATGTGAACTGCTTTCATGTTCGTGCCAATAGCAGCTTCTTTTTCCATGGATTGAATGACAGACATGGAGGTCGTGATGGCCGGCGAAGGTTGTGATTGCCGGCGGAGGTCGTGATGGCCGGCGGAGGGTGTGACGGCCGGTGGCGAGCACGGGTGGCCGATAAAAAGCAGCGAGGATCCTACAAATATGATCGGGGTTCTCGCCTTTGGCCGGCAGCTCTCCAAAGCTTCACGAAAGGATGGTGGGGCATTTGGAAGGGTCCGATGGACGAACAAGCCTAGAGATAAGTGATTGTGGGGTTTCAGATGGGCGGGGCATCGATGAGGCTCTTCAATTGGTGTCGGTGGCTTTGGAGGTGGTGGTCGTGGGAGTCACGGTCGTAGGGGATTCGACAGGAGTCGTCGATCGGGTCTAAGCTTGATTGGAGATGGAGATTGGCGGGTGGCGCCAATCGGCTGCTAGGATAGATCTAGTGGGAGGAAGCTGCTGTGGCACTCCGGTCGGGTGGGAGGGGTGGATGGGGCTCCGGTCCGGAGGGAGGGGGTTGTGGGGTGGGGCATCGACTGTTGGCGATGAGCAGGAAGAGGGCATCGATGATGATCTTCAGTGTCCGATTGGTGGTGGTGGACGGTCAGAGCACTAACGGTGAAGACGAACTGGGGCAGGGTTGAGGCAAGGCTACACAGGCAGCACGGGCTCCGATCCGACGGCGTCGGGCATCATGGCTATAGGGAGCCGGATGGGCGACAGTAAGGCATTGAACGGAGAGTTCGGTTGGGCTGCAGCGTCAATTGGAGGATGGGGCATTGGGGTCATGGGAAGGAGGTGGATGCAGGGTGTTGATGGACCTCAGTGGCTGACTAATGTTTGAGAAGGAGTCTTGCATAGGAAAATCTGAACGGGAGGAATGATGGGAAGTCGGGGAGGAAGAAAAATCCCTAATCCTCTGGGCTATGATACCAAGTTGATGTGGGACAAAGAAGCGAGGGATCACTAGTGAGCATAGAAGTCACCAGGCGATTGGGGCTTGCACTCAAGAACAGAGAACCTGGGCATCACACCCACTCCAATCCGGAGAAAAACTCAAAACTCAGATCAAACTAATTTTTTAGTTTGTATTCATAAGAAAAAGATACTTCATACAAGGGATGGTATTTATAGATTCACCCTAGGGTACTTGACTTGAGGGCTAAGAAACTCTGACTTGTGGGCCAAGAAACCCTAGTGGACCTAGTTAATAGTGGGGCTTTGTCTTGGACATGTGCTCTCTCTTGCGGGCTTAGCGGCATGAAAGGGCCCAGGTGCATGAAGGCCAGCTCTAGTTAGGGGGGCCTGGTGAATCTCTGGCTACAAACTCTCCTCTTGTACATGACCTGAATGGACTCGATCGGACTTGACTGAACTAAAATGACTGGACCTAACTAAGTGGACTCAACTGACTCAGTTGTCTCACTTTATTCAGGACTCAATTGGCTCACTTTGACTCAAGTGACACAGGACAAATGGACTCAAGTAAAGTAAAATAAAATAGACTTTCGGTCCACATCACTTTAGTTTTTGAAATTTTGAAAGTAGACCCTAGTTTATGGTGGTTTCTTAGCCACCAAATCTTGATTTTTAGTTACTTTGTTAGATCTACTCGTGCGGTTATAAACTAGTTGACTAGTTTCCTTAAGTACTTACTTTGAGTCTCTAAAAATTAAAAATTATAAAAAAATAGTTAATCTCTATTTGTCTCTGTTCGTTAGGCTAATAATCAGCAGATTAGGATTTTATAATTGTCTCGCATCAGTTTTGGTATCAGAGCAAAGGTTAAACTTGGGTTTAACTACTAGTTCTGAAATTTCTGCATACCTAAAACTAGGCTAAAATTAAAATTGAATAAAACAACCATTAAAAAAATATAAATAAATTATTAATTTATTTGTTTTTAATCCTCTATTAATCTACTACTAGTCTCAGAAAAAAAATAATTGCTTAGTTTTTTTCATGGAAGGAAATCACACCTCCTGAGCGGGTATATGCAAGTATACTGCTACGGCCGAATGATACCCAAGATCAAAAATTTGACATTAATCAGATCTGAAATTTAATTTTAAGATATAAAACAAATTAATTTTTATTTTTTCACTATTTTTAATTATTTTATTGCTTCATTGCATATTAGGATTTCATCTTGTGTGTGCATCATCAAGTAACCGAATCTTAAGGGCACTTGAGCATCTCAGATCAGGGCAGGAGCTCATCACCTATCCTGAGCCCACAACAACCTTCTTTGCATCTGAGCCCAACCTAATTAAAATCAATTAGACTTAATTTGCTCTAGTGAGCTAGGGACACCAACAGGTCGGGTTCCAAGTATTGTGTGAAAGCTAGTGCACCCAATCTTTGTTATCACTTGAATCTGGTGTCTAAGGCTAGAGGTCTAGAGGCAAACACCCTAAGTGGTTTCATGGTTTCTAAGTAGGAACCTATGAGATCAGGGGGAGCCTTCCATGACCCCACCTCTTACATGGCTAGTGGATAGGGTAATTGTTGAATTGGTTATAAATTGAGTTGACCCATTCTACTTGAGCTCTATGTCTAAGAAACCTTAGAACGATGTGTTTGTATTGCATAACCCCTAAATTAGGAGACCAATACTTATAGCCTCAAACCCAACCCAGTCTGCTTTGACCATGGAGTCCAGCTTTGAGACCTTTCTTAGGACCATGAATGATCAGTTTGCCCTGATGAACAATAAGTTTGACCAATTAGATGACCTTCTAGGAAATCTAGAGAAAACTCGTAAGACCCATTCTGAATCTAAACTTAAGATACCTTTCTCCACACCTCCCAATCCTAATATGCAATGAAGCAATAAAATAATTAAAAATAGTGAAAAAATAAAAATTAATTTTTTTTATATCTCAAAATTAAATTTCAGATATGATTAATGTCAAATTTTTGATTTTGGGATATCACGTTCGGCCGTAGCTCATTACTCCCATGGGTCATGACAGTATACTTGCATATACCTGCTCAGGAGGTGTGATTTCCTTCCATGAAAAAAACTAAGCAATAATTTTTTTTCTGAGACTAGTAGTAGATTAATAGAGGATTAAAAACAAATAAATTAGTAATTTATTTATATTTTTTTAATGGTTGTTTTATTCAATTTTAATTTTAGCCTAGTTTTAGGTATGCAGAAATTTCAGAACTAGTAGTTAAATCCAAGTTTAACCTTCGCTCTGATACCAAAACTGATGCGAGACAAATATAAAATCCTAATCTACTGATTATTAGCCTAACGAATAGAGACAAATAGAGATTAACTATTTTTTTATATTTTTAATTTTTAGAGACTCAAAGTAAGTACTTAAGGAAACTAGTCAACTAGTTTATAACCGCACAAGTAGATCTAACAAAGTAACTAAAAATCAAGATTTGGTGGCTAAGAAACCACCATAAACTAGGGTCTACTTTCAAAATTTCAAAAACTAAAGTGATGGGGACCGAAAGTCTATTTTATTTTACTTTACTTGAGTCCATTTGTCCTGTGTCACTTGAGTCAAAGTGAGCCAATTGAGTCCAGAATAAAGTGAGACAACTGAGTCAGTTGAGTCCACTTAGTTAGGTCCAGTCATTTTAGTTCAGTCAAGTCCGATCGAGTCCATTCAGGTCATGTACAAGAGGAGATTTTGTAGCTAGGAGATTCACCAGGCCCCCCTAACTAGAGCTGGCCTTCATGCACCTGGGCCCTTTCATGCTGCTAAGTTCGCAAGAGAGAGCACATGTCCAAGCAAAGCCCCACTGTTAACTAGGTCCACCAGGGTTTCTTGGCCCACAAGTCAGAGTTTCTTAGCCCTCAAGTCAAGTACCCTGGGGTGAATCTATAAATACCATCCCTTCCTTCTTGTATGAAGTATCTTTTTCTTATGAATACAAACTAAAAAATTAGTTTGATATGAGTTTTGAGTTTTTCTCCGGATTGGAGTGGGTGTGATGCCCAGGTTCTCTGATCTTGAGTGCAAGCCCTAATCGCCTGGTGACTTCTATGCTCAGTAGTGATCCCTCGCTTCTTTGTCCCACATCAACTTGGTATCATAGCCCAGAGGATTAGGATTATTTCTTCCTCCCCGACTTACCATCATTCCTCCCGTTCAGATTTTCCTATGCAAGACTCCTTCTCAAACATTGGTCAGCCACTGAGGTCCATCAACACCCTGCATCCACCTCCTTCTCATAACCCCAATGGCCTATCCTCCAATTGACGCTGTAGCCCAACCGAACTCTCCGTTCAATGCCTCACCGTCGCCCATCCGGCTCCCTATAGCCATGATGCCCGACGCCGTCGGATCAAAGCCCGTGCTGCCTGCGTAGCCTTGCCTCAACCCTGCCCCGGTTCGTCTTCACCATTAGTGCTCTGACCGTCCACCACCACCAATCGGACACTGAAGATCATCATCGATGCCCTCTTCCTGCTCATCGCCAACAGTCAATGCCCCACACCACAACCCCCTCCCTCCGGACCGGAGCCCCTTCCACCCCTCCCACCCGACCGGAGTGCCACAGCAGCTTCCTCCCACCAGATCTATCCTAGCAGCCGATTGGCGCCACCCGCCGATCTCCGTCTCCAATCAAGCCCAGACCCGATCGACGCCTCCTGTCGAATCCCCTACGACCGTGACTCCCACGACCACCACCTCCAAAGCCACCGACACCAATCGAAGAGCCTCATCGATGCCCCGCCCATCCGGAACCCCACAATCACTTATCTCTAGGCTTGTTCATCCATCGGACCCTTCCAAATGCCCCACCATCCTTTCGTGAAGCTTTGGAGAGCTGCCGGCCAAAGGCAAAAACCCCGATCATATTTGTAGGATCCTCGCTGCTTCATATCGGCCACCCGTGCTCGCCACCGGCCGTCACACACTCTGCCGGCCATCACGACCTCCGTCGGCCATCACAACCTCCGCCGGCCATCATGACCTCCATGTCTGTCGTTCAATCCATGGAAAAGGAAGTTGCTATTGGCACGAACATGAAAGCAGTTCACATTCCGAATGCCAACTTTAGGTTCTGCACAGATCTCAAAGCAGGACATCATTGATCTCAAAGCTCCATGCTGCACACTCCTCAGAGCACACGATCCTCAGAGTTGCACAATCTTCAGGGCTGCACATATTTCAGAGCAGCACAAATTTCAGAGTGGCATAGTTCCCAAAGCCCCTCTTTATTCCAAGTTAATTTGGATATTTTTGGGTTTATTTGATTGTGACTGTTTTATGGGTTTGTTTTTTGATATGCTTGGATTCGATTCCATCAAACCCCCACTGAGCTTGACTTGACGGAGTCGAGTTCTTCCCACCACGGGGGAATGATGGGGATACAAAGTCTATTTTATTTTATTTTACTTGAGTTCATTAGTCCTGTGTCACTTGAGTCAAAGTGAGCCAACTGAGACCTGTAATAAAGTGAGACAACTGAGTCAGTTGAGTCCACTTAGTCAGGTCCAGTCATTTTAGTTCAGTCAAGTTTGATCGAGTCCATTCAGGTCATGTACAAGAGGAGAGTTCACAGCCAAGAGATTCACCAAGCCCCCCAACCAGAGCTGGCCTTCATGCACCTGGGCCCTTTCATGCCGCCAAGCCCGCAAGAGAAAGCACAAGTCCAAGACTAAGCCCCACTATTGACCAGGTCCACTAGGATTTTTTGGCCCACAAGTCAGGGTTTCTTAGCTTTCAAGTCATGTAACCTGGGGTGAATCTATAAATACCACCCCTCCCCTCTTGTATGAAGTATCTTTTTCTTATAAATACAAACTAAAAAATTATTTTGATTTGAGTTTTGAGTTTTTCTCTGGATTGGAGTGGGTGTGACACCCTGGTTCTCTATTCTTGAGTGCAAGTCCTAATCCGCTGGTGACTTCTATGCTCGCCAGCGATCCCCCGCTTCTCATGTCATATTTGCATTTTACTTCTGGAAAACCCTATGTCATTTGCTAGGAGTCCATAGTAAATTTTCATGTGCATACCATGCTAGGGTCAAACCTAGAGAGTCTATAGTGTGTTTGGTTAGACCCTAGAAAGTCCAATAAAATTTTCATCGATAGGAATGTTTAGTCGAGTCTAAAAGGTGTTAGTTTTGCATCCAATAAATTTACAACCTTGATTCATCTATCCACATGCACTAGCCTCTGCACAATATTTGCATCTGGAAATTAGTCAAAAGCTAAACATAAATAATGAAGCTTATAAGAACATTGCTAATTCCCGAAAGAGAGATAAAGAATTTGCAAAGGATCATGTGATTGTTAAGGAATTTCATGCTCGTGAAGCTGGCCCATCCAAGATAATGAAGAGTAATGGACCCAATGCCTATGTGCCTGAGATATTACCTGATTTAGGTATTAGCTTCACACCTTCATCATCTCAGATCTTATAGAGTCAGGGAGCCAGCAGTGAAACCCAGCGAGCCCTTTGAGCCACTCCCTTTCTTTGTGAACGAACCTACCCTAGAGCGACTACAAACAAATTGGCCTCTTGGTGAGGTAAAGATTGAGAGAACTCTGGACAATCAAGTTATCAGCACCTAGAATAAAAATTGTCAGCAGTATTTTGTCTGGTGGCAAGGTCGGCCAGAATCTGAGGACTCGTGGATCATCCATTAGGATCTGCAGTGCCTCAACCCAGACCTACTGAGCACTATGAGAGCCAGGTTGACCCATACTCGACGGGGTCGACTTCCTCCCACCCTGGGAGAATTGGTGGGGGCACCAGAATCAGACATAGATTACTAGGCCCTATTTGGTTTACTTAGTCTTGTGTCAAAGTTTTGAAAATTTTGTAATCAATTAAGATTGAGTCTTGTAATAAGTTGAGGTTAGTTGATTTGTCTAACCCTCAACCTAGTCCAGTACATTGAGACCTGTACATTAGTATGAGTTCACTTTTTATACCAAAGAAGAGGTTACACTATTTTGGAGTTTCACCAGGCCTCATCTAGGAGTCAGAGGCTACTACATCAGATTATTGGATTTTGTGTGACACCACAAGATCCAAGATGCCTTCTAGAGACCTGGATTCCTTCTTGATGCTCAGATTCCCTTCCATATGCTAGAGTATATTCCCAGACCAGGGCATCCATGATTCCAGAGGTCCACTTGCATCCTAGCCTAAAGAAATCAAGCCCAGGCACCAAGCCCAAGCCCTTAAGAAGCAAGATACCAAGGAATATTCCTGCTACCAGGCTACCAGGCCACCCCGGCTTCCAAAGGCCCAAGCCCATGCACCCAAGCCCATTTGGGCCGGCCCCTTGCTGCTCCTAGAAGCTCAACACACCCCCCTAGGCATCCTTGAAGGGTTGACCAAGTCAAAGCTCAAAGGGAGGTGTCCTTAAGTGAGAAGGAGAAGACTAGTCAAACCTAGTTAGGATTCCTAGTTCTTTTAAGCTTTGTAATCCTAACCTAGCTAAGAAAGGACATGTAATCTTACTAGGAAAAGGCTTATTAACCTATGTGTAACCCTAGTTAAGAGAGGGCATGGAAACTCTATAAATACCCCACCCCTTCCCCTCTTGTAATCATCTCTTTCTTATGAATACAATTTGCTGAAATTTTGATACATTATCTTGTTCTTGTGTTTGGTTCTTGTTCTTGTGTGCTCTCCTTGTGTTCCCGGATTGAAACCCTGTTGCCCTAGCTTCCATCTGCATCCTTGGAGATCAGCTGCCATGCCCAAGGAAGGAAAGCCCTAGCTGCCATCCAAGACAAGGAGCTTCTTCCCTCCCCGACTGCCAACTCCTAACCCTAATCCCGATTCCTTCAAAACTAGGTTCCTTTTCTATTTTTTTATTTGCTATTTTGATTGACCCTTATGCTTGTAGGATCCTCGAGGTGCTTCACCTCCCTAGAGAAGGCTTTCCTTGCCTTCAGGCTAGGTCCAAATCAGCCATCTGATTCAAGGAACTGAAGCTTCTTCATCCAGGCTCCAATCAGAGTGTGAGTAAGCCCTTCTACTGCAAAGTATTCAATCTCTGACTGGTAAGAAACCTTCCCTTCTCTTAATCTCTGATTTGATGAAGAATAACTATCCTAAACTAGAAGTTTCTCAACTCTTGGGTCCTGGCTACTTATTATCTTGAATGAGTTCTTTGCGATCATGATGATTATGTGTATTACTATCCTATTTGCTAGTTCTTACTTTAGTTTGGGAATTTAGCCTCCAAACCTAAATTAAAAAATCACAAAATAATTATTTCACTATTTTTCCTACATGTTTAGCAATCTTAGAGTCATCCCACATCATAAAGAGTAGAGAGGGTTTTTGAATTTTACCAACGATAAATTTTTCCTCTAAAGTAGATCTGTTGGAACTCAGAATCTTGCGGCAGGGCTTCAAGATTTCAATCTTCGGGCTCCAATCTTCTGCGATATCGATTCCAAGGCAAGAACACCTCGACTTTAGTTCCAGATCACCTACAATCACTTAACAAAAGAAGATTTCAGTTAGAAAGAAGCAAAAAAGGAAAAGGTCGGAAAAGTGAAAAAGAAGAGGGAAGGAAGTAGTCAGCTAGGTTTTTTTTGATGTTTGGATAAGTAGGGCCTCACACCTCGCGATGTTCCGAAGGACAAAGAAAAGGGCCTCACACCCCATGATGCACACAGCAAAAAAAAAAATTTTATAGAATGTCATTGTATTTCATCAATAATTATGAATAATATAGGGGGGTTGATGGAGTATTTATAGACTATCAACCAGAGGTGTATAGGTTACAAAGACTAGTGTTTGTTTCCCTTAGGCAACAACTCCTGAAGACCTTGCTCTGGGCATGTTGGACTCCTACTCTTGGGCTAATCTGGGACTCTCTCCAAGGTAGGCGACATCATGGAATTCTCCATCCAAGTGGGCACCAAGGTTGAGGATTGGTGAAGCATCATGATGAAAAGCCAAGATTGCTTCATGGGTTGCCTTGATTGCTTGACTCTGGAGTCTGGATGATATGGGCTCCTGCAAGATGGTGGACTCTTTATTCTAGATAGAAGAAAACTCAAGAGTTCTTATAGGATTCTTGAGCAACTTGGAACCTATTTGATCAAAACACTGGAGGTAGAAAGACATTGAATTTCCTTCACTTTGAGCGATCAACTAGGCTTGAAACTCTTGGAAGTTGGCATCAAAGAAAGAAAAAAAAGCATGGCCGACACATTAGGATTTTGGCATGAAACATTTAAGTGGGAGGGCACCAATTTGGAGACTCCTTCTCTTTTTCTTATCTTAAAATTAAGTGGCGCCAATTCTTGCTTTCATTTGGCTGACGAAAGATAAAAGACATGGCATGTGGGATGCCCAAACATAACTGACATGCCATGCGATAATGTCCTGGGTGATGTGGCGAGTGATGTCCACAAGTCATGTGATGTTGTTCAAATTCTTGAAAAAAAGGTGGCGCCAATAAGTGGTTGCATCTGACGAGTGACTTGGGTTAGCACATGGAGTCACATGGCTTGTCTTGAGTGCTACATGGGGTCACATGGGTTTGGACTTGTGTCTCCCTTGTATTACAGGACTCAACTAATAATTACAAGATTCAACCAACTAATTAATTAAAGCCCAACTTGATCAAATTGATAAAGAGGCATAACCAATTAAACAAACTTGGTAAATAGGGTTTGGCCCCAAAATAGGTTTTGACACAACTGATAAATGAGGTTTTTATACAAACCCTAATTGGTAAAAAGGGCTAACTGACACTAGACCATTTATAACCTAATTAAAATTGGAGTTTTTTTACAGACTCAATTTTGGGACTAGAGGTTTTGACAGGGACTTAATTTTAGGATTTAAGACTAAACCCAGCTAAGCTAAAATGACAAAAATTTAAGATAAAATATTTACAATTATGGTTTGGGCTTAGGGCTTTACTCACAGGTGATTCACAGGGATGTGGGTTCAACCTGTTGATCTTTTATGGCCCTGGTGTCCACACCATCTCCCAACTCGGGAGAATTGATGGGGACATAAGGATCAACCTAGTTCACTATGGGTCCTTGAATTTTGAGTCCCTTAACCATTTTGTAGATTTTATCTTTGCATCCAATAATCTAAGTATATTAGCCCTTTGAGTTCTGTTTGTAGGGATGGAGTCATCTGAGTCATTTGAAGTCCTGTCATAAGGGTTTTATCATGTGAGCCCAATGCAGCCCTTTTTGTTTGATAATTAGGGATTTACTCAATTAAGCCAGATTGTGCTAACTTGAGTCCTGTAACAAAGTCTAATTTTGAATAAGCTAACTTTTGTAATAAGTACCCTATTGAGTCTTGTAATAAGTTGAGTTGCCTCAATCTCATGAGTCCAGTTGAGTCCTGTAAATCTAAGTTAGTCTAGTTTTGTACAAGAGGAGGATCACCAACCAAAGCATTCACCAGGCCCTCCCAGGTCAGAGCAGAGTCCAACCCATGAAGCCTCCATACTTGAAGATGCCTGGTACCCAAGGAATATCTTTTCTTCCAGGCATCCCATCCTAGAAGCCCTCTCAAGCCTAGAGGCCCAGAAGAAGATGGCACCCCAGGCCTACTCCAGTCCAAATTGAAGTGGGTGCCCAGGGTTTTCCTAGCCCATGCGCCAAGCCCATATGGAGTTCACCCAAGCCCACTTGAAGAAGCCCCATTTGCTATCCAAAAGTCCACAAGAAGGTGCCCAAGGTCCAAGCCCAATCCAAGTAGGCATCCTAGCCCATAAGGGGCTCTTTGACCAAGTCCAAGAAGGAGAGAGAAGTCCACATCCAACTAGAAATCAAGTTTTAATTCTATTCAGATTGTGTACTCTTAGTCCTAAGTCACTTTGTAATTCTCTTCCTAATCAAACTTTGTAATCCAATCCTAACAAGGAGAGGACCTGGGTTGGCCTATAAATACCCTACCCCTCTCCATCCTCATGTGAAAAAAAGAATGGATGAATTATGATTAATGAAAGTTGAGAGTTTTTTTTCATTGCCTTTGCCTTTGTGCATCGACCTCCATGAGGGAGTGAGTGAGAGACCCATTTGCCTTTGCTCATTAGGCATCGAGGGGTGTGAGACCCTATTTATCAAAACCCTAGCCACCCTGTTTCTTTCGCCTTGGATGCCCAAGAATCAAGCTTCATCATGGCCGCCCCTACTACTCTCTTCCTTTCTTCTTTTTGTGATTCATCCCTTTTCTCCTTTCTTTTCTAATCTTCCTTCAGTGTTTTATAGGTCCCTCGAGTTTCACGACTTTAGGGTTCCGTTTGCCTAGCCTTCGGGTCAGCGGATAAAAAGTTGACGAATCCGCGGGTATTCAGCTTGACCTTCCAGGCCACATCCGGGAGCGAGGAGTGATCTCTTTATGGAAGTAGTAGTAATCATTGCCAGGTACACAACCCCTAGCCTTCTATATTGAGTTATTGTAGAAGAGCTAGTCCTATCGGGGTTTCTTAGCCCTGGCTGTCTTGTTTTTATCTCTTTTGAGGATCTTTTTTGCATGCTTGTGGTCTAGAATTTGTAGAGAATTTGCTAAGTTAATACAGGATAAATTTGAGATGAGCTTAATGGGTGAACTAACTTACTTTTTAGGACTCCAAATTAAGAAAACAAAGGAAGGAATTTTTATTAACCAAGCAAAGTACATCAAGGAAATCATTAAGATGATTGGTATGGAGTCATCCAAAGAAATGAGCACACCCATGAGCCTTACATGCAGATTAGACAAAGATGAAGATGGCAACAACATTGATCAAAATATTTATCAAGGTATGATCAGATCACTATTGTACTTAACTGCTAGTAGGCCTGATATCATGTTTAGTATATGCATATGTGCTAGATTCCAATCTAATCCTAAAGGATCACATTTAATTGCTGTGAAAATAATCATAAAATATCTTAAAGGAACAAGTAGTTTTGGTCTATGATGTTCTAAGCAATCTTCATTAAATTTAGTTGACTTTTTTGATACTGATTGTGGTGGATGTAAAATTGGTAGAAAGAGCACTAGTAGTACTTGCCAATTTCTAAGGTTGAACTTAATTTCATGGCACTATAAGAAAAAAACTACGTAGTACTGTCTACTGCTGAAGCAGAGTATGTAGCTATAGGGAGTTATTGTGCACAAGTATTATGGATTAAGCAATAACTAGAAGACTTTGATATTATACAAACTAAAATTCCTATCAAATGTGATAACACAAGTGCTATCAATCTTACAAAAAATCCTATTCAGCATTCAAAAGCAAAGCATATTGAAATTAGACATCACTTCACTAGGAATCATATACAAAATGGAGATATTGAACTTGAATTCATTCTAACTAAAAACCAACTCACTGGCATCTTTACTAAGCTACTAAATGAAGAAAGATTTGAAATGATTAGAAGTGAATTGGTTTGTGTGATCCTTTTTAGATTTTTTGACCTAATTTCTTCTAAAATTAAGAAAAATTATCTAGAAGACCTTCTACATCAATTTAAGGACAATGACCACCTTATCTAGAGTGTTACAATCCTTAGGAATCTTTTTGGTAGCTTTTTAGAGCCTTTTCGAGCATTTTTGCTCGAGCCGACTCGAGCAGACATGCCTTTGGCCAAGTCAACTTGATTGTTGGGTTAGGGATTTTTATATAAAACCCGTAAGACCAAACTAGGGCTTATGCTTACTGTTGAATCTTAGCCAAACCTCCAAAAACCCTTCTAAAAGCTTTGGAACCACTCTGCCTTCTCATTTTCCTTAAGTTTCAACCTCTTTCCATCTTTGTTTTTCGAATGGCTCCAAAAAGGGCAGTGAGGAAATGCTCTCGGGCTGTCAACTCTAGTGCTCAAAGTGAAAGAAAAAGCAAGAGAAGAGAAGAAGAAGAGTCAGCTCTAAGGCAGCAAGAAGAAGAATTGGAAAATGAGTCACCTTCAACCCTAAGGCAGGTAATTTCAATGGCTAACTGACCTGTCACTAGTGGTAGAAGAATAGTGCTCTCATTTTTGGATGAATTAGGAGTAAGGATAGGGGAATGGATTGAAAACCAGGGTTGGACATTTTTCTGTTCATTAGACACCCCTACCTACCCTAATTTGGTGAAAGCATTCTTTGAGAATCTTACCCTTGGGGAGTATCACATTGAATCAACAGTAAAGGGGATAAGACTGATTTTGGATGAAGGAAAGCTAAGCAACATTCTGCAAATGCCAAATGAGGGTATGAATCACTTGGTACTAAAGAACAAGCAGAGAGCTTTAAGGCTAATTTTGGAAAGATCAGATGTGGACACAATTAAGAATGTGCAGGAAAATATACTCGCATTGGAAATAAGATTGCTGCACAATATTATCAGTCAAATTTCTTGCTTAAGACCTGTCACTTTGATTGGGTAAGCGAATGGGACCTAGTGTTCATGAGACATTTGATTAAGGGGGAGACCCTCAATCTACCTTACATCATGATGGTATAGATAAGAGAGGCAGCCAGAAAGGTAAAGGCTTGCCTACCACATGGAATGGTCTTCACCCTACTATTTCAGGAGGTTGGATTAGACTTGACTGGAGAGGATGGCAGACCTCTGCACCACACAGATACCTATTCAACAAAATCCCTTCAAAGGATGGGTTACCATCTAGTAGAAGGTGTTTGGTCGAACAAGATATCTGGACATAGGGTTGCTACCTCCTCGGATGATGACGAGGATGAGGATGATCAGACAAGGCATCCAGCTGATGATACTGAGACTACAGCAGCTAAAGGATATGATGGTACATAGGCTGAGATTGATGAGCACGGTCAGACACAAAGAGAGCTTGATAGTCCCAGGACACCCCCGGCACCTTCTATTCGACATGCTCCGAGACATTCTACTTCAGCACCCTCAGCTTCACAGGCCTTCATAGCCTAGTAGAATAAACTACTTTTTGAGACCCTGATGGGCTCATTTGCTTCGATGTTTGGCAATCTTCGTCAAACAGTGGACACTGGATTACAGAAGATCAAGGCATAGCTGGCATAGTTGACCACCAGGTAGATGCAATAGAGAGCAGACCGACATTCATTCTATTATTAGAGGCTGCATGCGGACATTGGAAGATTGAGAGGAGCAACTAATACTTTCAGTGACTAGCAAGTAGCTGAGATGCAGTGCATTCAGAAGGGAGTAGAAGAACTGAAAGAATGAGCTATGGACAGTTTGGATCTTCTTATCCAGATTATCATCTACTTTTGAGGCATTCGAAGCACCTTCCTCCAGGCAACTGCCAGCACACTTACCTTCTCCACCAGCTCAGGCACCTTTATTTGTACCACCAGGACTATTTGATCCTACACCCATTTCTTCACAACCTGCTTTACCAGCTGCAGTGGAACCTAGTGTGCCACCTTCTGATGTTAAAATAGAGCCAACACCCACTAGAGCCAAACCTAAATCTAGGGCTAAAGGAAAACCTAAAGCTTCTAAGGCCCCTACTAGGACTAGAAATAGGGACTTAGATTTAAACCTATGAAAACCAAAACTTCCTCTGTTGTTTTAGAAATTGGATCTTCCTCTAGTGAGGAAGAAGACTAATTTGCATCTTTGTGTTATTTCTTTTTGATGTATCTTTTGGATGTATTACTTTCTGATCTATTATACTTTCCTTCAAAGTAATGAAATACTTTCTTTTGCAAATCTTTGTGTACTTTGATGATGAGCTCTCTTATTGTTATTGCTTCTTTGAATGATCTAAATGATTAATCTCTTTAATTAACCTAACGAGGGGGAGAAACACCTCACCAGAGTGTTAATGAAGAATCTCAATTGAAAAAATTTTATGAGAAAGTAAAATTATGTTATCAATGTTCTTATTCTATTTAAAAAGATAATGTAATTTGTTTCTAAACACCTTTTTGACTAATGACAAAAAGGGGGAGTAATTGTATGTGCTTGGAAAACTTGCAAAATCTATTGAAACTGTGCATGGATTAAGTGAAACAGGGGGAGTCATCCCTATTATTCATAATTTGCTATTATAATAGCTCTGATAAAATCATGCTATAATACCTCTAATATTCTTTGATAACCAATCTCTAATATATTTTGTCTTGACAATTTTTTGCTTAAGCTCTGATACATTTTGTCTTGATACTTTTCTTTTAAGCTTTGATACATTTTTGACTTCAATTTATTTTAGGAAAAAGCAACTTTTGATAGATATTAACTCTGATACACATTAGATCTAATTCAAAAAACTTGAAACTCTATTGATTTGATCAACTTTGATACTTTCAATACATACATGATACTTGTTGATATACAAGAATATAGCTCAATTTGAAAGTCATACACAATTTTTTTTATATATATAAAGTTTTTCCATGCCTAATATTTTGTCATCATCAAAAAGGGGGAGATTATTAACCCATGGAATGATTTTGATGATAACCAAACATTAGAGCATGCTTTTGATTACTGACTATCTTTCTAGTGTTCTCAAAGTTTTTGTAGGATTTTTTCATTGAACAACCTTCCTTCCTACAACATTGTAGAATGTCATGTTAATTTTTGTTGAAATATTGTGTAAAGAAGATCCCATAGAAAAATCAATCATGTATTCATAAAAAATGGCCACTTCTATGTAGTTTTCTAGTTTAATTTTCTCATGATTAGTCTTCGAAGGAGTCAGAAAGTTTTTGAGCTATTTTGAAGTTACTGGAAGAAGTTTGAAGAAGATTGAACAATTGAGGACCTAAGACTCAAGAGTCGACTCAAGACTAGCGAGCTGACTCGAAGTTTGGCATGGCAAGAAGTTTTCTGGCACGCAGACATTCGAGCCGACTCAAGTCAGAAGAGCCGACTCGAGTAGAGTTCAATTATGAAGTTCTAAGAATTTGAGTTGACTCAAGGGTATCCAAGCTGACTCGAGTATTGAAGAGCTGACTCTTCCAGAGTGCTGAAAATTTTAGTTCTGAAGAACCAGCCAGGCGAGCCGACTCGAAGCAGAATAGCTGACTCGACCAAAGTGTCATTTTGACCTAACTGAGAATCTGAGCTAACTCAAAATAGAACAACCAACTCGACTAGAGTGATGTTTTGACCTACCTGAGGATCCGAGCTGACTCGAATAACTATTTTAGATGAGTAAAGACTAGTTCTAGAACTATTATTTTGAATCCAAAATGGTCTCCAACGGTTATATCTCAAATCATAACGGTCTACAACAGCTATAATCACTTGAAATCAGTTGGAGGGAGTATTTATAAGTGATATGACCCACTTTTGGAAAAATTAATGAGAAAGGAATGAGAAATTAAAGAGCTTTTACTGAGCATTCAAAAAAACTCACTAGAGAGCATTCAAAACAAGCATTCAAGACTTCACCAACTCTAATCACAATCTTGAGGCATTCATTGAGAAAGTTAAAAATCCTTGAAGAGCATTTGTAATGCAATCAAGAGGGCTTCTCAAGTGCTACAACTGCAACCATCCGACAACTTTGGTTTGTCATATTGTTGCTTTATTCTTTTAACTCTTTATTTGAGTTGTTCCAGGTATTGCAAGGGGCTATAACTTGGAGTTCGATAGGTTATTGGTGAACCTTAAAAGCCAAGTGCAGTGGATTGTTAGTGATCCTGTTCAAAACTAACTTTATATTGGATTTTTGGTTACCCCGGGAAAAAACCAAGTTTGGGTTTTGGATTGTGAGCCCGTGAAAACAATCTGGCTGATTTCCCATGGTGAATATAGTGGAAATCCCAAGTGGTATCTTGGATAGTGGATGTAGGAGCGAGGTTGCTCCGAACCACTATAAAATTTGCTATGTTTGTGATTGTGTTTCCTATTCTTACTTGCTTCCACAATAGTTAATTTAATTCACAGCACATACCACACTAAGAACATAAAAAGGAGCACATAGTTGAAATAATTTTTAAATACCCAATTCACCCCCCATCTTTGGTAAGCCACCTAGGCAACAGTGAGTATAGGGAGCCAGTAATGACACCCAGTGAGCCTATTGAGCTTGACCCTTTCCTTGAGAGCGAACCCATCCCTGAGTGTCCACTAAATTAGCTTGTGAGAGAAAAATGATTGAGCGTATCCTGGATGACCAAGCCATTAGTACCCGGAACAAAGGCTTCCAATGTTTTTGGTTTGTTGGCAAGGTCGACCAGAATCTATGGACTCGTGGATCACTCGAGAGGATCCGCAATGCCTCAACCAAGACCCGTCAGAGTAGTACCATAACCAGATCGACCTTTACTCGACAGGGTCGAGTTCCTCCCATCCTAGGAGAATTGATGAGGACATCAGACCAGACCAGAATTTCAGGGTTTCAATCTCTAATTCATATGTTGGTCAATTTTGTTGAGTCCTGTAATAAAATGAGCCAATTGGGTTCACTAAGTCAAGTGAAGTCCTGATGTTTCAGTCTGGTCAAGAGTCTTGTGAGTTATAGTCTAGTCACATAAGTCTTGTAAATTTTTGGTTTTCATTCAAGTCAAGTTCAAGAGGAGGATCATCAGATCAGGAGAGTTACCAGGCCCCAATGAATGAGGCTTCATGCACCCAACCAGGCCTCCACTCAAGCCACCCCAGCCTAGGCCCCTGGTCCACACTCATGATGGTGAAGGTCCCAAGCATTGGCAACCAGTCCAGATCCACCAAGGAAGTAATGACCAAATCCAAGCCCAAGCCCATGGCACCCCTAGCCCAAAGCCCATTCATGTTGGCACCCCTTCCCAGGCTTTGACTCGTCCAAGATGCCCCAGCTTTGACCTAGTCCAAAATACCCAAGGGTTTTGACCAAGTCCATGTAGGTGTCTTCCAAGCCTAACAAGGAGTCAAGGCCCTAGCCCAAGAGGATTTTCTGGGACCACAACTTTGTAGTTTCTTGGCCCTTAAGTCAGAGTTTCTTGACCCTCAAGTCATGTAACCTGCAGTGGATCTATAAATACCCACCCCCTCCCCTCTTGTATGAATAACCTTTTCATGAATACAATTTAAGATTTTCTACATTATTTTGTTGCCTCCGGGAGGAGTGGGTATGAGACCCATTTGTCTTTGTTCTCCGAAACATCGATGGGTGTGAGGCTGTAGTTATCAAACAAACCCTAGCCCTAACTGCCCCTCATCTACTACATCCCTAGTCCACCCCTACCTCCTCTCATCTAGGATGCCCCTCCACCTTCTTTCTCTTGGCCGCCCCATACAACCTTCATCTAGGCCGCCACCCTCCACTCCTCCACAAACCCTGACGCCAACCACCTCTCCCCTTCCAGGTCACCATCCAAGGAAGCCCTTAGGTGCCCTCTTCATTAAGCCCCAGGCAGCCCTCCAAGGATCTAGACGTCCATCATCAATCAAGCCTTAGATCTGTCCCGACGATCCTCCCGCTTGTCCTTCTTTTCCAAATCTTCCATTCTATATTTTTTCCATCATCCTCCACACTAACCCTTGATGTTTGCAGGATCCCTCAGGAAAAGCGACCCTTAGATGATGTCCTCCTTACCTCTAAATCGATCTGATAAAAAGTCGACGGATCCATGAGAAAGTGACTCAATCATCCAGGCACCGATCTGAGCAGAGCAAACCCTTCTTTGATTTCTAGAACATCATTGCCAGGTATTTAGACCCTTTCCCTTCTCACTTTTTCTAATTTTTGATGATTGAACATGCACCTAATAGGCCTTCTTAGTCCAAGGATATTTTATTTGCTTTGTTTCTTTGATAGTTCCAGCATGTGGGTAGGATACTAACTGATACAGGATAACCCTCATCTAGTCTTACCTAGTTTCGAGAATCAAACCATAAAAAAATCTAAAAATATTTATTTGCTTTAATATGATTTTTTTCATGTTCATCACTTGCATATCATTTCGCATCATTTTAGAATCTCGTCCCTCATCATCAATTGGTTGATGAGACTTAATTAGGTCAACTAGTGATTTGGGCTCATCATTGAGCCAAATTAGGTCTTAACTTGTCGATTCACAATTATGAATCGATTTGACCACAATGCATCTAAAATCAATTTTGAGCACACTTGACCTAACCTTAATCATCATTTGATTAGGTTAAGTCACTAGCTCAAAATCGATTTAGGGTTACTTGTTGATCTAATCAAGCCCTAATAATGAGCCCAATCTCTAGACCTAATTTGTTCAACCCAAACCCTCATGCACCTAATTTAATTTTCTAATTTCAAATCAATTTTAAATTAGGTTCAAGTGCATGATATTTAATGGCTTATGATCTTGAATTAAATTTAAGATCTAAACCTAATTTGGTGCATCATATACATCAACTTTTTGGACCATATGGTTAAACAACATCTAATGTAATTAACTAGGTCTAAAACATACTTAATAACACATCACATATGTAATTAAGGTCATAAATCAATCAAAATCCTTTTGAAAACTCTTTTTCAAAATAGGTTTGCATCAAAGTAGGACAACCTTTGCACTATGGGGGTAAACCCTATAGCAGGACAACCTTATTTATTCTCTTTATGCAACCTTTGATCAATTAATTTTTAGATCATGATATAAATTAAGAATTAATTCATAACAATTAATTTCATATCTAAAAGTTATGATTATAATTTTGAAAATAATTTTTAAAACAAATCAAATCTATGCTAGGACAACCTTTGCACTATAGGGGGTAAACCCTATAGTAGGACATCCTTGTAATCAGCATAGATTTGATGAAAACACAATCTAACTTTCAGATCTAAATATATTTCAGATCTGACCCTAATCCATGCATGTTAAAGAAAGGGAGAACCGTGGCTCTGATACCACTGTTGGTTTTCCGAACAGGATTGCTGCAAGCAAGTCAGGGTTCAAAGGCTGACGCAGCGGAAGATAACATATAAAACAATTTTCATATCTAAGCATGCAATTTATAAATAAATCTAATTTATTTATAATAAATTCTTAAACATGCTAGAATTAATCAAATATAATTTAGATCTGAATATAAAATTATTTTAAACAAGAAATACTTACCTAGATTGCCATCCTGGCTTGCTTTAAAAACTGTGTCAATCCGGATCTGAACCGAATAGCGGATTCGTGGGATTTTGCTCAACCTGTGCAATCGTTCGGCCTCTATAGGTGTCCACATGAAGCTCGTGTAACTGAATCATAGAAAGCATTGGATTGCTAGATCCTTGTAGCCCTCTCCTCTTTCAGCAAATCAGGACCTTTCTTCTTCTTGAATGGTTTATATCTTGTAAATTGGATTCACAAGAACTTGGATCTCTCAATTTTGATTTTCTCTTTTAATCTCTCTTTTCTTTTATTTTTTTTTCCAGATTTTGAATACGTTCTCTAAGGTTTTTGGGTGAAAAGAAAGGTAAAGAAGAAGAGGAATAATAATACTATATGTTACGATGATTTTCTCCTCACCTATATGCTCCTTAAATAACCCATGACAACTAATAGAGTCTAGCCACTTATTATTCCAAAATTATTTTGGGTCTAAATCAGGATTAGGATAAGAGAGAGTCCTAATTAAATCCATAATTAATTAGATAAAATTTTGGTGGAGAAGGTTACTTAAAGCAGAAGGACTCTTCCTTCATATTTGTGCCACAAAGTTTCCATGCAAAAAAAAAATCCTCCATGCCTCAAGTGCTTGGCACCACATTTTGCTGGATTAAGATGGGTCCCATCTAGATAAACATTAGATAAAAGTCCTAAATTAATCAATATCTATGGAATAGAGTTTGGGATGAATTAAGAGTCCCAAAATAGTAGGACTCTTCTCTTCTTGCGCTAACTTATTCCTTGCCACAAAAAGTTGCATCATTCACATTTTAGCATGTGGAGAGGAGAGAGAGTCCAAGTCAAATGGGTCTCTGAGTTATAGATCCAATTAAAGTGATTTGATAGTCAAATAGAAGCCAATTTCAAGCCCTATTGAACCTATTTCGAAAAGGTTGTTGACCTAATTCGATTAGGATTAGTTAACCGAGTCAAATTCAAATATGTAACCCAATTAGAATCAAATTAATTAAATTAAATATAATTTAATTCAATTAATGACTGATCCTTAATTAGGTCAAATATAAATTGTAACACTTACAATTAGGCCCAAATGTACTAAAATTGGTAGATGCTAAATTTAGCAAAATATTGATTTGCTGATTGGTTAGTTGAGCTCCTAATGTGTGTGACCCCTCAGGTCCTACCCTGTCTGGTAATAAGATATGCTATAATCTCTATTATACATCATCAAAACTCTTTTCGATGGACTAAAATAATTTTAGCTCAACCCTAATTAGGATCATCAATCTGTAAACGATCCTAATGGGCTCTCAAATCCATCACTGATACCTAGCAGTATGTAGTGGCAACCCAGCAGGATAAGATTGGAAACCCTAGGTGTAGTTACCATGTGATTCGGTTCTTCTATCAAAAATCTTGACATGATGCAAGTTACAAAAACTCGTGAAACCCATCAATCATATGCTTAACTTAATCGACACGAGTCTGAATGTGATACTAATGGAAACAACTTTTCATTATCACTTTACTATGGCCATAGACTTATGGACTTAGTCTCACTAAGTTGCATAGGATTATTCCTTACTACTTAGGATTATTCCTTACTACTAAGGCTGATAGATCCTTACAAGTGAGCACCCTACTCCTGATAATAAACTTACTGCAGTCAACAAACATCGCAGGTCCCGAATGGATAGAAATCATGTTTATGTGCTGTCAAACTACATCAACCTTACTGTGAGTAGCTGAGATACCCTAAGTCAAAGAACTATTCACACAACTACAGCATCAGAAAGTTATTTACGAGTGAGTAGTCATCCGTATAACTTTTTGTACTTTGTCAGGCTCAGTACCTTTGATCTCTATCAACTACCTATACTGTCACTCCAGTGTCACCGCACTAGAGATCAGAGACTCATCTACCCATAAAGGGAAATAATTTGTGCACTGATCTTAATGTATCAATCACCATCCTCATGATGTTCCAATGATTGGGATCTTTTAGGAGTTAACCTATAAAGACACATGCTTCGGATTCTCAACTCTCAAGAATATGTGTCATTGCCTATTAACTCCATAGACAATTCATAAACACACCAATATGAATGAATTAAATACCCTTTTTATTAATGAGAAAAATTAAGTACAAAATTCATGCCCAAAAATTATAGTTTGTCAAACCAACTTGGCTTCTAGGGCATACATCTAACAGGATCTAGAATCTCCGCCCCACTGTTGCCCATGTTGCTTACCCAAGAGGGGGGGTGAATTGGGTATGTTAAAGTTTTTACAAGTATGTGCTCCTTTTAAAATAACTTAGTGTGGTAAGTGATATGAACTAAATATCAAGTGCTAAAGCAAATAAATAACAAAAGCAACAAAAGCACAAACACAAGCAATTTATAATGGTTCAGAGCAACCTTGCTCCTGTGTCCACTACCTAAGGTACCACTTGGGGTTTCTACTATATTCACCCCATAATACAGTTAGATTGTTTTCATAAGCTCATAATCCAAAACCCAACTTGGTTTTCCATCGAGATCACCAAAAACCCAATACACTATTAATTTTCACGGGCTTACTAACAACACACTATTGGTTTTCAAAGGCTCACCAAAAACCTATACAAATCTCAAGTTATAGTGGTGCAGACACCAGGGCTAGAAGAAAATGACAGGTCAAACCCACATCCCGTGGATCACCTGTGAATGAAGCCCTAAGCCCAAACCCCAAATCACTTGTAAAAAGTTATCTTAAATTTTGTTATTTTAGCTTAGTTGGGTTTAGCCCTAAATCCTAAAATTGAGTCCCTATAAAAACCCCTAGACCCAAAGTTGAGTTTGTAAAAAACACCCAATTTCAATTTGGTTATAAATTTTGTTATAATGGTCTAGTGTTAGTTAGCCCTTTTTACCAACTTTAATTAGGGTTTTGTATTTACAAGCCTAATTAAGTATGGTATGGTTTAATTATGATTCAGTATGCCTTTTGATCAAATTAGGTTCCAATTGATCAAGTTGGGCTTGAAATTAGTTACAATTGAGTCTTTGTAATTAATTAGTTGGTTGAGTCTTGTAATTATTAGTTGAGTCCTGTAATACAAGAGGGGACCCTAGTCAAAACCCATGTGACTCCATGTGCTAGCTCAAGTCAAGTCATATGCCAACTACCTCTCGGCGCTCCACCTTCATATGCACCATGCACCACATCATCATGTTTGGATGCCCATGCCACATGCATCAAGTTTGGACAAATCACATGACATGTTTTGGACATCACTTGCCACCTCATCGGGACAACTTCACATGCCATGTCTTTTATCCTTGGTTGGCCACATGAAGAGATCGACACTTGTTTTTTTTAAAGATGAGTAAAGCAGAAGGAGTCCAAGCCATATGATGCCCATCCTTCCTTATTTTGTCCCCAAATCCAAAGAAGCATCGGCCGAGAATTTTTTCCAAGGGACGCCCATCTAGAAGAGGTTCAGGAGAATTTCTTGCTTCAAGAGTCCAAGCCAATCAAGTTCTAAGCAATCAAGAAATCCAGGACTCAAGAGTACCACATGAATTCAAGATTGGAAGCCAGGATTGTCGCCCATAAATTTAAGTTGACACCAATTTGAGAGGAGTAAAATTGAAAGACTCATATTTCTTATCTTCTTTAGTCGTACATTTAAGAGGAATATTTATCATCTTGGCCACCCATCTCATCTTCTATGTTGTCGCCCACTTTGAGAAAGCAATCCCAAGTTGTCACCCAAGATGGAAGAAACCCAAGGAGAGCTTAAAGACTAGAGTCCAAGACACCAGAAGCAAGGATTTAAGGAGTTGTTACCTAAGAGAAACCAATGCAAGACTTTGTAACCCATACTACTCATTTTGGTGGTCTATAAATACCACCATTAATCACTCTTGTAAAAACAATTATTATTCATCAAATATAGAAGACATTCTATCAAATTTTCTTTGATGTGTATATCGCGGGGTGTGAGGCCTTTCCTTTGTTTTTCGGAGCATCGCAGGCTATGAGGCCCTACATATCCAACAATCAGAAAACCCTAGCCATCTTCTAGCTTCTTCCTCCCTTTTCCTCTTCCTTTGAATTTTTTCTCTGTCCTTTTTCCATGGCTTATCATTGAGTGTTTGACTGATTACAAGTGATTGAGATCGGACGTGATGGTGGTTCATGCCTTCGAACCAGTAGAGCGGAAGATCGGAGCCCGAAACCAAAATCTGGAAGTCCTGCCGCAAGATCCTCGAGAGTCCAATCAGATCTACAATCAGAATATTATATTCACCATTGGTAAAGTAAAACCTCTTTCTCTACTCTTAATTTCTGATTCATTGAAGGTTTTAACCCTAGTTTATGGTGGTTTCTTAGCTACCAAATCCTGTTTTGTAGTTTTACTTGTTAGATCTACTTTGCGGGGTACAACTAGTTTACTAGTTTTGCTTGATTGTTTACTTTGAGTCTTTAAATCTGAAAATCTTAAAAAAAATAATCTTTGTTAATCACTATTAATTAATTTAATAATAAGTAGATTAATTTTTCATATTATCCTGCATCATCTTTGGTATCAGAGCGAAGGTTAAACTAGGGTTTAACTTCTAGTTCTGAAATTTCTGCATACCTAGAACTAGCTAAAATTAGCATACCTAGAACTAGCTGAAATTAAACTTCATAAAAACCATCCTAAAAAAATACAAAAAAATTATTAGTAAACTTTTTATTAATTTTTTTTTAATCTACTGATAGTTTTAGAAAAAAATTAGAAAAAAAAAATTATTTGCTATTTTTTTTGGTGGAAGGAAATCATGCCTCTTGAGCGGGTATACGAAAGTATACTTCCACGACCCATGGGAGTAATGAGCTACGGTCGAACGTGATATCCCGAGATCGAAAATCTAAAGTTAATCAGATCTAAAAATTAATTAAAAAAATAATTTATTTTCTACTATTTTTAATTATTTTAGCTTTATGCATATTAGGATTTCATATCGTGTGATTGCATCATACTTAACGTAATCTTAAGGGCACTTGACTATCTCAGATCAGGGCAGGATTTCATCACCTGTCCCGGGCCCACAATCACTACCTTTTGCATTGAACCTAACCCTAATTAAAATTGATTAGAAACCTAAAGCAGTTTAAGGACACCAATAGTTTGGGTTACAAGTATTGTGTGAAAGCTAGTGCACCAAATCCTTTGATTATTACTTGAATCTGGTGTCTAAGGCTAGAGGTCCAGAGGCAAACACCGTAGGCAGTCTTGTGGTTTTTAATTAGGACCCTGCGAGTTAAGGGGAAGCCTCCCATGACCCCACCTCTTACGTAGTCGATGGATTGGGTAATTGCTGAATTGGTTGTAAATTGAGCTGACCCATTCTACTTGAATTCTAGGTCTAGGAGATCCTAGTTCAATTTTGCATGTCTGCATTGCATGACCTCTAGATTAGGAGCCTTAACCACCAGTCCCAACCTAACCTAGTTTGACCATGGAGTATAACTTTGAAACCTTTATGAGGTTCATGAATGATCAGTTTGCCCTATTGAACAATAAGTGTGACCGACTAGATAAGTGATTCATAAACCTAGAGAAAACTAGTAGACCCATAACCCCTAGAGCCGAACCCATATCCTATGAGCCTAAAAAATCCATAATCCATCAACCCGAATCCACTAGGAAGTACACTTTATCAGAACCCCAGAATCAGTCAATTTTTCCTTAGTCGACCTACCTCTACTATCCCATTGGTTCACCAAGATGCTATTGAAGAAGTTTATGAAGCTGATATGAGCTTAGTAGATGAGTATATAAATGAGGAGATACAGGAGGTTGACCCAAAGTTAGATAATCCTGACCATATCCAAACTAAAGCCAACCCAGATTTAGTTGACCCTGACCCTACCTTGACTGAAACTGTACTAGTAGGACCATTAGAAAAAGAGAACCATGAGGAACCTAACCCTACTACTAAGACTTTACTTGAAAAAATACTAGAAGAGACTCATGTCATAGAGCCTAGTCCTAAAATTCCAGAACCCGAAGTAATTAGTGAGGACTTGATCTTTTCACTCCAGCACCCTCTGGTTGAATTCACCCCTTTGGTCCTAATTGAAAATCTTTTTCCAGAAATCACTAACTCATCCTTCCATAAGGCTGACCTTTATTTACCTGTTGATGTAACCCAATGTCTGAACCTTAAGGTCAACCCCATTAACCCAGGACTATTCCATGAGTCCTTTTCTTATGTCCTACCCCACCAAGCTAGCCCTGAATTTACTTCTTATTTCTTACCCTGGCCTAAAGTTTCTACTCTTTCTAGAGCCACTCGATTGCATTTTGTTAAAATTAGTAGGTTGCATAAGTTCTTTAAGCATATTCAATTTGCATCCTATTTTTGGAAAACACTATGGCATCTATCAGGAATTCATGCCAAATTTTCATCGACATGTCATACATTAACCAAGGGTAATTTTAAGAAAGACTTAAAAAATTCAATAAAGGAGACTTTGTCATGTCAGACTATGACCTGAATGGTTCCCACCTGGAACCATAAAGAAGTTACATGCCCGTAGTAGTGGACCATATAAAGTAATTAGTAAAATTGGATCTAATGCCTACATGCTTGAGATACCACCTGAACTAGGCATTAGTTCTACTTTCAACATTTAAGACCTTATAGAGTATAGGGAGCCAACGTTGATTCCTAGTGAGCCTTTTGTATCTAATCCAATCCTTGAGACTGAGCCAACCCATGTGTGTCCACCTACCTTACTACCAGCCCAAAGAGACAGGATTGAGCAAATCTTGGATGAAAGATTATCGCTAGTCGGAGCAAAGACTATTAATGATTTCTGGTTTGTTGGCAAGGACAACCCCAGATTGACAAATCTTGGATCACCAGAGAGGACATGCAAAGAATTGACCCAGATTTACTATCACAGCAAAGTTGACCCATACTCGACAAGGTCGAGTCCCACCCACCTGGGGAGAATTGGTGTGGACACCAGGGCCAGAAAAAAATGACATGTCGAACCCACATCCCTGTGGATCACCTATGAATGAAGCCCTAAGCCCAAACCCCATATCACTTATAAATAATCATCTTAAATTTTGTTATTTTAGCTTAGTTGGGTTTAGCCCTAAACCCCAAAATTGAGTCCCTATAAAACCTCTGGACCCAAAGTTAAGTTCATAAAAAATCTCTAATTTCAATTGGGTCATAAATTCTATTATAATGGTCCAGTGTTAGTTAGCCCTTTTTACCAACTTTAGTTAGGGTTTTGTATTTGCAAGTCTAATTAAGTATGGTATGGTTTAATTATGAGTCAATACGCCTTTTGATCAAATTGAGTTCCAATTGATCAAGTTCGGCTTGAAATTAGTTACAATCGAGTCTTTGTAATTAATTAGTTGGTTAAGTCTTGTAATTATTAGTTGGTTAAGGCTTGGACTCCTCCTGTAATACAAGAGGGGACCCAAGTCAAAACCCATGTGACAACATTTGCTAGCTCAAGTCAAGCCATATACCAACTACCTCTTAGCACCCCACCTTCATATGCACCACATCATCATGTTGGATGCCCATCCCATATGCATCAAATTTGGACAAATCACATGATATGTTTTGGACATCACTTCCACATCATCAGTCTATATCACTTGCCACCCCATCGGGATAACTTCATATGCCATGCCTTTTATCCTTGGTCGGCCACATGAAGAGATCGACACTTGCCTTTTTTTAAGATTAGTAAAGCAGAAGGAGTCCAAGCCATATGATGCCCATCCCTCCTCATTTTGTCACCAAATCCAAAGAAGCATTGGCCAAGAATTTTTTCCAAATGATGCCCATCCAGAAAAGGTTCAAGAAAATTTCTTGCTTCAAGAGTCCAAGCCAATCAAGTTCTAAGCAATCAAGAAATCCAAGACTCAAGAGTACCACATGAATTCAAGATTGGAAGCTAGGATTGTCACCTATACATTCAAGTTGATGCCAATTTGAGAGGAGTAAAATAGAAAGACTCATATTTCTTATCTTTTTTTGTCGTACATTTAATAGAAATATTTATCATCTTGGCTGCCCATCTTATCTTTTATGTTGTCACCCACTTTGAGAAAGCAATCCCAAGTTGTTGCCCAAGTTGGAAGAAGCCCAAGGAGAGCTTAATGACTAGAGTACAAGACACCAGAAGCAAGGATTCAAGGAGTTGTTGCCCAAGGGAAACCATTGCAAGACTTTGTAATCCATACAACTGAAAGGAAAGTACCCTAAAAGCCAATCTTATGTAAGGGCATTTTTGTAATGTTCCAACTCCTATATGATATTTAATATATTAATAAAGGCATATTATTTCATCATATTGCTGTGTCTTACTTAAAGATTATGATAAACCCCATAGATTATGGCAAATGAAATTAGGGTTATGATGAAAATCATGACAGTGAGACCTAAGTTCCTATAAACCCTAACCTAAAATGTTCCTAGTCGATTGACCATCGGTTTGGAGATCGATATATCCAGAAAGACTAGCTTATCCTATGTATGCTCTGTTAAGAGGGTGGTTGGTCTCCCAGCCACACTAATACAAGGATAAGAGTGCTCATTATGGTATGAGTTCATTGAACTAATCCACACCGGGACTATCTTATGGAAGTCTTACTACTTGTCAAAAGATAGATCTCAAAGTAGGAGTTGTGCATGTGATCTTTATACCCGAGGTCACCATGGTTCCTTGTGCACACTAAGTCATGTTTTGGTTCATACTCATTCATGACAATAAGTCATGTATGCGGCATTCTCGAATATGGTGGAAGGTGTATAAAGGATATGAGTGGACCAACAAGGAATCAATCATTCCTAGTAAGAGGAATTGTTATCCCAAGTAATCTCTTCGTTTGATGACTCAAGGAGTCTTTGATCAAAACAAAATGAGATTAGAAGTGGTTTCTAATCAGTCATCAGCTGAGTCTTCATTATCAAATAGAGATTCGAAATGACTAAGTGCTAGGGTTTGACATTTATTCATACCCATCACGTAATCAATATAATGGGAGATCGAAAGCTTGAATTGCTTGGTAACTTTCTACTGAAGGATAGTTTGGTACTTTCTACCAAATTCCTCATCTACTGGGTAGGCATGACACGTTGCTAGATGTCAATCATGTCTTGTAGGTATTCATGAACCAATTGAATTGGTTTCATGAGTCAATTCGATGGACAGATCGAATTGGCAATTTTGGTCAGCTCAATTTGACCTAATTAGGTCAATCGGGTTCGACTGGTTCGAATCGACTTAAACCTAAACCTACTGCTAGCTAGATGTAGAACCCAAAGGGTTACACACATTTAGGAGTTAACTAAGGAAGTCATTCATAATTTAATTAGGATCATGGGATCCTCTCTGGTTAGCTAGATTGCACACTAGCATGTATAGGCTAACCTAATTCCTAACCCAAGTTGATTTGGGTCCAGTTGCTTACTATTTTGATCAATCAATGTAAAGGAGACTTAGATCAGGACATGTCTTAATTGAGGCAGCCTATGTCAGATTTTATCTGATTAATTTAGGACATGTAATGCCACTTGGACTAGAGTCCAAGTTGGTATGGACTCTTGGGCGTAATATTGCGTGTGCCAAGGAGGAGAGGGCATAGAAAGACCAAGAGTCCTTCTGCAGATGAAGTTCATTTGCTGATTTCATCTGGACTCCTCTTGGCTCACATCCCACACCTCATTTGGATTTAGTTGACGAGTCAAGACATTTGAATTTGGTGTGGAAGTTGGATGAAGTGTGCGTGCGCATGAAAAGTCGCAACTCTTTATATGGCACGCGGTTCTGAAGCAGAGTCCTTTTGCTGTCAGGACTCTTCATTCTCTTTGGCATTTTGGGACTAAAACGATGCCTCTTGGCTTTCTTGGGACCAGTATTTGCCATGTGGCAAGTGTGGATTATATCTGGAAAGGAGGGGATGAAGATATGGCTCATGATGCATGAAGTTACATTTTGGATTTGTGTTTTCAAGCCATATAACTTCTCTTCAGTCTTGAAAACACATATATAATAATTTGGTGACTGGGCTTATCACACACCCCTCATGAATCTATAAATAGGAGATGGTGGGATGAGTTTTAAAATAGATATCAGATTTCCATCGAAGCATTATTCTGAGCCTCTCTCTCTCCCTCCTTCCTCCTTTAAGACAAACCTTGTCTCCTTAAGACAATGTTGTTCTTTCTAGGACAAGTCTTAGGATTTAAGACATAAACCTAGAGAGTCCTAAAGGAAGGCAATCCCAAATCCAAGAGTATTTTTGGAGAGCATTAAGAGTGCCCTACAAGATGGTAGGGTGTTCTACAAAGGTTAAAGTCCAGAAGGCTGTCAAGAAGAGTCCTAGTCAAGCAAGCAATTGAAGTAGGAGTTCTTGGGTCAATTCCTATGTGGATCATCGTTGGAGGGCTTGCACTTGTGATCCTAGTGGAAAGGAGTGGAAAACAGCATTGCAGGTATTTTTCATGAACCATATTTGTGATATATTAGTTGTACATGAATGAGGGGATCTTGGGATTAGGGTTTCTAGCCAATAAGGATTTTTCTTTGTGCAAATTTCTGAAATCCAATGCATCATACATGCATGATGACCCTTAAAAAACCAATCAGTGGTATCAGAGCAACCCTTAATTCATTCAATTAATTATCATTTGTATGATCAAATGATTATTAGATAGCTAGTTTGATCATAGTTTTTTGATGCATGCCATTACTTAGGGTTCAGTGGAATGCTGTATGGTTATGATAAATAATCATAGTATGATGATTGCCAATGGATTAGGGTCTATTATTCTTAAACCCTAATCTATGTATGATAGTAAATATTATCATAAAAAGAGCATGTTATTGTTTCAATATGATATTATGCATATTGCTAATCAAATGCATCTTAATAGCATGTCTTATCCTAGTAACTACTTTGGATTAGGTTAGTCACCATGGCTGTCCGGTCATAGGGGTTAAGTAGGATATAAAGGCCCTTTCTTGCCATTCAATGGGATCTCCTATGGAATGTAGGGGTGCCGTTGTGGCCATATCCCGTGAATAAGTGAGGTGAACGAAGAATTGTATAATCATGCTATGATTTGCATATTAAGATAAATATACCTGTTGGATAGTCATTTTTTTGCATATGCTAGATTGATATGCTTTTGTTTATACTTGTTGTTATGTACATTGATAACATGATTATTTAGGATGTGTATGAGACCATCAAAGCCCTTATAAAAACATATTTTGTCATAGTATAAACTCAATCATGATGCAAAACTGATTAGGGTTTGATCAGCCAGTTGGTGTCTAGGCAAGTGGTTCTGGGAAGGTAAAGGAAATTGGGTTTTTAATTTGTTCTTGATGCAGGATAGTTGATATAGGACAGAGCAGGGGAGGATTGTTGGCGAGCATAGAAGTCACCAGGGGATTAGGGCTTGCACTCAAGAACAGGGAACTAGGGCATCACACCCACTCCAATCCGGAGAAAAAATCAAAACTCAACCAAAATAATTTTTTTAATTTGTATTCATGAGAAAAAGATGTTTAATACAAGAGGGAGGGGCAGTATTTATAGATTCACCCCAGGGTACATTACTTGAGGGCTAAGAAACCCTAACTTGTCGGCCAAGAAATCTTGGTGGACCTGGTCAATAGTAGGCCTATCTTGGACTGGAGCTCTCTCTCGCAGGCTTGGCGGCATGAAGGGCCCAGGTCTATGAAGTCCAGCTCTACTTGAGGGGCCTTGTGAATCTTCGGGTCTGCTTACTCTTCTCTTGGATCTTGACATGAATAAAACTTACAAAACTCAATTAGACTCGACTGGACTGAAAATAACTGGACCTGACAAAGTGGACTCAATTGGACTCAGTTGTCTCACTTTATTACAAGACTAATGAACTCAAGTAAAATAAAATAAAATAAACTTTCAGTCCCCATCAATAAGAATGGATCCATTCAGAGATTATGCCTTTGTCCTTGGGATGGTTTAAAAACTCACCAGACAAGTATTCACCTCCTTGATCAGAATGAAGAGTTTTAATACTATGTCCATTTTGTTTTTCAACCATGCTTTGATATTCTTTAAACTTATCAATGGCTTCATACTTGTGTTTCATTTGATACACATGACCAAACCTAGACAAGTCATCAATAAAAGTGATGAAGTAAGAATATCCACCTCTAGCTTGAGTTGTCATAGGTCCACACACATCAGTATGCATAAGACCTAATAACTCAGTTGCCCTGTCCCCATGTCCAGTGAATGGAGACATGGTCAATTTTTCTTTGAGGCAAGACTCACAAGTTCCTAATTATTGAAAATCATAAGGGTCAAAGGAATTATCTTTGATTAACTTGTTTACTCTTGACTCACTAATATGACCTAACCGGTAATGCCAGAGAAATGTGACATTGACATTATCTCTCTTTCTCTTCTTGTTATCAACAAGTAGTATTTCATCATTGAGTTCTAATGTCAGAAGACCATTTATAAAATAACCATGTCCGAATATTTTATTGCAATGAAGAATAAAGCATCCACTGCTCTTTACATTTATCTCAAATCCTTATTGTAACAACAAGGGTATTGATACAATGTTTCTTACAATATCCGGTACATAGTAGCATTCTTCTAACTTTAAAATAATACTCAAAGGTAATAATAAAAGATAGGTGCCCACAGCTTTAGCATACATGGCTTTTCCACTAGCGCCATATAGTTTGAAGTCACCTTTCTTCAATTCTCTAATTCTGTGGAGTCCCTGTAAAGATTTATAGATATGAGACCCCCATGCGGTATGCAATATCCATGAATTAGAAATGGAAGCACTCAATGATAAATTAGTTTGTATCATGTACAAACCTTTAGATGCTCCACTTGCATCTGGCTTCACACTTGCAAGATATATCTTGCAATTCTTTTTCTAACGCCCTTGCTTGCCACAGTGGAAACAGGCTCCATCATTAACTGCCTTCTTGGCTTTCTTCTTCTGCTGGATGCTCATTTTAGGGTTGAACTTTCTTTTCCTACCCTTTCTATTTGCCTGTTTCTTCTTTCCGTCAATGAGAAGAAGATGAGCCTTATCACCTTTTGAGTGGCTCTCTGTTGTCTTTAACATATTCAGCAGTTCGAAAAGATATATTCAGTTTGTTCATGTGTTAATTAAGAACAAACTGAGAGTAGGCATCTGGAAGTAATTGCTGGATTAAATCCTGATTGAGTTTACCATCCATCACAAACCCTAATTGACCTAATCGGGTTATTAAGTGAATCATTTTTAATACATGGGTTTGTACAAATAAGCCCTCACTCATCCATGCACGGAACAACTGCTTCGATATCTCATATTGAGCAGCCCTACTTTGCTCTCCATATAGCTCCTTTAAGTTGAGCAATATGGACTGAGGTTCCATTCCTTCATATTGCCTCTAGAGCTCGTTGCTCATCAAGGCTAACATAATGCACCTGATAGTTGTACTATCATTTTGCCACATTTTATGTGTGGCAATTTCCTCCTCTAATGCATCTTCTCCATTCGGCTCAGGGTCCGGAGAATCCATAATATTCGAAAGTTTTTCCTGAGTAAGAACTATTCTCAGGTTCCTCAACCAGACCACATAATTGGGAATAGTTAACTTGTTGGCATCTAAGATGCCCTACAGTGACAAATTTGAAGCCATTATATATATATCCTATATTTAATTAAAGAACAATATCAATAGACCACTCAAAATAACATTCATAATTAGATAAGGACTTTATATCTAATTATGTCTTCCATTATTTTAGTCGAATACCATAACCCTCAATCTATGGTAAGCGAGAAACCTTACTGGTTTCTTTAGTGGGGTTGAGATCCCAATTTCTCATGAGAGCCTTGTGTTACACAATAAACACTCATGAGTTCAAAGGTAGGACTTCCTTTCCAATTGCAACCCATGCAATTCTCAACAAATAAATTACCTCTAAGATGCTTATAATCTTGTGTTACACAACAAACTATATTGTCTTAGTTTAGTCAGACCCTCCATTTCTATATAGCCATGATGGAATATTGTTGCCCTTGTGTTACACAAAAAAGCAACAATTTCCAACCATGCCATAAAGTACTAAGTGCACCAAGACAAAGTTTATATCAAACCCTAAAGTAGGCCTTGTGTTACACAACAAACCTACTATAGTTTTGATATTAATTTGGCTTAGAATGAAGGAAGGCCAATTATAGTATACTTAATCATTTAGCATTCCCAAATTAAGGTTTAGATATGACCAAATTGGCCAGGTAAGTAGAAGGGGTGAGGGGGTCCCCCCGTTGCTTTCCTTAGACACTAATTGAATTGGCCAGGTCAGACAATAGAACTGATGCAGGACAAAGATCGGGGGGATCGCTGGTGAGCGTAGAAGTCACCAGAGATTAGGGTTTGTAGAAGAGAAGAAGGAAGAGATACTAGGGTTCACATAGATTCCCCGTGAAGGATAAGCACACAGTAAAGGGCTCACACAGATGCCCTAGGGATCACACAGAAATCCTGAAAAGTTCACACAGAACTAAAGAAATATTCATTCATCATTCATTGTTAAAAAATACAAGATGGGGTAGGGTATTTATAGATTCACCCTAGGGTACATAACTTGAAGGCTAAGAAATCCTAACTTGTGGGCCAAGAAACCCTGGTGGACCTTGTCAACAGTGGGCCTGTCTCGGACTGGAGCTCTCTCTACAGGCTTGGGGCATGAAGGGCCCAGGTGCATGAAGTCCAGCTCTACTTGAGGGGCCTGGTATCTCCGGGTCTGCTTACTCTCCTCTTAGATCTTGACATGAATGAAACTTACAGGACTCGATTAGACTCGACTGGAATGAAAATAACTGGACCTGACAAAGTGGACTCAACTGGACTCAGTTGTCTCACTTTATTACAAGACTAATGAACTCAAGAAAAATAAAATAAAATAAACTTTTGGTCCCCAACATTCCCCTGGAGTGGGGAGAACTCGACTCCATCGACTCAGGCTCAGCGAGATTTGATGGAACCGAAACTAATCAAATCAAAGCAAGTGAGGTTCATCATCTTTTTTTTCACCATTCTTTCTTTGTTTTCTTTTTCTCTAAATTTTTTTTATCTTTTTTCACTATTTTTTTTTTAATTTCTGCACTAAAAACCATGCAGCTTTGGAAGCCGTGTGGTGCAGAGATCCGTACTACTCCAGAATGTGTGCTGCTCAGGAAGCGTGTGCTGAAGTCGGCAACAGTGAAGGCAATTGCCTTCACGATCATGCGGTTCTTCTCCGGGTGCTTTGATGGGCATGCGAAGCTAAGGGAAAGTCCCGGATGTGGAGGTTCAGCGAGCTTCGCCAGTGACGGGACTGTGGATGAGGACGGTGAAAGACTGGATCTTTGGTGGGCTGTGGTAGTGCTTGGCAGCAGGGAGCAAGATGGTGAGCGGCGGACACGGACGAGCTGGTGGAGGAGTGAAGGTGGAGATCGGGCGTCGGAGGGCATCACTATGGCCAGATCTGAGAGCCAGGAGCTTGGTGGTGACTGGCGATGGTAGAGATGGAGTGCTGCTCTATTTTGGTGGTTGTCGGCATCCATGAAAGGGGCTAGGTGGATCCAACTTGGGAGCTGTGGTTCGAACGGCTTCTCCCCGATGGCCGGTGGTGTCGGGCGGATCTGCGACACGGGCGTGCGGCGGCGGGTGTGCAGCGACCGTGGGTGGTGATCGGGCTTCATGGTGGACGCGTCACTTTGGTGGCCTGGGGCGATGCTGGTCGGTGGGAGGAACTTGAACTTGACGTTGTCGATCGTGTCTGAGGACTCGACCTCGAGGGTGATGGTCTTGCCGGTGAGGGTCTTCACAAAGATCTACATCTTGGCAGTGGCTCTCCGGTGGTGGAGGTTGGCTGCAGCTTGCATTACGGTCTGGGTACCGGAGGGAGGGGGTTGGGGGTTAGGGTGTCGGCTGCTGGCGGTGAGCAGGAACAGGGCATCGACCTGCAGGGGATGGGAAACTTCATGCGATGGAGGCTAAGGAGGGGTTTGGGTGTGAACTTCTGGATCGGCGTCGGTGCTGAGACGGGCTTTGATGCGGACAATGGCAGCAAGGGAGAAGGGCTCGGGTGCAGGCCATTGACCGGCCTCAATGGCTGATGAGGTTTGAAAAGTCTTGCAGGAAGATCTGGACACGAGGAAGGATTTGGAGCCGGGAGGAAAAAGCAAAACCCTAATCCTCTAGCTCTGATACCACTTGATGCGAGACAAAGATCGGGGGGATTGCTAGCGAGCGTAGAAGTCACCAGAGATTAGGGTATGTAGGAGAGAAGAAGGAAGAGATAATGGGGTTCACATAGATTCCCCGTGGAGGACAAGCACACAGTAAAGGGCTCACACAGATGCCATAGGGATCACACAAAAACCCTGAAAAGTTCACACATAACTAAAGAAATATTCATTCATCATTCATTGTTAAAAAAATACAAGAATGGGTAGGGTATTTATAGATTCACCCTAGGGTACATAACATAAGGGCTAAGAAACCCTAACTTGTGGGCCAAGAAATCCTGGTGGACCTGGTCAACAGTGGGCCTGTCTCAGACTGGAGCTCTCTCTCGCAGGCTTGGTGGTATGAAGGGCCCAGGTGCATGAAGTCCAGCTCTACTTGAGGGGTCTAGTGAATCTTCGGGTCTGCTTACTCTCCTCTTGGATCTTGACATGAATAAAACTTACAGGACTCGATTAGACTCGACTGGACTGAAAATAACTAGACCTGACAAAGTGTACTCAACTGGACTCAGTTGTCTCACTTTATTACAGGACTAATGAACTCAAGTAAAATAAAATAAAATAAACTTTTGGTCCCCATCACTTATACATCCCAATTAAATGGTGTGGCAGAAAGGAGAAATTGCACTTTGTTAGGTCCATGATGAGCTTCATAGATCTTCCAATTTCCTTCTAGTGATATGCTCTGGAGACTGCTGCCTATATTTTGAACAGGGAACCATCTAAGTCAGTGATTAGCACTCCATATGAGTTATGGAATGGAAAATGACCAAATCTTAAGTACGTAAAGATTTGGGGTTGCTATGCTTATGTCAAGAATAATTTTGGACATAGGTTAAGTGCTAGGGCTGACAAATGTAGTTTCATTGGTTATCCTAAAGAGGGTGTTGGATACATCTTTTATAATACTACTGAACAAAAGGTATTTTTCAGTAGACATGCTACATTCTTGGAGCAAGAATTCATCCAAGAAAGTAGTAATTCCATGCTTGAATTAAGTGAAGAACAGAACCAACAACCTGATGAGTCTTCAAGTGAAATTCCTCAACCAGAAGTTCTTATAGACCAAGAACAGCCACATACACACCTCATCTTCGAAGGTCAGAGAGGGTGCAGGGAGAACCTCTTAGATATGGCTTTTTCATCAAGGATGACAATAAAACTAGTATCATTCAGGATGATGATCCTGTGGCCTATTTGGAAGCTATCGAGAGAAATGACTCTGACAAATGGCTATATGCCATGAAGTCTAAGATGGACTCCATGTATTCCAATCAGGTATGGACCTTGGTAGATCCACCTGAAGGAATTAACCCAATAGGGTGTAAATGGGTCTTCAAGAAGAAGATAGGAGCAGATGGTCAGTAGAAACCTACAAGGCCAGACTGGTAGTAAAAGGTTTTAAATAAAAACATGGCATTGACTATGATGAAACCTTTTCACCAGTAGCCATGCTCAAGTCCATTTAGATATTGCTTATAATAGCAGCATACCTTGATTATAAAATCTAGTAGATGGATGTCAAGACTGCTTTCCTTAATGGAAATCTTAAGGAAGAAGTCTATATGACACAGCCAGAGGGTTTTGTCTCATGTGGGAGACCAAACCAAGTATGCAATCTAAAGAAGTCCATTTATGGACTAAAACAAGCATCGAGGAGTTGGAACATTTTCTTTGATGAAATAATCAAGGAATTTGGTTTGTCAAAATTGTGGATGAACCATGTGTGTATAAGAAGACAAGTGGGAGTGCACTTGTTTTCTTGGTTTTGTATGTTGATGACATACTAATTATTGGGAATGATATCCCAATATTACAATTGGTTAAAACTTGGCTATTATTAAAGTTTTCCATGAAGGATTTGGGAGAGGTATCCTATATACTAGGTATAAGGATCTATAGAGATAGATCTAAAAGGATGCTATGCTTATCCCAGTCCAGGTACATTGACTTAGTGTTGAAGAGATTCAACATGGATGGAAGTAAAAGAGGTTACTTACTTATGAGTCAAGGCATACATCTCTCTAAGAAAATATCTCCTAAGACATCAGAAGAAAGGGGAAGGATGGCTATGATTTCTTATGCTTCGGCTATAGGATCAATTATGTATGCTATGTTAGATGTTGCTTATGCTTTAGGCATAGTAAGTAGATTGCAGGAAGATCCAGGTGAGGATCATTGGAAAGCTGTGAAAAATTTTCTTAAGTACCTTAGAAGGACTAAAGATATTTTTTTATTTATGGAGGATCGGAGTTGAAACTAGAAGAATATACGGATTCTAGTTTTCAATCAGATCTAGATGATGACAAATCTATATCAGGGTATGTCTTCACCCTATATGGTGGTGTAGTAAGTTGGAAGGGTACAAAGTAGCCAACCGTAGCTGACTCAGTCACTAAGGCAGAATAAATAGCTACAAGTGAAGCCGTGAAAGAAGCTATTTGGATGAAGAAATTCATCATGGAATTAGGTGTGGTTCCTGAAATACAATAGCCAGTGTCGTTATACAATGATAACATTGGAGCTATTGCACAAGCAAAGGAACCAAGGTCTCAACATAAGTCCAAGCACATCCTAAGAGGTTTCTACCGCGTTCGGGAAATCATAAAAGGAAAGATGTTAATATCGAACGATTGATACTAAGAATAATATAGCAGATCCATTCACTAAAGCATTACCTCAGTAGCAATTTGATCACCACTTAGATTGTATGAGCATAAAGTACACAGGCGATTGGCTTTAGTTCAAGTGGAAGATTGAAAGGAAAGAGCCCTAAAAGCTAATCTTATGTAAGGGCATTTTTGTAATCTTCGAACTCCTGTATGATATTTAATATATTAATAAAGGTATATTGTTTCATCATATTGTTGTGTCTTACTTAAAGATTATGATGAACCCCATAGGTTATGGCAAATGAAATTAGGATTTTGATGGAAATCATGATAGTGAGACCTAAGTTCCTATAAATCCTAACCTAAAATGTTCCTAGTCAATGATCCATCGGTTCGGGGTTCGATAAGTCTGGAAAGACTAGCTTATCCTATGTATGCTCTATTAAGAGGGTGGTTGGTCTCACAGCCACTTGTGTAGAGACACTAATACAAGGATAAGGGTGCTTATTATGGTATGAGTTCATTGAACTGATCCACACCGGGACTATCTTATGGAAGTCTTACTACTTGTCAAAAGATAGATCTCAAAGTAGGAGTTGTGCATGTGATCTTTAGACCCGAGGTCACCATGGTTCCTTGTACACACTAAGCCATGTTTTGGTTCATACTCATTCATGACAATAAGACATGTATGGGGTGTTCTCGAATATGGTGGAAGGTGTTTGAAGGATATGAGTGGACCAACAAGGAATCGATCATTTCTAGTAAGAGGAATTATTATCCCAAGTGATCACTTCGATTGATGACTCAAGGAGTCTTTGATCAAAACAGAATGAGATTAGAAGTGGTTTCTAATCAGTCATCAGCTGAGTCTTCATTATCGAATAGAGACTCGAAATGACTAAGTGGGGTTTGACATTTATTAATACCCATCACTTAATCAAGATAATGGGAGATCGAAAGCTTGAATTGCTTGGTAACTTTCTACTGAAGGGTAGTTTGGTACTTTCTATCAAATTCCTCATCTTCTGGGTAGGCATGACACGTTGCTAGATGTCAATCATGTCTTATAGGTATTCATGAACCAATTGGATTGGTTTCATGAGTCAATTCGATGGACAGATCGAATTGGCAATTTAGGTCAGCTCAATTTGACCTAATTAGGTCAATCGGGTTCGATTGGTTCGAATTAGCTTAAACCTAAACCTACTGCTAGCTAGATGTGGAACCCAAAGGGTCACACATATTAAAGAGTTGACCAAGGAAGTCATTCATAATTTAATTAGGCTCATGGGATCCTAATTGGTTAGCTAGATTACACACTAGCATGTGTATGCTAACCTAATTTCTAACCTATATTGATTTGGATCCAGTTGCTTGCTATTTTGATCAATCAATGTAAAGGGGACTTAGATCAGAACATGTCTTAATTTAGGGAACCTATGTCAGATTTTATCTAACTTATTTAAGACATGTAATGTCACTTGGACTAGTGTCCAACTCAGTATGGACTCTTGGGCGCAATATTGCGCGTGCCAAGGTGGAGAGGGCACATAAGAACCAAGAGTCCTTTTGCAGATGAAATTCCTTTGCTGATTTCATTTGGACTACTCTTGGCTCACATCCCATGCATCATTTGGATTTAGTTGATCAGTCAAGACATTTGAATTTGGCATGGAAGTTGGATGAAGTGCGCGCGGCAACTCTTCATGTGGCCCGCGGTTATGAAGCAGAGTTCTTCTGGTGTCAGGACTCTTCATTCTCTTCGATATTTTGGGACTGAAATGATGCATCTTGGCTTCCTTGGGACTGGTATTTGGCATGTGGCAAGTGTGGATTAAATCTGGAAAGGAGGGAATGCAGATATGGCTCATGATGCATGAAGTTACATATCGGATATGTGTTTTCAAGCCAGATAACTTTTCTTCAACCATGAAAACACATATCTGATAATTTGGTGACTGGGCTTATCACATGCCCCTTATGAATCTATAAATAGCGCGTGGTCCGATGTGTTTTGAAATAGATATCAGATTTCCACCAAAGTATTATTCTAAGCCTCTCTCTCTTCCTCCTTCCTCCTTTAAGACAAACCTTGTCTCCTTAAGACAAGGTTGTTCTTTTTAGAACAAGTCTTAGGATTTAAGACATAAGCCTAGATGTCCTAAAGGAAGGAAATCCCAAATCGAAGAGTATTTTTGGAGAGCATTTAGAGTGCCCTACCAGAGGGTAGGGTGTCCAACAAAGGTCAAAGTCTAGAAGGCTATCAAGAAGAGTCCTAGTCAAGCAAGCAACTGAAGTAGGAGTTCTTCCTTGGGTCAATTCCTATGTGGATCACCGTTGAAGGGCTTGCACTTGTGAGCCTAGTTTAAAGGAGTGGAAAACAACGTTCTAGGTATTTTTAATGAACCATATTAGTGATATATTAGTTGTATATGAATGAGGGGATCTTGGGATTAGGGTTTCTGGCCAATAAGGGTTTTTCTTTGTGCAAATTTTTGAAATCCAATGCATCATACATGCATGATGACCCTTAAGAAACCCACCAACAACTCGTGTTGGTGGTCTGTAAATACCACTGTTAATCCCTCTTTTAAATACAATTATTATTCATCAAATGTAGAAGACATTCTATCAAATTTCCTTTGCTGTGTGCATCGCGGGGTGTGAGGCCCTTCCGTTGTTCTTCAGAGCATCGTGGGGTGTGAGGCTCTACATATCCAGCAATCCAAAAACCCTAGCTGTCTTCTAGCTTTTTCCTCCCTTTTCCTCCTCCTTTGATTTTTTTTTCCTTTTTCCATGGCTTCTAATTGAGTGTTTGACTGATTGTAGGTGATCGAGATCAGACGTGATGGTGGTTCTTTCCTTGGAACCAGTAGAGCTGAAGATCAAATCCCGAAACCAAAATCTGGAAGTCCTACCACAAGATCCTTGAGAGTCTAATCAAATCTACAATCAGAGAATTATATTCATCATTGGTAAAGTAAAACTTCTTTCTCTACTCTTAATTTCTGATTCGTTGAAGGTTTTAACCCTAGTTTACGGTGGTTTCTTAGCCACCAAATCTTGTTTCTTAGTTTTACTTTTTAAATCTACTTTGCGGATTACAACTAGTTGACTAGTTTTGCTTGATTATTTACTTTGAGTCTTTAAATCTAAAAATCCTAAAAAAAATAATCTTTGTTAATCACATTTATTTAATTTAATAATCAGTAGATTAATTTTTGCATATTGTCCCGCATCATACAGCCCCTGCTGTACTTGGAACAAAGATAAAGTGTTAAAAATAGAGTAACTATAATAACAAACCGAACGTTGTCAGGTGGTTGCAGTTGTAGCTCTTGAGAAGCCTTCTTGATTCCTTCCTTGAATACTTTTAAGGCTTCAAATCTTTCTCAATAAATGACTTAAAAATCTGATGAGAGTTGGAGAAGTCTTCAGTGCTTGCATGAAGGCTCTCTTGAATGTTCTCAAATACTCATTAAAGGGTCATTCCTATCTTCAAAATTTATTTAAATCTCTTATAAATAGTCTCATTAATTGATTTCAAGTGAACATGACCATTGTAGAATGTTGGGATTCAAAATATGGCCGTTGGAGCACTTTTTGGATTCTAAAAGATAGTTTTGGAACTAGCCATTTTGCACCTAGAACTGGGATTCGAGTCATCTCGAACTTTAAGTCGGCTTGGATTCTCAGATAGGTTAAAACTTCACTCTGGTCAAGTCGGCTCTTCTCCATTGATTCGGCTCGCTTGGCTGGTTCTTCGGAAATGAGATTTTGCAAACTCTGGAAGAGTCGGCTCGATTGACTGTCAGGTCGACTTGATTGCCTGACTGTATATTTGAGTCAGCTTGAATTCTTTCAGGTCAGCTCACTTTGACAGATTGAATAATTTAAACTCTGGATGAGTTGACTCGGATGTCTGCATGCCAGAAAACATAGTGCTGTGCTAGAAACTTGAGTTGGCTCTTCTACTTTGAGTCGGCTCGAGTGATTTTTGTCAAAAACCTTCCAAACTTCTCCAGATTGCTTCCAAAATCTTCCAACCAACTTCAAAGGCTTTCAAACTCCTTCAAAGTATAATCTACATAATTTAAACTTGAAAACATACATTGAATTGGCCCATTTTCATGAAAACATAAGTAGTTTTTTTTGGGCTCTCCATTACATAATACTTTTTCAAAAATAAACTTGACATACATCAGAATTGTAGAAAGAATGGTTGTACATTAAAATCATCCTACAAAATCTTATAAAATACTTGGAAATGGTTAGTAATCAAATGCATACTCCAATATTTTGTTATCATCAAAATCATTATAGGGGTCAACAATCTTCCCCTTTTTGATGATGACAAAACATTCGGCATAGAAAAACTTTATAGTTATGAGTATATAAATACTTAAACATATCAAAGTAACTTGTGTATGATTTTAAATTGATATATATCTATATATGTCAACATGTGTCAAGAATGTATCAAAAAGTATTAGAGCTTATCAAAAAAGTATCAGAGCTTTTGAAATAGATCCAATATGTATCAGAGTTAATATATATCAAAAGCTGTTTTTACCTAAAATGTATTGAAGTCAATAATGTATCAAGGCAAATTGGACATCAAAATGTATCAGAGCTAGCAAAATGTATCATAGCTTTTAATGTCAATAATGTATCAGAATGTATCAGATCTAATTTTCATTTAGTATGAAGATGTATCAAGGTTACTTGAGCATTCAAAAGTATCAGAGCAAAAAAATTTCTTTGATTTCCATACAAAAAATGATTTCTCCCTCTGTTTTTATATTCTTTGAATTTTTCGTGCACATCATTAATATTACTCCCCCATTTTGTTATTAATCAAAAAGGTTTTCTCTGAAATATTCTATGCAAACACTGAATTTTAAAATAGTGTAAGAATATTATTATGATTTGAGATGATTTCGCCTTTTTTGGTGTTCTTGATATTCTTATTAACATTCTTTTGAGGTGTTACTCCCCCTTTTTAGGTTAATTGATGAGATCATGCATAGAAACAACAAAGACATAATGATAAGTAAGAAATGTGCACATTGATTCAAAAATAGGCATTTCATTACTCTTTATAAGAGGTACAATACATGATTTCAATATAGTCAAAATGTGACAAATCAAAAGATAATACAAGAAAAATATCAAATCTAGTCACTGTCACTCCCTACATCAAAAGTCTGAGTCATATAGACTCTGGGACTTCTAATAGATGGAGGGGGTCCTATTGAGTTCCTGATCCCGGAAGCAGGTCTTATCCTATGCCTATAATGTGGTGAAGGCTGTCTAGGAGGTGATGATCTATGTCTAGGTGTACTCTAAGGTGGTGGGTGAGTAGAAGTGGAAGCTCCAGAAAGATGAAAAAGAACAGTGCTCATCCCAGACTGTATCGTCTGAACTCCCTTCAAAATGTGCTGTAGAGTAGCAGTATGCTGAGTGACAAATGTATCTGCTGCTCCTCTAATCCTGCCAAGATCTGAGCACAAGTCTCTAAGATCTCTCTGCTGTTCATCTTATGACTGCTGTAGTCTCTTGACTATCTCAACTCTGTGCATCAACTCTCTCAGTTCTGTCCTGAACTCCTTAAGTCTGTGGTCCACTATCTGACAAAGCTCATCAAACATGGATCTGAAGGAACTCGTCAAAGTCTCGGTAAATTGAGTAAGCTACTCTGCAATGGAAGCCTGAGTAATGGTCTTGGGTGCTAGAGTCGAGGGTCCTGAATGGGCTACTGGTGCTGCTGATGGTGCTGGTGGAGTCCTGGGGCTGCTGGTCTATCCAGCCTGTCCATGGAACTCCTCATCATGGAATCCTCATTAGAGTCACTAGAGCCACTATCACTCTCATCATCTGACTCCTCTCTGGCAGTCTTTGCAATTGCAATGCCATGCTCTGCCTCCTCATCCTCATCTGATGATTGGTGAACCACTCTCTGACTTGATACTAGTCCATACTCCCTCAACTTGGTGATATCCCATCTTCTGTAAGGATATCATCGAATAAGTATCAGTGTGGTGTAGTAGTTGACTATTCCCATTAGCCAAATCAACTCCTGAATCCCTGAATAGTAGTGTGAATGACATACCATAAGGTAACAGGCCTTAGCCTTTCGGGCTGTGTCCTGCATCTAAGAAAGCATAATGGATTACTGTCGACTCCACTAATTGATTTTGATGATAAGCAAAATAGTTAAGTATAAGTTGAGGACTAATGATTTGCTTTGAGTATGTTTTTATTGAAAAGGTGCTTACAAAATTTGATGAAGCCCAATTATTTTGAAGAAGCCAAGTTGAATGAGAAGTTTGCTTAAAAAGAAGACTTGGACACTTAAGAGATTGTTGAATGGATAGCTAAGCTAAGTGGAAACATTTCCAGCTCAAATTCAGCACCTTTTATGAATTTTTCGAAGAAGTGTCGACTCAAAGTGTCGACACATGACATGAAGTGTCGACACATAAAGAAGAAGTGTCATCTCAGGTTGGTATGCAGTAATGTTTCAAATGGCACAGATGAAGTATCGACGCATAGACCTGAGGTGTCGACTCAAGGTGTCGACACATGGATCAATACATCGCCTGAGACTTTCAAGCCACAGAACTTGTAGAAGTTGAAGGAAGGCTGAAGTGTTGACACATGGAAGCAAGGTGTCAAATCAAGGTATCGACTCAACTAAGAAGGTTTCGGCATATCTGAGATTTCTAGAGAATCTGAATGGAGCAAGTTGAACTAAGTGTCGACTCAAGAAGAATATGTGTCGACCTTATATGTCGACTCAACTGAGGAAGTGTCGACACATGGAGTTCTGGCAACAGTAATGGATAGTTTTTTCAAATCCAGAACTCGCCCAAAATGCACCCAATGGCTAGTTTTTCAAGTGTAACGGCTAGATTTTGGTTTTGAGGCCTTGGGAGGGTATTTATATGCTCCAAATTAAATCAAAACATAAGCTATTGAATATTATTAAAGAGTTTTGAAAAGAGAGAAGAAGTGTGAGTTTTAACTCCTATTCATTCAAGTTTCAACCACTTTCAAGCTAAAGGAATCCTCCAAGCATTCAAGAGCATTGAAGATCATCCATACTTGGGCATTCAAAAGGCTTCAACAAGTGCAAAGCAACTCTACATCGAGCTACATCGAGATATTCGCTTTGTTTTAGAAAGCTTACTTTAGTTATTTACTTTCAAACCATATTTCTTGTAAAGGTTATTGGTAAGCTTTGGAAAACCAATTAGGTTGGTGGTTAGCCCATAAAACCACTAAGGTTCTTGGTTAGCCTGGAAAACCAAGGGAGGTTGTTGGTTAGCCTTGTGAAAACCAATTGGTTCTTGGTTAGCCTGTAAAACCAAGTGAGGTTGTGACTTGTGAGCCTTGTGAAAACAAGTCAGGTTTTGTTTAGTGAGCCTAGAAAACTAATCGGCTATAATCGTGTGATTATAGTGAATTCCCAAGGGGATCTTGGGGAGTGGATGTAGGTGCATTGTATAGCACCGAACCACTATAGTTCTTGGTGTTTGTGATTGCTTGATCTCTCACTCTTTGCTCTTTATTTATTGCTCTTAATTTTCATTGCACTTATATTTTAGAGCACTGCATTTGAATCATAGTACCTTGCTTATATACTTGTTGAATTGGATTAGTTTGCTTAGTATCAAGTTTTGTTAAGTTAGTAGCTTGCCGTATTAATTTTTAGAGACTTAATTCACCCCCCCTCTTGGGTTGCTTACTAGGCAACAAGTGGTAACAGAGCCCTGTTCTCAGTGTATAGGCTTTACTACCTTGAGTAAAGATCTATGGCTGCCCCAATTGGTACTAGTGTAGTTGAGGGACAAGCCTCAAATAGACCTTCATTTTTCAATGGAACAAATTATACTTATTGAAAAACTAGGATGAGAATTTATATGCATTCTATTGATTACAATTTATGGAAAGTAGTAGATAAGGGTCCGCATGTTCCTTCGATAGTGGTTAATGGTGTTTCCATCTCAAAACTTGAAGAGGATTGTGATGAAAATGATCTTAAACAATCTGAGATTAATGCTAAGGTAATGAATCTCTTTTATTGTGCATTAGATCTAAGCAAATTTAATAGGATATCTACATGCATGTCTGCTAAAAAAATATGGGACATACTTGATGTTACCCATGAGGGTACCGATTAAGTGAAGAACACTAAGGTTAATATGTTAGTGTACACTTATTAGATGTTCTGTATGGAACTAAATGAATCTATTACTGATATGTACACAAGATTTACTAATATAGTTAATGGTATGAGAAGTCTTGGTAAAGTCATGTCTAATGCTGATCTTGTGAATAAAATTCTAAGGTTACTTCCAACATCATGGGATCCGAAGGTGACCGCAATTCAAAAAGCAAAGGATGTCGACAAGTTACCTCTTGAGCAGTTAGTTGGATAACTCATGACTTATGAGCTCAATCTGAAACAGAAATCAATGGACATGGACAAGAAGAATAAGGGGATTGCTTTCAAGTCAAAATCCAAGAAGAATCCTCAATAGATGAGTCCAAAGATGAAGATGAAGAAGAAGGTGAAGAAGCCCTCCTTGCACGAAAGTTTAGAAGATTCATGAAGAGGAAAAAATTTCCTTGCAAAAAGAAACATCAATCCAAGAAAAAAAAAGAAAAGAAAAAGAAAAAGAAAAAGAAAATGAGAAGGAAGTACTTATATGCTTCGAGTGCAAGAAGCCGGGACACTACAAGTTCGACTATCCTCTCCTCAAGAAATCAAGAAAGAAATTAAGGAAGAAAGCAATGATGGCCACTTGAGTGACAGTGAGGACTCCAGTTCAGAAGAATTGCAGAATGAAGTTGCAAATCTCTGCTTCATGGCACATCAGGACAATGATGAGGTAAGTTCTGACACTAAAATTGATTTCACTTTTGATGAACTTAGGAATGCTTTTGAAGAACTCATGCATGATTATAAATTAGTTTTATTTGAAAATAAGAAATTGAAAAAGCATGCAAATAGTTTTTCTTTTGAAAACAATTCTTTACTTAATGATGTTAGTGCTTTGAAACCCAAATTAGATATTTTGGAAAAGAAAAATAATACTTTATGTATGAAAAACAATGTTTTAAAAAGACCTAAAAATGTTGTTTCTAACAATGATCTTTTAAAGAAAAACAAGGATTTAGAACTTGAAAATGCTAAGTACAAAAATGAACTTGAAAAGATAAAACCTTTTGTTGAGAAATTCACTTATAGTTCAGAAAAGTTAAATTTACTCTTAAACAATCAAAGAGTAGTTTTTAATAAGGTAGGCTTAGGATATAAACCACAGAAATAATAAAAGTATTTTAAAAACTTTTTTGTACCTGCATCATCTAGCATTACTTGTTTTACTTGCAAAAAGCTAGGTCATAAATCATATTAATGTAATTTTAGAAAAATCATTTCTTTTTGTAAAATGTGGGTTCCAAAGGGAACCATTTTGAATGCTAACCCAAAAGGACCCAAGTTGGCTTGGGTACCTAAGAACAAAGCTTGATCTTATTGCAGGTGTGTCGTGCAACCAAGGAGAACAAAAGAGTTTTGTATCTTGACAGTGGTTGCTCAAGACACATGACTGGAGATGTGAAGCAATTCACTTCTCTTGAAGCTTTGAATGGAGGGACTGTGACCGTCGATGATAATGGTAAAGAAAAAATCATTGGTATTGGTAAGGTTCACATAACTCCTTCTAATAGTATTAGTAATGTAATTTTAGTAGATGGTTTAAAGCATAATCTTTTAAGCATCAGTCAGTTTTGCGATAAAGGTTTTCAAGTAGTTTTTAAATCATCATATTGTATGATTACTAGTCCGGATTTAAATGGAGTACAATTCATTGAAAAAAGGCATGGAAATATCTATTTGGTAGACCTAGATGATCTATCATTGCATAATGGATAATGCCTTGTTGCAATGAATTCTACTAAAGAAGAGACTAGTTAGCTATGGCATAGAAGGTTAGGGCATGCTAGTATGTACCTTATTTCAAAACTTTGCAAAAAGAATTTAGTTAGAGATTTACCTGAAATTTGCTTTGAAAAAGATAGAATTTGCCAAGCATGTCAATTTGGTAAACAAGTCAAAACTTCTTTTAAACCAAAAGGATTTGTAACTACTAGTAGGCCACTTAAACTACTTCATATGGATCTCTTTGGACCAACTAGAATATTAAGTCTAGGAGGCAAGAGATATGAATTAGTCATTGTGGATGATTTTTCAAGATTCACTTAGATTTTCTTTTTAGTACAAAAGGATGAATCATTTTCAACATTTTTAAAGTTTTATAGAAAAGTCTCAAATGAGAAAGGTGTTTCAGTTGTTGTATCCATAGTGATCATGGAACTAAATTTGAAAATCAATATTTTGAAAACTATTGCAATGAGAAAGGAATAGAACATAATTTTTCTGCACCTAGGACACCTCAGCAGAATGGGGTAGCAGAAAGGAAAAACTGTACTTTGGAAGAAATGACACGTACTATGCTTTGTGAAAATGATTTGCCAAGGTATTTTTGGGCTGAAGCTATTAATACAGCCTGTTATATTTTAAATCGAGTTTTAATATGCCCTATTTTAAAGAAAACTCCTTATGAACATTGGAACCAAAGAAAATCGACTTGGACATATTTTCGAGTTTTTGATTGTAAATGTTTTATTTTGAACAATTAAAAAGATCATCTTGGAAAGTTCGATGCCAATTTTGATGAAGGTATCTTCTTAGGATACTCTACATCAAGCAGGGTATACAGAGTATTTAATAAACGAACTTTGGTTGTAGTAGAGTCAGTGCATGTTGTTTTTGAAGAATGTACTGACAAGTTCTCGAGAAAAGAGGATACATCTGATGAATGTGCAGGTGCTGACAAGCGACAGAAGCTGACATTGAATGATCAAGCTCAACCAAATGAAGAAGATCAGGACAAGGATGAGAAAGAAGATGACACTCCAAAGCATCAAGATCTACCTAAGGAGTAGAGGTATGCTTATGGACATCCTAAGGAATTAATCTTAGGTGATCCATCTAAAGGGGTAAGAACTTGAGCTTCTATTAGAAATGAATGTGATTATATAGCATTTGTATCTTAAGTAGAATCTAAATATTTTGAAGAAGCTGAAAAACACTCTAATTGGATCAATGCTATGCAAGAAGAACTAATTCAATTTGATAGAAACAATGTTTGGACACAAATAGAAAGACCATCTAATGTTTCAATTATTGGCACTAAATGGGTATTTAGGAATAAGTTAGATGAAAATGATATTGTTATTAGAAATAAAGCTAGGCTAGTTGCTAAAGGCTACAATCAGGAGGAAGGGATTGACTTCGATGAAACTTTTGCTCCTGTTGCTAGACTTGAAGCAATTAGACTATTATTAGCTTTTGCTTGTTTTATGAATTTTAAATTATTTCAAATGGATGTTAAGAGTGCTTTCTTAAATGGTTTTATAACTGAAAAGGTTTTTGTTGAACAACCACCTAGATTTGAAAATCATGCACATCCTGATCATGTTTTTAAATTACACAAAGCACTTTATGGATTAAAGCAAGCACCTAGAGCATGGAATGAAAGACTAAGCAAATTTCTGATTGAAAATGAATTTTCTAGAGGAAATGTTGATAAGACACTATTTTTGAAAAAGAAAGATAATGATTTATTAGTAGTACAAATATATATTGATGATATTATTTTTGGTACTACTAATGAAATTCTTTGTTAAGAGTTTGCTAAGCTAACGCAGGGTGAGTTCGAGATGAGCATGATGGGAGAACTCAATTTCTTTCTCGAACTCCAGATCAAGTAAACTACAGAAGGTATCTTCATCAACCAAGCTAAGTACACAAGAGAAATCATTAAGAAGTTTGGGATGGAGACTACTAAACCAATAGGTATGCCTATGAGCTCTTGTAAACTTGATAAAGATGAACATGGTAAATCTGTAGATCCAAAGTTATACAGATGTATGATAGGCTCCTTATTGTATCTAACTGCTAGTAGACCAGATATAATATTTAGTGTTTGCATGTGTGCTAGATATCAGTCTGAACCTTAAGAATCACATCTTAGACTGTTAAGCGCATTATTAGATATCATCTGGTACTATTAGTATTGGTTTATGGTATTCTAGAAATTCATCTGCTGAATTAATTGGATATTCTGATATGGATTTTGCTGGTTGTAGATTAGATAGAAAGAGTACTAGTGGTACTTGCCAATTTCTTGGAGTAAACATAATCTCATGATTTAGCAAGAAACAAACTTCAGTTGCACTATCCACAGCTGAGGCTGAGTATATTACAGCAGGAAGTTGTTGTGCTCAAATCTTGTGGATTAAGCAACAACTTGAAGACTTTGGAATCAAGTTGGCTAGTATGCCTATTAAATGTGATAATACAAGTGCTATTTGCTTGACTAAAAATCCTGTTCAACATTCTAGGAGTAAGCACATTGAAATTAGATATCATTTTATTAGGGATCATGTAGAAAACAATGATGTTTTGCTTGAATTTATTAGTACTGAATTTCAATTAGCTAATATTTTGACTAAACCTCTTCTGGAAGATCGATTCTATATGATTAGAAGAGAGCTCGGGATCATCAATCTGTTTGATTAAATTTTTTCTATATTTGACTCAAACTAGATCAATTCGACCTTAATCATGATAAATCATATTCAATCATTGTTGATTTGACTCCAAATTTATGTTATTTCAATTGATTTTGATCTTCCCGTGAAATCCCAATTTTTTTTTGGTTTTAAGTCGTTGAGTCGACACATCTATGTGTCAACACCAAAATTTGTCGACACATGCATGAGCCGACACATGAATGACAGCGAACTGAGATTTAAGGGGTTTCTGAACCATTTTTTCCCCCAAATTTTTTCTCCTTCGAGCTGACACAAGGGTTTAAGGTATCTTTACTGTTCTCACTTTTTATTTCACTATTTTAGCCATTGTTTCATTGATTTGGAAGATTGGTAGCCTATTTTTTGGTTGGATTCCACCTAGATTTTGATTGGATTCCGCCTAGATTTTGATTTCTAAACCCTAGAAACCCCAAATTTCAACCAAAATCCTACCCAATTCTTCAATCCAAGCAATGGGACCTCGCAAACAAGTTGTTCGTCGACCTCGTCAGTTAAACCAAGAAGAAGAGCAAAGGACGAAGTCTCGACATGAGTCTAGAGCTCCGGATCCACCCGCACGACCCTTGTTTATTCCATCTAGCCAGATGAGCTCAAAGATTGTGGTTGGAGGATGTCAAGTGGACTTTTCATTTATGGACTAACAGCATTTCCAGATTGGAGAGTGGATTCGACAGGCTGGTCTAGCTACATTCTGTTCACTCAGTGAGAGGTATTACCCTGGGCTGATGAGAGAGTTCTACAGATCACTCACCCGTGGGTCTGATGGTTGTTTGGCACAGGTTAGAGGACGGGATATCTCCATTACTTTTGAGATTCTAAACAGAGTATGGGATATACCAATGATGGGATCTGTTGTTAATAGTCTGATGGATCGAGTCAGTGGTCTTCAGTGTATTTTCAAGTCCGACATTCTACCAGAGGGAGCCACTGTACTAGCATCCAAGTTATTTGCAGAGATGAGACTACTGCACCACATCGTTGCCTGGATTCTTCTGCCAAAGACCGAACGTTTTGACTATATCACAGAGTGGGAGCTGCTCGTGGTCTCACTGGTTTAGCGCACGCTAGTATGCATTCCAGTATTGATGGTACATCAGATTATAGAGGCGTCGACTAACTAGAGGCTTTGCTTACCTTATGGCATGGGATTAACAGTATTGTTTCGGGAGTATGGAGTCAGCTTTTAGGATGAGCCTTATCGTACATTGCTTCACACCGTTGTGTATAACATCAAGTCATTGCATCAGATGGGCTATCACTTATTTCGAGGCTAGTGGACATGCAGGATATCAGGTCAAGCCGAGGACCGAGCTGATGATGATGACACAGTAGAGGAGGAGCAGATTCTCTCTAGTGAGGCAGGACCCAGCAAGACTCAGCCAGAGACGGTAGCGCAGCCAGCAGTTGCTCCTCAGTCTGATCCTTCCACATCCGCACAGCCTCGCCAGCATAGATAGAGACTCCTGGCATGATAGATAGTCTAGAGGATAGAGTCAGACGCATCAAGATAGACGTATTCATTATGAGGCAGCGTCTTGACATATTTATAGCTGAGACGAGAGAGAGCCTTATTGGACTTAGTCATGGCATCTCGACTATTCTTTCTGCACTATCTAGATCTTCAGCGAGTGCTCCGGCTACTAACACTACTCCTGCACCTGCTCATGTACCTGCTCCCATACCAGCTAATGATATTATTGACATTGATACTGGTGTTGATACTGCCATTGGAGATGATATAGTTGGTGATACAGTTATTGGAGATGATGATGGAGATGGGGAGATTGACTCAGATAGATTTGACATTGCTGATCTTACTTCAGAGCCAGTTGTAGAGGTGACGAATGACTTGCCTACGAGCCCTGCTGTTGACCTATCTTGTTCACCTGTCCAGATTCATATTCCATCTTCTCCTTCTAGATCGGATGATAGAACTCCTGTTCATATTCCTATCCTTACTCCAGTTATCGATACACTTGTTATTGATTTACCTGATATTAATTCCCCTGATTTTGATACTCATGTTGTACATACACCTATCATTGAGACCCCCACTGTTGATAAATCGATACATTCTATAGCTGATACTTCTGTTCTTGATACGCCTGTTGTTACATCAGCTGAGACTCCTATCTTTGATACTTAGATTACTGATACTCTTGCTCTTCAAACATCATCGTTGATTCAAAATCTTGGGTTTTATACACCCGGCTTTCAGCATCTCGACTATGGACCATCATTTGATCGCACACCTCTTCCAACGGTGGCTGAGATTGTTATTCCGATCACTTCTATTCCTACAGAGGATATTGCATCTACCTCTACTACTCCAGCCAGAGGTTGGACATATACTCGTCGCAGAGGACGTGGTCGTCGTACCCCTCCACAGCCGACCAGGACTTGACTTAGAGATCTATGATCGAGATGGCTGAGAGCTCGATTCTTCACTGATACAGGACCGATTGAGATCGGTTCATCTTCTGATGAGTCCATGGATGAGGATTAGGACTTTTATGTACTTCTAGATAGTTTCCTTTTTATGCTTTTATGTATTTTTATCTTTGTTATGTATATGTTGTACAACTTTTAATTTTATATGAAAAATCTTTGTTATTCCTCATCTCTATGTCTTCGATGAAAATGAATGTTATATCTTGAATTGCTTTTATGCTTCAATGTCCTCACTCTTCATTGAATGAATTTCTTACAAAAAAAGGGGGAGTAATTTCAAAAATGAATTTATTAACTCAATGCTATATCTTGTCTACTCAATTTATTTGTTTTCCTACCTTTTTAATGATAACAAAAATGGGAAGTAATTTAGTGAGAGTTAAGTATAAATGTGTATTCTTCTCAAACATTAAGGGGGAGTAGTTTTGATCTATATTTGTGATATGCGAGTAGTTTTGATTTATATTTGTGATATGCAAGTAGTTTTGATCTATATTTGTGATATGTGAATAGTTTTGATTTATATTTGTGATATGCAAGTAGTAAATTTTTTTTGAAAATCTGAATTGAAAATCATTTACAAAATTCCTTGAGAAAGGGAGAGCTTTCCTTCATTTTCATTTGGAAATCCTTTCAAAATGAACTTCCTCCTAAAACCCCTCTTTCAATATTTGAAAAGATTCTTACAAATTTTGTTATGAATCATTGATTCACGGGGAGCTTTGTTGTTTGCTGAATTTTTTCTTGTAGAGTATCATGATATATATTTTCCAAGCATTTAAATAAATATCAAAACTCTGATACTCTCTATCTTTATAACAAGCTCTGGCATTATTAGTTGTGTTCTAAATTGTCATATCATTTATGCAAGTAATGTTGATATTCTTAATGCTTTCAATTTTATACACCTTGATTAATTCTCTTAAAAGCTTTATTTTAAAGCAATTTATACTTAAGGATTTTGTTATCATCAAAAAGGGAAAGATTGTAGACTCCACTAATTGATTTTGATGATAAGCAAAATAGTTAAGTATAAGTTGAGGACTAATGATTTGCTTTGAGTGTGTTTTTATTGAAAAGGTGCTCACAAAATTTGATGAAGCCCAATTATTTTAAAGAAGCCAAGTTGAATGAGAAGTTTTCCTAAAAAGAAGACCTGGACACTTAAGAGATGGTTGAATGGATAGCTAAGCTAAGTGAAAACATGTTCCAGCTCAAATTCAGCACCTTCTGTAAATTTTTCGAAGAAGTGTCGACTCAAAGTATCGACACATGATATGAAGTGTCGACATATGAAGAAGAAGTGTCGACCCAGGTCGGTACGCAGTAATGTTTCAAATGGCACAGATGAAGTATCGACACATAGATCTGAGGTGTCGACTCAAGGTGTCGACACATGGATCAACACATCGCCCGAGATTTTCAAGCCACAGAACATGCAGAAGTTGAAGGAACAGCTAAAGTGTCGATACATGGAAGCAAGGTGTCGACTCAAGATGTTGACTCAACTGAGAAGGTGTCGACACATCTGAGATTTCTAGAGAATCTAAATGGAGTAAGTTGAACTAAGTGTCAACTCAAGAAGAACATGTGTCGACCTTATGTGTCGACTCAACTGAGGTAGTGTCGACACATGGAGTTCTGGCAACAGTAACAGCTAGTTTTTCGAAACGCAAACTCGTCCAAAATGCCACCAACGGCTAGTTTTTCAAGTGTAACGGCTAGATTTCAATTTTGAGACCTTGGGAGGGTATTTATATGCTCCAAATCAAATCAAAACATAAGCTATTGAATATTATTAAAGAGTTTTGAGAAGAGAGAAGAAGTGTGTGCTTTAACTCCTATTCATTCAAGTTTCAACCACTTTCAAGCTAAAGGAAGCCTCCAAGCATTCAAGAGCATTGAAGATCATCCATACTTGGGCATTCAAAAGGCTTCAACAAGTACAAAGCAACTCTACATCGAGCTACATTGAGATATTCACCTTATTTTAGAAAGCTTACTTTGGTTCTTTACTTTCAAACCATATTTCTTGTAAAGGTTATTGGTAAGCCTTGGAAAACCAATTAGGATGGTGATTAGCCCGCAAAACCACTAAGGTTCTTGGTTAGCCCGGAAAAGCAAGGGAGGTTGTTGGTTAGCCTTGTGAAAACCAATTAGGTTCTTGGTTAGCCCGTAAAACCAAGTGAGGTTGTGACTTGTGAGCCTTGTGAAAACAAGTCGGGTTTTGATTAGTGAGCCCGAAAAACTAATCAGTTGTAATCATGTAATTATAGTGAATTTCCAAGGGGATCTTGGGGAGTGGATGTGGTGCATTGTATAGCACCGAACCACTATAGTTCTTGATGTTTGTGATTGCTTGATCTCTCTCTCTCTTTTCTCTTTATTTATTACTCTTAATTTCCACTGCACTTATATTTTAGAGCATTGCATTTGAATCATAGTACCTTGCTTATATACTTGTTGAATTAGATTGCTTTGCTTAGTATCAAGTTTTGTTAAGTTAGTAGCTTGTCGTATTAATTTTTAGAGACCCAATTCACCCCCCCTCTTGGGTTGCTTACTGGACAACAATGGCAAATTGAGGGCCTCCCCCTTAATCATATATCTCATGAAGACCATGTCATGCTCACTGACCCAATCAAAGCTGCCAGTCCTGGGTAGAAATATTCTGCTGATCATATTATATAATAGTCTCATTTCTAATGATAAGATATTAGCTTGAACAGTTGAAATTTCCCTAACATTTCTCCTTTCCAATATGATCTTCAAGGTTTTCTATTTATCCTTTGAAACCAGATGATTTGTACCTTCCCTGGGCATCCTCAAAACTCTATTAATCATCTCTTCATCAACTACCATTTTTATTCCCTTAACAGTTGATTCAACATAATTTTCACTAAAAGATAAATTCTCAAAAAAGTTTCTAACAAGGCTCGGGTATGTGGGAATATCTAAAGAACAAAAATAAGTCTAGCCCTGGACTTCAATCCATTCAACAATTCTCAGTCCTAATTTATCAAGAAAAGTGAAATCTACCTTTCTTCCACTGGTAATGGGCTGATTACACATGGGAGTGATTTTCCTTTAAGGTGCAAGTGATAGATTTCTTGGCTCTTCAAGTTCTTCGGTTCAGGTTGACTTCTCTTCCCTCTGTTTGGTTCTTCTTTCTCTTTGGGAGCTCGATTCCACATGTCTAGGCCTTTTAGCAACTGCTCTTTTTGGTGCCATCTAGAGCAAATCGATGGTGGGAGAAGGTGGATTGACTGGATCTAAGGAAAGTGGGGTAGAGGTGTGGTCCCAAGTTTTGGAAATGGCTTTTATATTGCTCGACTAGGGTTCAATAGGAAAGATATGCCCTAGGTTTGGGTCCCACGAGATATATAAAAAAGGTTATCCCGACATTCGAGTCTGCTCGGCCAGAACCTAGTCTACTCGAGTCGACTCGAGCAAGGATCAACAAAAAGGCTCTAAAAACCCAATAAAAGGAATCTAGCCCTAGGAACACACTAAATAAGGTGGTTATCTACTTCAAATTGGTTATGGAGGTTTTCTAGATAATTTTCCTTAATTTAGAAGAAATTAGGTCAAAAATCACTAAAACGAGTCACACAAACCTAATTCTCCTCTAATCATTTGAAACCTATCTTCATTAAGTGGTTTAATAAAAATGTCAACTAATTGATTTTCCATTGGAATAATTCAAGTTCAATATTACCAATTTGTACATGATCCCTAAAAAAGTGAAGTCTAATTTTTATACGTTTAGTCCTAGAATGCCGAATTAGATTCTTTGTCAAATTTATAGCACTTGTATTATCACATTTGATTGGAATTTTAGTTTGAATAACACCATAGTCTTCTAGTTGTTGCTTAATCCAAAGCACTTGTGCACAACAACTCCTTGCATCCACATACTCTACCATAGCAGTAGATAATGCTATAGAGTTTTGTTTCTTATAATGCCATGAAATTAAGTTCAATCCTAGAAATTGACAAGTACCGCTAGTGCTTTTTCTATTAATTTTACATCCACCATAATGGGCATCAAAAAATCCAATTAAATTTAATGAAGATTGCCTAGAATACCATAAACCTAGATTACTTGTTCCTTTTAGATATTTTATGATTCTTTTAACAGCAAGTATGTGTGATTCTTTAGGATTTGATTGAAATCTAGCATATATAAATACACTGAACAAGATATCAGGCCTACTAGCAGTTAAATACAACAGTGATCCAATCATGCCTCGATAAAGTTTTTGATCAATGTTGTGTCCATCTTCATCTTTATCTAGTCTGTAGAAGGGGCTCATGGGTGTGCTCATTTCTTTGACTGACTCCATACCAAACTTTTTAATGATTTCCTTGATGTATTTCAGTTGGTTGATAAATATTCTTTCTCTTGTTTGCTTAATTTGGAGTCCAAGGAAGTAGGTGAGTTCACCCATCAAGCTCATTTCAAATTTGCCCAGCATAAGCTCAGCAAATTCTCTACACAAATTCTCATTAATTGCACCAAAAAAATGTCATCTACATAAATTTATATAACTAACATATCATTTTTTTTCTTCAATGAATAAAGTTGTATCTACATTTTCTTTAGTAAAATCATTTTCAAGAAAAAAATTGCTCAATATATCATACCATGCTCTAGGTGCTTGTTTTAAACCATACAATGCTTTATTAAGTTTGGAAACATGATTTGGAAGAGCATGATTTTCAAAACCTAGTGGTTGTTCTACAAAAACTTCTTCTAAAATGAATCCATTCAAAAATATGCTTTTTACATCCATTTGAAATAATTTTGAAATTCATGTAGCAAGCAAATGCAAGTAATAATCTAATAGCTTCTAATATTGCATCGGTGCATACGTTTTATTAAAATCTATTCCTTCTTCTTGATTATATCCTTTAGCCACTAATCTAACTTTATTCCTAATTACTTGGTGATGGGGCACAGGATAGGGATAGGATCGTCGGCGAGCTAAGAAGTCGCCGAAGATTAGGGTATCCTATTTTTTTTCTATTTTCTGATTTCTTTATGGTGGTGACGAAGGAAAAAAAATAGGGATGGAGGATAACGAGGATGGACTACCACGAACCCTGAAACCCACTCTCACAGAGAGACTTCACACCTCTAGGGCATTATACCTACCACCCACCTCACTACATGCAGTCTAGGGTATCTCACCTACAACCCATCTCACTACACGCGGAGCCCAGGGTATTTCACCTGCCACCCAGGTCACTCCTGGAGCCATGAGGGGGATTTCAAAGAACGTGGAGGAAAACGAAGATGGGGGGATAACTAGGGCATCACGCCCCTATGATGTCCCGAAGGACAAAGACAACATCAACACCCGCAGGTGAAGACATAATGGGCCATAGCCCTGAACAACAACTGCCAAACCAACTGACAAACCAAATCCCAAAAATTCAATTTCTTCTCTCTTTTTACAATAGGAATGAGGGGTTATTTATAAGCTCCATAACCCTCATTTGAATTTGAATACAGGATAGGGATAACTCAAATTTAAATACAAGATAGGATAAGATAAGCCTATCCATATCTCAATCATAACCAACAAAATCCTAATTTAAATTTCAAATAAAAGATAAATCCTAAATTTATTTTTCAAATTTATTTGCTGCTCCGAAATTTGTGCTGCTCCGAGATTCATGCAGGATGATGTCCCCATCATTCTCCTGAGGTGGGGAGAACTTGACTTCGTCGGCGACAACTTCTGGATCGGCTGCAGGCGACGGAGACGGTCTTCACGAGCGATGGTAGCAGGGGGTGTCAACATAGAAAAGAGTTGGGAAGAAGAAACGTACCCTAATCCGTCTGTGCTCTGATACCAAGTTGATGGGGCACAGGATAGGGATAGGATCGTCGGCGAGCTAAGAAGTCGCCGAAGATTAGGGTATCCTATTTTTTTTCTATTTTCTGATTTCTTTATGGTGGTGACGAAGGAAAAAAAATAGGGATGGAGGATAACGAGGATGAACTACCACGAACCCTGAAACCCACTCTCACAGAGAGACTTCACACCTCTAGGGCATTATACCTACCACCCACCTCACTACATGCAGTCTAGGGTATCTCACCTACAACCCATCTCACTACACGCGGAGCCCAGGGTATTTCACCTGCCACCCAGGTCACTCCTGGAGCCATGAGGGGGATTTCAAAGAACGTGGAGGAAAACGAAGATGGGGGGATAACTAGGGCATCACGCCCCTATGATGTCCCGAAGGACAAAGACAACATCAACACCCGCAGGTGAAGACATAATGGGCCATAGCCCTGAACAACAACTGCCAAACCAACTGACAAACCAAATCCCAAAAATTCAATTTCTTCTCTCTTTTTACAATAGGAATGAGGGGTTATTTATAAGCTCCATAACCCTCATTTGAATTTGAATACAGGATAGGGATAACTCAAATTTAAATACAAGATAGGATAAGATAAGCCTATCCATATCTCAATCATAACCAACAAAATCCTAATTTAAATTTCAAATAAAAGATAAATCCTAAATTTATTTTTCAAATTTATTTGCTGCTCCGAAATTTGTGCTGCTCCGAGATTCATGCAGGATGATGTCCCCATCACTTGGCCTTTTTCATCTAGTTTATTTCTATAAACCCATTTAATTCCTATTATAGGATGATTTGAGGGTCTATTCACTAAGGTCCATATATTATTTCTTTCAAATTGATTAAGTTCTTCATGAATGGCCATCAACCAATTAGGGTCATTTTCGACTTCTTCTATACTATGTGGTTCTACTTGTGAGATAAATGTTAGGTAATCATATGCATATCTAAGTGATGACCTAGTCCTAACACCTTGTGAGGGATCACTTATAATTAAATCTATAGGATGTGAAGTTATATTCCTCCATTCTCTAGGTAGATCACCATGATCTTTGTGAAGGGAAAGCAAAATGAGCATGCATGGCAGAAAAAAATATATTTTAAAATAATTTTAAAATAAGCACAATTGAAGGCTTGGTAGTTGATCAAAATAATCTACCAATCTACAAATCTACCTACAGCAGGAACAAGTATGATAATGTAGCATGCAAAAGACATCATAAGTAGGAAATGAACCAAAAGGCATAAGGATACCTTACCATTATACCTCAAGGAGGAGGTTGTGAAATGCCCTCAGCCACATACGTGTCTATTCTCTACGGATAGTTCATACCAGGGCTTGATTCTGATCAACTCCCTCAGAGTGCTAGCTCCTTGGGTTCCTTAAGGTCGATCTACTTCTTCTTGGAAGACAAGGAGGAGAGGTGGAACCCTTCCTAACTAGCTCTCTTTCCAAGACCTAGCTTGAGTGCTAGGTAGTCACACACCTAAAATCATAGTCCTCCCAAGCCTCTTTTCTTTTTACTCTCAGAATTTTAGCAATCTCATTCAACAAGAAAACTTTTCAACTAACTAGCAGCCCCTAAAACAACCCTTATTTATAGAGGCAGCCATGAGAGGGAGACAGAGGAAGGAGGAGTGATTTGGGGAGAAGGTTAAGGGCCATACTAAATTGGCTCTAAGCTCATAAGGCATGAATGACCATCATTCCATGAAAGCTTGGAGCCAAAACTAGCCAAAACTCGAAATTCGAATTAAGGTAAAAACCTTTCAAAGAATGACCATCATTCCATGAAGGCTTGGAGCCAAAACCAACCAGAATTTGAAATTCGAATTGAGGTCAAAACTTTCCATAATTTATTTCCACAATTTTTGCTCGTCACAGCCAAGTGTCGACACTTGGAAGTGTTGATACTTGGAATATGGTCAATCATATTGACCTCCAATGATGGCAAACGATTCTCAATTGTCAATCAGCCTTTAGATCAGATAAAAATTGCTATGGTGTGTGACCCCATAGGTTCGAGCACTAAGCCAGTAGCATTGGAACACTTCCAGTACCAGTCAAAGTCATCATCTAGCAATGATATCCGACATCTGGATAGGTCAAATATTACAAAGAAACTTTCTAGAACCTATGGCATATGGTTACTGCATAATTCATCCCTTTGACCTCAAAATTCTCAAGATAATCTAGGATTTGACTGCCAACCCTAACTTGGTACATCTAGATCGTGTCTCAACCTTACAAGTTTTGTAACTCCTCACAAGAACTCCCTGGCCAAGGTTTTGCTAAATTGAGACATAGTGAGTCATTAACTCTAAACCATTTGGAGGGGTCAATCCCATCTTGATCCACCATCACTCCACAAGTACTTGACTATAACTAGAAGCCTTTCATCACTCGATTAGAAATCCAGGTAGTCCGGTGCCAAAGTACAGTGAGTTGCTTGCAACCTACCATGGTGACCTCAGGTCTAAGGGACACATATATCCATATTCCTTCACGAGCAACCCTTTGGTAGAAGGGAGCTCCGTAGTTGGTCACGTTCAGTGAGATGTCATACATTTCATTTATATATCATATCAGTGTCTCTACACTCCTTGATTAAGAGGGCAACCAACAAATGTGATATACAACAACCAACACTTGATACATCTCCATCCTATAATAATGTATCTTTTGGTTGTGAACTAGTTTAAGAACTACTCGATATATCACCTCTATATCAAATATAATGTAGTTCTAAGGACTCTATCATACAATAGTTCTTTTCAAGAAAATGCATATATAATGAACAGCCAAAAGAATAACTTTTATTCATTAAGAAATTCATATACAATTACAAAATAGCATAACTATCTATAGTCTAGACGATTGGCTTTGGGACATAATTCCCAACAACCCCACTTGGACTAAAGCCAATCTATACAGAATCTTATTCCCATTTTCCATTTACAACTATCAAACTCTTAAACTCCGATGGCTTTAGTAAAGGGGTTGGCCAAGTTCTCCTTTCCATCAATCTTCTGAATGTCAATGTTATCTAATTCAACGATCTCTCATACAAGGTGATAGTGCCGCAGAATGTGTTTTGTGCAGTGATGAGACTTTGGCTCTTTGGCTTGAGCAATGGCTCTAGTGCTATCACAATATACCAAAATAGGACCATCCAGGGAAGGTGCCAATCCCATCTCACCAAGAAACTTTTACAACCACATGGCTTCCTTTGCTGCATCCGATGCTGCAATGTATTCTGCTTCGCATACTAAGTCCACCACAGTAGGCTGCTTGGAATATTTTCAGTAGATCACTCTTTCATTTAAGGTAAAGACAAATCCTGGCACACTCTTGCTGTCATCCCTATCTAACTGAAAACTGGAGTCAGTATGCCTTATAAGTTTGAAGTCAGGTTCTCCATAAATTAGCCATTGGTCTCTAGTATTTCACGAATACTTAAGGATGGTCTTTACCACTTTCCAATGAGCTTCACCTAGGTTAGACTGGTATCTGCTAACTATGCCTAGTGAGCATGCCTTGTCTGGTCTAGTACATGTCGTGGCATACATGATAGAACCCACTGCCGAAGCATACAGGATTCTACTCATATGCTCTCTCTCCTTAAGAGTTGTCGCATAATCTCTTTTGGAGAGAGCAATTCTAATGCCCATTGGGAGATAGCCTTTCTTGGAATTTTTCATATTGAACCACTTCAGCACTGTTTATATGTACGTAGATTGGAACAGTCCCAGAAGCCTCTTAGACTATCTCTATAGATCTTCATACCCAGTATGTAAGAGGCTTCACCCAAGTCCTTCATAGAGAACTGAGATGACAACCAAACCTTTATTCCTTATAGTGCTGGGATGTCATTCTCGATTAAGAGAATGTCATCCACATACAACACATGGAACACAATCATAGAACCATTAACCCATTTGTAAATGCAAGGTTCTTCTTCGTTCCTAATGAAGTCATACAACTTGATACACTAATCAAATCGCATGTTACAACTCTATGATTCTTGTTTCAGTCCATAGATGGACCTTTGAAGCTTGCACACCTTTGACTCATCTGTGGATGTGAACCCTTCAGGTTGTATCATATACACTTTCTCTTCCAGCTCACCATTCAGGAAAGCTATTCGGACATCCATTTTTCAGATTTTATAGTCAAAGTGTGCTACTAAAGAAAGCATGATTCAAATGGATTTGAGAATATGTCCCAATCTAGGTACATTGACTTAGTTTTGAAGAGATTCAACATGGACGGAAGCAAGAGGGGTTACTTACCTATGAGTCAAGGCATACATCTCTCTAAGAATATGTCTCCTAAGACATCAGAAGAAAGAGAGAGGATGACTATGATTCCTTATGCTTCGGTTGTAGGATCAATTATGTATGCCATGTTATGTACCAAGCCTGATGTTGCTTATGCCTTGGGCATAGTAAGCAGGTTCCAGACTATCCAGTGGAGGATCATTGGAAAGCTATGAAAATATTCTTAAGTACCTGAGATGGACTAAAGATATTTTTCTTATATATGGAGGATCAGAGTTGAAACTAGAAGGATATACGGATTCTAGTTTTCAATCAAATCCAGATGATAGCAAATCTATATCAGGATATGTCTTCCCCTATATGGTGGTGCTGTGAGTAGGCAGAGTACATAGCCACAAGTGAAGCCATAAGGGAAGCTATGTGAATGAACAAATTCATCATGAAATTGGGCATGGTTCCTACTATAAAATAATCGATGGAGTTATTATGTAAGTTAAGGAACCAAGGTCTCGTAATAAGCCCAAGCACATCATAAGATGCTTCCACTTCGTTCAAGGACAAGATGTTGTCATCAAATGAGTTGATACTAAGAACAATATAGTAGACCCATTAACTGAAGCACTACCTAAGCAGCACTTTGATCACCACTTAGATTGTATGGGTATAAAATACAAGGGTGATTGGCTTTAGTGCAAGTGGGAGATTAAAAGAAAAGTACCCTAAAAGCCAATCTCTATAAGGGCATTTTTTGTAATCTTCCAACTCTTGTATGATATTATTATATTATTAAATACATTTTTGTTTCATCATACTACTATGTCTTACTTAAAGATTATAATGAACCCCATAGGTTAGGGCAATAGAATTAAGGTTATGATGGAGATCATAACGATGAGACCTAAGCTCTTATAAATCCTAATATTAAATGTTCCTAGTTATTGGATCATCGATTTAGGGATCGATGCTTCCAGAAAGACTAGCTTATCCTATGTATGCTCGATGGAGAGGGTGGTTGGTCTCACAACCACTTGTATAGAGACATTAATACAAGGATAAGGGTGCTCATTAGAAAATGAGTTTACTGAACTGATCCACACCGAGACTATCTTATGGAAGTCTTACAACTTATCAAAAGATAGTTCTCATAGTGGGAGTTATGCAAGTGATCTTTAGACCTGAGGTCATCATGGTTCCTTATGCACACTAAGCCATGTTTTGGTTCAAACTCATTCATTACATTGAGTCATGTACGGGGTGTTCTTGGATATGGTTGAAGGTGTATGAAGGATGTGAGTGGACTAACAAGGAGTCAATCATTCCTAGTAAGAGAAATTATTATCCCAAGTAATCTCTTTGATTGATGACTCAATGAGTCTTTGATCAGAGCAGGATGAGATTAGAAGTGGTTTCTAATCAGTCATCAGTAGAGTCTTCATAATCGAATAGAGATTCAAAATGATTAAGTGTTAGGGTTTGATATTTATCCATGCCCATCACTTAATCAGGATAATGGGAGATCAAAAGATTGAATTGCATGGTAACTTTTCACTGAAGGGTATTTTAGTACTTTCTATTAAATTACTCATCTTTCGGGTAGGCATGATACATTGCTAGACGTCAATCATTTATTGTAGGTTTTCATGAATCAATTCGATTGGATTCTTGAATCAATTTGAAAGCTGGTTCAAATTAGCAACTTAGATCAGCTCAATTTGACCAATTAGGTCAATCAGGTTCGATTGGACCGAATCGACTTCGACCTAGGCCTACTGCTTGCTAGATGTGAAATCCAAAGGATCATACACAATTGGGAATTGACATAAGAAGTCAATTGACATTTAATTAGGATCATGGAATCCTAATTGGTTAGCTAGATAGCACACTAGCATATGTAGGCTGACCTAATCTCCTAACTTAATTCTATTGGGTCTAAATGGTTGCTAAATTGTTTCCCAGGTGGCTACCCAAAAGGGAGGTGAATTGGGATTTTAAAAAATAATTACTATTGCAGATATGTGCTTTTAGAATTTAACTTCTCTTAGTGAAAGGTGCTGTGATTATGAATGTAAAGCACAAGCTAAATCGAAAGAGAAAGGCAGCAATACAAACACAAAGATTATAGGGTTCAGAGCAAACCCGCTCCTATATCCACTACCCAAGACACCACTTGGGATTTCCATTATATTCACACCCGAATATAGTAGGATTGTTTTACAGGCTCATAATCCAAACCTACACTAAGTTTTGAACAGGATTAATTAGAACCCAAGTCCCTTTGGTTTTAAAACGGGAGCACCAAAGAAACCCAACTGTTGGTTTTAACACAGGATCACCAAGAACCTATTTGGTTTTAAATTGGACTCACCAATAACCCAACTCTTGGTTTTAAGACAGGATCACCAAGAACCTATTTGGTTTTAAATCGGGCTCACCAATAACCCAACTCTTGGTTTTAAGACAGGATCACCAAGAACCTATTTGGTTTTAAATCGGGCTCACCAATAACCCAAACAACTCACAAAGTAGTTGAAAGTAATTGCAACAATAAATGACAAAATCTCGTTGTTGGATAGTTGCCACTGTTGTGCTGATGAAGCCTTCTTTAACTTTTCTTTAATGCACTTGAGAGGATTCCTTTCTTTCTTCAATGAATGCTTCAATCTTCAGATGGGAGTTGGTGAAGAATGAAGACTGTCTTGAATGCTCACTTGTGCTCACAAACTCCTTTTTTTTTTTTGTATTTAATTAAGCATCCTCTATCTGATCACTATTTTTTGAATCCCTTTATATGGTCTCTTATACTCATCTCTAAAGGATATAGCTGTTGTTGTTCATTGGGATTCCAAAACTAGCTGTTGGAGCACCTTTTTGCAATTAAAAAAGAATTCTGGTTGTGTACTTGGAATCGACACTCTAGTCGTCTCAAATCCTTTGAGCCAGCTCGGATCCTTCGAGTAAGCTCAAATCCTTCGAGTCGAATGGTTGAGTCACCAATTCTTCAGCTGGGTCGACTCTGTCTCAGGGTGCAGAAACCGCACTTTGGATGATCGGCTTAATTCCATTCTGGTCGACTCAAACTCTCATCATTGAAATCATTATACTAGAGGAGTCGGCTCGCTTCTACTTGGGTCGACTTGAACTCTTAGAATTAGAATTCTTCACTCTAGAGGAGTCGGCTCATTGTAGTTCGGGTCGGCTCGCTTTCACAGGTCTTCAAAATTTGTTCTAGCAGAGTCTGCTCATTCTTGTTGGGGACAACTCGCTTGGCTTATTCTAAAAAAACATCATAACTAGACTCTCGATGAGTCAGCTCTGATTTACTTGAGTCGGCTTGGATTGACTCGGGTCATCTCGGATTCCCTTGAATCGGCTTAGATTGCTGAGTGCCAGAATCATCAGTGAGTGCCACGAGATAGAGTCAGCTCTTCTTCTAGTTGGGTCAGCTCGAGTGAGTTCTTCAGGAATTTTACAATTAGACTTGAGAACACTCTCACCAAAATTCTTAAACATTCAATACAGACCAACTCTAATTAAATCTAGAGCACAACACTCATAGAAGTAACCCAGCTTCATGATTTTAAAAGGTTTTACAAGGGGTTCTTCTTCACATAATACTCATACAATATTACTTAACACACTCAACAGAATAGAGTAGGAGCAATTGATAATCAGTAAGAATCATCCTACAAAACTTGTGATGCACTTAAGAGTAGTTAGTAATATATTTGCATGCTCCAATGTTTTGTTATCATCAAAATCACTCAAGGGGTCAACAATCTCTCCCTTTTTGATGATGACGAAACACTAGGCATGAAAAAATAAGATAAAACTTTACAGTTACTTGTATAATTATATTTGCAAGAAGGTATAAACAAGTATAGAAAGAATTGACTCTAATTTTGAACAATATATTTTTATGACATGCTCAACTATCATTAATGTCAAATCATGGAAGGAAAATTAGAGCATGTTAGTGGTAACGAGAGAGATAAAGAATCAGAGCAGTGAGAAATAATCTCTCCCTCAATAAGATACTCCATGCTTTAACAAACTTTCTATGCAAGACAATGTAATAGAACATAACTAATAAAGTATATTTCTCAAGTCTTTCAAGAAAATTTTCATGTATCAGAGCTCATGTATCAAGGTTTCTAAGAAAATTTTATGTATCAGAGCATATATACTAAGAAAATTTTCGTGTATCAGAGCATGAGAAAACTTTTATGTATCGGACCATATATCAATAAGATTTTCAGGTGAAAATTGATGTTCATGTATCAGAGCATATCCTGAAATATTAATGTTCATGTATCTAAGCATATCAATAGAGCATATTATGTATCATAGCATATATATTTTATCCTTTTCATGCAAGTACATAAATTTCTCCCCCTTTTTATCATAAATCAAAAAGGTGAAGCCAGTAAAGCTCATTTTTGAAAGAGATTGAGAAAGTTTTTAAGATTTGTTTAAGATAATTTAACCTTTTTAAAATTATGAAGACATTCTATTAAAAAAAATAGCATTAGAATCAATCAAAGTAAAAATAACAACTCTAGTACACAAGTACCTAAAATTAAGATATTCATTTCCTTCATCAAAGTTCAGTACATTGAGATGATATTAAAATATGCATAGTTTAGAAAGAAAGATTCTAGTCACTATCACTAGAATCAGAAGAGATAATATCAGTTGACTTTCCCTAAGCTTTTGTAGGTTTCCTAGAACTAGTTTGCATATGAGGAGGTCTTTTGGGTGGAATAGAAGAAATGGGAGTTCGATCAAAAGGTCCAGCAGCAGGTGCATAATGAGCTGCCTGAAGCTCTTCAGCCTTAGTCAATAACTTCCACAGGAAATTATTGATGGTCTTCAACTCACTTTCCACCTTCTTTGTATCCTTGGAAGAAGTCAACTTTTGCATTGTGGCCTTGATCTCTCCAACCTCCTTTTGTAATGAAAGTACTTCTGAAGCTTGAACATTTCCATAAGCTTTTGCTGAGCCTCTCAACCTTCCAACTTCTCCTCTTAGTATGCCCAAGTCTTTAGTATAATTATTTTCTCTCTTCAATCTTTTCTCAATAGCTCCCATTCTCATTTTTACTTGATTTAATTCATCTCTAAACTCATTAAGTCCTTGGTCCACTTTAGATTTAAGATCACTTATGATAGCAGGTGTAGGAGTAGCAGTAGGAGCAAAGTCAGGTATAGGAGCATCTAAAGATGGCTGAATTGGTGAGATTGGCTATGGCTCAGGAATAGGAACTAAAGTGTCCTCACCAGCCTGCATCTGACCTTCCTCTTGTTGTTCTTCAGTATCAGCTGAAGCATCAAATTTCTTCTTCTAGGTGCCTTCACAGAGCAGATATCCCATTCTTTTTAGAGTTTTCATAGTGTAAGTATCAGTATGAAGAAGTGATCTGCTATCTCCATCAGATAAATCTACATTTGAATCTTGGAAGATCAATGTCAGTATCATGCCATATGGCAAACAAGCTTTTACCTTTCATATTGCTTCCTACATTTGAGATAACATAATTGCAGGAAGATTTATCTTGTCTCCGAGAATCAAAAGCTCCATAAAACATAAATCCCTCTCACTAACCCAGTCAAACCATCCCGTTCTAGGTAAGAAAATTCGATTGATGAAACTGTGAAGGAGTCATATTTCCACTGATAAGGAGCTAGCCTTTAAAATGTCAATTTCATTCACTTCAGCCTGTTCCAACACTGTTTGTAGTGCCTTTGCCCTGTCTTTTAAAACTAAGTATCTAGTCCCTTCAAAAGGCATTTCCAACATGTTGCCAAGAATTTCTTCTGATATTATAATCCTTTTTCCTTTCACAACAGATTCAACATGCTGCTCTCCAATTCTCAAATTTTCATGAAATACCTTGACCAAGTTTGGATAAGTGAGAATATTTAAGGAACACATATAATGCCAACCTTGGTTTTCAATCAAATCTTTGACAATCAACCCTATTTCTTTGAGAAATCCAAATAAAATTCATCTCCTTATCATGACGGGTCTCATTCCCAAGGACATTTGCTATCGAGGAGAAGGGGAGCTCAGTTCTTCAATAGGTTGTGCTGGAATCCATGACGAGTTGTCTTCATGGAGCTTGGAGGACCTTTCTTATGGAGCTTGCTCAAATTCTCGACGAGGTCTCTTCCCAACAGCTTTTCATGGAGCCATTCCCGCAAAGACACAGTGATCTGAGGTGATTTAGAGGGGAAGGGTTTTTTGGAGGGGAAGGGTTTTTTGGAAAAGAGGTTTCGGAGGGAAGGGACGAGGAGCCGAAGAAAGAAATGCACTGAAAAAACCCTATGGCTCGACTTAAGAAAGAGTCGGCCCGACATCCGAGCCGACTCGACCAACATGACTTCTGCTCAAGTCGGCTTGAGTAGAGGGAGCACACAAAAGAAAATAAATAAATTGAAGCCTTACTCAAAATTTTTGCATTGTGAAAAATCATAGATAGAAATAGAATGTGGAGGTTATCTAGATAATGTTTCCTTAAGTTTTTGGGAAATCGGGTTGAGATTTCTAAAGAGTGTCACACAAACCTAATTCACATCTAATCATCGCAAACCTATGATAATTTAAAGGTTTAGTAAAAATATCAGCAAGTTGGTTTTTAGTTGGCACAAATTCAAGTACAATATCATTGTTCAAAACATGATCTCTTATAAAATGGTGCATAATTTCAATGTGCTTAGTTCTTGAATGCTTAACAGGATTCTTGGTTAAATTTATAGCACTTGTATTATCACATTTGATTGGAATATTAGATTGTGTAACACCAAAATCTTCTAGCTGTTGTTTAATCCAAAGCACTTGAGCACAACAACTACCAGCAGTAACATACTCTACCTCAGCAGTGGACAATGCTACAGAGTTTTGCTTCTTACAATGCCATGAGATTAAATTCAATCCTGAAAATTGGCATGTTTTACTAGTGCTCTTTCTATCAATTTTACATCTAGCATAGTCAACATCCGAAAAACCAATTAAATTTAATGAAGATTCTTTAGAATACCAAAGACCTAAATTACTCGTACCTCTTAGATATTTGATATTTCTTTTAATAGCTAGCATGTGTGATTCCTTAGAATTTGATTGAAAATGAGCACACACACATACACTATACTAGATATCAGGTCTACTGGAAGTAAGATATAACAACGATCCAATCATACCTCGATAGAGCTTTTGATTGATGTTACAACCATCTTCATCTTTGCCTAGTTTGCAGATAGAGCTCAAGGGTGGCTAGCCTCTTTGCTTGTCTCCATGCCAAACTTCTTGATTATTTCGTTGATATACTTTGCTTGGTTTATAAAGATCCTTTCCTTTGTTTGTTTTACTTGTAATCCAAGGAAGTAGTTGAGTTCACCCATAAGGCTCATTTCAAACTCGTCCTGCATCAACTCAGCAAATTCTCCATAAAGATTTTCATTAGTTGCACCAAATATGATATCATCAATGTAAATCTGTACAACTAACATATCATTCCCTTTTTTCTTAATGAAAAGAGTTTTGTCAACATTTTCTCTTTTGATATCATTTACAGGTAGAAATTTGCTAAGTCTATCATACCAGGCCTTAGGTGCATGTTTCAAACCATATAATGCTTTATTTAGTTTAAACACATGATTTGGAAAAGCATGATTTTCGAAACTTGGTGGTTGTTCTACAAAAACATGTTCAGAAATGAATCCATTTAGAAAATAACTTTTGACATCCATTTGGAATAGTTTAAAATTCATGTAGCAAGCAAATTGTTGACTTCACTAATTGATTTTGATGATAAGCAAAATATTTAAGTATAATTTGAGGACTAATGATTTGCTTTAAGTGTGTTTTCATTGAAAGGATGCTCATAAACTTTGAAGAAGCCCAATTGTGTTGAAGAACCAAGTTTGAATGGAATGATTGCACCAAACAAGACTTGGACACTCAAAGAGTTGGTTGAATGAATGACCAAGGCAAATGAAAACATATTCCAGCACAAGTTCAGCAAATTCTGCACCTTTTTGATGATGTGTCGACTCAAGATGTTGACACATGACATGATGTGTTGACACATGAAGATGGTATGTCAACTCAGACCGGCACGCAGCGAAATTTCAAATGGCACAGATGATGTATCGACACATAGACCTTATATGTCGACTCAAGGTGTCAACACATGGATCAACACATCGCCTGAGAATTCAAGCCACAGAACTTGTAGAAATTGAAGGAACAGTTGATGTGTCGACACACAGACCTAATGTGTCAACTCAATATGTCGACTCAACTGAGAATGTATAGACTTAGCTAATTTTTCCAGAGAATCTGAATGGAATATTTTGAACTTATGTCAACTCAAGAAGAACATGTGTGGACCTAATGTGTCGACACATGAAGAGAAAGTGTCGACACATGGAGTTCTGACACAGTAATGGCTAGTTTTTTTCAAGCACAAAACTCTCCCAAATGCCCTCCAATGGCTAGTTTTTCAAGTATAACAACTAGATTTCGATTTTGGGGGTTTGGAAAGGCATATAAAGGCTCCAAATCAAATCAAGACAACAACTATTCACAAATATTGAATATCCAAAAGAGTTTAAAGAGGAAAGAAGAGAGAAGAGCCTTAACTCCTATTCATTCAGAGCACAACCACTCTCAAGCCAAGAGAAGCCTTCCAAGCATTCAAAGCTATCAAGTGCATTGAAGATCATTCAATCTTGGGCATTCAAAAGGCTTCAACAAGAGCTACATCGACTTATTTGCTTTTTAATTGAAAGCTTACATTGGTTCTTTATTTCTCCATCTTTTATCTTGTAAAGGTTGTTGGTAAGCCTTGAAAACCAATTAGATTTGGTGGTTAGCCTACAAAACCACTAAGGTTCTTGGTTAGCCCAGAAAACCAAGGGAGGTTTTTGGTTAGCCTTGTGAAAATCAATTAGGTTCTTGGCTAGCTCGTAAAACCAAGTGATGTTGTGACTTGTGAGCCTTGTAAAAATAAGTAGGGTTTTGATTAGTAAGCTCGGAAAACTAATCGACTGTAATCATTGGATTATAGTGAATTCCCAAGATTGTTGGCACCGAACCACTATAGATTATTGAATTTGTGATTGTTTGTTCTCTCCCTCCTTGCTCTTTACTTTATTGCTTATTACTTATAATTTTCATTGCACCTTTACATTAGAGCATTGCCCTTTAATTTTAGTACCTTATTGAATTGAATTGCATATCCTATCTTGGGAAGTTTGCTACTTGTTTTATCAAGCTTAGCTTTAAATTTTTTTTGAGACCCAATTCACCCCCCCTCTTGGGTTGCTCTCTGGGCAACAAGTGGTATCAGAGCCTTGTTCTCAGTATATAGGCTTTACCACCTTGAGTAAAGATCTATGGCAACCCCTATAGGTACTAGTGTAGTTGAGGGACAAGCCTCAAACAGACCTCCATTTTTCAAAGGTGCAAACTACACTTATTGGAAAATAAGGATGAGAATTTATATCATTCTATAGATTTTAATTTATGGAAAGTAGTCGATAAAGGTCCTCATGTTGCTTCGATGGTGGTTAATGGTGTTTCCATCCCAAAACTTGAAGAGGATTGTGATGAAAATGACATTAAATAATCCAAAATCAATGCTAAGGCAATGAATCTCTTGTATTCTGCATTAGATCCTAGTAAGTTCAATAGGATATCTACATGCACGTCCGCCAAAGAAATATGGAATACCCTTGAAGTTATCCATGAGGGTACTGATCAAGTGAAGAACACTAAGGTCAATATGTTAGTGCACATATATGAGATGTTCCGGATGGAACCAAATGAATTTATTACTGATATGTATACTCGTTTTACAAATATTGTAAATGCTATGAGGAGTCTTGGTAAAGTCATATATAATGCTGATCTTGTGAATAAAATTCTTAGGTCACTACCGACATCATAGGATGCAAAGGTAACTACAATTCAAGAGGCAAAAGATATAGACAAGCTTCCACTTGAGCAGCTAGTAGAATCGCTCATGACCTATGAGCTCAACTTGAAACAGAAATCAATGGACTTGGATAAAAAGAAGAAGGGGATCACTTTTAAATCTAATGTTCAAGAAGAATCCTCGATTGATGAGTCCGATGATGATGAAGAAGAAGAAGGTGAAGAAGCCCTCCTTGCCCGAAAATTTAGAAGATTCATGAAGAGGAAGAAATTTCCCTACAAGAAGAAATTCCAATCTAAAGAAAAGGAAAAGGAAAAAGAAAAAGAGAAAGAAAAGGAAAAGGAGAAGGAAGTACCTATATGCTTCGAGTGCAAGAAGTCCAAACACTATAAATTTGAATGTCCTCTCCTTAAGAAATCAAGAAAGAAACTAAGGAAGAAAGCAATGATGGCCACGTGGAGTGATAGTGAAGACTCCAGTATAGAAGAAGAGTAGACTGAAATTGCAAATCTCTGCTTCATGGCACATCAGGATAACGAAGAGGTATGTTCCGACTCTAAAGTTGATTTTACTTTTGATGAGCTTAGAAGTGCTTTTGAAGAATTGATGCATGATTATAAGTTAGTATCATCTGAAAATAAGAAATTAAAAAGGCATGCTAATAGTTTCTCATTAGAAAACAATTCTTTGCTTAATGATGTTAGTTCTTTGAAAATTAAGCTAGATATTTTGGAAAAGAAGAATAATGCTTTAGCTATGGAAAATGAAGTTCTAAAAAGACCTAAACATATTGTTTCTAACAATGATCTTTTAAAGAAAAACAAGGATTTGGAACTTGGAAATGAAAAATACAAAAATGAACTTGAAAAAATCAAACCTTTTATTGATAAGTTCACCTTTAGTTTAGAAAAGCTGAATTTACTTTTGAATAATCAAAGAGTAGTTTTCAACAAGGCAGGTTTAGGATATAAACCTCAAAAGCAACAAAAGTATTTCAGAAACCTTTTTGTACCTGCATCATCTAGTATCCCTTATTTTACTTGCAAAAAATTAGGTCATAAATCATATCAATGCAGTTTTAAAAAAATCATGTCTGTTGGTAAAATATGGATTCCAAAAGGAACCATTTTGAATGCTAACCCGAAAGGACCCAAGTTAGCTTGGGTACCTAAAAACAAAGTTTGATCTTATTGCAGGTGTATCTTGTAACCAAGGAAAACAAATGAATTTGGTATCTTGATAGTGCTTGCTCAAGGCACATGACTGGAGATGTGAAGCAATTCACTTCTCTTGAAGCTTTGAATGGAGGGAGTGTGACCTTTGGTGATAATGGTAAAGGTAAAATCATTGGAATTGGTAAGGTTCACATAACTCCTTCTAATAGTATTAGTAATGTACTTCTAGTAGATGGTTTAAAGCATAATCTCTTAAGTATTAGCCAGTTTTGCGATAAAGGTTTTCAAGTAGTTTTCGAATCATCATATTGCATGATTTCTAGTCCAGATTTAAATGGAGTACAATTTATTGAAAAAAGGCATGGAAATATCTATCTTGTAAATCTTGATGATCTATCTTTACCTAATGGAGAATGCCTTGTTGCAATGAATTCTACCAAAGAAGAGACTAGTTGGTTGTGGCATAGAAGGTTAGGGCATGCTATTATGTACCTTATTTCAAAACTTTATAAAAAGAATTTAGTTAGAGATTTACCTGATATCAATTTTGAAAAAGACAAAATTTGCCAAGCATGTCAATTTGGAAAACAAGTCAAAACTTCTTTTAAACCAAAAGGATTTGTAACCACTAGTAGACCACTTGAACTACTCCATATGGATTTCTTTGGACCAACTAGAACATCAAGTCTATGAGGCAAGAGATATAGATTAGTTATTGTAGATGATTTTTTGAGATTTACTTGGGTTTTCTTTTTAGCATAAAAAGATGAATCTTTTTCTGTATTCATAAACTTTTATAGAAAAGTTTCAAATGATAAAGGTATTTCAGTCGTTTGTATTCGTAGTGATCATGGAACCGAATTTGAAAATCAAGATTTCAAAAACTTTTGCAATGAAAAAGGCATAGAACATAATTTCTCTGCACCTAGGACACCTTAGCAAGAATGGGGTAGTAGAAAGGAAAAATCGCACTTTAGAAGAAATGACACGCACTATGCTTTTTGAAAACAATTTACCAAGGTATTTTTGGGCTGAAGCTATAAATATAACCTGTTATATTTTGAATCGAGTTTTGATATGTCCTATTTTAAAGAAAACTCCATATGAGCTTTGGAACCAAAGAAAACCAATCTTGAAATATTTTCGAGTTTTTGGTTGTAAGTATTTTATTTTGAACAATGAAAAGATCATCTAGGGAAGTTCGATGCCAAGTCTGAGAAGGTATCTTCTTAGGATACACTACATCAAGCAGGGCATATAGAGTATTTAACAAACAAACTTTAGTTGTAGAAGAGTCAGTACATGTTGTATTTGAAGAATGTTCTAACAAGTCCTCGAGAAAAGAGGATACATTTGATGAATGTGTAGGTGCTGACAAACTTCAGAAGCTGACATTGGATGATCAAGCTCAACCAAATGAAGAGAATCAGGACAAAGGTAAGAAAGAAGATGACACTCCAGTGCATCATGATCTACCTAAGGAGTGGAGGTATGCCCATGGACACCATAAGGAATTAATCTTAGGTGATCCATCTAAAGGGGTAAGAACTAGAGCTTTTATTAGAAATGAATGTGATTACATAGCTTTTGTATCTCAAGTAGAACCTAAATGTTTTGAAGAAGCTGAAAAAGACTCTAATTGGATCAATGCTATGCAAGAAGAATTAATACAATTTGACAAAAATAATATTTGGATACTTGTAGAAGGACCATCTAATGTTTCTATATTGGCACTAAATAGGTATTTAGGAATAAATTAGATAAAAATGGTTTTGTCATTAGAAATAAAGCTAGGCTAGTTGCTAAAGGCTACAATCAGGAGGAAGGGATTGACTTTGATAAAACTTTTGCTCCTGTTGCTAGACTTGAAGCAATTAGACTATTGTTAGCTTTTGCATGTTTCATGAACTTCAAATTATTTCAAATGGATGTTAAGAGTGCTTTCTTAAATTGTTTTATAAATAAAAAGGTTTTTGTTGAACAATCATCTAGATTTGAAAATCATGTACATCTTGATCATGTTTTCAAATTGCACAAAGCACTTTATGGATTAAAGCAAGCACCTAGAGCATGGTATGAAAGGTTAAGCAAATTTTTTATTGAAAATGAATTTTCTAGAGGAAATGTTGACAGAACACTATTTTTGAAAGGGAAAGACAATGATTTATTAGTAGTACAAATATATGTTGATGACATCATTTTTGGTGCTACTTATGAAATTCTTTGTCAAGAGTTTGCTAAGCTTATGCAGGGTGAGTTCGAGATGAGCATGATGGGAGAACTCAACTTCTTTCTCGGACTTCAGATCAAGCAAACTTCAGATGGTATCTTCATCAACCAAGCTAAGTATACAAGAGAAATTATTAAAAAGTTTGGGATGGAGACTGCTAAGTCAATAGGTACGCCTATGAGCCCCTCATGTAAACTAGATAAATATGAAAATGGTAAATCTGTGGATCAGAAATTATATATAGGCATGATAGGCTCTTTACTGTATCTTACAGCTAGTAGACCAGATATTATGTTCAGTGTTTGCATGTGTGCTAGATATCAGTCTGAACCTAATGAATCACATCTTATGGCTGTTAAGTGCATAATTAGATATCTGTCTGGCACTATTAGTATTGGTTTATGGTATGCTAGAAATTCTTCTGCTGAATTGATTGGATATTCTGATGCAGACTTTGCTGGTTGTAGATTAAATAGAAAGAGTACTAGTGGAACTTGTCAATTTCTTGGGGTTAACTTAATTTCATGGTTTAGCAAGAAACAAACTTCAGTTGCACTATCCATAGCTGAGGCTGAGTATATTGCAGCAGGAAGTTGTTATGCTCAAATCTTATGGATTAAGAAACAACTTGAAGACTTTGAAATCAAGTTGGCTAGAACTCTTATTAAATGTGATAATACCAGTGCTATTTGCTTGACTAAAAATCCTGTTCAACACTCTAGGAGCAAGCACATAGAAATTAGACATCACTTTATTAGAGATCATGTTGACAACAATGATATTTTGCTTGAATTTATATGTACTGAATTTCAATTAGCTGATATTTTAACTAAACCTCTCTTGGATGATCGATTCTGTATGATTAGAAGAGAGCTCGGGATCATCAATCCCTTTGATTAAATCTTTCCTCCAAATTTGACTCAAATTAGATCTATTCAATCTTATTTTTGATGAATCGTGATTAATCATTGATGATTTGTCTCCAAATACATGTAGTCTCAATTGATTTTGATCATTCTGTGAAATTCTATTTTTTTCAATTTTTAAGTCGATGGGTCGACACATCATGAGTCAACACATAATGTGTCGACACATGCATGAGTCGACACATGCCCGACGAGAAACTGAGATTTTAAGAATTTTCGAACCATTTTTCTCCCAAAAATCATTCTCCTCCGAGACGACACCTCAATCCCAGGTATCCATACTATTCATCCTCCCATTTCTTGGTTTTTAATCATGGATTTCTTGGATTTGAGACCTTGGTAGCCATTTTTGTTGGATTTCCCTCTAGGTTTTAGCTCCTAAACCCTAGAAACTCCCTATTTCCACCAAAAACCTTGCCCAAACCTTGATTATTGATAATGGGTCCTTGCAAGCAAGTTGTTCGTTGACCGTGACAGTCACAACATGAAGAAGAGCGGAGAATGAAGGCACGACACAAGTCTAGGGCTCCAGATCCGCCAGCATGACAGTTGTTTGCACCCTCTAGTCGGATGAGCTCCAAGACAGTGGTTGGAGGATGCCGAGTGGACTTCTCTTTCTTGGACTAGCAACATTTTCAGATAGGAGAGTGGATCCGACATGCTGGTTTGGCATCTTTCTGTTCGCTCAGCGAGAGATACAATCTCAGGCTGATGAGAGAGTTCTACGGATCACTTGCTCGTGGATCAGATGGCTGGATTGCTCAGGTCAGGGGATGAGATATTCCCATTTTAGCAAAGATTCTGAGTAGGGTATGGGATATACCCATGACCAGATCAGTTATGGATAGTCTGTTGGACAGAGTTAGTGGGCTCTAGTGTATTTTTGAGTCTGATACCTTACCAAAGGGAGCCACTGTTCCTGCTTCGAGACTATCTGCAGAGATGAGACTGCTACATCACATTGTCGCCCGGATCCTTCTACCGAAGACCGATCGATTTGACTACATTGTCGAGCGAGAGCTGCCCATGATGGTCTCCCTGATTCAGCGGACATCGATTTGTCTTCCTGTTCTGATGATCCATCAGATTACTGAGGCGACGTCTAGTCAGCGGCTCTGTTTGCCGTATGGCATGGGTTTGACAGTACTATTTAGAGAGTATGGAGTCAGCTTCCAAGATGAGCCATATCGTACCTTGAACCATACCGATGTATATGACATCAGGTCACTACATCGCATGGGTTATCATTTAGTCTAAGGCTAGTGGACATGGAGGACATCAGGACAGGCCGATGATGCAGCTGACATTGATGAGGACACAGTAGAGGAGGAGCGGATTCTTTTCGGTGAGGCTGGACCGAGCGAGACACAGCCTGAGATGGCAGCACAGCCAGCTCAGTCAGATCCTTCTACATCTACCCAGCCACAGCCACAGCCAGAGCAGACGGAGACTCCTGGTATTTCAGATATCTAGAAGACAGAGTCAAATGCATAGAGATCGATGTTTTCATCATGAGACAGCGTCTAGACGTCTTTATTATTGAGACGAGAGAGAGCCACATTGGTCTTCGTGATGGTATTTCGGCTATTCTCTCTGCACTGTCCAGAGCTTCTACGAGTGCTCCTGCTGCAGACACAGTTCCTGCTCCTGTTGATGTACCTGCTCCAGCACCAGCTGATGACATTGGTGATATTGATACTGGTGTTGAGACTACTATTGAAGATGGAGTTGGAGATACTATAGTTGGAGATATTGATGGAGATGAGGTGACTGACTCCGACAGGTTTGATATTGATGATCTTATTCAGAGCCAGTTATGGAGGTGACGGATGATGTGGCTGCGAGACTTGTTGATCCATCCTTCTCACCTGCTCCGATACCTGATCCATCCTTCTCACCTGCTCCGATACCTGATCCATCCTCTCCTTCCAGATCGCTTGATCACACTTTAGTTCCAGTTCCGATTCCTATTCTTAGTCCTGTTGTTGACCTACCTGTTACTCATTTACCTATTATTGATTCTCCTGATATTCATACACCTATCATTCAGACACCCATATTGGATACATCTATTGTACATACACCGATACTTTCTACAACTGATACTATTATTCTTGATACACCTGTATCATCGGCTGTTACACCTATTTTTGATAGTCCTACCCTTCATACTTCATCAGTCATTCGAGAGCTTGGATTATATACACCCAGCTTTCAGCATCTTGATTCAGGTCCCACTTTTGATCGTACTCCTGCTCCAGCTGTTACTGAGATGATTTGCCTGATCAGTTCAGTTCCTGCGAAGGACGTAGCTTCTACCTCTACTGCTTCAGCCAGAGGTCGGACCTATATTCATCACAGAGGACGTGGACGCCGTACCCCTCCTCAGCCGACTAGAACCAGACTTCGAGATCTTCGATCATGATGGCCGCAAGCTCAATCTTTTATTGATACTGGATCGATCGAGATCGAATCATCTTCTGATGACTCGATGGATGAGGATTAGGACACTGATGTATTTTTTGATAGTTTTATATAATTTACTTTCATGCTTACATGTACTTTTATCTTTATTGTACAAGTTGTTGACATATATGAAAAACCTTGTGTTTTCTCATTTCTATATCTTTGATGTCTTGAATTGCTTTTATACATTCAATGACTATGCTTTGTCTTCTTTAATTCATTTCTCTTACTTCTTACCTTTTTAATGATAACAAAAAGGGAGAGTAATTCATGATGTTATTTAAGTATAAATATATTTACTTCTCCAAAGCTTTTACTTTTTGAAAACCTGAATTTATGAAAGGGCTCCACCTTTTAGTCAAAGTAAATTTGATTCTCAAAACCCCTCTTTCAATGTTTTTGAAATGATTCATTCAAATTTTATTATAAATCATTAATTCAGGGGGAGCTTTGTTAATTGCTGAAACTTTCATTGTAAGAGTATCATGATATATGATCTTATTGCATTTAAATGAATATCAAAGTTCTGGCTAAGTTCTGATACTCTCTATCTTTGAAACAAGCTCAAATTCTATCATCTATATTTTGAACGATTATAATTTTAAGCAATGATTGATACTTAATGCTTTCAATTTTGTGCATCTTGATCAATTCTCTTAAAGCTTTACTTTTAAAGCAATTTATACTTAAGGGTTTTGTCATCATCAAAAAGGGGGAGATTGTTGACTCCACTAATTGATTTTGATAATAAGCAAAACAGTTAAGTATAATTCGAGGACTAATGATTTGCTTTAAGTATGTTTTCATTGAAAGGTTGCTCACAAAGTTTGAAGAAGCCCAATTGTGTTGAAGAACCAAATTTGAATGGAATGATTGCACAAAACAAAACTTGGACACTCAAAGAGTTGGTTGAATGGATGACTAAGGCAAATGAAAATATGTTCCAGCACTTGTTCAGCAAATTCTGCCCCTTTTTGATGATGTGTCGACTCAAGGTGTCGACACATGACATGATGTGTCGACACATGAAGATGGTGTGTTGACTCAGACCGGCACACAACGAAATTTCAAATGGCACAGATGATGTGTCGACACATGGACCTTATGTGTCGATTCAAGGTATCAATACATGGATCAACACATCGCTCGAGAATTTCATGCCACATAACTTGCAGAAATTGAAGGAACAATTGATGTGTCGACACATGGAGCTAATGCGTCGACTCAATGTGTTGACTCAACTGAGAATGTGTCAACTCAGCTGATTTTTCCAGAGAATCTGAATGGAACATTTTGAACTTGTGTCGACTCAAGAAGAACATGTGTCGACCTAATGTGTCGACATATGAAGAGGAAGTGTCGACACATGGAGTTCTGACAATAGTAATGGCTAGTTTTTTCAAGCGCAGAACTCTCCCAAATGCCCTCCAACAGCTAGTTTTTCAAGTATAATGGCTAGATTTAGGTTTTGGGGGCTTGGGAAGGCATATAAAGGCTCCAAATCAAATCAAGACAACAACTATTCACAAATATTGAATATCCAAAAGAGTTTAAAGAGGAAAGAAGAGAGAAGAGCCTTAACTCCTATTCATTCAAAGCTCAACCACTCTCAAACCAAGAGAAGCCTTCTATGCATTCAAAGCTATCAAGTGCATTGAAGATCATTCAATCTTGGGCATTCAAAAGGCTTCAACAAGAGCAAAACAACACAACTTCAAGCTACATCGACTATTTGCTTTTTAATTGAAAGCTTACATTGGTTCTTTATTTCTCCATCTTTTATCTTGTAAAGGTTGTTGGTAAGCCTTGAAAACTAATTAGGTTGGTGGTTAGCCCACAAAACCACTAAAGTTCTTGGTTAGCCCGGAAAACCAAGGAAGGTTTTTGGTTAGCTTTGTGAAAACCAATTAGGTTCTTGGTTAGCCCATAAAACCAAGTAAGGTTGTGACTTGTGAGCCTTGTAAAAATAAGTCGAGTTTTGATTAGTGAGCCCGGAAAACTAATCGGCTGTAATCATTAGATTATAGTGAATTTCCAAGGGGATCTTGGGGAGTGGATATGGTGCATTGTTGGCACCGAACCCTATAGATTGTTGTGTTTGTGATTGTTTGTTCTCTCCCTCCTTGCTCTTTACTTTATTGCTTATTACTTATAATTTCCGCTGCACCTTTACATTGGAGCATTGCACTTTAATTTTAGTACCTTATTGAATTGAATTGCATATCTTGTCTTATGAAGTTTGCTACTTGTTTTATCAAGCTTAGCTTTAAATTTTTTTTGAGACCCAATTCACCCCCCCTCTTGGGTTGCTCTTTGGGCAACACAAATGCAAGAAGTAATCTAATGGCCTCAAGTCTTGCTACAGGTGCATAAGTTTCATCAAAATCTATTTCCTCTTCTTGGTTTTACCCTTTAGCTACCAACCTTGCTTTATTTCTTATGGTCTTACCATTATCACCTAATTTGTTCCTATAGACCCATTTGGTTCCGATGATTGGATGGTCTAGAGGTCTACTAACAAGAGTCCAAACATTATTCCTTTCAAACTGGTTTAAATCATCATGCATGGCCATCATCCAGTTTGGATCAGTTTTTGCTTCTTCTAAACTATGTGGTTCAATTTGTAAAACAAAGGCTAGGTAGTCATATGCATCTCTATGTACAGACCTAGTCCTAACACCATGAGAAGGATCACCAATAAATAGATCTTTAGGATGTGAAGTTACATACCTCCATTGCTTTGGTAAATCAGTATGATCCTTACCACTTCATTTCCATCTTGTGTTGGCTTGTCTTGTATGCTTAGATCTTCCATCTCCTTTTGGAGTGTACTTGCATCATTGTTTACACACTCAACTTTTCTAGATGTTGAGGGGTTAGCTTCATCAAAAATAACATGAATTAACTCTTCTACAGTATGAGTCCTCTTATTAAATACTCTATATGCTTTGCTGTGCAGTGAATAACTAAGGAATATGAATTCATCAGATTTTGTATCAAATTTTCCTAGGTTATCTTTACCATTATTCAACACAAAGCATTTACATCCAAAAACATGAAAATAGTTAATATTAGGTTTTCTTTCATTCCAAAGCTCATAGGAGGTTTTCTTTGAAATTGGGCATATTAAAACATGGTTCAATATGTAACAGGCAATGTTCACTGCTTCTATCCAAAAGTACCTTGGAAGATTGCCTTCACACAACATAGTTCGGGCCATTTCTTCCAAAGTCCTATTCTTTCTCTCTACAACACCATTTTATTATGGTATTATAGGAGCAGAGAAGTTATGATCAATGTCATGCTCAGTGCAATATTCATCAAAAAATTGATTTTGAAATTCAATCCCGTGATCACTTCTTATAGAAATAATAAAAAGATTTTTCTCATTTGAAACCTTTTTGTAAAGTTTTCAAAATACATTGAAGGTTTCATCTTTATGTGCGATAAATAATACCCATGTGAATCTAGAAAAGTTATCTACAATCACAAGGCCATATTTCATATCACCTAGGCTTGTGGTCCTAGTTGGTCCAAATAAGTCCATGTGAAGTAGCTCAAGGGGTCTAGTAGTTGAAATTACATTTTTTGATTTAAAACTTCTCCTAGTTTGTTTGCTTAATTGACAAGCATCACATACATAATCAATATCTACTTTAAAATGTGGCAAACCTCTAACTAGATTATTTGAAATTAATTTGGTAATTATATGCATGCTAGCATGACCTAATCGTCTATGCCAAAGTAAACATGACTCCTTGGTCTTAGCATTCATTACTACTAGACTGGAACTACTATTCATGGCTAGATCATTTAGATCTACCACATAGATATTTTCAAGTCTATGACCAATGAATTTATTGCTAGGGTCAAGAGAGTTAGTTACAATACACAGATGATTCAAAGACAACCTTGAAGCCTTTATCACAAAGTTGACTAATACTTAACAGATTATGCTTCAATTTGTCTACTAGCAATGCATCTATAATAAAAGTACAGGGGGTTATCTTGATCTTACCAATTTCAATTATTTTTTCCTTGCCATTATCATCGAAAGTAACCGATCCTCCTTTCATTTGTAAGGTGATAAACTGGTCTTTATCATTGGTCATATGCCTTAAATAGCCACTATCTAGATACCATCATTTCTTAGCATTCAGCGCTGCAAGACAATCCTGCAAAACAATCAAGGAATGGTTTTAGGTACCCAAGCTAACTTGGGTCCTTTCGGGTTAGCAAAATTGGTTCCTTTTGGAACCCAAATAGTTCTTAATTTCATTGCACCAATCTAATTTTTTAAAGAGTTACATTGGTGAAATTTATGCCCAAATCTATGACATGCATGGCAAACAATTTTGTCAATTTTGAATGATGCATGCTTTGAAGCTATAACAGATGCAGAAATGGATATATTTGGCTTGAAAGATTTTTGAACAGAAATCTTAGGAATGTACTTTAAGCCTTTTGAAACATAATTTGAAGGAAATGAACCAAAAGCTTTTTGAGATTTAGTGTTTAAAGTTGAAGCTTTTGAAGATACAAATTTTGTTGCTGAAATTTCTTTGGCATTTAATTCATTAAATCCAATTCCATCTTTGCTTTTTGAATCTCTTTGTTCTTTTAGAATTAGCTCAAGCTTATTAAAACTCAAAGTAAGTTTTTCTATGAGAGGCTTAAGCTTTTCAACCTCCTGAAGTTTTTTTACGAGAAGCTTAAGCTTTTCAACCTTTTTTTTTAAATCATTATTTTTGGCAACTAAAGCTTTGTTTATCTCAATTAAAGCATTCTTCTCAGTTTTCAAAGCTGTAACATTATCAGAAAAACCATTTAGTTTTTTTTGCAAAATATTACTCTTTTCTAAAATTTCATCCTTGTCTTTTAGCAATAAATCATTTTGTTTCTTCAAGGATTTAATTTTAACCCCAGCTTTCTTGAATTCAGCAAGCAAATCATGAAAAGCAAAATTTAAGTCATCATAACAGAAAATTGTCTTAGAAAACCCTGATACATGAGCTTTAATTCATGAATATTCTCTTGAAGTACTTGAGAAATACACCTCATGCTCCATTACATTGTCATGCATAAAAAAATTTTGTTACAACATGGAGTATTTTATTGAGGGGGAGATTATTTCATACTAATCTGATTCCTTATCTAGTAACATGCTCTAATTCTCCTTCTACAATTTGACATTAATGATAATTGAGAATGTCAAAGCTATAGTCAAGCTTTCCTATACTTGTTAATACATTCTTGCAAATACAGTTATATAAGTAATTATAGTATTTTATCTTATGTTTTCATGCCCGGTGTTTTGTCATCATCAAAAAGGAAGAGATTATTGACCCCTTGAGTGATTATGATGATAACAAAACATTGGAGCATGCACGTTTATTTCTAACAACTCTTCAAGTGGTTTATAAATTTTTGAAGGATGGATTATTTGTTCAAACTTCAACTCCTACATTCATACTTCTTGTTTGAGTTATGTTTTAATCGGATTTTGTAAAGAAGAACCCAAAGAAAAAAAGTTAAGAAAAATTATGTAAAAGGGTTACTTCTATGAGTGTTGTGCTTTAGAGTTGGTTTGTTTTAACTGTTTGAGAGTTTGGTGAGAGTGTTTTTGATGCGGGAAGCTCTGATACCAAAATTAATAGGGGATGAAGCTTTGATACCAAAATTGATACGGGACAAAGGGGAGGCTAGCTAGGAGGATCGTTGGAGAGCTGAGAAGTCTCCTGTGATTAGGGTCAAAAAGGTGGAAAAAATATGTTGGGGCAAGAAAGATGGTTACTCTATGGACTTGGGACTTACCTTCATGGAGAGACGTCGCACCTCTAGGGCATCTCACCCACTCCACTACATGTAGTCTAGGGCATCCCACCCATCTCACTATATGCGGAGCATAGGGCATCCCACTCAAATCACTACCGGGGCCGTGAAGGAGATGCTTCAAGATCATAGAGGGGACTCAGCTAGGGAGAAGATAGCTGGGGCCTCACACCCCTCGACACCCGCAGGTGAAGGAGAAACGGGCCATATGCTCACTCCTAATGGAGGCAGAACCAAGAAACTCTTTTATCAAAAATTCATATTCTTCATCATCATATTTTATTTAAGAGAAGAGGTGCCTTTATATAGGCTTACAAAACTTGGGGTCCTAGTAAAGAATACAAGGCATGCAGTCCAAAAAAGGTGAAAACTCAAACTTGCTTTGTTTGTAACCTTAAAGCATGGTAGAAAATTAAACGCAATCCTCCTCGTATGGTAGAAAATAAAACTAATCCTAATCTACAAATAATTTAAAAAAAACTTCCCAACTGGTCCATACATCTAGATTTAAAATAAATAAAATAGGCATGCTCTGAATTTACCAAGTCAGGCCTGCCCTGAAATTTGTGCAGAAGGATTGAGACTGCTTTGAAATCTGTAAAAAAAAATATTATTATTATTTTCTTTGAGATCCGTGCAAACCTTGGGCTTTAAGATCCATGTACAAACTTCTCTTCCCATGGCCTTGGAATAGAGGAGGCGACGACGGACTTGCGGGGTGGCATGGCCGGTGGCTGGGGGAAGGCGACGGCATGGCCAGGTGGAGCAGCAGGGGTGGATGGTGACGGAGCAGCACTTGCCCGTGACCTTGCAAGGCACGGTGTGGGGCTTGTTGTAGGCGGCTCTCAGTGATACGACTCCGAACAGTAGCGGCGGATGGCAGGATTGTTGATGAGGGGGATTTGGAGCAGAGCAGGTCGGGGTTGGTGAGAGAACGACAGCCATTTCTCTTGCCCCCATCTCTTCTATAGAAGTCGGCATCCACCAAACGCAGAGAAAGATGGTGCAAGCAACCGTGGAAAACACCTTGGATATGAAACCCTGCCTCTCCTCTTCCCACCTCACCGGAGATCGATGGCCGACGGCACGGGGAAGAGGGGCGCTTGGGCAGAGCTGCAGGGTGGACGATGGCATGGCATGGCACGGCGGAGCGGCAAGGGGCGGACGACCGTGAGCGGCTCGATGGGATTCGCCGGCATTCCCATGATGAGATCGATGCTGGGGGGAGGTGGATGGCTATCGGGGTTGCTGGTGGTCGGGCATGGCAGATCCATGCCAAATGGGAGAAAAAAATGAAAAAAAATGGAGTTCTGGGAGTTAAACGTGAGGTTGAAGATGACGGGAATTGGTCGGGGATAAGTTTGGGATAATAAGGAATAAAGTTGGAATAGCAAGGATAGGTGGAATAGGTGGAATAAAAAAATCAAAAAAGAAAAAAGAAAATCTGGGATAAAAAAAAGAAAAACCCGAATGGGTTTTGATGTCCCCATCATTCTCCTGGGGTAGGGAAAACTCGACTCCGTCGAGTCAGGCTTGCTGCAATTTTTTTTTTCTTTCTTTTTTTTTTCTCTTCTTTTTTTTTCAACTTTTTTTTTCAATCCTAATCCTCTCTTGCTCTGATACCAAACTTGATGCGGGATGAAGCTCTGATACCAGAATTGATAGCGAATAAAGCTCTGATACCAATTGATGTGGGACGAAGGGGAGGCTAGCTAGGAGGATCGTTGGAGAGCTGAGAAGTCTCCTGTGATTAGGGTCAAAAAGGTGGAAAAAATATGTGGGGGCAAGAAAGATGGATACTCTATGGACTTGGGACTTACCTTCACGGAGAGACGTCGTACCTCTAAGGCATCTCACCCACACCACTACATGTAGTCTAAGGCATCCCACCCATCTCACTACATGCAGAGCCTAGGGCGTCCCACCCAAATCGCTACCTGGGGCCATGAAGGAGAAGCTCCAAGATCATAGAGGGGACTCAACTAGGAAGAAGATAACTGGGGCCTCACACCCCTCGACACCCATAGGTGAAGGAAAAATGTGCCACATGCCTACTCTTAACGGAGGCAGAACCAAGAAACTCTTTTATCAAAAATTCATATTCTTCATCATCATATTTTATTCAAGAGAGGAGGTGCCTTTATATAGGCTTACAAAACTTTGGGTCCAAGTAAAGAATACAAGGCATGCAGCCCAAAAAAAGTGACAACCCAAACCTGCTTTGTTTGTAGCCTGAAAGCATGGTAGAAAATTAAACACAATCCTTCTCATATGGTAGAAAATAAAACTAATCCTAATCTAAAAATAATTTAAAAAAAAACTTCCCAATTGGTCCATACATCCAGATTTAAAATAAAAAAAATTAGGCATGCTTTGAATTTACAAAGATTAGGTCTGCCCTGAAATCTATGCAGAAGGATTGAGACCACATTGAAATCTATAAAAAAAATTATTATTATTATTTTCTTTGAGATCCGTGCAAACCTTGGGCTTTGAGATCCGTGCATAAACTTCTCTTCCCGTGGCCTTGGAATAGAGGAGATGACGACGGACTTGCGGGGAGGCACGGCCGGCGGCTGGGGGAATGCGGCGGCATAGCCGGGCGGAGCAGTAGGGGCGGATGGTGATGGAGCTGCACTTGCTCGTGACCTTGCAAGGCCCGGTGTGGGGCTTGTAGCAGGTGGCTCTCGGCGATACGACTCCGAACGGTCATGGTGAACGGCGGGTTTGGTGGCGAGTGGGATTTGGAGCAAAGCAAGTCGGGGTTGGTGAGAGAACGACGGCCATTTCTCTTGCCCCCATCTCTTTTATAGAAGTCGTCATCCATCAAACACAGAGAAAGATGGTGCAAGCGACCGTGGCAAACACCATGGATATGAAACCCTGCCTCTCTTCTTCCCACCTCGCCAGAGATCGACGGCCGATGACGTGGGGAAGAGGGGTGCCTTGGTAGAGCTACAGGGCGGACGGCGGCACGGCATGGCACGGCAGAGCGGCAAGGGGCGGATGGCTGTGGGCAGCTCCGGTGGGATCAGCCTGCATTCCCACGAGAAGATCGATGCCGGGGAAAAGGTGGACGGCCATCGGGGGTCGCTGGAGGTCGGGCATGGTGGATCCAGGACTGGCGGCGAAAAAATGAAAGTTCTAGGACATAATCTTGAGGTTGAAGATGACGAGAATAGGTCAGGGAAAAGTCTGGGATAATCAGGAATAAAGTTTGAATAGCGGGGATAGGTGGAATAAGTGGAATAAAAAAATCTAAAAAGAAAAAAGAAAATCTAGGATAAAAAAAAGAAAAACCTGGATAGGTTTTGATGTCCCCATCAGTTTTTATATTAAATTGTAAGAATTCCTAAAGAACTTACTCGAGCCGACCCAACATCAAAAGAGCCGACTCTATCTCATGGCATGCACTAAGGATTCTGGCACGCAGCAATCCGAGCCAACTCGAAGGAAATCGAGCTGACTCAAGTAAATCCAAGTTGACTGGAATAAGTTCGAGCCGACTCTTCCAGATTCTAGTTTTGAAGTCTTTTGAGAACAAGCCAGGCGAGCCGACCCGGACCACAACTAATCGAACCACAATGAGCTGACTCTGCCAAAACAAATTTTGAAGACTTGGTGAAGTGAGCCGACCCAAGCTACAACGGGCTGACTCCTCTAGAGTAAAGTTTTCTGATTCTGAGAAGAAGAGTCAACCCAAGTGGAAGCGAGCTGACCCTTGAGTTCAATATTTTCAACGATGGATGTTCGAGCCAACCCGAGCTATCAAGAGCCGACTCATCCAGAGTGAAGTTTTTGCACCCTGAGACAGAGAGCCGACCCTGCTGAAGAAATGGTGATTCGACCTATCAACTTGAAGGATCCAAGCCGACTCGAAGAATCCGAGCCGAATCGAGTGTCATTTTTAGGTACATAACAGCTAGTTCCAGGATTCTTTTTTGAATGCCAAAAAGTGCTCCAACAGCTAGTTTTCGAATCCCAACAAAATTCAACGGCTATATCCTTCAAAGATGAGTACAAGGGACCATATAAAGGGATTTAAATCCATGAATTAAAGAGAGGATGCTTAATAGAATATACAAAAAAGGAGAAAAGAAGTTAGAGAGCACAAGTGAGCATTCAAAGCGGTCTTCATTCTTCACCAACTCCCATCTGAAGATTGAAGCATTAAAGGAAGAAAGGAAGACTCTCAAGTGAACTAAAAAAGAATTAAAAAAGGCTACTTCAGCGCAATAGCGGCAACTATCTGACAACTAGAGTTTGTCATTTATTGTTGCATTTACTTTCAATTCATTCTTGAATTGTTGTGTTATTGGTGAGCCCAATTGAAAAACCAAATAGATTCTTGGTTAGACTTGGACAAAAACCAAGTGTAGGGTTCTTGGTGATCCTATTAAAACCAAGTTAGGTTTCTTTGGTGATCCTGTTCAAAACGAAAGGGTGTTGGGGTTTTTTTGGTGATCCCGGTAAAACCAAAGTATAGAGATTTGTGATTATGAGCCTGTAAAACAATCCTACTATATTCAGGTGTGAATATAGGAAAAATCTCAAGTGGTATATTATTGGATAGTAGACGTAGGAGCTAGGTTGCTCCGAACCACTATAATTTATGTGTGTTTGTGTTGTGCTTCTTTGATATTATTTAGCTTCTACAAGTCATTATTTTGCCACAGCACCTAACACTTTAAAAGGAATTTTTAAGTACACATTATCTGCTTAAATCTTTTAAATTCCCAGTTCATCCCCCTCTTGGGTAGCCACCAGGGCAACAAGGCCCAATCTCCAAGCAAACTTGGGCTTGGACCAATTCAGCCACATATAAGACCCATTGACCTAACATGACCTAATTGGTCAAGGTACATGACTAAAAAAAAAATTGAAACTAAATACATGACTGAAAATTAAAATGTTCAGGCATGAAGCCTTATTATAGGATCCAATCAATTGAAAACCCTAATCTGAGATCCATAGAAGGTTGAGGAGCCTCTGTCTAATCCTGGTGCCCGCACTAATTCTCCCGGGGTGGGAGGAACTCGACCCTATCGAGTAAGTATTGATTTGGCTTTGGTACTCCTCCAAAAGGTCGAGGTTGAGGTGTTGTATGTCCTCTCGGGTAATCCACAAATCGTTAGACTCGAGTCGGCCTTGCCATCGGACCAAGTAACGTTGATAGCCTTTGCCCCGGGTGGTGATAGCTTGATCATCCAGGACATGCTCGATCCGCTATCCTCTCTCAGGTAAAATTGATGGTGGACACTCTGGGTTGGGTTCGCTCTCAAATAAAAGGTCAGGTCCAAATGGCTCACTAGGTATGTTTGCCAGTTCTCTATACTCAATTAAGTCCGAGATATTGAAAGTTGAGCTAATGCCATAATCCGAGGGTAGCTCAAGCACATAAGAATTATGGTCAACTCTCTTTATCACTCTAAAGGGGCCAGCTCCACGAGCATGAAATTTCTTAACGGTTCTTGGTGGAAACCTTTCAAGCCTAAGCCTAATCATTACAGAATCCCTTATTTCATATTCTTTGGCTTGCTTTCGGGAATCAGCAAATTTTTTGTATTAGGTTGATTTTTAGGCTAATTTCTTTATGCATGCCTCTAATATGCAGTGCAAATGATTTTGTGAACTCTGAGACTCATACTAACACTTGACAAAAAGCAAACTCAACTATGTATTCCTATTGAGAGGAATTTTATTGGACTCTCTAGGGCTTAAACCTAACAGATTATTGACTTTCTAGGTTTGACCCTGGTCTGGTATGCACATGAGAATTTACCATGGGTTTTTATCAAATGCCATAAGGTCTTCCAAAAATAGGTCACAAATGGGATGGGCTCTAAGGGTTCATGTAACAGGTGATCTTAATAAAATGTAACCTAATAGCTTTAGAAACATGTGTAGACTTAAGAAAGGGTAAGAAATAGGAATCAGAGTCTTGGGGCAATCTTTGGGAAACATGGGATAGACCTTGGTTATTCAAGATGACCTTAAGATTTGAATATTGATCTATGGGTGTCATAAGGTCAAATTGATGGATGGAGAATTTGGTCATTGTAAGTGCAATTTTTTCATGAAAGGAAGACTTGGTCAGTTTCAGAAAAAGGTTATCAACTGGGATTAGAGGAATGAACTCTTTACAAGGGAGCTGAATGAGGTCTTGGGTTGAGGCTAAAGGAGTAGGCTTTTCTTGAGGGCATTGACGTACAGGAACTAAGTCCTCAATAATTTTCTATTGTTCTGATATTTCAGGACTAGGCTCAACAAGCTTATCTTCTACAAGGATTTCCTCATGTAAGGTACTATAGTTGTCCTTCTCGAAGTCTTCTCCTTCATATTCGTCTACCAAACTCATGTCAGCCTCATATACATCAATCATGGGTTCTAATTCTTCCTCCTTTAATTGTTCTTTCAGTATGGCTTCATTCTGGTCAACTAATCCTGTGTCGGCCATACCTAATTCCTTTTCAATGTCATCCTTCTGGTTTGGAGGTGATACGATGAGAGTTGATCAACAAAAGTATGGTTCACACTAGGTGTCGGACCAATGGGGATATGATTCAAGCTGGAAGAGGTCGAATTTAGGTCCAAAGTACTTGATCTAGCATGCCTCAAGGACCTCTCATAGTTTTGGGCTACTCAGTAGGCTTGCTCCAAACTATAGATATTATGTTTAAACAATTCTCTCCAGATATCTTCCCTTAAACCCTCTTCAAATCGAATTAGGATATCGTATGGAACCATATTCATAATATAGCATATTAGATGCTCCAATCTATCAATATAATTACTGACTGATCCATTACCTTGGGTCAACCTCTCTAAGTAGTCTAAGAGATTTTGTTGGTAGGACACAGAGATATACCTTTCACGAAGCTTGCTCTTCATTCCTTACCAGGTCCTAATGGGTTCGTGTCTCTCATACGCCCTCCTTCCCTGAACATTGTTCCAATAAGACTTGGCTGGACCCCATAGATGCACTCGAGTAAACCTAACCTTTCCATCCTCAGGCATTTCATTCCACTTAAAATAATCATCCATATCTTCCTCCCAGGCAATGTAAACTCGAGGATCAAGACTGCCTCGAAATAAGGGAGCTTCTGTCCTAATGTTCCTAATGGGCTTTTTCTCTGATTCAACCAAGTACGGGTAGGGGCTTCTAAGGCTAGGCTTAGGGGCAAGATCATGATAATAGGATCTTGGACCAAGGGAATTGGGCCTAGAGGATTTGAATTTAGCATGGTCCTTGCGGACTTCTACCCATGCCTATGCTCGGGCTATCTTTTGGTCCAATTGGGCCAGTTGTTCGCTAAGGGCCCACAAGTGGGCTTCAAGGTTTAACACCATGATTACACTGGACAGTATAAGGATGGATGGGCTAATGGACTCCTAATATAGACTAAATAGGCAACACACAATGCAAGGTACTATGGTTTGCTATACCTATGAGTCTAAATGAATGGGTTAACTTAGATGAACACAACACAACAACTAGCCCTTTCACCAACCAGGTAAGAGGTGGGAGTGTGGGAGGCCCCCCTTGCTTTCGCAAGGACCCAATTAAAGAACCATAACACCGCTTTGGTCGTTTGACACTAGACCTCTTGCCTTAGACACCAACTTTCCGATACCAATTGATCAATTGCATGCACTAGCTTTCCCAAAGTAGTTATACCCGACTCGTGGATGTCCCTAATCTATTAGGTTGCTACTAGATCTTAGATTAGGTTTGGGTTCGAAATGCACGGGTGGTTGTTTTTGGGCTAAGGAAAGGTAATGTCTTCCTTCCCTTATCTTGTGATATTTACGCTCTTAAGTTAATTATGAAAATGATGGCATACAAATGATCTAATGAAATGTATCTAAGTTTTTTTTTGTGTTTTGAATTTTTTTGATGTATGATAGCAGAAAATAAGATGTTGTAAATAACAATATATGAACCTAAATTCAAAATTAAACTATATGAAAAATGAATGTGGGATGAGATGCACTTGTTGGAATTTTTAGAATAGATTTGTTCTTAGGTAGTATTCCAGCATGTAGGAATTCTATAGACTATAATAAAATCTGAGATGAAAGTGTATAGAATCCAGCAAAACAAAAATCATGAAAATTAGAGGTTCTTACAGGCATGAACAACTAAAATAGCAGACTATGTACTGAGATGAAAAACTGCAGAAATTTTAAAGATGCTAAAAATAAAAATGCAAAACTTTTTTCTTAAGGATATAAACCTATCTCCTTGTGTTCCCCTTCAAGGGTCAATCACATAGGCACCCCTACATGCCATAGAAAAATCCCGTGGAATGGGAAGTGAGGGTCTTGCAGCCCTTCTTTTTCCTATGACCGGACAGCCATAGTGAAGCACCCAATCCAAGTACTTAAGAAGATGCTAAGCCCTTACCATGTTCTGATACCAAACATGATGCGGGACTAAGATGCTAAGATGCATGCTAATGAGCAAATGATTTTTTCTTTTGTAATTTTTAGGGTTTTTAATGGAGTTAAAGATTCTCAAAGACAAGCAAGAGTAGATCTAGGGTTTCTATAATAATAAGAACTTCAAGCAAGCAAATAAGTCCCCAAACAAGGATAAGAAGAGGACCCAAGGATTGAGAAACCCCGTAGGACTTAGCTCTTGGCTCAATACAAACTTAAGAGTTTAGGGTTGCAAACCTTGTAGAACTCTGATGTGCCCGATGCCGAGTTCATTCGCTCTTGCAAATGCGGCCTGGAGGATCAATTCTTCAACCCTGTGGATGCACCAGCTTTCCGTCCGAAGGTTGCGAAGGCAAGGGAGACTGACTCCATGTTCTTGGCACCTGGAGGACCTGCGAGCAACCAAGAAAAAGGTTAGGAGTCACCAGAAGCAAGAAGAAATGAAGGAACAAAGGTTGAAAATGGTGGTAATGGGGGATCTTCTTGCTAGGCGCCCAGATGGATCATCCAGTTGGCATCCGAACTCGAAGATGGAAGATGGCTTGCATGAAAGAGATGGTAACTCAGGGCGTCACACCCCTCGTGCCCGAAGGCGAAGGCATTCCCTTACGGAGATCGACGTTCTAAAAGAATGAAGGCAACAAGCTAGAATAGCACTCAAACTCTTTTCTTTTTCATTTCATAAGCATTAACCATACAAGGAAGGGGTAAGGCCCTTTATATAGGGACCTTAAAGTCCATTCAAATTAAAATGAAAAATACAAGGCTTCATAAAGAGGGTGCCCAAAAATCTGATTTCTTCTTCTCTTGGCTATCCAAGGTCTTGTTATGGCTTGATTTGGGGCTTGAAAGATGGGAGTTGTCCTCTTGATTTGAGTTGGCACCCTTTGGGTCAATGCTTTTCTTCCATAGCGAACCAAGCACTTTAGGAAGAAGGCTTGATATGGGGCTTGAAACAAGGATCATGGCTTTGTTGTCCATTGACTTTCCTTGGCTGCCCATAACTCCTTTGGAAAGAGGCTTGATAGGAGGAGGGAAGGGAGGAAAGGATCAAGGAATGGCACCCACAAATTCAGCATTTCCTTCTTGACTTGGCCGCCCACTTTTCATGATGATGTGGCACCACATGGGATGGTTGAGTTGACGCTCAAAGGCTAAGGTGGCATCCTTCAAGGCATGGGAGATGTCTTGGCCCAATAAAAATTGGACTAGACTTAATGACCACTCCTTTTTCAAATAGGCTTGGGAACAATCTTCAAGCATACTCAGGCTTGGACCAATTCAACTAAATACAAGACCCATTGATCCAACTTGACCTAATTGGTCAAGGTACGTGACTAAAAGAAAAAATTGAAACTAAATACATGACTCGAAATTAAAATGTTCAGGCTTGAAGCCTTATTACAGGACCCAGTCAATTGAAAACCCTAATCTGAGATCCACAAAGGGTTGAGAAGCCTCTATCTGACCTGGTGCCCGCACAATGCAAGCAACCTAAGGATGTACTATCAATAATATAAGGCTTCATTTTAATTATTAAAATTTCTTTTTGGTGCAACATCGTCTTTCACCTATGTAGGAACACATCTATCTGACTCCAAGTCTGGTGGACAAAGCTGGAAAACTTACAAAGCCCCATACTCAAAGTCGGGAAACTTATGAAAACCCACACTCAAAGCTGAGAATCTTACGAAGCCCCATAACTCAAAGTCGAGAAACTTACAAAGTCCAGCACTTAAAGTCAGGAAACTTTTGAGGCCCCACTCTCAAAGTCAGGAAACTTATGAAGTCTCGCACTCAAAGCTAGGAAAATTATGAAGCCCCGCATCCGGCAACCTTGCTCGCAGTCCGGAGATGTCAGCTAGGAACTCCTGAAATCCCACCATCTACTGCATGACTCATAGCATGGCCAATCAATCAAGAATCTCCAGAAGTTCCACATCCCACCTTGCTCATAGTCTAGAGATATCAGCTAGGAACTCCTGAAATCCCACCATCTACCACTTGACTCATAGAATGGCCAATCAAATCAAGAAGCTCCAGAAGTTCCACATCCAACCTTGCTCATAGTCCGAAGATGTAAGCTGAGAACTCTTGAAATCCCATCATCTACCACTTGACTCATAGCATGGTGAATCAAATCAATAAGCTCCAGATGTTCCACATCCAGCCTTGCTTACAATTTGAAGATGTCAGCTGGGAACTTCTAAAATCCCATGATCTACCGCTTGACTCATAGCATGGCCAATCAAATAAAGAAGCTCCAGAAGTTCCACATACAGCCTAGCTCATAGTCCAGAGATGTCAGCTACGAACTCTTGAAATCCCACCATCTACTACTTGACTCACAGCATGGCCAACCAAATCAAAAAGCTCTAGAAGTTCCACATACAACCTTGCTCACAGTCTAGAGTGTCAGCTAGAAACTCCTGAAATCCCACCATCTATTGCTTGACTCACAGCATGGCCAATCAAATCAAGAAGCTCCAGTAGTTCAATATCCAACCTTACTCATAGTCTAGAGTTGTTAGCTGGGAACTCCTGAAATCCAACGATCTACCCCTCGACTCATAGCATGGCCAATCAAATCAAGAAGCTCCAGAAGTTCCACATCTAGCCTTGCTTACAGTCCATAGATGTTAGCTAGGAACTCCTGAAACCCCACCATCTATCGCTTGACTCATAACATGGCTGATCAAATCAAGAAGCTCCAGAGATCCGGCACTCAGCCACCTCGCTTATAGTCCGGAGATGTTAGTTAGAAAATTCCTGGAATCCTACCATCTACTACTTGACTCACAGCTTGGCTGATAGAAAAGTGCCCAAAGAGCCAATCATTATGAGGGCCTTTTTTGTAAACTTCCAGCTCATGTATGACATATTTTTTATATTAATAAAGGCATTTGATTCATCATATACTGATGTGTCATGTTTTGTTGATTATGATGAACCCCATAGAGTAGGGCAATGGAATTAGGGTTATGATAAAATAATAATGAGGCCTAATTCCTATAAATCCTAATCTATAATGTTCCTAGTCGTTGGACCATCGATTCGGGGATCGATGAATTCGAAAAGACTAGCTTATCCTAGGTATGCTTAGTTGATGAGGGTGGTTGATCTCACAACCACTTGTGAAGAGATACTAATATAAGGATAAGGGTGCTCATCAGGGTATGAGTACACTGGACTGATCCGCACCGGGACTATCTTATGAAAGTCTTACTGCTTATCAAAAGATAGGTCCCAGAGTAGAAGTTGTGCATGTGATCTTTAGACCTGAGGTCACCATGGTTCCTTGTGCACACTAAGCCATACTTTGGTTCATACACATTCATGTCATTGCGACATGTACGGGATGTTCTGGGCATGGTGGAAGGTGTGCGAAGGATGTGAGTGGACCAACAAGTAATCGATCTTTCTTAGTAAGAGGAATTGTTATCCTATGCAATCTCTTCGATGAGTGACTCAAGGAGCCTTTGATTAAAGCAAGATGAGATTAGAATTAGTTTCTAATTAGTCATCAGCTGAGTCCTCATGATCGAGATGAGATTCAATATAATTAAGTGTTAGGGTTTGACATATATCCATACCTATCACTTAATCGGGATAATGGAAGATCGAAAGATTGAATTACACGGTAACTTACTACCGAAGGGTACTTTGGTAATTTCCATAAAATTCATATGCATGATTCCCAGTACCCTGGGAGAATTCCCATCAGTGGTATCAGAGCCATCTTTGTGGCATACCAGTTATGAACCATTTTTGGAGCTTTATGAAATTCCACTATCCAAGCCGACCCGAATCCTATTTGAGTCGCCCCAATAAGAGACCAAGCTACCCGAACCCTGTCTAGTCGACCCGACCAAATACGTATGCATGTTTTCTGGTTTCTTTATGAAATGACATGATAATGCAAATGTATAAAATTTTGCATGTTAGGGTAATATGTTTAATTTCAGTTTTTTATGAGATGCTTGATATTATGTCAAGTATGAAATTATGCATGTTGATTATACCTAGTAACTATTTTGGATTGGGTTAGTCACCATGGTCGTCCGGTCATAGGAGCCAAGTAGGGTTTAAAGGCCCACTCCTCCCATTCAATGGATCTCCTATGGCATGTAGGGGTGCCGCTGTGGCCGTATCCCATGAAAAAGTGAGGTGAAAGGTATTTTTATGTATCTATAATACCTTGATTTGCATATTAGCTATAATATGCTTGTTTAACATAACATGTTATGTTATGATGATATGTTACATGTTTATATATGTTATAAGCATAGTAATCATGATAATTTAGAATGTGTTTTGAGACCATCAAAAGCCCTAATCAAAATTATATTTTGTCATAGCAAAAACTTAGTCATGATGCGAAACCAATTAGGGTTTGATCAGCCGATTGGTATCTAGGCAAGTGGTTTTGGGAAGGTAAAGGGGATGAGGTTTTTAATTTGTTATGTTGTCTGACCTAGCCAATGTAATTGGTGTCTAAGGAAAGCAACAGGGGAACCCCCTCACCCCTCCCACTCACCTGGCCAATTTGGTCACATCTAAATCCTATTTTGGTAAAGCTGATTGGTTAAGTAAGCTATAATATGCCTTCCTTCATGCTAAGCCAGATTCATGTCAAGATTATAGTAGGTTTGTTGTGTGACACAAGGACTACTATAGGGTTTGATATGAAATTTGTCTTTGTGCACTTAGTGCTTTATGGCATGATTGGAGTTGTCGCTTTGTTGTGTGACACAAGGGCAGCAATGTTCAATCATAGCTATATAGAAATGAAAGGTTTGACAAAACTAAGACATTATAGTTTGTTGTGTGACACAAGGCTATAAGTGTCTTAGAGGCAAAGATAATTATTGAGAATTGCATGGGTTGCAATTGGAAAGATTGTCCTACCTTTGAACTAATTAGTATTTTTTGTGTAACATAAGGCACTAATGAGGGATCAGGATCTCAACCCCACTAAGGAAACCAGGAAGGTTTCTTGCTTATCATAGTTGAGGGTTATGAAATTCGAAAAAAATAGTGGGAGACATAATTAGATATAAAGTCATTATGTAGTTATGAATGTCATCATTGAGTGGTCTGCTAATATTGTTCTTTAATTAAATGTAGGACATTTATTTTAATGGCTTCAAACTTATCACTAAGGGGCATCTTGGATGCCAACAAATTAACCAGTCCAAATTATATGGATTGGCTAAGGAACCTGAGGATTGTTTTGACTCAGGAGAAGCTTTCATATATACCTGATTCTCTAGATCCAGTGGTGATCGAAGAGGATGCATTAGAGGAGAAAATTGCCACACATAGAATGTGGCAAAATGACAGTACAACTGTTAGGTGCATCATGTTGGCCTCGATGAGCAACGAGCTCCAAAGGCAACATGAAGGTATGGAACCTCAGTCCATATTGCTCAATCTAATGGAGCTTTATGGAGAGCAAAGTAGGGCTGCCCGATATAAAATATCGAAGTAGTTGTTCCAAGCACGGATGAGTGAGGGTTCACCTGTGCAAACCCATGTGCCAAAAATGATTGACTTGATCATTCGATTGGGTCAATTAGGGTTTGTCTTGGATGGTGAACTCAATCAAGACTTGATCCTGCAGTCACTCCCAGATTCCTTCTCTCAGTTTGTTCTTAACTACCATATGAACAAACTGAATACTTCATTGCCAGAGCTACTTAACATGCTTAAGGCAACTGAGAGCCACTCTAAAGGAGATAAGGCTCAGGTGCTTCTTGTTGATAGAAAGAAGCAAGCAATGAAGAAGGGTATGAAAAGAAAATTCAACCTTAAGATGAGCATCTGGAAGAAGAACAAGAAAGTTAAGAAGGCTGATGGAGCCTGTTTCCATTGCAGCAAGACTGGGCATTGAAAGAACCGCAAGGTTTACCTTGCAAATGTGAAGTAAGATGCAAGTGGTGCATCTAAAGGTTTGTACATGATATAAACTAATTTATCCTTGAGTGCTTCCATTTCTAATTCATGGGTATTGGATACCGCTTGTGGATCTCACATATGCAATTCATTGCAGGGACTCTACAGAATTAGAAGCTTGAAGAGGGGTGATTTCAAGCTGCATGGGGCTAGTGGTGAAGCCATACATGCTGAAGCTGTGGTTACCTATCTTCTATTATTACCTTTGGATAATGTGATAAAGCTAGAAGAATGCTTCTATGTACCAGATATTATTAGAAACATTATTTCTATACCCTTGTTATTACAACAGGGATATGAAATAAATGTAAAGAGCAGTGGTTGCTCTATTCTTCAAAATAATAAAGTATTTGGACATGGATGTTTTATAAATGGTCTTCAAACTTTGCAACTCAATGAAAAAGTTTTTCTTATTGATGATAAGAAGAGGAAAAGAGATAATGACAATGTCACATATCTCTGGCACTGCCGATTAGGTCATATCAGTGAGTCAAGGATAAACAAGTTAGTCAAAGATAATTACTTTGACTTTGATGATTTCCAATCATCAGGAACTTGTGAGTCTTGTCTCAAAGGAAAAATGACCAAGTTTCCATTCACTGGATATGGAGAGAGGGCAACTGAATTGTTAGGTCTAATACATATTTATGTATATGGACCTATGTCAACTCAGGCTAGAGGAGGATATTCTTATTTCATTACTTTTATTGATGATGTATCAAGGTTCGGTCATGTGTATCTTTTAAAACACAAGTCCGAAGCCTTTGATAAGTTTAAAGAATATCAGAGTATGGTTGAAAAACAAACTAGATTTTGTATTAAAGCTCTTCGGTCTGATCAAGGAGGTGAATACTTATCTAGTGAGTTTCTGAACCATCTCAAGGACAAAAGAATTATATCTAAATGGACCCCTCCTTATACACCCTAGTTAAATGGAGTGGTAGAAAGTTGAAATCGTACCTTGTTAGACATGGTGAGGTCCATGATGAGCTTCACAGATCTTCCTACTTCCTTCTGGGGACATGCCCTAGATACTGCTGCATACATATTAAATAGGGTTCCATCGAAATCAGTGAATAGCACTCCATATGAATTATGGAATGGTAAAAGACCAAATCTTAAGTATTTGAAGATTTGGGGTTGCCATGCTTATGTCAAGAATACCTTTGGATATAAGCTAAGTGCAAGGGTTGATAAATATAGGTTTGTTGGTTATTCAAAAGATGGTGTTGGATACCTCTTTTATAATGCTGCTGAGTAAAAGATAATTGTCAGTAGGCATGCTACATTCTTGGAACAAGAGTTTATCCAAGAAGGATGTAGTGATTCTTCACTTGATTTATATGAAGAACAAAACCAACAAACCATTGAGCCTTCAAGAGAAGATCCTCAACCAGAGATTTTTGTGGATCAAGAACAACCACAATACACACTTCCTCTCCGAAGGTCAGAGAGGGTGCGGGGAGCACCTCTCAGATATGGTTTTGTCATCGAGGATGACGATAAAGCCAGTATCATACAGGATGATGATCCTGTGACCTATCGAAAGCTGTCAAGAGTAGAGACTCCGACAAGTGGCTAGTGCAATGAAATCTGAAATGGACTCCATGTATTCCAATCAAGTTTGGACTTTGGTAGATCCACCTGAAGGAATTAACCCAATAGGGTGTAAATGGGTCTTCAAGAAGAAGATTGGAGCAGATGGTCAAGTTGAGACATACAAGGCTAGACTGGTGGTAAATGATTTCAGATAAAAACATGGTGTAGACTATTATGAAACCTTTTCTTTAGTAGACATGCTCAAGTCCATTCAGATACAGCTTGCCATAGCAGCATACCATGACTATGAGATCTGGCAGATGGATGTAAAGACTGCTTTCATCAATGGAAACCTTGAGGAAGAAGTCTATATGTCATAGCCAGAGGGTTTTGTCTCAAGTTTGAGACCAAATCAGGTATGTAAATTAAAGAAGTCCATTTATGGACTTAAGCAAGCATCAAGGAGTTGGAACATCCGTTTTAATAAAACAATCAAAGGATTTGGTTTTGTCAAAAATGTGGATGAACCATGTGTGTACAAGAAGACAAGTGGGAGAGCACTTGTTTTCTTGGTTTTGTATGTGGACAACATACTGATCATTGGGAATGATATCCCAATGTTGCAGTCGGTTAAAACTTAGCTATCATCAAAGTTTTCCATGAAAGATTTAGGAGAAGCATCCTATATACTAGGTATAATGATCTATAAAGATAGATCTAAATGGATGCTAGGCTTATCCCAGTCTAGGTATATTGACTTAGTATTAAAGAGATTCAACATGGATGGAAGTAAGAAAGGTTACTTGCCTCTAAGTCAAGGTATACATCTCTCTAAGAAAATATCTCCTAAGACATCTGAAGAAAGAGAGAATGGCTATGATTCCTTATGCTTCGACTGTAGGATTGATTATGTATGCCATGTTATATACCGAGCCTGATGTCGCTTATGCCTTGGGCATAGTGAGCAGGATTTAGGCAGATCCAGGAGGATCATTGAAAAGCTGTGAAAAATATTCTTGAGTACCTGAGAAGGACTAAAGATATTTTTCTAGTATATGGAGGATCTGAGTTGAAACTAGAAGGTTATATAGATTCTAGTTTTTAGTCAGATCCAGATGATAGCAAATCCACATAGGGGTATATCTTCACCCTGAATGATGGTGCAGTGAGTTGGAAGAGTACAAAGCAGCCTACAGTAGCTGACTCAATCATTGAGGTACAGTACATAGCTACTAGTGAAGCCGCAAAGGAAGCTGTTTGATGAAGAAATTTATCATGGAATTGGATGTGGTTCCTGATGTACAACAGCCAGTGCCATTATACTATGATACCACTGGGGCTATTGCACAAGCTAAGGAACAAAGGACTCATCATAAGTCTAAGCATATTCTAAGACGGTTCCATCTCGTTCGAGAGATCATTGAAAGACAAGATGTTACCATTGAACGAGTTGACATAAAGAACAATATAGCAGACCCATTCACAAAAGCATTAGCCAAGCAGCAATTAGATCGTCACTTAAATTGTATGGGCATTAAATACAAGGATGATTGGCTTTAGTGCAAGTGGGAGTTTGATAGAAAAGTATCCTAAGAGCCAATCATTATGAGGGCCTTTTTTGTAAACTTCTAGCTCATGTATGACATATTTTTCATATTAATAAAGGCATTTGATTCATCATATACTGTTGTGTCATGTTTTGATGATTATGATGAACCCCATAGAGTTGGGCAAAGAAATTAGGGTTTTGATAAAATAATAGAGACCTAATTCCTATGAACCCTAATCTAGAATGTTCCTAGTCATTGGACCATCGATTCAGGGATTGATGAATCCGAAAAGACTATCTTATCCTATGTATGCTCAGTTGATGAGGGTGGTTGATCTCACAACCACTTGTGTAGAGACACTGATACAAGGATAAGGGTGCTCATTAGAATATGAGTATACTAGACTGATCCGCACCGGGACTATCTTATGGAAGTCTTACTGCTTGTCAAAAGATAGGTCCTAGAGTAGAAGATGTGCATGTGATCTTTAGACCTAAGGTCACCATGGTTCCCTGTGCACACTAAGCCATACTTTGGTTCATACTCATTCATGTTATTGCGATATGTACGGGGTGTTATGGGTATGGTGGAAGGTGTACGAAGGATGTGAGTGGACCAACAAGGAATCGATCTTTCCAAGTAAGAGGAATTGTTATCCTGTGCAATCTCTTCGATGAGTGACTCAAGGAGCCTTTGATCAAAGCAGGATGAGATTATAATTGGTTTCTAATTAGTCATCAGCTGAGTCCTCATGATCAAGATGAGATTCGATATGATTAAGTGTTAGGGTTTGACATATATCCATACCTATCACTTAATCGGGATAATGGGAGATCGAAAGATTGAATTGCACGGTAACTTACTACTGAAGGGTACTTTGATAATTTCTACCAAATTCCTCATCTTCCAGATAGGTATAACTCATTGCTAGATGTCAATCTTGTCTTGTAGGTTTTCATGAACCAATTGATTTGGTTTCATGAGTCAAGTCGATGTGTGATTCGAATTAGATAATTAGGTGAGCCAATTTGACCTAATTAGGTCAATCTGGTTTGATCAGATCAAATCAGCTCGAATCTAAACCTACTATTGGCTAGATGTACAATTCAATGGGCCACACACAATAGAGAGTTGGCCAAGGAAGTTATTCATGATTTAATTAGGGTCATGGTATCTTAATTGGTTAGCCAGATTACATACTAGCATGTGTTGACTAACCCAATTCCTAACCTAATTGGATTGGGTCCAGTTGATTGGTATTTGGACTAACCTATTTGAGAAAAGTCTAGATTAGGTTGAGTCCTAAGTGGGGCAGCTTAAACCAGGCTTTATCTGGTTTTATTTGGACTTAAAATGGCACTTGGATTAGAGTCCAAGTGGGTGTGGACTCTTGGCGCCTCTTGGCACGCACGAGAGATGAAGGTGCGCGTAAAAGGACTAAGAGTCCTTCTGCAGATGAAACTCTTGGAGTTTCATATCTAGAGCACCATCTCATCTTACCCCCATGTCTCTTGGATAATAATGGACCGGTCAAAGCAGGTGGTTTTTGTGTGAAAATGCTTGGCGCATAATGAAGAGACGTGTCTCTTCACCATGGCGCTAATTGAGATCAAGAGTCCATCTGTTTGAAGGCTCTTGAATTTTTTTCGATGCCATATTTCAGAAGTCACATCCCTTGGCTTTAAATTGACCGGTATTTCTAGGTGGCAAAAGGGGATTAATTGATGGAAATTGAAGAGACAAAAAGGGATCTCTTGGCGCATGAAAAGGGCTTATCATGATATGCTTATCCATCCATGAGACTCCTTCTCATTAAAGGATCTTATCAGATGGTTGAAAAAGAGGCATATCAGGTGCCCCAATCCACTCTATAAACGGCATGGTAATTTGATGCCTTGGAAATTCTTTTTTGATCAAAAGAATCGCCACCTGCTATTCTTCTCTCCCTCCCTTAAGACAAAGCTTGTCTTTTTAAGACAAGGCTTTTTCCTCTAGGACAAGTCTTAGATTTTAAGACATAAGACTAGAGTGTTCTAAAGGAGGGCTATCCTAAGTGTAAGAGTGATTTTGGAGAGCATTCAGAGTGCCTTACAGTAGGACAGGGTGTCCTACAGTGGTCAAAGGTCCAAAAGCTGCCTTAAGAGTTCTGTTGAAGCAAGCAACCCCGATAGGGATTCTTCCTTGGTTCCATTCTCATGTGGATCACCATCGGAGGGCTTGCACTTGTGAGCCTCATGAAAGGGGTTGGATTTCAGTGATCCAGGTATGTCTTTCTAACTCCATTTATGTTTCATTAATTGGTATTGCATGAGGGGTTCCTGGGAATTAGAGTTTTCTAGCCATATTAGGGTTTCATGCTTAGAATTTTGTTTTGAAATTCACTTCTACATGTTGCATGATTCTGGGCACCCTAGGAGAATTTTCATCATTGGCAAATCAAGAAGCTTTTGAAGTCCTGCACTCGGGTGGGCATGGCTTCAAGGCCAGAAGAAACGAGGTGGAAGTTCCCAAGAATCTTTGTGCCAAACCTAAGGTTTCAAAGTTAATCTGTAACAACTAAGGCTTGGGTAAGGCACACACCCACGGTGACCACGAAGTCTATTTCCCCTATCGTGCAAAAGGGTAAATGAATTAAAGAAAAGAAGAAAAGTCCAAGCTAAGTACATTAGCCGATCTGGGCTATTCCATCATTATAGGGACAAGCCCCTCAAATGCTCTAAAGGATCCCTTGGAAAGGATTCTACGGAAGTACTTCAAAAAAAAAAGAGGAAAAGGAAAGAAAAAGAAAGAAAAAGAAAAAGAAAGAAAAGGAGACAAATGAATGGGACAATAGTTGGAAAGAAAGATACATTTTCATTGATAAACATTTCCTTTGCATCCTATGAAGGCTTCCAACAGGCCGGGAAGCCTTCCAAAATCTAAGTACAAAGGAAAAGAAGAAAAATTTTAAGCCTCACTCGTTGTCTCCTTCCCTAGTCGACGAGAGACTCTATCAGATGAAGTTGGGTCCTGGGTGGCAACGTCCTTGGCTTCGACCATGACCTTCTTTGGCTCCAGCTTTGGCTCCATCTCAGCAGCGGGCATCCTTGGTCAGGTTGAAAATGGCAATGAAAGGAGGATATCTTCTAGCCCCTTCGACCCAATAAGACAAATGGCCTTGCTGTGAAAATCGTTGAACCCCTAGTGGTAGGAGTCCAACACTACCTCGATGACCTCATCCTTGAAGGCTTCTGATGGGGACATCATATCAGACATAGACTTCAAGCTTCAATTTGTTCTCTAAGTCATGTGTTGGTCAATTTTTGTTAAGTCCTGTAATCAAGTGAGCCAGTCAGGTTTACTAAGTTAGTTGAAGTTCCTTGTTTAGTACATTGAGTTTTGTTACTTGAGTCCATTTGTAAGTTTTGCTAGTCCAGTCAATAAGACCACCCAGTTTCAATTCAGTCATATGAGTCCTGTAACTTTCATGCTGAATAGGAGGATTGTTGGATCTACACTCAAGTCACCAGCCAAGCATCTGGACTCCTTTCATGCCAATATTCTTTCTTCCAGGAACCCCAGTCTAGAAGTCCATTAGGAGCTGGCGCCCTTCCCAGTCCAGGTCCACCAAGGTTGGCACCCAAGACCAAGTCCAAGCCCAGCAGGGAGTGTGATGCGGGATGAAGCTCTGATACCAGAAATGACGTGGGACTATTATGCTAAGATGGATGAGATGCATGCAAGTGATTTTTCATTCTGTTGTTTTAAGTTTTTAATAGGTTTACTGATTCCCGAAAGTCAAGTGGAAAACAAAACTAGTGATTTTGTAAGAACAAGAAGTTTCTAGCATGCAAAGATAGTCCCTAAACAAAGATAATGAGAGGACCCCGGGATTGAGAAACCTCGTAGGACATAGCTCTAGATCAATACCTACTTAGGAGATTAGGGGTGCAAACCATGAAGACTCTGATGTCCCCGATGCCGGGTTCACTCACTCTCGTGGATGTGGCTTGGAGGATCTAGCCTTCAACCCTATGGATCCGTCGGCTTTCCGTTCGATGGTCATGAGGGCAAGGAAGACCAACTCTGTTATCCGTGGCACCTGGAGGACTTGCGAGCACCCAAGGGAAGGGTTAGAAAACATCAAAAGGAAGGAATAAGCAAGTAAGAAGGGATGGAAAAGAGTTGAGAATGGTGGTTGAGGAGACTCTTCTTGTAGGCATCCAGGTGGAGTTCCTACGGGCGTCCAAGCTTGAAGATTGGTTGGTGGCTTGCGAAGGAGGAAGGGAACATAGAGCCTCTCACCCCTCGATGTCCTGAAAGACAAAGGCACTCTCTTACAGAGTTCCTATTCTAAGAGACAAGGGCTATAATAAAGTTGAAACTTCTTAAAATTTTCATTCATCAAAAACTAGTTTTGTACAAGAGGAGTAGGGCCCTTTATATAGGCTCCTAAGTCCTATTTAAAATTCAAATAAAATGGCTACAAGTCTTCATCATGGGCGCCCAAAAATCTGAATTTTTGACCCTTAAATCCTCCTTTGGTTGGCCTTGATTTGGTGGAAAACTTGATTCGGATAGGGAAGAGAGGAGGTTGTCCCCATTCAAAATTTGAACTCCTTTCATGAGTCTCGGCCGACCATGGCTCTTTGAGAAGAAGTCTTGATGTGGGGTAGGTTGTCTCCAAGGATCAAGGGATGCTCCAATCTTTTCTTGGCTGGTCAAGCTTCTTCAGAGAAAGGCTTGATGTCGGGGTATGAAGAAAGGATCTTGTCTTCAAAAATCATGGGATGCTTCTTTGACTTGAAGAACCTTCCTTGGCTGACCATGCTTCTTTGGAAAAGAGTTGGTTGTGGGGAGTGGGATGGGGAGGTTGTTTGCTTGGACCAAGGGGAGAATAAATGGGGCATCCAACATGCATTGACTTTGAAGTCCTCCATTTTCTCTTGGCTGCCCAAGTTTCATGGTGATGTGGTGCATCCTTTCACCAAGTGGCACCGGTGAGTGGTGCTCCAAGAGCTGAGGTGGTGTTCTTTCATGGCATGGGGAAGATGGCTTGATCCATTAACAACTGGGCTTGACTCAAATGTCCACTCCATCTTCATACAAGCTTGAGCCCAATCTTCAAGTAAACTTATGCTTGGACCAATATAGCTAAATACAGGACCCAATGACCCAATTTGACCAAATTGGCCAAGGTACATGACCAAAACAAAAATTGAGATTAAATACAGGACTCCATGGTAAAATGCTCAGGCTTGAAGCCTTATTACATAACCCAAAAAAGTGAAACCCTAATCAGAGATCCATAGAGGGTTGAGGTGTTGGGAATTGTATCCCAAAGCCAATCGCCTGGGTTGTAGGCGGTTGAGCTGAGGATTGTATTCATTTTGTGAATTAATAAAATATTATTTTTGGCCGCTCATCACATATTGAATTTCGTTAAAAATGAACTCTTTCACAGTGATGAAGTCCTTAGGGCTACACTGACTTCGATACAGAGAGGATGTATCGACTGGTCCTTAAAACTTGTTCATAATAGCCAAAGGATATATTGTACTGGACGGCAATATATCAAGTATAGGTTGTTGCAGTTCACATCATTTGGTTGTCCCCTTGACCAAATGAGTGTGGTGACACTGATGTGATCTGCAAGTGGGATATATGATATCTCATTGAACGTGACTCCGTGAAACCCCTTTCTGCCAAAGGGATACTCACGATTGGATATGGGTATATGTGTCCCTCTGACATAAGGTCATCACGGTTGCTTGTAAGCAACTCCCTGTGCTTTGGTACCGGACTACCCGGATTTTTAATCCGGTGACGGAAGGTTTCTGGGTACAGGCAAGTACTTGTGGAGCAGTGATGGACCAAGATGGAATTGACATGTCCGAATAGTTTGGATTGAATGTCTCGCTGTATCTCAATTTAGCAAATCCTTGGCCGGGGTAGCCCTAGTGAAGAGTCACTGGGTTTGCAAGATTGAGACACGTTGTCGACTGACTCAGTCTGGGTTGGCAGCCCAATATCAGTCGTCCTGAGCATTAGAGGTCAAAGGGATGAATTATACAGTAACCATATGCCAGAGGTTCGATAGTATGCTCCCGCATCTTCGACCTATCCGGATGCCAGGACCCATTGCTAGATGGTCTCCTGTGCTGGTACTGGAATCGTTCCAGTGCTACCGTTTAGGTTCGAACCTATGAGGTCAAGTAGGGTTCGGTGGCAAGGCGGAATCATAGATTTTAAAAATTTTTATCTTTATGAAATCTTCACCAAACCTTCAACCCAAAATCTCCTTAAAAGAATTAAAACATATAAGATGTTTATATAAGATTTAATCTCAAATTAAGATACTAACCTGTATCGCAAAATCCAAACTCTGAATCTCCACCAGGTGCCCAGATGTTCACCCTCCAATGGTGATCCACACAGAAAAATAATGAAGACAATAATTTCTAGTTCTTGGCTCCTCTTCTTGAATTCTTTTTCAAGAATTCAATTCTTGGACCTTTAGGCTGAAATTTTCTTTCTTAAAAATTTCTTTTCTTCCTTCTTTCCTCTTCTTGAATTTTCTTCAAGAATTCCCTTTCTTGAATCCCTTTTCTTGAATTGAATTGGAAGAAAAATTAAGACAGTCAAAGTCTTAATTCAAGAAGGAAAAGAAGAATAGATCCTTTCCCTTTTCTTTCCTTTACCGTTCAAGACCTTCTTCTTATTCTTGTTTAGGGTCAGAGTTTCGACAGAGGATACCTCTGTAAGGGAAACAATACCCAACAAGAACAAGAGGAAGGAGTATTCTGGAGAGGAAGAAAGGGAATTGGATCTCTGAATTATGTTACGTGAAAACCTCCGAGAACCCCAACCCTATTTATAGATCTCAGAGGGGTGTCATCTCGAAACAACGCAACCCTCTGAAACCCCAGGGATCACGATCTTTCATTCCTCACGCATCCCCTCAACCAAAAATCATGATTCTCCGATTTGATTTTCGTTTTTCCGACGAGGAGGACTCTCGGAAAAACTTCAGGAAGAATCGCGACTTTTGGAGACGGATTTGCGACCGAAAAGCGACGGATCTTTTCCTTAATTTTTTCTGGCCATCAGATCCAGATCCAAGGGTGCCAGACAAGGATCTGAATCGCCCCTTTTCAGATTTTTCTCCGACGTTTTCTTTCTCACGCGTTTTAAGAGAAGTCCACGCGCGTGGACTCTCTTTCTTGGCGCGCCCGGGTGAGAAAAGGGAGGGGGCGGCTTGGAGAGAGGGTCTCAGTGAACTAAATTCACTTGGGTTCAGCCATGGGTTAGCCCAATGTCCTAAAAAATAAATTGGACCTTAATCTGGTTCAATTAGAACCCAATTAAGCCCAATTCGGAACCAAATTCGAATCTGATTCGAATAGAAATTTGGTCTGCAACACATGCTAGTGTGTTTATCCTGCAAACATGATTTAATTCCAAATTAAATCCTTCATCAATTTTCTTTTGTGTGTGACCCATTGGGTTCCACACCTAGCCAGCAGTAGGTCTGAGTGCTATTTGACTTAATTCGGTTAGATCTCAACTAAGCCGATTTAGGTCAACTCAAACTAGCTCGACTCGGTCAATTAGAATCTAATTCAAATTGACTGATTTGAATTACCATGACTCAATCATATACCTACAAGACAAGATTGACGTCTAGCAACGTATCATGTCTACCCGGAAGATGTGGAATTTTGGTGAAATTACCAAAATACCCTTCAGTGGTGAGTTACCGGGCAATTCAGTCCTTTGATCAACTTGCATCCCGAATATGATTATGAATATGGATACTTGTCAAATCCAATTTTCATATTCATCCCTAGCTCAATCTTTATAATGATGATTCAGTAATGAACCATTAGAAAATAACTCTAATGTTCATACTTTGATCAAAGGTTTCTTGAATCCATCATTTGAAATTTACTGGATGCTATTCCCTCTTACTAGGGCTGATCAATTCCTTGTTGACCTACTCACAACCTCCATATACAATCCACCATAACCAGTATCACCTCGTGCATGACTCGGTGTCATGATTGATTGCGAACCAAAGTATGGATTCATATATATAAGGTACTATGGTAGTCTCAGGTCAAAGGACCACATGCACTACTCCCACTATGAGAATTATCTATTGACAAACAGATAAGGTTCCATTAGATATTCTCTATCTGGATCAATTCAGTGAACTCATTCTCTAATGAACACTCACATCCTAGTATTAGTGTCAAACACAAGTGACTGTGAGATCAGTCACCCTTATTACAAAACATATATAGGATGTGCTGGTCTTGCCGGAAACATTGATCCCTAACTCAATGTCCCATCGACCAGGAATATTTTAGATTAGGGTTTTAAGGCTTTAGGTCTCACTGGTATGATCTCATCATAACCCCAGAACCATAGCCCTAATCTATGGGGTTCATCATAAAATCAAAAAGACACAGCAAATGATGAAACTAATGCCTTTATAAAATGTCAATTCATTGATTTTGGGATCAAAATTACAATATTTCAATTGGCTTTCAGGGCACAATCTTTCAATCTCCCACTTGCACTAAAGCCAATCGCCTTTAAATCTTAACCCCATACAATCAAGGTGGCGATCAAACTCTCGCTGTGATAGAGCCTTAGTGAACGGGTCTGCTACGTTGTTCTTCGTTTCTACCCTTTTAATGCAGACTTCTTGTCTTTCGACAATCTCTCGAACGAGATGGAAGCGCCTCAGAATGTGCTTTGATTTGTGATGAGATCTTGGTTCCTTTGCTTGAGCAACAGCCCCCGTATTATCACAGTAAAGTGATACTGGACCTTCAATCTCAGGAACTACGCCCAACTCTGATATGAACTTCTTCATCCAGACAGCTTCCTTGGCAGCTTCACTAACAGCAATGTACTCTGCCTCAGTTGTTGAGTCATCTACAGTTTGCTGTTTAGAACTTTTCCAGCTTACAGCTCCTCCATTAAGGGTAAAAACATACCCAGATATAAATTTGCTGTCATCTGGATCTGATTGAAAACTAGAATCTGAATAAGCTTCTAGTTTAAGATCAGATCCTCCGTATATTAGAAAAATATACTTAGTTCTTCTTAAGTACTTAAGAATATTTTTCACAGCCTTCCAATGATCCTCTCCTGGATCAGCCTGAAACCTGCTGGCTATACCTAAGGCATATGCCACATCAGGCCTAGTACATAACATAGCATACATAATAGACCCTACTGCCGAAGCATAAGGTACCGAATTCATTCTATTTCTTTCTTCAGGTGTCTTAGGAGACATCTTCTTAGAAAGATGTATGCCATGACCAATAGGTAAGTAACCTCTTTTACTTTCCTCCATGCTAAATCTTTTTAGCACTTGGTCAATGTACCTAGACTGGGATAAACCTAGCATCCTCCTAGGTCTATCTCTATAGATCTTGATGCCTAGTATATAAGATGCTTCTCCCAAGTCTTTCATGGAAAACTGTTTAGATAACCATACCTTGACTGATTGTAACATTGGGATATCATTCCCAATGAGGAGTATGTCATCTACATACAGAACCAAGAAAACTATGGCACTCCCACTAGTCTTCTTGTACACACAAGGTTCATCCTCATTTTTGATAAAGTCAAATTCTTTGACTGTCTTATCAAATCGGATGTTCCAACTCCTAGATGCTTGCTTTAATCCATAAATAGATTTCTTTAGCCTACATACCTGATTAGGTTTAGTCTCCAAGACAAAATCTTCTGGCTATGACATATAAACCTCTTCCTCAAGGAAACCATTGAGGATTGCAGTTTTCACATCCATCTGCCAGATTTCATAATCATGATATGCTGCTATAGCAAGCATGATCCGAATAGATTTGAGCATGGCAACAGGAGAAAATGTTTCATCATAATCTATTCCCTGTTTTTGTCTGAAACCCTTAGCCACTAATCTGGCTTTATAAGTTTCAACTTGGCCATCTGTCCCAATCTTTTTCTTATAGACCCATTTGCATCCAATAGGGTTAACACTCTCTGGTGCATCAACCAAAGTCCAGACTTGGTTGACATACATGGAGTCCATTTCGGATCTCATGGCTTCCAGCCATTTGTCTGAGTCACTACTTATGACAGCATCCGTATATGTTAGAGGCTCATCATTATCAATGATTCGGGCTTCATTATTTTCAATAATGAACCCATACCTTTCAGGTGCATGTCGCACTCTATCAGACTTACGGATAGGAGTGGTGTGTTCAGGTTCTATACTAACTGTGTTATGATTTTGTTGAGATGTATCTACTTGTTGAACTTCTTCAAGTTCAATATTTCTCCCACTGCCATTTTGTAGGATGAATTCTTTTTCCATAAAAATGGCATGCCTACTGACTAAAACCTTTTGTTCAGTAGGGTGGTAGAATAGATATCCTATACTATCTTTGGGATATCCAACAAATAGACATTTTTCTGCTCTAGCATCAAGCTTTTGTCCAAAATTTCTTTTGACATAAGCTGGACATCCCCATATCTTAAGGTGCTTAAGATTGGGTTTCTTTCCCCTCCATAACTCATATGGAATGCTAGATACAGATTTGGATGGTACTCTATTCAAAATATTAGCCGCTGTTTCCAAGGCATATCCCCAGAAAGAAACAGGTAAGTCTGTCAAGCACATCATGGACCGTACCATATCTAATAAAGTACGATTTCTCCTTTCAACAACACCATTTAATTGTGGTGTGTAAGGAGGAGTCCATTCAGAGATGATTCCCTTTTGTTTAAGGTGATCAAGAAACTCGGTGGATAAGTATTCACCTCCTCTATCTGATCGAAGGATCTTAATACTTTTCCCCGTTTGTTTCTCTACCATACTTTGATACTCTAAAAATTTTTCAAAAGCTTCGGACTTATGTTTCATTAGATACACAAATCCGTACCTTGAAAAATCATCAGTGAATGTGATGAAATATGAGTATCCACCCTTGGCCTGAGTTGTCATAGGTCCACATACATCAGTGTGTATGAGACCTAATAACTCTGTTGTCCTTTCATTATGTCCACTAAATGGAGTCTTGGTCATTTTACCCATGAGACATGATTCACAAGTTCCTAATGATTCATAGTCATAAGGATTAAGGAATTTTTCCTTGTATAACTTGTTAATCCTCTGCTCACTAATATGTCCAAGACGACAGTGCCAAAGTAAAGTATTGTTTACTTCATCTCTTTTTCGTTTATTACTAACATGTAGTATATTGTCATCAGAAGATAAAGTTAAGAGACCATTGCAAAATATGCCATTAAATATTATTTCATTAGAAAAACTGATTGAGCAGCCACTGCTCATTACATTCATAATATATCCTTGTTTAAGTAACAAGGGTACAGATATGATGTTTCTAATGATTCTGGGCATAAAATAACAATTCTTTAACTCTAAAATCTTCCCAGAAGGCAGCTTCAACATATAAGTCCCTACAGCTTCTGCTTGGATGGAATCTCCTCCAGCACCGTAGAGCTCGAAGTCGCCTTCCTTCAAAACTCTAATGTTCTGTAGTCCCTGCAATGATTTGCAGATATGATGACCACAAGCAGTATCCAATACCCAAGTGTTTGAATTAGAAGTGTCTAATGACAAAATTGCATGTATCTCATACATACCTTTTGGTGCATTACTAGCACCAGGCTTCACACTTGCAAGGTAAACCTTGCAGTTTCTTTTCTAGTGACCCGGCTTGCCACAATGAAAGCTGGTCATTTGTCCGGAGGCCTTCTTTCCTTTCTTTTTCTTGATGCCCCCTTTTGGATTTAACCTCCTCTTGGAACCCTTTTTGCCTATTTTCTTCTTGTTTACACCATCCACAAGAAGAAGTGGAGCCTTATTTTTCTTTAAATGGCTCTCTGCTGTTTTTAACATATTCAACAGCTCAGGCATGGAAGTGTTAAGTTTGTTCATATGATAATTAAGAACAAACTGTGAAAATGACTCTGGGAGTGACTGCAGGATTAAATCCTGATTCAACTCCCCATCCATAACAAAACCCAATTGATCCAATCGGGTGATTAGGTCAATAACCTTTAATACATGGTCTTGTACGGATGTACCTTCTGTCATCCTTGCACGGAATAACTGCTTAGATATTTCATATCTTGCAGTTCGACTATGTTCTCCATAAAGTTCTTTTAAATTGAGCAATATGAAGTTTGTGTCCATGCTATCATGTTGCCTCTGTAACTCATTGGTCATAGAGGCAAGCATTATACACTTGACAGTAAGTGAGTCATTTTGCCACGTGTTATATGTGGTCTTATCCTCTTGCGAGGCATCTTCCCCTAATGGTTCCAAGGTTGGGGTATCAAGAATATAAGAAATTCTTTCTTGGCTGAGTACTATCTTCAGGTTTCTCAACCAATCAACATAGTTTGGTCCAGTCAATTTATTTGCATCAAGAATGCTACGGAGTGAGAGTGAAGAGGCCATTTAATCTACATTAACAAACAACATTACATAAGCAGACAATCAATGTTGACAAAACATAATTAAATTAGGACTTTAACTTAATTATGTCTCCCACTATTTTATCAAGCATCATAACCCTCAATGTGATGATCGAGAAAACCCTAATTGGTTCTCTTAGTGGGGTTGAGATCCTAATTCCTTATAAAAGACCTTGTGTGTACACAACAAATCTTATATAAGTTCAAAGATAGGAAAACTCTTTCCAATTGTAATTCATACAATTCTCAACTTATCTTGGCCTCTAAAATATTAATAGCCTTGTGTGTACACAACAAACTATAATATTTTAGTTAAGTTAGACCCTTCATTGCTATATAGTCATGATATTAATCATAATACCCTTGTGTGTACACAACAAAGTATTATATCAAATCATTCCATAAGCATCAAATGTACCAAGCAAAAATTATGTTAGTCACCATAAAGAAAAAAAAGGCCTTGTGTGTACACAACAAACCTAATATGGATCATAACATAATAATGACTTGGCATGAAGGAAAGTCATATGTAGTGAATATTACACTGAGCATATCAATCAATAATTAAGTTAATCATACCGGCCAGGTAAGTGGGAGAGTGGTGGGAGTCCCCCCGTTGCTTTCCTTAGACACTAATAAGAATTGGCCAGGTCAGTCAACGGAACCAATTAAAAACCACGTCCTCTTTACCGATCATGAACCACTTTTCCTAGACACCGAATGATAAACTAATCATATTGATTATTTTTGCTTTTGGTATATGACACTACAACTTAATATGTTGTTAAAGAGGGCTTTATTAAAACAAAGCACATTCTAGCAAATATGTGCCATAGTGTGCCATCATACTAGGACAACCATTTACCACATAATGGATCCACCATTATGCCAGGGCAACCTTATTTCAGTATGATGACTAGAAGGCTAAACATATCTCTATGCAAATTAAGGTTTAAGTGAAAACCTTAATTAGTGGCATACATCAAACATATATGCATAATTAACACAAATATGTGATTAGTGTGTCATCATACTAGGACAACCATTTACCACATAATGGATCCACCATTATGCTAGGGCAACCTTATTTCAGTATGATGACTAGATCTCTATGCATATCTCTACAATAATTAGGGTTTGAGTGAAAAACCCTAATTGGTGACATTATAACAAACATATATTACATCTCATGTTACTTATATAAATATGCATCTAAAATTCAGAATATATATTTTAATCTTAATAAGGAGGCTCTGATACCACTGTAGGGTTCGGTGGCAAGGCGGAATCATAGATTTCAAAAATTTTTATCTTTTTGAAATCTTCACCAAACCTTCAACCCAAAATCTCCTTAAAAGAATTAAAACATATAAGATGTTTATATAAGATTTAATCTCAAATTAAGATACTAACCTGTATCGCAAAATCCAAACTCTGAATCTCCACCAGGTGCCCAGATGTTCACCCTCCAATGGTGATCCACACAGAAAAATAATGAAGACAATAATTTCTAGTTCTTGGCTCCTCTTCTTGAATTCTTTTTCAAGAATTCAATTCTTGGACCTTTAGGCTGAAATTTTCTTTCTTGAAAATTTCTTTTCTTCCTTCTTTCCTCTTCTTGAATTTTCTTCAAGAATTCCTTTCTTGAATCCCTTTTCTTGAATTGAATTGGAAGAAAAATTAAGACAGTCAAAGTCTTAATTCAAGAAGGAAAAGAAGAATAGATCCTTTCCCTTTTCTTTCCTTTACCGTTCAAGACCTTCTTCTTATTCTTGTTTAGGGTCAGAGTTTCGACAGAGGATACCTCTGTAAGGGAAACAATACCTAACAAAACAAGAGGAAGAAAGGGAATTGGATCTCTGAATTATGTTACGTGAAAACCCCCGAGAACCCCAACCCTATTTATAGATCTCAGAGGGGTGTCATCTCGAAACAACGCAACCCTCTGAAACCCCAGGGATCATGATCCCTCATTCCTCACGTGTCCCCTCAACCAAAAATCATGATTCTCTGATTTGATTTTCGTTTTTCCGACGAGGAGGACTCTCGGAAAAACTTCAGGAAGAATCGCGACTTTTGGAGACGGATTTGCGACCGAAAAGCGACAGATCTTTTCCTTAATTTTTTCTGGCCATCAGATCCAGATCCAAGGGTGCCAGACAAGGATCTGAATCACCCCTTTTCAGATTTTTCTCCGACGTTTTCTTTCTCACGCGTTTTAAGAGAAGTCCACGCGCGTGGACTCTCTTTCTTGGCGCGCACGGGTGAGAAAAGGGAGGGGGCGGCTTGGAGAGAGGGTCTCAGTGAACTAAATTCACTTGGGTTCAGCCATGGGTTAGCCCAATGTCCTAAAAAATAAATTGGACCTTAATCTGGTTCAATTAGAACCCAATTAAGCCCAATTCGGAACCAAATTCGAATCTGATTCGAATAGAAATTTGGTCTGCAACATATGCTAGTGTGTTTATCCTGCAAACATGATTTAATTCCAAATTAAATCCTTCATCAATTTTCTTTTGTGTGTGACCCATTGGGTTCCACACCTAGCCAGCAGTAGGTCCGAGTGCTATTTGACTTAATTCGGTTAGATCTCAACTAAGCCGATTTAGGTCAACTCAAACTAGCTCGACTCGGTCAATTAGAATCTAATTCAAATTGACTGATTTGAATTACCATGACTCAATCATATACCTACAAGACAAGATTGACGTCTAGCAACGTATCATGTCTACCCGGAAGATGTGGAATTTTGATGGAATTACCAAAATACCCTTCAGTGGTGAGTTACCGGGCAATTCAGTCCTTTGATCAACTTGCATCCCGAATATGATTATGAATATGGATACTTGTCAAATCCAATTTTCATATTCATCCCTAGCTCAATCTTTATAATGATGATTCAGTAATGAACCATTAGAAAATAACTCTAATGTTCATACTTTGATCAAAGGTTTCCTGAATCCATCATTTGAAATTTACTGGATGCTATTCCCTCTTACTAGGGCTGATCAATTCCTTGTTGACCTACTCACAACCTCCATATACAATCCACCATAACCAGTATCACCTCGTGCATGACTCAGTGTCATGATTGATTGCGAACCAAAGTATGGATTCATATATATAAGGTACTATGGTAGTCTCAGGTCAAAGGACCACATGCACTACTCCCACTATGAGAATTATCTATTGACAAACAGCTAAGGTTCCATTAGATATTCTCTATCTGGATCAATTCAGTGAACTCATTCTCTAATGAACACTCACATCCTAGTATTAGTGTCAAACACAAGTGACTGTGAGATCAGTCACCCTTATTACAAAACATATATAGGATGTGCTGGTCTTGCCGGAAACATTGATCCCCAACTCAATGTCCCATCGACCAGGAATATTTTAGATTAGGGTTTTAAGGCTTTAGGTCTCACTGGTATGATCTCATCATAACCCCAGAACCATAGCCCTAATCTGTGGGGTTCATCATAAAATCAAAAAGACACAGCAAATGATGAAACTAATGCCTTTATAAAATATCAATTCATTGATTTTGGGATCAAAATTACAATATTTCAATTGGCTTTCAGGGCACAATCTTTCAGGTCACACACCACAGAGGATAACTCTCTGATCTGGATACCGAGTACGATTGGGAATCGCTTCGATTTTTTGGATACGGTATTTTTTGAGCACTCTTTTCTCGGTCTTGCCCTTGTTTGGATCAACCAAAAATTGTTCCGGGCTAACCAGGCTTGTGCCAGGATTTTTCTGAATCAGTTTTGAACTGATTCAGAGCTAAATTCAGCCTTCAATTGGTTGTGAACCAATTGAACTAAATTTTTGGGCTTGAACCGGTTCAATTTGTTTGAACCATTGGGTTTAATGGGATTTGTTTGAACCATTGGTTTTAATAGGATTGAACCAGATTTTTTGAACCATTGGCTTTTTCCTTTTGACCGGTTTGCACAGTCTTCTTTACGCTGGGCGTTTTCATGGCCGTGGAAGCCATTTGGCGTCCCTTTATCTCCCTCCACCGATTACCCTTAAACCCATTTATTTAGTCCTAATGGCTGGTTTAATGTTGGTTAAGCCACCGAAGTCTTTTGGCCTCCCAGCGGTTTTAGTTTTCTCCCTTGCTACTTTTCCTTTTAAATTTGCTGCATCCCCTGGTTCAAAAAGGCCGAGAAACGTCACCGTGTGAGAAGAAAATAGGCTGTGAGAATTCCTTTTGCTGGCAGAATATTCCTTCCCTTTCCACCGGTGTAGTTGAGGGCTATTTTTTGGTGAGTGAAAGGAAGAGAGAAAGCTCCTTAATCCCTATTTTCTGGTGCTCAAATTTGGAGGAAGACGAACTCTGTTTTGCTGAAAAACAGGTTCTGAAATTCTTCTCTTCCTTCCCACCGTTTCATGTCTTCCGGTGACTAGCATCGACCGAGAGACGGATCAGAGCTAGCCCCTGGCGTGTTCCCCCTCTTGAGAGTGTTTAACTAAGCACTTGGAAGCCGGATTGACCTCCTTGCAGCTGTCCTTTTCTGCTCTATTTTTGGTTGCAGGTTTTTCAGATTGCTGAGTTTCTGGTGCTGATTTTGGCTGAAAGGAAGGGGATCAAAATCATTGGATCATCTTCTCCCCTTTGAAAGAAGATCAACAAACTTGTTCCCTAACTCTTGTTGCTGGAAGAGAGATCCATACGTTGGCAAAAATTCCTCTGTTCTGCAGCAGTTTTTGGTGGAAAGAACAGCAATATGTCAACGTGCTGAAAGTGGAGGACAACAGGAATAATTTTATTCCTATTATCCCTGCTATTCCAGGATTATACCAGATTTATTCCTGGCAGGAATAAGGTATGGGTTTTGTTTTTAATTTCATGCATGCATAGATCTATGGATTTAAAATATTTTATAAACATTACATGCCCATGTTATAACATGTTTTATTCTGTACATGCTTCCTGATTGTGTTAGATCCTGCGTGGAGCATGTTTTTGCTGTGTATTTTAAAATTATTTTAAAATACTTACCTGCTCCCTGTTGTTTCATGCTTAGGGTAGGCACCTGCAAACGTACCATTAAACTTTCAATGGTATCAGAGCCAGGTTGACAGGTATAACATAATCTTGATGCATGTTAGATTAAAAATAGTTTAATCTATTTTTGTATCCAGATAGTACTTTTAGGAACCTAGTTGAGACCTTCACCATGACCATGTGTCTTTGACACGAAACGGATCGTCTGTGTTGGCCTTTTCAGAAGGATCCTTTAAGGAAATCTTGGAATTAAAATTGTTTTAGTTCAGATACAATTTTGACATGTCAGTTAAATTTTTGGGCCGTGAAATGTTTATAAAATAAAATCTAGTTATGATGCATGATTTTGTAATATATATATAAAAAAAAAATGTTTTACATTGACACTTATTTAAAAATGTTTTGATTAAATGTATGGCTTATTAAAATTAAATATTAGGTTTATGAAATCTAATTCGACATGAATAAGCCATTTTGGGTTAATTGGGTTAGTTATCTAATTAGGTCCTTAACTGGGTTAGACCTAGGTTTAGTTGAACCGGATAAAAGAAGATTAATCAAAAGTTGATTAAGGTCCTTCTTTAGAACTATCTAATAGTTAGAATAGTTGATCCGTTCATCTAAAATGGATCCAATTAGTGGCTCTGTGGATGCCCGAGTCTTTAGGCTAATCTGATCGGGTCTGGTAAATCGACTGGTGTCGAGGTAGGTTTGCCATTTGTGATCATGGTTGTATGAGGCTACCTCTTTCCTGGCCAACTTGGTTGGTGTCTAGGAAAGATGGTTAATGGCGGATACTCACCCATGATCTCACCTACCTAGCTAGTCGAGTCAACCAGAACTGATTGGAAAAGCTCAATGACTCGAGTTAACCCATGTCACCCAGGTTGATCGGTCTGACTGATCTTTAGGTGCCCATGGATCATTTGTTGATTTATTTCAACCCTCCTGAAATCTGATTGATTCAGTGGGAGGATGATCCATGTCCTTGTCTCTTCTCTTCTGTCACAACTAAAAATCCTCTAAAATTATTAGGTCCTTAAAAGACTAAGTCAAAGAGTTGACAGTGTCTTAGCCTCCCATTAAGTTGGATAGAAATATGTCCACTAGCTTGGTGTGCATCGGCAGTTCCATAGAACGGGTGTACATCCAGCGACTGGAATTTCATCTGATCGATGATGGTTCAGTGCAACCTCCTTAACGGGACCAGGTGGGCCGGCCATAGTCGGGCTTGGTCTTTAGTTAGATGGAAGCATTGGGTTTATCATTTTAATGGTTGGACCTAACCAGAGACCCGCAATAGGAGGCCCCTAGGCCAATTGGGGAGTTCTCTGGGGCAAAAATTCTATACTGAAAATTGTTTAGGGAAACAATTGGTTTACGAACCTACCTTTAAGCTCGTATGGGTGAGCTGACCATAGTCGGGCTCATGCGAGTTCTATTGGATTTCAGTACCCACTTGAAAAATTGTTGTTTTCACGGATTGGAGTTAGAGGCTACCAATCTGAAAAATTAGTGGGAGAAACCTTTAGACTAAAGTCCAAGTCTTTTGGTTAAGTTATTAATTCATAAACTAATTTGGTCTTGTTTTCTTTTCAGATGTCTTCAAACTTATCGCTCCGGTCACTTCTCGATAATGAGAAGTTGAAGGGTCATAACTTCGATACTTGGTATAGAAGGTTAAGAATTGTTCTGGAGCATGAACGGATCCTCTATGTGATAACGGATCCGGCGCCTGAAATCCCTCCTGCAAATGCACGGAGTGCAGTCAGAGATGCTTACTTGAAGTGGGTTTCTGATAGGACTACTGTCCGTTGCATTATGCTTGCTGCGATGAACGACGAGTTCAGTCGCAAATTCGAGGAGGCCCAACCTGATGAAATCCTTCAAAAATTGAAGGAATCCTTCGGCACCCCGAATGATGTAGAACGGTACAAAGTGTCTTGTGCCATCTACAACTCCAAGATGCCGAATGGTGGTTCAGTCACTGATCATGTATTGTACATGATCGAGCTGATTGAAAAACTGGGCAAACTCGGATGCCCCTTGCACGAGCAGCTCGGCAAGGATGCGATCCTGAATTCTCTTCCCTCCTCCTATCTTGACTTTCTTGATCATTACAAAATGAACAAGCCTACAGTCAACTACCATGGTCTTTTGGGGTTGTTGCAGACTTTCGAAAAAGACCACCAACTTAATAAGGGGGTGGTGAATTTAGTGGGAGGAAGTAGAGGTTGTCGTCCCTTTAAGAAAGGGAAGAAGAAAATAAATAATAAGGGAAAGAAGGTGCAGAATGCTCCTAGCCCGAGTCAGACCAGGAAGTTTAAGGCTGATCAGTCTTCTGCAGAGTGCTTCTACTGCAAGAAGAAGGGACACTGGAAGAGGAACTCTCCTCTTTATATTGCATCCCTTGATCCGAACAGGCCGAGAAAGCAGAAGTCTGCTGGACAAGGTATTTATATGATAAAACCTTGTAATTACTCAATTGTTGATACTGCTAACTGGGTATTGGATACTGGTAGTCCAATTCATGTTTGTAATTCATTACAGGGACTTCAAGTTAGCAGAAGATTTGAAGATGGAGAACAGTTTCTGAGCATCAGGAATGAAAATCGTGTTCCAGTACTGGCGGTTGGAGTCCTGCGTCTTGTCTTTGAGTCTTGTACTGTTGAACTAGTCGACTGTCACTATTGTCCTAGTTTCATTATGAGCATAATCTCTATAGGCCTTTTGGCCAATTGTGGTTTTGAACTATCAATAAAAGGAGATTTTTGCAATGTTATTTTGAATAATGGTGTTATAATGAAAGCTAGATTAAATAATGGCATATACGTACTATCAAGGCCTGTTAGTGTAATGTACACTTCTAGCAAACGCCCAAGGTTAGATAATGTCAATAATCTGTATCTTTGGCACTGTAGACTAGGTCATATTAACCAAAATAGGATAAACAAGATGCGAGGAGATGGACTTCTCGAGGTCAGTGATTCTGAATCAATGCCCACTTGTGAATCCTACTTACTTGGTAAAATGACCAAGTCACCTTTTTCTGGAAAAGGTGAACGATCTACAGAACTCTTAAGTCTAATACATACTGATGTATGTGGACCAATGATAATAAGTGCCAAAGGAGGATACAAATATTTCATTACATTTATAGACGACTTTTCAAGGTTCGGTTATGTCTTTCTAATGAGACATAAGTCTGAATCGTTTGAAATGTTCAAACGATACCGTAATGAAGTAGAAAAGCAAACTGAAAAAAGTATTAAAACCCTTCGATCTGATCGAGGTGGTGAATACTTATCTGGTGCATTTTTGGCATATCTTGAGGAGAATGGAATTCTCTCTCAATGGACTCCTCCAGGAACACCACAGTTGAATGGTGTGTCCGAAAGGAGGAATCGAACCTTGTTGGATATGGTTCGATCAATGATGGGCTTTGCAACTCTGCTGCTATCCTTTTGGGGATATGCGCTTCAGACAGCTTGTTACTTGTTGAATAATATTCCGAGTAAGTCTGTTGTCTCCACTCCGTATGAGATGTGGAATGGACGTAAACCTTCAATCTCACACCTTCGGGTCTGGGGTTGTCCGGCTTACGTAAAATGTTTAGACACAGACAAACTTGGTCCTAAGTCTAACAGATGTTTATTTATTGGTTATCCTAAGGAAACCAAAGGGTATTTCTTCTATTTGGAGAATGAACAAAAAGTGTTCGTTGCTCTTAGAGCTATCTTTTTGGAAAAGGAGTTCCTTGGAGAAGGAACTATAGCCTCTAAAATTGAACTTGATGAAGTTCAGCCAATAGAAGAACCTGCACACTCTAAGGACATCGTGGAACCGGTTGTGATTGACTCACACCCTGAATCCATTAGGAGATCTGGTAGAATACCGCATCAGCCGGACAGATACTACGGTTTCTTGGTCCGAGACGGTGATCCCATAGAGATCGATGAGAACAATGAGGATCCGATCACCTATATGGATGCACTTTAGAGATCTGACTCTGAGGTATGGCTTGGAGCCATGCGATCTGAAATGGAGTCCATGGAAATCAACAATGTTTGGATATTGGTTGATCCGCCTGAAGGAATAAAACCCATCGGGTGTAAATGGATCTTCAAGAGGAAAAGGGGCGCAGATGGGAAGGTAGAAACCTATAAAGCCCGTCTGGTTGCCAAGGGGTATCGTCAGTGATATGGTATCGATTATGACGAGACATTCTCCCTGTGGCAATGCTCAAGTCTATTCGGATCATGCTTGCTTTGGCAGCATATTTTGATTACGAGATCTGGCAGATGGATGTCCGAACCGCTTTCCTAAATGGGGAGCTGGAAGAAGAGGTGTATATGATACAGCCTGAAGGGTTCACATCCACAGATGAATCAAAAGTATGCAAGTTGCAGAGGTCCATCTATGGACTCAAGCAAGCATCTCGAAGTTGGAACTTACAGTTTGATAGGTGCATCAAATCTTATGGCTTCGTTAAGAACGGAGAAGAACCATGCATCTATAAATGGGTTAATGGTTCTGTGATTGTATTCCTAGTACTGTATGTTGACGACATTCTCTTAATCGGGAATGATGTCGCAGCATTACAAGGAATAAAGGTCTGGTTATCATCTCAGTTCTCCATGAAGGACTTGGGTGAAGCTTCTTACATACTAGGTATGAAGATCTATAGAGATAGATCTAAGAAGCTTTTGGGACTGTCCCAGTCTACGTACATAGACACCGTGCAGAAACGGTTCAGCATGGAAAATTCTAAGAAAGGCTATCTTCCGATAGGTTCTGGAATTACTCTTTCCAAAAAGGATCGTGCGACAACTCCTGAGGAAAGAGAGCGCATGAGTAGAGTACCTTATGCTTCTGCAGTAGGCTCTATCATGTATGCTATGACTTGTACTAGACCAGACGTGGCATACTCACTAGGAGTAGTGAGTAGATACCAGTCTGACCCAGGTGAGGCGCATTGGAAGTTTGTTAAGACCATCCTTAAGTATTTAAGAAATACTAAAGATCAATGGCTGATTTATGGAGAACCTGACTTGAAACTTGTAGGGTATACTGACTCCAGTTTCCAGTTAGATAGAGATGATAGCAAGAGTGTGTCAGGGTTTGTATTTACCCTGAACGGAGGAGCGATCTGCTGGAAAAGTTTTAAACAGGAAACTGTTGCAGACTCGGTCTGCGAAGCAGAATATATTGCAGCATCAGATGCAGCAAAGGAAGCTGTGTGGTTGCGGAAGTTCCTTGGAGAGCTAGGGGTGGCACCTTCCCTAGATGGTCCTGTTCCGGTGTACTGTGACAGCATTGGAGCCATTGCTCAAGCTAAGGAGCCAAAAGCTCATCACCGCACCAAGCACATATTGCGGAGCTACCACCTCGTACATGAAATCGTGGAGCGAGGCGACATCAATCTTCTGAAGATTGATGGAAAAGAAAATTTGGCCGACCCCTTCACTAAAGCCCTTGGAATCAAAGAGTTCGACTATTGTAAATGGAAAATGGGTATAAGATACTCTTCTAATTGGCTTTAGTACAAGTGGGAGTTGTTGGGAATTGTGTCCCAAAGCCAATCGCCTGGGTTGTAGGCGGTTGAGCTGAGGATTGTATTCATTTTGTGAATTAATAAAATATTATTTTTGGCCACTCATCACATATTGAATTTCCCTAAAAATGAACTCTTTCCCAGTGATGAAGTCCTTAGGGCTACACTGACTTCGATACAGAGAGGATGTATCGACTGGTCCTTAAACCTTGTTCACAGCCAAAGGATATATTGTACTGGACGGCAATATATCAAGTATAGGTTGTTGCAGTTCACATCATTTGGTTGTCCCCTTGACCAAATGAGTGTGGTGACACTGATGTGATCTGCAAGTGGGATATATGATATCTCATTGAACGTAACTCCGTGAAACCCCTTTCTGCCAAAGGGATACTCATGATTGGATATGGGTATATGTGTCCCTCTGACCTGAGGTCATCACGGTTGCTTGCAAGCAACTCCCTGTGCTTTGGTACCGGACTACCCGGATTTTTAATCCGGTGACGGAAGGTTTCTGGGTACAGGCAAGTACTTGTGAAGCAGTGATGGTCCAAGATGGAATTGACATGTCTGAATTGTTTGGATTGAATGTCTCGCTGTATCTCAATTTAGCAAATCCTCAGCGGGGGTAGCCCAAGTGAAGAGTCACTGGGCTTGCAAGATTGAGACACGTTGTCGACTGACTCAGTCTGGGTTGGCAGCCCAATATCAGTCGTCCTGAGCATTAGAGGTCAAAGGGATGAATTATACAGTAACCATATGCCAGAGGTTTGATAGTATGCTCCCACATCTTCGACCTATCCGGATGCGAGGACCCATTGCTAGATGGTCTCTTGTGCTGGTACTGGAATCGTTCCAGTGCTACCGTTTAGGTTCGAACCTATGAGGTCACATGCCATAGAGGATAACTCTCTGATCCGGATACCGAGTACGATTGGGAATCGCTTCGGTTTTATGGATACGGTATTTTTTGAGAACTCTTTTCTCGGTCTTGCCCTTGTTTGGGTCAACCGAAAATTGTTCCGGGCTGACCAGGCTTGCGCCAGGATTTTTCTGAATCAGTTTTGAACTGATTCGGAGCTAAATTCGGCCTTCAATTGGTTGTGAACCAATTGAACTAAATTTTGGGCTTGAACCGGTTCAATTTGTTTGAACCATTGGGTTTAATGGGATTTGTTTGAACCATTGGTTTTAATAGGATTGAACCAGATTTTTTGAACCATTGTCTTTTTCCTTTTGACCGGTTTGCACGGTCTTCTTTACGCTGGGCGTTTTCATGGCCGTGGAAGCCATTCGGCGTCCCTTTATCTCCCTCCACCGATTACCCTTAAACCCATTTATTTAGTCCTAATGGCTGGTTTAATGTTGGTTAAGCCACTGAAGTCTTTTGGCCTCCCAGCGGTTTTAGTTTTCTCCCTTGCTGCTGCTCCTTTTAAATTTGCTGCGTCCCCTGGTTCAAAAAGGCCGAGAAACGTCACCGTGTGAGAAGAAAATAGGCTGTGAGAATTCCTTTTGCTGGCAGAATATTCCTTCCCTTTCCACCGGTGTAGTTGAGGGCTGTTTTTTGGTGAGTGAAAGGAAGAGAGAAAGCTCCTTAATCCCTGTTTTCTGGTGCTCAAATTTGGAGGAAGACGAACTCTGTTTTGCTGAAAAACAGGTTCTGAAATTTTGCTCTTCCTTCCCACCGTTTCATGTCTTCCGGTGACTAGCATCGACCGAGAGATGGATCAGAGCTAGCCCCCGGCGTGTTCCCCCTCTTGAGAGTGTTTAACCGAGCACTTGGAAGCCGGATCGACCTCCTTGCAGCTGTCCTTTTCTGCTCTATTTTTGGTTGCAGGTTTTTCAGATTGCTGAGTTTCTGGTGCTGATTTTGGCTGAAAGGAAGGGGATCAAAACCATTGGATCATCTTCTCCCCTTTGAAGGAAGATCAACAAACTTGTTCCCTAACTCTTGGTGCTGGAAGAGAGATCCATACATTGGCGAAAATTCCTCTGTTCTGCAGTAGTTTTTGGTGGAAAGAACAGCAATCTGTCAACGTGCTAAAAGTGGAGGACAACAGGAATAATTTTATTCCTGTTATCCCTACTATTCCAGGATTATACCAGATTTATTCCCGGCAGGAATAAGGTATGGGTTTTGTTTTTAATTTCATGCATGCATAGATCTATGGATTTAAAATATTTTATAAACATTACATGCCCATGTTATAACATGTTTTAGTCTGTACATGCTTCCTGATTGTGTTAGATCCTGCATGGAGCATGTTTTCGCTGTGCATTTTAAAATTACTTTAAAATACTTATCTGCTCCCTGTTGTTGCATGCTTAGGGTAGGCACCTGCAAACGTACCATTAAACTTTCATGAGGAGCCTCTGTCTGATCCTGGTGCCCACACAAGTTCTCGTAGGATGGAAGGAACTCGACCCTGTCAAGTAAGGGTTGATTTGGCTTTGATATTTCTTCAGAAGGTCGGGGTCAAGGTGCTGCAGCCCTCTCGGATAATCCATGAATTATTGGACTCCGGTCGGCCTTGCCATCGGACCAAGTAATGCTGATAGCCTTTGCCCTGGTTGGTGATAGCTTGATCATCCAGGACATGCTCGATCTACTCTCCTCTCTCAGGTAAAATTGGAGGTGGACACTCTGGGTCTGGTTTGCTTTCAAATGAAAGGTTAGGCCCAAATGGCTTGCTGGGTATGTTTGCTGGTTCCCTATACTCGACTAAGTCCAACATATTGAAAGTCGAGCTAATGGCATAATCCGGGGGTAGCTCAAGCACGTAGGCATTAGGGCCAACTCTCTTTATCACTCTAAAAGGGCCATCTCTACAAGCATGAAGTTTCTTAATGGTCCCTGGTGGAAACCATTTAGGCCTAAGACTAATCATTACAGAATCCTCTTTTTCAAATTCTTTTACTTCCTTTCGGGAATCAACCCAAATTATTTCAAAATTAGTGCTTAATGCAGAACTCTAACATGATGTAAAGTGCAGACTCAACTATGCATTCCTATTGAGAGAAGTTTTATTGGACTCCTAGGGCCTAAACCTAATAGACTATAGATTCTCAAGGTTTGACCCTAGTTTGGCAAGCGCATGAAAATTTACAATGGATTCCAAGCAAATGCCATAAGGTCTTCCAAAAGTAGGTCGCAAACCTAACATACTCAAAGAACTAGTGCAATTGAATGACCTCAATACAGTGTGATTTGAAAGTTTGGGGAACATTGGAAGACTTAGTATATGATAGGAAATAGGAATCAGAGTCTTGGGACAATCTATTGGAAGCATGAAACAGACCTTGGTTACTCGAGATGAACTTAAGATTTGAACATTGATCTATGGGTGTCATATGGTCCACTTGTTTCTGTAGTTCTTGGGTGATGATGGAAGATGCATGCAGGAAAATAGAAACTAAATTTTTAGAATTTTTTTAGAGTTTTAATTTGCAGACTAAAGTTCCCAAAATCAAGTAAAGAATAACTAGGAAACTAGTAATGAAAGAAACTAGCATACCAGCATAAGACTCATGGAAAAAACTAAAAGATAGGACCTCGAAGATTTAAAAACTCTTGATTAGGATAGCATACCTTTATCAAATCAGAAATTAGGAGGGGGAAGTATTTTACCAATTATCGAATTCAAAGAACTATTCAAAGCCAGGGTCGCACAGCACTCGAGATTGGCGCCTGGAAGATAAGCCTTCGGTTCCTCGATTTGGGTAGCTATCCGGGATCAGTCCTAGAGGCAAAGAGGGCCTCCCTCCTCTTTGGAGATGAATACCATGGAGATCCTACAAGCATCAGTGGATTAGTTAGAGAACAAATAAAAAGTGGAATTATGGAACTTGGGTTAGAAAGGAAGAGATTAGGGTTTTGGATGTGGCTGGCTTGAATGTGGAAGAAGGATGCTCCTTATTTTAGGTCAGCTAGGGAACTTGCTGATGGCATGTTGGGGCTTGGATGAAGATCACCTGGGATGGCTAGGGCTTGGTAGGATTAGGGCACACAACTCCAAACACTCACTTCACACAAAGTAGAACACAAGAGCAATCTCAAATAAAATTCACCAGAGTTTTGATATCAAGAATAAAGATTACTTACAATAGGTGGAGAGGTGGGGTATTTATAAATGTTCCCCAAGTCCTCTCCTAGTTTGGATAGGAATACAAAGTAGAGAGGGAAAGGGATTACATGTTTATTAAAATTGGGGAGAATACACTTTGAATGAAACTAGTTCTCCTAATTCTACTTGGATTTCCTTCCTCCTTTGAATTGGTCAAAGAGCTTGGGCACCTACATGTATTGGGCTTGGGCATGTGGGCTTCATGGGTAGCAAGGGGGTGTCTTTCTTTTGGCCTTAATGCATGGGCTTTGGGCCTTGGAAACTGGGATGCCCTGGTATCAGCATATTCCTTGGAATCATGGTTCTGGGGCTCATGGGCTTGACTCTTGAGCTTGAAATCTCTTGGCCTGGGTGCTAGCATATTCCTGGAATTATGAGGTGCCCTGATTTGGGAATATTCTCTTGCATTTGGAAGGTATCAAGGCATCTGGAGGGCATCTGGACATCTGGAAGGAATCATGGACCTTAGGGTGGCAAACAAGGTCTAATTGGTTAATGTGAAGGTCTCTGGCTCCTGGATGAGGCCTGGTGGAACTCCATAACAGGGAATCCTCTCCTCTTGTACAAAAATTGAACTGGTACTAGACTACCACTGAAGTACAAGACTCAATGACTGGACTAGGATTGAGACAAATCAACTACTCTCAACTTATTACAGGTCTCAATCTTACTTGATTACAGAATTGTGACACATGACTAAGGCTCTAAACCCTAATCAGTAAACCATATGGGATCTAATCATCTGTTTTAGATCCTTGTGCCCCCACCAATTCTCTCGGGGTGGGAGGAATTCGATCCTGTCAAGTAAGGGTTAATGTGGCTCTGATATAGCTCGAGAAGGTTTGGGTTGAGGCACTGCAGATCCTCATGGATGATCCATGAATGCTCAGATTCCAGCCAACCTTGCCAACGGACCAAATACCAATGATATCCTATGTTTTGGGTACTGATGGCTTGGTCATCCAAGATGCGCTCAATCCTTTCCTCACTATCAGGCATATTTGGAAGTGGATTCTCTAGGGTGGGTTCACTCTCAAGGGAAGGAATTGGTTCAAAATGCTCACTAGGTATCGCTGCTGGCTTCCGATACTTCATAATGTCTGAAATGCTGAAGTGGAGCCAATACCTAATTTGGGTGGCAACTGAGCACATAGGCATCGGATCCAACTCTCTTTAGTATTTTGAACGGTCTAGCTACATGAGCATGAAATTTCTTTATGATCATAAAATCTCCTATAGAAAATTCCTTAACTCTCTTTCAGGAATTAGCCAAGTTCTTATATGTTTCATTACTTAGATTAATCTTTGGCTAAGTTCCAGATGTAGATGCAAATATGTTGCACACATGCAAACTCCTAACAGATGATGCAGGGGACTCATACTAACACCTAATGACATGCAGACAAAATACCTAATATGGGCAAATAGCTCATGCTAACACTTATTGATATGCAAATTTTATTAAACCCTACACTACAATTATGGGTTTAACCATTTGTCAAGTGGGTGACATGCAGATGAGAATGGTGCATGGACTCCTACTAAGTGCCATAGGATCCTCCAAAAGTAAGATGCAAATATGACATGCTCAATGAATGCAAGCATTATACTTACCTTTATAAAATGTAGATGAACGGTTAAAGAATCATAAGAAAATCCAAGAAAAGAAAGAAAATACGAGGTGGATTCTGGGTTAGTCTGGTAAGGTAGAAAGTATGAAAAGGGGTTGGAATTGATCAGAGATAGACTAGGAGACAAGAAGGTGTTTCAGGGATGAGTCCTATACTAATGAGGTTAACCTTATGGGGTTGAGGCATATCTAAAGGGTCTGCATAATGGAAGAAAGGGTCATTGATTTCAGGGAAGAGATCAAGTGGAGTCAAAGAGGTGACTTCATCCTAAGGGTATTGATTTAAAGAGATCAAGTCATTAATAAATTCATATGTCTCACAAACTAAAGGACTGGGCTCTATAGTTGGGCTTTCTTTTAGTGGCTTTTCATGTAAGGTTCTGATAGTAGTATTTAGGTTCTCTTCCTCTAGCTGGTCTTCCACTACAGGTTTAGCTTGGGTGTGGTCAGGTTCAACTAATGTTGGGTTGTCTTCTACCTAGTCCAACCTATTGGTTGCTTGGTTATTTGTTTGGTTCATTTGGTTGACCTGGGTGATAATTGGGCACAGGATTGGTTAAACTTATGGTTCATCTAGGCAAACTGATTAGCCATGGCTTTTATAAAAGCTTCAAAATTGAAGTCCATGGTTGAACTGGGTTGGTTGTACTGGATTTCTGAGTCAACTAACTCCTGGTTGATTTCTATCTGGGTTTCTACTAGGTCAACTAATTCTGGATTGGCTTCTAACTCTAGGTCGCCTATAGGTATCTCTTCTTCTAAATCTTCAATAGACTCATCATCTTCATACTCCTCTACCAGATTTGGGTCAGCCTCATATATCTCTTCTTCTAGGTCATCCTAGTGAACCAATTGGGTGGTAAGAGGGGTTTGGCTAATAGAAAATTGACTAGGATCTGGGATAACAAGGGTGGGTAAACTAAGGGTTATGGATTCATAGGTTATGGGTTTATAGGTTAATGGCTCAAAGGTTTTGGGTTCAGTTCTATGGATCTAGGGTTTAGGAGGGTTACTCTTGTTGGACTTAGTTTGACTAAACGTGAGTTCCCTCTGATTTGACTCGAATTCCAAGGCTATGTCATAGGTTTTATCTAGGTCTCGAAATTGCCTTCGAAATAATTCACCCAGGATATCTCTACGTAGACCAGCTCGAAACCTAGATATGATTTGAGACTCATGTTCAACTGTGTAACATGTCCCATAAAACTCATTAAATTGGTCAATGTATTCAGACATAGTTTTATTACCCTGACTCAGTTCCCACCATTGTCTTAAAAGTTTGCGATCATTGGATATAGAGTAATAGGATCTTGAGTCATAGGATCTACATAGGATTGGGATTGAGTACATCTAGGTGCATAGGTCCTGGGTTCATAAGATCTGGGTTCTTGGTATGGGTCATGGTATTGGGTTCCTATTCTAGTGGTCATGCAAACAAACAATCAATAAAGGTGGGATGGTGCAGCCAAGCATGCAAAAGGGTTAGTACAATCTAGGGTTTGCTAGACCTAGAGTGAAAACTGAGTGAGTCTACTCAACTTATACCCAACTCAACAACTAATCCTTATTCTTGCCAAGTATGGGTGAGAGTGTGGTTGGCCACCCTACTTTCGTAAGGACCCAATTAAAAACCACAACACCACTTAGGTCATTTGACTCTGGACCCCCAGTCTTAGACACCAGATTCCAGTAATAGTTGGTGAATTGAATGCACTAGTTGGCTCACACAATTTGGACCCGACCTGTTGATGTCACCTAGCCCACTAAAGCAAATTAAGTTTAATTAATTTTAATTAAGGTTTGGGTAAGAATGCAAGGATGTTGTTTTGGGCCCAGGACAGGTTATGACCTCCTGCCCTGATCTGAGATAGTGAAAGTGCCCTTAAGATTAGTTTAATACAAATGATGACATTCGATGGTTCTGATGTAATCTACTAACAATCAGAAAAATAAAATATTTTTGGGTGTTTTACAAGATAGCAATTTAGGTTTAAGTTGATTAGGCTAGCAATCAAAATTGGGCTTGGGATTGAGGAGTTTGGAAGTTAATTAGGTTTGGTTTGAACAGGTATGTAGAATAGAAATTTAGGGTTTGGTTCACTGCAAAACTTGAAATAGTTTTAGATGGAAAAAAAATTCATAAAAAATTAAGGAAATAGGACTAATAATTTTGATGACTCCTACCAAATTTCATGCAATGAAAAATTTGGATGATGTTGAAAAACATAGAGTTATTAGACTGTATGCAGAAAGTTCAGGATTTTAGTTAGGGTTTCTAGCATGCCGAATTTAATAACCATTTGTTTTCTTTAAAAATAATTAAAAATCATTATAATTATCAAGACTAATCAAAGAACATGTCATGCAAATTTCAACAAAATCTAAGACCCCTAAGATGATTAACAAGACCAAATCTCAAACACCTACTGCAGTTGACAGGATGCTAAAAAAATAAAAATGCATATTTTTGTGTTTTTGGTGAAGATGCAAGCTATCCTAAACTAGATATAATACCAAACTTATGAGGGACAATCGTAAGACAATATGCATGTAGAAAAATAAAAACTAAATTTTTATAATTTTTTTAGGGATTTAATTTCTAGACTAAAGTTCCCGAAATTAAGTAAATAATAACTAGGTAACTAGTAATGAAAGAAACTAGCATACCTGCATAAGACTCATGCAAAATAATAAAAGATAGGACCTCGAAGATTGAGAAACCCTCGATTAGGATAGCACACCTTCATCAAATCAGAAATTAGGAGGGGAAATGATTTTACCAAGCACCGATTCGAAGAACTATTCGAAGCCGGGGTCGCACAGCACTCGAGATTGGCACCTAGAAGATAATCCTTCGGTTTCTTGGTTTGGGCAGCTATCTGGGATCAGTCCTGGAGGCAAAGAGGGCCTCCTCTTCAGAGGTGAATACTATGAGGATCCTGCAAGCATTGGAGGATTAGTTAGAGGACAAATAAAAAGTGGAATTATGGAATTAGGGTTAGAAAGGAAGAGATTAGGGTTTTGGAAGTGGCTGGCTTGAAGGTGGAAGAAGGAGGCTCCTTGTTTGAGGTCAACTAGGGCACCTTCTGATGGCATGTTGGGGCTTGGATGAAGATCACTTGGGATGGCTAGGGCATGGTAGGATTGGGCACACAACTCCAAACACTCACTTCACACAAAGTAGAACACAAGAGCAATCTCAAATAAAATTCACTAGAGTTTTGATATCATGAATAAAGATTACTTACAAGAGGGCGAGGGGTGGTGTATTTATAGATGTTTCCCAAGTCCTCTCCTAGCTAGGATAGAAATACAAAGTAGAGAGGGAAAGGGATTACATGTTTGATTAAGATTGGGAGAATATACTTTGAATGAAACTAGTTCTCCTTATTTTACTTGGATTTCATTCCTCCTTTGAATTGGTCAAAGGCTTGGACTTGGTCAAAGGGCTTGGATGCCTACATGTATTAGTCTTGGGTGTGTGGGCTTCATGGGCAGCAAGGGGGCATCCTCCTTTGGTCCTTGATGCATGGGCTTTGGGTCCTGGAAACTGGGATGCCCTGGTATCAGCATATCCCGTGGAATCTTGGTTCTGGGGCTCATGGGCATGACTCATGGGCTTGGAATCTCTTGGCTTGAGTGCTGGCATATTCTTGGAATTATGAGGTGCCCTGATCTAGAAATATTCTCTGGCATCTGGAAGGTATCAAGGCATCTGGAAGGCATCTGGGTATCTAGAAGGAATCTTGGACCCTGGGGTGGCAAACAAGGTCCAATTGGCTGATGTGAAGGCCTCTAGCTCATGGATGAGGCTTAGTGGAACTCCAAAATAGGGAATCCTCTCCTCTTGTACAAAAATTGAACTGGTACTAGACTAGCACTGAAGTACAGGACTCAATGACTGGACTAGGATTGAGATAAATCAACTAGCCTCAACTTATTACAAAACTCAATCTTACTTGATTACAAAATTATGACACAAGACTAAGGCTATAAACCCTAATTAGCAAACCATATGGGACCCAGTAATCTGTGTCTGATCAGGTGCCCTCACCATTGGGGCTCGGTGGGGTTCACTTCATTATGAGGAAGGTTTGATAATAAGGATCCTGGGACCAAGCTTAAAGCATGCTGGATATCCCTAAGGGTGGTAGTTGATTAGGTAACTCATCAGAAACACATCCTCAAATACTTCCAAAGCCTCAACTACTTCTTGAGGGTATTCTCTTTGGGTTGGCTCTTGGGCCTCTTTAGTGGCAAGGGTTCCCTTAGTAATCTCCTTCTCTAACTCCTTAGCCTTGATCAGGTTAACTCCTGGCTCCCTTTCCTTTAGGTTACTAGATCCTCTTTTAACCTGGTCGATGAACTCCTAATTGGGTCTTCTTGGGTGAATCTCTTGGGCTAGGTTAGGGTGTGGGACTCTTCTGGGCTCAGCCTCTAAGGAGGGATCATGTTGAGGGAATCTCTTAGGGTGGGGAGGTGATTCAAACTCTGGTTCAGTGTGAGGCTCCCGGGTCCTCTCTAGGGTTTCAAGCCTTGTTTCAAATCTATCAACTCTTTGGATCAACTTGGCAAGCTACTCAATAATGAGCATAAGTTGATTCTTGAGGTTGTTCTCCATGGGTTCACCTGACTGAAAGTGGTGTGGGTGATACAGGACTCCTGACCTAGTCGACATGTGACACATAAAGAACGGTGCTACGGTTTTGCTAGACCTAGGAGTTCAAACAGAATGGGTTAACTTAGTTGACACATAGAACAACAACTAGCCTTTTAACCGGCCAAGTAAGAGGTGGGAGTGTGGGAGGCCCCCCTTGCTTTCACAAGGACCTAATTAAGGAACCACAACACCTCTTAGGTCATTTGATGCTAAACCTCTTGCCTTAGACACCAGCTTCCCGGTACTAATTGAAGGGTTGCATGTACTAGCTTCCCCATAATGGTTAAACCCAACTCGTTAATGTCCCTAAGCTATTAGGTTGTTACTAGATTTTAAGTTAGGCTTAGGTGCAAAATGCAAGTTGGTGGTTTTCGGGCCAAGGAAAGGTAATGACCTCTTTCAATTATCTTGTGATATTGCCGCCCTTAAGTCGATTTTGTAGATGATGACATACACATGACCTAATGAAATGTATTTAAGTTCCTTTTTTTGTGTTTTAATGTTTATTAGAAAAAATATAAGATGCTGAAATTAAATAATATGAACCAAAAGTGCAAAATTAAACTATATAGAAATGAAAGTATGATGAAATGCGCTTGCTAGAATTTCAGAGTAGATTTATTCTCAGGGAGTATTTAGGAATGTAGAATATCTACAGACTGAAATAAAATCTAAGAAAATTCTGAAAAATACTAAAGATTATGTTGAATCCATCAAAATAAAAATAAAAAAAATCGGAGATCTCTATAAGTAGAAACAACTAAAATAGCAGACTATATACTGGGTTAGAAAAATGCAAAAATTTTAAAGATGTTGAAATCTAATAATGCAAAACTTTTCTTTAGGATCTAAAATCTATCTCCTAGTTTTCTCCTTCAAGGATCAATCACATCGGCATCCCTACATGCCATAGGATATCCCCTTTGAATGGGATTTGAGGGTCTTGTAGCCCTACTTTTTTCTATGACCGGACGGTCATGGTGAAGCACCCGATCCTGTACTTAAAGAGAACTAAGTCCTAACCATGCTCTGATACAAGGAATTGATGCGGGATGAAGCTCTGATACCAGAAATGATGTAGGACTACTATGCTAAGATGTTCTGTTGTTTTAAGTTTTTAATAGGTTTACTGATTCCCAAAAGTCAAGTGGAGAATAGAACTAGTGATACTATAAGAACAAGAAGTTTCTAGCATGCAAAGATAGTCCCTAAACAAAGATAATGAGAGGACCCCAGGATTGAGAAACCCCGTAGGACTTAGCTCTAGATCAATACCTACTTAGGAGATTAGGGGTGCAATCCATGAAGACTTTGATGTGCCTGTTGTCGAGTTAACTCACTTTCGCGGATGTGGCCTGGAGGATCAAGACTTCAACCCTGCATGATGGGCGACCCGAAACCCATCTCAATTTTCTTTTAATTTTCTAGTTTTTCTCCCTTTTTACCTTATCCCAGCTATTCCCTGTTATTCCCACTATCCATATTTTATTCCAGGTTTATCCCAATGTTATCCCGGCTTATTTCATCGTCAACCTTCATCCACCCGTAAAGTCTCTGTTCTTTTTTTTTTTTCTAAAACCTAGCCGCCACCCCTTTCCCCCCCATCTGGACTGCCCGACCCTCGACTACCCCCCCAGCTAGCCACCGATCTCCCGCTCCCGTCGAAAAATTGGTGTCTGCCACCCACGCCGTGGGAAGACGAACGGACGTTGTGGGAAGATGAACGGCCGCCCACGGCCGCCACCGCCCCACCTTCCCATCGTCTACCGCCTCACGCCGTCACGCCGTCCAGCAGTCCGCCGGTGCTCTCGCTGGCACCTTGGACCCCACGCCCGTGGGAAGTTAACGGACACCATGGGAAGACGAACGGCCGCCCATGGCTGCCGTCCGCCACTGTCCTGCTGCATCGCCGTCCGTCACCTCCCACCGTCCACCACCCACTGCCTGGCCGACCGTCGGAGATCTGGCCCCCTATTGCTCGGCTGTGAAGAAACTCTTGCATGGTTCTCAAAGCAGACCTAAGAAGAGCTGTTCTGCACGATTTTTGGAGCAGCGCGATTTCAGAGCGGAGGGGGATTTCAAAATTCAAATAAAAGGGATTTATTTGGTATTTTTTCATGAATGTAAGTTGGGTTTAAAAAAGAGAAATTTGGGAATTTTGATTTTTGAATTTGAATTCAAAATCAAGGGAGGATATCAAGGGATTTTATTTTGAATTTCAAAGGGATATGGGGATCTATAAATACCCATACTCCTCTTATAATAAAGTTAGTTGATGAAATGAATTTTTGAGGGTTTTTCCACTTGTTTGTGGTTCTAGGCTGAGGCCCATTTGCCTTCGTCCTTCGAGATGTCGAGGAGTGTGAGGCCCCATTGCCTTCGCTCCAGCGAGAGCATCGAGAAGAGTGAAGCCGCTCCAAGCTATTAGCGCCGCCGTGCATGATGGCAGGGTGTTATCTCCAAGTCATCAGCGCTGCCGTGCATGATGGTAGGATGTGATCCCAAATAAGGTCTTCGCTGCCAAACAACTGACGTGGGGCTTGAAGCCCTACGTACCCTTTTCCCCCTCCATCTATTTGTTTCCCATCAGATCTAGATCCTAGGTTCGAGTTTCATTCCCGTTTCCCCTCCATCCCCATCCTTCCTTCGCCATCTCCACCAAGAAAAGTGAAAACCAAAAGAGTCCAGCCGTTTTAGGATTTTTGTTTTAGGGGTCATTTTATCCTAGTCTCGGGAGGCTTCTTAGCCCTCCCACGATCCTTGGTTTGCTTTAGGTCTTTCCCATTTTCGAATAATCCAAGGTTTCTTCGGGACCCCGTCCTGCATCAAATTGGTATCAGAGCATGGTTAGGACTTAGTGCTTCTTAAGTACCTGGATTAGGTGCTTCACCAGGCCATCCAGTCTTAGGAGAAAAGTAGGGTTTCAAGACCCTCTCCTCCCATTCCACGGGAATCTCCTAAGGCATGTAGGGGTGCCATTGTGATAGGCCTTTGAAGGGGAATATAAGGAGAAAAGTTTTTTTTTTAAAAAAAAAGAACAGAGACTTTACGGGTTGATGAAGGTTGAAGATGAAATAAGCTGGGATAACACGAGGATAAACCTGGAATAAAATAAGGATAGTGGGAATAACAGGTAATAGCTGCGATAAGGTAAAAAGAGAAAAAAACTAGAAAATTAAATGAAAATCCAGATGGGTTTTGGGTCCCCCATCATTCTCCTGCAGCGTGAAGAAAAAAAAAGAATAGAGACTTTACGGGTTGATGAAGGTTGAAGATGAAATAAGCCGGGATAACATGGGGATAAACTTGGAATAAAATAAGGATAGTGGGAATAATAGGGAATAGCTGGGATAAGGTAAAAAGAGAAAAAAAACTAGAAAATTAAAAGAAAACCCATATGGGTTTTGGGTCCCCCATCATTCTCCTACAGCGCGAAGAACTCGACTCCGTCGAGTTTGAGGATGAAGCAAATCCTGCCATCATGCACGGCAGCGCTGATGACTTGGAGATCACACCCCGCCATCATGCACGACGGCACTGATAGCTTGGAGCAGCTTAACGCTCCTCGACGCTCTCGCTGGAGCGAAGGCAATGGGGCCTCACACCCCTCGACGTCCCGAAGGACGAAGGCAAACGGTCCTCAACCCAGAACCACAAATAAGTGGAAAAACCCTAAAAAATTCATTTCATCAACTAACTTTATTACAAGAGAAGCATGGGAATTTATAGATCCCCATATCCCTTTGAAATTCAAAATAAAATCCCTTGAAATCCTCCCTTGATTTTGAATTCAAATTCAAAAATCAAAATACCCAAAATTCCTTTTTTTAAACCCAACTTACATTTATGAAAAAATACCAAATAAATCCCTTTTACTTGAATTTTGAAATCCCCATCTACTCTGAAATTCATGTCGTTCCAAAAATCATGCAGAACAACTCTTCTTAGGTCCGCTTTGAAAATCGTGCAGGAGTTTCTTCACAACCAAGCAACAGGGGGGGCTGGATCTCCAATGGCCGACCGGGCTGCAAGTGGTAGACAGCGAATAGCGGGACGGTGGGGCAACGAAAGGCGGCGGATGGCGGGACGGCGGGGCGGCAGGCCGGCGGCGGACGGCGGCCATGGGCGGCTGTTCGTCTTCCTATGGTGTCCGTTAACTTCCCACGGGCATGGGGCCCCAGGCCCCAGCGAGAGCACCGATGGATGGCGGGAGGGCATGGTGGTGGGAGACGGCGGACGGCGGGACGGCGGGATGGTGGGGCGGCGGCAACCGTGGGCGGCCGTTCATCTTCCCACGGTGTCCATTCGTCTTCCCACGGTGTGGGCGGCGGACGCTGGTTTCCGGCGAGAGCGGGAGATCGATGACCGACTGGGGGGGCGGCCGGGGGTCGGGCAGTCCAGATGCGGGGGAAGGGGGTGGCGGCCGGGGGTCTGGCAGTCCAGATGCAGGGGAAGGGGGGTGGCGGTTGGGTTTTAGCAACAAAAAAAAAAAGGAACAGAGACTTTACGGGTTAATGAAGGTTGAAGATGAAATAAGCCGGGATAGCATGTGGATAAACTTGGAATAAAATAAGGATAGTGGGAATAACAGGGAATAGCTGGGATAAGGTAAAAAGAGAAAAAAACTAGAAAATTAAAAGAAAACATAGATGGGTTTCGGGTCCCCCATCACTGCGGATTCGCTGGTCTTTTGTCCGATGGTCACGAGGGCGAGGAAGACAGACTCCATTATCCGTGGCACTTGGAGGACCAGCGAGCACCCAAGGGAAGGGTTAGAAAACATCAAGATGAAGGAATAAGCAAGTAAGAAGGGATGGAAAAGAGTTAAGAATGGTGGTTGAGGAGGCACTTCTTGCTAGGCATCCAGGTGGAGTTTCCAAGGGTGTCTAGCTTGAACATTGGTGGGTGGCTTGCGAAGGAGAAAGGGAACTTAGGGCCTCTCACCCCTCAATGTCCCGAAGGACAAAGGCACTCTCTCACAGAGTTCCTAGTCTAAGAAGATAAGGGCTATAATGAAGTAGAAACTTCTCAAAAGTTTCATTCATCAAAAACTAGTTTTGTACAAGAGGAGTAGGGCCCTTTATATAGGCTCCTAAGTCCTATTTAAAATTCAAATAAAATGTCTACAAGTCTTCATCTTGGCCACCTAAAAATTAGAATTTTTGACCCTTGAAATCCTACTTTGGTTGGCCTTGATTTGGTGGAAAACTTGATTCGGGGAGGGAAGAGAGGAGGTTGTCCCCATTAAAATTTGAACTCCTTTCATGAGTCTTGGCTGACCATGGCTCTTTGGGAAGAAGGCTTGATGTGGGGGAGGTTCTCTTCAAGGATCAAGGGATGCTCTATTCTTTCTTTGGTCGGTCAAGATTCTTTGGAGAAAGGCTTGATATGGGGGCATGAAAGGCTTGATATGGGGGCATGAAGAAAGGATCTTGTCTTCAAGAATCATGGGATGTTTCATTGACTTGATGAACCTTCCTTGACCGACCATGCTTTTTTGGAAAAGAGCTGGATGTGGGGATGGGATGGGGAGGGTGTTGGCTTGGACCAAGGGGAGAATAAATGGGGTGTCCAACATGCATTGACTTTGAAGTCCTCCATTTTTTCTTCGCTACCCAAGTGTCTTGGTGATGTGGCGCATCGTTCCGCCAAGTGGCACCGGTGAGGTGGCATGCCAAGAGTTGAGGTGGCGTTCTATCATGGCATGGAGACGATTGTTTGATCCATTAACAACTGGGCTTGACTCAAATGTCCACTCCATCTTCGGACAAGCTTGAGCCCAATCTTCAAGTAGACTTAGGCTTGGACCAATATAGCTAAATACAGGATCCAATGACCTAATTTGACCAAATTGGACAATGTACACGACCAAAACAAAAACTAAGACTAAATACATGACTCCAAGGTAAAATTCTCAGACTTGAAGCCTTATTACTTGATCCAAAAAATGAAACCCTAATCAGAGATCCACAGAGGGTTGAGGAGTCTCTATCTGATCTTGGTGCCCACACCAGAGTGGAAAAGTTAAAGCAGCCCAAGAAGATTTCATCCTAGCCCAAGCCCATGGAGAAAAGTCAAAGCTTTCAAGTTCTACAAGGAGTCCAATGTCCAAGTCCTACTAGAACATAGGCCTCCTAATTTCAATCAAACTTTGTACTCCTAATTTTAGTTAAACCTTGTACTCCTTGTCCCATACAAACTTGTAATCCAATTTTGATAGGGAAAGGGTCCTGGGTGAATCTATAAATACCCCACCCCTCTCCTTCTTGAAAAATAATCTCTTATTCATGAAATAAACTCTAGTAAATTTTTCTTGTGACAATTTGTGTTCTTTGGAAGTGTGTGTAAGACTTGTTCTTTCTTCTTCTTACTAAACCCTAGCCATTATCCATCCAAGCAAGAGCCCTAAGATGTCCACCATCAGCCCTCCCCAAGATCCAGATGCCCAAAAGCTTCCTCCAAGGCCGCCAACCCCCTACAACTCCATCGTCCAATCATCTTTCAACCCGATCTCCAGTTTTTTAATTTTCCCTTCTTGTTCGCCTTTAACTTTTGACATTTGTAGGATCTCTCCAGTGCTATGCCATCTAGATGAATTCTTCTTTGCCCCTAAACCAATCTGATAAAAAGTCAATGGATTTGTAAGAAAGTGACCGGGACATCCAGACGCCGATCTAAGTGGAGCGATCTCTTCTACAGCAATGAGAAATCATTGCTTGGTATGTTAAACCTAATTCCCATCTCACTTTTTCTGATTTTCTGAAGTTGAACATGCTCCTAATAGGCCTTCTTAGTCCTAGGATCTTGATTTTTTATTCCTTTTTATTGATATAGAATGTGGGTAGGATGCTAATTGATATAGGATAACCCTAACCTAATTTAGGCTAGTTTCAGTAATCAAAATCATACAAAAAAATCCAAAGATATTTGCTTACCTTAATCTAATTTGTTTCATGTTCATCACTTGCGTATCATCCCACACCATATTAAAATCCCATCCCTCATTAATTTTGGTATCAAAGCACAGTTTAGGGCATGTTCGTGCATCCTAGTTTAGATTTCTACATCCTGAAATCTGCATAACCCCTCAAAATATAGGATTGTTTCCCCCATCAAAAATTTTAGATTTTTTTTCTGATTTTCACAATGAATATCCTATATTTTCTTGTTATTTTTTTGGAATTCTTCAAGACTAAAAATACACAAAAAAATAATAAAAATAAAATCCTAACAAAAATTGGCATCCTGTCATCTGCATTAGGGGTCCAAGTTTAGATCTATTTTATTAACCAAGGAATTTTATTTTTGTTTGAAATTTGCATCAAGTCATCTATGTGGAGGACTCTATTTTACTGATATTTTTCATAGATTTTACAGAACCAAAAATTACAATAAATTTGGCAACCTAGAAACACTAATTAGAATTCTATGTTTTCTGCACCCAGTTAGAAACCCTAGGTTTTGCATCATCATACTATTTTATTTTTGCATAAAATTTGGTAGGAAGCATCCTCACACGTCATTCTCTTATTTATAATTTTTTTGGATTTTTCTGCATTTAAATCTATTCTAACTTCTGCATCAAAAGAAATCCTAATATTGGTTTCTGTGACTTCTGCATACTTGACTTAATCCAACCTAATCAACTACCAAACCCCTCCTAGCTCATGCCAAATTTTGTTTGATAACTTAACCAACTTAAATTTAATTTGCCACCTCATAAAAAGACAAAAAAATTTATTTTCTATTTTGTTTTTAGACTGCATCAGGATTATCGATTGTGCATCATATCATTAAACTAATCTTAAGGGTACTCTCTCTATCTCAGATCAGGGCAGAAGGTCATTACTTGTCCTAGGGCCAAAACAACCACCATCATCAGAACCAAAGTATTAATTAAAATTAATTAGACCAAATTTGCATTAGAGAGCTAGGTGACACCAACAGGTCAGGTCCGAATTGTGTGGATAAACTAGTGCACTCAATATACAACTATTACTTGAAATCGGTGTCTAAGGCTGGGGGTCCAGAGTCAAACAACCTAAGTGGTGTTATGGTTCTTTAATTGGGTCCCTGCGAAAGTAGGGGGTTCTCACACTCCCACCCCATACCTGGCCAGTGGATAGATTAGTTGTTGAGTTGGGTGTATGTTGAGTCGACCCACTCAATTTTGGCTCTAGGTCTAGCAAACCCTAGAACGTACTGATCCTTGCATGCTTGACTGCACCATACCACTTTGAGTGATTGATTGCATGACCACCAGGTCAAGAGTCCAATACAACTAGTCTAAGACCAAAACTAGTTCAACCATGGATCCTAATTCTGAAACTGCCATGAAAGCCATGACTGATCAGTTTGCCTAGATGAACACCCAAACCCAAAACCAGTTTACCCAGATGACCACCCAATCCCAAAATCAGTTTGCCAAATTAACCACCCAGATCAACCAAATGACCCAATTACATACCCAAGCAACCCATAAGATTAGCACCCTTAGATATGAGCTCAGTATTAGTCCACTTCCTCTTAGTTAACCCACCTTTATCCCAGTCATTTGTCAATTTTTTCTTAGCCAACCCCCTCGTACCACCCCATTGGTTTACCAGAATGACCTTGAAGAGGAGATATATAAAGCTGATGTGAGCTTGGTGGATGAGTATGAGGAAGAAAAAGAAGAGATACCTATACATGATCTAGAATTAGTTAACCCTGACCAGACCCAAGTAGAAACCAACTCAGAATTAGTTGACCCTGACCATATCCAAATAGAAGCCAACCCAAAGTTAGCTGACCCTAACCACACCAAAACTGAACCTGTAGTGGGAGTCCAGTTAGAGGAAGAAACCCATGATCCTGCAACGTAACTCTACCCGAGGAGACAATAAAAGAGTGCCCAATTATAGAGTTTAGTCCTAAGATTCAAGAACCCAAAGAATATATTAAGTACATGATCTCTTTAAACCAGTACCCTCAGGATGAAGTCACTCCTTTGTCTCCAATTGATCTCTTCCCCGAGATTAGTGACCTATTCTTCCATAATGCAGACCCTGTAGGTATGCCTCAGCCCCATAAGGTCAACCTTATTAGTCTGGGACTAATCACTGACACCCCTTCCTGTATCCTATTCTATCCAATCAACCCCGAACCCCCTTCTTACTTTCTACCCTACCAGACTAACCCTGAACCCACCTCTTATTTTCTACCCTTTCCAGAAACTTCCAGCATTTCTAGGACCATTAGATTGCATTTTCTTGAGATTAGCATGTTGCATTCATTCATTGAGCATGTCATGTTTGCCTTTTACTTTTGGAGGACCATATGGCATCTGTTAGGAGTGCATGCCAAGTTCTCATCTACATGTCACCCACCTAACCAAGGGATAAAAACACATAGTTGTAGCTTAGGGTTTTGTCAAGTTTACATATCAATTAGTGTTGGCTTGAGTCATTTGCCCGCATTAAGTGTTTTGTCTGCATGTCAATAGGAGTTGTTGTGTGTCATTTGTACTACATGATTAGATATTTGCATGAAGAATTAATCATAAGATTAATGTTATTAATGTTTTTATATAAATATGGTTAAATTCCGAAAAGAGTCTAAGAGTTTGCTGGGAGAATCTTGTAATAATTAGGCTACATACCTATGAGCTGGATCCATCAAAGTGATAAAGAAAGTTGGACCTAGTGCCTGAGTTACCTAATTAGGTATTAAGCTCAACCTTCAATATCTCAGACTTAGTTGAGTATAGGGAGCCAGCAATGATACCCAATGAGCCTATTGAGCTTGACCCTTTCTTTGAAAGCGAATCCAACCCTGAGTGTTCACATCAATTTAGCCTGTCAGAGAAAAGATTGAGTGTATCCTGGATGACCAAGCCATTGGTACCCAGACAAAGGCTTCCATGTCACTTGGTTCATTAGAAGGGTCGACCAAGATCTGACGATTCATGGACCACTCAAGAGGATCCACAATGCCTCAACCCAGACCTGTCAAAGCAATACCTAAGCAAGATTGACCTTCTTACTCGGCAGGATCAGGTTCCTCCCACCCCCGGAGAATTGATGAGGACATCATATCAAACAAAGAATTCAAGCTTCAGTTTGTTCTCTAAGTCATGTGTGGGTCAATTTTTGTTAAGTCCTGTAATCAAGTGAGCTAGTCGGGTTCACTACGTCAGTTGAAGTTCCTTGTTTAGTACATTGAGTCCTGTTACTTGAGTCCATTTATAAGTTATGTTAGTCCAATCAAGAAGTCCACCCAGTTTCAATTCAGTCATATGAGTCCTATAACTTTCATGCTCAAGAAGAGGATTGTTGGACCTGCACTCAAGTCACCGGCCCAACATCTGGGCTCCTTTCATGCCACCCAAGCCCATGGCGCCCTCCATATTTGAAGATATCTATCACCTTAGGGGAATATTCTTTCTTCCAAGCAGCCCAGTCCAGAAGCCCATCAGGAGCTGGTGCCCCTCAGGCCCATTCTTGTAGTTGGCGCCCATCCCAGTCCAGGTCAACCAAGGTTGGTGCCCAAGACCAAGTCCAAGCCCAGCAGGAAGTGGAAAAGTCAAAGCAACCCAAGAGGATTTCATCCCAACCCAAGTCTATGGAGAAAAGTCAAAGCTTCCATGTTCTACATGGAGTCAAATATCCAAGTCCTACTAGAATTTATGCCTCCTAATTTCAATCAAACTTTGTACTTTAAATTATAGTTAAACCTTGTACTCCTTATCCCATACAAACTTGTAATCCTATTTTGACAGGAAAATAGCCCTGGGTGAATCTATAAATACCCCACCCCTCCCCTTCTTGTAAAATAATCTCTTATTCATGAAATAAACTCTGGTAACTTTTTCTTATAACAATTTGTGTTCTTTGGAAGTGTGTGTGAGACTTGTTCTTTTTTCTTCATACTAAATCCTAGCCATTATCCATCCAAGCAAGAGCCCTAAGATGCCCACCATCATCCCTCTCCAAGATCCAGATGCCCAAAAGCTTTCTCCAAGGCCTCCAACCCCCTGCAACTCCATCATCCAATCATCCTTCAACCCGAGCTCCAGTTTCTTATTTTCCCCTTCTTGTTCACCTCTAAATTTTGACATTTGTAGGACCTCTCCAATGCTACACCCTCTGGATGAATTCTTCTTTGCCCCCAAACCAATTTTATAAAAATTCAATGGATTTGTGAGAAAGTGACCGGGACATCCAGACACCAATCTGAGTGGAGAGATCTCTTCTACAGCAACAAGAAATCATTGCCTGGTATGTTAAACCTAATTCCCATCTCACTTTTTCTGATTTCCTGAAGTTGAACATGCTCCTAATAGGCCTTCTTAGACATAGGATCTTGATTTTCTATTCATTTTTATTGATCTAGCATGTGGGTAGGAAGCTAATTGATACAGGATAACCCTAACCTAATTTAGGCTAGTTTCGGCAATCAAAATCATACACAAAAATCCAAAAATATTTGCTTACCTTAATATGATTTTCTTCATGTTCATCCATTGCATATCATCTTACATCATATTAGAATCCCATCCCTCAATAATTTTGGTATCAGAGCATAGTTTAGGGCATGTTCGTAAATCCTAGTTTAGATTTCTACATCCTGAATTCTGCATAACCCCTCAAAATATAGGATTGTTTCCCCCATCAAAAATTTTATATTTTTTTTCTGATTTTCACAATGAATATCCTCTATTTTCTTGTTATTTTTTTGGAATTTTCAAGTCTGAAAATACACAAAAAATATAGTAAAAATAAAACCCTAACAAAAATTGGCATCCTATCATCTGCATTAGGGGTCCAAGTTTAGATCTATTTTGTCAACCTAGGAATTTTATTTTTCTCTAAATTTGCTTCACGTCATCTTTGTCGAGGACTCTATTTTACTGATATTTTTCACAGATTTTACAGAATCAAAAATTACAAAAAATTTGGCATCCTAGAAACCCTAATTAGAATTCTATGTTTTCTGCACCCAGTTAGAGACCCTAGGTTTTGCATCATCATACCATTTTTGTTTTCCATAAAATTTGGTAGGAATCATCCTCACACATCATTCTATTTTCTATAATTTTTTTTGAAATTTTCTACATTGAAATACATGCTAACTTCTACATCAAAAAAAACACTAACTTTGGTTTCTGTGATTTCTGCATACTTGACTTAATCCAACCTAATCAACTACCAAACCCTTCCCAGCCCGTGCCAAATTTTGTTTGATAACTTAACCAACTTAAATTTAATTTGCCAACTCATAAAAATAAAAAAAATTATTTTCTATTTTATTTTTAGACTGCATCAGGATCATCGATTGTGCATCATATCATTAAACTAATCTTAAGGGCACTCTCTCTATCTCAAATCAGGGCAGGAGGTCATTACTTGTCCTAGGGCCAAAACAACCACCATCATCAAAACCCAATCCTTAATTAAAATTAATTAGACCTAATCTGCTCTAGAGAGATAGGTGACACCAACAGGTCGGGTCCGAATTGTGTGGGTAAACTAGTGCACTCAATATTCAACTATTACTGGAAATTGGTGTCTAAGAATGGGGGTCCAAAGTCAAACAACCTAAGTGGTGTCATGTTTCTTTAATTGGGTCCTTGCAAAAGTAAGGGGGGCTCCCACACTTCCACCCCATACCTGGCCAATGGAAGGATTAATTGTTGAGTTGGGTGTAAGTTGAGTCGACCCACTCAATTTTGGCTCTAGGTCTAGCAAACCCTAGAATGTACTAATCCTTGCATGCTTGACTGCACCATACCACTTTGAGTGATTGATTGCATGACCAACTGGTCAAGAGTCTAGTACAACTAGTCTAAGCCCAAACCTAGTTCAACCATGGATCCTAATTTTGAAACTCTCTTGAAAGCCATGACTGATCAGTTTGCCCAGATAAACACTCAAACCCAAAACCAGTTTACCCAGATGACCACCCAATCCCAAAATCAGTTTGCCGAATTAACCACCTAGATCAACCAAATGACCTAATTAAATACCCAAGCAACCCATAGGATTAGTACCCTTAGATATGAGCCTAGTATTAGTCTACTTCCTCTTAGTTAACCCACCCTTACCCCAGTCATTAGTCAATTTTTCCTTAGCCAACCCCCTCTTACCACCCCATTGGTTCACCAGAATGACCTTGAAGAGGAGATATATAAAGTTGATGTGAGCTTGGTGGATGAGTATGAGGAAGAAGAAGAAGAGATAACTATAGATGACCTAGAATTAGTTAACCCTGACCAGACCCAAGTAGAAACCAACCCAGAACTAGTTGACCCTGACCATATCCAAATAGAAGCTAACCCAAAGTTAGCTGACCCTAACCACACCCAAATTGAACCTGTAGTGAGAGTCCAATTAGAGGAAGAAACCCATGATCTTGTAACTACAACTCTACCTGAGGAGACACTAGAAGAGAGCCCAATTATAGAGTTTAGTCCTAAGATTTAAGAACCCGAGGAATTTATTAAGGACATGATCTCTTTAAACTAGCACCCTCAGGATGAAGTCACTCCTTTGACTCTAATTGATCTCTTCCCCAAGATTAGTGACCTATTCTTCCATAATGTAGATCGTTTAGGTATACCTCAGCCCCATAAGGTCAACCTTATTAGTCCAGAACTAATCACTGACACCCCTTCCTGTATCCTATTCTATCTAATCAACCCTAAACCCCCTTCTTGCTTTCTACCCTACCAGACTAATCCTGAACCCACCACTTATTTTTTACCCTTTCCAGAAACTTCCAGCATTTCTAGGACCATTAGATTGCATTTTCTTGAGATTAGCATGTTGCATTCATTCATTGAGCATGTCATGTTTGCCTTTTACTTTTGGAGGACCATATGGCATCTGTTAGGAGTGCATGCCAAGTTCTCATCTACATGTCACCCACCTGACCAAGGGATAAACCCATAATTGTAGCTTAGGGTTTTGTCGAGTCTACATATCAATAAGTGTTGGCTCGACTCATTTAACCGTATTAGGTGTTTTGTTTGCATGTCTTGTGTCATTTGCACTACATGATTATAGATTTGCATGAAGAATTAATCATAAGATTAATGTAAGCAATGTTTTTATAAAAAAATGGTTAAATTTCAAAAAGAGTCTAAGAGTTTACTAGGGAAATCTTGTAACAATTAGGCTACATGCCTATGAGCTGGATCCATCAAAGTGATAAAGAAAGTTGGACCTAGTGCCTGAGTTACCTAATTAGGCATTAAGCTCAACCTTCAATATCTCAGACTTAGTTGAGTATAGGGAGCCAGCAATGATACCCAATGAGCCTATTGAGCCTGACACTTTCTTTGAAAGCGAACTCAACCCTAAGTGTCCACATCATTTTAGCTTGTGAGAGGAAAGATTGAGCATATCCTGGATGACCAAGCCATTGGTACCCGGACAAAGGCTTTCATGTCACTTGGTTTGTTGGCAAGGTTGACCAAGATTTGAGGATTCGTGGATCACTTGAGAGGATCCTCAATGCGTTGACCCAAACCTGTTAGAGCAATACCTGAGCTAGATCGACCTTCTTTCTCGATAGGATCAAGTTCCTCCCACCCCGGGAGAATTGATGGGGACATCAGATCAGACATGGACTTCAAGCTTCAATTTGTTCTCTAAGTCATGTGTTGGTCAATTTTTGTTAAGTCCTGTAATCAAGTGAGCCAATCAGGTTCACTACGTCAGTTGAAATTCCTTGTTTTGTACATTGAGTCCTATTACTTGAGTCCATTTGTAAGTTTTGTTAGTCCAGTCAAGAAGTCCACCCAGTTTCAATTCAGTCATATGAGTCTTGTAACTTTCATGCTCAAGAGGAGGATTAGTGGACTTGCACTCAAGTCACCGGCCTAACATCTGGGCTCCTTTCATGCCACCCAAGCCCATGGCGCACTCCATATTTGAAGATACCTAGCACCCTAGGGGAATATTCTTTCTTCCAAGTGCCCCAGTCTAGAAGCCCATCAAGAGCTGGTACCCCTCAGGCCCATTCTTGGAGTTGGCGCCCATCCCAGTCTAGGTCAACCAAGGTTGGTGCCCAAGACCAAGTCCAAGCCCAGCAGGGAGTGGAAAAGTCAAAGCAACCTAAGAGGATTTCATCCTAGCCCAAGTCCATGGAGAAAAGTTAAAGCTTCCAAGTTGTACATGGAGTCCAATATCCATGTCCTACTAGAATTTTGGCCTCTTAATTTCAATCAAACTTTGTACTCCTAATTCAAGTTAAACCTTGTACTCCTTGTCCCATACAAACTTGTAATCTAATTTTGATAGGGAAAGGGCCCTGGGTGAATCTATAAATACCCCACCCCTCCCCTTCTTGTAAAATAATCTCTTATTCATGAAACAAACTTTGGTAAATTTTTCTTATGATAATTTATGTTCTTTGGAAGTGTGTATGAGGCTTGTTCTTTTTCTTACTTGAGTCCTATACTAGTCATCTCATGTTGAGCTAGTTTTCTTTCTAAGTCCTGTATGTAGCATTTGATCCATACCATTAGGATTTTGGATCAGTCGGTCAAGTCAATTCATGTTGAGCTAATCATATTTCGATTCTTGTAATCATGTCCAGTTATATTGAGTCTGTTTGAGTCAAGCCCAATCAAAGAAGGCTCAAGCATGTGAAGGAAACCACCCAGCATGCCACCTCAGCAGCCACATGGAGCCCAGTCACACCCTGGATTACACCACCTAGGATTACTTGGAGGATCATGAAGTTGGCCCATGCATGAGGAGTTGATGACCACACACTAGCACACCCCTTCCACACCCCAAGCACACCAGCTCCACATGCCAGCATGACAAGAAGGAAAGTCAAAACGAATAAACATGAATCCCTTGATTCATGCTAGCTTGCTTAGGAAAGAAGTGGTCCCCCCCTTTGGATGTCCACTACCTACCTTGTTTGGAGGGATTTTGTATGGCATAAGAGTGTTTTCTTCCATGTATTCAGCCCCACACTTTAGAAAGAAAGTGGGAGAGTGTTTTCTTCCATGTATTTAGCCCCACACTTTAGGAAGAAAGTGGTCACCCATTATTTTCCTTATTTTCTTTTGCTTGGGACCTAAGTTTCATGACTCTATATAAGAGAACCCATGTATGAAAATTTAATAACTTTTAATCATGAAATACAATTGATTACTTCCAATTGCTGTGTGCTACCTGCTGTGTGCTAAGCGGATTCTGTGTGAGCCCCTCCTTCCTGGTGTTCTATGCCCTGTCTCCAACCGCCATCCAGCTCTCCAAAACCCTAGCCGCCCACTTTAATCAATAACTTTTATTTGCTATTTTTTTTTTATTTCTTCTTTCCTACTATGTTTTCTAACCCTTGGAAGGTCGTTTACAGGTCCCTCGACTCCGACAAATCCAACGACTCCAACCAAGCCGCAATCAGACCACCGAGTAGAAAGTCGATAATCTACGGGTCTCTGGCTTGGTTTTCCAGGCCGCATCCAAAGTGAAAGCGATCTCTTCATGTACGATCTGCACCAGGTGCTTCCACCATAACCAGGTACACTCCCTCTGTCACCAATAGCCATATTGTAGATGAACTAGCCTAACCGAGGCTTTTCAGCCTCGACGGTCCTTCTTTTCTATTGCCTTTAGGTCCTGTTATGCATGCTGTTAGTTTCTTATTTTCATATAAAACTCTTTACATCTTTACTTGGTCTATTCTTCAGGATTAATCATACAACCTAACATTAAAATACAAAAAAATACTTGCATGCATATAAATAGTTCCGCATCATTTGGTATCAGAGCCAGGTTGGGCTCAGTTCTTTTTGGATATTCGGATCGGGTGCTTCACCATGGCCATCCGATCATAGGAGACTGGTAAGGCTTAAAAACCCTCTTTCCCAATTGATGGGATCTCCAATGGTAGTAGGGGTGCTGCTGTGAATTGACCCCTAAAGAAGAACACAAAGAGTTCCATTAGTTTTTTTTTCATTTTTGGCCTTTTCAATATATACCTTGTTTTCTTAATTGTTTTTGATTTCATAAAACTCAAAAAATTCTGAAATTTATTTTTCTAGATTCTTCATAATTCAAAGTATTTTTCAGAATTTTCTCAAGAATTATTTTGATATGTGGATTTTCTTCCAATCGAAACACTGCCTAAGAACAATTCTGCTCTATTTTGGCAGCAAAGCCGATTTCAAAAAGTTCAGGGTTTTTTTAGTATAATCTTTGCATATCTTTTTTTTTACTATATTTCCTTCATATTAGAGCATAATCTGTAATTATCTTCCTATTTAAGATAAATTCCAAAAAAAAAATCTACATATATTCAAAAAATACCAAAACATCAAAACCCTAATTTGCATCTTCATCTGCCTGCCATCATTGCATAAATTACTTTGAGGGCACTTTCTTTATGTTAGATAATGGGAGAAGTTGATAACCTCTTCTTAGCCCAAAACCACATCCCTTGCATTCGGTCCCAAGCCTAATCTAAAATTAACTAGAATTAATTTGCCCTAGTGGGCAAGGGACACCCATCGGTTGGGTTCTATCATTGTGGGATGACTAGTGCACCCAATTCATCTCCTATTATTGGATTCTAGTGTCTAGGCAAGAGGTACAGTATCAAACAACTTAAGTGGATCGGTGGTTCCTTAATTGGGTCCCTACGAGAGAAGGGGTGCCTCCCACCATCCCACCTCTTACCTGGCCAGATTGAAGGATTAGGATTTTAGTTGTGTGTAAGTTGAGTCAACCCATTCTGATTGGGCTTTAGGTCTAGAAAACCATAGTCGAGTTAGTCTTGAGTCATGCATGAGCACTGGATCAGGAGTCCCATTTCATCCACCATCTCCCTGAACCCATAGATAAGTTGGAAGCCAAGATTCAAGCCCTTGTAGACCAAATAGCCCAGATGAACCATAAGTTTGACCAGATGGAGAATAGGATTGGAACCCTAGAGAAACCCGTAGGACCTAGACTAGATCCAAACCTGAGCCACCTTTACCCAAATTATATGAACTTAGAACCTATGTACCCAAAACCTATGAACATAGATCCTATGCACCCACTCCCTATAAGACTAATAGACCCATGACCTATAGATCCAAACCCATAGGCCATCGATCGGAACCCCATAAGGTTAATACTCCTAGATATGAGCCCAGTAGTAAGCCACTTTCCCTTAGGCAACCTGAACCTACTAGGAGTAGTGCCTGTAATCAGAAACCAGGACCTAGCCAATTTTTTCTTAGCCGACATTCCCCTACCATCCCTTTGATTCACAAGGTTTACATTAAAGAGGAAGTGTATGAAGCTAATGTGAACTTAGTGGATGAGTATGAGGAAGAAGACGAGACACCTCTTGAAGACCTAGAATTAGTTGACCACATAGGTACCCAGGTATAAGCCAATCTAGAGTTAGTTGACCCTGACAATACCCAACCTAAAGCTATAGTAGAAGAACAATTAGAGGAAGAGAACCTAGAGACTACTGCTAGAACCTTACCTGAGGAAACCATAGAGGAGAGCCAAATTTTAGAGTCTAGTCCTAAAATACAGGAACCAGAAGAATTTATTAAGGACTTGATCTCTTTGAATCAGCATCCCCAGGATGAGCCCCCTCCTATAGTTTCCATTAAGGACCTCTTCCTTGAGATTAGTAACCTAACCTTCCATTATGCAAACCCTATAGATATACCTCAACCTCATCAGGTTAGCCTCATTAGTCTAGGATTAGTTCCTGACACCCCTTCTTTTATCCTACTGTATCCAACTAACCCTGAACCTTTTTCCCTAACCTACCAGACTAATTTTGAACCCACTTCCTATTTTCTACTCTTTCCAGACACCTCCAGCATTTCTAGGATCGTTAGATTGCATTTAGTAGAAATTAGCATACTGCATGCATTCATTATGCATATTAGGTTTGTATTATACTTCTAGCATACCCTATGAAATTTGCTAGGAGCCCATTGTATGTTTTCATGTGCATGTCAAGCTAGGACCAAACCTAGAGAACCTATGATCTGTTATGTTTAGGTCCAAAAAGTTTAATAAAAATTCCTTCGATAGGAATGCACAGTCAAGTTTGTTAGGTGATAGTTTGAGCCCTTTGCATCACCTGTTAGGACTCTACATGTGCCCAGCATGTTCACCACCTACACTAATTTTGAAAGAAACTGGCTAATTCCTGAAGAAGGGCCAAGGAATTTGATGTAGTGGATTCTATCTTGGTTAGGCTTAGGCCTAAAAGAGAAGCTTCATGCTCGCAGAGCCTGACTTTTTAAAGTGATAGAGAAGGTTGGACCAAAGCCTATGTGTTAGATTTGCCTCCCGATTTTGGCATTAGTTCTACCTTCAATATCGCAGACCTGGTTGAGTATAGGAAACCGGCAGCGATACCCAGCGAGGCCTTTGGACCTACTCCTTCCATCGTGAGTGACCCTAACCCAGAGTGTCCACCAATTAATTGTCCTGAGTGAGGAGAATGGATCGAGCATATCTTGGATGATCAAGCCATCACAACCCGGGGCCACTTCTATTAACGCTACCTGGTTCGATGGCAAGGCAAGCTAGAGTCAGACGATTCATGGATTTCTTGAGAGGACTTACAGCACCTCAACCCAGACCTCCTTGAGAGATATGTCAGCCAGCCTGATCTACACTCAATAGGGTCGAGTTCCTCCCACCCCAGGATAATTGGTGGGGACACCAGAGGCACCAGAATAAGACAGAGGCTTCTCAACCATCTGTGGATTACTTAGTCGCATTTGAGTCCAATTGTAATAAAGGCTTAGTCCTTGTTTTTTTCTTACTTAAGTGCTGCACTAGTAGCTCATGTTGAGCTAGTTTTCTTTCTGAGTCCTGTATGTAGCATTTGATTTATACCATTAGGGTTTTAGATCAGTCGGTCAAGTCTGCTCATGTTGAGCTAATCATATTTCGAGTCTTGTAATCATGTCCAGTTATATTGAGTCTGTTTGAGTCAAGCCCAGTCAAGGAAGGCTCAAGCATGTGAAGGACACCACCCAGCATGCCACTTCAGCAGCCACATGGAGCCCAGTCACACCATGGATTGCACCACCTAGGATTACTTGGAGGATCATGAAGTTGGCCCATGCATGAGGAGTTGATGACCACACGCCAGCACACCCCTTCCACACCCCAAGCACACTAGCTCCACACGCTAGCATGACAAGAAGGAAAGTCAAAACGCATAAACATGAATCCCTTGATTCATGCCAGCTTGCTTAGGAAAGAAGTGGTCCCCCCCTTTGGATGTCCACTACCTACCTTATTTGGAGGGATTTTGTATGGCATGAGAGTATTTTCTTCCTTGTATTCAGCCCCATACTTTAGGATGAAAGTGGGAGAGTATTTTCTTCCATGTATTTAGCCCCACACTTTAGGAAGAAAGTGGTCACCCATTATTTTCATTATTTTCTTTTGCTTGGGCCCTAAGTCTCATGACTCTATATAAGGGACCCCTTGTATGAAAATTTAATAACTTTTATTCATGAAATATAATTGATTACTTCCAATTGCTGTGTACTACCTGCTATGTGCTAAGGGGATTCTGTGTGAGCTCCTCCTTCTTTCTAATGTTCTGTGCCCTATCCCTAGCCACCATCCAGCTCTTCAATACCCTAGCCACCCACTCCAATCAACAACTTCCCTTTGCTGTTTTTCCTTTATTTCTTCTTCCCTACTATGTTTTCTAATCCTTGGAAGGTAATTTACAGGTCCCTCGACTCCGACGAATCCAACGACCCTAGCTGGACCGTAATCGGACCACCGAGTAGAAAGCCAAGAATCCGTGGGTCTCTGGCTTGGTTTTCCATGCCGCATCCAGAGTGAGAGCGATCTCTTCATACACGATCTACACCAGGCGCTTCCACCATTGCCAGGTATACCCCCTCTATCGCCAGTAGCCATATTGTAGGTGAACTAGTCCAACCGAGGCTTCTCAACCTCGGCAATCCTTCTTTTCTATTGCTTTTAGGTCCTGTTATGCATGCTGTTAGTTTCTTATTTTTATATAAAACTCTTTACATCTTTACTTGGTCTGTTCTTCAGGATTAATCATACAACTTAACATTAAAATACAAAAAAATACTTGCATGCATATATAGTTTCTGCATCACTACCACCGCGACCACGGCCATGACACCGGGGACTGCCATAATCTCAAGAAGGAGATTAAAGAGCTCATCAAGAGAGGCTACCTCAGGAGCTTCGTAGGGGGCAAACCTTTGACAGAACCTCAGGGACTTGTCGCTCTCCTGCCAGTTCCTACGGTTGACAACCTCTATACCGAGAAGCTGGTGGGGATGATATGCTGGGGAGTGGAGCGCACATCCAAGAAGGCTCGGGGGGCAGGGTATTCTGAAAATGTACTCCCCTTTATGTGGAAAGGGGGAGATGGGGGGGTAAAATGTAAATAATGATGCTGTGGTCATCGAGATGATGATCGTGAAGCATCCTATAAAACGTATCATGGATGATAGTGGAAGCTCCACAGATATACTTTTTTACGATGCCTTCTCTAGAATAAACTTGTCCTCCACTCGGCTTAAAACTGTGCACATGCCCCTTGTCGGCTTCAGGGGAGATTCTGTGAGGGTTGAGGGAGAGATTACTCTCCCAGTCACCACCTAGACTCCACCTCGATAGAGCACTGTTATGATGACCTTCACGGTGGTTAGGCTTCCTTAGGCCTATAATGTGATACTTGACCGACCCGAGCTCAATCTGCTCGATACCGTTGTTTCCATAAAGGGCACAAAACCCCAAGGGTGGCCCGGTCAAACGTCTGCTATCTTTTTCGCTCGAAGCCGACCAGGAGAAGACGTGCAAATCATGGCCCAGCTACAAGATGAGGAGAGGGCCCATCTGTTGGAGTTGTTACGGGCGAATGCAGATGTGTTCGCTTGGATAGCGACTGATATGCTAGGTATCCCCTCTAACATCATCATCCAAAAGCTGAGCATTGATCCAAAGTACATGCCAGTTTGGTAGAAGAAGAGAAGTTTCACCCCAGAGAGGCAGGCAGCAATCAACGAGGAAGTCGACAAACTCCTCGCTGCCAGCTTCGTCTGGGAGGTACAATACCCAAGCTAGCTGGGGAATGTGGTGATGGTGAAGAAGAGTAACGGCAAATGGAGGATCTGTGTGAACTACACTGACCTCAACAAGGTATGTCCGAAGGACAGCTTCCCTCTACCAAAGATTGACCAACTGGTGGATGCCACCTCGAGTCACCGGCTACTCTCCTTAATGGATGCTTTCTCCGAATAATATCAGATCTGAATGCACCTAAAGGACGAGGAGCACACAGCCTTTATTACCGACCAAGGGACGTACTGTTACAAGATGATGCCCTTCGGTCTGAAGAACACCGGAGCCACGTACCAATGTCTGGTCAATAGGGTCTTCAAAGACTAGATTGGCCGGAACATGCAGGTGTACATGGATGACATGCTTGTCATGGGCAAGCCGAGCTCAGATCACATCGCCGACCTTGTCGAAGCCTTCAACAACCTTCGAAAGCACCAGATGAGGCTAAACCCAGCAAAGTGCACCTTCGGAGTGGCAGTAGGAAAGTTCCTGGACTTCATGGTCACTCAGAGGGGCATTGAAGCAAACCCAGAGAAGGTCCAGGCAATCGTTGACATGGAACACCCAACATCCAGGGCATTGAAGCAAACCCAGAGAAGTAGGTCCAGTGCCTGACAGGGCATAATGCAGCTCTGAGCCAGTTCATCTTGAGGTCGGCCGACCGCTGCCTTCCCTTCTTTAAGGCACTGTGCAAGATGTATGACTTCACCTGGACGGAGGACTGCAGGATAGCCTTTGAAGAACTGAAGGAGTTCCTGGCTTCTCCCTCACTGCTCTCAAGACCAGAGGAAAAAGAGGAGCTTCTGCTTTATCTCGCGGTCACACCTGGAGTCGTCAGCTCGGTCTTCATCCATGCGGGCGAGAATGGATCTCAGAAGCCGGTATACTACACTAGCAAAATCCTCCACGATGCAGAGATCAGGTATACCCACTTCAAGAAACTTATTTTTGCTCTAATAATGTCTGCTAAGCACCTCAGGCCCTACTTCCAAGCGCATCCCATCATGGTCATAATAGATCAACCACTGAGGACTATACTCAGCTATCCTGAAACATCCATATGGTTGGCCAAGTGGAGCCTGATGCTGAGTGAGTTCGACATCGCATATCGGCCGAGGTCATCGCAGAAGGCCCAGGTCCTAGCCAACTTCCTAGTCGAGTGCACGGGACTTGTCGAGGAGTTGGAGCCAACTTCCTCGAAGCATCAAGTTAAGCCAAGAACAAAGGAGCCCAGGATCCTCCATGTGGACGGTGCATCCAACTTCGGCGGGAGCGGAGCAGGCCTCATTCTCACCAACGGTGGCGGGATCATGGTAGAATGTGCTCTCCGCCTTAAATTTGCTGTAATAAATAACCAGGCGGAGTACGAGGCACTCCTTGAAGGTCTAAAGGTCTCACACGAGCTGGGCATGCAGAACCTGAAAGTCTTCACCAACTCCCAACTGGTGGCCGGACAAGTTTTCGAAGAATATGAAGCTAGGGACCCCGAGATGATGAAGTACCTGGAGCGAGTCCGCTCATGCACGGCAGGCTTCCGATGCTTCAACATCTTCCATATCCCCCACTGAGAGAATGCTCCTGTGGATGCACTGTCAAGACTCGCAACCCTACCGGACTCATCGCTAGGGTGTGCATACATTGAGTACCTCGAGAATCTATGCTACGAAGCCCCGGAGGAGGTGTAGCAAGTCACCCCGGAGCTGAGCTGGATGGACAGGTACATTAGATACATCACTGATGGCACCCTGCCCAATGACTGCGCGAAAGACAGCCTCATCAAGAAGAAAACCTCCCAGTTTGTCATGATGGAAGGACCGCTCTATCGCCGATCCTATTCCTACCCCCTCCGGAAGTGCCTAAAACCCGTAGAGGTAGCCTTCGCTCTCCAGGAGATACATGAAGGCCTATGCGGGAACCACGTGGGAGGAAGGATGTTGGTGTATAAAGTCCTCCACTAGGGATACTTCTAGGAGACCATGAGGTAGGACGGTGTCGACTTCATGAAGAAGTGCAACAAATGTCAGCACCATGCCCACATACAACGTCAATCGGTGGCACCGATCTCACAGCTCTCCACCCCTTGGACATTCACCCAATGGGGAATGGACATCTTAGGGCCATTTTCCCTTGCATTGGGGCAATAGAGTTCTTGCTGGTGGCCATCGACTACTTCACCAAATGGGTGGAAGCAGAGCCACTGGTGCGGATCACAGAGGCCAAGGTCCGTCAATTGTCCTGGAAGTCAATAATATGTCTCTTCGGACTCCCCCACTACATCATCACCAACAACGGGCGATAATTCAATAATCAGGAGTTTGATGGGTTTGTGCCGAGCACGTTATCCAGCACCGCTTCACCTCTGTCACTCACCTCCAGATGAATGGAGAGGCCGAAGTGACTAACAGGACCATTCTCTAGGGACTCATGACTAGGCTGGACCAGGCCAAGGGCATGTGGGTAGAAGAGCTTCCAAGTGTTCTCTGGGCCAAACACACAATGCCCAGGACGGCGATGGACGAAACACCATTCAACCTTGTCTTCGATGCTGATGCCATGGTCCCAGTTAAGCTCGGCATTCCCATGCTGCGCGTGCAGCAGTATGATGAAGTGCAAAACTCAGTGCACCACCTATTCAACTTAGACCTCCTCGAGGAAACTAGAGACAAAGCTCTACTCCGGATGGCAGCGTACCAGTAACGAGTGGCCCGGTACTACAACGCACGGGTAAGGCCCATGGTCTTCCAACCTGGCAACCTGGTGCTGCACCGAGCCGAAGCATCTCAGCCCCAGGAGTGCGGCAAGCTCTCACCAAACTGGAAAGGCCCCTACAAGGTGGTCGAAGCTCTTCAACATGGAGCCTACTACCTCACGGATCTGGACGGTGCCAGGTTCTCGAGAACATGGAATACCTACAACCTAAGAAAATATTATCAGTAATATAAGGCTTACCCTTTATAATAATAAAGACTCTCTTTTGCAAAAGTCACCTTATGCCATGCAGGAATGTCGCTGCCCGGCCCAAAGTCCGGCACGCCAAAACTCAGAGCCCAGCTCTTCGGCACCGAAACTCGGAGTCGAGCACTCCAACAATAAAACTCGAAGCCCGACTCTCCGACTTCGAAGCCAGAGACCTAGCTCCCCGGCATCAATGGTGTAAGGTTCTTTCTCAACAATGATCAAAGTTCTCCTTGTGCAAATACTTTTACCTTGCAGGAGAATCTTCGCCAGACACCAGGTCTGGTGCTCAAAGCCCAGAGCCAAGCTCTCCAACCACCAAGTCTTCGAGCCCAGCTCCAAGACATCAAAGCCTGGAGCTCAGATCTTCGGCCAACAAAGCTCGAAACCAAGCTTTCCGGCCACCAAGTCTTCGAGCCAAGCTCCTAGACACCAAAGCTTGGAACCAAGCTTTCCGGCCACCAAGTCTTCGAGCCTAGCTCTAAGACTTCAAAGTCCAGAGCTCAGATCTTCAGCCAACAAAGCTCGAAACCAAGCTTTCTGGCCACGAGGTCTTCGACCTAGCTCCGAGACATCAAAGCCCGGAACCAAGCTTTCCGACCACCAAGTCTTAGAGCCTAGCACCAAGACATCAAAGCCCAGAGCTCAGATCTTCGGCCAACAAAGCCTAGAACCAAGCTTTCCGGCCACCAAATCTTCGAGCCTAGCTCCAAGATATCAAAGCCCGGAGCTCAGATCTTCGGCCAACAAAGCCCGGAACCAAGCTTTCTGGCCACCAAGTCTTCGAGCCTAGTGATGGGGACATCATCCTGCACGAATCTCGGAGCAGCACAAATTTCGGAGCAGCAAATAAATTTGAAAAATAAATTTAGGATTTATCTTTTATTTGAAATTTAAATTAGGATTTTGTTGGTTATGATTGAGATATGGATAGGCTTATCTTATCCTATCTTTTATTTGAAATTTAAATTAGGATTTTGTTGGTTATGATTGAGATATGGATAGGCTTATCTTATCCTATCTTGTATTTAAATTTGAGTTATCCCTATCCTGTATTCAAATTCAAATGAGGGTTATGGAGCTTATAAATAACCCCTCATTCCTATTGTAAAAAGATAGAAGAAATTGAATTTTTGGGATTTGGTTTGGCAGTTGGTTTGGTTGTTGTTGTTCAGGGCTATGGCCCATTTTGTCTTCACCTGCGGGTGTTGATGTTGTCTTTGTCCTTCGGGACATCATAGGGGCGTGATGCCCTAGTTATCCCCCCATCTTCGTTTTCCTCCACGTTCTTTGAAATCCCCCTCATGGCTCCAGGAGTGACCTGGGTGGCAGGTGAAATACCCTGGGCTCCGCGTGTAGTGAGATGGGTTGTAGGTGAGATACCCTAGATTGCATGTAGTGAGGTGGGTGGTAGGTATAATGCCCTAGAGGTGTGAAGTCTCTCTGTGAGAGTGGGTTTCAGGGTTCGTGGTAGTCCATCCTCGTTATCCTCCATCCCTATTTTTTTTCCTTCGTCACCACCATAAAGAAATCAGAAAATAGAAAAAAAATAGGATACCCTAATCTTCGGTGACTTCTTAGCTCGCCGACGATCCTATCCCTATCCCGTGCCCCATCAACTTGGTATCAGAGCCTAGATGGATTAGGGTACGTTTCTTCTTCCCAACTCTTTTCTGTGTCGACACCCCCTACTTTCCCCCACCTCAGGAGAATGATGGGGACATCATCCTGCACGAATCTCGGAGCAGCACAAATTTTGGAGCAGCAAATAAATTTGAAAAATAAATTTAGGATTTATCTTTTATTTGAAATTTAAATTAGGATTTTGTTGGTTATGATTGAGATATGGATAGGCTTATCTTATCCTATCTTTTATTTGAAATTTAAATTAGGATTTTGTTGGTTATGATTGAGATATGGATAGGCTTATCTTATCCTATCTTGTATTTAAATTTGAGTTATCCCTATCCTGTATTCAAATTCAAATGAGGGTTATGGAGCTTATAAATAACCCCTCATTCCTATTGTAAAAGGAGAGAAGAAATTGAATTTTTGGGATTTGGTTTGGCAGTTGTTGTTCAGGGCTATGGCCCATTATGTCTTCACCTGCGGGTGTTGATGTTGTCTTTGTCCTTCGGGACATCATAGGGGCGTGATGCCCTAGTTATCCCCCCATCTTCGTTTTCCTCCACGTTCTTTGAAATCCCCCTCATGGCTCCAGGAGTGACCTGGGTGGCAGGTGAAATACCCTGGGCTCCGCGTGTAGTGAGATGGGTTGTAGGTGAGATACCCTAGACTGCATGTAGTGAGGTGGGTGGTAGGTATAATGCCCTAGAGGTGTGAAGTCTCTCTGTGAGAGTGGGTTTCAGGGTTCGTGGTAGTCCATCCTCGTTATCCTCCATCCCTATTTTTTTTCCTTCGTCACCACCATAAAGAAATCAGAAAATAGAAAAAAAATAGGATACCCTAATCTTCGGCGACTTCTTAGCTCGCCGACGATCCTATCCCTATCCTGTGCCCCATCACCTAGCTCTGAGACATCAAATCCTGGAACCAAGCTTTCCAGCCACCAAGACTTCGAGCCCAGCTCTGAGACATCAAAGCCCATAACCAAGCTTTGCGGCCATTAAGTCTTCGAGCCCAGCTTCAGGACACCAAAGCCCGGAACCTAGCTTTTCAGCCACCAAGTCTTCGAGCCCAGCTCTAAGACATCAAAGCCCGTAGCTCAGATCTTCGGCCAACAAAGCCCGGAACCAATCTTTCTGGCCACCAAGTCTTCGAGCCAAGCTTTGAGACATCAAAGCCTGGATCCAAGCTTTTTGGCCACCAAGTCTTCGAGCCCAGCTCTGAGACATCAAAACCCGAAACCAAGCTTTCCGGCCACCAAGTCTTCAAGCCCAGCTCCGAGACACCAAAGCCCAAAACTAAGCTTTCTGGCCACCAAGTCTTCGAGCCTAGCTCCAAGACATCAAAGCCCGGAGCTCAGATCTTCGGCCAACAAAGCCCGGAACCAAGCTTTCCGGCCACCAAGTCTTGGCACACTCAGAAACAAAGGAGAAATCTTCTCTATGATCTCATCATATGTGCAAAAAGAAAGAAAAGAGCAAGGCAAGTTGACAAAAAGTATTTTCATTACTTAATAAAAAGGGCTACAATGCTCCTGAGGCCCAACATACCGGGCAGCCCAGGATGGAAAGCAATAAAATGTTTACAACTGAAAAGAGGCCCTACTTTACTCCACCGGTGCCTTCCCTAGATGGTGCATGAGTGGAGCCTCACTTCCCTCGACCTCCATGGCCGGGGCCCCTCCTTTAGCCACCATCACTGGCAGGGTTGACTTGGCCACCGTCACTAGCAGAGCCGGTTTGGTCGCCATCACCTGCGAAGCTGGTTCGACCGTTGCTACCCACGGGGTCGGCACGGTTGCAACGGTGCGCTCCTCTATCGAAGCCGGAATGGGACTTGAGACCTTCACACCCATGGAGCCTGGAAGCCGGAGGGCAACCATTCGCTCATATGAGAGGATGCTGCACAGCTGAGACCGGCACTAAGCGATCCCCTTGAAAAAGGAATCCATCGCTACCTCCTTGAAGTCCATCTTGAACTCCTCAGAAGCCTTATAATTGGCCACCACCTCGGTTGACCTCTTATCTACATCCTTAGCTTTGCGGGTGGCCTCGGCGGCTTCTTTCTTCATGGCCTCAGCTAAACTGACGGCAGTGGAGACCCTCCTCTCTACCTCGGTAGCCTTTTGACTAGCGGCTGAGGCCTTCTTCTAAGTTGAAACGGCCCGCTCCTTCGTCGGCTCCAGCTCGGCTTGGAGCTCCTCCAACTGGGCGCCCTTTGATTTGATGATGCTGCATATTTATGGAAAATATGGCATGAGTGAAGAAAGCAACTAAGGTAATTAAACTCAAAAACATGTGGTCGGAATTCATTCATAGAGGAGTCATTTAAATGCATTGAAGAAGACTAAATCAGAAGGCCAAAATTCTTCGCAGTGCAAATTTGGATTAAGTTAAGAAAATAAGGACCTACGTGGCTAGAGAAACCATCTAATTAGAACTTTACCCTATTCAAAATTTTAAACCTCAAGAGGTAAGGATAGGTTTTAGAGACCAATAATGAACTTTAAAGACCCTACACTAAACCTACTATAGGAACTCTCAAGACCGGCGATTGAAAGATCAAACCAAACCACCCATTGGAAGTAGAGGCTCCTGCTGCTAAGTTGAAGGCAAGGAGGACTTCATCCTGGATTGGATACTCCTTAGGATCCTGCAAGAACACCCATTAGTGTTGTGGAGAAGATGGAAGATAGCAAAGAATAGAAATAATGGAAGGAAGGAAGGATTTGTTGAAGATCTAGGTGGAGTGTGGCTGGCTGCTCTTGAAGATGTGGGAGGTGTCCATGGGAGAATAACTTTTGCTGGAATTTGAGAACTAAAACACTTTGTTGAGCCTCTCACTCAATCCCTCATGGATGGCATTTGCAAACACAAATGGGAGAAAGAAAATTCTGGATTTCATTCATTCAAAAGCATCCTTTTACAAAGAGATTAGGGGCCTATTTATAACCTTCTAAGTCCCATTTAAAACTCAAATTTTACATGAAAAGAGGGGGAAATGTAGTTACATATTTGAATTTCAAAATTCATGAAAAGGGGGCACCAAATCTAAAAATCTGCATGCATGGGTGCCAAGCGTCTAAATCTGAAAATCTTCATATATGGGTGCCAATTGTCCAAATATGAAAATCTACATGCATTGGTGCCAAGTGTCCAAATCTAAAATTCTTCATGTATGGGTGCCAAGTATCCAAATCTGAAAATCTTCATGTAAGGATGCTGAGTGTCCATTCTTTTGGATAAGGTGTTTGGTGAGGTGGCTTCAATCAAAGTTTCATTCCATCCAATGCCTCTTATTTCATGCACCCTTGATTTGAAGATTTACTTGATGTAGCTTTGGTTCATCCCATGGTCCAATTATATGCTCCATTGGTTGGACTTGACTCAAGCTCAAAAGAAAAATTACAACTCAATTTGGACTTGAGTACATTTGACTCTTACAACTCAATTGACCCAAGGCTTCAAGACCTAATACTTAGCAAGACTCAAACATAAAATTCATGATACAAGAAGACTTAACTAGACTCAAGACTCAGACGAGGATCAAGTTAACAAGGTTAGAACTCAATTTGCAATCCATAAGGAATTGGTGTTGACTAGGTTTGATTGAAGTCTTCTTTTAACCTTGCTGCCCGCACCATTTGAGCTCTTCCTCGAGCTCCCTAGAGCGTCGCCCGATGCTAGCGACTTTGCCCTGGAGGTTCTTAACTATCATATTAGCCTCCCAGAGCTCAATGCTCTTTCTCCTTAGTTCGATCTTCGAGGACTCGAACTCCGCCTCGCACTTTTTATCCCTCCTGACCAAGTTATGGCAGTAGTCCCAGATCAATTGGAGCTCGGTGCCTTGCTTCGTCAAAGAAGGTGTTAGTCACCACGAAGGTGGAGGGGGAAGTAGGGCAGAGTAAGAAATTAACTCACGGCATAGAGGTTGGAGAAGGACACGCCGATGATGTCGGCTAGGTATCTCCCGCTCCTCTCTCGCTGGTCGTAGGACTAGATGGAGAAGTCCATCATCCGCTCGGTAAGTGTCGGGTCCTTGGCAAGGGAGATGTTGGGCCCCAATCTGAAAGGGACTCGACGGTAGTCCCTATCTCTTTTGCCTACCGTCGGTGTAGGATCATCTATTCCGTCAACGATAGAAGTAGTTGGTGCAGGCTAGGAGATCAGTGCCACCTCAAACGGAACCACCAAAGTCGGCCCCACATCTTCTAGCTCCCTATCCTTCTCGACCTCGATGATCTTCGGAGGAGGGGATGTCATCGCGGTAGCAGCGACGACAGATCTGGCTCGAACCACCACCTCAGACTCCTATGCTGGGGCCAGATCGCATTGCCTCGGAGACTCGGAGGCAGACTCAGCAGCCCTCTTCCTTTTTGGCTCGGGAACGGGTGCAGCTGGCATCGTGCTCGTGCCAGCATCTACCCGAGCCCTCTTCGAAGCAGGCTCACTGGTGCCCTTTGCCTGATTCCTTCCCTTGAAAAATGAGTGGAGTTCCTCCATAGAGAACTTCATGGCTACACCAAGAAAGAGAACGTCAGCTCAAAAACAAAAAGGAAGAAAGAAAGAAGGAAGAAAAATGAAAAAAGAGTGAAGGGATTTTTTGAGCTGAACTCACCCAACTCTTGTGTTGGGCCAACCCCAGCCTCGTGGAGATTCTGCTCTGACAGCAGGACCTCGAGCAAAGGGATCAAAGCTGGTCATACACCTCCAAGTCAGCTGCATCGACAGCAGAATCCCGGTTGGGGGACTGATCCGAGTAGCTCCAAACCCAGTCGACCCCCTCGATCGAGGCAAAAAAATACCTGCTCTTTCATCCTTTGATGGAAGAGGGAAGTTCAAACTTGGTACCCCTGGGGTGGGAGGAAAGAGACCACCACCCTGATGGGAATTCTCCCAGGGTCACGGGGATCATGCAGCATGCAGAATTGACTTTCAAAATAAAATTTCATATCATGATACCCTAACATGTATAACATGTATAGAAAACCTTAATTCCCAGGAACCCCTTGGGCAATTTCAACTAATGAATCATAAAATAAAGTCAATTAACATACCTAGATCACTAAATCCAATCCTTTCCACGAGGCTCATAAGTGCAAGCCCTCCAACGGTGATCCACACGAGACTTGAACCAAGAAAGAATCCCTACCGGGGTTGCTTGCTTCAATAGGACTCTTAGGACATCCTTTGGACCTTTGACCACTGTAGGACACCCTGTCCTACTGTAGGGCTCTCTAGACACTCTCCTAAAGCACTCTTGGCTCTAGGACAACCCTACCCTAGGACACCTTAGGCTTATGTCCTAAAACAAAGCCTTGTCCTAAAAGATAAGACCTTGTCTTAACAAGACAAGTCTTGTCTTAAAAGGAGGGAGGGAGACAACAGAAAGAGGCACTCAGATAACTCTCGGGAAAATGGACTTCTATTTCTAATGACCAAAAATCTTAAGTCTCATTTCACCGTACCCCCTTTATATAAATTCAGATGGGGCATGAAAAGCATCCCGAGACTCCTTATTAGATATGACTCTTCATGTTTGATTAGGCTCTTCATGCTTCAAGAGTCTTATTTGATGTTCTTTCCCTTTCCAGAGAAGTTCCCCATATGCCATGTGGCATATACCTGTTATGAAGAATGGAAGGAGGCATCCTTTCAATCTTGAAGAGCATGGAATAGGCAGAGTCCTAAGGGTAGAAGGACTCTGCCTAAAAATAATGCGCGTGCAGATGAAGAGAAGCGACTCTTCATCTGCACGCCAATATTTCTTTTTGCTTTCATGCCGCCCCTTCCACTTCTTTGACCGGTCAATCCTCTCCAAGAGGTGTGGGGATAAAGTGAAGAGGCACCACTTTGATGAAGCTCCCAGAGTTTCATTTGCAGAAGGACTCTTAGTCCTTCTGCATGCACCATACTTCTCCCAGGTGCGCCAAAAGGGCACCACTTTCCTTTCCCACTTCTCTCTCCACCCAAAGCAGCATATATTGATCAGTGAAATATATGTAATATGGGTGTCATTTGAAAGAGCATTAAACAAGCTTTCTGACCATATAATTTATTTTCAAATCAGAGGTCTATAGGTACCAAGAGTCCCATGTGATTGGGACTCTTCATATATGGCACCTAACATGCCCAAAAATCCAAATAAAAATCAGATCAAGCTCTGATTTGGCTAGCCCCACTTAGGACTCAACCTAATTTAGGTTTTCCATAATTAGGTTAGCCCAATTAGCAAGCAATCGAATCCAATCCAATTGGGTTAGGAATTAGGTTAGCCTACATATGCTAGTATGTAATCCGGCTAACCAATTAGGATCCTATGACAATAATTAAATCATGAATGACTTCCTTGGCCAAGTCTCTATTTTGTGTGACCCACTGGGTTCTACATCTAGCCAGCAGTAGGTTTAGGTTTGAGCCGATTCTATCCGATCAAACCCGATTGACCTAATTAGGTCAAATTGGCTCACCTAATTGTCCAATTCGAATCACACATCGAATTGACTCATGAAACCAAATTAATTGGTTTATGAAAACCTACAAGACAAGATTGACGTCTAGCAACGTGTCATGCCTACCCGGAAGATGAGGAATTTGATGGAAAAAACCAAAATACACTTCAGTAGTAAGTTACCGTGCAATTCAATCTTCGATCTCCCATTATCCCGATTAAGTGATAGGTATGGATAGATGTCAAACCCTAACACTTAATCATATCGAATCTCAGCTCGATCATGAGAACTGAGCTGATGACTGATTAGATTTCACTAATCTCATCCTGCTTTGATCAAAGGCTCCTTGAGTCTCTCATCGAAGAGATTGCATGGGATAACAATTCCTCTTACTAGGAATGATCGATTCCTTGTTGGTCCACTCACATCCTTCGTATACCTTCCACCTTACCCAGAACATCCCGTACATGTCGCAATGCCATGAAGAGTATGAACCAAAGTATGTCTTAGTGTGCATAAGAAACCATGGTGACTTCAGGTCTAAAGATCACATGCACAACTTCTACTTTGGGATCTATCTTTTGACAAGTAGTAAGACTTCCATAAGATAGTCCCGGTGTGGATCAGTTCCAGTGTAATCATACTCTGATGAGAACCCTTATCCTTGTATTAGTGTCTCTACACAAGTGGTTGTGAAATCAACCACCCTCATCAACTGAGCATACATAGGATAAGCTAGTCTTTCCGGATTCATCGATCCCCGAATCGATGGTCCAACGACTAGGAACATTCTAGATTAAGGTTTATAAAAATTAGGTCTCTCTGTTATTTTATCATAACCCTAATTCCATTGCCTTATTCTATGGGGTTCATCAAAATCATCAGAAACATGATACAACAGTATATGATGAATCACATGCATTTATTAATATGAAAATATGTCATACACACTTTTTTATCAAACTCCCACTTGCACTAAAGCCAATCGCCCTTGTATTTTATACCTATGCAATCTAAGTGACGATCTAACGGCTGCTTGGCTAATGCTTTAGTGAATGGGTCTGCTATATTGTTCTTTATGTCAACTTATTCCATGACAACATCTTGTCCTTGAACAAGGTTGAAGCATCTTAGAATGTGCTTGGGCTTATTATGAGACCTTGGTTCCTAAACTTGCACAACAACTCTAGTATTTCCACAATGAAGTGACACTAGTTGTTCTATAGTAGGAACCATGCCCAATTCCTTGATGAATTTCTTCATTCACATAGCTTCCCTTATGGCTTCACTTGTAGCTATGTACTCTACCTCAGTGACTGAGTCAGCTACTGTTGGCTGCTTTATAGTTTTCTAACTCACTGCACCACCATTCAGGGTGAAGACATATCCTGATGTGGATTTGCTATCATCTGGACATGGTTGAAAACTAGAATCTGTATAACCTTCTAGTTTCAATTCAGATCCTCCATATACTAGAAAAATATCTTTAGTCCTTCTCAGGTACTTAAGAATATTTTTCACAGCTCTCCAATGATCCTCTTCTGGATTTGCCTGAAAACTGTTCACTATGCTCAAGGCATAAGCGACATCAGGCCTGGTACATAACATGGCATACATTATCGATCCTATAGCCGAAGCATAAGGAATCATAGCCATCCCCTCTCTTTCTTATGATGTCTTAGGAGATATTTTCCTAGAGAGTTGTATGCCTTGACTCATTGGCAAGTAACTTTTCTTACTTCCATCCATGTTGAATATCTTCAACCCAAGTCAATGTACCTGGATTAGGATAAGCCCATCATCCTCTTGGATGTATCTCTATAAATCCTTATACCCAGTGATATGGCTACATCACTGACGTGGGGCGCGTGTCAGGTCCAGCTGGACACGGTCAGTACCACGTGGATTTCTTCTTAAAAAAGATCCCCTGTTCGGGATGAAGTGCTCCTACTCCTTCGCCAGCTGGTGCTCAAAGATGGGTCCACCTTGGCAAAAGTCAAGCACCTCTCTACCGCTCCGCAGGTGTCCACCCAAGAGGGGTCCACCTCGGTCGAAGCTGGTGGCCCCTCGCTCCCTCGCCAGGTGGCATCCCGAGATGGGTCCACCTCGGTCGTGGTCGAGCCAGGCCCTTCTACTCCTCTACCAGGTGGCACCCGAAGATGGGTCCACCTTGGACGAAGTCGAGCACCTCTCTGCCGCTCTGCCAGGTGTCCACCCAGGAGGGGTCTACCTCGGCCGATGCTGGCGGCCCCTCGCTCCCTCGCCAGGTGGCTCCCCGAGATGGGTCCATCTCGGTCGAGGTCGAGCCAGGCCCTCCCGCTCCTCTGCCAGGTGGCTTCCGAAGATGGGTCCACCTCGGTCGAAGTCGAGCACCTCTCTGCCACTCCGCCAGGTGTCCACCCAGGAGGGGTCCACCTCGGCCGAAGCTGGCAGCCCCTCGCTCCCTCGCTAGGTGGAACCCCGAGACGGGTCCACCTCGGCCGAGGTCGAGCAGGCCCACCCTGCTCCTCCGCCAGGTGGCTTCCGGAGGCAGGTCCACCTCGGCCGAAGTCGAGCACCTCTCTGCTGCTCTGCCAGTTGTCCACCCAGGAGGGGTCCACCATGGCAGAAGCTGTGGCCCCTCGCTCCCTCGCCAGGTGGCACCCCGAGAAGGGTCCACCTCGACCGAGGTCGAGCTGAGCCCTCCTGCTCCTGCACCAGGTGGCACCCGAAGATGGGTCCACCTCGGTCGAAGTTGAGCGCCTCTCTGCCGCTCCGCCAAGTGTCCACCCAGGAGTGGTCCACCTCGACCGAAGCTGGCGACCCCTCGCTCCCTTGCTAGGTGGCACCTCGAGACGGGTCCACCTCGGTTGAGGTCGAGCCGGGTCATCCTGCTCCTGTGCCAGGTGGCACCCGAAGACAGTTCCACCTCAGTCAAAGTCGAGCGCCTCTCTACCACTCCGCCAGGTGTCCATCCAGGAGGGGTCCACCACAGCCGAAGCTGACGACCCCTCGCTCCCTCGCCAGGTGGAACCCCGAGACGGGTCCACCTCGGTCGAGGTCGAGCCGGGCCCTCCTGCTCCTGTGCCAGGTGGCACCCGAAGACGGGTCCACCTTGGCTGAAGTCGAGCACCTCTCTACCGCTCCACCAGGTGTCCACCCAAGAGGGGTCCATCTCGGCTGAAGTTGGCGGTCCCTCGCTCCCTCGCCAGGTGGCACCCCAAGATGGGTCCACCTAGGCCGAGGTTGAGCCGGGCCTTCCTGCTCCTTCGCCAGGTGGCACTCGAAGATGGGTCCACCACAGCCGAGGTTAGCCCTACTCTGCAAAGCCTCAGGAAAGTGGAGGCACGGGTTGCAAGGTCACCACTAGAGCCGGCGTGCGCCGCGCACCGTAGGGGGCGCTAGTACGACCTGGAGTGACACGCAAAACCTCGTTTACACCAGTCAGACGGGGCCCCGCAATCGAGAAATGGAATCCTTGTGGACAAGAGCTTGAAACGCTGGAAGCCCACATCAACACCTCGAAAGGAGAGCTCCCGTACTCGGCCCAAAGCCTCGCCAGTCTTACCCCCTTCGTGACACACGATGGATGAGGTAGTCTGGCCACTTAGCTCCGAGACCTGATGAAGAAGGGGGAAGAGAGGGTCTAGAGGTCGGAGGGAGCCCCCTGAAAGGAAGGCGAGCTTGAGGCAGTTCGATGGTATAAAAGGGATAGTAAAAATGGGCGGAGAGGTAAGTCAAAAAAGGGAGAAAACACCAAGAGAACGATCTTGGGAGGCCTCAAGAAGTCCTTAGGCATGAGCTCGGTGAACCCAGTGCAGGAAGCCGGGCTTCAACTCCCCTCTTCCCCACACTTCTTTCGTTTACATCTCCTCTAAGCATGGGAATCCTTCTAGAACCCGCCTTAGGGGATCTGTTCCATCTCGCCGCTCTCTAACTTGACCTTCGGAGTACCCCCGCCAGAACCCCCGGCCAGGGTCTCTGACTTTTTTTTGCATGTCCGGGAGCTTGGAAATCTCGAGGTGAGAGAGTCCGAGACCGGTGCCAGCTCAAGAGCTACAGGCCACCATGGTGAGATCGGCAACAGATTGGCGCACCAGGTAGGGGGGCAGAACAGTAATCCCTGTGCAAACAAGCTCTCCGTGGGCGAAAGCGCGCTCCGACTATGGTGGTGACGCGTGGACGCGAAGCATCCACCAGCCAAGAAGGGGAAGTTCCTTCTCCTCAAGGGCCGCGTAGCCCGGAGAGGGAACTTCCTGGTCCTTCTCCTCCTCAGCCATCCCTAGTGGACGGTCCTTTCGTAGCTGTCATCCAGCAGCTACAAACTTTGACCACTACTGTGCGGTAACTGCAGCACCAGCAGTGCTCCCTGGCCACTCAGCCCCAGCCAGGGACCCCCGCGGCTCGAGCCACGGGCCCCCGTGGAAGCCTGCGCTCCATCCAAGGAAGGCCCTCTCATCCGCGAGTAGTTTCCAACCCCCGCGGGAGCCACCAGACTCTCGCAAAGAGGAACTACTCCAGTTCGGTGGATCACGAGAGTCGATCCCCGACCAACGATGCCGAAGTAGTGCGGTGCTGCAGGCACCATCGGGGCAAGGCCCCTCACTAAGACCAATCGGCACCCCCTTCTCCAGCGACCTCGATGGAGAATTCCACCGACGAGGCCATCAGGCGCCAGGCCGAGAGGCGCCTGGAGGAGCACGAGTGCAAGTTGGTGGAGTTCGCCCACCGCTTTGCCGACATGCAGAGCTCCCCAACAGATCCAGCGGGCTACAATGCCCAACCACCCTTCTCTTGGGAAATCCAAGAGGAACCGATCCCAGGTCAGTTCTGCATGCCTCAGGTGGATCCCTATGATGGGACCACTGATCCCTTGGACCATTTAGAGAGCTATAAGGCTCTCATGAGGGTCCAGGGACTGACGAACGCTATTCTATGCATTGCCTTCCTAGCCACCCTCTGAAAGGCTGCTCGAGTTTGGTTCAGCCACCTCGAGCCGGAATCTATCAGCTCCTTCCATCAACTAGAAGGAAAGTTTGTGGCACACTTCAATGCTTGCTGGAAGGTGCCAAGAGAGGTGGATAGCCTCTTCTCTATCCGCCAGCAGGACTAAGAGCTGCTGCGGGACTACATTACCTGCTTCAAGACCGCCGTCCTGGAAATCTATAGTCTGGATGAGCCTGTCGCCATGCTGGCATTGAAGCACGGGCTCAAGACCTCCCGCCTGATGTATTCCCTGGATAAGAAGCCCCCCAAGATGTACTCTGAGCTCCTCCTCTGTGTCCACAAGTACATCCGAGCGGAGGAGGCCGATCGCACTAGGCGAGAGCTGGACGGGAAGCCTTCAAAGAAGCCTGTCCCAAGGGATGTCCTCGGGACCCAGAGGCCTGGACCGCCTGCAGATTTTTGTCCAGGCCCAAAGCTGAATAGCGGTGCTGCCCCATAGAGAATGTTCACCCCTCTCCTCACTCCCAGGATGAAGATCCTCATGGAGATTGATGGTGAGCACTACCTCCGCCGACCTCCTCCTTAGAACCCAAGGACCATCCGTGACAAGATAAAATATTGTCAATTTCATCACGAACATGGCCACGACAAGGAGGAGTGCCGCAATCTGAAGTGGGAGATTGAGGAGCTGATCAAGAGGGGCTACCTCAGGAAATTCGTGAGGAACGAAGCCCCATCGGAGGGACAGCCGCTCACAGCCCTTCCCCCGGTCCCCGTAATTGATAATTGCCCAACAGAAAAGCCGGTGGGCATGATCTCCTGGGGGATCGGGCATGCGACGAAAAGAGCCCGGGAGGTGGGAGACCTAGAGAATGTACTCCCCTTTGAAAAGGAGAATAAAAATGAAAATATAAACAATGATGCAGTGATGGTCGAGATGATCATCACGAAACATCCTGTACATCGCATTATGGTGGATAGTGGGAGCTCTATTGACGTGCTTTTTTACGATGCTTTCTCTCGAATGAACCTGTCTCATGATCAATTAAAGTCGGTGCACACCCCTCTTATGGGCTTCACCAGAGATTTGGTGGGGGTCGAAGGAGAGATCACTCTCCTTGTCACTGCCGAATCCCCACCTCGACAGGGTATGGTCATGATGACGTTTACCGTCGTCAAGCTCCCATCACCTTATAACGCCATCCTCGGCCGTCCAGGGCTCTACCAGCTCGACGCTGTCATTTTCACTAAGTGGTTGCTGGTGCAGTTCCCTATCGCCTCTGGGATGGGAGTAATGAGAGGGATGGCCCAGCCCATCCAGCATTACCTGTAGACAATCCCGGGTGCCCGGAGCGCTGAGCTCGGCCCCGATGTCGATGACCTTGACCTAAGAGAAAAAGACCCTAGGGGCTCCCATGGAGCGCTTGTTGACATACCCTCTCAGTTCGGACCCTTAGAAGATGGTGCAGATAGGAGCCCAATTTTCAGAAGAAGAGCGAGCCCGGCTACTAGACTTCCTCCGGGGGAATGCTGATTTGTTCGCCCGGTCCGCTGCGGACATGCCAGGTATCCCCCTGGAAGTCATCACCAACCAGTTGAATATTGATCCAAGGTGCCGCCCTGTCCGCCAGAAGAAGAGGAGTTTTACCGCAGAGTGGCAGAAAGCCATCATGAAGAAGTGGAGAAGCTTCTCGCCACCGGCTTTGTATGGGAGGTACAGTATCCCAGTTGGCTGGCGAACGTGGTCATGGTGAATTAGAGCAGCGGCAAGTGGTGGATCTGCGTGGACTACACCAAACTCAACCGAGCTTGCCCGAAGGACAGTTTCCCTCTTCCAAAGATCGACCAGCTCGTGGACACCACTTCAGGATATCACCTCCTCTCTTTCATGGATGCCTTCTCCGGGTAAAACCAGATCCAAATGCACCCGGAGGACGAGGAGCACACTGCTTTCATCATCGACTGCGGAACCTACTATTACAAGATGATGCCATTCGGCCTCAAGAACACCGGGGCCACGTACCAACAGTTGGTCAACAAAGTCTTCAATGACCAGATTGGTCGCAACATGCAGGTGTACATGGACGATATGCTGATAATGAGCAAGCCCTTTTCGAACCACATCGGCAACCTGGCAGAGACCTTCGATAACCTCCAGCTTCACCAGATGAAATTAAACCCGGCGAAGTGCGCCTTCGGCATGTTCGCCGGCAAGTTCCTGGGGTTCATGGTAACCCAAAGGAGGATAAAAGCCAACCCGAAGAAGGTCCAGGCTATCTTGGACATGGAGCAACCCACCTCCAAGAAGCATGTACAGTGACTCACTGGCCGGATCGCCGCATTGAGTCGATTTATCTTGAGGTCCGCTGACCGCGCCGGCCCTTTTTTAAGGCGCTGAGAAAGATGAATGACTTTACTTGGACGGAGGAGTGCCAGGAGGCGTTTGACGAGCTGAAGAGGACACTGGCATCCCCGTCGCTGCTTTCCAGGCCCGAAGAAGGAGAGGAGCTCCTCCTGTACCTGGCAGTCATCCCGGAGGCTGTCAGTTCGGTCCAGGTTCGGACTGACCACAAGGGAATGCAAGGGCTGGTGTATTACACAATCAAACTCCTCCGCGATGCGGAGCTCAGGTATTCCTGGTCTGAGAAACTGATTTTTGCACTAATCGTGTCTACTCAGCGTCTCAGACCTTATTTTCAAGTGCACCCCATTGCTATCCCGACGGATCAGCTGTTGAAAGTGATGCTCAGCCGACCTGATACATCTGGGCACCTGGCGAAGTGATCGCTCAAGCTCAGCGAGTTCGACATCACCTATAGGCTGAGATCGGCCATGAAGGCATAGGTACTCGCTGATTTCTTGGTCGAATGTGCAGGCCTGGGCAAGGGGGTGGAAGAGAGCCTTCAAGACTGGCTGCCGGGGCTAGGACCAAAGGAAGATGTCTGGATCCTTCATGTAGACGGAGCCTCGAACTTCAGCGGGAGTGGAGCTGGACTCATCCTCGCCAACGGCGAAGGGGTTGTCGCCGAATGTGCGCTCTGTTTCCAGTTCACCTCCACTAATAATTAAGCAGAGTATGAAGCGCTCCTCGCGGGGCTAAGAGTGTCCTACGAGTTTGGTGTGGCCAACCTCAAGGTCTTCACCGACTCGCAGCTGGTAACTGGGAAAATCTCGAGGGAGTACGGGGTGCGAGACCCCCAAATGGTGAAGTACTTGGAGCTCGTGAAAACGAGCACGGTAGGATTTCAGCGCTTCAGCATCTCCCATATACCTCGCATGGAAAACACTCGTGCGGACGCACTTTCCAGCCTTGCAACCCTGCCGGACTCGTCGTTGGGCCGTGCTTATATCGAGCACCTCAAGGCCCCGAGCTACGAGACACCCATGGAGGTCCAGCAAGTCAACCAAGAGCCCAGCTAGATGGACAAGTACATCGAGTACATTACCGATGGCATTCTATCGGAGGACTGCATGGTGGCTGGCCTCATCAAGAGGAAGGCCTCATGGTTCATCTTAATGGATGGGTTGCTGTATCGGAGGTCCTACTCGTACCCGCTCCTCAAGTGTTTGAGACTCGCAGAGGCCGCACTCACGCTCCAAGAGATCCACAAGGGTGTCTGTGGGAACCACGTGGGGGGAAGACACTAGCGTACAAGGCCCTTCGTCAATGTTACTTCTGGGAGACAATGAGGGAAGACGCAGCTGACTTCATGAAGAGGTGCGACTGGTGTCAGCGGCATGCCATGGTGCAACGTCAGCCCACTGCTCCACTCTCCCAGCTCTCCGCCCCATGGCCGTTTGCTCAATGGGGCATGGATCTCCTAGGACCTTTTCCCCCGGCGTCTGGGCAATGGAAATTTTTGATCGTGGCCATCGACTACTTCATGAAGTGGGTCAAAGCCGAACCCTTGGCTCGGATCATGGAGGCAAACATCACCAAGTTCCTCTGGAAGTCAATTATTTGCCACTTTGGCCTACCGCATACTATTATCACCGACAACGGACATCAATTCGATTGTTGGGAGTTCGAGGAGTTTTGTAGTGACCTCGGCATCCACCATCGTTTCACTTCGGTGGTGCATCCACAGATAAACGGAGAAGCCGAGGTAACGAATAGGACCATCTTGCAAGGCCTACGGACAAGACTGGACCAAGCCAAGGGTAGGTGGGGGGAAGAGCTCCCGAGCATCCTTTGGGCATACTACACTACCCCGAGGATGGCTACGGATGAGATCCCATTAAACCTTGTCTTCGGAGTAGAAGCGGTTAACCCAGTTGAGCTCAGCCTACCGACCCTGCGCGTGGAGCAGTATGACGAGGCGGAGAACCCTGCCAGGATGCTGCTAAACCTGGACCTCCTTGAAGAAATGAGGGACAGGACTCGAGTTCGGATGGCTGCCTACCGGCAGCGAGTGGCCAGATTCTATAACTCCAGAGTGCGACCGATGTCCTTTCGCCCGGTGGATTTGGTGCTCCGCCGCGCTGAAGCTTCCCAGCCACAGGACTGCGGGAAGCTCTCCCCAAACTGGGAAGGCCCATATAGGGTGGCAGAGGCACTTCCTCACTGGGCGTACTACCTGGCGGAGATAGGAGGATCCCGGTTCCCTCAGACCTGGAATGCCTCAAACTTGAGGATGTATTACCAATAGTGTAAGGCTCCTTGAACTTTGGCAATGAAATATTTTTCATCAAATGCTTGCTCTTGTCTCGTAGGGTGAGGGCCACCCAGCTGTAAGTTCAGCGAGCATGGACACGACGGAAGACCCGCGAAGGTGTGATGTCCCTCTCATGCGATCTCGGAGAATAGCTCGGCAAGCCGTGCAAGGCTCAGATATGGCCTGTGGCCCCGGGGTTCAGTCCGGAAGTCCCGAACTTTGGTCTGGAGGGCAGGGTAGAATCAAATTCGCCCACACGATCCTAGAGAACATCTCGGCAAGCCGCACAAGGCTCATATACAGCCTGCAGCCTCGGGGTTCAATCCGAAAGTCCCGGACTCCGGTCTGGAAGGTGGGGCAGAACTAAGTTCGCCCACGCAATTTCGGAGTTCAGCTTGGAATGCACTACGGGACTTAGTCCCAGTGGCTAGCACCGGAGTTCAGTCCGGAAGATGCACAAAAACAAAAAAAGAAAAGAAAGAAAGAAAGAGAACAATTTAATGAAAAGATAATTTCATTATGATTAAAAGTTCAGTACACAAGAGGGGCCCCGACAGGCCGAGAAACCTCGAAGAAAGAAAACACGAAAGTAAAACAAAAATCCCATGGAGCTACTTCGGCACAGCTGCATCCTCCTCGGGCTGGGGGGCACTCTCTTCACCGGCACCATCGATTGGAGGCTGCTCGGGAGTCGCCGCCTCGTCACCGGCCACCACCGAAGCTCCTCCAGTGGGCTCCTGCCTCCAGCTACCTAGGACGACCCCGCTGAGGTCAAGCTCGGGATAAAAAGAGCCAACCTTCTCCCGGCATACCTGGAACCCTTTCAAGAAGGAGTCCAGGATAGCCTCCAGCACCTCGACGACGTACTCCTCGAAGGCCCAGAACCTCAGAACGGCCTCCTACGCCTCCCTCTTGGATGCCTCCAGCAGCCCGTTGACGTAGGAGCTCTTCTCCTTGGCTGCGCTCAGCTCCTTCAGGACTTCTTCCACCCGGCGCTCCAGTGACAGGGACTAAGCCCTAAGGTTGATTTTCTCCACCGTGTCCGCCTCGTTGCAGTGCTGGTTCGAGATCCTCTCCTCTGACAGAGAGGTCTCGAGCTCCTTGCATGCCCCTCGGCGTGGACCAGGTCAGCTCGGAGAGCCTTATTATTTTCTCGCAGCTCGACCCCTTTCTCCATGAGGTCTTTGATGTCAGCTGCAAGCTTGCCGAGCTTCTCCTCCTTCTCGGCATCCTTCTTGGTATAGCCGGCGAGGAAGTTCCTCAGCAGCAGCACGTCCATCCCAATCTGCATCAAAAAAAAAATGAAGTTAGAACAATTCAACTGGAACTTTAAGGAGTTGGAGCTTAGAACTTACCATAAAAAACTACAGGAGGATCCCAAGCAACGCCTCATTGTAGTCTCAGCCGCCCCTCAGGTGGCGGTACCGGGAGGTACTGGCGAACTCCATGACCTTCTCCGCGAGGCCTTGGTCGTGGATCATGGAGCATCGGTTGGTGAGACTCAATGGCAGAATGGGCACGTTGGCAGTAGGCAAGGCGGCCATCCCTTCGCCAAGTGGTGCGGCCATCGATGGAGCTGCCACCGCCCTGGTGGCCACCGCGGAAGCGGCCAGTGCAGCGGCTAGAGCAGGCACCACCCGAGGAGGTTCCAACCCCCTCTCTTCCCCGGCCCTGTCGAGATCGACGACAGGGACATCGAGCGCCCGGTCCCGAGGTGGCCTGGAGGCAGGAGCCGCCGCTCCAGGGCCAGTGATGGAGGTCTGCGCAGGCACCCGGCTCGCCTTAGTGCGAGCCCTCTTTGTCGGGGTTCAGTCCCTTCGACAGCATCCCTCTGTGCGATGCCCTCCATCAGGTTCTCCACGGAGAACTTCATACCTGAGAAAAAAGAGGTTAGTCAAGCCAGTTCAAAAGAAAGGGGATGCGAAGCAGAAAATGAAATCAAGGGAGGGAGATCCAAGCCTCACCCAGCTCTCGGATGGGACTGATCCCTACCTCGAATAAGTTCTGCTTTGAGAGCAGAACATCGAGGACTGGGAATGCGTCACTCAGCAGCTGTGAAAAGACCTCTTGGTCTGCTGGCTCGACCTGAGAGTTTCGGTTCGGAGATCGGTCTGGCTCGCTCTAGGCCCAGTCAACATCTTCCATCGAGGCAAAAAAGAAGCAGTTCTTCCAGCACTTGATCGATGAAAGGAGGTCAAACTTGAGGCACCTAGGCCGAGGTGAGATGTACCACCAGCCATCATCGATGGAGTAGCGCTTCAGGATGAAGAGAGCCCTGAAGAGAGAGAAATGGGCAACGAACCTATGGAAGTGGCAGAAGACGATGAAGGCAAAGATGACCCGGATGGCATTAGGAGCCAACTGGGCCGGGACCAGACGGTAATGACTGAGAAAAGAGAGGAAAAAGGGATGAAGGGGAAATCGAAGACCTCCAAGGAGGAAGTCCTCGTAGAAGGCGATTCTCTCGGGGCCACTCGAGGTCACTCGATCTCCAGGCCGTGGGAGGGAAAGACAAGTCGAATCCAAATTCCATAGACATCTCGGAGCCGAGAAAGGTCATCCTCGATCATCGTTGAGGCATGACCGGAGGGGCCGGAGGGAGAGGTCACCGGAGGAGGAAGAGAAGAAATGGAATGAGCAGGAACTACGGGGGGAGACCTAGGACCCCTAGGGATGCCTATGGTCACAGCCCCAGGCTGGAGCTGCCTACGAACCTCGTATGGGATCTCTTCCCCTTTCGAGGAAGAAGCTGATGGAGTCCTCGACCGGGAAGGACCGGCCTTGTCCGGGTTGGAGGAGACATAGCGGCGACGCGCCATGAAGGAAGAAGAAGAAGCGAAAAACTGACACAAGGGCTAAGAGATGGAGAAAGAGGAGAAGGAGGCCGCAGATACTCACCAAAATATTTTGTGCCAGAGGAATGGCAATCCAGGGAAGGTGAAGGAAAACAACTGCAACCGCCGATGGAATGCGAGAAAGTGGAGGGACTTTGTTTCTGGAAAGTCCCCCTCCTTTACAAACTCAATCGATAGCAGCCATACGCCTCTTTCCATTCTGGGCTACCAGATAGCTGCCGCGTGGATGCACGCCCGATATCAATGCTTCGGTTCGATGGAAATTGCCTCATTTTCGAAAATGGCACATCAATGGCCCGTCGGACGCGTGCACGTGGCAACCTCTCATAGGGTCTCAGGCGCAACAGAAGCGGCGGCAGGGATCATGGCAATTATGGCACGAGATTTTCACCTTCTCCATGTCATCACTGCATTAAATCTCCACATCCCGAGACACGATGCCTCGATGGAATGTGGGGATGGGGGGCAACTGATATGGCTACATCGCTGACAAGGGGCGCGTGTCAGGTTCAGCTGGACATGGTCAGTACCACGTGAATTTTTTCTTTCAAAGGATCCTTCATTCGGGATGAAGTGCTCCAGCGCCTTCGCCAACTGGCGCCCGAAGACGGGTCCACGTCGACCGAAGTCGAGCACCTCCTTGCCGCTCTGCCAGGTGTCCACCCAGGAGGGGTCCACCTTAGCTGAAGCTGGTGGCCCCTCGCTCCCTCACTAGGTGGCACCCCGAGATGGGTCCACCTTAGCCGAGGTCGAGCCAGGCCCTTCTGCTCCTCCGCTAGGTGGCACCCAAAGACGAGACCACCATGATCGAAGTCGAGCACCTCTTTGCCGCTCTGCCAGGCGTCCACCACGGAGGGGTCCACCTCGGTCGAAGCTGGCGGCCCTAGCTCAAGTGGCACCCCGAGATGAGTCCACCTCAGCCAAGGTCGAGTCGGGCCCTTCTGCTCCTCCGCTAGGTGGCACCCGAAGACGGGTCCACCTCGGCCGAAGTGAGCACCTCTCTGCCGCTCCGCCAGGTGTCCACCCAGGAGGGGTCCACCTCGGTCGAAGATGGCGGCCCCTCGCTCCCTCGCCAGGTGGCTCCCTGAGATGGGTCTACCTCGATCGAGGTCGAGCCAGGCCCTCCTGCTCCTCCGCCAGGTGGCTTCCGAAGATGGGTCCACCTCGACCGAAGTCGAGCACCTCTTTGCTGCTCCGCCAGGTGTCCACCCAGGAGGGGTCCACCTCGACCAAAGCTGGCGGCCCCTCGCTCCCTCACCGGGTGGCACCCCGAGATGGGTCCACCTCAACCGAGGTCGAGCCGGCTACCCCTGCTCCTCTGCCAGGTGGCTTCCGGAGACAGATCCACATCGGTTGAAATCAAGCACCTCTCTGCCACTCCGCCAGGTGTCCACCGAGGAGGGGTCCACCATGGTCGAAGCTGGCAGCCCCTCTCTCCCTCGCTAGGTGGCACCACGAGATGGGTCCACCTCAGCCGAGGTCGAGCCGGGCCCTCCTGCTCCTGCACCAGGTGGCACCAGAAGACGGGTCCACCTCGGCCAAAGTTGAGCACCTCTCTGCTGCTCCGCCAGGTGTCCGCCCAGGAGGGGTCCACCTCGGCTGAAGCTGGCAGCACCTCGCTCCCTCACCAGGTGGCACCCCGAGATGGTCCACCTCGGTCAAGGTCGAGCAGGGCCCTTCTTCTCCTAAGCCAGGTCAGGTGGCACCCGAAGATGGTTCCACCTCGATCGAAGTCGAGCGCCTTTCTACTGCTCCACCAGGTGTCCACCCAGGAGGGGTCCACCTAGATCGAAGCTGACGGCCCCTTGCTCCCTCACCAGGTGGCACCCCGAGACGGGTCCTCCTCGATCGAGGTCGAGCCGGGTCCTCCTGCTCTTGTGCCAAGTGGCACTCAAAGACAGTTCCACCTTGACCAAAGTCGAGCACCTCTCTATCGCTCCGCCAGGTGTCCACCCAGGAGGGGTCCACCTCGGTCGAAGCTGACGGCCACTCTCTCCCTCACCAGGTGGCACCCCGAGACAGGTCCACCTTGGTCGAGGTCGAGCTGGGCCCTCCTGCTCTTGCACCAGGTGGCACCCAAAGACGGGTCCACCTCGGTTGAAGTCGAGCGCCTCTCTGCCGCTCCGCCAGGTGTCCACCCAGGACGGGTCCACCTCGGTCGAAGCTGGCGGCCCCTCGCTCCCTCACCAGGTGGCACCCCAAGACGGGACCACCTAGGCCGAGGTCGAACCGGGCCCTCCTGCTCCTTCGCCAGGTGGCACCCGAATATGGGTCCACCTTGACCAAAGTCGAGCCTCTCTCTGCCACTCCACCAGGTGGCGCCCCCTAACGGGTCCACCTCGGCCGAGGTCAGCCCTACTCTTCAAAGTCTCGGGAAAGCGGAGGCACGGGTTGCAAGGTCACCACTAGAGTCGGGCGCACCACACCTCGCACCCCTAGGGGGGGCTAGTACGGCCTGCAGTGACACGCATGAAAGGGATATGCCCTACAAGCCAATCTATGTTGTATCTCCCAAACCATTGTAATTGACAATATTTTAATAAAGGCATTATTTTTCATCATACGTTGTGTTTATTATTATAGGATGAACCCCATAGATTAGGATTATGATTTTAGGGTTATGATGATATCATACCAGTGAGACCTAAAGTCTTAAAACCTTAATCTAAAATATTCCTAGTCTAAGGAACCCTAAGTAGGGGATCAAGGTTTTTCCGGTAAGACTACCACATCCCATGTATACTGGAGAGGGTAACTGCTCTCACAGCCACTTGTGTATGACACTAATACTAGGATGTGGGTGCTCATTAGAGAATGAGTTCACTGATATGATCCAACTTGAGAACATCTAATGGAGTCTTAGCTACATGTCAATAGAAGGTTCTCATAGTGGGAGTGGTACAAGTAATCCTTTGACCTGAGACTGCCATAAGTACCTTATGTACATGAACCCATCCTTTGGTTCAATCCTATTCATGACATTGAGTCATGCACAGGATTGATACTGGGAATGGTGAATTGTATATGAAGGTAACGAGTAGGTCAACAAGGAATCGATCACTCTTAGAAAGAGGAGATTGCATCCAGCTAGTTATTAATCGAATGATGATTCAGGGAATCTTTGATCAAAGTAAAGATATTAGAGATGGTTTCTAATATCAAGATAATTGAATCATCAATATAAGATTGAGCTAGAAACAATTATAATATTGGATTTGACATATATCCTTATCCGTAATTATATTTTGGGTGCAGGCTGATCGAAGGATTTAATTGTACGGTAACTTTCTACTGAAGGGTAGTTTTGGTATTTCACTAGAATTTCCATATCTTCCAGGTAGACATGACACGTTGCTAGACGTCAATCTTGTCTTGTGGGTTGATCAAATTTAATGATCATTTATTAGGAAGAGTCCTAATTGATCAAAATCGGGTAAGCCCGATTTGACCTAAATCGATTAGAAAGAGTTCTAATCAAATTAGGTCAACTTGTATTCGAACCCACTGCTGGCTAGATATGGAACCCAATAGATCACACACTTAACAGAATTGATCAAGAGTCATTTTTATGAAGACACTCTAGCAAGTGTTGCAAATCCTAACTTCTATTCGAATTGGATTCGAATTAGGGTTCCGAATTGATTCAATTTGGGTTCTGATTGGATCTAATTAGACCCTAATTGAGGTTTTAGGGATTATGGCTAACCCAATTGGCTAACCAATTACTTAGGCTAGCATACCACCCGCCCCTTAGCCCTTGCATGCCAAAAACACCAAGAGTCCATGCGCTTATGGACTCTTGGCGCGCCATATGGAGGAGTCCATGGGCGCATGGACTCTTGGCGCGCCCACATAATTCTCCGATGAATTAAGATGGGGCGGCATTCTTTCTCATTTTTAGCGCCTCACTTGTCATCACTTGGATGGTAATCTAACGGGTGGTGGGGTTTTAAGAAAGAAAGAAAGCATTGTTTCTTCCCGGGTGCGCGAAATCGTATCTCTTCGGAGATTCAAGTTTCACGACTTCTTTCTCCCAATTGTCGTGACTTCTTCCTTTGAGAAAAGCCATGAGAATTGATCTGGAAGGCTATGAGAATTAATCCAGAAGGCCGTGAGAAAGAAGAGAAGGGCGTGTGAAGAAGGAAAGGGCGTGAGAAGAAGGAGAAGGGCGTGTGAAGAAGGAAAGGGCGTGAGAAGAATGTTTACGGAGAGTTGTGAGGGCGCCTCTCTGAAAACTATATAAAGGAATGGAAATCAGAACTTTGGGAATTCTAAATAAAAAATTATATTTTTATTCTTCTTCCTCTCCTAAAGACTCTTTCTCCCTTTTTCTTGTTTTTGCATTGTTTCCTTTACAGAGTACACCTCTGTCGAAACTCTGCTACTGAACAAGAACAAGAACGAAAGTCTCCGACGGTAAAGGAAAGAAAGAGTTCTGTTTTTGTTCTTTCCTTTCTTTCTTACATTAAGACATTCTTGTCTTAATTTCTCCTCCAATTTAAGACAAGCCTAAATCCCCTTAGCATAAAGTCTTATCTTTAAGGCAAGAGTGTCTTAGAGGGTCAAGGTCTTAGTGGAAGGAGGAGAAGAGATAAAAGAAAAAAAAAAAAAAAGGGAGGAAACCTCTTGTGTGGAAGAATTCCAGCCATAATCCGAAGGATTGAGTTCTAGAAGAAGAACTCAATACGAGGAACTATTGGACAAGAAGATAGTGTTCTTGGTCATTCTCTGTGTGGATCACCATCGGAGGGCGGACACTTGGATGCCTGGTGAATTCAAATAGCCCGTTGATCTTCAAGTTTTATGTCTTCATAAATTGGAAATAGCGATTACAGGTTGGTATTCTATTTCAATTTGCATAGAAATGTTTGTCTTCATATATTCTAGTCTTATTAAGGAGTTCCTGGTTTAGGATTTTTGGTGCATATTTAATTTCAATTTTGAAAATACCCTTCCGCTGCATTGCACCGGATCCCAACAGTGGTATCAGAGCCACCTTAATTAGGACTATAATTTATGATATTTTGTATGTCACATCTTAGGGTTTTAAAATCCTAATATGTTACTACACTTAGCATATCTTTGATTGCATATATGTTTTGATGTATACCACTAGTTAGGGTCTTTCACTCTAACCCTAATTATTATAGAGATATGTTTAGTTTTTAAGTCATCATACTGAAATAAGGTTGCCCTAGTATAATGGTGGATCCATTATGTGGTAAATGGTTGTCCTAGTATGATGACACACTTAGCATATATTTGAATGATATGTAGATTGTGATAAATTTTATAAGGATATGCTGGCAGTTTATAAATCCCTCCTCTTAAAGATTATATTAAGTTTTAGTATATTTAACTGATAAGCATCACTAGTCAGGATGAACAATTGATCATTCGGTGTCTAGAAAGGTGGTTCTGGGAAGGTAAAGAGAATTGTGGTTTTTAATTGGTTCCGTTGACTGACCTGGCCAATTTTTATTGGTGTCTAGGAAAGCAACGGGGGGACTCCCACATCTCTTCCACTGGCCTGGCCGTTTTGATTAAATTTAAATCTTGACTAACATGCTTAGTGTTAAAAATACTATATTTAGGTCTTCCTTCATGCTAGATCATTATTGTGTTATGAACCATATTAGGTTTGTTGTGTTATTTACAAGACCTAATATGGTAACTGACATAATACTAGTCTGGTGCATAGAGATGGTTACAGTATATTCAGTATAATGCTTTGTTGTGTTATCTGTAAGGGCATTATATTTGAGTATTTACTGTATAGAAATGAAAGGGTCTTGACTTAACTAGAACATTATGGTTTGTTGTGTTTTCTGCAAGACTAATAATGTTCTAGAGGCCAAGTTACTTCTTGAGAATTATATGAGATATAATTGGAAGAGTTTCCTACCTTTGAGCTTATAAAAGATTTGTTGTGTTTTCTGCAAGATCTTTTATAAGTTATTAGGATCTCAATCTCACTAAGAAAAACCGATCAGGGTTCTTCTCGATTATCATAGTGAGGGCTATGATTTTTGATAAAATAGTGGGAGACATAATTAAATTGAAGACCTAATTTAATTATGTAAGTCATTTCATGGTTGTTTGCTTATGTATTGTTCTTTGTTAAATATAGATAAATGGCATCTTCATTGTCACTGCGAAGTACCTTAGATACCAACAAACTGACTGGTCCGAACTATGTGGACTGGTTGAGAAATTTAAAGATTGTGCTGAGTTCAGAAAAACTTTCTTATATTCTAGATAACCCTAGTCTTAATCCACTAGGGGATGATGCCACAGAGGAAGATATGGCCACATACAAAATATGGCAGAATGACTCCCTCACTGTCAAGTGTATCATACTAGCCTCTATGACCAATGAGTTACAGAGACAGCATGAAAGCATGGATACTCAATCCATAATGCTTAATTTAAAAGAGCTTTATGGAGAACATAGCATAACTGCTAGATATGAAATATCTAAGCAGTTATTCCGTGCTAGGATGACAGAGGGAACATCCATTAAGGATCATGTTCTGAAGGTAATTGACTTGATCACCAGATTGGGTCAATTAGGTTTTATCATGGATGGGGAGTTGAATCAGGATTTAACCCTGCAATCACTCCCGGAGTCATTTTCTCAATTTGTCTTGAATTATCACATGAACAAACTGAACACTTCCTTGCCTGAGCTGTTAAATATATTAAAAACAGCAGAGAGCCACATAAAGAAAGAAAAGGCTCCACTTCTTCTTATTAATAAGACCAATAAGAAGAAATCAGGCAAAAAGGGTTTTAATAGGAGGCTAAACCCTAAGAGTTCCATCAATAAGAATAAGAAAGGAAAGAAGGCCTCCAAACAGTCAACCTGTTTCTTTTGCGGCAAAGCAGGACATTGGAAAAGGAATTGCAAGGCTTACCTTGCAACTGTGAAGCCTGGTGCATTAGATGTGCCAAAAGGTATGTATGAGATACATGCTATATTGACATTGAATTCGTCTGTTTCAAATACTTGGGTATTGGATACCGCTTGTGGTTACCATATATGCAAATCTTTGCAGGGCCTCCACAAGCTTAAAGTTTTGAAGGAAGGTGACTTCAATCTCTACGGTGCTAGTGGTGATATCATCCAAGCAGAAGCCGTAGGGACTTATATATTAAAGTTACCTTCAGGAAAGATCTTGGAGTTAGAAAATTGTTATTATATGCCTAAGATTATTAGAAATATTGTATCTGTTCCCTTGTTATTAAAATAAGGATATGTAATGGATGTAACAAGCACTGGTTGCTCGATAATGTTGTCTAATAAAATTATTTGTTCTGGCATATTTAGCAATGGGCTCTTAACTCTTCCTTCCAATGATAGTATTTTTCATGTCAATAATAAAAGAAAAAGAGAAGACTTTAATGATACTTTACTTTGGCATCATCGACTTGGTCATATTAATGAGTCTAGGATAAGCAAGTTATACAAGGAAAAATTCCTTGATCCTTATGAGTATGAATCATTAGGAACTTGCAAATCATGTCTCATGGGTAAGATGACCAAGACTCCATTTACTGGACATGGAGAAAGGTCAACTGAGTTATTAGGACTTATACATACTGATGTATGTGGTCCAATGATAACTCAGGCCAGAGGTGGATACTCATATTTTATCACTTTTACAGATGATTTATCTAGGTTCGGATATGTGTATCTTATGAAACATAAATTTGAAGCCTTTGATAAATTTAAGGAGTATCAAAGCATGGTCGAAAAACAAATCAGGAAAAGTATTAAAGTTCTTCGGTTTGATCGAGGAGGAGAATACTTATCCACGAAGTTTTTAGACTATCTTAAAGTTAATGGAATTCTTTCTAAATGGACCCCTCCTTATACACCACAGCTAAATGGTATAGCTGAAAGGAGGAATCTTACCTTATTAGATATGGTACGATCCATGATGTGCTTCACAAATTTATCCATTTCCTTCTGGGGTCATGCCCTAGAAACTGCTGTTAACATTCTGAACAAAGTACCTTCTAAATCTGTTGTTAGTACTCCATATGAAATTTGGAGTGGAAAGAAACCGTATCTTAAATATTTTAAGGTATGGGGATGTCCAGCTTATGTTAAAAGAAATTTTGGACATAAGTTGGAACCTAGAGCGGATAAATGTCTATTTGTAGGATATCCTAGAGAGAGTAGAGGATATCTGTTTTACCATCCAACTGAACAAAAGATTTTTGTCAGCAGACATGCCACTTTTCTAGAAAAAGAGTTTATTTTAGAAAAGGGAAATGGTAGAACTATTGAACTTGGAGAAGTACAAGAAACACAGATAGACAATTCTCAATCAATAGAACAATAGTTGGATCAGAACCAGAACACAAAACTCCTCCCCGTAGGTCTGAGAGTGTCACGGGCACCTGAGAGGTATGGGTTTATTATTGAAAATAATGAAGCCCAAGTCATTCAAAATGATGAACCTCTAACCAATACGGAAGCTATCTTGAGTACTGATTCAGATAGATGGCAAGAAGCCATGGAATCCGAGATAGATTCTATGTATGTCAAATAAGTATGGACTTTGGTTGATGCATCAGAGGGTGTTAATCCTATTGGGTGCAAATGGGTCTATAAGAAAAAGATTGGGGTTGATGGCCAAGTTGAAACCTATAATGCTAGATTAGTGGCAAAAGGTTTTAGACAAAAACAGGGAATTGATTATGATGAAACATTCTCACCTGTTGCCATGCTCAAATCAATTCGGATTTTACTTCCTATAGCAGCATACCACGATTATGAGACCTGGCAGATGGATGTGAAGACTACATTCCTCAATGGTTTCCTTGAGGAAGAAGTCTACATGTCACAGCCAGAAGGTTTTATTTCAAAGAATAAACCTAATCAAGTATGCAAGCCAAAGAAATCTATTTATGAATTAAAGCAAGCTTCAAGGAGTTGGAACATCCGTTTTGATGAAACTATTAAAAGGTTAGGTTTTATCAAAAATGTGGATGAACCCTGTGTTTATAAGAAGACTAGTGGGAGTGCCATAGTCTTCTTAGTTTTGTATGTAGATGACATACTCCTCATTGGGAATGATATCCCAATGTTACAATCAGTCAAGGTTTGGCTATCAAACCAGTTTTCCATGAAAGATTTGGGAGAAGCATCCTATATACTAGGTATTAAGATCTATAGAGATAGGTCTAAGAGGATGCTAGGTTTATCCCAGTCTAGGTACATTAACCTAGTGCTGAAAAGATTCAACATGGATGGAAGTAAAAGAGGTTATCTTCCTATGAGTCAAGGCATACATATTTCCAAAAGGATGTCTCCTAAGACACCTGAAGAAAGAAATAGAATGAATTCTATACCTTATGCTTCGGCAATAGGGTCCATAATGTATGCCATGTTATGTACCAGACCTGATGTGGCATATGCTTTAGGCATTGTCAATAGGTTTCAGGCTGATCCAGGAGAGGATCATTGGAAAGCAGTTAAAAATATTCTTAAGTACCTGAGAAGGACTAAGGATATTTTTCTGGTTTATGGTGGTTCTGATCTTAAACTAGAAGCTTATTCTGATTCTAGTTTTCAATCAGACCCTGATGATAGCAAATCCATTTCGGGATATGTTTTTACCCTAAATGGTGGAGCAGTGAGTTGGAAGAGTACCAAGCAGCAGACTGTAGCTGACTCAACCACAGAGACAGAATACATAGCTGTCAGTGAAGCCGCCAAGGAAGCAGTCTGGATGAAGAAGTTCATCACAGAGTTGGGTGTTGTTCCTGAGATTGAAAAACCAGTGCCACTTTACTGTGACAACACTAGAGCTGTTGCTCAAGCTAAGGAACCAAGAGCTCATCATAAGTCCAAGCACATTCTGAGACGCTTCCATCTCGTCCGAGAAATAGTAGAAAGACAAGATGTCTACATAAATAGAGTTGATACAAAGAACAACGTAGCAGACCCGCTCACTAAGGCTCTACCACAGCGAGAGTTTGATCGCCACCTCGAGAGTATGGGATTAAGATTTAAAGGCGATTGGCTTTAGTGCAAGTGAGAGATTGAAAGGGATATGTCCTACAAGCCAATCTATGTTGTATCTCCCAAACCATTGTAATTGACAATATTCTAATAAAGGCATTATTTTTCATCATATGCTGTGTTTATTATTATATGATAAACCCCATAGATTAGGGTTATGATTTTAGGGTTATGATGAGATCATACCAGTGAGACCTAAAGTCTTAAAACCTTAATCTAAAATATTCCTAGTCAAAGGAACGCTGAGTAGGGGATCAGGATTTTTCCGGTAAGACTAGCACATCCCATGTATACTGGAGAGGGTGACTGCTCTCACAGTCACTTGTGTATGACACTAATACTAGGATGTGGGTGCTCATTAGAGAATGAGTTCACTGATATGATCCAACTTGAGAACATCTAATGGAGTCTTAGCTACATGTTAATAGAAGGTTCTCATAGTGGGAGTGGTACAAGTAATCCTTTGACCTGAGACTGCCATAAGTACCTTATGTATATGAACCCATCATTTGGTTCAATCCTATTCATGACATTGAGTCATGCACAGGATTGATATTGGGAATGGTGAATTGTATATGAATGTAATGAGTAGGTCAACAAGGAATCGATCACTCTTAGTAAGAGGAGATTACATCCAACTAGTTATCAATCGGATGATGATTCAGGGAATCTTTGATCAAAGTAAAGATATTAGAGATAGTTTCTAATATCAAGATAATTGAATCATCAATATAAGATTGAGCTAGAAACAAATATAATATTGGATTTGACATATATCCATATTCATAATTATATTTTGGGTGCAGGCTGATCGATGGATTTAATTGTATTGTAACTTTCTACTGAAGGGTAGTTTTGGTATTTCACCAGAATTTCCATATCTTTCGGGTAGACATGACACGTTGCTAGACGTCAATCTTGTTTTGTGGGTTGATCAAATTTAATGATCATTTATTAGGAAGAGTCCTACTTGATCAAAATCAGGTAAGCCCGATTTGACCTAAATCGATTAGAAAGAGTTCTAATCAAATTAGGTCAACTTGTATTCGAACCCATTGCTGGCTAGATATGGAACCCAATGGATCACACACTTAAGAGAATTGATCAAGAGTCATTTACATGAAGACACTCTAGCAAGTGTTGCAAATCCTAACTTCTATTCGAATAGGATTCGAATTAGGGTTCCGAATTGATTCAATTTGGGTTCTGATTGGATCTAATTAGACCGTAATTGAGATTTTAGGGATTATGGCTAACCCAATTGGCTAACCAATTACTTAGGCTAGCATACCACCCGCCCCTTAGCCCTTGCACGCCAAAAACACCAAGAGTCCATGCGCTTATGGACTCTTGGCGCGCCATATGGAGGAGTCCATGGGCGCATGGACTCTTGGCGTGCCCACTTAATTCTCCGATGAATTAAGATGGGGCGGCATTCTTTCTCATTTTTAGCACCTCACTTGTCATCCCTTGGATGGTAATCTAATGGGTGGTGGGGTTTTAAGAAAGAAAGAAAGCGTTGTTTCTTCCCGAGTGCGCGAAATCGTATCTCTTCGGAGATTCAAGTTTCGCGACTTCTTTCTCCCAATCGTCGCGACTTCTTCCTTTGAGAAAAGCCATGAGAATTGATCTGGAAGGTCGTGAGAATTAATCCAGAAGGCCGTGAGAAAGAAGAGAAGGGCATGAGAAGAAGTAAAGGGCGTGAGAAGAAGGAAAAGGGCATGAGAGAAATGTTTACGAAGAGTTGTGAGGGCGCCTCTCTGAAAACTATATAAAGGAATGGAAATCAGAACTTAGGGAATTCTAAATAAAAAATTGTATTTTTATTCTTCTTCCTTTCCTAAAGACTCTTTCTCCCTTTTCTTGTTTTTGCATTGTTTCCTTTACAGAGTACACCTCTGTCGAAACTCTGCTACTTAACAAGAACAAGAGCGAAAGTCTCCGACGGTAAAGGAAAGAAAGAGTTCTGTTTTTGTTTTTCCTTTCTTTCTTACATTAAGATATTCTTGTCTTAATTTCTCCTCCAATTTAAGACAAGCCTAAATCCCCTTAGGACAAAGTCTTATCTTTAAGGCAAGAGTGTCTTAGAAGGTCAAGGTCTCAGTGGAAGGAGGAGAAGAGATAAAAGAAAAAAAAAAAGGGAGGCAACCTCTTGTGTGGAAAAATTCCAGCTATAATCCGAAAGATTGAGTTCTAGTAGAAGAACTCAATATGAGGAACTATTGGACAAGAAGATAGTGTTCTTGGTCATTGCTCTGTGTGGATCACCATCGGAGGGCGGACACTTGGATGCCTGGTGAATTCAAATAGCTCGTTGATCTTCAAGTTTTAAGTCTTCATAAATTGGAATTAGCGATTACAGGTTGGTATTCTAATTCAATTTGCATAGAAATGTTTGTCTTCATATATTCTAGTCTTATTAAGGAGTTCCTGGTTTAGGATTTTTGGTGCATATTTAATTTCAATTTTTGAAATTACCCTTCCGCTGCGTTGCACCGGATCCCAACAATGCAAAACCTCGTTTACACCAGTTAGACGGGGCCCCGCAACCGAGAAATGGAATCGTTGCAGACAAAAGCCTGAAATGACTGGAAGCCCATCGTTAACGCCTTGAAAGGAGAGCTCCCACACTCATTCCAAAGCCTCGCCAGTCTTTCCCCCTTCTTGACACATGACGGACGAGGCGGTCTGGCCACTTAGCTCCCGGACCCGAAGAAGATGGGGGAGGAGAGGGTCTAGAGGTCAGAGGGAGCCCCCTGAAAGGAAGGCGAGCTTGAGGCAGTTCGATGGTATAAAAGTGGTGTGGGCACCAGGCTCAGGAAAAGGCTTCAGCTAATACCAAGTTCTTTATGGATAGAAGACTAGAAATTTAAGTCCTGTAATAAGTCTATGAGTCCTGTATTTATTTTATTTTTATAATTAAGTCCTGTTTTATTTTAATTTGGATCCAATTAGAGTTAAATTGGCTTTGTATTGAGTCGGGTTCAAGATCTACTTGCATTGGGCGTCAATTAAGCAAGAATGAGTGCAACCAACTTCACCAACTACTTGGAGCACCACATCATCAAAGCACCATGCCACCTTGGAAGACAAGTCATGCCAACTTGGAGGATAAATCATGCCACATCACCAAGACACATCAACCATGAATTTTCAAATTTGAATGAAGCTCCACTCATATTGGGTGCCCACCTTGTAATTAGGAGATTTAAATTTGAATGGGCTACTCCTATCTTCATGAGACACCCCTTGATTTTCTCCATGAAAAGTGTTGCATTTTGAATTTGAAAAGGAGCTTAAGGTTTATAAAAGCTCCTAGAATTCTCTTGTAATGGGAATGATGAATGAAATGAATTTTTTTTTCTAAGAAAGCTTTCTTCCTTTGCTAGCCAAAGACCCTTGAGAGAAGGTAGGTGTGAGACCTAGGATACTTAAGCAAACAAGCTACTAGTCCCTTTTCCAATCCCATTCGGCCACCCTTGAAGAATCCTCTTCAAGCCTCTCCAATTTCAACCTTCCCATCTTCCAAAAGAGATCATCTATAATGGAGTTCTCCACGCCAACAATTGAAGATGATTCAAACAAAGGATGCCAAAGGAGATCTACTTAAACCCAAATCTAAGCCATTTCTTCCATTCCTAATTTCCTCTTCCATTTCTCCATTCTTCCACCTAAATCTTTTAATTTTACTATGTATCTATGCAGGATCCCCGGGTCTCCTAGTTTTCAAGGTGAAGGTCCACTGTGCCAAGGAATCTTAAACAAGGTAGATCTATAGTAACTCCTTGCTATTCTTAGTACTTCATCTTGAGTGTCCCTTTTCTGAATTTCAGATTATTAATAGCCGGATAGCCATCTTTATAATCTTCTTTCAGATCTGAAATAGGAAAGTAGGCTAGCCCTAACCTGTGTGGTTTCCTAACCATGAAGATCCCTTCTTAATTACTTTGAGAGATTCTTTTCTAGTCTAGTTCTTTTCCTTATGTTCCTTTCATATAATTTTGTTTCTTTTACGTAGAATAGCTACATGTTTATCTATTTCATTTTCATTTAGTCCATCTAATTCTTCAAATGCATCATTCGATACATGTCCCCCATTATTTTGGTATCAGAGCATGGTAGGTTAGGGTTACTTTTGAATTTGTGCATTTAGGTAGGTTGCTGAAATTTTCTGCATGCATAGCATTCATACATGCTACTTAGTTATTATTTTTAAAATCCAATCTAGATCTAAAATTCATGCCTCCTGAGTCGGTGTACACCAGTACACTATCACGACCCATGGGAATAATGAGCCCCTGGCCGGACGTGAATTTTTAGGTTGAAGTTTGGTATGTAAATGCCTTTGTTTGTTTAAATTCTGCTTGGTATATTTCTGAATGAGCTGACTGAGATTTACATAAAATTCTGAATGAAATTTTTTATTGAAATAATTTTTTTTCTACTCCATATTAAGTCAGTTATCGTCACATAAAATTTCATCTTCAGAAAAAAATTACAAAAAAAATGAAAATTCTCGCATCCCATCACTATCACTAAAATTCCTTTATGTTCAGTCCTGTTTTTTTATCTAGTTTTCAGTATCTGCTCAGCATAGTATAAAATTTATTTTTAAATTTTCTTTCGTATGGCAAATCATCTAGAAGTTAACAATCTTCTATGAGTTTTTTAAATTTTTTTGAATCTGTTACATTGCACTTTTCCATCACTTGAGAACTGCAACACACTAATTCTACACCTGAAATTTGGATCCATATGTTTGTTGCATTCATTTCATGGTAAACAAAATTAAGGGCATCAAATTGACATAGCGTCAGGATTTCATTACCTTTCCCTAGCCCAAAAATCATCAACTTGCATAACGAGCCCAACCCTAATTAAAATGGATTAGACATTTAATTGCTCTAGCGATCTAGGGACACCCACAAGGTCAGGTCGAGTCAAGTGTCAAGCCAACTTTGACACCCTGTTTGTGTGTGCTTGTATCTGGTGTCTAGGCAAGTGGTTCGGGACTAGAGCCCGAAGGAAAGTGGGTTGGTTCGCTTACTTGGCCAATTTCAAATTGGTGTCTAAGGCAAGCAAAGAGGAACCTCCACTAACCTTACACTTACCTGGCCAGGTGCAAAGTTACTACAACCCGGATTGTCAATTTGACCTTATATTTGATTTGTACTCTAGGTCTAGCAAAACCCCTAGTCTGAGTTGAGTCCGTGTGCATGGCAACTAGATCAGGAGCACCTTATCAGCAAACCCAAGCCCAATCTAGTGTAACCATGGAACAAAACTTTGAGAGTCTAATGAAATCCTTGAATGACCAAATGACCAGGCTGAACCAAAACTTAACTGATCAATTAGCCCAGACCAATCAAAACTTGACTGATCAGATAACCCACATCACTGCTAGACTTGATCGATTAGAAGCTCATACCCCTGGAGGAAATCATGAAGTCCAAAATGAGTTAGAGCCTGAATCCAAGTTTGAGACACCCATCAACCCTAGAAGAACTCTTCATCAAGACCATTTCTTCGAGCCAATCCTAGGAGGCCCAATCCTGATCGAGTCCATGACCCAAATCCTAGGATAGCACACCATGATCCAGTCTATGAGCCAAACCCTAGGAGACACAATCAGGATCAGACAGACCGTGATGAGCGAACCCTTAGGAGTATTAGATTGGAAGCACCAACATTCAATGAAAATCTGGATCCTAAGGTTTACATAGATTGGGAGGGAGAGATGGATCTGTACTTTGATTGGTATGACATGACAGAGGAGAGAAAATGCAAGTTCATGAAGCTTAGGTTAATTCATTAGGCTAGGCTGTACCGGGGAAATGTCGAGAGGTTCATTAGGCAAAGAGGTGATGTTCCCATAGTAACCTGGAGGGCAATGAAACTTAGGCTTAGAGAGAAGTACCTTCCTATGTCCTACCACCAGAGACTTCTAGACCAGTGGCAGAGATTGACCCAGGGAACCAAGAGTGTAGCCGAATACATTGCCAAATTTGATGAATCTGTAATGAGATGCAATGTAGATGATTCTGAGTCAGTTACTTTGTCGAGATTTAGGGCGGGATTGAGAGAAGAGATCCAGAAGGAGTTATTTCTGAGAGAAGTCCATGACTTAGAGCTAGCTTACCAGGTAGCACGAGATGCCGAGAGATTTCATAGGGGACCATTTTATCGCAAACCCGAACCCCCTAGAACTAGTGCACCTAGTCAGCAACCAGGAACAAATCAGATGTGACCCAGTCGACCCAACCCTAGCACCCCTCTGACCCGTAGAGATGATAGCGGTAAAGCACCAGAAGTTCAGAGGACTCCAAATTCTAATGTGGCTTGCTATAGATGTCATAAGTTAGGCCATTACACTAGCAATTGTCCAACTAGGGCCTTACACATAGGAGAATTAGAAGAAAGTGAGTCTGAACCCAAAGAACCCCTAGGTGATAATGTCGAGGAAGTATATCAGGCTGAGGACAATTTGGCTGAAGAGTATGAAGGAGACGAGGAACAAATAGAGCCTGATATGTTGGGAGTAGTTAGATGCATCCTTACCCAAAATGCGACACAGGAAGATTGGCGTAGGACTAACATCCTACAAACATTCATCAAGTTAGGGGATAAGGTATGTAAAATAATCATAGATAGTGGGAGTTGTGTAAATGCCATATCCACTAGTACTGTCAAAACTTTAGGCTTGTCCACAGTTCCCCATCCGACTCCATATAAGGTTTCTTGGATAGACTCCACTTCGATTCCTATCAAACATAGGTGCCTAGTCCAAATCCAGTTACAGTCCTATCAAGAGAAAGTGTGGTGTGATGTCTTACCAATGGGAGTGAGCAGTATCATCCTAGGTCGACCCTGGTTATTTGACCATGATGCGACCCTATACGGCCGATCAAATTCTTGCTCATTCATGCACCTAGGAAAGAAGTTTGTGATTAACCCAACACCACCTAAGGACACTGTTAAGAGAGGATCAAGCCACCTAAAGGAAAAGAAAACGGGAGTCAATTTGATTACTGAAAAGGAAATTGAGAAAGAACTCACTGAGGGTACACATGTTTGGATTTTAACCACTAAGGAAATTCAGGAGCCTTCCCAAAAAGAACGCCCTCAGGAAGTGGCTAAAGTGTTAGAAGACTTTAAGGATGTATTTCCAGATGACCTACCTGACCAGCTTCCACCACTTAGGGACATCCAGCACGCCATTGACTTGGTCTCAGGAGCCACCCTACCCAACCTTCCACACTATAGGATGAACCCTACCGAACATTTAGAGTTACAAAGACAAGTAGGGGATCTCCTTAGGAAAGGATTTATTAGAGAGAGTTTGAGTTCCTGTGCAGTACCAGCATTACTGACCCCTAAGAAAGATGGCACTTGGAGGATGTGCATTGATAGTCGTGCCATTAATAAGATCATAATGAAATATAGGTTTCCCATACCCCGTTTGGATGACATGTTAGATATGATGGCCGGAGTAACAATATTTTTAAAGATTGACCTTAAGAGTGGCTATCATCAGGTTAGGATTAGACCAGGGGATGAGTGGAAGACTGCATTCAAGACCAAGGAGGGTCTTTTTGAGTGGGCAGTAATGCCTTTCGGACTGTCCAATGCTCCTAGTACCTTTATGCGGATTATGAATCAAGTCCTATGGTTATTTATAGGAAAGTTTGTCGTAGTTTACTTCGACGACATTCTTATATATAGCAGGACCCAGAAGGACCATTTGGACCACTTGAATCAAGTCTGTTTAGCTCTTAGGAAAAATAGTCTCTTTGCAAACCTTGAGAAATGTGACTTTTTTACCCATAGAGTCATTTTCCTAGGTTTTGTTGTCACACCTGACGGAGTTTCTGCTGACCCTGAAAAGATCAAATCAATTGTTGAGTGGCCAGTGCCAAAAAGTATTCATGAAGTACGAAGGTTTCATGGCCTAGCTACTTTTTATAGAAGATTCATTCGAGGGTTTAGTACCATAGTTGCGCCAATTACAGATTGCATTAGGAAAGGCCAATTTGAATGGACAAAAGCTACTGATAGGGCCTTCCTAGATGTTAAGAAGAAAATGACACAAGCACATATCTTAAGATTGCCTGATTTTTTTTGAGGTTGCTTGTGATGCATCTGGAGTTGGAATAGGTGGAGTTTTAAGCCAAGAGAGCCATCCCATAGCTTTCTTTAGTGAAAAATTAAATGAAGCCAAGCTTAAGTATTCCACCTATGATAAAGAGCTCTATGCGATAGTGCAAGCTTTAAGGTATTGGAGGCACTATCTACTCCCGCATGAATTTGTCCTGTTTTCTGATCACGAGGCCCTTAGATTCCTTAGTTCCCAGAAAAAGCTAAATCCTAGGCATGCCAAGTGGGCCGAATACATCCAGGCCTACATGTTTGTCCTAAAACATCGTGCTAGAACTAAGAATAAGGTGGCCGATGCATTAAGTCGTAGAGCCCTGCTTCTGAACTCGATTAGCACTGAAGTCGTTGGATTTGAAAGACTTACGGATGAGTATGATAATTGTCCAGACTTTAGTGAAGTTTACTAAGCTCTAAAATTAGGACCATCTAGTGACCACAGTGAGTACACCCTTTTAGATGATTATCTATTTAAGGAAAACAAGCTTTATGTTCCGAAGACTTCCTTGAGAGATTTTCTAATTTGGGAAACCCATGCTGGAGGTTTGGCTGGCCATTTTGGAAGAAAAATACCATATTGATAATTGAGGAGAAATTTTACTGGCCAGGCCTTAAGAGACAAGTAGCCAATATTATTGCCCGATGTAGGACATGTGCGGTTGCCAAACATCAGAGACAAAACACAGGGTTATACACTCCTTTACCTGTGCCGGATTGTCCATGGCAGGATCTTAGCATGGACTTCGTTTTAGGACTGCCCAAGACCCTTAGAAAACACGATTCAATCTTTGTAGTGGTCGACAGATTTTCGAAAATGGCCCATTTTATACCCTGTTCCCAAACTTTTGATGCCTCCAGGGTAGCCAAGCTTTTTCTCGATCAAGTAGTCAAGTTACATGGGTTACCTAAAACCATTGTTTCAGATAGGGATGTCCGTTTCACAAGCTATTTTTGGAAAACTCTTTGGCACCTACTAGGAACAAAACTAAAATTCTCAACTGCTTACCACCCTCAGACTGATGGACAAACTGAAGTTGTAAATAAAAGTCTAGGGAACTTATTAAGGTGCCTTGTTGGAGAGAATCTGGGAAATTGGGATTTACTTTTACCTCGTGCTGAGTTTGCATACAACAGCTCGATCAATAAGTCTACTGGTAAAAGTCCCTTTGAGATTGTCCATGGTTACAGACCTAGGAGACCTATCGACCGTATCCCATTACCCACACACGCACGTGTATCTGAGTCTGTCGAGTCATATGCACAGCATCTTAAAGAATTACATAAGGAAATTAGTAAGAAAATTTAAATGAGTAATGAAGTTTATAAGCATGTGGCTGATTCACATAAACGGATAAAGGAATTTAATGAAGGGGACTCTGTCATGATAAAACTTAGACCTGAAAGGTTTCCACCGGGAACTATGAAGAAATTGCATGCCCGGGGAGCTGGAACTTTCAAAATAATTAAGAAAATAGGATCTAATGCATATGTATTAGAGTTACCACCTGATTATGGCATTAGCTCCACTTTTAATGTTTCTGACCTGAAAGAATTTAAAGAACCGGCATTAATTCTGAGAGAGCCTTTTGAACTTCACCCTGCCTTTGAGAGTGAAACCCTACCTCAGTGTCCACCAGCAATTTCACTAGACCGGAGAGACAAGATGGAATGTATCTTAGATGACCAAGTGATTACTACTAGAAATAAGGGTTATCAGCGTTATCTGGTTCGTTGGCACGGTCGACCAGAATCTGAAGACTCCTGGATTACCCGAGAGGATCTACAACAAATTGACCCAGATATATTAGAAAAATACCACAGTCAAACCGATCCTTACTCGACAGGGTCGAGTTCCTCCCACCCGGGGAGAATTGGTGCGGGCACCAGGCTCAGGAAGAGGCTTCAGCTAATGCCAAGTTCTTTATGGATAGAAGACTAGAAATTTAAGTCCTGTAATAAGTCTATGAGTCATGTATTTTTTTTATTTGAATAATTAAGTCCTGTTTTATTTTAATTTGGGTCCAATTAGAGTTAAATTGGCTTTGTATTGAGTCGGGTTCAAGATCTACTTGCATTGGGCGTCAATTAAGCAAGAATGAGTGCAACCAACTTCACCAACTACTTGGAGCACCACATCATCAAAGCACCATGCCACCTTGGAAGACAAGTCATGCCAACTTGGAGGATAAATCATGCCACATCACCAAGACACATCAACCATGAATTTTCAAATTTGAATGAAGCTCCACTCTTTATGGGTGCCCACCTTGTAATTAGGAGATTTAAATTTGAATGGGCCACTCCTATCTTCATGGGACATCCCTTGATTTTCTCCATGAAAAGTGTTGCATTTTGAATTTGAAAAGGAGCTTAAGGTTTATAAAAGCTCCTAGAATTCTCTTGTAATGGGAACGATGAATGAAATGAATTTTTTTTTCTAAGAAAGCTTTCTTCCTTTGCTAGCCAAAGACCCTTGAGAGAAGGTAGGTGTGAGACCTAGGATACTTAACCAAATAAGCTACTAGTCCCTTTTCCAATCCCATTCGGCCACCCTTGAAGAATCCTCTTCAAGCCTCTCCAATTTCAACCTTCCCATCTTCCAAAAGAGATCATCTATAATGGAGTTCTCCACGCCAACAATTGAAGATGATTCAAACAAAGGACGCCAAAGGAGATCTACTTAAATCCAAATCTAAGCCATTTCTTCCATTCCTAATTTCCTCTTCCATTTCTCCATTCTTCCACCTAAATCTTTTAATTTTACTATGTATCTATGCAGGATCCCCGGGTCTCCTAGTTTTCAAGGTGAAGGTCTACTGTGCCAAGGAATCATAAACAAGGTGCCTTTAGATCTATAGTAACTCCTTGCTATTCTTAGTACTTCATCTTGAGTGTCCCTTTTCTGAATTTCAAATTATTAATAGCCGGATAGCCATCTTTATAATCTTCTTTCAGATCTGAAATAGGAAAGTAGCCTAGCCCTAACTTGTGTGGTTTCCTAACCACGAAGATCCCTTCTTAATTACTTTGAGAGATTCTTTTCTAGTTTAGTTCTTTTCCTTATGTTCCTTTCATATAATTCTATTTCTTTTACGTAGAATAGCTACATGTTTATCTATTTCATTTTCATTTAGTCAATCTAATTCTTCATATGCATCATTCGATACATGTCCCCCATCAAAAAGGGATGGTAAAAATGGGAGAGGTAAGTCGAAAAAGGGAGAAAACACTAAGAGAACTATCCTGGGAGGCCTCAAGAATTCCTCAGGCGTGAGCTTGATGAACCAAGTGCAGGAAGCCGGGCTTCAACTCCCCTCTTCCCCACACTTCTTTCGTTTATATCTCCTCTAAGCATGGGAATCCTTCGGGAACCCGCCTTAGGGGATCTGTTCCATCTCGCCGCTCTCTAACTTGACCGTCGGAGTTCCATCACCGGAACCCCCGGCCAGGGTCTCTGACTTTGTTTTGCATATCCGGGAGCTTGGAAATCTCAAGGTGAGAGAGTCCAAGATCGATACCAGCTCAAGAGCTACAGGCCACCATGGTGAGATCAGCAACACCTAGTATATAGGATGCTTCTCCCAAATCCTTCATGGAAAACATTGATGATAGCCAAGTTTTAACCAACTACAACATGGGGATATCATTCCTAATGATCAGTATATCGTCCATATACAAAACAAAGAAAACAAGTGCACTCCTACTTGTCTTCTTATACACACATGGTTCATCCACATTTTTGACAAAACCAAATGCTTTGATTGTTTCATTAAAATGGATGTTCCGACTCCTCGACGCTTGCCTAAGTCCATAAATGGACTTCTTTAATTTGCATACCTGATTTGGTCTCCCACTTGAGACAAAACCCTCTGGCTGTGACATATAGACTTCTTCCTCAAGGTTTTCATTGAGGAAAGCAATCTTTACATCCATATGCCAGATCTCATAGTCATGGTATGCTGCTATGGCAAGCAATATCCGAATGGACTTGAGCATAGCTACTGGAGAAAGGGTTTCATCATAGTCTACACCATGTCTTTGTTTGAAACCTTTTGCTACCAGTCTAACCTTGTAGGTCTCAACTTGACCATCTATTCCAATCTTCTTCTTGTAGACCCATTTACACCCTATTGGGTTAATTCCTTCAGGTGGATCTACCAAAGTCCAAACATGATTGGAATACATGGAGTCCATTTCAGATTTCATGGCACCAAGCCACTTGTCGAAGTCTCTACTCTCGACAGCTTCCAAATAGGTCACAGGATCATCATCCAGTATGATACTGGCTTCATTGTCATCCCTAATGACAAAGCCATATCTGAGAGGTGCTTCCCACACCCTCTCTGACCTTCGGAGAGGAGGTGTGTATTGTGGTTATTCTTGATCCACAAGAACCTCTGGTTGAGAAATTTCACTTGAAGGCTAATTGATTTATTCGTTCTATTCTTCACATAACTCTAGTGAAGAATAACTACATTCTTCTTGGATAAATTCTTGTTCCAAGAATGTAGCATGCCTACTGACAATTATCTTTTGCTCAGCAACATTATAAAAGAGGTATCCAACACCCTCTTTTGAATAACCAACAAACCTATATTTATCAGCCCTTGCACTTAGCTTATGTCCAAAGGTATTCTTGATATAAGCATGGCAACCCCAAATCTTCAAATACTTAAGATTTGGTCTTTTGCCATTCCATAATTCATATGGAGTGCTATTCACTGATTTAGATGGAACCTTGTTTAATATGTATGTAGCAGTATCTAGGACATGTCCCTAGAAGGAAATGGGAAGATCTATGAAGCTCATCATAGACCTCACCATGTCCAACAAGGTGCGATTTCTCCTTTCTGCTACTCCATTTAACTGGGATGTATAAGAGGGGTCCATTCAAAAATAATGCCTTTGTCCTTTAGATGGGTTAGAAACTCACTAGAGAAGTATTCCCCTCCTCGATTAGACCGAAGAGCTTTAATACTAAGTCCAGTTTGTTTTTCAACCATACTTTGATATTCTTTAAGCTTATCAAAGGCTTCGGACTTGTATTAGATACACATGACCGTACCTTGATAAATCATCAATAAAAGTGATGAAATAAGAATATCCTCCTCTAGCCTGAGTCGACATAGGTCCACATACATCAGTATGTACTAGACCTAACAATTCAGTTGCCCTATCTCCATATCCAGTGAATGGAGACTTGGTCATTTTTTCTTTAAGACAAGATTCACAAGTTCCTAATGATTGGAAATCATCAGAGTCAAAGTAATTATCTTTGACTAACTTGTTTATCCTTAACTCACTGATATGACCCAATCGATAGTGCCAGAGATACGTGACATTATCATTATCTCTTTTTCTCTTCTTATCATCAATAAGAAAAATTTTATCATTGAGTTCCAAAGTTAGAAGACCATTAACAAAACTACCATGCCCAAATATTGTATTATTTTGAAGAATAGAGCAGCCAGTGCTCTTTACATTTATTTCATATCCCTATTGTAATAACAAGGGTATAGAAATAATGTTTCTTACAATATTTGGCACATAGTAGCATTCTTCCAACTTTATAATATTACCTGAAGGTAATAACAGAATAAGGTGCCCATAGCTTCAGCATATATGGGTTCTCGACTTGTCCCAAATAATTTGAAGTCACCTTTCTTTATATTTCTAATTTTATGGAGTCCATGCAATGAATTGCATATGTGAGATCCTCATGCGGTACCCAATACCCATGAATTAGAAATGGTATTACTTAATGATAAATTGGTTTGTATCATGTACAAACCTCTAGATGCACCACTTGCATCTAGCTTAACATTTGCAAGACAAGTCTTGCAATCCTTCTTCCAATGCCCAAACATGCTGCAATGGAAACAGGCTCCATCAGCCTTCTTCCTCAACCAATCCACATAGTTTGGACTGGTTAACTTGTTGGCATCAAAGATGCCTTTCAGTGATAAGTTTGAATCCATTAAAATAAATATCCTACATTTAATTAAAGAACAATATTAGCAGACCACTCAATTATGACATTCATAATTAGATAAGGACTTTATATCTAATTATGTCTCCCACTATTTTCTTTAAATACCATAACCCTCAACTATGGTAAGCGAGAAACCTTCCTGGTTTCCTAGTGGGGTTGAGATCCTTATTCCTCATGAGTGCCTTGTGTGTACACAACAAACACACAAGAGTTCAAAGGTAGGACAACCTTTCCAATTGCAACCCGTGCAATTCTCAACAATTATCTTTTCCTCTAAGACACTTATGGCCTTGTGTGTACACAACAAACTATAAAGTCTTAGATTAGTTGGACCCTTCATTTCCATATAGCCATCATTAAATTATGTTGCCCTTGTGTGTACACAACAAAGCAACATATCCAACCATGCTAAAAGCACTAAGTGCACAAAGACAAATCTTATATCAAACCCTAGAGTAGGCCTTGTGTGTACACAACAAACCTACTATAGCTTTGACATAAATTTGGCTTAGCATGAAGGAAGGCAACTTTATAGTATACTTAACCAATTAGCATTACCAAATTAAGATTTAGATATGACCGAATTGGCCAGGTAAGTGGGAGGGGTGAGGGGGTCCCCCCGTTGCTTTTCTTAGACACCAATTAGATTGTCCAGGTTAGACAACGGAACCAATTATAAACCTCATTCCCTTTACCTTCACAGAACCACTTGCCTAGACACCAATTGGCTGATCAAACTCTAACTAGTTTTGCATCTTGACTAAGTTTTATACTATGACTAAATATTGTTTTTGATGAGGGCTTTGATGGTCTCAAAACACATGCTAAATACTATCATGATAATAATGTTTATTACTATAAGTATAAACATTGAACATGATAACCAAGTTTATAACAAACACAATGCATATCACTCTAGCATATGCATAAAATTTCATGTCATCAAGCATATTACCCTAATATGAATAGCATTATATGACAACAAGCATATTACCCTAATATGCAAAACATGGCTTGATATTTCAATATCCCGTTCACCTCACTTGTTCATGGCATATGGCCATAGCGGCACCCCTACATGCCATAGGAGACCCATTGAATGGGAGGAGAGGGCCTTTAAACCTTCTTGGCTACTATGACCGGACGGCCATGATGACTAACCCAATCCAAAGCAATTACTAGGGTAAAACCAACATGCATAATTTCATCCTTGACATAATATCATGCATTTCATAAAAACTGAAATTAAACATATTATCCTAATATGTAAAAATTCATATAATTGCATTATCATGCCATTTCATAAAGAAACAAGAAATCATGCATATGAATTTGGCCGGGTCGACTAGACAGGGTTCGGGTCAGCCCAATAATGAAATTTCATCAAACTTCAAATAAATTCATAATTGGTATGCTATAAGGTGGGCTATGATACCACTGATGGGAATTCTCTCAGGGTCACGGGGATCATGCAGCAAGCAGAATTGACTTTCAAAATAAAATTTCATAGCATGATATCATAACATGTATAACATGTATAGAAAACCCTAATTCCCAGGAACCCCTTGTACAATTACAACTAATGACTCATAAAATAAAGTCAATTAACATACCTGGATCGCTAAATCCAATCCTTTCCATGAGGCTCACAAGTGCAAGCCCTCCAACGGTGATCCACACGAGACTTGAACCAAGGAAGAATCCCTACCGGGGTTGCTTGCTACAATGGGACTCTTAGGACAGCCTTTGGATCTTTGACCACTGTAGAACACCCTGTCCTACTGTAAGGCTCTCTAGACACTCTTCTAAGGCACTCTTAGCTTTAGGACAACCCTCCCTTTGGACCCCTTAGGCTTATGTCCTAAAACAAAGCCTTGTCCTAAAAGATAAGACCTTGTCTTAACAAGACAAGTCTTGTCTTAAAAGAAGGAGGGAGGGAGTCAACAAAAAGAGGCACTCAGATAACTCTCAGGAAAATGGACTTCTGTTTCTGATGACCAAAAATCTTAAGTCTCATTTCACCATACCCCCTTTATATATATTCAGATGGGGCGTGAAAAGCATCCCGAGACTCCTTATCAGATATGACTCTTCATGTCTGATAAGGCTCTTCATGCTTCAAGAGTCTTATTTGATGTTCTTTCCCTTTCCAGAGCAGTTCCCCATATGCCATGTGGCATATACCGATTATGAAGAATGGAAGGAGGCATTCTTTCAATCTTGAAGAGCGTGGAATAGGCAGACTCCTAAGGGCAGAAGGACTCTGCCTCAGAATAATGCATGCGCAGATGAAGAGAAGCGACTCTTCATCTGCACGCCAATATTTCTTTCTGCTTTCACACCGCCCCTTCCATGGTGCGGGCAACAGGATTAGACGAAGACTTCAAGGTTCCATTCGGATCTCTGATTGACCTTGCCCGAGAAAATTAGGGTTTCAAGTTTTGTAATAAAGTTGACCTGGTCAACATGAGGTTGTATTTTTATTTTTGAGTATGTAGTCCTTTTGGGACCTTTGCATTTCAATTCAATTGAGTCATGTTGACTCAGTCTATCATTTGTTTGAGTCATGGTCAAAGTCAAGAGGGCTATTTGAAGACCCAAGACAAGAGGCGCCATATCTCTTGCCCATGAGGCACCACATCCCTTGCCCAGTGTGCCTTGGTCCCCGCACCACAAGAAAGCAGGTCCCTTCTTTCATGCGCCACTTAAGGAGAGATCAATCTAGGATCCTCAATCCAAGGGGGCGCCCAAAACAATTTCGATAAGATCCAAGCTATGAAAAGAAAGGAGCAACACTTGGGGAACAAGACTAGGAGGCGCCCAAATACTTCCAAATAAAACCAAGCATGGAAGGAAAAATGCTTGTCTTGAAGAGCAAGGCTAGGAGGCGCCATCTTCTTGCCTTTTGGAGCCACCAATCAACATTTAAGGAAGCTTTTGGCTGGCCATTACGAGGAGGATTTGATTCTACATGCCTAATTTGAGAGTCCATCCCATTAGTCCCACATGGAAAGATGTAAAAACTTGATTTCTTGTAAAGGTCTATAAAATAGATCCCTCTTGTAAGTTTTAATATAATGATGAATGAAATCAATTTCTTTGTGAGCAACTTTGTGTTTCTCTCTTCCGTACTTGTATTCAAGTGTTGAGCTCCGTGAGAGAGTGAATCCGGGTTCCCTAAGAACCTTGAGGAGGTGTGAGATCTCCAACCCCAAAACCCTAGCTTAGTCCACCCATCTCTACTCCACCACCACTAAACCCTATCCTCTACACCATCTCCAAGGCTCTTCATCCAAAGGGTGACCGACCATCAGGACCCCAGTCCAGCCATCTTCAAGTCAGCACCACTGCTTCAGAGTCCATCCAGCAGATCCAGGAGAAGAAGTCCCAAATCCACAGCCTAGGAGTTCCAGATCAGCTGAAGACCTTCAGATCCCATCCTTTCTTCTACTCTGGTAACTCTCTTCCCTGAGTCTCTTGTTCCTAACCTTGTTCTTCTTCTCTCCAGGATCCAGGGTTCAAGAAGAGGCCAACTTTGCCAAGGACCATTATCGGAGGATCCATTACGAAGATACCTTGACTCCCGGGATCCAATAATCTGCTCGAGAGAGTCTTTTTCCACCAAATGGAGAGATATCACTGCTAGGTAACAAGAACATTCCCTTCTCACTTTGTCTGTTTCATTGAAACTCAGAGCAAACCCTAGATCTGGGGGTTTCTCAATCCCCAGCGATCCTACTTCTGAGTTACTCTGATAATCCACTCCTTTTAATTATGCTTTCTGTCATTTCTTAGTTTCTTTCAAATTAGTTTATCTTTCTTTTGAGTCAAAGCCAACTTCTGAAAATATATAAAAAAAAAATACATTAATTTTAATTTGTTTCCATATTCCACATATCCATTCTGCATCATTTTTGGCATCAGAGTTTTCGTTCTGCATCATTCCACTTCTTTGACCGGTCAATCCACTCCAAGAGGTGTGGGGATAAAGTGAAGAGGAACCACTTTGATGAAGCTTCTAGAGTTTCATCTTCAGAAGGACTCTTAGTCCTTCTGCGCGCGCCATACTTCTCCCGGGTGCACCAAAAGGGCACCACTTTCCTTTCCCACTTCTCTCTCCACCCAAAGCAGCATATATTGATCAGTGAAATATATGCAATATGGGTGTCACTGGAAAAGGCATTAAATAAGCTTTCTGACCATATAATTTATTTTTAAATCAGAGGTCTGTAGCTCCTTCTATGTCTTTTTGAAGTTAAGGTGTTATTTAGGTACCAAGAGTCCCATGCCATTGGGACTCTTCATATATGGCGCCTAACATGCCCAAATATCCAAATAAAAATCAGATCAAGCTCTGATTTGGCTAGCCCTACTTAGGACTCAACCTAATTTAGGTTTTTCATAATTAGGTTAGCCCAATTAGCAAGCAACCGAATCCAATCCAATTGGGTTAGGAATTAGGTTAGCCTACATATGCTAGTATGTAATCCGGCTAACCAATTAGGATCCTATGACCCTAATTAAATCATGAATGACTTCCTTGGCCAAGTCTCTATTGTGTGTGACCCATTGGGTTCCACATCTAGCCAGTAGTAGATTTAGGTTTGAGTCGATTAGATCCGATCAAACCCGATTGACCTAATTAGGTCAAATTAGCTCACCTAATTGTCCAATTCGAATCACACATCAAATTGACTCATGAAACAAAATCAATTGGTTCATGAAAACCTACAAGACAAGATTGACGTCTAGCAATGTGTCATGCCTATCCAGAAGATGAGGAATTTGGTAGAAAATACCAAAATACCCTTCAGTAGTAAGTTACCGTGCAATTCAATCTTTCGATCTCCCATTATCCCGATTAAGTGATAGGAATGGATAGATGTCAAACCCTAACACTTAATCATATCGAATCTCAGCTCGATCATGAGGACTTAGCTGATGACTGATTAGATTCCACTAATCTCATCCTGCTTTTATCAAAGGCTCCTTGAGTCTCTCATCGAAGAGATTGCATGGGATAACAATTCCTCTTACTAGGAATGATCGATTCCTTGTTGGTCCACTCACACCCTTCGTACACCTTCCACCATATCCAGAACATCTCGTACATATTGCAATGCCATGAATGAGTATGAACCAAAGTATGGCTTAATGTGCACAAGGAACCATGGTGACCTCAGGTCTAAAGATCACGTGCATAACTTCTACTCTGGGATCTATCTTTTGACAAGTAGTAAGACTTCCATAAGATAGTCCCAATGCGGATCAGTTCCAGTGTACTCATACTCTGATGAGCACCCTTATCCTTGTATTAGTGTCTCTACACAAGTGGTTATGAGATCAACTACCCTCATCAACTGAGCATACATAGGATAAGCTAGTCTTTCCGGATTCATCGATCCCCGAATCGATGGTCCAACGACTAGAAACATTCTAGATTAAGGTTTATAGGAATTAGGTCTCGCTGTTATTTTATCATAATCCTAATTCCATTGCCCTATTCTATGGGGTTCATCATAATCATCAGAAACATGATACAATAGTATATGATGAATCACATGCCTTTATTAATATGAAAATATGTCATACATGAGTTGGAAGTTTACAAAAAGGCCCTCATAATGATTGGCTCTTAGGGCACTTTTCTATCACACCCCTCCTCGGTGAGGTGGCATTTTTGGGTGAAAAAGGCCCTGAACAAGGAGAAATGGGCAATAATCCCATGGAAGTGGCACAAGACAATGAAGGAAAAAATCATCTTGATGGCGTTCTGGATGAGTTAGGCAGGAACAATGCGGTAATGTTTCAAGATAGAGAAGAAGAAGGGATGGAATGGGAATCGGAGGCCACCCGAGAAGACTTCATCATAGAAGGCTATCCGATGCGGGCCACTAGAGGTGACCGCTCCCCCGGTCGAGGGACCGAGAGTCGGACACCATCCGGGATACCATAGGTGTCCCGGATGGTCGCAAGTTCCATGGCAGTGATCATCGAAGCGATCCCCCCAGGACCTATTGACTGAGCAGGTTCGGGAGCAGGTGCAGAAGTGGGAAGAAGAAGATGATGAGGTGGGGTAGAAGATGCGAGTTTCCTAATCTCTATTCCCTCGGGAATGGGCCTTCAGCTAACCTCAAAGCAAGCCACATCCTCCTCCTCGTCGGAAGAAGAAGAAGGCGACCTCGGTCTAGAAGGCTCGGCCTCACCCTGGTTAGTGGTGGAATGGAAGTTCGGTCCGAGCAAGATATGGAGGTCAAGAAACAGGAAGAGAAGAGCAGAAAGGAGGGGAAGTGGACAAAGATCCGAGGATGAACCTAGCCCTAAGAAAGAAGATCCTACCCAACCAAGGCAAGGACAAGAGAGACTAACCTGCTGTGACCTTTGGGAGATAAAAATGGCTGGGAGAATGAAGAAAGAGCCTCGGTACGAAGGTGGGCATGCAGGACTTGAAAGGAGATACGTTTCGAGAGAAGTCACTTTTCCTTTCGAAGTGACTGGCGTCTGACCACACCGTTATAGCTCTCCATCATCAGATCCGCACCACATGTCGACAATCGGTAGGGCTAGCATCTGGCTTCAATTATGGCTGCTCTGAATTCTGCGCCCGCAATAACTACTCCTTGGACATGTCCGCGTGGCTCTCCCAGATAGGTTGAAGAAATCACTCCCCGAAGCACCGGCGATCGTGGCCATCATTGCACTAGATTCTAGCCTTTCCATGTCAGCACTCCAATTACTCCCTTCACCCCGAGCGCCCCGCACCAACGAGACTCGGGAGTGGGGGGCAAATGATATGGCAGAAAGCTGACATGTGACCCCTATCAGAAGCCATGTTAGAAAGGCTGCCATGGTGGACACTCCATCTCGGACTCCTTTGTCGAGCTAAGCTCCCTTGGTCCATCGAAGCCGAGCTCCATCCTCTGCTAAGTCTGTACCCGCAGGCCCGGGGCACCTAGGCCGGAACTGAGTGACCTCCTTCACTAGATTGAGCCCCTCCGAGGCTGAGCCCTCTGGGCTGGAGCCGCATGCTGACCTCCTCCGCTAGATTGAGCCCCTTCGAGGATGAGTCCCCTGGATCAAAGTCGAGCCCAGCCCACCTCTACCAGGTCGAGCCCCTCCGAGGCTGAGCCCTTTACGCAAAAGTTGAGCCTTCCTTCGCTGGGTCAAGCCCTTCTGAGGTCGAGCCCCGTGGACTACAGTTGAGCCCAGCCCTCCTACGCCAGGTCGAGCCCCGTGGAGATCGAGCACCCCGAGCTGGAGCCGAGTCCTAGCTCTCCAGTTTAGCAACCACCTCGAACAATGCCGTCGGGCACCAAGGGGCGCGGAGCCACCCTTCGAGGCACCGATGAGCTACCCGAGGACTATGAAGAAGCACCCATCAAATCATAATAACTGCTTGCGGATGCCACTTACACCAAAAGAGAGAGAAGTTCCCTAACCAAGGTGCCACGCTCTCCATCATCCACCTGCACCACCCGAAAGAAGAAGTCAACCAAAAGGCTCGAATCCCCGGGGCAGCGGCCCTCCCAATCAAGACACTACCAGGCTTCCCAGAATGGAGCAATCAGAAGGATTGTCAGAATGCACGGTAGTTTCCCTTATCATGAACCAGGAAAGACGTCCCGTCCACGGCATGGAACACCACCACACGTGCCTGACAGCACGGACCATGAGAGATGTCTTGTCCACGGCATGGAACACAATCGCACGTTCCTGACAGCATGGGGGAAAATCCTGAGGTAGGCATTCAACAATCGCCCAGACTTAAAAGAACCTTCGACACCCTTGGCGAGGAGGTAACTCAAGCTAAACAACAAGCATCCAAGCAAGTGACGGGAAGGAGGCCACACAGGAGGACCGATCCACCTCGTCTACCACCTTTCTCGGCACACTTGCACTCCCACTCTCACTCTACTCACATCATGTTTACTCCTCCTAGTATGGAGTCCATCAAGAGGGGCTCGACTAGGAGGATCTGTTCCCCTGGATCATCACTGACTTGACCATCAGAGTGCCCCCACTGGAATCTTTGGCCTGGGTCACAAACCCTTGTTTTGCAGGTTTCAACGAGCAGGACATCACTGAGAAGATGAGGGGCAATCCGATGCCGACCAGCAGCTACGGGCCACGGCGATCTTGGTAGCAACACCTAGATTAACTGATCCTTTGCATGCTTAGCAGCACCATCTCATTTTGACTAATTGTTTAATTGCATGACAAGTAGACTAGGAACCCAATACCAGAAATCTACACCCCAACCCAACTCAACTATGGATCCCAATTTTGTGGATTTCATGAAAACCTTGAACAAAAGATTTGACCGAATCGATTTATCTAATAATCAATCCAATGCCCAATTGAACCATAAGCTTGACCAACTGATCCAATCAAGTAATCAGGCAATCCATAGTTTGGACCAAGTAGGAGATCACTTAGGAACTAGAGGCAAGACCAATAGAGTTGAACCCTTGCCCTATAATCCCCAGGAACCCATAGTCCCTAGATATGAACCCAGTAGTAACCCATTATCCCTCAGTCTACCTGAACCCTATAGGATTAATACCCCTAGATTTGAGCCTAGTATTAGTCAATTTTTTCTTAGTCAACCCCCTCTTACCATCCCATTGGTTCACCAAGAAGACATTGAAGAGGAGATATATGAGGCTGACCCAAGCTTAGTGAATGAGTATGAGGAAGAAGAGGAGTTCCCCATAGAAGACTTTGAGTTAGTTGAATCAATAGATACCCAAGTAGAAGCCATCCTAGAATTAGTTAACCCTGACCATACCCACATAGTAGTCGACCCAGGGTTAGATGGCCCAGATCACACCCAGGCAATAATGGAAGAGCTGTTAAAGGAAGGGAACCTAGATCTTATTACTAGAGCACCACTTGAGGAAACTATAGAAGAGGACCCAATTGTAGAGCCTAGTCCTAAACTTCTTGAACCAGATGACTTTATTAAGGATTTGGCTTATCATTACCCTCAGGAAGAATCCCATCCTATAGTTCCCATTGACGATTTCTTTCCTGAGATTAGTAATCCATTCTTCCATACTATAAACCCTGTAGGTACCCATCAACCCCATAAGGTCAGCATTTTTGACGATTTCTTTCCTGAGATTAGTAATCCATTCTTCCATACTATAAACCCTGTAGGTACCCATCAACCCCATAAGGTCAGCCTTATTAGTCTAGGATTAAACCCATACACCCCTTCTTACATCCTACTCTACCCAATTAACCCCGAATCCTTTGCTTACTTCCTACCCCATCAGACTAACCCTGACCCCACATCTTATTTTCTACTCTTTTCTAAAAACTTCTCCTAATTTTCTTACTATTAGATTACATTTTATAGAAGTTCGCATGTTGCATTCATTCGTTGAGTTTATCATGTTTGCAACTTACTTTAGGAGAACCCTATGGCACATAGTAGGAGTACATAGTAAATTCTCATGTGCATTCCATGCTATGATCAAACCTAAAGAGTCTTTGTGTGTTAGGTTAGACCTAAAGAGTCCAATAAATTTTCTTTGATAGGAAGTCTAGTCGAGTCTATTAGGTGTTAGTCTTGAGTCTAATAAATTTACAACCTTGATTCATCTATCCACACATGCACTGACCTCTGCACAGCATTTGCATCAGGATATTAGTCAAAAGTAAAATAAAAATAATGAACTAAATAACAACTTGGCTAATTCTCGAAAGAGAGATAAAAAGTTTTCTGCAGAGGATTATGCGATTGTAAAGGAATTTTCTGCTCGCAAAGCTAGCCCATTCAGACTAATGAAGAATAGTGGACCCAATGCCTAAACCTTCAACCTTATAGACCTTATAGAGCATAGGGAGCCAACAGTGATCCTAGCGAGCACCTTGAGCCAATTCCTTCCTTTGTGAGCGAACCCAACCCAGAGTGTCTACATACAATTTGGCCAATAAGTAAGGAAAAGACCGAGTGAATCCTGGATGATCAAGCCATCAACACCCAAGATGAAGGCTATCAAAGGTATTTGGTCAGATGGCAAGGTCAGCCAGAATCTGAGGATTTGTGGAGCACTAGTGAGGATCTGCCATGCCTCAACCTAGACCCTCCTTGAGAGCCAAATTGACCCTTACTCGATAGGGTCGAGTTCCTCCCACCCCGGGAGAATTGGTGGGGATACCAGGATCAGACACAGATCACTGGATCCCATATAGTTTACTTAGTCATGTGTCAAAGTTTCAAAAATTATATGATCAATTAAGATTGAGTCCTGTATTAAGTTGAGGTTAGTTAATTTGTCTCAACCCTCAACCCTAGTCAGTAAATTAAGTCCTGTACTTCAGTTATGAGTCCAGTAGAAGTTCAATTTTGTACAAGTGGAGAGGATACCCTACTGTGAAGTTTCACCATGCCTCATCCAGGAGCCAGAGGCCTCTACATCAACCAATTGGACCTTGTATGCCTATCCAGTGTCCAAGATACCTGCAAGATGCCCAGATGCCCTCCAGATGTTTTCTAGATACCCAGATTCTCTCCAGAGGCTAGAGTATATTCTTAGACCAGGTCATAACATGATCTCAAAGACTTATCTGCACCCCAGCCTAGGTGAATGCAAGGCCCAGGTCCATGAAGAAGCAATATTCCAAAGAATTTTCCTGCTACCAGGCTACTAGGCCATCCCAGCTTCCATGAGGCCCAAGCACATGCACCCATCACCTCTTGGTTGGCTCTTGCCACTCCCATGAAGCCCAACATGCCTAAGAGAGGCATCCTCACTTGATTGACCAAGTCCAAGGGTTGGTAGAAGACTAGGTCAAAGCATGAAGGGAGAAGGAGAAGACTAGTCAAAGTCTTAACCTCTTAAGGCTTTCTTTCCTAACCTATTAAGGATTCCTTTCCTAATGCCTTAAGGAGAGGTTATTCTTAACCTAAGTGTAACCCTAGTTAGAAGAGGGTATGGGAACTCTATAAATACCCTACCCCTCCTCCTCTTGTAATCAATCAACTCTTATGAATTAATTCTACTGAATTATTTTTAAGACTGTTCTTGTGTTTGTGTTTTGGTTCTTTGGTTTGTTAGGTTTGTTCTCTTATGTTGGCCAACCCTATCCTTGCAATCCCTCCATGCCCCAGCAGCAAATCAGACCTCCAAGCATCAGCCACATCTAAAAGAGAAGCCTTGAAGATGCCCAGATCAAGAGCTCTTCCTGCTTCCTTGCCGCCAGCCCTTTGCCCTAATCCCTTTCCTTCCTTGTTTTATCTTGTTATTTTTTCTTTGATTACCTGATTCATGCCTAACCTTGACATTTTGTAGTTCCCATAGGTGTTTCACCGCCCGGAGTAAGATTTCTTTGCTTTCAGACCGGGTCCAGATCGCCTTCAGATTTGAAAACCAAAGGCTTGTTCTTTCAGGTGCCATCCAGAGGCTAAGAGATCTCTTCATCAAAGAAACTATAATCGTGGCCTCGTAAAAGCCTTCCCCCTCTTGAGTTCTATTTTGATGATAGGTACACTATCCTAAACTAGGAGTTTCTCAACTCTCGGGTCCTGACTATTTATTATTCTGCATGAGTTTCTGCGGGTATGATAGTTTCTAGCATTACTAGTCTTTCTGCTGGTTCTTTCTTATTTTCGGTTCTTTAGCCACTGAATTTATATCTAAAATTTTTTTTAAAAAATTAGTTTACTATTTTGCATCAGTCTTAGGTTTGTCCCACATCATTAGTAGGTTACCTGATTAATTGGAACACTTTTGATAGACTTTCTTCCCTCAACAGCCTTTCTTTCCTTGCTCAGATCCTTGCCCTCCTATAGAGCACTCTGAGCCCTTTCCAAAACACTCTTTACTTTCACTTTCACTTTCTAATTCATTTCATAAAACCCTTGTGGTGTGGACACCAGAAGCTGAAAGAAACTTCACTCCAACAAGGTTAGCCTTATCCCAATTTGGATCGAAGATAATTAGGTTACCTTGTATCCTTTAGTTCAAAAATATTTTATTTTCAAGAGTTATTTCCTTTTCAAGAGTCCTGTAATTAATTTTGAGTTTCAAATCAAGAGTGTTTATTGAGTCCTGTAATTACTTTTAAAATTTCATTTCTTGTAAGTCCATTTCAAGTTTTAAAGTCTAGGTCAGTCAAGTCAGTTCAGTTGAGTTAAGTCTAATTCAATTGAGTTAAGTCTAATCAAGTCTTAAAGCCAAGAAAGCCAGCAACAAGACTCAAATTCTAGACCCCAGAATTTGACCACATGAAGAAGAGAAGACACATCAACCAAGCAAGAGAAAAGGACCATCAACTAGGACCACTGGGCGACACATGTCATTCTTATCCAAGTAGAAGACCACCTCACCATGCCACATCATCAGGTGCCACTTCACCAGCCACCTCATCACCCTTTGGGCGCCAACAAGGGAGATTCAAATTCAAGGAGGTTGGCCACATCCCTCCAAGTCCTCCACCAAATCCTCCAACCCCCCCCACATCCCTCCAAACTCTCCACCAAATCCTCCAACCCCCCTTGTAATCCTCCTCGATTTGGGGAGTTTTTAAATTTCAAAAGCTAGCTTTGTGAGGCTATTAAAAGCCTTGGACGCCCATTGTAAAAGGGATGGATTTTGGAAATGAATGAAGTTTGAAGTGAAGTTGTCTTGAGTTTTATGTGTGAAATTTTTCCTATCTTCTTCTTCCACGCCCAAAGCCACTCTCTTCCCTAGCAATTCATCATCCAAGCTTAAGGCAAAGGCATTGGAGTCGGCCAGATCTTCTCAATTATCTTTTCTTTGTTCACAAGTTCTCCCATCCCTTCTTTATGTTTGCGTCCTTCAACCTTAACTTTGATCTTCATTGCAGGGTCCTTCGAAGTCCTTGAGTTGTGAACAGGGTTCCCCTTGACAATGAACCAACAAGCTGAAGCCCAAGTCCAGGGTTCTGATCACTGTTATCCAAGTTCTCCAGTCCAGAGCATCAGTAGTTTCAAGTTTTGAATCATAGGAAGGTTGGAAAACTCATCAAGGTAAGTCCTCAATCATTAGCCCCTATTGTCTAGATCTTCTTCCTTCTTAGTTTTAGAGTTGTGTCTAATCATGTAATAGTCCCTTTTCATATAATCCTTAAATCTTATTAAGATGAGTACAATGCTAAGTATAATTAGGATTCATTGCTCTACAAACCTCATATTCAAAACATTAATCATATGCGTGCCGCATCAAATTGGTATCAGAGCATGGTTATATTAGGGTAGAATAGTTTTCTTTAAATCCAAGCAAGATCTAAAATTCACGCCTCCTGAGCGGGTGTACTCCAGTACACTGTCATGACCCATGGGAATAATGAGCCCCTGGCTGGACGTGAGTTTTTAGATTGAAGTTTTGGGTAAGCCATTGCACTTGTTTGATTAGATTCTGTTTTCTGAAAATTTGCATCTGTTTACTGTAATCCGTCTGCAGTTCCAAAGGCAAGTCACTAATAATTTATTGAAATATTTTTTTTCTTATTCCTTTTTAAGTCAGTTATCATCATATTAAATTTCATCATCAGAAAAAAATTATAAAAAAAATGAAAATTTCTGTAGTTCGACACTGTCATTAGGGTTCTGTTCTGTCATTTTTATTTATCTTTATTTGTAGGATCTTCTTAGATTAGTATAGATTTTATTTTTAAAATTCCTTTTATCTACATTGAAACATATAAGTTAGAAATCCTCTGTGAATTTTCAGAATTTTTGGACATTTTTTTCATCACGTTTTCCACACCACTTTCAAATTGCAACACACTTCTGCAGCACCTTTGCATTTCATTCATCTCATGAGAAATCAAATTAAGGGCATCAATTTGACATAGGGTCAGGGTTTCATCACCTGTCCCTAGCCCAAAAATCACCAACCAGCATATCGATCCCAGCCCGTTAATTAAAATTGAGTAGAACGTTAATTGCCCTAGTGGGTTAGGGACACCAATAAGTTGGGTTCAGGTTAGGGTCAAGTTAACTGTGTCAGCTAATTGGTGTGTGCTTACTGGCTTGGTGTCTAGGATTGGTGCATCAGGGCTTGTGATTTGGTTCGTCTACCTGGCCAATCTCAGATTGGTGTCTAAGGTTGGCAATCAGGGACCTTCACTCCCCACCACCTACCTGGCTAAGTCCCATAAGTATTACTAGCTAGTTGGTTCACTTAATTAGACCTCTAATTTGTGCTCTAGGTCTAGGAAACCTTAGCTCGAGCTTGAGTCCATTTGCATGCATGACAACTAGAGCAGGGACACCATATTCACCAATCCAAGCCCAGTCCAGTGTAGCCATGGACCCGAATCTTGAAACCATGCTGAAAGGCCTAAATGATCTAATGGCCCAATTGAACCAAATGCTGGCTAAACAATTTTCCTTAGACCAACCAACTCCTACTTTCCCATTAGCTCATATGAATGATAGGAGTAAGAATCCTGAAGTACAAGTTGAGTTCATGAATACTCAAGACTTAGGGTATCCTCAAACTGAAGGGCTAGGGAAGGAAGAAGGCAAGTCTGAACCTAGTAAATATGTGTATGAGACTAACATAAGTTTAATAGATGAAATTGAATTTTTGGAATTTGGTTTGTCAGTTGGTTTGGCAGTTGTTGTTCAGGGCTATGGCCCATTATGTCTTCACCTGCGGGTGTTGATGTTGTCTTTGTCCTTCGGGACATCGTAGGGGCGTGATGCCCTAGTTATCCCCCCATCTTCGTTTTCCTCCACATTCTTTGAAATCCCCCTCATAGCTCCAGGAGTGACCTGGGTGGCAGGTGAAATATCCTAGGCTCCGCGTGTAGTGAGATGGGTGGTAGGTGAGACACCCTAGACTGCATGTAGTGAGGTGGGTGGTAGGTATAATGCCCTAGAGGTGTGAAGTCTCTCTGTGAGAGTGGGTTTCAGGGTTCGTGGTAGTCCATCCTCGTTATCCTCCATCCCTATTTTTGTTCCTTCATCACCACCATAAAGAAATCAAAAAATAGAAAAAAAATAGGATACCCTAATCTTCGGCGACTTCTTAGCTCGCCGACGATCCTATCCCTATCCCGTGCCCCATCACCTTGTCTTAAAATGGAGTATTTGTCTTAAGACAAGACAAGGGAGGAAGAGATAAAAGAGAGTGTGGTAGAGAGTGAGTGTAGGAATGCAGGAAAGAAATGAGTTTTTGTGATACCCATGAGCCTAATCACCGAAGCCTATTTATAGGAGAATGGGAGGCACCAGATAAGCCTTCTCATCAGCCCATCATAAGCCTTTCAATCTATTTATAAGACTCTTCATATAGAAAGAGTCTTATTAATGAAGCATCATGACCTTTTATGCGCCAACTACCTCATTCAAGTCCCTTCATGTTTTCATCCGACTTCTCCATTTGCTAGTTGGCATTTTCTTGTTACAATGAAGCCAAGGGACATGGTTTTGAGTAAAAAGAGTCGGGGACTCAAAACTCCTTAAAGTAGAAGGACTCTGCTTTTCAGAATTGCGCCAAACATGAAGAGTCGTAACTCTTCAGCGCCAACTCCTTCCACCGAACTTCTTTTCTCAATTTGACCAGTCATAAGCCATTCAAATGGCATGGAGATGAGGCTAAGGGGTGCCTTGGTTCATCTGGAAAAAAAGCCCCAAACTAGAAGGACTTTAGGTCCTTTCTATGCCCATTTATTTCTTGCGCACAAAATTAGTTGGCACCAATTATGAAGAGTCGCTACTCTTCACTTGGTGGTCAATCTTTTCCATGCCATATGCCACCTTTGACCTAGTCAAAGTGATGGGATTTTTGGGGAGCCAAGGTTATCATGCTACATGCAGAAGTGAATTTTAAAACAAAAATTCTAGCATGAAAACCCTAATTGGCTAGAAGAAACCCTAATTGCCAGATCCCCTTAGACATTATCAACTAATGAATCATAAATAAGGTACAAGAAACATACCTGAAATGCTATTTTCCACTTCTTTCCATAAGACTCACAAGTGTAAGCCATCCAACGGTGATCTACATGAGAATTGAACCAAGGAAGAACTCCTTCTTGTAGTTGCATGCTAAAGTAGGACTCTTTCTGCAGCCTTTGGATTTTTTGCCACTATAGGACATCCTGTCCAACTATAGGGCACTATGAACACTCTCCTAAAGCACTCTTGGTTTTAGGACAACCCTCTTCTAGGACCTCTTAGGCTTATGTCATAAAACAAAGCCTTGTCCTAGTAGAAAAGACCTTGTCTTAACAAGACAAGTCTTGTCTTAAAGAAAGGAGGGAGGGATAGACAAAGAGACACTCAAACAGAACACTCAGTGTAATTAGACTCCTATTCTGGAAGACCAAACAACAACATCTCATTTCACCGTACACCCTTAAATAAGAATTTAAGGGGCATGAAAAGCATCCCAAAATTTCTTATCAGATATGTCCTTTCATATATGATAAGACTCTTCAAGACTCAGGAGTCTTATCTGAGTTCTCCAGATGATCTCTCTTCATGCCACATGGCATGTACCAAACTCAAGGGAAAGGAGGCATCTTTTCTTGTCTTGAAACCATAGAAGAGGAATCCTAAGAACAGAAGGACTCTGCCTCAGAACCGTGCATAGATGAAGAGACGCGACTCTTCATCTATGTGCGCTGACTTCTTCTCACTTCATGCCACCCCTTTGTCCCCTTTTGACCGATCAGCCAAAACCAAAAGGTCATGGAGACTATTTGAAGAGGCATCCTAGATAAGAAACTCCTAGAGTTTCATCTACAGAAGGACTCTCAGTTCTTCTGCATGCACTCTTTTCTCCCGTACGTGCCGAGAGGAGCCAAGAGTCCTGAGCACCCAGGACTCTTCAATAAACCAGGTTAATGTCCAAATAAAAATCAGATAAAGCCTAGTTTATGCTGCCCCAATTAGGACTCAACCTAATGTAGGTTTCCCTTAATTAGGTTAGTCCAATTAATAAGCAACTATACCCAAATCAATTCGGTTAGGAATTGGGTTAGCCTACACATGCTAATGTGTAATCTGGCTAACCAATTAGGATGCCATGACCCTAATTAAACCATGTATGACTTCCTTGGCCAACTCCCTAATGTGTGTGACCCTTTTGGTTCCACATTTAGCAAGCAGTAGGTTTAGGTTTGAGCTAATTCGAACCAATCGAATCCGATTGACCTAATTAGGTCAAATTGGCTCATCTAATTGTCCAATTTGAATTATCCTTCCGATTGACTCATGAAACCAATCCAATTGGTTCATAAAAACCTACAAGATAAGATTGACATCTAGCAACGTATCATGCCTATCCAAAAAATATGGAATTTGGTGGAAAGTACCAAAATACCCTTTAGTTGAAAGTTACCATGCAATTCAATCTTTCGATCTCCCATTATCCCGATTAAGTGATAGGTATGGATACATGTCAAACCCTAACACTTAGTCATATCAAATCTCAGCTCGATCATGTGGACTCAACTGATGACTGATTAAAAACTATTTCTAATATTTTCCTGCTTTGATCAAAGGCTCCTTGAGTCACTCATCGAAGAGATTACATGGGATAACAATTCCTCTTACCAAGAATGATCGATTCCTTGTTAGTCCACTCACATCCTTCGTACACCTTCCACCATACCCAGAACAACCCGTACATGACTCAATGTCATGAATAAGTTTGAATAAAAAATATGGCTTAGTGTGCACGAGGAACCATGGTGACCTTGGGTCCAAAGATCACATGCGCAACTCCTACTATGAGACCTATCTTTTGGCAAGCAGTAAGAATTCTATAAGATAGTCTCGGTGCAAATCAGTTTAGTGTACTCATACCCTAATAAGCACCCTTATCCTTGTATTAGTGTATCTACACAAATGGTTGTGAGACCAACCATCCTCATTAACTGAGCATACATAGGATAAGCTAGTCTTACCGGATTCATCGATCCCCGAATCGATGGTCCATTGACAAGGAACATTTTGATTATGGTTTATAAGAACTTAGGTCTCATTGTTATGATCTTTATCATAACCCTAATTTCATTGTCCTAATCTATGGGGTTCATCATAATCCATAAATAAGACACAGAAGTATATGATAAAAATAAATACCTTTATTAATATAATGTCATACAAGAGTTGGAAGATTACAAAAATTTACTTACAATGATTGGCTTTTATGGTACTTTTCTTTCATAAAGTATATGCAATATGGGTGTCATTTGAAAGGGCATTAAATCTTCTTTCTAACCATATAATTTGTTTTTAGATAGGAGGTTTATTTGTCCTTCTACATCATCCTGAATGCTGAGGTATCACTTAGGCACCAAGAGTCCCTTGCCATTGAGACTCTTAATATATGGTGCATAAAATATCCAAAATATATCAGATGAAATCTGATAAATTTGTCACACATAGGACACAACCCAATTTAGGTCTCCCATAAATTGGTTAGTCCATTTAACAACCATTTAGATCCATTTCAATTGGGTTAGGAGATTAGGTCGGCCTACACATGCTAGTATGCAATCTAGCTAACCAATTAGGATCCCATGACCCTAATTAAATGTCAATTGACTTTCTAGGTCAATTCCCTAATGTGTGTGACCCTTTGGGTTCCACATCTAGCTAGCAGTAGGTCTTGGTCTAAATCGATTTGATCCAATCAAACTCGATTGACCTAAGTAGATCAAATTGAGCTGACCTAAGTTGCCAATTTGAACCAGCTTTCAAATTGACTCATGAATCCAATCAAATTGATTCATGAAAACATACAAGACATGATTGACATCTAGCAACATGTCATGCCTACCCAGAAGATATGGAATTTTATGAAAAATACCAAAATATCCTTCAGTAGAAAGTAGTCGTGCAATTCAATCTTTCGATCTCCCATTATCCTGATTAAGTGATGGGCATGGATAAATGTCAAACCCTAACACTTAATCATTTAGAATCTCTATTCGATAATGAAGATTCTGCTGATGACTGATTAGAAACTACTTCTAATCTCATCCTACTTTGATCAAAGACTCCCTGAGTCATCAATCGAAAAGATTACTTGGGATAGCAATTTCTCTTACTGGGAATGATCAATTCCTTATTGGTCCACTCACATCCTTCATATACCTTCCACCATATCCGAGAACACCCTGTACATGACTCAATGTCATGAATGACTATGAACCAAAATATGGCTTAGTGTGCATAAGGAACCATGGTGACCTCAAGTCTAAAGATCACTTGCACAACTCCTACTATGAGAACTATCTTTTGACAAGTAGTAAGACTTCCATAAGATAGTCTCAGTGTGGATCAGTTTAGTCAACTCATTTCCTAATGAGCACCTTTATCCTTGTATTAGTGTCTCTACACAAGTTCCTGTGAGACCAACCGCCCTCTCCATCGAGCATACATAGGATAAGCTAGTCTTTCTGGAAGCATCAATCCCTGAATCGATAATCCAATGACTAAAAACATTTTAGATTAGGATTTATAGGAACATAGGTCTCACCATTATGATCCCCATCATAATCCTAATTCCAATGCGCTAACCTATGGGGTTCATCATAATCTTTAAGTAAGACACAGCAGTATGATGAAACAAAAGTGCATTTAATAATATAATAATGTCATACAAGAGTTGGAATATTACAAAAAATGTCCTTATAGAGATTGGATTTTAGGACACTTTTCTTTTAGAAAGTGCCACCTGGATGCGGTGCCCAATTGAAGATGGTGAGCCCTCCATCTGAGGTCAGCTCCCTGCTGGGGTTGTGCTCATGCTTGCCAAGGCAAGCCATCTGTCCGAGGTTAGCTCCTAGTTGGGGTCATCCTCATATGGCGAGCCCTCCGATTGAGGTCAGCTCCCGGTCGAGGTCATGCTCATGCATGCCAAGGTGAGCCCTCCATCCGAGGTCAGCTCCTAATTAGGGTAAGCTCATGCATGCCTAGGTGAGCCATCCATCCGAGGTCAACTCCCAGCCGGGGTCATGCTCATGCATGCAGGAAAGCCCTCCATCTGAGGTCAACTCCTAGCCAGGGTCATGCTCATAGGGCAAGTCCTCCGTCTGAGGTCAACTCCTAATCAGGGTCATGCTCATGCGTGCCAAGGAAAGCTTCCATCTGTGGTTAGCTCCCAATCAGGGTCGTGATAATTGGGTGAGCCCTCCATCTGAGGTTAGCTCTCAACTAGGGTCATTCTCATGCATGCCAAGGCGAGCCCTCCATCCCTCCATATGAGGATAGCTCCTGGCCGAGGTCATGCTCATGCATGCCAAGACGAGCCCTCCATCTGAGATCAGCTCCCAGCTGGGGTCATGCTCATAGGGTGAGCCCTCCATCTGAGGCCAGCTCCTAGTTGGGGTCGTGCTCATGCATGCCAAGGTGGCACCCCACATTCAGGGTTGAGCGCCAAGCCAAAGTCATGCTCGCACTCTACGAAGGCAGCCCCCGCATCCGTGGTCAAGCACCTAGCCGAGGTCATGATCCCACTTTTAGAGTCAGGCTCTCTAGATTGAGCTCTCCCTCTCCTCCTGCCAAATTTGGAGTTCCCACCAATGGCAGAAGAGGGAGGACCAGCAAACATACAGATTGACTTGGAAATTTCTAGCTACCTGTACCTCTTAGAAGTGGTGCATTCCCTATCAAAAAAATCAAACCCTGCAATGCACCACTCGCATGTCCTATGCAATGCATGCCCCGCTAGGCTTCACACCTTATGCTGCATCACTACATCAACAATAGTGCAACCGAGGGCACTGATCCTCATGACACGGAACTTGAACTTCCTCTATGAGGAGTACTCCATTAAGGCCACAGGCCCTGCGACACATTGATGGTCCCTCCTGGAAAGGAAACACTCCACCATGGCTCGAGGCTCTGTTGCACGGTGCTTGCCCCTCCCATAAAAAATTAAACCACTAGAAGGACAAGAACTGTACTACGCCAGCGATCACCCCCAAATAGAAGGATCTCTTCTAGAGGACCGGTCCAATAGGAGAGAGGCTACAGATAAAGAAAATAACTCCAAAAATGGATACAAAAAAATAGACATCTCAACGAAGCCCTAGGCATGGTTTGGGCCACTTCTACTTGTATAAAAATAGAAGAAAGGACCCCCGATAGGGGAGAGAGGCAACTGGTAAGACTTAGAGAACAAACATACAAGGAACCAGCCAATAGAACATCCCAGCTCTCTGATCTCTACTTGACCTTGTCTTTCTATTTCAAATTCCATCTTTCATATTCTATGCGGAGAATCCCCAACTCTTTGCCATAGAGGTTCTGTTCTCCTTGATCATCCCAAACTGACTTGACCATCAGAGTGACCCCGCTAGAGTTCCTAGTCCAGGTCTACTCTTTTTTTTGGACATGTCGGGAGAGGATTGAGCTCCTAATGGAAGCCTGACGAGTCCATGCCATGTCAGAGATACAAGCTATGGTGATCTTGGCAGCAATAGATTGGTGCACCAGGTAAGGGGGCTAGCGCAAACACCAGAGACCGAGGGAAGTCCAATGGTGAGTCGCCGATCACCAGTAAAGCACATGCGAAAGCCCAGAGCGCTATGGTGACAATGCGAGCACGTGAGGCTTTTGCCAACCGAGCAGGGGCTCCCCATCATTGTGACCTATAGAGCCCTGAGGGGGAGCTCCCCTCTCCACCACCGCCACCCCTAGCGGATTCCCAGATGGTGGGGATACCTGAGGCACCAAAATAAGACAGAGGCTTTTCAACCCTCTATAGATTGATCAATAATTTATGAGTCCATATGTAATAAGGGCTTAGCTCATCTGAGTCCATTTTAGTTGTTATTTGAGTATTTTGAGTTGTTATTTCAGTTCTGTACTAGTCAGCTCATGTTGAGCTAATTCAGTCCAATGCTAGTCAGCTCATGTTGAACTAATTTTATTTTTTTTGAGTCCTATCCAAGCATACTGAAGACTCAAGACCACATCATACAAGTAAAGACAAAGTCCAACCAGATTGAAGACATGGAAGTTTAGCCCAAGTCCAACCCAGCTTGAAGATTTGAAGACCCCAAGAGGAAAATCAGAAACCCTGATTCCTTGCAGATGCCCTCCAGATGCCCAGATTTCCTTCCAGATGCCAAAATATATTCATAGACCAAGGCATCCATGATTTTAGAGGTCCATCTGCATCCTAGCCCAAAGAAATCAAGCCCAGGCACCAAGCCCAAGCCCCTAAGAAGCAAGATACCAGGGAAAATTCCTGCTACCTGGCTACCAGGCCACCCCAGCTTCCAGAGGCCCAAACCCATGCACTCGGGCCCCTTTGGACCGGCCCCTTGCTGCTCTTAGAAGCCCAACACGCCCCCCTAGGCATCCTTCAAGTGTTGGCCAAGTCAAGAGAATTTTTAGGGATTTTTCTACCTAATGTTTCCTTATTTTCTAGCTAGGGTTTGAGAGGGAAAAGGATTCTTATGTAAAGATTAATGTACCCTTACTTGGAGCCCAAGGTTAAGGGTCTATTTAAGGGACCCTAGCCTCTTGTATGAAACCTAATTTTTGATATGAATTAAAACCTTGAGTTCTTCTATTGAGTTGTATGATACCCTGCTGTGTGCATAAAGGGGTTTGTGAGAGTTTTTCTTCCCAATGCTGCAATAATCTTCCTGCTGCCAACAAGCCTCTCAGATCCCTGGACGCCCACTCCAAAAGAATCCTTCCCTTGCTATTTTCTCTTTGTTTTCTTGTACCTTTGTGAGTTTTCTAACCCCTGACAGGTCGTTTGTAGGTCCCCAAGTTCCTACGAATCCAACAACTCCAGCCAAGCCTCAATCGGACCATCGAGCAAAAAGCCGGGTATCCACGGGTCATTGGCTCGGTTTTCCAGGCTGCATCCATCGAGGAACGAGAGAACCCTTCAGTGCGATCTTCACAGATGTTGTCAGGTACATCCCTCTACCTCTAGTAGTTTTATTGTAGGAGAACTTGCCTTAACCGAGACTTCTCAGCCCCGGCGGTCCTTCTTTGCTACTTTTCTAGGTCCTAATATGCATGTTGATCTTCAAAAATTCATACAAAATTCCCTACAAATAATTTTGATCTGAAATTTGGGAATTAATCACCTAACTCAACATTTAAAACATAAAAAAAGAATTGCATGCATATTAGTCCCGCATCATTTGGTATCAGAGCTTAGATTAGGGCTTGTTTTCTGTAATTTTTTAGTCCGTATATACTCTGTTATTTTAATTATTCATCCCTGATAAAAACTCCAAAAATTCTGAAATTTCTTTTTATGGATTTATCATAATTCACAGTAATTTTAAGAATTTTTGCAGATTTTATTATGGCCTGTGAAGTTTCTGCAAGCCGAAATACAGCCTGCAAACTTTCGGCTCTATTTTTTTCAGCAAGACAAGTTGGAAGTTTTAGGGTTTTGTATAGCATTTTTGTATATCTTTTAATTTTAGTATATTTCCTGCATATTAGGCCATAATTTGCAAGTTTTCTTCTATTTAAGAAAATACCAAAAAAAAAAATTACATATTCTCCAAAAATACCAAAAAAAAAATATCTAAATCCTAATTTGCTTCATCATCTGCCTGCCATCATTGCATAATCTACTTTTAAGGGCACTCTTGCTAAATCAGATGGGGGGAGGATTTGATCACCTCTCCTTAGCCCAAAACCATACCCTTTGCATTTAGTCCCAAGCCTTAACCTAAAATTAACTAGACTTAATTTGCCCTAGTGGGCTAGGGACACCAACTGGTCAGGTCCGGACTATGTGTCAGGTCATTGTGTCAAGCTAACCCGTGTGTGCTTTGTGCTCAGTGTCTAGAACGGTGGTTTAGGAATTCAATCCTGAAGGGCTTGTGTGCTGGTCTGCCTACCTGGCCAATCTCTGATTGGTGTCTAGGATTGGCAATCAGGGACCTAACACTCCCCTTACACCTGCCTGGCTGAGTACAGGGTTACTATAGGCTAGTTTGCCACCCTGATTGAGCATCCAGTTTTGGACTCTAGGTCTAGTCAGCCATAGTTGGTTTGATCGAGTCTTGCATGAGCACTAGATCAGGAGTTTCATATCACCCACCTCCTTCACAAATGTCTAAACCCATGGAAAATTTGCAAGCCCAAATGAAAGCCCTAGCTGATCAAATAGCCCAGATGGCTACCCAGATGACCCAATTAACTCAGTCCGATATTCAAACCAATGATAGAATTGACCATCTTGCCAATAGGTTTGATCAGTTAAAAGTCTGGATAGGGACCCCAAGAAAACCCCATGGGTCACAGTCTGAGCCAGATCCTGATTTCCCTCAACCTAGGAGGACCCCAAACCCTGATTTATACCTTGAGGTCGAACCTAGGAGAGTCCCATATCCTGACCCGTACTACAATCCTCAACCTATGAGGACCCCAAACCCTGATCCATACCTTGAGGCTGAACCTATGAGAGCCCATCATCATGACCCAATCCCTAAGGTTAGTCCTAGAAGACCCAATCAGGATTTTATAGACCAGGAAGATAGATCCTATTTACCCTCTCCCTATAAGCCTAGTATACCCACAACCTATAGATCTTATGACTCCAAATCCTATGAACCTAGAACCTATGAATCCATAACCTATGAACCTAGATCCTATGACTCTAGATCCCATGATCATAGATCCTATGCACCCACACCCTATGAGCCTAGTGACCCAACACCCAATATTCTGACCCATATAGGGAGTCCAACCCTAGGAGAACCCAATATTCTGACCCATATAGGGAGTCCAACCCTAGGAGAACCCAATATTCTGACCCATATAGGGAGTCCAACCCTAGGAGGACCCAATATCCTGACCCATATAGAGAGCCCAACCTTAGGAGGACCCCATACCATGATCCATCCTTAGAACCTGACCATAGAGCTGACCCAAAATCCTATGACCCCAGATCTTATAATCCCATGACCCATAGATCTGCACCCTTGTCCTATGAGCCCAGAGAACCTATAACCCCTAAGTATCAATCTAGTACTAGTCAGGTTTCCCTTAGTCAACTTTAACCCCATAGGATTAGCACCCCTAAATATGAGCCCAGTAGTGAGCCACTATCCCTTAGGCAACTTGAACCTACTAGGATTAGTGTCCATAATCAGAAACTAGGACCTAGCCAATTTTTCCCTAGCCGATCTTCTCCAACCATTCCTGAGTTTGACAAGGCTTACATTAATGCAGAAGTGTATGAAGCTGATGCGAGCCTCGTGGATGAGTATGAAGGAGAAGAGGAGACACCTTTAGTAGACCTAGAATTAGCTGACCTAGTAGATACCCAAGTAGAAACCAACCCAGAGCTAGTTGACCTTGACCACATCCAACCTAAAGCTATAATGGAAGAACAAATAGAGGAAGAGAATCTAGGTACTGCTGTTAGAGCCTTACCTGAGGAAACCATAGAGGAGAGCCAAATTATAGAGTCTAGTCCTAAAATACAAGAACCTGAAGAATTTATTAAGGACCTGATCTCTTTGAATCAGTACACCCAGGATGAGCCTCCTCCTATAGTTTCCATTAAGGACCTCTTCCCTGAGATTAGTAACCAATCCTTCCATTATGCAAACCCCATAGATATACCGCAACCTCGTAAGGTTAGCCTCATTAGTCTAGGATTAGTCCCTGACATGCCTTCTTATATCGAACTTTACCCAACTAACCTTGAACCTTTTTCCCTACCCTACCAAACTAATTCTGAACCCACTTCCTATTTTCTGCCCTTTCCTAACACCTCCAGCATTTCTAGGATCATTATATTGCATTTAGCTGAGATTAGCATACTGCATGCATTCATCACGCATGTTAGGTTTGCATCTTACTTCTGGCATACTCTTTGGAATTTGCTAGGAGTTCACTGTAAATTTTTATGTGCATGTCAAGCTAGGATCAAACCTAGAGAACCTATAATCTATTAGGTTTAGATCCAAAGAGTTCAATAAAATTTCCTTCGACAGGAATGCATAGTCGAGTCTGTTAGGTGTCAGTATGAGTCCTTTGCATCATTTGTTAGGAGTCTGCATGTGCCTAGCATGTTCACCACCCGCACTAATCTTAAAACAACTGGCTAATTCCCGAAGAAGGGTCAAAGAATTTGATGTAGTGGATTCTATCTTGGTTAGGCATAGGCCTAAAAGAAGCTTCATGCTCGTAGAGCCGGACCTTTTAAAGTAATAGAGAAGGTTGGATCAAATGCCTAGGTGTTAGACTTGCCTTTGGATTTGGGCATTAGTTCTACCTTCAATATTACTGACTTGGTTGAGTATAGGGAACCAGCAGCGATACCTAGTGAGGCCTTTGGACCTATTCCTTTTCATTGTGAGTGACCCTAACCTAGAGTGTCCATAAACAAATTTGGCCTAAGAGAGGAGAACGGATCGAGCGTATCCTGGACGATCAAGCCATCATGACCCAGGGCCATGACTATCAACGCTTCCTGGTCCGATGGCAAGGCCGGCCAGAGTCGGACGATTCATGGATTTCTCAAGAGGACTTGCAATGCCTCAACCCAGACCTTCTCAAGAGATATGTGAGCCAGTCTGACCTTCACTCGACAGGGTCGAGTTCCTCCCACCCCGGGAGAATTGGTGGGGACACCTGAGGCACCAGAATAAGATAGAGGCTTTTCAACCCTTTGTAAATTAATCAATAATTTATGAGTCCAACTATAATAAGGGCTTAGCTCATCTGAGTCCATTTTTGTTGTTATTTGAGTATTTTGAGTTGTTATTTCAGTTCTATACTAGTCAGCTCATGTTGATCTAGTTTAGTCCAATAATTTATGAGTCCATCTATAATAAGGGCTTAGCTCATCTGAGTCCATTTTTGTTGTTATTTGAGTATTTTGAGTTGTTATTTCAGTTCTGTACTAGTCAGCTCATGTTGAGCTAGTTTAGTCCAATGCTAGTCAGCTCATGTTGAGCTAATTTTATTTTTTTTGAGTCCTATCCAAGCATACGGAAGACTCAAGACCACATCATACAAGTAAAAACCAAGTCCAACCAGATTGAAGACATGGAAGTTTAGCCCAAGTCCAACCCAGCTTGAAGATTTGAAGACCCCAGGAGGAAAATCAGAAACCCTGATTCCTTGCAGATGCCCAGATTTCCTTCCAGATGCCAAAATATATTCATAGACCAAGGCATCCATGATTTTAGAGGTCCATCCGCATCCTAGCCCAAAGAAATCAAGCCCAGGCACCAAGCCCAAGCCCCTAAGAAGCAAGATACCAGGGAATATTCCTGCTACCTGGCTACCAGGCCACCCCAGCTTCCACAGGCCCAAACCCATGCACCCGGGCCCCTTTGGACCGGCCCCTTGCTTCTCTTAGAAGCCCAACACGCCCTCCTAGACATCCTTGGAGTGTTGGCCAAGTCAAGAGAATTTTTAGGGATTTTTCTACCTAATGTTTCCTTATTTTCTAGCTAGGGTTTGAGAGGGAAAATGATTCTTATATAAAGACTAATGTACCCTTACTTGGAGTCCAAGGTTAAGGGTCTATTTAAGGGACCCTAGCCTCTTGTATGAAACCTAATTTTTGATATGAATTAAAACCTTGAGTTCTTCTATTGATTTGTGTGATACCCTGCTGTGTGCATAAAGGGGTTTGTGAGAGTTTTTCTTCCCAGTGCTACAATCATCTTCCTGCTGCCAACAAGCCTCTCAGATCCCTGGATGCCCACTCCAAAAGAAGCCTTCCCTTGCTGTTTTCCCTTTGTTTTCTTGTTCCTTTGTGAGTTTTCTAACCCCTGACAGGTCGTTTGCAGGTCCCCAAGTTCCTACGAATCCAACGACTCCAGCCAAGCCTCAATCGGACCACCGAGCAGAAAGCCGGGTATCCGCGGGTCATTGGCTCGGTTTTCCAAGCCGCATCCATCGAGGAACGAGAGACCCCTTCGCTGCGATCTTCACAGACGTTGTCAGGTACACCCCTCTACCTCCAGTAGTTTTATTTTAGGAGAACTTGCCATAACTGAGGCTTCTCAGCCCCGGCGGTCCTTCTTTGCTACTTTTCTAGGTCCTAATCTACATGCTGATCTTCAAAAATTCATACAAAATTTTCTACAAATAATTTTGATCTGAAATTCAAGAATTAATCACCTAACTCAACATATAAAACATATAAAAAGAAATGCATGCATATTAGTCCCGCATCACTAGATCACCGTACTAGCCCAACAAGTCCATGCCCTAGCTACGACAGTGCACCAACTTCATCAGAGACACTGGTCCCTAGCAACATAGTAGCAGCCGGGGACAGTGATGGCCCACGCTACCGATCCCCATACAAACCTACAATCCTTCCGGGAGAGGCCGTTGCATGCAGTCTCCAACCCGCGAGGAGACCACTAAGTGGCTAGTGAAAAGTAACATGATGCCCGACCGACCAAGAGAGCCGCTCCCCGATCTCGGACCATGGTGCATACTCACACTAGTGATGCCTACATGGTCGGGAACTCAGATGAGAGTTCCCCCACTCTGCACCTCTTACAGCCCATATGGCCTCCATCGAGGAATCCATAGACAAGGCCATCCACCGCCAAGCAGAGTGGTTTCTCGAAGATCAAGAGCATAAATTGGCTAACCTCTCCCATCGATTTGTAGAGATTCATAGCTCCCCCAATGAGCCCATGGGTTATGACACCCGTCCCCCCTTCTCTGGTAGAATCCAAGGGAAACCATCCCTAGCCGATTCTATATGCCCCAAGTTATTCCCTACAACGAGACAACCGATCCCTTGGACCACCTAGAAAGCTACAAGGCTCTTATGAGAGTCCAGGGGGCCACTGATGCTCTCCTCTGCATCACCTTCCTGGATACCCTCAAGAAGGTTACTCGAGTCTGAAAGCATTGACTCCTAGTTGGAGAAAAAGTTCATGGCACACTTTGATGTATGCAAAACGGTGCCATGTGAAGCCAATAGCCTTTTCTTGAGCCATCAGCAAGATCTAGAGCCCCTCTGGGACTGCGTGTCATGGTTTAAAGCCACCACCCTGGAGATCTACCATCTCGATGAGCTAGTCACCATGCTAGCCCTGAAGAGGGGATTGCGGATCTCCCACTTCTCCTACTCCCTAGATAAGAAGCCTCCGAGGACCTACTCGAAGCTCCTCCTCAGGGCCCATAAGTATATCTGCACAAAGGAGGCTGATCACACCAGAAGGGAGTTGGATGAGAGGCCATTGAGAGGCAGGCCAATAGGGAAGCATCCGCTCGTCCAGCCTAGAAGATGATGCCAGTCCAGTGGTCAAAGCCAAGACCTTGAGTCGACCCCACCAAAGAAGAAAAGCTCATGGTGTGGGCACCAGGATCCGACAGAGGCTCCTCAACCCTCTGTGGATCTCAGATTAGGGTTCCCCTTCTATGAGTCCTGTAATAAGGCCTTGAGCCCAAAGCTTTGTCATAATTTCTAGTCAAATTTGTTTAGTCCTGTACCTTGACCAATTTGGGTCAAGTTAGGTTATGAGTCCTATATTTGGTCGAGTCTGGGTCCAAGCCAAATTGAAGTCACTCTGGTTTTCTTCTCCAACTCAGGTTCTGGTGGGCCAACCAACCCCTTCTACTTGGGATATTACCAACTCAGGTGCCACCTCAGCTACCTACGTGGCGCCACATCAGCTACCACTTGGGCATCCAAGAAGGGAAACAAAGTGGCCTCCTCTTGCTTTCCACATGCCTTGGACAACATCCCCTTCTTCCCTCCCCCATATCATGCCTAGTTCCATCTAAAGAGGGCGTTGAAGATCTTTGAAGGAACCAAGCCCCAAAGCAAGCCTCCTCCCAAGTTTTCTTCCCAAAATGCTCTTGCAAGGAAGGAAGGTCACAAGATACACTCCCCTCTTCAAGCCCTCAACCGTGCAACGCCCCATGGAGTTCACCCTTGGTCGGCCAAGAATCAATCCTAGAAGATGGCGTGAAGAGCCCAAGGGAACACATCCCTCCAAGCAAGCCATGCCCCACTCCTCTTCCCAAATTAAGCATGCTAAGGAAGTCAAGGGACCAATCCCCCTTCTCCAAGCCTTTGCTCATGCCACGCCCAACTCCAAATATTTGGTCGGCCAAAGAAATAGGGATGTGGAAAATTTTTGGCGCCACCATGAGATTTGTATTTTGAATTTCAAAAGGGCCTTGGGTGCCTATTTAAAGGACCCAATCCCTCCCTTTATAGAACTAATAAATGAATGAATGAATGAATGAAAATTTGAGTGATTGAGTTTGAGTTTCTTCCACCCTCCAACCCTTGTCTCTTAGGCTAGGTTCGAGTGGAATTGCCTTCGTCTCCAAGGACATCGAGTGGTGCGAGGCCACCTGTCCGTCGCCCCAGGGTGGCGCGAATCCTTCGTCCTCCAGGACGTCGCGTGGTGTGAGGCCACATTCCTTCGTCCTCCGGGACGTCGCGGGGTGGAGGCCCCAAGCTATCTCCAACTTCGACTTTGGAATCTAGCCGAACGCCGGGCTAGAAGTCCCTTCCCAACTCCAGTTCAATTCCTTTCAGTACATCTCCACATTCCACTAACCTCTCTTCTGTTTGCCAACAGGTCCTTCCTAGCATCTCGGGCATTGGAGATAGTTAGCTTTGCCATCGAGACCTCCCGACCCAAAGCCAGTGCCCCCACAAGTTTGACTACTCGGGCATCTAGGCCGCATCCACCGAGTTGAGCGATCTCTGCACTGGGCGCTTCAGAAGTTTGAGGTTTGCTTTCTCTTTATCTCCTAAGTAGATATTGTAGGTCGAGCTAGTCCTACCAGGGTTTCTTAATCCCGGGGTCTTGTTCTCATTCTTACTTTTAGGGCTTTGAATTGCTAGCGTAAGCTTCCCTTACTGCTCTTCATATTTCTTATCTTTGCTTGTGATCGGGAATCGAAACCCTAAACGACAAAGAAGAACAACAAGAAATATAACAAAAAAATCATCAACCCTAAAAAAAAAAAATTCCTTTGCATCGTAAGCATCCTTATTGGCATCTAGCATCCCTAGCCCTAACCCCCCTCGTACCACATCATTTCTGTACACTTTATGGCATTTGCTAGGGATCCTTGATAATTTTTCTTGTACATACCATACTAGGGTCAAACCTAAAGAGTCCATAATCTGTTAGGTTTAGGCCCTAGAGCATCCAATAAAATTTTTTTTCAGTAGGGATGCATAGTTGAGTCTGCATTTTGCATCATGTTAGGATTATTCATTAAATAATTTTTTAATAATTTGGTTGATTCCTGAAAGCAAACCAAAGAGTTTGAAATAGGGGATTTTGTAATGATTAGGCTTCGGCATGAACGGTTTCCACCGGGAACTATTAAGAAGCTTCATGCTCGTGGGGCGGGTCCCTTTAATGTAATTAGAAGAATGGGGCCTAACGCCTATGTGCTAGAACTACCTCCGAATTATGAAATTAGCTCGACATTCAATATCTCTGACTTAGTCGAGTATAGAGAACCCGCAAACATACCAAGTGAGCCGTTTGGGCCTGACCTCTCTTTTGAGAGTGAACCTGAACCTGAGTGTCCACCTCCAAATATACCTGAGCGAGGAGAGCGGATCGAGCGTGTCCTGGATGACCAAGCCATCACTACCCGGGGCAAAGGCTACCAGCATTACCTGGTCCGATGGCAAGGCCGACCCAAATTCGATGACTCGTGGATCACATAGGAGGACTTGCAGTGCATCGACTCCGACATCCTGGAAAGGTATCAAAGCCAAGCTAACCCTTACTCGACAGGGTCAAGTTCCTCCCACCCCAGGAGAATTGGTGTGGGCACCAGGATCTGATAGAGGATTCTCAACCCTCTGTGGATCTCATATTCGGGTTCCCCTTCTATGAGTCCTGTAATAAGGCCTTGAGCCCAAAGCTTTGTCATAATTTCTTGTCAAATTTGTTTAGTCCTGTACCTTGACCAATTTGGGTCAAGTTAGGTCATGAGTCCTATATTTGGTCGAGTCTGGGCCCAAGCCCAATCGAAGTCACTCTGGTTTTCTTCTCCAACTCAACTTCTGGTGGGCCAACCAACCCCTTCTACTTGGGATAATGCCAACTCAGGTGCCACCTCAGCTACCTACGTGGTGCCACATCAGCTACCACTTGGGCATCCAAGAAGGGAAACAAAGTGGCCTCCTCTTGCTTTCCACATGCCTTGGACAACATCCCCCTCTTCCCTCCCCCACATCATGCCTTGTTCCATCTAAAGAGGGCGTTGAAGATCTTTGAAGGAACCAAGCCCCAAAGCAAGCCTCCTCCCAAGTTTTCTTCCCAAAATGCTCTTGCAAGGAAGGAAGGTCACAAGATACACTCCCCTCTTCAAGCCCTCAACCATGCAACGCCCCATGGAGTTCACCCTAGGTCGGCCAAGAATCAATCCTAGAAGATGGCGTGAAGAGCCCAAGGGAACACATCCCTCCAAGCAAGCCATGCCCCACTCCTCTTCCCAAATTAAGCATGCTAAGGAAAGAAGTCAAGGGACCAATCCCCCTCTCCAAGCCTTTGCTCATGCCACTCCCAACTCCAAATATTTGGTCGGCCAAAGAAATAGGGATGTGGAAAATTTTTGGCGCCACCATGAGATTTGTATTTTGAATTTCAAAAGGGCCTTGGGTGCCTATTTAAAGGACCCAATCCCTTCCTTTGTAGAACTAATAAATGAATAAATGAATGAATGAAAATTTGAGTGATTGAGTTTGAGTTTCTTCCACCCTCCAACCCTTGTCTCTTAGGCTAGGTTCGAGTGGAATTGCCTTCGTCCCCAGGGACGTCGAGTGGTGCGAGGCCACCTGTCCGTCGCCCCAGGGCGGTGCGAATCCTTCGTCCTCCAGGACGTCGCGTGGTGTGAGGCCACATTCCTTCGTCCTCCAAGATGTCGCGGGGTGCGAGGCCCCAAGCTATCTCCAACTTCGACTTCGGAATCTAGCCGGACGCCGGGCTCGAAGCCCCTTCCCAACTCCAGTTCAATTCATTTCCGTACATCTCCACATTCCACTAACCTCTCTTTTGTTTGCCTACAGGTCCTCCCTGGCATCTCGAGCATTGGAGACAGTTAGCTTTGCCATCGCGACCTCCAGACCCAAAGCCAGAGCTCCCACGGGTTCGACTGCTCGGGCATCCAGGCCGCATCTGTCGAGTTGAGCGATCTCTGCACCGAGCGCTTCAGAAGTTTGAGGTTTGCCTTCTCTATATCTCCTAAGTAGATATTGTAGGTCGAGCTAGTCCTACCCGGGTTTCTTAATCCCGGGGTCCTGTTCTCATTCTTACTTTTAGGGCTTTGAACTGCTAGTGTAAGCTTCCCTTACTACTCTTCATATTTCTTATCTTTGCTTGTGATCGGGAATCGAAACCCTAAACAACAAAGAAGAACAACAAAAAACATAACAAAAAAAAAAATCATCAACCCTAAAAAAAAAAAAAAAAAAATTCCTTGCATCATAAGCATCCATCCCAACATCCCTAGCCCTAACCCCCTTGCCTCCCGCATCAGCTCACTTTTGTCCTCGCCTCGAGAGCAAAGATTCTGATGGAAATCAAGGGCAAACACTTCTTGCACCGACCTTTCCCACTGAGCTTGTCTGCTGGACATGATAGGTCCTGCTATTGTCACTTCCATTGGACCACGGCCATGACACTGAAGAATGCCGCCACCTGAAGAGGGAGATAAAAGACCTGATCAAGTGTGGCTACCTCAAGAAGTACATGGAGGGAGGAGCTCCCCCAATATGCCAGAATGAGGAACCCCGATCGCTCACCATCGATAACTAGTCCACCGAGAAGCCGATCGGGATGATCTCCTGGGGGGCAAGGAGATCCTCAAAGAGGGCTAGGGGTAGAGGGGAGAATGATGATGTACTCCCCTGCATGGAAGAAGGGCCGACCAGGGTAAATAACCCAAGTAATGATGCAGTCATCGTAGAAATGATGATAGCAAAACATCTAATACATGACTACTTATGCATACAAACTATTTTTCTATTATTTAAGGGTGAGTTAAGATTATTTATTCCAAAGTTAGAGCCAAAGTTCTAAGTAGGAAGTCATATAAAAAATCTAGAAGATCATGCACACAGAAATAGATACTAAAGTGAAAGAAATAGGATCGCCGAAGCTAAGAAGCCCCAGTAGGCCTAGCTCTCCTACAATACCATAACTAGTGATTCAAGGGGATGTACCTGGCAGCAATTTGATGATGATTCCATGAAGGGATTGCTCTACGCTCTCAGATGCAGCCTGGAAGATCAAGCCAAAGATCCCGTGGATCTGCAGCTTTCTATCCACTGACCCAAAAATGGTCGGATGGAATCTTGAATTCGTGGACTCTGAGGGACCTATAAAGCATCAAAGGGATGTTAGAAAACAATGAAGAGACATGGTAGGTGGCTGAAGGAAGAGAGGGAAGAAGAGGGTTGGATGTGGGTGGCCAAGTGGTGGAGGCATCCAAGGTTGAAGCAGTGCTGGTCGGCTAGGGTTTCATTGAGGACTAGGAGGCAGGGCACAGAAGGCTTAGGGTGGCGATGGGTCTCACACCCACTCCCTCAAGAGGACAAAGCACACAGCATGCTGGACAAAGCACAAAGCAATGTTGAAGAAACTCAAGAAATTTTCATTAATTCCTTTCTCCAAATTCATGAGAGGGGGCCTCTTATATAGGCTTACAAGACTTGGGCCCTAAGTAAGGGCATACAAGTAATTTTCTTTATGTCCTTCTCCCTCACAAACCCTACCTAGAATACATGGACACTCCTCTCCCATTTAGGCTCACAATCTTTCTCACTCTCCTTGTTATGGTCGGCTAAGGGGGAGACCATAAGGTGGCCGACCACATGGTGGTGACCATAAGGATGGGGCGCTGAATTAGGGTTAGGGCTTCATGCTTCTAGGATTTCTTCGATTGTCCTTCTTCCTAGTAAGTGTTGTAGACATTTGATTCACCAGGGTCTTCAAGGGTGGCTCCATGACTCCTTCCATGCTTTCCAAGTGGCATAATTATGTTGGTGACTGGATTCCATGCAGTGGTTGGAGTGTCATGCTGGCTGGATCCATATCTTCTTACAACATTGGATTGGACTTAATACAAGACTTACAGGACTCATAAGAGTCAAAGTGACAAAACTTATAATGAGCATCCCAAAACTTGACTCAATATCCTAATGGTTTGGGTGACTGGATTCCATCCAGTGGTTGGAGTGTCACGCTGGATGGATTCATAAGTGACTGAGTCTTCTTCTTACAACATTGGATTGGACTTAATACAAAACTTACAGGACTCATAAGACTCAAAGTGACAAAACTTATAATGAGCATCCCAAAACATGACTCAATATCCTAATGGTATGAGTGACTCTAAATATAGGACTCAAATGTTGAAAGGCCCAAAACAAGGACTCAGGGGCCAAAGCAGGGACTCAAGTGGGCTAAGCCCTTATTACTGGACTCAAACACTAAAAATGCTACTCAAATAATCATAGAGGGTTGAGAAGCCTTTGCCTTAGTCTGGTGCCTCTGGTGTCTGCACCAATTCTTCCGGGGTGGGAGGAACTAGACCCTGTCAAGTATGGGTTGCTCTTGCTCTAGTATCGCTTAATGATGATGTGGGACAGATGTGGGTAGGATCGTCAGTGAGCTTATAAGTCACCTAGATTAGGATACTACTATTTTTTTTAGATTTTTTTCTAGGGATGGTGCAGGAACAATGGGGACGGAAGACTTAAGGTTTGGAACTCATGGACTTTGGGACTTACACTAATGAAAAGACCTCTCACCTCTAGGGCATTCTCCATCTCGATACTTGGAGGCAATAGGATGAATCTCAAAGGACATCGAGGGTAAAGAAGATGGAATCAAGGAAGGAGATAACTAGACATGACCTATCATCATGTCCTGGGATTAGGCCTGACACCCTCTCCTTGTGGAGCAAAAGAAAAGAATCACACTTTTCTAAGAAAACTCATTTTTATTCACCAAACAATTTTTTTTACAAAGGACTGAGGGTGGTATTTATAGACCTTTCCAAACCTCATTTGAATTTGAATACAAGATAAAAAGATAAGGATGGCTCAAATTCAAATACAAGATAAAGCCTATCCAAATCTTAATCCTAACCAACCAAATCCTGGTGCGGGACAGGGTCCCGAAGAAACCTGGGGTTATTCGGAAATGGGAATGACTTAAAGCAAACCAAGGATCATGGGAGGGCTAAGAAGCCTCCTGGGACTAGGATAGAATGACCCCTGAAAAAAACCTAAAATGGTTGGACTCATTTGGTTTTCAAGTTTTCTTGGCGGAGGAGGTGAAGGAAGGATTGGGATGGGAGACTGGGGACTGGAACTCATGGACCTTGGGACTCACCCTAATGAAGAGACCTCTCACCTCTAAGGCTTTACGCCCTCCTTGATACTTGGAGGCGCTAGGATGAATCTCAAGGTCATGAGGGGAAACAGGGAGAGATATGAAGGTTGGAGAGAGAATGGAGATACTTGAGGCCTCATACCCCTCGATGTCTCGAAGGACGAGGCAAGACGAGGCCTTACACTCCTCGATGTCTCGAAGGACGAAGGCAAAACGGGGCCTTACACCCTTCGACGCTCTCATTAGAGCAAAGGCATTGACAAGATGGGGCTTCACACCCCTCGACGTCCCGCAGGACGAAGGCAAGATGGGGCCTCATACCCCTCGACATCCTGCAAGACGAAGGCAAGACGGGGCCTCACACCCCTTGATGCTCTCACTGGAGCGAATGTATTGGGGCCACAACCCCTCGACGCTTGCAGGAAAAGGAAAACGAGCCTCAACCGAGAACCATAAACAGGTTACAAACCCTCAAAAATTTATTTTCTTCAACTGATTTATTATAAGAGGAGTATGGGTATTTATAGATTCCCATATCCCCTTTGAAATTCAAAATAAAATCTCTTGAAATCATCCCTTGATTTTGAATTCAAATTCAAAATCAAAAATCCCAAAATTCCCTTTTCTAAACCTAACTTACATTCATGAAAAAATACCAAATAAATCCCTTTTATTTGAATTTTGAAATCCCCCTTCACTCTGCTGCTCCAAAAAACATGCATAATAGCTCATCTTAGGTCTGCTTTGAGAACCGTGCAGGAGTTTCTTCGCAACCGAGCAATAGGGGGGCCGGATCTTCGACGGCCGACCGGGCAGTGGTGGTGGACGGCGGACGGTGAGACGGCGGGGGTGGTTGATGGTGGGATGGCGGGGCGGTAGGACGGTGGCAGACGGTGGCCATGGGCGGCCGTTCATCTTCCCATGGTGTCTGTTAACTTCCCACGGGTGTGGGGCCCTAGGCACCGGCGAGAGCACCGGCAGACGGCGGATGGCGGGATGGCGCGATGGTGGGAGGTGGCGTATCTGGGACCGGTGGGACAAAAAAAATTGGAAAATGAACGCTCTGTGACTTTCCTGGAGGTTGAAGAAGATAGGGATAGATATGGAATAAGTTGGGAATAACATCGGGATAGAGTAAGGATAACAGGAATATATGGAATAGCAGGGATAAATATTTTAAACTAAAAATAAAAAATCTAAAAAAAGAAATGGAAAACCCGGGTGGGTTTTGGGTCCCCCATCATTCTCCTGCAGCGCGAAGAACTCAACTCCATCGAGTTTGAGGATGAAGCAAATCCTAGTTCGCTGTTGGCTCTAATAAAAAGAGGACCCTAGGATTGAGAAACCCCGTAGGACCTAGCTCTCAAAAAAATATCGACTTAGGAGTTTAGGAACTAATCTACGTGCTTGTAGTCTTATCTTTATTGAATCCCTAGATCTGTTTTTGTTTTGTTTTTCGGGAATCCTCAAGAAAGTCATTAAAACCTAAAAATCACAAAAATAACAAATCACCTGCATTCATTTCATCTTGCATTTAGTTAGTCCCCCATCAAATCCTAAATCAAATTTCAAAATAATTGATTAGGATAAATTCTAAACTAATTTATTCTGGATATGCTTCGAGATTAGTGTAGCTTCATGATTCGTGCTTGCTCCGGGATCCATGCTGGCGATGTCCCCATCATTTTCCTGAGATGGGGATAACTTGACTCCGTCGAGTTAGACTCAGACTCCAGCTTCAGCTAGCCATGATTTTTTTTTATAAATTCCTCAGCTCTGCTTTGAAATCTATGCAACTTTGAAAGTTGTGTAGCTTTGAGATATGTGCAGGCTTTGAGATATATAGAGCTCCAAGAATAGTGCAACATTGAGAACCGTGCATAGAAGTTGCCTTCATGATCGTGCGAGCTTCTTCCTATTCCATGGATGGATGAATGGAGGAATAGGGGAGGCTTCGGAGGGCATTCCGGTGGGCATTCATCGATAGCAGTGCTGGGGTGGAGATGGCGGCTCGGTCGATAGTGGTCATGGCAAAGGTGATTGGCATTGGCAGCAAGGAGGAGTTTTGGTGGGATTTGGTTGGTGACGAGATTGGGGATGGTGGCTGATGGCTGAGGAGTCTTCACAAGCAATAACGGACATGATCTGGGCTAAGGACGATGTGATTCTCCAGCATCTAAAAAATTTGGAGATAAGGAGTCGATCGGAGGAGCGGATGGCTGAGTGCTTGGGGTCGTCGATCCAAATGGAGGCCGGGCTACCATGGGCTATCCGCCAGATTTGAGGAGGGAGACTATTGCCCAGTAAGCAACCCAAGAGGGGGGTGAATTGGGTCTCTAAAAATTATTAATGGAATGCAAGAGTGTGTGATCCAATCCAACAATTAAACTGAGTACTATGAATGCAAATGAAGTGCTCTTAAGTAAGTGTGCAGCGAAAATATAAAGCAATAAAGATAAGATCAAATAGAATAGACAAGCAATCACAAACACAAGGAAGTATAGTGGTTCAGTGCTATCTAGTGCACCTACATCTGCTCACCAAGATCACCTTAGGAATTCACTATAATCTCAACTGATTATAGCCAATTAGTTTTCCGAGCTCACTAATCAAAACCCGACTTGTTTTTACAAGGCTCACAAGTCAAAACCTCACTTGGTTTTACAGGCTAACCAAGAACCTAAATGGTTTTAAGGCTCACCACCAACCTCCCTTGGTTTCGTGGGCTAACCAAGAATCTAATTGGTTTTCAAAGGCTGACCAATAACCTCCTTGGTTTTCTAATAGGCTAACCAAAAACCCTTACAACAAAAATAGTTTGAAGTAAAGAAACAATGAAACCTTTCTAATAAAAAGTGGGTATCTCTTTGAAGCTCGATGTAGTGCTACCTCCAATTTGATAAAGCCTCTTTAATTGCTCAAGAATGATTGATCTTGAATGCTCTTGAAGGCTCTTGAATGCTAGGAGACTTGCTTTTGCTTGAAGGTGGTTAAACTCAATGAATAGGAGTGAATGCTCTTCTTTTCTTCTCTCTTGGTTATTCCTTTTTCAACAACATATATTTTGATTTGATTTAAATCATATAAATACCTTCCTAAGATCACAAATTCGGTTTCTAGCCATTAGACACAAAAGACTAGCCATTGGGAGCCAAGAAGGATGAGTTATGTGTTTGAAAAGCTAGTCGTTACTATTCCCAAAACTCCATGTATCGACATTTCAGACTGTGAGTCGACACTTCAGGTTGACACAAGCACTCCTTGAGTCGACACCTAGTTCAAAAGTCTTCGATGTAGCTTTCTAAAATTCTTAGGTGAGTCAACACTTTTACAGGTGTGTCGATACTATGAGTCGACACTTGGCATCCATGTGTCGACACTTCAGCTAGATCTTCAACTTCAACAAGTCTGTAATCCAAAAATCTCAAGCGATGAGCTGATCTATGGGGTCACACTTTGAGTCGACACAACACATCCATGTGTTGACACTTTAGCCGTGCCAACTAAAACTATCTCTACGTGCTGCTTGTGTCAACACTTCACTGTCATGTGTCGAAACTTGAGTTATAGGTGTTGACACTTTGAGCACACATCACTGAGATTCTTTCAAAAATATTTGAACTTGTGCTGAAACAAGTCTGTGTTGAACTCATATGTCCATTCAAGCAATCTTCAACTATCAAAGTCATCTTTAAGTAAATTTTTTTATCTCAATATGGGACTTCTTCAATGAAACAAATTTTTATCAAGTTGATGAGCACATTTTTCTATAAAAACACACTTCAAGAAAATCATTAGTACTCAACTTATACTTAAGCATTTTGCTTATTATCAAAATCAATAACGGAGTCAACAATCTCTCCCTTTTTGATAATGACAAAACCTTTAAGTATAAATTGCATAAAATGCTTTCAAAAGAACTTTTCAAGGTGCGAAGAGCTAATTGCAATAGTGTATCAGAGCAATTGCAATATTGAAAAAAATGTATCAGAGTAAGAGTATTATAATGGCTAAGAGTATTAGAGCTTGGAATATATATAAGAGATAAATTAATGTATCATGATACTCTAAAAGGAAACATACTCAAGAGAGACGAATTTAGCAATAGACTAGACTCCCCTTGAATAGATGATTCGTAAAAGAATTTGTAAACATCTTTTCAAATATCTAAAGAAAAGATTTGACATGAAATTCAATTCAAAATTGATTTTCAATACAAAGGAGGTATTATTCCCCCTTACTCAATGAATTTTGTAAAGAATTTTCAATTCAAGCTCAAACAAATCTCAAAAAAATTTTCAAACATATTTATACTTTAGTCTTATTACTCCCCCTTTTTGTTATCATTAAAAAGGAAAGAAGAGAATAATAAGTCATTCAGGATAAAACATTGAAGTACACCATAAAAATTCATTCATCCATTCATTCATAAATGAAGACAATGAAGTACTGAAGGTAATTAATGCATTTCATTCATTTGAATTCATAACATGAAGTATAAGGTCCTCTACATTGAACATAGGTCTTGCCTCTAGCTGAAGCAGAAGAGGTGGAGGCTATGTCATCAGTAGGAACAGAACAGATCGGAGTGACAGTCTCTACAACGGTCGGGTGAAGTGTACGATCGAATGAAGGTTCGGAATCAAGATAGTGAAAACCAAGTGTGTAGAAACCAAGCTCTCAGATGAGTGAAGATGTATGCAAGGATGGTGTATCAACTATAGGTGGATCAAAAATTGGTGTATCAGCTGAAGAAATAATAGGTGTATCAATGACAGGTGTATCAGCTAAAGAAATAATAGAAGTATCTATGATAGGAGCATCAATGATAGGTGAAAGGATAGGTATGGCAGAATGATTATAAGATCTAGATGGTGAAGTTGATAGAATAGGAGTCTGAATGGGTGAACTAGAAGGATCTCAAATGGGACTTCTAGGTAAGTCTGCTGCCATCTCTACCGCTGGCTCTAACATCAAGTCTGGAAAGTCGAAGTCGTCAGAGTCAGTCTCACCATTAGTGTCAATCTCTGGTCCTGATGCAGGTGAAGCTGGAGTTGAATCTAGAACACTCCCAGAAGAGGGTCTATACAGTGTAGATAGAATAGCGGAGATGCCATCACTCAAACCTCCGTGGCTCTCTCTCGTCTCCATAATAAAGCTATCAAGTCACTATCGAGCAATCATAATATATGTCTCTATGTGACTGACTCTATCCATAAGACTCTCTGAATCTCTTGGAGCATCTGACTAAGTTGGCTGAGGCTGTGTAACTGTCTCAGACTAAGAAGCAGACTCTGGCTGTGCTACTAGCTCAGGCTGAATCTCTAGTAGATGTGCCTCTGAAGGTCCTGCCTTGCCTAAAAATATGCTCCTCCTCTACAGTGTCATCATCTCTGTCATCGGCCTGTCCTGATACTCTGCATTTCCACTGGCCTCTAACCAACTGATATCCCATCCGGTGTAATGACCTGATGTCATAGACATATCAGTATGTAGAAGCATCTAGAAGGGCTCATCATCAAATGTCACACCATATGCTCTGAAAAACAATGTCAACCCCATCTTGTAGGGTAAGCAAAGTCTCTGACTGGTCAATGCCTCCGTCATTTGATGTATCATGAGTACCGGAAGGCAAACTGGAGTGTGCTGAACTAAGGAGACCATCACAAGCAACAATCTCTCTGTGATGTAATCAAAACATCCAGTTTTCAGTAGAAGAATTTGGGCAACAATATGATGTAGTAGTCTCATCTCAGCAGAAAGACCAGATGCTGGAATAGTGGCTTCCTTTAGTAGAATATCTGACTCAAAAATACACTGGAGTCCACTAAATATGTCCACCAAGCTGTCAACTATAGATCCAGTCAGGGGTATATCCCATACTTTACTCAAGATCTCTACAGTCATCGGGATATCTCTTTCTCAGACCTAAGCTAACCACCCATCACTGCCATGGGCTGAGGATCCGTAGAACTCTCATATAAGGCCCGGGTATAATCTCTCACACAATAAGCAGAAACAAGTCAGACCAGCATCTCTAATCCACTAACCAATCCAGAAATGCTGCTGGTCGACAAATCCAAAGTCTACACGGTGTCCTCCAACAATTGTCTTCAAACTCATGCGACTGGACGCAGTGAAAAGTGGCCGAACAGGTGGATCTGGAGCAATGATTTCATGTCTTGCTTTAGTCCTTTCCTTTTCATGGTTGGATGGCCGAGGGCGACGAACGACTTGTTTCCTAGGTCCCATTGCACAGATGAGAGGTTTGAAGGAGAGTGGAGAAGAAACCTAGGTTTCTATGGTTCAAAACGGAAATGGGAGAGGGAATGTCGCAAAATCCAAACCAAAATCCATCCAAAACGAAGATTAAAGGGGGTTTGAGCTAAGATTTGGAGGGAAGGAGTAGTTAGAATGGAGCTAGGTCAAGTGTCGTCTCGAGTTAAAAAAAAAATGGGGAAGAAAATGCTTCGGTTCTACCCTTATCTTTGGTCTGCAGCCATTCATGTGTCGACTCATGACATAGTCCCATGTGTCAACACATCAAGGTGTTGACACATACATGTGTCGACACATCGACTTGAAACCAAAAATCCAGAGAATGAAGTGCAGATCAAAATCACAAGAAATACAATGAAATTCAATGAGATTGATGTCAAATTTGATCTATTTTGAGTCAAAGATTGGAAAGTTTTAATCAAAAGGATTAATGATCCCAAGTTTTCTTCTAATCATACTGAATCGATCTTCTTGGAGAGGCTTAGTTAAAATATCAACTAATTGCAATTCAGTACAAATAAATTCAAGCACAACATCATTATTTTCAACATGTCTCTAATAAAATGATGCCTAATATGAATGTGTTAACTTCTAGAATGTTGAATAGGATTTTTAGTTAAGCAAATAGCATTAGTATTATCACATTTTATAGGTGTACTAGTTAATTTGATTTCAAAATCTTCAAGTTGTTGCTTAATCTACAAGATTTGAGCACAACAACTTCCTGCTGCAATATACTCAGCTCATCTGTGGATAGTGCAACTGAAGTTTGTTTCTTCCCAAACCAAGAGATTAATTTAACTCCAAGAAATTGGCAAGTTCCACCAGTACTTTTTTTATCTAATTTATACCTAGCAAAATCAGCATCAGAATATTCGATTAATTCAACAGATGAATCTCTAGAATATTATAAGCCAATATCAATTATACCATATAAGTATCTAATAATGTGCTTAACAGCCAACAGATATGATTCCTTAGGTTCAGACTAATATCTAGCACACATGCATATACTGAACATTATATCTAGTCTACTAGTAGTTAAGTATAATAAAGAGCCAATCATACCTCTGTATAATTTTTGATTTACAGATTTACCATGCACATCTTTATCAAATTTTCAAGAGGGGCTCATATGTGTACCTTTTGACTTAGTAGTCTCTATCCCAAACTTCTTTATGATTTCTCTTATATACTTAGCTTGGTTGATCAAGATTCCATCTTTAGTTTGCTTGATTTGGAGTCCGAGAAAGAAATTGAGTTCTCTCATCATGCTCATTTTGAACTCACCCTGCATTAGCTTAGCAAACTCTTGACAAAGAATTTTATTAGTAGCATCAAAAATAATATAATCAACATAGATTTGCACTACTAATAAATCATCATTTTTCTTCTTTAGAAACAAAGTTTTATCAACATGGCCTCTAGAAAATTTATTTTCAATCAAAAATTTGCTGAGTCTTTCATACCATGCTCGGGGTGCTTGCTTTAAACCATTAAGTTCCTTGTGCAATTTAAAAACAAAATCAGGATATGCGTGATTTTCAAAACTAGGCGGTTGTTCAACAAAAACTTTTTCTACAATAAAACCATTTAGAAAAGCACTTTTAACATTTATTTAAAAGTGTTTGAAATTTATAAAACAAGCAAATGCTAATAGTAGTCTAATTGCCTCAAGTCTAGCAATAGGAGCAAAAGTTTCATCAAAATTAATTCCTTCCTCCTAATTGTAGCCTTTGGTAACTAGCCTAGCTTTATTTCTAACAACAATTCAATTTTCATCTAACTTATTTCTAAACACCCATTTAGTGCTAATAATAGATACATTAGATGGTATTTCTATTAATGTCCAAACATTATTTCTATCAAACTGAATTAATTCATCTTGCATAGTATTTATCCAGTTAGAATCTTTTTCAGCATCTTTAAAACATTTAGGCTCTACTTGAAAAATAAAGGTAATGTAATAACATTCATTTCTAATTGATGCTCGAGTTCTTACCCCTTTTGATGGATCACCTAGGACTAATTCCTTAGGATGTCCATGAGCATACCTCAACTCCTTAGGTAGATCTTGGTGCTTTGGAGTGTCTTCACCTTTCTCATTTTTGTCTTGATCTTCTTCACTTTGTTAAGAAGGTTGATCATTCAAAGTCAACTTTTGTAACTTATCAATACCCGCACATGCATCAGAAGTGTCCTCTTTATTAGAGGATTTGTTAGCAGACTCTTCAAAAACTACATGTACAGACTCCTCTACAACAAGGATTCTTTTGTTAAAAGCTCTGTATGCCCTGCTTGATGTAGAGTATCCTAAAAAGATACCTTCATCATACTTGGCTTCAAATTTTTCAAGATTGTCTTTGCCATTATTTAAAATAAAACATTGACAACCAAAAACTTGAAAATACTTTAAAGTTGGTTTTCTTTGATTTCAAAGTTCATAAGAAGTTTTCTTTAAGATAGGGCGAATCAAAACTCGATTTAAAATATAGCAAGCAGTATTAATAGCTTCAGTCCAAAAATATCTTGGCAAATCGTTTTCATAAAGCATAGTGCATGCATTTCATCTAAAGTATGATTTTTTCTTTCCACTACCCCATTCTACTGAGGTGTCCTAGGTATAGAAAAATTGTGTTCAATACCTTTTTAATTACAAAAACTTTCAAAATTCTGATTTTCAAATTCAGAACCATGGTCACTACGTATGCAAATAACTGAAGTATATTTTTTATTTAAAACTTTTTGGTAAAACTTTACAAATACAGAAAATGATTTATCTTTATGATCAAGAAAGAAAACCCAAGTACATCTTGAAGAATCATCCACTATAACCAATCCATATCTTTTGCCTCCTAGACTGGATGTTCTAGTTAGTCCAAAGAGATCGATATGAAATAGTTCTAGTGGCCTACTAGTAGTAACAAAACCTTTAGGTTTGAAAGAAGTTTTGACTTATTTTCCAAATTGACAAGCTTGACAAACTCTATCTTTTACAAAAACAAGTTTTGGTAAATCTCTTACAAAATCCTTATTGTAAAGTTTTAAAAGCAAATACATACTAGCATGACCTAGTCTATTATGCCATAGCCAACTAGTCTCATCTTTAGTAGAATTCATTGCAACTAGGCATTCTCCATTAGGCAAAGATAGATCATCCAAATCTACCAAGTAAATGTTACCATGCCTTTTTCCTATGAATTGTACTCCATTTTTATTAGGACTAGCAATTATGCAATAAGATGATTTAAAAACAACTTGAAAACCTTTATCACAAAATTGACTAATACTTAAAAGATTATGCTTTAAGCCTTCAACCAAAAATACATTACTAATACATGTAAAAGGAGTAATGTGAACCTTACCAATACCAATGATTTTTCCTTTACCATTATCCCCGAAGGTCACACTCCCTCCATTTATTGCTTCAGGAGAGGTGAATTGCTTCACGTCTCCCGTCATGTACCTTGAGCAACCACTATCAAGATACCATAGTCTTTTATTTTTCTTGGTTGCAAGACACACCTGAATACAAATCAAGCTTTGTTTTTAGGTACCCAAGCCAACTTGGGTCCTTTAGGGTTAGCACTTAAATTGGTTCCTTTTGGAACCCAAACTTTTTCATAAATATTAATTTTTTTCATATTACATTGAAAAGCTTTATATCCTTGTTTTTTGCATGAAAAATATGTTATACTAGATGATGCAGGTATAAAACAGTTTTTGAAATACTTTTGATGTCTTTGGGGTCTATAACCTAATTCTGCTTTGTTAAAGACTGCTCTTTAGCTATTTAAAAGAAGATTTAATTTTTTTGAGCTATAAGTAAACTTTTCAACAAGAGATTTCATTTTGTCAAGCTCATTTTTGTACTTTTCATTTTCCAATTATAAATCCTTGTTTTTCTTCAAAAGATCACCATTTGAAATGATAGTTTTAGATCTTTTTAAAACATCATTTTCCATTATCAAAGCCATATTTTTCTTTTCTAAGACACCTAGTTTAGTTTTCAAATCACTAACTTCATTTAATAAAGAATTATTTTCATGAGAAAAACTATTTGCATGCTTTTTCAATTTTTTATTTTCAAATAAAATCAATTTGTAATCATGAATTAGTTCATCAAAAGTATTTTTTAATTCATCAAAAGTAAAATATATTTCTGTATCAGAAATTACCTCTTCCTGCTTTTGATATGCCATGAGACATAGGTTTGCAATTTTAGCTTGTTCTTCTTCTAAACTGGAGTCCTTACTATCACTCCAGGTAGCCATCATAGCCATTTTCCTTAGCTTCTTCCTTGACTTCTTTAGGAAAGGGCAGTCAAATTTATAATGTCCAGGCTTCTTATACTCGAAGCATGTAGGTATTTCCTTCTCCTTTTCTTTTTCTTTTTCCTTTTCCTTTCCTTTCTCTTTAGTTGATTGAAACTTCTTCTTATAGGAAAACTTCCTTCTGTTCATGAACCTTCTGAATTTTCTTGCAAGGAGTTCTTCTTCGCTCTCATCTTCTTCTTCTTCTTCAGATCTTCTTCAGATTTATTATTTGAGGATTCTTCTTGAATAGTAGATTTGAATGTAATCCCCTTTTTCTTCTTATCTATATCCATAGATTTTTTCTTCAAATTCAGCTCATAAGTCATGAACGATCCTACCAGCTACTTCAATGGTAGCTTCTCAACATCTTTAGCTTCTTAGATGGCGGTCACCTTCGGATCCCATGAGGTTGGAAATGACATGAGGATTTTATTGACAAGATCAGTATTAGACATTATTTTTCCTAAACTTCTCATTTCATTTACAATATTTGTAAATCTAGTGTACATATCAATGATAAACTCATTAGGTTCCATTCAGAACATTTCATATGTGTGCACTAACATGCTCACTTTAGTATTTTTCACTTGATCGGTACTCTCATAGGTAACTTCAAGTGTGTCCCATATTTTCTTGGCAGATGTGTAGGTAGATATCCTATTGAATTCATTAGGATCTAATGCATAATAAAAGAGATTCATTACTTTTGCATTGATCTCGAATTATTTGATATCATTTTTATTCCAATCCTCTTTGAGCTTTGGGATGGAAACACCATTAACCATAATCGAAGGAATATATGGACCTTTATCAACTACCTTCCACAAGTTATAATTAATAGAATGCATGTATATTCTCATTCTAGTTTTCTAATAAGTATAATTTGATCCATTGAAAAATAGAGATCTATTTGAGGCTTATCCCTCAACTACACTAGCACCAATAGGGGCTGCCATAAATCTTTACTCAAGGTGGTTAGACCTATAAACTTAGAACAGGGCTCTGATACCACTTGTTGCCCAGTAAGCAACCCAAGAGGGGAGGTGAATCAGGTCTCTAAAAATTATTGATGGAATGCAAGAGTATATGATCTAATCCAACAATTAAACTAAGTACTATGAATGCAAGTGAAGTGCTCTTAAGTAAGTATGCAGTGGAAATATAAAGCAATAATGGTAAGAGCAAATAGAAGAGACAAGCAATCAGAAACACAAGGAAGTATAGTAGTTCAGTGCTATCTAGTGCACCTACATCCACTCCTCAAGATTCCCTTGAAAATTCATTATAATCTCAACCGATAATAGCCGATTAGTTTTCCAAGCTCACTAATCAAAACTCAACTTGTTTTCACAAGGCTCACAAGTCAAAACCTCACTTGGTTTTATAGGCTAACCAAGAATCTAAATAGTTTTAAGGCTCACCACCAACCTTCCTTGGTTTTGCGGGCTAACCAAGAACCTAATTGATTTTCAAAGGCTCACCAATAACCTCCTTGGTTTTCCAATAAGCTAACCAAAAATCCTTACAACAAATATAGTTTGAAGTAAAGAAACAATAAAAGCTTTCTAATAAAAAGCGGGTATCTCTTTGAAGCTCGATGTAGTGCTATCTCCAATTTGATGAAGTCTCTTTAATTGGTCAAGAATGATTGATCTTGAATGCTCTTAAAGGCTCTTGAATGTTTGGAGACTTGCTTTTGGTTGAAGGTGGTTGAACTCAATGAATAAAAGTGAATGCACTTCTTTTCTTCTCTCTTAGTTATTCCTTTTTCAACAATATATGTTTTGATTTGATTTAAATCATATAAATACCTTCCCAAGGCCTCAAATTTAATTTCTAGCTATTAGACATAAAAAACAAGCCATTGGAAGCCAAGAAGGATGAGTTCTGCATTTGATAAACTATCCGTTACTATTTCGAAAACTCCATGTGTCGACACTTTAGACTGTGAGTCGATACTTCAGGTCGACACATACACTCATTGAGTCAACACCTAATTCAAAAGTCTTCAATGTAGCTTTCTGGAATTCTCAGGTGAGTCGATACTTCTACTAGTGTGTCGACACTATGAGTCGACACTTGGCATCCATATGTCGACACTTCAGCCAGATCTTCAACTTTAGCAAGTTCTGTAATCCAAAAATCTTAGACGATGAGCTGATCCATGTGTCGATACTTTGAGTCGACATAATACATCCATGTATTGACACTTCAGCCATGCCAACTGAAACTATCTTTGCATGTCGGCTTGTGTCGACACTTGAGTTATAGGTGTCGATACTTGGAGTTGACACATCACTGAGATTCTTTCAAAAACATCTGAACTTGTGCTGAAACAAGTCTGTGTTAAACTCATATGTCCATTTAAGCAATCTTCAACTATCAAATTCTTTTTTAAGTAGGTTTTTTTATCTCAATATGAGACTTCTTCAATCAAGCAAATTTTTGTCAAGTTGATGAGCACCTTTTTCTACAAAAGCATACTTCAAGGAAATCATTAGTACTCAACTTATACTTAAGCATTTTGCTTATCATCAAAATCAATAACGGAGTCAACAGAGATGGCATGATGATGGGGATCCAAGTGACTGGGGAGGCTGGCATGGCTTGGATGCTGTCGGGACTCCCGTGATTGTTGTTGTAGTTGGTGTTCGATGGGAATCCGAGCGGGCGATAGGCAAGCAAGGCTCGAACACGGTTGCAATGGTGGGGGATGACTAGAACATCACTGTCGGAGAAGGAGAGGATGGGAAGGTGGTCGGCTCCACCAACGAGAGTGGTGCAAGGTAGAGCACGGCTTGGGGAAAGGAAGGGGTGGCATAGTAGGAATGGGTGACGGTGGAGGAGGAGGGTCAGGAGAGGCAGAAAAGGAGGCGGTGGGTGGATGAAGGTGGTAGCCGTGTCAGAGCAAGAACTGTCGCTGCATCTCTAGCGGGTACAAAGGAAGCCCCATTCGCTACCGTCACTTCATCCGTGTGTTCCAGTAGTTCTTGATCTCATTATCAGTCCTCCCTAGCAAATGGGTGGCCATGCGAGCCCACTTGTTGCTGACATGAGCATGGAGTTGTAGGATGAGGAGCTCCTCCTCGAGGGTGAAGGTAGTCTTCTTGAGGTTGGGGCAGAGGTGGTTGGTCCAGCGGAGGTGATCAGGCATTCCCGGTTGCAGGTGGAGGCGACGGGCAGTCAGACTCGAAGGAGGTGATGCTGGGTTAGGCTCGATGGTGGTTCTTAAGTGGGAAGTGATAGGTGGAAGGCTGATGTGTAACCCCAATTAGATGCCATGTCAGAAAAGCTGCCACGATGGACACTCCATCTCAGATTCCTTTACCGAGCCGAGCTCCCTCGATCCATCAGAGCCGAGTTCTGTCCTTCACCAGGTCGGCACCTGTAAGCTCGGGTCGCCTAGACCGGAGCCGAGCGACCCCCTTCCCCGGAGTGATCCCCTTTCGAGGACGAGCCCTCTGGGCAGGGGTCACGTGCCACCTCCTCCACCAGATTGGGCCCCTCCGAGGTCGAGCCCCCTGGGCTGGAGTCATGCTTGGCCCTCCTCCGCTAGGCTGAGCCCCTCCAAGGTCGAGCCCTCTGGGCAGGAGTCGAGCCCTCCTCCACCGGGTTGAGCCCCTCCGAGGTCATGCCCCATGGACCGAAGTCGAGCCCAGCCTTCCTGCGCCGGTCGAGCCACCCGGGCCGGAGCTGAGTCCCAGCTCTCCAGTTTGGCTACCACCTCATACAACATCGCTGGCCATCGAAGGAGCGGAACCACCTCGCCAGAGCACCGATGGGCCACCTGAAGGCCATGAAGAAGCACCTATCAAATCATTATAACTGCATGTGGATGCCGCCTATACCCGGAGAGGGAGAAGTTCCCCTTAATTAAGACACTGCCAGGCTTCCTGGAATGGAGCAACCGGAAGGAATGTCAGAAGGCACAACAGTTTCCTCATCACCAACTAGGAAAGACATTCCGTCCACGGCATGGAATGCCACCGCACACTCCTGACAGCACGTATCAAAAGAGACATCCTGTCCGTAGCATGGAACGCCGCCGCATGCACCTGACAGCACAGGGGAGATCCCGAGGTAGGCGTTCAACGATCGCCCAGACTTAAAAAGAACCTTCGACGCGCTCGGAGGGGAGGTAAGGACAACAACAGGAGTAAAATAGGGAAAATCCAAGAGGGGAAATGGGAAGGAGGCCACACAGGAGAACCCATCCACCTCGGCCATCATCTTTCCTGGCATACTTGAACCCCCATTCTCACTCTACTCACATCATTTTCACTCCTCCTTGCATGGAGTCCATCATGAGGGGCTCGACCAGGATGATCTGTTCCCCTGGATCATTACTGACTTGAGCATCGGTGTGCCCCCGCCGGAATCCCCGGCCCAGGTTACTAACCCCTGTTTTGCATGACTCGATGGGTGGGACATCGTTGCGAAGAAGATGGGTGATCACGATCCGACACCAACAGCAACTACAGGCCACGGCAATCTTGGCGACAATAGATTGGCGCACCATGAAGGGGGTGAATAGCAGAGTTGACATACTCTGAACCTACCCAAGCCTCCCCGCAAGTGGTCCACCGGGAGGATGATGACAACACGAGTGAGAGAAGTCTCCACCAGCCATGTGAAAGACACCCCCTTCTCAAGGGGACCCACATGGTTTAGGAGATGAGCTTCCCACTCCCGCTCAACCACCTCCGGTGGACGTTCAGCTGGCCGCACTCGTCCAACAGATGCAAATCCTTACTATGGCAGTGTGCCAGCTCCAGCACCAGCAACTATCCCTGGCCACCCACCAGCAGCCAGGGACCCCTGCAGCCCATGTCGCAGCATCCTGCGATAGCCTGTAATCCTTCCAAAGAAGGCCTTTGTAGCCGCGGGCCACCACTGACCAACGGGGCAGTCATTTGACCTCGACGAAGAGATAACGGGCCGGGTCTCCCGACAAGGACAGCCAGTTCCCTACCCTTGAATGGGTGATGTCCAAACCCCACCAAGGTCGAAGAGGCAAGTCCCCCCTTCATGAGCACCGTGCACCCATGTCACCTTCTGCTTCTCTTTCCGCAGAAGGTTCTACCGACGATGCCATTAAGCGTATAGCGAGAAGCGCCTGGAGGAGCATGAGCGCAAGCTAGCAGAGTTATCCCGCTAGTTTGCGAATATGTAGGGCTCTGCTGGCGAGCCAATGGGCTATGACGCCCATCCCCCTTCTCCAGATAGGTCCAAGAGGAACCGAATCCCAGCCAGTTCTGGATGCCGCAGGTAGATCCCTATGATGGGACCACTGACCCCCTAGACCACTTGGAAAGTTACAAAGCCCTCATGAGGGTCCAAGGGGCCACCAATGCCCTTCTTTGCATCGCCTTTCTAGTAACCCTCCGAAAGGCGGCTTGAGTCTGGTTCACCCACCTCAAGCCCGAAAGCATTGGTTCTTTTGCTCAGCTGGAGCAGAAATTCATGGCCCACTTCGATGCCTATCAGAAGGTGCCGCGAGAGGCAGACAGCCTCTTCTCCATCCGGTAGCGGGACCGCGAGCCACTATGAGACTACGTGGCCTGCTTCAAAGCTGCCGCTTTAGAGATTTATAATCTTGAAGAGCCAGTTACCATGCTGGCACTAAAGCGAGGACTCAGGATCTCACGCCTAACCTACTCGCTTGATAAGAAGCCTCCCAAGAGCTACTCTAAGCTCCTCCTCCGAGCTCAGAAGTAAGTCCATACTAAGGAGGCAGACAGTATGAGGAGGGAGCTAGATGGGAGACCCTTGAAGAAACCAGCTCTCATCGATATGTCCGGGACGTGGAAGCCAGGCCCTCCACCTCTGAACATCCGCCAGGGGTCGAGACCGACGTGTGCTCTAGTCCTAGGGGAGACACTTACTCCCCTGCTTACCCCGAGGATGAAAATCCTGATGGAGATCGAAGGTGAGCCCTACATGAAGCGCCCAGCTCCAATGAAGCCATCCTCTAGCCGTGACAAGATGAAGTACTGTCGGTACGACCACAACCATGGCCAGACACCGAGGAATGCCGCAACCTCAAGAAGGAGATCGAGGAACTCATCGAGAGAGGCTACCTCGGGAGGTACGTGGGAGGTAGACCTCAAGCAGAACCTCAGGCGCTCGCTGCTCTCCCGCCAGTTCCTGCAGTGGATAACCGCCTTATCGAGAAGCCGGTGGGGATGATAAGCTAGGGAGCCGAGCGCGCATCAAAGAAGGCCCGGGGGGCAGGGCAATCTAAGAATATACTCCCCTTCATGAGGGATGGAAAAGGCTAAGGAGAAAATATAAATAACGATATCGTGGTCGTCGAGATGACGATTGCGAAGCATCTTGTAAAATGCATCATGGTTGATAGTGGAAGCTTAACAGATATGCTTTTTTATGATGCCTTCTCCAGAATGAATTTGTCTACTACACAGCTCAGGCCTGTGCACACCCCCTTGTCGGCTTCACAGGGGACTCCACGAGGGTCAAGGGAGAGGTCACTATCCCAGTCACCGTTGGGACCCCACCTCTACAGAGCACTGTCATGATGACCTTCATGGTAGTTAGGCTCCTTTCTGCCTAAAATGTGATCCTCGATCAACCCGGATTCAATGTGCTTGATGCCGCCGTCTCTACGAAGCGATTGCTAGTGCAGTTCCCAACTCCCTCCAGAGTTGGCAAAATGAGAGGTGCACCTCAACTGGTCCATCACTATTTCCAAACCCTCTCGAGCACCAAAGTCCCCGAGGAAGATCCCAGGGTGGATGAGCTTAACCAAAGGGCGCAAGACCCCAGGGGTGGCCCAGCTGAGCACCTATTATCTTTTCCACTTAGAGCCGATCAGGAGAAGATGGTGTAGATTGGGGCCCAGCTACAAGAGATGGAAAGAGCCCACCTACTGGGTTTTCTACCGGCGAACACGGATGTATTCGCCTGAACGGCAGCCGAAATGCCAGGTATTCCCTCTGACATCATCACTCACAAGCTGAGTATCGACCCGAAGTGTAGGCCAGTTCGGCAGAAGAAGAGAAGTTTCACCCCCGAGAGGCAGGCGGCAATCAACGAGGAAGTCAACAAGCACCTCACCGCTGGCTTCATCCTGGAGGTGTAATACCCAAGCTGCTTACGAATGTGGTGATGGTAAAGAAAAGCAATGGCAAGTGGAGTATCTGTGTGGACTATACAGACCTCAACAAAGCATGCCCGAAGGATAGCTTCCCCTTGCCAAAGATTGATCAGTTGGTGGATGCCACCTCGAGTTAATGACTCCTCTCCTTTATGGATGCATTCTTCGGGTACAATCAGATCCGGATGCATCTAGGGGATGAGGAGCACACTGCCTTCATCACTGACCAAGGGATGTATTGCTACAAAATGATGCCCTTCGATCTGAAGAATGCTAGGACCATGTACCAGCATCTGGTCAATAGGATCTTTAAAGATCATATCGATCGGAACATGCAGGTGTATGTGGATGATATGCTTGTCATGACTAAGCCGAGCTCTGACCACGTCACCGACCTCATCGATGCCTTCGACAATCTCTAGAAGCACCAAATGAAGCTAAACCCAGCAAAGTGCACATTCGGAGTCGGGGCAGGGAAGTTCCTGGTGATGGGGACCCGAGGGCCCAGCCACTTCAGCAGCCATGTGGAGTCCCAGTCACATCTAGGATTGCACCACTTAGGATTACATGGAGGATTACAAGAAGATGGCCCGTGCATGGCACATGCTAGCAAACCCTTCCACCCTCCAGGCACATCAACTCCACACGCCATCAAGTGAGAAAGGAAGGTCAAGTGGATAAGCATGAATCCCCTGATTCATGCCAAGCAACTAAGGAAAGATGTGGTCCCCCCAAAGCTCAAAAGAGCAAGTGTTTGGCACCCCACATGGTCCCCCCTTGGTCCTCCTCTTCTTTCCTTATTTTCTTGAGTTTTTTTTAGAAATTGTATAAAACCTTCCATGTTGTCGCTCAGCAAATCAGGAAGGATTATGGTGCATATATTTTCTTTACTTGCTTCCTAAGTGATTGGTCTCTATATAAGGACCTCTCTCTTGTATTGAAAATAATGAAGAGTAAAATAATTTTTTAGAAGATTTTTTTTTTTATTCACCCCCGCATGGGCAGGGAGGGTGAGAGGCCCAATAGTGTTCGCCCCCGCATGGGCGGGGAGGGAGAGAGGCCCGATAGTGTTTGCCCCTGCATGGGCAGGGAGGGTAAGAGGACCAGTAGTGTTGCCTTCGTTCTTTGAGAACATCGACCTCCGTGAGGGATGGGTGTGAGGCCCATTTTGCCTTCGCCTTCGAGCGTCAAGGGTTGTGACACCCTATGCCTTTGTCCTATAGGACATCGAGGGGTGTGAGGCCTTATTTGCCTTTGTCCTATGGGACATCGAGGGGTGTGAAGCCATGTTTGCCTTTGTCCTGCGGAACATCGAGGGGTGTGAGGCCCTGGTTATCCTATTCTTGACTCTAATCTCGGGAGACTTCTCAGCTCTCCATCGATCCTAGCTCCTAGCCCTCCCTTTATCCCGCATCAATTTTGGTATCAGAGCAGGAGAAGACTAAGGTTAGAGAAAAAAAAAAAAATGGTATGGGTATCCATTATTTCCTTTTTTTTTTCCATTTTATTCGGGTTATCCCCACTATTCCACTTTATTCCTCATTATCCCAGACTTATCCCAGACTTATCCCAGACCTATCCCTGTTATCTTCTTCCCTCTTTCAGCCCAGATCCAAGTTTTCCCCCTACCCATCCTCCAAGCACGCCGACTCCCAGCTGTCGGACTCCGCCTCCTCCGTCGGACTCCAAGCGCACGGGGAGATCGACCTTGCCGCCGCCCTGCTACCCATCCTCCTCCGCCCGACGGTGACCGCCTTCCCTACGCCGCAACCCCACGGTGACTGCCTTCCCAATGCTGCAGCTCCACGGTGACCGCCTTCCCTATGCTAGATCGCCCAACCTGCTGTTCCGCCGGTCGTCGCCGTCCGTTCCGCCATCTCCATCGGTTTCGCCATCTCAAAGCTGCAGTTCAACAACATACCCTGCTCCCCGAACGCCCCGTTCCACCGACCTACTCCCTGGATCGCTCCTCCCCCATCCTCCTCCACTTCGGCTCTCCCATCATCGGCCTCCTCTCTACCTCCCGTGAAGTCCAATGTTGAAGATCCATGGCCCAATGTCGACCGGTGACATCTTCCTGCTCATCGCTGCAAGCCGATGCCTCCCGTTAGATATTGTCCTTATTCATTGCCCGCTGCCATCCCTCTTCCGCCTGTGTTAGGGACGCCGACCGCCCGTCTCCGTCCAGCATCATCGTCGATGAAAGCCTCTCTGGTTTTCCCTGCCCACTTCCCGCCTCTGTTCCGCCCAGCCTCAGTCCGTGGGGAAGAAGAGTAGCGCACAAACGTCAAAGCATCTTTCCTCCCCATTGCCGACTTCAAAGCTGCACTATTCCCAAAGTGCACAGATCCCAAAGTAGCCCAAAAATGAAGAAGTGCGGATCTCAAAGCTGTACCAATTTCAAAGATACATGATTCTCGGTGCAGTCAAAAAAAATAAATAAATCAAGCATTGCATGGACTTCAAATAATGGGTTTCAATTCTATCCAAGTCATCTTCAAACTCCATGAAGTGGAGTTCTCCCTACTCCAGGAGAATGATGAGGACCCGAGGGCCCAGCCACTTCAGCAGCCAAGTGGAGTCCCAGTCACATCTGGGATTGCACCACTTAGGATTGCATGAAGGATCACGTGAAGACGGCCTGTGCATGCCACCTGCCAGCACACCCTTCCACCCTCCAGGCACATCAACTCCACATGCCATCAAGTGAGAAAGGAAGGTCAAGTGGATAAGCATGAATTAGGGGCATGAATTCCCTAATTCATGCCAAGCAACTAAGGAAAGATGTGGTCCCCCCAAGCCCAAAAGAGCAAGTGTTTGGCACTCCACATGGTCCCCCCTTGGTCCTCCTCTTCTTTCCTTATTTTCTTAAGTTTTTTTTAGAAATTATATAAAACCTTCCATGTTGTCACTCAGCAAACCAGAAAGGATTATGGTGCATATATTTTCTTTACTTGTTTCCTAAGTGATTGGTCTCTATATAAGGACCCCTCTCTTGTATTGAAAATAATGAAGAATAAAATAATTTTTTAGAAGATTGTTATTTATTTTTCGTTCGCCCCCGCATGGGCGGGGAGGGTGAGAGGCCCGATAGTGTTCGCCACTGCATGGGCAGGGAGGGTGAGAGGCCCAGTAGTGTTGCCTTCATTCTTTGAGAATGTCGACCTCCGTGAGGAAGTGGGTGTGAGGCTTGTTTTGCCTTCGCCTTCAGGCGTCGAGGGGTGTGAGACCCTATGCCTTTATCCTGTGGGACATCGAGGGGTGTGAGGCCCTATTTGCCTTTGTCCTGCGGGACATCGAGGGGTGTGAGGCCCTGTTTGCCTTTGTCCTGCGGGACATCAAGAGGTGTGAGGCCCTGGTTATCCCATTCTTGACCCTAATCCAGGGAGACTTCTCAGCCTCCATCGATCCTAGCTCCTAGCCTCCCCTTTGTCCCGCATCACCAGGGCTTCATGGTCACTCAGAGGGGCATTGAAGCGAACCCAGAGAAGGTCCAAGTGATCATCGACATGAAGCACCCGACATCCAAGAAGCAGGTCCAGTGCTTAACGGGGGGCATATTGCAGCCCTGACCGGTTCATTTCGAGATCGATCGATCGCTGTCTTCCCTTCTTCAAGGTGCTACGCAAAATGCATGACTTCACGTGGACAGAGGAGTGCAGGGCAGCCTTTGAAGAGATAAAGGAGTTCCTGGCTTCTCTCCCGCTGCTCTCCAGAGTGGAAGAGGGGTAGGAGCTATTGCTTTATCTAGCGGTCACACCCGGAGTCGTCAGCTCGATCCTCGTCCATGCGGACAAGGATGGATCTTAGAAGCCGGTATACTACACCAGCAAAATCCTCCGTGATGCGGAGATCAGGTATACTGGCTCTGAAAAACTTATTTTTGCTCTAATGATGTCTGCTAAGTGCCTTAGGCCCTACTTCCAAGTGCATCCAATCGCGGTGGTGATGTACCAACTATTGAGGACCATACTCAGCCACCATGAAATGTCCGAGCGGTTGGCCAAATGGTCCCTGATGCTGAGCGAGTTCAACATCGCGTATCGGCCTACGTCGTCACAGAAGGCCCAAGTCCTGGCCAACTTCCTAGTCGAGTGCACAGGACTCGCCGAGGAGCCGGAGCAGACTCCTGAGGAGCATCAAATCGAGCCCGACACAAACGAGGGACCGTGGATCCTCCACGTGGATGGCGCATCCAATTCCAGTGGAAGTGGAGCAGGGCTCATTCTTACCAACAATAATGTGATTGTGGCGGAATGTGCCCTCCGCTTCAAATTTGTCGTGACAAACAACCAGGCAGAGTACGAGGCACTCCTCGTAGGCCTAAAGGTCTCAGGCGAGCTAGGCGTCTGGAAATTGAAGTTCTTCACCGACTCCCAACTTGTGGCCGGACAAGTTTCCAGAGAGTATGAAGCTAGAGATCCCTAGATGATGAAGTACTTAGAGCTGGTCCGCTTATGCACAACAAGCTTCGATGCTTTAATATCTTCCATATCCCTAGGGGGAGAACGCATGCACGGATGCACTATCGAGACTCACAACCTTACCAGACTCATTGCTGGGGCATGCATATATTGAGTACCTCGAAAATCCAAGCTATGAGACTCTCGAGGAGATGCACCAAGTCATCTCAGAACCGAGCTGGATGGATGGGTACATCTGGTACATTAATGATGGCTCCTTGCCCGAGGACCTCACGGAGGCCGGCCTCGTCAGAAAGAAAACCTCCCGGTTCATCCTGATGGAAGGACAGCTCTACCGCTGATCCTACTCATACCCACTCTTGAAGTTCCTGAGACCCGCAGAGGCAGCCTTCATTCTCCAGGAGATACACGAAGGCCTGTGCGGGAACTACGTCGGAGGAAGGACGTTGGCATACAAAGCTCTCCGCCAGGGATACTTCTGGGAGACCATGAGGGAGGACACCGCCAACTTCATGAAGAGGTGCGACAAATGCCAACGCCATGCTCACATACAGCACCAGTCGGTGGCGCCGATCTCACAACTCTCCACCCCTTGGCCCTTCGCCCAGTGGGGAATAGACATCTTGAGGCCATTTCCACCTGCGCCGGGATAACAGAGGTTCTTGCTGGTGGCCATCGATTACTTGACCAAATGGATGGAGGCGAAGCCATTGGCACAGATCACAGAAGCCAAGGTCCACCAATTCTTTTGGAAGTCAATAATATGCCGCTTCGAACTCCCCCGCTGCATCATCACCGACAACGGGCGATAGTTTGACAACTGGGAGTTTGAAGGCATCTATGCCGAGCACGACATCCAGCATCATTTCACCTCTGTCGCTCACCCCCAAACCAACAGAGAGGCCAAAGTGACCAACCGAACCATCCTCCAGGGACTCAGAACCAGACTAGACCAGGCCAAGGGTAGGTGGACCGAAGAACTCCCCAGTATTCTCTAGGCCTACCACATGATGCCTAGGATGGCGACCGACGAGACACCCTTCAACCTTATCTTCGGCACCGAGGCCATGGTCCCAGTCGAGCTCGACTTACCCATGCTGCGGGTACAACAATATGATAAAGCACAGAACTCAGCGCACCTTCTGCTCAACTTGGACCTCATCGAGAAGACTAGAGACAAAGCCTAGCTCCGGATGGCAGCATACCGGCAACGAGTCAGTCGATACTACAATGCTCGAGTAAGACCAAGGTCTTTTGAACCGGCGACCTGGTGCTCTACTAAGCTGAAGCATCTCAACCCCGAGAGTGCGGTAAGCTTTCACCAAACTGGGAAAGACCCTACAAGGTAGTCGAAGCTCTTCTGCATGGAGCCTACTACCTCACGGATCTGGACGGTGCCAGGTTACCATGAACGTGGAACGCCTGCAACCCGAAAAAATATTATCAGTAATGCAAGGCTCACCTTTAAACATAATAAAGGCCCTCTATTGCACAGATTGCCTTTAACCTTGTAGGAAAATCGCTACCTAGCCTGAGGCCAGGCATGCCAAAACTCGGGAGCCTGATCTCTGATGCCAAAACACGGGGCCCAGCTTTCCGGCACCGAAAGCGTAAGGTCCTTTCTCATCAATAATTAAGGCCCCCCTTGAGCAAATGTTTCTTTCCTCGCAGGAGAATTTTCACCAGACCCCAAGTCTTCGAGCCCAGCTCCAGGACATCCAAGCCCGAAGCCAAGCTCTCCGGCTCCAAGTCTTCGAGCCCAGCTCCAGGACATCCAAGCCCGGAGCCAAGCTCTCTGGCACCAAGTCTTCGAGCCCGGCTCCAGGACATCCAAGCCCAGAGCCAAGCTCTTCGGCACCAAGTCTTCGAGCCTAGCTCCAAGACCACCAAGATACGGAGCTCAGATCTCCGGTCACCACATCTCCGAGCCCAACTCCAAGATGTCTGAAAAGTCTTCAAGACCTGGAGCTCAGATCTCCAGTCACCACGTCTTCAAGCACAGCTCCAAGGCATCCGAGAAGTCACCAAGATCCGGAGCTCAGATCTCTGGTCACCATGTCTCTAAGCCTAGCACCAAGATGTCCGAAAAGTCTTCAAGACCCAGAGCTCAGATCTCCGATCACCACATCTTCGAGCGTAGCTCCAAGACCCTCAAGACCTGGAGCCAAGCTCTCCGGCCACCAAGTCTTCAAGCCTAGCTCCAAGACATCAACGCCCAGAACCAAGCTTTTGGCACTAGGTCCCAGAGCCCAGCACCGAGACCTCCAAGTCTTCGAGCCTATCTCCAAGACATCAAAGCCCGGAACCAAGCATTCTGGCACCAAGTCCCAGAGCCCAGCACCGAGACCTCCAAGTCTTCGAGCCTAGCTCCAAGACATCAAAGCCTGGAACCAAGCTTTCCGGCACCAGGTCCCAAAGCCCAATGCCGAGACCTTAAAGCTCTCCTCTGTCGGGTCGAGCCCCACCGATGTTGAGCCCCCTGAGTCAGAGTCGACCCTAGCCTCCTCCGCCAGGTAGAGCCCAGGAAAGAAAGCAACAAAAAGGCTATAAAAGAAGAAAAGATCCTACTCTACTCCACCGGTGCCTTCCCAGTGTGGTGCACCTCCGAAGCTTCATTGCCCTAGACCTCCGAAGCCGGGCCCCCCTTCTGCCACTACCGCTGGAGGGGTTAGTTCGGCCACCACCATTGGTGGAGCTGGATCGGCCATCGCCACCTATAGGGTCGGTTCCATCGCTGCTACCTGAGGAGCTGGCACGACCGCAACAGGGCACTCCTCTGTCGTAGCCGGTATGGGGGCCGAGGCCTCTACACCCTTGGAGCCTGAGAGTCAAAGGGCAATCATCCGTTTATCTGAGAGAACGCCACACAGCTGGGATCGACAGTGAGCATACCCCTTGAGAAAGGAGTCCATTGCTACCTCCTTGAAGTCCAGCTTGAACTCCTCGAAAGCCTTGTAATTCATGACCGCCTCCACCGCCCTCTTATCCGTGTCCTCAGCACTGCGGATGGCCTCGGCGGCCTTTTTCTTCATGGCCTCAGCTAAACTGATGGCAGCAAAGGCCCTCCTCTCTGTCTCGGTGGCCTTCTGGTCAGCGACCGTAGCCTTCTTCTTAGAGGAGACGGCCCACCCTTTCACCGCCTCCAGCTCGGCCTGAAGCTCCTTCAACTGGTCGCCCTTTGACTTGAGCTCTTCCTTGAGTTCCCTCGAGCGTCGCCTAGTGCTGGCGACTTCACCCCAGAGGTTCCTGAGTGTCATGTTGGCCTCACAGAGCTCGTTGCTCTTCCACCTCAGTTCGGTCTTCGAAGACTCGAACTCCGCCTCACGCTCCTTATCCCTCCTGATGCATTTACGGTAATAGTCCCGGATCAGCAGGAGTTCAGTGCCTTGCTGCATTGAGAATGATGTTAGTAAACAAGAAGGTGAGAGAGAAAGCGAGGCGTAACGGAAGTCAACTTACAGCGTAGAGCTTGGAGAAGGATGCATTGATGGTTTCGGTCAGGTACTTCCTGCTCCTCTCTCGCTGGTCGCAGGACTGGATGGAGAAGTCCATCATCTGCTCGGCAAGTGCTGGGTCCTTGACAAAGGAGATGTTAGGCCCCAGTCTGAAGGGGACCTGACGGTAGTTCCTGTCTCTCTTACCCATCGTCGACTCGGGACCGCCTGCTCCATCAACGATGGATGCTATTGGTGCAGGCTGGGAGCTCGATGCCGCCTCGAACAGAACCACAGATGTCGGACCCATGCCCTCTAGCTCCCTGTCCTCCTTGACCTCAATGATCTCTGGAGGAGGGGATGCCATCGCAGTAGCAGTGGTGGCATATCTGGCCCAAACCACCACCTCAGACTCTGACGTGGGGGCCAGGTCACGCCGCCTCAAAAATTCGGGGGCTAATTCAGTAACCCTTTTCCTCTTAGCCTCGGGAACGGGCTCGGTCGGTATTGCGCTCATGCTGACATCTACCCGATCCCTCTTCGGAGTGGGCTTGCCGGCACCCTCCGCTTGATTCCTCTTCTTGGAGAACGAGAGGAGTTCCTCTAGGGAGAACTTCATGGCTGCAATAAAGAAGAAGACGTCATCTCAAAAAAAAAAAAAAGGAGAGAAGAAAAGGAAAGGGAAAGAAAATAAAAATATTTTTGAGCCGAACTCACCCAACTCTTGTGTTTGGCCAACCCCAACCTCGTGGAGATTCTACTCCGACAGCAGGATCTCAAGCGAAGGGATCTCGACAGAGTGAAGCTGATCGTACACCTCCGAATTGGTTGCATCGATCGTGGAATCCTGGTTAGGGGACCGATCTGGGTCGCTCCAGACCCAGTCGACCCCCTCGATCGAGATAAAGAAATACCTACTCTTCTATCCCTTGATGGAAGAGGGAAGTTCAAACTTAATCCCCTTGGGGCGGGAGGAAAGAGACCACCACCCCTGATGAGGGACGGTCTTGATGTACCATGGATTATTTGGAAAAGGGAAACACTTAAACAAACTAGGACCGTGGGAGGGCTAAGAAGCCTCTCAGGACTAGGGTGAAACTGAAACTAAAATCCTAAAATAGCTGATCTCTTTTGTTTTCAATTTTCTTGGTGGAGGTGGCGAAGGAAGGATGGGAATGGGAGACTGGGAACTAGAACTCCTGGCCCTGGGGCTCACTCTAACGGGGAGATGCACATAGAAAGTCAGGGGTCAAAGCACACAGCTACCCTGAGCTCTCATCGAACCCTTTAAGCATACAGCAAGGCTCTCATAGATGCCCCGAGGGGTCAAAGCACACAGCTACCCTCAATAGCACACAGCAAAGGCATCCCACTAGGGTGACTCTTAAAGAACATGAGGGGATAAGAAGATGGGATAGGGGATAACTAGCCTCGACGGTCACATGGAGCGAAGGCAAAACGGGCCTCAGCCCAAAACCAGGACCAGTGGCTAAACCAAAAATTTCTTATCAATCAATCACTTATTACAAGAGGGGAGGGGGCTTTTATATAGGCAAACAAAATCCCTCAATTACTTAGCCTACAAGCAAACCTAAAATGGAAAATAAGTTACATCAAAATCCGTGCTACATCAAAATTGGTGAAGCGTGTTGGCTTGATGAAGTGCTCTAAAAAGCGTGCTACTTTGAAAATCGAGCTGCTTTAAAAATTGTGTGAAACTCCTCACGACCGTGCATAGTAGGGAGGGAACGATCTTTGTCGAGCATCGACGGATGGCCGGCGACCGGGAAGCGGGTGGCGGACGGGGCCGATGGACGGCGAGCGGCGGATGGTAGGCAGCGGGCTGCAGGTGGGATGGAGGCACAGGGGCGGCACGGCATGCACATGGGGTTTCATTTCATCTTCCTACGGCCATGGGGCCCTCGGAGGATGGCTGGCAGCCAAGAAGCGAGTGACAGATGGGGCCGACAGACAGTGAGCGATGGACAATGAGTGACGGGTTGCTAGCAGGAGGCAGCACAGGGGTGGCACGACATGATAGGGCATGCCATTTCGTATTCCCTTGGCTGTGGGGCCCCGGGTAAATGGCCGGCGACCAGGAAGCGAGCAGTGGACGGGGCCGGCGGACGGCGGGCGACGGGCGGCAACAGCATCTCGAACGGAGATCTCATCCTTTCAACTTCCCACGGGCATCTCTTCGGCTTCCACGGTTGTGAGCGACGTTCTTGGCGGTTTTCCAGCGAGAGCGTGGCCGGCGAGCTCCGGCAGGCGGGCCAGTGGGGGCGGCCGGGGTCGGGCAGCCCGAATCTGGGGGGGTGGGGTGGTGGGCTAGGGTTTGGGAGTTATAAAAATTCACGGGAGGAAGATGAAATAAGGCAGGGATAAAACAGGGATAAGTTGGGGATAAAATTAGAATAGTGTGGATGGGTGGAATAGCGGGAATATGAAAAAATAAAAAAATTGCAAGAAAAATAAGAAAAAATGGAAAAATATCTGGACCTGCTTTCGATCCCCATCAACCCCTCCTCGGTGGGGTGGCTTTTTAGGGTGAAAAAAGTCCTGAACAAGGAAAAACGGGCAACAATCCCATAGAAGCGACACAAGATGTTGAAGAAAAAAATGGTCTTGATGGCATTCAGGACAAGCTGGGCAGGGACGAGATGGTAATGGCTCAAGACCGAGAGGAAAAACGGGTGGAACGGGAATCGAAGGACACCCGAGAAGGTTTTCTCGTAGAAGGCTATCTGACATGGGCCACTAGAGGTGACCCACTCCCCCGATCAAGGGACTGAGAGCCGGATGCCATCCGGGATATTATAGGTGTCCCGGATGGTCACAAGGTCCACAGCCATGATCACCGAAGCCATCCCCCCCGGACCTATTGACCGAGAAGGTTCTGGAGTAGGTGCAGAAGGAAGAAGCAGAGGACGAGGTGGGGGAGAAGACACGGGCTCCCTAATCACTATCCCCCCAGGTGCGAGCCTTCAGCTAACCTCGAAGCATGCCACGCCCTCCTCCTTATCGGAAGAAGAAGAGGGCGACCTTGGCCTTGAAGGCCCGGCCTCACCTTGGTTGGTAGTGGGATGGAAATTCGGCCCAAAACAAGACATGGAGGTCGAGAAGCAAGAAGAGCAAAAAGAGGGAGGGGTTGGACGAAGACCCGGAGGAGAGCCTAACCCTAAGAGGAGATCCCTACCCAACCAGTACAAGGAAGGAGACTGACCTGCTCAGGACTTGAGGAGGCAGAGATGGTTGAGAGAACGAAAGGAAGGTCTCGGTATGAAGGTGGGCACGTAGAGTTTGAAAGAAGGTACGCTTCGGGAAAGGTCACCTTTCCTTTCAAAATGATGGGTGTCCGACAGCACCGTTATGGCTCCCCACCATCGGATTCGTGCCACGTGTCGACCATCGGCAGGGCTGGCTTCGGCTATGGCTACCTAGAATTTTATGCCCGCCATAACTACTCCTCGGACATGTCCACGTGGCTCCCTCAGATAGGCCTAAGAAATCGCTCTCCAAAGCACCAGCGATCATGGCCCTCATTGCACCGGATTATCGTCTTTCTATGTCAGCACTGCATTTACTCCCTTCGCCCCAAGCGCTTCGCACCAATGAGACTTGAAAGTGGGGGGCAAATGATATGGTGGAAGGCTTATATGTGACCCTAATCAGACGCCATGTTAGAAAAGCTGCCATGGTGGATACTCCATCTCAGATTCCTTTGCCGAGCTGAGCTCCCGATCCATCGGAGCCGAGCTCCATCCTCCGCTAGGTCGGCACTCACAAGCTCGGGTTTCCTAGGCCGGAGCCGAGCGACCCCCTTCCCCGGAGTGAGCCCCCTTCGAGGTCCAGCCCTCTGGGTAGGGATCGCATGCTAGCCTCCTCCACCAGATCGGGCCCCTCCAAGGTCGAGCCCCCTGGGCCGAAGTCGAGCTCGGCCCTCCTCCGCCAGGCTGAGCCCCTCCGAAGTCGAGCCCTCTAGGCAGGAGTCGAGCCCTCCTCCATTGGATTGAGCCCCTCTGAGGTCGAGCCCCCTGGACCGGAGTCGTGCCCAGCCCTCCTCCACTAGGTCGAAACCCTCCAAGGTCGAGGCCCCCGGGCCGGAGCCAAGTCCCAGCTCTCCAGTTTGGCAATCACCTCGGACAACATCGCTGGCCATCGAAGGAGTAGAACATCCCCGCCAGAGCACCGGCGGGCCACCCAAGGGCCATGAAGAAGCACCCATCAAATCATAATAACTGCCTGTGGATGCCGCCTATACCCGAAGAGGGAGAAGTTCCCCCCAATTAAAACACTGCCAGGCTTCCTGGAATGGAGCAACCGGAAGGAATGTCAGAAGGCACAACAGTTTCCTTATCACCAACTAGGAAAGATGTTTTGTCCATGACACAGAATGCTGCCGCATGCTCCTGACAGTACGTATCAAATGAGATGTCCCGTCCGTAGCATAGAATGCCACCACACGCGCCTGACAGCACAAGGGAGATCCCGAGGTAGGCATTCAACGATCACCCAGACTTAAAAAGAACCTTCGACATGCTCGGAGGGGAGGTTAGGACAACAACAGTAGTAAAACAGGGAAAATCCAAGAGGGGAAATGGGAAGGAGGCCACACAGGAGAACCCATCCACCTTGGCCATCATCTTTTCTAGCATACTTGCACCCCCATTCTCACTCTACTCACATCATTTTCACTCCTCCTAGTGTGGAGTCCATCACAAGGGGCTCGACCAAGAGGATCTGTTCTCCTGGATCATCACTGACTTGAGCAACGGAGTGCCCCCGCCAGAATCCTCAGCCTGGGTCACTAACCCCTATTTTGTAGGACCCAGTAGGTGGGACATTACCATGGAGATGAGGGGTGATCGCGATCCGACGCCGACAACAGCTACAGGCCACGGTGATCTTGGGGACAACAGGTAGGAAAAAAGAGAGAGAAGGGAAAAAGAACAATGATGAGGATGAAGCAACGGAGAGAAATATATGAAAAAAAAAAATATTGGTGATGGAAATCTAGAGTGATTCGAGAAGAAGATATTACCCTAATCTTTTGGGCTCTTATACTAATTTGATGTGGGACAGATGGGGTAAGGATCGTCGATGAGCCTAGAAGTCACCAAGATTATGGTACTACTATTTTTTTTGTATTCTTTTCTAGGGATGGTGCAGGAACAATGGGGATGGAAGACTTAAGGTTTTGAACTCATGGACTTTGGGACTCACACTAATGAAGAGACCTCTCACCTCTAGGGCATTCCACCCACCTCGGTACTTGGAGGCATTAGGATAAATCTCAAAGGACGTGGGGGTAAAGAAGATGGAATCAAGGAAGGGGATAACTAGACATGACCTATCATCATGTCCTGGGATTGGGCCTCACACCCTCTCCCTACGGAGCGAAAGAAAAGAATCACTCTTTTCTAAAAAAACTCATTTTTATTCACCAAACTATTTTTTTTACAAAGGACCGAGGATGGTATTTATAGACCTTTCCATCCCTCATTTGAATTTGAATACAAGATAAAAAGATAATGATAGTTCAAATTCAAATACAAGATAAGGCCTATCCAAATATCAATCCTAACTAACCAAGTCCTAAATCAAATTTCAAAATAATTGATAAGGATAAATCCTAAACTAATTTATTATGGATATGCTTCGAGATTCGTGTAGCTCCAAGATTTGTGCTTGCTCGAGGAGCTGCAAGTCCTCTCAAGTAATCCATGAATCATCGGATTCTAGTCAACCTTGCCATCAGACCAGGTAGCATTGATAGCCGTGGCCCCGGGTCGTGATAGCTTGATCGTCTAGGATATACTCGATCCGTTCTCCTCTCTCAAGCCAATTTATCGATGGACACTTTGGATTTGGTTCGCTCTCAAAGGATTGGGTAGGTCCAAAGACCTCACTAGGAATCACTACCGGTTCCCTATACTCAACCAAGTCTGTGATATTGAAGGTAGAGCTAATGCCAAAATCTAGGGGTAGATCTAGCACATAGGCATTGGGTTCGACCTTCTTTATCACTCTAAAGGGTCCAGCTCTATGAGCTTGAAGCTTCTTAACGGTCCCTAGTGGGAACCTTTCAAGCCTAAGCCTAATCATAATAAAATCCCCTACAATAAATTCCTTGGCTCTCTTTCAGGAATTAGCTAGTTTCTTATATGTTTCAAAATTTGTTCTTAATGCAAATCTTAACATGATGCACCTGTGACTTGTACTGATACCTAACGAAGTGCAAACTCAACTATGCATTCCTATTGAGAGAAATTTTATTGGACTCTTTGGGCCTAAGCCTATCAGATTATAGACTCCCTAGGTTTAACCCTGGTTTGGCATGCACATAAAAATTTACAATGGACTCCTAGCAAATGCCATAAGGTCTTCCAAAAGAAGGTCGCAAACCTAACATACTCAAAGAACTGGTGTAACCAAACGACCTCAACAAAGTATAATTGGAAGATTTGGGGAACATTGGCACCTTAGGATATGGTAGGAAATAAGAATAGGAGTCTTAGGACAATCCATTGGAAGCATGAAATAGACCTTGGTTATTAGGGATGACCTTAAGATTTGAACATCGATCTGTGGGTGACATAAGGTCCACTTGAAGGATGGAGAATTTGGTCATTGCAAGTGGAGGGTCTTTAATAAAGGATGACTTAGTTTGTTCAAAAAAAAGGTCATCGACTGGGGTTAGAGGAATGAACTCTTTATGAGAACACTGAATGAGGTCTCGGGTTGGGGCTAAAGGAGTGGGCTCTTCCAGAGGGTATTGACTTATAGGAACCATGTCCTCACTAATTTCTTATTGTTATGATACTTCAGGACTAGGCTCTACAATTTTATCTTCTCCTAGGATTTCCTTAAGTAAGGTACTAGAGTATTATCCTCAAAGTCTACTCCTTCGTATTCATCTACTAAACTCATGTCAGCCTCATACACTTCTACAATGGGTTCTGATTTGTCCTCTTCTAGCTCTCCTATATGTAAGGCTTTGGCTGGACATTGGATAGCATAGTGTCCAGGTTTATGGCATTTAAAGCACGTGGTGTTGGGACTTCTCTGAACCTTTAGTGGCTTCTTCTTATTATTCTCCAGCTCCTCAACCTGGGGATACCCTAAGTCTTGAATATCAGTGCAATCAATTTGAACTTTAGGGTCCTCACTCCTATCATTCATATGAACTAATGTGATACTGGGCTCAGGTCGGCTTGGGCTGGCTTTGCTAGGACCTGGTCTTGGGTTAGGGCCACTAGTCCTAATGGGCTCAGGTCGACTAAGGGGTACCTGACTAATATTTGGCTTGCACTCAGGGGTGGTAGGGGTGGGTCGACGAAGGGGTGGTGGACTAATACTAGGCTCATATCTAGGGGTACTGATCCTATGGGGTTCAGGTTGACTAGAAAAAACTTGAGTAGCACTAGGTTAATACCTAGGGGTTATGGGTTCCTTAGGCTCATAGGACATGGGCTCAGACCTATGGATTATGGATTTATTAGATTTGGGTGCATAGAGGCTAGGTTCATAGGTTCTGGGTTCAAAGGACCTGAGTGGGTACTTTTCTCTAAGTTTACCTTTTATGGCCCTCCAGGTAGTTATGGGTGCTTCTCCTTCTAGTATAGCAATTCTTTCAAACTTATCCTAGTCTATCTTAGCCTGGTGAACTAACTTAGCTTTAGCAAACTTGAACTGATCTCTTTCAAAATAGAAACCCATATTTTTTAAAAAATATAGGTCTATATTCCTTTCCCAATTATGATAATCCTCAAACTTAGGATCACCACCAAATTTAGGTGCTCCTGTGAATCTATAATAGGTTTCTTCTACACTAAGATCCAAGATTGGTACAGGGCATGGGGTTCTCCTAGGGTTGGAAGGTGTGGGCAAAGGTGGCTCAAGTTTGGATCTGGTATGGATCCTACGAGTTTTCTCTAGGGTTCCTAACCGGTCTCCTACTCGGTCAAATCTATGTTTCATTTGGGTGAATGATTGGGCTATCTATTCAATGAGGGCCCTTATTTGGGCTTCAAGATTTGGATTTTCCAAGGGTTCAATCGACTATGGGTGTGGTGGATGATATGCAACTCCTGACGTAGTGCACAGCAAGACTCAAGGACAATCGACTATGGTTTCCTAGACCTAGAGCCCAAACATAATGGGTCGACTCAACTTAGACACAACACAACCCCTAGTCCTTCCACTGGCCAGGTAAGAGGTGGGACAGTGGGAGGCCCCCCCTGCTTTTGCAGAGACCCAATTAAGGAACCACCAATCCACTTTGGGCATTTGCCTCTGGACCCCTAGCCTAGACACCAGCTTCTAGTAATAGGAGAGGTATTAGGTGCACTAGTCTTCCCACAAAGGTTAGACCCGACCTATTGGTGTCCCTAGCTCACTAGAGCAAAGCAAATTAGGTCTAATTGATTTTAAATTATGTTTTGGTTTGAATGCTAGGATTATTGTTTTGGGCTAAGGAGAGGTAATCAACTCCTCACCCCATCTATCATATTGAGAGTGCCCTTAGAGTGATTTATGCAAATGATGGCAAGAAAATGAAAAAGCAATTAGGGTTTCTAAATTTTTGAATTTTTTTTTTTTTGGTAGAAATATAATATGCAAGAAATATGCAGAAAAATTAAATATGCAGAGGTTATGCAATCAAAACCCTAAACATGCTGAAATTAGACTTGCTGAAATTTTAGGGTAATACTGTTCGCAGGAAGTAATCAGGTGTGCAAAAATTCTACAGACCGAAATAAATTATAATAAAATCTTGATAAATAGATTCAAATATGAAAAATCCAAAAAAATAAGAATCTGAATTTTTTGATCTACCTAGTTATAGAAATAATTAAATGAATAGACTATATACTGGGATAGACATGATGTAGAAAAATTAATACCTATCTCTTTATTTTCTTCTTCAAGGGTCAATCACAGTGGTACACCTACATGCCATAGGAGATCTCGTTGAATGGGATAAGTGGGTCTTGCAGCCCTGCTTCTCCCCTATGACCGGACGGTCATGGTGAAGCACTCAATCCGAGTACTTAAAGAGAAAATAAGCCCTAAAAGATGCTCTGATAACAAATGATGCGGGACTACTTATACATGCAAACTATTTTTCTATTATTTAGGGATGAGTAAAAGATTATTAATCCCAAAGTTAGAGCCAAAGTTGTCAATAGGGAATCCTATAAAAAATCTAGAAGATCATGCATGCAGAAATAGACCCTAAAGGGAAAGAAATAGGACAGCCGAGGCTAAGAAGCCTCGGTAGGGCTAGCTCTCCTACACCACAACTTGTGAGTCAAGGGGGTGTACTTGGTAGTGATTTGATGATGAATCCATGAAGGGATCGCTCTACGCTCATGGATACACCATGAAAGATCAAGCTGAAGACTTCGCGGATCCACGGCTTTCTATCAGCTGACCTAAAAGCTGGTCGAACGGAATCCTAAATTTATGGACTCTGAGGGACATGCAAAGCATCAAAGGGATGTTAAAAAATAATGAAAAGACAAGGTAGATGGCTAAAGGAAGACAGGGAAGAAGAGGGTTGGATGTGGGCGGCCAAGTGGTGGAGGCATCCAAGGTTGAAGCAGTGCTGGTCGGCTAGGGTTTCATTGAGGACTAGGAGGCAGGGCGCAGAAGGCTTGGGGTAGTGATGGGTCTCACACCCACTCCCTCAGGAGGACAAAGCACACAACAATGTTAAAGAAACTCAAGGAATCTTCATTAATTCTTTTCTCCAAATTCATGCAAGGGGCCCTCTTATATAGGCTTACAAGACTTGGGCCCTAAGTGAGCGCATACAAGTAACTTTCTTTGTGTCCTTCTCCCTTACAAACCCTACCTAGAATACTTAAAAACTCCTCTCCCAATTAGGCTCGCAATCTCTCTCACTCTCCTTATTATGGTCAGCCAAGGAGGTGACCCTAAGGTGGCCGACCACATGTTGGTGACCATAAGGATGTGGCGCCGAATTAGGGTTAGGGCTTCAAGCTTCAAGGTTTTCTTCGGTTGTCCTTCTTCTTGGTAAATGTTGTAGACATTTGATTCACGAGGGTCTTCAAGGGTGGCTCCATGACTCCTTCCATGCTTTCCAAGTGGCACAATTGTGTGGGTGACTGGATTCCATGCAGTTGTTGGAGTGTCTTGCTGTCTAGATCCATAAGTGACTTGAGTCTTCTTCTTATAGCATTGGACTGGACTCAATACAAGACTTACAAGACTCAAAAGACTCAAAGTGACAAAACTTATAATGAGCATCCCAAAACTTGACTCGATACCCTAATGGTGTAAGTTACTCTAAATATAGGACTCAAATATTGAAAGGCCCAAAACAAGGACTTAGGGGCCAAAGTAGGGACTCAAGTGGGCTAAACCCTTATTGCTGGACTCAAACACTGAAACCACTACTCAGATAACCACAAAGGGGTTGAGATGCCTCTGCCTTAGTCTGGTGCCTCTGGTGTTCGCACCAACATCTTGTAAAAAAAATTATGGTTGATAGTGGAAGCTCTATAGACATCCTTTTTATGATGCTTTCGCAAGGATTATGGTGCGGACACTAGGGCCAGAAGGAAATGACAGGTCAATCCCACATCCCTATAGATCACCTATGAATAAAGCCCTAAGCCCCAAGCCCCAAAATCACTTGTAAATAGTCAATTTTAAATTCTATTAAATTCAGCCCTAAACACCAAATTTAACTGAGTCATGTATATATACAAACAAACCCTATTCACCAAGATGAGTCAGTATTTAATTTTTGTTTTATGAGATTATGCCTTTTGATCAAATTAGGTTCAATTTGATCAGGTTTGGGTTTAGAGTTAGCCCTTTAATTATTTAATTGATTGTGTCCTGTAATTAGTTATTGAGTCTTGTAATACAAGAGGGGACCAATTCAAGATACCATGTGCCAACTAATACTTGGCACCACACCATCACATGCCACATCATCAAATCTTGGATGCTCATGCCACCTCATTTGCCATGTCATCTTGCTGATGTCAAGAGGCTTGAGTTGCTGCTTGGGCATGGAAGATTGCAAGGATAGGGGTTGGCCAACACAAGAACACAAAGAACCAAACCAAAGGAACCAAAAGAAAACACAAGACACTAGTCTTAAAAACAATTCAACAGAGTTTTAATTCATAAGAGTTAATTGATTACAAGAGGAGGAGGGGTGGGGTATTTATAGAGCTCCATGCCCTCTCCTAAAGGGATTACAAGTCTTTTTCTAGTTAGAATAGGTTTACATAATTTAAGTGGGAGAAAGACTATAGAATAAACCTAGAACTAGGAGTATACAAGTTGAATGAAATAAAAACTCAAACTCCTTCTTGCATTTGAACTCTTCCACCATGTTGGACTTGGTCAACTCATGAAGAACGCCTATCCTAGGTGTGTTGGGCTCCAATGGGCAGCAAGGGGTTGTCCTCCTTTGGATTGCTACATGGGCTTTGGGCCCTGGAAGTTGAGGTGCCGTGGTATCAGCATATTCCTTAGAATCTTGGTTCTTCATGCTTGGGCTTGCTTCCTGGGCTTGGAATTTTGAGGTGTGGAGTGCTGGAATAACTTTGGAAACATGGGCTCCTAGCATATGGGATATTCCAAAAGCATCTGGAGGGAATCTAGCATTTAAAATGGCATTTGGAGGGAATTAAGGCACTTGGAGAGCATCTAGAGGGCATTTAGGGCTCCTGGGTGTCAATTGAGCTCCCATAAGCTGATGTAATTGTCTCTGGCTCCTGAATGAGGCCTGGTGAAACTCCAAAATAGGGTAATTTTCTCTCTTATACAAGATTTGGACTCATACTAGACTCATACTGATGTATAGGACTCAATATACTGGACTAGGTTGAGATAATCAACTAGTCTCACCTTATTACAACTCAATCTTACTTTCTTACAAAATTATGACACATGACTAAGTAAACCAAATAGGGCCCAGTAATCTATGTCTGATCCTGGTGCCCCCACCAATTCTCCCGGGGCGGGAGGAACTTGACCCCGTCGAGTATGGGTCAATTTGGCTCAAGGAGGGTCTGGGTTGAGGCACTGCAGATCCGCACCAGTATTCCACAAGTTCTCAGATTCTAACCAACCTTGCCACCAGACCAAGTACCATTGATAGTCTTTATCCTAGGTACCATTATCTTGATCGTCTAGAGCTCTTTCAATATTTTTCTCACTTATAGGACAATTTGTATATGAATACTTTGGGGTTGGTTCTCTCTCAAAGTGGAGGGATAGGCTCAAGGTGCTCGCTAGGTATCACTGCTGGCTCCCTAGACTATATAAGATCTGAGATGATGAAGGTAGAGCTAATACCAAAATCAGGTAGTATCTCACGCACATAGGCATTGGGTCCATTACTCTTCATTATCTTGGATGGGCCAGCTTCGTGAGCAGAAAATACTTTTATAATTACAAAATCCTCTACAAAAAATTCTTTATTCTCTTTTGGTAATTAGCCAAGTTATTATTTAGTTCATTAATTAGGTTCATCTTTTGACTAATTTTTATATGCATATGCTGTGCAGAGGTAAGTGCAGGTGTGGACACATGAATCAGGGTTGCAAATTTATTAGACTCAATACTAACACCTAATAGACTTGACTAGACTTCCTATCAAAAGAAATTTATTGGACTCTTAGGGTCTAACCTAACACACTATAGACTCTTTAGGTTTGACCCTAGCATGGCATGCACATGAAAATTTACTATGTATGCCTACTAAATGCCAAAGGGAATGCAAAAAATATGATGTAAATCTAACCCGTGCAATGAATGAATGCAGTATGATTACCCCTATAAAATGCAAATGAATGGTTAAAGAAACATAAGAAATTCAAGAAAAGGCAGAAAATATGAGGTGGATTCAGGGTTAGTCTGATTGGGTGGAAAGTAAGAAAAGTGTTCGATGTTAATTGGATAGAATAAGATGTAAGAAGGGATGTCGGGAATTAGTCCTAGACTAATAAGGTTTACCTTGTGGGTTTGATGTCTATCTAAAGGGTCTACATAATGGAAGAAAGGGTCATTGATTTTAGGAAAGAGATCATGTGGAGTCAAAAGAGTGAATTCATCTTGAGGGTACTGATTCAAAGAGGTCAAGTCCTTAATAAACTCTTCTGGCTCATAAATCAAAGGACTGGGCTCTCTAATTAGGTTTTCTTCTAGTGGCTCCTCAGGTAAGATGCTAATTGTAGGATTGGATTTCTCGTGGTCTTCTTCCTTTAAGGGTTCTTCCACTACATTTTCAGCTAACTTTATGTCGATTATTGTCTGGGTATGGCTAGGGTTAGCTAGATCTAAGTCGGCTCCTACTGGGGTATGGTCAGGGTCAACTATTATTGGGTGGTCTTCTACCTGGTCCAACCTATTGGTTACTTGGTTTTTGGTTTGGATGAATTGGTGGGTTTGGGTGGTGGATTGGATAAACTGGGTTTGGAATTGGGTATTTTTTTGGGTCCATTGTTCAATTAGGGCCTTAAGGAGGGTTTCTAGATTGGACTCCATGGTTGAAAAGGGCTGGACTTCAGACTCAACTAATTCTAGGTTAGTTTCTATTGGGGTTTGGTTATAGTCAACTACTTCTGGATCTTTTATAGGTGTTTCTTTCTCTAATTCTTCTATGAACTCATTATCTTCATACTCCTCTACCAGACTTGGGTTAGCCTCATATATTTCTTCTTCTAAGTAATCTTGGTGAACCAATGGGGTGGTAAGAGGGGTTTGGCTAATGAAAAATTGACTAAAGTCTGGGATAACAGGGATGGGTAAACTAATGGTTATGGGTTCATAGGTTATGGGTTTAAAGGTTATGGGTTTAAATTTAGGGGTATCAATCCTATAGGGCTCAAGTTGACTAAGGGATAGTGGGTTACTAATGGATTCATATCTAGGGACTATGGGTTCCTGGGGTTCAGCTCTATGGGTCTTGCCTAGGGTTCCTACTTGGTTGAATCTTTGGTTCATTTGGTTAAGCTTAGTATCAGATTGGTCAAACATAATGCTTATCTGGGCTAACCGATTTTGGGTTTGGGAGTTGGACTGGTTTATTTGGGCAAATTGGTTTTGAGATTGGATATTGGCTTGGTTCATTTGGGTAGTTAACTGGGCTAGCTGGTTCATGATGGCTTCAAAATTGGTATCCATGGCTGAGTCGGTTTGGGGTTTAGACTTCTAGTATTAGGTTGCTAGTCTAGTGGTCATACAATCAATCAAACAATCAAAATGGAATGGTGCAGCCAAGCATGCGAAAGAAAAAAGAAAGGCTAGTACAACTAGGGTTTCCTAGACCTAGAGCCAAAACTCGGTGGGTCAGCTCAACTTACACTTAACCCAGTAGCTAATCTTTCTATTGGCCAGGTAGGGGGTGGGAGTGTGGGAGGCCCCCCTGCTTTTATAGGGATCCAATTAAAAACCCCAACACCACTTAGGTCGTTTAACGCTGGACCCCCAGCCTTAGACACCAGCTTTCAGTAATAGCTAAAAGATTAAATGCACTAGTTGGCCCATATAGTTCAGACCCGACCTGTTGATGTCTCCTAGCCCTCTAGGATAAATTAGGTCTAATTGATTTTAATTAGGCTTGGGGTAGTATGATGATGGTTGTTTTGGGCCCAGCACAAGTGATGAAATCCTACCCTGATCTGAGATATTGAGTTGCCCTTAAGATTATGTTAAAAATGATAGCAATCGATGGCCCTGATGCAATCTAAAACAATCAAAAAATAAAAAATAATTTATGTATATTTTATGCAATGACAAATTAGGTTTAAGTTGGTTAGGTTAGCAATCAAATTAGGCTTGGGATTGGGGTGTGTGAAAGTTGATTATGTTTGAGTTAGTTAAGTGCAAAATCAGTAGAAATCAAAGAATTAGGATTTCAGTTGATGCAAGAAATGACATAGATCTTGTTGTAGAAAAAAATTAAAAAACATCTAGAATAGAGGATGGACGGTGTTGATGAAACCTACCAAATTTCATGTAGAACAAAAATCATATGATGTTGCAAATCCTAGGGTTTTTGGACTGCTATAGAAATTATCAAGATTCTGTTAGGGTTTCTAATATGCTGGATTTTAGAGAATTAGAGTTTTGATAAAATTAATTAAGAATTTTGATAATTATTAGGATAGAACAGAGGACATGCAGTGAAAATTTCACAAGAAAAATAAAATGTTTAAGATGCTGAAATTAGATGAAACCTAGACACCTAATACAGTGGACAGGATGCTGAAATTAGGGTTTGTGAATGAAAAGCAGGTAAAAACTATCCTAAACCTACTCTAATACCAAACTGATGTGAGACAACTCTAGGACTGATGCAAAATAGAAAAATAATTTTTTAATATTTTTTTAGACATTAAATTCGTAGGATAAAAATCCGAAAATAAGTAAAGACTCAGCATGATGACTTGTAATGCTAGAAACTATCATACCCGCAAAAAGTCATGTAGAATAATGACTAGCCAGGACCCAAGAGTTGAGAAACTCCTGGTTTAGGATAGCGTACCTATCATCAGATCAAAACTCAAGAGAGGGAAGGCATTTACCAGGCAGCGATTGTAGTTTCTTCAATGAAGAGATCTCTCAGCCTCTGGATGGTGCCTGGAAGAACAAGCCTTTGGTTCCCGAATCTGAAGAAGATCTGGATGCGGTCTGAAGGCAAAGAAAGCCTCCGCTGGGGAGGGAAAACACCTTGGGGGAACTACAAAATGTCAAGGTTAAGCACGAATCAGGTAATCAAAGAAAAAAATAACAAGATGAAACAAGGAAGGAAGGGTTAGTGCTAGAAGGGCTGGCAGCCTAGAGAAGGAAGACTCCTGCTTTCAAGGATGGCTTCAGGGCTTCTTCTTCCAGGCTCCAATTAGAGTATGAGTGATCCTTTCCACTGCAAAGTTTTCAATCTCTGACTGGTAAGAATCCTTCCCTTCTTTTAATTTCTGATTTGATGAAGATAAACTATCCTAAACCGGGAGTTTCTCAACTCTCGGGTCCTGGCTACTTAATATCTTGTGTGAGTTCTTTGCGATCATGATGATTCTTAGAATTTCTAAATATCCTACTAGTCTTTACTTAACTTTGAAAATTTAGCCTATAAATTTAATATTTAAAAAAATATAAAAAATGTAGATTACTATTTTTCTTGCATATTTAGCATTCTTAGAGTCGTCTCGCATCAAAAATCCTAGAGTGCCAAACCAGATCTACTTCAAGAGCACCACAAATCATCGTTGGTGACTAAAACCCTTCCTCATCTCTTAGTTATGATTCTTTGAAAGTAGGAACCCTAGTTTAGGTGATTTCTTAATCACCAAGTCCTGTTTCTTAATTAGTTTGATTGATTTACATTACGGGTATCGTAACTAGTTGACTAGTCAAGTTCTATTGAATACTTTAAGTCTGATTTTCTGATAATTCTAGAATTAAATCTCTACAAAATTATAGATAATTCAACTTAAAATCAGTAGATTATTTTGCATCTTCCATCCCACATTAATGAACTTGTCCACTGACCAAATAAAGCTGGTGTTCACACCCTTAATGGGCTTCACCGGGGATTCAGTTAGAGTTGAGGGAGAGATTACACTCCTAATAACTGCCAGGACCACACCTTAGCAAAGTACTGTGCTAATAACATTCACCATTGTAAGGCTTCCCTCGCCTTACAACACGATCCTGGGGCATCTTGGACTCAACCTGCTTGATGCCACCATCTCCATAAGACGTCTCTTCATTCAGTTCCCAACCCCTTGGGGGACCGGGAAAATGAGAGGGTCTTGCCTTAAAAGCCAAGTTGGCTTGACACATTATAAGTTTTAGGACATGAACTTTGTACTTAATCTTTCTTATTAATAAAAGGGCATTATTTTCATTCATGTTGATGTGTCTATTAATCATCCATGGAGTTAATGGACAATGACACATATTCTCAAGAGTTGAGAATATGAGGCATGTCTTTATAGATTAACTCCTAAAACTTCCTGATTGTTGGAATATCACAAGGACGGTGATTGATCCATTAAAATTTTTGTACATATCACTTTCCTTTCTAGGTAGATGAGTCTCTAACCTACAGTGTGGTGACATTGGAGTGAGAGTGCAGGTAGTTGATAGAGATCAACGGTACTGAGCGTGACCAAGTCTAGGAAGTTATACGAATGACTACTCACTCATCGATAATTTCCTAATGCAGTAGTTGTATGAATAGTTCTTTGATCTAGAGTGTCTCAGCTACTCACGATAAGGTTGCAGTAGTTTGACAACATAATCACATGGTTCCTATCCATATGGGACCTTGCAGTGTTTGTTGGTTGTAGTAGGTTTATTGTAGGAGTAGGGTGTTCACTTGTAGGGATCAATCAGCCTTAGTAGTAAGGTATAATCCTATGCAGCTTAATGTGACTAAGTCCAGAAGTCTATGGCTATAGCAGGGTGATAATGAAAAGATGTTTTCATTAGTATCACAATTTCACTTGAGTCCTATCCTGCTGGATTGCCACTACATTTTGCTAGATGTCATTGGTGGATTGTGAGAGCCCATTAGGATCATTCTCGGATCGATGATCCTAATTAGGGTTGAGCAGAAAATATTTCTATCCATCGAATGAAGTTTCGATGATGTATAATGGAGATTATAGCATGTAGCATTTCCAGACAAGATAGGACCTGAGGGGTCAGACACATTAGGGGCTTAAGTAACCAATCAGCAAATCAAAATATTACTAAAATTAGGAATTTTAGTATATTTGGACCTAATTATAAATGTTACAAATAATTAATTATAGATTAATTATTAATTAAATTAAATTTGATTTAATTTAATTGAGTTAGACTCGATTAAGTGATCCTAATTGAGTTGGGTCAATGTCCTTTTCGAAATTGTTCGATCGGATTTAAAATAGGCTTTAATTTGATTGTCAAATCAGTTTATTCGGACCATGACCTAGAGTCCAGTTAGACTGGGACTATCTCTCCTTGTCTCCCCTTCCCTCCACATGCCAACCTAGTGGGCCCATACATTTTGTACGAGAATGATGGGGATCTTAGAGCAGCACTAATCTCGAAGCCGCACTGATCCTGGAGCAGCACTGATCCCAGAGCAGCACCGATCCCGGAGTAGCATAGATTTTAATAAATTAGTTTGGGATTTATCTTTTGTTTGAATTTTGAATTAGGATCTGGTTGGTTAGGATTGAGATATGGAAGGCTTATCTTATCTTATCTTGTATTTTTATTTGAGTCATCCCTATCTTTTTATCCTGTATTCAAATTCAAATGAGGATTGGATAGGTCTATAAATATCACCCTCAGTCCTTTGTAAAAAAATAGTTTTTGGAGAAAAAAATTTGAGTTTTTAGAAGAGTGATTCTTCTTGCCTTCGCCTTCGGGCATGGGCATGAGGCCCTAGTTATCCCCCTTTCTAACTCATTTTCTTTAACCCCTCATGACCTTTGAGATTCAACCTAGCACCTCCAAATATCGAGGAGGGTGTAATGCCTTAGAGGTGAGAGGTCTTTTCGTTAGGATGAGTCCCAAAGTCCATGAGATGCAAATCCCTGTCTTCCATCCCCACTATTCCTTCACCATCCCTAAAAAAAAAATTCAAAAAAAATGGTACCCTAATTTAGGTGACTTCTAGGCTTACCTACGATCCTACCCATCCCGTTCCACATCAATTTTGGTATCAGAGCTAGAAAGTTTGGGTACCTTCGTATCACACCAGATTTCCTCTTACCAGCCATCTCTCCACTTTCCCGGATCCAAAAAAAAAAAATCTCCCAACCAGTGTCTTCCCTCCCCTGTGATCCAGTGCCCACTGCCACCGTCGCCTCCCTACTGCCTCGCCGCCTCACCACAGTCTGCTCCTAGGATGCCGCCATCGACAATAGCACCACCATCATCGTCGTCCTCGTCGGCTCTCTCCTCCGGCACTCCCTCTCTCTCCTCTCCATCGAAATCCACCCCCCCTCTTCTATGCCTTCAGTGCCGCTGCTATGCCACAGAACCACCATATAAAAAAAAAAAATCTCTCTGGTTCACCAAAGCTTGTAGTTTTTATTGTGCAGTGCCCTGGACTAGACTAGAGAACCCATCTGTTGCCCTCTTCGTCGATTCATCCATCCATCCTCTCATAAACCTCTGAAGCTTTTGAGACTTTGTTGTCGAAGCACTAGCTTGCCTCTAGAGACAAGTAGATAGCTTCTGAAGGGAATGCAAGTCATCGACAAAGAGCTTGTCATCGACGGAGTTCACAGTGCTCATTGATTGCTGCACGGATCTCCTCAAGGATAGCAACTTCTAGGATCTCCCCAACCCTCCATCCGCGCAGCCACCATAGTTGACCTCCTTGCCGCCCGCCACCATGACCCCACCTACTGCCACCTCCCGACACCTCCACCACCTAGAATAGCTGTGGATTGCAATGCCAAGCCCAGTCGTGCTATAGTCCCCTTCGTGGGATCTGCCTCCATTCGTGTGCACTTCTCCCAGTCGACCGCCGTCTTCCTCCTTAGTGCCGTCGCTTGTGAACGCCCACCGGCAACACCCCTCCATGAGCCCCTATGCTAGTTCGGTCCTTGAAGAAGAAGGGGAGGGATTGCATGAACATGAATGCAATTCCCCCCCTTGCTGCCGACTTAACTTAAGGGATCTCGCACCAATCTCAAAGCTCTGCAGTCTTCTTCATCAGGTCCTCTCCCAAACCCTGTTTCAGTTCAGTTCACTATGCCATGTTTCAGAGTCGCACGGAGTTCAAAGCCACACCAATTTTGAAGCACACTATCTTCAAAGCTACACGAGTTTTAGAATTGCACAAAGTTTAAAGCCACACCAATTTCAAAGCACACGATCTTCAAAGCTGCACACTCTTTAAAGCACATAGATCTCAGAGCAGAGCTAAAAAAAATCATTCTACAGGTCATGTGCATCCTAGAGCCAGCCTAACTCGACGGAGTCAAGTTTTCTCCACCTTAAGGAAATGATGGGAATCTAAGAGCAGCACTAATCTCAAAGCATCACTAATATCAGAGCAACACTAATCTTGAAGCGCACTGATCCCGGAGTAGTACTGATCCTAGAGTAGCACCGATCCTGGAGTAGCATAGATTTTAATAAATTACTTTAGGATTTATCTTTTATTTGAATTTTGAATTAGGATTTGGTTGGTTAGGATTGAGATATGGATAGGCTTATCTTATCTTATCTTGTATTTGAATTTGAGTCATCCCTATCTTTTTATCCTGTATTCAAATTCAAAGGAGGGTTGGATAGGTCTATAAATATCACCCTCAGTCCTTTAAAAAAAAATAGTTTTAGAGAAAAAAATTTGAGTTTTTAGAAGATTGATTCTTCTTGCCTTCGCCTTCGAGAATGGGCATGGGGCCCTAGTTATCCACCTTTCTAACCCATTTTCTTTAACCCCTCATGACCTTTGAGATTCAACCTAGCGCCTCCAAATATCAAGGAGGGTGTAATGCTTTAGAGGTGAGAGGTCTCTTCATTAGGGTGAGTCCCAAAGTCCATAAGATTCAAATCCCTGTCTTCCATCCCCACTATTCCTTTGCCATCCCTAAAAAAAAATTCAAAAAAATGGTACCCTAATCTAGGTGACTTCTAAGCTCACCTACGATCCTACCCATCCCATTCCATATCAATTTCAATGATCCATCCATCTGTCCCCCATCAGAGAAATTATATGGGGCATGAAAACCAAGGGGCGCTAAGTGTTTTTGGCATGAATGAAAGAAGAGAGGGGGAGTCCTCTTCTACTCCTCTTAAAAAACTAAACCAGATTAGATTAAACTCTATTAGTTTTGGCATGGAGAATTGGAGAGTTTTACCATGGATATTAAAAGAGAGAGAGGGCTAGCCGACCAAGATTATGATTATTGGCATGAAAACTTCTTATTGGCCATGACCTTCTCCTTGGGCATCTTTTACCCGAGAGTCTCTCTCCTGGTGCCAGTTTTCTTCTCCCTTTTATGTGATTTGTTCTTCCTTTTGAGAGATCCAGAGAGTTATTCTACAAAAGGAAAGAAGAGAGAAAAGGGTCCAAGGTCTTGCAGATCTAAGATTGCAAGATAGAAGCTAGTTTAAGAAAGCCGGTTCGGATGCGGATCTGCATGATTCTTAAAGCGGGTGATTTGCTGAAAGAGGAGAGGGCTGCAAGGATCTAGTAGTCTGGTGCTCTTTACGACTCAGTTATGAGAGCTTTGTATGGATACCAGTAAAGGCTGTGCGATTGCACGGCTCTAGTAGAATCCGGTTTCAAACGCAGATCAGTATGCTTTTCAAAGCAGGCCAGGATAGCGATCCAGGTAAGAATTTTATGCTTAAAATAATTTTATTTTTAGATATGATATTTTTCTTATATATTTATGCATGTTAGGAATTTTTGATAAATAAATTAGATTTATATATGAATTGCATGATTAGATATAAATTAGTTTTTATATCTGCTTCCACTGCGACAGGCTGTTGATGCCAATCATTTGCAATTTACTATTCCAGGGAGAACTCCAATAGTGGTATCGAGCCACGATTCTCTTTTTAACATGCATGGATGAGAATCAGATCTAAAAAATATTCATATCAGATAGATAGATTATAATTTTTCATATTTATGCTAAACATAAGATTGTTCTAGCATAGAATTTCATGTTTTGAAAAATTATTTTTGAAATTAAAATCATTATTTTCAGATCTAAAATTAAATTTAATAATCTGAAATTTAATTGATCAAGGGTTGCACAAAGTGACATAAGGTTGTCATGCTATAGGGTTTACCACATATAGTACAAAGGTTGTCCTACTTTGATATATACCTGATTTTTGAAAAAGGATTTTTAAAAGGGTTTTTGATCGATTTATGATTATGTATGTTGATTTATGCAATGCACTAAATAAGGATTTAGGTCTTAAATGTGATTCATGATCATAAGCCATTAAAGTCATGCACTTGAACCTAGTTTTAAAATTGATTTGATTTAGAAAATCAAATTAGATGCATGAGGGTTTGGGTTGAACAAATTAGGTCTAGAGATTGGGCTACGATAATTAGGGCTTGATTAGATCAACTAGTAACCCTAATTTGATTTTGAGCAAGTGACTTATCCTAATCGGATGATGATTAGGGTTAGGTCAAGTATGCTCAAAATTGGTTTTAGATGTAGTTTGGTTAGATCGATTCACGATTATGAATCGATAAGTTAAGACCTAATTTGACTCAGTGATGAGCCCAAATCATTAGATGACCTAATTGAATATTCTCAGTCAATTGGTGTCTAAGGAAGGTTTCGATCATGGTTTTTAATTGGGGCTAACTCTTTCTCAACCAACTAGTTTGGTGGAAAGAGGGTATATTGGCAGAACCCTCACATGGATCAAACTAACCTGGCCAATTTGGTTGATTAAGTTCTCAAAAGAGTCACTTTTAATTTGAGTTCACCCATGCTAGTTATTTTAATCAAACATGAGATTATGCTGACAGAATGTAATTAGTCAGACATGAGATTATGCTGACTTAATGTAATTGGTCAGACATAATTTGGCTGATCAATTTAGAAGAGACCTGATGATGGGGACATCATATCAGGCATAAATTTCAAACTTCAAATTGTTCTCTAAGTCAAGTGTTGGTCAATTTTGAACCCTTAATGATGTGTCAAGTTTCATAATCAAGTTTTATAATAAAGTTAGTCCAGTTGAGAGTTTGTAATGAAGTTAGCTCAATTGAGTTGAGTGAGACATGTAATAAGTTTAGACAAAATGTCCAATTGAGTTGTCTTAACCCTACTCCAGTCTAATTGAGTCTTGTAAGTTTATGTTCAGTCCAGTACAAGTCTAGTTTTGTACAAGAGGAGGAGCACCAGTCAAAGCATTCACCAGGCCCTCCAAAAACCAAGCAAGTCCAAGCCCATGAAGCTCCACATATAAGATTCCAGGGATATTCTTCCAAGCACCTAGCCCAGGGTTTCTAGCCCACCAGGAGGCCCATGCGCCACACCTTGGAGGCCGCCCAAGTCATGCACCATGCCCATGCGCCCAAGCCCATTGGAGGCTGCCCCTTGCTGTGCTAAAGTTCAAGCCCAAATCCATTTAGGCATCCAAGCCAAAGAGGGAGCTTTTGACCAAGTCAAAGAAGGAGAGAAGATCAATTCTAACTAGGAGATTATGTTTTATTTCTACTCAAATTATGTACTCCTAGTTCTATGCAACATTGTAATCCTTCTCCCTATCAAATTTTGTATTCCTATCCTAACTAGGAGAGGGCATGGAAACATCTATAAATATCCCACCCCTCACCCTCTTGTAATCAACTCTTATCCATGAATCAAAACTCTGTTGAAATTTTGTTAAGCTTGTGTTCTTGTGTATTCTCTTGTTGAGGTGTGAGTATTACTTGTGTGCCCTAATTTCTCCAAGTCCTAGCCATCCAAAGCCATCTTCATCCAAGCCCTAACACGCCCCAATGAAGGAAGCTCTAAGCCATCCCCAGCAAGAAGCCTTCTTCCTCCTCCAGTCGCCAGCATCAGCAAACCTTAACTCCATGCTTTTTCAAGTTCCTTTTCTTTTGCTTTCTTATTTGCTTTCTAGTTAACCCCTGATGTTTGCAGGATCTCTCCGGTGCCACACCCCTTAGATGATGTCTTCCTTGCCTCTGAATGTAGCTGATAAAAAGCCATCAGATTCGTGGGAAAGTGACCAGATCATCCAGGCACCGATCTGAGTGAAGCAATCTCTTCTACAACAACTAGATATTATTGCCTGGTATGTTAAACCTAATTCCCATATCTTTATATTTGATTTCTTGAAGGTGAACATGTTCCTCATAGGCCTTCTTAGACCCAGGATCCTTTACTTGCTTTATTTCTTTGATAGTTCTAGCATGTGGATAAGAATTCTAACTATTCCATGAAACCCTAACCTAGTCTTAGCTATTTTTGGGAATGAAATCTAAATAACATCATAAATCATTGCTTCCTTAATCTGATTTTTCATTATGTTCCTCTCTTTCATGTCATCATGAGCCTAACCCTTTTTCTTTGAAAGTGAACCAAACCCTGATTGTCCACCATCAAATTAGCCTGTGAGAGGATTGATTGAGTGTATCCTGGATGACCAAGCCACCAGTACCCAAATCAAATGCTTCCATTCCACTTGATTCGTTGCTAAGGTTGACTGAGATCTGAGGATTCGTGGATCACTCAAGAGGATCTGTAATGCCTCAACACAAACCTATTAGAGTATTACCTGAGCCAGAATGACCTTCTTACTCGACAAGGTCGAGTTCCTCCCATCCCGAGAGAATTGATGGGGATATCAGATCAGGCATAGACTTCAAACTTCAATTTGTTCTCTAAGTCTTGTGTTGGTCAATTTTGAACCCTTAATGATGTGTCAAGTTTTGTAATCAAGTTTTGAAATAAAGTTAGTCCAGATGAGAGTTTTGTAATGAAGTTAGCTCAGTTGAGTTGAGTGAGTCCTATAATAAGTTGAGACAAAATATTCAATTGAGTTGTCTCAACCCCAGTCCAGTCCAATTAAGTTTTGTAAGTTTATGTTCAGTCCAATACAAGTCCAGTTTTATACAAGAGGAGGAGCACTAGTCAAAGCATTCACCAAGCCCTCTTAGAACCAAGCAAGTCCAAGCCCATGAAGCTCCACACATGAAGATTCTAGGGATATTCTTCCAAGCACCTAGCCCAGGGTTTCTAGCCCACCAGGAGGCCCATGCGCCACACCTTGGAGGCTGCCTAAGTCATGCACCAGGCCCATGCACCCAAGCCCATTGGAGGCCATCCCTTGCTGCCCTAAAGTTCAAGCGCAAATCCATTTAGATGTCCAAGCCCAAGAGGGTGCTTTTGACCAAGTCAAAGAAGGAGAGAAGACCAATTCTAACTAGGGGATTATGTTTTATGTATACTCAAATTATGTACTCCTAGTTCTATGCAACTTTATAATCCTTCTCCCTATGAAATTGTGTTCTCTTGTTGAGGTGTGAGTGTTACTTGTATGCCTTAATTTCTCCAAGTCCTAGCCACCCAAAGCCATCCTCATCCAAGCCCTAACATGCCCCAAGGAAGGAAACCCTAAGCCGTCCCCAGCAAGAAGCGTTCTTCCTCCTCCAGTAGCCAGCTTCAGCAAACCCTAACTCCATCCTTTTTCAAATCCTTGTTCCTTTTCTTTTGCTTTCTTATTTGCTTTCTAGCTAACTCCTGACATTTATAGGATCTCTCCGGTGCCACGCCCCTTGGATGACGTCTTCTTTGCCTCTAAACGTAGTTAATAAAAAGCTGGCAAATTCAGGGAAAAGTGATCGGATTATCCAGGTACCGATCTGAGCGAAGCGATCTCTTCTACAGCAACTAGAGATCATTACCTGGTATGTTAAACCTAATTTCCATCTCTTTTTGTCTGATTTCTTGAAGGTGAACATGCTCCTAATAGGCCTTCTTAGACTTAGGATCCTTTACTTGCTTTATTTCTTTGATAGTTATAGCATGTGGGTAGGAATTCTAACTATTGCATGAAACCCTAACCTAGTCTAAGCTATTTTCGGGAAGGAAACCTAAATAACATCAGAAATCATTGCTTCCTTAATCTGATTTTTCTTTATGTTCCTCTCTTTCATGTTATCAAGTGTCAAATTAGAATCCCATCCCTCAACACCTAAACCTAAGCCTCCAATAAATATTAAGTCTTAGGTCTTCCACCATTATAGGTGTGTGGGTGTCCTACTAGTGTTGATTATACTCGACTGGTTATAGTTGTCTAATTGCATCGGGAAGATACAACCACCTTATTAGGCATGAGATGTTGCTAGGCATTGATGGGGTTGAGCCCAATAAATAGGCATGTTGAGGGACTCAATGATAGCTTTGTTAGAAATTATGTTCCAAAGCCAATTGTCTAGGATGTAGATGGTTGTGCAAATTTTGTAATTGTATATGAATATTTAATGAATAAAAGTTATTCTTTTGGCTGTTCATCACATGTGCATTTTCCTGAAAAGAACTCGTGTGATGGAGTCATTAAAACTACATTATATTTGATATAGAGAGGATATATCAACTAGTTCTTAAATAGGTTCATAACCAAAGGATACATTATTATAGGACGACGATGTATCAAGTATAGGTTATTGTATCTCACATTGATTAGTTACCCTCTTGACCAAGAGTGTGGTGACACTGATGTGACATACAAGTGAAATGTGTGACATCTCACTAAATGTGACCATCTAGGGAGCTCCCTTCTGTCAAAGGGTTGCTCGCGAAGGGATATGGATATGTGTCCCTCAGACCTGAGGTCACCATGGTAGCTTGCAAGCAAGTCATTGTACTTTTGTGCCAGACTACCTGGATTTCTAATCCAGTGATAAAAAATTTCTCTGTGCAGTCAAGTACTTGTGGAGCAATGGTGGATCAAGATAGAATTGACCCCTCCAAATAGTTTGGAGTGAATGACTCGCTATGTCTCAATTTAGCAAAACCTTGGCCAGGGTAGTTCTTGTGAGGAGTCACAGAACTTGTAAAGTTGAGACACGATTTGGATGGACCAAATTAGGGTTGGCAGTCAAATCCTAAGTCATCTTGAGCATTATGAGGTCAAAGGGATGAATTTTGTATTAACCATGTGCCAGAGGTTCTTGTAAGTTGCTCTACAATCTTTGACCTATCCGGTCGTTGGGTATCGTTGCTAGATGAGGACTTTGACTGGTACTGGAAATGTTCCAGTACTATCGACTTAGTATCCAAACCTATGGGGTCACATACCATAGGGATCTCTATATGATCTTAAGGCTGATTGACGATTAAGAATCGTTTGCTATCACTGGTGGTCAATATGATTGACCATGTGTCGACACTTGAGGGGTCGACACATGGAAGTGATGAGAAGTATTTTCGGAAGACTATTCTAGATGAGCCAACTTGATCCTTGCTCGAGCAGACTCGTTCTGTGTTCTGGACGAGCTGACTCGACCCCTGCTTGAGCCAACTCATTCCTACTGAAAAAACAGTTTGATTGTTCTGTGTTCTAGAAAAGCTGACTTGACCCCTGCTCAAGTCGACTCATTTCTGCTCGACCAGGAAACCCTGAACGATATTTCTGGAAAGTTTTTTGAGAAGGTTTTGATCTAGTTTAAATTTTGAATCCCAGCTATTTTGGCACCAAACTTTCATGGAATGATTGTCATTCTTTTCTAATATTGTTAGAGCCAAATTGGTATGCTCATTGACCTTCTCCCCCAATCACTCCTCCTTCCTCTTTCTCCCTTTCTTGGCTATCTCTATAAATAAAGGTTGTTTCAGGGGCTGCTGGTTGGTTGAAGAACTAGAAAAGAAAAGGTGTTTTATGAGGACTTGGGATTGGGTGTGAGAATACCTAGCATTCAAGCTAGGTCTTGGAAAGAGAGAAAGTTGGGAGGGGTTCCACCTCTCCTCCTTGTCTTCTAAGAAGAAGAAGATCGGCCCAAAGGACCCTAAAGAGCTAGCACTCTGAGGGAGTTGATCAAAGTCGAGCCCCAGTATGGAGTACCTGTAGAGACCAGACATGTATGTGGCTCGAGTGCTTTACCCATTTTCATAGAATTTTCAAAGGTATAATGAAAAGGTACTTTTATATCTTTGATTATTTTTCTTGCTCTTGATGTATATTGCATGCTGCATTATCTTACTAGATCCTGTTGCTAGCAAATTGGTAGATCGTTTTGATCGATCTACCAAGCCTTCCACTATATTTATTTTAAAATAGTTTTAAAATACATTCTTTCTACCGATTATGTTTTTGCTTCAAGCTTTGTCTAGCAAGAATGGTGGGTCTGACTTAACTAATGATTGGACCAATAAACGGGCATATTGAGATTCCATGATTTAGACACCAAGTTTCTATAACTTGTATTAGATACATTGGACAAGAGTTGAACACTTATTGGTGTAGTGTGTTACCAATAACCAAGCACGGTGAGGTGCCGTACATCGATAGGACCGTAGTACCCACTGGAAACCAAGAGTTGCAGGGTTACTGCATCTCCATGGGGAGTGTGAGAGATTGAAGAAAATATTGAGAGTTCTAAAATTATTTCTTAAAGACCCTAGAATAATTTTTATAATTAAGTATAAAGCATCTAATTTGAATCTTCTACTCTTGTAGTTAACCTTGTCTGCTTCAAATCCCTTAGTCCGTATTCTAAAGACAAACTGACTTGTAGGCCTTAATTTTAAGGATTGGTTGAGAAACATCAAAATTGTTTTGAGTTCTGAGAAGTTGGGGTATGCGCTTGACCAGGAACCCCCTATTTTACCTGATCATCCAAATGCTCGTCAGATGACTGAACATGAAAAATGGATGGAAGATGATAATAAGGTTAAGTGTTACATGTTGGCCTCAATGTTAAATGAATTACAGAGCCAACATGAGGATATACCAATTGCTAAATCAATTCTGATTCACCTACAAGAGTTATATGGTGAACAAAGTTGGATTGCATGCTTCGAGGTGTCGAAAAGGCTTTTCAACAATAAGATGCATGAAGGGCAGTCAATCCACGATCATTGTTTGACAATGATCAAGGACATCGAACATCTTCAGATGTTGGGCATTCCTATTCATAAGGAGCTTCAGGTGGATTTGATCCTCCAGTCCTTGACTAGTTCATATGCTCAATTGGTTATGAACTATAATATGAACAAGTTGAATTACACTTTTCCTAAATTATTGAACATGCCAGTAAGCAATGAGAGGATCCTAAAGAGTTCAAAGGGCTCTATATTCTCTGTGGAGCAGTCTTCCTCCAAAAGAATGTCTACTTGGAAGAAGAAGAAACCTACAAAGAATTAGAAGAAGGAAAGCAAACAGAAGAAGGACACTCCCAAGAAAGCCAAGGTTAGCAAAGAAAAATATTTCCTCTATAATACAAATGGCCACTAAAAAAGAAATTGTCCTCTCTACCTGAAAAGCTTAAAGAAATAGAAGGAGGATGTACCTTTTGAAGGTAAGTCCATATTCGTTATTGAATCTAACCTAAAGGTTTCATCTACTTCTAGTTAGATTTTAGACTCTGGCTCTAGTGCTCATATATGCATTTCAATGCAGGTCCTGGAAAGAAGTAGAATGTTGAGAGAAGGTGAGATGGTCCTACATATCGGAAATGGAGCAAAAGTTGCTACTCAAGCTGTTGGATCATATTCTCTTGTGTTATCTTTAGGATTTTGATTAGTACTTAGTGACTGTTATTTTATGCTTGGAGCTAGTAGAAATATGATTTCTATCTCTATTCTAGCATAGGAAGGATTTGAATTTATATTTAATAAAGACTTTTGAAGTATTTATTTGAGAAATAAATTGGTTTCAAAAGCTATTGTAATTTATAGTCTCTATCATTTGCATGCTGATGCATCTTTGAATATTAACGAGAAAATTAAAGTGAATGCCATAGGACATAAACATGCTAGAGATGACCTAAATGATAAATTTATGTGGCATTTAAAGCTCGGTCATATAAGTGAGGATAGAATAAACAAACTAGAAAGGGATGGGATCCTAGATTTAGTTAATTCTGAATCATATCCACCTTTTGAGTCATGTCTTCGAGGTAAAATGACCAAGTTACCTTTTGTAGGACATGGGGAGAGGGCCATAAAATTACTTACCCTGGTACACACTGATGTGTGTGGTCCATTTGATATGCAGTCTATGGATGGATTCTACTACTTTATAACATTTACTGATGATTGTTCATGGTATGGTTATGTGTTTTTTATGAGACACAAATCTGAAGCTTTTGAAAAGTTCAAAGAATTCAGACATAAGGTAGAAAAATAAATAGGTAAAATCCTTAAGGTTTTTTGATCAGATCGAGGAGGTCAATACCTGGTGCGGGCACCAGGATTAGACAGAGGCTCCTCAATCCTCTATGGATCTTTGATTGGGGTTTCAATTTATTGGATCCTGTAATAAGGCTTCAAGCTTGAACATTTTAATTTTGAGTCATGTACTTAGTTCCAATTTCTTGTTTTAGCCTTGTACCTTGGCCAATTTGGTCAAGCTAGGTCAATACGTCCTGTGTTTAGCTGTTTTGGTCCAAGCCTAAGTCTACTTGATGATTGAGCTCAAGCTGGAGTGGACATTTGAGTCAAGACCAGTTGATGGATCAAGCCATCTTCCCCATGCCAAGTTGGATCACCATGTCAATGTCTGGAGTGCCATTTCATCAATGCCCTGTGGCATGAGGGGGGCCACCTCACCAAGACACTTGGGTGGCCAAGAGAGAATGGAGGAATTTGAAGTCAATGCTTGTTGGATGCCCATGCTCCAAGCCAACAAATTCCCCATCCCGCTCCCCACATCAAGCTCTTTTCCAAAGAAGCTTGGTCGACCAAGGAAGGTCTTCAAGGCAATAAAGCATCCCTTGATTTGTGAAGACATGTTCTTTACTCCAATCCCCCTACATCATGCCTTCTTCCTAAAGAGTCCTGGTCAGCCAAGGAAAGTCTTCAAGGAAATGAAGCATCCCTTGATTTGTGAAGACATGCTCCTTGCTTCAAGCCCCCACATCATGCCTTCTTCCCAAAGAGTCTTGGTCGGCCATGGAAGAAAATCAAAGACCAAAGGGCGCCACCTTGAATCATGCAGACAACCTTCCCCAAATCAAGCTCCTCCACCAAGGCATGGTCAGCCTAGCATCTTGGATTTCGAATTCCAAGGGATTGAATGAAGATTTTTGGGCGCCCCTTGTTTAAATTTTGTAACTCCCCTCATTTGAATTCAAATGAGACTTAGATTCTAATAAAAGGAGCCCTAACCTCTTGTAATTTAAAATTTGAATGAATGAAAAAAAAAAGAGAGAATTTCTTCTTCCAATTGCCCTTATCTTTTAGAATTGGAACTTTGTGAGAGAGCGCCTTTGTCCCTCGGCACATCGAGGGGTGAGAGGCCCTGAGTTACCATCCTCCTTCGTAAGCAATCTGGTGGGGGCACTAGGATCAGACATAGATTACTGGGCCCTATTTGGTTTACCTAGCCATGTGTCAGATTTTATGATCAACTAGAATTGAGTCCTGTAATAAGTTGAGGTTAGTTGATTTGTCTCAACCCTCAACCTTAGTCCAGTTTTGAGTCCTGTACATCAGCTATGAGTCTAGTATGAGCCCAATTTTTGTACAAGAGAGGAGGTTACCCTATTTTGGAGTTCCACTAGGCCATATCCAGGAGTCAGACGCTACTACATCAGCCCATTGGATTTTGTGTGACAACCCAGGATCCAAGATGCTTCCGGAAACCTTGATTCATTCCAGATGTCCTCCAGATGCCCAGATGCCCAGATTCCCTTCCAGATGCTAGAGCATATCCTCATAATAGGTCACCCATGAATCCAGAGGTCCACATAAATCCCAGTCCAAAGAAATCAAGCCCAGGTGCCAAGACCAAGCCCTTAAGAAGCAAGATTCCAGGGAATATTCCTGCTAGCAGGCTACCAGGCCATCCCAGCTTCCAGAGGCCCAAACCCATGCACCCAAGCCCCTTTGGGCCAGCCCCTTGCTTCTCCTAGAGGCCCAACATGCCCCCTAGGCATCCTTGAAGTGTTGACCACATCCAAAGAGGTTTGACCAAGTCCAAGTTGAAGAGAAGAAGGAGAATACCAAGTTTATTCCTAACCTAGTTGGGATTTCTAATCCTTTTAAACTTTGTAATTCTAACCTAGCTAGGAAAGGTCTTGTTTTCCAATTGGGAAGAGGACTTGTAACCCAAGTGTAACCATGGTTAGTGAGGGCATGGGAACTCTATAAATACCCCACCCCTCCCCCTCTTGTAAGCATCTCTTTCTTATGAATACAATTTGCTGAAATTTGAGTTACTACCTTGTGTTGGTGTTTTGTTTTGGTTCTTTGGTTTGTGTTCTTGTGTTTGGATGAATTCCTTGATGCCCTAGCTTCCTTCCATGCCCTAACTCACTGCCATCCAAGGAGTAGTGCCCTAGGCTGCCAACCGAGGAGATCTTCAACAAGCTTCAAATAGCCATCTTCTAACCCTAATCTTGATTCCTTTCAATCCATAGTTCCTTTCTTATTCTTTTAATTGCTGTTTTGATTAACCTTGACGCTTGTAGGATCCCCGAGGTGCTTCCCCTCCCTGGAGGAGGCCTTCTTTGCTGCCCGAACCGCCCAGAGCTGCCATCAGATTCAAGGGAAACAAGGCTTCTTCTTCCAGGCTCCGATCAGAGTGTGTGTGAACCCTGCTGCTTTGGAATTTCAATCTATGACTGATAAGAAACCTTCCCAACTCTTATTTTCTGATTTAATAAAGAAAAGCTATCCTAAACTGGGAGTTTCTCAACTCTCGGGTCCTGGATATTTCATTGGTTTGCATGAGTATGCCTGCGACCTGATGATTCTTTGCACTACTAGTCCTTTTGCTAGTTTTTACTTTATTTTGGAAATCTAGCTTGCAATTAAAATCATAAAAATCATAAAAAAATTATTTTACTATTTGTCATGCATGTTTAGTAGTCTTAGAGTCATCCTGCATCACTATCTTCCATCTTCAAGCCGGGATGCCATCAGGAAGATCCACCTGAATGCCCAATAAGAAGAATCCTCTTCAACCACCATCTTCGATTCCTTTTCTCCACCCTTTTCACTTTCTCATACCCCTACTTGCTATTTTCTAACCATTCTCTTGGTTGCTCACAGGTCCTCTAGGTGACATGAACAAAGGATTCGGTCTCCCTTGCCTTCGGACCATCATACAGAAAGCCGATGAATCCACAAGGTTGAATGCTTGATCTTCCGTGAGTGTGAGAGAACTCGGCATCGGGTGCAAAGGAAACTTCAACGTTTGCATTCCCTGGTCTCCTAAGTAGGTATTGATTTAAAGCTAAGTTTTATAGGATTTCTCAATCCCAGGGTCCTCTCTTTATCTTTGTTTAGGGGCTATCTTGCATGCTAGAAAGTTCTTATCTTTATAGAATCTTTAGATCTGCTCTTTGCTTGTCTTTAAGAATCTTTAAATCCATTAAAACTTAAAAAAAAAATTAACAAGAAAAATCATTTGCATATCCATCTCATCATTAGTATAGTCCCGCATCATCCTAGGTCCCACATCATTTTCTAGTATCAGAGCATGGTTAGGACTTAGTTCTCTTTAAGTACTCAGATCGGGTGCTTCACCGTGGCCATCCAGTCATAGAAAAAAGTAGGGCTGCAAGACCCTCACATCCCATTCAAAGTGGATTTCCTATGGCGTGTCAGGGTGCCGATGTGATTGACCCTTGAAGGGGAAAACAAGGAGATAGATTTTAGATCCTAAAAAAAAAAATCTTGCATGATTGATTTCAGCATCTTTAAAAATTCTGCAACTCAATATATGGTCTGATATTTTAGTTGTTTCTACATGTAGGAGTCTTCGATTTTAGTGATTTTTATTTTGCTGGATTCCAAATAATTAGAAATATTTTTTAGATTTTATTCCAGTATGTAGATTTTCTACATGGAAGATTACCATCTAAGAATAATTTTGCTCTAAAATTCCAGCAAGTGCATCTTATCATACTTTCATTCCATATAGTTTAATTTTTCACTTTAGGTTCATATTATTTAATTTCAACATCTTATATTTCTGCTAACATACATCAAAATATTAAAAAAAAAAACTTAGATACATTTCGTTAGGATTCATGTATATGCCATCATTTGCATAATTGACTTAAGGGCGTCAATCTTACAAGATAAGGGAAGGAGGTCATTACCTTTTCTTGGCCCGAAAACCACCAACTTGCATTTCGAACCTAAGCCTAATCTAAAATCAATTAGTAACCTAATAGCTTAGGGACATCAATGAGTTGGGTTTAACCATTATGGGGAAGCTAGTGCATGCAACCCTTCAATTAGTACCGGGAAGCTGGTGTCTAAGGCAAGAGGTCTAGTGTCAAACGACCTAAGCGATGTTGTGGTTCTTTAATTAGGTCCTTGTGAAAGCGAGGGGGGTCTCCCACACTCTCACCTCTTACCTGGCTGGTGAAAGGGCTAGTTGTTGTGCTGTGTGTCAACTAAGTTAACCCATTCTATTTAAATTCATGGGTATAGCAAACCGAAGGACCCTTTATTGTGTGTTGCAAGTCTAGTCTAGATTAGGAATCCATTAGCCCATTAGTCCATATCCAGCCTAGTGTAGTCTTGGGGTCAAACCTTGAAACCGACATGAGGGGCCTCAACGAACAACTAGCCCAATTGGACCAAAAGATGGCCCAAGCAGAGGCACGGGCAGAAACCCGTAAGGCCCATGCTAAATTCAACTCCTCTAGGCACAATTCCCTCGATCCAAGAGCCTATGATCATGATCTTGCCCCTGAGTCTAGCCCTAAGAGCCCATACCCATACTTGGTTGACTCCAAGGAGAGACCCATTAGGAGCACCCAACCATATGCACCCACTTTTGATGGAATACAAGAGGTGTATATCGATTGAGAGGAGAGCATGGATCACTATTTCTAGTACACTAGGATGTCAGAGTTAGAGAAATTTAGATTGGCCACATGTAGGTTAACCCAATATGCTAGTGGCATTGGGCAGCTATTGAGGATGAATGTTATCAAAGAAGAGATAGAATACGTAGCTGGAGAATCATGAGAAGTAGGCTAAGAGAAAAGTACCTAAATAGATTTTATGAGCAAAGACTTTTAGACCAATGGTACAAACTGAGACAGGGTGATAGACCAGTGTCTGAGTATATTGAGGAATTCAAGGGGTCTGTCAAGAAATGTAACACAACGAATCTAAGACCATGACCATATATAGATTTCGAGGAGGCCTATGTAAGGACACCCAGGGGGAATTATATCAATGAGAAATTCATACTCTAGACATAGCTTATCAGATTGCTAGAGAATTTGAGTCTTATCAAAGAGAACTCATTAGTAGCCGACCTAAGCCGAGCATGATTAGCACCTCTAGGCCAATTCTTAGATAGATTCCTTCAAACCAGCCTACTACTCCTATCCCATTAGTGATGCGGTACTAACTAGATGCCAGGATGAAATGATGCAGGTGATTTGTTTCTTTGTGATTTTTAGGTTTTTTTAAAATAGGTTATGGATTCCCAAAGACAAGTAAAAGTAGATCTAGGGATTTGACAATGATAAGAACTACTAGCACGTAAATTAGCCCCTGAGCAAGGATAAAAAAGAGGACCCCAGGATTGAGAAACCCTGTACGACTTAGCTCTCAAATCAATATCAACTTAGGAGTCTAGGGTTGCAAACTTTAAAGTTTTGAAGCGCCCGATGCCGAGTTCGCTCACTCTCGCGGATGCACCGACTTCCTGTCTGAAGGTCCCGAAGGCAAGAAAAACCAACTCTGTATTCATGGTACCTAGAGGACCTACGAGCATTCAAGAGAAGAGTTAGGATTTTTCAATGAGAAAGCAAGAGATGAAGGAATGAGAGTTGATGTTGGTGGTGGATGGAGTTCTTCTTGCTAGGCACCCGATTGGATGATCCCAATGGACTCTGAACTCGAAGTTGGAGGATGGATTTATGGAAGAGATAGTAACTCAAGGCCTCACACCTCTCGAGCCCAAAGACGAAGGCGCTCCCTTACGGAGATCGACGTTCTTAAGGAACGAAGGCAACTAACAAAGAGAATGGCTCTCAAATCTTGTCTTTTCATTCATCATCAATAATATTACAAAGGAGGGGGTAAGGTCTTTTATATAGGCACCTTAAGACCCTTTCAAAATTTGAATGAAAAAAAGCATTCCTTCTCTTGATGAGGCGCCAAAAAAATTCTAAAATTCAAAAAAAACTGAAATTCAATCTCCTTGGCCGACCAAAGCTTCTTGTGATTTGGGCATGGCATGATAATGGGCTTAGAGGAAGGATCTTGGCTCCCTTGGTCTTGGAAAGTTGATCTTCATTTTGGGAAGAAGGCATGATGGAAGGCTTATGTCTTCCTTCGTTCCTAGGTTGCCCACCCTTCCTTGGAGAGAAACTTGATATGGGGTTCGGAGCAAGGCTTGTGTCTTTTTTCTTTCCTTGGTTGGCCACCCATCTTTGGAGAGAAACTAGATATGGGGCTTGGGACAAGGCCTTTGTCTTCAACATTTCCTTGGTTGTCCATAACTCCTTTAGTAAGTGTTTTGATGGAGGGAGGGAAGGAGAAAATTTATCAAGTGATGTTGTCCCCTTTGGCATCCAAAAATCTGATTTGTGCCGCCCACTTGGCAAGGTAAAGTGGAGCCACATAGGATGATGAGGTGGAGCCCCAGGGCTGAGTTGTCATCCTTCATGTCTTGGCTCAAAAGTGACTAAACTCAATGACCATTCTTGCTTGGGCCCATACTTCAAACAGACTCGGACTGGACTCAGTACAGGTTACAACTTGACCAAATTGGTCAAAGTACAGGACTAAACATAAACACTTGAGACTCAATGCATGGCTAAAAAAAATTGTAAAGTTTAGGCTTGAAGACTTATTACAGGACCCAAAAATTGAAACCCTGATCAGAGGTCTGGTGCCCACACCAATTGTTTGCAAGGGAAAGACACCTGAACCCATTAGTAAGCTTGAGAAAGAAGTTTATGAGGCTGAAGCAAGTCTAATTAAATAATATGAAGGGGAAGAGGAAGAACCCATTAAAGAATTTCAGGGAGAAAAGGTTGAACCCATTAAGAATCTAGAGAAAGAAACTCTTGAGTCCACTGAAGAATTCAAAGAAGACATCTATAAATCAAGTCTAGTGGAGGAGTATGATGAAGGTGGATGCAAGGTTGAGATCACTGAGAAACTAATAGAAAAAGATCCTGAACCCACTATAGAATGTGAAGGAGGACTGAGCCAGGATCAAACATATCAGATGAAAGTGAGGGTTCACACGAGTTGTCCATAAAAGAGGTCCAGGAATAAGTCCCTAAGTAGCAACCCCAAGAAGTAGACATTATTTTAGAAGACTTTCAAGATAAACTTCCCGAAGACCTTCCTGATGACCTTCCACCATTTAGGAACACCCAGCCTACCCTAGAACTTGCACTTATAGATCCTCCTAGTACTAATCGTGAGGTTAGGACAAGTACACCCATAGATCAATATTCATACATTAAGGTCAGTCTCTTTAGCTTTGAACAAGTCCTTGAGTCTCCTTCCTATTTCCTACCCTTTTCTAAGTCTACACATGTTTCTAAAGCCATTATGTTACATTTTATTGAGATCACCAGGTTGCATGAACCCTTAGAGCCCATCCCATTTGTGACCTACTTTTGAAAGACCTTATGGCATTTGCTAAGAACCCATGGTAAATTCTCATGTGCATACCAAACCAGGGTCAAACCTAGAGAGCCTATAGTCTATTAGGTTTAGGCCCAAAGAGTCCAATAATATTCCTCTCAATAAGAATGGATAGTTGAGTCTGCACTTTGTAGGTGTCTGTATAAGTTTCAGAGTCTGCAAAGTCATTCGCATAGCATGCATAAGGAGATTAGCCAAAAATCAATCTAAGTAATAATACATACATGAAATTGGCTGATTCTCAAAAGCAAGCCTAAGAAATTGACATAAGGGATTCTGTAATGACCAGGCTTAGGCCTGAATGGTTCCAACTAGGGACCGTTAAGAAATTCATGCTTGTGGAGCTGGTCCCTTTAAAGTGATAAGGATAGTTGGCCCTAATGCCTATGTGCTTAAGCTACCCCCAGATTATGGCATTAGCTCGACTTTCAATATCTAAGACTTAGTCGACTATAGGAAACCAACGACAATACCCAGTGAGCCATTTGGGCCTAACCTATCCTTTGAGAGTGAACTCGACCCTGAGTGTTCACCTCCAATTTTACCTGAGAGAGGAGAATGGATCGAGCATTTCCTGGATTATCAAGCTCACAACCCGGAGCAAAGGATATCAGCATTACTTGATCAGTTAGCAATGCCAACCAGAGTTTGATGATTCATGGATTATCCATGTGGACTTGTAATACCTCGACCCCGACCTTCTTGAGAAATACCAAAACCAAATCAAACCTTACTCGATAGGGTCGAGTTCCTCCCACCTCGGGAGAATTGGTGTGGGCACCAGGATTAGATAGAGGCTCCTCAATCCTCTGTGGATCTCTGATTAGGGTTTCAATTTATTGGATCCTGTAATAAGGCTTCAAGCTTGAACATTTTAATTTTGACTCATGTACTTAGTTCCAATTTTTTGTTTTAGCCTTGTACCTTGGCCAATTTGGTCAACCTAAGTCAATGGGTCCTGTGTTTAGCTATATTGGTCCAAGCCTAAGTCTACTTGATGATTGAGCTCAAGCTAGAGTGGACATTTGAGTCAAGACCAGTTGATGGATCAAGCCATCTTCCCTATGCCAAGTTGGATCACCATGTCAATGACTAGAGTGCCACTTCATCAATGCCATGTGGCATGAGCGGGCACCACCTCACCAAGACACTTGGGCGGCTAAGAGAGAACGGATGAATTTGAAGTCAATGCTTGTTGGATGCCCATGCTCCAAGCAAACAAATTCCCCATCCCACTCCCCACATCAAACTCTTTTTCAAAGAAGCTTGGTCGGCTAAGGAAGGCCTTTAAGGCAATGAAGCATCCCTTGATTTGTGAAGATATGTTCCTTACTTCAAGCCCCCCACATCACGCCTTCTTTCCAAAGAGTCTTGGTCTGCCAAGGAAAGTCTTCAAGGCAATGAAGCATCCCTTGATTTGTGAAGACATGCTCCTTACATCAAGCCCCCACATCACGCCTTGATGGGGGACTGACTAGATGCAAGGATGAAGAATGATGCAAGTGATTTGTTCATTTTGTGATTTTTAGATTTAAATGATTTTCTTTGGATTCTCGAAAATAAGTAAGAGTTGATCTAGGATTCTATAATAATAAGAACTATCAAGCAAGTAAGTAGTCCCTAAGCAATGATAAAGAGAGGACCTCGGGATTGAGAAACCCCGTAGGACTTAGCTCTCGGATCAATACCTACTTAGGAGTCAGGGGGCAAACCTCAAAGATCTGAAGCACCCGATGCCGAGATCCCTCACTCTGGTGGATGCGGTCTGGATGATCGAGCCATCAACCTTATGGAGGCGCCGGCTGGCTGTCCGAAGATCTCGATGGCAAGGGTAACCGTCTCCGTACTCGTGTCACCTGGAGGACCTACGAGCATTCAAAGAAGGGTTAAGTTTCAATCGAAAGAAAGTAATAGAAGAAATAAAGAGAGTTGTTGTAGAGATGGCGGAGTTCTTCTTGATTCGGAGTCGGATGATGGATTTGCGAAAGTGAAGGTAATTTGAGGCCTCACACCTCTCGACGCCTGAAGGCGAAGGCGCTCCCTCACGGAGATCGACGTTCCTAGTGAACGAAGGCAACTAAAGAGAAATTGGACTCAAGAAATTTGGTTTTTTCATTCATCAACATTTTTCCTTACAAAGGAGGGGTTAGGTCCTTTAAATAGGCACCTAAGGACCCCATTTGAAATTCAAATAAAAAATTACAAGATTTCTTGGATGGGTGCCCAAAAGCTTTGACTTTCTTCTCTCCTTGGCCGACCAAGAGCTTGATTGGGCGTGGCATGATGCAAGGCTTGGAGGAGAGATCTTGGCGCCTTGATCTTGGAAAGTAGCTTCTTTGTCTTGGAAGAAAACATGAAGAGAGGCTTGGAGCAAGGCATGTGTTCTTCTTCCATCCTTGGTTGTGCATCGCTTTTTGGTACAAAGCATGACATGGGGAGTGGCAAGTGGAGGTGCCCATGGATTTTGTCCCTTTCTTCCGAAGAGGTTCAAACAATTTGGGAAGAAGACTTGATTGGAGGGCTTGAAGCAAGGAATTTGAATTCCCAACTTCAACTCCCCTTTGACCTTCCCTTTGGCCGACCACCCTTGCTTGGAAAAGAACTTGATAGGGGGAGGGATGAAGGGCTAGTGTCAAGTGATGTGTTCCTCCCATTTGGGCGTCCAAGGATGAAAAGTGTGCTACCCACATGGCAAGTTGTCATGGTGCCACATAGGATGAAAAGGTGGGCCCTGAGCTGACTTGGATTCCTTCCTGACTTGGCTCCAAGGAGACTAAATTTTAAGACCAATTCTTGCATGGAACCATACTTCCAACAGACTCAGACTGGACTCGATTTGTGACTGGACTCAGTACAGGACACAATTTGACCCAATTGGTCAAAGTACATACTCAATTCAAAGCAAAAGAAAAATTACAAGGTTAAGGCTTGAAGCCTTATTACAAGACCCAAAAAATTGGAACCCTAATTAGACATCCACAGAGGGTTGAGGAGCCTCTATCAGATTCTGGTTCCCACACCAGTTCTCCTGGGGTGGGAGGAACTCTACCCTGTCGAGTAAGAGTTGAGTTGGCTTAGGTACTCCTCCAGAAGGTCGGGATCGAGGTGCTGCAAGTCCTCCCGGGTAATCCACGAGTCATCGGACTCAGGTCAACCTTGCCATCAGACTAAGAAATGTTGATAACCTTTGCCCCGGGTAGTGATAGCTTGGTCATCCAGAACACGCTCGATCCGCTCTCCTCTCTCAGGCATAATTGGAGGTGGACACTCAGGTTCGGGTTCACTCTCAAAAGAAAGGTCAGGCCCAAATGGCTCGCTAGGAATGTTTGCTGGTTTCCTGTACTCGACTAAGTCTGAGATATTAAAAGTCGAGCTAATGCTATAATTTGGATGTAACTCAAGAACGTAGGCATTAGGGCCGACTCTCTTTATCACTCTAAAGGGGCCAGCTCCACGAGCATGAAGTTTCTTAACGATTCCTGGTGGAAATCGTTCAGGCCTAAGCCTAATCATTATAAAATCCCTAATTTCAAACTCTTAGCTCGTTTCTGGGAATTAGCCAAATTATTTTAAAAATTGTACTTAATGCATGATGCAAAATGCAGACTTAACGATGCATTCATATAGAGCAAAATTTTATTGAACTCTATAGGACGTAAACCTAGCAGATTATTGACTCTCTAGGTTTGGCCCTGGTCTGGTATGCATAAGAAAAATTATTAAGGATCCCTAGCAAATGACATAAAGTATACCAGAAGTAGAGGGCAAAAGGGATGGGCTCTAAGGAGTGACGCATTCTGGTAATTTCAACAAAATGCAAACCCATGGCTCTAAAAACATGAGAAGGCTCAGGGAAGGGTGGGAAATAAGAATCAGAGTCTTGGGGTGGCTTATGGGAAACATGAAATAGACCTTGGTTATTCAGGATGACATTAAAATTTGGACATTGTTCTATAGGTGTCATATGGTCCACTTGTTCTGGTAGATCTTGGGGCTCGCTAGGGTCAATCCCACAGTGAGGAAGGTTTGTTAAAGAGGATCCTGGGACAAAGTCTAAAGTATGCTGGATGTCTCTCAGGGGTGGAAGTTGATCAGGTAACTCATCAGGAAGTACATCCTCAAATCCCTTCAGAGCTTCAACTATCTCTTGAGGATGTTCTCTTTGGGTCGGTTCTTTATGGATTTGTTCCTGAACTCCTTTTGTGGACAAGACTGGCGAACCCTCATGTTCATTTACTAAATGTGATCCTGGCTCGGTCATTTCTTCTTCAAATTCTTTAGTGGGTTCAGGATCTTTTTCCTTTGATTCCTCAATGATTTCAACCTTGGTTCCATCTTCACCATACTCCTCTACTAAACTTGTCTCATACATGTTTTCGTTGGATTCTTTGATGGGCTCCGGAGTTTCTTTCTCTATATTTTCAATGGGTTCAACCCTTTCATACTTAAAGACTTCAATGGGCTTAGGGGTTTTCTCATTTAAATTCTCAGAATGTTCAACCTTTTCTTCCTGAAATTCGTTAAAGGGTTCTTTCTCAGTAACCTCTTTCTCTAACTCCTTAGACTTGATCAAGGTGACTCCAGGCTTCTCTTCCTTAAGGCTACTTGATTCTCTTTTAACCTGGTCCTTAGGCTGAATTGGTTTGATTACAAATTTCTTCCCATGGTGACTAAAGGCACAAGTATTGGTCCGACCATAAAGAATGGCATCATGATCGTAAAGCCAGGGTTGACCTAGGATAATGCTACTGACTCCCATGGAAAGGACATCACACCAAATCTCTTCCTCATATGATTGAAATTTGATCAAAACTTGGCATCTAGACTTGATAGGTATGGAAGTCGAATCAATCCATGAGACCTTATAAGGGTTGGGGTGAGGAACTGGGATCAATCCTAGGGCTTTGACAGTACTTGAAGAGATGGCATTGACACAGCTCCCACTATCAACTATGATCTTACGTACCTTATCCCCTAACTTGACAAAGGTTTCTAGGATATTAGTCCTATGCCAATCTTCTTGCACTATGTTTTGGGTAAGGATGGACCTGACTATTCCTAAAAGGTCTTCAGACTCTAAGGAAGGATCACGCTGAGGGTATTCCCTAGGGTGAGGCGGTGACTCAGACTCAAGCTCGATGGATAGTCTAATGTTCTTTTCTAAGGCTCCAATTCTATCTTCAAACTTATCAAGCCTATTGTTAATCCTAGCTAACTATTTAGTGATGACTCTTAAGTGATTTTCTTGGGTGTTTTCCATGGGTTTACTTGACTGGGAATGATGGAGGTGATAAGGGACTCCTGATCTAGTCGACATGAATCAAGCACACAAAATCGTCTATGATCTACTAGACCTAGAATCTCAACCAGTTGTCTAAGTCAGGGTGGCAAACCAGTTTGTAGTAACTCTGCACTTGGTCAGGTAGGTGTAGGAGAGTGGAGGTCCCTGAACGCCAACCTTAGACACCAATCTGGGATTGGCTTTGTAGGTGGACCAAACTCACAAGCCCTAAATCACCAAGCCTAGACACCAAGAGCAATAGCACACATAGAATGGGCTGACACCAAGAATAGACACTTAGTCTTGACTCGACCAGTTGGTGTCCCCAAGCTCTCTAGAGCAAAATTAGTGTCTACTAGATTTTAATTAGAGCTTGGGTTCTTGATGCATGTTAGTGATTTTTGGGCTAGGGACAGGTAATGAAATCCTGACCCTATGTCAAATTGCCACCCTTAAAGTAATTTATGAAAATGATTGCAAACAATTGATCTAATGAGATGTCTCTAATTTTTTTTTTTTGGTTTTTTTTTTTGATGTATGATAAAAGAGTTAAGATGATGGAAATAAAATGATATGAATCTAAATGCAAGATTAAGCTATATAACAAATGAAAACATAAGAAAATGAAATTGCTGAAATTCTCATAACAGAACTTGCTCTCAGGTAATCTTTTGGCTTGTAGAAATTCTAAAAACTGAAATAAAATCTGCAAAAATTATTAAAAATACTTTGAATTATATTTGATCTATCAAAATAAAAATCATAAGACTTGGAGATTCCTACAGGTAGTACCACCAAAAACAATAGACCATGTACGGAAAGAAAAACTGCAGAAATTAAAAGATGAAATCTAAGATGCAAAATCTTTTTGTTCTTTTAAACCTATTCTTCTTGTGTTCCTCTTCCAAGGTCTATCACAGTGGAACCCTTACATGCCTTAGGAGACCCCGTGGAATGGGAGGAGAGGGTCTTGAAACCCTACTTTTCTCCTAAGACCGGACATCCTGGCGAAGCACCTTATCCAAGTACTTTAAGAAGTGCTAAGTCCTAACCATGCTCTGATACCAGAAATGATGGGGGGGGGGGGGGGAGGGCTAGTGTCAAGTGATGTGTTCCTCCTCTTTTGGCATCCAAGGATGAAAAGTGTGCTGCCTAAATGGCAAGTTGTCATGGAGCCACAGAGGATGAAAAGGTGGGCCCTGAGCTGACTTGCATTCCTTCCTGACTTGGCTCCAAGGAGACTAAATTTTAAGACCAATTCTTGCATGGACCCATACTTCCAACAAACTCAGACTGGACTCGATTTGTGATTGGACTCAGTACAGGACACAATTTGACCCAATTGGTCAAAGTACAGACTCAATTCAAAGCAAAAAGAAAATTACAAAGTTGAGGCTTGAAGCCTTATTACAAGATCCAAAAAATTGAAACCCTAATTGGACATCCACAGAGAGTTGAGGAGCCTCTATCGGATTATGGTGCCCACACCACGCCTTCTTTCCAAAGAGTCTTGGTCGGCCATGGAAGAAAATCAAAGTCCAAAGGGCGCCACCTTGAATCATGAAGACAACCTTCCCCAAATCAAGCTCCTCCACCAAAGCATGGTCGACCTAGCATCTTGGATTTAGAATTCCAAGGGATTGAATGCAGATTTTTGGGCACCCCGTGTTTAAATTTTGTAACTTCTCTTATTTGAACTAAAATGAGACTTAGGAGCTTTTAAAAGGAGCCCTAACCTCTTGTGATTTCAATTTTGAATGAACAAAAAAAAAAGAAAGAATTTCTTCTTTCAATTGCCCTTGTCTTCTAGACATGGAACTCTGTGAGAGAGTAACTTTGTCCTTCGGGACATCGAGGGGTGAGAGGCCCTGAGTTACCATCCTCCTTTGCAAGCCATCTTCCATCTTCAAGCTGGGACGTCACCGGGAAGATCCACCTGGATGCCCAACAACAAGAACCTTCTTCGACCACCATCTTCGATTCCTTTTCTCCACTCTTTTCACTTTCTCATACCCCTACTTGCTATTTTCTAACCCTTCTCTTAGTTGCTTGCAAGCCCTCCAAGTGCCACAGACAAAGGATTCGGTCTCCCTTGCCTTCAGACCATCGGATGGAAAGCCGGCAAATCCACAACGTTGAAGGCTTGATCTTCCAGGCCGCATCCGTGAGTGTGAGAGAACTCAGCATCGGGCGCATCAGAAACTTCAAGGTTTGCATTCCCTGGCCTCTTAAGTAGGTATTGATTTAGAGCTAAGTCCTACGGGGTTTCTTAATCCCGGGGTCCTCTCTTTATCTTTGTTTAGGGACTATCTTGCATGCTAGAAAGTTCCTATCTTTATAGAATCTCTAGATCTGCTCTTTGGTTGTCTTCGAAAATCTTTAAATCCACTAAAACTTAAAAAAAAATTAACAAGAAAAATCATTTGCATATCCATCTCATTATTAGTATAGTTCCACATCATCCTAGGTCCCTCATCAATACCTTAGTGGAAAATTTTTAGGTTATCTTAAGGACAATGGCATAGTCTCACAATGGACTCCACCTGGTACGCCTCAGCTCAATGAGGTGTCTATGAGGAGAAACAGAACATTACTAGATATGGTCCGATCCATGATGAGCTTCACTGACTTGCCTTTATTTCTTTGGGGATATTCTCTACAAACTTCAATTTATATTCTAAATGGAGTTCCATCTAAATTTGTTCCTACCACACCATATGAGATTTGGCATGGTAAGAAACCAAGTCTTGCTCATTTCAAGATTTGGGGATGTCCAGCCTATGTCAAAAGACTAATGGAGGATAAGTTGGAACTAGATCTGTGAAAGCTCAATTTATGGGATATCCTAAAGAAACTTTAGGATATTACTTTTACCATCCAGAAGATCACAATGTGAATGTGAATAGACATGCCATATTTCTTGAAAAATAATTTATTCAGAAAGGTGGAGTGGGTGGCTAATTGAGCTTGATGAGAAAGTCTCTAAAGAGCTGCCAACTAGAGATCAGATCAAACCTAATCAACCAATACACATAAATGCTCTTTCACCTCGCAAGTCTACTAGAGTCTCCAAACCTCCTGAAAGGTACTTGGGTATGCTTACAGAGGATATAAAGAAAATGTTTATTGTTGGGGACAAGGATCAATTGATTGATCCTAAGACTTATGATGAGGTGATGTCAGACATCGACTCTAAGAAATGGTTGAATGCTATGAAGTCAGAAATCGAATCAATTCATTCTAATCAAGTTTGGCCCTTAGTGGATCCACTAGAGGGTAATGTACCAACTAATTGTAAATGGATCTACAAAATGAAAATAGGTGCAGATAATAAGGTGGAGACATTTAAATCTAGATTAGCAGTGAAAAGGTATAGTCAACGTGAAGGTATTGACTATCATGATACTTTTTCACCGGTAGCTATGCTGAAATCCATCCATACATTGCTTGCAATTACAGTATATCATGATTATGAGATATGGCAGATGGATGTGAAAACTACATTCCTAAATGGATATGTTGAGGAAGATATCTATATGGAGCAGCCTTTGGGTTTCTAGTGTAGGCACCAGAATCCGATAGTGGCACCTCAACCCTCTGTGGTGTCTAATTAGGGTTCTAATTTTCGGGTCTTGTAATAAGGCTTCAAGCCTAAACTTTGAAATATTTTTTTGCTTTGAATTGAGTCTCAAGTGTTTATGTCTAGTCCTGTACTTTGACCAATTTGGTCAAGTTGTATCCTATACTGAGTCCAGTCCTGAATTGAGTCTGAGTCTAGTCCTGAATTGAGTCCAGTCCGAGTCTGTTTGAACTATGGGCCCAAGCAAGATTGGTCTTGAAGGCGAGTCACTTTTGAGACAAGCCATGAAGGATGCCAATTCAGCCCTAGGGCGCCACCTAATCATCCTATGTGGCACCACTTCACCTTGCCAAGTGGGCGGCGCAAATCTAGAAGATGTGAGGATTTCTTGGACACCATCAAGCCAAAGGGGACAACATCCCTAGATACAAGCCTTCCTTCCCTCCCCCTATCATGCTTATCTCCAAAGATGGGTGGGCGGCCAAGGAAAGTCAATGGGAGTTGAAGATTGTGAAGATAAGTCCCTTGCTTCAAGCCACCCATATCAAGCCATCTTCCCAAAATACTTGGTTGGCCATGAAAGGTCAAAAGGAGTTAAAGATATGAAGAGACATGTCCCTTGCTTCAAGCCCTCATATCAAGCTATCTTCCAAAAATACTTTGTCAGCCATGGAAGGTCAAAAGGAGTTAAAGATATGAAGATACAAGATCCATGCTTCATGCCCCCACATCAAGCCTTTCTCCATAAAAGCTTGGATGGTCAAGGAAAGAAGCAAAGATCAAGGGGCGCCCATGATTCTTGAAGACATGCTTTCCTCCTCACTCCCGGAATCAAGCCCTCCATCAAATCAAGATCGGCCAAGAGAGGATTCCATGAATCAAATTCAAATTTTAGGCACCTTGATTAAGACCTTTGTAGCAAATTTTCATTTGAATTTGATTGGGATCTAGGAGCCTATTTAAAGGGCCCTACCCCCCCTTGTAGAAAATTATTGATTGATGATGAATGAAAAAACACAAGTTTTTGAGAGCTAATTCTCTTTAGTTGCCTTCGTTCATTAAGAACGTCGATTTCCGTGAGGGAGCGCCTTCGCCTTCGGGCGTCGAGAGGTGTGAGGCCTCGTGTTACTATCTCTTCCACAACTCCATCCTCCAACTTCGAGTCAGAGTCCATTAGGAGCATCCAACCGGGTGCCTAGCCAGAAGAACTCCACCTTCACCATATCATCTCTCTTTCCTTCATCCCTTGCTTTATTTGTTGAATCCTAACTCCCCTCTTGAATGCTTGCAGGTTCTCCAGGTGACACGAACACGGAGTCAATTGCCCTTACCATCGAGGACTTCGGACAGAAAGCTGGCGCATCCATGGGGTTGACTGCTCGATCAACTAGGCCGCATCCGCGAGAGCGAGTGAACTCGGCATCGGCTGCTTCGGATATTTGAGGTTTGCCACCCTAACTCCTAAGTAGGTATTGATCTGAGAGCTAAGTCCTACGGGGTTTCTCAATCCCGGGGTCCTCTCTTTATCCTTGCTTAGGGACTTACTTGCTTGCCTGAAGTTATTGTTAGTATAGAACCCTAGATCTACTCCTACTTGTTTTCGGGAATCCTTAACTTAATTAAAACCCTAAAAATCACAAAGAAAAAAAACACCTACATCATTCTTCATCTTTGCATCTAGTTAGTTCTGCATCATTTATGGTATCAGAGCATGGTTAGGACTTAGCACTTCTTAAGTACTTGGATTAGGTGCTTCACCAGGCCGTCCGGTCTTAGAAGAAAAGTAGGATTTGAAGACCCTCTCTTCCCATTCCACGGGGATCTCCTAAGGCATGTAGGGGTGCCACTGTGATTGACCTTTGAAGGGGAATACAAGAAGAATAGATTTTAAAAAAAAAAAATTGCATCATTAGATCTTATTGTCTTTTAATTTCTGCATTTTTCTCTTTCTGAATATAGTCTGTTGTTTCTAGTATTTCTGTTTGTAGGAATCTCTAAATTTTCTAATTTTTATTTTTTTAGATCACATATAATTGATAATATTTTTTTTAATTTTCTCAGATTTTATTGCAGCTTGTAAATTTTTACAAGCCAGAATACTACCTGAGAATAAATTCTATCTTGAGAATTCAGCAAGTGCATTTTCTTATGTTTTCGTTTCTTAGATAGTTTAATTTGCATTTAGATTCATCTCTTGTCATTTCCTTCATCTCATTTCTGCTTTCATCCATCAAAAAATCCAAAAAAAAAAAAATTAGAGACATCTCATTAGATCATTTTGCATGCCATCATCCTCATAAATCATCTTAAGGGTAGCAATTTGACATAGGGTCAGGATTTCATTACCTGTCCCTAGCCAAAAAATCACCACCCGGCATATCGGACCCAACCTCTAATTAAAATTGAATAGACACTTAATTGCTCTAGTGAGCTAGGGACATTCATGAAGTCGGGTTGAACCAAGTGTCAAGCCAAGTTAGACAGCTGGTTTGTGTGTGCTTGAGTAGCTGGTGTCTAGGCAAGTGGTTCAGGGACAAGGGCCCGAAGGAAGGTGGGTTGGTTTGCTTACCTGGCCAATTTCAAATTGGTGTCTAAGGCAAGCAAAGAGGAACCTCCACCAACCTTACACTTACCTAGCTAGGTGCCAAGTTTCTACTACCGAGTTAGTCTTCTTGACCTAACATTTGATTTGATTTTTTTAAAGTCTAGCAAATCCATAGCATCTTCCATCGTGTGTGCATGTCGACCAGATTTGGAGTCCCTTATCATCCCCATCATTCCCAATCAGGTGAACCCATGGAGAATTAACGGGAAGATCAATTAAAGGTCATTATTGAACAATTGGCTAGATTGAACAATAGGCTTGATAAGTTCGACGATAGAATTGGAGCCTTAGAGAAGAATAGTCCTAGACAATCTGTCGAGCCTGAGTCTGAGTCACCTTTTCCCCCTAGTGATTACCCTCATCATGAACCATCCATAGATGCTGAGCCCAGGAGAGTTCCCCGTTTTAACCCATCCTAAGAATTTGAACCTAGGAGACCCAATCCAGAGATCGTGGACCAGGAAGAATAGTTTGAATCTGAAGACCTTCTAGGAGTAGTTAGGTGCATCCTTACCCAAAACATAATACAAGAATATTGGTGTAGGACAAACATCCTACAAACCTTTGTCAAACTAGGGGATAGGGTGTGCAAAATCATAGTTGATAGTGGGAGCTGTGTCAATGCTATCTCTTCAGGTACTGTCAAAGCCTTAGGATTGACCCCAGTTCCTCACCCCAACCCGTATAAGGTCTCTTAGGAAGATTCAACTTCCATACCCATAAAGTCTAGGTGCTAAGTCTTGATCAAGTTACAGTCTTATAAAGAGAAGATTTGGTGTGATGTCCTTCCCATGGGCGTCAGTAGTATTATCTTAGGTCGACCTTGGCTATATGATCATGATGCCACCCTTCATGGACGGACCAATAGCTGTACCTTCAACCACCATGGGAAGAAATTTACTATTAATCCAGTTCAGCCTAAGGACCAGGTTAAAAGAGAATCGAGTAGACTTTAGGAAAAGAAACCTAAAGTCAACCTGATTAGTGACAAAGAGTTAGAGAAGGGGAATATTGAGGGAACCCCTACCACTAGTGAAATTCATGAGTCGACCCAGAGAGAACCCCCTAAAGAGGTAGTTGAAGCCCTGAAAGTGAGAATTTGCGATGAGTTAACTAATCAACTTCCACCTGATGAGACTACTAAGTGAACCCCTACTACTAAAGAGACTCATGAACCAACCCAGAGAGAGGAACCTTCTGAAGAATTTCAGGGAGAAAAGATTGAGCCCGCAGAGAATCTAAGTGAAGAAACCCCTGAGCCTACTGAGGAATCCAAAGAAGACATCTCGGAATCAAGTCTAATGGTGAAGTATGATGTAGATGGACCCAAGGCTGAAATCACTGAGGAACTCATAGAAAAAGATCCTGAACCCACTATAAAATTTGAAGGAGTAACTAAGCCAAGATCGAACATAGTAGAGGAAGTTGATGGTTCTCGAGTATTGCCCATAGAGAAGGTCCAGGAACAAGAAGTAGACATTAGTTTAGAGGACTTTCAAGATAAACTTTCCAAAGACCTTCCTGATGACCTTCCACCTTCTAGGAGCACCCAGCCTACCATAGAACTTGCACCTATAGATCCTCCTAGTACTAATCATGAGGTTTGGATAAGCACACCCATAGACCAACATTCACATAGTAAGGTCAATCTCTTTAATTTTGAACCAGTCCCTAAGTCTCCTTCCTATTTCCTACCCTTCTTTGAGCCTTCTCACATTTCTAGAGCCATGGGGTTACTTTTTGTTGAGATTACCAGAATGCATAACTCCTTAGAGCCCATCCCTTTTGACATCCACTTCTGGTAAACCTTATGGCATTTGCTAGGGAACCATAGTAATTTTTCTTGTGCATACCAAACCAGGGTCAAACCTAGAGTTAGTAATCTATTAGGTTTAAGCCCTAGAGAGTCCAATAAAATTCTGCTCTATAGGAATGCTTAGTTGAGTTTGCATTTTGCATCATGTTAGGATTCTACATTAAAAAAAACAAATTTTAAAATAAAATGATTGATTCCCGGAAACGAGCCAAAGAGTTTGAAATTGGGGATTCTGTAATGATTAGGCTTAGGCCTGAATGGTTTCCACCCAGAACCATTAAGAAACTTCATGCTCGTGGAGCTGGCCCCTTTAGAGTGATAAAGAAAGTTAGCCCTAATGCCTACATTCTTGAGCTTCCCCCGAAATATGGCATTAGCTCGACTATCAATATCTCAGACTTAGTCGAGTACAGGGAACCAGCAAACATACCTAGCGAGCCATTTGGGCCTGACCTTTCATTTGAGAGTGAACCCGACCAAGAGTGTCCACCTCCAATTTTACTTGAGAGAGGAGAGCAGATCGAGCGTGTCATGGATGACCATGCTATCACTAACCGGGGCCAAGGTTATCAACGTTTATTAGTCCAATGGCAAGGCCGACCTGAGTCCGATGACTCATGGATTACCCAGGAGGACTTGCAGTGCCTCGACCCCGACCTTCTGGAAGAGTACCTAAGCCAACTCAACTCTTACTCAACAGGGTTGAGTTCCTCCCACCCCAGGAGAACTGGTGTGGGCACTAGAATTTGATAGAGGCTCCTCAACCCTTTGTGGATGTCAATTTAGGGTTCCAATTTTTGGGTCTTGTAATAAGGCTTCAAGCCTAAACTTTGTAATATTTTTTTGCTTTGAATTGAGTCTCAAGTGTTTGTGTTTAATCGTGTACTTTGACCAATTTGGTCAAGTTCTGTCCTGTACTGAGTCCAGTCATGAATTGAGTCTAAGTCTAGTCATGAATTGAGTTCAGTCTGAGTCTGTTTGAAGTATGAGCCCAAGCAAGATTGGTCTTAAAGCCAAGTCACTTTTGAGCCAAGCCATGAAGGATGCCAATTCAGCCCTAGGGCGCCACCTCATAATCCCATATGGTGCCACTTCACCTTGCCAAGTGGGTGGCACAAATCTAAAAGATGTGAGGATTTCTTGGACACCATCAAGCCAAAGGGGACAACATCCCTAGATACAAGCCTACCTTCCCTCCCCTTATCATGCTTATCTCCAAAGATGGGTGGGTGGCCAAGGAAAGTCAATGGGAGTTGAAGATTGTGAAGACAAGTCCCTTGCTTCAAGCCCCCCATATCAAGCCATCTTTCCAAAATACTTGGCCAGCCATGGAAGGTCAAAAGGAGTTAAAGATATGAAGAGACAGGTCCCTTGCTTCAAGCCCTCATATCAAGCTATTTTTCCAAAATATTTGGTCAGCCATGGAAGGTCAAAAGGAGTTAAAGATATGAAGAGACAAGATCCATGCTTCATGCCCCCACATCAAGGCTTTCTCCATAAAAGCTTGGATGGTCAAGGAAAGAAGCAAAGATCAAGGGGTGCCCATGATTCTTGAAGACATGCTCCCCTCCTCACTCCCCGAATCAAGCCGTCCATCAAATCAAGATCGGCCAAGAGTGGATTCCATGAATCAAATTCAAATTTTAGGCACCTTGATGAAGACCTTTGTAGCAAATTTTCATTTGAATTTGATTGGGACCTAGGAGCCTATTTAAAGGGCCCTACCCCCCCTTATAGAAAATTATTGATTGATGATGAATGAAAAAACACAAGTTTTTGAGAGCCAATTCTCTTTAGTTGCCTTCGTTCATTAGGAACGTCGATCTCCATGAGGGAGCGCCTTCACCTTCGGGCATCGAGAGGTGTGAGGCCTCGTGTTACTATCTCTTCCTCAACTCCATCCTCCAACTTCGAGTCAGAGTCCATTAGGAGCATCCAACCGGGCGCCTAGCCAGAAGAACTCCACCATCACCACATCAACTCTCCTTCCTTCATCCCTTGCTTTCTTTGTTGAATCCTAACTCTCCTCTTGAATGCTCGCAGGTCCTCCAGGTGACACGAACACGGAGTCGGTTTCCCTTGCCATCGAGGCCTTCGAACAAAATGTCGGTGCATCCGTGGGGTTGACTACTCGATCATCCAGGCCGCATCCACGAGAGCGAGTGAACTCGGTATCGGGTGCTTCGGATATTTGAGGTTTGCCACCCTGACTTCTAAGTAGGTATTGATCTGAGAGATAAGTCCTATGGGATTTCTCAATCCCGGGATCCTCTCTTTATCCTTGCTTAGGGACTTACTTGCTTGCTTGAAGTTATTGTTAGTATAGAACCCTAGATCTACTCCTACTTGTTTTTGGGAATCCTTAACTTAATTAAAACCCTAAAAATCACAAAGAAAAAAAATCACCTGCATCATTCTTCATCTTCGCATCTTGTTAGTCCCGCATCAGTTTCATTTCCAATGATGAATATCATTAAGTCTGCAAGCTACATATATCAATCTATGGATTGAAGCAAGCTTCTCGAAGCTGGAATACTCATTTTGATGATGCAATCAAATAGTTTTATTTTATCAAGAATGAGGATGAGCTATGTGTTTATAGGAAGGCCAGTGGGAGGGCAGCGACATTCCTCATATTGTACGTGGATGACATCCTCCTTATTGGGAATGATATTCTCATATTGACTTTGATCAAAAGTTGGTTATCTAAGGAATTCTTTATGAAAGACTAAGGTGAAGGATCTTATATTTTAGGGATTAAGGTCTATAGAGATAAATCTAATCGAATGCTTGGCCTTTCACAAAAATTATACATAGAGGAAGTGCTGAAAAGGTTCAGCATGAAGAACTCTAAAAGAGGATTGTTATCTCTTCGGCATGGCATTAATCTCTTCAAGAAAATCTGTCCCAACACACCTAAAGAGATTCAACGCATGAGCAAGATTCCATACGCTTCGACAATTGAAAGTCTTATGTATTCATGTTGTGTACTCAACCTAATATAGTTCTTGCTGTGAGTGTCACGAGCATATATCAGTCGAATTTAGGTGAAGAACACTGGATAGCTGTGAAGAACATTCTTAAGTACTTGAAAAGGACTAAAGATTTGTTCTTAGTCTTTGGAGGGAGTTCAGAATTAGGGATAAAGGGATATACAAACTCAGACTTTATATCTGATCCTGATGATAGAAAGTCTATATCAGAGTCTATGTTTTTGTGCAATGGTGGGGCAACTAGTTGGAAAAGTTCCAAGCAGTCCATCATAGCAGATTCAATAATGGAAGCAGAGTACATCACTGCCTTTGAAGCTACAAAAGAAGCCTTGTGGTACAAAAAGTTTATTACGGAGCTTGGAGTGATGCCATCTGATGCCATCCCCATATATTATGACAATAATGGTGCATTAGCTCTTGCTAAGGAGCCTAGGTCTCACCAAAAGTCTAAGCATACTGAGTAATAGTTTCATATCATACGCGACTACCTCAAGAAGAAATATGTTGAGATTTGAAGAGCAGACTCCACGAACAACATGGTAGACCCATTAACTAAGACTCTGAGCCAGCAAAAGGCTGTAGTCCACTTTGAGAAGATGGGACTTAGATATGTAGCCAATTGGCTTTAGTGCAAGTAGGAGATTGTTAGATGTATGCCCCAAAAGCCAAGTTGGCTTGACACATAAAAATTTTAGGGCATGAACTTTGTACTTAATCTTTCATATTAATAAAAGGGCATTATTTTCATTTATATTGATGTGTTTATGAATTGTCCATGGAGTTAATGGACAATGACACATATTCTCAAGAGTTGAGAATCTAAGGCACGTGTCTTTATAAATTAACTCCTAAAAGCTTCCGATTATTGGAATATCACGAGGACGGTGATTGATTCATTAAAATTGGTGTACAAATCACTTCTCTTTTTGGGTAGATGAATCTCTAACCTACAATATGGTGACACTAGAGTGAGAGTGCAGGTAGTTAATAGAGATCAATGGTACTGAGCATGACCAAGTACAGGAAGTTGTATGGATGACTTCTCACTCGTCGATAATTTCTTGACGCTGTAGTTGTGTGAATAGTTCTTTGACCTAGAGTGTCTCAGCTACTCACAATAAGGTTGATGTAGTTTGACAACACAATCACATGGTTCCTATCAATATGGGACCTTGTAGTATTCGTTGGCTATAGTAGGTTTATTGTAGGAGTAGGGTGTTCACTTGTAGGGATCTATCAGCCTTAGTAGTAAGGTATAATCCTATGCTACTTAATGTGACTAAGTCTAGAAGTCTATGGCCATAGCAAGGTGATAATGAAAACATGTTTTCATTAGCATCACAATTGGACTTGAGTCGATTAAGTTAAGCATTTGACTGATGGATTTGACGAGTTTCTGTAACCAACATCATGTCAGAATTTTTGATAGAGGAACCGAATCACTTGGTAACTATAACTAGGAGTTCCAATCTTATTCTATTGGGTTGCCACTATATACTACTAGGTGTCACTGATCGATTGTGATAGCCCATTAGGATCATTCTCGGATCGATGATCCTAATTAGGGTTGAGCAGAAAGTGTTTCTGTCCATCGAAAGGAGTTTCGAAGATGTATAATAGAGATTATAGCATGTCTCATTACCAGACAGGATAGGACCTGAGGGGTCATACACATTAGGGACTTAAGTAACCAATCAGCAAATCAAAATATTACTAAAATTAGAAATTTTAGTACATTTGGACCTAATTATAAATGTTACAATTAATTAATTATAAATTAATTACTAATTAAATTAAATTAGATTTATTTTAATTGAGTTAGACTCGATTAAATGATCCTAATTGAGTTGGGTCAATGTCCTATTCAAAATGGTTCGATCGGATTTAAAATTGGCTTTGATTTGACTGTCAAATCACTTTATTTGGACCATGACCTAGAGACCAGTTAGACTGGGACTCTCTCTCCTTATCTCTCCTTCCCTCCACATGCAAACCTAGTGGGCCCATGCATTTTGTGAAAGGATTATGCCCTAAAGGCCAATTGAAATGTTGTATTTCATGGGATTTTCTTTTGTATCCCAAACCAATGTATTGACATTATCAATTAATAAAGGCATTTTATTTTCATCATACGCTGTGTCTTATTAATTTTATTAAGATGTGATGAACCCCATAGATTAGGGCTATGGTTCTAGGGTTATGATGAGATCATACCAGTGAGACCTAAAGCCTTAAAACCCTAATCTAGAATATTCCTGGTCGACGGAATATTGAGTAGGGGATCAATATTTCCGGTAAGACCAGCACATCCTATGTATGCTTGGTGAAGAGGGTGATTGATCTCACAGTCACTTGTATTTGACACTAATACTAGAATGCGGGTGCTCATTAGAGAATGAATTCACTGAATGGATCCAGCTTGAGAACATCTAATGGAACCTTATCTGTTTGTCAATAGATAGTTCTCATAGTGGGAGTGGTGCATGTGGTCCTTTGACCTGAGACTGCCAAGGTATCTTGTATGCATTAATCCATACTTTGGTTCACACTCAATCATGACACTGAGTCATGCATGGGGTGATACTGGGTATGGTGGTTTGCATATGGAGATTGTGAGTAGGTCAAAAAGGAATCAATCAACCATAGTAAAAGGGAAGCGCATCCAGATGATTTCAATCAAATGAAGATTCGGGAAATCTTTGATCAAAGTATGAACATTAGAAATAGTTTCTAATAGTTCATTAATGAATCATCATTATCAGATTGAGCAAGGAATGAATATGAAATTGGATTAGACAAGTATCCATATCCATAGTCATATTCAGGGTGCAAGTAGATCGAAGGACTGAATTGCCCGGTAACTCACCATTGAAGGATATTTTGGTAAATCTACCAAAATTTCTCATCTTCTGGATAGGCATGACACATTGCTAGACATCAATCTTGTCTTGTAGGTCTTCATGAACCAATTGATTTGGTTTCATGAGTCAATTCGATGTATGATTCGAATTAGACAATTAGGTGAGCCAATTTGACCTAATTAGTTCAATCAGGTTCGATCGGATCGAATCAGCTCAAACCTAAACCTACTGCTGGCTAAATGTGGAACCCAGTGGGTCACACACAATAGAGACTTGGCCAAGGAAGTCATTCATGATTTAATTAGGGTCATAGGATCCTAATTGGTTAGCCGGATTACATACTAGCATATGTAGGCTAACCAAATTCCTAACCCAATTGGATTGGGTCCGGTTGCTTGCTAATTTGGCTAACCTAATTATGGAAACCTAAATTAGGTTGAGTCCTAAGTGGGGCTAGCCTAATCAGAGCTAAATCTGATTTTAATTTGGATTTAAGGGCATTTCAGGTGCCATACATGAAGAGTCCCAAAGGCATGGGACTCTTGGTACCTAAATGATGCCTTAACTTCAAAAGGGCACATAATGAGCTATAGATCTCTGATTTGAATATAATTTATATGATTAGAAAGAAGATTTTATGCTCTTTCCAATGACACCCATATTGCCTATATTTTGACTTGTCAACACTCTTTGATATTTGCTTGGAAGAAGGATGGTGCGCGTGGTGCATGAAGAGTCGCAACTCTTCATGTGGCACGCGGTTCTGATGGAGAGTCCATCTGCTATCAAAACTTTTTATAATCTTCGATGTTTGGAGATTGAAGAGGCACCTCTTGGCTTCCTAGGGACCAGTAAATGACATGTGGCAAGTGAGAATTCATCTAGATAAAAGAAGGGATGTGAATAAGGCCTTCAGTGCATGAATGGGCTTATTAGATATGATTTTTCAAACCAGATAACTTCTCTTCGGTCTTGAAAAATCATATTTGATAAGTTGATGGGAGGACATATCACACGCCCCTCTTGTATCTATAAATAGGGGACGGTAAAATGAGTCTGATAATTAAGAATTCCACCGAAGTACTATTCTGAGTGTCTCTCTCTCCCTCCTTTCTTTAAGACAAGACTTGTCTTGTTAAGACAAGGTCTTTTCTACTAGAACAAGGCTTTGTTTTAGGACATAAGCCTAAGGGGTCCTAGAGGAGGGTTGTCCTAAAACCAAGAGTGATTTAGGAGAGTGTCTTTAGTGCCCTTCAGTAGGACAGGGTGTCCTACAGTGGTCAATAGACCAAAGGCTGCCGAAAAGAGTTCCACTTCTCCAAGCAACTTGAAGAAGGAGTTCTTCCTTGGCATGAGTTTCGTGTGGATCACCGTTGGAGGGCGAACATTTGGATGCCTGGTGGAGAAGAAGGCTGAATCAGGGTTTTCTTCATCGGATTGGATACTAGCGGTTCAGGTTGGTGCCTAAACTCTAGTTTATATTAAATATGCATGTTTGTATGTTTTAATTCCTAGTAAGGACGTCTTGGATTAAGGGTTTGGTAGTGGTTTCATAATAAATTTTTGAAATCCACGCTTCTGCCCTGGTCACCAAAATCCTTATAGTGGTATCAGAGCCACCTTATTATGGCTAAATCATATAAAATTTGAAGTTGCCCAATTTTATAGGACTCTTGAGGTTGCCCATTTTGGTAGGACTTTACAAAATTTAAAGTTGCCCAATTTTGTAGGACTCTTGAGGTTGCCCATTTTCGTAGGACACTACAAAATTTGAAGTTGCCCAATTTTTTAGGACTCTACAAAAGTTTAAAGTTACATATGATTTATATGTTTATGCATATATGTATGTCACTGGTTAGGGTTTTCACTTAAACCTTAACCAATATAGAGATATGTTTAGCTTTCTAGTCTTCATACTGAAATAAGGTTGCCCTGGCATAATGGTGGATCCATTATGTGGTAGATGGTTGTCCTAGTATGATGACACACTTGGCACATTATAAAATGATATATGATGCATGGTTGATTGAATGGTTATATGTAGAATATGCTAATTTTAATAATAAAGCCCTCTATTAATATTATATTAAGTTGTAGTGTCATATACCAAAAGTAAAATAATCAAAATGATTAGTTGATCATTCGGTGTCTAGGAAAAGTTATTCATGATCGGTAAAGAGGACGTGGATTTTAATTGGTTCCGTTGACTAACCTGGCCAATTTTTATTGGTGTCTAGGAAAGAAACGGGGGGATTCCCACTACTCTCCCACTTACCTAGCCAATAAGATTAACTTAATTCTTGATTGATATGCTTAGTATAATATTCACTACTTTAGGCCTTCCTTCATGCTAGGTCATTATTATGTTATGATCCGTATTAGGTTTGTTGTGTACACACAAGGCCTATTATGGTAACTAACACAATTTTGGCCTGGTGCATTTGATGCTTGTGGCATGATTTAATATAATACTTTTTTGTGAACACACAAGGATATTATTATTACAATTATGACTATAAAGGAATGAAGGGTCTTACTTAACTAAAAATATTATAGTTTGTTGTGCACACAAAAGGCTATTAATATTTCAGAGGTCAGGTTTTGTTGAGAATTGTATGAGATACAATTGGAAAGAGTTTTCCAACCTTTGAACTTATAAAAGATTTGTTGTGTATACACAAGGTCTTTTATAAGGAATTAGGATCTCAACCCCACTAAGAAAACCAATTAGAGTTTCTCGATCATCATATAGAGGGTTATGATGCTTGATAAAATAGTGGGAGACATAATTAAGTTAAAGTCATAATTTAATTATGTTTTGTCAACATTGGTTGTTTACTTATGTTACGTTCTTTGTTAATGTAGATTAAATGGCCTCTTCACTCTCACTCCGTAGTATACTTGATGCCAATAAATTGACTGGACCGAACTATGTTGACTGGTTGAGAAACCTAAAGATAGTACTCAACCAGGAAAAACTTTCTTACATTCTTGATACCCCTACCTTGGAACCTTTAGGAGAAGATGCCTCGCTAGAGGAAAAGACCACATACAAGATGTGGCAAAATGACTCACTCACTGTCAAATGTATCATGCTTGCCTCTATGACCTATGAGTTGCAGAGGCAACATGATAGCATGGACACTAACTCCATACTGCTCAATCTAAAAGAGCTATATGGAGAACATAGTCGAACTGCTAGATATGAGATATCTAAGCAGTTGTTCCATGCGAGAATGATAGAAGGTACATCCGTACAAGACCATGTACTGATGGTTATTGACCTGATCACTCGATTTGGTCAATTGGGTTTTGTTATGGATGGGGAGTTGAATCAGGATTAGATCCTGCAGTCACTCTTGGAGTCATTTTCATAATTTATTCTTAATTATCATATGAACAAACTTAACACTTCCTTGCCTGAGCTGTTAAACATGTTAAAAATAGCAGAGAGCCATTTAAAGAAAAATAAGGTTCCACTTCTTCTTGTGGATGGGATCAACAAGAAGAAGTCAGGCAGAAAAGGTTCCAAGAGGAGATTGAACCCAAAAAGGGGCATCAAGAAGAGGAAAGGAAAGAAGGCCTCTAGACAGATTACCTGCTTTCACTATGGCAAGCCAGGTCATTGAAGAGGAATTGCAAGGCTTACCTTGCAAGTATGAAGCCTGGTGCATCGGATGCACCAAAAGGTATGAAAGAAGTTCATACTATTTTGTCATTGGATTCTTCCATTTCAAATACTTGGGTATTGGATACCGCCTGTGGTCATAATATCTGCAAATCATTGCAGGGACTGCAGAGGCTTAGAGTATTGAAGGAAGGAGACTTCGAGCTCTACGGTGCTGGAGGAGAGTCCATCCAAGCAGAGGCCATAGGGACCTATATCTTGAAGTTACCTTCGAGGAAGATTTTAGAGCTGAGAGATTGTTACTATATGCCTAAGATCATTAGAAATATCATATCTGTACCCTTGTTACTTAGACAAGGTTATACTATGAATGTGATGAGCAATGGTTGCTCAATCAGCTTTTCTAATGAAATTATATGTTGTGGCATATTTTGCAATGGTCTTTTAACACTATCCACTAATGAACGAAAGAGAGATGATGTAAACAATACTTTACTCTGGCACTGTCGGCTTGGACATATTAGTGAGAATAGGATTAGCAAGATATACAAGGAAAATTTCTTTAATCCTTATGATTATGAATCATTAGGAACTTGTGAATCATATCTCATGGGTAAAATGGCCAAGACTCCATTTAGTGGACATAGAGAAAGGACAACTGAGTTATTAGGACTCATACATATAGATGTATGCAGGCCTATGACAACTCAGGCCAAGGGTGGATACTCTTATTTCATCATGTTTACTGATGATTTTTCAAGGTACGGATTTGTGTATCTTATAAAATATAAGTCTGAAGCCTTTGATAAATTTTTAGAGTATCAAAGTATGGTAGAGAAACAAATGGAGAAAATTATTAAAATCCTTTGATCAGATTGAGGATGTGAATACTTATCCACCGTGTTTCTCGATCACCTTAAAGAAAAGGGGATTATCTCTGAATGGACCCCTCCTTACACACCACAATTAAATGATGTTGCTGAAAGGAGGAACCATACCTTATTAGATTTGGTACTGTCCATGATGTGCTTCACAGAGTTACCTATATCCTTCTGGGGATATGCCTTGGAAATTATGGCTAATATCTTAAATAGAGTACCATCTAAATCTGTCTCTAGCACTCCATATGAGATATGGAGGGGTAAGAAGCCCAATCTTAAGTATCTTAAGATATGGGGATGTCCAGCCTATATCAAAAGAAATTTTGGACATAAGCTGGATGCTAGAGCAGATAAGTGTCTATTTGTAGGATATTCTAAAGATAGTATAGGATATTTGTTCTACCACCCTACTGAACAAAAAGCTTTTGTTAGTAGGCATGCCACTTTTCTGGAGAAAGAGTTCATCCTACAAAAGGGTAGTGGGAGAAATATTGAACTTGAAGAAGATCAACAAATAGATACATCTCAACCAAATGATAACATAGTTAGTATAGAACCAGAACAAACCACTCATATCCATAGGTCTGATAGTGTGCGTCATGCACCTGAGAGGTATGGGTTCATTATTCAAAATAATGAAGCCTGGATCATTGAAAATGATGAGCCTCTAACCTATATGGATGCTATCTGAGTAGGGACTCGAACAGATGGCTGGAAGCCATGAGATCCGTAATGGACTCCATGTATGTCAACCAAGTGTGGACTTTGGTTGATGCACCAGAGAGTGTTAACCCTATTGGATGCAAATGGGTTTATAAGAAAAAGATTGGGGCAGATGGCCAGGTCGAAACTTATAAAGCCAGATTAGTGGCTAAGGATTTCAGACAAAAACAGGGAATAGATTATGATGAAACATTTTCTCCTATTGCCATGCTCAAATCTATTCGGATCATGCTTGCTATAGCAACATATTATGATTATGAAATCTGGCAGATGGATGTAAAAACCGCATTCCTTCATGGTTTCCTTGAGAAAGAGGTCTACATGTCACAGCCAGAAGGTTTTGTCTTGGAGACTAAACATAATCAGGTATGTAGGCTGAAGAAATCCATTTATGGATTAAAGCAAGCATCCAGGAGTTGGAACATCCGATTTGATAAAACAGTCAAAGAGTTTGACTTTATCAAAAATAAGGATGAACCTTGTGTGTACAAGAAGACTAGTGGGAGTGCCATAGTTTTCTTGGTTCTGTATGTGGATGGCATACTCCTCATTGGGAATGATATCCCAATGTTACAATCAGTCAAGGTATGGTTATCTAAACAGTTTTCCATGAAAGACTTGGGAGAAGCATTCTATATACTGGGTATTAAGATCTATAGAGATAGATCTAGGAGGATGCTAGGCTTATCCCAGTCTAGGTACATTGACCAAGTGCTAAAGAGATTTAGCATGGAGGGAAGTAAAAGAGATTACTTGCCCATTGGTCATGGCATACATTTTTCTAAGAAGATGTCTCCTAAGACACCTGAAGAAAGAAATAGTATGAGTTCTATACCTTATGCTTCGACTGTAGGGTCTATAATGTATGCTATGTTATATACCAAGCCTAATGTGGCATATGCCTTAGGTATAGCCAGCAGGTTTTAGGCTGATCCAGGAAAGGATCACTGGAAGGCTGTGAAAAATATTCTTAAGTACTTAAGAAGGACTAAGGATATTTTTCTGATATACGGAGGATCTGATTTTAAACTGGAAGCTTATCCAGATTCTAGTTTTTAATCGGATCTAGATGATAGCAAATGTATTTTAGGGTATGTTTTTACCCTAAATGGAGGAGCTGTAAGCTGGAAGAGTTCTAAACAGCAAACTGTAGCTGACTCAACAACTGAGGCAGAATACATTGCTGTTAGTGAAGCTGCCAAGGAAGCTGTCTGGATGAAGAAGTTCATCTCAGAGTTGGGCATTGTTCCAGAGATTGAAGGTCCAGTACCACTTTACTGTGATAATACTGGATCCGTCGCTCAAGCTAAGGAACCAAGAGCTCATAACAAATCAAAGCACATTCTGAGATGCTTCCATCTCGTTCGAGAGATTGTCGAAAGACAAGAAGTCTGCATTAAAAGAGTTGAAACGAAGAACAACATAGCAGACCCGTTCACTAAGGCTCTACCATAGCGGGAGTTTGATCGCCACCTCGATTGTATGGGGTTAAAATTTAAAGGTGATTGGCTTTAGTGCAAGTGGGAGATTGAAAGGATTATGCCCTAAAGGCCAATCGAAATGTTGTATTTCAATGGGATTTTTTTTTATATCCCAAACCAATGTATTGACATTATCAATTAATAAAGGCATTTTATTTTCACCATACGCTGTCTTAATTATTTTATTATTATATGATGAACCCCATAGATTAGGGCTATGGTTCTAGGGTTATGATGCAATCATACCAGTGAGACCTAAAGCCTTAAAACCCTAATCTAAAATATTCCTGGTCGATGGGACATTGAGTAGGGGATCAATGTTTCCGGCAAGACTAGCACATCCTATGTATACTTGGTGAAGAGGGTGACTGATCTCACAGTCACTTGTGTTTGACACTAATACTAGGATGAGGGTGCTCATTAGAGAATGAGTTCACTGAATGGATCCAGCTAGAGAACATCTAATGGAACCTTATCTGTTTGTCAATAGATAGTTCTCATAGTGGGAGTAGTGCATGTGGTCCTTTGACTTGAGATTGCCATGGTACCTTGTATGCATGAATCCATACTTTGGATCACACTCAATCATGACATTGAGTCATGCATGGGGTGATACTAGGTATGATGGATTGCATATGGAGGTCGTGAGTAGGTCAAAAAGGAATTGATCAACCCTAGTAAGAGGGAATCGCATCCAGCTGATTTCGATCAAATGAAGATTCGAGAAATCTTTGATCAAAGTATGAACATTAAAAATTGTTTCTAATGGCTCATTAATGAATCATCATTATCAGATTGAGCTAGGAATAAATATGAAATTAGATTTGACAAGTATCCATATCCATAGTAATATTTAGGGTGCAAGCTGATCGAAGGACTGAATTGCTCGGTACTCACCAATGAAGGGTATTTTGGTAATCCCACCAAAATTCCACATCTTCCGGGTAGGCATGATACGTTGCTAGACGTCAATCTTGTCTTGTGGGGATTTGATTGAATTATGGTAATTCAATTAGTTAATTAGAATTGGATTCTAATTGACCTAGTTAGGCTAGCTTGAGTTGACCTAAATCGCCTTAGCTGAGATCTAACCGAATTAGGTCAAATAGCACTCGGACCTACTACTGGCTAGATGTGGAACCCAATGGGTCACACACAATAGAGAGTTGATGAAGGATTTAATTTGGAATTAAATCATGTTTGCAGGACAAATACACTAGCATGCGTTGCAAACCCTAACTTCTATTCAAATCGGATTCGAATTTTGGTTCCTAATTAGGCTTAATTGGGTTCTAATTGAACCTAATTAGGGTATAATTAAGTTTTTCTGACTTTGGGCTAACTCATGGCTAAATCCACTTGAATTACAGCAATTTATTTCATCTCCCCAAGCCGCATAACTCTCCCTCACGCGCGTGGATAAGAAGAAAGACTCCACGCGTGCATGGGCTCTTCACGTGCGTGGAGTGCTGCGGGCACCAGAATCAGAAAGAGACTCCAACCAATTCAAGCCCATTCCGAATCTTTATGGTTGGACTAGAGAGTCCGGTAACCTTTCTTTATTTTTAGTCCAAAAGAATCATGTAAGTCGAGTCCATGTTGGGTCCTGTAATCTTTCTTTTGAGTCCAAAATAATCATGTAAGTCGAGTCCATGTCGGGTCTAGTCTTAGTCCAATCCAAATGGGTCAACTACATCAAGCCTAAAGAAGACTCACAATGTATACCCCAAATCAAGACCAAAGCCAACTCAATTGGGGACCACATGCCACATCACTTGCGCCACCTCAACTTGGGACCACATGCCACGTCAAGAGGGGACCACATGCCACCTCACACGCCACCTCACCACAAGAGGGTGCCATCCCAAGTTCAAATTCAAGGAAGTTGGCCAAGGAGGATTTCAAGCAAGAAAATCAGCCCTCTCCCCTTATATTACTCCACTTGTTTAGGGATTTGAAATTTCAAAATTTGTAAGGCTTTATTTAAAGCCTTGGATGCCCCTTGTAAAGGAGGGATGAGTGAATACAAATTTCCAGCACTTTTCTATATGTTTCTATGTGCCTATGTGGATCTTTGTGCCTAAGTGAACCTCTTTCTCTCCTCCACCATTTCTTCTCCCTAATCCTTCTCTTTACTCTTCATCTTCTAAGCAATCCTCTTCCTTCAAAGCGAATTAAGGACATCCTCTCAAGAAGAAGATCAACACCAACACAAGCTTCCACCATGGCGCCAAGGATCATTTCCAACAAACTCTCCTTTTGAGTTCCATCAATCTTCTCACTTTTAATTAAGTTTCTAATCATCTTGGTTTCTTTGTTGCAGGGTTCTCTAGGCTCCAGATCCAAGAGGAAGGATTACTTGCTACAAACCAGAAAGTTAGAAGGCCCATCTTATGTGGTATGATCTTTCATTTGAGAACCTTAAGAGTGAATCCCTTGTGCTTGAGATTTCAATGCTTGAACTCCTAGTATTTTAAGATCGGGATCATTAAATAGGGCTAGCTTGACTTGTGTGCGAATTCTAATCTTGTCCTATTTCTTTAAGATTTTGATAGTCCTCCTAGCTGGGTTTAAGTATAAGCATTTAGGGTTTCTTATTTAGATCTCCTTGATCTTATATGTTGAATCACTCATATGCAAGTAGGAATTGCTAGTTAAATTTTGGTTAATCTCCTTTAGAGTTACATGTTTGCATCCTCATCATGCATATCACACCAATCTTGGTATCAGAGCATGGTAGAATAAGTTCCTGATTGCATAGCATTAAGTCCTTGAAGTACTTGGATCGGGGGCGTTACCAGGCCGTCCGGTCTTAGGAGAAAGTAGGGTTTAAACACCCTCTCTTCCCATTCCACGGGGATCTCCTAAGGCGTGTCGGGGTGCCATTGTGATTGACCCGTGAAAAAGAAAGCCAAAGGACTTTTTAGATTTCATTTGTGAATTTTGTATTGGTCACGTTCTATTTTTCTGCTTGCTGTATTTTCTGTAGGCTGACTGTAATCTGCCTGCAACTCCAAAGGAAAGTATCACATTCCTCGTTGGAATATTTTTTTTCCTATTCCACTTTAAGTTGTTTATCACTGTTTTAAATTTCAATCTAAGAAAAAAATCACAAAAAAAATGAAAATTCCTGCAGTCCATCAGTGTTATTAAGGTTTCTGTTCTGTTCCTTTTCATTATCTTCATTTCAAAATCTGCCTAGAAAAGTACAGATTTTATTTTGAAATTTCGTTTCATCTGGTATGTAATCTATAAGTTAGGAGTTTTCTGTGATTTTTTTAAATTTTTTTGACATTTATTTCTGTACTTATCAACACCACATTTAAACTGCAACACACTACTTCTGCACCTGAAATTTGAAATTTGCATGCATCTCATGGCAAATCAAATTAAACGCATGAAATTCACATAGGGTCAGGATTTCATCACCTGTCCCTAGCCCAAAAATCACCAAATTGCATATCGACCTAATCCCTAACTAAAATTGATTGGACATTAATTGCCCTAGTGGGTTAGGAACATCAATTTGGTCGAGTCCGGGTTATTGTCAACTCATTGTGTCAACTAGTCTTGTGTGTGCCCTATTACTTGGTGTCTAGAATTGGGACTAAGGGCTTGGGTGCTGATCCGTCTATCGGGCCAATTCCACCGGGCCTAGGTAGGCCAGAGACAGGATCTCACACTCCCCTTGTTCTAAAACCTGGCCAAGTATAGAGTTACTACAATCTAGCTTGTCACCTTGATTAGGCAACTAGCTTGGAACTCTAGGTCCAGTTCAATTCAATTGGGAAAGCTTGTGCAACCCATTTCTTCATCTATTATTGGAAGCTGGTGTCAAGGATAGAGGTTAAGTGGCTCAAGCCTAAGCGGTTCTTGTGGTTTTTAATTAGGACCCAGTGAAAGCTGGGGGAACCTCCCACAGACCCACCTCCTGACTGGCCAGTGGAAGAGAGTAGCTGTTGATTTGATTGTATCTAGTCAACTCAGTTTATTTGGACTAACCGGTTTAGAAAACTCATAGTTCGGGTCTGAGTCTAATTGTTTGCATGACAACTAGGTCAGGCACACCTTACCACCCTTCACAAGCCCAACCTAGTTCATCCATGGATACTAGTATGGAAAGCCTTATGAGATCTATGATCGAGAAGATGGACCGTTTGGATGCTAAATTTGGTCAGTTCGAGGAAAGAGTAGGAGCCCTAGAAGAAGCTAGGTTGACCCCAACTAAACCACCTTCACCCAGATTACCTTCAGTTCATCCTAGAGCCCAACGACAGGAACACACACCTGACCCAATTCAAAGAAGACCGCATCAGGATTATGTTGATCATACTCCAGAGCCACCTCCTAGAAGACCTCACTATGATACTTTTGATCAGGATGATCGGCCTAAGGAACATCCGTCTAGATGCACCAACCTTTGAGGGAAGCCTAGATCCTAAGGTGTACATAGACTGGGAGGCTGATATGGACCAGTATTTTGACTGGTATGATATGTCTAAAGAGAGAAGATTTAAGTTTGCCAGAATCAGACTAGTTCGTCAGGCTCGGTTATATTGGGGAAACGTGAAACGCATATCAAGGCAAAGGGGAGATTTACCTATAGCAACATGGAGAGATATGAAGAGGAAACTTAGAGAGAAATATCTGCCTATGTCTTATCAGCAAAGGTTATTAGATCAGTGGCAACGATTGACACAGGGTAACAAGACCGTTTCTGAATATGTTGCTAAGTTTGATGAGTTTGTGATGCGATGCAACGTAGTCGAGTCTGAAGCAGCCACTTTATCAAGGTTTAGATCAGGGTTGAATGATGATATAAAAGGAGAACTGTTTTTAAGGGAAGTCCATGATTTAGATCAGGCATACCAAGTTGCCACGGACTATGAGAGGTTTCAAAGGAGAGCTACATTTAGACGACCTGAATCTAGTAGGTTTAACCCTCCTATCAGCAGGCCTAGCTCAGTCCCTAGTCCCACCAATAGAACAAGGTCCAGCCCGAATCCAACCCTTAGACCCAATCCGACCACCCCCTTAATTCCTAGAGAAGACAAAGGAAAGAGCCCTGAAGTTCGAGGTGAGAGGGAGCGAGTCTGCTATAAGTGTCGTAAACCAGGTCATTTCGTGAGCCAATATCCCTCTAGAGCTTTACATATAGGGGAGGCAGAAGAAGGTGAATCAGAACCCCTGGAGAATGATGAAGAGGAGGTTTATGAAGCAGGGGATTGTTTGGCTGATGAATATGAAGGAGATGAAGAGAACATAGACTCATCATTTTCTAGGAGTTGTGAGACGTATCATGACACAGACCAAGGAGCAAGAAGACTGGCGTAGAACTAGCATCCTACACACATTTGTTAGGATAGGAGAAAAGGTCTGTAAAATCGTCATCGATAGTGGAAGCTGTGTCAACGCCATTTCCACTAACGCAGCCAAAAGTCTAGGATTACCCATTGTACCACATCCCAATCCATATAAGGTGTCCTGGATCGATTCCACTTCTATACCAATCAAGTCAAGATGTCAGGTTCAAGTCCAGCTTCAATCCTATCAGGGAAAGATCTGGTGTGATGTGCTTCCTATGGGGGTAAGTAGCATCATCTTAGGCAGGCCATGGCTGTTTGATCATGATGTGACCATCTTTGGTCGATCAAACTCCTGTGCTTTCAATTTCAATGGCAAGAAAATTGTCATTCATCCAACCCAGCCTAAGGATAATGTCAAGAGAGGAGCTAGCAGCTTGAAAGATAAGAAGACTGGATTAAATTTAATAGGTGCAAAAGAATTAGAGCAAGATATCATGGAGGGAGCACCTATTTGGGTAGTAGCTGCTAAGGAAATTAAGGACCACAGCCCTGTAGAACACCCTCAAGAGGTGGTCCAATTATTGAAAGAATTTGAGGATGTGTTTCCAGAAGATCTCCCCGATAACCTTCCACCTTTAAGAGACATACAACACGCAATAGATTTAGTCCCTGGAGCGACTTTACCTAATTTGCCTCACTATAGGATGAACCCAATTGAACACCAGGAATTGCAAAGGCAAGTGGGTGAACTTCTTAGGAAGGGGTTTATTAAGGAAAGCTTAAGTCCATGTGCAGTCCCTGCTCTGCTGACCCCTAAGAAAGATGGCACCTGGAGGATGTGTATAGATAGCCGTGCCATTAATAAGATCACTGTAAAGTATAGATTCCCAATCCCAAGACTAGACGACATGTTAGATATGATAGCCGGATCGACAATTTTTTCCAAGATAGACCTAAAGAGTGGCTATCACCAGGTTAGGGTTAGGCCTGGAGATGAATGGAAGACCGCTTTTAAGACTAAAGATGGATTATATGAGTGGTTAGTCATGTCGTTCGGTCTGTCCAATGCACCCAGCACTTTTATGAGAATAATGAATCAGGTGTTAAAGGTTTTTATCGGAAGATTTGTAGTGGTCTATTTTGATGATATACTTATATATAGCAAAACAAAGGCAGACCACTTAACCCACCTGAAACAAGTTTGTCAAGTCCTGAGAAAAGATAGTCTCTATGCCAATATCAAGAAGTGTGATTTCCTGACAAATAGAGTTATCTTTCTAGGATTCGTAGTCACATCTGAAGGGGTGTCCGCTGATCCTGAGAAAATTAAATCCATAGTAGAGTGGCCTACGCCTAAGACTATCCACGACGTCCGTAGTTTCCATGGGTTATCCACCTTCTATAGAAGGTTTATCAAAGGATTCAGTATGATAGTGGCACCAATCACTGATTGTATTAGGAAGGGAAATTTCGAGTGGACTAAAGCAGCAGGTAAGGCCTTCCTAACAATTAAGGAGAAAATGACACAAGCACCTGTCTTAAGGTTACCCGATTTTACCAAGGTGTTTGAGGTTGCTTGTGATGCTTCTGGGGTCGGAATTGGAGGTGTCTTGAGTCAAGAGAATCATCCAGTAGCATACTTCAGTGAAAAGTTAAATGAGGCGAGACTAAGGTATTCCACGTATGATAAGGAACTGTATGCTGTAGTTCAAGCTCTACGATATTGGAGGCATTATCTTCTACCCCACGAGTTTGTCATGTTCTCTGATCACGAAGCTCTTAGGTTCCTTAGTTCTCAAAAGAAATTAAACCCTAGGCACGGGAAATGGGTAGAATTCATATAAGCTTACACGTTCATTTTAAAACATCGTGCCGGTACTGAAAATAGGGTTGCTGATGCATTGAGCCGCCGTTCTATGTTGTTAACCTCTGTGAGCACTGAAGTAGTAGGGTTCAATAGATTGAAAGATGAATATCCCACATGTCCTGATTTTGGTCACATCTATCATGGAGTCTTTATCTATTGTACCATGAAAAACAAAAAAGGGGGGGGCAGAAGTCTTCTCATTTTAGTGCCTCAAAGGATGGCCATTGGATGGTCATCTGATGGTTGCAAAGTTTTAGGAAATAAGAAAGGTTTCTGATGGTTCCCGGTCATGCATAACTATCTCAAAACATCGCGTCTCTTCCTAAGTTTCTTCCGAGATTTTCCTTCATCAAAAAGTCTTGAAATAAAACTAGAAAGGCATGATAAAATAGAGGGGACGCGTGAGGAATGGAGGGACAGGATCTTTGGATAGCAGAGAGTTGCGTTCTTTTGGAAAGACGTCTCTCTATTGTCTATATAATGGGAGGAAAGGTCTCGGATGAACTGTGTGGATTTTAAGAAGCCTTTTTAGATTTTCTTCTTCCTTTTCAGGAGACTCCTTCCTTTTTTTCTTGTTGGATATTGTTTCCTCTACAAAGGTTTCCTCTGTCGAAACTTTGATCTTAAAGAAGAATAAAGAAGAAGGTCTTGATCGGTAAAGGAAGAAAGATATATATTTCTTTCTTTCCTGCATTAAGACAATACTTGTCTTAATTCATCTCCTGCATTAAGACAATACTTGTCTTAATTCATCTCCCATTTTAAGACAAGGCTTAAAACCTTTAGGACAACCTTAGTTCTTCAAGACAATAGGGTCCTACAAGGATTAAAGTCAGGAAGAAGTTCAAGAAGAGGCAAGAAGGAAGAAAGGGAGTTATGGAGTAGACTAAACTTAGCCATAGTCCAAGTTTTGAGTTCTTAGAAGAAGAATTCAAGTAAAGGAGCCACTAAAGAAGAGGTTATAGTCTTTGTCACATCTCTATGTGGATCACTGTTGGAGGGAGAACGTTTGGGCGCCTGGTGGAGAGGAAGGCTGAATCAAGGTTTTCTTCATCGGATTGGATACTAGCGGTTCAGGTTGGTGCCTAAACTCTAGTTTATATCATATATGCATGTTTATATGTTTTAATTCCTAGTAAGGAGGTCTTGGGTTAAGGGTTTGGTAGTGGTTTCATAATAAATTTTTAAAATCCACGCTTCCGCCCTGGTCACCAAACTCTAACATTGAGTTCCTAGGCTGACTCCCTAATGTGTGTGACCCATTGGGTTCCACATCTAGCTACCAGTAGGATTAGGTTTGAGCCAATTCGATTCGATCGAACCCGATTAACCAAATAGGTCAAATTTGCTCACCTAATTATCCAATTCTAATCACTCATCGAATTGACTCATGAAACCAAATCAATTGGTTCATGAAAACTTACAAGACAAGATTGATGTCTAGCAATGTATCATGCTTACTCGGAAGATGAGGAATTTGGTTGAAATTATCAAAGTACCCTTCAGTAGTAAGTTATAGTGCAATTCAATCTTTCGATCTTCCATTATCCTGATTAAGTGATAGGTATGGATATATGTCAAACCCTAACACTTAATCATACTGAATCTCATCTCGATCATGAGGACTCAACTGATGACTGATTAGAAACCAATTCTAATCTCATCCTGCTTTGATCAAAGGCTCCTTGAGTCACTCATTGAAGAGATTGCATAGGATAACAATTCCTCTTACTAGAAAAGATTGATTCCTTGTTGGTCCACTCACATCCTTCGTACACCTTCCACCATACCTAGAACACCCCATACATGTCGCAATGGCATAAATGAGTATGAACCAAAGTATCGCTTAGTGTGCACAAGGAACCATGGTGACCTCAGGTCTAATGATCACATGCACAACTTCTACTCTGGGATCTATCTTTTGACAAGTAGTAAGACTTCCATAAGATAGTCCCGGTGTGGATCAGTCCAGTGTACTCATACTCTGATGAGCACCCTAATCCTTGTATTAGTGTCTCTACACAAGTGGTTATGAGATCAACCACCCTCATCAACTGAGCATACGTAGGATAAGCTAGTCTTTCCGGATTCATCGATCCCCAAATCAATGGTCCAATAACTAGGAACATTCTAGATTAGGGTTTATAGGAATTAGGTCTCACTGTTATTTTATCATAATCCTAATTCCATTGCCCTACTCTATGGGGTTCATCATAATCAGCAAAAATATGACACCGCAGTATATGATGAATCAAATGCCTTTATTAATATGAAAAATATGTCATACATGAGATGGAAGTTTACATAAATGCCCTCATAATGATTGGCTCTTAGGGCACTTTTCTATCAAGAAGAGCCAACTCGGTCCGTGGAAAGGGAAGAAGAAGAAGAAATTCAACAAATGGCTGCTCCCTCTTCTCCAAGACAACCAGTCTCCATGTCCAATTGTCTAATGACCAGCGGACGAAGAATTATTTTCACATTTCTCAAAGAACTAGGGTTGCGAATAGGTGATCTAATTGAAGATCAAGGCTGGAGTTTCTTCTGCTCACTGAATGTACCCACCTATCTGACTCTGGTAAGAACATTTTATAAAAATTTGAGGTTAGAGGAACAGCATGTGGAATCGATAGTCAAAGGAAAAAGGATTATAGTCATTGAAGAAAAGATTTGCAACCTACTAGAACTGCCTAGTGAGGGATTATGCCCTAAAGGCCAATCGAAATGTTGTATTTCGATGGAATTTTATTTTGTATCCCAAACCAGTGTATTGACATTATCAATTAATAAAGGCATTTTGTTTTCATCATATGCTGTGTCTTATTAATTTTATTAAGATATGATGAACCCCATAGATTAGGGCAATGGTTCTTGGGTTATGATGAGATCATACCAGTGAGACCTAAAGCCTTATAACCCTAATCTAGAATATTTTTGATCGATGGGATATTGAGTAGGGGATCAATGTTTCCGGTAAGACCAGCATATCCTATGTATGCTTGGTGAAGAGGGTGACTGATCTCACAGTCACTTGTGTTTGACACTAATACTAAGATGTGGGTGCTCATTAAAGAATGAGTTCACTGAATGGGTCCAACTTGAGAACATCTAATGGAACCTTATCTATTTGTCAATAGATAGTTCTCATAGTGGGAGTAGTGCATGTGGTCCTTTGACCTGAGACTGTCATAGTATCTTGTATGCATGAATCCATACTTTGGTTCACACTCAATCATGACACTGAGTAATGCATGGGGTGATACTGGGTATGGGGGATAACATATGGAGGTTGTGAGTAGGTCAAAAAGGATTCGATCAACCCTAGTAAGAGGGAAGCACATCCAGATGATTTCAATCAAATGAAGATTCGAGAAATCTTTAATCAAAGTATGAACATTAGAAATAGTTTTTAATGGTTCATTAATGAATCATTATTATCAGATTGAGCAAGGAATGAATATGAAATTGGATTTGACAAGTATCCATATCCATAGTCATATTCAGGGTGCAAGTAGATCGAAGGACTGAATTACCCGATAACTCACCACTGAAGGGTATTTTGGTAAATCCACCAAAATTTCTCATCTTCCGGGTAGGCATGACATGTTGCTAGATGTCAATCTTGTCTTGTAGGTCTTCATGAACCAATTGATTTGGTTTCATGAGTCAATTCGATGTGTGATTCAAATTGGACAATTAGGTGAGCCAATTTGACCAATTAGGTCAATCGGGTTCGATCGGATCGAATTGGCTCAAACCTAAACCTATTGCTAGCTAGATGTAGAACCCAAAGGGTCACACACAATAAAGACTTGGCCAAGGAAGTCATTCATGATTTAATTAGGGTCATAGGATCCTAATTGGTTAGCCGGATTACATACTAGCATATGCAGGCTAACCAAATTCAAAACCCAATTGGATTGGGTTCGGTTGCTTGCTAATTGGGCTAACCTAATTTTGGGAAACCTAAATTAGGTTGAGTCCTAAGTGGGGCTAGCCTAATCAGAGCTAAATCTGATTTTAATTTGGATTTAAGGGCATTTCAGGTGCCATACATGAAGAGTCCCAAAGGCATGGGACTCTTGGTACCTAAATGATGTCTTAACTTCAAAAGGGCACATAATGAGCTATAGATCTCTGATTTGAATATAATTTATATGGTCAGAAAGAAGATTTTATGCTCTTTCCAATGACACCCATATTGCCTATATTTTGACTGGTCAACATTCTTTGATATTTGCTTTGAAGAAGGATGGTGCGCGCGGTGCATGAAGAGTCACAACTCTTCATGTGGCGCGCGGTTCTGATTGAGAGTCCATCTGCTATCAGGAATTTTTATAATCTTCGATGTTTTGAGATTGAAGAGGTGCCTCTTGGCTTCCTAGGGACCAGTAATTGACATGTAGCAAGTGAGAATTCATCTAGATAAAAGAAGGGATGTGAATAAGGCCTTCGGTGCATGAATGGGCTTATTAGATATGATTTTTCAAGCCAGATAACTTCTTTCGGTCTTGAAAAATTATATCTGATAAGTTGATGGGAGGACATATCACACGCCCCTCTTGTATCTATAAATAGGGGGTGGTGAAATGAGTCTGATAATTAAAAATTCCATCGAAGTACTATTCGAGTGTCTCTCTCTCCCTCCTTTATTTAAGACAAGACTTGTCTTGTTAAGACAAGGTCTTTTCTACTAGGACAAGGCTTTGTTTTAGGACATAAGCCTAAGGGTTCCTAGAGGAGGGTTGTCCTAAAACCAAGAGTGGTTTAGGAGAGTGTCTTTAGTGCCCTACAGTAGGACAGGGTGTCCTACAGTGGTCAATAGACCAAAGGCTGCCGAAAAGAGTTCCACTTCTCCAAGCAACTTGAAGAAGGAGTTATTCCTTGGTTTGAGTTTCATGTGGATCACCGTTGGAGGGCGAACGTTTGGACGCCTGGTGTAGAAGAAGGCTGAATCAGGGTTTTCTTCATCGCATTGGATATCAGCGGTTCAGGTTGGTGCCTAAACTCTAGTTTATATTATATATGCATGTTTGTATGTTTTAATTCCTAGTAAGGAGGTCTTGGGTTAAGGGTTTGGTAGTGGTTTCATAATAAATTTTTGAAATCCATGTTTCCGCCCTGGTCACCAAAACCCTTACATTTTGTGTGACAAATAATATGGGGCGTGAAAACCAAGGGGCGCTAAGTGTTTTTGGCATGAATGAAAGAAGAGAGGGAGGAGTCCTTCTCTTCTACTCCTCTTAAAAAACTAAACTAGATTAGATTAAACTCTATTGGTTTTGGCATGGAGAATTGGGAAGTTTTATCATGGATATTAAAAGAGAGAGAGTGGAGGCCGACCAAGATTATGATTATTGGCATGAAAACTTCTTTTTGGCCGTGAGCCTCTCCTTGGGCATCTTTTACCTAAGAGTCTCTCTCTTGGCGCCTAGTTTTCTTCTCCCTCTTATGTGATTTCTTCTTCCTTCTAAGAGATCCAGAGAGTTATTCTACAAAAGGAAAGAAGAGAGAAAAGGGTCCAAGGTCTTGCAGATCTAAGATTGCAAGACATAAGCTAGTTTAAGAAAAGTCGGTTTGGATGTGGATCGGCATGATTTTTAAAGCAGGTGATTTGCTGAAAGAGGAGAGGGCTGCAAGGATCTTGCAGTCTGGTGCTCTCTATAACTCGGTTATGAGAGCTTCGTGTGGATACCAGCAGAGGCTGGGTGATTGCGCGGCTCCGGTAGAATCCTGGTTTCAGAAGCGAATCGGCATGTTTTTTAGAGCAGGCCAGGAAAGTGATCCAGGTAAGTATTTTATGCTTAAAATAATTTTATTTTTAGATATGATATTTTTATTATATATTTTAGCATGTTAGGAATTTATGATAAATAAATTAGATTTATTTATGAATTGCATGATTAGATATAAATTAGTTTTTATATCTGCTTCCATTGTGACAGGATATTGATGCCTAATTGTTTGTAATTTACTGTTCCTAGGAGAACTCCAACACCTGGGGCATCCTGGGCTCAACCTACTTGATGCCACCATCTCCATAAGACATCTCCTCATTCAGTTCCCAACCCCTTGGGGGACCGGGAAAATGAGAGGGTCCTGCCAGCTAGTTCAGCACTACCTGCTAATTATCCTAGACCGTAAGGGGCCGATCAAAGCTTAGCCATCGATCAACCGAATCCGGTGGAATCGAAGCTGAAGGGCGGACCAGTTGAACCCTTGCAGTCCTTCTCTTTGGGAGAGGATCCCTTGAAGACTGTGCAGGTGGGAGCTCTGCTGCTTGAAGAAGAGAGATCCCATCTGCTTAGTTTCTTGTGGGCCAATATGGACATCTTCACCTGGATCGCCACAGACATGCCCGGGATCCCACCAGAATTGATCACCCACAGGCTGAATGTCAATCCCAACTATCGCCCGATCTAGTAGAAGAAGAGGAGTTTCTGTTGGGTTTCTAGTGTTTTGATGGCACAGTGGAACAATGGATTTCAAAAATTTCATTCTTGAAAACCCTAACAACTAGAAACCCTAAGCCCAAGATCCCCTATTTATTACAATCAACACGTCATTAAATTAGGGTTATGAAGAATACCTGGAATGCTAATTCCTTCTTCTTTCCACCATGCACACAAGCGCATGCCCCCCAATGGTGATCCACACAGGAGTCAAGCCTAGGAACCACTCCTAATCAAGTTGCTTGAGCCATTGGGACTTTTCTGAAGGCCTTTCTTCCTTTGGCAGCCTATCCTTCCTTGCCCAGGTCTTTGCCATCCAGTAAAGCACTCTGAGCCCTTTCCAAAACTCTTTTCACTTTTACTTTGACTTCCTAATTCACTTCCTAAATCCCTTGTCTTAAAATGAAGAACTTGTCTTAAAACAAGACCTAAATTCTAACAAGGGAGGAAGAGACAAGGAGAGTGTGGCAAAGTGTGAGTGTAAGAATGCAAGAAAGAAAGGATTTTGTGTTATCGGAACAAATACCGATGGCTATTTATAGAAGAGGGGGAGGTGCCAGATAAGCCTCATCATCAGCCTTTGATCTGTCCTAACACAGATCATATAAGACCCTTCACTAAGAAGGAGTCTTATCTTGAAGCACCATGTCCCTTCTTGTGCGAAGAGACAAGATTTTGGTCTCTTCGGTTCCTAGCCGAATTCTCCACATGCCACGTGTGATTTTTTGGTTGCAGGAAGGCCAAGGGACATGGCTTTTGAATGAGATGCATCGGTGATTTAAAAGGACTTAAAGTAGAAGGACTCTGCTTACTTGAATTAGCGCCAAAGTGAAGAAACGTGACTCTTCACTTTGCACCAACTTCCTTCCATTCCATCTTTCCTTTATTTGACCTGTCAAAGACCATGCAATATGGGTGTCATATGAAAGAGGACCAAAAATAGTTTATCACCTTACAAGTGATTAACAAGCAGAAGGACTCTTAGTCCTTCTGCGCCCTTTTAATTGCCGACCCCTTCATTTGGCGCCAAGAGTCCTTCCAACTTAGGACTCTAAAAATAATCAAGATAAATGCTGAATAAATCTAGATAAAACTAGATTAGTGCTACCCTGCACTGGACTAAACCCAATCCAAGATTCCCTCGAATTAGCTAGCCCATTAAGTAACCTTATAGACCTTATTCAATTGGGTTAGGAATTAGGTTAGCCTGCACATGCTAGTATGTAATCTAGCTAACCAATTAGAATCCCATGATCCTAATTGACTTCCTAGGCTAATTCCCTGATGTGTGTGACCCTTTGGATTCCAGATCTAGCTAGCTGTAGGTCTAGGTTTGAGCCAATTCGATCCAATCGAACCCGATTGACCTAATTAGGTCAAATTGAGCTGACCTAAGTTGCCAATTCGAACTAGTTTTTGAATTGACTCATGACTTCAATCCAATTGATTCATGAAAACCCATAATACATGGTTGATATCTAGCAATTTATCATGCCTATCCAGAAGATGAAGAATTTGATAGAAAGTACCAAAATACCCTTCAGTGAAAAGTTACCATGCAACTCAATCTTTCGATCTCCCTTTATCCCGAATAAGTGATGGGTATGGATAACTGTCGAATCCTAGCACTTAGTCATTTTGAATCTCAATTCAATAATGAAGACTCTGCTGATGACTGATTAGAAAACACTTCTAATCTCATCCTGCTTTGATCAAAGACTCCTTGATTCATCAATTGAAGAGATTACTTGGGATAACATTTTCTCTTACTAGGAACGATCGATTCCTTGTTGGTCCACTCACATCCTTTATATACCTTCCACCATATCCGAGAACACCCCATACATAACTCAATGCCATGAATGAGTATGAACCAAAACATGGCTTAGTGTGCATAAGGAACCATGGTGGTCTCAGGTCTAAAGATCACTTACATAACTACCACTATGAGAACTATCTCTTAATAAATAGAAAGACTTCCGTAAGATATTCTCAGTGCAAATCAGTTCAGTGAACTCATACCCTATTGAGCACCCTTATTCTTGTTTTAGTGTCTCTACGTGGCTATGAGACCGACCACCCTCTCCATCAAGTATACATAGGATAAGCTAGTCTTTCTGGAAGCATCGATCTCCGAATCGATGATCCAACAACTAAAAACATTTTACATTAGGGTTTATAAGAACTTAGGTCTCACCATTAGGATCTCCATCATAACCGTAAATCCTTTGCCCTAACCTAACGGATTCATCATTAAATAAGACACAACAATATGATTAAACAAAAATGCCTTTAATTAATATAATAATGTCATACAAGAGTTCGAAGATTACAAAAATTCTCTTACAAAGATTGGCTATTAGGGCACTTTTCTATCAATCTCCTGCTTGCACTAAAGCCAATCACCCTTGTATTTTATACCCATACAATCTAAGTGAAGATCAAATTGCTGCTGAGGTAGTGCTTTAGTGAGTGGGTCTACTATATTTTTCTTTGTATCAACTCGTTCGATAACAACATCTTGTCCTTGAACGAGGTGGAAGCATCTTAGGATGTGCTTGGGCTTATTATGAGACCTTGGTTCCTTAACTTGCATAACAACTCCACCGGTTGTTCTATAGTAGGAACCACACCCAATTTCGTGATGAATCTATTCATTCAAATAGCTTCCTTCATGGCTTCACTTGCAGTTATGTATTCTGCCTTAGTGACTGAGTCAGCTATGGTAGGCTACTTTAAACTCTTCCAACTCACTGAACCACCATATAGGGTGAATATGTACCCTAATATGAATTTGCTGTCATCTGGACCTGATTGAAAACTAGAATCCATATATCCTTCTAGTTTTAATTCAGATCCACCATATATGAGAAAAATATTCTTAGTCCTTTTCAAGTACTTAAGACAAAACCCTCTAGCTATGTCATATAGACTTCTTCCTCAAGATTTTCATTAAGGAAAGCAGTCTTTACGTCTATCTACCAGATTTCATAATCATGGTATGTTGCTATAGCAAGCAATATCCGAATGGACTTGAGCATGGCTACGGGTGAAAAGGTTTTATCATAGTCAACACCATGTTTTTATCTAAAACCTTTTGCCACCAGCCTGGCCTTATAGGTCTCTACTTGACCATCTGCTCCTATCTTCTTCTTGAAGACCCATTTACATCCTATTAGGTTAACTCCTTCAGGTGGACTACCAAGGTCCAAACCTGATTGGAATACATGGAGTCTATTTCAAACTTCATGACACTTAGCTATTTGTTAGAGTCTTTACTCTCAACAGCTTCCGTATAGGTCACAGGATCATCATCCTAAATAATACTGGCCTCATTGTCATTCTCGATGACAAAACCATATATGAGAGGTGCTTCTCTCACCCTCTCTGACTTTCAGAGAGGAGGTGTGTTGTGGCTATTCCTGATCAACAAGAACTTCTGGTTGAGGAATTTCATTCAAAGACTCTTCAGGAATTGGTTGTTGGTTTCGAACTTCACTTAGTTCAAGTGTTGTTTCACTACTTCTTTCTTGGATAAATTCTTGCTCCAAGAATGTAGCATGTCTACTGACAATTATCTTTTATTTAGTAGTATGATAAAAGAGGTATCCAATACCCTCTTTAGGATAACCAATGAACCTGCATTTGTCAGTCCTAGCACTTAGCTTATATCCAAAATTATTCTTGACATAAGCTAGCAACCCCAAATCTTCAAGTATTTAAGATTTGGTCTTTGGCTATTCCATAACTCAAATGGAGTGCTAGTCACTAACTTTGGTGGTACTTTGTTCAAAATATAAGCAGCAGTTTTCAGGGCATATCCCCAAAAGGAAATAGAAAGATTTGTGAAGTTTATCATGGACCTCACCATGTCTAATAAGGTATGATTTCTCCTTTCTGCCACACCATTTAATTGGGGTGTATAAGGAGTCCATTTAGAGATTATGCCTTTGTCCTAAAGATGGTTTAGAAACTCACTAGACAAGTATTATCATCCTCGATCAGAACGAAGAATTTTAATACTATATCCAGTTTGTTTCTCAACCATGTTTTGATAATCTTTAAATTTATCAAACGCTTCGGACTTGTGTTTCATTAGATACTCATGACCAAGCCTAGATAAGCATTGATAAACATGATGAAATAAGAATATCCACCTCTAGCCTGAGATGTCATAGGTTCATACACATCAGTATGTATAAGACCTAATAACTTAGTTGCCCTATCTCCATGCCCAGTGAATGGAGACTTGGTCATTTTTTCTTTGAGGCAAGACTCACAAGTTCCTAATGACTGAAAATTATAAGGGTCAAAGTAATTATCTTTGACCAACTTATTTATCCTTGACTCACTTATATGACCTAACCGGCAATGCTAGAGAAATGTGACATTGATGTTATCTCTCTTTCTCTTCTTGTTATCAAGAAGTAATATTTCACCATTGAGTTCTAAAGTTAGAAGACCATTAATAACATAACCATGTCCAAATATTTTATTACCATGAAGAATAGAGCAGCCACAACTCCTTATACTTATTTCATATCCTTGTTGTAATAATAAGGGTATTGAAATAATGTTTCTTACAATATTTAGGACATAGTAACAATCTTTTAACTTTAGTACATTACCCGAAGGTAATAATAGAAGATAGGTGCCCACAGCTTCAGCGTTCATGGCTTTGCCACTTGCGCCATATACCACAAAGTCACCTTTCTTCAAGCTTTTAATTTTGTGGAGTCCTTCTAGATGCCCCTCTGGCATCTTGCTTCACACTTGCAAGATATGACTTGCAATTTTTCTTCCAATGCCCATGCATGCCACAGTGGAAACAGGCTCCATCATTACCAGCCTTCTTCACCTTCGTTTTCTAGATGCACTTCTTAGGGTTGAATTTCCTTTTCAGATCATTTTTCATTGCATGTTTCTTCTTCCCATTAATGAGAAGAAGATGAGCCTTATCTCCTTTAGAATTACTCTCTGATGTCTTAAGCATATTCAGCAATTCAGGCAAAAGAATATTCAATTTGTTTATATGATAATTTAGAACAAACTAAGAGAAGGAATCTGGGAGTGACTGCAAGATCAAGTCCTGGTTAAGTTCACTATACATTACAAACCCAAATTAACCTAATCAGGTGATTAAGTGAATCATTTTTAAAACATGGGTTTGCACTAATGAACACTCACTCATTTGTGCATGGAACAACAGCTTCGATATCTCGTATCGAGCAGCCCTACTTTGCTCTCCATAATGCTCCTTTAGATTAAGCAATATGGACTGAGGTTCCATCCCTTCATGTTGCCTTTGAAGCTCATTGCTCATTGAGGCTAACATGATGCACCTAACAGCTATGCTGTCATTTTGCCATATTTTGTGTGTGGCTATTTTCTCTTCGGAATCATCCTCTCTGGTTAGCTCTTGATCCAGAAAATCAAGAATGTAAGAAAGCTTTTCCTGAGTCAATACTATCCTCAGGTTCCTCAACCAATCCACATAATTGGAACCGATCAACTTGTTGACATCTAAGATGCCCCACAATGACAAACTTGAAGCCATAACAAATCCTACATTTAATTTTAGAATAATATAAGTAGACCACTTAAGATGACATTCATAACTAGATGAGGACATTTTATCCAATTATATCTCCCACTATTTTATTCGAATACTATAACCCTCACCTATGGTAAGCGAGAAACCTTTCCAGGTTATTTTAGTAGGGTTGAGATCCTAATTCCTCACGAGTGCCTTGTGTTACACAACAAACACTCATGAGTTCAAAGGTAGGACTTCCTTTCCAATTGCAACCCATGAAATTCTCAACAAATGAATTGCCTCTAAGACACTTATAGTCTTGTGTTACACAACAAACTATAATGTCTTGGTTTAGTCAGATCCTTCATTTCTATATAGCTATGATCGAATAATGTTGCTCTTGTGTTACACAACAAAGCAACAATATCACTCATGATATAAAGCACTAAGTGCACCAAGACAAATTTTTATATCAAAAACCTATAGCAGACCTTGTGTTACACAACAAACCTACTATAGTTTTTTATATTAATTTGGCTTAGCATGAAGGAAGGCAAATTATAGTGTGCTCAATCAATTAGCATTCCCAGTTTAAGGTCTAGATATGACCAAATTGGCCAGGTGAGTGGAAGGGGTGAGGGGGTCCCGCTGTTGCTTTCCTTAGACACTAATTGAATTGGCCAGGTCTGACAACGTAACCAATTAAAAATCTCATTCCCTTTACCTTCCCAGAATCACTTGCCTAGACACCAATTGGCTGATCAAATCCTAATCGGTTTTCATCATGATTAACTTTACAACACAAATAAATATGATTTTAATGAGGGCTTTTAGTGATCTCAAAACACATCCTAAGACTTAATCATGTCAACCTAACATTCATGACATCATAAAACCTAACATTCATGACATCATCATGTAATTTGAACCGTACACATATGAAATGATATTCATTCCATCATTCGAGCATATTAACCCTAATATGCATACCATAGCATGATTATAACAATACTCCATTCACCTCACTTGTTCATGGGATATGGCCACAGCAGCACCCCTACATGCCATAGGAGACCCCATTGAATGGGAAGAGAGGGCCTTTAAATCTTACTTGGCTCCTATGACCGAACGGCCATGGTGACTAACCCAATCCAAAGAAGTTACTAGGATAACACATATTACTAATATGCATTTGAATTAATCATGTATAGAATCATATAATCATTTGATAACATGCATTATACAAGATAGTATTTATTATCGTACATAAATTAAGGTTAAGTATAACAACCCCTAACCAGTGGCAAGCATCATACTATGATTACCATACTTAATCATGCAATATTTTATTGAACCCTAATTATTTGCATGCATCAAAATATATGATCAAGTTAACTATCACATAAGCATTCGATCATTCATTTGACCATTAATTGAATGAAATAAGGGGGGGCTCTGATACCACTGTTGGGTTTCTAGGATTTCAATGGCACAACGGAATAATGGATTTCAAAAATTTCATTCTTGAAAATCCTAACAACTAGAAACCCTAAGCCTAAGATCCCTTATTCGTTACAATCAACAAGTCATTAAATTAGGATTATGAAGAATACTTGGAATGCTAATTCCATCTTCTTTTCACTAGGCATACTAGTGCATTCCCTCCAATAGTGATCCACATAGGAGTCAAGCCTAGGAACCACTCCTAAGCAGGTTGCTTAAGCCACTGGGACTCTTTTGAAGGCCTTTTGACCTTTGGTAGCCTCTCTTCCTTACCCAGGTCTGTGCCCTCTAGTAGAGCACTCTGAGCCCTTTCCAAAACTCTTTTTACTTTCACTTTCACTTCCAAATTTACTTCCTAAAATCCTTGTCTTAAAATGAAGAACTTGTCTTAAAACAAGACCTAAATTCTAACAAGGGAGGAAGACACAAGGAGAGTGTGGCAGAGTGTGAGTGTAAGAATGCAGGAAAAAAAGGATTTTGTGTTATCGATCAGAACAAATACCAATGGCTATTTATAAGAGAGGGGCAAGCACCAGATAAGCCTTATCATTAGCCTTTGGTCTGTCCAAACACAGAACATATAAGACCCTTCACTAAGGAGTCTTATCTTGAAGCACCATGTCCCTTCTTGCACCAAGAGATAAGAATTTTGTCTCTTCAGTTCCTAGCCTAATTCTCCACAAGCCACATGTGATTTTTTGGTTGCAGGAAAGCCAAGGGATGTGGATTTTGAATGAAAAGCATCGGTGATTTAAAGGGACTTAAAGCAGAAGGACTTTGCTTACTTGAATTAGTGCCAAAGTTTAGAGACACGACTCTTCACTTTGCGCCAACATCCTTCCATGCCATCTTTCCTCTATTTGACCTGTCAAAGACCATGCAATATGGGTGTCATATGAAAGAGGACAAAAAAAAGTTTATCACCTTATAAGTGATTAACAAGCAAAAGGACTCTTGATCCTTCTACGCCCCTTTAATTGCTGACCCCTTCATTTGGCACCAAGAGTTCTTCCAACTTAGGACTCTCAAAATAATCAAGATAAAGGAAAAATAAATCTAGAAAAAACTAGATTAGTGCTGTCTCACATTGGACTAAACACGATCCTAGATTCCCTTAAATTGGCTAGCCCATTAAGCAAACTTATAGACCCAATTCAATTGGGTTAGGAACTAGGTTAGCCTACACATGCTAGTGTGTAATCTTGCTAACCAATTAGGATCCCATGACCCTAATTGACATCCTAGGCCAACTCCCTAATATGTGTGATCCTTTGGGTTCCATATCTAGCTAGCAGTACATCTAGGTCTAAACCAATTCGATCCAATCAAACCCGATTGACCTAATTAGGTTAAATTGAGCTGACCTAAGTTGCCAATTCGAACTAGTTTCGAATTGACTCGTGAATTCAATCCAATTGATTCATGAAAATCCACAATACATGATTGATGTCTAGCAACATGTTATGCCTACCCAAAAGATGAGAAATTTGGTGGAAAGTATCAAAATACCCTTTAGTTGAAAGTTAACATGCAATTCAATCTTTTGATCTCTCTTTATCCCGAATAAGTGATGGGTATAGATAATTGTCAAACCCTAGCACTTAGTCATTTCGAATCTCAATTCTATAATGAAAACTTTATTGATGACTGATTAGAAAACACTTCTAGTCTCATCTTGCTTTGATCAAAGACTCCTTGAGTCATCAATCAAAGCGATTACTTAGGATAACATTTCCTCTTACTAGGAATGATCGATTCCTTGTTGGTCCACTCACATCCTTCATAGACCTTCCACCATATCCAAGAACACCCCGTATATGACTCAATGCCATGAATGAGTATGAACCAAAACATGGTTTAGTGTGTATAAAGAACCATGGTGACCTCAGGTCTAAGGATCACTTGCATAACTCCCACTATGAAAACTATTTCTTGACAAGTAGTAAGACTTCCATAAGTTATTATCAGTGTGGATCAGTTCAGTGAACTCATATCCTAATGAGCACCTTTATCCTTGTATTAGTGTCTCTACACAAGTGACTGTTAGACCAACCACTCTCTCCATTAAGCATACATAGGATAAGCTAGTCTTTCCAGAAGCATTGATCCCCAAATCGATGATCCAACAACTAGGAACATTTTAGATTAGGATTTATAGAAACTTAGATCTCACCGTTATGATCTCCATCATAACCCTAAATCCTTTGCCCTAACCTATGGGATTAATCACAATCTTTAAATAAGACACAGTAGTATAATTAAACAAAAATGCCTTTAATTAATATAATAATGTCATACAATAGTTGAAAGATTATAAAAACACCCTTACAAAGATTGGTTTTTAGGACACTTTTCTTTTTGTTTCACCCTGGAGTGGTAGAAGGCATTTGACGATGAAGTCGAGAAGCTCCTTGCAGCAGGCTTCTTTTGTGAGGTATGGTATCTTGACTGGCTTACTAATGTGGTGATGGTCAGGAAAGCATCTAGAAAGTGGAGAATCTTTGTAGACTACATCGACCACAATCGGGCATGCCTGAAGGATAGTTTTCTACTCTCCAAGATCGACCAGCTAATGGATGCAACCTTGGGCCACAAGCACCTTAGCTTCATGGATGTGTTCTCCGGATACAATCAAATCTGCATGCATCCAGAGGATGAATATCATACAGTAATTGTGACTGACAGAGGTACGTAATGCTACTAGATGATGCCATTTGGTCTCAAGAATGTAGGGGCCACGTACCAGCACCTAGTCAGCAAGGTCTTCAAGGACCATATCGGTGGCAACATGCAAGTTTACATAGATGACATTCTTGTCATGAACGGCCCGGAGTCAGACCATGTTGCCTACTTGGCAGAGGCTTTCGACAACCTCCACCTCTACCAGATGAAGTTGAACACCGCTAAATGCATATTTGGTGTCATGATGAGAAAGTTCTTAGGGTTAATGGTCACCTAGATGCCAATCCTGAGAAGATCCAGGCGATCACTGATATGAGACACCCTGTCTCCAAGAAGGAAGTTCAGTGCTTGACCAGATGCATCATGGCATTGAGCCATTTCATCTCGCATTCCATCAAGCACTGTCAATCGTTCTTCAAGGTGCTATGCAAGATACATGGCTTCACCTAGATAGAAGAGTGTCGAGAGGCATTCGAGGGGCTGAAGAAGCTCCTCGCCTCCCCACCACTACTATCCATGCCAGAGCCGGAGGAAGAGCTCCTCTTATACCTAGCGATCTCACCTAAAGCGGTCAGCTCAGTCCTGGTTCGCACCGATAAGGATGGATCCTAGCGGCCAGTCTACTACACTAGCAAGCTACTATGTGATGTGGAAACCAAGTACACCCGATCTAAAAAGATTATTTTTGTGCTAATTGTATCTGCACAGCATCTCAGGCCCTACTTCCAAGTGCACCCGATAGCTATCCTCACTAATTAGCCTATAAGGACCATCTTGAGCTGCCCCAATACTTCAGGGTACCTGGCTAAGTGGGCAATAAAACTCAACGAGTTCGACATCACTTACCACCCATGGTTGGTGCAGAAGGTGCAAGTCCTTGCTTACTTCCTGGAAGAATGAACCTAGGCAGAAGAGGAACCAGAGGAAGTGGACCAGCAAGCCAAACTCGAGATAGACATAGCATCGGGGGTGGTTACATAGATCCTCCATGTCAACGGCGTGTCCAACACTGGAGGGAGTGGAGCTAGCCTCATTCTTGTCAATCCTAATAGGGTTGTTGTAGATTATGCACTATGCTTCCTCTTCAAGCCATCCAACAACCAGGCTGAGTACTAGGCGCTCATAGTGGAATTGGGGGTATCTCGTAAGCTGGGCATGAAATGCTTGAAGGTCTTCACAGATTCATAGCTCATGGTTAGCCAGGTCTCCGCGAGTATGAAGCCCGAGATCTTATGATGGCGAATGTTGACTCTGTCTTGATTTTGATGATTGATAAAATGTTTAAGTATATATGAGTACTAATTATATTTTAAGTGTATTTTTCATATCATAGTACTCAACTATGTTGGATGAAGAAATGCTTGTATTTCAGTTGAAAAAGTTCTTAAATTAATGGAAAATCAAGTATATGGATTTTGGAATTAATATGGAAGAACTTGAAGAGGTTAAAGTTTCAATTTGAAGATATTTCAGCAATGGCACAGGCAAGTATCGACACCTGGAAATGAAGTGCTGATACCTGAGGATCAAGTGTCGACACTTGAAGAGTGAAGTGTTGACTCAAGGCCTGAGACAAACAGAAAACTTCAAAAATCACTTTCAGTCAAGTGTCGACACCTGGAGCAAAAGTGTCGATACTTGGAAGTGAAGTGTCGATACCTGAAAAATGAAGTGTTGACACTTGAAACAGAAGTGTCGACACCTGGAGGTGAAGTGTCGACACTTGAACAGTAACTGCTAGTTTTCTAGGCTGCAGAACTTCTCCAACTTGGCTCCAATGGCTATATTTTCCTCCCTAATAGCTATAAACGGTCATTTAAGTTTTGGAAGGCTATATAAACATCAAGAATCAAATGGGGAAGCAATCCTTTGGTGAGTTTCTTGAATATTCTTAAAGGATTGAAGAGTTGAGTGATTCAAAGCTTTCAAGCTTCTAAGTTTTAAAGAGAGTATTCAAAGTCTGCATCTACAAGCATCAATCAAAGGCTTCATCAACTTGAAGACAAGATCTTCATCAACAATCAAGAGCTTCAAAGAGATATTTACTTTATTTAAGAAAGCTTTTATTATATTCATTTATACTTGCTCTTACATTGTTTACTTGAGGTTTTTGGTGAACCTTGAAAAACCAAAGAGATTTTTGGTAAGCCTTTGAAAACCAATGTGGTTGTTGGTGAGCTTTGAAACCAACTAGGGTTTTACTTGTGAGCCCAAAGTCAAAACAAGTTGTTTAGGTTCTTGGTTATCCCGTAAAACCAAGGGTGGTTGTTGGTGAGCCTTGAAACCAACTAGGATTTGACTTGTGAGCTCGAAGCCAAAACAAGTTGTAAAGGTTGTTGGTGAGCCTAGGTTCAAAACCAAACTTTGTAAAATTCTCAAGGGATTCTTGGGGTGTGGATGTAGGTGCTTTGTTGGCACCGAACCATTATAAACCTTTGTGTTTGTGTGATTGTTCTTCTTGTACTTTTATTTCTTTATTTCCACTGCATTTATTTGAAATACACAAGCACTTGAATTGCATTAGCACATACTTACTTTAGTTTATATTTTAAATAGTACAAAAGTTTTATAAAACCCAATTCACCCCCCCTCTTGGGTTACCTACCTCAGCCTACAATTGGTATCAGAGCGGGTGCTCTGTTTGAAAACCTAACGATTTTGAGCTAAAGTTATGGTAACCCTTATAGGTATTAGTGTTAGACCACCATTTTTCAATGGCACAAATTATACATTTTGGATAACTCGCATGCGCATCCATATTCAATCTATTAGTTATCATCTTTGAAAAATTATTGTTAGTGGTCCTCATATTCCTTCCATTTTGGTTAATGGCATTTTCATTCCAAAGCTCGAAGAGGATTGGAATGAATATGACATTAAACAAACTGAAATCAATGTTAAAGAATGAACTTGCTTTATTGTGCATTGGACTTAAATGAATTTAATAGAATCTCATCATGCACATCGGCGAAGGAAATATGGGACACACTTGAAGTTACTCATGAGGGTACTCTTCAAGTGAAGAATTCTAAAATTAATTTGCTTGTACATTTTTTTGAAATTTTTGAAATGATGCACTATGAATCTATTTCTGATATGTATACTAGATTTATGACTATTATTAATGAATTAAAAAATCTTGGCAAAATCTATACTAATGCTGATTTAGTGAACAAAATTCTTAGATCCTTGCCAAAATCATGGGATCCAAAGGTGACGGTGATCCAAGAAGCTAAAGATGTAGAAACCTTACCTTTGGAGGAGCTTTTCGGTTCACTCATGACCAATGAGTTGAACTTATGGCAAAGGATAGTGGAAGCTGATACAGAAAAGAAGATAATGGCTTTCAAAGCCAAAAAGAAATTCAAGGTAATGATGGCAACTTGGAGCGATAGCGAAGATTCAAGTACGGATGATGAAGTTACCCATCTTTGCTTCATGGCAAATGAAGAAAAGGATCCAAGAAAGTTTGGGTACCAAAAATGTCCACTTAATTTGTTTTGCAGGAATGTCTTGCAACCCAACATGAAGAAAGTAAGTTCTTGAAAGAGGTTGTACAAGACAATTTAAAGAAGTGGACAAGCTACATTTTGAACTACATGATAAAAGGAAGGACTTTGTATATTGGTAAATTCTAAACATCTCCTTCCATAATTAAAAATATAGATTAATTTTTATTGAATCAATTACTTTGGAAAATTGTTTTAAATAGTTAATTAGAATCAAGTTTGGACTTATCATCATTGGCTATGATCATGAACTTTTTGGTGTAAATGGATTTCATACTCTCATGATTTCAACTTATGATTATTAGACTTTCAATTGATTTTGATTAATAGAGTTTTTGAATTATTTCAAGTGAAATATTATGATTTATGTGCTTTTATTGTTGGCATCTATGCTTAAGTTAGAATTAATTTGAATCAAGTATAGAACTGGTAGTTAAGGGTTACATTTAAAAAGAAGGTATGCATATTGACAAACCCTTGCTCTAGTAGCTAGACTTGATATCATATTACTTCTAGCATTTATATGGATATCAAATCATTTTAATGAATTTGAAATCATGCTAAAAACTTTTAAGTTGCATAAATGCTTTGTATTTTGAAAATCATGAATATCTTGAAAATTTCAAATCCTTGGTTTCAGACTTAGAATTTATGTTCCATCTAAAATTGTCTGAAATTTTGATGCATGTGCTTTCATTGTTTTATTCCTCAAATGAAAGCATATTTTTAAGTGGGAATAACATTTAGGGGGAGCATCCAAATATTTGTTATCATATATGATGCTTTGAATGTTTTGCTTGATATCATGCTGTACTTATATTGCTTTGATACTCCTTCTCCTTGTTTTCAAATCTAATTTTTTAAGGGGAGTTACATTTAAATGGTATCATATTTCAATTGGTATCATGTTCAATTTGTATCATATTCAATTGATATCATAATTATTTGATTTCATGCATTGATTTTGATGACCTACTTGCTATTCTTTCTGCCTTCATTCCCATTTTGTATTACCTTTCACCCTTTTTCATGATGTCAAAAAGGGGGAGAAAAATGTTAAGTATGAAAAGGGGAAGATTGGATAAACATGAAACATATTTTGAGAAATGAAAGAAAGTGCAAAAGGGGGAGAAGAATGTAAAATGTTTTTATCTAAAGGGAATAATTAGTAAGAAGAAGAAATTTTAAAAATTTGAAAAGAAGAAATTTTTAAAAATTTAAAAATTTTGCATAGTTTGAAAAATATTTTTGAAGATTTTTTTTTAGATCATATTTTAAGGGGGAGCTTGGTGCTTATTGTTTTGAGCTTACATGTTTATCTTATTGTTAATCGTTTTAAGCTTATCCTTTTCATATACTTAAAGGTTTTGTCATCATCAAAAAGTGGAAGATTGTTGACTCTATCTTGATTTTGATGATTGACAAAATGTTTAAGTATATATGAGTACTAATTATATTTTAAGTATATTTTTCAGATCTTAGTACTCAACCATGTTGGATGAAGAAATGCTTGTATTTCAGTTGAAAAAGTCCTTAAATTAATGGAAAATCAAGTATATGGACTTTGGAATTAATATGGAAGAACTTGAAGAGGTTAAAGTTTCAATTTGAAGATGTTCTAGCAATGCACAGGCAAGTGTCGACACCTGGAAATGAAGTGTCGACACCTAAGGATCAAGTATCGACAGTTGAAGAGTGAAGTGTCGACTCAATGTCTAAGACAAATAGAAAATTTTAGAAAGCACTTTCAGTCAAGTGTCGACACCTGGAGCTGAAGTATCAATACATGGAAGTGAAGTGTCGACGCCTTGAAACTGAAGTGTCGACACTTGAAACTGAAGTGTCGACACCTGGAGGTGAAGTGTCAACACTTGAACAGTAACGGCTAGTTTTCTGGGCTACAGAACTTCTCCAACTTGGCTCCAACGGCTATATTTTTCTCCCTAACGGTTATAAACGATCATTTAAGTGTTGGGAGGCTATATAAACATTAAGAATCAAATGGAAAAGCAATCCTTTGGTGAGTTTCTTGAATATTCTTAAAGGATTCAAGAGTTGAGTGATTCAAAGCCTTCAAGCTTTCAAGTTTTAAAGAGAGCATTCAAAGTCTACATCTACAAGCATCAATCAAAGGCTTCATCAACTTGAAGACAAGATCTTCATCAACAATCAAGGGCTTCAAAGAGATATTTGCTTTATTTTAGAAAGCTTTTATTATATTCATTTATACTTGCTCTTACATTGTTTACTTGTGATTTTTGGTGAACCTTGGAAAACCAAAAAGGTTTTTGGTAAGCCTTTGAAAACCAAAATGGTTGTTGGTGAGCCTTGAAACCAACTAGGATTTTACTTGTGAGCTCGAAGCCAAAACAAGTTGTTTAGGTTCTTGGTTATCCCGTAAAACCAAGGGTGGTTGTTGGTGAGCCATGAAACTAACTAGGGTTTGACTTGTAAGCCCGAAGCCAAAACAAGTTGTAAAGGTTGTTGGTGAGCCTAGGTTACAAAACCAAACTTAGTAGAATTCCCAAGGGATTCTTGGAGAGTGGATGTAGGTGCTTGGTTGGCACTGAACCACTATAAACCTTTGTGTTTGTGTGATTATTCTTCTTGTGCTTTTATTTCTTTATTTTCGCTGCATTTATTTGAAATACATAAGCACTTGAATTGCATTAGCACATACTTGCTTTAATTTATATTTTAAATAGTATAAAAGTTTTATAAAACCCAATTCACCCCCCTCTTGGGTTGCCTACCTGAGCCTACAAGGAAAACTATCTAGACAAGGTGCGCTCGTATATAGTGAACCTCTATCACATCAGCATCTCCCATATCCCTTGGGTGGAGAATGCCCAAGCCAACATCCTCTCCAGATTGGCAACCCTGCCAGACTCGTTATTGGGGTATATCTTCATCGAGTACCTGGAGACCCCCAGCTTTGAGTTTACAATGGAGGTCCAATAAGTTTTTGTCGAAGCTAGCTAGATGGACCCCTATATCAAATACATCACCATCGGCACCCTACCTGAAGATCGCAAGGAAGCTGACCTTCTTAAGAAAAAGGCTACACAATATGTGATGATGGATGGGCTGCTCTATCGGAGGTCTTATTCCTAACCCCAATTAAAGTGCTTGAAGCCCTAAAAAGCTACCTACATGCTCCAAGAAATACACGAAGGAATCTGCAACAATCATATAGGGGGCAGGACCTTGGCATACAAGGCACTCCGACAAGAATACTTCTGGGAGACCATGCATGATGACACTATAAATTTTGTAAAGAAGTGTGACCATTGTCAGCATCATGCCCATATTCAATGGTAGCTAGTGGCCCCACTCTCTTAGCTATCAGTCCCGTGGCCATTCGCCCAATGGGGAATGGACATCCTAGGTCCCTTTCCTTTCACATCTCGCCAATGAAGATTTTTAATTGCGGCCATCGACTACTTCACCAAGTGGGTCGAGGTCGAACCCCTAGCATAGATCACTGAGGCCAAGGTCAGATCCTTCTTCTGGAAGTCTATCATCTACCAATTCAAACTCCCGCACTCAGTCATCACTGACAATGGATGACAGTTTGACTATCAGGTTTTCTAGGAGTTCTGTGCTAACCTCAACATCCGCCATCACTTCACTTTTGTTGCTCACCCTCAGACCAACAGGGAGGTCGAGGTGACCAATCAGACTATCTAGTAAGGGCTCCGTACAAGGCTAGATGAAGCTAAGAGTTGATGGGCTGAAGAACTCCTCAGTGTGTTATGAGCTTATCACGGCCACCGGCGAGATATCCTTCAACCTTGTCTTCGGTGCTGAAGCTGTAATTCTGGTGGAGCTTGGTCTACCAGCGCTACGGGTAGAGCAATATGATGAAGTTGAGAATCCAGCCTATCTCCTCCTCAACCTAGACCTCTTGGATGAGACAAGAGACAAAGCTCGATTTCGGATGGCAGCCTATCAGTAGAGAGTCGTGTGCTACTACAACTCTCGAATGAGGCTCAAGGCCTTCTGCCCAAGCAACCTGGTCCTCAAGCAAGCGAAGGTGTCCTAATCAGGAAAGTGCGGCAAACTCTCCCCGATCTGGGAAGGCCCCTAAAAGGTGGTCGATGCTCTGCTAGGCAAAGCGTATTATCTCACCGAGCTTGACTAATGGGGACATTGGTGTGGACACCAGGGCCAAAATAAAATCGATAGGTCAATCCCATATTCCTGTGGATAACTTGTGAATAAAGCCCTAAGCCCAAACCCCAGATCACTTGTAAATAGTTATCTTAAATTTTGTTATTTTAGCTTAGTTGGGTTTAGCCCTAAACCCCAAAATTGAGTCATTTATAAAAATCCTTGGAGCCAAAATTGAGTATATAAAAAAACCCCAATTTCAATTGGATCATAATTCTGTTATAATAATCTAGTATTATTTAGCCCTTTTTACCAACTTTAATTAGGATTTTGTGTTTGCAAGTCTAATTAAGTATGGTATGGTTTAGTTATGAGTTAGTATGCCTTTTGATCAAATTAGGTTCCAATTGATCAAGTTGGGCTTGAAGTTAGTTACAATTGAGTCCTTATAATTAGCTAGTTGGTTTCAATTAGTTGGTTGAGTCATGTGATTAGTTATTTTAGTTGAGTCCTGTGATACAAGAGAGGACCCAAGTCAAGACCTATGTGACTCCATGTGCCAACCAAACACATCATGTGCCAACTACCTCTTGGCTCCACACCATCACATGGGATCTATTTGGAGCTCCAATTAAGAATTACAACTTAATTTCAAGACATCCAGACATCTGGACATCCAGACATCCAGACACCCAGACATTCAAATATCAAGACATCCAGACATCCATATGTTAAGACATCCAGCAATTAAGACCTCATCCTATCTTATCCAAGGAGGGCACCTCATTTAAACTCCAAGATGCTGATGGTTGTAAGATGAGTAAATGAGAAGGAGTCCAAGCCTTGATTAGCACCAAGAAGGAATTTTGGTCACCCATCCTTCTCTTTTTTTTTTGTCTCCAAATCCAAGAGGAGTCGGCCAAGCCCATCACAAAAAAACTCCATTTCAAGGGGACACCTATCATGATGATTTTCAAATATGAGTCCCATTCCAAATTCAAAGATAGGATGGGAGTTATCTTCATCAACTTTTCAAAGGCAAGATAACAAGGAGGAGATGAGATACCATGTTTGTCATCCAATTCAAGATTAAGTGGAGATCATGAATTCTTCATTTTGACACCCATTCAAAACTTGTCACCAATTTAAGAAGAGTAAACAGAAAGGGGTCTTCATTCTTGTCGCCAAAATGGATGGAGCTTTTTTGTTATCGCCCAACCTAATGAAGTGTATTCCATGTTGTCACCCACTTTGGATGAAGGCCAATGAAGGATCAATGCTCAAGAGTCATGACACCAGAAGAAGGGATTTAAGGTGTTGCTGCCCAAGAAGAATTAACTCTACTCTTTGTAACCCATACAACTCATGTTGGTGGTCTATAAATATCACCATTAATCCCTCTTATAAATTCAATTATTATTGATGAATTAAAGTTGACATTCTGTCAATTCATTTACTGTGTGCATAACGAGGTGTGAGGCCCTATTTCTTTGTTCTTCGGAGCATCATGGGATGTGAGGCCCTAGTTATCCTACATCTATCCCACCATCAGAAACCCAGTCATCTACAAGCTTCTTCCTCCCTTTTCCTTTCCTTTGTTTCCATTGAAATTCCTTCTTCCTTCCATGTTTTCTTTTGATAGTTTAACTAATTGTAGGTGATCAAGATCGAAGTGATGGTTATCTTTGCCTTGGAACCAGTTGTGCTGAAGATCGGAGCCTAAAGATCGAAATCTGGAAGTGAAGCGTAAGATCCTAAAGTGTCCAGTCAGATCCACAACAAAATGGAAAGTCATCTTCAATGGTAAAGTATAAATATCCCCTAACTCTTTATTCTCTAATCCATTGAGAGGTAAAACCCTAGTTTGAGGTGATTTCTTAATCACTAGATCCTTCTTTCCTAACTAGTTTTGTTAGTTCGATATTGCGGACAAAAACTAGCTGGCTAGTCTTGTTTATGTAATTGCTTTGAGTCTTTATTCTAAAATCTAGAAAAAGATAATTTTTGATTAATCTCCGAAATTAGATTTAAAATCAATAATTTATTTTGCATATTGTTCCACATCATCTTTGGTATTAGCGCATGTTAAACTAAGGTTTAATCACTCTTGTGCTGAAATTTCTGCATACCTAGTTAGGCTAAAATTAAACTACATAAAAACCATCTTAAAAAGATACAAAAAAATTATTAATTAATTTTTATTAATCCTCCATTAGTCTATTACTAATCTCAAAAAAAATCAGAAAAAAAAAACTTATTGCTTAGTTTTTCTGGTGGAAGGAAATCACGCCTCCTGAGCGGGTATACGCAAGTATATTGTCATGACCCACGGGAGTAATGAGCTATGGCTAGACATGAAATCCCGAGATCGAAAATCTAAAATTAATTAGATCTAAAATTAAATTGGAAAAAAAATTAATTTATTTTTTGCTATTTTATTATTTTAGCTTTATTGCATATTAGGGTTTCATATCGTGTGATTGCATCATACTTAACCTAATCTTAAGGGCACTTGACAATCTCAGATCAAGGCAGGATTTCATCACCTATCCTGGGCCCACAACAACCACCTTTTGCATTGAACCTAACCCTAATTAAAATCAATTAGAAACCTAAAGTAGTTTTAGGGACACTAACAAGGTCGGGTTCCAAGTATTGTATGAAGCTAGTGAACCCAATACTTTGATTATCACTTGAATCTGGTGTCTAAGGCTAGGGGTCCAGAGGCAAACACCCTAAGTGGACTTGTGGTTTTTAATTAGGACCCTGTGACAAGCAGGGGGAGCCTCCCACGACCCCACCTCTTACCTAGCTAGTGGATAGGATAATTATTGAATTGGTTGTAAATTGAGCTAACCCATTCTACTTGAGCTCTTGGTCTAGGAGACCCTAGTTCGAGTTTTATGTGTGTGCATTACATATCTATTAGATCAGGAACACCCTATCAGCATACTTAAACCCAACCCAATCCTACCATGGATCCTAATATTGAGACTTTGTTAAGATCCATAACGGAGGAAGTTAGGCAACTCAGTACTAGGTTTAACCAAATAGGATACCGTAGAGGAACCCTAATGAGAACCCCTGTGACCCGTACTATGCCTAAACTTGAGACCCCACACCCTGACCCATTCCTAGAACCCAACCTTAGGATATCCCCTCGCCATGATCCAATCTGGGATTTTTGTTCAAAGAGACCTAATTATGATTTCATAGACCAAGATGAGAGAGCCACTGGGAACTTTATGATAGAAGCACCTAAATTTAGTGGTGATCTTGATCTTGAGAATTATATTGATTGGAAACAAGGTATGGATCAATATTGTGAGAGGGATCTAATAACTGAGGAAAGAAAGTTTAAGTTTGCAAGGCTTAAGTTAGTTCACCAGGCTAGAATCTATTGGGATAAGGTTGAAAGAATGACTAGAAATAGAGGAGAAATCTCTATAGCTACCGGAGAGCCATGAATAGCAAACTTAGGGAGAAGTAACTTCCTGCACCCTACCATCCCATAACCTCTATGTATCATCCTGGTACCAGTCAGGTTTCCCTTAGTCAACCAGAATCCCATAGGATTAGCAGCCTTGAGTGCAAGCTAAGTCTTAGTCAGGTATCCCTTAGTCAACCCACCCCTGCTATCCCAAACACTCATCAATTTTTTCTTAGTCGACCCACTCGTACTACCCTATTGATTCATAAGGATGACATTGTAGTGAAAGTGTATGAAGCTGAGGTGAACTTAGTGGATGATTCTGAAGGAGAAGAGAAGATACCTATGGCTGACCCAGAATTAGCTGACCCATTAGGCACCCAAACTAAAGCCAGCCCAGAGTTAGTTGACCATGACCGTACCCTGACTGAAACTGTACTAGTAGGACCCTTAGAAAAAGAGACCCATGAGGAGCCTAACCCTACTGTTGAGACCTTACCTGAGGAAACACTAGAAGAGACTCAAGTCATAGAGCCTAGTCCTAAAATCCAAGAACCCAAAGTAATTAGTGAGAACTTGATCTTTTCACTCCAACACCCTCAGGTTGAATTCATCCCTTTGGTCCCAATTGAAGATCTTTTTCCTGAAATCACTAACTCATCCTTCCATATGGCTAACCTTTATTTACCCGTTCATGTAATCCAATGTCAAAACCTTAAGGTCAACCCCATTAGTCTAGGACAAATCCCCGAACCCTTTTCTTATTTCCTACCCCCCTAAGTCACTCCCAAATCTACTTCTTATTTCCTACCCTTCTCTGAGATTTCCAATGTTTCTAGAACCATTGGTTACATTTTGTAAGGTTAGCATATTTCATCAATCCTTTGACCCTGTTAGATTTACCACTTATTTTTGGAGAACCTTATGGCATCTATTAGGAGTGCATGTCAAATTTTCATCTGCATGTCACCCATCGATCAAGGGTCAAGCATATAATTGAAATTAAGGACTCAAAAGATAAATAAATAAATAAATTTCCTTCACGAGTAATACATAGTTGAGTCTATTAGATGTTTGCAGAGTCATATGCACAACACATTAAAGAATTGTATAAAAATCATATGGCTGATTCCAGAAAAAGACTCAAAGAATTTAATGAAGGAGACTTTGTCATGGTTAGGCTATGACCTGAATGGTTCCCACCTGGAACCATGAAAAAGTTACATGCCCATAGTAATGAACCATACAAAGTAGTTATGAAAATTGGATCTAATGCCTACGTGCTTAAGCTATCACCTGAACTAGGTATTGGTTATACTTTCAATGTTTCAGACCTTATAGAGTATATAGGGAGTGATGCGGGACTACTATGCTAGGATGGATAAGATGCATGCAAGTGATTTTTCTTTTTGTTGTTTTAAGTTTTTAATAGGTTTACTGATTCCCGAAGTCAAGTAAAGAATAGAACTAGAGATTCTGTAAGAACAAGAAATTTCAAGCATGCAAATATAGCCCCTAAATAAAGATAAGAGAGAACCCCAGGATTGAAAAACCTCGATAGAACTTAGCTCTAGGACAATACTAACTTAGGAGACTAGGGAGTGCAAACCTTGAAGATTCAAATGCACCCAATGCTGAGTTCACTCACACTCGTGAATGGGCCTGGAAGATTAAGCCTTCGACCCTGCAGATTCGTCGGCTTTTCATCTGATGGTCCTGAAGGAAAGGAAGACCGACTCCTCTATCCGTGGTACCAGGATGACCTGCAAGCAACCAAGTGAAGGGGATAGAAAATAGCAAGAAGAGGGTATAAGAAAGTAAGAAGTGATGGAAAAAAGAGTTGAGGATGGTGGTCGAGAAGGGCACTTCTCGTTGGCCGTCCAGGTGGATCTTCCAGGGGTGTCCAAGCTTGAAGATGGATTGGTGGCTTGCAAAGGAAGAATGTAACTTAGGGTCTCTCACCCTCGATGTCCTGAATGACAAAAGCACTCTCTCATAGAGTTTCTAGTCTAAGAAGACAAGGGCTAAAGGAAGAAGAAACTTGTCAAATTTTCATTTCATCAAAACTGAATTTACAAGATGGTTAGGGCCCTTTTATAGGCTCCTAAGTCTCACTTGAATTCAAATGAAAAGGTGGTTACACATCTTCATCAAGGGGTGCCTAAAATATGAATTTAAGCTCTTGAAATCCTCCTTTGGCTGGCCTTGATTTGGTGGAAGGCTTGATTCGAGGAGGGAAGAGAGGAGGTTGTCCCCATTCGAATTTTAAAACTCCTTTTATGACTCTTTGGCCGACCATGAGCTTAATCTTGGTAGCTTGATTTGGGAAGTGTTGTGTAGACTTGTCTTCAACAATCAAGGGATGCCTTTTGACTTTAGAATTTTTTTCTTGGCCGACCATGCTTCTTTGAAGGGAGGCTCGATATGGAAAGGGAGGGGAGGAAGGTTGTCTCCATTTGAATTTTGAACTCTTCCTTGGCCGACCATGATCTTTAGAGAGGCTTGATGTGTGGAGTGAGGTGGGGAGGTTGTTGGCTTGGATCAAGGGGAGAGTTAATGGGGCATCCAACATGCATTAACTTTGACATTTCCATCTTGTCTTGGCCGCCCATAGTAACTTGGTGATGTGGCGCTTCCTCATGCCATGTGGCACTGATGAAGTGGCACACCACGAGCTAAAGTGGCGCTCCTACCTTGACATGGAGAGGTGGCTTGACCCATCATCAATTGGGCTTGACTTGGATGCCCACTTGAGGAGCTATCTTCAAACAAGCTTGAGCCCAACTTCAAGTTGACTTGAGCTTGGGAACTAATTTAGCTAATTACAGGACCCATTGAACCTAACTTGACCAAATTGGCCAAGATACATGATTACAACAAAAATTGAAACTAAATACATGACTCAAAAGTAAATTGCTCAGGCTTGAAGCCTTACCCAAAAGATTAAAACCCTAATCAGAGATCCACAGAGTATTGAGGAGCCTCTGTCTAATCTTGGTGCCCACACCAATTCTCTCGAGGTGGGAGGAACTCGATCCTGTCGAGTAAAGGTTGATTTCTCAAGAAGGTCAGGGACGAGGCGGTACAAGTCCTCTCGGGTAATCCATGAATCATCGACTCTAGCGGGCTTGCCATCCGACCAAGTAATGCTGATAGCCTTTGCCCCGGGTGGGATAGCTTGATCATCCTAGACACGCTCGATCTATTCTCCTTTCTCAGGTAAAATTGGAGATGGACATTTTGGATCGGGTTCACTCTCAAAAGATAGGTCAGGCCCAAAAGGCTCGCTGGTTATGGTTGCTGGTTCCCTATACTCGACTAAGTCTGAGATATTGAAAGTCGAGCTAATGCCATAATCTAGGGGTAGCTCAAGCACATAGGCATTAGGGCCAACTCTCCTTGTCACCTTAAAGGGGCCAGCTCCACGAGCATGAAGTTTTTTAATGGTTCCTAGTGGAAATCGTTCATGCCTAAGCCTAATAATTATAAAAACCCTTATTTCAAATTCTTGGGCTCGCTTTTGGGAATTAGCCAAATTATTTCAAAATTAGTGCTTAATGCAAAACTCTAACATGATGCAAAGTGCAGACTCGACTATGCATTCCTATTGAGAAAAATTTTATTGGACTCTCTGGGCCTAAACCTAATAGACTATAGACTCTCTAGGTTTGACCCTGGTTTGGCATGCACATGAAAATTTACAATGGATCCCAAGCAAATGCCATAAGGTCTTCCAAAAGTAGGTCGCAAACCTAACATACTCACAGCACTGGTGCAACTGAACAACCTTAACAAAGTGTAATTTGAAAGTTTGGAGAACATTGGAAGTCTTAGGGTACGACAGGTTATAAAAATCGAAGTCTTGGGACAATCCATTGGAAGCGTGAAACAAACCTTGGTTACTCGAGATGACCTTAAGATTTAAATAGCGATTTATGGGTGACATAAGGTCAAATTGAAGAATGGAGAATTTGGTCATTGCAAGTGCAAGTTTTCCAAGAAAGGAAGACTTAATCAGTTCCAAAAAAAGGTCATCAACTAGGGTTAGCGGAATGAACTCTTTACAAAGGAACTGAATGAGATCCCGGGTTAAGGCTAAAGGAGTGGGCTCTTCCTAAGGGCATTGACTTACAGGAACTAAGTCCTCACTAATTTCCTGTTGTTTTGATACTTCAGGACTAGGCTCTACAATCTTATCTTCTCTAAAGGTTTCCTAAAGTAAGGTACTAGAGTTATCCTCTTCAAAGTCTTCCCCTTCATACGCATCTACAAAACTCAGGTCAACCTCATATACTTCTACAATGGGTTCTAATTCTTCCTCTAATTATTCTTTCAGTATGACTTCATTCTGGTCAACTAATCCTGGGTTGGCCATACCTAATTCCTTCTCAATGTTATCTTTCTGGGTTGGAGGTGATACAGATGAAGGTTGACCAACAAAAGTCTAGTTCACTAGTGTGTCGGACCAAAAGGGATTTGACTCAAGCTGGTAGAGGTCGGATTTAGGTTAAAAGTACTTGATCTATCATGCCTTAAGGACCTCTCATAGTTTTGGGCTACTCGGTAGGCTTGCTCCAAACTATAGATATCATGTTTAAACAATTTCCTTTGGATATCTGGTATGGACACCAGGGCCAGAAAATATCGACATGTTGAACCCACATCCCTGTGGATCACTTGTGAATAAAGCCTTGAACCCAACCCCTTTAACCAACTATAAATATTTTATTTCAAATTTTGTTATTTAGGATTAGTTGGGTTTAGCCCTTTTTACCAACTGTAATTAGGATTTTTTTATTTTAGCCTTTTGGGCCAAACCCCTTTTACCAAGTTGAGTCATGTATATATACAGATAAACCCGATTTACCCAATTAGGATTTTTAATGGTCCAATTTTGATTAGCCCTTTTTACCAACTTTAATTGGATTTTTATTTGCAAGCCTAATTATGTATGGTTGGTTATTTAGTTGGTTAAACTATGTGATTAGTTATTGAGTCCATGTGATTAGTTATTGAGTCCATTAATTAGTTATTGAGTACATGTGATTAGTTGAGTCCTGTAATACAAGGGGGACCCAATTGAAGACTCATATGACTTCATGTGCATCCAATTGAAGACCTATGTGCACCCAATTGAAGACCCATGTGCTAGCCCAAGACAAGCCATGTGACTCCATGTGCTAGCCCAAGTCAGTTTGTTCTTGGCACCACCTTTTCAAGAATTTGGACAACACCTACCATATTATTAAGAGACATCAACACATGACATGTTTGGACATCCCTCGCCACATCACCTAGGATATTATCACATGGCATGTCACTTATGTTTGGACATCTCACATGCCATGTCATTTCTCTTGGTTGGATTATTTTATGGTTGTCTTTATTTTTATCAAGACATCCGAACATCCAAATATCCGAACATTTAGACAACATGCAAGCTTGTCCAAGGAGGGTGCCTCATTTAAATTCCACGATGGTTTTAAGATGAGTAAAGCAGGAGTTTTCACTCTTAGTGCAATTCATCTTAAATAATTATCACCAATTCTGAGGGAGAAGTCGGTCAAGAATCCTTCTCTAAGGGGTGCCTATCAAAGAAAATTTCAAGGGATTTTCTTACTTCAAGAGTTCAAGAAAATCAAGTTCCAAGAACTCATGAATCCCACTAAAACTCATGAGTTCTTTTCTATCCAAATTGAAGAGTCCACTCTAATACAAGAGCCCTCATCATCCAAACTCAAGAGTCATGACACTTGAAGAAGGAATTCAAGAGTTGCTGCCTAAGAAGAATGATGTGGGCACTAGAATCAGGAAAAGACTCCAACCAATTGAGGTCAAGTCCGAGTCCTTGTGGTCGGAGTAGCAAAAGAGAAGTCCTGTAATTTTTTTTTTTTTGAGTCCAAATAATCTTGTAGTTAATTTCGAGTCCATGTTGGGTCTGGTTTAATATCTTAGTTAACCCTGTAATTGAGAGTTGGGTCCAGTTAAATCAAGCCAAATCCATGAGTCCATGAAGCATCAAGACAAGAAGAAGCCACCTCATCAAGTGACCCCCACCTTGTGCCACATGTCAAAAGCTCCAATGGATGTCGCCACCTCAACAAGTGGTCCCCACTTTATGCCACATGTCAAGAGCTCCAAAGGACATCGCCACCTCTTCAAGTGGTCCCCACCTTGCACCACATGTCAAGCTTTGAAGGAGTTTCAAGCAACAAATGCCACCATATCCTCCAACTCCCCACATTTCAAGCAACAAATGCCACCATATCCTCCAACCCCCCTTGTAATCCTCCTAATCCTATGGGTTTTCAGATTTTAAAAATGTTGTAAGACTTCTATTTAAGCTATGGGATGCCCCATTGAAAAGGGGTTAATGAATGAAGTTGGTAATTTTTCTTCTATGTGTTTTTTTTCCTATGTGTCTATGTGGTAGCTTAGCCTTTCTCTTCCTCCACGCCAACCCTAATCTTTTCTTCTTCCATTCCCAATGCCAAAGACTTCCTCTTCTTTCATAACTTCAAACTAGCTCCAGCGTTCAAGGATGAATCAAGAAGATCATCACAAGGCGACCAACCTACTCCACTTCAAGCATTCCACCATGATGCCAAGATGGATCTCCTTCAATGCCTCTTCCACCCTTCTTTCTTTTCTCTAGTTGATTGCTTGTTAAGTCACTCATCTTAGGGTTTCTTTGTTGCAGGGTTCTCCGGGATTCTGGCTTCAAGAGGAAGGTTTACTTGCCATAGATCCAGAAAACAAGAGGGGCCTTCAGTGGTATTATGTTCATGTCATCCGGGAGACCTCTTCAAGAGTGAATCTATTCTAATTGAAGGGCCAATATCAGATATGTCTAGTGTTGATTAAGTCTGCAATGTTAAATTAGACCTAGCTTGGCTTGCGTGGTTCTCTTCTGGTCCTATTCCTTTCTTATTCTGAGAGTCTCGATCACTAGGTTTATGTTAGATCCTTCGAGCTTCTTCACTAGATCTCTTTGATAGTTTATGTTGAGTTGTTTATATGCAAATAGGGAATTGCTTGGTTAATCATTTGCTAATCTCCATTAGGGTGGCATAGTTTTATTTTACGTTCTACACCAAAGAATTAATTCTAAGTCTTTGAATCCTTTATACCACTGATTGAGGGTCTATAAATTCCCCATCAACCCCTCTTGTAATTATTATTATTCATCAATAAAGAAGCTCTGCCAAAATTTCTTTCTTTGCTATGTGTATCGTGGGGTGTGAGGCCCTTTTCCTTTGTTCTTTGGAATATCGTGGGGTGTGAGGCCCTTTTCCTTTGTTCTTTTTCTAATCCTACCTATCTCAATGCTGCTTCTTAACATAGATTTTCTTTGTTGAGTGTTTGTAGGTGATCTGGAATCAAAGACAGGTATTTTTGCCTCAAAACTGACATCACACAAAAGATTGAAGCCCAGGATCGAGTTCTTGAAATCCTGCCGCGACAATCTTGACTCCTATTAAATCCGAAGAATCGATCTTCATTGGTAAACTAAAATCTCTTCACTCCTCTTTAATTTTTGAAGAGTTGATAAGTAAACCCTAGTTTTGATGGTTTCTCAGCCACCAGATCCTACTTTCCTAGTTATTTTGTTAGGTTTACTTGTATAGGTAGTTAACTAAACTAGTTTCCTTTACCGCCTTCTTCAAGTCTTCTTTTAAAATCTAGAAAAAAAATTTAAAAAAATTAAAAAAATTATTCTCTGCTAATCTTTGTTAATTAGGCTTCAATTATTTGTCCCACATCAATATCTTTCCTCAAACCTTATTCAAATCGACTTAAGATATCATATGGATCCTTATTCATAATATAAAACATTAGGTGCTTGAATCTATCAATATAATTACTGACTGATCCATTACCTTGGGTCAACCTCTCTAAGTGGTCTAGGAGATTTTGTTGGTAGGATGCAGGGATATACCTTTCGCGAAGCTTGCTCTTCATTTCTTTCCAAGTCCTAATGGGTTCGTATCTCTCATACGCCATCCTTCCCTGAACATTGTGCCAATAAGACTTGGCTTGACCCCATAGATCACTCGAGCAAACCTAACCTTTCCATCCTCAGACATTTCATTCCACTTAAAATAATCATCCATATCTTCCTCCCAGGCAATGTAAACTCGAGGATCAAGACTGCCTTTAAATGAGGGAGCTTTTGTCCCAATGTTCCTAATGGGTCTTCCTTTGATTCAACCAAGTATAAGTATGGGATTCTAGGGTTAGACTTAGGGGCAAGATCATGATAATATGCTCTTGGATCAAGGGAATTGGGCCTAGAGGATTTGAATTTAGCATGGGCCTTGCGAGCTTCTCCCTATGCCTCTACTTGGGCCATCTTTTGGTCCAATTGGGCCAGTTGTTTGTTAAGGGCCCGCAAGTGGGCTTCAAGGTTTGACCCCATGACTACACTGGGCTGGATAAGGACTGATCGTCTAATGGACTCCTAATCTAGGCTAGACATTCAACATACGATGGAGGGTACTACGGTTTGCTATACCTATGAATTTAAATAGAATGGGTTAACTTAGACTGCCCACATCACAACAACTAGCCCTTTCATCGACCAAGTAAGAGGTAGGAGTGTGGGAGGCCCCCCATGCTTTTGCAAGGATCCAACTAAAAAACCACAACACCACTTAGGTCATTTGACACTAGACCTCTTGCCTTAGATACTAGCTTTCCATTACTAATTACAGGGATATATGCACCAGTCTTTCCACAATGGTTAAACTGTTAGGAATTATGTCCCAAAGCTAATTGCCTAGGCTGTAGCCGGTTGAGCTGAGTATTGTACTCATTATATGAATTAATAAATATTTGTTAGGCATCTCATCACATTCTGACTTTTTCCTGTAATGAACTCTTTTCATGTGATGAAGTCCTTAGGACTACACTGACTTCGATATAGAGAGGATATATCGAGTGGTCCTTAAACCAGGTTTATGACCAAAGGATACATTATACTGGACGTCAATGTATCAAGTGTAGGTTGCCATAGTTCACATCGTTTGGTTGTCCTCTTGACCAAAGGAGTGTTGTGACACTGATGTGATCTGCAAGTGGGATATATGATATCACATTGAACATGACTCCGTGTAGCCCCTTTCTGCCAAAGGGATACTCGCGATTGGATATGGGTATATGTCTCCCTCCGATCTAAGGTCATCATGGTAGCTTGCAAGCAACTTCCTGTGCATTGGTGCCAGATTACCTAGATTTCTAATCCGGTGATGGAAGGTTTTTGGGTACAGAAAAGTACTTATGGAGCAGTGGTGGACCAAGATGGAATTGACCTGTCCAAATAGTTTGGATTGAATGTCTCGCAGTGTCTCAATTTAGCAAATCCTCGACCGAGGTAGTCCTAGTAAGGAGTCACTGAACTTGCGAGGTTGAGACATATTATGGATTGACTCAGCTAGGGTTGGCAGTCTAACCCTAGATCATCCTGAGCATTGGAGGTCAAAGGGATGAATTATACGGTAACCATGTGCTAGAGGATTGATTGATTGCTTTTGCATCTTCGACCTATCTGGATGCCAAGACCCATTGCTAGATGGTATCTTGTGCTGGTACTGGAATTGTTCCAGTGCTACCGCCTAGGTTCGAACCTATGAGGTCACATGCCATAGAGGATTTCTCCCTGATCCAGGTATCGATTTATGATTAGGAATCATTTCGGTAATGGTTTGATTGAGCACTCATTGGATTGACCCGATTTTGAGTCAATCAAAAATTATTCGGGTCTACCGGGAATTGTTTCTGGGTGACCGGGACTTGACCAAGCCTTTTATTAATTAGATTTTGATCTAATTATTTTGTGAACCGGTTTAGAATTGGTTTGGGATTTTTTAAACATGTTGTGAACCGGTTTTGACAATCCACACGGTAATAAGGCTTGGGCGAATAGGGGTTTTTAAGCATCTTTTCATCTCCTCCATCCACTCATTTTGGTTGAATTTAAATCACCATTAAATGGTTCTTCATTGCTATGTTGAAAATGAATTTGATTCATTCTCGAACGTGGTATCCTCTCGCATTCCTTGCAAGTCTCCTAAGCTTCCAATATTCACCGGTTACTTGGTTCACTCAGAATATAAATTTTGGGTGCTGAAAACACTGAGAGTTGATTCTCCCTTTGAGAGCTTCTACCATTCTTTCCTCCAGTGTTTTTGGGCCTGAGTTCTTGTGTGAGATTGGGTGTGAAAGAGTGCTTTGATTCCCTGTTGCTATTGGTGCTCAATCGGTGGAAGAAAAGAAAGAAAATCTATTTTGAAGAAAACATTTACAGAACTTTGTGTTATGTTTTTCTTCCTCCCGTCTCACTGGTTCAAGTGGTTTCCGGCGACTAGCATCATGCGAGAAGTCGGATCAAACGAAGCCCAAGCGTGTCCCCCCTCTAGAGGGTGTTCTCTTGAGCACCTGTGAGCTGAATCAACAACCATAGATGCTGGTTTTGTATGCTCTATTTTTGTTGCAGAATTTATCTTGCTGCTCTTGGAGAAGAGACAAAGGGACTTCAAACGATCCAAAAGCTCTCCTTTGAAGCAAGATCTATCAAGTAGTTACCTTGCTGTTGTTGCCTAAGGAGAGACCAAAGTGTTGCCATCTTTGGTTTGAGTTTGCTGCACTTGGAAGAGAGGAAGAAAAGCTTTCCAATCGGTTGCTGGAAGAAGAAGACTGGAATAAAGTTATTCCAGGTATTCCAGCTATTCCAGCATTATTCCTGTTTTATTCCAAGCAGGAATAAGGTAAAATTTCTGTTTTTATTTTTCATGCATGCCTAGATCTAAGTTTATAAAATTTTTTATAAATATTACATGCCAATTTCATGCCTTATTTTGCTTTTACATGCATCTTGAATGTGTTAAATCCTGTGCGGAGTAGGTTTCTCCTCTGCTATTTTAAAATTATTTTAAAATACATACCTACTCCTTGTGCTGTTGCATGCTTAGTGTAGGCACATGCAACCCCATTTATATTTCATAAACCTGACTCGTTGATGTCCCTAAGCTTTTAGGTCGCTAATTGGTTTTAACTTAGGCTTAGGTTCAGAATACAAGGGTGGTTGTTTTTGGGCCAAGGAAAGGTAATGACCTCCTTCCCTTATCTTATGATATTGATTCCATTAAGTCAATTATGCATTTGATGGCATACACATGATGTCTAATGAAGTGAACTAAAGGTTTTTTGTGTTTTGATGTATATTAGCAAAAACATAAGATGCTAGAAATTAAATAATATGAACCTAAAGTGCAAAAATTAGACTATGTAGAAATGAAAGTATGATGAAATGGGCTTGCTAGAAATTCAGAGCAGAATTGTTATCAGATAGTAATCAGGCATGTAGAAAATCTATAGACTTAAATAAAATCTAGAAAAATTTAGAAAAATACTATCAATTATGTGGAGTCTAGAAAAATAAAAATCAGCAAAATCGATGATTCCTACATTCAAAAACAACTAAAATAACAGACCATGTACTGAGTTAGGCAAGATGCAGAATTTTAAAGATGCTTAAATCTAATGAGGCAATTTTTTTTTTTCTATAGAATTAAAATACCTATCTCCTTGTTTTCTTATTCAAGGGTCAATCACATCGGTACCCCTACATGTCATAGGAAATCCCCTTTGAATGGGATGTGAGGATCTTGCAGCCCTACTTTTTCCTATGATCGGACGGCCATGATGAAGCACCCGATCCGAGTACTTAAAGAAAAACTAAGTCCTAACCATGCTCTGATACCAAACATGATGCGGGACTACTATGCTAGGATGGATGAGATGCATGCAAGTGATTTTTCTTTTTGTTGTTTTAAGTTTTTAATAGGTTTACTAATTCTCGAAGTCAAGTGAAGAATAGAACAAAAGATTCTGTAAGAACAAAAAATTTCAAACATGCAAATATAGCCCCTAAATAAAGATAAGAGAGGACCTTGGGATTGAAAAACCTCGGTAAGACTTAGCACTAAGACAATACTAACTTAGGAGACTAGGGAGTGCAAACCTTGAAGATTCAGATGCGTCCAATGTCGAGTTCGCTCACACTCGCAGATGTGGCCTGGAAGATCAAGCCTTCAATCTACGGATTGGTCGGCTTTTTGTCCGATGGTCCCGAAGGCAAGGAAGATCGACTCCTCTATCCATGGCACCAGGAGGACCTGTGAGCAACAAAGTAAAGGGGTTAGAAAACAGCAAGAAGAGGGTATAAGAAAGTAAGAAGTGATAGGAAAAAGAGTTAAGGATGGTGGTCGAGAAGGGCTCTTCTCGTTGGGCATCCAGGTGGATCTTCCAGGGTGTCCAAGCTTGAAGATGGATTGGTGGCTTGTGAAGGAAGAAGGTAACTCAGGGCCTCTCACCCCTCGATGTCCCAAAGGACAAATGCACTCTCTCATAGAGTTCCTAGTCTAAGAAGATAAGGGCTAAAGGAAGAAGAAACTTCTCAAATTTTCATTTCATCAAAACTGAATTTACAAGAGTGTTAGGGCCCTTTTATAGGCTCCTAAGTCTCACTTGAATTCAAATGAAAAAAGAGGTTACACATCTTCATCAAGGGGCACCTAAAATCTGAATTTGAGCTCTTAAAATCCTCCTTTGGCCAGCCTTGATTTGGTGGAAAGCTTGACTTGAGGAGGGAAGAGAGGAGGTTGTCCCCATTTGAATTTTGAAATTCTTTTCATAAGTCTTTGGCTGACCATGAGCTTGACCTTGGTAGCTTGATTTGGGGAGTGTTGTGTGGACCTGTCTTCAACAATCAAGGGATGCCTTTTGACTTTAGAATTTCTTCCTTGGCAGACCATGCTTCTTTGGAGAGAGGCTCGATATGGGGAGGGAAGGGAGGAAGGTTGTCTCTATTTGAATTTTGAACTCTTCCTTGGCCGACCATGATCTTTGGAGAGGCTTGATGTATGGAGTGAGGTGGGGAGGTTGTTGGCTTGGATCAAGGAGAGAGTTAATGGGGCATCCAACATGCATTGACTTTGACATTTCCATCTTGTCTTGGCCACCCATAGTAACTTGGTGATGTGGCACTTCGTCATGCTTGTGGCACTTCCTCATGCTTGTGGCACTGATGAAGTGGCACACCACGAGTTGAAGTGGTGCTCCTATCTTGACATGGAGAGATGGCTTGATGATGCTGGACAAAGGGGGGGCTAGGAGGATCGTTGGAGAGTTGAGAAGTCTCCTATGGTTAGGATCAAAAAGGCGAAAAAAATGGATGTTGGGGCAAGAAAGATGGATACTCTATGGACTTGGGACATACCTTCATGGAGAGACGTCGCACCTCTAGAGCATCTCACCCACCCCACTACATGTAGTCTGGGGCATCCCATCCATCTCACTACATAGGGAGCCTAGGGCATCCGACCCAAATCGCTACCTGGGGCCATGAAGGAGAAGCTCCAAGATCATAGAGGGGACTCAGCAAGGGAGAAGATAACTGGGGCCTCACATCCTTCGACACCCGCAAGTAAAGGAAAGACGGGCCTCATGCCACTCCTGATGGAGGCAGAACCAAGAATACACTTTTCAATAATTCATATTCATCATCATATTTTATTCAAGAGAGGAGGTGCCTTTATATAGGCTTACAAAACTTGGGGTCCAAGTAGAGAATACAAGGCATGCAGCCCAAAAATGGTGACATCCCAAACCTACTATGTTTGTAGCCTAAAAACATGGTAGAAAACTAAACACAATCCTCCCCATATGGTGGAAAAATCAAACTAATCTTAATCTAAAACTAATTTAAAAAAATTCCCAACTGGTCCATACATACAGATTTAAAATAAATATATTAGGCATGCTTTGAATTCACGAAGATCAGGCCTGCCCTGAAATATGTGCAGAAGGATTGAGATCGCTTTGAAATCTATAAGAAAATTTTTTTTTTTTTTGAAATATGTGCAAACTCTTGGATTTGAGATCCGTGCACAAACTATCTTCCCGTGGCCTTGGAACAGAGGGGGCGATGACAAACTTGCGGGGAGGCACAGCCGATGGCTGGGGAAGGCGGCGACACAGCTGGGGAGACGATGGAGATGGTGGCTGTGAGCGTGCAGCAGCAGAGCGAGGAAGAGGGCACGGCACGGGGAGGCTGGAGCCGGTGGAGATGGCTCGAGCAGTGGCCGATGGCGACTTGAGCAGCGATGGACGACAGCACAGGGGTGAGGGGCGCGTGGGCAGAGTTGTAGGGGCAGACGACTGTGGGAGGAGCCGCAGGGGTGCACGATCATGGCAGTACCATGGGATTTGCCAGCGTTCCCACGAGTAGATCGACATCGGGAGAGGTGGACGGCCATCGAGGGTGGCGCTGGAGGTCAGGCGTGGCTGATCCAAGATGAACGAGAAGAAAAAAAATGAAAAAATGGAGGTGTGGGAGTTTTTCTGGGAGGTTGAAGATGAAAGGAATAAGGAGGAATAAGTCAGGAATAAAGTGGGGATAAAATGGGAATAGTGAGAATACATGGAATAGCTGGGATAAAAATTTAAACTAAAATAAAAAAAATTGAAAAAAAGAAAAGCAAAACTCGGATGGGTTTTGATGTCCCCATCATTCCCCTAGGGTGGGGAAAACTCAACCCCGTCAAGTCAAGCTCGCTGCAAATTTTTTTTTCTCTTTTTTTTCTCTTTTTTTTTTCTTTTCTTTTTTTTTCAATTTTTTTTTTCAACTCTAATCCTCTTCTACTCTGATACCAAAATTGATGTGGGACAAAGGGGGGGCTAGGAGGATTGTTGGAGAGCTGAGAAGTCTCCTATGATTAGGGTCAAAAAGCTGGAAAAAAAAGATGTGGAGGCAAGAAAGATGGATACTCTATGGACTTGGGACTTACCTTCATGATGAGATGTCACACCTCTAGGGAAACTCACCCACCCCCTACATGTAGTCTAGGGCATCCCACCCATCTCACTACATGCGGAGCCTAGGGCATCCCACCAAAATCGCTACCTGGGGTCGTGAAGGAGAAGCTCCAAGATCATAGAGGGGACTCAGCAAGGGAGAAGATAATTGTGGCCTCACATCCCTCGACACCCGTAGGTGAAAGAAAGATGGACCTCATGCCCACTCTTGATGGAGGCAGAACAAAGAACACACTTTTCAAAAATTCATATTCATCATCATATTTTATTCAAGAGAGGAGGTGCCTTTATATAGGCTTACAAAACTTGGGGTCCAAGAAAAGAATACAAGGCATGCAGCCCAAAAAAGGTGACATCCCAAACTTACTATGTTTGTAGCATGAAAACTTGGTAGGAAACTAAATACAATCCTCTCCATATGGTGGAAAAATCAAACTAATCATAATCTAAAACTAATTTTAAAAAAACTTTCCAACTGGTCCATACATCCATATTTAAAATAAATATATTAGGCATGCTTTGAATTCACCAAGATCAGGCCTACCCTGATATATGTGCAGAAGGATTAAGACCACTTTGAAATCTATAAAAAAAATTATTATTATTATTATTTTTCTTTGAGATCTGTGCAAACTCTTGGGCTTTGAGATCTGTGCACAAGCTTTCTTCCCGTGGCCTTGGAACAGGGGGGGCAATGACGGACTTGCGGGGAGGCATGACCAGTGGCTGGGGAAGGTGGTGGCACGGCCAACTGAGATGGCGGAGATGGTGGTTGTGAGCATGCAGCGACCGAGCGGGGAAGAGGGCGTGGCATGGGGAGGCTGGAGCCGGTGGAGATGGCTCGGGCAGCGGCCGATGGCGGCTCGAGCAGTGATGGACGGCGGTGCGGGGGAGAGGGTGCGTGGGTGAAGCTGCAGGGGAGGATGGCCGTGGGAGGAGTTGCAGGGGCGCACAACCACGGGTGATTCCGTGGGATTCACCGGTGTTCCCACGAGGAGATCGATGCTGGGGGAGGTGGACGGCCATTGGGGGTGATGCTAGAGGTCGGGCATAGCGGATCTAGGATGAACGGGAAGAAAAAAAATGAAAAAATGGAGGTTTAGGAGTTTTTCTAGGAGGTTGAAGATGAAAGGAATAAGGAAAAATAAGTCAGGAATAAAACGGGGATAAAATGGGAATAGTGAGAATACATGGAATAGTTGGGATAAAAATTTAAACTAAAATTAAAAAAATCTGAAAAAAAGAAAAGCAAAACTCGAATGGGTTTTGATATCCCCATCACTTGACCCGTCATTAATTGGGATTGACTTGGATGCACGCTTGTGGACATATCTTCAAACAAGCTTGAGCCCAACTTCAAGTTAACTTGGGCTTGGGAACCAATTCAGCTAATTACAGGACCTATTGACCCTAACTTTACCAAATTGGCCAAGATACATGATTACAACAAAAATTGAAACTAAATACATGACTCAAAAGTAAATTGCTTAGGCTTGATGCCTTATTACAGGACCCAATAGATTAAAACCCTAATCAGAGATCCGTAGAGGATTGAGGAGCCTTTGTCTAATCTTGGTGCCCACACCAGGGAGCCAACGTTGATACCTATTGAGTCTTTTGGGCCTGATCCCATCCTTGAGAGTGAGCCAACCCATGTGTATCCACCTACCATACTACCAGCCCGAAGAGATAGGACCGAGCAGATCTTGGACAACAAGATTATCGCTACTCGGAGCAAAAACTATCAACGATATCTGGTTCTTTGGCAAGGATGACCTGAAACTGACGATTATTGGATCACCAGAAAGGACTTGCAAAGAATTGACCCAGACTTACTAGAGCAATAACATAGCAAAGTTGACCCATACTCAACATGGTCGAGTTTCTCCCACCCAGGGAGAATTGGTGCGGACACCAGGGCCAGAAAAAAAAATGACAGGTCATTCCACATCCTTGTTGATCACCTGTGAATAAAGCCCTAAGTCCAAACCCTAGATCACTTATAAAAAGTTATCTTAAATTCTGTTATTTTTGCTTAGTTGGGTTTAGCCTTAAACCCCAAAATTGAGTCATCTATAAAAACCCTTGGATCCAAAATTGAGTTTGTAAAAAAACTCCAATTTCAAATGGATCATAAATTATGTTACAATGGTCTAATATTATTTAGCCCTTTTTACCAACTTTAATTAGGGTTTTGTATTTGCAAGCCTAATTAAGTATGGTATGGTTTAATTATGAGTCAGTATGCCTTTTGATAAAATTGGGTTCCAATTGATCAAGTTGGGCTTGAAGTTAGTTGCAATTAAGTCCTTGTAATTAGTTAGTTGGTTTCAATTAGTTGGTTGAGTCATGTAATTAGTTATTTTAGTTGAGTCCTATAATATAAGAGGGGACCCAAGTCAAGACCTATGTGACTCAATGTGCCAACCCAACACATCATGTGCCAACTACCTCTTAGTGCCACACCATCACATGGGATCCATTTGGAGTGCCAATTAAGAATTACAACTTAATTTCAAGACATCCGGACATCTAGACATCCAGACACCAAGACATCCAGACATCAAGACATCCAGACATCCAGACATTAAGACATCTGACAATTAAGACCTCATCCTATCTTATCCAAGGAGGGTGCCTCATTTAAATTCCAAGATGCCGATCGTTTTAAGGTGAGTAAATGAGGAGTTCAAGCCTTGATTAGTGCCAAGAAGGAGTTTTGGTCGCCCATCCTTCTCATTTTTTTATGTCGCCAAATCCAAGAGGAGTCGGCCAAGCCCATCACAAAAAAACTCCATTTCAAGGGGATGCCTATCATGATGATTTTCAAATCTAAGGAGTCCCATTCTAAATTCAAAGATAGGATGGGAGTTATCTTCATCAACTTTTCAAAGGCAAGATAAGAAGGAGGAGATGAGATACCATGTTTGTCGCCCAAGTCAAGATTAATAGGAGATCACAAATTCTTCATCTTGACACCCATTCAAAACTTGTCACCAATTTAAGAGGAGTAAATAGAAAGGGGTCTTCATTCTTCTTGCCAAAATGGATGGAGGTTCTTTGTTGTCACCCAACCTAATGAAGTCTATTCCATGTTGTCGCCCACTTTGGATGAAGGCCAAGGAAGGATCAATGCTCATTAGTCATGACACCAGAAGAAGGGATTCAAGGAGTTGCTGCCCAAGAAGAATTAACTCTACTCTTTGTAATCCTTACAACTCATGTTGGTGGTCTATAAATACCATCATTAATCCCACTTGTAAATTCAATTATTATTGATGAAATAAAGTCGACATTCTATCAATTCCTTTACTGTATGCATCGTGGGGTGTGAGGCCCTATTCCTTTATTTTTCGGAGCATCATGGGGTATGAGGCCCTATTCCTTTGTTCTTCAGAGCATCGTAGGGTGTGAGGCCCTAGTTATCCTATATCTATCCCACCATCAGAAACCCTAGCCACCTACAAGCTTCTTCCTCCCTTTTCCTTTCCTTTGTTTCCACTAAAATTCCTTCTTCCTTCCATGTTTACTTTTGAGTGTTTGACTGATTGCAGGTGATCGACATTGAAGTGACGGTTATCTTTGCCTTGGAACCGATAGTGCTAAAGATCGGAGCCCGAAGATTGAAATCTCGAAGTCCTTCCACAAGATCCTAGAGAGTCCAGTCAGATCCACAACAAAAGGAAAAATCATCTTTGTTAGTAAAGTATAAATCTTTCCTAACTCTTTATTCTCTGATCCATTAAGAGGTAGAACCCTAGTTTAAGGTGATTTCTTAATCACCAGATCTTTCTTTCCTAACTAGTTTTGTTTGTTCGATATTGCGGGCAAAAGGTAGCTAGCTGTCTTGTTTATTTAATTGCTTTGAGTCTTTATTCTAAAAATCCAGAAAAAAATAATCTCTGATTAATCTCTGAAATTAGATTTAAAATTGGTAATTTAATTTTGCATATTGTCCCGCATCAAACATCAGGAGCAGACAAGAATTTCAAGGTTCCATGAAGATCTCTGAGTCATGTGTTGGAAAGTCTGTAATTTTTTTTCTATTGAGTCCTATAATAAAGTCCGAGTCTTCTAATAAAGTGGGATAAGTGAGTCTAGTTGAGTCTACTTAGTCCCTTGTTTCAATCCAAATTGAGTTCATGTAATTTTCGTCAAGAGGAGAGTCAACAGACCAGGAGATTCACCAGGCCCCCACCCAGAACTGAATTCCATTCACCTGGGCCCCTACTCAGACCTTCCCCAATAGTGGTGCCCCAAGTCCCAAGCCTTTGGGCCCTTTTATGGTGCCAAGCCCATCAAGTTAGGTACCCCCTTCTTGCCCAAAGTCAGATGGCACCAGCCCAGTGCCCCAGTCCAAGGCCCAAGAATGTTGGCACCCCAGATCAGCACATGCCCTTGGAGTTCATGCACCCCAGCCCACCAGGAGGCCTCCCAATACTATAAAGTGCTGCCCAAGCCCGAAAGAGCTTTCTTGGCCCTCAAGTTTTGTAATCCTAGTCCCATAAAGAACTAGTTTTCTTGGCCCTCAAGATTTGTAATCCAAGTCTATCTGGGAGTTTAGGGACCTGGGTGAATCTATAAATACCCACCCCCTCCTCCTTGTAATGAATAAGTCTTATGAATGAAAATTTGAGTTTTCTTTTATATTTGCCTTTGTTCTTTAAGAACAACGACCTCCGTGAGGGAGTGGGTGTGAGGCTTAATGTTATCCAACAAACCCTAGCTTTTCTAAAACCTAGCGATCCATCTTTCCATGTCTGCTAACCCTAAGACAACCATCACGATCATCCTACAAGGCTGGCCCCATCTTTCTTCATCTTAGGAAACCCCACCATCTTCCTTGGCCACCCCATCCATACTCCTTCTAGGCCGCCACTACATCATCAAACCCTAGCCGCCAGGTCTTCTCTCTCCACTCTAGGATGCCCCTCTCCAAGCCCCAGTGCCCAACATATTCAGGTAGCCCCTCCAAGCCCGGCGTCCAACATCAATTCAAGCGCTAATCAGCCCCAACGCACCTCTCGATATTTATTCTCTTCCAACCATTTGTTTCATATTTTTCCTATCATCTATTGCCTTAACAATTAATATTTACAGGATCCCTCAGGTGAAGTGACCCTTGGATGAGGCCTTCCTTGCCCTTGAAGTCATCTGATAAAAAGCTGATGAATCCATGGGAAAGCTGCTTCGTCATCCAGGCACTGATCTGAGAGGAGCAATCCCTTCTTCAACAATAAGGAATTATTGCGTGGTATTTAAAAGCCAATCCCCTTTTCTCTTTGTCTGATTTTTTTGAGGTTGAACATGTTCCTAATAGGATTTCTTAATCCTAGGACCCTTTTTTTTTATTTCTTTGATAGTTTGTAGTATGTGGGTAGAACTCTAACTGTTACATGGAAACCCTAACCTAGTCTTGCTTTCTTTTAGGAACAAAATCATTGAAAATCAAAAAAAAATATTGATCTCTTTAATCTATTATTTTCTTTATGTTCATCCCTTTCATGTCATGCATCAGTTTAGAGTTCGTCCCTCTTCAATTTTGGTATCAGAGCAGAATTAGGATATGTTCTTGCATCATAGTTTAGAATTTCTGCATGTTGAAATCTGCATACCCATCAAAACCTAGGGCTAATTTCCCATCCAAACCTTGCTATTTTTTTCTGATTTTCACATCAATTAATATCTGTTTAATCCTTTATTTTTCTGTAATTTTAATGTAATTTTTCCAGATATGAAAATAGGAGAAAATCTGCCTAAAACAAAACCCTAACAAAAACCTGCTTGATGAAATCTGCATCCTAGTCTGAACCTAGGGTTTGTCTTCCATTAAATTATTTTAGTTTTGCATCGTTCTTTGCATCCTCTGATCACATATTTAGTCCTCTTTATTTCTGTGTTTTTCTGTAATTTTTTTATCTGAAAAACATAAAAACTTCTGCATGAAACCTAAAGACTAACTAGCTGAAATTTTTGCAACACTAACCTAGGGCTGAAATTAGTTTACATTAAAACCCTCCAACTTAACTTTCTTATGCTTAATTAAAATGAAAATAATATTCACTAATCTACCATCTGCACAAAACACAAAAAAGAATTTTATTCTCTGTAATTTTTTCTGATTTTTAGTTCCTGTTGCATCTTAGGTTCATATGTGTGTGCATCATCTTGCATAAATCACCTTAAGGGCAATTTTGCTATGTTAGATGAGGGAAGGATGTCATTACCTTTTCTTAGCCCAAAACAACCACACTGCATTCAAACCCAGGCCTAATTAAAATTAAGTAGCAACCTAATAAAGCTTAGGGACTCCAACAGGTCAGGTTCGAGTCTTGTGAAAAAACTAGTGCACTCAATCCTCCAATAATTACTAGAAGCTAGTGTCTAAAGCTAGAGGTCCAGTGGCAAACGCCTTAAGCAGACTGGTGGTTTTTAATTAGGATCCTGCAATAAGCAAGGGGAGCCTCCCACCACCCCACATCTTACCTGGCCAGTGGAAGGATTAATTGTTGAGTTAGGTGTAAGTTGAGTAGACTCACTCTACTTGGGCTCTAGGTCTAGCAAATCCTAGAATGCATAACTCTTGTATGCTTGATTGCATGACCACTAGATTATGAGTCTAACCCCACCAGTAGCCTCAAACCCCACCCAGTCTGGTTTGACCATGGAGTCCACTATAAAAGCCATACTAAAGACTTTCAATGAACAATATGCCCAATTGACCCAATTGAATATCCAAATGAACAATAGGCTTACCCAAATAGATGGATGATTAAGAACCCTAGAGAGAACCCATAGGACCCGTATTGAGCCTAAACTAGAGACACCTTGGACCACACCTCCCAACCCTATAAGACCCCCGCACCATGACCCAATCTGGGAACCCAATCCTAGGAGACCCCCTCACCCTGACCCATTCTTGGAGCCCAACCCTAGGAGAGCCCAACACCCTGACCCATTGTTCAAGCCCAACCATAGGAGAGCCCAACACCCTGACCCATTCTTGGAGCCCAACCATAGGAGAGCCCAACACCCTGACCCATTCTTGGACCCAACCTTAGGAGAGCCCCACTCCATGACCTAATCTGGGAGTCTTATCATAAGAGACACAATTATGATTTGATAGACCAAGATGAGAGAACCATTAGAAACATTAGGTTAGAAGCACCCACTTTTCATGGCGATCTCGATCTTGAGGATTATCTTGATTGGGAAGAAGGTATGGATCAGTATTTTGAGAGGAAACTAATGTTAGAAGAAACGAATTTTATGTTTGCCAAACTTAAGTTAGTTTGCCATGCTAGGATCTATTGGGATAAGGTTGAAAGGATGACTAGAAACAGAGGAGAAGTATCCATAGCTACATGGAGAGCCATGAAAAGCAAACATAGGGAGAAGTACCTTCCTGCACCCTACCATCAGAGACCCCTAGAACAATGGCGAAGGCCTAGTCTAGAACATAAGCCGGTATTTGAGTACATACCCATGTCCTATGAGCCTAGTGGATTTATAGCCCATCAATCCCTGCCCATATCCTATAAGAGCCCAAGGGACCCATAATCCTTAGTCAACCTGAACCCCATAGGATTAGTACCCCTAGATATGAGTTCAGTATTAGTCCACTTCCCCTTAGTCAACCCACCCCTGCTATCCCAGTTGTTCACAAGGATAACATTGAAGAAGAAGTGTATGAAGCAGGAGCAAACCTAATAGATGAATATGAAGGAGAAGAGGAAACACCTATGCTGACCTAGAATTAGTGGACCAAGTAGATACCCAGATTGAAACTGTATTGGAAGAACAATTAGAGAAAGAAAGCTTTGATACTGCTACTAGAACTTTACCTGAGGAGACACTAGAGGAAAACCAAATTATAGAGTCTAGTCCTAAAATTTAAGAACCCAAGGAATTTATTGAGGACATGATTTCTATCATTAAGTACCCTTAAGATGAATCCCCTCCTATAGTTCCCATTGAAGATCTCTTTCATGAAATTACCAACTTATCCTTCCATATAGTAGACCTTTTGTTGCCTGTAAATTGATGCCCATACCGTAAGGTCCACTCCATTAGTCCAGGACTATTCCCTAAAACATCTTATTACCTCCTACCCTACTTGGTCATCCCCGAACCCCTGTCTTATTTCCTACCCTACCAGACTAACCCCGAAACTACTTTTTATTTTCTATCCTTTCTTGAGGCTTTCGAAGTTTTTAGAATCATTATATTGCATTTTGTAGAGGTTAGCAAGTTTCATATATCCTTTGAGCATGTTAGGTTTGCCACTTACTTCTGGAAAATCCTATGGAATTTAGTAGCACCAAAAATCTGATGCGCATTGCAATGCACAGATTTAGTACCTTAATTCCACTATTCTTAGAAAGCGTAGTTGGTGGGGACACCAAGATCAGATACAGATCACTGGATCCCATTTGGTTTACCTAGTCATGTGTTAAAGTTTTGAAAATTTTATAATCAATTAAGATTGAGCCCTGTAATAAGTTGAGGTTAGTTGATTTGTCTCAACCCTCAACCTAGTCAGTATTTTGAATCCTGTACATCAGTTATGAGTCCAGTATGAGCTCAATTTTTGTACAAGAGAGGTGGTTACCCTATTTTGGAGTTCCACCAGGCCACATCCAGGAGTTAGAGGCTACTACATCAGTCCATTGGATTTTGTATGACAACCAAGGATCCAAGATGCTTCCAGAAATCCTGATTCCTTCCAAATGCCCTCTAGATGCTAGATTCCCTCTAGATGCTTCCAGAATATTCTATATGCTAGGAGCCCATGTTTTTCAGGTTATCCCAACACTCCAGGCCTTCAAATTCAAGTCCAAGCACCAAGCCCAGGTTCAATAAGAAGCAAGATTCCAAGAATATTCCCCTATCAGGCCATCCCAACTTCCAAGGCTCAAAGCCCAAGCGCCCAAGCCCCCCTTGGCCAGCCCACTTGCTGACCATGAAGCCCAACACACCATTCCAAGAGGGCTTAAGCATCCTCGCATGTTGACTTGGTCCAAAGCCAAGTGGGGAGAGGAAAGAAGAGAAGACCAGGTCAAGTTCTAACCTAGTTGGGATTCCTAATCCTTTTAAACCTTGTAATTCTATTCTTGCTAGGAAATGACTTATAGTCTAACTAGGAAGAGGACTTGTAACTCAAGTGTGTAACCCTAGTTAGAGGGCATGGGATCTCTATAAATACCCTACCCCTCCCCCTCTTGTAATCAACTTTTATTCATGTATCAAAATCTTGATGAATTTATTTGAGCTTGCGAGCTTGTATGTTACTTTATTTTTATTTTTCCTTTGGTTACTATTGTGCTTGGCTGAATTCCTTGCTGCCCTAGTATCCTTCCATGGCTTAGCTCACTGCCATCCAAGCCTTCACACATCCAAGAAGGAGTGCCCTAGGCTGCCAAGCAAGGAGATCTTCACCAAGCTTCAAGTCGCCCCGCTTCTAAACCCTAACTTGATTCCTTCTAAACCTAGTTCCCTTTCTTTTTCTTACTTGCTATTTTGATTGACCCCTGACATTTTGTAGGATCCCCGAGGTGTTTCACCTCCCAAAAGGAGGCTTTCCTTGCCTTCAGGACCACCCAAATCAATCATCTAATCAAGGGAACCGAGCTTCATCATCTGGACTCCAATCAGAGTGCTGTGTGATCTCTTCATCGGAAGTTCTTCAAATCACTAATTGGTAACATCCTTCCCTTCTTTTGATTTCTGATTTGATGAAGATAAGCTATCCTAATACAGGAGTTTCTCAATTCTCAGGTCTTGGCTATTTCGTTATCTTGCATGAGTTATATAGCGATACGATGATTCTTTGCATTGCTTTAGTCCTGCTAGTTTTTACTTTAGTTTAAAATTTTATCCTACAAATTAAATTATAAAATTCATAAAATAATTAGTTTATTATTTTTCTTGCATGATTAGCAATCTTAGAGTTATCCTACATCAGTTTTGGTATTAGAGCGGGTTTAGGATAGTTTTCATTTGCATTAGGTTCACAAACCCTAATTTTTGCATCCTGCTAGCTGCATTAAATGTCTATTTTTCATCTAATTTAGACCACCTAGGAATTTTATTTTTCTATGAAATTTGCATGACTTGTTCTCTATCTTGTCCTCTATTTTATAAAAAATTTTAATTAATTTTATAGAAACCTAAATCACTAAAATATGGCATATTAGAAACCCTAATAGAATCCTGAAAATTTATGCAGCAGTCCAAAACCCCTTGGATTTGTATCATCATTTAATTTTTGTTCTATATGAAATTTGGTAGGTATCATAAACACCATCCATCCTCTGTTGCAAAATTTTTTTAAAATTTTTTTTGCATCGGTAACTATGTCAAATTATGTATCAACTAAAACCCTAATTCTTTGATTTCTATTGATTTTGTACTTGACTAACTCAAACCTAATTAACTTCCAAAACCCCCAATCCCAAGCCAAATTTTGTTTGATAACCCCAGTTAACTTAAACTTAACTTGACATCTCATAAATTAATAAAAAATTATTTTATTTTCTGCTGTGTTTTAGTTTGCATCGGACCATTGAATGTTCATCATCTTCTAATCTAATCTTAAGGGCAATCAATATAACATCAGAGCAGGAGGTCATAACCTGTCTTGGGCCCAAAATAACCACCTAGCATTTCCACCCAAGCCTTAATTAAAATTAATTAGACTTAATTTGTCCTAGTGGGCTAGGTGACACCCAACAGGTCGGGTCCGAACCATGTGGGCCAACTAGTGCATTTAATCTTTTAGCTATCACTGAAAGCTGGTGCCTAAGGCTGGGTGTCCATAGTCAAACGACCTAAGCGATGTTGTGGTTTTTAATTGGGTCCCTATGAAAGTAGGGGGGGACTCCCACACTACCACCCCCTACCTGGCCAGTGGAAGGATTAGCTATTGGGTTAGGTGTAAGTTGAGCTTACCCACCCAGTTTTGGCTATAGGTCTAGGAAACCCTAGATTGTACTAGTTTTTTCGTTTCTTTTGCATGCTTGGCTGCATCATTCCACTTTGACTGTTTAATTTGTTGCATGACAACTAGATTAGGAACCCAATACCAAAAGTCCAAACCTCAACCCAACCTAACTATGGATTTCAATTTTGAGGCCATGATGAAGGCCATGAGTGATCAGATTATCTCCCAAATGAACTGTAGTTTTGACTAATCCAATACCCAAACCCAAGCCCAGCTTGCCCAAATAAACCATAGGTTTGACCAATTCAATACTAAACTTGACCAAATCCAAGATCAGTTAACCTAGATAACCTAAATGAATGACCAAGCAACCTATAAATCTGAGCCCACAGTTTATAAACCCATAACCTTTGAACCCATAGTCTATAAACCCATAACCTTTGAACCCATAGTCTATACCTTTGAACCTATAACCTTTAAACCCAAAACCTATGAACCCATAACCCTTAGTTTACCCACACCTGTTACCCCAGACCCTAGTCAATTTTTCATTAGCCAAACCCCTCTTACCACCCCATTGGTTCACCAAGATGACTTAGAAGAAGAAATATATGAGGCTGACCCAAGTCTGGTAGAGGAGTATGAAGATAATGAGTCTATTGAAGATCTAGTAGAGTACCATATAGAAGACCTAGGATTAGTTGATTATGACCAAACCCAAATAGAAACCAATATAGTGTTAGTTGATCTAGTAGAAATCCAGGTAGAAGCCATCCCAGAGTTAGTTGACTTTAACCACACCCAACCTGTAGTGGAAGAACCCTTAAAGGAAGAAGACAATAAGGAATCTAATCCTACAATTAGCATCTTACCTGAGGAGCCATTGGAAGAAAACCCAATTAGAGAGCCTAGTCCTTTGATTTATGAGACAGAAGAGTTTATTAAGGACTTGACCTCTTTAAATCAGTACTCTCAGGATGAAGTCACATCTTTGACACTACTTAATCTTTTTCCTGAAATCAATGACCCCTTCTTCCATTATGCAGACCCTTTCATATGCCTCAAATCCATAAGATAAATCTCATTAGTATAGGACTCATCCCCGAACCCTTTTCCTACTTTCCACCCAATCAGAGTAACCCTAAATCCACTTCTTATTTTCTACGTTTTTCTAAAACTTCTCCTAATTTTTTCATTATTAGATTGTATTTTATAGAAGTCAGCATAATGCATACATGCATTGTGCATATTAGGTTTGCATCTTACTTCTTGCATACCCTCTGGCATTTAGTAAGTATCCATAGTAAATTTTCATGTGCATGCCATGCTAGGGTCAAATGTAGAAGTCTATAGTCTGTTAGGTTTTGTCCCATAGAGTTCAATAAAATTTTCTTTGATAGGAAGGTCTAGTCGAGTCTTTTAGGTATTAGTTTTGAGTCCAATAAATTCGCAACCTTGAATCATCTACACCTACACATACCTCTGCACAGCATATGCATATGGAAATTAGTTAAAAGCTGAACCTAAGTAATGAACTAAATAACAACTTGGCTAATTCCCAAAGGAAAAAAGATGAATTTTTACAGAGGAATATGCGATGATAAAGAAATTTTCTGCTCGCGAAGCTGGCCCGTCCAAAATAATGAAGAGTAATGGACCCAATGCCTATGTGCGTGAGATACTACATGATTTAGGTATTGGCTCCACCTTCATCATCTCAGATCTTATAGAGTCTAGGGAGCCAGCAGTGATACCTAGCGAGCACCTTGAGCCTATCCCTCCCTTTGAGAGAGAACCCACCCCAGAGTGTCCACATACAAATTGGCCTATAAGTGAGGAAAATATTGAAAGAGCTCAGGACGATCAAGCTATCGGAACCCAGGATAGAGATTGTGAGCGGTACTTGGTCTGATGGCAAGGATGACCAGAATTCGACTTGTGGAATGCTAGTGTGGATCTACAGCACCTCAACTAATGGAGATCCAGGGCAGGTCTGGATTCTTTTTCTTTTTTTCTTACTTTCTCGCATTTTTTTATATTTGCCTATTCCCGCTATTCCACATATTCCCACTATTCTAGCTTTATACTAAACTTATCCCTACCATATTCTTGCCTTATTCCATCTTCATCCCATGATTTTAAAATCTTCCAAACCCTAGCCGCCACCGACCCGCCACCGGTGCTCGTCGGCCCCGCCCTTGCCGGAAAATCTGGCCACCGGCTGCTGAAGGCCATGGGAAGACGAACAGACGTGGAGGCATCCATCTGCCACCTGCCCATAGCCACCGCCATTGTCGCCAGCCTGCTGCCCACCGCCAGCCCGCCGTTTGTCGGCTCATGCGCGGCCGCCCAGGGGCCCTCGCCGGTGCCCAGGACCCCACGGCCGTGGGGAAGCCCAACGGACACGACCGTTCGTGTGACGCCGCCGCTCGTAGCCGACGCCACCACCGCCGCCCGCCTACTGCCATCCCGCCGTCCCGCCGTCCTGCCGTTTGCCGGCCAAGGCCCGGCCGCTGGAGGTCCTCACCAGTGCCCCACACCCATGGGAGACCAAACGGCATGCCCAGGGCGTGCCGTACCCATCCTATGCCACCGCCCTGCATACAGCTCGCTGCCCACCGTCCGCCCACCCCATCCGCCGCCTGCTTCCTGGCTGCCGGCCATCCGCTGGTTGCCACCGGAGATCGATCCTCCTCTATGCATGGCCACAAGAGGATTTCGTAAGGATTTTGGAGCTGTCCAATTTTCAGAGCAGCACACTCTTCATAGCACTTCATCAAGTCGACACGCTGTCCAGAGTAGATCAGCACCAATATTGATGTAGCATGGATTTTGATATAATTTATTTTCCTTTTTTGGATTTCTTGTAGGCTAAGTAATTGTGGGTTTTGGTTTTTCTATATAAAGGCCCCCTCCTCCTCTTGTAATAATGAATTTTGAATAGAAATTTTTGGATTTTTTACCGGTTTTGGTTCTGGGCTGAGGTCCATCTTTCCTTCACCTACGGGTGTCGATGGGTGTGAGACCCCACTTCCTTCGCTCCATGCGAGCATTGAGGGGTGCGAGACCCTAGTTATCCCCCTTTTCCATCGAGCCCCCTCTAGGTCTTAGGGATTTTTCTTTATGGCCCCAAGTAGCAATTTAGGTGGAATGCCCTAGGCTCCGCGTGTAGTGAGATGGGTGGGACTCCCTAGACTTCATGTAGTAGGGTGGGTGAGATGCTCTAGAGGTACGACGTCTCTCCGTGAAGGTGAATCCCCTATCCTAGAGTGTCCACGTGTCCTATCCTCCATCCCATTATTCCTCCACCAAGAAAATTGAAAACCAAAAAGTTCAGCTGTTTTAGGATTTAGTTTTAGTTCACCCTAGTCCCGGGAGGCTTCTTATCCCTCCCAAAGTCCTAGTTTGTTTAGGTGTTCCCTTTTCCAAATAAATCAGGTTACATCTCATCCGTCCCGTATTAATTTGGTACTAGAGTGAGTTGTGGATTAGGGTGTGCTCCATTTTTTCGAACTCGACGGAGTCGAGTTCTTCGCGGTCGAGGAGAATGATGGGGATCCAGGGTAGGTCCGGATTCTTTTTCTTTTTTTCTTATTTTCATGCATTTTTTTTATTTTTGCCTATTCCCACTATTCCAGCTTTATCCCAAACTTATCCTTACTTATTCCTGCCTTATTCCATCTTCATCCCGTGATTTTAAAAACTTCCCAAACCCTAGCCACCACCCCGCCGCCCCCAGATCCGGGCTGCCCGACCCTCGATCACCGTCGCCGACCCGCTGCCGGTGCTCGCCGGCCCCGCCCTCACCAGAAAATCCCACCGCCCGCCGCCCAAGGCCGTGGGAAGACGAACGGACGTGGAGGTGTCCACCGTCACTTGCCCACGGCCACCGTCGCCGACCTACTGTCGGCCGCCCACCCACCGTCCGCCAGCTCACACCCGGCCACCAGGGGGCCCTCGTTGGTGCCCAGGACCCCACGGCCGTGGGGAAGCCCAATGGAAGTGTCCGTCTATGTGACGCCGCTGCCCACCGCTTGACGCCACCCGCTTGCCACCGTCCCGCCGTCCACCAGCCAAGGCCCGGCCATCGGAGGTCCTCGCTGGTGCCCGGGGCCACCACGCCCGTAGGAGACCAAACGGCATGCCCAGGTCATGCCGTGCCCATCCTGTGCCGCCACCCCGCTTGCAGCTCGTCGCCCACCATCTACCGGCCCCGTCCGTCGCCCGCTTCCCAGCCACCGGTTGCCGCCGGAGATCGATCCTCCTCTGTGCATGGCCACGAGAGGATTCTGCACAGATTTTGGAGCAGTCCAGTTTTCATAGCAGCATGCTCTTCAAAGCACTTCATCAAGTTGACATGCTTCCCAGAGCAGATTAGCACCAATATTGATGTAGCATGGATTTTGATGTAATTTATTTTTTTTTGTGTTTCTTGTAGGCTAAGTAATTGAGGGTTTTGGTTTTCTTATATAAAGGCCCCCTCCCCCTCTTGTAATAATGAATTTTGAATAGAAATCTTTGGATTTTCCACTAGTTCTGGTTCTGGGCTGAGGCCCGTCTTTCCTTCACCTACGGGTGTCGAGGGGTGTGGACCCCACTTCCTTCGCTCCATGCGAGCGTCGAGGGGTGCGAGGCCCTAGTTATCCCCCTTTTCTATCCAGTCCCCCTCTAGGTCTTAGGGATTTTTCTTTACGGCCCTAGGTAGCAATTTGGGTGGGATGCCCTAGGCTCCGCATGTAGTGAGATGGGTGGGATGCCCTAGAGGTGCAACGTCTCTCTGTGAAGGTGAATCCCCAATCTTAGATTATCCATGTTTTCTATCCTCCATCCTATTGTTCCTCCACCAAGAAAATTGAAAACCAAAAGAGTTCAGCTATTTTAGGATTTAGTTTCAGTTCACCCTAGTCCTGGGAGGCTTCTTAGCCCTCCCACTGTCCTAGTTTGTTTAGGTGTTCCCTTTTCCAAATAAATCAGGTTACGTCTCATCCATCCCTCATCATTATCCCAGACCCTTTTTGAGCCAAATTGACCCATACTCGATGGGGTCGAGTTCCTCCCACCCCGGGAGAATTGGTGGGGACACCAAGATCAGACACATATCACTGGATCCCATTTGGTTTACCTAGTCATGTATCAAAGTTTTGAAAATTTTGTAATCAATTAAGATTGAGTCCTATAATAAGATGAGGTTAGTTGATTTGTCTCAAACCTCAACCTAGTCAGTATTTTTAGTCCTGTACATCAGTTATAAGTCTAGTATGAGCCCAATTTTTATACAAGAGAGGAGGTTACCCTATTTTGGAGTTCCACCAGGCCACATTCAGGAGTCAGAGGCCACTATATCAGTCCATTGAATTTTGTGTGACAACCTAGGATCCAAGATGCTTCCAGAAACCCTGATTCCTTCCAGATGCCCTCCAGATGGCTAGATTCCCTCCAGATATTTCCATAATATTCTATATGCCAGGAGCCCATGTTTTCCAGGTTATCCCAGCACTCCAGGCCTTCAAATTCAAGTCCAAGCACCAAGTCCAGGTCCATTAAGAAGCAAGATTCCAAGAATATTTCCTTATCAGGCCATCCCAGCTTCCAAGGCCCAAAGCCCAAGCAATCAAGCCCCCCTTGGTCGGCCAACTTGCTGCCCATGAAGCCCAACATGCCATTCTAAGAGGGCTTAGGCATCCTCACATATTGACTTGGTCCAAAGCCAAGTGGTGAGAGGAAAGAAGAGAAGACTAGGTCAAAATCTAACCTAGTTGGGATTCCTAATCCTTTTAAACCTTTTAATTCTAACCTATGTAGGAAAGGACTTATAGTCTAACTAGGAAGAGGACTTGTAACCCAAGTCTGTAACCCTAGTTAGAGGGCATGGAAACTCTATAGATACCCCACCCCTTTCCCTCTTGTAATCAACTTTTATTCATGATATCAAAACTTTGGTGAATTTATTTGAGCTTGCGAGCTTGTGTGTTACTTTGTTTATATTTTTTCTTTGGTTACTATTGTGCTTGGCCGAATTCCTTACTATCCTAGCATCCTTCCACGTCCTAACTCACTGCCATCCAAGACTTCACACGTCCAAGAAGGTGTGCCCTAGGTCGCCAAGAAAGGAGATCTTCACCAAGCTTCAAGCCGCCCTGCTTCTAAACCCTAACTTGATTCCTTCTAAACCTAGTTCTCTTTCTTTTCTTACTTGCTATTTTGATTGACCCCTGACATTTTGAAGGATCCTTGGGATATTTTACCTCCCCAAAGGAGGCTTTTCTTGTCTCCAGGACCACCCAAATCAGTCATCTAATCAAGGGAACCGAGCTTCATCATCTAGACTCCAATCAGTGTGTTGTGTGATCTCTTCATCGGAAGTTCTTCAAATCACTGATCGGTAACATCCTTCCCTTCTTTTAATTTCTGATTTGATGAAGATAAGCTATCCTAATCTGGGAGTTTCTCAATTCTCAAGTCCTAGCTATTTCGTTATCTTGCATAAGTTATACAGCGATACGATGATTCTTTGCATTACTTTTAGTCTTGCTAGTTCTTACTTTAGTTTGGAAATTTAGCCTACAAATTAAATTATAAAATTTACAAAAAAATTAGTTTATTATTTTTTCTACATGATTAGCAATCTTAGAGTCATCCCACATCAGTAGTGGGAGTAAGGGTCTAACCCACATGGACCTTTGTGTTATTTTAGAAGTAAAAAAATGCATAATAGAAATTGATCTAGGAAAAGAAAATTAACAGGTAATTCGCAGTGAAGGTAATATAGGGATGATCTTTCTTAGCAAGAGCATAGTTTGTATCCGTAGATCACCCCGTCCCTCTTAGGAAAAGATTGGTTAAAAAGATAGTGAAAATAATCTAGATGTGATCTATCTTAGTGAGAGTATGACCCATACCCGTAGGTCATGGCCCGTCCCTGTTGGGAATAGATCAGTCAGGATTATAATCATGTTAGAGTGACTTACCTCTACAACCTTGCACTACTCATAAACCTGCTTCAGAAAAGAAAAGAATATGAGACAAAGGGAAGCTCTTTTCATTGCATTGAATAAAGGGTACAACAATCAACATTAAAAACAAAAATCCCCTTCTTCCAGGTAGACTTCCCGAGGGTATTGCAGCATGTTCGAAAGTGAGGTCAACCGATGCCGTGATGGGGAGTGGGGAATGGAAACCAGTGCCAGGCGCAATGGAAGTAGAGACCAAGCTAGTGCAGTGGAAGTGGAACCCAATCAGCATTAGAAAGATTGAAGAGCAAGAAGGGAAAGTGATGCAGGACTAACTAGATGCCAGGATAAAATGATGCAGGTGATTTGTTTCTTTGTGATTTTTAGATTTTTTTTAAAAATAGGTTATGGATTCTCGAAGACAAGCAAAAGTAGATCTAAGGATTTGACAATGATAAGAACTACTAGCACATTAATTAGCCCCTAAGCAAGGATAAAAAGAGGACCCAAGGATTGAGAAACCCCGTAGGACTTAGCTCTCAAATCAATATCAACTTAGGAGTCTAGGGTTGCAATCCTTAAAGTTCTGAAGTGCCCGATGCCGAGTTCGCTCACTCTCGCGGATGCAGCCTGGATGATCGAGCCTTCAACCCCCTCAGATGTGCTGGCTTACTGTTCGAAGGTCCCGAAGGCAAGAAAAACCGACTCTGTATTCGTGGTACCTGGAGGACCTGCGAGCATTCAAGAGAAGAGTTAGGATTTCACAAAAAGAAAGCAAGAGATGAAGGAATGAGAGTTGATGTTGGTGATGGATGGAGTTTTTCTTGCTAGGCACCCGGTTGGATGATCCCGATGGACTCCAAGCTCGAAGTTGGAGGATGGATTTGCATAAGAGATAGTAACTTGAGGTCTCGCACCTCTCGATGCCCGAAGGCGAAGGCACTCCCTCATGGAGATCGACGTTCTTAAGGAATGAAGGCACTAACAAAGAGATTAGCTCTCAAAACTTATTTTTTCATTCATAATCATTAGCATACAAATGAGGGGTACGGTCCTTTATTTAGGCATCTTAGGACCCAATTTAAATTTCAAATGAAAATACAAGTCTTCTCTTGATGGGGCACCCAAAAACTCAAAAATTTCTCCTCTTTGGTCGACCAAGAATTTGAATTTGATTGGGCGTGGCTTGACTTGAGGCTTGGAAGAAGGATCTTGATGCCCTTGGACTTGGAAGGTTGTTCTCTCATTTTGGAAGAAGACATGAAATGGGGCTTGTAGCAAGGCTTGTGTCCTCCTTTCCTTGGTTGTTCATCCACCTTTGGTACAAGACATGATATGGGGAGTAGAAGATGGAGGTTGTCTTGGCGCCCATGGATTCTTGCTCTTCCTTCCATAGTTAGTCAAATAGTTTGGGAAGAAAGCTTGATATGAGGGTTTGAAGCAAGGGATTTAAACTCTTCAAATTTCTAACCCCCTTTGACCTTCCATTGGCCGGCCACCTATACTTGGAAAAGAGCATGATAGGGGGATGGAAGGAGGGAATGTATCAAGTGTTATTGTCCCCCCTTTTGGCATCCAAAAATCTGATTTGTGCCACCCACTTCGCAAAGTGGAGTGGCACCACATAGGATGATGAGGTGGCACCCCAGGGCTAAGTTGGCATCCATTATGGCTTGGCTCAAAAGTGACTAGGCTTCAAGACCAATCTTGCTTGGGCCCATACTTCAAACAGACTCAGACTAGACTCAATACAGGACTGGACTTAGTACAGGACACAACTAGACCAAATTGGTCAAAGTATAGGACTAGACACAAACACTTGAGACTCAATTTAAAGCTAAAAATATTACAAGGTTTAGGCTTGAAGCCTTATTACAAAACTCGAAAAGTTGGAATCCTAATTAGACATCCACAGAGGGTTGAGGAGCCTCTGTTGGATTCTGGTGCCCACACCAGTTCTCCCAGGATGGGAGGAACTCGACCCTGTTGAGTAAGAGTTGATTTGGCTTAGGTACTCTTCCAGAAGGTTGGGGTCGAGGCGCTGCAAGTCCTCCCGGGTAATCCATGAGTCGTCGGACTCAGGTCGGCCTTGCCATCAGACCAAGAAACATTAATATCCTTTACCTCGGGTGGTGATAGCTTGGTCATCTAGGACATGCTTGATCCGCTCTCCTCTCTCAGGTAAAATTGGAGGTGGATACTCAGGGTCGGGTTCACTGTCAAATGAAATGTTAGGCCCAAAAAGCTCGCTAGGTATGTTTGCTGGTTCCCTGTACTCGACTATGTCTGAGATATTGAAAGTCGAGATAATGCCATATCCGGGAGTAGCTCAAGAACGTAGGCATTAGTGCCAACTCTTTTTATCACTCTAAAGGGGCCAGCTCCATGAGCATCAAGTTTCTTAACGGTTCCTGGTGGAAACCGTTCAGGCCTGAGCCTGATCATTACAGAATCCCCAATTTTAAACTCTTTGGCTTGTTTCCGGGAATCAGCCATTTTTTTATATGCATTATTGCTTAGATTAATTTTGTTGCTGATTTCCTTATGCATGTCCCTAATATGCTGTGCAAAGGACTCGGCGGACTCAGAGACATGAGCATGGATAGGTAGGGGAATCAGATCAAGAGGTCGATTAGGCTTGTAACCACTTACAATCTCGAAAGGACTTATCTCGGTGGTCCTGTTCACAAAACTATTGTATGTAAACTCTGCTCGAGGTAAGAGAAGATCCCAATTTTTGGTATGTTCGCCTATCGAACACCTCAAGAGGTTCCCTCGGCTGTGGTTGACTACCTCAATTTGGCCATCGGTCTGCGGGTGGTAGGTAGTTGAAAACTTTAGCTTGGTGCCTAGTAAGTGCCAAAGGGTTTTCTAGAAGTAACTAGTGAATCGGACATCCTTATCGAACACTATGGTTTTGGGAAGGCCATGTAACTTAACCACATGCTCAAGAAAGAGCTTGGCAACTTTGGAAGCATCTAGGGTCTGGGAGCAAGGTATGAAATGGGCCATTTTGGAGAACTTATCAACCACTACACAGACTGAATCATGCTTCCTTGTGGTCTTAGGCAATCCTACTACAAAGTCCATGCTAAGGTCTTTCCAAGGGCGACTAAGCACAGGCAGAGGGGTGTACAGGTCAGTATTTTGCTTCTGCTATTTTCCATCAGCACAAGTTCAGCACTGGGAAATAATGTTAGCTACATCCTTCTTCAGGCTAGGCCAAAAGAACTGGTCTTCTACTGCTAAAATGGTCTTTTCTCTACCGAAGTGACCAGCTAGACCTCCTGCATGGGTTTCCCAAACTAAGAATTCTCAAAAAGAGGTCTTGGAAATGCACAATCTATTTGCTTTGAAAAGGTAACCATCTTGGAGGGTGTACTCACTATGGGTGCTAGATGGTTCTTGTTTCTTGGATTGGAAGATCTCACCGAAGTCAGGACAAGTTTTGTATTTCTCTTTTAACCGATCAAATCCTATAACCTCAGTCCTAACGGTATTTAACAACAAGGCACGATGGCTAAGGGCATCAGCTACCTTGTTCTCAGTACAAGCACGATGTTTAAGCACAAAGGTATAGGCCTGGATGTATTCTATCCACTTAGCATGCCTAGGGTTTAATCTTTTCTGGGAGTTTAGGTACCGAAGGGCTTCATGGTCAAAGAAAAGGATGAATTCTTGGGGTAGCAGGTAATGCCTCCAGTACCTAAGAGCCTAAACGACTGCATAGAACTCTTTATCGTAAGTTGAGTACTTAACTTTGGCCTCATTGAGTTTCTCACAAAAAAAGGCCTCGGGGTGATTTTCCTGACTAAGTACTCCACTGATGCCAACTCCCGAATCGTCATAAGCAACCTCAAATACCTTAAAAAAATTAGGCAATCTTAGGACAGTTGCTTGTATCATTTTGTCTTTGATTTCTTGGAAGGCTTTATCTACAGCTTTGGTCCATTGGAAGCCTCCCTTCCTGATGCAGTCAGTGATGGGTGCTACGATAGAACTAAATCCATGAATAAATCTCCTGTAAAATGTGGCTAAGCCTTGGAAATTATACACATCGTGGACACTAGTAGTGACCGGCCACTCAACTATGGCTTTAACTTTCTCGGGATCAGTAGAGACTCCTTCCGGGGTGACTACAAAACCTAGGAAGATAACCCTCGTTGTCATGAACTCACATTTCTTTAGATTGGCATAAAGGCTATTCTCCCTAAGGGTCTGGCAGACTAACCTAAGATGGTTAAGGTGGTCCTTTTTAGTCCTGCTATATATCAAAATGTTATCGAAATATACCACCAAGAATTTTCCAGTAAACTCTTTCAGGACTTGGGTCATGACTCTCATAAAGGTGCTAGGTGCATTAGAAAGTCCAAAAGGCATCACTACCCATTCAAAAAGGCCATCCTTAGTCTTAAAAGCCATCTTCCATTCATCCTCGGGTCTAATCCTAATCTGGTGGTAGCCACTCTTAAGGTCTATCTTGGAAAAGATAGTGGCTCCAGCCATCATATCAAGCATATCATCCAAACGGGGGATGGGAAACCTATATTTTATCATAATTTTGTTTATGGCTCTGCTATCTGCACACATCCTCTAGGTTCCATCTTTCTTAGGGGTTAATAAAGCAGGGACGGCATAGGGACTTAAACTCTCCCTAAGAAAACCCTTCCTAAGCAACTCTCCCACTTGTTTCTGCAATTCCTGGTGTTCGATGGGATTCATTCTATAATGAGGAAGGTTGGGTAAGGTGGCTCCTGGGACCAAGTCTATGGCATGTTGGATGTCCCTAAGAGGTGGTAGATGATCAGGTAATTCATCGGGAAAAACATCCTTAAATTTTACCAGAGCCTTAATAACTTCTTGGGGGCACTCTATTTGGGTTGACTCATGACTCTCTTTGGTGGCCAAAATCCAAACAAGGGCTCCCTCAACAATCTCTTTTTCCAATTCCTTGAACTTGATCAGGTTGACTCCAGGCTTCTTTTCCTTAAGGCTACTTGATCCTCTTCTAGCCTGGTCCTTAGGCTGAACTGGATTAATAGTAAATTTCTTCCCATGGTGGTTGAAGGTACAGCTATTGGACTGACCATAAAGAGTAGCATCGTGATCATAAAGCTAGGGTCATCCTAAGATAATACTACTGACACCCATGAAAGGACATCACACCAAATCTTCTCTTCATAAGACTGCAACTTGATCAAGACTTGGCACCTAGACTTTATGGGTATAGAAGTTGAATCTATCCAAGAGACCTTGTAAGGGTTGGGGTGAGGAACTGAGGTCAATCCTAAAGCTTTGACAGTACTTGAAGAGATAGCATTGACACAGCTCTCACTATTAATTATGATTTTGCACACCTTATCCCTTAGTTTGACAAAGGTTTGTAGGATGTTTGTTCTACACTAATCTTCTTGCACTATGTTTTGGGTAAGGATGCACCTAGCTACTCCTAGAAGGTCTTCAGATTCAAATTGCTCTTCTTCTCCCTCATATTCTTCCAACAACTGATCTTCTGGCTCATAGACTTCTCCTTCTGGTTCAACAAGTGGTTCTATCTCACTCCCAGCTAGCTCTTCTATGACTAGGGCTAGGGAGGTGCACTGGCTAGCATAATGTCTAGGTTTATGACATCTAAAGCATTTGTTTTGGGGAGTGGAACTCCTCTAGATTCCAATAGTTTTACCCTTTTCCTCTCTACTAAAATGGGGTCGGTTCATGTCTGGTCAGTTCGGATTGGGTCGGCTAGGGTTGGGTCGACTCGGGTTGGGTTGGTTTGGACTAGGACGACTCGGGTAGGCCTGATTATACCCTTGGTTAGGTCCTGGGATTCGACTAGGATTCCTAAAGGGTTTAGGTCTACGATAGGTGGGAGCCCTCTAGAAATGCTCACAGTTCCTCATAACTTGGTAAGCATACTCTAAATCAATGACCTCTTTAAAGTAAAGCTCTCTCTGGATGTCTGGGTGTAGGCCAGCCCTAAACCTAGATAGGGTCACAGAAGCTGATTCATTGACATTACATCGCATGACATACTCATCGGACTTCGCGATGTATTCGGCCACACTTTTGTTCCCTTGACTCAGATTCTACCATTGGTCCAATAAATTTTGGGTGTAGGAAAGTGGTCAGTACTTCTCTTTAAGTCTGGCTTTCATGTCCCTCCAAGTTGCAATGGGTTCTAGTCCACTCTGCTCTACCAGCCTTTCAACACTATTCCAAAATAACCTAGCCTGGCGGACCAACCTAAGTTTGACAAACTTAAACTTCATCCTTTCCATCATTGTGTACCAATCGAAATACTGTTCCATGTTCTCCTCCCAATCTATGTACACCTTAGGATCTAGACTACCATCGAAGGTAAGGGCTTCTAGCTTGATGTTTCTAATGGTCCATTTTTCCTGGTCTACGATCTTTGGATTGGGTCTCCTAGGTTCAAACTCTTGGGTTGGGTTAAAATGGGGAATTCTCTTGGGTTCAACCTCTATAGATGGTTCATGATAAGGGTAATCCCTAGGGGGAAAAGGTGACTCAGACTCGGGTTCGACAGATGGTCTAGGACTATTCTTCTCTAAGGCTCCAATTCTATCATCAAACTTATCAAGCCTACTGTTCATCCTAGCCAACTGTTCAATGATGACCTTTAATTGATCTTCTCGTTCATTATCCATGGGTTCACTTGATTGGGAATGATGGGGATGATAGGGGACTCCGGATTTAGTCGACATGCACACACAACAGAAAATGCTATGGGTTTGCTAGACTTAAAAGATCAAACCAAATGTTAGGTTAAGAAGACAAAATTGGTGGTAGTAACTTGGCACCTGGCCAAGTAAGTGTAAGGTTAGTGGAGGTTCCTCTCTGCTTGCCTTAGACACCAATTTGAAACTGGCCAGGTAAGTGAACCAACCCACCTTCCTTCGGGCTCTTGTCCCGAATCACTTGCCTAGACATCAGCTACTTAAGCACACATAAACAAGCTGTCCAACTTGGCTTGACACTTGGTTCGACCCAACCTTATGGGTGTTCCAAGCTCACTAGAGCAAGTTAAGTATCTACTCAGTTTTACTTAGGGGTTGGGTTCGTTATGCAGGTTGATGATTTTTGGGCTAGGGACAGGTAATGAAATCCTGACCCTATGTCAAGTTGATGCCCTTAAGATGATTTATGAGAATGATGGCAAACAAATGATCTAATGAAATGTCTCTAAGTTATATTTTTGGGTTTTTTTGATGTATGATAACATAGATAAGATGATGGAAATAAAAAGATATGACCCTAAATGCAAGATTAAACTATTTGACAAATGAAAACATGAAAAATGCACTTGCTGAAATTCTCAAAACAGACTTTACTCTCAGGTACTATTCTGGCTTGTAGAAATTCTACAAGATGCAATTAAATCTAAGAAAATTAACAAAAGTACTTTCAATTACGTTTGATCTAACAAAACAAAAATCACAAGATTTGGAGGCTCCTAAAAATAGTAGCACCTAAAATAATAGACTATGTATGTAAAGAAAAAATTAAAGAAATTAAAGAAGATGAGATCTAATGATGCAAAATTTTTCTATTGGATTTTTTTAAAAAACTTATCTTCTTGTGTTCCCCTTCAAAGGCCTATCACAATGGCACCTCTACACACCTTAGGAGATCCCCGTGGAATGGGAGGAGAGGGTCTTGAAACCCTACTTTTCTCCTAAGACCGACAGCCTGGTGAAGCACCTAACCCAAGTACTTAAGAAGTGCTAAGTCCTAACCATGCTCTGATACCAAACATGATGCGGGACTAACTAGATGCCAGGATGAAATGATGCAGATGATTTGTTTCTTTGTGATTTTTAGTTTTTTTTTTTAAATAGGTTATGGATTCCCGAAGACAAGCAAAAGTAGATCTAGGGATTCGACAATGATAAGAACTACTAGCACATAAATTAGCCCCTAAGCAAGGATAAAAGAGAACCCCGGGATTGAGAAATCCCATAGGACTTAGCTCTCAAATCAATATCAACTTAGGAGTCTAGGGTTGCAAACCTTAAAATTCTGAAGTGCCCGATGCAAAATTTGCTCACTCTCACGGATGCGACCTGGATGATCGAGCCTTCAACCCCCTCAGATGCACCAGCTTCCTGTACAAAGGTCCTGAAAGCAAGAAAAATCAACTCCATATTCATGGTACCTGGAGGACCTGCGAGCATTCAAGTGAAGAGTTAGGATTTCACAAAAAGAAAGCAAGAGATGAAGGAATGAGAGTTGATGTTGGTGGTGGATGGAGTTCTTCTTGCTAGGCGCTCGGTTGGATGATCCCGATGGACTCCAAGCTCGAAGTTAAAGGATGGATTTGCGGAAGAGATAGTAACTTGGGGCCTCACACCTCTCGATGCCCGAAGGCGAAGGCGCTCCCTCATGGAGATCGACGTTCTTAAGGAACGAAGGCACTAACAAAGACATTGGCTCTCAAAACTTGTTTTTTCATTCATAATCATTAGCATACAAATGAGGGGTACGGTCCTTTATATAGGCACCTTAGGATCCAATTTAAATTTCAAATGAAAATACAAGTCTTCTCTTGATGGGGCACCAAAAAATTCAGAAATTTCTCCTCCTTGGCCGACCAAGAATCTGAATTTGATTGGGCATGGCTTGACTTGAGGCTTAGAAGAAGGATCTTGGCGCCCTTGGACTTGGAAGGTTGTTCTCTCATTTTGGGAGAAGACATGAAATCGGGCTTGTTGTATATTCAAGTCTTATTGGGTCAATGTCCATGTATTGGTCTAGTCTATCATGGTTTTCCATGATAGATATGGGGCTAGGAGCGAGTCCGGGGTGAGTCCTAGATGTTTAGGCTGAGTTTGGTTAGTCTGGATCTTAGAGTCGGCTCCTCTGGTATAAGAGTTAGCTTTGCTAGTTGGCAAGGCTCAGAATAGGGGAATGTGTTCTGCTCGAGTCGGCTCGTTGGATTCGAGTCGGCTCAATTTCATGGTCCAGAAATCCTTGGTCTGGATGAGTTGGCTCTGATGGTTAGAGTCGACTCGGTTCCAAGGTCTAGTCGACTCTAGTGTTTAGAAATGGCTCGAATGACACGTGAGCTATTTTTTAAATAGTGCCAATTAGAGGGAGTTTTGGGGTACTCGACCATGTGTGACCGATGTTTATATATTGTAACTTCCTAAGAAGTTATAGTGAGGGTGTAAATAAACTTCTTGGACATGGAATCAAGAAAATCCCCTTTCTCCCGAGAATTTCTCCTTCTCTCTTCTTTCTTTTATTCTCTCGTCTTGGATCTTTACCTGCTTGATCTTCAAAGACCTGAATCCTACCATGTTCTCCAAGGAGATCACTGGCAGAGGGTCATCCATAGCCTGGTACGCTTCCGTTATTACTTTATAGATTAGGGCATTATTCTTGATCAGGAACAAGGATGTTCTTGGATATTTGATTCAACGTTCAGATAGAAGTTGGATCCAAATTCTCAACAGCATGCATGATCTCCGGAGTGCCAGCGCTTGAGGTATTAATGGTTTAGGAAATATATCCCTCCATGTTAGTGCAATCATTACTCTTATCACCCCGAGAACCATTCATTCCACAGGCTCGAGAGTGGGGGGCATCTGATATGGCATAATTGTTGACATGGAGCTCATGACGGCAATGCTAGAAGCTACGCGTGCAGAAAGTGCCACCTAGATGAGGTGCCTAATTGAAAATCCAAAGGTGAGCCCCCCGTCTGAGGTCAGCTCCCAGCCGGGATCGTGCTCATAGGGCGAACCCTCTACCTGAGGTCAGCTCCCGGCCATGGTCATGCTCATGCATGCCAAGGCGAGCCTCCATCCAAGGTCAGCACCCAGCTGGGTTGTGCTTATAGGGTGAGCCCTCCATCTAAGGTCAACTCCCGGTCGGGGTCGTGCTTATGCATGCCAAGGCGAGTCCTCCTTCCAAGGTCAACTCCCAGCCAGGGTCATGCTCATAGGACGAGCCCTCCATGTGAGGACACCTCTCGGTCAGGGTCGTTCTCATGCATGCCAAGGCAAGCCCTTCGTCCGAGGTTAGCTCCTAGTCAGGGTTGTGCTTATAGGTGTTGGAAATTGTGTCCTAAAGCCAATTGTCTAGGTTGTAGACGGTTATACTATTTTGTATTTGTATATGAATTTTTAATAATAAATAAAAGTTATTTATTTTTTGGTTGTCCATCATTTTACATTTTTCTATAATGAACTCTTGTATGATGGAGTCCTTAGAACTACATTGTTTGATATAGAGAGGATATATCAAGTAGTTCTTAAACTAGTTCACAACCAAATGATACATTGTTATAGGATGACGATGTATCAAGTATAGGTTGTTATATGTCACATTTGTTGGTTGTCTTCTTAACCAAGGAGTGTGGAGACACTAGCGTGACATACAAGTGAAGTATATGACATTTCACTGAACGTGACCATCTGCAGAGCTCCCTTCTGCCAAAGGGTTGCTCACGAAGGGATATAGGTATATGTGTCCCTCAGACCTGAGGTCACCATGGCAGCTTGCAAGCAACTCACTATACTTTGGTGCCGGACTACCTGGATTTCTAATCCAGTGACGGAAGGTTTCTGGGTATGGCCAAGTACTTGTGAAGCGATGGTGGATCAAGATGGAATTGACCTCTCTAAATAGTTTGGAGTGAATGACTCACTATGTCTCAATTCAGCAAAACCTTTGCCAGGATAGTTCTTGTGAGGAGTCACAGAACTTGTGAAGTTAAGACATGATCTGGATAGACCAAATTAGGTTTGGCAGTCTAACCCTAGGTCATCCCAAGCATTGTAAGGTCAAAGGGATGAATTATGCGGCAACCATATACTAGAGGTTCTTGTGAGGTGCTCTGCATCTTCGACCTATCCGAACGTCTGGTATTAATGCTAGATGAGGACTATGACTGGTACTGGAAATGTTCCAGTTCTACCGGTGTAGTATTCGAACCTATGGGGTTACACACCATAGAGGATTTCTATCTGATCTTATGGCTAATCGATGATTGGGAATCGTTTGTCATCACCCGAAGTCAGATTGACTTTTTCCAAGTGTCGACACTTGGAATTTTACAGGTGTCGATACTTTGTGAAGTGTCGACACTTGGCCATTTTTGAGTGTTGACACTTCTTGTGACGAGCAAATTTCTGGGAGGATTTCGTGGAGGATTTTTGGGCAGGTTTTGACCTGGTTTGAATTTTGAATTCAAACCAATTTTGGCTCCAAGGTTTTATGGTATGAAGGTCATACCTTCCTCTTTGGGTTGGATCCATTTGGAATGATCTTGATCCTCTTCCCCATTCTCTCCTCTCATCTCTCCTCCTTCCTTCTTATCCCTCTCCCTACTGCCCCTATAAATATAGGACATTGCGGTGGCTGCTGGGGTTAGACAAGCAAAAGAATTTTTGGGAGAAGAGGATTGAGAAGTGTGAGAGATTTGGGATTGGGTGTGAGCTACCTAGCACTTTAGCTAGGTCTTGGGAGCGAGGTGTTGGGAAGGGGTTCCTGCACTCATCCTTGTCTTCTTGGAAGTTGAAGATCGACCAAGGATCCTGAAGAGCTAGCACTCCGAGAGAGTTGATCAGAGTCGAGCCCAGGTGTAGACATCTTGTAGAGGCTAGACCTTGTATGGCTCGAGCACCCTCTTCCTCATCAGAGCTCTTCACAACTTCTCTCCAGCACTCGCCGAGGTATAGAGGTATGACCTTTATATTTATATTGCTTTCTTGTTTTTGATGATTATATGATGCTAGATTTTTATACTAGATCCTGTTGCAGGCAGATCGGTAGATAGTTTTGATCTATCTACCGAGCCTTCCGCTATGCATGTCTTAAAAATATTTTAAAATGCATATTCTCTGTCCTGTTTCTTGCATATTTTATGCTCGGTGTAGGTGTTTTTCACCTTCAATGGTATCAGAGCAATAGGTTCATTTTGTAGTATAATGATGCTAGCATGCTTATAATACATCTCCTTTCTTCTTAAGTACTTGGATTGAGTGCTTCATCAGGCCGTCCGGTCATAGGAGAGAAGTAGGGCTGCAAGACCCTCTCTTTTCATTCAATAGGGTCTCCTATGGTGTGTAGAGGTGCCACTGTGATAGGCTCATGAAAAAGAAAATAAGAAGAAAGTATTTTGTAGGTTAAAAATGTTTTAATCTAATGTAATGATCATAAAATGACTTTAGATAAGATCTAAAAGTTATTTTTGATCGGTTTTGTTTGTATGTTTGGTGAAACATCGGATTTGAAATCACTGTTTTTCATTGTCTCAAGCTGTGAGTCAACACTTGGCCTTTGAAGTGTCGACTCATGAAAAAATTTCCTGAGATCTGGTTTCTATTTTTGTACTGAGACAAGCTGGAGTGTCGACACTAATCCCTGAAGTGTCGACACTTGAGCCTGAAGTATCGACACTTGACCCTTGAAGTGTCGACACTAAGGTGTGCCAGAAAACATGTTGTTCTATTTTCCGTTCCCTGTCTCAGGCCTTGAGTCGACACTTGCGCTTGAAGTGTCGACACTTCGCTATAGAAAATGCTGAAAATAGTGAATTTAAATTTTGAATTTGTTATAAAATTATTTTACATGATAAATTAAAATTGTTTTAATTTATTTAAGGCTATTGAACTTAATTTTGAATTAAGATTGACTAAGAACTCTAGGAATGTGATTCAAAGATCTTAAGTCATTTTAATAAGCCTTAAGGGTCATGGGTTAGCTTCTATTAGGTCCTTGATTGGGTTAGACCTAAGTTTAGATTCATTGGACAAGTTAGAGAACTAATCTAATCAAAAGTTGAGTTAGGATTTCTTCTCTAGATCTATTTAATAGTTAGATTGATGAGTCCATAATCTAAATGGATCTAATTTGTGGCTCAGTGGAAAGCCCAAGTCTTTAGGCTAGTCTAATCGAGTCTGGTGAATCGATTGGTGTCGAGGTAAGTTTGGCATTGTGATCATGGTTCTTTGGGGCTACCTCTTACTTGGCCAACTCTATTGGTGTTTAGGCAAGACGGTTAATGGCGAAACCCAATCCATGATCTCACTTACCTGGCCAATGTAGTCAATCAGGATTGATTAGATAGCTCATTGACTAGTGTTAACCCTTGTCACCCAAGGGTAATCAATCTTGACTAATTTTAGGTGCCCATGGATCATTAGTTATGTGTAACCCTCCTTGTTTGCTGATTTGGTCAGTGGGAGGTTGATCCATGTCTTCTCTTCTCTTTATCTGTCACATTATTTAAAACCCTCTAAATTATTAGGTCCTTAAAAGGACAAAGTTATAGAGATAACCAAGTCCTAGCCTCCCATTAAGTGGAATAGTAATGTGTCCAATAGTTGGGTGTTCATCAGCAGATCCAAAGATCGGGTGTTCATCAGGCTATTGGAATTGTTGTTCCTAATAAGATTGCTCAGTGCACTCTCTTAACGGTGGTCAGGTGGGCCGGCCAAAGTCAGGCTTGACCATTCGTTAGTTAGAAGCATTGAATTTTGTCATGTTAATGGTTGGACCTAACCGGGACCTTCAATGAGGCCCAAAGGCCGATTGAAGTGTACCTTGGGGCAAAACCCAATTACTAGAGGTTACTTGGAGAAATAATCGGTTAAAGAACCTACCTTTAGACATGCATGGGTGGGCCGGCCAAAGTCGGACTCATGTGTTGTCTATTGGACTCTAGTACCCACTAGGGAATTAAAGTAATTCCTCAGATTGGAGGTAGAGGCTACCAATCTGAGCAAAATAGTGGGAAGGTCCTTAGACTTAAGTCCATGTCTTTAGGTTAATTATTCATATACACTAATTAGTTTTGGTTATCCTTTCAGATGTCTTCCAACCTGTCACTCCGGTCTCTTCTCGATATTGAGAAGCTCTATGGACCCAACTTCGATAGCTGGTATCGAAGTCTCAGGATTGTCCTGGAGCACGAACGGATCCTATATGTGATATCAAATCCAGTACCTGAGATCCCTGCTGCCAATGCTCGGGGTTTGGTCAGACACACTTATCAGAAGTGGCTCTCTGACAGGACCACTATCTGATGCATCATGTTGGTAGCGATGAACGATGAGTTTAGTCGCATGTTCGAGGAAGCCCAGCCGGAAGAAATCCTTCAAAAGTTGAAGGAGTCTTTCGGGACACCAGACGACGTTGAGAGGTACAGGGTCTCCTGTGCTATCTACAACGCACAGATGCTTGATGGGACCTTGGTCAGTGATCATTTATTGTACATGATCGAGATGATTGAGCGTCTGGGCATGCTCGGCTATCCCTTGCATGAACAGCTTGGGAATGATGCGATTTTGAATTCTCTCCCCTTCTCCTATCTAGACTTTCTCGATCATTATAGAATGAACAAGCCTGTAGTTAACTACCATGGTCTATTGGGGTTGCTGCAGACTTTTAAGAAAGACCACCAGTTGAATAAAGGGATGGTGAATATAGTGGGAGGTTCTTCAAGAGGGCATCGTCCCTTTAAGAAAGGGAAGAGGAAGAATAAAGGGAAAAAGGTGCTTAGTACTTATGGGCCCTATCACGCCAAGAAAGTGAAGGCTGATCAGAGTCATGCAGAGTGCTTCTTCTGCAAGAAGCAGGGACACTGGAAGAGGAACTGTCCTCTTTATATTGCATCCCTTAATCCGAACAGGTCCAAGAAGAGAAAGCTGCAGGATGGTCCTGGACAAGGTATTTATATGATAACACCTTGTAGTTTCTCTATTTGCGATACTACTAACTGGGTATTCGATACAGGAAGTCCAATTCATATTTGCAATTCTTTACAGGAACTTCAAGTTAGTAGAAGATTCGAGGACAGCGAGAGGTTCTTGAACGTGGAAAATGAAAGCCGAGTTCCAGTTCTGGCATTGGGAGTCCTTAAACTTGTTTTCGAGTCCTGTACTGTCATTTCGAATGAATGTCATTTTTGTCCTTCTTTCATTTTGAATGTCATTTTTGTAGCCCAGTTGGCCATGTATGGTTATGAACTATTAATAAAGAATGACATTTATAAAATCATTTTGAATGGTTTTATAATTTTGAATGAACAAAAGCGTGATGGCATCTATGTACTATCGCGACCTGTTATGATGGGGGACCCGAAATCCATCTGGATTTTCTTTTAATTTTTTCTAGTTTTTCTTATTTTTCTTATCCCTGCTATTCCAACTATCCCTTTTATTCCCATTTTATTCCAGGTTTATCCCCGTTTTATTCCCAGCTTATTCCATCATCAACCTCCTCCCACCCGTTCGTATTCCTTTTTAAAACCTAGCCACCACCCCCTTCCCCCCCCCCCATCCGGGCTGTCCGACCCCCAGCCGCCCCCGCCTGTTCGCCGCCGACACCTGCCGGCCCCCGCCCTCACCGGAGAAACTGCCGCCACCGCCCATGCCCGTGGGAAGATGAACGGACGCGGGTGGCGTCCGTCCATCCCGTGCGCCCGCGTGACGCCACCGCCGTGCCGCCCTACGCCGCCACCGGCCTGCTGCCCGCCGCCATCCCCGCCGCCCGCCGGCCCTCGCCCGGCCGTCGGCCCGGTCCGTCACCTCCCATGCCCGTGGGAAGACGAACGGACGCGGGAGGCGTACGTCCGTCCCTTGCACCCATTTGACGCCACCGTCGTGCCGCCATGCGTCGCCACCCGCCTGCTGCCCGCCGCCGTCCCCGTCGCCCGCCGGCCCCGCCCGGCCGCCGGCCCGATCCGTCGCCACCCACGCCGGTGGGAAGACGAACGGACGCGGGAGGCGTCCAGCCATCCCGTGCGCCCGCGTGACGCCACCGCCATGCCGCCCTGCACCGACACCGCCTTGCTGCCCGCCGCCGGCCTGCTGCCCGTGGCCGTCCCCGCCGGCCCCCGCCCGGCCGCCGGTGTGGTCCGTCGCTGCCCACGTCCGTGGGAAGACGAACGGACGCTCGTGCGTGCCATGCGGCCATCCCACTCCTGAACCGCCGTCCGCACCTGGCTGCCGCCCCGCCGCCACCGCCCGCCGGCCATGCTGCCACCCGCCGCCCCCCCCCCCCCGGCCGACCGTAGTTCGATTTTTTCGCTCCCTGTTACTTGGCCGAGAAGAAGGACCTGCATGCCTCTCAAAGCATCCCAAGAAGCCTCTGCACGCTTCTCAAAGTAGCTGGAAGGAGGCTGTACAATTTTTGGAGCGGCACGACTTCCAGAGCAGGGAGGGATTTCAAATTTCGAATAAACGAGATATATTTGGTAATTTTTTTTAATGAATGTAATTTGGAAAATTTGGGATTTTCGATTTTGAATTTGAATTCAAAATCAAGGGAGGATTTCAGGGGATTTTATTTTTGAATTTCAAAAGGGATTTGGGCATCTATAAATACCCATACTCCTCTTGTAATAAAGCAGTTGATGAAAATAAATTTTTAGAGTGTTTTTTCCACTCGTGTGTGGTTTTGGGCTGAGGCCCGTTTGCCTTCGTCCTTTGGGATGTCGAGGGGTGTGAGGCCCCAACTTGCCTTCGTCCTTCGGGATGTCGAGGGATGTGAGGCCCCAACTTGCCTTCGTCCTTCGGGACATCGAAGGGTGTGAGGCCCTAACTTGCCTTCGTCCTTCGGGATGTCGAGGGGTGTGAGGCCCCAACTTGCCTTCGTCCTTCGGAACATCGAGGGGTGTGAGGCCCCAGGTATCCCATTCTTTTCTCCCATCTTCATGTCTCTTCCTGTTCCCCTCGTGACCTTGAGATTCATCCTAGCACCTCCAAGTATCGAGGAGGGCGTAATGCCTTAGAGGTGAGGGGTCTCTTCGTTAGGATGAGCCCCAAAGTCCATGAGTTCCAGTCCCCTGTCTCCCATCCCCATCCTTCCTTCGCCACCTCCGCCAAGAAAACTGAAAATTAAAAGAGTCTGGCTGTTTTAGGATTTTCGGGGTCATCCTATCCTAGTCCCGGTAGGCTTCTTAGCCCTCCCACGATCCTTGGTATGCTTTAGGTTTTTCCATTTTCAAATAACCCCAGGTTTCTTCATGTCCGCCATCGCCACATCAAATTGGTATCAGAGCCAGCAGTGGACTAGGATTTGCTTCGTCGACAAACTCGACGGAGTCGTGTTCTTCGCGCTGCAGGAGAATGATGGGGTACCCGAAACCCATCTGGATTTTCTTTTAATTTTTTCTAGTTTTTCTTATTTTTCTTATCCCTGCTATTCCAACTATCCCTTTTATTCCCGTTTTATTCCAGGTTTATCCCCGTTTTATTCCCAGCTTATTCCATCATCAACCTCCTCCCACCCGTTCGTATTCTTTTCTAAAACCTAGCCGCCACCCCCATTCCCCCCCCCCATCCGGGGTGTCCGACCCCCAGCCACCCATGCCTGTCCACCGTCGACACCCGCCGGCCCCCGCCCTCACCGGAGAAACTGCCGCCCACGCCCATGGGAAGACGAACGAAAGCGGGTGGCGTCCGTCCGTCCCGTGCGCCCGCATGACGCCACCGCCGTGCCGCCCTGCGCCGCCACTGGCCTGCTGCCCGCCGCCATCCCCGCCGCCTGCCGACCCCCGCCCAGCAGCCGGCTCGGTCCGTCACCACCCACGCTCGTGGGAAGATGAACGGACACGGGAGGCGTCCGTCCATCCTGTGCGCCCGAGTGACACCACCGTCGTGCCGCCCTGCGCCGCCACTGGCCTGCTGCCCGCCGCCGTCCCCGCCGCCCGCCGGCCCCCGCCCGGTCGCCAGCCCAGTCCGTCGCCACCCACACTCATGGGAAGACGAACGGACACGGGAGGCGTCCGTCCATCCCGTGCGCCCGCGTGATGCCACCACCGTGCCGCCCTGCACCACCATCGGCCTGCTGCCCGCCACCGTCCCCGCCGCCCGCCGGCCCCCACCCGGTCGCCGGTAGGGTCCGTCGCCGCCCACGCCCATGGGAAGACGAACGGACGCTCGTGCATGCTGTGCGGCCGTCCCACTCCTGCGCCGCCGTCCGCACCTGGCCACCGCCCCGCTGCCACCGCCCGCCGGCCGTGCTGCCTCCCCAGGCCCCCCACCCGGCTGACCGTAGTTTGATTTTTTCCCTCCTAATTGCTCGGCCGAGAAGAAGGACCTACACGCCTCTCAAAGCATCCCAAGAAGCCTCTGCACACTTCTCAAAGTAGCTGGAAGGAGGCTGTACGATTTTTGGAGTGGCACGACTTTAAGAGCAGGGAGGGATTTCAAATTTTGAATAAACGGGATATATTTGGTAATTTTTTTTAATGAATGTAATTTGGGATTTTTGATTTTGAATTTGAATTCAAAATCAAGGGAGGACTTCAGGGGATTTTATTTTTGAATTTCAAAAGGGATTTGGGCATCTATAAATACCCATACTCCTCTTGTAATAAAGTAATTGATGAAAATGAATTTTTAGAGTGTTTTTTCCACTCGTGTGTGGTTTTGGGCTGAGGCCCATTTGCCTTCATCCTTCGGGACGTCGAGGGGTGTGAGGCCCCAACTTGCCTTCGTCCTTCGGGACGTCAAGGGGTGTGAGGCCCCAACTTGCCTTCATCCTTCGGGACATCGAGGGGTGTGAGGCCCCAACTTGCTTTCATCCTTCGGGACGTCGAGGGGTGTGAGGCCCCAGGTATCCCATTCTTTTCTCCCATCTTCATGTCTCTTCCTGTTCCCCTCGTGACCTTGAGATTCATCCTAGCGCCTCCAAGTATCGAGGAGGGCGTAATGCCTTAGAGATGAGAGGTCTCTTCATTAGGATGAGCCCCAAGGTCCATGAGTTCCAGTCCCCTATCTCCCATCCCCATCCTTCATTCGCCACCTCTGCCAAGAAAACTGAAAATCAAAAGAGTCTGGCTGTTTTAGGATTTTCGGGGTCATCCTATCCTAGTCCCGGGAGGCTTCTTAGCCCTCCCACGATCCTTGGTATGCTTTAGGTTTTTCCATTTCCAAATAACCCCAGGTTTCTTCGTGTCCACCATCGCCACATCAAATTGGTATCAGAGCCAGCAGTGGACTAGGATTTGCTTCGTCGACAAACTCGACGAAGTCGAGTTCTTCAAGCTGCAGGAGAATGATGGGGGACCCGAAACCCATCTCGATTTTCTTTTAATTTTTTCTAGGTTTTCTTATTTTTCTTATCCCTGCTATTCCAACTATCCCTTTTATTCCCATTTTATTCCAGGTTTATCCCTGTTTTATTCCCAGCTTATTCCATCATCAACCTCCTCCCACCCGTTCGTATTCTTTTCTAAAACCTAGCCGCCACCCCCTTCCCCCCCCCGCATCCGGGCTGTCCGACCCCCAGCCGCCCACGCCTGTCCACCGCCAACACCCGCCGGCCCCCGCCCTCACCGGAGAAACTGTCATCGCCGCCCACGCCCGTGGGAAGACGAACGGACGCGGGTGCCGTCCGTCCGTCCGTCCTGTGCGCCCGCGTGACACCACCGCCGTGCCGCCCTGCGCCGCCACCGGCCTGCTGCCCGTCGCCATCCCCGCCGCCCGCCGGCCCCCGCCCGACCGCCGGCCCAGTCCGTCGCCACCCACGCTCGTGGGAAGACGAACGGACGCGGGAGGCATCCGTCCGTCCCGTGCGCTCGCGTGACACCACCGCCGTGCCGCCCTGCGCCACCATCGGCCTGCTGCCCGTCGCCGTCGCCGCCGGCCGTCGCCCGGCCGCCAGTGGGGTCCGTCGCCGCCCACGTCCATGGGAAGACGAACGGAAGCTCGTGCGTGCTGTGCGGCCGTCCCACTCCTGCGCCGCCGTCCGCACCTGGCCGCCGCCCCACCGCCACCGCCTGCCGGCCATGGCCCGCCGCCCCCCACCCCCCCGACCGACCGTAGTTCAGTTTTTTCCCTCCCTGTTGCTCAGCCGAGAAGGACCTGCACGCCTCTCAAATCATCCCAAAAAGCCTCTGCACGCTTCTCAAAGCAGCTGGAAGGAGGCTGTACGATTTTTGGAGCGGCATGACTTTCAGAGCGGGGAGGGATTTCAAATTTCGAATAAACGGGATATATTTGGTAATTTTTTTTAATGAATGTAATTTGGGAAATTTGGGATTTTTAATTTTGAATTTGAATTCAAAATCAAGGGAGGATTTCAGGGGATTTTATTTTTGAATTTCAAAAGGGATTTGGGCATCTATAAATACCCATACTCCTCTTGTAATAAAGCAGTTGTTGAAAATGAATTTTTAGAGTGTTTTTTCCACTCATGTGTGGTTTTGGGCTGAGGCCTGTTTGCCTTCGTCCTTCGGGATGTCGAGGGGTGTGAGGCCCCAACTTGCCTTCGTCCTTCGGGACGTCGAGGGGTGTGAGACCCCAACTTGCCTTCATCCTTCGGGACGTCGAGGGGTGTGAGGCCCCAGGTATCCCATTCTTTTCTCCCATCTTCATGTCTCTTCCTATTCCCCTCGTGACCTTGAGATTCATCCTAGCGCCTCCAAGTATCGAGGAGGGCATAATGCCTTAGAGGTGAGAGGTCTCTTTGTTAGGATGAGCCCCAAGGTCCATGAGTTCCAGTCCCCTGTCTCCCATCCCCATCCTTCCTTCGTCACCTCCGCCAAGAAAACTGAAAATCAAAAGAGTCTAGCTGTTTTAGGATTTCCGGGGTCGTCCTATCCTAGTCCGGGAGGCTTCTTAGCTCTCCCACGATCCTTGGTATGCTTTAGGTTTTCCCATTTCCAAATAACCCCAGGTTTCTTCGTGTCCGCCATCGCCACATCATGTTAGTGTAATGTAATGTCTAGCAAATGCCCTAAGTAGATAATGTTAGTGAAGCGTACCTATGGCATTGTAGGCTAGGTCATATCAACAACAACAAGATAAATAGGTTGAAAATCGAGGGTCTCCTCGATCTTAGTGAAGATAGTTTACTTTCAACCTGTGAGTCCTGTCTTCTTGGAAAAATGACTAAGTCACCTTTTACTGGAAAAGGTGAACGAGCCAAAGAAATTTTGAGTATGGTGCATACTGATCTATGTGGACCCATGAATGTTAGTGCCAGGGGTGGGTACATTTATTTCATTACTTTCATAGATGACCTTTCAAGGTTTGATTATGTCTTCTTGATGAGACATAAGTCTGAGTCATTTGAAATGTTTAAACGATATCGTAGTGAAGTAAAAAAACAAATTGAAAGTGTATCAAAACCCTTCGATCTGATCAAGGCGATGAATACCTTTCCGGTGAGTTTCTGACATATCTTGAGGAAAATGGGATTCTCTCTCAGTGGACGCCTCCAGGGACATCCCAGTTAAATGGAGTGTCTGAGAGGAGGAATCGAACCCTGTTAGACATGGTTTGGTCCATGATGGGCTTTGCTTCTCTGTCGGTATCCTTTTGGGGATATGCTTTAGAATCAGCCTGTTACTTTCTGAATTGGGCTCCAAGTAAGTTCGTTAGTAAAACACCATATGAGATATGGACTGGACGTAAGCCAACACTTTTACACCTTTGAGTCTGCGGGTGCCCGGCTTATGTAAAACATTTGGAAACGGACAAACTTGGATCTAGGTCTGACCGGTGCCTATTTATTGGGTATCCGAAAGTGTCTAAGGGGTATTACTTCTACTTAACTGAGGAACAAAAGTTGTTCGTCAGTCTTAGGGCTCTCTTTCTGGAAAAGGAGTTCCTTGGTGAAGGAATTGTAGCCGCTAAGATTGAACTTAGTAAAGTTCAACAAGTAGAAGAACCAACACTTTTAAGCGACCACATAGAACCGGCTATGATTAGATCATACCCAGAGCCAACTCCAAAACCATTAAAGAGATGCGGTAGAGTACCGAGCCGACCGGACATATACTATAGTTTCTTGGTCCAGGATGGTGATCCCATTGAACTTGATGAGAACAATGAGGATCCGATCACCTATATGGATGCATTGCAGAGGTCCGACTCTGAGTCATGGCTAGGAGCCATAAAATCCAAAATGGAGTCCATGGAAATCAATAATGTATGGACATTTGTTGATCCACCTGAAGGGATAAAATCCATTAGGTGCAAATAGATTTTCAAGAGGAAAAGGGGCGCAAACGGACAGGTGGAGACCTATAAAGCCCATCTGGTTGCCAAGGAGTATCATCAATGTTATGGTATTGACTATGATGAGACGTTCTCTCCCATGGCAATGTTCAAATTCATTCGGATTATGCTTGCTTTAGCAGCACACTTTGACTATGAAATCTGGCAAATGGATGTCCGAACAGCCTTCCTGAATGGTGAGCTGGAAGAGAAGGTGTATATGATACAACCTGAAGGGTTCACATCCATAGATGAGTCAAATGTGTGCAAGCTTCAAAAGTCTATCTACGGACTAAAGCAAGCATCAAGGAGTTGGAACATGCGATTTGATAAGTGTATCAAGTCGTATGGCTTCATTAGGAATGGAGAAGAACCTTGCATTTACAAATGGGATAACAGTTTTGTGATTGTATTCCTTGTGCTGTATGTGGATGCATTCTTTTAATCAAGAATGACATCACAACACTGCAAGGAATAAAGGTCTGGTTATCATCTCAGTTCTCTATGAAGGACTTGGATGAAGCCTCTTATATACTAGGTATGAAAGTTTATAGAGATAGATCTAAGAGACTTCTGGGACTGTCCCAGTCTAGGTATATTGACACCATGCTGAAACGGTTCAGCATGAAAAATTCCAAGAAGGGCTATCTCCTGATAGGCACAGGAATTGATCTCTCCAAAAGAAATTGTGCGACAACTCCTGAGGAAAGAGAGCATATGAGTAGAATTCCATATGCTTCGGTAGTGGGTTTTGTCATGTATGCCATGACATGTACTAGACCAGACATGGCATACTCACTAGGTATAGTGAATAGATACCAGTTTGACCCAAGTGAAGCTCATTGGAAAGTGGAAAAAATCATCCTTAAGTATTTACAAAATACTAAGGACCAATGGCTCATTTATGGAGAATCCGACTTGAAACTTGAGGGGTATACTGACTCCAGTTTCCAGTCAGATAAAGATGATAGTAAGAGTGTGTCAGGTATTGTCTTTACCCTGAACGGAGGAGCTGTCTGCTAGAAAAGTTCCAGGCAGCCTACTGTGGCGGACTCAGTATGCGAAGCAGAGTACATTGCAACTCTGATGCGGCGAAGGAAGCTGTGTGGTTGTGGAAGTTCCTTGGCGAGCTGGGAGTGGCACCTTCCCTAGATGGTCCTGTACCGGGGTAATGTGACAACACTGGAGCCATTGCTCAAGCCAAAGAGCCGAAGTCTCATCACTACACAAAGCATATTCTATGGTGCTATCACCTTGTACGAGAGATCGCGGAACGAGGTGACATTGACTTCCTGAAGATCGATGGAAAGGAGAACCTGGCTGACCCCTTCACTAAAGCCGTCAGAGTTTAAGAGTTCGATTGTTTCAAACGAAAAACGGGAATGAAATTCTTACTGATTGGCTTTACTCCAAGTGGGAATTGTTGGGAATTATGTCCCAAAATCAATCGTCTAGGCTGTAGACGGTTATGCTATTTTATATTTGTATATGAGTTTTTAATAATAAAAAAAAGTTATTCATTTTTTTGCTATCCATCATTTTATATTTTCCTATAATGAACTCTTGTATGATGGAGTCCTTAGAACTATATTATTTGATATAGAGAGGATATATCAAGTAGTTCTTAAACTAGTTCACAACCAAATGATACATTGTTATAGGACGATGATGTATCAAGTATAGGTTGTTGTATGTCACATTTGTTGGTTGTCCTCTTAACCAAAGAGTGTGGAGACACTGGTATGACATACAAGTAAAGTGTATGACATTTCACTGAACGTGATCATCTATGGAGCTCCCTTCTACCAAAAGGTTGCTCGTGAAGGGATATGGGTATATGTGTCCCTCAGACTTGAGGACACCATGGCAGCTTGCAAGCAACTCACTATACTTTGGTGCCGGACTACCTGGATTTCTAATCTAGTGACAGAAGGTTTCTGGATATGGTCAAGTACTTATGAAGCAGTGGTGGATCAAGATGGAATTGACCTCTCCAAATAGTTTGGAGTGAATGACTCACTATGTCTCAATTTAGCAAAACCTTGGCCAGGATAGTTCTTGTGAGGAGTCACAAAACTTGTGAGGTTGAGACATGATCTGGATAGACCAAATTAGGGTTGGCAGTCTAACCGTAGGTCATCCTGAGCATTGTAAGGTCAAAGGGATGAATTATACGGCAACCATATACTAGAGGTTCTTGTAAGGTGTTCTGCATCTTCGACCTATCCGGATGTCGGGTATCATTGCTAGATAAGGACTTTGACTTTGGTACTGAAAATATTCCATTGCTATAGTGTTCAAACCTATGGGGTCACACACCATAGAGGATTTCTATATGATCTTATGGCTAATCGACGATGGGAATCGTTTGTCGTCACCCGAAGTCAATATAATTGATCCAAGTATCGACACTTGAATTTTGTAGGTGTCGATTTTTGTCGACACTTAGCCATTTTCGAGTGTCGACACTTCCTGTGATGAGCAGATTTCTGAGAGGATTTCGTGGAGGATTTTTGGGCAAGTTTTGACCTGGTTTGAATTTCGAATTCAAACCAGTTTTAGCTCCAAGGTTTTATGGTATGAAGGTCATACCTTTCTCTTTGGGTTGGACCCATTGGGAATGACCTTGATCCTCTCCCCCATTCTCTCCTCTCATCTCTCCTTTTTCCTTCTTCTCCCTCTCCCTGTTGTCCCTATAAATGTTGGACATTATGGTGGCTGCTGCGGTTAGATAACAATAGCAAAAGAATTTTTGGGAGAAGAGGATTGAGAAGTGTGAGAGATTTTGGGATTGGGTGTGAGCTACCTAGCACTCTAGCTAGGTCTTGGGAGTGAGGTGTTGGGAAGGGGTTCCTGCACTCATCCTTGTCTTCTTGGAAGTTGAAGATTGGCCAAGGATCCTGAAGAGCTAGCACTCCGAGGGAGTTGATCAGAGTCGAGCCCAGGTATGGACATCCTGTAGAGGCCAGACGCTTGTGTGGCTCGAGCACCCTCTACCTCATCAGAGCTCTTCATAGCTTCTCTCCAGCACTCGCCAAGGTATAGATGTTTGACCTTTATATTTATGTTGCTTTCTTGTTTTTGATGATTATATAAATGCTAGGTTTTTATACTAGATCCTGTTGCGAGCAGATCGGTAGATAGTTTTGATTTATCCACCGAGCCTTTGGCTATGCATGTCTTAAAAATGTTTTAAAATGCATATTCTCTACCATGTTTCTTGCATATTGTATGCTAGGTGTAGGTGTTTTTCACCTTCAATAGGATGAGCCCTCTATTTAAGGTCAGCTCTCAGATGGGGTCATGCTTATTCATGCCAAGGCAAGCCCTCCACCTGAGGTTAGCTCCCAGCTAGGGTTGTTCTCTTAGGGCGAGCCCTCTATCTGAGATCAGTTCCCGGTCAGGTCGTGCTCATGCATGCCAAGGCAAGCCCTTCATCCGAGGTCAGCTCCCAACCAGGGGTGTGCTTATGGCGTGAGCCTTCCATCTGAGGTAAACTCTCGATCGGGGTCATGCTCATGCATGCCAAGGTGAGCCCTCCATTCGAGGTCAACTCTTAGCCGGGGTCGTGCTCATAGGGCAAGCCCTCTGTTTGAGGCCAGCTCCCAGCAGGGATCATGCTCATGCATGCCAAAGGTGGCCCCCCGCATCTAGGGTCGAATGCCTAGCCAAAGTCATGCTCGTACTCTTTGAAGGCGGCCCTCGCATCCGGGGTCGAGCACCTAGCCGAGGTCATGCTCCCTTTTTCAAAGTTAGGCTCACCAGATTGAGCTCTCCCTCTCCTCCTGCCGAATTCGGAGTACCCGCTAGTGGCAGAAAAAGGGAGGACCAACAGAGATACAGACTATGACATGGAAGTTTCTAGCTACCTGCAACCTCCAAGAAGTGGTGCATGCCCTGCCAAAAAACTCAAACCTTGCAACGTGCCACCCGCATGTCTTGTGCAATGCTTACCTCGCCAGGCTTCACACCCTGTGGTGCACCGCCATGTCAACAACCATGCAACCGAGGGCACTTATCCTCGCAACATGGAACCTGAACTTCCCCCATAAGGAGTATTCCATTAAGGCCATAGGTCCTGCTACACACCAACGGTCCCTCTTGGAAAGGAAACACTCCACGATGGCTCAAGGATCAGCGGCACAGTGCCCGCCCCTCCCATGGAAAATTACACCACCAGAGAGACAAGATCTATACTATGCCGGCGATCACCCCTAAATAAAATGATCTCCTCTAGAGGACCAGTCCAACAGGTGAGAGGCTATAGACAAAGGAAAACCCCTCCAGAAATGGATACAAAGAAAGGGACATCTCAGTGAAACCCGAAGTTTGGTCTGGGTCACTCCTACTAATATAAAAATAGAAGAAAGGACCCCCAGGAGGGGAGAGAGGCAACTGGTAAGACTTAGAGAGCAAACGGGAAAGGAACCAGCCAAGAGAACCTCCCAGCTCTCTGATCTCTACTTGACCCTATCTTTCCATTTCAAATTCCATCTTTCATCCTCTACATGGAGAGTCCCGAAGCTCGTCACTACAGAGGTTCTACTCCCCTTGATCATCCCAAACTGACTTGACCATCGGAGTGTCCCTGTCGGAATCCCCAGTTCGGGTCTTCTCTTTTTTGTAGGCCACACCGGGAGAGGACTGAGCATTGAACAAGAGCTCGATGAGTCTATACTATGTCAAAGCTATAAGCCATGGCGATCTTGGCAGCAACAGTAGGTATAATCTAAATGGACTTAGGCATTACCACAAGGAAAAATACCTCATCACAATCAATACCATAATATCGATGATATCCCTTGGCAACCAAACAGGCTTTGTAGGTCTCCACCTGCTCATGTGCACCTCATTTCTTTTGGAAATCTACTTGCACCCAATGGATTTTATCCCTTCAAGTGGATCAAAAAGTGTCCATGTACTTTTGATCTCCATGGACTCTATTTTGGATTTCATAGCTCCAAGCCACTTAATAGAGTCGACCTCTACATGGCTTCCATAAAGATGATCAGATCCTCGTTGTTCTTATTAAGTTCAATAGGATCATCATCCCAAACCAAGAAACTGTAGTATCTATCTAGCTGACATGGTACTCTACTGGATCTCCTTAATAGTTCCTTCACTATGGGCTTTCGGTTTGATCTAATTAAAGCCAATTCTATGATTTCCCTTAAATGTGTCAGTTCCTCTACCTGTTGAACTTTTCTAAGTCCAATCTTAGCAGCTTTAGTTCCTTTATTAAAGAACTTCTTTTTCAAAAAGGTAGCCTTTAGATTGATGAACAACTTTTATTCTTCAAGTTGGTTGAAGTAATATCCTTTGGTTTCTTTAGGATAGCCAACAAATAGGCATTTATCAGACCTAGGTCCAAGCTTATCTATTTTCAAATGTTTTACATAAGCTAGGCAACCCAAGACCCAAAGGTGTGAGAGTGTTGGCTTATGCCCTATCCATATCTAATATGACATTTTATTAATAGACTTGCTTGGTACATTATTAAGAATATAATAAGCTGACTAAAGAGCATATCATCAAAAGGAGATCGGCAAAAAAGCAAAGCCCATCATGAACTGAACCATCTCTGATAGAGTCTGATTCCTTCTTTTAGACACTCAATTAAGTTGGGCTATCATCGGAGGTGTCCATTAAGAGAGCATCTCATTCTCTCTTAGATATGTCAAAAACTAACTAAAAAGGTATTCCCCTCCTCGATCTAATCAAAGAGTTTTAATATTCTTTCTAGTTTGTTTTCTACTTCATTACGATATCATTTGAACATTTCTAATGACTCAAATTTATGCCTCATAAGATAGACATAATTGTATGTTAGAAGGTCATCTATAAAATATAATAAAATAGTAATATCCACCCCTAGTAGTGGTATTCATAGGTCTGCATACATCAGTATGTACCATACCTAGAATCTCACTAGCTCTTTCCCCTTTTCTACTAAAAGACAACTTGGTCATCTTTCAAAGAAGACAAGACTTACAGGTTGGCAGTGATTTACAATCACTGACTTCAAAAATACCCTCTTTAATCAACCTGTTTATCCTGTTCTTGCTAATCTGACATAGCCTATAGTGCCATAGATAGGCATCACTGACATTTTCTAATCTAGGGTGTTTGTTCAAGGTGTACATTACACTAATAGGCTATGATAGTATATATATAATATTTGTGATTGTCCATTCATCATAGTAAGACCATTCATAATGATTTTACAAATGTCATTCTTTATTAATAGTTCATAACCATACATGGCCGAAAAGCCTATAGAGATGACATTTAATATAAATGATGGACAAAAGCGACAATCACTCAAAAAAATAATACAAGAATTGAAAACTAGTTTGATGACTTCCAAAGCTAGGACTGGAACATGGCTTTTATCTTCCACATTTAGGAATATCTTGCCATCCTCAAATCTTCTATGAACCTGAAGTCTCTATAGTGAATTGCGAATGTGAATTGGACTTTTAGTATCCAATACCTAGGTAGTAGTATCATAGATAGAGAAATTACAAGGCATAATCAGATAATTATCCGGTCCATCAACCTTTTGCTACTTTCTCTTATTCGGCCATTTTAGGTCAAATGAGGTAATGTAAAAAGGATAGTTCCTCTATTAATGATCCTGCTTCTTGCAAAAGAAGTATTTTGTCTGACTCTTATCAGTCTTATTCTTCTTGGTCTGATCGAGCTGAGATGTCCTGACATGTTGCACCTTTTTATTTTATTCTTTTTCTTTTCTTTCTTAAATGTATGATGTCCTACCAAAGATCCTTCCACTAAGTACACTGACTCTTCGTGGAGTTAGTGATCCTTCTTATAGGTTTGTAGTAATCGCAGCATACCATGGTAGTACAAGCCTCATCATTCTATAATGATCAAGAAATTGGAGGTAGGAAGGGGGCGAGGAATTCAAGATTGCATCTTTTCCTAGATGCTAATGCAAGGTGATGAGGTGAGATCGCTGACATGGAACCCATGTCAGACCCTGTCAGACGCCACGTCAGATGAAGTGCCAGGTCAGATTTTTTCATTTTGGACTCCTTCGCCCGGTGACACTCCCTCCGGGTCGAGTTGCCATGGCTAAAGTCGAGCTCCGCCTCTTCTTTGCCCGGTCGCGCTCCCTTCGGGTTGAGACACCATGGCCGAAGTCGAGCTCCGCCCCTCCTTTGCCCGGCTACACTCCCTCTGGGTCAAGATGCTGTGGCCGAAGTCGAGCTCCACCTCTCCTTCGCACAGCTATGCTCTCTCCGGGTCAAGACGCCATGGCTGAAGTTGAGCTCCACCTCTCCTTTTCCCAGCTGCACTCCCTTCGGGTCGAGATGTCGTGCCCGAAGTCGAGCTCCACCTCTCCTTCGTATGGTTGCGCTCCCTCTGGATCGAGATGCCATGGCCGAAGTCGAGCTTTGCCTCTCCTTCACCCGGCTGTGCTCCCTCCGGGTCGAGACATCATAGTCGAAGTCAAGCTCCGCCTCTCCTTTGCCTGGCTGCACTCCCTTGGGGTCGAGATACCATGTTCGAAGTTGAGCTCCACCTCTCCAGATTGGCCACACCTCAGATGAAGAAGATCCATGGCCAAGGGACATCACCACCTTCCTGGGATGGCAGCCCGCCACCCGAGGACCGTGAAAAGATGCCTGCCAGGCTGTGATGATGGTCGTAGCTACCATTTACACCAGAATAGAAAGAATTCTCCAATCGAGGCTCTGCGCTCCCCACTAACCATCTGCACCTTCCAAAAGTGGAAGTCAACCAAAAAATCTGGATCCAGGAGGCAGCAGCCATTCGATCGAGGCCCTACCAAGTTACCCGAAAGGGAGCGACTAGAAGGATTGTCAGAGCAAATGGTAGGTTTCATACCACATATAAGGAAAGACATCTCTCCCACGACAGAAACACCACCGCATGTGCCCGTAAGCAAGGGAAGAATCCCGAGATAAGTAGCATGCAACGGCCCTAGCTAAAAGGGCTCTCCCAAGGTTCAAACAAGGTAAGCGAAGCAAACCCAGTTCGAGTGAGAAGATGAACAGGCAAGGAGAGGGCAGCGCATAGGAAGATCATCGCTCTAGGCTACTGCAAAACCCCTAGGAGGGATCTTGATGGACACAGCCGCTCAGCTCGAGTTCCCCTCTACTGCCACTCCCACACTCTGCTCTCGACTCACTCACACTATCTCATTTCATAAGTTCTCCTCCTAGCATGGAGTCCACCTACGGGGCTTGACCGGGAGGATCTGTTCTCCTGGATTGCCACTAACTTGAGCATCGGAGTACCCCTGTCGAGATACCGGCCTGGATCTCTAACTCTATTTTTCAGGTCCGGTTGTTCGAGCAGGATTCTGAGCGACAGGAGTACAGTCCGAGTTCGACCTCAGCTATAGACCACGGTGATTGGGCGATAACAAATTGGCATGCCAAGTAGGGGGTAGGACACATTCTGATCCAACCCAATCCCCTTGCAAGCAGCCCATCAGAAGGATGGTGATGACGCGAGCGAGAGAAGTCTCCACCAGTCGTGTGAGAGATCCCCCTTCCCGTGAGGACCCGCATAGTCCAGAAAGGGAGCTCCCTGCTCCAGCCCAACCACCTCCGGCGGATACTCAGCTGGCCACACTCGCCCAGCAGATGCAGATTCTTACTATAGTGGTTCGTCAGCTGCAACTCCAGCACCGATCCTTGGCCACCCACCAGCAGCCACGAACTCCTGCGGCCCAAGCTGCCGCACCCCATGATAGCCTATAGTCTTTCCAAAGAAGACCTTCACTACCGCGGGCCACAGCAGACTGCCAGGGAAGCCACAAGACCCTGATGAAGAGACATCGGACCAGGTCAACCAATTGGGAAAGTTGATCCCTGACCTACGAGCAAGATGCTTTCCAGCACCATCGAGGTTATAGGGGCAAGGCCTCCCATCGTGACCCCCCCTCAGCATGCACCTTCACCTCCCCCGTTGGCCTCGACAGAGGGATTAACTGATGAAGCCATCAGGCACATGGCAGAGAAGTGCATGGAGGAACAGGAGCACAAGCTGGCAGAGCTATCCCGCTAGTTTGCCAATTTGTAGGGCTCTACCAATGAACCAGCAGGCTATGACGCCTGTCCCACTTTCTCTCGAGAAGTCCAAGAGGAACCAATTCTGGGTTAGTTCCGCATGCCGCAGGTGGATCATTATGATAGGACCACCGATTGAGAGCTACAAGGCCCTCATAAGAGTCCAGGGCACGATCGATGCTCTCCTCTGCATCGCCTTTCCTGCCACTCTTCGTAAGGCAGCTCGGGTATGGTTTACCCACCTTAATCTAGAGAGCATCAATTGTTTCGCTCAGTTGGAGTGAAAGTTTGTGGACCACTTCGATGCCTGCCAGAAGGTTCCATGAGATGCAGACAGTATCTTCTTCATCAGGCAACAGGATCATGAGCTCTTACAGGACTTCGTGGCCTACTTCAAGGTTGCCGCACTGGAGATATACAACCTTGATGAGCTAGTTGCAATGCTGGCACTAAAGAGATGGCTCAAGACTTCCCGCCTGACCCACTCTCTTAACAAGAAACACCCCAATATATACTCTGAGCTCCTAATCCATGTCCAAAAGTACATCCACACCGAGGAGGTGGATCGCACGAGGAGGGAGCTGGATGGGAAGCCTCTGAAGAAGCCAGCTCCCGGGGAGGCATCCAGGATGCGAAAGCCCGGACCAACCACGCCGAACTTTTGCCAGAGGCTGAAGCCGACGAGAGACCCTATCATGAAAGAGAGATTCATGCCTCTTCTCACCCCGAGGACAAAGATCCGCATGGAGATTCAGGGTGAGCACTACTAGAAGCGCCCACCTCCACTGAAGCCATCTAACAGTCGTGACTGGTTGAAGTATTGCCAGTTCCATCACGACCATGGCCATGACATTGAGGAATGCTGGCACCTCAAGAGGGAGATTGAAGACCTCATAAAGAGGGGCTACCTCGAAAGGTTCATGGAGGGCAGGGCCCTTGCGGAACCTCAAGCGCTCGCTGCTCTCCCTCGAGTTCCTATAGTCGACAACTGCCCTACCGAGAAGCCAGTGGGGATGATATGCTAGGGATTCGAGCATGCTTCCAAGAAGGCTCAGGATGGGGAGAGTTCTGAAAATGTACTTTCCTTTGTAAGGGAGAGGAGGGTTGAAAATGAAAATATAAATAATGATGCTGTGGTTATTGAGATGACGATTGTAAAGCATCTTGTAAGATAGATAATGGTCGATAGTGGAAACTCGATTGATGTCCATTTCTATGATGCTTTCTCCAGGATGAATCTGTCCTCTACTCTGCTTACACCTGTGCACACACCCCTCATCAGTTTCATAAGAGACTCCATAGGAGTCGAGGATGAAATCACTCTCCCTGTTACTACCCGGATGCCACCTCGGCAGAGCACCGTCATGATGACCTTAACGGTTGTTAGGCTCCCCTCAGCCTACAATGTGATTCTCGATCGACCCGGCCTCAACCTACTCGACACGGTCATTTCTACAAAGTGGTTGTTGGTGCAGTTTCCAACCCCCTACGGTGTCGAGGAGATGAGGGGGGCACCTTAGCCAATTGATGCGGGACTAATATGCATGCGATTATTTTTATGTGCTTTAGAGGTTGGATGAGGTGGTTAAATCCCGAATATCAGATCAAATTATGATATAGATAATTCTATATGAATTTAAAAAGCTATGCATGCAGATTAGGACCTAGGAAAGTATTAAAGAGGGATCGCCGGGGCTGAGAAGCCTCGATTAGGGCTAGTTCTCCTACAATAAAACTACTGGTGGCAGAGGGGGTGTACCTGGCAACGTCTGAAGTGCCTAGTGAAGATCGCAGTGAAGAGATCACTCATCCTCATGGATGCGGCCTAGAAAATCGAGCCAAAGACCTGCGGATACCCGGCTTTCTACTTGGTGGTCCGATTACAGCCCGGTTGGAGTCGTTGGATTCGTAGAAACTCAGGAACCTACAAACAACCATCAAGGGTGAGAAAGCAAGGTTGGGTACAAAAGAAAATCTCAGAAAAGGTAGCAAGGGCATGGGAAGAGGAAGCTTGGAGGAAGGATGGAATCTGTTGCAACACCGGGAAGAAGAAGACACCAATAAACCCCTTAAGCACACAGCAGAGTAGCACACAACAGTTATAGAAAACTCAATTATCATTCATATATCAAAAGTTAACTCTCATACAAGAGACTAGGGTTCTTTAAATAGACCCTTAGTCTTGGGCTCCAAGTAAGGATACAAAAGTAATTACATAGGAGTTTTATTCCCACCCAAACCCTAGCTAGAAAATAAAGAAAAAATATGTAGAAAAAATCCCTAAAATTTCTCCCCCTCCTCTTTCCTTGGTTGGCCAAGGGAGGTGACCCTAGTGGATGACCAAGGGTGGTAAGAATAAGGTCTTGGCACCACTTAACTCCCTTCTTGGGCCTGGGTTGGCCCAGTTTGCTTCAGGACTGCGTTTCAGGGCTTCAGGGCTTCGGGCTTGTCTCCCGGGCTTCTAATTTCTTCTCCTAGGCTTTCCATGATCCTCATAGCTTTATTTGGGTTGGCCTTCACTTGGATGGCTTGGTCCTTACTTATATGAGTCATTACTGGATATGTATTGAACTCCGAAAAATGAGTAGCTCAACATGAGCTAACTAGTACAGAACTCAAGTGATAAAAAAAATAACTTAGATGAAGTAAGCTTTATTACAAATGGACTTAAATATGACTATGTAATCCACAGAGGGTTGAGAAGCCTTTGTCTTATTCTAGTGTCTCTAGTGTCCGCACCAATTCTCCCGAGATGGGAGGAACTCGACCCTGTCGAGTGCAGATCAGGCTGGCTCACATATCTCTCGAGAATGTCTGGGTCGAGGCATTGCAAGTCCTCTCAAGAAATCCACGAATCATCCGACTCTGGCCGGCCTTACCATCGAACCAGAAAGCGTTGATAGCCATGGCCCCAGGTCATAATGGCTTGATCGTCCAGGATATGCTCAATCCATTCTCCTCTCTCAGGCCAATTAATTGGTGGACACTCTAGGTAAGGATCACTCTCAATAGAAGGGATCAGTCCAAAAGTCTCACTAGGTATCGCTGCCGGGTCCCTATACTCAACCAGGTCTGCGATATTGAAGGTAGAACTAATGCCCAAATCCAAAGGCAAATCTAACACATAGGCATTTGATACAACCTTCTTCAACACTTTAAAAGGTCCGGCTCCGCGAGCATGAAGCTTCTTTTAGGCCTAATCCTAACCATGATAGAATCCACTACATCAAATTCATTGGCCCTTCTTTGGAAATTAGCAAGTTTGTTTAAAAATTAGTGCAAGTGGTGAACATGCTGGGCACATGTAGACTCCTAACTAGTAATGCAAAGGACTCAAACTAAAACCTAACAGACTTGACTATGCATTCCTATTAAAGAAATTTTTATTAAACTCTTTGGACCTAAACCTAAGAGATTATAGGTTCTATAGGTTTGATCCTAGCTTGACATGCACATGAAAATTTACAGTGAACTCCTAGCAAATTCCAAAGAGTATGCCAGAAGTATAATGCAAACCTAACATGCATAATAAATGCATGCAGTATGCTAATCTCAACTAAATACAATCAAATGATCCTGGAAATGCTGGAGGTGTCAGGAAAGGGCAAAAAATAGGAACTAGGTTCAGAATTAGTCTAGTAGGGTGAAGAAAAAGGTTCTGGGTTAATTAGATAAAGTACGATATAAGAAGGCATGTCAGGGACTAATTCTAGTGGTGTGGGCACCAGAATCAGAAAGAGACTCCAACCAATTCAAGCCCATTCTGAATCTTTATAGTTGGACTAGAGAGTCCGGTAACCTTTCTTTATTTTGAGTCCAAAAGAATCATGTAAGTCGAGTCCATGTTGGGTCATGTAATCTTTCTTTTGAGTCCAAAATAATCATGTAAGTCGAGTCCATGTCGGGTCTAGTCTTAGTCCAATCCAAATGGGTCAACTAGCATCAAGCCTAAAGAAGACTCACAATGTATACCCCAAATCAAGACCAAAGCCAACTCAATTGGGGACCACATGCCACATCACTTGCGCCACCTCAACTTGGGACCACATGCCACGTCAAGAAGGGACCACATGCCACCTCACATGCCACCTCACCATAAGAGGGCGCCATCCCAAGTTCAAATTCAAGGAAGTTGGCCAAGGAGGATTTCAAGCAAGAAAATCAGCCCTCTCCCCTTATATTACTCCACTTGTTTGGGGATTTGAAATTTCAAAATTTGTGAGGCTTTATTTAAAGTCTTGGACGCCCCTTGTAAAGAGGAATGGATGAGTGAATACAAATTTCCAGCAATTTTCTATGTGTTTCTATGTGCCTATGTGGATCTTTGTGCCTAAGTGAACCTCTTCCTCTCCTCCATCATTTCTTCTCCCTAATCCTTCTCTTTTACTCTTCATCTTCCAAGCAATCCTCTTCCTTCAAAGCAAATTAAGGACATCCTCACAAGAAGAAGATCAACACCAACACAAGCTTCACCATGGCGCCAAGGATCATTTCCAACAAACTATCCTTTTGAGTTCCATCAATCTTCTCACTTCTAATTAAGTATCTAATCATCTTGGTTTCTTTGTTGCAGGGTTCTCTAGGCTCCAGATCCAAGAGGAAGGATTACTTGCTACAAACCAGAAAGTTAGAAGGCCCATCTTATGTGGTATGATCTTTCATTTGAGAACCTTAAGAGTGAATCCCTTGTGCTTGAGATTTCAATGCTTGAACTCCTAGTATTTTAAGATCGGGATCATTAAATAGGGCTAGCTTGACTTGTGTGCGAATTCTAATCTTGTCCTATTTCTTTAAGATTTTGATAGTCCTCCTAGCTGGGTTTAAGTATAAGCATTTAGGGTTTCTTATTTAGATCTCCTTGATCTTATGTGTTGAATCACTCATATGCAAGTAGGAATTGCTAGTTAAATTTTGGTTAATCTCCTTTAGAGTTACATGTTTGCATCCTCATCATGCATATCACACCAATCTTGGTATCAGAGCATGGTAGAATAAGTTCCTGATTGCATAGCATTAAGTCCTTGAAGTACTTGGATCGGGGGCGTTACCAGGCCGTCCGGTCTTAGGAGAAAGTAGGGTTTAAACACCCTCTCTTCCCATTCCACGGGGATCTCCTAAGGCGTGTCGGGGTGCCATTGTGATTGACCCATGAAAAAGAAAGCCAAAGGACTTCTTAGATTTCATTTGTGAATTTTGCATTGGGCACGTTCTATTTTTTTTCTGCTTGCTGTATTTTCTGTAGGCTGACTGTAATCCGCCTGCAACTCCAAAGGCAAGTATCACATTCCTCGTTGGAATTTTTTTTTTTCTGTTTCATTTTAAGTTGTTTATCACCGTTTTAAATTTCAATCTGAGAAAAAAAATACAAAAAAAATGAAAATTCCTGCAGTCCATCAGTGTTATTAAGGTTTCTGTTCTGTTCTGTTCCTTTTCATTATCTTCATTTCAGAATCTGCATAGAATAGTACAGATTTTATTTTGAAATTTTGTTTCATCTGGTATGTCATCTATAAGTTAGGAGTTTTCTGTGATTTTTTTAGATTTTTCTGATATTTTTTTCTGCACTTATCAACACCACTTTTAAACTGCAACACACTACTTCTGCACCTAAAATTTGAAATTTGCATGCATCTCATGACAAATCAAATTAAGGGCATGAAATTGACATAGAGTCAGGATTTCATCACTAGTCCCTAGCCCAAAAATCACCAAATTGCATATCGATCCAATCCCTAACTAAAATTGATTAGACATTAATTGCCCTAGTGGGTTAGGAACATCAATTTGGTCGAGCCCGGGTTATTGTCAACTCATTGTGTCAACTAGTCTTGTGTGTGCCCTATTACTTGGTGTCTAGAATTGGGACTAAGGGCTTGGGTGCTGATCCGTCTATCGGGCCAATTCCACCGGGCCTAGGTAGGCCAGAGACAGGATCTCACACTCCCCTTGTTCTAAAACCTGGCCAAGTATAGAGTTACTACAATCTAGCTTGCCACCTTGATTAGGCAACTAGCTTGGAACTCTATGTCCAGTTCAATTCAATTGGGAAAGCTTGTGCAACCCATTTCTTCATCTATTATTGGAAGCTGGTGTCAAGGATAGAGGTTAAGTGGCTCAAGCCTAAGCAGTTCTTGTGGTTTTTAATTAGGACCCAGTGAAAGCTGGGGGAACCTCCCACAGACCCACCTCCTGACTGGCCAGTGGAAGAGAGTAGCTGTTGATTTGATTGTATCTAGTCAACTCAGTTTATTTGGACTAACCAGTTTAGAAAACTCGTAGTTCGGGTCTGAGTCTAATTGTTTGCATGACAACTAGGTCAGGCACACCTTACCACCCTTCACAAGCCCAACCTAGTTCATCCATGGATACTAGTATGGAAAGCCTTACGAGATCTATGATCGAGAAGATGGACCGTTCAGATGCTAAATTTGGTCAGTTCGAGGAAAGGGTAGGAGCCCTAGAAGAAGCTAGGTTGACCCCAACTGAACCACCTTCACCCAGATTACCTTCAGTTCATCCTAGAGCCCAACGACAGGAACACACACCTGATCCAATTCAAAGAAGACCGCATCAGGATTATGTTGATCATACTCCTGAGCCACCTCCTAGAAGGCCTCACTATGATACTTTTGATCAGGATGATCGGGCCCTAAGGAACATCCGTCTAGATGCACCAACCTTTGAGGGAAGCTTAGATCCTAAGGTGTACATAGACTGGGAGGCTGACATGGACCAGTATTTTGACTGGTATGATATGTCTGAAGAGAGAAGATTTAAGTTTGCCAGAATCAGACTAGTTCGTCAGGCTCGGTTATATTGGGGAAACGTGGAAGCATATCAAGGCAAAGGGGAGATTTACCTATAGCAACATGGAGAGATATGAAGAGGAAACTTAGAGAGAAATATCTGCCTATGTCTTATCAGCAAAGGTTATTAGATCAGTGGCAACGATTGACACAGGGTAACAAGATCGTTTCTGAATACGTTGCTAAATTTGATGAGTTTGTGATGCGGTGCAACGTAGTCGAGTCTGAAGCAGCCACTTTATCAAGGTTTAGATCAGGGTTGAATGATGATATAAAAGGGGAACTATTTTTAAGGGAAGTCCATGATTTAGATCAGGCATACCAAGTTGCCACGGACTATGAGAGGTTTCAAAGGAGAGCTACTTTAGACGACCTGAACCTATTAGGTTTAACCCTCCTGTTAGCAGGCCTAGTTCAGTCCCTGGTACAACCAATAGAACAAGATCCAGCTCGAATCCAACCCCTAGGCACAACCCTTCCATTCCCCCAATTCCTAGAGAAGACAAAGGAAAGAGCCCTGAAGTTCGAGGTGAGAGGGAGCGAGTCTGCTATAAGTGTCGTAAACCAGGTCATTTCGTGAGCCAATGTCCCTCTAGAGCTTTACATATAGGGGAGGCAGAAGAAGGTGAATCAGAACCCCTGGAGAATGATGAAGAGGAGGTTTATGAAGCAGGGGATTGCTTGGCTGATGAGTATGAAGGAGATGAAGAGAACAAAGACTCATCAGATTTGCTAGGAGTTGTGAGACATATCATGACACAGACCAAGGAGCAAGAAGACTGGCGTAGAACTAGCATCCTACACACATTTGTTAGGATAGGAGAAAAGATCTGTAAGATCGTCATCGATAGTGGAAGCTGTGTCAACGCCATTTCCACTAACGCAGCCAAAAGTCTAGGATTATCCATTGTACCACATCCCAATCCATATAAGGTGTCCTGGATCGATTCCACTTCTATACCAATCAAGTCAAGATGTCAGGTTCAAGTCCAGCTTCAATCCTATCAGGGAAAGATCTGGTGTGATGTGCTTCCTATGGGGGTAAGTAGCATCATCTTAGGCAAGCCATGGCTGTTTGATCATGATGTGACCATCTTTGGTCGATCAAACTCCTGTGCTTTCAATTTCAATGGCAAGAAAATTGTCATTCATCCAACCCAGCCTAAGGATAATATCAAGAGAGGAGCTAGCAGCTTGAAAGATAAGAAGACTGGATTAAATTTAATAGGTGCAAAAGAATTAGAGCAAGATATCATGGAGGGAGTACCTATTTGGGTAGTAGCTGCTAAGGAAATTAAGGACCACAGGCCTGTAGAACACCCTCAAGAGGTGGTCCAATTATTGAAAGAATTTGAGGATGTGTTTCCAGAAGATCTCCCCGATAACCTCCCACCTTTAAGAGACATACAACACGCAATAGATTTAATCCCTGGAGCAACTTTACCTAATTTGCCTCACTATAGGATGAACCCAACTGAACACCAGGAACTGCAAAGGCAAGTGGGTGAACTTCTTAGGAAGGGGTTTATTAAGGAAAGCTTAAGTCCATGTGCAGTCCCTGCTCTGCTGACCCCTAAGAAAGATGCACCTGGAGGATGTGTATAGATAGCCGTGCCATTAATAAGATCACTGTAAAGTATAGATTCCCAATCCCAAGACTAGACGACATGTTAGATATGATAGCTGGATCGACAATTTTTTCCAAGATAGTCCTAAAAAGTGGCTATCACCAGGTTAGGGTTAGGCCTGGAGACGAATGGAAGACCGCTTTTAAGACTAAAGATGGATTATATGAGTGGTTAGTCATGCCGTTCGGTCTGTCCAATGCACCCAACACTTTTATGAGAATAATGAATCAGGTGTTAAAGGTTTTTATCAGAAGATTTGTAGTGGTCTATTTTGATGATATACTTATATATAGCAAAACAAAGGCAGACCACTTAACCCACCTGAAGCAAGTTTGTCAAGTCCTGAGAAAAGATAGTCTCTATGCCAATATCAAGAAGTGTGATTTCCTGACAAATAGAGTTATCTTTCTAGGATTCATAGTCACATCTGAAGGGGTGTCCGCTGATCCTGAGAAAATTAAATCCATAGTATAGTGGCCTACACCTAAGACTATCCACGACGTCCGTAGTTTCCATGGGTTATCCACCTTCTATAGAAGGTTTATCAAAGGATTCAGTACGATAGTGGCACCAATCACAGGTAAGACCTTCCTAACAATTAAGGAGAAAATGACACAAGCACCTGTCTTAAGGTTACCTGATTTTACCAAGGTGTTTGAGGTTGCTTGTGATGCTTCTGGGGTCGGAATTGGAGGTGTCTTGAGTCAAGAGAATCACCCAGTAGCATACTTCAGTGAAAAGTTAAATGAGGCGAGACTAAGGTATTCCACGTATGATAAGGAACTGTATGCTGTAGTTCAAGCTCTATGATATTGGAGGCATTATCTTCTACCCCACGAGTTTGTCCTGTTCTCTGATCACGAAGCTCTTAGGTTCCTTAGTTCTCAAAAGAAATTAAACCCTAGGCACGGGAAATGGGTAGATTCATACAAGCTTACACGTTCGTTTTGAAACATCATGCCGGTACTGAAAATAGGGTTGCTGATGCGTTGAGCCGCCGTTCTATGTTGTTAACCTCTGTGAGCACTGAAGTAGTAGGGTTCGATAGATTGAAAGATGAATATCCCACATGTCCTGATTTTGGTCACATCTATCAATCCTTGCAACAAAGACCATCTAGTGAACCTAGTGATTATACACTGTTAGATGGATACCTTTTCAAAGGAAATCAGTTGTGTATTCCCAAGACCTCTGTTAGGGAATATCTGATCTGGGAAGTCCATGCTGGAGGTTTAGCAGGACATTTTGGTAGGAACAAAACCATCCTAGCAATGGAAGGACAATTTTTTTGGCCTGGTCTTAAAAAGAGCGTTGCCCAGATCGTAGCTCAGTGTCGGACCTGTGCTGTTGCAAAACAGCAAAGACAGAACACCGATCTGTACACGCCCTTACCTGTCCCTGATGGTCCATGGCAAGATATCAGTATGGATTTTGTGGTAGGTCTACCTAAAACTTCTAGGAAACATGACTCTGTTTTCGTGGTTGTCGATCGTTTCTCCAAAATGGCGCACTTCATCCCATGTTCTCAAACTTTAGATGCTTCGAAAGTGGCCAAGCTTTTCTTAGATCAGGTGGTTAAGCTTCATGGTTTACCCAAGACCATTGTGTCAGATAGAGATGTCAAGTTCACTAGCTACTTCTGGAAAACCCTCTGGCACATGTTAGGTACTAAGCTGAAATTCTCTACGGCCTATCATCCTCAAACCGATGGCCAAACTGAAGTAGTAAACCGAAGCTTAGGAAATCTCTTAAGATGTTTAGTCGGCGACAACCTAGGAAACTGGGACTTACTACTTCCTCGTGCTGAATTTGCCTACAACAGTTCGATCAATAGGTCTATTGGGAAAAGTCCATTCGAAGTGGTCCATGGATACAAACCTAGGAAAACTTTAAACCTAATTCCATTACCAGTACATACACGAATATCTGAGTCTGCTGAGTCATTTGCACAGCATGTTAAGGATTTGCACAAGGAGATTAATCAGAAGATTCAAACAAGCAATGAACTCTATAGGCATATGGCTAACTCACATAAACGGTTAAAGAAATTTAATGAAGGAGACTCTGTAATGATTAGGCTTAAACCAGAAAGGTTTCCTCCGGGAACTATGAAGAAACTCCATGCCCGGGGAGCCGGACCCTTCAAAATAATAAAGAAAATTGGACCTAATGCTTATGTAGTAGACTTACCACCTAGTTATGGCATTAGTTCTACATTTAATGTTTTCGATCTGAAAGAATACAAGGAACCTGCATTAATACCTGATGAACCTTTTGGTCCTAACACTTCTCTTGAGAGTGAAATGCAAATTGAGTGTCCACCACCAAATATTCCTGAGCGAAAGGAAAGAATTGAAAGGATCTTGGATGACCAGATCATCACTACTAGAAATAAGGGCTACCAACGCTATCTGGTTCGATGGCAAGGACGTCCTGAATCTGAAGATTCCTGGATCACCAAAGAGGACCTACAACAAATCGACCCGGATATATTAGAAACTTATCACTCGACAGGGTCGAGTTCCTCCCACCCGGGGAGAATTGGTGCAGGCACCAGAATCAGAAAGAGACTCCAACCAATTCAAGCCCATTCCGAATCTTTATGGTTGGACTAGAGAGTCCGGTAACCTTTCTTTATTTTGAGTCCAAAAGAATCATGTAAGTCGAGTCCATGTTGGGTCATGTAATCTTTCTTTTGAGTCCAAAATAATCATGTAAGTCGAGTCCATGTCGGGTCTAGTCTTAGTCCAATCCAAATGGGTCAACTAGCATCAAGCCTAAAGAAGACTCACAATGTATACCCCAAATCAAGACCAAAGCCAACTCAATTGGGGACCACATGCCACATCACTTGCGCCACCTCAACTTGGGACCACATGCCACGTCAAGAAGGGACCACATGCCACCTCACATGCCACCTCACCATAAGAGGGCGCCATCCCAAGTTCAAATTCAAGGAAGTTGGCCAAGGAGGATTTCAAGCAAGAAAATCAGCCCTCTCCCCTTATATTACTCCACTTGTTTGGGGATTTGAAATTTCAAAATTTGTGAGGCTTTATTTAAAGTCTTGGACGCCCCTTGTAAAGAGGAATGGATGAGTGAATACAAATTTCCAGCAATTTTCTATGTGTTTCTATATGCCTATGTGGATCTTTGTGCCTAAGTGAACCTCTTCCTCTCCTCCATCATTTCTTCTCCCTAATCCTTCTCTTTTACTCTTCATCTTCCAAGCAATCCTCTTCCTTCAAAGCGAATTAAGGACATCCTCACAAGAAGAAGATCAACACCAACACAAGCTTCCACCATGGCGCCAAGGATCATTTCCAACAAACTCTCCTTTTGAGTTCCATCAATCTTCTCACTTCTAATTAAGTATCTAATCATCTTGGTTTCTTTGTTGCAGGGTTCTCTAGGCTCCAGATCCAAGAGGAAGGATTACTTGCTACAAACCAGAAAGTTAGAAGGCCCATCTTATGTGGTATGATCTATCATTTGAGAACCTTAAGAGTGAATCCCTTGTGCTTGAGATTTCAATGCTTGAACTCCTAGTATTTTAAGATCGGGAACATTAAATAGGGCTAGCTTGACTTGTGTGCGAATTCTAATCTTGTCCTATTTCTTTAAGATTTTGATAGTTGTCCTAGCTGGGTTTAAGTATAAGCATTTAGGGTTTCTTATTTAGATCTCCTTGATCTTATATGTTGAATCACTCATATGAAAGTAGGAATTTCTAGTTAAATTTTGGTTAATCTCCTTTAGAGTTACATGTTTGCATCCTCACCAAGATTGGTGTGATATGCATGATGAGGATGCAAACATGTAACTCTAAAGGAGATTAACCAAAATTTAACTAGCAATTCCTACTTGCATATGAGTGATTCAACATATAAGATCAAGGAGATCTAAATAAGAAACCCTAAATGCTTATACTTAAACCCAGCTAGGAGGACTATCAAAATCTTAAAGAAATAGGACAAGATTAGAATTTGCACACAAGTCAAGCTAGCCCTATTTAGTGATCCCGATCTTAAAATACTAGGAGTTCAAGCATTGAAATCTCAAGCACAAGGGATTCACTCTTAAGGTTCTCAAATGAAAGATCATACCACATAAGATGGGCCTTCTAACTTTCTGGTTTGTAGCAAGTAATCCTTCCTCTTGGATCTGGAGCCTAGAGAACCCTGCAACAAAGAAACCAAGATGATTAGATACTTAATTAGAAGTGAGAAGATTGATGGGACTCAAAAGGAGAGTTTGTTGGAAATGATCCTTGGCGCCATGGTGGAAGCTTGTGTTGGTGTTGATCTTCTTCTTGTGAGGATGTCCTTAATTCGCTTTGAAGGAAGAGGATTGCTTGGAAGATGAAGAGTAAAAGAGAAGGATTAGGGAGAAGAAATGATGGAGGAGAGGAAGAGGTTCACTTAGGCACAAAGATCCACATAGGCACATAGAAACACATAGAAAATTGCTGGAAATTTGTATTCACTCATCCATTCCTCTTTACAAGGGGCGTCCAAGACTTTAAATAAAGCCTCACAAATTTTGAAATTTCAAATCCCCAAACAAGTGGAGTAATATAAGGGGAGAGGGCTGATTTTCTTGCTTGAAATCCTCCTTGGCCAACTTCCTTGAATTTGAACTTGGGATGGCACCCTCTTATGGTGAGGTGGCATGTGAGGTGGCATGTGGTCCCTTCTTGACATGGCATGTGGTCCCAAGTTGAGGTGGTGCAAGTGATGTGGCATGTGGTCCCCAATTGAGTTGGCTTTGGTCTTGATTTGGGGTATACATTATGAGTCTTCTTTAAGCTTGATGCTAGTTGACCCATTTGGATTGGACTAAGACTAGACCCGACATGGACTCGACTTACATGATTATTTTGGACTCAAAAGAAAGATTACATGACCCAACAAGGACTCGACTTACATGATTCTTTTGGACTCAAAATAAAGAAAGGTTACCGGACTCTCTAGTCCAACCATAAAGATTCGGAATGGGCTTGAATTGGTTGGAGTCTCTTTCTGATTCTGGTGCCCGCACCACCTAGACTAATGAGGCTAACCTTACGGGGTTGCGGTATATCTATGGGGTTTGCATAATGGAAGGATGGGTTGCTAATCTCGGGGAAAAGGTCCTTAATGGAAACTATAGGAGGGGGCTCATCCTAAGGGTATTGATTCAAAAAGATCAGGTCCTTAATAAATTCTTCTGGTTCTCGTATTTTAGGACTAGACTTTATAATTTGTCTCTCCTCTATGGTTTCCTCAGGTAAGGTGCTAGCAGCAATATCTAGTTTCTCTTCCTCTAATTATTCTTCCACTATAGCTTTAGGCTGGGTATAGCCAGGGTTAACTAGCTCTAGATTGGTTTCTACCTAGGTACCTATGGGGTCAACTACTTCTAGGTCTTCTAGAGGTGTCTCTTCTTCTCCCTCATACTCATACACTAAGTTTACATCAGCTTCATACACTTCCGCGTTAAGGTAAGCCTTGTGAATAGGAGTGGTAGGGGAAGGTCGGCTAAGGAAAAATTGGCTAGGTCCTGGTTTTTGACTATGGGCACTAATCCTAGTTGGTTCAGGTTGCCTAAGGGGTAGTGGCTTACTTGCGGTCTCATATCTAGGGGTACTAACCTTATAGGGTTTAGGTCGATGGCCTATGGATTCATTCTGCTCATAGGTCATGGGTTTAGATTTATAGGCCATGGGTCTACTAGGCTTATAGGGTGTGGGTGCAAAGGACTAGAGTCATCAGATCTAGGTTCATAGGTTTTGGGTACATAGGTTATAGGTTCATAGGATTTGGAGTCATTAGATCCATAGGTTGTGGGTCTCTTGGACTGATAGGACTTGGGTAGGTACTTTTTCCTTAGTTCAAGTTTCATGTCACTCCAGGTAGTTATGGGTTCGCGGCCTTCTTGCCTAAGTATTCTCTCAACATTATTTTAGTCTAATCTGGCTTGGTGAACTAATTTAGCTTTAGCAAACTTGAACTGACATCTTTCAGAATCGAAACCCCAATTTTGTTCAAAATATAGGTCCATATCTCTTTCCAAGCAAGATAATCCTCACACTCAGATCACAAAATTTAGGTGCTACCAACACAACATACCTAGTGGCTCTCCTAGGGTTGGACTCCAAATAGGGCTCATGGTAAGGGGTTCTCCTAGGGTTGGGCTCCCTATATGGGTCAGAGTATTGGGTCCTCCTAGGGTTGGACTCCCTAGTTTCACTAGGTTGAGTTGGGTTGAGGCTATCGGTATTAGATCTAGTCTGGGTCCTATGGGTTTTCTCTAGGGTCCCTATCCTATTCTCCATCTGGTTAAACTTATTGGCGAAATGGTCAAGTCTATTGTTGATTCGGGTACCGGACTGAGTTAACTGGGTCATCTAGGTAGTCATCTGGGTAGTTAACTGGGTAGTCATCTGGGCCATGGATTGGGTTAGCTGCTCAGCAAGGGCTTTCATTTGGGCTTCAAAGTTATCCATGGGTTCAGCCAAAAGTAGAGATGGTGGATGATATGATGCTCCTGATCTAGTGCTTATGCAAGACTCGATCAAACCAACTACAGCTCCCTAGACCTAGAGTCCAAAACTAGATGCTCAATCAAGATGGCAATCTAGCCTATAGTAACCCTTTACTCAGCCAAGCAGGGGTAAAGGGAGTGTTAGGTCCCTGATTGCCAATCCTAGACACCAATCAGAGATTGGCCAGGTAGGCAGACCAGCACACAAGCCCTTCGGGATTGAATCCCTGAACCATCGTTCTAGACACTAAGCACATGGCACACACAGGTTAGCTTGACACAGTGATCTAACACTAGCCCAAAACCGACCAGTTGGTGTCCCTAGCCCACTAAGGCAAATTAAGTCTAATAGATTTTAGGTTAGGCTTAGGATAGGATGCAAAGGTGGTGGTTTTGGGCTAAGGAAAGGTAATGACCTCCTTCCCTTATCTGGTATAAAGAGAGTGCCCTTAAAATAAATTATGCAATGATGGCAGGCGGATGAAGATGCAAAAATTAGGGTTTAGATATTTTTGGTATTTTTGGAGAATATATAATTTTTTTTATATTTTGGTATTTTTTAAATAGAAGAAAACTTGTGAATTATGGCCTAATATTCAAGAAATATACTAAAATTAAAAGATATGCAAAGAGATACTAAACAAAACCCTAAATCTTCCAAAATTGCCTTGCTGAAAAACAGAGCTGGAAATTTGCAGGCTATATTTCGACCTGTAGAAACTGCATAGATTGAAATAAAATCTACAAAAATTTTGTAAAATACTTTGAATGAAGATGAATCCACTAAAATAAGTTTCAGAATTTTTGGAGTTCTGAGAAGAGAGAAAAAAATAAAATAACAGAGTATATATGGACTGTAAAGGATGCAGAAAACAAGCCCTAATCTAAGCTATGATACCAGATGATGCGAAACTAATATGCATGAAATTATTTTTATGTATTTTAGAAGTTAGATGAGGTGGTCAAATCCCGAATATCAGATCAAATTATGATGTAGATAATTCTATATGAATTTAAAAAGCTATGCATACAGATTAGGACCTAGGAAAGCAGTAAAGAGGGATCGCCGGGGCAGAGAAGCCTCGGTTAGGGCTAGTTCTCCTACAATAAAGCTACTGGTGGTAGAGGGGGTGTACCTAGTAACATCTAAAGTGCCTGGTGAAGATCATAGAGAAGAGATCACTCATCCTCGATGGATGCGGCCTAGAAAATCGAGCTAGAGACCCGTGGATACCCGGCTTTCTGCTCGATGGTCCGATTGCGGCCCGGTTGGAGTCGTTGGATTCGTAGGAACTTGGGGACTTGCCAACAACCATCAAGGGTGAGAAAGCAAGGTTGGAAACAAAAGAAAAACTTAGAAAAGGCAGCAAGGGCATGGGAAGAGGAAGCTTGGAGGAAGGCTGGAATCTGTTGCAACATCGGGAAGAACATGACACCAATAAACCCCTTAAGCACACAGTAGGGTAGCACACAGCAGTTGTAGAAAAGTCAATTATCATTCATATATCAAAAGTTAACTCTCATACAAGAAACTAGGGTCCTTTAAATAGACCCTTAGTCTCGGGCTCCAAGTAAGGATAAAAAAGTAATTACATAGGAGTTTTATTCCCACCCAAACCCTAGCTAGAAAATAAGGAAAAAATATGCAGAAAAAATCCCTAAAATTTCTCTCCCTCCTCTTTCCTTGGTTGGCCAATGGAGGTGACCCTAGTGAATGACCAAGGGTGGTAAGAATAAGGTCTTGGCACCACTTATCACCCTTCTTGGGCCTGGGCTGGCCCAGTTAGCTTCAAGACTGCATTTCAGGGCTTCAGGACTGTGTTTTAGGGCTTCAGGGCTTCGGGCTTGTCTCCTGGGCTTCTGATTTCTTCTCCTAGGCTTTCCATGATCCTCATAGCTTTAGTTGGGTTGGTCTTCACTTGGATGGCTTGGTCCTCACTTGTATGAGTCATTACTGGATATGTACTAAACTCCGGAAAATGACTAGCTCAACATGAGCTAACTAGTACAGGACTCAAGTGATAAAAAAAATAACTTAGATGAACTAAGCTTTATTACAAATGGACTTGAATATGACTAAGTAATCCATAGAGGGTTGAGAAGTCTCTGTCTTATTCTGGTACCTCTGGTGTCCGCACCGCCAATCCAACACTATCTCCAAACCATTCTTGGGGCCAAGGTTTTCGAGGATGATCCCAGCATTGAAGACCTCGACCAAAGAATGCAGGACCCCAGGGGTGGCCCGATCGAGCGCCTACTATCGTATCCTCTCAGAGCTAACCCGGTGAAGACGTTACAGATTTGGGCACAACTGCAAGATGATGAGCGAGCCCACCTGTTGGAGTTTCTTCGGGCAAACATGGATGTGTTTGCTTTGATGGCGATCGACATGGCCGGGATCCCACCTGAAATAATCACCCATAAGCTGAGCATCGACCCGAACTATCACTCAGTTTGGCAGAAGAAAAAAAGATTCACAACGGAGAGGCAACGGGTGATCAATGAGGAGGTAGATAAACTCCTCGCAACCAGCTTTGTACGAGAAGTACAATATCTGAGCTGGTTGGCGAATGTGGTTATGGTGAAGAAGAATAATGGAAAGTGAAGGATCTTTGTAGACTACACTGACCTCAACTGAGCTTGTCCAAAGGGCAGCTTCCCTCTATTGAAGATCGATCAATTAGTGGATGCCACCTTGGGGCACCACTTGCTCTCCTTCATGGATGCATTCTCGGGATACAACCAGATCTGAATGCACCCAGAGGACAAGGAGCACACTGCCTTCATCACTGACTAAGATATGTACTGCTGCTAGATGATGCCGTTTGGCTTGAAGAATGCTAGCGCCACATACCAGCGGCTGGTCAATCGGGTCTTCAAGGACCAGATTAGAAGGAACATGCAGGTGTATGTGGATGACATGCCCGTCATGAGCAAGCCAAGGTTAGATCAAGTTGCCGATCTTATGGAATCCTTCCACAACCTCCGAGAGCACAAGATGAAGCTGAACCCGGCAAAGTGCACCTTCGGCATGGCAGCAAAAAAGTTCCTTGGCTTCATGGTAACCTAGAGAGGAATCGAGAAGAACCTAAAGAAGGTCCAGGCAATCATCGACATGGAGCATCTGACCTCGAAGAAGTAGGTCCGGCGCTTGATGGGCAGGGTTGCAGCATTGAGTCGATTTATCTCGAGGTCAACAGACTGCTATCTTCCTTTCTTCAAGGAACTATGCAAGATGCATGACTTTACTTGGACCGAGGAATACAAAGCAGCCTTCGAAGAGCTTAAAGACTTCTTGGCATCACCACCACTGCTCTCCAGGCCGAAAGAGGGAGAAGAACTCCTACTATACCTAGTGATCTCCCCGAGGGCTGTCAGCTCGGTTCTAGTCCGAACGGATCATCATGGATCCTAGAAGCCAGTGTATTATACCAGCAAGATCCTCTGGGATGCGGAGATCAGCTACACCCGATCCGAAAAACAAATTTTTGCTTTAATCATGTCTGCCCAGTATCTCAGGCCATACTTCCAAGCGCATCCGATCATGGTCATGATGAACCAGCCCCTAACGACTGTGCTCAATCACCCTAACACATCCGAATGTTTGGCCAAATGGGCACTGAAGCTCAGCGAGTTCGACATCGCATATCGACTGAGGTCATCTCGAAAAGCCCAGGTGCTGGCTAACTTCTTGGTCGAGTGCACGAGACTTGCCAAGGAGCCAGAGCAAACTACCTCAGAGCATCAAATGGAGCCCGAAGCCGAGGAGGGGTCTTGGATCCTCCACGTCGACGGTGCATCCAACTCGGGTGAGAGTGAAGCAGGTCTTATCCTCACTAACAGCGATGGAGTTGTAGCTGAATGTGCACTCCGCTTCAAGTTCGCCATTACAAACAACTACGTGGAGTACGAGGCACTCCTTACACGACTCAGGATCTCCCACAAGCTGGGTGTATGAAGCCTGAAGGTCTAAATCGATTCCCAGCTAGTAGCCGGATAGGTCTCCAAAGAATACAAAGCTAGAATCCCCAGATGATAAAGTACTTGGAGCAGGTCCGCTCAAGCATGACAGGCTTCCGATGCTTCAGCATCTCTCATATTCCCTGAGGGGAGAATGCTCGCGCGGATACGTTGTCAAGACTTGCAACCTTACCAGACTCGTCACTAGGGTGCGCCCACATAGAGTACCTCAAAAATCCAAGTAACGAAGCTTCCGCTGAGGTGCAGCAAGTCACCCCAGAGTTGAGCTGGATGGACAGGTCGTCAGATACGTCACCGATGGCACCCTGCCAGAAGATCGCACAGAGGCTAGCCTTATCAAGAAGAAGGTCTCGCAGTTTGTCCTGATGGAAGGGCATCTCTATCGCCAATCCTACTCCTATCCACTCCTGAAATACCTGAGACCCATAGAGGTAGCCTTTGAGCTTCAAGAGATACACAAAGGCCTCTGCGGGAATCATATTGGGGGTAGGACACTAGCATAAAAGGCCTTCCATCAAGGATATTACTGGGAGACCATGAGGGAAGATGCTATCGACTTCGTGAAGAAGTGTGACCAGTGTCAACACCACGCTCACATACAACGTCAACCTGTGGCGCTGCTCTCCCAGTTCACCACCCCATGGCCATTCGCCTTGTAGGGAATGGACATCTTAGGTCCATTTCCCCTTGCATCAGGGAAATGGAAATTTCTGATATTGGCTATTGACTACTTCACCAAGTGGTTAGAAGTAGAGCCACTAGCACGGATCACGGAAGCCATGGTCTACTAGGTCTTCTAGAAGTTGATCATCTATCACTTTGGGCTCCCCCAAAGCATCATCACCAACAACAGGCAGCAGTTCGACAATCGGGAGTTCGAAGAGTTCTGTGCCAAGCTCAACATTCAACACTGCTTCAACTCAGTGGCTCAGCCCAAGACCAACGGGGAGGCCGAGGTGACCAACTGGACCATTCTCCAAGGACTTATAACTAGGCTAGACCGGGCCAAGGGTAGGTGGGCAGAAGAACTCCCCAGCATTCTTTGGGCCTACCACACAACACCCTAGATGGCCATGGATGAGACACCTTTTAGCCTCATCTTCGACGTAGAGGCCGTGGTCCCAGTTGAACTCAGCATGCCCACCCTGTGGATACAGCGGTATGACAAAGCGGAGAATCTGACCCACCTTCTTCTCAACTTGGACCTCCTCGAGGAAACCAAGGATAGGGCATGACTTCGGATGGTGGCTTACCGGTAGTGGGTAGCTCGGTACTACAATGTACGGGTGAAGCCAACGGTGTTTCGCCCCGGTAACCTAGTATTGCATCGAGCTGAAGCCTCTCATACTTGGGAATGCGGCAAGCTCTCACCGAACTGGAAGGGCCCCTATAAGGTGGTGAAGGCTCTTCCTCATGGAGCCTATGACCTAGCGGAGTTGGACGGTGCCAGATTCCCACGGACAAGGAATGCCTGCAACCTGAGAATGTACTATCAGTAATGCAAGGCTTTCCCCCAATAATAATAAAAGTCCTTTTTGTGCAAATTACTTTTGCCTTGCAAGGACCTTGTTGCCAAGCCCTAGGTCTGGCGAACTCAAGCCTGGAGTCCAGCTCTCCGGCATTCCAGCCCGGAGTCCAATCCTCCAGTACTCAAGCCCGGAGTCCAACCCTCTGGCACTCAAGTACGAAGTCCAGCTCTCCGGCACCCAAGCATGGAGTCCAACCCTCTGGCACTCAAGCCCAGAGTCCAACACTCCAGCACTCAAGCCCGGAGTCCAACCCTCTGGCACTCAAGCCCGGAGTCCAACTCTCCGGTACCCGAGCCCGGAGTCCAACCCTCCGACACTCAAGCCTGAAGCCAGCCCTCTAGCACTCAAGCTCGGAGTCCAACTCTCCAGCACCCAAGCCCGAAGTCCAACTCTCCAACACCCAAGCCCGGAGTCCAACCCTCTGGCACTCAAGCCTGGAGTCCAACCCTTCGGCACTCAAGCCCGGACCCCGGTCCGGAACAAAAGACTGGAGACCTATGAAGCCCAGCACTCAAGCTTGGACTCCAGTTAAGCACCAATGCCTATAAACTCCTGAAGCCCGGCAACGTGCTCAGAGTCCAGAGATGCCAACAGAACTCCCAAGAAGTTTGCCATCTACCGCTTGACTCACAGTGCAGCTCTAAAGCACGGACTCCGGTCTGGCACCAAAGCTCGGAAACTCCTAAAGCCCGGTAATGTGCTCAAAATCCAGAGATGCCAGTGGACTCCCAAGAAGTCTTCCATTTACCGCTTGATGCATAATGCGGCTCTAAAGCTCGGACTACGGTCCAAAACCAAAGCCCAGAAACTCCTGAAGCTAGGTAACGTGCTCATAGTCCAGAGATGCCAGCAGAACTCTCAAGAAGATTTCCATCTACTGCTTGACTCATAGTGCGGCTCTAAAGCTCAGACTCCAGTCTGGCACCAAAGCCCAAAAACTCCTGAAGCCTGGTAACGTGCTCACAGTCCTGAGATGCCAACAGAACTTCCAAGAAGTCCGCCATCTATTGCTTGACTCACAGTGCGGCTTTAAAGCCCGGACTCCGGTCTGGCACCAAAGCCCAGAAACTCCTGAAGCCTGACAACATGCTCACAGTCCGGAGATGCCAACGGAACTCCCAAGAAGTCTACCATCTATCGCTTACTCACAGTGCAGCTCTAAAGCCTGGACTCCAGTCCAGCATCAAAGCCCGAAAACTCCTGAAGCCCAGAAATGTGCTCACAGTCCAAAGATGCCAGTGAAACTCCCAATAGGTCTTCCATCTATCGCTTGACTCACAGTACGGCTCTAAAGCCCGGACATCAGTCCGGTACCAAAGCCCAAGAAATCCTGAAGCCCGGTAACATGCTCACAGTCTGGAGATGCCAACAGAACTATCAAGAAGTCTGCCATCTACCGCTTACTCATAGTGCGGCTCTAAAGCCAAGACTCCGGTTCGGCACTAAAGCCCAGAAACTCCTGAAGCCCGGCAATGTGCTCACAGTTCTGAGATGCCAGCAGAACTCCCAAGAAGTTTGCCATCTACCGCTTGACTCATAGTGCGGCTCTAAAGCCTGGACTCCGATCTGGCACCAAAGCCCGGAAACTCCTGAAGCCTGGCAACATGTTCAAAGTCCAGAGATGCCAGCAGAACTCCCAGGAAGTCCGCCATCTATCGCTTGACTCACAGTGCGGCTCTAAGGCCCGGACCCCAGTCTTGCACCAAAGCCCAAAAACTCCTGAAGCCCGGTACCTCACAGTCACCTAGCACTTTCAACGAATGCAATCTCCGAGCTCGGCCTTGTCGTGTGCACTTAGAGCTGGTCCCAATCGAGATCGAACAAACCTCATCAAGCAAAGCACTCAGAACCATTCAACCACTTCACCTGTGAGGTGGGAATGACTCAGCAACTCTTCCTAACTTCCTCGCATGTTCGAGATTCGACAGAAAAGAGCCTGGATACTTGGTACTTTAGGGCTCGACACCTGCACAAGTACTTGCACACAGGAAGTCAGGGAGGAAAGGGAAGATTGACAGAGTACAAAAAAAAAGAGAGAAAAAGGAGAGAAAAGAAGGGAAAAGACTCGAACCCAGGGTGACTGAAAAAAATTTTCATTAATATGGGACAAGTTAGTACATTTTCACAGGGGCCCGACATGCCGGGTAGCCTAGATCAGAAAGATGAAGGAAAAAAAAATTACATTGATCCCCTATTCTACTCGACCAGCTCCTTCCCGGGGCAGCGCACAAATGGGGCATCATCTTCTGGAGCCTCCAGCAGCATGACTTCGGCCTCGACGACCATCATCGACGAAGCTGGGTCAAACGCAGTAGCCAACTCCTCTACAATGCCCAGGTCAAGAGTCGGGCCCTAGCCCGGAGCACCAGGGTACACGAGCAAGCTATGGCACTTGTTCGAGATGATGACTTCCATCCTGGATCGGAGGTACATGAACCCCTGAAAGAAAGTGTCCACCACTGTTTGTTGGAACTCAGTGGCGAACTCCTCAAAGGCCTTGTATTTTGCCACCACCTATGCAGCCCCCTTCTTGCCAACCTTAGCCTGGTTGGTCACCTCGGCGGCCTCCTTCTTTGCCGCCTCCACCAATTCAGCTGCTGCAATGACCTTCTTCTCTGCAGTGGTGGCCCTCCTCTCGGTGGTGGTCGCCCGCTCTCTTGTCGCCTCCAACTTGACCAGAAGAGAATGGGCTTGGTCTTTCTCCTGGACGGCCTCAGTGCAGAGCTCCTTCAGCCTCGACTCCTTGGCTTTGAGTTCCTCCGCCCTGCTCTTAGACTGGCTCCTCTCTCGGTCCAAGCTCTCTTGGAGCTCCTTTATATGCCTTTCGACACTTGCAATCTCACCTCAGAGCTCCTTATTCTTCTGACTAGCCTCTCAAGCATAGTCACTCTTCTGCTTCATCTCAGCAGTCAGGGATTCGATCTGTGCTTCCCACTCCTTGTCCTTCTTGGACCAGTTTCTGTAGCAGTCCCTGATCAGCAGAATTTTGGCGTCGAGCTACACCGAGGAAGATGTCAACCACAAATACAAGGATAAAAGAAAGAAATGAGATGAAGAAAGGTACTTACCGAGAAAAGCAGGGGAAAGGTGATACTGATCGCATCCCCCAGGAGTTTTCCCGCCTTCTCCCGCCGGTCGCATGACTAGACTATGAAGTCCATCATGCGCTCAGCTAGACTCTAGTCCTGGACCAGGAAGACATTTGGTGCCAGTCTGAAGGGCACCCGGTGGTAGTCCTTCTCCCTCCTGCTCGCCCTCGAGGCAGAGTTGCCCGCCCCTCTGACTAAAGAAGCATCGGAGGCACGTTGGGAGCTCGGTGTCACTCCGGTCAGCTCTGCCGATGCTGGCTCTGCTCTCCCCGACTCTCCCTCCTCCTCGACATCAATGATCTTCGGAGGAAGGGACACAATAGTGGCAGCAGTTGCAACTCTTGCTCGGACGATGACCTCGGGCTCTTGGACCGGGACCAGTTCGCGTCAGCTCGGTTGCTCGGAAATGGGCTTGGCACCCCTCCTGCTTGGCTTAGGAGTGATCTCGGCCACCCTACTTTCCTGCTCAGGGGTGGGTTCAGCCCTTCTCCCATGCAGCTCAGTCAGCACGGCAGGTGCAGCCCCCGTGCCAATCTCTTCGCGAGCCCTCTTCGAGGGGGACTTGCTGACCGCCGCCAGTGGACCCCTCTTGTTGGTGATAGTGAGGAGATCATCCAGTGAGAACTTCATGCCTGCACAAAGAAGAAAATGTGTTAGCTCTGAGCTTGGAAACACAGAGAAAAAAGTATAAGGAGAAGAAGTTCAAACTGAACTCACCCAACTCTTTCATTGGGCTGACTCTGTCTTCGAAGAGGTTCTGCTCTGACAGTAGAACCTTGAGGGAAGGAACCTGGATGGTACGGAGCTACTCGTAGACCTCTTAGTTAATCACTTCGACTGCTGAATTTCAGTTAGGGGACCGATCTGGGTTGTTCCAGATCCAGTCGACCCCCTCGACCGAGGCAAAGAAATACTTACTCTTCCATCCATTAATGGAAGAGGGGAGTTCAAATTTAATGCCCTTCAGGTAGGAAGAGATGGACCACCACCCCTTCTCAGAAGGGTGGCTTTTTAGGATGAAAAAGATCCTAAAAAGAGAAAAACGGGCGATAATCCCATAAAAATGATAAAGGACCATGAAGCAAAAGATTGTCTTCATAGCATTAGGGACTAGCTGAGCAGGAATGAGATAGTAATTGCTCAGCATGGATAGAAAAAAAGGATGGAAGGGAAATCGAAGGCCCCTTACGAGGGTTTTCTCGTAGAGGGTGATTCGGCATGGGCCACTAGAGGTGACCCGTTCCCCTGGTCGAGGGACCAAGAGTCAGAAAAATTCTGGGACACCGTAAGTCTCCCAGATGGTTGCAAGTTCCTTAGCAGAGATTGTCGAAGCAACCCCGCTGGGACCTGTCGATCGAGAAAGTTCGAGGGCGGGTTCAGGTGGAGGAGGAGGAGGGGGTGGGCCTTTGCTGAACACGAAGCATATCTCTTCTTCCTCCTCGTCGAAGGAAGAAGGAGGCATCAGTCGAGAAGGCCCCACCTCACTCTGATTGGTCGAGGGTCGGAAGTTGGGGTCGAAGCAAGACATGTAAAAGATGAAGATAAAGCCAAAATCTAGAAATGAAGAGGAAGAGGACGGACAAAATCAGAGAAGATCCTAGCCCTAGGGGGAAGTCCTACCCTACTGGAAGATGGAGAAAGAGACAAACCTAGCTAACTGTGAGAGTTTAGGATGGTCGAGGGAGAGGAGGAAGCTTTGGTATGATGGCGGGCATGTGAGATTTGAAAGAAGAAGTGTTTTGGGAAAAACTTCCTTTCTTTTCGAAGTGACCAGATGCCTAATCGTACCGTTACAGCACCTTCATCGATGGATCTATGCCACGTGTTAGGAATCGGCGAATAAGATGCCTTGCTACAACCGTTACAACTCTAGATTCTACGCCAACAATAAGTGCTCCTCGGACGTGCCCACGTGGCTCCTCTGCATTGGCTTGAAGAACCGCCTCACGAGGCACTAGCGATCGTGGCCATTATTGTACTGGATTCCTGCCTTTTCATGTCAGCTCCATAATTACTCCCTTCGCCCTGAGCACCGTGCTCCAACGGGACTTAAGAGTGAAGGGCAAATGATGAGGCAGGATCGCTGACGTGGAACCCATGTCAGACCCTGTCAAACACCATGTCGGATGAAGCTGCCAGGTCAGATTTTTTCTTTTGGACTCCTTCTCCCGGCCGCGCTCCCTTCGGGTCGAGATGCCATGGCCAAAGTCGAGCTCCGCCTCTCCTTCACCCGGCCGCGCTCCCTTTGGGTTGAGATGCTATGGCTGAGTCGAGCTCCGCCCCTCCTTTGCCCAGCTACGCTCCCTCCGGGCTGAGATGCTGTGGCCGAAGTCGAGCTATGCCTCTCCATCGCACGACTGCACTCCCTCCGGGTCGAGATGCCCTGGCCGAAGTCAAGGTCCACCTCTCCTTCACCCAGTCACACTCCCTTCAGATCGAGACACCATGGCCAAAGTCGAGCTTCGCCTCTCCTTCACACAGCTGCGCTCCCTCCGGGTCGAGATGCTATGGTCGAAGTCGAGCTCTACCTCTCCTTTGCCCGGCTGCGCTCCCTTCGGGTCGAGATGCCATGGCCAAAGTCGAGCTTCGCCTTTCCTTCACTCAACCGTGATCTCTTTGGGTTGAGACACCATGGCCGAAGTTGAGCTCCACCTCTCCAGATCGGTTCCACATCGAATGAAGAAGATCCGCAGCCGAAGGACGTCACCACCTTCCTTGGATGGCGGCCCACCACCGGAGGATCGCGAAATGATGCCTACCAGGCCAGGATGATGGTCCCAGCTGCCACTTACACTAGAATGGAAAGAATCTCTCGATCGAGGCTCTGCACTCCCCACCAACCATCTACTCCTTCGAAAAGAGAAAGTCAACCAGTATATCCGGAACTAGGAGGCGACGTCCCTTCGATCGAGGCCCTGCTAAGTTACCCGAAAGTGAGCGACCAGAATGAATGTCAGAGCAAATGGTAGGTTTTATACCACAAATAAGGAAAGACATCTCGCCCACGGCACGAAACATCGCTGCATGCACCCGTAAGCAAGGGGAGAATCCCGAGGTAAGCAGCATGCAACGACCATAGCTAAAAGGGCTCTCCCAAGGTTCAAACAAGGTAAGTGAAGCAAACCCGGTTCAAGTGAGGGGACGAATGGGCAAGGAGAGGGTAGCGCACAGGAAGATCATTGCTCCAAGCTACTACAAAACCCCCAAGAGGGGTCTTGACGGACACAGCTGCTCAGCACGACTTCCCCTCTGCTTCCACTCCCACACTCTGCTCTTGACCCACTCACACTCCCTCATTTCATAAATTCTCCTCTTAGCATGGAGTCTACCTTCAGGGCTTGACCGGGAGGATCTGTTCCCCTGGATCGCCACTGACTCGAGCATCGGAGTGCCATCGCCGGGATCACTAACTCGGATCTCTAACTCTATTTTGCAAGTCCGGGCATCCGAGCAGGATCCTGAGCGATAGGAGCGTAGTCCGAGTTTGACCTCAGCTACAAGCCACGGTGATCAGACAACAACACAAGGGATGTTGGGTTATGGTGGCATAGCGGAAGAATGGATTTCAAAATTTTTCATTTTGAAATTCCAAATAACTAGAAACCCTAAGCCCAGATCCCTTATTCATTACAATCAACAAATCATTCAAACAAGGTTTGGATAAATATCTGGAATGCTATTTCCTTCTTCTTTCCACTAGGCACATAATTGCATGCCCTCCAGAGGTAATCCACACAAGAACTAAACCTAGGAACCACTCCTTAGTAGGTTGCTTAATCCACTAGGACTCTTCCAATGGCCTTTCTTCCTTTAGCAGCCTCTCCTTCCTTGCTCAGACCCTTGCCCTCCAGTAGAGCACTCTGAGCCCTCTCCAAAAAATTTTTCACTCCATTTATCACTTCCTAATTCTCTTCCAAAGCCCTTGTCTTAAAATGGTGAACTTGTCTTAAGGCAAGACCTATGTTCTAACAAGGGAAGGAAGAGACAAGGAAGACAAAGTGGTAGAGTGTAAGAGTGTAAGAAAGAAAGGAAATCATATTACCTTCGGCATAAACACCGAAGGCTTTAAAATGGTGAACTTGTCTTAAGGCAAGACCTATGGCTCTTCATCAGCCTTTGATCTATCAAATAACAGATCATATAAGACCCTTCATTAAGGAGTCTTATCTTGAAAGGTCAAGACCTTTCTTGTGCCAAATGACTTCTCTTGAAAATGTTAGCCATTTGTCCTCATGCCATGTGGCATGTAACTGACCAATAGGGGTCTTTAGATGGCATGGAATCAAGTGGCCTATCCAAGAGTCAAGTTCCTTCAATAAGAAAGACTCTTGGTTATGAAAAATTATGGTTAATCATGAAGGGACGCAACCCTTCAAGTGCGCGCCAACTTTCTCACCAACCAATCCTTATTTCAATCGGTAATAAGCCAATAAAATCAATCATGAGATAAGGCAAGGGATGCCTTGTTTCACTTGGAAACCAAATCCTATAATCAGAAGGACTCTAGGTCCATATGCGCGCCAACTTATCCCACACATAAAATAATTGGTGCCAAGGGTACCTTCACATTAGGACTCTTCAAATAAATTAGATAAAGGCTGATTAAATCCGGATAAAACTAGATAATTGCTACCCCACATTAGACTCAACCTAATCTAGGATTCCCTAAAATTGGTTTGCCCATTAAGCAACCTTTCGATCCAATTCAATAGGGTTAGGAGTTAGGTTGGCCTACACATGCTAGTATGTAATCTAGCTAACCAATTAAAATCCCATGACCCTAATAAAATTCTACTTGACTTCCTAGGATAATTCCCTAATATGTATGACCCTTTGGGTTCCACATCTAGCTAGCAGTAGGTCTAGGTGCAAGCCAATTCGATCCAATTGAACTCGATTGACCTAATTAGGTCAAATTGAGCTGACCTAAGTTGCTAATTCGAACTAACTTTCGAATTGACTCATGAATCCAATCAAATTGATTCATGAAAACCTACAAGACATTATTGATATCTAGAAATGTGTCATGCCTACATAAAAGATATAAAATTTGGTAGAAAGTACCAAAATACCCTTTAGTGGAAAGTTACCATGCAATTCAATCTTTCGATCACCCTATATCCCGAATAAGTGATGTTTCGGGATAATTGTCAAATCCTAGCACTTACTCATTTCGAATCTCTATTCGATAATGAAGACGATGCTGATGATTGATTAGAAAGACACTTCTAATATCATCCTGCTTTGATCAAAGACTCCTTAAGTCATCAATTAAAGAGATTACATGGGATAACATTTTCTCTTACTAGGAATGATCGATTTCTTGTTGATCCACTCACATCCTTCATACGTCTTCCACCATATCCGAGAACACCTCGTACATGAGTCAATGTCATGAATGAGTATGAACCAAAATATGGCTTAGTGTACATAAGGAACGATGGTGATCTCAGGTCTAAAGATCACTTGCACAACTCCCACTATGAGAACTATCTCTTGATAAGTAGTAAGACTTCCATAAAATATTCTCGGTGTAAATCAGTTCGATGAACTCATATCCTAATGAGTACCCTTATCCTTGTATTAGTGTCTCTACAAAAGTGGTTGTGAGACCAACCATCCTCTCCATCGAGCATACATAGGATAAGTGGGTGGACACCAAGGCCAGAATAAAATACAGGTCGAACCCACATCCTTGTAGATCACCTGTGAATGAAGCCCTAAGCCTAAAACCCAGATCACTTGTAAATAGTTATTTTAAATTTTGTTATTTTAGCTTAGTTGGGTTTATCCCTAAACCTCAAAATTGAGTCATCTATAAAAACTCCTGGACCCAAAATTGAGTCTGAAAAAAAACTCCAATTTCAATTGGGTCATAAATTCTGTTATAATGGTCCAGTGTTATTCTGCCCTTTTTACCAACTTTAATTGGATTTTGTATTTGCAAGCCTAATTAATTATGGTATGGTTTAATTATGAATTGGTTATGCCTTTTGATCAATTTGATCAAGTTGGGCCTTTAATTGTTTTGTTGGTTTAATTAGTTATTGAGTCATGTGATTAGTATTGAGTCCTGTAATACAAAAGGGGACCCAATTAGAGACCCTATGTGACACCACGTGCCAACACAAGTCAACCCATTCTTGGCGCCACATGACAACCACCTCTTGGCGCCACCTCTTCAAGTTTTGGACATCACTTGCCACAACATCTAGAACATCATCACATGACATGTTACTTATGTTTGGACATCACTTACCACCTCATTTTGGACATCATCACATGCCATGTCACTTATTTTTGGTCATCCATAAGGGAGTTGTTTTTAACGCCAATCTTATGGAGTCGGTCGAGAGAAAGAGCGCCACATTTCTTCTTATTTCTCATCGCCCAAGAAGTGTATCTCAAAGGGATGCCCATCAAGAAGAGTTTCAAGGAAGTCTTCATCTAATCCAATCCAATAGGAGATAGAGTATATCTCTGTTGCCCAAAAAGCAATCCATGAGGGGGGGTGAATTGGGTTTCTAAAAATTTAAGGCTAAGCTTAATATCACAAGCTACAAACTTTATAAAACAAGATATGCAATCCAATTCAGCAAGGTACTATGATTTAATTGCAATGCTCTAGAATAATAGTGTAGGGAAATTAAAAGCAATAAGCAAAATATAAAGAGCAAGGAGGGAGAGATCAAGTAATCACAAACACAATAAGTTATAGTGATTCGGTGCCAACAATGCACCTACATCCAGTCCCCAAGCTCCCCTTGGGAATTCACTATAATCAAACCGATTACAGTCGATTAGTTTTCCGGGCTCACTAATCAAAACATGACTTGTTTTCACAAGGTTCACAAGTCAAACCCCACTTGATTTTACGGGCTAACCAAGAACCTAATTAGTTTTCACAAGGCTAACCAACAACCTCACTTGGTTTTCTGGGCTAACCAAGAAGCTTAGTGTTTTTGCGGGCTAACCACCTACCTAATTGGTTTTCCAAGGCTTACCAATAACCTCACTTGGTTTTACAATAGGCTAACTAAGAACCCTTACAAGATATAAGGTTTAGAAATAAAGAACCAATGTAAGCTTTCAATAATAAAGTAAATAAGTTGATGTAGTTCGATGTAGAGTTGCTTTGCCCTTGTTGAAGCCTTTTGAATGCCCAAGTAGGAAAGATCTTCAATGCTCTTGATGGCTTTGAATGCTTGGAGGCTTCCTTTAGCTTGAAAGTGGTTGAACCTTGAATAGGAGTTAAGGGTCTTCTCTCTTCTTTTCTTTCTAAACTCTTTTAGGATATTCAATAATAATGAATAGTTATTGTCTTGATTTAATTTGGAGCCTATTTATACCTTTCCAAGGCCTCAAAATCGAAATATAGCCGTTATACTTGAAAAACTAGCCGTTGGGGGCATTTGGGACGACTTCTGCATTTGAAAAAACTAGCCGTTAATGTTGCCAGAACTCCATGTATCGACACTTTCTCAGTTGAGTCGATACATAAGGTCGACACATGTTCTTCTTGAGTCGACACATAGTTCAAAAAGCTCCATTTAGAATCTCTAGAAATCTCAGTTGAGTCGATACCTTGAGTCGACACTTGCATCCATGTGTCGACACATCAACTGTTGCTTCAACTTCTGCAAGTTCTATGGCTTGAAAGTCTCAGGTGATGTGTTGATCCATGTGTTGACACTTTGAGTCGACACATAAGATCCATGTGTCGACACATCATCTGTGCCATTTGAAACTTTACAGTGTACCAGCCTAAGTCAACACTTCATCTTCATCTGTCGACACATCATGTCATGTGTCGACACCTTGAGTTAACACATCACTAGAAAAATAATAGAAGATGCTGATTTTGAGTTGCAACAAGATTCCACTTGCCTTAGCTATCCATTCAACCATCTTTTAAGTATCCAAGTCTTGTATTGTAAAATCATCCCATTCAAACTTTGTTCTTGAACACAATTGGGCTTCTTCAAATTTTGTGAGCATTCTTTCAATAAAAACATACTTAAAGTAAATCATTAGTCCTCGATTTGTACTTAACTGTTTTGCTTATCATCAAAATCAATTAGTGGAGTCAACAATCTTTCCCTTTTTGATGATGACAAAATCCTTAAGTATAAATTGCTTTAAAGATAGGGCTTTAAGAGGATTGAACAAGGTGCATAACATTTAAAGCATTTTAGAACATCAACATTACTTGCATCAAAGATATGACAATTCAGAACACAAGTAAAGTTGCTATAGCTTGTTATAAGGATAGAGAGTATCAGAACTTTGATATTCATTCAAATAAATTTGAGAACATGTATCATGATACTCTACAAGAAAATTTCAGCAAAGCTCTCCCTGAATCAGTGATTAAAAACAAAATTTGCAATAATGTTTTTAAAACAAATAATGAGGGGTTTTTAAGATGAAGTTCATTTTGAAATGATTTTCAAAAGAGAGTAAAGTAAGGTAAAACTCCCCCTTACTTAAAGAATTTTGTAAATCAAAGTTTCTCAACATTTTTCAAAAAATCAAAGTTTCTCAACATTTTTCAAAATTGCTCACCAACATTTATACTTAAATCTCATAAATTACTCTCCATTTTTATTATCATTAAAAAGGTAGATAAAGGGAATAAAAATTAACTCAAGATTATTCATTTTTGAAATTCTTTACTCTTTTTCGTTAGGAAGTGCATTCAATAAAGAGTGAAGACATAGAATCATAAAAGCAATTCAAGATATAGCATTCATGTCCATCAAAGATATAGGAATGAGTAACAAAAGGATTTTTTCATATAAACTCAGATCTAGTACAACAGAAAGTGATACATAACAAAGATAAAAAGTACATTAAGCATAAAACAAACTATCTATCTAGAAGTACAACAAAATCCTAATCCTCATCCATCGAGTCATCAGAAGATGAACCAATCTCGATCGGTCCAATATCAAAAAAAGATCGAGCTCGCAGCCATCTGGATCAAAAATCTCGAAGTCTGGTCCTGGTCGGCTGAAGAGAGGTACGGCGTCCACATCCTCTGTGATGAATATAAGTCCGACCTCTGGCTGAAGTAGTAGAGGTAGGAACTATGTCCTCTACAAGAACTGAACTGATTGGGTCAATCATCTCAGCAATAGCTGGAAGAGGAGTGCAATCAAAAGTAGGACATGAATCAAGATACTGAAAATCGGATATATAAAATCCAAGCTCTCGAGTAACTGATGAAGTATGAAGGGTAGGAGTATCAGAAATGTGAGAATCAAAAATAGGGGTGACAGCTAATCGTACAGGCGTATCAAGAACAACAGTATCAGCTGTAGGTGAATCTACAATGAGTGTATCAATAGTAGGGGTCTCAATGATAGGTGTATGAATATCAAGAGAATCAATATTAGGTAAGTCTATAATATGTATATCAATAATAGGAGTGAGAATAGGAATAGAAGTGGGAACTGGAGTGTGATCATCTGATCTGGAAGGAGAAGGGATAGACATCTGGGTAGGTGAGCAAGATGGGTCAACAACAGGGCTTGCAGGCATGTCATCCATTACCTTTGCAACTAGCTCTGACGTAAGATCAGCAATATCGAAGTAGTCTGAGTCAGTCTCCTCGTCTCCATCAATATCTCCAATAACAGTGTGTCCATCTCCATCTCCAACAGTAGTTTCAACACCAGTAACACTATCAGCAAGGTCATCAGCTGCTGTTGGAGCAGGTACACGAACAGAAGCAGGAACAATATCTGCAGTAGGAGCACTCGTCGAATATTTGGACAGTGCTGAGAGAATAGCCAAAATGCTATCACTAAGACAAATATGGCTTTCTCTCATCTCATCAATAAAATTGTCTAGACACTGCCTCATGATGGAAACATCGATCTTTATGCGTCTGACTCTGTCCTCTAGACTGTCTGAAGTGCCAGGAGTCTCCATCTGCACTGGCTGGGGCTGTGCAGATGTAGAAGGATCAGACTGAGCTGGCTGTGCTGCCGTCTCAGGCTGAGTCTCACTAGGTCCAGCCTCATAGGAAAGAATCTGCTCCTCTACTGTGTCCTCATCACCATCAGCTCTATCCTTGGCCTGACCTGATATCCTCCGTGTCCACTGGCCTTAGACCAAATGATAACCCATGCAATGCAATGACCCGATGTCATACACATCAGTATGGATCAAGGTACGATAAGGCTCATCCTGGAAGCTAACTCCATACTCCCTGAACAGTATGGACAATCCCATGCCGTAAGGCAAGCAGAGCCACTGACTAGACGATGCCTTAGTAATCTGATGTACCATCAGAACAGGAAGACATAGGCGTGCGCTGAATCAGTGAGACCATCATGAGCAACTCCCGCTCGGTGATGTAGTCAAAACGATCGATCTTCAACAAAAGAATCCGGGCGACTATATGGTATAGCAGTCTCATCTCTGTAGATAATCTAGATGCTAGAACAGTGGCTCCCTTTGGTAAGATATCAGACTCAAAAATCCACTGGAGACCACTAACTTGGTCCATCAAACTGTCAACAATAGATCCAATCATGGGTAAATCCCATACTCTGCTCAGAACCTCTGAAGAAATGGGGATATCCCATCTTCTAACCTGTGCAACCCAGCCATCTGTCCCTCGGGCAAGTGATCCAAGAACTCTCTCATTAGCCCAGGTAGTATCTCTCATTGAGTGAACAAAAAGTGGCCAACCCAGCATGTCTAATCCAATCTCCAATCCAGAAATGCTGCTGGTCTATGAAAGAAAAGTCTACTCGGTATCCTCCAACCACTATCTTGGAGCTCATCCAGCTAGAAGGAACAAACAACGGTCGTGCTGGCGGATCCGGAGCTCTAGACTCATGTCGGGCCTTCGTTCTTTGCTCTTCTTCTTGCTGTGACTAACACGGTCGGCGAACAACTTGTTTGCGAGGACCCATTGTCAAGAATCAAAGTTTTGGCAAGGTTTTTGGTGTAAAATGAGGGTTTTTATGGTTTTGGAAGCTAAATCTAGGAAGAAATTCAACCAAAAAAAAATGGCTACCAAAGCTTCAAATCCGAGAAATCCATTGCCAAAAATAGTAAAATGGAATGATAAATAGTATAGGTACCTCAATTCCTAGTGTCGGCTCGAAAGAGAATCAATTTGGGGGAAAAAACGGCTCGGAAATCCCTTATATCTCAGTTTGCTGTCGGGCATGTGTCGGCTCATGCATGTGTCGACACATTTTGGTGTCAACTCACGATGTGTCGACACGTCCACTTAAAAACTAATAATTTGGGAATTTCATAGAATGATCAAAATCAATTGAAATATCATATTTTTGGAGTCAAATCAATAATGATTAACATGATTTATCATGAATAATGTCAAATTGATCTAGTTTGAATCAATTGGGGGAAAGATTTAATCAAATGGATTGATGATCCCGAGCTCTCTTTTAGTCATACAGAATCGATCTTCCATAAGAGGTTTAGTTAAAATATCAGCTAATTGAAATTCAGTACAAACAAATTCAAACAAAATATCATTGTTTTCTACATGATCTTTAATAAAATGATGCCTAATTTCAATGTGCTTACTCCTAGAGTGTTGAACAGGATTTTTAGTCAAGCAAATAGCACTAGTATTATCACACTTAATGGAAGTACTAGCCAACTTTATTCCAAAGTCTTCATGTTGTTGCTTAATCCACAGGATTTGAGCACAACAACTTCCTGGTGCAATATACTCAACCTCAGCTATGGATAGCGCAATTGAAGTTTGTTTCTTACTAAACAATAAGATTAAGTTCACTCCAAGAAGTTGGCAAGTTCTACTAGTACTCTTTCTATCTAATCTATAACTAGCAAAGTCTGCATCAGAATATCCAATCAATTCAGCAGAAGAATCTCTAGAATACCATAAGTCAATACTAATAGTACTAGACAGATATCTAATAATGCGCTTAACATCCATAAGATGTGATTCTTTAGGTTCAGATTGATATCTAGCATATATGCAAACACTAAATATTATATCTGGTCTACTAGCAGTCAAATACAATAAGGAGCCTATCATACCTCGTATAGCTTTCGATCTACAGATTTACCATGTTCATCTTTATCAAGTTTACAAGAGGGGCTCATAAACGTACCTATTGGTTTAGTAGTCTCCATTCCAAACTTTTTAATGATTTCTCTGTGTACTTATCTTGGTTGATGAAGATACCATTTGTAGTTTGCTTGATCTGGAGTCCGAGAAAGAAATTTAGTTCTTCCATCATGCTCATCTCGAACTCACCCTACATTAGCTTAGCAAACTCTTGATAAAGAATTTCATTAGTAGCACCAAAAATGATGTCATCAATATATATTTGTACTACTAAAAAATCATTATCTTTTCTTTTCAAAAATAGAGTTTTGTCAACATTTCCTCTAGAAAATTCATTTTCAATAAGAAATTTGCTTAGTCTTTCAGACCATACTCTAGGTGCTTGCTTCAATCCATAAAGTGCTTTATATAATTTGAAAACATGATCAGGATGTACATGATTTTCAAATCTAGGTAATTGTTCAATAAAAACTTTTTCATTTATAAACCATTTAAGAAAGCACTCTTAACATCCATTTGAAATAATTTGAAGTTCATGAAACAGGTAAATGCTAATAATAGTCTAATTGCTTCAAGTCTAGAACAAAAGCAAAAGTTTCATCAAAGTCAATCCCTTCCTCCTGATTATAGCCTTTAGCAACTAACCTAGTTTTATTTCTAATAATAATAACATTTTCATCTAATTTATTCCTAAATACCCATTTAGTGCCAATAATTGAAATATTAGATGGTCTTTCTACAAGTGTCCAAACATTATTTCTATCAAATTGGATTATTTCTTCTTGCATAGCATTGATCCAGTTAGAGTCTTTTTCAGCTTCTTCAAAAATTTAGGTTCTATTTGATATACAAATGCTATATAATCACATTCAATTCTAATAGAAGCTCTAGTTCTTATCCCTTTAGATGGATCACCTAAGATTAATTCCTTAGGGTGTCCATGAGCATACCTCCACTCCTTAGGTAGATCTTGATACATTGGAGTGTCATCTTCTTTTTCATTCTTATCTTATCCTTCATCATTTGGTTGAGCTTTATTATGCAGTGTCAGCTTCTGAAGTTTGTCAGCACCTACACATTCATCAGATGTATCCTCTTTTCTCGAGGACTTGTTAGTAGATTCTTTAAATACAACATGTACTGACTCTTCTACAATCAAAGTTCATTTATTAAATATTCTGTATGCCCTGCTTTGATAGAAAAGTGTCCTAAGAGCTAATCATTATAAGGGCCTTTTTTTGTATTCTTCCAACTCATGAATGATATTATATATTAATAAATGCATCTATTTTCATCATATACTGTTGTGTCTTATTTATGATTATGATGAATCCCATATATTAGAGCAATGGAATTAGGGTTATGATAAAGTTCATAACAGTGAGACCTAATTTCCTATAAATCCTAATCTAAAATGTTCCTAATAATTGGACCATTGATTCGGGGATTAATGAATCTGGTAAGACTGGCTTATCCTATGTATGATCAGATAATGAGAGTGGTTGGTCTCACAACCACTTGTGTAGAGGCACTAATACAAGGATAAGGGTGCTCATCAGGGTATGAGTACACTGAACTGATCCATACCGGGACTAACTTATGGAAGTCTTACTACTTTTCAAAAGATAGATCCCTGAGTAGGAGTTGTGCATGTGATCTTTAGACCTGAGGTCACCATGGTTCCTTGTGCACACTAAGCCATATTTTGGTTCATACTCATTCATGCCATTGCGACATGTATGGGGTGTTCTGGGTATGGTGGAAGGTGTATGGAGGATATGAGTGGACCAATAAGGAATCGATCATTCCTAGTAAGAGAAATTGTTATCCTGTGCAATATCTTCAATGAGTGACTTAAGGAGCCTTTGATCAAAGCAGGATGAGATTAGTGAAATCTAATTAGTCATCAACCGAGTCCTCACTATCGAGTTGAGATTCGATATGATTAAGTGTAAGGGTTTAACATCTATCCATACCTATCACTTAATCAGGATAATGGGAGATCGAAAGATTGAAACACACGATAACTTATAAATAAAGGATATTTTGGTAATTTTTACCAAATTCCTCATCTTCTGGGTAAGCATGATATGTTGCTAGATGTCAATCTTGTCTTGTAGGTATTCATAAACCAATTGGATTGGTTTCATGAGTCAATTTGATGGATGTTTCAAATTGGACAATTAGATGAGCTAGTTTAACCTAATTAGGTCAATCGGGTTCGATTGGATCAAATCAGCTCAAACCTAAACCTACTGCTAGCTAGATATTGAACCCAATGGATCACACATACTAGAGAATTGGATAAGGAAGTCATTCATGATTTAATTAGGATCATAGGATCCTAATTGGTTAGCTAGGTGACACACTAGCATGTGTAGGCTAACCTAATTCCTAAACCCAATTGGATTGGGTCCGGTTGCTTGCTAAATGGACTAACCAATTTATGGGAGACCTAAATTGGGTTATGTTCTAAGTAGGATGAATTTATCAGATTTTATCTGATATTTTTTTGGAGGTTTTATCTCGGAATTATGAAGAGTCCCTAAGGCATAGGACTCTTGGTGCTTAAATGACATGTTGGCATTCAAAAGGGCCTAGAAGGGTCTATAGTTCTCTGATCAGAAAAGTTTTTATGTGGTTGGAAAGATTATTTAATACCCTTTCATTTGAAACCCATATTGCATATACTTTGACTTTGTCAAAGGTAGCATATGGCATGGAAAAAGATTGACCGAATTGTGAAGAGAAGCAACTCTTCATTTGGCACGCAGAAAGGACCAAGAGTCCTTCTACAGATGAGTTTCTTCTGTTGATTGGACTTCTTCTAATCTTTATCTTTACCTCCACACCCTTTCATGAAGGATTTTACTGGTCAATGATTTTTGAATTGGCATGAAGAAGGAAAGGATGAATGGCGCACATGAAAAGTTGCGACTTTTCATGAGAGGGCGCACGATTTGAAGCAAAGTCCTTCTGCTTTCAGATCTCTTCGGTTTTCTCTGACTTTTGGGAAATGAGAAGATGCCTCTTGGCTCTTCTAGAGACCGGTACATGCCATGTGGCATGAGAAGGTTTCATTTGGACATGAAGAGATGTCAAATAAGACTCCCGAATCCTAAAGAGTCTTATCAGATATGAAGAAACATATCTGATATGAGATTTTGGGATGTGTTTCACGACACTTAAGAAACTATTTAAAGGGTGTATGGTGGAATGAGAATATATTCATTCAGTCATCTGAAATAAGAGTCTAGATTCTGCTGTATTATCCATATGAGTTTTTCTCTCTCCCTCTTCCTTTCTTTAAGACAAGACTTGTCTTGTTAAGACAAGGTCTTTTCTATTAGGACAAGGCTTTGTTTTAGACAAAGCCTAAGGGATCCTAAAAGAGGGTTGTCTTAAAATCAAGAGTGGTTTAAAAGAGTGTCCAAAGAGTCCTATAGTGGGATTGTGAGTCCTACAAAGACCAAAGTCCAAAAGGCTGCCGAAAGAGTCCTACCCGGGCAAGCAACTTCAAGAAGGAGTTCTTCCTTGTTTCAATTCTTATGTGGATCACCGTTGGAGGACTTACACTTGTGAGTCTAGTGGAAGAAGTGGAATATAGCACTCCAGGTATGTTTCATTAACCTTCTTTTATGACATATTAGTTGTAATCGAATAAGGGATCTTGGGAATTAGGGTTTCTAACTGATAAAGTGTTATCTTTATGCATGAAATTTTATAATTCAGTCTTACTAAGTTGCATAATGATCTCCTTGAAACCCAACAGTGGTATCAGAGCTACCCTTAGTTTATTTCAACTATTTGTCATTTGTAATAAAGATGATCCTCCCAAGATTATGATTCAATGCATATTAGGGATCATATGTTTGGTCTCTAGTTTATTATGAAAAATAGCATGTTATTATTTTATGCATATTGTAGATCAAATGCATTGTTATAACATGTTTTATCCTAATAGCTATTTTGGATTGGATTAGTCAGCGGGGTATTTGAAATATCATTCTATGATATGATTGCTATGTTATGCATATGCTAGATTGTTATGCATATGCTAGATTGATATGCCTTATGCTAGTCACTAGTTAGGGTTTTTTTAACACTTAAACCCTAATCTTTAAAATATGTCAAGATATTTTTTTTTAGTCACATTCTGAAATAAGGTTGTCCTAATATAATGGTGGATGTTTGTTATGTTGTAAGGTTATCCTAAAACGATGACACACCTAGCATATATTTTGCATCATGTCATATATGTATGGTTTTCTGTTATAAGTACATTATGATATGTTAAATAGTATTAGAATGTGTTTGAGACCATCAAAGCCCTCATTAAAAATCATATTTAGTCTTAGTATCAAATTAATCATGATGCAGAACCAATTAAGGTTTGATCAGCCAATTGGTGTCTAGGCAAGTGGTTCTGGGATGGTAAAGGGATTGAGGTTTATTAATTGGTTCCGTTGTCTAACCTGGCCAATTTAATTGGTGTCTAAGGAAAGCAATGGGGGGACCCCCTCACCCCTTCCACTTACATGGCCAATTTGGTCATATCTAAACCTTAACTTGAGAATGCTAATTGATTATGTATACTATAATTTGCCTTCCTTCATGCTAAGCCAAATTAATATCAAAACTATAGTAGGTTTGTTATGTAATATAAGATCTACTCTAGGATTTGATATGAAATTTGTATTGGTGCACTTAGTGCTTTATGGCATGGTTGAAATTGTTGCTTTGTTGTGTAACACAAGGACAACAATTTTCAATTATAGCTATATAGAAATGAAGGGTTTGACTAAACTAAGACATTATAGTTTGTTGTGTAACATAAGACTATAAGTGTCTTAGTGGCAAAGATAATTGTTGAGAATTGCAAGGGTTGCAATTGGAAAGTAAGTCCTACCTTTGAACTTATTAGTGTTTGTTGTGTAACACAAGGCACTAACGAAGAATTAGGATCTCAACCCCACTAAGAAAATCAGGAAGGTTTCTCGTTTACCATAAAATGAGGGTTATGGTATTTGAAGAAAATAGTGGGAGACATAATTAGATAGTAAGTCCTTATCTAGTTATGAATGTCATTCTTGAATGGTCTGCTGATATTGTTCTTTAATTAAATATAGGATATTTAAATAATGGCTTCAAACTTATCACTGAGTGGCATCTTGAATGCTAATAAGTTAACCGGTTCAAACTATGTGGACTGGTTGAGGAAGAAGGTTGATGAAGCCTGTTTCTATTGTAGCATGTTTGGGCATTGGAAGAAGGATTGCAAGACTTGTCTTGCAAATGTGAAGCTAGATGCAAGTGGTGCATCTAAGGGTTTGTACATGATACAAACCAATTTATCATTGAGTGAATATATTTCTAATTCATGGGTATTGGATACCGCATGTGGGTCACATATTTGTAAATCTATACCGCATGTGGGTCATAATTTATCATTGAGTGAATCTATTTCTAATTCATGGGTATTGGATACCGCATGTGGGTCACATATTTGTAAATCTTTACAATGACTCTACATAATTAGAAATTTGAAGAAAGGTGACTTCAAATTATGGGGCAAGAGGAGAACCCATATATGTTGAAGCTGTGGGCACCTATTTTCTGTTATTACCTTCAGGTAATATCATAAGTTTGGAAGAATGCTACTATGTGCCAAATATTATTTCTATTCCCTTGTTATTACAACAGGGATATGCAATAAGTGTAAAGAGCAGTGGCTGCTCTATTCTTTATAATAAAATATTTGAAAATGGATCTTTTATAAATGGTCTTCTAACTTTGCAACTCAATGATAATATTTTTCTTGTTGATGATAAGAAGAGAAAAAGAGATAATGACAATGTCACATATCTTTGGCACTACCAATTAGGTCATATCAGTGAGTCAAGAATAAACAAGTTAGTCAAAGATAATTAAGTTGACTCTAATGATTTTCAAACATTAGGAACTTGTGAATCTTGTCTCAAAGGAAAAATGACTAAGTCTCCATTCACTAGACATGGAGAAAGAGTAACTGAATTGTTAGGTCTTATACATACTGATGAGTGTGGACCTATGTCAACTTAGGCCAGAGGAGGATATTCTTATTTCATCACTTTTATTGATGATTTATCAAGGTTCGGTTTGTGTATCTTATGAAACACAAGTCTGAAGCTTTTGATAGGTTTAAAGAATATCAAAGCATGGTTGAAAAACAAACTATACTTAGTATTAAAACTCTTCGTTCTGATCGAAGAGGTGAATACTTGTCTAGTAAGTTTTTGAACCATCTCAAAGACAAATGCATTATTTCTATATGGACTCCTCCTTATACACCCCAGTTAAATGGAGTGGCGGAAAGGAAAAATTGCACCTTATTAGATATGGTGAGGTCCATGATGACCTTCACAGATCTTCCCATTTCCTTTTGGAGACATGTCCTGGAAACTGCTGCATATATATTAAACAGGGTTCCGTCTAAGTCAGTAAGTAGTACTCCATATGAGTTATGGAATGGCAAGAGACCAAATCTTAAATACTAAAATAAAGATTTGGAGTTGCGACGCTTATGTCAAGAACAATTTTGGACATAAGTTAAGTGCTAGGGCTGACAAATGTAGGTTTGTTGGATATTCAAAATAGGGTGTTGGATACCTCTTTTATAATACTACTGAGCAAAAGATAATTGTCAATAGGCATGCTACATTCTTGGAGCAAGAATTTATCCAAGAAAGAAGTAGTAATTCTTCACTTGAGTTATGTGAAGAACTGAACCAACAAACTGATGAGCCTTCAAGAGATATTCCTCAACCAGAAGTTCTTAAGGATCAAGAATAGCCAAAATACACACCTCCTCTCCGAAGGTCAGAGAGGGTGCGGGGAGCACCTCTTAGATATGGCTTTGTCATCGGAGATGACAATGAAGCCAGTATCATTCAGAATGATGATCTTGTGACCTATTCGGAAGCTTTCGAGAGTAGAGACTCTGACAAATGGCTAAGTGCCATGAAATCTAAAATGGACTCCATGTATTCCAATCAGGTTTGGACTTTGGTAGATTTACCTAAAGGAATTAATCCAATAGGGTGTCAATGGGTCTTCAAGAAAAAGATTAGAGCAGATGGTCAAATTGAGACCTACAAGGCTAGACTGGTAGCAAAAGGTTTCAGACAAAAACATCGTATAGACTATGATGAAACTTTTTTTCCAGTAGCCATGCTCAAGTCCATTCGGATAATGCTTGCCATAGCAGCATACCATGACTATGAGATCTGGTCGATGGACATAAAGACTGCTTTCCTCAATGAAAACCTTGAGGAAGAAGTCTATATGTCACAGCCAGAGGGTTTTGTCTCAAGTGGGAGACCAAATCATGTATGAAAATTAAAGAAGTCTATTTATGGACTTAAGCATAAATCGAGGAGTTGGAACATCCATTTTGATGAAATAATTAAAGGATTTGGTTTTGTCAAAAATGTGGATGAACCATGTGTATATAAGAAGACAAGTGGGAGTGCACTTGTTTTCTTGGTTTTGTATTTGGATGACATACTGATTATTGGGAATGATATCCCAATATTGCAATCGGTTAAGACTTGGCTATCATCAAAGTTTTCCATGAAGGATTTGGGAGAAGCATCCTATATACTGGGTATAAGGATCCATAGAGATAGATCCAAGAGAATGCTAGACTTATCCCAATCCAGGTACATTGACTTAGTGTTGAAGAGATTCAATATGGATGGAAGTAAAAAAGGTTACTTGCCAATGAGTCAAGGCATACATCTCTCTAAAAATATATCTCCTAAGACATCGGAAGAAAGAGAGAGGATGACTAAGATTCCTTATGGTTTGACTGTATGAACAATTATATATGCTATGTTATGTACCAGGCCTGATGTTGCTTATGCCTTAGGCATAGTAAGCAGATTTCAGGCAGATCCAGGAGAAGATCATTGGAAAGCTGTGAAAAATATTCTTAAGTACCTTAGAAGGACTAAAGATATTTTTCTAGTATATGGAGGATCTGAGTTGAAATTAGAAGGCTATACAGATTCTAGTTTTCAATCAGATCCAGATGATAGCAAATCCATGTCGAGGTATGTCTTCACCCTGAATGGTGGTGCAGTGAGTTGGAAAAGTACAAAACAGCCAACAGTAGCTAATTCAGTCACTGAGGCAGAGTACATAGCTACAAGTGAAGCCGCAAAGGAAGCTGTCTGGATGAAGAAATTCATTATAGAATTGGGCATGGTTCCTGATATACAATAGCTAGTGCCATTGTACTGTGATAACACTGGAGCTATTGCACAAGTCAAGGAACCAAGGTCTCATCACAAGTCCAAGCACATTCTAAGACGGTTCCACCTCATTCGAGAGATAATAGAAAGACAAGATGTTGTCATCAATCGAGTAGATACAAAGAACAATATAGCATACCCATTCACTAAAATATTACCTAAGCAACAGTTAGATCACCACTTGGATGGTATGGGTATAAAGTACAAGGGCGATTGGCTTTAGTGCAAATGGGAGTTTGAGTTTGATAGAAAAGTGCCCTAAGAGCCAATCATTGTAAGGGCCGTTTTTTGTATTCTTCTAACTCTTGTATGACATTATAAATTAATAAAGGTATCTATTTTCATCATATACTGTTGTGTCTTATTTATGATTATGATGAACCCCATAGATTAGAGCAATGGAATTAGGGTTATGATGAAGTTCATAATAGTGAGACCTAATTTCCTATAAACCCTAATCTAAAATGTTCCTAGTCATTGGACCATTGATTCGGGGATCAATGAATCCAGTAAGACTAGCTTATCCTTTGTATGCTTAGATAATGAGAGTGGTTGGTCTCAGAATCACTTGTGTAGAGACACTAATACAAGGATAAGGGTGCTCATCAGGATATGAGTACACTGAACTGATCCGTACCGGGACTATCTTATGGAAGTCTTACTACTTGTTAAAAGATAGATCCTTGAGTAGAGTTGTGCATGTGATCTTTAGACCAGAGATCACCATGGTTCCTTGTGCACACTAAGCCATATTTTGGTTCATACTCATTCATGCCATTGCGACATGTATGGGGTGTTCTGGGTATGGTGGAAGGTGTATGGAGGATATGAGTAGACCAACAAGGAATCAATCATTCCTAGTAAGAGGAATTGTTATCCTATGCAATCTCTTCAATGAGTGACTTAAGGAGCCTTTGATCAAAGCAGGATGAGATTAGTGGAATCTCTTCAGTCATCAGCTGAGTCCTCACTATCGAGTTGAGATTTGATATGATTAAGTATTAGGGTTTGACATCTATCCATACCTATCACTTAATCGGGATAATGGGAGATCGAAAGATTGAATTGCACGGTAACTTACTACTAAAGTGTATTTTGGTAATTTCTATCAAATTCCTTATCTTCCGGATAGGCATGACACGTTGCTAGACGTCAATCTTGTCTTGTACATATTCATGAACCAATTGGATTGGTTTCATGAGTCAATTCGATGGATGGTTCAAATTGGACAATTAGATGAGCTAGTTTGACCTAATTAGGTCAATCGAGTTCGATTGGATCGAATTGGCTCAAACCTAAACCTATTGCTGGCTAGATGTGGAACCCAATGGATCACACACACTAGAGAATTAGACAAGAAAGTCATTCATGATTTAATTAGGATCATAGGATCCTAATTGGTTAGTTAGGTGACATACTAGCATGTGTATGCTAACCTAATTCCTAAACCCAATTGGATTGGGTCCGGTTGCTTGCTAAATGGACTAACCAATTTGTGGGAGACCTAAATTGGGTTATTTTCTATGTAGGATAAATTTATCAAGTTTTATCTGATATTTTTTGGAGGTTTTATCTCGGAATTATGAAGAGTCCCTAAGGCATAGGACTCTTTGTGCCTAAATGACATGTTGGCATTCAAAAGGGCCTGGAAGGGTCTACAGTTCTTGATCGGAAAGATTTTTATGTGTTCAGAAAGCTTATTTAATGCCCTTTCATTTGAAACCCATATTGCATATACTTTGACTTTGTCAAAGGTAGCATATGGCATGGAAAAAGGTAGACCAAATTGTGAAGAGAAGTGACTCTTCATTTGGCACGCAGAAAGGACCAAGAGTCCTGCAGATGAGTTTCTTCTGTTTATTGGACTTCTTCTAATCTTTATCTTTATCTCCATAGTCTTTCATGAAGGATTTGACTGGTAAATGATTTTTGAATTGGCGTGAAGAAGGAAAGGATGAATGGCACACATGAAAGGTTGCGACTTAACATGAGAGGGCGCATGGTTTGAAGCAGAGTCCTTCTGCTTTCAGATCTCTTCGATTTTCTCTGGCTTTTGAGAAATGAGAAGATGCCACTTGGCTCTTCCAGAGACCGGTACATGCCATGTGGCATGAGAAGGTTTCATTTGGACATGAAGAGATGTCAAATAAGACTCCTGAATCCTAAAGAATCTTATCAGATATGAAGAAACATATCTGATAAGAGATTTTGGGATGTGTTTCACGACCCTTAAGAAACTATTTAAAGGGTGTATGGTGGAATGAGAATATATTCATTCAATCATCTGAAATAGGAGTCTAGAGTTTGCCATATTATCCATCTGAATTTTTCTCGCTCCCTTTTCCTTTCTTTAAGACAAGACTTGTCTTGTTAAGACAAGGTCCTTTCTATTAGGACAAGGCTTTGTTTTAGGACATAAGCCTAAGGGGTCCTAAAGGAGGGTTGTCCTAAAACCAAGAGTGGTTTAGAAGAGAGTCCAAAGAGTACTATAGTGGGATTGTGAGTCCTACAAAGGCCAAAGTCCAAAAGGCTATCGAAAGAGTCCTACCCAGGCAAGCAACTTCAAGGAGTTCTTCCTTATTTCAAATCTTGTGTGGATCACCGTTGGAGGATTTACACTTGTGAGTCTAGTAGAAGAAGTGGAATATAACGCTCCAGGTATGTTTCATTAACCCTCTTTTATGACATATTAGTTGTAATCGAATAAGGGATCTTTGGAATTAGTGTTTCTAACTGATAAAGTGTTATCTTTATGCATGAGATTTTATAATTCAGTCTTACTAAGTCTCATAATGATCTCCTTGAAACCCGACATGCTTGATGTAGAGTATCCTAAGAAGATACCTTCATCAGACTTGCCATCAAGCTTTCCAAGATGATCCTTTCCATTGTTTAAAACAAAACATTTACAACCAAAAACACAAAAATATTTCAAAGTCGATTATCTTTTGTTCCAAAGTTCATATGGAGTTTTCTTTAAAATAGGGCGTATCAAAACTCGATTTAAAACATAACAGGCTGTATTAATAGCTTCAGCCCAAAAATACCTTGACAAATCATTTTCATAAAATATTGTGCATGCCATTTCTTCCAAATTACGAATTTTCCTTTCTACCACCCCATTCTATTGAGGTGTCCTAGGTGTAGAAAAATTATGTTCTATACCTTTTTCATTGCAAAAGTTTTTGAAATCTTGATTTTCAAATTCAGTTCCGTGATCACTACGAATACAAATGACTGAAACACCTTTTTCGTTTGAATCTTTTCTATAAAATTTTACAAATATAGAAAATGATTCATCTTTTTGTGCTAAAAAGAAAACCCAAGTGAATCTTGAAAAATCATCCACAATGACTAATCCATATCTCTTGCCTCCTAGACTTGATGTTCTAGTTGGTCCAAAGAGATCCATATGAAGTAGTTCAAGTGGCCTACTAGTAGATACAAATCCTTTTGGTTTAAAACAAGTTTTGACCTGCTTACCAAATTAACATGCTTGGCAAATTCTATCTTTTTCAAAACAAGTTTTAGGTAAATCTCTAACTAAATTCTTTTTACTAAGTTTTGAAATGAGATACATACTAGCATGCCCTAATCTTCTATGCCATAACCAACTAGTCTCTTCCTTAGTAGAATTCATTGCAACAAGACATTCTCCATTAGGTAAAGATAGATCATCTAGGTCTACCAAATAAATATTTCTATGCCTTTTTTTAATGAATTGTACTCCATTTATATCTAGACTAGTAATCATGCAATATGATGATTTAAAAACTACTTAAAAACCTTTGTCACAAAACTGACTAATGCTTAAAAGATTATGCTTTAAACCATCTACTAAAAGAACATTACTAATATTATTAGAAGGAGTAATGTGAACCTTACCAATACCTATGATTTTTCCTTTACCATTATCACCGAAGGTCACACTCCCTCCATTCAAAGCTTCAAGAGAAGTGAATTGCTTTACATCTCCAGTCATGTGCCTTGAGCAACCACTGTCAAGATACCAAACTTGTTTGTTTTCCTTGGTTGCAAGACACACCTGCAATAAGTCAAGCTTTGTTTTTAGGTATCCAAGAAAACTTAGGTCCTTTAGGGTTAGCATTCAAAATGGTTCCTTTTGGAACTCATACTTTACCAAAAGACATGATTTTTCTAAAATTACATTGATATGATTTATGACCTAATTTCTTGCAAGTAAAACAAATAATGCTGGATGATGCCGGTACAAAAAAGTTTTTGAAATACTTTTGTTGCTTTTGAGGTTTATATCCTAAACTTGTTTTATTGAAAACTGCTCTTTGATTGTTTAAAAGTAAATTCAGCTTTTCTGAGATATAAGTAAATTTGTCAACAAAAGGTTTAGTTTTTTCAAGTTCATTTTTATATTTATCATTTTCAAGTTCTAAATCCTTGTTTTTCTTTATAAGATCATTGTTAGAAACAACATTTTTAGGTCTTTTTAAAACTTCATTTTCCATAGCCAAAGCATTATTTTTCTTTTCCAAAACATCTAGTTTAGTTTTCAAAGAACTAACATCATTAAGTAAAGAATTGTTTTCTAAGGAGAAACTATTTGCATGCTTTTTCAATTTCTTATTTTCTGATAAAACTATTTTATGATCATGCATAAGCTCTTCAAAAGCATTTCTAAGTTCATCGAAAGTGAAATCAACTTCAATGTCTAAACATACCTCTTCATTGTCCTAATGCGCCATGAAGCAAAGATTTGCAACTTTAGTCTGCTCTTCTTCTGAACTGAACTCTTCACTGTCACTCCAAGTGGCCATCATTGCTTTCTTCCTTAGTTTCTTTCTTGATTTCTTGAGGAGAGGACAATCAAATTTGTAGTGCTCGGGCTTCTTGCACTCGAAGCATGTAGGTATTTCCTTCTCCTTTTCCTTTTCTTTTTCTTTCTCTTTTTCTTTACCTTTATCTTTGGATTGATATTTCTTCTTGTAGGAAAACTTCCTTCTCTTCATAAATCTTCTAAACTTTCTTGCAAGGAGGGCTTCTTCACCTTCTTCTTCTTCTTCATTTTCAGACTCATCAATCAAGGATTCTTCTTGAATATTTGACTTGAAAGCAATCCCCTTCTTCTTCTTGTCAAGGTCCATGGATTTCTATTTTAGATTGAGCTCATAAGTCATGAGTGATCCCACTAGCTGCTCAAGAGGTAGCTTGTCCACATCCTTTGCTTCTTGAATTGTGGTCACCTTCGGATCCCATGACGTTGGAAATGACCTAAGAATTTTATTTACAAGATCAGCATTAGACATGACTTTACCAAGACTTCCCATACCATTAACTATATTTATGAAACGTGTATACATATCAGTGATAGATTCATTAGGTTCCATCCGGAACATCTCATATATGTGCACTAACATATTAATCTTAGTGTCTTTACTTAATCAGTACCCTCATGGATAACTTCAAGTGTGTCCCATATTTCTTTGGTAGACATGCATGTAGATATCCTATTAAATTCACTAGGATCTAATGCATAATAAAGGAGTTTCATTGCCTTGGCATTGATCTCGGATTGTTTAATATCATTTTCATCCCAATCCTCTTCAAGTTTTGGGATAGAAATACCATTAACTACCACCGAAGGAATATGAGGACCCTTATCAACTACTTTCCATAAATTATAATCAATAGAATGCATATAAATTCTCATTCTAGTTTTCCAATAAGTATAATTTGTACCATTGAAAAATGGAGGTCTATCTGAGGCTTGTCCCTCAACTACACTAGTACCAAAAGGGGCTGCCATAGATCTTTACTCAAGGCGGTAAAGCCTATATACTGAGAATAGGGCTCTGATACCTCTTGTTGCCCAGAAAGCAATCCAAGAGGGGGGATGAATTGGGTTTCTAAAAATTTAAGGCTAAGCTTAATTTCACAAGCTACAAACTTTATAAAACAAGATATGCAATCCAATTCAGCAAGGTACTATGATTTAATTACAATGCTCTAGAATAATAGTGCAGCGGAAATTAAAAGCAATAAGTAAAATATAAAGAGCAAGGAGGGAGAGATCAAGCAATCACAAACATAACAAACTATAGTGGTTCGGTGCCAACAATGCACCTACATCCACTCTCCAAGCTCTCCTTAGGAATTCACTATAATCAAATCGATTACAGCTGATTAGTTTTTCGGGCTCACTAATCAAAACCCGACTTGTTATCATAAGGTTCACAAGTCAAACCCCACTTGGTTTTACGGGCTAACCAAGAACCTAATTGATTTTTACAAGGCTAACCAACAACCTCGCTTGGTTTTTCGGGCTAACCAAGAACCTTAGTGGTTTTATGGGCTAACCACCAACCTAATTGATTTTCCAAGGCTTACCAATAACCTCACTTGGTTTTACAATAGGCTAACCAAGAATCCATACAAGATATAAGATTTAGAAATAAAGAATCAATGTAAGCTTTCAATAATAAAGCAAATAAGTCGATGTAGCTCGATGTAGAGTTGCTTTGCCCTTATTGAAGCCTTTTGAATGCCCAAGTAGGAAAGATCTTCAATGCTCTTGATGGCTTTGAATGCTTCGAGGCTTCCTTTAGCTTGAAAGTGGTTGAACCTTGAATAGAAGTTAAGGCTCTTCTCTCTTCTTTTCTTTCTAAACTCTTTTAGGATATTCAATAATAATGAATAGTTATTGTCTTGATTTGATTTGGAGCCTATTTATATCTTTCCAAGGCCTCAAAACCGAAATATAGCCATTACACTCGAAAAACTAGCTATTGGGGGCATTTGGGATGAGTTCTGCATTTGAAAAAACTAGCCGTTACTGTTACCAGAACTCTATGTGTCGACAATTCCTCAGTTGAGTCGACACATAAGGTCAACACATGTTCTTCTTGAGTCAACACATAGTTTAAAAAGCTCCATTCAGAATCTCTAGAAATCTCAGTTGAGTCGACACATTCTCAGTTGAGTCGACACCTTGAGTCGACACTTGCATCCATGTATCGACACATCAACTGTTGCTTCAACTTCTGCAAGTTCTGTGGCTTGAAAGTCTCAGGTGATGTGTTGATCCATGTATGACACTTTGAGTCGACACATAAGGTCCATGTGTCGACACATCATCTGTGCCATTTGAAACTTTGCAGTGTACCGGCCTGAGTCGACACTTCATCTTCATGTGTCGACACATCATGTCATGTGTCGACACCTTGAGTCAACACATCACTGAAAAAATCACAGAATATGCTGATTTTGAGTTGCAACAAGATTCCACTTGCCTTAGCTGTCCATTCAACCATCTTTTAAGTGTCCAAGTCTTGTATTGTGCAATCATTCCATTCAAACTTGGTTCTTCAATACAATTGGGCTTCTTCAAATTTTGTGAGCATCCTTTCAATAAAAACATACTTAAAGCAAATCATTAGTCCTCAATTTATATTTAACTATTTTGCTTATCATTAAAATCAATTAGTGGAGTCAACAATCTCTATCCTTTCTTTTATATACCTTTCAAATTTGAAAAGCAAGGAGTCCAAAGAAACTAGATGCCAAGGAGGAGATAGGATGCCATATTTATCTACATTTGTCTACATTTGTCACCCAATTCAAAGTGAAGAAGAGGTCATGAGTTTTTTTCCTTCATTCGACACCCCTTCAAAATTTTGTCACTAATTTAAGAGGAGTAAAGGAGAAGGACTCCTCATTTTATATCCTTCTTACCCAAATGGAATGAAAATTTAATGTTGTCGCCCACTTTAATGAACCTGATCCAATGTTGGCACCCATTATGGATGAAGCCAAGGAGAGCTCAAAGATAGGAGTCCAAGATGTCCAAAAAGAAATTCATCAATCATTGAAGCCCAAAGAAGCCAAGTCAAAACTTTGCAACCCATACAATTCTAGTTGGTGGTCTATAAATACCCCATTAACCCCTTTGTATTGTTCAATCTATTATTCATCAAATAAAGATGTCATTCTGCCAAACCTTTGTTGTGTCAAGCATCGTGGGGTGTGAGGCCCTATTCCTTTATTCTTCAGATCATCACGGGGTGTGAGACCCTATAACTATCCCACCATCAGAAATCCTAGCCACCTACAAGCTTCTTCCTTCCTTTTCCTTTCCTTTTTTCCATTGAAATTCCTTCTTCTTTCCATATTTACTTTTGAGTGTTTGACTGATTGTAGGTGATCGAGATCGAAGTGACGGTTATCTTTGCCTTGGAACTAGTTGAGCTGAAGATCAGAGCCCGAAGATCAAAATCTGGAAGTCCTATCACAAGATCCTAGAGAGTCCAGTCAGATCCACAACAAAAAAGGAAAACCATCTTCATTGGTAAAGTATAAACCTTCTATAACTCTTTATTCTCTGATCCATTGAGAGGTAGAACCATGGTTTAAGGTGATTTCTTAATCACCAGATCCTTCTTTCCTAACAAGATTTGTTAGTTCGATATTGCGGGCATATACTAGCTGACTCGTCTTGTTTTTTTTAATTGCATTGAGTCTTTATTCTAAAACCTCAGAAAAATTAATCTCTGATTAATCTCTGAAATTAGATTTAAAATCAGTAATTTAGTTTTTATATATTATTTCGCATCATGTTTGGTATCAGAGCGAAGGTTAAACTAGGATTTAACTATTAGTTCTAAAATTTCTGCAAATCTAGGTTTAGGCTGAAAATAAATTGCATAAAACCGATCCTTAAAAAATACAAAAAAATTAGTAATTAATTTTCTATTAATCCTCTATTAATCTACTGCTAATCTCAAAAAAAGAATTTATTTCATGGTATTTCTGGTGGAAGGAAATCATGCCTCCTGAGCAGGTATATGCAAGTATATTGTCATGACCCATGGGAGTAATGAGCTACGGCCGGACGAGATATCCCGAGATCGGAAATTTGAAATTAATTAGATCTAAAATTTAATTGAAGAGAAACAAAATTAATTTATCTTCTTCTATTTCTTATTATTTCAGCTACATTGCATATTAGGGTTTCATATCGTGTGATTGCATCATCCTATAACATAATCTTAAGGGCACTGACTATCTCAGATCAGGGCAAGATTTCATCACCTATCCTGAGCCCACAATGACCACCTTTTGCATCAAACCTAACCCTAATTAAAATCAATTAAAAATCTAAAGCAGTTTAGAGACACCAACAGGTCGGTTCCAAGTATTATGTGAAAGCTAGTGCACCCAATCCTTTAATTATCACTTGAATCTAGTCTCTAAGGCTGGAGGTCTAGAGGCAAACACCCTAAGCAGTCTCTGGTTTTTAATTATAACCCTGTGAGAGTAGGGGGTGAAAGGATAAATAGTAGTGAGCATGCTTTGTATTTTAAAACTTTTTCAAAATAACATGCAGCGGAAGCATGATAAAATGATTAACATTTAATCTAAGCATGCTTTAAAACTTTTCTATGCTACTTGTCCCAAGATCTTGCATGAATGATTAATATAAACAGTGAAATCATGAATTCATGCTATGAACATTTCAGAGCAACATATCTATATATGTAAAACCATACCTTGTATGAAATGGAGACGCTCTCCGCTACGAAAGATCCAGGAGCAGGAATAAGAACTCTGCTTAGCCGCACACGTGTCCGGCCTCTACAGGTGGTTCACACCAGGGCTCTTTCAAAATCTACTTCCACTCCAAGTGCTAGCTTGTTGTGGAACGATTTGATCGGGACTCCTTTTCTTCTTTCGATGCCGGACTCTCCGAATGAATGAAGAAGCTCAAGAGGTGGAGAATGAGTGGTTGGAACCCTTCCCAAACACTCAATCCTAAGACCTAGATCTCTAGGTACAAAAATGCACACTTTTCTCCAAAAATCTCACACCTATAAAACTAGAACTTTTTCCTAGTTTCTTCCCTTTCTTCCCTTTGATTTTTCCAGCATTTCTTTACTGAATTTTTCCTTATTTTCGTCCTCCCATTTCAGCCCCTTAAGTAGATGGAGAGGGAGAGGGAGAGTGGGGAGTTATAGGTGTGGTAATGGATAGTTATGGGGAGTTATGGTCATGGAAAGTTACATAACTCCCCAAAAATGAATTTAAACTTATTTAAATTCAGATTAAATATATTAATTGATTTTAATTCATAACTAAAATCAATTGGGTCAAGTGTGCATACATTGGGTTCAACCCGATTGGACCCAAACCCATTTTGAACCAAATCCTATTTGATTCGTTCCAGATTTTTATAGCTCAATCAAATTGGGCTATCAAGTAATCACATTACTTAATTCACCTCCATGCATCACCAACTATTAGTGAAAATTTCATGTCACAACTTTTTGTGACATCAAGTGTCTACACTTGTGAAATCAACAAGTGTCGACACTTACACAAGTGTCGACACTTTCAAGAATATCAAGTATTGACACTTGGATAAAGAAAAAACCCTTTTCTCTGTGAGTCCATGAACGATTCCCAATCGTTCTCCGATCACTAGATCAAGTAGAAACCCCTATGGTGTGTGACCCCATAGGTTCGAACACTAAGCCGGTAGCACTGGAACATTTCCAATACCAGTCAAAGTCACCATCTAGCAATGACACCCGACGTCCGGATAGGTCGAAGTTGCAGAGCAACAATCAAGAACCAGGAGATATGGAAACCTTGTAATTAATCCCTTTGACCTTAATGCTCAGGAAGACTTAGGGTTTAACTACCCAACCCATAAAGTCCATCAACAATGTGTCTCAATCTCACAAGTCTTGTAACACTTTACAATGACTACCCTGGCCAAGGTTTTGCTAAATTGAAACACAGTAAGATATCTGCTCCAAACACTTTGGAGGGGTCAATCCCATCTTGATCCGATCACCGCTATACGAGTACTTAACTGTACCTAGAAACCTTCCATCCCTGGATTAGAAATCCAGATAGTCCAATACCAAAGTACAGTGAGTTGCTCCCAAGCTACCATGACGATCTCATGTCTGAGGGATAACTACGTCCATATCAAAACTCTAGGCAAAAAAAAGTACAGACGGGTTACGTTCGATGAAATGTCAAACACAACATCTACATGCCATACCAGTGTCTCTACACTCCTTGGTTAAGAGGACAACTAAAGACTATGGCACACAACGACCTATACTTGATATACTATCATCCTAAAATAAGTGTATCATTTGGTCGCGAACAATTTTAGGACTATATGATATATCCTCTCTATATCACATACAAATAGTCCTAAGGACTTCATCACTGAAGAACTCATTACAGAAAGATGAAATAGTGATGATCTGCCAGAATAAACATTTTATTCAATAATATAATTCATATATAATTACATCAAATGTACAACTGTTTACAGTAGAAATTGGCTTTGGGACACATTTCCCAACAACTCCCACTTGGACTAAAGCCAATCAGAACAGTATCGTATACCCATCTTCCATTTACAATTATTGAGTTCTTGAATTCCAACGGCTTTAGTGAAGGGGTCAGCCAGGTTCTCCTTTCCGTCAATCTTCAGAAGGTCGATATCACCTCGTTCCACGATTTCTCGCACAAGATAAAATCGGCGCAAAATATGCTTGGTACGCTGATGGGACTTCGGCTCTTTGGCTTGAGCAATGGCTCCAGTGCTGTCACAGTACACTGGAACAGGACCATCCAGGGAAGGTGCCACTCCCAGCTCACCGAGAAATTTTCGCAACCAAACAGCTTCCTTTGCTGCATCAGATGCTGCAATATATTCCGCTTCGCATACAGAGTCTGCTACAGTGTGCTGCTTGGAACTCTTCCAGCATATTGCTCCACCATTCAGGGTAAAAATAAAACCAGATACACTCTTGCTATCATCCCTATCTGATTGGAAACTGGAGTCAGTATACCCCACAAGTTTCAAGTCAGGTCCTCCAAAAAGAAGCCACTGGCCCTTGGTATTTCGCAAATACTTCAGGATGGTCTTTGCAACCTTCCAGTGTGCTTCACCTGGGTCAGACTGGTATCGACTCACTATTCCTAATGAGTATGCCACGTCTGGTCTAGTACATGTCATGGCGTACATGATGGACCCTACTAACGAAGCATAAGGAATCCTACTCATACGCTCTCTTTCCTCAGGAGTTGTCGGACAATCCTTCTTGGAAAGAGAAATTCCATGGCCTATCGGAAGATAGCCTTTCTTGGAATTCTCCATGCTAAACCTTTTCAGCATGGTATCAATGTACGTAGACTGGGTCAAACCCAGAAGCTTCCTTGATCTATCCCTATAGATCTTCATACCTAGTATGAAAGAAGCTTCACCCAGGTCTTTCATAGAAAACTGGGATGACAACCAGACTTTAATTCCCTGTAATGCAGGGATGTCATTCCTGATTAAGAGAATGTCATCCACATACAGTACAAGAAATACAACTACAGAATCATTTGCCCACTTATATATGCAGGGTTCTTCTTTGTTCTTAACAAAACCATACGTCTTGATACACTTATCAAAATGCATGTTCCAACTCCGAGATGCCTGCTTTAGTCCATAGATGGACCTACTAAGCTTACATACCTTAGATTCATCTATGGATGTGAACCCTTCAGGTTGCATCATATACACCTCCTTATCTAGCTCACCATTTAGGAAAGCTGTTCGGACATCCATTTTCCAGATTTCATAATCCAGATATGCAGCTAAGGCAAGCATAATCCGAATAGACTTGAGCATTGCCACAGGGGAAAACGTCTCGTCATAGTCAATACCATAACGTTGACGATAACCCTTGGCAACCAGACGGGCTTTATAGGTCTCTACCTGCCCATCTGCGCCCCGTTTCCTTTTGAAGACCCATTTGCACCCAATGGGTTTTACCCCTTCAGGTGGATCAACCAAAGTCCATACTTTGTTGATTTCCATGGACTCCATTTCAGATTTCATGGCTCCTAGCCACAACTCAGAATCAGACCTCTGCATCGCGTCCATATAGGTGATTGGATCCTCGTTGTTCTTATCGAGCTCAACGGGATCACCGTCTCGGACCAGAAAACCATAGTATCTGTCCGGTTGATGCGGTACTCTACCAGATCTCCTTAATGACTGGTCAATAGGCTCAAGGTTTGATCTTATCATAACGGGTTCTGTAGCAGTCCTTGAGTGATTTGGTTCTTCTATCTGTTGAATATCAGTAAGCTCAACATTGGCAGCTTGAGCACCTTCAGTAAGGTACTCCCTTTCCAAAAAGGTAGCTCTAAGACTGACGAACAATTTTTGTTCCCCAGGCATATAGAAGAAATAACCCTTAGACTCTTTAGGATACCCAACAAAGAGGCACCTGTCAGACCTAGGTCCAAGTTTATCTGTTTCCAAACGCTTGACATAAGCCGGACATCCCCAAACCCGAAGGTGTGATAGACTCGGCTTACGCCCATTCCATATTTCATATGGAGTTTTGTTAACAGACTTACTCGGAACTCTATTTAGAAGATAGCATGCTGACTCCAAAGCATACCCCCAAAAGGAAGTTGACAGAGTTGCAAATCCCATCATGGATCTGACCATGTCTAACAGAGTCCGATTCCTCCTTTCAGACACACCATTTAACTGAGGCATCCCAGGAGGTGTCCATTGAGAGAGAATCCCATTCTCTTCAAGATAAGTCAGAAACTCCCCAGAAAGATATTCTCCACCTCGATCTGATCGAAGGATTTTAATAAACTTCCCGGTTTGTTTTTCAACTTCATTACGATACCGTTTGAACATCTCAAACGATTCAGATTTATGTCTCATTAAAAAGACATAACCGTACCTTGAGAGGTCGTCCGTAAATGTAATGAAATATTTATACCCACCCTTGGCATCGACATTCATTGGTCCACATACATCAGTATGTACTAGACACAAAATATCATCGGCTCGTACACCTTTTCCAGTAAAAGGTGACTTGGTCATCTTACCAAGTAAACAAGATTCACAAGTTGGCAGTGATTCACAATCACTAACGTTTAGGAGACCTTCTCCCACTAACCTGTTGATTCTATTCTTGTTTATATGACCTAGCCTACAATGCCAGAGATAAGCATCATTGACATTATCTAATCTAGGGCGTTTGCAAGAAATGTACATTACACCAATAGGCTGTGATAAAACATAAATGCCATTCTTAATATGTCCAGTCATAACCACAATATCATTCATAATGACTTTGCAAAAATCACTCTTGATTAATAGTTCATAGCCATTACTGGCCAACTGGCCTACAGAGATAATATTCACAAGGAATGATGGACAATAGTGACAATCACTAAGAACAACTTTACAATACTCGAAAAATAGATTGACAATTCCTAATGCCAGGACTGGAGCTTGACTTCCGTTCCCCACATTCAGAAATCTCTCGCCATTCTCGAATCTTCTACTAACTTGTAGTCCCTGCAACGTATTGCAAATATGATAAGGACTACCAGTATCTAATATCCAGTTAGTAGTATCACAAATAGAAAAACAACAAGGATTTATCATATAAATACCTTGTCCAGCAACCTTTTACTGCTTCTTCTTCTTCGGCCTGTTCGGGTCAAGTGTAGCTAGGTAAGCGGAACAATTCCTCTTCCAATGACCCGGCTTCTTACAGTAGAAGCATTCTGCCTGACTCTGGTCAGCCTTCTTCTTAATCTGACTGGGCCCAGCACTTTGCACCATTCTATTTTTATTCTTTTTCTTTTTCCCTTTCTTAAAGGGACGACGCCTTGCCACACTGCCTCCAACTAAATTCACCAAGCTCTTTTGGAGCTGGTGATCCTTTTCATAAGTCTGTAGTAACCCCATCAACCCATGGTAGTTGACTACAGGCCTTGTTAATCTATAGTGATCTAGAAAAGGTAAGTAGGAGGGAGGCAAAGAATTCAAAATCGCATCCTTCCCAAGCTGCTCGTGGAAAGGATATCCGAGTTTGGCCAAGCGCTCGATCATCTCGATCATGTACAATACATGATCAGTGACCGAGGACCCTTCAGTCATTCGAGTGTTGAAGATGGTAGAGGAAACCCTGTACCTTTCAACGTCGTCTGGAGCACCAAAAGATTCCTTCAACTTTTGAAGGATTTCCTCTGGTTGGGCCTCCTCGAATCTGCGACTGAACTCGTTGTTCATAGCCACCAACATAATGCACCGCATCGTAGTACGGTCAGAGACCCACTTTTGATAAGCATCTCTGACTGCAGTATGTGCGGTGGGGGCTGGCCCCTCAGGTGCCGGATCCGTTCGTGCTCGAGAACAATTCTCAGTCTTCGATACCGGCTATCGAAGTTGGGTCCTATGAGCTTGTCATTATCTAATAATGATCGGAGTGACAGACTAGTAGACATTATCTGAAAAAGAAAACCAAGACTATTTAGTATATGAATTATTTAAAACTTAAAGACATGGACTTTTGTCTAAAAGCTCCTCCCACTATTTTATTCAGACTGGTAGCCTCTACCTCCAATCCGAAGAATAACACTTATCCCTTAGTAGGTACCAGAATCCTATAGACAATACATGAGCCCAACTATGGTCGGCCAACCCATGTTCATCTAAAGGTAGGTTCATAACCAGTTGTTTCTCCAAACAACTCCTAGTAATTTATTTTTCCCTAGGAACACTTCAATCGGCCTTTGGGCTACCTGCTAAAGAAGGTCCCAGTTAGGTCCAACCATTAACATGACTGATCTTAATGCTTCTAGCTAACAAATGATCAAGCCCGACTTTGGCCGGCTAACCTGACCACCTGTTTAAGAAAGTTGCATTATGTCATCTATAATGAATGACAATTCCAATAGTATGATGACCACCCGATCTATGGATCTGCCGATGATTACCCCACTACTGGACTCATTACCAAACATCTTAATGGGAGGTTAAGACAAAAAATTATCATATAATTTCCATCTTTTTAAGGACCTAATAATTTAGAGGTTTTATACATGTTGTGACAGAAGAGAAAGGATAAGTCATGGATTATCTTTCACTAACTTCATATGTTAATGAAAGGGTTACATGAACCACAAAATCCATGGGCACCTAAATCAGTCAAGCTGATTAACCTTATTGGCATGGGCTAACTCGAATCAATGAGCTAACTAATCAAAACTGGTTGACCATATTGGCCAGGTAAGTGAGATCAAGGTTATGGGTTAAGCCATTAACCATCTTTCCTTAGACACCAATATCATTGGCCAGGAAAGAGGTAGCCCCAAAAAACCATAGATCAAAAGCCATACTTACCTTAGACACCAATTGGTTCACCAATTTCGATTAGACTAGCCTAAGGAATCGGGTCCTACCACGAAGCCAAGATTAAGTCCATTTAGATGTATGGACCAATCAATCTAACTATTAGATAGATACTAGAGAAGAACCTTAACTCAACATTTGATTAAGTTAATTCTCTATTAAGTCCAATTCATCTAAACTTAGGTCTAACCCAATTAGGACCTAATTCAAGCTAACCCATTTAAACCAAAGTTATGAATATGACTTAGATCTTAAAATCATATCCTTAGATCATTTAGTCACTTAGATTTACTTAATTCATAATTAAGTTAATCATACAACAGATTGAAATATTTTCAAAAAACTTTATAAAACATTTTTACAAGAAAATCCAATTTTTAAATTTCTGTTCACTGTGAAGTGTCGACACTTCAGTAGCAAGTGTCGACACTTCAGTAGCAAGTGTCGACACTAGGTGTCGACACTACTCTGAGACAGGTCGACACACAGAGAACCGATTTCTGTATTTTTGTTCATGAGTCGACACCTAGAAGGCCAAGTGTCGACACATAGACACCCAAGTATCGACACTAGGTAAACCAAGTGTCGACACTTGATCAAATCCGAGCACAGAAATGCTGAAATCCAAACTTTGCCTTTTCTAAACTTGAATTTTATGTTAAACTATTTAACATAGCAATCATAAACTAACTTTAGAACATTTCTAAAACATTTTATGACTTCAAATTTAGAACATAATAAAGATCAAAACATTTTAATCTTTACTTTTTTCTTTTCTTTTTCTTCTTCATGAGTCCTTCACAATGGCACCCATACACGCCATAGGAGATCCCTTTGAATGGGAAGTGAGGGTCTTGCAGCCCTACTTCTCTCCTATGACTGGACGGCCTGGTGAGGCACTCAATCCGAGTACTTACAAGAAATTAAACTGATTTTATAATGTTTATACTAAACATTCATGCTAAAGCAACCTTGTTGCTCTGATACCAATTGAAAGGAAAACTAGTAGCGAGCATGCTTTGTATTTTAAAACTTTTTCAAAATAACATGCAGTGGAAGCATGATAAAATGATTAACATCTAATCTAAGCATGCTTTAAAACTTTTCTATGCTACTTGTCCCAAGATCTTGCATGAATGATTAATATAAACAGTGAAATCATGAATTCATGCTATGAACATTTCAGAGCAACATATCTATATATGTAAAACCATACCTTGTATGAAATGGAGACGCTCTGCACTACGAAAGATCCAGGAGCAGGAGTAAGAACTCTGCTTAGCCGCACCATGTCCGGCCTCTACAGGTGGTTCACACCAGGGCTCTTTCAAAATCTACTTCCACTCCAAGTGCTAGCTTGTTGTGGAACGATTTGATCGGGACTCCTTTTCTTCTTTCGATGCCGGACTCTTCGAATGAATGAAGAGGCTCAAGAGGTGGAGAATGAGTGGTTGGAACCCTTCCCAAACACTTAATCCTAAGACCTAGATCTCTAGGTATAAAAATGCACACTTTTCTCCAAAAATCTCACACCTATAAAACTAGAACTTTTTCCTAGTTTCTTCCCTTTCTTCCCTTTGATTTTTCTAGCATTTCTTTGCTGAATTTTTCCTTATTTTCGTCCTCCCATTTCAGCCCCTTAAGTAGATGGAGAGGGAGAGGGAGAGTGGGGAGTTATAGGTGTGGTAATGGGTAGTTATGGGGAGTTATGGTCATGGAAAGTTACATAACTTCCCAAAAATGAATTTAAACTTATTTAAATTCAGATTAAATATATTAATTGATTTTAATTCATAACTAAAATCAATTGGGTCAAGTGTGCATACATTGGGTTCAACCCGATTGGACCCAAACCCATTTTGAACCAAATCCTATTTGATTTGTTCCAGATTTTTATAGCTCAATCAAATTGGGCTATCAAGTAATCACATTACTTAATTCACCTCCATGCATCACCAACTATTAGTGAAAATTTCATGTCACAACTTTTTGTGACATCAAGTGTCTATACTTGCGAAATCAACAAGTGTCGACACTTACACAAGTGTCGACACTTTCAAGAATATCAAGTGTTGACACTTGGATAAAGAAAAAACCCTTTTTCTCTATGAGTCCATGAACGATTCCCAATCGTTCTCCGATCACTAGATCAAGTAGAAACCCCTATGGTCCATAGGTTCGAACACTAAGCCGGTAGCACTGGAACATTTCCAATACCAGTCAAAGTCGCCATCTAGCAAGACACCCGACGTCCGGATAGGTCGAAGTTGCAGAGCAACAATCAAGAACCAGGAGATATGGAAACCTTGTAATTAATCCCTTTGACCTCAATGCTCAGGAAGACTTAGGGTTTTTTACCCAACCCATAAAGTCCATCAACAATGTGTCTCAATCTCACAAGTCCTGTAACACTTTACAGTGACTACCCTGGCCAAGGTTTTTCTAAATTGAAACACTGTAAGATATCTGCTCCAAACACTTTGGAGGGGTCAACCCATCTTGATCCGATCACCGCTACACGAGTACTTAACTGTACCCAGAAACCTTCCATCCCTGGATTAGAAATCCAGATAGTCCAGTACCAAAGTATAGTGAGTTGCTCGCAAGCTACCATGACGATCTCATGTCTGAGGGATAACTACGTCCATATCAAAACTCTAGGCAGAAAAAAGTACAGACGGTTCATGTTCGATGAAATGTCAAATACAACATCTGCATGCCATACCAGTGTCTATACACTCCTTGGTTAAGAGGACAACCAACGACTATGGCACACAACGACCTATACTTGATATACTATCATCCTGAAATAAGTGTATCATTTGGTCGCGAACAATTTTAGGACTATATGATATATCCTCTCTATATCACATTCAAATAGTCCTAAGGACTTCATCACTGAAGAACTCATTACAGAAAGATGAAATAGTGATGATCTGCCAGAATAAACATTTTATTCAATCATATAATTCATATATAATTACATCAAATGTACAACTGTTTACAGTAGAAATTGGCTTTGGGACACATTTCCCAACAGGGGGAACCTCCCACAACCCCACCTCTTACTTGGCCAGTGGATAGGGTAATTGTTGAATTGGTTGTAAATTGGGCTGACCCATTCTACTTGAGCTATAGGTCTAGGAAACCCTAGTTCGACTTTTGTGTGTATGCATTGCATGGCTGCTACATCAGGTACACCCTATCAGCATTCTCAAACCCAACCCAGCCTGACTATGTCTAGCTTTAAAACCTTCCTTAGGACCATAAATGAATTGCTTGCCCAACTGAACCATAAGTTTGACCAAGCGAACCATATGTTTGACCAGATAAAAGACCATAAAGGAACCTTAGAGAGAACCTCTGTGACCCGTACTAAGCCTAAACTTGAGACCCAATGTCCTACACCTCCTAACCCTAGGATAGCCTCTTGCCATGACCCAATATAGGACACTAACTATAGGAGACCCAATTATGATTTCATAGACCAAGATGAGAGAGCCACTAGGAACTTTAGGTTAGAAGCACCTAAATTTGGTGATGATTTTGATCTTTAGGAATATATTGTTTGGGAAAGAAATATGAATCTATATTTTGAGAAGAATCTAATGACTGAGGAAAGAAAGTTTAAGATTGCTAAGCTTAAGTTAGTATGCCAGGCTAGGATTTACTAGGACGATGTTGAAAGAATGATCAGACGAAGAAGAGACAAACACATAACTCCTAGTGATGCGGAATTAGATATGCATGCAGTTATTTTTTTTGTGTTTTTAAGAGTAAGTTATAAGTTTTAATCTCTAATATTAGACCAAGTATCGACGTAAAGAGTTCTATATGAAAATAAGAAACTAAAGCATACATAACAGGACCTAAAAGTAACAGAAAAGAAGGACCGCTGAGGCTGAGAAGCCTCAGTTGGGCTAGTTAACCTACAATAAGGCTACTGGTAGCAGAGGGGGTGTATCTGGCAATGGTTGAAGCACCTGGTGCATATCGTATGTGAAGAGATGCTCTCACCCTGGACACGACCTGGAAAACCAAGCCAGAGACCTGCGAATTCCCAGCTTTCTGCTCGGTGGTCCGATTGCGGCCTCGTTGGAGTCGTTGGGTTCGTCGGACTCGAGGGACCTGCAAATGACCTTCCAAGGGTTAGAAAACATGGTAGGGAAGAAGAAAGAAAAAGAAAATAGCAAGGAAAAGTGGTTGTTTGAAGAGGGTGTGATGCGGCACGCATATGATTAATGTTTTGAATATGGGGTTTATAGAGCAATGAAACCTAATTATACTTAGCATTGTACTCATCTTAATAAGATTTAAGGATTATATGAAAAGGGACTATTACATGATTAGACACAACTCTAAAACTAAGAAGGAAGAAGATCTAGACAATAGGGGCTAATGATTGAGGACTTACCTTGATGAGTTTTCCAACCTTCCTATGATTCAAAACTTGAAATTACTGATGCTCTGGACTGGAGAACTTGGATAACAGTGATCAGAACCCTGGACTTGGGCTTCAGCTTGTTGGTTCATTGTCAAGGGGAACCCTGTTCACAACTCAAGGACTTCGAAGGACCCTGCAATGAAGATCAAAGTTAAGGTTGAAGGATGCAAACATAAAGAAGGGATGGGAGAACTTGTGAACAAAGAAAAGATAATTGAGAAGATCTGGCCGACTCCAATGCCTTTGCCTTGAGCTTGGATGATGAATTGCTAGGGAAGAGAGTGGCTTTGGGCATGGAAGAAGAAGATAGGAAAATTTTCACATATAAAACTCAAGACAACTTCACTTCAAACTTCATTCATTTCCAAAATCAATCTCTTTTACAATGGGCGTCCAAGGCTTTTAATAGCCTCACAAAGCTAGCTTTTGAAATTTAAAAACTCCCCAAATCGAGGAGGATTATAAGGGGGGTTGGAGGATTTGGTGGAGAGTTTGGAGGGATGTGGGGGGGGTTGGAGGATTTGGTGGAGGACTTGGAGGGATGTGGCCAACCTCCTTGAATTTGAATCTCCCTTGTTGGCGCCCAAAGGGTGATGAGGTGGCTGGTGAAGTGGCACCTGATGACATGGCATGGTGAGGTGGTCTTCTACTTGGATAAGAATGACATGTGGCGCCCAGTGGTCCTAGTTGATGGTCCTTTTCTCTTGCTTGGTTGATGTGTCTTATCTTCTTCATGTGGTCAAATTCTGGGGTCTAGAATTTGAGTCTTGTTGCTGGCTTTCATGGCTTTAAGACTTGATTAGACTTAACTCAACTGAATTAGACTTAACTCAACTGAACTGACTTGACTGACCTAGACTTTAAAACTTGAAATGGACTTACAGGAAATGAAATTTTAAAAGTAATTACAGGACTCAATAAACACTCTTGATTTGAAACTCAAAATTAATTACGAACTCTTGAAAAGGAAATGACTCTTGAAAATAAAATATTTTTGAACTAAAGGATACATGGTAACCTAATTATTTTCGATCCAAATTGGGATAAGGCTAACCTTGTTGGAGTGAAGTTTCTTTCGGCTTCTGGTGTCCACACCAATTCTCCTGGGGTGGGCAGAACTCGACCCAGTCGAGTATGGTTCAGTTTTGCCCTGGTAATGCTTGAACAAGTCTGGGTTAAGTCTTTGCAGGTCCTCTCGAGTAATCCAGGAGTTGTCGGACTCAGGTCGACCTTGCCATTGAACCAGGTATCGCTGATAGTCCTTATTCCTGGTAGTAATGATTTTGTCATCCAGGATTCTCTCAATCCTCTCTCTCTGCTCAGGTAAGGTTGGTGGTGGACACTCGGAAATATGTTCACTCTCAATGAAAGCTTCTGGCTCAAAAGGCTCACTAGGTATTAGTAGTGGTTCTTTGTATTCTACTAGGTCTGAAACATTGAAGGTTGTACTAATACCCATATCAGGTAGAAGTTCCAAAACATATGCATTAGGCCCTATTTTCTTTAAGATCTTAAAAGGTCCCGCTCCGCGGGCATGCAGCTTCTTTATGGTTCCAGGGGGAAACCGTTCAGGGTTGAGCCTAATCATCGCATAATCCCCTTCATAGAATTCTTTAGCCCTCTTATGTGAGTCAGCTAAGTGTTTGTAAGTTTCATTGCTCAGGTTGATCTTATTACTGATTTTTTTATGTAGATTTGTGACATGCTGTGCAAAAGACTCAGCAGACTCAGAGACTCGTGTGTGAATAGGTAGTGGGATTAGATCTAAAGGCTTCCTAGGCTTGCAACCATGGACTATCTCAAAGGGACTTTTGCCCGTAGATCGATTGACCTAACTGTTGTAAGCGAACTCAGCACGTGGCAATAATAAATCCCAGTTCCCTAGACTTTCTCCCACTAGGCATCTCAGCAAGTTCCCTAGACTTCTATTTACAACCTCGGTTTGTCCATCAGTCTGGGGATGGTAGGCAGTGGAGAATTTCAGTCTGGTTCCTAATAGGTACCAAAGGGTTTTCCAGAAGTAACTTGTGAAGTGGACATCCCTATCATAAACAATGGTTTTTGGTAACCCGTGGAGTCTGACTACTTGATCAAGAAAGAGTTTGGCTATCCAAGAGGCATCGGAAGTTTGGGAGCAAGGTATGAAATGGGCCATTTTTGAAAACCGGTTGACCACCACAAAGATTGAATCATGTTTTCGAATGGTCTTGGATAATCCTAGAACAAAGTCCATGCTTAGATCCTGCCATGGACACTCAGGTACAGGTAATGGATTGTATAGCCCGGTATTCTTCTTTTGTTGCTTTGCAACAGCACATGTCCTACATCGGGCTACAAGATTTGCTACTTGCTTCTTAAGACCTGGCCAGTAAAATTGTTCCTCAACAGCCAAGATAGTCTTGTTTCGTCCAAAGTGGCTAGCCAAACCTCCCGCATGTATCTCCCAAACTAAAAAATCTCTTAAGGAGGTTCTTGGGATGCAAAGCCTATTCTCTCTAAAAAGATAACCATCTAGAAGGGTATAGTCACTATGATCACTAGATGATCCTTGACGCAAAACCTGATAAATTTCATCAAAATCTGGACAGGTTTCGTACTGCTCCTTAAGTCTTTCAAAACCTATGACTTCAGTACTGACTGAAGTTAAAAGTAACGTTCTACGACTTAGGGCATCAGCTACCTTATTATCGGTTCCTGATTGATGCTTTATGACAAACGTATAGGATTGGATGTACTCTACCCATTTGGCATGCCTAGGGTTTAGTTTCTTTTGGGAACTCAAAAATATAAGGGCTTCATGGTCTGAAAATAAAATAAATTCTTGCGGTAGGAGATAATGCCTCCAATACCTTAATGCTTGCACTACCGCATAAAGCTCCCGATCATATGTGGAGTATTTTTTCCTGGCTTCATTCAAGAATGCTACGGGATGGTTCTCTTGACTCAGAACTCCACCAATACCTACTCCCGAAGCATCGCATGCTACCTCAAAGACCTTAGAAAAATCGGGTAGTCTTAAGACTGGTGCTTGGGTCATCTTATCTTTGATATGAAGGAAGGCCTTATCAGCTGACTTCGTCCATTCAAAGTGGCCCTTCCTAATACAATCCGTGATAGGAGCAACTATGGTGATAAACCCTCTAATAAATCTTCGATAAAACATAGCGAGGCCATGAAAACTTCTTACTTCATGAATATTATTGGGTGTTGGCCACTCTACAATTGCCTTAACCTTCTCAAGGTCAGCGGATACTCCTTCAGGGGTCACAACAAATCCTAGGAAGATAACTCTAGTAGTCATGAAAGCACATTTCTTTAGATTGGCATAGAGGTTATCTTTCCTAAGTGCTAAACATACCTGCCTCAGATGTTGTTGATGATCTTCTCTAGTCCTACTATAGACAAGTATGTGTCAAAGTAAACGACAACAAATTTTCCAATAAAGGCTCGTAGGACTTGGTTCATGATTCGCATAAAAGTGCTAGGGGCGTTTGATAACCCAAAAGGCATGACTACCCTTTCAAATAACCCGTCCTTAGTTTTAAAGGCAGTCTTCCATTCATCCCCTGGTCTGATCCTAACTTGGTGATAGCCGCTCTTCAGGTCAATCTTAGAAAATATAGTTGCACTGGCCATCATATCTAACATATCATCCAAGCGGGGGATGGGAAACCTATACTTCACTGTGATTTTATTTATGGCACGACTATCAACACACATTCTCCATGTGCCATCTTTCTTAGGGGTAAGTAAGGTTGGGACTGCGCATGGACTCAAACTCTCCCTAATGAATCCTTTCTTTAGGAGTTCTCCTACTTGACGTTGTAATTCTTGGTGCTCGGTAGGGTTCATTCTATAATGGGGAAGGTTCGGTAGGGTTGCTCCAGGGACTAAGTCTATCGCATGTTGTATATCCCTAAGAGGTGGGAGTTGGTCGGGCAAGTCATCGGGGAACACGTCTTTGAACTCCTCTAGCACTTCATTGACTTCTTGAGGTTGTTCTTTTGAAAGAGGTTCTTGATGATCCTTAATGGTCAAAATCCAAACAGGTGACCCATTGTTAATTTCTTTCTCCATTTCTCTAGCAGTGATCACGTTTATCCCCTTTTTCTTATCACTCAATTGACTTGATCCTCTCTTAATGGGGTTCTTAGGTGGAGAAGAATGGATTACAATCTTCTTTCCATTATGAGTAAACGAGCATGAATTAGAACGACCATAGAGTGTTACGTCAAGATCGTACAACCATGGTCGGCCTAAAATTATGCTACTTACTCCCATTGGAAGTACATTACACCATACTTTCTCCAAGTAAGATTGGAACTGAATGGTTACTAGGCACCTAGACTTAATGGAAATCGTGGTTGAGTCTATCCAGGATACCTTATAGGGATTAGGATGGGGTACGGTGGGCAATCCTAGGTTTTTTACTGTGTTGGTGGATATGGCATTGACACAGCTACCGCTATCTAAAATGACTTTGCATACTTTCTCACCTATCTTAATGAATGTCTGTAGGATGCTAGTCCTACGCCAATCTTCTTGGGTTTTAGCTTGGGTGAGAATACACCTAACCACTCCTAACAGATCTTGATCTACCAGGACTTCCTCATCCTCATACTCTTCAGCCAAGTTCTCATCTGCCTGGTATACTTCCTCCTCAAATTCATCTTGGGATTCTACGGCTTCCTTTTCTACTTCCCCTATGTGTAGGGCTCTATTAGGACAGTTGCTAGAATAGTGACCCACTTTGTTACACTTGAAACATGCGTTTGGAGTTCTTTGGGTCTCAGGTGTTTTCCCCTTGTCATCTCTACGGGTCACAGGCACATTAGGATTGGGTCGGTTGAATCTAGGCTGATTGGATCCTGACTGCTGATAAGGTGCACTAGTCCTAGGGGCTTCGGGCCTACGATAGACTAGACCTCTATGGAATCTCTCAGCATCCCTAGCTATTTGATAGGCCAATTCTAGGTCATGTACCTCTCGCATGAACAATTCTCTTTGAATTTCTTCCCTCAGTCTGGCTCTAAATCTAGACAAGGTCACCGACTCAGATTCATCAACATTGCACCTCATAACGAATTCGTCAAACTTCGCTATGTACTCTGCGACACTCCTATTTCCTTGAGTAAGTCTTTGCCATTGATCTAGGAGTCTTTGGTGGTAGGACATAGGAAGGTATTTCTCCCTAAGCCTAAGTTTCATATCTCGCCAGGTAACTATGGGCACATCACCTCTCTGTCTAGTGAGTCTCTCAACGTTTCCCCAATATAACCTAGCTTGGCGCACAAGTTTAAGCTTTGCAAACTTACACTTGCGCTCTTCACTCATCTCAAACCAGTCAAAATACTGGTCCATCTCACCTTCCCAATCAATGTAGATCTTTGGATCTAAAATTCCATCAAAGGTGGGAGCTTCTAGCCTAATGTTCTTCATGGTTCGGTCATCTTGATCAAAGTGAATTGGGGTGGGTCTCCTGACATTGGGTTCATAGTTAGGCTCATGATGGAATCTCCTTGGGTTGGGCTCGATGGTTTGACCAGGGTGGGGTCCTCTAGGAATTGGATCATAAAACTGATCTTGGGGAGCTCTCCTAGGGTTTGTTTCGTAGAGAGGGTTTTGATATGGAATCCTTCTAGGGTTCAATGGGGTCTCGAGTTTAGGTGCAAGACTTGGCTCAGGCTCAGTCTGGGCTTCATGATTGCTTTCAGGGGTTCTAGCCTCTAACTGATCCAACCTAGTAGTGATGTGGGCTAACTGCTCATTCATGTCTTGGTTGGTTTGTGCCACATTCTGATTTGTTTGGGCCAATTGCTCGTTAAACTCTTAGTCAGTTGGGCCACTTGATCATTTAGGCCTTTGATCAAATTCCCTAAGTTTTGGTCCATGGCTACACTTGACTGGGCTTGGATTGGTGAATACGGTGTCCCTGCTCTAGTTGTCATGCATGCAAATGGACTCAAGTTCGAGCTAAGATTTTCTAGACCTAGAGCACAAATTAGAAGTCTAATTAAGTGAACCAACTAGCTAGTAGTACTTATGGGACTTAGCCAGGTAGGTGGAGGGGAGTGTAGGTCCCTGATTGCCAACCTTAGACACCAATCTGAGATTGGCCAGGTAGGCAGACCAAATCACAAGCCCTGATGCACCAATCCTAGACACCAAGCCAGTAAGCACACATCAATTAGCTGACACAGTTAACTTGACCCTAACATGAACCCAACTTGTTGGTATCCCTAACCCACTAGGGCAATTAACGTTCTACTCAATTTTAATTAATGGGCTGGGATTGATATGCTGGTTGGTGATTTTTGGGCTAGGGACAGGTGATGAAACCCTGACCCTATGTCAAATTGATGCCCTTAATTTGATTTCTCATGAGATGAATGAAATGCAAAGGTGCTGCAGAAGTATGTTGCAATTTGAAAGTGGTGTAGAAAACATGATGAAGAAAATATCCAAAAACTCTGAAAAATTCACAGAGGATTCCTAACTTATATGTTTCAATGTAGATGAAAGGAATTTTAAAACTAAAATCTATACTAATATAAGCAGATCCTACAAATGAAGATAAATAAAAAGGACAGAACAGAACCCTAATGATAGTGTCGAACTGTAGAAATTTTAATTTTTTTATAATTTTTTTCTGATGATGAAATTTAATATGGTAATAACTGACTTAATAAGGAACAAGAAAAAAAATATTTCAATAAAAAATTAGTGACTTGCCTTTGGAGTTGCAGACGGATTATAGTAAATAGATGCAAATTTTCAGAAAACAGAACCTAATCAAACAAGTGCAATGGCTTACCCAAAACTTCAATCTAAAAACTCACGTCCGGCTAGGGGCTCATTATTCCCATGGGTCATGATAGTGTACTGGAGTACACCCGCTCAGGAGGCGTGAATTTTAGATCTTGCTTGGATTTAAAGAAAACTATTCTACCCTAATGCAACCATGCTCTGATACCAATTTGATGCGGCACGCATATGATTAATGTTTTGAATATGGGGTTTGTAGAGCAATGAAACCTAATTATACTTAGCATTGTACTCATCTTAATAAGATTTAAGGATTATATGAAAAGGGACTATTACATGATTAGACACAACTCTAAAACTAAGAAGGAAGAAGATCTAGACAATAGGGTCTAATGATTAAGGACTTACCTTGATGAGTTTTCCAACCTTCCTATGATTCAAAACTTGAAACTACTGATGCTCTGGACTGGAGAACTTGGATAACAGTGATCAAAACCCTGGACTTGGGCTTCAGCTTGTTGGTTCATTGTCAAGGGGAACCCTGTTCACAACTCAAGGACTTCGAAGGACCCTGCAATGAAGATCAAAGTTAAGGTTGAAGGATGCAAACATAAAGAAGGGATGGGAGAACTTGTAAACAAAGAAAAGATAGTTGAGAAGATCTGGCCGACTCCAATGCCTTTGCCTTGAGCTTGGATGATGAATTGCTAGGGAAGAGAGTGGCTTTGGGCGTGGAAGAAGAAGATAGAAAAAATTTCACACATAAAACTCAAGACAACTTCACTTCAAACTTCATTCATTTCCAAAATCAATCTCTTTTACAATGGGCGTCCAAGGCTTTTAATAGCCTCACAAAGCTAGCTTTTGAAATTTAAAAACTCCCCAAATCGAGGAGGATTACAAGGGGGGTTGGAGGATTTGGTGGAGAGTTTGGAGGGATGTGAGGGGGGTTGGAGGATTTGGTGGAGGACTTGGAGGGATGTGGCCAACCTCCTTGAATTTGAATCTCCCTTGTTGGCACCCAAAGGGTGATGAGGTGGCTGGTGAAGTTGCACCTGATGACGTGGCATGGTGAGGTGGTCTTCTACTTGGATAAGAATGACATGTGGTGCCCAGTGGTCCTAGTTGATGGTCCTTTTCTCTTGCTTGGTTGATGTGTCTTCTCTTCTTCATGTGGTCAAATTCTGGGGTCTAGAATTTGAGTCTTGTTGCTGGCTTTCATGACTTTAAGACTTGATTAGACTTAACTCAACTGAATTAGACTTAACTCAACTGAACTGACTTGACTGACCTTGACTTTAAAACTTGAAATGGACTTACAGGAAATGAAATTTTAAAAGTAATTACAGGACTCAATAAACACTCTTGATTTGAAACTCAAAATTAATTACAGGACTCTTGAAAAGGAAATGACTCTTGAAAATAAAATATTTTTGAACTAAAGGATACAAGGTAACCTAATTATCTTCGATCCAAATTGGGATAAGGCTAACCTTGTTGGAGTGAAGTTTCTTTCGGCTTCTGGTGTCCACACCAGGGTGGCTAGGGTTTTGGAGAGCAGGATGGCGGTTGCAAGCAATCGTAGGACATCGGGAAGAGGAAGGGCTCACATAGAATCCGTTCAAGTACATAGCAGGTAGCACATAGCAATTGAAGAATTCAAATATTATTTCATGATAAAAGTTATTAAATCCTCATACAATGGGTCCCTTATATAGAGTCATGAGACTTAGGGCCCAAGCAAAAGAAAACAAGGAAAATAAGATTTGACCACTTTCTTCCTAAAGTGTGGGGCTAAATACATGGAAGAAAAGACTCTCATGCCATACAAGATCTCTCCAAATAAGGTAGGTGTGGGCATCCAAAGGGGGGGACCATTACTTTCCTAGGCAAGCTAGCATGAATCAGGGGATTCATATTTATCTATTTTGACTTTCCTTCTTGTCATGCTGGCATGTGGAGTTGGTGTGCTATCATGTGGTCATCAACTCCTCATGCATGGGCCAACTTCATGATCCTCCAAGTAATCCTAGGTGGCACAATCCAAGGTGTGACTGGGCTCCATGCGACTACTGAGGTGGCTTGCTGGGTGGTGTCCTTCACATGCTTGAGTCTTCTTTGACTGGGCTTGACTCAAACAGATGAAATATAACTAGACATGATTACAAGACTCGGAATATGATTAGCTCAACATGAGTTGACTTGACCAACTGATCCAAAACCCTAATGTTATGGATCAATTGCTACATACAGGACTCAGAAAGAAAACTAGCTCAAAATGAGCTGACTAGTACAGGACTCAAGTAAGAAAAAGATAACTCAAATGGACTAAGCCTTTATTATAAATGGACTTAAATGCTACTAAGTAATCCACAGAGGATTGGGAAGCCTCTGTCTTATTCTGGTGCCTCTGGTGTCCCCACCAATTCTCCAGGGGTGGGAGGAACTCGACCCTATCGAGTGAAGATCAAGCTGTCTCACATATCTCTCAAGAAGGTCTAGGTTGAGGCACTGCAAGTCCTCTCAAAAAATCCACGAATCGTCTAACTCTAGCCAGCCTTGCCATCGGACCAGGTAGCATTGATAGCCATGGCCTTGGGTCGTTATGGCTTGATTGTCTAGGATATGCTCGATTTGTTCTCCTCTCTCAGGCAAAATTTATTAGTGGACACTCTGGATTAGGGTCACTTACAATGGAAGGAGTAGGTCCGAAGGCCTCAGTAGGTATTGCTGCCGGTTCCCTATACTCAACCAGGTCTGTGATATTGAAGGTAGAACTAATGCCCAAATCCAAAGGCAAATCTAACACATAGGTATTTGGTCCAACCCTCTCTATCACTTTAAAAGGTCTGGCTCCGCAAGCATGAAGTTTCTTAACAGTCTTAGGAGGGAACCGCTCAGGCCTAAGGCAAATCATGACAGAATCCACTACATCAAATTTCTTGGCCCTTCTTTGGAAATTAGCCAATTTCTTAGACATTTCAAAATTAGTGCAGGTGGTGAATATACTAGGCACATACAAACTCCTAACAGGTGATGCAAAGGACTCATACCAACACCTAACAGACTCGACTATACATTCCTATCAAAAGAGGTTTATTAGGTCTTAACTACAACTTGGGTATGGGGCATGAGTTGTTGTTGATGGATGACATGCAGGAGAAAATTTGCTAGTAACTCCTAATAGATGCCAGAGATTCTGCCAAAAGTAGGTAGCAAATAGGATGTGCTCTATGGATTCTTGCAACCTAGTAACTTCAACAAAATGAAACCTAATAGTTCTAGACACATGAGAAGACTCAGGAAAGGGTAGGAAATAGGAAGGAGATTCAGGGATTGGTTCTGTGCTAAAGAGACTGGCCTTAATGTATGAATATGGAGTTATATCTATGGGCAAGAAAAGATCCATGCTATGGAAGGATGGGTCAATAATTTCTAGGAAGAGATCTTCAATAGGAATGGTAGGAAGGGATTCATCCCGAGAGCAATGGGTTAAGTAAGCCAAATCCTCAATAAAGTCTTCTAGTTCATGGAATTTAGGACTAGGCTCTACAATTAGGCCCTTTTCTAGTGTTTCCTTAGGTAAAATCCTAGTATCAAAGTTCTCTTCCTCTAATTGGTCCTCTACTATAGGTTCAATCTTGGCATGGTCAGGGTTAGCTAACTCTAGATTAGCTTCTACCTAGGTACCTACGGGGTCAACTAATTCTAGGTCTTCTAAAGGTGTCTCCTCCTCTCCCTCATACTCATCCACTAAGTTTACATTAGCTTCATACACTTCTGCTTTAATGTAAGCCTTGTGAATCAAAGGGATGGTAGGGAAAGGTCGGCTAAGAGAAAATTGGCTACGTCCTGGTTTCTGATTATGGGCACTACTCCTAGTAGGTTCAGGTTACCTAAGGGGTAGTGGCTTATTACTGGACACACATCTAGGGGTACTAACCTTGTGGGGTTCAGGTCTATGGCCTATGGGTTCAAAGGTCATGGGTTCAGTTCTACGGGTTTGGGGTGTAGGAGGGTTATTCTTGTTGGACTCAGTTTGACTAAATGAGTTCCCTCTGGTTTGACTCAAATTCCAAGGCTCTGTGATAGGCTTCCTCTAAGCCCTCAATCGGCCAACGACATAATTTCCAACTGATGTCCTCACGTAGATTATACCTAAACCTTGATATGGTCATAAACTCAGGTTCAACTGTGTTACATTTTCTAATAAACTCTTTAAATTGGTCAATGTATTCAGACACAGTTTTATCACCTTGTCTCAAGTTGCACCATTGGGTTGAAAGTTCATGCTCATAAAATGGACCTAGGTACTCTTTTCTCAACTTACTCCTCGTAGCTTTCCAGGTACTTATCCATTCTTCTTTCTAATAACATTCATCCTCAGTATGTTCCCAATGTTGCTTAGCATATCTGATTAACCCATGTGTAGCCAAACTAAGCTTTTCTAACTCTAACATCCCAGTATACTCAAAGTACTGATCCATCATATCCTTCCATTCAGTATACACCTTAGGATATGATCTTCCATCAAACAGGGGTGCATAAGGTTGCGTGGTCCTAATGGGTCATTCATCTTGGTTTAGGTAATCATAATGGGGTCTCCTGTGGTTAGGTTCTAAGGATGGATCATGGTATGGGGTTCTCCTAGGGTTGGGCTCCCTATATGGGTCAGAGTATTGGGTTCTCCTAGGGTTTAACTCCCTACATGGGTTAGAGTATTAGGTTCTCCTAGGGTTGGACTCCCTATATGGGTCAGAGTATTGGGTTCTCCTAGGATTGGACTCCATGGTCACACTAATTGAACTGGATTAAGTCTACTGGCATCTATTGGTCATGTAATCAAACACACACATCGACTCCTAAGCTAGTGCTCATGCAAGACTCAACATTGACTTGACTATAGCTGCCTAGACCTAGGGCCCAATTAGAATGGGTTGACTCAACTTACACTCAACTCAAATCCTAGTCCTTCAATCTAGCGAGGTAGGAGGTGGGATGGTGGGAGGCCCCCCTGCTCTCGTAGGGACCTAATTAAGGAACCACCGATCCACTTAGGTCATTTGATACTGTACCTCTTTCCTAGACACCAGTATCCAGTAATAGGAAATGAATTGGGTGCACTAGTCATCCCACAATGATTGAGCCTGATCGATGGGTGTCCCTAGCCCACTAGGGCAAATTAAGTCTAATTGATTTTAGATTAGGCTTGGGACCGAATGCAAAGGATGTGGTTTTGGGCTAAGGAGAGGGTATGAACTTCTTCCCTTATCTGACATATAGAAAGTGCCCTTAAAGTAATTTATGCAATGATGACAGGCATATGAAGATGCAAATTAGGGTTTAGCTATTTTGGAGTTTTTGAGTATATGTAAAATTTTTTTTGTTTTGGGATTTTTCTTAAACAGAAAGATAATTACAGATTATGATATAATATGCATGAAATATGCTAAAATTAAAGATATGCAAAGATTATACAAAAAAAACCCTGAACTTTCCTAAATCGGCTTTACTGCCAAAATAGAGCAGAACTGTTCTCAAATAGTGTTTCAGCTATGAGAAAATCTACATATCGAAATAATTTCTAAGAAAATTTAAAAAATTAATTTGAATTATGAACAATCTAGAAAAAAAAATTTCATAATTTTTTGAGTTCTACATAGGCAGAAATAATTAAAATAACATAGTATATACTAAAAGGCCAAAAATGAAAAAACCCTAAAGGAACTCTTTGTGTTCTTCTTCAGGGGTCAATTCACAGTGGCACCCCTACCGCCATAAGAGATCCCATTAATTAGGAAAGAGGGTTTTGAAGCCCTACTAGTCTCCTATGATCGGATGGCCATGGTGAAGCACCCGATCCGAATATCCAAAGAGAATTGAGCCCAAACAGGCTCTGATATTAAATGATGTGGAACTAGATATGATGCAGTTATTTTTTTTGTGTTTTTAAGAGTAAGTTATAAGTTTTAATCCCAAAGATCAGACTAAGTATCGATGCAAAGAGTTCTATATGAAAATAAGAAACTAAAGAATACATAACATGACCTAAAAGTAATAGAAAAGAAGGGCCGCCGAGGCTGAGAAGCCTCAGTTGGGCTAGTTCACCTACAATAAAGCTACTAGTGGTAGAGGAGGTGTACCTGGCAATGGTTGAAGTGCCTGGTGCAGATCGTACATGAAGAGATCGCTCTCACTCCGGATGCATCCTGGAAAATCAAGCCAGAGACCCGCGAATTCTCAGCTTTCTGCTCGGTGGTCTGATTACGGCCTGGCTAGAGTCGTTGGATTCGTTGGAGTCGAGGGACCTGCAAACGACCTTCCAAGGGTTAGAACACATGGTAGGGAAGAAAAAAGAAAGGGAAAATAGCAAGGGGAAGTGGTTGTTTGAAGAGGGTGGCTAGGGTTTTGGAGAGCAGGATGGCGGTTGGAAGCAATCGTAGGACACCAGGAAGAGGAAGGGCTCACACTGAATCCCTTCAAGCACATAGCAGGTAGCACACAGCAATTGAAGAATTCAAATATTATTTCATGATAAAAGTTATTAAATTTTCATACAAGGGGTCCCTTATATAGAGTCATGAGACTTAGGGCCCAAGCAAAAGAAAACAAGGAAAATAAGATTTGACCACTTTCTTCCTAAAGTGTGGGGCTAAATACATGGAAGAAAAGACTCTCATGCCATACAAAATCCCTCCAAACAAGGTAGGTGTGGGCATCCAAAGGGCGGGGACCACTTCTTTCCTAAGCAAGCTAGCATGAATCAGGGGATTCATGTTTATCTATTTTAACTTTTCTTCTTGTCTTGCTGGCATGTAGAGTTTGTGTGCTTAGGGTGTGGAAGGGGTGTGCTGGCGTGTGGTCATCAACTCCTCATGCATGGGCCAACTTCATGATCCTCCAAGTAATCCTAGGTGGTGCAATCTAGGGTATGACTGGGCTCCATGCAGCTGCTAAGGTGGCATGCTGGGTGATGTCCTTCACATGCTTGAGTTTTCTTTGACTGGTCTTGACTCAAACAGACTCAATATAACTGGACATGATTACAAGACTCGAAATATGATTAGCTCAATATGAGCTGACTTGACTGACTGATCCAAAATCCTAATGGTATGGATCAAATGCTATATACAGGACTCAGAAAGAAAACTAGCTCAACATGAGCTGACTAGTACAGGACTCAAGTAAGAAAAAGATAACTCAAATGGACTAAGCCTTTATTACAAATGGACTAAAATGCTACTAAGTAATCTACAGAGGGTTGGGAAGCCTCTATCTTATTCCGGTGCCTCTGGTGTCCCAACCACCTAGGATGACATGAAACTTAAACTTAGGAAAAAGTACCTACCTAGATCATATGAACCTAGTTCTTATGCACCTAGATCCTTTGAACCCAGCTCCCTACGAACCCAGATCCATGACCTATAGATCTATGTCCATATCCTATGAACCTAAGGAACCCATAACCCCTTGGTATCAATTTAGTGCTAGTCAGGTTTCCCATAGTTGGCCAGAATCCATTAGGATTAGTATTCCTTATCAAAAATCAGGATCTAGTCAAATCCACCCTAGTCGACCCATTCCTTAGCAAAGTAGACCTAATTCTCACCCGAGCTGACTCAACCCTATTCCGAGCTGACCCACCCTTACTAGCCCAGATCCTAGCTAATTTCCCCTTAATCGACTTACTCCTACTATCTTATTGGTTCTCCGAGATGACATTGAAGTGAAAGTGCATGAAGCTGAGGTGAACTTAGTGGATGAGTATGAGAGAGAAGAGAAAATACATATGGCTGACCTAGAATTTGTTGACCTGGTAGGCACCCAGACTAAAGCCAGCCCAAAGTTAGTTGACCATGACCATATCCTGACTGAAACTGTACTAGTAGGATCCTTAGAAAAAGAGACCCATGAGGAGCCTAACCCTACTACTAAGACTTTACCTGAACAAACACTAGAAGAGACTCAAGTCATAGAACCTAGTCTTAAAATTTAAGAACTAGAAGTAATTGGTGAGGACTTGGCTTATTTAGTCTATACCCTTAGGATGACTTCACCCTTGTGGTCCCAATTGAAGATCTTTTTCCTGAAATCACTGACTCATCATTTCTTCAGGCTGACCCTTTACTCCCTATACGTGTGAATCAATGTCCAACCCTTAAGGTCAACCCCGTTAGTCTGGGACTAATTCATGAACCCTTTTCTTATTTCCTACCCTACCAAGTCACCCCCGAATCCACTTCTTATTTTCTATCCTTCCCTGAGGTTCCCAATATTTCTAGAACCACTAGGTTACATTTTATTGAGGTTAGCATGTTTCATCAATCCTTTGACCCTGTTACATTTGCCACTTATTTCTGGAGAACCTTATGGCATCTATTAGGAGTGCATGTTAAAATTTTATCTGCATGTCACCCATCGACCAAAGGTCAAGCACATAATTAAAATTAAGGACTTAAAAAATATATATAAATAAATGAATGTCCTTCACTAGGAATGCATAGTTGAGTTTATTAGACATTTGTAGAGTCATATGCTGAACACATTAAAGAGTTGCATAAGGAAAGAAGTAAAAAAATTAATGAAAGCAATGAATCTTATAAACATATGGCTGATTCAAGAAAAAGACTCAAAGAATTCAATGAAGGAGACTTTGTTAAGGTAATGCTACGACCTGAACGATTCCCACTTGAAACCATGAAAAAGTTACATGTCCATAGTTGTGGACCATACAAAGTAATTAAAAAAATTGGACCTAATGTCTACGTGCTTGAGTTACCACCTGAGCTAGGTATTTGTTCTACTTTCAACGTTTCAGACCTTATAGAGTATAGGGAGTCAACGTTGATACCTAGTGATCCCATCCTTGAGAGTGAGCCAACCACTAAGTATCCATCTGCCATACTACCAGCTCGGAGAGACTAGATCAAGCATATCTTGGATGAGAAGATTATCACTACTCGGAGCAAAGACTATCAGTAATATCTGGTTCGTTGGCAAGGACAACCCGTGATTGACAATTCTTAGATCACCAAAGAGGATTTGCAAAGGATTGATCCCGACTTACTAGAGCACTATCACAGCAGAGTTGACCCATACTCAATAGGGTTGAGTTCCTCCCACTCGGGAAGAATTGGTGTGGATACAAGGGCCAGAAAAAAATGATAGGTCGAACCCACATCGCTGTGGATCACCTATGAATGAAGCCCTAAGCCCAAACCCCAGATCACTTGTAAATAGTTATCTTAAATTCTTTTATTTTAGCTTAGTTGGGTTTAGACCTAAATTCCAAAATTGAGTCATCTGTAAAAATCACTGGATCCAAAATTATGTAAAAAAACTCCAATTTCAATTGGATCATAAATTTTGTTATAATGGTCCAATATTATTTAGCCCTTTTTATCAACTTTAATTGGATTTTGTATTTGCAAGCCTAATTAAGTATGGTATGGTTTAATTATGAATTGGTTATGCCTTTTGATCAATTTGATCAAGTTGGGCTTTTAATTGTTTAGTTGGTTTAATTAGTTATTGAGTCATGTGATTAGTATTGGGTCCTGTAATACAAAAGGGGACCCAATTAGAGATCCCATGTGACACCATGTGCCAACCCAAGTCAACCCAATCTTGGCACCACATGACAACCACCTCATGGCGTCACCTCTTCAAGTTTTGGACATCACTTGCCACATCATCCGGGACATCATCACATGACATGTCACTTATGTTTGGACATCACTTACCACCTCATTTTGGACATCATCACATGCCGTGTCACTTATTTTTGGTCGGCCAGAAGAGAGTTGTTTTTAGCGCCAATCATAAGGAGTCGGTCAAGAGAAAGAGTGCCATGCCCAAGAAGTGTATCTCAAAGGGGCGCCCATCAAGAAGAGTTTCAAGGAAGTCTTTGTCCAATCCAATCCAATAAGAGATAGAGTTCATCTCTATCCTCTCTCTTATCTACCTTTCAAATTTGAAAAGCAAGGAGTCTAAAGAAACTAGATGCCAAGAAGGAAAAAATAGGATGCCATTTTTATCTACATTTGTCACCCAATTCAAAGTGATGAAGAGGTCATGAGTTTTTTTCCTTCATCCGACCCCCTTCAAAATTTTGTCACCAATTTAAGAGGAGTAAAAGAGGACTCCTCATTTCACATCCTTCTTGTCACCCAGATGGAATGAAATGCAAATGTTGTCACCCACTTTAACGAACCTGATCAAATGTTGGCGCCCATTATGGATGAAGCCAAGGAGAGCTCAAAGATAGGAGTCCAAGACGCCCAAGAAGAAATTCATCAGTCATTGAAGCCCAAGGGAAGCAAAGTCAAGACTTCATAACCCTTACAATTCCAATTGGTGGTCTATAAATATCCCATCAACCCCTTTGCATTATTCATTCTATTATTCATCAAATAAAGATGTCATTCTGTCAATCCTTTGCTATGTCAAGCATCGCGGGGTGTGAGGCCCTATTCCTTTGTTCTTCGGAGCATCATGGGGTATGAGGCCTTATTCCTTTATTCTTTGGAGTATCGTGGGGTGTGAGGTCCTATATCTATCCCACCATCAGAAACCCTAGCCACCTACAAGCTTCTTCCTTCCCTTTCCTTTCCTTTTTTCCATTGAAATTCCTTCTTCATTCCATGTTTACTTTTGAGTGTTTGACTAATTGCATGTGATCAAGATCGAAGTGATGGTTATCTTTGTCGTGGAACCAGTTGATCTGAAGATCGAAGTCCAAAGATTGAAATCTGGAAGTCCTGTCAAAAGATCCTAGAGAGTCCAGTCAGATCCATAACAAAAAAGGAAAACCATCTTCGTTGGTAAAGTATAAACCATCTTTAACTCTTTATTCTCTGATCCATTGAGAGGTAGAACCCTGGTTTAAGGTGATTTCTTAATCACCAGATCCTTCTTTCCTAACTAGATTTGTTAGTTTGATATTGCAGGCATATACTAGCTAACTAGTCTTGTTTATTTTAATTGCTTCGAGTCTTTATTCTAAAAATCCAGAAAAATTAATCTCTAATTAATCTATGAAATTATATTTAAAATCAGTAATTTTGTTTTTGTGTATTGTCCCGCATCAAAAAGCTAGTCTTTCCAGAAGCATCGACCCCCAAATCAATGATCTAATGACTAGGAACATTTTAGATTAGGATTTATAGAAATTTAGGTCTCACCATTATGATCTCCATCACAACCCTAATTCCTTTGCCTTAACCTACGAGGTTCATCATAGTTGTTAAATAAGACACAGCAATATGATGAAACAAATAACTTTTATTAATATAATAATGTCATACAAGAGTTAAAAGATTACAAAAATATCCTTACAAAGATTGGCTTTTAGGATATTTTTCTTTCAATCTCCCACTTGCACTAAATCCAATCACCCATGTATTTTATACCCATACAAGCTAAGTGGCGATCAAACTGCTATTGAGATAGTGCTTTAGTGAATAGGTCTGCTATATTCTTCTTAGTACAACTCGTTCAATGATAACATCTTGTCTTATTATGATTTCTTGAACGAGGTGGAAACGTCTTAGGATGTGCTTGGACTTATGATGAGACCTTGTTTTCTTAGCTTGCGCAACAGTTCTAGTGTTATCATAATATAGTGGCACTGGTTATTGTATTTCAGGAACCATGTCTAGTTCTTTGATGAATTTCTTCATCTCGATAGCTTCCTTCGCGGCTTCACTTGCTACGTATTCTGCCTCATTGACTGAGTCGGCTACAGTCGGCTGCTTTGTACTCTTCCAACTCACTGCACCACCATATAGGGTGAAGACATACCCTAATATGGATTTGCTATCATCTGGATCTGATTGAAAACTAGAATTTATATATCCTTCTAGTTTTAATTTTGATCCACCATATATATAGAAGAAAAACATCCTTAGTCCTTCTTAGGTACTTAAGAATATTTTTCACTGCTTTCCAATGATCATCTCCTAGATCTGACTAGAACCTACTTACTATGCCCAAGGCATAAGCAACATCAAGCCTGGTACACAACATGGCATACATAATCAATCCTATAGCTGAAGCATAAGGAATCATAGCCATCCTCTCTCTTTCTTTCGATGTCGTAGGAGACATTTTCTTAGAGAGATGTATGCCTTGACTTATCGGTATGTAACCCCTCTTACTTCCATCCATGTTGAATCTCTTCAATACTAAGTCAATGTATCTGGATTGGGATAAGCCTAGCATCCTCTTAGATCTATCTTTATAGATCTTTATCCCTAATATATAGGATGCCTCTCCCAATTCCTTCATGAAAACTTTGATGATAGCCAAGTTTTGATCGATTATAACATTGGGATATCATTCCCAATGATAAGTATGTCATCAACATACAGAACCAAAAAGATAATTGCATTCCCATTTGTCTTTTTATATACACAAGGTTCATCCACATTTTTAATAAAACCAAACTTTCTGATTGCTTCATCAAAATGGATGTTCCAACTCCTCGATGCTTGCTTTAACCATATATAGATTTTTTAAGTTTGCATACTTGGTTTGGTCTCTCACTTGAGACAAACCCTTTTAGTTATGGCATATAGACTTCTTCCTCAAGATATCCATTGAGGAAAGCAGTCTTTACATCTATCTACCAGATTTCATAATCATAGTATGCTGCTATTACAAGCAAAATTCTGATGGACTTGAGCATCTCTACTGGTGAAAAGGTTTCATCATAGTCAATACCATGTTTTTATCTAAAATCTTTTGTCACTAGCCTGGCCTTGTAGGTATCTACTTGGCCATCTACTCTAATATTCTTTTTGAAGATCTATTTATACCCTATTGGGTTAACTCGTTTAGGTGGATCTACCAAGGTCTAAACCTAATTGGAATACATGGAGTCCATTTCAGATTTCATGGCATTTAGCCATTTATCGGAGTCCCTACTCTTGATAGCTTCAGTATACATCATAGGATCATCATCCTCAATAATACTGGCCTCATTGTCATTCCTAATGACAAAGCCATATATGAAAGGTACACCCCGCACCCTCTCTGACCTTCGGAGAGAAGGTGTGTGTTGTGGCTGTTCCTGATCAATAAGAACCTTTGGTTGAGGAATTTCATTTGAAGGCTTTTCAGGAATTGGTTGTTGGTTCTGAACTTCACTATGTTCTAGTATTGTTCCACTACTTCTTTATTAGATAAATTCTTGCTCCAAGAATATAGCATGTCTACTGACAAATACCTTTTATTCAGTAGTATGATAAAAGAGATATTCAATACCCACTTTAGGATAACCAACGAACCTATATTTGTTAGTCCTAGCACTTAACTTATGTCCAAAATTATTCTTGACATAAGCATAGCAATGCCAAATCTTCAAATATTTAAGATTTGGTCTTTTGCCTTTCCATACCTTGTATGGAGTGCTAGTTACTGACTTTGATTGTACCCTATTCAAAATATAAGCAGCAATTTCCAAGGCATATCTCCAGAAGGAAATAGGAAGATCTGTGAAGCTCATCTAGACCTCACCATATCTAATAAGGTGCGATTTCTCCTTTCTGCCACACCATTTAATTTGGGTGTATAATGAGGAGTCCATTCAGAGATTATGCCTTTGTCTTTAAGATGGTTTAGAAACTCACTAGACAAGTATTCTCCTCCTCAATCAGAATGAAGAATTTTAATACTATGTCCAGTTTGTTTCTCAACCATACTTTGATACTCTTTAAACCTACCAAAGGCTTCGGACTTGTGTTTCATCAGATACATATATCCAAACCTAGATAAGTCATCAATAAATATGATGAAATAAGAGTATCCACCTCTGGTCTGAATTGTCATAGGTCCATATACATCGGTATGTACAAGACCTAATAATTAAGTTGCCTTGTCTTTATGTCCAGTGAATGGAGACTTGGTCATTTTACCTATGAGGCAAGACTCACAAGTTCCTAATGATTGAAAATCATAAGGATCAAAGTAATTATCTTTGATTAACTTGTTTATCCTTGACTCACTTATATATCCTAATCAGCAATGCTAGAGAAATGTGACATTGATGTTATCTTTCTTTTCTTGTTATTAACAAGTAATTTTGTATCATTGAGTTCTAAAGTTAAAAGACCATTGATAAAATAACCATGTCCAAATATTTTATTAGAATGAAGAATAGAGCAGCTACGGCTTTTTACACTTATTTCAAATCCTTGTTGTAATAACAAGGGTATAAAAATAATGTTTGTTACAATATTTGGAACATAGTAATATTCTTCTAACTTTAATATATTACCCGTAGGTACAAGTAGTAGATAGGCACCCATAGCTTTAGCGTACATGGCTTCACCACTTGTGCCATATAGCTCGAAGTCACCTTTCTTTAAGCTTCTAATTCTCTGGAGTGCTTGTAATGACTTACAGATATGAGATCCACATGCGGTATCCAATACCCATATAGAAATAGAAGCACTCAATGATAAATTTATTTGTATCATGTATGAACCTTTAGATGCTCCTCCAGCAACTTGCTTCGCACTTGCAAGATATGTCTTGCAATTTTTCTTCCAATACCCTTGCTTGCCACAGTGGAAACAGGCTCCATCATTAACAGCCTTCTTTGCTTTCTTCTTCTTCTAGATGCTCCTTTTAGGGTTGAATTTCTTTTTAAAACCCTTCTTCATTGCCTATTTCTTCTTCCAATCAACAAGAAGAAGATGAGCCTTATCTCCCTTAGAATAGCTCTCTGTTGTCTTAAGCATGTTAAGCAGCACAGGCAAAGAAGTATTCAGTTTGTTCATATGATAATTTAAAACAAACTGAGAGAAAAAATCTGGGAGTGATTGCAAGTCAAGTCCTGGTTGAGTTCACCATCCATTACAAACCCTAATTAACCTAATCGGGTGATTAAGTCAATCATTTTCATAACATGGGTTTGAACTGATGAACCCTCACTCATACGTGCATGGAACAACTACTTCGATATCTCATATCGAGCAGCCATACTTTGCTCCCCATAAAGCTCCTTAAGATTGAGCAATATGGACTAAGGTTCCATCTCTTCATGTTGCCTCTAAAGCTCATTGCTCATTGAGGCCAACATGATGCACCTGACAGTTATGCTATCATTTTGCTACATTTTATGTGTGGCCCTTTCCTCCTCAGAAACATGCTCTCTGATCAGCTATGGATCTAGAGAATCAAGAATATAATAAAGCTTCTCCTGAGTTAATACTATCCTCAGGTTCCTCAACCAGTCCATATAATTAGGACCGGTCAACTTATTGGCATCTAAGATGCCCCATAGTGATAAACTTGAAGCCATAATAAAACCTACATTTAATAAAGAATAGTATAAGAAGACCACTCAAGATGACATTCATAACTAGATAAGGACTTGATATCTAATTATGTCTCCCACTATTTTATTCGAATACCATAACCCTCACCTATGGTAAGCGAGAAGCCTTACTAGGTTTCTTTAGTGGGGTTGAAATCCTAATTCCTCATAAGTGTCTTGTGTTACACAACAAACACTCATAAGTTCAAAAGTAGGAATTTCTTTCCAATAATTACCCATGCAATTCTTAACAAATGAACTACCTCTAAGATACTTTAGTTTTATGTTATACAACAAACTATAATGTCTTAGTTTAGTCAGACCCTTCATTTCCATATAGACATGTTCGAATAATATTGCCCTTGTGTTACACAACAAAGCAATACTACCCAACATACTAAAAAGCATTAACTGTACTAAGATAATTCATATTTAACACTAGGGTATGCCTTGTGTTACACAACAAACCTACTATAGTTGTTAATATGAACTATACCTAGCATGAAGGAAGGCAAACTGTTATGTGTTAATTCAATTGGCATATTCAATTTAAGGTCCAGATATAACCAAATTGGCCAGGTAAGTGGAAGAGATGAGGGGGTCCCCCCATTGCTTTCCTTAGATACCAAATTAATTGGCCAAGTCAGACAATGGAACCAATTAAAAACCTCATGCCCTTTATCTTCCCAGAAACACTTGCCTAAACATTAATTAGCAAATCATATAACCCTAAATAAATTTTGTCTCTTGACTAACTTACACTATGACTAAATATTTTAATTATGAGGGCTTTTAGTGCTCTCAAACACATCCTAAGTAAACATGATATTCATGACATCATATTAGCATATAAACCCTAATATGCATAACAAAGCATGACTATGATAATAGTATGTTCACCTCACTTGTTCATGGGATATGGCCACAGCAGCACCCCAACATGCCATAGGAGACCCCATTGAAAGGGATGAGTGGGCAATGAAATTCTAAGTAACTCCTATGATTGGACGGCCATGGTGACTAACCCAATCTAAAGTAGTTACTAGGATATAACATATCATAATGTATTTTAAACAATCATGCATTGCTACATATCATAGTAAGCAGTCATTATTAATTGCATGGACCATTAATTGAATGAAATAAGGGGACTTTGATATCACTTGTTGGGATTTGGTGGCACAACGAAAGAATGGATTTCAAAATTTTTCATTTTGAAACTCCAAACAACTAGAAACCCTAAGCCCAAGTCCCTTATTCATTACAATAACAAGTCATTCAAATAAGGTTTGGAAAAATACCTGGGATGCTAATTCCTTTTTCTTTCCATTAGGCACACAATTGCATGCCATCCAGAGGTGATCCACATGGGAATTGAACCTAGGAACCACTCCTTAGTAGGTTGCTTAATCCACTGGGACTCTTCTAATGGCCTTTCTTCCTTTGGCAGCCTCTCCTTCCTTGCTCAGACCCTTGCCCTCTAGTAGAGCACTCTGAGACCTCTCCAAAGCCTTTCTTCACTCTCTTTGTCACTTCCTAGTTCTCTTTCTAAGACCTTGTCTTAAAATGGTGGACTTTTCTTAAGGCAAGACCTATGTGCTAACAAGGAAATGAAGAGACAAGGAAGACAAAGTGGTAGAGTGTAAGAGTGTAAGAAAGAAAGGAAATCAAATTACCTTCAACATAAACACCAAAGGCTTTAAATAGGAGATGGGGGGGGCACCAAATATGCCTCTTCATCAGCCTTTGATCTATCAAATAACAGATCTTATAAGACCCTTCATTAAGGAGTCTTATCTTGAAAGGTCAAGACCTTTCTTGTGCTAAATGACTTCTCTTAATAATGTTGACCATTTGTCCTCTTGCCATGTGGCATGTAACTGATAGATAGGGGTGTTTAGATAGTATGGAATCAAGTGGCTTATCCAAGATTCAAGTTCCTTCAATAAGAAAGACTCTTGGTTATGAAATATTGCGGTTAATCATGAAGGGACGCAACCATTCATGTGCGCGCCAACTTTCTCATGCCTAATCTTTATTTCAACCGATAATAAGCCAATAAAATCAGTCATGAGATAAGGCAAGGGATGCCTTGTTTCACTTGGAAACCAAATACCATAAGCAGAAGGACTCTAGGTTCATCTACGTGCCAACTTATCCCATGCACAAAACAATTGGCGCCAAGAGTCCCTTCACATTAAGACTCTTCAAATAAATAAGATAAAGGCTAATTAAATATAGATAAAACTAGATAATTGCTGCCCCACATTGGACTCAACCCAATCTAGGATTCCCTCAAATTGGTTAGCCCATTAAGCAACCTTTAGACCCAATTCAATTGGGTTACGAGTTAGGTTAGCCTACACATGCTAGTATGTAATCTAGCTAACCAATTAGGATCCCATGACCCTAATAAAATTTCAATTGACTTCCTAGGGCAATTTCTTAATGTGTGTGACCCTTTGGGTTCCACATCTAGCCAGCTATAGGTCTAGGTCTAAGCCAATTTGATCCAATCGAACTTGATTGACCTAATTAGGTCAAATTGTGCTGACCTAACTTGGCTATTCGAACTAACTTTCAAATTGACTAATTAATCCAATCGAATTGATTCATGAAAACCTATAAGACATGATTGATGTCTAGCAACATGTCATGCCTACATGAAGATGTAGAATTTGATAAAAAGTACCAAAATATCCTTTAGTAAAAAGTTACCATGCAATTCAATCTTTCGATCACCCTTTATTCTAAATAAGTGATGGGTATGGATATTGTCAAACCCTAGCACTTAGTCATTTTGAATTTGTATTTGATAAAAAAGACTCTGTTGATGACTGATTAAAAAAATACTTCTAATCTCATCTTGCTTTGATCAAAGACTCCCTGAGTCATCAATCAAAGAGATTATATGGGATAACATTTCCTCTTACTAGGAATGATCGATTCCTTGTTGATCCACTCACATCCTTTATACACCTTCTACCATATCTGAGAACACCTGGTACATGACTCAATGTCATGAATGAGTATGAATCAAAATATGGCTAAGTGTGCATAAGGAACCATGGTGATCTCAGGTCTAAAGATCACTTTCACAACTCCCATTATGAGAACTATCTCTTGACAAGTAGTAAGACTTCCATTTGATATTCTCAGCGCGAATCAGTTCGATGAAGTCATACCCTAATGAACACCCTTATCCTTATATTAGTGTCTCTACACTAGTGACTGTGAGACCAACCACCCTCTCCATCGAGCATACATAGGATAAGCTAGTCTTTCTGGAAGCATCGATCCCTGAATCGATGATCCAATAACTATGAATATTTTAGATTAGGGTTTATAGCAACTTAGGTCTCACCATCATGATCTCCATCATAACCCTAATTCCTTTGCCCTAACTTATGGGGTTTATCATAATCTTTAAATAAGACAGCAGTATGATGTAATAATTAACTTTTATTAATATAATAATGTCATACAATAGTTGGAAGATTATAAAAATATCCTTACAAAGATTGGCTTTTAGGGCATTTTTCTTTCAAGGGATAGACAAATTTGCCTAGGTGATTGATCTGGTTCATCATATACAATATATGATCAGTGATCGATGCCCCTTATACATCCATACTTAGAAAATAGTATAAAATGTTTTGCACCGCTCAACATCATCAAGTGTGCCAAAGAATTCCTTCAACATTTATGACTGAACTCATCATTCATAGCTACCAGCATATGTTGACTCCATTATTGATTTTAATGATAAGCAAAATGCTTAAGTATAAGTTGAGTACTAATGATTTCTTTGAAGTGTATTTTTATAGAAAAAGGTGCTCATCAACTTGATAAAAATTGTTTGATTGAAGAAGTCCCAAATTATGATGAAAGATCTGCTTAAAGAGGACTTTGATAATTGAAGATTGCCTGAAAGGACACATGAGTTCAACACAAACTTGTTTCAACAGAAGCTCAGGTGTTTATGTGAAAATCTAAATGAAGTGTCGACTCAAAGTGTCGACACATGACTTAAGTGTCAACCATGACTGAGGAAGTATCGACTCAAGCTAGTATGCAAGCAAAGTTTCAGTAGTACGATCGAAGGGTCAACACATAAATGTCTGGTGTCGACTCAAAGTATCGACACATGGATCAGCTCATCACCTTAGATTTTTAGGTTGCAGAACTTGCTGAAGTTGAAGACTTGCCTGAAGTATCGACACATGGATGCTAAGTGTCGACTCAAAGTGTCGACACATTTGAAAATTTTAGAAAGCTACATTAAAGATATTCGAACTAGGTGTCGACTTATGGAGTGCAAGTGTCGACCCTATGTATCGACTCACAGCCTGAAGTGTCGACACTTGGAGTTCTAGAAACAGTAATGGCTAGTTTTTCAAATGCATAACTCACTCCTCTTGGATCCCAACAGCTAGTTTTTCGTATCTAACGGCTAGGAACCAAGTTTAAGGTCTTGGAAAGGAATTTATATAATTCAAATCAAATCAAAACACAAGATAATGAAAAAGGAATAACCAAGAGAAGAGAAAATAAGAGCATTCACTCCTATTCATTAAGTTCAAGTACTTTCAAGCTAAGAGAAGTCTCCAAGCATTCAGGTGCCTTTAGTGCATTCAAGTTCATCCTATTTGAGCATTAAAGGAGGCTTCATCAAGTCAAAAACAACTCTATATTAAAGCTTCAAAAAGATATCCACTTTATTAGAAAGCTTTCATTCTTTCTTTATTTCTAACATAAATTCTTGTTGTAAAGGTTGTTGGTTAGCCTTGAAAACCAAGGAGGTTGTTGGTTAGCCTTGAAAACCAAGAAGGTTATTGGTTAGCCTTGGAAAACCAATTAGGTTCTTGGTTAGCCTGCAAAACCAAGGGAGGTTGGTGGTGAGCCTTAAAACCATTTAGATTCTTGGTTAGCCCATAAGACCAAGTGAGGTTTTGACTTATGAGCCTTGTGAAAACAAGTCGGTACATTGGATAGCACCGAACCACTATACTTCTTTTGTGTTTGTGATTGCTTGTCTCTTAGATCCTCTCTTCAAATTGCTCTTATCTTATTGCTTTTATATTTTCGCTGCACACTTAATAAAAGCACATTATACTTGCATTCATAGTACCTAGTTTATTTATTAGATTGGTTTACATTCTTGCATTCCATTCAAATAATTTTTAGATACCTAATTCACCCCTTCTCAATTTGTAGGTCTAACAGCCTTGAGTAAAGATCTATGGTAGCCCCTATTGGTACTAGTGTAGTTAAGGGACAAGCCTCAAATAGACCTCCATTATTTTATAAATCAAATTATACTTATTGAAAAACTAGAATGAGAATATATATGCATTTAATTGATTAGAACTTGTGGAAGGTTATTGATAAAGGTCCACATATTCCTTCGATTATGGTTAATGGTGTTTCAATCGCAAAGCTCCAAGAGGATTGGGATGAAAATGATATTAAATAATCTGAGATCAATGCGAAAGCAATGAATCTCCTCTATTATGCATTAAATCCTAGTGAATTGAATAGGATTTCTACTTGCACATCCACCAAGAAAATAAGGGACACAATTGAAGTTATCCATGAGGGTATCGATCAAGTAAAAAATACTAAAGTAAATATGTTAGTGCACACATATGAAATGTTTCGAATGGAACCTAATGAATCTATCACTGATATGTATACTAGATTCATAAATATTGTTAATGGAATGAGAAGTTTAAGAAAAGTAATGCCTAATCCTGATCTTGTCAACAAAATTCTCAGGTCACTTCCAACATCATAGGATCCGAAGGTGACCACCATTCAAGAAGCTAAGGATGTTGACAAGCTATCATTAGAGCAATTGGTAGGATCTCTTATGACTTATGAGCTGAACTTAAAGCAAAAGTCTATGGATATGGATAAGAAGAAAAAGGGGATTGCATTCAAATCTATTGTTCAAGAAGAATCCTCAAATGATGAATCTGAAGAAAAAGAAGAAGAAGAAGAAGAAGAGAGTGAAGAAGCACTCCTTGCTAGAAAATTCAAGAAGTTCATAAAGAGAAGGAAGTTTCCCTATAAGAAGAAGTTACAATCAACTAAAAAGAAGGGAAAAGAAAAATGAGAAATGAAAGGAAAAGGAGAAGGAGATACTTACATGCTTCTAGCGTAAGAAGCCTGGACACTATAAATTCGACTGCCCTCTCCTAAAGAAGTCAAGGAAGAAGCTAAGGAAGAAGGCTATGATGGCTTATTGGAGTGATAGTGAGGACTCCAGTTCAGAAGAAGAACAAGCTGAAATTGTAAATCTATGTCTCATGGCACATCAAGATTAAGAAGAGGTAATTTCTGATATAAAAATAGATTTTGTTTTTAATGAATTAAAAAATACTTTTGATGAATTAGTTCATGATTACAAATTAATTTTATCTGAAAACAAAAAATTGAAAAAGCATGCAAATAGTTTTTCTCATGAAAACAATTCTTTATTAAATGAAGTTAGTGATTTGAAAACTAAACTAGATGTCTTAGAAAAGAAAAATAAGGCTTTAAAATGGAAAATGATGTTTTAAAAAGACCTAAAGATATCATTTCAAATGGTGATCTTTTGAAGAAAAATAAGGATTTAGAATTAGAAAACAAAAATTACAAAAATGAGATTGACAAAATAAAATCTTTTGTTGAAAAGTTCACCTATAGTTCAGAAAAACTAAATCTTCTTTTAAACAACCAAAGAGCCATTTTTAACAAAGCAGGATTAGGTTATAGATCTCAAAGACAACAAAAATATTTTAAAAATTTTTTTGTACCTGCATCATCTAGTATTACATGTTACTCATACAAAAAATAAGGTCATAAAGCTTTTCAGTGTAATATGAGAAAAATTAATATTTATGAAAAAGTTTGGGTTCCAAAAGGAACCAATTTAAGTGCTAACTCTAAAGGACCAAAGTTGGCTTGGGTACCTAAAAACAAAGCTTGTGTCTTGCAACCAAGGAGAATAAAAGACTATGGTATCTTGATAGTGGTTGCTCAAGGTACATGACAGGAGATGTGAAGTAATTCACCTCTCTTGAGGCAATGAATGGAGGGCGTGTGACCTTTGGGGATAATGGCAAAGAAAAAATTATTGGCATTGGTAAGGTTCACATCATCCCTTCTACATGTATTAATAATGTACTTCTAGTTAATGGTTTGAAATATAATCTTTTAAGTATTAGTCAGTTTTGCGACAAAGGTTTTCAAGTTGTTTTTAAATCATCTTGTTGCATAATTGCTAGTCATGATAAAAATGGAGAACAATTCATTGGAAAAAGGCATGATAATATTTATTTGATAGATTTAGATAATCTATCCTTGCCTAATGGAGAATGCCTAGTTGCAATGAATTCTACTATAGATGAGACTAGTTGGCTTTGGCATAGAAGACTAGGATATGCTATTATATATTTACTTTCAAAACTTTGTAAAAAGAATTTAGTAAGAGATTTACCAAAACTTGTTTTTGAAAAAGATAGAGTTTGTCAAGCTTGCTAATTTGGAAAACAAGTTAAAACCTCTTTCAAGCCTAAAGGATTTTTTACCACTAGTAGGCCACTAGAACTACTCCATATGGATCTCTTTAGACCAACTAGAATATCTAGTCTAGGAGTAAGAGATATGGATTAGTTATAGTAGATGATTTTTTAAGATTTACTTGGATTTTCTTTCTTGCTCATAAAGATGAATCATTTTCTGTAATTGTAAAGTTTTATCGAAAAATCTCAAATGAAAAAGGTACTTCTGTTATTTACATACGAAGTGATCATGGGTCTAAATTTAAAAATCAAGATTTTAAAAGTTTTTGTAATTAGAAAGGTATAGAATACAATTTTTCTACACTTATGATACCTTAGTAAAATGGGATAGTAGAAAGGAAAAATCGCATTTTAGAAGAAATGGCACGTACTATACTTTGCAAAAATGATTTGCCAAGATATTTTTTGGCAGAAGCTATTAATATTGCCTGCTATATTTTAAATCGAGTTTTAATCCAGCCTATTTTAAAGAAAACTCCTTATAAACTTTGGAATAAAAAAAAAACTAACTTTGAAGTATTTTTGAGTTTTTGGTTGTCAATATTTTATTTTGAATAATGGTAAAGACAGTCTTAGAAAATTTGATGCCAAGTTTGATGAAGGTATCTTTCTAGGATACTCTACATCAAGCAGGGCATACAGAGTTTTTAACAAAAGAATCCTAGTTGTCGAGGAATCGGTATATGTGGTTTTTGAAGAGTCTACTAACAAATCCTCCAGAAAAGATGATACTTTTTATGCATGTGCAGGTACTGATAGGCTACAAAAGTTGACATTGGATGATCAACCTTCTCAACAAAATGAAGAAAATCAAGATAAAGATGACAAAGGTGAAGCCATACAATCCACACCAAAGAACCAAGATTTACCTAAGGAGTGAAGGTATGCTCTTGGACATCCTAAAAAATTAATCCTAGGTGATCCATCAAAAGGGGTAAGAACTCGAGCATCAATTAGAAATGAATGTGATTACATTGCTTTTGTTTCTCAAGTAGAGCCTAAATATTTTGAAGATGCTGAAAAAGATCCTAACTGGATAAATGCTATGCAAGATGAATTAATTCTATTTGATAGAAATAATGTTTGGATATTAATAGAAAGACCATATAATGTTTCTATTATTGGAACTAAATAGATGTTTAGAAATAAGTTAGATGAAAATGGAATTGTTATTAGAAATAAAGCTAGGCTAGTTGCCAAAGGCTATAATCAGGAGGAAGGAATTGATTTTGATAAAACTTTTGCTCCTGTTGCTAGACTTGAGGCAATTAGACTACTATTAGCATTTGCTTATCTTATAAATTTTAAACTCTTTTAAATGGATGTTAAAAATACTTTTCTAAATGGTTTTATAGTAGAAGAAGGTTTTGTTGAACAACCACCTGGTTTTGAAAATCATACACATCCTGATTTTGTTTTCAAATTGCATAAATCTCTTTATGGTTTAAAGCAAGCACCCCGAGCATGGTATAAAAGACTCAGCAAATTTTTGATTGAAAATGATTTTTATAGAGGTCATGTTGATAAAACTTTGTTTCTAAAGAAGAAAGAAGATGACTTATTAGTAGTGCAAATCTATGTTGATGATATTATTTTTGGTGCTACTAATAAGATTCTTTGTCAAAAGTTTGCTAAGCTAATACAGGATGAGTTCGAGATGATCATGATGGGAAAACTTAATTTCTTTCTTGGACTCTAAATCAAGCAAACCAAAGATGGAATCTTCATTAACCAAGCTAAGTACACAAGAGAGATCATAAAGAAGTTTGGGATGGAGACTACTAAGTCAATAGGTACACCTATGAGCCCCTCTTCTAAGCTTGATAAAGATGAGCATGGTAAATCTATTGATCAAAAATTATACAGAGATATGATTAGCTCTTTATTGTATTTGACTACTAGTAGACCAGATATAATATTCAGTGTATGCATGTGTGCTAGATATCAGTCTAATCCTAAGGAATCACATCTGTTGGCTGTTAATCACATTATTAGATATCTATCTGGTATAATTGATATTGCCTTGTGGTATTCTAGAGACTCATCTGCTGATTTAATTGGATATATTGATGCTGATTTTGCTGGGTGTAAATTATATAGAAAAAGTACTAGTGGAACTTGTTAATTTCTTAGAGTTAACTTAATCTCCTGGTTTAGCAAGAAACAAACTTCAGTTGCACTATCCATAGCTGAGGCTGAGTATATTGCAGCAGGAAGTTGTGCTCAAATTTTATAGATTAAGCAACAACTTGAAGATTTTGGAATCAAATTAACTTGCCCACCCATGAAATGTGATAATACTAGTGCTATTTGTTTAATAAAAAATCCTATTCAACATTCTAGAAGTAAACATATTGAAATTAGGCATCATTTTATTAGAGAACATGTTGAAATTAATGATGCTGTGCTTGAATTTATTTATACTGAATTGTAATTAGCTGATATTTTAATTAAGCCTCTCCAACAAGATCGGTTCAGTATGATTAGAAGAGAATTTGGGATCATTAATCCTTTTGATTGAAATCCTTATATACTCTGACCCATAAAAGATCAAATTTGACATCAATTACACTCAATTATCTTGAATTTTATTTTATTTCTAATGTTTTTGCTCTATACTTCATTTTCTTTTTTTGGTTTTAAGTCGATGTGTCGATACCTGTATGTGTCGACACCTTGATGTGTCAACACATGGCACTATGTCATGAGTCGACACATGAACGGCTGCAAACCGAAGATAAGGGCCGAATCGAAGTATTCTTTTTCACTATTTCTTACCAACTCGAGCCGACACTTGCCCTAGATCTATTCCATTCACTTCTTCCATCCAAATCTCAGCTAAAACCCTCTCTAAATCCCATTTTGGATGGATTTTGGTTCGAATTTTACCACTTTTCTTCTCACATTTTGATTTTGGACCATGAGAAACCTTAGTTTCTTCTTCCATCCTGTTCAATCTGTTTATCTATGAAATGGGACCTAGGAAACCAGTCGTTCATCACCCTCACCCATCAAACCATGAAGAAGAGAGGAGTAAAGCCAGACATGAAGCCAAAGCTCCAGATCCGCCTGTTCGGCCACTTTTCACTGCTTCCAGTCACATAAGTTCGAAAATAATTATCAGAGGACATCGTGGAGACTTTGGATTTGTCGACCAGTAGCACTTTCAAATTGGTCAGTGGATTAGAGATGCTGGTTTGACTTCTTTCTACTCATTGAGTGAGAGATTCTATCCAGGCTTGATACGAGAGTTCTACGGATCCTTAGCCCATGGCAGTGATGGATGGATCGTGCAGGTTCATGGCAAAGATATCTCGGTGTCTATAGAGGTTCTGAGCAGAGTATGGGATATACCCCTGGCTGGATCTGTAGTTGACAGCTTGGTGGATAGATTTAGTGGACTCCAGTGAATTTTCAAGTCAAATATTCTACCTAAGGGAGCCACTATTCTAGCATCCCGTCTCTCTATTAAGATGAGACTACTACATCATATTGTTGCCCGGATTCTTCTACCGAAGACCGGACATTTTGACTACATCACAGAGAGAGAGCAGCTTATGATGGTCTTATTAGTTCAGCATACACTTGTCTGCCTTCCAATACTCATGATACATCAGATGATGGAGGCATCGAGCAGTCAGAGACTTTGTTTACCATATGGGATGGGGTTGACACTACTCTTTAGAGCATATGGAGTGACATACGATAATGAGCCCTTCTAGATGCTTTTACATACTGATGTCTATGACATCAGGTCACTACAGCGGATGAGATATCAGTTGTTTAGAGGCCAGTGGAGATGCAGAGTATCAGGACAGGTTGATGACAGAGATGAGGACACTACAGAGGAGGAGCGCATATATTCAGGTGAGGTAGGATCTTCAGAGGCACATCTACCAAAGATTCAGCCTGAGCCAGCAGCACAGCCAGAGTCTGCTCCTCAGTTTGAGCCAGTTACACAGCCTCAGCTAGCTCAGTCAGATGCTCCAAGAGATTTAGAGAGTCTTATGGACAGAGTCAGTTGCATAGAGACAGATATTATGATTGTTTCACAGCAACTTGAGAGCTTCATTATGGAGACGAGAGAGAGCCACAGAGGTTTGAGTGATGGCATCTCCGCTATTATGTCTGCACTATCTAGACCCTCTTCTGGGAGTGTTCCAGATTCAGCTCCAACTCCACCTGCACTAGGACTAGAGATTGACACTGATGGTGATACTGACTCTGACAGTTTCAACTTTCCAAACTTGCTGACAGAGACAGTGGCAGAGATAGCAGCTGACTTACATAGGAGTCCCATTCGAGAACCTTCGAGTTCATTATTTCAGACTCCTATCCTACCCACATCACCTTCTATATCAGTTGATCATTCACCCATTCCCATTCTTTCACCCATTTCCATTCTTTCACCTATCATTGATACACCTATCATAGATACACCTATCATTTCTTCAACTGATATACCGATTTTTGATACTCCTGTTGTTGACTCACCTACCTTGCATAAATCCTCATTCGAGAGCTAGGTTTCTGCACACCTGGTTTTCACAATCTTGATTCAGGTCCTTCATTTGATCGTACACCATATCCAACAATTGTAGAGACTGTCGCTCCGATCTGTTCTGTTCCTGCTGATGACATAGCCTCTAGCTCTTCTGCTTCAGCTAGAGGTAGGACCTATGTTTGACATAGAGGTCGTGGTCGTCGTACTCCCTGAAGATCGACCAAGACTCATCTTCGTGATCTTAGATCGATGTGGCCCCGATCTTGTGCCTTCACTGATACTGGACCGATCTGATGCAGAACGAAAGCTCTGATACCAAAAATGATGCAGAACAAAGAACAAAAAAGCGTATGCAGAAGTAAATTTAAGATTAATTCTTTTTTTTTTTTTTTTCAGAAATTGGACTCGACTCAAAGTAAAGTAAACTAAGTTGATGGAAACTAGGTAAGGATTGAAAGCACAATTTAGAAGAAGCTAAGTTATCAGAGTAGTTCAGAAGTAACGGATCGCTGGGGGTTGAGAAACTCCCAGACCTAGGGTTTCGCTCTGAACTTTCAACAGAACAGAAATAAAGAGAAGAGATGGTTTACCAACCAGACAGTGATCTTCACAGAATTTGGGTGGAAGAACTCTCTCGAGCAGATTGTTGGATTCTCAGATTCGGCTATCTTCACAATGGATCCTCCAATACTGGCCTCGTGGCTGGGTCGGCTTCTCCTGAACTCAAGATCTGGGAAGAAGAAAAACAAGTGATGGATTCAGAGACTTAGGGAAGGATTTACCAGGTCGAAGAACTTGAAGGCTGATGTCGCTGAGATCCGGATTCTCTTGAAGGCTGATTCGACTCCCTCTGGAAAGAGCTTTGGATCTGAAGTATCTGGACTGTAGCTGGATGCTGGTGGTCGGCCTGGACTTGGAGAGAGAGGCCGTGGGAGGTGGGATAGGCTAGGGTTTGGTGGATTGAAGTGGATGGTGGGCGGCTAGGGTTATGGAGTAGAAGTGGCTAACCTAGGGTTTGGGTTTTGGAGATCTCACACCTCCTCAAGATTCCTGGGGAACCCGGATTTACTCCCTCACGGAGCTCAACACCTGGATGCAAGTGTGAAAGAGAGAGAACACAAAGTTTGCTCACACAAAAGTTTGAATTCATTCATCAATTTTTTTTTAGAACTTACAAAGGGGTTTTAATTTATAGGACATTACAAGAGAGTAGGGTTTTACATCTTCCCATGTGGGACTAAAGGAGGGATCTTCAAATTAGGATTGTAGGATCAATCCCTACTCATATGGCCGGCCAAATAATTCCAAAGATGATTAAGGCTTCAAAAAAGGAAAGTGGGTGGTGCCTCCTTGTCTTGACCTCCAAGAAAATTATTTTTTTCCTTCTATGCTTGGCCTTATCTGGAAGTGTTTGGGCGCCTCTTAACCTTGCCCTCCAAGAGAAAATTTGTTTCCTTTTATATCTGGCTTTAATTGGAATGACTAGGGCGCCTCCTAACCTTGCTCTTCAAGAGAAATCTCCTTCCTTCCATGGCTCAACCCTTTTTGGATACCTCCTTTTCTTTCTCCCCAAGTTATGGCTCTTTCTAACTTTGTTTTGAGTATTTTTGGCAGGTAATGGGCGCCTCCTTGAAGTTCTCTCCAAGAGAATTTCTTCCCTTTCATAGTTTGGTTCTTTTGGGAATGTCTTGGTCCGCCCCCTTGATTTGTGGACCCCTAGTGGATTTCTCCTCAATTGACGCATGAGAGAAGGGAGCTGCTATCTGTGGTGTGGGGACCAAAGCCTGCTGGATGGAGATGTGGCGCCCCCTGGACTCAGGCGTATGGCTGGGAGTGTGGCTGGGAGTGTGGCGCCCACTTGCTTGGCCTTGGGAGAAAATGTAACACCCCAGGTTGAAGCCCTAGTCCACTACTGAGTCAACATGACTCAACAAAATAAAAATGCAGGTAATATAGACTCAAGCTAAAATTGAGTTGATCAAGTCAACCCTTATTACAAGCCAAAAAACCCTAATTCTTCGGGCAAGGTTAATTAGAGATCCAGATGGAGCTCTGAAGTCTTCTTCTGAGTCTGGTGCCCGCACCAATTCTCCCAGGGTGGGAGGAACTCGACCCTATCAAGTATGGATCAAGTTGGCTCTGGTATCTCTCCAAGAGGTCTGGGTCCAATTCTTGTAATTCTTCTCGGGAGATCCAAGAGTCATCAGAATCTAGCCTTCCTTGCCAGCGGACCAGGTATCTTTGGTATCCTCGATTACGAGTAGAGATAACCTGATCATCCAGGATCTTTTCTATTTGCTCTTTCCTCACAGGCCAGTTTGTTGGAGGACACACAGGGTTGGGTTCACTCTCAAGAGCAGGATTAGGTTCAAAAGCCTCACTGGGAATCACAGCTGGCTCCCTATACTCTACTAGGTCTGTAATGTTGAAAGTGGAGCTAATGCCTAGTTCTAGAGACAACTCGAGCACATAGGCATTGGATCCTACTCTCTTCACCACTCTAAATGGTCCAGCTCCTCTAGCATGTAACTTTCTAATGGTTCCAGGAGGAAACCGTTCAGGCCTTAACCTAATCATTACATAGTCTCCCTCAACAAAAGTTTTGACTCGCCTTTGAGAATCAGCCAACTTCTTATAAGTTTCATTACTTAAATTTATTTTGGCATGAATTTCTTTATGCAAGTCCTTTACATGCTATGCAAGTGCATCAAGAGACTTGTGTGTGTGGACTAATAGTGAAATCAGATCAAGTGGTGTGTGAGGCTTGTATCCATGAACAATTTCAAAGGGACTCTAGCCTATAGACCTATTGATCGAAACATTATATGCAAATTTAGCCCTGGGTAAATACAAATCCCAATTCCTGGTATTCTCACTCAATCAAAATCTGAGACAATGTCCTAAACTCGACTGACGATGCATTCCTAAAGAATGGACTTTATTCAAAGGAACCCTAGGTCTAAACCTAACAAACTACGGCTCTCTAGGTTTGACCTTGGGTCAGAGGATGGCAAGCAGAGCATGAAAACTTATCATGGGTGCCTAGTAGGTGCCATAAGGTCTTCCAGAAGTAGGTGGCAAACCTAATAGATTCTGACACGTGATTCACTCTAAAGACTTTGACAAAGTATACTTGGATGGTGTAAGAAGCATTGGAAGTCCTAGAGAAAGGGAGGAAATATGAGGTGGAGTCTCGATTTACCTGCTGACTAAAGGTGGTGACCTGAAGGTTTGAATGGTGATCTATGAGTGTCAACTGGTCATCCTTACGAAAGGAAAAGTTTGCTACTCCTAGGAATGAATCAAGAGATGGTTCGGGGAGTAGCCTAGGACATGTGATTGCAACAGTTAAGGTTTGTTCTCTAAGCAAATAATGATCCACTTTCTCAAGAAATGGATTAGAGAATGATTCATGGAAGGGCGTATGGATGATGACCTCAAGACTTGAAATTTGACCTATGGGTGAGGAAAGGTATACTCTATAGAAGGGTAGCTCAGTCATGCGAAGGAAGGGGTCTGGGACCATAAGGAGGACTTCTATAGGACTGGGTGAATCAATCCACTCAAGAAAAGGATGTCCAACTGAGATTACGGGAGAGACCTTAGTGACTGAGCATGGGACAAGGTCCAATTGTAAGAGGCTTGATTCAGTCATCCTAAGGAGAGGATCTATCATAGGGTGGGCAAACATAAATAGTTCAGTGCAAAGATCTTCAATTGGTACTTGGGGAATGACTGTCATTAGAGGGTACGAACCGATAGAGCTCGGGCTAACACTATGAGTTCTTCCTGGGGGTATTTGACTAAAGGAACCTGGTTCTCACAAATCTCTTGAATTTCTGAACTAGGTCCTACCACTTGGTTGCTTTCCAAGGTCTCCTCAGGTAAGGAACTAATAGGATCGATGTCACATTCTTCAAGTTCTTCCCCCTTATATTCATCAACTAGACTCAAGCCAGCATCATATACTTCCTTGATGCCATCTTCAATGGGTTTCGGGTCAGTGGTAATCGGGTCAACTGATTCTGGGCTTGTCATACCTAACCTTTCTTCCTCATTGGTAGGCTTGGGTTCTCCCTCATTAATGTCATCCTTAGGATTCTTACCACTTAGCTGTGCACAAGCCAGTCCTATGCATGGGCACTGACTAGATTTATGGCCTCTTTCTCCATAAAACAAACATTCTTGCGATATAGGAACCTGGGTCACACTGGGTTTCAAGCTAGTAGAGACCTTACTTGGGCATGGGTGTGGATCTAAATGGTTTGATATAGAAGACTTGGATTGTTGAGTGACTGGTCTAGAATATTGTAAGGACCTCTCATAGACACAATCCACACTATAGATATCATGGTTAGGCTTCCTAAGGTTATGCTCGGGATCACGGTATAAGGTCCTCCTAGGCTCCTGGCATGGATGAGGTTGGGGCCTATTAAATTTTGGATCAGGGATCCAATTTTGATGTCTACGTTTCTCAAGTACTTGGACTTGATCCCTAAGCTGGGTAAAATTCTCATGGACTTGTTCTTTACACTGGGTAACAGTAGCAGTCAAATCCTGGCTCAATTTGTTCATACTTTCAGTAAGAGCTCTAACCATGGCCTCTAAATCAGGTTGGGTTTGACCAAGTTGGTAGGGTACTCCATTCCGAGTAGACATGATGATGCAAGCAAACACACCAAACGAGACTCAACTGAAATGACTACGGGCTAACTAGACCTAGGCCCAAACTAGATGCCCAATCAGAGTGGCAAGCTAGCCTGTAGTAACTCGGGACTCAGCCAGGCAGGTGTAAGGGGAGTGTTAGGTCCCTAGATGCCAATCCTAGACACCAATCAGAGATTGGCCAGGTAGGCGGACCAGCACACTAGCCCTTCGGGATGGAGTCCCTGAACCACCATTCTAGACACTGAGTACAAAGCACACACAGAGTAACTAGACAAACTGACTCAACACTAGCCTTGACCCGACTTGTTGATGTCCCTAGCCCACTAGGACAAATTAGGTCTAATTAATTTTAAGATTAAAGGCTTAGGTTCGAATGAGTGGGTGGTGGTTTTGGGCTAAGGAGAGGTTATCAACTCCTCCCCTTATCTTAGATGCTCAAATGCCCTTAAGATGAATTAAGAGATGATCACTCAAAATTAATTGAATTGCAGAAATGCAAAAATAGAGTTGCAGTAATTTAACTCTCAGAAATTTCACGGAAACCAATAAATCACAGAAAAATTATGTAAAATAGCTTCAATTATACTGGTTCCAGAAAAATAAAAATCACATAATTCATAGTTACCTGTAGTGAGAAATAATTCTTGCAACAGGGTAGTTACGGACTGAAAATAGAGTACTTCCCCGTTTACAATTCCTGCTATGAAGTTGTAACCCAACAGATCCCCTACACGCCCTAGGAACACCCCGTGGAATGGGAAGAGGAGGTTTGCACCTCGCTTCGTTCCTAGGACCGGACGTTTTGGGGAGTCTACTTCGAGCAGACAAAGTAAAAAGAGAGAGACTCAAACAAGCAATCAAAACAGAAACCCTAGACAGGGCTCTGATACCAAAAATTGATGCAGAACGAAAGCTCTGATACCAAAAATGATGCAGAACAAAGAACAAAGAAGCGTATGCGGAAGTAAATTTAAGATTAATTCTTTTTTTTTTTTTCAGAAATTGGCCTCGACTCAAAGTAAAGTAAACTAAGTTGATGAAAACTAGGTAAGGATTGAAAGCACAATTTAGAAGAAGCTAAGTTATCAGAGTAGTTCAGAAGTAACGTATCGCTGGGGGTTAAGAAACTCCAGACCTAGGGTTTCGCTCTGAACTTTCAACAGGACAGAAATAAAGAGAAGAGATGGTTTACCAACCAGACAGTGATCTTCACAGAATTTGGGTGGAAGAACTCTCTCGAGCAGATTGTTGGATTCTCGGATTCGGCTATCTTCGCAATGGATCCTCCAATACTGGCCTCGTGGCTGGGTCGGCTTCTCCTGAACTCAAGATCTGGGAAGAAGAAAAACAAGTGATGGATTCAGAGACTCAGGAAAGGATTTACCAGGTCGAAGAACTTGAAGGCTGATGTCGCTGAGATCCGGATTCTCTTGAAGGCTGATTCGACTCCCTCTGGAAAGAGCTTTGGATCTGAAGTATCCGGACTGTAGCTGGATGCTGGTGGTCGTCCTGAACTTGGAGAGAGAGGCCGTGGGAGGTGGGATAGGCTAGGGTTTGGTGGATTGAAGTGGATGGTGGGTGGCTAGGGTTATGGAGTAGAAGTGGCTAACCTAGGGTTTGGGTTTTGGAGATCTCACACCTCCTCAAGGTTCCTGGGGACCCGGATTTACTCCCTCATGGAGCTCAACACCTGGATGCAAGTGTGGAAGAGAGAAAACACAAAGTTTGCTCACACAAAAGTTTGAATTCATTCATCAGATTTTTTTAGAACTTACAAAGGGGTTTTAATTTATAGGACATTACAAGAGAGTAGGGTTTTACATCTTCCCATGTGGGACTAAAGGAGGGGATCTTCAAATTAGGATTGTAGGATCAATCCCTACTCATATGGCCGGCCAAATAATTCCAAAGATGATTGAGGCTTCAAAAAAGGAAAGTGGGTGGTGCCTCCTTGTCTTGACCTCCAAGAAAATTATTTTTTTCCTTCTATGCTTGGCCTTATCTGGAAGTGTTTGGGCGCCTCTTAACCTTGCCCTCCAAGAGAAAATTTGTTTCCTTTTATATCTAGCTTTAATTGGAATGACTAGGGCGCCTCCTAACCTTGCTCTTCAAGAGAAATCTCCTTCCTTCCATGGCTCAACCCTTTTTGGATACCTCCTTTTCTTTCTCCCCAAGTTATGGCTCTTTCTAACTTTGTTTTGAGTATTTTTGGCAGGTAATGGGTGCCTCCTTGAAGTTCTCTCCAAGAGAATTTCTTCCCTTTCATAGTTTGGTTCTTTTGGGAATGTCTTGGGCCGGCCCCTTGATTTGTGGACCCCTAGTGGATTTCTCCTCAATTGGCGCATGAGAGAAGGGAGCTGCTATCTGTGGTGTGGGGACCAAAGCCTGCTGGATGGAGATGTGGCACCCCCTGGACTCAGGCGTATGGCTGGGAGTGTGGCTGGGAGTGTGGCGCCCACTTGCTTGGCCTTGGGAGAAAATGTAACACCCCAGGTTGAAGCCCTAGTCCACTACTGAGTCAACATGACTCAACAAAATAAAAATGCAGGTAATATAGACTCAAGCTAAAATTAAGTTGATCAAGTCAACCCTTATTACAAGCCAAAAAACCCTAATTCTTCGGGCAAGGTTAATCAGAGATCCAGATGGAGCTCTGAAGTCTTCTTCTGATTCTGGTGCCCGCACCACGATCGAGATTGGATCTTCAGAGGATGAGGATGTTGATTAGAAAAGATTTTATAGTTTGTATTTCTGCACTTTCTGTATATTTTGATGTTCCCTTTATGTATCAAACTCTTTTTAAGTGAATGAAATATTATGTTTCATCTTATGATATTGAGTGAATGAAATACATTAATTACTCTCAGTGATTCATTATCTTCTTTTATGATTGAGTGAATGGGTTACATTTATCTTCAAACTCTCAGTAATTCTTCCTTCCTTTTTAATGATAACAAAAAGGGGGAGAAATCAATATAAGTATAAATGAAAATATGCATGATGAAAGAACTTTAAGAACTTTATTTTGACATTCTAAAATTTTTGGACATTTTTGTGTGAAAGAAATTTATTTTATTTTTAAAATCTAAAATTTTTGACATATCTGTGCATTGAGTGAGGGGGAGTAATAGCTCCTTTGTATTGAAAATATGTTTTGAATTAGATTTCATGCCCAATCTCTATATTTAGATATTCATTTTTGTTTATTAATCATCTCTTTAGGGGGAGTATTGTTCACTGCTCAAATTGTCTCTCCTGAGCATGTTTTCTTAGTAGAGTATCATAATACATGAATTTATCTCTTATATATATTTCATGCTTTGATACTCTTAGCCATTATAATACTCTTGCTCTGATACATCTTTTTCAATATTTCAACACCTATTGCAATTAGCTCTTCGCACCTTGAAAAGTTCTTTAGAAAGCTTTTTATGCAATTTATACTTAAAGGTTTTGTTATCATCAAAAAGAAGGAGATTGTTGACTCTGTTATTAATTTTGATGATAAGCAAAATGCTTAAGTATAACTTGAGTACTAATGATTTCTTTGAAGTGTATTTTTATAGAAAAAGGTGCTCATCCACTTGACAAAAATTGTTTGATTGAAGAAGTCCCAAATTGTGATGAAAGATCTGCTTAAAGAGGACTTTGATAATTGAAGATTGCTTGAAAGGATACATGAGTTCAACACAAACTTGTTTCAGTAGAAGTTCATGTATTTATGTAAAAATCTCAATGAAGTGTTGACTCAAAGTGTTGACACATGATTCAAGTGTCGATACATGACTGAGGAAGTGTCGACTCAAGCCGGTATGCAAACAAAGTTTCAGTGGCATGGCTAAAGTATCAACACATGAATGTTTGGTGTTGACTCAAAGTGTCGACACATGGATCAGCTCATCGTCTAAGATTTTTGGATTACAGAACTTGCTGAAGTTGAAGACTTGCCTGAAGTGTCGACACATAAATGCTAAGTGTTGACTCAAAGTGTCGACTCACCTGAAGAAGTGTCGACAAATCTAAGAATTCCAGAAAGCTACATTAAAAATATTTGAACTAGGTGTCAACTCATGGAGTGCAAGTGTCAACCCTATGTGTGGACTCGTAGCCTAAAGTGTCGACACTTAGAGTTCTGGGAATAGTAACGGCTAGTTTTTTAAATGCAGAACTTGCTCCTCTTATGTCCCAACAGCTAGTTTTTTTTTGCCTAATAGCTAGAAACTGAGTTTGAGGCCTTGGAAAGGTATTTATATGATTCAAATTAAATCAAAACATAAGAGAATGAAAAGGGAATAACCAAGAGAAGAGAAAAGAAGAGCATTCACTCATATTCATTAAGTTCAACTACTTTCAAGCTAAGAGAACTCTCCAAGCATTCAAGTGCCTTTAAGAGCATTAAAGTTCATCCTATTTGACCATTAAAGGAGGCTTCATCAAGTCAAAAGTAGCTCTACATCAAAGCTTCAAGGAGATATCTGTTTTATTAGAAAGCTTTCATTCTTTCTTTATTTCCAACATAAATTCTTGTTGTAAAGGTTGTTGGTTAGCCTTGAAAACCAAGGAGGTTATTGGTTAGCCTTGAAAACCAAGGAGGCTATTGGTTAGCCTTGGAAAGCTAATTAGGTTCTTGGTTAGCCCGCAAAACCAAGGGGGTTGGTGGTGAGCCTTAAAACCATTTAGGTTTTGGTTAGCCAATAAAACCAAGTGAGGTTTTGACTTGTGAGCCTTGTGAAAACAAGTCATGTTTTGATTAGTGAGCCTGGAAAACTAATCGGCTGTAATCGATTGAGATTATAGTGAATTATCAAGTGGGTCTTGTGAAAGGATTATGCCCTATAAGCCAATATTTGTATCTCCCAGACCATTGTAAATTGACAAGTTAATAAAGGCATTAATTTTTCATCATTCGCTGTGTCATTATATGATGAACCCCATAGGTTAGGGCTATGGTCCTAGGGCTGTGATGAGATCATACCAGTGAGATCTAAGGCCTTAAAACCCTAATCTAGAATATTCCTAGTCATAGGAACCCTGAGTTGGGGATCAGGATTTCCGGTAAGACTGGCACATCCTATGTATGCTGAAAAGGGTGACTGCTCTCACAGTCACTTATGTAGGACACTAATACAAGGATGTGGGTGCTCATTAGCGAATGAGTTCACTGAATAGATCCAGTTTGAGAACATCTAATGGAGCCTTAGCTGCATGTCAATAGATGTTTCTCATAGTGGGAGTTGTACAAGTAGTCCTATGACCTGAGACTACCATAATACCTTATGTACATGAACCCATGCTTTGGTTCAATCTCATTCATGACACTGGGTCATGCACAAGGTTGATGCTGGGTGTGGTGAATTGTATATGAAGGAAATAAGTAGGTCAACAAGGAATTGATCACTCCTAGTAGGAGGAGATTGCATCCAGCCAAATTAGGTCAGATGATGATTCAGGAAATCTTTGATCAAAGTACAGATATTAGAAATGATTTATAATATCAAATTAATTGAATCATTAGTGTATGACTGAGCTGGGAATGAGTATAAACTGGATTTGACATGATTCCATATCCATAGTTACATTCGGGATGCAAGATGATTGAAGGATCGAATTGTACGGGAACTTTCCACTGAAGGGTAGTTTTGGAATTACACCAGAATTTCCATATCTTCCGGGTAGACATGACACGTTGCTAGACGTCAATCTTGTCTTGTGGGTTGATCAAATTAAATGATTTAATTGGATCACTAATTAGGAGGAGTCCTAATTGACTGACTCGAGTTAGCTTGATTTGACCTAAATCGATTAGAATGAGTTCTGATCAAATTAGGTCAACTTGCACTCGGACCCACTGCTGGCTAAGTATGGAACCCAATGGGTCACACACTTAGGACAGATAATCAAGGTTTTAATTTGGAATTAAATCTCGTTTGCAGATGAACACACTAGCATGTGTTGCAAACCATGGCTTCTACTTGAATCGGATTTGAGTTAGGGTTCCGATTTGATCTTTTTTAGATCCAAATTCCTTCCGGTTTGAATCTAATTGAAGATTCAAGACTTTGGGCTAATAATAGGCTAGCAATTGGGCTAACCTAAGAGGCTAAACCCCTTTCCCACATCGCCTAAGCCCTTTCCCTTCTTTTCCCACGCGCGCGCGCAAGGAGAAGAGTCCACGCGCGCGTGGACTCTCTCCAAGCGGTGTTTCTGCATGAGAAAAGAGAGGAAGTCGGCATCTTTTGGCTGAGAAGGCATGGAAGAGAGTCCACCTAGGCGTGGACTCTTCAAAATTGGAATTACCGTGAAAGAAAGAAAGAAAATACCGGAGGGGCGCGACTCCTCTCTTCTGCGCGCGCCCTTCTGTGTTTTCTCGCGACTCTTCCTTGCGTCTTCCCATCCCAAAGGCCGTGAGATTAATCCCAAGGGCCGTGAGATAAAGGGAAAGGATGTGAGAAGGGAGAAAGGGACGTGAGAGGATGATTACAGGAAGAAGACGCCTCTCTGTCGCCTATTTAAGGAGAAGACTTCACCGTAAAAAATCATTCCAAATTTTCTACGGCGAAGCCTTGCTTCTTTTTCTTCTCCCTCTCCAGAAGACTGTTTCCCCCTCCTCTCTTTCCTCTTTGATTCCTCTACAGAGCCTAGGCTCTGTCGAATCTCAGAACAGAAGGAGAGTCAGAGAGAAACTCTCCGACGGTAAAGGAAGAAGGCGCCTCTCCTTTCTTTCTTACATTAAGACAATCTTGTCTTAATTTTCTTCTCCCTCCAAGACAAGCCTTGTCTCATTTTAGGACAAGGGCTTATTCTTAAGACAAGAGTGTCTTAAGGGGCCAAAGTTGCTAAAAAACTAGGAGAAGGGTAAGAGAGAAGGTTTAGTCCCAGTTTGGCTAGAGGAGTCCTAGCCAATAGCCCATATATCAAGTTCTTGGGGTAGAACTTGATTGGAAGGAACCCAAATTAAGGAGTCACTATCTTGATCATCTGCCCGTGTGGATCACCATCGGAGGGCGGACAAGTGGACGCCTGGTGTGTTCAAAAGGTTACTCAATTTGGAGTTTATTTCTACATCAGACTGGATATAGCGATCTGAGGTTAATATCTAAACTATGTTTAAATTTGGACATGCATGTAGTCATAGTTTTAATTGCTAATAAGGAGATTTTGGGATTAGGGTTCGGACCTGATTTCATAAAATTTTGAAATCCACGCTTCCGCACTGGTTCCCGAACCCAACAGTGGTATCAGAGCCTCCTTATTAGGATTAAAACTTATGCAGTTCAATTCATGATGTAGTATCATGTTAAAGTTTTTATATTGATGCACAATGCATGTCTTTGATTGAACATGAGTTTGATGATTGCCACCAGTTAGGGTTTTCCACTGAAACCCTAATTGTCTTAGAGATATGATTAGCCCTGGAGCCATCATACTGAAATAAGGTTGCCCTGGCATAATGGTGTATCCATTATGTGGTAAATGGTTGTCCTAGTATGATGGCACACATTTCACATATTTGCTTAGTTTAAAGCATGTATTAATATATGTGATAGCTTTTAATTGAATGTGCTGGCATTGCATGAACCCCTCTTAAAATTATATTAAGTGGTAGTATAGTTAACCGATAAGCATTATTAGTCATGATGGATAATTAGTCATTTCGGTGTCTAGAAAGGTGGTTCTGGGAAGGTAAAGGGAATCGTGGTTTTTAATTGGTTCCGTTGACTGACCTGGCCAATTTTAAATTGGTATCTAGGAAAGCAACGGGGGGACCCCCACATCTCTTCCACTAGCCTGGCCGATCTGATTGACTTAATTCTTGACTAACATGCTTGGTGTTAAAATACTATTGTTGGCCTTCCTTCATGATAGGTCATTATTGTGTTACGATCTATACTAGGTTTGTTGTGTACACACAAGACCTAATATGGTGACTAACACAATTTTTGGCCTAATACAATTATTTGTTTATGGCATGATTTAATGTAATATTTTGTTGTGTACACACAAGGGTATTACTATTAAAGTCATGACTGTATGGCTATGAAGGGTCTTACTTAACTGAAATATTATAGTTTGTTGTGTACACACAAGGCTATTAATATTTTAGAGGCCGGGATAAGTTGAGAATTGTACGGGTTACAATTGGAGAGAGTTTTCCTACCTATGAACTTATATAAGATTTGTTGTGTACACACAAGGTCTTTTATAAGGGATTGGGATCTCAACCCCACTAAGAAAACTAATTAGGATTTTCTCGATCATCGTATAGAGGGTTATGATGCTCGATAAAATAGTGGGAGACATAATTGAATTAAAGTCCTAATTTAATTATATATTGTCATTTCATGGTTGTTTGCTTATGTATTGTTCTTTGTTTAAATGTAGATAAATGGCCTCTTCACTCTCACTCCGTAGTATTTTAGATGCCAACAAATTGACTGGGCCTAATTATGTTGATTGGCTGAGAAATTTGAAAATAGTACTCAGTCAAGAAAGAATTTCCTATATTCTTGATACCCCAATTTTGGAACCACCAAGGGAAGATGCCTCGCAAGAGGAGAAGACCACATATAATATGTGGCAAAATGACTCACTTACTGTCAAATGTGTTATGCTTGCCTCTATGACTAACGAGTTGCAGAGGCAGCATGATAGCATGGATACTAACTCCATACTGCTCAATTTAAAAGAGCTTTATGGAGAACACAGTAGAACTGCTAGATATGAAATATCTAAGCAGTTGTTCCATGCAAGGATGACAGAAGGTACATCAGTACAAGACCATGTATTAAAGATAATTGATCTAATCACTCGATTAGGTCAATTAGGTTTTGTAATGGATGGGGAGTTGAATCAAGACTTGATCTTGCAATCACTCCCAGAGTCATTTTCACAGTTTGTTCTTAATTACCATATGAACAAACTTAATTCTTCCTTGCCTGAGCTATTGAATATGTTGAAGACAGCAGAGAGCCATGTAAAGAAAAATAAGGCTCCAGTTCTTCTTGTGGATAAGAAGAAGACAGGCAAAAAGGGTTCCAGTAAGAGGATGAATCCCAAAGGGGGTATTAAGAAGAAGAAAGGAAAGAAGGCCTCCGGACAGATGACCTGCTTTCATTGTGGCAAGCCGGGTCATTGGAAAAGGAACTGCAAGGTTTACCTTGCAAGTGTGAAGCCTGGTGCATCAGAGGCACCAAAAGGTATGAAAGAAGTTCATACTATTTTGTCATTGGATTCTTCCATTTCAAATACTTGGGTGTTGGATACCGCCTGTGGTCATAACATCTGCAAATCATTGCAGGGACTTCAGGGGCTTAAAGTATTGAAGGAAGGTAACTTTGAGCTCTACGGTGCTGGAGGGGACCCCATCCAAGCAGAAGCTGTAGGGACTTATGTTTTGAAGTTACCTTCAGGGAAGATCTTGGAGCTAAGGAATTGTTACTATATGCCAAAAATCATTAGAAATATCATATCTGTACCCTTGTTACTTAAACAAGGATATACTATGAATGTAATGAGCAATGGCTGCTCAATTTCTTTATCTAATGAAATTATATGTTATGGCATATTCTGCAATGGTCTCTTAACTCTTTCCACTAATGACAATATTTTTCATGTTTCTAACAAACGGAAAAGAGATGATGTTAACAATACCTTACTTTGGCATTGTCGACTTGGACATATTAATGAGACTAGGATTAACAAGTTATACAAAGAAAATTTCTTTGATCCTTATGACTATGAGTCATTAGGAACTTGTGAATCATGTCTCATGGGTAAGATGACCAAGACTCTATTTAGTGGACATGGAGAAAGGACAAAAGAGTTATTAGGACTCATACACACAGATGTATGTGGGCCTATGACAACTCAAGCCTATGGTGGATACTCATACTTCATCACATTTACTGATGATTTTTCAAGGTATGGATTTGTGTATCTAATGAAACATAAGTCCGATGCTTTTAAAAATTTTTTAGAGTATCAAAGTATGGTAGAGAAACAGACAGGAAAAAGTATAAAGATCCTCCGATCAGATAGAGGAGGTGAGTACTTATCCACTGAGTTTCTTGATCACCTTAAAGATAAGGGGATCATCTCTGAATGGACTCCTCCTTACACACCACAATTAAATGGTGTTGCTGAAAGGAGGAATCGTACTTTATTAGATATGGTACGGTCCATGATGTGCTTCATGGAGTTACCTTTTTCTTTCTGGGGATATGCTTTGGAAACAGCAACTTATATCTTGAATAGAGTACCATCTAAAACTGTCTCTAGCACTCCATATGAATTATGGAGAGGTAAGAAGCCCAATCTTAAGTATATTAAGATATGGGGATGTCCAGCCTATGTAAAAAGAAATTTTGGACATAAACTAGATACTAGAGCAGACAAATGTCTATTTATCGGATATCCTAGAGATAGTATAGGATATCTGTTCTACCACCCTACTGAGCAAAAGGTTTTGGTCAGTAGGCATGCCACTTTTATGGAAAAAGAATTCATCCTACAAAAGGGCACTGGTAGAAATATCGAACTTAATGAAATTCAACAAATAGACACATCTCAGTCAAGTAACAACATAGTTAATATAGAACCTGAACACACTCCTATCCGTAGGTCTGATAGGGTGCGACAAGCACCTGAGAGGTATGGGTTCATAATTGAAAATAATGAAGCCCAAATCATTCAAAATGATGAGCCTCTAACCTATACGGAAGCAGTCATGAGTAGAGACTCAGACAGATGGCTGGAAGCCATGAGATCCGAGATGGACTCCATGTATGTCAACCAAGTATGGTCTTTGGTTGATGCACCAGAGGGTATTAACCCTATTGGGTGTAAATGGGTCTATAAAAGGAAGAATGGGGCAGATGGCCAAGTTGAAACTTATAAAGCCAGATTGGTGGCTAAGGGTTTCAGACAAAAACAGGGAATAGATTATGATGAAACATTTTCCCCTGTTGCCATGCTCAAATCTATTCGGATTATGCTTGCTATAGCAGCATATCATGATTATGAGATCTGGCAAATGGATGTAAAAACTGCATTCCTCAATGGTTTCCTTGAGGAAGAGGTTTATATGTCACAGCCAGAAGGTTTTGTCTTGGAGACTAAACCTAATCAGGTATGTAGGCTAAAGAAATCCATTTATGGATTAAAGCAAGCATCAAGGAGTTGGAACATCCGATTTGATAAAACAGTCAAAGAATTTGATTTTTTCAAAAATGAGGATGAACCTTGTGTGTACAAGAAGACTAGTGGGAGTGCCATAGTTTTCTTAGTTCTATATGTTGATGATATACTTCTTATTGGGAATGATATCCCAATGTTACAATCAGTCAAAGTGTGGTTATCGAAACAGTTTTCCATGAAAGACTTGGGAGAAGCATCCTATATACTGGGTATAAAGATCTATAGGGAAAGATCAAGAAGGATGCTAGGCTTATCCCAGTCTAGGTACATTGACCAGGTGCTAAAGAGATTTAGCATGGAGGAAAGTAAAAGAGGTTACTTACCTATTGGTCATGGCATACGTCTTTCTAAGAGGATGTCTCCTAAGACACCTGAAGAAAGAAATAGAATGAGTTCTATACCTTATGCTTCGGCTATAGGGTCGATTATGTATGCTATGTTATGTACCAGGCCTGATGTGGCATATGCCTTGGGTGTAGCCAGTAGATTTCAGGCTGATCCAGGAGAGGATCACTGGAAGGCTGTGAAAAATATTCTTAAGTACCTGAGAAGGACTAAGGATATTTTTCTCATATACGGAGGGTCTGATCTTAAACTAGAAGCCTATTCAGACTCTAGTTTTCAATCAGACCCAGATGATAGTAAATCCATTTCAGGGTATGTCTTTACCTTGAATGGTGGAGCAGTAAGTTGGAAGAGCACTAAACAGCAGACTGTAGCTGACTCAACTACCAAGGCAGAGTACATAGCTGTCAGTGAAGCCGCCAAGGAAGCTGTCTGGATGAAGAAATTCATCACAGAGTTGGGAGTAGTTCCTGAGATTGAGAACCCGGTGCCACTCTATTGTGATAACACTGGAGCAGTTGCTCAAGCTAAGGAACCGAGAGCCCATCACAAGTCCAAGTACATTCTGAGACGCTTCCATCTTGTCCGAGAGATAATCGAGAGACAAGAAGTCTGCATCAATAGAGTAGATACAAAGAACAACATAGCAGACCCGTTCACTAAGGCTCTACCACAGCGGGAGTTTGATCGCCACCTCGACAGTATGGGGTTAAAGAATAAGAGCGATTGGCTTTAGTGCAAGTGGGAGATTGAAAGGATTATGCCCTATAAGCCAATATTTGTATCTCCCAGACCATTGTAAATTGACAAGTTAATAAAGGCATTAATTTTTTATCATTCGCTGTGTCATTATATGATGAACCCCATAGGTTAGGGCTATGGTCCTAGGGCTGTGATGAGATCATACCAGTGAGATCTAAGGCCTTAAAACCCTAATCTAGAATATTCCTAGTCATAGGAACCCTGAGTTGGGGATCAGGGTTTCCGGTAAGACTGGCACATCCTATGTATGCTGAAAAGGGTGACTGCTCTCACAGTCACTTATGTAGGACACTAATACAAGGATGTGGGTGCTCATTAGCGAATGAGTTCACTGAATAGATCCAGTTTGAGAACATCTAATGGAGCCTTAGCTGCATGTCAATAGATGTTTCTCATAGTGGGAGTTGTACAAGTAGTCCTATGACCTGAGACTACCATAATACCTTATGTACATGAACCCATGCTTTGGTTCAATCTCATTCATGACACTGGGTCATGCACAAGGTTGATGCTGGGTGTGGTGAATTGTATATGAAGGAAATAAGTAGGTCAACAAGAAATTGATCACTCCTAGTAGGAGGAGATTGCATCCAGCCAAATTAGGTCAGATGATGATTCAGGAAATCTTTGATCAAAGTACAGATATTAGAAATGATTTATAATATCAAATTAATTGAATCATTAGTGTATGACTGAGCTGGGAATGAGTATAAACTGGATTTGACATGATTCCATATCCATAGTTACATTCGGGATGCAAGATGATTGAAGGATCGAATTGTACGGGAACTTTCCACTGAAGGGTAGTTTTGGAATTACACCAGAATTTCCATATCTTCCGGGTAGACATGACACATTGCTAGACGTCAATCTTGTCTTGTGGGTTGATCAAATTAAATGATTTAATTGGATCACTAATTAGGAGGAGTCCTAATTGACTGACTCGAGTTAGCTCGATTTGACCTAAATCGATTAGAATGAGTTCTGATCAAATTAGGTCAACTTGCACTCGGACCCACTGCTGGCTAAGTATGGAACCCAATGGGTCACACACTTAGGACAGATAATCAAGGTTTTAATTTGGAATTAAATCTCGTTTGCAGATGAACACACTAGCATGTGTTGCAAACCATGGCTTCTACTTGAATCGGATTTGAGTTAGGGTTCCGATTTGGTCTTTTTTAGATCCAAATTCCTTCCGGTTTGAATCTAATTGAAGATTCAAGACTTTGGGCTAATAATAGGCTAGCAATTGGGCTAACCTAAGAGGCTAAACCCCTTTCCCACATCGCCTAAGCCCTTTCCCTTCTTTTCCCACGCGCGCGCGCAAGGAGAAGAGTCCACGCGCGCGTGGACTCTCTCCAAGCGGCGTTTCTGCGTGAGAAAAGAGAGGAAGTCGGCGTCTTTTGGCTGAGAAGGCGTGGAAGAGAGTCCACCTAGGCGTGGACTCTTCAAAATTGGAATTACCATGAAAGAAAGAAAGAAAATACCGGAGGGGCGCGACTCCTCTCTTCTGCGCGCGCCCTTCTGTGTTTTCTCGCGACTCTTCCTTGCGTCTTCCCATCCCAAAGGCCGTGAGATTAATCCCAAGGGCCGTGAGATAAAGGGAAAGGATGTGAGAAGGGAGAAAGGGACGTGAGAGGATGATTACAGGAAGAAGACGCCTCTCTGTCGCCTATTTAAGGAGAAGACTTCACCGTAAAAAATCATTCCAAATTTTCTACGGCGAAGCCTTGCTTCTTTTTCTTCTCCCTCTCCAGAAGACTGTTTCCCCCTCCTCTCTTTCCTCTTTGATTCCTTTACAGAGCCTAGGCTCTGTCGAATCTCAGAACAGAAGGAGAGTCAGAGAGAAACTCTCCGACGGTAAAGGAAGAAGGCGCCTCTCCTTTCTTTCTTACATTAAGACAATCTTGTCTTAATTTTCTTCTCCCTCCAAGACAAGCCTTGTCTCATTTTAGGACAAGGGCTTATTCTTAAGACAAGAGTGTCTTAAGGGGCCAAAGTTGCTAAAAAACTAGGAGAAGGGTAAGAGAGAAGGTTTAGTCCCAGTTTGGCTAGAGGAGTCCTAGCCAATAGCCCATATATCAAGTTCTTGGGGTAGAACTTGATTGGAAGGAACCCAAATTAAGGAGTCACTGTCTTGATCATCTGCCCGTGTGGATCACCATCGGAGGGCGGACAAGTGGATGCCTGGTGTGTTCAAAAGGTTACTCAATTTGGAGTTTATTTCTACATCAGACTGGATATAGCGATCTGAGGTTAATATCTAAACTATGTTTAAATTTGGACATGCATGTAGTCATAGTTTTAATTGCTAATAAGGAGATTTTGGGATTAGGGTTCGGACCTGATTTCATAAAATTTTGAAATCCATGCTTCCGCACTGGTTCCCGAACCCAACATCTTGGGGAGTAGATGTAGGTGCATTGGATAGCACCGAACCACTATACTTCTTTAGTGTTTGTGATTGCTTATCTCTTCAATCCTCTCTTCAAATTGCTTTTATCTTATTGCTTTTATATTTTCGCTGCACACTTATTAAAAGCACATTACACTTACATTCATAGTACCTAGTTTATTTATTGGATTGGTTTACATTCTTGCATTCCATTCAAATAATTTTTAGAGACCCAATTCACCCCCCCTCTTGGGTTTCTTACTGGGCAACAGCATAATGCATCGCATAGTGGTCCAGTCAAAGAGCTACTTTGGTAAGTGTCCCTAACCACATGCAAGCATTGACAGCAGACTCCTCAGGTACAGATCCATTATCACATAAAGGATCTGTTCATACCCCAGGACTATCCTGATCTTTTGATACCAGCTATCAAAGTTGGGACCCATGAGCTTGTTATTGTCTAATATTGACCAAAGTGATAAATCAGTGGCCATTATTTGAAAAGAGAATACAGGATCAATTAGTATATGAATTATTAACCCTAAAGACTAGGACTTTAGTCTAAAGTTCATCTAATTATTTTACACAGATTGGTAGCCTCTACCTCCAATCTAAGGAATTACATTCATTCCTTAGTAGGTACTAGAATCCTATAGACTACACATAAGCCCGACTATGACCAACCCATCTATGTGCATCTAAAGGTAGGTTTTTAACTAATTGTTTCTCCAAACAACTTCTAGTAAATAATTTTTCCCTAGGCATCTCTTTAATAGGCCTATGGGCTTTTCACTGAAAGTCCTAGTTAGGTCCAACCATTAACATGACAAGACTTAATGCTTCAAACTAATGAATAGCAAAGCTCGACTATAGTCAGCCCACTTGACCACCATTAAGAGAGTTGTACTAAGCCATCATATTGTGAATTGTAATTCTAACTACTTAATAAACACTAGGCCTTTGGGCTTTCCAGTGATCACTGAACTCCTTGACTCATTACCATCCACTTAATGAGAGCCTATGACTTAATTATCTCATAACTTCATCATTTTAAGGATCTAATAATTTAGAGAATTTTGACCATTTATGATAAATGGAAAAGAGAAGACATGAACCTGTTAGCCAAGAATCCTTCCATAGAATTTACAAAGTCATAGAAGAGGGTTCAAGATAAACTGGTTCAAGGGCACCTAAATTAGTCAAATTAATCAACCTTAATGGCATGTTTTAACTCAAATCTTTAAGCTATCTTATAAAATCTAATTGACCACATTAACTAGGTAAGATAGAACAATGGGAGGGTTGTGCTATTAACCATTTTTCTTAGACACCAAGTTTGCTAGGTAAGAGGTTGCCCCAAGAACCATGATCAAATTACCAAACTTACCTTAGACACCAATTAGTTCACCAGATTTGATTAGACTAGCCTAACAACTTGGATCCAACTACCGAGCCACTATCAAGTCTAATTAGAAGCATGGACTTGATCAAACTATAACTATTATGAATGATCTAAGAAAGATGGAGATCTAACTCAACACTTGATTAGATTTTGATTTTCTATTCCTAAGTCCATATTCTTCTAATCCTAGGTCTAACCTAGTTAAAGAACCTGACTCTAGCTAAACCATGACCCAAAGGATTATAGAAAATGACTTAAGATCTTTCATCCTCAAAATCTAGATCTTTTAGTCAATAAAACGTGATTCCTAATTAAGTCTATTAACTTATCATATTGAAATATTTAAAATTTTAATTATAAAACAATTTTACAAAAAATTCAACTTTTAAATATTTTGTTCTCTACTGTGAGTGGACACTTCCTGGTGAAGTGTCGACTCACCCATGAGTCGAGTCACCATGAATTGACACTTGATCTTGTGACATCTACTTGCAGAGAACGAATAGAAATCCATTCTTTTAGTCTATACTCTTAAGTTGACACTACAGGGATCCGGTGCAACGCAGCGGAAGGGTAATTTCAAAAATTGAAATCAATATGCACCAAAACCCTAAAATAGGAACTCCTTAATAAGACTAGAATGTATGAAGACAAACATTTATATGTAAATTGAATTAGAATACCAACCTGTAATCGCTAATTCCAATTTATGAAGACTTAAAACTTGAAGATCAACGGGCTATTTGAATTCACCAGGTGTCCAAGTGTCCGCCCTCCGATGGTGATCCACACAGAACAATGATCAAGAACACTATCTTCTTGTCCAATGGTTCCTCCTATTGAGTTCTTCTTCCTAGAACTCAATTCTTCGGATTATGGCTGGAATTCTTCTACACAAGAGGTTGCCTTCCTTTCTTTTATCTCTTCTCCTCCTTCTACTAAGACCTTGACCCTCTAAGACACTCTTGTCTTGAAGATAAGACTTTGTCCTAAGGGGATTTAGGCTTGTCTTAAATTGGAGGAGAAATTAAGACAAGAATGTCTTAATGTAAGAAGGAAAGAACAAAATCAGAACTCCTTCTTTCCTTTACCGTCGGAGACTTTCGCTCTTGTTCTTGTTCAGTAGCAGAGTTTCGACAGAGGTGTACTCTGTAAAGAAAATAGTGCAAGAACAAGAAAAGAGAGAAAGAGTCTTTAGGAGAGGAAGAAGGATTAAAAACATTACCAAGTTCTGATTTTCCTGACCCCTTAAATAGATCTCAGAGAGGCGCCCACACATCTCTTCGTGAAAAACTTCTCATGCCCTTTCTCATTTTCTCACGCCCCATCCTTTCTTCTCACGGCCTTCCGGATAAATCCCACGGCTTTTCTTAAATGAAAAATCGTGATGTTTTTAAAAGAAAGGAGTCGCGACTTTTAATCTCCGAAGAGATGTTATTTCGCGCAACCGGGAAGCAACGAATGCTTTCTGCCTTTCTCAAAAAAAAAAATCAACCCTTGGATTCCAATCCAAGGGGGGACAATTGAAGCGCTAAAAGAGAGAAGGAAAAGCCGCCCCATATAAAACACCGGAGTTTTTTTTTTTTTTTTTTTTTTTTTTTTTTTTTTTTTTTTTTTTTTTTTTTTTACGGAGCGCACCAAGAGTCCATGCGCCATGGACTCTTCCAAATGGCATGCCAAGAGTCCATTAGTGCATGAACTCTTAGCATTTTTGGCATGAAAATGCTAAGGGGCGGGTGGGGGGCTAGCCTAGATACATGGTTAGCCAATAAGGTTAGCCATAATCCCTATAACCTCAATTAGGGTCTAATTAGATCCAAAACCCAAATTGAACCAATCCGGAACCCTAATTCGAATAGAAGCTAGGATTTGCAACACCTGCTAGAGTGTCATCATGCAAAGATGATTTAATTACTAATTTAAACCCTTGATCAATTCTCTTAAGTGTGTGACCCATTGGGTTCCACATCTAGCCAGCAGTGGATTCGAATACAAGTTGACCTAATTTGATTAGAACTCTTTCTAATCGATTTAGGTCAAACCGGGCTTACCCGATTATGATCAATTAGGACTCTTCCTAATAAGTGATCATTCAATTTAATCAACCCACAAGACAAGATTGACGTCTAGCAACGTGTCAAGTTTACCTAGAAGATATGAAAATTCTGGTGAAATACCAAAACTACCCTTCAGTAGAAAGTTACCGTACAATTAAATCCTTTGATCAGCCTACACCCAAATATAATTATGGATATGGATATATGTCAAATCCAATATTATATTTGTTTCTAGCTCAATCTTATATTGATGATTCAATTATCTTGATATTAAAAACCATCTCTAATATCTTTACTTTGATCAAAGATTCCCTGAATCATCATCCGATTTATAACTAGCTGGATGCAATCTCCTCTTACTAAGAGTGATCGATTCCTTGTTGACCTACTCATTACCTTCATATATAATTCACCATTCCCAGTATCAATCCTGTGCATGACTCAGTGTCATGATTAGGATTGAACCAAAGCATGGGTTCATGTACATAAGGTACTTATGGCAGTCTCAGGTCAAAGGATTACTTGTACCACTCCCACTATGAGAATCTTCTATTGACATGTAGCTAAGACTCCATTAGATGTTCTCAAGTTGGATCATATCAGTGAACTCATTCTCTAATGAGCACCCACATCCTAGTATTAGTGTCATACACAAGTGACTGTGAGAGCAGTCACCCTCTCCAGTATACATGGGATGTGCTAGTCTTACCGGAAAAAACTTGATCCCCTACTCAGGGTTCCTTTGACTAGGAATATTTTAGATTAAGGTTTTAAGACTTTAGGTCTCACTGGTATGATCTCATCATAACCCTAAAATCATAGCCCTAATTTATGGGGTTCATCATATAATAATAAACGCAGCGTATGATGAAAAATAATGCCTTTATTAGAATATTGTCAAATACAATGGTTTGGGAGATACAACATAGATTGGCTTGTAGGGCATATCCCTTTCAGACACCTACAAGAGCAAGTGTTGACTCACTAGGTCTAAGTGTTGACACTTCAAGGCTAAGAGTTGACACCTACAAGTAGACAAAAATTAGTCCACATCCATATCTGATCATTATGCCAAACTTTTTAACATAACAATTCATAAATCTAACTTAAAATATTTCTAAACTAATTTATGATATCAGATCATATTAAAAGAGATTAAAATAGTTTTAATCTATGCTCTTTTTATAGTTCTTCTTCATGGGTCATGATACAAGTGGCATCCCTACACACCATAAGATACCCCAACGAATGGAAAGAGAGGGCCTTTAAACCCTACTTTTCTTTTATGACCAGATGGCCTGGTAAATCCACCCAATCCAAGTACTAAACAAATGAGTGATCATTTTAATATTTCATACTTACATACATGATTATTATGACATATGAACCTAGTGCTCAAATACCATTATTGGGAAACCTAAACTATTTCATGCATGCATTTTCAAAATCTTTGGAACTAATAAGCAGTGGAAATAACTACATTAATCTAATTAATCTACACATACATTAGATAATATTCACAAATAGCCTACATACAGGATCATGACATGATAATGATACATATAATAACAAAGTTAAAAATGTAAAATAATAGAAACTGTTGGCGTGGAGTCCCTGAATCGACCGGTCGGAGCCGCTGCGCCGCAGGACTGCTCCCTGGTTCACCTGCAAAACAAGACCCTTGCCGGAGTTGTTCCGGTGGGGGACACTCTGATGCCTAAGTCAGTGACCGGTCCTAGCCACAGAATGGGGAAGGATGTCGTGAGTATGAGAGGAAAAGCTCTTAGAGTCTGTGTGAGTGTATATCAGCGTACCTCCTGAGCTATCCTTCTTACCATTATTTAAAAGAAGACCTCCAACCTGCGGCCTGCTCTTTTTTCGGGGATTATGGGGAGTCAATTTCTCTCGTGATTGGCGATCGTGGATTGTCACTAAGCGATTCCGGCCAGATCGGAGGCGTGACAGCTGGAGTTGCACACCATGATCGTGGCATGAAGAGTGTTGATTTTAACCGTTGGTTACAGTTGCCTTTCTAGACCAGATTATGGTCCAATCTTCGGGTTTTCTCTTGCGTGGGCCGAAGACTTGGTATTTCCCCCGGGCTGGAGATTGTGTCCACGGCAAGGACCGAAGAGCATGTCTTCGGAAGTCGATGAGAAACTTGGTCTTCGGTTAAGACCGAAGATGCTATCCGAAGGACTGGCCTTCAGATGTTGTAGTCCGGTGAGAAGCAGTGAGCTGCCTGCAGTTGATCTGGCCTTTTTCCTGGCCCGAAGTCCATGGTCCGGAGAAAAGGGCTTCGACCAGTTGAGCCGGATTCGGTTCGTAGCTGAACCGGGATATCCCAACAGTTGCCCCCCTACTCTCAATTTTCGAAGCAGAGATTTGCCTCGAGAAGTGAGAGTATTAGTGCTTTATCATTTTCCTCCCAGGAGATAGTGTAGTGGATGATTACGGGATCTCTGATTGGACTGTCCATCATGATCTAGGGATCAGATGGTGGACAGATGTCACTCCCGGGTTGGGGAAGAGGGAAAAAGTGGGCGACCCTGGGGCCGTCTTTCCTTTTCCCATTGCACGATGGTTAAGCCAATCTGTTGGTTGAGATATGGATGGTTGTGGCCGCTTTCCCCCGTCCGTTGGATGATGGGTGCGCCTCATCCTGGCGGTTAGTTGAAGGTGGGTTACCTCCCAGGGTAACCTTGGGTTAAATCAACCCTGGCGGGGCCTCAGAGACCCTGGCTTTTCTTTTGGGGAAGGGCGAAGGTCTGGGCAAGAAAGCTTCTTCAACCTCGTCTCATCCTCCGTCCACCTTGTTCTGGACTACCAGTCTATTTCGCAGGTAGAATCTTCTTTCTGCTCTCTTGCTTCATTCTTTTGTCATTGAAGAAATCGTAGAGAGTCAGGGGAAACAGGTTGGGCCCTCGGGGACCGGTGACATAGTAGGTCCAGAGTCGATTCCCAGCTCAGTTTCTCGGGGTAAGGCGGCCCTTCTCTGGGAATGCTATTGCATTCCCGAGGAGTTCCCCTTCGTTCTCCCCGCACTCGAAGAATGAGTGAACGAACCTCCCCATGGGTGTCTAGCCGTGTACGAAGATCATTTGAAAGCTGGTCTTCGGTTTTCCCTGCACCCCTTCTTCATCAAGATCTTCCGCTTAGTCGGACAGTTGTGGTCAATGGCTGTTTAGTCGATAGTTGATGAAGATGAACTCTGGAACGGATCAGGACTCTGTTTCTGAAGGCCATCTATGGTTGGTCAGGCCAGTGTCACCTTCCTTTTAATATTAAACTTGTCCGTTGGGTGGGCAAGCATCATCTCCCCATCAACCAGTGATTAGGGAGATTTGATTGTGATCTTTGTTGTCCACGTGGCACGTCGATATTTGTACAGTCATGCTTTCTTGCGCCTTGTGAGCTGCCAGGTCTCCTTTTTCCAAAAAGAAGCCATTAATGTTGCCGTCGCACGATGAGGATTTCTCTAGATTCAAAGCGATGGCAGTTGCTATCTTGGGATGGCTTCCAAGCAACCATCTGGTTCTCTAAGCGTCGCCCGAACATGTGGTGCTTTCTGATGCGGCTGGGAAGGACGTGGAGCATGCCTCCCCGCAGTCGGTCATGGGTGCAGGGTCTCTATAAATAGGACCCTGCCTTCTGCTGTCAAGGGCCATCATTTTCATAGACTCCTTCCTTCTATTAGAGATGAGGTTCAGTACTTTTAAACTCTGCCAAGCCATAAAAAAAAGGGCCATTGATCCAAAAAGGAAAAGAAGTCCGTAGTTTTTTGGGCCGGGTGACGATGATAAGGAGCCTCTCGTGGACCGTCTTGAAAAGAGGGTCTGCCTACTGGAGGCCCAACTGAGGGAGGCCCGAGCCCAGGTCGCGGTGGCGGCCGCGGAGGTGGAGGAAGCAAGGAGGGAGGCGGCGAATGCCATCTCAAACTTCGGGCTTCTGCTGCCTTTAAGGATGAAGTCACCGAGGCGGCTCTGGACTCCTTCCACCAGGGGTTCCGGGAACATAGGAGGAAAGCCTTCAAGTTTTACAACTTGAAGGGCCTGGACAACATCAAGCCCTTTGTTCCCTTTTTCGGACATGATTTTGATTCCTACTCCGATGAGGGGTCGGATTCTAGTTCGGACGGGAACCCCGAGGGCCCTTCATCGTCCCTCCAGATCTCTCCCCGCCGGTACGGGAAAAACCCGGTGGGGGGTTATTAAAAATTTCCCACATCTTCCTGGTGCTACTCTCTTTTTTTTTGTCTCTCTTTATGAGAGTTTCTTTTTCTTTTCTTGTTCTCTCTTTATGAGAGTTTTTTTTTCCTTTCTTTTTTTTTTGTAAAAAAATGAAAGGAATGAAGTATCTTTTTGTTACCTCTTCCCATGCATTCTTTGTGATATGTTGCATCATCCTTCATCTGAAATGTAGACTCCGCGGACCATTTTCGGTTTACAGGAAAGAGATGAGGTCGGTTGGACCGTTCTTGTAATGTCTGTTGTCGACAGAAAGGACGACAGTGGTCCTTTTAGGCACGTTTTCAGATTTACCGTAGGGTAGGGTGTTTACACCGTCCCTGTGCACTTCTGTCATGATTAAGGTAGGCTGTTCAGGCCCACCTCGGCGCGTCTTCGGATTTACCGTAGGGTAGGTTACGAAAACCATCCCTGCGCCTTTGATCATATTGGTGGCCTGGTTAGGCCATCCATTGCGCTCGTTGGGCATACCGATAAGGTGAGTGGATCAGACTCTCCTTTGCGTAGTTGATCGATTTTTCAGATCGGGTCACTCAGGCTATTGTCATTCAGTCGATGCAACTAGCTATTCTGAGTTGAGTAGGGTTGAGTAGCTTTGCATAGAAATTTCAGGAACTCATTTGTTGATAGTATTTGCGAAGGTTTTGTACATTCCATGACCGGGATAGGGTCTTCCCCTCTAGTGTCTTGAGTCGGTATGCTCCTGGTCGAATGACCTCTTCAACTTGATATGGACCTTCCTAGTTGGGAGAGAGTTTACCCTGTTCCGTTGGCCTAGATAACTCTGCCCTTCGTAATACAATGTCCCCCGTGCGGAAAGTTTGCTCCTTCACCCTTGAGTTGTAGTACTTGGCGACCTTTTACTGGTACGCCGCCATCCTTATCTGGGCCTGTAGCCTGGTGCTTGATAGCAAGTCCAGATTAATCCTTCTACGATCGAAATTCTCAGGCTCTTCATAGTTGTCAATTCTCAGGGACTGTAGGGAGACTTCAATAGGTAGCACGGCTTCGGTACCGTATGCCAGGTTGAACGGAGATTCGCCGGTTGCCATTCTCGGGGTAGTTCGGTATGCCCAAAGAATGGAGGTCAGTTCTTCGGCCCAAAGCCCTTTGGCGGTGTTCAACCTTATCTTCAGACCATGGAGGATGGTCCGGTTAGTGACTTCGGCTTCTCCGTTGGATTGTGGATGAGAAACGGATGTCAGCCGATGCTGGATCTGGTACCGAGCGCAGAAGTCCTTGAACTTCGGATTGTCGAACTGTCTTCCGTTGTCCATGATGATGACATGTGGGATGCCAAACCTGAATATGATGGAATTTTTTACAAAATTTTCCACCTTGGACTCTGTGATCTGAGCCAGTGGTTCGGCTTCTACCCACTTTCTGAAGTAGTCGATGGCCACTAGGAGAAACTTCCTTTGCCCAAATGCTGGCGAGAATAGGCCAAGAATGTCCATCCCCCACTGGGCAAAAGGCTATGGGGCTGCCAGTTGAGTAGGTGACTCGTAAACTGTCTCTATACATTGGCGTACCTCTGGCACTGGTCGCACTTCCGCACGAAATCAGCCGAGTCCTTCTGGATGGAGGGCCAATAATACCCTTGTCGAATGATCTTGTATGCCGGAGATCTTCCTCCCAAATGATCACCGCATATGCCCTCGTGGACCTCTCTCAGAGCATAATCCGCATTTGTGGGTCCTAGGCATTTTAGCAGTGGCTGAGAGAACTATCTCTTATAGAGGGTTCTGTCTAAGATGATGTACTGAGATGCCATCCAGTGGATCTTCTTGGCCTCTGCCTTATCTTCTGGTAGTTCTCTCTCATTCAGGAACTTGATGATGGGGTCCATCCAGCTTGGCTCAGCGTCGATCTGGCGCACCTCCGCAGCCTCTTCGGCTATGCTTGGAGTTTCAAGATGTTCAACAAAGGTGCGCCCGAGAGATTCCGGTGCTGTGGTTGCTAGTCAAGACAGTGCATCCGCCCGGGAGTTCTCTGACCGTGGAACATGGATGATCTCAAAATGCTCCAGTTGGGAGGATAAAGCTTGTATCTTCTCCAGTTATTGCACCATGGTTGGATCTTTAGCTACATATTCTCCGTTGACTTGATTCATAACCAGCTGAGAATCTGAGAAGGCTCGGAGTTACTGGACTCCCAAATCTTTTGCGATCCAAAGTCCGATGAGCAAGGCTTTGTATTCAGCTTAGTTATTAGAGGCATGGAAGGAGAACCGGAGTGCGTACTCTATGGTATGGCCATCAGGTTCGGCCAACATGAGTCCAGCCCCGCACCCTGTATCATTGGAAGCTCCGTCCACATGAAGCACCCAAACGGACTTCATCTCCTTTGGGTCTTCTTCTTCTACCAAAGATGCTTCGTCTTCGGACTTCCAAGTGCACTCAGCCAAAAAATCGGAGAGCACCTAGGCCTTCATAGCCATTCAGGGTTGGAAGATCGAAGAACGGCCTTGAGAGGTTGATCGATAAGCACCATAATAGAGTGGGCTTGGAAATATAGCCATAGTCGCTTTGCCGCAATCACCAAAGAGTAGATCAGCTTCTGCATCCTTGCATACCGCATTTCGGCATCATGCAGGACCTTGCTGATACAGTAGATCGGCTTATGAGATCCGTCTTCCTCTTTCCGGACAATAACCGAACTGACTACCTCATCTGAAGCAGAGAGGTATAGGTAGAGGACCTCGCCTTCTTGTGGCTTAGAGAGTAATGGCGGGGTCTCCAAGTACTTCTTCAGCTCCTCAAAGGCAGTGTGACAGTCTTCAGACCATTCAAAGCCCTTTGACTGCCGGAGTACCTTGAAGAACAAAAGACATTTCTCGGCTGACCGAGAGATAAATATACTTAGGAAGGCAATTCTCCCGGTCAATTACTGGACTTCCTTTTTACGAGAGGGATGTCTCATGTCTTTCAAGGCTTGAATCTTCTCAGGGTTCGCCTCAATCCCTCGTTTGGTGACAAGCCCAAGAATTTACCCGAAGTGACCCCAAAGGCACACTTTGTCAGGTTTAGCTTCATATGGTAGCGCCGGAGAGCACTGAATGACTCTTCCAAGTTATGGATGTGGTCTTTCCAGAGGAGGCTCTTGATGATCATGTCATCAACATAGGCCTCCATATTTCTCCCCAGTTGCTTTTCGAACACCTTATTGATCAGCCTTTGAAACGTTGCTCCGGCGTTCTTGAGGCCGAATGGCATCATCTTGTAGTAGTAGAGACCTTTATCTATGATAAAAGCCATCTTCTCCTCGTCTTGCGGATCCATTCTAATTTGGTTGTAGCTGGAGAAAGCATCCATGAAACATAGCAACTGGTGGCCGGCGGTAGCATCGACTAGCTGATCAATCTTCGGGAGAGGGATGCTATCTTTTTGGCAAGCCTTATTGAGGTCTATATAGTCGATGCAGATCCTTCACTTGCCACTAGCTTTCTTTACCATTACCACGTTGGCCAACCACTCAGGATAGTGGGCCTCTCAGATGAACCCTGCTTTAAGGAGCTTGCCAACTTCTTCGTCCATAGCTTGCTGTCTTTCGAGAGCGAAGCTCCTTTTCTTCTATCGTACCAGCTTGTTGAAAGGATTATGCCCTAAAGACCAATCAAAATGTTGTATTTCGATGGGATTTTCTTTTGTATCCCAAACCAGTGTATTGATATTATCAATTAATAAAGGCATTTTATTTTTATCATACGCTGTCTTATTAATTTTATTAAGATATGATGAACCCCATAGATTAGGGCTATGGTTCTAGGGTTATGATGAGATCATACCAGTGAGACCTAAAGCCTTAAAACCCTAATCTAGAATATTCCTGGTCGATGGAATATTGAGTAGGGGATCAATGTTTCCGGTAAGACCAGCACATCCTATGTATGCTTGATGAAGAGGGTGACTGATCTCATAGTCACTTGTGTTTGACACTAATACTAGGATGTGGGTGCTCATTAGAGAATGAGTTTACTGAATGGATCCAGCTTGAGAACATCTAATGGAACCTTATCTGTTTGTCAATAGATAGTTCTCATAGTGGGAGTAGTGCATGTGGTCCTTTGACCTGAGACTGTCATGGTATATTGTATGCATGAATCCATACTTTGGTTCACACTCAATCATGACATTGAGTCATGCATGGGGTGATACTGGGTATGGTGGATTTCATATGGAGGTTATGAGTATGTCAAAAAGGAATCGATCAACCCTAGTAAGAGGGAAGCGCATCTAGATGAATTCAATCAAATGAAGATTCGGGAAATCTTTAATCAAAGTATGAACATTAGAAATAGTTTCTAATGGTTCATTAATGAATCATCATTATCAGATTGAGCAAGGAATAAATATAAAATTGGATTTGACAAGTATCCATATCCATAGTCATATTCAGGGTGCAAGTAGATCGAAGGACTGAATTGCCCGGTAACTCACCACTGAAGGGTATTTTGGTAAATCAACCAAAATTCCTCATCTTTCGGGTAGGCATGACAAGTTGCTAGACGTCAATCTTGTCTTGTAGGTCTTCATGAACCAATTGATTGGGTTTCATGAGTCAATTAGATATATGATTCGAATTGGACAATTAGGTGAGCCAATTTGACCTAATTAGGTCAATCAGGTTCGATCGGATCAAATCAGCTCAAACCTAAACCTACTGCTGGCTAGATGTGGAACCCAATGGGTCACACAGAATAGAGACTTAGCCAAGGAAGTCATTCATGATTTAATTAGGGTCATAGGATCCTAATTGGTTAGCCGGATTACATAATAGCATATGTAGGCTAACCAAATTCCTAACCCAATTGGATTGGGTCCGGTTGCTTGCTAATTGGGCTAACCTAATTATGGAAAACCTGAATTAGGTTGAGTCCTAAGTGGGGCTAGCCTAATCAGAGATAAATCTGATTTTAATTTGGATTTAAGGGCATTTTAGGTGCCATACATGAAGAGTCCCAATGGCATGGGACTCCTGGTACCTAAATGATACCTTAACTTCAAAAAGGCACAGAATGAGCTATATATCTCTGATTTGAATATAACTTATATGGTCAGAAAGGAAATTTTATGCTCTTTCCAATGACACCCATATTGCTTATGTTTTGACTGGTCAACATTCTTTGAAAGTTGCATGGAAGAAGGATGGCGCGCGTGGTGCATGAAGAGTCGCAACTCTTCATGTAGCGCGCGGTTCTGATGGAGAGTCCTTTTGCTATTAGGACTCTTCATAATCTCCGATGTTTGGAGATTGAAGAGGCGCCTCTTGGGTTCCTAGGGACAGATAATTGAAATGTGACAAGTGAGAATTCGTCCAGATAAAAGAAGGGATGTGAATAAGGCCTTCAGTGCATGAATGGGCTTATTAGATATGATTTTTCAAGCCAGATAACTTCTCTTCGGTCTTGAAAAATCATATCTGATAAGTTGATGGGAGGACATATCACACACCCCTCTTGTATCTATAAATAGGGTACGGTGAAATGAGTCTGATAATGAAGAATTCCACCGAAGCACTATTCTGAGTGTCTCTCTCTCTCTCCTTTCTTTAAGACAAGACTTGTCTTGTTAAGACAAGGTCTTTTCTGCAAAGACAAGGCTTTGTTTTAGGACATAAGCCTAAGGGGTCCTAGAGGAGGATTGTCCTAAAACCAAGAGTGGTTTAGGAGAGTGTCTTTAGTGCCCTACAATAGGACAGGGTGTCCTATAGTGGTCAATAGACCAAAGGCTGCCGAAAAGAGTTCCACTTCTCTAAGCAACTTGAAGGAGTTCTTCCTTGGTCCAAATTTCGTGTGGATCACCGTTGGAGGCCGAACGTTTGGGCGCCTGGTGGAGAAGAAGGCTGAATCAGGGTTTTCTTCATCGGATTGGATACTAGCGGTTCAGGTTGGTGCCTAAATTTTAGTTTATATTATATATGCATGTTTGTATGTTTTAATTCCTAGTAAGGAAGTCTTGGGTTAAGGGTTTGGTAGTGGTTTCATAATAAATTTTTGAAATCCACACTTTCGCCCTAGTCACCAAAACCCTTACAGTGGTACCAGAGCCACCTTATTAGGGCTAAATCATACAAAATTTGAGGTTGCCCATTTTGGTAGGACTCTACAAAATTGAAGTTGACCCATTTTTGTAGGACTCTTGAGGTTGCCCATTTTTGTAAGACTCTATAAAATTTAAAGTTGCCCAATTTTGTAGGACTCTTGAGGTTGCCCATTTTGGTAGGACTACAAAACTTGAAGTTGCCCAATTTTGTAGGACTCTTGAGGTTGCCCATTTTTGTAGGACTCTATAAAATTTGAAGTTTCCCAATTTTGTAGGACTCTACAAAAGTTTAAAGTTACATATGATTGATATGTTTATGCATATATGTATGTCACTGGTTAAGGTTTTCACTTAAACCTTAACCGATATAAAGATATGTTTAGCTTTCTAGTCATCATACTGAAATAAGGTTGTCCTGGCATAATGGTGGATCCATTATGTGGTAGATGGTTGTCCTAGTATGATGACACACTTGGCACATTATAAAATAATATATGATTCATGGTTGATGAATGGTAATATTAGAATGTGCTTCTGTTTGAATTGCCCTCTATTAAAATTATATTAAGTTGTAGTGTCATATACCAAAAGCAAAATAATCAAGATGATTAGTTGATCATTCGGTGTCTAGGAAAAGTGGTTCATGATCGGTAAAGAGGACGTGGTTTTTAATTGGTTCCGTTGACTGACCTGGCCAATTTTTATTGGTGTCTAGGAAAGCAACAGGGGGACTCCCACTACTCTCCCACTTACCTGGCCGATAAGATTAACTTAATTCTTGATTGATATTCTTAGTGTAATATTCACTACATTAGGCCTTCCTTCATGCTAAGTCATTATTATGTTATGATCCGTATTAGGTTTGTTGTGTACACACAAGGCCTATTATGGTAACTAACACAATTTTGGCCTGGTGCATTTGATGCTTATGGCATGATTTAATATAATACTTTGTTGTGAACACACAAGGGTATTATTATTACAATCATGACTATAAAGGAATGAAGGGTCTTACTTAACTAAAAATATTATAGTTTGTTATGCACACACAAGGCTATTAATATTTTAGAGGCCAGGTTTTGTTGAGAATTGTACGAGATACAATTGGAAAGAGTTTTCCTACCTTTAAACTTATAAAAGATTTGTTGCATACACACAAGGTCTTTTATAAGGAATTAGGATCTGAACCCCACTAAGAAAACCAATTAGGATTTCTCGATCATCATATAAAGGGTTATGATACTTGATAAAATAGTGGGAGACATAATTAAGTTAAAGTCCTAATTTAATTATGTTTTGTCAACATTGGTTGTTTGCTTATGTTATATTCTTTGTTAATGTAGATTAAATGGCCTCTTCACTCTCACTCCGTAGTATACTTGATGCCAATAAATTGACTGGATCGAACTATGTTGACTGGTTGAAAAACCTAAAGATAGTACTCAGCCAGAAAAAACTTTCTTACATTCTTGATACCTCTACCTTGGAACCTTTAGGGGAAGATGGCTCGCTAGAAGAAAAGACCACATACAAGATATGGCAAAATGACTCACTATCAAATGTATCATGCTTGCCTCTATGACCAATGAGTTGCAGAGGCAACATGATAGCATGGACACTAACTCCATACTGCTCAATCTAAAAGAGCTATATGGAGAACATAGTCGAACTGCTAGATATGAGATATCTAAGCAGTTGTTCCATGCGAGAATGATAGAAGGTACATCTGTACAAGACCACGTACTGATGGTTATTGACCTGATCACTCGATTAGGTCAATTGGATTTTGTTATGGATGGGGAGTTGAATCAGGATTTGATCTTGCAGTCACTCCCGGAGTCATTTTCACAGTTTGTTCTTAATTATCATATGAACAAACTTAACACTTCCTTGCCTGAGCTTTTAAACATATTAAAAACAGTAGAGAGCTATTTAAAGAAAAATAAGGCTCCACTTCTTCTTGTCGATGGGATCAACAAGAAGAAGTTAGGTAGAAAGGGTTCCAATAGGAGATTGAACCCAAAAAGGGGCATCAAGAAGAAGAAAGGAAAGAAGGCCTCCAGACAGATGACCTGCTTTCATTGTGGCAAGACGGGTCATTGAAAAAGGAACTGCAAGGCTTACCTTGCACGTGTGAAGCTTGGTGCATCGGATGCACCAAAAGGTATGAATGAAGTTAATACTATTTTGTCATTGGATTCTTCCATTTCAAATACTTGGATATTGGATACCGCCTGTGGTCATAATATCTGCAAATCATTGCAGGGGCTGCAGAGGCTTAGAGTATTGAAGGAAGGAGACTTCGAGCCCTACGGTGCTGGAGGAGAGTCCATCCAAGCAGAGGCCGTAGGGACTTATATCTTGAAGTTACCTTCGGGAAAGATTTTAGAGCTGAGAGATTGTTACTATATGCCTAAGGTTATTACAAATATCATATCTGTACCCTTGTTACTTAGACAAGGTTATACTATAAATGTGATGAGCAATGGTTGCTCAATCAGCTTTTCTAATGAAATTATATGTTGTGGCATATTTTGCAATGGTCTTTTAACTCTATCCACTAATGACAATATACTTCATGTAAGTAACAAATGAAAAAGAGATGATGTAAACAATACTCTGGCACTGTCGGCTTGGACATATTAGTGAGACTAGGATTAGCAAGTTATACAAGGAAAATTTCCTTAATCCTTATGATTATGAATCATTAGCAACTTGTGAATCATGTCTCATGGGTAAAATGGCCAAGACTCCATTTAGTGGACATAGAGAAAGGATAACTGAGTTATTAGGACTCATACATACAGATGTATATGGGCCTATGACAACTCAGGCCAAGGGAGGATACTCTTATTTCATCACGTTTACTGATGAATCTTCAAGGTACAGATTTGTGTATCTTATGAAACATAAGTCCAAAGCCTTTGATAAATTTTTAGAGTATCAAAGTATGGTAGAGAAACAAACGGGGAAAAGTATTACAATCCTTCGATCAGATCGAGGAGGTGAATGCTTATCCACCGAGTTTCTCGATCACCTTAAAGAAAAGGGGATTATCTCTGAATGGACCCCTCCTTATGCACCACAATTAAATGGTGTTGCTGAAAGGAGGAATCATACCTTAATAGATATGGTACGGTCCATGATGTGCTTCATAGAGTTACCTGTTTCCTAACCCAATTGGATTGGGTCCGGTTGCTTGCTAATTGGGCTAACCTAATTATGGAAAACCTAAATTAGGTTGAGTCCTAAGTGGGGCTATCCTAATCAGAGCTAAATCTGATTTTAATTTGGATTTAAGGGCATTTTAGGTGCCATACATGAAGAGTCCCAATGGCATAGGACTCTTGGTACCTAAATGATACCTTAACTTCAAAAGGGCATAGAATGAGCTATAGATCTCCGATTTGAATATAATTTATTTGGTCAGAAAGAAAATTTTATGCTCTTTCCAATGATACCCATATTGCCTATGTTTTGACTGGTCAATATTCTTTGAAATTTGCATGGAAGAAGGATGGCGCGCGCGGTGCATGAAGAGTCGCAACTCTTCATGTGGCACGCGGTTCTAATGGAGAGTCCTTCTGCTATCAGGACTCTTCATAATCTTCGATGTTTGGAGATTGAAGAGGAACCTCTTGGCTTCCTAGGGACCGGTAATTGACTTGTGGAAAGTGAGAATGCATCAAGATAAAAGAAGGGATGTGAATAAGGCCTTCGGTGCATGAATGGGCTTATTAGATATGATTTTTCAAGCCAGATAACTTCTCTTCAGTCTTGAAAAATCATATCTGATAAGTTGATGGGAGGACATATCACACGCCCCTCTTTTATCTATAAATAAGGGATGGTGAAATGAGTCTGATAAGAAAGAATTCCACCGAAGTACTATTCTGAGTGTCTCTCTCTCCCTCCTTTCTTTAAGACAAGACTTGTCTTGTTAAGACAAGGTCTTTTCTACTAAGACAAGGCTTTGTTTTAGGACATAAGCCTAAGGGGTCCTAGAGGAGGGTTGTCATAAAACCAAGAGTAGTTTAGGAGAGTGTCTTTAGTGCCTTATAGTTGGACAGGGAGTCCTACAGTGGTCAATAGACCAAAGGCTGTCGAAAGAGTTTCACTTATCCAAGCAACTTGAAGAAGGAGTTCTTCCTTGGTCTGAGTTTCGTGTGGATCACCATTGGAGGGTGAACGTTTGGGCGCCTGGTGGAGAAGAGGGCTGAATCGGGGTTTTCTTCATCGAATTGGATACTAGCGGTTCAGGTTGGTCCCTAAACTCTAGTTTATATTATATATGCATGTTTGTATGTTTTAATTCCTAGTAAGGAGGTCTTAGGTTAAGGGTTTGGTAGTGGTTTCATAATAAATTTTTGAAATCCACGCTTCCGCCCTGGTCACCAAAATCCTAATAATGGTATCAGAGCCACCTTATTAGGGCTAAATCATACAAAATTTGAAGTTGCCTAATTTTGTAGGACTCTTGAGGTTGCCCATTTTGGTAGGACTCTACAAAATTTAAAGTTGCCCAATTTTGTAGGACTCTTGAGGTTGCCAATTTTTGTAGGATTCTACAAAATTTGAAGTTGTCCAATTTTATAGAACTCTACAAAAGTTTAAAGTTACATATGATTGATATGTTTATGTATATATGTATGTCACTGGTTAGGATTTTCACTTAAACCTTAACCGATATAGAGATATGTTTAGCTTTCTAGTCATCATACTGAAATAAGGTTGCCCTGGCATAATGGTGGATCCATTATGTGGTAGATGGTTGTCCTAGTATGATGACACACTTGGTACATTATAAAATGATATATGATGCATGGTTGATGAATGGTAATATTAGAATGTGCTTCTATTTGAATTGCCCCCTATTAAAATTATATTAAGTTATAGTGTCATATACCAAAAGAAAAATAATCAAGATGATTAGTTGATCATTCGGTGTCTAGGAAAAGTGGTTCATGATCGGTAAAGAGGACGTGGTTTTTAATTGGTTCCGTTGACTGACATGGCCAATTTTTATTGGTGTCTAGGAAAGCAACGGGGGAACTCCTACTACTCTCCCACTTACTTGGCCGATAAGATTTACTTAATTCTTGATTGATATGCTTAGTGTAATATTCACTACATTAGGCCTTCCTTCATGCTAGGTCATTATTATGTTATGATCTGTATTAGGCTTGTTGTGTACACACACAAGGCCTATTATGGTAACTAATACAATTTTGGCCTAGTGCATTTGATGCTTATGGCATGATTTAATATAATACTTTGCTGTGAACATACAAGGGTATTATTATTACAATCATGACTATAAAGGAATGAAGGGTCTTACTTAACTAAAAATATTATAGTTTGTTGTGCATACACAAGGCTATTAATATTTTAGAGGCCAGGTTTTGTTGAGAATTGTATGAGATACAATTGGAAAGAGTTTTCCTACCTTTGAACTTATAAAAGATTTGTTGTGTATACACAAGGTCTTTTATAAGGAATTAGGATCTCAACCCCACTAAGAAAACCAATTAGGGTTTCTCGATCATCATATAGAGGGTTATGATGCTTGATAAAATAGTGAGAGACATAATTAAGTTAAAGTTCTAATTTAATTATGTTTTGTCAACATTGGTTGTTTGCTTATGTTATGTTATTTGTTAATGTAGATTAAATGGCCTCTTCACTCTCACTCCGTAGTATACTTGATGCCAATAAATTGACTAGACCGAACTATGTTGACTGGTTGAGAAACCTAAAGATAGTACTCAGCCAGGAAAAACTTTCTTACATTCTTGATACCCCTATTTTGGAACCTTTAGGGGAAGATGCCTCGCAAGAGGAAAATACCACATACAAGATGTGGCAAAATGACTCACTCATTGTCAAATTTATCATGCTTGCCTCTATGATCAATGAGTTACAGAGGCAACATGATAGCATGGACACTAACTCCATACTACTCAATCTAAAAGAGCTATATGGAGAACATAGTCAAACTGCTAGATATGAGATATCTAAGCATTTGTTCCATGCGAGAATGATAGAAGGTACATCCGTACAAGACCACATACTGATGGTTATTGACCTGATCACTCGATTAGGTCAATTGGATTTTGTTATGGATGGGGAGTTGAATCAGGATTTGATCCTGCAGTCACTCCCGGAGTCATTTTCATAGTTTGTTCTTAATTATCATATGAACAAACTTAACACTTCCTTGCCTGAGCTATTAAACATGTTAAAAATAGCAGAGAGCCATTTAAAGAAAAATAAGACTCCACTTCTTCTTGTGGATGGGATCAACAAGAAGAAGTCAGGTAGAAAAGGTTCCAAGAGGAGATTGAACCCAAAAAGGGGCATCAAGAAGAAGAAAGGAAAGAAGGCCTCCGGATAGATGACCTGCTTTCACTGTGGAAGTCGGGTCATTGGAAGAGGAACTGCAAGGCTTACCTTGCAGGTGTGAAGCCTGGTGCATCGGATTCACCAAAAGGTATTAAAGAAGTTCATACTATTTTGTCATTGGATTCTTCCATTTCAAATACTTGGGTATTGGATATCGCCTGTGGTCATAATATCTGCAAATCATTGTAGGGGTTGTAGAGGCTTAGAGTATTGAAGGAAGGAGACTTGGAGCTCTATGGTGCTGGAGGAGAGTCCATCCAAGCAAAGGCCATAGGGACATATATCTTGAAGTTACCTTCGGGGAAGATTTTAGAGCTGAGAGATTATTACTATATGCCTAAGGTTATTAGAAATATCATATCTGTAACCTTGTTACTTAGACAAGGTTATACTATGAATGTGATGAGCAATGATTGCTCAATCAGCTTTTCTAATGAAATTATATGTTGTGGCATATTTTGCAATGGTCTTTTAACTCTATCCACTAATGATAATATACTTCATGTAAGTAACAAACGAAAGAGAGATGATGTAAACAATACTCTGGCACTGTCGGCTTGGACATATTAGTGAGACTAGTATTAGCAAGTTATACAAGGAAAATTTCCTTAATCCTTATGATTATGAATCATTAGCAACTTGTGAATCATGTCTCATGGGTAAAATGGCCAAGACTCTATTTAGTGGACAGAGAGAGGACAACTGAGTTATTAGGACTCATACATACAGATGTATATGGGCCTATGACAACTCAGGCCAAGGGAGGATACTCTTATTTCATCACGTTTACTGATGATTTTTCAAGGTACAGATTTGTGTATCTTATGAAACATAGGTCCAAAGCCTTTGATAAATTTTTAGAGTATCAAAGTATGGTAGAGAAACAAACGAGGAAAAGTATTACAATCCTTCGATCAGATCGAGGAGGTGAATACTTATCCATCGAGTTTCTCGATCACCTTAAAGAAAAGGGGATTATCTCTGAATGGACCCCTCCTTATGCACCACAATTAAATGGTGTTGCTGAAAGGAGGAATCGTACCTTAATAGATATGGTACGGTCCATGATGTGCTTCATAGAGTTACCTGTTTCCTTCTGGGGATATGTCTTGGAAACCGTGGCTAATATCTTAAATAGAGTACCATCTAAATCTGTCTCTAGCATTCCATATGAGATATGGAGGGGTAAGAAACCCAATCTTAAGTATCTTAAGATATGGGGATGTCCAGCCTATGTCAAAAAAAATTTTGGACATAAGCTGGATGCTATAGCAGATAAGTATCTATTTGTAGGATATCCTAAAGATAGTATAGGATATCTGTTCTACCACCCTACAGAATAAATAGTTTTTGTCAGTAGGCATGCCACTTTTCTGGAGAAAGAGTTCATCCTACAAAAGGGCAGTGGAAGAAATATTGAACTTGAAGAAGTTCAACAAATAGATACATCTCAACCAAATGATAATATAGTTAGTATAGAACCAGAACACACTACTCCTATCCATAGGTCTGATAGCGTGCGTCATGCACCTGAGAGGTATGGGTTCATTATTGAAAATAATGAAGCCTGGATCACTGAAAATGATGAGCCTCTAACCTATATGGATGCTGTCATGAGTAGGGACTTAGATAGATGGCTGGAAGCCATGAGATCTGAAATGGACTCCATTTATGTCAACCAAGTGTGGACTTTGGTTGATGCACCAGAGGGTGTTAACCCTATTGGATGCAAATGGGTCATTAAGAAAAAGATTGGGGTAGATGACCAAGTCGAAACTTATAAAGCCAGATTAGTGGCTAAGGGTTTCAAACAAAAACAGGGAATAGATTATGATGAAACATTTTCTCATGTTGCCATGCTCAAATCTATTTGGATCATGCTTGCTATAGCAGCATATTATGATTATGAAATCTGGCAGATGGATGTGAAAACCGCATTCCTTAATGGTTTCCTTGAGGAAGAGGTCTATATGTCATAGCCAGAAGGTTTTGTCTTGGAGACTAAACCTAATCAGATATGTAGGCTGAAGAAATCCATTTATGGATTAAAGCAAGCATCCAGGAGTTGGAACATCCGATTTGATAAGACAGTCCAAGAGTTTGACTTTATCAAAAATGAGGATGAACCTTGTGTGTACAAGAAGACTAGTGGGAGTGCCATAATTTTCTTGGTTCTGTATGTGGATGACATACTTCTCACTGGGAAAGATATCCCAATGTTACAATCAGTCAAGGTATGGTAATCTAAACAGTTTTCCATGAAAGACTTGGGAGAAGCATCCTATATACTGGGTATCAAGATCTATAGAGATAGATCTAGAAGGATGCTAGGCTTATCCCAGTCTAGGTACATTGACCAAGTTCTAAAGAGATTTAGCATGGAGGGAAGTAAAAGAGGTTACTTGCCCATTGATCATGGCATACATCTTTCTAAGAAGATGTCTCTTAATTGGTTAGCCTGATTACATACTAGCATATATAGGCAAACCAAATTCCTAACCCAATTGGATTGGGTCCGGTTGCTTGCTAATTGGGCTAACCTAATTATGGAAAACCTAAATTAGGTTGAGTCCTAAGTGGGTATAGCCTAATCAGAGCTAAATCTGATTTTAATTTGGATTTAAGGGCATTTTAGGCGCCATACATGAAGAGTCCCGATGGTATGGGACTCTTGGTACCTAAATGATACCTTAACTTCAAAAGGGCACAGAATGAGCTATAGATCTCTGATTTAAATATAATTTATATGGTTAGAAAGGAAATTTTATGCTCTTTCCAATGACACCCATATTGCCTATGTTTTGACTGGTCAACATTCTTTGAAATTTGTGTGGAAGAAGGATGGCGCGCGCGGTGCATGAAGAGTCGTAACTCTTCATGTAGCCCGCGGTTCTGATGGAGAGTCCTTCTGCTATCAGGACTCTTCATAATCTCCGATGTTTGGAGATTGAAGAGGCACCTCTTGGCTTCCTAGGGACTGGTAATTGACATGTGGCAAGTGAGAATTCGTCCAGATAAAAGAAGGGATGTGAATAAGGCCTTCGGTGCATGAATGGGCTTATTAGATATGATTTTTCAAGCCAGATAACTTCTTTTCAATATTGAAAAATCATATTTGATAAGTTGATGGGAGGACATATCACACACCCCTCTTGTATCTATAAATAGGGTGCGGTGAAATGAGTCTGATAATGAAGAATTCCATTGAAGCACTATTCTGAGTGTCTCTCTCTCCCTCCTTTCTTTAAGACAAGACTTGTTTTGTTAAGACAAGGTCTTTTCTACTATGACAAGGCTTTGTTTTAGGACATAAGCCTAAGGGGTCCTAGAAGAGGTTTGTCCTAAAACCAAGAGTGGTTTAGGAGAGTGTCTTTAGTGCCCTACAGTAGGACAGGGTGTCCTATAGTGGTCAATAGACCAAAGGCTGCCGAAAGAGTTCCACTTCTCCAAGCAACTTGAAGGAGTTCTTTCTTGGTCCGAGTTTCGTGTATATCACCGTTGGAGGGAGAACGTTCGGGCGCCTGGTGGAGAAGAAGGCTGAATCAGGGTTTTCTTCATCGAATTGGATACTAGCGGTTCAGGTTGGTGCCTAAACTCTATTTTATATTATATATGCATGTTTGCATGTTTTAATTCCTAGTAAGAAGGTCTTGGGTTAAGGGTTTGGTAGTGGTTTCATAATAAATTCTTGAAATCTATGCTTTTGCCCTGGTCCCCAAAACCCTTACACTTGTATCCAAGGATAACTTCCAGTCGATGAGTGATTACTTCGTCAGGAATCCCTGGCATATCCGAAGCTGACCAGATGAAGACGTCAACGTTGTCTCTAAGGAAATGGATCAGCTCCATTCTGGTTTCCTCATCAAGGGTGCTCCCGATCTGCACAACTCTGGAGGGATCTTCCTCTATCAAAGGTACTAGGACGTTCCTCTCCATGGGCTCACCAAGATTTGTGGTTGCATCCCTTGGATCCAGTTGATCCGGAGTTGTCGAGTCCTTGAAATGCCTGTCTTCAATCATCAAACACTGTAGTGCTGTCCTCTGGTTCCCTCTAACTTCTCTGACACCGTTCCTGGTGGGGAAGCGCACCAAGAGGTAGTAAGAGGAGATCACGGTGCGAAACTTATTCAAGGCAGGCCATCCCAGAATAATGTTGTATGCTGAGGGAATCCGGACCATCGTGAAGTTGATCGATAGTGTCTTTTGTCGAGGTTCAGTGCCAAAGTTTATAGGCAACACTATTTCTCCCTTAATATAAACTTGGTTGCCCCCAAAATCGAAGAGCTGTATGGAAGATCTTTGCAGTTGATGTCTAGGCAAACACATTTTAGAGAATGCATCGTACATCAAGACATCAGTCGAACTTCCATTATCAACAAGGATTCGTTGTACATCATAATTGGCCACTATGGTCGAGATTAAAGGGGATCATCATGTGGGAGCCGAACTCCCGCAAGGTCGTCGTCAGAGAAGAGGATAAAGTTGTTGTCTTTAAGTCATTTTGGAGCGTCGTCCTCATCCCTTCTCCAGTTGGTGGGTCGGTGTATCATCCCTACACCTCCATTGGTAGGCTTTTGATTTGGCAATTCGGCCTCTTCGGGAGGTGGTTGGGGAACAATTGCTTTCGACTGGGGGCCTTGGCAACCGATGTACCGTCCCAAGTACCCTCTCTTAATGAGATCCTCAATTGCATCCTTCAGTTGGTGCACTCTTCTGTGTTGTGGCCGTGGTCCCGATGGAATCGGCAGTATTTATTCCTATTCCTTACGGAAGAGGAGGCCTTCATGGGATAGGGCTGTTGGAGATAGTTCTCCTTCTCTATCTCCATGAGGATCTTCTCTCGAGGGAGATTGAGGGGGGTGTAGGAGTCAAATCTTCCTCCTGAAGCTCTGGGCCTGGGAGGACTTCTTCGATGATCTGTATATTTGCCACCATTGTTATTGGAAGTTTGGGGACCTTGTCCCCTGTTATTCTTCTTTTTTGAAGGGGGTTTTCCTTCAATCAGTCGTCGATTTGCCACCTGCTCCTCGGCATTGGCATATTTCTAAGCCCTTAACAGGAGCTCAGCATAGCTTTTAGGAAACTTCTTATCCAGGGAAAAGGTAAGCCTGGAGGTACGAAGCCCCTTCTTCAGTGCTGACATGGCCACGTGCTCGTTGAGATCGGGGATCTCAAGCGTGGCCACATTAAACCTGGAGATGTAATCTCGGAGGTTTTCTCCTTCATTTTGGTGAAGGAGGAACAGTGTGTCCATATTCCTTGGAGTCTTGCTGCAGGTCCTAAAATGCAAGACAAATAATTTTTCTAACTCGAAAAAAGAATCGATGGTACCTGGACGCAGGCTCGAGTACCACATCCGAGCGGACTTCTTCAAGGTAGTCGGGAATGCTAAGTAGTACATCGCGTTCGAAGCTCCTTAGATCATCATATGGACCTTGAAACTGCCCAAATAGTCAAGGGGGTCGGAGGTGCCATCGTAGGATTCCATCTAGGGAACCCTGAAATGCCGAGGAATGACTCGGCCATGATACGATCGGTGTATGGTGGGCGTAGGTCGCCCACAATCAAGTCATCGGGATCCTTCATATCCCGCATTCTCTATTCTCGTGCCTTCACCATCTCTGATTCGATGGCTCTGAATCTCCCGTCATAATTGGGAGTCTGCTTCGGCGCTCTCTCCACAGAAGTGGAGTCTCCGGAGGAGGGTGAGGGAGTTTGCCTAGGCCTTTTCCTTTTTTGCGAGGAATTGGTGGACCTGTGCAATCTCGAAGTTCGGCCTTCGAGAGAGGGCCGAGAATGGGGGAAGGGATCGTAGAATCCTCCCGTGGGGCTCTCTTTCTTGGGGACAGAAAGCTATGTCTGGAGGTGACCGGCGGGTTTCCCACCAGAAAGGCTCTGTTCTGGAAGTCTTGAACCATGGCCGTGAGATTGGTGACCTGGTTCACAAGAGCTTCGAACTGCTGCAGTCCCACAACAACTATGGGAGGTGGGACATCGTTCTCCTCCGGGGTGCACCCCCCTGGGATGGAGCACGACTTTAGCTTGTAGAAGCGATTTGAGTCCTTCCTCTCGCCATCAAGGATTTTTTACTTTCCCTTGTCTAAGAGGGAGCTTAGAGAGTGCTTGCGCCCCCTTCCTAGCACGCCAATCTATTGGCATGGAGTCCCTAAATCGACCGGTCGGAGCTGCTGCACCGCAGGACCACTCCTTGGTTCACCTGCAAAATAGGTCCCTTACCGGAGTTGTTCCAGTGGGGGACACTCCGATGCCTAAGTCAGTGGCAGATCCCAGCCACAGAATGGGGAAGGATGTCATGAGTATAAGAGGAAAAGCTCTAAGAGTCTATGTAAGTGTATATCAGCGTACCTCCCGAGCTATCCTTCTTACCATTATTTAAAAGAAAGCCTCCGTCCTGTGCCTGCTCTTTTTCCGGTAATGATGGGGAGTCAATTTCTCCCATGATTGGCGATCGTGGGTTGTCATTGAGCGGTTCCGGCCAGATCGGAGGCGTGACAGCTGGAGTTGCACGCCATGATCGTGGCATGAAGAGTGTCGATTGTAACCATTGGTTATAGTGCCTTTCTGGACTAGATTATGGTCCAATCTTCGGGTTTCTCCTTGCATGGGCCGAAGACTTGGTATTTCCCCTGGGGCCGGAGATTGTGTCCACAGCAAGGACCAAAAGCATGTCTTCGGAAGTCGATGAGAAACTTGGTCTTCGGTTAAGGCCGAAGATGCTATCCGAAGGACTGGCCTTTGAATGTTGTAGTCCGGTGAGAAGCAGTGAGCTGCCTGCAGTTGATCTGGCCTTTTTCCTGGCCCGAAGTCCGTGGTCCGGAGAAAAGGGCTTTGACTAGTTGAGCCGGAGTTCGGTTCGTAGCTGAACCGGGATATCCCAACATAAACCATCTTGCATAGATCATAACTATGCAATACTTTACCTTTGCAATGGGTCGGTAGTCACCACAACAGAAAGGTTCTAAAATGAAGACTTTGTGATCCACACAGAATATCTGGCCTATACAGGTGATCCATATAGGATCTCTATCTTGACCAGTCCCCTTGAAGTACTAGCTCCTTTGCAACATCGATGGTAGATTACCTTCTTCTTTAAACACCAGAATGCTCCAAGTCAAAGAAGTAACCTTGGAGGCGAGGATTTTGTAGTGGAACACACTTCTCAAGCCCAGACAATCAAAAAAACAAGCTGAGGAGACACTCTTTCTTCTTGAATACAACCCCATACATGACCCACTCTCTCTTGGTAAAAGATTTCTTTTCAGACAAAAGGTTCTCTTAAGCCTTTCAACTTTTTTAGCCTTTTTCTCTCTTAGGAAAACCCCATCTCCATGCCCACTAGCTAACCAATTAAGTAGGCACCAAAGTGGTTAGGGCGGAGAGATAAGGGGAGTGATGAAGGGAGAGAATAGGAGAGAGATTTAGGGAAATAGGTTAGGATAACCAGCTTGAATTCAAAATTTAATTTTAAATTCAAATTTGAATTCAAAAATCAAGTTTGAATTTGAATCCACAATTCTATTAAAATTTGAATTCAAAATTTAAGTTCAAAACATGATCTAGGGTTAATGGATTAGGTCCAATCCAATTGAACCTGACTTGAGATCAAACCAAATCACATTCTGTTTTGACCCAAATCTTATAGCTCAATCAAATTGAGTTAACTAGCAATCCAATTACTAATTAATCCTCCAATCATTCACTAACCCTTAGTAAATTTTTTTCATCATAATATTTGCAACACTGATGAGTTGATACTTAGAAAATTTTCAAGTATTAGCTCACCAAAGTATCGACTAACTAAAAAATCAACTCAAGGACCATCATCAATCATATTGCTAATTGATCCTAGAAATAATTCATAATCATTGATCAGCCTTCAGATATGGTAAAAACTCCTATCATATATGATACCATATGTTCAAACACTAAGCTAGTAGCATAAGAACACTTCTTGTATCAATCAAAATGACTATCTAGTAATAATACCCGATGTCTAGATAGGTCGAATAGTTGCAAAGCAACATTCAAGAACCTCTGGCATGTAGTTAACATATAATTTATCTCTTTGACCATCAATGCTCTTGATGACTTCAGGGTTTAACTACTAATCCTAAATAGTACATCCTTATCATGTCTTAAACATACAAGTCCTATAACTCCTTACAAGAATTACCCTAGCCAAGTTTTTGCTAAATTAAAAAATAATGAGACATTCACTCTAACATTTGGAGGGGTCAATCCAATCTTGACCACACACCAACTCCATAAGTACTTAACTGCATCCAGAAACCTTCTATTAATAAATTTGAAATATAGAAGTCCGGCACCAAAATACTGTGAGTTGTTTACAAGCCACCATGGTGATCTTAGGTCTAAGGGACACTTATATCCATATCCCTTTGCATGCAAAACTTGGCGAAATAGTGCTCTATAGGTGGGTCACATTTAGTGAAATATCCTATAGTTCACTTGTATACCATTCCAGCACCTCCATGCTCCTTAGTTAAGAGGACAACCAACCCATATAGCACATAATGACCTATACTCGATACTTTATCATCCTATAAAAATATATCATTTGATCGTGAATAGGTTTAAGAACCATATGATAAATTCTCTCTTTAACATACAATAATGTAGTTCTAGGGATTCCATCACAAAAGTGTTCATTACAGAAAGATCCAATATGATAAATTGCTAAAATAACTTTAATTAATAATAATTCATATATAAATCAACCATCTGCAAGTTAGACGATTGGCATTAGAATACTTTTTCAATAATTGATAATAAAATTAATTATATGTTACCAATATTGAATAAGGGTGAAGTCAACTCGTTTAATTGAAGTTAGATTCTAAAGCGTGTCAAGTTAACTTAACACTTCAAGTATATTTTTGAATGATACTTTAAAAATTAATATTATTTTTTAATTTGATTTATGATTTTTTTATATTAAATAAAATAGGTCAAGCATGTGTTATTTTGCTATTCAAAATAATTTATAGTTTTCTTTAAAAATTATATTTGTAAAACTTGATTGGGGTATTTTGAAAATGCTTATATATATATTCTCAGCATTACTATAACATGGCCCTGCCTATAGGGATTATATGTTGGACCAATTGACTTCCATTCAGAGAAACTTATTTCAACACTGAGCTACTAGTGTTTAGAATAGTAGTATATGATACTTTGTATAACATGTTTCTGTTACCAGATTCATGCCACTGGATTATGTAGCCATAGCATGTTGTTAAGTTATTTTTCTATTATAAAATGTTTCTATTTTCTAAGAAATATGTGTTAATTAAAATTAGTTCATCCTAGTCAATGCTATATTATTTATTTTCCCTACATGCTTAGATTATACTTTGATGTGTTATGTTGATTACTGGGCTAGTATAGGTCATTACTTTATTTTTTGTATTTTTTTCAAATCATAAACCATGAATGTTTAGGACTTGGAGAAGTGCACCATATTGCTTGGAGACCTACGAGTTATTTTGATTTTTAGGCTAGTTTATTTTAGTTTGTTTCAATCTTGTTTTAATATTTGATTTGAATGAAGCACTATTTTTTTATCACTTAAAGATATTTGGTTTGAAAAAAATGATTGGATTATTAGTAAATTGGTCTTCAAGGATGCAAGATTTAATATTATTGTTATCTTTCTAAAATTTGTATGATCAGATTTGTAACCTTGCATGCTTGTAGGGTTTGCCTCATAGGTATGCTACATCTATTATATACTCGATTCAGGGAGTGATAATGATCATTTTGAAAGCAGGAGGCTTGTGGTGAGATCTATGTCTATAGTAGAGGGGTTTTCCAAATTAGCTTGTGGAGGATTGGGAAAACTGGAGTACTTAAGATGAGGCTTAGATACAATGGAGCTTGAGGTCTTAAGATATTGGAAAAAAAGAAGGCTTTAAGAAAATCACTTGAAGGAAAAGAGTCCTTACATTGGGCTTTAATGATAGAGAAGTAAAAGAATGATAGGTTTCAGGATGTACTCCCAAAGAGAGAGAATGTGAGACATAGGCTTCTCGATTAGAAGGCTTCTTGGATATGTTATCCTTAGAATTAGAGAAAGATATTTTGGAATGTTACTTAAATGATGGTTTGTCATTTAACATATCTGATTGCAAACTAGTGCTAACAACTAATAATTTTGGATTTTTTATTTTTTTAAATTTTTGGAGTTTTGGAAATATTTGTTTAACAACCTACTAAAATGATAAAAATTGAATGTACTATCTTTCGATATTTTAAATCCTATGGGATGAAGGTATTCCAATTTCTTTATAGAATGGAATGCCTTACTATCCTGTGCCACCCTGGCAATAGTTTTGGTCATGCATCCTAATAAATATACTTATCTCTCTTCCTTTCTTTCATTTCTTTCTTTCTTCTTTTTTTTTTTTTCTTTTCTTCTTTTTTTCACTCTACCTTCCTTACTTTCCTTTTAATTTTCTTTATTTTTCCTTTTCCTTTCTTTCTACTTTTTAATTTTTTATTCTTCTTTCTTTTTAATTTTTTCATTTCTTTATCTTGCTTTCCTTTCCTTCTTTTCTCTTTCTTCTTCTCTTCCTGTGTGAATGGGTTTCGAAGTTCCAAACCCATCCTAGTCATGTTTTCTCACTAGAATCGGATGGGATAGCTTGGATGCCTCCCATACCATCAGGACATAGAACCTTGCTACATCCTAAGCTCTCAAGCAAAGTCCATGAACTTAAGGTGTATAAGAAAGAAGGAAGCTTCATAAAGATGTCTCATATTTCTTACCACTAGCTAGTGGGTTCAACAAGTATCTTCCGCATAGAAGCATTCATTGCACCCATATGATAGGCCAGATCAGAGGCCCAATTGCTGCCTAGATCGACAATCCAAAAGGGGGGTGAATTAGGTTTTTTAAAAAATTAAGTAGATATGTGCACTTTGAAAAACTTTAATCTATGTGCCAAGTGTTGTATATGATGTACTGAAAGCAAAGAATGAAAGAGCAAAAGGCACATACACAAACATAGGAGATTTATAGTGATTTGGAGCAATCCTAGCTCCTACATCTACTTCCTAAAGATCTCTTGCGATGTCTACTATATTTTCTCAAGAATATAGTCAAGTTATTTTCTCTTGGCATCAATCCAAAATCCAATACTTATTTGCTTAACAAGGGTTTAAAAACCAACCCAATTAGCTTTCCAAGGCTAGCCAATCAAAATCTTAATACACCCTAAGTTTTAGATCCCACTAAAATTGGACAACAAAAAAATAAACAAAAAATTGAGCAATAAAAAATGAACTCTAAAAGAGCTGAATGTTGCTAGTAAAGCTTGACTTATAGATACTTGAAAGCATTATTGATTGCTTTTTAATGCATTCTTTGTTCTTCACTTATTACTTCAAAAGAGTAGGTGGGAAGTATTTGAAGTTTCTCTTGAATTTTCAATGACTGCACTGAATATTCTCTATGTATGCAATGATTATAATAAATGTCAAACGCCTATTGATTTATGAGCTTAACTCTTGTTTTTATACTTGTTTCAATGATTATCCAATAGTTTAAAGGGTTTTCTAGCCATTTCTAGCCATTAAAAGCTATGAAATAGCCATTAGAATCAAAAAATCTTGAAAACTGGAAGTCTACAAAACTAGTTATTATATTGCTATTAGAGGGCCATGAGTTAGCTTGCCTATAGGAATTCAAAAATTTATGTTTATTTTCCATTAAGAAAGTCAGCTCTTCTAGTGTACAAGTTGGCTCTTCTACTTATACCAAAAAATTTAACTTTATGTACTGTTGAGAGAGTCAGCTTGTCTGTGTGAGAGTTGGCTCATTTGAATAACTTGAAAAATTCAGTATTTTGTTTTCCTGAGAGAGTTAGGTCTTGCTCCACAAGAGTCGACTTGCTCATCTAAAGTAGAAAATTGCTTCTCTATCAAACTAAGAGAATCAGCTCATCCATCCAACGAGTTGGCTCATCTATGTGCCAAATTAGTATGCCACTTCAAAAATATGCTATAGTTATCTCTAAGTTTCATGGGTCAACTCTTCATTCCTGATGTGGTGACATCCGCTGATGTAGAGCACAAGGGCGGCTATGATAACAGAAGACTTGCCACCCAGGCGTGGCGCCTCAGCTCCTAGCAAAGGCCGAGCTCATTGGGCAAGCCCCCAGTCTAAGGTTGGCTCGCTACCGAGGTCAACTCCCAATCGAGGCTATGCTCATTGGGTGAGTCCCCGTCTAAGGCCGGCTCCCTACCGAGGTCAACTCCTAGCTGAGGCTGAGCTCATTTGGTGAACCCCCCATTTGAGGCCAGCTCCCTATCGAGGTCAGCTCCCAGCCAAGGCCGGGCTCATTGGGCGAGCCTCCCGTCTGAGGTCAGCTCCCAGTCGAGACCGAGCTCATTGGGCGAGCCCCCCATCTGAGGTCAGCTCCCTTTCAAGACTAGGCTTATTGGGTGAGCCCCCAATCAAAGGTTAGCTCCCTACTGAGGTTAGCTCCCAGTCGAGGTCGGGCTCATTGAGCAAACCCCCCCGTCTAAGGCCCACTCCCTACCGGGGACGTGTCCATACCCTAAAGTGGAGCCCTCAATATGGAGTTCCCACCAGAGAAGGATAGATATTTGAATTATGGTGAAGCAAAGCCTAGCCACCTGTAGCATTTTGCAGGCGGTGCTAGAGGTACGACGTGGGCCCCCCCAGACCCCATACCTAGTGATGTACTACCATGTCCACAGCTGCACCACCAATAGCCATCGATGATCATGGCACAACACTCAGAGCTTCTCCAAGTGAAGAATTTGACCAAGGCCCCAAGTCCTGTAGCCTTGGGCAGTCTCTCCCGAAATAGAAGCACCCCTCCTATAAGGGGCATCAAAGCCAAGAAGGCGAGGAGGACTTTCTCAGCTAGGTGTGCCACCTGAAGGCCCAAGGAAGGGAGGATGCTCTCTCTCTCTCAAGCTCCCCCAAGGCCATAGGGGTTTGACTCGGCCTCTGAAGGAAGGTAAGGAAGGTAAGCACTCGAGGAAAAGCAAGGGAGAGATAAGTAGGCAGGTGACCAAGCACCACCGGGTGAACCAGCGGCCTGAGAAGCCTCCCTGCTTTCCACTCTCAATCCCTCCTCTTTTCCATTCCTTTACATTTATATTTTTGAGTCACACCATCCTGGCAGATGAATCCCCCAAGCCCTACACCATGGAGGTCTTGTCTGTTTCCCTCGATCGTCCCACTGACTTAATCATCAGAGTGTCCTCACCAAAATCCTCAGCCTGGGTCTCTCCTGTCTTATTGGAAGGGAGGAAGAGAGCCGGCATGGCCGGGAGTGGGCAACCGTAGAGCGAGACAGAGTAGATGGGTCCTTGGGCCATCACGGTTCCCGATGGTGATGGGAGGATCCCCCGGCATGACCGAGCTGTAGGCGACGGCAATCTTGGTGGCAATAGATTGGCATGCCAGGAAGGAAAAAGTTTTCAAGATCCTGGCGACCAACAAGTTGGAATGCCTGGTAGGGAAAAGTTTTCAAGATCTTGGCAACCAACAGATTGGAGTGCCAAGTAGGGGCAGGTTTTCAAGACCACCCTCGACCCTGGGGGACAAACCTGGGGTATAGAAAAAAAAATGAAAATGACCGCACTTTCCCTGACGCCGGTGACCTCCTGCTGCACTCTCTAGTCGGAATAGGCCCATCAATCTTCCCTTAAGCCGATGATCAACAAGTTCAACCCATATTTCTCCCCCTGAAGGAGTATCTCACTCCTATCTAAGCGACCAGAGTCTGACGGGTAACTTTCTCCCCCTATCACCTTCATTATGTGAAAAGCTGTGTGACAGATCCACAAAGAAAGCTTACATCTCACCATCAATGGAATGTATCGCGGTCTAACACCTACTGCTAAGGCCAAAATCCAAGGGATGCCAACCGGGAAACCCTAGGGGTCCTGCCATCTATCGCTTGACTCTCAGCTCAGCCCTTGCCATGCTCAAAGTCTGGAGATGTCCACGGTGACTCAACATAGTCCTGCCATCTACCGCAAGGCTCACAGTTTGGCAACTGCTATGTTGATAGTCTAGAGATGTCCACAGAGTCTCCAAAAGGTCCCTCCATCTACCGCTTGACTCTTAGTTCAGCTCTTGCCCTGCTCACAGTCCGGAGATGCCCATGGTGACTCAATATAGTCCCGCCATCTATCATGAGGCTCACAGCTTGGCATCTGCTAAGTAATAGTCAGGAGATGTCCCAGTGATCACCGTCAGTCCCGTGGTCCACCACCTGACTCTCAATGCGGTCAACAGATGGGCCTGCATTGAATCCTCGAGCCTGGAGTAGCTCACCACCTCATCAAGGATGCAAGACTCCTTCCTTGATTATTGAAACTCACCTCCAGTGCAACCTTGTCTTCCATTTATGCAGGGACTCGTTCAACTGACTCTAAGCTAGCCTAATCCTGGAAACTCCCGAAGCCTAACCTTTAAGCTTGGAAACTCCCGAATCACGGCACCCAAAGCTCAAAAACACTTAAAGCCCAGCACTCTAATCCTTGAAACTCCCGAAGCCCGGTACTCTATGTCTAGAAACTCCTAAAGTCCGGTACTCTAAGTCCAGAAACTCTTAAAGCCCGGCACCCTAAGCCCAAAAACTCATTAAGGCCGGCACCTTAAGCCCGAAAACTCCCGAAGCCCAGCACTCTAAGCCCGGAAACATATGAAGCCTGGCACTCTAAGCCCAAAAACTCCAAAAGCCTGGCACTCTAAGTCCAAAAACTCCTGAAGCCTGGCACTCTAAGCTCGGAAACTTCCGATGCCCAACACTCTAAGCCCGAAAACTTACAAAGCCTGGCACAAAGGACCAGAGCTCCACTGGCCACCTGGCTTTGATTGTCTTGGCCATAATCCAGAGATGTCTATCGGGAAACAACAGAAGTCCCGACCTGCTGCACAACTCACAGCTTGGTGCACCCAGCCTCCTTCATCAAGCACCTCGACCCTCCTTCATCAGGCTCCTTAGCCTCCAGCGTCAAGCCTCTCGGCCTCCTCCATCAGGCCCCTCAACCTCCATTATTAGGCTCCTCAACCTCAAGCACCAAACCCCTCGGCCTCCTTCGTTAGGCCTCTTGGCCTCCTCCATCAGGCCCCTCATCCTCCTTCATCAGGCCCCTCGGCCTCCTTCATCAGGCCTCTCGGCCTGCTCCATTAGGCTTCCTGTCCTCCTTCATCATGACTCTCAACCTCCTTCATTAGGCTTCTCAGCCTCCTGCACCAGGCCCCTCAACCTCCTTCATCAGGCTTCTCAACCTCCTGCATCAGGACCCTAGGCCTCCTCCACCAGGCCCCTCGACCTCCTTCATCAAGCTTCTTAGCCTCTTGCATCAAGCTCCTTAGCCTCCTACATTAGGCTTCCCAGCCTCTTCCATTAGGCCTCTCGGCCTCCTTCATCAGACCTCTCAACCTCCTTCATCAGGCCCCTCGGCCTCCTTCATCAAGCTCCTCAACCTCCAGCATCAGGCCTCCCGGCCTCCTCCATCATGTCCCTCGGCCTCCTTCATCAGGCTCCTCAGCCTCTGGCATCTGGCCCCTTGACCTCCTTCATCAGGCCTCTCAGTCTACTTCATCAAGCTCCTTAGCCTCCGACATCAGGCCTCCTATCCTCCTACATCAAGCCTCCTAGCCTCCTGCACTAGGCCCCTCAACCTCCTTCATTAGGCTTCCCGTCCTCCTTCACCTAGCCCCTCAGCCTCCTTCATAAGGCTTCTCAGCCTCCTGCATCAGGCCCCTCGGCCTCCTCCACTAGGCCCCTCGACCTCCTTCATCAGGCTTCTCAGCCTCCTGCATTAGACCCCTTGGCCTCCTCCATCAGGATTCTTAGCCTCCTGCATCAGGCCCCTTGGCCTCCTCCATCAGGCCTCCCAGCCTCTTCCATCAGGCCCCTCGGCCTCCTTCATCAGGCCTCTCAACCTCTTTCATCAAGCCCCTCGGCCTCCTCGATCAAGCTCCTCAGCCTCTGGCATTAGGCCTCCCGGCCACCTCCATCAAGCCCCTCGACCTCCTTTATCAGGCTCCTCAGCCTTCAGCATTTGGCCTCCCAGCCTCTTTCATTAGGCCCCTTGGCATCTTCATCAGGCTCCTCAGCCTCCGGCATCAGGCCTCCTGACCTTTTCCATCAGGCATCTCGACCTCCTTCATCAGACCCCTCGGCCTCCTTCGTCAGTCTCCTTAGCCTCCAGCATCAGGCCTCCTGACCTCCTCCTCCTTCATCAAGCCCCTTGGCCTCCTTCATCAGGCTCCTTAGCCTCCAGCATCATCCTGCAAGAGCCGAAGGTCTAGAACAGACTTAAGATGGCCCCGAGCACATACCTCCTTATTCTGAAGACTAAATGATGCAGGATGACTCTAAGACTGACATGAATGCAGGAAAATATTAACTAATCTTTTATTGTAAATTTTTTAGAGATTTAATTTGGAGGCTAAAGTCCCAAAATCAAGTAACGAATAGCAGGCAAACTAGTAATGACAAGATCTAGCATCCCTGCATATGAACTCATGCAAAATAATAAAAAGGAGGACCTCAAAGATTGAGAAACCCTCGGTTACGATAGCATACCTTCAATAAATCAAAAATCAGGAGAGGGAAGGAATGTACCGAACAACGATTCGAAGATCCTATCAAAGATGGGGTCACACAGCACTCTGGATCATCGCCTGGAAGATAAGTCAGTTGTTCCATGGATCAGTCAGCTATCTTGATTCGGTATAGGAGGCAAAGAGGGCCTCCTCTTTGGAGGTGAACACCTCGGGGATCCTACAAGCATCAGAGGTCAATTAGGAAGCAATAAGAAAACAGAAGTGTGGAAATTAGGATTTGAAAGAAGGAAGAATCATAGTTGCTGAAGCTGGCAACCTAGGGTGGAAGATGACTCCTTGCTTGTGGATGGCTAGGGCTTCTTCACTTTGGGCATATTAGGGTTTGGAAGAAGGTGCTTTAGGTAGCTAGAGCTTGGAAGGGTTAGGGCACACAAGTTTCACTCACACTCTCTTCAAAGAAGAACACACAAGAATACAAGCTAACAAAATTTCACCAGACTTTGATTCATGAATAAGAGTTGATTACAAGAGGGGGATGGGTGGGGTATTTAGAGATCTTCCCATGCCTCTCCTAGTTAGGATAGGAATACAAAATTTGATAGGAAGAAGAATTACAAAGTTGCTTAGAACTAGGAGTACACAATTTGAGTAGAAATAAAATATAATCTCCTTGTTTGAAGTGGACTTCTCTCCTTCTTGGACTTGGTCAAAGGCTCCTTCTTGGGCTTGGACACCAAAGTGAATTTGGTCATGGGCTTTGGACAGTAAGGGGTGACCTCCAATGGGCTTTGGGCAGCCTCCAAGAAAGCTTGGTGCATGAACTCCCTGGTGGGCTGGAAACCATGGGTGCCTGATTGAATTTGGACTGGAAAATATTCCATGGTGGTTCCTAGAATCTTCATGTATTGGGCTTCATGGGCTTGGGCGTGCTTTGTTCTAGGAGGGCCTAGTGAAGGCTTTTGGTTGGTGATCCTCCTCTTGTATAAAACTAGACTTGTACTAGATTAACACAAACTTACAGGACTCAATTGGACTAGACTGAAGTTGAGACAACTTAACTTATTATAGGACTCAATTCAACTCAATTGGACTGGACTAAATTCATTACAAAACTTAACACATTATTAAGGGCTCAAAACCTTAATCAGTGAACCAAATAGGGGCCAGTAATCTATGTCAGATCCTGGTGCCCCCACCAATCCTCCCAAGGCAGGAGGAACTCGACCCCATCGAGTAAGGGTCAATGCGGCTCTCATATTGCTCAAGAAGGTATGGGTTGAGACACTACAGATCCTCTCGGGTGATCCCCGAGTCCTCAAATTCTGGTCGACCTTGCCATCGGACCAAATACCATTGATAGCCTTTATCTGGGTATGGCTTGATCATCTAGGATGTGCTCAATCCTTTCCTTGCTAGTAGGCTAGTTTGTAGGTGGCCACTCTAGGGTGGGTACACTCTCAAGGGAAAGGATAGGTCCAAAGGGCTCGCTAGGTATCGCTGCTGGCTCCCGGTACTGCACAAGGTCTGGAATATTGAAGGTTGAACTAATACCTAACTCAGGTGGCAACTCGAGCACATAGGCATTGGGTCCAACTCTCTTTATGATTATGAAAGGTCCAGCTTCATGTGCATGTAATTTCTTTACGGTCCCTGGAGGGAACCGCTTAGGCCTAAGCCTTATCATCACATAATCCCCTACAGAAAACTCTTTAGCTCTTTTTCGGGAATTAGCCAAGTTTTTATAGATTTCTTTACTTAAATTAATCTTTTGGCTAATGTCCTGATGCAAATACTGTGCAGAGGTCAGTGCAGGTGTGGAGAGATGGATTAGGTCTGTGGACTTATTGGACTCAAAACCAGATACTACTTCCTGGGGTTGTTTCTTAGGGACTTGTTCCTGGACCTCCTCTATGGACACTCTTGTGAACCCTCACTTTCATCTATAATGTTTGACCCTGGCTCAGTCACTTTTTCTTTAAATACTATAGTGGGTTCAGGATCATTTTTCTTTGATTCCTTGATGGGTTCACTCTCTAATTCCTCTTCTTAAGGTTCCTCTACTAGACTCAACCCATCGATGTCCTCTTTAGATCCTTCAATGGGCTCAGAAGTTTCCTTCACTAATTCCATAGCCTTAATTAGATTAACTCCTAGATTCTTTTCTTTAAGGCTACTAGAATCTCTCTTAACTAAATCTCTGGGTTGAGTCGGATGAATTAAAAATTTCTTCCCATGGTGACTAAAGGTACAGATGTTGGTTCGACCAAACAGGGCTGCATCATGATCGTAAAGCCATGATTGACCTAAGATGATACTACTGACTCCCATGGGAAGGATATCACACCAAATCTTCTCCTCATATGATTGTAGTTTGATCAAGATTTGGCACCTAGACTTGATTGCGATGGAGGTAGATCCGAAAGATTTGACTGAATCTAACAGAGATGGCATTGACACAACTCCCACTATCTATTATAATTTTCCATACCATATCCCAAATTTTCACAAAGATTTGTAGGATGTTAGTCCTACGCCAATCTTTCTGTGTCTTGGTCTGGGACAGGATGCACCTAACTAACCCTACTAAGCCAAACTGATCAAAATTGATGGGGACACCAGGATCAGACATAGATCACTGGATCCCATATGGCTTACTGATTAAGGTTTTAGAACCTTAGTCATGTGTCACAATTTTGTAAGCAAGTAAGATTGAGTCCTGTAATAAGTTGAGACTAGTGAACTTGTCTCAACCCTAGTCAATCATTGAGTCCTGTACTTGAGTATTAGTTAAGTAAGAGTCCAATTTTTGTACAAGAGAAAAGGTCACCCTATTTTGGAGTTCCACCAGGCCTAACCCAGGAGCCAGAGGATTTTACATCAGCTTATGGGATCTTGTTTGACATCCAGAGCCCTAGATACCCTCCAGATGCTCTCTAGATGCCTTGATTCCTCCCAGATGCCACTCCAGATGCCGGATTCCTTCCAGATGCCATGGAATATCCTCAACCCAGGGTACCCCTTGATTCTAGGGAGAAAACAGCATCTTAGTCCAAGAAATTCAAGCCCAGGAACAAGGACCAAGCCTTTAAGAACCAAAATTTCAGTTAAATACCCGAAATATACCAGTCCAAGTGCCCCAGCTTCCAAGAGGCCCAAAGCCCATGCACCCTCTACTCTTGGCTAGCCCCTTTCTGCCCCTTGAAGATCAACATGCCTAGGATAGGTGTCCTCCATGAGTTGACCAAGTCCAAGCATGTGGAAGAGTCCAAATGAAAGAAGGAAAACTAGTTTTATTTTCATGCAAACTATGTACTCCTAGTTTTAGGTTACTTGCATAGTTTTTCTCCTATTCAAAGTGTGTAAACCTATCCAAACTAGGAGAGGACTGAAATCCTAACAAGAAGAGAGCATGGGAACTCTATAAATACCCCACCCATCTTCCTCTTGTAAGTACTTCAATCTTATGAAATAAAACCCTGCTAAAATTTTGAGCTTGCGAGCTTGTTTTGTATTCTTGTGTTTTGTGGTTGTTCTTGTGTGCCCTAACCGACCCTTGCTGCCAAACCCAAGTCTTCATCAGCCGCACCCAAGGAGAAGAAGCCCTAGCTGCCCAACAAGCCAAGGATCATCTCTTTCCACAAGATGCCAACTCTTTTAACCCTAATCCTGATTCCCTCAAAATCCTAGTTGCTTTTCTTTGTTTATTTGTTTCTTTGATTAACCTTTGATGTGTGCAGGATCCTGGAGGTGTTTTCCCTTCCTAGAGGAGGCTTTCTTTGCCTTCAGACCAGATCCAGATTGCCTTCAAATTCAAGAAGCTACAGGCTTCATCTTCTAGGCATCAATCTGAGAGATGTGTGACCCTTTCATCAGCAAGTTCTTCAATCAAAGACTTGTACAAACATTTACATTCTTAATTTCTATTTTGATTGAAGGTTAGATATCTTAATCAGGGGTTTCTCAATCTTCGAGGTCCTATCTTTTATTATTTTACATGAGTCTTACGTAGGTATGCTAGTTTCTTTCATTACTAGTTTTCTAGTTATTCTTTACTTGATTTCGGAAACTTTAGTTTGCAAATTAAAATCCTAAAAAATTTAAAAAAATTAATTTCTATTTTCATGCATACATATGAGTCTTAGGATCATCCCACATAAGTTTGGTATCAGAGCTAGTTTAGGATAGCTTGCATCTTCACCAAAAACATAAAAATATGCATTTCTATTTTTTTTCTGCAACCTGTCAACTGCAGTAGGTGTTTGAGATTCGGTCTTGTTCATCATCTTAGGAGTCTTATTTTTCAATAAAATTTGCATGACATGTTCTCTGTTTAGTTCTGATTATCATAATTTTTAATTAATTTTACATAAAATAAAAAGTCCTAAAATTCAGCATCTTAGAAACATTAACTAAAATCCTGAGATTTCTGCATCAGTCTGAAAACCCTAGGATTTGCATTATCATCTGATTTTGTTTTGCATTAAATTTGGTATAGATCATTAGAATTGTTAGCCCTCTGTCCTTAATTTTTTCTAAATTTTTTTGCATCGAAAAATATGTCAAATTCTATAGTGAACCAAACCCTAAATTTCTGTTCTACATACTTGTTCAAACCAAACCTAATCAACTTACAAACCCTACCTCACCCAAGCCCTAATTTTCTTTGCTAACTTAATAAACTTAAACCTAATTTGCCACCTCATAAAAAGACAAAAAAAGATTTTATTTTTCTAATTGTTAGTAGATTACATCAAGACCATCAAATGTCATCATCTGCATTAAACTAATCTTAAGAGCACTTTCACTATCTCAGATCAGGGCAAGAGGTCATAACCTGTCCTGGGCCCAAAATAATCTCCTTACATTCTTACCCAAGCCTTAATTAAAACTAATTAGACTTAATTTGCCCTAGTGGGCTAGGTGACACCCAACATGTCGGGTCCGACCCGTGTTGGCCAACTAGTGCATTTAATATTGTGGCTATTATTGCAAACTGGTGTCTAAGGCTGGGGGTCCAGAGTCAAACGACCTAAGTGGACTGGTGGTTTATAATTAGGACCCTGTGACAAGCGGGGGAGCCTCCCACCACCCCACCTCCTACCTGACCAGTGGAAGGATTAGCTGCTAGGTTAAGTATAAGTTGAATAGACCCATTCAGTTTTGACTCTAGTTCTAGGAAACCCTAGCTTGTGTTAACCTTGCATGCTTGGCTGCATCATTTAACCTTGGTTGATTGAGTGTTTGCATGACCACTAGGCTAGGAACCCAATACCATGACCCATACTTAGAACCCAATCCTAGAAGAACCCCATACCATGACCCATACTTAGAACCCAACCCTAGAAGACCCCATACCATGACCCATACTTGCAGTCCAACCCTAGGAGAACCCAATACTCTGACCCATATCAGAAGTTCAACTATCAGAAGCCCAATTATGAGTTCATAGACCAGGATTAGAGAACCACTAGGAACATCAGGCCAAAAATATCCACCTTCACTGGCACCCGAGATCCCAAGGTCTACATAGACTGGGAAGGAGATATGAAACAATATTTTGAATGGTATGACTTGAGTGATAAAAGGAAGTGTGAATTTGCTGAAATCGGGTTAATTAACCATGCTAAGTTATACTAGAGAGGCATAGAGAGCCTCATCAGGCAATAATACAAAGCTCCCATAGATACCTAGATGGCCGTGAAGCTAAAACTTAGAGAGAAATATGTTCTCCCATACTACCGATAGTGCCTTCTATATCAATGGAAAAGGTTAAGTCAAGGAAGTAGGTCTGTGTCAAAGTACATAGCCAAGTTTGACGAGTGTGCCTTAAAGTGTTTCCTAGACGAACCCACATCAGTGACCCTATCTAGGTTTATGTCTGGCCTTCATGAAGACATCCAGTGGGAACTATCTCATTGGCAAATTCAGGACCTCGAGGAAGCCTATCATATAGCTAGGGAATTCAAGTCAAACCAGAGGGAACTCATGATCAGTCAATCAAAGTCCAACAAGAGTAACCCTCCTGAACCCAAGCCCTGACCTAGCCGACTTCCTTTAGACCAGCCCAGTACCATTACCCCTAGCCAAACCCTAGCACCTAGTCAAGTGTGTTCGAGCCAAGTCAACCCTAGTCAACCTGAACCCTATAGGATTAGTACCCTTAGATATGAGCCTAGTATTAGTCAGGAACCCCTTAGTCAACCCATCCCTACCCCAGTCATTAGTCAATATTCCCTTAGTCAACCCACTCTTACCACCCCATTGGTTCACCAGAATGATCTTGAAGAGGAGATATATGAAGCTGATGTGAGCTTAGTGGAAGAGTATGAGGAAGAAGAAGGTTATCTATAAAAGACCTAGAATTAGTTGACCTTGTAGATACCCGGTTAGAAGCCAACCCAAAATTAGTTAACTCAGTGGAAACCTAGATAGAAATCAACCCGGACTTAGTTGAGTCGGAAGTCCAGTATAACCAACCTAATTTAACCATGGACTTCAATTTTGAGGCTTTTATGAAAGCCATGGCTGATCAGTTTGCCCAAATAAACTATAAGTTCAACCAATCCTGTGCCCAATTAATCACCTAGGTCAACCAAATGAACCAAACAAATAACCAAGTAAACAATAGGTTGGACCAGGTAGAAGACAACCCAACATTAGTTGGACCTGACCACACCCAAGCTGAACCTGTAGTGAAAGACCAGCTAGAGGAAGAGAACCTAAATACTAATATCAGAAGATTACCTGAGGAGCCACTAAAAGAAAGCCTAACTATAGAGCCCAGCATTTTGATTTATGAGCCAGAAGAATTTACTAGGGACCTGATCTCTTTAAATTAGTACCCTCAGGATGAAGTCACCTCTTTGACTCCACTTGATCTCTTCCCTGAAATCAATGACCCTTTCTTCCATTATGCAGACCCTTTAGATAGACAACAACCCCATAAGGTTAACCTCATTAGTCTAGGATTAATCCCTAACACCCCTTCTTATATCCTACTTTATCCAACTAACCCTGAACCATCTTCTTCTTTCTTACCTATCCAACTGACCCTGAACCGACCTCTTATTTTCTATCCTTTTCTGAATCTTCTTATGTTTCTTTAACCATTCATATGCATTTTATAAAGGTTTGCATATTGCATTCATTCATTGAGTCTGTCATTTTTGCTTCCTACTTCTGAAAGACCCTCTGGCATCTATAGGAGCTCATGTCACATTTTCATGGGCATACCAAATCAGAGTTAAATCTAGAGAGCCTATAGTCTATTAAGCTTAGGCCCAAAGAGTCCAATAGGATTACATAGTCAAGTCTGCATGTCATGAGTCCCTTGCATGATCTGTTAGGAGTCTGCATGTGTCCAGCATATTTGCATCTATATCAGGAACTTAGCCAAATATTAATCTAAGTAATGAAACATATAAGAACTTGGCTAATTCCCAAAAGAGAGTTAAGGATTTTTCTGTAGGAGATTGTGTGATTGTAAAGGAATTTCATGGTCGTAAAGCTGGCCCATTCAAAATAATGAAGAGCGTTGGACTCAATGCCTATGTGCTTGAGATACCACCTGATTTAGGTATTAGCTCCACCTTCACCATCTCAAACCTTGTAAAGTACAGGGAACTAGCAATGAACCTAGCGAGCACCTTGAGCCTATCCCTCCTTTTGAGAAAGAACCCATCCCTAAGCGTCCACATACAATTTGGCCTATTGGTGAGGAAAAGATTGAGAGAATCCTGGATGATCAAACCATCATTACCCAAGATAGGGGCTTTCAGAGGTATTTGGTCCGTTGGCAAGGTCGGCCAAAATTTGAGGACTCGTAGAGCACTGGTGAGGATCTGCAGCGCCTCAACCCATATCCTTCTTAAGCAGTATGAGAGCCAAATTGACCCTTACTGGACGGGGTCGAGTTCCTTCCACACCGGGAGAATTGGTGAGGATACTAGGATTAAACACAGATCATTGGATCCCATATGGTTTATTGATTAAGGTTTTAGAATCTTAGTCATGTATCATAATTTTGTAAGCAAGTAAGATTGAGTCCTGTATTATGTTAAGACTAGTGGACTTGTCTCAACCCTAGTCAGTCATTGAGTCCTGTACTTGAGTATTAGTCTAGTAAGAGTCCAATTTTTATACAAGAGAAGTGGTTATCCTATTTTGGAGTTCCACCAGGCCTTATCCAAGAGCCAGAGGCATTTACATCAGCTTATGGGATCTTGTTTGACACCCCAGAGCCCTAGATACCCTCCAGATACTCTCTAGATGCCTTGATTCCTCCTAGATGCCATTCCAGATGCCATATTCCTTCCAGATGCCAAGGAATATCCTCAATCCAGGGCCCCCTTGATTCCAAAAAGATACCAGCATCTTAGTCCAAGAAATTCAAGCCCAAGAGCAAGGCCCAAGCCTTTAAGAACCAAGATTCCAGTCTGATTCCTGGAATATACCAGCCCAGGCGCCCCAGCTTCCAGGAGGCCCAAAGCCCATGTGCCCTCCACTCTTGGCCAGCCCCTTGCTACCCTTTGAAGCCCAACATGCCTAGGATAGGCATCTTCCATGAGTTGACCAAGTCCAAGCATGTGGAAGAGTCCAAATGAAAGAAGGAAAACTAGTTTTATTTTCATGCAAACTATGTACTCCTAGTTTTAGGTTACTTGCATAGTTTTTCTCTCATTCAAAGTGTGTAAACCTATCTTAACTAGGAGAGGACTGAAATCCTAACAAAGAGAGGGCATGGGAACTCTATAAATACCCCACCCCTCTTCCTCTTGTATGTACTTCAATCTTATGAAATAAAACCCTGTTGAAATTTTGAGCTTGCAAGTAAAACCCTATTGAAATTTTGAGCTTGCAAGCTTGTTTTGTGTTCTTGTGTTGGTGTTCTTGTGTTTTGTGGTTGTTCTTCTATGCCCTAGCCAACCCTTGCTACCAAACCCAAGTCTTCATCAGCCACACCCATGGAGAAGAAGCCCTAGCTGCCCAACAAGCCAAGGATCATCTCCTTCCCCAGGCCGCTAGCTCTTCTAACCCTAATACTAATTCCCTCAAAACCCTAGTTTCTTTTCTTTGTTTATTTGTTTCTTTGATTAACCTTTGATGCATGCAAGATCCCCGAGATATTTTCCCTCCCTAGAGGAGGCTTTCTTTGCCTTAAGACCGGATCTAGATTGCCTTCAAATTTAGGAAACTACAGGCTTTATCATTCAGGCATCAATCTGAGAGCTGTGTTTATCAGCAAGTTCTTTAATCACTTACTGGTACCAGCCTTCCCACTCTTAATTTATATTTTGATTGAAGGTTAGCTATCCTAATCAGGGATTTCTCAATCTTCGAGGTCCTATCTTTTATTATTTTGCATGAGTCTTATGCGGGTATGCTAGTTTCTTTCATTACTAGTTTCTAGTTATTCTTTACTTGATTTCGGGAACTTTAGTCTACAAATTAAAACCCTAAAAAAATTCTAAAAATTTAATTTCTATTTTTCTACATGCATATGAGTCTTAGGATCATCCCGCGTCAAAAATCCTCCTCATCTCTTTCATACTCCTCTATCAAGTTTGCCTCAGCTTCATAAACCTCTTCTCCCTCTTCTTCATTGGGTTCAGGCTCCTCCTCCTCAAGCTCCCCTATGTGTAAAGATTTCGTGGGACATTGGATAACATAATGACCTACCTTATTGCATCTAAAAAAAGCATTCAGACTGGGACTTGGGTCTTTCTGAAATGCAGGTGCCTTATCCTTATCCATCCTAAAGAGTAAAAAATTGTTAGAACTAGATTGACTCGAGCTAGGCTTGGGTCGAAGTGGTTTAGGGTTGGGATGTGTTGGGTTGGGATTGGGTCGAATTGGGTTAGGATTCAGTCGGACTGGGTTGGGGTTTGATTTGACTAGGTTGGGATTGGGTCAACCTTGGTATGCCTGACTTGGGCTTGGTTTTGGGAAAGGGGCATTGTTCCTAATAGGTTCAGATCGCTGGTATGTAGGTCTCCTCTGGAATTGTTCATAATGTCTAGCTATCTGGTATGCATGCTCTAAATCGATAACCTCACTCATATACAGCTCTCTCTAGATATCTTCATGTAATCTAGTTCTAAACCTAGATAAGGTCTATGCTAGACACTCGGGTTCATTACACCTAATGGCGAAGTCATCAAACTGGGCGATATAATCTGATACGGACCTATTTCCTTGACGTATTCTATTCCATTGGTCTAGGAGTTTCTGATTGTAGGATTCAGGAAGGTTCTTCTCCTTAAATTTCAATTTCATGTCTTGCCAGGTGATTACTGGAGGAAGTGCTTGTTGTCTCCTAGTACGCTCAAGGTTGGCCCAATGTAACCTAGCCTGACAAACTAGCCTCATCTTTGCAAATTTATACTTCCTTCAATCATTTCATACCACTCAAAATAATAATCCATGTCTCCATCCCAATCTACATAGACCTTTGGATCTAGACTACCATCAAAGGTGGGTGTCTCTACCCTAATGCTTCTCATGGCCCTCTCATCTTGATCATAAAATACATGGTGGGGCCACCTACGATTGGGTTCCTGAAAAGGGTCAGGGTCTTGGACTCTCCTAGAGTTAGGCGCTAATGTGGTTTCTGGTGTGGGGCTATCCTAGGATTGGGCTCCACAAATTGGCCCTGGTTCTAGGTTCTCCTAGGGTTGAGCTCCATAAATTGGTCTTGATTTTGGGCTCCCCTAGGATTTTGAGAGGTGGAACATGGTGAATCAGGATCAGGTTCAGTATTGGACTCTTGGGTTCTTTCTATGGTACCTAATCAATTTTTTACCTGATCCAACCTATTGGTTAACTGGTCAATCCTATGGGTTGCTTGGTTATTTGATTGGGTCATTTGGTCAAATCTATGATTCATTTGGTTCATTTGGGTGGTCAACTGGGCAAACTAATTTCGAGATTGGGTGTTCATTTGGTCAAGCCGTTCAGTCAAGATTTTCATGAAAGTCTCTAGACTAGGTTCCATGGTTGAGCTGGGTTGGGGTTTAGACCATTGGTATTGGGTTCCTAACCTAGTGATCGTGCAAACATTCAATCAGTCAGGGTGTTATGATGCAGCCAAGCACACAAAGTAGACTTGTATTAGGGTTGGCTAGACCTAGAGTCAAAGCGGAATGGGTCAACTCAACTTACACTTAACTCAACAACTAATACTTCCACTAGCCAGGTAAGAGGTGGGGTGGTGGAAGACTCCCCCTGCCTATGACAAGGTCCTAATTAAAAACCACCAGTCCACTTAAGGCCTTTGCCTCTGGACCTTTAGCCTTAGACACCATTTTTTAGTAATAGTTGAGGAATTGAGTGCACTAGTTTACCCACACAACTCGGAACTGACCTGTTGGTGTCCCTAGCTCACTAGAGTAAATTAGGTTGCTAATTGATTTTAGTTAAAGTTTGGGTTCTGATGTTGGGTGGTCGTTTTGGGCCCAGGACAGGTGATGAAATCCTGTCCTGATATAAGATAGGAGATTGCCCTTAAGATTAATTGAATGAGATGATGAACACACAATGAGACCTGATGCAATCTAATAACAATCAAAAAAAAAAAAAAAATATTTTTATAAGGTGGCAAATTATGTTTAAGTTAGTTAAGTTATCAAACAAAATTTGGCTTGGGTAAGGTGGGGTTTGGAAGTTGATTAGATTTTGTTTAGTCAAGTATGCAGAAATATCAGAAACTGAAATTAGGGTTTGCTTTGATGCAGCAATTATACAATTTTCAATTCCAAAAAATTCCAAGATAGAGGATTAGCAATGGAGATGATCTCTACCAAATTTCATGCAAAAACAAATTCAGATGATGATACAAAACCTAGGGTCTTCAGACTATGTACAGAAAATCAGGATTTCTCTTAGGGTTTCTAAAATATAGATTTTTATAATTTTTTGTTTCGATAAAAATAATTAAAAATTATGAAAATTACTAGGACTAAAAAGAGAAGATTTTGAAAAAATATCATAGGAAAATAAAATACCTAGGTCAACAAAATAGACTGAAACTCAGACCCCTAATGTAGATGATAGGATGCAGAAAAATAGATATGAGTGTTTTTGTTGTTTTAATGAAGATGAAATCTATCCTAAACCAGCACTGATACCAAACTAATGCAAGATGACTCTAAGACTGAAATGAATGAAGGAAAATAGTAACTAATCTTTTTTTATAATCTTTTTAGAGATTTAATTTGGAGGCTAAAGTTCGAAATCAAGTAAAGATTAGTAGGCAAACTAGTAATGACAAGATCTAATATACCCGCATATGAACTCATGCAGAATAATAAAAAGGAGGACCTCAAGGATTGAGAAACCCCCAGTTAGGATAGCATACCTTCAATAAATCATAAATCAGGAGGGGGAAGGATTGTACCAAACAACGATTCAAAGATCTTGCCGAAGACGGGGTCATACAGCACTCTAGATCATCGCATGAAAGATAGGTCAGTTGTTCCATGGATTAGTTAGCTATCTTGGTTCAGTCTAGGAGGCAAAGAGGGCTTCCTCTTTGGAGGAGAACATCTCGGGGATCTTGCAAGCGTCAGAGGTCAGTTAGGAAGCAATAAGAAAACAGAAGTATGGAAATTAGGGTTTGAAAGAAGGAAGAATCAGGGTTACTGAAGCTGGTGGCCTGGGGTGGAAGAAGACTCCTTGCTTGTGGATGGCTAGGGCTTCCTCACTTTGGGCATATTAGGGTTTGGAAGAAGGTGCTTTGGGTGGCTAGAGCTTGGAAGGGTTAGGGCACACAAGTTTCACTCACACTCTCTTCAAAGAAGAACACACAAGACCACAAGCTAACAAAATTTCACCAGAGTTTGATTCATGAATACGAGTTGATTACAAGAGGGGGAGGGTGATGGGAATTCTTCCAGGGTGCCGAGAATCATGTAGCAAGCGGAAGTGAATTTCAAAATAAAAATTCAAAGCATGAAACCCTAATTGGCTAGAAAACCCTAATTCCCAGGAACCCCTTATGCAATACCAATTAATGAAACATAAATGGTGTAAGAAAAACATACCTGGATCGCTGAAATCCAATCCTTTCCATGAGGCTCACAAGTGCAATCTCTCCAATGGTGATCCACACAGGAATCAAACTTAGGAACCTCTCTCTTGTAGGTTACTTGATCAATTAGGACTCTTCCAATGGACTTTCTTCCTTCGGCAGTCTCTCCTTCCTTGCTTAGACCTTCGCCCTCCAGTAGAGCACTCTACGCCTTCTCCAAAATCTCTCTTCTCTCTTTCTATCACTTTCTAATTCTTTTCCTAAATCCTTGTCTTAGAATGGCGGACTTGTCTTAAAGGAAGACCTATGTCCTAACAAGGGAAGGAAGAGACATGGTGGATAGATGTAAGAGTGTAAGAAAGAAACCAAAATATATGATCCCATTGGAACAAATACCGATGGCTATTTATAGGTGAGGAGGAGGTGCCAGATAAGCCTTCTCATCAACCTTTGATCTATCAGAACACAGATCAAATAAGACCCTTCACTAAGAAGGAGTCTTATCTTGAAACACCATGTCCCTTTATGCGCCAACCGCCTAATTCAAGTCCCTTCAATTTTTTATCTGACTTCTCCCTTTGCCACTTGGCATTACCGATTAAAATGAAGCCAAGGGACGTGACTTATGAATGAGAAGCATCGATGATTCAAAAGGACTTAAAGCAGAAGGACTCTGCTTACGTGAATTAGTGCCAAAGTGAAGAGACGCAACTCTTCACTTTGTACCAAATTCTCCATGCCATATGATACCTTTGACCTAGTCAAAGTATATGCAATATGGGTGTCATATGAAAGGGAATTAAGTCTACTTTCCAACCATATAATTTGTTTTCATATTGGAGGTCAATCGGTCCTTTTGAATGTAGAGGTGTCACTTAGGCATCAAGAGTCCCATGCCTTTTGGACTCTTCATATGTGGCACATAAAATTCCAAAAAGTATCAAATAAAATCTAATAAATTTATCCCACTTAGGACTCAACCAAATCTAGGTCTCTCATAAATTGGTTAGTCCATTTAGCAAACTTTCAGACCCAATTCAATTGGTTAGGAGATTAGGTCAGCCTACACATGCTAGTGTGCAATCTAGCTAACCAATTAGGATCCCTTGACCCTAATTAAATATCAATTGAGTTCCTAGGCCAACTTCCTAATGTGTGTGACCCATTGGGTTCCACATCTAGCCAGCAGTAGGTTTAGGTTTAAGCCGATTCGATTCGATCGAACCCGATTGACCTAATTAGGTCAAATTGGCTCACCTAGTTATCCAATTCGAATCACACATCGAATTGACTCATGAAACCAAATCAATTGGTTCATGAAAATCTACAAGACAAGATTGACATCTAGCAACGTGTCACGCCTACCCAGAAGATGAAGAATTTGATAGAAATTACCAAACTATCTTTCAGTAGTAAGTTACCATGCAATTCAATCTTTCAATCTCCCATTATCCCGATTAAGTGATAGGTGTGGATATATGTCAAACCCTAACACTTAATCATATCGAATCTCATCTCAATCATGAGGACTCAGCTGATGACCAATTAAAAACCAATTCAAATCTCATCCTGCTTTGATCAAAGGCTCCTTGAGTCACTCATCGAAGAGATTGCATAGGATAACAATTCCTCTTACTATGAAAGATCGATTCCTTGTTAGTCCACTCACATCCTTTGTACACCTTCCACCATACCCAGAATACGCCGTACATGTCGCAATGGCATGAATGAGTATAAACCAAAGTATGGCTTAGTGTGCACAAGGAAGCATGGTGACCTCAGGTCTAAAGATCACATGCACAACTTCTACTCTAGGATCTATCTTTTGACAAGTAGTAAGACTTCCATAAGATAGTCCCGATGTGGATCAGTCCAGTGTACTCATATCCTGATGAGCACCCTTATCCTTATATTAGTGTCTCTACACAAGTGGTTGTGAGATCAACCACCCTCATCAATTGAACATACATAGGATAAGCTAGTCTTTCCGAATTCATCGATCCCCGAATCGATGGTCCAAGGACTAGGAACATTCTAGATTAGGGGTCTCACTGTTATTTTATCATAACCCTAATATTATTGCCCTACTCTATGGGGTTCATCATAATCAGCAAAAATATAATACAGTAGTATATGATGAATCAAATGCCTTTATTAATATGAAAAATATGTCATGCATGAGCTGGAAGTTTACAAAAAGGCCCTCATAAAGATTGGCTCTCAGGACACTTTTTTATCAAACTCCCACTTGCACTAAAGCCAATCGCCCTTGTATTTTATGCCAATACAGTCTAAGTGATGATCTAACTATTGCTTGGCTAATGCTTTGGTGAATGGGTCTGCTATATTATTCTTTGTGTCAACTCATTCAATGCTAACATCTTGTCTTTCAATGATCTCTCGAACGAGGTAGAACCGTCTTAAAATGTGCTTAGACTTGTGATGAGACCTTGGTTCCTTAGCTTATGCAACAGCCCCAATGTTATCACAGTATAATAGCACTGGCTATTGTACATCAGGAACCACGCCCAATTCCATGATGAATTTCTTCATCCAGACAGCTTTCTTCACATCTTCACTGGCAGTTATGTACTCTGCCTCAGTGACTGAGTCAGCCACTGTTGGCTGCTTTGTACTTTTATAACTCACTGCACCACCATTCAGGATGAAGACATACCCCGATGTGGATTTTCTATCATCTAGATCTGATTGAAAACTAGAATCTGTACAACCTTCTAGTTTTAACTCAGATCCTCCATATACTAGAAAAATATCTTTAGTCCTTTTCTGATACTTAAGAATATTTTCTATAGCTTTTCAATGATCCTCTCCTGGATCTGCCTAAAACCTGCTCACTATGCCCAAGGCATAAGCGACATCAGGCCTGGTACATAACATGGCATATATTATTGATCCTACAGCCGAAGCATAAGGAATCATAGCCATCCTCTCTCTTTCTTCTGATGTCTTAGGAGACATTTTCATAGAGAGATGTATGCCTTGACTTATGGGCAAGTAACCTTTCTTACTTTCATCCATGTTGAATCTCTTCAACATTAAGTCAATGTACCAAGATTGGGATAAACCCAGCATCCTTTTGGATCTATCTCTATAGATCCTTATACCTAGTATATAGGATGCCTCTCCCAAATCCTTCATGAAAAACTTTGATGATAGCCAAGTTTTAACCGACTGCAACATTGGGATATCATTCCCAATAATCAGTATGTCGTACACATACAAAACCAAGAAAATAGGTGTACTCCCACTTGTCTTCTTGTACACACATGGTTCATCCACATTTTTGACAAAACCAAATCCTTTGATTGTTTCATCAAAATGGATGTTCCAACTCCTCGATGCTTGCTCAGGTCCATAATGGACTTCTTTAATTTGCATACCTGATTTGGTCTCCCACTTGAGACAAAACCCTCTGGCTATGACATATAGACTTCTTCCTCAAGGTTTTCATTGAGGAAAGCAGTCTTTACATCCATCTGCTAGATCTCATAGTCAGGTATGCTACTATGGCAAGCAGTATCCGAATGGACTTGAGCATGGCTACTGGAGAAAAAGTTTCATCATAGTCTACACCATGTTTTTATCTTAAACCTTTTGCTATCAGTCTAGCATTATAGGTCTCAACTTGACAATCTGCTCCAATCTTCTTCTTGAAGACCCATTTACATCCTATTGGATTAATTCCTTTAGGTGGATCTACCAAAGTCCAAACCTGATTGGAATACACAGAGTCCATTTCAGATTTCATGGCACCAAGCTACTTGTCAGAGTATGTACTCTTGACAGCTTCTGAATAGGTCACAGGATCATCATCCTGTATGATACTGGCTTCATTGTCATCCCCGATGACAAAACCATATCTAAGAGGTGCTCCTCGCACCCTCTCTAACCTTTAGAGAGGAAATATGTATTGTGGTTGTTCTTGATCCATAAGAACCTTTGGTTGAGGAACTTCTCTTGAAGACTCACTGGTTTGTTGGTTCTGTTCTTCACATAACTCAAGTGAAGAATCACTACATCCTTCTTGGATAAACTCTTGTTCCAAGAATGTAGCATGCCTACTAACAAATATTTTTTATTCAGCAGCATTATAAAAGAGGTATCCAACATCATCTTTTGAATAAACAACAAACCTGCATTTATCAACCCTTACACTTATCTTATATCCAAAGGTATTCTTGACATAAGCATAGCAACCCCAAATCTTTAAATACTTAAGATTTGGTCTTTTGCCATTCCATAATTCATATGGAGTGCTATTCACTGATTTAGATGGAACCCTGTTTAATATGTATGCAGCAGTATCTAGGGCATATCCCCAGAATGAAGTAGGAAGATCTGTGAAGCTCATCATCGACCTCACCATGTCTAGCAAGGTATGATTTTTCCTTTCTACCACTCCATTTAATTAGGGTGTATAAGGAGGGGTCCATTTAGATATAATTCCTTTGTCCTTGAGATGGTTCAGAAACTCACCAGATAGGTATTCACCTCCTCGATTAGATCGAAAAGCTTTAACACTAAATCCAGTTTGTTTTTCAACCATACTCTGATATTCTTTAAACGTATCAAAGGCTTCAAACTTGTGTTTTAAAAGATACACATGACCGAACCTTGATAAATCATCAATAAAAGTGATGAAATAAGAATATCCTCCTCTGGCCTGAGTTGACATAGGTCCACATACATCAGTATGTATTAGACCTAACAATTCAGTAGCCCTCTCTCCATGTCCAGTGAATGGAGACTTGGTCATTTTTCCTTTGAGATAAGATTCACAAGTTCCTAATGATTGGAAATCATCAGAGTCAATGTAATTATCTTTGACTAACTTGTTTATCCTTGACTCACTGATATGACCCAATCGGCAGTGCCAGAGATATGTAACATTGTCATTATCTCTTTAGGCTTCTAATTCTATGGAGTCCATGCAATGAATTGTATATGTGAGATCCACATGCAGTATCCAATACCCATGAATTAGAAATGGAAGTACTCAATGATAAACATAGTCCTCGCGAAGGAGTACGATGACCACGTCCTCTACGTCGAACATAGTCCTGCCTCTAGTTGAAGCAAAAGAGGTGAAGGCTTTGTCATCAGCAAGAATGGAACAGATCGAAGCGACAGCCTCTACAATTATTGGATATGGTATACGATCGAATGAAGATCTGGAATCAAGATAGTGAAAGCCAGGTGTGTAAAAACCTAGCTTTCAAATGAGCAAGGATGTATGTAAGGTAGGTGTATCAACTATAGATGTGTCAAAAATTGGTGTATCAGCTGAAGAAATGATAGGCGTATCGACGATAGACGTATCAGCTGAAGAATTAATAGGTGTACCAGTAATCGATGAGTCAATAATGGGAGTATCAATGATGGGGGTATCAATGATAAGTGAATCAATAATAGGTAAATGAATAGGTATAGCAGTATGATCATCAGATCTAGATGGTGGAGTAGATAGAACAGGAGTCTAAATGGGTGACTGGAAGGATCTCGAATGGGACTCCTAGGCAAGTATACTATCGTCTCTACTGCTGGCTCTAACATCAAGTCTGGAAAGTAAAAACCATCAGAGTTAGTCTCACCATCAGTGCTAATCTCTGATCCTGGTGCTGGAGCTGGAACTGGAACTAGAACACTCTGAGAAGAGGGTCTGGATAGTGCAGATAAAATAGCGAAGATGCCATCACTCAATCCTCTATGGCTGTCTCTCGTCTCCATAATAAAGCTGTCAAATCACTATCGAACAATCATGATATCTATCTCTATGCAACTGACTCTCTCTAATAGACTCTCTGAAGCTCCTGAAGCATCTGACTAAGATGGCTGAGGCTGAGGCTGTGTAGTTGGCTCAGACTGAGAAGTAGACTCTGGCTGCGCTGCTAGCTCAGGCTGAATCTCTGAAAGATGTGCCTCTGAAGGCCTTGCCTCGCCTGAAAATACACGCTCCTCTGTAGTGTCATCATCTCTGTCATCGACCTGTCCAGATACTCTGCATCTCCACTGGCCTTTGAACAGCTGATATCCCATCCGATGTAGTGACCTGATGTCATAGAAATCAGTATGTAGAAGCATCCGGAAGGGCTCATCATCAAAATTCACATCGTACTCTCTAAAAAGTAGTGTCAACCCCATCCCGTAGGGTAAGCAAAGTATCTGACTGGTCGATGCCTCCGTCATCAGATGTATCATGAGCACCGAAAGGCAAACTGAAGTGTGCTGAACTATGGAGACCACCACAAGTAACTCTCTCTCTATGATGTAATCAAAATGTCTGGTCTTCGATAGAAGAATCTGAGCCACAATATGATGTAGAAGTCTCATCTCAGCAAAGAGACGGGATGTAGGAACAGTGGCTCCCTCAAGCAAAATATCTGACTTGAAGATACACTGGAGTCCACTCACTATGTCAATCAGACTATCAACTACTGATCTAGTCAAGGGTATATCCCATACTCTACTCAAGATCTTTGTAGTCATGAGGATATCCCTGCCTCGAACCTGAGCTAACCATCCATCACTACCACAAGCTAAGGATCCAAAGAACTCTCGAATAAGGCCCGAGTAGTATCTCCCACTCAGTGAGTAGAAAGAGGTCAAACCAGCATCTCTAATCCACTAAGCAAACCTGAAATGCTGCTGGTCAACAAATCCAAAATCTACATGGCATCCTCCGACAACCGTCTTCAAACTCATGTGACTGGAAGCAGTGAAGAGTGGTCAAACAGGTGGATTTGGAGCTACAGCTTCATGTCTTGCTTTAGTTCTTCTCTCTTCCTGATTGGATGGCCGAGGGTGACGGACGACTTGTTTCCTAGGTCTCATTGCATAGAAGAATGGTTTGAACAAGAATGGAAAAAAAACCAAGGGTTTATAGGGTTCAAAACGAAAATGGGAGAGGGTATGTCGTACAATTTGAACCAAAAAATTATCCAAAACAAAGATTTGAGGGGATTTAAGCTAAGATTTGCAGGGAATAAGTGGTTAGGATGGAGTTAGGGCAAGTGTTGGCACGAGTGGGGAGGAAAAAATGGAAAGAAAATGCTTCATTTTCATCTTTAACCTCGGTCTGCAATCGTTCATGTGTCGAATCACGAAACAGTCCAATGTGTTGACACATAAAGGTGTCGACACATACATGTGTCGACACATCGACTTAAAACTGAAAATCCTGAGAATGAAACGCAGATCAAAATCATAAGAAATACAATGAAATTCAATAAGATTAATGTCAAATTTGATCTATTTTGAGTCAAAAATTGGAAAAATTTAATCAAAAGGATTAATGATCTTGAGTTCTCTTCTAATCATACTAAATCGATCTTCTTGGAGAGGCTTAGTTAAAATATCAGCTAATTACAATTCAGTACAAATAAATTCAAGCACAACATCATTATTTTCAACATGATCTCTAATAAAATGATGCCTAATTTCAATGTGTTTACTTCTAGAATGTTGAACAGGATTTTTAGTCAAGTAAATAGCACTAGCATTATCATATTTTATAGGTGTACTAGTCAATTTGATTCCAAAATCTTCAAGTTGTTGCTTAATCCACAATATTTGATCACAACAACTTCCTACTACAATATACTCAGCTTCAGCTGTGGATAGTGTAACTGAAGTTTGTTTCTTGCTAAATCAGGAGATTAAGTTAACTCCAAGAAATTGGTAAGTTTCACTAGTACTTTTTCTATCTAATTTACAGCCAGCAAAATTGGCATCAGAATATCCAATTAATACAGCGAATGAGTCTCTAGAATACCATAAGCCAATATCAATTGTACCAAATAAGTATCTAATAATGCTCTTAATAACCAACAGATGTGATTCCTTATGTTCAGACTGATATCTAGTATACATGCATACACTGAACATTATATCTGGTCTATTAGCAGTTAAGTACAATAAAGAGCCAATCATACCTCTATATAATATTTGATCTACAGATTTACCATGCTCATCTTTATAAAGTTTAAAAGAGAGGCTCATAGATGTACCTATTGACTTAGTAGTCTCCATCCCAAACTTCTTTATGATTTCTTTTATATACTTAGCTTGGTTGATGAAGATTCTATCTTTAGTTTGCTTGATTTGGAGTTTGAGAAAGAAATTGAGTTCTCCCATCATGCTCATTTTGAATTCACCCTGTATTTAGCTTAGCAAACTCTCGACAAAGAATTTCATTAGCACCGAAAATAATATCATCAACATAGATTTGCACTACTAATAAATTATCATCTTTCTTCTTTAGAAACAAAGTTTTATCAACATAGCCTCTAGAGAATTCATTTTCAATCAGAAATTTGCTGAGTCTTTGATGCGGCAAGCATATGATTAATGATTTGATTAGTGTTTGTAGAGCAATGAAACCTAATTATACTAGCATTGTACTCATCATAATAAGTCTTAAGGATCACATGAAAAGGGACTATTACATGATTAGACACAATCCTAAAACTAAGAAGGAAGAAGATCTAGACAATAGGGGCTAATGATTGAGGACTTGCCTTGTTGAGCTTTCCAACCTTCTAATGATTTCCAACCTTGAAACTACCGATGCTCTGGACTGGAGAACTTGGATAACAGAGATCAGAACGCTGGGCTTGGGCTTCAGCTTGTTGGTTCATTGTCAAGGGGAACCCTGTTCACAACTCAAAGAGTTCGAAGGACCTTGCAATGAAGATCAAAAGTTAAGGAAGAAGAAAGTAGGCATATGGAAGGGATGGAATAATTTATGAGCAAGGAAGGAAGTCTGAGATGGTTTGGCCGGCTCCAATGTATCCTTCTTGAACTTGGCGTTGGATGGCTTGGAGAAGAAAGTAGATTTGAGTGGGGGGGGGGGGGGGGGGCTTAGGAACTATCACTCAAAGAAATAACATAAGACTACAACTTCAACTTCAACTTCATTTTTCATTCATCTCATCAATAACTCTACAATGGGACGTCCAAGGGCTTAAAAAAAGCCTTACAACTCATTTGAAATTTGAAACCCATAGATTAAGGAGGATTACAAGGGGGGTTGGAGGGTTTGGTTAGAAAGGATTTGGGAGGGATGTGGCTGACCTCCTTGAATTTGAATTTTCCCTTGGTCGGTCACCTTTGGATTCTTTTGAATTTCCTTTGTTGGCACCCAAAGGTGATGAGGTGGCTGGTAAGGTGGCATCCTTGGCTGATGACGTGGCATGTTGAGGTGGCCTTCTACTTGGATATGAATTTCAGGATGACATGTGGCACCAAGTGGGGTCACTTGATTAAATCTTGCTGATGTGGCATCTTTGTTGATATGGTGCCATAAGTGGGCCCTAGTTGATGGTCCTTCTCTCTTGCTTGGTTGGTGTGTCTTCTCTTCCTCATGTGGTCAAATTCTGGGGTCCAAAATTTAAGTCTTGTTGTTGGCTTTCATGACTTAACTCAACTGAACTGACTTGACTGACCTAGACTTTAAAACTTGAAATGGACTTACAGTAAATGAAATTTAGAAGTAATTACAAGACTAAAACACTCTTGATCAATAAAATTTAGAAGTAATTACAGGACTAGAAAAATAAAACACTCTTGATTAGGAATTAAAACTCAAAATTAATTACAGGACTCAGGGTAACCTAATTATCTTCGATCCAAATTGGGATAAGGCTAACCTTGTTGGAGTGAAGTTTCTTTCTGCTTCTGGTGTCCACACCAATTCTCCCGGGGTGGACAGAACTCGACCCACTCGAGTATGGTTCAGTTTTGCCTTGGTAATGCTCGAACAAGTCTGGGTTAAGTCTTTGCAGGTCCTCTCGAGTAATCCAAGAGTTGTCTGACTCAGGTCGACCTTGCCATTGAACCAGGTATCGCTGATAGTCCTTATTCCTGGTAGTAATGGTCTTGTCATCCAGGATTCTCTCAATCCTCTCTCTCCGCTCGGGTAGGGTTGGTGGTGGACACTCGAAAATATGTTCACTCTCAATGAAAGTTTCTGGCCCAAAAGGCTTACTAGGTATTAGTACTGGTTCTTTGTATTCTACTAGGTCTGAAACATTAAAGGTTGTACTGATACCCATATCAGGTGGAAGTTCCAAAACATATGCATTAGGCCCTATTTTCTTTAAGATCTTGAAAGGTCCCGCTCCGCAGGCATGCAGCTTCTTTATGGTTCCAGGTGGGAACCATTCAGGGTTGAGCCTAATCATTGCATAATCCCCTTCACAGAATTCTTTAGCCCTCTTATGTGAATCAGCTAAATGTTTGTAAGTCTCATTGCTCAGTTTGATCTTATTACTGATTTCTTTATGCAGATTTGTGACATGCTGTGCGAAAGATTCAGCAAACTTAGAAATTTACACAAGCACTTACAAAATGCAGACTGAACTAGGCATCCTTATTGAGAGGAATTTTATTGGACTTTCTAGGACCTAAACCTAACAGATTATTGACTCTCTAGGTTTGATCCTGGTCTGGTATGCACATGAGAATTTACCATGGGTTCCTAGCAAATAACATAAGGTTTTCCAAAAGTAGGTAGCAAAAGGAATAGGCTTTAAAAGCTCATGCATCCTAGTAAACTCATCCAAATGAAACTTAATGGCTCTAAAATTATGATAAGCTCAGGGAAATGAAGGAAATAGGAATCCGAGACTTGGGGTAATTTAGGGAAATCTTGAAACAGACCTTGGTTACTCATGATGACCTTAAGATTAGAATTTTGATCTACAGGCGGGATGCTTCTAGGTAGTAGAAGGTCATCAGGAAAGTCTTTTAAAATAATGATTGGGTTCTTCTCAGGTACCTGAAGGAGTTCTTGTGTCGAAGCTAAAGTATTAGGTTCTTCCTGAGGGCATTGTCTTACGGGAACCAAGTCCTCACTAAATTTTGGTTGTTCTGATGTTTCAGGACTAGGCTCAATAATCTTTTCTTTACCAAAGGTATCCTCAGGTAAGGTACTAAAGTTGTTCTCTTCACAGTCTTCCCCTTTATATTCATCTATTAAACTTATGTCAGTGATGCAGTACGAATGCTCTGATACCAAAAATGATGTAGAACAAAGAGATGATGCGATGCGGAAGTAAATTAAGACTAATTTTTTTTTTTTTCTTATATTTTCAGAAGTCGGCTTTGACTCAAAGGAAAGTTAAACTAAATTGAAAGAAACTATGTAATAATTGAAAGCACAATTTAAAAGAAACTAGGTTATCAGAGTAGTTCAAAAGTAAAGGATCGCTGGGGGTTGAGAAACTCCCAGACCTAGGGTTTCACTCTGAACTTTCAACAGGACAGAAGTAAAGAGAAGAGAAGGGTTACAGACCAGGCAGTGATCTTCACAGAGTTAGTGGAAGGACTCTCTTGAGCAGATTGTTGGATCCCCGGATTCAGATATCTTCGCAATGGATCCTCCAATACTGGTCCTTTGGCAGAGTTGGCTTCTCCTGAACTCAAGATCTGGGAAAGAAGAAGAATAATTTATGGAACCAGATACTCAAGGAAGGATTTACCAGATTGAAGAACTTGAAAGCTGATGTTGCTGAAATCCGGATTCTCCTGGAGGCTGATCTGACTTCCTCTGGGAATTGCTCTGAATCTGAAGTACCCGGACTGGACCTGGATGCTGGTGGTCGGCCTTGACTTTGAGAGAGTGGCCGTGAGAGATGGGTAGGCTAGGGTTTGGTGGAAAGAAGAGGATGAAGGGTGGCTAGGGTTTGGAAGTGAAGTGGCTAACCTAGGGTTTTGGGGTTGGAGATCTCACACCTCCTCAAGGTTCCTGGGGAACCCGGATTTACTCCCTCAGGGAGCTCAACACCTGGATGCAAGTGCGGAAGAGAGAAACACAAAGTTTGCTCACACATAAATTGGATTCATTCATTAGTTATTTTTAAACCTTACAAAAGGGGTTTAATTTATAGGACTTTACAAGAGAGCAGGGTTTTACATCTTCCCATGTGGGACTAATAGGATGGATCTTCAAATTAGGCTTGTAGAATCAATTCCCACACATATGGCCGGCCAAGAGGTTCCAAAAATGTTGATTGGTGGCTCCAAAAGGTAAGTAGGTGGCGCCTCCTAGCCTTGTTCTTCAAGAAAAAATTTCTTTCCTTCCATGGCTCAACTCTTTTGGACACCTCCTTTTCTTTCTCCCTAAGTCATGGTTCTTCCCATCTTTGCTTTGGGCTTTTTAGGCATGGATTGGGCGCCCCCTTGAAGTGCTCCCCAAGAAGAGCTTCTTTCTTTACATAGCGGCTCTTATGGAATGTTTTGGCCGCCCCCTTGAATTGTGGATCCCAGATTATTTTCTCCTTAAGTGGCGCATGAGAGAAGGGACCTGCTATCTTGTGGTGTGGGGACCAGAGCATACTTGATGGAGATGTGGCGCCCCCTGGACTCAGGCGTGTGGCTGGGAGTGTGGCGCCCACTTGCTTGGCCTTGGGAGAAAATGTGACACCCTGGAGAAGACCTAGACCACTACTAGGACTTGAACTGAGTCAACATGACTCAACAAAATTTAAATTGCAGGGAAATACAGACTCAACTAAAATTGAGTTGACCATGTCAACCCTTATTACAAAACCAGAAAATCCTAATTCTTCGAGCAAGGTCAATCAGAGATCCAGATGGAGCCCTGAAGTCTTCTTCTGATTCTGGTGCCCGCACCAATTCTCCCGGGGTGGGAGGAACTCGACCCTGTCGAGTATGGATCAATTTGGCTCTGGTATCTCTCCAAGAGGTCTGGATCCAATTCTTGTAATTCTTCTCCGGAGATCCAAGAGTCATCAGAATCTGGCCTTCCTTGCCAGCAGACCAGGTATCTTTGGTATCCTCGATTACGAGTAGAGATAACCTGATCATCTAGGATCTTTTCAATCTGCTCTTTCCTCACAGGCCAGTTTGTTGGTGGACACACAGGGTTGGGTTCACTCTCAAGAGCAGGATTAGGCTCAAAAGGCTCACTGGAAATCACAGCTGGCTCTCTATACTCTACTAGGTCTGTAATGTTGAAAGTGGAGCTAATGCCTAGTTCTGAAGGCAACTAGAGCACATAGGCATTGGATCCTACTCTCTTCACTACTCTAAATAGTCCAGCTCCTCTAGCATGTAACTTTCTAACAGTTCCAGGAGAAAACCACTCAAGCCTTAACCTAATCATTACATAGTCTCTCTCAACAAAAGTTTTGACTCGTCTTTGAGAATCAGCCAACTTCTTATAAGTTTCATTAGTTAAAGTTATTTTGGCATGAATTTCTTTATGCAAGTCCTTTACATGCTATGCAAGTGCATCAAGAGACTTGTGTGTGTGGGCTAATAGTGAAATCAAATCAAGTGGTGTGTGAGGCTTGTATCCATGAACAATTTCAAAGGGACTCTAGCCTATAGACCTATTGATCGAAACATTGAATGCAATTTCAGCCCTGGACAAAATACAAATCCCAATTCCTGGTGCTCTCAATCAAACAAAAATCTGAGTCAATGTCCTAAACTCGATTGATGACGTATTCCTAAAGAATGGACTTTATTCAAAGGAACCCTAGGTCTAAACCTAACAAACTATGGCTCTCTATGTTTGACCTTGGGTCGGAGGATGGCATGCAGAGCATGAAAACTTATCATGGGTGCCTAGTAGGTGCCATAAGGTCTTCCAGAAGTAGGTGGCAAACCTAATAGGTTCTGACACGTGGTTCACTCTAAAGACTTCGACAAAGTATACTTGGATGGTGTAAGAAGCATTGGAAGTCCTAGAGAAAGGGAGGAAATATGAGGTGGAGTCTCAAATTACCTGTTGACTAAAGGTGGTGACCTGAAGGTTTGAATGCTGATCTATGAGTGTCAACTGGTCATCCTTACCAAAGGAAAAGTTTGCTACTCCCAGGAATGGATCAAGAGATGGTTCGGGAAGTAGCCTAGGACATGTGATTGCAATAGTTAAAGTTTGTTCTCTAAGCAAATAATGATCCATTTTCTCAAGAACTGGATTGAAGAATGATTCATGGAAGGGCCTATGGATGATGACCTCAAGACTTGAAATTTGACATATGGGTGCGGAAAGGTATACTCTATAGAAGGGTAGGTCAGTCATGTGAAGGAAGGGGTCTGGGACCATAAGGAGGACTTCTACAGGACTGGGTGAATCAATCCGCTCAAGACAAGGATGTTCAACTGAGATTACGGGAGAGACCTTAGTGGCTGGGCATGGGACAAGGTCCAATTGTAAGAGGCTTGATTCAGTCATCCTAAGGAGAGGATCTACCATAGGGTGGGCAAACTTAAACAGTTCAGTGCAAAGATCTTCAATTGGTACTTGGGGAATGACTGTCATTAGAGGGTACGAACTGATAGCTCGGGCTAACACTATGAGTTCTTCCTGGGGGTATTTGACTAAAGGAACCTGATTCTCACAAATCTCTTGAATTTTTGAACTAGGTCCTACCACTTGGTTGCTCTCCAAGGTCTCCTCAGGTAGGGAACCAATAGTATCGATGTCACATTCTTCAAGTTCTTCCCCCTCATATTCATCAACTAGACTCAAGCCAGCATCATATACTTCCTCGATGCCATCTTCAATGGGTTTCGGGTCAGTGGTAATCGGGTCAACTGATTCTGGGCTTGTCATACCTAACCTTTCTTCCTCATTGGTAGGCTTGGGTTCTCCCTCATTAATGTCATCCTTAGGATTCTTACCACTTAGCTGTGCACAAGCCAGTCCTATGCATGGGCACTGACTAGATTTATGGCCTCTTTCTCCACAAAACCAACATTCTTGCGATATAGGAACCTGGGTCACACTGGGTTTCAAGCTAGTAGAGACCTTACTTGGGCATGGGTGTGGATCTAAATGGTTTGATCTAGAAGACTTGGGTTGTTGAGTGACTGGTCTAGAATATTGTAAGGACCTCTCACAGACACAATCCACACTATAGATATCATGGTTAGGCTTCCTAAGGTTATGCTCGGGATCACGGTATAAGGTCCTCCTAGGCTCCTGGTATGGATGAGGTTGGAGCCTATTAAATTTTGGATTAGGGGTCCAATTTTGATGTCTACATTTCTCAAGTACTTGGACTCGATCCCTAAGCTGGGTAAAATTCTCATGGACTTGTTCTTTACACTGGGCAACAGTAGCAGTCATATCCTGACTCAATTTGTTCATACTTTCAGTAAGAGCTCTAACCATGGCCTCTAAATCAGGTTGGGTTTGACCAGGTTGGTAGGGTACTCCATTCCGGGTAGACATGATGATGCAAGCAAACAAACCAAATGAGACTCGACTGAAATGACTACGGGCTAACTAGACCTAGAGCCCAAACTAGATGCCCAATCAGAGTGGCAAGCTAGCCTGTAGTAACTCGGGACTCAGCCAGGCAGGTGTAAGGGGAGTGTTAGGTCCCTAAATGCCAATCCTAGACACCAATCAGAGATTGGCCAGGTAGGCGGACCAGCACACAAGTCCTTCGGGATAGAATCCCTGAACTACCGTTCTAGACACTGAGTACAAAACACACACAGAGTAACTAGACAAACTGACTCAACATTAGCCTAGACCCGACTTGTTGGTGTCCCTAGCCCACTAGGGCAAATTAAGTCTAATAAATTTTAAAATTAGGCTTAGGATCGAATGAATGGGTGGTGATTTTGGGCTAAGGAGAGGTTATCAACTCCTCCCCTTATCTTAGATGCTCAATTGCCCTTAAGATGAATTAGGAGATGATCACTCAAAAAAATTGAATTGCAGAAACATAGAAACAGAATTGTTGTAATTTAACTCTCAGAAATTTCACATAAACCAATAAATTACAGTAAAATTATGTAAAATAGTTTCAATTATATTGGTTCTAGAAAAACAAAAGTCACATAATTTGGAATTATCTGCAATGAGAAACAATTCCTGTAACAGGATAGTTACAGACTAAAAACAGAATGCTTCCCTCGTTTACAATTCCTGCTACGAAGTTGTAACCCAGCGGATCCCCTACACGCCCTAGGAACACCCTGTGGAATGGAAGGAGGAGGCTTGCACCTCGCTTCATTCCTAGGACCGGACATCCTGGGGAGTCTACTTCGAGTAGACAAAGTAAAAAAGAGAGACACTCAAAACATGCAAGCAAGTCAGAAACCCTAGACAGGGCTCTGATACCAAAAATGATGCAGTACGAATGCTCTGATACCAAAAATGATGCAGAACAAAGAGATGATGCGAAGCAGAAGTAAATTAAGACTAATTCTTTTTCTTTTTTTTTTTCTTATATTTTCAGAAGTCGGCTTTGACTCAAAGGAAAGTTAAACTAAATTGAAAGAAACTATGTAATAATTGAAAGCACAATTTAAAAGAAACTAGGTTATCAGAGTAGTTCAGAAGTAAAGGATCGCTGGGGGTTGAGAAACTCCCAGACCTAGGGTTTCGCTCTGAACTTTCAACAGGACAGAAGTAAAGAGAAGAGAAGGGTTACAGACCAGGTAGTGATCTTCACAGAGTTAGTGGAAGGACTCTCTTGAGCAGATTGTTGGATCCCCAGATTCAGATATCTTCGCAATGGATCCTCCAATACTGGTCCTTTGGCAGAGTTGGCTTCTCCTGAACTCAAGATTTGGGAAAGAAGAAGAACAATTTATGGAACCAGATACTCAAGGAAGGATTTACTAGATTGAAGAACTTGAAAGCTGATGTTGCTGAAATCCGGATTCTCCTAGAGGCTGATCTGACTTCCTCTGGGAATTGCTCTGAATCTGAAGTACCCAGACTGGACCTGGATGCTGGTGGTCGGCCTTGACTTGGAGAGAGTGGCCGTGAGAGATGGGGTAGGCTAGGGTTTGGTGGAAAGAAGAGGATGAAGGGCGGCTAGGGTTTGGAAGTGAAGTGGCTAACCTAGGGTTTTGGGGTTGGAGATCTCACACCTCCTCAAGGTTCCTGGGGAACCCAGATTTACTCCCTCACGGAGCTCAACACCTGGATGCAAGTGCGGAAGAGAGAAACACAAAGTTTTCTCACACATAAATTGGATTCATTCATTAGTTATTTTTAAAACTTACAAGAGGGGTTTAATTTATAGGACTTTACAAGAGAGCAGGGTTTTACATCTTCCCATGTGGGACTAATAGGATGGATCTTCAAATTAGGCTTGTAGAATCAATTCCCACACATATGGCCGGCCAAGAGGTTCCAAAAATGTTGATTGGTGGCTCCAAAAGGTAAGTAGGTGGCGCCTCCTAGCCTTGTTCTTCAAGAGAAAATTTCTTTCCTTCCATGGCTCAACTCTTTTGGACACCTCCTTTTCTTTCTCCCTAAGTCATGGTTCTTCCCATCTTTGCTTTGGGCTTTTTAGGCATGGATTGGGCGCCCCCTTGAAGTGCTCCCCAAGAAGAGCTTCTTTTTTTACATAGCTTGGCTCTTATGGAATGTTTTGGTCGCCCCCTTGAATTGTGGATCCCAGATTATTTTCTCCTTAAGTGGCGCATGAGAGAAGGGACCTGCTATCTTGTGGTGTGGGGACCAGAGCATACTTGATGGAGATGTGGCACCCCCTGGACTCAGGCATGTGGCTGGGAGTGTGGCTGGGAGTGTGGCGCCCACTTGCTTGGCCTTTGGAGAAAATGTGACACCCTGGAGAAGACCTAGACCACTACTAGGACTTGAACTGAGTCAACATGACTCAACAAAATTTAAATTGCAGGGAAATACAGACTCAACTAAAATTGAGTTGACCATGTCAACCCTTATTACAAAATCAGAAAACCCTAATTCTTCGGGCAAGGTCAATCAGAGATCCAGATGGAGCCCTGAAGTCTTCTTCTGAGTCTGGTGCCCGCACCAGTCAGTCTCATACACATATTTACTAGGTTGTTCAAATTTGCCTTCTTCCTTCCCTAGCCCTTCAGTTTGTGGATACCCTAAGTCTTGAGTATCAATGAACTCAACTTGTACTTCAGGGTTCTTACTCCTATCATTCATATGAGCTAATGGGATAGTAGGAGTTGGTTGGTCTAAGAAAAATTGTTTAGCCAGCATTTGGTTCAATTGGGCCATTTGATCATTTAGGGCTTTCAGCATGGTTTCAAGATTCGGGTCCATGGCTACACTGGACTGGGTCTGGATTGGTGAATATGAGGCTCCTGATCTAGTTTTCATGCATGCAAGTAGACTCAAGCTCGAGCTAAGGTTTCCTAGACCTAGAGCACAAATTAGAGGTCTATTTAAGTGAACCAACTAGCTAATAGTACTTATGGGACTTAGCCAAGTAGGTGGAGGGGAGTGAAGGTCTCTGATTGCCAATCCTTAGACACCAATCTTAGATTGGCCAGGTAGGCAGACCAAATCACAAGCCCTGATGCACCAATCCTAGGCACCAAGCCTGTAAGCACACACCAATTAGTTGACACAGTTAACTTGACCCTAACATGAACCCAACTTGTTGGTGTCCCTAACCTACTAGGGCAATTAACGTTCTACTCAATTTTAATTAACGGGCTGGGATCGATATGCTGGTTGGTGATTTTTGGGCTAGGGACAGGTGATGAAACCCTGACCCTATGTCAAATTGATGCCCTTAATTTGATTTCTCGTGAGATAATTGAAATGCAAAGGTGCTGCAGAAGTGTGTTGCAGTTTGAAAGTGGTGTGGAAAATATGATGAAAAATGTCTAAAAATTCTGAAAAATTCACAGAGGATTTCTAACTTATATGTTTCAATGCAGATGAAAGGAATTTTAAAACTAAAATCTATACTACTCTAAGCAAATTCTATAAATGAAGATAAATAAAAAGGACAGAACAGAATCCTAATGACAGTGTCGAACTGCAAAAATTTTCATTTTTTTTATAATTTTTTTATGATGATAAAATTTAATATGGTGATAACTAACTTAAAAAGGAACAAGAAAAAAAATATTTCAATAAAAAATTAGTGACATGCCTTTGGAGCTGCAGACGGATTACAGTAAATAGATGCAAATTTTCAGAAAACAGAACCTAATCAAACAAGTGCAATGGCTTACCCAAACTTCAATCAAAAAAAAATTCATGTCCGGCCAGGGGCTCATTATTCCCATGGGTCGTGACAGTGTACTGGAGTACACCCGCTCAGGAGGCGTGAATTTTAGATCTTGCTTGGATTTAAAGAAAACTATTCTACCCTAATGCAACCATGCTCTGATACCAAGATGATGCGGCAAGCATATGATTAATGATTTGATTAGTGTTTGTAGAGCAATGAAACCTAATTACACTAGCATTGTACTCATCATAATAAGTCTTAAGGATTACATGAAAAGGGACTATTACATGATTAGACACAATCCTAAAACTAAGAAGGAAGAAGATCTAGACAATAGGAGCTAATGATTGAGGACTTGCCTTGTTGAGCTTTCCAACCTTCTAATGATTTCAAACCTTGAAACTACCGATGCTCTAGACTGGAGAACTTGGATAAGAGAGATCAGAATGCTGGGCTTGGGCTTTAGCTTGTTGGTTCATTGTCAAGGGGAACCCTGTTCACAACTCAAAGACTTCGAAGGACCCTGCAATGAAGATCAAAAGTTAAGGAAGAAGAAAGCAGGCATATGGAAGGGATGGAATAATTTATGAGCAAGGAAGGAATTCTGAGATGGTTTGGCCGGCTCCAATGTATCCTTCTTGAACTTGGCGTTGGATGGCTTGGAGAAGAAAGTAGATTCGAGTGGGGGGGGGGGGCTTAGGAACAATCACTCAAAGAAATAACATAAGACTACAACTTCAACTTCAACTTCATTTTTCATTCATCTCATCAATAGCTTTACAATGGGACGTCCAAGGGCTTAAAAAAAGCCTTACAACTCATTTGAAATTTGAAACCCATAGATTAAGGAGGATTACAAGGGGGGTTGGAGGATTTGGTGGAGGGTTTGGTTAGAAAGGATTTAGGAGGGATGTGGCCGACCTCCTTGAATTTGAATTTTTCCTTGGTCGGTCACCTTTGGATTCTTTTGAATTTCCTTTGTTGGCGCCCAAAGGTGATGAGGTGGCTAGTGAGGTGGCATCCTTGGATGATGACGTGGCATGTTGAGGTGGCCTTCTACTTGGATATGAATTTCAGGATGACATGTGGCGCCAAGTGGGGTCACTTGATTAAATCTTGCTGATGTGGGATCTTTGTTGATATGGTGCCATAAGTGGGTCCTAGTTGATGGTCCTTCTCTCTTGCTTGGTTAGTGTGTCTTCTCTTCCTCATGTGGTCAAATTCTGGGGTCCAAAATTTGAGTCTTGTTGTTGGCTTTCATGACTTAACTCAACTGAACTGACTTGACTGACCTAGACTTTAAAACTTGAAATGGACTTACAGTAAATAAAATTTAGAAGTAATTACAGGACTAAAACACTCTTGATCAATGAAATTTAGAAGTAATTACAGGACTAGAAAAATAAAACACTCTTGATCAGGAATTAAAACTCAAAATTAATTACAGGACTCAGGATAACCTAATTATCTTCGATCCAAATTGGGATAAAGCTAACCTTGTTGGAGTGAAGTTTCTTTCTGCTTCTGGTGTCCACACCTGTCTTTCATACCATGCTCGGGGTACTTGCTTTAAACCATAGAGTGCCTTGTGCAATTTAAAAACATGATCAGGATGTGCATGATTTTCAAAACCAGATGGTTGTTCAACAAAAACTTTTTCAACTATGAAACCATTTAAAAAAGTACTTTAACAACCATTTGAAAAAGTTTGAAATTCATAAAATAAGCAAATGCTAATAGTAGTCTAATTGCTTCAATTCTAGCAACAGGAGCAAAAGTTAAAAAAAAATAATTCCTTCTTCCTGATTGTAGCCTTTAGCAACTAGCCTAGCTTTATTTCTAATAATAATTCCATTTTCATCTAACTTATTCCTAAACACCCATTTAGTGCCAATAACAGATTCATTAGATGTTCTTTTTATTAATGTCCAAACATTATTTCTGTCAAACTGAATTAGTTCATTTTGCATAGCATTTATCCAGTTAGGATCTTTTTCAGCATCTTCAAAACATTTAGGCTCTACTTGAGAAACAAAAGTTATATAATCGCATTCATTTCTAATTGAAGCTCGAGTTCTTATCCCTTTAGATAGATCATCTAGGATTAATTCCTTAGGATGTCCATGAGCATACCTCTACTCCTTAGGTAGATCTTGGTGCTTTTGAGTGTCTTCACCTTTTTGATCTTTATCTTGATTTTCTTCGCTTTGTTGAGAGGGTTGATCATTCAATGTCAACTTTTGAAGCTTATCAGCATCTGTACATGCATCAGAACTATCCTCTTTTCTGGAGAATTTATTAGTAGATTCTTCAAAAACAACATGTACAGACTCCTCTACAACTAGGATTCTTTTGTTAAAAACTCTATATGCCCTGCTTAATGCAGAGTACCCTAGAAAGATACCTTCATCAGACTTGGCATCAAATTTTCCAAGATTGTCTTTCCCATTATTTAAGATAAAACATTGACAACCAAAAACTCGAAAATATTTTAAAGTTGGTTTTCTTTGATTCCAAAGTTCATAAGAAGTTTTCTTTAAAATAGGACGGATTAAAACTCGATTCAAAATGTAACATGCAGTATTAATAGCTTCAGCCCAAAAATATCTTGGCAAATCATTTTCACAAAGTATAGTGTATGCCATTTCTTTAAAAGTATGATTTTTTCTTTCTACTACCCCATTCTGTTGAGGTATCCTAGGTGCAGAAAAATTATGTTCAATACCTTTTTCATTGCAAAAACTTTCAAAATCCTAATTTTTAAATTCATAATCATGATCACTACGTATGCAAATAACTGAAGTACCTTTTTTATTTGAAACTTTTTGGTAAAACTTTACAAATGCAAAAAATGATTCATCTTTATGAGCAAGAAAGAAAATCCAAGTAAATCTTGAAAAATCATCCACTATAACCAATCCATATCTCTAACCTCCTAGACTAGATGTTCTAGTGGCCTACTAGTAGTAACAAAACCTTTAGATTTGAAAGAAGTTTTAACTTATTTTCGAAATTGACAAGCTTGACAAATTCTATCTTTTTCAAAACTAAGTTTTGATAAATCTCTTACTAAATTCTTTTTGTAGAGTTTTAAAAGTAAATACATACTAGTATGTCCTAGTCTTCTATGCCAAAGTCAGCTAGTCTCATCTTTAGTAGAATTCATTGCAACTAGGCATTCTCCATTAGACAAAGATAGATCATCCAAATATATCAAGTAAATGTTACCATGCCTTTTTCTAATGAATTGTACTCTATTTTTATCTGGACTAGTAATCATGCAATAAGATAATTTAAAAATAACTTAAAAACCTTTATTGCAAAATTGACTAATACTTAAAAGATTATACTTCAAACCTTCAACCAAATGTACATTACTAATATGTAGAAGGAGTAATGTGAACCTTATCAATACCAATGATTTTTCCTTTACCATTATCCCCGAAGGTCACATTTCCTCCACTCATTGCTTCAAAAGAGGTGAATTGCTTCACATCTCCTGTCATGTGCCTTGAACAACCACTATCAAGATACCATAGTCTTTTATTTTCTTTGGTTGCAAGACAAACCTGCAATACAAATCAAGCTTTGTTTTTACGTACCCAAGCCAACTTGGGTCCTTTAGAGTTAGCACTTAAATTGGTTCCTTTTGGAACCCAAACTTTTTCATGAATATTAATTTTTCTCATATGATATTGAAAAGATTTATGACCTTGTTTCTTGCATGAAAAACATGTTATGCTAGATGATGCAGGTACAAACAAATTTTTGAAATACTTTTGTTGTCTTTGGGATCTATAACCTAATCTTGCTTTGTTAAAAACTGCTCTTTGACTGTCTAAAAAAAGATTTAGTTTTTCTGAACTATAGGTAAACTTTTCAACAAAAGATTTCATTTTGTCAAGCTTATTTTTGTACTTTTCAATTTCCAATCTAAATCCTTGTTTTTCTTCAAAAGATCACCATTTGAAATGATAGTTTTGGATCTTTTTAAAACATCATTTTTCATTGTTAGAGCATTGTTTTTCTTTTCTAAAATATTTACTTTAGTTTTCAAATCACTAACTTCATTTAATAAAGAATTGTTTTTATAAGAAAAACTATTTGCATGCTTTTTCAGTTTTCTATTTTCAGATAAAATTAATTTGTAGTCATGCATTAGTTCATCAAAAGTATTTCTTAATTAATCAAAAATAAAATCTATTTCTATATCAGAATTTACCTCTTCTTGCTCTTGATGTGCCATGAGACATAGGTTTGCAATTGTAGCTTGTTCTTCTTCTAAACTGGAGTCCTCACTATCACTCTATGTGGCCATCATTGCCTTCTTCCTAAGCTTTTTCGTTGACTTCTTTAGGAGAGGGCAGTTAATTTATAGTGTCCTGGCTTCTTACACTCGAAGCATATAGGTATCTCCTCCTTTTCCTTTTCTTTTTCCTTTTCTTTCTCTTATCCCTTCTCTTTAGTTGATTGGAACTTCTTCTTGTAAGGCAACTTTCTTCTCTTCATGAACCTTCTAAATTTTCTTACAAGAAGTGTGATGGGAATTCTCTCAGGGTGCCAAGAATCATGCAGCATGCGAAAGTGAATTTCAAAACAAAAATTCAAAGCATGAAACCCTAATTGGCTAGAAAACCCTAATTCCCAGGAATCCTTTATGCAATACCAATTAATGAAACATAAATGGAGTCAGAAAAACATACCTGGATCGTTGAAATCCAATCCTTTCCACGAGGCTCACAAGTGCAAGCCCTCTAACAGTGATCCACATAGGAATCAAACCTAGGAATCTCTTCCTTGTAGGTTGTTTGATTAATTGGGACTCTTTCGATGGACTTTCTTCCTTCGGCAGCCTCTCCTTCCTTGCTTAGACCTTCGCCCTCTAGTAGAGCACTCTAAGCCTTCTCCAAAATCTCTCTTCTCTCTCCCTATCACTTCCTAATTCTCTTCCTAAACCCTTGTCTTAAAATGGTGGACTTGTCTTAAAGGAAGACCTATGTCCTAACAAGGGAAAGAAGAGACAAGGTGGATAGATGTAAGAGTATAAGAAAGAAACCAAAAATATATACGATCCCATCGGAACAAATACCGATGGCTATTTATAGGAGAGTGGGAGGTACCAGATAAGCCTTCTCATCAACCTTTGATCTGTCCAAACACAGATCAAATAAGACCCTTCACTAAGGAGTCTCATCTTGAAACACCATGTCCCTTTATGCGCCAACCGCCTAATTCAAGTCCCTTCAATTTATTTTCCAACTTCTCCCTTTGCTACTTAACATTACCAGTTAGAATGAAGCCAAGGGACATGACTTATAAATGAGAAGCATCGGTGATTCAAAAGTACTTAAAGCAGAAGGACTCTACTTACTTGAATTAGCGCCAAAGTGAAGAGACGCGACTCTTCACTTTGCACCAACTTCTCCATGCCATATGACACCTTTGACCTATTCAAAGTATATGCAATATGGGTGTCATATGAAAGGGCATTAAGTATACTTTCCAACCATATTATTTTTTTTCAGATTGGAGGTCAATTGGTCCTTGTGCGCCCATTTGAATGCAGAGGTATCATTTAGGCATCAAGAGTCCTATGCCTTTTGGACTCTTCATATATGGTGCATAAAATGTCCAAAATATATCAGATAAAATCTGATAAATTTGTCCCACTTAGGACTCAACCCAATCTAGGTCTTCCATAAATTGGTTAGTCCATTTAGCAACCTTTCAGACCCAATTCAATTGGGTTAGAAGATTAGGCCAGCCTACACATGCTAGTATGAAATCTAGCTAACCAATTAGGATCCCTTGACCCTAATTAAATGTAAATTGAGTTCCTAGGCTGACTCCCTAATGTGTGTGACCCATGGGTTCTACATCTAGCTAGTAGTAGGTTTAGGTTTGTGCCAATTCGATCCGATCGAACCTGATTGACCTAATTATATCAAATTGGCTCACCTAATTGTCCAATTCGAATCACACATTGAATTGACTCATGAAACCAAATCAATTGGTTCATGAAAACCTACAAGACAAGATTGATGTCTAACAACGTGTCATACCTACCCGGAAGATGAGAAATTTGGTAAAAATTATCAAAGTACCCTTCAGTAGTAAGTTACCGTGCAATTCAATCTTTCGATCTCCCATTATCCCGATTAAGTGATAGGTATGGATATATGTCAAATCCTAATAGTTAATCATATTGAATCTCATCTTGATCATGAGGACTCAGCTGATGACTGATTAGAAACCAATTCTAATCTTATCCTGCTTTGATCAAAGGCTCTTTGAGTCACTCATCGAAAAGATTGCATAGGATAACAATTCCTCTTACTAGAAAAGATTGATTACTTGTTGGTCCACTCACATCCTTCGTACACCTTCCACCATACCCAGAACACCCCGTACATGTCATAATGGCATGAATGAATATGAACCAATGTATGGCATAGTGTGCACAAGGAACCATGGTGACCTCAGGTCTAAAGATCACATGCACAACTTCTACTATGGGATCTATCTTTTGACAAGTAGTAAGACTTCCATAAGATAGTCCTGGTGTGGATCAGTCTAGTGTACTCATATCCTGATGAGCACACTATCCTTGTATTAGTATCTTTATACAAGTGGTTGTGAGATCAACCACCCTCATCAACTAAGCATATATAGGATAAGCTAGTCTTTCCGGATTCATTGATCCCCGAATCAATGGTCCAATGACTAGGAATATTTTAGATTACGGTTTATAGGAATCAGGTCTCACTGTTATTTTATCATAACCCTAATTTCATTGCCCTACTCTATGAGGTTCATCATAATCAACAAAAACATGACACAGTAGTATATGATGAATCAAATACCTTTATTAATATATAAAATATATCATACATGAGCTGGAAGTTTACAAATAGACCCTCATAAAGATTGGCTCTTAGGGCACTTTTCTATCAAAGTGCTTCTTTACTTTCATCATCTTCTTCTTTGGATTCATCAATTGAGGATTCTTCTTGTATGGTAGATTTGAATGCAATCCCCTTTTTTTTCTTATCCATATCCATAGGTTTTTACTTCAAATTTAGCTCATAAGTCATGAGCGATCCTACCAACTGCTCCAATGGTAGCTTGTCAACATCTTTAGCTTCGTGGATGGCGGTCAACTTTGGATCCCATGATGTTGGAAGTGACCTGAGGATTTTGTTGACAAATCAGTATTAGACATTATTTTTCCTAAACTTCTCATTCCATTTACAATATTTGTAAATCTAGTATACATATCAGTGATAGATTCATTAGGTTTCATTCGAAACATTTCATATGTGTGCACTAACATGTTTACTTTAGTATTTTTTACTTGATCCGTACCCTCATGGGTAACTTCAAGTGTGTCCTATATTTTCTTGGTAGATGTGCAAGTAAATATCCTATTAAATTCACTAGGATCTAATGCATAATAATGGAGATCATTGCTTTTGTATTGATATCGGATTGTTTAATATCATTTTCATCCCAATCCTCTTCGTGCTTTGGGATGGAAACACCATTAACCACAATCGAGGGAATATGTGGACCTTTATCAACTACCTTCCACAGTTATAATCAATAGAATGCATATATATTCTCATTCTAGTTTTCCAATAATATAATTTGTTCCATTGAAAAATGGAGGTCTATTTGAGGCTTGTCCCTAAACTACACTAGTACGAATAGGGGCTGCCATAGATCTTTACTCAAGATGGTTAAACCTATAAACTAAGAACAGGGCTCTGTACCACTTGTTTGCCCAGTAAGCAACCCAAGAGAGGGGATGAATTAGGTCTCTAAGAATTTATTGAATGCAATGCAAGAGTGTGTGATCCAATCCAACAATTAAACTAAGTACTATGAATGCAAATGAAGTGCTCTTAAGTAAGTGTGCAGCGGAAATATAAAGCAATAAAAGTAAGAACAAGTAAAATAGACAAGCAATCACAAATACAAGGAAGTATAGTGGTTCGGTGCTATCCAATGCACCTACATCCACTCTCCAAGATCACTTTGGGAATTCACTATAATCTCAACCAATTACAGTTGATTAGTTTTTCAAGCTCACTAATCAAAACCCGACTTATTTTTACAAGGCTCACAAGTCAAAACCTCACTTGGTTTTATGGGCTAACTAAGAATCTAAATGGTTTTAAGGCTCACCACCAACCTTCCTTGATTTTGTGGGCTAACTAAGAACCTAATTAGTTTTCAAAGGCTCACTAAAAACCTCCTTGGTTTACTAATAGGCTAACCAAAAACCCTTACAACAAATATAGTTTGAAGTAAATAAATAATAAAAGCTTTCTAATAAAAAGTGGGTATCTCTTTGAATCTCGATATAGTGCTACCTCCAACTTGATGAAGCCTCTTTAATTGCTCAAGAATGATTGATCTTGAATGCTCTTGAAGGCTCTTGAATGCTTGGAGACTTGCTTTTGCTTGAAGGTGGTTGAACTTAATGAATATGAGTGAATTCTCTTCTTTTCTTTTCTCTTGGTTATTCCTTTTTCATTCTCTTATGTTTTGATTTGATTTGAATCATATAAATACCTTCCCAAGGCTTCAAATCTAGTTTCTAACTATTAGACATGAAAAACTAGCCATTGGGAGCCAAGAGGGATGAGTTCTGTGTTTGAAAAACTATCTGTTACTGTTTCCAGAACTCCATGTGTCGACACTTTAGACTGTGAGTTGACACTTCAGGCTGACACATGCACTCCTTGAGTCGACACATAGTTCAAATATCTTCAATGTAGCTTTCTGGAATTCTCAAGTGAGTCGATACTTCTTCAAGAGAGTCGACGCTTTGAGTTGACACTTAGCATCCATGTGTCAACACTTCAGGCAGATCTTCAACTTCAGCAAGTTCTGTAATCCAGAAATCTCAGGCGATAAGCTGATTCATGTATCGACACTTTGAGTCGACACATCAAGTCCATGTGTTGACACTTCACCCGTGCCAACTGAAGCTTTCTCTGCATGCCGGCTTGAGTCGACACTTCACTATCATGTGTCGACACTTTAAGTTGACACTTCACTGAGATTTTCATAAAATAGCTGAACTTGTGCTGAATCAAGTCTGTGTTAAACTTAAGTATCCATTGAAGCAATTTTCTACCGTTAAAGTCTTCTTTGAGCAGATCTTTCATCTAATTTGGATTTCTTCAACCAAACAATTTTTGTCAAATTAATGAGCACTTTTTTTAAAAAAACATATTTCAAAGAAATCATTAATACTCAACTTATACTTAAGCATTTTGCTTATCATCAAAATCAATAATGGAGTCAACAGTCCTTCGTAGTAAAGATCGTCGCTTGCCTCTGCTTCATCCCGATGCAGGGCATGTGCCCTTTCGACTCCCTATCCAACAGGCGATCACTACGTGGCCCTTCAGAATGCCCCAGATATGTCAAGCTCGCAGTCGCCACTTTGATTCAAATGAAGCAGTTATGTTACCTCAGTGGGAACTGAGCGGAGCGTCACCTTGTTTGTACCAGTGGCATGATTTTCAGGTTGCAGGCACCTGAGGCATTGATGGCATCGTATGAACATCCCCCATGTCAATGGGCTCATTACTCCCTTCACCCCGAGCACTGCCATACCCTCTAGGCTTGAGAGTGGGGGGCATCTGAAGTGGCGACATCCACTGACATGGAGCACATGGGTAGCTATGACAATAGAAGACTTACCACCCGGCCATGGCACCTCAGCCCCTACTGAGGCCAGGCTCATTAGATGAGCCCCCCATCTGAGGCTGGCTCCCTACTAAGGTCAACTCCCAACTGAGGCTGGGCTCATTGGGTGAGCCCCCCATCTGAGGCCGGCTCCCTGCCAAGGTCAACTCCCAACCAAGGCTGGGCTCATTAGGCAAGCCCCCTATCTGAGACTGGCTCTCTGTCGAGGTCAGCTCCCAACTGAGGCCGGGCTCATTGGGTGAGCCCCCCATCTGAGGCTGGCTCCTTGCCGAGGTTAGCTCCCAGTCAAGGCTAGGCTCATTAGGCGAGCCCCCCGTCTGAGGGTAGCTCCATGCCGAGGTCAGCTCCCAATCGAGGCCAGCTCGTTGGGCAAGCCCCCCATTTGAGATCAGCTCCCTATCGAGGTCAGCTTCCAACCGAGGCCAGGCTCATTAGGTGAGCCCCCCGTCTGAGGCCCGCTCCCTACCGAGGATGTGTCCGTACCCCAAAGTGGAGTCCCCGATATGGAGTTCCCACTAGAAGGATAGATATTTGAATTATAATGAAGCAAAGCCTAGCCACCCGCAGCTTTCTGCAGGCGATGCCAAAGGTACAATAAGGGCACCCCCAGACCCCACGCCTAGTGATGTACTACCATGTCTACAACTACACCACTAATAGCCATTGACAGTCATGGTGCAACACTTAAAGCTTGCCCAAGTGAAGAATCCGACAAAGGCCCCATGACCTGTAGCCCTAGGCGGTCTCTCCTGAAATAGAAGTGCCCCTCCTATAAGGGGCATCAAAGCCAAGGGAGGATGACTTTCTTGGCTGGGAGCACCGCATGAAGGCCCAAGGAAGGCAGGATGCTCTCTCTCTCTCCCTCAGGCTCCCCCAAGGCCACAGGGGTCCGACCTGGCCTTCGAAGGAAGGTAAGGAAGGTAAGCATGCAGGGAAAAGTGAGGAAGAGGAAAGTAGGCAGGCGACCAAGCACCACCGAGCAAACCACCGGCCCGAGAAGCCTCCCTGCTCCCCACTCTTGATCCCTCTTTTCCATTCCTTTACATTCCTGTTCTCGAGTCACACCCTCCCGGCGAATGGGTCCCCCAAGCCCTACGCCATGGAGGTCTTGTCTGTTCCCCTCGATCATCCCACTAACTTAATCATCGGAGTATCCTCGCTGGAATCCCTAGCCCAAGTCTCCCCTGTCTTGCAGGAAGGGAGAAAGAGGGCTGGCATGGCCAGGAGCAGGCAACCATGGAGCGAGATGGAGCGGACAGGTCCTCAGGCCATCACGGTGCCTGATGGTGATGGGAGGATGCCCCGACATGACCGAGTTGCAGGCGATGGCGATCTTGGCGGCAACAATTCCAAACATGGATTCTAACTTCATTTCACTCCAAATAAAGTATAATTAAGCTTTCAAAATCTCTTAAATAGGTTCCAAAAACTATCAGCACCAAAGATGCTAGAGTAGGTGCTGGAGTAGGTGCAACAGGTGGCTCTCCGAGAAATGATACTTGAAAAAAAGCCATACTAAGCAAAGGCACTCCGATACTCAAGTCAGTATTCAGGCCGATAGTGTGAGGAGCATAGGTGGGAGAGCTTGCACACCTTGGAGATTTGTATGGAACCCCATTTTATAGGTGAAAAAATAAGGATATTTCTACAATGATAAAGATCCTGGTGGATCTAGTGAAGAGTGATAGAATCCTCCTTGTATCGCTTGGTGCTTTTCATTGGTAGGTAGTGTCTTATCATTTGCATGGGTTCACCATGTCTCATTAATGGGGACACGAACTACTGTACAGGCTTAAACATACCTCTCTTGATTGCTTGGATATGGTGATGATTAGGAATTTTATGGTGTAATGGAAAGTCTAGATACATGGCAAAGGTTATGGCAGTGAACACCATAGTATGGGGCTTTGGGGATTTTGAGTGAATGCATCACTTTTGGGTCTATCAGCCTGACTATTCTCTTGGTGTCCGAGGCCTAGTTGGTTGAGGGGGCTTGTTCTACTAGCTCTAGCCAAGGTTGGAGAGCATGTGATGAGTCCAAGATTGCTAGGCTATAGCAGTTGATCTGCATCAAGGTTGGGTTGTATAGAGATAACCAATAGATGGTGTCTAGCATAGTTTGATTTGCTATGGGATTATTTTTAGGTGGGTGCACAAGGGATTATCATGCACCAGGCACACAACAGTTTGATGATTAGTCGGCAAGCATTTGTAGGGTTTTGAGACACATGCATTGATCATTGTTGAGACCTGCTTGGATGGAGATGGCCGGAGTACTTGATGTGGTTTAGCTGATTAGGGTTTTCCTTATGGATGGGTAGAAGGTTACTATGTTGACTTTGGCCTTGATTTTGATGAATAACAAAATATTTGAGTATATATGAGGTACTAATATTTTGTTCTAGTTTTAAGATCAATGTTTAAACCCTTCAAGTCAAATAAAAGATGAGTTAAAATGATCAACCCTTAAGCATAATAAGTACATGTTTTTTAGATTTCTTTATAATATAGAAAAGCTAAGAAAATCATGAATTATTGGAAACTTGAGAGTTATAATAGAAAAAATCATGTCAAAGCATCAAAATTCTATGTTTGGCATACATTTTTTAGAAGGCATAGGTTTAGTGTTGACTCAAGGAAGTGATGAGTCGACCTTCAAAAAAGATCCAAAAAAGAAAGAAGTTTGGCATGCAAAGTTTTGGCTAGCATGGTCAAGTATCGACTCAAGGTATTGACTCAAGGATTAGCTCAAGCTCCAAGTATCAAAGTCATAGAAAATAATAGAGAGCAGAATTTTTGGCATAGGCTCAAGTGTTGACACCTGGACTTGAAATGTCGACTCAAGATGTCGACTCAAGAATCAGCTCATGTTCCAAGTGTCAAAGTCACAAGAAGATCTAGAGAGCAAAATTTTTAGAATAGCTTAAGTGTGACACTTAGACTTGAAGTGTCAAATCAAGGTGTCGACTCATAAACTAAAGTGTTGATACTTTAGCTTCTAATAGCATAGTAACGGTTATATTTTTAGAAGTGTAGAAACTTGTTTTTCTCATCAAATGGCTCATTTTCACTTCATAATGGCATAGATGGATTTTTGAAGTTTCTAAGAGTATTTATGCTTCACCAAATATATTGAAGAAGCAAGAGAATCTAAGAAAAAGTCATGTGCTTCTAAAAGAATCTTCTAAAAAGCTAACCTCTAAAAAGAAAAGCCTAGTGCTTAAAGAGTGTATAGTCAATTCTCAACTACTAATTTCAAGCAATCATTAGAGACTTTCTATTGAAAAAGACAACTCAAAGATTCCTTCAAGAGTTTCATCAACATTCCTTTTGCTCTTTTTGAGAGCTTTTGATTTTATTACTCTTACACTTTAATATTTTTGTGTTGTAACTAGTTTCAAGGGGGTTGAAACTAGGAGATGGGCGTATCCAAGTATTAAAATTGGATTACAAGCCTATGGTTGGCTTGTTGTAAGGTTGTAGTTGGTGAACCTAAGGAAAAATTAACCAGGCTAGGTTTGTGAGCCTAGAAAATAAACTAGTTATAATCTTGAAACATTATAATGAATTTCTTAAAGGGTTCTTTGGGATTGGACGTAGGTGCTTGAGGTGTACTAAACCATTACAAACCTTGTGTATTTGTTGTGCCTTGCTTTCATCTTCTTCCTTTCATAAGCATTGTATATAGTTATAATCTTCACACATACATTGCAGCACAATCACTTCACCATTTTTTAAATTTAGTACATACTTGTTAAAAGTTTTGAAAAATCCAATTCACCCCTTCTTTGGGTTGCTTTGCTGGGCAACACACTGCATGCTAAGGCAAAGTTTGGCTCAATGAGTGGTCGGTTGTGATGGGGATATCAATAAGAAAGAAACATTTTGGACAAACTCATTTTGGTTTTACAGCTAATATAGTTAAATCTAATAAAGGTTTTGAGCCCATGTAGCCAATCACTAAGCCTATAAAGCAATTCCAATTTTTCAAAACAAGCCCATGAGCCGACTCATGAAGGAAAGCCATATTACTCATGAGTCAACTCAACTCCAATTCAAGTATGACATAATGCCACCTCTTCAAGCCCAATTCAAGCCATCTACTCAAGCCCAATTCAAGCCATGATGCCATCTATTCACCTTTAATTGAAACCCATTTTCCTTCACATGGAGGACACCTCATCAAACATCCTTGGGGAAGAATGAAGGACACTACATCAAGGAACTTGTGGGGAACATGAAATCACTTTCCACTACCCCAACAACCCTCCAACCAACTTGACATATGGGATGCCACATCACATGACACCTAGGGTTCTATATCAGCAAAAACAAGCCAAGTCATTGCCACTTAGGTGACACATGTCAAGTTATTATAACCTTCTACCCATAACTTGTTATAAAACTAATTCTAGTTGGAATCATATAACTAAAGGTTGTTAAATCCAACTAGAGTTAGCTAGACTTAACCCTCCCTCTCTCTCTCTCCTTAGCCGAACTCCTTGGGTTAGTGATGCCTATAAATAGGGCCTAAGTCCTCTCTTGTAATCATTCAATTTTTGATTCAATGAAGAAAGGTTTCCTTCTTGTTCTAGTTCCCTTGTGTTCTATTATGTGGAGTAAATGTGTTCTCTTTAGTTTGATTGTTTGAAGTTTGGTTTGAGAAGAGGGCAAGAGGCCCTTAGGTTTGTATTTGAAGGGTGGAACGCCCTTGTATGTTTGAAGGGTGGAGTGCCCTTTATTTGATCCAAGATCCAAGTCCAAGTTCTTCAAGACGCCGGCCACTTTCCTTCCATCTTCTTCCTTTCATCTTCCCATTGTTTCAATTCCAACTTGAATTCTCTTCCACACCTAATATTTGATTTTGTTGTAGGTTTTCTCTGGTTTTCTAAGTCCAAGATGAAGGTCTCTAAGCCATGGACCAAGGCCAAGGTGAGTCCTAAAGGTAGGGAGTGCTAGTCTTACGGTTTGGACCTCAATCCTTAAGTGTTGAGAGCTTCCCTTCCACCATAATTTCTAATCTTCATTGTTGGTAGGATAACCTCTTCTTGGATCTTTAGATCTGATATTTGAAAGTGTTTTGACCTAGTAGGAATGGTTTCCTAGCCATGAGATCCATTTCATATCATTTTGAAAGTGATTAGCAGAGAGTGTTTAATTTTGATAAGCTAGTCTCTTGCTTGGATGAAATTATCTCCCCTTATGATTAATTTTATTCTTTAAATTCATTGCCTTAAATGGATTGTTAATCTCTGGAAGCACATCACCATTCATGCATTTCATTCATCTCCCTCGTCCCTCATCAATTTTAGTATCAAAGCTTTAGGTTCTACTAGATCAAGTTGCTGAATTTTTGTTCCTTTTGTGTGTTGCTTGCCTTCAAGTCCAAAATTCAATCCAAAATTCAAGATTTAAATTTTAAAATTTGAGATCTAAAATCTTAGCTCCAAGGTCTGAGAGTTTCAATTTAAATTTAATTTTTTTCAGATTTTTAAATTTAAATTTTGAATTTTGAATCTATTTAATTGGAGGTTTGCTGATTGCTGAGATTTCTGTACTAGCACCAACCCGAGATTTCCATGAATTTTAGTATTTTTTTTAAAAGGTAAAAAAAATTTAAAAAAAAATTCAGTATTTTAGGAGTTTGGATCCGAAATATAAAATTTTGAAAAATATTTTTTCTTGGAATTTTTAGAGTTTGAAACTCGGATTTTTAGGTTGTTTCCTAGAAGCTGTTCAAATTCTATTTTTCCCAACCTTAAGTTTAATTTTCAAAAAAAATTAAAAATACTTTTTCTGAATTTCAAATTTGAGATATTAGATCTAGATGTCAAAATATAATGGTTCCCATTCAAATATCAAATTTTATAAGGGTTTTAAATTTGAATTTTGAATTTTGAATCTAGTCAATTGGAGGTTTGTTTGATTACTGAAATTTCTGCTCTAGTATTAATATGAAATTTCATGAATTTTATAATTTTTTTCACAATGAAAAAAAATCCAAAAAAAATCTTTTACTTCATACTAGGAAGTTCGGATCTTATATCTAAAATTTTAAAAAAAAAAAATTAAATTTGTGTAGTTTAAAATTCATCATCTCATGTTGCTCCTTTAGTTAGCTAGTACTCGCTTCAATTCTAGTTTCATGTCATTTAGTTGTTCCATTAAATTCAAGAAAATTCAAAAAAATTCTTTTTCTCTGAATTTTAGATTTGGATTTGAGATCTCCTCTTTAAAAAATTTGAATTCTGAAATTTTTGAATTTAAATTTTGAATTTTAGGTATTTTATGGTTAAGGGTTTATTAGCTAGAAGTTTCAAGTAACAACTTTTATAACAAGCTTTCGAAAAAATGAATTTCCTAACCTAAAATTCGAGAATTAAAATTCAAAATTAAAAATCTGAAATCTTAACTCTGATTTCTAACAATTAAAATTTAAATTTCAAATTCTTGAAATTTTAAATTTTTAATTTCAAATTTTTTAAAAAAAAGTTAGTTAGAAGTTGTTAGTGGCTGAAATTTTCTTACAACAACTTGTACCTCCAAGAATGAATTTTCTAACTAAATTTTAAATTTTAAATTTTAAAATTTGAGTTTTGAAATCAAGATTTCCATATCTACAATTTTAATTTTAAATTTTAAATTTTTGAAACTTTGAAATTCGGGTTTGACTCATATGTTTGTGCTAGTCTACATATTTTGTTAGCTAGTTGATTGTTTGTGCATCCATTTCAAAATTGTTTTAAAGGCATTTAATATAATATAAGGGAAGGAGATAATTACCTTTTCTTAGCCCACAACAACCATCGATCAGTGTGCATTGACCTAAGCTTTAATATAAAAGTGAGTAGGAACCTAAAAACTAAGGACACCTGCAAGTCGGGTTCAAGTGCAAGATGAGGCAAAGTGCTATTTGAGTTTGTACTTCTTGAAATTGGTGTCTAAGGCAGAGGTCCAATGGCAAACACCTTAAGCGGACTTGCGGTTTTTAATTAGGACCTCGCAAAAGTGAGGGGAGTCTCCTGCAACCCCACCTCTTACCTGGCTAGTGGACAGGATAATTGCATCCTTAATTAGTACCTAGTTAAATCCTGTTTTTTAAACTTCTAAGTCTAGGAGCCCTAGAAGCTAGGTTTGTACTGCTTGTTCTTTGTACTGCATGTCTATTAGGTCAAGAGCTCTACACCAACAGTCCTACACTCAGTCTGGTTTACCCATGGAACCCAATATTTAATTTTTTATGAGGACCATGATCGAAAAATTTGATACCCTAACTAAATAATTAAGACAAATTAACAAAAAGTTAGGACAAGTGAATAATCAAATCAGGAACCTCAAAAAAAATTGCTTGACCCATAATAATCCTAAATCACCTCCCCTTGGTCCAAGAGCCCATTGTTATGATCTCGTCCCTAAATATAATCCTAATTGTTCCTACCCAGACTTTGCAGATCAAGAGGAGAGAGTCTTTAGGAGCAATCGACCCTATGCACCCACTTTTGATGGAAGCCCTGAGGTGTATGTCAATTAGGAGGAGAAAATGGATCAATATTTTGAGTGGGACGAAATGTTGGTAGTAAAGAAGTGTCAATTTGCCAAATTAAAGCTAGTCCGACATGCTAAGTCATATTGGAGAGATGTTGGGTATAAAAGTTATCATAGAGGGGATAAAATAGTTACTTTAGGGGATATGAAGAGTAAGCTGAGGGAAAAGTACCTAGCAAACCTTATAAGCAAAATCTTCCAAATAAATAGTACAAATTGAGATAAGATGATAAAACTATGTTTAAATATATTGTTGAATTCAATGAGTATGAGAGAGATGAAGAAGAGACTAAACCCATGAAAGAATTAGAGAAAAAATCTCCTGAACCTCTTGAAGTACTCAAGAAAGAAACAGAATCCAAATTTTGTCCAACTAAGGAATTAAAGAAAGAATCCCTTGAACATGATGAAGAATTTAAGGAAGAAATTAGTGAAGCTGGGTCTAACCTAAATATACATGAACCCGTGTTTACAATAAAGGATAAATTTGGAATAGTCACCCAGCCTGAAGAAATTAAAGATGAAAATAATCAACTTGAAGAAAGAGAAATCCAAGAAGAGCCACCCCAAGAAATAAAAGAGTTCATAAAAGAAGAGGATGTGGAATTAAAATTAACCAATGATAAGGATTCAAATTTAGATATCAATGAAAGATCACCTATTAGGGTATTGACCATCAAGAAAACTCAAGAACAAACCCTTACGGATCTGCCCCAAGAAGTTGTAGAGCCTTTGAAGAACTTGCGATATGTATTTCCTAACAATTTTTCTATCCCTGATCCACCATTTTTGAACATCCACCATCCTGATCCACCATTACGTATCATTCACTCTCCTATTCCATCCGACTAGGACATCCACCATACCATTGATCTGGTCCCAGTGATATTCAATAGTTTCTTTCATAAGACTGTATGGCATATGTTGGGAGCCAAATTAAGATTTACTGCCACTTACCTAAAGATGTGTGCGAGAGTCTTAGAAGCCTCATAAAGGAAATATTGGAAATTAGGAACTTTTGTTTCCTAGCCAACAATAAATTTCAGTTATTAGATAATAAAGCCTATTTAAGCTTGCCTTTTGTTTTAGTATCATTAGAGTTTGTTTTGTTATTTGGTGTCACTTGAGCTTGTCATCCATGCATAAGTGTCCATGTCTATGAAGCATCATATGCATAGCATGATTAGCAAGAAAATTCATTTGAGCAATGAATCTTATAAGCGTATGATTAACTCATGTAAGAGAGCCAAAAAAAATTCAGGAAGGAGACTATGTCATGGTAAGGCTCAAACCTAAATGGTTACATGCCCATGGTGCAGGTCCTCTCAAAGTAATAAGAAAAATTGGACCTAACATGTGCTAGATTTACCATCTAACTTGGGTATTAGTTTCACTTTGAACATTTCAGATCTAGTAGGGTACAAGGAACCAACAATGATACCTAGTGAGCCATTTGGGCCTGATTCTATCTTTGAGAGTGAGCCAACCCATGAGTGTCCATAATGGGAACACCAGAGGCACCAGAATAAGACAGAGACTTCTCAACCCTCTGTGGATCAATTAGCAGCATCAGAGTCCATTTGTAATAAAGATTTAGTCCATTTAAGTTATTTTTTTTATCACTAGAGTTATGTACTAGTCAGCTCATGTTGAGCTAGCATTTTCCGGAGTTCAGTACATGTCCAGTAATGACTCATGCAAGTGGAGACCAAGCCAGTCCAAGTGAAGACCAAACCAACTGAAGCTATGAGGATCATGGAAGGCCTAAAAGGAGAAATCACAAGCCTAGGAGAAGATATCAGAAGCCCGGGAAACAAGCCCGAAGCCTTGAACTGTAGCTTGAAACAAACTGGGCCAACCCAGGCCCAGGAGAGAAGTTGAGTGGTGCCAAGGCCTTGTACTCACCACCCTTGGTCGACCACTAGAATCACCTCCCTTGGCTTACCAAGGCAAGAGGAGGAAGAGAAGTTTTAAGGATTTCTTCTACCTATTTTTTCCTTATTTTCTAGCTAGAGTTGGATGGGGATTCAAACTCCTATGTAATGTCTATTTTAGCCTTACTTGGGGAACAAGTTTAGGAGTCTATTTAAAGGGTCCTAGTCTCTTGTATAAAGAACTAATTTTTGATATAAAATAATATTTGATTCTCCAATTGCTATGTGCTACCTTGCTGTGTGCTTGAAGGGATTCTGTGTGAGCCCTTCCTCTTCCCGGTGTCCTGCGACTGCTTCCTACCACCATCCTGCTCTCCAAAACCCTAGCCGCCCACTCCAATCAACAACTTTCCATTGCCGTTTTTCCTTTATTTCTTCTTCCTTACTATGTTTTCTAACCCTTGGAAGGTCGTTTGCAGGTCCCTCGACTCCGACAAATCCAACGACTCCAGTCGGGCCGCAATTGGACCACCGAGCAGAAAGCCGGGTATCCGCGGGTCTCTGGCTTGGTTTTCCAGGCCGAATCCAGAGTGAGAGCGATCTCGTCATGTACGATCTGTATCAGGTGCTTTCACCATTGCTAGGTACACCCCTCTACCACCAGTAGCTCTATTGTAGGTGAACTAGCCCAACAGAGGCTTTTCAGTCTCGACGGTCCTTCTTTTTCTGTTACTTTAGGGTCCAATCTTGCATGCTTTAGTTTCTTATCTTGCATAGTTTTCCCTGCTTAGATTCTTGGTCTGTTCTTCAGGATTAATCATACAACCTAATATTAAAAATATATAAAAAAAATACTTGCATGCATATATAGGTTCCGCATCATTTTGGTATCAGAGCCTATTTGGGCTCAGTTCTCTTTGGATATTCGGATCGGATACTTCACCATGGCTATCCGGTCATAGGAGACTAGTAAAGCTTCAAAACCTCTTTCCCAATCAACGGGATCTCCTATGGCGGTATGGGTGCCGCTGTGAATTGACCCTTGAAGAAGAACACAAAGATTTCCTTAGGATTTTTTCATTTTTGGCCTTTTTAATATATATCCTGTTATTTTAATTGTTTCTATCCATAGAAAACTTTAAAAATTTAAAATTTATTTTTCTGGATTCATCATAATTCAAAGTATTTTTTAGAATTTTCTCAAGAATTATATCTATCTGTGGATTTTCTCCTAGCCAAAAAACTGCCTGAGAACAATTCTGCTCTATTTTGGTAGCAAACCCGATTTCGGAAAGTTCAGGATTTTTTTAGTATAATTTTTGCATATCTTTATTTTTAGCATATTTCTTGTATATTAGAGCATAATCTGCAATTATATTCTATTTAAAAAAAATTCAAAACAAAAAAAAAATTACATATATTCAAAAATACCAAAAACACTAAACCCTAATTTGCATTTTCATCTGCCTGTCATCATTGCATAAATTTACTTTAAGGGCACTTTCTATATGTCAGATAAGGGAAGGAGTTGATAACCTCTCCTTAGCCCAAAACCACACCCCTTACATTCGGTCCCAAACCTAATTTAAAATTAACTAGACTTAATTTGCCCTAGTGGGCTAGGGACACCCATCGGTCGGGTTCTATCTTTGTGGGGTGACTAGTGCACCCAATTCACTTCCTATTACTGGATACTGGTATCTAGGCAAGAGGTATAGAGTCAAATGACCTAAATAGATCGGTGGTTCCTTAATTGGGTCCCTACAAAAGCAGGGGGGCCTCCCACCATCCCACCTCTTACCTGGCCAGATTGAAGGATTAGGATTTGAGTTGTGTGTAAGTTGAGTCAACCCATTCTGATTGGGCTCTAGGTCTAGGTAGCCATAGTTGAGTCAATATTGAGTCTTGCATGTAGATCAGGAGTCCCATTTCATCCACCATCTCCCTGAATCCATAGATAAGCTGGAAGCCAAGATTCAAGCCCTTGTACATCAAATAGCCTAGATGAATACCCAGATGACCCAGTACAATACCGATAGCTCAACCCAACTCAACCTAGTAAAACCATGGAGCCCAACCCTAGGAGAACCCCATACCATTACCCTTATTTGGAGCCCAAGCCTAAGAGAGCGCCTAGGTACATTGTGTTGGTAGCACCTAAATTTTGTGATTATGAGTTTGAGGATTATCTTGCTTGGGAAAGAGATATGGACCTGTATTTTGAACAAAATATGGGTTTCGATTCTGAAAGATGTCAGTTCAAGTTTGCTAAAGCTAAGTTAGTTCACTAAGCCCGGCTAGACTGGGATAATGTTAAGAGAATACTTATGCTAGAAGGCCGCGAACCCATAACTACCTGTAGTGATATGAAACTTGAACTAAGGAGAAAGTACCTACCCAAGTCCTATCAGTCCAAGAGACCCACAACCTATAGATCTTATGACTCCAAATCCTATGAACCTAGAACTTATGTACCCAAAACCTATGAACCTAGATCCTATGACTCTAGATCCTATTTACCCACATCCTATAAGCCTAGTATACCCACAACCTATAGATCTTATGACTCCAAATTCTATGACTCTAGAACCTATGAGCCCATATCCCATGAGTCCAGTAGACCCAAGACCCAAAGAGCTGAACCCAAATCCTATGACCCCATATCCTATAATCCCATGACCCATAGATCTGCACCCTTGTCCTATGAGTCCAGGGAGCCCATAACCCCTAGGTATGAGCCTAGTACTAGTCAGGTTTCCCCTAGTCAACTTGAGCCCCATGGAATTAGTACCCTTAAATATGAGCCCAGTAGTGAGCCACTACCCCTTAGGCAACCTGAACCTACTAGGAGTAGTGCCCATAATCAAAACCAGGACCTAGCCAATTTTCTTTTACCCGGCCTTCTCCTACCATCCCTTTGATTTACAAGGTTTACATTAAAATGGAAGTGTATGAAGTTGATGTGAGCTTAGTGGATGAGTATGAGGGAGAAGAAGAGACATCTCTAGAAGACCTAGAATTAGTTGACCACGTAGGTACCTAGGTAGAAGCCAATCTAGAGTTAGTTGACCCTGACTATACCCAACCTAAAGCTATAGTGGAAGGACAATTAGAAGAAGAGAACCTAGATACTGCTAGAACCTTACCTGAGGAAACCATAGAGGATAGCCAAATTATAGAGTCTAGTCCTAAAATACAAGAACCAGAAGAATTTATTAAGGACCTGATTTCTTTGAATCAGTACCTTCAGGATGAGCCCCCTCCTATAGTTTCTATTAAGGACCTCTTCCCTGAGATTAGTAACCCCTCCTTCCATTATCCAAACCCTGTAGATATACCACAACCTTGTAAGGTTAGCCTCATTAGTCTAGGATTAGTCCCTAACATGCCTTCTTATATCGTACTTTATCCAACTAACCCTAAACCTTTTTCTCTACCCTACCAGACTAATTCTCAACCCACTTCTTATTTTCTGCCCTTTCCAGACACCTCCAGCATTTCTAGGATCATTAGATTGCATTAGTTGAGATTAGCATACTGCATACATTCATTACGCATGTTAGGTTTGCATCTTACTTCTAGCATACTCTATGGAATTTGCTAGGAGCCCATTATAAATTCTCTTGTGCATACCACACCAAGGTTAGACCTAGAGAGTCTATAGTCTCTTAGGTTTAGGCCCATAAGAGTCCAATAAACCTCATTCAATATGAATGCAGAGTCGAGCCTATTAGGTGTAGTTTGAGTCCTTTGCATCACCTGTTAGGAGTCTGCATGTGCCCAGCATGTTCACCACCTGCACTGATTTGGAAACAAACTGGCTATTTCCCGAAGAAGAGCCAAGGAATTTGATGTAGTAGATTCTATCATGGTTAGGCTTAGGCCTAAAAAGAAGCTTCATACTCACAGAGCTGAACCTTTTAAGCTGATAGAGAAGGTTGGACCAAATGCCTATGTATTAGATTTGCCTCCAGATTTGGACATTAGTTCTACCTTCAATATCGCAGACTTGGTTGAGTATAGAGACCGGCAACGATACCCAATGAGGCCTTTAGATCTACTCCTTCCATTGTGAGTGACCTTAACCCAGAGTATCCATAAATTATTTGGCCTGAAAGAGGAGAATGGATCAAACGTATCCTGGACGATCAAGCAATAACGACCCGGGGCCACGGTTATCAACGCTACCTGGTCTGATGGCAAGGCCAACCAGAGTTGAATGATTTATGGATTTCTTAAGAGGACCTACAGTGCCTCAGCCTAGACCTCCTCTAGAGATATGTGAGCCAACCTGATCTTCACTCGACAAGGTCGAGTTCCTCCCATCCCGGGAGAATTGGTGGGGACACCAGAGGCACCAGAATAAGACAGAGGCTTCTCAACCCTCTATGGATCAATTAGTAGCATCATAGTCCATTTGTAATAAAGATTTAGTCCATTTAAGTTGTTTTTTTTATCACTTGAGTCATGTACTAGTCAGCTCATGTTGAGCTAGTCATTTTCCGGAGTTCAGTACATGTCTAGTAATGACTCATGCAAGTGGAGACCAAGCCAGCCCAAGTGAAGACCAAACCAACTGAAGCTATGAGGATCATGAAAAGCCTAAGAGAAGAAATCACAAGCCTAGGAGAAGAAATCAGAAGCCCGGGAAACAAGCCCGAAGCCTTGAAGCCCTGAACTGCAGCTTGAAGCAAACTGAGCCAACCCAAGCCCAGGAGAGAAGTTAAGAGGCACCAAGGCCTTATACTCACCACCCTTGGTCGGCCACTAGGGTCACCTCCCTTGGTCGACCAAGGCAAGAGGAGGGAGAGAAGTTTTAGGGATTTCTTCTACCTATTTTTTCCTTATTTTCTAGCTAGAGTTGGATGGGGATTCAAACTCCTATGTAATGTCTTTTTTAGCCTTACTTAGGGGCCAAGTCTAGAAGTCTATTTAAAAGGCCCTCGTCCCTTGTATGAAGAACTAATTTTTGATATGAAATAATATTTGATTCTCCAATTGCTATGTGCTACCTTGCTATGTGCTTGAAGGGATTCTGTGTGAGCCCTTCCTCTTCCCGGTGTCCTGCGACTGCTTCCTGCCGCCATCCTGCTCTCCAAAACCCTAACCACCCACTCCAATCAACAACTTTCCCTTGCTATTTTTTATTTATTCTTCTTCCCTACTATGTTTTCTAACCCTTGGAAGGTCGTTTGCAGGTCCCTCGACTCCGACAAATCCAACGACTCCAGTCGGGCTGCAATCGGACCACCAAGTAGAAAGCCGGGTATCCGCGGGTCTATGGCTTGGTTTTCTAGGCCGCATCCAGAGTGAGAGCGATCTCGTCACCTATGATCTACATCAAGCGCTTCCACCGTTGCCAGGTACATCCCCTCTACCGCCAGTAGCTCTATTGTAGGTGAACTAGCCCAACCGAGGCTTCTCAGTCTCGGTGGTCCTTCTTTTTCTGTTACTTTAGGGTTCTATCTTGCATGCTTTAGTTTCTTATCTTGCATAGTTTTCTCTACTTAAATTCTTAGTCTGTTCTTCGGGATTAATCATACAACCTAATATTAAAAATACAAAAAAAAAATACTTGCATGCATATATAGGTTCCGCATCAGTCCACCAGCCAAGTTACCAAAGCAACGAGATAGGATTGACCGAATCTTGGATAATAAGACTATCACTACCTGAAACAAGGACTATCAATGCAACTTGGTTCATTAGCAAGGATGCCTTGATTTTGAAAACTCATGGATTACTCAAGAAGACCTACAAAGAATCGACCAAGACCTACTAGAGTATTACCAGAGTTAGATTGATTCTTACTCGACAGAGTCGAGCTCTTTTCACCCCGGTGATGCGGGACAATAATTTAAACTAAATTACTGATATTAAGATCTAATTAGAAGAGAAAACATAGATTAAATTTTTTTATATTTTTTTCCCAGATTTTAAAGAAGACTCAAAGGAGACAGTAAAGTAAACTAGTTCTAGTTAATTACCCACAAGTGAACCTATAAAGTAACAAGAAAAGCAGGATTTGGTGGCTAAGAAACTACCGTAAACTAGGGTTTTACTTATCAACTATTTAGAGATCAAAGAGAAGGGAATAGGTTTTAAGTTTTACCAATATAGAATCATCTCTCTGATGCAGATCTATCTGGACTCTCAAAAATCTATGGTAGGATTTCAAGATCTCGATCCCGGGTTCTGATCTTCCGTGCAATGCTGGTTTCGAGGCAAGAACACCTGATTTTGATTTTAGATCACCTGCAAACACTCAACAAAGAAAACTCAAGTTAGGAAGCAGCAAAGGAAGGAAAAAGAATGGAAGGGAAGGGTTAGAAGTGATGGCTAAGATTTCTTGTCGGCTGGATAGGTAGGGCCTCACACCCCGCGATGCTCCGTAGAACAAAAGAAAGGGCCTCACACCTCACAATGCACACAGCAAAAGAATTGGATAGAATAACATCATCTTTATTGATGAATAATAATAATAATACAAGGGGGGTTGATGGGGTATTTATAGAACCTCAACCAGTAGTGTAAGGGATACAAAGACTAGACTTGTGTTCCCTTGGACTACAACTCCTAGATACCTACTTCTGGGCATCCTGGACTCTTACTTGTTGGGCTGATCTAGACCTCTCTCTAAGGTGGATGAATTCATGGGCCTCTTATCTTATTTGGGCACCAAGATGAGATAAGATGAGGTGTCTCGATGTAAGTCCAAGATTGCTTCATCACTTGGCTTTGCTTGCTGGACTCTGGAGTTTGGATGATGTGGGCTTCTGCAGGTGAGTAGACTCTTCAGTATGGATAGAAGAAGACTCAAGAGTTTTGATGAGACTCCTGAGTTATGGGAACTTAAGTAGCTTGGAACTTGTTTTATCAAAACTCCTATGGTAGAGAACCATTGAACCTCCTTCACTTGGTGATCAAATATTTTAGAACTCTTTGAAGTTGGCGACAAAGAAGAATGCTTGGCTGACTTCTTTTATTTTGGCATGAATTACTTGAGTGGAGGGGCGCCAATTTGGAGAGTCCTTCACACTTATACATCTTAAAAAGAAAGGGCGCCAAATTGGAATTCATTTGGCCGACTAAAGTGTAAGACATGGAGTGACATGGCCAGTGTTCTTGTCCTGGATGAAGTGCCAAGTGGCATTATCCCAATGATGTGTCATGACATGTCCAAATATGACATGTGTTGATGTCCAAATCTTTGAAAAGGTGATGCCAAGAAGAGGTTGCACATAACAAGTGACTTGGGATAGCACATGGAGCACATAGCTTGTCTTAAGCTAGCACATGGGGTCACATGGGTCTTCAATTGGGTATACATGTGCTGGTGAGGTCCCCAGCAATATGTTTCCATTTAGTAAGGGTTGTTATGACAAATATGGCAAGCTATTTCTGTTTTTTGAAGGGGAAGAGGATGGTGCCAATCCCTAAACTCTTGCCAAGTTTCCAAGAGGAAAAAACTCTAGCCACCAAGCCAAGAGGGGGTTGGCAACTGGTGTATTTCTGTTAGTGCAAGAATTTTACATGTTTATTTTGACTCTCAATCCATACAAAATAATAATTATTCATATGAAAATTATAATCCTTTTCTTCTATAATAGGCCACACCTAAGCTGGAATATGGTAGGATGAACATTGGCAACAGGCCATCGAAAAGGAAGCCTAGTGGGGGCATAGAATCACTCCGTGCAGTTCCATTGATTTTTGCTTGGACACAGACAAGATTTTACCTTCCTGTGTGGCTTCGATTTTGTGCAGCATTCAAGCACATCATGGAAAAGGATGTCAGAAATCTTCATACACTGCAAGAAATGTACTATGGATGGCCATTTTTCAGGGTAACAATAGACTTGGTGGAGATGGTTTTTGCTAAGGGAGATCCAGGCATTGCTGCTTTATATGACAAATTGCTTGTGTCTGAAGATTTATGGCCATTTGGGGAGCAGCTGAGAACCAACTATGAAGAGACAAAACGCCTTCTTCTTCAGGTGGACTCTACTCTTCTATATATCTTAAACCTATTGTTAGATTGCAGGCTGTGGGATGGACTGACTTTGTTATATTATTTTTGAATGTAGGGGAGCATAAATTTTGTTATGATACTTGCAGTTGCGATTGTTTCATATAACAAAAATATGATAACCTGTTCAAGGTATTGGGAGGAAAATTAGTTTCCCTAACTTCTTGTGGGTTACTGCTCGGTCGTGATTACCAAGAACAAAGGCATTTTACCTGCTTTAAGCAGGCTTAGTTTGCCTAACTTCTTGTGGGTTACTGCTCGGTCGTGATTACCAAGAACAAGGGCATTTTACCTGCTTTAAGCAGGCACAGGTTGCTTTTTGAGTCACCAGTCCCACTCGGGGCACCACTTAAGCTGTAACAACTGGTCAGCCATCTGGCTGATACAATTTAAACATACCATTCATTAGACATGCTATATTTTCCATGAGAAAATATTAGTAGATAAAGTCAACTTGGTAATCGTTATGGACTGTCATTGTTGCTAGCAGCTATTCTACTGAATTCAGATTCTTTTCATAATTTTCTTCTTGATGTCAACCTGATGACATACTTCTCAACTTTTTCAATCAGGACAGGCCTAAAGGTGCTATGTTCTGCAAATATCTGTAACTATTTAGGGGTCAGATCTGTGCCTGTGCATCCTTGTGCTAATTTGCATTCTTGATCTGGTCCATAGATCAAGTCTTTTTTCTTGGAATTAATTTGTATATCATGCTTCCAATATATTTGATTTTCTAATGCCAAGAATTCAATTTATAAGGGCCACTTTGAAACATCCAAGAACAGGAGCAAAAAAAGAAAAGCTAGCTGAGATAGTTCTAACCCTTCACAACAAAGCAGTGGCCTGTTCATTTCGCAACATTACTAATAAAAATTTTCGTTTCTTAATCATCTTACAGAAACCAATTATAAGTTACAAAGCCATAGTGCCTAAAGTGATACCTGGTGCTTCTTTTAAATTCTGAGGCTCATTAATCTTGTTGCAAATGAAATTTGAGGTACTCTGATATTTATACTATAATCATCCACTTATGCCTGGACAAAGTAGAATCTGCAGAACACCCATTTTGATTTTATATGGTTTACTATATATGAGTCTGGATGACTTTAATTTTGTTAATATATATTTCCAATCATCAAAGATTCACATCCGGTCATGAAATTTGAACTGTGGAAACTTCTGTAGGTTGCTGGTCACAAGGATCTTCTGGAAGGCAATCCTTACTTGAAGCAGAGATTATATACTGCATGGATGGGCTTATATACTGCAATTGTTGACCTCCAAGCCACCTCCATATGGTTGGAAGGTGATGTTTTGGCTGTCATTTCATGTAGGGCAACTTTCTCATTCAACAATACCTCTAATATCCCTATTTTGCAAGATTTTCTTTCTAGTTTCTAGGAAACAAAGCTGCCTCAACTTCAAGTTAACTTGTGTTACTAGGAATGGGAATAGAGCTGCAGATGTCATTGCCAAACATGCTCTTCAAGGCACATACATATGGCATATGGGAGACTATATTCATCGCCAACTATTTTCTATTTTGTAGGATGATGTATTGGGTTCCTATATACAATTATCTTCTCCTAGAAGTTTTTCCAATATTTTTATCTTCTACTGTATCTGATTGCTGTTTTATCTCCTATCAACAGGCTTCGAAATACTCCTAATTTTATTTACTCTATGGCATAATGGCTTTTTCCATGTTGGCTCTATATATGGTTATCTTTCTTGGAGTGCTGTTTCTATAGTTCCCCATTCCCTATTTGGATTCAGATTCAACATTCTACTCTTTAGTCGTTTCAGACTTTGGTTATGTAGGCCGCTTTTCTATATTCCAGGTTATATATATCTCTTTGTATTCAGGTTTGGGAGTAGTTTGTTTGTATTCAGATTAGGGAGTGCTGTTTCTAAGAATTTGTTTCTTTCTCTTGATGTAACTTGCTGTTTGTACTTTCATGTTAGTAATATAAGCTTCAGCTCCTGACTTCTACTTAAAAAAAAAAAAAACTAGGATTTTACTTGCACCACGAGAAGTTGAAGCATTGATAATGATTCCATCGGTACAGGAGCTAGAAAGACTAGTTTCACTAGATAAGTTTAGAAGCATGTCAAGCTCTTCCTCTGCTGCTGCTGCTGCTGCTTCAAACCTGGAGGTTCTATTATGTTTCATGTCTGAATCCATATGAATGCTAAGCTGTGACATGGATCCCTGGATTTCTCTGCAACCAGACAGCTCTGGAGGTATTGAATCACTAGTTGGATCAAGCTTGGTAACCTGTTCTGTAGAAGTTTGGGATTGATATTCCTCCACTAGTGCTTCTTGCAACATTCGATGAACATTACAAGAATTGCAATGCTTAGTTTGGCCATCTACAAACTTTTCCAATTCTGCATCACAGAGAAATCTTGCTGAAGTCGAGCTGTATTTATGTTCACTCACCATCCATGTTTCTGATTGCTCAGATATCTGGTATGCTTTTGATTTGTCAGAAACATCATGGCTGTAGTTTCTTCCTATGGTAGTATGTGGTAACACATAATAAGTGGTGGTCTCCTTTCCGTTTGCAATTGGGATCACTGATTTCATTAACTGTGCGATAAGCATCTGTATATCTAATTGTGACATCTACCCGCTCTGGAGGCCAATCAGTTAGAATCTACAGTCGAATTGAATGGGCTGATAAGCATCGATGTAATTGTGATGCGAATTGGATCGGGTTGCCTCAGTGAATCAACCTGATTGATAAAAATAGACTACATCATATATCTAATTATGACGGGCATGTATCCTTTGACATTTCACCCTGTAAAGATCCTGGGGCCACATATTACTGATCCTAGCTGGCTTTTTCACTGCTAGTTATAGGTCTGCAGAAGAGGGCAAAAAGTATCATATGAGTATTACAGTTGCACCTAAATCTCGCACAGTAATAAATGTCTCCAAATTCTTGGACCATAGAACGGAAGCTGGTACATTTGAAACCGTAGCTAGGTCCAGATTAAGTATCCATTTTGATGCGTGCACGTCAGTTTTTTCTTGGATCGGGCAGCTAGACATGTTTTCCTGGACTGACACATGGTCTGATTCCATAAATGCGTCGATCTAAGCCGGCCGATTTCTGAACATGATTTACCTTTCAGTTTTACTTGCCAAACACCTCACAGTGACGGTGCATGGCACGTAGGCCATGCCTTTGTAATCCGATGGCCCTCGTGAAATCGTTCTTCCTGGCGAGCAGCTGTTGCTCGTAATATGGGGTAAAGTCTTTCATGGAGATCAATGAATGAACCTGCTCCGGGGCCCGCACTGCATGGATCATGTGTACCCTACCAAGATTGAGTGCCGAGCAGGAGGTTTGCTTTTAGCAATTATCTTCTCCCTTTCTTAATTCAAAAAGAAATCGGATTCGGGTGTCAACTTGGCTGCATAAATATCGGCATGGCCCCCAATACTTGAGAATAGATGGAAGCTTATTCGGGACATCAAGCTATTTAAAAGTTATTTAAAAGGATTTTCTCGATACTTTTAAGCATCGGAAATAATAAAAGCATCGGAATAAAGTTATTCTCGGTACTTAAAAGCGTCGGTGGTGTTTGGATGTTAAAAAGTTAACCCTGGAATAGAGATAGTAATTCCTGGAAATTAGTTGGTATTCTCGTTTTCTGTTTGGTAGGAAGTATAGAATAAGGTGGTTATTCCAGTGCAATTAATGCAGTCTTATTCCTATTTGTGTTTGGTTGACATGAGAATAAGACTTTATTTTTGGAGGATAGTGGATGAATTTTATTAAAATGACAAAATTACCCTTAAAGATTATAATGTAGAAAATGTTAATTATTTTTTTAGTAAATTATATTTAAGTTGGCAAATTTCCATGTTAACATGGATAGGGATATCAATTTAGATATGATTATCTCCAATAAAATATTATAAAATTGTTAATATTTTTATTAAAAAAATTATTATCAAATAAAAATGAATAAAAATAATTTTAGGCATTAATTTTAAGAAAAGTAATATTAATTAATAATAATTTTTTATTAGTTATTTTGATAATAATATATTATTAAAAAAATATGATCAAATAAATTTCACAAAATATAATTTCTACAAGAAATTGTATTATGACCCAATATATTTCATAACACAACATCAATGTCATACAAGACCAAAACAAGAATACACCTAACAGATGAATATTGGCAAAGGCTCTGTTGACTTCAAATCCTTCGACGCAGCCGATTAGATTAGATATACATTATTCTATGACAATTATGTATCCAGCAATATAGAACATAGCCTTCTAAGAACCCAGACATTTAATTATACAACTTTAGACCAATTCAAATGGCAAAATTAAAACCTGGGCATTTGAAAATGCAAATTCATTATACTACATATAAACCTGGGCATTTCAAAATATAAATCTAGGCATTGCAATATAATAAATCATCCATAACACATGGCACAATACAAACCTAGGCATTTCAATATACAACTTCAGACCAATTCACATGGCAAAATTAAAACATGTGCATTTGAAAATGCAAATTCATTATACTACATATAAACCTGGGCATTTCAAAATATAAACCTGGGCATTGCAATATAATAAATCATCCATAACACATGGCACAATACAAACCTGGGCATTTCAATATACAACTTCAGACCAATTCACATGGCAAAATTAAAACCTGGGCATTTGAAAATACAAATTCATTATACTACATATAAACCTGAGCATTTCAAAATATAAACTTGGGCATTGCAATATAATAAATCATCCATAACACATGGCACAATACAAACCTGGGCATTTCAATATACAACTTCAGACCAATTCACATGGCAAAATTAAAACCTGTGCATTTGAAAATACAAATTCATTATACTACATATAAACCTGGGCATTTCAAAATATAAACCTGGGCATTGCAATATAATAAATCATCCATAATACATGGCACAATACAAACCTGGGCATTTCATTATACAACTTCAGACCAATTCAAATGGCACAATTAGAACATGGGCATTTCAAAATGCAAATTCAAATACACCATATAAACCTGGGCTTTTCAAAATATAAACATGTGCATTGCAATATAATAAATTATTCGGTACACATGGGAGAGAGAAAAACCAGGGCATTTCAATATATTACTTCATCCAATATAAATGGCACAGTACAGACATTGGATAAATGATCTGAAAGGCTTTAGATGAGAGCATGCTTTCATTACAAATATATGATGATTGTTTAACATGACAGATACTTCATCATAATAGGATAACATACTGTTTCACAATTTTGTATTACTGTCGAAATAATGTAATCCCAAATGATACTATAAAATAGTAACTAAGAAATACAACATTCAGTTCGATACAAGGCACATTATAATGAATGTCCGCAACATCATTTTGATGAAGGTACATATTGCAGATAGTGACAGCAGTGGCAATCATCAGTCTTGTTCACTCCATCGAAGTCCATCACCACAGCAACTTGTAAGCTGCAAAAAATAAAAGAAAATAGTAAGTAATTTAGATGTAACTTGGAGCATTTTCTATAAGAGCCGACTCCTAGGGAGGAGCCGACTCTGGCACGGATCCGGCACGCACTGGCACAGCAAATTTCTGGCACCCAGCACAAGAGCCGACCACCTGGCTAAGAGCCTTCTCCCACAGAACTTCATTTTCAAGACCCTGAGAAAAGGAGCCGACCCAAACTGACCCAAATTTTTAAGTACCATTACATAAGAAACTGACTCAAAAATACATGTACCAAACAAACTACACTGCAAATTCACATTTTCTGTTAGGCAGACAGCTCTTTCATGCTCAGCAAATAAGAAAACAGAAGCAAGTATAAGCTATGTGCATTCATGCATTGAACAAACATATACAAACATGGATCTATATATCATACTATAATGGCAACCAGGGCTTAAGCAAAATAATATATAAGTTTCATGCAACACTTTCAGCCAAGTGAGTTTCATAGTACAACACATCAAGACCCATCCAATAAGAACCAGGATACGAAGATATTCCAGAAATGCAAGATCATGTTTGGTTGTGATACAGAGAGAAGGCCTATGAATATAAAACAACACAAACAAATATTACCATGCAATATATGTGGTGTGGACACCAGAAGCCGAAAGAAACTTCACTCCAACAAGGTTAGCCTTATCCCAATTTGGATCGAAGATAATTAGGTTACCTTGTATCCTTTAGTTCAAAAATATTTTATTTTCAAGAGTCATTTCCTTTTCAAGAGTCCTGTAATTAATTTTGAGTTTCAAATCAAGAGTGTTTATTGAGTCCTGTAATTACTTTTAAAATTTCATTTCCTGTAAGTCCATTTCAAGTTTTAAAGTCTAGGTCAGTCAAGTCAGTTCAGTTGAGTTAAGTCTAATTCAGTTGAGTTAAGTCTAATCAAGTCTTAAAGCCATGAAAGCCAGCAACAAGACTCAAATTCTAGACCCCAGAATTTGACCACATGAAGAAGAGAAGACACATCAACCAAGCAAGAGAAAAGGACCATCAACTAGGACCACTGGGCGCCACATGTCATTCTTATCCAAGTAGAAGACCACCTCACCATGCCACGTCATCAGGTGCCACTTCACCAGCCACCTCATCACCCTTTGGGCGCCAACAAGGAAGATTCAAATTCAAGGAGGTTGGCCACATCCCTCCAAGTCCTCCACCAAATCCTCCAACCCCCCCCACATCCCTCCAAACTCTCCACCAAATCCTCCAACCCCCCTTGTAATCCTCCTCGATTTGGGGAGTTTTTAAATTTCAAAAGCTAGCTTTGTGAGGCTATTAAAAGCCTTGGACGCCCATTGTAAAAGAGATTGATTTTGGGAATGAATGAAAATTGAAGTTGAAATTTTGGAAGTAGAAGTTGTCTTGTATTTTTTTCTTATGTGAAAGTTTTCCATCCTCTTCCTCCACGCCAAAGCCATTCTTTTTCCCTAGCAAAGCATCTTCCAAGCTCAAGTGAAGGCATTGGAGTCGGCCAGATCTACTCAAATTTCTGTTCTTAGTTCATCAATTCTTCCATCCCTTCTATATGTTCCATCCTTCTTCCTTAACTTTGATCTTCATTGCAGGGTCCTTCGAAGTCTTTGAGTTGTGGGCTGGGTTCACCTTAACAAAGAACAAACAAGCTGAAGCCCCAAGTCCAGGGTTCTGATCTCTGTTATCCAGATTCTTCAGTTCTGAGCATTGGTAGTTTCAAGGTATGAATCAAAAGAAGGTTGGAAAGCTCATCAAGGTAAGTCCACAATCATTAGCCCCTATTGTCTAGATCTTCTTCCTTCTTAGTTTAGGATTGTATCTAATCAAGTAAAAGTCCAATTTCTTATAATCCTTAAGTCTTATTATGATGAGTACAATGCTAGTGTAATTAGGTTTCATTGCTCTACAAAGCATATTCAAAACATTAATCATATGCTTGCCGCATCATCTTGGTATCAGAGCATGGTAGAATAAGTTCCTGATTGCATAGCATTAAGTCCTTGAAGTACTTGGATCGGGGGCGTTACCAGGCCGTCCGGTCTTAGGAGAAAGTAGGGTTTAAACACCCTCTCTTCCCATTCCACGGGGATCTCCTAAGGCGTGTCGGGGTGCCATTGTGATTGACCCGTGAAAAAGAAAGCCAAAGGATTTTTTAGATTTCATTTGTGAATTTTGCATTGGTCACGTTCTGTTTTTCTGCTTGCTGTATTTTCTGTAGGCTGACTGTAATCCGCCTGCAACTTCAAAGGAAAGTCACTAATTCTTTATTAAACTATTTTTTTTCTTGTTCCTTTTTAAGTCAGTTATCACCATATTAAATTTCATCATCAGAAAAAAATTATAAAAAAAATAAAAATTTCTGCAGTTCGACACTGTCATTAGGGTTATGTTCTGTCCTTTTTAATTATCTTCATTTGTAGGATCTGCTTAGATTAGTATAGATTTTAGTTTTAAAATTCCTTTCATATACATTGAAACATATAAGTTAGGAACCCTTTGTGAATTTTTCAGAATTTTTGGACATTTTTTTCATCACGTTTTCCACACCACTTTCAAATTGCAACACACTTCTGCAGCACCTTTGCATTTCATTCATCTCATGAGAAATCAAATTAAGGGCATCAATTTGACATAGGGTCAGGGTTTCATCACCTGTCCCTAGCCCAAAAATCACCAACCAGCATATCGATCCCAGCCCGTTAATTAAAATTGAGTAGAACGTTAATTGCCCTAGTGGGTTAGGGACACCAACAAGTTGGGTTCAGGTTAGGGTCAAGTTAACTGTGTCAGCTAATTGGTGTGTGCTTACTGGCTTGGTGTCTAGGATTGGTGCATCAGGGCTTGTGATTTGGTCCGCCTACCTGGCCAATCTCAGATTGGTGTCTAAGGCTGGCAATCAGGGACCTTCACTCCCCTCCACCTACCTGGCTAAGTCCCATAAGTACTACTAGCTAGTTGGTTCACTTAATTAGATCTCTAATTTGTGCTCTAGGTCTAGGAAACCTTAGCTCGAGCTTGAGTCTACTTGCATGCATGAAAACTAGATCAGGAGCCTCATATTCACCAGTCTAGACCCAGTCCAGTGTAGCCATGGACCCGAATCATGAAACCATGCTAAGAGGCCTAAATGATCTAATGGCCCAATTGAACCAAATGCTGGCTAAACAATTTTCCTTAGACCAACCAACTCCTACTATCCCATTAGCTCATATGAATGATAGGAGTAAGAACCCTGAAGTACAAGTTGAGTTCATGAATACTCAAGACTTAGGGTATCCTCAAACTAAAGGGCTAGGGAAGGAAGAAGGCAAATCTGAACCTAGTAAATATGTGTATGAGACTAACATAAGTTTAATAGATGAATATGAAGGGGAAGACTATGAAGAGAACAACTTTAGTACCTTACCTGAGGAAACCTTTGGTAAAGAAAAGATTATTGAGCCTAGTCCTGAAACATCAGAACAACCAAAATTTAGTGAGGACTTGGTTCCCGTAAGACAATGCCCTCAGGAAGAACCCAATACTTTAGCTTCGACACAAGAACTCCTTCAGGTACCTGAGAAGAACCCAATCATCATTTTAGAAGACTTTCCTAATGACCTTCAACTACCAAGAAGCATCCCGCCTGTAGATCAAAATCCTAATCTTAAGGTCATCATGAGTAACCAAGGTCTTTTTCAAGATTCTCCTAAATTACCCCAAGTCTCGGATTCCTATTTCCTGCCTTTCCTTGAGTCTTATCATAAGTTTAGAGCCATTAAGTTTCATTTTGATGAGATTACTAGGATGCATGAGCTTTTAAAGCCTATTCCTTTTGCTACCTACTTTTGGAAAACTTTATGGCATTTGCTAGGAACCCATGGTAAATTCTCATGTGCATACCAGACTAGGGTCAAACCTAGAGAGTCATTAATCTGTTAGGTTTAGGTCCTAGAAAGTCCAATAAAATTCCTCTCAATAAGGATGTCTAGTTCAGTCTGCATTTTGTAAGTGCTTGTGTAAATTTCTGAGTCTGCTAAATCTTTCGCACAGCATGTCACAAATTTGCATAAAGAAATCAGTAATAAGATCAAACTGAGCAATGAGACTTACAAACATTTAGCTGATTCACATAAGAGGGCTAAAGAATTCTATGAAGGGGATTATGCAATGATTAGGCTCAACCCTGAACGGTTCCCACCTGGAACCATAAAGAAGCTGCATGCCCGCGGAACGGGACCTTTTAAGATCTTAAAGAAAATAGGGCCTAATGCATATGTTTTGGAACTTCCACCTGATATGGGTATTAGTACAACCTTCAATATTTTAGACCTAGTAGAATACAAAGAACCACTACTAATACCTAGTGAGCATTTTGAGCCAGAAACTTTCATTGAGAGTGAACATATTTCCGAGTGTCCACCACCAACCTTACCTGAGTAGAGAGAGAGGATTGAGAGAATCCTGGATGACAAGATCATTACTACCAGGAATAAGGACTATCAGCGATACCTGGTTCAATGGCAAGGTCAACCTGAGTCCGACAACTCTTGGATTACTCGAGAGGACCTGCAAAGACTTAACCCAGACTTGTTCGAGCATTACCAGGACAAAACTGAACCATACTCGACTGGGTCGAGTTCTGCCCACCCCAGGAGAATTGGTGTGGACACCAGAAGCCGAAAGAAACTTCACTCCAACAAGGTTAGCCTTATCCCAATTTGGATCGAAGATAATTAGGTTACCTTGTATCCTTTAGTTCAAAAATATTTTATTTTCAAGAGTCATTTCCTTTTCAAGAGTCCTGTAATTAATTTTGAGTTTCAAATCAAGAGTGTTTATTGAGTCCTGTAATTACTTTTAAAATTTCATTTCCTGTAAGTCCATTTCAAGTTTTAAAGTCTAGGTCAGTCAAGTCAGTTCAGTTGAGTTAAGTCTAATTCAGTTGAGTTAAGTCTAATCAAGTCTTAAAGCCATGAAAGCCAGCAACAAGACTCAAATTCTAGACCCCAGAATTTGACCACATGAAGAAGAGAAGACACATCAACCAAGCAAGAGAAAAGGACCATCAACTAGGACCACTGGGCGCCACATGTCATTCTTATCCAAGTAGAAGACCACCTCACCATGCCACGTCATCAGGTGCCACTTCACCAGCCACCTCATCACCCTTTGGGCGCCAACAAGGAAGATTCAAATTCAAGGAGGTTGGCCACATCCCTCCAAGTCCTCCACCAAATCCTCCAACCCCCCCCACATCCCTCCAAACTCTCCACCAAATCCTCCAACCCCCCTTGTAATCCTCCTCGATTTGGGGAGTTTTTAAATTTCAAAAGCTAGCTTTGTGAGGCTATTAAAAGCCTTGGACGCCCATTGTAAAAGAGATTGATTTTGGGAATGAATGAAAATTGAAGTTGAAATTTTGGAAGTAGAAGTTGTCTTGTATTTTTTTCTTATGTGAAAGTTTTCCATCCTCTTCCTCCACGCCAAAGCCATTCTTTTTCCCTAGCAAAGCATCTTCCAAGCTCAAGTGAAGGCATTGGAGTCGGCCAGATCTACTCAAATTTCTGTTCTTAGTTCATCAATTCTTCCATCCCTTCTATATGTTCCATCCTTCTTCCTTAACTTTGATCTTCATTGCAGGGTCCTTCGAAGTCTTTGAGTTGTGGGCTGGGTTCACCTTAACAAAGAACAAACAAGCTGAAGCCCCAAGTCCAGGGTTCTGATCTCTGTTATCCAGATTCTTCAGTTCTGAGCATTGGTAGTTTCAAGGTATGAATCAAAAGAAGGTTGGAAAGCTCATCAAGGTAAGTCCACAATCATTAGCCCCTATTGTCTAGATCTTCTTCCTTCTTAGTTTAGGATTGTGTCTAATCAAGTAAAAGTCCAATTTCTTATAATCCTTAAGTCTTATTATGATGAGTACAATGCTAGTGTAATTAGGTTTCATTGCTCTACAAAGCATATTCAAAACATTAATCATATGCTTGCCGCATCAATATGGTATCATCTAGTACAAGATAAACTAAACTTTGGGGAAGTATGCTCTCCATTCATAACAACTAAAATTTTATTTCTTACCAATCATATAAAAGAAGTCCAAATTGTCATATGGTAACAGGCTGCAATAACTTCATCAACGAACTATAAAGTAAAGAAACCAAATAAATATATATTCATTAAATAACAGTAAGAAGGGGTCGCCTTAATACATGAAATGGTAGACCTGCATGTGTCGGCACATCATTCATAAAATTCTAAATGCACATGTTCATATACTTGTCCTTATAGATAGAGTACAAATTCATGATAATAGACCAATTGGGCTGCCATTACCAAGTATAGAAACATATATACAATTGTGGCTCAGGAGAAGCAAAGTTAATGTCAGTGGAGCATCGCGACTACATTATGAAAATTTATTTTTAATTTTCAGCTAATGTCTCCAAGCCATGCTCCATCAACACGCAGCCCTTCATCATTGCCATCAATAAGGAAAATTGTGCCATACAAAAGAGGGTCAGACATTTCAAATACAAACTGTACTATGTAAGAAATTTAGGATGTAATGCAACAATCTTACCAAACATGAAAAATCATTGGCAAGGGGTCACTCTTCTAATCCATTGATGATTTTTAGTTAGTGAGAGTGTTTGAAAATTGTATCATGTTGTAATAGAGTGAATACTATGTATCATTGAAAAAGTGAGTATAAAAAACACCCTCTACTTGAAAGATATCTCAAAAAAAGAAAGGAAATAATATATGATCACCGACTACAGCACAACATTAAAAAAGCAAATATTGTTGTTCATATTGTCATATTCAGGCCACCAAATATTGCGTGCCGTGCTATCCTATGCCGTGCCAGCCTGTGTATCGACTCGATCTCTAGGAGTCAGCTCGACATAAAACACCTCTAAATGCTTCAAAACTTTGGCCATAAGTCATCCAAATTTTGTGGCCAAACAAATTGCCAGGCAATATAGATCTTGGACTGCACACAGCTATGACACCGTGCCCATTCAGTTAATCAAAAACTCCCTCATCAGACTCACTGGATAATCTGATGGAACTAATATTAGAGAAAAGTCTAGAATTCAACAATAAACTCCTCTGTGAAGTGCTGGATGCGTGTTCGGCATCGAGCAAAGGAAGAAAAATTCTCTCATGGAAAGAAGCTCTAAATGCATGTACGTACAGGTCAACAATCACGGCTCCAACTTTCTAACCTCTCAATGCCCTCTCCTAGACTAAATATGCTACTTAAACCCTGTTCTAAAACCTCCTCGAACTCCCATGAACGGCCTATTTTGATCTAAATATCCTTTCCAATCCTGTAGTCTGGTTTCGTAGACAATGGCCCTTTATTTGCTCTAGGAATCGATGTAGACAATAACCGGGACAAATATTTTACTGTAAACCTTATTAAAATAATATTACATTATCTCAAGTTAGGTTTTCCCCTAACTCATTTATATTAATTAAAAAAATTAGGTACACCTGATTTTCCATGCATACGAACACTAAGTTGACAGAATGTCTTTACAGGTGGAGAGTCACATGTTTTTGTACCGATAACCATATCATAATTAAAATCATAAAAAATACTAACGCAAAATTTATTGTACAAAAAAAAGATAAAAAATCATAATAATATAACCAATTAATAAGCAAAACCGAAGAAGGGAAGTAATTATTGGGTCTTGTGGGCTCACATGAAGAGGGGATATGGTTGTGCTTTTGAAGCCTGCAGTATATATGGACCATCTGCAGCAAAAGAAAAATTGTAAGAAAGATATGATACTTCAGTTAGAAAAAATATATGATAGCATAATAAAATTTAAAAAAGTAAACATTAAAAACAGGGGAAAGAACCACACACCTGAAACTTGATACCTTGGGTCTGATGCTAGGATCCTACCACATACCCACACACACACTCTCTCTCTGTGTGTACTCCAGAAAACATAAATTGTTCAATAAGTTAGGGATCGAAAAACCATATAACATTATGAAAAAAAGAAAGAAAGAAAACTATACAAAGAGAATGCATATACGGGTCGCTTTGTAAGTGGACATTTGGTTCATGGGAAAATGGGAATGGCAGTGCACCATACCAATCTTTCAAAAAATCATATCCTGTATCGTGTGCACCAACATGGCAGTGCACCATACCAATCACTACATTTCCTTTCCATGGGCCATCATCGAGATGAGCATGTACATTAATGATTATGGTCTATGAGAAGGAGACAAGATACAATGGGCTGTCTTAATCAAGTAAAATCAGCAGCACAATTGAAATGGTGGCTTAGAAGATATTCGAATTTTACAACATTAGAGCAAAGCGGCTACAATATGAAGAACCCATACATAAGAACCTCAACTATTGTCTCCAAGCAATGCTCTATCAGTGATCAGCCCCTCATCATTGCCACACATATGAACCTGGAACTTTATGATACAAATGGCACAATAAGAACCCACTATTTCAAAATACACGTTGATGATAAAAATGGGCTATCTTAATCAAGTAAAATCAGTAGCACAATTGAAATGGTGGCTCAGAAGATATTCGAATTTTACAACATTAGAGCAAAGCGACTACAATAGGAAGAACCCATACATAAGAACCTCAACTATTATCTCCAAGCAATGCTCTATTAGTGATCAGCCCCTCATCATTGCCACACATATGAACCTGGAACTTTATGATACAAATGGCACAATAAGAACCCACTATTTCAAAATACACGTTGATGATAAAAATGGGCTATCTTAATCAAGTAAAATCAGCAGCACAATTGAAATGGTGGCTCAGAAGATATTCGAATTTTACAACATTAGAACAAAGCAGCTACAATAGGAAGAACCCATACATAAGAACCTCAACTATTGTCTCCAAGCAATGCTCTATCAGTGGTCAGCCCCTCATCACTGCCACACATATGAACCTGGGACTTTATGATACAAATATCACAATAAGAACCTGAGCAATTAAAAATACACATGGTTAATTAATGGGTCGTATTGAACACAACCAATATAATCCATCCAGAAATCTTTTATATAATATTGTTATAGGGCTTCAAACATGAAAATCATATAAACAATACAACTTTAGAATATAAAAGGCAAAATCGACAAAAACCAAGTATGAACAATGTGGCTCAGAGAATTTGAATTATAAAATAATCGAATATTCATGGTTATAAAAGAAGAAAAGTAGTTTAACTAATCAACTAATGTCTCGTAGCCAATCTCCATTTTATGGCAGCCATTCATTATAGCCAAAATCGATAACATGCATACATCTTAAATTTGATAAGTAGATATGCAAGGAGTAATGAAGATAAAGAAACATTATACGTGTACCACTAAAGGAAAGTATCATACGGGTTAAAGGTCCTAGTACAAATCCTATTATTACATAATATATATAACTTTAAACAAACAGTTCATATAAGACCACATGAACACATTCCCAGCAGATATCCTATGATGATGCCAACTATTAATACAGCCATTAGAGAAGATCGTGACCCAGTGGTGGTTCTGCCACAAACAAACATATCTCTGTCAACCTCATTGATAACATTTTGATGAAGTATTGGATTTTGGAGGCCTCGAATATATATGTCAAATGCTTCAAATGCCTCGGCTTTTGTTCTATACTTTTTATATAAAGCATGGGGGTAACCCGATACTTCACGTTGACAATCTGGCCATGACTCATAAACTCCCCTTTGACGACCCTCGAAAACGACATAATACCTTCCCGAAGACATAAGTAGATGCAATTAACAACCACATTGTCTTCCTGTATAAGGAAAAAGATACAGAAATTTACAATTAGTTATATAATTAATGGTAGATGGAGGGCTTACGAAATCATGAAATCATTATATGAATACATTCAAATGTATCTCATTTGCTACTTCCATTTTAACCTACCCCTATTTTGATGATCAATCCATAGCTTGCTTGCTATAGAATTTCGTAGATCTTCTCCTCTATGGCTTTCATCATCACCAACAATAACAAATGGATCTATGTCATCATCATCGTTATCAGCAGGCTCCGGTGCTAATGACATGTTGAAGACTTGTCATTTTCCTGGTTGCGCCTAATGAAATTATGAATAATGCAACAAGCCATGACTATACGCTTTTGAACCTTGAAGGGAAATGGAATGGCAGTCCTCAAAATCTTGAAACGCTTTTTCAGAATTCCAAATGACTTCTCTACACAATTACGCAATTGTGCATGTCTATGGTTGTACAAATCTCGTTGGTTGGAATATCGACGAGATCGAGGATTACTGAATGTACTTAAATGATATCTATTCCCACGATAGGGAGCAAGGAACTTATCTGTATTCGCATATCCAGAGTCAACTACGTAATATTTTCCATCTGGAACATTAAATCCACTCATCTCCACACACCATCGCAAAACACGCATGTCAGCTGCCGAACCTTCCCATCCAGTACAAATGAAAAGGAAAGAGTGATCAAACGAGGCAGCAGCTATAACGTTTTGTGAAATCGTTCCCTTCCGATTTTGAAACCGAGGTTGTTTGCTCAACTTGATTAGTGCAAGTATGTGTGTGCCATCAACAGCGCCTACAGCATTCTATGATGCAACATAATGCTTAAAATCGAATAACCAATAAAAAATTTAATGAAATTCATATTTATGGAAACGTACCTTGAAAAATGGATGGAAAAGATTGCTATCACGGATGCGCGGATGTACACCGACATCGTCATCTGGTTGAACTATATAATCATGTTTTAGGTTACAGAGTGCTTTCAAGACTGTGTTAAAGTACCTGGATATTGTCTCTCCCGAATGTTGGAAGGTCTCAGCCAAAACCCTATTGGTGACACAATGCCTTATACCGTACAAAAAGAAACCCAATTGTTCCTTAGCAGTCACATAACGACTGCCACGAAGAAGTCCACGTGAAACCAGTAGTTCCTCTAACTGAACGAACATTATATTTGTCATTCGAAAGTGGTTATACTCCTTTCAGGATATCCACTGAGAATGTCTGTAATGAATTGATGACCTAAAAATGGACGTGTTCGACATGGTACCCTTGACACTACATTGCTTTCACCCATTGATGTTAAACCACTATTTAACAATGCGATAAGGACATCATCCCAAAAGTTATCGTCATCTATAATGAATTGCAGTAGCTCATTCAACCTAGGATCCATCTAATCAAAACAGAAAACAAGTTAATGCCATATAATATTGAAATATATTTGCATTTATACATAGTACAAAAGACAAACATAACCAGATACGAGAAAATATGACAAAGCAAGAAGAACTTAAACAACATATAATAAGTTCCGAACCTACTGTATATCATAACTAAATAAGATGAAACATCAACAACTATTTAAAACTTTCAACATTTAGGTCAAACAAAATGCATATGAGAGATTCAAGGCCAGCCAGGCCTGTAGATGTCAGCACTTTCTGTTGCAGGTGTAGAAGATGTTTGCATAAAAGTATGGGAGCTCTCTGGAGTAGACCGCCTAGTAACATCAGCAGGCGTATCATGACTGCTAGCTCTAAACACTTGCTCCGTGAAAGAATTGGTCGACCCTTGTATTGGTGAATGTATATAAGTTGACATGAAGATATTAGGAGTACCTTGATTAAGTTGACTGAACAAAGGTCGAACAGGTACATGCGGTCCTCTTGTATGGACCGAATACATTGGTTGTGATATGTAAGAAGTGGGGTCACATAAACCGCTTGGAGTAAAAGGTGGCATACAATAAAGACCATGATATACGTCCGACAAGTGCTTCCTAAGCCATGCTTCCAAAACTTTCCCCTCATATTTCATAAAAAACCATCGATAAGTCTCGTTTTGGAAAAGTTCCAAGCCGGCTACAATGCATTATTCGGGTGTAACACCCGGCAAAGTCTCCAACTTATTCATGCATTCTTCTATCGAGTGGAGTGTAGGCCTAGCAATCTTATCCCTTCGTAGAATCTCATGAGCAATCTCTATTCTTGTCCTACCTTGCTCCGCTAATTCAGTCAGTGCAACAGAAGCATCACTAGTCATCCGAATCTGAGATGCCATTGCAGTCGGAGTACTTGACCTCCTCCGCTTTCCACTTGATGTGGATGGACGTCCCTTCGAAACAGTATCAGTAGGAGGTGTCGAAGTACATGTGGGAGGGCTATTATGAGTTCCGGCTGAGTCACTATGATCTGAATCTACAGCACGTATGTACGAGGAAGCAGATACACCAGCATGTGTTTGAGATAACTGCTGGTGATGAACGTGTTCTGACTCAAATCTTTGTGGATCATCGTCAGAGGTTTCGTTATCAAAAACACCTTCAGAAAGAGCAGACGTGTCCCCACGCCTACCACTGACCGTACTTCTAGAGAAAAGTATCTCTAAGTCTTCATAGACAGGAAATTGCTTACCCTTAATGCGAGCATAAGATTTGTTAGCCTGTATGCAATAAGAACTGAGATGTTAAATTATGCTAACTATTTGCTTCATTACCAAATTTTTAATAGCTATGTACGTAACACTCACCGCAATAACCTCATCCCACATTTGATGATCGCCGAGGGTTGGCAGCTTCAAGACAGGATCCCAACCCCATCCTGATCGATTTGCCAGGTTGTAATACATGTTGAAAGTTTTTTTAAGAACTTTCAACCTGTTTTTTAGGTTCGTATAGGTGAAATCCTTACTGGTTTGTTGATTAAATGCAAGTGTCATCTTCCTCCAAGTCTCCTTTGAAAAAATACCATTTTGAGAATGTCCTTCATCATTGGCTTGCCTCATTAAGCCAAGCATTATGAGATCGAGGGTATCTGTCCAATTCGGAGCCCTCTAACGTGATGATACATTGACATCAATTCTTTCTTTATCTCAAGATTTAGACATTTTATCCAACACTGTAACACCGATAAAACATAAATAAAACATAAATTAGGTACAAAAATATCAAGAATTACAACAGTAGAGTATGATTAGTGTTTTTGAAATTGTTAAAGTAATATTTTCTGGTTATAAATGTCCAAGGATTATATTTTCATATGTAAGTTGTGTGGCAGATGCAATCAATAATCCCACATCCATAGCTATGTTTCAAGTTTCGAATATATACATTTACAAATGATTTGAAATATCACATATCATACCATTAGCATTCAGTTTCCGATTTCTTTTAATATATCACATATCATACGATTAAGCTTTCCATGTAGAGAAAGACAGAAAAATCCAGAGAAACATAGAACGCACTAGACCAGAGCACTAAACCCCTGGAAACTCAAAACCACCAATCCAAAAAAAATTATGGCCTCTGGGCGTCGGTCATCAGGTGCGATCGCCGGAGGCAGGAGAAGGAGATTAGAGTAGGGGGCTTGGGGTTGAACGGGGGGCATGGGCGTCCTGCATCGGATGTGGGCGCCGGGGTTGAGGAAGGAGATCGGAGCCGAGGAGGTGGGCTTGGGGTCACACGGGGGCGGAGGGGACATCGGGTGCGTACACCAGAGCCGAGGAGGGAGATCGGAGCTGGGAAGAGCTGCGGGTCATGCTGGGGGAGGGTAGGAGGCATCGGGACCTCGGGTGCATGCACTGGGGCCGGGGAGGGAGATCGAAGCCTGGGGGGTCGTACGGGTAAGGGGGTCACACGGAGTCGGGGGCGGCGGCGGGGTCGCATGGAACAGGGGACAGGGCGGGGTTGGGCTCGCGGTGAAGCAATGGAGATTTTACCTTAGAGAAGATGATCAGAACGATGAAGACGACGATCAGAACGGCGAAGCCGAAAGGCCAGCCACGGAGCGACAGAGACTTCACTGCTTCCGTCTCGGACAAAGGACAGAAGAGAGTGGAAGAGAGGGACCAAATACTCTCTGATTTAAAGCCCCCATAAACCCTAAAATCCGATGCCCTAACTGTTGCTCTTGATAATAAAGGAGATTGAGGAAGAGAGGGACCAAACAATACCATACTTGGGAGGAGACCGATCGTGAATAAGGAGTACAGGGGACGGAGACACTGGAGTGAGACGAAAAAATCAAGGCCTTCTCTTCAGAATGAGTCGGGCAAAGAGGGTTCGGGAAGAACACTGGATCGGCCATTTACATGGATGCCCCTGGAATACCAAATCACGAATAACGTAATTCCATGGGGACCCATGGAATTAGAATTCGTGAATAAGAGGCGGTTGACCGAAATAAAAACTCTCTCCAATTCTCCTTCGTTAATTGGGTCGTTTGGCATTTTAACCGCGAATAAGCCCTTATTCCAGCTGGCTATTCCGTTACCAAACACTACCATCGGGAATAACTTTATTCCCGGTGCTTAAAAGCATCGGGAATAACTTTATTCCCTATGCTTAAAAGCATCGGAAATAACTTTATTCCCGATGCTTAAAAGCGTCGGAAATAACTTTATTCCCGATACTTAAAAGCATCGTGAAAACCTTGATCAATGCGACCTTTCAAAAGCATCGAGAAAAATCATTTTTCCATTCTTCTTCGCTTAACAACGCTTTTTAAAGCATCGTAACTATTTTTCCCGATGCTTTAAAGCATCGGGAAAAGCTTAAAAAAGCATCAGGAATTATCCATTTTATTGTAGTGCACGTCATCACCGTATTTACTCCCTTCGTCCCGAGCGCCGCGTGCCAATAGGACTCGAGAATGAGGGGCAAGTGATGTGGCAGGATCGCTGACATGGAACCCATGTCAGACCTTGTTAGATGCCACATCGGATGAAGCTGCCATATCGAACATCTCTGCCCGGACTCCTTCGCCAGGCTGGCTCCCCTCAAGGTCGAGATGCCATGATCGAAGTCGAGCTCCACCTTTGCCCGGACTCCTTCGCCAGGCTGGCTCCCCTCGAGGTCGAGATGCCGTGGTCGAAGTCGAACTCCGCCTCTGCCCGGACTCCTTCGCCAGGCTGGCTTCCCTCAAGATCGATACACCATGGCCGAAGTCGAGCTTCGCCTCTGCCCGGACTCCTTCGCCAGGTTGGCTCCCCTCGAGATCGAGACGCCGTGGCCGAAGTCGCCTCTGCCCGGACTCCTTCGCCAGGCAGCTCCCCTCGCGGTCGAGATTCATGGTCGATGTCGAGCTCTGCCTCTGCCCGGACTCCTTCGCCAGGTTGGCTCTCCTCGAGGTTGAGATGCCATGGCCGAAGTCGAGCTCTGCCTTCCTGAGCTCGCCCCACCTTGGAGAAGAGACCTGCAGCCAAAGGACGTCGCCGCTTCCTTGGACCGCGGCAAGCCACCCAAGGACCATAGAGGAGTGCCCGCCAGGCCGCAATAACGGCCTAACTACCACTTACACCGGAAGGGAAGGGGTCCCCTGATCGAGGTGCTGCACTCCCGGCCAACCGTCTGCACCATCCGAAAGAGGAAGTCAACCCAGAGGATTCGAATCCAGGGGATGGCTGCCCGCCGATCGAGGCTCTGCCATGCTTCCCAAAATGGAGTGACCAGAAGGAATGTCAGAGCACACGGGGTTGTTCCCTATCACGGAAGGGGAAAGGAACCTTGTGCATGGCACCGGACATCACCGCACGCGCCTACAAGTTGGGGGAAGATCCCGAGGTAAGCGGCGCGCAATGACCCTAGCTAAAAGGAGTTCTCCAAGGTTCAAACAAGGTAAGCGAACGAATACACGGGCAAGAGAGGGCAGCACACAGGAGAGCAACCAAGAAGCTAAATTACTCAGGCTATCGGAGACCCGTCGGAAGGGCCTTGATGGACACAGCCATTCAGCTCAAGCCCTCCTCCGCTGCTATTTCCCACACTCCGCTCTCGATCCATTTACATTCTCTCATTTCATAAATTTCTCCTCCCAGCATGGAGTCCATCTACTGGGCTCGACCAGGAGGATCTGTTCCCCTGGATCGTCACTGACTTGAGCGTCGGAGTGCCCCCATCGGGACCGCCAGCCCGGGTCTTCTCTGTTTTGCAGGTCCGGGCACCCGAGCAGGATCCTAAGTGACAAGGGTGCAGTCCGAGATCATCTTCAGCTACAGACCAAGGCGGTCTTGGCGGCAACAGTACCACTTCTAGATCAACTACTAACTCTTTAGCCAAATGAACCCCTTCCTTTAACTACAATGATATGTTTCCTCTAGAAGTCAAATCATCAAAGCACTTTTTCTTCATTCCACACCATGATACATCTCTTCATTCAGATAAAAATGTTTTAATCTTTATTATGAGGATCAAACTACAAATAAACATACTAGACACAACAGTCTCAAAATCACCCTCTATAAAGACAAGCACATAAACCTTACTTTTAAGCTGCTCAAGGATATGGTATAGAGTCTCCTAACAAGCTCTAATAACTTGATATCATGAAGCAATACCAACAACAATGAACATCCAGACAAGTATACAACATGGTATACAACTCCAAATTTATCAGATGTCTTTAAAGAAAACAAACCATACTATAAACTACCCAATCTAGAAGTATATCACACCTTTTGCATGTGATGGATATCCTGTTACAAGGTATGACCAATACATACCGACCATACCATATTGTACCAATACTAAACCGATATGCAGAAGGGGGGCCTACTAACACTTAATATGTCAAATTGGATACCATATTAGGTGTACTGACATTATAATAGGATGGTACTGATATAGAGTCCAATACTGAGATAGCAAACCTTGCTCTTAAATCTCAAGACCAATCATAATGAAGTAGTGAAACCCCATATTTGAAGGGTTTCTTTTGCAAATACCAATAGCATAATTGGTCAAAACCTAACTACGTATGAAAATTTACCTAAGCCAATCAATTTTAATCTTAAATTTCTAAGCAACTTCAAGTTGGGAATGTAAGAAATTTCACTGAAACCCATTACAAATAATTGGTAAGACAACTAAGAATTTATAGATGATAATGCCTCTAGTTTAACTAACTATTATTCAAATAACATCAATAAATATGCCATGAAACAAGAAGATGTTTTTGATAATTCTTGGTACACAAAAGTTTCTTTAAGTCTTCAATTCTAGATGCAAGAAACTTTCTTAGGTTGTAAATAGGTCCTTTCAACTTACATATAGAATAGTGGTAAGTAGGTTTCTTCATGATCAAGAACTTCGGTTCAAGCATAACCTTTTGCAACAAGTACTGCATTGAAGCCTTTGCATCCTCAACAATGCACTGCTTCCTCTTGAAATCTATTTAGACCTTATAAATCTTATCACATAAATAAGACTAGAGTCGATACACATCTTGCTGTCATCATATTAGTGTCCAATGTCATGACCAAAACTCATTTTACCACAACAACATCACTGATTGCTTCCTGATGTGTAACAAATTTCCCATCATTGTGTACCCAAATGCTGGACACACCTGTCCTCTTAAGTCTTAAATTACAATCATTTTCAGTTCCACCATACAGAAGCATATCAGCTTACAAAAAAAGCTGTATTTCTATTCATACAAAAGACAGAACTCATCTCGTGACCCCAAAGACATTATATTGACTCCATAATGAGTTGATGGATCCTTAGAACCAAGGATCGCTGAACCGGTATAGAACTAAGGACTTGTAATCTAATGTGCAATGATTAGTTAAAAGCTCCAGGATATGACAATATGACATTCAGAGTTGAGTTCATAATCTGAAACAATACATTGTTTTGTATGTTTGTATACACAGGTATACGTTAGTTGTTTCCATTATTCGAAAAACCTAACATGTAGTAAGTAGATGGTCCATAACTCCATATTCTTCTTCCATTACTGCTCTTGCCCCACCTTACAATTATCAGACCTAAAATTCAGATGCAAGAGATTGGCAAAGGCATGCTAAGCATGTGACCGAAAATTGCATCCCAGATAGCCATTAACTTGATACACCTTATCACAAACAAACTATGCCATGCCTGAGCTTGAACAAGCAGCTGTGGGCAAAACTTGCTCTACCCATGCCAAGCTTAGTTGCAGCTCTAGCTAAAATTATTCAACTATAGGAAAGATCTTACATGCAATAGTAAACAATATGCATAGCTTTATCAACCAAAAATAATTACATCTTTTTTTATTTTTGAGGAATGTGAGAAGTCACTAACCACATTTCAGTAAGGAATGGAAAAAGCAACCTCACAAGGAATATAATTGAAAAGGAGTTATGATATCTATGTGTCAAATATATATATTACCCGATAATCCATGTTATCAGAAAAGCAACTGAAAGGCCTTCCGTTGATTTCTCTTTGTAATTTGTCATGATTTGAGGAAACTCAGCAACACCCCAACTGACAACACTAAGCAGTCCAAGAGCTAAAGCCATGCCATCCTTTACACTACACGGACAGTAGTTCAAGTAGATTCGAGCCCACTGCCAGCAATGCTTGTTTAACGAGCAAGCAGGGGGAAGAGTTTCACTAAGAAGAGACATGACATGCAATCAATTATTTCCAACCTGAAAATCAAATTCAGGAGAAGAATCATTTTCATGTTTGTTTACATGGATACAAACTATATAAGCAGGTAGAAGCATCGTAGCACATAAAATTATATGCTGCATTTATGAGAAAGACTCAGCTACACAAGGTAGAAGATTGGAAGAATGTCAACAAAGTTTGAAATCTTCATAATGAGTTTTCAAGACCTTAGAAATGTTAAAATCCATCACAGAAATTATAACCCAACAAAGTGGTCAGATGAAGTAGAAGAATACCATTATGTTGAAAGTAAGAAGATTCCAAATTAAACTATCAGATTATAGTAGTAAACTATTTGTCTCCATGAGAACTTAGGCATAATTAGTGACGCGTCAAAATGCAAAGGCATCAATAATTTTGCAACAGTAAGTTCTGGAAATTTTAGTTCAATAAAAACTGAATATACTGTCTTGGGCATCATGAACATTTAGTGTATGCAGATAGACAACCCCAAAAGCATCAATAAAACTAAAAAAAAAATTTCACTCAATATATTCTGTGAAAACAAAGTTTGAAAGTTATATCCCTGGCTATATTTTGTTATGCTTGCAATCCGCTCTTATCTAGTAACTAAGCTCCAAATCACCGAAGAAACTAAGCATCAATACCTGAGAAACTTATTACTTTAATCATAATATAAATCAAAAATCATTAAAACATGTCAAAATATACGAGTTTAATGGTGACGGCTATAAATTCTCTACAGAATACTCTCCAATATTCCAATCTCAATCCCTAGCGAATATTCCCGAAATCGAAATTAATGGCCACGTCCAGAAACAAAACCACAAGAAGCTCCAGTAAATTTCCAATAAAAAATAAAAAATGAAAAAAAGTAATACCTGATTTCAGATCGCTTAACAGACCCACGAGAACATCCAAGTAAGCGAAGATCAAATAAACACCACGAGACTTTTAGGGTTTTCGTAGGTTTTTCTAGAAAGAAGTGAGCAAAGGAGGAGAGATTCTTGGAGATGCGAAGAAACAGAAAACGAATCCTTCCAGTCGGGCAGTGGGGTATGTGCGTTGGCGGGCATTTTGGAAAGTTCTTATCGGCCGCTTGCTAGGGGCACGTGACGGGAATCAGGATTGCCATCTACCACGTGGCGGCCCGGAGTCCATGCGCCGCAACGAGAGGAATATTTTAGCTTTTTCGCCATGCTATTTTGGCAACATTTGGCTTCTCTTTTCAAACTAATATCTTTTGAAAAAAAAAAAAAAAAAAAACCAAGGTATATTTATCAAAATAGGTAATTTATTTGACGTGATAACCTGAATTCATTTTTTGAAAAAACAAAAAATCAAATTCCATACAACTATTTTATTTTTTTTTTAATTTAATTTTAAATTTAATATGATGTTTTTTAATTTAATTTGATATGACGTATGAATTCGTCTTGTGAAAAGACGAATTCAGTTTTGAATTCGTCTTTCCAAAACTTGAATTCAAACAATTTTTTTTTCTTTTCAGTTTTATAAATATTATTATTTTTTAAATAAAATTAATAAATTTTAATTTTAAATAAATAAAAAATTAGTATTAATTAAATTTTTATTTTTTTGATAATATTTATTATTATATTATTTTGAAATAATATTAATTAAAAATAATATTAATTAATTATAAAAAAATAATATTAATTTAAAATTAATAATAAATTAACTAAAAAATAATATTAATTAAAAATAACATTAATTAAAAGATATTATAATAATATATTATAATATATTTTATATTATAATAATTATTTTATATTCTAAAATATAAAAAATTTATTGTAATTTATTATATTATATATTGTAATTTTTATAAATAGTATAAAATATTTTTAAAAAATTAAAAAAATAATAATAATCATCATGTCGATACTATTCGGTCGCCAGCCCGGTACCAGTTCAGTCGACAACCCGGTATTAGTCCGATCCCTTGCTCAAGACCGATGGCAGGATCCCGACGACCAGACTAGCGATCGGATCTGTGGTATGACTAGGGCTAGACCGGTGACAGGATCTTGACGGTCGGACCAGTAGTTGGACCCTGGTAGCGAACCGACCTCCGGAACTGCGACGGGACCGACGACCGGACCGGTGACCGAACCGGAGGCTGGACCACCGGTCCGGTCGCCGGTCTAGCGGCCAGATCCCGGTCCGGCCGCTGGTTTGGCCCACTGTCCGACTGTCGGTCCGGTCGCCGGTCCGGATGTCTGTTCGGCCACCAGGATCCGACTACCGGTCCGACCGCCAGAATCCTGTCACCGGTCTAGCTCCAGTCATGCCACAGATCCGATCGCCAGTCTGGTCATCGAGGTCCTGCCACCGGTCCTGAGCAAGGGATCGGACTGACACTGGGCTGTCGACCGAACTGGTACCGGGCTGGCAACCGAATAATATCAACATGGTGATTATTTTTTATTTTTTTTAATTTTTTAAAAGTTTTTTATACTATATTATAAAAATTATAATATATAATATAATAAATTTATTATATTTTAGAATATAAAATAATTATTATAATATATTATTATAATATCTTTTAATAAATGTTATTTTTAGTTAATTTATTATTAATTTTAAATTAATATATTTATAATATAATAATTAATATTATCAAAATAATATAATTTTAATTAATACTAATTATTTATTATTTATTTATTTTTAAAATTTACTAATTTTATTTAAAAAAATAATAATATTTATAAAACTGAAAAGAAAAAAAATTTTGTTTGAATTCGTCTTTTGGAAAGACGAATTCAAAACTGAATTCACCTTTCCAAAAGACGAATTCACATGTCACATCAAATTAAATTTAAAAATATCATATTAAATTTAAAATTAAATTAAAAAAATAATAAAACTGTTGTATGGAATTCGATTTTTGAAAAGATGAAGTTAAGTTCGTCTTTTTAAAAGATGAATTCAGGTTGTCATGTCGAACGAATCATCTATTTCGATAAATATATCTCCAATCATCTATATCGGTAATTTTTTTTTTTAAAGATATTATTTTGAAAAAAAATTCTCTAATGAGAATGTTGGATGTAAATGAAAAGAAAATCTCCTCCGTATCTTTTCATGGCCTATCAAAGTCTACCATATATTACTATAACTCCAATCCTAGATCATCGTTGATATGGTGACATTGCATTTTCTGTATTTTAGGCATGGAAGTGGGTTGTATCTTTCATGCTAATGAGTGGTTGATTTTCTCTCACCACAGACAATTGAATAGTGCAAAATAGATTTGAAAGCTATGGATGTTGATTATTTTGGATGCATTCACACGAGGTCTGTTGGTTGATACATCCGACTTATCAAAAAAAAAAAAAGCTATGGATGTCAAAATATTGCAATGCTTTGAGAGTTGTGCATCTATTTTGAAAATAATACAGGTAATATCTACTGGTTATTGTTGCAAAAGAAGATCAATCATTCATTGGTGAAAGATATAACTCGTTTCCTTATTTTAGAATTTCCTTTAACTCAAAGAAAAAAATTTGAGAACAACTTAGCAAGATCTACATCCAGATTTCAAAGAAAATCCAAAAGATAGTATTGATGCTACTTCTTACCTATATATTGGAGGTCATGAGGAGAGCTCTTGGAATGGTATCTACAAAAGAGCTCATCGATAATCACTCTAGTATAGGCACTTCGACATTCAAGTCAAAAAATAGGCCAACAGTGGGAAAGAATTAAGCAAAAAAATAATGAAAGAGATGGATAGAGTCCTTTAAAAATGAGAACCCATATATAAGCATACTTGGGGAGCTCCTAGAGAGTCCCCTTTTATAGATAGATGGAAAGAGTATTTTGAGAATATAGAAATCTCTAGTGAGGTGTGATGAAAAGTGATTAGGCCATAGGCCTTTGTCGAAGAATCTGACAATGAGCTCTATTTATCCAAAATATCGATCTCTCATTAATTAGAGTCTTTATCTTATCCATGTTGTCAGTTGCTCCTCTTTTTAGTAATGGAAATTATCATCTGGAAAGGGTCACATCCTTCTTAATTGAGAAGGCTTGCTAAAAATTATAAAACATATTCTCTTGGCCATTCATGAGAATGAGCGTCGGTTATTTCTTTTATTGCAGTTGCCTGGGAGTATTTTTACTAAGGCCTTTCTCTTTTCTTAGGCTCATGGATCGTGGGACAGGCTTAGTTCTCTTACAAATGCTGGTGGCCGAAGGTTGGTTGGAATCGAGGATCTTTGGGGAATAGTCTTTATTGGTGCATCGGAATTTAATTATTGAAAGCAAGGTGAGCCTTTTGAAGGGACTAAAGTTGACCAAGCTAAGGATCAATTTGGCTGAATATGAACCAAGCCAAGTATGAATTATGCTGGCTGAATATGAACCATGCTGACTAAATATGAACTATGCTAAATATAAACTATGCTAGCTGAATATAAACCATGCTAGCTAAATATGAACCATGCTGAGGGTCCTGTAGGTCGAGGGTTGTAAGGATGAACCAAGCTGATGGTTCTCTAGGCCAAGGATAAATTAGTTCAAAGGTCAATTTGATCGAGGGTCCCTACTTGGCTAGAATATATAGAATGAAGGTCTACCATGCTATGGCATATTTAAGTTGAAGGTTATTTAGGTCGAGGTACATTTAGACCGAGGCTCCATACTTAGCCATAATATGCAGAAAGAAGGTCTACTAGGCTGTGGCACATTAAGGCTGAAGATCATTTAAGTCGAGGCACATTTAGATGGAAGCTTCATACTTAGCCATAATATGTAAAACTAGGACCTGCTAGGCAATGCAAAAGGATGAATCTTTGCATTAGTGATTATGAACTAGGTAGAAGGCTAAATCTTTGTCTTAGTTTTATTCTATGTGATGCCAGTGAATATGTTGTCTTGAAGATTTTTATTTTCTACCAAGCTAAAGGGTCTCTAAAAGATAGATTTTGGATGAGACATCTTATAGAGATAGCCTATAAATGTTGTTTCATCGAAAAATTCTAGGGGCAACTCTAGTGACATTCCTCTATTTTTTAGATATTTGGTTGATGTTCCCTTTGAGCAATTGCTTTGGTTGATGTGCCTTAAAAGCCAATCATATTTTTTTATGAAATAGGGGCTTATCTATGAAATTCTCCTGACTCATGTATGATATTAATAAAAGATATTTTATATCATCATATATTGTGTCTTTTACTTTGTTACTTTAAGATTATGATTGTTGTCGCCTATACCGCCATGGCTTGCAACTCTAGCATGGCGCCTGACATCAGCCTCCTCGATCGGAATTCAGCACGTATGCCTAGACCTGCAAAAGAAAAGAGACCCGGGCTGGGGATGCCGGCGAGGATACTCCGATGATCAAGTTAGTGGACGATCTAGAGGAATCGATCCTCCTCTGTGGATCCCTATGTGGTCTCCATGCTTGGAGGAGCTTTTAAGGAAAGAGTAGAGTGGGAGTTATAGCAGAGAAGGAAGGCTTGAGCAATGGTGGCTGTGTCCGTTGAGACTCTCCCGATGAGTTTTCCGGTAGCCTCAGAGTGCTCTTGTTTGCTTGCTCCCCGTCTGCCTCCTCTTTCTTACCTTGTTCGAAGGCCCTTAAGACATTCATTGTAAACCATGGATCCTCTATGTTACCCACCTTGGGTTCTCCCCCTTCTAGGGGTGTTCGAACGTCAACAGCCGACAGCGCTCCATGGGTCATGCCCCGACGCCCCCTCCCTTCATGGTAGGGAGTTATGTTGCGACTTCTGACCTCCTGGCGGATTGCAATACTTGAAAAAATTTGGCAAGGCCTCGATCCAGGGGCAGTCGCTCCTAGATTTGAATTTCCCGGCATGGCTTTCTTCTTCCGGGTGGTGCAAACGGTTGGCTGGGGAATGCAGTCCCTCGACTGGAGCACTCTTTCCTAACCAATGTAAACAATGGTGGAAGAGATCTTGGTGCTCTAGGGAGATGCTCTTCTATAGGTCGGCGAGTTTCCCCTTCGTAGGTCTTGGGTAGTGGGACAACCTTGAGCCGGCAAACCTTTCCATCGAAGGGCACTTGGCTCGAGGAGAGGGAGCTCGACTTCGATCGAGGTGGGCTCGACCTTGGGGGAGCCACCCAGCAGAGGAGCTCTAAGAGAGGGAGCTCGACTTCGACCGAGATGGGCTTGACCTCAAGGGAGCCGCCCAGTGAAGGAGCTCGAAGAGAGGGAGCTCGACTTCGATCGAGGTGGGCTCAACCTCGGGAGAGCTACCTGGCGGAGGAGCTCAAAGAGAGGGAGCTCGACTTTGATTGAGATGGGCTCGACCTTGAGGGAGCCGCTCGACAGAGGAGCTCGAAAAGAGGGAGCTCGACTTCGGCCAAGGTGGGCTTGACCTCAAGAGAGCCGTCCGGTGGAGGAGCTCGAGAAGAGGGAGCTTGACTTCGATCGAGGTGGGCTCGGGAGCCGCCTGGTGGAGGAGCTCTAAGAGAGGGGCTGACATGGCAATATTTGCCAGCACAGCTGCCACTTGGATCCAAAGGAGACTCCACGTCAACGATCTCGCTGTTGGAAATTGTGTCCCAAAGCCAATCGTCTAGATTGTAGATGGTTATGCTATTTTGTAATTGTATATGGATTTCTTAATGAATAAAAGTTATTCATTTGGCTGTTCATCACATATGCATTTTCCTGAAAAGAACTCTTGTGTGATGGAGTCCTTAGAACTACATTATATTTGATATAAAGAGGATATTTTGAGTAGTTCTTAAACTAGTTCACAACCAAATTATACATTATTATAGGATGGCGATGTATCAAGTGTAGGTTGTTTATATCACATTTATTGGTTCTCCTCTTAACCAAGAAGTGTAGAGACACTGATGTGACATACCGGTGAAATGATGATATCTCACTGAACGTGACCAACTACGGAGCTCCCTTCTGCCAAAGGGTTGCTCACGAAGGGATATGGATATATGTGTCCCTCAACCCTGAGGTCATCATGGTAGCTTGCAAGAAACTCACTATACTTTGGTGCCAGACTACCTAGATTTCTAATCTAGTGATGAAAGGCTTCTGGGTACAGTCAAGTACTTGTGGAGTGGTGGTGGATCAAGATGGGATTGACTCCTCCAAATGTTTTGGAGTGAATGACTCACTATGTCTTAATTTAGCAAACTCTTAGCTAGGATAGTTCTTATGAGGAGTCACAGAACTTGTAAGGTTGAGACACGATCTGGATGTACCAGGTTAGGGTTGGCAGTTAAACCCTAGGACATCCTGAGCATTATGAGATCAAAGAGATGAATTATGCGGTAACCATATGCCAAAGGTTCTAGAAAGTTACTCTACAATCTTTGACCTATCCGGACATTGAGTATCATTGCTAGATGATAATTTTGACAGGTAATGAAAGTGTTCCAATGCTACCGGCTTAGTGTTCGAAACTATGGGGTCACACACCATAGGGATTTCTATCTAATCTAAATACTGATTGATGATTAAGAATCATTTGCTATGACTAGAGGTCAATATGATTGACCATGTTCCAAGTTTCGACACTTGGAAGTGTCAACACTTGCAAGTCTCAACACTTGGAAAGTCGACACTAGGAAGTGTCGACACTTGGCTGTGACCAGCAGAAATTCTGGAAAGAATTTTTGGAAAGTTTTGACCTCAATTCGAATTTCAAATTCTGGTTGGTTTGGCTCCGAGCCTTCATGAAATGATGGTCATTCTTTGAAAGGCTTTGATCTCAATTCGAATTTCAAATTTTGGCTAGTTTTGGTTCCAAGCTTTCATGGAATGATGGTCATTCTTGCCTTATAAGTGATGCAGAATGAAAACTCTGATACCAAAATGATGCAGAACGAAAATGTGGAATGCGGAAGCAAATTAAAATTAATGTTTTTTTTTTATATATATTTTCAGAAGTCGGCTTTGACTTAAAGGAAAGATAAACTAATGTTGAAAGAAACTAAGAAATGACAGAAAGCACAATTAAAAGGAGTGGATTATCAAAGTAACTCAGAAGTAGGATCGCTGGGGATTGAGAAACCCCCAGATCTAGGGTTTGCTCTGAGTTTCAACGAAACAGACAAAGTGAGAAGGGAAGGTTCTTGTTACCTAGCAGTGATATCCATTTGGTGGAAAAAGACTCTCTCGAGCAGATTATTGGATCCCGGGAGTCAAGGTATCTTCGCAATGGATCCTCCGATAATGGTCATTGGCAAAGTTGGCCTCTTCTTGAACCCTGGATCCTGGAGAGAAGAAGAACAAGGTTAGGAACATGAGACTCAGGGAAGAGAGTTACCAGAGTAGAAGAAAGGATGGGTTCTGAAGGTCTTCAGCTGATCTAGAACTCCTAGGCTGCGGCTTTGGGACTTCTTCTCCTGGATATGCTAGATGGACTCTGAAGCAATGGTAGCTGACTTGAAGATGGCTGGACTGGGGTCCTAGTGGTCGGCCACCATTTGGAAGAAGAACCTTGGTGATGGTGTAGAGGCTAGGGTTTGGTGGTGGTGGAGTAGAGATGGGTGGACTAAGCTAGGGTTTTGGGGTTGGAGATCTCACACCTCCCCAAGGTTCCTAGGGAACCCGGATTTACTCCCTCACGGAGCTCAACACTCAGAATAAGTGTGGAAGAACAAGACTTTGCTCAAAAACAAGGAATTTCATTCATAATATTTCATAAGATAAGTTCAAGTTACAAAAGAGGTCTAATATATAGACCTATAAGAAAAATCAAAACCATACAAGTTCCCATGTGGGACTAATAGGACTAATCTATACTTTAGGCATCAAATTCTCTTCCCTTGGCCAACCAAGACTCCTTCCATGAGTGAGCGGCCCAAAAACTCCAAGAAAAATTGAAAATCAGCTCCAAATGGTAGGTTATGGGGGTGTCTCCTAGTATCTCTCCATGAATCAAGGATTTTTCCTTCATGGTTTTGCTCTTTTGGACACCTCCTAGTCTTGCTCCACAAGTTTAGGCTTCTTCTTTTTATGGCTTTGGCACTTTAGGAAACTTTTGGGTGCCTCCTTGATTTTCTCCCCAAGACATGCTCTCTTCCCTTTTATAACTTGGATTTTTTATGGAACATTGTGGGGCACCTCCTTGATCCTCTCTTCAAGAAAAATTCTTGCCATCCTGGCTTGGGTTTATCTGGAAAGAAGTTGGCTCCTCCTTGGATTGAGGTATCTTGATGGATTTCTCCCTCAAGTGGTGCAAGAAAAAGGGGAACTTACTTCTTATGGTGTGGGGACCAAAGACACTGGATGGAGATGTGGCAGGGAGTGTGGCACCCACTTGTAGCTGGACCATGGAAGAAAAAAATGTGGCACCCTATGGCAAAGGGAATGGTGCCAACCTGGACCTGGACTTGGACTGAGTCAACATGACTCAACAAAATTGAAATGACAAAATTACAGACTCAAAATTGGGTTGATCAGGTCAATCCTTATTACAAACCCTAATTTTCTTGGGCAAGGTCAATCAGAGATCCAGATGGAACCCTGAAGTCTTCTTCTGATTCTGGTGCCCGCACCAATTCTCCCGGGGTGGGAAGAACTCGACCCTGTCAAGTATGGATCAAGCTGGCTCTGGTATCTCTCCAAGAGGTCTGGGTCCAATTCTTGTAATTCTTCTCGAGAGATCCAAGAGTCATCAGAATCTGGCCTTCCTTGCTAGCGGTCCAGGTATCTTTGGTATCATCGATTACGAGTAGAGATAACATGATCATCCAGGATCTTTTCAATCTGCTATTTCCTCACAGGCCAGTTTGTTGGTGGACACACAGGGTCGGGATCACTCTCAATAACAGGATTAGGTTCAAAAGGCTCACCGGGAATCACAGCTTGCTCCCTGTACTCTACTAGGTCTGTAATGTTGAAAGTGGAGCTAATGCCTAGCTCTGGAGGCAACATAGGCATTGGGTCCCACTCTCTTCATCACTCTAAATGGTCCAGCTCCTCTAGCATGTAGCTTTCTAACGGTTTCAGGAGGAAACCGCTCAGGCCTTAACCTAATCATTACATAGTCTCCCTCAACAAAGTTTTGACTCGCTTTTGAGAATCAGCCAACTTCTTATAAGTTTCATTACTTAAAGTTATTTTGGCATGAATTTCTTTATGCAAGTTCTTTACATGCTGTGCAAAGTCTTCAGCAGACTCAGAGACTCGTGTGTGGACTAGCAAAGGAACTAGGTCAGGTGGTGTGTGAGGCTTGTACCCACGAACAATCTCACAAGGGCTTTTACCTATAGACCTATTGACCGAGTCATTATATGCAAATTCAGCCCTGGGTAAATACAAATCCCAATTCCTGGTATTCTCACTTAACTAAAATCTGAGTCAATGTCCTAAACTCGACTGACGACGCATTCCTAAAGAATGGACTTTATTCAAAGGAACCCTAGGTCTAAACCTAACAAACTAAGGCTCTCTAGGTTTGACCTTGGGTCGAAGGATGGCATGCAGAGCATGAAAACTTATCATGGGTGCCTAGTAGGTGCCATAAGGTCTTCCAGAAGTAGGTGGCAAACCTAATAGGTTCTAAGGAGTCTTGCAACCTAGAAATCTCAGTAAAGTGTAATCCCATAGCTCTAGAAACATGAGAAGATTCAGGGAAGGGTAGGAAATAAGAATCAGAGTTTTGAGGTGGTTTATAGGAAACAAGAAACATACCTTGGTTATTCAGGACGACCTTAAAATAAGGACATTGTTTTATAGGTGCACTCATCCAAACCTCATGATTTGCTCTAGGAGGGTCTACAAGTGCAAGTTCTAGGGTAGGCTGGGTGCTCCTAGAAGGTGGAAGGTTATCAGGAAGGTCTTTGGAATGTTTATCTAGAAAGTCTTCTAAGCTACTGTCTTTTTCTTGTTCTTGGACCTTCTCAATGGGCAATTCTTGTGAACCCCTTCCTTCTTCACACTTCTCTACCAGATTTGACTCAGGGGTGTCTTCTTTGGATTCCTCAATCAATTCAGGGGTATTCTCACTTAAACTCTCATTGGGTGCAATTTCCTCTTCCTGAACTTCCTCAAAAGGGTCTTCTCTTAGGGTTAGCTCCTGAATTCCTTGAGTGGCAGGGATCCCCTCAATAACCCCATCAGGTAGGAGTTGGTTAATTGAATTATCAGGAGAGATATCCTCAAATTCTTCTTCTTCATATTTATCTATCAAACTTATGTCAGGCTCATATATTTCTTCCTCAATCTCACTGAAAGGTTCTAATCTATTCTCCTTTGATTCCTCTTTAAGTACGGCTCTGGTCAGGTCAACTAATTTTGGGATGGCCATGCCTAACTCCTTCTCAGTGTTATCCTTCTGGTCAAGAGGTGACACAAGTGGGAATTGACAAACAAAAGTCTGGTTCACTACGGGTGTCGGATCAATCGGAACTTGACTCAAGTTGGTAGAGGTTGGCTTTAAATCCAAAGTACTTGATTGGTTATATCTTAAAGACCACTCATAGTCTTGGGCTTCTTGGTAGGCTCGGTCTAACTTATTGATCTTTTCAAGGCATAGCTTCCTATAAATGTCTGGGTGTAACCCAACTCTAAACCTCGATGTGATCTGAGCTTCGATCTCAATGGTATTGCATTTCATGTCATACCACTGGAAGTCCTTGATATATTTAGACACAGGCCTATTACCTTGTCGTAATTGGTACCATTGGTCTAAAAGTCTTTTCTCATAGGATCTACCTAAGTACCTATCTCTCAACTTACTTCTCATATCTCTCCAAGTATATATTTCCTCTTTTCTTTGATAACACTCATGCTCAATAGCATACCAATGCGACCTAGCATGTTTGGTGAACTTGGTTTTGGCCAACCTAACTTGTCCTAATTCCAATATGTTAGTGCACTCAAAATACCGATCCATTTGTTCTTCCCACTTAATATATGTCTCTTGTCTTCCATCAAAAGTGGGTGCATAAGGTTCGGTGTTCCTAACGGGTCCCTTCTCTGAGTCAACCAAGTATGAGTATAGGCTCCTAGGGCTAAACTCAGGGGCAAGATCATGGTCATAGGCTCTTAGATCAAACCTCCAATGATTAGGTTCAGGATCCTTGTATAAAGGTCTCCTAGGCTCTGGGTATGGGTGAGGTTGGGGTCTACCAAATTCTGAGTCAGGGGTCCAATTTCTATGCCTAGGTTCCTCAAGTACCTGGACATAATCTTTAAACTGGGCAACACCCTCATGTATGTCCTGGCTCATCTTACCCACTCTCTCAGCAAACAAGGTATCAATCCTCTCAGTCAAAACCCTCATCATGGTATCTAAATCATTGTTCATGGGTGCAGGTTGTGACTGACCAGGTTGATAGGGAACACCATTGCGGGTCGACATGAGGATGCAAGCAAGCACACAGAATGTGACTAGACTAAAGCGACTACTGGCTCACTAGACCTAGAGTCCAAACTAGATGCCCAATCAGAGTGGCAAGCTAGCCTGTAGTAACTCAGGACTCAGCCAGGCAGGTGTAAGGGGAGTGTAGGTCCATGTTTGCCAAATCCTAGACACCAATCAGTGATTGGCCAGGTAGGCGGACCAGCACACAAGCCCTTCGGGACATAGTCCCTGAACCACCATTCTAGACACTGAGTACAAAACACACATAGAGTAACTAGACAAACTGACTCAATACTAGCCTAGACCCGACCAGTTGGTGTCCCTTGCCCACTAAGGCAAATTAGGTCTAATTAATTTTAAGATTAAAGATTTAGGTTCGAATGCACGGGAGGTGGTTTTAGGCTAAGGAGAGGGTCTCAATCCTCCCCTTATGTTGCAACTTCGGTGCCCTTAAGATAGATTCAATTTATGCACACTCAAATAAAAACACAGCTTGCAGAAAATAAAAAGTAGAACAGCAGTAAAATTGATCTCAAAAAATCTACAGAAATTAATAAATCATGAAAATTTTATGTAAATTACTTTCAATTATACTGGTTCCAGAAAAATAAGAATTACTTAATTTAGAATTTTTTTCAGGGAGAAACAATTCAAATAACAGGATAGTTACTGGAAGAAAATAGAACGTGTGTCCCGTTTACAATCCCTGCCTAGAAGTTATAACCCAACGGCACCCCTACACACCCTAGGAACCCCCATGGAATGGGAGGAGGAGGCTTGCGTCTCGCTTGTTCCTATGACCGGACGGCCAGGGGAGTCTACTCCAGGCAGCAAAAGTAAAAAGGAACGAAAAAAAAAAAAACAATCAAACAAGCAAGAACCCTAGACAGGGCTCTGATACCAAAAATGATGCAGAACGAAAACTCTGATACCAAAATGATGTAGAACGAAAATGTGGAATGCGGAAGCAAATTAAAATTAATGTTTTTTTTTATATATTTTCAGAAGTCGGCTTTGACTCAAAGGAAAGATAAACTAAAATTGAAATAAACTAAGAAATGACAGAAAGCACAATTAAAAGGAGTGGATTATCAGAGTAACTCAGAAGTAGGATCGCTGGGGATTGAGAAACCACCAGATCTAGGGTTTGCTCTGAGTTTCAACGAAACAGACAAAGTGAGAAGGGAAGGTTCTTATTACCTAGCAGTGATATCTCTCCATTTGGTGGAAAAAGACTCTCTCGAGCAGATTATTGGATCCTGGGAGTCAAGGTATCTTCCCAATGGATCCTCCGATAATGATCCTTGGCAAAGTTGGCCTCTTCTTGAACCCTGGATCCTGGAGAGAAGAAGAACAAGGTTAGGAACAAGAGACTCAGGGAAGAGAGTTACCATAGTAGAAGAAAGGATGGGTTCTGAAGGTCTTCAGCTGATCTAGAACTCCTAGGCTGCGGCTTTGGGACTTCTTCTCCTGGATCTGCTGGATGGACTTTGAAGCAGTGGTAGCTGACTTGAAGATGGCTGGACTGGGGTCCTGGTGGTCGGCCACCCTTTGGAAGAAGAACCTTGGTGATGGTGTAGAGGCTAGGGTTTGGTGGTGGTGGAGTAGAGATGGATGGACTAAGCTAGGGTTTTGGGGTTGGAGATCTCGCACCTCCTCAAGGTTCCTAGGGAACCCATATTTACTCCCTCACGGAGCTCAACACTCAGAATAAGTGCGAAAGAACAAGACTTTGCTCAAAAACAAGGGATTTCATTCATAAGATTGTATAAGATAAGTTCAAGTTACAAAAGGGGTCTAATATATAGACCTATAAGAAAAATCAAAACCATACAAGTTCCCATGTAGGACTAATAGGACTAATCTACACTTTAGGCATCAAATTCTCTTCCCTTGGCCAACCAAGACTCCTTCCATGAGTGAGCGGCCCAAAAACTCCAAGAAAACTTGAAAATCAGCTCCAAATGGTAGGTTATGGGGGTGTCTCCTAGTATCTCTACATGAATCAAGGATTTTTTCTTCATGGTTTGGCTCTTTTGGACACCTCCTAGTCTTGCTCTACAAGTTTAGGCTTCTTCTTTTCATGGCTTTGGCACTTTAGGAAACTTTTGGGTGCCTCCTTGATTTTCTCTCCAAGGCATGCTCTCTTCCCTTTTATAACTTGGATTTTTTATGGAACATTGTGGGGCACCTCCTTGATCCTCTCTTCAAGAAAAATTCTTGCCATCCTGGCTTTGGTTTATCTGGAAAGAAGTTGGCTCCTCCTTGGATTGAGGTATCTTGATGGATTTCTCCCCCAAGTGGTGCAAGAAAAAGGGGAACTTACTTCTTATGGTGTGGGGACCAAAGACACTGGATGGAGATGTGGCAGGGAGTGTGGCACCCACTTGTAGCTGGACCATGGAAGAGAAAAATGTGGCACCCTATGGCAAAGGGAATGGTGCCAACCTGGACCTGGACTTGGACTGAGTCAACATGACTCAACAAAATTGAAATGACAAAATTACAGACTCAAAATTGGGTTGATCAGGTCAATCCTTATTACAAACCCTAATTTTCTCGGGCAAGGTCAATCAGAGATCCAGATGGAACCATGAAGTCTTCTTCTGATTCTGGTGCCGGCACCAATGAGCTTAGAACCAATTTGGTATGGCCCTTGACCTTCTCCCCCAATCACTCCTCCTTCCTCTTTCTCCCTCTCATGGCTGTCTCTATAAATAAAGATTGTTTTAGGGGCTGCTTGTTGGTTGAAGAGTTTTCTTGTTGAATGAAATTACTGAAATTCTGAGAGCGAAAAGAAAAGTGGCTTGGGAGGACTAGGATTTTGGATGTGTCTCACCTAGCACTCAAGCTAGGTCTTGGAAAGAGAGCTAGTTAGGAAGGGTTCCACCTCTCCTCCTTGTCTTCCATAAGAAGTAGATCAGCCTCAAGGATCCCAAGAAGCTAGCACTCTAAGGGAGTTGATCAGAATCGAGCCTTGATGTGAACTACCCGTAGAGGCCAGACACGTGTGAGGCTCGAGGGCTTTTCATAACCTCCTCCTTAAGGTATAACGGTAAGGTATCCTTATGCCTTTTAGTTCTTTTCCTGCTTATGATGTCTTTTGCATGCTACATTATCATACTTGTTCCTATTGCAGGCATATTCGTAGATCATTTTGATCGATCTACCAAGCCTTCCACTGTGCTTATTTTAAAATTATTTTAAAATATATTTTTTCTGCCATGCATGCTCGTTTTGCTTTCCCTTCAATGGTATCAAAGCCAGGTTCTTCGTAGTATAATAATGCTAGCATGCTTTAACATCATAGTTTTCTTTTAAAGTACTTGGATTGAGTGCTTCACCATGGCCATCCAGTCATAGAAAAGAAGTAGGGCTGCAAGATCCTCTCTTCCCAATCAATGGGGTCTCCTATGGCATGTAGGGGTGCCTCTTATGATTGACTCATGAAGAAGAAAAATAAAAGAAAATATAGATTAAAAATATTTTAATCTAATGTTATGATCATAAAATAAATTTAGATAAGATCTAAGAGTTTTGTTTTGATCGATTTTGATTAAAAGTTTTTTTAAAAAACTTTGGATTTGAAATCACTATTTTTGCCTTGTGACAGCCCTTGAGTCGATCCAAGTGTTGACACTTGAGTCGACTCATGCGTGCATACAGAAAATATGACTTTCTATTAACACTCTGTCTCAGACCTTGAGTCGATACTTAAGTCAACTCATGAGTGCAAAGTGTCGACACTTGAGTCGACTCATGAGTGCATAGTGTCGACACTTGACCTAAGAATACAAAAAAATAGTGAATTCAACTTCTGATTCATTGTAAAATTATTTTACATTATAATTTATAAAGGCTATTGAACTTAATTGAGAATTAAGTTACCTTGAATGACAAAGACCTCTAGGAATATGATTCCAAGATTTTAAGTTATTTCAATAAGTCTTAAGGATCATGAGTTAGCTCCTATTAGGTCCTTAATTAGGTTAGACCTAAGTTTAGATGCATTGGACTATGTAGAGAACTAATCTAATCAAATGTTGAGTTAGGATTTATTCTCTATAGATCTCTCTAATAGTTAGATTGATTAGTTCATAAATCTAAATGGACTTAATTTGTGGCTCAGTGGACAGCCCAAGTCTTTAGACTAGTCTAATCGAGTCTAATGACCAATTGGTGTCCAAGGTAAGTTTAGCAGTTTGATCTTGGTTCTTTGGGGCTATCTCTTACCTGGCCAACTCGATTGGTGTCTAAGGCAACACGGTTAATGATAGAACCCAACCCATGATCTCACTTACCTGGCCAATATGGTCAATCAGAATTGATTGGATAGCTCACTGACTCGTGTTAACCCATGTCACCCAAGGTTAATCAGTCTTGACTGATTTTAGGTGCCTATGGATCATTAGTTATGTGCAACCCTCCTTGATAATTGATGTGGTCAGTGGAAGGTTGATCCATATCTTTTTATCTCTCTTCTATCACATTAAAATTAAACCCTCTAAATTATTAGCTCCATAAAAAGATGAAGTTATGGGGATAACCAAGTCTTAGCATCCCATTAAGTGGGATGGTAATGGGTCCAATAGTTGAGTGTTCATTGACAGATCTAAAGATTGGGTGTTCATCAAGCTATTAAAATTACTGTTCATAATATGATGGACTCAGTGTGACTCACTTAACGGTAGTCAGGTGAGTCGGCCAAAGTTGGGCTTGACTATCGTTAGTTAGAAGCATTGAATTTTGTCATGTTAATGGTTGGACCTAATCAAGACCTTTAATAGGAGGCCCAAATATCGATTGAAGTGCACCTTGGGGCAAAACCTAAATACTAGAAGTTACTTGGATAAGTAATCGGTTGAAAAACCTACCTTTAGATGTGCATGGGTGAGCTGGCCAAAGTTGGGCTCATGTATTGTCCGTTGGGTTCTAGTACCCACTAAGGAATTAAAGTATTCCTCGGATTGGAGGTAGAGGCTACCAGTCTGAACAAAATAGTGGGAGGGCCTTTAGACTAAAGTCCATGTCTTTAGGTTAATAATTCATATATACTAATAAGTTTTGGTTTTCCTTTCAGTTGTCTTCCAACCTATTGCTTTGGTCTTTTCTCGATAACGACAAGCTTAAGGGTCCTAACTTTGATAGCTGGTATCGAAGGCTCAGGATTGTCTTGGAGCATGAACGGATCTTGTATGTGATATCAGATCGACACTTGAAACCCCTGCTCCCAATGCTCGGGGTTCGGTCAGAGACACTTATCAGAAGTGGCTCTCCGATAAGACCACTGTCCGATGCATTATGTTGGCAGCGATGAACGATGAGTTCAGTCACAAATTCGAAGAAGCCCAGCCGGAGAAAATCCTTCAAATGTTGAAGGAGTCCTTCGGTACACCAGATGACATTAAGAGGTACAGGGTCTCCTGTGCTATTTACAACATGTGGATGCATGATGGGGCTTCAGTCACTGATCATGTTTTGTATATGATCGAGATGATTAAGAGCTTGGGCACACTCGGATGTCCCTTGCATGAACAGCTCGAAAAAGATGTGATTCTGAATTCCGTGCCCTCTTCCTATCCAGACTTTCTCGATCATTTTATAATGAATAAGCCTGCAGTTAACTATCATGGTCTGTTAGGGTTATTGCAGACTTATGAGAAAGACCACTAACTGAACAAAGGGATAGTAAATCTAGTGGGAGGATCTTCAGTAGGGCATCGCCCCTTCAAGAAAGGGAAAAAGAAGAATAAAGAAAAAAAGATACATAATGCTTCTAGGCCCATTCAGGCCAAGAGGGTGAAGGCTGATAAGAGCCAAGCAGAGTGCTTCTTCTGTAAGAAGCAGGGTTATTGGAAGAGGAACTATCCTCTTTATATTGCATCCCTTGACCTGAACATGTCCAAGAAGAGAAAGTAGCAGGACGGTGCCGGACAAGATATTTGTATGATAACACCTTGTAGTTTCTTTATCTATGATACTACTAACTGAGTATTGGATACAGGAAGTCCAATTCATATTTGCAATTCTTTGTAGGGACTTCAAGTTAGTAGAAGATTCGAGAATGGCTAAAGATTTTTGAATGTGGAAAATGGAAACCAAGTTCCAGTCCTAGCATTGGGAGTCCTCAAATTAGTTTTCGAGTCTTGTATAATCATTTTGAATGAGTGTCATTATTGTCTGTCTTTCATCTTGAATGTTATTTTTGTAGGCCAATTGGTCATGTATGGTTATGAACTATCAATAAAGTATGACATTTGCAAAATCATTTAGAATGATTATGTTGTGATGAATGGACATATGAACAATGGCATTTATGTACTAATGCAACCTGTTAGTGTAGTGTACATGTCTAGCAAACACCCTAGGATAGATAATGTCAATGATGCGTACCTATGGCATTGTAGGCTAGGTCATATTAACAAGAACATGATAAACAGGTTGAAAAGCGAGGGTCTCCTCAAGATTAGTGAAAGTGGTTCACTACCAACCTGTGAGTCCTATTTTCTTGGAAAGATGACAAAATCACATTGTATTGGAAAAGGTGAATGAGCCAAAGAGATTCTAAGACTGGTACATACTGATGTATGCGGATCCATGAATATTAGTGCTAGAGATGGGTACAGTTATTTCATTACGTTTATAGATGACCTTTCGGGTATGGTTATGTCTTGTTGATAAGACAAAAGTCTAAATCATTTGAAATGTTCAAACGATATCTAATGAAGTAGAAAAATAAACTAGAAGGTATATCAAAATCCTTCGATTAGATCGAGGTGGTGAATATCTTTTTGATGAGTTTCTGATATATCTTGAGGAGAATGGGATTCTCTCTCTATGGACACCTCCAGGGATATCTCAGTTAAATGGAGTGTCTGAAAGGAGAAATCGAATCTTATTAGACATCGTTCGGTCCATGATGGACTTTACTTCTCTACCGCTATCCTTTTAGGGATATGCTCTGGAATCAGCCTGTTATCTTTTGAATAGGGCTTCGAGTAAGTCTATTAGCAAAACCCCATATGAGATATGGACTGGATGTAAGCCGACACTCTCACACCTTCGGGTCTGGGGTTGCCCGTTGATATGGCGGGATCGCTGACGTGTAGCCCCAGTCAGATGCCACTTCGGACAAAGCTGCCACGTGGAATGTCTCAACCCGGAGTCCTTCCCCTAGCCGCGCTCCCTTTTGGTCGAGACACCGAGGCTGAAGTTGAGCTCAACCTGTCCTTCGCCCGGTCGTGCTCCCTTCGGGTTGAGACGCTGAGGTCAAAGCCGAGCTCTGCCTGTCCTTCACCTGGCTGCGCTCCCTTTGGGTCGAGATGTCGAGGTTGAAGCCGAGCCCACATGTCCTTCGCTCGACCATGCTCCCTTCGGGTCGAGATGCCGAGGTCGAAGCCGAGCTCCGCCTGTCCTTCACCCGACCGTGCTCCCTTCAGGTCAAGACGCCGAGGTAGAAGCAAGCTCTGCCCTCCTTCGCTCGGCCATGCTCCCTTCGGATCGAGATGCCGAGGCCGAAGTCGAGCTCTGCCCTCCTTCGTCTGGCCGCGCTCCCTTCGGGTCGAGATGCCGAGGCCGAAGTCGAGCTCCACCTCGAATAAAGAGATCTACTACTGAAAAAGATTGCTGCTCTCCCTGGATGACGGCCCGATGCCCGAGGTCCACGAAAGGATGCCTGCTAGGCCATGATAGTGGCCCAAGCGACCACTTTCATCGGAGTGGAAGGAATCCTCTGATCGAGGCTCTGCATTCTCCACCAACCGTCTATACCCTCCGAAGTGGAAGTCAACTAGTAGATCCGGATCCAGGAGGCGGCAGCCCGTCGATCGAGATCCTATAAAGTTGCCCAAAAGGGAGCGACTAGAAGGAATGTCAGCATGAACGGTAGCTTCCATGTCACCAGAATGGAAAGACAACCCATCCACGGCACGAAACATCATCACATGTGCCCATAAGCACGAAAAGATCCCGAGGTAAGCGACGGGCAATGCCCCAACAAAAAAGGGTCTCCCAGGTTCAAACAAGGTAAGACAATGCACATATGCACACCCACATCCAACAGAAGTTTCAGACGAGTGAGGTCCAACGAGCAAGAAGGGGGCAGCGCACAGGAAGATAATGCTCGGGGCTACCACGAAACCCCCAAGAGGGGTCTAGATGGACACAGCCACCCAGTTTGAGCTTTCCTCTGCTACCACTCCCATAATTTGTGCTCGGCCCGCTCATACTCTTCCATTTCACAACTTCTCCTCCTAGCATGGAGCCATACTCGGGGCTCGACCAGGAGAATCTGTTTCCTTGGATCGCTACTGACTTAGCATCGGAGTGCCCCCACCGGAATCCTCAGCCCGGGTCACTAACTCTATTTTGCAGGTTCGGGCGATCGAGCAGGATCTTGAAAGTGAAAGAAAAAAGACGCAGGTGGTTTGACATGATCCTACACTAGGCATGCAAACAGCTGTGGGAGCAGAATGGATTTTAAAACCTTTTTTTAAAAAATTTGTGCAACGAAAAACTGCTCCGCCCAGAACCTAATCTATTTATGTTGCATGTAGGCATGTATCATGATATAAAAATATTTGCAAAAATTAAACAAATAAATCTATTTATGCATGATTAAAAAAAAATAATTTTCCATACCTTTATTCTGCCTGGAATAACTTTGGAATAAACCTGGAATAGGTTGGAATAGCTGGAATAAAACTATTCCAGCCTTCTTCTTCCTTGGAACCGTGGGATGTCCTATTTTGAGGTTTGAAAACGTCGTCCAAACACCACCTTTTGGACCTCTGTTTGCTCCCAAACTTCAGCAGCGGTAAGATGGACGAATCTACTTTGATTTTCCATCGATATCTGCAATCGAAATAATCTAAAATAGGTGTATAAAATCCCCAAAAGTCTGCTGCTAGAAAACTATAGCAGAACAGGACAGCAGGTTGATCTTCGCGTTTGGAGCTGCAGCGGTGAACCCGGCTCGCGTAGCTTGCTCCTAGGAGTAGAAGAGTACTCCCTCTATAGGGGAGACACGCCGGGGGCCCTCCGATCCACCTTCACGTGTGGTGCTAGCCGCTGGAAGGAGACACACGGTCACTGGTTAATGGCAGCAGCACCTTTGCTGCAGTCCGAGTTTGAGCACAAGAAACAATAGGAAAAGGGCTTTGTTTCTCTCCCTCACACTCTACAAAAAAAACAGCCTAGGAGTATGCAATGGATGAAAGGAATGATCTCTCAAACACTTAATGGAGACTGCTGTTTTTCAACTCTTCACACGGTGTCACAATAATCATGAAACAGAGCTGCTGTTGCACAGTGTAAATATAGGCAGCAATGGAGAGGGAGATGGAGAGACTGGGAGGCCAAGAGGCAACGGTTGCAAATCACCCATTTAACCAGCAATAACAAGAGGTTAAAGCATCTGGTGGAGGGAGAAGAAAGGATGCCCGCCCAGCGTCGATTGGCCTCTTCGGTCGTTTGGCCTTCTAGCAGCAACGAAATGTGGAAACTGGTCCAAAGAAAATACCGGTTCAAATAAAACTGGTCCAATCCCATTGGTTTAAATAACTGGTCAAATTAAAAAGGGGTTCAATTCAATTGAATTGGTTCAAGCCCAATTAAATTGGTTCATGGGATAAAAATTGGTTCACAACCAATTGAAGGCCAAAACGAACTCCAAATCAGTTCAAAACTGATTCAGAAAAAATCTGGTGCAGTCCTGGTCAACCCGGAACAATTTCCAGTTGACATAGACAAGGGAAAGACAGGGAAAAGAGTGCTCAAAAAAAAACTGTGACCATAAAAGCGAGATGATTCCCAATCGTAATCGGTATCCGGATCAGAGAGTAATCCTCTGTGGCATGTGACCTCATAGGTTCGAACCTAAACGGTAGCACTAGAACAATTCTAGTACCAGCATAGGAAACCATATAGCAATGGGTCCCAGCATCCGGATAGGTCGAAGATGCGGGAGCAAACTATCGAACCTCTGGCATATGGTTACCGTATAATTCATCCCTTTGACCTCTAATGCTCAGGACGACTGAGATTGGGCTGCCAACCCAGACTGAGTCAGTCGACTACGTGTCTCAACCTTGCAAGCCAAGTGACTCTTCACTAGGGCTACCCCGATCGAGGATTTGCTAAATTGAGATACTGCGAGACATTCAATCCAAACTGTTTGGACATGTCAATTCTATCTTGGTCCATCACTGCTCCACAAGTACTTGCCTGTACCCAGAAACCTTCCGTCATCGAATTAAAAATCCGGGTAGTCCGGCACCAAAGCACAGGGAGTTGCTTGCAAGCTATCGTGGTGACCTCAGGTCGGAGGGACACATATACCCATATCCAATCATGAGTATCCCTTTGGCAGAAAGGGGCTGCACAGAGTCACGTTCAATGAGATATCACATATCCCACTTGTAGATCACATCAGTGTCACCACACTCATTTGGTCAAGAGGACAACCAAACGATGTGAACTACAACAACCTATACTTGATATATTGCTGTCCAGTATAATATATCCTTTGGTTGTGAACAAGGTTTAAGGACCACTCGATACATCCTCTCTGTATCGAAGTCAGTGTAGTCCTAAGGACTTCATCACATGGAAAGAGTTCATTTCAGGAAAATACAATATGTGATGAGCTGCCAAAAATAATATTTTATTAATTTAAAGAAAAAGTACAATACTTAGCTCAACCGTCCACAACCCAGGCGATTGGCTTTGGGACACAATTCCCAACAGAAAGATGGCGGTGAGTTCTGATCTCGACCTCAGCTATGAGCAACGACGATCTTGGTAGCAACAGATTGGCATGCCAGGAAAGGGTGCTAATCCAAACCCCTTGCAAGCAACTCACCAGGAGGATGGTGATGACGCGAGCGAGGGAAGTCTCCACTAGCCGTGTGGGAGATCCCCCTTTTCGTTGGAAACCACACAGCCCAGAAGGGGAGCTCCCCGCTCCAGCTCAACCACCTCTGACAGATGCTCAGCTGGCCACACTCGCCCAGCAGATGCAGATCCTCACTATTGCAGTGTGCTAGCTCCAGCACTAGCACCGATCCTTGGCTACCCACCAGTAGCCAGGAACCCTCATGGCCCATGCCGCAGCACCCCGCGACATTCTGTGTTCCTTCCAAGGAAGGCCTTCGTAGTCGCAGGCCATCACCGACCACCGGGGTAGTCACCGAACTCCAGCAAAGAGACAACAGGTCAGATTTGCCGATAAGGAGAGCCGGTCCCCAACCATTGAGCGGGTAACAACTAGAGCCCGCCGAGGTCGAAAGGGCAAGATCCCCCATCATGGACACCATCCCATGTCACCTTCTCCGTCTCCTTCAGCCTCCATGGAGGGTTCCACCGATGAGGCCATCAGGCGCATGGCAGAGAAGCACCTGGAGGAGCAGGAGCACAAGCTGGCTGAGCTTACCTACTAGTTTACGAACATGCAGGGCTCCGCTAGCGAGCCGGCGAGCTACGACACCGGTCCCCCTTTCTCCCGAGAAGTCCAAAAGGAGCCAGTTCTGAGCCGGTTCCGCATGCCACAGTTGGATCCCTATGATGGGACCACCGATCCCTTAGATCATCTTGAGAGCTACAAAATCCTCATGAGAGTCCAGGGGGTGACCGACGCTTTCCTCTGTGTCGCCTTTCCTGCTACTCTCCGGAAAGCAGCTCGGGTGTGGTTCACCCGCCTCGAGCCAGAGAGCATCGGCTATTTTGCTCAGTTGGAGTGAAACTTTGTGGCTCACTTCGATGCCTACCAAAAGGTGCCACGAGAGACGGACAGCCTCTTCTCTATCAGGCAGCAGGACTACGAGCTCCTACGAGACTACATAGCCCGCTTCAAGGTTGCCGTTCTGGAGATTTACAACCTTGATGAGCCAATCGCTATGCTGGCACTGAAGAGAGGGCTCATGACTTTATGCCTGACCTACTCTCTTAACAAAAAGCCCCCCAAGACTTACTTTGAGCTCCTCCTCCGAGTCCAGAAGTACATCCATATCGAGGAGGCAGATCGAATAAGGAGGGAGCTAGACGGACGGCCTCTAAAGAAGCCATCTCCTGGGGAGACCTCCGGGATGTAGAAGCCTGGACCGGCAGCACCGGACCCCCGCTAGAGGTCGAAGCCAAGGAGAGACCCCATCCCGAAAGGGAGCCTCACTCCTTTTCTCACCCCGAGGGCAAAGATCCTTATGGAGATCGAGGGAGAGCACTACCTAAGGCACCCACCTCCGTTGAAGCCATCCAATGACCGTGACAGGACGAAGTACTACAACTTCCACCAAGAATATGGCCACGACATTGAGGAGTGCCGCAACCTCAAGAGGGAAATTGAAGAACTCATAAAGAGGGGCTACCTCGGAAGATTCGTGGGGGGTAGACCCCCAACAGAACCTCAGGCGTTCGTTGCACTCCCTCCGGTCCCTGTCGTCGACAACTATCCTATCGAGAAGTTGGTGGGGATGATATGCTGGGGAGCCAAGCACGCTTCCAAGAAGGCCCGGGGTGGGGAAAATTTTGAGAATGTACTTCCCTTTGCGAGAGGAGGGGGGATGAAAATAAGAATGTAAACAACGATGCTATGGTCATCGAGATGACGATCGCAAAACATCTTGTAAAACGTATCATGGTTGATAGTGGAAGCTCCACGGATGTGCTATTTTATGATGCTTTCTCTAGGATGAATCTTTCCTCTGCTCAGCTCAGACCCGTGCACACACCCCTTGTTGGCTTCATGGGTAGACTCCATAGGAGTCGAGGGGGAGATTACCCTCCCCATTATTTTCAGGATGCCACCTCGGCAGAGTACCTTCATGATAACCTTCACGGTTGTTAGGCTCCCCTGGTGTGGGCACCAGGATCCTATAGAGGCTCCTCAACCCTCTGTGGATCTCAGATTAGGGTTCCACTTTTTATGTGTCTTGTAATAAGGCTTCAAGCCTCAAATTTGTAATTGTCTTTTGCTTTGAATTGAGTCTGTACCTTGACCAATTAAGTCAAATTGAGTCCTATACTAAGTCGAGTCATAAATCGAGTCCAGTCTGAGTCTCTTAGAAGTATGGGTCAATTGCAAGTGTGGGTCTTAAAATTTAGTCTCCTTGGAAGCAAGTAAGGAAAGAAGCCAAGTCAGCTCAGGGCCCACCTGTGCATCCTACATGGTGCCATGACATCTTGCCATGTGGGCAGCACACTTGGCATGCAAGGATGCCCAATGGGGAGGACCACTTCACTTGGCTCTAGCCTTTTTCCCCTCCCCTTATCAAGCTCATTGCCATGCAAGGGTGGTCGGCCAAGGTGGAAGTCAATGGGAGTTGAAGTGGGGAATTCAAATCCCTTGCTTCAAGCCCTCCAATCAAGTCTTCTTCCCAAATTGCTTCAACCTCTTTGGAAGAAGAGAGAGACAAGCCTTATACCTGTGCAACAAAGGAAGGGAAGAACATAAGCCATGCTACAAGCCCCTCTTCATGTCTTTTTCCAAAACAATGAAGATTCTTTCCAACTTCAAGGTGCCATGATCCCTCCTCCTAGCCTTGCTTCATGCCATGCCCATTCAAGAAAAAGAAGAATAAATTTTGTATTCTTGCATTTAAATTTTAAAATGGGCCTTGGGTGCCTATTTAAAGGACCCAACCCCCTCCATTGTAAAAAATATTGAATGGTTAATGAAAAAAGATCTTGAGTCTTCTATCTTCCAACCCTTGTCTCTTAGACTAGGTTGAGTGAAGTTGCCTTCGTCCCTAGGGACGTTGAGTGGTGTGAGGCCACCTGTCCGTCGCCCCAAGGCATCGCGAATCCTTCGTCCTCCTAGATGTCGCGTGGTGTGAGGCCACAATCCTTCATCCTCCGGGACATCGCGGGGTGCGAGGCCCCAAGTTATCTCCAACTTTGACTTCGGAATCCAGCCGGACACCGAGCTCGAGGCCCCTTCTCAACCCCATCTCAGTTCCCTTCCGTGCATCTCCACATCTCGCTGATCCTTCTTTTGTTTGCCTACAGGTCCTCCCTGGCATCTCGGGCATCGGAGACAGTCGGCTTCTCCATAATGACCTCCTGACCGAAAGCCAGTGCTACCACAGGTTCGACTGCTCGGGCATCCAAGCCGCATCCACCGAGTTAAGCGATCTCTACACCGGGCACTTTAGAAGTGTGAGGTTTGCTTTCTCTCTATCTCCTAAGTAGGTATTGTATGTCGAGCTAGTCCTACCGAGGTTTCTTAATCCCAGGGTCCTATTCTCGTTTTCACTTTTTAGGGCTTTGAACTGCTAGTGTAAGCTTCCATTACTTATCTTTTGTATTTCTTGCCTTTGCTTGTGATCGGGAATCAAAATCCTAAGAAAAACAACAAAAAAATTCATCAACCCTAAAAAAAAAAAAAAGAGAAATTTCTTGTATCATAAGCATCCATCCCAGCATCCCTAGCCCGGCCCTAACTCCACACCATCCCCTCACCTTACAACGTGATCCTTGGCCGACCCGGGCTCAACCTGCTTGACACGGTCATTTCTACGAAGTGGCTATTGGTGCAATTCCTAACCTCCTATAGTGTTAGGGAGATGAGGCGGGCACCTCAGCCTATTCAACACTACCTCCAAACCATCCCTGGGGCCAAGGTTGTTAAGGACGACGCCAGCATAGACGACCTCAACCATAGGGCAAAGAATTTCAAAGGTAGCCCGATCGAGAGCCTGCTATCGTATCCCCTCGGGACAGACCCAGCGAAGATAGTGCAAATTAGGGCGTGGCTACAAGATGATGAATGGGCCCACCTTCTGGAGTTTCTCTGGGCGAACGCTGACGTGTTTGCTTGGACGGTGGCCGATATGCCTGGGATCCCACCATAGATCATAACACACAAACTAAGCATCGACCCGAAGTATCGCCCTGTCCGATAAAAGAAGAGAAGTTTCGCACCGGAGAGGCAAAGGGCAATCAACGAGGAGGTGGACAAACTCCTCTCAGCCAGCTTTGTTCGAGAAGTGCAATATCCAAGCTGGCTGGCAAATGTGGTTATGGTAAAAAAGAACAATGGAAAGTGGAGGATCTGTGTAGACTACACTGACCTCAACAGAGCTTGCCTTAAGGACAGCTTCCCTCTGCCAAAAATCGACCAGCTGGTGAACGCCACCTCGGGGCACCGCTTGCTCTCCTTTATGGATGCATTCTTCGCATATAACCAGATCCGGATGCACCCGGAGGATGAGGAGCACACTACCTTCATCACTGACCGGGGGACGTACTGCTATCGGATGATGCCGTTCGGCTTGAAGAATGCTAGCGCCATATACCAGTGCCTGGTCAACCAGGTCTTCAAAGACCAGATCGGCAAAAATATGCAGGTCTATGTGGATGACATGCTCGTCATGAGCAAGCCAAGTTCGGACCATGTAGTCGACCTCACGGAAGCCTTCCACAACCTTCGAGAGCATGAGATGAAGCTGAATCCAGCGAAGTGCACCTTCGACATGGTGGTGGGGAAGTTCCTTGGCTTCATGGTGACCCAAAGGGGTATCGAGGTGAACCCAAAGAAGGTCCGGGCCATCATCGACATGGAGCACCCGACCTCGAAGAAACAAGTTCAGTGCTTGACGGGCCGGATAGCCACACTGAGCTGATTCATCTAGAGGTCGATGGACCGTTGCCTTCCCTTCTTCAAGGTGCTGCGCAAGATGAGCGACTTCACCTGGATGAAAGAGTGCAAGATGGCCTTCGAAGAGCTTAAATACTTCTTGGCATCACCACCACTACTCTCCAGGCCAGAGATGGGAGAGGAACTCCTGCTATACCTGGCAGTTAACCCTGGAGCCATCAGTTTGGTCCTCATCCGCACGGATCAGGACAGGGCCCAAAAGCCGGTGTACTATGCCAGCAAGCTTCTCTAGGATGCTGAGATCAGGTACACTCGATCCGAAAAACTCTATTTTGCACTTATCATGTCTGCTCAACATCTCAGGCCATACTTCCAAGCACATCCAATCGTGGTCTTGACGGACCTGCCCCTGAGGGCTGTGCTCAGCCATCTTGACTCATCCGGATGCTTGGCCAAGTGGGTACTAAAGCTTAGTGAGTTTGACATCGCATACCGACCGAGGTTATCCTAGAAGGCCCAGGTGCTGGCCGACTTCCTGGTCGAGTCACGAGACTAGCCGAAGAGACAGAGCAGATGATCTCAGAGCATCAAGAGGAGCCCGATGCCGAGAAGGAGCCCTGGACCTCCATGTCGACGGTGCGTCCAATGCGGGAGGAAGCGATGCAGGCCTGATCCTCGCCAACAGCGATGGAGTTGTGGCTGAGTGTGCACTCCGTTTTAAGTTTGCCATGACAAATAACCAGGAAGAATACGGGCACTCCTCGCAGGTCTCAGGGTCTCCCGCGAGCTGGGTGTATGAAACCTGAAGGTCTTCACCGACTCCCAACTGGTGGCCGGATAGGTCTCTGGAGAATACGAAGCTAGAGTCCCCCAAATGATGAAGTACTTGGAGCAGGTCTGCTCAAGCGCGACAGGTTTCTGGTGCTTCAGCAACTCTCATATCTCCCGAGGCAAGAATGCTCGCACTGATACACTATCCAGACTTACGACCTTGTCAGACTCATCATTAGGGTGCACTCATATTGAGTACCTCAAAAATCCAAGCAACGAAGCTCCCGCAAAGGTGCAGCAGGTCACCTTGGAGCCGAGCTGGATGGGTAGGTACATCAAGTACATTACCAATGGCACCCTGCCAGAAGACCGAGCAGAGGCCAGCCTCATCAAAAAGAAGGCCTCGCGGTTCATACTCATGGAAGGACAGCTCTATTCTTATCCACTCTTGAAGTGCCTGAGACCCGCAGAGGCAATCTTCATGCTCCGAGAGATCCATGAAGGCCTTTGCAAAAACCACGTCGGGGGGAGGACGCTGGCGTACAAGGCCCTCCGTCAAGGATACTATTAGGAGACCATGAGGGAGGACGCTGCTGACTTCATGAAGAGGTGTGACCAGTGCCAGTGCCATGCCCACATACAGCATCAACCAGCGGTGCCCCTCTCCCAGCTCTCTACTCCATGGCCATTCGCCCAGTGGGGAATGGACATCCTAGGTCCATTTCCCCTTGCACAAAGGCAACGAAAGTTTTTGATAGTGGCCATCGACTACTTCACCAAGTGGGTAGAAGCGAAGCCACTAGCATGGATCACAGAAGCCAAGGTCTGCCAATTCTTCTGGAAGTCTAATCTACCACTTTGGGCTTCCCCACAGCATCATCACTGATAATGGGCGACAGTTCGATAACCGGGAGTATGAAGAAATTTGTGCCAAACTCGGCATCCAGCATCGCTTTACCTCGGTTGCTCACCCGTAGACCAACAGGGAAGTCGAGGTGACCAACCGGACTATTCTTCAAGGACTTAGGACCAGGCTAGACCAAGCCAAGGGCAGGTGGGTAGAAGAACTTCCAAGCATTCTCTGGGCCTACCACACAACACCCAAGACGGCAACAGATGAAACACCCTTTAACCTCACTTTCGGTGCAAAAGCTGTTATCCCAGTCAAACTCGGTGTGCCCACACTACGGATACAGCAATACAACGAAGCAAAGAACCCGGAGCCCCTTCTCCTCAACTTGGACCTCCTCGAGGAAACCAGAGAGAAGGCCTGACTTCGGAAGGTGGCTTACCGATAGCGTGTAGCCTGATACTACAACGCGCGAGTAAAGCCGAAGGTCTTTCGCCCGGGCGACCTGGTACTGCACCGAGTTGAAGCATCTTAATCCCGGGAGTGCGACAAGCTATCACCAAATTGGGAAGGCCCCTACAAGGTGGTCGAAGCTCTCCCATATGGAGCTTATTATCTCGCGAGTCTGGACGGCACCAGATTCTCACGCACATGGAATGCCTGCAACTTGAGAATATACTATCAGTAATGTAAGGCTCTTTCCCGAAAATAATAAAGATCCCTTTTTATGTAAACCATTCTTGCCTTGCAGGGATCTCGCTGCCCGATCGAAGGTCCAGCATGCCAAAGCCCGGAGCTCAACTCTCTGGCACTGAAGCTGGAGCCCTACCTCTCCGACCCTGAAGCCCAGAGTCCAGTCCTTCGGCAACAAAGCCCGGGGCCCCAGCTCTCTTGCACTGAAGTCCGAAGCTCAATTCTTCGGCACTGAAGCTCGGAGCCCAGCTCTCTGGCACCGAAGCCCGGAGCTCAACTCTCTGGCACTGAAGCTTGGAGCCCCAGCTCTCCGACATTGAAGCCTAGAGTCCAGTCCTTCGGCACCAAAGCCCGGAGCCCCATCTCTCCTACATCGAAGCCCGGAGTCTAGTCCTTCAGCACCAAAGCCCGAGGTCCTAGCTCTCTGGCATCGAACCCCGGAGCTCAATTCTCCAGCACTAAAGCCCGGAGCCCAACTCTCTGGCATCGAAGTCTGAAGCTAAACTCTCTGGCACTGAAGCCCGGAGCCCCAGCTCTCCGGCTTTGAAGCCCGGAGTCCAGTCCTTCGGCACCAAAGCCCGGAGCCCCATCTCTCCTGCATCGAAGCCCGGAGTCTAGTCCTTCAGCACCAAAGCCCGATGTCCGAGCTCTCTGGCATCGAAGCCCAGAGCTTAATTCTCCAGCACTAAAGCCCGGAGCCCAGCTCTCTGGCATCGAAGTCCGAAGCTAAACTCTCTGGCACTGAAACCCAGAACCCCAGCTCTCCGGCACCGAAGCCCGGAGCTCAACTCTTAGGCATGAAGCCCGAAGTCCAGTTCTCTGGTGCTAAAGCCCGGAGACCAGCTCTCCAGCACTCAAGCACGGATCCCACATTTTCTGGTACTCAAGCCCGGATCCCAAGCTCTCTGGCACTCAAGCCTAGATCCCACACTCTCCAACACTCAAGCCTGGATCCCACTCTCTCTGGCACTCAAGTTTGGAAGCCCAGCTTTCTAGCACTCAAGCCCGGATCCCACGCTCTCCAGCACTCAAGCCTGGATCCCACACTCTCCAGCACTCAAGCCCGGATCCCATGCTCTCCGGCACTCAAGCTTGGAAGCCCAGCTCCCCAGCACTCAAGCCCGGATCCCACGCCTCCGGTACTCAAGCCTGGATCCCATGCTCTCCAGCATTGAAGCCTGGAAGCTCAATTCTCAGGCAGCAAAGTCCAGAGCCTAGTTTTTCGGCACTGAAGCTTTGAGCCTAGCTTTTTTGACACTCAAAAACATTCATCCACTTTTGGGACCCCCAGGAATGAACAGGACGCAACTCGGCAAACTGAAGAACCTTTCTCAAACTTCATCACATGTTCAAAAAAAAAGGGAGAAAAAAGAAGAGAGAAAGGAAAAGAAGCTTCAAGCCGAGGTGACTGGGAATGTATACTTCATTGAAAATTAACTGGTCATTACAAGTGTCCTTGGGCCCCCGACATGCCGTGCAGCCCAGGCCAAAAATAGACGAAAGAAAAATACAAAGGGGAGCTACTCAGGCTACCCCTTCCCATGACTATGCTCCGGCGGGATGTCATCCTTCGGAGCCTCAGGCTATGCAGCTTCAGCTTCGATGGCCATCATTGGCAGAGCAGGTTCGGACTCTACAGCCAGCTCCTCAGCAGTGCCTGAATCCGGGGCTGGCTCCACATTCGAAGCTACGGGGTAGCGGAGGAAGCTTTGACCCTTGTCTGTGACGAAGTCCTCCACCCTGGACTGAAGGTACATGAAGCTTTTATAGAAGGAGTCCAACGCCATCTCATGGAACTCGGCGGCAAACTCCTCTGAGGCTTTATACCTTGCCACGGCCTCCTCAGCCTCCTTTGCCTTAGCGACTTGCTTCTTCGCCACCTCTGAAAGAAATCGGTGTAGGTGGTTTGATATGATCCTACACTAGGCATGCAAACAGCTGCGGGAGCAGAATGGATTTTAAAACTTTTTTTAAAAAATTTGTGCAACGGAAAACTGCTCCGCCCAGAACCTAATCTATTCATGTTGCATGTAGGCATGTATCATGATATAAAAATATTTGCAAAATATATAAATAGAAAGATCTATTTATGCATGATTAAAAAATAATTTTTCCATACCTTTATTCCACCTGGAATAACTCTGGAATAAACCTGGAATAGGCTGGAATAGCTGGAATAAAACTATTCCAGCTTTCTTCTTCCTTGGGCTAAAAAGAGCTCTATTTTTGGCTTGAAAAATGGCGTCGGAACATCGCCTTTTGGACCTCCGTTTGCTCCCAAATTTGAGCAGCAACAAGTTAGACAAGCGCTCTTCGATTTGGCACCGATATCTGCAAGCAAAAACCAGCAAAAACGGTGTACAATTCACCCAAAATCTGTTGCCAGAAGTTTTGCTGCATAACAGGACAACAGCTTCTTTCTTCGTGTTTGGAGCTGCAGCGGCGATCCCGGCTCACGTGGCTTGCTCCCAGGAGTAGAAGAGTACTCTCTCTAGAGGAGAGACATGCCCGGGGCTCTCGGATCTCTCTCCACACGCGATGCTAGCCGCTGGAAGAAGATTCGCGGCCATAGTGGACTGCAGCAATACTCCTTTGCTGTAGTGCAGGTTTGAGCACTTCAAAAGCAGTGAAATGGCTCTTGATACACTCCCTCACACTCTCCAAATCTTAGCCTACAAGTACCCAATGGGAAGAACCAAGCTCTCAGGAGATCTCTCGGCTCTAAGAAAAATAAAAGCACTTGCTGTTGCACGGTTAAAACTCACTACTAAAACAGGGGATATGTAGCTATATATATATGCAGCAAGGAGGGGGATTTGGAGAGGCAGGAGATGAAGAGGTGGGCTTCCGTTCACCCATTTAACCAGCCAGTAAAATGAGAGTAAAGATCATCCGGTGGAGGAGAGGAAGAGATGACGCCCATAGCGATTTCTCTTCAGTCGTTTGGCCTTCTCTTAGCGTTAGGAATTTCTAACGAGATTACCTTGTCAAACGGTCATAAGGAGAGAGAAAAAACAATCGGTTCAAACTTGGTTCAATTAACCGGTCTATTCCCATTTAAACCACTTGGTTCAATCTAATTGAACCTGATTCAGGCCCAAAAAATTGGGTCAATTGGTTCACAAACAATTGGAGGCCAAAACGAACTCCGAATCAGTTCAAAACTGATTCAGAAAAATCCTGGCACAGTCCTAGTCAGCCAGGAACAATTTCCAGTTGACACAAACAAGGACAAGATGGGGAAAAGAGTGCTAAAAAATACTGTGACCATAAAATCGAGATGATTTCCAATCATAATCGGTATCCGGATCAGAGAGTAATCCTCTGTGGTGAGTGACCTCATAGGTTCGAACCTAAACGGTAGCACTAGAACAATTCTAGTACCAGCACAGGAAACCATCTAGCAATGGGTCCCGGCATCCGAATAGGTCGAAGATGCGGGAGCAAACTATCGAACCTCTGGCATATGGTTACCGTATAATTCATCCCTTAGACCTCTAATGCTCAGGACGACTGAGATTTGGCTGCCAACCCAGACTGAGTCAGTCCACTACGTGTCTCAACCTCGCAAGCCCAGTGACTCTTCACTAGGACTACCCCGGTCGAGGATTTGCTAAATTGAGATACTGCGAGACATTCAATCCAAACTATTTGGACAAGTCAATTCCATCTTGGTCCATCACTGCTCCACAAGTACTTGCCTGTACCCAGAAACCTTCCATCACCGGATTAAAAATCTGGGTAGTCCGGCACCAAAGCATAGGGAGTTGCTTGCAAGCTACCGTGATGACCTCAGGTCAGAGGGACACATATACCCATATCCAATCATGAGTATCCCTTTGACAGAAAGGGGCTGCACGGAGTCACGTTCAATGAGATATCACATATCCCACTTGTAGATCACATCAGTGTCACCACACTCATTTGGTCAAGAGGACAACCAAACGATGTGAACTACAACAACCTATACTTGATATATTGCCGTCCAGTACAATATATCCTTTGGTTGTGAATAAGATTTAAGGACCACTCGATACATCCTCTCTATATCGAAGTCAGTGCAGTCCTAAGGACTTCATCACATGGAAAGAGTTCATTTCAGGGAAATACAATATGTGATGAGCTGCCAAAAAATAATATTTTATTAATTCAAAGAGAGAGTACAATACTAAGCTCAATCGCTTACAACCCAGGCGATTGGTTTTGGAACACAATTCCCAACAACCTCTGCTGACTCGGTCGCTGCTACTGCTTCCTTCTCAGCAGCTATGGCCCTCTTCTTAGTGGCGATCAGCCTCTCTCTAGCCGCCTTCAGCTCAACCTATAGAGTCTGAGCACACCCCTTTTGCCGGACTACCGGTATTGAACTCAGTAAGCCTTTTTTCAGTGGCTGCGAGCTACTCAGCCTTGCTCCTTAACCGGCTCTGCTCTTGGTCCAGGCTCTCCTAGAGCTCCTTCGATTGCCTCCCTGCACTCGCGAGCTCCTTTTGAAGCTCTTTATTTCTCTGGCTGAGCTCCCAAGAGTCGTCATTCTTCTGCCTGAGCTCGGTCTTCATAGACTCGAGCTCTGCCTCTCACTGGCAGTCTTTCTTTAGCCGGTGTTTGTAGCAATCTCTGATTAAGAGAAGCTTAGCGCCAAGCTACATCGAAGAAAATCTCGACAATCAGTACAAAAAAAAGAAAAAAAAAAGAAAAAGAAGAGAAAAAAAAAAGTTAAGAAAATGAAGTCGCTTACCAAGAATAGCAAGGGGAATGTGCTGCTAATCGTGTCCCCCAATAGTTTGCCAGCCTTCTCCTGCCGGTCGCATGACTGGATCGCAAAATCCATCATGCGCTCTACCATCCCATGGTCCCGAACCAGGGAGATATTGGGCCCCAGCTTGAAAGGGACTCGGTGATAGTCCTTCTCTCTTCTGCTCACCCCGGATGTCGCGTCGCCCGTTCCGCCAGCAGAAGAAGCATCAGGTGCATGGGAGGAGCTCAGTACCACCCTAGACGGTGCCCCCAGCATCGCCTCTGTTCCCACTTGTTCCTCCTCCTCGATGACAACAACCTCCGGGGGAGGAGGAGACATAATGGCGATGGCTACGGTAGCGGCCCTGGCCCGGATGACCACCTAGAGCTCCGGGGCCAGGACCGGCTCTCGCCGCCTCGGTCGCTCTGACATGGGCTCAGTCGCCCTCTAGCCTAGCTCAATCTTCACCTCGACCACCCCCCTTCCTTGTCCAGGGATGGTCTCAGCCTCCCTCCTCCTCAGCTCGGTCGGCACGGCGGGAGCGACAGCCACCACGCTCTTATCGCGAGCCCTCTTCGAGTGGGACTCATCGACCAACTCTGACAGAGGTCTCTTTCTGGTGATCGAGAGTAGGTCATCCACTAAGAACTTCATACCTGCATACAGAAGAAAGAAAGTCAGCTCCAAGTCCAGAGAAACAGGGTAAGAAGCACAAGGAGAAAAGTTCGAGCTAAACTCATCCAACTCTCTCGTTGGGTCGACCCCGACCTCGAAAAGGTTCTGCTCTGACAATAGAACCTCAAGAAAAGGAATCTGGGCAGTGCAGAGCAGCTCATAGACAACTAGGTCAGCTGCTTCGACCATGAAGTTTCGGTTAGGGGACCGATCTGGATCGCTCCACACCCAATCGACTCCCTCAATGGTTGCAAAGAAAAATTTGCTCTTCCACCCTTTGATGGAAGAGGGGAGTTCAAATTTAATGCCCTTCAGGCGAGAAGAGATGGACCACCACCCCTCCTCGAAAGGGTGGCACTTCAGGATGAAAAATGTCATAAACAGTGAAAAATGGGCTACAATCCTGTGGAAATGGCAAAGTACTATGAAGCAAAAAATGGTCCTTATAGCATTCGGGATGAGCTGAGCAAGGACCAGACAGTAATTGCTCAGGACCAAAAGGAAGAAAGGGTGAAAGGGGAACCGAAGTCCCCCTGCAAAAGTCTCCTCATAGAAGACGATCTGGTCTGGGCTACTAGAGGTAACTCGGTCCCCTAGTCGGGGGATCAAAAGCCGGATGGAGTGCAGGATGCCATAGACATCCCGGATGGTCCCTAGCTCCTCAACAGAGATTATCAAAGTAATCCCACCGGGACCTGTTGACCGGGCAAGTTTGGGGATGGGTTCAGCTGGAGGAGGAAGAGGATGAGGGCTAGACTGGGGCTCCCTAATAACTATCCCGCCGGGGGGACGCCTCCTACTAAACTCAAAACACTCTTCTTCCCTCTCCTCATCAGAAGAAGGAGAAGGTGGCCTTGGCCTAGAAGGCCCCACATTGGCCTGGTTGGTCGAGGGGTGGAAGTTGGGGCCGAAATGGGACATCTAAAAAGAAGAAGAAGGTGCAAGCTCAAGATGAGGTGGAAGACGGACTGCGTCCTAAAGACCCTAAACTCTAAAGAAAAGCTCTGCTCTGCTGGGAGATGGAGGAAGAAAGAGATGAACCTGGTTCCTGGGGGAGTCTAAGATGGCCGGGGGAGAAGAGAAGACTTGGGTACAATGCCGGGCATGCAAGGTTCGAAAGGGTAGATGTTTTAGAAAAAATCAGCCTTTCATTTCAAAGTGACCCGATGCCAACTGTACCATTACAGTATCTCAACCGGCAGATTTGTGCCACATGTCAACCATTGGTGAGTGGGACATCTCGCTTCGACCGTGACCACCCTGAATTCCATGCCAGCAAAACTGCTCCTCGGACGTGGCCACGTGGCTCCACCATATTGGCTTGGAGAAATCGCCTTACGAAGCGCCAGCAATCATGGTCATCATTACACCAGATCTTTACCTTTCCACGTCAGCACCGTAATTATTCCCTTCGTCCCGAGCACCGCACACCAACAGGCCTTGGGAGTGGGGGGCAAATGATGTGGCGGGATCGCTAACGTGTGGCCCCAGTCAGATGCCATATAGGACAAAGCTGCCACATGGAATGTCTCAGCCCGGACTCCTTCACCAAATTGCGCTCCCTTCTGGTTGAGATGCTGAGGCCGAAGATGAGCTCCGCTTGTCCTTCGCCCGGCCGTGCTCCCTTCGGGTCGAGACACCGAGGTCGAAGCCGAGCCCCGCCTGTCCTTCGCCTGGCTGCACTCCCTTCGAGTCAAGACATCGAGGTCATAGCCGAGCTTCGCCTGTCCTCCACCCAATCGTGCTCCCTTCGGGTCGAGTGCTAAGGTAGAAGCCGAGCTCCACCCTCCTTCGACCGGCCGTGCTCCCTTTGGGTCGAGACATCGAGGCCGAAGTTGGGCTTCAGATTGGCTCCACCTCGGACAAAGAGATCTACTGCTAAAGGAGATCACTGCTCTCCCTGGATGATGGCCCGACACCCCAGGGCCATGAAAGGATGCCTGCTAGGCTGTGACAGTGACCCAAGCAGCCACTTTCACCGAAGTGGAAGGAATCCTCCGATCGAGGCTCTACGTTCTCCACCAACCGTCTATACCCTTCGAAAGTGGAAGTCAACCAGTAGATCCGGATCCAGGAGATGGTGTCCCATCAATCGAGATCCTGTAAAGTTGCCTAAAAGGAAGCGTCTAGAAGGAATGTCAGCATGAACGGTAGCTTCCATGTTACAAGAATGGAAAGACAACCCGTCTACGGCATGAAAAATCACCGCACGTGTCCATAAGCACGGGGAAGATCCTGAGGTAAGCGGTGGGCAATGCACCAGCAAAAATGGGTCTCCCAGGAACAAACGAGGTAAGACAACGCACACATGCACACCCACATCCAACAGAAGTTTCAGATGAGTGAGGTCCAATGAGCAAGAAGGGGGCAGCGTACAGGAAGATAATGCTCAGGGCTATCGCGAAACCCCTAGGAGGGGTCTAGACGGACACAGCCACCCAGTTCGAGCTTTCCTATACTGCCACTCCTACAATTTGTGCTTGGCCTGCTCGCACTCTTTCATTTCATAACTTCTCTTCCTAGCGTGGAGTCCATACTCGGGGCTTGACCAGGAGGATCTGTTCTCCTGGATCATTACTAACTTGAGCATCGAAGTGCTCCCATTGGAATCCCCGGCCTGGGTCACTGACTCTATTTTGCAGGTTCGAGCGATCGAGCAGGATCCTGAAAGACGGCAATGAGTTATGACCTCGACCTCAGCTACGGGCCACGACGATCTTGGCGGCAACACCCGTTATGTAAAACATCTGGGAACAGATAAACTTGGACCTAGGTCTGACCGGTGCCTATTTGTTGGGTATCCAAAAGAGTCTGAGTATTACTTCTACTTGGCTAAGGTAAAAAAGCTGTTCGTCAATCTTAGGGCTATCTTTATGGAAAAGGAGTTCCTTGGTGAAGAAACTATAGCCACTGAGATTGAACTTAGTGAAGTTTAACAAGTAGAGAAACCGACACACTGAAGGGACAACATAGAACCGGTTGTGATTAGTTCACACTTAGAGGCCACACAAGAATCATTAAGAAGATCTGGTAGGGTACCGAGTTGACCAGACAGATACTATGGTTTCTTGGTCCGGGATGATGATCCCATTGAACTCGATGAGAACAATAAGGATTTGATCTTTTATATGGATGCAATGTAGAGGTCGACACTAAGAAATGGTTTGGAGCCATGAAATCTGAAATAGAATCCATGAAAATTAACAATGTATGGACATTGGTTGCTCTACCTGAGGGGATAAAATACATTGGGTGCAAATGGATTTTCAAAAGAAAAAGGGGCGCAGACAGGCAGGTAGAGACCTATAAAGCCCGTCTGGTTGCCAAAGGGTATCGTCAATGTTATGGTATTGACTATGACGAGATGTTCCCTCCTGTGGCAATGCTTAAATCCATTCGGATCATGCTTGCTTTAGCGGCACACTCTGACTATGAAATTTGGCAAATGGATGTTTGAACAGCTTTCCTGAATGGTGAGCTAGAAGAGGAAGTGTATACAATATAACCTGAAGGGTCACATCCATAGATGAGTCAAAGGTGTGCAAGCTTCAAAGATCCATTTATGGACTGAAGCAAGTATCACGGAGTTGGAACATGCGATTTGATAAGTGTATTAAGTCGCATGGCTTTGTTAGGAATGGAGAAAAACCTTGCATTTACAAATGGGTTAATGGTTCTATAATTATGTTCCTTGTGTTATATGTGGATGACATTCTCTTAATCGGGAATGACAACCCAGCACTACAATGAATAAAGATCTGGTTGTCATCTCAGTTCCATATAAAGGACTTGGGTGAAGCCTCTTATATACTGGGTATGAAAATCTATAGAGATAGATCTAAGAGGCTTCTGGGACTGTCCCAGATAATGTACATCAGCACAGTGCTAAAGTAGTTCAGCATGGAAAATTTTAAGAAAGGCTATCTTCTGATAGGTACTGGAATTGCTCTCTTCAAAAGGGATTGTGTGACAACTCATGAGGATAGAGAACGTATGAGTAAAAACCTGTATACTTCGGTAGTGGGTTCTATCATGTATGCCTTGACATGTACAAGACCAGACATGGCATACTCACTAGGCGTAGTGAGCAGATACCAGTCTGACCTAGGTGAAGCTCATTGGAAAGTGGTAAAGACCATCCTTAGGTATTAACAAAATACCAGGGACCAATGGCTGATTTATGGAGAACCTGACTTAAAACATGTAGGGTATTCTGACTCTAGTTTTCAGTCAGATAGGGATGACAACAAGAGTGTGTCAGGATTTGTCTTTACCCTAAATGAAGGAGCGATCTGTTGGAAAAGTTTCAAGTAGCCTACTGTGGTAGACTCAGTACGCGAAACAGAATACATTGCAGCATTGAATGTAGCAAAGGAAGTAGTGTGGTTGCGAAAGTTCCTTGACAAGCCAAGAGTGGCACCTTCCCTGGATGGTCCTATTCTGGTGTATTGTGACAGCACTGGAACCATTGCTTAAGCCAAAGAGCTGAAGTCTCATCACCGTACAAAACACATTCTGCAGCACTATCACCTTGTACGAGAGATCATGGAACGAGATGTCATTGACCTTCAGAAGATCGATGAAAAGAAGAACTAGGCTGACCCCTTTGCTAAAGCCATCAAAGTTCAAGAATTTGACAGTTGTAAATGGAAAATAGGAATAAGATTTTGTACTGATAGGCTTTAGTCCAAGTGGAAATTGTTGGGAATTGTCCCAAAGCCAATCATCTAGACTGTAGATGGTTGTACTATTTTGTAATTGTATATGAATTTCTTAATAAATAAAAGTTATTCATTTGGCTGTTCATCACATATGCATTTTCCTGAAAAGAACTCTTGTGTGATGGAGTCCTTAGAACTACATTATATTTGACATAGAGAAGAGATATCAAGTAGTTCTTAAACCGATTCACAGCCAAAGGATACATTATTATAGGATGGCGATATATCAGGTGTAGGTTGTGTATGTCACATTTGTTGGTTATCCTCTTAACCAAGGAGTGTAGAGATACTGATGTGACATACAGGTGAAATGATGACATCTCACTGAACGTGATCAACTGTAGAGCTCCCTTCTATCAAAGGGTTGCTCGCGAAAGGATATGGATATATGTGTCCCTCAGACCTAAGGTCACCATGATGCTTGCAAGCAACTCACTGTACTCAGGTATCGGACTACCTGGATTTCTAATCTAGTGATAAAAGGCTTTTAGGTACAGTCAAGTACTTGGGAGTTGTGGTGGATCAAGATAGGATTGACCCCTCCAAATGGTTTGGAGTGAATGACTCACTATGTCTTAATTTAGCAAAACTTTGGCCAGGGTAGTTCTTATGAGGAGTCATAGAACTTGTAAGGTTGAGACACGATCTAGATGTACCAGGTTAGGGTTGGCGGTCAAACCCTAGGACATCCTAAGCATGAGGTCAAAGGGATGAATTATGTGATAACCATATGCCAGAGTTCTAGAAAGTTGCTCTACAATCTTCGATCTATCTAGACGTCGGGTATCATTGCTAGATGATGACTTTGACTGGACTGGAAGTGTTCCAGTGCTACCGGCTTAGTGTTCGAATCTATGGGGTCACACACAATAGGGATTTCTATCTGATCTAAAGGCTAATCAATGATTAAGAATCATTTGCTGTCACTAGAGGTCAATATGATTGACCATATTCCAAGTGTCAACACTTGAAAAGTCAACACTAGGAAGTGTTGACACTTGGCTGTGATGAGCAAAAATTCTGGAAAGAATTTTTGGAAAGTTTTGACCTCAATTCGAATTTCAAATTCTAGTTAGTTTTGGCTCCAAGCCTTCATGAAATGATGGTCATTCTTTGGAAGGTTTTGACCTCAATTCGAATTTCGAATTTTGGCTAGTTTTGGCTCCAAGCTATCATGGAATGATGGTCATTCTTGCCTTATGAGCTTAGAGCCAATTTGGTATGGCCCTTGACCTTCTCCCCCAATCACTTCTTCCTCTTTCTTTCTATCATGGCTGTTGTTACGGCTGTTACGATGGCGTGGCATATCTCAGATTTCGCTAGGCGTGATTCGAGCCACGTGGAGCTTTTCAGCAAAGTCAGATGTGGATCCACCTCGGCCGAGGTCAGTCCAGGCCTTCCTGTCGCTCCGCCAGGTGTCCACCCAGGAGTGGTCCACCTCGGCCGAAGCTGGCAGCCCCCCTGCTCCCTCGCCAGGTGGCGCCCGGAGACGGGATCACCTCGACCAAGGTCGAGCCGGGCCCCCTCGCTCCTTCACCAGGTAGCGCCCGGAGACGGGACCACCTCGGCCGAAGTCGAGCGCCCCTCTACCGCTCCGCCAGGTGTACACCCAGGAGGGGTTCACCTCGGCCGAGGTAGGCCAGCCTGTGCAGAGAAGCTTCCGAGGAGCGGGAGCGCGAGCTCCGAGATTGCCCCTCGAGCCGTGCGCGCCGCACCCCGAGAAAACGCCCCGTACTGTCGGCAACGACATGCGAAACATCACTTACATCGGCTCGGCAGGTTCTGCAGTCGAGAGGCGAGGTCTTGACAAAACAAGACCTGATAACGGACATTGTCGGTGCTTGGGAAGGAGAGCGCTCATGCTCGGCCCAAGGTCTGGTCAGCGATTTGCCCGGCGTCCTCCCTTTACTCTTTCCTCGCTAGGCTCGGCAAGCAAGGCCGGGAAGCCGCCTGTTTCTTTGATCCAGAAGGGAAAAGGGAAAGAGATGGAGGGGAGGAGGTGAAAGCGACGAAGGAGCCTCCAGGGGCGAAAAATGAAAAGGCAACATGAGGAGTTAAAAGGAAGGAGAGAATAGACGACAAGGTAAGCAAGAAACAAAGGCTGGGAGAGGAGACTCCGTCCCAAGAGCAGGATCCAAGATCCCGATAGGGGACCTTTGGCTTGAGCTCAGTGGAGGAACCCGGCCGGGTTTTCCATTCTTTCTGGGACCTTTCTTGCTAGCACAATCTCTATGTCTGGGACTCCTTTGGGGGCCCGTCTTAGAGACTCTGTTCCCTCTCACCGTCTACTAACTTGACCATCGGAGCTCCCTCGTCGGGATCCCCGGTCAAGATTTCTGACCTTGCCTTGCAGGTTCGAACAGCCAGGAGACCCCAGGGGCGAGACGGTCTAGCCGGATCGGCGGCTCTGAAGCCACAGGCGCGGCGGTGAGATCGGCAACAGCTACCTCTATAAATAAGGGTTGTTTTAGGGGCTGCTAGTTGGTTGAAGAGTTTTCTTGTTGAATGAGATTGCTGAAATTCTGAGAGAGAAAAAAAAAGGGGCTTGGGATTACTAGGATTTTGGGTGTGTGACTACCTAGCACTCAAGCTAGGTCTTGGAAAGAGAGCTAGTTAGGAAGGGTTCCACCTCTCCTCCTTGTCTTCCAATAAAAAGTAGATCAGCCTCAAAGATCCCAAGGAGCTAGCACTCTGAGGGAGTTTATCATAATCGAGCCCTGGTGTGAACTACCCGTAGAGGCCAGACACATGTATAGCTCGAGAGCTTTTCACAACCTCCTTCTTAAGGTATAATGGTAAGGTATCCTTATGCCTTTTGGTTCTTCTCCTACTTATGATGTTTTTTGCATGCTACATTATCATACTTGTTCCTGTTGTAGGCAAATTGGTAGAACGTTTTGATCGATCTACCAAGCCTTCCCTGTGCTTATTTTAAAATTATTTTAAAATATATTTTTTCTGCCATGCATGCTCATTTTGCTTTCCCTTCACCCACCACATCATTTTCCCCCCACTCTCAAGTCCCAACAAAATGTTGCATTCGGGGCGAAGGGAGTAAATACGGAGCTAATGTTGAAAGGCAAAAATCTGGTACCATTAATACCACGATCGCCATCACTTCGTGAATCGGGCCTTGAGGCCAATGCGGGGATGCCACATCAATGAGTACGAGGAAACATAATGACTGCTGCAGGACCCGAGGCTATTTTTAGTGTAATGAGGCATCACCCTCGGCTGATCTCAACACATGGCACCCATCTGGTGGGGGAAGTATCGAAGGATACATGGTCGCTGTCTGGCCATTTTGAAAAGAGAGAAATCTTTTTTCAAATCATCTCTTTCAAATTCTTCATGCTTGTTGATGGACCATAGTCTTTTCCTTCCCCCGACTGTCCTTACCTCTATGGAAACCAAGTTAGTTTCCCTTTGTCTTCTCCTTCTTCTCCGGTAGGTCGAGTCCTCCTTTAGAACCCTCCCAGAGTTTAGTCTTCCTATTCTTCCTCCTTGTCTTATCTTAGATGGCTCCCTCCGGTCGGAACCACTGCTTCCTTAGCAACTCCAATGAGACAGGGCCCTCTCGATCGAGGACTCCATCCTTCAATGAGGAGGCGGAGGTTCCTCTCTACATCCGTAGGGGTCCTTGTCCGGCCGGCATTGTCATAGGAGAACCTAGGTCTCCCCTTCCTATCTCTCCTGCTCTTGAGATCCCTTCTAGATCTTCTCGTTCGACTGGGCCCTCTGGCATCGCATCGACGATGACTGGAGAGGACCTCTCTATGATCTGGGATACTTAAGGGATCCTGGATTCCATCTGTCTCTCAGTCCCGGGACTAGATGAACGGGTCACCTCTAGTGGCGCGGGGTAGATCGCCCTCTACGAAGAATTCTTCGTTGGGGGTCTTTGCTTGCCTTTTCATCCTTTTTTCCTTTCCATGCTTAGTCACTATCATCTTGTCCCTGCTCAGTTGGCCCCAAATGTAGTTAGGGCTGTCAACTACTTCATTATCTTCTACCACTTCCACGGGATTGTTGCCCGTTTATCCTTGTTCAGGGCCTTCTTCACCCTGAAATGCCACCCGACCGAGGATGGGTGGTGGTTTGTTTCTTCTCGCCTGAAGGGCATTAGATTCAAACTTCCCTCTTTCATCAAAGGATGGAAGAGCAAATATTTCTTTGCTTCCATCGAAGGAGTTGATTGGGTCTGGAGCGATCCGGACCGATCTCCGAACAGGAACTCTCAGGTCGAGGATGTTGATCAGAAGTATACGACTCGCTTATTTCTGACCAGATCCCCTCCCTCGAGGTTCTGCTATCATAGCAGAACCTATTCAAAGCCAGGGTTAGCCCAATCTGGGAGTTAAGTGAGTTCGGAACAATGCTCCTTCTTCTTCTTCTGTAAGCCTTCTTAGGTCTGAGGTTGACCACTGTTTCCTTCTTCTTGCAGGCATAAAGTTCTCTGCGGAGCAGCTCCTAGAGTCCACCTAGAAGAGGAGCACATCAATAAGGCCCAGAGAGATGATGTCAAAAAGGGCCCGGACTAAGCCTAGCCAAAGGCCTAGGCTCGCTGCAGCCTCCAGCCCAGAGGGGAGGGCAGCAAAATCGGCCCCCAATTCATTAAGGAAGCAGATTCGGCTCCCGACCCGGGATCCGGTGTGAGCTCATGGACCGGCCCGCTACTGCCACTATGGTCCAGCCTTCGAAAGTCATCAAGGTGGACGTGGGGAGAGAGGAGAGGAGGGAGTGACCACCGGTGGTGCCGTCGACCATGGTGGCGAGCTCCACCCGAATGACTAAGATGCCTTCGGAAACTCCTCCCGAGGGCGCGATGGCAGTCCCAACCCCGTCGAGAACCGTCATCCGAAGGGCCTCAATCGAGGTGACGCCGAACTCCATGGTCATCCAGGATTGGGTGATGGCCGAGCACATGATGGACTCACCATCCAGTCATGCGATCAGTGCAAAAGGGGAGGCAGGCCACTATCGAGGCCATAATTGGTCTCTATTGACATGGATAACAACTTTCATTGGAAAGTTTAGAATCTCTGTTAGAAGGACAATAGTTTGTTGGGATATTGTTCACCATGATCTCTAGTTAGAATTGCTTAAAGTTATTAGCTCTTGCCACTTACTCGGATGTTGCTAACTCCAAGTAGGTGAGATAACATATTATTGGTGGGTCTTGGCACTATACGTGGGCAAGCCCAACTAGATATACTTGAGTAGCTAGTCAGTCTGAATAGGCATCCGATACTAGATAAGTAGTCAATACCAAGTAAGTAGTGGGTACCTAGTAAATACTCGGTCTGGCTATACTACTTGATATAGTCATCTCCTTTGTACTCAATGATGTAGTTAATAGTCCGAGTGTGCCTAGTTGATAAAGCAATTGGTATTCCGGCAAGTAGTCGGGCTTCTAGCAAGGCCACCATAATAGTTGCCCCCAACTCCTAAGTCCAGAGTGTTGTTAAGGGGTTTACTTAGCTTTGTCATTTTACTTAGCTTTGTCATTTTTGGATCAAAGAAATAGTCATTTCTTTATCTTGGGGATGGAGTAGATCTCTTCACCATTTGATCATTAAATGCTTTCTCAAAAATCATCATCAATTATCCTATCACATTAATAGTGGTGGATAAAGGAATCATTAGTGCAATGCTTGAAATGATTGCATAATAACTCTTGAAATGGTTGGCAATTCATCCAATCTTCCTTGGCAAATAGAGATGCACCATGTGGCGTGATAACTATGGCATATAAATGATTTGCACATAACTCAATGTTGAGAGTTAACTAGTTGGCTACTTTTTCAAAGTGACGCGGTGCTAGCTAGCTAAGAGTGGACCACATGTCAAAATCTGATAGCTTTGGCTAAATAGAAGGCTTCGATCATAATTGTTGAAGTAGATATAAATATGGATCCCTACCATTATTATAGGAATTGCCTTCTTCGTAGAGCAATGGAGAAGATAGAAAGAGAAGAAGGCTAGAGCTCCAGACCTCGCTTCCTCCTAGCATTTCCTTCGACTTTCTAGATTAGAGCCCTCTCCTTAATTTTCTTCTCCTGTCTATCTTTTGCCTTCCTTTAGGGCTTCTTAGGTCCTCGATGGAATTGCTTTTGGTGGTTTCTTCCTTCTTTCAAAATCTTCAAAGTATTCTTGAGTTAGGATTTTTCCAACAATTTTTCTTTCCATTTTTACCTTAGTTTTGATCTTCTTCTTTCTCTATCCCTTTTCTATAAGTTAGGATGAGTTCATCCGAGGGCAAGAGTCATTCGATGAGCCATGTCTCCCAACTATAGGGTTCTTGAAAATCATCCTCTTGGAAAGCTATTTTCCTAGATTTGGGAAAATGATGCAGAACAAAGAACAAAGAAGCGTATGCGGAAGTAAATTTAGGATTAATTTCTTTTTTTTTTTATTTTTTTTTTATATTTCAGAAATTAGCTTTGACTCAAAGTAAAGCTAAACTAAGTTGAAGGAAACTAGGTAAGGATTGAAAGCACAGTTTAGAAGAAACTAAATTATCAGAGTAGTTCAGAAGTAATGGATCGCTGGGGGGTTGAGAAACTCCCAGACCTAGGGTTTCACTCTGAACTTTCAACAGAACAGAAATAGAGAGGAGAGATGGTTTACTAACCAGACAGTGATCTTCTCAGGATTTTGGTGGAAGAACTCTCTCGAGCAGATTGTGGGATCCTCGGAGTCGGCTATCTTCGCAATGGATCCTCCAATACTGGTCTTGTGGTTTGGTCGGCTTCTCCTGGACTCAAGATCTGGGAAAGAAGAGGAACAAGTGATGGATTTCAGATACTCAAGAAAAGATTTACCAGGTTGAAGAACTTGAAAGCTGAAGTTGCTGAAATCAGGATTCTCCTGGAGGCCGATCTGACTTCCTCTTAGAATTGCTGTAGATCTGAAGTATCTGGACTGGAGCTGGATGCTGGTGGCCGGCCTAGACTTGGAGAGGATGGCCGTGAGAAGTGGAATAGACTAGGGCTTGGTGGAAAGAGAAGGGTGATGGTGGCTAGGGTTTAGGAGTGGAGTGGCTAACCTAGGGTTTGGGTTTTGGAGATCTCACACCTCCTCAAGGTTCCAGGGGAACCCGGATTTACTCCCTCACGGAGCTCAACACCTGGATGCAAGTGCGGAAGAGAGAAAACACAAAGTTTGCTAAAAAATAATTGGCTTCATTCATCTGATTGATTTAAACTTACAAGAGGGGTTTAATTTATAAGGCTTTACAAGGGAGTAGGGTTTTACATCTTCCCATGTGGGACTAAAGGAGGGGATCTACAAATCAGGATAAATCATACACATATGGTCGGCCAAGGTACCAAAAAAATTTGATTTGGGTTATAAAAGGCAGGTAGATGGCGCCTCCTTGTTTGGATCTTCAAGAGAATTTTTTTCCTTCCATGGATCAACTCTTTTGGACTCCTCCTTTTCTTCCTCCCTAAGTCAAGGTCCTTCCCATCTTTGTTTTGGATTTTTTTTGGCAGGTAGTGGGCGCCTCCTTGAAGTTCTCTCCAAGAGAATTTCTTCCCATCTTTACTTTGGTTCTCTTGGGAAAGTCTTGGCCGCCCCCTTGATTTGTGGACTCTTGGTGGATTTCTCCTCATCTGGCACATGAGAGAAGGAAGCTGCTATCTGTGGAGTGGGGACCAAAGGCAGCTGGATGTAGATATGGCACCCCCTGGACTCAGGCGTATGGCTGGGAGTGTGGCTGGGAGTGTGGTGTCCACTTGCTTGGTCTTGGGAGAAAATGTAACACCCCAGGTTGAAACCCTAGTCCACTACTGAGTCAACATGACTCAACAAAATAAAATGCAGGTAATGTAGACTCAAGCTAAATTGAGTTGATCTAGTCAACTCTTATTACAAACCAAAAACCCTAATTTTTTTCGGGCAAGGTTAATCAGAGATCCAGATGGAGCTCTGAAGTCTTCTTCTGAGTCTGGTGCCCGCACCAATTCTCCCAGGGTAGGAGGAACTCGACCCTGTCGAGTATGGATCAAGTTGGCTCTGGTATCTCTCCAAGAGGTCTGGGTCCAGCTCTTGTAACTCTTCTCAGGAGATCCAAGAGTCATCAGAATCTGGCCTTCCTAGCCAGCGGACCAGGTATCTTTGGTATCCTCGATTACGAGTAGAGATAACCTGATCATCCAGGATCTTTTCAACCTGCTCTTTCCTCACGGGCCAATTTGTTGGTGGACACACAGGGTCAGGTTCACTCTCAAGAGCAGGATTAGGTTCAAAAGCCTCACTGGGAATCACAGCTGGCTCCCTATACTCTACTAGGTCTGTAATGTTGAAAGTGGAGCTAATGCCTAGTTCTGGAGGCAACTCGAGCACATAGGCATTGGATCCTACTCTCTTTACCACTCTAAATGGTCCAGCTCCCCTAGCATGTAACTTTCTAACGGTTCCAGGAGGAAACCGTTCAGGCCTTAACCTAATCATTACATAGTCTCCTTCGTCAAAAGTTTTGACTCGCCTTTGAGAATCAGCCAATTTCTTATAAGTTTCATTACTTAAATTTATTTTGGCTTGAATTTCTTTATGCAAGTCTTTTATATGCTGTGCAAAAACATCGGCAGACTCGGAGACCCGTGTGTGGACTGGTAAAGGAGCTAGGTCAAGAGGTGTGTGGGGTTTGTAACCATGCACAATTTCAAATGGACTCTTACCCGTAGACCTATTGACCGAGTCATTATATGCAAATTCAGCTCTAGGTAAGTACAAATCCCAGTTCCTAATGTTTTCACCAACAAGACACCTTAGCAGATTGCCTAAACTATGGTTCACTACTTCGATTTGGCCGTCAGTCTAGGGATGATAGGCAGTTGAAAACTTAAGTTTCGTCCCTAACTTATGCCAAAGGGTTTTCCAGAAATAGCTGGTGAACCGAACATCCCTATCTGAAACAATGGTCTTGGGTAGGCCATGGAGTCGAACTATCTCATTAAAGAACAGGGTGGCTACCTTAGACGCATCAAATGTTTGGGAACAAGGCAAGAAATGGGCCATCTTGGAAAATCGGTCTACTACAACACAGATAGAGTCATGCCTCCTCTGGGTCTTAGGCAAACCTAACACAAAGTCCATGCTCACATCTTGCCAAGGACGATCTGGGACAGGGAGTGGGGTATAAAGGCCGGTGTTCTGTTTTCGTTGTTTGGCAACAGCGCAGGTCCGACACCTAGCCACAATGTGTGCTACATCTCTTTTTAAGCTAGGCCAGAAAAAATGGTCTTCAATAGCCAGGGTGGTCTTATCTTTTCCGAAATGGCCAGCTAAACCTCCAGCATGAGTTTCCCAAATCAAGAATTCCCTAAGAGAGGTTCTAGGGATGCAAAGCCTATTCTTAAAGATCAGAAAGCCATCTAAAAGGGAATAATCCTTATGTTCACTAGATGGTCCTTGAGTTAGATCCTGGTATACAATCTTGAAATCCGGACACGACTCATATTCTTCTTTGATTTGCTCAAACCCTATGACTTCAGCCCTAACAGAATTCAACAACAAAGATCGACGACTAAGGGCATCAGCTACCTTATTTTCAGACCCAGCCTTATGCTTCAAAACAAAAGTATAGGACTGGATATACTCTACCCACTTAGCATGCCTAGGGTTAAGCTTCTTCTGAGAATTCAAGAATCTAAGAGCCTCATGGTCCGAAAACAGCACAAATTCTTGCGGTAGTAAATAATGTCTTCAGTAACGCAAAGCTTGCACTACCGCGTAAAATTCCTTATCATAGGTAGAATACCTAAGCTTAGCATCATTAAGTTTTTCACTAAAGAATGCTGCGGGATGGTTCTCTTGGCTTAGGACTCCACCTATACCTACTCCTGAAGCATCACAGGCAACCTCAAATACCTTTGGAAAGTCCGGTAGTCTCAAAATGGGTGCCTGGGTCATCCTATCCTTAAGATCTAGGAAGGCTTTATGGGCTGCTTTGGTCCACTGAAATTCTCCCTTCCTGATGCAGTCTGTGATAGGAGCAACTACGGTACTAAACCCCTTGATGAATCACCTATAGAAGGTAGCCAAGCCATGGAAACTTCTGACTTCATACACACTGGTCGGCTCTGGCCATTCTACTATGGACCTAATCTTTTCAGGGTCGGCAGCCACGCCGTCAGGGGTTACAACAAATCCAAGGAAGATAATTCTACTGGTCATAAATTCACACTTTTTGAGATTACCGTAGAGACTATCACTCCTCAAAACTTGACAGACTTGTCTAAGGTGGCCTAGGTGATCTGCAGGGGTCTTACTATAGATCAGGATGTCATCAAAATAGACCACTACAAACTTCCCTATGAAAGCTCTAAGTACCTGGGTCATAATCCTCATGAAAGTACTAGGGGCATTGGACAACCCAAAAGGCATAACAACCCATTCATAGAGACCATCCTTAGTTTTGAAGGCTGTTTTCCACTCATCCCCTGGTCTAATCCTAACCTGATGATAGCCGCTCTTGAGATCAATTTTAGAAAAAACCATGGCACCGGCCATCATATCAAGCATGTCATCTAGTCTAGGGATGGGGAACCTATACTTGATTGTGATTTTATTGATGGCACGACTGTCAACACACATCCTCCATGTGCCATCCTTCTTCGGGGTTAGAAGTGCAGGGACTGCACAAGGGCTAAGACTCTCTCTAATGAACCCCTTCCTCAACAATTCACCAACCTGCTTTTGCAGTTCTTTATGCTCCGATGGATTCATCCTATAATGGGGCAAGTTGGGTAAAGTAGCTCCTGGGACTAAATCTATGGAATGCTGAATATCCCTAAGAGGTGGAAGGTGGTCTGGCATATCCTCGAGAAAAACATCCTCAAATTCTTCTAATAAATGCTTAACTTCCTGAGGAGGCTCTGAGGGTGTAGGAGTCCTAAGTTCCTTAGCAGTCAACATCCAAATGGGTGAACCACTATATCCCTAAGAGGTGGAAGGTGGTCTGGCAGATCCTCGAGAAAAACATCCTCAAATTCTTCTAATAAAGGCTTAACTTCCTGAGGAGGCTCTGAGGGTGTAGGAGTCCTAAGTTCCTTAGCAGTCAACATCCAAATGGGTGAACCACTATGAATCTCTTGTTCTAGATCCTTGGCACTAATTAGGTTCACTCCAGTCTTTATTTCTCTGACCTTACTAGTTCCTTTAGCTACCTTGTCCTTAGGAGGGACTGAATGGATTGTGATTTTCTTCCCATTGAAACTAAAGACACAGGTGTTGGATTTTCCTAAGAGGGTGGCATCATGATCATACAACCAAGGTCTTCCAAGAATTATACTGCTCACCTCCATGGGCAAGACATCACACCAAATCTTCTCTTGATAGGATTGCATTTGGATTTGGACCTGACATCTAGACTGGATGGGTATAGAGGTAGAGTCTACCCAAGAAACCTTATAGGGGTTGGGGTGGGGGACTGGGGTTAAGCCTAACATTTTGACAGTGCTAGTAGAAATGGCATTCACACAGCTCCCACTATCTATGATGATTTTACAAACCTTATCTCCTAGTTTAAGGAAAGTCTGTAGGATGTTAGTCCTACGCCAATCTTCCTGAACTTTAGTCTGGGACAGGATGCATCTCACAACCCCTAAGTGGTCAGATTCAGTGGATTCTCCCTCTCCTTCATACTCATCAACCAAATTCATTCCGGCCTCATAAACTTCTTCTTCAAACTCCTCGTTAGGCTCAGAATTCTCTTCTCCTCCCTCTTCTATATATAGGGATCTACGAGGGCACTGGCTAGAAACATGACCTACCTTATGACACTTAAAACAAGCTATGGCTGTGCACTGAGTGGAGATATGACTGGGCTTCTGGCACTTAAAACAGACGATACTAGGGATTCTCTGGGTGTCAGGTGCCTTACCTTTGTCCATGGGCCTAGGGGTGGGGATACCCTGATTAGGCTTGCTAGGGGTAACCTGGCTAGGTCCATTTCTTGGGATTGGGGCACTAACCCTAGATGGCATGGGTCCTCTCTGAAACTTCTCAGTGTTCAGTGCAATCTGATAGGCTTGGTCTAGGTCAGTAACCTCTCTCAGAAACAACTCTCTCTTAATATCTTCCCTAAGTCCAGCCCTAAATCTAGACAAAGTGACCTCATGGGCTTCACTCACATCACATCTCATCAGGTATTCATCAAAGGTGGTTATGTAGTCTGAAACAGATCGGTTCCCTTGTTTCAAAGTCTGCCATTGGTCTAACAGATTTTGCTGGTATGAATTGGGTAGGTACTTGTCTCTAAGTTTCTCTTTCATACCCTGCCAAGTGGTTATGGGCTCTACATTTTGTCTTCTAGTGGTCAGCTCAATGTTCCCCCAGTATAACCTAGCTTGACGTATTAATTTCATCTTGGCAAACTTGAATTTCCTCTCCTCAGACATGGCATACCACTCAAAGTACTGGTCCATCTCACCCTCCCAATCAGAATACACCTTAGGATTTAGGCTACCATCAAAAGTGGGTGCATCTAACTTGATGTTTCGAATGAACCTATCATCTCTATCCTCAGGTTCTGGGTCAGGCCTCCTATGATTAGGTTCAGGATCTCGGTATAAAGGTCTTCTAGGCTCTTGGTGTGGGTGAGGTTGAGGTACATTAAAATCTGGGTCAGGAGTCCAATTCCGATGCCTAGGTTCCTCTAGCACTTGGACTCGATCCCTAAGCTGGGCAAAATCCTCATGGACTTGTTCTTTAAATTGGGCAACAGTGGTAGTCACATCCTGACTCAGTTTGTTCATACTCTCAGTAAGAGCTCTAACCATGGCTTCTAAATCAGGTTGGGTTTGACCAGGTTGGTAGGGCACTCCATTCCGGGTAGACATGATGCAAGCAAACACACAAAATGAGACTCAACTAAACGACTACGGGCTAACTAGACCTAGAGCCCAAACTAGATGCCCAATCAGAGTGGCAAGCTAGCCTGTAGTAACTCAGGACTCAGCCAGGTAGGTGTAAGGGGAGTGTTAGGTCCCTGAATGCCAATCCTAGACACCAATCAGAGATTGGCCAGGTAGGCGGACCAGCACACAAGCCCTTCGGGATGGAATCCCTGAACCACCATTCTAGACACTGAGTACAAAGCACACACAGAGTAACCAGACAAACTGACTCAACACTAGTCTTGACCCGACTTGTTGATGTCCCTAGCCCACTAGGGCAAATTAGGTCTAATCAATTTTAGATTAAAGGCTTAGGTTCGAATGAAGGGGTGGTGGTTTTGGGCTAAGGAGAGGTTATCAACTCCTCCCCTTATCTTAGATGCTCAAATGCCCTTAAGGTGAATTAAGAGATGAACACTCAAAAATAATTGGATTGCAGAACACAAAAATAGAGTTGCAGTAATTTAATTCTCAGAAATTGCACGGAAACCAATAAATTATGAGAAAATTATGCAAATTAGTTTCAATTATACTGGTTTCAGAAAAACAAAAATCACTAAATTTGGAGTTATCTGAAGTAAGAAATAATTCCTGCAACAAGATAATTACGGGCTGAAAATAGAGCACTTCCCCGTTTACAATTTCTGCTACGAAGTTGTAACCCAACGGATCCCCTACACGCCCTAGGAACACCCCGTGGAATGGGAAGAGGAGGTTTGCACCTCGCTTTGTTCCTAGGACCGGACGTCCTGGGGAGTCTACTTCGAGCAGACAAAGTAAAAAGAGAGGGACTCAAACAAGCAATCAAACAGAAACCCTACACAGGGCTCTGATACCAAAAATGATGCAGAACAAAGAACAAAGAAACGTATGCGGAAGTAAATTTAGGATTAATTTCTTTTTCTTTTATATTTCAGAAATTGGCTTTGACTCAAAGTAAAGCTAAACTAAGTTGAAGGAAACTAGGTAAGGATTGAAAGCACAGTTTAGAAGAAACTAAATTATCAGAGTAGTTCAGAAGTAACGGATCGCTGGGGGGTTGAGAAACTCCCAGACCTAAGGTTTCGCTCTGAACTTTCAATAGAACAGAAATAGAGAGGAGAGATGGTTTACTAACCAGACAGTGATCTTCTCAGGATTTTGGTGGAAGAACTCTCTCGAGCAGATTGTGGGATCCTCGGAGTCGGCTATCTTCGCAATGGATCCTCCAATACTGGTCTTGTGGTTTGGTCGGCTTCTCCTGGACTCAAGATCTGGGAAAGAAGAGGAACAAGTGATGGATTTCAGATACTCAAGAAAAGATTTACCAGGTTGAAGAACTTGAAAGCTGAAGTTGCTGAAATCAGGATTCTCCTGGAGGCCGATCTGACTTCCTCTTAGAATTGCTGTAGATCTGAAGTATCTGGACTGGAGCTGGATGCTGGTGGCCAGCCTGGACTTGGAGAGGATGGTCGTGAGAAGTGGAATAGACTAGGGCTTGGTGGAAAGAGAAGGGTGATGGCGGCTAGGGTTTGGGAGTGGAGTGGCTAACCTAGGGTTTGGGTTTTGGAGATCTCACACCTTCTCAAGGTTCCAGGGGAACCCGGATTTACTCCCTCACGGAGCTCAACACCTGGATGCAAGTGCGGAAGAGAGAAAACACAAAGTTTGCTAAAAAATAATTGGCTTCATTCATCTGATTGATTTAAACTTACAAGAGGGGTTTAATTTATAAGGCTTTACAAGGGAGTAGGGTTTTACATCTTCCCATGTGGGACTAAAGGAGGGGATCTACAAATCAGGATAAATCATACACATATGGTCGGCCAAGGTACCAAAAAAATTTGATTTGGGTTATAAAAGGCAGGTAGATGGCGCCTCCTTGTTTGGATCTTCAAGAGAATTTTTTTCCTTCCATGGATCAACTCTTTTGGACTCCTCCTTTTCTTCCTCCCTAAGTCAAGGTCCTTCCCATCTTTGTTTTGGATTTTTTTTGGCAGGTAGTGGGCGCCTCCTTGAAGTTCTCTCCAAGAGAATTTCTTCCCATCTTTACTTTGGTTCTCTTGGGAAAGTCTTGGCCGGCCCCTTGATTTGTGGACTCTTGGTGGATTTCTCCTCATCTGGCGCATGAGAGAAGGAAGCTGCTATCTGTGGAGTGGGGACCAAAGGCTGCTGGATGTAGATATGGAACCCCTTGGACTCAAGCGTATGGCTGGGAGTGTGGCTGGGAGTGTGGTGTCCACTTGCTTGGTCTTGGGAGAAAATGTAACACCCCAGGTTGAAACCCTAGTCCACTACTGAGTCAACATGACTCAACAAAATAAAATGCAGGTAATGTAGACTCAAGCTAAATTGAGTTGATCTAGTCAACTCTTATTACAAACCAAAAACCCTAATTTTTTTCGGGCAAGGTTAATCAGAGATCCAGATGGAGCTCTGAAGTCTTCTTCTGAGTCTGGTACCCGCACCAGAGAAGTCAGGACTTCTTCCTTTTGGGAGGTGTTTCGGATTGGTCAATTGGCTAGTCTAAGTGCCCCTATTCCATTAGATTCTACGAGCACTATCTCATCAATAACTTTGGTGAAGATTCTTCGACTCTAGGAACAATACTACTTTCCAAGTTAATTTCAAGTCTTTGCTCCTAGGTTTGAGGATCGACTAACACCAAGTCCTCCTAGTTAGATTGCCCTCTAAAAGGAGTTCTTTCATGTAGGTCTTTACCTTCCCTTCCTGATGGGGACATTAAAACCTATCAGGGTTTTTTCTTTTTCTTCCTCCCAGATTTTATTTTATTTTATTTTTTTTATTTTTTTGTTCCATCTATTCCACCTATCTTCACTATTTCAACTTTATTCCCTACTTATCCCTGACTTATCCCTCTGTTATTCCTATCATCTTCTTCTTCCATTCATCGCCCAGATCTTCCATCCCTTCATCCTCTGCCTCGTTGCTAATCACAAGGCCACCGTCTTCGCCACCGACAACAATCGGCGGGCCCTTACTGTTGACTCCCCCTCGTCTGACAACACTGCCATTGCCCCTACTTTACAACCGCTCCCTCCCATCCGGAAGACCCATGGTCGAGCCGACCATGCTGCCCGGCCACCTCCCGCCACCACGACTTCTGCCGCCATCTCCACAATCGCTGGATCCCAGTTGTTCAGGCCAAGATCCGGGAGATCTTCATGCTGGCTCCAGCCTGTCTGTGCCCCACCATCGGATCTTCCCCTGGCCCCTGCAGCCGCCGGCCATTCTCTGCCCAAACCCAAGCCGGATCCAAACCCCATCGTCCATCACTGCTCGAGCCATCCATCGGACTCACCCAATCACTGCCGCCAGCCGTCGAGCCCAGCCATGCTGACCTTCTTCCAGTCAAGACCACCCTGTTGCACTGTTTCTTCCTCCTCAGGATTGGGAAGAAGACTGTCCTTGATCCACCCATGCCATCGTCCACCTCTCACCATGACGACCTCCATCGCCATCTCCACAGCCACTGGATCTCATGAAATCCATGGTCCCTGGCTCCAGATCCATGAGCACCGCCCGCGGGATGTAATGGCCATCGTTGGCCCTGTTGTAATAGACGTTGATCCGCTCGAGCTGGAGGTCACAATTACCGAAATAATTCTCGGTATGGTCAATCTTGTGCTCATCGCAGATCACCTCCCAGGACTTGGCCCCGATCTGGTTTCCACATTGGCCACCTTGGATGTGGAGGATCTCCCTCATCTTCATCGGATCTGGCCTAGCCCCCCTCTTCCCCATCCACCGATCTCTCCATTCGATGGTCATAGGAGGACTTGCATAGATCCAAATTTAGAAATAGCTTTGCATGGATCTCAAAGCTACACGGGTTTAGGATTCCAAACAAAATAAAATTCCATGTATATATCCTTTCGTGGATCCTAAATTTTGTAAGCCTATATAAAGGTATCCCCTCTTGTATTTGAAAGGTGGTGAATAATGAAATAAGTTTTAGAAGAGTGATTCTTCATTCGCCCCCGCATGGGGAGGGTGAAAGGCCCAATATTGTTGCCTTCGTTCTTTAAGAAAGTCGACCTTCGTGAGGGAGTGATTGTGAGGCCCATCTTGCCTTCGTCTTCGGGCATCGAGGGGTGTGAGACCCTATGCCTTTGCTTTCAAGCATTGAGGGGTGTGAGGCCCTAGTTTGCCTTTGTTCTTCGGAACATTGAGGGGTGTGAGACCCTAGTTTGCCTTTGTCCTTCGGGACATTGAGGAGTGTGAGACCCTAGTTATCCCCTTCTAAGAAGATGTCTCCTAAGACACTTGAAGAAAGAAATAGAATGAATTCGGTACCTTATGCTTCGGCAGTAGGGTCTATTATGTATGCTATGTTATGTACTAGGCCTGATGTGGCATATGCCTTAGGTATAGCCAGCAGGTTTCAGGCTGATCCAGGAGAGGATCATTGGAAGGCTGTGAAAAATATTCTTAAGTACTTAAGAAGAACTAAGGATATTTTTCTAATATACGGAGGATCTGATCTTAAACTAGAAGCTTATTCAGATTCTAGTTTTCAATCAGATCCAGATGACAGCAAATCTATATCTGGGTATGTTTTTACCCTTAATGGAGGAGCTGTAAGCTGGAAAAGTTCTAAACAGCAAACTGTAGCTGACTCAACAACTGAGGCAGAGTACATTGCTGTTAGTGAAGCTGCCAAGGAAGCTGTCTGGATGAAGAAGTTCATATCAGAGTTGGGCGTAGTTCCTGAGATTGAAGGTCCAGTATCACTTTACTGTGATAATACGGGGGCTGTTGCTCAAGCAAAGGAACCAAGAGCTCATCACAAATCAAAGCACATTCTGAGGCGCTTCCATCTCGTTCGAGAGATTGTCGAAAGACAAGAAGTCTGCATTAAAAGGGTAGAAACGAAGAACAACGTAGCAGACCCGTTCACTAAGGCTCTATCATAGCGAGAGTTTGATCGCCACCTTGATTGTATGGGGTTAAGATTTAAAGGCGATTGGCTTTAGTGCAAGTGGGAGATTGAAAGATTGTGCCCTGAAAGCCAATTGAAATATTGTAATTTTGATCCCAAAATCAATGAATTGACATTTTATAAAGGCATTAGTTTCATCATTTGCTGTGTCTTTTTGATTTTATGATGAACCCCATAGATTAGGGCTATGGTTCTGGGGTTATGATGAGATCATACCAGTGAGACCTAAAGCCTTAAAACCCTAATCTAAAATATTCCTGGTCGATGGGACATTGAGTTGGGGATCAATGTTTCCGGCAAGACCAACACATCCTATATATGTTTTGTAATAAGGGTGACTGATCTCACAGTCACTTGTGTTTGACACTAATACTAGGATGTGAGTGTTCATTAGAGAATGAGTTCACTGAATTGATCCAGATAGAGAATATCTAATGGAACCTTATCTGTTTGTCAATAGATAATTCTCATAGTGGGAGTAGTGCATGTGGTCCTTTGACCTGAGACTACCATAGTACCTTATATATATGAATCCATACTTTGGTTCGCAATCAATCATGACACTGAGTCATGCACGAGGTGATACTGGTTATGGTGGATTGTATATGGAGGTTGTGAGTAGGTCAACAAGAAATTGATCAGCCCTAGTAAGAGGGAATAGCATCCAGTAAATTTCAAATGATGGATTCAGGAAACCTTTGATCAAAGTATGAACATTAGAGTTATTTTCTAATGGTTCATTACTGAATCATCATTATAAAGATTGAGCTAGAGATGAATATAAAAATTGGATTTGACAAGTATCCATATTCATAATCATATTCGGGATGCAAGTTGATCAAAGGACTGAATTGCCCGGTAACTCACCACTGAAGGGTATTTTGGTAATTCTACCAAAATTCGACATCTTCCGGGTAGACATGATACGTTGCTAGACGTCAATCTTGTCTTGTAAGTATATGATTGAGTCATGGTAATTCAAATCAGTCAATTTGAATTAGATTCTAATTGACCGAGTCGAGCTAGTTTGAGTTGACCTAAATCGGCTTAGTTGAGATCTAACCGAATTAAGTCAAATAGCACTCAGACCTACTGCTGGCTAGGTGTGGAACCCAATGGGTCACACACAAAAGAAAATTGATGAAGGATTTAATTTGGAATTAAATCATGTTTGCAGGATAAACACACTAGCATGTGTTGCAGACCAAATTTCTATTCGAATCAGATTCGAATTTGGTTCCGAATTGGGCTTAATTGGGTTCTAATTGAACCAGATTAAGGTCCAATTTATTTTTTAGGACATTGGGCTAACCCATGGCTGAACCTAAGTGAATTTAGTTCACTGAGACCCTCTCTCCAAGCCGCCCCCTCCCTTTTCTCACCCGCGCGTGCCAAGAAAGAGAGTCCACGCGCGTGGACTTCTCTTAAAACGCGTGAGAAAGAAAATGTCGGAGAAAAATCTGAAAAGGGGCAATTCAGATCCTTGTCTGGCACCCTTGGATCTGGATCTGATGGCCAGAAAAAATTAAGAAAAAGATCCGTCGCTTTTCGGTCGCAAATCCGTCTCCAAAAGTCGCGATTCTTCCTGAAGTTTTTCCGAGAGTCCTCCTCGTCGGAAAAACGAAAATCAAATCGGAGAATCATGATTTTTGGTTGAGGGGATGCGTGAGGAATGAGGGATCGTGATCCCTGGGGTTTCAGAGGGTTGCGTTGTTTCGAGATGACACCCCTCTTAGATCTATAAATAGGGTTGGGGTTCTCGGGGGTTTTCACGTAACATAATTCAGAGATCCAATTCCCTTTCTTCCTCTCCAGAATACTCATTCCTCTTGTTCTTGTTGGGTATTGTTTCCCTTACAGAGGTTTCCTCTGTCAAAACTCTGACCCTAAACAAGAATAAGAAGAAGGTCTTGAACGGTAAAGGAAAGAAAAGGGAAAGGATCTATTCTTCTTTTCCTTCTTGAATTAAGACTTTGACTGTCTTAATTTTTCTTCCAATTCAATTCAAGAAAAGGGATTCAAGAAAGGGAATTCTTGAAGAAAATTCAAGAAGAGGAAAGAAGGAAGAAAAGAAATTTTCAAGAAAGAAAATTTCAGCCTAAAGGTCCAAGAATTGAATTCTTGAAAAAGAATTCAAGAAGAGGAGCCAAGAACTAGAAATTATTGTCTTCATTATTTTTCTGTGTGGATCACCATTGGAGGGTGAACATTTGGGCACCTGGTGGAGATTCAGAGTTTGGATTTTGTGATACAGGTATCTTAATTTGAGATTAAATCTTATATAAACATCTTATATGTTTTAATTCTTTTAAGGAGATTTTGGGTTGAAGGTTTGGTGAAGATTTCATAAAGATAAAAATTTTTGAAATCTATGATTCCGCCTTGCCACCGAACCCTACACCTCTTACCCTGATAATTAAAGGAACAAGAATTTGATCTTCCAAATAGGGTAACATCATGGTCATATAACCAGGGTCTTCCCAAAATTATGCTACTGACTCCCATTGGTAACACATCACACCAAACTTTCTCTTGGAATAACTGGAAATGGATTGTGACCTGACAAATCGACTTAATGAGAATTGAGGTTGCATCAATCCATGAAACCTTATAGGGGTTGGGATGGGGTGCTATAGGTAAACCTAGACTTTTGACTGTATTGGTAGAAATTGCATTGATACATCTCCCACTATCTACAATGATCTTACACACTTTGTCCCCTAATTTGATAAAGGTTTGCCGGATGTTGGTCCTATGCCAGTCCTCGTTCTTCCTGGACTGAGCTAGAATACACCTACCAACTCCTACAAGGTCAGGTGACTCTATTTCCTCCTCATTACCTTCATACTCTTCTGCTAAGTCAAGCTCAGCTTCATATAGTTCCTCTCCACACTCTTTAGTTGCTTCAGGTTCCTCTTCTTCTCCCATCTCACCTATGTGTAGGTTTTGTATAGGGCACTTGTTAGCAAAATGGCTAACCTGATGACACCTATAACACTCTACATTTTGACTTTCTTCTCCACGTACTATAAGTGCTCTTCCTCTGTCATTCATAGGACCCATTGATGCCTTTCCTCGATCATCCTCTCGACCAATTGGTGCCTTTCCTCGATCATCCACTCGACCTACTGGTGTGGGTTGACTAGGCCGACTAACCTATTGAGTTCAGGTGGATAGATAGGTTGTCTTCTTTGAAATCGTTCACAGTCTCTAGAAACCTGGTAAGCATGTTCCAAATCATGTACTTCCCTTAGAAATAGTTCCCTTCTAATATCCTCATTCAAGCCTTTTCTAAACCTAGATAGTGTCACAGATTCTAACTCGACTACACCACATCGCATAACAAACTCATCGAACTTGGCAATGTACTCGGTCACAGTCTTACTACCTTGGGTCAAGTCCTGCCATTGATCCAATAGCCTTTGTTGATATGTTAATGGCACATACTTCTCTCTCAACTTGTCCTTCATATCCCTCCATGTAACTATGGGCATATGTCCTCTCTGAAGGGTCAATCTCTCAATATTACCCCAATACAATCGTGCTTGTCGGACTAACTTGAACTTTGCAAATTTCACCTTTCGCTCCTCCGACATTTCATACCATTCGAAATATTGATCCATGTCGCTCTCCCAATCTGTATAGACCTTAGGATCTAAGTTCCCATCGAACGTGGGTGCATCAAATTTGATACTCCTAAAGGCTCTATCTTCTTCAGTTTCATCCTGAGTTGGGCATCTAGGATTTGGATTAAGAATAGGATCAAGATGTTGGGCTCTAGGAATATGAACTGGAGTGGGTCTAGGAGGCGTAATGTCTGGCGGAGACACATGAGATTCCTCAAGGTTTCCTATTCTATGGTCAATTTGGTCTAGCCTATTATTCAACTACCTAAACTGTTCAGTCAAAGTATGCCTAAACTGTTCAGTCAAAGTACGCATCAGGCTTTCTGGACTGAAATCCATAGATATAGATGCACTGGCTTGAGTCTGTTGATCTTGGTATGGGGTTCCTGCCCTAGTAGACATGCAGTGCAAACAATACAAATCAACCTAAGTCTAGGGTTCCTAGACCTAAGGGCCAATATAGTGCTTAGTCAAGGTAATAACCAAGACTGTAATAACTCCTCGATTGGCCAAGTAAGAGGTGGGGTGGTGGGAGGCTCCCCTCACTTTCGTGAGGTCGTAATTAAAGAACCACCAGCCTGCTTAGGGCGTTTGCCTCTAGATCTCTAGCCTTAGATACCAAATCTCAGAAGCACACATAGAAGTGACTACTACAATGGGTTAACACGATATAAAACCCGACCTGTTACTGTCCCTAGCTTTAAGCGCTACTCAATTTTAATTAAGGCTTAGAACTATGCAAATGGGGTTGGTTGTTTTGGGCTAAGAAAAGTATCTCAATTTTTTCCTTATGTTATATTGCTTGTTCTTAGAATTGGTTTAAAATATGAATGCACAATCAATTCTAGTTACCAGGATAAGATAAGATAACACTGGCAACTCAAAATTTAAACTTTAAATTTTAAATTTTAAATTTAGACTTCAGACTCGAATTTTAAATTTTAATTTTTTAAAAAAATTTTAAATTTTAAATTGCAAAAATTAAACTTTTATGAAATTTAAACTATATGAAATTCTGAAATAGAAATATTTTTGGGCAGTAATTAGCCTTTCAAAAATTCTACAGACCGAATTAAATATTAAAAGAATATCAAAAAATAAAATCAAATGTATTGAATCCAACGCAACAAAAATAAAAATTTTCTGGTTTTCCTACTTACAGAAATAATTAAAAGAACAGACCATATATTGAAATAAACGGGATGCAAAAAATTAACCCTAAAGATGCATTTCTCTTCGTTTTCTTCTTCAGGGGTCAATTCACAGCGGCACTCCTACATGCCATAAGAAATCTCCTTTGAATAGGATGTGAGGTCTTGCAGCCCTACTTTTTTCTATGACCGGACGGCCATGGTGAAGCACCCGATCAGAGTACTTAAAGAGAATTCAACTAGCATGAAATGCTAATCTAACCTAATGCTCTGATACCAATAAGATGATGCGGGACAGTTACGATGCGGTGTATGATGATTCAATTTTAGCCTAGATGATTTAGAGAGCAATGATCATAGTAAAGCAACTAAAATAATAGATTGAAGAGAGTAAAGAAGGCAATTAACCACTTATCCGCAATCTACTCCGCAAGTTTTGAAGAATAAGGACCGTCGACAGCTAGGAAACCATCTAAGATCAGGCTATTCCATGCTTCGATTACCAAATCTAATGAGAAAAGGATTGGTTACTTACCCCAATGAAGATTCTCTTCGACTCGAGATGGATTTGCTGCTTGGTCGCTCAGATCTCGCAGTAGGATGAAGATCGGGACTCCAGATTTTAGATCTACCGTCAGTTCTCGGTTTGGAAGCAATGGATCCATCCTCCAAAGTCCTTGAACACCTAGGATCTGCAGAGAATGCAGAAAATATGATTTTAAGAACAAAGTAAGCAGGCTCCAAAATGAAAAAAAAGAAATGTTGGATGTGTAGGTCTTGTAGCAGATCGGTAGCAGCTTGATGAATCCGGCAGAACCTCTACTCAAGGACCTCACCGCCTTGTGCTCTCAAGGACCTCCCCGCCTTGAGCTCTAAAGGACCTCCCCACCCTTAGAGAAAATCACTAAGCCTACCCAGCTTTGTGGAAGAAGAAAGACAGCATTTCATTTCATAAATCAATAATTATTTTACAAGGGGTATGGGGTCCTATTTATAGGGTTATTCACACATGAAGATATCATAGGACTCCTTTAAATTCAAAGTACATTTAAATTTAAACTCAAACACTCCTTGTCATCTTCCTTGAAATTTGAATTGGCTTGGCTTGGCGACAACTTGAATGGCTTTCTTTGAATTAGGCGACAAAAGAGAGGGAGAGAGGAGAAGTCCTTCTCTCTTACTCCTCTTAAAAAGTGGCGATGAGATTTTTTTCCTTCTCCCTTCTTAGCGTGAATCTGATTTTTGATTTCTTGATCGGTAACAAGGGATAAGAAATAGCTTCAAAAGTTTGAATCCTTCATTTGAGTTTAAATTTGGATGATGATACTTCTCCCTTTGAATTTAAAAATAGATAGATGATATCTCCATTGAATTTGGATGATCCTCCATTTATCTTGGACTCTTCCTCTCATTTAAATTTGAATGAATGGGCGTCATCTTGGAGTGGGCAACAAGAGAAAATGAGGGGGTGCCAGGTAAGAAGCAGAGTCTTTCTGCTTTACTCCTCTCAATTGGCCTCCTTGAAATGGGCGATGAAAATGGATGGACGCCTCTCTTGGATAAGAATGAATTTAAAGTTGTCCAAATATCCAGTTGTCCAGTTGTCCCAATGTCAAGATGTTCCAATGTCAGAATGTCTTGTGAAAAATTTGGACAACCCTTTTTGGCTTAGAACTGATCCACCAAGGTGATGATGACTTGGGTCTTGGATAATTATGACTCCCCTTGACTTATTCAAGCACTAATTACAGGACTCAAATTGGATAATTCACCAAACAAAGCAAATTAATGCTATTTACAAGACTCTTAAACCAATTGATGGACTCAATGGACTCAATTGGTAACTCAACAACCCTAGTTGACCAAATTACACTCAATTTGATCAAATTACAACTCAATTTGACCTAATTACAAATTCAAAACAATTGGAACTCGAGTGTTCTTAGTGAAGAACACATGGACTTACTCATTGGTGATCCAAATTGAATTGGAAAATGTTTGCTTCCTCTTCCTGGCTCTTGTGTCCTCACCACAAGGTAAGCCTTAGCCCTCCTACCTCTCTCTTTCCTTTCCACCTGTGGCTGTTTGCACCACCGCCGATCACTGGTTTGGCCAAAAAAATCTTATCAAAGGTAGTCCCTATTTTTTCCTTATTTTTAAAGTTTTTTTCATGTTTCTTATCATTTAGTCATCATGGCTAGTTGTCCATGGTCACCAACCCTCGATTAGGCCCTCTTGTATAATTCTTATAGGACCTGATCCTGATTTCTTCCTTTGAAAGTGATGAGGACTCTTTCTTCCTCTCTATATTATTTTCTCTCTCTTCATCCACTTGAAAATATTTTCTGATTTTTTTAGTAATGCATCACTATGTGCAACAGAAAAAAATAAAACATATGAAAATATTCTGAGATCTAATCTCTGGAGTTTCTGATTGAACAAAACACATCCAAGATCATGCTTGTAATAGAATAGGAACAAAATTGATTTTTATGATAAAAAGAAAAATTAAAAAATCATATCTTCTTGCATACCTTTCACCAATTGATGATCTTCAATATCTTGGTTCTTCTTGAAGCTATGAAAGTACACCTCTATAGGTATCCACATAGAGTTGTAGACTAATCTTGAGATCTGGCTTCACCGAGATGCTAGCTCCCTTGTAGAAGACCTCTTGAAGGTTGAATTCCTCAAAGGCTAAACGTCCAACTTCCTTAAACATTTGAAGGGAATTAAGGATGGTTTCATGCATGTATTTCAAAACATTTTTCAAAATATAACATAGTAGAAGACTAAAGATTAATCTAATTAACCTTTCATATATTTGATCTAATCAAATAAATCATCTAAAGTAAGATCATGACATGATATATAGCATATATATAAACTAAAATAAGTAAATAGCTAGCAGCATTAATCACATCTATGTTGTAGAATCGACATTGCAGATCATATCTATGATGTCAATGAGTTCAGAACTCATCATCTTTGCATGGGTCGATGATCACCGCTATGAATACTGTGGTATCAAGTTCTTCCTAGCTACACATATATATGGCCTCTATGGATGATTCACACGGAACCCTGTTCTAACCAGTCTCCTTGGAGTGCTAGCTCCTCATCGAGACCTTCATGGCAGATCAAATCTTCTTCTTCAAATCATTAGGATGCTCTAGAAGATGAAGAATAGTACCTGGGAGGAGATGATAAGGTGGACGAAATGGAAGATAAGGCAGGAAACTCTTTCCCTTTCTATCTTCCTAAATCCTAAGAGAAGAACTAGGGAGCTCACATCCAAAACCTTTTCTCTTAAGCCCTACTCTTTTTTTCCTTAGCTAAAAAAAATATTTTTAGCATTCACCACCACCTTCTCCATGCCCATTAGCAAGCCTTTTAAAAATAGGTTCCCAAGTGGTTAGGAGAGGTTACGGAGTTGGAGTGTGGTTAGGATAAGATTAGGTAGTTTTGATTCAAAATAAAAACCATCTCATTTGAATGCAAAATTGAATTTAAATTCAAATCTCCATTTGAATTCAAAATTCAAATTTAAATCCAAATTCAAAATTTGAATTTGCAAGAAATGGGTGGATGGGTATGGTCCAATCTAATTAGACCCAACTTGAGCTCAAACCAAATCTCATTTGATTAGACTCAAAGAGATAAGTGAACCTAATCAAATTAGGAACCCAATCTCATTACTAAATTTTAATCTAATTAGGAATTAATTGAGCTTAAGTCTTGATCCAATCAGAAATCAAACCTCTTTACTAATTAGGCTATCTCATAACCTGATTGGGTTAACCCAACTTATTCCAATTTAATTAAACTTGATCCAACCCTCATTGCTTAATCAAATTGAGCTGATCAACAATCAAATTACTAATTAATCTTTTCAAAATTTACCAACTTTTAGTGAATCAATTGATGAGTTGACTCAGATAATACTGATGAGTCGAATCATAGATGAGTTAACTCAACATTAATTATCAATCATATTGATAATTAGACTCTAAAATAATTTATAATCATTGATCAGCCAATAGACCAGGCAGGAACTTCTATTGTGTGTAATCCCATAGGTTTAAATACTAAGCTAGTAGCATAAAAATAATTCATGTACCAATCAAAGTGACCATCTAGCAATAATACCCGATATCTAGATAGGTCAAATCGTTGCAAAGTAACATTCAGGATTTGATATATGGTTACGATATAATTAATCCCTTTGACCCTTAATATTCAAGATGACTTCAGGGTTAAACTACCAACCATTAAATAATTTATTTACATAGTGTCTCAACCTTACAAATCATGTAACTCCTTACAAGGATTATCTTGACCAAGGTCTTGCTAAATTGAAACATAGCAAGGCATTATCTCCAAACTCTTTGAATTGGTCAATCCCATCTTGACTCATACACTGACTTCACAAGTACTTGGCTATACCTAAAAACCTTTCATCACTAGATTAGAGATCCAAGTAGTCCAGTACCAAAGTATAATGAGTTACTTTAGTCACTATGATAATCTCAGGTCTGAGGGATACTTTTATCGATGTCTTTCATGAGCAACTCTTAATAGCAGAGTACTCCACAGGTGGGTCACTTTAGTGAAAAGTATTATATTTTATCTGTATGCCATACCAGTGTCTCCATATTCCTTATTTAAGAGAATAACTAATATATATGACACACAACAACCTACACACAATAAATGTTATCGTCCTATAACAACATATCATTTGGTTATAAATAATTTTAAGAACTACAGATAAATCCTTCCTTATTGTATTAAAAGTAGTTCACAAAAGAGTTTATTATAAAAAGATACAATATGATAAACTTGCCAAATAACATTTATTAATGAATAATTCATATATAGTTATAAATAGCATAACTATCTACAGGTTAGATGATTAGCTTAGGATACATCTTTCAATAACTCCCATTTAGACTAAAGCCAATCAGAATAGTATCTAATACTCATCTTCCATTAGAGATCATCAAACTCTTTAATTCCAAGGGCTTTAGTAAATGGGTTGGCCAAGTTCTCTTTTTTGTTAATTTTTTGAAGCTTGATGTCACCTCATTTTATGTCTCTCACATAAGATAAAAATGATACAGAATGTGCTTGGTTGGTTGATAGAACTTCGGTTCTTTTACTTGAGTCATGGTTCCAGTGCTATCACAATAAGGAGAATTGGACCATCAATGGAGGGTGCCACTCCAAGCTCGTCGATGAACTTTCGCAATCAAACAACTTCCTTTATAGTATCAGATACCGCAATATACTCTGCCTCATAAACTGAATTTGGTGCGGGCACCAGAATCAGAAGAAGACTTCAGGATTCCATCTGGATCTCTGAATGACCTTGCCCGAAGATTAGGGTTTGTAATAAGGGTTGACTTGGTCAACTTAATTTTAATCTTAAGTCTGTATTTCCCTGTAATTTAAATTTGTTGAGTCATGTTGACTCAGTACAAGTCCTAGTAGTGGTCTAGGTCTTCTCCAGGTTGGTGCCATTTTTTTTTCCAGCCAAGTCAAGGCCCAAGCAAGTGGGCGCCACACTCCCAGCCACACACCAGAGCCCATGAGGCGCCACATCCCTTGCCCAGTGTGCCTTGGTCCCCACACCACAAGAAAGCAGGTCCCTTCTTTCATGCGCCACTTAAGGAGAGATCAATCTAGGATCCTCAATCCAAGGGGGCGCCCAAAACAATTTCCATAAGAGCCAAGCTATGAAAAGAAAGGAGCAACACTTGGGGAGAAAGACTAGGAGGCACCCAAATACTTCCAAATAAAACCAAGCATAGAAGGAAAATGCTTGTCTTGAAGAGCAAGGCTAGGAAGTGCCATCTTCTTGCCATTTGAAGCCACCAATCAACATTTAAGGAAGCTTTTGGCCGGCCATTATGAGGAGGATTTGATTCTACACGCCTAATTGAGAGTCCATCCCATTAGTCCCACATGGGAAGATGTAAAAACATGATTTCTTGTAAAGGTCTATAAAATAGACCCCTCTTGTAAGTTTTCAAAACAATGATGAATGAAATCAATTTCTTTGTGAGCAACTTTGTGTTTCTCTCTTCTGCACTTGTATTCGAGTGTTGAGCTCCGTGAGGGAGTAAATCCGGGTTCCCTAGGAACCTTGAGGAGGTGTGAGATCTCCAACCCCAAAACCCTAGCTTAGTCCACCCATCTCTACTCCACCACCACCAAACCCTAGCCTCTACACCATCTCCAAGGTCCCTCTTCCAAAGGGTGGCCGACCACCAGGACCCCAGTCCAGCCATCTTCAAGTCAGCTACCACTGCTTCAGAGGCCACCAGCATCCAGGTTCAGATCATCTGTTTCAACTACAGAGCAAGTTCAAAGAAGAGTCAGATCAGTATCAAGATCTCCGGAACTTCTACATCCAACAATCTTCATTAAGTCCTCAGGTCAGTTTCTTTCTTTGAGTTTCTGGTTCTTCTTTTGTTCTTCTTCTTCCAGATCCTGAGTTCGAGAAGAAGGCCAACCTTGCCATAGGACTACAATCCGAGGATCCATTGCGAAGATACCCCGTCTCCAAGGATCCTACAATCTGCTCGAGAGTGTCCTTCAATTGAAGCAATGAAAGATATCACAGTCAGGTATAAAACCTTCTCTTCTCTCTTCGTCTGTTTCTTGAAAGAGGAGTAAACCCTAGGTCTGGGGGTTTCTCAATCCCCAGTGATCCTACTTCTGAGTTACTCTGATAACCCACTCCTTTTAATTGTGCTTTCTGTCATTTCTTAGTTTCTTTCAACATTAGTTTATCTTTCCTTTGAGTCAAAGCCGACTTCTAAAAATATATATAAAAAAAAAATACATTAATTTTAATTTGCTTTCGCATTCCACATTTTTGTTCTGCATCAGAATTGGCTACAACATATTACTTGAAAGCTTTTCTTGTAGACTGCTCCATTATTTATGATAAAAATAAAATCTAGCACACTCTTGTTATCATCTCTATCTAACTAAAAACTAAAATATATGTATCCTATAAGTTTTAAGTCAAGTTTTCCATAAATGAGTCATTAGTCCTTCATATTTCTCAAATACTTAAGGATTGTTTTTTTAATTTTTTATTGGTTCTTGCCTATATTAGACTAGTATCTACTCACTATCCCTAGTGAAAAGGCCACATCTGATCTCGTACATATCATGACGCACATAATAGACCCCACTGCAGAGGCATATGGGATTCTACTTATACACTCTCTCTTCAGGAGTTATCGCATAATCCTTAGGGAAAAATTCTTTGGCCTATTGGTAGATAGCCTTTCTTAAAATTTTTCATACTAGACCATTACAGTATAGTATTAATGTACATAGACTGGGACAATCTTAATAATCTTTTAGATCTATCTTTATAGATTTTCATCCCAATGATGTAGGATGCTTCTTCCAAATTTTTCATGAAGAACTTAGATGACAACCAAACTTTTATTCCTTGTAATGCATGGATGTTATTTTCAATTAAGAGAATGTCGTCTACATATAAAACAAGAAATACAATTATAGAACTATTAGCCCATATGTAGATGCAGAGTTCTTCATTTTTAATGAAGCTATACATTCTGATCATCTTATCAAAATGCATGTTCTAACTTTGAGATGCCTGCTTCAATCTATAAATGGACTTTGAAGCTTGTATACCTTTGATTCATCTATCGATGTGAACCCTTTAAGTTATATTATATATATCTCTTCATCCAGTTATTCATTTAAAAAAGCTATCTTAATATCCATTTACTAGATCTAAAAATCAAGGTATGCAACTATCGTAAACATAATCTGAATGGACTTGAGCATTGCCACAAAAAAAATATCTCATCATACTCAATACCATAATGTTGATGCTAACCTTTGGTAACCAAATGGGCTTTATAGATTTTCACCTTCTTGTTTGCACCCCTTTTCCTTTTGAAAATCTATTTGCACCCAATGGATATTATCTCTTCAAGCGAATCAACAAGTATCCATACACTAATGATATTCATGAAATCCATTTTAGATTTCATAATTTCCAGCCACTTATTAGAGTTAGATCTCTGCATGGCATCCATATAGGTGATCGAATCCTCGTTATTTTTATCAAGTTTAACAAGATTGCTATCTCGAACCAAGAAACCATAGTATTTGACATGGTACTCTATCGAATCTTCTTAATGATGCATTTACAATGGGCTCTGGGTTTAATCTAATCAAAGGTAGTTTTATAATTCCATTTGTTTGTGTCAGTTCTTCTATCCATCGAACTTTATCAAGTTTATCCTTAGAGGACTTAGTTCTTCACTAAGAAACTCCTTTTCAAAAAAGGTAGCCTTAAGATCGACAAATAACTTTTATTCTTTAGTTAGGCAAAAGTAATACCCCTTAGTTTCTTTTAGATACCCAACAAAGTAACATTTATCAGACCTGGGTGTAAGCTTATCTATTTTCAAACCTTTGACATTAGCTAGGCAGTCCTAGATCCTAAGATGTGAGATTATTAGCTTATGCCCTGTCCATATCTCATATGGCATTTTATCAATAAACTTGCTCAGAACCTTATTAAGTAACAAACCAACTTGAGAGAATATCGTTAAAAGGAGATAGCAGACTCGCAAAGCCTATCATGGATTGAACCATATCTAACAGTATTCGATTCCTCCTTTGAGATACTCCATTAAGTTGAGGTATCCTAGGAGGTGTCCATCATAAGAAAATCCCATTCTCTTCTAGGTAAGTCAAAAACTCACTGGTAAGGTATTCTCCTTCTCGATCCGATTAAAAGAGTTTTAATACACTTTTCACTTTATTTTTCTATCTCATTATGGTATTGTTTGAATATTTCAAATGATTTTGACTTATGCATCATAAGATAGATATAACCAAACCTGGATAGGTTGTCTATAAACATAATGAAATAGTAATACCCTCCTTTGGTACAAGTGTTCATTGGTCCATATACATCATATGTATTAGACTTAGAACCTCATTGGCTCATTCACCTTGTCTAATAAAAGATGACTTGGTCATCTTTCCAAGAAGGGAACCTCATAGGCTCATTCACCTTTTCTAATAAAAGATGACTTGGTCATCTTTCTAAGAAGACAGGACTCATAGGTTGGCAATGATTCACAATCATTGACATCGAGGATACCCTCTTTTATCAACCTGTTTATCCTATTCTTGTTAATATGACCAAGCCTACAATGCCAAAGATAGGCATCAATGACATTATCTAATTTAGGATGTTTGTTTGAAGTGTACATTACAATAACAGGTTGTGATACTTAATTGTCCACATACTACAATAACATCGTTCATAATGATATTATAAACATTATTATTTATTCAAAAATTTATAACTTTCGTTGGCCAAAAGGCCTACATAAATGATATTTAATAAAAATGCTAGACAGTAGTGACAATCACTTAAAATGATAATACATTAATTAAAAACAAGCTTGATGACTTCTAAAGCCAGGACTGGAACTTGACTTCCACCTCCTACATTCAGGAATTGCTCACCATCCTCAAATCTACTACTGACTTGAAGTTCCTATAACAAATTGCAAAAGTTAATTGGATTTTAGTATCCAATACCCAGGTAATAGTATCACAAATAGAGAAATTATAAGGTATTATCATTTAATTACCTTGTTTAGCAACCACTTGCTACTTTCTTTTATTTTGCCTGTTTAGGTCAAGGGAAGCAATATAAAGAAGATAGTTCCTCTTCCAATGACCTTGCTTCTTATAGTAAAAGCACTCTACCTAACTCTTGTCAGCCTAGGACTTCTTGGTCTGAGATGTTCTAGTACTTGTACCTTCTTATTTTAGTTTTTCTTCTTCCCTTTCTCAAAAGGACAATGCTTAGAGGAAGACCCACCTACAACATTCACCAACTTCTTGTAAAACTAATGATCCTTCTCTAAGTCTATAGTAATCCTAACAAATCATGATAGTTTACTATAGGCTTCATCATTCTATAATGACTAAAAAAATCTAGATAGGAATTGGGCAAAGAATTCAGTATCACATCTTTCCTTAGCTATTCATGCAAGGAAAATTAAGTTTGCTTAGGCATTCGATCTGCTCAATCATATACAATACATAACTAGTGACCAATGCCCCCTCATGCATCCAAGTATTGAATAGCACAAGAGATGTCCTGAAAGATTCCTTCAATACTTGAAGATCTCTGTTGATTGAACATCCTTGAATTTGTGATTGAACTCGTCATTCATAGCCACTCTCATTATACACACCATCATGAATTATTGAACTACTTCTAGTAAGTATCCCTGACCACACTACGAGCATTAGGAGTGGGCTCCTCAGGTGTCAAATATGTTATCACATACAGGATCACTCATGCTCCAAGACAATCTTGAGCTTTCGATACTAGCTATCAATATTGGATCCCATCAACCTGGCATTATCCAACAATGACTGGAGTGACAAGGTAGTAGCCATTAACTAAAAACAAAATATAAGGCCAATAAGTATATGAATTATTAAATCCTAAAGACTTAGACTTTAGTCTAAAGATTTTCCCACAATTTTGTATAGATTGGTAGCCTCTACCTTCAATCCAAGGAATTACATTAATTTCTTAGCGGGTACTAGAATCTATAGACTACACATGAGCTCAAGTGTGGCTTGGCCCACCCATACATATTTATAGGTAGGTTCTTAACTAATTATTTTTTCAAACAACTTCTAGTAAAAGTTTTGCCCTAGGTACCTCTTCAGTAGGCATATTGCACCTCCACTAAATATCTTGGTTAGGTCCAACCATTAACATGATAAACTCAGTACTTCTAACTAATGAATGGCCAAGCCTGAGTATCGCTCGGTCCACCTTAAGAAAGCTAAAACTGAATTATCATATTATAAATGATAATTTCAATAGCTAGATAAGCACCAAGCCTTTGGTGCCTCTAATATTATCTAGACTATTAAACTCATTACTATCCACTTAATGGAAGGCTATGATTTTGTTATCTCCATAACTTCATTATTTTAAGGACCAAATAATTTAGAGAATTTGGATATTTATGATAGAGAAAAAAGAAGACATGACCCAAAAATCAAGAATCCTCTCACTGACTTCACAAGTCATTGAAGAGGGTTCATGACAAGCTAGTCCAATGGCACCTAAATCAGTCATACCAATTCACCTTTATGGCATAGGTCGACTCATATCACTAAGCAACCTAATCAAAAGCTGATTGACCACTTTGACCAGTTAAGTGGAGATCGACGGGAGAGTATTATTTCTTTCCTTAGACACCTTAATTGCCAGGAAAGAAAATAGTCTCAATTAAAAATCCCTTTCAGCCACTTGCCTTAGACACCAATTAGTTCATTAAATTTGATTTGGTCAATATAATGAGACTAGACAAATATTGAACCACAATCAAGTTCATTTAGAAATCAAGAACATGGACTTGATCAACCTACAACTATTGAGATTGATCTATAGAAAAGAAAACCTAATCAACTTTTGGTTAGATTTTAATTTCTCTATTTAGTCCATTTGATTCTAATCCTAGGTCTAATCTAATTAAAAAACCTGACTCAAGTTAACCCATATCAAGGCTTAAGATCTTTTATTTTCAAATCTAGATCTTTTAACCATTAAAACTTAATTCTCAATAAAATTTATGAACATTCATAAATTACAATAATTTTAATTTGATTTGTAAAATTGCTTTTATAAAAGATTTAGCAAATTAATTTACCGTCCAACAATCATGAGTCGACTCATCCTAGCTACGAACCAACTCATCTATAAGTCGAGTTACGAAGAGTGGACTCAACACCTATTATATCGACTCATAGAGAGAAAATGAAGATCTGTTATTCTTAATCTGCAGTCATAAGTTGACTCACATGGACTAATAGCAACAGGTGTAGAATTAGATCTGACTTTATGCCAAAAATTTTTACATAACAAATCATAAATCTTACTTAGAACTATTCTAAACTCATTTGTGATCTCAGATCCTAATAACAAAGATTAACACAATTTTAATTTAATCATTTTTACATTTTCTTCTTCAAGTGTCAATCACAAGTGGCACCCCTACACACCAAAAGAGAACCCCATCGAATAGAAAGAGAGGGCCTTTAAAACCTACTTCTTTCTTATGACTAGATGGCCATGGTGAAGCACTCTATCCAAGTATTTATGAAAAAGGTACAAAACAAATTAAGGATTCCATATTTATATACAATTATTATTGGAAAACTAGGAAGAAATTCATGCATGTGTTTTAATTATTTTTTTAATTTACAATGGAAGCATAATTAGATTAAACTACTTTTAATCATAAATACATACATAAGGTCAAATCTAAAAACCTTATCGAAGGATCCAGATATGGTATGCAATGTATAAAATAAAATTAGCATGCATCAATCTAACCAATGTATATTGTAAATCTAATATGCATAACTAATTATTTCATATCTCATACTTGATTATGGGTCACTAACCGCCACTACTAATGGTACATGGCAAAGGGTCTTTAGGTCACTTTACAATTGCACAATATGCCAGCCTAACAGCAAGTCTACACAGCCCCGAACATGATCAACCTCCCTAGAGTGTTAGCTCTGCACGAAGGCCTCTGGATGGTTGATTCAACTCCTTTAAAACTTCTTGAGCCCTCCAAGAAGATCAAGAAGAGAAGATTAAGAAGGATTAGATAGTGGAAGAAAGAATAAGTAAGAGACCCCTCTCATTTTTTTTTCTTTTCTCCACTTAAAAACCATAGATCTCTAGCACCCAAGAACCCCACATGCCCTCTCTTGTTTCATGCCAATATTCCTTCTCCCCAGTTTTTTTCTGGTCAATTCTTCTTAGATTATATGGTAATGAGACCCTCTTATTGTCATACATTAATCAGAAAAAAGTCCAATTCAAATAGGCATGAAGAAATAGATTAGGATAGGGAGATAGAATAGACTTGGTTTAGGAGTTCTAATCCTATTCGAAGTCTATCAATTTAAATTCAAATACTTCTAGAATTTATTTAAACTAATCCTAATCTAAATGGGTACAAAGGGCATGTAATCTTATATTTGGCATGAGAATTGTTCATGCAAAAACAGAATTAGCATGGAGAAGGGAGATTGAGATGAAATAGGATTAGGACCAAGGAGTTTGATTCCCAATCAAACTCCTCCAATTAAATTCAAATCAAATCTAGATTTAGTTTAAACTTAATCCATATCAAGAAGGGAGAAAGGGGAGGGTGACAACTTTCTTTTGTTGTGGAATTCCTCACAAGAAATTAGAAATAACATGAGGGAAGGACAAGGAGAAATACTAGGGGTGCTAGGTAGGGATTTTGAACTTAATTTAACTTAATTCAATTATAACCAAATCAAATTTTGTTAGACCCAATTAAGACCTCTGAACCTAATCTAATTAGGTCCCTAATTGTTTAATTAATTTCTAATCAAATCAAAAATTAATTGAGCTGAAGTCTGAATTAAATCAAAATTAAAATTCCTTAGCGATTAGGTTATCGTAAACCTCTTTGTTCAATCAAATTGAACAAATTAGCAATCTAATTACCAACTAATTCTCTTATAATTAATTAATAATTAATTATTTATTTTTTTATAATATTTGTATTAGGTTAATTATCAATCAAATTGATAATTATATCATTTGAATGATTCATAATCGTTAATCAGTTATCATGATTTGTCAGAAACTTTTATTATGTATGATCCCATAGGTTCGAATACTAAATTGATAGTATAGGAACAAATTCCCAAACTAATCATGTGACCATCTAGCAATGATTTTTAATATCCGGATAGGTCAAATGATTGCAAAGCAATATTCAAGAATCCAAGTATATGGTTACTATATAATTCATCCTTTTGATCCAATCCTAAAGATGACTTAAGAGTTAACTAGTAACTCTTAATCAGTACATCTGGACATATCTCAACCTAATAAATCTCATGACTCCTCTATTAGATGTATCCCTAATAGCTAATCTGGCTGACACAAATCTTATTTCTAAGATATAAAATTATATTTAATAATAGTAATTGGGCTATTTTTCATACATGTTGTATCCATATATCGTTCAAGGAATTAATGGACAATGACACATATTCTCAAAAATTGAGAATTTGAGTATGTATCATCATAGATTAATTCCTAAATGCTCCTAATAGTAGGATATCATGGGGATAGTGATTGATTCGTTTTATCAGTATACATATCACTTTCCTTTTGGATAGCCAAATCTTAAGTCTACAGTATGGAAACATTGGAGTGAGAGTGCAGGTGTTTTTTGGAGAACAAAGATACCAGGCATGACCATCATGAAAAGTCACATGGATGTCTACTCATTCGTTGGTTACTTTCTCGATGTTGCAGTTATATAAGTGGTTCTTTAACCTGTGGTGCCTTGGCCACTCATAGTGGGATTGCTGTAGTTTGATAACACAAAATATTGGTCCTAGCCATTTGGATCCTTGTAGTACTTATTGGCTATATTAGGTTCACTATAGGAGTGGAAGTGCACTTATAAGGGATCTATCAAACTTAGTAGTTAAGGTATAGTCTTATACTATTTAAGAAGCTAAGTCCTTAAGATCGTGGTCATAGTAATGTAAATGATAAAAAAGAGTTTTCTTGAGCTTTCATAATTTGAAATTGAGCTGATTGAATCAAGCATATAATAGATGCTTAGGATTTGGCAAGTTTTCATGACCTTTATCTTATCATGACCTTCGATAAAAGAACTTAATCACATAGTATCTATACTTAGAGATTTTTTCTTCTATTCGGCTGGATTGCCACTACATAATGCTAGGCATCACTGGTGGATTGTAAAAACCTACTAGGATTATTTCAGATCAATGATCCTTGATGGAGTGAGATGGAATTATTCTGGTCCATTAAAAGAATTCAATGATATGATGATGGAGATCATGATATGTCCACTACCATATAAAATAGAACTTGTGGGATCACATACAATAGGGATTTGATTGATCACACTGTTGGATCTCGGAATATATAAGAGTTATATATTTAGAAACTCTAAATTATGTAAGAGTTACAAATTTGGAACATGCTAATTTTGGAACCTACTAATTTTTATACCTACTAATTTTAGCAAGGAGGATTTTATTACAAAAGTTATAATTTAATTAGATGATTTGATTATCTAATTATGATTAGGCTTGATACAAATTGAATTGGATTTGATTTAGCTGAGTTTGGATGATGACCTAGTTTAATTAGGCTTTGGACTAACCTAATTATAATTATTACGAGCTAATTTGGTTTAACCTAATTAGTTACCTAATCCTAGGTGAATTAGATTTGATTTACTTCAATTAGGTTTAATCTATTCTATTTAGGTATAGTGGTTTAAATTAGATTAGGATCTAATTCCTAATTAGTTATAGATATAAATCTAAACCTAAATTCGTTAGGAATTAAATTAGTTAGTTTCCTAGTTGGTTAGAATTAGTTAGTTAGTTATCCTAACTAATTTCTAACAAATTCCTAATTAGTTATGAACCCAAACCTAATGGGATAAGTTAGGTTAGTTAGAATTTCAAAAAGGTTAGGACAAGGAGTTAGTTAGTTGAACTAATACCTTACTAACTAACTAATTATACTCTCTCCCTCTTCATGTCTTAATCTCTCTTAGGCATGTAAGAAAGAAAGAAGTCACCCTCCCTTATTCATGTTAAAATTAGCATTTTAGCATGGAGAATTTAATTGGGATGCACAAAGGTAGTTGGGCTCTCCAAGTTTCTCCCAATTCCATCTAATTCTAGGATCTTGAATTGATTCACACCCTTGTCCTAAATTAAGATGGGATGGGACTCTAGGGAGAGAAGTTATCATGTGACATGAGATTAGTAGAAAAAAATAAAAATGAATTGGGATGCTAATTTTGAGGTGTGTCCGTGAGGTATTTGGGAGGTTTCATGTGAGAAGGAAAAAAAACATCCTACTGCCCCATGATTCTTCTTATTCCTTACAGTACAAAATAAAAGGAGAGATTATTTTTCATCACTCTTAATCATCTTCTTGCTCTCAATCTTGAATGAAAGAATTCATTTTAAGAAGAGAAAACTTATTCTTCCTTGATTTCTTGACAAGAGATCTATCTTCATTCTTGGATTTCTTGAGTAAAGAAAAAAAAGAAAGGGAGATTTGATCTAACTATCGAAGTGAGGCTTGCAAGATGCTAGCACTCTAATAATCTCAAGACTTCAATCAGGACATCTCCCTATGGATATTATCAGAGGCCAGGTGCATGCGTGACTCCAATGGAACCCCGAGGCTTTTCTCATATTTTATCCAATAAAAATGGAGTAGCACAATGTTGGAAAAAATACCTAGTGTTGCATCCATTCGGCTAGTCCCGGGTCGGACCGGCCCCCGGCATCTGGTCGGCTGATCCCCGCGCGGGATCCACCTCCCCAGTTCTAGGAGAGGACCCCGCTGTCCCCTTTCCCAAAGGGTTGACCCGGGGGCTTCGAGAGTTGGCGGATGCCCCACCGTCCGTGCGTCGCTGCCTTGACTGCCACGGTCGGCTTCTGGGAGGCCCAGCTGAGCTCCATGGTCGGCTTCTAGAAGGCCAGGCTGACCCGCTGCTGAAGGGGTCGCTCGAAGTTTCCAGGAGTCCTTCCTAATAAGTTCTGACACTCTATTGTAACGGACTCCAGTGCATGGCCACGATTCTTACTGCTAGGCCACCACTCTGATGCTCCTGCCACGCCGCCAACCCACAACTTCGCCGCCATGCCTATTCTCCTGGGGGCATATTCGGGCTTTCCCAGCCTGTTCTCCAACAGAATTTGGCAGCACTCCATGCCTATAAAAGGCACGTAGGGGACCTCCATGAAAAAGGTAACGTTCTTCTTCCCCATTATGAACTCTTCTCCCCGAGATTTTTCCATTTGTTGCTCCATCCCTCCTCTAACTTAAGCATGGAGTGTCCTCCGCTGGAGCCCCTTCCGGTGCCTAGGGACTTTTCTGCAGGTCGAGAAGCTTCCCGGCGTATCCCCGAACCCGGTCTAGGAGGAAGAGTGGCAACAGATTGGCGCTAGAGGAAGGGCCACGGACCCCCGTTGCACTCCTTGTTCTAAAAGGAAAGATTGACGGGAAGGTTCCAGCCATGGCAAGAGGAAGAACCCGGAGTGTTTCTGCGAGGGGAGGGCACTCCCACCAGGGGCCCAATGCACCCCATGCGGAAAGCAATGTCGTCGCCACCATCGAGCCCACCATCACCCTGGGGTTGCAACAATTCCAGATGCTAGTAAATAGCATTGAGATGCTTACCTCAGCGATCCAGCACTTCCAGGAAATGGCGGACCATCAGCAGCAGCCGTCAGCGGCTTCTTACGTCAACCATCTGTCGGTCGCTGGCGTCAGCCAGTGGCCGGAGGTGCCTCCGCCCCCATCCTTTGCAATTCCAGAACCCCAGGGGTCTTTGAGGGCCCGCATGGAAGGAAAGAGGGCGAGGTCAGCTTCTTCCTCCTTCGCCGACTCTGCCCCTCTCGGCGGCCGGCGCCCTGCTGCAGACCTGCATGACTACGGCAGTAAAATCATGCGTATGGAGGAACACATCGTCGAGATCATTGAGCGGCAGAACGCTGAGGGAGGACGGATGCACGACACTCGCCCGCCTTTCTTCGCAGAGATTCTGGGGGAGTCTATCCCCTGACACTTCAAGATTCCACAGGTGGAACCCTATGACGGTACCACCTATCCCTTGGACCACCTGGGCAACTATAAGGCCCATATGATGGTGCAGGGTGCATCTGACACCCTCCACTGCATCGCCTTCCTGGCGACTCTGAAGAAGGCCATGCGGATATGGTTCTCTGTTATTCGCCCATGTATGATCCATTCTTTTTCCTAGCTCGAAACCCTTTTTCTTTCCCATTTCAGGACCTGCAGCCGGACTCCGAAGAACACCGACTGCCTCTTCCTCATCCAACAAATGGAGGGAGAGACCCTCCGGGACTACATGGCCCGCTTCAACTCAACCGCTAAGGAGATCCCTGACTTAAATGAAGTAGTGGCCATGTCAGCCTTTAAGAGGGGGCTCCACTCGTCCAGGCTCACATTTTTCCTAGACAAGAAGCTTCCTGCAAGCTATACCGACCTGCTAGCCAAAATGCATAAGTACACCCTGGCGGAAGAACAATCGGCGAGCCGGAGCCAGGCTGAGGGGAGGTCGGCCCCGAAGAAGCGGGGCGATAAGGCCCCCACTGTCCGACCTCCCAGCAACGACTACCGATCCACCCGGTGCCAGAGCCCAAAGTCGAGGGACTACCTCAAGCGGTTCAACAACTACGCGCCCTCTCCCTGCCGCGGGAGAAGATCTTGATGGAGTTTAGAATGAGGCCTTCTTCCAAAGACCTCGACCGATGAGAGGTCCTCCTGCCTCCAGAAAAAAACAAGTACTGCCGGTTCCACAGGGACCATGGGCACGACATAGAAGAGTGCAAGGTTCCAGTGCGCCACAGTGGAAAAGATAATTTCAAAATGATAAAATTTACACCAAAACCCTTAGCCAGGATCTCCTTATTCAGGATTAAAACATATGAAAAACATGCAAACCTACACTATTAGAATTAGGACACCAACCTGTTATCGCTAAATCCAATTTTGATGTAGAATCAAAACTTGATGTTGAATGACCCTTTTGAATTCACCAGGCATCCAAATGTCCACCCTCCAATGGTGATCCACAAGAAAATTGATCAAGATGCTTGCTTCTTCAAAAGTTCCTTCACTTGAATTCTTCTCCTAGAACTCAAGAGGACTATGGCTGAAAAACTCCACGGCAGGGACTTCTTACTTCCTTTCTTTTTCTTCCTCTCCCTTTCTTAAGACCTTGTCTTAAGAATACACTCTTGTCTTGAAGGAGGAGGAGGATTTAAGACACTAAAGTCTTGATGTAAAAAAAAGGAATAAAAGGAGTATATCTTCTTTTCTTTTATCGTTCGAGAGATTCTTCCTATCTCTTGTTTTAGACTTGAGTTTCAACAGAGAAGAGAACTCTGTAAAAGGGAAACTCTTGTGTCCTAAACAAGCTAAGGAGGAATCAGTCTCGTGGAAAGGAAAGAAAAAGAAAAAGACTTCTATCGTACATCAGAAAAACACCCGAAGCCTCTGTTCCTTAAATAGACAACAAAAGATGTCTTCACAACTCTTCGTAAACTATTTCTCCTGGCTTTCCACATTTCTCATGCCCTCTCCTTCCTTCTCACGGCCCTTCAGATTCAAACTCATGGCTCTTCCTAAAAGAAAAGTCATGAAGTTTTAAGAAGAAGGAAGTCGCGATGTTTCGGTCTCCGAAGAGACGTTATTTCGCGCAACCAGGAAGAGTTAGCGCCTTCTTTCTTTCTCAAAATCCCCAAAACCGTTAGATGACTATCTAAGGGTCATTAGGAGATGCGCTAATAGGGAATAACCGGCCAAGAAGAAAAAAAATGCGGTGAAATAAGAAGACTTCACGCGCGCATGAAGAGTCCATGCGCGCGTGGAGTCTTTCCTCTTATCCACGCGCACAAAATCTTGGGCGGCCTATATGGATGGGCTTGGGTGTTAATTAAGATGTAGTCTTAGCCATGGGTTAGCCCAAAGTCCTATATATTCAATTAGGGTCTAATTAGGTCCAATTAGAACCCAAATTGATCCAATTCGGAATCCTAATTCGAATCCAATTCGAATAGAAGCAAGGGTTTGCAACACCTGCTAGAGTGTTATCCTGCAAAGATGATTTAATTACAAATTAAACTCTTGATCAATCCTCTTAAGTGTATGACCCATTGGGTTCCATATCCAGCCGGCAGTAGGTCTGAGTACAAGTTGACCTAACTTGATTAGAACTCTTTCAAATTGATTTAGGTTAAAACGAGCTTACCCGACTTGATCAATTAGGACTCTTCCTAATAAGTGATCTTTAAATTTGATCAACCCACAAGACAAGATTGATGTCTAGCAACGTGTCATGTCTACCCAGAAGATATGGAAATTCTGGTGAAATACCAAAACTACCCTTCAGTAGAAAGTTACCGTACAATTAAATCTTTCGATCAGCCTGTACCAAAAATATAATTATGGATATGGATATATGTCAAATCTGATATTATATTTATTTCTAGCTCAATCTTATATTGATGATTCAATTATCTTGATATTAGAAACCATCTCCAATATCTTTACTTTGATCAAAGATTCCCTGAATTATCATCCGATTGATAACTAGCTGGATGCAATCTCCTCTTACTAAGAGTGATCGATTCCTTGTTGACCTACTCATTACCTTCATATACAATTCACCATTCCCAGTATCAATCCTGTGCATGACTCAATGTCATGATTAGGATTGAACCAAAGGATGGGTTCATGTACATAAGGTACTTATGGCAGTCTCAGGTCAAAGGATTACTTGTACCACTCCCACTATGAGAACCTTCCATTGACATGTAGCTAAGACTCCATTAGATGTTCTCAAGTTGGATCATATCAGTGAACTCATCCACTAATGAGCACCCACATCCTAGTATTAGTGTCATACACAAGTGATTGTACCCTTTCCAGTATACATGGGATATGCTAGTCTTACCGGAAAAACCCTGATCCCCTACTCAAGGTTCCTTTGACTAGGAATATTTTAGATTAAGGTTTTAAGACTTTAGGTCTCACTGGTATTATCTCATCATAACCCTAAAATCATATCCCTAATCTATGGGGTTCATCATAATAAAACACAGCGTATGACGAAAAATAATGCCTTTATTAGAATATTGTCAATTACATTGATTTGGGAGATACAATATTAATTGGCTTGTAGGGCATATCCCTTTCAATCTCCCACTTGCACTAAAGCCAATCGCCTTTAAATCTTAACCCCATACCCTCGAGGTGGCGATCAAAATCTTGCTGTGGTAGAGCCTTAGTGAACGGGTCTGCTACATTGTTCTTTGTATCATCTCTATTTATGTAGACATCTTGTCTTTCGACTATTTCTCGGATGAGATGGAAGCGTCTCAGAATGTGCTTGGACTTATGATGAGCTCTTGGTTCCTTAGCTTGAGCAACAGCTCCAGTGTTGTCACAGTAAAGTGGCACTGGGTTTTCAATCTCAGGAACAACACCCAACTCTGTGATGAACTTCTTCATCCAGACTGCTTCCTTGGCGGCTTCACTGACAGCTATGTATTCTGCCTCTGTGGTTGAGTCAGCTACAGTCTGCTGCTTAGTACTCTTCCAACTCACTGCTCCACCATTTAGGGTAAAAACATATCCCAAAATGGATTTGCTATCATCAATGTCTGATTGAAAACTAGAATCAGAATATACTTCTAGTTTAAGATCAGAACCACCATAAACCAGAAAAATATCCTTAGTCATTCTCAAGTACTTAAGAATATTTTTAACTGCTTTCCAATGATCCTCTCCTGGATCAGCCTGAAACCTACTGACAATGCCTAAAGCATATGCCACATCAGGCCTGGTACATAACATGGCATACATTATGGACCCTATTGCCGAAGCATAAGGTATAGAATTCATTCTATTTCTTTCTTCAGGTGTCTTAAGAGACATTCTTTTGGAAAGATGTATGCCTTGACTCATAGGAAGATAACCTCTTTTACTTCCATCCATGCTGAAACTTTTCAGCACTAAGTCAATGTACCTTGACTGGGATAAACCTAGCATCCTCTTAGACCTATCTCTATAGATCTTAATACCTAGTATATAGGATGCTTCTCCCAAATCTTTCATGGAAAACTGGTTTGATAGCCAAACCTTGACTGATTGTAACATTGGGATATCATTCCCAATGAGGAGTATGTCATCTACATACAGAACCAAGAAGACTATGGCACTCCCACTAGTCTTCTTATAAACACATGGTTCATCCACATTTTTGATAAAACCAAACCTTTTAATAGTTTCATCAAAATGGATGTTCCAACTCCTTGAAGCTTGTTTCAATCCATAAATGGATTTCTTTAGCTTGCTACTTGATTAGGTTTATTCTTTGAAATAAAACCTTCTGGTTGTGACATGTAGACTTCTTCCTCAAGGAAACCATTGAGGAAAGCAGTCTTCACATCCATTTGCCAGATTTCATAATCGTGGTATGCTGCTATAGCAAGTAAAATCCGAATTAATTTGAGCATGGCTACAGGTGAGAATGTTTCATCATAATCAATTCCCTGTTTTTGTCTAAAACCTTTTGCCACTAATCTGGTTTTATAGGTTTCAACTTGGCCATCAGCCCCAATCTTTTTCTTATAGACCCATTTGCACCCAATAGGATTAACACCCTTTGGTGCATCGACCAAAGACCATACTTGGTTGACATACATAGAGTCTATCTCGGATTCCATGGCTTCTTGCCATCTATCTGAGTCACTACTCAAGATAGCTTCCATATAGGTCAGAGGTTCATCATTTTGAATGACTTGGGCTTCATTATTTTCAATAATAAACCCATACCTCTCAGGTGCCCGTGGCACTCTATCAGACCTACGGGGAGGAGTTTTGTGTTCTGGTTCTGACCAACTATATGTTCTAATGGTTGAGAATTGTCTATCTATGTTTCTTGTACTTCTCCAAGTTTAACAGTTCTACCATTGCCTTTTTCTAAAATGAACTCTTTTTCTAGAAAAATGGCATGCCTGCTGACAAAAATCTTTTGTTCAGTAGGATGGTAAAACAGATATCCTCTACCCTCTCTAGGATATCCTACAAATAGACATTTATCCACTCTAGCTTCCAACTTATGTCCAAAATTTCTTTTAACATAAGCTGGACATCCCCATATCTTAAAATATTTAAGATATGGTTTCTTTCCACTCCAAATCTCATACGGAGTACTAAAAATGGATTTAGAAGGTACTTTATTCAGAATGTAAACATCAGTTTCTAGGGCATGACCCCAGAAGGAAATGGATAAATTTGTGAAGCACATCATGGATCGTACCATATCTAATAATGTACGATTCCTCCTTTCAGCTACACCATTTAGCTGTGGTGTATAAGGAGGGGTCCATTCAGAAAGAATTCCATTAACTTTAAGATAGTCTAAAAACTCCATGGATAAGTATTCTCCTCCTCGATCAGACCAAAGAACTTTAATACTTTTCCTGATTTATTTTTCGACCATACTTTGATACTCCTTAAATTTATCAAAGGCTTCAAATTAATGTTTCATAAGATACACATATCCGAACCTAGATAAATCATCTGTAAAAGTGATAAAATATGAGTATCCACCTCTAGCCTGAGTCGTCATTGGACCACATACATCAGTATGTATAAGTCCTAATAACTCAGTTGACCTTTCTCCATGTCCAGTAAATGGAGTCTTGGTCATCTTACCCATGAGACATGATTCGCAAGTCCCTAATGATTTATATTCATAAGGATCAAGGAATTTCTCCTTGTATAACTTCTTTATCCTAGACTCATTAACATGACCAAGTCGATGATGCCAAAGTAAAGTATTATTAAAGTGTTCTCTTTTTCTTTTATTATTGACATGAAAAACACTATCATTGAAAGGAAGAGTTAAGAGTCCATTGCTAAATATGCCAGAACATACAAATTCATTAGATAACATTATCGAGTAACCAGTGCTTGTTACATCCATTACATATCCTTGTTTTAATAACAAGGGAATAGATATAATGTTCCTAATAATCTTAGACATATAATAACAATTTTCTAACTCCATGATCTTCCCTGAAGGCAACTTCAAAATATAGGTACCTACAGCTTCTGCTTGAATGATATCACCACTAGCACCATAGAGATTGAAGTCACCTTCCTTCAATACTTTAAGCTTGTAGAGGTCCTGCAAAGATTTGCATATATGGTAACCACAAGCAGTATCCAATACCCAAGTATTTGAAACAGATGAATTTAATGTCAATATAGCATGTATCTCATACATACCTTTTGGCGCATCTGATGCACCAGGCTTCACAGTTGCAAGGTAAGCCTTGCAATTCCTTTTCCAATGTCCCGCTTTGCCGCAAAAAAAACAAGTCGACTATTTGGAGGCCTTCTTTCCTTTCTTATTCTTATTGATGCCACTCTTAGGGTTTAGCTTCCTATTAAAACCCTTTTTCCTGATTTCTTCTTATTGGTCTTATCAATAAGAAGAAGTGGAGCCTTTTCTTTCTTTATATGGCTCTCCACTATTTTTAACATATTTAACAGCTCAGGCAAGGAAGTGTTCAGTTTGTTTATGTGATAATTCAAGACAAACTGAGAAAATGACTCTGGGAGTGATTGCAGGATTAAATCCTGATTCAACTCCCCATCCATAATAAAACCTAATTGACCCAATCTGGTGATCAAGTCAATTACTTTCAGAACATGATCCTGAACGGATGTTCTCTCTGTCATCCTAGCACGGAATAACTGCTTAGATATTTCATATCTAGCAGTTCTGCTATGTTCTCCATAAAGCTCTTTTAAATTGAGCATTATGGATTGAGTATCCATGCTGTCATGCTATCTCTGTAACTCATTGGTCATAGAGGCTAGTATGATACACTTGACAGTGAGGGAGTCATTCTGCCATATTTTGTATGTGGCCATATCTTCCTGTGTGGCATCGTCCCCTAGTGGATTAAGACTAGGGGTATCAAGAATATAAGAAAGTTTTTCTGAACTCAGCACAATCTTTAAATTTCTCAACCAGTCCACATAGTTTGGACTAGTCAGTTTGTTGGTATCTAAGATACTTCGTAGTGATAATGAAGATGCCATTTATCTACATTTAACAAAGAACAATACATAAGCAAACAATCATGAAATGACATACATAATTAAATTAGGTCTTTAATTTAATTATGTCTCCCACTATTTTATCAAAAAATCATAGCCCTCACTATGATAATCGAGAAAAACCCTGATAGGTTTTTCTTAGTGAGATTGAGATCCTAATAACTTATAAAAGATCTTGCAGAAAACACAACAAATCTTTTATAAGCTTAAAGGTAGGAAACTCTTCCAATTATATCTCATATAATTCTCAAGAAGTAACTTGGCCTCTAGAACATTATTAGTCTTGCAGAAAACATAACAAACCATAATGTTCTAGTTAAGTCAAGACCCTTTCATTTCTTTACAGTCAATACTTAAATATAATGCCCTTGTAGATAACACAACAAAGCATTATACTGAATATGCTGTAAGCATCTCTATGCACTAGACTAGTATTATGTCAATCACCATATTAGGTCTTGCAGATAATACAACAAACCTAATGTGGTTCATAACACAATAACGATCCAGCATGAAGGAAGGCCAATATATATAGTATTTTTAACACTAAGCATTTTAGTCAAGATTTAAATTTAATCAAATCGGCCAGGCAAGTGGAAGAGATGTGGGAGTCCCCCCGTTGCTTTCCTAGACACCAATAAAAATTGGCCAGGTCAGTCAACGGAACCAATTAAAAACCACAATTCTCTTTACCTTCCCAAAACCACCTTTCTAGACACCGAAATGATCATTTGTTCATCATGACTGGTGATTCTTATCAGTTAAATATACTAAGACTTAATATAATTTTTAAGAGGAGGGATTTATGAATTGCCAGCACATCCTTATAAAATTTATCACAACATATCATTCTTATAAATAAGAAAATATGTGCTAAGTGTGTCATCATACTAGGACAACCATTTACCACATAATGGATCCACCATTATGCGAGGGCAACCTTATTTCAGTATGATGACTTCAAAACTAAACATATCTCTATAATAATTAGGGTTTGAGTGAAAAACCCTAATTAGTGACACACATCATACATAAATTATCAAACATACATGCATCACATAAATGTGCTAAGTGTATCAGCATTCAAGGGTTTAAAACCCTAACATGCGACACTACAACAAAAACACAAATAAATAATTTCCATATGTTTTAACTGTAATAAGGGTGGCTCTGATACCACTGCAAGGTTCCAATGCACCACAGTGGAAAAGATAATTTCAAAATGATGAAATTTACACCAAAACCCTTAGCCAGGATCTCCTTATTCAGGATTAAAATATATGAAAAACATGCAAACCTACACTATTAGAATTAGGACACCAACCTGTTATCGCTAAATCCAATTTTGATGTAGAATCAAAACTTGATGTTGAATGACCCTTTTGAATTCACCAGGCATCCAAATGTCCACCCTCCAATGGTGATCCACAAGAAAATTGATCAAGATGCTTGCTTCTTCAAAAGTTCCTTCACTTGAATTCTTCTCCTAGAACTCAAGAGGACTATGGCTGAAAAACTCCATGGCAGGGACTTCTTACTTCCTTTCTTTTTCTTCCTCTCCCTTTCTTAAGACCTAGTCTTAAGAATACACACTTGTCTTGAAGGAGGAGGAGGATTTAAGACACTAATGTCTTGATGTAAAAAAAAAGGAATAAAAGGAGTATATCTTCTTTTCTTTTACCGTTCGAGAGATTCTTCCTATCTCTTGTTTTAGACTTGAGTTTCAACAAAGAAAAGAACTCTGTAAAAGGGAAACTCTTGTGTCCTAAACAAGCTAAGGAGGAATCAGTCTCCTGGAAAAGAAAGAAAAATAAAAAGACTTCTGTCGTACATCAGAAAAACACCCGAAGCCTCTGTTCCTTAAATAGACAACAAAAAGATGTCTTCACAACTCTCCGTAAACTATTTCTCCTGGCTTTCCACATTTCTCACGCCCTCTCCTTCCTTCTCACAGCCCTTCAGATTCAAACTCATGGCTCTTCCTAAAAGAAAAGTCATGAAGTTTTAAGAAGAAGGGAGTCACGATGTTTCGGTCTCCGAAGAGACGTTATTTCACGCAACCGGGAAGAGTTAGCGCCTTCTTTCTTTCTCAAAATCCCCAAAACTGTCAGATGACTATCTAATGGTCATTAGGATATGCACTAATAATGAATAACCGGCCAAGAAGAAAAAAAACATGGTGAAATAAGAAGACTTCACGCGCGCATGAAGAGTCCATGCGCGCGTGGAGTCTTTCCTCTTATCCACGCGCACAAAATCTTGGGCGGCCTATATGGATGGGCTTGGGTGTTAATTAAGATGTAGTCCTAGCCATGGGTTAGCCCAAAGTCCTATATATTCAATTAGGGTCTAATTAGGTCCAATTAGAACCCAAATTGATCCAATTCGGAACCCTAATTCGAATCCAATTCCAATAGAAGCAAGGGTTTGCAACACCTGCTAGAGTGTTATCCTGCAAAGATGATTTAATTACAAATTAAACTCTTGATCAATCCTCTTAAGTGTGTGACCTATTGGGTTCCATATCCAGCCGGCAGTAGGTCTGAGTACAAGTTGACCTAACTTGATTAGAACTCTTTCTAATTGATTTAGGTCAAAACGAGCTTACCCGACTTGATCAATTAGGACTCTTCCTAATAAGTGATCTTTAAATTTGATCAACCCACAAGACAAGATTGACGTCTAGCAACGTGTCATGTCTACCCGGAAGATATGAAAATTCTGGTGAAATGTCAAAACTACCCTTCAGTAGAAAGTTACCGTACAATTAAATCTTTCGATCAGCCTACACCCAAAATATAATTATGGATATGGATATATGTCAAATCCGATATTATATTTATTTCTAGATCAATCTTATATTGATTATTCAATTATCTTGATATTAGAAACCATCTACAATATCTTTACTTTGATCAAAGATTCCCTGAATCATCATCCGATTGATAACTAGCTGGATGCAATCTCCTCTTACTAAGAGTGATCGATTCCTTGTTGACCTACTCATTACCTTTATATACAATTCACCATTCCCAGTATCAATCATGTGCATGACTCAATGTCATGATTAGATTGAACCAAAGGATGGGTTCATGTACATAAGGTACTTATGGCAGTCTCAGGTCAAAGGATTACTTGTACCACTCCGACTATGAGAACCTTCCATTGACATGTAGCTAAGACTCCGTTAGATGTTCTCAAGTTGGATCATATCAGTGAACTCATTCACTAATGAGCACCCACATCCTAGTATTAGTGTCATACACAATTGATTGTACCCTTTCCAGTATACATGGGATGTGCTAGTCTTACCGGAAAAACCCTGATCCCCTACTCAGGGTTCCTTTGACTAGGAATATTTTAGATTAAGGTTTTAAGACTTTAGGTCTCACTGGTATGATCTCATCATAACCCTAAAATCATAGCCCTAATCTATGGGGTTCATCATAATAAAACACAGCGTATGATGAAAAATAATGCCTTTATTAGAATATTGTCAATTACATTGATTTGGGAGATACAATATTGATTGGCTTGTAGGGCATATCCCTTTCAAAGTGTGCCTCTAGCTGAAAGATGCCATCGGAAATCTCAACAACAGGGGGTACCTGAACAAGTACGTCCGACCCCGCTAGGATCGGGGCGGAACTTCAACTGTTAGAGACCCCCCGGGGGAGGCTGAGCTCCCTAATCAGCATCCGACAGAGGGAGGCATTGGCATGCTGCACCGACGATCCGACTGGGGGCGGAAAGATGACCAGGACATTGTAAAAAGGCCCAGGGGATCCAATGTAATCAATTTTTTTGATGAGGACCTCTCGGAGCCTCCTCTCTCGGGCGATGACCCAGTGGTTGTGTCGGCTATCATCGCCAATTATGATGTAAAACGCGTCCTTATCGATAATGAAAGTTGCGCGAAGGTTTTACTATATGATGCTTTTGTCCGTATGAACTTGTCCAGGTCTAGACTGCGGGAGTCCGTGGCGCTGCTCACTGGCTTCGAGGGAAATTCCATCGTGGTTGAGTGGGAGATTGCCTTACCCATGACTCTTGGGACGGAACCTTACCAGCATACCTTCTCTGTCAACTTCGTGGTTGTTCGCATGACCTCGGCGTACAATACGATTTTGGGTCGACCGGCCCTCAACAAGTTCCAGATCATTGTATCAACCTACCACCTGCTGGCCAAGTTTTCAACCCGTGATGGAGTTGGGGAGCTGAGGGGAGACCGTAGAGTAGCCCGGCAATGCCTGGCTATTCATGACAAACAGCTGGACGGGCGCCCCATGCTTGAGCAGCTTGACCCTAGAGACGAAGTCGACAGCCACAGTCAGCCCATCGAGAAGATCATATTTGTACCCCTTAAGGAGGATGATCCTACGAGAGTCCTCTAAATAGGGAGCGCCCTGGATGAGGGAGCCAGGCGAGAGCTAGTCGACTTCTTGAGGAGCAATGCGGACATCTTCGCCTGGTCGACGTCCGACATGCCGGGCATCCCGGCGGATGTCATCACCCATCAACTCAAGGTGGATCCTACTTATAGGCCCGTCCGGCAAAAGAAGAGGAGCTTCGCTATCGAAAAGCAGAGGGCCATTGAGGAAGAAGTGAAGAAGCTCTTTGATGCTGGCTTCATCAGGGATTCTCACTACCCGGAGTGGCTGGCCAATGTTGTCATGGTGAAGAAGGCTAGTGGAAAGTGGAGGATCTGTGTGGATTACCCAGACCTCAACAAGGCGTGCCGCAAAGACAGCTTCCCCTTACCAAAAATTGACCAACTGGTAGATGCAACAACCAGCCACCAAATCTTGAGCTTCATGGATGCTTTCTCTGGGTATAACCAGATCAGGATGCATCCTGAAGATGAGGAGAAGATGGCCTTTATCATGGACAGGGGCCTGTATTGCTATAAGATGATGCCTTTTGGCCTGAAGAATGCAGGCGCAACCTTCCAAAGGCTGATCAACCGAGTCTTTAAAGATCATCTTGGAAGGAACATGGAAGCGTACATCGATGATATGATCGTCAAAAGCCTCCATAAGGCCGACCACATCAGGGACCTGCAGGAGTCCTTTGATGCTTTGAGGCACCACGGAATGAAGCTGAACCCCGCCAAGCGCATCTTCGGGGTGACCTTCGGGAGGTTTCTCGGCTTCCTAGTTACTCAAAGAGGTAACGAGGTCAACCCCAAAAAGATCAAAGCCATCATCGACATGACTCATCTGACCACTAAAAAGCAGGTGCAAGAACTTACGAGTCGCATTGCCTCTCTCAGTCTCTTCATCTCCCGGTCGACCGAAAGATCTCTCCCGTTCTTCAAGACCCTACGCCGGTTGGATCGGTTCCAATGGACTGATGAATGCCGGTCGGCCTTTGAAGCCTTGAAGGACTACTTGAGGAATTCCCCACTCTTGGCCAAACCAACGGAGGGGGAAGTGCTATATTTGTACCTGTCGGCCTCCAGCGAAGCCGTCAGTGCCGTCCTTGTGAGGATGTAGGAAGGCGGCCAGCAAAAACTCGTCTACTACATCAACAAGGTCCTCCATGATGCCGAGGTCAGGTACCCTAAGGTGCAAAAGCTGGTCTACTCATTGGTTATAGCGGCAAAGCACCTCTGACCCTACTTCCAGGCGCATCCCATCATCATGCTGACAGACCAACCCCTCAGGGCGATCCTCCGAAGCCCCGACACCTTCGGACAGCTCGCTAAATGGGCCATCAGGCTGGGTGAGTTTGACATTTCCTTCCAGCCATGGTCATCCTTAAAAGCCCAGGTGAGAGCTGATTTCATTGCGGAATGCACCTCGGAGGCGGAGCCGACCCCGACAATGGTCGAGATGCCCGTAATAGACCCCCCGGGAGGAGCTGAGCCCATGGGAGAGGCTGACCCAGTGGGAGAAGCTGAGCCCGCCTGGACCCTGCACGTAGATGGAGCTTCCAACCTCTTGGGGTGCTGTGCAGGCTTAATCCTAGCTGACCTCGATGGACAATGTTTGGAGTACGCTCTACATTTTGCGTTCCAGGTGTCGAACAATCAGGCGGAGTATGAAGCTCTGCCTATGGGGCTAAAGATAGCGAATGAATTGGGCATTGGCAGGGTCCGCGCCTTCTCCGACTCTCAATTGGTAGTCAATCAGGTGAAGGGTGAATTTGAAGTGAGGGATCCTTCCTTAGCGAAGTACTTGGACAAGGTACGGGACCTGGTATCATGACTTAAATTTTTTGAGATCCTTCATATACCTCGGCAACAAAACTCCCGGACAGATGCTTTGTCATGGCTAGCCACCGCTGCGGTCGGTACATCTGACCGGACCTTCGTGGAACATCTGCAGCACCCGAGCATTGCCGAAGAGCCGACGGAGATCCACCAGGTTGAGCAAGAGGCCTCGTGGATGGACTCAATCTGTACATTCCTGATGCAAGGAGCCCTTCTGGAAGACCCAATAGATGCCAGGCGCGTCCGCTCAACGGCCTCTAAATACATCATCCTTGATGGGATCTCTACAAGTGTTCATTCTCCCAACCATTGCTGAAATGCTTGGGACCGGCCGATGCGGACTACGCGCTCCAGGAGGTGCACGAAGGCATCTATGGCAATCATCTTGGAGGAAGGTCCCTGGCATACAAAATCATCCGACAGGGGTATTACTGGTCTACAATCCAGAAGGATGCCTTGGATTTCGTGCAAAAGTGCGATGCATGCCAGAGGTACTCCGGCGTCCATAGAAGGCCCGCCAGCCAGCTGATCCCACTCATGACGCCTTGGCCGTTTGCATAATGGGGGATGGACATCCTGGGACCTTTTCCCCCGGCCTCCGGTCAGCGAAAGTTCCTCCTCTTGGCCATTGATTACTTCACTAAGTGGGTGGAGGCAGAAGCATTGGTGCAGATAACCGAGGCCAAAGTGGAAATCTTTGTCCGCAACTGCATTATCTTCCAGTTTGGGATTCCGAAGATGATCATCATCGACAATGGAAGGCAGTTCGACAACTCTCTGTTCCAGGACTTCTGTCAACAATATCACATCGCCCATCGGCTCACGTCGGTCGCTCACCCTCAGTCCAATGGAGAGGCTAAGGTCACCAATAGGACGATCTTGCATGGGTTGAAGACCCGGCTGAATGAAGCCAAAGGGCTCTGGGCAGAGGAGCTTCATTCAATGATCTGGGCATATCGGATGACCGCCCGGTCGGCAACGAGGGAAACCCCGTTCAACCTAACCTATGGGAGTGAGGTGGGCATCCCCGTGAAGGTCTCTCTACTATCTCTACGGATTGACTGGTTTGTCGAGCCGACCAACTCGAAGCAACGGAGGGCTGACCTAGATCTGCTGGACGAAAGCCGACTCCGAGCGAGCATGAAGATGGCGACCTACCATAAAAGATGGCCAGATATTACAATTCGCAGGTTAGGATGCGCACCTTCCAAGTTGGAGATCTGGTCCTGTGGAAGATGGAGGTCTCGAGGCCAACCGAATAGGAGAAGCTTTCCTCCAATTGGGAAGGCCTCTATCGGGTTACTGAAGTAATTCGAGCTAGAACCTACCAGCTCGCACACTTGGACGGGCAGCAAATAGCATGCCCGTGGAATGTAGACAATCTTCGTATGTATTATCAATAAAGTCTACAAACTTCTTCAACTTATTCCAGCCCTCTCCGAAAGTCGGACCCCAGTCGGCAGAGGCTCTAGGGCAGCCCACTCTGAAAGTCCGACCCTGGTCGGTAGAGGCTCTAGGGCAGCCCACTCCGAAAGTCCGACCCCGGTCAGTAGAGGCTCTAGGGCAGTCCACTCCAAAAGTCCGACCCTGGTCGAAAGAGGCTCTAGGGCAGCCCACTCAGAAAGTCCGACCCCGATCGGTAGAGGCTCTAGGGCAGCACACTTCGAAAGTCTGACCCCGGTCGGTAAAGGCTCTAGGGCAGCCCACTCCGAAAGTCTGACCCCGGTCGACAGAGGCTCTAGGGCAGCCCACTTCGAAAGTCCGACCCCGGTCGACAGAGGCTCTAGGGCAGCCCACTCCAAAAGTCTGACCCCGGTCGGCAGAGGCTCTAGGGCAGCCCACTCTGAAAGTCCGATCCCGATCGATAGAGGCTCTAGGGCAGCCCACTCTGAAAGTCCGACCCCGGTCGGCAGAGGCTCTAGGGCATCCCACTCTGAAAGTCCGACTCCGGTCAGCAACCATCCCGAGACAATCCCCACCGGACCGTAGGGAAGATGGGCCGTAGTGGGGGCCGCCTCATGGACGGGGACCAGGAGCAAGTGCCCAGGTATCCGTCCCAAATTAAGTTACCATTTTCAACTACCCTACCGGCTTCTGGTTCAGGCGGGCCGACCGGAGATACTTAGAGAAATTTTGGAAGAAAAATACTTGTTCCACGCCCATCGGCTGCCTCGATGGAGCTCGTGACCCTGCGATATCGCAGAGCCGACCGGGGGTACTTAGAAGAACTTCGGAAAGAAAAGGTGTTTGTTTTATGCATTGGAAATGGTCAAAAGCTCTTTCATTCATTTTTAAAGGAAAGCATTTACAAAAGGAGGTGGGTCAGACCTTTACAACCCCCTTAGGTCCAACCCACGGGAGATGCGTCAGGGGCCACAACCTCGGCCCCATCGGCTACAACTGAAGGATCAACTAGAACTATAGCGACCGGAGGTTCCTCCGAAGGGGCCACTACTTCCGTGTTGGCTAATGCTGAAGCTGGATCTTCGACCCTGGCCTCCCGTGTCTCACCTCCCGCTGGGGGCTCGGCTTGGGCCTCCTCTCCCTCCGTCGGGTCCTGTAACTCAGTGCCCGATAGGTCCAACCCCGGAAAGAGCGAGCTCACCTTCTTCAGGGCATCATCATAGCCCTCCCTATAAAGGTCCACCGCCGCCTCCTCCACGTCTTCAATGAAGCCGTCGGAGGCTTTGTAGGCCACCACGGCTTCCTGGACTTGCTTCGCGGCTAGTTCTTTGGACTCCTTGAGCTGAGTCTCCAACTATGCCACCGCCGCCCGCTCAGCCCGGGCCCTCTGGTCGGCCTCCGCCGACCGCTTCTCTTCCTCGCCCAGCCGACGGGCGAGGGAGTCAGCTTTCACCTTCCTTTTATTCAACCTGGCCTCGCGGTCGGCCAGCCGACCCTCGGCCTCTTTCAGAGCCACCTTCACTGACTCTGTCTCTGCTTGGGCTGCCGCCAGGTTTTCCTCGGAAGACTTCAGAGATGCCATTGCGGCCTCCTGGGCTGCCTCCAGTTCCTGAACCCTCTTCGCGGAGGTCTTGGCGGCGTGCACTACTCGGCAAATGCCATTGTCCATGAGGGAGATATCATGGAGGAGCTGTAAACGTATGACCAAGTTAGGATTATACTTGAAGGAGGAAAAACAATGGAGTAAAGAAGCAAGATAAAGTCCTTACCCTCATGAAGTCCTAGTAAGTCTCCATAGTTACGTCGATCAGATTTCTCTGGATCAACACCTCCTAGTCAGCATCAGTCATTGCACCCCTCAGCAGGCTCCGTGCCCTCCTGGGGTGGTCGAGTGCATGCCAGTGCTGGAACTCCTCCTGGCGGATCTCCTCGTCCGACTGCTCAGGTCCGCTATCGGCTGCCCCCTCTATGGCCGGCCCCTTACCCTTGTCGATTGAAGGGGCTGCCTCCTCTGGACCAACGGGTGCCGCAACTACGTCGGACATCCCCGACCCCTCCTGCTCCGGTCAGAGGGCTGACCCTGCCGGTGGGGCTGCTGTCCCCACCGCATTCCTCGCCATGCACTCGGTGAGGGGGATGCCGTCCTCATCTGACTCGACCTCGACGATGGGGACGGGTTGCTCCTCCTCTCGCCTCTTCTTCTATCGCTTGACGACTGGTAAGGGGGCTGGTTCCAGGACGGCCCGCTTCTGCACCGCCCGTCGGATGATGTTGGACTTGTCGATCTGCTGCATCCTTCCTCCTGTCACCAGGCATTCAGAGTTAGTAGGGTAGAAAGAGAAAGAGCCGAGGGATTTATAAGAAGAGGGGTCGGCTCTTGCCTAGGGCTCCTTGGGGACTGATCCCTGCCTGGTGAAGGGTTCCCTCCCCCAACAGCTTGAACGCTGCCACCGGGCCAGCTCTACTGATATCATCAAACGCGCCCCGATCGGCTGCCGAAATCGACCTCCCCTCGTGGATTCTCGCCCGTGGCTCTCTCCACAACGGCTCGAACCCCTAGGATTCGAGACTACTGACGAAGAAGAACCTAGCCTTCCACCCATGGACGGTCGATGGGAGGCACTTCAAGATCTTTCGACCTTGGTGGGGGACAAACAAGGCCCACTCCCGGCTTCTAAAGTTCCTCTTCAGGTAGAAGAAGTTACCGAAGAGGGATAGACTGGGTTCGAACCTAGCCCTATGGCATAGCACGATGAAGCAGCATATCGCTCGAATGCTGTTCGGGGTCAGCTGCACCAGGGTTACCCTATAGAAGTTGAAGATCCCTATGAACAGAGGGTGCAGAGGAAACCTGAGGCCGGCCTTAAGGTGAGACTCATACATTGGGAGGGTCCCTGGACCTAGTAGGTTGTTTGCTCTCCCCTCTCGGCCAGGAAGTGTAAGATGCAGGGTGGAGGGGATGCCGTACACCGCCCTGAGGTTTTCGACCCGTTCCCGGGTCATGGTTGAGGGTATTTCTCTCGGCCCTGGGTCCCTAGGCCTATGGGTCGAACCCCAAATACTAGAAGCCATTGGGGCTAGAAGAAGAAGAAGGGGGACTAGGACTAACATGGGGCTAGACTCCTAGACGCCGGGTTTCGCGGAAGAAAGAAGAGAGGACTCTATCTCATGAAGCGCAGGCATAGCAGGAAAAACCCCTTCGGTCTACCTCCTCCTTTTATAGACCTCCGAGGGAAAGGGAAGAAGGAAGGAGGAGTTACTGCCTGCCTCGAGCACATCCCAGCTGTCCCGTCGGCGATCGTAATTGCCCGCATTTCAGGGCTCGGAGCGTCCGAAGCATCCCCTCACGTGGATGGCGATCCGCGTGCGCACCGGATCAGCGGTGCGAGACCAACCTGGTGGGCAGCGCCGACCGACCAGATGTTGCCGCATGGCGTGATGCACCACTTCACCCTGGATCAACGCGGCATAGCCTGGCCTTCGTTATGGCACCTGACTCGCATTAACTGCCTCGCCTATGCCCCAACGAGTGGCTGACAGCTGTCCAAGGAGCCGTTCGAGGGGGATTCGAAGCGACCCGATGCATTGATCCGGAATCCACCGCAGGTGCACGCAATCATGCTCCTATCCTTTTGGGCCACGTGGCCCCTCAAGGCCCAGGAGCAGGGGGCATTTGTTGCATCCATTCAGCTAGTCCCGGGTCGGACCGGCCCCCGGCATCCGATCGGCTGATCCCTACGCAGGGTCCACCTCCCCAGTTCTAGGAGAGGACCTCGCTGCCCCCTTTCCCAAAGGGCTGACCCAGGGACTTCGAGAGTTGGCGGACGCCCCACCGTCCGTGTGTCGGCCTCCTTGACTACCACGGTCAGCTTCTGGGAGGCCCTGCTAAGCACCACGGTCGGTTTCTGGAAGGCCAGGCCGACCCACTGCTGAAGGGGTCGCTCGAAGTTTCTAAGAGCCCTTCTCCCTGATAAGTTCTGACACTCTGTTGTAACGGACTCCAGTGCATGGCCACGATTCTTGCTGCTAGGCCACCACTCTGGTGCTCCTACCACGCTGCCAACCCATGACTTCGCCACCACGCCTATTCTCCTGGGGTATATTCCAGCTTTCCCAGCCTGCTCCCTAATAGAATTTGGCAGCACTCCATGCCTATAAAAGGCACCCGGGGGACCTCCGTGAAAAAGGTAACGTTCTTCTTCCCCATTATGAACTCTTCTCCCTGAGATTTTTCCATCTATTGCTCCATCCCTCCTCTAACTTAAGCATCGAGTGTCCCCCGCCGGAGCCCCCTCTGGCGCCTAGGGACTTTTCTGCGGGTTGAGAAGCTTCCCGGCGTATCCACCAAACCCAGTCCAAGAGGAAGAGAGGCAACACATAGGATTTTATGCATAGATTTTTTAATAATTCATAGTAGAAGAACATCTATTTTAAAACTATTTTAAAAAGAAAATATGTATTTATAATAATTCTAATAAACCCTAAGTAGGATCGTAATATGATATGTAGTAGAAAATAAAATTAGCATGCATCAATCTACCCAATGCATGCAGTAGATATAATCTACAAATAATATGAAATCAAATTTCACACCCTATTATGGATCGATAATCATTATTGATGATACAGGGTAAGGGCTCTCCACATTACTTTGTAGTCGTACAGGGTGTTTGGCCTCTACGAATCATCCATATGAAACTTCAATGCGATCAACCTCCAAGACTGCTAGATCAATGCAAAAGCCACTGGATGGCTAAAAATAAATTATATCTTGGACTTTCTTGGGCCTTTCAAGAAATCCAAGAAGAAGATGAAGAGGTCTAGATCTAAGAGGAAGAAAACCAAAAATAAGAAACCCCTTTTCACTAACTTTTTTTCTTTTTCTTCTTCCTTCAACCCTAGCACCCAAGAAGGTCTCTCATGCACATCTAGAATTCATACCCCCTTTTCCTCTTATTTTCATAGTAATTTCACTTCAAAGTTTTCATGGTGATTGCTTTCTTAATGATGTATAATTATGAAAATCTAAAGTAAAATCGTATTGATTAGAGGAGGGATTAGATTAGGATAAAGTGATGCTATTTAAATAGGACCGGGTGTTTTATTACTAATAGAACTCCTCTAATTAAATTCAAATCAACCTAAATTTAATTCAAACCAATCCTAATCTAAATAAGAATGAGGGAGGATAAAAAGCCTAATTTTTTTTTTATGGAGAATTCTCAAAAAAATTGGTAATAAAAATAGATAAGTTTTTGAGATTTTAAGACCAAGTAGAGTTAAGATAAGGAAAAGAGTTTAATTCTTAGTTAAACTCCTCTCATTTAAATTTAAAACTCATCCTAAATTAATACAAATCAGATAAGAAAAGAGGGAGTGCATGAAAACATGTTTGGTGTGAGATTTCTATGAATTCATTCAAATAATTGGCATGGAAAAGTCTAATAGGAAACCTAGTTGGCTAGGTAAGGGTTTGACCAGTCTTTGACCAAAATTAGTTATGAATCAAAACTAATTTGGTTATAACTAATTTAGTAAACTTGGACTCAATCCAATTAGGTCCTAATTAGGCTTAATTAAATCTTAATTAAATCTAAAATTAACTGGGCCCAAGCTCGAATCTAACCGTAATTAGAAATCCTCAGCAAATAGGTCATTAAATAACCTAATAAGGCAAATTCTAATTGAACTAAATTCAATTAGACTTGATCTAAACTTCTTCACTTAATCAAATTGAGTCAATTAGCAATCCAATTATTAATTAATTTTTTATAATTAATTATTAATTAATTATTAATTTATAATATTTGTATAAGGTTAATTATTTATTATATTAATAATTTTGTCACTAAACGATTCTTAATTGTTAGTTAGCCACCATGATCGGTCAGAAACCTCTATTATATGTGACTCCATAGATTCGAATACTAAGCTGGTAGTTTAGAAACTAATCTTGAACTAATCAATGCAACCATCTAGCAATGGTGCCCGATATCTGGATAGGTCGAATGTTCGCGAAGCAACATTTAAGAATCTAGGCATATAGTTTCTATATAATTCATCCCTTTGACCCTAATGCTCAAAATGATTTTAGAATTAACTGCTAACTCTGAATAATACATCCAAATATGTCTCGACATGCTAAATCCTATGACTCTTCACAAGGATTGCCCTGGCCATGATCTTGTTAAATTGAAACACAATGATAGCATTGTCTCTGACATTTTGGAGTGGTCAATTTTATCTTGACTCACCACTGACTTGACAAGTACTTGACTACATCCAGTAATCTTCCTTCACTAGATTAAAATCTTGATAGTCACTTAAGTACAATAAGTTGCTTGCAAATCATCAGGATGATCTCAAGTCAAAGGGATACTTATACCCATATACTTCTGTGAGATACTCTTGATAGCAGAGTACTCAACAGAGTTGGTCATGTTCGGTACAATGTACACCTACACTCATCTGCATGCCATACCAATGTTTCCATATTCCTTGGTTATGAGAACTACCAACTTATATGGCATACAATGACCAATGCTCGATAAACGTTATCATCCTATGTAACAACATATAATTTGGTCATGAACATATTTAAGAACTATTCATTAAATCCTTCTTATCGAATTAAAGTAGTTCTAAGGATTTCATCTTAAAAGAGTCCAAAAGAAGATGCAAAAAGAGATGAAATGCCGAAAATAACTTTTATTTTAATAATGATTCATGTATAAATTATAAAGAGCCCCCTCTACAACCTAGACGATTGGTTATAGGACACATTTCCTAACATGCAATAGGTAAGTAGATTTGATCTACTTGATAGTTTTGTATTTATTTGGGGATCTACATGTTATGAATAAATTTTGCTATGCATTCTTAGATTAGATTTTTATTTTCACTACATATTTATTTTAATTAATTAATTTTTTTTGAAAAATATGCATGCAATCCTAGGATCGTATGACAGTTCTTTTATCCTTACAAGGATTATCTGGACCAAGGCTTTGCTAAATTAAAACATTGAAAAGTATCTTTTTCAATATTTTAGAGTGGTCAATCCCTTCTTGACTCATACACCGACTTAACAAATACTTGACTGCACATAGAAATCTTTTATTATTAAATTAAAAATTCAGGTAGTCTAGTACTAAAGAAGTTGCTTGTAAGTAACCATAATGATCTCAGATCAGAGGGACATTTCTACATATATCCTTCTAAGAGATACTCTTGATAGCAAAGTACTCTTTAGAGTTTGTTACGTTTAGTGAATGTACTCTTACACTTGCATGCCATATCAATATCTCCACACTCCTTGGTTTTGAAGATAACCAACCTATATGGCAAATAATGACCTATACTTGATAAACATTGTCATCTTAAGTAACAATGTATCATTTGATCATGAACATATTTAAAAACTATACGACAAATCCTCCTTTATCATATATAAGTTGTTCTAAAGACTTCATTACAAAAGAGTTCAAAAGGAAGATGCACAAACTGTGATGAATAACAAAAAATAACTTTTATTTATTAATGATTCATGTATAAATTATAATAAGATCAACTATCTACAACTCATATGATTAACTTTATGATATATTTCCTAACAATGATATTGTGCCAAATGAACCAAGCTCTGATATAATATGAAAGGAATTGTGGGTGGTTTCATGCATGCATTTTGAAATCTTTTCAAAATATAACACAGCAGGAGACTAAAGATTAATCTAATTAACCTTTCATACATTTGATATAATCAAATAAACCACCTAAAGCAAGATCATGATGTGATATATAGCATATAAATAAACTGAAATAAGCAAACAACTAGCAACATTGATCACATCTATATTATAGAACTGGCACCGTAGATTATATCTACGATGTCAATATGTTTAGAACTCATTACCCTTGCACGGGTTGATGATTGCCACTACTGAATACCATGGTATCAGGTTCTTCTCAGCCATACATGTGTATGGCCTCTACAAGTGATCCATACAAAGTCCTGTTCTAACCAGTCTCCTTTGAGTGCTAGCTCCTCATTGAGACCTTGATAGAAGATCAAATATTCTTTGAATCATCGGGACACTCTAGGAGATGAAGAAGAATACCTGGGAGGAGATGATGAGGTGGAGGAAATTAAAGATAAGACAGGAAACTCTTTCCCTTTTCTCTTCCCAAATCCTAGTAAAAGAAATAGGGAGCTCACACCCAAGACCTTTTCTCTCACGCCCTACTTCCCTTTTCCCCTTAGCTAGAAAATTATTTTTAGCATTCACCACCACCTTCTCCATGCCCACCAACAAGCCTTTTAAAAATAGGCACCCAAGTGGTTAAAAGAGTTTAGGGAATTGGAGTGTCGTTAAGATGAGATTGGGTAATTTTGACTCAAAATTAAAACCATCTCATTGTATTCAAATTCAAATCCCCATTTGAATTCAGAATTCAAATTTAAATCCAAACTCAAAACTTGAATTTAAAATTTAAATTTTAAATTCACAAGAAACAATGATGCATGGGTATGGTCCAATCTAATTGGACCCAACTTGAGCACAAACTAAATTTCATTTGATTAGACTTAAAGAGATAAGTGAACCTAATCAAATTAGGAACCCAATTTTACTACTAAATCCTAATCCAATTAGGAATTAATTGAGCTTAAGTCTTGATCTAATTAGAAATCAAACCTCTTTACTGATTAGGCTATGTCATAACCAAACTGGGTCAATCCAATTAAATCCATTTCAATTAGACTTGATCCAACCCTCATTACTTAATCAAGTGAGCTAATTAGTAATCTAATTATCAATTCATCCTCCAAAATTTACCAATTTTTAGTGAATCAATTGATGAGTCAACTCATAGTTAATAGTAATGAGTTGAATCATAGATGAGTCGATTGAAGGTTTATTATCAATCATATTGATAATTAGACCCCGAAATGATTCATAATCATTGATTAGCTAACAAATCAAGCAAGAACTCCTATTATGTGTCATCCTATAGGTTCAAATACTAAGCCGATAGCATAGAAAAATATTCTGTACCAATCGAAATGACCATCTAGCAATGATACCCAATATCTGAATAGGTCAAATTGTTGCATAGCAATATTCAAGAACCTTTGGCATATAGTTACCATTTAATTCATCCCTTTGACCCTTAATGCTTAGGATGACTTCATGGTTAAATTGCCAACCCTTAAACAGTTTATCCATATAGTGTCTCAACCTTATAAATCTTGTGACTTCTCACAAAGATTACCTTGACCAAGGTTTTGTTAAATTGAAATACAGTGAGGCATTATCTCTAAACCCTTTAGATTGGTCAATCTCATCTTGACTCACATATAGACTTCATAAGTACTTGACTGTACCTAGAACATTTCATCACTAGATTAGAAAACCAGGTAGTCCGATACCAAAATATAGTGAGTTGCTTGCAAGTCACCGTGTGATCTCAGGTTTGAGAGATATTTATATCCATATTTTTTGCAAGCAACTCTTGATAGCAGAGTGCTCCACGGAGAGGTCATGTTCAGTAAAATGTACTCCTACATTTCATCTGCATGCCATATCAGTGTCTCAACACTCCTTAGTTAAGAGGATAACTAATCCATATAGCACACAACGACCTACACTCGATAAACATTATTGTTATATAATAATGTATTATTTGGTCACGGATAATTTTAAGAACCACATGATAAATCCTCCTTTATCATATTAAAAGCAATTCTAAGGACTTTATCATAAAAGAGTTCATTATAGAAAGATGCAATGTGATGAACTTGCCAAATAATATTTATTAATGAATAATTCATATACAATTACAAATAGCACAATCATTTACAAGTTAGATGATTGGCTTTATGATATATTTTCCAACAAGAGAAAGAGAGAATAGGAGTAGCCTAACTCTTGGGCATGGAGAAGAGGAGGAGATGTGCCATCCAAGGGAGATTCAGAAGTTTTTTTCTACTAGAAAAATTTTGTTACAAAGGTTCCAGGGCAATACTTATTTGTAGACAAGAGAAAGAGCCCTAGGACCTTATCCAAGTCCTAAAGGGAATTTTATTCCCTTTCCATGCCACAATGGGATGCCCAACTTTTTACCTTTAGTGCATGAATCCCTTTTCATGTAAGAAAGTGGGCGCAGAGAAGAATTGGGGCATGGAGAGTCTTTCACAAACAAGGCAACATGACACCAACTCCAAGTAGGATTAGGGTTTCCTTTTGACTAGTCAAAACCCATAAGATTTAGGCTTCAAAATCCTTTAATCAGTCAACTCCCTAAATGAGGACTCTTCTTCTCTTAGGCATGGAAAATAACTTTTGGACGTGAATAAATTCATGCAAGAAATTTGGGTGCCCCCTCTTCTCATACATAAATCCTCAAGCCCCAAGTCTTTGGAGCATCCCACCTCTTTGACTTAGTCAAAGACCAAGGAAAAAGGAATTCTAGCCTCCTTTAAATTCAAATCTAATGCAAAATTAAGTCGAGTCAAGCTCAAACTTATTGATTAAATTGAATCTTATTTAACTTGACTCAAACCTAGCCCAATTATTTGATTCAATCAAATCAAAACAAATGACTTAATTAGCAATAATTGCATGCTAAATCCAACCGTGTGATCAGTCACAACTTATGTATATAATCCCATAGATTCTATTTAGTCTGGTGTGAGATATATTATGATCTCCATTACAATATCATTAAAACTTCTTTTAATGGATTGGAACAGTTCCAATTCTTTCTAATGAGAATCATTGATCATCAAGATGATCCTCGTGAGTCCCATAATTCACAATAATACCTAGCAACATGTAGTGGCAATTTAGATAAACATAAGGTAAATCTCTAGGTATAGTTACTATGAGATATAGTCCTTTTATTGGAGTCCCGACATGATAGAGGTTATGGATTACTCGTCAATCCCCATTATCTATCATATGTCAAATATATTTGACTTGAGTTCGTAGGAATTATGGAAATGCCTTTTCATCATTTGAACTACCCTATTGAGGTCCCCTTCCTTGTTTATTAAAGATGATAGATTCCATCTAGGTGTACACCTTATTTCTATAATGAACCTATTATAGACAACATGTACTATGAGGATCCATGTGGCTAGGGATTAGGTTTAGTACAATCTAAAGCCTCATTGTGAATAACCGAGATACCTCAAGTTTAAGGACAGTCATACCATCGTAGCATCGAGTAATTTATGATGAATAGGTAGCCAGCCAAGTGACTTCTCATATTAGTCACACGCAGTACCCTTATTTTTAACAACCACCTTACTCTCGCTCAATATCCCTATACTATAGACTTGAGACTCGTTTATCCAAAGAAAAGTGATCCATGTACCAATCTAAATAGACTGATTACCATCCCTATGATGATCTATCAATCGAGAGCAATTTAGGAATTAATCACCAATAATACATGCCTTAAATTTTCAAATCTTGAGAATACGTGCCATCATCTTATTAATTTTGTGGATGATTCAAGGACACAAAAATATAACATGAATAAAAAATAACCCAACTTTATTTTATTAACAAGTCAAAATTATAAATTATACTCTTAGAAAGTATTAATGTGTCAGTCTAAATGGCTTCTAGGACATACATCTAACACCACTTCTCTCTTTAAGAAGATCTATGAATCCTTGTATTGGATCCTATCTTCTTTTCTCTTAGACCTGTGTTGACCTTAATTAGGAGGTCTCAAACTACCTTGGTGCCTGGGCAGCCTATCGAGCAGATCATCCTGATCTTAATTTGAAATTTATTATTAATGAACCTTGTTGATCGATCTAGGCCTTGATCCAATTCGTGCTTCAAGATTTATTGATCGGATCATGTAGATCTAATTCATCCAGTCTATTAGACCAACCACCTGACCAACAATATCCTTTCTTATGATTTAACTCCATTAAATGTATCAAATAAAAAATGATTATGCTTTTAATATGTTAAATAGGATTACGAGATTAACCTAGCAAAGTTTTAAGATCTAGGATGGACAACATAAGTAAATGTTATCATTCTTATTTATTTAAATTATCATATTTTAATATATATGATCCATTGTTATTGATGAATTCATGTTTTTCATAAAATAAAGGATCAGCATATTTATATAAAAATTCATGCTTTATTATGAAAATTGGTTTCATGGATATTTTTGATGAAGAAGACATATTTATGAAGCATGTTTTAGATTATGCCATTTAGTATTTTTTTATCTTTGTACATGCATGTTTGAAAAAATAGATATAAGGATTCCAAAGGCTCTCGGATAGCCATGAATGAATCCCTGTAATTGGAAAAGTCGATACCTGGAGTTAGCATCCACAAAGAACATAACCTCACCAATGGATATAAAGTTAGTACACGAAACAAGATCTCTGTTGATTAAGAAATGTGGCCCTGTCATAGATACAAAATAATTATAGCAAGAATATATGTGAGCATTGTTTTGAAACATAATACAAATATATAACATGAAAGATAATGAATTTTCTGGTAATCATATTTATGAAATGTTCATGATTTATACATGCATGATTGATTTTATGAATTGCTTTATTATGTTATGTTATGAATAGTTCTATATGTGATATATGTTATTTTTATAATAACATACTATTCATAAAAAAAATCTATGCTTATTCGATAAGGAAGTATAGGTTTTAATTACTATGCTTGTATAGCTCATATCTCTTTTTCCTTTCTTCAAAGGAATAGGATCACTAGTGTTAAAGAATGATTTAAGCTTTGGAGATCATATTATCAAGATTTTGTAGTAGAGTTTATCTCTCTAATTGATTATAAATTTATAGTTGGCAATTTTTTGAAATTTAAGATTATAGGTTTTGATATTTTATTTTGGATTTAGTCGCTTTGAACTGATATTATTTAATTATTCAATAGAAAATAGTTTAATTTTTTATTTTTATTTAAGATTATAAATAATTGACTTTATGTTATCATGGACTGTATCCTTCAATAGTATGGCTTGTGTTATGTTCTGGATTTAGGGTAGCTATTAATCTAAACCTTTCTTTGAAGCTTTATCACAAAATAGGCCACCCCAAGCACAATCACAAGTTTGGTTTTCAAAAATAATTTGGCTATCAGAGATTGAATGTTTCAAAAAAAATATGTATTCACCTAAAAAAGTTTAAAAATAATTCAAGTCAAGCAATTAGAAGAAAACTAACAAAATCAAGAATAAAAGGCTATCATTAGATTTGTATATTTCTTCATCCATAACTAGGCAAATAGAATACAAATAATAATAATAATAATAATAATAATAATAATAATAATAATAATAATAATAATAATAATAATTTGAAATTTTTAAAAAAATCAACAAACACTAGTCCAACAATATTAGATAGGTATTATAATCCATCATTTTTTTAAACATAGTTGGAAATAATTCATTAAACATGACCTATTGAATAATTCTTGATCAATATGTTTGTTGCTGCAACTTCTTCCAGACCGGGTTCGATCGACTTGGCTGGAGCGCTCCTCTCCCGGTTCCTGCAAAAAGTTCCCAAGGGCCGGTAGTGTTCCGGTGGGGGATACTCTGATACTTAAGTTAGTGGGAGCTTGAGGGTAACATAATGGAAGAATTAATGGAGATGAGCTTGTGAAGCAGGGAGAGAGTCCTTACTGCCTAGAGTCCCCATTTTACCTTATATAGGTGCGGAACGTTACCGGAATCTGTTAGGGGCTAGGCACAGAATGACTGATCTACCCCTAGGAGAATTTGGGAGTGGCCACATGGTGCCAGGATGAGGCAGCATCGTGGGACTAGTAGAGTGTGGCACTGATGTGCCAGGATTCTGTTGCAACAGAATTCTGGTATCAGTGGGAGAAGGCTTCTGGAGTCCCCTAGGGCTATTTTTGGATCAATACAAGCCCTTCTGAAGTGGGTCGGTTAGACTTCAGCAAGAGCAGGTCGGTCAGACCATAGCAAGAGTGGGTCGGCCAGACCTCAGCAAGAGTGGGTTAGCCGGACCTCAGCAGGAGTGGGTTGGTCAAACCTCAGCAGAAGTGGATCGGTTGGACCTCAGCAAGAGTGGATCGGTCGACCTCAGTAGGAGTGGGTCGATCGGACCTCAGCAAGAGTGGGTCGGTCGGATTTCAGCAGGAGTGGGTCGACCGGACCTCAGCAAGAGTGGGTCGGTTAGACCTCAGCACCAGTTCGGTTGAAAGGTGAGCCGATTGGGTATAACAATTACCCCCTTTGCTCTTGGCCTTCGAGGGGACCTGCAGCTTCGAAGGATGAGAGCATCATTTGGTCCTTAATGCATCTGTCCTTGGGATGATCACGGATCAAATCAGGTGTACTAGATCGATCGTTTTCCATTCCAAAGTCCTGTACTCAGGACAAGTGTCAGCACCGTGTTGGAAGTGGGGGGAGAGGCAGTTAATATAGATGGGGTGCAATGATGAGTGGCTAGCCTAGCCTGCTTGGCCGTCGGGCCTCAGACGTGAATCGGGCAACGTGGCAAGATCCAAAAGGTTGGCACTGCATCCGAGTTGAGTAATCCACCGCTGGTATGGGGATCACACGGATCATGGTCTGGACATGCTTCGTCGCATCTCATCGGCTTCTCCGTTAGATTGGAAAGTTGCATCATCTGATGGCTGATTGTGGTGCTCGAGGGACACTGGGGGGTGGTCCCTCAGTGGTTATAAAAGGAGGGGGTGAAGGCCTAAGGGGAGTCTTCTACTGCATCTTGCCTGAGGAGAGAGAAGTCCACTTCTCTCACTTTCGCCTTCTTAGAAATCCTAACCTCCATGTTAGTTTCCTCAGCCTTCCTCTTTAACCTCCATTAAAATGGCTTCTGGCAGCCGTAGCTCCACCCATAGGGATAGGGAACCAGGCCCAAATGGTATCCCATCGAAGATGACCCGGGAGAGGGTAGAGGGCCTTAGGGTGAGATATAACATACCCTCCACCCTGCATTTGACCGTCCTAAACCGGGAGGAAAGAGTGACTGGTCCGCTAAATCCGGGAGCCCTCCCAGTGTACGAGGACCACTTCAAAGCTGGCCTTCGATTCTCCTTACATAACTTTTTCATCCGAGTTTTTAAATCTTATAGGGTGTCCCCCATGCAGCTGACCCCGAATAGTATTCGGGCGATCATCTGCTTCATGGTTCTCTGCAAGAGGGCCGAAGACGAGCCAAGGATGTCCCTTTTCTCCAATTTCTTTCTCTTAAAGAGGGATTTCCAAAGTCAGGAGTGGTGGATGTTCAGTCCCTGCCCTGGTCGGAGCATTTTAGGGGGTCTTCCATTGGCCATTCACGGGTGGAAGTCTCGATTCTTTTGCATAGATAGCATGCAGCCCTGGGGCTTCGAGCCGATATGGAGGGAGCCGAGGTCAAATGTCGTAAATGGGAGAAAGGTGCTAAGGGCTGATGAGGCTGACTTTAATAAAATGGAGGGGGTCGGTCTGATAATTGATCTGCTTCGGGAGGACAGCCTCCACCTGGCCGGGATCAGCAGCCTCCCATACCTAGGTAGGATAGAGGGTACTATCCTAGGTTCTTCATACACTTCATCGGCCTCATTCCTCTGCTGCTGACTCTACCTCTGTTCTGTGACAGGAAGGAAAATGAAGCCAGATTGAATGACGATCATGGTGCGGGCAGCCGAAAAGAGGGGTGTCTGGGTCACGAAGCCGACGACCGAAAGGCAGAAGAAACAACGGACATAGGAGCCGGCTGCTACCATCGTGTCGGTGGACTTCGACGACCACGTACCTCTGTCGGAGTGTCAGGTGGTGAGGGTGCTTGAACATTCATCTTCAATCGGGAAGTTAGCTGCCCGGCTGGGAGAGGAGCCATCAAGGCCGATCGATGCGGAGATGGCCCCAACCTCGCCACTCATTGAGTTGATAGAGGAAGTTCCCCTGATGACCAAAGGGAAAAGGGTAGTTGAAGGAGGAGAAGCCAACAGGGAGCGAGCTGGCAGAATTGGTTATGAGGTGCACTAGCACTGGCGCCTACACAACCCTGAGCAGGCCAAAGACCTGCTCAAAAGGGCCGTCACAGATGCTGACTAGGACGAGTCGAATCGGCGAACTCTGAACGACACTGCAAGGAGCTCCTACCGTAATTTGATGGGGGTAAGCCACCTGCTCTCAAGTCTTTATATTTTCCTTCATCTCTTGTGCATGACAAGTGTTATCCTTTCGTTTGCAGCTCCTCCATGACATCCTGCTAATGGACAACGGCCTCGGTGAGATGCTCTTCATGAGAAAGATTTCGGTCAAGAAGGCCGAAGGGGAGGAGGCGGTCAGAGCCACGGCAGAGGTGGCACGAAAGGCTGCCAAAGGAGAGCTATCTACCTATCGGGCCGAGGCAGAGGCACATAAAAAGCAGGTGGAAGACCTACAGACCTAGCTGGCCGATCGAGAGGCCAGTCTAAAGAGGAAAAGAAGAAGCTGAGTTCCCTTGCTCATCGGCTTGAGAAGGAGGAGGCGCGGGTAGCCGAAAATGAGAAAAACTAGCGGGATCAGCAATTTGTGGCAGGGAAGTACATGACCCTGCTAAAGGAGTCCGAAGAGATGATGGCAGAAGCGACTGACGATGCCGTGGAAAAGTATAAAGCCTCCATCAGTTTTAAGGAAGAGATGGATGAGGTCAGAGCGGTCGGCTTCGACTATGGCTACAAGGAGAGCCCGTCGAAGGTCGGCGATGCATTCCCAGAGCTGGATCTTTCTTTCTTGCAGCTACCAAGGCAAGCGAAAGCGAGGGTGGAAGAAGAAGCGGGCCCGACTAGCAACGAGCCTGAGGCTGTCGCTGATACGGGACCGGTGGATGTCCCAGTCGGAGCTTTGGGTGTGGCATAGGAGGTCGAAGCTGAAGCCGAAGCTGAGGTCTCTCTTGTACATTCACAGGGTCAGACTTAGGTTGTTTGTAAAAGTCTGCCCTGTCATTTTGTAAAGAGTTTTATCTAAGTAATGAAGAATACTTTCTTTTGATATGTCTTTGTTGTTCAGTCTTCTGAATGTGCACCGGTTGGATTGATCCGAGCCTCCCTCTCTTCAAAGATATTTCTAAGTGTTGTGCAGTCGGCTCAATCCAAACACCAGCCCTCCAAAATAAACATTGAACTGTTGCCCAATCCGACCCCAAGTCCTTAGAAATACTTCTAAGTATGGAAGGGTCAGTCTGGTCTGAACTCCTTTTTCTTTTTGAAATATTTCCAAAGAAACCTTGAATTCAGCCATTCATAAGGTAATTTCCCAAATACTTCGGGATTCCAAGTAGCATTTTTCGAGCAGGGTCAGATCTTTGAGTGGGTTGTTTTAGGGCCTCTGCTGACTAGAGTTAGACTTTTGGAAGCGGGCTACCCTAGAGCCTCTACCGATCGAAGTCGGACTTTTGGAAGTGGGCTGCCCTAGACCCTCTACTGATAGGATTCGGACTTTCGGAAGTGGGTTGCCCTAGAGCCTCTGCCGACCAGAGTCAGACTTTCGAAAGTAGGCTGCCCTAGAGCCTCTACCGATTGGAGTCGGACTTTCAGAAGTAGGCTACCCTAGAGCCTCTACTGACCAGAGTTGGACTTTTGGAAGTGGGCTGCCTTAGAGCCTCTGCCAACCGAAGCTGGACTTTCGAAAGTGGGCTACCCTAGAGCCTCTGTCGATCGAAGCCAAACTTTTGGAAGTGGGCTGCCCTAGAGCCTCTGCCGACCGAAGTCGGACTTTCGGAGTTACCTTATAGGAGAAGTTATGGCCTTTATTATCAGTATTTGCGAAGGTTATCTACATTCCACGAACGTGCCACTTGCCGTCCATCCAAATGCTCAAGTCGGTAAGTTCCGGTTCGAATTACTTCAGCAACCCGATAAGGTCCTTCCCAATTTGGGAAGAGCATCCCTTGCTCGATTGATCTTGAGATTTCTGTCATCCACAAAACAAGGTCTCTGACCCAGAAAGTTCAAGCCTTGACTCGAGAGTTGTAGTACTTGGCCATCTTCTAACAAAACATCACCATCTTCAAATTCACCTGGAGTCTGGTCTCTTCAAGCAAGTCTAGGTCAGCCCTTCTTTGTTCTGAGTTGGCCAGCTCGGCGAAATGATCAATTCGAAGGGATTGTAGAGAGATTTCCATGGGTATGACCGCTGTGCTCCCGTAGGTCAGATTGAAAGGAGTCTCCCCAGTCATCGTTCGGGAGGTCGTCCGATACACCCAGAGCACTGAGTGAAGCTCTTCTATCCAAAGTCCCTTGGCATCATTCAGTCGGGTCTTCAATCCGTACAGGATCATCCAATTGGTGATTTTGACTTCTCCGTTGGATTGAGGATGACCGACTGATGTTAGCCGATGGAAAATATGATATTGCTGGCAGAATTCCCAAAATTTGGGATTATCGAACTGCCTCCCATTGTCTGTGATGACCGTTTGTGGTATGCCAAACCAGAAGATGATACAATTTCGAACAAAATTCTCCACTTTGGCTTCTGTGATCTGTGCCAATGGCTCAGCTTCCACCCATTTGGTGAAGTAATCGATGGCCACAATCAAAATTTTCCACTGGCTGTATGCCAGGGGGAATGGCCCCAGGATGTCCAACCCCCATTACGTGAATGGCCATGGAGCGGTGAGCGGGGTCAGCTGACTAGCCGGCCTCCTTTGAATGTTGGAGTATCTTTGACATGCGTCACACCTTCTGACAAAGTCCGAAGCATCCTTCTGGATGTTCGGCCAGTGATATACCTATCGGATGATTTTGTAAGCCATGAATCTTCCTCCTAGGTGGTCACCATAGATGCCTTTGTGCACTTCTCTGAGAGTGTAGTTGGTGTCAGTTGGCCCTAAGTACTTTAGCAATGGTTGTTAGAATAACCATTTATAAAGAGTGCCATCGAGATGACGTACTTTGAGGCTAGGGCTGGAAATGGGCTAGCCCAAAAGCCCATTGTCTGGAACTGGTCTGGGCCAGCTCAATAAACTTCGGGCTGGCCTGAAATTTGTTCAGACTACGGACCAAATTTTAAGCATATTGGACTAGTCTTAGGGCTGTAAAATAGAGTCCATTTAATTTTTGGGCCAAAGGGATGCCCAGATTCGGTCCAAAAATTTTTAAAATATAGTCTTTGGGCCGACCCAATGGACTTTGGGCCGGCCCATTTCTAACCCTATTTGAGGCCGTCCAGCATACATGCTTAGCTTCGATCGTATCTTCTGGTAGGACCCCTTTGACAAGAAATGCAAGAATAGGATCCATCCAAGAGGCTTCTTGCTCCTCTTGGTGGACTTCTATCATCCCTTCAGCAATGCTTGGGCATTGCAGATACTCCACGAAGGTCCGGTCGGAGGTGTTGGTAACCGTCATAGCCAACCGCAACCAAGCATCCGCCCGAGAGTTCTGCAATCGAGGTATATGGAGAATTTTGAAAAACTTAAACCGAGTAACAAGGCTTTGTACCTTGCTCAAGTACTTGGCCAGGGTCAGATCTGTCATCTCGAATTCATCCTTCACCTGGTTCACTGATGCGGCAAGCATATGATTAATATTTTTAATATGGTGTTTGTAGAGCAATGAAACCTAATTATACTTAGCATTGTACTCATCTTAATAAGATTTAAGGATTATATGAAAAGGGACTATAACATGATTAGACACAACTCTAAAACTAAGAAGGAAGAAGATATAGACAATAGGGGCTAATGATTGAGGACTTACCTTGATGAGTTTTCCAACCTTCCTATGATTCAAAACTTGAAACTACTGATGCTCTGGACTGGAGAACTTGGATAACAGTGATCAAAACCCTGGAGTTGGGCTTCAGCTTGTTGGTTCATTGTCAAGGGGAACCCTGTTCACAACTCAAGGACTTCGAAGGACCCTGCAATGAAGATTAAAGTTAAGGTTGAAGGATGCAAACATAAAGAAGGGATGGGAGAACTTGTGAACAAAGAAAAGATAGTTGAGAAGATCTGGCCGACTCCAATGCCTTTGCCTTGAGCTTGGATGATGAATTGCTAGGGAAGAGAGTGGCTTTGGGCGTGGAAGAAGAAGATAGGAAAAATTTCACACATAAAACTCAAGACAACTTCACTTCAAACTTCATTCATTTCCAAAATCAAATCTCTTTCACAATGGGGTGTCCAAGGCTTTTTAATAGCCTTACAAAACTTTTGAAATTTGAAAACTCCCCAAATTATGGAGGATTACAAGGGAGGTTGGAGGATATGGGGCCTTGTTACATGGGATAAGGAGAAATTCATGGAGATTGGCCGGTTTCTTTGAATTTAAAATGCTTGGTCGATCTCCCCTTTAGGCGCCCATTTGAAGGTGACGTGGCTGATGATGTGGCATCCCTGGTGGCTACTTTGTTGGCATGGTGATGTGGAATTCCAGCTTGGTTGACCAAGGTCTTGATTTGGAAGCTCCAAGTGGTTTGGTGAACCTCAACTTGAAGTAGCTTGGACTTGATTTAAATAAACCTAATGGAACTCTAATTGAGTTCTTATTTAAACCCAGATTGAGACAGGACATAATTACAGGACTCGATTGGACATAATTACAGGATTCATGAAATTGAAACTAAGTAATTACAGGACTCTTGAAAGTAAATTGCCCTTTACAAGAAAAATTTAACCTAGTGATCTTCGATCCAAAGTGGAATCAGGTTAACCTTATTTGAGTGGGGTTTTATTATGCTTCTGCTTCTGGTGTCCACACCAATTCTCCTGGGGTGGGCAGAACTCGACCCAGTCGAGTATGGTTCAGTTTTGCCCTGGTAATGCTCGAACAAGTCTGGGTTAAGTCTTTGCAGGTCCCCTCGAGTAATCCAAGAGTTGTCGGACTCAGGTTGACCTTGCCATTGAACCAGGTATCGCTGATAGTCCTTATTCCTGGTAGTAATGGTCTTGTCATCTAGGATTCTCTCAATCCTCTCTCTTCACTCAGGTAGGGTTGGTGGTGGACACTCGGAAATATGTTCACTCTCAATAAAAATTTCTGGCCCAAAAGGCTCACTAGGTATTAGTACTGGTTCTTTGTATTCTACTAGGTCTGAAACATTAAAGGTTGTACTGATACCCATATCAGGTGGAAGTTCCAAAACATATGCATTAGGCCCTATTTTCTTTAAGATCTTGAAAGGTCCCGCTCCGCGGGCATGCAGCTTCTTTATGGTTCCAGAGGGGAACCGTTCAGGGTTGAGCCTAATCATCGCATAATCCCCTTCACAGAATTCTTTAGCCCTCTTATGTGAATCAGCTAAATGTTCGTAAGTCTCATTGCTCAGTTTGATCTTATTACTGATTTCTTTATGCAAATTTGTGACATGCTGTGCGAATGATTCAGCAGACTCAGAAATTTACACAAGCACTTATAAAATGCAGACTGAACTAGGCATCCTTATTAAGAAGAATTTTATTGAACTTTCTAGGACCTAAACCTAACAGATTAATGACTCTCTAGGTTTGACCCTGGTCTGGTATGCACATGAGAATTTACCATGGGTTCCTAGCAAATGCCATAAGGTTTTCCAAAAGTAGGTAGCAAAAGGAATAGGCTTTAAAAGCTCATGCATCCTAGTAATCTCATCAAAATGAAACTTAATGGCTCTAAAATTATGATAAGACTCAGGAAAAGGCAGAAATAGGAATCCGAGACTTGGGGTAATTTAGGGGAATCTTGAAATAGACCTTGGTTACTCACGATGCCCTTAAGATTAGAATTTTGATCTACATGCGGGATGCTTCTAGGTAGTTGAAGGTCATCAGGAAAGTCTTCTAAAATAATGATTGGGTTCTTCTCAGGTACCTGAAGGAGTTCTTGTGTCGAAGCTAAAGTATTGGGTTCTTCCTGAGGGCATTGTCTTATGGGAACCAAGTCCTCACTAAATTTTGGTTGTTCTGATGTTTCAGGACTAGGCTCAATAATCTTTTCTTTACCAAAGGTTTCCTCAGGTAAGGTACTAAAGTTGTTCTCTTCACAGTCTTCCCCTTCATATTCATCTATTAAACTTATGTTAGTCTCATACACATATTTACTAGGTTCAAATTTGCCTTCTTCCTTCCCTAGCCCTTCAGTTTGAGGATACCCTAAGTCTTGAGTATTCGTGAACTCAACTTGTACTTCAGGATTCTTACTCCTATCATTCATATGAGCTAATGGGATAGTAGGAGTTGGTTGGTCTAAGAAAAATTGATTAGCCAGCATTTGGTTCAATTGGGCCATTAGATCATTTAGGCCTCTCAGCATGGTTTCAAGATTCGGGTCCATGGCTACACTGGACTGGGTCTGGACTGGTGAGTATGAGGCTCCTGATCTAGTTTTCATGCATGCAAGTAGACTCAAGCTCGAGCTAAGGTTTTCTAGACCTAGAACACAAATTAGAGGACTAATTAAGTGAACCAACTAGCTAGTAGTACTTATGGGACTTAGCCAGGTAGGTGGTGGGGAGTGGAGGTCCCTGATTGCCAATCCTTAGACACCAATCTGAGATTGGCCAGGTAGGCAGACCAAATCACAAGCCCTGATGCACCAATCCTAGACACCAAGCAAGTAAGCACACACCAATTAGCTGACACTGTTAACTTGACCCTAACCTGAACCCAACTTGTTGGTGTCCCTAACCCACTAGGGCAATTAACGTTCTACTCAATTTTAATTAACGGGCTGGGATCGATATGCTGGTTGGTGATTTTTGGGCTAGGGACAGGTGATGAAACCCTGACCCTATGTCAAATTGATGCCCTTAATTTGATTTCTCATGAGATGAATGAAATGCAAAGGTGCTGCAGAAGTGTGTTGCAGTTTGAAAGTGGTATGGATAACATGATGAAAAAAATGTCCAAAAATTCAAAAAAAATCATAGAGGTTCCTAACTTATATGTTTCAATGCAGATGAAAGGAATTTTAAAACTAAAATCTGTACTACTCTAAGTAGATCCTACAAATGAAGATAAATATAAAGGACATAACAGAACCCTAATGATAGTGTCGAACTGCAAAAATTTTCATTTTTTTTATAATTTTTTTCTGATAATGAAATTTAATATGGTGATAACTGACTTAAAAAGGAACAAGAAAAAGAATATTTCAACAAAAGATTAGTGACTTGCCTTTGGAGCTGCAGACGGATTACAGTAAACAGATGCAAATTTTCAGAAAACAGAACTTAATCAAACAAGTGCAATGGCTTTCCCAAACTTCAATCTAAAAAATTCACGTCCGGCCAGGGGATCATTATTCCCATGGGTCGTGACAGTGTACTGGAGTACACCCACTCAGGAGGCATGAATTTTAGATCTTGCTTGGATTTAAAGAGAACTATTCTACCCTAATGCAACCATGCTCTGATACCAAGATGATGCGGCAAGCATATGATTAATGTTTTTAATATGGTGTTTGTAGAGCAATGAAACCTAATTATACTTAGCATTGTACTCATCTTAATAAGATTTAAGGATTATATGAAAAGGGACTATTACATGATTAGACACAACTCTAAAACTAAGAAGGAAGAAGATCTAGACAATAAGGGCTAATGATTGAGGACTTACCTTGATGAGTTTTCCAACCTTCCTATGATTCAAAACTTGAAACTACTGATGCTCTGGACTGGAGAACTTGGATAACAGTGATCAGAACCCTGGACTTGGGCTTCAACTTGTTGGTTCATTGTCAAGGGGAACCCTGTTCACAACTCAAGGACTTCAAAGGACCCTGCAATGAAGATCAAAGTTAAGGTTGAAGGATGCAAACATAAAGAAGGGATGGGAGAACTTGTGAACAAAGAAAAGATAGTTGAGAAGATCTGGCCGACTCCAATGCCTTTGCCTTGAGCTTGGATGATGAATTGCTAGGAAAGAGAGTGGCTTTGGGCGTGGAAGAAGAAGATAGGAAAAATTTCACACCTAAAACTCAAGACAACTTCACTTCAAACTTCATTCATTTCCAAAATCAAATCTCTTTCACAATGGGGCGTCCAAGGCTTTTTAATAGCCTTACAAAACTTTTGAAATTTGAAAACTCCCCAAATTGTGGGAGGTTGGAGGATATGGGGCCTTGTTACATGGGATAAGGAGAAATTCATGGAGATTCTCCCCAAATTGTGGAGGATTACAAGGGAGGTTGGAGGATATGGGGCCTTGTTACATGGGATAAGGAGAAATTCATGGAGATTGGCCGGTTTCTTTGAATTTAAAATGCTTGGTCGATCTCCCCTTTAGGCGCCCATTTGAAGGTGACGTGGCTGATGATGTGGCATCCCTGGTGGCTACTTTGTTGGCATGGTGATGTGGAATTCCAGCTTGGTTGACTAAGGTCTTGATTTGGAAGCTCCAAGTGGTTTGGTGAACCTCAACTTAAAGTAGCTTGGACTTGATTTAAATAAACCTAATGGAACTCTAATTGAGTTCTTATTTAAACCCAGATTGAGACAGGACATAATTACAGGACTCGATTGGACATAATTACAGGATTCATGAAATTGAAACTAAGTAATTACAGGACTCTTGAAAGTAAATTGCCCTTTACAAGAAAAATTTAACCTAGTGATCTTCGATCCAAAGTGGAATCAGGTTAACCTTATTTGAGTGGGGTTTTATTATGCTTCTGCTTCTGGTGTCCACACCATTCACCACCAGTTGGGAGTCAAAGAAGGCCCTGATCTGGCTGATGCTCAGCTCATTGGCTATTCTTAGTCCCGCAAGGAGGGCTTCATATTCTGCTTGATTATTTGATACCTAAAATGCAAAGTGTAAAGCATACTCTAAGCTCTGTCCATCAAGGATGGCTAGGATTAGGCCCGCCCCATAGCCTGCAAGGTTGGATGCTCCATCCACATGGAGGGTCCAGGCGGGCTCTGCTTCTTCAATATTGTCATCCCCAGGTGCATTGGCTATTTGTGAGGGTGCCTCCTATCTCCAGGTACACTCTGCTATAAAGTCAACGATTACCTGAGCTTTTATGGCCGGCCAAGGTTGGAAAGAGATGTCGAATTCACCAAGCTTGATGGCCCACTTGGCAAGCCGACCGGATGTGTCCGGGCTCCGGAGGATCATCTTGAGAGGTTGATCGGACAGGACGATAATCGGATGTGCTTGGAAGTAGGGCTGCAATCGCTAGGCTGCTATGACCAAGGAGTAAACAAGTTTTTGTATCTTGGGGTATCTTGTTTCGGCATCGTGGAGAACTTTACTAATATAATAGACAGGCCTTTGTTGATTGCTTTCTCTGACCCAGACGAGGATGAAGCTTATTGCCTTGTCAAATGCCAACAAGTATAAGTACAGGGTTTCTCCCTTTGTTGGCTTAGCCAACAAAGGAGGGTTCTTGAGATAGGCCTTTAGTGCTTAGAAGGCCGACCGAGAATTGTTAGTCTACTAAAAGTGGTCCGACCACCGCAGAGTCTTGAAGAAAGGGAGGCACTTTTTTGCCGATCGAGAAATGAAGCAACTGAGGGAGGCTATTCGGCCTGTAAGTTCTTGCACTTGCTTCTTGTTGGTCGGATGCTCCATGTCGATGACAGCTTTGATCTTATCTGGGTTGACTTCGATCCCTCTCTGCATAACCAGAAAGCCAAGAAACTTTCCAGAGGTCACCCCAAAGGTGCACTTGGTCAGATTTAGCTTCATTCAATGATGCCTCAAGGCATCAAAGGATTCTTGTAAGTCTCTGTGTGGGCGGCCCTGTAGAGGCTTTTGACTATCATATCATCAATATACGCCTCCATATTTCTTCCAAGTTGTCCCTCGAAGACCCAATTAATTAATCTCTATAAAGTAGCACTGGCGTTATTTAGGCCGAAGGGCATCATCTTATAACATTACAGTCCCTTATTGGTGATGAAGGCAATCCTCTCTTCATCATCTGGTTGCATCCTGATTTGGTTGTAGCCGGAGAAGGCATCCATGAAGATCAAAAGTTGATGACCGGCCGTGGCATCCACCAGTTGGTCAATCTTCGACAAGGAAAAGCTGTCCTTTGGACAAGCCTTGTTGAGGTCGGTGTAATCCATGCATATCCTTCATTTCCCATTAGCTTTCCTCACCATTACAACATTCGCCAGCCAGTCGGGGTAATGGCCCTCTCTGATGAAGCCAGCATCGAAGAGCTTCTTGACCTCTTCGTCAATTACCCTCTGTCTCTCAGGAGCAAAGCTCCTCTTCTTTTGTTTGACGGCTTGTGAGTTGGATCCACCTTGAGATGGTGAGTTATGACCTCCGACGGGATGCCTGGCATGTCCGATGCCAACCAAGCGAAGACATCGACGTCATTTCTTAAGAAGCTGATCAGCTCCAACTTGACCTCTTCACTGAGTGTGCTTCCAATTTGGAGGACCCTGGTGGGATAGTCCTCTTGAAGGGGGACGAATAGAATTTTTTCAACTAGTTGGCCATGGCCGTCAGCTTCGGCCCTGGGGTCAAGCTGTTCCAGAGTGGAATGGTCTTCTAATTGCCTGTCTTAGATAGTTAAGCATTGCCTGGCCATCCTACGGTCTCCCCTCATTACTCCTACCCCATTCCGAGTTGAGAATTTTGCCAGCAAGTGGTAGATAGAGATGATGACCTGGAACTTGTTGAGGGCCAGTCGGCCCAATATGGAATTGTAAGCCAAGGTCATACGTATGACCACAAAGTTGATGGGAAGAGTATTCTGATAAGGCTCCGTCCCAATTATCACGGGCAAGGTTATCTCTCCTTCTACTCCGACGAAGTCTCCCACAAAGCCTGTCAATGGCATGGGGAGTTCTTGTAGCCTTGCTCTGGATAGGCTCATTCTGGCTAAAGCATCATACAACAACACTTCCGTGGAGCTTCCATTATCAATTAGGATCCTCTTTACATCATAATTGGCAATCACTACCGAAACAACTACAGGATCATTCTCAGAGATGTAGGATTCTAGAGGTCTTCATCGGAGAAGCTGATTACATTAGAATTCTTATACCTCTTTATAATGTCTTGGTATTCCTCATACCTCCAATCGGACCGACGGTGGAGCATGCCAACATTCCCATCGGTCGGATGCTGGTTGGGTAGCTCTACCACCTCTGGGGGGTCTCTGGCAGTTGAAGTTTCAACTCGATTCCTCTAGGTCAGACGTACTTGTGCAAGTACCCCCTTCTGATGAGGTCTTTGATTGCATCTTTCAGCTAGGGGCAGTCTTCAATGTTGTGTTCGTGGTCCCAATGGAATCGGCAGTACTTGTCTCTGCTCCTCGACGTGGAGGGGCCCCTCATCGAACGAGGCCTTTGCAGGAAGGTCTCGTTCTCAATTTCTATAAGGATTTTCTCCCTCGGAAGGGAGAGGGGCGCCTAAGATTCGAACCTCCTAGGGAAGTCCTTCGGCTTTGGGCTGCGGCGTCAGGCCGAGTTGTTGCCATCACTGCAAGGTCGGACTTCGAGAGCCTTGTCGCTTCGCTTTTTGGGAGCTGACCTTCCTTCAGCATGGCGTTAGCTCGTCGCTTGCTCTTCTGACAGGACATACTTCTGTGCTCGGGCCAGTAGCTCAGAGTAGCTTGTCGGGAACTTCTTGTCCAGGGAAAATGTGAGCCTATATGAGCACAGCCCTCTCTTGAAGGCCGATATAGCTACATCTTCATTGAGATCCGGGATCTCCATGGCCACTGAGTTGAATCGGGCCATATAGTCCCGGAGAGTCTCTTCTTCCTTTTGCAGCATGAGGAAGAGGCAGTCAGTGTTCCTAGACATTCGACTGTGAGTCTTGAGATGGGAGAGAAAGAGTTTTTCAAGCTGGGAAAAGGAATGGATCGTACCTAGTCGAATGGCGGAGAACCACATTCGAGCCACCTTCTTGAGCGTTGCAGGAAAGGCGATGCAGTGGAGGGCATCGGAGGCACCCTGCACCATCATGTGGGCCTTGTAGGTGCCCAGATGGTCCAGTGGATCGGTGGTACCATCGTAGGCGTCCACCTGAGGAATTTTGAAGTGGCACGGGATAGACTCTCCCATGATTTCAGTAGAAAAAGATGGGTAGGAATCGTATGCCTGCGCCCCGTCGACCTTTTACCGATTGACCAGCACGGCGATCTGCTCCTCCATGCGCTGGAGTTTGCTAGTGTAGTCTCTCGGGACCTCGCTATAGTACTTGTCGCTGTCAGGGACTGAGTCAGCAGAGGAGGGTGAGGCGGACCTCACTCTCTTCACATCAACATGAGCCCTCAAGGACCTTCGGGGCTCCAGAGAAATGTAAGAATAGGGCTGAGGGACTTCACACTGTCGGCTTCCCTCAGCAGTAGGTCGTTGACTGGTTTGGGATGTAGCCTGCGGCAGCCATTTGGCATTAGCAGCATCCTCGAGGTTCTAGACCACGGCAGCGAGGGTGTCGATGCGGTTCAGAAGGGTCAGGAACTGCTATTGTCCCAGAGTGACAGTGGGTTTGACGGCATCGTTCTCCCTGAGTGGGGCTTCCGACCTTGACGGGGAATGACCTCTCCTAGCGGAGGTGTTATGGGCTCTTCCCTTTGCCATTGCTCTGCTCAGTGGATGGATTACTCCTTTTAGAGAAGGAGGCCCCTTCCTCTAGTGCCAATCTATTGCCGCAACTTCTCCCGGACCAGGTTTGGTCGACTTAGCTGGAGCGTGCCTCTCCTAGTTCCTGCAAAAAGTCTCCAAGGGCTGGTAGTGTTCCGGCGGGGAACACTCCGATGCTTAAGTTAGCGAGAGCTTGAGGGCAACAGAATGGAGGAATCAAAGGAGATGAGCTTGTGAAGCAGGGAGAGAGTCCTTACCTCATAGAGTCTCCCATTTTACCTTATATAGGTGTGAAACATTAGCGGAATCTATTAGGGGCTAGGCACAGAATGACTGATCTGCCCCTAGGAGAATCCGGGAGTGGCATGTGGTGCCAGGATGAGGCAGCATCATAGGACTAGTAGAGTAGTGGCGCTGATGTGTCAAGGTTCTGTTGCAACAAAATTTTGGTATCAGCGGGAGGAGGCTTCTGGAGTCCCCCAGGGCTATCTTTGGATCAATACAAGCCCTTCTGAAGTGGGTCGGTCGGACATCAGTAGGAGTGGGTCGGTCGGACCTCAACAAGAGTGGGTTGGCCAGACCTCAGCAAGAGTGGGTCGGTCGGACCTCAGCAGGAGTGGGTCGGCTGGACCTCAGCATAAGTGGGTTGGTCGAACCCCAGCAAGAGTGGGTCGGTCGAACCTCAGCAGGAGTGGGTCAGTCAGACCTCAGCAGGAGTGGGTCGGTTAGACCTCAGCAAGAGTGGGTCGGTCGGACCTCAGCACCAGTCCGGTTCGAAGGTGAGCCGATTTGGTATAACAGGGTCAAATAGTTTAGCAAGATCGAAATTAAGTTAGACAAATCTATGCATGTAGTCAAGAAGAAGTAATCAAATGCAAATCAAGAACCACAAAGATTAATTTAATAAATGAATTAATTTATCACATTCAATAATCATAGTTTAGTTCAATCTTTTACACCATAACATCAGAATCCTTCTTTTACAAACCCATGTTAGCCTAACCAATTAAAAACACAAATACAAAAATGCTTCAAATTACTGAAAGTAAATAAAATCAAAATAGGGCTGAATAATTACTGTTCTTCATAATTCATAAGCCATTAACAAGTCTTGAAGAAGGGTCCAGACGATCAGGGAAAAGAAAGAGAAAAAGAAACTACAATACAACAATTCCATTCAAGGATTATGACATTGGAATTGCCGAATATGTCAATAAATAGCAAAAGGTATGTTGGGATATGTCGGTCCAAGTACAAGCCAACCATCGACTCGACCGGCCAAAGACATTTTCTCGAACAATGCATGTTAAACCAAAGTGTTCGGATGAAACTGAGCAAGTCAATATCGAAGCGCTTAACTCCTTCTGAAAAGCAAGTCTACGGTCCCTGCCGAAGACAGGGTCCCCGGTCCATGCCAAAGTGTGATCTCCGCTATCGACTGAAGACAGTCTTCGGATTATGACGAAGACATCGACTTCAGCCTACATCCAAGACAAATTCTTCGATCTTTGCCGAGGACATAACCCCTGATCTGTCCTAAAAGAGTTCGAAGACAAAGATAATTCCCCAACTCGATTACAGGTATTTCCCAAAGAGGGAAACCTGAAGACAGATCTCCAAGCTGTCTCAGGTCTCTACGAACATAATGAATAACGGTTACCATCGACTATCTCCAAGAGCGCAATCATGGTGCATGACTCCAGCAGCAACGCCCCCAGTCTATCCAGAACCATTTTGTAACCATCTACGATTGAGAATTGAGGGAAAAGAATTAACTCCCCCCCATCGTAATTGCTGGAGGAATGACAAAACCGTAGGCTGGGCAACTCATTATAAATAACGGTAAGAGGGGACGCTCCAGGTAAGGCACAATATACTCTTGAAAATCTCAGAGGCTCTTCCTTTTCCATCGATCCTTCATAGAATCTTTCCCATTCTATGACTGGAGCCCGCCTCTGACTTAAGCATCAGAGCATCCCCCGTCGAAGCAACTCCAGCCAGGGATTTGTTTTGCAGGTAAAGCAGGGAGCAGCCCTACGATCTAGTAGCTCTGCCTGGTCAAAAAGGGACTCTAATGCCAATAGATTGGCATGCCAGGTAGGGGACGTGAGCATCTAAAAATCCATTGTTAAGCTCCCCTCCTTGAAAAAAGGAGAAGTAAGAGATTCTCAATGGCAAGAGGGAAGACTCAGATCGCCTTGGTGAGTCGAAATCGTGCTCCATCCCAGGGGGTGCACCCCTAGAGAACGACATTCCACCTCCCACCATTGTTGTGGGACAACAACAGTTCGATGCTCTCAAGAACCAAGTCATTAACCTCACGACTATGGTTCAGGACTTCCAAGACAGAGCTTTCCAGGTGGGGCATCCGCTAGCCACCTCTAGACACAGCTCTCGATCCCGGAGGAAGAGAACCCCTCGAGAGGGGTCCATACATCTCTCCTCCCATCCTCAGCCCTCTCTTGAAGGTCGAAGTTCAAGAATGCCCAGGCCCACCGATTCCCTGCAGAAAGGGAAAAGGCCTAGGCAAACTTCCTCACCTTCTTCTGAAGACTCTACTCCTATAGAGAAAGCACCAAAGCAGGTTCTCCCCGATTACGATGGGAAGTTCAAAGCCATCGAGTCAAAAATGGCGAGAATCCGAGAGCAAAGGGATCACAACGACCTGGCAGTGTGTGATCTGCACCCCCCTTACACCGATTGCATCTTGGCCAAAGTTGTTCCTTGGCACTTCAGGGTTCCCCAGATGGAACCCTACAATGGCACCTCCGATCCTTTTGACCATTTGGATAGTTTTAAGGCCCATATGATGATTCAAGGAGCTTCGGATGTGATGTACCGCCTCGCATTCCCAGCCACCTTGAAGATGGCTGCTCGAATGTGGTACTCGAGCATACGCCAGGTACCATCGATTCATTCTCCGAGTTAGAAAATTTGTTTGTTTGGCATTTCAGGTCTTGTCGCAAGACCCCCTGGAATACGGATACATTGTTCCTTCTTACCAGAATGAAGGAAAAAGTTTGCGAGATTATATCTCCAGATTTAATGTGGCCACACTCGAGATCCCCGATCTCAACAAGCACGTGGCATGTCTGCATTGAAGAAGGGTCTTCGTACATCCAGGCTCACCTTTTTCCTGGACAAGAAGTTTTCCAAAAGCTATGTTGAGCTCCTATTGAGGGCTCAGAAATACACCGACACCAAAGAGCAAGCAGCAAATCGACGACTGACCAAAGGGAAACCACATTCAAAGAAGAAAAATAATAGGGGACGAGGTCCCCCTACTACTACCAACAACAACAACAACAAATATGCTGACCACCGAAAGAGTCCTCCTAGGCCTAGAGCATTGGGTGGAAGATTCGACTCCTATACCCCCCTCAACCTCCCCTGTAAAAAGATTCTCTTGGAGATAGAGAAAGAAAACTATCTCCAGCAGCCACGTCCTATGAAGGCATCCTCTTCTGCAAAGAATAGGAACAAATACTGTCGATTCCACCGAGACCACGGCCATAATACCGAAGAATGCATCCAGCTAAGAGATGCGATAGAGGATCTTATCAAGAGAGGATATCTGGGGTGGTACATTGGCTGCTAAGGACCCCGGTCAGAAGCTACTGTTCCCCAACCGGCTCCTGAAGAGGCTGAACTGCCAAACCAAAGGCCCACCAATGGAGGTGTGGGGATGATACATTGACCTACCAACTAGAGAAGAGACGAAGACGATGCCCTGAAGTGGCTCAAGGACAACAGTACTATCCTCTTCTTCAACGACGACCTCACAGGAGTTCTGCTCCCACACGATGACCCTATTGTAATTTCGGCCGTTGTGGCCAATTACGATGTACAATGAATCTTAGTTGATAATGGGAGTTCAACTGATGTCTTGATCTACGATGCATTCTCTCAAATGTGTTTGCTTAGAAACAAACTATGAAGGTCTCTTATACCACTTACTGGCTTCAGAGGCAACCAGGTTGATGCCGAGGGAGAAATAATACTGCCTGTAACCCTCGATACCGAACCTCAACAAAAGATACTGCCGATTAATTTCATGGTGGTCCGAACCCCTTCGGCCTACAATATTATTTTGGGATGGCCCACCTTGAAAAATTCTAGACCATAGTATCTTTTTACTACCTCCTGGTATGCTTTCCTACTAGGAATGGCATTGAAGAAGCTAGAGGAGATTAGAGAGCGGCGCGACAGTGCCTGATGATTCAAGACAAGCACTCCAATGACCCTACAACCTTGGATCAATTAGATCTAAGGGACCTGACCGCAGATCCTGGTGAGCCCATGGAGAGAACCATTTCAGTGTCGTTGATTGAGGAGGACCCCACCAGGGTCATGCAGATCTGAAGTATGCTTGATGAAAAAACTAGAACGAAGCTGATTTGCTTTCTCAAAAATAATGCAGATATTTTTGCCTAGTTGGCTTCGAACATGCTAGGGATTCCCGCCGAAGTAATCACTCATCGGTTGGAAGTTGCTCTCGGGTATAAGCTGGTCTGGCAAAAGAAGAGGAGCTTTGCCCCCGAAAGATAAAAGGCAATAGATGAAGAAGTAAGCAAGCTCCTCAAGGCAGGGTTCATCCGAGAAGCCCATTACCCCGAGTGGTTGGCCAATGTGGTAATGGTATAGAAAGCTAATGGCAAGTGAAGGATCTGTATCGACTATACGGACCTTAATAAGGCTTGCCCAAAAGATAGCTTTCCTCTTCCAAAGATCGATTAACTGGTTGATGCCACTGCTGGGCACCAACTGCTGAGTTTCATGGATGCTTTCTCTGGATACAATCAAATCCGAATGGACCCCCAGGATGAAGAAAAGATGGCCTTCATTACCGATAAAGGCCTATATTGCTACAAGATGATGCCATTTGGGCTAAAGAATGCAGGGACGACATTCCAAAGATTGATCAACAAGGTGTTCAAAGAACAGTTGGGAAGAAACATGGAGGCCTATGTTGACGACATGATCGTCAAGAGCCTCCTTAAAAAAGATCACATCCAGGACCTGGAGGAATCATTTAGCGCCTTGTGGCACCATCGCATGAAGCTAAATCCAATGAAGTGCGCCTTCGGGGTTACTTCAGACAAGTTTTTGGGTTTCCTCATCACCAAGCGAGGGATTGAAGCAAACCCTGAGAAAATCCAGGCCCTCAAAGACATGAGGCATCCATCCTGTAAGAAGGAAGTTCAACAGCTGACAGGGCGGATTGCTTCCTTAAGCAGATTTATCCCTCGATCAGCCAAGAAATGCCTCCCCTTCTTCAAGGTACTTCGACAATCTCAGGGTTTCGAGTGGACTGAAGACTGTCGTGCTGCCTTTGAAGAGCTGAAGAAGTATTTAGAGACCCCACCTCTACTTTCTAAGCCTCAAGAAGGGGAGGTGCTCTACTTATACCTCTCCGCTTCGGACGAAGCAATTGGCTCAGTCCTCGTCCGAAGAGAAAGAGACGGCTCCCACAAGCTGATCTACTACATCAGCAAAGTCCTGCATGATGCTGAAACAAGGTATTCAAAAATGCAAAAGCTGATCTACCCTTTAATAATTGTGGCAAAGCGACTATGGCCTTACTTCCATGCCCACGCCATCATGGTCCTGACTAATCAGCCTCTTAAGGCCATCCTCCGATCCCCCGATACTTCATAAAGGATAGCCAAGTGGGCTATGAAACTAAGCGAGTTTGACGTTAGTTTCCAACCCCAGTCGGCTATGAAGGCCCAGGTGCTCTCAGATTTCTTGGCTGAGTGCACCTGGAAGTTCGAAGATGAAGCATCTCCAGCAAAAGAGGAAGTCTCGAAGGACACGGAGTCTGTTTAGGTACTCCATATGGACGGGGCCTCCAACTCTGCTGGGTGTGGAGCTGGTCTCATACTGGCTGAGCCAGACGGGCATACAGTGGAATATGCGCTCCGATTTTCCTTCCATGCTTCGAATAACCAGGCAGAATATGAAGCCCTGCTTGCAGGACTTCGAATCGCCAAGAGTTTGGGGGTCCGAAGACTCCAGGCTTTTTCAGATTCCCAGTTGGTGGTAAACCAAGTAAAAGGGGAATACGAAGCCAGAGACCCCATCATGGTGCAGTACCTGGAAAAGGTACAAGTCCTATCTTCTCAACTAGAGTTTTTCAAAATCATCCATGTTCCTCGATCGGAGAACTCCTGGGTAGATACGTTGTCTCGACTTGCTACCACAATCTCGGAATCCCTTGTTCACACCTTCGTTGAACACCTTGAAGCCCCAAGTATAGCTGAAGAGGTCATGGAGGTACACCAAATTGAAACCGAACCAAGCTAGATGGATTCCATCATTAAGTTCTTAAACAAAGGTGTGCTGCCGGAAAATAAAGTAGAGGCCAGAAAGATTCGCTGGATGGCATCTCAATATGTCATCTTAGATGGAGCTCTCTACAAAAGATCATTCTCTCACCTCTGCTGAAATGCTTGGGACCATCAGATGCAAACTATGCCTTGACGGGGATCCACGAAAGGATATGTGGTGATCAAGATGGTTTTTATAACCTACCCTATGATAAATCTGAAGACGTGCCGGGATGAGCCTAACCAGCCTACCTTATACCAAAGAAGGCACAGGGATGGTCTTTATAACCTAACCTACGGTAAATCCGAAGATGCACCGAGACGGGCTTGAACAACCTACCTTGATCATAACAGGAATGCACAGGGATGGCCTAGACGCCCTACCCTACGGTAAATCCGAAAATATGTTGAAGTGAATATATATCACTCATCCTGTCAACAGTAAGCACTTGATGAGACGGCCCAACCAATCTCACCCTTTCTGCAGATCCCAAATATTCTGAGAAATTTACACCTTTGACATGTCATAAGGTTTGCATTCAACAAGTACGACAAGTCACAGGAGAAGTATGGAGGAAGTCGGAACACTTCATTTCATTTTTGAGTTTTTTACAAAAAAAAAAGGAGAGGAAGAGAAAAAGAAAGCAAGGAGCATTGCATATAAACGAAAAGTAGATCTAAAGACCGCTAGCCGGCCCTTTCCCATGCCGACGGGAGGCATCAAAGCCTTGGAAGAAGGATGGAGAGGCCCCGGCGTCCCCCTTGGAGTCAAACTCTGATTCTTCTTCGAAATCGGAATCAAACTCGTGACCAGGGAAGGGGACGGAAGGCCTAATATTTTCCAAGCCTTTCAAATTGAAGAACTTGAAAGCCTTGTCCCGATGCTCCCAGAACCCCCGGTGGTATGAATCCAATACCGCCTCTGCAACTTCATCCTTGTAGGCAGGAGAAGCCATGAAGTCCGAGACGGCCTCCGCCAACTTCTTCCTAGCCTTTGCCTCTGTAGCGGTGACCTCGACCCATGCCTTGGCCTCTACCAAGCAGGCTTCTAAGACCCGGATTTTCCTCTCCATGCGAGCAATGACCCCTTGTGGGTCATCATTGTCGCCTCTCCGAGGGGCCTTAAAACTAGGCTCACCCTCAGATGGTGCTTTATAGGCCCTCTTCATTGCCGCCTTCTTAAGTTCAGGGATGCTAAACTTCATTTTGTTGGTACGCTGGAGGAAGAAGGGAAAATTTCAAAATTGGAGTCTGAAATTTTGATAGCCTTCGACAGGGAAAGACAGGGTCCTATTTAAAAGGATCCTACACCCACGAACGACCACAGGAAAACATGCTCCGTGCCTTTTTCCAGGTGCACCAAGGGATGCCACGTGCCAAAACGATGCCTCGAAACCCAAGTGACTGCCTGGGAACGGTATGATCGCCAATAACTACTCTCAGGGATGGCAACCGTCGGTGCTTCGAATCCAAAATGGTCTTCATCGTACGATTGACATTAATGGCCTCCCCTCAGGAAGGGAGGATATGGCAGCACCCGGGACACACGGGGATGCAACCGTTCGAATGTCTATATACTCGATGCAGGCAACGAGAATCATCCTTGATGTTCCTCAATCAATGGTTAATAGGAAACTGATGCCTGTCTATCATGTCCATTCCTGAACAAAAGGAGTAATTACAGTGGCATTCCGATTTCACTTCGGAATTCGTCTTCGATGCTAACCTCAAATCAAACAGCCTTCAGCTCATCCATCAACCAGAAAGGATCAAACCGAAAGGAACCAATTTAAGAAACCAAAGTTTCTTATTTCAAGGATGAAAAACTACATCCAAAGGGAGGATATTACAAATAGCTAGGAATAGGAGAAATTACAACAAAATTATGTCTTGTCAGCCTCTCTAGCAGTCGAAACAGGAGTTAGGGTCAATGCTTCCCCAGGCTGGGTCCTCAAGGCCACAGGTTCATTCTCCAAGATGGCAAGCAAGGAGAAGTCCATGCCAGGATAAATTTCCTTAAGTTTACCCACACAATCGACATAACCTGAGGAATATCCTTCCAACACCACCTTGCTTGTCTCGTCTCTAAAAGCCTGGGAAGACTTGTAAGCTTCAACAGCCTTGGAAGACCTCTCTTCGACCTGTGCAGCCCTTTGGACGACCGCCAAAAAGTTTGTCCCTAGTTTCTCAACCCTCTTCTCCGATTCGACCAGACGAGACTTCGACTCCTCAACATCTCGTAGCATCTCCCTTAGCAACAGTTCAAGAGAGCCAATCTTCTTCCTTCTCTCCTACGCGATGATCACCACCTCAACCGCTTGTGCCTGAATGATGCTCATATGTCTCTTCAAGACATCATTAGAGGTGATGGCCCTATCCATTTCTTCCTCTGTAGCAGCCTGAAGCTTTTCAGCGACATCTTTTTCAGCTACGGCCGAGGCCACCTGGCTTCGGAGGCCTTCACCATCGCCAATACATTCATGGGCACCCTTCTCCAACAAAGAAAGGTCACAAGAAACCTGCAGAGCAAGGGGCACCTATAAAATTAGCTCAATTAACGGATGTGGATAGGTGACATTTACGACTAAAGGTTACCTGCTATATTCCAGAAAGAGGGTAGGTAAGGGATCCCCAGATTCCTCCTTCCTGGTTCAACTCATAGGGGTATCATACCCCACTGGTCCCTTTCCTCCTACGACCGGGGCTACTAGCTTAATGTCTTCAACATGAGGAAGGGGCCCATCAACATCTTGTGGGCTCAGTCTCATGGATGGCCCAGTTGCCATGACCCTCTTAGGACTAACTAGCTCCTTCCCTGAGGAAGAACCTATCTCGATAGGTTCATTGCTCTCGGCCTTAGCACACGGTAGCGCTAGCACATATCTCCGCTGATCTCCTCACTTGAAAACCTCTCATTGGTTTCCCTCTAGCTACTCGCCTGAGTTGTGCAAGGTTTGGCCTCACGGCGCAAAAAGCCCTCAGATTAGCACAAGGAGGAAGGAGCAGGGATGGCGTTGCTTGATGTGAATAACACCTGATCCTCAGATCAACTGGTAGTTATTGTAGACGGTCCAATCAGAGATTTTGTAATCATCCACTGCACCATCCCCCAGGAGAAAAATGACAAACCAGTAATACTCTTACCTTTCGAGACAAATCCTCGCTTCGAAAACTGAGAGTAGGGGGCAACTGTTGGGATATGTCGGTCCAAGTACAAGCCAACCATCGACTTGACCGGTCGAAGACATTTTGTCAAACCATGCATGTTAAACCAAAGTGTTCAAAAAAAATTAGGCAAGTCAATATCGAAGCGCTTAACTCTATCCGAAAAGCAAGTCTACAATCCCTGCCGAAGATAGGGTCCCCGATCCATGCCGAAGTGTGATCTCCGCTATCAACCGAAGACACTGTCTTCGGATTATGATGAAGACATTGGCTTCGCCCTACATCCAAGACAAAGTCTTCGATCTTTGCCGAGGACATAATCCCTGATCTGTCCCAAAAGAGTCCGAAGATAAAGACAATTCCCTAACTCGACTACAGGTATTTCTCGAAGAGGGAAACCTGAAGACAGATCTCCGAGCTATCTCAGGTCTCTACGAACACAATGAATAATGGTTACCATCGACTATCTCCAAGAGCGCAGTCATGGTGCATGACTCCAGCAGCAACGCCCCCAGTCTGTCCGGAACCGTTTTATAACCATCCACGATTGCAAATTGAGGGAAAAGAATTAACTCCCCCCTCCATCGTAACCACTGGAGGAATGACGGAATCGTAGGCTAGGCAACTCATTATAAATAACGGTAAGAGGGGACGCTCCAAGTAAGGCATAATATACTCTTGAAAATCTCGGAGTCTCTTCCTTTTCCATCTGATCCTTCACAGAATCTTTTCCATTTTGTGGCTAGAGCCCGCCTCTGACTCAGGCATCGGAGTGTCCCCTGCCGGAGCAACTCCAGCCAGGGATTTGTTTTGCAGGTAAACCAGGGAGCGGCCCTGCGATCTAGTAGCTCCACCCGGTCAAAAAGGGACTCTACGCCAACAAGATCAAATCTTTCAAGAGATATATGAAATTCTAATAAGCAAAAAAAAGAAAAAAAAAAAGAAAGAAATAGGATTCAAATGTTCTAACGTTGAAATCACCAAACACACAATCAAAGCAGTACAAGATTGAAAATTTTAGAAGAAAAAGATAATATATCAACCACAAAAAAGAACCAAAGATTGAAAGAAATAAAGAAACCACAGTACAATAATTCTTTTCAAGCATTCCAACTGCCATTCAGGTTATGACAACAAGGGCAGAGGGAGTTTTTTTTTTTAGTGGAACAAACAATAATCAAATGTGACTTTTAATGTTGATTGACTTACTTTACATTGTCATGCCTTATTTATGCTTTGCTCTTCACTATCTGATACCGTGCATTTTTCAATCAAGGATATGAATTCAAGTGCTGTAAGTGTCATTAGGAACAGTCATGCAACTAAATATTGATGATTTTACTACTAATCAAGTACATGGCACTCAAATATCATGGAGAAAGTGAGGCTTAAATTATAAACAGATCAGACATTTTTAATAATAAATAATTTTCATATTTTGGTTTAAACTGCATTTGCATGAATGAAGAATCATAGTGGAGCTGAGTTATTATCAAAAATGCAGTTTCATTTGCCTTGAACTAAAAAATAAGCATGGATGATCTTGCTAAACCTTTAGATAATGACAGCACCAGACTTACTGTGGTTGAAATCTTAAGAAAGAAGAAATTTTCAAGATCAAGTTATGCACTTTGGCATCTAAGCCACAAAAGGACATAGAAAAGGCTTTCATGTAGCCATGCCTGTGCTCCAAGCCACAGCTAAGGGAGATGGAGTGCATGATGTTCGAGGGAGGAAGATGATTCTAAGATTTGGGTGTGAGCTTTGGGAGAGAGATTTTTTAAAATTTCCCCTTTTTTAAGTAGAGGGAAGCTTGAGAAGTCAAAGCTTGGAAAATCTCTAATCTTTTTATTGATTAATAATTATTGGTTGTATTCATTTTAAATTACCTATCAACTCCCTTTTACTCCGCATTCAAAATAGTGGTAATTTATTCATTTATATATTATTTTACACGATGCAATATTAAATGTATAATTTTTCTCTTTTTTTAGATAGGTTGCAATTTCAGTCATTTTTATTCTACAATAAATAAAAGTTGAATAAATAAACTGAGGAATAACAAAGAATATCTAGATGAATTCCAAGATTTTATTAAATTTACTGTCTACGTTGAAAATGTATAAATTCTTCTTCTTTCAATCCACAAATTGTCGAATAACATTTAGTATGGAATTGATTTTTAAGAGATTATATTGAGTAGATTTTCATAGAGAGCTTATGTTACCATCTTCATGTAACTAACTGATAGAATCTCAATGTTGTCATTAAGATACCATGATTATCAGTTTAGAATCCGACTTCTAATTAATTAAACTTATGTAGAAAGTAGCAAATGAGATTGAATTCACATAGAAGGTAGTGTTTAAGATAATTTAAAATCTTTAATTTTTATAAAATAAAAAATATAATTTGAAGTTAGAAAAATAAAATTTTAAAATATTATAGAAAATTAAAATTTGGTACGTTGGATCTGCTAATCAGATCTTAGAATCTACTTGTAATAAAAGTAAATAATAAAAATTTAAATTACATAAAAATAAAATTTGCATTAATTAAAATCTAATTACAAGGAATTGAAAATAATAATTAAATAAACTATGAAAAGTAATAACAAAGTATCCAAAATTGATTAGCGCAGTCTCATCGGGAAGTTGGTTGATGTCACTTCGCCTTCTTCCATCGTACTTCGTAGAGTGAATTGAGCTTCCTCTTCTTCTTCCTCCTTGGATCTTGATCTTGGAGATGGAATAGGTTTGAAGATGGTGTAGGGATGGAACTCTCCTCTAAGAAACCTCACTCTTAGAGGTCAACCTGTAATCCAAAGCTAAGCCCTCTGTATCATACTCTCTCTCCAGGATGCTTTTTTTGTAGCCCAGGGGTCCTTTAAATAGGGCTTAGTGAAGGCTCTAAATCAAATAAGATTAATATTGGTCGTGGGATGATTAATCTCTAGTGTCTTGGACCATTTGATCGCCTAAATCACATGGATCATGCTTCAGCAATTTATCTCAAGCTGGGATCCTTATCAGCCATTAGATCGATGTTTTGGATGGCCAAGATCAATTGAATGCCATGGATCGCAGTGTTTGTGTCTGGGAACTCCTTCCTCGCATAGGTGTCTTTATCGAAGGCTGTGGTAGGGTGTTTCGGGATTGAGAGAAGGTGGTGCATTGACACGAGGTGGTGGCATGGGCAGAGGATGAGCGACGGCATGGTGGGAAGATGAAGCCAGGCGATGTCTTGGCAGTGGTCGGTAGCAGGCAATGAGGAGGATGAGTAGCATGTCCGGTGATGGAGATGGGACAACATGAGGTAGAAGGAGGTTGGCGGTGATGTGGCATCAAGCTAGGTAGCGGCATCGAGCAAGGGGAGAAGATGACAATGGCGGATGGTGGCATGGCTTGGGCAAAGGTAGAAGGTGGAAGATGGTGGCGGTGACGAGGCAGCATGGGAAGCATTGATTGGGCTGAGAGGAGGGTCGGGATGGGGAGGTGGCATGTTCGGTGGCTGGATGGTGGCTATGGGCAGATCGAACCAAGGAGGAGTAGAGGGATGGCGACGGGGAGGCTGAAATCCGATCATTAGTAATGGCATCTTGTGAATCATATGAACTTCTATGGACCAAGCAGCTAGTCTATGGTAGACCGGCTATTTTAAATCTATGTAAAACTTGATCATTTTAGTTTTTTCTTGATTCTGGACCCAATTAAACTCTGATTAGTGTGCCATTTGATCTGTTAAATTTTACAAATCAAGCTTTACATGTTGGCAAGCTTTTTAATCAGTAATATAACAAATTTTCTTATATTTCAGAGTTTCAAAAATATTTATCAATCTTAATGTACCTGCAAAAGAGGAAGAAACATGAATTAAATATTTTAATAGGTGTGTGGTGCTTTGACTCGATATCTACTTTTTATAATTATGCTCTAATTTCATCTTTTTCAAAGGTATTTTTAAAATAGTTAATTTTGCAAGAATATCCAATTTAATTATAAAATTAAGATTTTAGAAGATGTTAGCACCAATAATTATTTAAAATACTTAAAATAAATATATAAATATATGATTTATCACTAACCCTCCTATGTAGAATATATGTTTGATTTTAATTTCAATAATCTAAGGAATCTTGCAAGAGATGATGATATGAAGGGTTTGCTGCTTAGAGATGTTTTTGGACTTTTAGTTTTCAAAATGAAGTAGATTCCAATGGTGGATAAGAAGTAATTTGGATGCTTGAGGGGCCTACATTTACTGAACCTGTGCATGTTGAGAACCTATACATCAATCTAATGATGAGACATCTCGGTATCACAACTTGATGAAAGATACATATCAAGAATTATATTTCGGTTGTAAGAAATTTTTGAAGATTTATTTTTTATGCATTTACTTCATTTAAAATATTTGAATGGATGGTTTGGCAAGAGTTTTACCATGCTGCTCCAGTTATTAAATGATACATTTCTAAAAGGTACTAGTTTACCCTCATCTTCTTATAAAACTAAGAAAATAGTAAAGGAATAGGACCTTGGATATGAAAACATTCACGATAGTCCAAATGATTGCATATTATATCGAGGCAAAAACATTGATCAAGATTCATGCCATATGTGCAGATCTTCATGATAGATAACACATAAACAAGATGATGTTGAACTAATGAATGAATTTGATGCAACATGAAGTAAAAAGAAACTGGCCAACGTATTACATTACTTTCCTCTTATACTTGGATTAAGAAAGATCTATGCATCATTAAAAATAGCTTCGTCAATAAGTTGGCATAATAAAGGATGTATAAAGGATAAAATGTTGAAACATCTAGTAGATAGTTTATCATGGAAAATATTTATTGATAGATATCTTGATTTTGTTGTCGATGTTTGCATTATTAAATTGGGTTTGGCTATTGATGGCTTCAATGTATTTTAGACTCTGAGTTTTACCTATAGCACTTAGCCAATTATTTTGATTCCTTATAATTTGTTGCCATGAATATGCATAAAATAGTCATCACTTATCTTGTGAATGGTTATTCCAGGTGATAAGGGTTCAGATAATGATATTAATATTTTTCTATAATATTTTTCTATAACCTTTAATAGAAGAATTGAAATAGTTATGGAAGGGTATCGATAAATTTAATGCTTCGAACATTCAAATGTCCAAACAACAGGAAGCTTTATTATGGACTATTAATGATTTCCTTACAATGCTAATTTATTTTGCTAGAGCACTAAGGGACGGGTTGCATGCCCTTCTTGTAGGGATTCAACCTACTCAATTTGATTAAAACATGGAGGAAACTTTTGTTATATAGGATATCGATGATAGTTGGATGTAAATCATCTATTTTGGTTTCAGAAAGATTTGTTTGATGGTACTATAGAGTTGGGATTTGCTCCTTCTTTACCTTTTGGAACTGATATTTGTTGGCAAATACATGGCATCAATTATAGCTATGGTAAAAGATCAAGGTCCAATAAAAAAATAGGAAGAGATGATATTGACAGCTCAATACATAAAGGGTTACTAGAGGAAGTCAATACTAGCGCTATATAATTGAAATTCATATAATATATTAATTTGATAACTACTTTCATTATTATTTGATTTAACATTTATTTTCTTTTTTACTTTATTGTAGAGTAAATTTATACTCCCTCCAGATAGTCATGACTTTGTGTTGAAGTCCCTTAATCACAAATGAAAAGAATACAAGGCAAGACTGAAGGGGAACTACAAAAGAGAGGGCATGATAGAGGAGAAAGTTGTTTGCACTTGTCCTCTTGATGTACACCCTTATCAGTGGAGGGAGCGATTTCACTATTGATTCTCCAAGAGGGCATAGGTTGTATAGATACTCTCAAATTCTTATAAACATATCGATTTCTAATATAGATTGTACATATATACAAGATATGAAACATTAGTTACTTTACTTTGTAAACATATTATGCATTAGTAAAGCTACATGAGTAGCTCAATCTATTCCTCATACTTTGGGGTCTAAGTGTTACATGTGACTTAGATAGGAATTTATATATTCCTCGTACTACAAACTTTTTATTAGACTTTTTTTTTTGTATTGCAACACTTATGTTTCTTAATAAAAGTAACATTGTGTATCATGTATCATAATACTTATAAGTTTTATTAAAATAGTTATATATATTTACTTAAAATTGTAATTTTAATGTTTATATTGAATAATGTATAATTTTTGGTGTATCTTATAATATGCATTATAAGTATCCTATATGATATGTTATGTATCGTGAATCATTTTTTTTTTTGTAACCTATTTTTTTATGTAGGTGGATGAGTATGGAAGGGCATCCCATAAGGTAGAGTTTTATTGGATGTCTCATACCTATCATGATAGCAGTTTTATCCAGAAGAGTCGAGAGAGATATTTGTATTTATTTATAATTATTTTGTGTAATAATTTATTGTTTTATTTGAGCAAACATTAAGATATGACTTTTTATTTAAATATAGGTGAGGGTTACATCCCTTATTATGGAGTGTGCCATTGGAGAGTCAATAGCATCTATGTAGAATAGTCGCATCAAAGCCAAGGTATTTACAAACTTGATGGGATTGAAGTGCTATGGTTGAGGGGTTATGGGGTTGAAATCATCCCCACTTAGTTATCTACGATGAGCAAATATATCCAAGATGCTAGAGATAGTGCTAGTGATGTATGTATTCGTAGACTCTAGGTAGAGATGGGGTGATGAGAGAGAGGTATGATATAAATAGAGTAGAGATCCAGACACTGAAGACCTATTTTGAGTAGCTTTTATCTATCTTGCCGACATTTGTGCCATCTTAGGTACATATATAATGATAGCATAGAATTTTGTGATTTAAATATATTGTGATATATGTATTTGCAATTCAAAGTTTATATATATATTTGTTGTAGGTTCCTGACATATCCAATACTCATAGAGATGACAACAACTATCCTCCTGTAGATTGATGATGCACGATGATTTTCTCTTTTTTCTAGATGCCTATGTTTTTGCATATATTTTCATGCAATTAAACTTCTGTGATTTGTAATCGATATAACATCGACAATATATTCTTCTTTTTATGTATATGAAACACTTATATTACTATATTATTTTATTATTAGTGTTTGATTTTATATCATGAATGGTGATGCTTGTATAGATGCTAAATTTATGTATAATTATTAAATTTTTGTATCGGAAATTAAATATTGCAAGATACTTTGTTTATTTTTTAGAAAATAAATTGTCAATGCTTTTAAGCACCGTAAATCTTTACATTGCTAACACTTTTAAGAATCATTAAGTTTTTAAATAATGAGGCTTTTAAGCATCCCAATTGATTCGACACTTTTAAAAAACATCACAATGGATAAGACAAGGCCAACATTAATAAGCATCAACGTATTTATTAATGCCAATGCCTAAAAACATCGGCAAATAATGTAAAAGCATCGGCAAATGCGTAAAAGCATCGTCAAGTTTTTTTCCATGCTTAGGTGACACTTTTATGGCACTCTTAAAAAGCATCAATAAAGGATATTAGTAGCATCGCCATTTATGATATTTCCTATAGTGTTTCCTGATAATTATATTACATACATATTAATTTAATAATTAAATTATTTTTATTTATTTAAAATTGGTACTTTTATGTAGTTTTTTGTAGAAAACAATCCATGAATGGAAAGAGCTCGATTTTTGGAGTCCAATAACGTAAACGGCACTCAAATCATACTTGAAACGAGCTCAGAATTGAATTTCAAAAAATTAAAAGAGGATTACACGAATTTTGGAGCAACCGACCCACCATGGACCGGCTGCTTGATTTATAAGAAGCCTAGCAGTCCACGATCTACCACGGATGTCGATCCATGGCTCTAAGCCATGGACCATCGATGGATTTTGGTCGTGGGAATGCCGAAAATGCTGTCTCGCCACCACCCGAGCCATCTAGGCTACCTCCTAAGCTCAGAGAAGCCACTGGAACCATCGTGTACGACCTCCAATGCTAAGATCCGAGCATCACTATCTCCTCTTCCCTCTCCGGCCGGAGATGCCGTTCACCATTAAGCCACTAGCAGAATCACCACCCACACCATCATCTTGCCCAACCTATCATCGGTTGCTAGCCATTCTTCCATTAAGTTTCCCCTGTAGGAAAAACAAATTCCTAAATCCCTAGAATTGATCAGAACATTAGAATGATATTTAGATCTAAAAAATAATTACTTACCTGTATTCGCCATGATCTTCCGATCTAGATCCTTGATCCTGATGCTCACACGAGCACTGCAGGCAGAGTCCTCTCTGGTCTTCCTTAGAAAGGTGGCTCTCGATGGGAAAAGTCACCGTACCACAAAATCATGGTATACGTGATATATAAATAGAGAAAGCGGAGAGGGGACCTAGCTAATAAAATAAAAATATCCTAATTGAACCTCCCATCATGAGTCAAGTTGGGCTAAGGCCTACACTGTACCGCCTCAACCACACCAAATCATATAAAGTGCTCCTAGCCCAATCAATGATCACATAATAATAGGCTCAATCTACGTCTATCAACATGGACCATAAAATCAACCCGGATTTTAATAAAAGAAAAATATCAATTAATGTTAGCCCAAATCAAGAAAATTCTCACATTCTCCCACTTGGGATACATTAATTAATAATTTTGAAAACATTTTATTTTAAAAAAGAAAATTCTTGGGTTGAAAACAAAATGTGACCACCATATGATTCATAGACAGCACCTACAAATGACTCGGTCTAATAGTATCCATGATACCGAATCATGGGACCGTTGTACTACTTAATCGATACAAGACTTATCCATGGTTATAAGCATCATAAACACCACCAACATGAATCTTGGTGTGGTAGTATAGCGAGAAAATAGCATCAAGGTGATCAAATAAAACAAGCTATTTTTCATTGTCAGTTCTCCAATTTCTCATCAACATGCTTAGAAACAAAATATGCAAGAAAAATCGTGATGGCATCAAACAACAAGCCATCCTGTCTCACATACTCAACAATGGTGTCAATGACGAGACAGCACAACAAATCTAAAACTCAACACCAGGTCTTAGTCAGATATATAACCAAAAGAGATATCTCATAATCAAAATAAATTAACATATGTACCCTCAATCAAGATTTCTCTATAATCACATGCTATATTACAAGCTAGAGAAATCTCACGACTTCAAAGAAGTCTATATATCTCCAAACACAATGAGTCTCATAATTATTAAATGAGACATACCCATACAACTATCATTCTCAAGACAAAGACACAATCTTGAAATACTATGTTGTACTTTATTCACATGTGCACATACAAAACCATAAAACAAAATAATTATCATGACAACAATGCATGCAAAAAACTCATGATATATAAAAAAATATTCATGATGATAATAAAGTCTAATCACAGAGTCACTCCCACTAACCAAGTATATCAAAAGAACTCACTATGCCCATATTTTCAACAAGCCTTACAAAGCTTATGAACCTCAAACCTTTGGTCAGATGATCAGCTAACATGGACTCTGTATCTATATAATCAACAATTATATCACCATTCTTTACAAGATCTTTGATGGCCAAATACTTCAACTCAATGTATTTAGACTTGCTGGATGACTTATTATTCCTTGTAAAGAATACCACAGCCATATTATCATAGTATATCAACTCTGGTCTGGAACTCGAATACAAAATCTGAAGTCTAGCCATAAGATTCCTTAACCAAATAGCTTGAGTAGCAGCTCCATAACAAGATACAAACTCAGCTTGCATGGTAGAAGACGTAGTCAGTATCTGTTTAATACTTTTCCAAGATACTGCACCACCAGCCAACATAAAAATATATCCAGAAGTTGATTTTAGATCATCAGGATACCCGGCATAATCAAAATCCGAATATCTAACCAACTCAAGATTATCAACTCTCCTGTATATGAGCATATAATCTTTAATTTTCTGTAGATACCTCATCACTTTCTTTACAGCAATCCAATGTTGATAACCTGGATTTGATAAGTATCTTCCAAGAACACCCACTATGAAGGCAATGTCAGGTCTGGTGCAGACTTGAGCATACATCAAGCTCCTTATAGCACTGGGCACATCTTTTATTTTCTCTTTCTCAAGCTGATTCTTTGGATATTGATCTTTACTGAACTTATCACCTTTAACCACAGGAGAATCACAAGGTCTACAATTTTGCATACTAAATCTCTGAAGAATTCTATCAATGTATGCCTTCTGTGACAAACTCAATAAACACCGAGATCTATCCCTATGAATTTCAATTTCCAAAACAAAGGATGCCTCACCAAGATCTTTCATATCAAAATTCTTCGACAACATTTGTTTGGTCTCAGAAAACAAACCAAAATCACTGCTAGCAAGCAGGTTATCATCAACATATAAGATAAGGAAGATAAAATTCCTCTCACTGATCTTGAGATATATACATTGATCAACTTTATTTTTCTCAAAACCATGAGAGGTCCCAACTTCATCAAACTTGAGGTACCATTATCGTGATGCCTGCTTTAGACTATAGATGGACCTTTTTAATTTGCACACCAAGTGTTCTTTTCCACTTTCTCGAAAACCTTCATGTTGCTTCATATAGACCTCTTCATAGAGATTACCATTCAGGAAAGCAATTCTAACATCTATCTGATATAGCTCCAAATCATAATAAGCCACCAAGGACATGATTATTCTGAAAGAATCTTTTGAAGATACAGGAGAGAAAGTTTCAGTGAAATCAATTCCTTCTCTTTGAGTGAAGCCTTTTGCTACCAATCTGGCCTTGAAACACTTAATTCTACCCTTGAAATCTCTTTTAGTTTTATATATCCATTTGCATCCAATAGGTTTACAACCATCAAGAGGCTCAACAAGCTCCCACATATCATTATGGGCCATAGATTGCATCTCCTCTTTCATAGCATTTATCCATAAATCAGATTGGAGAGAATTGACAGCATCAATATAAGTAACTAGGTCAACCAAATGCCCAATATCAAAATCATTCTCCCCGAGATAAACATAAAAATCATCTGAAATTGCAGATCTTCTTTGTCTAACAGATCTTCTAACTTGGACTTCTTCCACTGGTTGAAGATTCTGAAAAGGGCTAGGTATATCATGGCTTCATCATCCATTCTTACAATATAAGCAGGAATCAAATTATCATTATGATTAGATATGGAAATAAAAATAGTTTCTCCTTGTGTATTATCATCATCAGTAGTAGATGAAGATCCAATATCAGCCACATCAAGTTCTTGAAACTTTGTGGTAAGAGACTCCATAATTCTGTTACTCTTCCTAGACTATAAAACCTATATCCTTTAGAATATTTTGAATATCCAAATGACTTGTTTTGGGATCTGTCATTTTCTCTGAAAGATTGTATAATTTTACTTCTGCAGGACAACCCCAAACCCGAAAATGATTCAAACTAGATTTTCTTTCAGTCTAGAGTTCAAAAGGTGTCTTCAACATAGATTTACTGGAAACTCTGTTGAGAATATATAAAGCAGTCTCAAGAGCTTCATCCCATAAAAGTTTCTAGCATATTAGACCTACTCATCATGCTCCGCATCATATCTTTAAGGGTGTGATTCTGCCTTTCGGCCACACCATTCTGCTCAAGACTTCCATGCATGGTATATTGAGGAATAATCCCACTGTCTTGTAAATACTTGGCAAATGGACCCATTTGCTGCCCAGCCACATCATGTCTACCATAGTACTCACCTCCATGATCAGATCTCACAATCTTGATAACTTTTTCTGATTGTTTCTCGACTTCAATTTTAAAAATCTTAAACCTTTGAAGGGCATCAGACTTTTCTTTAATCAAGTAAACATATTCATATCGAGAAAAGTCATCAATAAAAATGATAAAATATCTATTACCACAAATTGTAAAAGAATGAGGTCCACTTATGTCAGTGTGAATTATTTCCAGAAGGTTTGAACTACGAATTGCCCCTTTCTTCTTGGTTTTAGTCAATTTTCCTTTAATACAATCAACACAAGTCTCAATGTCCCCGAGATCCAAAACAGGCAGGATGTCATCATTGATTAATTTGGTTATTCTTTCCTTTGAAATATGTCTGAAGCATTTTTGCCATAACATAAAGGATTTATCATTAATCCTTGGATGTTTGGCAACAATTTTTTCAATACTTAAAGAAGCATTAGAACTATGAGTAGCCAGAGACAATCAGTATAAGCCATCAACCAAATCACCATAGCCAGCAATTTTCGAATTGAATATCAAATCAACTCTTTTATTGCTAAACAAGAATCCATAACCAAGCTTATCTAAGGATGAAACAGAAATCAAATTCCTTCTAAAGGAAGGTACATAAAAGGTAGTTTCTAAAATAATTACAAAACCAGATCCTAAGCACAACTTGATAACTCCTACACACTCTACTTCAACTTCAGAATCATTGCCAACCTTCAATTTGCTCTCATGCAGACTTGGCTTCCGTTTGTTTATCATCCCCTGTAGAGAAATAACAACATGAGTCGAGCACCACTATCTATCCACCATGAATTAATAGGGACATTGACAATATTAGATTCATAACAAACCAAACCAAGGGGCTTACCTCTCTGTTTTTCTTTCTTTTCTAACCAGGACTTGAACTTAAAGCACTGACTTCTAATGTGTCCTTTCGTTTTACAGTGGAATCACTTGATCTTCTTCTTAATGGCAGCATTGGGACCTCCTACAAAATGGTTCTGATCGTGACCTCTTCCATTCCTCTTGGAATCCTGAGATTGTCTAGGAGTAGTAGGCTTTCCCTTCTTTTTATGTACAAAATGCTTGCCAGCTTGAGTTTGTTGTTGATGAGTAAGGAGGGCACTATCAATCTTCTCTTTCTTGACCTTTTCTTCTTCAGCAACACACTTAGTGATCAGGTCATTAGCATTCCATGTTTCATCCAGAGTTGTAGGCAGTCTTGATTTGAGAAAATTCCACAGGCAAGGAATTCAAGGCATGTGACACAATGAAGGAATCCGGTAAATCAATCTTCAGACACTTGAGCTTAGATTGTATATGAACCATCTTCAGAATATATTCTCTGACACCCCTAATATTATTGTATATCATGGTTGTCAATTCCTTCATTAGGGATCCGATCTTAGCATTATTAGATACGAGATACCTCTGCTCAATTACATCCAGCAACTCTTTCACATTGTCAAACTTCGATAAACCACTCAGAAGATGTTTCGAAATTGACCTCTTAATTATAATCAGACAAAGTCTATTTGACTTTTCCCATTTAGCAAGGTGGTCCTTCTGTTCAACGGTGCTTTGATCATTCAAATCATCGAGTCTAGGCTCACGCAATGCAAGATCAATGTCAGCAATTCCAAGAGCAAACTCTAGGTCTTGCCTCCATTTCTTATAGTTTAACCTAGTGAGCACCTCAACAACAGCATTGTTGTTGTTTACACCAAACATAACTGTACAATCAAAAATAAGGAATGCCAAACATTAACTAACGGACATACAACAAACATATCATATCACAATAACAAATAATAACACAAACACAATATTACATATTTCTCTTTGGGCAGAACATGCAATATGTATTAGTGTTCTACACATGAAGCCACAGGCTAATCAGATATTCTAGCATTCCTGAACCTATCCCCTTTGGGCATACAAGCCCAAGGAAGCTAGAGTACCTTAGCAACAAAATGCTCCATGCCACATTTTCTAGTTAAAACACACAACAACCCCCTTTAGGCAGGTAGTTGTATGTCATAACCAGAAAATATCTTCTAGTTAAAACGCACAACAACTCTCTTTGGGCAGGTGGTTGTATGTCATAACTAAAAAATATCCCTCACACGATGAACAATTCAATGAACTGACACAAACAAACCACTTTGGTGATAAATATTTATGTCAACCCACAAAATTATGCATACATGAAATAAATATCCTACAAAACAAAAAGATAGTCACAAAATAAATGTATGTCCCATACGATCAGTCACAATAGGATACCAGTCAACATGTATCCACTGATCCATTTTACCAATATTATTGCATTCCAAAAATGTACATTGATAAAAATAATCATAGGATCCATCCATGCCCCTCCATTTTATTTTGGACCAAAAAACTAATTATAAATTTGGAGGGACTAAACTGTAAAAGGGGATTATATTAATTCCAGAAATTGCAGGGACCTAAATGCAAGATACCCCTTTTCTTCTTCTTCTTTTTTGAGATAATGGGTTAATGGATTTTGGGTTAAAATCCAAAACCCGCAAACCCGCCTGTCTTTCTTCCTCGCGATCAAACCCAAAACAGAGTTTGGTCCTAAAACGCCAGCAACGACCCCTTGATCCCTCACCCGCCGACGCATCTACCAGCAAGAACACCGCCCAAGCTGGCTAAGAACTTCCAATCGCCGATTCCGGTGAAGACCTCGGACATCTGGAACAAGTCCACGACCGGAAAATGGGTAAATACCTCCCTTTTTTTTTTTTTGATAGATTGCACCACCGGTGATCCACCGGTTGCTGCCGCCGGGAAGAAGGGGGAAGGGGGAAGGGGTCCGGTCCAGGAGACCGGCCGGAACATGCCCGACGATGATGGCCCAGGCATGGCCGATCGCAGCCCACATGGTCGCCGCCGTTGGGCAAAACCCTCTTTTTTTTTATTACGAGGGGTGTCAAAAAAAATAATGGAGACCGCCAGTTTCTCCTTCCATCTCCGGTCACGGCAGCATATCTCGATGCTGCTGGTTACCCCATAGCACGGATCTCCATGCAAGCACAGATCTATAAAGATCGATGGAAAAAATTTATTTTAACAGATCTAATATTTATAATATTTTAGATACTAGGGCTCTGATACCAAATGTAGGAAAAACAATTTCTAAATCCCTAGAATCGATCAAAAAATTAGAATGATATATTAGATCTGAAAAATAATTACTTACCTGTATTCACCATGATCTTCCGATCTAGATCCTTGATCACGATGCTCACACAAACACCGCAAGCAGAGTCCTTCTCTCCGATCTTCCTTAGAAAGGCGGCTCTCGATGTAGAAAATCACCGTACCACAAAATCACGGTATACGTGATATATAAATAAAGGACGCGGAGAGGGGACCTAGCCAATAAAATAAAAATACCCTAACTGACCCTCCCATCACGAGTCAAGTTAGGCTAAGGCCTACACTGTGCCGCCTCAACCACACTAAATCACATGAGGTGCTCCTAGTCCAATTAATGATCACATAACAATGGGCTCAACCTACATCTATCAACATGGACCATAAAATCAACCCGGATTTTATTAAAAGAAAAATATCAATTAATGTTAACCCAAATCAAGAAGATTCTCACATCCCCTGCTACCGTCAACCACTCAAGACGCCGCATGGCCTTCCTCCTCCTCTGTCCCAAACCGAGCATCCTCCCATTGCCGGATTTCTTCTAATCCCCTTCGTCCAAGATGCCGAGCTATGGTCGCTGCTCACTAGGCCTTGCTCCTCCCTCTCCCAAGATCCCTGCCACCAAGCATCATTAGTCTTCTTCCATCGTGTAGCCGCCGGTCTTCGTCTGTCACCACCTGCCTCCTCTTCCCATGCTGCCTCTTCCTTCCTCGTGATCATCTTCCCCATCAATGCATGCCACCTGCCACCAAGAGCCGCCCATGTCATGCCACCTTCACCTTCTCCATTGCATTCCTCCTCTATACCAAGTCCACCAGGCATCTTCTCTTGTCGCTCCATTCCAAGCACTGGAACGCCACCATGGCACCGCCACCTCTCTGTTGGCCCGAGAAGCTGTTGAGACCTCATCATCTATGGTGTCAAGCTATCAGGAATTGGACTAGGATGTCCGAACGATGAAGGAACGGTCGGAAGCAAGAAACTGGTTGGCTGGATTGTTTGGCGAGGAAAGATAAGTCGGAGTTTGATTTTGAAAAAAATGGTTTGATGGAACAGCGAGATTACAACAAACGCAGGATGCAATGGTTAAGCGGGTGTGATAGTTGATAAGATAAATTGAGGGTGGTTGGGGTAGATTGCGATGAAAACTAACATGGTACTTACACGTTCTCTTCTGCCTTTAAAAGAAGCACCGTAGCCCGAGAGGGGGTATTCATTCTTCTCTCGATAGCCCCCATCCACTTCAGCTTCCTATCCACCCTTCTGGCTTCCCATCTACTTTCGTTTTCCACTTCCCTCTCATCGCTACTCTAGTTTCCTTGGTTCCCCGATTTTCACCCCTGCTCCCTAGTTGGTTTCCACCGCTGCTCCATCTTTCGATCTGCTGCTGACCAGGAAAAAAGGAACTTTTGTTTCAATAATTTATTTTATTTATTTATGAGATGTATTCTTTATGTTATGAAATAAAAGAGCTTATTTTTTTATATTTATTCATACTGCTCTTTTATCTTGTTTGAAGCAACTTATACTCTAGGACAATTCATGATCAAAGAATATGAATTGTGCTATTAAGATAAGTTTTCTTTAAATGAAAATAATTTTTGATTGATCTATTCCTAAAGGGAATGGACTTTGATATGCAAATACGCTCCATTCTCTGATTAAGATAAATCATATCTTGATTATATTCACAAATAATTTTTATAAATAAAAAATACCGATAGTGATTCAAAATCCCGAGATTCTTTTCCTTATATTTAATTAATTTTTCTTAGTGCTTTATTTTATAACTATTAATTAATAGTTTCATTAATTGAAATTCTTCTTTCTCATTTGAATCTTTATTATTTTATTACTCATCTCATTTAAATAATATTAATTTAATTTCTTAGTTATCAAATTGTTATTATTATCCTTTAAAATATTTTTGAAATAACTGCCTCAGATTTTTGAGGACTCGACCCTTCCACTATACTATTTAAAAATAGTAAAAACAAGATATTATAATCGATGCATAGCAATGTGCACCATTTCCCTCAGTTTTGGTTTTTAATTTTCGTTTGCCTTAACATTTTTTTAAGGTATCTACATCACAAATCATTTGTATGATCCATGGATCTTTTACTGGTTCTTTGAAAATGCTATACACAACGTCAAAACAAATCATTCACACAGCTTATGGAAATTTCAAAATGTTTTACATAAATGTGCTCATGTAAAAGGCAAAGATACAAGACCCATCTGCAAAGCTTCAAAATGTTTTACATAAATGTTTTGCGGAAGAGCAGTGTGGTTAAAGATTTACAAATGCTCTTTGAAATTTTGATTTCCTCGTACAGATACAAGCCAAGTTGCATGAAGATACATACTTATGAATCAAAAGCAGCAACAGGCATGCCGACTGACATTCCACGGTTGCACATTAATCCTGGGGATCCAACTCCATAGTCTGGACCGCAGGAGCAGTCACAGTAGGGAATTTAAGAACGGTAGTGGAGCCGTCTGATCTCTCCCGGATCTCCCTGTATTCTTGACAAATGGCGCACAAGTGGCAGAATATATGAGTTGTTAAATCACCACATGGTGCTTCCTGGAAAGGAAGATGAAAAAAAATAAATAAGACAGAAGGAAATATCTCCGAAAAGGTTTGATTAGGTTAATTTCATTATAATAACCATCTAGACTAACAGAAAAATGTTGGTGGAATGTCTCCAAAGAATGAAAATTATATAAGATAATCCATATAGAGATGTTAAAACAATAGTTGCCAGTTTAGGAAACAAGTGTGAGGAACCATGCAAGAAATGGAAGCAGGAAACGATTGATAAGGATTTATACAATAGGAAATCGAAATTGTTTATACAAAATGTAGAAATTGTTCAAATATTTGGAAAAGAAAAGAAGAAAGATGTCTTCTGAAGTTTAACAAAATATTAAAATCTGTATCTACTGTCCTTAAATAACTTCAATGGAAAAAGACAAAAAAAAAAAAAAAACCTCTTTATCTGCTTGTTTCCTTTCAATTTTATTTAAAAAAAAACAACTTGCAGAAGGGGCTGAATATTTTTTCTTCTTTTTCATGGGGCCTAGTATGCAACTTCTTTTCTTAGGCATGGGGTCTTTGTCATCACTTCACAAATATTTAGATTACATTTAACTTAAATAGTTTAAGATTTATAACACTCCTAATGAAAGAAGGAAATTTAAGCCAGAGCCTTGGAAAGATGACTCATGTCTAGAAAATTTGAAGGAATTTTTTTTTCTCTTTCTACAGGCAATGGTGTCAAGGCACATGTAGGGTTTGCAATTGGGTTGGGTTAGGTTGGAAGCATGTTAGGTAAAAAAATTGTAAACTCGAATCCAACTCATTTATTAAACAAGTCAAAAATCAACACCTGAGCCCTTTTTATTAAACCCAATCCAACCTATATAACCATTTAATGAATGGATTGAATTCAGTTAAATAGGTTAAACGGGGCATGACCTAATCCAACTACTAAATGAGTTAAAAATAGGCTAAATAGGTCAAGACTATAAACCTAAACCTGACCGTAAGAAACTCGGAACCGGTACGGGGCCCTATATCGGTCAGTGATTGGTATGGTACGATACCGTACTGGCCCTGTACCAGGTCCACAAAATCTTAAAAAAATTCCTTCCATCCCTATCAAAAAATTGTTTAACCTGAATTGAGCACGAACCAGACCTGAACCGAGCCCAAACCAGGCTGAACCGGGAGGTACAGTATGTTACAATACAGTATCGTACCTTATGGAATATAATTTTTTAATTTTTTTTAACAATGCGGAGTGCCGGACTGTTTTTTATATATGAACCGTACTGGCTCTTGATCGGTATGGTACGGTACACCTCGTATCGGATGGTACCATAAATCCTACCTGATGGTTTAAAAAAAAGGTGGTAGGTTGGATCTTCTTGTTCATGACCCAGATCCATTTATGACAGGCCAAAACCTGCTAAAGTAGCTTGGCTGCAAGTCAGGTTGGTGGGACAGGGTCACTAATTGCCATCTAGACACATGGGAAGGAAAGAATGAAGAGCACGTATTTTTTCCTCATGTGGGGATTGAGAAGCATTCTTAAAATATGCTTGGCACATGTTACCCAAATTTGTCACCCAAGAAACCCCTTCTGGGGTGCTAAATACATTTCCTAGCAATTTATATGATTAAAAGTGATCCAGACTAATGTTTTAGAGAGACATAAAATAATCAATCTTTGACATGTGACGGAACCGAGGTTTCCTGAACCATACCAAACTGGCCGATTCGGGATATATTAATCGGTTCGGGGTGTACCAAACCGGACCAGCCATTTAACAACACGGTTCAGCTATACAAAATGAAACAACCCCCCATCCCGTCAAAAATATCCCTGAACCGAACCGATACGGCACAGTTCGAAGGCCAAAGCATGCATTTCGGCCAATCCCGGTTTGAATCTGAACCAGCTTGTTACTATAGCGGGAAGGTGGATAGGTTGGTTTTAATATAACTGAGAGCCTCTAGTTTTAATATAACTGAGAGCCTCAGGCTCTCAGCTTAACAGAGAGCTCTTGGGAAAAGGAAAAAATGGCAATTTTCATAATTTCAGTAGATCCAAATACCAGAAATCAAAAAAAAAAAAATGATTAGAGGTATATATAGATCAATCCTTTTCCCTCCCTCTTCCCTCTTTTTTTTAAATTCATGAAAAATAAAAAACAAGAAAAAACTCTGCCAAAGTTTTCTATTTTAGCCTGATTTTAGAGTATGTTGTAAATCTATAAAAGATCTATACAATGATACTAAGATCATTATTTTTTGTTAAGTATATAATTTTTAAAATTAAAAAATATTTTTTGATTAAAAAATTAATAAAGAATAAAATAAATTATTAAAAAATTATAAAAATAGATTATTGTTCTAGGACTTGTAAGCTACTTTTACCATAAATTTCATGTTGATTTATCCAAGTTTTGATTTATAACTTTTGTTCTAGGCCTAATTTTGAAGAAAAAATGGCATTTAATGCATGCCCACTATCTTAAAAAAATATATGTAGCATCCATGATAGGAATATATATAAGTCTTATAATCAAATTATTTTTTTATAATATTATAATTTTTTAGTTTTATTCTAAAAATCTTAAAAATATAAAATTAATTAAAAAATAAAAAATAGGTAAATAAAATATTAATTAATTTTATGTAATTATTGAGTTTATGTGCTTTTTCAATTTTCAGGAATGGATCCATCAAAGAAAAAGGATTTGGAACGTAACATTGATTGGGCATATAAAGAAATGCTTTCGGACTGGCATTATTGGAGGTATAAATAGGACAATATAAAATTCAAGGATGGTGGGATAACAAAATTGAAGTAGCACTTAATTGGCGGCTATTATGATATATCTGTATACCGATAATGTCAATAGAAGATCCGTCAGTTAATGAAGAAACACTTTACTGATTTCAAAGAAAAGAAAAATACTGAAGGCAGAGGTGGATTGTCAAGCTACAGGACCACCTTCTTATCACTTAAGAGAATTAGAGAGAATCTATTCCTTCTTATAAAGAGGCACAAATTGAGGCTACAAATTATGCGAGCTTGTATGAGTAGAGGCAGCTAGAGGTAGCCAGGCATAATGAGAGATTTAAACCATCAGCTTTTAAGTTGAGATCGGGATTGGGCTTTGAAAATATTGCAAGAGAGTTTGAGGTACAATTTAAGAGAATCTCCTTGGCCAGAGAGCTCGTTAAGAAAGGTGCCAGTCATATCATATTCATGTTGGGAGTATTTGGTGGTAAAAAAAGTCTTCCAGAGATATTCCAGCAAGAGCCACCATCCATGATATCGGTCCACATGACTTTTCTAGCAGAGATTGCAAGCAATAGAAGGTTAATCTATGCTCAAAAGGATAAGAAGGATATATGACGGGCTCCTGGATCCTTGTTTTACTTCACTCATATCACAGTGCATGCAATTGACAATCCATATTATCGCTCTGCTATTGCATCTATATAGGCTACTGATACAGGTCTAGATCCTCCAGGATTAAGGAATATTTATGGTCTTCTTAACAATAATGGGCTAAAAAAATGAATTGCCTCCTATCAAACTGGCCAATGATGGATTGACAGTGACGTATGATGGTTGGACTGATTGTACTAGATGAAGCATCTTCTTGACTTATTGTGATGGAAAAATATTTTTTCATAAATCTATTGATGCTTCAAATCAAGTACATGATGCCAGCTACATCATCAAATTGATGGAGGAGATTAATCAGGTGGGAGAGCAGAATGTCATGCAGGTGATCACAAATAATATATCACACAATATAGGGCTACAGGGCAAACTTGATAGAGTGACGACCGCATATTTTCTGAATCCCTTATGCTACACATTATATCAACCTCATGTTGATGGATATTAAAAAGATTCGTAGAGTGCAGAAGATAGATAAATTAGTACAAAGTATCACCGGATCTATCTACAACCATATATAGATATTATCATTGATGCAGAGCTTTATAGGAAAACAAATATTGAGACCATGCATCACACAGTTTGCTACGAATTATATAACATTTGATAGTCTTCTTGCTAAGAAAGTAAAACTGCATCAAATGTTAGTCTAGAGTGACAGCAAAGTAGATATGCCAGGATAAACATTGAGAGGAGCACTATGGAGAACTTAGTAACGAGACAGACATTGTGGCAGCGGGCCAAGAAGATGGTGGAAGCTATCAAGTCTCTATATAAGATACTTCGGGCCGTGGACTCTGAACGACATCCTCAGATAGGCTTCCTTTATTATATAACAGAAAGAACAAAAAAAAAGATCCAAGAGACAGATCTAATACATGCTAATGAATATATCCGGATTATTGATGGACGGTGGAATTATCAAATGAGTTCAAATTTGTATTTAGCAAGTAGGCAATAAACCATGAATGCTTTAAAAATTTAAATTCAATTGTATTTGTATAAGTCACTTTACTAATTCTAAAAATCTATGTATAGCTTATTATTTGAATCCGAGATTTCAGTATTCCATACCGGACATTATCATAGATGAATAGCTTATGTCTGTTTTATGCAATGTTATATATAAGATGAAGTTTAGTACAGATATTACAGTTGTGCCTAGAACAAGTTAGATTGAAATTGTTGAGTGATTTTTATTAATAATTACTTCAACAAATAACACATGATAACAATAATTTTTTTCCAAATAATTTTTTATGAAGAGCACAGATTCTTTTGAATATGATATAACCATCGGAAGTAAATCAAAAATGAATCCTGATAGGTAGTAATAAATCTAATATTAGGTCAAAGTGAATTTTGATTTTGTTGAATTTGAAATTCTAAATGATTAAATATATTTTGTAGCTGATGGTAGGTGCATTTTGGTGTATTAATAAAATGTTTAAAAAATCTTGCTGTCAAGATCCTCTCCTAGATAGTGTATAGAGTGGATGTGAGCACTAGTCAACCTTCGACCTTATCTACTCCACGCAAAGGAACCGTCTAAAACAAAAATACCTTAATAATCTGTATATGTATATTGAGAAAATTAATCTGAATACTCCGATCTGACTACAAATAATTTTATTGATGAGGATGAAGATCCAATGATCAGATAGGTCATGAATCAGCAATAGAAGCTATAACTTAGATAAGCTAGGCTAACCTCCTCGACTAGCTAATTTTGTAACTAGCAAGGCTAGGATGGATGTTGAACAATGGGCAAGCAGCAATATTCCTTATATGGCTCCAGCAAATATATCATATTATCCCTCACTTTCTATTTGATCTAAAAATAAAGAAAAAGGAAAGGCAGTTACATCTCTACCAGAATACTTGGTTGATTCAAATTCAGATACTAGGAATAGCAGTGCTAGTGATTCTTCCGATGGTCGGCAATCTAGCAATCAAGGAATCGAAGAACAGATGCAGCCGGTTATTGATCTTTGATTCATTGGTGAGTTGCAATTTACTGACACGACAGGATACGAATCATGGTGCATCATCTGGTAAAGTCCGTGGCGATATGATTCCACACAGGTGATGGGCTCCGTGAGATCGTTCAGGATATGATGCAGCTGTAGATCACTCACGTGAAGTAGGATCCATAAATATATCAGGCTCATCCTCATATTTTGGATCCTTATCCACAAGAACCGGTAGCTTATGATATATATGGATATGGATATGCTATGTCCGAGACATCTAATAATTATTATCTCATGTAGCTCGGAGTGTCTTACAGATCTGATTTCACTGTCGATATATTCGGATGAGCCCCTCCATAGCTATATCATCAGTCTCTGGATATCTCTTAGAGTCACGATCTCAGCGAGGAATCTGTAATAAGTTATGATCTATCATGCATACCTTTTAGGATGAGTGTATAAGATTACGATATTGTCTGGCTAGAGAGATTTACTAATCTTCCTACTAAATACATTGATCCCGATATTTATAAACATCGACACTCAACCTAATTTTAAATATCGGTATATAGCTATATTTATATTTTTTCTTTTTCTTCAATTAATTATTAATAATCTTGCTTTTCTTTCTTAAAACATATTATAGAGTAGTTGAAGACTAGACAATACTTCGTAGTAATTTTTGGTATGACAATATATCTATTTGGATCTTAAAATAATAAAAAAATCATTAAAAAAAAAATTTAGATCCAAGGAAACCAAAAAAAATGGCATGTCGGTTCACCGTACCATGTGTCAGTGCGGTACGGTATCGATATCGTATCATACCAGCCGGCCACTGATATGAATCCCGATAGCGGTACCAGGAACCTTGGATGGAATTATGACTTAAATCCAAATATTACACTAGCAAGAAATCAGGAAGAGGGTTCCTGGAAGAAATATTATACAAATAAAACTTAAATATTTTGGGAGAATTATAAAGAGAAGAAAACAACTTCATTCGACTTTTCTTAAATCCATCATTTATATCTGTTACCATGCAGAATTAGTTTGACACACCAATGTTCACACTTGGGACAGATTAGCTAGTCTTTTCTACAATTGACAGACCAGCAAGCAAATTCCTTCCTACACTAGATATTTGTCCGCCAAACTGACACAATCATTTGCAACATTTGAAGTGTTATGGCCTACCTAATCTATTTATAAAATATAAGCAGATTATCAGAATAAAATAACTTAACAAGTATGGGTTGCAAAAGTTGGTCTATAGGATCTATCAATGTTTGTCATCCCACCCCAAACCACCTAGTTTAGGGCATACCAATCCAACAACATGTGTGAGGTCAGGACATGCCCCAACCCAGGCCTCAAGTGATGTGAACTGAGCAAAATTGCCAGGTTCTGCTAGGTTCAGGAATCAGGACAGTTTCAGCAGTTCACTACCCATCCCGCCCATAATTATAGATAGAGGCATGAAAAAGGCCTCCCATGCCTTCTCTACCCTTATCACTATTACTTTTCTTTTCCTCAAGCAAAAATATCGGAGAAGCCCAAATTTTCTCGGATTTCATTTAAAATCCAACTGAGATAAAACTCCCTCATCCCTCCTTTCTCTCAAGTTTTCTTTTTGAAGACTGAAATAGGCATGAAAAGAGAAAATATGGGGAGATCATGCCAAAATATCATATATTAGCTTGACTCCATGATATGCTTGAGATCTCAGGATGATCCATGCAATGTTGAAGCAATAATAATTTTTCAATAATCATATAAATTAATATTAAAAAATATATTTCACATTAAAAATTAAAAATAGAATAAAATAATGTTCAAAAAATTTCTAAAAGATTGGTAGCATGTTTGGGAATATGCATGTGACTTCATGTCTCAATTTGACAACAATTTATTTAAACTTAGGTATGATCATGGCTACACGAATCCAAATTTAAATAAATTTAGAATATAAGTGGTGATTAGTGCATGCTCATGGGCTGAACCAAGTATTTGTAGCATCCCTATAAGGTGCTACACTAATCCAAACAAAAATTAAATTGCTAGTTATTTTAAAATTAAATATTAATTTATTAATTAAGAATTAATAAAAATATTTTAAAATAAAATTATGATATCGCATATAGATAAAGTAGAAGCATTTTCTAAAATAATTCAGCCATTTTCTGCATTACAATATAAATTATATAATTTTTAAATGATTATTAATTTAACTAAAAATATGACATATTCATGCATAAATGAATCTAAGAGAAAAAAGGGATGCAAACATGATCTTGGTTAGGACCCAAGGACGATGACTCCAAGCCATCACCATTGGAGGTGTATATAGTACGATGCAGAATGGAGGGGAGGGTGAGGTAATGAGATTGAAGCAACATATATCTAGCAATTGGAGGTGTATATAGTGCGATGCAGAATGGAGGGGAAGGTGAGGTAATGAGGTTGAAGCAACATATATCTAGCAATTATTCTGACATGGCTACTTGTAGAAAATATCCACAAGAGGTCTAACCTGATGTTCAAAAAGCACTTCATCAATTTAAAGGACAGCAAGTGCAAAAGTGCTAAGAAAAGAGCAGGATCCGAAATCAGATAGCTGAGCTACCTTCAGACCACTCCAAGAACCTAGATGATATAAAGGAGGTGCAAATCGTGCTGCCATGCGGAGGAGCCTCAATAATTAATGGTAGAAGGAGGAGGTTCACAGGCACAAGGCTCAGTTTGGGCTCTTATATAGTTCGAGTTCTGTTCTGGTTCTGGATCCACCAAGATAGATCCAGGCTACAGGAGGAGCTAGTCAGTCAAAGAGGTTAGAGGAGAAGGTGACAGCCGAGTTGCATCTACATTTTGGATTTTCAGCAACAAAAAGGAAAAGAAGTCCAATGACATGCCAAAAGGGACCACTGTTTATGATGTAAGTTGATGTGCCTTTTCTAGCAAAGATTCTAAGCAGTAAAAGATTGATACCATGGTTGTAAAGGACAAGAAAAAAAACATAGAGGGAGCCATTGCTTCCTGGTTTCACCTCAGCCACATCCCTCCTAATAAGCAGATAGCATATATTACCTATTTGCCATCGGCTCCATTCAGAGGGCCGATCAGGGTGTGGATCCTCCTAGTCTGCAGGATATATATAGTAAACTACTAGATAGTAATAGGAAGCTAGAAAGATGGATAGCTTTCTACCAGAGCAAGTGGGAAATCTATGGTGTGACTAATGAATGATAGTTGGACAGAGCCTAGCAAGTGAAGCATCATTAATCTCGACATATTATGATAAAAAGACCTTTTTCTATAAGTTAGTTCATGCTTCAAAGAAGGTGCACAACACCCATTATATCCTCTACTTGATGATGTAACAGTTCAAATAGTGAGTAGTATATCATACAGGTGCTTATAAACAATGGACCATGGTACACAAGACCACTAAGAAGATTTTGATGATCAGATGATCACATATTTTCTAGACTCTATGTGCACTACATAGATCTGAATCTGATGGACATCGGCAAGATCCGTAAGCTGAAGTAAGTTGTGGAGAATGGAGATAGCATGGTCAATTATAAAATTCATATATAATCACACATGTATTCTGTCCTTAATGAGGAAGCACATCAACAGTGAGATATTGAGGCTAATAGTCACCCAGTTTACCATGCACTACACTGCACTTAAGACTGCAAACAAGTCGGGTCGACCAATGACCAGACCATTTTGACCCAATCTGACCCAATTTTAAGGACTCATAGGGTCAGGTCAAGTTCCAAAGTTGGACCTAGATTTATTGAGTTTCTACCTTATTGGCAAGGCTTTTTTTGCCACCTAGGGATAGGCATGCTAAAAAGCTTGTTTAATAAGCCAGCAATAGAGAGGTAGATGCATGGGTGTGCCACCGGCATCATCGGATTAGTTGAAAAGGAGATAATTGAAGGAAGATGATTCGAATAGCATGGGTCTAGGTGCCTTAAACTTCATGGACTTTTGCTATCATCATACTATCCATTGAAAGAAGATTGATAGAGTTGGATAGGGTGTAGTTGGGCTACGATTGAAGAAATCTACATTTCCGCTACTTTAAAGATAGAGTCGTACCAGTAATCTAAGAGCAAGATAAAGTTAAGATAAAACAAAAATAACTAAAGATAAATTGGATTTATTGATCAGTTGAACAATTCCTTTTCAAAGCACAATTCACTTATTTATATATAAAACAACTGTAGAAGTAGCATTGACTCCTATAACCATTCATGTTGCCATGATCTTTAGCGGTTCCAGAGTTTTGCTTCTACAATTCTGCACGTCATAAGTACAAATCAGATCATGATCTTACTAAAACCGATATTCTTCAGCTTGCAACTCATACGCGTGCATCGTTGTCAGTCATAGCCAAGTCCTATTCCTTCAATGTGCTAATCATGGTTAATATCATGTCTGACTCCTGTCACTTCAGCCTATGTCGCCAACTTAGTTGGCTTTATCATGATTGAACCTTGTTAGGTTTAGCAAAGGTCACATGACTTTCACTAGTTCTAGCTCCTCCTAACCTTGTCTACATGGTGCTTACGGCCACCAGCTAAGATGTTATGATAGGGTGTAAACAGACCTGACCCCATCCAACCTGTGTCATTTGGATCTATGTCAGGTCTCCTTATTTGTTACCCGACCCAACCTAACCAAAACCTGACTAAACCCATCAAACCTTAATACATAAAGGGACGACATAAGTTCAATGAGAATAGGGGAATGAAACATGTGATGGTCACTATTCAATGGGCACATCATCCTCCATAGCCTCTCCAACCACGCACTCAATATTGGATCAATTGTCTCCAACTCTATCTATTCCAAAGGAGTAAGGATTGATCAACACTACCCCATTAATTTTAATCTAGCAATCAAATTCATTAGATCCTGCAAGCATAGCCATATGATGGGCTATGTTGGCCCCTGCACTTTCGCAGCTGATGAAGACCTGATCAAAGTTAGCATGGTCAGCAAGCCAAGCCTGATGCAGACAGAGCCCGACATGCATCCACATCTGGGTTCTGGGTCTATCAACAAAAGCAGCGCAAGTCAACACCCGAATCCACCATATAGATATGAAGATTTAAGATTACTTCTGAAATTTTCTATTTGGGGAGATTTAGCAAGATCTTTCTTTTTCTGTTTAGGAAGATTTGACAAGATCTTTTAAGGGGATTTGATGAGATCTTTTTTCTCTATTTAGAAAGATATGATAAAATCTCTCTCTCTCTATTTAGGGAGATTTTATTCCATCTTCTTTTTCTGTTTAGAAAGATTTACCACATTTTTTTCTCCTGTTCGGGAAGATTTTAGTATCTTCCTTTCTCTATTTAGAGAGATTTCATTCTGTTATCTTTCTTTTTAGATAAGTCTCCAAGGTTGGAATATTTTCTTATTATTCTCTGATGTATCTAGTATAAATAATCCACAAAACTTTAATTAGAGACAGAGAATGATTATTGAATAAAATTTGAATTTTGTTGAAAGGGTTGTGTGAAAGCCTTTTTTTCTTTTTCGGGATGTTACCGATTTTGGCGAGGTCCAGAATTTAATATTTCTTTAAATCTATGTTCTCCATTTTCTGCAATTTTTGTGAGACTTGATTAAGGTTTGAGAAAGGCAAGGTATAAAAGTTGAAAAAAGATAGAGGTCAAAGACGAGGATCCCTTCTCCTTTCTTTTTGTGCACGCTACCCGTAGAGTCCAACCAACCACCCCTACAAGCGACCATGACCAAGTTCGGCCCAAAACCCACCCAAATCTATGTATATCATTGATTAGTGATAAAAACGGGATTCGTAGAATAATTTAACTTATAATTTCTTCTCTAGAAAATCCAGTCTTGTTTCATAAAAATTTCAACAATTTACCTAGTCTTTTCCCTTCCTACGAGGCGCTTGCAATCGTTGGCAAAAATTGACTGCATAGACATCTATAAGTTTATTTAGGAGATTGTTATAGATTGTGAATTAATCTTGATTAATTGCAATAGCTTTCACACACTCGTTGGAAATTGTATGATATAATTTCTTACCTAATCTAATTTCCTTTATTATTTCTTTTAGCCAAACGTTCCTTCGTTACAAAATTATTTATAAAAAAATTGTGTTTATGTTTATTTTGCAAACTGTTTTGCCTGCTACATCTAGGGGATAGTATCCTATAGGATAGGTTCGACATCTTGTGTGCTGCATTAGTGCATAAGCACATAGGATTATAATCCATCTTTGTTGACCCTTAAAATGATTTTGATGATCACAAAATATTTGAACATATATGCTTTACTAATTCTTTCAATTATTCAAGAAGTTTTGCAGGAAAGTGTTTATCTTTATATTAGTTGGTTTTCTATCTAGTTGAAAGGTATTCCAACATTGTATAAACCAGGATTTTCCGAACCGTGCCGAACCGACCGGTTCGGGATGTACCGGTCAGTGGCCGGCCGGCACGGTTCGGCCTTAAAAAGCGGCGTAGCCCCTAAAAAACCAAAAAAAAAAAATACTTACCTAACCCGAACCGCACCAAACCGTGGCGAACCGGGACGAACCGGTCGAAACGGGCCCGAACCAGCTGGTTCGGCTCGATTTGGGTCAGTGCGGCTGCAAAAGGGGGGGGGGGCAATTTTTTTTGAATTGTCACATGGCTACCGTAGCCATGTGATGGTGGGAAAGGGGGGAGGGGCTTTGCTTGGTTTTTAAGCAAAGAAAAGCAGAGAGCTCGTAAGAGCTCTCTGCTGTAGAGCAGTGGAAGGAAAACGGAGGAAAAAAACATTCGTAGATCAATTTAAATCCAATCCAACCTGCAAAAATCGAAGAGAAAGATAGAATCAAGAAACGTATACCTTTCTTTTTCTGTATTTTCGTCTTTTGTATAGTTAATTCTTGTTAAAATCCGTGCAAAATAGAAAATTAAGAAATGCTGTCAAAATTTATTTGTTGGCTATGATTTTAGAGTATGTGATAGATCTAGAATAGATCTATACAATGATACTAAAATCTTAATTTTTTGTTAAGTATATAATTTTTTAAATTAAAAATTAATTTCTGATTAATAAATTAATTTTTAAAAAAATAATTAGAAAAAAAAACTGTAATTATAAATTATTAATCTAGGGCTTGTAAGCTACTCTCACTATAAATTTCATGTCGATTTATTCAAATTTTGTTCATCTCATGAATAGTGACCATAGGTCTTAAATTGAAAAAAAATTGACTTTTAATGCATTTCTAGGATCTTAAAAAAATATATGTAGCATGTATGATGGAATCCTACATGAATCTAAAACTTAATTTTTTATTTTTTTTTATTTTTTGAATTTTTTTAAATAAAAAAATAAATTAAATAAATTAAATTTTAAAATTTAGATTAATTAACTGTTAATTAATAAATATTATTATTGACCTTATATATAATTTAAATATTCAGGTATGGATCCATCAAGGAGGAAGAAGGATCCGAAGGACATTGGCTGGTCACATGGAAAGATGATCTCGGGTCGGCATCACTGGAGGTGTAAATGGTGCAATACGGAATTCAAAGGTGGGGGGTAACAAAGTTGAAGCAGCACTTGGCTAGCGGCTATTCTGATGTATCTATATGCCGACAGTGTCCACAGAAGGTTCGTCAGCTGATGAAAAAATACTTTGCTGATTTTAAAGCTGGAAAGGAAAGAGCAGCAAAAAGAAGGCAGAAGTGGACCGCAGAGCCGCAGAACAACCTTCTTATTACTCCAGGGAGTCAGAGGGAGCATCTACTCCTTATGATGAGGAGGCACAGATGGAGGCTGCTATTCAGGCGAGCTTGTATGAGCAGAGGTAGCAGGAAGAAGCAGGCAGGCATAGACAGCGATTCGGGCCATCAGCTTTTGAGTCAGTATCGGGATCCGCTTCTGCTAGTACTCCAGGAAAGTCCGAGACAGTTTAGGAAAACCTTCTCAGTCAGAGAGCCTGTCAGGAGAGGCACCGACCGTATTGCATCCATGTTGGGAGCATTTGGTAATGGGAGGTCTTCCAGGGGACATTCCAAAAGGAGCCACTATCCATGATGTCGATCCATATGCATTTTCCAGTAGAGATTCCAAGCAACAGAGGATTGACACAATGCTGAAAAAGGATAAGAAGGATATGTGGCGGACCATCTCCTCCTGGTTTCATTTCAGTCATATCCCATGCAGCAGACAATCCATATTATCGCTCTGCTATTTCATCTATACAGGCTGCTAGTGCAGGTGTAGATCCTCCATCATCGAGGGATATCTATGGTCATCTTCTGGACAGCAATAAGGAGGAGCTAAAAGGATGGATATCCTCATATCAGAGCAAGTGGCCCGTGTATGGATTGATGGTGATGTGTGATGGTTGGACTGGTCCTACTAGACGGAGCATCATCAATTTCTTTACTTATTATAATGGAAAGACTTTTTCCAGAAGTCTATTGATGCTTTAGATCAGGTGCACGACACCAGTTATATCCTCGAATTGATGGAGGAGGTGATTGATCATGTGGGAGAGCATAATGTCGTGCAGGTCATCACTGATAATGAACCACAGTACAGGGCCGCAGGACATATCTTGATGGAGCGGCGACCACATTTTCTGGACCCCTTGTGCTGGACATTGTATAGATCTCATGTTGATAGATATTGGAAAAATTCGTAGGGTGCAGAAGATTGTTGAGCTAGCACAGTCTATCACCAAATTTATATATAACCATACATGAATCTTATCATTGATGAGGAGCTTTACAGGGGAGAAAATATTGAGACCGGGGGTCACATAGTTTGCTACTAATTACATTGCACTTGATAGTCTTCTTGGCAAGAAAGCAGAGCTGCGTCAGATGTTTGTCAATCAGGACTAGCAGCAGAGCAGATATAACAGGACAAATACTGAGGAAAGCAATATGGAGAATTTAGTGACGAGACAGACATTCTGGCAACGGGCTGAGAGGGTAGTGGAGGCTATCAAGCCTGTATATGAGGTACTTCGTGCCGTGAACTCCGAGATGTATGCTCAGATGGGCTTCTTATATTTCATGATGCAAAAGGCAAAGAAAAAGATCCAGGAGGCAGATCCATCACATGCATATGAGTATATCCGGATCATTGATGGACAGTGAAGTTATCAAATGAGTTCGAATTTGCATCTAGCAGGTATGTAGTAATTTATGAAGTCCCTAAAAATTAAGTTTCGATTAGATTCATACAAGTATGCTTGACTAATTCTTAAAATATATGTGCAGCTTACTATTTAAATCCGAGATTTCAGTACTCCGTACCGGATATTGCCATGGATGAGGATCTTATATCTACCCTACGCAATGTTATATATAAGATGGAGCCCAATCCAAATATCGCTGCTATGTGTCTTGAAGAAGTAAGTTATGTTGAAATTATTGAATGATTTTTAAGAGCATTAATTTCAACAAGCTAACATTTTTTTTTTCTGGCAGACAATTTTTTAGGGAGGACATAGATTCATTTGAATCTACTATAGCGGTCAAGAGTAAATCAAAGATGAATCCTAGTAGATACTACTAAGGAGTAAGTCTAACATTATATCAAGATTAAATTTTTTATTTTGCCAAATCTAAAATTCTAAATTACGTAATGTCTTTTGCAACTGAATGACGGGTGCATTTTGGTGGATCTGCTAAAAATTTGAAGGTTCTTGCAATGAAGATCCTCTCTTAGACGGTGTCATCAAGTGGATGTGAGCGCAACTGATCTACATCTGGTCTTATCCACTCCAAGCAGAAGAACCGTCTGAAACAAAAACGCCTTAACGATCTTGGTATGTATACTATAATTTAAGGTTGAGGCTAAAATGTATTCAGGAAGAAGTAGAATTGAAATATCCCGATCCCACTGCAAGTTCATATGTTGATGAGGATGAAGATCCAATGATTGGGTGGGTCATGGATCAGCAGCAGATGCCAGAACTTGATAAGCCAGGATCGCCTCCTCGACCAGCCAGTTTTGTAGCTAGTGAGGCTGGGGTGGATGCTGGACAATAGACAACAAGTCATATTCCTCACAGGGCTCCAGCAGATACAGCATATTGTCCGTCCCCACCATCTAGTAGACCTGGAGACAGAAAAAGGAAAGACAGTTGCACCTCCATCGGAGCACTCAGTCCACTCAGATTCAGATACCAGAGATAGTGATGATAGTGCTTCAGATAGTGGAGGATCTAGTGATCAAGGAGGGGCAGGAGGACAGGAGTCACAGCCACCTATTCATATTCGATTCACTAGGAAGTCGCAGTTTAGCCATGCCACGCAAGATACAGATCATGGAGTACCATCTGATAGACCCCGTGATGATACGATTCCATATAGACGACGAGCTCCACATGGTCGTTCGGGATACGATACAGCTACAGCTCTTGCACGTGGAGTAGGATCCATGGATGTATCTGGATCATCCTCATATTCAGGATCCTTTTATCCGCAGCTACCGGCAGCTTCTGGTCCATATGATCCCATATGGTGCATTTGAGACGTCAACATCCAGTGGTTATTATCCCGGAGCATTTTATGCATCTGATTTTGCTGCTGGTATATTTAGATGGGCCCCTGCACTACCATATCATCAGTCTTTGACAGCTCTCAGAGTCGGGACATCAGAGAGGGATCTGCGATTAGTATAATCCATCATGCATAACTCCTGGGATGAGCTTAGAGGAGTATCATGCTGCCTGGCAAGAGAGATGCCGAATTTCATACAGAGTACATACATGATCCCTATATTTATGGACATCGTCACTCCACCCGATTCTAGACATTGATATGTAATTATATATTTATGCTACATTTCACTTTCATTAATTGCTGATAATCTTAGTTTAATTATCATTTTTTTATTTTATTTCAATTGAAAATAGTCCTAAATATTAGTATTTAGTCCTAAACCCTAAACCAGTACGCCACCCTAAACCCTAAAGGCCTAAACCCTAAAGTCTAAATCCTAGAGCCTAAACCCTAAACCCTAAACCCTAGGGCCTAAACCCTAAACCCTAAATCCTAAATTCTCCCTAAACTCTAAAGTCCTAAATCCTAAACCCTTAAAAAATAAAATAAAAATCTTAAAATTACAAAAAACAACAAAAAAAAAAAAAAAAAAATTGGGAGTACCGGTTTGAACCGATACACCATGCTGTACCATGTCGGCACGGTACGGTACGGCACCATACCGGTACCGGCCGGCCACCGGTACGATTCCAGGTACCGGTACCAGGAACCTTGATATAAACTCTTGTATACTTCAAGTTGTAAAGCCCTAATCATTCATGTATGTAATATTGTAAAAAGGACTCTAAATGAGTAAAAAATGAGTGCAAATAGGTTAGACATGTTTGGCAAGCTCTTTAAAGCTTTTTGGAAGATTTGCTCTTGTTGGAATCTTGAATTGAAGATGTTTGGAGAAGTTTGAATGCTTAAGAACTTTTGTTCGAGCCGACTCATGGATCAAGAGCCGACTCTTATTACAGCACAGCACAAAAAATTTCAGAGTTTCAGAACCTCGAGCCGACTCGATGAAGGACTTTTGTTTTTGATGACTGAGACCTCGAGCCGACTCAAGCCCAGAAGAGCCGACTCGTCCAGAGTTTGTTTTGTTGGTAACTGTGACTTCGAGCCGACTCAGCCTTGAAGAGCCGACTCATTCAGAATTTGATTTTCTATTGATTGAGAGTTCGAGCCGACTCAACCCAGAAAAAACAACTCGCACAGAATTTTTTTTGAGTTGTCTGAGACTTCAAGCCGACTCATGGACCTCGAGTCAACTCGAGTAACGGGTTTTCGCAGTCTAACGGCTAATTGCAGAATCTCTTTTTTGAACTTCAAAAGCCCTCCAACGGCTCTATTTCAGTTTCCTATGCCCTATAACGACTATTTTTTATTGAAGACTATAAAATGGAGTATTTATGAAGGTTTAAACAATTTTTAAACGATTATTCATTGATTATTCCTTGGAAGTTAAAGAGTTTTCGAGTCTTTCACCAACTCACTTCAAGAGCATTAAAGATAGGATTCAAAGCTTCACCAACTGATCTTCATCCTTGAATCCAACCTTTTGAAGAAGCAAAGAAGTAGCTTGAAAAGCATTAAAGAGTATTCAAAACTAGGCTTCGATTTGATCTTCATCGGCAACACTCAAATAAATTTGGTTTGTTGTAAAGTTATTTTATACATTTGATTTATCTTGTCTTCTCCTAAGAACAGCAAGGGATTGTATCTTGAGAGTGTATTAAAGATTTTTAGGTGAGCCTATTAAAACCTAAGTTTGGGTTTCTTTGGTGAACCCGGTTCTAAAAATCAAAGGGATTTATGTTCTTGGTTAGCCTATGTTAAAACCAATGGTTTTCTTTGGTGATCCCGGTAAAACCAAAATGTATAGGTTTGGATTGTGAGCCTATTAAAACAATCCGACTGTATTCCTGTAGGGGATATAATGGAAATCCCAAGTAGTGCTTGGATAGTGGACGTAGGAGCAGGTTATTCCGAACCACTCTAAATTTCTTATGTTTGTGATTGTGCTTGTTTAAGTTCATTGCATTTATTTACTTGCTTCCGCATTGCATTGTTCACCACAACACAGGATTTTAAATTGCACATACTTGCTAAATTTTCATAATCCCAATTCACCCCCTCTTGGGAAGCCACCTGGGTAACAATCCTGTATCAGAATTGGTATCAAAGCAAAATCAATCTTAAGGACACAAACCCATAATACAAGATAAGGTAGAGATTATATCACCACTCCTTGGCCCATAAATAAATTACCTTCATTCTACATTGACCTAAGCCCAAATAAAATCAATTAGACGTTGGCCCTAAGGGATTTGAGCTCATTATGACAAGGGAGCCCAAAAGTCAAACAGAGTTTAGAATTGATTAATCAATTGATGTCTAAAGAAAGTTGTTCAAGGATGATGCAGTCCTAAAGAGTAATAGTTACTTAATTAGAACCATTACGAAAGCACGAGCCTCCCACCAATTTTTCACATTTCTGACCAATGTGGTTAATTAGTTTTGAATTTGGAGTGCTTGAAAGTAAACTTGGAACAGTTAGGAGTTGTCTAGATCCAAGTTTTGAACCCTAGTTAGAGTTTCTTTTTCCTTTTGTTTGAAATCTCATCTATCTCTTAGATTTAGATTTAGTGCCTAATCCTTAGAATGATAAAATTTATCACCCTGTATCGATGTCTTTTGACCCACAGCAATGGACCAGATTTTACAACAATTAACCACTTTGAATACTAAACTAGATATAGAAAATCGTGTGACTATTCTTGAGACTAGTCAGACTGTGGATGACAATGTGGCCCCTAATGTTACTCCCATTAGAACAGCTCTTAAAGTCCCTGACAATGGAAACCAACCTAACCCTTCTAGGTTCAACCTCCATCCAATTGACGACATTACCAAGAAAGTTAAAATTGAGCCCCCAATCTTTGACGCTAGATTTGATCCTAAGACTTTCACTGATTGATTGATTGATATGGACCAATTTTTTGATTGATATGAAATGTCTGACGATGGTCGAGTCCATTTCTCCAAAATAAAACTTGTAGGAGCTGCCAAACAATACTAGGTGTGTTGACTGACTGTTGGCTAGGTCTAGGCAGGGTAGGTACCGATCACATTGTAAGATGAGATGAAGGCCAAATTGAATGAAAAGTATCTATCCTCAACCTATAGACAATTTCAGATAGAACAGATGTTGTCATTATGTTAGGATTCGATGACCATAGTCACATGCAAAAGTTCAATAAGATTTATGTTAGGTGTAATATCCAAAAAGAAGAGGATGTGACCTTAGCACAGTTTAGAAGAGGTCTACGTGAGAAAATCCAGAAAGAGATCACACCCCATCAAGTACTATAGAGGATATGTTCTAACTCACACTCGAATATGAGCATTATCAGGCCACGGAGTTGAGTACTAGAAAGTAGACCGATATGAGCCAAAATACTACTAAGTCCATCATGTCCTCCAATCAACCTAATCGAGATCCTAGCAGCAAATCTTCAATTGACAGAACAAAACTAGACCTTTCCAGAGTAAAGTGTTTTAACTATGAGAGGATGGGTCATTACTCGAATAAGTGTCTTCAAAAGTGTAACTTAATAATGAAAAACAATGAAGATGACTTCAAGGAAGTAGTGCATGAGACTAAAGAGTTCTCGGGCGACGAGAATGAGCACACCTATGTAGATGACCCCAACGACACTATTCCTTTGCAAATCATATGGTGTCCTTACCACCAAGAAGGATGAGGATGACTGGCGATGCACTGCTATCTTCTACACTTACACTAAGTGCAGGGATAAGGTGTGCAAAGTCATCATCGATAGCGGTAGCTGCATAAATGTGGTTGCCAAAACATCCCTTGAAGCTAACCCTTAAACTACACCCAAGTCGCTTTAGAGTTGCTTGGATAAATAAGACTACGTACTTGTCACCATGCAATTTTGGTCTCACTCAACTTTGCTGCATGTAGGGATCAAGTGTGGTGTGATGTCCTCTCGATGGATATTGGATACCTTTTGGGACAACCATGGTTGTATGACCATAATGTTACACATTATGACTGCCCAAACACAAACTTTCACCCATGATAAGAAAAAGATTGTGTTGAGACCTCACAAACCTAAACCAATTTAGTATTTGTCTAGCCAACCTAGTGCACTTAAGGGACCAACTATGTGAGAATGGTTGAGCATTATTAGGGTAGAGCCAACCAAACCACTTCACTTTCTGAACAAGAAGCAATTCTATTGGAAAGCTGGTTCTGGAGTTGTTTATGCTCTAGTTGTCTAAGAGGTAGATGAGCCTTCTCAATTCTCATTACCCTGAGCTGACCTTGAACCTTCAAAATATATTATCTAACTATTCTGATTTGATCCCTAATGAGATACCTGATGAGCTTCCACCCATGAGAGATATCTAACATGTGATAGATTTAGTTCCTGAATCATCATTGTCAAACTTGCCATACTATCCAATAAACCCTAAGGAAAATGGTGAGTTGAAACATTAGGTAGATGAGTTGGTTAGAGGGTTTTATTAGGGAGAGTATAAGCCCAAGTGCAGTTCTTACTCTTAAGAAAGATGGAACTTGACAGATGTATATCGATAATTGAGCCATTAACAAATCACTATTAAGTATAGGTTTCCAATTCCTCGATTAGACAATATGCTTGATATGATGGCTAGGTCAACGATTTTTACAAAAATTGATTTTAGAAGCAAATATCACCAGATAAGGATTAGACCAGGAGATGAATGGAAAATAGCCTTTAAGATGAAGAAAGGTTTATACCAATGGTTAGTCATGCCATTTGGTTTGACTAATGCTCCAAGCACATTTATGTATGCATATCATGAACCAAATACTTCGACATTTCATAGAAAAGTTCCTCGTGGTCTATTTCAATGATATTCTGATTTATAGCAAGACCGAGAACGAACATCTAAACCATCTTAGGCAAGTCTTAGACACTCTTAGGAGAGAAACTTTACATTAATGTTAAAAAGTGTGACTTCATGCAACCTAAGGTTATTTCTTAGGCTTTGTGGTGTCTATGGATGGAGTGTCGGCCGATCTTGATAAGGTCAAAGCAATCCAAGAGTGGCCCCAATCCCAAAACATTCATAATGTTAGAAGTTTTCATGAATTAGTGACTTTTTACCAGAGATTCTTTAGAGATTTTGGCATAATTATGGCTCCAATTACAAACTGCCTGAAAGGAGAATTCAAATGGACTAAGGCTACAAATAAAATATTAATATATCTACTCCTATTTTAAGATTGCCCAACTTCAAGAAGATCTTTAAGGTTTCTTGTGACACATTTGGAGTAGGAATGGTAGAGTTTTAAATCAAGGTCACCAAATCGCTTATGTTAGTGAGAAGTTAAATAAGGTGAAGATGAAGTACTCCATGTACGATAAGGAATTGTATGCGATTGTGCAAGCCTTATGGTATTGGCAACATTATTTGTTACCTAAGGAGTTCGTTTTACTTTCGGACCATCAAGCCCTTAGCTACCTTATATCACAAAAAAAAATGAATTCACGACATGCCAAGTGGATCGCATTTCTTAAGAAATATACTTATGTTCTTGAACACCTTGCTAGTAACGAGAATAGAGCTGTTGATGCCCTTAGTCATGTCGTTATGACTTTGCATGCCATAGAAAGAATTACGGTTAGGATTTCTCAAAGCACAACATTTTTTTCTAAAATAGGTATGAATTTCTTGACTCCCATCATTCCCTCCTGGCTGGAAAGAACTCGACTTTGGCAAGGTATTGAAGTAATCTTCCAAAAGATCTGGTCAACATGGCACAACTTTTCCTCATGAATCCAAGTAGCATCTGAATCTGGACGACTCTGCCACTTATCAAAAATCTTTAAATCCTCCATCAACAAGAGAAACTTTATCAGTGATAATGTATACAATATGGTCTAGCGAAGACAACTGAAGTGAAGGAAAAATTGGAAACTGACATTGAAAGAGACTGAGTATATCCCTTAAGATCATATGCAAGCATAGTAGGAGGCTCGAATGTGTCTCGATAAGGTAGCAAATCTTCAACATTGAAAACCATACTAAATCTCAAATCAGAAGGTAATCTATATAATAAGCATTAGGTACAAGTTTACGAAGGATGTGAAATGGACTAGTAGCTCGAACATGCAACTTTTGGTTCCAAATAGTTTCTAAATGGTCTTTCAAAAATAACTTTAAATTTGATATCACAGTTAGATTCAATCTCAGGAGGTAGATTATTTTGGAAGTTTGTGGTTAATTAAATTTCATCCTTAGGAATGATTGCTAACATGATTCCAAACTTCGAACTCTTCTCAAATTCATTATGAGCTAAATGCGGCAATTTTTCTGATTAAAAGTTTGAGAACTCTTATCTATTTTAAAAGACCGGGATACACTGATTTAGCAGGGTTTAACTTAATTTTTTTATTATGCATAAAAACATAGATATTCTTTCTACCAAAATTATGAGCATCTACATCATAAATTAGGATCGACCTAACAAGAGACTAGCTATCTTCATGGATAATCTTAGTAGAATAGGCTGATAGGCTCCCATCTAAATTGACACTAAATAGCATTCACTAACAAGGAGTGATGTTTTATTTACCTAGGCAACTCGATAAGGGTGAGGATGGGGTTGAGGCTTTACTTTAGTCGACAATACAACATTCATGAAACTACTATCATCGATAACGAGCTTGTAGACCTTATCCCTACATTGGGCATAGGTATAAAAGATGCTAGTGTGTTTCCATGCTTCAAAGTCTGCAAGAGTGGTGGCTATATATTGCATAACATTAACTCATCCTCCTGACTGTTCACAATCTCTCTTATGCTCTTTCTCTGAAATAGCTGCTTTTAAAGGATTAAAGTCTTCTAGTATATTTTTAGGTAAATTTTCTTTACCTTCTATTTCAGAGTAAGGCATAGACAACGAGCAACTATGTGATCATCTTTATGACAAAAGTGACACTCTATATTTGAGAAACTAACTGACTGACACCATCGAAATGGATTCTTGGATCTTAATAACCGTAAGATGTGGGCTCTCACAAGAAGGCCTTGGCTGTGAAACATTCCTCACATGACTAACAGAAGTAGACCTAGATTGTCTAGAGTCATTAAGAAAAGGAACTCTCCTTTAGGATGAAGTTTTATAGAACTTTTCAATTTCTAAAGCTTTGTAATAGACTTCTACAGAGTCAGGTGAATACAAAGAAACTTATCTTTTCAAATCGATCCTTGGACTGTTAATAAATTTAGATATCATTTTTCATAATCTTCAGAGATATCACATGTCAACCGTAAGTCCTCAAAACGAGTCATGTAGTAAGTGATACTAACGTTCCTTTGCTTAAGAGTATATCATTAATCCAATAACTATCTCTTGTAATAAATAAGAACATATTTCCTACAAAATTTAAACTTTATCTCCTCCTAAAGGACTATGGGTGGGTGTCCTAACTACTCTAAATCCCTTTAAATCATCTGCTAAAATCGCTTGGTAGAACCTACCAATTTCATTTTTTCAAAGTGGGTGCAAAAGACATCTGACATGTACCATTCAAAATAAGCTTCTTGTCTTGTAACCAATCATGCCTCTAAATCTAATCTATCATCATAAGAGGCGATGTCAACCTTAACTCCTTTTAGTAATTCCTCGAAATCCTCGTATCTAGGTAGATATGGTCTAAATTATTGACCTTGGGATCTAAGGTGCCTAGAGCTTGTGCATACCTGGTAGGCTGCCCGGGATATCTGGCCATGAAAATTGATGGCTCTACTTCTCTTTCATAGTCATCACGTTCATAATCGTCATCCCTAACTTCCATCGACCAAATCTCATAATAAAAAGAACCCTCAAAAGTATTTGTGGAGTGGTGTATAATCGGAGGGCTATCATGTAGGATGGGGATGACTAAAAAGATTGATTGGTGTACCTGACATGATTATGACTTCCGGTAGGTTTAAAGATCTGAGAGGGTGACTGATGGATAAGTTGATCATGTTGGGATTGGCGCCCCATTTCAGTTACCGACGAGAGACCAAGGTGCGCAAACATGTGGTGCGCACACGGCCCACACGCGGGCGCCCTTGCACACGCGGTGCACAGACAGTGCATGGTCCATGGACCACGACGCGCGGTCCATGGACGTGGGATGCAATCCGCAATCCTTTTCTACAATTTCTGCACTTGGGAGACCTTTTCATGGTGGACGTGATTCTGAGGGCTTTTGGAGTCCTTTTTGGAGTCCTAAACGTAGTTGGGACTCTATAAAAGGGACAGACAGCTAGAAAACCTAGGATGGTGGTAGAGAGCAACTAGAGGGTCTCCTTGAGGGTTTCTTTGAGAACTTTGAGGGGTTTGGGCTTCTTGTTGAATTTTTTTTTTGTACAAGGATTGAGAGAGTGTTCTCTTATAATTATTTTTCTCATAATGAAGCTTTGCATGCCTAATTAAATTATATTATGCCTCTTCTCTTTCTCTTTCCTCTATCGATATCAATTTTATCGACAAATGTGTGGTCTTGGACAGGGATCCATATTCCGCATATTGAGAGATTGTCCAATAACTGTATTAGAACGAGGTTATCCATGTTGTGGCGACATCGATTGAGGTTAAAGAAGATGAAGAAGACAAGTATAATCAAAATGAAGATCAACCGGTACGATGAAAGGAGCAGTTTTTTTCTATGACAAGCAAAGATGAAGGACGTGCTCATCCAATTTTCCTGTGGCAAGCAAGGGTGAAGGACATTCTCATCCAACAAGAACTGATCGATGTGCTTTTATACGAGAGGCCAGCTATCATGGAGGATAAAAATTGAAATCGGCTCTAGATGCGGCAGAGTACAATCCACTTATACTTGACAGATGATGTGGTGATTCATGTGCTTAGCAAGACTTCTCTAATATAACATGGACAAAGCTCGAGCAGATGTATATGGTAAAGTTGCTCATCAATGCTTTTTTCTCTAGAAGCAATTCTACCAATTATAGATGAGCAAGGGACAGCATATAGGAGCATCTCAGCAACTTCCAGAGGATCCTAACCGATCTTAGTATTGACAAAAAAGTTGAGAAGACCAAAGCACTGATCTTGTTATCGTTGCTTTCCCTATACTTCTTTGATGACTGCTCTTTTAATAAGAGCACCATCAAGATGGAAAAGATCACTGCAGCACTACTCCATAACAAGATTCTTAAGCAAAAGAATCGGGTTTCAAGTTCAAGTGGCAACTCACTTTGACGATAATTGGAGGTGCAGGTGGCAAAGGATGGAGCAACAGAGGATCGCAAGGTGGGCGGTTCAGGTCCAAGTTAAGGGACGTGAGCACAATCAGATGCTACCAGTGTGAAAAGTTGGAACATCATATCAAAGATTGCCCATAAATCAAGGATTGGACGAAGGTTACTACACAATGGTCAATAGTAGCAATAGTGATGGATATAGCAAGGTACTCATGATATCCGACAAGGTATCTACTTTCTTATAGTGAATTTAGTTTTACATATTCACATCATATCTATTGCACAGAAGAGCTTTTTGACTCTTTAGAAAAAAGAGAGGGTTCTGTCTACTTGCCAAATAGATTGAGTTGTGCGATTAAGAACATCAAAACAGTCAGCTTGAGGGCACATGATAGGATAGTAAAGAAATTGGACAAGATCTTATGCATATCCAATTTTTGTAGGAATCTGATTTCACTAAGCAGACTGGATTCAAGCAGCTACAAGTAAAGAGTTGGTGATCGAATTTTGAAGCACCATGGTAGGATTGTGTTTTAGGAAAAGAATGAGGCATATTACCTCTTGACAATGGAGTCCTTGATGCAGATAAAAGTCCAATACAGGGTGAAGCTTTAGTAGATGGTGGATCGGATACGAAATGCGAGACTTTGGAGGATGATAGGCGACATCGTCGAGTAAAATTCCTATTGCCATAGAAGGCTATCCCGAGCAGATCTCAGGTCAAGTGAATAACAGTATATAACAGAGATGGAATCGAGCGACCTAGCTTGACTCCCATGTTTGTCCATCCATGAGCAACTAAGCATTTGTCCGAGGACAAAAGACGAGATCATTTTCGAGCTCTCAAAGTTACATGAAGGCCGAACATCAAGTCAACGTGGAGATTGTTGAAATTAGCGCATCATTTTGGCCACCTACAGGAGACCCAGGCACGCGGCCCATGAACTGGCACCCTCATGACAACACACAGACAGTGCACAGTCCATGGACCACGATGTGCAGTCCACGCGGTCCATGCATGCAAGACACGATCTGCGATCCATTTTTTGCATAATTTCCATGCTTGGAAGATCTTTTTGTGGTGGACACTATTCCAAGGGCTTTTGGAGTCCTTTTCGGAGTCCTAAACATGGTTTAGACTCTATAAAAAGGGCAAACTGCCAAAGGACTTGGGGTGGTAGCAAAGAACAGCTAAAGGGTCTCCTTGAGGGTTTCTTTAAAGCTTTGTGAGGGGTTTGGGTATCTTGTTGAAGGATTTCTTTTTCGTACAAGGGTTAAGAGAATGTGTTCTCTTCTTGTAATTATTTTTCACTTATAGTGATACTTTGTATGCCTAATTAAATTGTGTTATGCCTTTTCTCTTCCTCTTTCTCCTCACGGTATCAACTTCAACGAAGGTGTGATCTTGGACGGAGATCCGTAATCTGCATAGTGATGGATTCCCTAACAAACTACTAGGATTGTCATCTTCCGGTGGTTGTTTACCCAATCTTGACTCTCTTAGGAACAGTTGGCATTTTACCTACTGACCTACAAGATTAGCCATGTCTATGCGGTTATTAACTGATTAGCAAGAAGCTCACTAATCTTGTGCGAAGTTGGTCTAATGATTGGCATATATAATTTAAGGTCTCTTAGAATGTCGTTTGGGTAATTTTGACATATTCAAGTTCTTTTTCCATGATGGTATGTGCAGCTTTTAGGTTTTCAATAGCCATAATGGTAAAGAAGGGTTGGGTCTTAGGTTAAATACCATGATCACTAAGAATTTTAGCTACGATTCTCATAATAAAATTGTAGATTCAAATGCAGTGTCAATGCATTTGATACGTCCAATAGAAAAAATGTATGGATGAAATATGATAATAAGGACTTAGCAATGATAGAAATTATCCAATAATTTGAAAAGTCCAAATTCCAATGAATGGATCGCACCTTTTACAAGACAGGCTCAAAAACCTCCGGGTAGTTGCTTGCAAACCGAAGACAAGGTAAGAAACTCCAATTTTTTTTTGGATCGGGTCTGTGGACTGCATGGTCTATAGACCGCACTCGTGGACCGCACGATAAAACCAGGCTTGTGTTCTTTTGGCCTCTGGTCTCTTCTAGCAAGTCTTAGTGTCCAGTAATGGAGAAACCAACGACGATGACGGCAAAGGGTGGTAGATCCAGCAACCAGTGACAGGGAGTCCAGATGGGTAAGGGGATGGCGAGCTTCGAGAAGCCGAGGAACAAGACCCACACCCTTTATGTCCCTTATGGGCATCGAAGCTTCCACATCCAAAAAAGCCAATGCACCGCTTGCGGGTACCTCTCTGCTCGGATCTACAAATATAAATGGAGCATGAAGACGATCCAGAGGAAGATGACCAGTGACGGGGAGGTAGAGTGACGACAAAGTGGGTGACTGTAATCGTCGAGCTAGAGGTTGGCAAGGATGAGGTGGCCGATGTGCACTTCGAGGCATTCCAGATGAGCGATATGTGCATCTGGCTATTCAAGGAGGGGTGCTTTGTGATGGAGTTCAGCGAGGATGATGATCCCAGGCTATCAGGGATGACGAAGGATGTGGTGGTTGGAGGGAAGGATGTGAGGGAGACCAACAATGACTTGTTTTTCTTTTGGTCCACAGGAGTCTCAACGAGGTGGGAGGTCTAGAGCAGCTGAATAAGGAAGTGACGATGGCTAGGATTGTGGGGGCTTAGAGCGGTTGAATAGGGAAGCAATGAATATCATGCAATTGATGCAAACGACGACTATGGATTGTAGTTTACTCTTATACCAATTAATAGAGAACACAAATGAACAAAAAGAATAATAAATTCAAAAAAATCAAATAACTCGGAAGTTTATTTCAATTATTCAAGTCTATCTTTCTTCATACAATTGAAGTCCTTAAATAGAGTAACAAACCGTACCCTAATAAAAGTCAAATTACTGAGTCTTTATAAAATAAAAGTTCCAATAAAAATAATAATGAAATAAAGGAAACCCTAAATAAACTCTCCTTCTAGAATAGAATTAGGGTTAGGATTTCTCAAAGCATACTTTCTTTCTAAAATAGATGCAAATTTCTCGATTCCTATCACACCGACTAGGTCAGCCAAGCAATGATGTGACCAAGGTAGAGGGAGAGGCTCCTCCCCCCTCTGTTCCTCCACTCCCCTTCATTTTCTTCTTCCCTACGTGGAGCCATCGCTAAAGGAGGCAGCGATAGTTAGGCTTGTTGTTACTGGGCCTTGCTCTCCTCTCCACCTTCGATTGAAGGGTTTGAGAACCCTTAAGAGGCCACAACCGAGTCAAGAATAGAGGGTGCATATGACCCAAGCCAGACCCGACCTGGATCCAATTCTTTTGGGTTGGAGCTGAGTCATATATGAACTTGACCAAACTTTGAATGGCTCAAGTTTAAAAATTTTGGCAATAGACCCAACTTGAATGACTCATTGTGTCTAAAAATTTTGGTAATTGACCTAAACCAACCGAACTAATCTTCTAAGGGGTTATGCGTGGATCCAACATTAGGACTTGAACAAGAAATCAGGTAAGCTTGGGGTCAATCATGCCCTGATCTGAGCTAACCCATCTTCCGCTGAGCCTTATTGAAAAAAAAGCAGCCCTACATCAAATGTTTATGAGTGCCGAGTGGCAGGAGAATGGATATGGACATAAGAGCATGGAAGCCGATCATGTAGAGGGCGAAGTGATAAGCTAGAAATTTTGGAAGTGGGCTAAGAAACTTATATCAAATGCCCCTAGATTGTGGGTAAAGAAAGATACCCTCAGATGCGCTTCTTGTACTCTATAATGAGAGCTGCTAAAGCCAAGATTAGGCAAGCAGATCTGAAGCATGATGATGAGTACATTGATATCATTGAGCAAAGATGGGATTACAAAATGAAAAGAACTTAGACATAGCAAGTAATCATTTTAGTCTCAATAAACACGTATATACCTTACACTTGTTTATTTTGATAAACAAAATCTAAGTTTAATCATTTGTTTGTTAATTAAACCAATTACAAACTATCTTGGCAGCCTAGAACCAAAAGTTCTATTATAGTGTCCTAAGAATGGGCATGAACAAGGAACTTTTGGCCTTCTATCACAATGCGATCTGTAAGACAAAGCCTAATGTGGTCATTGCCATCTGATGTCTAGAGTAGGTAGGTCAATTTTCACGAGATACAGGATCATCATTTATCAAATCAAATACATCATTGACATCATATATCGTGTGTCTTTCACAAATTAAAGTAGCTAGAGAGAGATCCCATAGCTTCGATGAGAGGGTTGTTGTGGCAAGCAAAGATAGCATGGATCTAGGTACTTCACATCATCTACAAAACCAATCTAATATTTTACAAAAACTAGTGTTTGATATGCAATTTACTCGATTCCATTCATAGTTTAATGTTGGTTTTACTTTGGTCTATCATCAAAACACCTCCGAAGGCTAGCAATCCGGATCCTCTTGCAGACAGTCTCCTCCGGTGGTTGTAAGTGCAACTAGTCCATCTTAACCCTAATTCACAACAGAGAAACAACTTGCCATGAAAGAGTCTAAATGATTTGGTATATGCCCATTACAATCTGAGACTCTAATTGAAGTGTATATAAGAGAAAGTGGAGCTCAACTATGATCATCCACTTTCTAATGATTTTGTATATGATGAGTAGTAGATTATTGGTTTGCTTGAGAGCCTGCATTAGCCAAAGCATGATGAGCCAAGATCACCTCCTCAATTGGCTGGTTTCGTAGTGAGAAAGGCTAGGCTAGATGCAAAACAATAGGCAAAATGATACACGCCACCAAGGTTTGCTATACCAGTCAAATATCGTACCATATTAATACGCAATCTTGTACCATACCAATACTTAGTATGCCTCACTATTTGTACCATACCGCATACCGACACTGCCATAGAATGGTATCGGTATAATGTCTGGTATTGAGATGGCTAACTTACATGCCACCTTCACAGCCAACCAAACAACCATAAAGGTTAGGGGGAAGCCAATCATCATCACAAGGCTCTATGTTTGAGAGATCCTGCCAAAAATTTAACAAATATGCTAAGACGAGGCCACAATGGTCAGGTAGGTAGGGTCTCAAATAAGTAAGAAAGAAAAACTGAACTACAGATCTATTGAAAAGAATGGATAAGGAGTTCGTTCACGTTGATTCTAAGATAATGAACCCTCAGATGATCGATCACCTAGATCATCTTGCAATATAAGTGATGATAATAATGATAGTTCAAGCAATGATGCCTCTAATGCCCATGCAGGTAGTAGTAGATGCGGCACAAGTTCATAGAACTCAATTCTATAGTCCTAGTTAGTTCACCCATGAGTTGCAATTCACTCATGCGATGTAGGATGTGTGCTATGATGCATGACCCAGAGCCAAGAGGATATGATTAAATACAGGAGACATGCCCCTTAAGGTGGTTTGAGACACATGGTTGCCACTGCAGTGACATGCAATGTAAAGTAAGATCCCTGAACATATCTAGATCCAAATCACATGTTAGATCATATTATGCACAGCAAGGGTATGATGTGTACGGACTTCTTTCTTCTGAGGCGTTGTATTTGAGTAGCCACTATCCTCTACAATCTCAACCAAATTACAGGTCAGTTTTCACTACCTCAATCTTCTCTTAGATGGGACACCTAGCCAAGTATCAAGCACAAGATGAGTATCAAAGTAACTATCTGGGAGGCACAGTTTATAGGATGCAGATGTGGCCAAATTATCTGCAATGGAGTTGAATCTCAAGCCCAGGCTATGATCAGGATCTCAATATCTATGAGCCATGATAAGTGCATAAATATTAGCCAAAGAAACATTAGTTTTTAAATCAAATTATCTTTATTTTTTAAATTTGATATTTTTATGCAGTGTTTTAAGGAAAGAACCCCGCCAAGCCATCTCCCAAGCCATGAAGGATGCCACTTGGTGCCACCTCATCTATCTCATGTGGCGCCACATCACCTTAACATGTGGACGGCCAAGGCAAGAAGAGAATGCTAGAATTTATGGGTGCCATTCCTTGATTCTTTCCTCCCTTCCCTCCCCCTATCAAGCCTCTTTCCAAAGGAGCTATGGACAACCAAGGAAGGTCAATGGGCAATGAAGGCATGATTCTTGTTTCAAGCCCCATATCAAGACTTCTTCCCAAAGTGCTTGGTTGGCTATAGAAGAAAATCATTGAACCTCAAATTAAGAAGACAACTCCCTTGTTTCAAGCCCCATATCAAGCCATCTTCCCAAAGTGCTTGGTCGGCTATGGAAGAAAATCATTGACCCTCAAATCAAGGAGACAACTCCCATCTTTCATGCCCCAAATCAAGCCATAAAACCTTGGAAGAAGAAATTTGAATTTGGGCACCCTCTTCATGAAACTTTGTATTTTTGAAATTTGAATGGGTTTTAAGGTGCCTATATAAAGGGCCTTACCTCTCCCTTGTAAAGTTTAATGTTGATGAATGAAAAAAAAGTTATTTGAGTGTTATTCTTAGTTGCCTTCATTCCTTAAGAACGTCGATCTCCGTGAGGGAGCGCCTTCGCCTTCGGGCATCGAAAGGTGTGAGGCCTCAAGTTACCGTCTCTTCCGCCAATCCATCTTCCATCTTCGAGTTCAGAGGCCAACTGGATGATCCATCTAGGCGGCCAGCAAGAAGACCCACAATCAACATCATCTTCAACCTTTCTTCCTTATTTCTTCCTGCTACTTGTTGATTCCTAATCCTTCCCTTGATTGCTCGCAGGTCCTCCAGGTACCACGAACACGGAGTCGGTCTCCCTTGCCTTCGAGACCTTCGGACGGAAAGCCAGTGCATCCGCGGGGGTTGAAGGCTCGATCATCCAGGCCGCATCCGTGAGAGCGAGTGAACTCGGTATCGGGCGCTTCAGATCTTTAAGGTTTGCAACCCTAGACTCCTAAGAGGTTATTGATTCGAGAGCTAAGTCCTACGGGATTTCTCAATCCCGGGGTCCTCTTCCTATCCTATTTAGGGACTTGCTTGCTTGAATTAATGCAGGACTAACTAGATGCAAAGATGATGAATGATGCAAGTGATTTTTTTTTCTTTTGTGATTTTTAAGTTTTCTTATGGATTTAGGATTCCCGAAGAAAAGACAACAGCATATCTAGGGATTCGATAATGATAAGAACTACTAGCACGTAAATTAGCCCCTAAGCAAGGATAAAAAGAGGATCCCGAGATTGAGAAACCCCGTAGGACATAGCTCTCGGATCAATATCTACTTAGGAGTTCTAGGGTTGCAAACCTCAAAAGCTCTGAAGTACCCGATGCCGAGTTCACTCGCTCTTACGGATCGGCCTGGATGATCAAGCCTTCAACCCCCGTGGATGCGCCGACTTTCTGTCCGAAGGTCCCAAAGGCAAGGAAAACCGACTCCGTATTCGTGGTACTTGGAGGACCTGCGAGCAATCAAGGGAGGATTAGGAATCAATAAGTATCAAGAAGAAATAAGGGAAGAGAGGTAGGAGATGATGTTGATTCGGGTCTTCTTGCTGGGCACCTAGATGGATCATCCAGTTAGCCTCCGAACTCGAAGATGGAAGATGGATTGGCGGAAGAGGTGGTAACTTGAGGCCTCACACCTCTCGATGCCCGAAGGCGAAGGCTCATGGAGATCGACGTTCTTAAGGAACGAAAGCAAGTAAGAATAATACTCAAATAACTTTTTTTTCATTCATCAACATTAAACTTTACAAGGGAAGGGTAAGGCCCTTTATATAGGCACCTTAAAACCCATTCAAATTTCAAAAATACAAAGCTTCATGAAGAGGGCGCCCAAATTAAAATTTCTTCTTCCAAGGTTTTGTGGCTTGATTTGGGGCATGAAAGATGGGAGTTGTCTCCTTGATTTGAGGGTCAATGATTTTCTTCCATAGCCGACCAAGCACTTTAGGAAGATGGCTTGATATGGGGCTTGAAACAAGGGAGTTGTCTTCTTGATTTGAGGGTCAATGATTTTCTTCCATAGCCAACCAAGGAATTTGGGAAGAAGTCTTGATATGGGGCTTGAAACAATGACCATGCCTTCATTGCCCATTGACCTTCCTTGGCTGCCCATAGCTCCTTTGGAAAGAGGCTTGATAGGGGGAGGGAAGGGAGGAAAGAATCAAGGAATGGCACCCATAAATTCTAGCATTCCCTTCTTGCCTTGGCCGTCCACATGTCAAGGTGATGTGGCGCCACATGGGATAGATGAGGTGGCACCAAGTGGCATCCTTCATGGCTTGGGAAATGGCTTGACTCATTACAAATTGGACTAGACTCGAAGACCACTCTGGCTTGGGCCCAATCTTCAAACAGACTCGACTGGAATCATTACAGGACTGGACTCAATACATGACACAACTTGACCCAATTGGTCAATGTACAGGACTAAACAAAAATTATTGAGACTAACTTCATGACTAAAAATTACAATACATAGGCTTGAAGCCTTATTACAGGACCCAAAAAATTGAAACCCTAATCAGAGGTCTGGTGCCCACACCAATTCTCCCGGGGTGGGAGGAACTCGACCCTGTCGAGTAAGGGTTGATTTGGCTTTGATATTTTTCCAGAAGGTCGAGATCGAGGTGCTGCAAGTCTTCTCGGGTATCCTACGAATCGTCGAACTGCGGTCGGCCTTGCAATCGGACCAAGTAATGCTGAAAGACTTTTGCCCCGGGTGGTCATAGCTTGATCATCCAGGACACGCTCGATCCACTCTCCTCTCTCAGGTAAAATTGGAGGTGGATACTCTGGGTCGGGTTTGCTCTCATATGAAACGTTAGGCCCAAATGGCTCACTGGGTATGTTTGCCGGTTCCCTATACTCGACTAAGTCCAGGATATTGAAAGTCGAGCTAATGCCATAATTCGGGGGTAGCTCAAGCACATAAGCATTATGGCCAACTCTCCTTATCACTATAAAGGGGCCAGCTCCACGAGCATGAAGTTTCTTAATGGTTCTCGGTGGAAACCGTTCAGGCCTAAACCTAATCATTACAGAATCCCTTTGATCAAACTCTTTAGTTCTCTTTCGGGAATCAGCCAAATTATTTTAAAATTAGTACTTAATGCAGAATCCTAATATGATGCAAAATGCAAACTCAACTAAGCATTCCTATAGAGCAGAATTTTATTGGACTCTCTAGGACCTAAACCTAACAGATTAAATTTGCTTTCGCAATGAAATTTCATTTTTCTTGATTCAATTATTTATTGCAATTTATTTTAATTTCAGCACTAGGATAGTTTTACTTCGTGCAATTTTTTTTTATGCAATATAATTTTCTGCAATTAGTTTAGTTTAATTTTTGCAATTTAAATTTCAGCTAGTATAGAATTGATTTTATTTTATTTTTATTTTTTAAAAAAGTTTTAATTTAGATCATGTTTGGCTAAGCAAAACCCTCTAAGATTGGCAATGAAACTAGACTATGATTAGAAGCCCTTTCCTTGGATCTCTTCATGGACTTTGATTTTTAAGAGTCTTTCTTTCTTGTCAAATTCTTGCGAAGAGATTTGATAAGCTATTGTTGGGTTTCAATCCCTTCATATTCATACTTGATTCGGTGCAAGGAGGGTAACAGTTAGAAGGCTCTCAACAATTTTTTTATACTTTTCTCTTCTCCCTTGTAAAACCTTGATGGATTATAGTTGGATTAAAATCTCTTCATAATCCATACTAAGTTAATACAAAGAAAGTTGAAAATACATTGTAAGAGGAATCATAGAAAGGTTTTCTAAATCATTGATCTACTGGATTCAAAAGCCTTAGATCCTTAAATTATTTATTTCTTCAATTTAGTCAACTTTTGCTCATCTTTGTTAAAGCTCACCTAAGTAAGGATCTGACATAGTTCAAATACAAATTCCTTGTGGGATCGACCTGTCTCGCTGGACGTGCTACTCTGCACACCGTGCGCTTGCGGTTTAAACTTAACTTCACACCAAGTAATATAGATACTCCATGAATAATTAGATGTCAGTATGTATTTTGTACTTCAAATGCATTTGATATATAATACGTACACACATTATATATATATATATAAATCTGTGTATCCATGTGTATGTTCGGCCTTATGTACTCATGCAATCAATTAAATTACAATTGTATTCATTAATCCATTAAAAATATTTGAGACCAGGTTTTTTTGTACCATCTCGAACACCGGCTCAGGGCATACCGAATTGAACCGAAATCGGTACGGTTTGGCAATGGAAAACAGTATGAACCCCCAAACTATCCAAAACCACACGAACTAGACTGAAACGATACGGTTTAGGCCCAAACGATGTGTTTTTGGCCTGGTTCGGTCCGTTTCGGACCTAGTTTGGATCTGGTTCAGGTCGAACCCTATAGCAAAGTTGGGGGAAGGTTTTAAATCTTTCACATAGTTTGGTACGGTATGGTACCATACCATACCGATCATTGACCATTATGAGTCCCGGTACCGATTCAACGATCCTGGTTTACGACAAATACAAAATATTAAAAAAAAACAATGATCATAATTTAGACAAGCATAATCATTAAAATGATCCCTTAAGACTAAAAAATGAAAAAACAAAAAAAAGAAAATGGAGCATCAGTACAAAATTAATATGCCTTGATGTACTAGGTGTTAGAATGCTACCATTGCAATATTGCACCACTCATCGACTGGTACTTGGCAAACCTTGATATAGAGCTTTTATAACTTTATTATTCTTGTTATCATGATAAATAGGTCCAATTTAGAGTATGCAAATTTTATGGCTAAAAAGTACCCTTAAGCAATTTAACAAAGTAGTTTTGGTTTATTTTGATAACTTTTGAAGTTTAGAGTATATCTTGTTTCAGCCCGCAACAGTTCTGAATAATTTGAACAAATCATGTTGTTCTAAAGAGTTTTTTTTTCCAACAACAGTAATAGTCCTTTCTTTTCAAGTTTTTGCTCAAAACAATGCCAATACCAACCATTGTAAATTCCGAAGAATGAAGATGAATGTATACAAACACGAGGACCCTGAATTTCTTCCTTTCTTTTCTTTTATTCTTAATTTTTCCTTTTTTTATGTTTGGTCAAGGCCAAGTACCAATCCACGTTCCTTTCAAAAAATAGCAAAATTAATTATATTCATCAAATTAACTTAGATGAACAAACACAACGACTAACTTAGTAGTCATCACGGTTCGTCGAACCGTGCCGAACTGGCCAGTTCGGGCCGAACCGAACCGGACCGGTGCCCAATCGACATGGATTGGCTTATAAATTTGGTTCTCCCATTCTATAAAAAAAAATTAATGAACCGGACCCGAACCATGCTGAACCGACCAATTCGGGACCGGTTTAGACCGGTTCAAAGTTTTTTCCTACTATAATGATGTGGGTTGGGGGATTTGATATGAGCAACTGAGAGCCTCTCGGGCTCTCAGTTTTGACAGAAACGGGAAAAAATGCTGAGAGGCTCTCAGTTTTGACAGAAACGGGAAAAAAGGCTTCAGAACTATTTTTTGCAGTATTTCAAACTAATCAAACATCAAAAATAGCAAGAAAGAAGGTGGATTCAAGGTACACATGTGCTTTCCTTCTATCTTTGTCCCCCTCCCTCTCTTTTCTTCTTTTAAATTCATGAAAAATAAAAAAATAAAGAAAAATGCTGTCAACATTTTTATTTTGTCATGATTTTAAAGTATGTTGTAGATCTATGAAAGATATACACAATGATGCTAATATCATGACTTTTTGTTAAATATATAATTTTTAAAATTAAAAAATATTTTTAGATTAAAAAATTAATAAAAATAATTAATTAATTAAAAAATTATAATTATAGATTACTGTCCTCGGGCTTCTAAACTACTTTCACTATAAATCTCATATCGATTTATCCAAGTTTTGATGTGTCTTATAAATAGTGCTTTAAATCTAATATTGAAAAAAATGTGGCCTTTCATGCATGCCCACCATCTTAAAAAAATATATATAGCATTTATGATAGGATCTTACATAAATCTAAAATCAAAATTTTTTATAATATTATAATTTTTTATATTTTTAAATCTAAAAAATTAAAAAAAATATATAATTAAATAAAAAAAATATTAGATAAACAAAATACTAATTAATTTATGTAATTATTGAGTTATATACTTTTTAAATATTCAGGAATGGATCCATCGAGGAGGAAAAAGGATCTGGAGCATAATATTGATTAAGTGCATGAAGAAATGCTCTCGGGTTGGCATCATTTGAGTGTAAATGGTGTAATGTAATATTCAAAGATGGTAGGTAACGAGATTGAAGCAGTACTTGGCTACTAGCTATTCTGATATATTTGCATACCGACAGTGTCTACAAGAGATCTATTAATTAATAAAGAAGTATTTTACTGATTTCGGAGCAAGAAAGAAAAAAATATTAAAATAGACATATGGATCACAGAGCCGCAAAACCACCTTATCACTCCAAGGAGTTAGAGGAAGCATCTATTCCTTTCGATGAGGAGGCACAGATCAAGGCTGCCATACAGATGAGCTTGTATGAGTAAAGGCAGCTAGAGGAGATGGCCAAGTATAGAGAGTGATTTGGATCATCAACTTTTGAGTCGAGATTGGAATCGGGCTCTGGAAGTGTTGCAGGAGAGTCTAAGATAGTTTATGAGGACCCCTCGTTAGAGAGCGCGTCAAGAGAGGCACCAGCCATATTCCATCCATATTGAAAGCATTTGATAGAAGAAAAAAATTTTTTAGGGATATTCCAACAAGAGCCACTATCTACGATATCGATCCGTATGCCTTTTCTAGCAGAGATTCCAAGCAACAAATGATTGTATGCTGAAAAAGAATAAGAAAAAGGATATGTGGCAGGCTATCAAATCCTGATTTTGTTTCAGTCATATTCCAGTACACGCGGCAGATAACCCATATTATTGCTCAGCTATTATATCTATACAGATTGCTGGTACAGGTATAGATCCTCCAAGATTGAGAGATTTATGGTTAGCTTCTGGATAGTACGAAAAAGCTAGAAAATTGGATTGCCTCTTATTAGTGTAAGTGGCCAATTATGGATTGATTGATAATGATATGTAATAGTTGGGCTGGTCCTACTAAACGAAACAGCAACTTCTTGGCTTATTATGATAGAAAATTTTTTTTCATAAATCTATTGATTCTTCAGATAAGGTGCACGACAGCAGCTATATCTTCAGATTAATGAAGAAAATGATTGATCAGATGGGAGAGCAGAATGTCGTGCAGGTCATCATAAATAATGGACCATAATATAGGGTTGCAAGGTATTTCTTGATGCAGCGGCGACAGCATATTTTCTGGATCCCTTGTGCTGCACATTGTATTGACCTCATATTGATGGATATTGAAAAGATCCGTAGGATGCAGAAGATAGTTGAATTAGCACAGACCATTATCAGATTCATCTATAATCATACATGGATCTTATCATTAATGAGAAGCTTTACCGGGAAAAAAATATTAAAACCAGGGATCACACGATTTACTATAAATTATATAGCACTTGATAGTCTTCTTAGCAAGAAAGTAGAGCTACGTCAGATGTTTGTCATTCAAGAGTGGCAGCAGAGCAAATATACCAGGGCAAATACTAAAAATAATATTGTGAAAAATTTAATAACGAGACAAGATATTTTGACAGCAGGATGAAAGGATAGTGAAGGCTATCAAGCCTTTACATGAGGTACTTCAGATCGTGGACTCTGAATGATATGCTCAGATGGGCTTCCTTTACTACATGAAAAGGACAAAGAAAAAGATCCAAGAGGCAGATCCAGCAAATGCTAATGAATATGCCCGGATCATTAATGAACAATGAAGTTATCAAATGAGTTCAGATTTACATCTAGCAGGTAGGTAGTAAATCATAAATACTCTAAAATTTTACATTCAATTATATTTGTACAAGTACACTTGATTATTCTTAAAATGTATGTGCAGTTTACTATCTAAATCCAAGATTCCAATACTCCATACCGATCATTGTCATAGATGAACAGCTTATGTCTATCCTATGCAATGCTATATATAAGATGGAGCCAAATCCAGATATCGTAGTTATGTGCCTAGAACAAATTAGGTTGAAATTATTAAGTGATGTTTATTAGTATTAATTTCAACAAGTAGCGCATGATAACAACAATTTTTTCCAGATAATTTTTAAGAAGGGCATATATTCTTTTAGATCCAATATAGCCATCAGAAGTAAATCAAAGATGAATCCTGGTAGGTACTACTATTTCTAATATTAGATTCAAATTGATTTTTGAATTTTGGTGAATCTGAAATTCTAAATGATTTAATATCTTTTGCAATTGAATGGTGGACGCATTTTGATGGATCAGCAAAATATTTAAAAATTCTTGTTATCAAAATCCTTTCCCAGATAGTGTCATCTAGTGGATGTGAATGCAACCGGTCTACCTTCGGCCTTATTCATTCCAAGTAGAGGAACCTTTTAAAACAAAAATGTCTCGACGATTTTGTATATGTATACTATAATTTAAGATTGAGACCAAAGTGTATTGAGAAAGTGAACTAAAATACTATGATCCTACTGCAAGTAATTATATTGATGAGGATGAAGATCTGATGATTGGATGGGTCGTGAGTCAACAGCGAGAGTCAAAGCTTGATGAACTAGGATTGCCACGTCGACCAACCAATTTTGTAGCAGCGAGGCTAGGATGGATGCTGAACAATGGGCAAGAAGCAATATTTCTTACAGGGCTCCAGTAGATACATTATATCATCCCTCTTCGCATCTATTCGGTCCTAAAATAGAGAAAAAGGAAAGGCAGTTGCATCTTTACTAGAGCACTCAGTTCATTCTGATTCAGATGCTAAAGAGAGTAGTGCTAGTACTTCTTCGGATAGTGAAAGATCTAGTGATTAGGAAGGGATCAGAGGACAAAAGATGCAGCAGACTATTCATATTCGATTCACTGATGAATCGCAGTTTAGTTATGCCATACAGGATACAGATCATGGTACACCAGTTGGTAAAGCCTACGGTGATACGATTCTATATAAGCGACGGGCTCCGCAAGATCGTTCAAGACACGATTCAGCTACAGATCTTGCACATATAGTAGGATCCATAAATATATCAGGATTATCCTCGTATTCTCGATCCTCTTACCCATAGGCACCGGTAGCTTGTGATCCATATGGATATGGACATGGTACATCCGAGACATCATCTTCTAGTGGTTATTATTCTATGCAACCCGGAATATCTTATGAATATGATTTTACTATCGGTATATTTGAATGGACCCCTGCACAGCCATATCATCAAGTTTTAGATATCTCTTAAAGTCGGGATTACAACGAGGGATCTACGATGAATTATGATCCATCATGCATACCTTTTGAAATGAGCTTACAGGATTATCATACTGCTTGGTTAAAGGGATTTACTAATCTTCCTACCGAGTATATTAATGATCTCGATATATATGGACATCGACACTGAACCTAATTCTAAATATCGGTATATAATTATGTTTATATTTCATCTTTCACTTTAATTAATTACTGATAATCTTACTTTATTAAATTTTTTTTAAAAATAATATATCATGTCTGAAGGCTAGACAGTATTTCATAGTATTTTAAAGTAATGCAAACATCAATTAGCATCAATAAACATATATTTAGACTTAAAAATAATTAATAAATCCTAAAAAAATCAAAACAAAAAAAATGGACATGCCAGTTCGGACCAGCATGCTTCACTATACCAAGTATCGATATAGTACGATACCAGTACTATAACCGTATAACGTACTGACTAGCTACCAATATGGGTCCCGGTACCATTACTCGGATCCTTGGTAATCATACTTGTCATTTTTTCATTATGAACATGGCACTGTAGATTTCAAGTGGAGTTTATCTGTCAAGGCAGCATTCTTATGCATCACAGTGTTTTTCGCATGCCAGGAGCCTATCAACTTCTAGTTTTCTCCTTTCTTAAATTTTATGGTTAATATTCTTGCCACCTAACATAACTAGTACTCTTACATCACTGAAAAAAGAAACTTTTAGACTCATCAAACTTGTAACCATGAGTCATTTGGAATAGATTTAAAACTAGCCAGATTCCAAATTAAGAAATTGATCAAATACACTCAAAGTTTACAAGCTTCATAAAGCATGAAAGGGGTGGGGAGAAGGAAAAGAGACTTCTCAAATAATTTCTTTTAAAGAAATTGCATACCTCCAGGTTATATTTTGTCCGTAGTGCTTTGCGATACCCACAAGCATAACATGCAACCATGGTTCCTGGAAATCCCAGTAGTATACCTCCACTAAAGAGACAACAGAAACAATTGACTAGTCCATACAATATAAGGTGAGTCATGCATGACCCTGCAAGAGTTCCAGAACCCAAGAATTCTGCATTCTTTCCAAAGAGAAAGCATGGGCAAATAGTGCCTATACAACCTGTTAAGAGAAAAAAAAGGAAATGTAATAAGTTTTTTCTTCCAAGCTTGCAAAGACACCTTGTTTGATAAGTTATCATAATTCAATCAAGAAGAGGAAATATTGTAACAAAATTAACAAATGAGTATGCATATTGATACCTAAAGGGTATCAGATGAAGAGAGACTATTAAAAGACATAACAAAAGAGCATATAAAGGGTGCTTATACGTTAAATGAGTACGTATATTGATACATATGCAGATGCACATACATTTACACAAAGACGCTGACACACATTTGTTGGAATGATTATAATCATTACTTAGAAAAAAAGATATCATGCTTGAGATTTATTTCCCATGTTAATATATGACAAGCCAGAGATCACATACATTTTGACTATCATAATCTGACATGATAAAACAAGACAAACTAAACTAAAAAAACCAAATTGAAACATAACACTTCTTAAATATGATAATCAAAGGTGAGATTTTGCAAGGGTTAAGCCAACTTCCAAGTTAGGATTTCTAATTCTGCATTTGTACATCATAAAGAAGCCTGCAACATATTTGTTACGGCTACCTTTCTTTGGTTGAAAAGAATAGATAAATAAATAGTTTTGGTTTCTTACCCAAAAAGAGACATCAACACAGATTAGGATCATTCATAAAAAAAATATTATATATATTAATTACATCCATCCGAACATCTTAAAGCATCAATTCTTTAACCCTCAGAGCTAGTTACTCAGTACGGTACATTAGGAATAGAGAGATGCTGTTGAGGCTACACTAAAAATGATGTCTTATTAAATATTTAAGCAAATTCTAAGCATAAAATGAAGAAAACAAGAAGGAAGAAACACAAAAATAATCTGGAAGGAACTATGTATTGTACATGTTTTCAAATCACTTTCTAACTTGTCCTATGATTCTATAGTTCCATCAATTTCTTAAAAAGGCAATATATTAAAATACAAAGGAGAAGTTTATACTAATTGATTTATTAGATATGGATAGGAGTTTATACTTATCCGGTCAGATACTGTGAGATCCAACAGACAGGCAATAGAGAGGTAGGGAAGGGAGAGAGTTGAAGAGGGGGAAGGACAACACTAGGGGGTCACAGGCCCCAATATTCCAGATGGTGGAAGAAAGACCTCCTGAGGTCTTTATTTCTCATCCTGCAGGGATCAGGCCCTACAATGCCAGCTCACTCTCCTTCCCCCTCTATCACTCTCTCCCTCCAGTTTTGTTTCCCCGTCTCTTGCTCTCCCCTTCCTTCTCTAGCCCATCCTACCGTATCATGCCAAACCCAGCAAGTTTTCCCAAACATACCATTAATGATAACTTTAAAGTTTTCCTTTTAAACAAAGATAATTAAATCTATTTATTAGAAGAAAAGTAGGAATGTAGATAAGGAAGGAAAGCTCTTAGGAATTTTAGTAGATGAGGCAATACAAGATTATATACTTTGAAAGAGGATGGAGAGTTTTTTTTTTGGGGGGGGGGCAGCGGGGGGGAGGGGTGCCAACCATGCAAGTCTAAGTACATAGGCTTCAGAATCAATAGTGCTACCACACACTTTCACCATGCTAGCAGGAGCACTTGCCCCCTCAATCCCATGCAGCTCAGCCATTGAGTGCAGTTTTTGACCAACTCTCCAGTAACTGCATTCATAAGCAAGGTGGGAACTCCAACAATTAAACTTGTAATCATGGAAGTTGAGCAAATAGAAATGGACTTGAAATACCTTAGTCAGCTTATCTACCTAACATAGTGAACCTAAATTTCCATCATTTTGACTGGAAGGAAAAAACCCCACAATTTGAAAATTGAAATCATGGAGTTAGCCAGCTCTATGATCTTTACCAAACTCTAATGGAAGAGGGTGCCCTCAGCTTCATTCAACTTGGGAAGGGACGCAGAACTATGGTTTCAACTAATGGAGAATCTAGCCATCACTTGGTCAGATTTCAAGCATGGGCATCACCATAAGTAAGGTCCAACCTAGTTTCAAGACAATTTTGGTGATCTAACAAGGTTGGAAAAAATTGCTTTAGAGAGAGATCAAAAAATCCAATTTGTGAAATTGTTGATAGAAGTAGGTAGATTAACTTTAGCTCTACAAGTTGATTGTTTTGTAAGCAACTTGACACAAAGTATTAGTGTCAGTTCTTTTCTTATTTTTTCCTAGTAAATCACCATCTCTTATTGGTAAAAGATGTTGGGCAAGATAGACAATCCAGGCCCATGAAATTGAATCGAAGATAAATGCAGGGCTATCTTCCTAGATACATAGACAATGTAAAAAATTTTATTCATATCAATCCTAAAGGTTTAGAAGATGCACCACTATCATAGAACTCGTACATAATTTAAATGAAAATGAAATACTGTGGTGTCTTATCAAAAAAATAAAATAAAATAAAATAGTGTAGTGCATTGTATAGGTAGCAACTAGTCTAAAAAACACCAAAATGTCTTAACTAGAACCTTAATGTTCAACAAAATTTCTTTTGAAGCAAAAAATATGAAGGAATGTTATAAATCATATTATATAATTAAACTGAACCTTTCACTTTTCCTTGTGAAAATCAAGGGGTCACAGGGCAGAAAGAAGCATACAGCTCTGCATATCATCACAGCAAGCACAGATTCCAGAAGACCACCGTTTAGGGTCCTGACTGATTGGATGATGAGAAGGGTGACTATCATCTTCAGAAGCACTTTCAGCTCCAGCTTCTGACTGATTTAAAGGCATATATGGAGGTGGGACATAGCTGCCTTGCCCTGTCATTTCTCTGAAAGGGATCCAACATATCATTTCTCAACTGATAACATCTAGGTTATAGTTAGTTTAACTTGACTGAAACCAATCAATGACGGAATCATGAGCTTCAAAGACCAATAAAAATGCAAATTCAATACTGTGTGTCCAAATCTACTCCAGAACTACCCCAGAACACTTGCAAAACAGTGTTGCATGATTAACATGTAGTTAATCATATTCAAAGGATAAACTCTAACTGCTTCAAAGTAATACTAAATAGTAAAATGATGGAGTATTTGGATAAAAATAATCAAGTAGGATAAAAGCTTGATGGGAGACAAGTTCAGCTCTAGCATTTGACAAAACAGGGCTGCAACAGGACAGCTGCACCAGATATAGGTAATGATACAAAATTAGAAATGTCAACGGTCTGAATAGCAAGCATATCGATGATTGGAAATTTTCAGTGCAGTTGTAATACTAACAGCTAACTGCAAGGCATACTGCAGTTATGCAATGCCTCACCAGTCATGACAATAAGTTAATTTTTGAAAGATATATACCATCTTGTCTTGAAATTCATGAATAATAAGAACTCATCAAAATAATGCAAAAATGTTTCTCCTAAGACAGAAATGTCATAAATCGACTACAAGGTATCCCATATAGTAAACATATTGCAACAAAATAACGCACAAAATCCAGCTCAGGAGACATAAGATCATTTGTAGAAATTAAACATGACTATTAAGTAATAAAAGTCTAGAATATGTAACCAGAAATCATCATTAACTGACTATTAGATGCACAATGTAGAAAACGTATAGCAACAAAATGAGTATACAATCCAACTCAGCGGGCATAAGATCCCCTTTAAAAATTAAGGATGACTGCAAGGTAATAAAATTCTAGCATACGTAACTGGAACTATTTAAGCCAATTTTAAATCTCCAAGTAATCAAATTGCACATTAAATGAAAGCAGGTAAACAATTCCAGCGAAGAGAAACAAGATCAGTTTATTATTTGGACATTAAACGCGATTCCAAAGAACTTACACTATTTTAAGACAATTCCTGAATTCGATTTGAAATCATTTATGCATTAAACTGCAGAATGGCGTCTGAAAACAAAATATCGATCTTCTACCTTGAGGGCTATTAAATTTCAAACAGCATAAACACAAAAGATCATGCAGATTTCCAAAAAGACGATTAGCAAAAAAATCATACCTGATAACACCAGCGGGATAAACGCAAATTAGGTTCTCTTCCCTTCAACCCGCTGACCTGATACATCACACGAGATAAAACGTGAAAAGATAACGGAAAGTCAGGGAAATTTCGGATTATCATTCGAAGAATCCCGTTTTCTCAACCTTTTGAGAGGGTTCCTTTCTTGTTCGTTGCGAAGCTATCAGACAGAGAAGTGGAGCTCGACAGGTAATGAGAAGGTGGGGCTGAACATGGAGGGAGGGAGAGACCGCGAGCGAGGGGTGCATGCGTGCGTTAGGGTGTTTAGATCCAATGCTCCGCACGAAGGCAGGAACCTTGACCTGTTTTGATTTTGATAACAGAACCTAGACCTGTTTAAAGGGCAGGCCGGGCCAGATTCGGCCCTGCTCAGCAAAACATATGACTGAATTTAGTCAGACCACGGCCCGGCCCGATTTTCAAGAGCACTTTTTACGGCCTAGCCTGGCACTTATTTTGGGTTCCAGCTTCGGGCCGGGTCTCGAGTTTCCTGGGCCCTTTTTTGTCAGTTTAAAAAATATTTAAAAAATTTAAATATTAAGTATTTCAAAATGATTGGTAAGATCCATGAACTTGCGTTCATGATTATTCATTTGTAGTATCGGTGCATGAAAGCTATTATATTTTTTTGTTTTTGGTCATCTGGATTCTTAAAGCATAAATATATATTATAGATTGTACAAGATTCGGGTCAAGCTGTGCTAAACTAAACTCGTGCCCGACCCATTTTACCAACAGACTCATATTTGAAGCCCGACCTGACCTATGTGGCCTGAAAATTAGGCTCAGGCCTGTCCAAAGACGCTTGGACGCATGAACATGTCTATTCCCGCCATAAGCTAGCTCCTTACGGGCGTAAGGCTGCGACCAATCCAAATTGCCCATGAGCAATTGAGGTCAGGTCCTGCCTGGCTCAAGATGAAAAAAAAGGTTTTAAAGCAAAACAAAGCAAACTTGTAATAAATAATGTAAAACTTGGTTTGGCTTAAGAAAAGCTTGGCGCAGGAGTCAATACAAGGTTAATATTAAGATTTAGCGTAAAATTTTAAGGAGTAGATAAGATAACTCACATGAGGATGAACCTATTATTCTTTAACACGAGAACCTACCTACAATATGAGAGGAAGAACTTGTTATTTAGATTATATAAAAAATATATATTTATAAATTTTAAAAATATTTAAAAATTAATTTTTCATGATATGTATGACAAAATATTTTGGTGTGATAAATAATTTAAAAAATAGAGTTTAGGAAATAAAATAAAGATTTAGAATTCTGGCTTGGAAGGTAAATGAAATCATTATTCTAAAAAAGATTTGGCTTCCTTCTCGAATGAAAAATAATTGGACCTCTTATTCTTCTTCAAGATACAATACAAAAGCTAATACTCTAACATTTATCCATGGCATAATCTCGAATGAATGCTAATCAAGCCTATCGTTAGTCCAAAATTATGAAATGATAAAAGAAAAAAACAATAATATTGTAAAATAAGATAAAAAAATTGAGAGATTTCAGAAAGATCCGAGACTCTCGAAAATTTTTGAATAGATTGTAGAGTAAAAAAGGATGAAAGAAAGAAAGTTTTTTGTGGATGGATTGGAAACCAAGAGAAAGTGGCTTTTTCATAACTTAAAATTTCCAAAAAAATCTCCAAAAAAAACCCTCCATAGCCGTTGGAAACATTAAAATAAATAACTAAATAAAATGTCAAATGGATGCTCACGAAGCGTGGAATGGCCGTCCATGAGCTCCGTGCACTACGCGTGCATTCTATGGGAGTTTTGAAACTCCCAAACATACAACAATCCCCGTAAATTTCAAAATTTATAATAAAATATTTAAATTTAAAAATAATTTAAACAATAAAATCTTGGGATTTTTTTCGTATTTAGTGCAAGTATCTTCTAGATTTGAACTTGTATTTAGTATAAAATATACACATGAAATAAAGATAAACTGATCATGATACTAGGTAGTGCTATCTATGCTTATGCACTTGCCGTACAACAGAATTACACCTTACTGAACTTTCAGCTTTGGATTTATTAAGAGCTATGCTCAACCTAACTATCATAATAGAGCACCATACCATAGGGATGAGATGGGATAGACTCCAAGTCGATGCTCCCAGATATCATCTCAAAAATTATTTTTTTTTAAACCTTAATCATGGGGTTGCTATGACGGTGGGGGTTTACTTAGGTGACTAATGTATGGACTTAAGCCCCATCTTCTCAATGTCTTAAATATCATAGCCTTTGAAAGGCCTTTGGTCAAAAGATTGTCAAATTATTTTTTGATCTTATAAATTGAAATGATATTACATCTTTTATTTTATTTTTTATACTTTATATTTGATCAAGATATGATTGTTTATTTTTTTATTAATTATCTATTGATTTAACAAATCAATTAGAGCTCTATAATTATAATTTAATATATTTTTTAAAATTTTTAATAGAACAATTTCTATATCATTTATTAGATTTTTTAGTCATCTGCCTCAGTACATGCAGTATTAAGAACAATCAATTCATATTTTAATGTACTTCTAGTAATTATTGTTTATTTACAAGAATTCCAAGATATTATAGCTTCTTTTAATAAGAAGAGATATCCAGTAGTATACTTGACATCTAAGCTATCTGCTACCTAATTAACATTTGTTGACCCCTGGAATGATTTTGATGATAACAAAACATTGATGCATGATTCTGATACTAATGATTTTTAAAGTGCTTTAAAAATTTTTGTAGGAAGTTCTAAATGGAAGTTTGACAATTATATTCTATTAAGATCATTGGCATACCTTCATGTATCAAAAATGAGTTCATTGTATCACTCTTATCATTTGAAAGCTCTAATGATTGATATTTTGTAATATTTATGTAAAAAAAGACAAAATAGTTGAATTTGATGTATTCTGTAAGAAAAAATGTTAAATTAGGTTTAGAATCAGTTTAGTAGTTGTTTGAAGAGTTTTTGGAACTTTTTGAAGTGTGTCAACTCGAGCTGACTCTATTGGTTCGAGCTGATACATGGGATAGCACGGCATAGAACTGAAGGCTGGCACTGATATCTGCTAGAGCTGACTCGACCAGAAGGCCTGAGAATCCGAGCTGACTCCTCCAGAGTGAAGAAAAACTCTGTTTTAAAAACCCAATCATCCGAGCTGACTTGATGCGGGACGGACACGTGATGTAACCTGGGTTATTTGGAAAAGGGAAAGACCTAAACAAACTAGGACCGTGGGAGGGCTAAGAAGCCTCCCGAGACTAGGGCGAAACTGAAACAAAAATTCTAAAATAGCTGATTTCTTTTATTTTCAATTTTCTTGGTGGAGGTGGCGAAAGATGGGAATGGGAGACTGGAATCTGGATCTCATGGACTTTGGGACTCACCCTAACGAAGAGACCTCTCACCTCTAAGGTAACCCACCTCACTAATGGAGCCGGAGAGATCTCACACCTCTAGGGCATCCCACCCACCTCACTAATGGAGCCGTATAGAGAGATCTCACACCTTTAGGACATCCTACCTTCCTCGATACTTGAAGGTGCTAAGTTGGGTCTCAAAGATCATGAGGGGATAAGAAGATGAGATAGGGGATAACTGGGGCCTCACACCCCTCAACGCCCGAAGGCGAAGGCAAAACGGGCCTCAGCCCAAAACCAAAACCGGAACCAGTGGCTAAACCAAAAGTTTATATTCAACTGAGTAATACAGGAGGGGAGGGGGCCTTTTTATAGGCAGACTAAAACCCCTCACTTAGCCTACAAGCAAACAAAAATGGAAAATAAATTATATCAAAATCCATGCTACATTAATATTAGTGCTGATCTACTCTGAGAAGCATGTTGGCTTGATGAAGTGCTCTGAAAAGCTGCTGCTTGGACTGCCCCAGAAAGCATGTAGACTCATCTCACGGACGTGCACAGAGGGAGGGAACCATCTCCGCCAAGCACCGGTGGCCGGGAAGTGGGCGGCAGACGGGGCTGGTGGATGTCGAGCGGCGGATGGCCGGCGGCGGGCTGCAGGCGGGGCGGCGGCACAGGGGTGGCACGGCACGCCCAGGGCATGCCGTTTGGTCTTCCCACGACCGTGGGGACCCCTGGGCCCCGGCGAAGCCTCCAGCAGCCGAGCTTTTGGCCGGCAGACGGTGAGACGGCGCATGGCGGGATGGCGACTGGCAGCAGACGGTGGTGGCCAGCGGCAAACGACGGTGGCAGCTGCAGGCGGGGCGGCGGCAAGCGGGGGCATGGCACGCACGGGCATGCCGTTTGGCCTCCCCACGGCCGTGGGGCCCATGGGCACCAGCGAGGACCTCCGGTGGCCGGGCGTGGACCGGTGGATGGCGGCAAGCGGCCGACAGTAGGCCAGCGGTGGCTGGCGGCAACGACGGCCGTGGACGACGATTGGTCTTCCCACGGCCATCCCTTCATCTTCCACGAGCGTGGGTGACGGACACCGGTTTTTCGGCACGAGTGGGGCTGGCGAGCACCGACAGGCGGGCTGGCGGGGTGGCCGGTGGGGTCGACCAGCCCAAATCTAGGGGCTGCGGGGCGATGGGCTAGGGTTTGGGAGGTTTTAAAAATCACGGGAGGAAGATGGAATAAGGCTGGGATAAAGTGGGGATAGGTTGGGAATAAAATAGGAATAATGGGGATAGGTGGAATAGCGGGAATATGAAAAATAAAAAAATGCGAGAAAATTAAGAAAGATGGAAAAATACCCAAACAGTGGGTGGATCCCCATCACAACTCAACTGAAGAGAGCTGACTCTAAAAGAACTATGTTTTTACCTGTCTGAGCATCCGAGTCGACTCAAGGTTATCCGAGCAAATCCCAGTTTTTCAAAATCCAATGGCTAGTTCCAAAATCCTGTTTTTGAATCCTTTATGCCTTCCAATGGCTAGTTCTCATCTCCTAAGGCACTTTAACGACTATATTCTATTGGAAACAGTTAAGGAAGCTATAAATGAAGTATTAAAGTCAAGAAAAAGAGATTTGATGAAATGAAGAAAAGGAGAGCATTGAATATTCCAAGGATTCAAGCGAGAACGCAAGTCTTTAACAACTTCCAATCATTTTCTTGAGTCAACCTTTGAAGTATTAAGAGAAGTCTTGAAGAGCATTGAAGAAGCATTGAAGATGGCTTCAATTAGAGCTTCAATTGCAACCATCCAACAACCTTGGATTTGTTATTGTGTTACTTCATTTTTAAACTCTATTCTTGAGTTGTTCCAAGTACAGCAGGGGCTGTAGCTTGTGAATTATTTTAAGTTTTTTTGGTGAGCCTTGAAAATCAAAGTTGGGTTATTTGTGAGCCCGAGAAAATAAACATTGTATTAAGTTTTGGTTTGTGAGCCTGGTGTAAAACAAAGCGGCTGTATTTATTGGTGAATATAGTGGAAATCACAAGTGTAAACCTTGGATAGTAGACGTAGGAGCCGAGGGTTGTTCCGAACCACTATAATATATGGTGTTTAAGTGTGCTTAACTCTTTACTCTACTCTTTTTTTTAATTACTTCCGTATTGCATTATACACCACTAACACTTTTACAATTTAGTGTTTAAATTGTACATGCTTAAATTTTTTAAAAACACCCAATTGACCCCCCTCTTAGGCTTGCCAACTGGGCAACAAGTGGTATCAGATTAGTGTCTCTATAACTTAATCATTTAGAGAAAAGATCTATGGCAAATCCCATGAACACCTCTTTGGCTGAAGGCCAATCTACCAATAGACCTCCACTGTTCATCGGCACTAATTATACATACCAGAAAGTAAGAATGAAGATTTATATTCAAGCAGTAGATTTTCAATTATGGAAAGTGATTTTAAAAGGACCTCACACACCCACTAAAAAGGTTAATGGCATAAACATCCCAAAACCAGAAAAGAAATGGGATGAATATGACATGAAAATGGGAGAACTAAATGCCAAAGCAATGAACCTTCTGTGCTTTGAATGCTAATGAGTTTAACCGAATTTTCACTTGCATTTCGACAAAGAAAATTTGGGATAAACATGAAGTTACCTATGAAGGCGCTTCTCAAGTTAAGACCTCCAAAATAAATATTCTTGTGTACAATTATGAACTTTTTAAAATGGAGCCCAATGAAATAATATCTGCCATGTTTTTAAGATTTACAGATATTATTAATGATTTAAAAAATCTTGACAAGATATATTCAAATGCTGACCTTGTGCAAAAGATTCTTAGATCATTACCGGACAAATGGGATCCCAAGGTCACCACAATTCAAGAAGCCAAGAACTTGAACACACTTCCTTTGGATGAGCTTATGGGTTCCTTGATTATTCATAAACTAATCATGCAGCACCGAAGCAAAGATGACCACAAAAAGAAGAAATCAATAGCCTTCAAAGCTGTAGCTGAATTCAAGAAGCAAGAAGAGAAAGAAGAAGAAAGCCCCTCTTTTGATAAAGATCTTGAAGATGATGGCATTGCTTTAGTCATGAGGAGATTCAGAAAATTCATGGGCAAGAAAGTCAAAGTACTGGAGGAAGTACCTTAGAAAGGGGAAATATTGCAAAGAAAAGAAGAAAGACAAAGAAAAAGATAAGGAATAACAACTCATATGCTACAAGTGCAAAAAGCCAGGGCATTACCATTCAGAATGCTCTATATTGAAGAAGGGATACAAAAAGAAAAAGAAGAAAGTCATGGTGACTACATAGAGCGATTGAGACGAATCCACATCAAATGAAGATGAAGAGACATCCAAAATTGCAAATATATGTTTGATGGGTCTAGAAGACGAGGTAACATCTATTGAACTCAATGATGAATTTACTTATGAAGAGACACATACAGCATTTTATGAGTTTTTATCGAAATATAAAAAGGCTGGATTAAAAATTAAAACTTTGAAAAATAATAATGATGTTTTAATAAAAGAAAAGATTAAAGTTTCTGAAAAGAATAATCTTTTGCAAAAAGAATTGAATAGTATTTCTGAAAAATATAAGGTTTTGCAAGTTGAAAAAGATGAATGCTTTGAAAAGAACATGATGTGGGATAAAATATGTTAACTAATCTACTGATTATTAAACTAATTAACTGAGATTAACAGTGATTAATTTTTTGAATTTTTCTCAAAATTAAAAACTCAAAGTATCAAATAAAGTAAGATTAGTTAACTAGTTATCACCTGTAAAGCAGATCTAACAAATCTAATCAGAAAATAAGGATCTGGTAATTAAGAAACCACCATAAACCAGGATTTAGAACTTTCAAAGATCAAAAATTAAGAGTTAGGAATGGTTTAGATTTTACCAATGAAATTTTTTTTTTTTGTTTTTGTTGAGGATCTGACAGGACTATCTAGGATCTTGCGGTGGGCGGGACTTTCATATTTCAATTTTCGGGCTTCGATCTTAACTCTACTGGTTCCAAGAGAAGAACCACCGTCACGTCCAATCTCGATCACCTACAATCAGTCAAACACTCAAAAGTAATCATGGAAGGAAGAAGGAATTTCAATAGGAAAAAAGGAAAGGAAAGGGGAAAAGAAGCTTGTAGGTGGCTAGGGTTTCTGATGGTGAGATAGATGGTGTGGGCACTAGGATCCGACAGAGGCTCCTCAACCCTATGTGGATCTCATATTAGGGTTCCACTTCTGTAAGTCCTGTAATAAGGCTATGAGCCAAAGTAATTTTATAATTTTAGTCTTGTACCTTGACCAATTTGGGTCAAGTTTAGGTCATGGGTCCTCTATTTATTTTTGGTTTGAGTCTGAGTTTAGGTTGGGTCCAAGCCCAATTGAAGTCAACCTGGCTTTCAAGACCAAGTCAAGTTCCTTGTGGGCCAACCCACCTCTTTCACTTGGAAAGATGCCAACACAGGTGCCACCTCAGCCACCTATGTGGTGCAACATCAGTTGCCACTTGGGCATCCAAGGAAAGAAACAAAGAGGCGCCCCCATGCATTCCACACGCCCTCTCCATGCCATTTTGTTGCCCAGAAATGGAGCCCAAGAGGGGGGGTGAATTGGGTCTTTTAGAAAATTTAAAATAATAATGAGAGGGACTAGTGGTGCTAGTGAAAAATGATGAATTCAATGCAAGAAATTTAAAGCAGTAGCAATAATCAAAGAGCAAGAGAGGAAGAGAGCAATCACACACAAACACAAAGTTTATAGTGGTTCGGTGCAAACCTAGCACCTATATCCACTCCCCAAGCCACCCTTGGGAATTTCACTATAATCCAAACAAGATTACAGTTGACTTATTTTTCACAAGGCAAACAAGTCAAAACCTAAGTTGGTTTTATCACTTAGGATTACCAAAAAACCTTAACACTTGTTTTGTCTTCGGGCTCACAAGTTAACCCTAGTTGGTTTTATCCCTTTAGCTCACCAACAAACCACAATAACCTTCTTTCAAGACACCCTTGAAAGCAAGGTCAAATCACAATGTAAAAATAGATATACAATTTTAAAACTAAAACAAACTCTCTTCAAGAGTAGAATGGAATCTTTGAAGCTCAAGTTGATGCTTTGTCTTGACTCTTCCTTGGAATCTCCTTCAAAGTGCCTCTTTTGGAATGAAGTAAGGATGAGCTTGTAGGCTTTTCAAGGAATCAAACTATAAAAGGTTTTTGATGTGAAGTATTTGAGAGAATATAGGCTTTTTGGCTTTTGAGTAGACTTGAATACACTTCAATACACTTCCTTGTCTTTAAAATGAGGTTGGTGGAGGTTAAATACACCAAGAACCTTCCAAAAAATGGTTTGTGACCGTTGGAACCTCGGAAATAGCCGTTTGGAGCTTGAAAAGCAAGTTCTGCAAGCCAGAAAAATAGATCCGTTAAAGCTGTCAAGCTGCAAGTATCGACACTTGGCTATCAGGTGTCGACACTTGGCTGTCAGGTGTCGACACTTGATCTCTAGGTGTCGACTCTTGAACTTTCAAATGTCGACACTTGATGCACATGTATCGACACTTGACACAAAAATCCTCAAATGACAAAATTCTATATTTTCAAAATTCTCAGGCCTTGAGTCGACACTTGAAAACCTAAGTGTCGACACTTGGTGTCGACACTTGGTTCTGGGTGTCGACACTTGGTGTGCCAAGGATTTTTATCCGTGCCAAATGTTGAAGTGTCGACACTTGACTTTCCAAGTGTCGACACTTGAGACTGAAAAGCTCAGATTCAAGTATAAATGGCCTCAAAAACATAAATATAATTCTTGAAACTTAAATGAATCATAAACACATAATATTTAATCATTTAGATGCCCTTTTTTCATGAAGAGGATGTCCAGATTTGTGAGAAATGCTCCGTGCCATGACATGCCATGAACCATAAGTTTTTGAGATTTTGAGGTGCTTTCTTCCTAAAAACTCATAACTTGAAATACACATTAGTATACAATATGCACTCAATGTTTTGTTATTCACCAAAATCACTGGGTGGAGCCAACAATCTCCCCCTTTTTGATGATGACAAAACTTTGAGTAAAATAGCAATATATTTCAAACTTTAACTATTATAATTCATGAATATGAATTTAAGTCCATATGAGAGGCAAAAACTTCATAGTTAGAAAAAATCAATCTCCCCCTTAATTAGATATTTCTTATTAAAGTAAATTTCAAAGATTCTTACAAGGTGAAACCACAAAAATTCAAAAAATTTATGCATCTATACAATCAATACTCTTTCTCTCCCTTTTTGTCAATCATTAGAAAGGGGAATAATCTCCCCCTCACAATGAGCATGGAGACAAAAAGATGGTAGAGAATCAAGTAAGATAGGTATCAGAGCCAAAAAGATCAAAGATAATCAAAGCTGAAGAAGGTAAATTTAACCATTCAAATACAAATAATAAGCACTAAATTGAAATATATATAATAGATAAGAGAAGTTTTCAGTATAAAAATTTGCTGAGTCATCAGCAAGAACTGAAACATACAGATATCATCAGGTCATACAACGTATGAACTATAACAGACATCTGTGAGGCTAATCCTCATCAGATGGAATCTCAAGACTAAATGGGGCACTAACCCTAGATCTAGTGGCTAAGGCCCTAGGAGGTACTAAGGCTCGACGACTCCTAGTGCGGCCAAAAGGATCAAAGGCGGGTACAACCCTAGATGATCTAGTGGAAGGGGGGGAAAGAAGATCAGCTGGTGTAACAAAGTCCTGTGTGGAATCAACCAAGTCAGTAGGAGCAGCTGGGGTAGTGGGAGGATCGCGACTGACCACCTCATAATCATCAGCATTGCCATCATTGTCACTGTCATGGCCCACAATCTCTGTAGCTCTGTCGTCATCCATATCTGCCCGATCACCACCCTCAACAGTATCAGCATGGTCGCTCTGGTGATCGTCACCATCATCATCATCATCAGAGGATACAACTGCAGGGGCTAAAGGAGGTATAAGGGATCTCAACAGATCCTCAATACGAGAGAATCCCTCCTCCATAGATCTACGGATCTCAGCATGCTTCGAGGTAGTATGTGCTCGAGGAATCTCAACCTCGCTGCGTAGCTGAGTCAACTCACCCCTGATCTCAGTGAACTGCTCTCTGGCATGCTCCTCAAAGGATAGTCCAGTAGAAAGTGGCGGAGGAGCTGAAGTATCAGGAGTCGAATGCTCTGCCTGTGTCGATGGGATATCAACGGGAGGAAAAACTGTTGGCTCAGATGGTCCTACCTCTGCCTCTCGAAGCTCGTCCTCCTCATCTGGTCCTGGCCAGACTCTCTGTGCACCCATTGACCTGCAACTAGTCTATATCCCATACGGTGCAATGACCTCTCATCATATACATCTGTGTGTAGTATCTCCTTGGGGATCTCCCCCTCTAGTGATACTCTACAAGCTCTAAATAATCTGGTCAGTGCCATGCTGTAAGGTAAACAGTGACGGCGCTGAGTCGCAGCATCATGCATCTGAACTAGCATCAAGGATGGAAGATCAATCTGTCTCCTCTCTATCAGACTCGTCATCACCATCAACTCTCTCTCAGTGATGAAGTCAAATCTCCCAGCCTTCGGCAGAAGTATACGTGCCGTGATGTGGTGCAATAGGCACATCTCCAGAGATAACTGGTTCGCGGTAACTATGGATATACCACGAACATCCTCTCTCTCAAGAATACACCTAAAGGCAGCCTCTCTGTCATCTACCGAAAATACACAGATTCCCTTATGGGGGATCTCCCATACTCTGCTCAATAGCTCTACTATAGGTGAAATCTGAACACCTCTCACTATCGTTGTCCAAAGAAGTCGTCGACAATCCAATGCACCATAGAACTCTCTCACTAGATGAGGATAGTACCTCTCCTGCATAGTACAGAATGGTACTAATCCTGCATCAGTGAGCACCTGTCGTAAGCTGAAATGGTGCCTATCAAAACACTCCAGGTCGACTCTCCTCCTAGAGGCTACTAACTTCCCTGCCATCCTCTCTGCAGGGGGGAACTCGGTGTGGCTGAACTGCTAGCCTGTGTAGGGTCAAATCTGGCCTTCGATCTCCTCTCTACACCATGACTAGGTCTCTCCCTAACTGCAAGTCTCTTCCTGGGACCCATTACAGCAAGCTGACCAGGAAAGAAGGAAGATAGGTTCAATCAGACTTAAAACTATGGGACTGGCTACAGGCTGAGATAAGGAGAGTTTCATTTCTTAAAATGTGTTCAGACAGGTTTTAAAAACTAGAATTAAAACAATTTTGGGTTGTAAAATACCCCAAACAAAGTTTGGAAAAACTGTCAATCAGTTTAAAGGTGAGATTTTTACAACTTATACTTTGATTAAATGACAATATTCCGAACAGATAATTATAGAAAATATTTTTGTTTGTTAAAACACATTTGAACTTTTGGAAAATACCTTTTGTAAGGCCAAAAAAATCAAAACCCATGGAATTTGGGTTTAAATCAATTAGGATTTTAGCAAAGTGGTGAAAATGTCACAAGAACATCATGAAAAACCTTTCTAAAATGATGATAGATCAATAAAGGGATTTAGAATACTGGATTTTAAATAAAAAACCCAATTTTTTCTTCCCAAAATCAATCAAACAGTGTTTTTCTTAAAAACAGGTGAGATAAGCATGAAAACGACCAAAATCCGTGGGAAAATCAAGGAAAAAAGTCATTTAATCGCTATTCCCTTAAATGGAGCTTTAGAAATCTAATAAAACTCATGAAAATCCGGTTAGAATCTTAAAAAATACCCGGAAAAACCCTATTCACGGTTTGATGGTAATAAACAGAAAACGTAAATTCAAGAAAATAAAAAAGAAAACAGAGTGAAATCGAAAGAAGGATTACCTGATTTGTGATGGGTTAAAAGGGAAATGGGAGCATTTGGACAAAGGGGACCACTGTTGCAAGAAATCGACGGGTGGAGAATAGTGACAAAACCCTCGGTCGGCCCTTTTAAAAATAATTTATGTTTCGCAAGTGTCGACACTTAGAATTTGTCAAGTGTCGACACTTGGTCAGGTGTCGACACTTGACAATTTCCAAGTGTCGACACTTGGCCAACAAATTTGAAAAAATCCGAAAATTTTTTAGAAAAATAGGAAACAATTTAATCAAATTTTTGGGGCTTTAAGCAAGTGGTTTTGAGCGAAAAGATTTAGGTATAATTAAAACTATGAGAGTTCTAGAAGAATGGATCAATGACACCTAACTCTCTTCTAATCAAACAGAACCTATCCTCACATAAAGGCTTGGTAAACACATCTGCTAACTGATCATCAGTACATACAAAATCAAGAATAACATTAGAGTTTTGTATATGATCTCTTATGAAATGATGTCTTATTTCAATGTGTTTACTTCTTGAATGTTGCATAGGATTTTTAGATAGATTGATTGTGCTAGTATTATCACATCTTATGGGTGTCTTAGTTAGTTTAATGCCAAAATCTTCGAGTTGTTGTTTGATCCAAAGGATTTGAGCACAACAGCTTCTAGTTGCTATATATTCGGCTTCCGTGGTAGATAAAGCAACTGAGTTCTGTTTTTTGCTACTCCAAGAGATCAAATTTACTCCAAGAAACTGACAGGTTCCACTAGTTCTTTTACGATCAAGTTTACACCCAGCAAAGTCAGCATCAGAATAAGCAATCAATTCAAATGAAGAATCTCTAGAGTACCATAAACCAATTTCAATTGAACCAGATAGATATCTAAGTATGCATTTAACAGCCAAAAGATGAGACTTTTTAGGATTAGACGATATCTAGCACACATACAGACGCTAAACCTGATATCTGGCCTACTGGCTGTAAGATATAACAATGAATCGATCATGCCACGATATAATTTTTGGTCAATAGATTTACCTGATTCATCCTTGTCAAGTCTACAAGTAGAGCTCATAGGGGTACCTAAAGGCTTAGTGTTCTCCATCCCAAACTTCTTGAGTAATTCTTTTGTGTATTTTGCTTGGTTGATGAAGATCCCCTCTTTGGTTTGCTTTATTTGGAGTCCGAGGAAAAAATTTAGTTTTCCCATCATGCTCATCTCGAACTCACCCTGCATTAACTTTGCAAAATCTTGACAGAGAGATTCATTAGTAGCACCAAATATTATATCATCTACATAGATTTGTACTACCAAGAGATCATCATTCTTTTTCTTTAAAAACAAAGTTTTGTCTACATTACCTCTAGTAAAATCATTTTTGAGCAAAAAAGAGCTTAAACGATCATACCAAGCTCTTGGAGCTTGTTTCAATCCATACAAAGCTTTATGAAGTTTGTAAACATGATTTGGAAATTCAGAATTTTCAAAACCAGGGGGTTGCTCAACGTAAACTTCTTCTTCAATTAGACCATTTAAAAAGGCACTTTTAACATCTATTTGATATAATTTAAAATTCATGAAGCAAGCAAAAGCCAACAATAGCCTAATTGCCTCAAGTCTAGCTACAGGAGCAAAGGTTTCATCAAAATCTATTCCTTCCTCCTGATTGTATCCTTTGGTAACTAGTCTAGCCTTATTTCTAGTAACTACTCCATTTTCATCAAGTTTATTTCGAAAAACCCACTTTGTACCAATAATTGAAGTGTTTGAAGGCCTATCTATTAATGTCCAAACATTGTTTCTTTTAAATTGGTTAAGTTCATCTTGCATAGCATTTATCCAATTACTATCACATTTAGCTTCCTCAATAGTTTTAGGTTCAATTTGAGAAACAAAAGCTAAGTAATCATAGATATTTCTAAGGGATGATCGAGTACTTACACCTTTAGATGGATCACCGATAATTAGTTCTTTTGGGTGTCCATGAGCATACCTCCATTCTTTTGGTAATGGATCAACTGTTGACGTGTTTTCATCACCTTGTGCTTGATCTCCTTCAGTGTTTTGATCATCGTTCTGTTCCTTGGTAAGCCCTTCATTGTTGTTTATTCCTTCAGTTTTCTTGCTACCTATTTCATTAGAAAGTACTTCTTCTTTTCTTGAAGATTTTTGGTTAGATTCATCAAATACCACATGTATGGATTCTTCAACAAAAAGTGTTCTTCTGTTGAAGACCCTGTATGCCTTACTAGATGACTCCCTCATCTGATTTGGCATCAAATTTACTTAAATTATCCTTACCATTGTTTAAGATGAAACAACGGCATCCAAAAATATGAAAATAACGAATTGAGGGTTTTCTACCCTTCCAAAGCTCATAAGGTGTTTTCTTTAGAATCGGTCGAATTAAAACTCGATTTAAAACATAGCATGCAGTATTTATGGCTTCCACCAAAAAATATCTAGGTAAATCATTTTCACAAAGCATGGTGCATGCCATTTCTTCAAGAGTTCTATTTTTTCTTTCTACTACCCCATTTTGTTGAAGTGTCCTAGGTGCAGAAAAATTGTGATGAATGCTATTTTCAATACAAAATTTATCAAAATCAGCATTTTCAAATTTGGTTCCATGATCACTTCTCAAAGATACGACTGAAACACATTTTTCATTCAAAACTCTTTTATGAAATCTAATGAATTCAGAAAAAGTTTCATCTTTATATGCTAAAAACATGATCCATGTAAATCGTGAGAAATCATCTATAATGACTAGACCATACTTCTTACCTCCCAAACTAGATGTTCTAGTTGGCCCAAAGAGATCCATGTGAAGCAATTCCAAAGGTCTAGATGTAGAGATTACTCCTTTTGGTTTGAAAGAGGATTTGGTTTGTTTTCAAGTTGACATGCACTGCAGATCTTGTCTTTTTCAAAATTGAGTTTAGGCAAATCCTTTACCAAGTTCTTTTTACTAAGTTTTGAAATTAAATGCATGCTTGCATGTCCTAGTCTGCGATGCCAAAGCCAACTAGTTTCATCGATCTTGGCTTCCATTGCCACTAGGCATTGACCTTTTTGAATAGGGAGATCATCAAGATCAACCATATAAATATTGCCATGCCTATAACCAATGAACTTAATGCCATTGTCATCTAGACTAAAAACAATGCACAAAGAAGATTCAAAAACAACTTTAAAATTTTTGTCGCAAAACTGGCTAATGCTAAGCAAGTTATGTTTCAAACCATCAACATATAAGACATTATCAATATAAGAAGAAGGGGTGATATGGACTTTACCAATACCGATAATTTTGCCCTTTCCATTATCACCAAAAGTTACATTGCCACCATTTTGATATTCGAGTGATGAGAACTGCTCCACATCGCCTGTCATATGCCTTGAACAATCACTATCAAGGTACCACATCCTTTTCTTATTGGTTGCAAGGCATACCTGCAATAAAGATTAAGTGGAGACTTTAGGTACCCAAGCCATCTTGGGTCCTTTTTGGTTAGTGGCATTGGTTCCTTTCGGAACCCAAACTTTCTTAGTGTTACTTAATCTTCTTTTGTTGCACATATAAGATTTGTGTCCTTTAGTACCACAAGTATAACAAGTAATGGATGAAGATGCAGGCACAAAGAAATTTTTAAAAAGTTTTTGTTTCTTATGAGTTCTGAATCATAAACCTGCTTTATCAAATACTGCTCTTTGGTTATTTAAAACCAAATTCAATTTTTCAGAACTATAAGTAAATCTTTCTACAAAAGGTTTTAATTTTTCAATTTCTTCTTTATATCTTTTATTTTCATTTAAAATATCTTTGCTTTGTTTTGACAAATTTTCATTTGAAAGTGAGGTAATTTTCTTTTTCAAGACTTCTTTTTCTTCTTCAAGTGCTACAATCTTATCACTTAATTTTTTATTTTGAAGAAGAAGGCATTCATTTTCATTTGAAAGCTTGTCATTTGTTTTGGCTAGATCCAAAATTTGCTTCTTTAAATCTTTATGTTTTGATTTTAGTTTTTGAAATTCTATGACTAATTCATCAAAAACTTCATGAAGCTCATCAAAAGTAAATTCATTTTCTATTTCGGAACATACCTCATCATGATCAGCCATCAGACAGAAGTTTGCCACCTCCTGCTGTTCTTCCTCAAACTAGAGTCCTCACTTTCACTCCAAGTTGCCATCATGGCTTTCTTTCTCAGCTTTCTTCTACTTTTCTTTAGCAAGGGGCAGTCTACCTTGAAATGGCCGGGTTTTTTGCACTCAAAACAAGTAGGCTGCTCCTTCTCCTTTTTTTTGTCCTTCTCTTTACTTGGCTCACCTTTCAAAGGTTTTTTTTTGAAGTTGAACATTTTCTTCCTCATGAACCTTCTGAATTTTCTTGCTAGTAGAGCCGTCTCATCTTCTTCATCATCTTCTTCGGAGTCTTCGCTTGATTCCTCTCTCACAGTAGATTTGAATGCGATTACTTTCTTCTTTTTGTCGACCTCTCCATTCTTTTGTTTGAGGGAGAGCTCATAGGTCATTAGTGAACCCAACAGTTATTCTAGTGGGAGAGTGTTGATATCCTTAGCTTCTTCAATAGCTGTTACTTTTGCATCCCACAAAGCTGGTAGAGATCTAAGAAGTTTGTTCACAAGTTCACCGTTAGAAATAATTTTTCCTAGGCTTCTCATGCCATTCACAATATTTATGAACCTAGTATACATCTCACTAATAGACTCAGTAGGTTCCATTTTAAACATTTCATATGTGTGAATAAGCATGTTGACCTTGGTAGTTTCACTTAGTGTGTACCCTCATGGGTAACCTCAAGTGTATCTCAAATCTCCTTGGCAGAGAGACAATTAGATATTTTATTAAATTCACTTGGATCAAGAGAGCAAAATAATAGATTCATAGCATTAGCATTAAGCTCGATTTGCTTAATGTCATTCTCATCCCAATCATCTTCCATCTTTGGAGTGAGAATGCCATTAATCAACATCGTAGGCTGATGAGGACCTTTTACAATTATCCTCCACAAATTATAATCAAGAGCTTGAATAAATATGCGCATGCATGTTTTCCAATATGTGTAATTTGTGCCATTGAAAAGTGGGGACGATTTGAAGCTTGACCTTCTACAATACCCATTCCTATTGGGGCTGCCATGATCCTTGAGTCGACACTTGGAAACCTAAGTGTTGACACTTTGTATCGACACTTGGTTCTGGGTGTCGACACTTGGCGTGCCAAGGATTTTTATCCGTGCCAAATGCTAAAGTGTCGACACTTGACTTTCAAGTGTCGACACTTGAGACTGAAAATCTCAGATTCAAGTATAAATGGCCTCAAAAACATAAATATAATTATTGAAACTTAAATGAATCATAAACACATAATATTTAATCATTTAGATGCCCTTTTTTCATGAAGAGGATGTCCAGATTTGTGAGAAATGCTTCGTGCTATGACGTGCCATGAACCATAAGTTTCTGAGATTTTTAGGTGCTTTCTTCCTAAAAACTCATAACTTGAAATACACATTAGTATACAATATGCACTCAATGTTTTGTTATTCATCAAAATCACTGGGTGGAGCCAACACATTTTCTCTTGGGTGACCTTGGAAGGAGGAGACATCATCCCCCTCTTCCCTGCCCCACATCATGCCATGATCCATCAATAAATGGGGCGTGAAGATTCTTGAGGAGACCAAGCCACAAAGCAAGCCATCATCCAAGCCTTCTTTTCAAAGTAGTCACACAAGAGAGGAAGGTCAAGGAGCACATTCCCCACTCCAAGCCATCAAATTTGCAACGCCCAAAAGCTCCCTCCTTGGTCGGCCATGACTCACTCCATCTAGGCGTGGAAGAAATCCAAAGGAGACACATCCCTTGAAGCAAGCCTTGCTCCTTGTTTTCTTCCCAAAGTAAGCATGCAAAGAAGGAAGTCAAAGGGCCAATCCCCCTCTCCAAGCCCGCCCACATGCCATGCCAAAAGCTCCTCCCTTTGGTCGGCCATGAAGATCTTTCCCCATCCATGTGGCGCCAATTTTTTTTGGGTTGTAATTTGGGTGCAAAAGTTTAATTTGTTTTGAATTCAAATGGGCCTTGGGTGCCTATTTAAAGGACCCAATCCCTCCATTGTAAAGCTATTGAATGATTGAATGAAAAAGAGTTTGAGTTTTCTATCCTCCAACCATTGTCTCCTAGACAAGGTTTGAGTGAAGTTTCTTTCGTCCCCAGGGACGTCGAGTGGTGTGAGGCCACCTTTCCGTCGCCCCAGGACGTCGCAAGTCCTTCATCCTCCTGGACGTCGAGTGGTGTGAGGCCATAATCCTTCGTCCTTCGGGACGTCACGGGGTGTGAGGCCCCAAGTTATCTCCTTCTTCGACTTTGGAATCTAGCCGGACACCGAGCTCAAAGCCCCTTCTCAACCCCATCTTAGTCCCTTTCAGTACATCTCTCCATCTTGCTAATCCCTATTTTGATTGCCTACAGGTCCTCCGTGGCATCTCGGGCACCGGAGACAGTCTACTTTGCCATCGTGACCTTCTGACCAAAAGCTAGTGCTTCCGTGGATTCGACTGCTCGGGCATCCAGGCCGCATCCGCCGAGTAGAGCGATCTTTGCATCGGGCGCTTCAGACGTGTGAGGTTTTCTCTCTCTATCTCCTAAGTAGATATTGTGTTTCGAGCTTAGTCCTACCGGGGTTTCTTAATCCTAGGATCCTGTTCTCGTTTTCACTATTTAGGGATTTGAACTGCTAGTGTAAGCTTTCGTTATTCATTTCTCTTATTTCTAGTCTTTGCTTGTGATCGGGAATCAAAACCCTAAGGAAAAAAAAAAATATCTAAAACCCTTCAACTACAAAAAAAATTCCTTTGCATCATAAGCATCCATACTAGCATCCCTAGCCCCCTCTTCCATATCATTTTTGGTATCAGAGCAAGGCTAGGACTAGTGCATTTTTGTTGTTTCTTTCATTTTCTACATTCTGGTCAGCCCGTATATGGTCTAATCATTGGATTGTTTCTCCCTGTAGAGACCTCCAAATTTTATGATTTTTGTTCTGTTGGATAGAATTTAATTCAGAGTATTTTTCCAATTTTCTTAGATTTTATTTCAATTTGTAAAATTTCTACAAGCCAAAATACTATCTCAGAAAATCTCAGGTCTGAAATTTCAGCAAGCATCTCATTTCTTACTTCATTCATCCATCTAGTTTATTTCTTGCATTTAGGGGCATATTTTAATTCCTGCATTTTGTTTAGCATTCACACATCTGAAAGACACAAAAAAAAAAAAGAAAAAGAAAAAAAAAATTTAAGTCATTTCATTAGTCATTTTTTGTGCATCATTCTCCATAACTTATCTTAACGGCGTCAAATTAATATAGGGTTAGGATTTCATTACCTGTCCCTAGCCCAAAAACTACCACTCGACATATCGAACCCTAGCCATTAACTAAAATTGTTTAGACATTTAATATGCTCTAGTGAGCTAGGGACACCCACGAAGTCGGGTCGATCCAAGTGCCGAGCCAAGCTAGATTACTTGTTGGTGTGTGCTTGGGTAGCTGGTGTCTAGGCAAGTGGTTCAGGGACTAGATCCCGAAGGAAAGTGGGTTGGTTCGCTTACCTGGCCAATTTCTAATTGGTGTCTAGGCAAGTAAAGAGGAACCTCCACTAACCTTACACTTACTTGGCCAGGTGCCAAGTTACTGCTTTCAGGTTCATCTTCTTGACTTCACATTTGGAGAGATCTCCAAGGTCTAGCAAACCGTAGCATCGTTGTGTTACATGTGCACTAGATCAGGAACCTCTTTTCACCCACCTTCTCCACCCTCTACCGAAACCATGGACCAACTGCGAGCTGACATTGGAGCCCTAACTCAATCCATGACCCAGTTAGGAAACCAGTTGACCAATATACTAGATCAAATAGAGGCCAGACTAAGACCCCTAGAGGAAGCTGCTAGGCCCCGACCTGAACCCAGTCCTGAGTCCCCTCATCCTAGGAGAAACCTGTAACAAGACCCTTACTTTGAGGATGAATTTGGGAGAGACCCTGACCCCTTTGTTGATACCCGTCCTAGGAGACCCAATCTAGAGGACCGTGAAGAAAGGGCCCTTAGGAGCATCAAGCTTGAGGCACCCACTTTCGATGGAAGTTTAGATCCCAGGGTATATGAAGATTGGGAGTCTGCTATGGAACAGTATTTTGACTGGTACTCTATGTCAGAGAGAACTAAGTTTAAGTTTGCCAAGCTTAGGTTAGTTCACCAAGCTAGGTTGTTTTGGAATAGTATTGAAAATTACATAGAGCAGAAAGGACAATTACCCATAACCGCCTAGGGGGGAATGAGAGATAAGCTTAGAAGGAAATACCTACCTGCATCCTACACCCAGAAACTGTTGGACCAATGGCAAACCCTAAGTCAAGGGAGTAAGAGTGTGGCTGATTACATCGCCAAGTTTGATGAATATGTTATGCGATGTAAGGTAGTAGAGTCACCTGAGGTAACCCTATCTAGGTTTAGGGCTGGCCTACACCCAGACATTCAGAGAGAGCTGTACTTTCGATCAACCCGAACCTTGGAAGAAGCTTACCAAGTTGCTAGGCTCTGTGAGCGTTTCCAGAGAGCTCCCACCTATAGAAGACCTGAGCCCTTTAGGAACCAGAGCCGTATCTCTGGATCCACCCAAAGTTATAGCTAGGCTTACCCAAGTCCTAGTCGTCCCAGCCTGAACCGACCCCAATACAGTAGAGAAGAAAAAGGTAAGGCTATTGAAGTCCAGAGGAGACCTGACCCCCAAGGTAAATGCTTTAGGTGTCATAAACCTGGACATTTTGCTAGTCAGTGCACCGCCCCTGCTCTACTCATAGATGAACCAACTGAGACTGAACCCGAACCAATTGTTGAACCTGAGGAGGAAGTCTATGATCCTGAAAATCAGTTGTAGGAAGAGTACGAGGGAGAGGAAGAAGTGTATGAATCTGAAGATCTTGTAGGGGTAGTCCAATGCATCCTAGCCCAAAACATAGTGCAGGAAGACTGGCGTAGGACCAACATCCTACAGACCCTGATCAAGCTAGGAGATAAGGCATGTAAGGTCATCATTGATAGTGGAAGCTGTGTTAATGCCCTTTCCTTGAGTACAGTCAAATCTTTAGGACTAGCCACAGTTCCCCATCCCAACCCTTACAAAGTCTCCTGGATAGATTCAACTTCAATCCCAGTAAAATCTAGGTGCCAAATCAAGATAAAAATGAGTTCCTATAAAGAATCGATTTGGTGTGACATCTTACCCATGGGTGTGGGTAGTATCATCCTAGGACGACCCTGGCTTTTCGACCATGATGCCACCCTTTATGGTCGATCCAATACCTGTGTCTTTTTCCACCAAGGGAAAAAGATCACAATCAACCCAATCCAACCTAAGGACCCCGTTAAGAAAGAATCTAGTAGCCTTAAAGAGAAGAAAACAGGAGTCAACCTGATCACACCTAAGGAACTAGAGAAAGAGATTTTAGAGGGAGCCCCTGTTTGGATTCTAGCCACCAAGGAGAGTCATGAACCAACCAACGTAGAACACCCCCAAGAGGTAGTAAAGACTCTAAAAGAATTTGAGGATGTTTTCCCGGAAGAATTACCTGATCAACTGCCACCCCTTAGGGACATCCAACACGCTATAGATTTGGTCCCAGGATCCACTTTGTCCAACCTTCCCCACTACAGGATGAACCCCACTGAACACCAGGAACTTCAGAAATAAGTGAGAGAGTTGCTTAGGAAGGGTTTTCTTAGGGAGAGTTTAAGTCCCTGTGTCGTCCCTGCCCTACTTATCCCTAAGAAAGACGGGACCTGGAGAATGTGTGTTGATAGCAGGGCTATCAACAAAATTACAATCAAATATAGGTTTTCTATTCCCCGCCTGGATGATATGCTCGATATGATGGCCGGTGCCACTATCTTTTCTAAGATAGACCTCAAGAGTGGTTACCACCAGATTAGAATTTGACCGAGGAATGAATAGAAGACGGCGTTTAAGACTAAGGATGGTCTATTCAAGTGGGTAGTGATGCCTTTCGGGTTGTCTAATGCATCCAGTACCTTTATGAGAGTCATGACCCAAGTCTTGCGCGAGTTCACTGGAAAATTCCTAGTTGTATATTTTGATGACATCTTGATCTATAGCAAGACCAAAGAAGACCATCTTAACCACTTAAGGTTAGTCTGCCAAACCCTTAGGAAGAATAGCCTTTACGCTAACCCTAAGAAGTGTGAATTTATGACAACTAGGGTTATCTTCTTAGGCTTTGTAGTTACCCCTAAAGGAGTTTCCGCCGACCCTGAAAAGGTTACAGCTATAGTTGAGTGGCCTGTCCCTGCTAGTATCCACGATGTACGTAGTTTCCATGGCCTAGCCACATTTTATAGACGTTTCATTCGGGGATTCAGTTCAATTGTAGCACCTATAACTGACTGCATCAGGAAGGGAGGTTTTCAATGGACTAAAGCTGCAGACAAAGCCTTCCTTGAAATTAAGGATAGAATGATACAAGCACATGTCCTGAGATTCCCAGATTTTTCTAAGGTTTTCGAGGTTACTTGTGATGCTTCGGGAGTTGGGATTGGTGGAGTACTTAGTCAGGAAAATCACCCCGTGGCCTTCTTTAGCGAAAAACTTAATGAAGCCAAAATTAAGTACTCAACTTACGATAAAGAGTTTTATGCAGTCGTCCAAGCCCTTAGGTATGGAGGCACTACCTGTTACCCTATGAGTTTGTTCTATTTTCAGACCATGAAGCCCTTCGAAACCTGAACTCCTAGAAAAGATTGAACCCTAGGCACGCTAAGTGGGTCGAGTATATCCAAGCCTATACCTTTGTGCTTAAACATCGTGCTGGTATCGAGAATAAGGTAGCTGATGCCCTTAGCCGTCGTGCCCTTTTGTTAAACACAGATAGGACTGAGGTTGCAGGATTTAACCGACTTAAGGAGCAATATGAATCTTGTCCTGACTTCAGTGAGATCTTCCAGTCTAAGCTTTAAGAACCATTTAGCGCCCATAGTGACTATACCTTACAGGATGGTTATCTTTTCAAGGGTAATAAGTTGTGCATTCCCAAGACTTCACTCTGAGATTTTTTAGTGTGGGAAACCCATGCGGGAGGCCTAGCTGGTCACTTTGGTAGGGAAAAGACCACTTTAGCTGTTGAAGACTAGTTCTTTTGGCCTAGCCTTAAAAAAAATGTCGCCAATATTGTTTCTAGGTGCCGGACCTGTACTGTGGCCAAGCAGCAGAAACAGAATACTGGCCTTTACACACCCTTGCCCATACCTAGTCACCCTTGGCAAGACCTCAGTATGGATTTTGTGGTAGGATTACCCAAGACTGCAAGGAAGCACGATTCTATCTTTGTAGTAGTGGATAGGTTCTCCAAAATAGCTCATTTTATACCCTGCTCCCAAACCCTAGATGCTTCCAAGGTTGCCAAGCTTTTTCTGGAACATGTGGTTAAGTTACATGGCCTACCCAAGACCATAGTGTCCGATAGGGATGTCCGCTTCACTAGCTATTTCTAGAAAACACTTTGGCACCTCCTAGGCACCAAGCTCCAGTTCTCCACTGCCTACCACTCGCAAACCGATGGACAAACTGAGGTAGTCAACCATAGCCTAGGAAACCTTCTTAGATGCTTGATAGGCGAACATATAGGAAATTAGGATCTTCTTTTACCTCGAGCCGAGTTTGCCTACAACAGTTCTATGAATAGGACCACCGGGAAGAGTCCTTTTGAAGTTGTCTGTGGATACAAGCCTAACTGACCTCTTGACCTGATTCCCCTACCCATCCATGCACATGTCTCCGAGTCCGCTGATTCACTTGCACAGCATATTAGGGACATACATAAAGAAATTAGCCAAAAAATTAATATAAGTAATAACACATATAAAAGGCTGGCTGATTCCCGAAAGTGAGCAAAAGAGTTTGAAATAGGGGATTTTGTAATGATTTGGCTCCGGCCTGAACGGTTTCCACCGGGAACCGTTAAGAAGCTTCATGCTCGTGGGGTGAGTCCCTTTAAAGTGATTAGGAGAATGGGCCCTAATGCCTATATGCTAGGATTACCTCCGGATTATGGAATTAGCTCGACATTCAATATCTCTGACTTAGTCGAGTATAGGGAACCTGCAAACATACCCAGTGAGCCGTTTGGGCCTGACCTCCCTTCTGAGAGTGAACCTGAACCTGAGTGTCCACCTCCAAATATACCTGAGCGAGGAGAGCGGATCGAGCGTGTCCTGAATGACCAAGCCATCACTACCCGGGCAAGGGCTATCAACGTTGCTTGGACCGATGGCAAGGCCGACCCGAATCCGACGACTCGTGGATCACACGGGAAGACTTGCAGTGCATCAACCCCGATATCCTGGAGAGGTACCAAAGCCAAACTAACCCTTACTCGACAAGGTCGAGTTCATCCCACCCCGGGAGAACTGGTGTGGGCATCAGGATCCGACAGAGGCTCCTCAACCCTCTGTGGATCTCAGATTAGGGTTCCACTTCTGTGAGTCCTGTGATAAGGCTATGAGAAAAAGTAATTTTATAATTTTAGTCTTGTACCTTGACCAATTTGGGTCAAGTTTAGGTCATGGGTCCTCTATTTATTTTTGGTTTGAGTCTGAGTTTGGGTTGGGTCCAAGCCCAATTGAAGTCAACCTGGCTTTCAAGACCAAGTCAAGTTCCTTGTGAGCCAACCCACCTCTTTCACATGGAAAGATGCTGACACAGGTGCCATCTCAGCCACCTATGTGGCGCCACATCAGTTGCCACTTGGGCATCCAAGGAAGGAAACAAAGAGGCGCCCCCATGCATTCCACACGCCCTCTCCATGCCATTTTCTCTTGGGCGACCTTGGAAGGAGGAGACATCATCCCCCTCTTCCCTCCCCCACATCATGCCATGATCCATCAATAAATGGGGCGTTGAAGATTCTTGAGGAGACCAAGCCACAAAGCAAGCCATCTTCCAAGCCTTCTTCCCAAAGTAGTCACACAAGAGAGGAAGGTTAAGGAGCACATTCCCCACTCCAAGCCATCAAATTTGCAACACCCAAAAGCTCCCTTCTTGGTCGGCCATGACTCACTCCATCTAGGCGTGGAAGAAACCCAAAGGAGACACATCCCTTGAAGCAAGCCTTGCTCCTTGTTTTCTTCCCAAAGTAAGCATGCAAAGAAGGAAGTCAAAGGGCCAATCCCCCTCTCCAAGCCCGCCCACATGCCATGCCAAAAGCTCCTCCCTTTGGTTGGCCATGAAGATCTTTCCCCATCCATGTGGCGCCAATTTTTTTTGGGTTGTAATTTGGGTGCAAAAGTTTAATTTGTTTTGAATTCAAATGGGCCTTGGGTGCCTATTTAAAGGACCCAATCCCTCCATTGTAAAGCTATTGAATGATTGAATGAAAAAGAGTTTGAGTTTTCTATCCTCCAACCATTGTCTCCTAGACTAGGTTTGAGTGAAGTTTCCTTCGTTCCCAGGGACGTCGAGTGGTGTGAGGCCACCTTTCCGTCACCCCAGGGCGTCGTAAGTCCTTCGTCCTCCTGGACGTTAAGTGGTGTGAGGCCACAATCCTTCATCCTCCGGGACGTCTCGGGATGCGAGGCCCCAAGTTATCTCCTTCTTCGACTTCGAAATCCAGCCGGACACCGGGCTTGAAGCCCCTTCTCAACTTCATCTTAGTCCCTTTCAGTATATCTCTCCATCTCGCTAATCCCTATTTTGATTGCCTATAGGTCCTCCCTGGCATCTCGGGCACCGGAGACAGTCTGCTTTGCCATCACGACCTTCCAACCGAAAGCCAATGCTTCCGCGGGTTCAACTGCTCGGGCATCCAGGCTGCATCCACTGAGTTGAGCGATCTCTGCATCGGGCGCTTCAGACATGTGAGGTTTGCTCTCTCTATCTCCTAAGTAGGTATTGTGTTTCGAGCTTAGTCCTACCGGGGTTTCTTAATCCCGGGATCCTATTCTCATTTTCACTATTTAGGGATTTGAACTGCTAGTGTAAGCTTCCGTTATTCATTTCTCTTATTTCTAGTCTTTGCTTGTGATCGGGAATCAAAACCCTAAGAAAAAAAAAACATCTAAAACCCTTCAACTACAAAAAAAATTCCTTTGCATCATAAGCATCCATACTAGCATCCCTAGCCCCTTCTTCCACATCAATAGATATAGGGCCTCACACCCCACGATGCTTGACACGGCAAAGGATTGGCATAATGATATATCTTTATTTGATGAATAATAGGACGAATAATACAAAGGGGGTTGATGGGGTATTTATATACCACCAACTAGAATTGTATGGGTTATAAAGTCTTGACTTGGCTTTCCTTGGGCTTCAATGACTGATGAATTTCTTCTTGGGCATCTTGGACTTTTGTCTTTGAGCTCTCCTTGGCTTCATCCATAATGGTTGCTAACATTGGATCAGGTTCATTAAAGTGGGCGACAACATTGGCATTTCATTCCATTTGGGCGACAAGAAGGATATGAAATGAGGAGTCCTCTTTTACTCTTAAATTGGTGACAAAATTTTGAAGGGGCATCGAATGAAGGAAAAAAAACTCATGACTTCTTCTTCACTTTGAATTGGGCGACAAATGTAGACAAATATAGATAAATATGGCATCCTATCTCCTCCTTGGTGTCTAGTTTCTTAGGACTCCTTGCTTTTCAAACTTGAAAGGTGGATAAGAGAGAGGATAGAGATCAACTCTATCTCTTATTGGATTGGATTGGATGAAGACTTCCTTGAAACTCTTCTTGATGGGCATCCCTTTGAGATACACTTCTTGGGCGATGAGAAATAAGAAGAAATGTGGTGCTCTTTTTCTTGACCGACTCCTTAAGATTGGCACTAAAAACAACTCCCTTGTGGCCGACCAAAAATAAGTGACATGGCATGTGATGATGTCTAAAATGAGGTGGCAAGTGATGTCCAAAACATAAGTGACATGTCATATGATGATGTCCCGGATGATGTGGCAAATGATGTCCAAAACTTAAAGAGATGGCGCCAAGAGGTGGTTGTCATGTGGCACCAAGAATGGGTTGACTTGGGTTGGCACATGGTGTCACATGGGGTCTTTAATCGGGTCCCCTTTTGTATTATAGGACTCAACTAACAATTACAAGACTCAACCAACTAAATAACTAATAGCCCAATTTGATCAAATGATCAAAAGGCATAACCAATTCATAACTGAACCATACCATACTTAATTAGACTTGCAAATACAAAACTCAATTAAAGTTGGTAAAAAGGACTAAATAACACTAGACCATTATAACATAATTTATGATCCAATTGAAATTAGAATTTTTTTACAGACTTAATTTTGGGTCCAGGGATTTTTACAGACGACTCAATCTTGGGATTTAGGGCTAAACCCAACTAAGTTAAAATAACCGAATTTAAGATTGTTGCTCAGTGATGATGCAATCCAAGAGGAGGGAAGAATTGGATTTTAAAAATTATTTGAACTATTTCAATGGATATAAAACAAGTATGTGCCAATTCAAATCAAGTGCTTATGTTTTGCTAAAGTATTTGTGCGCTTAATAAAAATATGCAACGGATTAACAAAGTAAATGCAAGAGTAAATAAGCAATGAATAAGAGCAATCGAAAATACAAGAATATATAGTGGTTCAGTGCACTCCAAGGAACCTGCATCCACTCCCCAAGTTTTTCTTGGATATTCCATTATAATCACCAAGATTACAGTCGATTAGTTTTCCGGGCTCACTAATCAAACCCAACTTGTTTTCACCAGGCTCACAAGTCAAAACCCTTGTTGGTTTTCTAACTTAGGCTAACCAACAATCTTCGATGGTTTTACAGGCTCATCGATAACCTATGTTGGTTTTACTGGATCACCAATAACCTATGTTGGTTTTACACAAAGGCTAATCAACAACCTTTTTGGTTTTCCAAGGCTCACTAAAAATCTTGATACAACAATGTAAGAATGAAAGTAAAGAATATAATAAACTTTCTAAAATAAAGCAAGTATCTTTTTGAAGCCCTTGGATGATGTTGAAGAAGCTTGTCTTCAATTTGTTGAAGCCTTTGAATGAAGCTTGATGTTGTGGACTTGGATCAACTCTCTTATCTTTGGAAGCTTGATGGCTTGAACCACTCAACTCTTGAATCCTTGAAGGATATTCAATGATCTCACCAAGGGATTGCTTCCCTATTTGATTTTTGGTGTTTATATAGTTCTCCAAATCATGGATGACCATTTATGACCGTTGGGGATAAAGAACTAGCCATTTGAAGCCAGTTGGAATCAATTCTGCACTTCTAAAAAGCTAGCTGTTACTCCAAGTGTCGATACTTGAATCTGGTGAGTTGATACTTAGGATCGATACTTGATAGGTGAGTCGACACTTAGGATCGACACTTAGGTTAGCTCAAGGCAAAAATTCTGGATTGATACTAATCTGTATTTTTCTTGTTCTCAGGCCTCGAGTCGACACTTTGAGTCGATACTTGGCTCAATACTTAGCATGCCGAGTGTGTCAAGCTCCGAAACTTGTCAAATTTAAATTATGAGCTCTTTAAGATCTTTCTCATATTCCAAAGCTCTTATAATTTGAAAATCCATGGCTTCTCAACTAAATGACAATCTTTTCAATCTTTAACATTGATGAGTACCTATATCAAATAAACACTTTTAACATACATTAGTATTCATATATACTTAAGTGTTTTGTCAATCATCAAAATCAAGACCAGAGTCAACAATCTCCTCCTTTTTGATGATGACAAAATCTTTAAGTATATAAATAGGGTAAGCTTAAAAAGATTAACAATAAGATAAATATGTAAGCTTAAAATCAATAAGTATCAAGCTCCCCCTCAAAATATGATTTTAAAAATATTTTCAAAAATCATTCAAAATTTTTAAACATTCTCTCTCTTGCTAATTCTTCTCTTTAGATTATAACATTTTGCTTTCTTCTCTCCCTTTTGCCCTTTCTTTCATTTCTCTTATAATTTTTCATGTTTATCATATCTTTTTCCTTTTCATACTTAACATATTTCTTCCCCTTTTTGTCATCATGAAAAATGATGAAAGGTAATACAAAATTTGAATGAAGGTGGAAAGAATAGCAAGTAGATCATCAAAATTAATACATGATACTAATTAAATATGATACCCATTGAATATGATACCATAAAAATGACATGCACATGCAAAAAATAATTCAATGTATATTAGCTATAATATGCATAACCAAGGTATGATTAAAACAACAATCCATTTACCTCACTTATTCATGGGATAAGGCCACAGTGGCACCCTAACACATCATAAGAGATCCCATTGAATTGGAAGAGAGGGTCTTTAAACCTTACTTAGCTCCTATGACCGAACGGCCATGGTGACTATCCCAATCCGAAGCAGTTACTAGGAGCTCTTCTTTTTTTAAGATTCTTAGTGAAATAAATCTTGATACCAATTGAATGTAACTTCCCTTAAAAAAAAGATTTGATATCAAGCAAAAGGATTATCAAAGTAATATAAGTAAAGCATGATATCAAAGAAAATATTGAAAGCATCATATATGACAATAAATTTTTAGATGCTTCCCCTAAATATTATTTTCTCTTAAAAATATGCATTTATTAAGGAATAAAACATGAAAGCACAAGCATCATAATTTTAGACAATTTGAGATATGAACATAAATACTAAGTCTGAAATCAAGGATTTGAATTTTCAAGATATACAAGATTTTTAAAATACAAGGGATTGATTATTTTGAAACTTTTAGCATGATTTTAAATTTATTTGAAATGATTTATGATACGGGATGGATACAAAGACTAATTTTAATAATTAAGAATTTAATTATGATGAGCAATGGCAGCAAACTCAGATAAACTATTAAATTAATTTAATGAAAAATTAGACTAAGTTTCTACTAACTACCCATAATACAATCATCATGCAATCACATAAAGAACCCTAGATTCGATGATTGAGAAACCACCAATACAAGGTCGTCCTGACTTCAATTAACCAGATCTAATGAGATTCAGATGGTTACTTACCAATAACGCTTTTCCCTCCTCCGTTTTAACGGATCTGGATTCAGTTCTCGCGATCTCGTGGTAGGATTGCAAACTTCAGTCCTTCAAAGCGGATCTTTCCATTGATGGTTGGATGGCAAGGAAAATCTCCTCTTATGATCGAGAACACTAGGGATCCTGTAAAGAACTGTGATTAGAATAATAGAAATGGAATGGAAATTTGAAATGAGAGAGGGAAAGAAGGATGGTCGGCTTGGTTCTAGATCTGGACTGGATGTTGAAGATGATGGTGCCTAGCTTCTGGATCTTGGACTCAAGAAATAACTCGGACTTTAGTACTCTACACACACCAATGCAATGCTTAACCAGCAAAGCACTCACACACGATAATTGCTTAACCAGCAATTGCACTCTCAATGCTTACCTAGTAATTGGAGAAAGGAAACTAGCAGAGTTTCATTAATCAATCATAAGTTGGATACAAGGGATAGATTGGAGTGGTATTTATAGACCCTCCATACAAGGTAGTATGATAACATAGAATTCTTTTGAATACATGATAATTTAGAGATTATATTGGACTCTACTCTCCTTCTTGACCTTGATGAAGACTCTTTGTAATTTAAATTGAGTAGACCCCCCTCGTAATTGGACTTCTCCATGGCTTGGGCAGTGAATGAGGCTTTCCACGACTTTAAGAAGAAATGTGACGACAAAATGAGATGAGATGGAACCTTGATGGGGACCCGAAATCCTATTTTATTTTATTTTATTTTATTTGAGTCCATTAGTCCTGTATCACTTGAGTCAAAGTGAGCCACTTGAGTCCTGTAATAAAGTGGGACAACTGAGTCAGTTGAGTCCACTTAGTCAGGTACAGTCATTTTAGTTCAGTCAAGAGTCCAGTTAAGTTGTTTAAGTCAAGAGGAGAGTCATCAACAGCCAGGAGATTAACCAGAGCCCTCCAACCAGAGCCGGCCTTCATGCACCTGGACCCTTTCATGCCGCCAAGCCCACAAGAGAAGCTCCAGCCCAAGATAGGCTCACTGTTGACTGGTCCACCAGGGTTTCTTGGCCCACAAGTTAGGATTCTTAGCCCTCAAGTAATGTACCCTGGGTGAATCTATAAATACCACCCCTCCCCTCTTGTATTAAACATCTTCTTTTCATGAATACAACTTAAAAAGTTATTTTGTTGAGTTTTGAGTTTTCCCTGGATTGGAGTGGGTGTGACACCCGGGTTCCTGGTTCTTAAATGCAAGCCCTAATCTCCTAGTGACTTCTACGCTTGCCAGCGATCCTTCTCCCGCTCTATCCCGCATCAAGTGGTATCAGAGCCCAGTAGATTAGGGTTTTTTCTTCTCCCCATCTTCCCATCGTTTCTTCTGTCCAGATCTTCGTGTAGCTTCTCAAACCTCGGTTAGCCATCGAGGTCCGTCAACGCCCTACACTCGAGCACCAGATCTCCTGCTGCCATCGCCCGTGAAGCCCGTCTCCAGCACCACCTTCGATCAAGTCTTCCCCCACGCCACCGACTCCCTCTCTAGATCCACTCTTGCCACCACCGGATCTCTGTGTCGCTTCATCGCCCGTTGGTCTCCATCTCCGATCAACGCCCAGTAGACAGAACCCATGCCACAAACTTTCGCGTGCGGTCCAGTGATCCAGTTGTCTATGTCACCCACCGGACCACCTCCCTATCTCCTGCAGCTGTCAACAAAGCCGGGATCCTCCAGATGCATGCACCACCAAAGCCCCCGACAGCAGATCTGGAAGATCCAAGCCGCGGCCGGAGTTCCCGCCTGCCCCCGATGACTGCCGCCATAGCCCCATCGCGTGCCAAAACTATCAAAGACCTCGCCACTACTATCGCCGCCACAAGGACGCCAGCACCGCCACCGCCATTGTCTTCCTTCCGCTCGGGCACTCCCCAATGATCGTGGAGACCTTCCCATGCCATAGATCTGCGCGACACCACCTCCCGTCGGATCTCCGTCCCACTGCCGTCACCAGCCACCGGAAGCAGAGCCTCCGCGACCACCTCCGAATTGGCGAGAAGCCATTCTTCCTCTGGCACGCCGAATCCCCTGCGACCATGACTCCCGCGACCCCTGCCGCCCGCGCTCCCACCGCCACTGAATGCCGTCGTGCCCCATGCCGTCCACTGAAAGAATCTCCCCGAGCCACCGTCTCTACCCCAGCGCCACCACCGGCGAAGCTCGTCGGACTTCCCTCCCCTTCTGCAATCCTCCCTTGTTTCTTGTTGGTTCGTGGAGATGAGGTGCTTCACCGCACGAACGTGAAAGCATACCCACTTCACTGTTGCCGACTTCAACAATGCACGATTTCCAGAGCAATGCAAATTCCATGGCGCATGATTCCTAGAGCAGTGGGAATTTCAAAGCCGCACTGATCTTAGAGTGACCAATAAAAAAAAGAAGAAAAAAAAAGAGGAAGGAAAAAAAATTGAAACTAGCCTTTTTGTTTTGATTTGGTTAGTTCCGGTTCTGTCAAACCCTGCTGAACTTGACTCGATGGAGTCGAGTTCTCCCCACCGTAGGAGAATGATAGGGACCCAAAAACCTATTTTATTTTAGTCCATTAGTCCTGTATCACTTGAGTCAAAGTGAGCCACTTGAGTCTTGTAATAAAGTGGGACAACTGAGTTAGTTGAGTCCACTTAGTCAGCTCCAGTCATTTTAGTTCAGTCAAGAGTCCAGTTAAGTTGTTCAAATCAAGAGGAGAGTCATCAACAGCCAGGAGATTCATCAAACCCCTCCAACCAGAGCCGGCCTTCATGCACCTGGACCCTTTCATGCTGCCAAGCCCACAAGAGAAAGCTCCAGCCCAAGATAGGCCCACTGTTGACCGGTCCACCAGGGTTTCTTGGTCCACAAGTTAGGGTTTCTTAGCCCTCAAGTAATGTACCCTGGGTGAATTTAGAAATACCACCCCTCCCCTCTTGTATTAAACATCTTCTTTTCATGAATACAACTTAAAAAGTTATTTTGTTGAGTTTTGAGTTTTCTCCGGATTGGAGTGGGTGTGACGCCCGGGTTCCTGGTTCTTAAGTGCAAGCCTTAATCTCCTGGTGACTTCTACGCTCGCCAGTGATCCTTCCCCCGCTCTATCCCACATCACACCTTAATTTCTTCTCAATTAGCACTAATCCATCCTTGGTGTGAACTCCTTCCTGGTTTCAAATTTGAATGGTAGGCAAGATAATAAAACTTTTCTTTAAATGTTGAATGGATTCCATGAGAACTTGAACTCCTTTGAAATTTAGATGAACCTCCACTTATCCTTGGACTCTTCTCCCATTTAAATTTGAATGATTTTTTGGGTGGGCGTCCATCTTGGGGTGGGCAATAATTTGAGGATAAAGGGGTGCTAGATGAGAAGTTGAATCCTTCTGCTTTACTTCTCTTAATAGTGTATTCTTGGATTTTCAAATGGGTGATGAGAAGAGAGTTGGATGGCGCCTCTTTTGGATAAAGATGAACTTAAAATTATCCAATGTCTTGATGTCCCAATGTTTCATTGTCTCGATGTCTGGATGTCCCAATATCTCGATGTCTGGATGTCTGGATATCTCGATATTTAAATGTTCCAATGTCCAGATATCTGGTAAAAATTTTGGACAACCTTCTTTTGTCATAGAATTGATCCACCAAGGTGATGATGACTTGGATCTTGGCTACTTATGAAACCCCTTGACTTATTCAAGTACTAATTACAAGACTCAAACTGAAATTAAAATTCTTGGCTACTCATTGATGATCCACAATGAGCTTGGAGGGTTCTAACATCTTTTTCTAGCTCTGGTGTCCTCACCAATTCTCCCGGGATGAGAGGAACTCGACCCTGTCGAGTATGGATTGACTCTGCTCTAGTAATGTTCTAGCAAGTCTGGGTTAAGTCTTTGCAGATCCTCTCAAGTGATCCATGAATTATTAGATTTCGGTCTACCTTGCCATCGAACCAGGTAACACTGATTATCCTTACTTCTAGTAGATAGTTTTATCATCCAAAATCTGCTCAATCTTGTCTCTCCATTTTGGTAATTTGGCTGATGGACACTCAGGGGTAGGGTCACTCTCAAAGATGGAATCAGGCCTAAATGGCTCACTACGTATCATTATTGGCTCCTTATACTCAACAAGATCTGATACATTGAAGGTTGGACTAATACTTAATTCAGGTGATAAATCTATCACATAGGCATTAGACCCAATTTTCTTTATGATCTTGTATGGTCCTGCACTATGGGCATGTAGTTTTTTCATGGTTCCAGGTGGGAACCGTTCAGGACAAAGCCTGATTATGATAGAGTCTCCCTCATTAAATTTTTTGAAATGTTTATTTGAGTTAGCTATATGCTCATAAGATTCATCGCTTTCAATAATTTTCTTACTTATCTATTTATGTAATTCCTTAATATGTTGTGCATATGACTCTTACCAACACCTAATGGACTTAACTATGCATTCCTATCGAATAAAATTTATTAGATCTACAACTACAGCTTTGGGCTTGATCCCTAGTTGATGGATGATATGCAGATGAAAATTTGACGGGACTCCTAATAAGTGCCATAAGATCTTCCAGAAGTAGGTAGCAAATTGAATGGGTTCAAAGAATTGATAAAACATGCTAACCTCAACAAAATGCAACTAGGTGGTTCTAAAAACATTAGAAGCCTCAGGGAAGGGTAGGAAATATGAGGTGGGTTTGACAACTGGGTATGGATTCATGGGGTGACCTTAAAGAATGGACATGGATCTACAGGTAGCAAAAATTCCACTTTATCGAAGAATGGGTCAGTAAGTTCAAGGAAGAGATCATTATTGGAATCGAAGAGGTGACCTCATCCGAGGGTACCGAATTAAAGAGATCATGTCTTCGATAAATTTCTCTGGTTTAAAATTTCAGGACTAAGCTCTCCTATTTGGGTCTCTTCTAGGGTTTCCTCAGGTAAAGCCCTAATGGTAGCAGTGTTAAATCTCTCATGGTTCTCTTTTTCTAATGGTCTTTCTAATACATTAGGTGACTCATTGACTTTCTCTTCTCCTTTATACTCATCTATCAGGTATTCTCCAGCTTCATATACTTCCACTACGATTTCAGTCTGAGTAATCTTTTGGTCAATTAACTCTAGTCTGCAATAGATATTTCCTCTTTAGGGTCATTCTTAGGAATAAATGGTTTGGTCACAGGGGTGGGTCGGCTCGGATTAGGGTTAAGTCAACTTGGGTGAGAATTGGGTTGAATTTGCTAAGGAATGGGCCAACTCGGGTGGACTAGGCTAGATCCTAATTTTTGATGAAGGGCACTAATCCTAATGGATTCTAGCTGATGAATTCTGGGTTCAGGGAAAGTTGGTTTGGTGAAACAGGGTTAGTCGTGTCTTACAGATCCTCTATATGTTGTCGAGTCACTTATCTAGTCGGTCAAACCTATTATCCATCAGGGTACATTGGTCATTAAAGGTTCTTAGTAAGGTTTCTATAGTGGACTCCATGATCAGACTGGGTTGGGGTTAGGCTCCTAATCTAGTGGTCATGCAATGCAATCCTAGCTTCTAGAGTTCCTAGACCTAGAGCTCAAGTGGAATGAGTTAACTCAAATTACATCCAACTTTACAATTAGTCTTCCACTAGCCAAGTAAGAGATAGGGTGGTGAGAGGCTCCCCTTGCTTAACACAGAGTCCTAATTAAAAATCACAAATCCGCTTAGGGTGTTTGCCTCTAGACCTCTGCCTTAGACACTAACTTCCAACAATAATTGAAAGGTTGAGTGCACTAGTTCACTCACAAGACTCAAACCCAACCTGTTGGTGTCCCTAAACTATATTAGGTTGCTACTCAGTTTTAGATTAGGGCTAGGACAATACAAGATGAGGTTGGTTATTTGTGGGCCAAGGAAAGGTAATGACCTCCTTCTCTTATCTTATGATATTGTCGCCCTTAAAATAATTTCAAATAAGATGAATGCACAACCAAATAAACTAATTATCCTGAATAGATAACACTTGCAATTCAAAACTTAAACTTTTAATTTCAAATTTTAAATTTGAATTTTTAGATTTAAATTTTAAATTATTAAATTTTGAATTTTAGATTTTAAATTATAGAAATTAAATATGCTGGAATTTAAATAGGCTGAAATAATTATATGCTACAATTCTAGTGTAGAACTGTTCTCAGGTAGTAATTAGGCATGCAAAAATTCTACAAACCAAATTAAATCCTAAAAAAATTCTAAGAAATATAATCAAATGTAATGAATCTAACAAAATAAGAATCAAATTTTTTTTATCTTCCTATATATAAAAATAATTAAAATAACAGACCTTGTACTGGGATGGATGTGATGCAAAAAATTAATCCTAAAGATGCCTATCTCTTTGTTTTCTTCTTCAAGGATTAATCACAGCAGCACCCCTACATGCTATAAGAAATTTTCTTTGAATGGGATGTGAGGGTTTTGCAGCCTTACTTTTTTCTATGACCGGACGGCCATGGTGAAGTACTCGATCCGAGTACTTAAAGAGAAACTAAGTCCTAACCGTGCTCTGATACCAAAGTTGATGCGGAATGCTAGCTCTGGTACCAAAAACTGATGCGAAATGCCAGCTCTGATACCAAAGTTTATACGGGATGGATGCAAAGACTAATTCTAATAATTAAGAATTTAATTGTGATGAGCAATGGTAGCAAACTTAGATAAACTATCAAATTAATTTAACAAAAAATTAGACTAAGTCTCTACTAACTACCCGCAATATGATCAACATGCAATCACATAAAGAACCCTGGATTCGATGATTGAGAAACCACCAATACAAGGTCATCCTAACTTCAATTAACCAGATCTAATGAGATTCGGATGGTTACTTACCAATAACGCTTTTCCCACCTTCGTTTCAATAGATTTTGATTCAATTCTCGCAATCTTGCGATAGGATTGCAAACTTCAATCCTTCGGAGTGGATCTTTCCATTGATGGTTGGATGGCAAGGAAAACCTCCTCTTCTGATCGAGAACACTAGGGATCCTACAAAGAACTATGATTAGAACAATGGAAATGGAATGAAAATTTGAAATGAAAGAGGGAAAGAAGGATGGTCGGCTTAGTTCTGGATCTGGACTGGATGCTGAAGATGATGGTGCCTGGCTTCTAGATCTTGGACTCAGGAGATAACTCGGACTTTAGTACTCCACACACACCAATGCAATGCTTAACCAGCAAAGCACTCACACACTATAATTGCTTAACCATCAATTGCACTCTCAATGCTTATCCAACATTGGAGAAAGGAAACTGGCAGAGTTTCATTAATCAATCATAAGTTGGATACAAGGGGTATATTGGAGTGGTATTTATAGACCCTCCATACAAGGTAGTATGATAACATAGAATTCTTTTGAATACATGATAATTTAGAGATTATATTGGACTCTACTCTCCTTCTTAACCTTGATGAAGACTCTTTGTAATTTAAATCGAGTAGACCCCCCTTGTAATTGGACTTCTCCATGGCTTGGGTGGTGAATGAGGCTTTCCATGACTTTAAGAAGAAATGTGGCGACAAAATGAGATGAGATGGTGCCTTAATTTCTTCTCAATTAGCTCTAATCCATCCTTGGCGTGAACTCCTTCTTGGTTTCAAATTTGACTGGTAGGCAAGATAATAAAACTTCTCTTTAAATGTTGAATGGATTCCATGAGAACTTGAACTCCTTTGAAATTTAGATGAACCTCCACTTATCCTTGGACTCTTCTCCCATTTAAATTTGAATGATTCCTTGGATGGGCATCCATCTTGGAGTGGGCAACAATTTGAGGATGAAGGGGTGCTAGATGAGAAGTAGAATCCTTCTGCTTTACTTCTCTTAATAGCGTCTTCTTGGATTTTCAAATGGGTGATGAGAAGAGAGTTGGATGGCGCCTCTTTTGGATAAAGATGAACTTAAAATTATCGAATGTCTTGATGTCCCAATATCCCATTGTCTCGATATCTGGATGTCCTAATATCTCGATGTCTGGATGTCCGGATGTCTCGATGTCTAGATGTTCCAATGTCCGGATGTCTGGTAAAAATTTTGGACAACCTTCTTTTGTCATAGAATTGATCCACCAAGGTGATGATGACTTGAATCTTGGCTACTTATGAAACCCCTTGACTTATTCAAGTTCTAATTACAAGACTCAAATTGACCAATCACAAAACAAAGTAAATTAATGTTATTTACATGACTCAAGCTGAAATTAAAATACTTAGCTACTCATTGGTGATCCATAACGAGCTTGGAGGGTTCTGACATCTTTTTCTAGCTCTGGTGTCCTCACCAATTCTCCCGGGATGGGAGGAACTCGATCCTATCGAGTATGGATTGACTCTGCTCTAGTAATGTTCTAGCAAGTCTGGGTTAAATCTTTACAGATTCTCTCGAGTGATCCATGAATCATCAAATTCCGGTCTACCTTGCCATCAAACCAGGTAATGCTGATAATCTTTACTCATAGTAGTGATAGTCTTTGCATCCATCCCGCATCAATTTGATATCCATACAGATGCTAAAAGTAATTTAATAGCAAGTCTAGCTTCTAGAGCAAGGGTTTATCAATATACATACCTTCTTCTTAAATGTAACCCTTAACTACCAGTTTTATATTTGTTCCAAATCATTTCTAGTATAAGCATGGATACAAAATAGAATACATTTCATGAAAACCATATGATTTGAAATGATTTTGATTACCCATATAAATGTTAGAAGTAATCTAGTACTAAATTTGGTTACTGGAGCAAGATTTATCAATATGCATACCTTCTTCTTAAATGTAATCCTTAACTATCAGTTCTAGTCTTGATCCAGATCATTTCTAACTTAAGCATAGATGCCAAAAAAATAAAAACACATAAATCTTAACATTTCACTTGAAATAGTTTAAAACTATCAAAATCAAGAGAAAATCTAATAATCACAAGTTTAATCATGATAGCATAAAATTCATCAACATCAAAAAGTTCATGATCATAACCAATGACTATTAGTCTAAACTTGATTCTAATTAAACTTTAAAATAATTTTTAAAGTAATTGATGCAATATTTATAACAAATATTCAACTACATTTTCAATTATGGAAAGAAATGTTTAGAATTTATTAATATGTGTAATCCTTCATTTACCATTTAGTACAAAATGTAGCTTGTCCTCTCTTTGTATTATCTTGTACAGCCACTTTTTAAAAACTTCCTTTCTTCATGTTGGACTGCAAGACATTCCTGCAAAATTAACTGGGTGGATAATTTTGGTACCAAAACTTTCTTGGATCCTTTAGGGTTAGTAACTATGGTTCCTTTTGGAATCCAAATTTTTCTTAATCTACAAGGATATTCATTAAGTCCAAATTTTTTATATTTAAAGCATGCAATATTGGAAGAAGTAGCAACAAAGAAATTCTTGTTCTTTAACTCAAGATTTTTATTTTTCTTTAAAAGCTCATCATTTGATACAAAAATCTTAGATCTTTTTAAAATTTCTATTTCATTTAATAAAACATTTTTCTCATTTGAGAACTTATTAGATAACTCTTTCAAATCAAAATTTTCTTTTTCTAATTTTTTTTTCTTTAGAAAGATTATTCTTATCAATTTCTAAAATATCAATCTTTACATTTAAATCATGGTTTTCATTGGCAAGATTGGTGTTCTCAAGAGAAAAAGAATCTACATGTCCTTTTAATTTCTTGTGCTCAATTTTTAATACTTTGTATTCATGCATAAGATCATTAAATGCATCTTGTAATTCATCAAAGATAAAATTATATTCATTTTCAGCACATACCTCTTCCTTATTTGCTATGAAGCAAAGATTGGTAACTTTTTGTTCTTCCTTCGAACTAGAATCTTTACTATCGCTCAAAGTTGACATTATTGCCTTGAATTTCTTTTTGACCTTGAAGGCTATTATATTTTTTTTCTTTTGATCAGCAACCACTTCTGTGCCATAAATTCAACTTATGGATCATGAGTGAAACAATAAGCTCCTCCAAAGGCAAAGATCTAAGAATTTTATCAACCAAATCAACATTAGTATAGACTTTGCCAAGACTTTTCAATTCATTAATAATAGTCATAAATCTAATATACATATCAGATATAGATTTATAATACAACATTTTAAACATTTCAAAAGAATAAACAAGCATATTAATTTTAGTACTTTTTACTTGAAGAATACCTTCATGAGTAATTTCAAGTATGTCCCATATCTCCTTCGTCAATGTGCATGTAAAGATCCTATTGAATTCATTAGAGTCCAATACACAATAAAGAAAGTTCATTGCTTTAGCATTAATTTCAGATTGCTTAATATCATATTCATTCCAATCCTCTATGATCTTTGGAATAGAAATTCCATTAACCAAAATGGAAGGAATATGAGGACCATTAACTATAACTTTCCAAAAATAATAACTAATAGGTTGAATATAGATGCGCATGCAAGTTTTACAAAAAATATAATTAGTGCTATTGAAAAATGGGAGTCTATTAGTTGCATGTCCTATAGTAAAATAAGCACCTTCTAGGATTGCCATGATCTTTTAACTCAAAACCATTGGATTCTTTGCAAAGCACCAAGTTTAGATACCAACAATTTTGGGTTCCAGGCTCTAATACCAATTGTTATCCAATGATGATGCAACCTAAGAGGGGGGTGAATTGGGTTTTAAAAATTATTTGAACTATTTCAATAGATATAAAATAAGTATGTGGCAATTTAAATCAAGTACTTATGTTTTGCCAAAGTGTTTGTGTGCTTAATGAAAATATGCAACGAAATTAACAAAGTAAATGCAAGAGTAAATAAGAAATGAATTAGAGCAATCACAAATACAAGAATATATAGTGGTTCGGTGCACTCCAAGGTACCTACATCCGCTCCCCAAGTTTTTCTTGGGTATTCCACTATAACAACCAAGATTACAGTTGATTAGTTTTTCGGGCTCACTAATCAAACCCAACTTATTTTCACCAGGCTCACAAGTTAAAACCCTTAATAGTTTTCTATGTTAGGATAACCAACAATCTCTAATGATTTTACGGGCTCACCAACAACCTATGTTGGTTTTATGGGATCACCAACAATCTATGTTGGTTTTATATAAAGGCTAACCAACAATTTCTTTGGTTTACCAAGGTTTACCAAAAATCTTGATATAACAATGTAAGAATGAAAGTAAAGAATACAATAAAGCTTTCTAAAATAAAATATCTTTTCGAAGCCCTTGGATGATGTTGAAGAAGATTGTCTTCAATTTGTTGAAGCCTTTGAATGAAACTTGATGTTGTGGACTTGGATCAACTCTTTTATTTTTGGAAGCTTGATGGCTTGAACCACTTAACTCTTGAATCCTTGAAGGATATTCAATGATCTTACTAAAGGATTGCTTCTCCATTTGATTTTTGAAGTTTATATAGCTCTCCAAACCATAGATGACCATTTTGACCGTTGGGGATGAAAAACTAGCCATTTGAAGCAAGTTGGAATCAATTCTGCATTTTTGAAAAACTAGCCATTACTCCAAGTATCGACACTTGAATCTAGTGAGTTAACATTAGGGTCGACACTTGACAGGTGAGTCAACACTTAGGTCAGCTCAAGGCAAAAATTCTGGATTGATACTGTTTTATATTTTTCTTATTCTCAAGCCTTGAGTCGACACTTTGAGTCAATACTTGGCTCGATACTTGGCATGCCGGGTGTGCCAAGCTCTGAAACTCATCCAAATTTAAATTATGAGCTCTTTAAGATTTTTCTCATATTTCAAAGTCCTTATAACTTGAAAATCCAAGGCTTCTTCAACTAAATAACAATTTTTTCAATTCTTTTAACATTGATGAGTACATGTATCTAATAAATACTTTAAACACACATTAGTACTCATATATACTTAAGTATTTTATCAATCATCAAAATCAAGACCAGAGTCGACAAAGATAAATATTTACAAGTGATATGGGGTTTGGGCTTAGGGCTTCATTCATAGGTGATCCATAGGGATGTGGATTCGAACTATCATTTTTTTCTGGCCCTGGTGTCCACAACAATTCTTTCCAGGTAGGAGGAACTCGATCCTATCGAGTATGGGTCAACTCTGCTATGATAGTACTCTAGTAAGTCAAGATCAATCCTTTGCAAGTTCTCTCTGGTGATCCAAGAATCATCAGTTTCAGGTCATCCTTGCTAACAAACAAGATATCGCTGATAGTCTTTGCTCCAAGTAGCGATAATCTTGTCATCCAAGATCCATTCAATTCTGTCTCTCCGGGCTAGTAGTATGGCAGGCGGACACACATGAGTTGGCTCACTCTCAAGGATGGGATCAGGCCCAAAAGGCTCACTAGGATCAACGTTGGCTCCCTATACTCTATAAGGTATGAAATGTTGAAAGTAGAACTAATGCATAGTTCAGGTGGTAAATCAAGCACGTAGGCATTATGTCTAATTTTTCTAATTATTTTGTATGGTCCACTACTATGGGCATATAACTTTTTCATAGTTCCAGGTGGGAACCATTCAGGTCGTAGCCTGACCATGACAAAGTCTCTTTCATTGAATTCTTTGAGTCTTTTCTTAGAATTATCCTTGGTTAATGTATGACATGTCGATAAAAATTTGTTATAAATTCCTAATAGATGCCATAAGGTTCTCCAAAAATAGGTGGCAATCTAACAGGGTCAAAGGATTGATGAAACATGCTAACCTCAACAAAGTGTAACCTAATGGTTCTAGAAACATTGGAAACCTCAGGGAAGGATAGGAAATAAAAAGTGGATTCGGGGTTGACTTGGTAGGGTAAGAAATAAGAAAAGGGTTCGGGGATTTATCCTAAAGCAATGGGGTTGACCTTATGGTTTGGATATTGGGTTACATGAATAGGTAAATAAAGGTCAACCTTATGGAAGGATGAGTCAATGATTTCAGAAAAAAAGATCTTCAATTGGGACTACAGGGGTGAAGTCTTTCTGAGGGTACTAGAGTGAAAAGATTAAATCCTCACTAATTACTTTGGGTTCTGGAATTTCAGGACTAGGCTCTATAATTTGACTCTCTTTTAATGTCTCCTTAGGTTTAATTCTAATAATAGGGTTAGATTCCTCATGAATCTCTTTTTATAAGGGTCCTACCAGTACAGTTTTAGTCAAGGTATGGTCATAGTCAACTAACTCTAGGCTGGCTTCAGTCTGGGTGCCTACCAGGTCAGCTAATTCTGGGTCAGCCATATGTATTTCCTCTTCTCCCTCATACTTATTCACTAAGTTCACCTTAGCTTCATACACTTCCACTTTAATGTCATCCTTGTAAACCAATAGGATAGTAGGAGTGGGTCGACTAAGGGAAAATTGATGAGTGTCTGGGATAGCAGGGGTGGGTTGACTAAGGGGTACCGACTAAGACTTAGCTTGCACTCAAGGGTGCTAATCCTATGGGATTCTGGTTGACTAAGGGAAACCTGACTGGAACTAGGCTGATACCTAGAGGTTATGGGTTTCTTGGGCTCATAGGACATGGACTCAGAGGATCTGGGTTCGTAGGATCTAGGATGGTAGGGTACAAAAGGTACTTCTCTCTAAGTTTGCTCTTCTCGGCTCTTCAGGTAGCTATAGGGATTTCTTCTCTATTTCTAGTCATTCTTTCAACCTTATCCCAATAGATTTTAGCCTAGTGAACTAACTTAAGCCTAGCAAATTTAAAATTTCTTTCCTCAGACATTAGATCCCTCTCAAAATATTGATCCATACATTATTCTCAATCAATATAATCCTCAAGATCAAGATCACCACCAAATTTAGGTATTTCAACCCTAAAGTTCTTAGTGGCTCTCTCATCCTAGTCTATGAAATCATAATTGGGTCTCTTAGAACTAAGATCCTAGATTGGGTTGTGGTGAGTGGCTTGATGGGAATTCTCCCAGGGTGCCGGGACTCATACAGCATGCGGAAGTGAATTTCAAAACAAAATTCTAAGCATGAAACCCTAATATGACTAGAAAACCCTAATTCCCAGGAACCCCATATGCAATACCAATCAACGAAACATAAATGAAGTCAGAATACATACCTGGATTGCTGAAATCCAATCTTTTCCACGAGGCTCACAAGTGCAAGCCCTCCAACGGTGATCCACATGAGAATGGTACCAAGGAAGAATCCTTACCGGGGTTGCTTGCTTCAACAGAACTCTTTTGTCAACCTTTTGACCTTTGACCACTGTAGGACACCCTAACCTACTGTAGGGCTTTCTGGACATAGTCTTAAACCACTCTTGGTTTTAGAACAACCCTTCTCTAGGACCCCTTAGGCTTATGTTCTAAAACTAAGCCTTGTCCTAGTAGAAAAGACCTTGTCTTAACAAGACAAGTCTTGTCCTAAATTAAGAAGGAGGGAGTAGAAGAACACTCAGACTGACAGACTCTTGGGAAAATGGGATTCCTGTTTTATGATGACCGAAAACTATATCTCTCATTTCACCTTACCCCCTTTATATAATATTTCAAGGGGCATGAAAACCATCCCGACATCTCTTATCAGATATGTTATTTCATATCTGATAAGACTTTTTAGGATTGAATAGTCTTATCATTGTTCTTTCCCTTTCCAGATTAAATCCCCATGTGCCATGTGGCATTTACCGATTAAGAAGAATCGAAGGAGGCATTATTTCAGATTTAAAAATCATGGGAAGAGTAGAGTCCTGAGAGCAGAAGGACTCTGCCTCAGAACAGTGCACAGATGAAGAGACGCGACTCTTCATTTGTACGCGCTACTCTTTTTCCCATTTCATGCCGCTTTCTTATTCCCTTTGACCGGTCATTTAAATCCAAAGGACATGGGGATAAGATGAGAAGGTGCCCCTTGATGAAACACTGGAGTGTTTCATCTGTAGAAGGACTTTTGTCCTTCTGTGCGCACCTTCATTTCCCGCGTGTGCCAAGAGGCGCCAAAAGTCCTTTTGTGGTCAACCTTATCTACACCCCATGCAACCTTTGACTAGTCAAAGCATATGCAATATGGGTGTCAAAAGAAATAGCATTAAGTCTTCTTTCCATCCATATAAATATATTTCAGATCAGAGGACTATAGACTCTTCTAGGCCTTTTTGAATGCCAAGGTATCATTTTGGCATCTAGAGTCCCAACTCAAATGGACTCTTCAATAAAACATCCAAAAGTCCAAAATAAAATCAGATCAAGCTCTAATTTGGCTATCCCAACTTAGGACTCAACCTAATTTAGGTTTTCCTTAATTAGGTTAGCCCAATTAGGAAGCAACCAGACCTAATCCAATTGGATTAGGAATTGGGTTAGCCTACATATGCTAGTATGTAATATGGCTAACCAATTAGGATCCCATGACCCTAATTAAACCATGAGTAACTTCCTTGGCCTACTCTCTATTGTGTGTGACCCATTGGGTTCCACATCTAGCCAGCAGTAGGTCTAGATTTGAGCCGATTCGATCCGATCGAACCCGATTGACCTAATTAAATCAAATCGGCTCACCTAATTGTCCAATTCGAATCACACATCGAATTGACTCATGAAACCAATCCAATTAGTTCATGAAAATCCATTTCAGGATATGTTTTTATCCTAAATGGTGGAGCAGTGAGTTGGAAGAGTACCAAGCAGCAGACTGTAGCTGACTCAACCACAGAGGCAGAATACATAGCTATCAGTGAAGCCTACTGAAGGGTATGTAGGCTAGGCTCCATGAACCTAGGTCCCATAGAGGAAGCCGCTAGGCTCCGTGAGCGTTTCTAGAGAGCTCCCGCCTACAGAAGACCTGAGCCTTTTAGGAACCAAAGCCACATCCCCGGATCCATCCAAGGTTATAGCTAGGCTTACCCAAGTTGACCAAGCCCGAACCGATCTGACCCCAGTCGACCAAGCCTAGCCCAACCCAGTCCTAGTCGTCCCAGTCTAAATCAACACCAATACAGTAGAGAGGACAAGGGTAAGGCTATTGAAGTCCAGAGGAGACCCGATCCCCAAGGTAACAACTATAGGTGTCATAAGCCTGAGCATCTTCCCAGTCAGTGCACCGCCCCTGCCCTACTTATAGTTGAACCGATTGAAACTAAACCCAAACCCATTGAGGAATCAAAGAAGAAAAGATTAGAACCCTTCTGTGAGTTTGAGGAAGTCATATATGAGCCTGACATAAGCTTCATTAATGAATATGAAGAAGAAGAAGAAGAATGTGAGGAGGTATCGCTTGATAATTTAATTGATCAGCTCCCACCTGATGGAATCATTAAGGATAACCCAGAACTTAGCAAGGACCCAAATGATAATGATCCTGAATCCACTATAGACCTTGAAGCAGAACTGACTAAGCCAGGATCAAACGAAGTAGATGAAGGTATAGGTTCTCAAGATGAATGTTCTGAAGACCTTCCCGAAAGCCCTCCACTATCTAGGAGCATCCCGCCTACCCGAGGACTTGCACCTATCGATCCTCCTAGTACTGACCATGAGGTTAAGATGAGCATGCCTGTAGACCTATATTCACATATTAAGGTTAGTAGCCTAAACCTTGAACCAGTCCTTGAGTCTCCTCCTTATTTCCTACCCTTCCCCGAACCTTCGCACATTTCTAGGGCTATGAGTGCACTTTTTGTTGAGATTATCATTTTGCATGACTCCTTAGAGCCCATCCCATTCACCCTCTACTTCTGGCATACTTTATGGCATCTGTTAGGGATCCTAAAAATTTTTTCTTGTGCATACCAGGCTAGGGTCAAGCCTAGAGAACCAATGGTCTAGTAGGTTTAGGCCCTAGGACCCCAATAAATTCCTCTTACTAGGAATACCTAGTTTAGTTTGCTTTTGTTGAGTGTTACTTGAGTCTCAGAATCTGCATGATCTCTTGCATTGCATACTAGGGACACGAAAATTAATAATTAAAATTTGGTCATTCCCGAAAGCAAGCTAAGTAGAGAATTGGGGATTCTGAAATAATAAAGAAGTTTTTATGCTCGCTGAATTGGTCCCTTAGAGTGATAGGAGAGTGACCCTAATACCCTGATTTGGGACATTAGCTCGACTCTCAATATCTTGCATTTAGTTGAGTATAGGGAACCAGCAAACCACCTAGCGAGTGATTTGAGCCTAATCCTTTTTGGAGAGTAAACCTGACCAGAGTCTCCACTTCCAAATTGACCTGAGTAAAGAGTGCAGATCGAGCGTATCTTGGATGGTCGAGCTACCGCAGCCCAGGGCAAAGGCTTTCAGGTTACTTGGTCCGTTGGCAAGGCCGACCCCAAATCTGATGACTTGTGGATCACCTAGGAGGACCTGCCATTCACCGACTGCTAAAGAAGTACCAAAGCCAAATCAACTTCCACTCGACAGGGTCGAGTTTCTCCCATCCCGGGAGAATTGATGTGGGCATCAGGGTTTGACTTGAGCCCTTCAAACTTCGGGGGATCTCTGATTAGGGTTCTGTGTTTATCGAGTCCTGTAATAAGGCTGTCAGCCTCTAGTTTATTTGCTTAAATGGAGTTTGTACCTCGACCCATCGGGTCGAGCTGAGTCTTGTAATAAGTCAGGCCGAGTCTAAGCCCATGAAGTCTTTAGTGGTTCAAAAGTTAAGTCTCTTTTAAGCCTAACAAAGGCAAGGAGACATGTCAGCTCAGGGCCCACCTTATCTGTTTATGTGGCGCACTGAGGTGATGACATGTGGTTTGTTTTGGGCGCCCAAGAAAGGGGACCACTCACATGATCCATGCCCCCTTCCCCTCCCCTCTTCAAGCTCTCTTCCAATCTAGGATGGGCGGTCATGGAAAAAAGTTTCAAATCCCTTGATGCATGCCTCCACTCAAGACTCCTTCCATAAAGAAGTCAAGCAAGAAAGGCATCCTCCATTCTCCAAGTGGAAAGAAGTTTCAAATCCCTTGATGCATGCCTCCACTCAAGCCTTCTTCCATAAAGAAGTTAAGTAAGAAAGGCATGGTGAAGACATCAAGCCTCAATCCAAGCCTTCTACCAAAATAAGCCATGCAAGGAAGGAAGGTCAAAGACCAATCCCCCTCTCCAAGCCTTCAATCATGCCACGCCTAGGATTATTCCCATTTGGTCAGCCTTGAATCAAGCCAAGAAAAGTCAAAGTGGGACAAATCCCTCCAAGCTAGCCTTACTTCATGTTTTCTACCAAAACCAAGCAAGCAAAGAAAGAAGTTCTCCAAATTTTGGGCGCCAAGTGTAATGAGGTAGTTTAAATTTCAAAGTGCTCTTGGGTGCCTATTTAAAGGACCCAAACCTCTCTTGTAAAGGATAATTGATGATTAATGAAAGAAAGCTTGTGTGTTCCATCCTCTTCTTCAATCCTTGTCTCCTAGGCTAGGTTGAGTGAGAGCTTCCTTCGTCCTCCGAGACGTCATGTGGTGAGAGGCCACATTCCTTTGCCTGAGAGCGTCGTGTGGTGAGAGGCCACATTCCTTCGTCTGAGGGCGTCGCGTGGTGAGAGGCCACATTCCTTCGTCCTTCCGGGATGTCGCGGGGTGCGAGGCCCCAAGTTATCTCCACCAACACCATCATCCGAACCCCATCTCCTCAACCCTTTCCTTTGTTTTTCTTTCCATCTTTCCATCATCTAAAAGGAAAAAGAACAAAAAAAAAAAAAAACTAATCCTCTTTGTTTGCCTACAGGTCCCCTTGGTGCCACGACCATCAGAGAAGGTATGCTTTGCCACTGTGACCACCCGATCGAAAGCCAGCCTATCCGCGGGTTCGACAGCTCGGACATCCAGGTCGCATTCATCAAGGTTGAGCGATCTCTGCACTAAGAGCATCAGAGTGTTGAAAGGTTTGCATCCCTATCTCCTAGGTAGGTATTGATTGTATCGAGCTAGTCCTAATCCCGGGGTTCCTTAATCTCGGGGTCTTGGTCTATCATTTCTTAGGGATTGATCTGCTAGCATAGACTTCTTTGCTTTCAGTTTTCCTAGGTTCTCTTTGCTTGCAATCGGGAACCAAAGATAAAACCCAAAAAAAAAAGAAAACAAGATATAACCACCTTTGCATCATCCATGCTAGCATCATCATCTTCATCCCTTTTTTTTTTCCCGCATCACATAAGGAATCATAGCTATCCTCTCTCTTTCTTCTGATGTCTTAGGAGACATCTTCTTAGAGAGTTGTATGCCTTGACTCATTGGCAAGTAACCTTTCTTACTTCCATCAATGTTGAATCTCTTCAATACTAAGTCAATGTACCTAGATTGGGATAAGCCCAGCATCCTCTTGGATCTATCTCCATAGATCCTTATACCCAGTATATGGGATGGTTCTCCCAAATCTTTCATGGAAAACTTTGATGATAGCCAAGTTTTAACCAATTGCAACATTAGGATATCATTCCCAATGATCAGTATGTCATCCACATACAAAACTAAGAAAACAATGGCACTCCCACTTATCTTCTTATACACACATGGTTCAACCACATTTTTGATAAAACCAAATCCTTTGATTATTTCATCAAAATGGATATTCCAACTCCTTGATGCATGCTTAAGTCCATAAATGGACTTCTTTAACTTGCATACCTGGTTTAGTCTCCCACTTGAGACAAACCCCTCTGGCAGTGACATATAGACTTCTTCCTCAAGGTTTTCATTGAGGAAAGCAATCTTTACGTCCAGTTGCCAGATCTCATAATCGTGGTATGCTGCTATGGCAAACAGTATCCAAATGGACTTGAGCATGGCTACTGGAGAAAGGGTTTCATCATAATCTACACCATGTTTTTGTCTAAAACCTTTTGCACCAGCCTAGCCTTATAGGTCTCAACTTGACCATCTGCTCCAATCTTCTTCTTGAACACCTATTTACACCCTATCAGGTTAATTCCTTTAGGTGGATCTACCAAGGTCCTTCTCTTAAATTGGTGACAAAATTTTGAAGGGATGTCAAATGAAGGAAAAAAAACTCGTGACCTCTTCTTCACTTTGAATTGGGTGACAAATATAGACAAATGTTGATAAATATGGCATCCTATCTCCTCCTTCTTGGCGTCTAGTTTCTTTGGACTCCTTCTTGCTTTTCAAATTTGAAAGGTAGATAAGAGAGAGGATAGAGATAAACTCTATCTCTTATTGGATTGGATTGGATGAAGACTTCTTTGAAACTCTTCTTAATGGGCATCCCTTTGAGATACACTTCTTGGGCGATGAGAAATGAGATGAAATGTGGCACTCTCTCTTGACCGACTCCTTAAGATTGGTGCTAAAAACAACTCCCTTGTGGCCGACCAAAAATAAGTGACATGGCATGTGATGATGTCCAAAATAAGGTGGCAAGTGATATCCAAAACATAAGTGACATGTAATGTGATGATTTCCCAGATGATGTAGCAAATGATGTCCAAAACTTAAAGAGATGGTGCCAAGAGGTGGTTGTCATGTGGTGCCAAGAATGGGTTGACTTGGATTGGCACATGGTGTCACATGGGGTCTTTAATCGGGTCCCCTCATGTATTACAGGGCTAACTAACAATTACAAGACTTAACCAACTAAATAACTAATAGCCCAACTTGATCAAATTGATCAAAAGGTATAACCAATTCATAACTGAACCATGCCATACTTAATTAGTCTTGCAAATACAAAATCCAATTAAAGTTGGTAAAAAGGGCTAAATAACACTGGACCATTATAACATAATTTATGATCCAATTGAAATTAGGGTTTTTTTATAGACTCAATTTTGGATCCAGGGGTTTTTACAGATGACTCAATTTTAGGATTTAGTGCTAAACCCAGCTAAGCTAAAATAATAGAATTTAAAATAAATATTTACAAGTGATCTGGGGTTTGGGCTTAGGGCTTCATTCACAGGTGATCCACAGGGATGTGGATTCGACCTGTCATTTTCTTCTGGCCTTGGTATCCGCCCTAATTCTTTCCAAGTGGGAGGAACTCGACCCTTTTGAGTATGGGTCAACTCTGTTGTGATAGTGCTCTAGTAAGTCGGGATCAATCCTTTGCAAGTCCTCTCTGGTGATCCAAGAATCGTCAATTTCAGGTCATCCTTGCCAACAAACTAGATATCGTTGATTGTCTTTGCTCCGAGAGGATAATCTTCTCATCCAATATCTATTCAATCCTGTCTCTTTGGGCTGGTAGTATGGCAGGTGGACACACATGGGTTGGCTCACTCTCAAGGATGGGATCAGGCCTAAAAGGCTCACTAGGAATCAACGTTGGCTCCCTCTGCTCTATAAGGTCTGAAACATTGAAAGTAGAACTAATGCCTAGTTCAAGTGGTAAATCAAGCATGTAAGCATTAGGTCTAATTTTTTTAATTACTTTGTATGGTCCACTACTACGGGCATGTATCTTCTTCATAGTTCCAGGTGGGAACCGTTCAGGTCATAGCCTGACCATGATAAAGTTCCTTCATTGATTTCTTTGAGTCTTTTCTTAGAATTATCCTTGGTTAATGTATGACATGTCGATGAAGATTTGACATGAATTCTTAATAGATGCCATAAGGTTCTCCCGAAATAGGAGGCAAATCTAACAGGGTCAAAGGATTGATGAAACATGCTAACATCAACAAAGTATAACCTAATGGTTCTAGAAACATTGGAAATCTCAGGAAAGAGTAAGAAATAATAAATGTATTCGGGGGTGACTTGGTAGGGTAGGAAATAAGAAAAAGATTTGGAAATTTGTCCTAGACTAATGGGGTTGACCTTAAGGTTTAGAATTGGGTTACATGAACAGGTAAATAAAGGTCAGCCTTATGGAAGGATGAGTCAATGATTTCAGGAAAAAGATCTTCAATTAGGACCATAGGGGGGAAGTCTTCCTAAGGGTACTGGAGTGAAATGATCAAGTCCTCACTAATTACTTCGGGTTCTGGAATTTCAGGACTAGGCATATAATTTGACTCTTTTCTAAAGTCTCATCAGGTTTAATTTTAATAGTAGTGTTAGATTCCTCATGGATCTCTTTTTCTAAGGGTCCTACCAGTACAGTTTCAGTCAGGGTATGGTCATGGTCAACTAACTCTAGGCTGGCTTCAGTCTGGGTGCTTACCAGGTTAGCTAATTCTGGATCAGCCATATGTATTTCCTCTTCTCCCTCATACTCATCCACTAAGTTCACCTCAACTTCATACACCTCCACTTCAATGTCATCCTTGTGAACCAATGGGATAGTAGGAGTGGGTCGACTAAGGAAAAATTGATGAGTATCTGGGATAGCAGAGGTAGGTTGACTAAAGGGTACCTGACTAAGACTTATCTTGCACTCAGGGGTACTAATCCTATGGGGTTCCGGTTGACTAAGGGAAACCTGACTGGTACTAGGCAGATGCCTAGAGTTTATGGGTTCCTTGTGCTCATAGGACATGGACTTAGAGGATCTGGGTTCATAGGATCTGGGATGGAAGGGTGCAGGAAGGTACTTCTCCCTAAGTTTGCTCTTCATGTCTCTCTAGGTAGCTATGGAGATTTCTCCTCTATTTCTAGTCATTCTTTCAACCTTATCCTAATAGATTCTATCCTGGTGAACTAACTTAAGCCTAGCAAACTTAAACTTTCTTTCCTCAGACATTAGATCCCTCTCAAGACTTGATGGGATATTTATAGACCACTAACTAGAATTGTATGGGTTACAAAGTCTTGACTTGGCTTCCCTTGGGCTTCAATGATTGATGAATTTCTTCTTGGGCATCTTGGACTCCTGTCTTTGAGCTTTCCTTAGATTCATCCATAATGGGTGCCAACATTGGATCAGGTTCATTAAAGTGGGCGATTGAAAGAAAATGATGCAGGTGGTTTGACATGATCCTACACTAGGCATGCAAACAGCTGGGGGAGCAGAATGGATTTTAAAAATATTTTTAAAAATCCGTGCAGCGAAAATCTGCTCTGCCCAGAAACTAATCTAATTCTAGTTGCAAATAGGCATGTATGATGATATAAAATATTTGCAAAATATTTGAATTAAAAATTCTATTCATGCAAGATTAAAAAATAATTTTTTCATACCTTATTCTGGCTAGAATAACTCTGGGATAAAGTTGGAATAGGCTGGAATAGCTGGAATAAAACTATTCCAGCCTTCTTCTTCGTTGGGCTGAAAACAAACTCTGTTTTTAGCTTGAAAAACGGCGTCGGAACACTACCTTCCGGACCTCCGTTTGCTCCCAAATTTCAGCAGCGGCAACTTGGACAAGAGGTCTTCGATCTCCAATCGAAAGCTGCAAGAAAATGTTAGCCAAAAAAATATAAAAATCCACCAAAGTCTGCTACCAGATTTTCTGCTGCAGAACTGGGCAGCAGGCTTTGGCCTTTGTTTTGGAGCAGCTGGAGCGATCCCGGCTCGCGTGGTTTGCTCCCAGGAGTAGAAGTATACTCCCTCTAGAGGGGAGACTTACCGGGGGCTCTCCGATCCCTCTCCACACGCGGTGCTAGCCACTGGAAGATGATACACGGTCATGGTGGACTGCAGCAATACTCCTTTGCTGCAGTGCTGGTTTGAGTTCAATATAGAAGAAGGAATTAGCCCTTGTTCCTCTCTCTCACACACCCCAAAACCTAGCTTCAAGTGCACTCTAAATGGGAGAATGGATCAAGACTCAAAGCCTCTCAAACGGAAGAACACTTGGGGTGTTCTTTCTCTTCTTACGGTGAAAGAACCAGGAAAACAGCCATTATGAAAACAGGGCACTTGCTGGGTTTAAATAGGCAGCAGGGAGAGCAAAGGGCAGGGAGTTCGGGAGATCAAGCGATAGCAACTGGCAAAATCCCATTTAACCAGCCATAAACAAGGTTAAATTCATCCGATGGAGGAGAGGAAGAGACGACGCCCAGCGGGTTCTCTTCGATCGTTTGGCCTTTCTTTGGACGCTTGGGAGTTCAACCAGCGTTTTACCGTGTAAAACGGCTGGGAGAAAAAATTGATCACCGGTTCAAAACCGGTTCTATCCCATTGGTTCAATTAACCATTTGGTTCAATCCAATTGAATTGGTTCAAGCCCAAAAAATTGGTTCAATTTGTTCACAACCAATTGGAGGCCGAAACGAACTCTGAATCAGTTCAAAACTGATTCAAAAAAATCTTGGGGCAGTCCTGGTCAGCCCGGAATAATTTCCAGTTGACACAGATAAGGGCAAGATGGGGAAAAGAGTGCTAAAAAATACTGACCATAAAATCAAGACGATTCCTAATCGTAATCGGTATCCGGATCAGAGAGTAATCCTCTTTGGTGAGTGACCTCATAGGTTCAAACCTAAACGGTAGCACTAGAACAATTCTAGTACCAGCACAGGAAACCATCTAGCAATGAGTCCCAGCGTCCGGATAGGTCGAAGATGCGGGAGCAAACTATCGAACCTCTAGCATATGGTTATTGTATAATTCATCCCTTTGACCTCTAATGCTCAGGACGACTAAGATTGGGCTGCCAACCCAGACAGAGTCAGTCCACTACGTGTCTCAACCTCGCAAGCCTAGTGACTCTTCACTAGGACTCCCCAGCCGAGGATTTGCTAAATTGAGATACTGCGAGACATTCAATCCAAACTGTTTGGACAGGTCAATTCCATCTTGGTCCATCACTGCTCCACAAGTACTTGCCTGTACCCAGAAACCTTCCATCACCGGATTAAAAATCTGGGTAGTCCGGTACCAAAGCACAGGGAGTTGCTTGCAAGCTACCATGATGATCTCAGGTCAGAGGGACACATATACCCATATCCAATCGTGAGTATCCCTTTGGCAGAAAGGGGCTGCACGGAGTCACATTCAATAAGATATCACATATCCCACTTGCAGATCACATCAGTGTCACCACACTCATTTGGTCAAAAGGACAACCAAACGATATGAACTACAACAACCTGTACTTGATATATTGTCGTCCAGTACAATATATCCTTTGGTTGTGAACAGGATTTAAGGACCACTCGATACATCCTCTCTATATCGAAGTCAGTGTAGTCCTAAGAACTTCATCACATGGAAAGAGTTCATTTCAGGGAAATATAAAATGTGATGAGCTGCCAAAAAATATATTTTATTAATTCAAAGAAAGAGTACAATACTGAGCTCAACCCCCTACAACCCAGGCGATTGGCTTTGGGACACAATTCCCAACAACTCCCACTTGTACTAAAGCCAATCAGAAGAGTATCTAATATCCATTTTCCATTTACAATAGTCGAACTCTTTTATTCCGAGGGCTTTAGTGAAGGGGTCGGCCAGATTTTCTTTTCCATCGATCTTCAGAAGATTGATGTCGCCTCATTCCACGGTCTCTCGTACGAGGTGGTATCGCCGCAGTATGTGCTTGGTGCGGTGATGAGCTTTAGGCTCCTTAGCTTGAGCAATGGCTCCAATGCTGTCACAATACACCGAAACAGGACCTTCTAGGGAAGGTGCCACCCCTAGCTCTCCAAGGAACTTCCGCAACCACACAGCTTCCTTTGCTGCATCTGATGCTGCAATGAATTCTGCTTCGCATACCGAGTCTGCAACAGTTGCTTGCTTGGAACTTTTTCAGCAGATCGCTCCTCCATTCAGGATAAATACAAACCCTGACACACTCTTGCTATCATCTCTATCCGACTGGAAACTGGAGTCAGAGTACCCCACTATTTTCAAGTCAGGTTCTCCATAAATCAGCCATTGATCTTTAGTATTTCTCAAATACTTAAGAATGGACTTAACCACCTTCCAATGCGCCTCACCTGGGTCAGACTGGTATCTACTCACTACTCCTAGTGAGTATGCCATGTCTGGTCTAGTACAAGTCATAGCATAAATGATAGAGCCTACTGCAGAAGCATAAGGTACTCTACTCATGCGCTCTCTTTCCTCAGGAGTTGTCGCACAATCCTTCTTGGAAAGAGTAATTCCAGAACCTATCGGGAGATAGCCTTTCTTGGAATTTTCCATGCTGAACCGTTTTAGCACGGTATCAATGTACATAGACTGGGACAGTCCCAAAAGCTTCTTAGATCTATCTCTATAGATCTTCATACCTAGTATGTAAGAAGCTTCACCCAAGTCCTTCATGGAGAACTGAGATGATAACCAGACTTTTATTCCTTGTAATGCTGCGACATCATTCCCGATTAAGAGAATATCATCAACATACAATACTAGGAATACAATCACAGAACCATTAACCCATTTATAGATGCACGGTTCTTCTCCGTTCCTAAAGAAGCCATACGATTTGATACACCTATCAAACCGTAAGTTCCAACTACGAGATGCTTGCTTGAGTCCATAGATGGACCTCTACAACTTGCATACTTTTGATTCATCTGTAGATGTAAACCCTTCAGGCTATATCATATACACCTCCTCTTCCAGCTCCCCATTAAGGAAAGCGGTTCGGACATCCATCTGCCAGATCTTGTAACCAAAATATGCTGCCAAAGCAAGCATGATCCGAATGGACTTGAGCATTGCCACAGGGGAGAAAGTCTCGTCATAATCGATACCATATCGCTGACGATACCCCTTGGCAACCAGACGGGCTTTATAGATCTCTACCTTCCCATCTGCGCCCCTTTTCCTCTTGAAGATCCATTTACACCCGATGGGTTTTATTCCTTTAGGCGGATCAACCAATATCCAAACATTATTGATTTCCATGGACTCCATTTCGGATCGCATTGCTCCAAGCCATGCCTTGGAGTCTGATCTCTGAATTGCATCCATATAGGTGATCGGATCCTCATTGTTCTCATCGAGCTCAATGGGATCGCCGTCCCGGACCAAGAAACCGTAGTATCTATCCGGCTGACGCGGTATTCTACCGGATCTCCTAATGGGTTCTGGGTGTGATTCAATCACAGCCAGTTCTACGATGTCCTTAGAGTGTGCAGGTTCTTCTATTGGCTGAACTTCATCAAGTTCAATCTTAGAGGCTATAGTTCCTTCTCCAAGGAACTCCTTTTCCAAAAAGATAGCTCTAAGAGCAACGAACACCTTTTGTTCATTCTCCAAGTAGAAAAAATACCCTTTGGTTTCCTTAGGATAACAAATGAATAAACACCGATCAGACCTAAGACCAAGTTTGTCTGAGTCTAAACGTTTTACGTAAGCCGGACAACCCCAGACCCGAAGGTGTGAGATTGAGGGTTTACGTCCATTCCACATCTCATACGGAGTGGAGACAATAGACTTACTTGGAAAATTATTTAATAAATAACAGGCTGTCTGAAGCGCATATCCCCAAAAGGATAGCGGCAGAGTTGCAAAGCCCATCATGGATCGAACCATGTCCAACAAGATTCGATTCCTCCTTTCGGACACACCATTCAACTGTGGTGTTCCTGGAGGAGTCCACTGAGAGAGAATTCCATTCTCCTCAAGATATGTCAAAAATTCACCAGATAAGTATTCACCACCTCGATCATATCGAAGGATTTTAATACTTTTTCCAGTTTGCTTTTCTACTTCATTACGGTATCGTTTGAACATTTCAAACGACTCAGACTTATGTCTCATTAAAATAACATAACCGAACCTTGAAAAGTCATCTGTAAAAGTAATGAAATATTTGTATCTGGCACTAACTGTCATCGGTCCACATACATCAGTATGTTTTAGACTTAGAAGTTCTGTAGCTCGTTCACCTTTTCCAGTAAAAGGTGACTTGGTCATTTTACCAAGTAAACAGGCTTCACAAGTGGGCAGTGATTCAGAATCACTGACCTCGAGGAGTCCATCTCCTCGCATCTTGTTTATCCTATTTTGGTTAATATGACCTAGCCTACAGTGCCAAAGATACAAATCATTGACATTATCTAACCTTGGGCGTTTGCTAGAAGTGTACATTACACTAACAGGCCTTGATAGTATGTATATGCCATTATTTAATCTAACTTTCATTATAACAGAGTTATTCAAAATAACACTGCAAAAATCTCCTTTTATTGATAGTTCAAAATCATAATTGGCCAAAAGGCCTATAGAGATTATGCTCATAATGAAACTAGGACAATAGTGACAGTCGACTAGTTTGACAGTACAAGACTCAAAGACAAGACGCAGGACTCCGACCGCCAGTACTGGAACACGATTTCCATTCCCGATGCTCAGAAACTATTCTCCATCTTCAAATCTTCTGCTAACTTGAAGTCCCTGTAATGTATTGCAAACGTGAATTGGACTACCAGTATCCAATACCCAGTTAGCAGTATCAACAATAGAGTAATTACAAGGTTTTATCATATAAATACCTTGTTCAACAGACTTCTGCTTTCTCGGCCTGTTCGGATCAAGGGACGCAATATAAAGAGGACAGTTCCTCTTCCAGTGTCCCTTCTTGTTGCAGTAGAAACACTCTACAGAAGACTGATCAGCCTTATACTTCCTGGTCTGACTAGGGCCAGGAGCATTCTACACCTTCTTTCCCTTTTTTTTTGTTTTCTTCTTCCCTTTCTTAAAGGGACGACGACCTCTACTACCTCCTACTAAATTCACCACCCCCTTATTCAGTTGGTGGTCTTTCTCGAAAGTGTGCAGCAACCCCAAAAGACCATGGTAGTTGACTGCAGGCTTGTTCATTCTATAATGATCGAGAAAATCAAGATAGGAGGAGGGAAGAGAATTCAGGATCGCATCCTTGCCGAGCTGCTCGTGCAAGGGGCATCCAAGTTTGCCCAACTTTTCAATCAGCTCGATCATGTACAATACATGATCAGTGACTGAACCGCCATTCGGCATCTTGGAATTATAGATGGCACAAGACACTTTGTACCATTCTACATCATCCGGGGTGCCGAAGGATTCCTTCAACTTTTGAAGGATTTCATCAGGTTGGGCCTCCTCGAATTTGCGACTGAACTCGTCGTTCATCGCCGCTAACATAATGCATCGGACAGTAGTCCGATCAGAGGCCCACTTCAGATAAGCGTCTCTGACCGCACTCCGTGCATTAGCGGGAGGGATTTCAGGTGCCGGATCCGTTATCACATAGAGGATCCATTCTTGCTCCAGAACGATTCTCAATCTTCGATACCAACTATCGAAGTTGTGACCCTTTAACTTCTTGTTGTCGAGAAGTGACCGGAGCGATAAATTGGAAGACATCTGAAAAGAAAATAAGACCTATGATGCGGCACGCATATGATTAATGTTTTTAATATGGTGTTTGTAGAGCAATGAAACCTAATTATACTTAGCATTGTACTCATCTTAATAAGATTTAAGGATTATATGAAAAGGGACTATTACATGATTAGACACAACTCTAAAACTAAGAAGGAAGAAGATCTAGACAATAGGGGCTAATGATTGAGGACTTACCTTGATGAGTTTTCCAACCTTCCTATGATTCAAAACTTGAAACTACTGATTATCTGGACTGGAGAACTTGGATAACAGTGATCAGAACCCTGGACTTGGGCTTCAGCTTGTTGGTTCATTGTCAAGGGGAACCCTGTTCACAACTCAAGGACTTCGAAGGACCCTGCAATGAAGATCAAAGTTAAGGTTGAAGGATGCAAACATAAAGAAGGGATGGGAGAACTTGTGAACAAAGAAAAGATAGTTGAGAAGATCTGGCCGACTCCAATGCCTTTGCCTTGAGCTTGGATGATGAATTGCTAGGGAAGAGAGTGGCTTTGGGCGTGGAAGAAGAAGATAGGAAAAATTTCAAACATAAAACTCAAGATAACTTCACTTCAAACTTCATTCATTTCCAAAATCAATCCCTTTTACAATGGGCGTCCAAGGCTTTTAATAGCCTCACAAAGCTAGCTTTTGAAATTTAAAAACTCCCCAAATCGAGGAGGATTACAAGGGGGGGTTGGAGGATTTGGTGGAGAGTTTGGAGGGATGTGGGGGGGGTTGGAGGATTTGGTGGAGGACTTGGAGGGATGTGGCCAACCTCCTTGAATTTGAATCTCCCTTGTTGGCGCCCAAAGGGTGATGAGGTGGCTGGTGAAGTGGCACCTGATGACGTGGCATGGTGAGGTGGTCTTCTACTTGGATAAGAATGACATGTGGCGCCCAGTGGTCCTAGTTGATGGTCCTTTTCTCTTGCTTTGTTGATGTGTCTTCTCTTCTTCATATGGTCAAATTCTGGGGTCTAGAATTTGAGTCTTGTTGCTGGCTTTCATGGCTTTAAGACTTGATTAGACTTAACTCAACTGAAGACTTAACTCAACTGAACTGACTTGACTGACCTAGACTTTAAAACTTGAAATGGACTTACAGGAAATAAAATTTTAAAAGTAATTACAGGACTCAATAAACACTCTTGATTTGAAACTCAAAATTAATTACAGGACTCTTGAAAAGGAAATGACTCTTGAAAATAAAATATTTTTGAACTAAAGGATACAAGGTAACCTAATTATCTTCGATCCAAATTGGGATAAGGCTAACCTTGTTGGAGTGAAGTTTCTTTCGGCTTCTGGTGTCCACACCAATTCTCCTGGGGTGGGCAGAACTCGACCCAGTCGAGTATGGTTCAGTTTTGCCCTGGTAATGCTCGAACAAGTCTGGGTTAAGTCTTTGCAGGTCCTCTCGAGTAATCCAAGAGTTGTCGGACTCAGGTCAACCTTGCCATTGAACCAGGTATCGCTGATAGTCCTTATTCCTGGTAGTAATGATCTTGTCATCCAGGATTCTCTCAATCCTCTCTCTCTGCTCAGGTAAGGTTGGTGGTGGACACTCGGAAATATGTTCACTCTCAATGAAAGTTTCTGGCTCAAAAGGCTCACTAGGTATTAGTAGTGGTTCTTTGTATTCTACTAGGTCTGAAACATTGAAGGTTGTACTAATACCCATATCAGGTGGAAGTTCCAAAACATATGCATTAGGCCCTATTTTCTTTAAGATCTTAAAAGGTCCCGCTCCGCGGGCATGCAGCTTCTTTATGGTTCCAGGGGGAAACCGTTTAGGGTTGAGCCTAATCATCGCATAATCCCCTTCACAGAATTCTTTAGCCCTCTTATGTGAGTCAGCTAAGTGTTTATAAGTTTCATTGCTCAGGTTGATCTTATTACTGATTTCTTTATGCAGATTTGTGACATGCTATGCAAAAGACTCAGCAGACTCAGAAACTTACACAAGTACTTATGAAATGCAGACTGAACTAGGCATCTTTATTGAGAGGAATTTTATTGGACTCTCTAGGGCCTAAACCTAACAGATTAATGACTCTCTAGGTTTGACCCTGGTCTGGTATGCACATGAGAATTTACCATGGGTTCCTAGCAAATGCCATAAGGTTTTCCAAAAGTAGGTAGCAAAAGGAATAGGCTTTAAAAGCTCATGCATCCTAGTAATCTCATCAAAATGAAACTTAATGGCTCTAAAATTATGATAAAACTCAGGGAAAGGCAGGAAATAGGAATCCGAGACTTGGGATAATTTAGGGGAATCTTGAAATAGACCTTGGTTACTCATGATGACCTTAAGATTAGAATTTTGATCTACAGGCGGGATGCTTCTAGGTAGTTGAAGGTCATCAGGAAAGTATTCTAGAATAATGATTGGGTTCTTCTCAGGTACCTGAAGGAGTTCTTGTGTCGAAGCTAAAGTATTGGGTTCTTCCTGAGGGCATTGTCTTACGGGAACCAAGTCATCACTAAATTTTGGTTGTTTTGATGTTTTAGGATTAGGCTCAATAATCTTTTCTTTACCAAAGGTTTCCTCAGGTAAGGTACTAAAGTTGTTCTCTTCACAGTCTTCCCCTTCATTTTCATCTATTAAACTTATGTCAGTCTCATACATATATTTACTAGGTTCAAATTTGCCTTCTTCCTTCCCTAGCCCTTCAGTTTGAGGATACCCTAAGTCTTGAGTATTCATGAACTCAACTTGTACTTCAGGGTTCTTACTCCTATCATTCATATGAGCTAATGGGATAGTAGGAGTTGGTTGGTCTAAGGAAAATTGTTTAGCCAGCATTTGGTTCAATTGGGCCATTAGATCATTTAGGCCTCTCAGCGTGGTTTCAAGATTCGGGTCCATGGCTACACTGGACTGGGTCTGGACTGGTGAATATGAGGCTCCTGATCTAGTTTTCATGCATGCAAGTGGACTCAAGTTCGAGCTAAGGTTTCCTAGACCTAGAGCACAAATTAGAAGTCTAATTAAGTGAACCAACTAGCTAGTAGTACTTATAGGACTTAGCCAGGTAGGTGGAGGGGAGTGTAGGTCCCTGATTGCCAATCTTAGACACCAATCTGAGATTGGCCAGGTAGGCGGACCAAATCACAAGCCCTGATACACCAATCCTAGACACCAAGCCAGTAAGCACACACCAATTAGCTGACACAGTTAACTTGACCCTAACCTGAACCCAACTTGTTGGTGTCCCTAACCCACTAGGGCAATTAACGTTCTACTCAATTTTAATTAACGGGCTGGGATCGATATGCTGGTTGGTGATTTTTGGGCTAGGGACAGGTGATGAAACCCTGACCCTATGTCAAATTGATGCCCTTAATTTGATTTCTCATGAGATGAATGAAATGCAAAGGTGCTGCAGAAGTGTGTTGCAATTTGAAAGTGGTGTGGAAAACGTGATGAAAAAAATATCCAAAAATTCTGAAAAATTCACAAAGGATTTCTAACTTATATGTTTCAATGTAGATGAAAAGAATTTTAAAACTAAAATCTATACTAATCTAAGCAGATCCTACAAATGAAGATAAATAAAAAGGACAGAACATAACCCTAATGACAGTGTCAAACTACAGAAATTTTTTTTTTTTTATAATTTTTTTCTGATGATGAAATTTAATATGGTGATAACTGACTTAAAACGGAACAAGAAAAAAAATATTTCAATAAAAGATCAGTGACTTGCCTTTGGAGCTGCAGACGGATTACAGTAAACAGATGCAAATTTTCAGAAAACAGAACCTAATCAAACAAGTGCAATGGCTTACCCAAAACTTCAATCTAAAAACTCACGTCCGGCCAGGGGCTCATTATTCCCATGGGTCGTGACAGTGTACTGGAGTACACCCGCTCAGGAGGCGTGAATTTTAGATCTTGCTTGGATTTAAAGAAAACTATTCTACCCTAATGCAACCATGCTCCGATACCAAAGTTGATGCGGCAAGCATATGATTAATGTTTTTAATATGGTGTTTGTAGAGCAATGAAACCTAATTATACTTAGCATTGTACTCATCTTAATAAGATTTAAGGATTATATGAAAAGGGACTATTACATGATTAGACACAACTCTAAAACTAAGAAGGAAGAAGATCTAGACAATAGGGGCTAATGATTGAGGACTTACCTTGATGAGTTTTCCAACCTTCCTATGATTCAAAACTTGAAACTACTGATTATCTGGACTGGAGAACTTGGATAACAGTGATCAGAACCCTGGACTTGGGCTTCAGCTTGTTGGTTCATTGTCAAGGGGAACCCTGTTCACAACTCAAGGACTTCGAAGGACCCTGCAATGAAGATCAAAGTTAAGGTTGAAGGATGCAAACATAAAGAAGGGATGGGAGAACTTGTGAACAAAGAAAAGATAGTTGAGAAGATCTGGCCGACTCCAATGCCTTTGCCTTGAGCTTGGATGATGAATTGCTAGGGAAGAGAGTGGCTTTGGGCGTGGAAGAAGAAGATAGGAAAAATTTCAAACATAAAACTCAAGATAACTTCACTTCAAACTTCATTCATTTCCAAAATCAATCCCTTTTACAATGGGCGTCCAAGGCTTTTAATAGCCTCACAAAGCTAGCTTTTGAAATTTAAAAACTCCCCAAATCGAGGAGGATTACAAGGGGGGTTGGAGGATTTGGTGGAGAGTTTGGAGGGATGTGGGGGGGGTTGGAGGATTTGGTGGAGGACTTGGAGGGATGTGGCCAACCTCCTTGAATTTGAATCTCCCTTGTTGGCGCCCAAAGGGTGATGAGGTGGCTGGTGAAGTGGCACCTGATGACGTGGCATGGTGAGGTGGTCTTCTACTTGGATAAGAATGACATGTGGCGCCCAGTGGTCCTAGTTGATGGTCCTTTTCTCTTGCTTTGTTGATGTGTCTTCTCTTCTTCATATGGTCAAATTCTGGGGTCTAGAATTTGAGTCTTGTTGCTGGCTTTCATGGCTTTAAGACTTGATTAGACTTAACTCAACTGAAGACTTAACTCAACTGAACTGACTTGACTGACCTAGACTTTAAAACTTGAAATGGACTTACAGGAAATAAAATTTTAAAAGTAATTACAGGACTCAATAAACACTCTTGATTTGAAACTCAAAATTAATTACAGGACTCTTGAAAAGGAAATGACTCTTGAAAATAAAATATTTTTGAACTAAAGGATACAAGGTAACCTAATTATCTTCGATCCAAATTGGGATAAGGCTAACCTTGTTGGAGTAAAGTTTCTTTCGGCTTCTGGTGTCCACACCAACCTAATTAGTGTATGAATTAATAAATTAACCAAAAGACTTTGACTTTAGTCTAAAGGTTTCTTCCACTAATTTTTCAGATTGGTAGCCTCTAACTCCAATCCGTGAAAACACTTTTTCAAATGGGTACTGAAATCCAATAGGCCACGCATGAGCCCGACTTTGGCCAGCTCACCCATACGAGCCTAAAGGTAGGTTCGTAAACCAATTGTTTCCCTAAACAATTTTCAGTATTTCATTTTGCCCCAGAGAACACCCCAATTGGCCTTGGGGCCTCCTATTGCGGGTCTCTGGTTAGGTCCAACCATTAAAATGACAAATCCAATGCTTCCAGCTAACTAAAGACCAAGCCCGACTTTGGCCGGCCCACCTGGTCCCGTTAAGGAGGTTGCGCAGAACCATCATCGATCAGATAGAAATTCCAGTCGCCGGATGTACACCCGTTCTTTGGAACTGCCGATGCACACCAAGCTAGTGGACACATTTCTATCCAACTTAATGGGAGGCTAAGACACTGTCAACTCCTTGACTTAATCTTTTTAAGGACCTAATAATTTTAGAGGATTTTTAATTGTGACAGAAGAAAAGACAAGGACATGGATCATCCTCCCACTGAATCAATCAGATTTCAGGAGGGTTGAAATAAATCAACAAACGATCCATGGGCACCTATAGATCAGTCAGATCGATCAACCTGGGTGACATGGGTTAACTCGAGTCATTGAGCTTTTCCAATCAGTTCTGGTCGACTCGACTAGCCAGGTAGGTGAGATCATGGGTGAGTATCCACCATTAACCATCTTTCCTAGACACCAACCAAGTTGGCCAGGAAAGAGGTAGCCTCATACAACCATGATTACAATGCCAAACCTACCTCGACACCAGTCGGTTTACCAGACTCGATCAGACTAGCCTAAAGACTCGGGCATCCACTGAGCCACTAATTGGATCCATTTTAGATGAACGGATCAACTAATCTAACTATTAGATAGTTTTAAAGAAGGGCCTTAAACAACTTTTGTTTAATCTTCTTGCAATCCGGTTCAACTAAACTTAGGTCTAACCCAGTTATGGACCCAACTAGTCAGCTAACCCAATTAACCCAAAATGGCTTATGCAAATTTGATTAGATTTCATAAACCTAAAAAAAAAAAAAAAATTTAATAAGCCAAACTCTTAATTAAAATAATTTTTAATTAAGTCTCTATGTAAAACAATTTTACATAACTAAAAAATCATGCATCAAGATATTTTACAAATAATTTATATTCATATAAAACATGCCTAAAACATGTATCACCAAATTAAAATAATTTTTAATTTTAATATTCTTTAAGGATCCTTCTGAAGAGGCCAACACAGACGATCCGCATCGTGTCAAAGACACACGGTCATGGTGAAGGTCTCAACTAGGTTCCAAAAATAAATCAGGATACATTTTTTTAGATTAAACTAATTTTAATCTATTAAACATGCATACTGGATTATATTACACATGCAACCTTGCTCTGATACCACTGAAAGAAAATGATGCAGGTGGTTTGACATGATCCTACACTAGGCATGCAAACAGCTGCGGGAGCAGAATGGATTTTAAAAATATTTTTAAAAATCCGTGCAGCGAAAATCTGCTCTGCCCAGAAACTAATCTAATTCTAGTTGCAAATAGGCATGTATGATGATATAAAAATATTTGCAAAATATTTGAATTAAAAATTCTATTCATGCATGATTAAAAAATAATTTTTTCATACCCTATTCCAGCTGGAATAACTCTGGGATAAAGCTGGAATAGGCTGGAATAGCTGGAATAAAACTATATCAGCCTTCTTCTTCCTTGGGCTGAAAACAAACTCTGTTTTTGGCTTGAAAAACGGTGTCGGAACACTACCTTCCGGACCTCCGTTTGCTCCCAAATTTCAGCAGCGGCAACTTGGACAAGAGGTCTTCGATCTCCAATCGAAAGATGCAAGAAAATGTTAGCCAAAAAAATGTAAAAATCTACCAAAGTCTGCTGCCAGATTTTCTGCAGCAAAATTGGGCAGCAGGCTTTTGCCTTTGTTTTGGAGCAACTGGAGCGATCCCGGCTCGCATGGTTTGCTCCCAGGAGTAGAAGTATACTCCCTCTAGAGGGGAGACTCACCGGGGGCTCTCCGATCCCTCTCCACACGCGGTGCTAGCCACTGGAAGATGATACACGGTCATGGTGGACTGCAGCAATACTCCTTTGCTACAGTGCTGGTTTGAGCATAATATAGAAGGAATTAGCCCTTGTTCCTCTCTCTCACACACCCCAAAACCCAGCTTCAAGTGCATTCTAAATGGGAGAATGGATCAAGCCTCAAAGCCTCTCAAACGGAAGAACACTTGGGGTGTTCTTTCTCTTCTTATGGTGAAAGAACCAGGAAAACAACCATTATGAAAATAGGGCACTTGCTGGGTTTAAATAGGCTGCAGGGAGAGGAAAGGGCAGGGAGTTCGGGAGATTAAGCAATAGCAACTGGCAAAATCCCATTTAACCAGCCATAAACAAGGTTAAATTCATCCGGTGGAGGAGAGGAAGAGACGACGCCCAGCGGGTTCTCTTCGGTCATTTGGCCTTTCTTTGGATGCTTGGGAGTTCAGCCAGTGTTTTACCGTGTAAAACGGCTGGGAGAAAAAATTGATCACCGATTCAAAACTGGTTCAATCCCATTGGTTCAATTAACCATTTGGTTCAATCCAATTGAATTGGTTCAAGCCCAAAAAATTGGTTCAATTTGTTCACAACCAATTGGAGGCCAAAACGAACTCTGAATCAGTTCAAAACTGATTCAGAAAAATCCTGGCGCAGTCCTGGTCAGCCCGGAATAATTTCTGGTTGACACAAACAAGGGAAAGATGGGGAAAAGAGTGCTAAAAAATACAGTGACCATAAAACTGAGATGATTCCTAATCGTAATCGGTATCCGGATCAGAGAGTAATCCTCTATGGTGAGTGACCTCATAGGTTCGAACCTAAACGGTAGCACTAGAACAATTCTAGTACCAGCACAGGAAACCATCTAGCAATGGGTCCCGGCATCCGGATAGGTCAAAGATGCGGGAGCAAACTATCGAACCTCTGGCATATGGTTACCGTATAATTTATCCCTTTGACCTCTAATGCTCAGGACGACTGAGATTGGGCTGCCAACCCAGACAGAGTCAGTCCACTACATGTCTCAACCTCGCATGCCCAGTGACTCTTCACTAGGACTACCCCAGCCGAGGATTTGCTAAATTGAGATACTGCGAGACATTCAATCCAAACTTGAAAAATCAAAGGGATTCAAATAATAAAGCTGAAATTGGATACAATTCATTGAATACAAACAAGATTTCATTTTCGAAATCTTATGTATCAAAGTTTTCAACTCCAAAACCTTTTGCATCAAAGTTTTCAACTTTTACATCTTTTCAAAAGGCAAAAGTTGTTTGTTATTCTTGTAATGGGATTGAACATAAATCTTTTGAATGCAATCTGAAAAAGAATAGTAAAACTAAAGTAAAAAAGATTTGGGTTCCTAAAGGAACTACTCCTACTAACCTTTAAGGTTCCAAGAAAGCTTGGTTTCCTAAAAATATTACTTGATTATTTTGCAGGAATGTCTTGTAGCCCATAATTCAAAGAAAAGATGGTATCTAGATATTGGCTGTTCAAGACATATGGCAGGTGACAAAGATCAATTCATCACTTCGGAAATGAAAGAAGGTGGATTAGTAACATTTGGTGATAATGGTAAGAGAAATATCATTGGCATTGGTAAGATTAAAATCATCCCTACCATTTCTATTGAAAATGTATTGCTAGTAGACAAATTGAAGCATAATTTATTGAGCATAAGTTATATGTGATAAAGGCTTCAAAGTTATATTTGAATCTTTAATGTATATAGTAACTAGCTCCCTTGATTCTAGCACTAAATTTGTTGGTCATAGATTTGGAAATATCTATATTATTGACCTGAATGATCTAAAAATGTCAAGTAGTACAATTCTAGTGGCAATGAATGCTAAAATCAAGGAATCTAGCTTACTTTGGCATAAAAGATTGGGTCATGCTAGCATGCATACTTTAGCCAAATTAATTTTCAAAGATCTAGTTAAAGGTTTACCTAAATTTAAAGTTGATTTTGATCATGTTTGTGATGCATGTCAGTTTGGTAAACAAACTAGGAGGAGTTTTAAATCGAAAAACATTATTTCAACATCAAGACCCTTAGAGTTGCTACACATAGACTTATTTGGACCAACTAGGATCACAAGCCTAGAAAGTATGAAATATGGACTTGTGATAGTAGATGACATTTCACATTTCACATGGGTTTTGTTTCTCGCACATAAAGATGAAACTTTCAAAGTATTTTAAAAATTTTACATGAAAGTTTCAAATTAGAAAAATCTTTCAATTATTTCAAGTAGAAGTGCTCATAGCACTAAATTTAAAAACCAATATTTTGAAGAATTATGCACTAAAAATGGCATTGATCATAACTTCTCAGCTCCTAGAACACTACAACAAAATGGTATTGTGGAGAGAAAAAATAAAATATTAAAAAAGATGGCCCGAACTATGTTATGTGAAGGTAATCTTTCAAGATATTTTTGGACAGAAGCTGTGAACACTGCATGTTATATATTGAACCGTGTTTTGATTAGACCTATTCTAATGAAAACCCTCTATGATCTTTGGAATGATAGAAAACTAAGTATTCATTATTTTCATGTTTTTGGTTGTAAATGCTTTGTAATGAATAATGGTAAGGATAACCTTGAAAATTTTGATGCTAAATCTGATGAAGGAATATTTCTTGGTTATTCAACTTCTAGCAAAGCATATAGAGTTTTCAACAAAAGAACATTGACTGTAGAAGAGTCCATTCATGTAATATTTGATGAAACTAACCCCTCACCTTCCAGAAAAGAAGAGTGCATTAATAATAATGCAGGTATATTTGATAAAGCAATGAAGGACATGAGCTTAAAGGACAAACAAGTAGAAGAAGGAGATGAAATGGTAAGCAAAGAGCATGATGATTTACCTAAGGAATGGAGGTATGTATATCACCACCTTAAAGATTTAATTATAGGTGATCCCTCATAAGAATTTAGAACTAGATTCTCACTTAGAGATGCACATGATTATCCTGCATTTGTCTCACAAATAGAACCTAATTGCATATAAGAAGCAAAAAATGATCCAAATTAAATGATGGCCATGCATGAAGAACTTAATCAATTCAAAAGAAATAATATATAGACCTTAGTAAATAGACCATCGGAACATCCTGTTATAGGTACTAAATGAGTATATAGGAATAAATTAGATGAAAAAATGCAATGTAATTATAAATAAAGCTAGATTAGTTGTCAAAGGATATAATCAAGAAGAAGAAATAAATTTTGATGAAACTTATGCACTTGTAACAAGACTAGAAGCTATTAGACTATTACTTGCATTTGCTTGCTACATGAATTTTAAATTATTTCAAATGGATGTAAAAAGTATATTTTTAAATGGTTATATTTCTGAAGAAGTTTTTGTAGAACAACCCCCCAGATTTGAAAACCATGTTTTTTTTAATCATATTTTCAAACTTAATAAAGCATTATATGATTTAAAATAAGCACCTAGAGCATGGTTTGATAGCTTGAGTAAATTCTTACTTGAAAGCAATTTTACTAGAGGTAGTGTAGACAGAACTTTATTTATTAAAAGAAAAGAAGATGATATGTTAGTTGTACAAATTTATATAGATGATATAATTTTTGGTGCAACTAATAAAGATTTGTATAGAGAATTTGCTGAGCTTATGCAGGGCGAATTTGAAATGAGCTTAATGGATAAGTTAACCTACTTTCTTGGACTTCAAATTAAGTAAACAAAAGAAGGAATACTTATCAACCGAGCTAAGTATATCAAGGAGATTCTCAAGAAGTTTGGTATAGAGTCAGTCAAAGAAATTAGCACATCCATGAGCCCTACCTGCAGACTTGACAAGGATGAAGATGGAAACAACGTTGATCAAAATCTTTATTGAGGTATGATTGGATCATTATTGTATTTAACTGCTAGTAGACTTCATATCTTATTCAGTGTTTGTATATGTGCTAGATTTTAATCTAATCTAAAAGAATCACATATACTTGCTCTTAAAAAAAATATAAGATATCTAAAAGGAACAAGTAATCTTGGTTTATGATATTCTAAACAATCATTCTTAAATTTAAGTGGTTATTCTGATGCTGATTATGGTAGATGTAGAATTGATAGAAAAAGTACTAGTGGTACATGTCAATTTTTAGTATTGAACTTAATCTCTTGGCATAGTAGAAAGCAAAACTCTGTAGTATTATCTATTACTGAGGCAGAGTATGTGGCTGTAGGGAGTTGTTGCGTTCAAGTATTATGAATTAAGCAACAAGTAGAAGATTTTGATGTTATTCAAACTAAAATTTCTATCAAATGTGATAACACAAGTGCTATTAATTTAACAAAAAATTCAATTCAACACTCTAGAACTAAACACATAGAAATTAGACATCACTTCATTAGGGATCATGTTCAAAATGATGATATTGAACTTGAATTTGTTCCTACTGAAAAATAATTAGCTGAAATCTTCACTAAGCAACTTAATGAGGATAGTTTCAGATAATTAGAGGAGAATTAGGCCTGTGTGACCCTTTTTAGATTTTTGACCTAATTTCTTCAAAATTAAGGAAAAACTATCTAAAAAACCTCCATCATCAATCTAAGGTACATAACCACCTTATCTAGTATATTTCAAGGAATAGGAACCTTTTTGCTGAACTTTTGAATCCTTTTGCTTGATCTTTGCTCGAGCCAACTCGAGCAGAGAAGTGTTTGAGTCGAGCCGACTTGACTGTTGGACACATGCTTTTTTAAAACCCGTAGGACCAAAAACCTAAGTCTCATTTTTCCTGTTGAACCCTAGCTAAAGAATAAAAAATTTCTTTCCAAGCCTTAGGGACCACACCTTCTCCCATATTTCCTTCGATCCGTAATCTATGGCTCCGAAGAAGGCTCTAGCTCAATGAGGAAAATGGAAGGCTTCGAGCTCTAGCATAGTGGAACGAAGAGCCAAGGCTTGCCTTGAGGAGCTAACTCAGAGAGATTTAACCATTTCCTCAGCTAGACAAGTGATTTTAATGAAAAATCGCCTCGTCACCTCCGGAAGAAAGGTAATCTTCGAATTTCTTGAGCAAGAAAATTTTTGGATTGGGGATTAGATCTCATTTCAAGGGTGGCAGTTCTTCGGATCTTTAGATTTACCCACATATCCCACTCTAGTAAGATCTTTCTTTGAAAACCTAACCTTGGGAGCAGACCAAATTACTTCAACTATTAAAGGTGTAAATATCATTATGGATGAACAAGTTTTGAGAAGAGTGCTACATCTTCCCACTGGAGGAAAGTGCTATCTAACCTTGAAGAACAAGCAGGCTGCCTTGAGAGCTATTTTAGAGAGGAGAAATGTAAGTGGAAATGTAAATCTACAAGCAAACCAACTCTCTTTGGAAATGAGGCTGTTGCATAATTTTATCAGCAGGATATACTTGCCCAGGATTGGTAAATTCGATTGGGTAAGTGAGAGGGGCATGGTTTTTATGAGCTATCTGATTGAGGGGGAGCAGATCAACCTACCATTTATTATGTTGACACAAATGAAGGATGCTACCAGGAAAGCCAGAGCATGCCTACCATATGGCATGGCTTTTACCCTGATATTCAAAGATTTTGGAGTGGATTTGACAGATGAGGATGCTAGACCTTTGTTACACACTGATAGGTACTCTGATAAGTCTCTTCACCAAATGGGATATCATATGATTGAAGGACAATGGGTGAAGAAAACTTCTGGACAACGGATAACTAGTTCCAAAATCCTATTTTTGAATCCTTTATGCCTTTCAACAGCTAGTTCTCATCTCCCAAGGCACTCTACTGGCTATATTCTATTGGGAATAGTTAAGGAAGCTATAAATGAAGGATTAAAGTCAAGAAAAAGAGATTTGATGAAAAGAAGAAAGGGAGAGCATTGAATATTCCAAGAGCATTCAAGCAAGAACTCAAGTCTTCAATAACTTCCAATCATTTTCTTGAGTCACCTTTGAAGTATTAAGAGAAGCCTTGAAGAGCATTGAAGAAGCATTGAAGAAGGCTTCAATTAGAGCTTCAATTGCAACCATCCAACGACCTTGGATTTGTTATTGTGTTGCTTCATTTTTAAACTCTGTTTTTGAGTTGTTCCAAGTACAGTAGGGGCTATAGCTTGTGAATTATTTTAGGTTTTTTTGGTGAGCCTTGAAAACTAAAGTTGGGTTGTTTATGAGCGTAAAAAAACAAACATTGTATTGGGTTTTGGTTTGTGAGCCCGGTGTAAAACAAACCGGCTATATACATTGATGAATATAGTGGAAATCCCAAGTGTGAACCTTGCATAGTGGATGTAGGAGCGGAGGGTTGCTCCGAACCACTATAAATCTATGGTGTTTGAGTGTGCTTGACTCTTTACTCTACTATTTTGTTTAATTGCTTCCGCATTGTATTGCACACCACTAACACTTATACAATTCAGTGTTTAAATTGCACATACTTGCTCAAATTTTTTAAAAACATCCAATTCACCCCTTCTCTTGGGCTTGCCAACTAGGCAACAACATCACTATAACCCTCAAGTACTTCTAGATAACCTGAGTATACTAGAGCGTAATCTAATGTTCCCTTAAGATATCTAAAGATTCTTTCTAGAGCTTTTCAATTTCTTCACTAGGATAATTAGTATACTTAGTCTGCCTACTGCATAAGCTATATCTGGATAAGTTCTATTTGAAACATATAACTGGGATCCTATTTTCTAGAAATATTTTAATTATTTAACAAGTTTTTTTAAAATTTTTAATAAGATGGGAACTATGATAAAAAGGTGTGGATAAAGGTTTTAGATCAAAATATCCAAATTTTTAAAGCATTTTCTCTAAATGTGTTAGGCTTACTATTATCCCACTATCTACTTTTTTAAGCTTCAGTCCTAAAATTAAATTAGTTTTTTTGAAGTCTTTCATATCAAAATTATTTGATAGATAGCTTTTAATTTTTGAATTACTTTTATTAATATTCCAAATAATAAAATATTATCTACACACAGATATAAATATTATAAAGTTTGTATTCTATCTTTTATAATATATATTTTTATATTCATTTATTTTAAAGTTATTTTTTAAGATCATTTTATCAAACTTAATATGCCATTATCTAGGAGCTTGTTTTAAACTATAAATTGATTAATTAGTCTACATATCTTATGTTCTTATCTTTTTACTTCAAATTCTTGAAATTAGTTTGTATAGATTTCTTCTTCTGATTTTTTATTTAAAAATATAATTTTTACATCTATTTGATGGATTATTAATTTATGAATTAAGGCTAAAATAATTAAAATTCTTAGGATTGTATCTTAGCTAGAGGAGTGTCAAAATAATCTCTCTTTTTTTTGACTAAATCTTTTTACTACTAACCTAACTTTATATCTTTCTATTATTCTATTTGGTCTTAATTTATTTTTAAAAATTTATTTTATTTTTATAGATTTATTTCCTGAAGGTAAATCAATTAAAATCTATATGTTATTTTTTATGATTAATTAAACTTTATTATTTGTGACTTCTTTCTAATATGATGATTTTGATGATGATATCATCTCATCATATATAGAAACATCACTCTTTACTAAACATATAAAGAAGTCTTCTCTAAAATCTTTTTTAACTATTTTTTTTTATGCTTTCTTAATTCAGGTTTAACTTCAAGTTCAAGTTGAGATTTTACTGATTCAAACTCTAAAAGTTTAAAACTTACCTTACTAGGAATTATATCTTTATAAGGAAATATATCCTCAAAAAAAGAGACATCTCTAGCTTCTAAGATTGTATTAACTGCTATATTACTAATATCTGATTTTATTATTAAAAATCATATGCATTGCTATTTTTAACATAGCCTATAAATATAACATCACAATCTTAGATTCTAGTTTTCTCTTTTTGAATTCAGGGATATTAACCTTAGCTAGACACCCCCATACTTTGAGAAAATCCAGGTTAGGAGCTTTGCCTTTTTAAAGTTTATAAGGATTTTTGCTACTATCCTTAACAGGTATCCTATTTAGGATGAAGCAAGAAGATAGAAAAGCTTCTCCCACAAGTTCTCAAGTAAGCCAGAATTGAAAAGCATAGCATTTATCATATTCAAGAAGGTACAATTTTTATGCTCAGCTATACCATTAGATTGTGGAGAGTAAGTAGTAGTTACTTAATGAATTATACTATGTTCTTGACAAAATTGACGGAATTCATTCGAGGCATGCTCTCCTTCTTTATCGAACCTAAGAATCATAATTTTTCTTCTTATTGATTTTCTACTTTACTTTTATAAATTTTAAACTTATTGAAGCTTTCATCTTTAGATTTACTTAAGTAACAATAGTAGTATCTAGAAAAGTCATCTATAAGGGTTATTATATATCTTTTGCAACTACAGATTATGTCTTGGTGGAGTTACATATATTACTTTATATCAACTCTAAGATTAAAGAGTTTCTTTTAACTGATTTGAATAGTTTTCTTGGTTATTTAGTTCAGCACATATTTTATACTTAGATATATCTAAGTTTGATTTGGAAATTAGTTTTAATTCTAACATATGTTTAACTTTTTCTAAGTGTACATGACTCAACCTATCATGCCACAGTGGATTCGTTCATAAAATAAACTTGATTATTAACTTTATTAATAAAAATATTTATTATATTTAATTTGAATAATCCTTTATTAATATATCTTTTTTTATGAAGGCATTATTCTTAGTTATTATAATCAAGGATAAGTTTAGATCCCTTTTGAACCAGCTGAGGCCCACTAACAAAATTTTTTCTAATGTTTGGAATATATAGCACATCCATCAGGATATCATCTTTAAGTTGACTCAACCTTATCCCATGATCCTGGCTGCTATGTTGTTTCCTAAGATCATACCTCATCTACTTTAGTCCTAAAAGGTAATGAACCAGGAGTGGTCAAAATAAATATAAACATTGGCTCCTAAATCCAATCACCAATTAAGGTTGGAAGAAATAATATTAACTTCAGGGTTAAAGCTTACTGACCTAAAAGTGGAGTCTTCTGGACCTTCAGCTATGTGAGCTTGAGATCCATAGAAAGTAGAAGGCTTGTAAAAAGGCTCTTTCTAGTAAAAATAATCTATTGCAAGATGATTTGTCCTCTTGCAAACAAAATAAAACCTTTTACTTTGATCTTGGACTGGCTTGTTGGATCTAGAGTTATTGGCTTTAAAGGATTTACCTTTAGGTTTGAACTTATTTGGATTTGGACAGTTAGGTTGGTTTGATTAGTATTGTTAGTTTGGTTGAAATCTAGATTTTGGTTTGGTATTCTTATTGGTATGGTATTATTGGATTAAGTTAGCTTGGGTACCTAAAATTTTGGTTTGTTGGGTTTTGGACCTATATTGGTCTCCTATCCTAATTGAGTTCAGAAGTTGGGCTAGGATTAGCTTTCTTTGCTTTTGGAGTTGACCTTTGATAAAGTTATTCTAGGAAGGAGGTATCTTATCTAGAAGGGACCTTGAATCTTTCTGAGAATTTATCTTCATTAGCTTAAAATTTCTTATTGGTAGAAAATATGATCGGACCAAGCACATGGGACCCACAGTGGTACGAGTCCTTTATTGACCGAGCAAACACATTTTGGTCGAGAACACTAGCCAGGATAGGCATGAATGGACATGATGCTCTTTGATTAGCCAAAGCATCAATGAGCCCTATCGACCATCCCTAAGGTGCTCGGCCAGAAGCCCTTGTGCGGATGATGGCAAAGGCCAATTCCTATACTCTAAAACATTAGCTAGCCCTATCAACCATCCCTAAGGTGCTTGGCTAGAAGCCCTAAAGCGAATGATGGTAGAGGCTAACTCTTATGTCCCAAGGCATCAGTGAGCCCTTTCGACTACCCCTAAGATACTTGGCCAAAATTCCTTGAACAGATGATGACAGAGGTCAACTCCTATGCCTCAAGGCATCAGCGAGCCCTACTAGCCACTCTTAAGGTGCTCGGCCAGAAGCCCTCAAGCAAATGATGATAGAGGCCAACTCCTATGCTCCATGATATCAGCAAGCCCTATCGATCGCCCCTATGGTACTTGGCCAGAAGCTCTCAAGTAGATGATAGTAGAGGCCAATTCTTATGCTCCAAGATATCACAAGCACTATCAACCATCCCTAAGGTGCTTAGGTGTGTGCCAATCAGAAGGCTCTTGACAATGAGCCTCTTAGCATGACCAAGCTGCTCCAAGAATGCTAGTCGGTACCACCTTAGCAACACACCCATTTTAAGACTCCACAATGCAGCACTCTAATGCTTATCATCGCCACTTAACATCACCTGACAAGGCTCTCCACTATGTCTTAAAATCATCAAATTATTATATGATCCTAGCAGGAGTAATGGGCATGCCTAAACTCCTTGTAACTCAAGCCACCATTTAATGAAGTATGGCTCACCTTATACTAGCAACAATGATGCATTTAAGGAGATAAGATGCCCCTATTGGAAAAAAACCTCTTGGCGACATGTGGAAAGCCCTCCACCTTTCATCGAATTTGATAGGATCTTGGTCTTATTCAAAATACTCTCAGTTATCTACCTATAAAAGAGATTCCATGCAAGCTCCTAGAGATATGTGATCCTTCCAGCCTCCACTCTTCCATTGTTAATACCAATACATACTTGAGCATTAGAGTGCCATAGCTAGAGCCACACTCGGTAAGGTTTTTTTGCAGGTACCACCTCTCAGAGTCCTACTTGCATCGCCTACACCAGTACCGGCCTAGCTCCTCGGTGCTTGACAAATTTTGGCACTAAAAAATTAGAGGAATGACCTAAATACATACGGGGAGTGTAGCCTATAAGATGGGAAAACCATACCATCCAAAAAGATTGCCTTTCACTACACCAACACCATGGCCTCTTAGCCCGTAGAAAGAGTGGTGGAGAGCTAGGTGAATAATTCACCTCATTATGCACTAGCAGGAGTCTCACGCCACCAAAAATAGTGGTGGTGGGTATGAATCAATTCAACTCACTTGTTATACAGGTTCAGAGCCTACCAGTTGCTATCCAAGTCATTTAGGCCACCCCTGTGCTACCTCTAGTGACTCCCCTATTGCCGGCAATACCATGTGGCCTCTCAACCTCCGGCACTCCTACACCTGTGCCACCACCAGTGATGCAATACCCAATGGGCGAAGCAGCGCCTCCACTACCGGAGCAATCACAGGTCTTTCCAAAGGATCTTTGAGGGAACACCCATCACTATCACCGCCATCCTAGAAGTCCAGGGACAAGGAGATAATATCCTAAAAGCCCTGGTCGAAGCATGACTCCACTCCTGATTAGCAATCTCTATAGCAAATGGAAGCTTTGGTTGATCAAGACCTTGAAATCGATCAAAGACTCAAAGAGATGGATAAGCAATGAGCCACTATTTGATGACAAGTTTATGATGGCATTGCTTCCTCAGCATTTCAAAATCTCAAAGCTTGAAAACTATGATGAAACCACTGACCCTGACAATCACCTAGTGAGTTTTAGAGCAACGATGCTCTTTCATGAAAATCTTAAACCCATTATCTATTGAGCCTTCCCCTCCACTTTAAAGGGAGCGGCTTGATGCTGGTATTCAAGCTTGAAACTAGGATCGATACCTTCTTTGAATAGTTGAGCCAAGTATTCACTAACCACTTATTTAGCATTCAGATGCCACAACAACATTCAGACTATCTCTATATTCTTAAATAGAGGAAAGGAGAGATGATTTGAATCTTTGTGATCGCTTCAATGTGGCTACTTTGAAGATACATAATTTGGACCAGTCGGTTGCCATGTCTGCTTTAGCAAAAGGATTACTGAAAAATGACTTTAAAAAGTCATTGACCAAGATCTATCCTAAGGACTTCGCGGAAATGCTAGCTCGAGCTAAAAAGTATGCTCAGATCGAAGGAGCCTTCATGTTGAAAGAGGATATACCCACTTCTATACTGGGGGGTCGTATGGAAACACAAGGATGCAAACTCTCCCAAAAGCATAAGGGAAGAGTCCGGCCTCACTCTAGATCCCCACGAGAGAGGAATAGATTCTTCAAAGATCTTTGGTCCAAGGAAGCCCCTTAAGCATTATTGCTAAGAAAGATCTATACCTATGCTCTTCTAAACGCACCGAGAGAAAAGATGCTAATAAAAATCAGAAGGCATATTCCGAAGCCTGGAAAGATGTGGATGCCATTGACAAGAATGAATTAAAACAAGTTTTGCCTATACCATCAGGACCAAGGCCATGATACTAAGGAGTGCATCTAGCTACGAGATGATATTGAAGAGCTGATTAGGCAAGGTCACTCGATCAATTCATTTTATAATGAAGAGGGTCAAGAGAGTGGCTGAGATCACCATGACCTGTTGAACATCCATAGCTACTCCCACCTCCAGAAGGAGGTGGCCCCACACCATCAGGAAATGTGAAAATAATAACTGGGGGGTGCTGCCAACCCACCTAGTTGACAAAGAGGCATACAATGTCAATAGTTTTTTTTTGAAGAGAACGATGATGGTATTCTTTCCCACATGATGATGCGGTAGTTATTACTCTGAATGTTAAAAATTATGATGTACACTGTATCCACATTGATAATAAAAACTTAGCAAATAATTTGTACTTGTCTGCACTTTTGAAAACGGGGATGTCACCCAAACAACTAGTTTAAGTGAATTCTCCTCTAGTAGGGTTCACAGGAGATGTGATCCAGGTGAAGGGAATGATTATCCTAACTATGAGAATGGGATATTACCCTCTACGATCAATCGCTCAAGTTGATTTTTTGGTCGTTCGAGCACCCTTAGCTTACAATGCCATTCTCAGATGAGCAAGCCTTAACACCTTCCAAGCCATTGTCTTCACCTACTGCCTAAAAGTGAAATTTCCAATAATATACATGGTTGACAAGATCTGTAGAGATCAGAACCTACCACAACACTACTACTACATTGAGCTTCAAGGAAAAAGAGCTATCAAAGACTATTCAATCGAAGGTCTTGATGCACAGGATGACCTAACTGAATAATGAGGAGAGCCAATCGAGGACCTCATCTTCATTTCTTTGGCTAATGGAAATCCAGAGTATATGATTAGGATTAGGTCCAACTTGGATCAGGTAACTAGAGACTAGTTAACTATATTTTTGTAGGAGAATGCTGATGTTTTCACCTAGGCACTAGTGGATATACCAAGCATCGACCACTCGATGATGGTACACTGGTTGAAGGTGGATCCCAAGCATCGACGTGTTAAGTAAAAGAAATGGAGCTTCTCATCTGAGCACCAAAATGCTATTATCTAGGAGGTTGATAAGTTGCTTGATGCTATCTTCATCCAGAAAACTACCTATCTAGAATGGATTGCCTATCCAGTTATGATGAAAAAGGTAAATGGCAAATGACAGATTCACATATATTTCACTAATCGTAATAAAGCATGCCCAAAATATGGCTACTCATTGCCATGAATCGATCAGATGATCGATGTGACTTTAGGCCATGATCTTCTCAACTTCATAGATGCCTTTTCTAGATATATCCAAATCTAGATGGCCATAGAAGACACGGCTACAAGTGCCTTTAACTGATCGGGGTCTCTTTTGTTACAAGATTATGCTATTTGGACTAAAGATTGTAGGTGCTACTTAACAACATCTAAGGAACAAGGTCTTTAAAGATTAGATTGAATGGAATATGGAAGTGTATATAGACGATATGCTCGTCAAAAGCAAAATTATTAGGATCCATGTTGAAGACCTTTAGAAGATTTTTAAAACCCTTCAGAAGAACCAAATGAAGTTGAACCCCACCAAGTGCGCCTTCAGAGTAGCCTTAGATAAATTCTTGGATTTCATGGTCTCCAACAGAAGGGTAGAAGCCAATCCAAAAAAAAATCAAAGTCATTTATGATATAAGCTTACTAAAGATGATCAAAGATGTCCAATGCCTCACTAAAAGGATCGCAGCCCTGAGCAGATTCATCTCCAAGTCAATTGAGCACCTCATTGAAAGGATTTCTGGTAACAAAATAATGTCAGAAAGCCTTTAATGACCTCAGGAGTTATTTTAGACCCCCTCTATTATTAGGAAGGCTGGATCCTGGCGAGAAACTATTTCTATATCTGGCAACCTCTCCCTCGATAAAGAGTGCGGTCTTAATCCAAGAGATGGATAGGGTTCAGAAACCCTTCTACTATATTAGCAAAATTTGAAGAGATACAAAGACCTAGTATTCCAACTTGGAGAAGCTAGTATGCACCCTCCTTATCACTGCTCAAAAGCTTTGCCCATACTTCCAGGCTCACACCATCATCTTGTTGACTGACCAGCCTACAAAGAATATTCTTTATTGACTTGATACATCCAAATGTATCACCAAATGGACGATCAAGCTCTTGGTGTTTGATATTAAATATCAATTTTGACCATCGATCAAGGTCCAAATACTGGCTAACCTCCTGGCTGAATGCACCATTCCTAATGAACTAATTGAGTCAGAAGCAACGAAACCATCGGAGCTAGCATTAGACACCCTTCCAAGTCCAAATGATGCCTAGGAGATACATGTGGATGGATCATCTAATCCTAAAAAATTAGGGGCAGGAGTAGTCATCGTTTGCCCTGAATGAATTATTGCCGAGAACTCTTATTCCTTGAATTCCCAGCAACCAATAGTGAAGCTGAGTATGAGGCCTTAATAGTGGGGCTTGACATCATCAAAGAAATAAGAGTGCAAGATTTGAGAGTCTATAGCAACTCTCAATTGGTTATTAGCCATGTTAAAGGTAGCTTTAAGACTTGGAAGGGAAACATGATCAAATACCTCCAAAGAATTAAGGAACTAACTAGTGACCTTCATATCAGATAGATTTTAAGGGAAGACAACTCTTGAGCAGACTTGTTGACCAAAGTAATAACTACTACACCCATGATGCTTCCTCGAGGAGTCTACTTCTAGCAGATCAAAAAGCTGACCGGTGAGAAGTCATAAAAAATCATGTAGCTTGATGACGAGCTATGCTGAATTGATGCACTGATTGACTTCCTGAGAGGCAGTCGATTGCTTGCAGATCAGAAGGTGACCTGCAAGATCAAGTCAGATCCTCCAAGTACTTGGTGCATGAAGGGAAACTCTACAAGTAATCATTTTCTCTACCCCACCTCAGATGGCTATGGCCGTTAGAGGTGGAATTCATACTAAGGGAGGTCCATGAAGGGATCTATAGAGATCACATTGGAAAGAGAGCCTTAGCATATGAGTTATTCTGATAGGGCTATTATTAGCCAACCATTTAGTAGGATACCAAGAGATTTGTAATGAATGTGATGCCTGTCAAAGGAATGCCAACATTCAGCATCTCTTGGCCATACCAATCACTCCTATATGCACTCCATGGCCTTTTGCACAATGGAAGATAGATATTCTTGGTCTGTTCCCTCCAGCTCAGGGTAACACAAGTTCTTGCTAGTCACTATTGATTACTTTACAAGATGGGTGGAGGTCAAGCCACTTGCCCACATTACCGAATCTAAGTAATAGATTTCATGTGGAGAGCCATCATCTATCACTTTGGCATCTCTCAGGTGCTAATCACCGACAACAAACTATAATTCATTGGAGCCCATTTTGAAGAATTTTGTGAAAACCATGATATCTCGCATCACCTCACCTCGATGGCGCACACCTAGGCCATGGAAAGGTCAAAGTTACAAATTGGGCCATAATACAAGGAATTAAGAAGAGGAATGTTAAAGCTAAAGGATTATAAGTTGATGAACTCCATCATGTGCTTTGGGCATATCGAACGATACCAAAGATTCTAACTAGAGAAACACCCTTCAGCCTAGCTTTTGGGATTGAAGCGATAATACCAATTGAAATTAGAGTACCTTTGGCATGAGTCATAAACTATAGCAAGCAAACTAACTAAAAAAAGTGACTCATGGACTTGGACCTAATAGATGAGATTTAGGAGAGGGCACACATCAAGATGGCAGCATATCAGCACAAGGTTGCTTATTATTTCACTTCCAAGATCTGGGGCAAAGTGTTTAAGATCGGCAACCTGGTGCTATATCGAACAAAGGTTTTCCAACCTAGCCAAAGAGGCAAACTCTTGCCAAATTAGGAGGTGCCCTACTAGGTGGGGAAAATTATCAAGCCCGAGACCTACCAATTAAAGTAACTGGATGGAGCCCCTCTACTCCAACCATGGAACACCATGAATTTGTGGATCTATCATCAATAATAGTCCCTGTTTGTTATAAAGAAGTTCTTTTTCCCTATTGATATCTGTGGTAAAAGGACTCATTGATAAAAGTCTCTTGAGCACAATTTTCTTAAACCAAATGAGATCCAAGAAATTCATCTAAACCACTTTTGGTTAAAACTTAAGTCGCTTGCAGGATTGAGATCTCATATTAAGAGGCTTAGAAATCCATTGGCCTAAGGAATTCCCTCCTAAAGGCCCAATGCAAAGGGCCCTCGACCAAAAATAGAGTCATCATTTACTTAAGATTATGATCGAAAGTCCATAGGCTCTAGCAATCAAGAAGATTATGATCAGAAGCCCATAAACTTTTGTGATCGGGAAGATTCTGACCGGAAGCCCATAATCTTTAATGATCGATAAGAAAATGATCGGAAGTCCATAGGCTCTTGTAATTGGGAAGATTATGATCAAAAGCTCATTAGCTCTATGATTGGTAAGATTATGATTGGAAGCCCATAAGCTCTTACAATTGAAAAGATTATGAGCAATCAGTAAGATTATGATTGGAAGCCTATAGGCTCTTGCGATTAGAAAGATTATGATCAGAAGCTCATAAACTCTAGCGATTAGTAAAATTTGATTGAAAGTCCATAGGCTCTTGTGATCAAGAAGATTATGATCGAATGCCCATAGACTCTTGTGATCGGGAAGATTACATTTGAAAGCTCATAAGCTTTTGTGATCGGTAAGATTATGATCGAAAGCCTATAGGCTCTAGTGATCGGTAAGGTTATGATGGGAAATCCATAGGCTCTAGCGATTGGTAAGATTATGATCGAAAGCTTGCAAGCTTTAGCAATTAGAAAAATCATGATTGGGGTCATGATGGTCGATCGCCTGAACTCCATTTATCAAGATGCAACTTGGAATGTAATTATGCACATGAAATGAATGTAGCTTAGAAAGATGATAGATATGCAACAAAAGCATAAAAATGCTGCCAAGATCATCATGGCCTGTAGTTGGCACGTCGGGGACCCACTGAGTGCTCGGTCCTCTACTTCGGTGGTCGACTGTCCTACAAAATAGAGGAGACCCGGGCTAGGGTTTCTAGCGGGGACACTCCGACGGTCAAGTCAGTGAGATGATCTAGGAAAACAGAACCCCTATGGCAGAGATCTTGGAGACTCTCAGCATAGAGGATGTGCAGTGGAAATGAGATGTAAAAGTCAAGTAGAAGTTGATTGGAGAGCTTAGAGAGATCTGCTAGAGGTCCCTTGCCAGTTAGCTCTCTCTCCCTTATCAATTGCCTCCTTTCTATTTTATATGACAATGGTGGCCCAGACCCAATCTGGGGCTTCCTTGAGGTGTCTTTTTCCCCAGTGTCCCCTAGGCAACGTGGTTCCCCATGAGAGGGGCGGGCACCGTGTCATCGAGCTTCGAGCCACAGTGTGACATTTCTATTCCCGAGGGGACCATTAGAGCATCGCATGGCCTATGGCCTTAATGGAGTACTCCTCTTGGAGAGGTTTAGGTTTTGTGTCACGAGGGTTGAGACCCTCGATTGCACGATCATCGATGTGGCGATACGCTATAGGACCTGGGCACCTGGAGGAGCATGCCTTTCACAGAGTGTGCGGGGGGCGGGGGGGGGGGGGCATTGTAGAGCTCGAATGCATGCACTGCCTCCCGGAGGCTGCAGGCGGACGGGGGCCCCTACCGCCGTGGTTTGAATCTCTATTTATCCTTTCCTTCTTTGTTGCTGGCAGGAATTCTATCCTCCACAAGGTAGGGAAGGGGCTTGCTTCGGGAGCCCCACCCCTAGAAGCATGAGCATGACCCTAGCCGGGAGCTGGCCTTAGATGGGGGGCTCGCCCTATAAGCACGATCCCAACTGGGAGTTGATCTCAGCAAGAGGGCTTCCCTTGGTAGCATGAGCTTGACCCCAGCTAAGAGATAGCCTCAAACGGGGGGCTCACCTTATGAGCATGACCCCGACTGGGAGCTGATCTCGGCAGGAGGGCTTGCCTTTGTAGCATGAGCTCGACCCCGACCGGGAGCTGGCCCCAGACAGGGGGCTTGCCCTATGAGCATGACCCCGATTGGGAGCTGACCTTGGCAGGAGGGCTTGCCTTGGTAGCATGAGCTCAACCCCAATCGGGAGTTGGCCTCAGACTGGGGGCTCGTCCTATGAGCATGATCCCGATTGGGAGCTGACCTCGGCAGAAGGCTTACCTTGGTAGTATGAGCTCGACCCCGGTTGGGAGCTTGCCTCAAATGGGGGGCTCGCCCTGTGAGTATAACCCTGGCTGGGAGCTGACCTCGGTAAGAGGGCTCGCCTTGGCAGCATGAGCTCGACTCTGGTCGGGAGTTGGCCTCAAATGGGGGGCTCACCCTATGAGTGCGGCCCCGACTGGGAGCTGACCTCGGTAGGAGGGCTTGCCTTGGCACTTTGTTTAGCCACCATGTCCAGGTGGCAGGTCTCCTACCAGCACGAATGCTAGCAAGGGCTCCATGTCAGTGGATGTACCATATCAGATGCCCCCCACTCCCTAGCCCGGAGAACGAAGTGACACTCAGGGTGAGTGGAGTAATAATCATGCTGACATGGAGGGGCATACTTCCTGTACCATCAATGCCTTATGCGCCTGCATCTAGGGGATCTTGCCCCCATGCCAACGGGGTAACGCCCCATCATCAATCTTTAAATGGGGCCATAACTGCTATGCTTGAATCGAAGCATCGACATTGTTCGGTGCCAGCACGTGGTGGCTCCTGGTTGGATAGGAAGTCGAAGAGGCACATGCCTTCAATTGGCATGAGGCAATGGTGGGCAGCGGGCTTTATCGTAAAGGATCTGCCCCCTTGCCTTTTTAAAGAATCCTCGAATGCAAGGGACCAAGCTTTTGCAGAGTCCTCTTCTTCTTCTCTAGACCCCCCCATTCCGGGATTTGGAGCTCCTAGTAGGTTAGGCTCTTCCTCTCATGCTCTTTTCCTTCAACCCTTCTCCCTCGACCTATGCTGAGGGAGGGCTCCTAGTAGGTCTTGGCCCTAGAACCGAAGGACCAGGTAAAGGCTCTTCAGGAGCAATTTGTTGGTGCTAGGGCGAGGGTGCTCGATCTGGTAAAGAAATCTATCGAGCTCGAAGCTACCCTGAAGGAGGAGAAGGGGGAGAGCCCCTGGAAGGCAAAAAGGGAGGCTGCCTCAGCGATGGAGGTGGCCCTCCCGCAGGCCTTCCAGATGCAATCTGACGAGGGGGTAGCCAAGGTCGTGGTCACTATGGAGAAGGCCACGACCGCCATGGCACTGATGGAGGTAGCCTCACAAGAAGCTACTGAAGCCACCCCGGGGTTCATAAGATTGGTGACCTTCAAGAATGAGGTGGTGGAAGCAGTGCTGGACCCTTGTCATTAGGGATCTAGGAAGCTCTGGATGATGGGCGCCTGCCTTCTCGGGTAGAAGGGATTAGAATGCCTATATCTAAGGAGATCCCGGGGATAGAATCCAGAGCCGGAGCCCCAAGCACCGTGCCAGCATTGAGAGGACCTGCCCATTGGTCGGGCAAGGAGTGGCAAGGGAGGTCTAAGCCTGTTTCCTTTTTCTTTCTCATGTTGTAACTATATTTTTGAAAGACCTCCCAGCCTATCGGGAGCCTTCATAGGATGTAAAAACATTTTGATTAATGAAAAAGGCATCCTTTCTTGCAAACTGGCATTTGGCTGTTCACTCATTCTTCTTCTTTCCTTTTCTTTCTTTTTCTTTCTTCTTATTTTTCTTTTTCTTTTTGAATCTTTTGCATGGCTTCCCAGGCTGTTGGGAGCCTCTTCCTGATGTCAAGGACACTTCAATGAATGAAATCTTTCTCTTCCCTTCAACCAAATTGCCTTGTGTTTTTCCCATTTGGTCTTCTATTCTTTTTCTCTTTAATTTCTTTACCTGCTTGCGAGGTAACAAAACAATCTTCGTGGCTGCTGTAGGCGTGCATTTTCCCTAGGACTCAACTACTATAGATTGATTATGTGGCCCTTGAATTAGTATGAAGGTCTCTGGGAATGCTTCATCCTTGTTTTTCCTACCTCGTAGCCTTGCGGACCCGAGTGCAAGGCTACTGAAGCTCCTTAATTTGCCAAGCTGTGAGTCAAGCGACAGATGGTGGGATCTTTAGAATTCTCAACTAACATCCTCGGACTATGAGCGAGCTTGCTAGATGCTGGACTCCTGGAGTGCCCTAGCATTAGGAGCAAAGATTCTAGGATCTCCAACTTTGGAGTGTGGGATTGCTGGCATCCCTTGATCCCGAAGGCAGGACCAAAGCATCTCCTGACCTCGAAGGTGGGACTGAGGGTGTCTCCTGGCTTTGAGCACGGGGCCTCATAAGTTTCCTAGCTTGAAGGTGTTAGACTGCGAGTCAGGCAATAGATGGCGAGATTCTTGGGATTTCTTGGCCGACATCTCTGGACTGTGAGTTGGGTAGTAGATGTGGGGTTTCTGGAGTTTCCCAGCTCGAGGTGCCAAGCTATGAGTCAAGCAATAGATGGCAAGATTTCTAGGATTTCCTGGCTGGCATCTTCAAAATGTGAGCAAGGCAGTAGATGCGAGGCTTCTAGAGTTTTCTGGCTTAAGGTGCCGAGCTATGAGTCAAGCGATAGATGGTGAGATTTTTGGGATGTCCCAGCTGGCATCTCTAGACTATGAGCAAGGCAATAGATGCCGGGCTTCTGGAGTTTCTTGGCTTGAGGTGTCGAGCTGTGAGTTAAGCGATAGATGGTGGGATTTCTGGGATTTCTTGGCTGGCATCTCTGGATTGTAAGCAAGGCAGTAGAAGCGGGGCTTCTGGAGTTTCCCTGCTTGAGGTGCCAAGCTGTGAGTCAAGTAGTAGATGGCAAAATTTTTGGGATTTCCCAGCTGGCATCTCCAAACTGTGAGCAAGGTAGTAGATGCGGGGCTTCTGGAGTTTCTCGACTTGAGGTGCAAGGCTTTGTAAGTTTTCCAGCTTTAGGTGCGGGGCTTTGTAAGTTTCCCAGCTTTAGGTGCAGGGCTTTGTAAGTTTCCCAGCTTTAGATGTGGGGCTTTGTAGGTTTCCCAGCTTGAGGTGTGGGGCTTCATAAATTTCTCGACTTTAGGTGCGGGCTTCGTAAATTTCCTGGCTTTAGGTGTGGGGCTTTGTAAGTTTCCTGACTTTAGGTTTTGGGCTTTGTAAGTTTTTCAACTTTAGATGCGGGGCTTCGTAAGTTTCACGGCTTCATGTATGGGGCTTCGTAGGTTTCCCGACTTTAGGTGCGGGGCTTCGTAAGTTTCCCAACTTGATCACCGGACTTGGAGTCGGACGGAGATATTCCTGCACAGGTGAAATACAAGTTTGCACCCAAAAAAAATTTTAATGATTGAGAAGGAGCCTTACATCACTGGTAGTACATTCCCAAATTGCTCGCTTTTTGCGTTCACGTGAATAGGGCACCGTCAAGTCTAGCAAGGTAGCAGGTCCCACCTGGTAGAGCCTCGACCACCTTGTAGGGGTCCTCCTAGTTTGGGGAGAGCTTGCCGCATTCCCCTGGTTGTGATGCTTCCTCCCGCCTGACGATAAAATTGCCTAGGCAGAACACCTTAGGCCTCGTGCGGGAGTTGTTGTAGCATGCTGCCCTTTATCGATAGGCAGCCATCCATAGTCAAGATGTGTCTCTCGTCTCATCCATCAAATCTAGGTTGAGGAGGAGAGGAGATGGATTCTTAGCTCTGCCGTACTACTCGATCCGGGGTATGGGTAGGCCAAGCTCTACCAGGATCACTGCTTCAGTGCTGAAGATGAGGTTGAAGGGTGTCTCGCTGGTGGCCGTGCGGGATGTAGCGGGGTAAGCTCACAGTACAATGGGCAGCTTTTCGGCCCATCGACCCTTGGCCTCATCCAATTTGGTACGGATCCCTTGCAAGATGGTCTGATTAGTCACCTTAGTCTCTCTATTGATCTGAGGATGAGCCACCGAGGTGAAGTGGTGATGGATGCCAAGGTCAACACAGAACTCCTCGAAAGTCTGGTTATCGAACTACCATCCGTTGTCCATTTGACTGGGTGAGGAAGCCCGAACTGGCAGATGATAGACTTCCAGAAGGATGACCTGACCTTCACCTCCGGTGAAGGTTGTCAGCACAGTCCTTTACCAAGGTGGGAGTTTAATCTCTCCCTCAACTCCAATTGATTCTCTTACAAGATGCTATGCTATCATCATATCCATGATGACAGCATCATTATCAAGGTTATCCACCTTAGTTGACCCCTCTCCCCCACAGGGGAGTACATCATCATTCTCTTCTCTCCCCCTAACCCTCTTTAGGGCTTTGCTTGCCTCCTAGGAAATCATCCCTATTAGCTTCTCAGTGGGTCGGTTATCGATGGAAAGTGGACGGGGCTCTTCACACTGGACTACCAGGGGAACTCCTCCTTCCATGTACTTCTTGAGGTAGCCGTGCTTGATCAGGTCTTCTATCTCCCTCTTCAGGTGTTGGCATTTCTTTGTGTTGTGGCCGTGGTCCCGATGAAAGCGGCAGTAGCAAGACCAGTCGCATCCAACAGATGGCCTTAGAGGAGGAGGATGGCATAAGAGGAACTCTCCCTCAATCTCCATAAGAATCTTCACTCTCGGGATGAGGAGAGGAGTGAACTTCTCTTCATTGGCGAGGTTGTCTCTAGGTCTCAGCCCCTGTCGTGAGGCCGGTGCCAAGTTCTAGGCTTGGGGAGCAGGTGTTTCCCCAACAGCCTACCACGTGAGGGGCTTTATGTCGAGCTCCTTCTTGGTGTGATCTGCCTCCTCTGCATGGATGTACTTGCAAGCCCAGAGGAGGAGCTCTAAATAAGTCTTCAGAGGCTTCTTGTTAAGGGAGTAGGTGAAGTGGGAGGTTCGCAACCCCCTCTTCAGTGCTAGCATAGCAACTGGCTTGTCGAGGTGGTAGATCTCCAAGGTTGTGGCCTTGAAATGGGACAAGTAGTCCTGGAGAGACTTTTGATCCTACTGACGGATCGAGAAGAGGCTGTCAGCCTCGTGTGGCACCTTCCTGCATGCATCAAAGTACACCATGAATCTCTTCTCCAACTGGGAGAAGGAGTCAATGCTTTCCAATTTGAGTCTAGAGAACAATGCTTGAGCGGCCTTCCATAGGGTAGCCAAGAAGGTGATGCAGAGGATTGCATCAGTGATCCCCTGGACCCTCATAAGGGCCTTGTAGCTTTCCAAATGGTCCAGGGGGTCATCATCCCGTTGTAGGGATCAACCTGGGGCATGCGGTACTAGCTGGGGATCAATTCCTCTTAGATTCTGCGGGAGAAAGGGGGACGGGTGTCGTAACCCGTAGTCTCACTAAGAGAGCCTTGAATCTCTATAAATCGATAGGAAAGTTTAGCCAGCTTGCGCTCCTGCTCTTTGAGGCATCTCTTCACCTGGTGATGGATGGCCTCATTAGTGGATCCCTCGGTAGAGATCGTTAGGGGTGAAGGAGGCACGGAGGGGGGAACTCTTGTCTGAGTTCCTGGCCATGTCGGTGCCATTGGTGGGAGTGCGCACCATGGTCGAGATTGGGAAGTGGCTCTCCCGGCCGGTCGGATCATCATGCGATCTCTTTCTAATCGCCCAATTGTCTCTTCTTGGCTGGGAGACTACATGCAACAACCCCTCCCAGAAGGATTGAAGGCTGGTACGGGGATCAATGGTGTGAGTCGTCGGCATCCCTGGTTGCTGCTATGTTGCCAAGGACTAGTGTCTTTGATGGAGCTGGTGCACCATCGCAGCCAGGGCATGACCTACTGGGCTAGTGCGATAATCTTGGGGTCTGCCAGAGGTAGCGATATGGAGCAGGGAGCCCCCTTTCTAGGCTTTGATCACCATGAAGGGGGGCTCCCACCCTACTGGCGGAAGCCTCGTGCACTCTCATTATCACCTTGGAGCTTTGGGGCTTCTGCTGGTACTCTACTAGCAGTGGGGGACTCTGGGTTGGACTTCCCATAGTTGTTGGAGTTCTAGCACTCCGTCCCCCCTTCTTGGCATGCCAATCTATTGCGGTCAAGATTACTATGACCTGTAGCTGGCATGTTGGGGTCCCATTTGGTGCTCGATCCTCTGCTTCGATGCGCTCCTTGGTCGCTATCCTGTAAAATAGAGGAGACCTGGGTTAGGGATTCTTGCGGGGACACTCCGACGGTCAGGTCAATTAGGTGATATAGGAGAACATAATCTCTGTGGTAGAGAGCTTGGGGACTCTACGTAGAGGATGCGCAGTGGAAACGAGATGTAAAAGCCAAGTAGAAGTGTGATCAAAGAGCTTGAAGATATTCACTAGAGGTCCCTTTCCAATTAGCTCTCTTTCCCTTATCGATTGCCTCATTTCTATTTTATATGAGAATGGTGGCCCAGACCTGGTCTGGGGCTTCCTTGAGGTGTCTTTTTCTCCGGTGTCCCCTAGGTGGCATGGTTCTCCGTGGGAGGGGTGGGTGCTGTGCCGCTGAGCCCCGAGCCACAGTGTAATGTTTCTATTCATAGGGGGACCGTCGAAGCATCACAGGGCTTGTGGCCTTAATGGAGTACTCCTCTTGGAGAGGTTTAGGTTTTGTGTCATGAGGGTTGAGACCCCCGGTTGCACGAATGTTGATGTGGTGGTATGCTACAGGACCCAGGGGCTTAGAGGAGCATGCCTTGCACAGAGTGTGCGGGAGGGCACGTTGCAGAGCTCGAATGCATGCACTGCCTTTCGGAGGCTGCAGGCGGATGGGGTTCCCCATCGCCATGGTTTAAATATCTATTCCTTCCCTTCTTTGTTGTTGACAGGAATTTTGTCCTCTGTAAGGTAGGGAAGGGGCTCGCTTCTGGAGCCCTACCCCTAGAAGCATGAGCACAGCCCCGACCGTGAGCTGGCCTCAAATGGGAGGCTCACCCTATGAGCATGATGCTAGCCGAGAGCTCGCCTTGGCAGCATGAGATCGACCCTGGCCGGGAGTTGGCCTCAGATGGAGGGCTCGCCCTATGAGCATGACCCCAACTGGGAGCTGATCTCGGTAGGAGGGCTCGCCTTGGCAGCATGAGCTCAACCCCGGCCAAGAGCTGGCCTTAGACGGGTGCTCGCCTTATGTGCACGACCCCAGTTGGGAGTTGACCTCGGTAGGAGGGCTCACCTTGGCAGCATGAGCTCGACCTCGGTCGGGAGATGGCCTCAGACGGGGGGCTTGACCTATGAGCCCAACCCTGACTGGGAGCTGACCTTGATAGGAGGGCTCGTATTGGCACTTTGTTTGGCCACTGCATCTGGGTGGCAAGTCTCCTACTAGCACGAATGCCAGCAAGGGCTCTGATGGGGGACAATGAGGGGATGATGTGTTCCTAATGGAATTAGCAATGCTCAAATGAAAATAAAGTAATAAACATGTAGCCATTCATAGTAAAGGAAGCAAAATTTAATGAGAGGGATTCTTAAATGCCAAACAAGACATGAAGTTTAAACCTTTCGAAGTAACTAAGAAGAGGACCTTAGTGGTTAAGAAACCACTCAGATTAGGGCAAGACAAATTTAATATTGCATATCTGAAAACTTATTTATAGAAGGTTACCTGGCAGTTAATATCTCAAATTATGAGAGGAAAACGCTCAAAGAGAGAAAGACCTAGGATAACAAGGGATTCCTCTAACTTGTAGGGCATCTTGTAACTGGCTCTTGTCAAGGTAGACCTCTTCTTTGGAGCCTGGAAGCCTGGGGATCCTGCAACAAAATTGTAGAGAAATTAGAGACCAAAGATTGCAAAGGAGATGAGGAGGAAGAATCTTTGAAAATGGAGAAGAAGCTTGAAATAGCCTTGGTCGGTTGGAGTGGTGTTGAAAGGGAAGAAGATGTAGATGATGGGAAGAACACAATAAGGGCCTCACGCCCACCCTCTCACAGGGGTCCAAGCTCTCAAGCAAGGGAAATTTTCATGAAAAAAACTTCTTTTTCATTCATTCATTCATTCATAGATTCATAGATTATAAAATTTCATACAAGAAGGGTTTGGAGAGCTTTTTATAAGCCTCTATTACAATTTTGAAATTCCAAAATACAAGAAGAGAATCATAGGAAGTTCCTTACTATGTGGGAGGAGAGTTGAAGCCACCTTGATCCTTGCTTGGAATAAGGAAAGAATAGTGGTCGGTTGGCTTGTTTTTGAATTCAAATGGGGCACCCAAGAGAGCTGAGGTGGCAGCTTAGGTGTCCTTCCATGTGGCCTTTGGAGATGTCTTGGCGTCCACTTGCATGTGATGATGTGGCATCCTACATGTCAAGGTAGGTTGAAGTGATTTGTTGCACCTATTCTCCAAGTCTTCTAGCTTTGATTTTAAACCCAAAGTAAACCCTTCTTGGACCAACTTAGGGAATTAACTAATTACAAAGTCAAATTGCACCTAATTTGACTTAAAAGATCAAATTAGCATAGACCTAGTCCTAGTAACAGGACCTAATTACTCAAATGAAAATAAGTACAGGACTCATAAACTCAATTACAACTTATTACAGGACTCAAATTCTTAATCTTCTATCCATAAAGAATTCAGCATTGGTTGAAGTCTCTTCCTGATCCTGGTGCCCGCACCAGGCTCCACGCCAGCAGATGTGCCATATTAATGATCGAAAGTCCATAAGCTCTTGTGATCAAGAAGATTATGATCGAATGCCCATAGACTCCTATGATCGGGAAGATTACGTTCGAAAGCTCATAAGCTCTAGTGATCGATAAGATTATGATCAAAAGCCTATAGGCTCTAGCGATCAGTAAGGTTATGATGGGAAGTCCATAGGCTCTAGCGATTGGTAAGATTATGATCGAAAGCTTGCAAGCTTTAGCAATCAGAAAAATCATGATTGGGGTCAAGACGGTCGATCACCCGAACTCCATCATTTATCAAGATGCAACTTGGGATGTAATTATGCACATGAAATGAATGCAGCTCAGAAAGATGATAGATATGCAACAAAAGCATAAAAAATGCTATAAGTTTTTCATTGATGAAATTAGATTACATAAGAATAACCTTGCTGCTACGTTACATGGATTTAGAGCCTCTTGATTGATAACATTGATTCCTAGACTTCTAAAGTATAGAAAAGATAGTAGTGCCTATTGAAGGACATGATATTTCCAAGAATTCAGAGCTCTTCTATAGAGTTGGGATCGCGTTTTAAGCAATCCAGTGCACCTATGGCCTTGACAGAATGACTAGAAAGATAGGAGGCAATTAAGGGCATGGGTGCAACACCCTCCTCCAAGAAATAGCCAGTATGATGAAGAGCACACCTGGTATCCCCAATGAGGAGGACAGGATGGAGATGGAGTGGGGTAGTAGCATTTGGCCAAGTAGCCTACCACTGGAAGGAGGAAGTTCACCGATGAATAAGGATCGACCGAAAAATTAGAAAATTGTCCCCAATTCATCCTTGGGCAGTATTGCCATCCATAACCCTTGGTGAGAGCTTCCAATCTACTACATCAGTGAAGCAGAGTAGCTCCCTAAGGAAGGCTTGGATGAAGTGGTCAGACTTGAGACCTCCGGCTTGCGTTAAGTCTACCAAATGGCTGTAGTTACAGTGATGCAGATTGACAACCGGCCATTAAGTCTACCAACCGACTATAATGGTGGTGGTCCAGCAACAGTGCTAGATGCCCATGAAATCCTCCTCCTAGGGAGAACCCCTCCTTCAAAAGAGAAATCTTGTGACTCCGATACCGCCACCAAAGGCCAATTATGATAGCTCCTTGAAGGTTTTCACTAGCATAGTGATAGGTGAAGTGGTGTGGGCACCAGAATCTGACAGAGGCTCCTCAACCTTCTGTGGATGTCCAATTAGGGTTTCAATTTTTGGCTCTTGTAATAAGGCTTCAAGCCTCAACCTTGTAATTTTCCTTTTGCTTTGAATTGAGTCGTACTTTGACCAATTGGGTCAAATTGTGTCCTGTACTGAGTCTAGTCACAAATTGAGTCCAGTCTGAGTCTGTTGGAAGTATGGGTCCATGCAAGAAGTGGTCTTAAAATTTATTCTCCTTGGAGCCAAGTCAGGAAGGAATCCAAGTCAGCTCAGGGCCCACCTTTTCATCCTATGTGGCGCCATGACAACTTGCCATGTGGGCAGCACACTTGTCATCCTTGGATGCCCAAAGAGGAGGAACACATCACTTGGCACTAGCCCTTTTTTCCTCCCCCTATCAAGCTCCTTTCCAAGCAAGGGTGGTCGGCCAAAGAGAAGGTCAATGGGAGTTGAAGTTGGGAATTCAAATCCCTTGCTTCAAGCCCTCCAATCAAGTCTTCTTCCCAAATTGTTTGAACCTCTTTGGAAGGAAGAGACAAGATCCTTGGGCGCCTCCACCTCACACTCCCCATGTCATGCCTTCTACCAAAAAAGGCTACACAACCAAGGAAGGAAGAAGAACACATGCCTTGCTCCAAGCATCTCTTCATGTTTTCTTCCAAAACAAAGAAGCTTCTTTCCAAGTTCAAGGCACCAAGATCTCTCCTCCAAGCCTTGCATCATGCCACACCCAATCAAGCTAGCTCTTGGTCAGCCAAGGAGAGAAGAAAAGTCAAAAGTTTGGGCGCCCATTTAAGAATTCTTGTAAATTTTTCATTTGAAACTCAAAAGGGTCCTAACGTGCCTATTTAAAGGACCTAACCCCTCCTTTGTAAGGTTAATCTTAATGAATGAAAAAAATTATATTTCTTGAGTTCCAATCTCTTGCTAGTTGCCTTCGTTCACTAGGAACGTCGATCTCCATGAGGGAGCGAGCACCTTTGCCTTCGGGCGTCGAGAGGTGTGAGGCCTCAAACTACCGTCACTTCCGCAACTCCATCATCCGACTCCGAATCAAGAAGAACTCCACCATTACTTCAACAACTCTTTCTTCCATTCTTCCATTGTTTTCCTTCTGATTAAAACTTAACCTTTATCTTCTTTGAATGCTCGCAGGTCCTCTAGGTGACACGAGTACAGAGACGGTTGCCTTTGCCATCGAGATTTTTAGACAGCCTGCCGGCGCCTCCGCAGGGTTGACAGCTCGATCATACAGGATGTATTCGCCAAAGTGAGCGATCTCTGCATCGGGCGCTTCAGATATTTGAGATTTGCCCCCTGACTCCTAAGTAGGTCTTGATCGGAGAGCTAAGTCCTATGGGATTTCTCAATCCTGGGGTCCTCTCTTTATCATTGCTTAAAGACTAATTCACCTGCTTGATATTTCTTATTATTATTGAATCCTAAATCAACTCTTACTTATTTTCAAGAATCCAAAGAACATCATAAAAATCTAAAAATCACAAAACCAACAAATCACTTGCATCATTCTTCATATTCGCATCTAGTTAGTCCCCCATCATTTCTGGTATCAGAGCCTGCATCTCTTAGTTCCCCATCATTTCTGGTATCAGAGCATGGTTAGGACTTAGCACTTCTTAAAGTACTTGGATAAGGTGCTTCACCAGGACGTCTGTTCTTAGAAGAAAAGTAAGGTTTCAAGACCCTCTCCTCCCATTCCACGGGGTCTTCTAAGGCATGTAGGGGTTCCACTATGATAGGCCTTGGAAGAGGAACACAAGAAGAATAGGTTTAAAAAAACAAAAAGATTTTGAATCTTAGATTTCATCTTTTAATTTCTGCAGTTTTCCTTTCTGTACATGGTCTGTTGTTTTAGGTGGTACTACCTGTAGGAATCTCTAAATTTCATGATTTTTATTTTGATAGATCACATATAATTCAATGTATTTTTGGTAATTTTATCAAATTTTATTTTAGTTTGTATAATTTTTACAAGTCAAAATATTACCTGAGAGCAAGTTCTATTTTGAGAATTTCAGCAATTTGCATTTTCTTATGCTTTCATTTGTCATATAGCTTAATCTTGCATTTAAAGTCATATCATTTCATTTCCATCATCTTAACTCTGTTATCATACATCAAAAAACCAAAAAATATAATTTAGAGACATCTCATTAGATCATTTTCTTGCATTCATTTTCATAAATCACTTTAAGTGCGGCAATTTGACATAGGGTCAGGATTTCATTACCTGTCCCTAGCCCAAAAATCACTAACCTGCATATCAAACCCAAACTCTAACTAAAATCCATTAGACACTTAATTTGCTCTAGAGAGCTTAGGGACACCCATTGGTCGAGTCAAGACTAAGTGTCTATTCTTGGCGTCAGTCCATTCTATGTGTGCTGTTGCTCTTGGTGTCTAGGCTTGGTGATTTAGGGCTTGTGAGTTTGGTCCGCCTACCTGGCCAATCCCAGATTGGTGTCTAAGGTTGGCATTCAGGGACCTCCACTCCCCTACACCTACCTGGCCAAGGACAGAGTTACTATAGACTGGTTTGCCACCCCGTCTTAGGCAACTGGTTGAGATTCTAGGTCTAGTAGATCTTAGATGATTTTGTGTGCTTGATTCATGTCGACTAGATCAGGAGTCCCTTATCACCCCCATCATTCCTAGTCAAGTAAACCCATAGAAAACACCCAAGAAAATCACTTAAGAGTCATCACTGAACAGTTAGCTAGGATAAACAATAGGCTTGATAAGTTTGAAGATAGAATTGGAGCCTTAGAAAAGAACATTAGACCATCCATCAAGCTTGAGTCTGAGTCACCTCCTCACCCTAGGGAATACCCTCAGCGTGATCCTTCCTTAGAGTCTGAAGATCTTTTAGGAGTAGTCAGGTCCATCCTTACCCAGGACATAATGCAAGAAGATTGGCGTAGGACTAACATCCTACAAACCTTTGTCAAGTTAGGGGATAAGATACATAAGATCATAGTTGATAGTGGGAGCTGTGTCAATGCCATCTCTTTAAGTACTGTCAAAGCCCTAGGATTGACTCCAGTTCCTCACCCCAACCCTTGTAAGGTCTCATGGATAGATTCGACTCCATACCTATCAAGTCTAGATGCCAAGTTTTGATCAAATTGCAATCATATGAGGAAGAGATTTGGTGTGATGTCCTTCCCATGGGAGTCAGTAGCATTATCCTAGGTCAACCCTGGCTTTACAATCATGATGCCATTCTTTATGGTCGGACCAATACTTGTGCCTTTAGTCACCATGGGAAGAAACTTGTAATCAAACCAATTCAGCCTAAGGATCAGGTTAAAAGAGAATCAAGTAGCCTTAAGGAAGATTAGCCTGGAGTCACCTTGATCAAGTCTAAGGAGTTAGAGAAAGAGGTTACTGAGGAAGAACCCTTTAACGAATTTCAGGGAGAAAAGGTTGAACATTTTGAGAATTTAAATGAGAAAACCCTTGAGCCCATTGAAGTCTTTAAGTATGAAAGGGTCGAACCCATTGAAAATATAGAGAAGGGAACTCTGGAGCCCATCAAAGAATCCAACAAAAACATGTATGGACCAAGTTTAGTAGAGGAGTATGGTGAAGATGGGCCCCAGGTAGAAATCATTGAGGAACCAAAAGAAAAAGATCCTGAACCCACTAAAGAATTTGAAGGAGTAACTAAGCCAGGATCGAACATTGTAGAGGAAGGTGAAGGTTCACAAGTATTGCCCTTAGAGGAGGTCCAGGAACAAGTCCCTACGGAGCCACCCCAGGAGGTAGACATTAGTTTTGAGGACTTTCAATATAACATTCCCAAAGACCTTCCTAATAACCTTCCACCATCTAGGAACACCCATCTAGCCTTGGAACTTGCACTTATAGAACAATGTCCAAATCTTAAGATTATCCTAAATAACCAAGGTCTATTTCATGATGCTTATAGATTGCCCCAAGACTCCGATTCCTATTTCCTACCCTTCCCCGAGCCTTCTCACATGTTTAGAGCCATGAGGTTACTCTTTGTTGAGATCACTAGATTGCATGAACCCTTAGAGCCCATTCCTTTTTCCACCTACTTCTGGTATACTTTATGGCATTAGGTAGGGATTCATGGTAATTTTTCTGGTGTATACCAGACTAGGGTCAAACCTAGAGAGTCAAAAGTCTGTTAGGTTTAGACCCTAGAAGTCCAATAAAATTTTTTTCTCAATAGGAATGCATAGTTGAGTCTGCATTTTGCATCATGTTAGGATTATACATTAAATATAATTTTAAAATAATTTGGCTAATTCCCAGAAACGAGCTAAAGAGTTTGATCAAAGGGATTCTGTAATGATTAGGCTTAGGCCTGAATGGTTTCCACCAGGAACCGTTAAGAAGCTTCATGCTTGTGGAGCTGGCCCCTTTAGAGTGATAAAGAGAGTCGGCCCTAATGCCTACATTCTTGAGCTACCCCCGAATTATGGTATTAGCTCGACTTTCAATATCTCAGACTTAGTCAAGTATAGGGAACCAGCAAACATTCCTAGTGAGCCATTTGGGCCTGACCTTTCTTTTGAGAGTGAACTGAACCTGAGTGTCCACCTCCAATTATACCTGAGAGAGGAGAGCGGATCGAGTGAGTCCTGGATGACCAAGCTATCACTACCTAGGGCAAAGGTTATCAACGTTTCTTAGTTCGATGGCAAGGCTGACCTGAGTCCGATGACTCGTGAATTACCCGGGAGGACTTGTAGCGCCTCGATCCTGACCTTCTGGAGGAGTACCTAAGCCAACTCAACTCTTACTTGACAGGGTCGAGTTCCTCCCACCCCGGGAGAACTGGTGTGGGCACCAGAATTCGACAGAGGCTCCTCAACCCTCTGTGGATGTCCAATTAGGGTTTCAATTTTCGGGTCTTGTAATAATACTTCAAGCCTCAACCTTGTAATTTTCCTTTTGCTTTGAATTGAGTCTGTACTTTGACCAATTAGGTCAAATTATGTCCTGTACTGAGTCTAGTCACAAATTGAGTCCAGTCTAAGTCTGTTGGAAGTATGGGTCTATGCAAGAAGTGGTCTTAAAACTTAGTCTCCTTGGAGCTAAGTCAGGAAGGAATCCAAGTCAGCTCAGGGCCCACCTTTTCATCCTATGTGGCACCATGACAACTTGCCATGTGGGCAGCACACTTGTCATCCTTGGATGCCCAAAGAGGAGGAACACATCACTTGGCACTAGCCCTTTTTCCCTCCCCTTATCAAGCTCCTTTCCAAGCAAGGGTGGTCGGCCAAAGAGAAGGTCAATGGGAGTTGAAGTTGGGAATTCAAATCCCTTGCTTCAAGCCTTCCAATCAAGTCTTCTTCCCAAATTGTTTGAACCTCTTTGGAAGGAAGAGACAAGATCCATGGGCACCTCCACCTCACACTCCCCATGTCATGCCTTGTACCAAAAAAGGCTGCACAACCAAGGAAGGAAGAAGAACACATGCCTTGCTCCAAGCCTCTCTTCATGTTTTCTTCCAAAATAAAGAAGCTTCTTTCCAAGTTCAAGGCACCAAGATCTCTCCTCCAAGCCTTGCATCATGCCACACCCAATCAAGCTAGCTCTTGGTCGGCCAAGGAGAGAAGAAAAGTCAAAAGTTTGGGTGCCCATTCAAGAATTCTTGTAAATTTTTCATTTGAAATTCAAAAGGGTCCTAAGGTGCCTATTTAAAGGACCTAACCCCTCCTTTGTAAGGTTAATCTTGATGAATGAAAAAAATTATATTTCTTGAGTTCCAATCTCTTGCTAGTTGCCTTCGTTCACTAGGAACATCGATCTCCATGAGGGAGCGCCTTCGCCTTCGAGCGTCAAGAGGTGTGAGGCCTCAAATTATCGTCACTTCCGCAACTCCATCATCCGACTCCGAATCAAGAAGAACTCCACCATCACTTCAACAACTCTTTCTTCCATTCTTTCATTGTTTTTCTTCTGATTGAAACTTAACCTTTATCTTCTTTGAATGCTCGCAGGTCCTCCAGGTGACACGAGTATGGAGATGGTTGCCTTTGCCATCGAGATCTTCGGATAGCCAGCCGGCGCCTCCGCAGAGTTGATGGCTTGATCATCTAGGCCGCATCCGCCAAAGTGAGCAATCTCTGCATCGGGCACTTCAGATCTTTGAGGTTTGCTCCTTGACTCCTAAATAGGTCTTGATCGGAGAGCTAAGTCCTATGGGATTTCTCCATCCCGGGGTCCTCTCTTTATCATTGCTTAGGGACTAATTCACCTGCTTGATATTTCTTATTATTATTGAATCCTATATCAACTCTTACTTATTTTCGGGAATCCAAAGAACATCATTAAAATCTAAAAATCACAAAACCAACAAATCACTTGCATCATTCTTCATATTCGCATCTAGTTAGTCCCCCATCATTTCTGGTATCAGAGCCTGCATCTCTTAGTTTTCCATCAAGAAGTGTTGTGGAGGCCTGACACCTCCTAGCCATCCTTTTATCATGAGACTAATAGGATGCTTGCCACTCTTATACCCAACCAAAACTCAGTAAGCATCTTCCTCTTGGAAAATGAGTGTCACCGGGAAAGAACAATGGGTAGTAATGGTTCTCCCATCCTCATCTCCTCATGAATTACTTGAAAGACCTATTCTAACTAGAGCATGACCAGTCAAAGTCCCTCGAAAATCAATAATCGTGCCAAGTGGCACTTCTCAATAAAGAGAGATTCCTAGATGTTAGAGAAATCAAGGCACTTTTTTAGACGATCAATGCCCACATGGCTCCAAGTAATTGAGTAGTGCTCAGTCAAAGCCCTAAGACGATCAACACCCATATGATTCCAAGTGACCAAGTAGTGCTCAATCAGAGCTCTCAGGTGATCAATGCTCATATGACTCCAAGTGACTGAGTAGTACTCCGTTAGAGCCCATAGGTGATCAATGCCCATTCGGCTCCAAGTATCCAAGTAGTGCCCAGTCAGAGCCCTAAGGCGATTAATTCTTATTTGGCTCTAAGTGACCAAGTATTACTTAGTCAAAGCCCTTAGCAATAGATGTGATGGGGAACAATGATGGAATGATGTATCCTTAATGGAATTAGTAATGACTAAATGAAAAATGAAGTAAATACATGCTGCCATTCAATGTAAAGAAGTAGAATTTCTATAAGAGTAATCTAAATGCTAAACATGACTTGAAATAAGACCTTTTCAAAGTAAATAAGAGAAGGACCTTTATGGCTAAGAAACCACTCAGGTTAGGGCTAAGTTTAGTCTAATATTTCAGATCTGAAAGTCTTTCTAAAGAAGAGTACCGACAATTGATAATCCAAGGTTTAGGAATGGAAACACTCAAAGAGGAAGTTCCTGGATGACAAGGAGATTCCTCTAGATTGCAAAGCTTCTTGTATCCGGTTCTTAACATGGTCGACCTTCTTCTTTGGAGCCTGGAAGCCCGGAGATCCTGCAACAAAGAGATGTAGAGGGGATTAGAAGTTAGAGATTGAAATGAAGAAGTGAAGGGGAAGGATCTTTGAAATGAAGAAAGAAAGCTTGGAGTAGTCTTGGCATGGATCTTCTATGGCTGCTTTGGAATGACAACTCCTTGTTTGCTTGTGTGAAGAATGCCTTGGAGGATTGGATCCATTGGAAATGGAGGGGTTCAAGACTAAGCGTGGACTAAAGAAATGATCCTTTGGTTGGCCGAATGGATTGTAAGAGGGAAAGGATGAAACTATGTTAGATGTGTGGAGATGGAAAGGAAGTCACTCTAGGCCTCATACCCACCTTCTCATAAGGGACCAAGCTACCAAGCAAGGGAATTCTTTCAACAAAAATTTCATTTCATTCATTCATCATTATAAGAAGGTTTGGAGCCCTTTGTTTTATAGACCACCAAGCCCTTTTCAAATTTGAATTCAAATTCAAACTACACCAAAATATAAGGAGAAAATAATGGGGTGTCTCATGAACAGGGGTGGTGATTGTGAAGGAAAATGTGGGCCAATTCAAATTCCTTCTTCTCTTGGGTGACAATCCATGGTGAGGTGTCTTGGTGATGTGGCAAGGTGGAGTGATGAAGTGGCTTCCAAGTTGGTGATCCTATGGTCCATGTGCCCATCCACCACTAGTCTTCTTGACTTGATTATGCTAAAACCAGATTAGACTTGGACTGAACTCCTCTTGACTCAATTGCAATAAAGAACCCAATTGAAATAGATACAGGACTCAATTACCCAAATGAAATAAATACATGACTAATAAACTCAATTAAAACTTATTACAGACTCAAACTCTCAATCTTCCATCCATAAAGAGTCTAGCTTAATCTATATTGGTTGAAGTCTCTTCCTGAGCCTGGTGCCCACACCAATTCTTCCCGAGTGGGAGGAACTCGACCCTGTCGAGTAAGGATCGGTCTGACTGTGATACCTTTCTAGTAGGTCTGGGTCAATTTGCTGCAAATCCTCTTGGGTGATCCAGGAGTCCTCAGATTCTGATCGTCCTTGCCAACGAACTAGATAACGTTGGTAGCCCTTACCTCTAGTGGTAATCGCCTGGTCATCCAAGATACGTTCAACTCTATCTCTCTACTTTGGTGGAATTGCTGGTGGACACTCAGGTAGGGTTTCGCTCTTAAAGGTAGGATAAGGCCCAAAAGGCTCATTAGGAATTAATGCCAGATCTTTATATTCTTTCATATTGGAAATATTAAATATTGAACTAATGCCATAATCTGGTGGTAACTCTAACACATATGCATTAGGTCCAATTTTCTTAATTACTTTGAAAGGTCTAGCTCTTCGGGCATGCAATTTCTTCATAATTCCCGCAGGAAACCTTTTAGGTCTAAGTTTAATCATTACAGAGTCCCCTTCATTAAATTCTTTCATTTGTTTACGTGAATTAGCCATATGCTTATAGACTTTATTGCTCATTTGAATCTTTTTACTAATTTCCTTATGCAATTCCTTAATATGCTGTACATATGACTCGTCATACTTAGATACTCGTGCATGTGAAGGCAGTGGATGAGGTCGACATGTCTCCTAGGTTTATAACCATGGACAATCTCAAAGGGACTTTTACCAATAGACCTATTGACAGAACTATTGTAAGCGAATTTAGCACGAGGTGATAGTAAATCCCAGTTTCCTGGACTTTCTCCTACAAGACTCCTCAATAAGTTCCCTAGACTTCTATTTATGACTTTGATTTGTCCATCAGTCTGAGGGTAGTAGGCAGTGAAAAATTTCAATTTGGTTCCTAACAAATGCCATAGGGTTTTCCAAAAGTAACTGGTGAATCGGACATCCCTATCGGACACTATGGTTTTAGGAAGGCCATGTAATCTAACCACTTCGTCTTGAAAAATTTTGGCCACTTTAGAGGCATCAAAGGTTTGAGAGCAAGGAATGAAATGAGCCATCTTTGAGAACCTATCAACCATAACAAATATCGAATCATGTTTTTGCTAGGTCTAAGGTAGTCCTAATACAAAGTCCATGCTAAGATCTTGCCAGGGGCAACCAGGTATAGATAAGGGTGTATAGAGTCTAGTGTTTTGCTTCTGCTATTGGCCAATAGCACAAGTTCGACACCTGGCCACTATTTGGGCAACTTGTCTCTTAAGTCTTGGCCAATAAAACTGGTCCTCAATAGCTAAAATGGTCTTATTCCTGCCAAAGTGACCAGCTAAACCTCCAGCATGGGTCTCCCAAATTAGAAAATCTCTCAAAGAAGTTTTGGGAACACAGAGCTTGTTCTCCTTAAACAGAAAACCATCTAGAAGGGTATACTCACTATGATCACTAGATGGTCCTTGACTCAAAGCCTGGTAAATTTTACTAAAGTTTGGACAGGTTTCATATTCATCCTTAAGTTTCTCAAATCCAACGACTTCAGTGCTAACCGAATTTAGAAGCAAGGCTCTACGACTCAAAGCATTGGCTACCTTATTCTCAGTTCCGGCACGGTGCTTCAGGACAAAAGTGTAGGCTTGGATGTATTCTACCAATTTGGCATGCCTAGGATTCAGCTTTTTCTGGGAACTAAGAAATCTATGGGCCTCATGATCAGAGAATAAGATAAATTCTTGCGATAGAAGATAGTGTCTCTAATACCTTAAAGCTTGCACTACCGCATAGAACTCCTTATCATAGGTGGAATATTTAAGCTTAGCCTCATTTAACTTTTCACTAAAGAAAGCTATGGGGTGGCTCTCCTAGCTTAAAACTCCACCTATTCCAACTCTAGATGCATCACAAGTGACCTTGAATACTTTGGAAAAGTCAAGTAACCTCAAAATTGGTGCTTGTGTCATTTTATCTTTTATCTCTAGGAAGGCTCTATTGGCTGCTTTGGTCCAATCAAAACTACCCTTCCTAATACAATCAGTTATTGGAGCGACAATGGAGTTAAAGCCTCGAATGAATCTCTTATAGAAGTTGGCTAGACTATGAAAACTATGGATATCATGAACAGTTTTGGGAACAGGCCACTCAACTATAGATTTGATCTTTTCAGCATCAGTCGAAATTCCATCAGGGGTGACAATAAAACCTAGGAAAGTGACTCTATGGGTCATGAACTCATACTTCTTCAAATTAGCATAGAGATTCTCTTTCCTAAGGGTTGCACACACTTGTCTAAGGTGGTCTAAGTAGTTTTCCTTAGTCCTACTGTAAATCAAAATGTCATCAAAATATACCACAACAAATTTTCCTATAAAAGCTCATAGGACTTGGGTCATGATCCTCTTAAATGTACTAGGTGCATTGGACAATCCAAATGGCATCATTACCTATTCAAATAAACCATCCTTAGTCTTAAATGCAATCTTCCATTCATCTCCGGGTCTAATTCTCACTTGATGATAGCCACTCTTAAGGTCAATCATAGAAAAAATAGTAGCTCCGACCATCATATCCAACATGTCATCTAATTGGGAAATAGAAATCATACTTCACTGTGATTTTGTTGATGGCATGACTATCAACACACATCCTCCAAGTTCCATCTTTCTTAGGTGTTAACAAAGCTGGGACTGCACAAGGACTCAAACTTTCCCTAATGAATCCTTTCCTAGGAGATCCCCTACTTGTCTTTGTAACTCTAGGTGTTCGGTAGGGTTCATCCTATAATGTGGGAGGTTGGGTAAGGTTACTCTTTGGACTAAATAAATGGCGTGTTGGATGTCCCTAAGTGGTGGAAGGTGGTCAGGTAGGTCATTTGGAAATACATCCTTAAAATCCTCTAACACTTCAACCAATTCCTGAGGGTGTTCTTTCTGGGAAGGCTCTTGAATTTCCTTAATGGTTAAGATCCAAATAGGTGTTCCCTCAGTGGGTTCTTTCTCAATCCCCTTTGTAGTTATCAGATTGACTTCAGTCTTCTTTTCCTTTAGGTGGCTCGATCCTCTCTTAATAGTGTCCTTAGGTGGTATAAGGTTGATCACAAACTTCTTTCTAGAGTGCATAAATGAACAAGAATTAGATCGACCATAAAGGGTTGCATCATGGTCAAATAACCAGGGTCAACCTAAGATGATACTACTCACTCTCATTGGTAGGACGTCACACCACACTTTCTTCTGATAGGACTACAATTGGATTTGGACTAGATACTTAAGCTTGATGGGAATTGAGGTGGAGTCTATCCAAGAAATCTTATAAGGATTTGGATGGGGAACTGTGGATAAGCCTAAAGTCTTGATAGCACTAGTGGATATGGCATTCACACAACTCCCACTATCTATGATTATCTTACATACCTTATCCCTTAACTTGACAAAGGTTTGTAGGATGTTAGTCTTACGCCAATCTTCCTGGATCTTAGTCTGGGTAAGGATGCATCTAACTACTCCCAAAAGGTCATGCTCTACATGACCCTCATCACCTTCATACTCATCTGCCAAATTATCCTCAGCCTGATATACTTCCTCAATGCAATCATCTAGGGGCTCTATGGGTTCAGACCCATTCTCCGCTAATTCTCCTATGTACAAGGCTCTAGTTGGGCAACTGCTAGCATAATGGCCTATCTCATGACATCTAAAGCAAGGAGCATTAGGGTTTGGGGTTCTCTGAACTTCTGGTGATTTACCCCTATCATCTCTATGGGTCAAAAGTGTACTAGGGTGGGGTCAGTTTGGTCACATCTGACTTGGTCCTGGCTGCTGACTAGGTGCACTAGTTATAAGGGGTTCTGGTCTACAATAAATTGGTCCCTTATTAAATCTCTTAGCATCTCGTGCTACCTAGTAGGCTAGCTCTAAATCTTGGACTTCTCTCATGAACAACTCTTTTTGGATCTCTTCTCTTAATCCGACTCTGAACCTAGACAAGGTAACTGATTCAAACTCATCGACATTGCATCTAATCACAAACTCATCAAATTTTGTAATGTACTCGCTACACTCTTGGTTCCCTGGGTCAATCTTTGCCACTGGTCTAAAAATCTTTGGTGGTAGGATATGGGAAGGTACTTCTCTTTAAGCCTAAGCTTCATTGCCCTCTAGGTTACTATGGGAACATCACCTCTTTGTCTAATGAACCTTTCAACATTTCTCTAGTATAGCCTAGCTTGACGGACTAACCTAAGCTTCGTAAATTTGCACTTCTTCTCCTCAGTCATCTCGTACCACTCAAAATACTGATCCATCTCTCCCTCCTAATCTATATAAACCTTAGGATCTAGATTCCCATCAAAAGTGGGTGCTTCCAACCTAATGTTCCTAAGGGTTCGGTCATCATGGTCCATTTGATCCTGATTGGGTCTCCTAGGATTTGGCTCATGAGCTGGGTCATGGTGTGCTCTCCTAGGGTTCGGGTCATGGACTCGATCAGGGTTGGGTCTCCTAGGATTTGGTTCAAAGCAAGGGTCTTGATGAGGCCTCCTATGGTTGGGTTCAGGGAAAAGGTCTTGGTGCGGAGCCCTTCTAGGGTTGATGGGTGTACCAAATTCTGGTTCAGGCTCTAATCATTCTAGACTTCATGGGTTCTTCCAGGGGTACGAGCCTCTAATCGATCAAGCCTAGCAGTGATATAGGCCATCTGATTAGTCGTACTTTGGTTGGTCTAGGCCAATTGGTCAGTCAGGTTTTGGTTAAGTCGGGCCATTTGATCATTCAAGGTTTTCATCAAGGTCTCAAAATTTTGGTCTATGGTTGCACTTGATTGAGCTTGGGTTTGTTGGTAGGGTGTCCCTGATCTAGTTGTCATGCGCACATAGACTCAAACTCAGGCTAGGGGTTTGCTAGAAGACCTAGTAGCTCAAGTAAGGTGAGTCGACTAAGTACAACCAAATCAACAGCTATCCTGTCCACTGGCCAGGTAAGAGGTGGGTCTGTGGGAGGCTCCCCCAGCTCTTGCTAGGTCCTAATTAAAAACTACAAGAGTTTCTTAGGGTGTTTGCTACTTGACCTCTGGCCTAGACATCAGCTTTCAGAAATAGATGTAGGAGTGGGTGCACTAGTTTTCCTAAATGACTTGAACTAGACCTGTGCGTGTCCCTAGGAATTAGAGAGCTACTCAATTTTAATTAAGGATTGGGTTAGCTATGCAGGGTGGTGGTTTTCGGCTAAGAACAGGTAATGAAATCCTACCCCCATGTCATATTGATGCCCTTAAATCGATTTACCATGAGATGTGTGCAAACATGCATATGAATCCTAAATTCAGGTGCAGATTTTTATGTGTTGCAGTTTAGAAGTGGGGCAGAGAAGTGCTATGTATTAGTCTTAGAAAACTCAAGAAAAATCACAGAACACTCCTAACTCATAGATGACATGCCAAATGAAAGGAAATTAAAAAATAAAATTTGTGTTGTGCTGGTCAGTCCCTGGAACTTAGATAATGCAAAACAAAAAAATAGGACAAAACATGCAAAAATTTTAAAGATGCTAGATTCCAATGATGCAAAACTATTCTTTAGGATTTAAAACTTAACTCCTTATGTTCCCCTTTAAGGGTCAATCACATCGACACCCCTACACATCATAGAAAATCCTCGTTGAATGGAATGTGAGGGTCTTGTAGCCCTTCTTTTTCCTATGACCGAACGACCATAGTGAAGAACCCAATCCAAGTACTTAAGAAGATGCTAAGCCCTAACCTACCATGCTCTGATACCAAGATGATGGGGAACGATGATAGAGTGATGTATCCTTAATGGAATTAGTAATGACTAAATGAAAAATGAAGTAAATACATGCTGCCATTCAATGTAAAGAAGTAGAATTTCTATGAGAGGAATCTAAATGCTAAACATGACTTGAAATAAGACCTTTTCAAAGTAAATAAGAGAAGGACCTTTGTGGCTAAGAAACCACTCAAGTTAGGGCTAAGTTTAATCTAATATTTCAGATCTAAAAGTCTTTCTAAAGAAGAGTATCGACAATTGATAATCCAAGGTTTAGGAATGAAAACACTCAAAGAAGAAGTTCCTGGATGACAAGGAGATTCCTCTAGATTCCAAAGCTTCTTGTATCTGGTTCTTGACACAGTCAACCTTCTTCTTTGGAGCCTGGAAGCCTGGGGATCCTGCAACAAATAGATGTAGAGGGGATTAGAAGTTAGAGATTAAAATGGAGAAGTGGAGGGGAAGGATCTTTGAAATGAAGAAAGAAAGCTTGGAGTAGTCTTGGCATGGATCTTCTATGGCTGCTTTGAAATGATAACTCCTTGTTTGTTTGTGTGAAGGATGCCTTGGAGGATTGGATCCATTGGAAATGGAGGGGTTCAAGAATAAGCATGGACTAAAGAAATGATCCCTTGGTTGGCCGAATGGATTGTAAGAGGGAAAGGATGAAACTATGTTGGATGTGTGGAGATGGAAAGGAAGTCACTCTAGGCCTCACGCCCACCTTCTCACAGACCAAGCTAACAAGCAAGGGAATTCTTTCAAGAAAAATTTCATTTCATTCATTCATCATTACAAGAAGGTTTGGAGCCCTTTGTTTTATAGACCACCAAGCCCTTTTCATATTCGAATTCAAATTCAAACTACACCAAAATATAAGGAGAAAATAATGGGGCGTCTTATGAAGAGGAGCGGTGATTGTGGAGGAAAATGTGGGCCAATTCAAATTCCTTCTTCTCTTAGGCGGCAATCCATGGTGAGGTGTCTTGGTGATGTGGCAAGGTGGAGTGATGAAGTGGCTTCCAAGTTGGTGATCCCATGGTCCATGTGCCCATCCACCATTAGTCTTCTTGATTTGATTGTGCTGAAACCATATTGGACTTGGATTGAACTCCTCTTGACTCAATTATAATAAAGAACCTAATTGAAATAAATACAGGACTCAATTACCCAAATGAAATAAATACAGGACTAATAAATCCAATTAAAACTTATTATAAGACTCAAACTCTCAATCTTCTATCCATAAAGAGTCTAGCTTAATCTGTATTGGTTGTAGTCTCTTCCTGAGCCTGGTGCCCGCACCAAGATGGCCATCAATTTCAAACAACAAATGAATGATCAAATAGAGCATAAAAATGTTTTAGTATCCATGACGAGTGATCAAATCTAAGATGATAGAAACCTAAAGTAGCAAGTGGCCATAGCTTCAATTATTTCTAGGGAATTTATGATCATAGAAGGATGGCTTGTTAAACACTCAAGCCAAGATGAAGACATACAGAGAGAAAAACTCTATCACTTTTCAAATAAAATATCCAAGGGTTATAGAAGGACAATAATGGAAATTGAAAAGAAAAAGAACATAACTAGGCCTTGCTGGTCTTGAGATCTGGGGTGCCCACTTTAGATGGTGGCCAATTATCATCACTCCAAGACCCCATCTCAGATGACTGGCCCTAATCATTATTTAATACCACGAGCTCCATCATGATGGGCAGTGGATCTTTAATGATTCTCGAGCCTCTTGAAACACCCCCCGACGAAGTGGTGCTCCTCGATGAGAAATATTGAACCTTTCCTCTTGGGGTGGACTCAAATTCGTCATGAGTTCTATAATAAATCTGCCCACATCCATGCCTGAAGAAGGTAGCCTGTGAAGATCAATGTTCAGGTAAAGGAACTTATCAAGAATTCATAGTTATTGTACCCCACCAGGTGGCCTTGATCGAAAATCAACTCTTCCATGTTCCTACTCCCTTATGATCTCTAGGCAGTAGCTGCATGATGATGCTCCCTTGAGTGGGATTGATGGTTCAACTGGTGACGGCTCTATGACCAGGATCAGTGACTTGACCAATGCTGGCTATGCAATTGGGATCATTAGTCAGATCGGTGAGATGGTGTAGATTGTTGCCTGATCTAGTCTTGTAACCTCCCATGATGTTAGTACTGGGCACATGGTGTGCCCCCTCTTAGGGCCATTGACTGGATCGATATGGTGCTATGATGGGTCTCTTTGGCTCATCCTTGGGAATGCTTATAGACGGTCAACCACCCGGTGTGGGTGTGACTCCACCAAAGGTGGCCCGACTGATATAATAACAATGGCAAAAGGTCCCCCCCAATCTCTAGATTAATTACTATGCCTTTGCCCTTTGAAGACTACTTAAGATTGAAAATCTTTTCCCTAGCCCAGTGGAGCTCATCTTGAAATTATGCCGATCGGGTAGCGATCTCCTAGCGAGCATCCCTGGATGTGAGCAACATTTTAAATCCAAAATTTCTCCATAAGTAGATAAAAGCTAATCTCGCATCTGGGCCACCTTGGCGGTAGCATTCTAGATCACCTAAGAAATTAGCTCTAATAGCTTTTCCATTTTCTCTTTGAGCACGGTTCTCTCAAGAATGTATTCATACACTACAAGTGAAAGTGGTCAATTTCTTTGTACGCCCTCTTTAGTGCCTCTTACATCTTTAGCAACCTTTTCTTTTGATTGAAGGCCTTCTTATTTGCAGCCTCGGCCTTAGCTTCCTACTTTGAAACATATGCCTTGATGTCAATAGCCTTGTGAAGGTGTTTGGCAGGCATCGATGCTTCCAAGGATGAAATGACACCCTAAGAGAAGTTACAACTAATGAATATACAAGACAAGGTATGCAAGAAAATACACCATTCCATTGCAATTAAAAATGTTCCCTTACACTATTGAAGAAAGATAACTACAAAGTCTAAAAAGTCACAAGCTTAAAAAAAATTACAAAGGATTAGCTCCCAGCCTCCTTGGGATCAGTAGTAGCGGGTGGCTTGGCTACGGCTGTTGGGTCGGGCAGAGTAGCCTCATTTGTAGCTGGTTGGATGACAACTGGCTTGGTGGTGATAGGTTTGGCAGCAACAACTTTGGGCATTGGAGTAGGCGCAACTTCAACTAGGGTGCCTAGGGCTGCAACTTCATCAAAGGGTTCCTCTTTAAACTCCCTTTCATCAAAGAATGAGAGTTCTAACTCTTGATGGTGCTCAGCAATTTGGTTCTGGCATTCAAGCATCCCTAGCTTGTGGCCCTCTATGAAAGCCTCGTGGTTGAATAAGATACATGCATTGAAAAACTCCTTCGATGCCTGGAAGTCCTCCACTATACAGGCCATGTCTGTGGTGAAGTCTACAAAAGCCTTATACTTCTTTATAGCGGCCCCCACCTCCTGCTTCAACCTCTCTATAGCCATTGCCACCTTTGCCTTCCTCTTTTGTCTCTCCAATTCCAGGTCAACCCTCACCATCACCAAGCCAGCCTTGGTCTCAGCCAAGCTGCTCCACATCATGTTAAGATTGGACTTAGATTTGGCAAGAACTTTCTTTAAGCGCTCTACCTTAGCCTCAGATGCCTTAGCCTTCTGATAGGCCTTGGCAACATCTTTTTCCATCTCCCTCTAACATTCATGGGCCTTCTAGCCATCCAGATCTTGATTTAGCAGTCTTGCAAAAAAGTGAGCCACCTGCCAAACCAGATGTCAGGAAGCAGCACGAGAGGGCAGGGAGAATAAAACATTGTCATGAAAATACCTGCTGAAGGGCCATAAACATTGGCACCTTAGGTCCTGAAAGTCAATGTTTTGGACTCGTTCTACTCCCTTAAGAAATAAGGCACTTTCAAAAGATTCCTGAATGTCATTCTAATCTTGAGGAAAGACATCCTCTAGACTACCAACAAAGGGCCTAGGTCGGCTTCGGGCTGATGTAGCAGAAGATTGAGTTTCAAAATTTCCATTATTAAAACCCTAATCGGTTGAAACCCTATACCTAATGACCACTGGACCATGACAACTAATAAATCATAATTTAGGGTTATAGAGGTATACCTGGAGCACTATACTACTTAATTTTCATAAGGCACATAAGTGTATGCCCTCCAGAGGTGATCCATATAGGAACCGAACCAAAGAGCACTCCTCTTGCTAGCTTAACTCCTTCCAGTAGCCTTTCTTCCTTTTGCAACCTTTTCTCCCCTCTTGGACCTTTCTCCCTTTCGAAGAGTAGCTTATTACTTTTCTAAATGCTCTCTTACTATCCTATTATCCTTTCAAATTCTCTTTCAAAGCCCTTATCTTAAAATGGTAGACTTGTCTTAAAATAATAGACTTGTCCTAACAAGAGAAGAAAGAGAATTATTAGGATAACTTTTAGATGCCTTGGCTTCAATCACCAAAGCCTTTAAATAGGAAGAAAGTGGATATCTAATACACCTTTTTATCAGCTCCTTATCTATTATTTAACATATCAGATAAGACTCTTTAATCAGAAAGTGTCCCTTGGCAGAAAGGTGTAAAGTGAAACTCCATTTTACTAATTATATGCGCAAAGAGTTGTTTATCGCAACTCTATGGTAAAATATGATAATTCTTAACTTCATATTGAAGACAAGTTCCCACACCTCAATAGGTGTATCAAATAAAAGTTTTATCGAGAAAAAAAAGTGATTAAAAGGCAAAAGGACTCTTCCTTATCCATGCACCATATTTATATATTAAGCATCACATATCTTCACCAAATTATGCCCTTTCTTACATGATTTGACTAGTCAATTCCAACCAAATGGCATCCATTGGATAGGATAGGGGCTAAACCTTATCACTTAAAAGGTTATTAATTTGTAGGACTCTAGGTCCTTCTGTACCCCTTTATTTGTGCGCACACCAATATGGTGCCAAGAGTCCCATGCCCTTGGGACTCTTGGTTTAAATAATGGATAAGGCTTGATAAATTAGGACAAAACCTAATTTGGCTGCCCCACTTAAGGCTCAACCCAATTTAAGTTCCACTAAAATTGGTTAGCCTAAATAGCAAGTAATTAATCCAATCTAATTAGGTTATGAGTTAGGCTAGCCAACATATGCTAGTATGTTAATTAGCTAGCCAATTAGGATCCTATGACCCTAAAATAAAAATATAATTGATTTTCTTGACCAAATTTCTAGCATGTGTGACCCTTTGGATTCCATATCTAGCCAGCAGTAGATCCAGGTCCAAGCTATTTCAATCCAATCAAAATCGATTGGTCCAATTAGGTCAAATCGAGCTGACTCAAGTTAGCCAATTCGAACCAATTTCCAAATTGACTCATGAATCCATCTAATTTGATTCATGAAAACCTACAAGATATGATTGACGTCTAGCAACGTGTCATGCCTATCCTTTAGTGAAAAGTTACCATACAATTCAATCCTTCGATCTTCCTTTATTCCAAATAAGTGACGGGTATGGAAAATTATCAAATCCTAGCACTTAATCCTTTCGAATCTCAATTTGATAATGAAGACATAATTGATAAAAGATTAGAAATCCTTTTTAATCTCATCTTACTTTGATCAAATCCTTTCTAAGTCAATAATTAAAGAGATTACGTAGGATAAGCCCTCTTACTAGCAGTGATCGATTCCTTGTTGATCCACTCACATCCTTAATGTACAACCCATCACATATGAGAACACCTCATACATGACTCTTTGTTATTAATAAGTATGAACCAAAACATGGCTTTATGTGTATAAAAAATCATGGTGATCTTAGGTCTAAGGATCACATGCACAACTCCCACTAAAAGAATAATCTTTTGACAAGTAAGACTTCCATTAGATATTCTTTTATCGAATCAATTAAGTGAACTCATAACCTAATGAGCACCCATATCCTTGTATTTGTGTCACTATACAAGTGGTCATGAGACCAACCACCCTCTCCATCGAGCAGACATAGGATGTACTAGTCTATCCGAATTCATCGATCCTCGAATCGATGATCCTATGACCAGGAATATTCTAGATTATGATTTATAGATTTTAGGTCTCATCATTATCCCTATAATCCTAACACTATTGCCCTAATCTATGGAATTTATCATAATCTTATAACTAATATACAAGACACAGCATACGATGAATCAAAAATTACCTTTATTAATATCAATCTTGAGTTGAAGGAATACAAAAATGCTACTGATATAATAACTGTGATTGGCTTTTGTTTGTTTTCTCCTAGGAATAGGAAATTGCAAGTAAATAGGCATCAGCAGCTTATCACAACGGAAGCAGATATAAAAATAATTTATATCTAATAATGCAATTCATAAATAAATCTAATTTATTTATTATAAATTTCTAACATGTTGCATAACATGAGAAAAATATTAGATCTGAAATAAAAATTATTTTAAGTGCAAAATACTTATCTGGATCGCTATCCAGGCTTGCTTTGAAATGCATGCAGATTTGCTATTGAAAAGCCGGGATTCTATCGAAGCCGCACAATCGCTTGGCCTCTGCTGGTATCCACATGAAGCACTCACAACCAAGTCATAGAGGGCACCGGACTGCTAGATCCTTGCAGCCCTCTCCTCTTTCAACAAATCATCCGCTTTAAAAACTGTGCCAATTTGAATCCGGACTGGCTTTCGACTTTTGTCTTGCAAATCAGACTATGCAAGATCTTGGACCTCTTACTATATTCTTCCTCTTTTATAGAAGACCTCTCAACACTTTTGAAGATCACAAGGAAATAAATTGGAAGGGAGAAGAAAAGATGGTGCCAGGAGAGAGAGTCTCAGGTATTAGCATCCAAGAGAAGAAGATGCCCAAACTTAATTCACACCAAAAGAGAAAGTAAGTTCAGCCACCCCTCTCTCTTCTCCCTTTTATAAATCATGGCAATTTATTTCTCCAATTTCTCCATGCCTAAATAAAAGGAATTTAGTTTATCTGGTTTAGGTTTTAAGAAGAGTAGAAGAGGACTTTTCCTCCTCTCTTATTCTCTCACGCCTAAACACTATTACAGCCCACTTAATACACTCCTTCTCTCTTTTGTTGCCCAAAATAAATGGGGGCCCATAAGGTGTGTGGAGGTAAGAAGGATATATGGAGAGAGAGTCCCAGTCTAATTGGACTCTGGATTTTGGTCCAAACGAAGTGATTTTATAGTCAAACTAAAGCCGATTTTAAATCCGACCGAACCATTTCGAAGTGAACATTGATCCGAATTAATTAGGATTAATTAATTGAGTCTAACTCAATTAAATTAAATCTAATTTAATTTAATTAACATTTAATCCATAATAAATTAATTGTAACATTTATAATTAGGTCAAATATTAATTGTAACACTTACAATTAGGTCCAAATTGATTTGCTGATTGGTTACTTGAGCTCCTAATGTATGTGACCCCTCAGGTCCTATCCTGTCTGGTAATAAGACATGCTATAATCTCCATTATACATCATCGTAACTCCTTTCGATGGATTGAAATAATTTCAGCTCAACCCTAATTAGGATCATCGATCCGAGAATGATCCTAACAGGCTCTCTAATCTACCAGTGACACCTAGCAGTATGTTGTGGCAACCTAGCAGAATAAGATTGGAACTCCTAGGTGTAGCTACCATGTGATTCAGTTCCTCTATCAAAATCTAGACATGATGTTGGTTACGGATACTTGTCAAACCCATCGGTCATATGCTTAACCTAATCGACTCAAGTCCAATTATGATACTAATGAAAGCACATTTTCATTATCACCTTGATATAGCCATAGATTTTTGGACTTAGTCTTATTAAGCTTGCATAGGATTATATCTTACTACTAAGGCTGATAGATCCCTACAAGTGAACACCCTACTCCTACACTAAACTTACTGCAGCCAATGAACATCGCAAGGTCCCGTATGGATAGGAACCATGTGATTGTGCTGTCAAACTACAGCAACCTTATTGTGATTAGCCGAGACACTCTAGGTCAAGGAACTACTCACACAACTACAGCATCAGGAAGTTATCGATGAGTGAGTAGTTATCCGTATAACTTCCTGTACTTGGTCACGCTTAGTATCGCTGATCTTTATCAACTACCTGCACTCTCACTCCAGCGTCACCACACTGTAGGTCAGAGACTCATCTACCCTAAAAGGAAAGTGATCTGTGCACTGATTTTAACGGATCAATCACCATCGTCGTGATATTCCAACAATCGGGAGCCTTTAAGAGTTAATTTATAAAGACACATTTCTTAGATTCTCAACTCTTGAGAATATATGTCATTGTCCATTAACTCCATGGACGATTCATAGACACATCAATATGAATGAAACTAATGCCCTTTATTAATAAAGAAGAATTAAGTACAAAGTTAATGTCCTAAAAATTATAATATGTTAAGCCAACATGGCTTTTAGGACATATATCTAACAATCTCCCACTTGCACTAAAGCCAATTGGCTACATATCTAAGTCCCATTTTCTCAAAGTGGACTTTAGCCTTCTGTTGGCTCAGAGTCTTAGTCAGTGGGTCTGCCACGTTGTCCATGGAGTCTACTCTTTGCACCTCAACATATTTCTTCTCGAGGTAGTCGTGTATGATATGAAACCGCCGCCCTATATGCTTGGACTTCTGGTGAGACCTGGGCTCCTTAGCAAGAGCAATTGCACCATTATTATCACAATATATAGGGATGGAATCAGATGGCATAACTCCAAGCTCCACAACAAACGTTTTGTACTAGAAGGCTTCTTTTGCAGCTTCAGAGGCAGCGATGTACTCTGCTTCCATTGTTGAATCTGCTATGATGGGCTGCTTGGAACTTTTTCAACTAGTTGTCCCACCATTGCATAAAAACACAGACCCTGATGTAGACCTTCTATCATTAGGATCAGACATAAAGTTTGAGTCTGTATATCTCTTTATCCCTAATTCTAAACTCCCTCCAAAGACTAAGAACAAATCTTTAGTTCTTCTTAAGTACTTAAGAATGTTCTTCACAGCTATCCAGTGTTCTTCACCTGGATTTGACTGATATCTGCTTATGACACTCACAGCAAGAGCTATATCAGGTCGAGTACACAACATGATATACATGAGGCTTCCAATTGCCGAAGCATATGGAATCTTGCTCATGCGTTGAATCTCTTCAAGTGTGTTGGGACACATTTTCTTGGAGAGATTAATGCCATGCCGAAGAGGTAACAATCCTCTTTTAGAGTTCTCCATACTAAACTTTTTCAGCATTTCCTCTATGTACAATTTTTGTGAAAGGCCAAGCATCCGATTAGATCTATCTCTATAGAATTTAATCCCCAAAATATAAGATGCTTCACCTAAGTCTTTCATAAAGAATTCCTTAGATAACCAACTTTTGATCGAAGTCAACATGGGAATATCATTCCCTATAAGGAGGATGTCATCCACGTACAATACGAGAAATGTCACTGCCCTCTCACTGGCCTTCCAGTAAACACATGGCTCATCATCATTCTTGATAAAATCAAATGATTTGATTGCATCATCAAAATGAGTTTTCCAACTTCGAGAAGCTTGCTTCAATCTGTAGATTGATCTATGCAGCTTGCAGACCTTATGATCTTTATCATTGGAAGTAAAACCCAAAGGCTGCTCCATATAGATATCTTCCTTAAGATATCCATTCAGAAATGCAGTTTTCACATCCATCTGCCATATCTCATAATCATGATATGTTGCAATTGCAAGCAATATACGGATGGACTTCAGCATAGTTACTGGTGAAAAGGTATCATGATAGTCAATACCTTCATGTTGACTATACCATTTCACCACTAACCTAGCTTTAAAGGTCTCTACCTTACCATCTGCACCTATTTTCCTTTTGTAGATCCATTTACAACCAATAGGTACGATACCCTATGGTGGATCTACTAAGGACCAAACTTGGTTAGAATGCATTGAATCAATTCCTGACTTCATAGCATTCAACCATTTCTCGGAGTTGATGTTTGACATTGCCTTATCATAAGTCTTAGGATCAATCACTTGATCCTTGTCCCCAACAAGAAACATTTCCTTTAAATCCTCTATAAGCATACCCAAGTACCTTTCAGGAGGTTTGGAGACTCTAATAGACCTATGAGGTAGAAGATCATTTACATGTATTGGTTGATTAAGTTCGATTTGATCTCCAGCTGGCTACTCTTCAGAGACTTTCTTATCAAGCTCAATTAACCTCCCACTACCACCTTCTTGAATAAACTGTTTTTCAAGAAATGTGGCATGTTTACTCACAATCACATTATGATCTTCTGGAAGGTAAAAATAATATCCTAAAGTTTCTTTAGGATATCCTATAAACTGAGCTTTCACAGATCTAGATTCCAACTTGTCCGCCATTAGTCTCTTGACATAGGCAAGACATCCCCAAATCTTGAAATGGGCAAGACTTAGTTCTTACCATGCCAAATCTCATATGGTGTGGTAGGAATAGATTTAGATGGAACCCTATTTAGAATATAAATTGAAGTTTGTAAGGCATATCCCCAAAGAAACAAAGGCAAGTCAGTGAAGCTCATCATGGATCGGACCATATCTAATAATGTCATGTTTCTCCTCTCAGACATCCCATTATGCTGAGGCATACCAGGTGGAGTCTATTGTGAAACTATGCCATTATCCTTAAGATAACCTAAAAGTTCTCTACTAAGGTATTCTCCTCCCCGATCTGATCGAAGAACCTTAAGGGTTTTACCTGTTTATTTTTCTATCTCATGTTTGAATTACTTGAACTTTTCAAAAACTTCAGATTGTGTCTCATAAGAAATACATAACCATACCGTGAATAATCATCAGTGAAGGTTATGAAGTAGTAAAAACCACCATGGATTGCACATCAAATGGACCACACACATTAGTGTGTACCAGGGCAAGTAATTCTATGGCCCTCTCCCCATGTCCTACAAAGGGTAACTTGGTCATTTTACCTTGAAGCATGACTCACAAGGTAGGTATGTTTCAGAATTAATTGAATCTAGGATCTCATTCCTTTCTAGTTTATTAATTCTGTCCTCACCTATAGATCGAGCTTTAGGTGCCACATGTATTTTTCATTTAGGTCATATCTACAATGTTTATGTCCTAAGGCATTCACTTTAATTTTCTCATTAATGTTCAAAGATGCATCAGCATGCAAATGATAGAGACTGTCAATTAAAATAGCTTTTGCAACTAATTTATTTCTTAAATAAATACTATAAAAGTCTTTATTGAATATAAATTCAAATCTTTCCTGTGCTAGCATATAGGTAGAAATCAAATTTCTACTAGCTCCAAGCATTAAATAACAGTCACTAAGAACTAATCTAAATCCTAAAGGTAATACAAGAGAATATGATCCAACGGCTTGAGCAGCAACGTTTGCTCTATTTTCGACATGTAGGACCATCTCACCTTCTCTTAGCATTCTACTTCTTTCTAGACCCTGCATTGAAATGCATATGTGAGCACTAGAGCCAGAGTCTAAAATCTAGCTGGAAGTAGATGAAATCGTTAGGTTAGATTCAATAACGAGCATAGGCTTACCTTCAGAAGGTGCAACCTCCTTCTATTTCTTTAGGCTTTCTAGGTAGAGAGGACAATTCCTTTTCCAATGGCCATCTGTATTGCAGTGGAAACATTTTCCTTTGCTAACCTTGGCTTTCATGGGAGTGTCCTTCTTCTTCTATTTGCTTTCCTTCTTTTGCTTCTTTGCAGGTTTCTTCTTCTTCCAAGTAGACTTTTTTTTGGAGGAAGATTGTTCCATAGAGAAAACAGAGCCCCTTGAACTCTTCTGGGCCCCCTCATTGCTTACCAACATGTTCAACAATTTAGGCAAACTGTAGTTCAATTTGTTCATATTATAGTTCATAACAAATTGAGCATGTGAACTAGTCAAGGACTGGAGGATCAAATCCACCTGAAGCTCCTTATGAATAGGAATGCCCAGCTTCTCAAGCTGTTCGATGTCCTTGAATATTGTCAAATAATGATCGTGCATTGACTGCCCTTCATGCATCTTGTTGTTAAAAAGCCTTTTCGACACTTCAAAGCATGCAATTCGACTTTGTTCACCATATAACTCTTGTATGTGAATCAGAATCGATTTAGCAGTTAGCATATTCTCATGTTGGCATTGCAATTCATTTGACATTGAGGCCAACATATAACACTTAACCATATTATCATCTTCCATCCATTTCTCATATGCAGTCATCTTACGAGCACTTGGATGGTCAGGTAAGACAAGAGGTTCCTGGTCAAGCACATAGCCTAACTTCTTAGAACTCAAACAAGTTTGAAGTTTCTCAACCAATCTTTAAAATTGAGGCCAACTAGTCGGTTTGTCTCTAGAATACAGACTAAGGGATTTGAAGCAGATATGATTAACTGCAAGAGTAGAAGATTCAAATTAGATGCTTTATACTTAATTATAAAAATTATTCTAGGGTCTTTAAGAAATAATTTTAGAACTCTCACTATTTTCTCGGATCTCTCACACTCCCCGTGGAGATGAGAAAACCTGTGACTCTAGGTTTCTAGTGGGTGCTATGGCCCATCGATATGTGGCACCTCACCGTATTCGGTTATTGGTAACACGCTATTCCAATAAGTGGCCAACTCTTGTCCAATGTATCTAATACAAGTTATAGCTCTTGGTCTCTAAATCATGGAACTTTAACGTACCCGTTTATTGGTCCAATCATTAGTTAAGTCAGACCCACCATTTCTACTAGACAAAGCTATCATTGAGTCCCTCAACGTGCCCATTTATTGGGCCCAACCCCATCAGTGCCTAGCAACATCTCATGCCTAATAGGGTGGTTGTGTCTTCTCGATGCAACTAGACACTGTAACCAGCCGAGAATAATCAACACCAGTAGGACACCCGCACACCTACAATGGTGGAAGACCTATGACTTAATATTTATTGGGAGCTTAGGTTCAGGTCTCTTCTAAATTGATCAGCCAAATCATGACTAACCAATTACATTCAGTTAGCACAATCTCATGTCTGACTAAAATTACATTAGGTCAGCATAATCTCATGTCTGACTTAATATAACTAGAATGGGTGAACTCAAATCAAATGTGACCCTTTTGAAAACTTAATCAACCAAATTGGCCAGATCAGTTTGATCCATGGGAGGGTTCTGCCAATATACCCTCTTTCCGCCAAACTAGTTGGTTAAGAAAGAGTTAGCCCCAATTAGCAAACTATGATCAAAACTTTCCTTAGACACCAATTGACTGACAAGATTCAATTGGGTTAACTAATGATCTGGGCTCATCACTAAGCCAAATTAGGTCTTAACTTATCGATTCACTATCAAATGAATCGATCTGACCAGACTACATCTAAAACCAATTTTGAGCACACTTGACCTAACCCAAATCATCAGTTAAGTCACTTGCTCAAAATCATATTAGGGTTACTAGTTGATCTAATCAAGCTCTAATCACGCAGCCCAATCTCTAGACCTAATTTGTTCAACCCAAACCCTCTTGCACCTAATTTGATATTCTTGATCAAATCAATTTTAAAATTAGGTTTAAGTGCATGACATTAATGACTTATGATCATAAATCATATAAAGATCTAAACTCTAATTTTGTGAATCTCATACAACAACATACATAATTATAAATCGATCAAAACCCTTTTGAAAACCCTTTTTCAAAACCGGTATACATCAAAGTAGGACAATCTTTGCACTATAGGGGGTAAACCCTATAGCAGGACAACCTTATGTCACTTTGTGCAACCTTTGATTAATTTAATTTTAGATTATTAAATTTAATTTCAGATCTGAGAATTATGATTTTAATTTTGAAAATAATTTTTCAAAACATAAAATTCTATGCTAAAATAGTCTCATGTTCAACATAGATCCGAAAAATCATAATCTTTCTAATTGATCTGAATATTTTTCAGATTTGATTCTCATGCATGCATATTAAAGAGACAACCTAGCTTTGATACCACTGTTGGTTTTCTCCCAGGAATAGGAAATTGCAATTAAACAGGCATCAGCAGCCTGTCGCAACGGAAGCAGATATAAAAATAATTTATGTCTAATCATGCAATTCATAAATAAATATAATTTATTTATTATAAATTTCTAACATGTTGCATAACATGAAAAATGTATTAGATCTGAAATAAAAATTATTTTAAGTACAAAATACTTACCTGGATCGCTATCCGGGTCTGCTCTGAAAAGCATGTAGATCCGCTACTGAAAAGCTGGGATTCTATTGGAGTCGCGTAATCACCTGGCCTTTGCTAGTATCCACACGAAGCTCTCGCAACCAAGTCATAGAGGGCACCGGACTACTAGATCCTTGCAGCCCTCTCCTCTTTTAGCAAATCGTCCGCTTTAAAAACTATGCCGATCCAAATCCGGACCGGCTTTCGGCTTTTGTCTTGCAAATCAGACTATGCAAGATTATGGACCTCTTACTATCTTCTTCCTCTTTTGTAGAAGACCTCTCAACACTCTTGAAGATCATAAGGAAGAAATAAACTGGAAGGGAGAAGAAAAGATGGCGCCAGGAGAGAGAGTCTCAGGTATTAGCACCCAAGAGAAGAAAGATGCCCAAACTTAATTCACACCAAAAGAGAGAGTAAGTTCGGCCACCCCTCTCTCTTCTCCCTATTATAAATCATGGTGATTTATTTCTCCAATTCCTCCATGCCTAAATAAAATGAACTTAGTTTATCTGGTTTAGGTTTTAAGAGGAGTAGAAGAGAAGGACTCTTCCTCCTCTCTTATTCTCTCATGCCTAAACACTATTACCGCCCACTTAATACATGCCTTCTCTTTTTGTCGCCAAAATAAATGGGGGCCCACAAGGCATGTGGAGGTAAGAAGGATATATGGAGAGAGAGTCCCAGTCTAACTGGACTCTAGGTTTTGGTCCAAACGAAGTGATTTTACAGTCAAACTGAAGCCAATTTTAAATTCGATCGAACCATTTCGAAGCAGCCATTGACCCGAATTAATTAAGATTAATTAATTGAGTCTAACTCAATTAAATTAAATCTAATTTAATTTAATTAACATTTAATTCATAATCAATTAATTGTAACATTTACAATTAGGTCAAATATTAATTATAACACTTACAATTAGGTCCAAATTGATTTGCTGATTGGTTACTTGAGCTCCTAATGTGTGTGACCCCTCAGGTCCTATCCTGTCTAGTAATGAGACATGCTATAATCTCCATCATACATCATCAAAACTACTTTCGATGGACTAAAATAATTTTAGCTCAACCCTAATTAGGATCATCGATTCGAGAATGATCCTAATGAGCTCTCATAATCCATTAGTGACACCCAACAGTATGTAGTGGCAACCCAACAGAATAAGATTGGAACCCCTAGGTGTAGCTACCATGTGATTCGATTCCTCTATCAAAATCCCGACATGATGTTGGTTATGGATACTCGTCAAACCCATCAGTCATATGCTTAACCTAATCGACTCAAGTCCAATTGTGATACTAATAAAAACACATTTTCATTATCACCCTGCTATGGTCATAGACTTCTGGACTTAGTCTCATTAAGCTTGCATAGGATTATACCTTACTACTAAGGCTGATAGATCCCTACAAGTGAACACCCTACTCCTACAATAAACTTACTGCATCCAACGAACACCACAAGGTCCCGTATGGATAGAAACCATGTGATTGTGCTATCAAACTACAGCAACCTTATTATGAGTAGCCGAGACACTCTGCGTCAAGGAACAATTCACATAACTACAGCATCAAGAAGTTATCGACGAGTGAGTAGTCATCCGTATAACTTCCTGTACTTGGTCATGCTCAGTATCATTGATTTCTATCAACTATTTGCACTCTCACTCTAGTGTCACCACACTATAGGTCAGAGACTCATCTATCCTAAAAGGGAAGTGATCTATGCACCGATTTTAACAGTTCAATCACCATCCTTGTTATATTCCAACAATCAAGAGCCTTTAGGAATTAATCTATAAAGACACGTCTCAGATTCTCAACTCTTGAGAATATGTGTCATTGTCCATTAACTCCATGGACGATTCATAGACACGTCAATATGAATGAAACTAATGCCCTTTATTAATAAAGAAGAATTAAGTACAAAGTTAATGCCATAAAAATTATAATGTGTCAAGCCAACATGGCTTTCAGGGTATACATCTAATAGCTTTCAGGGCATAATTCTTTCAATCTCCCTCTTGCACTAAAACCAATTACCCTTGTATTTAATGCCCATATAATCTAGATAGAGATCTAACTACTATAGAGGAAGTGCCTTAGTGAATGGGTCTGCTATGTTGTTCTTTGTATCAACTCATTTTACTACTACATCATTTCTTTCAATGATTTCTTAAATAAGGTGGAAGCTCTCTGATGTGCTTGGATTTATGGTGAGACCTTGGTTCATTTGCTTGTGCAACAGCTCTAGTATTATCATAGTAAAATAGCATCGATTGTTGTATAGCAGGAACTACGTCTAATTTGGTGATGAACTTCTTCATCCAGACTACTTCCTTAGTGGCTTCACTAGCAGCTATGTATTTTGCCTCGGTGACAAGTTAGCCATATTTGGCTGCTTGGTACTCTTCCAACTCACTGCTCTTCCATTCAGAGTAAAGATTATCCTGATATGGTTTACTATCATTTAGATCAGATTAGAAACTAGAATTTATATAGCCTTCTTGTTTTAGATCCGATCCTCCATATACTAGAAAAATATCCTTAGACCTTCTCAGGTACTTAAAAATATTTTTTTCAGTTTTCCAATGATTCTCCCCTAAATTTGCCTGGAACTTACTTACTATGCCTAAAGCATAAGCAACATCAGGCATGGTACATAGCATTGTATACATTATTGATCCCACTGCCGAAGCATAAGGGATCTTATTCATCCTATCTCTTTATTCTAGAGTCTTGGTCATATCCTTTTAGATAGGTGTATGCCTTGACTCATGAGTAAGTAACCCTTTTTACTTCCCTCCATATCGAATCTCTTCAATATTAAGTCTATGTACTTGGATTGGGATAAACCTAACATTTTCTTAGATATATCTCTATAGATCTTTATTCCCATAATATAGGATGCTTCTTTCAAATCCTTCGTGGAAAACCATTTTGACATCCATTTTTTAACTGACCGCATCATTGGAATATCATTTTCAATGATAAGTATGTCATCGACATACAAGACCAAGAAGACAATGGCACTCCCATTTGTTTTCTTATACACATACGGCTCATCCGTATTCTTGAAAAACCAAATTCCTTAATAGTTTCATCAAAATGGATGTTCTAGCTTCTTGATACTTGCTTCAATCCATAAATGAATTTCGTAAGCTTGCATACTTGATTTGGTCTCCTACTTGAGACAAAACCCTCTGGCTATGACATAGACTTCTTCCTCAAGATTTCTATTGAGGAATGCAGTTTTAACATCCATCTGCTAGATCTCATAATTATAGTATGCAGCAATGGCAAGCATAATTCTAATGGACCTGAGCATGGCAACTGGCAAAAAAGTTTCATCATAATCAATACTATACTTTTGCTTGAAACCTTTAACCGCCTAGCCTTGTAGGTTTATATTTGCCCATTTGCTCCAATCTTCCTCTTGAAGATCCATTTGCACCCTATTGGGATAATTCTTTTAGGTGGGTCAACCAAGGTCCAAACCTGGTTGTCATTCATGGAGTCCATTTTGGATTTCATGGCATTGAGCCATTTATTAGAGTCCTTACTTATGACTGCTTCTGTACAGGTCAGTGGATCATCATCTTCAATGATGCTGGTTTTATTATTATTTCTAATCATAAAACCATATCTTAGAGGTGCATCCCACACTCTTTCTAACCTATGGAGAGGATGTGTGTGTTGTGGTTGTACTTGATCAACTAGTACTTATGGTTGAGGAACTTGAATTTATTCATTTTGAACTTTACTCAATTCAATTATTCTCTTATTACCTGCTTCTTGGATAAATTCTTTTTCTAAGAAAATGACATGTCTACTAACAAAGACCTTTTGTTCAGAAGGATGATAAAATAGGTATCCAATACCCTCTTGAGAATAACCAATAAACCTACATTTCTCAGCCCTAGCACTTAGCTTATATCCAAATTCTTTTCTAACATAAGCTAGACAATCCCAAATCTTAAGATGTTTAAGACTTTGTTTCTTGCTATTCCATAATTCATATAGAGTGCTAGGTATTGATTTTAATAGTACCCTGTTTAATACATATGTAGCAGTTTCTGGGACATATCCCTAGAAAGATATTGGAAGATCTGTGAAGCACATCATGGACCTTATCATGTCAAACAAGATACGATTCCTCCTTTATACTACACCATTTAATTGTGGTGTATATGAAGGGGTCCATTTAGAGAGAATGCCATTTTTCTTAAGATGATTGAAAAATTCACTTGATAAGTTTCTCCTCCTCAATCAGATTGAAGGACTTTAATATTTTTCCCAGTTTGTTTCTCAACCATATTTTGATACTCTTTAAATTTATCAAAGGCTTTGGATTTATGTTTCATAAGATACATATATCCGAACCTAGATAAATCATCAATAAATGTAATGAAATAAGAGTATTCTCTTGTAGCCTAAGTTAACATAGGTCCACATATATCTGAATGTATTAACCTTAACAACTCAATTGCCCTTTGTCCATGTCCAATGAATTGAGACTTGGTCATTTTACCCATGAGGCAAGATTCACAAGTTCCTAATGATTTGTAATCATAAGAGCCAAAAAAATCATCTTTATATAACTTATTAATCCTTGACTCACTTATATGACCTAATCGGCAATGCTAAAAGAATATTTTATTAGTATCATCTCTCTTTCTCCTTTTATTTTCTACAAGCAATACTTCATCATTGAGCGATAGAATTAAAAGACCATTCACAAATTTACCCATTTTATAAAAGTCATTAGAATGAAAAATGGAGCAACCATTGCTCTCAACTTTTATTTTAAAACCTTGTCTTAATAACAAAGGTGTTGCCCAACGAAGTAACACAAGAGGGGGGGTGAATTGGATTTTAAAAACTTTTTTTAATGGTATGACAAGTATTTGCCAATTCTAATATAATGAAGGTGCTAGTGATTCAAGTGTATGTGTGCTTGAAGTTATGCAATGAAATTAATAAAATAAATGTAGAATAAATAAGAACAAATAATGATAGAGAACAAGCAACCACAAATACAAAGATATATAGTGTTCGGTGCACACCAAAGCACCTATATCCACTCTCCAAGGTTTACTTGAAAATTTTACTATAATCTCACTTGATTATAGCCGATTAGTTTTTCAGGCTCACTAATCACAACCCTTTGGTTTTCACAAGGCTCACCAAAAATCTCTTTGATTTTCTCAAGGCTAACCAAAAATCTAGTTGGTTTTTCGGGCTCACCAACAACCTAAGTTGATTTTTAAGGCTCACAAACAATCAAAGCACTAGCTTCAATTCCCTTGAAGCTAGGAACAACAAAATTTTCAGGTATAAGGAGAAAATACAATAAGCTTTCAACAATATAAGCAAATATCTCTTTGAAGCTCTTTAAAGATGTTGATGATGCTTGTCTTTAAGTTGTTGAAGTCTTAAATGATGATTGAAGAATGGACTTGAATGCTCCTTGAATACTCTTGAATGCTTGAAGGCTCAACTTCACTCAAATGTTTTGGAAACTCTTTAATAACTCATAAGTTTTTCAATCCTTTTCATTAGTTGCTTCCCTCTTGAGTTTGGTCAACTTTATATACCTTTCTAAGCCTTCAATGACCATTTTTGATCATCGGAGAGGTGAAAATAGCCATTGAAGAATAAAAGGACCAATTTTGCACTTCAAAAAACCAGCCATTATTATTCATTAGAACAGCAAGTATCGATATTTCAGGTCATGAGTCGACACTTTGAGTTGACACTTCATCTTCATGAGTTGACACTTCATCTTCATGAGTTGAAACTAATTAAAAAATATCTTCTGAAACTCTCAAGAATCTATTAGTGCGTTGACACTTCTTCTGGTGAGTCGACACTTTGAGTCGACACTTCATCTTCATGAGTCGACACTTGAGGAAAGCTTGAATTCAACATATTTTGTATCATTTTTGTCTCAGGCCATGGTTCGACCCTTGAGTCGACACATGAGTTGACACTTGAGCTTCATGAGTCGATACTTCATGCATGCCATCTGAAACTTCTTCTACATATCAGCTCAAGCTTCTATGAGTCGACCCTTGAGTCGACACTTCACTTCCATGAGTCGACACTTGGCTGAAACTCTCCTGAAACTCTTTTGAAACTCTGCTAAAACTTTTCCAAACTTAAGATTTGAATCCTTCAAAGTTATTCTCATATACAAAGGTCCATTTCACTTGAAATCTCATCTAGAAAACTGACTTCTTCAATAAGATGACAAGCAATTTAAACTTTCAACATGTGAGTACCCTGTTCTGATAAACACACTTTTAACACACAATTAGTACTCAAATATACTTAAGTATTTTGTTATTTATCAAAATCAAGATAGGAGTCAATAAAAGGTACAGAAATAATATTCCTAAAAATATTTAGAATGTAATAACAATCTTTTAATTCTAATATCTTTCCCAAGGCAACAATAACATGTAGGTTCTAACAGCTTCTACTAAATGGCCTTTCCACTCGTGCCATAAAGCTCGAAGTCACCTTTCTTCAATCTTCTAATCTTGTGAAGTCCCTACAAAGACTTGCATATATGAGACCTATATGCTATATCCAATACCCTGAATCAGAAGTTGAAGAACTTAATGATAAGTTTGCTTATATCATAAACTAACCTCTTGATGCTCTATTGGCATCTTGCTTCAGACTTGCAAGGTATATTTTGTAGTTCTTCTTCCAATATCCCTTCTTGCCATAAGAAATTGGATCCATCATTTGAAGACCTCTTTGCCTTCTTTTTCATTTTGATGCTAATTTTCGAGTTCAACTTTCTCTTTGAACCCTTCTTCATTGCCTGCTTCTTCTTTCTATCAACCAAAAGAAGCTGAGCTATCACCTTTGAAGTGGCTTTCTGCTATCTTGAGCATATTCAGCAGCTCAGGCAATGATATATTCAGTTTGTTCATGTGATAATTCATGACAAACTACGAGAAGGAATCTGGGAGTGACTATAGGATTAAGTCTTGATTAAGCTCCCCGTCCATGATAAAGCTTAATTGACCTAATCAGATGATTAAGTCAATCATCTTAAGAACATGGACCTATACGGCGAGCCCTCACTCATATGCGCTCAGAATATAACTACTTCAATATCTCATATCAGCAGTCCTATTATGCCTTCATATAGCTCTTTGAGATTGAGCAATATAGACTGAGGTTCCATATCTTCATGTTGCCTCTGTAGCTCATTGCTCATCGAGGCTAACATGATGCACTTGATAGTCAAGCTTGAAAGAAAAGCAAAACAAGCATGCATGATAGAAGAAATATATTTTAAAATAATTTTAAAATAAGCATAGTGGAAGGCTTGGTAGATCGATCAAAACGATCTACCAATTTGCTTGCAACCAGAACAAGTATGATAATGTAGCATGCAAAAGACATCATAAGCAAGAAAAGAACCAAAAGGCATAAGGATACCTTACTGTTAAACCTCAAGGAGGAGGTTGTGAAAAGCCCTCGAGCCACACACATGTATGGCTTCTATGGGTAGTTCACACTAGGGCTCGATTCTGATCAACTCCCTCAGAGTTTTAGCTCCTTGGGATCCTTGAGGCCAATGTACTTCTTCATGGAAGACAAGGAGAGGTAGAACCTTTCCTAACTAGCTCTCTTTCCAAGACCTAGCTTGAGTGCTAGGTAGTCACACACCCAAAACCCTAGTCCTCCCAAGCTCCTTTTCTTTTTCCTCTCAGAATTTTAGTAATCTCATTCAACAAGAAAACTTCTTTTTTTCTCAAACCAGTAGCCCCTAAAACAATCCTTATTTATAAAAGCAACCATGAGAGGGATAAAGAGGAAGGAGGAGTGATCGGGGGAGAAGGTCAAGGGCCATACTAAATTGGCTCTAAACTCATAAGGCAAGAATGACTATCATTCCATGAAAGCTCGAAGCCAAAACCAGCCAAAATTCGAAATTTGAATTAAGGCCAAACTTTTCAAAGAATGACCATCGTTCCATGAAGGCTTGGATCCAAAACCAACTAAAATTCAAAATTTGAATTGATGCCAAAACTTTCCAAAAAATCTTTCCAGAATTTTTGTTTGTCACAGCCAAGTGTCGACACTTCCTAGCGTCGACTTTCCAAGTGTCGACACTTGCAAGTGTCGACACTTGCAAGTGTCGACACTTGCAAGTGTTGACACTTCCAAGTGTCTCGACACTTGGAACATGGTTAATCATATTGACCTCCAATGATGGCAAACGATTCTTAATCATCGATCAGCCTTTATATCAGATAGAAATCTCTATGGTGTGTGATCCCATAGGTTTGAACACTAAGCCGGTAACATTGGAACACTTCCAATACCAGTCAAAGTCATCATCTAGCAATGATACCCGACGTCCGGATAGGTCAAAGATTATAAAGCAACTTTCTAGAACCTCTGGCATGTGGTTATCGCATAATTCATCCCTTTGACCTTAAAATGCTCAGGATGACCTAAGGTTTGCTGCCAACCCTAACCTGGTACATCCTGATCGTGTCTCAACCTTACAAGTTTTGTGACTCCTCACAAGAACTATCCTGGCTAAGGTTTTGCTAAATTGAGACATAGTGAGTCATTCACTCCAAACCATTTGGAGGGATCAATCCCATCTTGATCCATCACTGCTCTACAAGTACTTGACTGTACCTAGAAGCCTTTCATCACTGGATTAGAAATCCAGGTAGTCTGGCACCAAAGTACAGTGAGTTGCTTGTAAGCTACCATGGTGACCTCAAGTATGAGGGACACATATATCCATATCCCTTCATGAGCTACCCTTTGGTAGAAGGGAGCTCCGCAATTGGTCACATTCAGTAAGATATCATACATTTCACCCGTATGTCACATCAGTATCTCTACACTCCTTGGTTAAGAGGACAACCAATAAATGCAACATACAACAACCTACACTTGATACATCACCGTCCTATAATAATTTATCCTTTGGTTTGAACCAATTAAAGAACTACTCGATATATCCTCTCTATATCAAATATAATGTAGTTCTAAGGACTCCATCACACAATAGTTCTTTTCAAGAAAATGCATATATGATGAACAGCCAAAAGAATAACTTTTATTAATTAAGAAATTCATATATAATTATAAAATAGCATAACCGTCTACAGTCTAGATTGGCTTTGAGACATATTCCGAACAACTCCCACTTGGACTAAAGCCAATCAATATAGAATCTTATTTTCATTTTCCATTTACAACTTAGAACTCTTGAACTTCAATGGCTTTAGTAAAGGGGTCAGTCAGGTTCTCTTTTTCATCGATCTTCTGAAGGTCAATGTCACCTTGTTCCATGATATCTCATACAAGGTGATAGCACCGCAGTATGTATTTTGTGCGATGATGAGACTTTGGCTCTTTGGCTTAAGCAATGGCTCTAGTGTTGTCATAATACACTGAAATATGACCATCCAGGGAAGGTGCTACTCCCAGCTCACCAAGAAACTTTCGCAATCACACTGCTTTCTTTGCTATATCCGATACTACAATATATTCTCTTCACATACTGAGTTCGCCACAGTAGGTTGCTTGGAACTTTTCCAGCACATCGCTCCTCCATTTAGGATAAAGATAAATCCTGACACACTCTTGCTGTCATCCCTATTAGACTGAAAACTGGAGCAGTATATCCCACAAGTTTTAAGTCAGGTTCTCCATAAATCAACCATTGGTCCCTAGTATTTCGTAAATACTTAAGGATGATCTTTGCCACTTTCCAATGAGCTTTACCTGGGTCAGACTGATATCTGTTCACTACGCCTAGTGAGTATGCCACGTCTGGTCTAGTACATGTCATGGCATACATGATAGAACCCACTGCCCAAGCATACGAGATTCTACTCATATGCTCTCTCTTCTTAGGAGTAGTCGCACAATCTCTTTTTGGAGAGAGTAATTCTAATGCCTATCAGAAGATACCATTTCTTGGAATTTTCTATGCTGAACCACTTCACACTGTGTTGATGTACGTAGACTGGGATAGTCCCAGAAACCTTTTAGATCTATCTCTATAGATCTTCATATCGAGTATGTAAGAGGCTTCACCCAAGTCCTTCATAGAGAATTGAGATGACAATCGGACCTTTATTCCTTGTAGTGTTGGATGTCAATCCCAATTAAAAGAATGTCATCCACATACAACACAAGGAACATAATCATAGAACCATTAACCCATTTATAAATGCAAGGTTCTTCTCCATTCCTATTGAAGCCATACGACTTGATACACTTATCAAAATGCATGTTCTAACTCCGTGATGCTTGCTTCAATCCATAAATGGACCTTTGAAGCTTGCACACATTTGACTTGTTTGTGGATGTGAACCCTTCAGGTTGTATCATATACACTTTCTCTTGTAGCTCACCATTCAGGAAAGCTGTTCGGACATCCATTTGCCAGATTTCATAGTCAAAGTGTGCCGCTAAAGCAAGCATGATCCGATTGGATTTGAGCATTGCTATAGGAGAGAACATCTCGTCATAGTCAATACCATAATATTGATAATACCCTTTGGTAACCAGACAGGCTTATAGGTCTCTACCTACTCGTCTACACCTCTTTTTCTTTTGAAAATCCATTTGCACATAATGAATTTTATCCCCTCAGGTGGATCAACCAATGTCCATGCATTGTTGATTTCCATGAACTCTATTTTGGACTTCATGGCTCCTAGCCATTTCTCAAAGTTGGACCTCTGCATCGCATCCATATAAGAGATCAGATCCTTATTGTTCTCATCAAGTTCAATGGGATCACCATCCTGGACCAAGAAATCGTAATATCTATCTGGTCGACTTGGTACCCTACCGGATCTCCTTAGTGGTTCTTGTGTGGGCTCTAGGTGTGAACTAGTCATAATCGATTCTATGTTGTCCCTTAAGTGTGCCGGTTCCTCTACTTATTGAACTTCATTAAGTTCAATCTTAGCAGCTATAATTCCTTCATCAAGGAACTCGTTTTCCAAAAAGATAGTCCTATGACTAATGAACAGCTTTTGTTTCTCAGCCAAGTAGAAGTAATACCCCTTAGACTCTTTTGGATACCCAACAAATAGGCACTATTTAGACCTAGGTCCAAGTTTTTCCATTTCCAGATGTTTTACATAAGCGGGCAATCCCAGACCCGAAGGTGTGAGAGTGTCAGCTTATGTCCAACCATATCTCATATGGGATTTTGCTAATGGATAGCGATAGAGAAGTAAAGCCCATAATGGACTGAACAATGTCTAACAGGATTCGATTTCTTCTTTTAGACACTCCATTTAACTAAGATGTCCCTAAAGGTGTCCACTGAGAGAGAATCCCATTTTTCTCAAGATATGTCAGAAGCTCACCAAAAAGATATTCACCGCCTCGATCTGATCCAAGGATTTTGATATACCTTCCAGTTTATTTCTTTACTTCATTATGATATCGTTTGAACATTTCAAACAATTCAGATTTATGTCTCATCAAGAAAACATAACCATACCTCGAAAGGTCATCTGTAAATATAATAAAATAACTGTACCCACCTCTAGCACTACTATTCATGGGTCCGTATATATTAGTATGTACCAGACTTAGAATCTCTTTGGTTCGTTCACCTTTTCCAGTAAAAGGTGATTTTGTCATCTTTCCAAGAAGACAGGACTCACAGGTTAGTAGTGAACCACTTTCACTAATCTCGACGAGACCCTCACTTTTCAACTTGTTTATCCTATTCTTGTTTATCCTATTCTTGTTTACCCATAAACATGCCAAATGGGTAAACAAACTAGGGGGGGCTTTAAATCCAAAAATATGATTTCAACTACTAGACCTCTAGAACTACTTCACATGGACTTATTTGGATTAACTAGGACTACAAGCCTAGGAGGAATGAAATATGCCCTTGTGATTGTAGATGATTTCTCAAGATTTACATGGGTTTTGTTTATTGCTCACAAAGGTGAAACCTTCAAAGTATTTCAAAAATTTCACAAAAAGATTTCAAATCAGAAAAATCTTTAAATAATTTCAATTAGGAGTGATCACGGAACTGAATTTGAAAATCAATTTTTTGACAATTATTGCACAGAAAATGGCATTGATCACAACTTCTCCGCTCTTAGGACACCACAACAAAATGGTGTTGTAGAGAGAAAAAATAGAACTTTGGAAGAGATGGCCCGAACAATGTTATGTGAAGGTAATCTTCTGAGGTACTTTTGGGCAGAAGCGGTGAACACTGCTTATTATATTTTAAATCGTATTTTGATCCATCCTATTTTGAAGAAAACCCCCTATGAGATTTGGAATGAAAAGAAATCTAATATTAATTATTTTCATGTTTTTGGATGTAAATACTTTGTACTTAACAATGGTAAAGATAATATAGAAAAATTTGATGCTAAATCTGATGAAGCAATTTTCCTTGGTTATTCATTACATAGCAAAGCATATAGAGTATTTAATAAAAGAACTCTTACTATAGAAGAGTCAATGCATGTTATTTTTTATGAAACTAATCCTTCACCTTCTAAGAAAGAAGAGTGCATAGACAATGATGCAGGTATAATTCAAAAAGAGATGGAAGATTTGAGCATACAAGAAAAATTAATTGAAGAAAGAGAAGAAACGGTAAGTAAGGATCATGCAGATCTACCAAGAGAATGGAGGTACGTAATTTCTCATCCTAGAAAATTAATTATTGGTGATCCTTCACAAGGTATTAGGACTAGGTCATCACACAGGACTGCATATGACTACTTAGCCTTTGTATCACAAATAAACCTCATACCTTTGAAGAAGCTGAAAATGACCCAAACTGGATGATGGCCTTGCACGAAGAATTGAACCAGTTTGAAAGAAATAAGGTTTGGACATTAGTTGATAGACCTTCAAACCATCCAATCATAGGAACCAAATGAAACAAATTAGATGAACAAGAAAATGTAGTGAGAAATAAAGTTAGATTAGTGGCTAAGGGATATAACCAAGGAGAGGGCATTGATTTTGATGAAACATATGCGCCCATAGCAAGACTGCAAGCCATTAGATTACTTCTTACATTTGCTTGCTACATGAATTTTAAAATTTTTTAAATGGATGTAAAAAGTATATTTTTAAATGATTTTATCTCTGAACAAGTTTTTGTAGAACAACCACCAGGTTTTGAAGATCATGCTTTTCCAAATCATATGTTTAAATTGAATAAAGCATTGTATAGTTTGAAACAAGCACCTAGAGCCTGGTATGATAGACTTAGCACTTTCTTGATTGAAAATAAATTTTCAAAAGAAAATGTTAATAAAACTCTTTTCATCAAGAAAAAAAATAATGATATATTAGTTGTATAGATTTATGTTGATGATATTATATTTGGTGCAACTAATGAAACTCTTTGTAGAGAATTTGCTAAGTTAATGCAGGGAAAATTTGAAATGAGCCTAATGGGTGAACTTAACTACTTCCTTGGACTTGAAGTGAAACAAACAAAGGAAGAGATCTTCATCAACCAAGCCAAATACACCAAGGAAATAATCAAAAAGTTTTGGATGGAGACAAGCAAACAAATGAACACACCCATGAGCCCAACTTGCAGATTGGACAAAGATGAAAATGGATCCAATGTTGACCAAAATCTTTATAGAGGTATGATTGGATCCCTATTATATTTGACTGCAAGTAGACCTAATATCTTGTATAGCGTATGTGTATGTGCTAGATTCCAATCTAATCCAAAGAATCACATATGCTTGCTGTTAAAAGAATTATCAAATATTTGAAAGGCACAAGTAATCTAGGTCTTTGGTTTTCAAAATATTCTTCATTGAATTTAATTGAATTTTTTGATGTTGATTATGCTGGTTGTAGAATTGATAGAAAAAACACTAGTGGCACATGTCAATTTCTAGGATTAAATTTAATCTCATGGTACCATAAGAAACAAAACTCAATAGCACTTTCTACTGTTGAGATAGAGTATGTTGCTGCAGGGAGTTGTTGTGCACAAGTATTATAGATTAAACAATAACTAGAAGACTTTGGTGTTACACAATCTAAAATTCCAATCAAGTATGATAACACAAGTGCTATTAAATTGACCAAAAACCCAATTCAGCATTCTAGAACTAAGCATATAGAGATTAGACACCATTTTATTAGAGATCATGTTTTGAATGGTGACATTGTACTAGAATTTATCCCAACTGAAAACCAAATAGCTGACATTTTTACTAAGCCACTGAATCAGGATAGATTTGAACTGCTTAGAGGAGAATTAGGTCTTTGTGATCCTTTCTAGATTTTCCTAACCTAATTTCCTTCAAAATTAAGAAAAAATTATCTAGAAAACCTTCTACAACTATTCAAGTATTTTGAATAACTTTTCTTGAGATTTCATTGAATTAAACTCAATTTTTGAATCATTTCAACTTCTGTGGAAAGTTTCTATTCGAGTCGACTCGAGCAATTTTGCTTTGGTCAAGCCGGCTCGAATCTCTGATTTTTTTCTGCTCTTGCTCTGGTTGAGCCGACTAGGTCAATTTATGGTTTGCCTAGCCGACTCGGATTTCTATTTGTTCTGAGTTCACTCTGATCGAGCCGACTTGGATGTTTTTAGGGCTGAGCGAGCTGACTCAGATGTCAGGAAAATACTTTTTTAATAGAGCCGAGTAAACTCTTTTTCACTTCTTGTGCTTTCATTTTCACTCTAAACTCTATCACTCTACTCAGAACCTTTGCCAATACTCCAAAAAACCTTTCCTCGAAACCTTGATTTCCTATTTCTTGCAAATTTGCTACAATAGCTCCAAGAAGATCTACATGAAAGTGTTCTCACATAGCTGAATCAAGCTCTTCCAATAAAAATCTGAAGAAAAAGAGAGAAGAAAAGAAGATCCTCTCCATAACAAAAGGAAGTATAAGCACCTTCCCCAACCGGACAATTCACCTCAATGGCCAATTGGCCGGTTACTTGAGACAAAAGAATTTTGTTTAACTTTCTAGAAGAAATTGGGTTGAGAATTAGAATTCTGATTGAAACTTAAGGATGGGTTTATTTCTATTCATTAAATGTTTCCACCTATCCTTCGCTAGTAAGAACATTTTATGAAAATCTCAGATTAGAGGCAAATCACATTGAATCTACAGTGAAAGGAAAAAGAATTTTTGTAACAGAAGAAAGTTTAAGCAGTTTACTAGACATGCCTACTAATGGAATCAAGCATCTGATTTTAAAAGATAGAGAAAATGATTTGCAGACAATTCTCGGCAGAGAAGAAGTTGATGGAATTAATACTGTATTGGACAACACTTTGTCTTTAGAAATGAGATTATTACACAATTTCATAAGTAGAATATTTCTCCCAAGGACTGGGAGATTTGATTGGGTCATTGAAAGGGATCTGAGTTTCATGGAGCTTATCATTCAAGGAGAATCAATCAACTTACCATTTATTATGATCATGCAAATAAAGGAGGCAGTCCATAAGGTAAAAGCCTGCCTTCCTTATGGAATGGTCCTAACACTACTGTTTCAAGCCTTCAGAGTTAATTTGGAAGGAGAGGATGGAAAGCCCTAGCACCATACAGACACATACACTTCCAAATCACTAATGAGAATGGGCTATGTACGTAATGCAAGAATATGGAAGAAAAAGGGAACAGATGAAAGAGTAGTAGCAGGCAGCAACAGCAGTTCAGGAGACAGCAGTGAAGAAATTCCAAGGAAATCTCCACTATGTCACCAGCAGCACCTGGGAAGCTGTTCCTAGCTCAGAGCAGATTTTCAACATTCCTATTGGTGAGTTTGGGACTTCTACTGAACATTTTTCTGTACCAGTTAACATAGAATTTGCATCTACCAGGTCTGAGCCTACTTCACTTGAAGCAATGGAGACTGTGCACATTGGAACTTCTTTACCTACATCTCCATTAGCACCTACTGCTCCTAGACCACATATATCTTCAATTGATATATCAGTTCTACAGACTTTTATATCTCAGCAGTTGAGCACTATATCTAAATCACTTACTTGCACTATGTCCAACATGTTTGGTGAGCTTCGCCAGTTTGTAGAGGCAAGGTTAGACAATTTTGGAGGAGAAATAAGTAACCTACGCACCATAATGGAAATTCTTGAGACCTCCAAAAGTGCATCACAACCTGACCTTCAACCTATATTTGAATTGATATCATTTAGTTCTGAATCCATTAAAAGCTCTATCATAATACACTTGAAGCATTCAGAACAGAATTGAATGAACTAAGATTTAAAATAGGTTGAGTGGAAGAAGGAAGAAGAATGGAAGAGGACTATACTAAAGGAATTGGCATCTTGAGAGCAGAATTTGGAAGGTTAAGAGGATCTATAGAGGCATTTGCAAATGAACAAGCATCTAAGCTGGTCCAATTGCACAAAGGTACAAAGAAACTAGATAAAGAAATTGACTCTGTGCAATTCAAGTTAGATCAGCTGTCAAACAGAGTGATTGCAGCACTTGCAGTTCCACAATCTACACCTAGGCCTCAGCCCTCATCCTTTGCTGATCAGTCTGCACACCCCAGATAGCCAGCTCCACACCTTAGGCCTCAGGGATCTCATTTTGCTCCTACACCCTCTGATGTATTAAATCTAGATCCTCTAGCTTCTATGCCTCTTGGCATTCAAATTCCTAGACATTCAACTAGCACTAGAGTAGATCTAGACAGTGATTGATTGTATTGGTATCGGTTCTTTCATACTTTGTACCTTGTATTGAACTTTTTTAAATGAATTGAAAGCTCTTTTGATATTTACTATCTTGAATTATTTTGAGCTGATGCAATGTCTTCAATACAACTGTGATGAATTTTAATTAGAATATCCAAATGAATTTGAAAAAGTGAAATTATCTCAAACAAATATTAAAAACTTTCTTATTATGTTTAAGAATTAAGCTTATTAAAAAACCTTTTTGAATGTTTGAGAAAAAGGGGGAGAACATTGAGCTGTCATGAAAAATCTGAGCTAACTAGAGAATTTTGAGCTTCCTATTCATAAAGTGCATAAAAAGAATGATAAAGGGGGAGCATATAAGTGATTGTGAAATGATTGTGATTAAATGAGCCTAATTGTTTCAAAATTTAAAGACCTATAGAAAGGGGGAGAAATTTTATTGAAATCAAATGGCTTTAGCTCTAAACCTATCTTTTTCTCTGATTGCTCTAAAATTAGCTTTAATTCTTTCAATTTTAAACTCTGATACTTCATGTTTGTGCTACTTCTGAAACTCTGGAGCATACAAAGCTTAATACTTTGATACACACTAAAGCACTAACATTGAAACTGTATAGTTTCTTTACAATAGCTCTGAGACTTATTGGCAAATATAATTAGCTCTGATACATGTGCATCTTACTTTCAAATACTATTATACATGTAATTGTAAAGAGTTTTTCATGCCTAGTGTTTTGTCATCATCAAAAAGGGGGAGATTGTTGACCCCAAAGTGATTTTGATGATAACCAAACATTGGTGCATGCATTTGTTTTACTAACAACTCTTCAAGTGGTTTGCTAGTTTTTGTAGGATGAATTCTTTATTCAAACCTCAACTCCTATATTTGTATTTCTTATTTTGAGTTGTGTTGTAATTGAAATTTGTAAAGAAGAACCCAAAGAAAAAATTAAGGAAGATCATAAAATTGGGTTACTTCTAAATGTGTTTCAAGCTGTGTTTCTTGAAACTTATTGGAATTGAAGACATCTTGAAGCTTGAAGACTTGTTGGATGAAATCAGAGAAAGACTGAAAAAGTCATTGAAACTTTCATCCGAGCCGACTCGAGGAGAAGAGAGCCGACTCTGGCATATGTCATGCATAAGACTTCTGGCACGTAGATATTCGAGCCGACTTTAAGGGACCCGAGCTAACTCGTCCAGAGTGCTATTTCTTGAATCAGACAGGCGAGCTAACCCGAAGGAACTCTAAGCCAACTCTATCACATGGTCAGACATTCGAGCCGACTCTTCAGAAGATCAAGCTGACTCCTCAAGAGTCCAGATATTGGTTTCTGAGAAGAACAGCTATTCGAGTCGACTAGAATGGAAGTTAGCCGACTCGACCAGACTAACATTTTAAGGGCCTGAGGATCCGAGTCGACTGGAATCAAGGCGAGCCGACTCTTATAGAGTGAAGACTCAAGACACTGTGCAAGCAAGCCGAATGGATTGAAGAGAGCTGACTTAACCAGAACTCCTCTATGGAGTCGAGCTGACTTGAGTTATCCGAGTCGACTCGAAGGTCGATTTCATACTTGCAATGGCTAGTTTCAGAACTCAGAATTTGAATCCAAAAAGTGCTACAATGGTCAAATGTCACATCCCAATGGTCTACAAGAACTTAAACTGCCTTAGAATGATGGAAGGCCATATATTTGAGGGATTTGAACTTCTTTATAAGAGAGTTAGAGAGTTTTCAAAAAAAAAAAAAGAGATGCTTTATTGAATATCCAACCAATCAACAAGAGAGCACTAAGAGCATTCAAGACAGCCTTCAAGTCTTCACCAACTCACATATGAAGCTTGAAGCACTCAGTAAAGAAGCAAAAGAAGCCATTAAAGTGCATTGATGTGCATTCAAGTGGGCTTCTCTCGAGCTACATCGGCAACCACTCGACAAAATTTTGTTTATCACTTTGTAGCATTTTGTTGGGTTCGGGAACCAGTGCGGAAGTGTGGATTTCAAAGTTTTATGAAATCAGGTCCGAACCCTAATCCCAAAATCTCCTTATTAGCAATTAAAACTGTGACTACATGTATGTCCAAATTTAACATACTTTAAATACTAACCTCAGATCGCTATTTCCAGTCTGATGTAGAAATAAACTCCAAATTGAGTAGCCTGTTGAACACACCATGCGTCCACTTGTCCGCCCTCCGATGGTGATTCACACGGGCAGATAATCAAGACAGTGACTCCTTAATTGAGTTCCTTCCAATCAAGTTCTACCCCAAGAACTTGATATATGGGCTATTGGCTAGGACTCCTCTGGCCAAACTGGGACTAAACCTTCTTCCTTACCCTTCTCCTAGTCTTTTAGCAACTTTGGCCCCTTAAGACACTCTGGTCTTAAGAATAAGCCCTTGTCCTAAAATGAGACAAGGCTTGTCTTGGAGGGAGAAGAGAATTAAGACAAGATTGTCTTAATGTAAGAAAGAAAGGAAGGAGGGGCGCCTTCTTCCTTTACCGTCGGAGAGTTTCTCTCTCTGACTCTCCTTCCGTTCTGAGATTCGACAGAGCCTAGGCTCTGTAAAGGAATCAAAGAGGAAAGAGAGGAGGGGGAAACAGTCTTCTGGAGAGGGAGAGGGAAAAAGAAGTAAGGCTTCGCCGTAGAAAATCTGGAATAATTTTTCACGGTGAAGTCTTCTCCTTAAATAGGCGACAGAGAGGCGCCTTCTCACCTTTTAATCATCCTCTCACGTCCCTCTCTCCCTTCTCACGGCCCTTGGGATTAATCTCACGGCCTTTGGGATGGGAAGACGCGAAGAAGGATCGCGAAAAACACAGAAGGGCGCGCGCAGAAAGAAGAGTCGCGCCCCTTCGATGTTTTTCCTTTTCTTTTCATGGTATTTTCCCCTTTTTGGAGAGTCCACGCCTAGGTGGACTCTCTTCCACGCCTCTTCAAAAAACACCGGCCCTTTTTTCTTTCTTTTCACGCAAAGACGCGACTTGGAAAGAGTCCACGCGCGCGTGGACTCTTCTTCTTGCGCGCGCGCGTGGGAAAAAAAAGGGGAGGGACTTAGGCGATGTGGGAAAGGGGTTTAGCCTCTTAGGTTAGCCCAATTGCTAGCCTACTATTAGCCCAATGTTTTGAATCTTCAATTAGATTCAAACCGGAATGAATTTGGATCTAAAAAAGACCAAATCGGAACCCTAACTCGAATCCGATTCAAGTAGAAGCCATGGTTTGCAACACATGCTAGTGTGTTCATCTGCAAACGAGATTTAATTCCAAATTAAAACCTTGATTATCTGTCCTAAGTGTGTGACCCATTGGGTTCCATACTTAGCCAGCAGTGGGTCCGAGTGCAAGTTGACTTAATCTGATCAGAACTCATTCTAATCGATTTAGGTCAAATCGAGCTAACTCGAGTCAGTCAATTAGGACTCCTCCTAATTAGTGATCCAATTAAACCATTTAATTTGATCAACCCACAAGACAAGATTGACGTCTAGCAATGTGTCATGTCTACCCGGAAGATATGGAAATTCTGGTGTAATTCCAAAACTACCCTTCAGTGGAAAGTTCCCGTACAATTCGATCCTTCAATCATCTTGCATCCCGAATATAACTATGGATATGGAATCATGTCAAATCCAGTTTATACTCATTCCCAGCTCAGTCATACACTAATGATTCAATTAATTCGATATTAGAAATCATTTCTAATATCTGTACTTTGATCAAAGATTTCCTGAATCATCATCTGACCTAATTTGGCTGGATGCAATCTCCTCCTACTAGGAGTGATCAATTCCTTGTTGACCTACTCATTTCCTTCATATACAATTCACCACACCCAGCGTCAACCTTGTGCATGACCCAGTGTCATGAATGAGATTGAACCAAAGCATGGGTTCATGTACATAAGGTATTATGGCAGTCTCAGGTCATAGGACTACTTGTACAACTCCCACTATGAGAAATATCTATTGACAAGTAGCTAAGGCTCCATTAGATGTTCTCAAACTGGATCTATTCAGTGAACTCATTCGCTAATGAGCACCCACATCCTTGTATTAGTGTCCTACACAAGTGACTGTGAGAGCAGTCACCCTTTTCAGCATACATAGGATGTGCCAGTCTTACCGGAAACCCTGATCCCCAACTCAGGGTTCCTATGACTAGGAATATTCTAGATTAGGATTTTAAGGCCTTTAGATCTCACTGGTATGATCTCATCATAGCCCTACAACCATAGCCCTAATCTATGGGGTTCATCATATAATGACACAGCGAATGATGAAAAATTATTGCCTTTATTAATTTGTCAATTTACAATGGTCTGGGAGATACAGATATTGGCTTATAGGGCATAATCCTTTCAATCTCCCACTTGCACTAAAGCCAATCGCTCTTATTCTTTAACCCCATACAATCGAGGTGGCGATCAAACTCCCGCTGTGGTAGAGCCTTAGTGAACGGGTCTGCTATGTTATTCTTTGTATCCACTCTATTGATGCAGACTTCTTGTCTTTCGATTATCTCTCGGACAAGATGGAAGCGTCTCAGAATGTGCTTGGACTTGTGATGGGCTCTCGGTTCCTTAGCTTGAGCAACTGCTCCAGTGTTATCACAATAGAGTGGCACCGGGTTCTCAATCTCAGAACTACTCCCAACTCTGTGATGAATTTCTTCATCCAGACAGCTTCCTTGGCGGCTTCACTGACAGCTATGTACTCTGCCTCGGTAGTTGAGTCAGCTACAGTCTGCTGTTTAGTGCTCTTCCAACTTACTGCTCCACCATTCAAGGTAAAGACATACCCTGAAATGGATTTACTATCATCTGGGTCTGATTGAAAACTAGAGTCTGAATAGGCTTCTAGTTTAAGATCAGATCCTCCGTATATAAGAAAAATATCCTTAGTCCTTCTCAGGTACTTAAGAATATTTTTCACAGCCTTCCAGTGATCCTCTCCTGGATCAGCCTGAAATCTACTGGTTACACCCAAGGCATATGCCACATCAGGCCTGGTACATAACATAGCATACATAATCGACCCTATGGCCGAAGCATAAGGTATAGAATTCATTCTATTTCTTTCTTCAGGTGTCTTAGGAGACATCCTCTTAGAAAGACGTATGCCATGACCAATAGGTAAGTAACCTCTTTTACTTTCCTCCATGCTAAATCTCTTTAGCACCTGGTCAATGTACCTAGACTGGGACAAGCCTAGCATCCTTCTTGATCTTTCTCTATAGATCTTTATACCCAGTATATAGGATGCTTCTCCCAAGTCTTTCATGAAAACTGTTTCGATAACCACACTTTGACTGATTGTAGCATTGGGATATCATTCCCAATAAGAAGTATATCATCAACATATAGAACTAAGAAAACTATGGCACTCCCACTAGTTTTCTTGTACACACAAGGTTCATCCTTATTTTTGAAAAAATCAAATTCTTTGACTGTTTTATCAAATCGGATGTTCCAACTCCTGGATGCTTGCTTTAATCCATAAATGGATTTCTTTAGCCTACATACCTGATTAGGTTTAGTCTCCAAGACAAAACCTTCTGGCTGTGACATATAAACCTCTTCCTCAAGGAAACCATTGAGGAATGCAGTTTTTACATCCATTTGCCAGATCTCATAATCATGATATGCTGCTATAGCAAGCATAATCCGAATAGATTTGAGCATGGCAACAGGGGAAAATGTTTCATCATAATCTATTCCCTGCTTTTGTCTGAAACCCTTAGCCACCAATCTGGCTTTATAAGTTTCAACTTGGCCATCTGCCCCAATCTTCCTTTTATAGACCCATTTACACCCAATAGGGTTAATACCCTCTGGTGCATCAACCAAAGACCATACTTGGTTGACATACATGGAGTCCATCTCGGATCTCATGGCTTCAAGCCATCTGTCTGAGTCTCTACTCATGACTGCTTCCGTATAGGTTAGAGGCTCATCATTTTGAATGATTTGGGCTTCATTATTTTCAATTATGAACCCATACCTCTCAGGTGCCTGTCGCACCCTATCAGACCTACGGATAGGAGTGTGTTCAGGTTCTATATTAACTATGTTGTTACTTGACTGAGAAGTGTCTATTTGTTGAATCTCATTAAGTTCGATATATTTCTACCAGTGCCCTTTTGTAGGATGAATTCCTTTTCCATAAAAGTGGCATGCCTACTGACCAAAACCTTTTATTCAGTAGGGTGGTAGAACAGATATCCTATACTATCTCTAGGATATCCCATAAATAGACATTTGTCTGCTCTAGCATCTAGTTTATGTCCAAAATTTCTTTTTACATAGGCTGGACATCCCCATATCTTAATATACTTAAGATTGGGCTTCTTACCTCTCCATAATTCATATGGAGTGCTAGAAACAGTTTTAGATGGTACTCTATTCAAGATATAAGTTGCTGTTTCCAAAGCATATCCCCAGAAAGAAAAAGGTAACTCCGTGAAGCACATCATGGACCGTACCATATCCAATAAAGTACGATTCCTCCTTTCAGCAACACCATTTAATTGTGGTGTGTAAGGAGGAGTCCATTCAGAGATGATCCCCTTATCTTTAAGGTGATCAAGAAACTCAGTGGATAAGTACTCACCTCCTCTATCTGATCGGAGGATCTTTATACTTTTTCCTGTCTGTTTCTCTACCATACTTTGATACTCTAAAAATTTTTCAAAAGCCTCGGACTTATGTTTCATTAGATACACAAATCCATACCTTGAAAAATCATCAGTAAATGTGATGAAGTATGAGTATCCACCATAGGCTTGAGTTGTCATAGGCCCACATACATCTGTGTGTATGAGTCCCAATAACTCTTTTGTCCTTTCTCCATGTCCACTAAATGGAGTCTTGGTCATCTTACCCATGAGACATGATTCACAAGTTCCTAATGACTCATAGTCATAAGGATCAAAGAAATTTTCTTTGTATAACTTGTTAATCCTAGTCTCACTAATATGTCCAAGTCGACAATGCCAAAGTAAGGTATTGTTTATATCATCTCTTTTCCGTTTGTTAGAAACATGAAAAATATTGTCATTAGTGGAAAGAGTTAATAGACCATTGCAGAATATGCCATAACATATAATTTCATTAGATAAAGAAATTGAGCAGCCACTGCTCATTACATTCATAGTATATCCTTGTTTAAGTAACAAGGGTACAGATATGATATTTCTAATGATTTTTGGCATATAGTAACAATTCCTTAGCTCCAAGATCTTCCCTGAAGGTAACTTCAAAATATAAGTCCCTATAGCTTCTGCTTGGATGGGGTCCCCTCCAGCACCGTAGAGCTCAAAGTTACCTTCCTTCAATACTTTAAGCCCCTGAAGTCCCTGCAATGATTTGCAGATGTTATGACCACAGGCGGTATCCAACACCCAAGTATTTGAAATGGAAGAATCCAATGACAAAATAGTATGAACTTCTTTCATACCTTTTGGTGCCTCTGATGCACCAGGCTTCACACTTGCAAGGTAAACCTTGCAGTTCCTTTTCCAATGACCTGGCTTGCCACAATGAAAGCAGGTCATCTGTCCGGAGGCCTTCTTTCCTTTCTTCTTCTTAATGCCCCCTTTGGGATTCATCCTCTTATTAGAACCCCTTTTGCCTGTCTTCTTCTTATCCACAAGAAGAACTGGAGCCTTATTTTTCTTTACATGGCTCTCTGCTGTCTTCAACATATTCAACAGCTCAGGCAAGGAAGAATTAAGTTTGTTCATATGGTAATTAAGAACAAACTGTGAAAATGACTCTGGGAGTGATTGCAAGATCAAGTCTTGATTCAACTCCCCATCCATTACAAAACCTAATTGACCTAATCGAGTGATTAGATCAATTACCTTTAATACATGGTCTTGTACTGATGTACCTTCTGTCATCCTTGCACGGAACAACTGCTTAGATATTTCATATCTAGCAGTTCTACTGTGTTCTCCATAAAGCTCTTTTAAATTGAGCAGTATGGAGTTAGTATCCATGCTGTCATGCTGCCTCTGCAACTCATTAGTCATAGAGGCAAGCATAACACACTTGATAGTAAGTGAGTCATTTTGCCACATATTATATGTTGTGGTCTTTTCCTCTTGCGAGGCATCTTCCCTTGGTGGTTCCAAAATTGGGGTATCAAGAATATAGGAAATTCTTTCTTGACTGAGTACTATTTTTAAATTTCTCAACCAATCAACATAATTAGGCCCAGTCAATTTGTTGGCATCTAAAATACTACGGAGTGAGAGTGAAGAGGCCATTTATCTACATTTAAACAAAGAACAATACATAAGCAAACAACCATGAAATGACAATACATAATTAAATTAGGACTTTAATTTAATTATGTCTCCCACTATTTTATCGAGCATCATAACCCTCTATACGATGATCGAGAAAACCCTAATTAGTTTTTCTTAGTGGGGTTGAGATCCCAATCCCTTATAAAAAACCTTGTGTGTACACAACAAATCATATATAAGTTCATAGGTAGGAAAACTCTTTCCAATTGTAACCCGTACAATTCTCAACTTATCCCGGCCTCTAAAATATTAATAGCCTTGTGTATACACAACAAACTATAATATTTTAGTTAAGTAAGACCCTTCATTGCCATATAGTCATGACTTTAATAGTAATACCCTTGTGTGTACACAACAAAATATTACATTAAATCATGCCATAAACAAATAATTGTATTAGGCCAAAAATTGTGTTAGTCACCATATTAGGTCTTGTGTGTACACAACAAACCTAGTATAGATCGTAACACAATAATGACCTATCATGAAGGAAGGCCAATAATAGTATTTTAACACCAAGCATGTTAGTCAAGAATTAAATCAATCAGATCGGCCAGGCTAGTGGAAGAGATGTGGGGGTCCCCCCGTTGCTTTCCTAGACACCAATTTAAAATTGGCCAGGTCAGTCAACGGAACCAATTAAAAACCACGAATCCCTTTACCTTCCCAGAATCACCTTTCTAGACACCGAAATGACTAATTATTCATCATGACTAATAATGCTTATCGGTTAACTATACTACCACTTAATATAATTTTAAGAGGGTTTTATGCAATGCCAGCACATTCGATTAAAAGCTATCACATATATTAATACATGCTTTAAACTAAGCAAATATGTGAAATGTGTGCCATCATACTAGGACAACCATTTACCACATAATGGATACACCATTATGCCAGGGCAACCTTATTTCAGTATGATGGCTCCAGGGCTAATCATATCTCTAAGACAATTAGGGTTTCAGTGGAAAACCCTAACTGGTGGCAATCATCAAACTCATGTTCAACCAAAGACATGCTTTGTGCATCAATATAAAAACTTTAACATGATACTACATCATGAATTGAACTGCATAAGTTTTAATCCTAATAAGGAGGCTCTGATACCACTGTTGGGTTCGGGAACCAGTGCGGAAGTGTGGATTTCAAAGTTTTATGAAATCAGGTCCGAACCCTAATCCCAAAATCTCCTTATTAGCAATTAAAACTGTGACTACATGTATGTCCAAATTTAACATACTTTAAATACTAACCTCAGATCGCTATTTCCAGTCTGATGCAAAAATAAACTCCAAATTGAGTAGCCTGTTGAACACACCAGGTGTCCACTTGTCCGCCCTCCGATGGTGATCCACACGGGCAGATAATCAAGACAGTGACTCCTTAATTGAGTTCCTTCCAATCAAGTTCTACCCCAAGAACTTGATATATGGGCTATTGGCTAGGACTCCTCTGGCCAAACTGGGACTAAACCTTCTTCCTTACCCTTCTCCTAGTCTTTTAGCAACTTTGGCCCCTTAAGACACTCTGGTCTTAAGAATAAGCCCTTGTCCTAAAATGAGACAAGGCTTGTCTTGGAGGGAGAAGAGAATTAAGACAAGATTGTCTTAATGTAAGAAAGAAAGGAAGGAGGGGCGCCTTCTTCCTTTACCGTCGGAGAGTTTCTCTCTCTGACTCTCCTTCCGTTCTGAGATTCGACAGAGCCTAGGCTCTGTAAAGGAATCAAAGAGGAAAGAGAGGAGGGGGAAATAGTCTTCTGGAGAGGGAGAGGGAAAAAGAAGTAAGGCTTCGCCGTAGAAAATCTGGAATAATTTTTCACGGTGAAGTCTTCTCCTTAAATAGGCGACAGAGAGGCGCCTTCTCACCTTTTAATCATCCTCTCACGTCCCTCTCTCCCTTCTCACGTCTTCTCTCTTTATCTCACGGCCCTTGGGATTAATCTCACGGCCTTTGGGATGGGAAGACGCGAAGAAGGATCGCGAAAAACACAGAAGGGCGCGCGCAGAAAGAAGAGTCGCGCCCCTTCGGTGTTTTTCCTTTTCTTTTCACGGTATTTTCCCCTTTTTGGAGAGTCCACGCCTAGGTGGACTCTCTTCCACGCCTCTTCAAAAAACACCGGCCCTTTTTTCTTTCTTTTCACGCAAAGACGCGACTTGGAAAGAGTCCACGCGCGCGTGGACTCTTCTTCTTGCGCGCGCGCGTGGGAAAAAAAAGGGGAGGGACTTAGGCGATGTGGGAAAGGGGTTTAGCCTCTTAGGTTAGCCCAATTGCTAGCCTACTATTAGCCCAATGTGTTGAATCTTCAATTAGATTCAAACCGGAATGAATTTGGATCTAAAAAAGACCAAATCGGAACCCTAACTCGAATCCGATTCAAGTAGAAGCCATGGTTTGCAACACATGCTAGTGTGTTCATCTGCAAACGAGATTTAATTCCAAATTAAAACCTTGATTATCTGTCCTAAGTGTGTGACCCATTGGGTTCCATACTTAGCCAGCAGTGGGTCCGAGTGCAAGTTGACTTAATCTGATCAGAACTTATTCTAATCGATTTAGGTCAAATCGAGCTAACTCGAGTCAGTCAATTAGGACTCCTCCTAATTAGTGATCCAATTAAACCATTTAATTTGATCAACCCACAAGACAAGATTGACGTCTAGCAACGTGTCATGTCTACCCGGAAGATATGGAAATTCTGATGTAATTCCAAAACTACCCTTCAGTGGAAAGTTCCTGTACAATTCGATCCTTCAATCATCTTGCATCCCGAATATAACTATGGATATGGAATCATGTCAAATCCAGTTTATACTCATTCCCAGCTCAGTCATACACTAATGATTCAATTAATTCGATATTAGAAATCATTTCTAATATCTGTACTTTGATCAAAGATTTCCTGAATCATCATCTGACCTAATTTGGCTGGATGCAATCTCCTCCTACTAGGAGTGATCAATTCCTTGTTGACCTACTCATTTCCTTCATATACAATTCACCACACCCAGCGTCAACCTTGTGCATGACCCAGTGTCATGAATGAGATTGAACCAAAGCATGGGTTCATGTACATAAGGTATTATGGCAGTCTCAGGTCATAGGACTACTTGTACAACTCCCACTATGAGAAATATCTATTGACAAGTAGCTAAGGCTCCATTAGATGTTCTCAAACTGGATCTATTCAGTGAACTCATTCGCTAATGAGCACCCACATCCTTGTATTAGTGTCCTACACAAGTGATTGTGAGAGCAGTCACCCTTTTCAGCATACATAGGATGTGCCAGTCTTACCGGAAACCCTGATCCCCAACTCAGGGTTCCTATGACTAGGAATATTCTAGATTAGGGTTTTAAGGCCTTTAGATCTCACTGGTATGATCTCATCATAGCCCTACAACCATAGCCCTAATCTATGGGGTTCATCATATAATGACACAGCGAATGATGAAAAATTATTGCCTTTATTAATTTGTCAATTTACAATGGTCTGGGAGATACAGATATTGGCTTATAGGGCATAATCCTTTCACATTTATTTTCAATTCATTCTTGAATTGTTAGGTTCTTGGTGAGCCTTTGTTAAAAACCAAGTGTTGGGTTCTTTATGATCCTGGTAAAACCAAGTTAGGTCCTTGGTGATCCTGGTAAAACCAAGTTGGGTTTCTTTAGTGATCTCGATAAAACCAAAGTGTAGAGGTTTGGATTGTGAGCCTGTTAAAATAATCTGACTATATCTAGTGGGGGATTAGTGAAAATCTCAAGTGGTAATCTTGGATAGTGGACGTAGGAGCTGGGTTGCTCTGAACCACTATAATTTTTATGTATTTGTGTTATGCTTCTCTAATCTAATTAGCTTCTGCAGTTAATTACTTTGTCACGGCACCTAATACTCTAAAAGGGATTTTCTAGAGCACATTATCTGCTAAAATTTTTTAAATTTCTAATTCACCCCCCTTTTGGGAAAGCCACCTGGGCAACAGGTCCAACCATTAATATGACAAAATTTAATGCTTCTAGCTAATGAATAGTCAAGATCGACTTTGACTAGCCACCTGACCACCATTAAGAGTGTTGTACTGAGTCATCATATTAAAAATAGCAATTTCAATATCTCGATGGACACCTGATCTTTGGATTTGCCGATTAACACCCAACTATTAGACCCATTACCATCCTACTTAATGGAAGGCTAGGACTTGGTTATCCCTATAACTTCATCCTTTTATGGACATAATAATTTAGAGGATTTAATTTAATGTGACAGAAGAAGAGATGAGAAGACATGGATCAACCTCCCATTGACCACATCAGCAATCAAGGAGGGTTACACAACTAATAATCCATGGGCACCTAAAATCAGTCAGGACTGATTAACCTTGGGTGACATGGGTTAACATGAGTCAATGAGCTATCCAATCAATTCTGATCAACCACATTGGTTAGGTAAGTGAGATCATGGATTGGGTTCCGCCATTAATCGTCTTGCCTTAAACACCAACCGAGCTGACCAGGTAAGAGGTAGCCCCAAAGAACCATGATCAAACTGCCAAACTTACCTAGACACCAATTAGTTCATCAAAGTTGATTAGACTAGCCTAAAGACTCGAGCTAACCACTGAGCCACAAAATTAGGTCCATTTAGATCTATGGACTAATCAATCTAACTATTAGAGAGATCTATAGAGAAGAAATCCTAACTCAACATTTGATTAGATTAGTTCTCTATTTAGCCCAATGTATCTAAACTTAGGTCTAACCCAATTAAGGATCCAAAAGAAGCTAACCCATGACCCTTAAGGCTTATTGAAATGACTTAGAAACTTTGAATCATATTCCTAGAGTTATTGTCATTCAATATAACTTAAGTCTCAATTAAGTCTAATAGCCTTAATTAATCAAAACAATTTCAATTAAGAATGTAAAATAATTTTACAAGCAAATTTGAATTCACTATTTCAGGGCTTTTTGGTCGAGTCCACTCATGTAGAATGTGAGTCGGTTCATCTAGAACCAAAAACTGATAGATTCATCTATTAGCAGAGACGAGTTGGCTCAAGCAGGGGTCAAGTCAACTCGAGTAGGCATTGAGTTACTTCAAATTCAAGTAACATACTGTTCTGCCTACATAAACAAGTCGGCTCGAGCAAGATTCGAGTCAGCTCGTCTACGGGGGTAGAAAATAGTTACTTCAAATTCATGCATCTTACTTGAACTATTCAAAGTTAAAGATTAAACATGATCAAAACAAAACTCTTAGATCTTATCTAAAATTAATTTATGATCATAACATTAGATTAAAATATTTTTTAATCTACATTTTCTCTTATTTTCTTTTTCATGAGTCAATCACAAGTGGCACCCCTACATGCCATAGGAGCTCCCATTGAATGGGAAGAGAGGGTCTTGCAGCCCTACTTCTCTCCTATGATCGAATGGCCATGGTGAAGCACTCAATCCAAATACTTAAGAGAAAACAATGATGTTAAAGCATGCTAGCATTATAATACTACGTAGAAAACTTGGGCTTTGATACCATTTGAAGGAAAAACATGCTAGGCAAAAAGAAAGTATTTTAAAATAATTTTAAAATAAATAGAGGAAGGCTTGGTAGATCGATCAAAATGATCTACCAATTTACTAGCAACAAGATCTAGTAAAATAATGCAGCATGCAATATTCATCAAGAGCAATAAAATTAATCAAAGATATAAAAGTACCTTACCGTTATACCTTTGAAATGCTATAGAGAAGGGTTAAGCGCTCGAGCCACACACGTGTTTGGCCTCTACAAGTAATCCACACCGGGGATCGACTCTGACAACTCCCTCGAAGTGCTAGCTCCTTGGGATCCTTCGGGCTGATCTTCTTCTTCTCGGAAGACAAGGAGGAGAGGTGGAACCCTTCCTAACTATCTCTCTTCCCAAGACCTAACTTGAAGGCTAGGTATTCTCACACCCAATCCCAAGTCCTCACAAAATCTCTTTTCCTTTTAGTTCTTCAACCTTTTTCTCTCAGCCAACCAGTAGCCCCTAAAACAACCTTTATTTATAGAGGCAACCATGAGAGGGAGAAAGTGGAAGCAGGAGTGATTGGGGGAGAAGGTCAAGGGCAAACCAATTTGGCTCTGACCACATAAGGAAGGAATGACAATCATTCCATGAAAGTTTAGAGCCAAAATAGCTTGAATTCAAAATTCAAACCAAGTCAAAACCTTCCTAAAAAGCTTTCCAAAAAATATGTTCAGCTTTTTCTGGTCGAGCAAAGATGAGTCGACTCGAGCAGGGGTCAAGTCGGCTCGTCCAGAACACAGAACAGTCAGACTGTTCTTTCAGTAGGAATGAGTTGGCTCGAGCAGGGTCGAGTCAGCTCGTCCAAAAATAGAACGAGTCGGCTCGAGTAGAGATCGAGTCAGCTTATCCAAAACATAGAATGAGTCAGCTCGAGCAGGGTCGAGTTAGCTCATCCAAAAACAACTTTCGAAAATGCTTCTTGTGACGGCCCAGTGTCAACCCCTCAAGTATCGACACATTGTCAATCATATTGACTGCTAGTGACAGCAAACGATTCTTAATTGTCAATCAGCCTTTAGATCAGTTAGAAACCCCTATAGTGTGTGACCCCATAGGTTCGAACACTAAGCCGGTAGCACTAGAACACTTTCAGTACCAGTCAAAGTCCTCATCTAGCAATGATACCCGATGTCCGGATAGGTCAAAGATTGCAGAGCAACTTTCAAGAACCTCTGGCATATGGTTATCGCATAATTCATCCCTTTGATCTCATAATGCTCAGGATGACCTAGGATTTGATTGCCAACCCTAATTTGGTTCATCCAGATCATGTCTCAACTTTACAAGTTCTGTGACTCCTCACAAGAACTACCCTGGCCAAGGTTTTGCTAAATTGAGACACGATGAGTCATTCACTCCAAACTATTTGGAGGGGTCAATTCCATCTTGATCCACCACTGCTCCAGAAGTACTTGACTACATCCAGAAACCTTTCATCACTGGATTAGAAATCTAGGTAGTCCGGTACTAAAGTACAGTGAGTTACTTGTAAGCTACATGGTGACCTCAGGTCTGAGGGACATATATACCCTTATCCCTTCGTGAACAATCCTTTGGCAGAAGGGAGCTCCATAGATGGTCACGTTCAGTGAGATGTCACACATTTCACTTGCATATCACACCAGTATCTCCACACTTCTTGGTTAAGAGGACAACCAACAAATGTGACATACAACAACCTATATTCGATACATTGTCATCCTATAACAATGTATCCTTTGGTTGTGAACCAGTTTAAGAACTACTTGACATATCCTCTTTATATCAAATAATATAGTTCTAAGGACTTCATCATATAAGAGTTCATTTCAAAAAATGTAAATATGATGAACAACCAAAAGAATAGCTTTTATTCATTAAAAGTTTTTATATAATTATAAAATTAGCACAACCATCTATAGCCTAGATGATTAGCTTTGGAATACAATTTCCAATAGGTTGGTCTCACAACCACATGTGTAGAGACACTGATACAAGTATGTGGGTGCTCATTAGGTTATAAGTCCACTAAGCTGATCCGACAAGAGAATATCGAATGGAAGTCTTACTTGTCAAAGGCAATATTTTCTTAGTGGGAGTGTGCATGTAGTCCTTAGACTTGAGACTACCATAATATCATGTGCACATGAAACCATATTTTGGTGCATGCTCATTCATGACAATTAAATCATGTACGGGGTGCTTTTGGATATGATGGGTTATGTATGAAGGTAATGAGTAGCTCAACAAGGAATCGTTCACTCCTAGTTAGAGGAAAAGTTATCCCGTGTGATCTCTTCAAATGATGACTCAAGAAGTCTTTGATCAAAGCATGATGAGATTAGATAGGATTTCTAAACTTTCATCGATCGAGTCTTCATTATTGAATAAAGATTCAAAATGATTAAGTGCTAGGGTTTGACATTTATCTATGCCCATTACTTAATCGGGATAAAGTAAGATCGAAGGATTGAATTGCACGGTAACTTTCTACTGAAGCATATTTTAGTAATTTCTATCAAATTTCTCATCTCCGGGTAAGCATGACATGTTGCTAGACATCAATTATGTCTTGTAGGTTTCCATGAATCTATTCGATTGGATTTATGAGTCAATTCGAAAGTTGGTTTGAATTGGCAACTTAGGTTAGCTCAATTTGACCTAATTAGGTCAATAGGGTTCGATTGGATCAAATTGGCTTGGACCAAGACCTACTGTTAGCTAGATGGGAAATCCAAAGGATCACACGCATTAGGGAATTAGCCAAGTCAATTTTTCTTTATTAAGGTCACGGGATCCTAATTGGCTAGCTAATTGACATGCTAGAATATGTTGGCTAACCCAACTCTTAATCCAATTGGATTGGGTCAGCTTGCTTGTTATTTGGACTAACCAAATTTAAGTGGGACTTAAGTTGGATAGAGTTCTAAGTGAGGTAGCATAATTCAATATTTATCTAGATTTATTTGGGACTTATCTTGAATTTATGGAAGAGTCCTACTTGGCATGGACTCTTGGATGCCAATTTTCATTCATGCTAATTTCATGCATGCATCAGTCATAAATGCTAGATAGAGTCCAAAGGACTTCTCCCTTATCTCCATGCCCAAATGAGGGGCTTTGACTGGTCAAATAAATAAAATATGGCATGGAAGGAGTTGGTGCAAAAATGAAGAGTTGCGTCTCTTCATTATGGTGCAAAATTGAAACCAGGAGTCCTTCTATTGAAAGCTCCCATATTTCTCTGATGCCTTCTTTCAGAGTTCATGCCTCTGAGCCTTAATATGACTGGTAAATGCCATGTGGCAGGTGGAGAAGATGGCTAGAAAAATGAAGAGACATTAATATGTCTTTTGGCACAGATTAGTTGTATCATGATATGTCCTCTCATCCAAAAGACTCCTTCTGATTGAAGGGTCTTACCAAATGGTTGAAGGAGAGACATATCAGGCACTCCATCTCTTTCTATAAAAGGCATCATATTCTGATGCCAAAGCAATTGAGTTTCCCATCCGAAAATACTACCTGCTATTTTCTCTTCCTCCTCCTTAAGACAAGGTTTGTCTTTTTAAGAAAAAGCTTGTTCTTTTAAGACAAGGCTAGTCTAATTAAGACAAGAACCTAGGAAAAAAAATAGAAGGGGTATTCAGTATCTAAGAGAGGATTCATAGTATTCTCAAAGTACCCTACAAGAGGGTAGGGGTTCTAGTAAAAGAAGAAAGTCTGAAAGGTTGCCGAAAGAGTCCCAATCAAACAAGCAACTTTTGTAGGAGTGCTTCCTTGGTCTAGTTCCTGTGTGGATCACCTTTGGAGGCATACACTTATGTGCCTCATAGAAGTTAAGGAATATAGCATTCCAGGTATTCCTTTATAATCTTAAAGATTTGATTTATTAGTTATTATGCTCAAGTGGTCCTAGGGTTTAGGGTTCCTGCCGGTTAGAATTTTGAAATTGAAAATTTTGAAATCCAATCTTCCACTATGCCCAGCTAGGTAACCTAATCATGATATCAAAGCCACCTTGATGCATGCAATTAGTAATCTCTTTAGTGTTGATTGCTTACTATGCTAGGAATCGATGCATGATTAGTTTATATTACATATGTGATATGTTATATCCTAGTACTACTTCGGATTGGGTTAGTCACCATGGCTGTCCAGTCATAGAAGCCAAGTAGGGTTTAAAGATCCTTTTTTTCCATTCAATGGGATCTCCTATGGCATGTAGGGGTGCTGTTGTGGCCATATCACATGAACAAGGTGAATGAATTGCTGTTATAATCATGCTTATATTATGCATATTATGGTTAATATGCTTGATTATTGGAATGAATGTCATGTTGACATGATTAATTAGGATGTGTTTGAGACCATCAAAGCCCTCATAAAAATTATATTTAGTCATAGTATAAGTTAATTATGATGCAAATCTAATTAGGGTATGATCAGCCAATTGGTGTCTAGGCAAACTGGTTCTGGGAAGGTAAAGGGAATGAGATTTTTAATTAGTTCCGTTGTCTGACATGGCCAATTTAATTGGTGTCTAAGAAAAGCAACGGGGGGACCCCCTCATCTCTTCCACTTACCTAGCCAATTTGGTCATATCTAAACCTTAAATTGAAAATACTAATTGATTAGGCACACTACAAATTACCTTCCTTCATGCTATGACAAATTTGTATCAAAACTATAGTAAGTTTGTTGAGCAAACTCAAGGCTTACTATTAGGGTTTGATATAAAGTTTGACATGGTGCATTTTATGCTTTATAGTATGATTGATAATGCTAATTTGTTGAGTAAACTCAAGGGTAACATTATTCAATCATGACTATATAAAATGAAGGATTTGACTAAACTAAGACATTATAGTTTGTTGTGCAAACACAAGGCCGTAAGTATCTTAGAGGCAAGGTTATGTTGAGAATTACAAGGAATGTAATTGAAAAAGAATTTTCTACCCTTAAACTTATAAGTGTTTGTTATGCATGTTGGGAATAGTGTCCCAAAGACAATCATCTAGGATATAGATGGTTGTGCTATTTTGTAACTGTATATGAATTCTTTAAATGAATAAAAGTTATTCTTTTGGCTGTTCATTACATGTGTATTTTTTTGAAAAGAACTCTTGTGTGATGGAGTTCTTAGAACTACACTATATGATATAGAGAGGATGTATCGAGAAGTTCTTAAACTGGTTCATAATCAAAGGATACATTGTTATAGGACGATGATGTATCAAGCATAGGTATATCATATTGGTTGGTTGTCATCTTAACCCCTGCTCGAACTGACTCATTTCTGTAGACAGAATAGTCTATCTATTCTATATTCTAGATGAGCCGACTTGACCCCTGCACGAGCTGACTCATCTCTGCAAATAGAACAATCTATCGATTTTTAGTTCTAGATGAGCTGACTCACATTCTGTATGAATTGACTCGACCAGAAAATCCAGAAATAGTGAATTCAAATTCTATATGCTTGTAAGATTATTTTACAATATAAATTGAAATTGTTTCAATTTATGAAGATTATTGAACTTAATTAAGAATTAAGTTACCTTGAATGACAAAGTGATCTAGAAATATGATTCAAAGACTCTAAGTCATTCCAATAACCTTTAAGGGTCATGAATTAGCTTCAATTAGGTCGTTAATTGGGTTAGACCTAAGTTTAGATGAATGGATCCAATAGAGAACTAATCTAATCAAATGTTGAGTTAGGATTTCTTCTCTATAGATCTCTTTAATAGTTAGATTGATTAGTCCATAAATCTAAATAGACCTGATTTGTGGCTTAGTGGTCAGCCCGAGTCTTTAAGCTAATCTAATCGAGTCTGATGAACCAATTCGTGTCTAAGGTAAGTATGGCACTTGATCATGGTTCCAATGGGGCTACCTCTTACCTAGCCAACCCGGTTGGTGTCTAAGGCAAGACGGTTAATGATGGAAACCCATCCTATGATCTCACTTACCTGGCCAATATGGTCAATCAGAATTGATTGGGTAGCTCACTGACTCGTGTTAACCCATGTCACCTAAGGTTAATCATCTTGACTGATTTTAGGTATCCATGGATCATTAGTTTCTGAAACCCTCTTTTATGACTGATGTAGTCAGTAGGAGGTTGATCCATGTCTTCTTATCTATTTCATCTATCATATTAAAGTTAAACCCTATAAATTATTAGGTCCATAAAAGGATGAAGTTATGGGGATAACTAAGTCCTAGCCTCCCATTAAGTGGAATGATAATGGGTCCAATAGTTAGGTATTCATCGGCAGATCCAAAGATCTGGTATTCATCGGGCTATTGGAATTACCATTCCTTATATGATGGCTCAGTGCGACTCTCTTAATGATGGTCAAGTGGGCCAGCCAAAGTCGGGCTTGACTATTCGTTGGTTTGAAGCATTGAATTTTGTCATGTTAATGGTTGGACCTAACCGGGACTTTCAATAGGAGGCCCAAAGGCCGATTGAAGTGCACCTTGGGGCAAAATCTAAATACTAGAAGTTACTTGGAGAAGTAATCGGTTAAAGAATTTACCTTTACATGCGCATGGGTGGGCTGGCCAAAGTCGGGCTCATGTGTTGTCTATTGGGCTCTAGTACTCACTAAGAAATTAAAGTAATTCCTTGGATTGGAGGTAGAGGCTACCAGTCTGAACAAAATAGTAGGAGGGCCTTTAGACTAAAGTCCATGTCTTTGGATTAATAATTCTTATACACTAATAAGTTTTGGTTTTCCTTTTAGATGTCTATCAACTTGTCACTCCGATCTCTTCTTGATAATGAGAAGCTCAAGGATCCCAACTTCGATAGCTGGTATCGAAGGCTCAGGATTGTCCAAGAGCATGAATGAATCTTATATGTGATATCAGATCCAGCACCTGAGATTCCTACTCTCAATGCTCGAGGTTCTGTTAGAGACACTTATCAGAAGTGGCTCTCTGATAGGACCACTGTCCGATGCATCATGTTGTAGAGATGAACGATGAGTTCAGTCATAAATTTAAGGAAGCCTAGCCGGAGGAGATCCTTTAAAAGTTGAAGGAGTCCTTCGATACACCAGATGATGTTGAGAGGTATAGGGTCTCCTGTACTATCTACAATACATGGATGCTTGATGGGACCTCAGTCACTGATCATGTATTGTATATGATCAAGATGATTGAGCGCTTGGGCAACCTCGGATGTCCCTTGCATGAACAGCTCGGAAGAGATGCGATACTGAATTCCCTACCCTCTTCTTATTTAGACTTTCTTGATATTTTATAATGAATAAGCCTACAGTTAACTACCATGGTCTGTTGGGGTTACTGCAGACTTATGAGAAAGACCACCAACTCAATAAAGGGGTGGTAAATCTAGTGGGAGGATCCTCTACAGGGTGTCATCCCTTTAAGAATGGGAAAAAGAGAAATATAGGGAAGAAGGTGCAAAATGCTTCTAGGCCCAGTCAGGTCCAGAAGGTGAAGGCTGATAAGAGCCAGGCAGAGTGCTTCTTCTATAAGAAACAGGGTTATTGAAAGAGGATTGTCCTATTTATATTGCATCCCTTGACCCGAACTGGTCCAAGAAGAGGAAGCAGTAGGGTAGTGCTGGACAAGGTATTTATATGATAACACCATGTAGTTTTTCTATCTACGATACTACCAACTAGGTATTGGATACTGGAAGTCAATTCACATTTGTAATTCTTTGCAAGGACTTCAACTTGTAGGAGATTCGACGACGGTGAGAGATCCTTGAACATGGAAAATGGAAGCCAAGTTCTAGTCCTGGCATTGGGAACCCTCAAATTAGTTTTCGAGTCTTGTATAATCATTTTGAATAAGTTTTATTATTGTCCGTCTTTCATTTTGAATGTCATTTCTGTAGGCCAGTTGGCCATGTATGGTTATGAACTATCAATAAAGAATGACATTTGCAAAATCATTTGGAATGGTTCTACTGTGATGAATGGATACATGAATAATAGCATTTATGTACTATCGCGACCTGTTAGTGTAGTGTACACATCTAGCAAATGTCCTAGGATAGATAATGTCAGCGATGCATATCTATGTCATTATAGGCTAGGTCATATTAACAAGAACATGATAAACAGGTTGAAAAGCGAGGGTCTTCTCGAGATCAGTGAATGTGATTCACTACCAACCTATGAGTCCTGTCTTCTTTGAAAGATGACAAGATTATCTTTTACTAGAAAAGATGAACGAGCCAAAGAAATTCTAAGTCTGGTACATACTGATGTATGCAGACCTATGAATATTAGTGCCAGAGGTGGGTACAATTGTTTCATTGCGTTTACAGATGACTTTTTGAGGTATGGTTATGTCTTCTTGATGAGATATAAATCTGAATCATTTCAAATATTCAAACAATATTGTAATGAAGTAGAAAAATAAACTTGAAAGTATATCAAAATTCTTCAATCAGATCAAGGTGGTGAATATCTTTCCAATGATTTTCTGACATATCTTGAGGAGAATGGGATTCTCTCTTAATGGACACCTCCAGGGATTCCTTGGTTAAATGCAGTGTCTAAAAGGAGGAATCAAACCCTGTTAAACATGGTTCGGTCTATGATGGGCTTTGCTTCTCTACCATTATTCTTTTGAAGATATGCTCTAAAGTCAGCCTGCTATCCTTTAAATAGGATTCCGAGTAAGTTCATTAGCAAAATCCTATATGAGATATGGATTGGATGTAAGCCGACACTCGCACACCTTCGGGTCCGGGGTTGCCCGGCTCATGTCAAATGTTTGGAAATGGATAAGCTTGGACCTAGGTCTGACAGGTGCCTATTTGTTGGATATCCAAAAGAGTCTAAGAGGTATTACTTCTACTTGGCTGAGGAACCAAAGTTGTTCATCAGTCTTAATGCTATCTTTTTGAAAAAGGAGTTCCTTGGTGAAGGAATTGTAGCCACTAAGATTGAACTTAGTGCAGTTCAACAAGTAGAAGAACCGATACACTTAAGGAACAACATATAATCGATTGTGATTAGATCACACCCAAAGCCCACGCAGGAACCATTAGGAGATTCGATAGGATATCGCATTGACCGGATAGATACTATGATTTCTTGGTCTGAGACGGTGATCCCATTGAACTCGATGAGATCAATGAGGACTCGATCACCTATATGGATGCAATTCAAAGGTCTGACTCTGAACATGGCTAGGAGCCATGAGATTCGAAATGGAGTCCATGGAAATCAACAATGTATGGACATTGGTTGATCCACCTGAGGGATAAAACCCATTGGATGTAAATGGATTTTTAAAAGAAAAAGGGGTGCAGATGGAACTGGCAGGTAGAGACCTATAGAGCCCGTCTGGTTGCTAAGGGATATCGTCAACGTTATGGTATTGACTAAGATGAGATGTTCTCTCCTATGGCAATGCTTAAATCCATTCGAATCATGCTTGCTTTAGTGGTACACTTTGACTATGAAATCTGGCAAATGGATGTCTGAACAGCTTTCTAGAATGATGAGCTGGAAGAGGAGATGTACATCATATAACCTGAAGGGTTCACATCCACAGACAAGTCAAAGGTGTGCAAACTTCAAAAGTCCATCTATGGACTGAAGCAAGCATCTTGGATTTGGAACATGTAATTTGATAAGTGTATCAAGTCGTATGGCTTCGTTAGGAATGAAGAAGAACCTTGCATTTATAAATGGGCTAATGGTTCTGTGATTGTATTCTTGTGTTGTATGTGGATGACATTCTCTTAATTAGAAATGACATCCCAGCACTACAAGGAATAAAGGTCTGGTTGTCATCCCAGTTCTCTATGAAGGACTTCGGTGAAGCCTCTTACATACTGGGTATGAAGATTTATAGAGATAGTTCTAAGAGACTTCTGGGATTGTCCTAGTCTACGTACATTGATACTGTGCTGAAGCGGTTCAGCATGGAGAATTCCAAGAAAGGATATCTCTCCATAGACCCTGGAATTACACTCTCCAAAAGGGATTATGCAATAACTCTTGAGGAGAGAGAGCGTATGAGTAGAATCCCATATGCTTCGGCAGTGGGTTCTATCATGTATGCCATGACATGACTAGACCAAATGTGGCATATTCACTAGGTCTAGTGAGCAGATACTAGTCTGATCTAGGTGAAGCTCATTGAAAAGTGGTAAAGACCATCCTTAAGTATCTACGAAATACTAAGGACCAATGGCTGATATATGGAGAACCTGACTTGAAACTTGTGGGGTATACTGACTCCAATTTTCAGTCAGATAGGGATGACATCAAGAGTGTGCTAGGATTTATCTTTACTCTAAATGAGGGAGTGATCTGCTGGAAAAGTTTCAAGTAGCCTACTATTGTAGATTCAGTATGCAAAGCAGAATACATCGTAGCATCGGATGCAGCAAAGGAAGCAATGTGGTTGTCGAAGTTCCTAGGCGAGCTAGGAGTGGCACCTTCCCTGGATGGTCATATTCTGATGTATTATGATAGCACTGGAGCCATTGCTCAAGACAAAGAGCCGAAGTCTGATCATCGCACCAAACACATTCTGCGGTGCTATCACCCTGTACGAGAAATCATGGAATGAGATGACATCGACTTTCAGAAGATCGATGGAAAGGAAAACCTGGCCGACCCCTTCACTAAAGCCATTGGAGTTCAAGAGTTCAACGATTGTAAATGAAAAGTGAGAATAAGATTCTGTACTGATTGGCTTTAGTACAAGTGGGAGTTGTTGGGAATAGTGTCCCAAAGCCAATCGTCTAGGATGTAGATGGTTGTGCTATTTTGTAATTATATATGAATTCTTTAAATGAATAAAAGTTATTCTTTTGGCTATTCATCACATATGCATTTTTTGAAAAGAACTCTTATGTGATGGAGTCCTTAGAACTATATTATATTTGATACATAGAAGATATATCAAGTATTTCTTAAACTGGTTTACAACCAAAGGATACATTGTTATAGGACAATGATGTATCAAGCGTAGGTTGTTATATGTCATATTGGTTGGTTGTCCTCTTAACCAAAGAGTGTAGAGACATTGATATGATATACAGGTGAAATGTATGATGTCTCACTGAATGTAACCATTTGCGGAGCTCCCTTCTGCCAAAGGATTGCTCATGAAGGGATATGGAAATATATGTCCCTCAAACTTGAGGTCTCCATGATAGCTTCCAAGCAACTACTATACTTTGATACTGGACTACCTGGATTTCTAATCCAGTGATGGAAGGTTTCTAGGTACAATAAAGTACTTATAGAGTGGTGGTGGATCAAGATCGGATTGACCCCTTCAAATGGTTTGGAGTGAATGATTCACTGTATCTTAATTTAGCAAAACCTTGACCAGGATAGTTCTTGTGAAGAGTCACATAACTTGTAAGGTTGAGACACGATCTGGATGTACTAAAATAGGGTTGGTAGTCAAACCCTAGATCATCCTGAGCATTATGAGGTCAAAGGAATGAATTATGCAATAACCATATGCCAGAGGTTCTAAAGAGTTGCTCTGCATCTTTGACCTATCTGGATGTCAGGTATTATTGCTAGATGATGACTTTGACTGGTACTGGAAACGTTCCAGTGCTACCGGCTTAGTGTTCGAACTTATGGGATTATACACCATAGGGATTTCTACTTGATCTAAAGGTCAATTGATGATTAAGAATTGTTTAGCATCACTATAGGGTCAATATGATTGACCATGACCCAAATGTCGATACTTCCATAAGTCGACACTTGGCTATGACGAGAATTTTTCACTAATTTGATTAGTAAATTTTTGAAGGACTTATTTACATTATGATTGCAATTGATGGGTCAAGCCAAATATGATTTGGCTTAGGATCAAATTAGATTTGATTTGTCATTTTCACTTTCCTTTAAAAGATTCAATTTTGAATTTTGAATTCAAATTTTAAATCTTGGCTGAAATTAGCTCCAAGGATTTTTATGGAATGCATTATTTGGAATACAGTTTTTCTCCCATATAAACCTAAAGCTAATTTGATTCAACCCTTAACCCTCTTCCCCAATCACTCCTTCCATATCTCTCTCCCTCTTTGCTGCTACTACAAATAGGTATCTTTGTAGGGGCAGCAGAGTTACTTGAGGTTGGCTTTTGCTGGGCTTTTCTCAGAGAGGGAGGGAAAGTATCCTTAGAGTGCGGTTTGAGAGGATTTGAGTTTTGGGTGTGAGCCTACCTAACAATCAAGCTAGAGTTTAGGAAGAAAGAGGTAGTTGGGAAGGGTTCCACTTCTACTTCTCCCCATTGTTCCCCAACCAAATTTTTCGATGGCTTCAAGAAAGTCTTGCAGGTCCAAGGAAGGAAAAGATCGGTCTCAAGGATCCTGAGGAGCTAGCACTCCAAGGAAGTTGATTGGGATCAAGCCCTGGTGTGAACTACACATAAAGGCCAGATATTTGTATGGCTCAACAGCTCTTCATCAGCTACATCGAAAGGTTAAAGGTAACATACCCTTTCCTTTTCTTTACTCTTGATATCTCTACATGCACTTTTATTATGTCGGATCCTATTACAGGCAGATTGGTAGATCGACTTGATCGATCTACCAAGTCTTTTGTTATGCTGTACTTTAAAATAGTTTTAAAATATAGTCTGTTTGCCTGCTATGCCTTTTAAACTTTCAGTGCAAACACAAGGCATTTATAAAGAATTGGGATTCAACCCCACTAAAGAAACAGGATATTGGTTTCTCGTCTACCATAGTTGAGAGTTATGGTATTTGAAGAAAATAGTGGGAGAGATAATTAGATTTCAAGTCCTTGTCTAATTATGGTTATCATCTTAAGTGGTCTGCTTATGTATTGTTCTTGTTTGTTCATGGATTTAATTTATGGCTTCATCATTATCATCGCGGGGCATCTTGGATACCAATAAATTGACTGGACCAAACTATGTGGACTGGTTGAGGAATCTGAGAATAGTACTTGCTCAGGAAAAGGTTTTCTACATCCTTGATTCTCCGAATCTAGATTCGATCGGAGATGTTGCTACATAGGAGGAAAAGGCCATTTATAAAATATGGCAGAATGATAGCTTGACTGTCAAGTGCATGATGTTAGCCTCGATGAGCAACAAGCTACAGAGGTAACATGAAGACATGGAACCTCAGTCCATACTCTCAATCTCAAAGAGTTGTATGGAGAGCATAGTAGGACTGCTAGATATGAAATATCGAAGTAGTTGTTTTAGGCATGAATGAGTGAGGGCTCACCCATACAAATCCATGTTCTTAAGATGATTGACTGAATCACCCGATTAGGTTAATTAGGCTTTGTCATGGATGGGGAGCTTCATCAGGATTTGATCCTGCAATCACTTCCAGATTCCTTCTCGTAGTTTGTCTTGAACTACCATATGAACAAACTAAACCTTTCATTACCAGAGCTGCTTAACAGGCTTAAGACAGTTGAGAGCCACTTCAAAGGAGATAAGGCTAATCATATTCTTCTAGTTGATGGGAAGAAGAAAGGGGTAATGAAGAAGGGTACAAAGCGAAAGCTGAACCCTAAGAAAAGCATCAATAAGAGGAAGAAGGTGAAGAGGCCTTCAAATGATGGATCTTGTTTCTTTTATGGCAAGAAGGGATATTGGAAGAAGAACTACAAGACATATCTTGTAGGTTTGAAGCAAGATGCCAATAGAGCATCAAGAGGTTTGTTTATGATACAAATAAACTTATCATTGAGTTCTTCAACTTCTGATTCATGGTATTGGATACCGTATGTGGGTCTCATATCTGCAAGTCATTGTAGGGGTTACAAAGACTTAGAAGTTTGAAGAAAGGTGACTTCAAGTTTTATGGCGTGAGTGGAGAGGCCATTCATGCCGAAGCTGTTGGAACCTACATGTTATTGTTGCCTTCGGACAAGATATTGGAATTAAAAGACTGTTATTACATTTCAAGTGTTGTTAGAAATATTATTTCTGTACCTTTGTTATTAAGACAAGGTTATGAAATAAAAGTTGAGAAAAATGGTTGTTCCATTTTTCATTTTAATGACTTCTTTGGAATGGGTAAATTTGTAAATGGTATTTTAATTCTATCGCTTAATGATGAAGTGTTGCTTGTAGAAAATAAAAAGAGAAAGAGAGATGATACCAATGAAACATTCCTTTGGCATTGCCGATTAGGTCATATGAGTGAGTCAAGGATTAACAAGTTATACAAAGATAATTTCTTTGGTCCTTATGATTATAAATCATTAAAAACTTATGAATCTTGCCTCATGAAAAAAATGACCAAGTCTCTATTCACTAGTCATGGAGAAAAGGCAACTGAGTTATTAAGGTTAATACATTCAAATGTATGTGGACCTATGTCAACTCAGGCCAGAGGAGGATACTCTTATTTTATCACATTCATTGATGATTTATCTAGGTTCAGATATATGTATCTCATGAAACAAAAATCTGAAGCCTTTGGTAAATTTAAGGAATATCAAAGTATGGTTGAGAAACAAACTAAAAAAAGTATTAAAGTCCTTCAGTTTGATTGAGGATATTACTTATCTAGTGAATTTCTTAATCATCTTAAAAAAATGGTATTCTCTCTGAATGGACCCCTCCATATACACCATAATTAAATGGTGTAGCAGAAAGGAAGAATCGTACCTTGTTTGACATGGTAAGGTCCATGATGTGCTTCACAGATCTTCCAATATCCTTCTGGGGATATGCCCTAGATATTGTTGCATATGTATTAAATAGGGTACTATTAAAATCAGTACCTAATACTCCATATGAATTATGGAATGGCAAGAAATCAAGTCTTAAACATCTTAAGATTTGGAGTTGTCCAGCTTATATTAAAAAGGAATTTGGACATAAGCTAGGTGCTAGGACTGAGAAATGTAGGTTTATTGGTTATTCTTAAAAGGATATTGGATACCTATTCTATCATCCTACTGAACAAAAGATTTTTGTTAGTAGGCATGCCATATTCTTGAAAAAAGAATTTATCTAAGAAAAAGGTAATAGAAGAATAATTGAATTGAGTGAAGTTCAAAATGAACAAACTCAAGTTCTTCGATCAGAAGTACCAGTTGATCATGTACAACCACAACATACACCTCCTCTCCATAAGTTAGAGAGAGTGCAGGTAGCACCTCTAAGAATGGTTTTATGATTGGAAATAATAAGGAAACATGTATCATTGAAGGAGATGATCCACTGACCTATACAGAAGCTGTCATGAGTAAGGACTCTAACAAATGGTTAAGTGCCATGAAATCCGAGACCTATATTTGCATCATCTTATACCTTTTATTCAAAGCCAAGAATTGTATGCTATGCTTGTAATAATATTGGTCATAAAGCATTTGAGTGTCATTTGAAATACAATGACAAGAAGAAAATCAAGAAAATTTGGGATCCAAAAGGAACCAATTCTACTAACTTGCAAGGACTTAAGAAAGCTTGGGTACCTAAATCTATTACCTGATTGTTTTGCAGGGATGTCTTGCAGCCACAAAAATGAAGAAAAGATGGTACCTTGATAGTGGTTGTTCAAGACACATGATGGGTGATATTGATCAATTCTTCACCCTAGAAAAAAAAGATGGTAGAATGGTAACCTTTGGTGATAATCGCAAAGGAAGGATAATCGATATTGGTAAAATAAAAATTACTCCTACATTTATTAAGAATGTGTTACTTGTAGAAAAGTTAAAGCATAATCTTTTGAGTATTAGTCAGCTTTGTGATATTGGTTTTAATGTTTTCTTCAAGTCTTCAATGTGTATAGTAGTTGATTCACTTGACTCTAGTACAAAGTTCATTGGACATAGACTTGGTAATATTTATATAGATCTTAATGATCTGGATATGTCAAGCAATACAAGTGTTGTAGCAATGAATGACAAGAGCAAGGAATCAAGTTTACTATGGCATAGGCGACTTGGGCATGCTACTATAGCAACACTTATTTCAAAAGATCTAGTTAAAGGTTTGCTAAAGTTCAAAGTAAATTTTGATTATGTTTGCGATGCTTGTCAATTAGGAAAGCAAGTGAGGGAAAGTTTTAAATCCAAAAATATTGTTTCTACTACTAGACCCTTAGAGCTACTTCATATGGACCTATTTGGACCTACTAAGACAACAAGCCTAGGTGGTATGAAATATGGCCTTTTGATTGTAGATGATTTTTCAAGATACACATGGGTTTTGTTCATTGCACACAAATATGAGACTTTTAAAGTATTCAAAAAAAATTTTAAAAGAGTTTCAAATCTGAAAAATCTTTCTATTATTTCTATTCGTAGTGATCATGGCAGTGAATTTGAAAATCAACATTTTGATCACTTTTGCATAAAGCACAGTATTGATTACAACTTTTCAGCTCCTAGAGCACCACAGCAAAATGGTGTTGTAGAAAGAAAGAATCAAACTTTGGAAGAGATGTCCAGAACAATGCTTTGTGAAGGAAATCTTCTAAAATACTTTTGGGCAGAAGCTATAAATACCGCTTGCTATATTTTGAATAGAGTTTTAATTAGACCTATCATTAGAAAAACCCCCTATGAACTGTGGAACAATAGAAAGCCTAATATCAATTATTTTCATGTTTTTGACTATAAATATTTTGTTCTTAATAATGGTAAAGCTAACTTTGATAAATTTGATACAAAATCCAATGAGGCTATTTTTCTTGGATATTCTTTAAATAGTAAAGCCTATCGAGTTTTCAACAAAAGAACTTTGACTATGGAATAATCAATATTTGTTGTTTTCAATGAATCTGACATTACATCTTCTAGAAGGAAGATCGTGCTGATGATGATGCAGGTACACTAGAATATGGACTGAAGGATTTAACTCTCAAAGACAAACAAACAAGTAAACAACGTGAAGAAGAGATAAGCAAGAATCATGATGATATACCTAAAGAATAGAGGTATGTACACTCACATCCTAAAGAACTAATTATAGGAGATCCATCTCAAGGTGTTAAAACTAGAGCTATACATAGAGATGCACATGACTTGATTGCTTTTGTTTCTCATGTAGAACCACATACTATAGAAGAAGCTAAAACTGATCCTAATTGAATGTTAGCTATGCATGATGAGTTAAACCAATTTAAGAGGAATAATGTTTGGACTCTAGTAGAAAGACCTAATGACTATCCTGTTATAGATACTAGATGGGTTTATGAAATAAACTTGATGAGCAAGGTAATGTAATTAAGAATAAGGCTAGACTGGTAACTCAAGATTATAATCAAGAAGAAGAAATAGATTTTGATGAGACCTATGACCAGTAGCTAGGCTAGAGGCTATTAGATTACTACTAGCATATGCATGTTTTATAAATTTCAAATTATTTCAAATGGATGTAAGAGTGCATTTTTAAATAGTTTTTTATCTGAAGAAGATTTTGTCAAACAACTACCAGGTTTTATCGATCACACATTTCCAAATCATATTTTTAAATTGAACAAAGCTTTGTATGATCTTAAATAGGCACCTAGAGCCTGGTATGACAGATTAAGTAAGTTTTCAATCAAAAATGATTTTGTAAGAGGTAGTGTTGATACTACATTGTTTATTCAAAGAAAAGATAATGATATTTTAGTTGTTCAAATTTATGTTAATGATATAATATTTGGATATACTGATGAATCTTTGTGTCAAGACTTTGCTAAGTTAATGCAGGGTGAATTTGAAATGAGTTTGATGGGTGAGCTGAGTTACTTCCTCGGGCTTCAGATCAAACAATCTAAGGAAGGTATCCTGATCAACCAGGCCAAGTATATCAAAGAGATTATCAAATAATTTGGCATAAAATCAAGCAAAGAAATTGAAACACCCATGAATCCTGCATGTAGACTTGATAAAGATGAAAATGGCACAAATGTTGATCAAAAACTGTATAGAGATATGATCAGTTCTTTACTTTATTTAACAGCCAGTGGACCTGATATTTTATTTAGTGTTTGTATGTGTGCACGTTTTCAATCTAATCCAAAAGAGTCATACATCATAGCTGTTAAAAGAATCATCAAGTATCTTAAAGGCACATGCAATCTAGAATTATGGTATTCCAAGCATTCATCTTTAAAATTAATTAGTTATTCTGATGCTGATTTTGGAGGCTGTAAAATTGATAGAAAAAGCACAAGTGGCACTTGTCAATTTTTAGGTGTCAACTTGATTTCATGGTACTATCATAAACAAAATTCTGTAGCACTGTCTACTGCTGAGACAAAATATGTGGCTGCGGGGAGCTGTTGTGCTCAAGTGTTGTGGATCAAGCAATAACTAGAAGATTATGGTGTTGTCCAATCTAAAATTTCTATTAAATGTGATAACACTAGTGCTATTAATTTATCTAAAAATCCAATTCAGCATTCTCGAACTAAGCATATAGAAATTAGACATCATTTCATTCGAGATCATGTTTTAAATAATGTTATTGAATCAGAATTTGTACCTACTGAAGATCAACTTGCTGACATTTTTACTAAACCCCTTAGTCAAGATAGATTTGAAAAGATTAGAGGCGAATTAGGCTTATGTGACCCATTCTGAATGTTTTGACCTAATTTTTCAAAAAAATAAAAAAAAATTATCTAGACATTTCAAAATTCTTTTTAGAGCTTTTGACAACCTCCTTTAGTAGTAATAAATCCATAGAAATGTATTTTGTCATTTTTTGAGTTTTGACCTAGATTTGGGCTCGAGCCGACTCGAGCCACTTGTTGTTTCGACGAGCTGACTCGAGAGTCAGGCCGAGGCTTTTTAAATAGGGCATCATAGGTTTGAATTTGTCATTTCTTTCCACCCTTCTTATTTTTCCTTAGCCGTTTCCTTCCCTAACTTAAGAAAAAACCCTTGGAACACCTCTACGCCCTTCCAAAACCCTAATCTAACCTAGATGACTCCTAGGAAACTCGTGGCAAAGAAACCTAGAAGGGTTGTTTGGTCGGTGGCAGAGGAAAGGAAGACCAAACGGAGGTTGGATACTTCAAATCTATCAGAGGAACAACAAGAAGAACATGAAGAGGAACAAGAAGCTCCAAGGCATGTAATTTCGATGGGAAATAGGCAAGTAACCCCAGGCCAATGCATTGATTTCTCATTTCTAGAATAAGAGAGCTTGAAAATTGGTGATTGTTAGTAGGACAAGGTTGGAAGGATTTTTGCATGCTTAATCTTCCTACATATCCTAATCTTGTTAGACAGTTTTTCAAGAATATGTACTTGGATGCTTTTCATATTGAATCTACTGTGAAGGAGAAACACATTGAGATCAGTGAGCAGAAATTATCTAATGTTCTTCAAATACCTAAAGAGGGAGAAGGTTATTTAGTATTGAAGGACAAAACAGAAAACACTGGGAATTATATTGGAAATGACTAATGTGACTGGTGTGATACATGTTAGAGCCAACCAACTCTCATTGGAGATGAGGTTGCTACATAATATCATTAGCCGCATCTTTCTACCCCAGACTGGAAGATTCGACTGGGTGAGCGAGAGAGACCTAGTCTTTATGAGATATTTAGTTGAGGGGAAGGCCCTCAACTTACCTTTTATTATGTTGTCGCAGATGAGGGAAGATGCTCGTAGGGCACGAGCATGTCTTCCATATGGCATGGTGTTTACTTTACTGTTTCATGATGCCCAGGTTGATTTGTCTAGAGAGGACAGCAGACTATTATTGCATATAGACAAATACAATATAAAATCCTTGACCATGATGGGATTCTTCAAGGTTGAGGGTCACTGGATTAGGAAGAGTTCAGGGCTTCCAGTGACTCATTCTGATGATGATTCAGGAGAGGATGATCAGGCAGTATAGGGACAGGATGCTGAGACGGAGCCACATACTAACGAGGCTGGACCTTCAGAGCCAGCTACTTCTACACCTCGATCACCTGTCAGAGGATCGACTATGTTGGATCAGGTGATGATGGCAGACTATAGTGCATATTGGATGAGATCACTAGTCTTCAGAGAGGGAGATCAGAGACTGATGCTAGGATATCTACACTTCAGTCAGAGATGCATCAGGGATTTCAGGACTTCTGACTATTCTTCACCAGATTAGAGCAGCTAGTCACTTTGCACCTACTTCTTCTACAACAGCACCGGACATTAGCACAGATTGTGGACAGGGAGAGACAGTACACTTCATTGACATTCCTTCAGCTACTACTCCTGCTGAGGCTGGGACTGGTACTGAGGTTCCGAGTTCTGATGTTGGAGACACTCTGGCGACAGAGATTTTGTCTACTACTATCACCCTTGCCTTATCTGTTGATCCTTCCACTACTCGACCTGCTCCTATCATGATTTCTTCTGAGCCTAAAGCTAAAGCTAAACCTAGAACCTCTAAGACTACTACTCCTGTTAGGACCAGACTTAGGGATCTTAGGCCTAGGTTCCCTAAATTCAAGCCTGCTCCTAGTATTTTAGAGGTCAGCTCCTCCTCTAGTGAGGAAGAGCTTAGTGATGATGACCCTAGTCCTTCATTTTGATGTTTTAGGACTTGATGTTTAGCATGTTTTATATGTTTGTGATATTATTATTGTCGTGCTGAGGCACTTTTGTATTGTATCACTATTGTACTGACACTTTTCATATATATATATCTTTTTATGATACATCCGATACATGGTGTGAATGACTTAATTTATGAATGATTGTTCTCCTTTTTATATACTTTTTGTTGATGACAAAAAGGGGGAGAAGAGAGAAAGGAGAGAAGAGTGTGCATGAAAATGTGAATGAAAATATAAAAATGAATATGCATGAAAGTGTGAATATGAAAGTAAATATGAAGAAAATATTATTACATTAGTAAGGGGGAGTTTGTGTTAAGTTTTCATTAAACTCACTTTAAATACAAGTTAATTTTGTGAAGTTTCGATACTTAGTGCATAGATGATACATTGTGATACATTATGGTGATACTTTTCAGTTTAACAATTTGATACTCAACTTGGTTTGATACACACTATGTTAAATATTCTTTGATACATGCGAATACGATGTATAGTAATTGTAAAGTGTTTTAAATTATGTTCATGCCCAGTGTTTTGTCATCATCAAAAAGGAGGAGATTGTTGAACCCTGGAATGATTTTGACGATCACAAAATATTGGAGCATGTATGAGTTACTAATTCTTTCAATTGCTTGAGAAGTTTTTACAAGAAAATCTTTATCTTTACTTTACTTGGTTTTCAAATTGGTTGAAAGGTAATCCAACATTGTATAGACCTTTATGCACTTCAGTTTGTAAAAGCCCTAATTTTTTTTAAACTATGTAATTTTGTAAAAGGGCTATAAAATTGTAAAAATAAGAGTGAGTAGATAAGCTCTTGTTGGATTCATATGTTGAAGATTTTTGGAGAAGTTTGAAGCTTTAAAAGAAGTTTTTGCAAGAGCCGACTCATGGATCAAGAGCCGACTCCTTCTGGCATGGCACAAAAGATTTCGGAGTTTCAGTACCTCGAGCCAACTCAAGCCCCAAGAGCCAACTCATTAAAGAACACATGTTTTTGAAGTCTGAGACCTCAAGCCCAGAAGAGCCGACTCATCCAGAGTTATGTTTGTTGGTGATTGAGACTTCGAGCCAACTCTGCCTTGAAGAGCCGACTCAAGGAAAATGTGATTTTGTATTAATTGAAGGTTCGAGCCGACTCCAGCTTCAAGAACCGACTCGCACAGAATTTCTATTTGGGCTGTCTGAGACTTCATGCTAACTCGTGGACCTCGAGCCGACTCGAGTGACTGTTTTCTGCACTCTAATGGCTAGTTGCTGAAAGTTGATTTTGAACTCCAAATGGTCTCCAATAGCTCTTTCCCAATTCACTAGGCCCTACAATGGCTATATCTCATGGAAAACTATAAAAGGGAGTATTTTTTGATGGATTAAATAATTTTTTAAGGGATTATTCATTGATTTATCTTGGAAATTTGAAAAGTCTTCAAGTCTTTCACCAACCCACTTCAAGAGCATTCAAGATAGGATTCAAAGCTCCACCAACTTCTCTTCATCATTGAATCTACTCTTTGAAGAAGTAAAGAAATAGCTTGAAGAAAATTAAAAGAGCATTCAAGGCTAGGCTTCACATTGATCTTCATCGGTAACATTTAAATAAACTCTATTTGTTGTATAGTTACTTTATATTTTTCTCATATCTTGTTTTCTCTCTAAGAACAGCAAGGGGCTGTGTCTTAAGAGAGGGTTAAAGGTTTTTAGGTAAACCTTGTGAAAACCTAAGTGGGGTTCTTGGTAATCCTAGTATAAATCCAAGTGTAGGGTTTTCTTTGATGATCCCGTTTAAAACTAAAGGGAGTTGGGTTTTCTTTGGTGATCCCGGTAAAAACAAAGTGTATAGGTTTGGATTATGAGCTTGGTAAAACAATCTGACTGTATTCCGGTTGGGGGATATAGTGAAAATCCCAAGTGGTCTTTGGGTAGTGGACATAGGAGCCGGTTGCTCTGAACCACTTAAAATTCCTTGTGTTTGTATTTGTGCTTATTTTATCTTACTGCATTTACCTAATTACTTCCGCATTGCATATTACACATACCAAAAGGATTTTTAAATTGCACATACTTGTCAAAAGTTTTTATAACCCCAATTTATCCCCCTCTTGGGAAGCCACCTGGGCAACAATTTCATCTTTCATCCCATAAAAAGGAGGTGACGATTCTAAGGCACTTGGGAAGGGGACTATTGGTGAGTAAGATGATGATGGAATTGGGACATCCCACCATTCTGCCTCAGTCGAATCATCCATATTGGTTTCTATGATAGTGCAGGGTTGTTCTGTAACTAATTCATTCCCGAGAGTTATAATTGATTGTTCAAAAAAGATTAAAGAGTCCTTAGAATCTTCAACTTGATAGTGTCCTTCTAAATTACTCTCGAACTGACTAGGTAGTATCCGACCTCCTCCCTATTGATTTCAACTATTAATTGATCAGTCTGATCAAAAAGTTCATCAAGATGTTGGTGCTGAGACATGATTGATTGCTGCTGAAGCATAATCATTTTCTCAATTCAGTTTATGGCTTGCAAGGCCTTCTCTTGAAATGATAAATATAATTTGGAGAAAGTTGATAACATGGATAGGGCTTATCATAATAAGGCTCATCTATGAATGGAGGTCTTTGAGATACTGGGGTAACCATTGGGTGTGGTTTCTACGATAAATTTGGTTGAGTCCCCCAACCTTGGTTATGAGCATTGAAGTGTGGATTTCCTCCTGGTCTATAGGCTATATGAGTTTGATCTTGATAAACTTGGTTATATCTAGACTCGGGAAATTGATACATGGTTGGGCACTCACTTACAAAGTGAGTTAGACTCGGATATGTGGAGCATACCTGTTATGCAGGAAAAAAGGATTGAGTGGAAGAGTATCTCATATTTTGTAGAAGATCGACTTTATAAGATATGGCATCGAGAGCGGACAACCTATCCACTCCACTTTTGGGATACATGTTCCTAGCACTGCTCCAATCCATAAAGGGAAAAAAACTTTGTTATTTTTTTTTTGACTTTTTTAGATCACAACCATGCCTATGGTCCCTGGAAATGGTGTCAAAATTTGATCATTGTCATAAGCGATCAAAAATAATTCACCAACTCAACTCTAAAGCTAGGGTGAGTCAGGATTGTATCCTCAAGGACCTTAGGACTGAGTTAATATTTAAAAGGAAAAGAAAAGTAATTGTTGTTGTGGGAAAATAAAGGTGAGCAAAAATTAAACTACTCCTAGAATAAAGTAGGTGAGAATGAATATTTCAAGAGAGGAAGAGTGATTGTCTAGTACTAAATTGCATTTCTCTTGTGACTGATTTTAGAGATCTACATGTCTTCCCTTGGCACGCCCTGTACCTGTGGCGGATCATGGCACGTCTTCGGTAGGCACTAGGTATCCAACTCTTCTTTCCTTGGCATGTCCCATACCCGGAATGTATCACGGTGCGTCTCCGGAAAGCAAGAACTATCCCTAACCTCAATCTAACATTAAAGCATAATAAGCGGCGAATAAAAGAGAACAAATATGCACAGAAAAGAAAAATATACTCTTTTATTACAGAATGAGAAGTACAAAAGACTGATAACCAGCACTTCCCTCCCGTACTTCAAAACTAACTCATTTTAAGTACATCCTCTCCTGTTGCTCTAAGGGACTCTGGGGAGACATGATGGGGAGTGGAGATTAGGAACCAGTGCTAATGCAATGGAAAGGGGAACCAAGCCAGTGAAGTGGAAGTGGTCACCAATCAGGGGTCAGAAAGATGATCGAGCAGAGGAGGGAGAAAAGAGGAATAAAAGTGGAATAGTAGAGGAATAAAAGTGGAATGGGAGAACAAAAGTGGAATAGTAGAATAGAGGTGGAACAGGAGTGAGAGAAGAGAAGAAATGGGGAGAAGAGGCTCTGGACTGATCTCTCCTCCCCAGACTCGATGATCCCTTGGATGATGGCTCCCACTCCTCTAGACTTCCCTCCCTTTTATAGACACAACCCAACAACCTTCTATTTCATCTAACAGAGCTCGTTCCAACAACCTGAGTCTATTCCACAGTTTCAACCAAGCTCCAATCGAACTCCAACTTCGTCCAATGACTTTCAATTCCCATAGTTCCAACCGAGTAGACCACTGTTGCAACGATCAACCAAGCCCAATGGCTTCAACCGAATGCAGGTAGCTTGGGCAGATGGCGTGGTCAGCGACGGGTGGAGTGACTGAACAAGGACGGCTTCAAATGACCGAAGATTGGCTTTGGGATAGCTTGGATGGTGGTCGAAAATTGGTGGTTTAAGCGGTGGTTGCTGGTTGCTTCTACCATTGGGTCTTGCTCGGTGATGAAGATAGGGAATGCCGATAATTTCTTCGACCGACAGTGGAGCAGGAAGAAGGTCCGATGGCTTGGAAGACATCGAATGATAGTGAGGCGGCTGCTGGAAATTTTCTAGCCATCTTTCAGTCGTGGAAGCTTCTCGACGGTGAGGGAGAGAGTGCCGGTGTCCTCTCCAACCGGCGATGGGGAGAATGGGAAGTCTAGTGGCTTGGGTGGTGTGGGACAGTAGTGAAGAAGAAGAAGAAGAGAGGCCAACGGCTCTTTCAGTTTATTTTCCAACCAAGGATAGTCTCTCTGGCCGGCGGTGAAGGCTCCGGCAGGTTAGGCTGCGATGGGGGCATCTCTCCAGCAACTTTCAACGCGAATGGAGGTTCGCGATCTACGGCTCTATTCCGTGGACCATGATAATGGTTGCTTATGGTCCATGGGGTGTGCAGTAGACCAAGTGGTTAATCCATGGTGGACCAGCTGCTCCAAATTTCGTGCTATGCCTCCTAATTCTTTCAAAAATCAATTCCGAGCCCGTTTGAAGTTCGATTTGAATGTCGTTTGTGCTGTTGGACTTCTAAAATCGAGCTCTTCACATTGGCGATATTCTTTCCTACAAATGACATATAAAAATATCAATTTTAAATAAATAAAGATAATTTGATTATTAAATTAATATGTTTATATATGTGTATAACGTAGTTATTAGGGATGCGAAGCTAGAAGGAAGGTTTGGGTTCCTTTATATAGAGAGGATGATGGGGGACTAATATGCATGCAATTCTTTTTGTATATTTTACATGTGGAGTTAGGTGATTAATTGTCGAATTTCAGATCAAAATTATTTGTAAGGAATTTTGTATGAATTTTTGAAGATCAGCATGCAGATTAGGACCTAGAAAAGTAGCAAAGAAGGACCGCTGGGGCTGAAAAGCCTCGGTTAGGGCAAGTTCTCCTATAATAAAACTACTGGAGGTAGAGGGGTGTACCTGACAATGTCTGTGAAGATCGCAGTGAAGGGGTCTCTCGTTCCTCGATGGATGCGGCCTGGAAAATCGAGCCAATGACCCGCGGATACCCGGTTTTCTGCTCGGTGGTCCGATTGAGGCTTGGCTGGAGTCGTTGGATTCGTAGGAACTCGGGGACCTGCAAACGACCTGTCAGGGGTTAGAAAATTCACAAAGGAACAAGAAAACAAAGAAAAAATAGCAAGAGAAGGCTTCTTTTGGAGTGGGCATCCAGGGATCTGAGAGGCTTGCTGGCAGCAGGAAGATGATTGCAGCACTGGGAAAAAAAACTCTTACAAATCCCTTTATGCACACAGCAGGGTATCACACAACTCAATAGAAGAACTCAAGGTTTTAATTCATATCAAAATTCCCTACAAATAATTTTGATCTGAAATTTGATAATTAATCACCTAACTCCACATGTAAAACATACAAAAAGAATTGCATGCATTAATGTCCCCCATCATTTGGTATCAGAGCTTAGATTAGGGCTTGTTTTCTGCAATTTTTCAATCCATATATACTCTGTTATTTTAATTATTTCTCGTTGATAAAAACTCTAAAAATTCTAAAATTTGTTTTACTGGATTCACCATAATTCACAGTAATTTTAAGAATTTTTTCAGATTTTATTATGGCCTTTGAATTTTCTGCAAGCCGAAATACAGCCTATAAATTCTCGGCTCTATTTTTTTTCAGCAAGACAAGTTTGGAAGTTTTAGGGTTTTATTTAGCATTTTTTGCATATCTTTTAATTTTAGTATATTTCCTGCATATTATACTATAATTTTCAAATTTTCTTCCATTTAAGAAAATACCAAAAAAATATTAAAAAAATATTAAAAAATTACATATTCTCCAAAAATACCAAAAACTTCTAAACCCTAATTTGCATCATCATCTGCCTGCCATCATTGCATAATTTATTTTTAAGGGCACTCTAGCTATATCAGATAAGGAGAGGAGTTGATAACCACTCCTTAGCCCAAAACCACATCCCTTGCATTCGGTCCCAAGCCTTAACCTAAAAATTAACTAGACTTAATTTGCCCTAGTGGGCTAGGGACACCAACTGGTCGGGTCCGGGCTAGTGTTAGATCACTGTGTTGAGTTAACCTGTGTGTGCCTTGTGCTCAGTGTCTAGAACGATGGTTCAGGGATTCAATCCTGAAGGGCTTGTGTGCTGGTCCGCCTACCTGGCCAATCTCTAATTGGTGTCTAGGATTGGCAATCAGGGACCTAACACTCCCCTTACACCTGCCTGGCTGAGTATAGGGTTACTATAGGCTAGTTTGCCACCCTGATTGAGCATCTAGTTTAGACTCTAGGTCTAGTCAGCTGTAGTCGGTCTGATCGAGTCTTGCATGAGCACTAGATCAGGGGTTTCATATCACCCACCTCCTTCACAAATATCTGAACCCATGGAAAATTTGCAAGCCCTAATAAAAGCACTCACTGAGCATCTAACCCAATCCATGGCCCAATTGACTACCCAGTTAACTCAGTCTAGTACCCAAACCAACAACAGAATTGACCATCTTGCCGATAGGTTTGGCCAGTTAGAAGGCCATGTAGGGACCATAGAAAGAACCCATGGATCACAGTCTGATCCAGATCCTGAGTCCCCTCATCCTGACCCGTACTACAATCCTCAACCTAGGAGGACCCCAAACCCTAATCCATACTGAGAGGTTGAACCTAGGAGAGCCCCTCAGCCTGACCCATACTATAATACTGAACCTAGAAGAACCCCTTACCATGACCCTTATTATGATACTGAACCTAGAAGAACCCCTTACCATGACCCTTATTATGATACTGAACCCAGGAGAACCCAATACTCTGACCCATATAGGGAGTCCAATCCTAGGAGAACCCAATACTCTGATACCAAATCACGGGGAACTAATATGCATGCAATTCTTTTTGTATGTTTTACATGTGGAGTTAGGTGATTAATTCCCGAATTTCAGATCAAAACTATTTGTAAGGAATTTTGATATGAATTAAAACCTTGAGTTCTTCTATTGAGTGTGTGATACCCTGCTGTGTGCATAAAGGGGTTTGTGAGAGTTCTTCTTCCCAGTGTTTGCAATCATCTTCCTACTGCCAACAAACCTTCCAAATCCTTGGACGCCCACTACAAAAGAAGCCTTCCCTTGCTATTTTTCCTTTGTTTTCTTGTTCCTTTGTGAATTTTCTAACCCCTGACAGGTCGTTTGCAGGTCCCCGAGTTCCTACGAATCCAATGACTCCAGCCAAGCCTCAATCGGACCACCGAGCAGAAAGCCGGGTATCCGTGGGTCATTGGCTCGGTTTTACAGGCCGCATCCGTCGAGGAACGAGAGACCCCTTCGCTGAGATCTTTACAGACGTTGTCAGGTACACCCCTCTATCTCCAGTAGTTTTATTGTAGGAGAACTTGTCCTAACCGAGGCTTCTCAGCCCCAGCGGTCCTTCTTTGCTACTTTTCTAGGTCCTAATCTGCATGCTGATCTTCAAAAATTCATACAAAATTCCTTACAAATAGTTTTGATCTGAAATTCAGGAATTAATCACCTAACTCCACATGTAAAACATACAAAAAGAATTACATGCATATTAGTTCCCCATGAGAGGAGGCTAGGGTTCTCTTGAAGAGATTTGGATCAGCACCTAAACCACGAAAGCAAGAGTAGAGCGAGACGTGAATCAGCCTTCTTTGATTGCAAGAAATCAGCAAACAAAAAAGCTAACTGTTGAAACCTTTTCTTGTATTCCAATTAGCAAAGAGAGATAGGAGAAGAGATGGAAGAGAGTGTGGTTTGGTGACCAGGGCAGAAGCATGGATTTCAAAAATTTATTATGAAACTACTACCAAACCCTTAACCCAAGACCTCCTTACTAAGAATTAAAATATATAAACATGTATATATGATATAAACTAGAGTTTAGGCACCAACCTGAACCGCTAGTATCCAATCCGATAAAAAAAATCCTGATTCAGCCTTCTTCTCCACTAGGCGCCCAAACGTTCGCCCTCCAACAGTGATCCACATGGGGCTTGACCAAGACACCAGCACCTTCTAAGAACTTGGTTCAACCAACTAGACTTTTAAACTTAAGCCTAATAGGATTTGGGCAAATTCCAATCCAATTGGACTAACTCTTCTTTGAATCAGCCTTTCTACTCCTTCCCTTCTTCTTCCTCTTCTTTTCTTCTTTACTTTTCCCTAATTCCTCACCTGATTTGAACACTCCTAGGCCTTCAAAGACCTTGTCCTAAAAGGGCTAGAATGTTTAGGACAAGAGGACAGGATGTAATAAAAAGAAAGAAAGAAGTCTTCGGGATAGATTAAGAAGCATTGAATTATTTAACCCCGGGAATGCTACGCTATTTATAGCACACCAAGGGGCTTCTGAGATATCCATTCATGCCAGAAGACATGACTCTTCTGTTAGGACATGAAGCTTGGCAAGTATTGTGATCCTTGGATTCAAAACTTCCGAGAAGAAGCAGAATGACTCTTTAAATCAAGAGTCGTTTCTCTTCTTAAATCCAAACGCCATATTTTAAACCAAGCAACTTCTGGATTTTTAATCTGTGCCCAAGAGGTGTTAGGACATGCACCAGAGGAGTCCACACCATTTATCTTTCTCAAAATGTGCATGGAAAAAGAGGGGACGCCACTCTTCATGCTTAGCGCCAAGTGTCCCAAGGGGCGTGGACTCTTCTTCTTTTGGCGTGAAGATATATCCCAAAGGGGTGTGGAAGACTCCAAGAGGTGTCGAAATGTGTTTGACTTGGTCCTCTACTTAATGCAGAAGGACTCTTGGCCAGGGGGTGCCTCTGGATTATTTTCTCATGCAATTTCTACGTAGAAAACATGTGGCGCCCAAGAGTCCCACTTAGTCCAAACATTTCACATGCCCAACATAGCCCAATTGCTAAATGGATAATCTTAGGTTAATTAATCCAAATTGGCTGACTTAAACCTTGGTCTTCTAGCCAAGGACTGACCCAATACTTGAGCCAAATTTAATTTGACTTTAATTAAGCCAAATTAGCCCAAATCGGAACCTGATTCGAAACCGATTCGAATCTAGGTGCTAGGGTTTGCAAAACGTGCTATCATGTTCACCTGCAAACATAGTTTAATCCAATTAAACCCTTGATCAGAGCCCTTTGTGTGTGACTCATTGGATTCCACATCTAGCCAGCAGTGAGTCTAGGTGTAACTTGACCTGATTCGATTGGATCACATCCAAACCGATTTAGGTCAAGTCAAGCTAGCCCGACTAGGTCAATTAGAATCCAATTCTAATTAACTGATTGAATTACCATAATTCAATCAAATCCCCACAATACAAGATTGACGTCTAGCAACGTATCATGCCTACCTGGAAGATGTGGAATTTTGGTGGCATTACCAAAATACCCTTCAGTGGTGAGTTACCGGGCAAATCAGTCCTTCGATCAACTTGCACCCTGAATATTACTATGTATATGGATACTTGTCAAATCCAATTTCATATTCATTCCTAGCTTAATCTGATAATGATAATTCATTAATGAACTATTAGAAACTATTTCTAATGTTCATACTTTGATCAAAGATTTTTCGAATCTTCATTTGATCGAAATCAGCTGGATGTGATTCCCTCTTACTAGGGTTGATCGATTCCTTTTTGACCTACTCACAACCTCCATATGCAATCCACCATACCCAGTATCACCCCATGCATGACTCGATGTCATGATTGAGTGTGAACCAAAGTATGGATTCATGCATATAAGGTACCATGGCAGTCTCAGGTCAAAGGACCACATGCACTACTCCCACTATGAGAACTATCTATTGACAAACAGATAAGGTTCTATTAGATTTTCTCGAGTTAGATATATTCAGTGAACTCATTCTCTAATGAGCACCCACATCCTAGTATTAGTGTCAAACACAAGCGACTGTGAGATCAGTCACCCTCTTCACCAAGTATACATAGGATGTGCTGGTCTTGCCGAAAACATTGATCCCCTACTCAATGTCCCATTGACCAGGAATATTTTAGATTAGGGTTTTAAGGCTTTAGGCCTCACTGGTATGATCTCATCATAACCCTAGAATCATAGTCCTAATCTATGGGGTACATCATATAATAATAAAATAATTAAGACACAGCGTATGATGAAAATAAAATGCCTTTATTAATTGATAATGTCAATGCATTGGTTTGGGATACAAAGGAAAATCCCATCAAAATACAACATTTCGATTGGCTTTTAGGATATAATCCTTTCAATCTCCCACTTGCACTAAAGCCAATTGCTTTTAAATTTTAACCCCATACAATCGAGGTGGCGATCAAACTCTCGCTGTGGTAGAGCCTTAGTGAACGGGTCTGCTATGTTGTTCTTCGTTTCAACTCTTTTAATGTAGACTTCTTGTCTTTCGATAATCTCTCGAATGAGATGGAAGCGTCTCAGAATGTGCTTTGATTTGTGATGAGCTCTTGGTTCCTTAGCTTGAGCGATAGCTCCAGTATTATCACAGTAAAGTGGCACTAGACCTTCAATCTCCGGAACAACGCCCAACTTTGAGATGAACTTCTTCATCCATACAGCTTCCTTGGCAGCTTCACTGACAGCAATATATTCTACCTCAGTTGTTGAGTCAGCTACAGTCTGCTGTTTAGAACTCTTCCAGCTTACAGCTCCTCCATTTAGGGTAAAAACATATCCTGAAATAGATTTGCTATCATCTAGATCCGATTGAAAACAAGAATCTGAATATGCTTCCAGTTTAAGATCAGTTCCTCCATATATTAGAAAAATATCCTTAGTCCTTCTCAAGTACTTAAGAATATTTTTTATAGCCTTCCAGTGATCCTCTCCTGGATCAGCCTGAAACCTGCTGGCTATACCTAAGGCATATGCCACATCAAGCCTGGTACATAACATAGCATACATTATAGACCCTACTGCCGAAGCATAAGGTATAGAACTCATTCTATTTCTCTATTCAGGTGTCTTAGGAGACATCTTCTTAGAAAGATGTATGCAATGACCTATGGGTAAGTAACCTCTTTTACTTCCCTCCATGCTAAATCTCTTTAGCTCTTGGTTAATGTACCTAGACTGGGATAAGCCTAGTATCCTCCTAGATCTATCTCTATAGATCTTGATACCCAGTATATAGGATGCTTCTCCCAAGTCTTTCATGGAAAACTGTTTAGATAACCATACCTTGACTGATTGTAATATTGGGATGTCATTTTTAATGAGGAGTATGTCATCCACATACAGAACCAAGAAAACTATGGCACTCCCACTAGTCTTCTTGTACACACAAGGTTCATCCTCATTTATGATAAAGTCAAACTCTTTGACTGTCTTATCAAATCAGATGTTCCAACTCCTGGATGCTTGCTTTAATCTATAAATGGATTTCTTCAACCAACATAACTGATTAGGTTTAGTCTCCAAGACAAAACCTTCTGGCTATGACATGTAGACCTCTTCCTCAAGGAAACCATTAAGGAATGCGATTTTCACATCCATCTGCCAGATTTCATAATCATTATATGCTGCTATAGCAAGCATGATCCGAATAGATTTGAGCATCGCAACAGGAGAAAATGTTTCATCATAATCTATTCCCTATTTTTGTCTGAAACCCTTAGCCACTAATCTGGCATTATAAGTTTCGACTTGGCCATCTACCCCAATCTTTTTTATATAGACCCATTTGCATCCAATAGGGTTAACACCCTTTGGTGCATCAACCAAAGTCCACACTTGGTTGACATACATGGAGTCCATTTCGGATCTCAAGGCTTCCAGCCATCTATCTGAGTCCCTACTCATGACAGCATCTGTATAAGTCAGAGGCTCAACATTTTCAATGATCCGGGATTCATTATTCTCAATAATGAACCCATACCTCTCAGGTGCATGACGCACCCTATCAGACCTATGGATAGGAGTAGTGTGTTCTGGTTCTATACTAACTATGTTATCATTTGGTTGAGATGTATCTATTTGTTGAACTTCTTCAAGTTCAATATTTCTCCCAGTGCCCTTTTGTAGGATGAACTCTTTCTCTAGAAAAGTGGCATGCCTACTAACAAACACCTTTTGTTCAGTAGGGTGGTAGAATAGATATCCTATACTATCTTTAGGATATCCTACAAATAGATACTTATCTGCACTAGCATCCAACTTATGTCCAAAATTTCTTTTGACATAGGCTAGACATCCCCATATCTTAAGATACTTAAGATTGGGTTTCTTACCCCTCCATATCTCATATGGAGTGCTTGAGACAGTTTTAGATGGTACTCTATTTAAGATATTAGCCGTGGTTTCCAAGGCATATCCCCAGAAGGAAACAGGTAACTCTGTGAGCACATCATGGATCGTACCATATCTAATAAGGTACGATTCCTTCTTTCAGCAACATCATGTAATTGTGGTGTGTAAGGAGGGGTCCATTCAGAGATAATCCCCTTTTCTTTAAGGTGATCAAGAAACTCGGTGGATAAGAATTCACCTCCTCGATCTGATCGAAGGATTTTAATACTTTTTTCCGTTTGTTTATCTACCATACTTTGATACTCTAAAAACTTATCAAAGGCTTCAGATTTCTATATCATTAGATACACAAATCTGTACCTTGAAAAATTATCAGTGAACGTGATGAAATAAAAGTATCCACCCCTGGCCTGAGTTGTCATAGGCCCACATATATCTGTATGTATGAGTCCTAATAACTCAGTTGTCATTTCTCTATGTCCACTAAATTGAGTCTTGGTCATTTTACCCATGAGACATGATTCACAAGTTCCTAATGATTCATAATCATAAGGATTAAGAAAATTTTCCTTGTATAACTTGCTAATCCTAGTCTCACTAATATGTCCAAGCCGACAATGCTAGAGTAAAGTATTGTTTACATCATCTCTCTTTCGTTTGTTACTTACATGAAGTATATTGTCATTAGTAGATAGAGTTAAAATACCGTTGCAAAATACGCCACAATATATAATTTCATTAGAAAAGCTGATTGAGCAACCATTGCTCATTACATTCGTAGTATAGCCTTGTCTAAGTAACAAGGGTACAAATATGATATTTCTAATAACCTTAGGCATATAGTAACAATCTCTCAGCTCTAAGATCTTCCCCGAAGGTAACTTAAAGATAAAAGTCCCCATGGCCTCTGGGATGGACTCTCCTCCAGCACCATAGAGCTCGAAGTCTCCTTCCTACAATGCTCTAAGCCTCTGCAGCCCCTATAATGATTTGCAGATATTATGACCACAGGTGGTATCCAATACCCGAGTATTTGAAATGGAAGAATCCAATGACAAAATAGTATGAACTTCTTTCATACCTTTTGGAGAATCCGATGCACCAGGCTTCACACTTGCAAGGTAAGCCTTGCTGTTCCTCTTCCAATGACCCGGCTTGCCACAGTGAAAGCGGTCATCTGTCCGGAGGCCTTCTTTCCTTTCTTCTTCTTGATGCCCCTTTTTGGGTTCAATCTCCTCTTGGAACCCTTTCTGCCAGACTTCTTCTTGTTGATCCCATCCACAAGAAGAAGTGGAGCCTTATTTTTCTTTAAATGGCTCTTTGCTGTTTTTAACATATTCAACAGCTCAGGCAAGGAAGTGTTAAGTTTGTTCATATGATAATTAAGAACAAACTATGAAAATGACTCCGGGAGTGACTGCAGGATCAAATCCTGATTCAACTCCCCATCCATAACAAAACCCAATTGACCTAATCGAGTGATCAGGTCAATAACCATCAGTACATGGTCTTGTATGGATGTACCTTCTATCATTCTTGTACAGAATAACTGCTTAGATATCTCATATCTAGCAGTTCGACTATGTTCTCCATATAGCTCTTTTAGATTGAGCAGTATGGAGTTAGTGTCCATGCTATCATGTTGCCTCTGCAACTCATTGGTCATAGAGGCAAGCATGATACATTTGACAGTGAGTGAGTCATTTTGCCACATCTTGTATGTGGTCTTTTCCTTTTGCGAGGCATCTTCCCCTAAAGGTTCCAAGGTAGGGGGGTATGAAGAATGTAAGAAAGTTTTTCCTGGCTGAGTACTATCTTTAGGTTTCTCAACCAATCAACATAGTTCGGTCCAGTCAATTTATTGGCATCAAGTATACTACGGAGTGAGAGTGAAGAGGCCATTTAATCTACATTAACAAAGAACATAACATAAGCAAACAACCAATGTTGACAAAACATAATTAAATTAAGACTTTAACTTAATTATGTCTCCCACTATTTTATCAAGCATCATAACCCTTTATATGATGATCCAGAAACCCTAATTGATTTTCTTAGTGGGATTGAGATCCTAATTCCTTATAAAGACCTTGTGTGTTCACAACAAATCTTATATAAGTTTAAAGATAGGAAAACTCTTTCCAATTATAACTCATACAATTCTCAACATATCCTAGCCTCTAAAATATTAATAGCCTTATGTGTGCTCAACAAACTATAATATTTTAGTTAAGTAAGACCCTTCATTCCTTTATAGTCATGATTGTAATAACAATACCCTTGTGTGTACATAATAAAGTATTATATTAAATCATGCCATAAGCATCAAATGCACCAGGCCAAAATTATGTTAGTCACCATAATAGGCCTTGTGTGTACACAATAAACCTAATACGGATCATAACATAATAATGACCTAGCATGAAGGAATGCCTAATGTAGTGAATATTACACTAAGCATATCAATCAAGAATTAAGTTAATCTTATCGGCCAGGTAAGTGGGAGAGTAGTGGGAGTCCCCCCGTTGCTTTCCTAGATACCAATAAAAATTGGCCAGGTCAGTCAATGGAACAAATTAAAAACCACGTCCACTTTACCGATCATGAACCACTTTTCCTAAACACCGAATGATCAACTAATCATTTTGCTTATTTTGATTTTGGTATATGACACTACAACTTAATATAATTTTAATAGAGGGCAATTCAAATAGAAGCACATTCCAATATTACCATTCAATCAACCATGCATCATATATCATTTTATAATGTGCCAAGTGTGTCATCATACTAGGACAACCATCTACCACATAATGGATCCACCATTACGCCGTGGCAACCTTATTTCAGTATGATGACTAGAAAGCTAAACATATCTCTATATCGATTAAGGTTTAAGTGAGAACCCTAACCAGTGACATACATATATGCATAAACATATCAATCATATGTAACTTTAAACTTTTGTAGAGTCCTACAAAATTGGACAACTTCAAATTTTGTAGAGTCCTACAAAAATGGGCAACCTCAAGAGTCCTACAAAATTGGGCAACTTCAATTTTGTAGAGTCCTACCAAAATGGGCAACCTCAAATTTTGTATGATTTAGCCCTAATAAGGTGGTTTTGATACCACTGTTAGAGTTTGGTGACCAGGGCGGAAGCGTGAATTTCAAAAATTTATTATGAAATCACAAACAAGCCCTTAACCCAAGACCTCCTTACTAAGAATTAAAACATATAAACATGCATATATGATATAAACTAGAGTTTAGACACCAACCTGAACCGCTAGTATCCAATATGATGAAGAAAACCCAGATTCAGCCTTCTTCTCCACCAGGCGCCCAAAGTTCGCCCTCCAACGGTGATCCACACAGAGATGTGACAAAGACTATAACCTCTTCTTTAGTGGCTCCTTTACTTGAATTCTTCTTCTAAGAACTCAAAACTTGGACTATGGCTGAGTTTTATCTACTCCAGAACTCCCTTTCTTCCGTCTTGCCTCTTCTTGAACTTCTCCCTGACTTTAATCCTTGTAGGACCCTCTTGTCTTGAAGAACTAAGGTTGTCCTAAAGGTTTTAAGCCTTGTCTTAAAATGGGAGATGAATTAAGACAAGTATTGTCTTAATGTAGGAAAGAAAGAAATATATATCTTTCTTCCTTTACCGATCAAGACCTTTTTCTTTATTCTTGTTTAAGACCAAAGTTTCGACAAAGGAAACCTCTGTAGAGGAAACAATATCCAACAAGCAAAAAAGGAAGGAGTCTCTTGGAAAGGAAGAAGAAAATCTAAAAAGGCTTCTTAAAACCCACACTCTTCATCCGAGACCTTTCCTCCCATTATATAGACAACAGAGAGACGTCTTTCCAAAAGAACGCAACTCTCTGCTATCCAAAGATCATGTCCCTCCATCCTTCACGCGTCCCCTCTATTTTATCATGCCTTTCTAGTTTTATTTCAAGACTTTTCGATGAAGGAAAATCTCGAAAGAAACTTAGGAAGAGATGCGATGTTTTGAGATGGAGTTACGCGTGACCGGAAACCATCGAAAACCTTTCTTATTTCCTAAAACATTGCAACCATCAGATGACCATCCAATGGCCATCCTTTGAGGTGCTAAAATGAGAAGATTTCCGCCCCCCCTTTTTTGTTTTTCACGGTAAAATAGATAAAGACTCCACACACGTGAAGAGCCCATGCGTGCGTGGAGTCTTCTTTCTTATCCATGCGCGTGAGGGAGAGTTATGCGGCTTGGGGAGATGAAATAAATTGCTGTAATTCAAGTGGGTTTAGCCATGGGTTAGCCCAAAGTTTGAAAAACTTAATTAGACCCTAATTAGGTTCAATTAGAACCCAATAAGCCTAATTAGGAACCAAAATTCGAATCCGATTCGAATAGAAGTTAGGGTTTGCAATACATGCTAGTGTGTTTGTCGTGCAAACATGATTTAATTTCAAATTAAATCCTTCATCAACTCTCTATTGTGTGTGACCCATTGGGTTCCATATCTAGCCAGCAGTAGGTCAAAGTTCTATTTGACCTAATTCGGTTATATCTCAACTAAGTCGATTTAGGTCAACTCAAGCTAGCCCGACTAGGTCAATTAGAATCCAATTCTAATTAACTGATTGAATTACCATAATTCAATCAAATCCCCACAAGACAAGATTGACGTCTAGCAACGTATCATGCCTACCCGAAAGATGTGGAATTTTGGTGGCATTACCAAAATACCCTTCAGTGGTGAGTTATCAGGCAATTCAGTCCTTCGATCAGCTTGCACCCTGAATATTACTATGGATATGGATACTTGTCAAATCCAATTTCATATTCATTCCTAGCTCAATCTGATAATGATGATTCATTAATGAACCATTAGAAACTATTTCTAATGTTCATACTTTGATCAAAGATTTCCCGAATCTTCATTTGATCGAAATCAGCTGGATGCGATTCCCTCTTACTAGGGTTGATCGATTCCTTTTTGACCTACTCACAACCTCCATATGCAATCCATCATACCCAGTATAACCCCATGCATGACTCAGTGTCATGATTGAGTGTGAACCAAAGTATGGATTCATGCATATAAGGTACCATGGCAGTCTCAGGTCAAAGGACCATATGCACTACTCCCACTATGAGAACTATCTATTGACAAACAGTTAAGGTTCCATTAGATGTTCTCTAGTTGGATCCATTCAGTGAACTCATTCTCTAATGAGCACCCTTCATCCTAGTATTAATGTCAAATACAAGTGACTGTGAGATCAGTCACCATCTTCACCAAGTATACATAGGATGTGCTGGTCTTACCGGAAACATTGATTCCCTACTCAATGTCTCATCGACCAGGAATATTTTAGATTAGGGTTTTAAGGCTTTAGGTCTCACAGGTATGATCTCATCATAACCCTAGAACCATAGCCCTAATCTATGGGGTTCATCATATAATAATAAAATAATTAAGACACAGCGTATGATGAAAATAAAATGCCTTTATTAATTGATAATGTCAATACATTGGTTTGGGATACAAAGGAAAATCCCATCGAAATACAATATTTCGATTGGCCTTTAGGGCATAATCCATTCAATCTCCAACTTGCACTAAAGCCAATCTCCTTTAAATTTTAACCCCATACAATCGAGGTGGCGATCAAACTCCCGCCGTGGTAGAGCCTTAATGAACGGGTATGCTATGTTGTTCTTCCTTTCAACTCTTTTAATGCAGACTTCTTGTCTTTCGACAATCTCTCGAACGAGATGGAAGCGTCTCAGAATGTGCTTTGATTTATGATGAGCTCTTGGTTCCTTAGCTTGAGCGACGGCTCCAGTATTATCATAGTAAAGTGGTACTGGACCTTCAATCTCTGGAACAACACCCAACTCTAAGATGAACTTCTTCATCCAGATAGCTTCCTTGGTAGCTTCACTAACAGCAATGTATTCTGCCTCAGTTGTTGAGTCAGCTACAGTCTGTTGTTTAGAACTCTTCCAGCTTACAGCTCCTCCATTTAGAGTAAAAACATACCCTGAAATAGATTTGCTATCATCTGGATCCGATTGAAAACTAGAATCTGAATAAGCTTCCAATTTAAGATCAAATCCTCCGTATATCAGAAAAATATCCTTAGTCCTTCTCAAGTACTTAAGAATATTTTTCATAGCCTTCCAGTGATCCTCTCTTGGATCAGCCTGAAATATGCTGGCTATACCTAAGGCATATGCCACATCAGGCCTGGTACATAACATAGCATACATTATAGACCCTACAGCCGAAGCATAAGGTATAGAACTAATTCTATTTCTTTCTTCAGGTGTCTTAGAAGACATCTTCTTAGAAAGATGTATGCCATGACCAATGGGCAAGTAACCTCTTTTACTTCCCTCCATGCTAAATCTCTTTAGCACTTGGTCAATGTACCTAGACTGGGATAAGCCTAGTATCCTCCTAGATCCATCTCTATAGATCTTGATACCCAGTATATAGGATGCTTCTCCCAAGTCTTTCATGGAAAATTGTTTAGATAACCATACCTTGACTGATTGTAACATTGGGATATTATTCCCAATGAGGAGTATGTCATCAACATACAGAACCAAGAAAACTATGGCACTCCCACTAGTCTTCTTGTATACACAAGGTTCATCCTCATTTTTGATAAAGTCAAACTCTGTGGCTGTCTTATCAAATCGGATGTTCCAACTCTTGGATGCTTACTTTAATCCATAAATGGATTTCTTCAGCCTACATACCTGATTAGGTTTAGTCTCCAAGACAAAACCTTTTGGCTATGACATGTAGACCTCTTCCTCAAGGAAATCATTAAGGAATGCGGTTTTCACATCCATCTGCCAGATTTCATAATCATGATATGCTGCTATAGTAAGCATGATCCGAATAGATTTGAGCATGGCAACAGAAGAAAATGTTTCATCATAATCTATTCCCTGTTTTTTTCTGAAACCCTTAGCGACTAATCTGGCTTTAAAAGTTTCGACCTGGCCATCTGCCCCAATCTTTTTCTTATAGACCCATCTGCATCCAATAGGGTTAACACCTTCTGGTGCATCAACCAAAGTCCACACTTGGTTGACAAACATGGAGTCCATTTTGGATCTCATGGCTTCCAGCCATCTGTTTGAGTCCCTACTCATGACAGCATCCATATAGGTTAGAGGCTCATCATTTTCAACGATCCGGACTTCATTATTTTCAATAATGAACCCATACCTCTCAAGTGCATGACGCACCCTATCAGACCTATGGATAGAAGTGGCATGTTCTGGTTCTATACTAACTATGTTGTCATTTGGTTGAGATGTATATATTTGTTGAACTTCTTCAAGTTTAATATTTCTCCCACTGCCCTTTTGTAGGATGAACTCTTTCTCCAGAAAAGTGGCATGCCTACTGACAAAAACTTTTTGTTCAGTTGGGTGGTAGAACAGATATCCTATACTATCTTTAGGATATCCTACAAATAGACACTTATCTGCTCTAGCATCCAGCTTATGTCCAAAATTTCTTTTGACATATGCTGGACATCCCCATATCTTAAGATACTTGAGATTGGGTTTCTTACCCCTCCATATCTCATATGGAATGCTAGAGACAGATTTAGATGGTACTCTATTTAAGATATTAGCCTCGGTTTCCAAGGCATATCCCCATAAGGAAACAGGTAACTCTGTGAAGCACATCATGGACCGTACCATATCTAATAAGGTACGATTCCTCCTTTCAGCAATACCATTTAATTGTGGTATGTAAGGAGGGGTCCATTCAGAGATAATCCCCTTTTCTTTAAGGTGATCTAGAAACTTGGTAGATAAGTATTCACCTCCTCGATCTAATCGAAGGATTTTAATACTTTTCCTTGTTTGTTTCTCTACCATACTTTGATACTCTAAAAATTTATCAAAGGCTTCAGACTTATGTTTTATAAGATACACAAATCCGTACCTTCAAAAATCATCAGTAAACGTGATGAAATAAGAGTATCCACCATTGGCCTGAGTTGTCATAGGCCCACATACATCTATATGTATGAGTCCTAATAACTCAGTTGTCCTTTCTCTATGTCCACTAAATGGTGTCTTGGTCATTTTATCCATGAGACATGATTCACAAGTTCCTAATGATTCATAATCATAAGGATTAAGGAAATTTTCCTTGTATAACTTGCTAATCCTAGTCTCACTAACATGTCCAAGCCGACAGTGCCAGAGTAAAGTATTGTTTACATCATCTCTCTTTCGTTTGTTACTTACACGAAGTATATTGTCATTAGTAGATAGAGTTAAAAGACCATTGCAAAATATGCCATAACATATAATTTCATTAGAAAAGCTGATTGAGCAACCATTGCTCATTACATTCATAGTATAGCCTTTTCTAAGTAACAAGGGTACATATATGATATTTCTAATGACCTTAGGCATATAGTAACAATCTCTCAGCTCTAAGATCTTCCCCGAAGGTAACTTCAAGATATAAGTCCCTACGGCTTCTGCTTGGATGGACTCTCCTCCAACACCATAGAGCTTGAAGTCTCCTTCCTTCAATGCTCTAAGCCTCTGCAGCCCCTGCAATGATTTGCAGATATTATGACCACAGGCGGTATCCAATACCCAAGTATTTGAAATGGAAGAATCCAATGACAAAATAGTATGAACTTCTTTCATACCTTTTGGTGCATCCGATGCACCAGGCTTCACACCTGCAAGATAAGCCTCGCAGTTCCTCTTCCAATGACCCGGCTTGCCATAGTGAAAGCAGGTCATCTGTCCGGAGGCCTTCTTTCCTTTATTCTTCTTGATGCCCCTTTTTGGGTTCAATCTCCTCGTGGAACCCTTTCTGCCGGACTTCTTCTTGTTGATCCCATCCACAAGAAGAAGTGGAGCCTTATTTTTCTTTAAATGGCTCTCTGCTACTTTTAACATATTCAACAGCTCAGGCAAAGAAGTGTTAAGTTTGTTCATATGATAATTAAGAACAAACTATGAAAATGAATCCGAGAGTGACTGCAGGATCAAATCCTGATTCAACTCTCCATCTATAACAAAACCCAATTGACCTAATCAAGTGATCAGGTCAATAACCATCAGTACGTGGTCTTGTACGGATGTACCTTCTATCATTCTTGTACAGAACAACTGCTTAGATATCTCATATCTAGCAGTTCGACTATGTTCTCCATATAGCTCTTTTAGATTGAGCAGTATGGAGTTAGTGTCCATGCTATCATGTTGCCTCTGCAACTCATTGGTCATAGAGGCAAGCATGATACATTTGACAGTGAGTGAGTCATTTTGCCACATCTTGTATGTGGTCTTTTCCTCTTGCGAGGCATCTTCCCCTAAAAGTTCCAAGGTAGGGGTATCAAGAATGTAATAAAGTTTTTCCTGGCTGAGTACTATCTTTAGGTTTCTCAACCAGTCAACATAGTTCGGTCCAGTCAATTTATTGGCATCAAGTATACTACGGAGTGAGAGTGAAGAGGCCATTTAATCTACATTAACAAAGAACATAACATAAGCAAACAACCAATGTTGACAAAACATAATTAAATTAAGACTTTAACTTAATTATGTCTCCCACTATTTTATCAAGCATCATAACCCTTTATATGATGATCCAGAAATCCTAATTGGTTTTCTTAGTGGGGTTGAGATCCTAATTCCTTATAAAGACCTTGTGTGTTCACAACAAATCTTATATAAGTTCAAAGATAGGAAAACTCTTTCCAATTGTAACTCATACAATTCTCAATATATCCTGGCCTCTAAAATTTTAATAGCCTTATGTGTGCACAACAAACTATAATATTTTAGTTAAGTAAGACCCTTCATTCCTTTATAGTCATGATTGTAATAATAATACCCTTGTGTGTATACAATAAAGTATTATATTAAATCATGTCATAAGCATCAAATGCACCAGGCCAAAATTATGTTAGTCACCATAATAGGCCTTGTGTGTACACAACAAACCTAATACGAATTATAACATAATAATGACCTAGCATGAAGGATGGCATAATGTAGTGAATATTACACTAAGCATATCAATCAAGAATTAAATTAATCTTATCGGCCAGGTAAGTGGGAGAGTAGTGGGAGTCCCCCCCGTTGCTTTCCTAGACACCAATAAAAATTGGTCAGGTCAGTCAATGGAACCAATTAAAAACCACGTCCTCTTTACCGATCATGAACCACTTTTCCTAGACACCGAATGATCAACTAATCATTTTGATTATTTTAGTTTTGGTATATGACACTACAACTTGATATAATTTTAATAGAGGGCAATTCAAATAGAAGCACATTCTAATATTACCATTCAATCAACCATGCATCATATATCATTTTATAATGTGCCAAGTGTGTCATCATACTAGGACAACCATCTACCACATAATGGATCCACCATTATGCCAGGGCAACCTTATTTCAGTATGATGACTAGAAAGCTAAACATATCTCTATATCGATTAAGGTTTAAGTGAAAACCCTAACCAGTGACATAAATATATGCATAAACATATCAATCATATGTAACTTTAAACTTTTGTAGAGTCCTACAAAATTGGGCAACTTCAAATTTTGTAGAGTCCTACAAAAATGGGCAACCTCAAGAGTCCTACAAAATTGGGCAAGTTCAATTTTGTAGAGTCCTACCAAAATGGGCAACCTCAAATTTTGTATGATTTAGCCCTAATAAGGTGGCTTTGATACCACTGTTAGAGTTTGGTGACCAGGGTGGAAGCGTGAATTTCAAAAATTTATTATGAAATCACTACCAAGCCCTTAACCCAAGACCTCCTTACTATGAATTAAAACATATAAACATGCATATATGATATAAACTAGAGTTTAGACACCAACCTGAACCGCTAGTATCCAATCCGATGAAGAAAACCCAGATTCAGCCTTCTTCTCCACCAGGCGCCCAAAGTTCGACCTCCAACGGTGATCCACACAGAGATGTGACAAAGACTATAACCTCTTCTTTAGTGGCTCCTTTACTTGAGTTCTTCTTCTAAGAACTCAAAAATTGGACTATGGCTGAGTTTTGTCTACTCCAGAACTCCCTTTCTTCCTTCTTGCCTCTTCTTGAACTTCTCCCTGACTTTAATCCTTGTAGGACCCTCTTGTCTTGAAGAACTAAGGTTGTCCTGAATGTTTTAAGCCTTGTCTTAAAATGGGAGATGAATTAAGACAAGTATTGTCTTAATGCAGGAAAGAAAGAAATATATATCTTTCTTCCTTTACCGATCAAGACCTTCTTCTTTATTTTTGTTTAAGACCAAAGTTTCGACAGAGGAAACCTCTATAGAGGAAACAATATCCAACAAGAAAAAAGGAAGGAGTCTCTTGGAAAGGAAGAAGAAAATCTAAAAAGGCTTCTTAAAACCCACACTCTTCATCCGAGACCTTTCCTCCCATTATATACACAACAGAGAGACGTATTTCCAAAAGAATGCAACTCTCTGCTATCCAAAGATCATGTCCCTCCATCCTTCACGCGTCTCCTCTATTTTATCATGCCTTTCTAGTTTTATTTTAAGACTTTTCGATGAAGGAAAATCTCAGAAGAAACTTAGGAAGAGACGGGATGTTTTGAGATGGAGTTACGCGTCATCGGGAACCATCGGAAACCTTTCTTATTTCCTAAAACTTTGCAACCATCAGATGACCATCCAATGGCCATCCTTTGAGGTACTACAATGAGAAGATTTCTGCCCCCACTTTTTTTTTTCATGGTAAAATAGATAAAGACTCCACGTGCATGAAGAGCCCATGCGCGCGTGGAGTCTTCCTTCTTATCCACGCGCATGACGGAGAGTTATGCGGCTTGGGGAGATGAAATAAATTGCTGTAATTCAAGTGGGTTTAGCCATGGGTTAGCCCAAAGTCCGAAAAACTTAATTAGACCCTAATTAGGTTCAATTAGAACCCAATTAAGCCTAATTAGGAACCAAAATTCGAATCCGATTCGAATAGAAGTTAGGGTTTGCAACACATGCTAGTGTGTTTGTCCTGCAAACAAGATTTTAATTCCAAATTAAATCCTTCATCAACTCTTTATTGTGTGTAACCCATTGGGTTCCACATCTAGCCAGCAGTAGGTCCGAGTGCTATTTGACCTAATTCATTTAGATCTCAACTAAGCTGATTTAGGTCAACTCAAGCTATCCCAACTAGGTCAATTAGAATCCAATTCTAATTAACTGATTGAATTACCATAATTCAATCAAATCCCCACAAGACAAGATTGATGTCTAGCAACGTATCATGCCTACCCGAAAGATGTGGAATTTTGGTGGCATTACCAAAATACCATTCAGTGGTGAGTTATCGGGCAATTCAGTCCTTCGATCAGCTTGCACCCTGAATATTACTATGGATATGGATACTTGTCAAATCTAATTTCATATTCATTCCTAGCTCAATCTAATAATGATGATTCATTAATGAACCATTAGAAACTATTTCTAATGTTCATACTTTGATCAAAGATTTTCCGAATCTTTATTTGATTGAAATCAGCTGGATGCGATTCCCTTTTACTAGGGATGTGTCATGATTGAGTGTGAACTAAAGTATGGATTCATGCATACAAGGTACCATGGCAGTCTCAGGTCAAAGGACCACATGCACTACTCCCACTATAAGAACTATCTATTGACAAACAGATAAGGTTCCATTAGATATTCTCTAATTGGATCCATTCAGTGAACTCATTCTCTAATGAGCACCCTTCATCCTAGTATTAGTGTTAAACACAAGTGATTGTGAGATCAGTCACCCTCTTCACCAAGTATACATAGGATATGCTGGTCTTGCCAGAAACATTGATCCCCTACTCTACGTCCCATCGACCAGAAATATTTTAGATTAGGGTTTTAAGGCTTTAGGTCTCACTGGTATGATCTCATCATAACCCTAGAACCATAGTCCTAATCTATGGGGTTCATCATATAATAATAAAATAATTAAGACACAGCGTATGATGAAAATAAAATGCCTTTATTAATTGATAATGTCAATACATTGGTTTGGGATACAAAGGAAAATCCCATCGAAATACAACATTTCGATTGGCCTTTAGGGCATAATCCTTTCACTTCCTTGCATTGAAACACCCATTTGCATCTAATGGGTCTCTTACCACTTGGCAGTGCCACCAACCGCCAAGTCTGATTTTTGTGTAGAGACTGCATCTCCTCCGCCATAGCTTGAACCCACCTGTCATGGTCCTGGCTCACCCTCGCCTCCTCGTAGGTCTTCGGGTTCCCATTGGCAGCCACCAAAGCATACGACTAATTTCACCAAAACCATATTACACTGGCTACCTCACAATCCGCTAGGCTTATGCAATGCGACTCTGACGCCTGGACTAGGATGTGGCCCCTCCCCCTGCTCATGTCGACCATGAGCATGTGTCTCACTGATCTCCACACATGGAGGCACCTCTGAAGAGTGCTCCACCTGAATCTAAGATCCTCTGGTGCTCTTGCAAAAGGTAAAATTCTATAAGAGGTTAGTTATTGCTCAACTACGCCCTGTTGAGCAGCTCGCTGCCTAACCGTGTCCAATTGGATCTCCTGCTGAACCTCCACCTCCTTTTGCCTCCTATGGACCGAATCTTCATCAAAGACCACATCTGGCTGATCATGACCTTCTGCTCCAAAGGATCCCACAACCAGTATCCTTTGACTCCACGTGGATATCTAATGAACACCATCTTCCGAGCCTTGGCATCCAACTTGCTTCGCTGACTGGGATCAATGTGCACATATAACATGCACCCAAAGACTTTGAGATGACCGAGCTCCATCTTCCTTCCAGACCATAACTCCTCTGGAACTCTCCCATCAAGCTTTATATGAGGTGACCGATTCACCAAGTAGGCCGCTGTATCAACAATGTCCACCTAAAATGCCTTGGACAACCCTACTTGCAACCTCATACACCTGCCTTTTCCATGAGAGTACGATTTATCCGCTCGGCTACACCATTTTGTTATGGAGTCCTTGCCATTGAAAATTGCCTCCTGATCCCACCATCTTCGCAAAATCTAAGGAACTCCTTGCTTGTAAACTCCCCACCATTGTTAGACCACACAACCTTCACATGCTGCCCCTTCTCTTTCTCCACCTCTGCCATCCAGGCTTTAAACTTGGTAAAGACTTCTGACTTCTTCCTCAAGAAGAATACCCACACTCTCCTTAAATAGTCATCAATAAGGGACATTAAGTATTTAGCCCCGTTTTCCCCCGAAATCGGAGCCAGACCCCAAACATCCGTGTGCACTAAGTCCAGGGGCCCTTCGCTGCATACTAAACTTGTGGAGAACTTCACTCGGTGTTGCTTCCCCATCTGGCATGGCTCATACACCTCTGCAACACCTATATACAGATCTAGAATCTGTCCATCCTTCATCAGCTCCTTCATACCACGTGTTCCCATGTGGCCAAGGCGATAATGCCATAATTGGTACAAATCCTGCTGATCATGTGCGATCGTTGCTAAGTTAGATCCTCCACACTCCACAGACCCTTCAATCTAATATAGATTGTTCTCCAACCTCTTCTCCCTCATCACCACCATGGCACCTTTCATGATGTTCAGAACACCACTCCCGAAATGGCAACTGAAGTTGAAACCGCTCCTCTCCAGGTACCCCAGCAACACTAGGTTTTTCTTCAACTCTGGGACGTGCTTCACATATGTAAGAGTTCACACAACCCCATCAAACATCCTCACCCTGTCCATACCAACTCCAGTCACCATGCAAGGATTGTCATCCCCAAGTGTCAGACTCCCCTCATCGATTTTGGCATAATCAGCAAACTAAGACCGATGCGGTGTGTAGTGATGTGAACAAGCTGAATCTAGAATCCATGTGTCCACTACCATCTGGTACAGATCTGAAACCACCATGAGATCCTCCTCGAATCCCAAATTAGTGACGATGCCCATGGATTCCTTTCCATTCTTCTTCACACATGTTCGGCAAGCATACCGGTCATGCAAGTAATATAGGGTAATAACCCAATGTTGTCCTCTAGGATCAGAGAAAATCATCCAAATTATAATACCTACCTATACTGTTTGGACAATTGATTTTGAGTGAAATTACTAAAAAATTATAAAAAAATTATAAATTAAAAATTAAACATACTATCAAACCAAGGTAACTACAAACTTTTGGAATAAGACAAAATCTAAAATCGCTAAGGCGTCAGGAATTTAACCAAATCGATGCGATAATTTCTTCTGAATATGCTAATTTGATTTGATGGTTTTACAAGCCAGTAGGTTTTCTTAATTGATTAATATACTTTCATTCAAATTGCATTAATCCTATTCAAAATTATTAACCGCGGTGGTTAAGACATGATTTAAATAATTCATATGCATTAAATTTTTATAATCCTAATCACTGCATAGATCAGTCCTAGTAATTCATGTAGAATTTAAATCTATGAAGTTCTATTACTTTTCAACCTAGAAATTTAATAAATCAATTAAACTCTAGATAAATTTCATTGAAGAATTCATCAAATCTCCAAAGTATTACGATCACAAAAGAAATCTCAAGTAAAAGAAAGAAATCAGATTAACCATTGAAATCCACAATCACCACATCAATTAAATCCCTAAGCCTTAGCTAAAAAAAATAATTACACATATTTAAATTGAAAACAATATAAAGATAGGGAGAATATAAATCAAATAAACTCATGGCTGATTAGTTTCCCCTCTATCTTTCATTGAGTTTCTGCATTGATGTTCGTACAGCTTCTTCAATTTTTTTTCTTTTCATTCCTTGGTTGTCTTTCTCTATTCCGCTGCTTCCCTCCTTCCTTTCTCTGTTTTCCTGCTGCTTCTCTTCTTCCATTTTTCGTTTGTTTCTTTCTTCCTCTATTTTCACTGCTTCCCTTCTTCCATTCTGCTGTTTGTTTCGATACTCTCCTCCATTTTCGCTGCTTCCCTTCTTCCATTCCACTATTATTTCGATACTTTCTTGGCATGCCTACCTTTGGGTTGAATTGGCCCTAAAATTAATAATGGGGGATGGACCTGGCTAGACCAGTAATTTTCCCTCCAATTGAGAGCACTCTTACTGATGTGGCAGGATCGCTGACGTGTGGCCCCAGTCAGACACCATGTTGGATAAAGCTGCCACGTGGAGCGTCTCAGCCCAGACTCCTTCGCCGGCCGCGCTCCCTTCGGGTCGAGATGTCGAGGTCGAAGTCGAGCTCCGCCTATCCTTCACCCGGCCATGCTCCCTTCAGGTCGAGATGCCAAGGCCGAAGTCGAGCTCCATCCTCCTTCACCCGGCCGTGCTCCCTTCGGGTCGAGATGCCAAGGCTGAAGTCGAGCTCTGCCCTCCTTCGCCCGGCCGCTCTCCCTTTGAGTCGAGACGCCGAGGCTGAAGTCAAGCTCCACCTCTCCAGATCGGCTCCACCTCGGACAAAGAGATATGCTACTAAAGGAGGTCGCCGCTCTCCATGGACGACGGCCCGATGCCCGATGACCATGAAAGGATGCCTGCCAGGCCGTGATAGTGACCCAAGCAGCCACTTTCACTGGAGTGGAAGGAATCCTCCGATCAAGGCTCTGCATTCTCCACCAACCGTCTGTACCCTTCAAAATTGGAAGTCAACCAATAGATCCAGATCTAGGAGGTGACGGCCCGTCGATCGAGATCCTGCAAAGTTGCCCGAAAGGGAGCAACCAGAAGGAATGTCAACATGAACGGTAGCTTTCATGTCACCAGAATGGAAAGACAACCCATCCACGGCATAAAACATCACCGCACGCACCCATAAGCATGGGAAAGATCTCGAGGTAAGTGGCGGGCAACGTCCCAACAAAAAGGGATCTCCCAGGTTCAAACGAGGTAATGAACACATGCACACCCACATTCAATAGAAGTTTCAGACGAGTGAGGTCCAACGAGCAAGAAGGGGACAGCACATAGGAAGACAACATTCAAGGCTACCGCGAAACCCCCAGGAGGGGTCTAGATGGACATAGCCACCCAGTTAGAGCTTTCCTCTGGTGTCACTCTCGCAATCTATGCTCGGCCCGCTCATACTCTTTCATTTCATAACTTCTCCTCCTAGCGTGGAGTCCATACTCGGGGCTCAACCAGGAGGATCTGTTCCCCTAGATCATTACTGACTTGAGCATCGGAGTGCCCCTGCCGGAATTCCAGGCCCGGGTCACTGACTCTATTTTGCAGGTTTAGGCGATCAAGCAGGATCTCGTAAGATGGCGATGAATTCCGACCTCGACCTCAGCTACAGGTCACGATGATCTTGGCAGCAATAGATTGGCGCACCAGGTAAGGGGACGGGCATAACGATCTCTGATCCGATCAAAACCCCTCATGAACAGCTCACCGGGAGGATGGTGATGATGTAAGCGAGAAAAGTCTCCACCAGCCGTGCAGGAGATCCCCCTTCCCGTGGGGACCTGCACAGTCCAAAAAGGGAGCTCCCCACTCCTACTCAACCACCTCCGACAGATGCCCAGCTGGCCACACTCGCCCAACAAATGCAGATCCTCACTGCAGCAGTGCACCAGCTCCAGCACCAACACCGGTCCTTGGCTACCCACCAGCAACTAGGGACCACCGTGGCCCATGCCGCAGCACCCCGCGATAGCCTGTGTTCCTTCCAAGGAAGGCCTTCGTAGCTGCATGTCATCACCGACCACTGGGGTAGTCACCGGACTCCGATGAAGAGACAACGGGCCGGATCTGCTAATCTGGAGAGCCGGTCCCCAACCCTCGAGCGGGTAACAACTAAAGCCCACCGAGGTTGAAAGGGCAAGACCCCCCATCATGGACATCATCCCATGTCACCTTCTCCGTCTCCTTCAGCCTCCGCAGAGGGTTCCACCAACGAGGCCATCAAGCGCATGGCATAGAAGCGCCTGGAGGAGCAGGAGTGCAATCTTGCGGAGCTTACCCGCTAGTTTATAAATATGCTGGGCTTCGCTAGCAAGCCAGCGAGCTACGATGCTCGTCCCCCTTTCTTCCGAGAAGTCCAAGAGAAGCCGGTTCCGAGCCAGTTCCGCATGCCATAGATGGATCCCTACGACAGGACCACCGACCCCTTGGATCATCTTGAAAGCTACAAAGCCCTCATGAGAGTCCAGGGGGCGATCGATGCTCTCCTCTACGTTGCCTTTCCTGCTACTCTCTAGAAAGCAGCTCGAGTATGGTTCACCCGCCTCAAGCCGGAGAGCATTGACTATTTCGCTCAGTTAGAGCAAAAGTTCGTGGCTCACTTAGATGCCTACCAAAAAGTGCCACGACAAGCGGACAGCCTCTTCTCTATTAGGCAGTAGGACCGCGAGCTCATACGGGACTACATGGCCCACTTCAAGGTTGCTGCACTAGAGATCTACAAACTTGATGTGCCAGTCTCCATGCTGGCACTGAAGAGAGGGCTCAGGACTTCCTACCTGACCTACTCTCTTGACAAAAAGCCTCCCAAGACTTACTCTAAGCTCCTTCTCTGAGTCCAGAAGTACATCCATGCCAAGGAGGCAAATCAAACGAGGAGAGAGCTAGACGGACGGCCTCTGAGGAAGCCATCTCTCGGGGAGACCTCCGGGATGCGAAAACCCGAACCGGCTGCATTGGACTCCCACTAGAGGCCAAAGCTGAGAAAAGACCCTATCCCGGAAGGGAGCTTCACTCTTCTTCTCTCCCCGAGGGCGAAGATCCTTATGGAGATCGAGGGTGAGTGCTACCTGAGGCGCCCACCTCTGCTGAAGCCATTCAGTGGCTGTGACAGGATGAAGTACTGCAACTTTCACCGCGACTATGGCCACGACACCGAGGAGTGCCGCAACCTCAAGAGGGAAATTGAAGAACTCATAAAGAGGGGCTACCTCAAAAGATTCATGGGGGGCTGACCCCCAACAAAATCTCAGGTGCTCGTCGCACTCCCTCTGGTCCTTGCCATCGACAACCACCCTACCGAGAAGCTGGTGGGGATGACATGCTGGGAAGCCAAGCATGCTTCTAAGAAGGCCCGGGGTGGGGAAAATTTTGAGAATGTACTTCCCTTTGCGAGGGGAGGGAGGGATGAAAATAAGAATGTAAACAACGATGCTATAGTCGTCGAGATGACAATCGCAAAACATCTTATAAAACACATTATGGTTAATAGTGGAAGCTCCATCGATGTGCTTTTTTATGATTCTTTCTCCAGGATGAATCTTTCCTCTGCTCAGCTTAGACCCGTGCACACGCCCCTTGTTGACTTCACGGGTGACTCCGTAGGAGTCGAGGGGGAGATTACCCTCCCCGTTACTGCTGGGATGCCACCTCGACAAAGTACCGTCATGAAGACCTTCACGGTTGTTAGGCTCCCCTCAGCCTACAATGTAATCCTTGGCCGACCTAGGCTTAACCTTCTCGACGCGGTCATTTCTATGAAGTGGTTATTGGTGTAGTTCCCAACCCCCTATGGTGTCAGGGAGATGAGTGGGGCACCTCAGCCTATTCAACATTGCCTCCAAACCATCCCAGGGACCAAGGCTGCCGAGGATGACCCTAGTGTAGACAACCTCGACCAAAGGGTGCAGGACCCCAGAGGTGGCCCAGTCGAGAGCCTATTGTTGTATCCCCTTAAACTGACCCAGCGAAGATAGTGCAGAATAGGGTGTAGCTACAAGATAATGAACGGGCCCACCTTCTAGAGTTTCTCCGGGCGAATGCTGATGTGTTCGCTTGGATGGCGGCTGAATGCCTAGGATCCCACCAGAGATCATAACCCACAAACTAAGCATCGACCCAAAGTACCGCCCTATCCGGTAGAAGAAGAGAAGTTTCGCACCAAAGAGGCAAAGGGTAATCAACGAGGAGGTGGACAAACTCCTCTCAGCCAGCTTTGTTCGAGAAGTACAATATCCAAGCTGGCTGTCAAATGTGGTTATGGTAAAGAAGAATAATCAAAAGTGGAGGATCAGTGTAGACTACACCGACCTCAACCGAGCCTGCCCTAAGGATAGCTTCCCTCTACCAAAAATCAACCAGTTAGTGGACGCCACCTCGGGGCACTGCTTGCTCTCCTTTATGAATGCATTCTCCGGATATAACCTGATCCGGATGCACTCGGAGGACGAGGAGCACACTGCCTTCGTCACTGACCGGGGGACGTACTACTATTGGATGATGCCATTCTGCTTGAAGAATGCTGGTGCTATATACTAGCGCCTGGTCAACCGGGTCGTTAAAGACCAGATCGATAGGAATATGCAAGTCTATATGGATTACATGCTAGTCATGAGCAAGCCGAGTTCAGACCATGTAGCTGACCTCGTGGAAGCCTTCCACAACCTTCAAGAGCACAAGATGAAGCTGAACCCGATGAAGTGTGCCTTCGGTGTGGCGACGGGGAAGTTTCTTGGCTTCATGGTCATCCAAAGAGGTATTGAGGCTAACCCGAAGAAGGTCCAGGCCATCATCGACATGGAGCACTCGACCTCAAAGAAGCAAGTTCAGCGCTTGACGAGCCAGATAGCGCACTGAGCCAACTCATCTCAAGGTTGGCGGACCGTTGCCTTCCCTTCTTCAAGGTGCTATGCAAGATGAGCGACTTCATTTGGATGGATGACGAGTGCAAGATAGCCTTCGAGGAGCTTAAAGACTTCCTGGCATCACCACCACTGCTCTCCATGCAGGAGAAGGGAGAGGAATTCCTGCTATACCTGGCGATTACCCCTGGAGCCGTTAGTTCGGTCCTCGTCCGCACAAATCAGGACAGGGCCTAAAAGCCAGTGTACTATGCCAACAAGCTCCTCCGGGATGCTGAGATCAAGTATACCCGATCTGAAAAACTCATTTTTGCACTATCATGTCTACTGAATATCTCAGGCCATACTTCCAAGCGCATCTAATCATGGTCTTGACGAACCAGCCCCTGAGGGCTGTGCTCAGCCATCCTGACACATCCAGATGCTTGGCCAAGTGGGCAATAAAGCTCAGCGAGTTCGATATTGCATACCAGCCGAGGTCGTCCTAGAAGGCCCAGGTGCTGGCCAACTTCCTGGTTGAGTGCACGGGACTAGCCGAAGAGCCAGAGCAGACGATCTCGGAGAATCAAGAGGAGCCCGACGCTGAGGAGGAGCCCTGGATCCTCCATGTCGACAACGCATCCAATGCGGGTGGAAGCGGTGCAGGCCTGATCCTCGCCAACAACAATGGAGTTGTTGCTGAATGCGCACTCCATTTCAAGTTCATCGTGATAAATAACCAGGAGCAATACGAGGCACTCCTCGCGGAGCTCAGGGTCTCCCACGAGCTGGGTGTACGAAGCTTGAAGGTCTTCACCGACTCCCAACTGGTGGCCGGATAGGTTTCCGAAGAATACGAAGCTAGAGACCCCCAAATGATGAAGTACTTGGAGCAGGTCCGCTCAAGCACGACAGGTTTCCGGCGCTTCAGCATCTCTCATATCCCCCAAGGTGAGAATGCTCGCACCGATACACTGTCCAGACTTCCGACCTTGCCAGACTCGTAACTGGGGCGCGCTCATATCGAGTACCTCAAAAATCCAAGCAACAAAGCTCCCGTAGAGGTGCAATAGGTCACCCCGAACCTGAGCTGGATGGATAGATACATCAGGTACATTACCGATGGCACCCTGCCGGAAGACCGAGCAGAGGCTGGCCTCATCAGAAAGAAGGCCTCGCAGTTCGTCCGCATGGAAGGACAACTCTATCGCCGATCCTATTCTTATCCACTCTTGAAGTGCATGAGACCCATAGAGGCAATATGATGGGGACATCAAAACCCATCTGGGTTTTCCTTTTTTCTTTTCTAAATTTTTATATTTTATTTCATATTTTTTTATTCCAGCTATTCCACCTATTTTCGTTATTCCAGTTTTATTTCAGACCTATCCCCGAACTATCCCCAGGTTATCCCTGTCATCTTCTTCCTCCGTTCTTCCTCCCAGAACTTCCATTTTTTTCATTTTTTCTTCCCATTGGTCCCGGATCCGCCATGCCCGACCACCGGCGACCCCGATGGCCATCCACCTTCCCCCTGGCATCGATCTACTCATGGGAATGCTGGTGAATCCCACGAAACCGCCCACGGTTGTGCACCCCTATGGCTCCACCCATGGCCATCCGCCCCCTGCTGCTCCGCCCATGCCATGCCATGCCCGTCTCCCCCGCGTCGCCGTCCACCCCTGCTGCTCCGCCGGGCCGTGCCGCGCCCCTCTCCCCCACGAGATCTCCTCAAGGTTCCTAATGCCAAAGACAATGACTTCTTTCTTGCCAAAAAGAAGGGTCTTAGTATCCTTCACCTTGATATCGTGATGCTTCCACTCCCCATGCACAGTATCATACTTAAACATGTTTGTCATGTAGTCAGTGCTGATGAAGGGATCATTGACGGCAACGAGCTCAACATCACTGCTATGGAGCGCGACCCTGGCGACCAAATGCTCGATCCTTCCAAACCCATTGATACTGATCTTGATCTTCTTAGCCATCGCAATCGAAGATGAGAGAAAGAGAGACGCTGAGGAGAGAGAAAGAGCGAGTTGGGAAGCAAGACTCCATAATGCCTGCAACAGGGAACACCTCTGATCCAGTCTTCCCCATCTGCCCCTGTTCCACGGTCACAGAGAAGAGTTTACTTCTGCACGGCTCTCAGAGCAGAAACAAATTGCACAAATTTCAAAGCAGGGAATTTTTTGTGTAGATCTCAGAGCAGAGGAGGAATTTGAATTCGAATTTGAATTTGAATTTGAATGGGTCCACATTTTCCTCCATAAATGCAATCCCTCTTCATGAAAATGCCCACTATTTTATCTCCTTATTTTGTTATTTTTGAATTTCAAATTTGAATTTTAAAATGGTTTGGTGTCTATAAAAAGGACTCCAATCCTTCTTGTAAAAATAATTGATGAATGAAAATTTTGTTTTAGGGAAAAGTGATTCTTCTTCTGCCCCGTGAGGAGAGGGTGTGAGGCCCAACCCCAGGACATGATGTGAGGTCATGCCCAGTTATCCCCCTTCCCATTCAATCTTCTTTATCCCCTCATAACCTTTGAGATTCATCCTAGTGCCTCCATGTATCGAGGAGGGTGTAATGCCTTAAAGGTGAGAGGTCTCTTTGTTAGGATGAGTCTCAAAGTTCATGAGATCCAGATCCCTATCTTCATCCCATTATTCCTTCTCCATCAAATTAGAAAATCCAAAAAAAAATTATAATACCCTAATCTAGGTGACTTCTAGGCTCACCAACAATCCTACCCCTTAGTTGTCCCACATCAATTTTGGTATCAAAGCGAGAGAGGATTAGGATTGAAAAAAAAAAGAGAAAAAAAAATTGCAGCGAGCAAGACTCGACGGAGTCGAGTTTTCCCCACCTCAGGGGAATGATGGGGACATCAAAACCCATCCAGGTTTTTCTTTTTTCTTTTCTAAATTTTTATATTTTATTTCATATTTTCTTATTCCAGCTATTCTGCTATTCCAGTTATTCCAGTTTTATTCCAGACCTATCCCCAAACTATCCCCAGGTTATCCCTGTCATCTTCTTCCTCCGTTCTTCCTCCCAGAACTTCCATTTTTTTCATTTTTTCTTCCCACCGGTCACAGATCCGCCATGCCCGACCACCGGCGACCCCGACGACCATCCACCTTCCCCCCGGCGTCGATCTCCTCATGGGAATGCCGACAAACCCCACGAAACCACCCATGGCCATGCACCCCTATGACTCCACCCATGGCCGTTCGCCTCCTGCTGCTCTACCCATGCCATGCCGTGCCTGTCTCCCCCGTGCCGCCATCCGCCCCTGCTGCTCCGCCGAGCCGTGCCATGCCCCTCTCCCCCACGGGATCTCCTCAGGGTTCCTAATGCCAAAGACAATGACTTCTTTCTCGCCAAAAAGAAGGGTCTTAGTATCCTTCACCTTGATATCGTGATGCTTCCACTCCCTATGCACAATATTGTACTTAAACATGTATGTCATGTAGTCAGTGCTGATGAAGGGATCATTGACGGCAACGAGCTCAACATCACTGCTCTGCAGCACGACCCTGGTGACCAAACACCCGATCCTTCCAAACCCGTTGATACCAATCTTCATCTTCTTAGCCATCGCAATCGGAGATAAGAGAAAGAGAGATGCTGAGGATAGAGAATGAGCGAGTTGGGAAGCAAGACTCCACAATGGCTGCAACCGGGAACACCTCCGATCCAGTCTTCCCCATCCACCCCTGTTCCACTGTCACAGAGAAGAGTTTACTTCTGCATGGATCTCAGAGCAAAAACAAACTACACAAATTTCAGAGCAGGGAATTTTCTATGCATATCTCAGAGCAGATGAGGAATTTGAATTCAAATTTGAATGGGTCCACATTTTCCTCCACAAATGCCATCCCTCTTCTTGGAAATGCCCACTATTTTCTTCCCTTATTTTGTTATTTTTGAATTTCGAATTTAAATTTCAAAATGGTTTGGTGTCTATAAAAAGGACTCCAATCCTTCCTGTAAAAATAATTGATGAATGAAAATTTTATTTTAGGGAAGAGTGATTCTTCTTCTGCTCCGTGAGGAGAGGGTGTGAGGCCCAACCCCAGGACATGATGTGAGGTCATGTCCAGTTATCCCCCTTCCCATTCCATCTTTTTTATCCCCTCGTGACCTTTGAGATTCATCCTAGCACCTCCAAGTATCGAGGAGGGTGTAATACCTTAGAGGTGAGAGGTCTCTTCATTAGGGTGAGTCCCAAAGTCCATGAGATCCAGATCCCTATCTTCCATCCTATTATTTCTTCGCCATCAAATTAGAAAATCCAAAAAAAAAAAAAGAATACCCTAATCTAGGTGACTTCTAGGCTCACCAACGATCCTACCCCTTAGCTATCCTGCATCACAATCTTCGTACTCCGAGAGATCCATGAAGGCCTTTGTGGAAACCATGTCAGGGGGAGGACACCGGTGTACAAGGCCCTCCATCAAGGTTACTATTGGGAGACCATGAGGGAGGACTCCGCTGACTTCGTGAAGAGGTGCGACCGGTGCCAAGCCATGCCCACATACACCGTCAACCAGCGGTGCCCCTCTCCCAGCTCTCCGCTCCATGGCTGTTTGCCTAGTGGGGAATGGACATACTAGGTCCATTTCCCCCTACACCAGGGCAACGGAAGTTTTTGATAGTAGCCATCGACTACTTTACCAAGTGGGTAGAAGAGGAGCCACTAGCACGAATCATGGAAGCCAAGGTCCGCTAGTTCTTTTGAAAGTCGGTCATCTATTGCTTTGGGCTTTCCCACAGTATCATCACTGATAACAGGCGGCAGTTCGATAGTCGAGAGTTTGAAGATTTTTGTGCCGAACTCGGCATCCAGCATCACTTCACCTCGATTGCTCACCCCCAGACCAATGGGGAAGTCGAGGTGACCAACCAGACTACTTTCCAGGGACTTAGGACCAGGCTAGACCAAGCCAAGGGTAGGTGGGTAGAAGAACTTCCAAGTATTCTCTGGTCTTACCACACAATGCCTAGGATGGCAACGAGCGAAATGCCCTTCAACCTCACTTTTGACGTAGAAGCTGTTATCCCAATCGAACTCGGTGTGCCAACATTGCGGATACAGCAGTACAACGAAGCAAAGAATCCAGAGCACCTTCTCCTCAACCTAGACCTCCTCGAGGAAACCAGAGATAAGGCTCGACTCTGGATGGTGGCTTACCAACAGCGTGTAGCCCGGTACTACAATGCACGAGTGAAGTCGAAGGTCTTCCACCCGGGAGTGCAGCAAGCTATCGCCTAAGTGGGAAGGCCCCTTCAAGGTGGTCGAAGCTCTCCTACATGGAGCTTATTATCTCGTAAGTCTGGAAAGCACCAGATTCCCACGGACATGGAATTCCTGCAACCTGAGATTAAACTATCAGTAATGTAAGGCCCTTTCATGATAATAATAAATATTCCTTTTTGTAAAAACCATTCTTGCCTTGTAGGAATCTCGCTGCTCGGCCCAAGGTCTAGCACGTTAAAGCCCAGAGTCCAGTCCTCCGGCAGCGAAGCACAGAGCCCAACTCTCCGGCACTGAAGCTCGGAGACCCAGCTCTCTGTCACCGAAGCCCAGAGTCCAGTCCTCCGACACCGAAGCCCGGAGCCCAACTCTCCGGCACTGAAGCCCGGAGCCCTAGCTCTCCGGCATCGAAGCTCGGAGTCCAGTCCTCCGGCATCGAAGCTCGGAGTCCAGTCCTCCGGCATCGAAGCCAGGAGCCCCAGCTCTCCGGCACCAAAGCCCGGAGCCCAGCTCTCCGGCACTAAAGCCCGGAGTCCAGTCCTTCGACACCAAAGCTCGGAGCCCCAGCTCTCCGACACCGAAGCCTGGAGCCCAACTCTCTGGCACTAAAGCCTGGAGTCCAGTCCTTCGGCACCAAAGCCTGTAACCCAGCTCTCGGGCATTGAAGCCCGGAGCCCCAACTATTCGGCACTAAAGCCCAGAGTCCAGTCCTTCGGCACCAGAGCCCGGAGCCCAGCTCTCCGGCACTAAATCATGAAGCCCCAGCTCTCCGGTACTAAAGCCCGAAGCCCCAGCTCTCCGGCACTCAAGCCTGGATCCAACACTCTCTGGCACTCAAGCCCGGATCCCACGCTCTCCGGTACTCAAGTCTGCAAGGCCAGCTCTCTAGCACCCAAGCCCGGATCCCACGCTCTCCGGCACTCAAGTTTGGAAGCCCAGCTCTCCAGCACTTAAGCCCGAATCCCACACTCTTCGACATTCAAACTCGGATCCCACGCTCTCCGGCACTCAAGACCGGATCCCAAGCTCTTCGGCACTCAAGCCCGGATCCCATGCTCTCCGGCACTCAAGACCGGGTCCCATGCTCTCCGGCACTCAAGCCCAGATCCCATGCTCTCCGGCACTCAAGTCTAGAAGCCCAGCTCTCATTCAGCAAAGCCCGGAGCCCAGCTCTTCGGCACTGAAGCGTGGAAGCCTAGCTCTCATTCAGCAAAGCCCAGAGCCCAGCTCTCCGGCACTGAAGCTTTGAGCCTAGCTCTCAAGCAGCAGAGCCCGAAGCCCAACTCTCCAGCACTCAAAAACATTTATCCACTTCCGGGACCTCCAGAAATGAAGTGGAAGCAACTCGACAAACTGAAGGACCTTTCTCTAACTTCATCACATGTTCAAAAAAAGAAAAGAAAAGAAAAAAGAAGAGAGAAAGTAAAAGAAGTTTCAAGCCAAGGTGATTGGAAATGTATACTTCATTAAAAATCAACTATTCATTATAAGTGTCTCTGGGCCCCCGACATGCAGGGGAGCCCAGGCCAAAAATGGAGGAAAGAAAAATACAAAGGGGAACTACTTAGGCAACCCCCTCCTGTGATCGTGCTCCATCAGGATGTCATTTTTCGGGGCCCCAAGCTGTGCAGCTTTAGTTTCGACGGCCATCGCTGGTGAAGCAGGTTCAGACTTTGCAACCGGCTCCTCAGCAGTGCCCGAATCTAGGGCTGGCTCCACGTCCGAAGCTACGGGGTAGTAGAGGAAGCTTCGACCCTTGTTTGTGATGAAGTCCTCCACCCTGGAGCAGAGATACATGAACCCTTTGTAAAAGGAGTCCGACGCCGTCTTATGGAACTCGGTGGCGAACTCCTCTGAGGCCCTATACCTTGCCACGACCTCCTCAACATCCTTCTTTGCCTCGGCGGCTTGCTTCTTCGTCGCCTCTGCCGACTCGACCACCGCTGCTGCCTCCTTCTCAGCAATGATGACCCTCTTCTCAGCGACGATCAGCCTCTCCAAGGCCACCTCTAGCTCGGCCTGGAGAGATTGAGCACGCCCCTTTTACCGGATGGCTTCGGCATTGAACTCAGTCACCCTTTTTCAGTGGCTGCGAGCTCCTCAACCTTGCTCCTTGACCGGCTCCGCTCTTGGTCCAGGCTCTCCTAGAGCTCCTTTAAGTGCCTTTCTGCACTCGCAAGATCCTTTTGAATCTCCTTATTTCTCTGGCTGAGCTCCCAAGAGTCGTCAATCTTCTGCCTGAGCTCGGTCTTAACAGACTCGAGCTCTCCCTCTCGATGGCGGTCCTTCTTCAGCTAGTGTTTGCAGCAATCTCTGATTAAGAGGAGCTCAGCGCCAAGCTCCACTGAAGAAAATCTCGGCAATCAATACAAAAAAAAAGGGAGAAGTTAAAAAAATGAAGTCACTTACCGAGAAGAGTAGGGGGAATGTGCTGCCAATCGCATTTCCCAGTAGCTTATTGGACTTCTCCCATCGGTCGTATAACTGGATTGCAAATTCCATCATGTGTTCTACCATACACTGGTCCCGAACCAGGGAGATATTGGGCCCCAGCTTGAAAGGGACTCGGCGGTAGTCCCTCTCTCTTCTGCTCGCCCCGGATGCTGCGTCGCCCATTTTGCCAATAGAAGAAGCCTCAAGTGCATGGGGGGATGATGGGGGACTAACTAAATGCAAGATGAAATGAATGTAGATGATTTGTTATTTTTGTGATTTTTAGATTTTAATGACTTTCTTGAGGATTCCCAAAAAACAAGATAAAAGTAGATCTAGAGATTTAATAAAGATAAGACTACAAGCACGTAGATTAGCCCCTAAACAAGGATAAAAAGAGGACCACGGGATTGAGAAATCCCGTAGGACTTAGCTCTCAAAACAATATCGACTTAGGAGTTTAGGGAGACAAACCTCAAAGATCTGAAGCGCCCGATGCCGAGATCACTCACTCTGGTGGATGCGGCCTGAATGATCGAGCCTTCCACCCCGCGAATGTGCTGGCTTGCTGTCCGAAGATCTCGATGGCAAGGACAACCGCCTCCGTGCTCGTTTCACCTAGAGGACCTATGAGAATTCAAGAAGAGTTAAGATTTGATCAAAGAGAAAGCAAATAGAAGAAGGGGTGAAAGTTGAAGTGGTGATGGTGGAGTTCTTCTTGCTAGGCGCCTAGTTGGTTGATCCCAATGGACCCTGACTCGAAGTCGGAGGATGGAGTTATGGGAGAGATGGTAACTTGAGGCCTCACACCTCTCAACGTCCAAAGGCGAAGGTGCTCCCTTACAGAGATCGACGTTCCTAGTGAACGAAGGCAACTAAAGAGAAAACTGGATCTCAAGAAACTTGTGGTTTTTCATTCAATAGCAATTCCACTTATAAAGGAGGGGTAAGGTCCTTTTTATAGGTACCTTAGGACCCCATTTGAAAATCAAATGAAAATTACAAGTCCTCTTTGGAGAGGTGCCAAAAAAATTTTAAAAAAATTAGATTTCTCTCCTTTGGCCGACCATCACTTGGATTTGATTGTGCATGGCTTGATAATGGGATTGGAAGAAGGAATTTGTCTCCCTTGGACTTGGAAAGTTGACCTTTAATTTTGGGAAGAAGGCATGATGCAAGGCTTGTGTCTCCCTCTTTTCTTAGTTACTCACCCTTCTTTGGAGAGAAGCTTGAAATGAGGCTTGGATCAAGGCCTTTGTCTACAACCTTTCCTTGGTTGCCAAAGACTCCTTTAGTAAGTGGCTTGATGGAGGGAGGGAAAGGAGGAAAGAATATTTGATGTGCCTCTATTTGGCAAGATGAGGTGGCGCCACATGGGATGGTGAAGTGGCGCCCTAGGGTAGAAATGTTAACCTTCAAGGCTTGGCCCAATAGCAGTTGAGCTGAACTCAAAGACCACTCCGGCTTGGACCCAGACTCAGACTGGACTCAATACAGGACTGGACTCAATACAGGACTGGACTCAATACAGGACACAACTTGACCAAATTGGTCAATGTACAGGACTAAACAAAAATAATTGAGACTAAATTAATGACTAAAAATACAATGCTTAGGCTTGAAGCCTTATTACATGACTTGAAAAATTGGAACCCTAATTGACATCCACAGAGGGTTGAGGAGCCTCTGTCGGATTCTGGTGCCCACACCAGTTCTCCCGGGGTGGGAGGAACTCGACCCTGTCGAGTAAGAATTGAGATGGCTTAGGTACTCTTCCAGGAGGTCGGGATCGAGGTGCTGCAAGTCCTCCCAGGTAATCCACGAGTCATCGGACTCAGGTCGACCTTGCCATCGACTAAGAAACATTGATAACCTTTGCCCCGGGTAGTGATAGCCTGGTCATCTAGGACACGCTCAATCCGCTCTCCTCTCTCAGGTAAAATTGGAGGTGGACACTCAGGTTCGGGTTCACTCTCAAAAGAAAGGTCAGGCCCAAATGGCTCGCTAGGTATATTTGCTGGTTCCCTGTACTCACTAAGTCTGAGATATTGAAAGTCGAGCTAATGCCATAATTCGGGAGAAGCTCAAGAATGTAGGCATTAGGGCCAACTCTCTTATCACTCTAAAGGGGCCAGCTCCATGAGCATGAAGTTTCTTAACGGCTCCTGGTGGAAACCGTTCAGGTCTAAAGCCTAACCATTATAGAATCCCTTTGATCAAACTCTTTGGCTCACTTTCGAGAATTAGTCAAATTATTTTAAAATTTATACTTAATGCATGATGCAAAATGCAGACTCAACGATTCATTCCTATAGAGCAAAACTTTATTGGACTCTCTAGGTCCTAAACCTAATAGATTACTGACTCTCTAGGTTTGACCTTGGTCTGGTATGCACAAGAAAAATTATCATGGATCCCTAGCAAATGCCATAAAGTATACCAGAAGTAGATGGCAAAAGGAATGGGCTCTAAGGGTTAATGCAATCTAGTGATCTCAACAAAGAGTAACCTCATAGCTCTAGAGATATGAGAAGGCTCAGGGAAAGGTAGGGAATAGAAAGGAGACTCAAGGACTGGTTCAAAGTTTAAGAGACTGACTTAATCTGTGGATGTTGGTCTATATGTGTGCTCGTCCTAACTTCATGATTAGTACTAGGAGGAATGATAGGTGCAAGTTCTTGGGTAGGCTGGGTGCTCCTAGAAGGTGGAAGGTCATCAGGAAGGTCTTTGGAAAGTTTATCTTGAAAGTCCTCTAAACTAATGTCTATTTCTTTTTCTGGGACCTTCTCTATGGGCAATACTTGAGAACCTTCACTTTCATCTACTTTGTTTGATCTTGACTTGGTCAGTTCTTCTTCAAGTTCTGTAGTGGGTTCAGGATCATTATCCTTAGATTCCTCTGATACCTCCATCTTGGGCCCATCTTCATCACACTTTGCCACTAAGCTTGATTCATGGACATCTTCTTGGGATTCCTTAATAGGCTCAGTAGTTTCTTTACTTACACTCCTAATAGGCTCAGACTTATCCTCTTCCTTTCCTAGCTCTTCAATCTGGGGATACCCTAAGTCTTGAATATCAGTGCACTCAATTTGTACTTCAGGGTTCTTGTTCCTATCATTCATATGAACTAATGGGACAGTAGAAGTTGGTTGGTCTAAGGGAAGTTGACTAGGGTTGGGTTTGGGTCCAAAGGTACTAACCCTGCTAGGCTTAACTTGGTAGTTCATGAATTTTCTTTGATATTACTCAAATTCCCTGGCAGTGTCATAGGCTTCTTCCAGGCTATAAATCTTCCAATGGAGAAGTTCCTGCTGGATATCCCTATGTAGACCATGTTGAAACCTAGCTATGGTCTCAGACTTAGATTCAGTGGTGTTATATCTCTTGACAAACTTCTGAAAGTTCTTGATATACTCAGACACTGGCCTATCATCCTGTCTCAGTCGGTACCATTGGTCTAAAAGTCTTTTCTCATAGGATCTACCTAGGTACTTATCTCTCAACTTACTTCTCATGTCTCTCCAAGTACGTATTTCCTCTTCTTTGTGATAACATTCACGCTCAATAACATACCAATGCGACCTAGCATGTTGGGTGAACTTGGTTTTGGCCAACCTAACCTGTCCTAGTTCCGATATGTTAGTGCACTCAAAATACTGATCCATTCATTCTTCCTAATCTATATATGCTTCTGGTCTTCCATCAAAGGTGGGTGCATAAGATTCGGTGCTCCAATGGGTCCCTCCTCAGAGTCAACCAAGTATGGGTATGGGTTCCTAGGGCTAGTCTCAGGGGCAAGATCATGATCATAGGATCTTGGATCAAGGAAATTGGGCCTAGAGGAGTTGAATTTAGCATGGGCCTTGCGGGCTTCAAACCTATCTTCATACTTATCAAGCTTATTGTTCATCCTAGCTATCTGTTCAAGGATGAGCTTTAATTGATCTTCTCGTTCATTCTCCATGGGTTTACTCGATTGGGAATGATGGGGATGATAAGGGACTCCTAATCTAGTTGACATGAGCTAAGCACGCAAAATCGTCTATGATCTACTAGACCTAGAATCTTAACCAGTTGCCTAAGTCAGGGTGGCGAACTAGTCTGTAGTAACTCTGTTCTTGGCCAGGTAGGTGTAGGGGAGTGGAGGTCCCTGAACACCAATCTTAGATACCAATCTGGGATTGGCCAGGTAGGCGGACCAACTCATAAGCTCTGAATCACCAAGCCTAGACACCAAGAGAAACAGCATACACAGAATGGGCTGACACCAAGAATAAACACTTAGTCTTGACTCGACCAGTTGGTGTCCCTAAGCTCTCTAAAATAAATTAAGTGTCTATTTGATTTTAATTAGAGCTTGGATTCGATATGTCGGGTGGTGATTTTTTTTGGGCTAGGGACAGGTAATGAAATCCTGACCCTATGTCAAATTGCCGCCCTTAAAGTGATTTATGCAAATGATGGCAAACAAATGCTCTAATGAGATGGATCTAATTTATATTTTTTTTTTGGGTTTTTGATATATGATAACAGAGATTAGATGATGGAAATAAAATGATATGACCCTAAATGCAAGATTAAACCATATGACAAATGAAAACGTAGGAAAATGCAATTGCTGAAATTCTCAGAACAGAACTTCTTCTCAGGTAGTATTCCGGCTTCTAGAAATTCTACAAGCTGCAATAAAATCTGCGAAAATTATCAAAAATACTTTGAATTATATGTGATCTAAAAAATAAAAATCATGAGATTTGGATGTCCTTATAAATAGTACCACCTAAAAAAACATACCATGTATAGAAAGGAAAAACTGCAAAAATTAAAAGACAATGAGATCTAAAGATGCATTTTTAAAAAAAAAAAAAAAAATCTATTCTTCTTGTATTTCCCTTCAAAGGCCTATCACAATGACACCCCTACATGCCTTAGGAGATCCCCGTGGAATGGGAAGAGAGGGTCTTGAAACCCTACTTTTCTCCTAAGACCGGACGGCCTGGTGAAGCACCTAATCTAGGTACTTAAGAAGTGCTAAGTCCTGACCATGCTCTGATACTAGAAATGATGGGAAACTAAGAGATGCATGCTCTGATATAAGAAATGATGGGGGACTAACTAAATGCAAGATGAAATGAATGCAAGTGATTTATTATTTTTGTGATTTTTAGGTTTTAATGACTTTCTTAAGGATTCCCGAAAAACAAGACAAAAGCAGATCTAGGGATTCAATAAAGATAAGACTACAAGCACGTAGATTAGCCCCTAAACAAGGATAAAAAGAGAACCCCGGGATTGAGAAACCCCATAGGACTTAGCTCTCAGAACAATATCGACTTAGGAGTTTAGGGAGGCAAACCTCAAAGATCTGAAGCGCCCGATGCCGAGATCACTCACTCTGGCGGATGCAGCCTGGATGTTCGAGCCTTCCACCCCGTGGATGCACCGGCTTACTGTCCAAAGGTCTCGATGGCAAGAGCAACCGACTCCGTGCTCGTGTCACCTGGAGGACCTGCAAGAATTCAAGGAGAGTTAAGATTTGATCAAAGAGAAAGCAAATAGAAGAAGGGGTGAAAGTTAAAGTGGTGATGGTGTTCTTCTTGCTAGGCACCCGGTTGGTTGATCCCAATGGACCCTGACTCGAAGTTGGAGGATGGAGTTGCAGGAGAGACAGTAACTTGAGGCCTCACACCTCTCGACGCCCGAAGGCGAAGGCACTCCCTCACGGAGATCGACGTTCCTAGTGAACGAAGGCAATTAAAGAGAAAATTGGATCTCAAGAAACTTGTGGTTTTTCATTCAATAGGAATTTCCCTTACAAAGGAGGGGTAAGGTCCTTCTTATAGGCACCTTAGGATCCCATTTGAAATTCAAATGAAAATTACAAGTCCTCTTTCGAGAGGCACCAAAAAATTTTATAAAAAAATAGATTTCTCTCCTTTGGCCGACCTTCACTTGGATTTGATTGTGCATGGCTTGATAATGGGCTTGGAAGAAGGTGTTTGTCTCCCTTGGACTTGGAAAGTTGACCTTCAATTTTGGGAAGAAGGCATGATGTAAGGCTTGTGTCTCCCTCTTTCCTTGGTTGCTCACCTTTCTTTGGAGAGAAGCTTGAAATGAGGCTTGGATCAAGGCCTTTATCTTCAACCTTTCCTTGGTTGCCTTGATGGAGAGAGGGAAAGGAGGAAAGAATATTTGAAGTGCCTCCATTTGGCAAGATGAGGTGGTGCCACATGGGATGGTGAAGTGGCACCCTAGGGTTGAAATGTTGACCTTCAAGGCTTGGCCCAATAGCAGTTGAGCTGAACTCAAAGACCACTCCGGCTTGGACCCAGACTCGGATTGGACTCAATACAGGACTGGACTCAATACAGGACATAACTTGACCAAATTGGTCAATGTACAGGACTAAACAAAAATAATTGAGACTAAATTCATGACTAAAAATACAATGCTTAGGCTTGAAGCCTTATTACAGGACATGAAAAATTGGAACCCTAATTGGACATCCATAGAGGGTTGAGGAGCCTCTATCAGATTATGGTGCCCACACCAGGGGAGCTCGGTACCTCCCCGGATGGTGCCCCCAGTGCCACCTCTATTCCCACTTGTTTTTCCTCCTCGATGACAACGACCTCCAGGGGAGGAGGAGACATTACGGCGACTGCTGCAGTAGCGACCATAGCCCAGACTACCACCTCGGGCTCCGGGGCCAGGACCAGCTTTTGCCACCTCGATCGCTCTGGCACGGGCTCAGCCACCCTCTGGCCCAGCTCGGGCTTCACCTCGATCGCGCCCCTTCCTTGTCCAAGGATGGTCTGACCTCCCTCCTCCTCGGCTCAGTCGGCACGGTGGGAGCGGCCACCACCGTGCTCTCGTTGCGAGCCCTCTTCGAGGGGGACTCGTCAACCAACTCCAACGGAGGTCTCTTTCTAGTGATCGAGAGTAAGTCATCCACTGAGAACTTCATATCTGCATATAGAAGAAGGAATGTCAGTTCCAAGTCCAGAGAAATAGAGTAAGAAGCATAAAGAGAAAAGTTCAAGCTGAACTCACCCAACTCTCTCATTGGGTCGATCCTGGCCTCAAAAAGGTTCTGCTCTGACAACAGAACCTCGAGAGAAAGAATCTGGGTAGTGCGGAGCTGTTCATAGATATCTAGGTCAGCTGCTTTGACCGTGGAGTTTCAGTTAGGGGACCGATCTAGGTCGCTCCACACCTAATTGACCCCCTCAACGGTTGCAAAGAAAAATTTGCTCTTCCACCCTTTGATGGAAGAGGAGAGTTCAAATTTAATGCCCTTCAGGCAAGAAGAGATGGACCACCACCCCTCCTCTGAAGGATGGCGCTTCATGGTGAAAAATGCCCTGAACAGTGAAAAACAGGCTAGAATCCCGTGGAAATGGCAGAGTACTATGAAGCAAAAAATGGTCCTTATAGCATTCAGGAGGAGTTGACCAGGGACAAGACGATAATTGCTCAGGACCAAAAGGAATAAAGGGTGAAAGGGAAATCGAAGTCCCCCTACAAAAGTATCCTCATAGAAGACAATCGAGCCAGGGCTACTGAAGGTAACCCGGTCCCTTGGTCGGGGGATCAAAAGCCGAACGGAGTGCAGGATGCCATAGACATCCCGGATGGTCTCCAGTTCCTCAGCAAAGATTGTCGAAGCAATCCCACCGGGACTTGTTGCTGGGCAGGTTCGGGGATTGGTTCAATTGGAGGAGGAGGAGGAGGGCTAGACCGGGGCTCCCTAATAACTATCCCGCCAGGGGGACGCCTCCTACTAAACTCAAAATGTTCTTCTTCCCTCTCCTCATTGAAAGAAGAAGAAGGTGGCCTTGGCCTAGAAGGCCCTGCCTCGGCCTGGTTAGTAGAGGGATGGAAGTTGGGGCCGAAATGGGACATCTAAAGAGATGAAGAAGGTGGAAGCTCAAGAAGAGGAGGAAGACGGACTGCGTTTGAGAAGACCGTAAACTCAAAAGAAAAACTCTACTCTGCTGGGAGATGGAGGAAGAAAGAGATGAACCTGGTTCTCGAAGGAGTCTAAGATGGCCGGGGGAGAAAAGAAGACTTGGGTACGATGGCGGGCATGCAAGATTTGAAAGAGTAGATGTTTTGAAAAAAATCAACCTTTCATTTCAAAGTGACCCAACGCCAACCATACCGTTACAGCATCTTCACCGATAGATGTGCACCACGTGTCGACCTTCGACGAGTGGGACATCTCACTTCGACCATGGTCGCCCTGAATTTCATGCCAGCAATAACTACTCCTCGAACGTGGCCATGTGGCTCTTCCGCACTAGCTTGAAGAAACCACCTCGCGAAGCACCAACGATCGTGGTCATTATTGCACCGAATCATTGTCTTTCCATGTCAGCATCGTAATTACTTCCTTCATCCTGAGCACCGTGCATCAACGGGTCTCGGGAGTGGGGACAAATGATGTGGCAAGATCGCTGACGTGTAGCCCCAGTCAGATGCCACATCGAATAAAGCTGCCATGTGGAACGTTTTCGCCCGACCGTGCTCCCTTCGGGTCAAGACGCCGAGGTCGAAGCAAGCTCTGCCTGTCCTTCGCCCGGCCATGCTCCCTTCTGGTCGAGATGCCGAGACGGAAGTCGAGCTCCATCCTCCTTGCCCGGTCGCGCTCCCTTCGGGTCGAGATGCCGAGGCTAAAGTCGAGCTCCACCCTCCTTCGCCCCACCGTGCTCCCTTCGGGTCAAGACGCCGAGGTCGAAGTCGAGCTCCACCTCTCCAGATCGGCTCCACCTTAGACAAAGAGATCTGCTGCTGAAGGAGGTCGCCGCTCTCCCTGGATGATGGCCCGATGCCCGAGGACCATGAAAGGATGCCTGCCAGGCCATGATAGTGACCCAAGTAGCCACTTTCACTGGAGTGGAAGGAATCCTCCGATCGAGGCTCTGCATTCTCCACTAACCATCTGTACCATCCAAAATTGGAAGTCAACCAGTAGATCTGGAACCAGGAGGCGGTGGCCCGTCGATCAAGATCCTGCAAAGTTATCTAAAAGAAAGTGACCAGAAGGAATGTCAGCATGAACAGTAGCTTCCATGTCACCAAAATGGAAAGACAACCCATCCATGGCAGGAAACATCACCGCACGCGCCCATAAGCATGGGAAAGATCCCGAGGTAAGCGGCAAGCAACGCTCTAGCAAAAAGGGGTCTCCCAGGTTCAAATAAGGTAATGCACACATGCACACCCACATTCAACAAAGTTTCAAATGAGTGAGGTCCAACGAGCAAGAAGGGGGCAGCGCACAGGAAGACAATGCTCGAGGCTACCACGAAACCCCTAGGAGGGATCTGGGTGGACACAGCCACCCAGTTTGAGCTTTCCTCTGCTGTCACTCCCATAATCTGTGCTCGGCCCGCTCGTACTCTTTCATTTCACAACTTCTCCTCCTAGCATGGAGTCCATACTCGGGGCTTGACCAGGAGGATCTATTTCCCTAGATCATTACTGACTTGAGCATTGGAGTGCCCCCACCGGAATCCCTAGCCCGGGTCATTGACTCTATTTTGCAAGTTCAGGTGATCGAGCAGGATCCTGTAAGATAGCGGTGAGTTCCGACCTCGACCTCAGCTACGGGCCATGACGATCTTGGCAGCAACACTTATTTATAGAGCCTTAACAATTTCATGGCAAAATAGATGTATGAGCCTGCAAGCATCCTCTTGGCACGACTTCAACTGACCAGCTTCTACAAGCTCCTCTAGGCATGTATACCTGAAATAGATAAAATAATTAAGTGTAAATAGGTTGCAAATGCTACTAAATTAATAGTAATTAACCAAATTTTTATACAATTAAGACCCAAATATTTTTATATGAATCGCATTCATCAAATACCCCCTAACTTAAACCTTTGTCGTCCCAAGCAAAGCATAAATAAAAATCAACATCAATTCTAAATAAACAATCAACCCGGGTAACAAATAAAATCTTCTCCAACAACTTTTCCTTTAGGACTATCAATTCATAAGATGTTAAAACATCAACCATAAAACTGCAATTCCTTATCAAGGCACATTATAATGAAATCAGCTCAAGATAACTTTCTGTCAGCTTAATACATTAATCAATACTTATCACTTTCTCTTCAAGCTATTACCAATATAATAAAACTAAGACTACACCTTTCAATTAGGTTAGTTTTTTTTTTTTAATCTTGTTGGCGGTTCTCAACTGTATAATTGTTATAAACTTGCCTTTTATTGCAAAATTTTCAAAATTGGCTTTTATCACAAAACAACACATCAGTTGAGTGCTTTGCATACTCATGCATTGGGTTGCCTCCCAACCAGTGCTATATTTAGAGTCTATAGCTATGCTGTCCTCTCTTCATGGGTCTCTCATCATAATGATGTCTTTGAAAGATTCCAAGCTACCACTAACATATGATTTCAGTCTCTACCCATTTATCTTGAAAGTGACACCTTTTTGATCCTTCACCTCCACTGCTCCATAGGAAAAAACTTGTGTCATGTGTGTCATGTGTCGATACTTCACTGTCATGTGTCGATACTTGGTGTCATGTGTCGACACTTTGAGTCAACACCTTACTGAGATCTTCACAAAAATACCTGAACTTGTGCTGAACCATATTTTTATCTTACTCAAGTATCCATTCAAACAAACTTTGACTATCTAAGTCTTCTTTGAGCAGATCTTTCATCTAAACTTGGCTTCTCAATCAAACAAACTTTTTCAAATTGATGAGCATAATTTTCTATAAAAATACACTTCAAAGAAATCATTAGTACTCAACTTATACTTAACTGTTTTGCTTATTATCAAAATCAATAACAGATCAACAATCTCCACCTTTTTGATGATGACAAAACCTTTAAGTATAAATTGCATAAAAAGCTTTTAAAAGAATTTATCAAGGTGCAAAGAGCTAAATGCAATAAGTGTATCAAAGTAATTTGTAATATTGACATGATGTATCAGAGTAAGTGTGATATAATGATTAAGAGTATTAGAGCTTGTTATAATGATTAAGAGTATCAAAGCCTTGGGATATCTAAGACATAAACTCATGTATCGTGATACTTTACAAGAAAACATGTTTAGAAGAGACGAAAATTCAGCAATAGACAAGGCTCTCCCTGAATTGATGATTCATAAAAGAGTTTATAAATATCTTTTCAAACATTTAAAGAAGGGATTTAAGATGAAATTCAATTCAGAAAAGATTTTCAATATAAAGAAAGTATTGCTTCCCCTTACTTAAAGAATTTGTAAACAATTTTCAATTCAAGTTCAACTAAGTTTTCAGAATAATTTTCAATTTACACTATTTTATTACTCCCATGCATATTTATACTTTAGTCTTATTACTCCCCCTTTTTGTTATCATTAAAAAGGTAGGAATAAAAAAAGGCAAGTCATTTAAGATATAGCATTGAATTATAATAAAAATTCATTCATTCATTAATGAAGACAATGAGGTACTAAAGGAAAGTTAAAGCATTTCATTCATTTGAAGTCATAATCATGAAGTACAATATAATATTTCATTTAAATTCAGAATTTGTACAACAACAAAACATACAAAAGATGTATAAAAGTAAACTATCTAAAGATACAAAGATATCCTAATCCTCATCCTCATCATCATCAGAAGATTTGATCTCATCGATCCAGTATCAGTAAAAGAGCGAGCTCGAGGCCACATCGATCTGAGATCTTGAAGGCGAGTCCTGGTCAATCGTGTAAGAGTACGATGACCACATCCTCTACATCGAGCATACGTCCGACCTCTAGCTGGAGCAGAAGAGGTGGAGGCTATGTCCTTAGCAGGAACAGTGCAAATTGGGATGACAGTCTCTGTGACTGTCGGAAGTGGTGTACGATCAAAAGACAGACCAGAATCAAGATACTGAAAGCCGGTGTGTAAAAACCTAGCTCCCGAATAAGAGAGGATGTATAGTTGGTAGGTGTATCAAGAGTGGGTGTATCAAAAATAGGTATATCAGTTGATTAAATGATAGGTGTATCAATGATAGGTGTATCAGTTGAGGAATGAATTGGTGAATCTGCAATCGATGAGTCAATAATGGGTGCATTGACAATGGGTGAATCAAATAGGTGAATCAACAACAGGTGAAAGAATAGGTATTGGAACATGATCATCTGATCTGGATGGTGGAGTAGATAGGACAGGAGTCTGAGTAGGTGAACTGGAAGGGTCACAAATAAGACTCCTAGGCAAGTCTACTGTCACCTCTGCCACTGGCTCTGAAATTAAATCTAGGAAGTCGAATCCATCAGAGTCAGTCTCCTCATCATCACCATCATCATCACTGTCATTAACAACTGGTGCTGGAGTAGGTGGAGCTGTATCAGAAACTGGAGTACTCCTTATAGGTCTGGACAGTACGGTCAGGATAGCTGAGATGCCATCACTTAGTCCACTATGGCTCTCTCTGGTCTCAGCAATGAAATAATCAAGACGCTGTCTAATGATCAAAACATCTATCTCAATGCGCCTGACTCTATCCAATACTCTTTGTAGCTCTTGGAGTATCCGACTGAACTGGCTGAGGCTGAGATGAAGGCTCCAACTGAAAAGCGATCTCGGGCTATGCTGTTATCTAAGGCTGACTCTCTAGAAAAGGTGCCTCTATAGGTCCTGCCTCGCTGGAAAGGATGCACTTCTCCTCTGCAGCATCATCATCATCTCTGTCATCGGCCTGACCAGATACTCTGCATCTTCACTAGCCTTTGAACAGATGATAACCCATCCGATGTAATGACCAGATGTCATAAACATCAGTATGTAGGAGCATACGGAAGGGCTCATCCTTAAAACTAACACCATACTCTCTGAACAATAAAGTCAACCCCATCCCATAGGATAAGTAGAGTCGCTGACTCGTCGAAGCCTCCATCAACTGATAAACCATGAGCACCGAAAGGCAAACGGGTGTGTGCTATACCAATGAGACGATCATGAGCAACTCTCGCTTAGTGATGTAATCAAAATGTCCGGTCTTCGGCAGAAGGATTCGGGTGACAATATGGTGCAATAGCTCATCTCCGTTAGCTCATCTCCATAGATAAACGGGATGCAGGCATGGTGGCTCCCTCAAGCAACATGTCTGACTCAAATACACACTGGATACCACTCACTCTATCAATCAAATTGTCAACAACTAACCCAGTCATAGAAATATCTCATACTCTGCTCAATACCTCTGAAGTAACGAGGATATCCCTGCCTCTAACTTGAGCTAGCCAACCATCACTCCCATGAGCTAATGATTCATAGAACTCTCGTATGAGCCCTAGGTAGTATCTCTCACTCAGAGAATAGAAGGATATCAAACCAGCATCTCAAATCCACTGACTGATCCTGAAGTGCTGCTGGTCAACGAAACTGAAGTCCACACGGCATCCTCCGAAAACCGTCTTCGAACTCATCCAGTTAGAAGCTACAAATAGGGGTCGAGCAGGCGGATCTGGAGCTCTAGCTTCGTGTTTGGCCTTGGTTCTTCATTCTTCTTCCTGATGGATGGCCGAGGGTGACAAACTACTTGTTTCCGGGGTTTCATTGCACAGAATAGAGATTTGAACAAATTTGGAGAAGAAACCTAGGGTTTCTAGAGTTCAAATTGGAAATGGAAAGAGGAAAGTCATTCAATCCAAGCCAAAAAGCATCCCAAACAAAGAATCGAAGGGTTTTGAGCACGAATTAGAGGGAAAAAACTGTTGGGAGTGAGTTAGGGTATGTGTCGACTCGAGTGGGGAGGTGAAATGAAGGAAAAAACACTTCGAAAAGCCCTTATCCTCTGTCTGCTAATGTTCATGTGTCAACTCATGAATGTGTCGACACATTCAGGTATCGACACATCGACTTAAAACTAAAAATTAAGAGACAGAAAATCTAATCAAATACACTAGAAATTCAATGAAATTTGTGATAAATGAATACGAGTGTTGTCAAATTGATCTATTTAAGTCAATGATTGAAAGATTTTAATCAAAAGGATTAATGATCCTGAGCTCTCTTCTAATCATATAAAACCGATCTTCCAGAAGAGGCTTAGTCAAAATATCAACTAATTAAAATTTAGTATAAATAAATTCAAGCACAATATCATTATTTTCAACATGATCTCTAATAAAATAATATCTAATTTCAATATGATTACTCCTAGAATGTTGAACAAGATTTTTAATCAAGCAGATAGCACTGGTATTATCACACTTTATAGGTGTACTAGTCAACTTGATTCCAAAATCTTCAAGTTATTGCTTAATCTACAAGATTTGAGCACAACAACTTCCTGCTGCAATATACTTAGCCTCGGTTATGGATAATGCAACTGAAGTTTGTTTCTTGCTAAACCAAAAGATTAAGTTAACTCCAAGAAATTGGCAAGTACCACTAGTACTCTTTTTATCCAATTTACAACCAACAAAATCAGCATCAGAATATCCAATTAATTCAGCAGATGAATCCCTTGAATACCATAAGCTAATATCAATTGTACCAGATAGATATCTAATAATGCGCTTAACAGCTAATAGATGTGATTCTTTAGGTTCGACTGATATCTAGCACACATGCATACACTGAATATTATATCTGGTCTACTTGTAGTTAAGTATAATAAAGAGCCAATCATACCTCTGTATAATTTTTGATATACAGATTTGCCATACTCATCTTTATCAAGTCTACAAGAGGGGCTCATAGGTGTACCTATTGATTTAGTAGTCTCCATTCTAAACTTCTTTATAATCTCTCTTATATACCTAGCTTGGTTGATAAAGATTCTATCTTTAGTTTGCTTGATCTAGAGTCTGAGAAAGAAATTGAGTTCTCCCATCATGCTCATCTCGAACTCACCCTATATTAACTTAGCAAACTCTTGATAAATAATTTTATTAGTAGCACCAAAAATAATATCATCAACATATATTTGTACTACTAATAAATCATTATCTTTCTTCTTCAAAAACAAGGTTTTATCAACATGACCTCTAGAAAATTCATTTTCAATCAAAAATTTGATGAGTTTTTCTTACCAGACTCGAGGTGCTTGCTTTAATCTATAAAGTGCTTTGTATAATTTAAAAACATGATCAGGATGTGTGTGATTTTCAAATCCAGGTGGTTATTCAACAAAAACTTTTTCTGTTATAAAACTATTTAGAAAAGCACTCTTAACATCCATTTGAAATAGTTTGAAATTCATAAAACAAGCAAATGCTAATAGTAGTCTAATTGCTTCAAGTCAGCAACAGGAGCAAAAGTTTCATCAAAATCAATTTCTTCCTCCTGATTGTAGTCTTTAGCAACTAGCCTAGCTTTATTTCTAACAACAATTCTATTTTTGCCTAATTTATTCCTAAATACCCATTTTATGCCAATAATAGAAACATTAGATGGTCTTTCTACTGATGTCCAAACATTATTTCTATCAAACTGAATTGTTCATCTTGCATGGCATTTATCCAGTTAGGATCTCTTTCAGCATCTTCAAAACATTTAGGCTTAACTTGAGAAACAAAAGCTATATAGTCATATTCATTTCTAATTGAGGCTCGAGTTCTTATCCCTTTAGATGGATCACCTAGGATTAATTCCTTAGGATGTCCATGAGCATACCTCCACTCCTTAGATAGATCTTGGTGCTTTAGAGTGTCTTCACCTTTCTCACTTTTGTCTTAATCTTCTTCACTTGGCTGAGAGGGTTGATCATTCAGTGTCAATTTTTGAAGCTTATCAGCACCTGCACATGCATCAGAAGTATCCTCTTTTCTGGAGGATTTGTTAATAGATTCTTCAAAAACAACATATATAGACTCCTCTATAACTAAGGTTCTTTTGTTGAAAATTCTGTATGCCCTACTTGATGTGGAGTATCCTAAAAGATACCTTCATCAGACTTGGCATTAAATTTTTCAAGATTATCTTTGCCATTATTTAAGATAAAACATTTACAACCAAAAACTCGAAAATACTTTAAAGTTGGTTTTCTTTGATTCCAAAGTTCGTAAGTAGTTTTCTTCAAAATAGGATGGATTAAAACTCGATTCAAAATATAACATGCAGTATTAATAGCTTCAGCCCAAAAATATCTTGGTAAATCATTTTCACAAAGCATAGTGCATGCCATTTCTTCTAAAGTATAATTTTTTCTTTCTACTATCCTATTCTACTGAGATGTCCTAGGTGTAGAAAAATTATGTTTAATACCTTTTTCATTACAAAAGCTTTCAAAATCCTGATTTTTAAATTTAGTTTGATGATCACTACGAATGCATACAACTGAAATACCTTTTTCATTTGGAACTTTTCGATAAAACTTTATAAATGTAGAAAATGACTCATCTTTATGTGCTAGAAAGAAAATCCATGTAAATCTCGAAAAATCATCCACTATGACTAATCCATATATCTTACCTCCTAGACTTGATATTCCAGTTAGTCCAAGGAGATCCATATGAAGTAGTTCTAGTGGCCTACTAGTAGTTACAAAATTTTTAGGCTTGAAAGAAGTTTTAACTTGTTTTCCAAATTGACATGCTTGGCAAACTCTATCTTTTTCAAAATAAAGTTCAGGTAAATTTCTAACTAAGTTCTTTTTATAGAGTTTTGAAAGTAGATACATACTAGTATGCCCTAATCTTCTATGCCAAAGCCAACTAGTCTCATCTTTAGTAGAATTCATTGCAACAAGGCATTCTCCATCAGGCAAAGATAGATCATCTAAATCTACTAAGTAAATGTTATCATGCCTTTTTCTAATGAATTGTACTCCATTTATATCCGAACTAGCAATCATGCAATAAGATGATTTAAAAATAACTTGAAAATATTTATCACAAAATTGACTAATACTTAAAAGATTATGCTTTAAACCTTCAACTAAGAGTACATTATTAATACAACTAGAAGGAGTTATGTGAACCTTACCAATACCAATAATTTTTTCTTTACCATTATACCTGAAGGTCACACTCCCTCCATTCATTGCTTCAAGAGAAGTGAATTGCTTCACATCTCCTGTCATGCACCTTGAGCAACCACTATCAAGATACCAAAATCTTTTGTTCTCCTTGGTTGCAAGACACACCTGCAATAAAAATCAAGCTTTGTTTTTAGGTATCCAAGCCAACTTGGATCCTTTAGGGTTAGCACTTAAAATGGTTCCTTTTGGAACCCAAACTTTTTTAAAAGAATTAATTTTTCTCAAATTATATTGAAAAGATTTATGACATTGCATTTTACATGAAAAATATATTATGCTAGATGATGCAGGTACAAAAAAGTTTTTAAAGTACTTTTGTTATTTTTGGGGTCTATATCCTAATCTTGCTTCATTGAAAATGGCACTTTGGCTATTTAAAAATAGGTTTAGTCTTTCTGAACTATAGGTAAATTTTTCAATAAAGGGCTTCATTTTATCAAGTTCATTTTTGTACTTTACATTTTCTAATTATAATTTCTTATTTTTCTTTAAAAGATCATCATTTGAAATAATAGTTTTGGATCTTTTTAAAACTTCATTTTCTACTATCAAAGCATTGTTTTTCTTTTCTAAAATATCCAGTTTTGTTTTCAAATCACTAACCTCATTTAGTAAAGAATTATTTTCATAAGAAAAATTGTTTGCATACTTTTTCAACTTTTTATTTTCAGATAAAATCAATTTATAATCATGCATAAGTTCATCAAAAGCATTTCTTAACTCATCAAAAGTAAAATCTATTTCGGTATCAGATATTACCTCATCTTGCTCTTGATGTGCCATAAGACAAAGATTTGCAACTTCTGTCTGCACTTATTTAGAACTGGAGTCCTCACTATCACTCCAGGTGGCCATCATTGCTTTCTTTCTTAACTTCTTCCTTGATTTCTTTAGGAGAGGGCAGTTGAATTTGTAGTGACCCGGCTTTTTGCACTCGAAATATGTTGGTATTTCCTTCTCCTTTTATTTTTTCTCTTCTTTCTCTTTCTATTTTCCTTTTTCTTTATTTGATTGAAATTTCTTCTTGTAAGGAAACTTCCTCCTCTTCATGAATCTTCTAAATTTCCTAGCAATGAGAGCTTCTTCACCTTCATCTTCTTCTTCTTCTCTGAACTCATCAATTGAGAATTTTTCTTGTATATTTGATTTGAATGCAATCTTCTTTTTCTTTTTATCCATGTCCATTAACTTTTGCTTCAAATTCAGCTCATAAGTCATGAGCGATCCAACCAGCTATTCTAATGGTAGCTTGTCAACGTCCTTTGCTTTTTGGATGGTTGTCACCTTCAGATCCCACGATGTTAGAAGTGACCTAAGGATTTTATTCACAAGATCAGCATTAGACATTACTTTTCTTAGACTTCTCATTCTATTTACAATATTTGTAAATCTAGTATACATGTCAGTGATAGACTCATTAGGTTCCATTCGGAACATTTTATAAGTATGCACTAACATGTTCACCTTAGTATTTTTCACTTGAACGGTACCCTCATGGGTAACTTCAAGTGTGTTCCATATTTCTTTGGCTGAAGTGCAAGTAGATATCTTCTTGAATTCACTAGGATCTAATGCACAATAAAGGAGATTCATTGCCTTAGCATTGATCTCGGATTGTTTAATATCATTTTCATCCCAATCCTCTTCGAGCTTTGGGATGGAAATACTATTAACCACAACCAAAGGAATATGAGGACCTTTATCAACTACTCTCCATAAGTTATAATCAATAGAATGCATATAAATTCTCTTCCTAGTTTTCTAATATGTATAATTTGATCCATTAAAAAATGGAGGTCTATTTGAGGCTTGACCCTCAACTACACTAGTACCAATAGGGGCTGCCATAGATCTTTACTCAAGACGGTAAAGCCTATAAATCGAGAACATGGCTTTGATACCGCTTGTTGGCTAGTAAGCAACCCAAGAGGGGGGGTGACTTAGGTCTCTAAAAATAATTACTTGATGCAATGCAATAGTATGTAATCCAATCCAACAATTAATCAAGGTACTATGAATTTAAATATAATGCTCTTAAGTAAATATGCAGTGAAAATATAGAGCAATAAAAGTAAGAGCAATAAAATGAGACATTAATCACAAAAAAGTATAGTGGTTCGGTGCTATCCAATGCACCTACATCTACCCCCCAAGATCCTCTTGAAAAATTACTTTAATCTCAATCGATTATAGTCAATTAGTTTTTCGGGCTCACTAATCAAAATCCAACTTGTTTTCATAAGACTCACAAGTCAAAACCCATTACTGCTCCCAGAACTTCATGTGTCGATACTTCAGGCTATGAGTCGACACTTCAGGTCGATACTTGAACTTCTTAAGTCGACATCCAGTTCAAATATCTTCAATTTGGCTTTCTAAAAATCTCAGATGTGTCGACCTTTCTCAGGTGAGTCGACACTTTGAGTCGACACATCGTATCCATGTGTCGACACTTCTGCAGTCCTTCATCTTCAGCAAGTTCTATGACTTAAAAATCTTAGGTGATGAGCTGATCCATGTATCGATACTTTGAGTCGACACTTCAAATCCATGTGTTGACACTTCAGCCATGCCATCTGAAACCTTCTTTGCATACCAGCTTGAATCGGCACTTCACTGTCATGTGTCGACACTTGGTATCATGAGTCGATACTTTGAGTCGATACTTTGAGTCGATACCTTATTGAGATCTTCATAAAAATACTTGAACTTGTGCTGAACCATATTTTTATCTTACTCAAGTATCTATTCAAGCAAACTTTGATTGTCCAAGTCTTCTTTGAGCAGATCTTTCATCTAAACTTGGCTTCTTCAATCAAACAAACTTTTTCAAATTGATAAGCACCTTTTTCTATAAAAACACACTTCAAAGAAATCATTAGTACTCAACTTATACTTAACCATTTTGCTTATCATCAAAATCAATAACGGAGTCAACAAGAAGATTCATGAAAAGGTAGAAAATATGAGATAGATTCAGGATTAGTGTGATTGAAAAAGGGTTCGGGGTTAATCAGGTAGACTAAGAGACAAGAAGGTGTTTCAGGGATGAGTCCTATACTAATGAGATTTACCTTATGGGTTTAAGGCATATCTAAAGGGTTTACATAATGGAAGAAAGGATTGTTGATTTCAGGGAAGAGATCAATTAGAGTCAATGGAATGATTTCATCTTGAGGTTACTGATCCAAAGAGGTCAAGTCCTTAATAAACTCATCTTGCTCATAAATCAAAGGACTGGGCTCTCTAATTGGGCTTTCTTCTAGTGGCTCCTCAGGTAGGATTCTAATAGTAGGATTGGGTTCCTCATGGTCTTCTTCCTTTAAGAGTTTTCCACTACATGGTCAGCTAACTTTATGTTGGTTACTGTTTGGGTATGGCTAGGGTTAGCTAAATCTAGGTCTGCTCCTACTTGGGTATGGTCATGTTCAACTAATGTTGGGTGGTCTTCTACCTGGTCATCAATGATTCAATCCTATGGGTCATTTGGTTATTCGATTGGATCAGTTGGTCAAACATTTTATTCCTTTGGTCAAACTTGTGTTCCAACTGGTCAAACTATTCCATCATGGTCTTAAAGAGGGTTTATAGATTGGACTCCATGGTTGAACTGGGTTGGTTACATTGGACTTCTAGTTCAACTAATTCTGGGTTGGTTTCCATCTAGGTTTGGTCATAGTCAACTAATCTTGGGTCTTCTATAGGGTACTCTTATAGATCTTCAATAGACTGATTATCTTCATACTCCTCTACCAGACTTGGGTCAGCCTCATATATCTCTTCTTCTAGATCATCTTGGTGAACCAATGGGGTGGCAAGAGGGGTTTGGCTACTGAAAAATTGACTAGAGTCTGGGGTAACAGGGATGGGTAAACTAAGGGTTATGAGTTCATAGGTTATGGGTTTAAAGGTTATGGGTTCAAATCTAGGGGTATCAATCCTATAGGGTTCAGGATGACAGAGGGATAGTGGGTTACTACTGGGTTCATATCTAGGGACTATGGGTTCCTGGGATCTATGGGTCTGGTATGGGGTTCCTACTTGGTTTAATCTAGTGGTTAATTGGTCGATCCTAGTGGTTGTTTGGTTGTTTGTTTAGGTTATCTGGTCAAATTGTTGGTCTACTTGGTCGAATCTATGGTTTATTTGGTTCATCTGGGTCTGTGATTGATCAAACCTAGTGTTTATCTTGGCAAACTAATTTTGGGTTTGGGTGTTGGCTTGGTTTAGTTGGGCAAACTGGTTTATGATGGCCTCAAAATTAGAATCCATGGCTAACTTGGTTTGGGGTGTGGACTTCTGGTATTGGGTTCCTAATCTAATGGTCATACACTCAATCTAGCAATCAGAATGGAATGATGCAGCCAAGCATGCAAACAAAACTAGGCTAGTACAATCTAGGGTATTTTAGACCTAGAGCCAAAAATGGATGGGTCAGCTCAACTTATACTTAACCCAGCAGCTAATCCTTCCACTGGCCAGGTAAGGGGTGGGGTGGTGGGAGGCTCCCCCTGCTTGTCACAGGGTCCTAATTATAAACCACCAGTCCACTTAGGTTATTTGACTCTGGACCCCCAGCCTTAGACACCATCTTTCAGTAATAGCTAAAGGATTAAATGCACTAGTTGGCCCACCCAGCTCAGACCCGACCTGTGGGTGTCACCTAGCTCTCTAGGGCAAATTAGGTCTAATCAATTTTAATTAGGCTTAGGTTAGTATGCTGATGGTTGTTTTAGATCCAGGATAGGAGATGAAATCCTGCCCTGATGTTATATTGATTATCCTTAAGATTAGATTAGAGAGATGATAGCATTCAATGGTCTTAATGCAATCTAAAACAATCAGAAAAATAAAAATATTTTATGTATATTTTATGGAATGACAAATTAGGTTTAGGTTGATTAGGTTAGCAATCAAATTGGGCTTGAGATTGGGGTGTGTGTGGAAGTTGGTTAGGTTTGGTTGAGTTAAGTATGCAGAATTAGCAGAATTCTGAAAATTAGGGTTCTAAATGATATAGGTTTTGATATAGATATAGATGTAGAAAAAATTCAGAAAAATTTTAGGATAGATGATAGATGGTAATGATGATACCTACCAAATTTGGTACAAAAAATAAATCAATTGATGATACAAATCCTAGGATTTTAAGACTATTATAGAAATCTCAAGATTTTGTTAAGGTTTCTAATATTCTAAATTTTAATGATTTAAATTTTTTATAAAATTAATTAAAAATTATAATAAATCAGAGGACATGACAGAGAATAATGCATGTAAATTTCATAGAAAAATAAAATTCCTAGGTGGTTGAAATCAGATGAAGAACAGATACCTAATGTAGTGGATAGGATGCAGAAAACTCATAAATTAGGGTTTTATGACTCTGATGTAGATGAATGCTATCCTAAACCCGTTCTGATACCAAACTAATGCAGGATGACTCTAAGATTGCTAATCATGAAGGAAAAGTGGTAAACTAATTTTTTTTATGATTTTTATAATTTTATTTGCAGGCTAGATTCTCAAAATAAAATAAGGACTAGCATAAGGAGTAGCAATGCAAAGAATCATCGTATCGCAGGCAAACTCATGCAAAATAATAAATTCCAGGACCTAAGAATTGAGAAACTCTTGGATTAGGATAGCTTATCTTCATCAAATCAGAAATTAAAAGAAGGGAAAGATGTTACCAATCAATGATTTGAAGAATTTGCAATCGAAGGGGTCACACAGCTCTCAGATTGATGCCTGGAAGACGAAGCTCGGTTCCCTTGATTAGATGGTTGATTTGGGCGGTCCTGGAGGCAAGGAAAGCCTCCTCTAGGGAGGTGAAACACCTTGGGGATCCTGTAAAATGTCAAGGGTCAATCAAAATAGCAAGTAAGAAAAAGAAAGGAAACTAGGTTTAGAAGGAATCGGGTTAGGGTTTGAAACTGGGCGGCTTGAAGCTTGATGAAGATCTCCCTGCTTGGCAGCCTAGGGCACTCCTTCTTGGATGTGTGAAGGCTTGGATGGTAGTGAGTTAGGGCGTGGAAGGATGCTAGGATAGCAAAGAATTTGGCCAAGCAGAATAACAAAGTAGCAAAGTAACCAAAGAACAAAAGCAAAATAACACAAGCTCGCAAGCTCAAATAAATTTACCAGGATTTTGATATCATCAATAAAAATTGATTACAAGAGGGGGAGGGGTGGGGTTTATATAGAGCTCCCATGCCCTCTAACTAGGGTTACATACTTGAGTTTGAATAACTAAACCCAAATAATTTAAGAATAGGAATCCTTGTTAGGTTAGGAATTTGACCAAGTCTTCTCCTTTTCCCTTCATGCTTTGACTTAGTCTTCTCTCCAACCCTTGGACTTGGTCAACCAAGTGAGGACGCCTATCTTGGATGTGTTGGGCTTCATGGGGGCAGCAAGGGGTGTCCAAGAGGTGAAGGGTGCATGGGCTTGGGCCTCCTGGAAGCTGGGATGGCCTGGTAGCCTGGTAGCAGGAATATTCCTTGGAATCAAAAGGAATCTTGGTTCTTATGAACTTGGGCTTGATTCCTGGGCTTGATTTCCTTGGGCTATGATGTAGGTGGATCTCTAGAATCATGGATGCCCTGATTTGGAAATATGCTCTGGCATCTGGACTGGAATCTGGAGGATATCTTGAAGGAATCAGGTTTTCTAGAAGCATCTTGGATCCTGGGTTGTTATACAAAATCCAATAGGCTGATGTACTGGCCTCTGACTCCTGGATGTGGCCTGGTGGAACTCTAAAATAGGGTAACCTCCTCTCTTGTACAAAAATTGGACTCATACTAGACTTATAATTGATGTACAGGACTCAAAATATTGACTAGGTTGAGGGTTGAGACAAATCAACTAACCTCAACTTATTACAGGACTCAATCTTAATTGATTACAAAATTTTCAAAACTTTGACATATGACTAATTAAACCATCTGGGATCCAGTGATCCGTGTCTGATCCTAGTGTCCCCACTAGCTTAGTATCCTATTTAGTAAAAAGAAACTTCAAAGCACTATGATCAGTGTAAATAATCACTTTTGACAAAATCAGGTAAGATCTAAATTTATCAAAAGCAAACACTACAACCAATAGTTCCTTTTCAGTTGTGGTATAATTCCTCTGAGTTGCAGTCAAGGTCCTACTGGCATAATATATTGGCTGAAATATCTTTTCTCTCCTCTGTCCCAACACAGCCCCTACAGCTTCATCACTAGCATCACACATTAATTCAAAAGGCTGTCCCCATTCGAGAGCAACCACTATGGGAGCATGGACCAGCTTATGTTTCAGATAATTAAAAGCAGATAAGCAGCCATCAGTAAACATAAAAGGAGTATCTTTCATCAGCAAATTAGATAATGGACATGCAATTTTTGAAAAATCTTTGATGAATCTTCTGTAAAAGCCAGCATGTCCTAAAAAACTCCTAACTGCTCTCACTGATGTCAAGGGAGGTAAATTTTCAATTAGTTCCACCTTAGCTCTATCTACTTCTATCCCCTTAGAGGATATCCTATGGCCTAAAACAATACCTTCTTGTACCTGAAATGGCACTTTTTCTAGTTCAGCACTAAATTGGTTTCCTTACACCTCTACAGTACTAAATTCAAGTTATGCAAGCATTCATCAAATGACACACCAAACACAGAAAAATCATCCATAAATATTTCTATGAAGTGCTCAATCATATCATGAAAGATGGCCATCATGCAACGTTGAAATGTTGTTGGTGCATTACATAGCTCGAAAGGCATCCTATGGTAGACGAAGGTACCATAAGGACAAGTGAAGGTAGTTTTCTCTTGATCCTCAGGTGCTACAGGGATCTGGTTATATCTTGAATATCTATCTAAGAAGCAGTAATACGCATGCCCTGCTAGTCTTTCTATCATTTGGTCATAAAAGGTAAAGGAAAATGATTTTTCCTTGTAACATTGTTCAGCTTCCTATAATCAATGTAGACTCTCCATCTAGTTACTTTCCTAACAGGGATTAATTCATGTTTTTCATTTTCAAGCACTGTAAAACCCTCTTTTTTAGGAACTACTTATACTGGACTAACCCAATTACTATCTAAGATGGGGTAGATAATACATGCATCAAGCAATTTGATCGCCTTTACTTTAACTAACTCTTTCATGGCTGGGTTGAGTCTTCTTTGAGGCTGCACTGATGGTTTGAATTGCTCCTCCATGAGTATCTTGTGTGTGCATATTGTTAGGCTGATTCCATGGATATCTGCTATTGTCCAACCAATGGCCCTTTTGTGAGCTCTCAGCACCCTCAACAACTTCTCCTCCATCACATCTATGAAAAGAGAAGAAACAATAACAAGTAACTGAGATGGAGGTAATAAAAATGCATATTTTAAATATGAGGGAAGATGTTTCAATTCTAATTCTGGTGGTTGGTTAATAGATGGTATGAGGTGATTGATAGCTCTTCTCTCCAACTCTTCAAATAGTCTCCTCTGTGTAAATATGTCTGCTATCCATCACTGCTGCATATTGGCTTTCTTCTTTGCTTCCTCCTTCGTTGCTGTGGATTGAAATTAAGGTGTGTTGCAATTCATCTTCAGTCATCATCTCTCCAATCTTCTCTTGCACAAGGCAATCAATGCAGTCAATTTGAAAACATGATGCTAATCTTGTAGCTTTTTCATAGCCTTAAAAATATTGAATGTTACTTGTTCATTATGAATTCTTAATATCAATTTGCTTTCATGCACATCTATCAATGCTTTACTTGTGTTAAGAAATGATCATCCTAGAATGATAGGTATAACATGATCTTCTTCAATATCTAAGACTATAAAGTCAACTGGCAAAATAAAATTATCTACTTTGACCAAAACATCTTCTACTATTCCTTTGGGATAGGTTATAGATATATCTGCCAACTACAATGATACCATGGTTGGCTTAGGCTCACCAAGTCCTAGTTTCTTAAATATTGTGAGTGGCTTTAAATTGATGCTAGCTCCTAAATCGATTAATGCATTAAAAGTGCAACTACCAATTTAACAAGGTATATTAAAACTCCTTGGATCCTTAAACTTCTGTGGTAGTTTATTCAATAGGATGGCTGAGCATTCTTCATTGAGTGCCACCATCTCACAATCTTCCAGCTTCCTTTTGTTTGATAGAATTTCCTTGAAAAACTTGGCATAGTTGGGCATTTGAGAAATAACATCAACAAATGGAAGATTAATATGCAATTGTTTTAAAATTTCTAAAAATTTAGAAAATTGCTTATCCGGTTTCTGCTGATGTTGTCTCTGAGGGAAATGCAATTTTGGTTTATATGGAGCAACTATAGGAGCTTTTGCTAGTGTCTCATCCTTTCTGTTCTTGTCCCTCTCTTCATCAACAATTTTCTCTACATCAGGCTCTTTCTGTTGCAATTTTGGCTCCTCCATCTCTCTTCCACTTCGTAGGCTAAGAGCTTGCACATGCTCCCTGGGATTCTTTTTTGTATTGCTTGGCAAAGTTCCAGGTCCTCTATTAGCCAACATGTCAGCTATCTGCCCAACTTGTGTCTCCAAACTTTTCAATGTTGCCTCATTTACTTGAAATCTAGCCTCATTTTGTTGCATGTATTTCCACATCATATCTTCCAAGCAAGGCCTCTTCTCTTCTTGAGTCAGTTGTGACGGTGGTGTTGGTGGGCGTTGTTGAAAATCACGTGGTTGATATGGTCTCTAAGGTGCTAGTGTATTCTAAATGTTCTGGTTTCTCCAAGATAGGTTGGGATGATTACGAAGTCCTAGATTGTAAGTATTGCCCATCTGGTTGGTTCTGAAATTACCAGACACATAGTTATCATTTTCAGGTATTGAATTTGAAAAGTTATGTTGTGAGCAGTCATTGTAGATGTGAGGTCCTCTGCATAGCTCACACTCCATCACTGTAGTTGATGCCTGTAGTTGAGATACTGCCAGAGCTTCAATCTTTTTGTTCATTGCATCTAGCTGAGCTGAAAGTGTCACCACAGCATCCACTCTAAACACACCACTGGGTCTCCTGTGATTCTGTCTTTCTGAATTCCAATTCACATTGCTATTGCCATATCTTCCAATAGGCTATAATCTTCATGGCTGTACTTCCTTGAAAATGAACCACCTGCAGCTGCATCTAAAACTGCTCTCGTAGAAGGAAGTAAGCCATGATAAAATGCATGTACTTGTTCCCATATTTCAAGACCATGGTGGGGACACTTTCTACATAATTCCTTAAACCTTTCTCATGCATCACTAAAGCTCTCAGTCTCATACTGTGTAAATGTGGAGATGTCTAATCTAAGCTTTGCTGTTTTGGAGGGGGAAATATTTGTTTAAGAACTTATCAGCTAAGTCATCCCAAGTAGTTATGGATTCAGTTGGAAAAGAGTTTAACCAACTTTTTGCTTTGTCTCTCAATGAAAATGGGAACAGCCTAAGTCTATTGGCATTTTCAGAAACCTTATTATGTTTAAAAGTGTCACATAGCTCAAGAAATTGACTTAAATGCTTATGAAGGTCATCAGAAGGCAAACCTGAAAATTGAAGTGAGTTATGGATCATCTAGATAAAGATGGGCTTTATCTCAAAATTGTTCGCCTGAATTGGTGGCCTCTTAATGCTTGATTGTGCTCCCGTGACTCTAGGCCTGATGTACTCAAACAAAGGTCTGTCTCCATGTGGGTTTTTCACCTCCTTATTGGGTATGTATGGGAGATTCTGTGGGTTATGTTCACCAACACCTTCCATGTTTATGCTGTTGATATTTACCAAATCTGTCCTTAACCCTTCCGGTTATTGTCTGAGTTCACGTCGTCTTTCCCAGAGCGTTCTTTCTATTTCAGGATCAAAATCTTCCAAAGTGTCTGCAGTTCTCTGGGACATACAAAGTTAATAACACAATAATAAAAAAAAATCCAAATCAATTAGCAAATATGAATTTGAATGTTGTCTATTGCTGATCCTCGGCAACGGTGCCAAAAACTTGACACGTGTTCGGCAAGCGTACCAGTCGTGCAAGTAATACAGGGTAGTAATCCAATGTCGTCATCTAGGATCAGAGATAATCATCCAAATTATAATACCTACCTATACTATTTGGACAATTGATTTTGAGTGAAATTACTAAAAAATTATAAAAAAATTATAAATTGAAAATTAAACACACTATCAAACCAAGGTAACTGCAAACTTTTATAATAAGACAAACTCTAAAATCGCTAAGGCGTCGGGAATTTAACCAAATCGATGCGATAATTTTTTCTGAATATGCTAATTTGATTTGCTGGTTTTACAAGCCAGCAGGTTTTCTTAATTGATTAATGCACTTTTGTTCAAATTGTATTAATCATATCCAAAATTATTAACCACGGTGGTAAGACACGATTTAAATAATTCAGATGCATTAAATTTTTATAATCCTAATCACTACATAGATCAGTCCTAGTAATTCAAGTAAGATTTAAATCTATGAAGTTTTGTTACTTTTCAACCTAGAAATTTAATAGATCAATTAAATTCTAGATAAATTTCATTGAAGAATTCATCAAATCTCCAAAGCATTACGATCCAAAAGAAATTTCAAGTAAAAGAAAGAAATCAGATTAACCATTGAAATCCACAATGACCACATTAGTTAAATCCCTAAGCCTTAGCTAAAAAAATTAATTGCACATATTCAAATTGAAAACAATATATAGACAGGGAGAATATAAATCAAATAAACTCATGGCTAATTAGTTTCTCCTCTGTCCTTCATTGATTTTTTGCATTGATGTTCATACAGCTTCTTCAATTTTTTCCTTTTCGTTCCTTGGTTGTCTTCCTCTGTTCTGATGCTTCCCTCCTTCCTTTCTTTATTTTCCCGCTGCTTCTCTTCTTCCATTTTTCGTTTGTTTCTTTCTTCCTTTATTTTCACTACTTCCCTTCTTCTGTTCCGCTATTTGTTTTGATACTCTGCTCTGTTTTCGTTGCTTCCCTTCTTCCGTTATGTTGTTTGTTTCAATATTCTCCTCTATTTTCGCTGCTTCCCTTCTTCCGTTCCGCTGTTTGTTTCGATACTCTCCTGTCATGCCTACCTTTGGGTTGAACTGGCTCCAAAATTAATAATGGTGGGTGGACTTGGCTGGACCAGTAATTTTCCCTCCAATTAAGAGCACTCTTACGTATAGAACCTTGATAATTTTGTGGCAAAATAGATGTACGAGCTTGCAAGCATCCTCTTGGCACGACTTCAACTGACCAGCTTCTGCAAGCTCCTCTTGGCATGCATACCTGAAATAGATAAAATAATTAAGCATAAATAGGCTGCAAATGCTACTAAATTAATAACAATTAACCAAATTTTTATACAATTAAGCTCCAAATATTTTATATGAATTGCGTTCATCACTTCTCCCCTTGTTGCTTCTTCCAAAGAGGACAGTTCCTCTTTAAGTGCTCGACCTCATTGCACATATAGTATCTGAATTCTCTCTTATCTTTCCGGGACTTGGATCGCCCCCTGTGCTTGCTACCTTCCTTCTCTCTCCCGGTCATATCTCCTACTATGAGGCCCTCCTCAGGTACTCCCTCCATCATCATCTTCTCCCTTTGCTCATTGGACTTTAGCATTGATACTATGTCCTCATACATCAGTGTCTCCTTCTCATATAGCAAAGTAGTGACAAGCAGATCATACGAACTCGACAACGAGCATAGCAAGAGTAGGAGTTGTCTTCCTCCTCCATCTTCACTCCAAGGATAGCAAATCATTGCAAACTTGGTCATACCTCTGAACATGAAGAACAATATCTCCACCTTCCTATATACGAAGGCTATACAATTGCTTTTTCAATATCAGCTTATTGCACATATTTTTTCCCATATATATGGCGTGCAATTTAGACTATAGACCCTTCAGTGTCTTCTCCTCCAGGATGTTGTACAACGCCGTATCAGCTAAACACCCTCTGATAGCTACACATGCTCTCTTTTGCAAAGACACCCATTCCCAATTTGTTATCCCCTCTGGCTTTTTCTCTAAGCCACATCTAGAAAATTCTGCACCAACAAATCCTCCACCCGAACCTTCCACATAGAAAAGCTTCCATTTCTATTAAATTTCTCAAACTTCACCTTGCTGCCGCTATTCATGGTTGATCAGGCTACGAAGAACAACTAAAAGATTATATTTTTGGAAATACCTCGAAGGAATCCCAGGGTAGAAATCCACCACGCATGGATAGCATGCGGATGGGTGCAGTAGAAGCCGATTTCAAGGCCGGCATCCTCTTCCTTCTTTGGGACGAACCAGGGTGCAGCACATCCTACCTTGGATCCTCCTTTCCCCACGCTCAAACCTTGCTTTGATATCACTTGTAGAGATTTGGATTAGCGCCTAAACCATGGAAGCAAGAGGGAGAGCGAGACGTGAATTAGCCTTCTTTGATTGCAAGAAATCAACAAACAAGAAAGCTAACCGTTGCAACCTTTTCTTGTATTCCAATTAGCAAAGAGAGATAGGAGAAGAGATGGAAAAGAGATTAGATCAAGAATAATAGGAGAAAAGAGAGTTTTTTATTTCTTGGAGAAAACCCTTGTTGCTCTTACAAAACAGCGCCTCCTCCCAAGAAGCAAGAAGCCCAACGCACGCACACAAAATCGTCGGCCCCCCTCTTTCTTTTATATGGGGTGGGCGGTTTTAGTGTTCTTGGGCGGTTAGGATCCTTGGATGGTTGGGCTTCTTGGGCCAACCAACCAACTAACTAATCATCTAACCAACTACTCCTCTTTACATCAAAGAGGGCAGCCTGCTATACCTAGATCCAAACCCATAATCCAAATAGGTTATAATACAATCTCTCAAAAAACTCTCCCAACAAGTCAATGAGAAAACATTCAAATCCGAGCTCATGTACATCTATGTCTCACATATTCTTTCAACCTTGGGTCAAGCCCCCTGACCCAACATGACTCAGGGACTTGAAAATCTATAAACTCAAGCTTCCAAACCTGTATAGCTTTTCTGGACTTTGGGTGCATCACACATAAGCCTACATCTCTAGCATTTGGTAGACTCCAAGGAGGAGGAAAAGTCCTCCTATGTGTTAAAGAGGGGCTTTGCACCGATTGAAAAGAGGAAGCAAGCCTTAAGGCCTTGCTCCTACCATTGGCTGGGCCAAGTCCCAAGTTGGAACTGGGCCATCATACTTGTCGAGAGATGTGAGATACCTTTGAAAAGCTAATCTAGCTCAGTTGCTTCATGGTTCCATACGCTCATTAACAATCTAATGAATGAAAGAGGAAGGCACCAGACTACCGGTCTCAATAATATGGACTTGAAAGATGGCCTCGTTTATAGATTCCTATCCAGAAATCTTCGACTGGCTGTTAGGAGGTCCCACGCCCAACCACATGACAAGGACTTCGCTGATGAGAGACACCGCATTGACGAGATTTAAGGTGTAGAGCACATGATATATTGTTTCCATGACTAAAAGTCTTGTGAGCACATTACAGCAACAAGAGCTGTAAAATTCTAGTCTTTTTCAACATTGGACAACAGGGCAGTTAACCCTTGAATCTATGGCACAAATGGCAGCCTAAGCCCAAATTTCGGCAAGACAAACTAGAAGCCTCAAAGGCAAGTCAACGTCCATCCATAATTGCTCAAACTCGAGCTGTAGAAGGAATAAGCGAAGCTGCTTATTTATTTATTTATGGGGTGTGCTAGAAGGACAGGCTGTGAGTGAGCCATCGTCCCAAAGCTCCCAACATTAGATTTGGGTTTTCCTCGATGACAGTGAACAGCTGCCACCCTGAGCCACCTCCCAAGGAGAGCTAAAAAGCAGAAGGAAGGTGCCTTTTCCTCAATTTCTATCATTCCTCCACTCCCTCCACACTCTGTTGAGCATCTTTCACCTTGGGAGCGGGCAGCCCTCCTTTCCCTTTCCCAGTCCCAAGCACTGGCCCCCATTAAGCTCTTTACCAAATCCACTGGATTCATCTCTTTCCCTTAAAATTCCTTCCGTTCTCCTCTCTTCTCCTCAAAGTTGAAATTTTTATCCATTTTTTGATTCCCACTTCCATCAAATTTGAACTATCTTTTTCTGATATCTCTTCTTGGACTCAGGCTGTTTTGTGTCATTCATCTAAGTCTTTTCCATTCCTGGATATTCCACAATTAGAAATGCTGAGTATTAGACTGTTTTTTTCTTGGAGCTGGATATTCTGCTAAGTGCCGAAGCTTTTTGAACGTTTTCTAATTATTGAAGCTGTTGAATTCTGAGTTTTTTTTTTTTTTTTTTCAAATTTTTGGATCTTTTTAGTTTTCCCTGACTGGGTTTTGGTTTCCATGGGTCTCTGCCATGGAAAACCAATCCAAAACCCTAAATCCAAGAAGAAATCCTGGCAGTTCCCAAAATAGAGGAGCCCCTGCCGCCGAATCCAGGCACCCTGAAGCAGCCTAAGTTCTCCTTCTACGTCCCCAGCCCTCTGCCCAGCTCTTACAAGAGCTCGCCGGCCGATTCGAGCATCAACTCGACCCCTCTGCGGATCTTCAGGCGACCGTTCCCTCCTCCATCACCGGCGAAGCACATTAAGGCTTTGCTCGCCCGACGACATGGATCGGTGAAACCGAATGAGGCCTCGATCCCGGAGGGCAGCGAGGTTGAATTGGGACTGGATAAGAGCTTCGGGTTCTCGAAGCAGTTCTTCACAAAGTATGAGCTTGGAGAAGAGGTTGGCCGCGGGCATTTTGGGTATACTTGCTCCGCAAAGGTGAAGAAGGGAGAACTGAAGGGCGAGGAGGTGGCTATCAAGGTTATTCCAAAAGCTAAGGTTAGTATTCTGTGATACTTGATTTATGATCATATTTCTATAACCACAATGAAGGTGAAATCTGTGCTTTGGAGTGTGTCTATCTGTGGAATTATTTTTGCCATTTTTGTTCTCATTCAGAATTCTTGTTGAATTGCATATGACTTCTTCTGGGAATGTTAGATTGTAGAAGTAGATTGTGACGATTGACATCATCCGCATCCTTCATTTCTTTCTTCATTTCGTTAAATATGAAAAGATTGGCGGACAGCTGCCAGTTTGTATAATTACAAATAGAAATAGTCTTTTCTTCTTTATTTCTTCATAATTCATTTTGATGACAGGTTTTGTCTAGATTGGCAACTGATAAAGTTTATTCAAATATTTTGTAATAGGTTTCTTGAATGCATTTCTAAGTTATCTTCTTTCTTGTCTTATTATTGCTTTTTCCCTCCTTTATATGTCGCTGTAGTCAGAAATATAATGTTTTTTGGGCTGGGTTTTTTGTTGTAAATGGAACTTTAGTAAGTTCTTTGATAATACCTGTTTCTCTGACAGTCATATGTGGTTGAGTTATTTGGGCATATTCCCTGCAATTAGTGGATAATACAAATTGATGATCTGGATTTTATATTTTTTCTTGAGTTAATGGCCTTATATGGTTTCTTTGAGGATTCATTTACTAGTTCCTGTATAGGTGGAACAGTATATAACGGGCCAGAAGTTATAATTAAAAGCTGGCACCTGCAAATGATGTTTGTTGTTTAGCAGTGGCATTATGCCCCACATGTACTATCTATCCTACATCAGCTCTCCCACTGTGCTTCAGAGGATTTCACGATATGGTCACTTGATAAAAAGGTGTTGAGAAAAAGAAGGAAATATGAAGATAGAAAATTTTTTACAAAAGTTTTTTTTGCTGTTGTTATAATTCAATGGCTACTATCTGTACATTTATATAGAAAAGCTCCATCTTTATTGCCGCCAAGATTGTCGTGGCCTGTAGCTCCGACGTGTCGCAGATGCGTCGGGTTTCCGTGGGATGCTCGTCCCTTCCTTTCCTCGCTGGTTCCTTGGTTCGGCCGTCCTGCAAAAAAGAGGAGATTCAGACTGAGAATTCCGACCGGAACACTCCGATTATCAAGTCAGATGGGACGATCAAGGAGAACAGAACCTCTGTGGCGGAGAGTTTGGGGGCTCTCCGCGTAGAGGGTGAAAGGTAGAATTGAAGTGAAAAGAGCAAGCAGAGATGGAGCAGAGAGCTTGGAAGGGTCTGCCGGAGGTTCCTTGCTCGCTCGCTCTCCCTCTCTTTCTTGCTTGTTTGTTTCTTCTTACCTCCTGCTTTTCCTCTCTCCGACCTTATGTATGTGGGATGGTCCAGAATAGATCTGGGGCTTTGTCTAGGTGTCCCTTTCTGTGTGCCTCTCTGGGGAGGGGCTTACCGTGGCCTGCGACCTCCTTCTTGTTGGACCGGTCCTTAGGAGGAGATCCTTCCATTGGGGATGTACGCCGGCGTGGTTCAGGTCCTGTCCCTCTGATGGTACGGTTCCTCGTGGGAGGGACGGGCGTCGTGCTGCTGAGCCTCCTGCCACAGTGAGGCATTTCATTCCTAGAGGGACTGCTGGAGCGTCACAGGGCCCTGGGGCCTTAATCGAGTGCTTCTTTCAGGGGAGGTCCAGGTATCGTGTCGCGGGATTTGAAGCCCCCCGGTTGCACGGTGTCGACGTGGCGGCATGTTATATGACCCGGATCCTGGCGGGCTGCACGTCACTTAGGGCATGGGAATGGTGTGTTGCAGAGTTTGAATTTATGGCAGGACGTGCGCAACCCTCTGGAGATTGCAGGCGATCGGTAACTTGCCGTGGTTTGAATTCTTGTTAACCCTTTTTTTACCGCCAGCGGGAACTTCTTGGCCCCTGTAAGGCAAACAGAAGGGGGAGAGTCTCGCCACTGGCAGCATGAGCACGATCCCGGTCGAGAACTGGCCTCAGGCGGGGGGCTCATCCTGTGACCATGATCCCGGTTGGGAGCTGATCTCGGCAGGAGGGCTCGTCTTGGCAGCATGAGCATGATCTCGGTCGGGAGCCTGCCTTAGGCGGGGGGCTCGTTCTATGAGCACGACCCCGGCTAGGAGCTGGCCTCGGCAGGAGGGCTCGTCTTGGCAGCATGAGCACAACCCCGGCCGGGAGCTGGCCTCAGGCGGGGGGCTCGTCCTATGAGGACGACCCTGGTTGGGAGTTGATCTCGGCAGGAGGGCTCGCCTTGGCAGCATGAGCATGATCCTGGTCGGGAGCTGGCCTCAGGTGGGGGGCTCGTCCTATGAGCACGACCCCGGTTGGGAGCTGATCTCGGCAGGAGGGCTCGTCTTGGCAGCATGAGCATGACCCTGGCCTGGAGCTGGCCTCAGGATGGGGGCTCGTCCTATGAGCACGACCCTAGCTGGGAGTTGATCTTGGCAGGAGGGCTCGTCTTGGCAGCATAAGCACGACCTCGACTGGGAGCTGGCCTCAGGCGAGGGGCTCGCCCTATGAGCACAACCCCGGCTGGGAGCTGACCTCGGCAGGAGGGCTCGTCTTGACTCTTCATTAGGCCACCGTATTCAAGCGGCGGGTCCCTTGCCATTGTGGCCGTCAGTAGGGATTTCACGTCAGCGGAAGTGCTATATCAGATGCCCCCCACTCCCGAGCCCGGAGGACAAAGCGGTGCTCGGGGTGATGGGAGTAATGACCATGCTGACGTGGATCGACGTGTCTTCTGTGCCATAAATGCCTTGTGCACTGACGCTTCGGAGATCGTGCTTTCGCACCAACAGTGTGATGCCACATCACCCCTCTTCGAAGGGGTTATAATTGCCGCACTGGTCCTGAAGAAGTTGCCTCCGAATCGAAGCGCTGCTTCTAACGGATGCTGACACGTGGCATCCTTCGGCTGTTCTGGGGTGAGACATGGCACACGCCCTCGACAAGTACGAGGCGACGGGGGCTCCGGGACATTTGAAAGAGATTTGTCTTTTTGTTTCTTAAGGGTTTTTGAGCGGCAAGGACAAAACTTCTTCCACGAAGCGATCTTCCTCCATTTTCTTGAGCAATGTCACAAGGTCTTGGCAGGTTAAACCCTTTTTTGCCCTCTCTCAGCCTCTTTCTCTCCTCCTTCGGTCTGAGTCGGGGGAGCATTCCTGCTAGGTCCTCTAGGTTCCTGCCTTGGTTTCGATGAATCCCTCCGGTAGTGGGCACCGTCGCCAGGGTCCCCCTGATGGGGCGTGGCCATCTCGGTCGAGGCGTCCTTGCTCGGATAGCGAGGAGGAAGTTCCAGCATGTTCCACAGTGGTCCCTGCCGGACGGGGATTGTCATTGGTACTCCTGCAGTTCCCCCTCCACCTGCTCCTTCTGCGGTTCCCCCCCGTCTGCTCCTTCTATTAGGGAGTCAGCGGTTCGGCCGGCGTCGCTTTGGTGATGACCAGCGAGGATCTCCCCGTGTCCGGAGTCGCTCGGGGTCCCTGACTCCATTTGACTCTCTATTCCCGGATCGGAGGAACGGTCACTTCCGGTGGCTCGGGCCTTATAGCTTTATACGAAGACTTCTTTCTTGGAGGTCTTCGTCTCCCTTTCCACGTCTTTTTCCTTTCTTTTCTGGGTCACTATCGTTTGTTTCCGGCTCAGCTTACCCCTAATGCAGTCCGGACCACTTTCTGTTTTATCATTCTTTGCAGCTTTAATGGGATTGTCGCTCGTTTCTCCCTCTCCAGGGCCTTGTTTATCCTGAAGCGTCACCCGACCGACAGTAGGTGGTGGTTTGTCCCCCCGAAAGGGGAGCCTCAAGTTTGATCTGCCCACTTCCATCAAGGGATGGAAGAGCAGATTTTTGTTTGCCTCGATCGAGGGGGTGGTTTGGGTCTGGAGTGATCCGGACACCTCCCCCAACCACAATTTGCAGTCGAGCCGGTCGATAAGGAGATATTCGACCGACTCATCCACTCCGAGGTTCCAGCCCTTCGGGATTTGCCGATCGAGTGAAATCTCATCGATGCTGGAGTTAGCTAGGCCCAACCCCAGGGTAAGGCTTGATGTAGGGCCCTTTTTCTTCTTCAGTGATGGGCCCAGCTCCGAGGCGTGGTTGACCAATTCGCTTCATCTTGCAGGCATGAGGTTTAGCTTCGATGAGCTTTTGGGGATGTCCAGGAAGAGGACTCTAACTGCGAGGCCGGAAGGAGAGCCTAGGAAGAAGCAGAGGGGGGGAGGCCGGCCAACATGCTGGCTGCTCCTGAGTCAGGGGCCCAAGGCCCAGAGGGGGCCCCGCCATCGACTCTGGCGGCCCCCTCACGCACTGTAGTCCCACCTCAGCTGGAGGTGGAGGAGGTGGCGGCGCCTGCCACCGCCGACAGGTTGACTCCGCCACCTGGAGCTGAGGCCGCCGGCGGTCACTCGGCCGGCGCTGCGCCGTCGCCAGCGACCCAGTCGGATGCCTCCTAGCCACTTGCGCCATCAAGCGAGATGGTCAAAAAGCTCAATATCATCCTCCCTCAAGACACCGGAATAATCCAAGGTGGGGTGTTGGCGAAGGGGATCCTCAATTCCCTTGTCCAGTTGGTAGATCGGCGGGGCAGGGTTGGGAGGCCGCCGGCGGAGGTCGCCACCAGGGTGTTTCCCCAACTGATGTCGGTGAGTAGATTCCTGGGCTGCTTTTTTTCCCCTCGCTTCGGTAAGAGGTGCTGACTGTTGTTTTTAGTGCAGGTGGCGACCGACGTCCAGCTCCTGCGGGACTCCTGTCGGGTGCTGCTGAGGCGCGAGGAATGCCTCCGCCGAGAGAGGGATAAGGCTCGGAGCCTGACTGCCTTGGTGCAAGAACTGGAGGCTTAGTTGTCCGGCGTCCAGGCGAGGGTGGCGGAGCTGGAAGGGAGGTTTGCTGAACTTGGGGAGGCCCTGAAAGGTAAGGAGGGGGAGTGTTCCCTCAGGGCCGCAGAGTTGGCAGCCTCCATGTTGGAGATTCCCGCCTGGAGAGTAGGGTGCAGACCCTCCAGGCACAGCTGGAAGATGAGGCCGCGCGGGCCGTGATAGCGGCGGAGAAGGCCACGGTAGTCGTTGCATTGATGGAGATGGCCAAGAAAGAAGCCGTTGAGGCCGTCCCCAAGTTCATGGCATCTCAGGCCTTCAAGGATGAGGTCGTCAAAGCTGTACTAGACTCCTACCATCAGGGGTTCAGAAACTTCAAAGGCAAGGCCTTCCGCTTCTATGGGCTGAAGGGATTGGATGAGATCCGGCCTTTGCTCCCGTTCCCCGGGCAGTCGAGTATGGCTGCTGCCGAGGTGGAGTCCAAGGTCGGGGCAGAGGTGGCTGAAGTCGAGGCTGAGCCTGGGGTCGGGGATGAGGTTAGGCCCGAAGTTACCCAGGATGCCCCTTCTCCAGCCGAAGTCACTCGCAGGCCAGGAAAGGAGCTGGCGACAGAATAGGCCTTCCATTCTTTGTTTTTCTTTCACTACTTTTGTACTTAGAATTTTTGGAAGGTCTCCTGGCCTGTCGGGAGCCTTCATAGGTTGTAAAGAACCTTAGTAATGCAAACATTTTTCTTTCATGATTGCTATCTCTATCTTCTTCCTTCATTTTTTTTGGGTTCTCCCCGAACATTCTTCAAAATGTAGGGGAAAGGCCATCTCGACCCACGAACTTAGCGTGGTCTTTCCTTTTTCCTCCAACTTCTGCATATGTGCCTCTCCCCGGCTTTAGTTGTTTTGGATTGGCTTCGAGACCTTTAGATCAGCATGAGGATCTCTTGAGAGCATTCTGCTCCCCTTCTTCCGGCCTCGAGATCATGTAGGTCTTGATGTAGGCCTTCTGAATCTTTCTCGCCTTGCCAAGCTGTGAGTCAGACGGTAGATGGTGGGATCTTTGAAGCTCCCCAGCTGACATCTCCGGACTGTGAGCGAGGCAGCAGATGAGGGGCTTCGTAAGTTTCCCGACTTGAGGGTGCCGAACTATGAGCCAAGCGGTAGATGGCAGGATTTCTGGGCCTCCTGGCAGACATCTCCAGACTGTGAGTACGACGACAGATGCGGGGCTTCGTAAGTTTTCTGGCTTGAAGGTGCGGTGCTTCGTAAGTTTCCCGGCTTAGTCCATCGGACTTGGAGTCGGACGGATACGTTCCTGCACAGGTGAAAGACAAAGTTGCACCAAAAAGGAACTTTAATGATTGAGAAGAAGTCTTACATCATTGGTAGTCCATTCTTAAGTAGCTTGCATTCCAAGTTCATGTGAATCGGGTGCTGTCGAGCCCGGCGAGGTAGTAGGCTCTCCCTGGTAGGGCCTTGACCACCTTGTATGGTCCCTCCCAATTTTGGGAGAGCTTTCCGTATTCCCCCGGTTGGGATGCTTCTGCTCGCCTGAGGACGAGGTCGCCTGGACGGAACACCTTAGGCCTCATGTGGGAGTTGTAGTAGCGCGCTACCCATTGCTGGTAGGCTGCCATCCGGAGTCGGGCCTTGTCTCTCGTCTCATCTAATAGATCCAGGTTGAGGAGACGGGCTAGATTGGCAGCTTCATCATATTGCTCTATTCGCAGCTGGGTATACCCAGCTCTACTGGGATCACGACTTCGGTGCCGAAGACGAGGTTGAAAGGCGTCTCTCCGGTAGCCGTGCGGGATGTAGTGTGGTAGGCTCCAACACACTGGGTAGTTCTTCGGCCCACCGACCCTTGGCTTCATCCAGCCTCGTTCGGAGCCCTTGCAGGATGGTTCGGTTAGTCACCTCGGCCTCTCTGTTGGTCGGAGAATGAGCTACCGAAGTGAAACGATGGCGGAGATTATCGAAATTCTCTACCAGGTCGGTGATGTGATCCGACTCCGGACCGCTCATGACAAGCATATCGTCCATGTAGACCTGCATATTGCGATCGATTTGGTCTTTGAAGACCTTTCAAACCAGACACGGGTACGTGGCCCCTGCATTCTTAAGGTTGAACGGCATCATCCTGTAACAATACGTATCCCCGTCGGTCACATGCTGTGTTCCTCATCCCCCGGATGTATGCGGATTTGATTGTATTCGGAGAACACGTCCATGAAGCTGAGGAACCTATGACCTAAGGTTGCATCCACCAGCTGGTTGATCTTGGGGAGTGGGAAACTGTCCTTCGGGCAAGTCCGGTTGAGGTCGGTGTAGTCAACATAGATTTTCTACTTTTTAGAGTCTTTCTTGACCATCACCATATTGGCAAGCCAGTCAGGATATCGGACCTCGCGGATGAAGCCTGCCATGAGAAACTTCCCGACTTCTTCATTAATTGCCTTCTGTCGCTCCGGGACGAAGCTTCTCTTCTTCTGCCGGACTGGATGACAGTTGGGATAACATTTAGCTTGTGGGTGATCAACTCTGGAGGGATGCCAGGCATGTCGGCGGCAATCCAGGCGAAGACGTCCGCGTTGGCCTGCAAGAAACTGAGCAGGCGGGATCTCTCCTCTTCAGATAGTAAGGCTCCCGCCTGCACCGTCCTCAAGGGATCCTCCCCCAAGGAGAAGGGCAACAAGGGCTCAACTGGTCCACCCTTGGAGTCCAGCTTCGCTGGATTCAGCTGGTCAAGAACCATGCTCGGATCGGCCCCTCGGGGCTCCGGAATAGTTTGCAGGCAGTGCTGGATTGGCTGGCGTGACTCTTTCATCTCCCTGGTCCCCCAAGAGGTTGGAAACTGAACGAAGAGACGCTTTGTGGAGATGGTGGCGTCAAGCAGGTTAAGTCTGGGATGCCCTAAGATCGCGTTGTAAGGCGAAGAAAGTCTTACGACGGTAAATGTCGTCAGCACCGTGCTTTGTCGAGGTGGAGTCCCGGCAGTTATTGGAAGCATAATCTCTCCCTCTACTCAAACTGAATCTTCGGTGAAGCCCATTAAGGGCGTGAACACCGGCTTTATCTGGTTAGCAAACAGGTTCATCCTTGCAAAAGCATTGTAAAAATGGATATCTGTAGAGCTTCCACTATCAACAATGATTCTTTTTACGGGATGTTTTGCTATCGTCATCTCCACGACGATAACGTTATTATTTAGGTTATCCATCCCAGCTGACCCCTCTTCGACGCAGGGGAGTACATCATCACTCCCTTCTCTCCTCCTAGCCCTCTTCGAGGTTCTCCTTGCCTCCTAGGATATCATCCCTACAGACTTCTCGGTGGGCCGGTTGTCGAAGGCGAGCGGACAGGGCTCCTCACCCTGGGTCGCCAGAGGCGTCACTTCATCCACGTATTTCCCGAGGTAGCTGGCTTGATCATGCCTTCTATTTCCCTCTTCAGGTGGCAGCATTCCTCCGTATCGTGGCCATAGTCCCGATGGAAGCGGCAGTAGCGGGACTTATCTCGCCCGGCGGACGGCTTCAGTGGGGGAGGTCTGCACGGGGAGGTCTGCGCAGAGAGCGTTTGCCTTCGATCTCCATCAAGATTTTCGTTCTGGGGGCGAGGAGAGGAGTGAACTTCTCTTCGTTGGTGGGGTCGACTCTAGGCCTCGGTCCCGATCGTTGGATAGGCGCCATCTTCTGAGCTGGGGGAGCGGACGTTTCCCCGACGGCTTGTCTCTTTAAGGGCCTCCCATCCAACTCTTTTCTGGTGTGGTCGACCTCCTCTGCGCAGATATACTTATGAGCCCGAAAGAGGAGCTCCGAGTAAGTTTTTGGAGGCTTTTTATTGAGGGAGTAGGTAAAGCGGAAGGTCCGCAACCCCCTTTTCAGGGCTAGCATGGCGACCGGTTCGTCGAGATGGTAGATCTCTAGGGTGGTGGCCTTGAACCGGGACACGTACTCCCGGAGAGATTCTCGGTGCTGTTGACTGATCGAGAAGAGACTATCAGCTTCATGTGGCACCTTCCTGCATGCATTGAAGTGCGTCACGAATCTTTTCTCCAATTAGGAGAAGGATTTATACTCTCAGACTCGAGCCTGAAGAACCAGGCTCGAGCAGCCTTTCGTAAGGTGGCCGGGAGGGCGACGCAAAGGAAAGCATCAGTAGCCCCCTGGACCCTCATAAGGGCCTTGTAGCTTTCCAGGTGATCCAGGGGGTCGGTCGTCCCGTCGTAGGGATCAACCTATGGCATACGGAACTGATTGGAGATCGATTTTTCTTGGATCCTATGGGAGAAAGGGGGACGTGTGTCGTAACCCGCGGGCTCACTAGGGAAATCCTGAATCTCTGCAAACCGGCGAGATAAATCCGCCAGCTTGTGCTCCTGCTCCTCGAGGCGCCTCTTCGCCTGACGGCGGATCACCTCGTTTGTGGACCCCTCGGTAGAGATCGTAGGGGGTGAAGGGTGGTCGGAGTGAAGGAACTCCCGCCTGAGTTCCTGGCCATGCTGGCACCGCTGGTGTGAGCGCGCGCCGTGGTCCGAGATCGGGGATTGACTCCCTCGGCCGGTCGGATCACGTTGCAGCTTCTTTTCGGCCATCTGGTGGTCCCCCCCGTGGGTGGGAAGCCGCATGCAACAGCACCTTCTAGAAGGACTGTAGGCTGGTTCGGGGATCGACGGCATTGGCCATCGGTGTCCCTGGTTGCTGTTGAGTTTCCAGGGATCGGTACCTCTGATGGAGCAGGCGCATCGCCGCAGCCAGTGCGGTGATCTAAGGGTCCGCCGGAGGCGGTGGTAGTGGAGCGGGGAGTTCCCTCTCCGAGTTATGGTCGCCATGGCGAGAGGGATCTCCCGCTTAGCTAGCGGAAGCTTCGCGGGCCCGCGTGGTCACCATTGGATCGTGGGCCTCTACGGATCTCTCCCTTGCAGAGGGGGACTTGGTATCAAACCAACTTCTCCTCCCCCCTTCCTGGCATGCCAATCTGTTGCCGCCAAGATCGCCGTAGCCTGTAGCTTCGACATGTCGCGGATCCGTCGAGTTCTCGTGGGGCGCTCGTCCCTCCCTTTCCTGGCTGGCTTCTTGGTCCGGCCGTCTTGTAAAAAAGAGACCTGGGTCGGGGATTCCGGCGGGGATACTTCAACGATCAAGTCAAACGGGACGATTAAGGAAAACAGAACCTTTGTGGCGGAGAGCTTGGGAGGCTCTCTGCGTAGAAGGTGAAAGATAGAATTGAAGTGGAAAGAGCAAGCGGAGATGGAGCGGAGAGCTTGGAAGGGTCTGCTGGAGATCCCTTGCTCGCTCGCTCTCCCTCTCTCGCCTGTTTGTTTCTTCTTACCTCCTGCTTTTCCTCTCTTTGATCTTATGTATATGGGATGGCCCAGAGCAGATCTGGGGCTTTGTCGAGGTGTCCCTTTCCGTGTGCCCTCTCTGCGGAGGGGCTTACTGTGGCCTGTGACCTCCCTCTTGTTGGACCGATCCTTAGGTGGAGATCCTTCCATTGGGGATGTACGCCGGCGTGGTTTAGGCCTTGTCCCTCGGGTGGTACAGTTTCTCGTGCAAGGGGCGGGTACCGTGCGGCTGAGCCCCTTGCCACGGTGAGGCGTTTCCATTCCTAGAGGGATTGCTGGAGCGTCATAGGGCCCTAGGGCCTTAATGGAGTGCTCCTCTCAAGGGAGGTCTAGGTATCGTGTCACGGGGTTTGAAGCCCTCCGGTTGCACAGTCGTCGACGTGGCGGCACGTTATAGGGCCCGGATCTTGGCAGGCCGCACGTCGCTTAGGGCATGGGAATGGTGTGTTGCAGAGTTTGAATTTATAGCAGGACGTGCGCCACCTTCCAGAGGTTGCAGGCGATCGGTAACGTCCTTGCCGTGGTTTGAATTCTCGTTGATCCCTCTTTTACCGCTAGCGGGAACTTCTTGGCCCCCGTAAGACAAATAGAAGGGGGAAAGTCTCGCCACTGGCAGCATGACCACGACCCTAGCCAGGAGCTAGCCTAAGGCAGGGGGCTCGCCTTATGAGCACGACCTCGGCTGGGAGCTAACCTCGGTAGGAGGGCTGGCCTTGGCAGCATGAGCACGACCCCGGCCGGGAGCTAGCCTCAGGCGGGGGGCTTGCCTTATGAGCACGACCCTGGTTGGGAGCTGATCTCGGCAGGAGGGCTAGCCTTGGCAGCATGAGCACGACCCCGGCCGGGAGCTGGCTTCACGCCGGGGGGCTCGCCTTATGAGCACAACCCCGGCTGGGAGTTGACCTCGGCAGGAGGGTTGGCCTTGGCAGCATGAGCATGACCTCGGCTGGTAGCTAGCCTTAGGCGGGTGGCCTCGCCCTATGAGCACGACCCCGGCTGAGAGCTGACCTCGGTAGGAGGGCTCGCTTTAGCAGCATAAGCACGACCCCGACCGGGAGCTGGCCTCAGGCGGGGGGCTCGTCTTATGAGCACGACCCCGGCTGGGAGCTGACCTCGGCATGAGGGCTCATCCTATGAGTACGATCATGGCTGAGAGTTGACTTGGCAGGAGGGCTCGTCTTGGCAGCATGAGCACGATCCCGACCGGGAGCTAGCCTCAAGAGGGAGGCTCGCCCTATGAGCACGACTCCAGTTGGGAGCTGACATCGGCAGGAGGGCTCGCCTTGGCAGCATGAGCATGATCCCGACCGAGAGCTGGCCTTAGGCGGGGGGCTCGTCCTATGAGCACGACCCCGGCTGGGAGCTGACCTTGTCAGGAGAGCTCACCTTGGTAGCATGAGTACGATCCCGGCCAGGAGTTGGCCTTAGATTGGGGGGCTCGTTCTATGAGCACGATCCCGGCTGGGAGCTGACCTCGGCAGGAGGGCTCGCCTTGGCAGCAGAGCACGACCCCGACCGGGAGCTGGTTTCAGGCAGGGGGCTGTCCTATGAGCACGACCCCGGTTGGGAACTGACCTCGGCAGGAGGGCTCACCTTGGCTCTTCATTAGGCCGCCGTATCCAGGCGGCTGGTCCCTTGCCATCGTGGCCGTCAGTAGGGACTCCACGTAAGTGGAGGTGCCACATCAGCCTCTAATAAAGTAAATTTCTATATTATATTTTAATAATTCAGGAAGAAAAGCACCATCAAGATTTCCATCAATGCTTTCCTAATTTGATTTCTATCAATAAGGAAGGATATTGGTTAATGTTTTTCTATAACATAACTATGAGCTGTCCATATCATTAGCTGATTATCTACGGTCCCATAGGAGGATCAGCATACTAGAAAAGGCAGAGATCAGCAATTTACATGCCGTGAATATTCTCACAAGTCAAATATATTCTGCCATGGCTAGAAGGAAAGGGGGTAGAAGACAATTATATTTCACAAAGAAGGATGCTCATAATTTTATCTATCATGAACATTAGAGTCAGCTGAAAGAAGGAGATGCACAGTCAATGGTAATCCATTTCACACAAATGCAAGTAAAAAATTCAAATTTCTTTTGGACTTTGGACTTGAATGATAATAGACAGCTCATGACTGTCTTCTGGATCCATCCTAGGTCAAGATTGATAAGCACTTACTTTAGTGATGTATTGAGCTTTGACTTAACCTATTTGACAAATATATATCAAATACCCTTTTGTCCATTTATCGAAGTTAACCATCATGGACAGTCCACATTGCTTGGTTGTGCGTTGTTACCAGATGAGACGGCTGAAACATTTAAATGGGTATTCCAATCATGGCTGGATGCAAATGGTGGTCAACCACCTAATTCCATCATAACTGACCAAGATAAGGCAATCGAGGCTGCTATTATGGATGTTTTTTTCAATGCATGACATAGATTGTCTTTGGCACATATTAAAGAAGATTCATGAAAAGATTGGCCATATTTTCACTGCAAATTCTAAATTTATAATAGAGTTTGAAGAGGCGATATATGATTCAGTTACCATAGTATTTTTTGAGAAAAGGTAGGCATATTTAATGGAGAAATATGTAGAATGCAAGGCTGTATATTGGTTAAATAACATATATAAATGTTGAGATAAATGGGTTTCAGTTTATCTTAAAGATACATTCTTCGCAGGTTTGTTAGTCATTATGATTGATGAATGTTCATTTTTTTAAAATTTCCAACAAATTTTTTATCTTTAATGCTTATATTTTTTGAATATTTATGAACAGGGATATCAACTTCACAAAGGAGCGAGAGCATCAATCATTTGTTTGATGTGTTTATAAACTCCAAGACTATGCTCAAAGAATTTATCGATAAATATGAAGATGCCTTGGAAAAAAGTATGAAGTAGAAAATGAGGAAAACAATAAAATATTGCAAACAAATGCTTTTCTAAAGACATCCTTTCCTTTTGAGAGGCAAGCAGCAGGAAAATATACAAGGCGTATATTCAAATAATTTCAGAATGAGGTCCTTGAAATGGTTGTATCAAATACCAAATTAGTTAAAGAAGTTGACAACCGTGATGTATATTTTGTTAAATCATTTGAAAGAATTGAAGTTGATGGAATCAAGGAGATTATAAAAAATTACGAGGTTTCATGTAACAACTTTGGAGGATGTTAAATGCCAGTGTGGATCCTTTCAGTACAAGGGTTATCTATGTAGGCATGTCTTATTAGTTTTTCATCAAAGTGATATATTTCGTATCCTAGATAAGTATTTTTTGAATAGATAGTGCAAGGACCTGAAATACCAATTTGACGATCTCGAATGCAACACTCAATTTTGTGATAAAAGCACGCGAAAATCTCGGTACGCACTCAAGGAATTATTTAAAATTAGATGTCATATTTTATGTTTTTAATAAATCTATCATATATCATGAAATCCTAATGCAAATATTATATTTTATTAATTGTAGATATGCTTTGATGAGTCATCAGATGATGAAGCTTGCAGAGATAGCTTTCATGTCTGAAGATGCATTCAATTTAGTGATGGAAGATCTTACACCATTATTCAGAAGAGCTGTAGATGCTAACTGTGCAGCTAAGCAAAGCATAAAACTTCTAATCCAAGATCCTAACCAACTTACTATAAAAGGTCATCCAAGAGAATAGAATTAAGAGTGGAGTCGAGAAGAAGTCAAAGAGATCAAGGAAAAATATGGATAAGGCTTCCATTGGCACTCATGCAAAATGAAAGAAGAGGTAGTACTGCAAGAGGCAGACTTCTCATATTGTAGTGGAAGTACCAGAACAAGTAATTGAACACACTGTACCATCTTTTGATCCTTTTTTAGATGAATTTGATATTTATGTATGCAGTCAACTAACACAGAGAGGATATAAAATGCTGAATTTTTGTACAGCCCCGTGTATATTTAGATTATCTGGAGAAATTTAAAACAGGATGTATTGAAAATGTTATTGAGTCTGCTTATTTTCAAATATGAATTTTAGTACTATTTTAAGTAGCCAAATACTAAAACAGCGATAACAGAATTATGATGAATCTGCGTATTATGACACCCTAGTTCAAATGCTACAACCATGCAGAAAACATAAATTAAAATATTTCTAATCTCTTATACCCGTATTACCTGTCATCAGTGGCTTGGTTTATGACTTTCAGAGTGACAAAAATTGCCACGGGTGCTCTAAGATTAATCAAATATCTTGAAACAGTATTGCGATATCCTAGTTCAAAAGTTACGACATCCTAGTTCAAAACCTATGACACCCTAGTTCAAATGCTACAATCATGTAGAAAACATAAATTAAAATGTTTCTAATCCCTTATACCCGTATTATCTGTCATCAGTGGCTTGGTTTATGACTCATAGAGTGACAAAAATTGACACGGGTGTTCTAAGATCAATCAAATATTCTGAAATAGTATTACGATATCCTAATTCAAAAGTTAAGATACCCTAGTTCAAAACCTACGATATCCTAGTTCAAATGCTGCAACCATGAAGAAAATTGAGACATAATGAGTCATTCACTCCAAACCATTTGGAGGAGTCAATCCTATCTTGATCCACCACCGCTCCACAAGTACTTGACTGTACCCAGAAGCTTTTCATCACTGGATTAGAAATCCAGGTTGTCCGGCACAAAAGTATAGTGAGTTGCTTGCAAGCTACTATGGTGACCTCAGATCTGAGGGATATATATCCATATCCTTTCCCGAGCAACTCTTTGGCAGAAAGGAGCTCCGCAATTGGTCACGTTCAGTGAGATGTCATACATTTCACCTGTATGTCACATCAGTGTCTCTACACTCCTTGATTAAGAGGACAACCAACAAATGTAACATACAACAACTTATACTTGATACATCGCCGTCCTATAATAATGTATCTTTTGGTTGTGAACCAGTTTAAGAACTACTCGATATATCCTCTCTATATCAAATATAATGTAGTTCTAAGGACTCCATCACATAAGAGTTCTTTTCAGGAAAATGCATATATGATGAACAGCCAAAAGAATAACTTTTATTCATTAAGAAATTCGTATACAATTACAAAATAGCACAACCGTCTACAGTCTAGACGATTGGCTTTGGGACATAATTTCCAACAACTCCCACTTGGACTAAAGCCAATCAGTACATAATTTTATTCCCAATTTTCATTTACAACAGTCAAACTCTTGAACTCCGATGGCTTTAGTAAAGGGATCGGCCAGGTTCTCCTTTCCATCGATCTTCTGAAGGTCAATGTCACATCGTTCCACGATCTCTCGTACAAGGTGATAGCGCCGCAGAATGTGTTTTGTGCGGTGATGAGACTTCAGCGTTTTGGCTTAAGTAATGGCTCCAGTGCTGTCACAATACACCGGAATAGGACCATCTAGGGAAGGTGCTACTCCCAGCTCGCCAAGGAACTTTCTTAACCATATTACTTTCTTTGCTGCATCCGATGCTGTAATGTATTCTGTTTCGCATATTGAGTTCGCCACAGTAGGCTGCTTGGAACTTTTCCAGTAGATCACTCTTTCATTTAGGGTAAAGACAAATCCTGACACACTCTTGCTATCATCCCTATCTGACTGAAAACTGGAGTCAGTATACCTTACAAGTTTTAAGTCAGGTTCTCCATAAATCAGCCATTGGTTCCTAGTATTTTGCAAATACTTAAGGATGATTTTTACCACTTTTCAATGAGCTTCACTTGGATCAGATTGGTATTTGCTCACTATGCCTAGTGAGTATGCCATGTCTAGTATAGTACATGTCATGGCATACATGATAGAACCCACTGTCGAAGCATACGTGATTCTACTCATATGCTCTTTTCTCAGGAGTTGTCGCACAATCCCTTTTAGAAAGAGCAATTCCAGTGCCTATCGGGAGATAGCCTTTCTTGGAATTTTCTATGCTGAACCACTTCAGTACTGTGCTGATGTACGTAGACTGGGAGCCTGGCATCGTTCGGATCGTGCAGATCGTGCGCACGGCGCGCCGCAGGGGGCCTGCGCCCATGGCAAGGCATGCGCCACCTCTCGGAGGCTCTGCGTGATCAGGTACTCCCTCTTCTTCATTTTGAATTTCGGCCTCTTTATGCCTTTTGCGGGAATCCACGCTCCTGCTAGTAGGAGGGTCCATCTTGGAGGGATGGACTCGACCTCAACCAGGAGCTGACCTCAGACGGGGGGCCCGTCCAATGAGCCCTGCCTCGACTGGGAGCTGACCTCGGCAGGGGTGGTCCGTTCTGGAAGCATGAGCTTGACTTCGACCGGGAGCTGTCCTTAGCTGGGGGGCTTGCCTTGGAGGGATGGACTCGACCTCGACCGGGAGCTGACCTCAGACAGGGAGCCACCCAATAAGCCCCCTACCTCGGCCGGGAGTTGACCTCGACAGGGTGGTCCGTTCTGAAAGCATGAGCTCGACCTCGACTAGGAGCTGATCTCAGACAGGGGGCCCGTCCAGTGAGCCTTACTTCGGCTGGGAGCTGACCTCGGTAAGGTGGTCCGCCTCGGTTCTTCGTCATGTAGCCTTACCCAGGTGACGAGTCTCTCGTTGTTGTGGCTGTCAGCAAGCTCCACGTCAGTGGATGTCGCCATATCAGTTCGCAGGCTCCATGTCAGCGGATGTCCAGTTGCCCCCTACTCTCGAGCTCGGAGAACGAAGCGTCCGCTTGGGACGAATGGAGTAATGGTTGCGCTGGCGTGGAGGGGGCGCGTCCCTTTCGTTACCAATGCTGGATGCGTCGGCGTTCAGGTGGTCGTGCTTTTGCACCATCTAGGTGTCGCCACATCTTCTCTTCTCAAAGATGGTTATTAATGCCGCATCGGTTTCAAGAGAACTGCTCCGGGTTCGAAGCGCCGCTTCGATACGTGGCATCTCTCGGTTGGCTTGGTGCGAGACATGGCACACATCTTCTACATGTACGAAGCGACAGGGCTCCAGGCCGTTAAATAGGATCCATCTTCTCGGTCCCCGGAGATTCTTCAGGCGGTGGAAAGACGAGACTTTCGCTCCAGAGCTACTCTCCTCCCCCTTGGGCGAAGTCCTGAAAAGCTAGGCTCCCTTCTTTCTTCTTCATATTGTAGGGATGAAGTTTAGCCTCAAGGATCTCTGGAAGATGTCCTGAAAGAGGGCTGTTGTCGAGGAGCTCGAGGAGGAGCCCAGTGCGAAGGCCCGGGAGGGCGATGATGACTCCTTTTGGGCCGAGGAGGTAGCCTGTCTGGAAAGGAGGGTGCAGACCCTCCAGACTCAACTAGAGAAGGACAAGGCTCGGGCAGCGGCGGCAGTTGAGAGGGCGGCGGCGGTTGCTGTGCTGGCGGAGATGGCCAAAAAGGAGACGGCGGAGGCCATCCCCAAGTTCATGGCGTCTCAGGCTTTTAAGGACGAGGTCGCCGAGGCTGTCTTGGGCTCCTTCCATCAAGGATTCAGGGACTTCAAGAGCAAGGCCTTTCGCTTCTACGGGCTGAAAGGGCTAGACAATATTAGGCCTTTCATTCCGTTCCCTGGGTAGGAGGACGAGCCCGGCTTTGAGGAGGAGTCAGAGTCAGAGGAGGCTGAGGCGGGACTCGAGGCCTCCCCGAGCGCCTTGCTGGCGGTGGGGGCTGCCCGTCGGTCTGGAAAGGAGCCAACCGCTGATGTTTAGATCATTCTTTCCTTTTTATGTTTATAAGTCAAGGAGGGCCTTCGGTTTGTCGGGGGCACCTCGCAGGTAATGTACAGGAAATTTTCATATTAATGAAATCCCTTGGCTATCATTCCACTTTTTTCTTTTTCTTTTCTGTCTCTCTGGTTTTTTTTTTGTGTTGCTCGTCTTCGGGCCAGGCGAAAGATGGGGCTTGCTTGGAGTTCCCATCTGACATCCCCGGACTGTGAGCTGGGCGATGAAATTGCTTGTCTCTGATTGCTGGACTTCATAAGTTTCCGGACTTGGAGTGCCGGGCTTCAGGAGTCTCCAGGCTTTGGTGCCGCGGCTTCAGGCTTGAGTGTCGGGCTTCGGAGGTTTCCCGGCTTTGGTGTTGTGGCTCCGGGCTTAAGTGCGGGGCACTGCAGCTCCCGGCTTTGGTGCGGGGTGCTGTGGCTCCCGGCTTGAGTGCTGGGCTTCGAAAGTTCCCGGCTTTGGTGTGGGGCGTTGGAGGTTCCCGGCTTTGGTGCGGGGCGCTGTGGCTCCCGCTTGGGTGCGGGGCTTTGGAAGTTTCCTGGCTTTGGTGTGGGGCGTCGGGGATTCCCAGCTTTGGTGCGGGGCGCTGTGGCTCCCGGCTTTGGTACGGGGCACTGTGGCTCCCGGTTTGAAGTGGGGCTTTGGAAGTTTCCCGGCTTTGGTGCGGGGTGTCGGAGGTTCTCGACTTTGGTGCGGGCGCTGTGGCTCCCAGCTTTGGTGCGGGGCGCCGTGGCTCCCGACTTGAAGTGGGGCGGATGAGTTCCTGCACAGGTGAAAAACAAGGTTGCACTAAAAAGGAACTTGAATTTATTGTGGAAGAGCCTTACGTCATTGGTTGTACTTCCTCAACTTGAATTTATTATGGAAGAGCCTTATGTGATTGCTTATGTTCGTCAAACCCTAAGCATCTGTTAATGGAAACTTAATCAGCTTAAGCTCAATTGTGAATTCCATGAAAAATCTTTTTCATTATCATGTTGCTATGGCTATAGACTCAAGCACTTAATCTCTTAGGTCGCATAGGACTACTCCTTAATTAATAAGACCGATATATCTCTTATGAGTGCACACACTACTACAACAAACCTATTGCAGCCAATGAATACCGCAAGGCCTCGAATGGCTAGGGATTATGTTTGTACTGTCAAACTATTGCAATCTTGCTGTGAGCAGTTTAAGGCACCGTAGGTTAAAAAACTACTCACACAACTACAGCATCGAGATAGTCACTACGAGTGAGTGGACATCTAAGTGATTTTTCATTTTTGGTCACACTCAGTACCGTTATTCTCTGACAATTACTTGCACTCATTTCAGTGTCCCTACACTATAGACTCGAGACTCGTCATCCAATAGGGAGCTATTCATGCACCGATCTTGATGGATCAATTGTTGTTTCTATGATAATCTAACGACTAGGAGCATTTAGGAGTTAATCTATAATGATGCATGTTTCAAATTTTCAATTCTTGAAAATGTGTTGTTGTTCATTAACTCGGACGGTTCATAGACACATCACATATGAGCGGTAAAGAAAAAGCCTATTTTATTAATTTCAATAAATCAAGTACAAAAATGTTCTAGAAATAATATAATGTGTCATGTCAACTTGGCTTTTAGGGCATACATCTAACAAATACGATGCCAAATCTTTTTTTTTCTAGTTTTTTGTATGCTATGAATTAAACCATGTAATTTTTTTTGCACGTTGCAGTATTTCTGGTAAGAGTTATATCCTCATTAAATAAGGACTAGTCATAATAAGTAGCATCTGGACCATATTATCCTGACATCTGGGTATCTTATTTTTGAATTTGTAGTTTGTAGATTGCACTATTAGTTTCATCCACGCTCATTATCATATACATAGGTGTCTCATATACAAGTTTACCGTTCCAAAATATCATGGTTTGGTAACCATTTTAATAATGAATTAGTGTTCACTAGTAATGATCATTCATCTGTCAGTACAAAGACAAAAACAAGTCATTTGTGACAGTGTGACTGGATTTTTTATGATGGCTCATACAGTTCATTTTATGCAACGTTGATGTTTTGATGCATTATTGCATGATAGTTCTTGATGGCATTAAAAACTGTTGTTTTATGAAATTATCTGGGAAGGTATTCTAACAATACAGAGAAGGAGGAATATAGAGAACAATATGGAGAAAATTTTGGCATTTAATATGCAAGTTCTTCATATAATTTAACTACCACTGGAAAATAGAATTGAATCACCAACATAGGCATCAGTCTTTGTGATACTTGTATGAGGAATTGGATACTAACCTCTATTACTGACCATGAAAGTGTTGTTCTTAGTATTTTTCATCAATTATGGATAACCTTTGACAAAAAAAAGGGGCATATAATTACATGTGCCTCTCAATCTGCTCTTGAGCTATCCTATGTTGTTACCAGACATCCATATTTCTTTATGTCTGCCTGTTTACTTGGTGCAAGTGGTAGTCATAGAAGGTCATGTCATTTTCAGTGAACGTAGATTGTCATACAAATGGATATATTCAGTATGCTTCTCATCAGGGAAGTACATTGGCAGATGACAACAGCTATTGCTATTGAAGATGTGAGAAGAGAAGTGAGAATATTGAGTTCTCTTACGGGTCACAAGAATCTAGTTCAGTTCTATGATGCTTATGAGGATGAGGACAGTGTTCTCTTACGGGTCACAAGAATCTAGTTCAGTTCTATGATGCTTATGAGGATGAGGACAGTGTGTATATCATAATGGAGTAAGTTTTAATTGCATTTTTGGAATTTGGCTAAACAAATTTGAATTGCACTATCACATTTGTCAAATAATTTTATTTGCAAGTTCATCCATCTGGTTTTGGAAGCATAGGGAGAATACAAACATACGGTAGGTACATACATTGCATTCAGAAGTTTCCTTATAAATCGATTGGCATGTTTATTCTTCTGGATTTTCATTCACCATGAAAGCATTGTGGAAAAACATTCACTGATACAAATTTTAAAGTTTTTCTATTTTCTGAAGTTATACGATGGATGAATATAGTTGTCAATATGGTCTTTTAATTTCATTATTTCTTATGGTGCTTTAATATGCTGTTTTCTGCAGCTCATTTTAAGGTTGAACTATCTGTTCATTACAAATTATTCGAGGTCTGCTAGCAAATAATTTTAGTGAACTAATACTTTATCCGAGTTATCTGTTTACTAAACAGTTTACCTTGCAAAGTGGCAGTATCCCAGACATTGTCATGATTGGATTATTCTCAGATTGTTTAATTTACACTGCAATGTTAAAGAAATTATAATGAAGTTGTAGCCATAAAATATTTGAGAAGATTATATATTTTAACAAAGTTATGTTTCTCAATTATGCTCCCACCAGAACAAGTTTATGTATCATAGTTGTCATATAAACTATTAGATAGTTTAAACCCATTATGTTGTCTCTAGCCAGAAGGCATATAAAATATAGCTTAGCCCCTCCTAAAATTTTGACGTCGCTCCTCTTCAATCCCTTGATTCTTACCAAATGGTTTTTGGGTAACTATTGCAGTTATTTGAAACTTTTCTCAATGACCTGCCTTCTTGGGTTTCTATGCTTATCAATAACAAGTTTTGAGAGGTGTCCTTCTCAATTAAGAAAGAAAATTTTGGACTGGGTAAGCTATGAATATTGAATAGTGTTAATATGTTCCTCAAAGAGTGGAAGTCTATTGTTTTGAATGAAGTGAACATAAACAAACTCACTTTATGTCCATCTTTCAATGTGCCACATAAGTTTCCATCCTCTTAGGGTTTTCTGTTAGCAGACTTGCTTATCAATGTTGTTGCTCATGATTAGCTACCCTTTCTAGCTCCTTTCTCATGATTCCATTTTGTCTATCCATCTAGTCCTCTCCATCATCCCACCAATCTAATGATGGGTGGTTAAATGACATGAAACATACAACTAATGATGTGTCTGATTGCTGAAACCCATCTAAATGAATGGTGAATAAATTCACTTGATAGTACTAGATGGAAACAAAATATTTGAACTTTCTTCCCCCAATCACTCTTACACGACACTTGCTCTTTGTCCTCCTAATTACAATAGCAAATTGATGCTACTTTTGCTTGGCTACCATCTATTTGCATATTTTGTGGGAAAAATGAAAAAGGATCAGTCTTCGAGGTACCCTTGAAGTTTTCTAAGCATTCATTCCTTTTTAACTCCTATATTCTCTCTCTCTCTCTCTCTCTCTCAGTTTTCATATCGTTGGTTTGTTTCATTTAAATAATATATCAGGTTATTTGTCGATATGTATTATTATTTTGTAATGATGGCATGATCAGGGACCATGTATATCAATTAATAATAACATGTTTTATGATATCTTTTATACGTATATGCTAAATTTTGCATAATATATGATGTTCAGAAATAAAGCAAAGCCTAGACCAATGTGTTTATATCTTCTACAAAAAGTTGTCATAATTTGCTAATCTTTTTTCTTGGTACCCAACCTCTGCCAAGGGCTCATTCCCAGCTCTTCCCACGAATTCAGCAAAAACCTTTAGGAAAGATGCTCTAGTTTTTTTGTGTTTATATGCTGACTGTAAGCACTGCATATGAATTTAGACTAGTTGGCTGAAGGTTATCCATTCCATAGTTTAGCTTAGTGTTCTAAAAAAGGGCCTAGAAGGCTGCATTTGATACTATTTAAACATGTAACACCAAATCTGTATAATAGCTGTTACATGAACTTCTGGTGCTTCTAGTAATTATTTTTTTCATTTCAGGTTATGCAAAGGTGGTGAATTGTTAGACAGGATACTCTCAAGGTATCTTTAAAATCATAATTGAATATGTGTTGTAGATTTTTAGGTAGTTGCTAATTTTGCTAGTTATTTTTTGTGCCCTAAATCATGTCACTTACAAGCAAGTATTGTCTTATTTCTTTTCTAGGGGTGGGAAATATTCGGAAGAAGATGCCAAGGTTGTCATTGTTCAGATATTGAGTGCTGTATCATTTTGTCATCTTCAAGGTGTTGTTCACCGAGATCTCAAGCCGGAGGTAGTTGCTTGATCAACTAAAAATGTTTAGATTGTTTCTTTCAAAAAATGCATTGTTTTAGGAAATTTTGGTATGGAACCCATGTCATCTAAATCTCCATCTTTACACTTAAAATCTCTGTAACCCTTGTTCCTATTTTGTGGTCCAGAATTTTCTTTTTACTTCAAAGGATGAGAAATCTACCTTGAAGGCCATAGATTTTGGCTTGTCAGACTATGTGAAGCCAGGTTGGTCTGATGATATATCTTGACAATCTGATCTTTTCCCCTTTTAGTCTTAGCTTATGGAAGTTTGATTTGAAATATACTGTGTTACTTTTGTTGGAAATGGGAAGATGAAAGGCTGAACGACATCGTAGGAAGTGCATATTATGTCGCTCCTGAAGTTCTTCACAGATCTTATGGAACTGAGGCAGACATGTGGAGTATTGGTGTCATTGCATATATTTTGCTCTGCGGAAGCCGCCCTTTCTGGGCAAGGACAGAATCAGGTATATTTCGTGCTGTTCTGAAGGCAGAGCCAAGCTTTGAGGAAGCTCCATGGCCTTCTCTGTCTGCTGAAGTTAAAGATTTTGTCAAGAGGTTGCTGAATAAGGATTATCGTAAGAGAATGACTGCTTCGCAGGCTCTCAGTAAGCTTGTTTTAACTTTGGTACTATCAAATACATTATGCAAAATTGTTAGTAACCAGAAACCTGCTTACTTTAAAACAGGTCATCCTTGGATCCGAGATTCTCAAGAGATTAAGATTCCTTTGGATATAATGATTTATAAGCTTATAAGAGCTTATATATGTTCTTCTTCTCTAAGAAAATCAGCTATGAGGGTGCTCATTCTTCTTTGATAGAAATCAATACTTTTTTTTAAAAAAATAAGATAGTAATTTTTTTGTGAGATCAAGTATTTATAACTGTTTTATACTTTTGATCTTTGTTGTCTTCATGAACTTATAAATCAACTTGAACTTGTTCAAGGCAAAATATGCAAAAATTGTTTTTGGCAAAATGGGTAATTTATGTATCTATTATGTATATGATACTATGATGAAATAAGCTTATCCATATGACTTACTATACATTTCTTCACAATACTTTTATAAGTCTATACAAGCAAATTGTTATACCCTAACGGCTTACTGTCAGACTGAACTGGCCCCTCTTTGCGATCTGACCGGGCATCTCTTCTAAAGCTCCAACGGACACCCCAGCGAAAGTACCCACCGGAGTAGAGGTCCGACGGCCCGCTCCTGCTGAGGTCCGGCCCACTGCTCTCCTTCGAAAGTCCGACCCACCGGAGTAGAGGTCCGACGGCCCGCTCCTGTTGAGGCCCGGCCCACCGCTCTCCTTCGAAAGTCCGATCCACTGGAGTAGAGGTCCGACAGTCCGCTCCTGCTGAGGTCTGGCCCACCGCTCTCCTTCGGAAGTCCGACCCACCGGAGTAGAGGTCCGACGGCCCTCTCCTGCTGAAGTCCGGCCCACCGTCCTACAGACGCCCTCCTTCGGGGGACCGACTGGCCTTCCCGCTCGGCGTCCGACAGGCATGTTTTAGGATCCAGAGGATTCTAGAAGCTCCTTTCTGGTACAACGGAAGCCTGCCACGTTAGCAGCACTGCTCCACTACTCCCACGACGCTGCCTTGTCCGGACACCATGTGGCCACTCTCCAGATTCTCCTAGGGGCATATCGGTCCTTTTCGGCCTCTCTCCTAACGGATTTTGGACTGTTCCGCTCCTATATAAGGTAACCGAGGGATCCCGTTCAAAGTGAGGACTCTCTTCCCTCTCCTTACGCTACCTCTTTGATTCCTCCATTCTATTGCCTTCAAGCTCCTGCTAATTAGGCATCGGAGGGTCCCCCGCCAGAACACCACCGGCGCCTTGGGGACTTTGTTGCAGGTCTACCGGGCGAGGAGAACTCCAGCAGAGCTGACCAGACCCGGTTCAGAAGAAGTCGCAGCAACAGATTGACGCTAGAGGAACGGGCGCCCCTTCTCTAAAAGGAGGAATCCGCCTGCCCAGCCGAGCAATGGCTAAGGGAAGAGCTCCAAATGCCACTGCCAGAAGAGGTCTTTCCCCATCCAGGTCCGAGGGACCTCCTGGGAAAAATGACGCCATTGCCGCTGTCGCTGAGCCTACCATTACTCTGGGATTGCAGCAGTTCCAGATGTTAATTAACCGCATTGAAACGCTAACCACCGCGGTTCAGCATTTCCAGGAGACGGTTGACAATCGACAGCAACCGCCAGCTACTTCCTACACTAATCCTCCAACTGCTATTGAGGGAAGCTGACAGCCGGAGGTCCCTCATCATTGTTCTCGCACCGCCGCGGAGCCCCGAAGATCCTTGGGCGCTCGCGCCGATGGCAAGAGGGCAAGATCTGCTTCGCCGTCCTTCGCCGAATCCGTCCCTGCTGGCATTCGGCTTACCGCCGAACTCCCGAGAGACTATACCAGCAAGATTTTGTACATGGAGGAACGCATTGCAGAAATTATTAACCGGCAGAAGGCCGACAGGGGGTAGGTATACGATCCCCGTCCCCCGTTCTCCGATGAGATCCTGGCGGAGACGATTCCCCGCCACTTCAAAATTCTTCAAGTGGACCCTTACGACGGCACCACCGACCTGCTGGACCATCTGGGCACCTACAAGGCCCACATGATGGTACAAGGTGCCTCCGACACCCTTCACTGTATCGCATTCCCAGCAACCCTGAAGATCGCTCGGATGTGGTTCAACGCCATCCGACCAGGTATGATCTACTCTTCTCTCAGCTTGAAAATCTCTCTTCCATTTCAGGACATGCAGTTGGATCTCGAGAAACACCGACTGCCTCTTTCTCGTACTGCAAAAGGAGGGAGAAACCCTCCGGGATTACATGGCCCGTTTCAACTCAGCGGCCATGGAGGTCCCGGATTTGAATGAAGCGGTAGCTATGTCAACCTTCAAGCGAGGGCTCCGCTCGTCCAGGCTTACTTTCTCCCTAGATAAGAGATTTCCGACAAGCTACAGTGTGCTCCTGGCCAGGGCATAGAAGTATGTCCTGGCGGAAGAACAAGCGGCTAGTCGACGCCAGGTAGAGGGGAGGCCGGCCCCCAAGAAGTGGAGCGACAGGGCTCCTGAAGTCCGACCTCCGAATGACAGCAACCGGTCAGCCCAGCACCGAAGTTCGAAGCCGAAGGACTTCCCCAGGAGGTTCGAGACCTACGTGCCCCTCTCCCTTCCGAGGGAGAAAATCCTCCTGAGATCGAGAACGAGACCTTCCTTCAGAGGCCTCGACCGATGAGGGGCCCCGCTGCATACAGAAATAGATAAATTTTGTCGGTTCCACAAGGACCATGGGCACAGCACTGAAGAATGCCAGCAGCTGAAGGATGCCATTGAAGACCTCATTCGGAGGGGATACCTGTGCAAGTATGTCCGACCCCATCGGGATCGGGCCGAAGCCTCAAACGCCAAAAACCCTTCGGAGGAGACGGAGCTTCCCAACCAACGGCCGACAGGCGGGGACGTCGGCATGCTACATCGGCGGTCCGAATGGAGCTATGGAGATGGCCCAGACATTGTCAAGAGGCCTAGGGGCTCCAATGCAATCACCTTCTCCGACGAAGACCTCCTGGAGTTCCATGTTTTTGAAAATGATCCTGTAGTCGTGTCGGCAGTGATTGCCAACTACGATGTAAGAAGGATACTTATTGATAATGGAAGCTCCATGGAGGTATTACTGTACGATGCTTTTATGAGAATGAACTTATCTAGGTCCATGTTGCAAGAATCCCCCTACCGCTGACAGGTTTCGGGGGCAATTCCATCAGAGTTGAAGGGAAAATAGTTCTTTCCGTGATGATCGGGACGGAGCCTTTCCAGAAAACTCTCCCCATCAGCTTTGTGGTCGTCCGGACGACCTCGGCCTATAATGCCATTTTGGGCCGACCGGCTCTCAATAAGTTTCGAGCCATCATATCCACTTATCACCTGTTGGCGAAGTTTCCAACTAGGAACGGGGTCGGAATTTTGAGGGAGGACCGTCGGATGGCCAGGTAGTGTTTAACTATTCTGAACCAGCAGTCGGAAGGCCATCCTACTCTGGAGCAGCTCGACCCAAGGGCTGACGCCGACGGCCATGGTCAACCGGATGAAAAAATCCTATTTGTCCCCCTCCGGGAGGATGACCCCACCAAAGTTCTTCAAATCGAAAGTTCCCTTAGCAACGACCTCAAGTCAGAGCTGATCGGCTTCCTTAGAAGCAATGCCGATGTCTTTGCTTGGTCGGCGTCGGACATGCTAAGCATACCGTCGGATGTCATCACTCACTAACTCAAGGTGGATCTGACCTACAAGCTCGTCCGGCAAAAGAAGAGCTTCGCCGTTGAAAGGCAGAGAGCCATCGACGAAGAAGTAAAGAAGCTCTCCGACGCTGGCTTCATCAGGGAAGCTCACTACCCTGAGTGGCTAGCGAATGTTGTCATGGTAAAAAAGGCTAACGGGAAGTGGAGGATCTGTGTAGATTACACCGACCTCAACAAGGCTTGTCCGAAGGACAGTTTTCCTCTGCCAAAGATTGATCAGCTGGTGGATGCTACGGCCGGCCACCAGCTTCTTAGCTTTATGGACGCCTTCTCCGGCTATAACCGGGTCAGGATGCACCCGGAGGACGAAGAGAAGACTGCCTTTATCACCGACAAAGGCCTGTACTGTTACAGGATGATGCCCTTCGGCTTGAAGAATGCCGGTGCTACCTTCGAAAGACTGATCAACCGAGTGTTCGAAGGGCAGCGAGGCAGAAATATGGAGGCTTACGTGGATGATATGATAGTAAAGAGCCTTCATAAAGCCGACCACATCAAAGACTTGCGGAAATCCTTTGACGCACTCAGACGTCAACGGATGAAGCTGAATCCCGCGAAGTGTACTTTCGGGATAAATTCTGGCAAGTTCCTCGGCTTCTTGGTCATATAGAGAGGAATTGAAGTGAACCCCGACAAGATAAGAGCCGTCATTGAGATGGCACATCCGACCAACAAGAAGCAGGTGCAGGAGCTCACGGGCCGAATTGCCTCCCTCAGTCGTTTCATCTCCCGTTCGGCTGAAAAGTCCCTGCCATTCTTCATGACCCTGCGTCGGTCGGAGGGTTTCATTTGGACTGACAAATGTCGGTCAGCTTTCGAGACCCTAAAAGAATATTTAAAGAACCCCCCGTTGCTGTCCAAATCGACGGAGGGGGAGCCTTTGTATCTTTACCTGTCGGCTTCGGACGAGGCGGTCGGTGCCGTCCTCGTGCGAGTCGGAGAGGACGGTCAGTAGCAGCCTATCTACTATATCAGTAAAGTCCTCCACGATGCCGAAACAAGGTATCTCAAGATGTAGAAGTTGGTTTATTCTTTGATCATATCTGCCAAGCGGCTCCGGTCGTACTTCCAGGCGCATCCGATTGTGGTGATGATCGACCAACCTCTTAGAGCAATCCTTCGGAGTCCAGACATATCCGGTCGGCTCGCCAAGTGGGCCGTCAAACTTGGAGAGTTCGACATCTCTTTTCAGTTACGGTCTGCTTTGAAGGCCCAGGTAATCGTCGACTTCATTGCAGAATGCACATGGAAGCAAGAGGCGCCCCCTCAAATGGCCGAAGCACCTGAAGCTGATGCTGCCCGCGAAGCCGAACCAGCCTGGACCCTCCATGTGGACGGAGCGTCCAACCTTGTAGGCTGTGGGGCCGGCCTGATTTTAGCTGACCCAGATGGAGAAAGCCTGGAGTATGCATTGCATTTTTCATTTCAGGTGTCAAATAATCAGGCGGAGTATGAAGCCCTCCTCGCAGGATTGCGAATCGCCCATGAACTAGGCATCAGCCGGGTGAGAGCCTTCTCCGACTCCCAACTGGTGGTCAATCAAGTGAAGGGTGAATTTGAAGTAAGGGACCCGACCTTGGCCAAATACTTAAACAAGGTACAAAACTTCATCTCTCGGCTCAAATTCTTCGAAATCCTCCATATACCCCGACTACAGAACTCTCGGGCGGACGTTCTGTCACGGTTGGCTACGGCCGCCACTAGTACCTCCGACTGTACCTTCATGGAGCATCTACAGCGCCCGAGTGTTACGGAAGAGCCGACCGAGGTCCACCAAGTGGAACAAGAAGCTTCTTGGATGGATCCAATTCTTGCTTTCCTGATCAAAGGGACTCTTCCAGAAGATCCGGCTGAGGCCAAGCGAGTGCACTGGACGGCCTCCAAGTACATCATCCTTGATGGCGTCTTGTACAAGCGGTCATTCTCATAGCCCCTGCTGAAGTGTTTGGGGCCGACCGATACAGATTATGCACTCATGGAAGTCCATGAAGGTATCTGCGACGATCACCTTGGAAGAATTTCCCTGGCCTACAAGATCATCTGACAGAGATACTATTGGCCTACCATTCAAAAAGACGCGTCAGACTTCGTTCGAAAGTGCGACGCGTGTCAAAGATACTCTATCATCCAAAGGAGGCCTGCCAGCCAGCTGATCCCAATCACTGCACCATGGCTGTTCGCACAATGGGGGATGGATATCTTGAGACCCTTTCCCCCGGTATCCGGGCAACGGAAGTTTATACTTGTGGCCATTGACTACTTCACCAAATGGGTGGTGGCTAAACCGCTGGCACAAATCACAGAAGCCAAGGTGGAGAACTTTGTCTGGAACAGCATTATCTTCCGGTTCGACATTCCACAGACAATCATTACTGATAATGGAAGACAGTTCGACAACTCTAAGTTCCGGGACTTTTGTCAGTAATATCACATCTCCCATCGACTTCGGTCGGTCACCCGCAGTCCAATGGAGAAGCTGAGATCACCAATCGGACGATTCTGCACGGGCTGAAGACCCGTCTTAACGAAGCCAAAGGGCTTTGGACGGAGGAGCTACACTCTGTGCTATGGGCATATCGGACTACCGTCCGAACGGTGACCGGAGAGACTCCATTCAACCTCACTTACGGAAGTGAGGCCGTCATCCCTGTTGAGATCTCTTTGCAATCCATGCGGATTGACCGTTATGCCGAACCGGCTAACTCTGAGCAGCGAAGGGCTGACCTGGACCTACTAGAAGAAACTAGACTCCGAACAAGCTTGAGGATGGCGATCAACCGTCAGAAGATGGCAAAATATTACAACGCACGGGTTAAGGCGCGAGCTTTCTGAGTCGGAGATCTAGTCTTGCGGAGGACAGAGATTTCGTGACCGACCGAGCAAGGGAAACTTTTTCCAAATTGGGAAGGACCTTATCGAGTCGTTGAAGTGATCCGGGCTAGAACCTACCGACTCGAGCATTTGGACGGACGGCAAATAGCACGCTCGTGGAATGTAGACAACCTTCGCAAGTATTATCAATAAAGTCCACAACTCTTCTTCATGGCCCACTTCCGAAAGTCCGACTCCGGTCAGCAAAGGCTCTAGGGCAGCCCACTTCCGAAAGTCCGACTCCGGTCGGCGAAGGCTCTAGGGCAGCCCACTTCCGAAAGTCCGACTCCGGTCGGCGAAGGCTCTAGGGCAGCCCACTTTCGAAAGTCCGACTCCAGTCGGCAACATCCCCGGGTTCGGACGAGCCGACGGACCAACACTTGGGAAGAAATCTTTCAAGTGAACAAGTCCGGCCTGAGTTACAGTCCTTTGCCCACCTACACCATCTTTGGATTCGGACCGGCCGACGGACCAATACTTGGAAAAAATCCTAAGTGAATTGGTTCGGCTTGAGCTACAGTCCTTCGCCCACCTGCACTCTCTTCGAGTTCTGATTAGCCAACGGACCAATACTTGGGAAGAAAATCCTAAGCAAATTGGTCCGGCCTGAACCATAATCCGTTGGCGGCTTCAACCACTTTCGACTTCGGATGAGCCGACGGATCAATACTTAGGGTGAAAATCCTAAAGTAGCTTGGCCCGGCCTGAGCTACTATTCGACATCTACTTCGGAGGTCCGGCCGTCCGCTCAGACTAGCCGACGGGCGAACACTTAGAAAATTTTTCAGAAGGGATTACTTCGGCAAGTCTTGTCAGTCGACAATACAAGCATGCGAAAGAGGCATTACAAAGAAAATTTTCTATTAGATTAAAAAGTTCTTTACAAAATAGAAGGTCAGACCTTTACAAACATCTAGGTTTGATCCTCGGAAAGTACAGGCGGAACGCCGACTTCGGTTTCCTCAACGCCTTCTGAAGCTCCGACGGAAGTATCCGCTATCCCCGTGTCAGCTTTGATCTGGGCGTCCGATCCAGCTCTCGCTTCAACGGCCTCAACCGGGGCCTCGGCCACAGCGGCAGTCGGATCTATCGCCTCCACGCTCTCCTCTTCCACCGGCTTCGGCGGTTGAAGGAAGGAGAGATCGAAGTCTGGGAAGGCGGCGCCAACCTTCTCCAGACATTCCTCGTAGCCGAAGCCGACTGTCCCGGCTTCGTTCATCTCCTTCACGAAATCTTCGGAGGTCTTGTAATCTGCAACGGCCTTTTCAGTGGTCGTCTTTAGCAATTCTTGGGTCATTTTCAGTAGATCCTTATATCGCTCCGCCACCGCCTGGTGGCCCCTCGAACGTGCCTTAGCTTCGGCCAGGCGCCCCTCTTCTATCAGCCGGCGGGTCAGGGCTTTGACCTTCCGCCTCTTATCTTTCAGCTTTGCCTCCTTGTTGGCCTCCCGGGCTAGCGAGTCCTCGATTTGCTTCCTTTGGACCTCCAACTCGGCCCGCAAGGTGGACACTTCTGCCTCGGTTGCCCGAAGACTGGTCAGCTCCGTCTTGGAGGCTGTCAGCGCCACCCAGGTAGTGTCTCTTGCAGCCTCTGCCGCCTCTGCCCTTTTGGTTAGGTGCTTCTTCAAATGGAGCAACTCGCCCAGGCCGTCGTCCACCAACAGCGAGTCCCAGATGAGCTGCCGACAGATACACAGTTAGAAAATCATAACAGTAAAGCAAGGACTGAAGGCTTAAGCTTGAAACTCACCCCTAATAAGTGGTGAAGAGTACTACGGACGGCCTCGTTCACCGACCGGTCGTCGACACCGGTAACAGCCCTCTCGAGCTGTTCTCTGACCCCTTCGGCATCGCGGATGGTGCGCTGCCTCCGGTGCTCATCATCGTCAACGACGTTGGCCCTTCCCGGGAGGCCATCGGCGCTTCAGCCGCTTGATCCCCCTGGACCGTCAGAGAAGCCTCCGCTGTCAGGTCTATTGGCAGAGTGGGTGGAGTCGTCTCTAACCCGGCCGGCACCGGACGTTCCTCCTCCGCTCGGGCGGCTGACTGCCCAACCGAAGACCGCTCCGGTGCCATCACCCTTCGGCGATCTGCCAGCGGTATGTCATCTTCCGACTCCACCGACACTACCGTGGCTGACGGCTCCTCCGTTCGTCGCTTCTTCGGCCTCTCGGGCATCGGCTTCGCCGCCCTCTGCCTCTTCGGCTCCCGAGAAGTTGGCTCAGAAATACGGACGGCCCTCCTCTGTGCCGACTGTGCTGAAAGGGTCGCCCGATCTGGCTTCATTTTGCCACCTGCCGACAAACAATGCTAAGGTCAGTAACAACATCGAAATCAGCAAAGGAAAGAGCAATAGGCCCCTCTCAACGGCTTCCGTCCTACCCAACATTTGGTGCTGGCTGATCCCAGCCTGGTGGAGACTCCCTTCGTGGAGCATGAAGCCGACAAACTTCGGGTCTTCGTCATTCAAATTGTGGAAGTCAGCCTCATCGGCCTTTGATATCTTCCTTCCGTTCAGGGCATTCGGCCTCAGCTCCCTCCATGTGTCTCAAAGCCCCACGGCTCTAGACTATCAACAAAAAAAATATCGAGACTTCCATCTGTGAATGGCGGAAGGAAGCCCCCCTAGAATCTTCCGGCCGGGGCGGGGACTAAACATCCACCACTCTTGACTCCGGAAGTCCTGCTTTGAAAGAAAAAAATTCGAAAACAAGGTCGGCGTCTCGACAAAGGACCACAAAACCGTAGAGCACCCGAATGCTGTTCGGGGTCAGCTGGGAAGGTGTAATCCTCTACAGGTTGAAAACCTGGATGAAGAAATTATGGATCAGAAATAGGAGGCCGGCTTTCAGGTGATCCTCGTATAAAGGAAGGGCTCCTAAATTCAGGGGGCCGTTCACCCTACCCTCACGACTGGGGATGGTCAAGTGCAAAGTGGAGGGGATGCCGTACACAACTCTAAGATCCTCAACCCTCTCCCGGGTCATGGTTGAAGGGATATCATACGGGCCGGGTTCCCTATTCCCACGAGCCGAACCACGACTCCTCGAGGCCATCCTAATGGAATTGCAGAAAAGGAGGAAGACAGTTGCAAGACTAACCTGGACTTTCGATTTTTTAGGGGAGCTAGAGCAACGAGAGGAGGAAGCTTTCTCTTCGAACCCAGGTACGGTGGAAAGCTCCCTCTGCGCGCTGGTTCCTTCCTTTTATAGGTGCCTGGGGGGCGGTTTCCCAACGCTCTCTCCCACGTGCCGCGACCCGACGGCAAACTGCGCGTCCCTCGGGTTTATCGAGAATTCGATGGGACGTACCGGATGGTATCCGGTCACAATCCGCGTGACCGCCAAAGCAACGGTGGATGGATCGCTTCAGATACCAAACCTACCGCTCAGATGAGGCCACGTGGCCCACGTCACGTCAGGGGCTCGGCGGGCGTGCATTTCCGGACTGGCGCCCCTCATCGTGCGCCGCACCAGCAATAACTGTCTCTCCTGCCGCCACCAATCTAATGCTGACACCTGTCCAAGAACGAAAATCAGAGCAGAAGACGGCCGGTCGCAGCACGCCGAACCAGATTCGCCATCATCTTAAGGACTGGCGCATTGATTATCAAGTAATGCCCGCGTCCTTCGAGCCTGCAGCCTCGTCCGAAGGCCAAGAGCATGGGGGACAACTGTTATACCCTAATGGCTCACCATCAGATTGAACCGGCCCCTCTTTGCGGTCCAACCGGGCCGCTCTTCTAAAGCTCCAACGGACACCCTAGCGAAAGTCCAACCCACCGAAGTAGTGGTCCGATGGCCCGCTCCTGCTGAGGTCCGGCCCACTGCTCTCCTTCGGAAGTCCGACCCACTAGAGTAGAGGTCCGACGGCCCGCTCTTGCTGAGGCTCGGCCCACTGCTCTCCTTCGGAAGTCCGACCCACCGGAGTAGAGGTCCGATGGCCCGCTCCTGCTGAGGTCCAGCCCATCGCTCTCCTTCGGAAGTCTGACCCACTGGAGTAGAGGTCCGACGGCCCTCTCCTGTTGAAGTCCGGCCCACCATCCTACAGACGCCCTCCTTTGGGGGACCGACTGGCCTTCCTGCTCGGCGTTCGATAGGCATGTTTCAGGATCCGGAGGATTCTAGAAGCTCCCTTCTGTTACAACGGAAGCCTGCCATGTCAGTAGCACTGCTCCACTACTCCCACGACGCCGCCCTGTCCGGGCGCCACGTGGCCACTCTTCAGATTCTTCTAGGGGCAGATCGGTCCTTTTCGGCCTCTCCCCTAACGGATTTTGGACTGTTCCGTGTCTATATAAGGTAACCGGGGGACCCCGTTCAAAGTGAGGACTCTCTTCCCTCTCCTTATGCTACCTCTTTGATTCCTCCATTCTGTTGCCTTCAAGCTCTCGCTAACTTAGGCATCGGAGGGTCACCCGCCGGAACACCATCAGCGCCTTGGGGACTTTGTTGCAGGTCTACCGGGCGAGGAGAACTCCAGCACAGCCGACTGGATAGCAACACAAATTTTGCAACTTTGTCTATGTTGTTTTGTTTTCTAGCATGGTCTAAACATTCATGTTCTATATGCTTTTTAAACATTGTGAAATTCACCAAGGTATGAGCGTATGTAGATATCTGACAAGACTTCAGTGGTTAACACCCTCTCCTTAACAGAGAGGTTGGGAAGCCAAGTGGTGGCACTTCCATTGTAGAACAATCTCCTAGGATGTTAATTGACTGTTGTCAAATCTGGATGTTAAACAGTATGTCATATGATGGCATATGTGAAGTTGGAAGCGGTGACAAAGGTAAGTGGGACTCTAAAGAAAGGTTTTGGAGAAAGAAAGCAGAAAGCATGTTGATCTTCTGTCAAAATCTGAGCATTGTATAGGCTGCGAGTTCCCTAAACCTTTTTATAAAATTGCTCTTCTTTTATTAAGTATATCCACCATATGCACTCAAATGGAATGATCACCAAAGGTCAGATAAACTAAAAGGGACCATCTTTATCTAAATTATTGTAATTCAATTGGGATTGTTGGGATCACAGCCAGTCATCAATTGATCCTTCTTATTGAGTAGACCAAGTGCATTAAATGTGCCAATATCCAGTGTGTGTCCATAGATGTAGCACAAACATGAATATGAGATGCAGATAGGCTGATGCAACAGACCTTGAAAAGATAGGATGCAATAAGGCCAGGATATGTCAATGAACAAGAGTGTATACCAAGGTTTTCGGTACCGATACCGGGACCTGTACCGGTGGCCAACCGGTATGGTAGATACTGTACCAACATGTGGTACAGTGAGGTGTGATGGTCTGGACCGACACACTATTTTTTTATTTTTTTATATTTTTTTATATTTTTTGATCTCAAGTAAATTTTTAGGATTTATTAAATATTTTTTGATTTAAATAGATGTTTGTTGATATTAATTGATGTTTGTATTACTTCAAAACACTCTTAATTATGTAAAACATGAATTTGATTTCTTAGAAAATGAAGTCAAGTAAAGAATTGAATTAAATTTTAGAAAAGGAATAACAATAGGATCATGAACACTAACATGGTCAAGAATACCTTTCTAGGGCTGGATTTTTTATCATTATATTTCGTTTTTTTAAAAGACAAGAAGTCAAGTAAATCTAGCAATAATTCATTCTCTTATTATTGGAATCGGAGTAGATCTTCATTCGTTTGGATGTTAGATGTTTGCATTAGTTCAATCAATGATGGAAGTGGTCAAGGAATTGTCATTGATCTATACAGCTTTCTCGAGCTTGCATTTAAATTTTTTGATGATCCAATGATTGGCATATCCTTTTTAACATCAACTTCTTTCAATTTTCAACACTGGATTCTGGATTGCTCATACTCTTGAAAAATCCAATCAATGGTATATCCTTTTAACATTAGTATCTCCTGAATTATTAATACCGGGTTCAGTAATAGTCCTTTATTATGGATGATGATTCTTTAGTGGCTGGATCCTTTCATGGGAATCAAATCAATTTTTTTAATTTATTGAATGTTTTGAGGTTCAAATAAATATAACCTCAAGACTAATTTGCAAAAAATCATTACGAAATACTGTCTAGCCTTTAACTTTACTATGCTATTTTTTAAGAAATTTTTATAAAGTAAGATTATCAGCAATTGATTGAAAAGAAATGAGAAATATAAATATAATTACATATCAATATTTAAAATTGGATCGAGTGTCGATATCCATAAATATCAAGGTCATTATTGTACTCAATTAGAAAGATCAATAAATCCCTCAACTGGGCAGCATGGTAATCTTGTGAGCTCATTATAGGAGGTATACATGATAGATCGTAACTCGTTGCATATCCCTTGCTAAGATCCCGACTCTGAAAGGTATCCAGAGATTGATGATATGGCTGTAAAGGGGCCCATCCAAATATACCGATAACAAAATTAGCTCCATAAGACATTCCGAATTGCAGGGGATAATAACCACTAGATATCTTGGATGTACCATATCCATATCCATATGGGTCAAAAGCTATTGGTGCCTGCAGGTAAGATTTAAAATACGATGATCCTGATACATCCATGGATTCTATTTCACGTGCAAGATTTACAGCTGCATTATATCCTGAACAACCTCGTGGAGCCTATCACTGGTATGGATTGTCTGCTGTGTGCACTGGGATATGACTGAAGTGAAACAAGATCCAATAGCCCGCCACATATCCTTCTTCTTATCCTATTTCAGCATAGTATCAATCCTTTGTTGCTTGGAATCTCTGCTAGTAAAGGTATGTGGATTGATGTTATGGATATTGGCTCCTACTGGAATGTTCGTGAAAGATTTTTTTCTATTGTCAAATGCTCCCAACATGGATGCAATATGACTGGTGTCTCTCCAAACATGCTCTCTAACTGAGGTCTTCCTAAACTGTACCTCAAACTCTCTTGTAACATTTCCAGAGCCCAACCCAAATCCTAACTCAAAAGCTGATGGCCCAAAACATTTTCTGTCTGGTCATCTCTAATTATTTATGCTTATACAAGCTCGTCTAAATGGTAGGCTCAATTTGTGCCTCAAATAGAAAGAATAGATGCACAGACTTCCTGGACACTGTTTTCTGCTTTGAAATCAACAAGATATTATTAACCGATGGATCTCTTGTGAACACTATCGTCATGCATATACATTATAATAGCTACCAGCCAAGTATCGCTTCAACTTTGTTATCCTACCATCCTTGAATTTTATATTGTATCATTTACACCTCCAATGATGCCGATCCGATAGCATTTCTTCATGTGTCCAATCAATATCACGTTCCGGATCCTTCTTTCTTCTTGATGGATCCATTCCTGAAGATTTAAAAAGCACATAAGCTCAATAATTATATAAAACTAATTAATATTTTGTTTACCTATTTTGTTTACTTTTTTTAATTAATTATATATATATATTTAATTTTTTTAAATTAAAAAATATAAAAAAAATAATTTAGTTTTAAATTCATGTATGATCTTATCATAGATACTACATATATTTTTTAAGATAATGGACATCATGGAAATGTCACTTTTTCTTTAATATTAGACTAGAGCACTATTTACAAGATGCATCAAAACTTGGATAAATCGATATGAAACTTATAATAAAAGTAACCTACAAGTCCTAAAACAATAATTTATTATTATATTTTTTAATTAATTATTATATTTTTTATTAATTTTTTAATTTTAAAATTTATATATTTAACAAAAAATTATGATCTTAGTATCATTGTATAGATCTTTTATATATCTACAGCATACTCAAATCATGCCAGAATAAAAAATTTTGACAATTTTTTGTTTTTTATTTTTCATGAATTTAAAAAAGAGGGGAGAGGGAGAAAGAGAGAAGGGAAGGATTTACATACCTTGAATCTATATTTTTTCTTGATTTTCTGATATTAAGGTGGCTTGAAAATGATGAAAAAAAGCCTTTCAAAGAGCCTCTCTTTCTTTTTCTGTCAAAATTGATAGCCTTTCAGGCTCTCAATTACTTAATAATAATAGACCTCCCACCCCATCCTGCTATAGTACACCTGAACCAGGCCTTAACCGAGCCAAACTGGTTTGAATTGGCTGGTTCGGTGCGGTTTGGGCTCAATTCGGATTTTTTTTGGAGGGGGAGAATGCTGGAGTCAATTTTTTTGCCCGAACCATGTTGATTGGGCATTGGTTCGATTTGGTTTGGCATGGTTCGGGGATCCTTAGTGTATACATATTCTATGTAAAAGAATACCTATAAAGCATAGCAGGTCATTCAAATAACATAGTCCATACTTTATGATGGTGCTAGATCCATCCAAGCACCGGAGTGAGCTGGGGATAGGATGCTAGTAGCTGTACCTATAAAAAAAGTCCTAGCCGGAGGTGGCTCCGACGAAGGCCCTTTGATGCTCAAGCCAACATTTCAGATCATAGAGTGAAAAATGAAGTGGAGCAATGAGACAGAACACGTGCGTACCTCTAGGGTGTTCGTGGAGAACTTCCTTTTATATTCAAGCTTCAAGGGTAATCTTGGCATACCTTGATACGGTGGCAGGTGGGTAGGAAGTGATTGGATTTCAATCCTTATCAAAATTTTTGGAAGGAAATCGTCCTTCTTTATCTAGAATATCATTCTTCTATTAATAGAAGATTTTATCTTATATGCCTTCCTGTCGTTTATCTTAATGACTCTAGGAATTATGGTCCAAAAGAGGGGCCACGCTTTTTTAATGGCTGAAATTTGTTCTTGATTATAAGATTTGATTGTTTGTCTATTATGGGTGGTATATTGAGGTGAGCATCAGTAGGCTTTTCCTTCGGCTATTTTATGGGATGTCCTTGTGGGGCCTTATTCGCTTGGCTTTGATTTTATGTATTACAGATCGGTAGACCTAGGACCCTTTCAAGACTGGGGGGATTCACGGAACATACGGGTTAGAGAGGCCAGGTGATAAGCACGCCAAAGGGATACGGACGAATTTGGCCCTTATTGCAGATCGTATCATGGGAGGAGGCTTTCTTTGTCAGGGGATATGTACATCGATAAATCCTTTTGTTTATTCCGATAAGTTATCTGTGGAAGTTTTAATTAGATCGGAGGTCTATAAAACAATGGTTTAAATGGCCAAACGTTTATCCAGATGGGGTATGAAAGGCCAGAGGTTGAACCTGGTAGGAGCCCGAAAGATCGAAGGTTTATCTTGGTAGGAAGCTAGAAGGTCGAAGGTTTGGCCTGTCAGAGATTTGGGGGGCCGAAGGTACTTTAGTATGATGGTTGGTAGAACCTGGAGTTCTAAAACATTGATCCTAGCTTCTACTCTCAAGGAATGGGGTTGAATGACCAATGAGGTGCATTGGAAAAATATCTCGGGATGAGAGTTATCCTTTCAGACGAGTCAATAGCATAAACTTATGCTTTCTGGTTGCGGAGGTTCGATCATCTCTGGGTTGTTTGGATGATCATTTTATATATACATACATCTGGAATACCTTAGTCCCAATATCAAAAGTAGAAATAACTGAAGGGCATTGAGTGTAGTCCTAGCTTATTCCAAAATAGATCTGGTTGACCCATTCCTGGTTCTAGGATCCTCGGGATCCTGGGGGTGGGGTTCCTTCCACATTATTTGCCCCCCACTCCTTAGTTCGAATATGAAATATTTTGGATTGAGTAGTTTTAGTGTCATGCCCGAAGGATCCCGAGAACTATATGGACTTTCATGTTCTCGAAGAGTGGTCTTGTTAGAAAGTTTTTGCATCCGTACTTATGACATTTTTTCGAAGGGTGTGAAGAGTTAATGTGGTTAGCTTACCGTATAAAGTAGCCTTAAAAGTGGTTTATCTTCACTGATATTTTTCCTTGGGAGGTTCTTTGTTTATTGAGTGGCGATTTCTGGTGAAGAGGGGTGATTTCTGGCAGCCTCTCCGGCAAGTTTTCTAGTGACTCAAGTATCAATGAATCCTCACGATGTGCAAAGTCTGCAGAGAGCGGTTTTGAGGTGTCGAAGGGTTAGTGCTTCGACTAATAAGGACCCTGGTCAAATTACCGATGCTTCCAGGGCTGAAACATCGGAAGGCAGGTCTAAGGACCCGGATGTTCCCAAGGGTACTCCATTTGTCGAAGAGCGTGTTTGGACTTTTCTTCGAGCAGCAAGTGATTATCAAAGCTTGTGACATAGGATTCGTAGAGCATGAATATATGGCTTTCGAGTCAGTTTTTTTAGGTACAGAGAAGGTTTATCACCCAATTTTTATGCCGTTACTTCTTTACCTTCATTCTTTTCTTTTTTATATGACATTGTCTGTGGGAACATTCTATGTAGTTGGCTTGTCATCTTAACTTTTTTGTGAGATCGGCCGAGACTGCAGAAGCAAGGATCATGACATTAGATGAGAAGGTTGCCAATGCTAAAAAGGAGCTTTGTGAAGCTAAGGCTCGGGCTTCCAAAACAGAAAAAGAATTTCGAGAGCAAAAGGAGTGCGCGGATGCTCTATCAAAGAAAGTTGTTCATTGGGTGATAAAATTGGGCGAGATGGGTAGTAACATGGTTTCAATGCATCAGAGAATGAATGACACGCGTCACGGAGAAACCCAAGGTATCTCGGATGCTAAAACCAAAATCATCGAGTTGAAGAAAAGCTTCCAGGCTGAAATTAGGGACTTAAATGCTGAGGTAGATAGCCGAATCCAATGATTCTGGAACGAACTTAATTCAGCCAGGAGCGAGTATGAGTGGCTTATGGAAAGAGCTTCGTTTAGCTTGCAGCTGGATGCAAGGCGAGGGATCTTTGGGACATGATGAGAGGGTTCAACAAGTTGAGCGGGCTAGAGATGAAGCCATAGCTGGAGTTTATTTTCTTCGACAGGTGTTAGAAGAGAAAAAAGAGAGGAACGCGATCGCCTTCTAATGAGTTCAGAACTACTGGACCATGGAGATGGAAGAAAACATATCCTCACAGAACCAATTGAAAGCGGCCAAGATTATCATCGATAGACTAAAGAGGAGTAACGATAATTATAGTGATGAAATCATGAAGTTACAAAGCAAATTGTCTTTGGTCGAGGCATGCGTGGGGGCTGCTGATATTTGGCTTTACCTTGCCAAAAGCAAGGCGTATGAGGCTGGATTCGAAGATTGTAGACTTTTAGTGGTCCAGATTCTCCTGGATGCTGGGGCTTGCTTGCTTCATAAAATGAGCCCTAGCACCTCTCCAAGCAAGCTGATGAATCAAGGGCAAGGGCAAAAGAATTAAAATTCTTGCCCATCGTAACCTTTTGCTTTTTTTTCATCTTTAGCTTGTAACCACCTTTGAGATAAATAAAACATGGATTTTTTTTCTAAGTGTTGTGCTTTAGTATTGAAAGTATTTCATCGTTTGTAGGCGATTTTGGTTTTGTTGGTTTTTCTTCGATAATTTTTAGGAAAGATAGTGAAATGCCCTGAGCTTTCTATCGACGAAATTGTATTAATTCCTGGATTTTCATCGATCAGGTATGATACTCGAAAAGTCGCTTTATCATGGGTTACATGGGGAACAAAGGATATTAACCCTCATGATGGCTTAAGAGGGTGGGGCGCTCGAGACAAATTAAAACCTCTTCGCATGAAAAATGAAGAGTTGGCAGGAGGTATCCGAGATGCTTTGATACTAGTGATCCATGGGAACATGGTCTAGCCCATCTACAAGCGCCACTTGGCAGCTATCCGATGGGAGTGGTTTCGTTTGAAACAGATATAAACCGTTGAGATGGTTTTTATAAATAGGGAGATTCTTAGAGCCTGAATTACCTTTCATTTCCGAAGTTTTTTTCTTACTCTTGTTTTCTTTTGAGTTCCTTCCCACCGTCAATTGCCTTCAGTGAGTTTTGCTAGTGCTCTCCATTGTCTCCTCCACTTTCTTTTCACTTAGGTTCTTCGAAACCTTGTTTAGGTTTATTGGGGGATTCTTTACTCTTCTTAGAGTCATTTTTGTTTTCGCTTTAGTAGTTTTGTTTTCTATTTCTAGTTCCGAGTTCTTGGAGTTCTTCCTGTCTATTTTTGAGATAATTTTTTCTGGTTTTTGGATATTTTTTTACTCTCGATGTCGGATTCCAAATGGTCTTTCGAGTTGGCCGGTTCATGGTCTTCAGAACATGAACCTACCGAATCGGGGATTACTGCCGGGGATGCGAAAGTTACCTCGAACCATGGGGTAATAGTGGCCGTTGCCGCACCACAAGAGTCGATGAATCTTGAAGGAGGATCTCCGGTGAATCATGAAGGAGAATTCCTTCCTGGGAGCATTCGATCCAAAATTTGGGAATCAGGTTTGACAAAGCTACGAAGCAAGTATCAAATCCCCTCGAGTTTTGAACCGGAAATTCCACTCAACACCGGCCAGGCATGTAACCCTCCCCCGGGCCAATTGACTCTGGATACGACATAATTTTGGGCCGGGTTAAGGTTATCCTTGTTTTCTTTTTTTGTTAAGCTTTTTAAGGCTATAGGTCTCCCTTCTTGTGCAGTTATGCCAAATACATGGTGATTTATTTGTGATTTTTCCATAGTTTGTGGCCTGGTTGGGGTATATCATATGGTTACACTTTTTAGGATCTTTTTTTCAGGCGAGGATTGTTGTGGAGCATTGAACATCTAGTTGTAGGCTTTCCAAGACCAAGTATAAGGTTCGGTCAGTGGTTTTTGAGTGTCAAGTCAAAGGCTTTCCAATGCTTTCAGGACATCTTGCAATGAACTCTTAAGCTCACCTTTATGGATTCCTAAGTACTTGAAGGTAGAAAGTATGGCTGGTGGGCAATATCAAATTTCGGGAATTTTGAATTGTTTGCTCGAGCCAAGAGCGCATTTATGGTGCTGCTTGGTCAAGCATTTTGCAAGATTTTCATGCTGCTTTCAAGGTAAAAGAAATGACATTTTATCCCAAAAATCTGCCATGCCCGCCTTTTTTTTCAGGGATTTTTAATGTCAAAGGGAGACACATGTCGATCAATGGTCGGTCAGTTATCAATTTGGCCAACCCTTGCCTTGTTCCCTTATTGTTGAAAAAAAAGAAAAAATAGAGGCAAAATAATTTTTTTATTGTTATCATTCAATGGCCACCTTCTATACATTTATATACAAAATCTTCAAAAATAATCAATTTCTCTAATAAAATAAATTTCTAAATTATATTCTACTAATTCATAAAGGAAAGTATCCATCAAGATTTCTATCAATACTTTCCTAATTTGATTTCTATCAACAAGGAAGGAAAGCACCCATCACGATTCTATCAACACTTTTCTGATTTATTTCTGTGAACAAGGAAAACACCCATCAAGATTTATGTCAACACTTTTCTAAATTGATTTCTATCAACAAGTACCCTCAAGATTTCTATCAATACTCTCCCTCAAGATGGTGTATGTATATCTCTCATACCCTTCTTGCATATAAAGTAATGAAATAAATTTCTACCAAGCCCTTTTGTGAACACATCAACTAACTGGTTTTCGGAGCTCATATACATAATATCTAGAATCCCATCATTCAATTTTTCTTTGATAAAATGCTGATCAATCTCAATATGTTTTGTATGATTGTGTTAAACTGGATTGTAAGCAATGTTAATGGTAGCCTTGTTATCACAATATAATAACAGTGGTTTTTCTTCAAGTAGTCGTAACTCTTGCATTAGTTTCTTGAGCCACAAAAGTTCACAAACACCTTATACCATAGCTCTATACTTTGCTTTTGTAGTTGACCTTGCTACTACACTTTGTTTCTTGCTCTTTCGAGTAACTAGGTTGCCACCAACAAACGAATAGTATTCTGTTGTGGACTTGCTATCATCAGCGAATCCTGCCCAACTAGCATCCATAAAAGTTTCTATTTTTAAGTGGCCATAATTGGAAAAAAGTAAACCTTTTACAAGAGTAGATTTTAAGTATCTTAGAATATGGAAAACCACATCTAAATGAGTAATCCAAGGATTATGCATGAATTGACTCACCAGGCTTACAACATAAGTTATGTTAGGATGTATATGTAAAAGATAAATTAGCTTCCCAACCAATCTCTGATACTATCCCGCATCATCTACTTCTCCAATACCACCTTTTAGCTTATGATTAGTTTCGATAGGTGAATCAATAGGTCTGCACCCTAATATGCCAGTTTCTTCAAGAGGTTCAGGGCATACTTCCTTGGAGATATAAAGATGCCTCTCTTGGACCTTGCAACTTCTATTCCAAGGAAATACTGCAACCTATCCAAGTCTTTATCTCAAATTCCTTAGATAATGTTTTAAATTGGTAATTTCTTGGTTGTTTCCTATTACAATTATATCATCAACATATACAATGAGAATTGTAATCTTACCCATACAATGTTTGGTGAACATAGTTGATCTGCTTTGCTTTGTTGATAACTAAAAAGCTATCATGGCTCTATTGAATCTATCAAATTATGCTTTAGGTGACTTTTAGGCCATATAAAGTTTTTTTTAACTGACAATTTTTTTCTTCAGTTTTTTGATCTTCAAAACCATGAAGAATCTCCATATAAATCTCTTCTTCTAGATCATGTAAAAAGGCATTTTTTACATCAAATTGTTGCAACTTGTAATCAAGATTAGCTACACATAATAAAAGAATATGAATGGAATTCATCTTTGCAACAGGTGCAAAGGTGTCTTAATAATCTATTCCATATGTCTGAGTGAATCCCTTGGCTACCAGTCAAGCTTTGAATATCTCAATAGATCCTTCAGCCTTGTGCTTAATAGTGCAGACCCATTTGCATCCTACTGATTTCTTACCCAAAGGAAGAGTAGCAAGCTCTCATTTCTTACCCAAAGGAAGAGTAGTCATTGAGGGCTTCCTTCAATTCTATAGAATAGAAACTGAAGATAGAGATGACACAAAAGCTTTATAGGACGGAGCCGAAGTTATACGAAGTAGTTAAAGATAGGATATTCAATGCAAGATCTAATTCCTTTCCTAACAGCACTTGGAAGATCATGATTTGAATCATCGAATTGGAAGTAGGAATTGAAACATGAGACTAAGTCCAGGATTGAAGTCCAGGATTGAAGTTCAGGATTGAAGTTCGACTGATAGAATGTGTTCAATGGCCATGTCTTCTTTTTCTTGCGAGCATATCATAACCAGTCTAGCTTATTCAATCTCATATTATTCTGAGTTGCATTACTTGTTCCTCCATCACCTTCACTCAAGTGCTGCTCATTCTGCTCCGAAGACATTATATTTTCTTCCTGGCTTATTTGACCCTCATCCTCCACCTATCTAATAGATTAGACTGGAGACATATGCTAGTAAATCTAGTAACACAATTTGGAATCACCTCTTCCTTTTCATTCTCCTCCTAAAGAGGTGACATATAATAGGGTTCCTTTTCCCGAAAAGTGATATCCATATTAACAAAGACTTTTCTAGTGGGAGGATGATAGCACTTATAGCCCTTTTTTATAGTAGAATATCCAATAAACACACATTTAAGTGTTTGAGTATCTAATTTGCCAGCATGGTACCGATGAACAAAATACACACACCCAAAGACTTTTGGAGGAATAAGATATGAAGTGGTGCCTTGAATAATTTCTAGAGGATTTTTAAAGTTGAGTGTTTTTAGAGGCATTCTATTGATCAAATAAGTTGTTGAAAGGACAACATCACCCCAATAAGACTTAGGAATATTCATAGAGAACAAAAGACAATGGGTTACCTCTAACAGATGTCTATTCTTTCGTTCTGACATCCCATTTTGAGCACCTATATTAACATAACTGGTTTGACGCACAATCCCATGTTCCTCTAAGTAGTTGGAAAACGCATGTTCATTATATTCTGTGCCATTATCAATTTGCAAAATCTGAATTTTGGTACCAAATTTAGTACAAATTAGATTATGAAAGGATTGAAAAAAAGAAAAAAACCTCTTTTTTTGCATGCATCAAACAAACCCAAGTCATCCGATTATAACAGCCAATAAATGAGACAAACCATCTATTAGCCGACAAAGATATAATAGGACTAGGATCCCATACATTAAAGTAATTGGTTGCTAAAGGAACATGACTCCTATTATTACTAGAAGGATAAGAAGTTCTAGTATGCTTAACAAATTCAGAAGCATCACAAACTAAAGTCTTCAAATCACACTATTTAATTAACTTAGGATACAACCTTTCCAAAATATAAAGGATGGATATCCTAACCATCTATGCCATTGTATTAACTATTGGAAAGTAGATTTTGAGGAACCTAGTAAGGCTTGATGGTTACCAGGACTTATATCATAGACCCTTTTGCATTCTACCATAGCCAATCATCTTCCTGGTGCTCAGGTCCTGAAGAACACAATTTGAAGAATAAAATTCAGCTTTACAATTCAAGTAGCGTGTGAGAGTACTAGGTAACAGATAACAGATTATGAGAAAAACTAAGAATACAAAAAGTAGAGGACAAAGAAAGTAAAGAGGTACAATGTACTGAATCTTTTCTTATTATGGAAGATAAAGAACCGTCAGCTATATGGACTTTATCTTTACCTGAGCAAGGGGAGTATGTTACGAAGTTGTCTGAAGATCGAGTCATATGATCAGAAGTCCTAGAATCAATAATCTAGGAATGATGTAAATTTGAAGAAATAGAGGTAAAAGTTGTATGAGATATACCTGACTAAGCAAGATTAGAGGAAGAGGATGAAGCCATGGAGGGAGAATCAAGCCAAGCCATAAGGTACCGGAGAGTTTCCAATTCTTCAATAGAAAAACCATCGGTATTAGTGCTTTCATTGGGCCTGTCTTCACTATACTTGACATATAAGCCTGTGATCGAGGATTTTACATTTTTCGACCATCTTGTTTCTTGATTGACCGACCATGGAGTTTCCAGCAACTTTCCTTGGTATGTCTAGGTTTACAGCAAAAATCACAATTGAGATTATCTTTTATTGAAGATTTTTGATCACTAATCCTCATTGGTTTCATTTTGGTAGGTTTAGAGAATAAGTTAGCCACCATGCCTGAATAATCTATAGGAGCGGCATTCAATATAGCATTCCTCAGGCTCTCCTCCTGCTGCATATAACCATAAGTCTGCTTTAATGAAGGGAAAGGATCCTTACCCAAAACTTGGATATGAATCTAGTTATATTCAGCATTCAGTCTAGCCAGAAAATCATACACATGGTGTTTCTCAATTACTTTCTAGTACTTAGCAGCATCCTCAGAGTTGGAGGGTAAATACTCATAGTAATCGAGTTCCTGCCATAAATTACTAAGCTTAGAAAAATATTGTGCAATGGACATCTCCACCTGCTTTATTTTATGAACTTTCTTTTGTAGTTCATATGCCAATGCATCACTCCCTTGATGGGAATATATTTGAGCAGCAGCATCCCATATTTGTTTAGCTATGGCGAGAAATACATAGTCACAAGCAATCTGTGATTGCATAGAATTAATAAGCCAATACATGATAAGAGAATTTTCAGATTCCCATTGGCTTAGGGTTGGATCAGTGGCTGGAGGTTTATGTCTCTTACCTGTGATATAGCCTTGCAATCGTCGGGATTGAATAAACAGTAAGCAAGATCTTGGCCAAGCCAGATAATTAGACCCATCTAACTTAATAGTGCTAATATTTAGAGGGGTTATCACCAAGGATTCCATTGCTCCTATTGCTACTGTTGTCAATAGATTGCTTCCCTTCTGCTATTTTTTTCTTTCTCAAACAAATACCAGTTGGGTCATACATAGTACCCAAATCCCTACAAATTTCCAAAGCCAAACTCGATCTCCTATAGCCAAGCAATCCTCAAAGGCAACTATTAGAGATAGAGCCTACCTTTGTCACAAACAAAGGACATGACATGCAAGCGAAAGTAGCTGATAGGAATAACAGATCTGACGGTAGCATGGTGTCGGCAACAAAAGTCGCTCAACGTCGATACGCATGCACAAGATAAAGAGATTGCCAATGCAGTGAACATATATGGTGATCCAAAATGCAACTTGATGCAATATGGGGGATGAGGCTAGGCTGGGGGTAAGTAGGAAGAACAACTCAAATCCCTAAGGAATCTAGCTCTGACACCATGTTAAGAAAAAGAAGGGAAAATGGATGCAAAATAATTTTTTTGTTGTTATCATTCAATGCCCACCTATACATTTATATACAGAGCCTCCAAAAATAATCAATGCCTCTAACAAAGCAAATTCCTAAATTACATTTTACTAATTTAGAAAGAAAAGCATCCATCAAGATTTCTGTCAACACTTTCTTGATTTGATTTTTGTCAACAAGGAAAGCACCATCAAGATTTTTGTCAACACTTTCCTGATTTATTTTTGTCAACAAGAAAATCACTCATCAAGATTTCTATCAATACTTTCCTAAATTGATTTTTGTCAACAAGAAAAGTATCCTCAAGATTTCTATCAACACTTATAAATAGTGGGTCCGGGATCTCATCTCCCCATCATCACCTTTGCTTGTTCCTCCTAGCTTTGGCAGGGAAGTTTCGTCAGCTTATAAGGGAGTCTAATTGGTTTCACCTAGTGGCATCCTTGGCCATAGGTACGAGTATAAAAAAAGCATGACTTTCTTTTTAAACAGGAGAGTATTTCCAAAGAAGGTGGTTTAAGTAGGACTTGAGGTATGGTGAGGGACCGTTTACCTTAGAGTGGAAGGTATTAGAAACAGTCGATGGCTCGGCCACGTTGCTGCTACCATCGCTGGCCAGGGGATGGAACTAGAGAAGAGTTCATGTTTGTGCCTCTTTTGGTTCCTCATCATCCATTGTCAACAAATACCGGGACCAAGGGAGAGGTAGAAAATGCTCTTCTAGGGCTTTTGCCACAAATAACAGGCAGCTGGAAACCACCAGGATGTTCCTCCCCTCCTTTTCTTGTAGGTGGAGCCCTTGGTCTGTAGTGGCTCCTCCATTCGCCTGTGGACCGGAGGGGATATTTTCATCGCATTAACTCCATGCGACAGTCTGAGTTTGTCCTCCATTGGCCTCGTCTGCCTACACGGTGTACCACTTTGCCATTGTGGTTTTCTTGCCAGTTTTCTGTCTCACTTGTATTTCACAGAATACTTCTAAAAAAAAGTGTAACTTGGTCGAAATAGGAAATGTCTCAAAATTTTATGAGAAAGGATTATTTTTATGCCTCTTTTGCATGATATTATATGTTTGTCACTTGTTGAATCTTAAAGCATGTGGTTGTCCACATTTTTACCAATGGCCCAAGTCTTGATTCTATGAATTCTGGCAAGAGCTCCATTTCTCCCTCGGCACTTTTGATTTGTTGGTTGCTTCAACCTTTTGGATTCTCTACTAATTAAAACACAATTTTCATATAATGCTTTTGGAGGAAAAGTACATTACTGATAGTACATTTTTAAGTTTTTGGAGTTCCAAGGCCAAGATAGGGGCATGTCATCTAGTTGTGTTAGGTGACAAGTACCGTGTCAAACGACGTCCACTTGATATGCTCCCTCCCAATTTGGAGAGCTTCCCTTGATGAGCCGGTTGGGATACTTCGGGCCATCTCAAAACTAGGTCCCCAACTTTGAAAAATTTGCCCTAGACTTGGGTATTGTGGTAGCGGATGACCTTCCATCGGTAAGCAGCTATTCTCATAGCTTCATGTTCCCAAACTTCTAGTAGATCCAAATTTGCTCAGTTGCTCGGAATTACTTCCCTTGTCAAACTTTTCCACCCTCGATGATGGAAGTACAACTTCCAAGGGGATTACAGCTTCAGTCTTGAAGGCAAGATTAAAGGAGGTTTTGTCCATCGAAGTGATCTACGTGGTTCTGTGGGCTCAGAGAATGTGATATAATTCGTCCGCCTACCATCCTTTTGCTTTATCTGGGCACATCTTTAACCTTGCAAAAGAATTCAGTTAGCAACTTCGGACTTCTCATTAGCTTGGGAATGGCCGACAGAAGTAAAACATTGGATAACACTCAGGTCTTGGCAGAATTTGGCAAGTTTGAGACCGTTGAACTGCCGACCATTATCAGTAATGATGGTTCAGGATAGTCTGAAGTGTCAGATGGACTTCCGAATGAAGTTCTTTACTTTGGCTTTGGTGATTTTAGCAAGTAGTTTGGTCTCTTTCCACTTAGTAAAATAATCAATCGCCATAAGTAAAAACTTCCATCCTCTAGTGGCTAGGGGAAAAGGTTCCAATGTATCCATACTCCATTGAGTGAAAGGCTCTGGTGTGCTCAAGAAAGTAAACAAAGCAGCTGGTATTCGCTGTATGTTAGGGTGATGTTGGCACCGATCGCATTTTCGGACCGTATCCCTTGTATCTTGCTCCATGGTGGGCCAATAACACCTGTCTTAGAATTTTAAGGGATAGCCTTGCCCCCCAAGTGATTGCTGTAGATCCCTTTATAAGCTTCTTGGACGGCATACTGTCTTAGAGGGGCATAGGCATTTCAGCAAGGGTTTGGAGAATTTTCTCTTGTAGAGTTTTCCTTCATGAAGTATAAATCTATAGGTTCAGTTTTGCATCTTACGAGCTTCCTATCTATGGAGAGGCTCCTATCACGAAGATATTGAATGAGTGGGATGATCTAGTAGGACTCGATGTCTATTTGGAGTACTGGCATCAGCTTATTGATGCTGGGCTCCTCCAGGACTTCGAAGATGACTTGTGCGCACAAGTCATTGGGAATAGATGTTGCGAGCTTTGATAAAGTATCAACCTGAACATTCTCTCCTGGAAATTTGCTGAATATCAAAACTACAAAAAGCTAAAATTAGGTCCTTCACCTTTTAGAGGTATTGCTTCATGTTTTTTTCTCTGGCCTCATACTCATTCAGAATGTGGCTCACCACAAGTTAGGAGTTGCTGTGGACCTTCAAATGTTGCACTCACAATTCTTTGGCAATAATGAGGCTAGCAACTAAGGTCTCGTATTTGGCTTCATTGTTAGTAGAAGAGAACTTGAACCTGAGGACGTATTGGATGTCCCACCCTTTCGGGCTAATAATTATGAGCCCCGCTCTGGAGCCATTGGCATTTAAGGCCCTGCCTACGTACATTGTCTATTGATTCTCAAGGTCTTCAAGTATTGGATCTCCTTCGAGTTTTTCAGAAATAGTATATTCGGTGGTAAAATCAGCCAATACTTGTGCCTTGACAGAAGGTCTTGGATGGAATGCCAAATCGAATTCAAATAGTTCAAGCGCCTATCATCTTGCCCGAAGTATTAGGCCAGTGTAAAGCCACTCGAGGGGTTTGGTTCATGAGGACTACCACCAAGTGGGCTTGGAAATATGGCCGAAGCTTTCTGATCGATACCATAAGGGCAAAAATAAGTCTCCAACTTGGTATACTTGGTTTCAGCATTCTATAAAACTCGACTAACATAGTATACCGATTTTTGTGTCCGGTCTTTTTGGACGAGGATGGAACCAATGGCAGAAGGAGAAATTGCCAAGTACAGATATAATTCATCTTCTTTAGGCTTGCTAAGAAGTGGAGGGGCGCTGAGGTAGGCTTTGAGCTCCTCGAATGCCTTCTGACATTTCTCAGTCTGTTGGAAGTCCTTCGGCTTTTTCAATATCTGGAAGAAGGGTAAACATTGTTCGGCTGATTTGAAAACGAATCGGCTAAGGGCGGCAATCTTCCCGATGAGCCTCTGGCCCTCTTTCATGATCTTTGGTGTAGCTATTTGTCTTACATTCTAAATTTTCTCTGGGTTAGCTTTAATCCCTCGGCCTGACACCATAAATCTAAGGAACTTCTCAGAGGTAATTCCAAATGTGCATTTAGCAGGGTTCAACTTCATCTGGTACCGGCATAGTGTGGCGAAGGTTTTTTTGAGATCTTCCACATGACTTCGGGAGGCGTGGCTCTTGACTAACATGTCATCAAAATAAACTTCCATGTTGCGGCCAATCTAGTCCCTGAAGATTTTGTTCACTAGCCACTGGTAGGTTGCTTTTGCATTTTTCAAACCAAACAGCATCACTTTATAACAAAACAAACCTTGGTCAGTAATAAAAGAGGTTTTCTCATCCTCGGGAACCATTCGAATTTGATTGTATCCCGAAAATGCATCTATGAAGGTCAGGGGTTCGTGGCTAGTTGCCGCATCCACTAGCTGGTCGATGTGGGGAAGAGGATAGGTGCCTTTCGGGCAGGCTTTGTTAAGGTTTGTGAAGTCTATGCACATTGATCACATTTTATTGTTTTTTTTCACTAGCACTACATTAGCAAACCATTCGGGATAGTCAACTTCTTTGATGAATCCTGCATCGGTTAGCTTTTGCACCTCTTCAGCTGTAGCTTTTTGCTGTTCTAGAGCAAAACTCCTTTTCTTTTGCTTTATAGGATGATGATTCGGGTCTACCTTCAAGTGGTGCATCATTATTTTGCGGTCAATTCCCGTCACATCTGCAGGAGTTTGAGCAAAGATGTAAGCATTTATTTGTAAGAAGGCCATCAATCATTGCTTCATATCAGCCAACTGGAAAGACATGCCGAGGGTCCCCATCATGCAGGGGAATAGCTACAAAATCTTTTACAAGTTTCCCTTTGTCTTTAGCTAGTTCGTGTATGGTATCCAACCCTTCGACTAGAAGACCATCTGGGGATTTGATCTATTTGGTCTGACGAGCCATCAAGTAGCATTGTCTTACTAGAGCTTGGTTTCTATGCACTTTTATGCCTCACAATGTAGGAAATCTCATTAATAAGTAATAGGTCGATACTATCGCTCATAGGGCGTTTAGCCCCGGTCGGCCAAATATGGTATTATTAGTTGAGGGAATCTTTACTATTGTAAAAGTGAGGTACACTTAGGATCATCGAGAGACATTTCTTGCTCTCATCGATAAAGTGACAGTACCTTTAATAGGGATTGATTTTTCCGAGAATCCTGTTATTGACACGTCCAACTTTTTCAGCTATTCAAGGAGAATGTTTATTTTAAAGAAAGCATCATAAAATAAAATGCCTACGAGACTTCCATTATCAATAAGTATATGATGGACATTATAGTCATCATTATTGAATGTTATGATCACAGAGGATCATGATGAGGATATTGGACTCTTGCATCGACCTAAGGCTATGGTTTCATCGAGACCCTCTTGGTTGCTAGCTCCGGCTTCCTCTAGTCCCTCGATGATAGTGTTGACATCCTCTCTGGTGGGTTGATTAGCGGGTTCTTCCGCTCTTAGAGGTGGCTCTAGCAGGCACGGGACTGGCCCGATTGGGGCATCGCATCTTTTTCCTTGATTTCATAGGAATCTATTCAACCTACCATGGTGAATGAGCTACTCGATCTTGTCTTAAAGTTGTTTGCATTTTTTTGTATCGTAGCCATGATCCCGATGGTAAAGGTAGTATTTGTTTTGGTGCTGCTGACTTACGACATATCTAATCATCGAATCCTCATCCTTATCAACAAAATTACTTGCAATCGGATTGGAGTATTTAAGACCAACTTGCTCAATGCACGTTAGCCTCAATCTTAAATTATAGTGTATATATACAAGATCGTTGAGATATTTCTATTTTAGACGGTTCTTCTGCTTGGAATGGATAAAGTCGAAGGTCGACCAGTTGTGCTTACATCCACTTCTTGACATTGTTTGGGAGAAGATCTTGATAGTAATATTTTTTAAATATTTTGTTGATCCACCAAAATGCATCCATCATTCAGCTGCAAAGGATATTAATTCATTTAAAATTTTAGATTCAACAAAATTAAAAATTATTTTGAATCTAATATTAGACTTATTAGTATCTAATAGGATTCATGTTTGATTTACTTTTGATAGCTACATTAGATCCAAAAGAATCTGTGCTATTCCTAAAAAAATTTTTGAAAAAATAATTATTATTATGTATTGAAATTACTGTTAATAAAAATCATTCAACAATTTTAACCTAACTTATTCCAGGCATATAGCTACGACATCTAAATCGGGCTTCTTCTTATATATAATATTATATAGGGTAGATATAAGCTATTCATCCATGGCAATATCTGGTATGGAATATTGGAACCTTGGATTTAGATAGTAATGCTGCGCATACATTTTCAGAATTAGTCAAGCATACTTGTACAAAAATAATTAAATTTAAAATTTTAGAGTGCTCATGATTTACTACCTACTTGCTAGATGCAAATTTGAACTTATTTGATAACTCTACTGTCCATCAATGATCCGGATATATTCATTGCCATGTATTGGATCTGCCTCTTGAATCTTTTTTTATCTTTTCCATCATATAATAAAAGAAGCACATTTGAGAAAATCGCTTAGAGTCTATGGCCTGAAGTACCTTATATAGAGGCTTGATAGCCTTCACTATCCTCTCGGCTCGTTGCTAGAATTTCTATCTCGTCATTAAGTTCTCTACATCGTTTTTTTTAATATTTGTCCTGGCATATCTGCTTTGCTGCTACTGGATTGACAAACATCTGATGTAGTTTTACTTACCATGTGTTAGGATATCTCAGTCCAAGTACGAACCAGCCACCGGTTTGATCGGCTGAAGACATCTCTTCCGAACCATAAACTTCGGACCAAGGTATTCGGAAAGAACCAGGCAACTTATGGGCACACCAAAGTTCTTAATGGGCCTACGGCACCCGAAGATAAGATCTTCGGATCACGTCCTCAGCCTTCGTCGAAGAACAAGTCCTACGGCCCTTAAAGACAAGATCCTCAGCCTGAACCGAAGAATGACCTTCGCCAACTCCCGAAGACACGGTCTTCGGCTTATGTCGAAGACATAGTCTTCAGCCTATGACAAAGATCAAGTCCTCGATCTATGCCGAAGATAGGATCTACGATCTGTCTCGAGAGGATCCGAGGACGAAGACACTCCCTGATCCAATTACGGAAATCTTCCTAAAAGGGAAGTCTGAAGACAGGCTCTCAATCTGTCTCAGGTCTCCATGAACAGGACAAGCAACGGTTATCATCGACTATTTCCGGAATATAATCATGGCGCATAACTCCAGCGGCAACGCCTTCGGCTTGGCCGCTTGAACCGCCTGATAACTATCCACGATTCCAAATTATGGAAAAGAAATTAACTCCATCGTAACCGCTGGTGGAAGAACGGAATCACAGGCTGGACAACTCCTTATAAATAATGGTAAGAGGGAATGTTGAAGGTAAGGTACAAGATACCATTGAAAACTCCAGTCTTTTCCTTCTCTTTCGAGTCCTCAGAATCTTCCCCATTCTGTGGCTGGAGCCCGTCTCTGACTTAGACATCGGAGTGCCCCCCGCCGGAGCAACTCCAGCCAGGGATTTGTTTTGCAGGTGAACCAGGGAACGGGCCTGCGATCCAGTAGCTCTGCCCGACCGGAAAAGGGACTCTGCGCCAACAGATTGGCGCGCCAAGAAGGGGGCATCCTGTGCAACTTGTATTGTTATGCTCCCCTCAACCAAGGGGAGGTAAGAAATTTTCGATGGCGAGAGGGAAGACTCAGGTTGCCTCAACAAGTCAAAATCGTGCCCCATCCCAGGGGGGTGTACCCTCGATAGAGAACGACATTCCACCTCCCACAATTGTCGTGGGACGGCAACAGTTCGAAGCCCTCCTGAACCAGGTCACCAACCTCACGGCTATGGTTCAGGACTTCCAAAATAGAGCCTTTCAGGTAGGGCATCCGTCGGCCACCTCCAGACATAGCTCTCGATCCTGGAAGAGGAGAGCCCTTCGAGAGGGGTCTACACATCTCTCCCCCCATCCTCGGCCATCTCCTGAAGGCCAAAGTTCAAGAATACCTAGGCCCACCGATTCCCCACAGAGAGGGAAAAGACCTAGGCAAACTCCTCACCCTCTTCTGAAGACTCTACTCCTGTAGAGAAAGCGCCAAAGCAGGTTCTCCCTGACTACGATGAAAAATTTAAGGCCATCGATTCGGAGATGGCGAAAATACGGGAGCAGAGAGATTACAATGATTTGGCGGTGTGTGATCTGCGCCTCTACACCAACCGCGTCATGGCTGAAGTCATCCCTCGGCACTTCAGGGTTCCCCAGATGGAACCCTACGACGGTACCTCTGATCCTCTTGACCATATGGACAGTTTTAAGGCCCATATGATGATCCAGGGAGCTTCGGACGCGATGTACTGCCTCGCGTTCCCAGCTACCTTAAAGAAAGCCGCTCGGATGTGGTACTCGAGCATACGTCCAGGTACCATCGATTCTTTCTCCAAGTTAGAAAAATTGTTTGTCTTGCATTTCAGGACTTGTCGTAAGACCCCCCGGAATACGGACGCACTGTTCCTCCTTCACCAGAATGAAGGAGAGCCTGCGAGATTACATTTCCAGGTTTAATGCGGCCACACTCGAGATCCCCGATCTCAACGAGCATGTGGCCATGTTTGTATTGAAGAAGAGACTTCGTACATCCAGGCTCACCTTTTTCCTAGATAAGTTCCTCAAAAGCTACGCTGAGCTCCTGTCGAGGGCTCAGAAATATGCCGATGCTGAAGAGCAGGTGGCAAATCGATGACTAATCGAAGGGAAGCCCCCTTGGAAGAAGAAAAACAATAGGAGACAAGGCCCCCATATTTCCAACAACAATAACAAGTATGCTGACCACCGAAGTTCTCCCAGGCCCAGAGCAAGTTCTCCCAGGCCCAGAGCATCGGGTGGGAGGTTCGACTCCTATACCCCCCTCAACCTCCCTCGTGAGAAGATTCTCTTGGAGATAGAAAAAGAAAACCATCTCCAACGGCCACATCTCATGAAGGTGTCCTCTTCCGCAAGGAACAGGAATAAATACTGTCGATTCTACCGGGACCACGGCCATAATACTGAAGAATGCATCCAACTGAGAGATGCAATAGAGGATCTCATCAAGAGAGGGTGTTTGGGGCGGTACGTTGGTCGCCAAGGATCTCAGTCAGAAGCTACTGTCCCCTAATTAACTCCTGAAAAGGCTAAACTACCAAATCAAAGGCCCACCAATGGAGGCGTGGGGATGATACATCGACTTGTCAACTGGAGAAGAGGCGAAGACAATGCCCCGAAGCGACTCAAGGACAACACTATTCTCTTCTCCGATGACAACCTTGCGGGAGTCCGGCTCCCGCATGACGACCCTATTGTAATATCGGCCGTTGTGGCCAATTATGATGTACAACGAATCCTATTTGATAATGGAAGTTCGACTGATGTCTTGATCTACGATGCATTCTCTCGGATGTGTTTACCTAGAGACAAGCTACGAAGGTCCCCTATACCACTTACCTGCTTTGGAGGGAATCAGGTTGATGCCGAGGGAGAAATAATACTGCTTGTAACCCTCGGTACCAAATCTCGACAAAAGACACTACCGATCAATTTCACGGTGGTCCGAACCCCTTCAGCCTACAACATCATTTTGGGACGACCTGCCATGAACAAATTCCGGACCGTAGTGTCATCCTACTACCTCCTGGTGCGGTTTCCCACCAGAAATGGTGTTGAAGAAGAGGAGACTAGAGAGCGGCACTACAATGCTTGATGATCCAGGACAAGCACTCTAATGATCCCACCACTTGGGATCAGCTAGATCCGAGGAACTCGACTATAAATTCTGGCGAGCCTATGGAGAACTATCTCGGTATCCCTAACTAAAGAGGACCCCATCAAGGTTGTGCAGATTGAAAGCATGCTTGATGAGAAAACCAGAACGGAGCTAATCTGCTTCCTCAGGAATAATGCTGATGTCTTCGCCTGGTCAGCTTCGGACATGCCAGGGATTCCCGCCAAAGTAATCACTCATCGGCTGGAAGTCGCCCCTGGATATAAACCAGTCCGACAAAAGAAGAGAAGCTTTGCTCCTGAAAGACAAAAAGCAATAGATGAAGAAGTGAGCAAGCTCCTCAAGACAGGGTTCATTTGGAAAGCCCACTACCCCGAGTGGTTGGTCAATGTGGTAATGGTAAAGAAAGCTAGTGGCAAGTGGAGGATCTGCATTGACTACATAGACCTCAATAAGGCTTGTCCAAAGGACAGCTTTCCTCTCCCAAAGATTGACCAGCTGGTCGACGCCACTGCCGGCCACAAACTGCTAAGTTTCATGGACGCCTTCTCTGGCTACAATCAGATCCGAATGGATCCCTGGGATAAGGAGAAGATAGCCTTCGTCACCGACAAAGGTCTGTATTGCTACAAGATGCCATTTGGGCTTAAGAACGCTGGTGCAACCTTTCAGAGGTTGATTAACAAGGTGTTTAAGAAGCAGTTGGGGAGAAACCTGGAGGCTTACGTTGACGACATGATCGTCAAGAGTCTCCTTAAAAAAGATCACATCCAGGACCTGGAGGAATCATTCAGTGCCCTGCGACGCCATCTAATGAAGCTAAATCCAACGAAATGCGCCTTTGGGGTCACTTTGGGCAAGTTTTTGGATTTCCTCGTTACTAAACGAGGGATTGAAGCAAACCCTGAAAAAATTCAGGCTCTCAAGGACATGAGGCATCCATCCTGCAAAAAGGAAGTCCAACAGCTGACAGGGAGGATCGCCTCCTTAAGTAGGTTTATCTCTCGCTCAACCGAGAAATATCTCCCATTTTTCTAGGTACTTCGGCAGTCTCGAGGCTTCGAATGGACCGAAGATTGCCGTACTGCCTTTAAAGAGTTGAAGAAATACCTGGAGACCCCACCTTTACTTTCCAAACCTCAAGAGGGGGAGGTGCTCTATTTATACCTTTCCGCCTTGGACGAGGCAGTCAGTTCAGTCCTTGTCCGAAGAGAAGACGGCTCTGACAAGTCGATCTACTACATCAGCAAAGTCTTGCATGATGCTGAAACAAGATATTCAAAAATGTAGAAGCTGATCTTCTCTCTGGTAATTGCAGCAAAGCGACTACGGCCTTACTTTCACGCCCACGCCATCGTGGTACTGATCGATCAACCCCTCAAAGCCGTACTTCGATGCCCTGATACCTTCGGAAGGATAACCAAGTGGGCTGTGAATGCTGCCAAAGGACTTTGGGCAGAAGAGCTGACCTCCGTCCTCTGGGCATACAGAACTATCCCAAGAACGGCCACCGGTTAGTCTTCGTTCAACCTGGCATACGGTACCGAAGCCGTTCTTCTTATCGAAGTCTCCCTCCAATCTCTAAGAATTGATAAATATGAAGAGCCTGGAAATTCCGATTGCCGAAGAGTCGACCTTGATCTATTGCAAAGCACTAGACTCTAGGCCTAGATGAAAATGGCGACGTATCAACAAAAGGTCGCCAAATACTACAACTCCAGGATAAAGGAACAGATTTTCCGCACGGGAGACATGGTGCTGCGAAGAGCTGAAATATTTAGGCCAACTGAACAAGGCAAGCTTTCTCCCAACTGGGAAGGACTGTACCAAATTGAAGAGGTCATACATCCGGGAATGTATCGACTCAAAACCTTAGACGGTAAAACGCTGTCTCGGCCATGGAATGTGCAAAATCTTCGCATGTATTATCAATAAACAAATCCCCAGAATCTTTTGCACAAATCTGTCCAACCTTAAATGACCCGTTGCAACAGCAGGATGGTAGCAATTTTTTCAGCCTGATCAAAGAGATCGGCTAATGGCGTAGGGGAGAGTCTGATCCATTAACCTTATCGGTATGTCTGACGAGCGCAATGGACGGCTCAATCAGGCTGCCGAAATGATCGAAGGCATAGGGATGGTTCATGTAACCTACCCAACGGAAAATCTGAAAACATGCCAGGGTGGGCCTAATCAACCTACCTTATATTAAAAAGGTGCAGGGATGGTTTCTATAACCTACCCTATGGAAAACCCGAAGACGCGTCGGGGCGGGCCTGAACAGCCTACCTTAATCATGACAGAGACGCATAGGGACAGCATAGACGCTATCCCCTACGGAAAACCCGAAAACGTGCGGAAGTGATTTTACATCACCCACTCTACCAACATCAAACTTTTGAGTTTACATTTCGTGGGATTCAAAGAAATATCATTCATAGAAAGAAGAAAAAAGCGGGAAGAAAATTTGTGCCTTCATTTCTTGTGTCTTTACAAAAAAAAAAAAAAGAAGAGAAGATTGCAAGAAATGGGAAAGCACATCTAGTGACCACCTGTCGGCCCTTTGCCATGCCGGTGGGGGGTGTCTTGCAAGGAGGATGAAGGAGCCTTGGGGTTTCCATCTGGATCAGAATCCGACTCCTCGAAGTCAGAGTCGAATTCGTGTCCAGGGAAGGGGACAGAGGGCTTGATGTTGCTAAGGCCCTTCAAGTTATAGTACTTGAAGGCCTTATCCCTGCATTCCCGGAAACCCCGGTGATAAGAATCCAGAGCCGCCTCAGCGACATCATCTTTGAAGCAGAAGACGTCTTGAAGTCCGAGATGGCATCTGCCACTTTCTTCCTGGCCTCCACCGCTTCTGCGATGGCCGCCTTGACTGAGCCCTGGCCTCCTCCAGTTGAGCCTCCAGGACACGGACCCTTCTCTCTAAGCGATCAATGACTGGGTCATCGTCGTCGCTCAACTCGAGGAATCCTGGGCTGCCCCTTGCTTCGGTACCGATGGCTCCTCTTCGTCGCCCTTCGAAGCTCGGGAACACTGAACTTCATTTCGCCGGGATGCTAGAGAAGGAAGAGATTTCCAAAGCGGGAGTCTGAGATTGTGATGGCCTTTGATAGGGGAGGACAGGGTCCCATTTATAAGGACCTTACACCCACGACTGACCACAGGGAAACATGCTCCACGCCCTTTCCCAGATGCACTAAAAGATGCCACGTGTCGGGGCAACGCCTCGAGACCCAGATGACCGCTCGGGAGCGGTATAATCACAAATAACCACTCCTGGAATGGTAACTGTCGGTATTTCAAATCCAGAAGAATCTCCATCGTGCGGCGATGGCATTAATGGCTCCCTTTCGGAGAGGAAGGATATGGCGGCACCCAGAGCGCATGAAAATGCGACCATTCGAATATCGACACACTCGTCACGGGCAACGAGAATCATAATTAATGTTCCTCGATCATCGATCAACAAGAAAATGACACCTGTCCATTGCATCCATTCCTAGACGGGCAGATTAATTATGGAAAAAGGCTGATATCAGCCTAGTTTGATCGTGGACGGTCTTCGGCAACGACATTCCGATTTGCTTCGGAAGTCGTTTTCGACATCAGCCACAAGCCGAACAGTCTTCAGCTTCGCCCCCTCGACAAAAAAAAAAAGAAAAAGAAGAGAAAAAAGGAGCAATGAAATCCAAGTCATCACCAAAGCCAGAAACTTTATGAAAACTGTATTAAAAAATATGGCATAACATGTACAAAGGGAGGAAGTCACTTGGAAATTCGGAATAGTTTGTTAGTTACATTCCAGAGGGAAATAAGGAAGAGATACAATGCCTAAAGATACACAGATCCCTAAGCATCGGCTGGAGAAGACCTAGCATCGCAAGATTGGAGCAGTTTGTCGTTTTGGGCAGAGAGAGCTTCCTGGAATTGGGTTGAGTCCAGAGGGTCTTCAACCTGGACCTCCTCAGCTCGAGCTCCCTCTTGGGCCGGGATCGGGATCACATTCACGTCTTCGGCTGCAACGGGAGTTTTTTCCTCCAAGCCTGGCACCTCTTCGGCCTCCTCAACCTGGGCTGAAATTATGCTGGGAATATCCTCCCTTGGACTTGGCATCCCTCTGATCTCCTCTTTAGCCTCGGCTCCCCCTTCTTCTTCCACAATGTTGAAAGCAGGGATAGCAGAAAGGTCAAGGTTGGGGAAAACCCCACTGACCTTGGCAAGTCCGTCGTTGAAACTGTGCTGGTAGCTGTATAAGGTCGCCTCATTCATTTCCTGTTGAAACTGCGAGGACTTCCTGAAATCCGCTACAGCTTTACTCACCAACTCTTTCAAGACTTCGGACTCTCTCCTAGCTGCTTCAGACTCTAAGGCTGCCTCCTCGGCCCTTAAAGATGCCTCTTTGGGTCTTAAGGATGCCTCTTCAGCCCTCTTGTTCGCCTCCTCAACCATCTTGGTCAGGTCTTCCATCTTTCCCTGATTCTCCTTGGAGGATTGCTCCAAGGAATTGGCGTGTTCTCTACTCTTCCTCAACTCAGCCCCTTGCCCTGCGATTGTCAAATGGGCATTCTTCATCTCACCTCTCAGGTCGCGAACTTCGGCGTCTACACGAATAAGACGATTCTTCATAGACTGCTTTAGCTCTTTGGCCACCTCTTTTTCAGCCCTGGCTGTGTGGAGCTCCTCCTTAAGGCCATGGATGAGGCTGTCGACATTTCCCAGGCCCTCCTCCATGAAGGTGATGTCATAGACCAGCTACATCGACAAAGTGAGGTTATGGACCAAACAATCCTCCGGGCAAAGAAAAAATGATGAGGGGCTCACCTGTTGCAGAGAAGAAAAGGCGGAGTCAGATGTTCTGGCGAGGCTTCGACCTCGGATAATTGCCAAATCATGAGGCAGCAACGTATCCTTCAACGCCCGTCTAGTCACGGCGGGGACCAACAATCCCCCCATGGGGGAAAGCTCTGAAGAGTCCGCGGGATGGCTTCTAGCTGGAGAAGCCTCACGAACGGACTCTCTCGACTTGTGGCGCCTTGCCCCTATCAACTGCAGGGGGGCAAGGCGGTGGCATATCAGCCATCGGAGACGGACTCTCCCTTGTGTGAACAGGAGAGGTAACCACCAGTGAAGGCTTAACTAGCTGAGCCCCTGTGGGGGCCTCCATCATTGGCGCCACATTCCCTTCAGAGGCCCCTCTGGAGGACGAAGTACTCCCACTCCTCTCGGGACCATCCCTTCGGGCTTTCTTCCGAACCACCGATCTTGTAAAAGGGGCATGAGCTGCTCTCTTCTCGGAAGATTGGCGGAGCCAGCTCAAGTTAGGCTTCATTCCGCCACCTACAAACAGGAAAATCCCTCTGAGTCAATTGAACTACAACAGGAATGGGAGAGAAGAGGTAAAAATTTTCACCATTTATACCTAACACAGGGAACTTGCTAATCCCTGCAAGATGGAGATTCCTCTCCTCCAACAACTCACGGATAGGAATGGCTTCCGAGTCAGTCAGCAAGTCATAATCGGACTGATCGGTCGCCAAAACCTTTTTTCCATCATTGGCGGTTAAACGCGGCTCCTTCCAATCGCTACCAAAGCCCCACGGATCGATAGAGAACACAAAGACGAAGATAGGTTTCCACCCATGGATGGCATTGGGCATATCCTTGATGATCTTGCGACCAGGACGAGGGCCGATCACCCACCATCCATTACTGTGGAAATCCCTCTTAAGCGTAAAAAGAGTAGTAAATAAATTGGTCTTGGGCTCTATATTAGCTATGCGACACTGGACCAAAAATCCGCAGATGTTCCGAATGCTATTCGGAGTCAACTGCGCAGGCATCACTTGGTACAGGCGAAAGATTTTGATGAAGAAAGGATGCAGGGAAAATCGAAGGCCAGCCTTCAAATGGTCTTCGTACATAGCCAGACATCCGGCGGCAGGTTTGTTCACCCGTTCTTCAGATGTGGGAAGGATTAGAGGAAATCCCTCGAGAACATGATAGCATTCTCGGAGATGAGCAACTTTTCTCGGAGTAACAGAGCTGGGAACTAACTCTAGACTCACTACATCATCGGTCCCGGAGAGCTCGACTTTTTCTCTTTGGCTTCCTACAGACTCGGCCATGATAAAAGAACGAGGCAAAGAAGCGGAAGAGAGATTCTACCTGTGAAAATGATTGGTGGCTAAGAACAGGGAAAGCTGGGCCAAAACTGAAAGTGTGAGATTGGAAAAGCTTCCTCAGCCAGACCTTTGCTCTTTCTCAAAAAGAAACGAAGAAAAATCCCAAAGCGACCCTCAAGCTGATTTGACACAGAGCAGACCAAAGGTCATAATCCACTTGAATCAATGGCCAAGACGAAATACATTCATCATCCAACAGGCAGGAAGGAACCACGACAATCGCTCAAATCCTAATCAAAAGATTGGTTGAACCGTCGCGCAACGGAGAGTCCTTGGCCCGCACACTACTTTTCACCCTCAGTCAGGGAATGACAACTGTCCATCGCCTGATTCCCAAATCAGCCGGCAGTTATGATAGACGGTCTAATCAGAGATTTTGTAATCATCCACTGCACCTTCCCTCATAAGAAAAACGACAAACCAGTAATGTTCTCACTCTTCGAGACAAATCTTCGCTTCGAAAACTGAAAGGGGGAAACTGTTAAGATATCTCGGTCCAAGTACGAACCAGTCACCGGTTCGACCGGCTGAAGACATCTCTTCCGAACCACAAACTTCGGATCAAGGTATTCAGAAAAAACCAGGCAACCTATGGGCATGCCAAAGCTCTTAATGGGCCTACGGCACCCGAAGACAAGGCCTTCAGATCACATCCTTAGCCTTCGTCGAAGAACAAGTCCTACGGTCCCTAAAGACAAGATCCTCAGCTTGAACCGAAGAATGACCTTCTCCAACTCCTGAAGACACGATCTTCGGCTTATGTCGAAGACATAGTCTTCGGCCTATGACAAAGATCAAGTTCTCGATCTATGCCGAAGACAGGATCTACGATCTGTCTTGAGAGGATCCGAAGACGAAGACACTCCCTGATCCAATCACGGAAATCTTCCTAAAAGGGAAGTCTGAAGACAGGTTCTCAATCTGTCCCAGGTCTCCACGAACAGGACAAGCAACGGTTATCATCGACTATTTCCGGAATATAATTATGGCACATAACTCCAGCGCCAACGCCTCCGGCCTGGCCGCCGTAACTGCTTGATAACTACCCACGATTCCAAATTATGGGAAAGAAATTAACTCCATCGTAACCGCTGGAGGAAGAATGGAATCACAGGTTGGACAATTCTTTATAAATAACGGTAAGAGGGAATGCTGAAGGTAAGGCACAAGATACCCTTCAAAACTCCAGAGTTTTTTCCTTCTTTTTCGAGTCCTCAGAATCTTTCCCATTCTGTGGCTGGAGCCCATCTCTGACTTAGGCATCGGAGTGTCCCCCACCGGAGCAACTCCGGCCAGGGATTTGTTTTGCAGGTGAACCAGGGAGCGGGCCTGCGATCCAGTAGCTCCGCCCAGTCGGAAAAGGGACTTTGCGCCAACACAATGAAAACTATCAATTGCTATATAATTTATAGCAAACCATGTAATGCCTGGTCTCAATATTTCTCTCCCTATGAAGCTTCGCATCAAAGATAAGATCCATGTATGGTTGATGAATTTGGTGACACTATGATAATTCAACTATTTTCTGCACCCAATATTTTTTAATATCCATCAATATGAGGTCAAAATAATGTATAGTACAAGGGATCCTGAAAATATGCAGTTGCCGCTCCATCAAGTATTGTCCTACGACCCTATACTATGGTCCATTATTTGTAATAACCTGCTCAATATTCTGCTCTTCCACCTAATCAATCACTTTATCAATCTGAGGATGTAGCTAGCATCGTGCACCTCTTTTAAAGCATCAATAGATTTGTAGAAAAATATGTTTCCATCATAATAAGTCAAGAAGTTGATGATGCTTCATTTAGTAGGACCAGTCCATCATACATCACTATCAATCTATACATGGGCCATTTATTTTGATAGGGGCAATCTATTTTTTTATCTCATTATTGTCAAGAAGTTGACATAATATTCCTTGATCCCGGAGGATTTACACCTCACCAGTAGCTTGTATAGATGCAATAGTATAGTGATAATATGGGTTGTCTGCTACGTGCATTGTGATATGATTGAAGTGAAAACAGGATCCGATAGCCCATCACATATCCTTGTTATCCTTTTTCAGCATAGTATCAATCCTCTATTACTTGGAATCTCTATTAGGAAAGGCATGTCGATCAACATCGTGGAAAGTGGCTTATACTAGAATGTTTCTGGAAGACTTCTTTCTACTGCGAAATTCTTCCAACATAGATGCAATACGGTTGGTCTTTCCTGATGGGCTCTCTGACTGAGATCTTTCTAAATTATGCCTTAGACTCTTCTGCAACACTCCTAGAGCCCTAATCCAATTCCGATGCAAAAGTTGATAGTCCAAATCACTTCCTAAGCTTGGCTACCTTTTTTAGCTATCTCTGCTCATACAAGCTCACCTGAATGATAGCCCGATCTGAGCTTTCTCATCGGAAGGAATAGATGCTCCCTCTAACTTCCTAGAATGATAAGAAAATGTTCTGTGGCTCGACGATCTACCTGTCTTGTTCAATATTTTTTATTTTCTAATTTGAAATCAGCAAAGTGCTTTTTTATTAATTGATGGATCTCTTGTGGATATTGTCGGTACATAGATACATTAGGATAGCTGCCAGTCAAGTGTTGTTTCAATCTATTACCCTACCATCCTTGAATTCTATATTGCACTATTTACACCTCCAATAATGCCAAATTGAGAGTATTTCTCCATGTGCTCAATCAATGTCACCCGTATCCGTCTTCATCCTCGATGGATCCATTCCTGAAGATTAAAAAATACAAGCTTAATAATTATATAAAATTAATTAATATTTTATTTATCTATTTATTTTTTTAATTAATTATATATTTTTAATTTTTGAAATAAAAAACAAAACATAAAAATATTATAAAAATAATTTAATTTTAGATTCATGTAGGATTCTATCATAGATACTACATATATTTTTTTAAGATAGTAGGCATGCATAAAACATCATTTTTTTCAAAATTAAATCTAGAGTACTATTCACACGATATATCAAAACTTGGATAAATTGATACGAAATTTATGATGGAAGTAGCTTACAAGTCCTAGAACAATAATCTATTTTATAAATTTTTTAATAATTTATTTTTAAATAATTTTAATTCAAATATATTTTTAATTTTAAAAATCATATACTTAACAAAAAATAATGATCTTTGTATTGTTGTATAGATCTTTCATAGATCTATAACATATTCTAAAATCATGCCAAAATAGAAAAAATTGAGAGTTTCTTATTTTTTATTTTTTTCAAATTTAAAAGAGGAGAGGGAGAAAGAAGGGGAAGGATCTACATATCTTGAATCATTATTTTTTCTTGATTTCCTGGTGTTTGGATGGCTTGAAAGGGAGAAAATAGCTTTATGAAGGCCTCTCTGCTCAGTTTCTGTCAAATTGAGAGCCTCTAGGGCTCTCAGTTACATAAAAATTGGAGAGGCTCTCAGTTTCATAAAAATCATACCCTCCATCTCCAACTATAGTAAAATGCCGGTCCAAGCCCGAATCGAGCCTAAACCGGGTCGAATTGGCTGAAATGCGTGGTTTAGGCCTAGTTTGGATCCGGGTACCATTTGGGTCATTTTAGGGCAGTCGAGGGCTATGCCAAAAATTACTCGAATTGTGCCGTTTGGTGGCCAGTTCGGTTCGATATGCACTGAGCCGACCGGTTCGACACGGTTCAGGAATTCTTGTCACAGGCATTAGGATTGTTGTTGCACCTCTCCAAGTTTAAAAGACGAGATGTTGAAGAAGTAGCTTTGAACTTCTAGGAATCTGGGGTCCTTTAGAAGATGGGCTAATGACTTCAGGAGTAGGCTCGATTAGCTTCTAGACCTGCAAAAGAAGTCCCTATTATTGGAGAAATGGATGGGATTTCTACAACGAGGGTCCCTTTGATGTTTAAGTCAGTTTAGAAAGGGAGAATAGTGAGAAGAAAATGGAGTGTTCAAAATTTCCCTTATATCATTTTTGGAAAAGGGAATAACATTCTCGTCTGGAGAATTGATTGGCTCTACCCGATGACTTTTCTTTGATGGCTTTTCATCTGGTGTTTTTGCCCCCTGCATTTGAAGAGACATGAGATCATGTCAATTGTCTCGATAATTGGCAGGTTACTTAGTCCAAGATCTTGCTTAGGGTATGCCTAAGGAGTCTTTTTTTTCTTTAGCCATTAATGTACTTATCGAGGTAGTTCCTTTGGATTAAGTTCTCAATTTTTTATTTTAGCTACCGACAGTCATTCGTGTCATGACTATGATCTTTGGGAAAGTGACAATACTTGTTTTTGTCCCTCCTTTCTAAAAAACCTCTCATGGGTAGTGGCCGATGTAGATAATCTTTGTTCTCGATCTCCATCAGGGTTTGGGATCAAGTAGTCAAAGGAGTTGGCGAATTGCTGAGCAAGATGATTTGGCTTTGGATTCTTTGGGGGTTTGGAAGCTTCTGGCTAAATGCAAGTTTCTTCCTTGCATGCCTGCTTCTTCCCGCTCTCCTTTCCTTCCTGCAAAGGAAATGACTTTCCTTGGCTTGGGCATATTTCCCTGCATGCACAAGGAGATCAGCATAACTCAATTTTTTTCTAAGGAGAAACTTAGATAACTACTTTAGAGTCCTTGCTTAGAAGCATACAAACTTGTTGAAGTCTTTGACTTCTAATATGGCTGCATTGAAGCGCGCCACATAGCTTTAAAGTGTCTCTCCTTGATAAAGAAGAGACTGTTGTTATTCTTTGGATACAGTCGGTGATTGTCAAAGTGTGTTATCAACCGGCTACTTTGTTGCTAGAAGGTATAGATGGATTCAGGTGATATGCTAGAAAACCACATTCTGGTGGTTTTTTCCAGAGTTACTTGGAAGGCTAAGCACAGTAAGGTGTCAAACGTGCCTTGGAGCCCCATAAAGGCTTTGTATCCTTTCAGATGGTCAACTAGATCAATCAGTCCATCATAAGGTTCTATTATACTAGGACAACCTTATATCAGGATGAACTTTGATTGATAAAATATCTTATATTCCAAATAAAACAACTTTTATTTGGGTACCCTTTTTGATTCTCTATTTTAATTACTTTATATGTCATATCTTATATGGAAACATTGATAAAGTAACTAGATTAAGTAAACAACTTTACAAACCCTAAAACATATCATATATGTTAAGAGAACCAAAAAGCAATACATTATCTCATATGCAAACAAAAACCCTAATTCATATCACATATGAAGAAGATCAAAATGTGATTTGGATATTTAGATTCCGTTCTTTGATCAATAGCATGATCAAGCAATTAATCTAAATCCAAACAATGATCCTTATTCCATGTACAAGGTGTCTCTGATACCACTTAAATAAAATTTTTGGTTTCCCTTGCAATTATGCATCACTATGCGCAGCAGAATAAATAAAAATTTAATTATAAAATACTTCGAGATCTAATTTTCAGAGTTCATGATTGAAGGAAAATATGAGCAAGATTATGCTCACAATGAAATAGGAACAAAAACAGAGTTTATGATGAAACTAAAAGTAGAAGAAGATCCTATCTTCTTACGTACCTTTTACCGGTTGATCTTCAAAAACTTTGGTTCTTCTTGAAGCTGCGAACATACCCGGCCTCTATAGGCATCCACATAGAGTCATGGGCTGATCTCTAGATCTTGGCTTCACTAGGGTGCTAGCTCCCTTGTAGAAGCCCTCTCTTGATTGCTGAATTTTTCAAGGGCTGCGTGTCCAACTTCCTTGGACATATAGAGGAAGAATGAATAGACGTAGCCCAACACTTAGGCATGGAGAAGAAGAGAGGAGGTAGAGGAGCCACCCAAGAACAAGAGTGCTTCAGAAATTTTCTGGAAAAAATTCTATTCAAAACTCTTGTTCGAAGGGTTTGGGACATCACTTATTTATAGGCTAGTGAAAACCCTAGAGCCCTTTTCCAAAACCCAAAAGGAGTCAAACTCCTTTTTACGCCACACTTGGGATGCCCCCTCTTCCCCTTTTGTGCGTGAGAAAAATTTCCATGCTGAAATATGGCACACAAAATCAGATTTGGGCATGGGGAAGTCTTTCCTATTCAAGCAATTAGGAGTCCAACTCCAATTAGGAATAGGAATTGCTTTGACTAGTCAAAACCAATAAAATTTAGGATTTCTAAAATCCTTGACCAGTCAAAACCTTAAATGAGGACTCTCCTTCTCATGGGTATGGAGAATTTTTAGGCATGGACTCTTAAGCGTGAACTCCTTTCATGCAAAAAAAAAACTTGGGGCAGCCTCCTTAGTGCGCAAAATCCAGTGCCCCAACATTTAGGGTGTCCCATCCTTTGACTTGGTGAAAGATCAAGTAATATGGGATTCCATCTTCATTTAAATTCAGATATAATCCAAAATTAGATCGAGTCAAACTCAAACTTGGGTTTGATGAAATTAATTCTACTTTAACTTGACTCAAACTGGGCTCAATCATTTCATTCAATCAAAATCAAACCAAATGACTTAATTAGTAACAATTGCATGCTGAATTCAACCGTGTGATCAATTACAACTCCTTATGTATGTGATCCCATATATTTTATTCAGTTTGGTAGTGAGATATGTTGCGATCTCCATCACATCCTTAAAGCTATTTTTAATGGATTGGAACAGTTCCAATTCTTTCCAACAAGAATCATCGATTATCAAGATGATCCTCATGAATCCCACAATCTATCAATGATACCTAGCAACATATAGTGGCAACCTAGATAAAAGAAGGTGAACCTCTAGGTACAGTTATTATGTGATACAGTCCCTTTATCAGTCTCATAGAGGTTATGGATTACTCGTCAAAACCCGTCATTTGTCATATGTCAAATCTATTTGACTTGAGTTCCTAGAATTTGTGGAAACTCCTTTCTATCATTCAAACTGCCCTGGTCGAGGTTTCTTGAACTCGGTCTCATAGATCATATAAAACTTTCTTGTCCACCAAGGATGACAGATTCTATGTAAGCATACCCTATTCCTACAACGAACCTACTACAGCCAACATGCACTACGATATGGATAGAAATCAGGTTTATATATAGTTAAACTAAGTAGCCTCATTGTGAATAGTTGAGGCATTGTAGGTCAAAGGACCAATCACACTACTATAACATCGAGTAAGTCACTGACGAGTGGGTAGCCATCTAAGTGACTTTTTTTATTGGTCATACTCAATACCCTTGTTCTTAATAACCATACGCACTTTCGCTTAGTATTCTTACACTGTCGACTCGAGACTCGTCTATCCAAATGGAAGCAATCTATGCACCAATCTAAACAAATCACTCACCATCCCCATGATGATTCATCGATCGGGAGCAATTTATGAATTAATCACTAATGACATGTCTCAAATTCTCAACTCCTGAGAATGTATCTTATTAATTTCTTAGATGATTTATGGACACAAAAATACAACATAAATAAAAAATAATCCAATTTTATTTATTTATAAGTCAAGATTATAAATTATATCCTTAGAAAGTATTATGTGTATCGGTTTAATTGGCTTCTAGGGCATACATCTAACAATCTCTTACTTGCACTAAAGCCAATTGGCCACAAATCTAAGCCCTATCTTCTCAAGGTGGACTTCGGTCTTTTGTTGGCTCAGCGGCTTAGTCAACAGGTCTACCACATTGTTGGAGTCCACTCTTTGTATCTCAATGTATTTCTTTTCAAGGTAGTCATGAATGAGGTGAAATTATCGCTCAATGTGCTTGAACTTCTAGTGAGATCTCGGTTCCTTAGGTAGGGCTATGGTATCATCGTTGTTATAGTAGTGTGGTATGGCATCTAATGGTATCACACCCAGCTCCACAATGAACTTTTTAAACCAGAATGTCTCCTTGGTAGCTTTTGAAGCAGTGATGTACTCAACTTCCATGGAGTCTGCTATGATAGGCTACTTGGAACTTTTCTAGCTTACAGCACCATTGTTGCATAGGAAAATACATCCTGATGTCGACTTTCGATCATCAATATCAAACATAAAAGTCTGAATCTATATATCCTTGCACTCTCAACTCTCCTCCAAAGACCAGAAGCATATATTTAGTCCTTCTCAAGTACTTAAGGATACATTTTATAGCTGTCCAGTGCTCTTCATCTGGATTTGACTAATATCTGCTTGTGACACAGCATGAGTTATATTAGATCGTGTACATAGCATGGCATACATGAGGCTCCCTATAATCAAAGCATAAGGAATCTTTCTCATGCATCGTATCTCATCTGATGTGTTGGAGTACATTTTCTTGGAGAGATGAATACTTTGCATGCTCGTGGGAAGAGTTCTCGATGAGCATGTGGCAGTTGCCGTGACCTTTGGCTCATGATATTGAGTTGGGGCCATGACACATCTCTATATAGAAAATAGTTTACTTCCTTTTGGCACCATTGCTGACGTGCAGGATTACTTTTCCTTCCCTCAGCCCTCTATTTCTTACTAAACCTTGCATTGAGTATATATATATGAGTACTTGAACTAGAATCTAATATCCAACTAGAAGTAGAAGAAACCATAGGATTAGATTCAATAACGGGCAAATTGGACATACCTTCTGAAGGTACGTCTGCCTTTTGTTTCTTCAGGCACTCCAAGAATTGCGAACAATTTCTCTTCCAATGGCCATCTGTATTGTAGTGGAAATACTTTCCCTTGCTAGTAGTAGCCTTCTCTGGAGTGTCCTTTTTCTTCAGCTTGTTCTCTTTCTTCAGCTTCTTTACAGGCTTTTTTTCTTCCAAGTAGACTTTTTCTTGGAGAAAGATGCTGACTCTATAGCTAGATAGTGCTCCTTAAACTCTTAAAGGTCCCCTCATTTGTTCATATTGTAATTCATTACAAACTGAGCAAATGAACCAGTAACGGACTGGAGGATTAAATCCACTTGCAATTCTCAAGATGTTCAATGTCCTTGATTATTGTCAAACAATGATCATGGACTGACTGTCCTTCATGCATTTTTGTATTGAAAAGTCTTTTGGAAACTTCAAAACACGCAGCATGGTTTTGGTCACCATACAACTCTTGTAGGTGAGTAATCATGACCCTAGCAATAGGCATGTACTCATGCTGGCTTTGCAACTTATTTGATATAGAAGCCAGTATGTAACACTTCATCTTGTTGTTGTCTTATATCCATTTCTCTTGCCGATTGACGAGCATTTAGATGGTTTGGGGGGGTCCTGGTCGAACACAACCCAATTTATCCAAACTCAAGACCAGGGTTTGCGGTACTATCCTGTACCATACCATATAAAACTGTCCGGCACTCGGACCGTTAAAAAAAATTAAAAAAATTAAATTTCGTACGGTATGGTATGGTACTGTAGCGTACTGTATCGTAGTGCCCGGTTCGGGCTCGGTTCGGCCTGGTTCGGGTCTATTTCATGTTTCAAACAGAAATCTTTGCTTGAGAGGGGGGAGAAATATTGTTTTTTTTTAAAAAAAATTCCGGTACGTATGTCGGTACAGTACGGTACGGACTGTGCCATACCGTACCGGCCGTTGACCGGTATGGATCCCGGTACTAGTTCAGCGATCCTTGCTCAAGACTATTTTGAGATTTCTAAACCAATCCTTGTAGTTAAGGCCATTCAGTCGGTTGGACTCTAAAATACAGGTTAATGGGTTGGAGGCTGACATGATTAACTACAAGAATAGATATTCAAGTGAGATATTTGTACTTAATTTTAAATTTATTCTAGAAACTTTAAGAAATAAATTAAACTCCCATTATTTTCATGGATCTCTCACACTTTCCATGAAGATCTGGAAATTGCTATGTGACTAAGATTTCTAGTAGATACTGCGATCCCATCGATATGCGTGCACCACATCTGATAGTAATGATAATAACCTAATTTATATTTCTGTTGGTAAACAGTTTTGAATATTACTTTCTGTTTGTCAAAAGACCATCGGCATTATCAACTTTCTGAATCCAGAGGATGGTGGAAGGTTACCAGCCAGTTGTAAGATGGAATCCAAACCATGTTGTGAGTCCTATTTGTTCATTGGTTGATAAGGAATAATCATAAAACCAGCTTCATACGGGCTTGATGCTTATGGTTTTACTTGCCAAGCCTGCTGAACTATGAGCCATTTAAAACTAATTTTGTTGGCAGTAAAATGCTTCATGTTTCAATTTCTTTCTTTTACTGTTGCACTTCACCACTTAACATTATACCCAGGACTAGTAGAAAATAGCTATAAAGCAACTGATGTTTTGGATAATATTTATGGCAGGCGGTTGCAAAGACTTTGACAGTAACTCAGCTTGCTTATCTGCAAGAGCAATTTGCACTTCTAGTACCAAACAAGAATGGCTATGTCTCCTTACAGAACTTAAAGGCGGTTAGTTATTTCCTTTTTGTGACTTTTTTGCATTCCTTAATGGAGTTATCAGACGTAAGTTTGCATTTGCAGCAATTGTTAAAATTCTCAACTGAGGCAATGTAGGATTCAAGAGTTCTTGACTTTGCTAACATGGTATGCATCATTACAAAACTTTTATTGCTTCAAGCTTCGATTCCTGCAAACAAATATTACACCTTTGCCTTTTCTTTGTATAATAAATACAGGTGAGTTCTCTTCAGTACAGAAAACTAGATTTTGAGGAATTTGCTGCTGCAGCCATAAGTGTGTATCAGATGGAAGGCCCTTGATACGTGGGAGCAACATGCTCGTCATGCATATGAACTCTTTGAGATGGATGGAAACAGGCTGATCATGATCCATGAACTTGCATCGGTACGATTCAAATGTAAAAAAATTTACACATATCTGCATTGCCTGTTCACAGAGTCTAAATTCCATCATGTAATATTGAAATTCTCCTGGCAATCCATTGAGTACGTCAGGGGAACTGATGACTTCCTCTCGCTAATGATCAACACTATAAGCACCATCTTCTAGTGGGCTACTTTATTTTTTCCTTTCAAATTAACCTGATGACTTTTTTGTTTACACCAGGAACTTGGTCTTAGTCCTGTCCCTGTCCATGTTCTGCAAGATTGGGTGAGAAATTCTGATGGCAAACTAAGTTTCTTGGGATTTGTTAAACTTCTACATGGGTTTTCTTCACGCTCGATTCCAAAAGCTTAGCATCAGCTGATCTTTCATCAAGCAAGATGGTTTATGAGCAGCATTCAACAGCTGAATTGTGAGGCATGGAAACTGGAGCAAGCCATTCTATGCATGCTCCTGATAGGGGAAATAGAGGTGGATCTAACTGATTCATCAAGTCCATTCAGAGCACTATAGATTATTGAGATTTCAATTTTTTGTTTTGCCACATTGATGGTTCGTGTACCGTAGTTGTTTAGTGGAATGTACAGATGAGGATGGTTAAGTGTAGAAGGTTAAATGGAATTGAGGCTTGGACTGGGTATTTTTTTTGTCACGACCTGGAATTCGAACTTGATCAAATCTCTGTTGTGACCAGTATAATCATTCAAAATTTCAACCAAATTTGAGATCAAAACATTTTACAACTCAAGATCTTCAAAGAAGCCACACAATCCAACAGAATGTACTTTAATATGACAACTCAAAATATTTAAGATAATATATTTTCCGACTCTCTAATATACAATATTTTATATATGATTGTTGACAACCTGACTTAAACCAATTTCCATCTATATAATAATCAAGATTGGTTTTTCCCAGTTTATTCATTAATCATGAATAAACATTTCTTGTAAAGGATGGAACTCATATATAAAAAGAGGATCTGTATGGTTAAAAAATGAAAAATAATAAAAAGTTATCCTTCCCTTTTTCCTCTGGTTCAACATGGTATTAGAGCAAGATTTCTATCTCATCTTATTCCTATCTATTTCCATCTTATTCTCATTCTATTTTCATATTATTTCCATCCTATTTCCATCTTTCCTAAGTGCCGTCGTTGCCATCGTCGACACCTCTCGTCCCCCATCTTTTTACCACTGCTCCCTTCTCCAGTGCACCCACCGTCCCCTGCCGCCATTGCCACCGCCGACCCCCTTTGCTGGCACTCCCTTCTCTGTGCCCTCGATCCCTGCGATTGCCATCGCTCCCTTCTCCGGTGTGCCCGCGCCCGTCGTCCCTTGCCGTCGCTGCCACTGTCGACCTCCTTGTCGGTGCTCCCTTCTCCATGCCCTTGACCCTGCGATCACGATCGTTGTCCTCTCCTCATCGTCTCCGTGCCGCTCCCTTCTCTATGCCCATTGTCTCTGCGCTCGTCGCCGCTCCCTTCTCCGTGCCTATCATCTTCTCCTATCAGTGTGCCCTGTGCCCTCTTCGTGCCCGTCGTCCTCTCCTGTCGGTGCGCCTGTCCGAGCTCCCGCACTCTTGCCCACGGCATGTGCCCTCGTCAGTTGCGACCATGCCCTGCGGCCTTGCACCGACCCTGTGATCACACTCTGTGGCCCTGTGCTGACCCGTGATCCTTGTCTCTGCGGCCCTGCATTGATCCCCTGCCCTGCATCCTGCGTCGACCCCTTGGTCTTGGCTCCTGCTGTCTCTATGGCCTTGGCACCTCTTTGCAACCTTTGCTTTGAAGCCCGTGGTTGCCGGATCTTCATGACAGAAGGAGGGAGGCTGCAGGCACTTTTCATGCCCTAGCTTTAGGTATATTTACTATTAAATATATTTGGAAGCATTACTTTTCAAAGAACAACTTTAAGCAGCTATTTTTTGTAGTGATCTGTACTTGGCTCTTGAATGATGATGGATAATCCATCTCTCCTGATTAGTTCGGTCTAGCCAGATGGACCTCTCACTTATCTGATATGGTCTCGAAATGTGCGGTTGTACATTAAAGCCCATGGATTTGAGAGATTTCTCATTGGGGCTATAAATTGGGGCTATAGAGAAGCCGTAATTAGGAGACACTACAATATCGAAGTGGGAATCGGAGAACTTGTGATGGCATGGCTTCTTAACTTTATGGTGCCTTCAATTGCTCAAGGTATGTCCTTTTTTGATACCACTTAGGAAATTTGGGAGGCTGTTACTTGAACTTATTCACAACAGGGCAATATTGCTTAAGCCTTTGAGATCAAACACCGGGTACATACACTACGACAAGGTGAACTCTCTATCACTGCTTATATGGCCGAACTTCAGCGGATGTGGTTGAGCTAGACTTCTATCGTCCCTTCAAGGCTTGTTGCTTGAATGATGCCCTTGAGTTCAAGAAATATATTGATGAGGAGCGAATATTTGACTTCCTTGCTGGACTCAATGATGACTTTAATCCTATTTGAGTTCAGATTTTGGGTCGCAACACAGTTCTGCCATCCCTTGACCAAGTCTTCTCTTTGGTTCCAAGTGAGGAAACTCGTCGATGGGTGATACTTGTTCCTGTAGAATCAGTCTGTTCTATGATGATTGTTCGCCCCAATCATAATCTCGTGGACATAGTGACCGAGAGATGCGGCTATGCTCCTATTATAACAAATCAAGGCATGTTTGTGATACTTGTTGGCAGTTGCACGGTCGTTCCTCTGGTCATGGTCAAGGTGGTCATCGAGGTGCCGGACATTTTGGTGGAGCCCTTGGTCATCCTCAGGCGAATCTTTCTGAATGCCCTGAAAGTAGTGTTTCGTCTAAGGCATTGCCTCCTTCCTCATTTGTTGATGCCAAGAATTCACTATCTACTGTGAGATACTCTATCGAATTATGGACCTGTTTAATGTTTCTACCAGAAATGCTCCTTCTACTACCAGTTGCCTAGCAGCTCTTCCAGTTTTCCCTCCTCTTTCCATTCTCATTCTGCACAATCTCATTTCTCTCATAGTGAGTCCAGTGCATACACTCTTAAAAACTTTGACTCTTCCATTAATCCTTCTACGAAATGGTGCCACTGTGCATATGACTGGTAATTTTGACATCTTCAAGTCTTATTCATATGTTCGGACAGAGTGCATATAGTTGATAGCTCTTTTTGACATGTGTCTGGAAAAGGAACCATCAATTGTACGTCGACCATCACACTTTCTTCTACCTTGCTTGTTCTAAGTTTTCTCACTAATCTCTTGTCTATCCGCTCTATTATACATGATCTCAATTGTAAAGTTACATTTTTTTCCACTTACTGTATTTTTTAGAAATTGACAATGGGGGAGATGATTGGGTATGGTAAAATGCACAATGGACTCTACTACTTGGATGAAGAGGAGCTAAAGAATCACTATCCAAAAGCTGGTATGGTTGTTTCATCGTCACTGTCATGCATAAACTTCAGTTACAGTACTACAGGCTTGGACATATCTCATTCTCTGTTTTGTCAAGATTATTTTCCAGTTTATATCATTTGTGTTCTAAAGAACAGTTGTTTGTAATGCGTGTGAATTTGCTAAGCACACATACAATAATTATCCAATTTCAGGAACTCGTAGTAATAAACCTTTTGAGATTCTTCATTCTGATGTGTGGGGGCCCTCTCGTATTGTCTCCATCTCTGGGCATCATTATTCTGTCACCTTTATTGACTATTATAGTACAGTCACTAGATCCATCTCAAATTTAAAGATGAGGTTGTCCATTGCTTCAAGGAATTTCATAAACTAGTTGATACCCAGTTTAGTGCTAAGATTAAAATATTGAGATCTGATAATGGCAATGAGTATATGTATAAGGAGTTTCATGAATATTTAACTTCTCATGGCATTATTCACCAAACTACTTGTGTTGACACTCCTGCCAAGAATGATGTTGCTGAATGAAAGAATCGCCACATTTTGGAGGTTGCACGATCCTTATTATTTGCTATGTGAGTTTCAAAAATCTTTTGGGGCGAGGTCGTTCTCACTATAGCTTATATGATTAACCACATGCCTCTTCGTACCCTGGAATATCAAGCACCACTTGCCTACCTATAGGGAATATCTTCTTTTATTATACCCCCTCGAGTGTTTGAATGTACATGTTTTGTTCAAGATCATCATCCTACAGTTGGTAAGCTTGATCCAAAATCCTTGAAATGTGTCTTTTGGGCTATTCAGCCACAAAAAGGGTTTAAATGCTATTATCCTCCCGAACGATGGATATTTGTTAGTATGGATATAACTTTTTGAGAGACGAAAGCTTTTTTTGACAATGTTTCACCAAATGGGCCATTTACCATCTTCTATCCAATCATTTATTTGCTCTCCGAGAGCAACTGGTCGAGAGGGAGAGATTAGGGTATCTGAGGAGCAAGCACAAACTGATCGAAAGGGAGAGATTATGGTACTTGAGGAGCAAGCACAAATTGAGACAGCACAACAGTTAGAGAATGATTCTAATCGACAGAGAGAGTCTATTGTGCATTCTACCCAACAATCTTCCTCTGACTCAGTTTTGACATCCTCCTTCGATAATGGTGATATTCCTTCCCCTGATCGTACTTTACATTTACTTATTGCTCATAGAAAAGCTTGTCGTTCTTATATTATTCCTTCTCGATATCATTATGATATTGCTAATTTTGTTTTCTGAGTCTCTTTCACTTACATATAGATCATTTATTGCATCTTTAGATTCTATCTCTATACCAGCATTTTGGAAGGATGCTACGACAGACCCTACATGGAGAAGAGCAATGTTGAAGAAATGCAAGCCTTGGCAAAAAATTAGACTGGGATCTGGTTTCTCTATCTGTTGGAAAATGAGCAGTAGGGTGTAAATGGGTCTATACTGTGAAGCAGACCCCTGAGGGCAAAGTTGATCGTTACAAAGCTCATCTTGTTGCCAAAGATTATGCACAAACATATGGCATTGACTATGAGGAGACTTTTGCCCCTATAGCAAAGATCAACACCATTCGGACCCTCATATCTTGTGTAGTGAATCTTGATTGGAGTTTGTTCCAACTATATGTAAAAAATACTTTTGTACATGGCGATCTTCAAGAAGAGGTATATATAGAGATCCCTCCCGGTTGTACTAGTACAGAGACTGTTGGCAAGGTTTGCCACCTACGCCAGTCACTTTATGGACTGAAACAGTAACCTAAAGTATGGTTTGATCGCTTCCATCGTGCTGTGCTTGAAATTGGTTATCAGCAAAGCAATCCAGATCATACCATGTTCTTTTATCATAATAAGCGCAAGGTTACTATCTTAATTATCTATGTAGATGAAATCATTCTCACTGGTAATGATCTCCCAGAATTAGCTCGTTTGAAGACTCAACCGGCACAATCCTTTGAAGTCAAAGATCTAGGCAATTTACGGTATTTTCTTGGGATTGAAGTGGCTAGGTCATCTCATGGCATCTTTCTTTCTCAATGAAAATATGTTTTGGATTTATTGATTGAAACAGGGATGTTGACCTGCTACTACTATTGAGCATAATCATCATCTTACTGCTGATAGTGGTGAGCCAGTAGATCGTGAGCGATATTAGTGCCTCATTGGCAGATTGATCTATCTTTTCCATACAAGACTTGACATAGTCTTTGCAGTCAGTGTTGTGAGCCAGTATACCCATGAATCTCGTGAGCACCATCAGGAAGCTATATACAAGATTCTTTGATACCTTAAGAGTTGTCCAAGGTGTGGGCTTCTTTTCTCTCATCATCGACATCTTAAGGTTGAAGCTTATCAGATGCTGATTGGGCAGGTTCCAAGGATGATTGTCGATCCACCTTAGGCTATTTACTTTTGTTGGTGGAAATCTTGTGACTCGGTACAGTAAGAAATAAGATGTTATCACTTGATCTAGTATAGAGACAGAATACCGAGCTATGGCTTAAGACATTTGTGAGATCTTATGGTTGAAACGGTTGCTTGCTGAACTACGTCTATTCCAATCCTCTTCTCTCTTTCTATTTTGTGATAACAAGGCAGCCATTAATATTGCCAATAATCCTGTGCAACATGATGGAAACAAGCACATAGAGATTGACTGCCATTTTATCAAAGAAAAGCTTGATCAGAAAGTTATCCATTTATCATTTATTAAGTCTATGGAGCAATTAGCAGACATACTAACAAAGGGATTCAACGGTTCTATGTTTTCTTCGATTTGTAGCAAGATGAAGCTTCATGATATCTTCGCCTCATCTTGAGGAGTGTTGACAACCTAGCCTAAATCAATTTCCATTTATGTAATAACCAAGAATAGGCCTTACCCAGTTTATCCATTAACCATGAATGAACATTCGTCATAAAGGATAAAACTCAAATATAAAAAAGTGAGGACCCCTATGGCTGAAAAATGAAAAATAATAAAAAGTTTTCCTTTCCTTTTTCCTCTGGTCCAATAGTGATGATATGAATATAACATGAAAACTATGTTTTTGGCATCGCTTCTCAAGTCATTAGATCCAGCTTCAAGGAATTGAGACCACTTCTTCAAAGGTCTGCTAGAGTTGGTCACCTATCCCTCTAAAAATCATGAAATAGACAAGGTGAGCTTCAAAAGCCAGCCAGTAATCTTCTATAATAGTTCAGGATTTAGATTTTCACTAAAAAACATGTGATTTTTGAATAATAACATAATTTAACTTATCATTGAAAATTTAAGGGCATGTTTGGTTATATTTTTTATTTTTTTGATTTTTGCTATAGAGTAAAAATAAAAAATAAAAAGTATGTTTGCTAACTATGCTGTTATGAAACAAAAGATGAATATATATATACATATATATATATGGAGTTAGATTTTGTTCTTTTCAAAAAGTTTGGAGTTAAATTCGTTCAAGTCTCTTGCCATCTGATTTACATGAATCATTGTACAGTAAAACTAAAAAAGTAATGGTATAGAATAAATATAAATAGAAATAAATAAAAACATTTCTGAATATATATAAACTTTCTAGAATAAATATAAACTTTTCTACTCGTATTAATGGTATATTAATGGTTGTTGAAAGAAGCAATGAATAGAGTCACTATTCACCTAATTTTTTGGAAGAAGCAATGAGTGGGGCCATCATGCCATGTCAACTCGGTGCTCCGTTATTGCTACCTCCTAGTAGACTAGTTAGCTTGTTGGAGGTCCTCCAAAATTCTAGGTTGGCACCACCCAGTAAGGAGCCAACTTGATTGTTTGGAATAGCTATCACAGCAAATCCAAGCTTTGGTAGCTGTGGTCTAGGCGGTCCAACACCTAGCAATGTCGGTGGCATCGATAGCAGCACCATAATTAGAGATGGACTAAATAGCTTCATCCTAGACTCTAGCAGCACTAGGGGTAGTGCGACAGGAGCGAAGGTGACTTTCCCTCCTGCAAAGTCCTGAGCAAGAGGAGCCTGCTCAACTTGGTGCATCGCAAAGCCCCAAGCATGCCAAGGGGCACCCTCTTTTGCCTTAGTCTAACGAGGGATCGATACCAGTTCGGTCACCCCCTCGACCCTCTGAGGTGCAGACTATCAAAAAGGCCAAAGTGGTCCAAAAGCTCCGAGAACTGGACTAGCACATCGAAATGCTATGGGCCCTATTCCCAACTAGAGATAAAGGTCTCGATCATACTACCAACCCATCCTTCAGAGCTTACGTCATGATGGAACCATTATTGAAGTATTTTAATATGCCATAGTTGAAGATTTATGATGGATCCACGAACTTGGTGGACCATTTGGATAGCTTCAAGGCCCTGATGCTTCTCCATTGGGCCACTAACGAAGTACTATTCTGGGCCTTCCCCTCTACTCTCAGAAAATCAATCTAACATCGATATTCCAGCTTGAAGCCAGGTTTTATCTATTCCTTCGACCAATTAAGTTGATATTCTGTTTCTTATTTTGTGAGTAGTAGAAAGCTGCGCTAGAGCTTTGACTCCTTGATCCACATTAAGCAAAGAATGGGAGAATCCCTTTGATTTTACGTGAGCTGATTCAATGAGGCAGCTCTAGAAGTTTACAATCTGGACCATGCAATCATCATGACCACCTTGAAAAGTGGTCTTTAATAGTGTCTTTTCCTCTTTTTTTAGGAAAATGGATGGCAATGGACATTTCTAAGATGCTGCTTAGGGTAGAGAAGTATGCACGTACTAAAGAAGAGTATGATGCCCATGGCTCATCATCCACTCCCATGGTTCCACACCCCCACCTACTCCAATGGCTCCACCTACTCCAGTGATCGAGGAGCAACCCTTGGCCTTGGAGTCCTAGCCAAAAAGAGAAGACCGAGGGAGAAAGGGATAGAGAAGCTGATCCCCATGGTGCCAAAAGTCTCCCCCTTGGGTTCAATACTATTAGAACCCTTAGCATCAATCAGGCATGCTATCACCTAGAATGTTTGATCATTACATCCCTTTAAATGCCCCTCAAATCCAAGTTTTGATGCAGATCAGCGGTAGCTATCTGAACCAAGAATGATGCGGATGGTGCCAGAATAGTGCAACCCATGCAAATATTGTGATCATGGCCATGACACAAAAGGGTGTGTCTGTTATAGGATGAAATTGATGAGCTCATCCACCATGGTCAGTTGGATAGATTCCTTCAAAACTGTCTGAAGAAGTGCGATGCCCTAGAGGGTCCATTATGCCTTCTAGAGCCATCCTCGAGGTTGGAAGAACCCATTGATTATCTCACTTTGGGCAACCTTAGCACCATTGTTGGCAGGTTGGTAGGAGCCAGCCCTGGTAAGAGGCAGAGGGTCGAAGAAGCAGATGAAGCTACCACTTTCACCTAGGCTGATGCTAAGGAAGTCCAATATCTACACCATGGTCCTATGGTTGTAGCAATAAATATAGCTAATTATGATGTAAACCGCATGCACATTGACAATGGAAGTTCAGCAGGATTTTATGATGTCCTCTTGAAAATGAATATCTCACCAGCATGACTAAAGAGAACATATGGGTTGATATCAGCGTATTCAAGGGAGCCCTTTCTATTGAGGGGACCATTGTACTACCTGTGATAGCAGGGTAGGCCTCTCGCCAGTCCTTGGTATGTCTGACCTTTAAGGTCATCAAAAACCTATTAGCATATAATGCCATAATTGGTTGACCAGGGCTAAATGCTTTTCGTGTAATTGTCTTGACTTACTATCTACTCATGAAATTTCTAACAACCCGAGGAATTGGAGAGGTTCAAGAAAATCAGGCCTTGGTGAAACAATGCTACATGATGTCCCGGTGCTATTCTTGTCGAGGGTTTGTATACTCTTGATGAGTTAACCAAAGAATGAGGGAAACTTATTGAAGATCTTTTGACCTTCCCTTTACATGACGGAAACCCTTAGTATGTCATTTGCATCGACTCCAAGTTGGATGAAGCCACAAGGCAACAACTTGTGAACTTCTTATGAAAATGTCCTGACATTTTTGCTTGATCTCCTACAGATATGCTAGGTATTGATCCAGGGATAATGGTATATCACTTGGAGGTAGACCTAGCCTATCGGCCAATAAAGCAAAAGTAAAGAAGTTTTGCCCCTAAGTAATAGAAGGCCATTGCCAAAGAGGTGGACAAGTTGACTAGCACCAAATTCATTAGAGAATTCAACTATCTTGAGTGTTGGCTAATGTTGTGCTGGTGAAAAAAGCTAATGAAAAATGGTGGATGTGCATCGACTTCATTGATTTAAATAAAGTTTATCCAAAGGATAGTTACTCGTTTCCTTGAATCAACCAACTGGTAGATTCCATTACAGGCCATGAGCTTCTATCATTCATGGATGCATTTTTTGGATATAATTAAATTCAAATAGTATTGAAAGATGAAGAAAAAATGACCTTTATTATTGACTATGGCTTATTTTGTTATAGTGTAATGCCTTTCAGCTTGAAGAATGCCAGGGTGACCTACTAGTGGTTGGTAAACAAGGTATTCAAAGAATAAATTGGCCATAACATGGAGGTCTACATTGATGATATTTTCATTAAGAGCCATGCCTTGGGAAGCCATGTCGATGACTTGAAGGAAACTTTTGCTATTCGGCACAAGTATTAGATGAAGCTGAATCTAGCAAAATGCATGTTCGAGATGACCTCCTACAAATTCATCAAATTTATGGTGTCACACTAAGGGATTGAAACCAATCCAGAGAAGATCTAGGCAGTGAGACAAATGGGAGCTCTGAAGATAGTGAAAGAAATATAGACACTTACCGAAAGAATAGCCACCCTAAGCCGATTCATCTCTAGATCGGTTGAGTGGTGTCTACCCTTTTTTCAAACTCTTAAAAAGCTGAAGGACTTCTAGTGGGCTGACTAGTGCTAGAAGGCATTTGAGGAGCTCAAAGTATACCTTAGTGCTCCTCCACTTCTTAGCAAGCCCAAGGCAAGTGAAGAACTATATTTATACTTAGCAGCCTCCCCCTTGTCCATCGAATCCATGCTGGTTCGGGAGGAAAACCAAATCCCAAAAGTCGATCTATTATATTTGTAGAGTGTTGCAGAATTGGGAGACCCAGTAACCTCAGCTTGAGAAGTTAATTTTTGCTCTCATTATCTCAGCCAGGGAGCTTCGGCCCTACTTCCAGGCCCATATTATGGTGGTTTTAATGGACCAACCACTCAGGGCAGCTTTGCATAAACCAAAAGTAGCTGGTAGGATGGCCAAATAGGCCCTCAAGCTTATAGAGTTTGACTTAGTATTTTGGCCTCAGCCTTCTATCAAGGCATGAGTATTGGCAAGTTTTGTGACCAAGTGTGCCATTCCAGATGAAGAGCTAGCTATAGTTGATGACTTGATGGGAGTATACCCGGAGAATCAATGGATATTGCATGTGGATGGTTCATCGAACATTAATGGCTCGGGGATAGAATTAATCCTCACCAGCCCCAAGGGAGACATCCTCTAGTATGCTCTCCACTTCGGGTTCTCCTCCAACAATGAGGATGAATACGAAGCCTTGATTGCTAGTCTCAAAATATCCAAAGAGTTGGGTGTGCAACACCTAATGGCTTGCAATGATTGCCAACTCATTGTTGGCTATGTACGTGTTGGACTCGTTAGATGAAAGTATGATAAAACTAGTTCATTAAAGAACTTAGTCACAGAAGCATAACTATGAAAAACCTTTTCAATAAGAGCATGCATATTGAAAATTAATTAAATATTTATCTAAATTATAAACTAACATGATAAAAATCAAAGAAAAACTAGACTTGAATTTATAAAAATTAAATAAGAAGAAAAATACTTACCTAAAGTGCAAATCCATTTTCTTCTTCTATTCGAATCCAAATCTGGCAGAATCTCAGGATTTTTGTTGGAGTTACGAAAATATGCAACCTCTACTGGTATCCACATGGAACGAGATCTTGATTGAGTCCTCGAGGCCCTTAGAGTGCTAGCTCCTTTGCATGCCCCTTTTCTGGCTTGGATCTATAGCCCTCTTTTAGAATGAGAACTAGGAGGTTGAAATCGAATAGTACATACCGCAGAAGGAATTTCTCCTAGAACACTTGGAGAAAAGAATTAAGATTTTTTCCCTCAATCAAATCTTGATTGGTCTTTTATTTCTTTGATTTGCAAGGTTTTTGGGCATGGAACAAAGGGAGAAGAGAGATGAAAATCAGAACTTATGGTAGAAGGGAGAAGGGAATTAAGAATATCGTATGCTACTTTCTTCCACTTTTTAACATGGTATTTTGTCACACAAAAATCTAAAAAAATAAATAAATTTTATCCTAATTCAAATACCAGAAGATTATGATGAGTTCTAATCAAAATAGGAGTCCTAATGAAAGAAGAAACCTCATTAGAGCCTCCTCTTTTTAAAAATGCATGCTAAGGAAAGATCAGCATAAAAACCCATCACACAATCCTTCTTTTAGTTGGTCTATCTAAGAGGATAAGATTCAATCTAATTGGATTAGATATCTAGTTTAATTAGGTTCAAATTTGATTTAATTTGGATTTAAGTTGAGCCTGATTTAAATCAAATTCGAAAAGGCTGTCAATCATATTCCAAATAGGATTCAATTTCTAGTCCAAATAGAAAAAATTAAATCCTATTATATTTTAATTAATCAAATATAATTAAATTAAATCTAATTTAAATTAATTAAGATTTAATTTATAATTTAATTAAATCTAATTATATTACAATATTTATAATTAAATCCCTTGTGTTAATAATTAGTAGTTATTAAATTTGTAACCATTACAAAATAGTAATTTCTAAATTTAAATCATCAATCCAATTAATAATTTAAGTTTGATCTAAGCTTTTAGTTAGGTCAAGTTTCTTTTGTATGTGACCCCTCAAGTTTTAATCTATCTGGCAATAAGACATTATGATCCTTATGATAATATCATCAAAACTCTTCCTATGGACTGAAACTATTTCGGCTCAACGCTAACAAAGATCATTGTTTGAAAACAATCCTAATAAGTTCTCACAATTCACTAGTAATACCTAGCAGTATATAGTGGCAACACATCAGATCAAAAAGATGAACCCCTATATGTAGTTAACATGTAATTAAGTTTCTTTATCAAAAGTCCTAATAGGATGAAGGTCATGAAAACTCGTGAAATTTTAAGCATCCATCATATGCTAGACTTAATTAGCTTGAGTCCAATCATGATTCTCATGAAAACTCCTTTCCATTATCACATTACTATAGCCATAGATTCAAAGACCCAGCTTATTAGGTCACATAGGAATTTATCTCAACTACTAAGACTGATAGTTCCTTATAAGTGCTCTCCCTACTTCTATAGTGAACCTACCATAGCCAAAAATACCATAAGGCCCAAAATGGCTAGAGACCATATTTATGTGCCATCAAACTATAGCAACTCCACTATGAGTATTCGAGGCATCACAAGTTAAGAAACTACTCATACAATTATAGCAACGAGAAGTTACTAACAAGTGAGTAGACATCCATGTGACATCTCATAACTTGGTCAAGCTTAGTACCATTATTCTTTAACAACTACTTACACTCTTGCGCTAATATCCTCCTATATTATAGACTTGAGACTCATCTACCTGGAAGGGAAGTGATCTATGCTCTAATATTCCTATATCATATAATGACACATGTCTTAAATTCTCAACTCTTAAGAATATGTATCATTATATATTATCCACAGATGAATCAAAAGTATGCAAATTGCAGAGGTCCATTTATGGACTCAAGCAAGCATCTCGAAGTTGGAACTTAAGGTTTGATAGGTGTATCAAATCGTACGGCTTCGTTAGGAATGGAGAAGAACCGTGCATCTATAAATGGGTTAATGGTTCTGTGATTGTATTCCTAGTACTGTATGTTGACGATATTCTCTTAATCGGGAATGATGTCGCAGCATTGCAAGGAATAAAGGTCCGGTTATCATCTCAGTTCTCCATGAAGGACTTGGATGAAGCTTCTTACATACTAGGTATGAAAATCTATAGAGATAGATTTAAGAAGCTTTTGGGATTATCCCAGTCTACGTACATTGACACCGTGCTGAAACGGTTCAGCATGGAAAATTCCAAGAAAGGCTATCTCCCGATAGGTTCTGGAATTACTCTTTCCAAGAAGGATTGTGCGACAACTCCTGAGGAAAGAGAGCGCATGAGTAGAGTACATTATGCTTCAGCAATAGGCTCTATCATGTATGCTATGACTTGTACTAGACCAGACGTGGCATACTCACTAGGAGTAGTGAGCAGATACCAGTCTGACCCAGGTGAGGCGCATTGGAAGGTGGTTAAGTCCATCCTTAAGTATTTGAGAAATACTAAAGACCAATGGCTGATTTATGGAGAACCTGACTTGAAACTTGTGGGATACTCTGACTCCAGTTTCCAGTCGGATAGAGATGATAGCAAGAGTGTGTCAGGGTTTGTATTTACCCTGAACGAAGGAGCGATCTGCTGGAAAAGTTCCAAGCAGGCAACTGTTGCAGACTCGGTATGCGAAGCAGAATATATTGCAGCATCAGATGCAGCAAAGAAAGCTGTGTGGTTGCGGAAGTTCCTTGGAGAGCTAGGGGTGGCACCTTCCCTAGATGGTCCTGTTCCGGTGTATTGTGACAGCACTGGAGCCATTGCTCAAGCTAAGGAGCCTAAAGCTCATCACCGCACCAAGCACATACTACGGCGCTACCACCTCGTACGAGAGATCATTGAACGAGGCGACATCAATCTACTGAAGATCGATGGAAAAGAAAATCTGGCCGACCCCTTCACTAAAGCCCTCGGAATAAAAGAGTTCGACTATTGTAAAAGGGAAATGGGTATTAGATACTTTTCTGATTGGCTTTAGTACAAGTGGGAGTTGTTGGGAATTGTGTCCCAAAGCCAATCGCCTGAGTTGTAGGCGGTTGTGCTAAGTATTGTACTTTTTCAATGAATTAATAAAATATTATTTTTGGCAGCTCATCACATATTGTATTTCCCTAAGAGAACTCTTTCCATGTGATGAAGTCCTTAGGACTACACTGATTTCGATACAGAGAGGATGTATTGAGTGGTCCTTAAACCCTGTTCACAACCAAAGGATATATTATACTGGACGGCAATATATCAACTATAGGTTGTTGTAGTTTACATCGTTTGGTTGTCCTCTTGACCAAATGAGTGTGGTGACACTGATGTGATCTACAAGTGGGATATATGTGATATCTCATTGAACGTGACTCCGTGCAGTCCCTTTCTGCCAAAGGGATACTCACGATTGGATATGGGTATAAGTGTCCCTCTGACCTGAGGTCATCACGGTAGCTTGCAAGCAACTCCCTGTGCTTTGGTGCCGGACTACCCGGATTTTTAATCCGGTGACGGAAGGTTTCTGGGTACAGGAAATTACTTGTGGAGCAGTGATGGACTAAGATGGAATTGACCTGTCCAAACATTTTGGATTGAATATCTCGCAGTATCTCAATTTAGCAAATCCTCGGCCGGGGTAGCCCTAGTGAAGAGTCACTGGGCTTGCGAGGTTGAGACACGTAGTCGACTGACTCAGTCTGGGTTGGCAACCCAATCTCAGTCGTCCTGAGCATTAGAGGTCAAAGGGATGAATTATACGGTAACCATATGCCAGAGGTTCGATTGTTTGCTCCCGCATCTTCAACCTATCCGGACGCCGGGACCCATTGCTAGATGGTTTCCTATGCTGGTACTAGAATGGTTTTAGTGCTACCGTTTAGGTTCGAACCTATGAGGTCACACGCCACAGAGGATAACTCTCTGATCTGGATACCGAATTCGATTGGGAATCATCTCGGTTTCATGATCATAGTAGTATTTTTGAGCACTCATTTTCCTCGTCATGACCTTGTCTGAGTCAACCGGAAATTGTTCCGGGTTGATCTGCACTGTGCCAGGATTTTTCTGAATCAGTTTTGAACTGATTCGGAGTTCGTTTTGGCCTCCAATTGGTTGTGAACCAATTGACCCAATTTTTAATTGGGCTTGGACCAGGTTCAATAGGATTGAACCAATGGCTTGGTTTAATAGAGATTGAACCAAGGTTTATTGGTTGGACCGGTTTCTTTTGAACCGGTGTTTTAATTCTCCGTGTAAATGGTTACACGCAACTCCCATGCGTTTGGAGGAAAGCCAAACGTTGGGAGAAAAACCGAAGGCCAAAACGTCCTCTTAAAACCCTTGTTAATGGCTTTTAACCCGTTTAATTTTTTGTTAATGGGAATTTGGAAACCGGCTCTCTCTTCCACTCTCGTCTCTCCATCTCCCTCATCCCCTCTACAGCCTTTATAATCCAACACTACGTCCCCTGTTGTAGGGGGTTGAGAGTTTTAAAAACAACAGCTGCCGTCCTCTATTTTGAGTTGTTGGAGTGACACCGTGAGAAGAGAGTGTCACCGTGTAAAGGGCTGTTCCTCCATTTGAAGGGGCTGAAGACCTGATCCATTGTAATACTCCTTGAGTGCTGGGTTTTGGGAGTGTTGTAAGGGAGAGAAACCAAGATTCTTCCCACCATTTGAGTGCTCAAAAATCCCTGCTGCAGCAATTCTATTTTGCTATAGCAACCTGTGACCGTGAACCATCTTCCGGCGGCTAGCACCATGCGTGGAGAGGGATCGGAGAGCCCCGGGCGTGTCTCCCCTCTAGAGGGAGTATTCTTCTACTCCTCGGAGCAAACCACGCGAGCCGGGATCGCTCCAGTTGCCCAAAATCGAACGTCGAAGACAGCTACTCTGTTATGCTGCCATTTTCGTGCAGCAGAATTTGGTGAATTTTTACGATTTATTGGCTTAGTTCTTCTTGCAGAAACTAGTGCCAAATCGAACAGGACTTCCTTAAAAATCTACAGCTCAGATTTGGGAGCAATCGGAGGTCCGGAAGGTGGCGTTCCGGGGACTTTTCGGAAGCCCAATTTTCAGCCCAAGGTGGAAGATGACTGGAATAACTTTATTCCAGTTATTCCAGTCTATTCCTGGTTTATCCCAGACTTATTCCAGCTGGGAATAAGGTATGTTTTTGGGTTTTATTTTCGCTGCATGTGTAGATCTGGATTTATAAAATTGTTTATAAATATTATATGATCTGTATCATGCCAATACATGCATCTTGCATATGCTAGATCCTGTGCGAAGTAGGTATTTTTCGAATTTATTTTAAAAATATTTTAAAATATTTACCTGCTCCCTGTGCTGTTGCATGCTTAGCGTAGGCACCTGCAACCACATTTTTTACTTTCAGTTTTTCCCTTCAAGGGTCAATCACATCAGCACCCCTACACGCCATAGAAAATCTCCTTTGAATGGGATGTAAGGGTCTTGCAGCACTACTTTTTCCTATGATCGGACGATCATGGTGAAGACCCAATCCAAGTATTTAAAGAGAACTAAGCCCTAACCATGCTTTGATACCAAATGATGCGGGACCTAAATATGGATGCAATATATATATATTTTATATGTTGAGTTATGTATCTAAATCTCAAAAATAAGGCCAAGAATTTAAGTAGAGAGTTCTGTGCAAAAATAAGGAGCAGCAGTATGCAAAAAGACCCTAAAGTAATAGAAAGGATGATCGCCGAGGCTGAGAAGCCCTGGTTGGGCTTCAATAATGCTACTGGAAAGTAGAGGGGGTGTACTTGAGAGGATCTAGCAGATGAATCCTTGTAGAGGTCTCTCTTCGCTCCCGGATGTGGCCTAGATGATCAAGCTGAAGATCTCGCAGATTCGTGGCTTTCAACCTGGTGATTCGATAGCGGCCTGGTTGGAATAAATGGATTTGTAGACATCGAGGGATCTATAAATCGCCTATCAGGGGTTAGAAAATAATGCAAGGATAAAGAAATAAAGTGAAAACAGCAAGGATGGAAGAGTTTTTGTGTTGGGCGGCCAAGGCTTGGAGAGATGGCTTCTAGGGTTTTGATGGTGGCCGGAGGCTGGACGCAGGAGACAAGGAAGAAGAAGGGGTTCACATAGATTCTCCTTAGCACACAGCAAGCACATAGCAGAAGTTGGAAAACTCAATTTATATTCATAAAAAATTATCAAATTTTCATACAAGGGGTCCCTTATATATAGTCATGAGACTTAGGGCCCATGCAAAAGAAAACAAGGAAAATAAGGGGTGCCCACTTTCTTCCTAAAGTGTAGGGCTAAATCATGGAAGAAAACACTCTCATGCCATACAAAATCCCTCCAAAAAGGAAGGTAGTGGGCAGCCAAAGGGGGGACCAAGGGATGCCAACTTCTTACTTCTCTTGGCTTGGGGTGGACCACTTCTTTCCTAAGCATGCTAGCATGAATCATAGGATTCATGTTTATTTGTTTTGACTTTCCTTCTTGTCATGCTGGCATGTGGAGTTGGTGTGCTTGGGTTGTGGAAGGGGTGTGCTGGCATGTGGTCATCAACTCCTCATTCATGGGCCAACTTCATGATCCTCCAAGTAATCCTAGGTGGCGAAATCCAGGGTGTGACTGGGACTCCATGCAGCTGTTGAGGTGGCATGCTGGGTGGTGTCTTTCACATGCTTGAGTCTTCTTTGACTGGGCTTGACTCAATACTATATAGACTCAATACAACTGGACATGATCACAAGGCTCAGAATATGATTAGCTTAACATGAGCTGACTTGACCGATTGATCCAAAATCTTAATGGTATGTATCAAATGCTACATGACTCAGGGGCCAAAGTGGGGGCTCAAATAGGCTAAGCCCTTAATACAAATTGGACTTAAAGAGACTAACACTACTAGGAAATCCACAGAGGGTTGAGAAGCCTCTATTTTATTCTGGCGCCTCTGGTGTTCGCACCACAGCGTGGTTGCCTGCATAGTCCATGTTAGTAGATGTACCATGTTAGGACTGAAGGATCAAATTGATTTATAGTCTCATATGGATCAGAATGCCCAACTTCTCAAGCTACCCTATGTCTTTGATCATTATCAAACAATGATTGTGGACCAATTGCCCTGCATGTATTTTGGTATTAAAAAGTCTATTAGAGACCTCAAGGCATGTTGTTCAGCTTTGCTCTAAAAGAATTATGCCATGAAAGTCAATCGCAGTTATTATATCAGTGGCATTTTATATTCTCTCAACTCCAGATTGATATTAATAGGTGTTGGGATTTGCGTGGTGCTCCCAAGATTTGGAGAGACTTGGGAGACCATGGCAGGAATGTTGGAGGCGATCCCTGGGTGCTTGGAGGCAATCCCTGGGTGCTTGGAGGCGTGCCAAGAATTTCCTGGAGGTGTTCCAGGAGGCTCGAGATCTGGGTTTGGAGATCTTGAGGTTGGAGTCGGCTTGGACTATGGAGGAGTCGATTCCTGCATGTCGATAGTAGGTTTAAGTTCTGGTCGAGTCGGCTCAAGGTCTATTCGAGTTGACTCGTGGTTTGGTTGAGTCAGCTTGAGGTCTGTTCGAGTCGACTCTTTTGATGGGTTTAGATCTCATGTGTTGGCCTGGGGGAGAGAGAGAGTTTTGTTGGGCTGAGTCATGTTAACTCAGGGCTATATATATATCTTGTATGTGTAGAGCCGATGGTCTATAGTTGGTGGTAGCAAGAAGGGAGCCGGAGTGCTCTTTCTCACCATTCTTGATTTCTTCTCTCTCCCTCTCCCTGGTTCTATCAATCGTTTGCAGCCATTTCTATTCTATGATCAACCGGTATAAACATCAACAACTTCGAATTGGACCAGTTTCTCATCAACAAATAAGGGCTTGGTGTTGGGGTACAGATATGGAATGATGCATTTTTACGAATTAAAGATATTAAATGATGATGAGGCAGATATGCATGCAGCTATTTTACGTAAAGAAGCAGAATTTCATGAAAAGGACATAAGGGAAAACATGACTAGAAGACAACCTATCAAAGCAATTAAGAAAATGGACCTTCATGGTTAGGAAACCATACAGGTTAGGGCTAGCTTAATTTCCTATTTCAGATCTGAAAGAGAGTTATAAAGATTGGTTATCCAGCCATTAATATTATGAAATGAAGTAAAGAACACTCAAGATGAAGTATTTAAATGGCCAAGGAATTACTCTAGGTTTTAAAGAATCCTTCATCTGATTCTTTGGCATAGTAGACCTTCATCTTGGAAACCATGAGACCCGAGGATCCTGCATAGGTAGATGGAAAGGTTAAAGGTTTAGATGGAAGGTTGGAAGAAAGGAAGAGGAAAGTTAAGAATGGAAGTGTTGGCTCAGGCTTGGATTGCAGTAATCTCCCTTTGGCATCCTTTGCTTGAATCATCTTCAATTGTTAGCATGGAGAACTCCATTGTAGATGATCTCTTTTGGAAGATGGGAAGGTTGAAATTGGAGAGGCTTGAAGAGGGTTCTTCAAGGGTGGCCGAATGGGATTGGAAGAGGGGTTAGTAGCTTGTTTGGTTAAGTATCCTAGGTCTCACACCTACCTTCTCTCAAGGGTCTTTGGCTAGCAAAGGAAGAAAGCTTTCTTAGGAAAAAATTTCATTTCATTCATCATCCAATTACAAGAGGATTCTAGGAGCTTTTATAAACCTTAAGCTCCTTTTCAAATTCAAAATACAACACCTTTCATGGAGAATATCATGGGGCATCCCAAAGAAAGTGGAATGGCCCATTTACAAATTCAAACTCCTAATTTTAAGGTGGCATCCCATGAAGAGTGGAGCTTCCTTCAATTTGAATTTGATTTGGGCAAAAAATCATGGGTGAGGTGTCTTGTGATGTGGCTTGATCTTTTCTCCAAGTGGCATGACTTGTCCTCCAAGGTGGCATGGTCCAATGATGATTTGGTGCTCCAAGTAGTTGGTGAAGCTGGTTGCACTTAATCTGCCTTAATTCAAACCCAACTTCAAGTAGCTCTTGAACCCGACTTAATACAAAACCTAATTGAACTCTAATTGAACCCAAATTAAAATAAAACATGACTCAATTATTCAACCTGACTCAATACAAAGCCTAATTAAACTTTAAAACCCAAATTGAAATAAAACAGGATTCAATTATTCAAATAAACACAAGTACAAGACTTAAATTCCTAATCTTCTATCCATAAATAACTTGATATCAATTGAAGCCTCTTCCTGAGCCTGGTGCCCGCACCACTTGGGCCAACAAAATCCTACCTAATGGAGAGATAGTTGGAGAGGTGACAAAACCCTATACTTTTCATTATAAAACCATTAAACTAGAAAAAGATGGATTGTTTTGTGAAATAATCTTTGGACCCATAAAAGTAGAATTTGTTCTTGTGGAAATTATTGAGTGATCAGAGTTGAAAAAGAAGACCCAAAATTTTATGAACAATGTGGGGTGGAATTTGTTAATTCTAGGTTACGAAGAAAAATTATCACAAAGTTGATTTACAATGATGAAACAAATCAAAAAGGAATTGATGAAATAGATCAAAATGCAATGAACTTTATTTCAACAATAAAAAATCATTTTCTAATACTAATATCAGTAATAATCCCCATGGGGGCACACCTCCGTGACGGGAGCGGATGGTGTGCCCTAATCCTTCCTTGGTGATGGTTCCTTTCATGGCCATGGCAGCATCAAGTCGATCCCGGTTGTTCCACGGAGTTGAGCGAGGTGTCTCATTCCTCGACATTTGGTATCAGACCAGATCTTACTCTGACATTTGGTACTAGAGCAGATCATGCTCTGATATTTGGTATCAGAGCTTCTTGATGCGGTGGCATGAAGGAGAAGGGAAGAAGAAGCAAATCTCTGGTTGTGAGATCTGGAGGAGGCTACAATGGTGCAGATCGAAAGCATCATGGATTTGCTGGAGATCTCGCGGACGTGAGATCGGAAGCATGGTGGATCTGCTGGAGATCTTGCTGGGGGTAAGATCGGAGGTGAGGGCCTGCTACCCTCACTGGGAGAGAATTCTTGATCGTGCCAAAGATGGAGATCTGGCGGATGGCCCGGTGGCGACGAACGTGATCAAGATCGCGATGGCATGGCTAGAGTTCAGATTCTTGGATCTGAAAGTTGTGGTGAATCGTTAGCCTGGGGGTCATGGAGTCTGGGTCTGGTTCTATGAATCTCCAATGGAAATGGAGATGTTTTCATCAGATTTGGATGGCTCAGCGATGATGGATGAAAATCCAGATCGCGTTGGCATGGATCGGAGGGAGTTTCGATCTTCTCTTATGCCGGAATGCAACGGTCGAGATGGAGAGAATGCCCAATCAGGGGCATGGCTGCCAAGAAGAAGAAGTGTATGCCATCACAGGGAGCTGGCTCGGGCATCACAGAGCCGGCTTGGACAGAGGATGCTGGAGCGGTGCAGGTTGCAGAGCTGGCTCGGGCATTGCAGAGCCAGCTCGGGCATCGCAGAACCTGCTCGGTCGTTGCTGAGTCGCTCGGGCAGAGAGGCCTCCGGTTACAGAGTGGCAGAGATGGCTCGGGCATGGTGTTGGTGCAAGGCACAGGCGCAGCATAGGGATCGATGGCTCGGGAGCAACGCAGGGTGCAGATGGCAGCAAGGTGTCGCTTGGCGAGAGCATCACGGTAGCGGAGCAGCTGCAGGCATGGCACAGGGCACAGATGGTGGCGCGGCTTGTCAGTCGCAGGTGCAAATGCGGTGCAGGGGCGAGGACACGGCATGCGGGGGATCACCGGTCATGCGGATGGTGCGAGGCAATGCATGCCAATCGTTGGAAGCTCGGCATGGTCGTAGGACGGTCGCCGGAGGTGACACACGATGGTCGGAGGCGACGGCGGTGGCCAAGGAAGTCTGTGGTCCACGGTCTCTGTCGTGGACCAGCAGCAATGGCAGCGATAGACCGGGGAGACCATGCATGAACCTATGACTTGGTTCATGCTGAACCGGTATGTTCAACTCACTGCTCTGAAATTCATGCTGACTCATTTTTTCAATGATTTCGGGCTTAATCAAACTCTGTTTTGAGTCCCGTCCGTGCCATTGGATTCCATATTTCGAGCTCTTCATGTCAAGATAGGTTGGATCTAGTGATGGAGTTAGATCGCAGGTGATGTGGAGATCGCGGTGCAGCGGTCGTGTGTGTAGGCAGCTTGAGCAGGTTGGTTCCATCTTCGGCTCTCCAAGGCAGACTGAGGTTTATGGTGTTGGGAGCAGTGTGGAGGTCTACTGGTTGTATGGATCTCGTCGAGGATGATGGATCCTGTGGTACCAGAGCTCACGACGGTGGTGCAGAGCTTCCGGTTCTGTGCTGTGGAGCGTTGACAGGTCGGGTGATCTGTGGTTCAGCACAGATGGAGCGACACACATCAGAGATCTTCAGAGCATGAGTGGTAGCTCCATCGGTAGTGGACCAGGCTCTTGGTCACTATGGAGGAGAGAGATCGGTAGGTCTCCAGCTACCTTGATCGTGATGGAGCTATACATGGGTGTGGTATCTCACGTGATTGGAGGTGGGTCTTGAGAGTTGATTAGCTCAGGGAGACCAAGTACATCAGCAGAGGTTGGGACATGATCATGCAGCCTATGGACAGGCTGGGACATGATGATGCAGCCACTGGAGCTGATGGAGGTAGGCAGCTCAGGGAGACGAGGGACAAGTCTCAGGGAGCACCAGGGAGGTATATCAGTAGAGGTTGATGGAGGCTGGTAGCTTAGGGAGCACCAGGAAGGTCTCAGGAGACCCAAGTACATCAGCAAAGGTGGGGAAATGATCATGCAGTCTATGGACAGGCTGGGACGTGATGATGTAGCCACTGGAGCTGATGGAGGCTGGCAGCTCAAGGAGTGCCAGGGATGTCATGCAGCCTAGAGATAGGCTGGGACATGACAAACATCATGAAGCCTATGACAAGATGGGACGTGATTGAGCAGCCACTTGCGATGGTTGGTATGTTCAGTTGCTGTATTTGAGGAGTTGGGATGATCTCCTGAGTTTTGGAGGTTCCTACGGGGTTACAGAGTATCCGAGATGATCTCGGAGAGGTCGCGGTGTGAGGAGGGTCCGGGGAGACAGCGACTGGGTACGAGGTTCAGGTCATGCTCAGTAGGGCAGTGTTGAGAGGCTAGCCTCGGGATTTCTTTTTGTGGCATCAGGAGGACTTCAGTTTCAGGTGGAGCACCGATGATAGGTGGCTTCATGGGTGGAGTGAGTTTTGACACATGTTCAGAGCGGGAGGTGCATGGAGGACCATATCTTTGCACGGACGTCAGGGGTGCACTTAGCCAGGTGGAGCTGAGAGTGTAGAGTATGGCATGGCTTTATGGAGATTGTGTCAGGTAGAGCTCCAATTACAGTGAGTGCCGGGTCAGGTTCGCTGGGTTCTCTTTAGGGAAGTCCAAGAACATACTGATGCAGCTGCTAGACAGAAGGAAAGCAACAATTTATGGTGCCAGGATACGAGCTAGGGTCTTCAGCTGTGGAGACGGTCATCCCAGAGGTCTCCAGGTGATATCAGCAGCTGGAGAATATTGGCATAGGCATGGATATCCGCATAGTGCTGTCAAGACACGCATTTACAGTAGGGTGTGGTTGAGGACATTGCCAGGTTTTTCAAAGCTTGGGGGCACCAAGGTAGAGATTGTTGGGATTTGCATGGTGCTCCCAAGCTTTGGAGAGACTTGGGAGACCATGGCAGGGATGCTGGAGGCGATCCCTGGGTGCTTGGAGGTGTGCCAAGCATTTCTTGGAGGTGTTCCAGGAGGCTCGAGATTAGGGTTTGGAGATCTTGAGGTTGGAGTCGGCTTGGACTATGGAGGAGTCGATTCCTGTAGGTCGACAGCAGGTTTGAGTCGGCTTGGACTATGGAGGAGTCGGCTTGGACTATGGAGGCTCGAGATTAGGGTTTGGAGATCTTGAGGCTGGAGTCGGCTTGGACTATGGAGGAGTCGATTCCTGCAGGTCGACAGCAGGTTTGAGTTATGGTCGAGTCGGCTTGAGGTCTATTCGAGTTGACTCGTGGTCTGGTCGAGTCGGCTCGAGGTTTGTTTGAGTCGACTCTTCTAATGGGTTTAGATCTCATGTGTTGGCCTGGGGGAGAGAGAGAGTTTTGTTGGGCTGAGTCATGTTGATTCAGGGCTATATATATATCTTGTATGTGTAGAGCCAGTGGTTTACGGTTGGTGGTAGCAAGAAGGGAGCTGGAGTGCTCTTTCTCCCCATTCTTGATTTCTTCTCTGGTGGGGACACCAGAGGCTCCAGAATAAGACAGAGGCTTCTCAACCCTCTATGGATCACTTAGTTACATTTGAGTCCATTTGTAATAAAGCTTAGTTCAACTAAGTTATTTTTTTATCACTTGAGTCCTATACTAGTCAGCTCATGTTGAGCTAGTCATTTTCCGGAGTTCAGTACATATCCAATAATGACTCATACAAGTGAGGACCAAGCCATCCAAGTGAAGACCAACCCAACTAAAGCTATGAGGATCATGGAATGCCTAGAAGAAGAAATCAGAAGCTCGGGAGACAAGCCCGAAGCCCTGAAGCCCTGAAACGTAGTCCTGAAGCCCTGAAACATAGCCTGAAGCAAACTGGGCTAGCCCAGGCCCAAGAAGGGAGATAAGTGTTGCCAAGACCTTATTCTTACCACCCTTGGTCATCCACTAGGGTCACCTTCCTTGGCCAACCAAGGAAAGAGGAGGGAGAGAAATTTTAGAGAATTTTTCTACATAATTTTTCCTTATTTCTAGCTAGGGTTTGGATGGGAATAAGACTCCTATGTGATTACTTATGTGTCCTTATTTGGAGCCCAAGTCTAGGAGTCTATTTAAAGGGCCCTAGTCTCTTGTATGAGAACAATTTTTCTTGAGTTCTTTTCTTGCTGTGTGCCTCCCTACTATGTGCATTAAGGGATCCTGAAGTCCTGCCGAAGTGCTGCCCAAAGAAATCCTAGCCGACCAACCTCTTTCAAGCCTTTCTTCCACACGCCTCTTGCTATTTTCTTGAGATTTTTCTTATTTCACACCTTGTTTTTTCACCCTTGACGGTTGTTTGCAGGTCCCCGAGTTCTTACAAATCCAACGACTCCAACCGGACCGCAATCGGACCACCGAGCAGAAAGCCGGGTATCCTCAGGTCTCTGACTTGGTTTTCCAGGTCACATCCATCGAGGACGAGTGATCTCTTTGCTGTGATCTTCATCAGGAACTTCAGACGTTGCCAGGTACACCCCCTTTGCTTCCAGTAGTTTTATTGTAGGAGACTAGCCCTAACCGAGGCTTCTCAACCCTGGCGATCCCTCTTTACTGCTTTCCTAGGTCCTGATCTGCATGTGTAGCTTTTAAAACTCATATAGAATTATCTACACATATTTTGATCTGATATTCGGGATTTAACCACCTCATCCAACCCCTAAAACACAAAAGAATAATCGCATGCATATCTGTCCTGCATTATTCTCTCTCCCTCTCTCTGGTTCTATCTATCGTTTGTAGCCCCATGGGGGCACACCTCCGTGATGGGAGCAGATGGTGTGCCCTAATCCTTCCCTAATGATGGTTCCTTTCATGGCCAAGGCAGCGTCAAGTCGATCCCGGGCATTCCGCAAAGTTGAGCGAGGTGTCTCATTCGTCGACATTTGGTATCAGACCAGATCTTGCTCTGGCATTTGGTATCAGAGTAGATCTTTCTCTGATAATAAGGGTAATTTATGATTCATCATTTGCTGTGTCTTATATTTTAATTATAAGATTATGATGAACCCCATAGGTTAGGGCAATAGAATTAAGGTTATGATGGAGATCATAATAGTGAGACCTAAGTTTTTATAAATCATAATCTAAAATGTTCATAGTTGTTGGATCATCGATTCAGGGATTGATGATTCCGAAAAGACTAGCACATCCTATGTATGCTCAATGGAGAGGGTGGTTGGTCTCACAACTACCTGTGTAGAGACACTAATACAAAGATGTGGGTACTCATTAGGTTATTAGTTCACTGAACTGATCCGACAAGAGAACATCAAATGAAAGTCTTACTTGTCAAAAGAATGTTTTCTTAGTGGGAGTTGTGCATGTGGTCCTTAGACCTGAGACTACCATAGTACTTTGTGCACATGAACTCATGTTTTGGTGCATACACATTCATGACAAGTAAATCATGTACGGGGTGCTTCTAGACATGGTGGATTGTGTATGAAGGTAATGAGTATGTCAACAAGGAATCGATCATTCCCAGTAAGAGAAGAAGTCATTCCTATCAAAGCATGATGAGATTAAATAGGGTTTCTATTCTTTCATTGATCGTGTTATACCCTATCGGTTCACCGTTAGACTAGACCGGTCCTTCTTTGCAGTCCGATTGGGCCGCTCTTCCAAAGCTTCGACGGCCATACCACTCAGAAGTGCGACCCACCGGAGTATAGGCCCGAACGACCCACTCCTGCTGGGATCCAGCCCATTACTCTCTTTCATAAGTCCGACCCATCAGAGCAGAGGCACGAACGACCCACTCCTACTAGGATCGGGCCCATTGCTCTCTTTCAAAAGTCTGACCCACCGGAGTAGAGGTCCGAATGATCCACCCCTGCTGGGATCTGGCCCATTGCTCTCTTTTAGGAGTCCGACCTCCTGTTTGAGTGACTAGGCCTTCTTGGTCAGCCTCTGACAGACATGCTTCAGGACCCAGAGGATTCCAGAAGCTCCCTTCTATTACAACGGAATCCTGCCATACCAGTAGTCCTGCTCCACTACTTCCATGGTGTTACCCTTTCTAGGCACCACGTGGCCACTCTTCAGATTCTCCTAGGGGTAGATCGGTCCTTTTCGGCCTCTCCCCTAATATGTTTTGGACTGTTCCGCACCTATATAAGGTAACGGGGGACCCCATTTGAAGTAAGGACTCTCTTCCATCTCCATACACTATCTCCTTGATTCCTCCATTTTGTTGCCTTCAAGCTCCTGCTAACTTAGGCATCGGAGGGTCCCCCATCGGAACACCACCAGTGCCTTGGGGACTTTGTTGCAGGTTGATCGGGAGAGGAGCGCTCAAGCACAGCTGATCGATCCCGGTCCAGGAGAAGTTGCCGCAATATATTGGTGCTAGAGGAAGGGGGGCTTCCCTTCTCTAAAAGGAGGAATCCACTTACCCATAGATTGATGGCTAAGGGAAGAGCACAAAACACCACTACCAGAGGATTTTCCCCATCCAGGTCTGAAGACCCTCTGAGGGAAAACACCACCGCCGCCACCGCAGAGCCCACCATCACTCTGGGACTGCAGAAGTTCCAGATGTTGGTAAACTGCATTTAATTTGCTCACCGCGATAGTTCAGCATTTCCAGGAGGTGGCTGATAACCAGCAACAGCCACCCGCCGCATCCTGTATCGACCATCAACCTGCTACTGGTGGGAGCCGGTAGCCAGAGGTCCCTCAGCATTATTCTCATGCTATTGCAGAGCCCCGAAGGTCCCTGGGAGCCTGCACCGATGGCAAAAGGGCAAGATCTGCCTCGCCCTCCTATGTTGAATCCATCCCGGTGACACTCGGCCTCCAGCCAAACTCCCGAGAGATTATACCAGCAAAATTCTATGCATGGAGGAGCGCATAGATGAGATTATCCTCTGGCAGAAAGCCTAAGGGGGGCAGGTATACGACTCCCGTCCCCCATTCTCTGACAAGATTCTGGCGGAGATGATTCCTCGCCACTTCACAATCCCTCAGGTGGACCCTTACGACGGCACCACCGACCCGCTGGACCATCTGAGCACCTACAAGGCCTACATGATGGTACAGGGCACCTTCGACGCCCTCCACTGCATCGCATTCCCAGCAACCCTGAAGAAGGCCACTTGGATGTGGTTCAATGCCATCTGGCCAGGTATGATCCACTCTTTCTCCCAGCTTCAAAAACCTTTTTCTTTCCCATTTCAGGACTTGCAGTCGGACCCCGAGGAACACTGACCACCTCTTCCTCGTGTCGCAAAGGGAGGGAGAGACCCTCCGGGACTACATGGTCCATTTCAATTCAGCGGCCATGGAGGTCTTGGACTTGAATGAGGCAGTAGCTATGTTGACCTTCAAAAGAGGGCTTCAATCATCCAGGCTTACTTTCTCCCTGGACAAATGGTTCCCAACAAGCTACCCTGAGCTGCTTGCCCGGGTGCAGAAGTATGCACTGGCCGAGGAGCAGGCAGCGAGCCAACGTTGGGAGGAGGGGAGACCGGCCCCCAAGAAGCAGAGCGACAAGGCTCCTGAAGTCCGACCTCCGAACGACAGCCACCGGTCAGCCCAGTGCCGAAGTCTGAAGCTGAAGGACTTCTCTAGGAGGTTCGAGACCTATGCACCCCTCTCCCTTCGAAGGAAAAAGATCCTCCTAGATATCAAGAATGAGACATTCCTTTAAAGGCCTCGATCGATGAGGGGCCCTCCGGCATCCAGAAACATAGATAAATTCTATCGGTTCCATAGGGACCATGGGCACAGCATTGAGGAATGCCTGCAGCTGAAGGATGCCATTGAAGACTTCATCCAGAGGAGGTACCAGTGCAAATATGTCCGACCCCACCGGGATCGGGCCAAAGCCTCAAATGCCAAAAACCCTCCGGAAGAGGTAGAGCTTCCCAACCAACGGCCGACCGGCGGGGATGTCGGCATGCTACATCGGTGGCCCAAGTGGAGTTATGAAAATGGTCCGGACATTCTCAAGAGGCGCAGGGGCTCCAATGCAATCACCTTCTCCGATGAAGACCTCCTGGAGTCCCATATTTTTGAAAATGATCCTATAGTCATGTCAGCAGTAATTGCCAACTATGATGTAAAGAGGATATCTATTGATAATGGAAGCTCCACGAAGGTATTACTGTATGATGCATTTCTGAGAATGAACTTATCTAGGTCCATGCTGCAATAATCCCTCGTGCCACTGACAGGTTTCGAAGGTAATTCCATCGGAGTTGAAGGAGAAATAGTTCTCCCTGTGACGATCAGGACAGAGCCCTTCCAGAAAACTCTTCTTATCAACTTTGTGGTCGCCCGGATGACCTCAGCTTATAATGCCATTTTGGGCCGACCGGCCCTCAACAAGTTTCGGGCCATCGTATCTACTTATCACCTATTGGCAAAATTCCCAACTAGGAATGGGGTCAGAGTTATGAGGGGAGATCGTCGGATGTCTAGACAGTGTTTAACTATTATGAACCACAGTCTGAAGGCTGTCCTACTCTTAAACAGCTCGATCTGAGGGCCGAGGTCGATGGCCATGGTCAGCCAGATGAAAAAATCATGTTCATCCCCCTTCGGGAAGATGACCCCACCAAAGTCTTTCAGATCGGATGCTTCCTCAACGAAGACTTCAAGTCATAGCTGATTGGCTTCCTGAGAGCCAATGCTGACATCTTTGCTTGGTCGGCTTCGGACATGTCGGGTATCCCATCGGATGTCATCACCCACCAACTCAGGGCGGATCCGACCTACAGGCCCGTCCGACAGAAAAAGAGGAGCTTCGCTGTTGAAAGGTAGAGGGCTATCGATGAAGAAGTAAAAAAGCTCTCATATGCCGACTTTATCAGGGAAGTCCATTACCTCGAGTGGCTGGCAAATGTAGTTATGGTGAAAAAGGCCAATGGGAAGTGGAGGATCTGCGTGGACTACACCGACCTCAACAAGGCTTATTTGAAGGATAGCTTCCCTGTACCGAAGATTGATTAGCTGGTGGATGCCACGGTCGGCCATCAGCTTTTGAGTTTTGTGGATGCCTTCTCCGGCTATAACCAAGTCAGGATGCACCTGGAGGATGAAGAGAAGACTGCCTTTGTCATCGATAAAGGCTTGTACTATTATAGGATGATGCCCTTTGGCTTGAAGAATGCCGATGCCACCTTCCAAAGACTAATCAACCGAATGTTTGAAGGGCAGCTAGGCAGAAATATGGAGGCTTACATAGATGATAGGATAGTAAAGAGCCTCCACAAAGCCGACCACATCAAAGATTTGCAGGAATCCTTTGATGCACTCAGACGTCATCGGATGAAGCTGAATCCCATGAAGTGTACTTTTGGGATAACTTTTGGCAAATTCCTTGGCTTCTTGGTCACACAGAGAGGAATTGAAGTGAACCCGACAAGATAAGGGCCGTCATTATGATGGCACATCCGACCAACAAGAAGCAGGTTCAAGAGCTTACAGGCCGAATTACCTGTCTCAGTCGTTTCATCTCCTGTTCAGTTGAAAAGTCCCTGCCATTCTTCAAGACCCTGCATCGGTCGAAAAATTTTGTTTGGACTGATGAATGTCGGTTAGCTTTTGAAGCACTAAAAGAATATTTGAAGAATCCCCCGTTACTGGCCAAACCGGTGGAGGGGGAGCCTTTATATCTCTACCTATCATTATCCGATAATCGGCGCCATCCTCACGTGAATCGGAGAAGATGGTCAGTAGAAGCCTATCTATTATATCAGTAAAATCCTCCATGATGCTGAAACATGGTGCCCTAAGATGCAGAAACTGATTTATTCTTTGGTTATATCTGCCAAGTGACTCCGGCCGTACTTCCAGGCACATCCGATTGTGGTGATGACCGACCAACCTCTTAAAGCAATACTTTGGAGCCCGGACACATTCGGTTGGCTCACCAAGTGAGCCATCAAACTTGGTGAGTTTGACATCTCTTTTTAGTCACGGTCTGCTTTGAAGACCCAGATAATTGCTGACTTCATTGCAGAATGCATATGGAAGTAAGAGGCGCCCCCTTAAACAACTGAAGAACCTGAAGCTGACGCCATCTACGAAGCCGAACCAGCTGGACCCTCCAACCTTGCAGGCTGTGGGGCCGGCCTGATCTTAGCCAACCCAAATGGAGAAAGCCTGGAGTATGCATTGCATTTTTTATTTTAGGTATCAAACAATCAGGCGGAGTACGAAGCCCTCCTCGCAGGATTGCGAATCGCCAATGAACTAGGCATCAGCCGGGTGAGAGCCTTCTCCGACTCCCATCTGGTGGTCAATTAAGTGAAGGATAAATTCAAAGCAAGGGACTGACCCTGGCCAAATACTTAAGCAAGGAACAAAACTTTATCTCTCGGCTCAAATTCTTCGAAATCCTCCATATACCCTGACTGCAGAACTCTCGGGCGAACACTCTATCATGGTTGGCTACGGTCACCACCAGTACCTCCGATCGAACCTTCGTGGAGCATCTGCAACACCCAAGTGTTACAGAAGAGCCAATCGAGGTCCACCAAGTGGAACAAGAAGCTTCTTTGATGGATCCAATTCTTACTTTCTTGGTCAAAGGGACTCTTCTGGAAGATCCGGCTGAGGCCAAGCAAGCGCACTAGATGGCCTCCAAGTACGTCGTCCTTGATGGTGTCCTGTACAAACGGTCATTCTCATAGTCGCTGCTGAAGTGTTTGGGGCCGATCGATGCAGATTATGCACTCAGAGAAGTCCATTAAGGCATATGCAGTGACCACCTTGGAGGAAGGTCCCTAGCCTACAAGATCATTCGACAGGGATACTATTGGCCTACCATTCAAAAAGACGCGTCGGACTTCATTCGAAGGTACGATGCGTGTCAAAGATACTCCATTATCCAAAGGAGACCTGCCAGCCAGCTGACTTCGATTACTGCACCATGGCCGTTCGCACAGTGGGAGATGGATATCTTAGGGCCCTTTCCCCCAGCGTCCGGGCAACGAAAATTCTTACTTGTGGCCATTGACTACTTCACCAAATGGGTGGAGGCTGAACCATTGGCACAAATAATGGAGGCCAAAGTGGAGTGCTTCGTTCGGAACAGTATTATCTTCTGGTTCGGCATTCCACAGATAATCATTACCGATAATGGAAGACAGTTCGACAACTCTAAGTTCCGAGACTTCTGTTAGCAATATCATATCTCCCATCGGCTTACGTCAGTCGGTCATCCTCAGTCCAATGGAGAATTGGAGGTCACCAATCGGACGATCCTGCATGGGTTGAAGACCCGACTAAATGAAGCCAAAGGGCTTTGGGCAGAAGAACTCCACTCAGTGCTATGGGCATATCGGACGACCACCCGAATGGCAACCGGAGAGACTCCATTCAACCTTACTGAAGTGAAGCCATCATCCCCATTGAGATCTCTCTGCAATCCCTATAGATTGACTACTATGCCGAACCGACTAACTCTGAGCAGCGAAGGGCTGACTTGGACCTACTTGAAGAAACTAGACTCCAAACAAGCCTGAAGATGATGACCTACCGTCAGAAAATGGCAAAATATTACAACTCACGAGTCAAGCCACAAGTTTTTTGGGTCAAAGATCTAGTCTTTTGGAGGACGGAGATTTCGAGACTGACTGAGCAAGGGAAACTTTTTCCAAATTGGGAAGGACCTTATCAAGTCATTGAAGTGATCCGGGTTGGAACCTACCGACTCGACCATTTGGACGGACGGTAGATAGCACGCTCGTAGAATGTAGACAACCTTCGCAAGTATTATCAATAAAGTTCAAAACTCTTCTTCATGACCAGTTCCGAAAGTCCGACTCCGATCAGGAAAGGCTCTAGGGAAGCCCACTTTCGAAAGTTCGACTCCGGTCGGCAAAGGCTCTAGGGCAACCCACTTCCAAAAGTCTGACTCCGATCAGCAAAGGCCCTAGGGTAGCCCACTTCCGAAAGTCCGACTCCGGTCGGCAAAGGCTCTAGGGCAGCCCACTTTCGAAAGTCCAACTCCGGTCGGCAAAGGCTCTAGGGTAGCCCACTTTCGAAAGTCCAACTCTGGTCGGCAAAGGCTCTAGGGTAGCCTACTTTCGAATGTCTGACTCCGGTCGGCAAAGGCTCTAGTGCAGCCCACTTTCGAAAGTCCGACCCCGGTCGGCAAAAGCTCTAGGGCAACCCACTCCCAAAAAGTCCAACTCCGGTCGGCACTATCTCTGGGTCCGGACAAGCCGACGGACCAACACTTGGAAAGAAATTTCCTAAGTAAAAGAGTCCATCCTGATCTACCATCCATTGCCTACCTCAACATCTCCGGATTTGGACGAGTCGATGGACCAACACTTGGGAAGAACTCTCCTAAGTAAAAGAGTCTAGCCTGAGCTATCATCTGTTGCCTACCTCAAATCTTCGGGTTCGGATGAGCCGACAGACCGGAGTTCGACACTACTTTAGAAGGTCCGGCCACTCCGTTCGACAGACCGAAGGGCTACACTTAGAAAAAGTTTTGGCGTCTTACATCGAACCACCATTTGGCCTGTTGTTCAACTATTTACGGACCTACCTAGCCGACGGTCCAACACTTAGGGTAAAAATCCTAGGGTAGCTTGTTCCGGCCTGAGCTACTACTCGACGTCTCTTTCAGAGGTCTGACCATCTGCTCAAACTAGCCGACGGGCAAACACTTAGAATTTTTTTTAGAAGAAAGTGACGTTGGCTAGTCATATCAGTCAGCAACATAAGTATGCAAAAGAAATGATATAAAGAAATTTTATTAAATCAAAAAGTTTTTTTCCAAAAAGGGAGGGACAGACCTTTACAAATGCCTAGGTCTGACCCTCGGGAAGTACCGGCACAACGTCAACTTCGGCCTCCTCGATGCCTCCCGAAGCTCTGACGGGAATGGCCGCTGCTCCCATATTGGCTTCTACCTTGACTTCGGCTTCGGCGGGGGCTTCGGTCGCATTGGTAGTCGGATCTGCCACCTTAGTGCTCTTCTCTTCCGCCAGCTTTGGTGGCTGAAGGAAGGAGAGATCGAGTTCTCGAAAGGCGGTGCCAACCTTTCCCAGACACTCTTCGTACCCAAAATCGAAGCCGACTGTTCCGGCTTCGTTCATCTCTTCAATAAAGTCTTCGGAGACTTTGTATTCTACGATGACCTTTTCAGTAGCCATCTTCAGCAATTCCTGGGTCATCTTCAGTAGACCCTTGTATTGTTCTGCCACCGCCTGGTGGGCCCTCGAGCGCGCCTCGACTTCGGCCAGGAGCCCCTCCTCCTCTGCCAGCTGATAGGTTAGGGTTTTGACCTTTCACCTCTTATCTTTCAGCTTCGCCTCCCGGTCAGCCTCCCGGGCTAGCGAGTCCTCGAGCTATTTCCTTTGGGCCTCCGACTCAGCCCGCAGGGTGGACACTTCTCCTTTAACGGCCCGTAGACAGGTCAGCTCCGCCCTGGAGGCTGTTAGCACCACCCGGGCAGTGTCTCTTACCGCCTCTACCGCCTCTGCCCTTTTGGTCAGGTGCTCCTTCAGATGGAGCAACTCGCCCAGGCCATCGTCTATGAGCAAACTATCTCAGAGGAGCTATCAACAGACACACAGTTAGAAGATTGTAAATAATAAAGTTACAACAAAAGGCTGGGATCTGAAACTTATCCCCAGAGATGATGAAGAGAGCTCCTGATGGCCTCTTTCACTGACCGTCCGTCGACACCGTCAATAGCCCTCTAAAGCTACTCTTTGACTTGTTCAGCATCATGGATATCTTGCAACTTTTGGCTATCCTCATCGTCGTCGACATCGTCGGCCCTCCCCTGGGAGGCCACCGGCCCTTCAGCCACTTGGTCCCCCTGGACCGTCAGGGAAACCCCCTCTGTCAGATCTAGTGGTGGATAGGATAGAGTCGCCTCTACTCCAGTCGGTGCCAGACATTCCTCCTCCGTTTGGGTGGCTGAATGCCCAACTGAAGAAGACCGTTCTGATGCCATCACCTTTCGGTGATCTATTAGCAGTATGTCATCTTCCAACTCCTCCTACACTACCATGGTTGATGGCTCCTCCGTTCATCACTTCTTCGGCCTCTCGGGTGCTGGCTCTGCTGCCCTCTACCTCTTCGACTCCCGAGGATCAGCTCAGAAATACAGACGGCCCTCCTCTATGCTGATCTCACTGAAAGGGTCGCCAGATCTAGTATCATTTTGCTGCCTGCCAACAAACAAGACTAGAGTCAGTAACAGAACTAATAAAAGAAAAGATAGTAGGTCCCTCTCAATGGCCTCCGTCCTACCCAGAGCTCGGTGTTAGCTGATCCCAGCCTGATGAAGGCTCCCCTCGTGGAGCATGAAGCAGACAAACTTCGGGTCCTCGCCGTTCAGCTTGTGGAAGTCAGCCTCATCGACCCTTGATACCTTCCTTCCATTTAGGGCATTCAGCCTCAGCCCCCTCCACACCGTCTCAAAGCCCCACGGCTCTAGACTATCAACAAAAAAATATCGGGACTTCCATCCGTGAATGGTGGAAGGAAGCCCCTCTAGAATCTTTTGACCGGGGCGGGGACTAAACATCCACCACCCCTGACTCCGGAAGTCCTGCTTCAATAGAAAAATATTTGAGAACAGTGACATCCTTGGTTCAAATCGGCTTCCCGACAGAGGACCACGAAACCATAAATCATCGGAATACTATTCGGGGTCAGTTGAGAAGGGGTGTGATGGGGGACTAATATGCATGCAATTTTTTTTGTATGTTTTACATGTTGAGTTAGGTGATTAATTCCCGAATTTCAGATTAAAATTATTTGTAGAGAATTTTGTATGAATTTTTGAAGATCAGCATGCAGATTAGGACCTAAAAAAGTAAAAAAGAAGGATCGCCGGGGCTGAGAAGCCTCGGTTAGGGCAAGTTCTCCTACAATAAAACCACTGGAGGTAGAGGGGGTGTACCTGACAATATTTGTGAAGATCGCAGCAAAAGGGTCTCTCGTTCCTCGACGGATGCGTCCTGGAAAACCGAGCCAAAGACCCGCGGATACCCGGCTTTCTGCTCGGTGATCCGATTGAGGCTTAGCTGGAGTCGTTGGATTCGTAGGAACTCGGGGACCTGTAAACGACCTGTCAAGGGTTAGAAAACTCACAAAGGAACAAGAAAACAAAGGGAAAACAACAAGGGAAGGCTTCTTTTGGAGTGGGCGTCCAGAGATCTGAGATGCTTGTTGGCAGCAGGAAGATGATTGCAGCACTGGGAAGAAAAACTCTCGCAAACCCCTTTATGCACACAGCAGGGTATCACACAACTCAATAGAAGAACTCAAGGTTTTAATTCATATCAAAAATTCTCCCTTCATACAAGAGGCTAGGGTCCCTTAAATAGACCCTTAAACTTGGGCTCCAAGTAAGGGCACATTAGTCTTTACATGAGAATCCTTTTCCCTCTCAAACCCTAGCTAGAAAATAAGGAAACATTAGGTAGAAAAAATCCCTAAAATTTCTCTTGACTTGGCCAACACTCCAAGGACATCTAGGGGGCGTGTCGGGATTCTAAGAGCAGCAAGGGGCCGGCCCAAAGGGGCCCGGGTGCATGGGTTTGGGCCTCTTGAAGCTGGGGTGGCCTGGTAGCCAGGTAGCAGGAATATTCCCTGGTATCTTGCTTCTTAGGGGCTTGGGCTTGGTGCCTGGGCTTGATTTCTTTAGGCTAGGATGCAGATGGACCTCTAAAATCATGGATGCCTTGGTCTATGAATATATTTTGGCATCTGGAAGGAAATCTAGGAATCTGGAGGGCATCTGCAAGGAATCAGGACTTCTGATTTTCCTCCTGGGGTCTTCAAATCTTCAAGCTGGGTTGGACTTGGGCTAAACTTCCATGTCTTCAATCTGATTAGACTTGGTCTTTACTTGTATGATGTGGTCTTGAGTCTTCAATATGGTTGAATAGGACTCAAAAAAATAAAATTAGCTCGACATGAGCTGACTAACACTGGACTGAACTAGCTCAACATGAGCTAACTAGTACAGAACTAAAACTCAAAATCAATTAAAATGGACTCAGATAGGCTAAGCCCTTATTACAGATGGACTCATAAATTATTAATCAATTCATAGAGGGTTGAAAAGCCTCTATCTTATTCTGTGCCTTTGGTGTCCCCACCAATTCTTCCAGGGTGGGAGGAACTCGACCCTGTCGAGTGAAGGTCAGACTCGCTCACATATCTCTCGAGAAGGTCTGGGTTGAGGCATTGCAAGTCCTCTCGAGAAATCCACGAATCGTCCGACTCTGGCCAGCCTTGCCATCGGACCAGGAAGCGTTGATAGTCATGGCCCTGGGTCATGATGGCTTGATCGTCCAGGATACGCTCGATCCGTTCTCCTCTCTCAGGCCAAATTTGTTTATGGACATACTAGGTTAGGGTCACTCACAATGAAAAGGAATAGGTCCAAAGGCCTCACTAGGTATCGCTGCCGGTTCCCTATACTCAACCAGGTCTGTAATATTGAAGGTAGAACTAATGCCCAAATCCGAAGGCAATTCTAACACCTAGGCATTTGATCCAACCTTCTCTATCACTTTAAAAGGTCCAGCTCTGCGAGCATGAAGCTTCTTTTAGGCCTAAGCCTAACCAAGATAGAATCCACTACATCAAATTCTTTAATCCATCTTTGCGAATTAGCTAGTTGTTTCAAAATTAGTGCAGGTGGTGAACATGCTAGGCACATGCAGACTCCTAACAAATGATGCAAAGGACTCATACTGATACCTAACAGACTCGACTATGCATTCCTATCGAAGGAAATTTTATTGAACTCTTTGGATCTAAACCTAATAGATTATAGGTTCTCTAGGTTTGATCCTAGCTTGACATGCACATGAAAATTTACAGTGAACTCCTAGCAAATTTCAAAGAGTATGCCAGAAGTAAGATGCAAACCTAACATGCGTAATGAATGCATGCAGTATGCTAATCTTAGTTAAATGCAATCTAATAATCCTAGAAATGCTGGAGGTGTCAGGAAAGGGCAGAAAATAGGAAGTGGGTTCAGAATTAGTTTGGTAGGGTAGAAAAAAAGGTTCAAGGTTAGTTGGATAAAGTTCGATATAAGAAGTCATGTCAGGGACTAATCCTAGACTAATGAGGCTAACCTTACGAGGTTGCGGTATATCTATGGGGTTTGCATAATGGAAGGATGGGTTACTAATCTCAGGGAAGAGGTCCTTAATGGGAACTATAGAAGGAGGCTCATCCTGAGGGTACTGATTCAAAGAGATCAAGTCCTTAATAAATTCTTCTGGTTCTTGTATTTTAGGACTGTACTCTATAATTTGGCTCTCCTCTATGGTTTCCTCAAGTAAGGCTCTAGTAGCAGTACCTAGGTTCTCTTCCTCTATTTGTTCTTCCACTATAGCTTTAGGTTGGATGTGGTCAAGGTCAACTACCTCTAGGTTGGCTTCTACCTGGGTATCTATTGGGTTAGCTAATTCTAGGTCATCTAAAGGTGTCTCCTCTTCTCCCTCATACTCATCCACTAAGTTTGCATCAGCTTCATACACTTCCGCATTAATGTAAGCCTTATCAATCTCAGGAATGGTTGGAGAAGGTCGGCTAGGGAAAAATTGGTAAGGTCTTGGTTTCTGATTATGGACACTAATCCTAGTAGGTTCAGGTTGCCTAAGGGGTAGTGGCTCACTACTGGGCTCATATTTAGGGGTGCTAATCCTATGGGGTTCAAGTTGACTAAGGAAAACCTGACTAGTACTAGATTGATACTTAGGGGTTATGGGTTCTCTGGGCTCATAGGACAAGGGTGCAGATCTATGGGTCATGGGATTATAGGATCTGGGGTCATAGGATTTTGGGTCAGCTCTATGGTCAGGTTCTAAGGATGGATCATGGTATGGGGTCCTCCTAAGGTTGGGCTCCCTATATGGGGTCAGGATATTGGGTTCTCCTAGGGTTGGACTCCCTATATGGGTCAGAATATTGGGTTCTCCTAGGGTTGGGCTCTTTATATGGGTCAGAGTATTGGTTTCCTAGGATTGGACTCCCTATATGGGTCAGAGTATTGGGTTTTCCTGGATTCGGTATCATAATAAGGGTCATGGTAAGGGGTTCTTCTAGGTTCAGTATTATAGTATGGGTCAGGCTGAGGGGCTCTCCTAGGTTCAACCTGTCGGTATGGATCAGGGTTTGGGGTCCTCCTAGGTTGAGGATTGTAGTACTGGTCAGAATAAGGGGCTCTCCTAGGTTCGACCTCATGGTATAGATCAAGGTTTGGGGTCCTCCTAGGTTGAGGGGACTCGGGATCTGGCTCAGACTGTGACCCATGGGTTCTTTGTATGGTCCCTACACGGCCTTCTAACTGGTCAAACCTATTGGCAAGATGGTCAATTCTGTTGTTGGTTTGGGTACTAGACTGAGTTAACTGGGCCATGGATTGGGTTAGTTGCTCAGTGAGTGCTTTTATTTGGGCTTGTAAATTTTCCATGGGTTTAGACATTTATGAAGGAGGTGGGTGATATGAAACCCCTAATCTAGTGCTCATGCAAGACTCGATCAGACCGACTATAGCTGACTAGACCTAGAGTCCAAACTAGATGCTCAATCAGGGTGGCAAACTAGCCTATAATAACCCTGTACTCAGCCAGGCAGGTGTAAGGGGAGTGTTAGATCCCTGATTGCCAATCCTAGACACCAATCAGAGATTGGCCAGGTAGGCGGACCAGCACACAAGCCCTTCGGGATTGAATCCCTAAACCACCGTTCTAGACACTGAGCACAAGGCACACACAGGTTAACTTGACACAGTGATCTAACACTAGCCCGGACCCAACTAGTTGGTGTCCCTAGCCCACTAGGGCAAATTAAGTCTAATTAATTTTAGGTTAAGGCTTGGGACCGAATGCAAGGGATGTGGTTTTGGGCTAAGGAGAGGTTACCAACTCCTCCCCTTATCTGATATAGCAAGAGTGCCCTTAAAAGTAAATTATGTAATGATGGCAGGCAGATGAGGATGCAAATTAGGGTTTAGATGTTTTTTTTTTGGTATTTTTTTGGAGAATATGTAAATTTTTTTTTTGGTATTTTTTTAAATAGAAGAAAACTTGCAAATCATGGCCTAATATGCAAGAAATATACTAAAATTAAAAGATATGCAAAAGATGCTAAACAAAACCCTAAAACTTCCAAACTTGTCTTGCTGAAAAAAAATAGAGCCGAAAATTTGCATGCTGTATTTTGGCTTGCAGAAAATTCACAGGACATAATAAAATCTGAGAAAATTCTTAAAATTATTGTGAATTATTATGAATCCAGAAAAATAAACTTCAGAATTTTTGGAGTTTTTATCAGGAAGAAATAATTAAAATAACAGAGTATATACGGATTGAAAAATTGCAGAAAACAAGCCCTAATCTAAGCTCTGATACCAAATGATGGGGGGCTAATATGCATGCAATTTTTTTTTTATGTTTTACATGTTGAGTTAGGTGATTAATTCCCGAATTTTAGATCAAAATTATTTGTAGGGAATTTTGTATGAATTTTTGAAGATCAGCATGCAGATTAGGACCTAGAAAAGTAGAAAAGAAGGATCGCCGGGGCTGAGAAGCCTCGGTTAGGGCAAGTTCTCCTACAATAAAACTACTGGAGGTAGAGGGGATGTACCTGACAATGTTTGTGAAGATCGCAGCAAAAGGGTCTCTCGTTCCTCGATGGATGCGGCCTGGAAAATCGAGCCAAAGACCCGCGGATACCCGGCTTTCTGCTCGGTGATCCGATTGAGGCTTGGATGGAGTCGTTGGATTCGTAGGAACTCGGGGACCTGTAAACGACCTGTCAGGGGTTAGAAAACTCACAAAGGAATAAGAAAACAAAGGGGAAACATCAAGGGAAGGCTTCTTTTGGAGTGGGCGTCCAGGGATCTGAGATGCTTGTTGGCAGAAGGAAGATGATTGCAGCACTGGGAAGAAAAACTTTCGCAAACCCCTTTATGCACACAGCAGGGTATCACACAACTCAATAGAAGAACTCAAGGTTTTAATTCATATCAAAAATTCTCCCTTCATACAAGAGGCTAGGGTCCCTTAAATAGACCCTTAACCTTGGGCTCTAAGTAAGGGCACATTAGTCTTTACATGAGAATCCTTTTCCCTCTCAAACCCTAGCTAGAAAATAAGGAAACATTAGGTAGAAAAAATCCCTAAAATTTCTCTTGACTTGGCCAACACTCCAAGGACACCTAGGGGGGCGTGTTGGGCTTCTAAGAGCAGCAAGGGGCCGGCCCAAAGGGGCCCGAGTGCATGGGTTTGGGCCTTTGGAAGCTGGGGTGGCCTGGTAGCCAGGTAGCAGGAATATTCCCTGGTATCTTGCTTCTTAGGGGCTTGGACTTGGCGCCTGGGCTTGATTTCTTTGGGCTAGGATGCTGATGGACCTCTAAAATCATGGATGCCTTGGTCTATGAATATATTTTGGCATCTGGAAGGAAATCTGGGCATATGGAGGGCATCTGCAAGGAATCAGGGCTTCTGATTTTCCTCCTGGGGTCTTCAAATCTTCAAGCTGGGTTGGACTTGGGCTAAACTTCCATGTCTTCAATCTGATTGGACTTGGTCTTTACTTGTATGATGTGGTCTTGAGTCTTCAATATGGTTGAATAGGACTCAAAAAAATAAAATTAGCTCGACATGAGCTGACTAACACTGGACTGAACTAGCTCAACATGAGCTGACTAGTACAGAACTGAAACTCAAAATCAATTAAAATGGACTTAGATAGACTAAGCCCTTATTACAGATAGACTCATAAATTATTGATCAATTCATAGAGGGTTGAAAAGCCTCTATCTTATTATGGTGCCTTTGGTGTCCCCACCAGGGTGATCCTATATAGGTTGAAAATCTAAACAAAAAAGTTATGGAGTGGAAATTGGAGGCCAACTTTCGGTGATCCTCGTATACAGGAAGGGCCCCTAAATTTAGGGGGCCGTTCACCCTACCCTCACAACTGGGGACGGTCAAATGCAAAGTAGAGGGGATGCTGTACATAACTCTAAGACTCTCAACCCTCTCCCGAGTCGTGGTTGAAGGGATATCATACAGGCTGGGTTTCCTATTCCCACGAGCCGAACTTCGACTACCAGAGGCCATCCTAATGGAGTTGCAGAAAAGGAGGAAGATGGTTGTGGGACTAACCTGGACTTTCTATTTCCTAAGGGTGCTAGAGCAATGAGAGGAGGAAGCATTCTCTTCGAACTCAGGCATGGTGGAAAACTCCCTCTGTGCTCTGGTTCCTTCCTTTCATAAGTGTTGGGGGGCAGTTTCTCAATGCCCCCCCACGTGCCGTGACCTAACGACAAGCGATGCATCTCTCCGGTTTAGCGAGAATCCGATAGGACGTGCCGGATGGTATCCGATCGCGATCTGCATGACCGTCAAAGCAATGGTGGATGGATCACTTCAGACACCACATCGACTGCTTGGATGAGGCCATGTGGCCCACGTCACATCGGGGGCTCAGTGGGCATGCGTTTCCAGACTGGTGCCCCTCATCATGCACCATACCAGCAGTAACTACCTCTCCTGCTACCACCAATCTAATGTTGAAACCTGTCCAAGAGTGAAAATCGAAGCAGAAGATGGCCGGTTGTAGCACATCGAATCAGATTCAGCATCATCTTGAGGACTGGCACATTAATTATCAAGTAATGCCCTCGTCCTTCGAGCATGCAGGCCTGCCCGAAGGCCAAGGACAAGGGGGGCAACTGTTATACCCTATCGGTTCACCGCCAGACTGGACCAGTCCTTCTTTATGGTCCGATCGGGCTGCTCTTCCAAAGCTCCGATGGCCACACCACTCAAAAGTCCGACCCACCGGAGCAGATGCCCAAACGACCCAGTCCTGCTGGGATCCAGCCCATTGCTCTCTTTCAGAAGTCCAACCCAGCGGAGCAGAGGCCCGAACGACCTACTCCTATTTGGATCCGGCCCATTGCTCTCTTTCAAAAGTCTGACCCACCGGAGTAGAGGTCTGAATGACCCACCCCTGCTGGGATCCGGTCCATTGCTCTCTTTTGGGAGTCCGACTTCCTGTCTGAGCGACTTGCCTTCTCGGTCAGCCTCCGACAGACATGCTTCAGGACCCGGAGGATTCCAGAAGCTCCATTCTGTTACAACAGAATCCTGCCATACCAGTAGTCCTGCTCCACTACTTCCATAGTGTTGCCCTGTCTGTGCACCACGTGGCCACTCTCCAAATTTTCCTAGGGGTAGATCAGTCCTTTTGGCCTCTCCCCTAATAGATTTTGGACTGTTCCGTGCCTATATGAGGCAACCGGGGGATCCTGTTCGAAGTAAGGACTCTCTTCCCTCTCCATACACTATCTCCTTGATTCCTCTATTATGTTGCCTTCAAGCTCCTGCTAACTTAGGCATCAGAGGGTCCTCCATCGGAACACCATCGGTGACTTGGGGACTTTGTTGTAGGTTGACTGGGAGAGGAGTGCTCCAGCATAGCTGATCGAGCCCGGTCCATGAGAAGTCACCGCAACAGATCGAGTCTTCATTATCGAATTGAGATTTGAAAGGATTAAGTACCAGGGTTTGACATTTATCCATGCCCATCACTTAATTAGAAAAAAGGGAGATTAAAAGATTGAACTGCATGGTAACATTCCGTTGAAGGTATTTTGATAATTTTAACCAAATTCCTCATCTTCTAGATAGGCATGACACATTGCTAGACATCAATAATGTCTTGTAGGTTTTCATGGATCAATTCTATTGGATTCATGAATCAATTTGAAAGTTGGTTCGAATTGGCAACTTAGGTCAGCTCAATTTGACCTAATTATGTCAATCAGGTTTAATTGGATCGAATCGGCATGGACCTAGACCTACTGCTGGCTAGATATGGAACCCAAAGGGTCACACACATTAAGAAATTGGCCAAGGAACTCAATTATATACTTATTAGGGTCATGGGATCCTAATTGTCTAGCTAATTGACATACTAGCATATGTTGGCTAGCCCAACTCCTAACCCAATTGGATTGGGTCAGCTTGTTTGCTAATTAGGCTAACCAATTTAAGTGATATTTAAATTGGGTTGAGTCCTAAGTGGAGCAGCTTAATTCAATATTTATTTGAATATATTTGGCATTTATCTTGGTCATTTTGAAGAGTCCTACAAGGCATGGGCTCTTGGCGCCAATTCTTGGTGTGTGCCAAAATGCATGTCCACAGAAGGACCAAGAGTCCTTCTGCCTGTCAGTCACCAAGGCTAGATAAAGTTCAAGGGACTTCATCCTGATCTCACACCCCATTTGGAAGAGTTTTGACAGGTCAAAAGGGTGGAATTTGGTGTGAAAGGGATTGGCACAAAATAAAGAGTTGCATCTCTTCATTTTGGTGCTAATTTGAGGCCAAGAGTCCTTCTGTTTGAAGGCTCTTGTGTTTCTATGATGCCTTGCATCTGAAATCACACTTCTTGGGCTTCTCATAATCGGTCAAAGCCAAGTAGTAGAAGGAGAAAAATTGCTAGAAATCAAAGAGACAAAGACTTGCATGAAATGTCTTATCCATATATGTTTTTCTATCCTTATAAGAGTCATTCTATTTGAAAGGTCTTATCAAATGGTAGGTGGATAGGCATATTAGGTGCCCCATCCCACTCTATATAATGGCATCGATAATCTGATGCCAAAGCAGATGAGACTCCCATTAGAATACTACTACAATTTTCTCTCCCTCTCTTTTAAGACAAGTTTATCTCTTTAAGACATAACTTGTTCTTTAGAGACAAGGCTAATCTAATTAATATAAGAACATAGAGAGAAAAACAGAAGGAGTATTAGGAAATCAAAAGTGGAATCAGAGTTCTCTCTGAGAGCCTTAAAGGAGGGTAGGGGATATAGCAAAGGAGGAAATTCTGAAAGGTTGCCAGAAAAGTCCCAAGCAAACAAGCAACTTGCATAGGAGTGCTTCCATGGTCCGATTCCTGTGTGGATCACCTCTGGAGGGCATACACTTGTGTGCCTAGTAGAAGTAAAAGAATATAGCATTCCAAGTTTTCCTTATTATCCTAAAGATTAGATTTATTAATTGTTATGCTCAAGTAGTCCCAGGGTTTAGGGTTCCGACCAGTCAGGATTTCGAATATGAAATTTTTTGAAACCTAGTCTTTTGCTATGCACGGCCCTTGCTAACCCAATAGTGGTATCAGAGCCACCTTGATGCATGCAATTAGTAATTTCTTCAGTGATTGATTGCTTTCTATGCTATGAATTGATGCATGATTAGTTTAAACTGCATATGTGATATATTATGTCCTAGTAACTTCTTCGAATTGGGTTAGTCACCATGGCCGTCCGGTCATAGGAGCTAACTTGATGCGGGATGGACACGCGATATAACCTGGGTTATTTGGAAAAGGGAAGGACCTAAACAAACTAGAACCGTGGGAGGGCTAAGAAGCCTCCCGGGACTAGGGCGACACAGAAACAAAAATCCTAAAATAGCGATCTCTTTTGGTTTTCAGTTTTCTTGGTGGAGGTGGCGAAGGAAGGATGGGGATGGGAGACTGGGATCTGGATCTCATGGACTTTGGGACTCACCCTAATGAAGAGACATTTCACCTCTAAGGCATTACACCTTCCTCGATACTTGGAGGTGCTAGGTTGGGTCTCAAAGATCACAATAGATAAGAAGATGGAATGGGGATAACTGGGGCCTCACACCCCTCGACGCCCGAAGGCAAAGGCAAAACGGGGCCTTACACCCCTCGATGTCTCAAAGGACGAAGGCAAGACAGGGCCTCACACCCCTCGACGTCTCGAAGGATGAAGGCAAGATGGGCTGCAGCCCAGAACCGGAACCAGTGGCTAACCAAAAATTTCTATTCAACTACTTTTATTACAAGAGGGGAGGGGCCTTTATATAGAAAAACCAAATCCCTCACTTACTTAGCCTACAACCAAACCAAAAATGGAAAAATAAATTATATCAAAATCCATGCTACATCAATATTGGCGCTGATCTGCTCTGAGAAGCATGTTGGCTTGATGATTTGCTTTGAAAAGCATGCTGCTTGGATTGCTCTAGAAAGCATGCAAACTTATCTTACGGTCGTGCACAGGGGGAGAATGATCTCCGTCGACACCGGTGGACGGGGCCAGCGGACGGCGGGCGGCGGGCTGCAGGTGGGGTGGCTCATCAGGAATGGCACGGCATGCCCAGGGCGTGCCGTTTCATCTCCCACGGTCGTGGGGACCCCTAGGGTGCCAGTGAGGGCCTCCGACGACCGGCGAGTCGGTGGGATGGCGGGACAGCGACATGGCGGCAATTGGCGGACGGTTGGATGGCCCAACTGCATGGCGGCAGTGAGCGGCGGCATGGCATGCCCTGTGCATGCCATTTGGGCTTCCCACGGGCATGGGGCCCAAGGTGCCAGCAAGGTCGTCTTCGACGTCCGTGAGAGGGACGGCGGACGGTGGGCGGGCGACCGGCAGCAGACCGGTGGTGGCAGCGACGGTCGTGGGGTGGTGGTTGGTCTTCCCACGACCGGAGTCGTGGGGTGGTGGTCAGTGGGTGGGGGCGACGGATGCCGGGTTTCCGGCGAGGGCGGGGCCGGCGAGCACCGACGGGTGGGCCGGCAAGGGCTGCCGGGGGCGTCGGGCAGCCCGGATCTAGGGGCGGTGGGGCGGTGGGCTAGGGTTTGGAAGGTTTTAAAAATCACATGAGGGAGATAGAATAAGGCTAGAATAAAGTGGGGATAGGTTGGGGATAAAGCAGGAATAGTGGGGATAGGTGGAATAGCGGGAATAGGAAAAATTAAAAAATGCGAGAAAATTGAGAAAAATTGAAAAAATACTTGGACGGTGGCTGGATCCCCATCATTCTCCTCGACCGTGAAGAACTCGACTCCGTCGAGTTTGAAAAATGGAGCACACCCTAATCCACAACTCGCTTCGCTGATGTAACCTGGGTTATTCGGTAAAGCGAAAACACCTAAACAAACTAGGACCGTGGGAGGGCTAAGAAGCCTCCCGGGACTAGGCGACATAGAAACAAAAATCCTAAAATAGCTTATCTCTTTTGGTTTTTAGGTTTCTTGGTGGAGGTGGTGAAGGAAGGATGGGGATGGGAGACTGGGATCTGGATCTCGTGGACTTTGGGACTCACCCTAACGAAGAGACCTCTCACCTCTAAGGCATTACATCTTCCTCGATACTTGGAGGCGCTAGGTTGGGTCTCAAAGATCACGAGGGAATAAGAAGATGTAATGGGGATAACTGGGGCCTCACACCCCTCGACACTCGAAGGCGAAGGCAAAATGGGGCCTCACATCCCTCGACATCCCGAAGGACAAAGGCAAGATGGGGCCTCACACCCCTCGACATCCCGAAGGACGAAGGCAAGATGGCCGTAGCCCAGAACCGGAACCGGAACCAGTGGCTAACCAAAAATTTCTATTCAACTTCTTTTATTACAAGAGGGGAGGGGCCTTTATATATAAAAACTAAACCCCTCACTTAGCCTACAAGCAAACCAAAAATGGAAAAATAAATTATATCAAAATTCATGCTGATCTGCTCTGAGAAGCATGTTGGCTTGATGATCTGCTCTGAAAAGCTTGCTACTTGGATTGCTTCAGAAAGCGTGCAAACTTATCTCACGACCGTTTACAAAGGGGAGATCGATCTCCGCTGACATTAGCGGATGGCCAGCGGCCGAGAAGCGGGTGGCAGATGGGGATGGCAAATGGCGGGTGGTGGGCTGTAGGTGGGGTGGCGGCTCAGGAATGGCATGGCATGCCCAGGGCATGCCGTTTCATCTCCCACGACCGAGGGGGCCCCCAGGGTGCCGGCGAGGGCCTTCGATGATTGAAGAGTTGGTGGGACGGTGGGATGGCGGCAACCGATGGATGGCGGGACGGCGGTGAGCGGCGGCACTGCATTCCCTGTGCGTGCCATTTGGGCTTCCCACGGGCATGGGGCCCAAGGCACTGGCTAGGATCTCTGGCAGCCGGGCGAGGGCCAACGGATGGTGTGCGGGCGGTGGGCAGCAAGTCAGCGGTGGCAGCGGCGGCCGTGGGGCGGCGGTTGGTCTTCCCATGGCAGTCTCTTCATCTTCCACGGGCGGGGGTGACGGACGTCGGGTTTCCTGCGAGGGCGGGGCCGGCGAGCACTGGAGGGTGGGTCGGCAGGGGCGGCCGGGGGGGTCGGGCAGCCCGGATCTGGGGGCGACGGGGTGGTGGGCTAGGGTTTGGAAGGTTTTAAAAATCACGGGAGGGAGATGGAATAAGGCTGGAATAAAGTGGGGATAGGTTGGGGATAAAGCTGGAATAGTGGGGATAGGTGGAATAGCAAGAATAGGAAAAATAAGAAAATGCGAGAAAATTGAGAAATGTTGAGAAAAATACCCGGACGGCGGCTGGATCCCCATCATAACTAGAATTTAAAGGCCCTCTTTTCCTATTCAATGTGGTCTCCTATGGTGTGTAGGGATGCTGTTGTGGCCATATCCCATGAACAAGTGAGGTGAACGGCTCAGGAATGGCATGGCATGCCCAGGACGTGCCGTTTCATCTCCCACGGCCGTGGGGGACCCCAGGGTGCCGGCGAGGGCCTCCGACAGTCAGCAAGTTGGCGAGATGGTGGGACAGTGGCACGACAGCAACTAGCGAATGGAGGGATGGCCCGACGGCAGGGTGGCGGCGAGCGATGGCACGGCATGCCCTGTGCATGCCGTTTGGGCTTCCCATGGGCGTGGGGCCCAAGGCACCGGCGAGGATCTCCGGTGGCCGGGCGAGGGCTGGCGGACGGTGGGTGGGCGGTTGGCAGTAGGCCAGCGGCGGCAGGTAGCAGCGGCGGCCATGGGGCATCGGTTGGTCTTCCCATGGTCATCCCTTCATCTTCCATGGGCGGGGGCGGCGGACGCCAGGTTTCTGGCGAGGGCGGGGCCGGCGAGCATCGGCGGGCGGTCCGGTAGGGGCGGCCGGGGGGGTTAGGCAGCCCGGATCTGGGGGCGGCGGGGCGGTGGGCTAGGGTTTGGAAGGTTTTAAAAATCACGGGAGGGAGATGGAATAAGGCTGAAATAAAGTGGGGATTGGTTGGGGATAAAGCTGGAATAGTCAGGATATGTGGAATAGCAGGAATAGGAAAAATAAAAAAATATGAGAAAATTAAGAAAAATTGAAAAAATACCTGGACGGTGGCTGGATCCCCATAAATTGGGATCTCAACCCGACTAAAGAAACCAGATATTGGTTTCTCATCTACCATAGTTGAGGGTTATGGTATTCAAAGAAAATAGTGGGAGACAATTAGATTCAAGTCTTTATCTAATTGTGGTTATCATCTTGAGTGGTCTGCTTATGTGTTGTTCTTGGTTGTTCGTAGATTTAAAATGAAATGACTTCTTCTCTTTCATTGTAAGGCATCTTGGATGCCAATAAACTAACTGGACCAAATATGTGGACTGGTTGAGGAACCTGAGAGTAGTACTTACTCTAGAAAAGGTTTCCTACACCCTCGATTCTCTGGATCCAGGTCTGATCGGAGATGATGCTACGGAGGAGGAAAAGGCCACTTATAGAATATGGCCGAATGACAGCTTGACTATCAAGTGCATCATATTAGCCTCGATGAGCAACGAGCTACCGAGGCAACATGAAGTTATGGAACTTTAGTCCATACTGCTCAATCTCAAAGTGCTATATGGAGAGCACAGTGAGACTGCTTGATAGGGATATCGATCTACATTAATCTTGGAACAGCACGAATTTAGGAGTAGCATGAATCATGATGCAGTATGAATTTCGATGCAAATAAATTTAAATTTGAAGATCATTTCATCCTTCACATAAGAAGGTCCCCACATGGAGACACTTGGCGCCCATGCATGTAGATTTTCAGATTTGGAGACACTTGGCAACCACATAGAGACACTTGGCACCCCATTTTGAAATCCTATGCAGATTTTCAAATTTAGAGACACTTGGCAACCACATGGAGATACTTGGCACCCCATTTTGAAATCCCATGCAGATTTGCAAATTTGGTGCCCCCTTTTCATGAAAATTGAAACTCAAAATTGTAACTACATTTTCCCCTCTTTTCATATAAAATTTGAATTTCAAATAGGGCTTAGAAGGTTATAAATAGGCCCCTAATCTCTTTGTAAAAAGATTCTATTGATGAATGAAAGTTTTTTTTAGAGAAGAGTGATTTTTCTTTTGCTCCGTGAGGAGAGGGTGTGAGGCCCAACCCCAGGACATGATGTGAGGTCATGTCTCATTATCCCCTTCCTTGATTCAATCTTCCTTACCACCCTTATGTCCTTTGAGATTCATCCTAATGGTTTCATTAGTGAGGCGGGTGAGATGCCCTAGAGGTGAGAGATCTATCCATGAGTATGAGTCCCAAAGTCTATGAGAGTCCAAATTTCTACCTTCCATCTCCATTATTCCTTCACCACCTTCTATAAAAAAAAATATAGTAGTACCCTAATTTCAAAGCCAAGTTCTTCAAATGCTGAGTAGAAGAAGCTGCCATCTGATTATAAGGGAAAGACAAAGGACTTTGTGGTTAATTCTAGATACAAATAGTGTGTATGAAATTTCTAATGTAAAAGCTAATGTCCTTTCCCTAGAAATGAGCCTACTTTATAACATTATTAGCAGAATCTTTTTGCCTTGCATCGGTAGATTTGATTGGGTCAGCGAGAAAGATTTGGTCTTCATGAGATATATGATTGAGGGTGAAGCCCTCAATCTTCCATACATTATGCTGACTTAGAAGAGAGATGCGGCTAGGAAGGCCAAGGCATGTTTACCCTATGGTATGGCCTTTACACTCATTTTCAGATATTTTGGTATTGAGCTAGATGGTGAGGACAGCAAGTTATTACATCATACTGATACCTATTCAGCTAAATCACTTCAACGTATGGGTTACCATCAGGTTGAAGGGGCTTGGTTGAAGAAGGGATCAGATCAGAGGGCTGGAGCATCATCAGATGATGATGAGGAGCATGAGCAGCAGCTACCTAAGGAGATTGGGACTGCTGCTGAGCCTTCTATAATTAAGGAGACTACTACTACTGCTGCTGCTGGGCTTACTGTTACTGATGCTGAGGAGTTAGAGCATAGAGAGAGGAGTCATAGGACTTCTCCAACATCTCCATCAGCACCAGCATCTCCACCATCACCAGCATCTCGACCTGCTTCAGTACCAGTACCTCCAGCACCAGCACCTGCAGTGACTGCTACCCTGCTCTGGGTCTATCTACTGATACTCAGGGTCCATCTACTGATACTCCAGGACCTTCTGTGTCATATGCATTCTTTGTCCAACAGATGAGATTGCTATCTCAAACTCTGACCAGCTCCATTGGTTCGATGTTTAGCAAGCTTCGTCAAACAGTCGACACCAAACTTGAGGAGATCTGTGGTGAGATTAGATAGCTACATTCCAAGATAGACAGTGTTGAGACTACCAGACCACAGCCATAGATTGATATATAGGCACTATCAGACTCCTTCAGGATAGTATCTGATGACATCCGATAGACTGTAGCTCATAGCATTGAAGAATTTAGATCTGAGTTGCAAGAGATGAGCTATAGGATGGGATCTATTAAGTAGAGCAGGAATATGGAAGATGATATACAAAAGGAATTGGAATTCTTAGAGCTGAATTTGGCAGAATGAGAGGCTCAGCAGAGGCTTTTACTAAAGCTTAGGCTAGTGAGCTCATTGCTCTCCAAGAAGGAAACAAGAAGATTCAGACAGAGCTGAGCACTATATGTGTTTTTCTAGTGAGGCTATCTTCAGTCATTGAGACTCTTGGAATAGCTAAACCTACACCTAGTCAGCCTGCACCTCATCTTAGATAGCCTGCACCACATTCTTCACAGCCACCACCTTTTGTACCTCTTGGTTTATTTGATCCAGAGCCTATCTCTTCCAGATCACCACTTGAAACATCCACTAGCACTAGAGGACCTTTTAGTCAACCTAAATCTTGGCATGGTAAAACTGAACCAATTATAGAAGAGACTAGTGATAGTGACTAGACTAATGTTTGTATTTTTGCTTTCAAACTTTTGTAATCTGTATTGAAAATCTTTGAATGCCATGAAAGTATTTGTTTTTCACTTCTTGTGTTTGCAATGGTATTTGTGCATTGTTAGTTTTATATCAGATTATCAAACTTTTTTGAGAAAGTCAAATTATCTCTAACAATCTTGACAATCTTCTCATTATATTTTAAAAATCAAGATTAGTGTACTTAACAAAGGGGGAGAATGATTTTAACTGAATACCTTTTTGATTATTGACAAAAAGGAGGAGAATGGTATTGATAATGATTGCATGGAAAAATGGTAAAAGAAAGAATGAAAAAGAATGTTTTTTTAATGAAACCTCATGTTGTTTCAAAATTTTGAGATCATACAAAAAGGGGGAGAAAAATTTGTTGAAATTGAATGGCTTGAATTTATCTTATTACATGCTCTCAAAATTTGCAAAACTGCTATGTTTAGAACTTGCTATAAGCATTTGCTGATATCTCAAGACCTGATACTTTTGCCAATTTGAAACTCTGTTACATTTTAGGAAAAAATAGCTTTTGTTAAGTATTTATTATGATACATGTTGGACTTATTTCAAAAGCTCTGATACATTGTCAATATGTTTTAATTCTTTCAAATACAATCTTGGTATACAGCTCATATATGTTAATATTTACTTCCAAGTATACTTATACATGTAATTGTAAAGTTTTTCCATGCTCGGTGTTTTGTCATCACCAAAAAGGGAGAGATTGTTGACCCCTTGAGTGATTTTGATAATAACAAAATATTGGAGCATGCATTTGTCTTACTAACAACTCTTCAAGTGCATTACAAGTTTTTGTAGGATGATCTTAATGCCCAATTGCAACTCCTACAACCTGATTGTATGTTGTGTTGCATTGTAAAAGTTTCATGTAAAGAAGAACCCAAAGAAAGATTGACATAATATTCATGAAAAAGGGTTACTTCTATATGTTTTTCAAGCTTAAATTTCTTTAGAATTTGTTGTTAGTTGAGTTTGGAAGAGTCTTAAGTATTGAAGAGTTGCTGGAAGAATTCTGGAAAAGAGTTGAAGTTTTTATTGAAAACTCACTCGAGCCAACTCGTGTAAAGAGAGCCGACTCTAATCCATGGCATGGTTGAAGGATTCTGGCATGCAAAGATCCGAGCCGACTCGAAGGAACCCGAGCCGACTCTTCCAGATCTTCATTTCTTGAATCAGAAAGGTGAGCTGACCCGAAGGCAATCCGAGCCGGCTCAATCATTCAGTCAGACATCTGAGTCGACCCTTCAGTAATTTTAGCCGACTCCTCTAAAGTCCAGAGAATATCAGTTCTGAGAGAACAGCTAGGAGAGCTGACTCTACTAAGGTGAGTCAACTCCTCCATAGTATAACTTTGAAGACCTAAGGATCCGAGCCGACTATATTGAGGCAAGTTGACTCAACCAGAGTAAGGAATCATCGAGACTGAGGATCCAAGCCGACTCGATTATGGCGAGCTGACTTGACCAGTGTGAAGAATCAACTCTCTGAGGATCTGAGCCGACTCGAAGCATCTGAGCCGACTCAAACGTCGATTCCAGGCAATAACGGCTAGTTTTAGAACTTTGTTTTTGAATTTAAAAAGTGCTCCAACGATCAAATGTTAAGTCCCAATGGTCTACAAATAGCTATATCCACCTAAGAAGAGTACAAGACTTTATAAATGAGGGATTTGGACAACCTTTGAAGAAGCTAATGCATGCATTAAATGAGCTTGTGAGCAAGAGAGCACAAGAAAAACATTCAAGTCAGACTTCAAGTCTTCACCAACTTTAATTAGAAGCTTGAAGCACTTATTGAGAAAGAAGAAGAAGCTATTGAAGTGCATTAAAGCGCATTTAAGAAGGTTTCTCTAGAGCTGCAACTGCAATCATTAAACAACTTGGGTTTGTCATTAGTTGCTTACTTTCTTTTAACTCTTTTGTGAGTTTGTGGGTTATTGGTGAGCCCGATTTAAAAATCAAGTGTGGGTTTTTAGTGATCCCATTTTAAAACTTACATTGTAAGGGCTCATGGTGATCTTGTTCAAAACCAAGGTTGGGCTCTTGGTGATCCTGTTCAAAACTAAGTTGGGTTCTTGGTGATCCTGTTGAAAACCAAGGGTTGGGTTTTGGATTGTATGCCTGGTAAAACAATCTGACTATATTCTGGTGGTGAATATAGTGAAAATCCCAAGTGGTATCTTGGGTAGTGGATGTATGAGCGAGGGTGCTCTGAACCACTATAAATTTGCTGTGTTTGCATTATGCTGTTTTTCTTTGTGTTTGCTTCTACTTTCAATTATTTGAAACACAACACCTTCATACTAAAATAGATTTAAAAGAGCACATATCTATTCAAATTTTTTAAATTCTCAATTCATCCCCCTCTTGGGAAAGCTACCTGGGCAACAAAATTTTGATTAGTCTTTTCTCTATTTAATCCATTCATCTATACCTAGATCTAACCCATTTAAGGATCCAATTCTAGCTAACCCAATTAACCCATGATTTATCAATCATGACTTAAGATTAGAATCATATCCTAAATCTTAAAAATATACATCTTAGTTCCCAATTAAGTGTATCACACTATTTGAAATATTTTCAAAATAAAATGAAATAATTTCATAAAAATCTGAAGCTTAAAATTACTGTTTTATAGTTTTTTAGGTCGAGTAAGCTCTTCCAGAACACACATTTTTGGTCAAGTCAGCTCTTCTGTTCGAGTCGACTCTTCGAGTCAGCTCTTCTACTCGAGTTGGCTCTTCCAGAACATAGATTTCTGATCGAGTTAGCTCTTCTACTCGAGTCGGCTCTTCCAGAATATAGATTTTTGGTCGAGTCAGCTCTTCTCTCGAGCCAGCTCTTCTAGTCAGCTCTTCTACTCAGGCCAGCTCTTTCAGAACATAGTTTTTTTTTTTTTTTTCAAACTTCAGCCGTTTCAACTTGAACTTTTCAAAATTTTAGATCAAACTTCTTTAGATCTTATCTAAACATAGTCATGATCTATAAACCATAGATTAAAATAATTTTAATCCATTAAATTTTTCACTTTCTTCTTCATAAGGTCATGATGCAGTGGCACCCCTACATGCCATAGGAGAACCCCTTGGAATGGGAAGAGATGGTTTTTAAACCATACTTCTATCCTATGACCGGATGGCCATGGTGAATCCACTTTAATCTGAGTACTACGTGAAGGAAATCAAATCGATTTCATAAAAACATTAAACAAGATGCATACACAACCTAGATGCTCTGATACCATTGTATGGAACTATTCGTAGGGATGACACATGCATTTTAAAACTTTTCTAAAGGCATGCAGTAGCGAAAAGTGATAAAACCAATTTATCTCAAGATGTTAATCTAATTAACACAACCCCCTTACCAGGATCTAGATGCATCTAGAGTAATGTAAATATGAAATCATGCAAACATTGTATGAAAAACAGAACAATTCTAGAAATCACATAATGATGCAGTCAAGATAATTATGTCATACATAAAATAAGTACATACCTTGGTGACGTTCACCAAGAAGAACCGAAAGTTGCAAAAATGCGTACCTCTTAGTCGCGATCCCAGGGATGGCACTGACTTGTGAAAAAAGTCTGGCTCTGCAAGCAGCACGTGTACTGCCTCTATGGGTGGTTCACACCGTGTAGCATGATTTCTTCTCCTTCCTTCAAGGTGCTAGCCCCTACGAAAATTTTGTCGGGCTGACTCCTTCTTCAACTTCTTGAAGATGAGTCGGACACCTTCAACTCCTTGAGGTGCCGGTTGCTGCAATAGTGTTGGAATAGAATAAGGACTCTCCTAGTTCTCTTTGTCCCAAACCTTCAATAGAAGGTATGCACTCAGAGATCCCACCCAAAACTTACTCTATCCTAGAGATCCAATCTCATAATCTCTCAAGGATCAAACAAGATCTCTAACCAAAAAATATGGCAAAGTATGGAGCTTGATCCAAATCTGGAGAGTTGAACCTTGAACGTGAACCATTCACCTTCCCGAGTCCTGTTTTTATAACAACAGCCCCCAAACCATTAAAAGGGCTAATGAGAGATTAATGGAGAGTTATGAGTCTCTTGGGATTCCTAGGACTTTTGGAATTCAGGAACTGATCAGCATAAAAACAAAAACTCCCCTTATTAATATCTATAACGATTGCAGTGATTAATGAAGCAGTTTCAGTTTTTGCCAGAACCCATTAATCGAGTCGACTCGACCATTCGAGTCAACTCGACTCAAGTCAACTCATCCAGATGAGTCGGCTCGAACACAGGTTTTCAACATCTTGTCAAACTAGTCCAGAATGATTTCCAATCATTCGCATGCCAACAAAACAAGAAGAAACCCTCGGTGTGTGACCTAATAGGTTCAAACACTAAACCGATAGCACGAGAACATTTCTAGTACCAGCCAAAGTCACCATCTAGCAATGACACCCGGCGTCCGAATAAGTTTAAGGTTGCAGAGCAACATGAACCTGTCGAATATGGAATAGTATTGAACTTATTCCTTGAAACTCCTAATGCTCCGGATGGCATAGGGTTAAATTGCCCAACCCTAATCAGTCCTTCTCAATATGTCTTAAACAAAGAATCCTTGTAACTCTTTACAAGGAATGACCTAGCCTAGGTCTTTCTCAATTGAGGCATATTAAGCATTCAATCTAAACCATTTGGAGAGGTCAATCCTATCTTGATTTTACTACCACTATATAAGTACTTGACTATACCCAGCAACCTTCCATCACCGGATTAGAAATCCGGGTAGTCTAGCACCTAAGCACAGTGAGTTGCTTGCAAGCTACCATAGTGATATCAAGTCAGAGGAATAATTCATATCTACATTCTAATGCAAGACTCCTCTTCGACAGAAAGAGAATCTCGCATGAGAGTCATACTTAGTGAAGTGTCAAACACAACACTTGATGTCATACCAGAATCTCCAAGCTACTTGGTTAAGAGGACAACCAATAGATATGACATCAACGACCTACTCTCGGTACACCATCATCCTGAAATAGCGTATCCTTTGATCGTGAACCAGTTTATGAACTATACAATGCATCCTCTCTATATCGCATACAAGGTACTCAAAAGACATCATCACATAAGAGTTCAATTAGGAAGATGACATGTGATGAACAACCAAAATAAACTTTTTATTCAATTCAATAATTCATATACATATACATGAATTATACAACCGTCTACTGCCTAGACGATTGGCTTTGGGACACAATTCCTAACATGACTTGAGTCTTCTTCTTACAAAATTGGACTGGACTCAATACAAGACTTACAGGACTCATAAGACTCAAAGTGACAAAACTTATAATAAGCATTCCAAAACTTGAATCAATATCCTAATGGTATGAGTAACTCTAAATATAGGACTCAATTATTGAAAGGCCCAAAATAGGACTCAGGGGCCAAAGTAGGGACTCAAGTAGGCTAAGCCCTTATTATTGTACTCAATCACTGAAAATACTAATCAGATAACCATAGAGGGTTGAGAAGGCTTTGCCTAAGTTTGGTGCCTTTGGTGTCTGTACCACCTTATGTCAATCATAACAAACCTACTATAGATTTTTGACATGGATTTGGCCTAGCATGAAGGAAGGCAATTTGTAGTATGCTTAATCAATTAGCATTTCCAATTTAGGGTTTAGATATGACTAAATTGGCTAGGTAAGTGGAAGAGATGAGGGGGTCCCCCCGTTGCTTTCTTTAGACACCAATTAAATTGGTCAGATCAGATAATAGAATAATTAAAAATCTCATTCCCTTTAGCTTCCCAGAACCACTTTGCTTAGATACCAATTGGCTAGTCAAGCCCTAATCGGATTTGCATCATGATTAACTTACATTATGACTAAATACAATTTTTATAAGGGCTTTGATGGTCTCTAACACATCCTAATTAATCATGTCAACATAACATTCATTCCAACAATCAAGCATATTAACCCTAATATGCATACCATAAGCATGATTATAACATCAATCCGTTCAACTCACTTATTCATGGGATATGGCCACAGCGACACCCCAACATGCCATAGGAGATCCCATTGAATGGGATGAGAGGGCCATGAAATCCTAATTAACTCCTGTGACCGGACAGCCATGGTGACTAACGGAATTCAAAGCAGTTACTAGGATATAACATATCACATATATATGTATTTGAACTAATCATGCATCAATTCATGGCATAGTAAGCAATCAATACTAAAGAGATTACTAATTGCATGCATCAAGGTGGCTCTGATACCACTATTGGGTTACCTAGGCCAGGCATAGCGAAAGACTGGATTTCAAAATTTCATATTTGAAACCCTGACCGGCCGGAATCCTAAATCCTAGGACCACTTGATCATGATAACTAATAAATATAGTCTTTAGGATTATAGAGGAATACCTGGAATGCTATATTCCTTTATTTTCACCAGGCACACAAGTGCATGCCCTCCAAAGGTGATCCACATAGAAATCGGGCCAAGGAAGCACTCCTATGCAAGTTGCTTGTTTGCTTGGGACTCTTCCGGCAGCCTTTCAAACATTCCTCCTTTGCTGGATCCCCTACCCTCCTGTAGGACTCTCAGAAAGCACTCTGAATCCACTCTCAATTTTCTAATACTCCTATTTTTCTTCTTAGGCTCTTGTCTTAATTAGACTAGCCTTATCTAGGAAGAACAAGTTGTGTCTTAAAGAGATAAACTTGTCTTAAAAGAGAGGGAGAAAAAATAGGAGATAGTATTCTGATGGGAGTCTAATCTGCCTTAGCATCAGATTACCGACACCCTTATATGGAGTGGGATGGGGTGCTTGATAAGTCTATCTATCAGCCATTTGATAAGACCCTTCAAACAAAAGGAGTCTTATTAGGATAATAGGTCATATCTGGATAAGACCCTTCATGTGCCAAGAGACAAGTCTTTGTCTCTTTGGTTTCTAGCAATTTTCCTCCTTCTGCCACATGTCCTTGATTGGTTATAGAAATCCCAAGAGGTGTGACTTCAGATGTGAGGTGTCATAGAAATGCAAGAGCCTTCAAACAGAAGGACTCTTGGTCTCAAATTCAGTGCCAAAATGAAGAGACACAACTCTTCATTTTGCACCAATCCTATTCACACCGAATTTCTCCCTCTTGACCGGTTAATACTCTTCCAAAGTGGCATGGAGATGAGGATAAAGCCCTTTAGAATTTGTCTAGCCTTGGAGATTGACTGGCAGAAGGACTCTTGGTCCTTTTGCACACATTCATTATGGCGCACACTCATTTTGGTGCCATGAGTCCATGCCTTGTTGGACTCTTCCATTTAACCAAGATAAATGCCAAATAAATTCAGATAAATACTGAATTAGACTGCCCCACTTAGGACTCAACCCAATTTAAATACCACTTAAATTGGTTATCTTAATTAGCAAACAAGCTAACCCAATCCAATTGGGTTAGGAGTTGGGCTAGCCAACATATGCTAGTATATCAATTAGCTAGCCAATTAGGATCCCATGACCTTAATAAATATATAATTAACTTCTTGGGCTAATTTCCTAATGTGTGTGATCCTTTGGATTTTATATCTAGCCAGCAGTAGGCCTATATCCAAGCTAATTTGATCCAATCAAACTTGATTGACCTAATTAGATCAAATTGAGCTGACCTAAGTTGCCAATTTGAACCAACTTCCAAATTGACTCATGAATCCAATCAAATTGATCCATGAAAACCTACAAGACATGATTGATGTCTAGCAACGTATCATGCCTACCGAAAGATAAGGAATTTGATAGAAATTATCAAAATATCCTTCAGTAGAAAGTTACCATGCAATTCAATCCTTCGATCTCCCTTTATCTTGATTAAGTGATGGGTATGGATAAATGTCAAACTCTAGCACTTAATCCTTTCAAATCTCAATTCGATAATGAAGACTTGATCGATGAAAGATTAGAAACCCTATCTAATCTTATCATGCTTTAATCAAAGACTTCTTGAGTCATCATTCGAAAAGATCACACAGGATAACTTCTTCTCTTACTAAGAGTGATCGATTCCTTGTTGACCTATTCATTACCTTCGTACACAATCCACCATATCTAGAAGCACCCCGTACATGACTTAATTGCCATGAATGATCATGCATCAAAATATGGATTCATGTGCACAGGATGCTATGGTAGTCTCTGGTCTAAGGACCACATGCACAACTCCCACTAAGAAAATTTCTTTTGACAAGTAAGACTTCTATTTGATGTTCTCTTATCGGATTAATTCAGTGAACTCATAACCTAATAAGTATGCACATCCTTGTATCAGTGTCTCTACACAAGTGGTTATGAGACCAACTACCCTCTCCATCATGCATACATAGGATGTGCTAGTCTTTCCGGATTTATCGATACCCAAATCGAGTATCCAACGACTAGGAATATTTTAGATTAGAATTTATAGGAACTTAGATCTCATCCTTATGATTTCCATCATAACCCTAATTTCGTTGCCCTAACCTATGGGGTTCATCATAATCTTGATAATACATAGCAATATGATAAACCAAATGTTTTTTATAACTAAATAATATCATACATGAGCTGGAAGATCATAATAATTTTAATACAAAGATTGGCTTTTAGGGCACCATTCTTTCATATAAATCATTTGGAACTTATGAATCTTGCCTCATGAGAAAAATGACCAAGTCTCTATTCACTGGACATGGAGAAAGGGCAACTGAGTTGTTAGGTTTAATACACTCAGATGTATGTGGACCTATGTCAACTCAGGCTAGAAGAGGATACTCTTACTTCATCACTTTCATTAATGATTTATCTAGGTTTGGATATGTGTATCTTATGAAACATAAATCCAAAGCCTTTGATAAATTTAAAGAGTATTAAAGTATGGTTGAGAAACAAACTGAAAAAAGTATTAAAGTCCTTTGGTTTGACCGAGGAGGAGAATACTTATTCAGTAAATTTCTTAATCATCTTAAGAAAAATGGTATTCTCTTTGAATGGACCCCTCCATATACACCATAATTAAATGGTATAGCAAAAAGGAGGAATCGTACCTTGTTTGACATGGTAAGGTCCATGATGTGCTTAACAAATCTTCCAAAATCTTTCTAGGGATATGCCCTAAAAACCGCTGCATATGTATTAAATAGGGTACCATCAAAATTAGTGCCTAGTACTCCATATGAATTATGGAATGGCAAGAAACCAAGTCTTAAGTATCTTAAGATTTGGGGTTGTCCGCTTATGTTAAAAAAGAATTTGGACATAAGCTAAGTACTAGGGCTGAAAAATGTAGGTTTATCGATTATTCTCAAGAAGGTATTGGATACCTGTTCTATCATCCTACTGAACAAAAGGTTTTTGTTAGTAGGCATGCCGTATTCTTAGAAAAAGAATTTATCCAAGAAGAAGGTAATGGGAGAATAATTGAATTGAGTGAAGATCAAGATGAACAAACTCAAGTTCCTCAATCAAAAGTACCCATTAATTAGGTATAACCATAACACACACCTCCCCTCCATAGGTCAAAGAGAGTGCAGGCAGCACCTTTGAGATATGGTTTTATGATTGGAAATAATAGTGAAACCAATATCATTGAAGGAGATGATCCACTGACCTTTATGGAAGTTGTCATGAGTAAGGACTCTGATAAATGGTTAAGTACTATGAAATCTAAAATGGACTCCATGTATGATAAACAAGTTTGGACCTTGGTGGATCCACCTGAGAAAATCATCCCAATAAGGTGCAAATGGATTTTCAAAAGAAAGATTGGAGCAGATGGGCAAATAGAAACCTACAAGGCTAGGTTGGTGGCAAAAGGTTTCAAGCAAAAGCATGGTATAGACTATGATGAAACCTTCTCGCTGGTTGCCATGCTCAAGTCCATTAGGATTATGCTTGCCATTGCTGCATACTATGATTATGAGATCTGATAGATGGATGTTAAGACTACATTCCTCAATAAAAATTTTGAGGAAGAAGTCTATCATAGCTAGAGGGTTTTGTCTCAAGTTGGAGACCAGACCAAGTATGTAAGCTTAGGAAATCTATTTATAGATTGAAGCAAGCATCAAGGACGTGGAACATTTGTTTTGATGAAACTATTAAGGAATTTGGTTCCATCAAGAATATGGATGAGCCATGTATGTATAAGAAGACAAGTGGGAGTGCCATTTTCTTTTTGGTCTTGTATGTTGATGGCATACTTATCATTGGAAATGATGTTCCAATGATGCAGTCAGTTAAATCATGGCTGTCAAAATCATTTTCAATGAAGGATTTGGGAGAAGCATCATATATTCTAGGAAAAATGATTTATAGAGATAGATTTAAAAGGATGCTAGGATTATCCCAATCCAGGTATATAGACTTAATATTGAAGAGATTCAATATAGAGAGAAGTAAGAAAGGTTACTTGCCCATGAGTCAAGGCATACACCTATCTAAAATGAAGTCACCCAAGACTTTGGAACAAAGAGATAGGATGAATAAGATCTCTTATGCTTTGGTAGTAGGATCAATAATGTATGCAATGCTATGTACCAGGCCTGATGTTGCTTATGCCATAAGCATAGTAAGCAAGTTCTAGGCTGATCCAGGGGAGTATCATTGGAAATCTGTGAAAAACATTCTTAAGTTTCTAAGAAGGACTAAAGATGTTTTTCTGATATATGGTGGATCAAAGTTGAAAGTAGAAGGTTATACAGATTCTAGTTTTCAATATGATCTAGATGATGGTAAATCCATACCAGGATATGTTTTTACTTTGAATAGAGGAGCAGTGAGTTGGAAGAGTACTAAGCAGCCAACTATAGTTGTCTCAATCATTGAGGCAGAATACATAGCTACTAGTGAAGCCACTAAGGAAGCAGTTTGGATGAAGAAATTTATTATGGAATTGGACATGGTTCCTGCAATCATAGGAACCGAGGTCTCACCATAAGTCCAAGCACATCCTGAGACACTTCTACATCGTTCAAGAAATCATTGAAAGAAATGATATGGTAGTAAAACGGGATGATACAAAGAACAACATAGTAGACCCATTCACTAAGGCCCTTCTTTTATAGCAGTTAGATCGCCATCTAGATTGTATGATTTTGCCCAGGTGGCTTACCCAAGAGGGAGGGTGAATTGGGTATTTAAGATTTTTTTCAAATATGTGCTCCTTTTAAACTAACTTAGTGTGGTGAGTGCTATGAGTTAGAAAACTAATACGGAAGCAAATTAGAAGCACAAGAAATATAATCATAAACATAGCATATTTAGAGTGGTTCAGAGCAACCTCGCTTCTACATCCACTACCCAAGAAACTACTTGGGATTTCAACTATATTCACCCTTGGAATATAGCCGGATTGTTTTCACGGGCTCATAATCCAAAACCCAAACTTGGTTTTATCCGAGGCTCACCAAAAATCCAAACTTGATTTTATCTCGGGCTCACCAAAAACCTAATACAATGTTAGTTTTACCGGGTTCACTAATAACCCACACTTAGTTTTAAAAGGCTCACCAATAACCTATACAAACTCCAAGATACAGCCCCTACTGTACTTGGAACAACTCAAATAAAGAGTATGAAAACAAAGCAACTTATGACAAACCGATCATTGTTGGATGGTTGCAGTTGTAGCTTTTTGAGAAGCCCTCTTGATAACTCTTTGAATGCTCTTCAAGACTTCTAGCTTCTTCAATAAATGCCTCAAAAAGTCTAATAGAAGTTAGATGTGGTCTTGAGTGCTCTTTAAGTGTTCTTTCAAAAATTCATTAATTTCTCATTCACTGCTCATTCTTTATATCAAAAGTGATTCAAATCCCTTATAAATAGTCCCCTTAACTGATTTCTGGTGGATATAACCATTGTAGACCATTGGGATTCAAAATATGACCGTTGGAGACCATTTTGGATTCAAAAAGAGAGTTCTGGAACTAGTTGTTACAAACCTGGAACTAGACTTCGAGTCGGCTAGGATTCTCAGATAGGTCAAAACATTACTCTGCTTATGTTGGCTCTTCCTCTTCGAGTCGGCTCGCCTGACTGGTTCTTCAGAACTAACATGTAAATTTTGGAAGAGTTGGCTCGTCTGTACTTGAGTCAGCTCGATTGTTTGTCTGAGGAATCATCACTCTAGTTGAGTTGGCTCGACATCCCTCGTGTCGGCTCGAGTTCTCAAAACTTTAGAAGTTGAACTCTGCCCGAGTCAGCTCTTCACTCTCGAGTCAGCTCAAATGTCTGCGTGCCAGAAAACTGTGATGTGCCAGACTTCGAGTCGGCTTTCCTGCTTTGAGTCAGCTTTTAGGTCCAAAAACTTTCCAAACTTTCTCAGATCCTTCTAGAGACATCCAATCAAGTCCAAAAACTCTCTAACTTCATCAAAGCTAATTCTAAGGGATTTAAACTAGAAAAATACATAGAGATAGCCCATTTTCATAAATACATAATTAAGTTTTCTTTGGGCTCTTCATTACAAAATACATTTTAACAAAATAAGCTTGTCATACACCAAGGTTTTAGGAAGAGTGGATTTTTATTAAAGACATCCTACAAAAACTTAGAAAATACTTGAAAATAGTTAGTAATCAAATGCATGCTCCAATATTTTGTTATCATCAAAATCATTCCAAGGATCAACAATCTCTCCCTTTTTGATGATGACAAAACACTGGGCATGGAAAAACTTTACAGTTATGAGTATATAAATATTTAAATGTATCAAAGTAACTTGTATATGACTTTAAATAGATATATATCTAAATGTATTGAAAAGTAACAGAGCTTATGAACAAAGTATCAAAGCTTTTGAAATATAACCAATATATATGAAAGTTAACATTTATCAAAAGTTGTTAATGAATTGAAGTATCAGAGCAATAATGTATCAAGAGTTTGCAATTATTGAAGAATGTATCGGAGCTTAAGTGTATTATGTGTATCAAACCTTAAGGTAGCAAAAAGTATCAAAGTTAGCAAGAATGAATTAGATCTAACAAAGGTAGCAAAAATGCATCAGAGCTTAGAATTAGCAAGAGTGTACTAAAGCTATTAGAAGCTAGAGATGAATCAGAGCAAGTTATGATCAAAGCAAATTTAAGCAAAAATAGGATAACTCCCCCTATTTCATTCATTACTATGCATATTTTCAATAGTTTTGCTAGTTTTCCATGCACATACAATTACTCTCCCTTTTTATCATTAATCAAAAAGGTGTTCAAAAGCATGTTACTTTCCCTTTTTTAAATAGAATAAGAAGATTAATAACATTGTTTGAGATAATTTCACCTTTTCATAGAATTGCAATTCTTCATTAAAATTCTCTCCCTTATTAGGATAATTAATGAGATCAATCATTGAGATAACAAGATATAACAACATTTCATTATACATTGCTTTGCTTATACATTTCATTACTATGGAAAAGAAGTACAATGCATCAAAATACAAGAACTGTTCTTCTCACAATATACATCCAAAAAGAAACAATAAAAAGATACATCAACTACTCTTCTTCCTCACTAGAGGAAGAGCCAATCTCTAACATAGTGGAGGATGTCTTAGTCTTCAAAGGTTTGAATCTAAGATCTCGATTTCTAGTTCTAGTTGGGGCCTTAGATACCTTAGATTTTTATTTAGGCCTTGTTGATCCCTAAAGTGATTTTGATGATAACAAAATATTGGAGCATACATTTGGTTATCTAACAACTCTTCAAATGATTGACAAGTTTTTGTAGGACAACTACATTGACATACTTTCTAAACCCTACAATCTTTATTGCGTTGTGTTGAGTTGTAAAGTGTTTGGAATCTTGTAAAGAAGAACCCTACAAAAATTTTCTACTTAAATCAAGATAAAGGGTTACTTCTAGTAGTTTTCAAGCTTCAATTTTTCTTAATTTTATTGTAAGAAGACCTTGAAGATGTCTTCAATGCTTGGCACAAATGTTCTAGAGAATTGAATTTGATCTAGCTGAAGAACCACTCTTGAGCCAACTGGATGGAGGAACCAGCCGACTCTGGCACTGGCACAGGAAAGAAATTCTCTGGCACACAGATATAGCTGACTGGCACCAAGGCCCAACCGACTCGTCCAGAATATGGTTAAGAACGTTATGAGATTCTCAGGGATCCGAGTCGACTGCATTTTAGCCTAGCTGACTCGTCCAGAACTTGGTTGAGATTGCTTTGAGAGTCTTTGAGATCCAAGCCGACTAGAATTCAGTCTAGCCGACTCGTCCAGAGTGACCCATTTTCTCAACTATGGAAGCTAGCCGATTGGCATTCAGCCCAGCCGACTCGAACTTGATCCGAGCTGACTCGAAGATTGTCTGAGCCGACTGGAATGACGGGGTCACCTCCAACGACTAGTTCCAGTTTTCAGTTTTTGAATTCCAAAAGTTTTCCAACGGTAACCTGTCACCTCCAATGGTCTACAATGTTCAAAATCAAGGGAAGGCAGTTGAAGTCTCTATAAATGAGGTATGAGAACATCCTTGGAGAGACTAATGAGTTAATGAATAGTTATTGAATATTTATTGAAGAAAGAAGTGAGAGCACTTGAGCTTTGAAGTCAGCCTTCAAGCCTTCACCAACTCTTACCAGAAGCTTGAAGCTCCTTTTGAAGAAAGCAAGGAAGCCATTGAAGTGCATTGAAGAGCATTCAATTGAGCTTCACTCGAGCTGTATTGGCAACCACCAGATAACAGAGTTTGTCACTTTTGTTGCTTCTTTATTCTATTTTTAGAATACTTGGGTTATTGGTGAGCCCGGTTGTAAAAACCAAATAGGTTTCTTTGGTGAGCCTTTTTCAAAACCAAAGTGTAGAGGTTCTAGGTGAGCCTGTGAAAACCTAGTGTGGGTTTCTTTGGTGAGCCCGGTTCAAAAACCAAAGTATAGAGGTTGGGATTGTGAGCCTGTAAAACAATCCGACTGTATTCCAGTTTGGGGGATATAGTGAAAATCTCGAGGGGTGAACTTGGGTAGTGGATGGAGGAGCTGGGTTACTCCGAACCACTATAAACCTGCCTTGTTTGTGTTGTGTTTGATTTACTTTTTAGCTTCTGCATTTAATCTCTGATTAACACAGCACCTAACTACTAATAGGAATTACTTGTGCACATACTTGCAAAAATTTTGTAATTCCCAATTCACCCCCATCTTGGGAAAAGCCACCTGGGCAACAGGCCTAGATTTGGGTATTGCTTTAACAGGTACAGTCTCAGCTTCAATATCAGTAGGTATACTACGCTCGGCTGTAGGTGGTGCAGGAGCCTATGAAGCAAGTAGTGTAGGATCAAAAGCAGGAGGTGGTGACTGAGGTGGCTCTCTAGATGCTGAAGCTCTCGAAGCCTCGATTGTAGAAGATAATCTCAATAAGAATACCCAGATAGTCCGAAGCTCAGTAGAGATGCTCTGAACTCCCTTTTGTAAACACTGAAGCTCTGTAGTATGCTGTGCATGTTGGGAATTATGTCCCAAAGCCAATCGCCTGGGTTGTAGGCGGTTGAGCTAAATATTGTACTCTTTCTTTGAATTAATAAAATATTTTTTGGCAGCTCATCACATATTGTATTTTCCTGAAATGAACTCTTTCCATGTGATGAAGTCCTTAGGACTACACTGTCTTCGATATAGAGAGGATGTATCGAGTGGTCCTTAAACCCTGTTCACAACCAAAGGATATATTGTACTGGACGACAATATATCAAGTATAGGTTGTTGCAGTTCACATCGTTTGGTTGTCCTCTTGACCAAATGAGTGTGGTGACACTGATGTGATCTATAAGTGGGATATGTGATATCTCATTGAACGTGACTCCGTGCAGCCCCTTTCTGCCAATGGGATACTCATGATTGGATATGGGTATATGTGTCCCTCTGACCTGAGGTCATCACGGTAGCTTGCAAGCAACTCCCTATGCTTTGGTGCCGGACTACCCAGATTTCTAATCCGGTGATGGAAGGTTTCTGGGTACAGGCAGTACTTGTGGAGCAGTGATGGACCAAGATGGAATTGACCTGTCCGAACAGTTTGGATTGAATGTCTCGCAGTATCTCAATTTAGCAAATCCTCGACCGGGGTAGCCCTAGTGAAGAGTCACTGGGCTTGCGAGGTTGAGACACGTAGTGGACTGACTCTGTCTGGGTTGGCAGCCCAAATCTCAGTCGTCCTGAGCATTAGAGGTCAAAGGGATCAATTATATGGTAACCATATGCCAGAGGTTCGATAGTTTGCTCCCGCATCTTCGACCTATCCGGACGTCGGGACCCATTGCTAGATGGTTTCCTGTGCTGGTACAAGAATTGTTCTAGTTCTACCATTTAGGTTCGAACCTATGAGGTCACTCGCCACAGAGGATTACTCTCTGATCCGGATATCGATTACGATTGGGAATCGTCTCGGTTTTATGGTCACAGTTTTTTTGAGCACTCTTTTCCCGTCTTGCCCTTGTCTGTGTCAACCGAAAAATGTTTCGGGTTGACCAGGACTGCGCCAGGATTTTTCTGAATCAGTTTTGAACTGATTCAGAGTTCGTTTCGGCCTCCAATTGGTTGTGAACCAATTGAACCAATTTAATTGGGCTTGAACCGATTCAATTGGTTTGAACCAAGTGGTTTAATGGGATTGAACCATTTTTGGGTTTGGACCGGTTTTCCTTTGAACTGGTGCTTTTTCTCCCTTGACCGTTTTACACGGTTTTCCCACGTTGGAATTTTCCTTTCACTGGGAGGAATGCCAAACGACCAAAAAAAAAAAAAATCCAAGCGTCGACCGAGTGCTGGCCGTCCCTTCCTCTCCTCCACCCGCTGCTATTTAATCCTTGTTTATGGTTGATTTAATAGGTGTAACGCAGCCTCTAACTCTTCATCTTCCTAGCCTCTCCAACTCCCTCTCCCTGCTATTCTATTTAAACCAAAGCCCTCCCCTGTTTCAGCCTGGTTGGTTTACACCGTGTGAAGAGAACAGCAAGTGCTGTTCTTCTTAGAGTTGATAAATCCCTTGAGAGCTTGATTCTTTCCATTGGGTATTTGTAGAGCTGGGTTTAGGAGAGTTTGAGAAAGAGTAACAAGGGCCATTTCATTGCCTTTTGAGGTGCTCAAATCTGCACTGTAGCAAACAGGATTTGCTGCAACTCATTGTGATCATATCATCTTCCAGCGGCTAGCACCGCACGTGGAGGTGGATTGGAGAGCCCTCGGCGAGTCTCCCCTCTAGAGGGAGTACCCTTCTACTCCTGGGAGCGAGCCACGCGAGCCAGATCACCTGCAGCTGCTCCAAACGCTAAGCAAAAGCCTGCTATCTTGTTCTGCTGCAGAAATTCTGGCAGCAGATTTGGACAAATTTTTACACCCATTTTAGCATGTTTTGTTTGCAGATTTTTTTTTGAGATTGATGTACATTTGATCACCTTGCCGCTGCTGAAATTTGGGAGCAAACGGAGCTCCGGAAGGCCACCTTTGGAGGACGTTTTTAAAGCTAAAAACAGAGTAAATTTCAGCCCAACGAAGAAGAAGGCTGGAATAGTTTTATTCCAGCTATTCCAGCCTATTCAAGCTTTATCCCAGGGTTATTCCAGCCGGAATAAGGTATGAAAAAAATTATATTTTTTTTAATCATGCATGATTTGAATTTTTAATTCAAATATTTTGCAAATATTTTATATTATCCTACATGCCTAATTGCAACTAGAATTAGATTAGTTTCTGGACGGAGCAATTTTTCGCTGCGCAGATTTTTTAAAAATGTTTTAAAATCCCCTGTGCTCCCGTGCCTTGTTTGCATGCCTAGTGTAGGTTCATGTCAAACCTCCTGCACCTGTTTCTTTCAGTGCATTAAGAGCATCTACTGCTCCTCTCAGTCGATCGAAATCCAAGCACAGGTCTCTAATATTTGACTGAATATCATCTTGCAGGTGCTGACGACTCTTAACTGCCTCAACCATGGAGGTCAGCTCTCCCATCTATGCTCTGATCTCCTGAAATTCTGTATCAACTGTTTGACGAAGCTCGCCAAACATCGAAGTGAAAGTACTGGTCAGGGACTCAGAAAACTGTCTGAACTGCTGAGTAATGAAGGCCTATGAAGCAATAGGTGCAGATGTCGATGCTGAAGGTGCCGATGAAGCAACTAAAGGTCCTGGTGGAGTCCTAGGACTACAAGGCTATCTCTCTGACTATCTCTGCTCTTCAGTCTCAACCTTTATATCATGATCATCAACATCTTGAACAGCAGCAATCTCAGTGTCAGCCAAGTGGTGCTCTGCTTACTAATCCTCATCCTCAACTGAAGAGGTAGCAACTCTCTGACCTGACACCCTCTTCGACCAAACTCCCTCAACTAGATGGTAGCCCATCTTCTAAAGGGACTTTATAGAATAGGTGTCAGTATCATGTAGTGGACGACCATCCTCTCTAGCCAAATCTATGCCTGACTCCTAAAAAAGTAAGGTGAATACTCTCCCATAGGGTAGGCAAGCCTTCAATCTCCTCGCCGCCTCCCTCATCTGAACCAACATAATGTAGGGAAGATTGAGGGCCTCCCTCTCAATCATATGCCTCATAAACACCATGTCTAGTTCACTCACCCAATCAAAGCACCGATCCTTGGCAAAAAGTCCTACTAATCATGTTGTGCAGGAGTCGCATTTCCAGTGATAGCATGTTAGCCTGCACATTCCCAACATCATTCACATCTCTTCTTTCTAGGATGGTTCTTAGGGTTTTTTGCTTATCTTTTAAGACTAAATGGTTCAAACCATCAGTGGGCATCTACAGCACATTACTCAATCTGTCCTCATCCACAATCAACCTTACTCCCCTAACAGTAGATTCAATATGATATTCTCCTAAGGTAAGGTTTTCATAAAGCTTCTCACTAGATTGGGATAAGTGACAGTGTCCAATGAGCAAAAATAGGTCCAACCCTGATTTTCTATCCAGTCTCCTATCCTCAGCCCTAGTTCTTCAAGAAAAGAATAAATAACTCCTCTCCCACTGGTAACAGGGTGGTTTGCCATAGAGATTACCTATCTAGCCAGAGATGGAGACTCATCCCTCTGTTCTTCCTCTTGGTGCTGGCTACGGGTCGACTCTTCTTCTCTTCTCTTGGATCTCCTTTCCCATTGAGTGCTTGAATCAACACCACGAGATTGTTTAGCCACTACCTTTCTAGGAGCCATTATCGATAATCAATGGTAGGAGAGGGTTTGAAGGAATGTAGGGAAGGTGGGGTAGAGATGGAGTGGTCCCTAGTTGGAATGGAATGTTATATTCCTTATAGGGTTTAAAAGAAGGACTATGCCCTAGTTTTCCTATGGTTTTTATATAAAAACACCTATCCCAACATCCGAGTCAGCTCGAGCAAAATCTCTCAAAAATGTTCTAAAAAATTTTAAAAAGGTTTCTAAAGATAGTAGCACACTAGGTAAGGTGGTCATTGTCTTTAAATTGATGTAGGAGGTCTTCTAGATAATTTTTCTTAATTTAGAAGAAATTAGGTCAAAAATTCTAAAAAAGGTTACATAATCCTAATTCTCCTCTAATCATTTGAAATCTCCTTCATTAAGTGGCTTAGTAAATATGTTAGCAAGTTGGTTTTCTGTTGGAATAAATTCAAGTTTAATTTCTCCATTTTGTACATGATCCCTAATGAAATAATGTCTAATTTTTATATGTTTTATTCTTGAAAGCTGAATTGGGTTTTTTGTCAGATTAATAGCTCTTGTGTTATCATATTTGATAGAAATTTTAGTTTGAATAACACCAAAATCTTTTAGTTGTTGCTTAATTCAAAGCACTTGTGCACAACAACTACCTACAGCCATGTACTCTGCCTCAGTAGTGGACAATACTACAGAGTTTTGTTTCTTACAGTGCCATGAGATTAAGTTCAACCCTAGAAACTAGCAAGTACTGCTAGTGCTTTTTCTATCAATTTTGTATCCACCATAATTAGCATCAGAAAAACCAATTAAATTTAATGAAGATTGCTTAGAATACCATAGACCAAGATTATTTTTTCTTTTAAAATATTTTATGATTTTTTAACAACAAGTATATGTGATTCTTTAGGATTTGATTGAAATCTAGCACATATACATACACTGAACAAGATATCAGGCCTACTAGCAGTTAAATACAATAGTGATCCAATCATACCTCGATAAAGCTTTTGATCAATGTTGCCACCATCTCCATCTTTATCTAATATGCAGGAGGGGCTCATGGGTGTGCTCATTTCTTTGGATGACTCCATACCAAACTTTTTAATGATCTCCTTGATGTACTTTGCTTGATTGATAAAAATTCTTTCCTTTGTTTGCTTAATTTGGAGTCTAAGAAAGTAGGTTAGTTCATCCATCAAGCTCATTTCAAATTCACCCAGCATCAACTCAGCAAATTCTCTACATAGATCCTCATTAGTTGCACCAAAAATAATGTCATCTACATAAATCTGTACAACTAACATATCATTCTCTTTCTTCTTAATAAATAATGTTATACTACATTGCCTCTAACAAAGTCATTTATAAATAAGAATTTGCTTAATTTATCATACCATGCTCTGGGTGCTTGTTTTAATCCATACAATGCTTTATTAAGTTTAAAAATATGAGTTGGAAGAGCATGATTTTCAAAACTTGATGGTTGTTTAACAAAAACTTCTTCTAAAATAAATCTATTCAAAATTATACTTTTTACATCCATTTGAGATAATTTGAAATTCATGTAGCAAGCAAATGCAAGTAATAGTCTAATGGCTTCTAATCTTGCTACGGGTGCATAAGTTTCATCAAAATCTATTCATTCTTCTTGATTATATCCTTTAGTCACTAATATTGCATTATTTCTAATTACTTTTCCTTGTTCATCCAACTTATTCCTATAAACCCATTTAGTTCCTATTACAGGATGATCTAAGGGTCTGTTCACTAAGATCCATACATTATTTCTTTTGAATTGGTTGAGTTCTTCATGTATGGCCATCATCTAATTAGGATCATTTTTAGCTTCTTCTATACTATGTGGTTCTACTTGTGAGACAAATGCTAGGTAGTCATGTGCTTCTCTAAGTGATGACCTAGTCCTAACACCTTGTGAGGGATCTCCTATAATCAAATCTCTAGGGTGTGAAGTTACGTACCTCCATTCTCTTAATAGATCACCATGATCTTTACTTACCATTTCTTCTCCTTATTGAGTTGGTTTATCCTTCAAGCTCATGTCTTCCATTGCTTGATCAAGTGTACCTACATCATTGTCTATACACTCTTCTTTTCTAGAAGGTAAGGGGTTAGATTCATCAAAAATATCATGAATAGATTCTTCTATTGTTAATGTCCTTTTGTTAAAAACTCTATAAGCTTTGCTATTGATTGAATAACCTAGAAATATAGCTTCATCAGATTTAACATTAAATTTTTCTAGGTTATCCTTTCCATTATTTAACATAAAGTATTCACAACCAAATACATGAAAATAATGAATGTTTGGTTTTTTGTCATTCCAAAGTTCATAGGGGGTTTTCTTCAAAATTGGTCTTATCAAAACACGGTCAAGATATAGCAAATAGTGTTTACAGCTTCTGCCTAAAAGTACCTTAGAAGATTGCCTTCACACAACATTATTCGGGCCATCTCTTCCAATGTCCTATTCTTCCTCTCTACAACATCATTTTGTTATGGTGTTCTAGGAGTGGAGAAGTTGTGATCAATGCCATGCTTGGTGCAATATTCATCAAAATATTGATTTTCAAATTCTATGCCATGATCACTTATAATAGAAATAACTGAAAGACTTTTCTGGTTTAAAACTTTCTTATAAAATTTTTGAAATACTTTAAAAGCTTCATCTTTATGAGCAATAAATAAGATCCAAGTAAATCTAAAAAAATCATCTACTATCACAAGTCTATATTTCATACCACCTAGGCTTGTGGTCCTAGTTGGTCCAAATAGGTCCATGTATAGCAACTCTAAAGGTCTAGAAGTAGAAACCATATTTTTTGATTTGAAACTCTTCCTAGTTTGTTTACCAAATTGGCATGCATCACAAACATGTTCAAAATCAACTTTAAATTTTGGTAAACCTCTAACTAGATCTTTGAAAATCAATTTAGCTATTGTATGCATGCTAGCATGACCTAATCTCCTATGCCAAAGTAAGCTAGATGATGCGAGATGACTCTAAGATTGCTAAAGATGCAGAAAAAATAATAAACTAATTTTTTTATGATTTTTATGATTTAGGTTTGTAGGCTAAATTTCCAAATAAAAGTAAGAACTAGCATAAGAAGTAGCAATCCATAGAATCATCGTGATCGCAGGCAAACTCATGCAAAAATAATAAATTCTAGGATTCGAGAATTAAGAAACTCCTGGAATAGGATAGTTTATCTTCATCAAAATAGATATCAAGAGAAGGGAAGGTTTCTTACCAGTCAGAGATTGAAAACTTTGCAGTAGAAGGGATCACTCACACTCTGATTGGTTCACCCAGTAGCTAATCCTTCCTCTAGCTAGGTAAAGGGTGGGAGTGTGGGATGCTACTCCTGCTTTTGTAGGGACCCAATTAAAAACCACAATACCACTTAGGTTGTTTGACTCTGGACCCTCAGCCTTAGACACCAAATTTCAGTAATAGCCATAGGATTAAATGCACTAGTTGGCCGGCCCACACAGCTCAGACCCGACCTGTTGATGTCACCTAGCCCTCTAGGGCAAATTAGGTCTAATTGATTTTTAATTAGGCTTGGGTTAGTATGATGATGGTTGTTTTGGGCCCAAGACTGGTGATGAAATCCTGCCCTGATGTTATATTGATTGTCCTTAAGATTAGATTACAGAGATGATGGCATTCAATGATCCTGATGCAATCTAAAACAATCAGAAAAATAAAAATATTTTATGTATATTTTATGAAATGATAAATTAGGTTTAGGTTGATTACGTTAGCAATCAAATTGGGCTTGGGCTTGGGGTGTGTGGAAGTTGGTTAGGTTTGGTTGAGTCAAGTATGCAGAATTAACAGAATTATGAAAATTAGGGTTTCAAATGATGCAGGTTTTAACATAGTTATAGATGCATAAAAAATTCATAAAAATTCTAGGAAAGATGATGGATAGTGATGATGATACCTACCAAATTTAATATAAATAAAAAATCAGATGATGATGATGCAAATCCTAGGATTTTCAGATCGATGTAGAATTATCAGACTTTTAGTTAGGGTTCTTAATATGCTATACTTTAGAGAATTAGAATTTTGATAAAATTAATTAAAAATTATAAAAATTATTAGGATAGAATAGAGTGCATGACGTACAATTTTTAGAGAAAAATAAATTTTCTAGGATGCCAAAAAAAGATGAAACCTAGACACCTAATGCAGTGGACATGATGCAGAAATTAGGGTTTATGAATGTGAAGCAGATAAAAACTATCCTAAACCCACTTTGATACCAAACTGATGCAAGATGACTCTAAGATTTCTAAAATGCAGAAAAAATAGTAAACTAATTCTCTTGTGATTTTTATGATTTAGGTTTGTAGGCTAAATTCTCAAATAAAAGTAAGAACTAGCATAAGGAGTACCAATGCATAGAATCATCGTGATCGCAAGCAAACTCATGCAAAAATAATAAATTCCAGGACCCGAGAATTGAGAAACTCCCAGATTAGGATAGTTTATCTTCATCAAAATAGATATTAAGAGAAGGAAATGTTTCTTACTAGTCAGAGATTGAAAACTTTGTAGTAGAAGGGATCACTCACACTCTGATTGGAGCCTAGAAGAAGAAGCTTCAGTTCCTTGAATCAGATGATTGATCTGGACCCGGTCTGAAGGCAAGGAAAGCCTCCTCTGAGGAGGTAAAACAGCTCGAAGATCCTGCAAGCATCAGGGGTCAATCAAAATAGTAATTAAACAAAGGAATAAAAATTAGGGTTTAGAAGGAAACAAATTAGATTTAGGTGTGGGTGTCCTGGGGAAGAAGCAGTTGCTTGACTGGGGCAGTAGCTAGGGCATCTTCCTTTAGGTGTGGCTAATCTCCAAAGATATAGAAGGGTGTTAGGGTAGCAGGGATTCTACTAGGGTAGACAAGGAGAGCACTCAAAGTAAAGAACCAAAACAAAAACACCAACACAAGGCAATGACTTCCAAAATTTCAGCAAGTTGTATTCAAAATAAAAAGTTGATTACAAGAGGGGGAGGGGTGGGGTATTTATAGAGCTCCCATGCCCTCTCCTAGCTAGGGTTACACTTAGGGTAGAGATAACCACTCCATAAGGCTTTAGGAAGAGTAATCCTTATTAGGCTAGGAGCTTTGAAGTAATCCTTATTAGGTTAGGAGCTTTGACTTTTCTTCTCCTCCTTCCTTCACACTTGGACTTGGTCAACACCTTTGGATGCCTAACCTTTCTTTGAATTGCACGTTGGGCTTCAAGGGCAGTAAGTGGGCCAGCTAAAGGGGGCTTGGGTGCTTGGGCCTTGGGTTCGGTGCAGGTACTTTGGACCTCCTGGAATCTGGGGCGCCCTAAGTGGAATATTCTTGGGATAAAAGAATTTTGGTTTTGGTAGGCTTTGGGCCCTGGAGTCTGGACTTAATTTCCTTGTCTTGGGCTGTAGATGGACCATTGGATTCCTGATGTGACGTGGTCTAGAACATACTCTAGTATCTGGAGGGGAATCTGGGCATCTGGAGAACATCTGGAAGGAGTCAAGGTTTTTGGATGCATCTTGGATCCTAGGTTGTCACACAAAATCCAATAAACTAATGTAGTGGACTCTGATTCCTGGATGTGGTCTGGTGGAGCTCCAAAATAGGGTAACCTCCTCTCTTGTACAAAAATTGGGCTCATACTAGACTCATAACCGATGTATAGGACTCAATATACTGATTAGATTGAGGGTTGAGACAAATCAACTAACCTCAACTTATTACAAGATTCAATCTTAATTGATTATAAAATTTTCAAAACTTTGACACATGACTAATTAAACCATATGGGATCGAGGGATCTGTCTCTGATCCTATTGTCCCCACCATTAGACTTCTTTGTTTTAGCATTCATTGCCACAAGACTTGTACTACTAGACATAGCTAGATCGTTTTAAGTCTACCACATATATGTTTCCAAGTCTATGACCAATGAGCTTAGTGCTAGAATCAAGTGAGTTAGTTATAATGCACATTGAAGATTCAAAGACAACCTTGAAGCCTCTATCATACAATTGATTTATACTTAATAAATTGTGCTTCAATTTGTTAACTAGCAATATATTTTCAATAAATGTTGAAGGGGTAATTCTAATCTTATCGATGCCAATGATCTTCCCCTTACCATTGTCACCAAAAGTAACCATTCCTCCATCTTTCATTTCTAGGGTTATGAATTATTCTTTGTCACCCGTCATACATCTTGAACAGTCGCTATCCAGATACCATCTTTTTTTTGTATTCTAGGCTGCAAGATATTCCTGTAAGACAATCTTTTAAGTACCCAAGCTTTCTTGGATCCTTGCAGGTTAGTAGGAGTGGTTCCTTTGGGAACCCAACTCTTTTTAATTTTTTTCTATTTTTCTTTTTAATGTAGCATTCAAAAGCTTTATAACCAACCCCATTGCATGAATAACAAACAACTCGATGTATATGTTGAAGCTCTAGAAACAACAAATTTTGTCATAGAAAAACTTTGATAAATAAAATTTAGGTGCTGAAAACTTTGGTACAAAAGATTTTGAAGGTATAAATTTTGTAGCTGAAACTTCATTTATATGCAGAGGATTAAAATGAATTCTAGCCTTATTACTTGAATCTCTTTGATCTTTTAAAATTAACTCAAGCTTGTTTGAACTCATAGTTAACTTTTCAACCAATGGCTTGAGCTTTTCAACTTTCTTTTACAAACCAATGTTTTCTTCATGCAAAGCTTTATTTTTCTCAAGAAAATCATTCTTTTCAATTTGCAAAGCTTTATGTTTTTCAGAAAGCCATTCAATTCTTTTTGAAAAATTTTATTCTTTTCTAAAATTTCTTCTTTTTCTTTCATTAAAATATCATTGCTATTTTTCAAAGATTTAATTTTGAGACTGGCCTTTTTGTATTCATATAACAATTCATGAAATGTAGTATTTAATTCTTCAAAAGTGAATTCATCATGAGGTTCGGGAGACGTTACCTCATCTTCAAGACCCATTAGATATATGTTCGCTATTTTTGTGGTCTCTTTTTCTTCATTTGAAGTTGATTCCTTGCTGTCGCTCCAAGTTACAACCATTGCTTTCTTCTTCTTTTTCTTATATGCTTTCTTCAAATTTGGACAATTTGATCTAAAGTGCCTCAGTTTCTTGCATTTGTAGCAGATGGGCTGTTGATTTTTATCCTTTTCTTTTTCTTTTTTCTTATCTTTGCTGTTCTCTCCTTTTCTATGAAACTTCCTCCAGTATCTTCCCTTTCTCTTGCCCATAAACTTTTTGAATCTCCTCACTACTAGTGCGATATCATCATCTTCTAGTTCATTTTCAGAGGAGGAGCTTTCTTCATCAATTTCTTCTTCTTGTTTCTTCAATTCTACAGGAGCTTTGAAGGCAATTGACTTTTTTTTCTTGATAACATCTTCATTTTTATGCTACATAGTGGGCTCATGTGTAATCAGGGAACCTAGTAGTTCATCCAGTGGTAATGTGTTAAGGTCCTTGGCCTCTTGAATTGCAGTTACTTTCGGGTCCCATTTATCTAGAAGTGATCTCAAAACTTTTTGCATGAGATCTACATTGGAATATATCCTGCCAAGACTCTTTAAACCATTAATAATATCTATAAAATTTGAGAACATGGAAGATATAGTCTCATTCGGTTCCATCTTAAATAGTTCATAGCTATGCACAAAAAGATTAATCATAGATGTTTTTACTTGAGAAGTTCCTTCATGGGTTACCTCAAGTTTATCCCAAATTTTCTTAGCTGAATTGCAAGTAGAAATTTGATTAAACTCGTTTGCATCCAAAGCATAATATAATAGATTCATGGCTTTGGCATTCAACTCATCCATTTTCATGTCATGTTCATCCCATTCCTCTTCAGGTTTTGGGACATCCATGCCATCAATCTTTTTCGTGGATGTGTGAGGTCATGTTAGAATCATTTTTCATAATTGAAAGTCTACTACTTGAATGTAGATTTTCATTCAGGCTTTCCAGTAGGTGTAATTATTGCCTATGAATAGTGGAGGTCTATTTGTGAATTGGCCTTCAGCCAAAGAGGTACTCATGGGATTTACCATTAATCTTTACTCTAAGTACATTCATAGATACTACTCTGATACCAGTTGTTGAATAGGTGGCTCACCCAAGAGGAGGGGTGAATTGGGTATTTAATTTTTTTTTCAAATATGTGCTCATTTTAAACTAACTTAGTGTGGTGAGTGCTGTGAGTTAGAAATACGGAAGCAAATCAGAAGCACAAGAAACATAATCACAAACACAATAGATTTATAGTGGTTCAGGGCAACCTCGCTCCTACGTCCACTACCCAAGAAACCACTTAGGATTTTCACTATATTCACCCTCAGAATATAGCTGGATTATTTTCACGGGCTCATAATCCAAAACCCAAACTTGGTTTTATCCAGGCTCACCAAAAATCCAAACTTGGTTTTATCTCGGGCTCACTAAAAATCCAATACAATGTTAGTTTTATCAGGTTCACTAACAACCCACACTTGTTTTTAAAAGGCTCACCAATAACCTATACAAATCCTAAGATACAGGCCCTGCTGTACTTGGAACAACTCAAATAAAGAGTATTAAAACAAAGCAACTTATGACAAACCGATAATTATCAGATGGTTGCAGTTGTAGCTTTTTGAGAAGCCCTCTTGATTGCTCTTTAAATGCTCTTCAAGGCTTCTAGCTTCTTCAATAAATGCCTCAAGAAGTCAAATAGGAGTTAGCTGTGGTCTTGAGTGCTCTCTTGAATGCTCTCTTGAGTATTGTTTCAAAAACTCATTAATTTTTTATTCACTACTCATTCTCTATATCAAAAGTGATTCAAATCCCTTATGAATAGTTCCCTTAATTGATTTCTGGTGGATATAACCATTGTAGACCTTGGGATTCGAAATATGACCATTGGAGACCATTTTGGATTCAAAAAGAGAGTTCTGGAACTAGTCGTTACAAACCTGGAACTGGACTTTGAGTCAGCTCGGATGCTTTGAGTTGGCTCGGATGCTTCGAGTTGGCTCAGATTCTCAGACAGGTCAAAACATTACTCTACTCGAGTTGGCTCTTCTTTTTTAAGTTTGCTCGCCTAACTGGTTCTTCAAAACATTAAACATGTAAACTTTGGAAGAGTTGGCTCACCTGTACTTGAGTTGGCTTGGCTGTCTATCTAAGGAATCATCACTCTAGTCGAGTTGGCTCGACTTCTCTCGAGTTGGCTCAAGTTCTCAAAACTTCAGAAGTTGAACTCTGCCCGAGTCGGCTCTTCACTCTTGAGTCAGCTTAAATGTCTACGTTCCAGAAAACTAAGTGCTATACCAGACTTCAACTTGGCTCTCCTGCTTTGAGTCGGCTCTTGTGACTTAGATCCAAAAGCTTTTCAAACTTTCTTAGATTCCTTCCAGAGACATCCAATCAAGTCCAAAAGCTCTCCAACTTCATCAAAGCTAATTCTAAGGGATTTAAACTAGAAAAATACATAGAGATAGCCCATTTTCATAAATACATAATTGATTTTTCTTTGGGCTCTTCATTACAAAATACATTTTAACAAAATAAGCTTGTCATACACCTAGGTTGTAGGAAGAGTGGATTTTCATTAAAGACATCCTACAAAAACTTAGAAAATACTTGAAAATAGTTAATAATCAAATGCATGCTCCAATATTTTGTTATCATCAAAATTATTCCAGGGGTCAACATATGAGTATTAAATACAAGGGTGATTGGCTTTAGTATAACTGAAAGATTGAAAGAATTATATCCTGCAAGTCAATCACAGTTATTGTATCAATGATATTTTATATTCTCTCAACTCAAGATTGATATTAATAAAGGCAATTTATGATTCATTATTTGCTATGTCTTATATTTTAATTATAACATTATGACGAACCCCATAGGTTAGGACAATGAAATTAGGATTATGATGGAGATTATAATGGTGAGACCTAAGTTCCTATAAGTCATAATCTAAAATATTCCTAGTCATTGGATCATCGATTCGGGGATCGAAGAATCTGGAAAGACTAGCACATCCTATGTATGCTCAATGAAGACGGTGGTTGGCCTTACAACCACTTGTGTAGAGACACTAATATAAGGATATGCGTGCTCATTTGGTTTTGAGTTCACTGAATTGATCTGACAAGAGAACATCAAATGAAAGTCTTACTTACTTGTCAAAAGAATGTTCTCTTAGTGGGAGTTGTGCATGTGGTCCTTAGACCTGAGACTACCAAGGTACTTTCTGTACACGAACCCATGGGTTTTGGTGCATACTCATTCATGACAATTTAGTCATATAGCGGGTGCTTCTGGATATGATGGATTGTGTATGAAGGTAATGAGTAGGTCAACAAAGAATCAATCACTCATAGTAAGAGGAGAAGTTATCCCGTGTGATCTCTTTGAATGATAACTAAGGAAGTCATTGATCAAAGCATGATGAGATTAGATAGGATTTCTAATCTTTCATCAATAAAGTCTTTATTATCAAATTGAGATTCAAAAGGATTAAGTGCTAGGATTTGACATTTATCCATGCCCATCACTTAATCAGGATAAAGGAAGATCGAAGGATTGAATTGCATGGTAACTTTCCATTGAAGGGTATTTTTATAATTTCAATCAAATTTATCATCTTCTGGATAGGCATGACACGTTGCTAAATATCAATCATTTCTTTTAGGTTTTCATGGATCAATTCGATTGGATTCATGAGTCAATTCGGAAGTTGGTTTGAATTGGTAATTTAGGTTAGCTCAATTTGACCTAATTAGGTCAATCGGGTTCAATTGGATCGAATCGACTTGGACCTAGACCTACTACTAGCTAGATGTGGAGCCCAAAGTATTACACACATTAGGAAATTGGCCATGGAAGTCAATTATATATTTATTAGGGTCATGGGTTTTTAATTGGCTAGCTAATTGACATACTAGCATATGTTGGCTAGCCCAACTCCTAACCCAATTGGATTGGGTCAGCTTGTTTACTAATTAGGCTAACCAATTTAAGTAATATTTAAATTGGATTGAGTCCTAAATGGGGTTGCCTAATTCATTATTTATCTGGATTTATTTGGTATTTATCTTGGTCATTTTGAAGAGTCCTACAAGGCATGGACTCTTGGCGCCAATTCTTGGTGTGCGCCAAAATGCATGTGCACAGAAGGACCAAGAGTCCTTTTGCCTGTCAGTCACCAAGGATAGATAAAGTCCAACAGACTTTATCCTCATCTCCACATCACATTTGGAAGAGTCTTGACTGCTTAAAAGGGTGGAATTCGGTGTGAAAGGGATTGGCGCCAGAATGAAGAGTTGCATCTCTTCATTTTGGCGCTAATTTGAGACCAAGCATCCTTCTGTTTGAAGGCTCTTGTGTTTCTACGATGCCTCACATCTGAAATCACACTTCTTGGGCTTCCTGGTCAAAGCCAAGTGGCAGAAGGAGAAAAATTACTGGAAATCGAAGGGACAAAGACTTGTCTCTTGGTGCATGAAAGGTCTTATCCAGATATGTTTTTCTATCCTTATAAGACTCCTTCTACTCGAAGGGTCTTATCAAATGGTAGGTGGATAAACATATCAGGCACCCCATCCCACTCTATATAATGGCATCGGTAATCTAATGCCAAAGCAGATTAGACTCCCATCAGAATACTACAACTATTTTCTCTCCCTCTCTCTTAAGACAAGTTTGTCTCTTTAAGACAACTTGTTCTTTCTACACAAGGCTAGTCTAATTAAGACAAGAGCCTAAGGAGATAAATAGAAGAAGTATTAGGGAACTGAGAGTGGAATCTGAGTGCTTTCTAAGAGCCCTACAGGAGGGTAGGGTATCTAGCAAAGGAGGAAAGTCCGAAAGGCTGCTAGAAGAGTCCCAAGCAAACAAGCAACTTGCATAGGAGTGCTTCCGTGGTCCAATTCCTGTATGGATTATCTTTGGAGGGCATTCACTTATGTGCCTAGTGGAAATAAAGGAATATAGCATTCCAAGTATTCTTCTATTATCATAAAGATTAGATTTATTAATTGTTATGCTCAAGAAGTCCTAGGGTTTAGGGTTTTGGCCGATCAGGGTTTTGAATATGAAATTTTTTAAAACCTAGGCTTCCTAATGCGGAGATGGTGGACACGAAGAAACCTGGGGTTATTCGGAAATGGGAAAAAAAATCTAAAGCAAACCAAGGATCGTGGGAGGCTAAGAAGCCTCCCTGGACTAGGATAGGATGACCCCGAAAGTCCTAAAACAGCCAGACTCTTTTGATTTTCAGTTTTCTTGGCGGAGGTGGCGAAGGAAGGACGGGGATGGGAGATAGGGGACTGGAACTCATGGACCTTGGGGCTTATCCTAACGAAGAGACCTCTCACCTCTAAGGCATTACGCCCTCCTCGATACTTGGAGGTGCTAGGAGGAATCTCAAGGTCACGAGGGGAACAGGGAGAGACATGAGGATGGGAGAAAAGAATGGGATACCTGGGGCCTCACACCCGTCGACATCCCGAAGGACGAATTCAAGTTGGGGCCTCACACCCCTCGATGTCCCGAAGGACGAAGGCAAACGGGCCTCAGCCCAAAACCACACACAAGTGGAAAAAACACTCTAAAAATTCATTTTCATCAACTACTTTATTACAAGAGGAATATGGGTATTTATAGATGCCCAAATCCCTTTTGAAATTCAAAAATAAAATCCCCTGAAATCCTCCCTTGATTTTGAATTCAAATTCAAAATCAAAATCCCAAATTTCCCAAATTACATTCATTAAAAAAATTACCAAATAAATCCCGTTTATTCAAATTTTGAAATCCCTCCCCGCTCTGAAAGTCGTGCCGCTCCAAAAATCGTACACCTCCTTCCAGCTACTTTGAGAAGCGTGCAGAGGCTTCTTGGGATGCTTTGAGAGGCGTGCAGGTCCTTCTCGGCTGAGCAACAGGGAGGGAAAAACCTGAACTCCGGTCGGCCTGGGGGGGGCCGGCGGGCGGCAGCACGGCCGGCGGGCGGTGGCGACGGGGCGGCGGCTAGATGCGGACGGCGGCTGCTGGCGGCGGTGCAGGGTGGGACGGCCGCACGGCATGCACGAGCATGCCGTTCGGTCTTCCCACGAGCGTGGGGCCCAGGGATGCCGGCGATGCGACGGGGCGGCGGATCGGCGGTGCGCCGGCGGGCGGGCGGCGGTGGTAGGGCGGCACGGTGGCGGTGCCACGCGGGCGCACGGGGCGGACGGATGCCTCCCGCGTCCGTTTGTCTTCCCACGGGCGTGGGCTGCGGCGGACCCCACCGGCGGCCGGGCGGGGGCCGGCGGGCGGCGGGGATGGCGGCGAGTAGCAGGCCAGCGGTGGCTCAGGGCGGCACGACCGCAAGTGGGCGGACGGACGCCTCTAGCGTCCGTTCGTCTTCCCATGAGCGTGGGCGGCGGTGGCAGTTTCTCCGGTGAGGGCGGGGGCCGGCGAGTGTCGGCGGTGGACCGGCGGGGGCGGCTGGGGGTCGGACAGCTCGGATGGGGTGGAAAGGGGGTGGCGGCTAGGTTTTAGAGAAGAATACGAACGGGTAGGAGAAGGTTGATGATGGAATAAGCTGGGAATAAAATAGGGATAAACCTGGAATAAAATGGGAATAAAAAGGATAGTTGGAATAGCAGGGATAAGAAAAATAAAAAAACTATAAAAAACTAAAAGAAAAATCCAGATGGGTTTCGGGTCCCCCATCATTCTCCTGCAGCATGAAGAACTCGACTCCATCGAGTTTGTCGATGAAGCAAATCCTAGTCCACTGCTGGCTCTTATACCAATTTGATGCGGAGATGGCGGACACGAAGAAACCTGGGGTTATTCGGAAATGGGAAAAAAAATCTAAAACAAACCAAGGATCGTGGGAGGGCTAAGAAGCCTCCTAGGACTAGGATAGGACGACCCCGAAAGTCCTAAAACAGCCAGACTCTTTTGATTTTTAGTTTTCTTGGCGGAGGTGGTGAAGGAAGGACAGGGATGGAAGACAGGGGACTGGAACTCATGGACCTTGGGGCTCATCCTAATGAAGAGACCTCTCACCTCTAAGGCATTACGCCCTCCTTGATACTTGGAGGCGCTAGGATGAATCTCAAGGTCACGAGGGGAACAGGGAGAGACATGAGGATGGGAGAAAAGAATGGGATACCTGGGGCCTCACACCCCTCGACGTCCCGAAGGACGAAGGCAAGTTGGGGCCTCACACCCCTCGACATCCTGAAGGACAAAGGCAAACGGGCCTCAGCCCAAAACCACACACAAGTGGACAAGAGGAGTATGGGTATTTATAGATGGGAAATCCTCCCTTGATTTTGAATTCAAATTCAAAATCAAAATCCCAAATTTCCCAAATTACATTCATTAAAAAAATTACCAAATAAATCCCGTTTATTCGAATTTTGAAATCCCTCCCTGCTTTGAAAGTCGTGCCGCTCCAAAAATCATACACCTCCTTCTAGCTACTTTGAGAAGCGTGCAGAGGCTTCTTGGGATGCTTTGAGAGGTGTGCAGGTCCTTCTTCTCGGCCGAGCAACATGGAGGGAAAAACCTGAACTCCGGTCGGCCGGGGGGGGCCGGCGGGCGGCAGCATGGCCGGCGGGCGGTGGCGACGGCCAGGTGTGAACGGTGGCTACGGGCGGCGGCGCAGGAGTGGGACGGCCGCACGGCACGCACGAGCGTGCCGTTCGGTCTTCCCACGGGCGTGGGGCCCAGGGATGCCGGCGAGGCAACGGGGCGGTGGATCGACGGTGTGCCGGTGGGCGGGCGGCGGTGGCAGGGCGGCACGACGGTGGCGTCACGCTGGCGCACGAGGCGGACGGACGCCTCCCGCGTCCGTTCTTCTTCCCACGGGCGTGGGCTGCGGCGGACCCCACCGGCGGCCGGGCGGTGGCCGGCGGGCGGCGGGGATGGCGGCGGGCAGCAGGCCGGCGGCGGTGCAGGGTGGCACGGCCGCAGGTGGGCGGATGGACTCCTCCGGCATCCATTTGTCTTCCCACGGGCGTGGGCAGCGGTGGCAGTTTCTCCAGTGAGGGCGGGGGCTGGCGAGTGTCGGCGGCGGACCGGTGGGGGCGGCTGGGGGTCGGACAGCCCGGATGGGGGGAAAGGGTGTGGCGGCTAGGTTTTAGAAAAGAATACGAACGGGTGGGAGAATGTTGCTGTTGGAATAAGCAAGGAATAAAATGGGGATAAACCTGGAATAAAACGTGAATAAAAAGGATAGTTGGAATAGCAGGGATAAGAAAAATAAGAAATACTAGAAAAAATTAAAAGAAAAATCCAGATGGGTTTTGGGTCACCCATCACTTCCACTATGCCCGACCCTTGCTAACCTAACATGCTCACCATACAGCTCTTGCAAGTGAGTAATTATAGTGGTGTGGACACCAGAAGCAGAAGCAGAATAAAACCTCACTCAAATAAGGTTAACCTGATTCCACTTTGGATCAAAAATCACTAGGTTAAATTTTTCTTGTAAAGGACAATTTACTTTCAAGAGTCCTGTAATTACTTAGTTTCAATTTCATGAATCCTGTAATTATGTCCAATCGAGTCCTGTAATTATGTCCTGTCTCAATCTGGGTTCAAATAAGAACTCAATTAGAGTTCCATTGGTTTATTTAAATCAAGTCCAAGCTACTTCAAGTTGAGGTTCACCAAACCACTTGGAGCTTCCAAATCAAGACCTTGGTCCACCAAGCTGGAATTCCACATCACCATGCCAACAAAGCAGCCACCAGGGATGCCACATCATCAGCCACGTCACCTTCAAATGGGCACCTAAAGGGGAGATCGACCAAGCATTTTAAATTCAAAGAAATCGGCCAATCTCCATGAATTTCTCCTTATCCCATGTAACAAGGCCCCATATCCTCCAACCTCCCTTGTAATCCTCCATAATTTGGGGAGAATCTCCATGAATTTCTCCTTATCCCATGTAACAAGGCCCCATATCCTCCAACCTCCCTTGTAATCCTCCACAATTTGGGGAGTTTTCAAATTTCAAAAGTTTTGTAAGGCTATTAAAAAAGCCTTGGACACCCCATTGTAAAATGGATTTTGATTTTTGGAGATTAATGAAAGTTGAAGTTGAATTGAAGTTTTATGTTTTGAGTGATTGTCTCTAAGCCCCTCTTCCATACCAAACTATTCTCTCTTCCAAGTATCCAACGCCCAAGTCAAGAAGAAGGCCTTGGAGTCGGCCAGGCCATCTCAAATCTCTTTCTTTGCTCACAAATTTTCCATCCCTTCCATATGCATGCCTTTCTTCTTCCTTAACTCTTATTCTTTATGTGCAGGATCCTTCGAGGTTTTCGAGTTGCAAGCAGGGTCTTCCTTGATAAGGAACCAACAAGCTGAAGCACAAGTCCGGGGTTCTGATCTCTGTTATCCAAGGTTCTTCAATTCTGAGCATTGGTAGTTTCAAGGTATGAATCAAAAGAAGGTTGGAAAGCTCATCACGGTAAGTCCACAATCATTAGCCCCTATTATCTAGATCTTCTTCCTTCTTAATTTAGGATTGTGTCTAATCAAGTAAAAGTCCCTTTTCATGTAATCCTTAAGACTTATTATGATGAGTACAATGCTAATGTAATTAGGTTTCATTGCTCTACATACACTAATCAAATCATTAATCATATGCTTGCCGCATCATATAGCCTTGGCAATTAGCATATCCTCATGCTAGCTCTATAACTTACTTGACATCGAAGCCAGCATATAATACTTTACCTTATTATCATCTTCCATCCATTTTTCATGTGTTGCTGTTTAGCGAGCACTAGGATAGTTAGGTAAGATGGGAGGGTCCTGGTTTAGCACATAGCCCAACTTCTTAGAACTCAAGACTATTTTGAGGTTCCTAAACCAATCTTTATAGTTAAGGCAAACAAGTTGGTTGGATTCAAAGATATGAGCTAGTGGGTTAGAAGTTGATATGGTTTAGCTACGAGAGTAGAAGGTCAAGTTAGACTTTTGTACTCAATTATAAAAGTTATCCTAGGAACTTTAAGTAATAATTTTAACTCCTATTTTCATGATTCTCTCACGCTCTCCAGTGGAGATGCGAAAACCCTACTCAACCATGGTTCCTAGTGGGTGCTGCGGTCCCACCGATATATTGTACCTTCCATGCCTGATTATTGGTAACTCACTATATCGAATAGTGGATAATTCTTATCCAATGTATCTTATGCATATTGCAGCCACTCGGTCTCTAAGTCATGAAGCATGACTATGCCCGATTATTGGCTTAATCCTTGTTAAGTCCAACCCACTATTAATGCCTAGGCAAAGCTATCATTGAGTTCCTCACCATACCCGATTATTAGGCCCAACCCCATCTATACCTTGCAACATCTCATGTTTATAGGGTGGTTGTATCTTCCTGGTGCAACCGAACTATTGTAACTAGCCGAGAATAGTCAATACCAGTAGATGCCCATACACCTACAATGGTAGAAGACCTAAGACTTAATATTTATGGAGAGGTTTGAGTTCAAGTTTCATCTAAATTAGCTAGCCTAATCTTATGTCTAACTAACCATGTTTAGATCAGTACAATCTCATATCTGACAAACCTAGCTGGCATGGGTCAACTCAAATAAAAAGCAACCTAATAAAAAACTTAATCGATAAAGTTGGCCAGGTAAGTTAGATCAATGGGCGGGTTCTACCATTTAACCTCCTTCATTAGATACCAACCAAGTTAGCTAGGTAACAGTTAGCCCTAATTAACAACCATGAACAAGACTTGTCTTAAATACTAATTGATCAATAAGCATGAATAGGTCAGCCTAGTGACTCGGGCTTGGACCATTAAGCCAAATTAGATCTTAAATTGATCAACTTATATCAAGTATGAATCAATGTAACCAAACTATATATAAGATCAATTTTAAACCCCTTTGATCTAATCCTAATCAACATTGATTAGATTTTATCAACTGCTTAAAGCTGAAATAGTGTTCTATCCTGATCTAATCAAAATCCCAATGTGTAGTCTAATCATTAAACCTGATTTTAGTACCCACATCCACATCCATGAAATAAAAAATAAAACTTAAAACTGATTTTAGATTATATTAATCTCATGGAATTAATGGTTTATGATCATGAATTAATTTTTCAGATCTAAACCCTAGTTTATGTATATTATACAACTTGTTTTAGATCAAACTGATTAAGTTACATCTTATGTACTTAATTTTAGACCTAAAACATGAACCAAATTTTTTACCATGTTCTTTTTCATGGGTCAAATTACAAGCAACAACCCTACATGTCATAAAAGATTCTTTGAATAGAAAGAGAGGGCCTTTAAACCCTACTTAGCTCCTATGATCGGATGGCCATGGTGATGCACCCAATCTGAGCACTTGGTTAAGAAATTATAATAAATTAATCATTTTATTTTTAGATTTTAAATAAAATTATGATATATCATATATATCAAAAAATTTAGATCTTAACACTATGGATTTTATGTTTCAAAAATAATTTCAAAAATAACTAATCTTGTGATACGATAACCTTTTTACTCATTACAAAATTAATTAAATCTAATTAAAAAATTTAGATCTAAAAAAATCTAGATCTAAAACTAAACATGCAAGTTTGTAAACCATGGCTCTGATACCACTATTGGATTTATTAGATGAAAGCATGTTGAAACTAGTTCAAAAAAAAACTAGTCCTGGAAGCATACTATGAAAAACCTTTTTCATAAAAGCATGCATATTTAAAATTGATTAAATATTCATCTAAATTATAAACTAACATGGTTAGAATCATAGAAAAACTAGATCTAAATTTATAAAAATTAAATAAGAAGAAAAACACTTATCTGAAGTGAAAATCCTTCTTCATCTTCTATTCAAATCCGAATCTAGCTAAATTTGGGATTTCTATTAGAGTCATGAAAATATACAACCTCTACTAGTATCCACTTGGGACAAGATCCTGAACGAGTCCCTGAGGCCCCTAAAGTCCTAGCTCCTTCACAGGCCCCTCTTCTGGCTTGAATCTATAGCCCCCTTCTAGAATTAGAACTAGAAGGCTAAAATCGAACACTTCACATTATAGAAAGGATTTCTTTTAGAACACTTAGAAAAAAAATCTAAATTTTTTTCTTAATCCTTTCTTGATTTTCCCTTTATTTCTCTAATTTGCAGGGTTTTTTGGCATGGAACAAAGGGCGAAGAGAGATGTAAATCAGAACTTATAGTAGAAGGGAGAAGGGATCTAAGATTGTCGCACACCCACTTTCTTCTCCTTTTTAATGTGGTATTTTTTCACACACAAATCTAAAAAATAGATAAATTTTATCCTAATTCAAATGCCAAAAAATCAGGATGAGTTCTAATCAAAATAGGAGTCCTAATGGAAGAAGAAACCTCATTAGCAGCTCCTCTTATCTAAAATGCATGCCAAGAAAAGATCATCATGAATAACCATCACATAATCCTCTTTTAGTTTAAGAAGATAAGTGAAAAAAAAGTGTCCTAAAAGCCAATCTTTGCAAGGATATTTTTGTAATCTTCTAAATCTTGTATGACATTATTGTATTAATAAAAGGTATTTTTGTTTCATCATACTGCTATGTCTTATTTAAAGATTATGATGAACCCCGTAGGTTAGGACAAAGGAATTAGGATTATGATGGAAATCATAATGGTGAGACCTAAGTTCCTATAAACCCTAATCTAAAATGTTCCTAGTCGTTGGATCATTGATTCAGGGATTGATACTTTCGGAAAGACTAGCTTATCCTATGTATGCTCGATGGAGAGTGTGGTTGGTCTCATAGCCACTTGTGTAGAGACACTAATACAAGGATAAGGGTGTTCATTAGGGTATGAGTTCACTGAATTGATCCGCATGGAGAATATCTTATGGAAGTCTTACTACTTGTCAAGAGATAGTTCTCATAGTGGGAGTTGTGCAAGTGATCTTTAGACTTGAGATCACCATGGTTCCTTATGCACACTAAGCCATATTTTGGTTCATACTCATTCATGGCATTGAGTCATGTACGGGGTGTTCTCAGATATGGTGGAAGGTGTATGAAGGATGTGAGTGGATCACAAGGAATCGATCATTCCTAGTAAGAGAAAATGTTATCCCAAGTAATTTATTCATTGATGACTCAAGGAGTCTTTGATCAAAGCAGGATGAGATTAGAAGTGTTTTCTAATTAGTCATCAGTAGAGTCTTCATTATTGGGACAAAGAAAGATCGAAAGATTGAATTGCACGGTAACTTTCCATTGAAGGATATTTTGATATTTTTTATCAAATTTCTCATCTTCTGGGTAGGCATGACACATTGCTAGATGTCAATCATATCTTGTAGGCTTTCATGAATCAATTTGATTGGATTCATGAGTCAATTTGGAAGCTAGTTTGAATTGGCAACTTAGGTAAGCTAAATTTGACCTAATTTGGTCAAATTGGGTTCGATTGGATTGAATTATCTTAGATCTAGACCTACTTCTAGCTAGATGCAGAACCTAAAGGATCACACACATTAGGGAATTTGCCTAGAAAGTCAATCGGTATTTTATTAGGGTCATGGGATCCTAATTGGTTAGCTAGATTACATACTAGCATGTGTAGGCTAACCTAACTCCTGACCCAAATGAATTGGATCTATAAGGTTGCTCAATGGGATAACCAATTTGAGGGAATCCTAGATTGGGTTGAGTCCAAAGTGGAGCAGCAATTATCTAGTTTTATCTAGATTTATTAAGGCTTTATGTTATTTATTTGAAGAGTCCTAAGTTAAAGGGACTCTTGGCGCCAATTGGTTAGTGCGTGAGATATGTTGGCGCGCAGAAGGACCTAGAGTCTTTCTGCTTATGAGAATTGGTTTCCACATGGAACAAGACATCTCTAGCCTTATCCCATGTCTAATTGTATTGGATTATTACTGGTGGAATGAAGCATTGGGTGGTGAGGAAAATTGGCGCGCACAAGTGAAGGGTTGCGTCCCTTCATGGTTGCCATAATAATTTAAAACCAAGAGTCCTTCTTCATGAAGGGACTTATCTCATGGATAAGCCACTTGGTTCCCACACCATCTAAGATCCCTATCAGTCGGTTACATGCCACATGGCATGAGGATAGAAAACCAAGATTATCTAGAAGACATGAATAAGGCCTTTGGTGCATGAAGAGTCTTGACTTTTCAAGATAAGACTCCTTCTTAATGATCTTATATGATCTGTTATTTGATAGATCAAAGGTTGATGAAGAGATATATTTGGTGCCTCCCCATTTCTTTTTTATAGCCATCGATGTTTATGCCAAAGTATCACATTGTTATCCTTTCTTTCTTACACTCTTACACTCTACCACTTTATCCTCCTTGTCTCTTCCTTCCCTTATCAGGACATAGGTCTTTCTTTAAGACAAGTCAGCCATTTTAAGACAAGGGCTTAGGAAGAAAATTAAAAAGTGATAAAGAGAGTAAAGAAAGGTTTAGAGAGGGCTCAGAGTGTTCTACTAGAGAGCAAGGGTCTGAGCAAGGAAGGAGAAGCTACCAAAAGAAGAAAGGCCACTAGAAGAGTCCCAATGGATTAAGCAACCTACTGAGTGGTTCCTAGGTTCATCTCCTGTGTGGATCACCTCTGGTGGTGCAGACACCAGGATAAAAAAAGATCAACAGGTCAAACTCAAATCCCCGTGGATCATCTATGAATAAAGCCCTGAACCCAAACCCCTTTTACATATAAATATTGTATTTTAAATTCTGTTATTTAGTTTAGTTGGGTTTAACTCTAAACCCCAATTGAGTCAAACCGTATTTATCAGTTGTGTCAAACCTTATTTATCCAATTGAGTTGTAAATGGTCCAGTGTTAGTTACCCCTTTTTACCAACTGTAATTAGGATTTTTTATTTTAGCCTTTTGGGCCAAACCCCTTTTACCAAGTTGAACCATTTATTTACATATCTGAGCCTTTTGATCAAATTGAGTTTCAATTGATCAAGTTGGGCTTTAGTTATTTGGTTGGTTTAATTAGTTTTGAGTCTTGTTATTATTAGTTGAGTTTTGTAATACAAAGGGGACCCAAGTCCAGACCCATGTGACTCCATGTGCTAGCTTAAGACAAGCCATGTGACTCCATGTGCTAGCCCAAGTCATTTGTCTTATGCAACCACTTTTTCACGTCACCTTTTCTCAAGAATTTGGACAACATCACATGACTTTTGGACATCACTCGACACTTCATCGGGACAACACCACTTGCCATCTCATCAGTACAACACAACACTTACCATGTCACTCCCATGGTCTGCCTCTTTATTCATGAATTGTCGTCACTTATTTTTAAGATGAATAAATAAGGAGTCTTCAAGTTAGCGCCATCCCTCAAATAATTCATGCCAAAATTCAAAGGAGTCGGCCAAGCTTCTCTTCCTCTCTTTGATGCCAACTTCCAAGGAGTTTCAAGCTTAGTTGATCGCCCAAGATGAAGGAGATTCAATGGTTCTCTACTTTAAGTGTTTTGATCAAACAGGTTCCAAGTTGCTCAAGATTAGAGAACTCAAAAATCCTATAAGAACTTTTGAGTTTTATTTTATCCAGACTGAAGAGTCCACTATTCTGCAAGAGCCCACATCATCCAGACTCTAGAGTCCAACAATCAAAGTGAATCTATAAAGAAATCTTGGCCCTTCATCATGACACCTCACCTATCCTCATCATTGCCGCCCAACTTGGATGGAAATCCCATGATGTCGCCCACCTTGGAGAGAGCCCCAGTTTAGCCCAAGAGCAGGAGTCCAAGATGCCTAGAGCAAGGTTTCCAGGGGTTGTTGCTTAAGGGACACCAGTGCTAGTCTTTATATCCATTACACTACTAGTTGATAGTCTATAAATACCCCATCAATCCCCCTATATTATTAATGAATTATTGATGAAATAAAGTGGCATTCTGTCCAATTCTTTTCCTTTGCTATGTACATTGCGGGGTGTGAGGCCCTTTTCCTTTATTCTTTGGAATATCACGGGGTGTGAGGCCCTAGTTATCCTTCCTTCCATCCAGAAAATCCTAAAACCGCTACCTTCCATCCCTTCCCTTCTACTTTTCCATCTTCTTCCTTTCTTTACTACTTTCTAACTGAGAGATTTTTCTTTGTTGAGTGATTGCAGGTGATCATGGATTAAAGTCAGGATATTCTTGCCTTGGAACTAACATCGGAAAGATCAGAGCCCAAAGATTGAGATCTTGATGCCCTGCCGCAAGATCCTAAGAGTCCCAACATATCTACATCAAGAGAGTTAATCTTCATTGGTAAACTTTAAAACCCCTTCCCTACTCTTTGAATTCTAATCCCTTGATAAGTAGACCATAGTTTACAGTGATTTCTCAGCCACCAATTCCTGATTTTCTAGTTACTTTGTTAGATCTACTCGTGCGGGCATAAACTAGTTGACTAGTTTACCTTAATTGCTTACTTTGAGTCTTTAAAACTGAAAAATCATAAAAAAACTTAATATCTATTTTTCTATATTAATTAGGTTAATAATCAGTAAATTAAGTTTTTATGATTGTCTCGCATTAGTTTGGTACCAGAGCGAAGGTTAAACTAGGGTTTAACTACTAGTTCTGAAATTTCTGCATACTTAGAACTAGGCTGAAATTAAAACTGCATAAAACCTATCTAAAAAATTCAAAAAAATTAGTAATTAATCTTCTGATAATCCTCTATTAATCCTATATTTACTCTCAGAAAAAATCAGAAAAAAAATATATTTATTTTTTCTGGTGGAAGGAAATCATGCCTCCTAAGTGGATATACGCAAGTATACTGTCATGACCCATGGGAGTAATGAGCTACTGCCGGACGTAATATTCTTAGATCAGATTAGATCTGAATTTTAATTTTGAGATATAAAAAAATTAATTTTTATTTTTTTGCTATTTTAATTATTTTATTGCTTTATTGCATATTAGGGTTTCATCTTGTGTGTGCATCATCAAGTAACTGAATCTTAAGGGTACTTGAGCATCTCAGATCAAGGCAGGATCTCATCACCTATCCTGGGCCCACAACAACCTTTTTTTGCATTCGAGCCTAGCCTAATTAAAATCAATTAGACTTAATTTGCTCTAGTGAGCTAGGGGACACCAACAGGTCGGGTCCAAGTTTTGTGTGAAAGCTAGTGCACCCAATCCTTTGATTATCACTTGAATCTAGTGTCTAAGGCTAGAGATCCAGAGGCAAATGCCCTAAGTAGTTTCATGATTTTTAATTAGGACCCTACGAGAGTAGGGGGAGCCTCCCATGACCCCACCTCTTACCTGGCCAGTGGATAGGGTAATTACTGAATTGGTTGTAATTTGAGCTGATCCATTCTACTTGAGCTCTAGGTCTAGGAAACCCTAGCCCCAGTCTTGTCTGTGTGATTGCATTGCATGACCACTATATCAGGAACACCCTATCAGCCTACTCAAATCCAACCCAATTCATCCATGGACCCTAATATAGAAGCTTGGTTCACTGAGCAATTTAGGCGACTTACTACTAGGTTAGACCAGATGGATGATAGAATAGGTAACATTGAGGAATCCTATGCGACTCGTTTATACCCTGAAACACATAGACCCACTCTCCTAGGTCAAAGCTTTGAGACACCTAGACCCATTCCCCCAATTCCAAGAGCCCAACTCACTACCCCAGATCCAAGAGGTAGAGGCCAACATAGGGAAATTACTCCTGACCCAATCCCTAGGTGCCATACCCCTGATGTGAATGACTAGGAAGAAAGGATTCTTAGGAGCATTCGATTAGATGCACCCATATTTGAGGGTAGTTTAGATCCTAATGTCTATATTGATTGAGAGAGAAAGAACCAGGATTGAACCTAATTAATGTTGAAGAATTAGAACACGAGATCACTGGAGGATCAATAGTGTGGATCCTGACCACTAAGAAAATAGATTGAACAGACCCAGAGTTAGTTGACCATGACCGTACCCTGACTGGATTGTACTACTAGGACCCTTAGAAAAAGAGACCCTTGAGGAGTCTAACCCTATTGTTAATACCTTACCTAAGGAAACACTAGAAGAGACTCAAATCATAGAGCCTAGTCTTGAAATCCAAGAGCAAGAGGATATTGGTGAGGACTTGGCTTATTTAGTCTAGTACCCTCAAGAAGACTTCACCCTTGTAGTTTCCATTGGAGATTTCTTCCCTGAGATTAGTGACCCATTCTTATATAGGGTAGACTTTGTAGCTATACCTCAAATCCTTAAGGTCAATCCTATTAGTCTAGGACTATTTTCTGAAACCCCTTCTTATTTCCAGTCTAACCCTGGATCCACTTCTTACTTTCTACCTTTTGGTGCGGATACCAGGTTCAAAAAAGATCGACAGGTCGAACCCACATCTCTGTGGACCACCTGTGAATAAAGCCCTGAACCCAAACCCTTTTTTTCCTGCAAATATTTTATCTTGAATTATGTTATTTAGGCTTAGTTGGGTTTAGCCCTTTTTTACCAGCTGTAATTAGGGTTTTAGTTATTTAGCCTTTTGTGCCAAGCCCATTTTACCAAGTGAACCATTTGTTTACATGTCTATGCCTTTTAATCAAATTGGGTTCCAATTGATCAAGTTGGGCTTTAATTAATTAGTTGGTTGAGTCTTGTAATTATTAGTTGAGTCCTGTAATACAAGGGAGACCCAAGTCCAGACCCATTGACTCAATGTGCTAGCTCAAGACAAGCCATGTGATTCCATGTGCTAGCCCAAGTCACTTGCCACATGACAACCACTTCTTGGTATCACCTTTTCAAGATTTTGGACAATATCACATGACATGTTTGGACATCACTTGCCACCTCATCGGGACAACACCCACTTGCCACCTCATCGAGACAACACCACTTGCCACCTCACTTATCTTGGTCGGCCACATGGAGAGGAGTTGATGCCATTTAAGATGAGTAAATGAGAAGGATTCCAAGCCTAATTAGCACCCTTCCCCTCCTTATTTTGTCGCCAAATTCCAAGGAGAAGTTGGCTAAGAGTCCACCTAGCTTCTCATTACCCATCTCAATGAAATTCTGTCTCAAGGGGACACCAATCAAGGAGAAGACCAAGAAAACTTCTTACTTTAGAGTTCAAGCTACACAAGTTCCAAACTCAAGAATCATACTAGAACTCTTAAGTTTTCTTCTATCCAGACTGAAGAGTCCACTATCCTGCAGGAGCCCACATCATCCAGACTCTAGAGTCCAGCAATCAAGGCCAAGCTATGAAGCAATCTTGGCCCTTCATCATGCCACCTCACCTATCCTCATCATTGGCGCCCAACTTGGATGGAGATCCCTTGATGTTGCCCACCTTGGAGAGAGTTCCAATTCAACCCAAAAGCAAGAGTCCAAGATGCTTAGAGTAGGATTCTAGGAGTTGTTGCCTAAGGGAACAAACACTAGTCTTTGTAACCCCTATACCTTTGGTTGTTGGTCTATAAATACTCCATCAACCACCCTGTATTATTAATGATTATTGATGAAATAGAATGATATTCTGTCGAATTTCTCTTTTACTATGTGCATCACGGGGTGTGAGGCCCTTTCTTTTGTTCTTTGGAACATCGCGGGGTGTGAGGTCCTATTTATCCAAACATCACAAAAACTCTAGCTGATTACTTCCTTCCCTCTTCTCTTTCTCTTTTCCATCCTTTTCCTTCTTTACTTCTTTCTAACTGAAATCTTCATTTGTTGAGTGATTACAGGTGATTAGGAACTAAAGTTAAGGTGTTCTTGCCTTGGAACCGGAATCGCTAAAGATTGGAGCTCAAAGATCAAAATCTTGAAGCCCTACCGCAAAATCCTGAGAGTTCCAACAAATCTACTTCAGAGGAAAAATTCTATGTTGGTAAAATTCAAAAACCTTTCCCTACTCTTTATTTTTTGATCTTTGAAAGTAGACCCTAGTTTACGATGGTTTCTTAGCCACCAAATCCTGATTTTTTTAGTTGCTTTTCTAGATCTACTCGTGCGGGCATAAACTAGTTGAATAGTTTCCATAATTGCTTCCTTTGAGTCTTTAAAAAACTGAAAATTATAAAAAAAATTAATCTCTATTTTTTCTCTTCTAATTAAGTTTAAAATTAGTAAATTAGGTTTTCATAATTATCCCGCATTATTTTGGTATCAGAGTGAAGGTTAAACTAGGGTTTAACTGCTAGTTCTAAAATTTCTGCATACCTAGCTAAAATTAAAATTGCATAAAACCTATCTAAAAAAATTCAAAAAAATTAGTAATTAATTTTTTAATAATCCTTTATTTAATCTCAAAAAAAACCAGAATTTTTTTTTTATTTGCTATTTTCTGGTGGAAGGAAATCATGCTTCCTGAGCGGGTATACATAAGTATACTGTCACGACCCATGGGAGTAATAAGACGTGATATCCCGAGATCGGATCAGATCTGAAATTTAATTTTGAGATTAAAAAAAAATTATTTTCTACTATTTTTAATTATTTTAGCTTCATTGCATATTAGGATTTCATATTATGTGATTGCATCATCCTAAAACCTAATCTTAAGAGCATTCTACCATCTCAGATCATGGAAGGATCTCATCACCTGTCTTGGGCCCACAACCACCACCTTTACATTGAACCTAACCCTAATTAAAATTAATTAGAAATCTAAAGCAGTTTAGGGACACCAACAAGGTCGGGTTCCAAGTATTGTGTGAAAGCTAGTGCACTTTTGATTATCACTCGAATCTGGTATCTAAGGCTAGAGGTCTAGAGGCAAATGCCCTAAGCGGTTTCATGGTTTTTAATTAGGACCCTGCGAGAGCAGGGAGAGCCTCCCACAACCCCACCTTTTATCTGGCCAGTGAATAGGGTAATTGCTGAATTGTCTATAAATTGAGCTGACCAATTCTACTTGAGCTCTAGGCTAAGAAACCCTAATTTGATTTGTGTGATTGCATTGCATGGCTACTAGATTAGGAACTCCATACCAGTAGTCTCACCCAAACCTAACCCAGCTTAACCATGGAGTCTAACCTTGAGACCTTCTTTAGGACTATGACTGAACAGTTAGGACAACTCAATAATAGGTTTGACCGACTAGATAATCGGTTAGGAATCCTAGAGAGAACCCCTGTGACCCATACTAAGCCTAAACTTGAGACCCCATGTCCTACACCTCCCAACCCTAGGAGAGCCCCATACCTGGACCCAATCTGGGAGACTAACCATAGGAGACCCAATTATGATTTCATAGACTAGGATGAGAGAGCCACTAGGTACATTAGGTTAGAAGCACCTAAACATGGTGGTGATCTTGATTTTGAGGATTATCTTGATTGGGAAGAAGGTATGGATCTGTATTTTGAGAGGGAACTAGTGTCTGATGAAAGAAAGTTTAAGATTGCTAAGCTTAAGTTAGTACGCCAGGCTAGAACTTACTGGGATGATGTTGAAAGAATGATCAGATGAAGGAGAGACATACCCATAACTACCTGGAGCGACATAAAACTTAAACTTAGTGGTGCGGGCACCAGACTCAGAAGAAGACTTCAGGGCTCCATCTGGATCTCTGATTGACCTTGCCCGAAGAATTAGGGTTTTCTGGTTTGTAATAAGGGTTGACTTGATCAACTCAATTTTAGCTTGAGTCTGTATTTCCCTGCAATTTAATTTTGTTGAATCATGTTGACTCAGTAGTGGTCTAGGACTTATCCAGGATGTCACATTTTCTCCCAAGGCCAAGCAAGTGGGTGCCACACTCCCAGCCACACTCCCAGCCACATGCCTAAGTCCAGGGGGCGCCACATCTCCATCCAGTATGCTCTGGTCCCCACACCACAAGATAGCATGTCCCTTCTCTCATGCACCACTTGAGGAGAAAACAATCTGGGATCCACAATTCAAGGGGGCGGCCAAAGTGTTTCCATAAGAGCCAAGCTATGAAAAGAAAGGAGCAAAGCTTGGGGAGCAAGACTAGGAGGTGCCCAAATAATTCTAAATAAAACCAGGAATGGAAGGAAGGAAATTTCTCTTGAAGAGCAAGGTTAGGAGGCACCCAAATAATTCCAAATAAAACCAGGTATGGAAGGAAAAATATTTTTCTTGAAGAGCAAGGCTAGGAGGCGCCACCTACTTACCTTTTGAAGCCACCAATCAGCATTTTTGGAAACTCTTGGCCGGCCATATGTGTGGGAATTGATCCTACAAACCTAATTTGAAGATCCACCCCATTAGTTTCACATGGGAAGATGTAAAACCCTACTCTCTTGTAAAGTCCTACAAATTAAACCCCTCTTGTAAATTTTAAAGTTATCTGATGAATGAATCCAATTTATGTGTGAGCAAACTTTGTGTTTCTCTCTTCCGCACTTGCATCTAGGTGTTGAGCTCCGTGAGGGAGTAAATCCGGGTTCCCCAGGAACCTTGAGGAGGTGTGAGATCTCCAACCCCAAACCCTAGGTTAGCCACTTCACTTCCAAACCCTAGCCCCCATCATCCTCTTCTTTCCACCAAACCCTAGCCTATCCCACCTCTCATGGCCACTCTCTCCAAGTCAAGGCCGACCACCAGCATCCAGGTCCAGGCCAGATACTTCAGATCCAGAGCAATTCCCAGAGGAAGTCAGATCAGCCTCCAGGAGAATCCGGATTTCAGCAACACAGCTTTCAAGTTCTTCAATCTGGTAAATCCTTCCTTGAGTATCTGATTCCATAAATTATTCTTCTTCTTTCCCAGATCTTGAGTTCCGGAGAAGCCAACTTTGCCAAAGGGCCAGTTTTGGAGGATCCATTGCGAAGATATCTAAGTCCGGGGATCCAACAATCTGCTCAAGAGAGTCCTTCCACTAACTCTGTGAAGATCACTGCCTGGTATATAACCTTCTCTTCTCTTTACTTCTGTCATGTTGAAAGTTTAGAGCGAAACCCTAGGTCTAGGAGTTTCTCAACCCCCAGCAATCCTTTACTTCTGAACTACTCTGAAAACCTAGTCTCTTTTAAATTGTGCTTTCAATTATTACCTAGTTTCTTTCAATTTAGTTTAACTTTCCTTTGAGCCAAAGCCAAATTCTGAAAATATTAAAAAAATAATATAAAAAGAATTAGTCTTAATTTACTTCCGCATCGCATCATCTCCTCTTTCGTTCTGCATCACTTAGGGAAAAATACCTACCCATATTATATAAACCTAGTTTCTATGCACCCAGATCCTTTGAACCCAGCTCCTACGAACCTAAGTACATGACCCATAGATTTGAGCCCATATCCTATGAACCTAAGGAACCCATAACCCCTAGGTATCAAACTAGTGTTAGTCAGGTTTCCCTTAGTTGGCTAGAACCCATTAGTATTAGTGCCCCTTTTCAAAAATTAGGTTCTAACAAAGTCCACCCAAGTTGACCCATTCCCCAACAGAGTCGACCCAATTCTCACCCGAGTCGACTCAACCCTAATCCGAGCCAACCTATCCCTACTAGTCTAGATCTTAGCCAATTTCTCCTAACCGACCTACTCCTACTACTCCAACTAATATTGGTTCACCAGGATGATATTGAAGTAGAAGTGTATGAAGTTAAGGTGAACTTAGTGAATGAGTATGAGGGAGAAGAGAAAATACATATGGCTGACCCAGAATTAACTGACTCGGTAGGCACCCAAACTGAAGCCAGCCTAGAGTTAGTTGATCATGACCATACCCTACTGAAACTATACTGGTAGGACCCTTAGAAAAAGAGATCCAAGAGGAAACTAACCTTACTACTAAGACTTTACCTAAGGAAACACTAGAAGAGACTCAAGTCATAGAGCTAAGGTCCTGCAATTCAAGAACCAAAGGAAATTGGTGAGGACTTGACTTATTTAATCTAGTACCCTCAGGCTAAAGTCAGCCTTTTCACTCTAATTGAAGATCTCTTCCCTGAAATTACTGACCCATTCTTTCATCAAGTGGACCTTTTAGTGCCTATAGGTGTGAATCTATGTCCAACCCTTAAGGTCAACCCCGTAAGTCTAGGATTAATCTATGAGCCCTTTTCTTATTTCCTACCCTTCCTTGAGGTTTCCAATGTTTCTAGAACCATTAGGTTACATTTTGTTAAGGTTAGCATGTTTCATCAATCCTTTGACCTTGTTAGATTAGCCACTTATATCTGGAGAACCTTATGGCATCTTTAGGAGAGCATGCCAAATTTTCATCTGCATGTCACCCATCGATCAAGGGTCAAGCATAGAATTAAAATTAAGGACTTAAAAATACCAATAATAATAATAATAATAATAAATAAATAAATAAATAAATAAATAAATAAATTTCCTTCATTAGTAAAGTATAGTGAGTTTATTAGATGTTTACAGAGTCATATGCAAACACATTAAAGAATTGCATAAGAATCATATGGTTGATCCAAGAAAAAGACTCAAAGAATATAATGAAGGAGACTTTGTCATGGTTAGACTACGACCTGAACGATTTCTACCTGGAACCATGAAAAAGTTACATGCCTGTAGTAGTGGACCATACAAAGTAATTAGAAAAATTGGATCTAATGCCTATGTGCTTGGGTTACCACATGAACTAAGTATCAGTCCTACTTTCAATGTTTCAAACCTTATTGAGTATAGGTAGCTAACATTGACTCCTAGTGAGCCTTTGGGTCTAATCCAATCCTTGAGAGTGAGCCAACCCATGTGTGTCCACCTGCCATACTACTAGCCCGGAGAGACAGGATCGAGTAGATCCTGGATGACAAGATTATTGCTACTCGAGGCAAAGATTATCAGCGATATCTGGTTCGTTGGCAGGGATGACCCGAGATTGATGATTTTTGGATCACCAGAGAGGACTTGCAAGAATTGACCTAGACTTACTAGAGCACTATCACAGCAAGGTTGACTCATACTCGACAGGGTTGAGTTTCTCCCACCCGAGGAGAATTGGTACAGACACAAGGGCCATAAAAGATCGACAGGTCGAACCCACATCTCTGTGGATCACCTGTGAATAAAGTCCTGAATCCAAACCTTTTTTTCCTATAAATATTTTATCTTAAATTATGTTATTTAGGCTTAGTTGGGTTTAGCCTTTTTTTAACAGCTGTAATTAGGGTTTTAGTTATTTAGCCTTTTGGGCCAAACCCTTTTTACCAAGTTGAACCATTTGTTTACATGTCTATAACTGTTGATCAAATTGGGTTCCAATTGATCAAGTTGGGCTTAATTAATTAGTTTGTTGAGTCTTGTAATTATTAGTTGAGTCCTGTAATACAAGAGGGACCCAAGTCCAGACCCATGTGACTCCATGTGCTAGCTCAAGACAAGCCATGTGACTCCATGTGCTAGCCCAAGTCACTTGCCACATGACAATCATTTCTTGGCACTACCTTTTCAAGATTTTGGACAACATCACATGACATGTTTGGACATCACTTGCCACCTCATCCAGACAATACCACTTGCCACCTCATCGAGACAACACCACTTGTCACCTCACTTATCTTGGTCGGCCACATGGAGAGGAGTTGATGCCATTTAAGATGAGTAAATGAGAAGGATTCCAAGCCTAATTAGCACCCTTCCCCTCCTTATTTTGTCACCAAATTTCAAGGAGAAGTCAGTCAAGAGACCACCTAGCTTCTCATCACCCATCTCAATAAAATTTTGTCTCAAGGGGACACCAATCAAGGAGAAGACCAAGGAAACTTGTTACTTCAGAGTTCAAGCTACTTAAGCTCCAAACTCAAGAATCCTACAGGAACTCTTGAGTTTTCTTCTATCCAGACTGAAGAATCCACTATCCTGCAGGAGCCCTCATCATCCAGACTCTAGAGTCCAGCAATCAAGGCCAAGCTATGAAGCAATCTTGGCCCTTCATCATGCCACCTCACCTATCCTCATCATTGGCACCCAACTTGGATGGAGATCCCTTGATGTTGCCCACCTTGGAGAGAGTTCTAATTCAGCCCAAAAGCAAGAGTCCAAGATGCCCAGAGCAGGATTCTAGGAGTTGTTGCCTAAGGGAAATAAATTCTAATCTTTGTAACCCTTACATCTCTGGTTGTTGGTCTATAAATACTCCATCAACTCCCCTTGTATTATTAATTATTATTGATGAAATACAATAATATTTTGTCAAATTTTTTCTTTGCTGTGTGCATCGTGGGGTGTGAGGCTCTTTCCTTTGTTCTTCGAAACATCATGGGGTATGAGGCCCTACTTATTCAGACATCAGAAAAATCATAGTCAACTACTTCCTTCCCTTTTCTCTTTCACTTTTCCATCATTTTCCTTCTTTGCTTCTTTCTGACTGAAATCTTCTTTTATTGAGTGATTACAAGCGATCAAGAACTAAAGTCTAGATGTTCTTGCCTTGGAACCAGAATCGCAGAAGATCGAAGCCCGAAGATCGAAATCTTGAAGCCCTGCCACAAAATCCTAAGAGTTCCAACAAATCTACTTTAGAGGAAAAATTCTATGTTGGTAAAATTCAAAAACCTTTCCCTACTCTTTAGTTTCTAATCTTTGAAAGTAGATTTTAGTTTACGGTGATTTCTTAGCCTCTAAATCATGATTTTTTTAGTTGCTTTGCTAGATCTACTTGTGCAGGCATAAACTAGTTGAATAGTTTCCATAAATGCTTCCTTTGAGTCTCTAAAAAAATAAAAATTATAAAAAAAATGATCTCTATTTTTTCTCTGCTAATTAAGTTTAAAATCAGTAAATTAGGTTTTCATAATTATCTCGCATCACCTTTTCTTGAAACTTTCCATGTTTCTAGAATCATTAGATTATATTTTGTTGAGGTTAGCATGTTTCCTCAATCCTTTGACCCTGATAGATTTGTCACTTATTTCTGGAAAACCTTATGGCATCTATTAGGAGTGCATGTCAAATTTTCATCTGCATATCACCCACCGACCATGGGTTAAGCATAGAATTAAAATTAAGAACTTAAAAAAGATAAAAAAATAATAAATAAATAAGTAAATAAGGTTTTTTCACTAGTAATGCATAGTGAGTCTATTAGACATTTGTAGAGTCATATGCACAACACATTAAAGAATTGCATAAGAATCATATGGCTAAACCAAGAAAAAGACTCAAAGAATTCAATAAAGGAGACTTTGTCATGGTTAGACTACGACCTGAACAATTCCCATCTGAAACCATGAAAAAGTTACATGCCAGTATTAGTGGACCATACAAAGTAATTAGGGAAATGGGAGCTAATACCTACATGCTTGAATTGCCACCTGAACTAGGTATTAGTCCTACTTTCAATGTTTTAGACCTTATCGAGTATAGGGAGCCAACGTTGATTCCTAGTGAGCCTTTTGGGCCTGATCCAGTCCTTGAGAGTGAGCCGACCCAAGTGTGTCCACCTTCCATACCACCATCCCAGAGAGATAGGATTGAGCAGATCTTGGATGACAAGATTATCGCTACTCGGGACAAAGATTATTACCGATATCTAGTTCGTTAGCAAGGATGACCCGAGACTGATAATTCTTGGATCACTAGAGAGGACTTGCAAAGAGTTGACCTAGACTTACTAGAGCGCTATCATAGCGGAGTTGACCTATACTTGACAGGGTCGAGTTTCTCCCACCTGGGGAGGTTTGGTGCGGACACCAGGGTTAGAAAAGATCGACAGGTCAAACCCATATCCCAATGGATCACCTGTGAATAAAGCCCTGAACCCAAACCCCTTTTACTTATAAAATTATATTTTAAATTCTGTTATTTAGCTTAGTTGGGTTTAACCCTAAACCCCAATAGTGTCAAACCCTATTTATTAGTTTTGTCAAACCCTATTTACCCAATTAAGTTATAAATGGTTCAGTGTTAGTTAGCCCTTTTTATCAACTGTAATTAGGGTTTTTTATTTTAGCCTTTTGGGCCAAACCCCTTTTACCAAGTTGAACCATTTGTTTACATGTCTATGCCTTTTGATCAAATTGGGTTTCAATTGATCAAGTTGGGCTTTAGTTATTTGGTTGGTTTAATTAGTTTTGAGTCTTGTAATTATTAGTTGAGTCCTGTAATACAAGGGGGACCTAAGTCCAGACCCATGTGACTCCATGTGCTAGCTCAAGATAAGCCATGTGACTCCATGTGCTAGCCCAAGTCACTTGTCTTATGCAACCACTTCTTGGCGCCACCTTTTTTCAAGAATTTGGACAACATCACATGACTTTTGGACATCACTTGACACTTCATCGGGACAACACTACTTGCCATCTCATCGGGACAACACAACACTTGCCATGTCACTCCCTTGGTCGGCCTCTTTATTCATGAATTGGCACCACTTATTTTTAAGATGAGTAAATGAGAAGGAGTCTTCAAGTTAGCGCCATCCCTCAAATAATTCATGCCAAAATTCAAAGGAGTTGGCCATGCTTCTCTTCCTCTCTTTGATGCCAACTTCCAAGGAGTTTCAAGCTTAGTTGATCGCCTAAAGTGAAAGTGATTCAATGGTTCTCTACCTTAAGTATTTTGATCAAACAGGTTCCAAGTTACTCAAGATTAGAGAACTCAAGAATCCTATAAGAACTCTTGAGTTTTCTTCTATCCAGACTGGAAAGTCCACTATTCTACAGGAGTCCACATCATCCAGACTCCAGAGTCCAGCAATCAAGGTGGTGAGGACACTAGGATTAGAAGGAGACTCAATTCAATTTGGTTTGACTAACGCTTAGCCAATTTTCTTTGAATCCTATCAACTATTCATTACATTTTGTTAATCGAGTCCTGTAAAGTTTGAGTCCTGTAATCAGTGAGCTAGCCTTGACCAAGTGAAGGAGCATTATATTGAAGAAGACTAAGATGTGCACCCAAATGCCAAGTGATGCCCAACACATGATGACACATGAATGCCCTAATGAAGAATTTAAACTAGGGACTACATGGAGACACTTGGTGCCCATGCATGCAGATTTTTAGATTTAGAGACACTTAGCAACCATATTGAGACACTTGGCATCCCATTTTGAAATCCTATGTAGATTTTCATATTTGGAGATACTTGGCAACCACATGGAAACACTTGGTACCCCATTTTGAAACCCCATGCAGATTTTCAGATTTGGTGCCCCTTTTTTATGAAATTTGAAATTCAAATTTGTAACTACCTTTCCCTCTCTTTTCATGTAAAATTTGAATTTCAAATAGGGCTTAGAAGGCTATAAATAGGCTCCTAATCTCTTTGTAAAAAGATGCTATCTTTGAATGAAAGAAAATTTCTTTTTGAGCTCCATTATTATGAGTTTTTATTTCCGGTGTGAGATGCATTGTCCTCCGAGAGGGAGAGGCTGTGAGACCCAATCTACCATCTAGTTTTCATAGTTCATCCATCTCCTATCTACCAAACCTTGGTGTTGACATTCATCACCACTTCAACCCATGGAGTCGATGCCCCTATCCATGGAGCAGCCAGTCTAGTCTTCATCAAGGCGACATGCATTCTCAAGCCATCACTCTCCATCCCTCCTTACTTTCTTAGGTTGTTTGCTGCATGTCTTTATTTTTGTTAAGTTCTCTTCTTGCTTGCAAGGTTCTCAAGAGTGCCGGTCCGAGGAGGAAGCTTATCTTGCCAAAGAACCCTTACAATGGAGCCTACTATCCGGGAAGTGTTGATTTCTTCATCCTAAGTGCCAGATCCAAAGGGGAGAGTACATTCTTCTGGGAGCAGATCAAATCACTGCTTGGTATCATCCCCCCTTTACTCTTGCTCTGTTTGTTGAAGGTAGCCTTAGCCCTATTCTTGAGGAATTTCTTAATCCTTCTAGGTCCTTGGTTCTTTACACTTAGAAGACTAGTTATGAGCATGTCTTTACTTCTCTCTTTGTAGTTTTCTTTAGATAGCTTCTTTTCATCTTTTATGGAAAAATTAAAAATTATAAAAAAATTGATTCATTACTGTAATCATCAAAATCTTAGTTAGGCCTTTCATCCCACATCAATTTTTGGTATCAAAGCATGTTTAAGTAGGGCTAGTTTTCATGTTCATTACTGTAATTTCTTCACCCAGTAATTCTGCACATGCCTGAGATTCATAACCATTGAAACCTTATTAGATCTAATCCTTTTTGCTAGCTATTATTTTTTTGTTAACCACCAGTAAGTCTACTATTTCCATCTAAAATTTCATATTAAAAGCACAAAAAAATATTTTTCTGCAATTTATTTTCTGTCACTGTTACATCCTAAAATTTCTGTGATTAGTTTTTCTTGCTTGCTAGTTCATCACTTCTCCATCACACTTGTTACATTTTTTTTATTATCTGTTCAAACACACCACACCTGCACTTTCATTCTCAGATCTGAAACCAGTGACTTTAAAAAAAAAAAAAAAAGGATTCATATTTGAACTTAATCAATCTATTAAAAGCTTGTGTGTCAACTTGATTGTGCATTCATATTCAAGCTACTTAAGGGCAATTGATATCCAAGATAAGGTGAGGATTTCATCACCTCTCCTTGGCCTACAAACCACCACCCATATATTGCATAGTCCCAAGTCTAATTCTAAAATCAACTAGACTTAATTTGCTCTAGTGAGCTAGGTGACACCAATCGGTCTAATTCAAGGTATTGTGGGGAAGTTGGTGCACTCAACTCATTGGTTACATCTTGAAGCTGGTGTCTAAGGCAAGGGGTCAAGTGGCAAATGTCCTAAGTGGTTCCTGTGGTTTTTAATTAGGACCCAGCGAGAGCTGGGGGAGCCTCCCACAGACCCACCTCTTACCTGGCCAGTGGATTGATTAGCTGATGAATTGCCTGCAAAGTTAGCTGACTCATCCTACTTTGGATTTCTAGGTCTAGGAGCCCTAGAACATTAGGAGTCTAATTGATTGAAGTTTTGTATTGTATGACCACCAGGGCAGGGACCCAATTTTGACCACCCCACACCCCATCTAATTCACCCATGGAACCCAATCTAGAGGTCACCTTGAGGACCTTACTTGACCGACTGGATTAGATGGATGATAGGGTTGCCCAAATGAACACTAATTTTCAAACTAGATTTGACCAAAAGATGACCCAAATGGAGACACGGGTAGAAGTCTGTAGGGCCCATGCTAAATTCAAATCTCCTAGGCCCGATCCCTTTAACCCAAGAGTCCATCATCATGATCTTACCCTTGAGTATAGCCCTAGAAGCTCATACCCATACTTGGTTGGCTCAGAGAAAAGACCCATCAAGAGCACCCAACCTTATGCACCCACTTTTGATGGAAGTGTAGATCCTGAGGTGTTTATTGATCGGGAGGAGAGCATGAATCACTATTTTGAGTACACTAAGATGTCGGAGTTAAGAAAAGTTAGATTGGCCACACGTAGGCTAACCTGACATGCTAAGTGGCATTGGGAAGGTATTAAGGACCAATGTTATTTGAGAGGAGATTAGATAAGTATCTGGAAAGCCATGAAGAGTAAGTTGAGAGAAGAGTACCTAGGTCGATTTTATGAGCAAAGACTTTTAGACCAATGGTATAGATTGAGGTAGAATAATAAAACCGTGTCTGAGTACATTGACCAATTTAATGATTTTATCAGGAGATGTAACATAGTTGAGTGGGAGACTATGATTATATTGAGGTTTCGAGATGGCCTACGTAGGGACATCTAGTGGGAACTGTTTCAATGGCAAATCAAGACCAAGAGGAAGCCTATCACATAGCTAGGAAATTTGAGTCATATCAGAGGGAACTCATGATTAGTCAACCTAAGTCCAACAAGATTAATCCCCCTGATCCTAAAGCCTAGACCTAGCCAACTTCCTTTAAACCAGCCAACTCCAATTGCCCCTAGCTAGACCCTAGGACCTAGTCAGGTATGTCCGAGCCAACACAGCCCGAGCCAACCCAACTCGAGCCAACCCAGCCTGAGCTGACTCGACTCGAGTCGACCCGAGCCCGATATCCCACTAGTTCCCATGAATGATAAGAGTGAGGACCCTGAAGTTCAAATTGATTGCACTGATATTCAAGACTTAGGGTATCCCCAGGTTGAGGAGTTAGAGAAGAATAATAGCAAGCCACTAGAGGTTCAGAGAAGTCCCAACATCACGTGCTTTAGATGTCACAAACCGAGACACTATGCTAGCCAATGTCCAACCAAAGCCTTACATATAGGAGAGCTAGAAGAGAACGAATCTGAACCCATTGCTGAACCTAAAGAAGAGGTGTATGAGGCTGACTCAAGTCTGATCGAGGAGTGTGAAGATGATGAACCCATTGAAAATTTAGAGAAAAAAACTCCTGAGCCCACTGAAAAATCTAAAGAAGACACCTATGAGTTGAGTCCAGTAAAGGAATCAAAGGAAAAAGATCCTGAACCCACTATAGAATTTGAAGAAGAAATGACTAAGCCAGGATCACATTTAATAAATGAACATGAGGGTTCACCAGTCTTGTCCACAAAAGGAGTTCAGGAATGAACACTTAATGACCCACCACGGGAAGTTCATCAAGATAAACTTCCTAAAAATTTTCCTAATCCCCTTCTACCATCTAGGAACATCCAGCCTGCCTTAGATCTAATACCTATAGATCCTCCTAGTGCTAATCATGAGGTTAGGACAAGTAAACCATTGATTGCTCTTAAGCATAGAAGTTCATTGAACCATATCTACCCTAAGGAGTTCTATGCCATAATCCATGTCCTAAAATTCTAAAGGAATTATCTAATTCCACGAGGTTTAGTTTTACAACCCTATCAAAAGACTTTCAGGGTTTTTAATTCACAAAGGATTTTAAGCTTAAAACCTGAAAGATGGGCCGAATTCCTAAGGATATATACCTCTTGGTGTGAAGTAGATGTAGGTAGTGAAGTAGTATCTGGTTATGAGCCCAATAAGTCCACAAACCTAATCCATATGTCCACAGCTGCATCGATCTCTGCATAGTATCTGCATCAAGGCATTATCATTCATTTGAACACTGATAATAACATGGCTAATTCTCGTAAAAGGTTTAAAGAATTTTCTGAAGGAGACTATGTGATGATCAGGCTTAGACCTGAATGGTTTCCACCCGGGACCTTGAAGAAACTACATGCCTGTGGTGCTAGTCCTTTTAAAGTGTTAAAGAAATTTGGACCTAATGCCTATGTGCTTAAGTTATCCCTAGAATTAGGCATCAGTTTCACCTTCAACATTACAGATCCTGTAGAGTATAGGGCACTAGCAGTAATACCTAGTAAGCCTTTTGAGCCTGAACCAATTCTTGAGAGTGAGCCCATCCTTGTGTCCACCAACTACTTACCAGAGAGGAGAGAATGGATCGAGCACATCCTGGATGATCAAATTATCATCACCCGGCATAAGGACTACCAACATTACCTGGTTCGATGGCAAGGTAAGCCAGAACCCGAGGACTCATGGATCACTCGCGAGGACCTGCAGTGGATTGATCCATACCTACTTGAGCATTACCAAAGTCAGAAATATCCTTACTCGATAGGGTCGAGTTCCTCCCACCCCGAGAGAATTGGTGATGACACTAGGATTCGAAGGAGACTCAATTCAATTTGGTTTGACTAACGCTTAGCCAATTTTCTTTGAATCCTATCAACTGTCCATTACATTTTGTTAATTGAGTCCTGTAAAGTTTGAGTCCTGTAACCAGTGAGTTAGCCTTGACCAAGTGAAGGAGCATTATATTGAAGAAGACCAAGATGTGCACCCAAATGCTAAGTGGCGCCCAACACATGATGACACATTAATGCCCTCATGAAGAATTTAAACAGGGGACCACATGGAGACACTTGGCATCCATGCATGTAGATTTCTAGATTTGGAGACACTTGGCAACCACATGGAGACACTTGGCACCCTATTTTGAAATCCCATGTAGATTTTCATATTTGGAGACACTTGGCAACCACATGGAGACACTTGGCACCCCATTTTAAAACCCCATGCAGATTTTTAGATTTGGTGCCCCATTTTTATGAAATTTGAAATTCAAATTTGTAACTACCTTTCCCTCTCTTTTCATGTAAAATTTGAATTTCAAATGGGGCTTAAAAGGCTATAGATAGGCCCCTAATCTCTTTGTAAAAAGATGCTATCTTTGAATGAAAGAAAATTTCTTTTTGAGCTCCCATTATTATGAGTTTTCATTTCAGGTGTGAGATGCATTGTCCTCCGAGAGGGAGAGAGGGTGTGAGACCCAATCTACCATCTAGTTTCCATAGTTCGTCCATCTCCCATCTACCAAACCTTGGTATTGACATTCGTCACCACCCCAACCCATGGAGTCGACGCCCCTATCCATGAGCAGTCGGTCTAGTCTTCATCAAGGTGCCATGCATTCTCAAGCCATCACTCTCCATCCCTCCTTACTTTCTTAGGTTGTTTGTTGCATGTCTTCATCTTTTCTAAGTTCTCTTCTTGCTTGCAAGGTTCTCAAGAGTGTCAGTCCGAGGAGGAAGCTTATCTTGCTAAAGAACCCCTACAATGGAGCCTACTATCTGGAAAGTGTTGATTTCTTCATCCTAAGTGCTGGATCTGGAGGGGAGAGTACCTTCTTCTGGGGGCAGATCAAATCGCTGCTTGGTATCACCCCGCTTTACTCTTGCTTTGTTTGTTGAAGGTAGCCTTAGCCCTATTCTTAAGGGATTTCTTAATCCTTCTAGGTCCTTGGTTCTTTACACTTAGAAGACTAGTTATGAGCATGTCTTTACTTCTCTCTTTGTAGTTTTCTTTAGATAGCTTCTTTTCATATTTTACAAAAAAATTAAAAATTATAAAAAAACTGATTCATTACTATAATCATCAAAACCTTAGTTAGGCCTTTCATCCTGCATCACAAGGCCAATCCATGAAATAATCTTGGCCCTTCATCATGACACCTCACCTATCCTCATCATTGGTGCCCAACTTGGATGGAAATCCCATGATGTCGCCCACCTTGGAGAGAGCCCCAGTTCAGCCCAAGAGCAGGAGTCCAAGATAACCGGAGCAAGGTTTCCAGGAGTTGTTGCTTAAGAGACACCAGTGTCTTTGTATCCCTTACACCACTAGTTGATGGTCTATAAATACCTCATCAATCCCCCTGTACTATTAATAAATTATTGATGAAATAAAGTGACATTCTGTCCAATTCTTTTCCTTTTCTATGTGCATCACGGGGTGTGAGGCCTTTTTTCTTGGTTCTTCGGAACATCACAGGGTATGAGGCCCTAGTTATCTTTCCTTCCATCCAGAAAATCATAAAACCGCCACCTTCCATTCCTTCCCTTCCACTTTTCCATCTTCTTCTTTTCTTTACTACTTTCTAACTGAGAGATTTTCCTTTGTTGAGTGACTATAGGTGATCAAGTATTAAAATTAGGGTATTCTTGCCTTGGAACCAGCATCATAGAAGATCGGAGCTCGAAGATCGAGATCTTGAAGCCCTGCCGCAAGATCCTGAGAGTCCCAACAGATCTATATAGAAAGAGTTAATCTTCATTGGTAAAATTTAAAACCCCTTCCCTACTCTTTTGAATTATGATCCCTTGATAAGTATACCCTAGTTTACGATGGTTTCTTAGCCACCAAATCTTGATTTTCTAGCTACTTTGTTAGATCTGCTCATGCGGGCATAAACTAGTTGACTAGTTTACCTTAATTGCTTACTTTGAGTCTTTAAAACTAAAAAATCATAAAAAAAACTAATCTCTATTTTTCTCTGTTAATTAGGTTAATAATCAGTAGTTTAAGTTTCCATTATTGTCCCGCATCATCTAGAGGTATGCAATTGTGTGCCTAGTGGAAAGAAGAAGGAATTAGCATTTTAGGTATTTTTCCAAGCCTTGTTTGAATGACTTCTTAATTATAAGGAATAAGTGATCTTGGGCTTAGGGTTTCTAGTTGTTGGATTTTTCAAAATGAAATTTTGAAATCCATTCTTCTGCTATGCCACCGAAACCCAACAGTGGTATCAGAGCCCCCTTATTTCATTCAATTAATGGTCAATTGAATTATTGAGTGCTATTGAATGATAGTGAATATTATCATGTATGGCAATCGTAGTATGATTCTTGCCACTTGTTAGGGGTTTTTACACTTAAACCCTAATCCACATAGAGATATGTTTAGACTATTTAGTCACATTCTGAAACAAGGTTGTCCTAACATAACGGTGGATGTCTATTATGTTGTAATGTTGTCCTAGAATGATGACACACATAGCATATATTTGGTATCATGTCATATGTGCATGGTTTTGTGTTACGAATACATTATGATATGTTATATCCTAGTAACCGCTTCGGATTGGGTTAGTCACCATGGCCGTTCGGTCATAGGGGTCAAGTAGGGTTTAAAGGCCCTCTCTTTCCATTCAATGGGGTTTCCTATGGCATGTAGGGGAGCCGCTGTGCCATATCCCATGAACAAGTAAGGTGAATGGATTATTGTCATAATCATGCTTTGTTATGCATATTAGGTTTTATATGCTTAAATGATATCATGAATATCATATTTACTTAGGATGTGTTTGAGACCACTAAAAGCCCTCATAATTAAAATATTTAGTCATACTGTAAGTTAGTCAAGAGGCAAAATTCATTTAGGGTTATATGATTAGTCAATTGGTGTCTAGGCAAGTGGTTCTGGGAAGGTAAAGGGCATAAGGTTTTTAATTGGTTCCGTTGTCTGACCTGGCCAATTAATTTGGTATCTAAGAAAAGCAACTGGGGGACCCTCCCTCATGTCTTCCACATACCTGACCAATTTGGCTATATTTGGACCTTAAATTGAATATGCCAATTGAATTAACACACTACAGTTTGCCTTCCTGAAGGAAAAACATGCTAGGCAGAAAGAAAGTATTTTAAAATAATTTTAAAATAAACAGCGGAAGGCTTGGTAGATCGATCAAAATGATCTACCAATTTGCCAGCAACAGGATCTAGTAAGACAATGCAACATGCAATATACATCAAGAGTAATAAAAATAATCAAAGATATAAAAGTACCTTACCGTTATACCTTCAAAAATATTATGGAAAAGGGTAAAGCGCTCGAGCTACACACGTGTCTGGCCTCTATAGGTAATCCACACTGCGACTCGACTCTGATCAACTCCCTCAGAGTGCTAGCTCCTTGGGATCCTTCAGGCCGATCTTCTTCTTCTTTGGAAGACAAGGAAGAGAGGTGGAACCCTTCCCAACTTTCTCTCTTTCCAAGACCTAGCTTGAATGCTAGGTATTCTCACACCCAAACAATCCCAAGTCCTCACAAAACCCCTTTTCTCTTCTAGTTCTTCAACCAACTAGCAGTCCCTAAAATAACCTTTATTTATAGAGGCAACCAAGAGAGGGAGAAAGAGGAAGGAGGAGTGATTTGGGGAGAAGGTCAAAAAGTATACCAATTTGGCTCTAACTACATTAGGAAGGAATGACAATCATTCCATGAAAGTTTGGAGCCAAAACAACTTGAATTTGAAATTCAAACCAGGTCAAAACCATCTCAAAAAGCTTCTTAGAAATATCATTAAGGATTTTCTAGTCGAGCAGAAACTAGTCGACTCGAGCAAGGGTCAAGTTGGCTCATCTATAACACAGAACAGTTAGACTGTTCTTTCAGTAGGAATAAGTGGCTCAAGCAGGGGTCGAGTCGGCTCGTCCATAACACAGAACGAGCCAGCTCAAGCAAAGGTCGAGTTGGCTTGTCCAGAACACAGAACTATTTAGCTCGAGCAGCGGTCGAGTTAGCTTGTCCAAAAAAGACTTCCAAAAATACTTCTTGTCATAGCCAAGTGTCAACCCCTCAAGTGTCGACACATGGTCAATCATATTGACCGCCAGTGATAGCAAACGATTCTTAATCGTCGATCAGCCATTAGATCAGATAGAAACCCCTATGGTGTGTGACCCCATAGGTTCAAACACTAAGCTGGTAGCATTGGAATACTTCCAATACCAGTCAAAGTCCTCATCTAGCAATGATACCCGATGTCCGGATAGGTCGAAGATTATAGAGCAACTTTCAAGAACCTCTGGCATATGGTTCCCATATAATTTATCTCTTTGACCTCATAATGCTCAGGATGACCTAGGATTTGACTACCAATCCTAATTTGGTTCAACAAGATCGTGTCTCAACTTTACAAGTTCTGTGACTCCTCACAAGAACTACCCTAGCCAAGGTTTTGCTAAATTGAGACACAGCGAGTCATTCACTCCAAACTATTTGGATGGGTCAATTCCATCTTGATCCACCACTGCTTTACAAGTACTTGACTACACCTGGAAACCTTCTATCACAGGATTAGAAATCTAGGTGGTCCAGCACAAAGTATAGTGAGTTGCTTGCAAGCTACTATGGTGACCTCAGGTCTGAGAGACACATATACTCATATCCCTTCATGAGCAACCATTTGGCAAAAGGGAGCTCCATAGATGGTCACGTTCAGTGAGATGTCACACATTTCACTTGTATGTCACATCAATGTCACCATACTCCTTGGTCAAGAGGACAACCAACCAATGTGAGATACAACAACCTATACTTGATACATCATCGTCCTATAATTATGTATCATTTAGTTATGAACTAGTTTAATAACTACTTGATATATTCTCTCTATATCAAATATAACGTAGTTTTAAGGACTCTATCACACAAGAGTTCTTTTCAGAAAAATGCACATGTGATGAACATTCAAAATAATAACTTTTATTCATTAAAAATTAATATATAATTAAAAAATTAGTACAACCATCTACAGCCTAGACGATTGGTTTTGGGATATAATTTCCAACAACTCCCACTTAGACTAAATCCAATCGGTTCAGAATTTATTCCCATTTTCCATTTACAACTGTCGAACTCTTGAATTCTGATGGCTTTAGTGAAGGGGTCAGCCAGGTTCTCCTTTCCATTGATCTTTTGAAGGTCAATGTCATCTCGTTCCATGATCTCTCGTACAAGGTGATAGCACCGCAGAATGTGCTTTGTGCGGTGATGAGACTTCAGCTCTTTGGCTTGAGCAATGGCTCCAGTGCTATCACAAAACACCAAAATAGGACCATCCAGGAAAGGTGCCACTCCTAGCTTGGTAAGGAACTTTTGCAACTACATAGCTTTCTTCGCTACATCCGATGCTGCAATGTACTCTGCTTCACAAACTGAGTCCACCACAGTAGGCTGCTTGGAACTTTTCCAGCAGATCGCTCCTTCATTTAGGGTAAAGATAAAACCTGATACACTCTTGCTATCATCCTTATCTGACTGGAAATTGGAGTCAGTATACCGCACAAGTTTCAAGTCAGGTTCTCCATAAATCAGTCATTGGTCCTTAGTATTTCGTAAATACTTAAGGATGGTCTTTACCAATTTTCAATGAGCTTCACCTGGGTCAGAATGGTATTTGCTCACTACGCTTAGTAAGAATGCCATGTCTGGTCTAGTACATGTCATAGCGTACATGATAGAACCCACTACCGAAGCATACAGGATTCTACTCATATGCTCTCTCCTTAGGAGTTGTCGCATAATCCTTCTTGGAGAGAGCAATTCCGGAGCCTATCGAGAGATAGCCTTTCTTGAAATTTTTCATGCTGAACTGCTTCAGTACAGTGTCGATATACATAGACTAGGATAGTCCCGGAAGCCTCTTAGATCTATTTCTTTAGATCTTCATACCCAGTATGTAAGATGCTTCACCTAAGTCCTTCATAGAGAACTGAGATGACAACCAGACCTTTATTCATTGCAGTGCTGGGATGTCATTCCCGATTAAGAAAATGTCATCCACACACAACACAAGAAATACAATCATAGAACTATTAACCCATTTGTAAATGCAAGGTTCTTCTTCATTCCTAACGAAGTCATACGACTTGATACATTTATCAAATTGCATGTTCCAACTCCATGATGCTTGTTTCAGTCCATAGATGGACCTTTGAAGCTTGCACACCTTTGACTTTTCTATGGATGTGAACCCTTCAGGTTGTATCATATACAACACCTCTTTTAGCTCAACATTCAGGAAAGCTGTTTGGACATCCGTTTGCCAGATTTCATAGTCAATGTGTGCCGCTAAAGCAAGCATGATCCGAATGGACTTGAGCATTGCCACAAGAGAGAACGTTTCATCATTGTTCATGCCATAACGTTGACGATACCCCTTGGCAACTAGATGAGCTTTATAGGTCTCTACCTGCCTGTTTGCACCCCTTTTTCTTTTGAAAATCCATTTGCATCCAATGGATTTTATTCCTTCAGGTGGATCAACCAATGTCCATACATTGTTGATTTCCATGGATTCTATTTTGGATTTCATGGCTCCCAGCCATTTTTCAGAGTCAGACCTTTGCATCGCATCCATATAGGTGTTCGGATCCTCATTATTCTCATCGAGTTTATTGGGATCACTGTCCTGGACTAAGAAACCATAGTATCTGTCCGGTCAACTCGATACCCTATCAGATCTCCTTAATGGTTCCTGCGAGGGCTCAGGGTATGATCTAATCATAATGGGTTCTATGTTGTCCCTTAAGTGTGACAATTCTTCTACTTGTTGAACTTCACTAAGTTCAATCTTAGCAGCTACAGTTCCTTCACCAAGGAACTCCTTTTCCAAATGGATAGTCCTAAGACTGACGAACAACTTTTGTTCCTCATCCAAGTAGAAGTGATATCCCTTAGACTCTTTTGGATACCCAACAAATAGGCACCGGTCAGACCTAGATCCAAGTTTGTCCATTTCAAAATATTTTATATAAGCTAGGCAACCCTAGACCCGAAGGTGTGAGAGTATTGGCTTACGTCTAGTACATATCTCATATGGGGTTTTGCTAATGGACTTACTCGGAGCCCTATTCAAAATGTAATAGGCTGATTCAAGAGCATATCCCCAAAAGGATAGCAGTAGAGAAGAAAAGCCCATCATGGACCGAACCATGTCTAACAGGGTTCGATTCCTCCTTTTAGACACTCCATTTAACTAAGGTGTCCTTGGAGGTGTCCATTGAGAGAAAATCTCATTCTCCTCGAGATATGTCAGAAACTCACCAGAAAGGTATTCATCGCCTTGATCTGATCAAAGGGTTTTCATACATCTTCCAGTTTGTTTTTCTATTTCGTTATGATATCATTTGAACATTTCAAGCGACTCAAATTTATGTCTCTTCAAAAAGACATAACCGTACCTTGAAAGGTTGTCTGTAAATGTAATAAAATAACTGTACCCACCTCTGGCACTAATATTCATAGGTCTGCATACATCAGTATATACCAGACTTAGAATTTCTTTGGCTTGTTCACCTTTTCAAGTAAAAGATGATTTTGTCATCTTTCCAAGAAGATAGGACTCACAGGTTGGTAATGAACCCTTTCACTAAAGTCAAGGAGACCCTCGCACTTCAACCTGTTTATCTTGTTCTTGTTAATATGACCTAGCCTACAATGCCATAGGTACACATCACTGACATCATCAATCCTATGATGTTTGCTCGATGTGTACATTATACTAACAGGTCATGAAAGTACATAAATGTCATTGTTCATATATCCATTCATCACTACAGAACCATTCCAAATGATTTTGTAAATATCATTCTTTATTGATAGTTCATAACCATACATGGCCAATTATCCTACAGAAATGACATTCAAGATAAAAGACAGACAATAACGACACTCATTCAAAATGATGGTACAAGACTTGAAAATAAGTTTGAGGACTCCCAATGCTAGGACTGGAACTTGTTTTTCATTTCCCACGTTCAAGAATCTCTCACCGCCCTCAAATCTCCTACTAACTTGAAGTCCCTGCAAAGAATTGCAAATATAAATTGGACTTTCTTTATCCAATACCCAGTTAGTAGTATCGCAGATAGAAAAACTACAAGGTGTTATCATATAAACACCTTGTCCAGCACCTTCTGGCTGCTTCCTCTTCTTGGACCTGTTCGGGTCAAGGGATGCAATGTGAAGAGGATAGTTCCTCTTCCAATGACCTTGCTTCTTGCAAAAGAAGCACTCCATATTGCTCTTATTAACCTTCACCATTTTGGCCTGACTAGGCCTAAAAGTATTCGACACCTTTTTCCCTTTATTTTTTTTTCCTTTCTTAAAGGGACGATGCCCTGCTGAAGATCCTCCCACTAGATTCACCATCCCTTTGTTCAGATGGTGGTCTTTCTCATAAGTCTGTAGCAACCCCAATAGATCGTGGTAGTTAATTGCAATCTTATTCATTCTATAATGATCAAGAAAATCTAGATAGGAAGAGGGGAGGGAATTCAGATTCCATCCTTCCTAAGCTGTTCATGCAAGGGACATTCGAGCTTGTCCAGGTGCTCAATCATCTTGATCATGTACAATACATGATTAGTGACTGAGGCCCCATCACGCATCCGCATATTGTAGATAGCACAGGAGACCCTGTACCTCTCAACATCGTCTGGTATCCTGAAAGACTCCTTCAATCTTTGGAGGATTTCTTCCGACTAGACTTCTTCGAATTTGCGACAGAACTCATCGTTCATCACTGCAAACATTATGCATCGGATGTGGTCTTGTTAGAGAGCCACTTTTGATAAGTGTATTTGACCAAACCCTGAGCATTGGGAGCATGGGTTTCAGGTATCAGATTCGATATCACATAAAAGATCCATTCATGCTCCAAGGCAATCCTGAGCCTTCGATACCAGCTATCAAAGTTGGGACCCTTAAGCTTCTCATTATCGAGAAGAGACCAAAGCGATAGGTTGGAAGACATCTGAAAGGAAAACCAAAGACTAATTAGTGTATATGAATTATTAACATAAAGACATGGACTTTAGTCTAAAGGCCCCTCCCATAATTGTTCAGACTGGTAGCCTCTACCTCCAATCTGAGGAATTACTTTAATCCATTCGTGGGTACTAGAGTCTAATAGATGACACATGACACCGACTTTGGCTTGCCCACCCATGCGCATCTAAAGGTAAGTTGTTCAACTGATTACTTCTCCAAGTAACCTCTAGTATTTGGGTTTTGCCCCAAGGTGCACTTCAATCAACCTTTGGGCCTCCTATTGAAGGTCCCGGTTAGGTCCAACCATTAACATGATAAAATTCAATGCTTCTAACTAACAAATAGTCAAGCCCAACTTTGGTCGGCCCACTTGACCACTGTTAAGAGAGTCGCACTGAGCCATCATATTAGGAACAGTAATTCCAATAGCCCGATGAACACCCGATCTTTGGATCTGCCAATGACCATCCAACTATTAGACCCATTACCATCCCACTTAATGGAAGGCTAGGACTTGGTTATCCCTATAACTTCATCCTTTTATGGACCTAATAATTTAGAGGATTTAGTTTTAATGTGACAGAAAAAGAGATGAGAAGACATTGATCAACCTCCCACTGACCACATCAGCAATCAAGGAGGGTTACACATAAATAATAATCCATGGGGACCTAAAATAAGTCAAGACTGATTAACCTTGGGTGACATGGGTTAACACGAGTCAATGAGCTATCCAATTAATTTTGATCGACCACATTGGCCAGGTAAATGAGATTATGGGTTGGGTTCTTCCATTAATTTTTTTGCCATAGAAACCAACCGAGTTAGCCAGGTAAGAGGTAGCCCCAAAGAACCATGATCAAATTGCCAAACTTACATAGACACCAATTGGTTCATTAAAGTCGATTAGACTAGCCTAAAGACTCGGGCTGACCACTGAGCCATAAAATTAGGTCCATTTAGATCTATGGACTAATCAATCAAACTATTAAAGAGATCTATAGAGAAAAAATCCTAACTCAACATTTGATTAGATTAGTTCTCTATATAGTTTAATGCATCTAAACTTAGGTCTAACCCAATTAAGGACCCAAAAGAAGCTAACCCATGACCCTTAAGGCTTATTGAAATGACTTAAAATCTTTGAATCATATTCCTAAAGTTTTTGTCATTCAATATAACTTAAGTATCAGTTGAGTCCAATAGCTTAATTAATCAAAACAATTTCAATTAAGAATATAAAACAATTTTACAAGCAAATCTGAATTCACAGTTTCAGGGCTTTTTCATCAAGTTGACTCATGTAGAATGTGAGTCGGCTCATCCAAAACCAAAAAAAAAATTGACAGATTCATCTGTTAGCAGAGACAAGTTGGCTTGAGCAGGGGTCAAGTCGGCTTGTCTAGAACTAGAACAGACAGACTGTTCTGCCTGCATAACGAGTCGGCTTGTGTACATGGACAGAAAATAGTGACTTTAATTTCGTGCATCTTACTTGAACTATTCAAAGTTAGAGATTAAACATGATCAAAATAAAACTCTTAGATCTTATCTAAATTTATTTTATAATCATAACATTAGATTAAAATATTTTTTAATCTATATTTTCTCTTATTTTCTTTTTCATGAGTCAATCACAAGTGGTACCCCTACACACCATAGGAGATTCCATTGAATGGGAAGAGAGGGTCTTGCAGCCTTACTTCTCTTCTATGACCGGACGGCCATGGTGAAGCACTCAATCTAAGTACTTAAGAAAAAACAATGATGTTAAAGAATGCTAGCATTATAATACTACGAAGAAAACCTGTGCTCTGATACCATTTGAAGGGAAAACATGCTTGGCAGAAAGAAAGTATTTTAAAATAATTTTAAAATGAATAGCAGAAGGCTTGGTAGATCGATCAAAATGATGTACCAATCTGCCAGCAATAAGATCTAGTAAGATAATGCAGCATGCAATATACATCAAGAGCAAGAAAAATAATCAAAGACATAAAAGTACCTTACCATTATACCTTTGAAAATACTATGGAAAAGGGTAAAGTGCTCGAGCCACACACATGCCTGGCCTCTACAGGTAATCCACACCTGGGCTTGACTCTGATCAACTCCCTCTGAGTGCTAGCTTCTTGGGATCCTTTAGATCGATCTTCTTCTTCTTTGAAAGACAAGGAGGAGAGGTGGAACCCTTCCCAACTTTCTCTCTTCCAAGATCTAGCTTGAATGCTAGGTATTCTCACACCCAATCCCAAGTCCTCACAAAACCCCTTTTCTCTTCTAGTTCTTCAACCAACCAGCAGCCCCTAATATAACCTTTATTTATAGAGGCAGCCAAGAGAGGGAGAAAGGGGAAGGAAGAGTGATTGGGGGAGAAGGTCAAGGAGCATACCAATTTAGCTCTAACCATATTAGGAAGGAATGATAATCATTCCATGAAAGTTTGGAGCTAAAATAGCTTGAATTCAAAATTCAAACCAGGTCAAAACTTCTCAAAAAGCTTCCCAAAAATACCGTTCAGGTTTTTTTTGGTCAAGCAGAGACGAGTCGACTCGAGCAAGGGTCGAGTCGGCTCGTCTAGAACATAGAATAGTTGGACTGTTCTTTCAGTAGGAACGAGTCAGCTCAAGCAGTGGTCGAGTCGGATCATCCAGAACACATAACAAGTTAGCTCGAGCAGAGGTCGAGTTGGCTCATCCAGAACACAGAACGAGTCAGCTCGAGCAGGGGTCGAGTCGGCTTGTCCAGAAAAGACTTCCAAAAATACTTCTTATCATAGCCAAGTGTCGACCCCTCAAGTGTCGACACATGGTCAATATTATTGACTGCCAGTGATAGCAAATGATTCTTAATTATCGATCAACCTTTAGATCAGATAGAAACCCCTATGGTGTGTGACCCCATAGGTTTGAACACTAAGCTGGTAGCACTGAAACACTTCCAGTACTAGTCAAAGTCTTCATCTAGCAATGATATCTAACATCCAGATAGGTCAAAGATTGTAGAGCAACTTTCAAGAACCTCTGAAATATGGTTATCGCATAATTCATCCCTTTGACCTTATAATTCTCAGGATGACCTAGGATTTGACTGCCAACCCTAATTTGGTTCGTCCAGATCATGTCTCAACTTTACAAGTTCTTGACTCCTCACAAGAATTATCCTGGCCAAGGTTTTGCTAAATTGAGACACAGCGAGTCATTCACTCCAAACTATTTTGTGGGGTCAATTCCATCTTGATCCACCACTGCTCTACAAGTACTTGACTGCACCCAGAAACCTTCTGTCACTAGATTAGAAATCCAGGTGATTTGGTATCAAAGTATAGTAAGTTGCTTGCAAGCTACCATGGTGACCTTAGGTCTGTGGGACACATATATCCATATCCCTTCACGAGCAACCCTTTGGCATAAGGGAGCTCCATAGATGGTCACATTCAGTGAGATGTCACATATTTCACTTGTATGTCACATCAGTGTCACCACACTCCTTGGTCAAGAGGATAACCAACCAATGTGAGATACAACAACCTATACTTGATACATCATCATTCTATAATAATATATCCTTTGGTTGTGAACTAGTTTAAGAACTACTTGATATATCTTCTCTATATCAAATTTAATGTAGTTCTAAGGACTCCATCATACAAGAGTTCTTTTCAGAAAAATGCACATGTGATGAACAGCCAAAATAATAATCTTTATTCATTATAAATTCATATACAATTACAAAATTAGCACAACCGTCTACAACCTAGATGATTGGCTTTGGGACACAATTCCCAACACTTCTTTCATGCTAGGTATAGTTCATGTTAATAACTATAGTAGGTTTGTTGTATAACCCAAGGCCTACCTTAGTGTTAAATATGAATTATCTTAGTGTAGTTTATACTTTATAGTATGTTTGGTAGTATTGCTTTGTTGTGTAATACAAGGGCAATATTATTCGAACATGTATATTTGAAAATAAAGGGTCTGACTAAACTAAGACATTATAGTTTGTTGTGTAATACAAGACTATAAGTGTCTTAGAGGTAGTTCATTTATTGAGAATTATATGGACTGCAATTGGAAAGAAATTCCTATCTTTGAACTCTTGAGTGTTTGTTGTGTAATACAAGGCACTTATGAGAAATTGGGATCTCAACCCCACTAAAGAAACCTGGTAAGGTTTCTCGCTTACCATAGGTGAGGGTTATGGTATTCGAATAAAATAGTGGGAGACAATTAGATATAAAGTCCTTATCTAGTTATGAATGTCATCTTGAGTGGTCTGCTTATACTGTTCTTTACTAAATATAGTTTTTATTATGGCTTCAACTTTATCACTTTGGGGCATTTTAGGTGCCAATAAGTGGACCGGTCCCAATTATATGGACTGGTTGAGGAACCTGAGGATAATATTAACTCAGGAGAAGCTTTCTTATAGTCTTGATTCTTCGGATCCAGAGCTAATCAGAGAGGATGCTTTCGAGGAGGAAAGGGCCACACATAAAATGTGGCAAAATGACAGCATGACTGTCAACTGCTTCATGTTGGTCTCAATGAGCAATGAGCTCCAAAGGCAACATGAAGAGATGGATGATGCGAAACTAAAATTGCATGCAAATATATTTTTATATTTTTTTAGGTTAAGTTGTGAATCTAAATCCCGAAGAACAGACCAAAACCTAAGTAAACCTAAAAGCAATAAGAAAGAGGATCGTCGAGGCTGAGAAGTCTCGGTTGGGCTAGTTAATCTCCAATAAGGCTATTGGCAGGCAGAGGGGGTGTACCTGACAATAGTTGATGCACCCAATGCAGATCGTAGATGAAGGGATCGCTTTCGCTCCTGGATGCAGCCTAGAAAATCAAGTCGGAGACCCGCGGATTCTCGGCTTTCAACCCGGTGATCCGGTTGTTGCCGGCAGGAGTTGTTGGATTCGTAGAAGTCGAGGGACCTGCAAACAGCCTTTCAGGGGTTAGAAAACAAAGCAAGGATGGAGGATTAATTAAAAAAAAAGCAAGGAGAAGGAAGGTTTGAGGGTGGGCAGCCAGGGCTTGGAGAGATTGATGGCGGCTGGAGACTGGGTGCAGGACACCGAGAAGAAGGAGGGGCTCACACAGAATCTCCTTAGCACACAACAGGTAGCATACATCAATTGGAAGAACTCAGCTATATTTCATGAATAAAAGTATCTTGATACAAGAGAGTAGAGTCTCTTAAATAGACTCTTAAACTTGGTCCCCAAGTAAGGTTACAATAGACTTTTTCTAGGTATTTGAATCCCACCCAAATCCTAGCTAGAATACATGGTAGGACTAGGATTTAAAATTCCTCAAATCACTCTCCCCTCTCTTGCCTTGGTCGGCCAAGGGAGGTGACCCTAGTGGCCGACCAAAGGGGTGGTGACCATAGGGTGGATGGTGCCTTAGCTCCCCTCCCGGGCCTTGGCTGGCCCAATCCGCTTCAGGCTACAGTTCAGGGCTTCCAACTTGACTCCAGGGCTTCTGATTTCTTCTACTAAGCCTTCCATGATCTTCATAACTTCAAGCTAGGTTGATCTTCACTTGTACTTGGGCTGACATGTCTTCACTTGTACTTGGACTGACATGTACAGGACTCAGGAAGAAGACTAGCTCAACATGAGCTGACTGGTACAGGACTCAAATAATAAAAGATAACTCAAATAGGCTAAGCCTTTATTACAAATGGACTCAAATGCTACTAAGTAATCCATAGAGGGTTGAGAGCCTCTGTCTTATTCTGGTGCCTCTGGTATCCACACCAATTCTCTCGAGGTGGGTAGAACTCAACCCTGTCTAGTAAGGGTCACACAACTCACATATCTCTTGAGAAGGTCTGGGTCAAGGTGCTGCATTTCCTCTCAAGAAATCCATGAATCATCCGACTCTGGCCGGCCTTGCCATCGAACCAGGTAGCTGATGCAGGACGAAAATCAATGTAACCTGGATTATTTGGAAAAAGGAAAGACACCTAACAAACTAGGACCATGGGAGGGCTAAGAAGCCTCCCGAGACTAGGGTGACACTGAAACTAAAACCCTAAAATAGCTGATCTCTTTTGTTTTCAATTTTCTTGGTGGAGGTGGTGAAGGAAGGATAGAGATGGGGGACTGGGAACTGGAACTCATGGCCCTGGGACTCACTCTAATGGGGATACGTACACAAAAAGTCAGGGGTCAAAGCATAAAGCTACCCTCCCGAGGGATCAAAGCACATAGCTACCCTTCCGAGGGATCAAAGCACCAGCTACCCTGATCTCTCATCGAACCCATCATCCACATAGTAGGGCTCTCATAGAGGCCGCTGGGGTGACTCTCAAAGGACACGAGAGGATAAAGAAGATGAGATAGGGGATAACTATGGTACTCAAACCCATCATCCACAAAGTAGGACTCTCACACCCCCCAACAAACCCATTATCCACACAATAGGGAATGAAGGCAAATGGCCCTCAGCCCAGAACCAGAACCAATGGAGAACCTCAAAAATTTATATCAAATCATCTTATTATTACAGCGGGGGCCTTTATATAGAAAAACCAAAACCCTTAATTTCTTAGCCTCTAAGAAAATTAAAAAAGAAAAATAAATTACATCAAAATTCATGTTGCATAAAAAGTGGTGCTGATCTGCTCTGAGAAGCATGCTGCTCTGAAAATTGGAATGCTTTGAAATCCAAGCAAACTCATCTCACGGCCATGCGGAGGATCGATCTCCCGACGGAGCACATGGTCGACGACTGGGAAGCAGGCGGTGGATAGGGTCGGCGGATGGTGAGCAGCGGACGGCTGGCGACGGGCTGCAGGCGAGGTGGCACAGTGGGGCATGGCATGCCCTGTGCTTGCCATTTGGCCTTCCATGGCATGGGAACTCCTGGGCACCGGTGAGGCCTCCGGCGGTCAGGCCTTGGCCAGCGGACGGCGGGGCGGCGGGACGGCGGCGGCGTCAGGCGATGGGTGGCGACATCACACGGATGCACGTGGGTGGACAGACGCCTCCCGCATCTATTCGTCTTCCCACGGGCGTGGGTGGTGGCGGACCCCACCGATGACCGGGCGAGAGCCGGCTGGTGGCGAGAACAGGCCGACGGTGGCAACGTCAGTGGTGCAGGGAGGCACGACCGAACGTGGGCGGACGGACGCCTCCCGCATCCGTTCATCTTCCCACGAGCATGGGCGGTGGCGGGTGGCTCTTCCGGCAAGGGTGGGGCTAGCGAGCACTGGCGGCAAAGTCGATCGGGGGTAGGGCGGCCCAGATTTGGGGGGCGGCGGGGCAGAGGCTAGGGTTCATGAGTTTTAAAAAAAGTCACGAGAGAAGGATGGAGGAGATGGAATATGTTTGGGATAACTCAGGGATAAACCAAGAATAAAACTAGAATAGCCAGGATAGGTGGAATAGCAGGAATAGGAAAATAAAAAAATGCAAGAAAATTAAAAAAATTGGGAAAAAATACCTGGATGACGGCTGGATCCCCATCAGTAGCATTGATAGCCGCGGCCCCAGGTCGTGATGGCTTGATCGTCCAGGATATGCTCGATCCGTTCACCTCTTTCAGGCCAATTTATTGGTGGACACTCTGGGCTAGGGTCACTCATAATAGAAGGAATAGGCCCAAAAGCCTCATTAAGTATCGCTGCTAGTTCCCTATACTCAACCAGGTCTACAATATTGAAGGTAGAACTAATGCCCATATCCGAAGGCAAATCTAACACATAGGCATTTGGTCCAACCCTCTCTATCACTTTAAAAGGTCCGGCTCTGCGAGCATGAAGTTTCTTAACGGTCCCGGGTGGGAACCGCTTAGACCTAAGCGTAATCATGACAGAATCCACTACATTGACTCCATTGGTCCTTATTCAGGAATTAGCCAGTTTGTTAAATGTTTCATTACTTAAATTACTCTTATGGCTAATATCCTGATGCATATGCTGTGTGGTGCTCAGTGTAGGTGTGGACATGCTGGGCATATGTAGACTCCTAACAGGTAACGTAAAGGACTCATACTAACACCTAATGGACTCGACTATGTATGCCTATCGAAAGAGGTTTATTAGGTCTTAACTACAACTTGGGCATGGGGCATGAGTCGTGGTTGATGGATGACATGCAGAAGAAAATTTGCCGGGAACTCCTAATAGATGCCAGAGGGTCTTCCAAAAGTAGGTGGCAAATGGGATGGGCTCTAAGGATTCATGTAACTTGGTAATCCCAATAAAATGGAATCTAATGGTTCTAGATACATGAGATGACTCAGGGAAGTGTAGGAAATAGGATGGGGATTTAGGAACTGGTTATGGACTATAGAGATTGACCTTAATGTATGAGCATTGGGTTATATCTCTAGGAAAGAAAAGGTATATGCTATGGAAGGATGGGTCAACAATTTCTGGGAAGAGGTCCTCAATGGGAACTTTGGGAGGGGGCTCATCCTGGGGGTACTGATTCAAAGAGATCAGGTCCTTAATAAATTCTTCTGGTTCTTGTATTTTAAGACTAGACTCTATAATTTGGCTCTCCTCCACAGTTTTCTTAGGTAAGGTTCTAGCAGCAATATCTAAGTTCTCCTCCTGTAATTGTTCTTCCACTATAGGTTCCTCACCAAACTTAACTCATAGGTGGCCTCTTTAGATTTCTTAGTGGGCTCAGGAGTTTCTTTCTCTAAATTTTCAAGGGGTTTATCCTCTTCAAAGTCTTCTCCTTCATATTCGTTTATTAAACTAGGATTAGCCTCATACACTTCTACCTCAGGCTCATTAATGGGTTCTAGGATCTTTTCCTTGCAAACTAATGGGATAGGAGTAGTAGGCTAGTCTAAAGGAAGTCGACTAGGTTAGGACTTAGGTTCAAGGGAATTAACCTTGTTGGATTTAGATTGACTGATCATGAGTTCCCTCTGATATAACTCTAACTCCCTAGCTAGGTAATAGGCTTCCTCTAGGTCCTGAATTTGGCAATGAAACAGCTCCCACTAGATATCCCTATGCAGGCCATCTCGAAATCTAGTCATGATCTTATACTCAGGTTCAATTGTGTTACATCTTCTAATAAACTCATTAAATTGATCAATATACTCAAACACAATTTTATTACCCTGCCTCAATTCATACCATAGGTCTAAAAGTTTGTATTCATAAAATTCACCTAGGTACTTCTCTCTCAATTTACTTCTCATGGCTTTCCAGGTACGTATTTCATCTCCTCCTTGATAACATTCATCCTTAATAACTGCCCAATGTAACTTAGCATATCGGGTTTACCTATGTATGGCCAATTTAAATTTTTCCAACTCCGACATCTTAGTGTACTCAAAATAATGATCCATTCTCTCCTCCCAATCAATATACAACTCTTGGCTTCCATCAAAAGTGGGTGCATAAGGTTTGGTGTTCCTAATGGATCTTTCCTCTGAATCAACCAAGTATAGGTATGGACATCTAGGATTAGACTCAAGGGCAAGATCATGATAATAGGCTCTTGGATCAAGGGAGTTGGGCCTAGATGATCTATGTTTAGTATGGGCCATACGGGTTTCTAATCTAGGCTTTAAGATTATCCATGGATTCAGCCAAAGGTGGAGATGGATTCAGCCAAAGGTGGAGATGGATTCAGCCAAAGGTGATATAATGCTTCTGATCTAGTGCTCATGCAAGACTCAACACTGACTCGACTACAGTTCCCTAGACCTAGAGCCCAATCAGAATGGGTTGACTCAAGTAACACACAACTCAACTCCTAGTCCTTTAGTCTAGCCAGGTAAGAGGTGGGATGGTGGGAGGCCCCCCTTCTCTCGCAGGGACCAAATTAAGGAACCACCGATCCACTTAGGTCATTTGGCACTGTACCTTTAGCCTAGACACCAGCATCCAGTAATAGGAGATAAATTGGGTGCACTAGGCATCCCACAATGATCGAACCCGACCGATTGGTGTCCCTAGCCCACTAGGGCAAATTAAGTCTAGTTAATTTTAGATTAGGCTTGAGACTGAATGCAAGGGAGGTGGTTTTGGGCTAAGGAAAGGTTATCAACTCCTTCCCTTATCTGACATATAGAAAGTGCCCTTAAAGTATTTTATGCAATGATGGTAGGCAGATGAAAATGCAAATTAGGATTTAAGAATTTTTGGTGTTTTATGCATATATGTAATTTTTTTTATTTTGATATTTTTTAAATAGAAAGATAATTTGTAAATTATGACCTAATATGCAGAGAGCATGCAAAAATTAAAGATATGCAAAAATTATACTAAAAGAACCCTAAACTTTTTGAAATCAGCTTTGCTGCCAAAATAGAGCAGAACTATTCTCAGATAGTGTTTCGGTTGGAAGAAAATCCATAGATCGAAATAATTATTGAGAAAATTCTAAGAATTAATCTCAATTATAAGGAATTAAAAAAAATAAATTTTAGATTTTTCTGAGTCCTATGGAGATAGAAACAATTGGAAAAATAGAGGATGTACTGAGAAGGCCGAGAATGCAAAAATCCTAATGGAACTCTTTGTGTTCTTCTTCAAGGGTCAATTCATAGTGGCACCCCTACCACCATAGGAGATCCCATAGACTGGGAAGAGAGGATCTTGCAACCCTACTAGTCTTCTATGACTGGATGGCCAAGGTGAAGCACCCGATCCGAATATCCAAAGAGAACTGAGCCCAAAACAAGCTCTAATACCAAATGATGCGGAACTAAAATTGTATGCAAATATATTTTTGCACTTTTATAGGTTAAGTTGTGAATATAAATCTCGAAGAACAGACCAAGAACCTAAGTAGAGAATTCTATGCAAGTAAGAAACAATAGCATGCAAAGTAGAACCTAAATGCAATAAGATAGAGGACCGCGGAGGCTGAGAAGTCTCGGTTGGGCTAGTTCATCTCCAATAATGCTACTGGCAGGCAGAGGGGGTGTACGTGATAATAGCTGATGCACCCAATATAGATTGTAGATGAAGGGGTCGCTCTTGCTCTCGTATGCAACTTGAAAATTAAGCTGGAGACCCGAGAATTCTCGACTTTCAACCCAGTGATCCGATTGCTACCCGGCTGGAGTTGTTGGATTCGTAGAAGCCGAGGGACCTGCAAACAGCCTTTTAGGGATTAGAAAACAAAGCAAGGATGGAGGATTAATTGAAAAACAACAAGGAGAAGGAAGGTTTAAGGGTGGGCAGCCAGGGCTTGGAGAGATGGATGGCAGCTAGAGACTGGGCACAGGACACCAGGAAGAAGGAGGGGCTCACATAGAATCCCCTTAGCACACAAAGGTAGCACACAGCAATTGGAAGAACTCAGTTATATTTAATTAATAAAAGTGTCTTGATACAAGATAGTAGAGTCTCTTAAATAGACTCTTAAACTTGGCCCCCAAGTAAGGTTACGATAAACTTTTTCTAGGTATTTGAATCCCATCCAAACCCTAGCTAGAGTACATGGTAGGACTAAGATTTAAAATCACTCAAATCACTCTCCACTCTCTTGCCTTGGTCGGCCAAGGGAGGTAAACCTAGTGGCTGACCAAGGGGTGGTGACCATAGGGTGGATGGCGCCCTAGCTCACCTCCTGGGCCTTGGCTGGCCCAATATGGTTCAGGCTACGTTTCAGGACTTCAGGGCTTCCGACTTGACTCCAGGGCTTCTGATTTCTTCTACCAAGCCTTCCATGATCTTCATAACTTCAGACTGGGTTGATCTTTACTTGTACTTGCATTGACATGTCTTTACTTGTACTTGGACTGACATGTACAAGACTCAGGAAGAAGACTAGCTCAACATGAGCTGACTGGTACAAAACTCAAATAATAAAAGACAACTCAAATAGGCTAAGCCTTTATAACAAATGGACTCAAATGCTACTAAGTGATCCACAGAGGGTTAAGAGCCTCTATCTTATTCTAGTGCCTCTGGTGTCCGCACCAATGGAACCTCAATCCATATTGCTTAATCTTAAGGAGCTTTATGGAGAGCAAAGTAGGGCTACTCGGTACGAGATATCAAAGTTGTTGTTCTGTGCACGCATGAGTGTGGGTTCATCAGCTCAAGCCCATGTTTTGAAAATGATTGACTTAATCACCCGATTAGGTCAATTAGGGTTTGTAATGGATGGTGAACTCAACCAGGACTTGATCCTGCAGTCACTCCTAGATTCCTTCTCTTAGTTTGTTTTAAATTATCATATGAACAAACTGAATATTTCTTTGCCTGAGCTGCTTAACATGCTTAAGACAGCAGAGAGCCATTCTAAGGGAGATAAGGCTCATCTTCTTCTTGTTGATGGGAAGAAGAAATAAGCAACGAAGAAGGGTTTGAAAAGGAAATTCAACCCTAAAAGGAGCATCCAGAAGAAGGAGAAAGTAAAGAAGGCTATTAAGGATGGAGCCTATTTCACTACGGCAAGCAGGGGCATTGGAAGAAAAATTGCAAGACATATCTTGCAAGTGTGAAGCAAGATGCTGGAGGAGCATTTAAAGGTTTGTACATGATACAAACAAATTTTTCGTTGAGTGCTTCTATTTTTAATTCATGGATATTGGATACCGCATGTGGGTCTCATATCTGTAAGTCATTATAGGGACTCCACAGAATTAGAAGTTTGAGGAAAGGTGACTTCGAGCTATATGGTGCAAGTGGTAGAGCTATGTACGCTGAAGCTGTGGGCACCTATCTTTTGTTATTACCTTTGGGTAATATATTAAAGTTAGAAGATTGTTACTATGTTCTAAATGTTGTAAGAAATATTATTTCTGTACCCTTGTTATTACAACAAGGATTTGAAATAAGTGTAAAGAGCAGTGGCTGCTCTATACTTTATTCTAATAAAATATTTGGACATGGTTATTTTATTAATGGTCTTTTAACTTTAGAACTCAATGATAAAATATTACTTATTGATAACAAGAAAAGAAAGATAGATAATGTCAATGTCACATTTCTCTGGCATTGTCAATTAGGTCATATAAGTGAGTCAAGGATAAATAAGTTAGTTAAAGATAATTACTTTGATCCTTATGATTTTCAATCATTAGGAACTTGTGAGTCTTGCCTCATAGGTAAAATGACCAAGTCTCCATTCACTGGACATAGAGACAGGCCAACTGAATTATTAGGTCTTGTACATATTGATGTATTTGGACCTATGACAACTCAAGCTAGAGGTAGATACTCTTATTTCATCATGTTTATTGATGACTTATCTAGGTTTGGACATGTGTATCTGATGAAACACAAGTTTGAAGCCTTTGATAAATTCAAAGAGTATCAAAGTATGGTTGAGAAACAAATTGGACATAGTATTAAAATTCTTCATTTTGATCGAGGAGGAGAATACTTGTCTAGTGAGTTTCTAAACCATCTTAAGGACAAAGGCATAATCTCTGAATAGACTCTTCTTTATACACCCTATTAAATGGTATGGCAGAAAGGAGAAATCGTACCTTGTTAGACATGGTGAGATCCATGATGAGCTTCATAGATCTTCCTATTTCCTTCTGGGGATATGCCTTGGAAACTACTACTTATATTTTGAACAGGGAACCATCAAAGTCAATGACTAGCACTCCATACGAGGTATGGAATGGCAAAAGACCAAATCTTAAATACTTGAAGATTTGGGGTTGCTATGCTTATGTCAAGAATAATTCTAGATATAAGTTAAGTGCTAGGGCTAATAAATGCAAGTTCGTTGGTTATCCCAAAGAGGGTATTGGATACCTCTTTTATCATACTACTAAATAAAAGGTATTTGTCAGTAGACATGCTATATTCTTGGAGCAAGAATTTATCCAAGAAAGAAGTAGTAGAACAACACTTGAACTTAATGAAGTTCAAAACCAACAACCAATTCCTGAAGAGTCCTCAAATGAAATTCCTCAACCAAAGGTTCTTATTGATCAAGAACATCCACAACACACACCTCCTCTCTGAAGGTTTAAGAGGGTGCGGGGTGCACCTCTCATATTTGGCTTTGTCATTGGGAATGACAATGAGGCCAGTATCATTCTGAATGATGATCTTGTGACTTATACAGAAGCTATCGAGAGTAGAGACTCTGATAACTGGCTAAATACCATGAAATTTGAAATGGACTCATTGTACTCCAATCTGGTTTGGACCTTGGTAGTCTACCTGAAAGAGTTCAATAGGGTGTAAATGGGTCTTTAAGAAGAAGATTAGAGTAGATGGCCAAGTAGATACCTAGAAGGCTAGGCTAGTGGAAAAAGGATTCAGACAAAGGCATGGTATTGACTATGATTAAACTTTTTCACTAGTAGTAATGCTCAAGTCCATCAAGATTTTGCTTGCAATAGCAGCATACTTTGATTATGAAATCTGGTAGATGGATGTAAAGACTGCTTTCCTTAATGGATATCTTGAGGAAGAAGTCTATATGTCACAACCAGAAAGGTTTGTCTCAAGTGGGAGACCAAACCAAGTATGCAAACTTAAAAAATCCATATATGGATTATAGCAAGCATCGAGGAGTTGGAACATCCATTTTGATGAAGCAATCAAAGAGTTTGGTTTCATTAAAAATATGGATGAACCTTGTGTGTATAAAAAGATAAATGTGAGTGCAATTGTCTTTTTGGTTCTATATGTCGATGACATACTTATCATTGGGAATGATATCCCAATGTTACAATTAGTCAAAACTTGGCTATCATCAAAGTTTTCCATGAAGGATCTGGGAGAGGCATCCTATACATTAGGGATAAAGATCTATAGAGATAGATCTAAGAGGATGCTAGGTTTATCCCAATCCAGGTATATTGACATAGTGTTGAAGAGATTCAACATGGATGGAAGTAAGAGAGGTTACTTACCTCTGAGTCAAGGCATACATCTCTCCAAGAAAATATATCCTAAGATATCAGAAGGAAGAGAGAGGATGGCTATGATTTCTTATGCTTTGGCTATAGGATCGATTATGTATGCCATGTTATGTACCAGGCCTGATGTTGCTTATGCCTTGGGCATAGTAAGCAGGTTCTAGGCAGATCCAGGAGAGGATCATTTGAAAGCTGTGAAAAATATTCTTAAGTACCTGAGAAGGACTAAGGATATTTTTTTTCTATATGGTGGATCAGAATTGAAACTAGAAGGATATATAGATTCTAGTTTTCAATCAGATCCAGATGATAGCAAATCTATATCAGGGTATGTCTTTATCCTATATGGTGGTGCAGTGAGTTGGAAGAGTACAAAGTAGCCGACTGTAGTTGACTCAGTCACTGAGGTAGAATACATAGCTACAAGTGAAGCCACGAAGGAAGCTGTCTAGATAAAGAAATTTACATGGAATTGGACATGGTTCCTGAAATACAACAACCAGTGCCACTATATTGTGATAACTCTAGAGCTGATGTGCAAGCTAAGGAACCAAGGTATCATCATAAGTCCAAGCACATCCTAAGATATTTCCACTTCATTCGGCAAATCATAGAAAGACAAGTTGTTGTCATCGAACGAGTTGATACAAAGAACAATATAGCAAACCCATTCACTAAAGCTCTACCTCAGCAGCAGTTTGATCGCCACTTAGATTGTATGGGTATAAAATAGAAAGGTGATTGGCTTTAGTGCAAGTGGGAGATTGAAAGAAAAGTGCATTAAAAGCCAATCTTTGTAAGGATATTTTTGTAACCTTCCAACTCTTGTATGACATTATTGCATTAATAAAAGGCATTTTTGTTTCATCATAGTGCTGTGTCTTATTTAAAGATTATGATGAACCTCGTAGGTTAGGGCAAAGGAATTAGGGTTATGATAGAAATCATAACAGTGAGATCTAAATTCCTATAAATCCTAATCTAAAATGTTCCTTAGTTGTTGGATCATCGATTCGAGGATCGATGCTTTCGGAAAGACTAGCTTATCCTATGTATGCTTAATGGAGAGGGTGGTTGGTCTCATAGCCACTTGTATAGAGACACTAATACAAGGATAAGTGATGGGAACTCGAGAGCCCAGCCATCATGGTAGCCACATGGGATCCCAGTCATAGTGCCACATTCAGTGCACCACCTCAGCAACTACATGGAGTCCCAGTCATACCTTGGATTGCGCCACACTAGGGTTACTTGGAGGATTACATGAGGTCGGTCCAATATGAGGATTTGGTGTCCACATGGCAGCACATCAATTCCATACTCAAGCATACCATCTCCACATGCCAGCATAACAAGAAGGAAACTCAAAGCAGATAAACATGAATCCCATGATTCATGCTAGCTTGCTTAGGAAAGATGTGGTCCACCCCAAGCCAAGAGAAGAAAGAAGTTGGCACCTTGGTCCCCCCCTTTTGGGTCGCCCACTACATACCATCTTTGGAGGACTTTTATTTGGCATTTGTTAGATTTCTTCCATGTATTCAATTTGCAAAGGAGGAAGGTTTAGGGTGCCCCATTATTTCAATGTTTTTATAACTTAGGTCCTAAGTCATGTGACTCTATATAAAGGACCTATCTCTTGTATGAAAGAAAAATTCTAATAAAATAAAAATTTGAGAAGAGAGATTCTTCTTTCACTCCATATGGAGAGGGTGAGAGGCCCACTTTTCGCTCTGCAAGGAGAGCACATGAGGTGCAACCCCCGGACATGATGCTAGGTCATGTCTAGTTATCCCCTTCCATAATTTCACCTTTTTTACCGCCCTCATGTGCTTTGAGATTCACCCTAATGGCTCCATTAGTGAGGTGGGTAGGATACCCTAGAGGTGTGAGATCTTTCCATACAGCTCCATTAGTGTGGTGGGTAGGATGCCCTAGAGGTGTGAGATCTCTCTATACGGCTCCATTAGTGAGGTGGGATATCCTATAGGTATGAGATCTCTCCGTGAGTGTGAGTCCCAAAGTTCATGAAAGCCCAGACCCCTGTCTTCATCTCCAATGTTCCTTCATCACCTACATAAAAAAAAAAGAAAAACTAGTGGTACCTTAATTTTGGTGACTTCTAGGCTCGCCAATGATCCTTCACCCCATCCTATCCCCCATCAATTATGGTATCAGAACTAGAGAATTAGGGTATGCTCCATCTTCCCAAATCACCCAGATCCCCCATCACAAACCTTGTCGTCCCTGTTCTCCGCTTTTCCCCATTCCAGCTTCAGTACGGCCATCGCTATCTTCGTGGCCATGGATCCCTTCCACCGCCATTGCTTATGGCTGTGGACCTCCCACTACCACTGCTGAACCCATTGCCTTGCTGCTATCTCCACAGCCATTGTGACCATCGAGCCGACCGTGACCCCATCCGCTCCAAGCCTTATCTCCATCATCGGCCTCCTGACACCGATCTGGAAGATCCAAGCCATGGCCGAAGCTCCTGCCCTGGCCTCTGCCTCCCATGCTCATCGTCACCGATAACCACTGCCCTGCGGACTCGCGGCCTGCCCATCTCCACCCGCTGTCACCCGCGAGGCATCCCATCACTGCCCTTTCGATCGGAGAAGGACTTCACCAGAGAACCCTTCACCAAGCACAGCCATGCCATAGCCGACCATTGCCCACCGTCGATCGTTTCCCCAACCAGGTCGACCACCACCTCTCCTCTACCGATGAAAAAAACATCACCGGATGCCATTATTCACTAGATCCACTACCAAGCACCGTTTCTACCCGATCCCGTGTCGCGCAAGCAGCTACCCACCCCCATTAGTGAACCTTGCTATCCCTCCACCTCAGATCAATGCCCGAGATGCCGGATGCCCTATTCCATCTGGTGTGGACACCAGGGCTAAAAAATATCGACAGGTTGAACCCACATCCTTGTGGATCACCTGTGAATAAAGCCCTAAACCCAACCCCTTTTACCAACTATAAATATTTTATTTTAAATTCTATTATATAGGCTTAGTTGGGTTTAGCCCTTTTTACCAACTATAATTAGGGATTTTATTTTTTAGCCTTTTGGGCCAAACCCCTTTTACCAAGTTGAACCACTTGTTTACATGTCTTGCCTATTGATCAAATTGGGTTCCAATTAATCAAGTGGGGCTTTAGTTATTTGGTTAGTTTAATTAGTTTTGAGTCTTGTAATTATTAGTTAATTTAGTTATTGAGTCCTGTAATACAAGGGGGACCCAATTGAAGATCCATGTGATTTCATGTGCACTCAAATCAAGACCCATGTGCACATAAATTAAGATTCCATGTGACTCCATGTGCTAAGTCAAGCAATGCGCTAGCCTAACCAAGTCTTGGCACCACTTTTTCAAGAATCTAGACAATACCACATGACTTGTCTAGACACCACTTGCCACTTCATCGGGACAACACCACTTGCCAATTCATCGGGACAACTAACACTTGCCATGTCACTCCCTTGGAAGTCACTTTAATTCATGAATTGGCGCCCCTTCTTTTTAAAATGTGTAAATGAGAAGGACTCACCAAATTAGCACCCCTCCACTCAAGTAATTCATGACAAAAGCAAGAGGAGTCGGCCAAGCATTCCACCTCTTCTTTGTCACCAACTTCCAAAGAGTTTCAAGATAAATGATCACCGAAATGGAGGTTCAATGGTTCTCTACCGCAGGTGTTTTGATCAAACAGGTTCCAAGTTGCTCAAGATTAGAGAACTCAAGAATCCAGAAAAATTCTTAAGTTTTCTTCTATCCAGACTGAACAGACCACTATCCCACAGGAGCCCACGTCATCCAAACAACAGAGGCCAGTAAGCAGGGCAATCCATGAAGCAATCTTGGCCCTTCATCATGACACCTCACCAATCCACCTCTTTGGCACCCACTTTGGATGAGAAGCCCATGTTGTCGCCCACCTTGGAGAGAGTCCCAGATTAGCCCAAGAGCAGGAGTCCAAGATGCCCAGAGCAATGTCTCCAGGAGTCATTGCCTAAGAGAATCAAACACTAGTCTTTGTAACCCTTACATCTTTGGTTGTTGGTTTATAAATACTCCATCAACTCCCCTGTACTATTAATGATTATTGATGAAATACAACAATATTCTGTCAAATTTTTTCTTTGCTGTGTGCATCACGGGGTGTGAGGCCCTATTCCGTTGTTCTTTAGAGCATCGCGGGGTGTGAGGCCCTAGTTATCCTACTTATCCAGACATCAAAAAAATCCTAGCCAACTTCTTCCTTCCCTCTTCCCTTTCATTTTTCCATTCTCTTCTTTTCGTTACTTCTTTCTAACTGATCGATCTTCCTTTGTTGAGTGATTGCAGGTGATCAGGAACTAAAGTCAAGGTGTTCTTGCCTTGAAACCAATATCGTGAAAGATCAGAGCCCGAAGATCAAGATCTTGAAGCCCTGCCGCGAGATCCTGAGAGTTCCAATATATCACTTCATAGAAAAAATTCTTCATTGGTAAAACTCGAAAACCTTTCCCTACTCTTTAGTTTCTGATTTTTGAAAGTAGACCCTAGTTTATGGTGGTTTCTTAGCCACCAAATCCTGATCTTTTTAGTTACTTTGTTAGATCTACTTATGCGGGTATAAACTAATTGACTAGTTCTCTAATTGCTTACTTTGAGTCTCTAAAAATCCAAAAATTATGAAAGAATTTTAATCACTATTTTTCATTGTTAATTAGATTATTAATCAGTATATTAGGTTTTCATAATTGTCCAGCATCAATTTTGGTATCAGAGCAAAGGTTAAACAAGGATTTAATTGCTAGTTCTGAAATTTCTGCATACCTAGAACTAGGCTAACATTAAAACTGCATAAAACCTATCTAAAAGATTCAAAAAAAATAGAAATAAATTTTCTATTAATCCTATATTAATCTTCCATTAATATCAACAAAAATTAGATAAAAAAATTTATTTGCTATGTTTTCTGGTGGAAGGAAATTACGCCTCCTGAGCGGGTATATGCAAGTATACAGTCATGACCCATAGGAGTAATGAGCTACGGCCGGACGTGATATCTCGAGATCGAAAATCTCACATTAATCAGATCTAAAATTTAATTTTGAGATAAAAAAATATTTTTTTTATTTTTTTACTGTTTTAATTATTTTATTACTTCATTGCATATTAGGGTTTCATCTTGTGTGTGCATCATCAAGTAACTAAATCTTAAGAGCACTTTAGCATCTCAGATCAGGGTAGGATCTCATCACCTATTCTAGGCCCACAATAACCTTCTTTTGCATCTAAACCCAGCCTAATTAAGATCAATTAGACTTAATTTACTCTAGTGAGCTAGGGACACCAATAGGTCGGGTTCCAAGTATTGTGTGAAAACTAGTGCACCCAATCCTTTGATTATCACTTGAATCTGGTATCTAAGGTTAGAGGTCCAGAGGCAAATGTCCTAAGTGGTTTCATGGTTTTTAATTAGGACCTTGTGAGAGCAGGGGGAGCCTCCCATGACCCCACCTCTTACTTGGCCAGTGGATAGGGTGATTGCTGAATTGGTTGTAAATTGAGCTGACCCATTCTACTTGAGCTCTAGGTCTAGGAAACTCTAATTCGAGTTCTGTGTGATTGCATTGCATGGCTACTAGATTAGGAGCCCAGTACCTGTAGTTCGAACCCAAACCCAACCCAGTCTGACCATGGAGTCTAACCTTGAAACCTTTCTAAGGTTCATGGCTGAACTATACCCAAATGAATAATAGGTTTGACCGACTAGGAGACCGTTTAGGAAACCTAGAAAGAACTCGAAAAACCCATACTAAGCCTAAATTTGAGACACACCCTGACCCATTCTTGGATCCCAACCCTAGGAGAGCCCCACATCATGACCCAATCTGGGATCTTAGTTCGAAGAGACCCAATTATGATTTTATAGACCAGGATGAGAGAGCCACTAGGTACATTAGGTTAGAAGCACCATGATTTGGTGGTGATCTTGATCTTGAGGATTATATTGATTGGGAAGAAGGTATGGATCTATATTTTTAGAGGGAACTAATGTCTGATGAAAGAAAGTTTAAGATAGCTAAGCTTAAGTTAGGACACCAGGCTTGAATTTATTGGGATTATGTTGAATGAATGATCAGACGAAGAAGAGACATACCCATAACTACCTGGGATGATATGAAACTTAAACTTAGGGAAAAGTACCTACCCAGATCATATGAACCTAATTCCTATGCACCCAGATCCTTTGAACCCAGCTTCTATGAATCCAGATCCATAACCCATAGGTCTGAACCTATATCCTATGAATCCAAGGAACCCATAACCCCTAGGTATCAACCTAGTGCTAGTTAGGTTTCGCTTAGTCAGCTAGAACCCATTAGGATTAGTTTCCCTTATCAAAAACTAGGATCTAGTCAAACCCACCTGAGTCGACCCATTCCTTAGCAGAGTCGACCCAATTCTCACCCGAGCCGACTAAACCCTAATCTGAGCCGACCCACCCCTACTAGCCCAGATCCTAGCCAATTTCTCCTTAACCGACCTCCTCCTACTACCCTATTGGTTCACCAGGGTGACATTGAAGTGGAAGTGTATGTGGCTAAGGTGAACTTAGTGGACGAGTATAAGAGAGAAGATGAAATACATATGGCTGACCTAGAATTAGCTGACCCGATAGGCACCCAAGCTGAAGCCAGCCCAGAGTTAGTTGATCATGACTGTACCCTGACTAAAACTATACTGGTAGGACCCTTAGAAAAGGAGACCCATGAGGACTCTAACCCTATTGTTAGGACCTTACCTGAGGAAACACTAGAAGAGACTCAAGTTGTAGAGCCTAGTCCTGAAATCCAAGAACAAGAGAAAATTGGTAAGGACTTGGCTTATTTAGTCCAAAACCCTCAAGAAGACTTCATCCCCGTGGTCCCAATTAAAGATCTCTTCCCTGAAATCACTGACTCATTCTTCCATAAAGCAGACTCTTTATTCCCTGTAGGTGTGAATCATTGTCCAACCCTTAAGGTCAACCCCATTAGTCTAGGACAAATCCCCGAACCCTTTTTTTATTTCCAATACTACCAAGTCACCACCAAATCCACTTCTTACTTCCTACCTTTACCTGTTTCTAGGACCATTAGTTTGCATTTTGTCGAGGTTAGCAAGTTACATACATCCTTTGAGCATATTAGGTTTGCCACTTACTTCTAGAAAACCCTATGGCATTTAGTGGGAGTCCATGCACCATTCTCATCTGCATGTCACCCACCAACCAAGGGTCAAACTCAGTTGTAGTTTAGGACTTAGTTGAGTCTGTAGTCCATTAGGTATTGTTATTAGTCATTTACATGCATGTCATTAGATAAAAAAGAAAAGGAAAAAGAAAAGAGACTCAAAGAATTCAATGAAGGAGGCTTTATCATGGTTAGACTATGACCTTAATGGTTCTCACCTAGAACTATGAAGAAGTTACATGCCCATAGTAGTGGACTATACAAAGTAATTAAAAAAATTGGACCTAATGCCTACGTGCTTGAGTTACCACATGAACTAGGCATTAGTCCTACTTTCAACATTTCAGACCTTATTGAGTATAAGGAGCCAACGTTGAATCCTAGTGAGCCATTTGGGCCTGATCCAGTTCTTGAGACTGAGCCAACCCAAGTGTGTCCACCTGCCACACCACTAGCCTAGAGAGACAGGATCGAGCGGATCTTGGATGATAAGATTATCACTACCCGGGGCAAAGATTATCAGCTATATCTGGTTCGTTGGCAAGGATGACCCAAGATGATGATTCTTAGATCACCCGAAAAGACTTGCAGAGAGTTGACCTAGACTTACTAGAGCGCTATCATAGCAAAGTTGATCCATACTCGACAGGATCGAGTTTCTCTCACCCAGAGAGAATTGGTGTAGACACCAGGGCCAAAAAATATCAATAGGTTGAACCCACATCTCTATGGATCACCTATGAATAAAGCCCTGAACCCAACCCCTTTTACCAACTATAAATATTTTATTTTAAATTTTGTTATATAGGCTTAGTTGGGTTTAGCCCTTTTTATCAACTATAATTAGGATTTTTATTTTTTAGCCTTTTGGGACAAACCCCTTTTACTAAGTTGAACCACTTGTTTACATGTCTTGCCTATTAATCAAATTGGGTTCCAATTAATCAAGTGAGGCTTTAGTTATTTGGTTGGTTTAATTAGTTTTGAGTCTTGTAATTATTAGTTAATTTAGATATTGAGTCCTGCAATACAAGGATGACCCAATTAAAGATCCATGTGACTTCATATGCACTCAAATCAAGACCCATGTGCACCTAAATCAAGATTCCATGTGACTCCATGTGCTAAGTCAAGCCATGTGCTAGCCTAACCAAGTCTTGGCACCACTTTTTCAAGAATCTGGACAATACCACATGACTTGTCTGGACACCACTTGCCACTTCATCGGGACAACACCACTTGCCACTTCATCAGGACAACCAACACTTGCCATGTCACTCCCTTAAAAGCCACCTTAATTCATGAATTGGCACCCCTTCTTTTTAAGAAGTGTAAATGAGGACTCTCCAAATTGGTGCTCCTCCACTCAAGTAATTCATGCCAAAAGCAAGAGGAGTCGACCAAGCATTCCACCTCTTCTTTGTCGCCAACTTCTAAGAAGTTTCAAGATATTTGATCACCCAAATGAAGGAGGTTCAATGGTTCTCTATCGTAGGTATTTTGATCAAACAGTTCCAAGTTGCTCAAGATTAGAGAACTCAAGAATCCAGAAAAACTCTTGAGTTTTCTTCTATCCAGACTGAAGAGTCCACTATTCTGCAGGAGCCCACATCCTTACTTCAGAGTGTAGTAATCAGGGCAATCCATGAAGCAATCTTGGCCCTTCATCATGACACCTCACCAATCCACCTCTTTGGCACCCACTTTGGATGAGAAGCCCATGTTGTCGCCCACCTTGGAGAGAGTCCTAGATTAGCCCAAGAGCAGGAGTCCAAGATGCCCAGAGCAAGGTCACCGGAGTCATTGCCTAAGGGAAACAAACACTAGTCTTTGTAACCCTTACATCTCTGGTTGTTGGTCTATAAATGCTCCATCAACTCCCCTGTATTATTAATGATTATTGATGAAATACAACGACATTCTATCAAATTTTTCCTTTGTTGTGTGTATCAAGGTGTGTGAGGCCCTTATTATCCTACTTATCCAGACATCAGAAAAATGCTAGCCGACTTCTTCCTTCCCTCTTCCCTTTCATTTTTCCATTCTTTTCATTTTGTTACTTCTTTCTAACTGATCGATCTTCCTTTGTTGAGTGATTGCAGGTGATCAGGAACTAAATTTGAGATGTTCTTGCCTTGGAACCAATATCATAGAAGATCGAAGGCTGAAAATCAAGATCTTGAAGCCCTACCACGAGATCTTGAGAGTTCCAATAGATCTACTTCAGAGAAAAAATTCTTCGTTAGTAAATTTCAAAAACCATTTCGTACTCTTTAGTTTCTGATCTTTGAAAGTAGACCCTAGTTTACGGTGGTTTCTTAGCTATCAAATCTTGATTTTTTTAGTTACTTTGTTAGATCTACTTGTGCGGGTATAAACTAATTGACTAGTTCCCTAATGCATACTTTGAGTCTCTAAAAATCCAAAAATTATAAAATAATTTTAATTGCTATTTTTCACTATTAATTAGATTGTTAGTCAGTAGATTAGGTTTTCATAATTATTCCGCATCACCATCTCCACCAGACCTCCTGAGCCATGGATGTTGTCGTGCAGTCCATCTCCCACCTATCTGACACCACCCCAACCACCGGAACCCCTGTGTCGTAGATCATCGCGATGCCCATCCCACCAGAATGCCCCCGTGCCACCATCTCCATCTCGCACCATCGCCAATGAAGACTACCGAAAGTCCCTCCTCCATTCTGGCCTTCCTCCATCCATGGAAAAGAAGAGCCATTTGCATGAATGTGAAAGCAGGAAGGATTCCGCATGCTTCTCAAAGCAAACTCCCATCCTGTTGTTGACTTCACATTCTACATAGTTCTCAAAGTTGCATGGATTTCAAAGCTATACAAATTTTAATGTTGTGTGAATCTCAGAGCTACATGGATCTTAAAGTTGCATAGATCTCATAGTAGAGCTGATAAAAAAAAAATCTAGGATTTGTTTAAAAAAAAGGATAAAAATTGGATGAACCTAGTCTCTTTTGAATTGATTTGTTTGGATTTGGTTCCATCAAAGCCCCACTCACCCAAACTCGACGGAGTCAAGTTCTCCCCACTCCAGGGGAATATGGGGACCCTAGAGCCTAGCCACCTTAGCAGCCACATGAGATCCCTGTCACAATGCCACATTCAGTGCACCACCTCAGCAACTACATGGAGTCCCAGTCACTCCTTGGATTGCACCACACTAGGGTTACATGGAGGATTACATGAGGTCGGCCCAATATGAGGATTTGCTGTCCACATGACAGCACATCAATTCTACCCTTAAGCACACCAACTCCACATGCCAGCATGACAAGAAGGAAAGTCAAAGAAGATAAACATGAATCCCATGATTCATGCCAGCTTGCTTAGGAAAGAAGTGGTCCACCCCAAGCTAAGAGAAGAAAGAAGTTGGCACCTTGGTCCCCCACTTTTAGGCTGCCTAGTACATACCATCTTTGGAGGACTTTTATTTGGCATTTGTTAGATTTCTTCCATGTATTCAATTTGCAAAGGAGGAAGGTTTAGGACGCCTTATTATTTCCATGTTTTCATAACTTAGGTCCTAAGTCATGTGATACTATATAAAGGACCCATCTCTTGTATGAAAGAGAAATTCGAATGAAATGAAAATTTAAGAAGAGAGATTCTTCTTTCGCTTCATATGGAGAGGGTGAGAGGCCCATTTTTCACTCTACAAGGAGAGCACGTGAGGTGCAACCCTCGGACATGATGCGAGGTCATGTCTAGTTATCCCCTTCCCTAATTCCACCTTCTTTATCGCCCTCATGTCCTTTGAGATTCACCTTAATGGCTCCATTAGTGAGGTGGGTAGGATACCCTAGAGGTTGGATATCCTAGTGAGGTGTGAGATCTCTCTATACGGCTCCATTAGTGAGGTTGGATATCCTAGAGGTGTGAGATCTTTCCGTGAGTGAGAGTCCCAAAGTTCATGAAAGCCTTGACCCCTGTATTCCATCTCCATTATTCCTTCGCCACCTCCATAAAAAACAAAAAAAATAAAAGAAAAACTAGTGGTACCCTAATTTTAGTGACTTATAGGCTTGCCAACGATCCTTCATCCCATCCCGTCCACCATCAATAAGGGTGCTCATTAGGGTATGAGTTCACTGAACTGATTCACACTAAGAATATCTTATGAAAGTCTTACTACTTGTCAAGAGATATTCTCATAGTGGAAGTTGTGCAAGTGATCTTTAGACCTGAGATCACCATGGTTTCTCATCCATACTGATACAGCATGCAAAGGATGATTTCTAAGCTAGAAGATTAATTAGTTGGTTGAGCAATGATCGTTACTTACATAAGCAAAAACTCATTTTTAAAATAAGCATAGGAATCATATGAAGGAAAGCTAAACAATGGATTAAAGGTAACCCAAACTATAGCTCTTGTTTAATCCATGAAGATTGGACCTAATGGTTGGGAAACCATTCCAACTAGGAGATAAACCATTCAAATATTCAAACCCTAAGAGTAAAGGAAGGTTTACTTACCAATATTGAGCTCTCACACTCTGTTATGGTGGATCAAATTTTAGCACTTAATGGATTGAAGACTTGAAGTAGAAAACTATCACACTTAGGATGAAGACTTCCATGATGTTGGTTCCAAGGCAGAGTACACCTCATCTTTAGCTTGCAACCATGGAGGATCCTGTAAGGGAACTGATTAGTGATTGGAAGGGATGGAAGAATGGAGTAGAAATAATTTTGGAAGAGGGTTAGAAGTGGCGATTTGGTGATGGAAAATGTAGTGGCTTGTTTGAAAGGAATGGCTCCTTGGAAGAAGGAATGCTTGGGCTCCTTGTCTGAAGTTGATGGGCGTTGTTGAGCTGGTGGAAGATGGCGCAATCCTTGGTTGAATGAAGGATATTTGATGGTGGCTAAATTGACTAATGGAAGAACTTATGGGCCTCTCACCCTCTCCCTCTCGGAGGACATTTGCACAACTCAAATGGAAGTAGAAACTTTAGAAATTTTTTTATTCATCAATCATCTTCTACAAGTGGGTTTGGAGTGGTATTTATAGCCCTCCAAAGCCTATTGAAAATTTGAATTTCAAGGGGAGTTACAAGATTCATGGACTGAGAAGTGGGAGGGGTTACAACCATGAAGAGTGTAGAGTTTAAAACTTCCTTGATTCATAGAGAATAATGTGGTTGGCTACCTTCCTTTTGAATTTGATTTTGGGCACCCAAGATGGATGAAGTGGCATGGTGAGTTGTCTTCCATGTTGGCATGAAAAGTGAGGTGGCTTCCAACTATGCTTGGTGATGTGTCGCTCCAATTTGGCAAGGTTTGTTGAAGTGGTTTGTCTCACATAATCTTTAAGTCTTCTTGCTAAATTTGAACCCAACCCAAACCAATCTTGAACCCAACTTGTAGATTCACTAATTACAAGACCAAATTGACCCTAATTGGACTCAAAAGACCAAATTGAAATAAGCCCAACTCTAATTACAGGACTCTAACTCAACCAAAGAAATAAATTTTCCTATTTACAGGACTCAGGTTAAATTAAAGAAATAACATTGAAACCAAAAGTAAAATTAACTTAATCCATTGAATTTCATAATGAACCTGGCTTGATATTGGATTGAATTCTCTTTCGAGTTGTGGTGCCCACACCAATTCTCCCAGGATGGGAAAGACTCGACCCTGTCGAGTATGGGTCAATCTGACTTTGATAGTATTCCAATAAGTCCAGGTTGATTCATTGTAAATCCTCTCAAATGATCCATGAGTTATCAGATTTCGATCAACCTTGCCATTGAACCAAATAATGTTGATAGTCTTTATTCTTGGTAGTGATAGTTTTGTCATCCAGAATTCTCTCATCCTATCTCGCCGCTCAGGTATAGTGGCTGGTGGACACTCGGGAGTAGGATCACTCTCAATGATAGGTTTAGGTCCAAAAGGCTCACTAGGTATCAAAATCGGCTCCTTATACTCTACTAAGTCTGAAACATTGAAAGTTGAGCTGATACCTAAGTTAGATGATAGTTCCAATACATACGCATTAGGTCTAATTTTCTTTATGATTTTGAATGGCCCTGCACCATGGGCATGTAATTTTTTCATGGTTCCAGGTGGGAACCATTCGGGTTTGAGCCTAACCATCACATGTCTCCCTCATTAAATTCCTTGATTTTCTTATGTGAATTAGCCATATGTTTGTAAGTTTCATTGCTCATGTGAATTTTTTTACTGATTTTTTTATGCAAATCCTTAATATGCTGTGCATATGACTCGGTAGATTCAAACACTCATGTATGTATGGGAAATGGGATGAGATCTATGGGCTTCCTAGGTTTGTAACCATGGACCACCTCAAAGGGACTCTTTCCAGTAGATCTATTAACTGAGCTGTTATAAGAAAACTCGGTGCGAGGTAATAAAAGATCCCAATTTCCCATACTATCACCAACAAGATATCTCAGTAGATTTCCTAGACTCCGATTAACATTTTTAGTTTGGCCATCAGTCCGAGGATGGTAGGCAGTAGAAAATTTTAGTTTGGTTCCTAGCATATGCCAAAGGGTTTTCAAAAGTAGCTAGTGAACCTAACATCTCTATTTAACACAATGGTTTTGGGTAAACCATGTAGCCTAACCACTTCGTCAAGAAAAAGCTTAGCCATTCATGAAGCATTGAAAGTTTGAGAGCATGATATGAAGTGAGCCATCTTTGAGAATCGGTCAACTACAACGTAGATGGAATCATGTCTCCTTGAGGTCTTTGGTAGTCCTAGTACGAAGTCCATGCTAAGATCTTGCTAGGGACAATCAGGGACTTGCCATCTTTGAGAATCGGTCAACTACAACGTAGATGGAATCATGTCTCCTTGAGGTCTTTGGTAGTCCTAGTACGAAGTCCATGCTAAGATCTTGCTAGGGACAATCAGGGACTGGTAGAGGAGTGTACAGACCAGTGTTCTACTTTTGCTGTTTGGCAACAGCACATGTTTGACATTGCGCCACAACTTGGGCTACATTCCTCTTGAGGCCATGCTGAAGGAATTGGTCTTCTATTACAAGGATGGTCTTATTTCTACCAAAATGTCCTGCTAGGCCTCTAGCATGAACTTGCCAGATCAAAAACTCTCTAATATAAGTTCAGGGGATGCACAACTGGTTTCCTTTGAAAAGGAATCCATCATGAATGGTATAATCATTATGTACACTAGATGGTCCTTGTTGAAGGGATTGATAAATGACACTAAAGTCGGGACACTTCGGGTATTCTTCTTTCAGTCTATCAAATCCTATAACTTTAGTGCTAACTGAGATCAAATGCATGGATTGTCGGCTTAGTTCATCTGCTACCCTATTTTCAATGCTGGCATGGTATTTTAGAACAAAGGTATATGCCTAAATGTACTCTATCCATTTCCTATGCCTAGGGTTCAATTTCTTTTGAGAATTAAGGAATCGTAGGGCTTCATGATTGGAATAAAGAATGAACTCTTACGGTAGTAAGTAGTGTCTCCAATACCTCAAAGCTTGCACTACCATGTATAATTCCTTATCATAAGTTGAATATCTCATTCTCGCCTCATTCAACTTTTCACTATAGAATGCCACTGGATGACTCTCCTGACTCAAAACTCCTCCAATTTCTACTCTAGAGGCATCACAGGCAACGTCAAATACTTTTGAAAAATCAGGTAATCTTAAAATAGGTGCCTGGGTCATTCTCTCGATTTCTAGGAAGGCTTTATCGGTTGCTTTTATCCATTCAAAGGTTCCCTTCCTAATGCAGTCGGTAATGGGTGCTACTATAGTACTAAATCCATGAACAAATCTCTTATAGAAGGTGGCTAGACCATGAAAACTACAAACATCATGGACACTTTTGGGTACCGGCCACTCAACTATGGACTTGACCTTTTCGGGGTCGGCAGACACTCCTTCAGTGGTAACAACAAATCCTAGAAAGATAACTCTATGGGTCATGAATTTACATTTCTTAAAGTTGGCATAGAGACTATCTTGTCTAAGGGCTTGGCAAACTTGTCTAAGATGGTTCAAGTGGTCTTCCTTCATTTTACTACAAATGAAAATGTCATCAAAATAGACCACTACAAACTTCCCAATGAATGTCCTTAAAACTTGGGTCATGATCTTCATGAAGGTGCTGGGTGCATTGGACAGACCGAAAGGCATTACTACCAACTCATACAAGCCATCTTTCGTCTTGAAAGTGGTTTTTCATTCATCCCCGGGCCTAATTCTTACTTGATGATAGCCACTCTTAAGGTTGATTTTGGAGAAAATGGTGGCTCCGTCCATCATACCCAACATGTCATCCAAATAGGGAATAGAGAAATGATACTTAATAGTAATCTTATTGATGGCTCAACTATCTACATACATTCTCCATGTGCCATCTTTCTTAGGGGTCAGAAGGGCAGGTATTGCACATGGGCTCAGGCTTTCTCTAATGAATCCTATTTGGAGAAGTTCTCTGACTTGTCATTGTAACTCAGAATGTTCTGTAGGATTCATCCTATAATGAGGAATGTTTGGTAATGTGGATCCTAGGATCAAATCTATGGCATGTTGAATATCTCTTAAGGGTGGAAGGTGATTAGGAAGGTCTTAGAGAAATACATCTTGAAACTCCTCTAGAAACCTTAATACTTCATGGGGTTGTTCCTTATGGGGTTGATTCTGAACTTTCTCAGTTGACAAAATCCAAATAGGTGAACCACTGTTAAGCTCTTGCTCCAATTCCTTAGCACTGATCATGTTTATTCCTTGTTTCTTGTCCCTCATGTGACTTGATCTTCTCTTAACATTGTCCTTAGGTGGTGAAGAATTGATTACAACCTTCTTTCCAACCATGGTTGGCCTAATATGATAATGCTTACTTCCATAGAAAGAACATCGCACCAAATCTTTTCTTGGTATAACTAGATTTGGATTGCAACTTGGCACCTAAATTTTATGGGAATCGAGGTCGAATCTATCCAAGATACCTTATATGGGTTGGGATGGGGCATAGTGTGTAGACCTAAATTCTTGACTATATTGGTTGATATGGCATTATTGCAACTTCCATAATCTAAGATGATCTTACAGACTTTTTCTCTTATTTTAACAAAGGTTTGTAGGATGTTGGTCCTACGCCAATCTTCTTGCTCCTTAGCTTGGGTCAAGATACATCTCACAACTCCTAGAAACTCTGATGAGTCAATGATCTCTTCATCCCCTTCATACTCATCAATTAAGTTCATACCAGCCTCATACACTTCTTCTTCATAATCTTTTATGGGTTCGGGGACTTCCTCTTCTACTTCTCCTATGTATAATGCTCTGGTGGGACATTGGCTTGCAACGTGGCCTACCTTATGGCACCTGAAACAATGGACATTACCTTCTCTTTGAACATCAGGGCTCTTTCCTTTGTCATCTTTACGAGCTAATGGAGTAGTAGGATTGGGTATGTTGGATGGACTTGGGCTTGGGCTGGGCCTACTTCTAGGGGAATTAATCCTCCTATTGGGTTCGGGTCGATGGAAAATAGGTCCCCTCTGAAATCTCTCATAGTTCTTAGCAATTTGGTAGGCTTGGTCTAGATCATGGACCTCTCTAAGAAATAACTCTCTCTGAATTTCTTCTTGTAGACCTGCTCCAAACCTAGACAAGCTCACAGCTTCCTACTCAACCATACTACATCTCATGATGAACTCATCAAACTTGGTAATATACTCTGACACCGTCTTATTTCCTTAACTTAATCGTTGCCATTGATCCAAGAGTCTTTGTTTATAGGACAGGGGTAAATACTTCTCCCTAAGCTTTACTTTCATAGCTCTCCAAGTGGCTATCGGCATGTCACCTCTTTGTTGACTAATGAGCTCAACATTATCCCAATACAATCTAGACTGACAGACCAATCTAAGTTTGGCAACCTTAAATTTTCTATCTTGTGATATTTCGTACCAATCAAAGTATTGATCCATATCACTTTCCCAGTCTATATACACCTTAGGATCCAAGTTTCCATCAAATGTGGGTGCATCTAGATGAATGTTTCTAAGGGCTCTTTCATCCTGGTCAACATATTCATGGTGTGGCCTTCTTTGGTGTGGGTCAGGAGTATGTTCCTGGCATTGGACTCTAGGATGGATGGGTGCCAATTTGGGTGATTGTGTGATCTGGGACAGGATGGTGATGAGTGATGTGCCATGCTTATCTTGATATATATATATATTATATTTTGAGAGCAATAACTAATATCTTAATAGCAAAAATAAATAGGAAGACCTAAAGAAAATAAAGTGACAACTAGTTATCAAAATTACCTACCCGCATGTAGATCTTGTCAAATAACTGTAAGGAAGGATTGCGGTTATTGAGAAACCACCCTAGATTAGGTTACCTACTTTCGAGTTTCAGATCTAGAGGAAGGGAAGGGGTTTTGATTTACTAATACGCTTTGAAATTTCCTTAATTGAAGATCTAGATTGCAACACTCTAGAATTGACGAACCCGACTCCAAAACCGACCGATCCGATATCTAGACTCCAATCACACTGGTTCCAAAGCAAGGACTCCGATCTTCAGAGTTGGATCTCGAAAGGATCTACAAAAATATCAGAATTAATTACTAGAAGTGCTAAGAATGCCAAGAACTCAGAAGAATAGAGTTACAGGGGGGAAGAAGGTTGGCATCAAGGTTGATTGTGCTCCCGGGGTCTTCTTCTTCGACTTGCTTCAGGAATCTCTTCAAAGGATTGGATGTAGACCTTAAAGAGTCTTCAAATGGCAAATTTGATTAAAGAACCGTAACCGATAAGTAGAGCATCATACCCTACAAAACTTGGACATCACATCCAAGTTGTTCTAGGCGTCTCACCTAGCACCTTCAAGCAAACTAGCTATGGAGGAATTGTAGAAAATGCAACAGTACTTTGTCTTTTCATTACTCAAAATATCATGCTTACAAAAAAAGGTTTTGGGCTCTATTTATAGCCTCATTACAAGTAGAAAGATGGGTTGAAATTCAAATTCAAAATAAAAGAAGAGGGAATTACAATTGAGGTTTTGGAATGGGTGCCCATGCTTCATAAAGATGGTTATCTTGACTTGATCCTCCACCCTTTGATCTTCTCCCTTTTCTTTCCTTGGTCGATTGAAGTTAAATTGCTGCATTTAAATGGAAGTGGAGCCCACCTAAAACACCTCCAAGAGAGAGAATTCATGGGGAAGGGAAGAGAATTTATGAAAGGTAGAAAAGCTTTAACCAACTCTCTTAAATGGCTTCAAAATTTGTGCCATTTAATTCTTCATTTAGGACTCCTTGATTGCTGCCTTCAAAAACTTTCTTCATAAAACTCCTTCCACCTTTTAAGGCTCTTTAATTGCTACCTTCATAAAGCTTTCTTCAAGAAACTCCCTCCACCTTCAAAGCTCTTTAATTGCTATCTTCATAAAGCTTTCTTCAAGAAACTCCCTCCACCTTTAAAGCTCTTTGTTTGGTGAGAGAATACGTGAAAGGTTTTCTTGGAGGAAAAAATATGCATGGAGCTTCCTTTCTTCAAGTAGCCAGCCAAATAAATGTGGATGTGGACCCCTCTTAACTTCCTTCATGTTATGTAGACTTAGTCAACTCCATACAAAAATAACTTAGGTCCCATTAAAATCCAAAATGGACCCAATGACTAATTACTAGACCCAAACAACAATTTATACCCAATTGAGATTGAACCAATTACAACTTAATGAAAAACTTCCTCATAATTCCCAAGTACATAGACTCAAATTGAAATTCAAACATACTCAAATTAAACCAAAATCAAATCCTAACCAGACTTAATGACTCATTAAACCAGATCAAATCAAGTAGTAGTGATCCAAATAGAGATAAGGTGGCATGGATGCTTCTTTCTGGCTCTGGTGTCCCCATTAATTCTTCCCAGGTGGGAGAAATTCGACCCTGTCGAATAAGGGTTAGCTCTACTCAGGTACCTCTTGAGCAAATCCTGATCAATCTTCTGTAGATCCTCTCGAGTTATCAAAGAATCATCAGAGTCGGGATGTCCTTGCCAATGAACTAAGTATCGTTGGTAGTCCTTGTTTCGAGTGATAATCATTTTGCCATCCAGAATTCGTTCAACCCTGTCTCTCCGATTTGAGGTTTTGGCCAATGGACAATCAGGGGTAGGCTCACTCTCAAGAATGGGGTCAGGCCCAAATGGCTGACTTGGTAGCAGTATCGGCTCCCTATACTCTACAAGATCTGATATGTTGAAAGTTGGACTTATGCCTACATCTGGTGGTAACTCAATCTCATAAGCATTAGATCCAAACTTACGAATTATTTTGAAAGGTCCTGCACTTCGGGCATGTAATTTCTTGATCATTCCAGAAGGAAATAGCTCAGGTCTGAGCCTGATCATAACTTGGTCCCCTACTTTAAATTCTTTAAACCTTTTGTTTGAATCAACCATTTGTTTATATGAGTCATTGCTCTCTTTAATTTTTTTATGATTTCATTGTGCAAGTTCTTTATGTGTTGTGCAAATGACTCAACAGACTCAGATATGCATGCATTAATAGGTAAAGGAACCAGATCTAATGGCTTCCTAGGTTTGTTATAGGAAAACTCGGCTCTAGGAAGTAATAGATCCCAATTCGCAGTACTCCCTCCCACTAGACTCTTCAATAGGTTCCCTAGACTTCGATTTACTATCTCAGTTTGGCCATCAGTTTGGGGGTGGTAGGCAGTAGAATATGTCAATTTGGTTCCTAGCATATGCCATAAGGTTTTCCAAAAATGGCTAGTGAACTTAACATCTCGATCTGACATGATGGTTTCAAGCAAGCCATGTAACCTAACCACTTCATTCATGAATACTTTGGCTACTCTAGATGCGTCATAAGTTTGGGAATATGGGATAAAATGGGCCATCTTAGAAAACCTATCTACTACCACAAAGATAGAATCATGTCTCTTAGGAGTTTTAGGTAATCCTAAGACAAAGTCCATACTTAAGTCTTGCCATGGGCATTTTGAAACAGGGAGTGGGGTATATAATCTAGTATTCTGCTTTTGTTGCTTAGCCACAACACATGTCTTACATTGGGCTACCACTTGAGCAACATTTCTTTTAAGACTACGCCAAAAAAATTATTCCTCTACAGCAAGGATAGTCTTATTGCATCCAAAGTGTCCTGCTAATCCTCCAGCATGTATTTCCCAGATAAGAAAGTTCCTAAGTAAAGTTCTCGGGACACATAACCTATTTTCCTTAAACAGGTAACCATCCCTTAAGGTGTACTGGCTAAATTCAATGGATGATCCTAGCTTAACTGCCTCATAGATTTTTCCGAAGTCTGGACAGAACTCATATTCTTCCTTCAATCACTCAAAACCGACCACTTCATCACTTATACAATTCAACAACATGATTCTCCTACTAAGTGTATCGGCAACCTTATTCTCACTTCCAGCAAGGTGTTTTAGGACAAAAGTGAAGGAAAACTAGTGCACCGGATGCCTACCCTAGGCATGCTACACTAAAGAGTAGGTATTGCATAATTAAAATTTTAAACATGCATACGGAAAAACCTACTCATGCACAGGATCTAACATAAACATGATGCATGTAACTAGGCATGTATAGGCAAGTGCAATAATATAAACTAGATCTAAATATGCATGATAACATAAAGGAAAAAATATACCTGAAAGAGCTTCCTTTTGTTCTGAATTTGGATCGAAGCAGGAAGAAGCCGACTCCCTTCAATAGCAAGACATCAACATGAACTCCGGCAGGCTTCAGAACAGATCTGCAAACACATGGAAGAGATCGATCCAATCTCTCGAGGTATCCAAATGTCCACACTCTAGAGTATCCATGCACGGGCTCTCGCTGATCCAACTCCCGGAAAGGATGCTAGTCCACCAGGAATAAAACAACAGGTCACGGCAATGTGTGGAGCAGGGATAGCAAACAAATGTTCATAGACGGTCTTCTCCAAGACCATCCCTACTCCACCAAGAGCACATGATTAAAACCAAAATACAGGGAAGAAAATCATGGGTCGCACCATGAATTCTGCACTCAGAATTTCTGTCTCAAAATCACGCTCTCAGATCGCTAATAATCACTCTACTCCTCTTATTCACAAGCCCTGTTTACTACCCATATTCCATCCCCTCTTCCCATCTCACGGCCAGCCCTGATCCCTCCTCTCAACACCCCTCATGGCCTGCAACCCAGGAAGTATCTATGGCAGAGAAGAAACCATGAAGTATGAAAAACATCGTGACATGAGAATAGATAAAACCTAAACACTATTTTGAAATGGCTTTAATGCTGGAACCGAGGGCTATGGAAGAGAAACAAATGGGCTAAAATACCGGGAAATAGGGACTGTGAAGATAGGAATAACGAAGGGAAAAGATCACCGTGAGACCAAATTTCAAATCATGGTGCAAAGGATCAGATATCCCAAGATGCATTCGAACTCCATGTTGTACATATCTCATCTAAACGATGAAACAGGGGGCAATCGAGAGCTGGGAAGAATGGAACAAACAACGTTGAACTAAGGGGTTCAACGTGTAAAGATGTCCCATGATTAAAATTGTTTTAACAAAAATCTCGGTCTGACCAACCCCGATCAAAAAGAAAAACCGGGTCCAGTCTTGGTCTACCAGGAACAATTCCTGGTTGACCCAAGCCAATCCTGGTCGATCCAAATCAGACCAAGAGGACCAGAAAAAAAATCCAATGTGTGCTCAAACAGACCATTTGACCTTAATACCGAAATGATTTCCAATCATTAATCGGTTCCTGGATTAGGAAGAAATCCTCTATGGCATGTGACCTCATAGGCTCGAACCTAAACGGTAGCACTGGAATACTTCCAGTACCAACATACAATACCATCTAGCAATGGGCCCCGATGTCCGAATAGGCCGAAGATACGAGAGCAATCTATCAAACCTCTGGCTTATGGTTACCGTATAATTCATCCCTTTGACGTCCAATGCTCAAGATGACCTTGAATTAGACTGCCAACCCTAACTGAGTCAATCCACAATATGTCTCAACCTTGCAAGTCTAGTGACTCCTCACTAGGACTACCGTGACCGAGGATTTGCTAAATTGAGACACTACGATACATTCAATCCAAATAATTTGGACAGGTCAATTCCATCTTGGTCCACCACTGCTCCACAAGTACTTTCCTGTACCCAGAAACCTTCCATCATCGGATTAGAAATCCGGGTAGTCTGGCACCAAAGCACAGGGAGTTGCTTGCAAGCTACCATGGTGACCTCAGGTCGGAGGGACACATATACCCATATCCAATCATGAGCAATCCTTTGGCAGAAAGGAGCTCCACGGAGTCATGTTCAATGAGATGTCACACATCCCACTTGCAGATCACATCAGTGTCACCACACACCTTTGGTCAAGCGGACAACCAAACGATGTGAACCACAACAACCTATACTTGATACATTGCCGTCCTGTACAATGTATCCTTTGGTTGTGAACCTTTTAAAGGACCACTCAATATATCCTCTCTATATCGAAGTCAGTGCAGTCCTAAGGACTTCATCATATAAATAAAGTTCATTATAGGAAAATGAATGATGTGATGAGCTGCCAGAATAAAATTTTATTAATTCATATACAAATTACAAACTGAGCACAATCGCCTACAGCCTAGGCGATTGGCTTTGGGACATAATTTCCAACAACTCCCACTTGTACTAAAGCCAATCAAAACAGTATCTAATACCCATTTCCCTTTTCAATAGTCGAACTCTTTGATTCTGAGGGCTTTAGTGAAGGGGTCAGCTAGATTCTCCTTTTCATCGATCTTCATAAGATTGATATCGCCTCATTCCATGATCTCTCACACAAGGTGATAGCATCGCAGAATATGCTAGGTGTGGTGATGAAACTTTGGCTCCTTAGCTTGAGCAATGGCTCCTGTGCTGTCACAATACACTAGAACATGACCATCTTGGGAAGGTGCCACCCCTTGCTCTCCATGGAACTTCCGCAACCACATGGCTTCCTTTGCTGCATCTGATGCTGCAATGTACTATACTTCGCATACCTAGTCTGCAACTGTTGCCTGCTTGGAACTCTTCCAGCAGATCACTCCTCCATTCAGGATAAACATAAACCCTGACACACTCTTGCTATCATCTCTGTCTGACTAGAAACTAGAGTTAGTATACCCCACAAGTTTAAAGTCAGGTTCTCTATAAATCAGCCATTAGTCTTTAGTATTTTTCAAATACTTTAGGATGGTCTTAACCACCTTCCAATGCACCTCACCTGGGTCAGACTGGTATCTGCTCACCACTCCTAGTGAGATGCCATGTCTGGTATAGTACATGTCATAGCATATATGATAGAGCCCACTACAGAAGCATAAGGAACTCTACTCATGCGCTCTCTTTCCTCAGGAGTGTCGCACAATCCTTCTTGGAAAGAGTAATTCCAGAACCTATCGGATGATAGCTTTTCTTGGAATTTTCTATGCTGAACCGTTTCAGCACGATATCAATGTACATAGACTGGAACAATCCCAGAAGCCTCTTAGATCTATCTCTATAGATCTTCATACCCATTATGTAAGAAGCTTCACCCAAGTCGTTCATGGAGAAAGATGACAACCAGTTCCCATGCTGCGATGTCAGCACCAGACTCAGAAGAAGACTTCAGAGCTCCATCTGGATCCATTGACCTTGCCCAAAGAATTAGGGTTTTCTGGCCTTGTAATGCTGCGATGTCATTCTGGTGCGGGCACCAGACTCAGAAGAAGACTTCAGAGCTCCATCTGGATCTCTGATTGACCTTGCCCAAAGAATTAGGGTTTTCTGGCTTGTAATAAGGGTTGACTTGATCAACTCAATTTTAGCTTAAGTCTGTACTCCCTGCAATTTATTTTTGTTGAGTCATGTTGACTCAGTAGTGGTCTAGGACTTCAACCTGGGGTGTCACATTTTCTCCCAAGGCCAAGCAAGTGGGCGCCACACTCCCAGCCACACGCCTGAGTCCAGGGGGTGCCACATCTCCATCCAGTATACTCTGGTCCCCACACCACAGATAGCAGCTCCCTTCACTCATGCGCCATTTGAGGAGAAAGCAACCAGGGATCCACAAATCAAGGGGGCGGCCCAAGACCTTCCATAAGAGCCAAGCTATGAAAGGGAAGAAATTCTTCTTGGAGAGAACTTCAAGGAGGCGCCCATTCCCTGCCAAAAATATCCAAAACAAAGATGGGAAGGACCATGACTTAGGGAGAAAGAAAAGGAGGAGTCCAAAAGAGCTGAGCCATGGAAGGAAAGAAATCCTCTCTTGAAGAACAAAGCTTGGAGGCGCCATCTACCTTCCTTTTAAAACCCAAATCAATTTTTTTTGGAACATTTGGCAAGCCATATGTGTAGGGATTGATCCTACAATCCTAATTTGAAGATCCCCTTCTTTAGTCCCACATGGAAAGATGTAAAACCCTACCTCTTGTAAAGTCCTATAAATTAAACCCTTCTTGTAAATTTGAAAGTAATATGATGAATGAATTAAAATTTTTGTGTGAGCAAGCTCTGTGTTTTCTCTCTTCCGCACTTGCACCAGGTGTTGAGCTCCATGAGGGAGTAAATCCGGGTTCCCCAGGAACCTTGAGGAGGTGTGAGATCTCCAAACCCCAAACCCTAGGTTAGCCACTTCAACTCCAAAACCCTAGCCGCCCATCATCCACTTCAATCCACCAAACCCTAGACTATCCCACCTCTCACGGCCACTCTCTCCAAGTCAAGGCCGACCACCAGCATCCGGGTCCAATCCGGATACTTCAGCTTCAGAGCAAATTTCAGAGGGAGCCAGATTAACCTCTAGGAGAATCCGGATTTCAGCAACATCAGCTTTCAAGTTCTTCAATCTGGTAAATCCTTCCTTGAGTATCTGATTCCATCACTTGTTCATCTTCTTTCCCAGATCTTGAGTCCAGGAGAAGCCGACTCAGCCACAGGACCAGTATTGGAGGATCCATTGCAAAGGTATCCGAATCCGAGGATCCAACAATCTGCTCGAGAGAGTTCTTCCACCAAACTTTGTGAAGATCACTGTCTGGTTGGTAACCATCTCTTCTCTTTATTTCTATCCTGTTGAAAGTTCAGAGCGAAACCCTAGGTCTGGGAGTTTCTCAACCCCAGCGATCCGTTACTTCTGAACTACTCTGATAACCCAGTTTTATTTAAATTGTGCTTTCAATTATTACCTAGTTTCTTTCAATTAGTTTAACTTTCATTTGAGTCAAAGCCGACTTCTGAAAATATTATAAAAAAAATAACAAAAAAAGAATTAGTCTTAATTTACTTCCGCATCGCATCATCATCTTCTCTTTTGTTCTGCATCATTTTGGTATCAGACCCAGTCTAGGGTTTCTGTTTTTCTTGCTTGTTTTAAGTCTCTCTCCTTTTTACTTTGTCTGCTCGAAGTAGACTCCCCAGGATGTCCGGTCCTAGGAACAAAGTGAGGTGCAAACCTCCTCTTCCCATTCCACGGGTGTTCCTAGGGCGTGTAGGGGATCCGTTGGGTTACAACTTCGTAGCAGGAATTGTAAACGGGAGAAGCACCCTATTTTCAGTCCGTAACTACTCTGTTGCAGGAATTGTTTCTCAGTACAGGTAACTCCGAATTGTATTATTTTATTTTTCTGGAACCAGTATAATTGAATCTATTTCACATAATTTTTCTGTGATTTATTGGTTTCCATGAAATTTCTGAGAGTTAAATTACTGCAACTCTATTTTTGTGTTCTGCAATTCAATTACCTTGAGTGAACATCTCCTAACTCATCCTAAGGGCATTTGAGCATCTAAGATAAGGGGAGGAGTTGATAACCTCTCCTTAGCCCACAACCACCACCCCCTCATTCGATCCTAAGCCTAACTTTAAAATTTATTAGACTAATTTGCCCTAGTGGGCTAGGGACATCAACAAGTCGGGTCAAGGCTAGTGTTGAGTCAGTTTGTCTAGTTACTCTGTGTGTGCTTTGTACTCAATGTCTAGAACAGTGGTTCTGCGACTACGTCCCGAAGGGCTTGTGTGCTGGTCCGCCTACCTGGCTAATCACACTGATTGGTGTCTAGGATTGGCATCTAGGGACCTAACACTCCCCTTACACCTGCCTGGCTGAGTCTTGAGTTACTACAGGCTAGCTTGCCACTCTGATTGGGCATCTAGTTTGGGCTCTAGGTCTAGTTAGCCCGTAGTCGATTCAGTTGAGTCTCATTTTGTGTGTTTGCTTGCATCATCATGTCTACCCGGAATGGAGTACCCTACCAACCTAGTCAAACCCAACCTGATTTAGAGGCCATGGTTAGAGCTCTTACTGAGAGTATGAACAAATTAAGTCAGGATATGAATGAGAATTTTGCCCAGCTTAGGGATCGAGTCCAAGTACTTGAGGAATCTAGGCATCAGAATTGGACTCCTGACCCAGATTTTAATGTGCCTCAACCTCACCCACACCAAGAGCCTAGAAGACCTTTATACAGAGATCCTGAACCTAATCATAGGAGGCCTGACCCAGAACCTGAAGATAGAGATGATAGGTTCATTCGGAACATCAAATTAGATGCACCCACTTTTGATGGTAGCTTAAACCCTAAGGTGTATTCTGATTGGGAGGGTGAGATGGACCAGTACTTTGAGTGGTATGCCATGTCTGAGGAAAGAAAGTTCAAGTTTGCCAAGATGAAGTTAGTACGTCAAGCTAGGTTATACTGGGGGAACATTGAGCTGACCACTAGAAGACGAAATGTAGAGCCCATAACCACTTGGCAGGGTATGAAAGAGAAACTTAGAGATAAGTACCTACCCATTTCATACCAGCAGAACCTGTTAGACCAATGGCAGACTTTGAAACAAGGGAACCGATCTGTATCAGACTACATAACCACCTTTGATGAATACCTGATGAGATGTGATGTGAGTGAATCCCATGAGGTCACTTTGTCTAGGTTTAGGGCTGGCTTAGGGAAGACATAAAGAGGGAGTTATTTCTGAGAGAGGTTACTGACCTAGACCAGGCCTATCAGATTGCACTGAACACTGAGAAGTTTCAGAGAGGACCTATACCTTCAAGGGTTAGTGCCCCAATCCCAAGAAATGGACCTAGCCAAGTTATCCCTAGCAAGTCTAATCAGTGCATAGCCATAGCTTGTTTTAAGTGCACCCCTAGGCCCATGGACAAAGGTAAGGCACCTGACACCCAAAGAACCCCTAGTATCATCTGTTTTAAGTGCCAGAAGTCCGGTCATATCTCCAACCAGTGCACAGCCATAGATTGTTTTAAGTGCCACAAGGTAGGTTATGTTTCTAGCCAGTGCCCTCGTAGATCCCTTTACATAGAAGAAGCAGAGGAAGAGAGTTCCGGACCCAATGAAGAGTTTGAAGAAGAAGTTTATGAGGCCGGAATGAATTTGGTCGATGAGTATGAAGGAGAGGAGGAATCCACAAAGTATGACCAATTAGGGGTTGTAAGATGCATCCTGTCCCAGAATAGAGTTCAGGAGGATTGGCGTAGGACTAACATCCTACAGACTTTCCTTAAACTAGGGGATAAGGTATGTAAAATCATCAAAGATAGTGGGAGCTGTGTGAATGCCATTTCTGCTAGCACTGTCAAAATGTTAGGCTTAACCCCAGTCCCCCACCCCAACCCCTATAAGGTTTCTTGGATAGACTCTACCTCTATACTCATCCAGTCTAGATGTCAGGTCCAAATCCAAATGCAATCCTATCAAGAGAAGATTTTGTGTGACGTCTTGCCCATGGGGGTGAGCAGTATAATTCTTGGAAGACCTTGGTTGTATGATCATGATGCCACCCTCTTAGGAAAATCCAACACCTGTATCTTTAGTTTTAATGGGAAGAAAATAACAATCCATTCAGTCCCTCCTAAGGACAAGATAGCTAAAGGAACCAATAAGGTCAGAGAAATGAAGACTGGAGTGAACCTAATTAGTGCTAAGGATCTAGAACAAGAAATTCATAGTGGTTCACCTATTTGGATGTTGACTGCTAAGGAACTTAGGACTCCTACACCCTCAGAGCCTCCTCAGGAAGTTAAACCTTTGTTAAAAGAATTTGAGGATGTTTTTCCCGAGGATCTGCCAGACCACCTTCCACCTCTTAGGGATATCCAGCATTCCATAGATTTAGTCCCAGAAGCTACTTTACCCAACTTGCCCCATTATAGGATGAATTCATCTGAGCATAAGGAACTGCAAAAGCAGGTTGGAGAATTGTTAAGGAAGGGATTCATTAGGGAGAGTCTTAGCCCTTATACAGTCCCTGCACTTCTAACCCCGAAGAAGGATGGCACGTGGAGGATGTGTGTTGATAGTCGTGCCATCAACAAAATCACAATCAAGTATAGGTTCCCCATCCCTAGACTAGATGACATGCTAGATATGATGGCCGGTGCAATGGTTTTTTCTAAAATTGATCTCAAGAGCGGCTATCATCAGGTTAGGATTAGACCAGGGGATGAGTGGAAAACTGCTTTCAAAACTAAGGATGGTCTCTATGAATGGGTTGTTATGCCTTTTGGGTTGTCCAATGCCCCTAGTACTTTCATGAGGATTATGACCCAGGTACTTAGAGCTTTCATAGGGAAGTTTGTAGTGGTCTATTTTGATGACATCCTGATCTATAGTAAGACCCCTGCAGACCACCTAGGCCATCTTAGACAAGTCTGTCAAGTTTTGAGGAATGATAGTCTCTACGGTAATCTCAAAAAGTGTGAATTCATGACCAATAGAATTATCTTCCTTGGTTTTGTAGTAACCCCTAACGGCGTGGCTGCCGATCCTGAAAAAATTAGGTCCATAGTAGAATGGCCAGAGCCGACCAGTGTGCATGAAGTCAGAAGTTTCCACGGCTTGGCTACCTTCTATAGGCGATTCATCAAGGGGTTTAGTACGGTAGTTGCTCCTATCACAGGCTGTATTAGGAAGGGAGAATTCCAGTGGACTAAAGCAGCCCATAAAGCCTTCCTAGATCTTAAGGATAGGATGACCCAGGCACCCATTTTGAGGTTACCCGACTTTTCAAAGGTATTTGAGGTTGCCTGTGATGCTTCAGGAGTAGGTATAGGTGGAGTCCTAAGCCAAGAGAACCATCCCATAGCATTCTTTAGTGAAAAACTTAATGATGCTAAGCTTAGGTATTCTACCTATGATAAGGAATTTTATGCGGTAGTGCAAGCTTTACGTTACTGGAGACATTATTTGCTACCGCAAGAATTTGTGCTGTTTTCGGACCATGAGGCTCTTAGATTCTTGAATTCCCAGAAGAAGCTTAACCCTAGGCATGCTAAGTGGGTAGAGTATATCCAGTCCTATACTTTTGTTTTGAAGCATAAGGCTGGATCTGAAAATAAGGTAGTTGATGCCCTTAGTTGTCGATCTTTGTTGTTGAATTCTGTTAGGGCTAAAGTCATAGGGTTTGAGCAAATCAAAGAGGAATATGAATCGTGTCCGGATTTTAAGACTGTGTACCAGGATCTAACTCAAGGACCATCTAGTGACCATAAGGATTATACCCTTTTAGATGGCTTTCTGTTCTTTAAGAATAGGCTTTGCATCCCTAGAACTTCTCTTAGGAAATTTTTGATTTGGAAAATTCATGCTAGAGGTTTAGCTGGCCATTTCAAAAAAGATAAAACCACCCTGGCTATTGAAGACCACTTTTTCTAGCCTAGCTTAAAAATAGATGTAGCACACATTGTGGCTAGGTGTCGGACCTGCGATGTTGCCAAACAGCGAAAACAGAACACCGGCCTTTATATCCCACTCCCTGTCCCAGATCGTCCTTGGCAAGATGTGAGCATGGACTTTGTGTTAGGTTTGCCTAAGACCCAGAGGAGGCATGACTCTATCTGTGTTGTAGTAGACCGATTTTCCAAGATGGCCCATTTCTTGCCTTGTTCCCAAATATTTGATGCGTCTAAGGTAGCCACCCTATTCTTTAATGAGATAGTTCGACTCCATGGCCTACCCAAGACCATTGTTTCAGATAGGGATGTCCGGTTCACCAGCTATTTCTGGAAAACCCTTTGGCATAAGTTAGGGACAAAACTTAAGTTTTCAACTGCCTATCATCCCCAGACTGATGGCCAAACCGAAGTAGTGAACCGTAGTTTAGGCAATCTGTTAAGGTGTCTTGTTGGTGAAAACATTAGGAACTGGGATTTGTATTTACCTAGAGCTGAATTTGCATACAATGACTCGGTCAATAGGTCTACGGGTAAGAGTCCATTTGAAATTGTGCATGGTTACAAACCTCACACACCTCTTGACCTAGCTCCTTTACCAGTCCACACACGAGTCTCCGAGTCTACCGAAGTTTTTGCATAGCATATAAAAGACTTGCATAAAGAAATTCATGCCAAAATAAATTTAAGTAATTAAACTTATAAGAAGTTGGCTGATTTTCAAAGGCAAGTCAAAACTTTTAATGAGGGAGACTATGTAATGATTAGGTTAATGCCTGAACGGTTTTCTCCTGGAACCGTTAGAAAGTTGTATGCTAGAGGAGCTGGACCATTTAGAGTGGTGAAGAGAGTAGGATCCAATGCCTATGTGCTCGAGTTGCCTCCAGAACTAGGCATTAGCTCCACTTTCAACATTACAGACCTAGTAGAGTATAGAGAGCCAGCAGTGATTCCTAGTGAGCCTTTTGAACCTAATCCTGCTCTTGAGAGTGAACCCAATCCTGTGTGTCCACCAACAAACTGGCCTGTGAGGAAAGAGTAGATTGAAAAGATCCTGGATGATCAGGTTATCTCTACTCGTAATCGAGGATACCGAAGATACCTGGTCCGCTGGCAAGGAAGGCCAGATTCTGATGACTCTTGGATCTCCCGAGAAGAATTACAAGAATTGGACCCAGACCTCTTGGAGAGATACCAGAGCCAACTTGATCCATACTCGACAGGGTCGAGTTCCTCCCACCCCGGGAGAATTGGTGCGGGCACCAGACACAGAAGAAGACTTCAGAGCTCCATCTGGATCTCTGATTGACCTTGCTCGAAGAATTAGGGTTTTCTGGCTTGTAATAAGGGTTGACTTGATCAACTCAATTTAGCTTAAGTCTGTACTCCCTGCAATTTATTTTTGTTGAGTCATGTTGACTCAGTAGTGGTCTAGGACTTCAACCTGGGGTGTCACATTTTCTCCCAAGGCCAAGCAAGTGGGCGCCACACTCCCAGCCACACGCCTGAGTCCAGGGGGCGCCACATCTCCATCCAGTATACTCTGGTCCCCACACCACAGATAGCAGCTCCCTTCACTCATGCGCCATTTGAGGAGAAAGCAACCAGGGATCCACAAATCAAGGGGGCGGCCCAAGACCTTCCATAAGAGCCAAGCTATGAAAGGGAAGAAATTCTTCTTGGAGAGAACTTCAAGGAGGCGCCCATTCCCTGCCAAAAATATCCAAAACAAAGATGGAAAGGACCATGACCTAGGGAGAAAGAAAACGAGGAGTCCAAAAGAGTTGAGCCATGGAAGGAAAGAAATCCTCTCTTGAAGAACAAAGCTTGGAGGCGCCATCTACCTTCCTTTTAAAACCCAAATCAAATTTTTTTGGAACCTTTGGCCGGCCATATATGTAGGGATTGATCCTACAATCCTAATTTGAAGATCCCCTCCTTTAGTCCCACATGGAAAGATGTAAAACCCTACTCTCTTGTAAAGTCCTATAAATTAAATCCTTCTTGTAAATTTGAAAGTAATCTGATGAATGAATTAAAATTTTCATGTGAGCAAACTCTGTGTTTTCTCTCTTCTGCACTTGCATCCAGGTGTTGAGCTCCGTGAGGGAGTAAATCCGGGTTCCCCAGGAACCTTGAGGAGGTGTGAGATCTCCAAACCCCAAATCCTAGGTTAGCCACTTCAACTCCAAAACCCTAGCCGCCCATCATCCACTTCAATCCACCAAACCCTAGCCTATCCCACCTCTCACGGCCACTCTCTCCAAGTCAAGGCCGACCACCAGCATCCGGGTCCAGTCCGGATACTTCAGCTTCAGAGCAAATTTCAGAGGGAGCCATATCAACCTCCAAGAGAATCCGGATTTCAGCAACATCAGCTTTCAAGTTCTTCAATCTGGTAAATCCTTCCTTGAGTATCTGATTCCATCACTTGTTCTTCTTCTTTCCCAGATCTTGAGTCCAGGAGAAGCCGACTTAGCCACAGGACCTGTATTGGAGGATCCATTGCGAAGGTATCCGAATCCGAGGATCCAACAATCTGCTCGAGAGAGTTCTTCTACCAAACTTTGTGAAGATCACTGTCTGGTTGGTAACCCATCTCTTCTCTTTATTTCTGTCCTGTTGAAAGTTCAGAGCGAAACCCTAGGTCTGGGAGTTTCTCAACCCCAGCGATCTGTTACTTCTGAACTACTTTGATAACCCAGTTTTATTTAAATTATGCTTTCAATTATTACCTAGTTTCTTTCAATTAGTTTAACTTTCCTTTGAGTCAAAGCCGACTTCTGAAAATATTTAAAAAAAAACTACAAAAAAAAGAATTAGTCTTAATTTACTTCTGCATCGCATCATCATCTTCTCTTTTGTTCTGCATCACATTCCCGATTAAGAGAATGTCATCAACATACAGTACCAGGAATACAATATAGGACCATTAACCAACTTATAGATGCAGGGTTCCTCTCCATTCCTAACGAAGCCATGTGATTTGATACACCTATCAAATCACATGTTCCAACTTGGAGATGATTGCTTGAGTCCATAAATGGACCTCTGCAATTTGCACACTTTTGACTCGTCTATGGATGTGAACCCTTCAAGCTGTATCATATACACCTCCTTATCCAGCTCCCCATTCAAGAAAGTGGTTCGAACATCCATTTGATCTCATAGTCAAAATATGCTGCCAAAGCAAGCATGATCTGAATGGACTTGAGCATTGCCACAGGGGAGAACGTCTCATCATATTCGATACTATATCACTGATGATACCCCTTGGAGCCTAGACAGGCTTTATAGGTCTCCACCTTCTCATCTGTTCCCCTTTTTCTCTTGAAAATCTACTTGCACCCGATGGGTTTTATCCCTTTAGGTGGATCAACCAATGTCCATACATTGTTGATCTCCATGGACTCCATCTCAGATTGCATGGCTTCAAGCCTTGCCTCAGAGTTAGATCTCTGAAGTGCATCCATATAGGTGATTGGATCCTTATCGTTCTCGTCGAGCTCAATAGGATCACCATCCCGGACTAAGAAATCATAGTATCTGTCCGGCTGATGCAGTACTCTACCGGATCTCCTAATAATGGGCTCCGGGGTGATCTAATCACAACTGGTTCTATGATGTCCTTAGAGTGTGCAGGTTCTTCTTCTAGTGGTTGAACTTCATCAAGTTCAATCTTAGAGGCTACAGTTCCTTCTCCAAGGAACTCCTTTTCTAAAAAAATAGCCCTAAGAGCAACGAACACTTTCTGTTCATCCTCTAAGTAGAAGAAATACCCTTTTGTTTCCTTAGGGTACCCAATAAACAGGCACCGATCAGATCTAGGACCATGTTTATTTGAGTCTAAATACTTTACATAAGCCGGACAACCCCAGACCAGAAGGTATGAAATTGAGGGCTTATGTCCAGTCCATAACTCATATGGAGTGAAGACAATAGACTTGGAACATCATTCAGCAAGTAACAAGCTATCTCAAGTGCATATCCCTAGAAGGATAGCGACAGAGTTGCAAAGCCCATCATGGATCGAACCATGTCCAATAGGGTTCGATTCCTCCTTTCAGACACACCATTCAACTGGGATGATCCTGGAGGAGTCCATTGAGAGAGAATCCCATTCTCCTCAAGATATGTCATGAACTCATTGGATAGGTATTCACCACCTTGATCAGATCGAATGGTTTTAATACTCTTTCCAGTTTGTTTCTCCACTTCATTACGATATCGTTTGAATATTTCAAATGACTCAGATTTATGTCTTATCAAGAAGACATAACCATACCTTGAAAGGTCGTCTATAAATATAATGAAATATCTATATCCACCTCTGGTACTAACTGTCATGGGTCCGCATACATCAGTATGTACGAGACTCAGAAGTTCTGTAGCTCGTTCACCTTTTCCAGTAAAAGGTGACTTGGTCATTTTACCAAGCAAACAGGATTCATAAGTGGGTAGTGAGTCAGAATCACTGACCTCGAGGAGGCCTTCTCCTCGCAACTTGTTTATCCTATTCTGGTAAATATGACCTAACCTATAGTGCCATAGATACAAGTCACTGACATTTTCTATCCATGGGCATTTGCTAGATGTGTTTATTACATTAACAGGCCGTGACAAGACATAAATGCCATTATTTAACTTACCTTTCATTATCACAGAGTTATCATAATAACTTGGGAAAAATCTCCTTTTATTAAAAGTTCATAACCACAATTGGCCAATAGGCCTACAGAGATAATGCTCATAATAAAACTAGGACAATAATGACAGTCGACTAATTTGACAATACTATACTCAAAAACAAGACTCAGAACTCTGACCGCCAGCACTGGAACATGATTTCCATTTTTGATGCTTAAGAATTGCTCTCCATCCTTGAATCTCTTGCTAATCTGTAGTCCTTGCAACGAATTGCAAACATGAATAGGAGTACCAGTATCCAATACCCAGTTAGCAATGTCACAAAGAGAGAAATTATAAGGTTTTATCATATAAATACCTTTTCTAGCACTCTACTGCTTTCCCTTCCATGGCCTGTTCGGGTCTAAGGATGCCTAATAAAGAGAACAGTTCCTCTTCCAGCATCCCTGCTTCTTAGAATAGAAGCACTCTGTACTAGTTTGATCAGCTTTCACTTTCTTGGCCTGACTTGGACCAGGAGCACTCTGCACCTTTTTTCCCTTACCTTTCTTCTTCCCTTTCTTAAAGGGATGACGACCTCTAAAACCTCCCACTAAATTCACCACCCCCTTATTTAGTTGGTGGTCCTTCTCATAAGTCTGTAGCAACCCCATCAAACCATGGTAATTGACTGCAGGCTTATTCATTCTATAATGATCAAGAAAGTCAAGATAGGAGGAGGGTAGAGAATTCAAGATCGCATCCTTGCTGAATTGCTCGTGCAAGGGACATCCAAGCTTGCCCAATCATTCGATCATCTCGATCATGTACAATACATGATCAGTGACCGAACCGCCATTCCGCATTTTGGCATTGTAGATGGCATAAGACACTTTGTACCACTCCATATCGTTTGGCATACCGAAAGATTCCTTCAACTTTTGAAGAATCTTTTCTAGCCAGGCCTCCGTGAATTTGCAACTGAACTCATCGTTCATGGCTGCTAACATTATGCATCGGACAGTAGTCTGATCAGAAACCCACTTCAAATAAGTGTCCCTGATTGAACTCCGAGCATTGGTAGGAGGGATTTTGGGTGCTATATCTGTTATCACATAAAGGATCCGCTCGTGCTCCAGGACAATCCTCAATTTCGATTCTAGCTATCAAAATTGGGACCCTTTAACTTCTCGCTATCGTGAAGTGACCGGAGCGAAAGGTTTGAAGATATATGAAAGGAAAATTAAGACCAAATTAGTATATGAATTAATCAATTAAACCAAAAGACTTGGACTTTATTCTAAAGGTCCCTCCTACTAATTTTTCAAATTGGGAGCCTCTAACTCCAATCCATGAAATCATCATTTCATAGTGGGTACTGAAATTCAATAGACCACGTATGAGCCCGACTTTGGCCAGCTCACCCATACGCACCTAAAGGTAGGTTCTCTAACTAATTGCTTTCCTATGCAACTTCTAGTAATAAATTTTGCCCCATAGAACCTCCAATCAGCCTTGGGGCCTCCTGTTGCGGGTCTCTGGTTAGGTCCAACCATTAATATGACGAATCTAATGCTTCTAGCTAATGAATGACCAAGTCTGACTTTGGTCGGCCCACCTGATCACCGTTAAGAAGGTTGCACTAAACCATTATCCATGGGAGAGTAATCCCAGTAACCGGATGCACACCCATTTTTTGGAACTGCAGATGTACACCAAGCTAAAGGACTCATTACTAACCCACTTAATGGAAGGCTAAGACACCATCAAATCATTAACATAGTCTTTTTCAGGACCTAATAATTTTAGAGGATTTTAATTAAATTATGATAGAAGAATAGAGAGAAGAACATGGATCAACCTCCCACTGATCAAATCAATTCTCAGGAGGGTTGAATTAAATTCAACAAGTTGGTCCATGGGCACCTATAGATTAGATAGGCTGATCAACTTGGGTGACATGGGTTAACTCAAATCAATAAGCTCTTCTAATCAGTTCTTGTTGCCCAGGTGGCTACCCAAGAGGGGGGTGAATTAGGACTTTTGAAAATTTAAAGTAAATAATTTGCAATTTAAAATCCTTTGCTAGTGGAGGTGCTATGATAGAGTTATAAAATTCAGAAGCTAAAAAAAGTCAAGTAAGCACAACACAAACACACCAAATTTATAGTGGTTTGGAGCAACCCAGCTCCTACGTCCACTATCCAAGATACTACTTGGGATTTCCACTATATTCATACCCGATATATAGAATATAGTAGGATTGTTTTACAAGATCACAATCCAAAACCTCTACACTTTGGTTTTACGGGATCACCAAAGAAAACCAAACACCCTTTGATTTTAACAGGCTCACCAAAGAAACCTAACTTGGTTTTACCAGGATCACCAAGAATCCAACACTTGGTTTTTATGAAGGCTCACCAAGAACCTATTTGGTTTTTCAACTGGGCTCACCAATAACCCAATAAATCAAAAAATTGAATTGAAATAAATGCAACAAAAATGACAAACTCAATTTGTCGGATAGTTTCCAGTGCAGCTTGTTGGAAGTCCACTTGAATGTACTTGAATAGGCTTTAATTACTTCAGTGGCTTCTTCCCAAAATTGCCTCAAGCTTCAGATTGGAGTTGGTGAAGACTTGAAAGCTTGACTTGAATGCTCTTGTGCTCTTTTGCTGTTGGTTGGTAGGATATTCAATAAAGTTCTCTTTTCTTTGAAGAACTCTCTAATTCATTGCTTCAAGGAAATTCAAATCCTTCAAATTTAAAGTCTTCTATCATTCCAAGGCAGTTCTAGCCATTGTAGACCATTGGGGAATGATTTATGACTATTGGAGCACCTTTTAGCATTCAAAAAGAATTCCTAGAACTAGCCGTTAGATACTTGGAAACGACATTTGAGTCGGCTCAGATTCCTTCAAGTTGGCTCGAATCGTTCGAGTTGATAGGTCGAGTCACCAAATTTTCAATGCAGCCGGCTCTTTGTCTCAGGGTGCAAAACATCACTCTGGACGAGCCGGCTCTTGATAGCTCGGGTCAGCTCGAACTTCTTTCTTTGAAAAACTTGAACTCGAGGAGTCGGCTCTTTTCAGCTTGGATCGGCTCTTCTTCTCAGGTTCAGAAAACCTCACTCTAGAAGAGTCGGCTCGGTGCAGTTCGGGTCAGCTCGCTTTCTCAGGCTTTCGACATTAGGTCTAGCAGAGTCGGCTCTTTCTTGTTCGGGTCGGCTCGCCTGGCTATTTTCAGAAATCTTCAGAAATTGGACTCTGGAGGAGTTGGCTCGGATTGATTCCAGTCGACTCGGATTCACTGGAGTCAGCTCACTTTCCATCGAGTCGGCTTAGATTGCTGCGTTCTAGAATCCTTGCAGCATGCTAGTAAGTAGAGTCGGCTCTTCATCATGTGGGGTCAGCTCGAGTGTCTTCTTCAGGATTTTATATTTGAACTTAAAGAAAAACTCTTACCAACTCTTTACATTCTCAAACAAACTAACTCAAAATAAATTTCATGGCACACACACACAGAAGTAACCCTTTTAACATGATTTTTTCTTAATTTTTTCATTGGGTTCTTCTTTACAAAAACACATTACAACACAACTCAAATAAGAAAACAGAAGTATAGGAGTTGAAGATTGAACATTTAATTCATCCTACAAAAACTTGTCAAACACTTGAAGAGTTGTCAGAAATAAATATACATGCTCCAATGTTTGGTTATCATCAAAATCACTTATGGCGTCAACAATATCCTCCTTTTTGATGATGACAAAACACTGAGCATGAAAAGCAATATAACACTTTATAATTACTTGTATAATTATATTTGCATGTGTATATGAACAAGTAATGAGAATTAACTTTTAATTAGAGTCAAACTATGGAGGAGAATTAGGTCTAAGAAGGATAATCTCCCCCTTAATAAGATATTAAGTATCAGAGCTTTCTCCCCCTCAATAAGACACTTCATGCAATTTCATATTTCAAAGCTCAAAAGCTTTGAGCAACGAAGCTATTGGATGTTTAAAGTATAAAACATTAAGTATCAGAGCTTGCATAAAGAGCCTTTAAGCATTAGAGCAACTATATAGAGAAAAAATATATAATCATGACTATATTTTATCCTTTTCATGTAATAATTTCATAACTTTCTCCCCTTTTTTGTCAATCAATCAAAAAGGTAGAGTAAGGGAAAACTCAAATTTTTAAAGAGAATGAGAAAGTATTTGAAATTTGTTTGAGATAATTTCACTTACTCATATTTATCTTGAAATACTAATTAAAATGTCAATCATTGTATGAACAATTGAATATGAACATTCATTTGTGTAACAGAATAGGACAATTCAGTGATCAAAAGGTTTACTTTTCATTGCATTTCAAAGAAGTTCAGTACAGAGTTTAGTACAAAGTTCAAGATGAAAAGTAATACACTCAATCACTATCTATATCTATGCTAGGTTTTGAATGAAATTGGCCAGGAATTTGAATGCTAGGTGGTAGAGAAGCAAGTGAATCAATAAATTATGGTTCTGGTGCCCTAATGTGTAGAGCAGATTGTCTTGGTTGAGCTGAATGGCTATGAGAAGGTCTAGAAGCACTTTGAGCAGCTAAGATATCTTTAATTTAACCCATCATTTTCCACAGGAAGCTGTTCATTGATTTCAGTTCGACTTCAACTTTCTTTATACTTTTAGAAGTAGCCAAGTCTTCCATTACTTCTTTTGTTTCTGCCACTCCCTTTTGCATTGTAAACATTTTTGAAGCTTGAGTATTGGCAAACGCTTCAGCTGAGCCTCTCAATCTTCCAAATTCACTTCTAATTATACCAATCCCTTTGGTGTAGTCTTCCTCCATCCTTTTGCCTTCCTTTACAGATCCCATTCTGATACTCAAGTTATCCATTTTAGTTCTATAGGCTTCAAGAACTTGAGTGACTGACCTTTTAGTAGATTCAGAACTTGATGCAATCAATTCAAGGATTGGCTGGACATTTGTCTCAGTTGTACAAGTTGCAGCAGTTTTGGAAGTTTCAATGTTGTCTATTCTTCCCTTCATATCATTTAGCTGTTCCCCAAATTGTGTTAATATGACATCAACTGACTTTTGAAGTTCTCCAAACATAGCAACCATAGAAGACTTTATAGTTTCAGTCATGTTATTCATTTGCTATGCCATGAAGTCTTGTAACAATGAAGTATCCACAACTGGAACAATAGTAGCATGACTGGGAACTGGAATATTAGTGGACTGATTTGAAGGTAGGAGCATTGTATGGCATATCAGTCACATCTAGAACTGAGATGTTTGGAAAAGAGGTGTCAAAGTCCATCTAGACTGGAGATCCCAACTGTGGCTATGGTTCAGGAATGTGCATTGTAGTGCCCTCACCAGCCTCTAACTCAGTCTGTTCTTGGACTTCTTCATTTTCTTCAACCACTGGAGTATCAGTCTTCTTCTTCCAGGTGCCGTCAAACAATAAGTATCCCATCTTTGAAAGGTTTTGGCAGTGTATGTATCAGTATGGAGTAGTGTCTTACTATCCTCTCCTGTCAAATCTACATTTGCATTTGGAAGAAGAGGGAAAGGACCATTCCATAGGGCCTGCAATCTTTAACTTTTCTAACTGCCTCCATTTGGCAAATCATAACTGCAGGCAAATATCTTATCACCATTAATCAAGAGCTCCATAAAGCATAAATCCCTTTCACTTACCCAATCAAAACATCCAGTTCTGGGTAAGAAGATCCTGCCAATAAAATTTTGTAGGATTCTCATCTCAATTGATAACATGCTTGCTTTGAAAATCCCTATCTCATTTACCTCATTCCTCTCTAATACTATTTGCAGTGCCTTGGTTCTTTCTTTTAGTATTAGATACTTTGTGCCTTCAAAAGGCATTTCCAAAACTCTTCCCAGAATTTCAGCAGAAATTATTATCCTTTTTCCTTTAACAGCGGATTCAATGAAGTTCTCTTCAAACCTTAAATTTTCATAGAACATTCTTACTAGGATTGGGTAGATCTTAATGTCTAGGGAACACATATTCCTCTATCCTTGATTCTCAATAAAATCACCAATCACAAAACCTATATCTTTCAAATATTCAAATAAAATTCGTCTTCCAGTAGTGGTTGGCCTCATACCTAGAGAGATTTGATGACTTGATGAAACCGGGCTAGCTTCTTCTTCAGAATGTGGTGGATTCTGGGAAACAGTGTCTTCTTTGAATTTTGTTCTCCTTTCTTGCAGAGCCAATTCACTGATTCTTCCTAATTTCTTTCCAATTGCTCTCTTTGGCGCCATAGTGCAAAGAAATTTGAATCCTGAAGCAGTTTTTGGAAGTTGGAGAAGTTTGGAAAGTTTCTTAGAGGGAGATGGAATAGGGTTTAGAAGTAAAAATGGAAAAAGCAAACCCTACGGCTAGAACTAAAAAGAGACAGCTCGACATCCGAGCTAGCTCGACCAATAGTTCATCTGCTTGAGTCGGCTCGAGTAGAGGGAGCACAAAAAAAATAGAATTTTTGATTTCAATCAGAGCTCATGAAATTTTAGGATTTGGATTAGAAGGTTATCTAGATAATTTATCCTTAAGATTATGGGAGTATTTCTAGATAGGATCACATAATCCTAATTCATTTATAATCATTGCAAATCTATCTAAATTCAAAGGTTTGGTAAAAATATCAGTAAGTTGGTTTTCAGTTGGCACATATTCAAGAGCAATATCATTATTCAGTACATGTTCTCTTATAAAATAGTGCCTAATTTCAATGTGCTTAGTTCGTGAATGCTGAACAGGATTTTTTGTTAAATTGATAGCACTTGTGTTATCACATTTGATTGGAATTTTAGATAGTGTAACACCAAAGTCTTCTAGCTGTTGTTTAATCCATAATACTTGAGCACAACAACTACCAGCAGCAACGTACTCTGCCTCAGTAGTGGACAATGTTATGGAGTTTTGCTTCTTACAGTACCATGAAATTAATTTCAACCCTAGAATTTGGCATGTACCACTAGTGCTCTTTCTATCAATTTTGCAACCAGCATAGTCAGCATCAGAAAAACCAATTAAATTCAAAGATGATTCTTTAAAATACCAAAGACCCAGATTACTTGTACCTTTAAGGTATTTGAAAATTCTTTTAACAGCAAGCATATGTGTTTCTTTAGGAGTGCATTGAAATCTAGCATATACATACACTATACAAGATATCTGGTCTACTTGTAGTTAAATATAATAGGGATCCGATCATACCTCTATAGAGCTTTTGGTCAACATTGGATCCACTTTCATCTTTGTCTAGTCTCTGCATGTAGTGCTCATGGGTGTGTTAGCTTCTTTGCTTGTTTCCATGCTAAATTTCTTGATTTTTTCTTTGATATACTTGGCTTGGCTTATGAAAGTTCCTTCCTTCATTTGTTTGACTTGTAATCCAAGGAAGTAGTTAAGCTCAACCATAAGGTTCATTTTAAACTCACCCTGCATCAGGTTAGCAAATTCTTCACAAAAACTTTCATTAGTTGCATCAAAGATAATGTCATCATCATAAATTTGTACAACTAACGTTTCATTATTTTTCCTTTTAATGAAGAGAGTTTTATCAACATTTCCTCTTTTAAAATCATTTTCAAGTAAAAGCATGCTCAGTCTATCATACCAGGCCCTAGGTGCTTGTTTCAAACCATATAAAGCTTTGTTTAATTTAAATACATGATTTAGAAAAGCATGATTTTTAAAACCTGGTGCCTATTCTACAAAAACTTGTTCAAAAGTAAGTTCATTTGGAAAAGCACTTTTGATATCCATTTGAAAGAGTTTAAAGTTCATGTAGAAAGCACATGCAAGAAGTAATCTAATAGTTTCAGGTCTTGCTACGGGAGCATAAGTATCATCAAAATCGATACCCTCTTCTTGATTGTACTCTTTTGCTACCAACCTTGTTTTATTTCTTATAATTTTGCCATTCTCATCTAGTTTGTTCCTATAGACCCATTTGGTTCCTATAATTGGGTGGTTTGTAGGTCTACTAACTACCATCCAAACATTGTTTCTTTCTAACTGGTTTAATTCATCATGCATGGCCATCATCCAGTTATGATTAGTTTCAGCCTCTTCTAAACTGTGTGGTTCAATTTGAGAGACAAAGGCTAGGTAGTCATGTGCATCTCTATATGCTGACCTAGTCCTAGCACCATGAGAAGGATCACCAATAATAAAATATTTGGGATGTGAAGTTACATACCTCCATTCTTTTGGTAAATCAGCATGATCCTTACTTACCATTTCACTTCCATCTTGCGGTGGCTTGTCTTGAATGTTTATATCTTCCATTTCCTTGTGTAATATACCTGCATCATTATCTATACACTCATCCTTTCTAGATGGTGAGGGGTTAACTTCATCAAAAACAACATGAATTGATTCTTCTATAGTAAGAGTCCTTTTGTTAAATACTCTATATGCTTTGTTATGTAATGAATAACCAAAGAATATAGATTCATCAGATTTTGCATCAAATTTTCCTAGGTTATCTTTGCCATTATTTAACACAAAGCATTTACACCCAAAAATATAAAAGTAATTGATATTTGGTTTTCTTCCATTCCAAAGCTCATAGGGGGTTTTCTTTGAAATCGGTCGCATTAAAACTGGTTTAGTATATAACAAGCAGTGTTCACCGCTTCTGCCCAAAAGTACTTTAGAAGATTACCTTCATACAACATTGTTTGGGCCATTTCTTCCAAAGTTCTATTCTTCCTCTTTACAACACCATTTTGTTGTGGTGTTCTAGGAGCGGAGAAGTTGTGATCAATGCCGTGCTCAGTGCAATATTCATCAAAGAATTGATTTTGAAATTTAGTTCCATGATCACTTGTTATAGAAATAACAGAAAGATTTTTTTCATTTGAAACTTTCTTATTAAATTTTTGAAATACATCAAAAGTTTCATCTTTATGTGCAATAAATAATATCCATGTGAATCTAGAAAAGTCATCTACAATCACAAGGCCATATTTTATACCTCCTAGGCTTGTGATCCTAGTTGGTTCAAATAAGTCCATGTGAAGTAGCTCAAGGGGTCTAGTTGTTGAAATAACAATTTTCGATTTAAAACTCCCCCTAGTTTGTTTGCCTAATTGACAAGCATCACATACATAATCAAGATCAACTTTAAAATGTGGCAAACCTCTAACTAGATTCTTTGAGATTAATTTGGCAATAGTATGCATGCTAGCATGACCTAATCATCTATGCCATAATAAACATGACTCCTTGGTCTTAGCATTCATTGCTACTAGACTAGAATTACTGGACATGGCTAGATCATTCAGATCTGCCACATAGATGTTTCCAAGTCTATGGCCAATGAATTTGTTGCTAGGGTCAAGAGAGTTGTTACTATACACATAGATGATTTGAAGATAACATTGAAGCCTTTATCACACAATTGACTAATGCTCAATAAATTATGCTTCAATTTATCTACTAGCAGTACATCTTCAATAAAAGTACAGGGGATTATTTTGATCTTATCAATTTCAATTATTCTCCCCTTGCCATTATCTCCAAATGTAACCAATCCTCCTTTCATTTGTAGGGTGATGAACTGATCTTTGTCACCCGTCATATGCCTTGAACAGCCACTGTCAAGATACCATCTTTTCTTTAATTTATGGGCTGCAAGACAATCTTGCAAAACAATCAAGAAGTGATTTTAGGTACCCAAGCTAACTTGGGTCTTTTCGGGTTAGCAAAATTGGTTCCCTTTGGAATCCAAATTGTTCTAAATTTCAATACACTAATCATGGAATTTTTCAATGAATTGCATTGATAGGATTTATGTCCATATCTATGACATGCATAACAAATAATTTTATCATTTTTGAATGATGCATGCTTTGAAGCTATAAAAGATGCAGAAATAGAAATATTTGGTTCAAAAGATTTTGCATAGAATTCTTAGGAACATATTTCAAGCCATTTGAAATTGGTTTCGATGGAAAAGCTTTTTTAGGTTTAGCATTTGAAGTTGAAGTTTTCGAAGATACAAATTTTATTGCTGAAATTCCTTTAGCATTTAAAGCATTAAATCCAATTCCAGCTTTACTTTTCGAATCCTTTTGCTCTTTCAAAATTAGCTCAAGCTTATTAGAACTCAAGGTAAGTTTTTCTACTAAGGGCTTAAGCTTTTCAACCTCCTTTTTCAAATCATATTTTCGATAACTAAAATATTGTTTGTCTCATTCAAAACATTTTTCTCATTATTCAAAACAATAATATTGTCAGAAAAGATATTCAATTCTTTTTGCAACAGATTATTCTTTTCAGAAATCTCATCCTTGTCTTTTGATAAAACATCATTTTGTTTCTTCAAGGATTTAATTTTAACCCCAGCTTTCTTAAATTCAATAAGTAGATCATGAAATGCCGAGTTCAGTTCATGAAAATTCAGTTTGTAGCTCAGGGGATGATATCTCATTTTCGAGACTCATCAAACAAAGATTCATAGATTTAGGAGCCTCTTCTTCTTCAGTGGATGAGAACGCTTTGCTGTTGCTCCATGTTACTACCATTACTTTCTTTTTCTTTTTCTTAAATTCCTTTTTCAATAAAGGGCAATCTGGTCAGATGTGCCCTAGCCTTTTGCTTTCATAACAGGGGGCACTTCTTTTTCTTTCTCCTTTTCCTTGTCTTTCTCCTTACTAAACTCTTTGTTCTTATGGAATTTTATAAAATATCTTCCTTTTCTTCTTCCCAAAAACTTTCTAAATTTTCTGACGACCATGGCAACGTCTTCGTCTTCCATGTCGCTTTCAGTAGAGGAGCTCTCTTCTTTCGATTCTTCATCCTTCCTAAAATCCATAGCAGCTTTGAAGGCGATAGATTTCTTCATCTTTTGATCATTTTCGGTTTGGTGCTGCATAGTCAATTCATGTGTGATGAGAGATCCTAGTAGTTCATCTAGTAGTAAGGTGTTCAAATCTTTTGCTTCTTGGATGACAGTTACTTTTGGATCCCACTTGTCTGGAAGAGATCTTAGAATCTTTTGTACCAGATCTCATTAGAGTATACCCTGCCAAGACTTTTTAAGCCGTTAATAATATCAGTGAAATGTGAAAACATGGTAGAAATTGTTTCATTAGGTTCCATCTTAAATAATTCGTAACTATATACAAGAAGATTAATTTTAGAAGACTTCACGTGAGAAGTTCCTTCGTGGGTCACTTCGAGTTTGTCTCAAATCTCTTTTATAGAAGAGCAAATAGAAATTCGATTAAACTCATTACTATCCAAAGCATAGTATAATAAGTTTATGGCTTTGGCATTTAATTCACCCATCTTCATTTCATGTTCATCCCAATCCTTTTTAGGTTTAGGAACGTCCACTCTGATAGAAAAGTACCCTAAGAGCCAATCATTATGAGTGCCTTTTTGTAAACTTCCAACTCATGTATGACATATTTTTATATTAATAAAGGCATGTGATTCATCATATACTATTGTATCATGTTTTTGATGATTATGATGAACCCCATAAAATAGGGCAATGGAATTAGGGTTATGATAAAATAATAGTGAGAACTAATTCCAATAAACCTTAATCTAGAATGTTCCTAGTCGTTGGACCATCGATTCAAGGATCGATGAATCCGGAAAGACTAGCTTATCCTATGTATGCTCAGTTGATGAGGGTGGTTGATCTCACAACCACTTGTATAGAGACACTAATACAAGGATAAGGGTGCTCATCAGAGTATGAGTACACTAGAACTGATCCGCACCAGGACTATCTTATGGAAGTCTTACTACTTGTCAAAAGATAGATCCCAGAGTAGAAGTTGTGCATGTGATCTTTAGACTTGAGGTCACCATGGTTCCTTGTGCTAAGCAATACTTTGGTTTATACTCATTCATGGCATTGCAACATGTACGGGGTGTTCTGGGTATGGTGGAAGGTGTACGAAGGATGTGAGTGGACCAACAAGGAATCGCTCATTCCTAGTAAAAGGAATTGTTATCCCATGCAATCTCTTCGATGAGAGACTCAAGGAGCCTTTGATCAAAGCAGGATGAGATTAGTGGAATCTAATCGATCATCAGCTGAGTCCTCATGATCAAGCTGAGATTTGATATGGTTAAGTATTATGGTTTGACATCTATCCATACCTATCACTTAATCGGGATAATGGAAGATCGAAAGATTGAATTGCATGGTAACTTACTACTGAAGGGTATTTTGGTATTTTTCATCAAATTTCTCATCTTTCAGGTAGGCATGACACATTGCTAGATGTCAATATTGTCTTTTAGGTTTTCATGAACCAATTGATTTGGTTTCATGAGTCAATTCGATGTGTGATTCGAATTGAAAAATTAGGTGAGCCAATTTGATCTAATTAGGTCAATCGGGTTCGATCGGATTGAATCGGCTCAAACCTAAACCTACTGCTAGCTAGATGTGGAACCCAATGGGTCACACACAATAGAGACTTAGCCAAGGAAGTCATTCATGATTTAATTAGGGTCATAGGATCCTAATTGGTTAGCCGGATTACATACTAGCATATGTAGGCTAACCTAATTCCTAACCCAATTGGATTGGATTCGGTTGCTTGCTAATTGGGCTAACCTAATTATGGAAGACCTAAATTAGGTTGAGTCCTAAGTGAGGCTAGCCAAATCAGAGCTTGATCTGATTTTAATTTGGGTTTAAGGGCATTTTAGGTGCCATTTATGAAGAGTCCCAATGGCTTGGGACTCTTGGTACCTAAATGATACCTTAACTTCAAAAAGGTACAGAATGAGCTATAGACCTCTGATTTGAAAATAAATTATATGGTCAGAAAGCTTATTTAATTATTTTTCCAATAACACCCATATTGCATATATTTCACTGATCAATATATGCTGCTTTGGGTGGAGAAAGAAGTCGGAAAGGAAAGTGGCACCATTTTGGCGCACCTGGGAGAAGTATGGCGCACGCAGAAGGACTAAGAGTCCTTCTACAGATGAAACTCTGGGAGCTTCATCAAAGTGGCGCCTCTCCACTTTATCCCCACACCTCTTGGAGAGGATTGACCGGTCAAAGAAGTGGAAGCGGTGGCATGAAAGCAGAAAGAAATATGGGCACGCAGATGAAGAGTCGCTTCTCTTCATCTGCACGCGCACTATTTTAAGGCAAAGTCCTTCTGTCCTTAGGACTCTGCCTATTCCACGCTCTTCAAGATTGAAAGGATGCCTCCTTCCATTCTTCATAACCGGTATATGCCATATGGCATATGGGGAACTGCTCTGGAAAGGGAAAGAACATCAAATAAAACTCTTGAAGCATGAAGAGCCTTATCAGACATGAAGAGTCATATCTGATAAGGAGTCTCGGGATGCTTTTCACGCCCCATCTGAATCTATATAAAGGGGGTATGGTGAAATAAGACTTAAGATTTTCGGTCATCAGAAATAAAAGTCCATTTTCCCGAGAGTTATCTGAGTGCCTCTTTCTGTTGTCTCCCTCCCTCCTTCTTTTAAGACAAGACTTGTCTTGTTAAGACAAGGTCTTATCTTTCAGGACAAGGCTTTATTTTAGGATATAAGCTTAAGGGGTTCTAGGAGAGGGTTGTCCTAAAGCCAAGAGTGCCTTAGGAGAGTGTCCAGAGAGCCTTACAGTAGGACAGGGTGTCCTAAAGTGGTCAAAGGTCCAAAGGCTGTCCTAAGAGTCCTATTGAAGCAAGCAACCCTGGTAGGGATTCTTCCTTGGTTCAAGTCTCATGTGGATCACCGTTGGAGGGCTTGTACTTGTGAGCCTCGTGGAAAGGATTTGATATAGCGATCCAGGTATGTTAATTGACTTTATTTTATGATTCATTAGTTGCAATTGCCCGAGGGGTTCCTAGGAATTAGGGTTTTCTTTACATGTTATACATGTTAGGGTATCATGCTATGAAATTTTATTTGGAAAGTCTATTATGCATGCTGCATGATCCCCGTGACCCTAGGAGAATTCCCATCAGTGGTATCAGAGCCCACCTTGTGGCATACCAATTATGAATCTATTTGAAGTTTGATAAAATTTCATTACCGGGCCGACCCGAACCCTGTCGAGTCGACCCGGCCAAATTCATATGCATGATTTCTTGTTTCTTTATGAAATGACATGATAATGCAATTATATGAAATTTTACATATTAGGGTAATATGTTTAATTTCAATTTTTATGAAATGCATGATATTATGTCAAGTATGAAATTATGTATGTTGGTTTTACCCTAGTAACTGCTTTGGATTGGGTTAGTCACCATGGCCATCCAGTCATAGGAGCCAAGTAGTGTTTAAAGGCCCTCTCCTCCCATTCAATGGGTCTCCTATGGCGTGTAGGGGTGACGCTATGGCCATATCCCATGAACAAGTGAGGTGAACGGGATATTGAAATATCAAGCTATGTTTTGCATATTAGGGTAATATGCTTGTTGTCATATAATGCTATGCATATTAGGGTAATATCCTTGATGAAATAAAATTTTATGCATATGCTAGAGTGATATGCATTGTGTTTGTTATAAACTTGATTATCATGTTCAATGTTTATACTTGTAGTAATAAACATTATTATCATGATAGTATTTAGAATGTATTTTGAGACCATCAAAGCCCTCATCAAAAATAATATTTAGTCATAGTATAAAACTTAGTCAAGATGCAAAACCAGTTAGAGTTTGATCAGCCAATTGGTGTCTAGGCAAGTGGTTCTGGGAAGGTAAAGGGAATGAGGTTTATAATTGGTTCCGTTGTCTAACCTGGCCAATCTAATTGGTGTCTAAGGAAAGCAACGGGGGGACCCCCTCACACCTCCCACTTACCTGGCCAATTTGGTCATATCTAAATCTTAATTTGGTAATGCTAATTGGTTAAGTATACTATAAAGTTGCCTTCCTTCATGCTAAGCCAAATTTATGTCAAAGCTATAGTAGGTTTGTTGTGTACACATAAGGCCTACTCTAGGGTTTGATATAAGATTTGTCTTGGTGCACTTAGTGCTTTATAGCATGGTTGGATATGTTGCTTTGTTGTGTACACACAAAGGCAACATAATTTAATCATGGCTATATGGAAATGAAGGGTCCGACTAAACTAAGACTTTATGGTTTGTTGTGTACAACAAGGCCATAAGTGTCTTAGAGGAAAAGATAATTGTTGAGAATTGCACGGGTTGTAATTGGAAAGGTTGTCCTACCTTTGAACTCATGTGTGTTTGTTGTGTACACACAAGGCACTCATGAGGAATAAGGATCTCAACCCCACTAAGAAAACCAGGAAGGTTTCTCGCTTACCATAGTTGAGGGTTATGGTATTTGAAGAAAATAGTGGGAGACATAATTAGATATAAAGTCCTTATCTAATTATGAATGCCATAATTGAGATGTCTGATAATATTGTTCTTTAATTAAATGTAGGACATTTATTTTAATGGCTTCAAACTTATCATTGAAAGGCATCTTTGATGCCAACAAGTTAACCGGTCCAAAATATGTGGATTGGTTGAGGAAGAAGGCTGATGGAGCCTGTTTCCATTGCAGCATGTTTGGGCATTGGAAGAAGGATTGCAAGACTTGTCTTGCAAATGTGAAGCTAGATGCAAGTGGTGCATCTAGGGGTTTGTACATGATACAAACCAATTTATCATTGAGTAATACCATTTCTAATTCATGGGTATTGGATACCGCATGTGGATCTCACATATGCAATTCATTGCATGGACTACATAGAATTAGAAATATAAGAAAGATGACTTCAAATTATATGGGGCAAGTCGAGAACCCATATATGCTGAAGCTATGGGCACCTATATTTTGTTATTACCTTCAGGTAAAATTATAAAGTTGGAAGAATGCTACTATGTGCCAAATATTGTAAGAAACATTATTTCTATACCATTGTTGTTACAACAGGGATATGAAATAAATGTAAAGAGCACTGGCTGCTCTATTCTTCAAAATAATACAATATCTGGGCATGGTAGTTTTGTTAATGGTCTTCTAACTTTGGAACTCAATGATAAAATTTTTCTTATTGATGATAAGAAGAGAAAAAGAGATAATGACAATGTCACATATCTCTGGCACTGCCGATTGGGTCATATCAGTGAGTCAAGGATAAACAAGTTAGTCAAAGATAATTACTTTGACTCTGATGATTTTTAATCATTAGGAACTTGTGAATCTTGTTTCAAAGAAAAAATGACCAAGTCTCCATTCACTGGACATGAAGATAGGGTAACTGAATTGTTAGTTCTAGTACATACTGATGTATGTGGACCTATGTCGACTCAGGCTAGAGGAGGATATTCTTATTTCATCACTTTTATTGATGATTTATCAAGGTACGGTCATGTGTATCTAATACAAGTCCGAAGCCTTTGATAAGTTTAAAGAATATCAAAGTATGGTTGAAAAATAAACTAGACTTAGCATTAAAGCTCTTCGGTCTGATCGAGGTGGGGAATACTTGTCTAGTGAGTTTCTAAACCATCTAAAGGACAAAGGCATTATTTTTGAATGGACCCCTCCTTATACACCCCAGTTAAATGGAGTGGCAGAAAGGAGAAATCGTACCTTGTTGGACATGGTGAGGTCCATGATGAGCTTCACATATCTTCCCATTTCCTTCTGGGGACATGCCCTAGATACTGCTACATACATATTAAACAGGGTTCCATCTAAATCAGTGAATAGCACTCCATATGAATTATGGAAAGGCAAAAGACCAAATCTTAAGTATTTGAAGATTTGGGGTTGCCATGCTTATGTCAAGAATACCTTTGGACATAAGCTAAGTGCAAGGGTTGATAAATGTCGATTTGTTGGTTATTCAAAAGAGGGTGTTGGATACCTCTTTTATAATACTGCTGAGCAAAAGATAATTATCAGTAGGCATGCTACATTCTTGGAACAAGAATTTATCCAAGAAGAATGTAGTGATTCTTCACTAGAGTTATGTGAAGAACAGAACCAACAAATCAATGAGCCTTCAAGTGAAATTCCTCAACCAGAGATTCTTGAGGAACAAGAATAACCACAATACACACCTCTTCTTTGAAGGTCAGAGAGGGTGCGGGAAGCACCTCTCAGATATGGCTTTGTCATCGGGGATGACAATGAAGCCAGTATCATACAGGATGATGATCCTGTGACCTATTTGGAAGCAATCGAGAGTAGAGACTATGACAAGTGGCTTGGTGCCATGAAATCTGAAATGGACTCCATGTATTCCAATCAGGTTTGGACTTTGGTAAATCCACCTGAAGGAATTAACCCAATAGGGTGTAAATGGGTCTACAAGAAGAAGCTTGGAGCAGATGGTCAAGTTGAGACCTACAAGGTTAGACTGGTAGCAAAAGGTTTCAAACAAAGACATGGTGTAGACTATGATGAAACCTTTTCTCCAGTAGCTATGCTCAAGTCCATTCGGATACTGCTTGCCATAGTAGCATACCTTGACTATGAGATCTGGCAGATGGATGTAAAGACTGCTTTCCTCAATGGAAACCTTGAGGAAGAAGTCTATATGTCCAAGCCAGAGGGTTTTGTCTCAAGTGGGAGACCAAATCAGGTATGCAAATTAAAGAAGTCCATTTATGGACTTAAGCAAGCATCGAGGAGTTGGAACATCCATTTTGATGAAACAATCAAAGCATTTGGTTTTATCAAAAATGTGGATGAACCATGTGTATATAAGAAGACAAGTGGGAGTGCACTTGTTTTCTTGGTTTTGTATATGGACGATATACTGATCATTGGGAATGATATCACCATGTTGCAGTCGATTAAAACTTGGATATCATCAATGTTTTCCATGAAGGATTTGGGAAAAGCATCCTATATACTGGGTATAAGGATTTATAGAGATAGATCCAAGAGGATGCTGGGCTTATCCCAATCCAGGTACATTGACTTGGTGTTGAAGAGATTCAACATGGATGGAAGTAAGAAGGGTTACTTGCCAATGAGTCAAGGCATACAACTCTCTAAGAAAATATCTCCTAAGACATTAGAAGAAAGAGAGAGGATGGCTATGATTCCTTATGCTTCGGCTATAGGATCGATAATGTATGCCATGTTATGTACCAGGCCTGATGTCGCTTATGCCTTGAGCATAGTGAGCAGTTTTCAGGCAAATCTAGGAGAGGATCATTGGAGAGCTGTGAAAAATATTCTTAAGTACCTGAGAAGGACTAAAGATATTTTTTTAGTATATGGAGGATCTGAATTGAAACTAGAAGGTTATACAGATTCTAGTTTTCAATCAGTTCTAGATGATAGCAAATCCACATCAGGATATGTCTTCACCCTGATGGTGTAGTGAGTTGAAAAACTATAAAGCAGTCAACAGTAGCTGACTTAGTCACTGAGGCAGAGTACATTGCTACAAGTGAAGCCATAAGGGAAGCAATGTGAATGAAGAAATTCATCACGGAATTGGGCATGGTTCCTACTATAGAACAACTAGTGTCACTTCATTGTGGAAATACTAGAGTTGTTGTGCAAGTTAAGGAACCAAGGTCTCATAATAAGCCCAAGCACATTCTAAGATGCTTCCACCTTGTTCAAGGACAAGATGTTGTCATGGCATAAGTTGACACAAAGAACAATATAGCAGACCCATTCACTAAAGCATTAGCCAAGCAGCAGTTAGATCGTCACTTAGATTGTATGGGCATAAAATACAAGGGTAATTGGCTTTAGTGCAATTGAGAGTTTGATAGAAAAGTGCTCTAAGAGCCAATCATTATGAGGGCTTTTTATAAACTTCCAACTTATGTATGACATATTTTTATATTAATAAAGGCATGTGATTCATCATATACTGTTGTATCATGTTTTTGATGATTATGATGAACCCCATAAAATAGGGCAATGGAATTAGGGTTATGATAAAATAACAGTGAGACCTAATTCCAATAAACCTTAATCTAGAATTTTTCTAGTCGTTGGACCATCGATTCGGGGATCGATGAATCCGGAAAGACTAGCTTATCCTATGTATGCTCAGTTGATGAGGGTGGTTGATCTCACAACCACTTGTGTAGAGACACTAATACAAGGATAAGGGTGCTCATCAGAGTATGAGTATACTGGAACTGATCCACATCGGGACTATCTTATGGAAGTCTTACTACTTGTCAAAAGATAGATCCTAGAGTAGAAGTTGTGCATGTGATCTTTAGACCTGAGGTCACTATGGTTCCTTGTGCACACTAAGCCATATTTTGGTTCATACTCATTCATGGCATTGCGACATGTACGGGGTGTTCTGGGTATGGTGGAAGGTATACAAAGGATGTGAGTGGACCAACAAGGAATCGATCATTCCTAGTAAGAGGAATTATTATCTCATGCAATCTCTTCGATGAGAGACTCAAGGAGCCTTTGATCAAAGTAGGATGAGATTAGTGGAATCTAATCGGTCATTAGCTGAGTCCTCATTATCGAGCTGAGAGTTGATATGATTAAGTGTTATGGTTTGACATCTATCCATACCTATCACTTAATCAGGATAATGGGAGATCGAAAGATTGAATTGCACGGTAACTTACTATTGAAGGGTATTTTGGTATTTTTCACCAAATTCCTCATCTTCTAGGTAGGCATGACACGTTGCTAGATGTCAATCTTGTCTTGTAGGTTTTCATGAACCATTGATTTTATTTCATGAGTCAATTCGATGTGTGATTCGAATTGGACAAATAGGTGAGCCAATTTGACCTAATTAGGTCAATCGGGTTCGATCGAATCGAATCGGCTCAAACCTAAACCTACTACTGGCTAGATGTGGAACCCAATGGGTCACACACAATAAAGACTTGGCCAAGAAAGTCATTCATGATTTAATTAGGGTCATAAGATTCTAATTGGTTAGCCGGATTACATACTAGCATATGTAGGCTAACCTAATTCCTAACCCAATTGGATTGGATTCGGTTGCTTGCTAATTAGGCTAACCTAATTATGGAAGACCTAAATTAGGTTGAGTCCTAAGTGGGGCTAGCTAAATCGGAGCTTGATCTGATTTTAATTTGGGCTTAAGGGCATTTTAGGCACCATATATGAAGAGTCCCGATGGCTTGGGACTCTTGGTACCTAAATGATACCTTAACTTCAAAAATGCACAGAATGAGCTATAGATCTCTGATTTGAAAATAAATTATATGATCAGAAAGCTTATTTGATGCTCTTTCCAATGACACCCATATTGCATATATTTCACTGATCAATATATGCTGCTTTGGGTGGAGAGAGAAGTGGGAAAGGAAAGTGGCGCCCTTTTGGTGCACCCGGGAGAAGTATGGCGCGCGCAGAAGGACTAAGAGTCCTTCTATAGATGAAACTCTGGGAGCTTCATCAAAGTGGCACCTCTTCACTTTATCCCCACACCTCTTGGAGAGGATTGATCGGTCAAAGAAGTGGAAGGGGCAGCATGAAAGCAGAAAGAAATATGGGCGCGCAGATGAAGAGTCGCTTCTCTTCATCTGCGCGCCCACTATTCTGAGGTAGAGTCCTTCTGCCCTTAGGACTCTGCCTATTCCATGTTCTTCAAGATTGAAAGGACACCTTCTTCTATTCTTCATAACCGGTATATGCCACATGGCATATGGGGAACTGCTTTGGAAAGGGAAAGAACATCAAATAAGACTCTTGAAGCATGAAGAGCCTTATCAGACATGAAGAGTCATATCTGATAAGGAGTCTCGGGATGCTTTTCACACCCCATCTGAATCTATATAAAGGGGGTATGGTGAAATGAGACTTAAGATTTTTGGTCATCAGAAACAGAAGTCCATTTTTCCAAGAGTTATCTGAGTGCCTCTTTCTGTTGTCTCCCTCCCTCATTCTTTTAAGACAAGTCTTATCTTGTTAAGACAAGGTCTTATCTTTTAGGACAAGGCTTTGTTTTAGGACATAAGCCTAAGGGGTCCTAGGGAAGGGTTGTCCTAAAGCCAAGAGTGCCTTAGGAGAGTGTCCAAAGAGCCCTACAGTTGGACAAGGTATCCTATAGTGGTCAAAGGTCCAAAGGCTGTCCTAAGAGTCCTATTGAAGCAAGCAACCCCGGTAGGGATTCTTCCTTGGTTCAAGTCTCATGTGGATCATCGTTGGAGGGCTTGCACTTGTGAGCCTCATAGAAAGGATTGGATTTAGCATTCTAGGTATGTTAATTGACTTTATTTTATGATTCATTAGTTGCAATTGCCCAAGGGGTTCCTGGGAATTAGGGTTTTCTATACATGTTATACATGTTAGGGTATCATGCTATGAAATTTTATTTTGAAAGTCAATTCCGCATGCTGCATAATCCCCGTGACCCTGGGAGAATTTCCATCACACTCCATCAATTTTAATCATGGGGATATAAGGACCCTTTAGAATGACCTTCCATAACTGAAAATCAACTGCTTGAATATAGATCTTCATTCTAGCTTTCCAATATGCATAATTTGTAACAGTGAAGAGTGGAGGTCTATTAGTTGATTGGCCTTTCGCTAAGGACGTACTCATTGGATGAGTCATCAATCTTTACTCTAAGATAATCAGATACATTGCTCTGATACCAGTTGTTGCCCAGGTAGCTACCTAAGAGGGAGGTGAATTGGGACTTTTGAAAATTTAAAGCAAATAATGTGCAATTCAAAATCCTTTACTAGTGGAGGTGCTGTGATAGAGTTATATAATGTAGAAGCTAAAAAGAGTCAAGTAAGCACGACACAAACACACCAAATTTATAGTGGTTCGGAGCAACCCAGCTCCTACGTCCACTACCTAAGATACCACTTGGGATTTCCACTATATTCACACCTGAATACAGTAGGATTGTTTTACAGGATCACAATCCAAAACCTCTACACTTTGATTTTACGGGATCACCAAAAAAAACCTAACACCCTTTGGTTTTAACAGGCTCACCAAAGAAACCTAACTTGGTTTTACCAGGATCACCAAAAGCCCAACACTTGGTTTTTATCAAGGCTCACCAAGAACCTATTTAGTTTTTCAACCAGGCTCTCCAATAACCCAACATTAAAAAATTGAATTGAAATAAATGCAACAAAAATGACAAACTCAATATGTCAGATAGTTACCGGTGCAACTTGTTGGAAGTCCACTTGAATGCACTTGAATAGGCTTTAATTACTTCATTGGCTACTTCCCAAAGTTGCGTCAAGCTTCAGATTGGAGTTGGTGAAGACTTGAAAGCTTGACTTGAATGCTCTTGTGCTGCTTTACTGTTGGTTGGTAGGATATTCATTGAAACTCTCTTTTCTTTGAAGAACTCTCTAATTCATTGCTTCAAGGAAGTTCAAATCCTTCAAATTTAAAGTATTCTATCATCCCAAGGCAATTCTAGCCATTATAGATCGTAGGGGAATGATTTGTGACTGTTGGAGCACCTTTTAGCATTCAAAAATAATTTCTGGAACTAGCTATTAGATACCTGGAAACGATGTTCGATTCGGCTTGGATTCCTTCGAGTCGGCTCGGATCCTTCGAGTCGATAGGTCGAGTCACCAAATCTTCAATGCAGTTGGCTCTTTGTCTTAGGGTACAAAACATCACTCTGGACGAGTCGGCTCTTGATAGCTCGGGTCGGCTCGAACTTCTTTCTTTGAAAATCTTGAACTCAAGGAGTCGGCTCTTTTCAGCTTTGATCAGCTATTCTTCTCAAGTTCGGGAAACCTCACTCTGGAAGAGTCGGCCGGTGTAGTTTGGGTCTGCTCGCTTTCTCAGGCTTTCAACATTAGGTCTAGCAGAGTCGGCTCTTTCTTGTTCGGGTTGGCTCTTTCTTGTTCAGGTCAGCTCGCCTGGTTGTTCTTAGAAATCTTCAGAAATTGGACTCTGGTGAAGTCGGCTTGGACTGATTCTAGTCGACTTGGATTCACTGGAGTCGGCTCGCTTTCCATCAAGTCGGCTCGGATTGCTGCGTTCCAGATCCTTGCAGCATGCCAGTAAGCAGAGTCGGCTCTTCATCATGTGGGGTCGGCTCGAGTGTCTTCTTCAGGATTTTATATTTGAACTTAAAAAAAAACTCTTACCAACTCTTTGCATTCTCAAACAAACCAACTCAAAATAAATTTCATGGCACACACACACATAGAAGTAACCCTTTTAACATGATTTTTTTTTAGCTTTTTCATTTGGTACTTCTTTACAAAAACACATTACAACACAACTCAAACAAGAAAATAGAAGTATAGGAGTTGAAGATTGAACATTTAATTCATCCTATAAAAACTTTTCAAACACTTGAAGAGTTGTCAGAAATAAATATACATGCTTCAATGTTTGGTTATCATCAAAATCACTTATGGGGTCAATAGTTCTGGTTGATCGGATTGGCCAGGTAGGTGAGATCATGGGTGAGTATCCGCCATTAACCATCTTTTCTAGACACCAACCAAGTTGGCCAGGAAAGAGGTAGCCTCATGCAGCAATGATCAAAATTGCCAAACCTGCCTAGACACCAATCGATTTACCAGACTCGATTAGACTCTTACCATAAAGCTACTAATTAGATCCATTTTAGAAGAATGGACTAACCCATCTAACTATTAGATAGAAAAGAGAAGGTCCTTAATCAACATTTGATTAGTTCTCTTAAGTCCAATTCAACTAACCTTAGGTCTAACCCAATAAACGGACTCAATCAAACAGCTAACCCAATTAACCCGGATGGCTTATTCAATTGACATTAGGTTTCATAAACCCTAATCAGGCTTGTCATTTAATTAATCTTTCAATTCATAATTATTAGATTATAAGCTAACTTTTAATTAATATAAAAACTTGTCAAACACTTGAAGAGTTGTCAGAAATAAATATACATGCTCCAATATTTGGTTATCATCAAAATCACTTATGGGGTCAATAGTTCTGGTTGATCGGATTGGCCAGGTAGGTGAGATCATAGATGAGTATCCGCCATTAACCATCTTTTCTAGACACCAACCAAGTTGGCCAGGAAAGAGGTAGCCTCATGCAGCCATGATCAAAATTGCCAAACCTGCCTATACACCAATCGATTTACCAGACTCGATTAGACTCTTACCATAAAGCTACTAATTAGATTCATTTTAGAAGAATGGACTAACCCATCTAACTATTAGATAGATACTAAAGAGAAGGTCCTTAATCAACATTTGATTAGTTCTCTTAAGTCCAATTCAACTAACCTTAGGTCTAACCCAATAAACGGACTCAATCAAACAGCTAACCCAATTAACCCGGATGGCTTATTCAATTGACATTAGGTTTCATAAACCCTAATCAGGCTTGTCATTTAATTAATCTTTCAATTCATAATTATTAGATTATAAGCCAACTTTTAATTAAGTCATTTTTAATTAAATTCATGTAAAACCCTTTTACATCTTTCATGCATCATATCTAGTCTTATCATATCAATTTATAATATTCAAGCCTTAACAACTATAGACATGTCAATGAATAATCATGTATTAGGATTAAATCATTTTTAATACCGTAGGTTTCCTTTAAGGATCCTTTTGAAAAGGCCAACATAGACAAACCACCTCGTGCCATAGAAATTAGGGGTTTTAAACCCTGATTAATCTCTACGGACACACGGCTATGGTGAAGGTCTCAACTAGGTTCCTAAAAGTAATCCCTAAGCTAGATATATATCCAACAATATGCAATCAAGATATGCTATATAGGAACCTGTTGCTCTGATACCACTGAAGGAAAACTAGTGCACCGGACGCCTACCCTAGGCATGCTATACTAAGGAGTAGGTATTGCATAATTAAAATTTTAAACATGTATACGGAAAAACCTACTCATGCACAGGATCTAACATAAACATGATGCATGTAACTAGGCATGTATAGGCAAGTGCAATAATATAAACAATATGATAAAACCTATATCTAAATATGCATGACAACATAAAGGAAATAATATACCTAAAAGAGCTTCCTTTTGTTCTGAATTTGGATCGAAGCAGGAAGAAGCCGACTCCCTTCAACAGCAAGACATCAACATGAACTCCAGCAGTCTTCAAAATAGATATGCAAACACATGGAAGAGATCGATCCAATCTCTCGAGGTGTCCAAATATCGACCCTTTAGAGTATCCACGCACGGGCTCTCACTGATCCAACTCCCAGAAAGGATGCTAGTCCTCTAGGATTAAAACAACAGGTCATGGCAATGTGTGGAGCAGGGATAGCAAACAAATGTTCATGGACGGTCTTCTCCAAGACCGTCCCTACTCCACCAAGAGCACACAATTAAAACCAAAATACAGGGAAGAAAATCACGGGTCGCTCCATGAATTCTGCACTCAGAATTTTTGTCCCAAAATCATGCTCTCGATCACTGATAATCACTCTGCTCCTCTTATTCACATGCCCTGTTTACTACTCATATTACATCCCCTCTTCCCATCTCACGGCCAGCCCTGATCCCTCCTTTCAACACCCCTCACGGCCTACAACGTAGGAAGTATCTATGGTAGAGAGAAACAATGAAGCAAAATAACATCATGAGATGAGAACAGATAAAACCCAAACACTCTATTTTGAAATGGCTTAAATGCTGGAACCGAGGGCTATGGAAGAAAAACAAAAAGGCTAAAACACCAAGAAATAGGGACTGTGAGATTGGAATAACGAAGGGAAAAGATCACCATGAGACCCAATTTCAAATCACGGTGCAAAGGATCAGATATCCCAAGATGCATTCAAACTCCATGTTGTGCATATCTCATCCAAATGGTGAAATAGGGGGTAACCGAGAGCTGGGAAGAATGGAACAAACAATGTTGAACCAAGGGGTTCAACGTGTAAACATATCCCATGATTAAAACCAATTCAACAAAAATCCCGGTCTGACCAAACCCGATCAAAAAGAAAAATCGGGTCCAGTCCTGGTCTACCAGGAACAATTCCTGGTTGACCTAAACCAATCTTGGTCGATCCAAATCAGACCAGGAGGACCAGAAAAAAATCCAATGTGTGCTCAAACAGACTATTTGACCTTAATACCAAAATGATATCCAATCGTTGATCGGTTCCTGGATCAAGAAGAAATCCTCTATGGCGTGTGACCTTATAGGTTCGAACCTAAATGGTAGTACTGGAACACTTCCAGTACCAGCACAAGATACCATCTTGCAATGGGTCCCGGTGTCTGGATAGGTCAAAGATGCGAGAGAAATCTATCAAACCTCTGGCATATGGTTACCGTATAATTCATCTCTTTGACATCCAATGCTCAAGATGACCTAGGGATAGACTGCCAACCCTAATTGAGTCAATCCACAGCATGTCTCAACCTCGCAAGTCTAGTGACTCCTCACTAGGACTACCTCGGCCAAGGATTTGCTAAATTGAGACACTGTGAGACATTCAATCCAAACAATTTGGATAGGTCAATTCCATCTTTGTCCACCACTGCTCCACAAGTACTTGCCTGTACCCAGAAACCTTCCATCACTGGATTAGAAATCCGGGTAGTCTGGCACCAAAGCATAGGGAGTTGCTTGCAAGCTACCATGGTGACCTCAGGTTGGAGGGACACATATACCCATATCCAATCGCGAGCAATCCTTTGGCAGAAAGGAGCTCCATGGAGTCACGTTCAATGAGATGTCACACATCCCACTTGCAGATCACATTAGTGTCACCATACTCCTTTGGTCAAGAGGACAACCAAATGATGTGAACCACAATAACCTTGATACATTGCCATCCTGTACAATGTATCCTTTGGTTATGAACCTTTTAAAGGACCACTCGATATATCCTCTCTATATTGAAGTCAGTGCAGTCCTAAGGACTTCATCACATAAATAGAGTTCGTTACAGGGAAATGAATGATGTGATGAGCTGCTAAAATAAAGTTTTATTAATTCATATACAAATTATAATACTGAGCACAACCACTTACAGCCTAGGCGATTGGCTTTGGGACACAATTCCCAACAAAAAGTATAGGTTGTATAAACTCTACCCATTTCCCATGCCTTGGATTTAATTTCTTCTGATAATTCAGGAAATGAAGTGCTTCATGATCAGAATGGAGAACAAACTCTTGTGATAGCAAGTAATGTCTCCAATACCTAAGGGCTTGGACTACCGCATACAGCTCTTTATCATACGTGGAATATTTTAGTTTGGCATCATTCAGTTTTTCACTAAAAAAAGCAATAGGATGATTTTTCTGACTTAACACTCCTATTCCTACACCTGATGCATCACAGGCGACCTCAAAGACCTTGGTGAAATTAGGTAATCTCAAAATTGGGGCCTTAGTCATTTTGTCTTTTATTTCTAGGAAGGCTTTGTTGGCATTTCTAGTCCATTCAAATTCTCCCTTCCTAATACAGTCAGTAATCGAAGAAATGATCGTGCTAAACCCTCTAATGAACCTTCTATAGAAAGTAGCTAACCCGTGGAAACTACGAACGTCATGAACATTCTTAAGTATGGACCACTCAACTATATACTTTACTTTTTCAGGGTTAGCGGTCACTCCTTCTAGTGTCACTGCAAAACCTAAGAAGATAATCCTAGTTGACATGAAACAACACTTCTTTAGGTTAGCACACAAGACTTCTTTCCTAAGGGTCTGACAAACATGATGGAGATGGTCTAAGTGATTTTCCCTAGTCTTACTGTACATGAGGATATCATCAAAATAAATGACCACGAATTTTCCAATAAAGGGCCTTAGCACCTAAGTCATAATCCTCATAAACATACTTGGGGCGTTTGATAATTCGAAGGGCATCACTAACCATTCATACAAGCCATCTTTAGTTTTGAAAGCCATCTTCCACTCGTCTCCGAGTCTAATTCTCACTTGATGGTAACCACATTTTAGATCTATCTTAGAAAAGATGGTAGATCCGACCATCATATCTAGCATGTCATCGAGTCGGGGTATAGGAAATCGATATTTTATAGTAATCCTATTGATGGCTCGACTATCCATGCACATTCTCCAACTGCCATCCTTCTTAGAAGTCAAAAGTGCTGGAACAGCACAAGGACTCAAACTTTCCCTAATGAATCCCTTTTTAATCAGATCCCCTACTTGTCTTTGTAGCTCCTGGTGTTCTGAAGGGTTCATCCTATAGTGGGAAAGGTTTGGTAAGGTGGCACAAATCTTGGAGCAAGCACGGATCCTGGAGCAAGCACGAATCTTGGAGCCATGCGAATCTCGGAGCATATCCATAATAAATTTAGAATTTATCTTTTATTTGAAATTTAAATTAGGATTTTGTTGGTTAGGATTGAGATATGGATAGGCTTATCTTATCCTATCTTGTGTTTGAATTTGAATCATCTCTATCTTTTTATCCTATATTCAAATTCAAATGAGGGTTGGACAGGTTTATAAATACCACCCTTAGTCCTTTGTAAGAAAAGAGTTTTTGAGAAATTTTTTTTTTGAGTTTTTAGAAGAGTGATTCTTCTTGCCTTCGCCTTCGGGCATGGGCGTGATGCCTTAGTTATCCCCCTTCCCATTCCATCTTCTTTATCCCCACGTGACCTTTGAGATTCATCCTAGTGCCTCCAAGTATCGAGGAGGGTGTAATGCCTTAGAGGTGAGAGGTCTCTTCGTTAGGGTGAGTCCCAAAGTCCATGAGTTCCAAACCCTATCTTCCAGCCCCACTATTCCTTCGCCACCCTCTACCTAAAAAATTCCAAAAAAAATATGATACCCTAATTTTGATGACTTCTAGGCTCACCAACGATCCTACCCCCTGTCCCTTATCAATTATTGGTATCAGAGCTCAGAAAATTAGGGTACCTTCATATCATATCAGATTCTTAATTTATCGGCCGTCCCTCTACTTTCCATATTCAAAAAAAAAATTCAAATCTCCCAATAGTTCATCGCCGTCACCTAAAAAAAAAAAAAAAAACCAATGCCACCTTCGCCACCGATGAATCCCTCCTCCCCACCGGTGAGGACCTCGTCCTCCTCCCACCCAATGCCTCTGTCCTCTCCTCCCCTCCTAGTCACCGACCGGGGAAGAAGAAGTTGCCACCGCCGCGTCCCCCTCATCTCCCTTCACCGGATCCCAGGGTCGGCGATCCCTCGCTTCCGCCAGCCCCACTCCACATCCCCGAGGTCCTCTCTCTTTCGTTGGAGACCTAGTCTGCCGCCCGGAGTCGCCCACAGCCCCATCTTCCGGATGCTTGGCCCATCTCCCTGCTACCGCGAACACCTGTCGCCAAGGCAATCGCCCTTACCAAGCTCGGTGCCCTCGCCTCCCGCGGGATCAAGATCACCGATGCTACCGCCCGAAGCCCCATTCCTCCACCTCCAATAGGGAACGCCGGCACTTCCTCCATCGCCAGCAGCCGATGACCGGGGATCCATTGACGAGCCTCCGCCCAACCTTCACCCGTCCAGGTCCACTCGTCCCGACCGGATGCCCCGACCGGACTGCCTCCCCTGCTCCACCCCGCAACGCTCTGTGAAAAAGCCGACCATCTCCGTAGCCTGCAACCGAATGGAAGAAACTTCATCCTCCGGTATAGATCTCCGTGCCGCCCCTTCTCCAGCGATGGCTCCTTCGAGAACACCGGTGGAGGTCCTGTCCGAAGCCACCCCCGCAAGCCCTCGTGCCGTAGATCGGCGTGACGCCCATCCCACCGTATCTCCTCCCTGCTGCCATTGCCAGCCACAGCCGACTCCACTGTCACCACCGCCGTCATGCCCGACCGACTCCGTCCAGCATCGACGCTAGCGACACCCCTCTGCAAGCCCCTGTTCCTGGTTCAAGTTGCACAAATGTGAAAGCTAAATCGACTTTCTTTGCCAACTTCAAGCATTGCACGTTCCTTAAAGCAAACCATTCCCTCATATTTCACCCGCTTCAGGATTAGGCAGGAAATAAAGAAAAAAAAAGGAGAGAAAAAAAGAGTAAAAAAAAATGAATGAAAAAATTTGAGAAAAAATAATTTGGGATAGTTTCCAGAGATGCACAATTTCATAAAAATTTCAGAGTTGCACAATTTTCAATGCTGCACGATTCTCGAAGCTGCACAGATCTCAGGGCAGAGCCCTTTGATTGATTGGATTTGTTTCACCAACGTCCCCCCTGATCCTAACTCGACAGAGTCGAGTTCTCCCAACCTTAGGGGAATGTGGGGACCTCACCATCACGGATCCCGGAGCAAGCATGAATCTTGGAGCCATGCGAATCTCGGAGCATATCCATAATAAATTTAGAATTTATCTTTTATTTGAAATTTAAATTAGGATTTTGTTGGTTAGGATTGAGATATGGATAGGCTTATCTTATCCTATCTTGTGTTTGAATTTGAATCATCTCTATTTTTTTATCATGTATTCAAATTCAAATGAGGGTTGGATAGGTCTATAAATACCACCCTCAGTCCTTTGTAAGAAAAGAGTTTTTGAGAAAAAAAAAATTTGAGTTTTTAGAAGAGTGATTCTTCTTGCCTTCGCCTTCGCCTTCGGGCATGGGCGTGATGCCCTAGTTATCCCCCTTCCCATTCCATCTTCTTTATCCCCACGTGACCTTTGAGATTCATCCTAGCGCATCCAAGTATTGAGAAGGGTGTAATGCCCTAGAGGTGAGAGGTCTCTTTGTTAGGATGAGTCCCAAAGTCTATGAGTTCCAAATCCTGTCTTCCAGCCCCACTATTCCTTCTCCACCCTCTACCTAAAAAATTCTAAAAAAAATATGATACCCTAATTTTGGTGACTTCTAGGCTCACCAACGATCCTACCCCCTGTCCCTCTTCATCTATTTTGGGCTTGATACCTAGGGATTGGTTTAGGGGTAACTTCTTTATGTTGGGCTCGATGCCTAGGAATTGGGTCAGGAGTCAATTCTGGATGCTGGGATCCTAGGTCATGCCGAGGGTTAGCTCCAACAGGTGTAGGGTCAAGTTGAGACACATGGGATTCATCCAGCGAACTTATTCTTCCATTCATCTGATCAAACCTTTGATCAACTCTAGTGCTAAGTTGCTTAAGCTGCTCAGTCATAGATCTCATGAGATTTTCAAGGTTTGAATCCATGGATGTACTAGGTTGGTCCTGGGGAACTTATATGGTGTTCCAGTCCTAGTAGTCATGCAAACAACTCGATGCACTCAAACAAGCCTAACCGACTATAGCTAGCTAGACCTAGAGCCCAAATCAAATGTTAGGTCAAAAAGACAATCTTGGTTGTAGTAACTTGGCACCTGGCCAGGTAAGTGTAAGGTTGGTGGAGGTCCCTCTTTGCTTGCCTTAGACAACAATTTGAAATTGTCTAGGTAAGCGGACCAACCCACCTTCCTTTGGGCTCTTGTCCCTGAACCACTTGCCTATACACCAGACACACAAGCACACATAAACAAGGTGTCTAAATTAGCTTGACACTTGGATTGACCCGAGCTTGTGGGTGTCCCTAACTTTCTAGAACAATAACAATTAAGTTTCTACTCAATTTTAATTCAAAGCTTGGGTTTGACTGCAATGTTGGTTGTTTTGGGCTAGGAAGAGGTTATCAGCTCCTCCCCCCATCTGACATGTTTGAATTGCCCTTAAAATCACTTAATGTATGAATGCAACAAACAAACAAGCAAACTAGTGAAAACCCAAACCATAATGAATCAAAATCATGCTTACTGAAGTTTTGACAGAATCTATTCTCAGGCCAAAAATAGAAGAGAAAAAATTTCACAAATCTCAGTAAATCATGAAAAAATGCAGTAAAATACTTTCAAATGCATGCATTCAACAAAATAAAATTCATAATTTTTGGACTTACCTATAAATAGAAACAATTAAAACATCAGATCAAATATGAATAGATGCAGAACAGAAACTAGATGCAATGATGATAACCTAATCTAAGCATGTTCTCATACCAAATTTGATGCGAGGCGGGATGGTGATGAGTGATGTGCCATGCTTATCTTGATTTATATATATATATATACATATATTATATTTTGAGAGTAATAACTGATATCCTAATTACAAAAATAAATAGGAAGACCTAAAGAAAATAAAGTGATAACTAGTTATCGAAATTACCTACCAGCATGCAGATCTTGTCAAATAACTGTAAGGGAGGATCGCAGTGATTGAGAAACCACCCTAGATTAGGTTACCTACTTTCGTGTTTCAGATCTAGAGGAAGGGAAGGGATTTAGATTTACCAATATGCTTTGAAATTCCCTTAGTTGAATATCTAGATCGCAACACTCTAGAATTGATGAACCCGACTCCAAAACTGACCGATCTGGCATCTGGACTCCAATCATACTGGTTCCAAAGCAAGGACTCCGATCTTCAGAGTTGGATCTCGAAAGGATCTACAAAAATATCATAATTAATTACTAGAAGTGTTAAGAATGCCAAGAACTCAGAAGAATAGAGTTAAAGGGGGGAAGAAGATTGGCGTCAAGGTTGATTGTGCTCCCGGGGTCTTCTTCTTCGACTTGCTTCAGGAATCTCTTCAAAGGATTGGATGTAGACCTTAAAGAGTCTTCGAATGGCAAATTTGATTAAAGAACCGAAATCATTAATTAAAGCGTCACACCTTACGAAACTTAGACATCGCACCCAAGTTGTTCTAGACATCTCACCTAGCACCTTCAAGCAAACTAGATATGGAGGAATTGGAGAAAATGCAATAGCACTTTGTCTTTTCATTACTCAAAATATCATGCTTACAAAGAAAGGTTTTGGGCTCTATTTATAGTCTCATTACAAGTAGAAAGATGGGTTGAAATTCAAATTCAAAATAAAAGAAGAGGGAATTACAATTGAGGTTTTGGAATGGGTGCCCATGCTTCATAAAGATGGTTATCTTGACTTGATCCTCCACCCTTTGATCTTCTTCCTTTTCTTTCCTTGGCTGATTGAAGTTAAATTGCTGTATTTAAATGGAAGTGGAGGCCACCCTAAAACACCTCCAAGAGGGATAATTCATGGGGAAGGGAAGAGAATTTGTGAAAGGTAGAAAAGCTTTAACCAACTCTCTTAAATGCCTTCAAAATTTATGCCATTTAATTCTTCATTTAAGACTCCTTGATTGTTGCCTTCAAAAACTTTCTTCAAGAAACTCCCTCCATCTTTTAAGACTCCTTAATTGCTACCTTCATAAAGCTTTCTTCAAGAAACTCGCTCCATCTTTAAAGCTCTTTAATTGCTACCTTCATAAAGCTTTCTTCAAGAAACTCCCTCCATCTTTAAAGCTCTTTGTTTGGTGAGAGAATACGTGAAAGGTTTTCTTGGAGGAAAAAATATGCATGGAGCTTCCTTTCTTCAAGTAGCCAGCCAAATAAATATGGATGTGGACCCCTCTTAACTTTCTTCATGTTATGTAGACTTAGTCAACTTCATACAAAAATAACTTAGATCCCATTAAAATCCAAAATGGATCCAAAGACTAATTACTAGACCCAAACAACAATTTAGATCCAATTGTGATCCAATTCGACCAATTACAACTTAATGAATAACTTCCTCATAATTCCCAAGTACATAGACTCAAATTGAAATTCAAACAGACTCAAATTAAACCAAATAAAATCTTAACTGGACTTAATGACTCATTAAACCAGATTGAATCAATTAGTAGTGATCCAAATTGAGATAAGGTGGCATGGATGTTTCTTTCTGGCTCTGGTGTCCCCACCATTATGGCTCAATAGGGGTCATACGAGTCTCTTCAAGAGTTTCTATTCTTTCTTCCATTTGATCAAACCTATTGTTCAATTGCTTGAACTGCTCAATCATAGTTCTCATTAGAGCTTCTAGATTGGTGTCCATGGTAGAACCTGGTTGGTCTTGTGAATTTTGGTATGGAGTTCCTGATCTAGTGGTCATTCATTACAAAGACACGTTTTAGGATTTGCTAGACCTAGAAGTCTAATGTAGTATGAATTGACTCAGTATGGATCAAGACTACAAATACCCTTTCAACTAGCCAGGTAAGAGATGGGATTATGGGAGGTCCCCCCCGCTTTCGTGAGGACCCAATTAAGGAACCACAAATCCACTTAAGGTGTTTGCCTTTGGACCTCTAGCCCTAGACACCAATTTCCAGGAGTAGATGAAGAAATGATTCACACTAGTCTCAACACACTAATTGAGCTTGACTTGTTGGTGTCCCTAATTCTAATTAGGTTGCTACTCAATTTTATTAAAAGGGCTTGGGTTCGATGCAAAATATGGTTGGTTGTTTTTGGACCAAGAAAAGGTAATGACCTCCTTCCCTTATCTTATGATATTGTCATCCTTAAGTAGTTTAAAATGAATATAACAAACAACAATCTAACTAAACTATGTGCTGAAATAGACTTGCTGAAATTTTAGGGCAGAGCTATTCTCAGGAAGAAAATAGACATGCAAAAAATCTACAGATCGAAATAAATCAGGAAAAAATTTTGATGAAAAGTATCAAATGTGATGAATCCAGCAAAATAAGAATTAGAATTTTTTGAGTTTCTTATATGCAGAAACAATTAAATGAATAGACCATATACTAGAATTATGGGATGCAAAAACTAAGCCCTAAAAGAGTAATCTCTTTGTTTTCTTCTTCACGGGTCAAATCATAGTGGCACCCCTACATGCCATAGAAGATCCCATTGAATGGGAAGAGAAAGTCTTGCAGCACTACTTCTCTCTTATGACCGGACGGCCATGATGACGTACCCAATCCATGTACTTAAAGAGAAACATACATGCTATCATTATTATGCTACCCATGCAACCTGGCTCTGACACCAAATATGATGCGGTATGCAAAGGATGATTTCTAAGCTACAAGATTAATTAGTTGGTTGAGCAATGATCTTTACTTATATAAGCAAAAACTCATTCATAAAATAATCATAGGAATCATATGAAGGAAAGCTAAACAATGGATTAAAGGTAATCCAAACTATAGTTCTTATTTAATCCAAGAAGATTAGACCTAATGGTTGGGAAACCATTCCAACTAGGAGATAAACCATTCAAATATTCAAACCCTAAGAGTAAAGAAAGGTTTACTTACCAATATTGAGCTCTCACACTTTGTTATGGTGGATCAAATTTCAGCACTCAATGGATTGAAGACTTGAACTAGAAAACTATCACACCTAGGATGAAGACTTCCATGATGTTGGTTCGAAGGTAAAGTACACCTCCTCTTTAGCTTGCGACCATGGAGGATCCTGCAAGGGAGTTTTAGTGATTGGAAGGGATGGAAGAATGAAGTAGAAATAATTTTGGAAGAGGGCTAGAAGTGGCGATTTGGTGATGAAAAATATAGTGGTTTGTTTGAAAGGAATGGCTCCTTGGAAGAAGGAATGCTTGGGCTCCTTGGCTGAAGTTGATGGGCATTGTTGAGTTGATGGAAGATGGCACAATCCTTGGTTCAATGAAGGATATTTGATGGTGGCTAGGTTGACTAATGGAAGAACTTATGGGCCTCTCACCCTCTCCCTCTCGGAGGACATTTGCACAACATAAATGGAAGTATAAACTTTAGAATTTTTTTCATTCATCAATCATCTTATACAAGTGGGTTTGGAGTGGTATTTATAGCCCTCCAAAGCCGTTTGAAAATTTGAATTTCAAGGGGAGTTACAAGATTTATGGAGTGAGAAGTAGGAGGGGTTACAACCATAAAGAGTGTAGAGTTTAAAACTTTCTTGATTCATAGAGAATAATGTGGTCGGCTACCTTCCTTTTGAATTTGATTTTGGGTGCCCAAGATGGATGAAGTGGCATGGTGAGTTGTTTTCCATGTTGGCATGAAAAGTGAGGTGGCTTCCAACTAAGCTTGGTGATGTGGCACTCCAACTTGGCAAGGTTTGTTGAAGTGGTTTGTCTCACCTAATCTTCAAGTCTTCTTGCTCAATTTGAACCCAACCCAAACCAATCTTGAACCCAACTTGTAGATTCACTAATTACAAGACCAAATTGACCCTAATAGGACTCAAAAGACCAAATTGACCCTAATTACAGGACTCAAACTCAATCAAAGAAATAGATTTTTCTATCTACAGGACTCATGTTCAATTAAAGAAATAACATTGAAATCAATAGTAAAATTAACTTAATCCATTGAAATCTATAATGAACCCGGCTTGATATAGGATTGAATTCTCTTTCGAGCTATGGTGCCCACACCACACCTAAGCCATGTTTTGGTTCATACTCATTCATGATATTAAGTCATGTATGGGGTGTTCTCGGATATGGTGGAAGGTGTATGAAGGATGTGAGTGGATCAACAAGGAATCGATCATTCCTAGTAAGAGAAAATGTTACCCAAGTAATATCTTCGATTGATGACTCAAGGAGTCTTTGATCAAAGCATGATGAGATTAGAAGTGTTTTCTAATCAGTCATCAGCAGAGTCTTCATTATCGAAGTGAGATTTGAAATGACTAAGTGCTAGGATTTGACAATTATCCATACCCATCACTTATTCGGGATAAAGGAAGATTGAAAGATTGAATTGCACGGTAACATTCCACTGAAGGATATTTTAGTATTTTCAATTAAATTTCTCATCTTTCGGGTAGGAATGACATATTGCTAGACATCAATCATGTCTTGTAGGTTTTCATGAATCAATTCGATTGGATTCATGAGTCAATTTGGAAGCTAGTTTGAATTATCAACTTCGGTCAGCTAAATTTGACCTAATTAGGTCAAATCGAGTTCGATTGGATCAAATTGTCTTGGACCTAGACCTACTGCTAGCTAGATGTGAAATTCGAAGGGTCACACACATTAGGGAATTAGCCTAGGAAATCAATTGGTATTTTATTACGATCATGGGATCCTAATTGGTTAGCTAGATTACATACTAGCATGTGTAGGCTAACCTAACTCCTAACCCAATTGAATTGGGTCTATAAGGTTACTTAATGGGCTAACCAATTTGAGGGAATCCTAGATTGGGTTGAGTCCAAAGTGGGGCAGCAATTACTTGGTTTTATCTATATTTATTAAGGCTTTATCTTTTTTATTTGAAGAGTCCTAAGTTGAAGGGTCTCTTGGCACCAATTGGTTTGTCCATGAGATATGTTGGCGCGCAGAAGGACCTAGAGTCCTTCTGCTTATGGAAATTGGTTTCCACGTGGAACAAGACATCCCTAGCCTTATCCCATGCCTAATTGTATTGGATTATTACTGGTGGAAAGAAGTGTTGCCGCCAAGATCGTCGTGGCCTATAGCTCTGACGCGTTGGATTCCTGTGGAGTGCTTGGTCCTCTCTTCCGGTCGTTTCTTTGGCTAGCTGACCAACAAAATAGAGGAGACCCAGGCCAGGGATTCTGGTGGGGATACTTTGATGATCAAGTCAGTAGGACAATCAAGGAAAACAAAACCTCTATGGCGGAGAGCTTGGGAACTCTCTGCGTAGAGGGTGAAAAATGGAACGGAGATAGGTTGAGAGAAATGAGAGAGAGCTTGGGTGTTTCACTTTGAGTAGTTCCATGCCCCTTCGCTCCCTCTGTTTGCTTACTTACCTTCCTACTTACCTCCCACCTCTAGTTTTATATGCGTGGGGTGGCCTAGACCAAGTCTGGGGCTTCTTCCTGGTGTCCATTTCCAGGTACCTTTTCTGGGAGGGTTTTCGGTTGCTCGCTGTCGCCCTTCTGTCGGGCTAGTCTCACCCTCCTGATGGTGTAACTTCCCATGGGAGGGGTGGGTGCCATGCCACTGAGCCTCGAGCCATGGTGACATATTCCCATTCTGAGGGAAATCATTGAGTGTTGCAGGGCTAGGGGCCTTAATGGAATACCCTTCTTGGAAAGGTTCAGATCTTTGTATCATGGGGGGTTGCATCGTGCAGGTTGTTAAGGTGGTGTGCTATAGAGCCTGTATTTGTGGCAGGACGTGTGCCACCTCTTGAAGGTTGTGGGTGGCCGGGTCCCTTTTTGTCATGAATTGGATCTCCGCTGATCCTCCTCCCCCTCATGTCGTTGGTGAGAACTATGGCCATCACGGGATAGGGGGAACCTCGCAGTGGGGGGGCCTGCCTTGGAGCTGACCTCAGACGGGGGGGCTTGCCTCATAAATATGACCTTGACTAGGAGCTGACCTTGGTAGGAGGGCTCGCCTCAGTAGCATGAGCATGACCCCGGTTGGGAGTTGACCTCATATGGGGGGCTCGCCTCATGAGACGACCCTAAGTAGGAGCTGACATCGGCAGGAGGGATCTCCTTGGCAGCATGAGCACGACCCCGGTCGGGAGCTATCCTTAGACGGGGGGCTCGCCTCAAGAGCGCGACCTGAGTTGGGAGCTGACCTCGATAGGAGGGTTCACCTTGGCAGCTTGAGCACGACCCTGGCCGGGAGCTGACTTCAGATGAGGGGCTCGTCCAATGAGCATGACCCTGGCTATGAGTTGACCTCGACAGGAGGGCTTGCCTTGGAAGCATGAGCACAAACCCGACCAGGAGTTGACATTAGATGGTGGGCTCGCCGAATGAACATGACCCCAGCTTGTAGTTGACCTCGGTGAGAGGGCTCGCCTTAGCAGCATGAGCATGACCCTGATCGAGAGCTGACCTCAGATGGGGGGCTCACCTTATGAGCATAACCTTGGCTGGGAGCTGACCTCAGCAGGAGGGCTCATCTTGGCAGCATGAGCATAACCCCAACCGAGAGCTGACCTTAGATAGGGGGCTTGCCCTATGAGCACGACCTTGACTAGGAGCTGACCATGGCAGGAGGCTCGCCTTGGTAGCATGAGTAGACCCCAGTTGGGAGCTGACCTCAGACAAGGGGTTTGCCCTATAAGCATGATCCCGATTAGGAGCTGATGTCGGTAGGATGGCTCGTCTTGGTAGTATGAGCACGACCCTGACCGAGAGCTAACCTCATATGGGGGGCTCGCCCTATGAGCATGACCCCAACTAGGAGCTGACCTCCATAGGAGGGCTTGCCTCAGTAGCATGAGTACGACCCCGACCAAGAGCTAACCTCGGATGGGGGCTGGCCTCATAAATGCAACCCTAGCTGGGAGCTGACCTCGGTAAGAGGGCTCACATTGGCAGCATGAGCACGACCTTGGCTGGGAGCTGACCTCAAACGAGATGCTCGCCTCATTAGTGCGATCCTGGTTGGGAGCTTATCTCGGCAGGAGGGCTCACCTTGGTTGCATGAGCACGACCTCAATCGGGAGCTGACTTCAAACAAGGGGGCTCGCCCTATGAGCATGACCCCAGCTAGGAGCTGACCATGACAAGAGTACTCACCTTGGCAGCAAGAGCATGACCCCGGCCAGGAGCTGACCTAAGATAGAAGGTTCATCCTATGAGCATGACCCCGGCTGGGAGCTGACCTTGGCAAGAGGTAGCAGCATGAGCACGACTGGCCGCGAGCTGACCTCAGACGGGGGGCTCACCTCATAAGTGCGACCCCGACTGGGAGCTGACCTCGACAGGATGGCTCGCCTTGGCAGCATGAGCAAGACCCCGATTGGGAGCTGACCTAAGATTAGGGGCTTGCCCTATGAGCACGACCCCGATTGGAAGTTGATCTCGGCAGGAGGGCTTGCCTTGGTAGCATGAGCATGACCCTGACCGAGAGCTGACCTCAGATAAGGGGTTCGCCCTATGAGCATGACCTCGGGTAGGAGCTGACCTTGGCAGGAGGGCTCGCCTTAGCAGCATGAGCATGACCCCGATCGGGAGCTGATGTCAGATAGGGGGCTCACCTCATAAGCATGACCCCGGTTGGGTGTTGACCATAATAGGAGAGCTCACCTTGGTAGTCTTACTTGGCCACCGTGTCCAGGTGGTAGGGCTTTTGCCAACATGGCCACCAGCAAGACTCCATGTCAGCGAATATACCACATCAGGTGCCTCTTACTCCTGAGCCCGAAGAATGAAGCGATGCTCGGGGCGAGGGGAGTAATGATCATGCTGATGTGGAGGGGCATGCCTCCTGTGCCATCAGTGCCTTGTGCACCGGCGCTCCGGGGGCTGTGCTTCTGTGCTAATAGAGCGATGGCACATCACCCCTCATTATGGGTGGCTATAATGCCGGGTCCAATGGGGTCACCTCCAATTTGAGGCTTCACCTCTAATGGATTTCAACACATGGCAAACTCTGACTGGCTCAGAGCGAGATATGGTGCACACCTTCATTCTATACGAGGCGACGAGGCTCCAGGTCGCTTGAAAGGGTCTTGCCCTTTCATTTCTCAAGGGTTTTTCAAGCAATGAAAGACAAAGTTTCTTCCTCAAAGCAATCTTCCTCCATCTTCTTAAGTGAGGTTACGAAGTTCAAGCAGGTTAGGCTTCCTTCTTCTCCCCCTTCCTCTCATTTTCTCTCCTCCTTCGACCTGCGCCTGAGGAGCACTCTTGTTAGGTCTTATAGTTTTCCATTTCGCCATTCCTGATGAGTCCCTGCAGCAGGGGGCACCTTCACCAAGGTTTTTCTAATGGTGCAGGGCCTTCTCAGCCAAGGCCTCCTTCCTCAGAAAGCAAGGTGGAGGAAGTCCCGATCATGCTCCGCAAGGGTCCCCGCCCAACGGGGATTGTGATTGGACTCCCTGCAGCTCCTCCTCCACTTGTCCCCTCTGCTAGGGAGGCCGGCAACCCTACCAGCATTGTTTCGGTGATGACCGACGGGGATCTCTATCGCATTCGAAGGTCATTTGGGATCCCTGATTCCATTCGACTCTCTATTCCTGGGCTGGGGGATCGGGTCACTTCCAGTGGCCCGAGTCGGATAGCCTTATATGAAGACTTCTTTTTTGGGGGTCATCGGCTTCCTTTCCATGTCTTCTTCCTTTCTTTCCTAAGCCACTATTGCTTGGTTCCGGCCCAACTCGCTTCCAATTGATGTGGGATAGATGGCGATAGGATCGTTGGCGAGCCTAGAAGTCACCTAGATTAGGGTACTACTTTTTTTTGGATTTCTTATCTAGAGATGGTGAAGGAACAACGAGGATGGAAGACATAAGGTTTGGAACTCATGGACTTTGGGACTCACACTAACGAAGAGACCTCTCACCTCTAGGGCATTCCACCTACCTCGATACTTGGAGGCATTAGGATGAATCTCAAAGGACATGAGGGGATAAAGAACATGGAATCAAAGAGAAGGGGGATAACTAGCGTCTCATACCCCTCGATGCTCAAAGGCAAAGGCAAGACGAAGAATCACTCTTTCTAAAAACTCATTTATTCCCAAACTATTTTTTTACAGAGGACTGAGGGTGCTATTTATAGACCTGTCCAACCCTCATTTGAATTTGAATACAAGATAAAAAGACAAAGATGGTTCAAATTCAAATACAAGATAGGATAAGATAAGGCCTATCTATATCTCAATCCTAACCAACCAAATCCTAAATCAAATTTCAAAATAATTGATAACGATAAATCCTAAATTTATTCTGGATATGCTCCAAGATTCGTGCGGCTCCAAGACTCGTGCTTGCTCTGGGATTCGTGCTGGCGATGTCCCCATCATTCTCCTGGGGTGGGGAAAACTCGACTCCGTCGAGTCAAGATCGAGCTTTGATGAGCCACATCCAAAGACTCTACTATGAAATCTGTGTGACATTGAGAATCATGCAACTTTGAGGAGCGTGCAGCTTTGAAATTGATGCAGCTTTGGGATTGGTGTGGCTTTGAGAACCATGCAAAGGGAGAAGTTATATCCGAACACGGACATTGCATTCACGTTCGTGAGGGCTTCATCTTCTCCATAGGATGCTGAATGGTGGAACAGCGGATGTCTTTCGAGGAAGGGAGTCCAGCAAGCTTCGTCGGCAATGACGGTGGCGTATAGGTGGTGGTCGTCAAATCTTCTAGACGGGGGAAGGAAGAGGCTCAGGTGGCTATGGAGGCTCCAATCTGAGGAGCTTCGACCTTAGAGGAAGAAGACAATCACGAGCTCAGCTAGCATAGGGCGGAGGGGATGGCTTTTGAAGGGCAGTCCGACGGGCGATGGGATCGACGACCAGACGATGGAGGAAGGGGCTTTGTGAGAGATAGTGGTGGTTGCACCAGCAGGGGCATCAGCAAACCGTTGTTCGTGAGGGATCAGATGTGGCTTGACTTGGCCGAGGGATCTCTCCGAACGAGATAGAAGGAGGCGGATGATGAGGGGGGCGGCGAAGTGGATCCATCGTCGAGGGCTTTTGTTCATCATAGCAATGGGGTCAGGGAGGACCCTCGAATGAACTGTTGTTCTCCACTCCGAAGCAACAACAGCCTCCATAGCTGCAGCAAATTGATTTCAACGGCGGAGCGACTTCGAGGGCTTTCGGAGCACTCGCTGCCCAGTTGGGTGCAATGGAGTCAGAGCATTCGGATGCGGAGGCTTCGTGCAAAGAAGAATGGCCAGGGGCAATGGATGAGCTGAGGCCATGAAATAGAGGCAGGAAGCCCGCGAATGGGAGAGAAGTGCCTCTCAATCATGTCAAAGCTGAGTACCAGAGGAGGGAGAAGCTCAACCAGAGGTTCTACGCTCTCAGAGCCATGGTTCCGAAAATCTCTAAGATGGACAAGGCCACTCTTCTCAGCGATGCCATAGCCTACTGTTGCCTAGTAAGCAACCCAAGAGGGGGGGTGAATTGGGTCTCTAAAAAATATTTACTTGATGCAATGCAATGTTATGCAATCCAATTCAACAATCAATTAAGGTATAAAGAATTCAAATGTAATGCTCTTGAATCAAAAGTGCAACGGAAATAAAGAGCAATAAAAGAATAGCAAGTAGAGAGATCAATCAACCACAAAGACCAAGAAATATAGTGGTTCGGTGCTATCCAATGGACCTACATCCACTCCTCAAGATTCTCTTAGGAATTCACTATAATCACACCGATTACAGTTGATTAGTTTTGCGTGCTCACTAATCAAAAACCCAACTTGTTTTCATAAGGTCAACAAGTCAAAACCTCACTTGGTTTTACGGGCTAACCAAGAACCTAAATGGTTTTACGGGCTAACCACCAACCTCCCTTAGTTTTCTAGGTTAAACAAGAACCTAATTGGTTTTCAAAGGCTCACCAATAACCTCCCTTTGTTTTACAATAGGCTAACCAAGAACCCTTACAACAAAACAAATTTAGAAGTAGAGAAACAATATAAGTTTTCTAAACAAAAGTGGGTATCTCTTTGAAGCTCGATGCAGAAGTGCTTTGAACTTGTTGAAGCCTCTTGAATGCTCAAGAATGGATGATCTTCAATGCTCTTGAAGGCTCTTGAATGCTTGGAGGCTTGCTTTTGCTTGAGAGTGGTTGAATCTTCAATGAATAGGAGTTAAAGCTCTTACTTGAATGCTTTTATCTCATTCTCACCAATAATATTCAATAATTATGATTTGGATTTGATTTGGAGCATATATATACTTCCCAAAGGCCTCAAATCCTATTTCTAGCCGTTAGACTTGAAAAACTAGCCGTTGGAGGGCAAAAGAGTTGAGTTCTGCATTTCAAAAACTAGCCGTTACTATTTCCAGAACTCCATGTGTCGACACTTCAGGTTGTGAATTGACACTTTCTGTCGACACTTGAACTTCTTGAGTAAATACTTAGTTCAAATATCTTCAATATGATCTTCTAGAAATCTCAGATGTGTCGACACTTTCTTAGGTGAGTTGACACTTAGCTTCCATGTATTGACACTTTAGTAGTTCTTCATTTTCAGTAAGTTCTGTGGCTTGAAAATCTCAGGCGATGAGTTGATCCATGTGTCGACACTTTGAGTCAACACTTCAGGTCCATGTATTGACACTTCAGCCATGCCATCTGAAACATACTTTGCATACTGGCTTGAGTCGACACTTCACTTCCATGTGTCGACACTTGGTGTCATGTGTCGACACTTTGAGTCGACACCTCACTGAAAACTTCACAGAAAAGTCTGAACTTGTGCTGAAACACATTTAAACTTAACTCAATTGATCATTCAAGCAAATATTTATTGTCCAAGTCCTCTTTGAGCAGATCTTTTTATCCAAACTTGTTTTACTTCAATCAAACAAACTTCTTCAAACTTGTGAGCACATTCTTCAACAAAAACACACTTCAAAGAAATCATTAGTACTCAACTTATACTTAACAATTTTGTTTATCATCAAAATCAATAATGAAGTCAACAATCTCCCCCTTTTTGATGATGACAAAACCCTTAAGTATAAATTGCATAAAAAGCTTTTAAAAGATTTCATCAAGGTGCATAAAAAAGCATTAAGTGTATCAACGTAATTTGCAATAATGATATGATATTTTAGAATGAAAGTGATGTCAAGATTGATAGTGTCAGAGCTTGTTATAATGATTGAGAGTTTCAGAGCTTTGGGATATATTTAAGACATAGAACACATGTATCATGATACTCTATAGGAAAATTTAGTGATAACTAAGGCTCCCCCAGAATTGATGATCCATAAAATGGTTTGTAAATCTCTTTCCAAACATTTAAAGAGGGGTTTTAGGATGAAATTCACTTTAAAAAGGATTTTCAATGAAAACAAGGTATAGCTCCCCCTTTCCTAAGGAATTTGTAAACATTTTTCAATTCAAGTTTTCAAAAAGATAATTTTCAAAATTTGTTTACCCCTTGCACATCACAAATATATAAATCACTTGTTTTTAAACTTACTACTTCCAAAAATATATTACATTTATACTTAAATCTCACTACTATACTACTCCCCCTTTTTATTATCATTAATAAGATAGGAAGACAAACAGGCTGAACATTCAAGATATAGCATTAAAGTGAGGAGTAAGAACTTCATTCCAATTCATAAAGACAATGAAATAACAAGGAAATTGAAATCATTCATTCATTTAAAGTCACAAACATGAAGTACAACATGATATTTCATTTCAAGTTAGAATTCATACAACAGAAGACAAAACATATATAGATGCATAAACTATCTAAAAATACATAAATATCCTAATCCTCATCCATATCATCATCATCTGAAGATGATCCGATCTCAATCGATCCTGTATCAGTAAAAGATCGAGCTCGCGGCCACATCGATCTGAGATCTCGGAGTCGGATCCTGGTCGATCGTGGAGGGGTACGACGACCACATCCTCTACGTCGAGCATATGTCCGACCTCTGGCTAAAGTAGTAGAGGTAGAAGCAATGTCCTTCACAGGAACAGAACTAATTGGTTCGACAGTCTCTACGACTATTAGAAGTGGCGTGCAATCAAAGGAGGGACCGGAATCAAGATATTGAAAGCCGGGTGTATAAAAACCATGCTCTTGGATAAGTGAGGATGTGTGGATAGTATGAGTATCAAAAATAGGAGTATCAGCCAATGATATGATAGGTGTATCAAAGATAGATGTATCAGCTGAAGAATGAACTGGTATGTCTATAATCAACGAATCAATGATAATGTGTCAATAATTGGTGTATCGACAATGGGGGTATCAACAATAGGTGAATGTACAACAGGAATCTCAATAACTGGAGAATCAATAACTGGTGAAAGAATGGGAATAGGATCATGATCATCTGATCTGGAAGGAGAGGATGGGACTGGAGTCTGGGTAGGTGAACTAGAAGGATCAAGAGTAGGACTCCTGGGCAAGTCTGCCGTCACCTCCGCTATTGGCTTTGAAGTCAGATTTGGAAAGTCGAATCCACCAGAGTCAGTCTCCTCATCGTCTCCATCAACATCACCATCAACATCAACAACAGGTGCAGGAGCAGGTGGAGCAGTATCAACAACCAGAGTACTCAATGAAGGTCTGGATAGTACAGTCAATATAGCTGAGATGCCATCACTCAGTCCACTGTGGCTCTCTCTGGTCTTAGCTATGAAGCAATCAAGATGCTGTCTAACAATCAAAATATCAATCTAGATGCATCTGACTTTGTTCAATAAGCTATCAGAAACACCCTGAGTCTCCATCTGAACTGGCTGAGGCTGTGCTGAAGTAGTAAAATTAGACTGAGATGCAACCTCTGGCTGTGCTGTCTCTGGCTGACTCTCGCTAGGTCCTGCCTCATCGAAGAGGATGCACTCCTTCTCTGCAGCATCATCGTCATCAGCTCTATCCTCGCCTGATTAGATATCCTGCGAGTCCACTAGCCTCAGAATATATGATAATCCATTCGGTGTAATGACCTGATGTCATAGACATCAGTATGAAGTAGCATGTCGAAGGGCTCATCCTTAAAGCTGATGCCGTACTCTTTGAATAGAATAGTCAATCCCATCCCATATGGCAGGCAGAGTCGCTGGCTCGTCAATGCCTCCATCATCTAAGGAATCATTAGCATTGGAAGGCAGACGAGTATGCGCTGAACAAAAGAGACCATCACTAGCAACTCCTGCTCAGTGATGTAATCGAAGCATTTGGTCTTCGGCAGAAGTATCTAGGCGATAATGTGGTGCAATAATCTCATCTTTGCTGACAGTCGGGATGCGGGTGCGGTGGCTCCCTCAGGCAATATATAAGACTCAAAGATACACTAGAGTCCACTCACTCTATCCATCAAGCTGTCCACCACTGAACCGGTCATCGGAATATCCCATACTCTGCTCAGAACCTCTGAAGTGACTAGGATATCCCATCCTCTCACCTGTGCCAACCATCCATCAGTCCCATGGGTGAGTAATCCATAGAACTCTCTAATTAGCTCGCGATAAAATCTCTCGCTGAGTGAGCAAAAGTCAAACCAGCTTGTCGAATCCACTGTCCGATCCTAAAATGTTGCTGGTTGACAAAAGTGAAGTCCACTCGTCATCCCCCAATGACGGTCTTCGAGCTCATCCTGCTAGAAGCTACAAAAAGTGGTCGTGCGGGCGGATCAGGAGCTCTAGCCTCATGTCTGGCCTTCGTCCTTCGTTCTTCTTCCTAATTTGACTGACGAGGTCGATGGACTACTTGCTTTTGGGGTCCTATTACTTGGAATAAAGATTTGGGCAAGGTTTGGGTGAAAACCTAGGGTTTCTAAGGCTTAAAATCCAAATGGGAGATGAAATCAAGCAAAATCCAAACTACCAAGTGCTCCAAACGAAGAATCAACGAGTTTAAATCACGAAATAGAGGGAAGGAACAGTGAGGAGTATCTTAGATCATGTGTCAGCTCGAGAGAGAGAAAGAAATTAGGAGAAAAACTATTTGAAAGCCCAAAGATTCTCAGTCTACTGCCGTTCAAGTGTTGACTCACGAATGTTTTGACACATCAATGTGTCGACACATCGACTTAAAAACTGAAAAATAAAAGACTCAAGGGTTGATCAAAATCACTGGAAATATGATTAAATTAAACAATGATTGAGTAAGATTGATGTCAAATTGATCTAATTTGAGTCAAAGATAGGAAAAATTTAATCAAAAGGATTAATGATCCTGAGCTCTCTTCTAATCATACAAAATCGATCTTTCAGATGAGGTTCAGTTAAGATATCAGCTAATTGAAATTCTATACTAATAAATTCAATCACAACATCATTATTTTCTATATGATCTCTAATAAAATGATATCTAATTTCAATATGTTTACTTCTAAAATGTTGAACAGGATTTTTAGTCAAGCAAATAGCACTGATATTATCACATTTAATAGGTGTACAAGCCAACTTGATTCCAAAATCTTCAAGTTGTTGCTTAGTCCATAAGATTTGAGCACAACAACTTCCTATTGCAATATACTCAGCCTCAGTTATGGATAGTGCAACTGAAGTTTGTTTCTTGCTAAACCATGAGATTAAGTTAACTCCAAGAAATTGGCAAGTACCACTAGTACTCTTTCTATCCAATTTACAACTAGCAAAATCAGCATCAAAATATCCAATCAATTCAGCAGATAAATTTCTAGAATACCATAAATTAATATCAATAGTACTAGATAGATATCTAATAATGCGCTTAACAGCCATCAAATATGATTCTTTAGGTTTAAACTGACATCTAGCACACATGCATACACTGAACATTATATCTGGTCTACTAGCAGTTAAGTACAGTAAAGAGCCAATCATATCTCTGTATAATTTTTGATCTACAGATTTACCATGTTCGTCCTTATTAAGTCTACAAGAGGGGCTCATAGGTGTACCTATTGCTTTAATAGTCTCCATCCCAAATTTCTTTATAATTTCTCTTGTATACATAGCTTGGTTAATAAAGATACCATCTTTTGTTTGCTTGATTTGGAGTCCAAGAAAGAAATTGAGTTCTTCCATCATGCTCATCTCTAACTCACCCTGTATTAGCTTAGCAAACTTTTGACAAAGAATTTTATTAGTAGCACTGAAAATGATATAATCAACATATATTTGTACTACTAATAAATCACTATCTTTCTTTTTCAAAAATAGTGTTTTATCAACATAGCCTCTAGAAAATTCATTTTCAATTAAAAATTTGCTGAGTCTTTTATACCAGGCTCGAGGTGCTTGCTTTAATCCATAAGTGCTTTGTGCAATTTAAAAAATATGGTCAGGATGTGCATAATTTTCAAATCCAGGTGTTTGTTCAACAAAAACCTTTTCAGTTATAAAACCATTCAGAAAAGCACTCTTAACATCCATTTGAAATAGTTTGAAATTCATAAAACAAGCAAATGCTAATAACAGTCTAATTGCTTCAAGTCTAGCAACAGGGGCAAAATTTTCATCAAAATCAATCCCTTCCTCTTGGTTGTAGCCTTTAGCAACTAGCCTAGCTTTATTCCTAACAACAATTTCATTTTCATCTAATTTATTCCTAAATACCCATTTTGTGCCAATAATAGAAACATTAGATGGTCTTTCTATTAATGTCCAAACATTATTTCTATCAAACTGAATTAGTTCATCTTGCATGGCATTAATCCAGTTTGGGTCTTTTTTAGCTTCTTCAAAATATTTAGGCTTTACTTGTGATACAAAAGCTATATAATCTTGTTCATTTCTAGTTGAGGTCGAGTTCTTACCCGTTTAGATGGATCACCTGGGATTAATTTCTTAGGATGCCCATGAGCATACCTCCACTCCTTAGGTAGATCTTGATACTTTGGAGTGTCATCACTTTTCTCATTCTTGTCTTGATCTTCTTCACTTGGCTGAGGAGGTTGATCATTCAGTATCAACTTTTGAAGCTTGTCAGCACCTGTACATTTATTAGAACTATCCTCTTTTCTGGAGGATTTGTTAGTAGATTTTTCAAAAACAACATGTACTAACTCTTCCACAACCAAAGTTCTTTTATTGAAAACTCTATATGCCCTGCTTGATGTGGAGTATCCTAGAAAGATACCTTCATTAGACTTAGCATCAAATTTTTCAAGATTATCTTTTTCATTGTTTAAAATAAAACATTTGTAACCAAAAACTCGAAAATACTTTGAAGTTGGTTTTCTTTGATTTCAAAGTTCGTAAGGAGTTTTCTTCAAAATAGAGTGGATTAAAACTCGATTTAAGATATGACATGTAGTATTAATAGCTTCAACCCAAAAATATCTCGGCAAATCATTTTCACAAAGCATAGTGCATGCCATTTTTTCCAAAGTACAATTTTTTCTTTCTACTATCCTATTCTGTTGAGGTGTCCTAGGTACAGAAAAGTTGTGTTCTATTCCTTTTTCATTACAAAAATTTTCAAAATCTTGATTTTCAAATTCAGTTCCATAATCACTGCAAATGCAAACAACTGAAACACCTTTTTTATTTGAGACTTTTTGATAAAACTTTATAAAAGCAGAAAATGATTCATCTTTATGTGCTAGAAAGAAAACCCATGTAAATCTTGAAAAATTGTCCACTATGACTAATCCATACCTCTTGCCTCCTAGACTTGATGTTCTAATTGGTCCAAAGAGATCCATATGAAGTAGTTCTAGTGGCTTACTAGTAGTTACAAAATCTTTTGGTTTGAAAGAAGTTTTAACTTGTTTACCAAATTGACATGCTTGGCAAATTCTATCTTTTTCAAAACAAAGTTCAGGAAAATCTCTAACTAAATTCTTTTTGCAAAGTTTTGAAAAAAGATACATACTAGTATACCATAATCTTCTATGCCATAGCCAACTAGTCTCGTCTTTAGTAGAATTCATTACAACAAGACATTCTCCATTAGGCAAAGATAGATCATCTAAATCTACCAAATAAATATTACCATGCCTTTTTCCAATGAATTGCACTCCATTTATATCCGGACTAGCAATCATGCAATAAGATGATTTAAAAATGACTTGCAAACCTTTATCACAAAATTGACTAATGCTTAAAAGATTATATTTTAAACCATCAACTAGAAGTACATTGCTAATACAATTAGAATGAGTTATGTGAGCCTTACCAATACCAATGATTTTTCCTTTACCATTATTCCCGAAGGTCACACTCCCTCCATTCAAAGCTTCAAGAGAAGTGAATTGCTTCATATCTCCTGTCATGTGCCTTGAGCAACCACTATCAAGATACCAAAGTCTTTTGTTCTCCTTGGTTGCAAGACACACCTATAATAAAATCAAGCTTTGTTTTTAGGTAACCAAGCCAACTTGGATCCTTTAGGGTTAGCATTCAAGATGGTTCCTTTTGGAACCCACACTTTACCAAAAGAATTAATTTTTCTTAAATTGCATTGAAAAGATTTATGACCTAACTTTTTACATGAAAAACAAGTAATACTAGATGATACAGGTACAAAAAAGTTTTTAAAATACTTTTGTTGCTTTTGTGGTCTATAGCCTAATCCTGCTTTATTAAAAATGGCTCCTTGGCTACTCAAAAGTAGGTTTAACTTTTCTGAACTATTGGTAAATTTTTCAACGAAAGGCTTTATCTTTTCAAGTTTATTTTTGTACTTAGCATTTTCCAATTCTAAATCTTTATTTTTCTTTAAGAGATCACCATTTGAAATAATATTCTTAGGTCTTTTCATAACTTCATTTTCCATTGACAAAGCATAGTTTTTCTTTTCTAAGACATCCAATTTAGATTTCAAATCACTAACTTCATTTAGAAAAGAATTATTTTCAAGAGAAGAACTATTTGCATACTTTTTCAACTATTTTTTCACTCAAAATTAGTTTATAATCATGCTTGAGTTCATCAAAAGCATTTCTAAGCTCATCAAATATAAAATCAATTTTGGTATCAAAATTTATTTGATCATGGCCCTGATGTGCCATTAAACAAAGATTTGCTACTTCTGTCCACTCTTCTTCAGAACTGGAGTTTTCACTGTCACTCCAGGTGGCCATCATTGCTTTCTTTCTTAATTTCTTCCTAGACTTCTTAAGAAGAGGGCAATCAAACTTATAGTGACCCAGCTTCTTGCACTCGAAGCATGTAGGTATTTCCTTCTCTTTTTCCTTTTCTTTTTCCTTCTCTTTCTCTTTTCCTTTTTCCTTTGATTGATATTTTTTTTTATAAGGAAACTTCCTCCTCTTCATGAATCTTCTGAATTTTCTTACAAGGAGGGCTTCTTCACCTTCATCTTCTTTGGACTCATCTATTGAGGATTCTTCTTGTATGTTTGATTTGAAAGCAATCCCCTTCTTCTTTTTGTCCATGTCCATTGATTTTTGTTTCAAATTTAGCTCATAAGTCATGAGCGATACAACCAGCTGCTCTAGAGGTAGTTTGTCAACATCATTGGCTTCTTGAATTGCGATCACCTTCGGATCCCATGATGTTGGAAGTGACCTGAGGATTTTATTCACAAGATCAGCGTTAGACATTACCTTTCCAAGACTTGTCATTCCATTTATAATATTTATGAATCTTGTGTACATATTTGTGATTGATTCATTAGGTTCCATTCGGAACATCTCATATGTGTGCACTAACATGTTAATTTTAGTATTTTTTCACTTGATCAGTACTCTCATGGATAACTTCAATTGTGTCCCATATTTCTTTAGCAGAGGTGTATGTAGATATCCTATTGAATTCACTAGGATCTAATGCATAATAGAGGAGATTTATTGTCTTGGCATTGATCTCGGATTGCTTAATATCATTTTCATCCCAATCCTCCTCGAGCTTTGGGATGGAAACACCATTAACCACTATTGAAGGAATATGAGGACCTTTATTTACCACTCTCCATAAATTATAATCAATAGATTGCATATAAATTCTCATCCTAGTTTTCCAATATGTATATTTTGATCCATTGAAAAATGGAGGTCTATTTGAGGCTTGACCCTCAACTATGCCAGTACCATTAGGGCTGCCATAGATCTTTACTCAAGGCGGTAAAGCCTATACACTGAGAACAGGGCTCTGATACCATTTGTTGCCCAGTAAACAACCCAAGAAGGGGGATGAATTAGGTCTCTAAAAAATATTTACTTGATGCAATGCAATGTTATGCAATCCAATTCAATAATCAATTAAGGTATAAAGAATTCAAATGTAATGCTCTTGAATCAAAAGTGCAGCGAAAATAAAGAGCAATAAAAGAATAGCAAGTAGAGATATCAATCAACCACAAAGATCAAGAAATATAGTGGTTCGGTGCTATCCAATGCACCTACATCCACTCCCCAAGATCTCCTTGGAAATTCACTATAATCACACCGATTACAGTTGATTAGTTTTGCGGGCTCACTAATCAAAAACCCAACTTGTTTTCACAAGGCCTACAAGTCCAAACCTCACTTGGTTTTACGGGCTAACCCAGAACCTAAATGGTTTTACGAGCTAACCACCAACCTCCTTTGATTTTCCGGGCTAACCAAGAACCTAATTAGTTTTCAAAGGCTCACCAATAACCTCCCTTGGTTTTACAATAGGCTAACCAAGAACCCTTACAACAAAACAAATTTAAAAGTAGAGAAATAATATAAGTGTTGCCCAGATATGGTGCCCAAGAGGGGGGGTGAATTGGGTATTTTAAAAATTAAAGCAATATATGTGCTATCAAGTTCAAAAGTGAAGAGTGATAGTGCTCAAATAATTGTGCAACGGAAGCAATGAAAGATAACAACAATTAAAGAGTAAAAGAAGAGTAAAGCAATGCAAACACATAAGAAGTATAGTGGTTCGGTGCACCTAGCACCTACATCCACTCCCCAAGCTTCACTTGGGAATTTTCACTATAATCTTCTCTAGATTACAGCCGACTTGTTTTACAAGGCTAACAAGTCAAAACCTTACACATGTTTTGGCTTCGGGCTTACAAGAAACCCTAGTTGGTTTTAATAATTGGCTCACCAACAAACCTCACACACTTGTTTTGGCTTCGGGCTTACAAGCAACCCTAGTTGGTTTTAACAATTGGCTCACCAACAAACCTCACACTAGTTTCAAATTTCCTTGAAACTAGGTTACCACAAATAGAATATGAATACAATGAATAATAACAAGACAAACTCTTTTTTGAGCAAAAGTAAATCGATGTAGCTCTTGTTGGAGACTCTTCAAGCCTTTCTCTTGGAATCTTGGACCTCACTAAATGCCAGAGACTTGAAAGTTGGATTCCTCAAAGATGGAAAGCTTTTGGCTAAGGAATCTCTTGGTTTTCTCACTCTTTTTGGCTTATAATTGATTGAAGGCTTTATACTTTCACTCTCTTCTTTTTCACTTTGTCTCCTTGACTTTTTTGAAGTTAGGTGGAGGTTAAATACTTCATTCAAGCTGAAACAACTCCACAAGACCGTTAGCATAAAAAATATGGCCATTTATGGCCGTTAGAAATCAAATCAAAAGTTCAGAAAAACTAGCCGTTATGCCATGAGTTGACCTCATGAGTCAACCTCTGGATCAAGTGTCGACCTCATGAGTCGACCTCCAGTTTATCTTAGGCAAAAATCCAGAAAACCATAGTTCTGCCCAGTTTGAATTCTCAGGCGATGAGTCGACCTCTGGTGTCGACCTCTGGACAGGTGTCGACCTCTGGTGGTCGACCTCTGGAGTGTGCCACTGAAATTTTGCCATGCCGGCCTTGCTGAACTTTTCTTTTCTTCATGAGTCGACCTCTGGTGGTCGACCTTTGGCAAGGTGTCGACCTCTGGTAGTCGACCTTTGGCAAGGTGTCGACCTCTGGTCTGAAAATTTCTGAAACTCTGGAGAGGTGCATGCCATGCTTGAGTTTTTCTAAGCCTTTGTTTCTTTTGTCAATTACTTCTTAATATGAAGGTCCAATATTAGAAATTTGATCTTGTTTAATGTAGAAGAGCTCTTTCCCAAACCAAGTAAGCTTGGTTTCATCATTGTACTCTTGATACTCTTTTTGAATAACCTATGGCCTAAAACTTTATCTCGAAATGAAACATTAGTCCAAACATATACTCAATCTTTTGTTAATCATCATCCCCTTTTTGATGATGACAAAACCTTGAGTATATATGCAATTAAGTCCAAAAGTAAAAATATAGCAATAATAAAAATTTCCAAAGAAATCTCACATACATGAGTATATCATAAAAAATTTTACTTTTCATCTACCTCTTTCTTTTTGTGAAAACATTCTCATGAGTCACAAAGTTAAGAAACATACAAGCTTTACTCATAAGAATCATATATACTTTACTATACTTTATCATATATACTTTACAAACTTTACTATACTCCCCCTTTTTGTCAAGAATCAAAAAGTGCATTCTTTGTAGTAAAAGATATATTAAAGAAAATTATGTTCCATTACAATGAAGTACTTAGTTGCATAAAATACATGCTCCCCCTCAATTTGTGCATTCGATATAACAAAGACATTCTAACTTGAGGGTTTAAAAGGATAAAAGATAAGAGCTGGTATCATACAGTAAAATACCATAATGTAGATAAATATATGAATGTATTCAGTTACAAAATTGCTTACATAGTAAGCACAAAATACTGATACATCAGAACACATAAATTAAACTAGTACATCATACATCAAGCAAATTTATGAGGCTACTCCTCATCAGAAGGTATATCAAAAAAGATAAGAGCCGAGATCCTAGATGAGGATTTTGGAGTCCTATGAGTGAGACTCCGAGTCCTCAGAGAGGGACCAGACCTAGGGGTAGTCCTACGAGATCTATAGGTCCGAGGAAAAGACTCCACAGGTGTCCTAACAGAAGCAGTAGCAGAAGGAGTAGATGGATCATTATGCTGAGTAGACTGAGCTGGAGTGTGCCTGCTGATAAGCTCATAAGCAGTGGGATCATCAATATCTGTCTCTGTATACTCATATCTATCATCCGGAATCCCTGTAATAGTCTCAAAAAGTGACTCAGTAATCTCAGTATCTACTGGCACATCTGTAGCTAGAGGATCTATACTGGAAAGATCAGTAGAAGGAGGATCAGCAGAAGGAGGAATCTTTGGAATCGGATCTGCAGGTGGAACATCAGAGCTACCTGCTCCAGGCTGATCTCCATCACTGTCACTTATCCACTGGAGTCATCATCATCATCATCAGAATGTGGAGGAGGTACTGTCAGATCTATAGTCCCTGGTGGCAATGCTAATCTCAGTAGGCTGAGGATCTGTCGGAATCCTGCATCTACACTAGCTGAGAGAGCTCCAATGTGCATATCTGTGTGGATCCACAGACCATGTAGCTCCTGTCGTACATCAGCAATCTCTGTCCGGACCTTTGAAATGTGATCAGTCACTCTCTGCTCAAAGTCCGATATGCTCGCTGTAGTCTTCCGTGGTGTAGCAGTAGCAGTAGGTGCTAAAGCTGATGAGGGTGGTGGCGTGAATGGCTCAGGCTCCGCAGTCTCTGACTCTGGTGCTGGGCGAGGAGGTGTACCATGATCAGTAGGCTCTGAAGGCCCTGCCTCAGCTGCTCGAATCTCCTTCTCCTCATCTGGCTCCTGGCCAGACTCACGTCGCACCCAACGATCACCGATCAGTCGAAATCCCATCCTATGCAGGGATTTCTCTCCATATGGTATCAGTATGCTGTAGCTGACTGAAAGGTATACCATCAAATGAAACTCCATACTCTCTAAATAACTGTGTCAGCCGCATGCCATATGGCTGAACTAGTCTCCTGTGAGATGCTGCCTCACCCATCTGCTGAAGCATGATCCTGGAAAGGTTGATGGGAGTCCGCTGTCTCAGGGACACCATCAACACCAGCTCATGCTCAGTAATAAAGTCGAATCTCCCACTCTTTGGAATCAAGATGCGGGCGATGATATGATGCAGCACTCTCATCTCCAGTAAAAGCTGGTTAGCGGCCACTATGAAAATGCCGCTAACATCCTCGCGCTCTAGGATACATCTGAAGGCGCGCTCTCTGTCGCTGATAGAAGTGGTGGCTATGCCATGAAGTGGAATCCTCCAAACATGACTGATGACCTTCGGTGTCACTGGAATCTCGATCCCACGAACAGTAGCACACCATCCGATACCATCAGTGGCCATGGATGCATAGAACTTCCTGATGAGGTCTGGGTAGAATCTCTCAGTCATCGTGCAGAAGTGAACCAGACCTGCATCTCTCAGTACATCTCCTATAAAAAGTGATGCTGATCCTAGAAAGGTATATCTACACATCTCCCACTCGCAATGCTCTTTCGTACTAAGCTGGCTGGCACTGGTGCAAGTGGCTCTGGGGATGGCTCACGCTCATGTCTGACCTTTCTTCGTCGCTTAGTGCTACCTTGGCCTTGTTCCATTCTCCTTTTCCTTACTGCCAAGTGCTTCCTTGGAACCATATGGATGGAAGAGGGTAATTTCGGGAGAAGTAGGATAATGTAGTGCTAGGAAAAAAGAAGAACCAAGAGTTTGGAGAGAGAAAAGGAATGAAGGAATCGTGAAAAGGTAAGTGAAGGTTTGTGAAACTGAAAACTAGAAGCAAATAGAGGAAATGCACGAAATGGAGGGAAGAAATGAGTGTTTTCAATCGAAAAACAACCGGCAATTGAGGGTAAATAGAGACAAAAACCTATGGTTGCCCAAAAACGAGGAACACGGTGAAAACCGGTTCGATCCAAGAAAAACCGTGAGGAGAAGAGAAGTTTACCCAAAAAGAGGAGAGAGAGGGTTGGAAATCCACTGTTTAAACCTTAGGAACGTTGGAGGGGGACCACACGACGGAGAAATGGAAAGAAATGGAGAAAAAGAGGCTTGCGGATGGGTTTTAAAAAAGACGTTTTCCATCCAAGTGTCGACCTCTCAAAAATTTCAGGGGTCGACCCCAAGTGTCGACCTCCGAAAACTTAAGTGTCGACCTCCAAGAAATAAATAGTCAAAAATAAAATTTGGTAAAATAAAAAAATGATAAAATTTAGAATGATAAGCTTTAAATATATTTAAAAATTTATAAATCATTTTTGAGGAATTTTGATGGAAATTGAAGAGTTTCAAGCAAAAGGATCAATGACTCCCAATTTTCTTCTGATCATACAAAATCTATCTTCATTCAATGGTTTTGTGAATATATCAGCCAATTGATAATCAGTACAAATAAATTCTAACAACACATTAGAGTTTTGAACGTGATCTCTTATGAAGTGATGTCTTATTTCAATATGTTTGCTTCTTGAATGTTGTACAGGATTTTTCATTAAATTGATTGCACTAGTATTATCACATCTTATGGGTGTCTTAGTTAGTTTGATGCCAAAGTCCTCGAGTTATTGTTTGATCCATAGAATCTGAGCACAACAGCTTCCAGCTGCTATATATTCGACTTCCGCCGTAGATAGAGCAACCGAATTCTGTTTCTTGCTGCTCCATGAAATCAAATTAACTCCTAGGAATTGACAAGTTCCATTGGTACTTTTACGATCAAGTTTACACCCAGCAAAATCAGCATCAGAATATACAATCAATTCATATGATGGACTCTCTAGAGTACCAAAGACCAATTTTAATTGATCCAGATAAGTATCTAAATATACGTTTTACAGCTAAGAGATGTGATTCTTTAGGAGCAGACTGAAAACGTGCACACATACAAACACTAAACATTATATCTGGTCTACTGGCAGTTAGATATAGCAATGAACCAATCATGCCTCTATATAATTTTTGGTCTACTGATTTACCGCATTCATCTTTGTCTAATTTACATGAAGAGCTCATAGGGGTACCTATTGGTTTGGTAGTCTCCATCCCAAACTTTTTCAATATTTTCCTTGTGTACTTGGCTTGGTTGATGGAGATCCCCTCTTTGGTTTGCTTAATTTGGAGTCCGAGGAAGAAGTTGAGTTCTCCCATCATGCTCATCTCGAACTCACTCTGCATTAACTTTAAAAATTCTTGACAAAGACATTCGTTAGTAGCACCAAAAATAATATCATCTACATAAATTTGTACTACTAAGAGATCATCATTTTTCTTTTTCAAAAACAATGTATTATCTACATTACCTCTAGAAAAATCATTCTTCATCAAAAAAGAACTTAATCTATCATACCAAGCTCTAGGAGCTTGCTTTAAACCATACAATGCTTTATGCAATTTAAAAACATGGTTAGGAAATTCATGATTTTCAAAACCAGGAGGTTGTTCAACATAAACTTCCTCTTCAATAAATCCATTTAAAAAAGCACTTTTAACATCCATTTGAAATGACTTGAAATCCATAAAACAAGCAAAAGCAAGTAAAAGTCTAATTGCTTCTAGCCTAGCAACAGGAGCAAAGGTTTCATCAAAGTCAATCCCTTCTTCCTGGTTGTAGCCTTTAGCAACAAGTCTAGCTTTGTTTCTAGTTACAATACCATGTTCATCAAGTTTATTTCTAAAAACCCATTTTGTGCCAATTACAGAAACATTAGAGGGTCTTTCAGTTAAAGTCCAAACGTTATTTCTTTTAAATTGATTTAGTTCATCTTGCATAGCATTAATCCAGTTACAATCTTTTTCAGCTTCTTCAATTGACTTAGGCTCTATCTGAGATACAAAAGCTAAATAATCACAAACATTTCTAATAGAAGAGCGTGTACTTACTTCCTTTGACAGATCACCAATTATTAGCTCTTTGGGGTGTCCGTGTGCATACCTCAACTCTTTAGGTAAAAGTTTTGGTGAAGTTGCATTGATCTCTTGAGTTTGATCTTCATTTTCTTGATCATCATCTCCTTTGGGCTCATCTTCATTGATTGTCAATTGTTCAAGCTTCTTTATACCTGTTTCATCATCAATAGAATCTTCTTTTCTAGAAGATTTTTTGTTAGATTCATCAAACACTACATGAATTGATTCTTCAACTAGAAGAGTTCTTTTGTTGAAGACCCTGTATGCGTTGCTAGAAGTAGAGTATCCTAAGAAGATACCCTCATCTGACTTGGCATCAAATTTACTGATATTGTCTTTGCCATTGTTTAATATGAAACAGCGGCAACCAAATACACAAAAATATTTTAGATTAGGTTTTCGATTTTTCCAAAGTTCATATGGTGTTTTCTTCAAAATAGGTCGAATTAAAACATGAATTAAAATGTAACAGGAAGTATTAATGGCTTCTACCCAAAAATATCTAGGTAAATCATTTTCGCAAAGCATTGTGCGTGCCATTTCTTCAAGAGTCTCGTTCTTTCTTTCTACCACCCTATTTTGTTGAGGTGTCCTAGGTGCAGAAAAATTATGATTAATGCCATTTTCATTACAAAAAGCTTCAAAATCATGATTGTCAAATTCAGTTCCATGATCACTACGCAAAGAAACAATAGTGAGATCTTTTTCGTTTGAAATCCTTTTATGAAATTTAACAAAAGCTGAAAACGTTTTATCTTTATGAGCTAAAAACATTACCCAAGTAAATCGTGAGTAATCATCTATAATCACTAGCCCATATTTCTTACCTCCCAAACTAGTTGTTCTGGTTGGTCCAAAGAGGTCCATATGCAATAATTCAAGGGGTCTAGTAGTAGATACTATTCCTTTAGGTTTGAAAGTAGATTTAGTTTGTTTTCCAAATTGACATGCAGCACAAATCTTATCTTTTTCAAATGTGAGTTTTGGCAATTCTTTTACAAGATTCTTTTTGCTTAATTTTGAAATCAACTGCATACTAGCATGCCCTAGCCTACGATGCCAAAGCCAACTAGTTTCACTTGCCTTGGCTTCTCCAGCCACTAGGCATTGACCACTTTCCATGGCTAGATCATCAAGATCAACCATGTAAATGTTTCCATGCCTATGACCAGTGAACTTGATGCCATTGACATCTAGACTAGATACCATGCACAAAGATGATTCAAAAATTACTTTAAAACCCTTATCACAAAACTGACTAATGCTAAAAAGATTATGCTTCAAGCCATCAACAAATAATACATTATCTACATAAGCATTATGGGTGATATGGATTTTACCGATTCCGATGATTTTGCCTTTTCCATTATCACCAAAAGTAACGTTTCCACCATCTATAGCTACTAGTGATGAGAATTGCCTCACATCCCCAGTCATGTGCCTTGAGCAACCACTGTCCAGATACCACATTCTTCTTTTATTTTTGGTTGCAAGACACACCTGCAGAAATTGATCAAGTTGAAACTTTAGGTACCCAAGTCATCTTGGGTCCTTTAGGGTTAGTCAAATTGATTCCTTTTGGAACCCAAATCTTTTCAAAGGTATTTAATTTTCTTCTATTACAAATATATGATTTATGTCCTAACTTACCACATGCATAGCAGGTAATATTAGAAGATGCAGGTATGAAAAAATTTTTGTAAAGTTTTTGCTGATTCTGTGGCTTAAATCCAAGTCCAGCTTTGTTAAAAACTTCATGTTGACTGTTTAAAAGCATACTTAATTTTTCTGAACTATAAGTAAACTTTTCTATAAAAGGTTTTACTTTTTCTAACTCTTCTTTGTAATTCTTATTTTCAAGCAACAGTTCTTTGTTTTGTTTTTCAATTTTCTCATTAGTTTCAAAACTTCTATTATTTTTCAAAGAATCATTTTCTTTTAAAAGATTGTCCTTATCATTTTTCAAGGTCTTTACATGTTCAGTTAATTTCTTGTTTTCTTGAATTAAATCTTCAATTTCAGTTGAAAACTTGTTTGAATTTTTGGTAAGCTCATGATTTAGCTTTCTTAATTTCTTATTTTTCAGTTTTAATTTTTCATATTCCATAACTAAATCATCAAAAGCATCATGTAATTCATTAAAAGTAAATTCAATTTCAGGTTCATAATTTACCTCATCATCTTCATTGGCCATGAAACACAGGTTGGCGACTACCTGCTGCTCTTCATCACTGCTGGAGTCATCACTCTCACTCTAGGTAGCCATCATGGCTTTCTTTCTCAACATCCTTCGACTCTTTTTAAGCAAGGGGCAATCTGTTTTATAATGTCCAGGCTTCTTGCACTCGAAGCAGATGGGTGGATCCCTTTCTTTTTCTTTCTTTTTATCTTTATTGTGATCACCTTTTTGTGGCCTTTTCTTATAGAAGCCTTTCTTCTTTCTCATGAATCTTTTGAATTTTCTTATAATGAGGGCTATCTCATCATCATCAGCTTCTTCTTCTGATTCATCACTTGACTCTTCCTTTGTAGTGGACTTGAAGGCTATGGCTTTCTTTTTCTTGTCATTGTCCATTGTCTTCTGCTTTAGTAAAAGCTCGTAAGTCATCAGTGATCCAAGAAGCGGCTCAAGAGGTAGAGTATTGACATCCTTGGCTTCTTCTATGGCTGTTACTTTCGCATCCCATGAAGCTGGAAGATACCTGAGAAGTTTGTTAACCAGTTCACCATTAGATATAATTTTTTCCAAACTCCTCATACCATTTACTATATTAGTAAATCTAGTATACATTTCACTAATACTTTCAGTTGGTTCCATCCTGAACATCTCATATGTATGAATGAGCATGTTCACCTTTGTGGTCTTCACTTGGTGTATACCCTCATAGGTAATCTCAAGTGTATCCCAAATTTCTTTGGCAGAAATACAATTTGATATTCTGTTAAATTCACTAGGGTCAAGTGCACAGAATAGCAAATTCATCACCTTAGCATTTAACTCAACTTGTTTGATGTCATTGTCATCCCATTCTTCTTCAGATTTTGGGGTGATAATGCCATTAACCAAGTGAGTGGGCTGATGAGGCCCTTTAGTAATTACTCTCCATATATGATAATCTACAGCTTGTAAATAAATACGCATACGAGTTTTCCAGTATGTGTAGTTGGTGCCATTAAAGAAAGGAGGGCGATTTGATGCTTGACCTTCAACTACACCCATTCCAATTGGGGCGGCCATGATCTTTCACTCAAGATCGTTGGACCTACAAGAGAGTATCGGTGCTCTGATACCACTTATTGCCCAGATATGGTTCCCAAGAGGGAGGGTGAATTGGGTATTTTAAAAATTAAAGCAATATATGTGCTATCAAGTTCAAAAGTGAAGAGTGATAGTGCTCAAGTAATTGTGCAACGGAAGCAATGAAAGATAACAACAATTAAAGAGCAAAAGAAGAGTAAAGTAATGCAAACACACAAGTATAGTGGTTCGGTGCACCTAGCACCTACATCCACTCCCCAAGCTCCACTTGGAAATTTCCACTATAATCCTCTCTAGATTATAGCCGACTTGTTTTACAAGGCTCACAAGTCAAAACCTTACACACTTGTTTTGGCTTCGGGCTTACAAGCAACCCTAGTTGATTTTAATAACTGGCTCACCAACAAACCTCACACACTTGTTTTGGCTTCGGGCTTACAAGCAACCCTAGTTAGTTTTAACAATTGGCTCACCAACAAACCTCACACTAGTTTCAAATTCCCTTGAAACTAGGCTACTACAAATAGAATATGAATACAATGAATAAAAACAAGACAAACTCCTTTTTGAGCAAAAGTAATTCGATGTAGCTCTTGTTGGAGACTCTTCAAGCCTTTCTCTTGGAATCTTGGACCTCACTAAATGCCAGAGACTTGAAAGTTGGATTCCTCAAAGATGGAAAGCTTTTGGCTAAGGAATCTCTTGGTTTTCTCACTCTTTTTGGCTTATAATTGATTGAAGGCTTTATACTTTCACTCTCTTCTTTTTCACTTTGTCTCCTTGACTTTTTTGAAGTTAGGTGGAGGTTAAATACTTCATTCAAGCTGAAACAACTCCACAAGACCGTTAGAATAAAAAATATGGCCGTTTATGGCCGTTAGAAATCAAATCAAAAGTTCAGAAAAACTAGCCATTATGCCATGAGTCGACCTCATGAGTCGACCTCTGGATCAAGTGTCGACCTCATGAGTCGACCTCCAGTTTATCTTAGGCAAAAATCCATAAAACCATAGTTCTGCCCAGTTTGAATTCTCAGGCGATGAGTCGACCTCTGGTGGTCGACCTCTGGAGCGTGCCACTGAAATTTTGCCATGCCGACCTTGCTGAACTTTTCTTTTCTTCATGAGTCGACCTCTGGTGGTCGACCTTTGGCAAGGTGTCGACCTCTGGGGGTCGACCTCTGGTCTGAAAATTTTTGAAACTCTGGAGAGGTGCGTGCCATGCTTGAGTTTCTCTAAGCCTTTGTTTCTTTTGTCAATTACTTCTTAATATGAAGGTCCAATATTAGAAATTTGATCTTGTTTAATGTAGAAGAGCTCTTTCCCAAACCAAGCAAGCTTGGTTTCATCATTGTACTCTTGATACTCTTTTTGAATAACCTATGGCCTGAAACTTTATCTCGAAATGAAATATTAGTCCAAACATATACTCAATCTTTTGTTAATCATCAAAACTAAGGAGCCAAAGCTAACAATAAGCTTTCTAAACAAAAGTGGGTATCTCTTTGAAGCTCGATGTAGAAGTGCTTTGAACTTGTTGAAGCCTCTTGAATGCTCAAGAATAGATGATATTCAATGTTCTTGATGGCTCTTGAATGCTTGGAGGCTTGCTTTTGCTTGAGAGTGGTTCAATCTTCAATGAATAGGAGTTAAAGCTCTCACTTGAATGCTCTTATCTCATTATCGTCAATAATATTCAATAATTATGATTTGGATTTGATTTAGAGCATATATATACTTCTCCAAGGTCTCAAATCCTGTTTCTAGCTATTAGACTTGAAAAACTAGCTATTGGAGGGCAAAATGGTCGAGTTCTATGTTTGAAAAACTAGCCGTTACTATTTTTAGAACTCCATGTGTCAACACTTCAGGCTGTGAGTCGACAATTCCTGTCGATACTTGAACTTCTTGGGTTGACACTTAGTTCAAATATCTTCAATCTAATCTTCTGGAAATCTCAAATGTGTCTACACTTTCTCAGGTAAGTCGATACTTTGAGTCAACACTTCGCTTCCATGTGTTGACACTTCAGCAGTTCTTCATTTTCAGTAAGTTCTGTGGCTTGAAAATTTCAGGCGATGAGCTGATCCATGTGTCGACACTTTAGGTTCGTGTGTTGACACTTCAACCATGCTATCTGAAACATACTTTGCATACCGGCTTTAGTTGACACTTCACTTCCATGTTCGACACTTGGTATCATGTGTCGATACTTTGAGTCGACACCTCACTGAAAACTTCACAGAAAAGTCTGAACTTGTGCTAAAACACATTTAAACTTAACTTAATTGATCATTCAAGCAAATATTGATTGTCCAAGTCCTCTTTAAGTAGATCTTTTCATCCAAACTTGGTTTACTTTAATCAAACAAACTTCTTCAAACTTGTGAGCACCTTCTTCAACAAAAACACACTTCAAAGAAACCATTAGTACTCAACTTATACTTAACCATTTTGCTTATCATCAAAATTAATAACGGAGTCAACAATCTCCCCCTTTTTGATGATGACAAAATTCTTAAGTATAAATTGCATAAAAAGCTTTTAAAAGATTTCATCAAGGTGCATAAAAAAGCATTAAGTGTATCAAAGTAATTTGCAATAATGATATAATAATTCAGAATGAAAGTTATGTCAAGATTGATAGTGTCAGAGCTTGTTATAATGATTGAGAGTATCAGAGCTTTAGGATATATTTAAGACATAGAACACATGTATCATGATACTTTATAGAAAAATTAAAAAATGAACAAGGCTCACCCTGAAATGATGATCCATAAAATGGTTTGTAAATATGTTTTCAAACATTTAAAGAGGGGTTTTAGGATGAAATTCACTTTTAGAAGGATTTTCAATGAAAACAAGGTATAGCTCCCCCTTTCTTAAGAAATTTATAAACATTTTTCAATTCAAGTTTTCAAAAAGATAATTTTCAAAAGTTGTTTACCCCTTGCACATCATAAATATATAAATCATTTGTCTTTAAACTTACTACTCCCAAAAATATATTACATTTATACTTAAATCTCAATACTATACTACTCCCCTTTTTGTTATCATTAAAAAGGTAGGAAGACAAATAGGCTGAACATTCAAGATATGGCATTGAAGTGTAGAGTAAGAACTTCATTCCAATTCATAAAGACAATGAAATAACAAGGAAATTGAAATCATTCATTCATTTAAAGTCACAAACATGAAGTACAACATCATATTTCATTTTAAGTCAGAATTTGTACAATAGAAGACAAAATATACATAGATGCATAAATTATCTAAAAATACATAAATATCCTAATCCTCATCCGTATCATCATTATCTGAAGATGATCCAATTTCAATCGATCTTATATTAGTAAAAGATCGAGCTCGTGGCCACATCGATCTGAGATCTCGGAGTCGGGTCCTGGTCGGTCATGGAGGGGTACGACGACCATGTCCTCTATGTCAAGCATATGTCCGACCTCTGGCTGGAGCAGTAGAGGTAGAAGCAATGTTCTCCACAGGAATGGAACTAATCGGTTCGATAGTCTCTACTACTGCCGGAAGTGGCGTGCGATTAAATAAGGGACCGGAATCAAAATACTGAAAGTCAGGTGTATAAAAAACAAGCTCTCGGATAAGTGAGGATGTGTGGATAGTATGAGTATCAAAAATAGGAGTATCAGCCAATGATACGATAGGTGTATCAAGGATAGATGTATCAGCTGAAGAATGAACTGGTATGTCTGTAATCGGTGAATCAATGATTGGGGTGTCAATAATGGGTGTATCGATAATGGGGGTATGAACAATAGGTGAATGTACAACAGGAATCTCAATAACTGGAGAATCAATAACTGGTGAAAGAATGGGAATAGGATCATGATCATCCGATCTGGAAGGAGAGGATGGCACTGGAGTCTGGGTAGGTGAACTAGAAGGACCAAGAGTAGGACTCCTGGGCAAGATTGTCGTCACCTCCGCTACTAACTCTGAAGTCAGATTCGGAAAGTCGAATCCACCAAAGTCAGTCTCCTCATCATCTCCATCAACATCACCATCAACATCAATAATAGGTGTAGGAGTAGGTGGAGCAGTATCAGCAATCAGAGTACTCATTGAAGGTTTAGACAGTGCAGTCATTATTGTTGAGATACCATCACTCAGTCCACTAAGGCTCTCTCTGGTCTCAGCTTTGAAGCAATCAAGACATTGTCTAATAATCAAAATATCATTCTCAATGCATCTAACTTTGTTTAATAAGCTATCAGAAACACCCAAAGTCTCCATCTGAGCTAGCTGAGGCTGTGCTGAAGTAGTAGGATCAGACTGAGATGCAACCTCTGGCAGTGCTGCTATCTCAGGCTGACTCTCGCAAGGTCCTGCCTTGCTGGAGAGGATGCACTCCTCCTCTATAGCATCATCATCATCAGCTCTATCCTCAGCCTGACCAGATATCCTGTGAGTCTACTGGCCTCAGAACAGATGATAACCCATCTGGTATAATGGCCTGATATCATACACATCAGTATGAAGTAGCATGCGGAAGGGCTCATCCTCAAAGCTGACGCCATTCTCTCTGAACAGAACAATCAATCCCATCCCATATGGCAGGTAGAGTCCCTGGCTCGTCGATGCCTCCATCATCTGGTAAATCATAAGCACTAGAAGGTAGACGGGTGTACGCTGAACCAGAGAGACCATCACTAGCAACTCCCACTTAGTGATGTAATCGAAGTGTCCGGTCTTCAGTAGAAGTATCCAGGCAACAATATGGTGCAATAATCTTATCTCTGCTGAGAGTCGAGATACGGGTACGGTGGCTCCCTCAGGTAATATATTAGACTCGAAGATACACTAGAGTCCACTCACTTTGTCCATCAAGCTGTCCACCATGAACCAGTCATCAGAATATCCCATACTCTACTCAGAACCTCTGAAGTGACTGGGATATCCCATCTTCTCACCTGTGCCAACCATCCATTAGTCTCACGGGTGAGCGATCCATAGAACTCTCTAATCAACCCGGGATAAAATCTCTCGCTGAGTGAGCAAAAAGAAGTCAAACTAGCCTGTCGAATCCACTATCCAATCCTAAAATGCTACTGGATGACAAAAGTGAAGTCCACTCATTATCCCCCAACGACGGTCTTCGAGCTCATCCTGCTAGAAGCTACAAATAGTGATCGTGCGGGCGGATTAGGAGCTCTAGCCTCATGTCTGGCCTTCATCCTTTGTTCTTCTTCCTGATTTGACTGACGAGATCAACGGACTACTTGCTTTCAGGATCTCATTGCTTGGAATAAAGATTTGGGCAATGTTTGGGTGAAAACCTAGGGTTTCTAAGGCTCAAAATCCAAATGGAAGATGAAATCTAGCAAAATCCGAACTACCAAGTGCTCTAAATGAAGAATCAATGGATTTAAATCACAAAATAGAGGGAAGGAACAGTGAGGAGTACCTTAGATCATGTGTCGGCTCGAGAGAGAGAAAGAAATGGAGAGAAAACCATTTGAAAGCCCTTTATTCTCAGTCTACTGTCGTTTAAGTGTCAACTCACAAATGTGTCGACACATCGACTTAAAATATGAAAAATAAGAGACTCAAGAGTTGATCAAAATCACTAGAAATATGATTAAATTCAACAATGATTGAGTAAGATTGATGTCAAATTGATCTAATTTGAGTCAAAGATAGGAAAAATTTAATCAAAAGGATTAATGATCCCGAGCTCCCTTTTAATCATACAAAATCGATCTTCCAGAAGAGGTTTAGTTAAGAATCAGCTAATTGAAATTCAGTACTAATAAATTCAAGCACAACATCATTATTTTCTACATGATCTCTAATAAAATGATGTCTAATTTCAATATGTTTACTTCTAGAATGTTGAACAGAATTTTTAGTCAAGCAAATAGCACTAGTATTATCACATTTAATAGGTGTACAGCTAACTTGATTCCAAAATCTTCAAGTTGTTGCTTAATCCACAAGATTTGAGCACAATAACTTCCTGTTGCAATATAATCAGCCTCAGCTATGGATAGTGCAACTAAAGTTTGTTTCTTGCTAAACCATGAGATTAAGTTAACTCCAAGAAATTGGCAGGTACCACTAGTACTCTTTTTATCCAATTTACAACCAGCAAAATCAGCATCAGAATATCCAATCAATTCAGCAGATGAATTTCTAGAATACCATAAACTAATATCAATAGTACCATATAGATATCTAATAATGCACTTAACAGCCATCAAATGTGATTCTTTAGGTTCAGACTGATATCTAGTACACATGCATACACTGAACATTATATCTGATCTACTAGCAGTTAGTATAGTAAATAGTCAATCATATCTCTGTATAACTTTTGATCTACAGATTTACCATGTTCATCCTTATCAAGTCTACAAGATGGGCTCATAAGTGTACCTATTGCTTTAGTTGTCTCCATTCTAAACTTTTTTATAATTTCTCTTGTATACTTAGCTTGGTTGATGAAGATACCATCTTTTGTTTGCTTGATCTGGAGTCCGAGAAAGAAATTGAGTTCTCCCATCATGCTCATCTCGAACTCACCCGCATTAGCTTAGCAAACTCTTGACAAAGAATTTTATTAGTAGCACCGAAAATAATATCATCAACATATATTTGTACTACTAATAAATCACTATCTTTCTTTTTCAAAAATAGTGTTTTATCAACATGGCCTCTAGAAAATTCATTTTTAATTAAAAACTTGCTAAGTCTTTCTTACCAGGCTCGAGGTGTTTGCTTTAATCCATAAAGTGCTTTGTACAATTTAAAAAATATGATCAGGATGTGCATGATTTTCAAATCCAGGTGGTTGTTCAACAAAAACTATTTCGGTTATAAAACCATTCAGAAAAGTACTCTTAACATCCATTTGAAACAATTTGAAATTCATAAAATAAGTAAATGCTAATAACAGTCTAATTGCTTCAAGTCTAGCAACAGGAACAAAAGTTTCATCACAATCAATCCCTTCCTCCTGGTTATAGCCTTTAGCAACTAGCCTAGTTTATTCCTAACAACAATTCCATTTTTATCTAATTTATTCCTAAATACGTATTTTTTGCCAATAATAGAAACATTAGATGGTCTTTCTATTAGTGTCCAAACATTATTTCTATCAAACAGAATTATTTCATATTGCATGGCATTAATCCAGTTTGGGTCTTTTTTATCTTCTTCAAAACATTTAGGCTCTACTTGTGATACAAAAGCTATATAATCACATTCATTTCTAATTGAGGCTCGAGTTCTTACCCCTTTAGATGGATCACCTAGGATTAATTCCTTAGGATGCCCATGAGCATACCTCCACTCCATAGGTAGATCTTGATGCTTTGGAGTGTCATCACTTTTCTCATTCTTGTCTTGATCTTCTTCACTTGGCTGAGGAGGTTGATCATTCAGTGTCAACTTTTGAAGCTTGTCAGCACCTGCACATTCATCAGAACTATCCCTTTTTCTGGAGGATTTGTTAGTAGATTTTTCAAGAACAACATGTACTAACTCTTCCACAACCAAAGTTCTTTTATTGAAAACTCTGTATGCCCTGCTTGATGTGGAGTATCCTAAAACGATACCTTCATCAGACTTGGGCCTTACGCCCATCGATGCCCGAAGGTGAAGGCAAGATGAAGAATCACTCTTCTAAAAACTCATTTATTTCCCAAACTATTTTTTACAAAGGATTGAGGATGGTATTTATAGACCTGTTTAATCCTCATTTGAATTTGAATACAAGATAAAAAGATAAAGATGGTTCAAATTCAAATACAAGATAGGATAAGATAAGGCCTATCCATATCTCAATCCTAACCAACCAAATCATAAATCAAATTGCAAAATAATTGATAAGGATAAATACCAAATTTATTCTATGTATGCTTTGAGATTCGTGCAACTCCAAGATTCGTGCGGCTTCGAGATCCATGCTGATGATGTTCCCATCACCAATGCCATCCATATCATCTTTAGCTTTATCATCCTCTGCCACCATCACAGGATCGTCGTCCATTTTTCCCTCTTCAAGGCCTTGTTTACCTTGAAGCACCACCCATTCGATAGCGGATGGTGGTTTGTGTCCCCTTGCAAAGGGACCCTCAAGTTTGACCTGCCCACTTCTATCAAGGGATGGAAGTGTAAGTTCTTCTTTGCTTCGGTTGAGGGGGTGGACTGGGTTCGGAGTGACCTAGACCGCTCCCCCAACCGACAGTCCACGGTCAAGCCGGCCGATAAGGAAGTGTTCGACCAACATCTCTCCTCCCAAGTTTGAGCCCTTCGAGACTTGTTGTGTGAGAAAAATCTCATCGATGCTAGGATTAGCCAAGCCCAGCCCTAGGGTAAGGCTTGATGCCGGGCTTTGTCTCCACTTAGCAGTGAGTCTTGCCTTAAAATGAGACTAATAGATTTACTTCACTTTACAGGGATGAGGTTTAGTTTCGATGACCTCTTGGGGATGTCCCAAAAAAGACCTGCTGCCGAAGAGCCCAAAGGAGCATCCAAGAAGAAGGCTTGGGAAGAATCGAGACTGGGGCCCAGCAATGGGCCTGACGTGAGGGTGCCAGCCGCCCCATGCGTGCCATCTAGATCAAGGATCCAGGCTCCTGCCAGGCAGCCCAGGGGTGAAACCAAGATCGCGGGGGGTCCGCCCCCATTTCTAGTGGTCCCTCCATGCACCTATTGGGCAAACCCAAGTAGGGCCGATACATGCAATTTAAAACTTTTCTCTACATGATGCAGCGGAAGGAGATAAAACAATTTTATCTAACATGTTAATCCAATTAACACTGGCCCTACATAGATCTTTATGCATATACAGTAATGCATGTATGAGTCAAGGAAGCAAAGCATGTGATTCATTGAACCATTCTTTGAATCACACACAAGGGTGTTGAAGATCATTTCTTCAGACCCAAAAGATAGAATTACAAACCTTTTATCCAAGGTGACGATCACCGGGAGGGGAGGAACTTCAAGGATGAGCAATAGCCCTACAAGCAACACAAGCATCCTGCCTCTACAAGTAGTTGACACCGGGGTAAGGGGACTCTTCTCCTTCCTTCAAGGTGCTAGCCTTTCAAGAAACAAGGTGGCAATGACAGACTCCTTCAACTCCTTGAATAATTTGTTGTTGAATAGATGGAACAAAGTACCCAAGAACCTTTCCTAGAACACTTTGTCCTAAACCTTCGACAGAAGGTATGATAATTCTAACATGATGCATGTAGATGAGTGACATGAAAAGGATAAAAAATCATATTAAAATAAACAAGAATTTTCAAATTTTTTGATTTAGTTATTCCTGAAAAAGAGAATATACAAGGTTAGGGTTTCGTGAGATGGTTAGAATCCTACCCACATGCTAGAAACTATCATAGAGATAAAAAACTAAGGATCCTAGGGTTAAGAAACACCTATAGGACATGCTCTAAACTTCAATAAAATAGAAAAAGTGAGAAGGAAAAAGTTCTACATACCTAGTAATGACTTTCTTGATTCCGGGAAAGAGATCGCTCCGCTCAGATAGGTGCCTGGATGATCGAGTCAGCTTCCCATGGATCCACCGGCTTTTTATTAGATCGATTTAGAGGCAAAGAAGACCTCATCCGAAGGGCATGGCACTGGAGGGATCCTGTAAATATCAAAGGTTAGGCTCATGATGATGAGAAAAATAATAAACTAGAAGAAAGAAGAATGGAGGGATGTGGTGGGGACACCGAAGGCACCAGAATAAGATAGAGGCTTTTCAACCCTCTGTGAATTGATCAATAATCTATGAGTCCATCTGTAATAAGGGCTTAGCCCATCTGAGTCCATTTTAGTTGTTATTTGAGTATTTTGAGTTTCAGTTTTGTACTAGTCAGCTCATGTTGAGCTAGTTCAGTCCAGTGTTAGTCAGCTCATGTCGATCTTTTTTGAGTACTATTCAACCATATTGAAGACTCAAGACCACATCATACAAGTGAAGACCAAGTCCAACCATATTGAAGACATGGAAGTATAGCCCAAGTCTAACCTAGCTTGAAGATTTGAAGACCCCAGGAGGAAAAATTCAGAAAACCCTGATTCCTTGCAGATGCCCTCCAGATGCCCAGATTCCCTTCCAGATGCCAAAGTATATTCATAGACCAGGGCATCCATGATTCTAGAGGTCCATCTGCATCCTAGCCCAAAGAAATCAAGCCCAAGTGCCAAGCCCAAGCCCTAAAGAAGCAAGATACCAGGGAATATTCCTGCTACATGGCTACCAGGCCACCCCAGCTTCCAGAGGCCCAAACCCATGCACCCGAGCCCCTTTGGGCCGGCCTCTTGCTACTCCTAGAAGCCCAACACGCCCCCCTAGGCATCCTTGGAGTGTTGGCCAAGTCAAGAGAATTTTTATGGATTTTTCTACCTAATATTTCCTTATTTTCTAGCTAGGGTTTGAGAGGGAAAATGATTCTTATGTAAAGGCTAATGTGCCCTTACTTGGAGCCCAAGGTTAAGGGTCTATTTAAAGGACCCTAGCCTCTTGAATGAAGGGAGATTTTGATATATGAAATAAACCTTGAGTTCCTCTTTGCTTTGTGTGATTACCCTGCTGTGTGCATAAAGGGGTTTGAGAGTTCTTCTTCCCGGTTTTTGCAACCATCTTCCTGCCGCCAACCATCCTTCCAGGCCCTCCAAAACTTTCTTCCCTTTGCTGTTTTTCCTTTATTTTCTTGATCTCCTTTGAGTTTTCTAACCCCTGACAGGTCGTTTGCAGATCCCCGAGTTCCAACGAATCCAACGACTCCAGCCACGCCTCAATCGGACCACCGAGCTGAAAGCCGGGTATCCACGGGTCTTTGGCTTGGTTTTCCAGGCCGCATCCGTCGAGGAACGAGAGATCTCTTTGTTGCGATCTTCATCGGGCACTTCAGACGTTGTCAGGTACACCCCCTCTACCTCCAGTCTTATTATTATAGGAGAACTTGCCCTAACTGAGGCTTCTCAGTCCTGGCGATCCTTCTTTAGTACTTTTCTAGGTCCTAATCTGCATGCGTGGCTTCAAAAATTCATACAAAATTCCATACAACTAATTTTGATCTAAAAATCAGGAATTAATCACCTAACCCCATATATAAAACATCCAAAATGAATTGCATGCATATTAGTCCCCCATTAGGATGGAAGGAAGCTTCAGGTGGCTAGCGGCCAGTTGAAGAAGGGTATGCCTGGCTTGGAGGAAGATGGGCATCCTTGGGCTTCAGCTAGGGTTGGATGATGGCTAGGGTTTGGTGGAAGGAAAGGGTGTTGGGTGGCTAGGGTTTTGCACTCAAGAAAAAAAAAAAACTGGGTCTCACACCCACTCCAATCTAGAGGAAACAAGTTAAAAGAATAACTTTAGATTGTACTCATGAAAAAGAGATTGATTACAAGAAGGGGAGGGGTGGGGTATTTATAGACCAACCAGCCCTTTCCCTATCAAACTAGGAGTATATAGTATGAATAGGATTAGGAGAACAAAGTTGAGTAGAATGAGGATTACATAGTTTGAATAGAATTGGTAGACTGAAATCCTTGTGGAACTTGGACATCAACTCCTTCTTGGACTTGAAAGCTTTGACTTTTCACCATGGGCTTGGACTAGTATAAAATTCTTGCTGGGCTTAGACTGGTTGACTCCTTGCTGGGCTGGGATGACAACCACTTGGACCGGGTCAAGCCATCTAGGACTGGGGCAAAACATGGGGTTCCTTGGACTGGGTCAAAGTATGGGCGCCAATATGAATGGACTTGGGCCTGGGGTGCCATCCTCATGAGCTGGGGTGCCAAGGCTTCTGGGTCTAGGCAGCATGAATGGAGTCCAAATGCTTGGCTGGGTGACTTGAGTGGTGGTCCACTGGCTCTCCTCTTGAACATGACTTGAAAGCAAATACAAGACTCAAAGGGCCTAACTGACAAGACTCAAAGTAGGCCGACTAAAATAAATGGACTCAATTGACAGACTAAACAAGACTTAATGGACTTAGTGAATCCAATTGACTTACATTATTACATGACTCAAAAATTAGACTTCATTACATGACTCAACAAAATTAACTAACATATGATTCAGAGATTGGAACCTTGAAATCATGGTCTTCTCTTGATGTTCCTACATCAATTCTCTCAGGGTGGGAGGAACTCGACCCTATTGAGTAATGGTCGATCTGGCTCTGGTAATGCTCTGACGGGTCTAGGTTGAGATATTGCAGATCCTCTCGAGTGATCCACGAATCCTCAGATCTCGTTCGACCTTGCTAACGAATCAAGTGACATAGTAGCCTTTGATTCGGGTACTGATGGCTTGGTCGTCCAGGATACGATCATTCTTGTTCCTCTCACAAGCTAATTGTTGGTGGACACTCGTAGTTTGGCTTGCTCTCAAACAAAGGGTTAGGCCCAATAGGCTCATTGGGTATCATTGCTAGTTCTCTATGCTCAACTAAGTCCAAGATATTGAAGGTTGAGCTTAATACCTATTAGGTGGTAACTTAGGCACTAGGTCCAACATTCTTTATCACTTTGATGGATCTAGCTCTATTGGTATGTATCCTAATCATCACAAGATTTTCCTAGCAAACTCTTAGACTCTTTTCAGGAATTAATCATGTTTCTATAAAAGCCATTGCTTACATTAATCTTATGATTAATTCCTTATGCATATCTCTAATCATGCAGTGCAAAAACTCATAACACCTAATTGATGGGGACATCGCCTACATGGATCCCAGAGCAAGCATGAATCTTGAAGCAGCATGAATTTTGATGCATATCCAGTACCAGAATAAATTAGTTTAGGATTTATCTTTATCAATTATTTTAAAATTTGATTTAGGATTAGTTTGGTTAGGATTGAGTTATCTAGTATTGATAGACCTTATCTTTTATTTGAATTTGAACCATCCTTATCTTTCTACCTTGTATTCAAATTCAAATGAGGGTTGGAAAGGTCTATAAATACCACCCTCATTACTTTGTAAAAAAGGGATTAATGAGGACGAGTTTTTAGGGAAGAGTGATTCTTCTGCCTCCATAAAGGAGTGGGCATGAGGCCCATCTTATTTTCGCCTTCGGGCATCGAGGGGTGTGAGACCCTATGTGTTCACTTTCGAGCATCGAGGGGCGTGAGGCCCTAGTTATCCCCTTCCCCGTTGAGTCTCCTCTATGGTGTTAGAGATTTTCCTTCACGGCCCCAAGTAGCGATTTGGGTGGGATGCCCTAGGCTCCGCATGTAGTGAGATGGGTGGGATGCCCTAGGATACATGTAGTGGGGTGGGTGAGATGCCATAGAGGTTAGAAGTCTCTCCGTGAGTGTGAGTCCCAAAGTCCATGAGAGTCCAGATTTTCCTACCTTCCATCTCCATTATTCCTTCGCCACACCTAGAGAAAAATAAAAAAAAAAAAAATAGGATACCCTAATCTTCAATGACTTCATAGCTCGCCAACGATCCTACCCCTGATCCTATGCCCCATCAATTTGGTATCAGTGCCATAGGTCAGGCTAGGGTATGCTTCTTTCCCGATCCCAGATTCCCCCAACCGATTTCTCCATCTCTTTCTTCCCTATTCTTGCTCCACTGCCCATAGCCACCACACCATCGAGCCGACCGTAACCCCATCTGCTCCATCCTCCATCTCCACCCCGTACTCGCCGTTATCTTCCTTTGCGGTTGAAGTTCCTTAGATCAGCACCTTTACCAGATCTTCCAAATGCCGAAAGCCCCTGTGCCAATGAAACTTCTTTTTCTATAGCAATCAACCCTTCCTAAGACCACCAGCCACCATCTCATCCCCAATCCACCACAGACCTCCGCCCAAATGCTTTCAGACTCCTATCGCACGAGCCACCACCACTGCGATCGAAAATCACCCTCTGATCTAGCACCTCCGACCATCTTCCTAACCTCGAACAGCCGTCTGCCAACCCAGCAAGAAGCTGCATCCACCTCTGCCCGAGCCATCCACCAGATCCACCATCGATGCTGCAAGCACCATCCGGCCATCTTTCGATCGCCGATCTCACCATGAACACCTCCACTGCTGTCCACCACCTGGGAAAGACTCTAGCTGTCCGTCTCTTCACCTGCTACTTGCAAATTGGAGCCTCCACAGCTACTTGAGCCACTGCCTTCCCCCCCCGTACAGAAGATCCGACGACCACCGCCTTGCATTGCTGATACCATTCAGAACCCCATCACCCCGGATCCACTATGATCAAGCCTCCACCTGGCTATCGATCCATCCATTTCGCTGTCTCCACCTAGCGCCACCATCGATGAAGCCTGCCAGAAGCCCCTTTCCTTGGTTCCACCTTTTCGCATCCATGGAGAAGAAGAAAAAGTACAGGAACGTGAAGGCAACTCACATTCCTGCTGCTGACTTCATATTGCATGAGTTTCAATGTCACACGGAGTTCAAAGCCACACCTATTTCAAAGTGCACGATCTTCAAAGATGCATGCTCCTCAAAGTGCACGATCCTTAAAGCTACATAATTTTTAAAGTGCACGATTCTCACATCAGAGCTGAGGAAATAAAAAAAAATCTCATGGCTAGTTAAAGCTAGAGTCTGAGCTTGACTCGACAGAGTCGAGTTCTCCCCATCTCAGGAGAATGATGGGGACATTGCAAGCATGGATCCCAGAGTAGCACGAATCTTGGAGCAAGCACGAATCCTGGAGCAGCATGAATTTCGATGCATAGCCAGTACCAGAATAAATTAGTTTAGAATTTATCTTTATCAATTATTTTGAAATTTGATTTAGGATTAGTTTGGTTAGGATTGAGTTATCTAGTATGGATAGACCTTATCTTGTATTTGAATTTGAACCATCCTTATCTTTCTATCTTGTATTCAAATTCAAATGAGGGTTGAAAAGGTCTATAAATACCATCCTCATTGCTTTGTAAAAAAAGTGGTTAATGAAGATGAGCTTTTAGGGAAGAGTGATTCTTCATTCTACCCCTGTAAAGGAGTGGGCATGAGGCCCATCTTGCATTCACCTTTAGGCGTTGAGGGGTGTTCCCTATGCCTTTGCTTTCAAATGTTGAGGGGTGTGAGGCCCTAGTTATCCCCTTTCCCGTCGAGTCCCCTCTATGGTCTTTGAGATTTTCCTTCATGATCCCAGGTAGCAATTTAGGTGGAATGCCCTAGGCTCTGCATGTAATAAGATGGGTGAGATGCCCTTGGCTACATGTAGTGGGGTGGGTGAGATGCCCTAGAGGTGAGAGGTCTCTCCGTGAATGTAAGTTCCAAGTCCGTAGAGTGTCCAATTTTCCTACCCTCCATCTCTATTGTTCTTTCGCCACCTCCTAAAAAATAAAAAAAAAAATAGTAGTACCCTACTCATCGGTGACTTCTTAGCTCACCGACGATCCCCCCTGATCCCGTCCCCCATCACTAATGTAGGAAAATGACTCATGCCAACAGTTATTGATATACAGACTCGACAAAACCCTAAGCTACAACTGTTGGTTTTGTCCCTTGGTCAGGTGGGTGACATGGAGATGAAAATGGTGCATGCACTCCTACTAAATGCCATAGAGTATGCTAGAAATATGATGCAAACCTAACATCCACAATGAATGTATGCAACATGCTAACTTCTATAAAATACAATCTAATTGTTAGAGAAACATGAGAAGCTTCAAAAAATGGTAGAAAATAAGAGGTAGATTCAGGATTAGTCTGGTAGGGTAGAAAGTAAGAAGGGGGTTCGGGGTTGATTGGATAGAATAGGATGCAAGAAGGGGTTTCACGAATTAGTCCTAGACTAATGAGGTTAACCTTACGGGGTTGAGGTATATCTACAACGTCTGCCTTATGGAAGAATGGGTCATTAATTTCAGGGAAGAGATCTTCAATTAGGATCGAAGAAGTGACTTCATCCTGAGGGTACTGATTTAAAGAGATCAGGTCCTTAATAAATTCTTTTGGCTATTGAATCTCTGGACTAGGCTCAATAATTTGGCTCTTTTCTAGGGTTTCCTCAGGTAGCGCTCTAGTAACAGGATATAGGTTCTCTTCCTCTAACTGTTCTTCCACTACAGCTTCAGTCTGGGTGTGGTCAGAGTCATCTGACTCTAGGTTGGCTTTGGTTTGGGTTGGGTCAGGGTCAACTAATTCTCGGTCATCTATAGGTATCACCTCTTCTTCTTCCTTATAACATCCACTAAGTTCACATTAGCTTCATACACTTTTTCCTCAATGTCTTCCTTGTGAACCAATGAGGTGGTAGGAGGGGGTTGGCGAAGGAAAAATTGACTAGTGTCTGAGGTAGCAGGTGTGGGTTGACTAAGGGGTGCTTGATTAATACTTGGCTGATATCTAGGTGTACTAGTCCTATGGGGTTCAGGTCTCCTAGGGGTTATGGGTCCCTTGGGCTCATAGGATATAGGTTCAGACCTATGGGTTATGGGTTCCTTGGGCTCATAGGAAATGGATTCAGATATATGGGTTATAGGTTCCTTGGGCTCATAGGTCTTGGGTACATAGGATCTGGGTTCAGAGGATCTGGGTGCATAAGAGCTAGGTTTATAGGATCTGGGTGCATAAGAGCTAATTTATAGGATCTGGGTAGGTACTTTATCCTTAGTTCAAGTTTTATATTGCTCCAGGTAGTTATGGGTATTTCTCCTGTTAGGCTGATCACTCATTCAATCGATCCCAATAGATTCTAGCCTGGTGAACTAACCTAAGTTTGGCAAATTTCAACTTCTTCTCCTCACTTTGATCATACCTTTCGAAATATTGATCCATATCTCCTTCCCAATCTATGTACTCCTTAGGATCTAGACTGCCATCAAATACGGGTGCTTCTAGCCCAATGACTCTCTCATCCTAGTCAAGGAAATCATGATTGGGTTCTAGGAATGGGTCAAGGTATAGGATTCTCCTAGGGTTAGGTTCTCAGTATGGGTCATGGTATGGGGTTCTCCTAGGGTTGGGCTCCCATTATGGGTCAGGGTATGGGGTTCTCCTAGGGTTGGGCTCCCAGTATGGGTCAGAGTATTAGGTTCTCCTAGGGTTGGGCTCCTAGTATGGGTCAGAGTATTGGGCTCTCCTAGGGTTGGGCTCCATGGTCACACTAGGTTGGGGTGAGACTACTGATATTGGGCTCCTAACCTTATAGTCAAGCAAACAAGCACACACATCGACTCCATGGTCAGACTGGGTTGGGATGAGACTGATGGGGTTAAACACAAATCGACTAGGTTTGCTAGACTTGGAGTCAAAGTAGAGTGGGTCAACTCAACTTACACCCAATTCAACACTTATGATATGGGCACCAAGGTTAAAAGAAGACTTCAATCAAACCTAGTCAACACCAAATTTTTTATGGATTGCAAATTGAGTTCCAACCTTATTAATTTGTTCCTAGTCTGAGTCTTGAGTCTAGTCTTGTTCCTAGTCTGAGTCTTGAGTCTTGTTAAGTCTTCTTGTATCATGAATTTTATGCTTTGAGTCTTGTTAAGTCTTAGATCTTGAAGCCTTGGGTCAATTGAGTTATAAGAGTCAAATGTACTCAAGTCTAAATTGAGTTGTAATTTTCTTTTAAGCTTGAGTCAAGTCCAACCAAGGGAGCATACAATTGGACCAAGGGATGAACCAAAGCCACATCAAGTAATTCTTCAAATTAAGGGTGCATGGAATTTGAACCATTGGATGGAAGGAAGCTTTGATTGAAGCCACCTCACCAAGGCACCTTATCCAAGAAGTTGGGTCCCATTTGCCACATCATCTCCTTGCCAACTAGGACTGCCATGTCAATGCCACATCACCCTCCATGACACCTAAGCTTGGGAGGGAAGAACACTTCAAATTTAAATGGGGTGACCACCTTTTTCTCCATGAATCAAGCGAAGGACAAATTCAAGATGGGGCGGCCACCAAAGTCTCCATGAATCAAGCAAAGCCACACCTTGTATCTTGCTTTAGTTGCACTTATTTCTCGATGAAATTAGTGATTTCAAAATGCTTGGAAAGTTTATAAATACTTCACCAAGTCTTCTTGTAAATGCTATGCTTTGAATGAATGAAAACTAGAAATTTCTTATCTTACATTTGTGTTTGCAAATGCCATCCTTGAGGGATTGAGTGAGAGGCTCAATTAATTGCTTTAGTCCTCAAATTCCAGCAAAAGCTCTTCTCCCATGGATGCCTACCATATCCTCAAGAGCAGCTGGCCACACTCCACCTAGATCATCAACAAATCCCTACTCCCTCCCTTTCATTATTTCTATTCCTTACTATCTTCCATCTTCTCCACAATACTAATGGGTGTTCTTGCAGGATCCTAAGGAAAATCCAGTCCAGGATGAAGTCCTCCTTGCCTTCAACTCAACAGCAGGAGCCTCTACTTCCAATGGGTGGTTTGGCTTGATCATTCAATCGCTAGTCTTGAGAATTCCTGTAGTAGGTCTAGTGTAAGGTCTTTGAAAGTTCATTATTGGTCTCTAAACCCTATCCTTACCTCTTGAGATCTGAAATCCTGAATAGGGTAAAGTCCTAATTAGATGGTTCCTCTAGCCATGTAGATCCTTATTTCTTAGCTTAATCCATATTTGCACTGCGAAGCATTTTAGCCTTCTAATTTAGTCTTCTTCAATGCATCTAAATGACTCCTCTATGAATGAATTCTGATCATATGTTTTAGAGTTTAATTAGCTTAGTTGCTTTAGTCATTCATGCCATATTTCCCATAAGTATGCCGTATCATATTTGGTATCAGAGCATGGTTGCATTGGTAGCATAGTCTTCATACTTGCTATGTGTTCTTTCCTTTTAAATCCAATCCGGATCTAAGATTCATGCCTCCTAAGTGGGTGTACACTAGTACACTGTCATGACCTATGGGAATAATGAGCCATGGCCGGACATGAATCCTTAGGTTGAAGTTTTGGTATTTGAATTCCTTTACATGTTTAATTTCTGTTTGCTAATTTCTGTGTTAGGGACTGATACCTAGGACTGTTTTCCCATCAAGCTTTCACTGTTTTGCCTTGATTTTTGCATCAGTTAATCTCCACTTAATCCACTATTTATTATAATTTTTTTGAGATTTTACTGATTCAAAAACGGAGTGATATCTGTCTAAGAAATCAACCCTCGCTAAGTTTCTGTTTGCTAATTCTGCATTGATAATCTGAACTTGATTCTGATTCAACAATCAATCTCTACTATTTTCATCTGATTTTTGTACTGTTTATTCTCTGATTAGTCCTCTTAATTTCTGTTATTTTTTCATGATTTTATAAATTCAAAAAAATAAAAAAATTCTACAAACAAAACAGGCCTGCTGAAAATTCTGTATGTGCTATTGAACTGAAATTATATTTACTTCCAAACCCAATCCCAAGTCATTTTGTTTGGTCATTAATCAACTGAAATTTAAACTGGTCACTTCATAAAACACAAAAAGCAATTGCATTCATTTTAAACTATTTAAGGGCATCAATATCATAAGATAAGGGAAGGAGGTCATTACCTTTCCCTTAGCCCAAAAATAACCAACCCCATGTTGCATCGAGCCCAAACTTCCAATGGGTGGTTTGGCTTGATCATTCAATCGCCAGTCTTGAGAGTTCCTGTAGTAGGTCTAGTGTAAGGTATTTGAAAGTTCATTATTGGTCTCTAAATGCTATCATTACCTCTTGAGGTCTGAAATTCTGATAAGGTAAAGTCCTAATTAGATGGTTCCTCTAGCCACGTAGGTTTTTATTTCTCAGCTTAATCTAGATTTGCACTGCGAAGCATTTTAGCCTTCTAATTTAGTCTTTTTCAATGCATCTAAATGACTCCTTCATGAATGAATTCTGATCTTATATTTTAGAGTTTAATTAGCTTAGTTGCTTTAGTCATTCATGCCATATTTCTCATAAGAATGCCGCATCAACTTAGTCCTTCCACTGGCCAGGTAAGAGGTGGGGTGGTGGGAGGCTCTCCCTACTTATCACAGGGTCCTAATTAAAAACCATCAGTCCACTTAAGGCGTTTGCCTTTGGACCTCAAGCCTTAGACACCAGTTTCCAGTAATAAGTAGAGGGTTGAGTGCACTAGTTCTCTCATAAAACTCGAACCCGACCTGTTGGTGTCCCTAAATCAATTAAGTTACTGGTTAATTTTATTAGACTTAGGTACTGTTGCCCAGGTGGCTTTTCCCAAGGGGGGTAAATTGGGAATTACAAAATTTTTGCAAGTATGTGCACAAGTAATTCCTTTTAGTGGTTAGGTGCTGTGTTAGTCAGAGAACAAATGCAGAAGCAAAAAGGTAAATCCAGCGCAACACAAACAAGGCAGGTTTATAGTGGTTCGGAGCAACCCAGCTCCTATATCCACTATCCAAGTTCACCACTCGGGATTTTCACTATATCCCCCAAATCGGAATACAGTCGGATTGTTTTACAGGCTCACAATCCAACCTTTATACTTTGGTTTTTAAACCAGGCTCACCAAAGAAACCCATTCTAGGTTTTCACAGGCTCACCTAGAACCTCTACACTTTGGTTTTGAAAAGCCTCACCAAAGAAACCTATTTGGTTTTTACAACCGGGCGTGACCAATAACCCAAGTATTCTAAGAATAGAATAAAGAAGCAACAAAAATGACAAACTCTGTTGTCTGGTAGTTGCCAATACAGCTCGAGTGAAGCTCAATTGAATGCTCTTCAATGCACTTCAATGGCTTCCTTGCTTTCTTCAAAAGGTGCTTCAAGCTTCTGGTAAGAGTTGGTGAAGGCTTGAAGGCTAACTTTAAAGCTCAAGTTCTCTCTCTCTTCTAACTTCAATAAGTGTTCAATAAATGTCCATTAACTCATTAGTCTCTCTAAAGATATTCTCATACCTTATTTATAGAGACTTCAACTGCCTTCCCTTGATTTTGAACGATATAGACCGTTGGGAGGTGATAGGTAGGTTACTGTTGGAGCACTTTTGGAATTCAAAATCTGAAAACTGGAACTAGCCGTTAGAGGTGACCCCGTCATTCCAGTCGGCTCGGACAATCTTCGAGTCAGCTCGGATCAAGTTCGGGTCGGCTGGGCTAAACGCCAGTCGGCTGGGTTCCATAGTTAAGAAAATGGTTCACTCTGGATGAGTCGGCTAGACTGAATTCCAGTAGGCTCGGATCTCAGAGGCTCTTAGAGCATTCTCAACCAAGTTTTGGACTAGTCGGCTGGGCCTTGATGCCAGTTGGCTGGATCTGTGTGCCAAAGAACTTCTTTCCTGTGCTAGTGCCAGAGTCGACTGGTTCCTCCATCCAGTCGACTCGAAATTTGTTCTTCAGCCAGATCGAATTCAATCTTCCAGAACTTCTTGTGCCAAGCTTTAAAGACATCTTCAAGGTCTTCTTACAATAAAATTAAGAAAAATTGAAGCTTGAAAACAACTAGAAGTGACCCTTTATCTTGATTTAAGTAGGAAATTTTTGTATTGTTCTTCTTTACAAGATTCTAAACACTTTACAACTTAACACAAAACAATAAAGATTGTAGGATTTAGAAAGTATGTCAATGTAGTTGTCCTACAAAAACTTGTCAATCATTTGAAGAGTTGTTAGATAACCAAATGTATGCTCCAATATTTTGTTATCATCAAAATCACTTTAGGGGTCAACAATCTCCCCCTTTTTGATGATGACAAAACACTGGGCATGAAAAGAATCTATTCTATTCACAAGTATGGATGTATATCATAAAATCAACTGTATTCTCAAATGTGTATCAATATATGCTATACAGTTATACACAAGATCAAATTTATAAACTGTAAGTATCAGAGAATGATTGCTTGTATGTATCAAGCAGCATTAAGTATTGATAGATAGATTTAATGAGTAGAGAGCATCATAGTAAACATTGAAGCATGAAAATTAAACATGTATATCTCCCCCTTTTTTATAAAATTTCTAAACAATATGAAATTTCTCTAAGTTTCTCCCCCTTTAACATTCATTTGAACATTTTAACAAAAAAGTATGCAAAAATCATTCACAACTAATTAAGCTCCCCCTGTCTATTGCAGTTCATTGAGTTTCTTCTTTCATGCACTCTATGGTTCTCTCCCTTTTTGTCATCAAATCAAAAGGATTAAACAGTTAAGCTCAGATTTTTAAATAGATTGAGAAAGTTTCAAGATTTGTTTGAGATAATTTCACTTTCTTAACTTAGAGAGAGAATTCTATTTAAACAATATAAAGACTGTAAACAGGATAACACAAATACACAATAGTGTCCAAAAAGATGTTCATTTCATTTCTATCAAAAAACTCAGTACATCAACCATTACATAAGTTTCAAAAAGCTTCCAAAAAGTACTGAAGCTACTAAAGATCTACTCAGAGTCATCCCTAGGTACATTGGTGCCATGCCACGAAGTAGGTCTAGGATGTCTGCTAGAGGAAGCATGAGGAGGAGGTGCCCTAGGGTGATGGGAAGTACTAGGAGCCCTAGTGGAAATAGGAGGTGGATCATACAAGGGTCTGGTCCTAGCAGTGACCTCCAAGGATCTGACAGTGCCACAGATAGACACCATCTCCATCTAGATTGCTCCAAGCTGTTGCTCCATATCCTTGAGGCTTGCTGGCACTTTGTTCACTGCCTCCTTCATGTCACCAATTTCTTTCTGCATTGATATAAGCTCAGAAGCTTGGATATTGGCAAATGCCTCAGCTGATCCTCGAAGTCTTCCAAGCTCTGACCTGATGATCCCAATGCCTCTAGTGTAGTCATCAGCCATCTATCTAGTTTCTGCAATAGTTCCTAATATACATTTTGCTTCTTTTAGTTCAGCTCTGTATTCCTTTAATGTAGCATCCACAGACTTCAATATTGCTTCAGAACTAGAGGAGGTATAATTTAGGATTGGTTGAAGTTCTATCTGAGGTGTCGATCTTGAAGCTTCCATAGCTTCAACCTTTTCTTGTAGATTTGAAATATGCTCTTCTAGTCTATCCAATCTGCTGTCCACTGACTTTTTTAGATCACTAAATAAAGAAGTAATTGTACCTATCAGTGTATTAGTCAAGCTTCTCATCTGTTCTTCAATCCGAACTTGAATGATTGGAGGTTGTGATGCTGCAGGAGGGTAGTCAGGTAAAGGAATATCAGCTGCAGGCAAGTCAAACTCGGGTGCAGGCAAATCAAACTCCATTGCAGGCATATCAAACACAGGAGAAGGTGCTCTATCTCCTCAATAATAGCAGCAGGCTCAGAAATATGAGGCTTCGGCTCAGGTAGAGGTGCAGAAGAAGTTCCAGCTGCTTCTATATTCTCTTCTTCTTCTTCCTCTTCACTACTTGAGCTACCTATAGCCCTGACATTTGTGCCTTTCTTCCTCCAAACTCCTTCCACTTGGAAGTACCCCATCCTCTCTAGAGTTTTGGAAGTGTAGACATCTATATGGTGAAGTTCTATTCCATCTTCACCCTCCAAACTCACTCTTTGTGATTTAAACAGTAGGGTAAGCATCATTCCATAGGGTAGACAAGATTTAACCTTTCTAACTATCTCCTTCGTTTGCATAATTATAATGTAGGATAGATTTATAGGAGTTTTCTCTAAAATGTGTTCCATAAGGCTTAAATCTTTTCCACTCACCCAGTCAAATATTCCTGTTCTTTGCAAGAATATTCTATAGATAAAATTGTGAAGCAATCTCATTTCCAAAGACAGGGTGTTAGCAAACACAGTTCCAATTCCTCCAACATCTTCTTTGTTCAATATTGTTCTTAAGGTCTTTTCTCTATTGTCAATTACTAGAAATTTCACTCCCTCAGAAGGTATGTCTAGTAAACCATGGAGAAATTCTTCATTGACAATAATTCTCTTTCCTTTAATAGTGGCTCAACATGATTAGTTCCCAATCTCAGATTTTCATAAAAACTTCTAACAAGAGAGGGATAAGTCTTTTCATTCAAAGAACAAAACTTCCTCCATCCTTGATCTTCAATCAAATCTCCTATTTTCAGCCCAATCCTCTTAATAAACTCAAAGTTAATGCGTCAGCCAGAGGTTACCGATCGTGTAGACATCGAGGGCACTTGACTAGGAATGGTTGGAGCATCCCTTGCAATTTCTTCTATAGGTTCCTCATTGTGAACGGTGCTACTTAGCTCTTCGTGACATCTTTTTGACCTTCTTTCCTTTTCAATAGATGGAGCAGCCCTAATGGAGCATTTACTCGTTGCATGCTTGGGTGCCATTGCTAGGAAAGATGGAAAATTGAGAGATTGGAGTGCTTGGAAGGGAGATAGAAGTCTTTGGAGCAGGTTTTGGAGAGGAACAAACCGTTAGAGAACACAAAATAAGGGTTGAACAGCTCGGAGAATGGTTTATAACCCAAGGCAAAAATACTTAGGTGCGAAATTCCAGTCGACTCGAATAGCCCTAAAAAGGCTCGAGTCGGCTCGGCTAGAGCTCTCCCAAAACCATCAGAAGATCTAGTCGACTCGAAAATGCTCAAGTTGGCTAGCCCATAACTCGCTCAAAACTCTCAAAAAATCCAGTCGACTCGGATTAAGATCCAGTCGACTCGAACAGAGAAAATAGAGTTTTGAAAAAATTGATCATAAATAGAAAGATTTTGAAGAGAATTTCAAAGGAAATTAAGGCTCTAAGAAATAGAATAAATTCAGGAGGTTCTCTAGATAATGTTTCCTTAAATTTGAAGGAATTAGATTAGAGAATTTAGAAAGGATCACAAAGTCCTAATTCACTCCTAATTAGCTTAAATCTATCTTGATTGAGTGGCTTAGTAAATATGTCAGCTAATTGATCTTCAGTAGGAACAAAATCAAGCACAATATTACCATTTGAAACATGATCTCTAATAAAATGATGTCTAATTTCAATGTGCTTGGTTCTAGAGTGTTGAATTGGATTCTTTGTTAAATTGATAGCACTTATATTATCACATTTAATTGAAATTTTAGATTGTGATACACCAAAGTCTTCTAGTTGTTGTTTAATCCATAATACTTGAGCACAACAACTACCAGCAGCCACGTACTCAGCCTCAGATGTGGACAAGGCTACGGAGTTTTGCTTCTTATAGTGCCATGAAATTAAATTCAACCCTAGAAATTGGCATGTACCGCTAATGCATTTTCTATCTATTTTACAACCAGCATAATCAGCATCAGAGAATCCAATCAAATTCAGGATAGAATGTTTAGAATACTAAATTCCTAAATTACTTGTTCCTTTCAAATATTTAATTATTCTTTTAACAGTAAGCATATATGTTTCTTTTAGTGATGACTGAAATCTAGCACATACATATACACTATATAATATGTCATGTCTGCTTGCAGTCAAATACAATAAGGATCCAATCATACCTCTATATATCTTTTAATCAACATTGGATCCATTCTCATCTTTGTCCAATCTACAGGCTAGGATCATGGATGTGCTCATTGATTTGCTACTCTCTCCATACCAAACTTTTTGATGATTTCCTTGATGGATTTGGCTTGGTTGATGAAGATGCCTTCCTTTGTTTGTTTTACTTGAAGTCCAAGGAAGTAGTTCAGCTCATCCATTAAGCTCATTTCAAATTCTCCCTGCATAAGCTTAGCAAATTCTTCACATAGAGATTCGTTAGTTGCACCGAAAATGATATCATCAACATATATTTGTACAACTAAGATGTCATTATTCTTCTTTTTGATAAATAAGGTTTTGTCTACATTGCCTCTTGAAAAATCATTTTCAATTAAGAAAGTGCTAAGTATATCATACCAGGCCTTTGGTGCTTGTTTCAAACCATACAATGCTTTATTTAATTTAAATACGTGGTTTGGAAAAGAGTGATTTTCAAAACCTGGTGGTTGTTCCACAAAAACTTGTTCAGAGATAAAACCATTAAGAAATGCACTTTTTACATCCATTTGAAAAAGTTTAAAGTTCATGTAGCAAGCAAATGCAAGTAGTAATTTAATGGCTTCTAGTCTTGCTACGGGTGTATAAGTTTCATCAAAATCAATACCCTCTTCTTGGTTATATCCCTTAGTCACTAATCTAACTTTGTTTCTTATGATATTTCCTTGCTCATCTAATTTATTCCTATAGACCCATTTGGTTCCTATTATTGGATGGTCAGTAGGTCTATCTACAAGTGTCCATACCTTATTCTTTTCAAACTGGTTTAATTCTTCATGCATTACCATCATCCAGTTTGGGTCAGTCTCAGCCTCTTCTAAGCTATGGGGTTCTATTTATGACACAAAGGCTAGGTAATCATGTGCATCCTTTGTACAGCCCTAGTCCTAACACCATGTGAATGATCTCCAATAATTAATTCTTTAGGATGAGATGTAACATACCTCCAATCTCTCGGTAGATCGGTGTGATCCTTACTTACCATTTCTTCTCCATCTTGAGTGTCTTTGTCTTGAATGCTCAAGTCATCCATTCCTTTTTGCAATGTACCTGCATCATTATCTATGCACTCTTCTTGTCTAGAAGGTGTAGGGTTAGTTTCAATAAATACAACATGAATTGACTCTTCAATAGTAAGAGCCCTTTTATTAAAAACTCAATATGCTTTACTATGTAATTAATAACCTAGGAAAATTGCATCATCAGCTTTAGAATCAAATTTTTCTAAATTATCTTTACATTGTTATGCACAAAGCATTTGCATCCAAACACATGAAAATAACTAATATTGAATTTTCCATCATTCCAAAGCTCATAGAGGGTTTTCTTTAAAGTAGGATGGATTAACACATGGTTTAAAATATAACATGAAGTGTTCACCGCTTCTGCCTAAAAGTATTTTGGAAGATTGCCTTCACACAACATTGTGTGAGCCATTTCTTCCAATGTCCAATTATTCCTCTCTACAACACCATTTTGTTGAGGTGTTCTAGGAGCGAAAAAGTTGTGATCAATGCCAAATTCAGTACAATAATCTTCAAAAAATTGATTTTCAAATTTAGTTCCATGATAACTTCTAATTGAAATTAAAAATAAGTTCTTTTGATTTGAAACCTTTTTATGAATTTTTTTGAAAACATGAAAAGTTTCATCTTTAGAAGCAATAAACAAAACACAAGTAAATCTTGAAAAATCATCTACTATCACAAGAGCATATTTCATACCTCCTAGGCTTGTGGTCCTAGTAGGTCCGAAGAGATCCATGTGAAGTAGTTCAAGTGGTCTTATTGTAGAAACTATATTCTTTGATTTAAAACTCCCCCTAGTTTGTTTACCCATTTGGCATGCATCACAAACATGATTTAAATCAACTTTAAACTTAGGCATGCCTCTAACAAGATCTTTAGAAATTAATTTGGCAATTGTATGCTTGCTAGCATGACCTAATCGTCTATGCCATAGTAAGCCCGACTCTTTGGTCTTAGCATTCATTGCAACTAGACTAGGGCTACTTGACATGGCAAGATCATTAAGATCTACCACATAGATATTCCCAAGTCTATGTCCAATGAACTTATTGCTAGAATCTAAAGAGTTAGTTACTATACACATAGAAGATTCAAAGACAACCTTGAAGCCTTTATCACATAATTGACTTATGCTTAAGAGATTATGCTTCAACTTATCTACTAGCAAAACATTTTCAATAAAAGTGAAGGGAGTTATTTTGATCTTACCAATACCAATTATTCTCCCTTTGCCATTGTCTCCAAAGGTGACCAAGCCTCCTTCTTTCATTTCAAGGATGATAAATTGGTCCTTGTCACCCGTCATATGTCTTGAGCAGCCACTATCTAAGTACCACATTTTCTTTAATTTTTGGGCTGCAAGACATTCCTGCAAAACAGTCAATGAATTCTTTTAGGTACCCAAGCTACTTTGAGTCCTTGCAGGTCAGCAGAGGTGGTTCCTTTGGGAACCCAAATCTTTCTTACTTTCTTAAGGATATTTCTAGAATTATTGCATTCAAAAGCTTTATGTCCTATTCTTTTACAAATATAGCAAACAACTTTAGAATTTTTGATAGAAACATAATTTGAAGTTCTAAAAGTTGATGCACTTGATGCAGATTTTGAACTTTTTGAAATGTATGCATTTTGGCTCAAATTCTTAGGAACATATAATAATGACTTTGAAGTAGAAACAGTTTTTGGTGTAGCTAGAACCTTTTGAGATAAAACATTTTAAGCAGGTGTTTTGGATTTTACAAAAGTAGTTGTTGAAATTCCATTCATAAAAGAAGTTTTAAAACCAATTCTAGCTTTGTTTCCTGAAATCTGTTGTTCTTTTAAGATTAACTCAAGCTTATTTGAAGATAAAGTGAGTTTTTTAACTAAAGGCTTGAGTTTTGTAACCTCCTTTTTCAATTCATTATTTTCAGCAAGCAAATCATTGTTTTTCTTTTCACATAAAAAATTTTCATTTTTCAGCTTTTCAAATTTTTTAGAAAAGTCATGCAGTTCTTTTTGTAATAAAAGGTTCTTTTCTAAAATTTCATCTTTTTGTTTGAGTAAAGAATAATTCATTTTTTTCAATGATTTTATCTTTACTCCAGCTTTCTTAAATTCAGATAGTAAATCATGAAAAGTAGAATTTAATTCATCAAAAGTAAATTCAGTGTATTTGTTAGGGGATGTTACCTCATCTTTGAGACCCATTAAGCATAAATTTGCAGTCTTGGTGGTCTCTTCTTCTTCAAATGAAGATGATTCTTCACTGTTGGACCATGTGGCAACCATGGCTTTCTTTTTCTTCTTCTGTCTGAAGGATTTCTTTAATAGTGGACAGTCTGGACGTATGTGCCCCAGCTTCTTGCATTCGTAGCATGTGGGGACTACTTCTTTATCTTTCCCTATGTCCTTCTCTTTTTCCTTTTCATAATCCTTCCTATGAAATTTCTGGTTGTATCTTCCTTTCTTTCTTCCCATAAATTTTCTGAATCTCCTCACAACCATAGCAATGTCATCATCTTCTAGGTCATCATTGGAGGAGGTGCTTTCTTCTTCAGATTCTTCATCATCCTTCTTTGATTCGGAAGCAGCTTTGAAGGCTATTGTCTTCTTTTTCTTTTGTTCGTCTTCCGTTCTGTGCTGCATTGTCAGCTCGTGGGTGATGAGTGATCCCAGCAATTCATCCAGTAGAAGTGTGTTGAGATCTTTGGCTTCCTAGATTGCAGTCACTTTGGGATCCCATTTGTCAAGAAGAGAACGTAGTATCTTCTAAACTAGATCTATATTGGAGTATATCCTGCCAAGACTCTTCAAACCGTTAATAATATCTGTAAATCTAAAGAACATGGCAGAAATTATTTCAAAAGGTTCCATTTTAAATAATTCATAATTATGAAATAAAAGATTTATCTTTGAGGTTTTCACTTGGAAAGTTCCCTCATGGGTCACTTCGAGTTTATCCTAGATTTTCTTTGCTGAAGAGCAAGTGAAAATTCGGTTGAACTCGTTAGCATCCAAAGCATAATATAATAAATTCATTGCTTTGGCGTTCAATTCCCCCATTTTCATGTCATGATCATCCCAGTCCTCTTCAGGCTTAGAGATGTCCATGCCATCAACTTTGATTGTGGGAATGTGTGGCCCTTTTAAGATGACCTTCCATAATTGAAAATCTACAGCTTGTATGTAAATTTTCATTCGTGCTTTCCAATAAGAATAATTAGTGCCTGTAAATAGTGGAGGTCTATTTGTTGACTGCCATTCGGCCAAGGATGTACTCATGGGATGAGCCATCAATCTTTACTCAAGTAATCAGAAAAACTGCTCTGATACCAGCTGTTGCCCTGGTGGCTTTTTCCAAGAGGGGGGGTGAATTGGGAATTACAAAATTTTCGCAAGTATATGCACAAGTAATTCCTTTTAGTGGTTAGGTGCTGTGTTAGTCAGAGAATAAATGCAAAAGCAAAAAGGTAAATCCAGCACAACACAAACAAGACAGGTTTATAGTGGTTCGGAGCAACCCAGCTCCTACGTCCACTACCCAAGTTCACCACTCATGATTTCCACTATATCCCACAAACCGGAATACAGTTGGATTGTTTTACAAGCTCATAATCCCAACCTCTACACTTTGGTTTTTAAGCCGGGCTCACCAAAGAAACCCACTCTAGGTTTTCACAAGCTCACCTAGAACCTCTACACTTTGGTTTTGAAAAGGCTCACCAAAGAAACCTATTTGGTTTTTATAACCGGGCTCACCAATAACCCAAGTATTCTAAGAATAGAATAAAGAAGAAACAACAATGACAAACTTTGTTGTCTGGTGGTTGCCAATACAGCTCGAGTGAAGCTCAATTGAATGCTCTTCAATGCACTTCAATGGCTTCCTTACTTTCTTTAAAAGGTGCTTCAAGCTTCTGGTAAGAGTTGGTGAAGGTTTGAAGGCTGACTTTAAAGCTCAAGTGCTCTCTCTCTTCTAACTTCAATAAGTGTTCAATAAATGTCCATTAACTCATTAGTCTCTCCAAAGATGTTCTCATACCTTAATTATAGAGACTTCAACTGCCTTCCCTTGATTTTGAATGTTGTAGACAGTTAGGAGGTGACAGGTTACCGTTGTAGCACTTTTGGAATTCAAAAACTAAAAGCTGGAACTAGCCATTGGAGGTGACCCCGTCATTCCAGTCGGCTCGGCCAATCTTCGAGTCGACTCGGATCATGTTCTAGTCGGCTGGGCTGACGCCAGTCGGCTGGGTTCCATAGTTGAGAAAATGGTTCACTCTAGACGAGTCGGCTAGACTGAATTCCAGTCAGCTCGGATCTTAGAGGCTCTCAAATCATTCTCAACCAAGTTCTGGATGAGTCGGCTGGGCCTTGATGCCAGTCGACTGGATCTATGTACTAGAGAACTTCTTTCCTATGCCAGTGCTAGAGTCGGCTGGTTCCTCCATCCAGTCGACTCGAAATTTGTTCTTCTACCAGATCGAATTCAATCTTCCAAAACTTCTTGTGCCAAACTTTAAAGACAGCTTCAAGGTCTTCTTACAATAAAATTAAGAAAAATTGAAGCTTGAAAACAACTAGAAGTAACCCTTTATCTTGATTTAAGTAGGAAGTTTTTGTAGGGTTCTTCTTTACAAGATTCTAAATACTTTACAATTCAATACAAAATAATAAAGATTGTAGGATTTAAAAAGTATGTCAATGTAGTTGTCCTACAAATACTTGTCAATCATTTGAAGAGTTGTTAGATAATCAAATGTATGCTCCAATATTTTATTATCATCAAAATCACTTTAGGGGTCAACAGGTACGTATGCAAAGGTGGTTGTTTTGGGTCTAGGACAGGTGATGAAATCATGCCCTGATTTGATAGAGGAAATTGCCCTTAAGATTAGGTTAGATGCAAATGATGCTCACTCAATGAAACCCTAATGCAATCTAATAATAAAAAATAGAGAATAAAATATTTTTCTTTTGTCTTTTTATGAGATGGCAACTTAATTCAAAGTTGGTTAAGTGATCAGTCAAAATTGGCTTGGGTTGGGTGGGGTTTGGTAGTTGATTAGGTTTAGTCAAGTCAAGTATGCAGAATTAGCAGAAATTAAAGTTTTGGGTTCTATTTTGATGCAGGATTTAGCATGGATTTCAGAGAAGAAAAGTATGAAAGAATTCAGAAATAGAAGGATTAGTTGTAAATTTAATTTCTACCAAATTTCATGCAAATAAAAAATAGTTTGATGATGCAAAGACCTAGGGTTTCAAACTAGATGTAGGAATTTAGAAAAACAGATTTTTGGCTAGGGTTTTTTTTATGCCAATTTTTTTTTATAATTTGTAAAAATTAGATAAAGTGCTGGAAAAGCATAGGACTTGACAGAGATGATTTGATGTAAATTTCAGAGAAAAACAGTATGAAATTGATGGAAAACCAGACCTAAATTCAGAATACTAGTGCAGGTTCAGCATGCAGAATTTTTTGTTAGGGCTGTTTTCTCATGTAGGTTTCATCCTGTTTTTAGATCAAAAAAATTACCAAAAAGTTGTAGAGAAATAGAGGAAGAAACAGAGATTAAATTATGTGAAAATCAGGAAAAAGAAGTTTTGATGGGGAAACAGTCCTATGTTTAGACTAGTTATGCAAATTTCAGGATGCATAAATTTTACCTATGATGCAAGAACATGCCCTTATCTTGCTCTGATACCAAAATTGATGAGGGACGGGATTCTAACATGATGCATACAGATGAGTGACATGAAAAGGATAAAAAAATCATATTAAAATAAACAAGGATTTTCAGATTTTTTGATTTAGTTATTCCCGAAAAGGAGACTAGACTAGATTAGGATTTCGTGAGATGGTAAGAATCCTACCCACATGCTAGAAACTATCATAGAGATAAAAAACTAATGATCCTAGGGTTAAGAAACACCTATAGGACATGCTCTAAACTTCAATAAAATAAAAAATGTGAGAAGGAAAAGGTTCTACATACCTAGCAATGACTTTCTTGATATAGGGGAAGAGATCGCTCTGCTCAGATCGGCGCCTGGATGATGGAGTCGCTTTCCAATGGATCCGCCAGCTTTTTATCAGATCGATTTGGAGGCAAAAAAGACTTTATCCAGAGGGCGTGGCATTGGAGGAATCCTACAAATATCAAAGGTTAGGCTCACAAATGATGAAAAAAATAATAAATTGGAAGAAAGAAGAATGGAGGGATGGAGGGAAGCTTCAGGTGGCTGGCGGCCAGTTGAAGAAGGGGACGCCTGGCTTGGAGGAAGATGGGCATGCTTGGGTTTCAGCTGGGGTTGGATGATGGCTAGGGTTTGGTGGAGGGAAAGGGGTGTTGGGTGGCTAGGGTTTTGCACTCAAGAAAATTAAAAAAACTAGGTCTCACACCCACTCAAATATGGAGGAAACAAGTTAACAGAATAAGTTTAGATTGTATTTATGAAAAAGAGATTGATTACATGAGGGGGAGGGGTGGGGTATTTATAGACCAACCAGCCCTTTTCCTGTCAAACTAGGAGTACACACATGAATAGGGTTAGGAGAACAAAGTTGAGTAGAATGAAGAGTACATAGTTTGAATAGAATTGGTAGACTGAAATCCTTGTAGAACTTGGACATCAACTCCTTCTTGGACTTGGAAGCTTTGACTTTTCTCCATGGGCTTGGACTGGTATGAAATTCTTGCTGAGCTTAGACTGGGCTTGGACTGGTTGACTCCTTGCTGGGGTAAATGACAACCACTTGGACTGGGTCAAGCCTTGGGCATCTTGGACTGGGTCAAAACATGGAGTGCCTTGGACTGGGTCAAAGCATGGGCGCCAATATGAATGGGCTTGGGCTTGGGGCGCCACTTCCTCATGAGCTGGTTGCCAAGGCTTCTGGGTCTGGGCAGCATGAATGTAGTCTAGATGCTTGGCTGGGTGACTTGAGAGGTGGTCCACTGGCTCTCCTCTTGAACATGACTTGAAAGCAAATACAAGACTCAAAGGGCCTAATTGACAAGACTCAAAGTAGGCCAAATAAAATTAATGGACTCAATTGACAGACTAAACATGACTCAATGGACTTTGTGAATCCAATTGGCTAACTTTATTACATGACTCAAAAATTAGACTTCATTACAAGACTCAACAAAATTGACCAACACATAATTCAGAGATTAGAACCTTGAAATCCTGGTCTTCTCCTGATGTTCCTACATCAAGGTATGCGCATAAGAATCCCAATACCCCAATCCTCTCACTACCCAATCTCTTAAAGATCAAGCAAGACTTCTGACTAGAGAATATCAGAGTCTTGGTCTTGATGAAGAATGAAGTGTCTCATTCTCAGCCCCAAAATAGTCCCCTTAAGTAAAACCACAAAGGGGAGAGAATGAGAGATTAATGGGAGATTTAGAGTTTCTTGGGATTCATGTAGGATACAAGACCTTTGGACTTTAGTAATAGCAGCTGATTAAAACCCAAAAATGCCAATCATTGATTGCTATAACACTTACAGCCATTAATGAATCATTCTCAATTTTTTTAGCAAATTTGTCAGATGGGTCGACTCACCTCGGGTCGACTCTATTGGCAGTTTTGACAATTTGTTGTCAAACAAGTTTGGAACGATTCCGAATCACTCCTAAGCCACCAAATCAAGAAGAAACCCCATAGTGTGTGACCCCGTAGGATCAAACACTAATCTAGTAGCATAGGAATATTTCCAGTACTAGCCAAAGTCACCATCTAGCAATGACACCCAGTATCCACATAGGTCGAAGGTTGCAAAGCAATAAGAACCTGTTGAATATGGAATATCACTAACTTATTCCTTTAATCTCCTAATGCCCTGGATGGCTTAGGGTTAAACTGTCCAACCCTAATCAGTCCATCTCAATATGTCTCAAACAAAGAATCCCTGTAACTCCTTACAAGGAATGCCCTGGCTAAGGTCTTTTTCAATTGAGGCATAATAAGCATTCAATCCAAACCATTTGGATAGATTAATCTTATCTTGATCCTACTACAACTACATAAATACTTGATTGTACCCAGAAATCTTCCATCACCAGATTAGAGATCTGGGTAGTCCAGTACCTAAGCATAGTGAGTTGCTTGTAAGCTATCATAGTGATCTCAAGTCTAAGGAATAATTCACGTCCATATTTTAATGCAAAACTTCTCTTTGGCAAAAAGAGAATCTCGCATGGGAATCATGCTTAGTGAAGTATCAAACACAATACCTAATGTCATGCCAGCATCTCCATGCTACTTGGTTAAGAGGATAACCAACAGACATGATATCAATGACCTACTCTCGATACACTATCATCCTGAAATAGCTTATCCTTTGGTCACTGATGCAGCGGCATCCGTTGATGTAAAGCATACGGGTAGCTATGATGATAGAAGACTTGCCACCTGGGCTCATTGGGCGAGCCCCATATTTGAGGTCGGCTCTCTGTCAAGGTCAGTCCCCAACTGAGGCCAGGCTCATTAGGCAAGCCCCTCGTTTGAGGCCAGCTCCCTGTCGAGGTCAAGCTCATTGGGCAAGCCCCCCTATCGAGGCCAGCTCCTTGACGAGATCAGCCCCCAACCTAGGCTAGGCTCATTGGGTGAGCCCCCCCGTTTGAGGTCGGCTCCCTGCCGAGGTCATGTCTGTAACTTAGAACGGAGCCCCCGATATGAAGTTCTTGCCAGTGGAACAGATATCTGAATTATGGTGGAGTAGAGCCAGGCCGCCCGTAGCTTTTTACTGGCAGTGCCAGAGGTACGGCATGGGTGCCTCCAGACCCCACGCCTATCGATGTACTGCCTCGTCGACAGCCGCACCATTAATAGTCATCAACGGTCATGGTGTAACACTCAAAGCTTCCCCAAGAGGAGAATCCAGCCAAGGCCCCAGGACCTGCAGCCCTAGGTGGTCTCTCCCAAAATAGAAGCACCCCTCCTATAAGGGGCATGGAAGCCAAGAAGAAGAAAGCTCTCATTGGTCGATTGCCAGAGCTCTCTCTGGTCGACCTCCAGAGGTCTCTTTGGTCGACTTGTGGAGGTCTCTCTAGTGGGCTCGTAGAAGTCTCTCCCTCGAGCCCTCTATCGGGCTGGCTCACAGGAGAGGACTCTCTCTCGAAGGATTCCCTAAGGCCACAGGGGTCTGACCCAGCCTTCGGAGGAAGGTAAGGAAGGTAAGCATGTAGGGGAAAGCAAGGGAGAGGTAAGTAGGCAGGCGACCAGGCACCGTCGAGCGATCCACCGATCTGAGAAGCCTCCCCACTCCCTGCTCTTGATCCCTCCTCTTTTCCATTCCTTTACATTCCTATTCTCGAGTCGCACCCTCTCGGCGGATGGGTCCCCCAAGCCTTACACCATGGAGGTCTTGTCTGTTCCCCTCGATCATCCCACTGACTTGATCGTCGGAGTATCCTCGTTGGAATCACCGACCGGGGTCTTCCTTGTCTTGCAGGAAGGAAGGGAGGAGTAGAGAGGGTCGGCGCGACATGCCGACGGGCAGCCGTGAAGCGGGACGGAGCAGATGAGTCCCCGAGAGGCCCCATCATGGTGCCCAACAGTGATGAGAGAACCACCCCAGCATTGCCAAGCTATAGGCGGTGGTGATCTTGGTGGCAACAGATTGGCATGCCAGGTAGGGGGAAGTTTCAAGATCTTGGCCACCAATAGATTGGCACACCAGGTAGGAAGAAGTTTCAAGATCCTGGCGACCAACAGTTTGGCATGCCAGGAAAGGGAGAGTTTCAAGATCTTGGTGACCAATAGATTGGCATGCCAGGAAGGGAAAAGTTTCAAGATCTTGGCAACCAATAGATTGGCATGCCATGAAGGGGAAAGTTTCAAGATCCTGGCGACCAACAGATTAGCCCACCAGATAGGTGATGCAAGTTTTCAAGACTACCCTCGACCCTGGGCGGTAGGCTGGGGATACAAACGAAAATGACCAGGCTTTCCTGAACACCAGCCACCTCCCACTGCATCCTCCAGTTGGAACCGGCCCCATCAATATTCCCTAGGGTCGATGATCAGCAAGTTCGACCCACATCTCTCCCCCCGAAGGAGCAACTCACTCCTATTCAAACGACCAGAGTCCAACGGGTAACTCTCTAACCCTATCACCTTCATTATGCGAAAAGCTATGTGACAGGTCCACAAAGGAAGCTTCCTCTTGCCACCGATGGCAAGTATTGAAGTTTAGCACCTACCGCTAAGTCCATGGTCTAGCGATGTACCAGGAGGCCCGAGGGGGCCCCGTCATCTACCACCAGGCTCTCAGTTCAGCTCTTGCCTTGCTCACAGTCCAAAGATGTCCATGGTGACATAGCGAAGTCCCGTCATCTACTGCAAGGCTTATAATTTGGCAACTGCTATGCTAATAGCCCGAAGATGTCTGTGGAGAACCCAAAAGGCCCCCGCCATCTACTTCCTGACTCTCTGTTTAGTTCTTTTCTTGCTCACAGTTCGGAGATGTCTGTGATGACTCAGCGAAGTCCTGCCATCTACCGCAAGGCTCAAAGTTTGGCATCTACTGTGCTAAAAGTTTGAAGAGGTTCACGGGGAACCCTGACGGTCACGTCATCCACCGCTTGGCTCGCAAGCCAGCACCCGCTACACAAATGATCCTGGGATGTCCACAGCAATGCCAGAAGCTTCGCCACTAGACTCGCAGCATGGTCAACCGGCGAGCCGAGACCTGTCGACAGGCCTAAATCAAGGCTTCTAGCTCGGAGCAATCCATCACCTAGACAAGGATGTAAGACTCCTCCCCAGATTTTTAAAACTCACTTCTAATGCAACCTTATCTTCCATTTGTGCAAAAACTCGTTCAACCGACTCCATGCTAGCCTAAGCTCAGAAACTCCCGAAGCCCAGCACTCTGTGCCCAGAAACTCTCGAAGCCTGGCACTCTGAGCCCAGAAACTCCCGAAGCCCGGCACTCTAAGCCCAGAAACTTTCGAAGCCTAAAACTCTAAGCCCGGAAACACCTGAAGCCTGGCACTCTAAACCTAGAAACTCTCGAAGCTCGGCACTCAGGACTAAAAAATATGCCAGCCTCATAGCTCTAGCAGCCTTGCTCATAGTCTAGAGATATCTACTGAGAAACACCAGAAGTCCCGACCATCTACTGCTTGACTCATAGCTTGGTGCATCACGATATTGTCACCCTTAGAGTAAGTTATACATATGATGGCATACATATGAAATCTAATGAGATGCACCTAAGTTTCTTTTTTTTTTTTATATATATTTTGATGTATTTTGGAAGAAATATAAATTACTGGAAATTAAATAATATGAACTAAGGTGCAGAAATTAAATTATGCAGAAATCATGTAAACTAACTCCTAAGTATGCAGAAATGATAGTATGCTGAAATGTAATGAAGCTGAAATAACTATATGCTGAAACTAACTTGCTGAAACCTAAAGATGCAGAAATACTATATGATGCAGAAATCTAATCATGCAGAAATACTATATGATGCAGAAATCTAATCATGCAGAAATTAAGTCTAGATGCATAAATTAACCTGCAAAATTTAATTATGCAGAAATTTCTTTAGGACCTTCTCCCAAGAAACTCACGTCTGGCTGTAGCTCATTACTCTCATGGACAGACAGTATACTTGCGCATACCCCATTCAGGATGCATGAATTCTTCAATGGGAGGGTTTAAAGAGGACAAAGCTAAGTCCTAGACATGCTTTGATACCAAATGATGTAGGACTAAAATCATGCAAGTGATTGTTTTGTTGTTTTATGTTTTAATAAGTTGGCAAATTTCCAAAATCAAAACTAAGAAGAAATCTGGAGACTCATAATGATCAAGAAACTCTAGCATGCAAAAATAGATCCTAAACAGAGATAAAGTAGGACCCCAGGATTGAGAAACCCCGGTAGAACTTAGCTCTAATTCAATAACTCTACTCAAAAGATTAAAGAATGCAAATCTCTCGAAACTTTGAAGTGCCCGATACCAAGTTCATTCACACTTCTGGATACGGCCTGGAAGGTCAAGCCCTCGATCCCGCAGATTTGTCGGCTTTCTGTCAGATGGTCCTGAAGGTAAGGTAGGCTGACCCCTTTGTGCATGGCAACTAAGGGACCTGTGAGCAATCTAGAACCGAGTTAGAAAACAAGAGGGAATTATGGACAATAAGATAATAAACAATGAAGAGGGGTGAAGTTAAGGGTGGCGGTCAAGAGGAGATCCTTCTTGTGGGGCATCTAGGAGGGGCTTGTAGTAGGGTGCCCGAGCTTGGGAGGTGGGTTGCTAGTTTGTGTGGGAAGAAAATACCTAGGGCCTTACACGTCTCGATGATAGGTAGCAAAGGCTCACTCTCTCACAGAGCTCCACATCACAAGACAAGGGCTAAAAAATTTCAGAATTTCATTCATTCATCATCAAGTCTTTACAAGAGGGTTAGGGCCATATTTATAAGTGATGCGGGATTCCAGAAGCTCTGATACCAAAAATTGATGCGGGACAGACCCGATCAATATTTAGTCTAGGAGATCGGACCATTGGTCGTTAAGAAATGATCCTAGGCTAGGTTAAACCCAATTTATTTTTTCTCCAAATTTTTTTATTCAAATAAACCCCTTTTTTCATATTTTTTCATATTTTTTACTTTATTTTTTTCTATACAAATAGTTCAATTAAAATGAAAATTACTAACCTAACCAAACCCTTGCTCTGATGCCAAAAATTGATGCGGGACAAACCCCGATCAATATTTAGTCTAGGAGATCGGACCATTGGTAAGAAACGACCATATGCTAGGTTAAACCCAATTAATTTTTTCCCCAAAATTCTTTTTATTCAAATAAACCCCTTTTTTTTTCATATTTCAAATTGATGTGGGACAGACCCCGATCAATATTTAGTCTAGGAGATCGGACTGTTGGTCATTAAGAAACGACCCTAGGCTAGGTTAAACCCAATTTTTTTTTTTTTTATTCAAATTTTTTTCATATTTTTTTTTTTTTTCTTTTTTTCACTCTTTTTTTTCCACTGGTTTTTTTTCCTCTTGTTTTTTGTATTTTCATTTTTCACCTTTTTTTTATTGGATTCCTGTGCTTGAAGTCGGCAAATGTATGCCGACTATGCATTCACAACCATGCTTGAATAAGGAGCTCTCCTCTCTAGATCAGAACAAGGAAGGTCTTCGGAGGGGCAGATCTAGCGGCCTCTCCACCGATGACAGTGATGGACTGAAGGTGGTGGCACGGTGGGTAGAAGGGCGGCACGGCTTGTTCCGATTACTGGCACGACTTGGAGGATGGAACGGCATGGATGTCTGGATGGTGTGGTCGATGGGTGGAGGTGGGATCCAGTCAACTGATGCAGGTTCGGTCAGCCATCAGAGAGGAGTGAGATAGAGGAGAGAACAACTGAGTAAAGAGCCATCCCGGTGGTGGGAAGGCGGAGCTGACTTATCGACGACTTCGGGTGAAGAGGACATGATGGTAGATGAAGGGATGGTGGTGGATGAAAGAGTGGCGGCGCTCGAGGTTGGAGTGGACGAAGGGGATCAAGGCTCCAAAATCTCGACCTCGGAGAGGCGACCAAGGAAGTAGAGGGTGGTGCAGTGGATATGCTCATTGGGATGTTGGAGGTTGATGCGGAGGTCCTGGGAGATGAGGATCATCTCCGAGATGATGCCACCACGGGCGTCGTGTAAAGATCTGTGCACAGGGGGTTTCGACGGTTGGTCACTCGGGCGAATCCGGAAAATGGTAGTCGGGCAGATTTGGGAAGATGGATCGGTGGTTGATTCAGGAAAGAGGAAACAGAGAGGGAAAAGAACAGTGATAAAAAAAAATGTTGGGAACCTTTCTCCTACCCGAAGAAATAAAGGTTGGGTCCCTTCTCCTACCTAGAGAAATGAAGGTTGGGGCTCCCTTCTCCTACCCAGAGAAGCAAAGATCTCCTAACTGGAGAAACAAAGCAAATATCTGTTTCAATAAATCATCGTCCATATTTTTATTCGAATGACAAAACTATTAAATAGGCTAATCTAAGATATTCGATATCCTGATCTCAAATACCTCAACCTCAATCCTAACACATTTAAACTATTAAAAATAAACTAATCCAACTAAATCCTAAAACAACTTTCAAACAATCGAGACAAATCCTAATATCCCAATCCCTCATACACCCATAAAAAAATTTATGCTTATCTTCATTTGGATGTACTCCGAGATTCATGCTACTCTGGGATCCATGCTGCTTCGGGATATGTGCTGCATCAACTGAGTCTTCAAGGTTTGGACCGGGCTAGCTTCAGGTTCTGGGCTAGGCTTCAGGTATGGGCTGGGCTTCAGGTTATCGGTTGGGCTGGGCTTCAGGTTTTGGGCTGGCTTCTAGGCTAGGCTGGTCGATGTCCCCATCATTCTCCTAAGGTGGGGAGAACTTGACTCCATCGAGTCAAGCTTCTGTAATCTTCTGACTCCAGGATGCACGTGATCTGTAGACTGAAATTTTTTATATATTTTTTTTCCTCTTTTTTTCACTCTTTTTTTCCTCTAGTTTTTTTTCCTCTAGTTTTTTTTCCTCTTTTTTTCTATATTTTCATTTTTCACCTTTTTTTTATTGGATTCCTGTGCTTGAAGTCGGCAAATGTATGCCAACTATGCATTCATGACTGTGCTCGAACGGGAGCTCTCCTCTCTAGACCAGAATAAGGAAGGTCTTCGAAGGGGCAGATTCGATAGCCTCTCCATCGATGATGGCGATGGACTGAAGGCGGCGGCATGGTGGGTAGAAGGGTGGCATGGCTTGTTCTGATTGCTGGCATGGCTTGGAGGATGGAACGGCACAGACGTCTGGATGGCGTGGTCGACGGGTGGAGGTGGGATCTGGTTAATTGATGCAGGTTCAATCGACCGTCGGAGAGGAGTGAGATGGAGGAGGAAACGACTGAGTAGAGAAGCATCCCGGTGGTGGGAAGGTGGAGGTGACTCGTCGATAACTTCGGGCGAGGAGGATGTGATGGCAGATGAAGGGGATGGCAGCGGATGAAAGAATGGCGGTGCTCGAGGTTGGAGTGGATGGAGGAGATCAAGGCTCCAAAATCTCGGCCTCGGAGAGGCGACCGAGGAAGCGGAGGGTGGCACCGTGGATATGTTCATTGGGATGCTCCAGGTTGATGCAGAGGTCCTGGTAGATGAAGATCATCTCCAGGATGACGCGACCGCGGGCGTCGTGTAAAGATCTATGCACAGGGGGTTCCGACGGTTGGTCACTCGGGCGAATCCGAAAAATGGCAATCAGGCAGATTCGGGAAGATAGATTGGTAGTTGATTTAGGAAAGAGGAAACAGAGAGGAAAAAGAACAGCAATAAAAAAAATGTTGGGAACCGTTCTCCTACCCGGAGAAATAAAGGTTGGGTCCCTTCTCCTACCCGGAGAATTAAAGATCTCCTAACCGGAGAAACAAAGCAAAGATCTGTTTCAATAAATCATCATCCATATTTTTATTCGAATGACAAAACTATTAAATACACTAATTTGAGATATTCGATATCCTGATCTCAGATACCTCAATCTCAATCCTAACACATTTAAACTATTAAAAATAAACTAATCTAACAATATCCTAAAATAACTTTCAAACAATCAAGATAAATCCTAATATCCCAATCCCTCGCACACCCATAAAAAAAATTATGCTTATCTTCATTTGGATGTGCTCCAGGATTCGTGCTACTCTGGGATCCATGCTGCTCCGAGATATGTGCTGCATCGACTAAGGCTTCATGGTTTGGACTGGACTGGCTTCAGGTTCTGGGCTAGGCTTCAAGTCTGGGCTCGGCTTCAGGTTATCGGTTGGGCTGGGCTTGAGGTTCTGGGCTGGCATCTGGGCTTGGCTGTCAATGTCTCCATAAATAAGCTCCCAAGTCCTCATTTGAATTCAAATTGAAAGAGGTTACAAGCTTGATTTGTGGAGTGGAATGAGGGTGGTTGCTTGCATGAATCCAGGAAGGTTTGTGGGCACCCAACTTAGAGTTTGAATTTGAAATTTCTTCATGGAGCTTGGCTGCCCAAGGTGCTTGACTTGGTCTTGGTGATGTGTCACCTCTTATGACATGTGGCATTAGTGATGTGGCATTCCCTATGGCTTGGAAGATGAGTTGGCAATCCAACTTGGTGTGGCGGAGAAGTGGCTTAATTCTTCTTCAATTAGGCTTGACTTGTTTGCTCATTTGTGGACCCATCTTCAAATTAGCTTGAATATGTGAACCCATCTTCAAATTGACTTGAATTTGTGAATCTACTTGGCTAATTACAGGATCAATTGATCCTAATTTGACCAAATTAACTCAATTTGGCCAAATTACAAGACTAAATTAAACTTGAAACTAATTAGATACTAATTGCATGACTCGAATGCAAATTACTTAGGCTTAAATGTCTTAAGCCTTATTACAAGACTCAATAAATACTTACAACCCTAATCAAAAATCCACAAAGGGTTGAGGAGCCTTTGTCTAATATTGGTGCCTGCACCATTGGGTCTTAGTAAACATAGCAAAGATTGGATTTCAAAATTTTTAATCTTGAAACCCTAGTCTACCAAAACCCTAGTCCCAGGTCTTCCTTGATTATATTAATTAATAAAATATTTTTTTTTAAAAAAAGAAGAATATTTGTAATGCTAATATTTTTTTCTTTTCACTAGGCATATAAGTATATGCCCTCCAAAGATGATCCACATAGGAACCGAACCAAGGAAGAACTCCTTTAGCTTGCTTGAGTCCTTCCAGTAGTCTTTCTTCCTTTTACATCTTTTTCTCTCATCTAAGACCTTTTCTAAAAACTCTTTTACTATCCTATTATCTTTTCAAATTCTCTTCCTAACCTTTGCCTTAAAATGGCATACTTGTCTTAAAATAATAGACTTGTCCTAACAAGAGAAGGAAGAGAATTATCAAGACAACTTTCGGATGCCTTGGATCAATCACCTAAGCCTTTAAATAGGAAGAGAGTAGGCACCTAATACACCTTTTCATCAACCCCTTATCTGATATTTAACATATCAGATATGACCCTTTAATCAAAAAGAGTCCCTTGGCAGAATGGTGTAAAGTAAAACACTGTTTCACTAATGGTTGGCACCAAGAGTTGCTTATAGCAACTCTTTGGGAAAATCTGACAATTAACTCTTAATTATCTAGAAAAAATTGATTAACAGGCAGAAAGACTCTTCCTTATCCTATGCGCCATATATGAATCAAGCATCGCGTCCCTTCATTATTCATGCCTTCCTTACATTAATTGACTAGCTAATTCTAGTAATTTTGGGCATCTGATGGATAGGATAGGGTCTAAGCTTTATCACATAAAAAGTGATTAACTTGCAGAAGGACTCTTGGTCCTTCTGTGGTCCTTTATTTATGCGCATGCCAATATAGTGCCAAGAGTCCCATGCCCTTGGGACTTTTGGTTTAAATAATGGATAAGGGCTGATAAATTAGGATAAATCCTAATTTGGCTACCCCACTTAAGACTCAACCTAATTTAAGTCCAACTTAAACTAGTTAGCCCAAATAGCAAGCATTTAAATTCAATCTAATTAGGTTAGGAGTCAGGCTAGCCAACATATGCTAGTATGTTAATTAGCTAGACATTTAGGATCCTATGATCCTAATAAAAATATAAATGACTTCCTTGATCAATTCCTTAATGTGTGTAATCTTTTGGGCTCCTCATCTAGCCAGCAGTAGATATAGGGTCATGTCAATTTGGTTTGATTAGAAACCAACTAATTGAATTAGGTCAAATCGAGCTAACCCTAGCTACCAATTTGGACCATTTTTTAAATTGACTCATGAATTCAATTAATTTAATTCATGATAACCTATAAGACATGATTGACATCTAGCAACGTGTCATGCCTACCTAGAAGATATGGAATTTGGTTAAAATTACTAAAATACCCTTCAATGGCAAGTTACATGTAATTCAATCCTTCGATCTTCCCTTATCCCAAATAAGTGATGGGTATGGAAAATCATCAAACCCTCATACTTTATTCATTCGAATCATAAATCATTAATGAAGACTTGATTGATGAAAAATTAGAAATCCTTTTCTAATTTCATCCTACTTTGATCAAAAACTTCTTGAGTCATCATTCGATGAGATTACATGGGATAAATACTCCCCTTACTAGGAGTGATCAATTCCTTGTTGACTTACTCATAACCTTCATACACAATTCACTATAGACATGAACATCCCGTACATGACTACTCTGTCATGAGTGAGTATGAACCAAAATATGGATTCAAGTGTATAAGATACCATTGTCATCCCAGGTGTAAGGATTACTTACATAACTTTTACTAAGAGAATCATTTTTTGACAAGTAAGACTTCCATAAGATATTCTCATGATGGATCAATTCAATAAACTCATATCTTGATGAGCACCCACATGCTTATATTAGTGTCTCTACACAAGTGGTCATGAGACCAAGCACTCTCTTCATCAAGCATACATAGGATGTGCCAGTCTCTCTAGAAACATCGATCCCTAACTCAATGATCCTATGATTGAAAATATTTTAAATTAGGATTTATTAGATCTTAGATCTCACTATTACAATCTCCATCGTAACCCTAAAATCATTGCCCTAGTTTATGGAGATCATCATAATCTCAAATAATAAAGTATAAGACATAGAATATGATGAAACATAATGCCTTTTTATTAATATCATACATGAGTTTGGAGATTTTTATAGATAAGCCCATATTTCATAAGAAATATAATTAGCTTTTAGAGCACTATTCTTTCAATCTCCTACTTGCACTAAAGCCAATTGCCTTTATTTTTTATTCTCAAACAATCTAAATGGTGATCAAATTGCTATTGAGAAAGGGCCTTAGTGAATGGGTCTACTATGTTATTCTTTGTATCTACTCATTCTAAAATCACGTCACGTCTTGTCTTTCAATGATTTCATGGATGAGATGGAAGTGTCTTAGGATGTGCTTGGATTTTTGATGAGACCTTAGTTCCTTAGCTTGTGCAATAGCTCCAGTGTTATCACAATAAAGTGGCACTGGTTGTTGTATTACAAAAACTACATCCAAATATGAGAAACTTTTTCATCTAGATGCTTCCTTAGAGGCTTCACTAGCAGCTATATATTCTGCCTCAGTAATTGAGTTAGCCATAGTTTGTTACTTGGAACTTTTCTAACTCACTGCACTTCCATATAGAGTAAAGACATACCCTGATTGGATTTACTAGCATCTAGATCTGATTGAAAGCTAGAATCAATATAGCCTTCTAGTTTTAAATATGATCCTCCATATATTAGAAAAATATCTTTAGTCCTTCTAAGGTACTTAAGAATGTTTTCCACAGCTTTCTAATGATCTTCCCCTGGTCAACCTAGAATCTGCTTGCTATGCCAAAGGCATAAGCAACATCAGGCCTGGTACATAATATGGTATACATGATTGATCCTATAGCCAAAACATAAAAAATCTTACTCATCCTTTGTCTCTCTTAAGGTATCTTAGGAGACATCTTCTTAGAAAGATGTTTGCCTTGACTTATGGAAAAGTAATAACTTTTACTTTCCTCCATATTGAATCTTTTCATACTAAGTCAATGTACCTGGATTGAGATATAAACCGATCGTCCTCTTTGATCTATCTTTATAGATCTTTAAACCTAGTATATAGGATGCTTTTCCTAAATCCTTCATGGAAAACTATTTAGATAGCCAAGCTTTGGTCGATTGCAATATTGGAATATCATTTTCAATGATAAGTTGTCATCAACATACAATATTAAGAGGATAATGGCACTCTCATTTGTCTTCTTATATACATATGGTTCATCCACATTTTTGATGAAACCAAATTTCTTAATTATTTCATCAAATCTAATGTTCTTACTCCGCGATGCATGTTTTAACCTATAAATGGATTTCTTAAGCTTGCATACTTGGTTTGGTCTCTCACTTGAGACAAACCCTTCTGGCTATGACATAAAGACTTCTTCCTCAAGATACCTATTGAGGAAGGCAGTCTTTATATCCATTTGCTTTATTTCATAATCATAGTATGAAGCTATAGCAAACAAAATTCTAATAGACTTGGGCATAGTTACTGATAAAAATATTTCATTATAGTCAATTCCATATCTTTGTTTGAAACCTTTTGCCACTAGCCTAGCCTTGTAGGTTTCTACTTGGCCATCTGCTCCAATCTTCCTTTTGAAGATCCATTTACACCCTATTTGATTTACTCCCTCAGGTGGATCAATTAAGGACCAAACCTGGTTGGTCTTCATGGAGTCCACTTCAAATTTCATAGCATTAAGCCATTTGTTAGAGTCTTTACTCTAAATAGCTTCTATATAGGTCAAAGGATTATCATCTTGAATGATGCTGGCTTTATTATCATTACTAATTACAAAGCCATATCTAAGAGGTGCATTCCATGCTCTCTCTAACCTACGGAGAGGTGTGTTCTATGGTGGTACCTTATTAATAGGTACTTATAGCTGAGAAATTTGAGGTTGATTGTCTATAGGAGTAGGTTGATCTTGTTCTCTTCATTAAGATTAAGTATCCTCCCACTGCCTCCTTCTTAGATTAATTTATTTTCCATGAAAGTGGCATGCCTACTGATAAAAATCTTTTGTTCGGTAGGATGATAAAAAAGATATCAAATACCTTCTTAAAGATAACATATGAATCTATATTTATCAGCCCTAGTACTTAGCTTATGTCCAAATATATTCCTAACATAAACTGGGCAACCCCAAATCTTAAGATATTTTAGATTAGTCTATTGCCTTTTCATAATTCATATGGAGTACTAGCTACTGATTTTGATGATACTCTGTTTAGTATATAAGCAACAGTCTCTAGGGCATAACCCCAGAAGGATACTAGAAGATCAGTGAAGCTCATCATGAATGTTACCATGTCTAATTGATGGGGGACAAGATGGGTAGGATCGCTGGTGAGCCTAGAAGTCACCTAAATTAGGGTACTATTTTTTTTTGGTAATTTTTCTCTAGGGGTGGCGAAGGAATAGTGGGGATGTAGGATAGGGATCTGGATCTCATAGACTTTGGGACTCACCCTAGCGAAGAGACCTCTCACCTCTAAGGCATTACACCCTCCTAATACTTGAAGGCGCTAGGATGGATCTCAAAGGCCATAAGAGGATGAGAAGATGGAATGGGAAGGGGGATAACTAGGCATGACCTCACATCATGTCCTGGGATTGGGCCTCACACCCTCTCCTCACGGAGTGAAATAAAAAAAACTACTCTTTTCTAAAACTCATTTTCATTCCCAAAACTTGACTAAACTCTGTTTTTCTACAAAGGATTGAGGATGGTATTTATAGACCTGTCCAACCCTCATTTGAATTTGAATACAAGATAAAAAGATAGGAATGTTTCAAATTCAAATACAAGATAGGATAAGATAAGCCTATCCATATCTAAATCCTAACCAACCAAATCCTAATTCAAATTTCTAATAAAAGATATTTCCTAAATTTATTCGGGATATGTTTCGAGATTTGCATGGCTCCAAGATTCATGCTTGCTCCGGGATTTGTGCTGGTGAGGTCCCCATCACTAACAAGGTATGATTTCTCCTTTCTACTATACCATTTAATTGTGGTGTATATGGAGGTGTCCATTCTAAGAGGATGCCTTTGTCCTTAAGATGATCAAGAAACTCACTAGATAAGTATTCTCCTCTTTAATATGATTGAAGGATTTTAATACTCTTTCCAATTTGTTTCTCAACCATACTTTGATACTCTTTAAATTTATCAAAGGCTTCAAATTTATGTTTTATAAGATACACATCCAAATCTAGATAAATCATCAGTAAAGGTGGTGAAATAAGAGTATCCTTCTCTAGCTTGAGTTGACATGGGTTCACATACATCTGTATGTATTAACCCTAATAACTCAGTTGCCCTATCTCTCGACCAGTAAATAGAGATTTGGTTATTTTACCCATGAGACAAGATCCACAAGTTCCTAATGATTGATAATCATAAGGATCAAAGAATTTATCTTTATATAACTTGTTTATCCTAGACTCACTAGTATGACCTAATCGATAATGCTAGAGAAAAGTGACATTAACATCTCTCTTTCATTTCTTGTTTTTAACAAGTAAAACTTTATCATGGAGTGAAAGAACTAAAAGACTGTTAACAAATGAACCAGTTTCAAAAAATTCATTAGAATGAGAAATAGAGCACCCATTGCGTTTTATATTAATTCAAAACCTTGTTGTAACTACAAGGGTACAGAAATTATATTTCTAATAACATTTGGAACATTGTAACAATTTTTCAATTCTAAGATTTTTCCAGAAGGCAATAACAACAGATTGGTGCCCATAGCTTCTGCTTGAATGGCTTCACCACTCGCACCATTAAGCTCAAAGTCACCCTTCTTCAAACTTCTAATTTTGTGAAGTTCCTGTAAAGACTTGTATATATGAGACCCACATGCAGTATTCAATACCCATTAATCAAAGGCTGAAGTACTCAATGATAAGTTAGTTTGATGCTCCACCAGCATCATGCTTCAAACTAGTAAGATATGACTTGTAATTTTTCTTCCAATGTCCCTGCATGCTGCAGTAAAAATAGGTTCCATCAACAGAAGACTTCTTTTCCTTCTTCTTCTTCTTGATGCTTTTCTTAGGGTTCCACTTTCTCTTTGAACCCTTTTTCATTACTATTTTTTTCTTTCTATCAATTAGAAGAAGATAAGTCTTGTCACCTATAAAATGGCTCTTAGCTATCTTAAGCATGTTAAGCAACTATAGTAATGAAATGTTTAGCTTGTTTATGTGATAATTCATAACAAACTAAGAGAAGAATTTAGGGAGTGATTGCAAGATCAGGTCCTGATTAAGCTCTCCATCCATAACAAACCTAATTAACCTAATCATGTGATTAAGTTAATCATTCTTAGTAATGGACTTGAACAGATGAGCCCTCACTCATTCGTGCATGGAACAATTGCTTTGATATTTCATATTAGGCAGCCCTGCTTTGCTCTCCATAATACTCTTTAAGATTGAGCAGTATGGATTGAGGTTCCATATCTTCATGTTGCCACTATAATTCATTGCTCATAGAGGCCAACATAATGCACTTGATAGTTAAACTATCATTCTGTCAAATTTTATATGTGGCCCTTTCCTCTTTTGAAGCATCATCTCTAATCAGATCTGGATCAGGAGAATCGAGGATGTAGGATACCTTCTCCTGAGTTAAGATAATTCTCAGGTTCCTTAACCAATCTACATAATTAGGACTGGTCAACTTATTAGCATCTAAAATATCCCATAGTGATAAAGTATAAGCCATAATTAATCTACATAAATAAAGAACAATGTATAAGCAGACCACTCAAGATGATATACATAATTAGATAAGGACTTATCAATCTAATTATGTCTCTTACTATTTTTCTATGAATACCATAGCCCTCACCTATGATAAGCGAGAAACCCTAACCATATTTTTTTAGTGGGGTTGAGACCCCAAGTTATCACAAATGCCTTATGTTTACACAACAAATAGTTATGAGTTCAGGGATACAAATTTTTTCTTGCCAATTGTAACCCATGCAACTCTCAACATAACAACTACCTCTAAGATACTTACAGTCTTGTGTTTACACAATAAACTATAATGTCTTCGTTTAGTCAGACCCTTCATTTTTATATAGTCATGATTGAATAATGTTATCCTTGTGTTACACAACAAGGCAATATCATCAATCATGCAATAAAGCATTAGATGCACCAAGACAAATTTTACATCAAACCCTATAGTAAATCTTGTGTTACACAACAAACCTACTATAGTTTTGACATATATTTGGCTTAGCATGAAGGAAAGCAATTAGTAGTGTTTTAATCAAGTAGCATTTCTAAATCAAGGTCTAAATCAATTGAATTGGGCAGGTAAGTGGGAGAGAGGTAGGAGACCCCCCGCACTTGCCATAGACACCAAAAATTTTTGGCCAGGTAAGCAATGGATCTAATTAAAAACCATGTCCTCTTTACCTTCCCAGAACCACTTTCCTAGACACCAATTGATCAATCAAACCCTAAATGGATTTGCACTATGATTTTATAATACTATAGCTAAATATAATTTTTAAAGAGGGCTTTTATGGTCTTGCACACATCCTATTACTACAAACTTTCTAACAGGCATACAACAACATCATATGTGCTAAGCATGTCATCATTCTATGATAAGCTTACAACATAGTAGAATCTATCGCTATGTTAGGATAACCTTATTTTAGAATGATGATTAAATAGTCTAAACATATCTCTATGTTGATTAGGGTTTATGTGAAACCCTAATCAGTGGCATATATCAACAATCATATACTACAACTATCATGTAGATATAACTAGATAGCATATATTCATTCAGACATTTAATTGACTATTAATTGAATGAATCAAGGTGGCTCTGATACCACTATTAGGTCTCAGTAAGCGCAGTGAAAGACTGGATTTCAAAATTTTAAACCTTGAAATCCTAATCTACCAAAACCCTAGTCCCAGGTCTCCCTTAATTATATTAATTAATAAAATAAAATATTATGAAAATAGAAGAATACCTGTAATGCTAATATCCTTTTCTTTTCATTAGGTACACAAGTCAAAGGTGATCCATACAGGAACCAAACCAAGGAAGCACTCCTTTATCTTGCTTGACTCCTTCCGATAGCCTTTCTTCCTTTTGCAGGCTTTTCTCCTCTTTAAGACCTTTTTCTTTATAAAGAGTAGCTTAGTACCTCTCTGAATACTCTCTTACTATCATATTATCCTTTCAAATTCTCTTCCTAATCGCTTATCTTAAAATGGTGAACTTGTCTTAAAATAATAGACTTATCCTAATAAGAGAAGGAAAAGAATTATTAAGACAACTTTCGGATGCCTTGGCTTTAATCTCTAAAGCCTTTAAATAGGAAGAGAGTAGGCACTTGATATACCTTTTCATCAGCTCCTTATCTGATATTTAACATATCAAATAAGATCCTTTAATCAGAAAGAGTCTCTTGGTAGAAAAGTGAAAAGTGAAATAATGTTTCACTAATGGTTAGCACCAAGAGTTGCTTATCGCAACTCTAAAAAACAATATGATAATTAACTATTAGTTTTAGATTTAAGACATGGTCCTACATCCCAATAGGCATATCAAATAAAGAGATTTATCTAGAAAAAAGTGATTAACAGGCAGAATGACTCTTCTTTATCCTATGCACCATATATGAATCAAGCATCGCATCCCTTCATTGTTCATGCCTTTCTTACATTAATTGACCAGCCAATTCCAGTCAATTTGGGCATCCAATGGATAGGATAGGGGTTAAGCTTTATCACATAAAAAGTGATTAACTTGTAGAAGGACTCTTGGTCCTTCTGCAACCCTTTATTTATGTGCACACCAATATGGCACCAAGAGTCCTATGCCCTTAAGACTCTGGTTTAAATAATGGATAAGGGCTGATAAATTAGGATAAATCTTAATTTGGCTACCCCACTTAAGGCTCAACCCAATTTAAGTCCAATTCAAATTGGTTAGCCCAAATAGCAAGCATTTAAACCTGATTTAATTAGGTTAGGAGTCAGGCTAACTAACATGTGCTAGTATGTTAATTAGCTAGCCAATTAGGATCCTGTGACCCTAATAAAAATACAAATGACTTCCTTGATTAATTTTTTAATATATGTGACCCTTTGGGATCCTCATCTTGCCAGTAGTAGGTTCATCTCGATTTGGTTCAATTAAAAACTAATTAATCAAATTAGGTCAAATCGAGCTAACCCTAGCTGCTAATTTTAACCATTTCTCCAATTGACTCATGAATTCAATTAATTTTATTCATGATAATCTACAAGACATGATTGATGTCTAGAAATGTGTCATGCTTACCCAGAAGATGAAAAATTTGGTTGAAATTATCAAAATATCCTTCAGTGATAAGTTATCATATAATTCAATCCTTTGATCTTCCTTTATCTCGAAGAAGTGATGGGTATGAAAAATTATAAAACCCTCATACTTTATTCATTCAAATCTTAAATCACTAATGAAGACTCGATCAATAAAAAATTAGAAATCCTTTTCTAATTTCATCTTGCTTTGATCAAAGACTTCTTGAGTCATCATTTAATGGGATTACATGGGGTAAATACTCTCCTTACTAGGAGTGATCGATTTCTTATTGACCTACTCATAACCTTCATACATATTCACCATATCCCTGAACATCCCACACATGATTACTATGTCATGAGTATGAACGAAAATATGGATTCGTGTGTATAAGATACCATGGTCATCTCAAGTCTAAAGATTACTTACACAACTTTCACTAAGAGAATCATCTTTTGATAAATAAGTAAGACTTCCATAAGATGTCCTCATGATGGATCAATTCAGTGAACCATACCCTGATGAGCACCCACATCCTTGTATTAGTGTCCCTACATATATGGTTGTGAGACCAACTACTCTTTCCATCAAGCATATATAGGATGTGCCAGTCTCTCCAGAAACTTTGATCCCCGACTCGATGATCCTATGATAGAAAATATTTCAAATTAGGATTTATTAGATCTTAGATTTCACTATGATGATCTCCATCGTAACCCTAAAATCATTGGCCTAATTTATGGGATTCATCATAATCTCAACAATAAAGTATAAGACACAGCATATGATAAAACATAATGCCTTTTTATTAATATCATACATGAGTTAGAAGATTTTTATAGATAAGCCTGTTGGGGAACCTAAGGAAAGGGCACCGTGCTCGGCATGTGATGTGGGACGACTCTAAGATTAAACATGTAGAAAAAATGATAAACTAATTTTTTTATGATTTTTATAATTTAGGTTTGTAGGCTAAATTCCAATGTTAAGCAAAGAACTAGCAGATAAAGTAGCATTGCAAAGAATCACCATGATCGCAAAATAACTCATGCAAGATAATGAAAGTCAGGACCTGGGAATTGAGAAACTCCCAGTTCAGGATAACTTATCATCAGCAAATCAGATATCAAGAGAAGAGAAGGATATTACCAATCAGGGATTCGAAGAACTCCTAATGAAGAGTCACACAGCACTCTGATTGGAGCCTGGATGATGAAGCTCAGTTCCCTTGAATTTGATGATGGATTTGGGCAGTCCTAGAGGCAAAGAAAGCCTCCTCTGGGAAGGTGAAACACCTCGAGGATCCTGCAAGCATCAGAGATCAATCAAAATAGCAAATAAACAAAGTAAAAAAACTAGGGTTTGATTGAAATCAGGGTAGAAGTTTGAAGCTGGTGGCTAGAAGTAAGATGATGCTCTTTGGCTTGGATGGCAGCTAGGGCACTCCTTCTAGGACATGTGAAGGCTTGGATGGAAGCAAGCTAGAGTGTGGAAAAGATGCTAGGGCAGCAAAGGATTCGGCCAAGCATAATAGTAACCTAGGAAACACAAAAACTCCAACACCAATACAAGCACACAAGCTTCTAAACAAATTTTAGCAAAGTTCAATATCATTAATAAAAGTTTCTTCCAAGAGGGGGAGGGGTGGGGTATTTTAGATGTTCTTCAAGTCCTCTCCTAGTTAGGATAGGATTACAAAGTTGAGAGGGAGAGGGATTACAAGTTTGCTTAAGACTAGGAGAATACACTTTGAATGAAAATAAAACTAGTTCTCCTTATTCTACTTGGATTTTTCTCCTCATTTGACTTGGTCCAAGGGCTCTCTTTGGGCTTGGGTGCCAATATGGAGTTGGGCTTGGCTTTAGGGCAGCAAGGGGTGTCCTCTTTTAGATTGGTGCATGGGCTTTGGGCCCTGGAAGCTAGGGTGCCCTGGTATCAGCATATTCCTTGGAATCTTGGTTCTAGGACTCATGGGCTTGACTCCTAGGCTTGGAATCTCTTGGCCTGGGGTGCTGGCATATTCCTGGAATCATGGAGCACCTAGCATCTAGCATATTCCAGAGCATCTAGAGGGAATCTAGCATCTGGAATGGCATCTAGAGGGAATCAGGGTATCTGGAGATCATCTGGAGGGTATCTAGGGCTCTAGGGTGTCAAACAAGATCCCATAAGCTGATGTAAATGCCTCTGGCTCCCGGGTGAGGCCTGGTGGAATTCCAAAATAGGGTATCCTATCCTTTTGTATAAAAACTGGACTCTCACTAGACTCATACTTAAATACAAGACTCAATGGACTGGACTAGGTTAAGATAAATCAACTAGTCTTAACTATTACAGGACTCAATCTTACTTGCTTACAAAATTGTGACACATGACTAAGATTCTAAAAAAAAATCCTAATTAGTAAACCATATGAGATCCAGGGATCTATGTATGATCTTGGAATCCCCACCAATTCTCTCAGGGCGGGAGGAACTCGACCCCATTGAGTAAGGGTCAATTTGGCTGCTTAAGGAGGGTCTGGGTTGAGGCACTGCAGATTCGCACCATCATTCCACAAATCCTCAGATTTTGGCTGACCTTGGCATCGGACCAAATACCTCTGATAGTCTCTATTCTGGGTACTCGTAGCTTGATCGTCTAGAGTTCTCTCAATCAGATGATATCTCACCAAAAGGCCAAATTGTATGTAGTCGCTCTGGGGTGGGTTCACTCACAAAGAAAGGGAGTGGCTCAAGGAGCTCACGGGATATCACTGCAGGCTCCCTATACTCTATAAGATCTGAGATGATGAAGGTGGAGCTAATGCCTAAATCAGATGATATCTCAGGCACATAGGCATTATTCCACTACTGTTCATTAATTTGGATGGGCCAGCTTCGCGAGCAGAAAATTCCTTTATCATCACATATTCCTCTACATAAAATTCTTTATCTTTTCTTTGAAAATTAGCCATGTTGTTATTTAGTTCATTACTTATGTTTAGCTTTTGACTAATTTCTAGATAAAAATGCTGTGCAGAGGGTAGTGCAAGTGTAGGCATGTGATTCAGGGCTGTGAATTAATTGGACTCAAGACTAATACCTAATAGACTCGACTAGACTTTCCTATCAAAGGAAATTTATTGGACTCTACGGGACAAAACCTAATAGACTATAGACTCATTATGTTTGATCCTATCATGGCATGCACATGAAAATTTACTCTGTACTTCTAGCAAATGCCACAAAGTATACCAAAAGTAATATGCAAACCTAACATGTACAATGAATGAATGCAATATGCAAACCTCTACATGATGCAAGTGAATGGTTAAAAAAAATATAAAAAAACTCAAGAAAAGACAAAAAATACGAGATGGATTCGGGGTTTGTTTGATAGGGTAGAAAATCAGAAAAGGGGTTGGAACTGTTCGGATAGACTAAGAGATAATAAGGTGTTTCAAGGATGAGTCCTATACTAATGAGGTGACCTTATGAGGTTGAGGTATATCTACTGGGTTGGCATGATAGAAAAATGGGTCACTAATTTCAGGGAAGAGATCAATGGGAGTCAAAAGAGTGAATTCATCCTAGGGTACTGATAAGAAATCAAGTCCTTAATAAATTCTTTTGGCTCAAGAAATTCAGGACTAGGCTCTATAATTGGATTCTCTTCCTCTAACTGGTCTTCTACTACCGGTTCAGCTTGGGTGTGGTCAGGTTCAACTAATGTTGGGTAGTCTTCTACTTGGTTATCTACTTGGTCAACTAATTCTTGGTTGGTTTCTACCTGAGTATGGTCAGAGTCAACTAATCCTAGGTCATCTATGGGGAACTCCTCTTCTTCCTCCTCGTACTCATCCACTAAGCTTGGGTCAGCCTCATATATCTCCTCTTTAATATCTTTTTGGTGAACCAATGAGGTGGTAAGAGGAGTTGGCTAAGGGATACCTGACTAATATTAGGCTCAAATATAGGGATATTGATCCTATAGGGTTCAGGTTGACTGAGGGATAGTGGGTTACTACTGGGTTCATATCTAGGGACTATGGATTCCTAGGGCTCATAAGGCAAGGGTTCATATCTAGGGACTATGGATTCTTAGGGTTCCTAACTGATCTCTTTCTTGGTCAAAACTATGGATTGCTTGATTACTTGATTGGATCAATTGGTCAAGCTTAGTTTTAATTTAGGTATCAGATTTGTTAAACTTACGGTCCATCCGGTCAAATCATTCAGTCAAGGTTTTCATGAAGGCCTCAAAATTGGAATCCATGGTTGAGTGAGTTTGGGGTTTAGACTTCTAATATTGGGTTCCTAATTTAGTGGTCATACAATCAAACAATCAGTCAAGGTGGAATGATGCAGCCAAGCATGCAAAGGTTAGCTTAATCTAGGATTTCCTAGACCTAGAGCCAAAACTAAATGGGTCAGCTCAACTTACACTTAACCCAGCAGCTAATCCTTCCTCTGGCCAGGTAGAGGGTGGGAGTGTGGGAGGCTCTCTTGCTTTCATAGGGACCCAATTAAAAATCATAACACCACATAGGTCATTTGACTCTGGACCCTCAGCCTTAGACACCAGATTTTAGTAATAGCCACATGATTAAATGCACTAGTTGGCCCATACAGCTCAGACCCGACCTGTTGATGTCACCTAGCCCTCTAGGGAAAATTAGGTCTAATTGATTTTAATTAGACTTAGGTTTGAATTATGATGGTTATTTTGGGCCCAAGACAGGTGATAAAATCCTGTCCTGATGTTAGATAGTGATTTCCCTTAAGATTAGGTTAATCAGATGATGGACATTCAATGAGTCCTAATACAAATTAAAACAATCAAAAAAATAAAATAGTTTTGTATATTTTATGATGTGCGAGTTAGGTTTGAGTTGATTAGGTTAGCAATCAAATTGAGCTTCGGATTGGGGTGTGTGGAAGTTGATTAGGTTAGGTTGAGTCAAGGTGCAGAAATAGCAAAATTCAGAAAATTAGGATTTCAGAAGATACAGAATTTGACATAGTTACCAATGCATAAAAAAATCAAAAAATTTTAAAATAGAGGATGGACAGTGAGGATGAACTCTACCAAATTTGATGAAAAAAAAATCAGTTGAGAATTCAAGTCCTAGGGTTTTTGGACTGATACAAAATTATCAGGATTTTAGTTAGGGTTTCTAATATACTAAATTTTAGGAAATTAGGTTCTCTGTAAAATTAATTAAAAATTATGAAAATTATAAGGACAAAACAAAGGAAATGACGTGCAAATTTCATAAAAAAATAAAATGTTTAAGATGTCGAGATTGATCCAAACCTAGACCTCTAATGTAGGTGACAGGATGCAAAAATTAGGGTTTATGATTCTAATACAAATAAAAACTATCCTAAACCCACTCTAATACCAAACTGATGCGGGACAACTCTATGATTGATAACCATGCAGAAAAAATAGTAAACTAATTTTTTTGTGATTTTTATAATTTAGGTTTGTAGGCAAAATTCTAAAGTTAAGCAAAGAACTAGCAGATAAAATAGCAATGCAAAGAATCACCATGATCACAAAATAACTCATGAAAGATAATGAAAGTCAGGACCTGGAAATTGAAAAACTCCTGGATATCAGGATCTCTTGATATCCGATAGCTTATCTTCAGCAAATCGAATATCAAGAGAAGTGATGGTTGTTACCAATCAGTGATTTGAAGAACTCCCAATGAAGAGATCACACAGCACTCTGATTGGAGCCTGGATGATAAAGCTCAGTTCAATTGAATTTGATGACAGATTTGGATGGTCCTGGAGGCAAGAAAAGCCTCCTCTAGGGAGGTAAAATACCTCGGGGATCCTGCAAGCATCAGAGGTCAATTAAAACAGCAAATAAACAAAGTAAAGACTAGGGTTTGATTGAAATCAGGGTGGAAGTTTGAAGCTGGCGGTTAGAAGTAGGATGATGCTCTTTGGCTTAGACGGCAGCTAGGGCACTTCTTCTTGGGTGTGTGAAGGCTTGGATTGTAGCAAGATAGGGCATGGAAAGGATGCTAGGGCAGCAAAGGATTCAGCCAAGCATAATAGTAACCAAGGAAACACAAAAACTCAAACACCAACACAAGCACAAAGGCTTCTAAACCAAAATTTTAGCAAAGTTTAATATCATGAATAAAAGTTTCTTACAAGAGGGAGAGGGGTGGGGTATTTATAGATGTTCTCCAAGTCCTCTCCTAGTTAGGATAGGATTACAAAGTTGAGAGGGAGAGGGATTACAAGTTTGCTTAAGACTAGGAGAATACACATTGAATGAAAATAAAACTAGTTCTCCTTATTCTACTTGGATTTCTCTCCTCATTTGACTTGGTCCAAGGGCTCTCTTTGGCCTTGGGCACCAATATGGAGTTGGACTTGGCTTTAGAGAAGCAAGGGGCATCCTTCTTTGGATTGGTGCATGGGCTTTGGGACCTGGAAGTTGGGGTGCCCTGGTATCAGCATATTCCTTGGAATCTTGGTTCTGGGGCTCATGGGCTTGACTCCTGGGCTTGGAATCTCTTGGCCTGGGGTGCTGGCATATTCCTAGAATCATGGGGCACCTGGCATCTGGCATATTCCAGAGCATTTGGAGATAATCTGGCATCCGGAATGGCATTTGGAAGGAATTAAGTTATCTGGAGAGCATCTGGAGGGTATCTAGGGCTCTAGGGTGTCAAACAAGATCCCATAAGCTGATGTAAATGTCTTTTTCTCCTAGGTGAGACATGGTGGAACTCTAAAATAGGGTATCCTCTCCTCTTGTACAAAAACTAGACTCTCACTAGACTCATACTTAAATACAGGACTCAATGGACTGGATTAGGTTGAGACAAATCAACTAGTCTCAACTTATTACAGCACTCAATCTTACTTTCTTATAAAATTGTGACACATGACTATGGTTCTAAAACAAAACCCTAATTAGTAAATCATATAAGATTCAGGGATCTGTGTCTGATCATGGTGTCCCCACCAACATGCCCCAAGACATGCAATTCAAAACCTTTTTAAATGACATGATGCAGCAGAAGAAGATAAACAATCTATCTACGTATGTTAATCTAATTAACACAGGTTCCCTATGCAGATCTTGATGCATCTAAAGTAATGTAAATATGAAATCATCCAGGCATTGTATGAAATAAAGAACCTTTCTAGGAATCATACAATCATGTAGCAGATTATAATGTGTAAAACATATAATCTAAAGCCATACCTTAATGACGATCACTTGAAACTACAATAATTTATGGCAAGAGCTCCGGGTGTACCTGGTAGGAACAAGATTGGGCTCTACGAACGATGCACGTGCACTACCTCTATGGGTGGTTCACATATAGCATGATATTTTTCCTTCCTTTGGGGTGCTAGCCTCTTCGAAAACTTTATTGGGTTGACTCCTTCAACTCCTTGAAGAAGAGCGAACTCCTTCAACTCCTTGAAGGGCTGTTGTTGTAGTAATGCTGGAACAAAAACACTTGAGAACCTTTTCCCAATGCTCTGTCCCAAAACCTTCAATAGAAGGTATTCACTCAAGGGTCCCTCCCAAAACTCACTATCCCCTTCAACAATCTCTCAGAAATCAAGATACAAATCTTGATCTCATGCACCATTCTCCAAAGGGACAAAGAATAGCAGCAAGGAGAGTTGGAAGAAAAACTGGGATGATTCATCTTTTTAGCAATCCAGCAAGGGAGAGATTATATGGGGGAATGAGACTTTTAGAATTCAGAGGGATTATAAGCCTCTTGGGATTCAGCAATTACAGATCATAAAACCCAAAAATGCATCCATTAAATCCCAACAACAATTGCAGAATTAAATGCAGCAGCTTTGGTTTTACAGTAGTCTGACAAACAAGTCGACTCGACCATTCGAGTTGACTTGACTTGAGTCGACTCGTTCAAAAAGATTCGGCTCGAACAGAAGTTTGACAACACCTTGTGAAACGAGTCCAAAATGATTCCCAATTGTTTGCATGCCAACAAAGCAAGAAGAAACCCTCGGTGTGTGACCCCATAGGTTCAAACACTAAACCGGCAGCATGGAAACATTTCCAGTACCAGCCAAAGTCGCTATCTAGCAATGAACCCCGACGTTCGGATAGGTTAAAGGTTGTAGAGCAACATGAACCTATCGAATATGGAATACCAGTGAACTTCTTCCTTTAATCTTTTAATGCTCTAGATGGCTTAGAGTTAAACTTCCCAACCCTAATCAGTCCATCTCAATATGTCTCAAACAAAGAATCCTTGTAACTCCTTACAAGGAATGCCTTGGCCAAGGTCTTTCTGAATTGAGGCATATTAAGCATTCAATCCAAACCATTTGGAGAGATCAATCCTATCATGATCCTACTACCAAGTACCTAGCAACCTTCCATCACCGGATTAGAAATCTGGGTAGTTTGGCACCTAAGCATAGTGAGTTGCTTGCAAGCTACCATAGTGATCTCAAGTCAGAGGAATAATTCACGTCCATATTCTAATGCAAGACTCCTCTTTGGTAGAAAGAGAATCTTGCATGAGAGTCACATTCAGTAAAGTGTCAAACACAACACCTGAAGTTATACCAGCATCTCCATGCTACTTGGTTAAGAGGACAACCAACAGATATGACATTAACGACCTACTCTCGATACACAATCATCCTAAAACAGCGTATCCTTTGGTCACGAACAGATTTATGAATTATATGACGCATCATCTCTGCATGGCAGACAAGGTAGCTCAAAGGACATCATCACACAAGAGTTCAATTAGGAAGATGACATGTGATGAACAACCAGAATAAACTTTTATTCAATTCAATAATTCTATACATATACTTGAGTTCCACAACCATCTACAGCTTAGACGATTGACTTTGGGACATACATTTACCAATAACTCCCACCTGGACTAAAGTCAATCAAAACAAAATTCGATTCCCATCTTCCATTTGTAGTCGTTGAACTCTTGTATTCCAATAGCTTTAGTGAAGGGGTCGGCCAAGTTCTCCTTACCATCGATCTTCAGAAGTTCGATGTCACCTCATTCAATGATCTCCCAGACAAGGTGATAACGATGCAAAATATGTTTGGTCCACTGATGTGACTTCAGTTCTATGGCTTGAGCTATGGCTCCATGCTATCATAATACACTGGAATAGGACCATCTAAGGAAGGTGCCACTCCCAGCTCGCCTATGAACTTTCGCAACCGCACAGCCTCCTTTGCTGCATTCGATGTTGCAATATACTCTGCCTCACAAATAAAATCAGCCACTGTATGTTGCTTGGAACATTTCCAACATATAGCTCCACCATAAAGGGTAAACACAAAACCAGACACACTCTTACTATCATCTCTATCTGACTGAAAACTAGAGTGAGTATACCATATAAGTTTTAAGTCAGAATCTCAGTAAATAAGCCATTGGTCCTTAGTATTTCTCAAATACTTAAGGATGTTCTTAATAATTTTCCAATAAGCTTCACCTGGGTCAGACTGGTATCTACTCACTACCCCTAGTGAGTATGCCATGTCAGGTCTAGTACATAACATAGAATACATAATAGAACCCACTGTCGAAGTATATGGAATCCTACTCATACGCTCTCTTTCCTCAAGAGTTGTCGCATAATCCTTCTTGGAAAGAGAAATTCCATGAACTATCGAAAGATAGCCTCTTTTAGAGTTTTTCATGCTGAACCGCTTCAACACAGTATCTATGTACATAGATTGGGACAGTCCCAAAAGCCTCTTAGATCTATCTCTATAAATCTTCATATCTAGTATGAATGAGGCTTCACTCAAGTCTTTCATAAAGAATTGAGATGAAAGCCAGACCTTTATTCCTTGTAATGTTGGAATGTCATTCCCGATTAGGAGAATGTCATCCACAAATAAAACAAGAAATACAACTACAGAACCGTTTGCCCACTTATATTACAAGGTTCCTCTCCATTCCTAACGAAGCCATATGTCTTGATACACTTATCAAACCACATGTTCTAACTCCGAGAAGCCTACTTCAATCCAAAAATGGACCTTTATAGCTTGCACACTTTAGACTCATCTATGGATGTGAACCATTCAGGTTGCATTATATACACCTCCTCCTCTAGCTCACCGTTTAGAAAAGTTGTTCGGATATCCATTTGCTAGATTTCATAATCTAAATGTGCTGCTAAAGCAAGCATAATCCAAATGGACTTGAGCATTGCCACAGGGGAAAACATCTTGTCATAGTCAATACCATAACGCTAACGATATCCCTTGGCAACCAGACGGGATTTATAGGTCTCCACCTGCCCATCTGCGCCCCGCTTTCGCTTAAAGATCCACTTGCACCTAATGGGTTTTATCCCTTCAGGTGGATCAACCAATGTCCACACATTGTAGATTTCCATGGATTCCATTTTGAATTTCATAGCTCTCAGCCATGACTCAGAATCATACCTTGACATAGCATCCATGTAGGCATTCAGATCCACATTATTCTTATCGAGTTCAACAGGATCACCATCCTGGACCAAGAAATCGTAGTATCTATCTGGTTGATGTGGTACTCTACCAGATCCCTTAATGGCTGCACTATGAGCTCTAGATCTGATTTAATTAAATTTGGTTTTATAGTGGCTTTAGAGTGAGAAGGTTTTTCTATCTGTTGAACTTTCTTAGGTTCAATCTCACAGCTTGAGTGCCTTCAACAAGGTACTCCCTTTCTAAAAAGATTGCCCGAAGACTGATGAACAACTTTTGTTCCTTAAGTAGATAGAAATAATACCCTTTGGATTCTTTAGGATACCCAACAAAAAGACACCTATCAGACTTAGGTCCTAGTTTATCCATCTACAAATGTCTGACATAAGCCAGACACCCCCAAACCTAAAGGTGAGAGAAAGTTGGCTTGCATCCAGTCCAAATCTCATATGGTGTTCTATCAATGGACTTACTTGGAACTCTATTCAGAAGGTAGGATGCTGACTCAAGAGCAAATCTCCAAAAGGATTTAGGCAGACTAGCTAAGCCCATCGTGGATCAAACCATGTCCAATCGAGTTCAATTCCTTTTTTCAGACATGCCATTTAACTGAGGTGTCCCTGGAGGAGTCTATTGAGAGAGAATCCCATTCTCCTCAAGATAAGTCAGAAACTCACTAGAAAGATATTCACCACCTCGATCAGATCGAAGGGTTTTAATAAACTTCTCAGTTTATTTTTCAACTTCATTATGATAACGTTTGAACATTTCAAATGATTCAAATTTATATCTCATGAGGTAGACATAACCATACCTCGAAAGATTGTTTGTAAATATAATGAAATAACTATATTCACCTCTTACACTAATATTCATAGGTCCACATACATAGTATGTACCAGACTTAGAATATCATTGGTTCTTTCACCCATTCTAGTAAAAGGTGACCTGGTCATTTTCCCAAGAAGACAATATTCACAAGTTAGTAAAGATTCATTCTCAGTGATATCTAGGAGACCTTCTCCCACCAACTTATTTATCATGTTCTTGTTTATATGACCTAGCCTACAGTGCCAGAGATAAACATCACTCACCTTATCTAACCTAGGGCATTTATTAGTAGTGTACGATATAGTAACAGGCTATGATAGTACATATATGCCATTCTTTAATTATCCATTCATCACATTAGAACCATTCAAAGTGATGTAACAAATATCTTTCTTTATTGATAATTCATAACCATTATTGGCCAACAGGCCTACAGAAATGATATTTACCAAAAAAGGACAAAAATGACATTCATTAAGAATGACAGTACAAGATTTGAAATACAAAGAAACAGTTCCCAACGCCAGAACTTGAGCTTGACTTCCATTCCCAACATTCAAAAACCTCTCACCGCTTCCGAATCTCCTACAAACTTGAAGTCCCTGCAAAGAATTGCAAATGTGATAAGGACTTCTGGTATTCAATACCCAGCTAGTAGTATCACAAATAAAAAAACTACAAGGATTTATCATATAAATACCTTGACCAGCAACACCTTGCTGCTTTCCATTCCTTGGCCTGTTCGGATCCAGAGTTGCAAGGTAAGCAGAATAATTCTGCTTCCAGTGACCCGGCTTCTTACAGAAGAAGCACTTTGCCTTACTCTTGTTAGCCTTTACCCTCTTAGTTTGACTAGGCTCAGCACTTAGCACCTTCTTATTCTTTTTCTTCTTCTTCCCTTTCCAGAAGGGATGACGTCCTGCTCCAGAACCTCCCACCAGATTCACTAACCCCTTATTAAGGTTGTGGTCTCTCTCATAAGTCTACAATAATCCTAACATCTCATGATAGTTTACTGCATGCCTATTCATTCTAAAATTATCAAGAAAGACCTGGAAGGAAGGAGGCAGGGAATTCTATATCTTATCATTGCTGAGCAGCTCATGCGAAGGACATCCGAGTTTTCCCAAATGCTCAAATAACTCAATCATGTACATTACATGATCAGTCATTGAGGCTCCATCATGCATACACGTGTTATAGATGGTGGAAGAGATCTGGTATCTCTCCGTATCATTTAGAGTACCAAAAGATTCCTTTAACTTTTGAAGAATCTTCTCTAGCCGGGCCTCCTCAAATTTGTGATTGAACTTATCGTTCATTATAGCCAACATAATACAATGCACTGTGGTGCGATCAGAGATCAACTTTTAGTAAGTATCCCTGATAATGCCACGAGCATTGGATGCTGGGATTTCAGGTGCCGGATCCGTTATCATATAAAAGATCCACTCGTGCTCCAGGACTATCTTGAGTTTTCAATACCAGCTATCAAAATTAGGTCTAGAAAGTTTATCATTATCTAATAATAACCAAAGCGACAAAGTCATCGACATTATCTAAAAAAGGAGAACAAGACCTAACAGTATATGAATTATTTGAAAAATCTTAAAGACATGGATTTTAGTCTAAAGGTTTCTCCGACTATTTTATTCATACTGGTAGCCTCTTCACTCTAATCTAAAGAATAACATTTATCCTTTAGTGGGTACTAGGATCCAATACACAACAAATGAGCTCGACTTTGGTCGACCAACTCAAATGTATCTAAAGGTAGGTACAATATGAATTGCTTCTCCAAGCAATTCTTAGTATTCATTTTTCCCCAGGGGTCCTCACAATTGGCCTTTGCGCCTCCTATTGAAGGTCCTAGTAAGGTCCAACCATTAACATGATCGGATTCAATGCTTCTAACTAACCCATGATCAAGCTCGACTTTGGCTAGCCTACCTGATCACGTGTTAAGATAGTCGTACTGAGCCATCATATGTTAAATGGCGATCCCACTCACTTGATGACCACCTATTCTTTAAAACTATCGATGATCACCCAACTTGTGGACTCATTGCCAATCCAACTTAATGGGAGGCTAAGACTTAGGCTATCACATAACTTAGCCTTTTTATGGACCTAATAATTTAGAGGATTTAAATTTTGTGGCATTTGAAATGAAGGCATGGACCTTGATTAAGAAAACTCCCACCAAACACTTAGAGGATTTCTAGATCAATTTGGTCCATGGGCACCTATAAACTAGTCAGACTGATTAACCTTAGTTGACATGGGTCAACTCAAATCCATAAATAGTCTAATCTGATCTGATTCACCATATTAGCCAAGTAAGTAAGATCAAGGGATGGGTTAAGCCAAGTAAGCCTCTTGCCTTAGACACCAATCATGAGTTGGCCAGGTAAGAGTTAGTCCCAAAGAACCTTAATCACAACTATCAAACTTACCTTAGACACTAAGTAATTTACCATACTCAATCAGACTGACCTAAAGATCCGGGCTCACTACGAAGCCATGAATCAAGTCCATTTAGATGTATGGACTGATCTAACTAACTATTAGAGAGATCTATAGAGGAGAGACCTAATTCAACTTTTGATTAGTCTTTTCTCTATATAATCCATTCATCTAAACCTAGGTCTAACCCATTTAAGGATCCAATTCTAGCTAACCCAATCAACCCATGGTTTATCAATCATGACTTAAGATTAGAATCATATCCTAAATCTTAAAAATATATAATTTAATTCCCAATTAAGTGTATCACACTAATTGAAACATTTTCAAAATCAAATGAAATAATTTCATAAAATTATGAAGATTAAAATTATTATTTCATAGTTTTCTAGTCGAGTCAGCTCTTCTGCTGGAGTCAGCTATTCCAGAACACACTATTTCATAGTTTGGTCAAGTCAGCTTATCTGGGTCGAGCCAGCTCTTCCAGAACACATTGTTTCATAGTTTTCTAGTCAAGTTAGCTCTTCTCGGTCGAGTCAGCTCTTCCAGAACACACTGTTTCATAGTTTTATGGTCGAGTCAGCTCTTCCAGGTTGAGCCAGCTCGAGCAGAAATAATAACTTCAAGTTCCAATCATTTCCACTTGAACTTTTTAAACTTTTAAATCAAACATCTTTTAGATCTCATCTAAACATAGTTATAATCTATTAACCATAGATTAAAACCATTTTAATCCATCAAATTTCTTCACTTTCTTTTTCATAAGGTCATGACGCGGCGGCACCCCTACACACCATAGGAGAACCCCTTGGAATGGAAAGAGATGGTCTTTAAACCATGCTTTTCTCCTATGACCGGACAGCCATGGCGAATCCACCTTAATCCAAGTACTTTATGAAAGAAATAATCTAATTTCATATAAAAAAATATTAAACTAGATGTGCATCCAACCTGGATGCTCTGATACCACTGTTGGGGAACCTAAGAAAAGGGCACCGTGCTCAGCATGCCCTAAGACTTGCAATTCAAAACCTTTTTAAATGACATGATGCAACGAAAGAAGATAAACCATTTATCTAAGTATGTTAATCTAATTAACATAGGTTCCCTACACAGATCTTGATGCATCTAGAGTAATGTAAATATGAAATCATCTAGGCATTGTATGAAATATAGAACCATTCTAGGAATCATACAATCATGCAGCAAATCATAATGTGTCAAACATATAATCTAAAGCCGTACCTTAATGATGATCACCTAGGACTACAGCAATTTGTGGCAAGAGCTCCGGGTGTACCTGTAAGGAACAAGATTGGGCTCTACGAGCGATGCACATGAACCACCTCTATGGGTGGTTCACATAGTGTAGCATAATTTCTTCTCCTTCTTTCGGGGAGCTAGCCTCTCTGAAAACTTTATCGGGTTGACTCCTTCTTCAACTCCTTGAAGAAGAGCAGACTCCATAAACTCCTTGAAGGGCTATTGTTGCAACAATGCTGGAATAAAGACACTTATGAACCCTTTCCCAATGCTCTATCCCAAAACCTTCAATAGAAGGTATTCACTCAAGGGTCCCTCCCAAAACTCACCCTTCAACAATCTCTCATAAATCAAGATTCAAATCTTGATCTCATACACCATTCTCCAAAGGGACAAAGAATAGCAGCAAGGAGAGTTGGAAGAAAAACTGGGATGATTCATCTTTTTAGCAATCTAGCAAGGGAGAGATTATATGGGGGATTGAGACTTTTGGGATTCAGAGGGGATACAAGTATCTTGGGATTCAGCAACCGCAGATCATAAAACCTAGAAATGCATCCATTAAATCTCCACAACAATTGCAAAATTAAATGCAACAATTTCAGTTTACAGCAGTCCGACAAACGAGTCGACTTGACCATTCGAGTTGACTCGGCTCGAGTTGACTCATTCAAAAAGAGTCAGCTCGAACATAAGTTTGACAACACCTTGTCAAATGAGTCTAGAATGATTTCTAATCGTTCACATGCCAACAAAGCAAGAAGAAACCATCGGTGTGTGACCCCATAGGTTCAAACACTAAATCGGTAGCATGGAAATATTCTCAGTACCAGCCAAAGTCGCCATCTAGCAATGACACCCTGCGTCCGGATAGGTTGAATGTTATAAAGCAACATGAACCTATTGAATATGGAATACCAATGAACTTATTCTTTTAATCTCCTAATGCTCCGGATGGCTTAGGATTAAATTGCCCAACCCTAATCAGTCCATCTCAGTATGTCTCTAACAAAGAATCTTTGTAACTCCTTACAAGGAATGCCCTAGCCAAAGTCTTTCTCAATTGAGGCATATTAAGCATTCAATCCAAACCATTTGGAGAGATCAATCCTAACTCGATCTTACTACCGCTACACAAGTACTTGACTATACCCAGCAACCTTCCATCATCGGATTAGAAATCCTGGCAGTTCAGTAGCTAAGCACAGTGAGTTGCTTGCAAGCTACCATAGTGATCTCAAGTTAGAGAAATAATTCATGTCCATATTCTAATGCAAGACTCCTCTTCGGCAAAAAGAGAATCTCGCATGAGAGTTACATTCAGTGAAGTGTCAAACATAACACTTGAAGTCATACCAACATCTCCATGCTACTTGGTTAAGAGGACAACCAACAGATATGACATCAATGACCTACCCTCGATACACCATCATCCTAAAATAGTGTATCCTTTGGTCACGAATGGATTTATGAACTACACGATGCATCCTCTCTGCATCGCATATATGGTAGCTCAAAGGACATCATCATACAAGAGTTCAATTAGGAAGATGACATGTGATGAACAACCAGAATAAACTTTTATTCAATTCAATAATTCATATACATACACATGAGTTCCACAACCATCTACAGCCTAGACGATTGGCTTTGGGATACATATCTTCCAACAAAGCCCCTCTTTTATAAAAAATATGATTAGCTTTTAGGGCACTATTCTTTCAGACTCGAGACTCATCTACCTGGAGAGGAAGTGATCCATCACCGATCTTGATGGGTCAAGCACTGTTCTTATGATGATCCAATGACCAAGAGCATTTAGGAGCTAACCTATAATGATACATGTCTTAAATTCTCAACTCTTAAGAATAAACATCATTATCTATTAACTCCATGGATAATTCATTGATATATCATATATGAATGGAAAAGTAAAATATCCAATTTTATTGATTTGAATGAATTAAATACAAATATATTCTAGAAAAGGTACAATGCATCATGCCAACTTAGCTTCTAGGGCATACATCTAACAGTATGTGATAAGTTTGCAGATAGGAAGGAAAACATGAAAAAAATATCTATCAAAGGTGAAGGACTTGATTCGAACCTTCCAAAGTTTTGACATCTATCTGATCCCCAAAGCAAAGAAAGCTTAAGCCAATGCCCTCACAAGATTAGTCACCTGCATGCCACTTGATTTGTGTAACCAGGTTTTCTTTGAAGTGGTATAAGAGACTCACATTAAAAAGCCAATGTTGGTGTTGCAGCTTAGCTCTAAGCCCTACTCGATTGATCCCTTGATCTTCTATCTTTGTCACAGGACCCTGCCTTCTAATAGAATGGAAGCCCAAAAATTGATGTACAAGGCCTCATAGTACGTTCTCTATGATGATAAATTATATAAGAGATCATTCTTCCTAGTACTATTGAGGTGCCTATGCCCATCAAAGATAGAATATGCCCTCCAAGAAGTTCACGAAGGGCTATGTAGAAGCCACTTGGGGGCAAGGCCCTATCTTTCAAAATCCTGCAGCAAGAGTATTATTGGCCCATTATGTACCAAGATGCTATGAACTTTGTCAGAAGATGTGATATGCGCCAATGATATTCTGACATACAATGACAATCGACTGCTTTGATGACTTTGATTAGCACGCCATGGCCCTTTGCTAAATAGTGGATGGACATACTTGGTCTCTTCCCTCTAGGTTCAGGGCAGTGGAAGTTCCTGCTTGTGGTCATAAAATACTTTACAAAGTGGATAGAAGCCAAGCCTCTTGCTAAAATCACTGAAGCCTGAGTGAAGGATTTTATATAGAAGTCCATTGTGTGCCGCTTTGGCCTTCTAAGGGTCATTATTACTGACAATGATTGACAATTTAGTGATTTTAAACTGGATGAATTTTGCAAGGATTTGGGCATTACACATTTCTTTACTTTTGTAGGCCATCTCCAAGTTAATGTGGAGGCCAAGATCACTAATAGGACTCTTTTGTAGGGACTAAAAAAGAGTCCTTAGTGTAAGGGCTTTGGTAACCAGGGCGAAAGCATGGATTTTAAAAATTTATTATGAAACCACTACCAAACCCTTTACCCAAGACCTCCTTATTAGGAATTAAAACATACAAACATGCATATATAATATAAACTAGAGTTCAGGCACCAACCTGAATCGCTAATACCCAATCCGATGAAGAAAACCCTGATTTAGCCTTCTTCTCCACCAGGCGCCCAAACGTTCACCCTCCAACGGTGATCCACACGAAACTCGGACCAAGGAAGAACTCCTTCTTCAAGTTGATTGGAGAAGTGGAACTCTTTCGGCAGCCTTTGGTCTATTGACCACTATAGGACACCCTGTCCTACTGTAGGGCATTAAAGACACTCTCCTAAACCACTCTTGGTTTTAGGACAACCCTCCTCTAGGACCCCTTAGGCTTATGTCATAAAATAAAGCCTTGTCCTAGTAGAAAAGACCTTGTCTTAACAAGACAAGTCTTGTTTTAAGAAAGAAGGAGGGAGAGAGAGACACTCAGAATAGAACTTCGGTGGAATTCTTATATTAGACTCATTTCACCACCCCCTATTTATAGATACAAGAGGGGCGTGTGATATGTCCTCCCATCAACTTATCAGATATGATTTTTCAAGATCGAAGAGAAGTTATCTGGCTTGAAAAATCATATCTAATAAGCCCATTCATGCACCGAAGGCCTTATTCACATCCCTTCTTTTATCTGGATGAATTCTCACTTGCCATATGTCAATTACTGGTCCCTAGGAAGCCAAGAGGCATCTCTTCAATCTCCAAACATCGAAGATTATGAAGAGTCCTGATAGCAGAAGGACTCTCCATCAGAATCGCGTGCCACATGAAGAGTTGCGACTCTTCATGCACCGTGCGCGCCAGAAGTTCCATGAAAATTTCAAAGAATGTTGACCAGTCAAAACATAGGCAATATGGGTGTCATTAGAAAGAGCATAAAATTTTCTTTCTGACCATATAAATTATATTCAAATCAGATATCTATAGCTCATTTTGTGCCCTTTTGAAGTTAAGGTATCATTTAGGTACCAAGAGTCCCATGCCATTGGGATTCTTCATGTATGGCACCTAAAATGCCCTTAAATCCAAATTAAAATCAGATTTAGCTCTGATTAGGCTAGCCCCACTTAGGACTCAACCTAATTTAGGTTTTTCATAATTAGGTTAGCCCAATTAGCAAGCAACCGGATCCAATCCAATTGGGTTAGGAATTTGGTTAGCCTACATATGCTAGTATGTAATCTGGCTAACCAATTAGGATCCTATGACCCTAATTAAATCATGAATGACTTCCTTGGCCAAGTCTCTATTATGTGTGACCCATTGGGTTCTATATCTAGCCAGCAGTAGGTTTAGGTTTGAGCCGATTCGATCCAATCGAACCCGATTTACCTAATTAGGTCAAATTGGCTCACCTAATTGTCCAATTCGAATCACACATCGAATTGACTCATGAAACCAAATCAATTGGTTCATGAAGACCTACAAGACAAGATTGACGTCTAGCAACATGTCATGCCTACTTGGAAGATGAGGAATTTTGATGGATTTACCAAAATACCCTTCAATGGTGAGTTATTGGGCAATTCAGTCCTTCGATCTACTTGCACCCTAAATATGACTATGGATATGGATACTTGTCAAATCCAATTTCATGTTCATTTCTTGCTCAATCTGATAATGATGATTCATTAATGAACCATTAGAAACTATTTCTAATATTCATACTTTGATCAAAGATTTCTCGAATCTTCATTTGATTGAAATCATCTAGATGTGCTTCCCTCTTACTAGGGTTGATCGATTCCTTTTTGACCTACTCACAACCTCCATATGCAAAATCCACCATACCCAGTATCACCCCATGCATGACTCAGTATCATGATTAAGTGTGAACCAAAGTATGGATTCATGCATAGATACCATGGCAGTCTCAGGTCAAAGGACCACGTGCACTACTCCCACTATGAGAACTATCTATTGACAAACAAATAAGGTTCCATTAGATGTTCTCAAGATGGATCCATTCAGTGAACTCATTCTCTAATGAGCACCCACATCCTAGTATTAGTGTCAAACAAAAGTGACTATGAGATCAGTCACCCTCTTCACCAAGCATACATACATAGGATGTGCTGGTCTTACCGGAAACATTGATCCCCTACTCAATATCCCATCGACCAGGAATATTCTAGATTAGGGTTTTAAGGCTTTAGGTCTCACTGGTATGATCTCATCATAATCCTAGAGCCATAGCCCTAATCTATGGGATTCATCATATCTTAATAAAATTAATAAGACACAGCGTATGATGAAAATAAAATGCCTTTATTAATTGATAATGTCAATACACTGGTTTGGGATACAAAAGAAAATCCCATCAAAATACAACATTTCAATTGGCCTTTAGGGCATAATCCTTTCACTTATGCCCTATTCAATAATAATGAGGGATGACACCACAACCCCACCAATTTTGAGTGACCCATGAGGGTCAGCATCTATGAAGTCAGCAATAACTAAATATGTAAACACCCTCTCACATTAAGGGCATTTATTAGATTTAATATTGGACTTAATACATTCACTTTTCATGACATCCTTCTCCATCAGTTTATCACCCGAATCCCAACTTGTATTCAATTTTTCTAGAAAACATCCATCTACCACAAGGCTACCTCTAAAACCTCAATTGTGAGGGGTACCCAGGAGGATCCTTGTCCCTCATTCAATTAGGTTAACCAAGAGGTCCCAACATAAAGGCAAGGGGTAACCAGGAGGACCCTTGTTTCTCAGCTAGTTAGGTTAACCAAGAGATCCCAACATAAAGGAGAGGGGTAACTAGGAGGACCCTCATCCCTTGGCAAGTTGGGTTAACCAAGAGGTCACAACGTAAAGGTGAGGGGTAACCAAGAGGACCCTCATCTCTCAGCCAGTCGAGTTAACTGGGAGGTCCCAATATAAAGGTGAGGGGTAACCAAGAGGACCCTTGTCCTTCGATCAGTTGGGTTAACCAAGAGATCCCAATGTAAAGATGAGGGGTAACTAGGAGGATCCTTGTCCCTCAACCTGTTGGGTTAATCAACTGGTCCTAATATAAAGGCGAGGAATAACCAGGAGGACCCTCATCCTTCAATTAGATGGGTTAACCAAGAGGTCCTAAAGAAAAGGCAAGGGGTAACCAGGAGGACCCTCGTCCCTCGGTCAACTAAGTTAACCAGGAGGTCCCAACATAAAGGCGAGGGGTAACCGGAGGACCCTTGTCCCTCAGCCAATTAGGTTAACCAGGAGGTCCTAATGTAAAGGCGAGGGATAACCAGGAGGACCCTTATCTCTAAGCTAGTTGGGCTAACTAAGTGGTCCCAGCATAAAGGCGATAGATAACCAGGAGAACCCTCATCCCTTGATAAGTTAGGTTAACTAAGAGGTGTTAGATATATGCCCTAGAAGCTAAGTTGGCATGATACATTGTATCTTTTCTAGGACATTTTTTCTTGATCCATTGAAATCAATGAAATTGGATATTTTTCTTTTCTATTCATATGTGATGTATCGATGAATTATTTATGGAGTTAATGGACAATAACATATATTCTCAAGAATTGAGAGTTTGAGACATATATCATTATAGGTTAACTCCTAAATGCTCCCAATCATTGGTTCATCATGGGGACAGTGATCAATTCAACAAAATTGGTGCAAGAATTGCTTTTTTTTATGATAGATGAGTCTTGAGTCTACAATTTGGGGACACTGGAGTGAGAATGTAAGTGGTTGATATAGATCAATGGTACTAAGCATGACCAAGTAACGAGAAGTCACATGGATTTTTACTCATTAGTGACTTTTTGATGCTGTAGTTATGTGAGTAGTTCCTTGACCTAGGTATCTCGACTACTCATAGTGGGGTTGCTATAGTTTGACAGCACATAAATTGATGTGGGACAATATGCAAAAATTAATCTACTAATTATTAAGCTAATTAATAGTGATTATCATAGATTAAATTTTTTTAGGATTTTCATATTTAAAGACTTGAAGAGATCAATAAAGCAAAACTAGTCAGTAGTTATCTATCCGCGAAGTAGATCTAACAAAATACACTAGAATAATCAAGAATTTGTGGTTAAAAGACCACCTTAAACTAAGGTTCTACTTATCAAGGAATCAAAAATTAAAGAGTAGGGATGGGTATTTAAATTTATCAATGATGATTATATCCCTTTGGCGAGGATCCGACAGGACTCTCAAGGAACTTGCAACAGGGCTTCAAGAAGATCGATCTTCGGGCTTCGAACTTTCATGATGTTGGTTCCAAGGTAAGAACGACTTCGAATCCTTGATCACCTGCAATCACTCAAAAGAAACTCAAAGTAGATGGTTGTAGAAAGAAATGGATGAAGATGGAAAAGGAGGAAGGGAAGGGATGAAAGATGGTGGCTAGGGTTTTCTAATTATTGGATATGTAGGGCCTCACACCTCGTGAGGCTCCGAAGAACAAAGGAAGGGCCTCACACCCCACGATGCACATGGCAAAGAAAATTTGATAGAATATCAATTTTATTTGATAAATACTAATTGTATTTACAAGAGGGATTAATGGTGGTATTTATAGACCACCAACATGAGTTGTATGGGTTACAAAATCTTGCATTGGTTTTCCTTAGGCAACAACTCCTTGAGTCCTTGCTTCTGGTGTCTTAGACTCTAGTCTTTGAGCTGTACTTGGCCTTCATCCAAAGTGGGGGACATAATGGGATTGACCTGTTCAGGTTGGGTGCCAACATGGGATTACTCCAATCCTTCTTGGGTGATCTTGATGGATGGAGATGTGTGGCCTAGATAGGTTCTTGAGTAGCCATGAGAGGTGGACTCTGGAGTCTGGATGATGAGGGCTCTTGTATGAGAGTGGACTCTTCAATTTGGATAAGAAAAAACTCATGAGTTTTGGTGGGATTCATGAGTTCTTAAAATCTTTATTTCCTGGAACTTGATTACCTTGAACTCTTAAAGTAAGAAAACCCTTGAACCTTCTCCACTTGGGCATCCCATTGTGATGGACTCTTGGCTGACTTCTCCTTTAGATTTGGAGACAAAATAAGGAGGGAAGGGGTGCTAACTTGGCTTGGACTCCTACTTTACTTCTCTTAAAAAGTGGCGACAGTTTGGTCTTGATTTGGGCGACAAGGAGTGGTTGGTGCTAAGTTCCTTCTTCATGTGGCCGACCAAGGTAAGTGACATGGCATTTGAAGTTGTCCCGATGAAGTGGCAAGTGATGTCCAAAACATGTCATGTGATGTGTCCAAACTTGATGCATGTTGTGCATATGAGGTGGGGTGCCAAGAGGTAGTTGGCACATGGCTTGACTTGAGCTAACACATGGAGTCACATGGATTTTGACTTGGGTCCCCTCTTGTATTACATGGTGCGGGCACCAGACTCAGAAGAAGACTTCAGGGCTCTATCTGGATCTCTGATTGACCTTGCCCGAAGAATTAGGGTTTTCTGGTTTTGTAATAAGGGTTGACTTGGTCAACTCAATTTTAGTTGAGTCTGTATTTCCCTGCAATTTAAATTTTGTTGAGTCATGTTGACTCAGTTCAAGTCCTAGTAGTGGTCTAGGTCTTCTTTAGGGTGTCACATTTTCTCCCAAGCCCAAGCAAGTGGGCGCCACACTCCCAGCCACACTCCCAGCCACACGCCAAGTCCAGGAGGCACCACAAAATCATCCCAGTGTCTTGGTCCCCACACCCAAGGGAGCAAGAAATTTTCTTGAAGCCAAAATCAAGGAGGCGCCCCATATGTACCTTAAAAGGCCAAGCTAAAGGAGGAAAGAAGCATTTCTTGGGGAGCACTTCAAGGGGGCGCCCAATCCATGCCAAAAAAGCCCAAAGCAAAGTTGGGAAGAGCCATGACTTGGGGAGAAAGAAAAGGAGGTGTCCAAAAGAGTTGAGCCACGGAAGGAAAAAAATATTTCTTGAAGAGCAAAGCTAGGAGGCGCCACCTACTTACCATTTGAAGCTTTCAATCAACATTTATGGAACCTCTTGGCCGGCCATATGGGGAGGAATTGATTTTACAAACCTAATTTGAAGATCCATCCTATTAGTCCCACATGGAAAGATGTAAAACCCTGACCTCTTGTAAAGTCCTATAAAATAAACCTCTCTTGTAAGTTTTGAAAACAACTGATGAATGAATCCAATTTATGTGTGAGCAAACTTTGTGTTTCTCTCTTCTGCACTTGCATCCAGGTGTTGAGCTCCGTGAGGGAGTAAATCCGGGTTCCCCAGGAACCTTGAGGAGGTGTGAGATCTCCAACCCCAAAACCCTAGGTTAGCCACTTCACTTCCAAACCCTAGCCACCCATCATCCTCTTCTTTCCACCAAACCCTTGCCTACCCCATCTCTCACGGCCACTCTCTCCAATTCAAGGCCGACCACCAGCATCCAGGTCCAGTCTGGATACTTCAGATTCAGAGCAATTCCCAGAGGAAGTCAGATCAGCCTCCAAGAGAATCCGGATTTCAGCAACATCAGCTTTCAAGTTCTTCTATCTGGTAAATCCTTCCTTGAGTATCTGGTTCCATAAATTGTTCTTCTTCTTTCCCAGATCTTGAGTTCAGGAGAAGCCAACTCTGCCAAAGGATCAGTATTGGAGGATCCATTGCGAAGATATCTGAATCCGGGGATCCAACAATCTGCTCAAGAGAGTCCTTCCACTAAACTCTATGAAGATCACTGCCTGGTCTGTAACCCTTCTCTTCTCTTTACTTCTGTCCTGTTGAAAGTTCAGAGCGAAACCCTAGGTCTGGAAGTTTCTCAACCCCCAGCGATCCTTTACTTCTGAACTACTCTGATAACCTAGTTTCTTTAAATTGTGCTTTCAATTATTACATAGTTTCTTTCAATTTAGTTTAACTTTCCTTTGAGTCAAAGCCGACTTCTGAAAATATAAAAAAATAAAAAAAAAAAAAGAATTAGTCTTAATTTACTTCCGCATCGCATCACCTCTTCTTTCTCCTGCATCATTTTGGTATTAGAGCTTTCGTTCTGCATCAATTTTGGTATCAGAGCTTTCGTCCTGCATCATTTTTGGTATCAGAGCCCTGTCTAGGGTTTCTGATTTGCTTGCATGCTTTGAGTATCTCTCTTTTACTTTGTCTGCTCAAAGTAGACTCCCCAGGATGTCCGGTCCTAGGAACAAAGCGAGGTGCAAACCTCCTCTTCCCATTCCATGGGGTGTTCCTAGGGCGTGTAGGGGATCCGCTGGGTTACAACTTCGTAGCAGGAATTGTAAACGGGGGAAGCACTCTATTTTCAGTCTATAACTGCCCTATTGCAGGAATTGTTTCTCATTGCAGGTAACTCCAAATCACATGATTTTTGTTTGCTGGAACCAGTATAATTGAAACTATTTTACATAATTTTACTGTGATTTATTGGTTTCCATGAAATTTCTGAGAGTTAAATTATAGCAACTCTGTTTCTGTGTTTCTGCAATTCAATTATTTTGAGTGATCATCTCCTAATTCATCTTAAGGGAAATTGAGCATCTAAGATAAGGGGAGTTGATAACCTCTCCTTAGCCCAAAACCACCACCCATTCATTCGATCCTAAGCCTAATTTTAAAATTTATTAGACTTAATTTGCCCTAGTGGGCTAAGGACATCAACAAGTCGGGTCAAGGCTAGTGTTGAGTCAGTTTGTCTAGTTACCTGTGTGTGCTTTGTACTCAGTGTCTAGAATGGTGGTTCAGGGATTCTATCCTGAAGGGCTTGTGTGCTGGTCCGCCTACCTGGCCAATCACTGATTGGTGTCTAGGATTGGTAGTTAGGGACCTAACACTCCCCTTACACCTGCCTGGCTGAGTCCCGAGTTACTACAGGCTAGCTTGCCACTCTGATTGGGCATCTAGTTTGGACTCTAGGTCTAGTGAGCCAGTAGTCGCTTTAGTCTAGTCACATTCTGTATGCTTGCTTGCATCATCATGTCCACCCGGAACGGAGTACCCTCCCAACCTAGTCAAACCCAACCTGATTTAGAGGCTATGATTAGAACTCTTACCGAAAGTATGACCAAATTTAGTCAGGATATGAATGAGGGTTTTGCCCAGTTTAGAGATCGAGTCCAAGTACTTGAGAAACGTAGACATCAAAATTGGACCCCTGATCCAAAATTTAATAGGCCCCAACCTCATCCATGCCAGGATCTTAGGAGGACCTTATACCGTGATCCCGAGCATAACCTTAGGAAGCCTAACCATGATATCTATAGTGTGGATCGTGTCTATAAGAGGTCCTTACAATATTCTAGACCAGTCACTCAACAACCCAAGTCTTCTAGATCAAACCATTTAGATCCACACCCATGCCCAAGTAAGGTCTCTACTAGCTTGAAATCCAATGTGACCCAGGTTCCTATATCGCAAGAATGTTGGTTTTGTGGTGAAAGAGGCCATAAATCTAGTCAGTGCCCATGCATAGGACTGGCTTATGCACAGCTAAGTGGTAAGAATCCTAAGGATGACATTAATGAGGGAGAACCCAAGCCTACCAATGAGGAAGAAAGGTTAGGTATGACAAGCCCAGAATCAGTTGACCCGATTACCACTGACCCGAAACCCATTAAAGATGGCATCGAGGAAGTATATGATGCTGGCTTGAGTCTAGTTGATAAATATGAGGGGGAAGAACTTGAAGAATGTGACATCGATACTATTGGTTCCTTACCTGAGGAGACCTTGGAGAGCAACCAAGTGGTAGGACCTAGTTTAGAAATTCAAGAGATTTGTGAGAATCAGGTTCCTTTAGTCAAATACCCCCAGGAAGAACTCATAGTGTTAGCCCAAGCTATCAGTTCATACCCTCTAATGACAGTCATTCCCCAAGTACCAATTGAAGATCTTTGCACTGAACTATTTAAGTTTGCCCACCCTATGGTAGATCCTCTCCTTAGGATGACTGAATCAAGCCTCTTACAATTGGACCTTGTCCCATGCCCAGCCACTAAGGTCTCTCCCGTAATCTCAGTTGAACATCCTTGTCTTGAGTGGATTGATTCACCCAGTCCTGTAGAAGTCCTCCTTATGACCCCAGACCCCTTCCTTCGCATGACTGACCTACCCTTCTATAGAGTATACCTTTCCGCACCCATATGTCAAGTTTCAAGTCTTGAGGTCATCATCCATAGGCCCTTCCATGAATCATTCTTCAATCCAGTTCTTGAGAAAATGGATCATTATTTGCTTAGAGAACAAACTTTAACTGTTGCAATCACATGTCCTAGGCTACTTCCCGAACCATCTCTTGATCCATTCCTGGGAGTAGCAAACTTTTCCTTTCGTAAGGATGATCAGTTGACATTCATAGATCACCATTCAAACCTTCAGGTCACCACCTTTAGTCAACAGGTAATTCGAGACTCCACCTCATATTTCCTCCATTTCTCTAGGACTTCCAATGCTTCTTACACCATCCAAGTATACTTTGTCGAAGTCTTTAGAGTGAACCACGTGACAGAACCTATTAGGTTTGCCACCTACTTCTGGAAGACCTTATGGCACCTACTAGGCACCCATGATAAGTTTTCATACTCTGCATGCCATCCTCCGACCCAAGGTCAAACCTAGAGAGCCATAGTTTGTTAGGTTTAGACCTAGGGTTCCTTTGGAATAAAGTCCATTCTTTATGAATGCGTCGTCAGTCTAGTTTAGTTTTTTTCTTGACCCTTTACTAGGCTTTGACTCAGATTTTGGTTTGATTGAGAGCACCAGGAATTGGGATTTGTATTTTATCCAGGGCTGAATTTGCATACAATGACTCGGTCAATAGGTCTACAGGTAAGAGCCCATTTGAAATTGTGCATGGTTACAAACCTCACACACCTCTCGACCTAGCTCCTTTACCAGTCCACACACGAGTCTCCGAGTCTGCTGAAGTTTTTGCACAGCATATAAAAGACTTGCATAAAGAAATTCATGCCAAAATAAATTTAAATAATGAAGCTTATAAGAAGTTGGCTGATTCTCAAATACGAGTCAAAACTTTTGTTGAGGGAGACTATGTAATGATTAGGTTAAGGCCTGAACGGTTTCCTCCTGGAACCGTTAGAAAGTTACATGCTAGAGGAGCTGGACCATTTAGAGTGGTGAAGAGAGTAGGATCCAATGCCTATGTGCTCGTGTTGCCTTCAGAACTAGGCATTAGCTCCACTTTCAACATTACAGACCTAGTAGAGTATAGAGAGCCAGCTGTGATTCCAAGTGAGCCTTTTGAGCCTAATCATGCTCTTGAGAGTGAACCCAACCCTGTGTGTCCACCAACAAACTGGCCTGTGAGGAAAGAGCAGATTGAAAAGATCCTGGATGATCAGGTTATCTCTACTCGTAATCGAGGATACCAAAGATACCTGGTTCACTGGCAAGGAAGGCCAGATTCTGATGACTCTTGGATCTCCCGAGAAGAATTACAAGAATTGGACCCAGACCTCTTGGAAAGATACCCGAGCCAACTTGATCCATACTCGACAGGGTCGAGTTCCTCCCACCCCGGGAGAATTGGTGCGGGCACCAGACTCAGAAGAAGACTTCAGGGCTCTATCTGGATCTCTGATTGACCTTGCCCAAGGAATTAGGATTTTCTGGTTTTGTAATAAGGGTTGACTTGGTCAACTCAATTTTAGTTGAGTCTGTATTTCCCTGCAATTTAAATTTTGTTGAGTCATGTTGACTCAGTTCAAGTCCTAGTAGTGGTCTAGGTCTTCTCCAGGGTGTCACATTTTCTCCCAAGCCCAAGCAAGTGGGTGCCACACTCCCAGCCACACTCCAGCCACATGCCAAGTCCAGGAGGTGCCACAAATCCATCCCAGTGTCTTGGTCCCCACATCCAAGGGAGCAAGAAATTTTCTTGAAGCCAAAATCAAGGAGGCGCCCCATATGTACCTTAAAAGGCCAAGCTAAAGGAAGAAAGAAGCATTTCTTGGGGAGCACTTCAAGGGGGCGCCCAATCCATGCAAAAAAAGCCCAAAGCAAAGTTGGGAAGAGCCATGACTTGGGGACAAAGAAAAGGAGGTGTCCAAAAGAGTTGAGCCATGGAAGGAAAAAAATATTTCTTGAAGAGCAAAGCTAGGAGGCGCCACCTACTTACAATTTGAAGCTTTCAATCAGCATTTATGGAACCTCTTGGCCGGCCATATGGGGAGGAATTGATTTTACAAACCTAATTTGAAGATCCATCCTATTAGTCCCACATGGGAAGATGTAAAACCCTGACCTCTTATAAAGTCCTATAAAATAAACCCCTCTTGTAAGTTTTGAAAACAACTGATGAATGAATCCAATTTATGTGTGAGCAAACTTTGTGTTTCTCTCTTCCGCACTTGCATCCAGGTGTTGAGCTCCATGAGGGAGTAAATCCGGGTTCCCCAGGAACCTTGAGGAGGTGTGAGATCTCCAACCCCAAAACCCTAGGTTAGCCACTTCACTTCCAAACCCTGGCCTCCCATCATCCTCTTCTTTCCACCAAACCCTAGCCTAACCCATCTCTCACGGCCACTCTCTCCAAGTCAAGGCCAACCACCAGCATCCAGGTCCAGTCTGGATACTTCAGATTCAGAGCAATTCCCAGAGGAAGTCAGATCAGCCTCCAGGAGAATCCGGATTTCAGCAACATCAGCTTTCAAGTTCTTCTATCTAGTAAATCCTTCCTTGAGTATCTGGTTCCATAAATGTTCTTCTTTTTTCCCAGATCTTGAGTTCAGGAGAAGCCAACTCTGCCAAAGGATCAGTATTAGAGGATCCATTGCGAAGATATCTGAATCCGGGGATCCAACAATCTGCTCAAGAGAGTCCTTCCACTAAACTCTGTGAAGATCACTGCCTGGTCTGTAACCCTTCTCTTCTCTTTACTTCTGTCCTGTTGAAAGTTCAGAGCGAAACCCTAGGTCTGGGAGTTTCTCAACCCCCAGCGATCCTTTACTTCTGAACTACTCTGATAACCTAGTTTCTTTAAATTGTGCTTTCAATTATTACATAGTTTCTTTCAATTTAGTTTAACTTTCCTTTGAGTCAAAGCCGACTTCTGAAAATATAAAAAATAAATAAATAAAAAAAGAATTAGTCTTAATTTACTTTCGCATCGCATCACCTCTTTTTTTGTTCTGCATCATTATAGGACTCAACTAATAATTACAAGACTCAACCAACTAATTAATTACAAAGACTCAATTGTAATTAATTTCAAGCCCAACTTGATCAATTGGAACCCAATTTGATCAAATGGTATACTGACTCATAATTAAACCATACCATACTTAATTAGGCTTGCAAATACAATGCCCTAATTAAAGTTGGTAAAAAGGGCTAACTAACACTAGACCATTATAATAGAATTTATGACCCAATTGAAATTGGAGTTTTTTAATAGACTCAATTTTGGGTCCAAGGGTTTTTACAGGACTCAATTTTGGGGTTTAGGCCTAAACCCAATAAGCTAAAATAATAAAATTTAAGATAACTATTTACAAGTGATATAGGGTTTGGTCTTAGAGCTTCATTCATAGGTGATCCATAGGGATGAGGGTTTGACCTGTCATTTTTTTCTGGCCCTGGTGTCTGTACCAATTCTTCCCAGGTGGTAGGAACTCGACCCTATCGAGTATTGGTTAATGTTGTTATGATAGTGCTCTAGTAAATCTAGGTCAATTCTTTGCAAGTCCTCTCTAGTGATCCAAGAATCGTCAGTTTTAGGTCATCCTTGCCAACAAACTAGATATCGCGATAGTCTTTACCCCGTGTAGCGATAATCTTATCATCCAAGATCCGCTCGATCCTGTCTCTCCAGGCTAATAGTATGGCAGGTGGACACATATAGGTTGGCCCATTCTCAAGGATTGGATCAGGCCCAAAAGGCTCACTAGGAATCAACATTGGCTCTCTATACTCTATAAGGTCTGAAACATTGAAAGTAGAACTAATGCTTAGTTTAGGTGGTAACTCAAGCACATAGGCATTAGATCCAATTTTCCTAATACTTTGTATGGTCCAGTACTATGGGCATGTAACTTCTTCATAGTTCCAGGTGGGAACCATTCAGGTCGTAGCCTGACTGATGCAGGATGACTCTAAGAATGCTAAATATGTAGGAAAAAATAGTAAACTAATTTTTCTATGATTTTTAGATTTAGGTTTGTTGGCTAATTTTTCAAAGCAAAGTAAAGAATTAGTAGATATTCATCAATTCTAAGAATCAACTTGTCGCAGGCTGAATCATGCAAAATAACTAAAAGACAGGACCCAGAAATTGAGAAATTCCCAACTTTGGATAGTTAACTTCAATCATATCATATAATAAGAGAAGAGAAAGTTTCTTACCAGTCAGAGATTGAAATTCAGTAGCAGAAGGGATCACTCACACTCTGATCGGAGCCTGGATAAAGAAGCCTTATTTTCCTTGAATCTAAAGGCTGATATATAGGCAGTCCTAGAAGCAAAGAAGGCCTCCTCAGGGGAGGTGAAGCACCTCGGGAATCCTGCAAGCATCATAGGTCAATCAAAATAGCAAATAAAAAAGAGGAAAGGAACTAGGGTTTGGAAGGATTCGGGATTAGGGTTAGAAGATGGCAGCCGGGGAAGAAGAAGCTCCTGGGCTTGGACGGTAGCAAGGGCTTCTGTTTCTTGGGCATGGATGATCTCCAAGGATGGAGGAGGGTGCTAAGGCAGTAGGTTTTCAATCCAAGAACACAAGGAGAGCACACTAAGTAAGAACCAAAACTCAAATACAAGGCAATTAATCCAAATTTCAGCAAGGTTTATTCATAAGAAAAAGATAATTACAAGAGGGGGAGGGGTGGAGTATTTATAGAGTTCCCAAGCCCTCACTAACCATGGTTACACTTGGGTTACAAGTCCTCTTCCCAATTAGACTACAAAGTCCATTCCAAGCTAGGTTAGAATTACAAAGTTTAAAGGGATTAGGAATCCTAACTAGGTTAGAAAAGACTTGATCTTCTCCCACTTCTCTTCACCTTGGTGATGGGAATTCTCCCAGGGTGCCGGGAATCATGCAGCATGCGGAAGTGAATTTCAAAACCAAATTCTAAGCATGAAACCCTAATATGGCTAGAAAACCCTAATTCCCAGGAACCCCTTATACAATACCAATCAATGAAACATAAATGAAGTCAGAATACATACCTGGATTGCTGAAATCAAATCTTTTCCACGAGGCTCACAAGTGCAATTCCTCCAACGGTGATCCACACGAGAATGGTACCTAGAAAGAATCCCTACCGGGGTTGCTTACTTCGACAGAACTCTTTTGTCAACCTTTTGACCTTTGACCACTGTTGGACACCCTATCCTACTATAGGGCTTTCTGGACACAGTCCTAAACCACTCTTGGTTTTAGGATAACCCTCCTCTAGGACCCCTTAGGCTTATGTTCTAAAACTAATCCTTGTCCTAGTAGAAAAGACCTTGTCTTAACAAGGCAAGTCTTGTCCTAAATTAAGGAGGGAGTAGAAGAACACTCAAACTGACAGACTCTCGGGAAAATGGGATTTCTATTTTCTGATGATCGAAAATTATATCTCTCATTTCACCGTACCCCTTTATATAATATTTCAAGGGGCATGAAAAACCATCTTGAGATCTTTTATCAGATATGTTATTTCATATATGATAAGTCTCTTCAGGATTGAATAGCCTTATCATTGTTCTTTCCCTTTCTAGATTAAATCCCCATGTGTCATGTGGCATTTACCGATTAAGAAGAATGGAAGGAGGCATCATTTCAGATTTAAAAATTGTGGGAAGAGCAGAGTCCTGAGAGTAGAAGGACTCTCTGCCTTAGAACCGTGCGCATATGAAGAGACGCGACTCTACATCTCCGCGTGCTACTCTTTTTCCCATTTCATGCTGCCCCCTTTGACCGGTCATTTAAATCCAAAGGGCATGGGGATAAGATGAGAAGGTTCCCCTTGATGAAACACTGGAGTGTTTCATCTGCAGAAGGACTCTTGTCCTTCTGTGCACATATTCATTTCCCGCACGCGCCAAGAGGCGCTAAGAGTCCTTTTATGGTCAACTTTATCTACACCCCATGCAACCTTTGACTATCAAAGCATATGCAATATGAGTGTCAAAAGAAAGAGCATTAAGTCTTCTTTCCATCCATATAAATATATTTCAGATCAGAGGACTATAGACTCTTTTAGGCCTTTTTGAATGCCAAGGTGTCATTTTGGCATTTAGAGTCCCAACTCAAATGGACTCTTCAATAAAACATCCAAAAGTCCAAAATAAAATCAGATCAAGCTCTGATTTGGCTATCCCCACTTAGAACTCAACCTAATTTAGGTTTCCCATAATTAGGTTAGCCCAATTAGAAAGCAATCGGACCCAATCCAATTGGGTTAGGAATTGGGTTAGCCTACATATGCTAGTATGCAATCTGGCTAACCAATTAGGATCCCATGATCCTAATTAAACCATGAGTAACTTCCTTGGCCTACTTTCTATTGTGTGTTACCCATTGGGTCCCACATCTTGCCAGCAGTAGGTTTAGGTTTGAGCCGATTCGATCCGATCGAACCCGATTGACCTAATTAGGTCAAATCAGCTCACCTAATTGTCCAATTCGAATCACACATTGAATTGACTCATGAAACCAATCCAATTAGTTCATTAAAACCCACAAGACAAGATTGACATCTAGAAATGTGTCATGCCTACCTAGAAGATGAGGAATTTGATGAAAATTATCAAAATACCCTTCAGTAATAAGTAACCGTGCAATTCAATCTTTTGATCTCCCATTATCCCGATTAAGTGATGGGTATGGATAAATGTCAAACCCTAATACTTAATCATATCGAATCTCAGCTCGATCATGAGGACTCAGCTGATGACTGATTAGAAGCCACTTCTAATCTCATCCCAGTTTGCAAAGATTCCTTGAGTCACTCATCGAAGAGATTACATGGGATAACATATCCTCTTTCCAGGATTGATCAATCCTTGTTGGTCCACTCACATCCTTCGTACACCTTCCACCATACCCAGAACACCCCGTACATGTCGCAATGCCATGAATGAGTATGAACCAAAGTATGGCTTAGTGTGCACAAGGAACCATGGTGACCTCAGGTCTGAAGATCACATGCACAACTTCTACTCTAGGACCTATCTTTTGACAAGGAGTAAGACTTCCATAAGATAGTTCCGGTGCGGATCTGTTCAGTGTACTCATAACCAAATGAGCACCCTTTATCCTTGTATTAGTGTCTCTACACAAGTAGCTATGAGACCAACCACCCTCATCAACTGAGCATACATAGGATAAGCTAGTCTTACTGGATTCATCCATCCCCAAATCGATGGTCCAATGACTAGGAACATTCTAGATTAAGGTTTATAGAAATTAGGTCTCACTGTTATTTTATCATAACCCTAATTCCTTGCCCTACTCTATGGGATTCATCATAGTCAAAAATATGACACAGCAGTATATGATGAATCAAATGCCTTTATTATAAATAATGATGTCATGCATGAGTTGGAAGTTTACAAAAAAGGCCCAAACAATGATTGGCTCTTAGGGCATTTTTCTATCAAACTCCCACTTGCACTAAAGCCAATCGCCCTTATACTTTATGCCCATACAATCCAAGTGGCGATCTAACTGCTGCTTGGCTAATGCTTTAGTGATTGGGTATGCTATATTGTTCTTTGTGTCAACTCGTTTGATGACAACATTTTGTCTTTCTATAATCTCTCGAATAAGGTGAAACCGACTTAGAATGTGCTTGGACTTGGATGAGACCTTGGTTCCTTAGCTTGTGCAACAGCCCCTGTGTTATCATAGTATAATGGCACTAGCTATTGTACATTAGGAACCACGCCCAATTGTAGCTTCACTAGCAGCTATGTACTTTACCTCAGTGACTGAGTCAGCTACTATAGACTACTTGGTACTCTTCCAACTCACTGCACCACCATTCAGGGTGAAGACATATCCCGATGTGGATTTGCTATCATCTGGATCTGATTGAAAAACTAGAATCTGTATAGCTTTCTAGTTTCAACTCAGTTCCTAGATATTCTAGAAAAACATCTTTAGTCCTTCTCAGGTACTTAAGAATATTTTTCACAGCTTTCCACTGATCCTCTCCAGATCTACCTGAAACCTACTCACTATGCCCAAGGCATAAGCAACATCAGGCCTGGTACCTAACATGGCATACATAATCAATCCTACAGCCAAAGCATAAGTAATCATAGCTATCCTCTCTCTTTCTTATGATGTCTTAGGAGACATCTTCTTAGAGAGTTGTATGCCTTGACTCATTGGCAAGTAACCTTTCTTACTTCTATCCATGTTGAATCTCTTCAATACTAAGTCAATGAACCTAGATTGGGATAAGCCCAGCATCCTCTTGGATCTATCTCTATAGATCCTTATACCCAGTATATAGGATGGTTCTCCCAAATCCTTCATGGAAAACTTTGATGATAGCCAAGTTTTAACCAATTGCAATATTAGGATATCATTCCCAATGATCAATATGTCATCCACATACAAAACTAAGAAAACAATGGCACTCCCACTTGTCTTCTTATACATACATGGTTCATCCACATTTTTGATAAAACCAAATCCTTTGATTGTTTTATCAAAATGGATATTCCAACTCCTTGATGCTTGCTTAAGTCCATAAATGGACTTTTTTAACTTACATACCTGGTTTGGTTTCCCACTTGAGACAAACCCCTCTGGTTGTGACATATAGACTTCTTTCTCAAGGTTTTCATTGGAAAAAGCAGTTTTTACATCCATTTGCCAGATCTCATAATCATGGTATGCTGCTATGGCAAGCAGTATCCGAATGGACTTGATGAGCATGGCTACTAGAGAAAAGGTTTCATCATAGTCTACACCATGTTTTTGTCTAAAACCTTTTGCTACTAGCCTAGCCTTATAGGTCTCAACTTGACCATCTACTCCAATATTCTTCTTGAATACCCATTTACACCCTATCAGGTTAATTCCTTTAGGTGGATCTACCAAGGTTCAAACCTGATTGGAATACATGGAGTCCATTTCATATTTCACGGCACCAAGCCACTTGTCGGAGTCCCTACTCTCGACAGCTTCCAAATAGGTCACAGGATCATCATCCTGTATGATACTGGCTTCATTATCATCACCGATGACAAAGCCATATCTGAGAGGTGCTCCTCGCACCCTCTCTAACCTTCGGAGAGGAGGTATGTATTATGGCTATTCTTGATCCACAAGAATCTCTGGTTGAGGAACTTTACTTGAAGGCTCATCGGTTTGTTGGTTCTGTTCTTCATACAACTCAAGTGAAGAATCACTACATCCTTCTTGGATTAACTCTTGTTCCAAGAATGTAGCATGCTTACTGACAATTATCTTTTGCTCAGTAGCATTATAAAAAAAAAGGTATTCCTTACCTTCTTTTGGGTAACCAACAAACCTACACTTGTCAACCTTAGCACTTAACTTATGTCCAAAGTTATTCTTAACATAAGCATGGCAACCCCAAATCTTTAAGTACTTAAGACTTGGTCTTTTACCATTCCATAACTCAAATGGAGTACTACTTACTGACTTAGATGGAACCATGTTTAATATATATGCAGCAGTCTCCAAGGCATTCCCCAGAAGGAAATGGGAAGATCTATGAAGCTCATCATGGACCTCACCATGTCCAACAAGGTGTGATTTCTCCTTTCTGCCATTCCATTTAACTAGGATGTATAAGGAGGGGTCCATTCAGAAATAATGCCTTTGTCCTTGAGATGGTTCAAAAACTCACTAAACAAGTATTCCCCTCCTCGATTAGATTGAAGAGCTTTAATACTAAGTCCAATTTGTCTTTCAACCATACTCTGATATTCTTTAAACTTATCAAAGGCTTCGGACTTGTGTTTCATAAGATACACATAATCGAGCCTTGATAAATCATCAATAAAAGTGATGAAATAAGAATATTCTTTTCTGGCCTGAGTTGACATAGGTCCACATACATCAGTATGTACAAGACCTAACAATTCAGTTGCCCTTTCTCCATATTTAGTGAACGGAGACTTGGTCATTTTTCCTTTGAGGTAGAGGACTCACAAGTTCCTAACGATTGAAAATCATCAGGGTCAAAGTAATCCTCTTTGACTAATTGTTTATCCTTGACTCACTGATATGACCTAACCAGCAATGCCAAAGATATGTGACATTGACATTATCTCTTTTTCTCTTCTTGTTATCTACAAGAAGTATTTCATCATTGAGTACTCAAGTTAGAAGACCATTCACAAAACAACCATGACCAAATACTGTATTATTATGAAGAATAGAGCAGCCACTGCTCTTTACACTTATTTCATATCCTTGTTGTAACAACAAGGGTATAGAAATAATGTTTCTTACAATATTTGGCACATAGTAGCATTCTTCCAACCTTATGATATTATCCAAAGGTAATAACAGAAGATAGGTGCCCACAGCTTCAGCATATAGGGTTCTCTACTTGCCCCATATAATTTGAAGTCACCTTTCTTCAAATTTCTAATTTTGTGGAGTCCTTGTAAAGATTTACAAATATATGACCCACATGCAGTATCCAATACCCATGAATTAGAAATAGATTCACTCAATGTTAAATTGGTTTGTATCATGTACAAAACCCCTAGATGCACCACTTGCATCTAGCTTCACATTTGCAAGACAAGTCTTGCAATCCTTCTTCCAATGTCCAAACATGCTACAATGGGAACAGGCTCCATCAGCCTTCTTCCTCAACCAGTCCACATAGTTTGAATTGGATAACTTATTAGCATCCAAGATGCCATGCAATGATAAATTTTAAAGAACAATATCAGCAGACCACTCAAGATGACATCCATAACTAGATAAGGACTTTCTATCTAATTATGTCTCTCACTATTTTCTTCAAATACCATAACCCTTAACTATGGTAAGCGAAAAACCTTTCCGGTTTCCTTAGTGGGGTTGAGATCCTAATTCCTCATTAGTGCCTTGTGTTACACAACAAACACTAATAAATTCAAAGGTAGGACTTACTTTTCAATTGCAACCCGTGCAATTCTCAACAACTATCTTTGCCTCTAAGACACTTATAGTCTTGTGTTACACAACAAACTATAATATCTTAGTTTAGTCAAACCCTTCATTTTTATATAGCTATAATTGAAAATTGTTGCCCTTGTGTTACACAACAAAGCAACAATTTCAACCATGCCATAAAGCACTAAGTGCACCAATACAAATTTCATATCAAACCCTAGAGTAGATCTTGTGTTACACAACAAACCTACTATAGTTTTGATATTAATTTGGCTTAGCATGAAGGAAGGCAAATTATAGTATACATAATCAATTAACATTCTTAAGTTAAGGTTTAGATATGACCAAATTGGCCAGGTAAGTGGAAGGGGTGAGGGGGTCCCCACGTTGCTTTCCTTAGACACCAATTAAATTGGCCAGGTTAGACAATGGAACCAATTAAAAACCTCATTTCCTTTACCTTCCCAGAACCACTTGCCTAGACACTAATCGACTAATCAAACCCTAATCGGTTTTGCATCATGACTAAGTTTTTTTACTATGACTAAATATGATTTTTATGAGGGCTTTGATGGTCTCAAAAACACATTCTAAATACTATCATGATAATTACATTTATAACTACAAGTATAAACATAAGCATGATAACTATGTTTATAATAAATATAAACAAATTGCATATAACTCTAACATATGTAGAACATTTCATGTCATCAAGCATATTATTCTAATATGCAAAGCATTACATGACAACAAGCATATTATCCTAATATGCATAGCATGATAACACGCATATTACCCTAATATGCAAAACATGACATGATTAATGTAAAATACCATTCACCTCACTCATTCATGGGAATTACCACAAAGTTACACCCCTACACGCCATAGAAAACCCATAGAATGGACAGAATGGGCTTTTTACACCCTACTTTACTCCTATGACCAGACGACTATGGCAACCCCATTCCAGAGTACTACTTGGTTCAATCAACATGCATAATTTCATACTTGAAATGATAACATGCATTTCATGAAAAATAGAAATTAAACATATTACCCTAATATGCAAAATTTCATATCAATGCATTAACATGCCTTTTTCATGAAGAAACTAGAAATCTGACATATTAACCCTAATATGCATTTTCATCACAAGATTCTGGTAGGTCGACATGACAGGGTTCAAGTCGGCTCGATCACTAGTTGGGTCGACTCGATATGTGGAAATCATGAACTTCAAAAATGATTCATAATTGGTATGCCACAAGAAGGGCTTTGATACCACTGATGGGAATTCACCAGGGTGCCAGAAATCATGCAGCATGCGGAAGTGAATTTCAAAGCCAAATTCCAAGCATGAAACCCTAATATGGCTAGAAAAACTTAATTCCCAGGAACCCCTTATGCAATACCAATCAACGAAATATAAATGAAGTCAGAATACATACCTGGATCGCTGAAATCCAATCTTTTACACAAGGCTCATAAGTGCAAGCCCTCCAACAGTGATCCACATGAGAATGGTACCAAGGAAGAATCCCTACCGGGGTTGCTTGCTTCAACAGAACTCTTTTGTCAGCCTTTTGACCTTTGACCACTATAGGACACCCTATCCTACTGTAGGGCTTTCTAGATACAATCCTAATCCACTCTTGGTTTTAAGACAACCCTCCTCTAGGACTCCTTAGGCTTATGTTCTAAAACTAAGCCTTGTCCTAGTAGAAAAGACCTTGTCTTAATAAGACAAGTCTTGTCCTAAATTAAGGAGGGAGTAGAAGAACACTCAGACTGACAGACTCTCGGGAAAATGGGATTCCTATTTTTTGATGACCGAAAACTATATCTCTCATTTCACCGTACCCCTTTATATAATATTTCAAGGGGCGTGAAAACCATCCCGACATCTCTTATTTCATATCTGATAAGACTCTTCAGGATTGAATAGTCTTATCATTGTTCTTTCCCTTTCTAGATTAAATCCCCATGTGCCATGTGGCATTTACTGGTTAAGAAGAATGGAAGGAGGCATCATTTCAGATTTAAAAACCATGGGAAGAGAAGAGTCCTGAGAGCAGAAGGACTCTGCCTCAGAACCATGTGCAGATGAAGAGACGCGACTCTTCATCTGCACGCGCTACTCTTTTTCCCATTTCATGCCGCCCTCTTATTCCCTTTGACCGGTTATTTAAATCCAAAGGGCATGAGGATAAGATAAGAAGGTGCCCCTTGATGAAACACTGGAGTGTTTCATCTGTAGGACTTTTGTCCTTCTGTGTGCACCTTCATTTCCCGCACGTGCCAAGAGGTGCCAAGAGTCCTTTTGTGGTCAACTTTATCTACACCCCATGCAACCTTTCACAAGTCAAAGTATATGCAATATGGGTGTCAAAAGAAAGATCATTAAGTCTTCTTTCCATCCATACAAATATATTTCAGATCAGAGGACTATAGACTCTTTTAGGCCTTTTTGAATGCCAAGGTGTCATTTTGGCATCTGGAGTCCCAACTCAAATGGACTCTTCAATAAAATGTCCAAAAGTCCAAAATAAAATCAGATCAAGCTCTGATTTGGCTATCCCCACCTAGGACTCAACCTAATTTAGGTTATTTTCAATTAGGTTAGCCCAATTAGCAAGCAACCGGATCCAATCCAATTGGGTTTGGAATTGGGTTAGCCTACATATGCTAGTATGCAATATGGCTAACCAATTAGGATTCCATGACCCTAATTAAACCATGATTAACTTCCTTGGCCTACTCTCTATTGTGTGTGACCCATTGGGTTCCACTTCTAGCCAGCAGTAGGTTTAGGTTTGAGCCGATTCGATCCGATCGAACACGATTGACTTAATTAGGTCAAATCGGCTCACCTAATTGTCCAATTCAAATCACACATCGAATTGACTCATGAAACCAATCCAATTAGTTCATGAAAACCCACAAGACAAGATTGACATCTAGCAACGTGTCATGCCTACCCGGAAGATGAGGAATTTGATGAAGATTACCAAAATACCTTTCAGTAGTAAGTTACCGTGCAATTCAATCTTTTGATCTCCTATTATCCCGATTAAGTGATGGGTATGGATAAATGTCAAACCCTAACACTTAATCATATCAAATCTCAGCTCGATCATGAGGACTCTACTGATGACTAATTAGAAGCAACTTCTAATCTCATCCCACTTTGCAAAGATTCCTTGAGTCACTCATTGAAGAGATTACATGGGATAACATATCCTCTTACCAGGATTGATCAATTCTTTGTTGGTCCACTCACATCCTTCGTACACCTTCCACCATACCTTGAACACCCCGTACATGTCGCAATGCCATGAATGAGTATGAACCAAAGTATGGTTAGTGTGCACAAGAAACCATGGTGATCTCAGGTCTGAAGATCACATGCATAACTTCTACTTTGGGACCTATCTTTTGATAAGGAGTAAGACTTCCATAAGATAGTCCCAGTGCATATCTGTTCAGTGTACTCATAACCTAATGAGCACCCTTATCCTTGTATTAGTGTCTCTACACAAGTGGCTGTGAGACCAACCACCCTCATCAACTGAGCATACATAGGATAAGCTAGTCTTACCGGATTCATCCATCCCCGAATCGATGGTCCAATGACTAGGAACATTCTAGATTAGGGTTTATAGGAATTAGGTCTCACTATTATTTTATCATAACCCTAATTTCATTGCCCTACTCTATGGGGTTCATCATAGTTAAAAATATGACACAGCAGTATATGATGAATCAAATGCCTTTATTATAAATAATGATGTGTCATGCATCAGTTGGAAGTTTACAAAAAAGGCACAAACAATGATTGGCTCTTAGGGCATTTTTCTATCACTTGGACTAGGTCAAACTCTCTTGGATGCCAACTCCTTAGGCATGTGGACTTTAGGACAGCAAGGGGGAGGTCGGCCATGGGCTTGGAGAGCTTTGGCTTGGGCCCCCTAGAAGCTGGGGTGCCTGGTTCCCTGGGCTAGTATATTCCCGGCTTCTAAAAAAAATCTTGGTTCTTCTTGCTTGGGCTTCCTTCCTGGGCTTGAATTTGGAGGCCTGGAGTGCTGGGATAGCCTGGTAAACATGGGTTCCTGGCATATGGAATATTCTGAAAGTATCTAGAGGAAATCTAGCATCTGAAATGGTATTCGGGAGGAATCTGGGCACCTAGGTGTCGATTGAGCTCCCCTAAGTTGTGTAACTGCTTCTGGCTTCACAGTGAGGTTGATGGAACTCCAAAATAGCGTAACCTCCTCTCTTGTACAAGAAGTAAACTCATACTAAACTCGTACTGGTGTACAGGACTCAATGTACTGGACTAGGTTGAGCGTTGAGACAAATCAACTAACCTCAACTTATTATAGGACTCAATCCTAGTTGAATGCAAAACTTTGACACAAGGCTAGGTAAACCAAATAGGACCCAGTAATCTGTGTCTGATCCTGGTACCCCCATCACTGACCATGACAAAGTCTTCTTTATTAAATTCTTTGAGTCTTTTCTTAGAATTACCCTTGGTTAATGTATGACATGTCGATGAAAATTTGGCATGAATTCCTATTAGATGCCATAGTATTTTCCAAAAATAGGATGCACATTGAATGTTCTTAAAGAACTTATGCAACCTACTGATTTCAACAAAATACAATCGGGTGGCTCTAAAAAGAGTGAAAACTTTAGGCCATGGTAGGAAATAAGAAGTGGATTCGGAGCAAGCCTGGTGGGGTAGGATATAAAAAAAAGGGCTCATGGAATAGTCCTTGGTTAATAGGGTTGACCATAAGGTTTGGACATTGGGTTACATCAACAGGTAAATAAAAGTCAGCCTTATGGAAGGATGAGTCAATGATTTCAAGAAAAAGATCTTCAATTGGGACCAAAGGGGTGAATTCAACTTGGGGGTGCTGGATTGAAAAGATCAAGTCCTCACTAATTACTTCAGGTTCATGAATTTCAAGACTAGGCTCTAGGATTTGAGTCTCTTCTCGTATTTCCTCAGGTGAAGTCTTAGCAGTAGGATTAGGTTCCTCATGGTTCTCTTTTTCTAATGGTCCTTCCAATATAATTTCAATCAAGGTACGATCAGGGTCAACTAACTCTGGGTCTGTTTTATCCATTTCCTTCATGGTCAGAATCCAGACTGTTGATCCTCCAATGATCTTGTGTTCTAATTCTTTGGCATTAATTAGATTCAATCCTGGTTCTTTTTCTCTCAAGTGACTAAACCCTCTTTTGATATTATCTTTAGATGGGGTTGAGTTAATGACAATCCTCTTCTCATGGTGTGTAAATGAATATGAGTTAGTACGGCCAAATAGGGTTGCATCATGATCATATAACCATGGTCTGCGTAAATATAATGCTACTAACCCCCATTGAAATCACATCGCACCATACCTTCTCTTGGTAAGATTGAATTTGGACTAGGACCTGGCATTGTAATCTAATGGGAATAGATGTCGCATCAATCCAGGATACCTTATATGGGCAAGGATGTGGTATGGTGGGTAAGCCTAAGCTCTTAATAGCATTGGTACATATAGGTTCACACAACTTCCACTATCTATAATGATCTTGCACACTTTGTCTCCTAGCTTAATGAAGGTCTATAAGATATTCGTTCTACGCTAGTCCTCATTCTTCTTAGTTTGAGCTAGAATACACCTAACTACACCTAATAGATCAAATGGCTCCATAGGCTCTTCATTACCTTCATATTCTTCTACTAAATCTTTCTCAGCTTCATAAATTTCTTCTTAAATTCTTCAACATTTTCTAAATTCTCTTCTTCACACTTTTCTATATGTAAAGCTCGTATTAGGCATTCAATAGCAAAATGACCTATTTTACGATACCTAAAACATAGTGTATTTGGGTTCCGATCTCTTTGAACTATAGGTACCTTTTTTTTATCTTCCCTACGAGCTGGTTGGGAGGTAGGATTAGGTCGGCTATTTGGGAATCGATTCATGCTAGGTCTATTTCCAAGGGCATTAAACCTTTTAGGATCAGATTGGCGGGTAATGGGTTTTCTTTGAAATCGTTCACAATATGTAGCAATCTGGAAGGCTTGTTCTAAGTCATTAACTTCTCTCAAGAATAATTTCCTATAGATATCCTCATTTAAGCCAGCTCTAAAGCTCGATAAGGTTGCTTTTGATTCAACTACACTACAACTCATAACGTACTCGTCAAATTTGGCTATGTAGTCAGCCATAGATTTGTTACCTTGAGTCAACTTTTGCCATTGATCCAACAATTTTTGTTCATATGCGAATGGTAGATATTTCTCCCTAAGCTTTACCTTCATTGCTCACCATGTGTCTATAGGTAAATCACCTCTTTGTCGGTTCAATCATTCTACATTTCCCCAATACAATCTCGCTTGTCGGACTAGCCTAAGCTTAGTAAATTTAAATTTTCTCTCCTCTGACATTTTGTACCATTCAATGTACTGGTCCATATCACTCTTCCAATTTGTATAAACCTTAAGATCTAACCTTCCCTCAAATGTGGGTGCATCTAGTCGAATACTCCTAAGGATCCTTTCTTCCTGGTCATTTATATCAGGGGTATGGCACCTAGAAATTAGGTCAGGAGTAATTTTCCTATGTTGGGCTCTTGGATCTGGGGGAGTGAGTTGGACTCTTGGAATTGGGGGAATGGGTCTAGGTGTCTCAGAGCTTTGACCTAAGGGAGTGGGTCTAGGTGTTTCAGGGTCTTAACGAGTCGCATGGGATTCCTCAAGGTTACCTAGTCATTCTTCCACTTGGTCAAGCCTTGTATTAAGCTGTCTAAATTACTTGGTTATAGTTTTCATAAAGATCTCCATATTAGGGTCCATGGGAGGATTGGGTTGGATTTGAGTAGGTTGATAGGTGTGCCTGACCTAGTTGCCATGCAATGCAATCACACAGAACTCGAGCTAGGGTTTCTTAGACCTAGAGCTCAAGTAGAATGGGTCAGCTCAAATTATAGCCAATTCAGCAATTACCCTATCCACTGGCCAGGTAAGAGGTGGGGTTGTGGGAGGCTCCCCTTGCTCTTGTATGGTCATAATTAAAAACCATGAAACTGCTTAGGGTGTTTGCCTCTGGATCTCTAGCCTTAGACACCATATTCAAGTGATAATCGAAGGATTGGGTGCACTAGCCTTCACACAATACTTGGAACCCGACCTGTTGGTGTCCCTAAATTGCTTTAGAGTTCTAATTATTTTAATTAGGATTAGGTTCGATGCAAAGGTGGTGGTTGTGGGCCTAGGACAGGTAATGAAATCCTGTCCTAATTTGAGATGGTCAAGTGCCCGTAAGATTAGGTTATTGGATGATGCAATCATATGATATGAAACCCTAATACACAATGAAACTAAAATAATTAAAAATAGAAGAAATTAATAAAAAAAATTTAATTATTAAATTTTAAATCTAATTAATTTTTATATTTTTGATCTCGGGATATCACGTCCGACCGTAGCTCATTACTTCCATGGGTCGTGACAATATACTTGCATATACCTGCTCAGGAGGCATGATTTCCTTCCACCAAGAAAAATAGCAAATATTTTTTTTTCTGATTTTTATCTAATATTTGTAGAGGATTAATAGAGGATTAATAGTAAATTTATTTATAATTTTTTTGTGTTTTTTTAGGATGGTTTTTATGCAATTTAATTTCAACCTAGTTCTAGGTATGCAGAAATTTTAGAACTAGAAGTTAAACCCTAGTTTAACCTTCGCTCTAATACCAAAGATGATGTGGGATAATATACAAAAATTAATCTACTAATTATTAAGCTAATTAATAGTGATTATCAGAAATTAAATTTTTTAGGATTTTCAAATTTAAAGACTTGAAGAGATCAATAAAGCAAAACTAGTAACTAGTTATCTATCCGCAAAGTAGATCTAACAAAATAAACTAGAAAAACCAGGAATTGGAGGTTAAGAAACCACCTTAAACTAGGGTTCTACTTGTCAAGAATCAGAAATTAAAGAGTAGGGATGGGTATTTAAATTTACCAATGATGATTATATCCCTCTGGTATGGATCCAACAGGACTCTCAAGGAACTTCCGAAAGGGCTTCAAGAAGGTCGATCTTCGGGCTTCAAACTTCTACAATGTTGGTTCCAAGGCAAGAACACCCTGAATTCGAATCCTTGATCACCTGCAATCACTCAAAAGAAACTCAAATTAGATGGTTGTAGAAAGAAAAGGAAGAAGACGGAAAAGGAGGAAGGGAATGGTTGGAAGATGGTGGCTAGAGTTTTCTGATTATTGGATATGTAGGGCCTCACACCCCGTGATGCTACAAAGAACAAAAGAAGAACCTCACATCCCGTGATGCACATAGCAAAAGAAATTTGATAGAATATCAGCTTTATTTGATAAATATTAATTGTATTTACAAGAGAGATTAATTATGGTATTTATAGACCACCAACATGAGCTGTATGGGTTACAAAGTCTTGCATTGGTTTTCCTTGGGCAACAACTCCTTGAGTCCTAGCTTCTGGTGTCTTGGACTCTAGTCTTTGAGCTCTCCTTGTTCTTCATCCAAAGTGGGTGACATAATGGGATTGACCTCTTCAGGTTGGGAGCCAATATGGGATTACTCCAATCCTTCTTGGGCGATCTTGATGGATGGTGATGTGTGGCCAAGATGGGTTCTTGAGTAGCAATGAGAGGTGGACTATGGAGTCTGGATGATGAGAGCTCTTGTATGAAAGTGGACTCTTCAATTTGGATAATAAAAAACTCATGAGTTTTAGTGGGATTCATGAGTTCTTGAAATCTTTATTTCCTGGAACTTGATTGACATGAACTCTTGAAGTAAGAAAACCTTTGAACCTTCTCCACTTGGGCATCCCTTTGAGATGGACTCTTGGCCGACTTCTCCTTTGGATTTGGAGACAAAATGTGGAGGGAAGGGGTGCTAACTTGGCTTGGACTCCTGCTTTACATCTCTTAAAAAGTGGCGACACTTTGGTTTTGAGTTGGGCGACAAGGAGTGGTTGGTGCTAAGTTCCTTCTTCATGTGGCCGACCAAGGTAAGTGACATTGCATGTGAAGTTGTCCCGATGAGGTGGCAAGTGAGTAGACTGATGATGTGGCAAGTGATGTCCAAAACATGTCATGTGATGTGTCCAAACTTGATGTATGTGGTGCATATAAAGGTAGGGTGCCAAGAGGTAGTTGGCACATGGCTTGACTTGAGCTAACACATGGAGTCACATGGGTTTTGACTTGGATCCCCTCTTGTATTACAGGACTCAACTAATAATTACAATACTCAACCAACTAATTAATTACAAAGACTTAATTATAACTAATTTCAAGCCCAACTTGATCAATTAGAATCCAATTAGATCAAAAGGCATACTGACTCATAATTAAACCATACCATACTTAATTAGTCTTGCAAATATAAAATCCTAATTAAAGTTGGTAAAAAGGGCTAACTAATACTGGACCATTATAACAGAATTTATGATCCAATTGAAATTGGAGTTTTTTAACATACTCAATTTTGGGTCCAGGAATTTTTACAGGGACTAAATTTTGGGGTTAAACCCAATAAGCTAAAATAATAAAATTTAAAATAACTATTTACAAGTGATCTAGAATTTGGGCTTAAGGCTTCATTCACAGGTGATCCACAGGGATGTCAGTTTGACCTATCATTTTCTTCTGGCCCTGGTGTCCGCACCAATTCTCCCAAGGTGGGAGGAACTCGACCATGTCGAGTATGGGTCAACCTTGTTGTGATAGTGCTCTAGTAAATCTGGGTCAATTCTTTGCAAGTCCTCTCAAGTGATCCAAGAATCATCAGTTTTGGGTTATCCTTGCTAATGAACCAGATATCGCTGATGGTCTTTGCCCCTACGAGCAATAATCTTGTCGTCCAAGATTCGCTCGATCCTGTCTCCTCTGGCTAGTATGGCAGGTGGACACATATGGGTTGGCTCACTCTCAAAGATTGGATCAGGCTTAAAAGGCTCACTAGGAATCAATGTTGTCTCCCTATACTCTATAAGGTCTGAAATGTTGAAAATATAACTAATGCCTAATGCCTAGTTCAGGTGGTAACTCAAGCACATAGGTATTAGATTCAATTTTCCTAATTACTTTTCATGGTCCAGTACTACGGGCATGTAACTTCTTTATAATTCCAGGTGGCAACCATTTAGGTCATAGCCTGACCATGACAAAGTTTTTTTTATTGAATTCTTTGAGTCTTTTCTTAAAATTACCCTTGGTTAATGTGTGATATGTCGATGAAAATTTGGCATGCCTAATGGATGCCATAGTGTTTTCCAAAAATAGGATGCAAATTGAATTTGCTTAAAGAACTTATGCAACCTACTGATTTCAACAAAATGCAATCGGGTGGCTCTAGAAAGAGTGGAAACTTCAGGCTATGGTAAGAAATAAGAAGTGGATTCGGAGCTAGCCTGGTGGCGTAGGACATAAAAAAATGGCTCATGGAATAGTCCTGGGTTAATAGGGTTAACCTTAAGGTTTGGATATTGGGTTCATTAATAGGTAAATAAAGGTCAGCCTTATGGAAGGATGAGTCAGTGATTTCAGGAAAAAGATCTTCAATTGGGACCAAAGGGGTGAATTCAACCGGGGGTGCTGGATTGAAAAGATCAAGTCCTCACTAATTATTTTAGGTTCATGAATTTCAGTACTAGGCTCTAGGATTTGAGTCTCTTCTCATGTTTCCTTAGGTGAAGTCTTAGCAGTAGGATTAGGTTCCTTATGGTTCTCTTTTGCTAATGGTCCTTCTAGTATAGTTTCAGTCAAGGTACAATCAGGGTCAACTAACTCTGGGTTTGTTCAATCTATTTCCTTGGTTGTCAAAATCCAGACTGTTGATCCTCTAGTGATCTCATGTTCTAATTCTTTGGCATTAATTAGATTCAATCTTGGTTCTTTTTCTCTCAAGTGACTAGACCCTCTTTTGATATTATCTTTAGGTGGGGTCGAGTTAATGACAATCCTCTTCTCATGGTGTGTAAAAGAATATGAGTTAGTATGGCCAAATAGGGTTGCATCATGATCATATAACCATGGTCAACCTACTATAATGCTACTAACCCCCATTGGAATCACATCACAACATACCTTTTCTTAATAAGATGAATTTGGACTAGGACCATGCATTGGCAAGGATACCTTATATGGGAAAAGATGTCGCATCAATCTAGGATACCTTATATGGGCAAGGATGTGGTACTATGGGTAAGCCTAAGCTCGTAACAGCATTGGCACATATGGCGTTCACACAACTTCCACTATCTATAATGACCTTTCACACTTTGTCTCCTAGCTTAATGAAGGTATGTAAGATATTCATTCTACGCTAGTCCTCATTCTTCTTGGTCTGAGCTAGAATATACCTAACTACACCTAGTAGATCATATGGCTCCATAGGCTCTTCATCACCTTCATATTCTTTTACCAAATCTTCCTCAGCTTCATAAATTTCTTCTTCAAATTCTTCAACATTTTCTAAATTCTCTTCTTCACACTCTCCTATATGTAAAGCTCGTACTGGGCATCCAACAGCAAAATGACCTATTTTATGACACCTAAAATATAGTGTATTTGGGTTCCTATCTCTTTGAACTATGGGTGCCTTTCCTTTATCCTCCCTACGAGCTGGTTGGGAGGTAGGATTAGGTCAGCTATTTTGGAATCAATTCATGTTGGGTCTATTTCCAGGGGCATTAAACCTATTAGGCTCAGATTGGCGGGTAATGGGTTTTCTTTGAAATTGTTCACAATCCCTAGCAACCAGGTAGGCTTGTTCTAAGTCATTAACTTCTCTCAAGAATAATTCCCTTTAGATATCCTCATTTATGCCAGCTCTAAACCTCGATAAGGTAACAGCTTCTGATTCTATTACACTACACCTCATAACATACTCATCAAATTTGGCTATGTAGTCAGCCACAGATTTATTAACTTGAGTCAACTTTTGCCATTGATCCAACAATTTTTGTTCATATGAGAATGGTAGATATTTATCCCTAAGCTTTACCTTCATTGCTCGCAATGTGTCTATAGGTAAATCACCTTTTTGTCAATTCAATCAATCTACGTTTCCCCAATACATTCTCGCTTATCGGACTAGCCTAAGCTTAGCAAATTTAAATTTTCTCTCCTCCCATATTTCATACCTGTCAATGTACTAGTCCATATCACTCTCCCAATCTGTATAAACCTTAGGATCTAAACTTCCCTCAAATATGGGTAAATCTAGTCGAATGCTCTTAAGGATCCTTTCTTCCTGGTCATTTACATCGAGGGTGTGGCGCCTAGAAATTGGGCCTGGAGTAATTTCCCTATGTTGGGCTCTTGGATCTAGGGGAGTGAGTTGGACTCTTGGAATTAGGGGAATGGGTCTAGGTGTCTCAGAGCTTTGACCTAGGGTTGTGGGTCCAAGTGTTTCAGGGTCTAAACGAGTCGCATGGGATTCCTCAAGGTTACCTAGTCTCTCTTCCACTTGGTCAAACCTTGTATTAAGCTATCTAAATTGCTCATTTATAGTTCTCATAAAGACCTTCATATTAGCATCCATGGGTGGATTGGGTTGGGTTTGAGTAGGCTGATAGGGTGTGCCTGACCTAGTTGCCATGCAATGCAATCACACAAAACTCGAGCTAGGGTTTCCTAGACCTAGAGCTCAAGTAGAATGGGTCAACTCAAATTATAGCCAATTCAGCAATTACCCTATCTACTAGCCAAGTAAGAGGTGGGGTCGTGGATGGCTCCCCCTACTCTCACAAGGTCCTAATTAAAAATCACGAAATCACTTAGGGCGTTTGCCTCTGGACCTCTAGCCCTAGACACCAAATTCAAGTGATAATCAAAGGATTGGGTGCACTAGCTTTCACGCAATACTTAGAACCCGAATTGTTGGTGTCCCTAAATTGCTTTAGGTTTCTAATTAATTTTAATTAGGGTTAGGTTCGATGCAAAGATGGTGGTTGTGGGCCCAAGACAGGTGATGAAATATTGTCCTGATCTGAAATGGTAAAGTGCCCTTAAGATTAGGTTACTTGATGATGCAATCACATGCTATGAAACCCGAATATGCAATGAAACTAAAATAATTAAAAATAGAAGAAAATAATAATAATAAATTAATAATTAAATTTTAGATCTAATTATTTTTAGATTTTCGATCTCGAGATATCACGTCTGGCTGTAGCTCATTACTTGCATGGGTCATGACTGTATACTTACGTATACCCACTCAGGAGGCATGATTCCTTCCAACAAAAGAATAGTAAATAATTTTTTTTTTCTAATATTTTTTTGAGATTAGTAGAAGATTAACAGAGGATTAATATCAAATTTATTTATAATTTTTTTGTGTTTTTTTGGGATTGTTTTTATGCAATTTAATTTTAGCCTAGTTCTAGGTATGCAAAAATTACAGAACTAGAAGTTAAACCCTAGTTTAACCTTTGCTCTGATACCAAAGATGATGCGGAACAATATGCAAAAATTAATCTACTAATTATTAAGCTAATTAATAGGGATTATCATAGATTAATTTTTTTTTGGATTTTCAGATTTAATGACTCGAAGAGATCAATAAAGCAAAACTAGTCACTTATGATATATCCATAAAGTAGATCTAACAAAAAAAAACTAAAAAAACTAGGAATTAGTGGTTAATAAACCACCTTAAACTAGGGTTGTACTTATCAAGAATCAAAAATTAAAGAGTAGGGATGGGTATTTAAATTTACCAATGATGATTATATCCCTCTGGTATGGATCTGACAGAACTCTCAAGGAACTTGTGGCAAGACTTCAAGAAGGTCGATCTTCGGGCGTCGAACTTCCATGATGTTGGTTCCAAGGCTATGGTGTGACCACAAGAATCCGACAAAGGCTCCTCAACCCTTTGTGGATGTCCAATTAGGGCTTTTCGGGTCTTGTAATAAGGCTTTAAGCCTAAACCATGTAATTTTCTTTAGCTTTGAATTGAGTCTCAAGTGTCTATGTCCAGTCCTGTATTTTGACCAAGTTGGTCAAGTCGAGTCCTGTACTGAGTCCAGTCCCGTAATGAGTCTAGTCCAAGTCTGTTTGAAGCAAGATTGGTCTTGAAGTCTAGTCACTTTTTGAGCCAAGCCATGAAGGAAGCCAACTCAGCTCAAGGGACCACCTCTTCATCCTACATGGTGCCACTTCACCATGCCATGTGGGCGGCACACAATTCAGATTTTGGATGCCAAAAGGGGGGGACACATCACTTGATACACTCCCTTTTTCCCTCCCCCCTATCAAGCTATTTTCCAAACATGGGTGGCCAGCCAAGGAAGGTCAAAGGGAGTTAAAGTTTGGAGAATTCAAATCCCTTGCTTCAAGCCTCCTATCAAGCTTTCTTCCCAAACTACTTGAACAACTTTGGAAGGAATAGTAAGATCCATGGGCACCTCCACTTCCCACTCCCCATATCATGCCTTGTACCAAAGGTGGAAGCACAACCAAGGAAAGGAGGAGGACACAAGCCTTGCTCCAAGCCTCACATCAAGCCACATTCATGGTCGGCCAAGAAGGAAGAATTTTTGAATTTTTGGGCACCCCATCAAGAAAAGATTTGAAATTTAAATGGGGTCCTAAGGTGCCTATAAAAGGAACCTTACTCCTCCTTTGTAAAGGGAATTGATGATGAATGAAAAAAACAAGTTTTGAGAGCCATTCTCTTTTAGTTGCCTTCGTTCCTTAAGAACGTCGATCTCCATGAGGGAGCGCTTTTGCCTTCGGGCATCGAGAGGTGTGAGGCCTCGGGTTACTATCTCTTCTGCAAATCCATTCTCCAACTTCGAGTCGGAGTTCATTGGGACCATCCAACTGGGTGCCAAGCAAGAAGAACTCCATCCATCACCACATCAACTCTTATTCCTTTATCTGTTGCTTTCTTTTGGTCGAATCCTAACTCTTCACTTGAATGCTCACAGGTCCTCTAGGTGCCACGAACACGGAGTTGGTTTCCCTTGCCTTCGTGACCTTCGAACAGCAAGCCAGCGCATCCGCGGGATTGAAGGCTCGATCATCCAGGCCGCATCCGCAAGAGCGAGTGAACTCGACATTAGGCGCTTCAGATCTTTTGAGGTTTGCCACCCTAACTCTTGAGTAGGTATTGATCCGAGAGCTAAGTCCTATGGGGTTTCTCAATCCTGAGGTCCTCTCCTTATCTTGTTTAGGGGCTTACTTGCTAGTTGAAGTTCTTATTACTATAGAATCCTAGATCTATTCTCTCTTATCTTCGAAAATCCTAAACTTCATTAAAACCCTAAATATCACAAGAGAAAAAAAATCACCTGCATCATCCTAGCATCTAGTTAGTCTTGCATCATGTTTGGTATCAGAGCATGGTTAGGACTTAGCACTTCTTAAAGTACTTGGATTAGGTGCTTTACTAGGCCGTCTGGTCTTAGGAGAAAAGTAGGGTTTCAAGACCCTCTCCTCCCATTCCATGGGGATCTCCTAAGGTGTGTAGGGGTGCCACTATGATAGGCCTTTGAAGGGGAACACAAGAAGTTAAGTTTTAAAAACCAAAAAGAAAAGTTTTGCATCTTTAATTTCAGCTTTTTAGAAATTCAGCATTTCCGTACATAGTCTGCTGTTTTGATTATTTCTGCCTGTAGGAATGTTGGATTTTTATAATTTTTGTTTTTCTGGACTTTGAATAATTAGAAGTATTTTTTGAAATTTCTTTAGATTTTAATTCAGCCTGTAGAATTTCTACACGGATGATTACCATTTGAGAAAAGACTCTACTCTGAAAATTCGGTAGGCACATCTCATCACATCTTCATCTTTCATATAGTTTAATTTTGCATTTAGGGTCATATTTTTTTATTTCCATCACCTTATTTCTGTTATCAAACATCAAAAAAAAATCCAAAAAGATAATTTAGGTACATCTCATTAGATCATTTGTATGCCATCATTTTTCATAAATCACTTTAAGGGCAGCAATTTGACATAGGGTCAGGATTTCATTACCTATCCCTAGTCCAAAAATCACCACCTAGCATATCGAACCCAAGTTCTTATTAAAATCAAATAGACACTTAATTGCTCTAGTGAGCTAGGGACACCCACGAAGTCGGGTCGAACCAAGTGTCAAGCCAAGTTAGATAGCTGGTTTGTGTGTGCTTAAGTAGCTGGTGTATAGGCAAGTGGTTCAGGGACAAGAGCCCGAAGGAAGGTGGGTTGGTTCGCTTACCTGGCCAATTTCAAATTGGTATCTAAGGCAAGTAAAGAGGAACCTCCACCAACCTTACACTTACCTGGCCAGATGCTAAGTTACTGCTACCAGGTTTGTCTTCTTGACTTAACTTTGGTTTGATTTTTTTTAAAGTCTAAGCAAACCCTTAGCATCATCCGTGAGTGTGCATGTCGACCAGATCCAGAGTCCCTTATCACCCCCATCTTTCCCAATCGAGTGAACCCATGGACAACACCCGAGAAGATCAATTAAAGGTCATCATTGAACAATTGGCTAAGATGAACAGTAAGCTTGATCAGTTGGATGAAAGAATTGGAGCCTTAGAGAAGAATAGTCCTAGACCATCTGTCGAGCCTGAGTCTGGATCACCTTTCCCCCGTAGGGATTATCCTCATCATGAACCATCCATAAAGGCTGAACCCAGGAGAATTCCCCGTTTAACCCAGCCCAAGAGTTTGAACCTAGGGGACCCAATCCAGAGATCATAGACCAGGAAGAAAGGGTCACTAGAAACATCAAGCTAGAAGCCCCTACCTTCGATGGTAGTCTAGATCCTAAGGTGTACGTAGATTAGGAGGAGGATATGGAGCAGTATTTCGAGTGGTACACAATGACGGAGAGGATGAAGTTTAAGTTTGCCAAACTTAGGTTGGTTCGCCAGGCTAGGTTATTTTGGAATAGTGTTGAAAGGCTGGTAGAGCAGAGAGAACAAGAACCCATTGCAACTTAGAGGGACATGAAAGCCAGACTTAGAGATAAGTACCAACCACTTTCTTACACCCAGAATTTATTGAACTAATGGCAGAACCTGAGTCAAGGGAACAAGAGTGTGGCTGAATACATCATGAAGTTCGATGAGTATGTCATGCGATGTAAAGTCAATGAATCAGCTTCTGTGATCCTATCTAGGTTTAGGGCTGGCCTACACCCAGATATCCAGAGAGAGCTTTACTTTAGATGGGTCACCGATCTAGAGTATGCTTACCAAATTGCTAGGAACTGTGAGCATTTCCAGAGGGCTCCCACCTATCATAGACCTGAATCCTTTAGGAACCCTAGTCGAATCCCAGGACCTAGCCAAGGGTATAGTCAGGCTTAACCAAGTCATCCCGGTCCATACCGACCTGACCCGAGTAGACCCAACCCCACCCAACCCAGTCCAAGCCGACCGAACCTGAACCGACCCCATTTTAGTAGAGAGGAAAAGGGTAAAGCTATTGGAGTCCAGAAGAGCCCCACTCCCCAAAACAAATGCTTTAGATGTCATAAACTTGGACATTATGCTAGCCAGTGCACCTCCCCAGCCCTAGTCATAGAAGAGCCCACTAAGAATGAGCTAGAACCCATTGTTGAACCAGAAGGAGAAGTCTATGATCCAGAAAATCAAATATTGGAAGAGTATGAGGGAGAGGAAGAACAATTTGAGTCGGAAGACCTTTTGGGAGTAGTCAGATGCATTCCTATCCAAAACCTTGTACAAGAAGATTGGCGTAGGACAAACATCCTACAAACCTTTGTCAAACTAGGGGATAGAGTGTGCAAAATCATAATGGATAGTGGGAGCTGTGTCAATGTCATCTCTTCTAGTACTGTCAAAGCCCTAGGATTGACCCCAGTTCCTCACCCCAACCCTTATAAGGTCTCTTGGGTAGATTCAACGTCCATACCTATAAAGTTTAAGTGCCAAGTCTTGATCAAGTTACAGTCTTATGAAGAGAAGATTTGGTGTGATGTCCTTTCCATGGATATCAGTAGTATTATCATAGGCCGACCCTGGCTGTACGATCATGATGCCACCCTTCATGGTCAGACCAATACCTGTACCTTCAACCACCATGGGAAGAAGTTTACAATCAATCCAGTTCAGCCTAAGGACCAGGCTAAGAAAGGGTCAAGTAGCCTTAAGGAAAAGAAGCCTGGAGTTAACCTAATCAAGTCCAAGGAATTGGAGAAAGAGATTGGTGAGGGAGCCCCAATTTGGATTTTGGCCACCAAAGAGAGTCATGAGCCGACCCAAATAGAGCAACCCCAAGAAGTAGTCAAGTTTCTGGAAGAATTTAAGGATGTTTTTCTCGATGAATTACCTGATCATCTACCTCCTCTTAGGGACATCCAACATGCCATAGACTTAGTTCCAGGAGCCACCTTACCCAACCTTCCTCATTATAGAATGAACCCCATCGAACACCAGGAGTTGCAGAAACAAGTGGGAGAGTTGCTTAGGAAGGGTTTTCTTAGGGAGAGTTTAAGTCCCTGTGCCATCCCTGCTTTGCTTACCCCTAAGAAAGATGGGACTTGGAGGATGTGTGTAAATAGCAAAGCCATAAACAAAATCATGATCAAATATAGGTTTTCCATCCCCCGTTGGGATGATATGCTTGATATGATGGCCAGAGCCACTATCTTTTCTAAGATAGACCTTAAGAGTGGCTACCACCAGATTAGGATTAGACCCAGGGATGAGTAGAAGATGGCTTTTAAGACTAAGGATGGTCTTTTTGAATGGGTAGTGATGCCTTTTAGACTTTCTAATGCACCTAGCACCTTTATGAGGGTCATGACCCAAGTCCTGAAAGAGTTTACTGGAAAATTTTTGGTGGTATATTTCGATGACATTTTAATTTTCAGCAAGATTAAAGAGGTCCACCTTAACCATCTTAGGTTAGTCTGCAAGACCCTTAGGGAGAATAGCCTTTATGCCAATCCAAAGAAATGCGAGTTCATGACAACAAGGGCTATCTTCCTAGGTTTTGTAGTCACCCCAAAAGGAGTCTCCGCTGATCCAGAGAAAGTTAAAGCCATAGTTAAGTGGCCGGTCCCAACTAGTATCCACGATGTGTGTAGTTTCCACGTCCTAGCCACTTTTTATAGGAGATTTATTTGGGGATTTAGTTCTATAGTAGCACCCATCACCGACTGCATCAGGAAGGGAGGATTCTAATGGACCAAAGCTGCAGATAAAGCCTTCCAAGAAATCAAAGATAAAATGATACGCTTACCTATCCTAAGATTACCTGATTTTTTTTAAGGTTTTTAAGATTGCTTGTGACGCTTCGGGAGTTGGCATTGGAGGAGTACTTAGTCAGGAAAATCATCCCATGGCCTTCTTTAGCGAGAAACTCAATGAGGCCAAAGTTAAGTACTCAACTTATGATAAAGAGTTCTATGCAGTCGTTCAAGCTCTTAGGTACTGTAGGCATTACCTATTACCCCAAGAATTTGTCCTTTTCTCTGACCATGAAGCCCTACGGTACCTAAACTCCCAGAAAAGATTAAACCCTAGGCACGCAAAGTGGGTAGAATACATCCAGGCCTATACCTTTATGCTTAAACATTATGCTGGTACTGAGAATAAGGTAGCTGATGCCCTTAGCCATCATGCCCTGTTGCTGAATACCGTTAGGACTGAGGTTATAGGATTTGATTGATTGAAAGAGCAATACGAGACCTGTCCTAACTTCGGTGAGATCTTCCACTCCAAGAAACATGAACCATCTAGCACCCATAGTGAGTACACCCTCCAGGATGGTTACCTTTTCAAAGCGAATAGATTGTGCATTCCCAAGACCTTTCTTCGTGAATTCTTAGTTTGGGAAACCCATGTAGGAGGCCTAGCTGGTCACTTCGATAGAGAAAAGACCATCTTAGCAGTAGAAGACTAGTTCTTTTGGCCAAGCTTAAAGAAGGATGTAGCCAACATTGTTTCCTGGTGCCGAACCTGTGCTGTTGGCAAACAGCAGAAGCAAAATACTAGCTTGTACACCCCTCTGCCTATGCTTAGTCACCCTTGGCAAGACCTTAGCATGGACTTAGTGGTAGGATTACCTAAGACTGCTAGAAAGCATGATTCAGTTTGTGTAGTGATAGATAGGTTCTCCAAAATGGCCCATTTCATACCTTGCTCCCAGACCCTAGATGCTTCCAAAGTTGCCAAGCTCTTTCTTGAGCATGTGGTTAAGCTACATGGTCTTCCCAAGATAATATTGTTCAATAGGGATGTCCGATTCACTAGTTACTTCTGGAAAATCCTTTGGCACTTACTAGGCACCAAGCTTAAGTTTTCAATTGCCTACCACCCACAGACCGATGGCCAAACTAAGGTAATCAGCCATAGCCTAGGGAACCTCTTAAGATGTTTGATAGGTGAACATACCAGAAACTGGGATCTTCTTTTACCTCGAGCTGAGTTTGCCTACAACAATTCTATGAATAGGACCACCGGGAAAAGCCCTTTCGAGAATGTAAGTGGTTACAAGACTAACCGACCTCTTGATCTAATTCCCCTACCTATACATGCTCGTGTCTCTGAGTCCGCCGAATACTTTGCACAGCATATTAGGGACATACATAAGGAAATTAGCAACAAAATTAATCTAAGCAATAATACATATAAAAAAATGGTTGATTCCCAGAAACGAGCCAAAGAGTTTGAAATTAGGGATTCTGTAATGATTAGACTTAGGCCTGAATGATTTTCACCAAGAACCGTTAAGAAACTTCATGCTCATGGAGCTGGCCCCTTTAGAGTGATAAAGAGAGTTGGCCCTAATGCCTACATTCTTGAGCTACCCCCAGAATATGGCATTAGCTCGACTTTCAATATCTCAGACTTAGTCGAGTACAGGGAACTAGCAAACATACCTAGCAAGCCTTTTGGACCTGACCTTTCATTTGAGAGTGAACCCGACACAGAGTGTCGACCTCCAATTTTACCTGAGAGAGGAGAGCAGATCGAGCGTGTCCTGGATGACCAAGCTATCACTATCTGGGGCAAAGGTTATCAATATTTCTTAGTTCGATGGCAAGGTTGACCTGAGTCTGATGACTCGTGGATTACCCAGGAGGACTTGCAGCGTCTCGATCCTGACCTTTTGAAAGAGTACCTAAGCCGTCTCAACTCTTACTTTATAGGGTCGAGTTCCTCCCACCCTAGGAGAACTGGTATGGGCACCAGAATCTGACAGAGGCTCCTCAACCCTCTATGGATGTCCAATTAGGGTTCCAACTTTTCTGGTCTTGTAATAAGGCTTCAAGCCTAAACTGTGTAATTTGTTTTAGCTTTGAATTGAGTCTCAAGTGTCTATGTCTAGTCCTGTATTTTGACCAAGTTGGTCAAGTCGAGTCCTGTACTGAGTCCAGTCCTGTAATGAGTCCAGTCTGAGTCTGTTTGAAGCAAGATTGGTCTTGAAGTCTAGTCACTTTTTGAGCCAAGCCATGAAGGAAGCCAACTCAGCTCAGGGGACCACCTCATCATCCTACATGGTGCAACTTCACCATGCCATGTGGGCGGCACACAATTCAAATTTTGGATGCTGAAAGGGGGGGACACATCACTTGATACACTCCCTTTTTCCCTCCCCCCTATCAAGCTATTTTCCAAACATTGGTGGCCGGCCAAGGAAGGTCAAAGGGAGTTAAAGTTTAGAGAATTCAAATCCCTTGTTTCAAGCCTCCTATCAAGATTTCTTCCCAAACTACTTGAGCAACTTTGGAAGGAATAGTAAGATCCATTGGCGCCTCCACTTCCCACTTCCCATATCATGCCTTGTACCAAAGGTGGAAGCACAACCAAGGAAAGGAGGAGGACACAAGCCTTGCTCCAAGCCTCACATCAAGCCACATTCATGGTCGGCCAAGAAGGAAGAATTTTTGAGTTTTTGGGTGCCCCATCAATAAAAGATTTGAATTTTAAATGGGGTCCTAAGGTGCCTATAAAAGGAACCTTACCCCTCCTTTGTAAAGGGAATTGATGATGAATGAAAAAAACAAGTTTTGAGAGCCATTCTCTTTTAGTTGCCTTCGTTCCTTAAGAACGTCGATCTCCGTGAGGGAGCGCCTTCGCCTTCGGGCATCGAGAGGTGTGAGGCCTCGGGTTACTATCTCTTCCGCAAATCCAACCTCCAACTTCGAGTCAGAGTTCATTGAGATCATCCAACCGGGCGCCTAGCAAGAAGAACTCCATCCATCACCACATCAACTCTCATTCCTTTATCTATTCCTTTCTTTTGGTCGAATCCTAACTCTTCTCTTGAATGCTCGCAGGTCCTCCAGGTGCCACGAACATGGAGTCGGTTTCCCTTGCCTTCATGACCTTCGGACAGCAAGCTGGCGCATCGCGGGGTTGAAGGCTCGATCATTTAGGCCGCATCCGTAAGAGCGAGTGAACTCAGCATCGGGCGCTTCAGATTTTTTGTGGTTTGCCACCCTAACTCCTAAGTAGGTATCGATCCAAGAGCTAAGTCCTATGAGATTTCTCAATCTCGAGGTCCTCTCCTTATCCTGTTTAGGGGCTTACTTGCTAGTAGAAGTTCTTATTACTATAGAACCCTAGATCCATTCTCTCTTATCTTCGGGAATCCTAAACTTCATTAAAACCCTAAAAATCATAAGAGAAAAAAAATCACCTGCATCATCCTAGCATCTTGTTAGTCCCGCATCAAGCTAGAACACCCTAACTTCGAATCCTTGATCATCTGCAATCACTCAAAAGAAACTCAAATTAGATGGTTGTAGAAAAAAAAAGAAGAAGATGGAAAAGGAGGAAGGGAAGGGATGGAAGATGGTTGCTAGAGTTTTCTGATTGTTGGATATGTAGGGCCTCACACCCCGCGATGCTTTGAAGAACAAAGGAAGGGCCTCACACCCCATGATGCACACAGCAAAGGAAATTTGATAGAATGTTGGCTTTTTTTGATAAATACTAATTGTACTTACAAGAGGGATTAATGGTGGTATTTATAAACCACCAACATGAGTTGTATAGGTTACAAAGTCTTGCATTGGTTTCTCTTGGGCAACAACTCCTTGAGTCCTTGCTTCTGGTGTCTTGGACTCTAGTCTTTGAGCTCTTCCTGGCCTTCATCCAAAGTGGGCGACATAATGGAATTGACCTCTTCAGGTTGGGCGCCAACATGGGATTACTCCAATCCTTCTTGGGCGATCTTGATGGATGATGGTGTGCGGCCAAAATGGGTTCTTGAATAGCCATGAGAGGTGGACTCTGGAGTCTGGATGATGAGGGCTCTTGTATGAGAATGGACTCTTCAATTTGGATAATAAAAAACTTATAAGTTTTAGTGGGATTCATGAGTTCTTGAAATCTTTATTTCCTGGAACTTGATTGCCTTGAACTCTTGAAGTGAGACAACCCTTGAACCTTCTCCACTTAGGCATCCCTTTGAGATGGACTCTTGGCTGACTTCTCCTTTGGATTTGGTGACAAAACGAGGAGGAAAGGGGTGCTAACTTGGCTTTGACTCCTACTTTACTTCGCTTAAAAGGTGGTGACACTTTGATTTTGAGTTAGGCACAAGGAGTGGTTGGTGCTAAGTTTCTTCTTCATGTGGCCAACCAAGGTAAGTGACATGGCATGTGAAGTTATCCCGATGAGATGGCAAGTGATATAGACTGATGATGTGGCAAGTGATGTCCAAAACATGTCATGTGATATGTCTAAACTTGATGCATGTGGTGCATATGAAGGTGGGGTGCCAAGAGGTAGTTGGCACATGGCTTGACTTAAGCTAACACATGGAGTCACATGGGTTTTGACTTGGGTCCCCTCTTGTATTACAGGACTCAACTAATAATTGCAAGACTCAACCAACTAATTAATTACAAAGACTCAATTGTATCTAATTTCAAGCCCAACATGATCAATTGGAACCCAATTTAATCAAAATGCATACTGACTCATAATTAAACCATTCCATACTTAATTAGGCTTGCAAATACAAAACCCTAATTAAAGTTGGTAAAAAGGGCTAACTAATCCTGGACCATTATAATAGAATTTATGATCCAATTGAAATTGGAGTTTTTTAACAGACTCAATTTTGGGTCCAGGAGTTTTTACAGGAACTCAATTTTGGAGTTTAGGGCTAAACCCAATAAGCTAAAATAATAAAATTTAAGATAACTATTTACAAGTGATCTAGGGTTTGGGCTTAGGGCTTCATTCACAGGTGATCCACAGGGATGTGGATTCGACCTATCATTTTCTTCTGGCCCAGGTGTCCGTACTATTTCTCCCCAGGTGGGAGGAACTCGTTCCTGTCGAGTATGGGTTAACCTTGCTGTGATATTGCTTTAGTAAATCTGGGTCAATTCTTTGCAAGTCCTCTCTGGTGATCCAAGAATTATCAATTTTGGGTCATCCTTGCCAACGAACCAGATATCACTGATGGTCTTGATCCCGAGTAGCGATAATTTTGTCGTCCAAGATTCGCTCGATCCTATCTCTCCGGGCTGGTAGTATGGCAGGTGGACACACATGGGTTGGCTCACTCTCAAGGATTGGATCAGGTCCAAAAGGCTTACTAGGAATCAATGTTGGCTCCCTATACTCTATAAGGTCTGAAATGTTGAAAGTATAACTAATGCCTAGTTCAGGTGATAACTCAAGCACATAAGCATTAGATCCAATTTTCCTAATTACTTTGTATGGTCCACTATTTCGGGCATGTAACTTCTTCATAGTTCCAGGTTGGAACCATTCAGGTCGTAGCCTGACCATGACAAAGTAGAGGAGTAAAGAGTGCACTTATAGGAACTATCACCTTAGTAGTTGAGGTATAGTTTTATATGAGCTAATAGGCTGAGTCCTTAAAATTTGTGGCCATAGTAGTATGATAATGGAAAGGAGTTTTCATGGGAATCATGATTAAACTCAAACTAATTAAGTCTAGCATATAATGAATGCTTAGGATTTGATGGATTTCCATGACCTTCATCCTATCAGAACTTTCAATAGAGAAACTTGATCACATGGTAACTACATATAGGAGTTCATTTTCTGATTTGTTGGGTTGCCACTATATAATTCTATGTATCATTAGTAGATTGTAAGAACTCGCTAGGATCATTTTTGGATCAACAATCCTTTTTTGGATTGAGCTAAAATAGTTTCTGTCCATCGAAAAAGTTTTGATGATATTATGATAGGGATCATAATATGTCTCTGGTGTGGGCACCAGGATTAGACAGAGGCTCTTCAACCCTCTATGGATCTCTGATTAGGGTTCTTAATCTTTTGGATCCTGTAATAAGGCTTCAAGCCTGAGTAACTTACTTGTAAGTCATGTAATTAGTATCTAGTTGATTTCAATTTTTGGTTTAGTCTGGTAATTTGGCTAATTTGGTCAAGTTAGGGTCAATTGGTCCTGTAATTAGCCAAGTTGGTCCATAAGCTCAAGTCAATTTGAAGATGAGCTCAAACTAGTTTGAAGATGGGTTCACAAGTGGGCAACAAGTCAAGCCCAATTGAAAATGAGTCAAGCAACCTCTCCACGCCAGGTTAGGAGTGCCACATCATCAGTGCCATGTGCCATGGGAGGTGCCACTTCAGCTCATGGATTGCCATCGAGGGGTGAGAGGCCCTAAGTTCCCTTCCTCCTTCGCAAGACACCCACCAATCTTCAAGCTTGGACGCCCCTAGAAACTCCACCGAATGCGTAGCAAGAAGAGCCTCCTCGACCACAATTCTCAGCACTTTCCCATCCCTTCTTACTTGCATATTCCTTCCTCTTGATATTTTCTAACCCTTTCCTTGGGTGCTCGCAGGTTCTCCAGGTGCCATGGACAACAGAGTCAATCTTCCTTGCCCCCGCAACCATCGAACGGAAAGCCGACGAATCTGTAGGGTTGAAGGCTTGATCCTCCAGGCTGCATCCATGAGAATGAGTGAACTTGGCATCGGGCACATCAGAGTCTTCATGGTTTGCACCCCTAATCTCCTAAGTAGGTATTGATCTAGAGCTAAGTCCTACCAGATTTCTCAATCCCAGGGTCCTCTCTTTATCTTTGTTTAGGGACTATCTTTACTTGTTAGAAAGTTCTTGTCCTTATAGAATCTCTAGTTCCATTCTTATCTTGACTTCAGGAATCAGCGTATCTCTTAAAACCTAAAACTCAAAAGAAAAATCATTTGCATATCCATCTCATCATTAGTATAGTCCTGCATCATCTTAGTCCCACACCATTTCTAGTATCAGAGCTTCATCCCACATCAGTCTCACTACCAGATAGAATAGAACCTGAGGGATCACATACAAAAGGGGCTTGACCTAATTAAGATCTTAGATCAAACCTAAATTATCAATTGATTAATGATTTGAATTTAGAAACTGCTATTTTGTAAGGGTTGCAAATTTAGCAATTGCTAATTGTTAGCTCAAGAGATTTAATTACAAATATTACAATATAATTAGATTTAATTAAATTATAAATTAAATCTCAATAATTTAAATCAGATTTAATGTAATTGGTCTTGATTTAATAAAAGTATAATTAGATTTATTTTTTTTAAGTGGACTAGGAATTGAATCCTATTTGAAATAGGATTGACAATCTTTTCAAATTTGATTTGAATTAGGCTCAATTTAAGTCTAAATCAAGTCAAATTTGAATATAATTAAACTAGAAATTGACCTAATTGGATTGGGCTTTATCCTCTCAGATTGGTTAACCAAAAGAAGGATTATGTGATGATTAATTCATGTCCTTACTTCTATGCATGTGGTGAAGAAAGGGAGGAAGTACTAATGTGGTTTCCTCTTCCACATGGACTTCTATTTGAATTAGAAGGCATCCTAATCCACTTGTATTTGAATTAGGACTGAATTAATCTATTTAGGCATGAATATCTAGGATTTGTGCAACAAACACCATGTTAAGTATGGAAAGAAATATGAGCATGCAATAATTAATCCACTCTTCTTCTCCTTACCTCTATCTGGCTTCTCATCCCTTTTCTCATTTATCTCATGCCTAAAACCCTGCAAAAATAGAGAGAAATTGAGAGTCTATTAAGAGAGGATTAAGAAAAAAAAATCAAAATTTTCTTCTAGGTATTCTAGGAGAAATTCCTTTCATAGCATGAAGTATTTGGGTTGAAGTCTTTTAGTTCTTGTTCTAAATGGAGGCTACAAATCCAAGACAGAAGAGGGGCCTCTGAAGGAGCTAGTACTCCATGGGCCTTAGGGGCTCCATCAAGAGGTTGTCCCATGTGGATACTAGTAGTGGTAATATATTTTTGTGGCTCTGACAAAAACCCCAGGATTCAACCAGATCCGGATCTGATTAGAAGAAGAAAAGGATTTGCACTTCAAGTAAGTTATTTTCCTCTCATCTAATTTTTATAAATTTAGATCTAATTTTTCTATATTTATCAGCATATTTGCTTATGAAATAGATGAATATTTAATTTATTTTAAATCAGCATACATCTATGAAAAGGTCTTCATAGTTAATGCTTCCATGATTGGGATTTTGTGAATCGATTTTTGCATGTTTTCATCTATCGATTCTAATAGTGGTATTAGAGCCACAATTTACAAACTTACATATTTAGATTCAATCTAAACCTCTTCATATCTAAATTTTTTTATTGGATTTGATCAATTTTGTGATGAGTGAAAAGTTTGTCCTATCACAAGATTGGTTGTTCTTGAAAATTATTTTCGAAACATAAAATCTAAATAATTAAGATCTAAATTTTTTGATATATATGATGTATTATAATTCTAATTAAAATATGAAAATAAATTAATTTCATAATTTATTATAATTTCTTTAGTCAAGTACTTGGATTGGGTGCATACAATGGCTGTCTGGTTATAAGAGCTATGTAGGGTTTAAAGGCTTTCTCTTCCCATTTAATGGGACTCCTATGATGTGTAGGGGTGCCGTTTATGATTTGACCCATAAAGAAGAACACATAAAAGAAATTTGGTTCATGTTTAGATCTAAAATTAATTACATAAGATGTAACTTAATTGGTTTGATCTAAAACAAGATGTATGAGATACATGAATTGGGGCTTAGATCTGAAAAATCAATTTATGATTATAAACCATTACTAACATGAAATTAAACATAATCTAAAATTAGTTTTAGATTCTAATTTTTATTTCATGGACGTGGGTGTGGATGATAAAATTAGGTCTAATAATTAGACTACGTATTAGGATTTTGATTAGATCATGCTAGAACACTATTTTGGTATTAGGATTTTGATTAGATCATGCTAGAACCCTATTTTGGTTTTGAGCAATTGATTGAATAGTGAGGACACAAGATCTAGGAAGAGGAAGCAAACCTTTTCCAATTCAATTTTGATCACCAATGAGTAAGTCCATGTGTTCTTTGCAAAGAGCACTCGAGTCCCGGTTGTTTTGAGTTTGTAATTAGGTTAAATTGAGTTGTAATTTGATCAAATTGAGTGTAATTTGGTCAATTAGGGCTGTTGAGTTACTAATTGAGTCCACTAAGTCCATCAATTGGTTTAGAGTCTTGTAAATAGCATTAATTTGCTTTGTTGGTGAATTGTCCAATTTGAATCCTGTAATTAGTGCTTGAATAAGTCAAGGATATCATAAGTACCTAATACCCAAGTCATCATCACCTTGGTGGATCAATTCTATGTCAAAAAGGGGTTGTCCAAATTTTTCATCAGACATCCGGACATCCAAACATCCAGACATCCGGATATCCAGACATCCAAACATCAAGACATCCAAACATTTGGACATCAAGACAAAGTCATCCAAAGAGGTGCCCCATCCCATTTATTTTCCATCACTCATTTGAGATTTCAAGGAGGCGCCCATTTAAGAGGAGTAAAGCAAAAGGATTTTGCTTTTCATCTAGCACCCCCCTCTCATTGTCGCCCACTCCAGATGATGCCCACCCATGATTCATTCAAATGGAGTCGAAGATAAGTGGAGTTATCTTCTATCTATATCCAAAATTCAAAGGAGGAGTTATCTTCTATCTACATCCAAAATTCAAAGGGAGGAGTTATCTTCTATTACTTTCAAATTCAAAGGAGGAGATATCTTCATCCAAATTCAAATTCAAATGAAGGATTCAAACCATTGAAGCTATTTCTTATCCCTTGTTGCTGATCAAGAGATTAAAAAACAGATTTCACCAATTAAGAAGGATTAGCGCACATTTTTAAGAAGCTTTCATCCCTCTCAAGTTGTTGCCCAAGCCAATTCAAATTTCAAATTCAAGGAGGAAGCCAAGAAGCCAAGGAGTATTTAAATTTAAATATAATTTGAATTCAAAGGAGTCCTATGATATCTTCATGTGTGAAGAACCCTATAAATAGGACCCCATATCCCTTGTAATTGAATTATTGATTCATGAAATGAAATGCTGCAATTTTTCTTCCACAAAGCTGGATTAGGCTTTAGTGATTTTCTCTAAGGGTGGGGAGGTCCTTAAGAGCTCAAGGTGGGGAGGTCCTTGAGAGCTCAAGGCGGTGAGCTCCTTGAGTGGAGGTTCTACCGGTTTCGACAAGCTGCTACTAATCTTCTTCAAGCTTTACACAACCAACCCTTCCTTTTTTTTTTCCATTTTGAACCAATTTATTTCATTCTTAAAGTTTTGTTTGCTGCCTTCTCTGCAGATCCCAGGTGGTCAAGGATTTTAGAGGATGGACCTTTGCTTTCAAACCGAGATCTGACGATAGATATAAAATCTGGAGTCCCGATCTTTATCCTACTGTGAGATCTGAGCGACCAAGCAACCGATCTATCCCGAGTCAAAGAGAATCTCCATTGGGGTAAGCAACCAATCCTTTCTCATTAGATTTGGTAGTTGAAGCATGGAATAGCCTAATCTTAGATGGTTTCCTAGCCATCAAGTCCTTATTCTTTATAGCTTGTGGATCAGATTTTGGGTAAGTAGTTAGTTACTTTCTTTAATCTCTTTAGTCTGTTATATTTAGTTACTTTACTGCTATGATCATTGCTCTTTAAAACATCTTAGACTAAAATTAGATCATCTTACACCATATCGCATCGTTCCACATCATTGAACCTAATAAAAATTTGATTAGAGTTAGGCCAAAGGAGCTCAAAATTGATCTTAGATGTAGTTTGGGTAGTTTGTTCATATCGATTCATACTTGATGTAAATTGATCAATTTAAGATCTAATTTAGCTCAGTGGAGAGCCTTAGTCACTAGGTTGACCTAATCGATTCTTATTGGCCAATTAGTTTCTAAGGCAAGTCATGATTATGGTTATTAATTGGGGCTAACTCTTACTTGGCCAACTTAGTTGGTGTCTAAGGAAAGAGGATAAATGGTAGAACCCTTCCATTGATCTTACTTACCTAGCCATTTTGTCATTAAATTTTGAAAAGGTCACTTTTGATTCAAGTTTACCCATATTGACTAGGTTTGTCAGACATGAGACTGTGTTGACCTAAACCTAGTAAGTTAGACTAAGATTAGGATGACTAATTTAGTTGAGACCTGAACCAAACCGTCTCACAAATATTAAGCCTTAAGTCTTCCATCGTTGTAGGTGTGTGGGCATCCTATTGGTGTTGACTATTCTTGGTTGGTTATAGTAATTCAGTTATACTTTGAAAATGCAACCACCCTATTAACATGAGATTTTGTTAAGTTATAAAAGGGGTTGGGCCTAATAATCGAGCATGGTGAGGGACCCAATGATGGCTTTGCTTTAGTGTTAACAATGGATCTGACTTAACCAAGGATTGGGCCAATAATCGGGTATGGTGAGGCTTCATTACTTAGAGATCAAGTGCTGCAACATACATGAGATGCATTGGACAAGAGTGTCCACTCATCGATTTAGTGAATTACCAATAATTGAGCATAGTGAGGTCCCATATATCAGTGGGACATCAGTATCCACTAGAAACCTTAGTTGTGTAGGGTTTTCGCATCTCCATGGGGAAGTGTGAGAGATCCATGAAAATAGTAAGGGTCAAAATTATTTCTTAAAGTTACCAGACTAATTTTTATAATTGAGTATAAAAGTCTAACTTAATCTTCTACTCTCATTGCTAAACCATGTCAACTTCCAATCCATTAGCCCATATTCTTGAGTCCAACCGATTTGTTGGTCTAAACTATAAAGACCGATTCAAGAATCTCAAAATTATTTTAAGTTTGGAGAAGTTGGGCTATGTGCTCAACCAGGACCCCCCATCTTACCTGACATCCTAGTTCTTATCAATCGATAGTACATAAAAAATGGATAGAAGATGATAATATGGTAAAGTATTACATGCTGGCTTCCATGTCAAATGAGTTACATAGCTAGTATGAGGATATACTAACTGCTAAGGTTATAATTACTCACCTGCAAGAGTTGTATGGTGAGCAAAATTGCATTGCAGATTTTGAGGTCTCTAAAAGGCTTTTTAATACTAAAATGCATGAAGGGTAGTTAGTCCATGATCATTATTTGATAATGATCAAAGACATATAATAGCTTGAGAAGCTAGGCATTCTGATCCATAGGGAACTACAAGTTAATTTGATCCTTCAGTTCCTAACTGGTTCATTTGCTCAGTTCATCATGAACTATAATATGAACTAACTAAGTTACACTTTGCTTGAGTTATTGAAAATGCTGGTAAGCAATGAGAGGACCTTGAAAAGTTTAAGGAGCTCTGTTTCTATCTATGGAGCAAGCATTTTCCTCTGAGAGAAAGTCTACTTGGAAGAAGAAAAAGCCAACGAAGAGGCAAAAGAAGGAGAATAAGCCAAAGAAGAAGGATGCTCAAAAGAAGCCTACTACAAGCAAAGGAAAGTGTTTTCACTGCAACATTGATGGAAGAGAAACTATCCACTATACGTGGAGAGCCTGAAGAATAGAAGGTGGATGTACCTTTGGAAAATATGTCCATGTAGGGTCTGGTAGGAAGTAGAATATTGAGGGAAGGAGAGATGATCCTACACGTTGGTAATGGAGCAAGAGTTGTTGCATTCACCATTGGATATACCCTCTATAATTATCATTGGGATTTAGTTTGATTATGAAAGATTGTTATCATGTACCTATAGCTAGCAGAAATTTAATTTCTATCTCCACGCTAGCATAGGAAGGTTATGAATTCATTTTTAATAAAGACTTTTACTCAATTTATTTGAGAAATAAATTAATTACAAGAGATCTTTTGATTGATAGTTTATATCATTTGCATGCAATACATCTGTAAACATTAATGAGTAAATAGTGAATGCCATAGGATACAAGCAACTTAGAGATGACCTAAACCAAAAGTATATATGGTACCTTAAGCTTGGTCACATTAGAGAGGATAGGATCAACAAACGAGAAAAGGATGGAATCCTAGACTCAATTAATTTTGAGTCATACCCAGATTATGAATTATGACTTCAAGGAAAAATGACCAAGTTATCCTTTATGGGACATGGGGAGAGGGCCACTAAATTACTTATTCTGGTACATATTGATATATGTGGACCATTTGATGTACATGCTAGGAGTGGTTTTCAATACTTCATTACCTTACCAGTGATTACTCAAAGCATGGATATATGTTTCTTATGAGATACAAGTCTAAAGTCTTTAAAATATTCAAGAAGTTTAGACTTGAAGTAAAAAAGCAAACAGAAAAATTTTTTAAGGTTCTTTGATCAAATCGAGTAGGGGAATATCTTAGTAAAAAACTTTTGGGTTATCTCAAAGACAATAGCATAGTCTCATAGTGGACTCTTCTGGTACACCTTAACTTAACGAGATATCAGAAAGGAAGAATAGGACCCTATTAGATATGGTATGGTCCATGATGAACTTCACTAACCTAGCTATATTTCTTTGGAGACATGCCCAGTAAACTTCAATTTATATTTTAAATAGGGTTCCCTTTATGTCCATTCCTACCATACCATATGAGATGTGGTATGGTAAGAAACCAAGTCTTGGTCATCTCAATATTTGGGGATGTCCACTCTATGTCAAGAGACTAATGGCAAATAAATTAGCGTACAGGTCTATGAAAGTTCGTTTCATAAGGTATCCTAAAGAATCTATAGGGTACTACTTTTACTTGTTAGAGGATCACAATGTAATTATGAGTTGGCATGCCACGTTCCTAGTGAAACAAGTTATTAAGGATGGGGGTAATGGGAGGTTAATTGAGCTCAATGAGAAAGTCTATGAAGAGCGGCTAGTAGAGATTAGGTTAAACCCAATAGCTTGAGCATGGCTGGGCTCGGAGGTGATCTCTCCGGTGAGGTCAACGAATTAGAAGATGGTCAAATGGTGCTTGTGGCATTGATTGGAGGATCCGATGGGAGGCGACGGCCATGGGAGGGTGCGAGCAGTGGCTGGTCCTGATCAGTGCCATGAATGATGTAGGAAAAGGCCGGATGGGAGATCTGTTATGATGTAGGGAAAATCGAGGTTCCATTCGGAGGACCAGTGATGGGTGGGACGGTCGCCTGGCATCAGCGGGAGGAGGGAGATGGGCAGGGCATCCGATGTCTCGGTAGTAGGAGCGATTGGGTTCCAATCGGCGTTGATGGCAGCTGGGAGGTGGTTGCGGGAGTCACGGTAGTAGGGGCTGATTTTCGAGCAACTTCTGGTGACACGGAAAGGAACAGGGGTGAAGGCTAGAAGCTATGTTGCAGGCATTGTGGCTTTGGGGAATTGACGATGGTAGCAGTTGATGGCACAATAGCAGCACGGATGGCATGGTGGCACGGACGATGGCTATGGATGGTGATGGCGGATAGAGAGCAGAGAAATGGTAGCACCGGTGGGTGTCGAGAGTGTTGTGGGAGGGGCTGATGAGGGACAGATAGGTAGGATCGTTGGTGAGCCTAGAAGTCACCTAGATTAGGGTACCATTTTTTTTTTTGGTATTTTTTTTCTTTAGGGATGGTGAAGGAATAGTGGGGATATAGGATAAGGATCTAGATCTCATAGACTTTGGGACTCACCCTAATGAAGAGACCTCTCACCTTTAGGGAATGCCCTCCTCGATACTTAGAGGAACTAGGATGGATCTCAAAGGCCATGAGGGGATAGAGAAGATGGAATGGGAAGGGGGATAACTGGGCATGACCTCACATCATGTCCTAGGATTGGGCCTCACACCCTCTCCTCACAGAGTGAAATAAAAAAACCACTCTTTTTTATAACTCATTTTCATTCCAAAACTTGACTAAACTCTTTTTTCTTACAAAGAATTGAGGGTGGTATTTATAGACCTGTCCAACCCTCATTTGAATTTGAATACAAGATAAAAAGATATGAATGATTCAAATTTAAATACAAGATAGGATAAGATAAGCCTATCCATATCTAAATCCTAACCAACCAAATCCTAATTCAAATTTCAAATAAAAGATAAATCCTAAATTTATTCTGGATATGCTCCAAGATTCGTGCAGCTCCAAGATTCGTGCTTTCTCTGGGATTCGTGCTGGTGAGGTCCCCATCAGGGGCTTATGGTGGCAATGGTGATGAGCATGATTGGAGTCGGCTCGGTGGTGGGCCTGTCGTGACACACCGGATGAGATCACCCCATCCAGACCACTTGCACCATCTCAAACACAAAGCACCGTGAAGAAACAATAGTGGAAGCAACAAGCCTGACATGAACACTATACCACGAATCTTAGGAGATCGGGGTAAAGAAGATCAATCAAAGAATATATATCAAGATTAAGAAGAAGTTTAGGAAGGAAACAAGGGTTTATTAATATCTCCTGCATGAATAGATTACAGGACCACTTGAAAGACTCGAACCCTTCTCTCAAGGCCGTACAAAATATTCATATATACCTAGGTTAAACCAAACCTAGTCCCTTGAACCAACTCCCAACTAGCACATCGTCAAAACAGCTAACCCGTCATCCGAGTCGACTCTAATCCATCCGAGCCAACTCGTCTAGATAATATGTTTCCTGACTGTGCATCCGAGCCGACTCTAATCCATTCGAGCCGACTCGACCAGAGTGTCTTCATACCTATCCTGAGAACTAGAGTTGACTCTTGGAAATCTAGTTGACTCGAAGGACCATCGAGCCGACTCGAAGAACCATCGAGCCGACTCGAATAGACAGACTGAACAATAACCATTGTAACACGGTCTATCACCTAGGACTCTTACCGGACTCACTCCTAGCCCTAGTTACATCATGACCAACATGAGAAAGACCCAAAACTTGACTCCAGATGCCTTGGATACACCACACGAGACTCAACAATCTCCACCTTTGTGTTTCAAGGCTTCGGTCAACTCCATTTTGTTTATCAACCGCATCAGTCCCATACACTTGTGAAAGCTGTCCCTTAGAAGAACCTTCATCAGTGCATCAGCTAGATTCTCCTTGGTTTATACCTTTTTCCAGCTCCACCTCGCCTTCCTCCACCAGCTCTCTAATCCGATGGTATCTGATGTCAATGTGCTTCATCCTGGCATGATATACTGAATTCTGTGCAAGTAACAATGCACTCTAGCTATCACAATACACCTTGACAGCCTCCTATTTGCAGCCCATCTCCATAGCCAATCCCTTCGACCATAGAGCCTCCTTTGCTACCTCCGTGATGCCAATATACTCTGCTTCAGTGGTGGATAATGCTGTTATAGGCTACAAACAAGACCTCCAAGACACAGGTCCCCCATTCATGCTGAATATGAAACCTGTTGTGGAACGACGGGTATCCATATCTCCACCAAAGTCTGCATCCACAAAGCATTTCATCTGTCCCTTGGCGACCTTGACTATGTTAGAGTGTTCCACAGCACCTCCACGCTGTCCGTAGTAGATGCCCACTCCAACTGATCCCACCAAGTATCTGAAGATCCCCTTCAGTGCTTGCCAATGTTCCTTGCCAGGCTGTGCCATGAATCTGCTCACCTGACTCACTGCATGGGCTAGATCCGGCCTACAACAAACCATAGCGTACATTAGGCTTCCCATGCCAAATGCATAAGGCACCCTCTCCATTTCCTGAGCCTCCACCTCAATCTGTGGTGACATACTCTTCGAAAGTCTGAAATGTCCTGCAAGTGGCAGCACTGCTGGTTTGGCCTCCTTCATTCCAAACCTTTCTAGCACCTTTTGAATGTATCCTCCCTGAGATAAGTGTAGCAACTTCTTGGCTCAATCTCTGAAAATCTCCATGCCCAAAATCTTTCGTGCAGCCCCCAAGTCCTTCATCTCAAACTCCCGAGATAGGCTTGCCTTCAAATCCTGCACTGTCCTCTTACTCTTGCATGCTATCAGCATGTCATCTACATACAAGAGTATTTACCTTGGATCCATCCTCCAGAGATTTTATATATACACATGGATCAAAATTGCACCTGGAAAGTCCAATGCTTCTCACGAAAGTATCAAACTGCTTGTACCATTGTCTTGGTGACTGCTTCAACCCATATAATGATTTCTTCATCAAGCATACCTTCTCCTTTGATCCAGGTTCCCTGAACCCAGGGCTGCTCCATGTAGATACTTTCCTCAAGATGTCCATGGAGAAATGATGTCTTCACATCCATCTACTCCCGTTCGAAATCCAGAGCTACTATAATGCTTAACAACACCCTGATAGACGTATGCCTGACAACAGGAGAGAAGAGATCAGAGTAGTCAATGCCTTCTTTCTGTAAGTACCCCTTGGCTACCAACCTAGCCTTGTACCTCACTCCACCTTGCTCTGAATTTCCCTCCTTTGTAAAGACCCATTTGGAGCCAATGGGTCAACTCTCTCTTAGTAGATCCACAAGCTGCCATGTCTTATTCTTCCTAAGAGAGTCCATCTCCTCCATCATGGCTTGCATCCATGATCTCACATATGAACTATCCATGGCCTCCTCAAATGTCTCTGGATCTCCACTAGCAGAGATGAGAGCATATGAGATGGTCTCATCTATGCCGTAACGCACCAGTTTTTGGATGTTCCTCTTGGGCTTGTCCAATGCTATACCTCTTAGATTATCTTGCAAATCTATATTTTCTGGCTCTTCCTGCACATCCTCCTGGTCAGAAGTCCCCCCTCGCTATTCCTCCACATGTGTGGGAATGTGACTACAACTCACCGCCTCAAAGTAAACCTATTTTGAGGCTGAAACTGATGGCTCATCTCCTAACTACAGAAATCGAGATCTGTTATCCTCCACAGATGTATCAACTCCAGTTGCAACACCGCTTCCTTAGAAGGCTCTTCTCATCGAAGATAACATTCCTACTGATTGTGGACCACTGAGAGTGAGGATCCACCAGTAGGTATCCTTTCATGCCCCTTGGGTATCCAATGAATACTAGTTTGCATGACTTTGGGTCCAGTTTATTCCTTTCGGCTCCTTCCACTAGTGCATATGCTGGACTGCCGAAAACTTTTAGGTGGCCAAGCTCCACCTTCTTCCCACTCCAGACCTCCTTTGGGATGCCTCCATCGATTCTTCTATTTGGGGACCTGTTTACAAGAAAACAAGAAAATGTTATAGCATCACCCCAAAAAACCTTGGGCAGTGATGCTTGCAGCCTCAAGCTCCTGGCCTCCTCTGGCCTTCTCACCAAAAAACCTCTCCAAAACCCTTTCTACCTTCTAGAATCCTTAACCCTTGGAGAATGGGGCCTCACAAGGTGGTGGCAAAGAAGGCAACTCGGGTTGTTCGGACTGCAGCAGAGGAAAGGAGGAGCAAAAGGTGTTTAGACACTTCATTTCCACAAGAAGAGCAGCAACCAGAGCAAGAAGAAGTTGTTCCAGCATCCCAGTAGATCATTCCTATGGGAAATCGTCAAGTGACACCCGGTAGGTGCATTGATTTCAATTTTATTAAGCAAGAACAGTTAAACATTGGAATGTGGCTTGAAGGACAGGGGTGGAAAGAGCTTTGTTAGTTAAATGTTCTGACCTACCCAAATTTGGTTAGACAGTTCTTTGAAAATATGTCCCTGCAAGCTTTTCACATTGAAGGAACAGTAAAAGGGAAACTAATTGAAATAAATGAGCAAAAATTGTCAAATTTGTTGAATATTTCTAAAGAAGGGGATTGTTATTTGGTAATGAAGGAAAAGGTGAAGACTCTCAAACTTATTTTGGGAAGATCCAATGTAAAAGGAGTAATTCATGTGCATGCAAATTAGCTCTCATTGGAGATGAGACTGTTGCACAACATTCTTAGTCGAATTTTTCTACCCAAGACGGGCAGATTTGACTGGGTTAGTGAGCGAGATCTGGTCTTCATGAGGCGACTGATTGAGGGGGGAGCCCCTCAACCTTCCATTCATTATGATCTCACAGATGAGAGAGGCTATGCGTAGGGCACGAGCCTATTTACCCTATGGGATGGTTTTCACCTTGTTATTTCAGGAGGCAGGCATAGATCTTACTAGGGAGGATTGTCGGTTATTGCTGCACACCGACAAGTACAGTGAAATCCCTGACTAGGATGGGATTAGTCAAGGTTGATGGAAACTGGATCAGGAAGACCTCAGGAGTTCCTGTAGCACACTCTGAGGACTCAGATGATGACATTCAGGCTACACAGGGTCTTGGTGAGTAGGCTAAGGGACATATAAATGAGGCTGGGCCTTCCGAGCCAGCTCCTGCTTCACCACATTCACCTATCAGGACTCCTACTACTGCTAGAGCTGACACTGATGATAGACTCCACAGAGTTTTGGAGGAGATTTCTAGTCTCAGGACTGATACTGATCAGAGGATCACTTCTCTACAGTCTGAGATGCAGCAGGGTTTTCATGACATCATGGTTATATTGAGGCAGTTATCAGCAACCAGCCAGCATGGACCTTCTACTGGCACTTCTACTGGCACAGCTACCGACATAGCGATTGGAACCGGCACTGAGACTGGCACACATGCTGAGCAGGGACAGGAGGCACACTACACCGAGGCACCATATCATGACACACCTACTGTTGGTGAGCCTCAGGATCCTATAGAGGTAGCTGGATCTGTTGATATTGGAGTGACTCCGGCCACTTAGATACTTTCTTCCACCAACACATTAGCCCTATCTCTTGATCCACCTACTGCCAGACCTACACCCATCTTCATTTCATCTGAATCAAAAACCAAACCTAAACCTAAATCTAAGGCTACTAGGACTTCCACACCCACTAGGACTAGAATTAGGGATCTCCGCCCTAGGTTTCCCAAATTCAAGCCTAGTCCAGGTATTTTAGAGGTCGGTTCCTCCTCTGATGAGGAAGAATCTGACAGTGGTCCTAGCACCTCTTTCTGATGGTTAGGTTTTATCTTGTGAGACTTTTTGTTGTTATACTTTGGTTATGTGATACTATTTTGTTGTGCCGTGGCATGTTTGTAAAGTATCACATACACTATGTATTGACTTACTTTATATATTTATATTTCACTTGTCTTGATACATTCTCATATACATACTTTGTTATGATTGAATCAATATTTCTCATTTGTTATGAATATATGTTGTGAATGTTTCTCTATTTCTCATCTACCTTTTGTTGATGAGAATGGAGACTATGTATGTTTGGGCATGAAAATTGCTATTGATTTATGAAAATTGCTATTGAATTCATGAAAATTATTCAAAAATTGGTTACAAAAGCTATATTGATAATTGAATATTATGAAATTTTGATAAAATGAATGTTTGATTCATAGAAAGTTGATGAAACTTAAGTTGACTTCAAAAGGCTAAAAATTTTATAAGTTTCGATACACTTTATATAGTTAATACCTTTGATACATCATGTATCGATACATTATGTTGTGATACATATGAAGAGCATGTTTCGATACACTTGATACATAATATTTGGTATTCAATCATGAACATTTGATACATTTTGATACATTGTATTGATACACTGATACCTAACCTACATGATACGATAGACTTGAAAATACTGCAATTGTAAAGTGATCTCATTTTTTTTATCATGCCCAGTGTTTTGTCATCATCAAAAAGGGAGAGATTGTTGACCCCTGGAATGATTTTGATGATCACAAAACATTGAAGCATGTATTTGATACTAACTCTTTACAAATGTTTAAGAAGTTTTTGCAGGAATGAATTACCTTGGTTTTAAAATGGTATTCAAATTTACTTAAGGAAATTCAATTGAGTTTGTAAATGCCCTTAGTTATGAATGTTCTAATCATGAGAAAATGGGCTTAAAAATGTAAATAATTTGATAAAGCATGTTTAGTAGCTTCTAGTTATTTCAATGATGAAGTTTTTGAGAAGCTTGAAGCAAATTTTAAAGACTTGTAAGAGCCGACTCAAGACAGAATGGCACGGAGGCAGAATTCAGTGTTTCAGAACTAAGAGCTGACTCCCAGCTCAAGAGCCGACTCTTACAGAAGTATAGTTTTTGAAGTTCTGAGACCTAGAGCAGACTCCCAGATCAAGAGCAGACTCCAGGTATGCATGTTTGTCAAGAATAAAAGCATGAAGCCAAGAGCCAACTCCTAGTCCAAGAGCCGGCTCCTACAGAACTTTGATTTTAGCATTCCTGAGATTTTGAGCCAACTCCTGGAGCTCGAGCCGGCTCGTAGAGCCGTTGTCTGCACTTCAACGACTAGCTACAAAATTTGAAAATTGAGTACCAAATCACCTCCAATGGCCATTTCATGATTCCCAAGGCCCTACAACGGCCATATCACTTGGAAAACTATAAAGGGGATCATTTTTGAAGGATTAAAAAAATTAATGAAGATTTATTGCTGAATATTCTTGAGAAAAAGAAGATCTTCCAAGTTATTCCTTCACCTACCTCAAAGAGCATTCAAGTGAGATTCAAAGCTTCACCAACTCCACTCCATCATTGAATCCACTCATTGAAGAAGGGAAGAAGCAGCTTTGAAGAGCATTGAAGTGTATTTAAAGCTTGACTTCGCCTTGATCTTCATCGACAACATCATAACAACTTTGGTTTGTTGTAGTTGCTCATTTTATATTCTTTATCTTGGTTTGCTCTCTTAGAGCAGCAAGGGGCTGTATCTAGAGAGAGAGTTGAAGGTTTTAGGTGAACCTTGTAAAATCTAAGTTTGGGTTCTTGGTTTTCCCGGTTTGAAACCAAGTGTTTGGATTTTCTTTGATGATCCCGTGTAGAACCAAAGGAAGTTTGGGTTTCTTTGGTGATCCCGGTAAAACCAAAGTGTATATGTTTGGATTGTGAGCCTTGTAAAACAATCCGACTGTATTCTGGTTGAGGGATATAGTAGAAATTCCAAGTGGTCCTTGGGTAGTGGATATAGGAGCCGGTTGCTCCGAACCACTATACTTCTTGGTGTTTGTGATTGTGCTTTTATTGTTTAATTGCTTTAATTTGTTTAATTCCACTTTGCACATTTCACTTCACCTCCACACTAAAAGAATTTCAAGTGCACATACTTGCAAAAAGTTTTTAATCCCAATTCAACCCCCTCTTGGGAAGCCACCTGGGCAATAGATCTCAAGTCAGAGAAACAATTCATGTCCACATTCTAATGCAAAACTTCTCTTTGGCAGAAAGAGAATCTTGCATGAGAGTCATGCTCAATGAAGTGTTGAACACAATACCTGATGTCAAGCCAGCATCTCCATGCTACTTGGTTGAGAGGACAACCAACAAACATGACATCAATGACCTACTCTCGATACACCATCATCCTAAAATAGTGTATCCTTTGGTCGTGAACCAATTTAAGAACTACACGACACATCCTCTCTACATCACATAGAAGGTAGCTCAAAGGATATCATTACATAAGAGTTCAATTAAGAAGATGGCATGTGATGAACAACCAGAACAAACTTTTTTATTCAATTCAATAATTCATATACATAGACATGAGTCGCACAACCGTCTACAGCCTAGACAATTGGATTTGGAACACATAATTTCCAACATAAGGGTGTGGTACCTTGGGCAAGTAGGGTGGTTCTAGTATAATCAGATCATCTTCTTTTCTTAGCTCCTCTTATCCTTAGATGGTTCTGATCAGGTTGGGTTGGAGGTGTGGGGCAGGTCTCATTGGTTTCGCTAGGTTGCTCGAAGACCTTTCCATTCCTAAGAGTCATTACTGATTTGGCATGTTCAAAAAATATTTTTCGGATTCTAGAGCCTTCAGCCATGAATTGTCCTTTCAAGTTACTAATGGGCTGGCTAGGTAACTTACCTTCCTCCCTTCTATTGATAGTTGCAGTTAGTTGATCCATCCGGGCTTCTAGCTTGGCAATAGGTTGAGTATTTCTTTCTATCCCTTCCAGTACTCGGCACATCCTTTCTTCGAAGGTAGGATCATGATTATTTGGTGGAGGTTGTGGGGTACTCGAGTGTTGCAAATATTGCATGCTTTCAAAGTTGGTCTCTTGATAGTTGGACCTAACTGATGTTGGATTAATAACAGGTTAGGATTTCCAAGAAAAATTTGGATGATTTTGCCAGCCAGGATTGTAGGTGTTTGAGTATGTGTCGTTTCCTGGTCTAGGAGCCATTTAGGTTTGTGCTTGATGAGCTTGCTCCTGAACGAGCTTAAGGAATTGATGAGCTGCTGGACAATCACCTATCAAATGGGTAGGACTTGAACAGATAATGCAAATATCATGGTTTTGATGAGGTGAGGAGGAAATATGTCCACTTTGTAAGATTTGGTCAAACTTTTGGAACAATTCATCTATCTTGCTGGAGACGTCTATAGAATGACCTACTTCATATATTCCACCTCTCTTAGGTCCTATGGGAGGATCTCTATAAGCAATAGACATGTGATGCAAGAAATTTTCACTCAGGGTTTCAAAAAGCTACCAAGCCTCATGTTCATTTTTAAGCATGAATGTTCCTCCACATGAGGCATCCACCATTTGCTGGTGCTTTTCTGACAAACCATTATAAAAACACTGGACTAACTGCCATTTAGGTATGGCATGGTGTGGACATTTTCTAATCAATTCTTTCAACCTCTTCCATGTCTCATGAAACATTTCTCCATCTAACTGGAAAAAACTGGTTATGGCTTTCCTAATTTGATTCGTTTTTCCTATTGGAAAGTATTTTTTAAGAAATTCCCTTTGAAGTTGATCCCAAGTTGAAATGGTCACAGTGTCTAGAGAATTCAACCAGTACTTGGCTCTATCTTTTAAGAAAAAAGAGAATAGCTTAAGCCTAAGGGCATCATCGAAAAAATTTTGAATCTTGACAGTTGAACATATTTCCAAGAATTCATCTACATATTTGTAGGGGTCTTCATTTGCAAGTCCATAGAAAGATGGCAACATCTGAATTGTGCTGGACTTAATTTCATACTGGATAGCCTCTACTAGGGGTATTTGGATACAAGGTGAATAAGTATACCTTGAAGGGGTGAAGTACTCCTTCATTTGTCATGGAGGATTGATTCCTTAATTGGGGTCCATGGTATGTAATATGTTTGCTCTACAGGTTCTATCTATTTCGGGATCTAGGGGTATGATTTCAGGTTCTAAAGATCGACGACCTAGCATACACCCTACAGTAATACTCTAAAGTAAATAGTAGTTCAGTGTTTTTTTTTTTAACAAGAAATTGAAAAAATGGGAGAAAGAGAATCTAAAGGAAAGACTCCTAAGAGAATCCTAAGCTAGAGAGAAAATAGAGCTATGTTTTTTTTTTTTTTAAACAAGTAACAAACAAAATCAAGTCTATCCTAGGGTTAACCTGGAACTAGACAGCTCCTAACTGTTCCAAGGTTACCTCCAAGCATTCCAAGCCCAACATCAATTAACTGACTTAGCCAGGTAAGTGTAAGGTTGGTGGGGATCCCCCCATTACATTGCCTACCTTAGACACCAATAAAAATTGGCCAGGTAAGTGAACAGAACCAATTAAAGAACCACTTCCTTCAGGCTCTTGTCCCTGAACCACTTGCCTTAGACACCGAGCAACTAAATGATCTGAACCCGATATAACTCTAGGGTTCCCTTGTCCTATTGAGCTCGAATTTCCTAGGGCTGTCATCTAGTTAATTTTAGAATTAGGGTTTCGATCAATGCACATGTAGGGGAATGATTTGTGGACTAAGGAAGGGTAATGGCGTCCCCACCCTATCTTGTTAATGAGGTTAAATGCCCTTAAGTCAGTTATGGAATGATGAATGCAGCAGCAAGCAAGATGTCCAAATCTTGAAATTATCACACAAAATTACACTATTTTTTTTAATTTGATGGTTAAATTTCTAATTTCCTACCAAGTTATGTGGATGTCATGGAAAAACTTTTAAGTCTGTTCAATCTATGTAAAAAAAATACTAATTTTTTTAAAAAATTTTGATTTTGATTTTTTTATTTTTTTTAAAATAATGTCAAAAGATCCCCTACAACGGTGCCAAAAATCTGATCGCTATCGTAGGCGATCAAAAATAATTCACAAACTCAACTCTATAGCTAGGGTGAGTCGGGATCGTATCCTCATGGACCTTAGGGTTAAGTTATGATTTGAAAGAAGAAGAAAAATAATTATTGTAGGAAAATAAAAGTGAGCAAGAATTAAACTACTTCTAAGGTGAAAGATAAGTAGGAATGAGTATTTCATGGGAGAGAGAGTGAGTGAGCAATGTTGAATTGCATTTCTCTTGTAATTGATTTTAAAGATTTACCTATCTTTTATTGGCACACCCCGTACCTGTGGCAGATCATGTTGCATCTCTGGTAGGCACTAGGTATCCAACTCTTCTTCCCTCGGCACGCCCCGTGCCCGAATGGATCATGGCACATCTCTAGAAAGCAAGAACTATCCCTAACCTCATCTAACATTAAAGCATAATAAATGGTGAATAAAAGAGTGAAAATAATCAAGATGTGATCTATCTTAGTGAGAGCACAGCCCGTACCCGTAGATCATGACCCGTCCCTTTTAGGAATAGATCAGCCAAGATTATAGTCACATTGAGTGACTTACCTCTAAAGCCTTGCACTACTCACAAACCTGCTTCAGAAAAGAAAAGGAAAGAACATGAGTTGATTGAAAGCTCTTTTCATTGCATAGAATAAGGAGTACATCAAATGAATCTAAAGCTTAAACCCCCTTCTTCCAAATAGGCTTTTCGAGTGAGCTACAGCATGTACGAAGGTGGAGCAGTCTAGTGATGCGATGGAGAGTGGAGATTGGGAACCAATGCTAGTGTAGTGAAAGTGGGAACCAAGCCAGTGCATTGGTAGTGGTCACCAGTCAGCGGTCAGAAAGATGATAGAGCAGAAAAGAGAGAGAAGAGGAATAAAAGTGGAATAGAGGGAATAGAAGTGGAATAGGGGGAATAGAGGAAATAGAGGAAGAATAAGGAAGGAATAAGGGAGGAAAAGAGGAGGAATAAGGGGAATAGAGGAGAAATTGGGGGAATAAGGAAATAATAGTGGAATGGGAGAAGACGCTCAGGGCCTCGATCTCTGGACTGATGCTCCTCTCTAGATGATTTGATCCCCCCTTAACTCTCCTCCCCATACTCCCTTTTATAGGCACAACCCTAACAATCTTCGATTTTTCTTAATAGCATTCTGTTCTACAGTTCTCAACGAGCTCAACTGAACTCCGTTAAGCTTCGAACTGAGCTCCAACCTCTTCAACTACATCTTGTTGTAAGGTTAGGAGCAGCGGTGGGCCCTGATACATGCAATTTAAAAAATTTTTCTAAAGAGATGGCGCAATGGAAGGAGATAAAACACTTTTATCTATGATATGTTAATATAATTAACATAGGCCCATGCATGGATCTTGATGCATCTAGAGTAATGTATGTATGAAATCATGCATCTATAGTATGAAACAAAGAATTATTCATGGAATCACACAATGATGTAGCAAGAAAAATATGTCACACATATGTAATATAAGCCCATACCTTCTAGATGATGATCACTTGGAAGGCACATGCTTCATCTGCAAGGAAGAAGAGTATGCTCTGCGAGTAGCACACGTGTACTGACTCTACAGGTGGTTTACACCGGGATATGGGATTTCTCCTCCTTCCTTTGAGGTGCTAGCCTCTTCGAAAATAGTGTGGCAGCGGGATACCTTCTTCAACTCCTTGAAGTACTGCGGACTCCGTCTTCAACTCCTTGAAGAGCCTGTTGCTGAAACAAGACCCAAGAACCCTTCCCAGATCTCTTTGTCCCAAACCTTCAATAGAAGGTATGCTCATAGCATTCCCAAAACCCAAACCTCAAGCTATCCCAAAGATCAAATCTCGCAATGTCTCAAGGATCAAGCAATATCTCTAACCCAGGAATGTGGCAGAGTCTTGACCTTGATCCAAATATGGAGTGTGGAATGCGAACCATTCACCTTTCTCCTACTTTTTATCATTCCTAAAAATAGTCCCGTAATCAAACCATAATGAGGAGATAAAGAGAGATTAATAGGGAGGTTTAGAGTCTCTTGAGAATCAAGGGTGTTAAAAACCCTTTGAGATCCAGCAACTACAGTGGATTAAAACCTTGAAACGCGCATCATTAAATCCAATAATAGTTGCAAGCATTAATGAAGCAGTTTCGATTTTCAGCAGAGTCCATCAGTCGAGTCGACTCGAGTGAATTTTCTCGAGTAGACTCATCAAATGAGTCGGCTCAAATGTAGCTCTGACAATTTCTTATCAAAACGAGTCCGGAACGATTCCCATGCCAACAAATCAAGAAGAAATCCCATGGTGTGTGACCCCGTAGGTTCAAACACTAAACCAGTAGCACAAAAACATTTTCAGTTCCAGCCAAAGTTGCCATCTAGCAATGACACCCGACATCTAGATAGGTTGAAAGTTATAGAGCAATAAGAACCTGTTGAATATGGAATACAACTGAACTTATTCCTTTAATCTCATAATGCTCCAAATGGTTTAGGGTTAAACTGCCCAACCCTAATCAGTCCTTCTCAATATGTCTCAAACAAAGAATCCTTATAACTCCTTACAAGGAATGCCCTGGCCAAGGTCTTTCTCAATTGAGGCATATTAAGCATTCAATCCAAACCATTTGGAGAGATCAATCCTATCTCGATCCTACTATCGCTACACAAGTACTTGACTGTACCCAGCAACCTTCCATCACCGGATTAAAAATCCGGGTAGTTCGGCACCTAAGCACAGTGAGTTGCTAACAAGCTGCCATAGTGATCTCAAGTCAGAGGAATAATTTATATCCACATTCTAATGCAAAACTTCTCTTTGAAAAAAAGAGAATCTCGCATGAGGGTCATGCTCAGTGAAGTGTCGAACACAACACCTGATGTCAAACCAATATCTTCATGCTACTTGGTTAAGAGGACAACCAATAGATATGACATCAACGACCTACTCTCGATACACCATCATCCTGAAATTGTGTATCCTTTGGTCACGAACTAGTTTATGAACTACATGATGCATCCTCTTTACATCATATACAAGGTAGCTCAAAGGACATCATCACACAAGAGCTCAATTAGGAAGATGACATATGATGAACAACCAGAATAAACTTTTTATTCAATTAAATAATTCATATACATATACATGAGTTGCACAACCATCTACAACCTAGACGATTAGCTTTGGGACATATTTTCTAACAACTCCTACCTAGACTAAAGCCAATCGAAATAGAATCTAATTTCCATCTTCCATTTGAAATTATTGAACTCTTATATTCCAACGACTTTAGTGAAGGGGTTGGCCAAGTTCTCCTTACCATTGATCTTCAGAAGGTCAATGTCACCTCGTTCAATAATCTCCCGGACAAGGTGATAATGATGCAAAATATGCTTGGTCTACTGGTGTGATTTCGGCTCTTTGGCTTGAGCTATAGCTCTAGCACTGTCACAATACACTGGAATGGGACCATCCAAGGGGGGTGCGACTCCCAGCTTGTCTAGGAACTTCTGCAACCACACAGCCTCCTTTGCTGCATCCGATGTTGCAATATATTTTGCCTCACAAACATAATCAGCCATTGTATGCTGCTTGGAACCTTTCCAATAGACTGCTCCACCATTAAGGCTAAACATAAAACCAGACACACTCTTACTATCATTTCTATCTAACTGAAAACTAGAGTCAGTATACCCGACAAGCCTTAAGTCAGAATCTCCATAAATAAGCCATTAGTCCTTGGTATTTCTTAAATACTAAAAAATGTTCTTAATAACTTTCCAATGAACTTCACCTGGGTCAGAGTACTACTCATTACCCCTAGTGAGTATGCTAGTTTAGTCTAGTACATAGCATAGCATACATGATAGAATCCACACTGCCAAAGCATATGGAATCCTACTCATATGCTCTCTTTCCTCAGGAGTGTCACACAATCCTTCTTGGAAAGAGTAATTCCATGACCTATCGAAAGATAGCCTCTTTTGAAATTCTCCATGTTGAACTACTTCAGCATAGTATCTATATACATAGATTAAGACAGTCCCAGAAGCCTCTTAGATCTATCTTTATAGATCTTCATACCCGGTATGAATGAGGGTTGACCCAAGTCTTTCATAGAGAATTGAGATGAAAGCCAAACCTTTATTCCTTGTAATGCGGAATGTCATTCTCGATTAGAAGAATGTCATTAACATACAAAACAAGAAATACAACTATAGAACCGTTTGCCTATTTATATATACAAGGTTCCTCTCCATTCTTAGCGAAGCCATACGTCTTGATACACTTATCAAAGAGCATGTTCCAACTCCGAGAAAACTGCTTCAATCCATAAATGGATCTTTGTAGACTTATTTGTGGATGTGAATCCTTCAGGTTGCATTAATACAACTCTTCTAGCTCACTATTTAAGAAAGCTATTTGGACATTCATTTGCTAGATTTCATAATCTATATATGCTACTATAGCAAGCATAATCCGAATGGACTTGAGAATTGCCATAGAAAAAAACATCTCGTCATAGTCAATACCATAACATTGACGACTCTTTGGCAACCTGACAGGCTTTATAGCTCTCTACCTGACCATCTGTGCCCCACTTTCTCTTGAAGATCCACTTGCACCCAATGGATTTTATCCCTTCAAGTGGATCAACCAATGTCCATACATTGTTGATTTCCATGGATTCCATTTTGGATTTTATAGCTCCTAGTCATGACTCAGAATCAGACCTTGAAATGCATCCATATAGGTGATCGGATCCTCGTTGTTCTCATCAAGTTCAACAGGATCACCATTCTGGACCAAGAAACCATAGTATCTGTCTGATTGACATGGACTCTACCAGATCTCCTTAATGATTGCACTATGGGCTCTAGATCTGATCTAATCAAATGTGTTTCTATAGTGGCCTTAGAGTAAGAAGGTTCTTCTATTTCTTGAACTTTTCCAAGTTCAACCTCAGCAGCTTGAGTGCCTTCACCAAGGTACTCCCTTTCTAAAAAGGTAGCTCTAAGACTGACGAACAACTTTTGTTCCTCAGGTAGATAGAAATAATACCCTTTGGATTCTTTAGAATATCCAATAAAAAGACACTTATCAGACTTAGGTCCTAGTTTATCCATCTCCAAATGTCTGACATAAGCCGGACACCCCCAAACCTGGAGGTGAGAGAGAGTTGGCTTACACCCAGTCCATATCTAATATGGTGTTTTATCAACAGATTTAATTGGAACCCTATTCAAAAAGTAAGATGCTGACTCAAAAGCATATCCCCAAAAAGATTTAGGCAGACTTGTTAAGCTCATCATTGGATCAAACCATATCCAACAGAGTTCGATTCCTCCTTTCAGACACACCGTTTAACTAAGGTGTCCTTGGAGGAGTCCATTGAGAGAGAATCTCATTCTCCTTAAGATAATTCAGAAACTCAATGGTGAGATATTCACCACCTCAATCTGATCGAAGGGTTTCAATAAACTTTTCAGTTTGTTTTTCAACTGCATTATGATAATGTTTGTACATTTCAAACGAATCAGATTTATGTCTCATCAGGTAGATATAACTATATCTCAAAAGATCGTTTGTAAATATAATGAAATAACTATATCCACCTCTTACACTGATATTTATAGGTCCATATACATCAGTATGTACCAGACTTAGAATATCACTAGCTCTTTCACCTTTTCCAGAAAAAGGTGACTTGGTCAATTTTCCAAGACAAGATTCACAAGTTGGTAAAGATTCACTCTCAGTGATATATAGGAGACCTTCTCCCTCTAACTTATTTATCCTATTCTTATTTATATGACCTAGCCTACAGTACCAAAGATAAATATCACTGACTTTATCTAACCTAGGACATTTATTAGCAGTGTACAATATAGTAATAGGCTATGACAATACATATATGCCATTCTTCACTTGTCTAAACATCATATTAGAACCATTCAATGTGATTTTGCAAATATCATTCTTTATAGATAATTCATAACCATCTTTGGCCATCAGGCCTACAAAAATGATATTCACCAAAATGGAGGGACAAAAATGACAATCATTAAGAATGTCAGTACAAGACTCAAAATACAAAGAAATGGTTTCCAACACCAGAACTAGAGCTTGACTTCCATTCCTAACGTTCAGAAACCTTTCATCGCTTTCGAATCTCCTACTAACTTGAAGCCCTGCAAAAAATTGCAAATATGATAAGGACTTCCGGTATCTAATACCCAGCTAGTAGTGTCACAAATAGAGAAACTATAAGGATTTATTATATAAATACCTTGACCAGCAACAGCTTGCTACTTTCCCTTCCTTGGCCTGTTCAGGTCTAAGGTAGCAAGGTAAGCATAACAGTTCTGCTTTCAGTGACCTGGCTTCTTGTAGAAGAAGCACTCTACCTTACTCTTTCATCCTGAACCCTCCTAGTCTGACTAGGCCTAGCACTTTGCACCCTTTTATTTGTCTTATTCTTTTTCTTCTTCTTCCCTTTCCCAAAGGGATGACACCCCACTCCAGAACCTTCTACCAGATTCACCAACCCCTTGTTGAGGTTGTGGTCTCTCTCATAAGTCTGCAGTAATCCTAACATCTCATGATAGTTTATTGCAGGTCAATTCATTCTGAAGTTATCAAGAAAGACTTGGTAGGAAGGGGGCAAAGAATTAGTATCGCATCCTTGCCGAGCTGCTCATGCAAAGGAGATATGAGTTTGTCCAAATGCTCAAATAACTCGATCATTTACATTACATGATCAGTCACCGAAGCTCCATCATGCATATGCATGTTGTAGATGGCGGAAGAGATCCGGTATCTCCCGTATCATCCAGAGTGCCAAAAGATTCCTTCAACCTTTGAAGAATCTCTTCTGGTTGGGCCTCCTCAAATTTGTGACTAAACTCGTCGTTCATTGCAGCCAGTATAATGCAATGCACCACGGTGCGGTCAAAGATCCATATCTGGTAAGTGTCCCTAACAGTGCCATGAGCGTTGGAGGCTGGGATTTCAAGTGCTGGATCTGTTTTCACATAAAGGATCCGCTCGTGCCCCGGAATAATCCTGAGTTTTCGATACCATCTATCAAAGTTGGATCCAAAATGTTTGTCATTATCCAATACTGACCGGATCGATAAAGTGGTCGACATTAGTAGAAAAAGGAGAACAAAACCTATCAGTATTTAAATTATTTTAAACACTCTAAAGACATGGATTTTAGTTTAAACATTTCTTCCATTATTTTATTAAGACTGGTAGCCTCTACACTCCAATCCGAAGAATAACCTTCATGCTTTAGCAGATACTAGGATCCAATAGACTACACATGAGCCCAACTTTAGCTGGCCAACCCACATGTATCTAAAGGTAGGTACAATACCAATTTCTTCTCCAAGCAACTCATAATCGGCCTTTGGGCCTCCTATTGAAGGTCTTGGTTAGGTCCAACCATTAACATGATCGAATTTAATACTTCTAACTAATGCATGATCAAGCCCGACTTTGGCCAGCCCACCTGACCATATGTTAAGATAGTCACACTGAGCCATCATATGTTGAATGACAATTCCACTTGCCTGATGACCACCCATTCTTTGGAGCTATCGATGATCACTCAACTTATGGACTCATTACCAATCCAACTTAATGGAAGGCTAAGACTTAGGCTATCACATAACTTAGCCTTTTTATGAACCTAATAATTTAGAGGATTTAAATTTTGTGACACATGAAAAGAAGACATGGACCTTGATCAAGAAAACTCCCACCAAACTCTTAGAGGGTTTCAAGATCAAATAGGTCCATGGGCACCTATAAACCAGTCAGACTGATTAACCTTAGTTGACATGGGTCAACTCGAATCAATAGATAAATCTAATCAAATCTGGTTCACCACATTAGCCAGGAAAGTAAGATCAAGGGATGGGTTAAGCCAAGTAAGCCTCTTGCCTTAGACACCAACCATGAGTTGGCTAGGTAAGGTAACCCCAAAGAACCTTGATCACAACTGTCAAACTTACCTTAGACACTAAGTGGTTTACCAGACTAACCTAAAGACCCGGACTCACCATGAAGAAATGAATCAAGTCCATTTAAATGTATGTACTGATCTAACTAACTATTAGATATATCTATAGAGGAGAGACCTAATTCAACTTTTGATTAGTCTTTTCTCTAATTAATCCATTCATCTAAACCTAGGTTTATCAATCATGACTTAAGATTAGAATCATATCCTAAATCTTAAAGAGTTTCAAAATTACAACTTAATTCTCAATTAAGTGTAACATGCCAATTGAAACATGTTCAATTAAACCATATTTTGAAACCATTGCAAAATCAAGTGAAACAATTTTACAAAAAAAATTCTAAATTTCAAACTTATAATTTTAGGCTTTTCTAGTCGAGTCGACTCGAGCAGGTTGAGTCAGCTCATCCAGTCGTATGTGCTGTCTGCTGAATTGAGTCGACTCGAGCAGGGGTCGAGTCGGCTTGGATCATCAGAGAAAAAATAGTAACTTCAAGTTTCAAACTTTTCGCATGAACTTTTCAAAGTTTTTAGATCATACGACTTTTAGATCTTATCTAAACATAGTTATGATCTATCAACCATAGATTAAAACCATTTTAATCTGTCAAGTCCCTCACTTTCTTCTTCATGAGGTCATGACGAAGCGGCACCCCTACATGCCATAGGAGAACCCCTTGGAATGGGAAGAGATGGTCTTTAAACCATGCTTCTCTCCTATGATCGGATGGCCATGGTGAATCCACCTTAATTCAAGTACTTTATGAAGGAAATAAATCAATTTCATACAAAAACATTAAACTAGACATGCATCATAACTTGGCTCTGATACCATTGTAAGGTTAGGAGCAGTAGTGGGCCCTGATGCATGCAATTTAAAAACTTTTTCTAAAGAGCATGGCGTAGCGGAAGGAGATAAAACACTTTTATCTATGATATGTTAATCTAATAAACACAGGCCCCTACATGGATCTTGATGCATCTAAAGAAATGTATGTATGAAATCATGCATGAATAGTATGAAACAAAGAACTATTCATGGAATCACAAAATGATGTAGCAAGAATAATATGTCACACATATGTAATGTAAGCCCATACCTTCAAGATGACGATCACTTGGAAGGCATGTGCTCCACCTGCAAGGAAGAAGAGTAAGCTCTGCGAGTAGCACACATGTACTGCCTCTACAGGTGGTTCACATCGGGGTATGGGATTTCTCCTCCTTCCTTCTAGGTGCTAGCCTCTCCGAAAATAGTGTGGCAGCGGGACACCTTCTTCAACTCCTTGAAGAACTGCAGACTCCATCTTCAACTCCTTGAAGAGCCTATTGCTGAAACAGTGCTGGAACAAAGACCCAAGAACCCTTCCTAGATCTCTCTGTCCCAAACCTTCAATAGAAGGTATGCACACGGCATTCCTAAAACCCAAATCTCACTCTATCCCGAAGATCAAATCTTGCAATCTCTCAAGGATCAAGCAAGATTGCTAACCTAGGAATGTGGCAAAGTCTCGACCTTAATCCAAATATGGAGTGTGGAACGTGAACCATTCACCTTTCTCCTACATTTTATCATTCCTTAAAATAGTCCCATAATCAAACCATAATGAGGAGATAAAAAGAGATTAATAAGGAGGTTTAGAGTCTCTTAGGATTCAAGAGTGTAACAAACCTTTTGAGATCCAACAACTACAGTTGATTAAAACCTTGAAACACCCATCAATTAATTCCATAACAATTACAAGCATTAATGAAACAATTTCGATTTTCAGCAGAGTCCGTCAGCTGAGTCGACTCGACTGTTCGAGTCAACTCAAGTGAATTTGCTCGAGTCGACTCATCAAATGAGTCAACTCAAATGTAACTCTGACAATTTCTTGTCAAAATGTGTCCGAAATAATTTCCAATCATTTCCATGCAAACATATCAAGAAGAAACCTCACGGTGTGTGACCCCATAAGTTCAAACACTAAACCGATAGCACAGGAACATTTTCAGTACCAGCCAAAGTCGCCATCTAGTAATAACACCAGGCATCCAGATAGGTCAAAAGTTGCAGAGCAATAAGAAACTATCGAATATGGAATATAACTGAACTTATTTCTTTAATCTTCTAATGCCCCAGATGGCTTAGGGTCAAACTGCCCACCATAATTAGTTCATCTCAATATGTCTCAAACAAAGAATCCTTGTAATTCCTTAAAAGGAATGCCCTGGCCAAGGTCTTTCTCAATTGAGGCATATTAAACATTCAATCCAGACCTTCTAGAGAGATTAATCCTATCTTGATCCTACTACCACTACACAAGTACTTGACCGTACCCAGCAACTTCCATCACTGGATTAGAAATCCAGGTAGCCAGCATCTAAGCACAATGAGTTGCTTGCAAGCTGCCATAATGATCTTAAGTCAGAGAAATAATTCATGTCCACATTCTAATGCAAAACTTCTCTTTGGCAGAAAGAGAATCTCGCATGAGGGTCATGCTCAGTGAAGTGTCGAACACAACACCTAATGTCATACCAGCACTCCATGCAACTTGGTTAAGAAGATAACCAACAAATGTGACATCAACGACCTACTCTCAATACACCATCATCTTGAAATAGTATATCCTTTGGTCATGAACCAATTTATGAACTACACGATGCATCATCTCTACATCGCATACAAGATAGCTCAAAGGACATCATCATACAAGAGTTCAATTAGGAAGATGACATGTGATGAAAACTAGAATAAACTTTTTATTTAATTCAGTATTTCATATACATATACATGAGTTGCACAACCATCTACAACCTAGATGATTGGCTTTAGGATACATTTTGCAACACTTTTCCACCAATGATCCAGTAGTTGTTCATTTCCCATCATTCCAACTAACCAACAGCTTCAGTAATGGCATAGCATGGCACGACCAGTGATGGGCAGCAAGGCATGGCTGGTATGGGCAACAGGGCATGGCCAAGAAAGAACAATGAGGGATGTGAGTGTCCGATGGCTTAGGAACCATGGATTCTGACCTTCGATAGTGTGGGAACGGGCACCACCGGCTTCTCCGGCCGGTGGTGGACTAAGCAGGCAGTCCGGCAGCATGGAAGGTGATGTTTGGCAAATCTTGGTGATGATCAACTAGGAGGAGGAGGAACATTAGCTTTTGGGCGAATTTTCCAGCCAAGAGATGCTTCTCCAACTGACGGTGGCAGTGCCGGGGGTGTGGGTGGTGGCGAATTAGTCTCCCGACGAGTTTGAGCTCAAACCGAGCCTTGCGGTCCACGGCTCTATTTTATGGACCGCGGCCATGGCTTCTCATGGACCCTCGATCAAGCTATAGACTAAGTGGCCAGTCCATGATGGACCGGCTACTTTGAATTTTGTGTGATTTTTTATAAATCCTTCAAAAATTTATTCTGCGCTGTTTTAAGTCTGATTTGAGTGACGTTTGCATCGTTGGACTTCTAAAATCGAGCCCTTCATGTTGGCGATGTTTTTTCCTACAAATGATATATAAAAGTATTAATTTTATAGGAATAAAGATAATTTGATTATTAAATTAATACTTTTATATATGTGTATAACATAGTTATCACCTAGCATATTGGTTGAGCATTTCCTCAGGCAAAATTCTTGACTCTTAAAGTCTTTTGACAATCCTTCAAATTTCCTTTAGTTCTGTTAGGTCCATTTGTATAGAAATTTTGCTATGGGGAATTCACTAAAAATTCTTCAAAAATAGCACCAGAAATCATGTCGATGCTGAAAATCACTCTCCTATGGTGTAAAGCCTCCCCTAGGTAAAGCTACATGACACAAAAAAGCTGACGTCATGGACTCCTAATTTATAAAGGCAGATGGCCATTAATAGGCCACACATTTTGAAAAGCAACATAAATGCATGCCAAGTGTCCCTCCGACTTTCAATTCATGCTTCATAAAGAATGTGATAACTCCTACTTAAGCTTAGGATCCCTCAGATCAAGATCAAATATACTCTTCAACCTGAGATGCTTCACACTCAGTCAAAAGAGTAGGGGGCAATTGATATGGAGCTAAACCCCCCATCCTCAGTATCCCGAGGGCCCTCAAGCTGAGTGCTGAGGTAGACAGCAATGAGAGCCGAGGCAGATAGCAATGAGTGCTGAGGTAGATGGTAATCTCCTATCTCCAAGATGAGGTGGCCACCTTAGTTCCCCTTGGTCTCCATAATCCACACAGTCAGACCGCTTACTCTCAATTGTTTATTTATGAAGTATTTGCTTAAATAGAACATCAACCAAACATCTATGATGAGGATTATAAGATGAGTTTCCTGATGGAACAACATCAATTACATGCTTTATGTGCCTGATACCTTTTGAACATGATCTTGTTCAAGATCCATCCCTATAGAAGGGTAACTTGAACCCTTTAGTCCTGATAAGTGACTTCACCTCTTTAAAATCCAAAGTAGCCCATCCTAAATTGGTTAAGGCCATTGTCTATGACTCTTAGCTCTACCAACCCTCAACTTGGATGTCCTTCAACCTGACTCAGAATCTCCAGGACCCAAACTTTATTTAGCCTCCTACATTGTCAAGGGCCGATTTTTCTCTAGGCAGCTGAGCCCTAGCACATTACTTTATTCTCCAAGACCCTCAATCTCAACTCTAGGCTCCGATGTAAGAGGTAAGTCCAAACTAGGGCCCTTAGCCTAAGAGAGATTAAGACTCCCTAGCAGCATATTATCAGGCAACTTTTGAGGAGAACCATCTAAAGGAATCATCTAACGATCCTTGGGCAGCATGCATTGATTTCAAAAATGTTTAATTAAAATTATATAGAAACAAAAAGTAAAACCCTAGTCTAGCATGCATATAAGACCATATCATGAACAAAAATCAGATTTGAAAATAAATATTATAAATTAAATCAAATCAATTTACTTGTTGTGCTACTCCATCTTCATTGGATGGGATCGGATGGATATCCTGGGTTCCACTAGAGCCGTGCACATACCTGGCCTCTATTGATATCCACACAAAGATGGCCTGATCGAATCTTCGAGGCCACTTGAGTGATAGCACCTTGCAAGCCTCGCTTCGATGGTTGGATTACATCTACTTCAAGAAGAAGAAAAAAAATCCTAGAATCCCCTGTGAGAACTCTTCATGCTGATTCAAGGGAATAAGGGACTGAAAGAGCAAAGGGAAAATGAAACCACCTTTCTTTTCACTCTTCCCTCTCTAATTCTCTCTCCTTTTTCTAGTTTTGGCATGTTGAATCATCCATGGAATGGAGGAGGGGTGATGGAACAAGAGGTAGTGGCAAAGGAAAACATCTCATATTAACAATTAGCAGTAACCTCCTCTCTTTTAGTTTTTGTCACATAACAATTGAATTCAAACCTCATGAAACTTCATGGCCTTTAAAACTCTACATTAAATTGAGTTCAATTAAAATAGGTAACCTCAATTAGCATGGAGTTTTCGTAATTTAGCATCAAGAAAATAAATCTAGTGCTAATTACTTTATTTCTCCATGCCCTCTCTAACTTTTGTCGCACAAAGATGTGTCCACGCCCCCAAAGAACTCCATGCCTAATTAGAACTCCTTAAGACAAGATCATATCTTATCTTATCAAAATTATATTCAAATCCAATAGGGCATTGAATTAGAGGAGGTTATAAGAAAGTGTGAGATCAAATCTAACGCTAATTCCTTCCTTCTCTCAACTTGCTTTTATCGCACAAAAAAATCCCTTGCCATAACCCAATAAAATTTTCATAAAATTAAAACTCTAATATGATTTGAGTCAAATTCAAATCAAGTAAGAGTCCAACTTTATCCAAAGAGAGAGAGACTCCCAAAACAAAAGGAGAGTTGGCACCAACTTTTGGTGACCAAATATTTCTCACATGCAAAAATAAGAGGGGCACTACTTTAGCACCCCCTCTTTACTATTTGATACCAAAATAAAAAGAGAGATAAGAGAGTCCTAGTTGATTGGGACTCTGGCTTCTTGGCTCAATTTGGATCAATTTGGAAAATGATTTGAACCCGATTCAAGATAAATTTGAAAGGGTTACAATTCAAGTCTAACTTGAATTAATAAACCCAATTATCCTAATTGCATTGCAACTCTTGCAATAATGTTCCTTGTGCTAACAATTAGCATGTGTCGAAAATAGTAAGTGCCAATCATAGTAGGTGCCAAAATTGGTAATTTCTAAATATAAACTCTTACATATTTTGATCTAATCATGTGATCAGGTTAAGCTCCTAATATATATGACCCCTCAAGTTTCATTCTATCTGGTAGTGAGACTGTAGGGTTATGGTTGTGTAGCAGAAAATCAAATTTCAAAAAATTTAATCTTTGAATACTAGTCAATCGAAACCCTAGACCCAGGACTCCTTTGATTATATCAATTAACATGGTAAAATAATTGGAAATAAAAGAATACATGTAATGTTGTTGCCTAACTAAAGCAACCTAAGAGGGGGGTGAATTGGATTTCAAAAACTTTTTGCAAAAATTAAAGACAAGTGCTAGTGTGTTTGCAAAGTGTTTTGTATGCTTAACAAAAGTATACAGTAGAAGTAATAAAGTAAATACAAGAAGAGAAAGATAAGCAATCACAAATACAAGAATTTATAGTGATTTGGTGCACTCCAAGCACCTACGTCCACTCCCCAAGGTCTACTTGGATATTTCACTATAATCCTTCCTTGATTATAGTAGATTAGTTTTTCTGGGCTCACTAATCAAAACCCCTTTGGTTTTCATAAGGCTAACCAAAAACCAGTTGGTTTTCAAACAAGACTCACCAACAACCTAGTTGGTTTTCAAACAAGGCTCACCAACAACCTAGTTGATTTTCAAACAAAGCTCACCAACAACCTAAGCACTAGTTTCAATCCACTTGAAACTAGGAATGATAAAATAATTCAAGTACAATGAAATATATAATAAGCTTTCTCAAAAAGCAAATAAAACTCGATAAAGCTCGTGATTGTTGTTGTGAAGCTTATCTCCAAGTTGTTGAAGCCTTAATCAATACTTAAATGAATTAGACTTGAATGCTCTTGAATACTTGAAGGCTCAACTTCACTCAAAAGTAGTAGTTCTTTAATGAATATTAGAATGAATGCTTAAAACTCTCAATAAATATCTTTTCTCTTGTGTTTGGTGGATTTTAAATACATTTCCAAGTCTTAAATGACCATTTATGACTGTTGGAGATGAGAAAGTAGCCATTAGATACAAAAAGGAGCAATTCTACACTTCAAAAAACTAGCCATTATAGTTCATTCTGACCTGCAGGTGTCGACACTTCAGGCCATGAATCGACTCATGAGTCAATACTTGAGTCGACACTAGGTCAAAAATATTTTTTGAAGCTCTCTAGAGTATTCTGGTGCATCGACACTTCTTCTGGTGAGTCGATACTTTATCTTCATGAGTTGACACTTGAGCAAAACCTTGAAATCAACAAGTTCTGTATTATTTTTGGTCTTAGGCTTTGAGTCGACACTTAGCTGATCATGAGTCGACACTTGAATCAACACTTGGTTTTCATGAGTCGACACTTCAGCATGCCGGCTGAAATAATTTCTACGTATCAGCTCAGACTTCTGTGAGTCAACACCTTGAGTCGACACTTGATCTTCATGAGTTGACACTGGGCTGAAACTTTGCTGAAGCTTGTCCAAGTTCAAAATTTGAGTCCTTCAAACTCATTCTTATATGTCAAAGTCTATATAACTTGAAAATTCATTAACTTGAATAACTTCTTCAACAAGATGACAAGCAGTTTGATCCCTTTAACAAACTACAACTTTGATGAGTACTTTATTCTGATAAACACACTTTTAACACATAGTTAGTACTCAAATATACTTAAGTATTTTGTTATTCATCAAAATCAAGACATGAGTCAACAAATGCTAATATCCTTTTCTTTACACTAGGCATATAAGTGTATGCCCTCCATGCTGGGTTCCGGGTGGGGCACAATGGAAGATCGGGTTTCAAGATTTTCATTATTGAAACCCTAATCGACCGGAACCCTAAACCCTATGACCCCTTGACCATGACAACTAATAAATCAAAACTTTAGGATTATAGAAGAATACCTAAAGTGTTACACTCCTTATTTTCATAAGGCAAATAAGTGTATGCCCTTCAGAGATGATCCATATAGGAACAAAACCAAGGAAGCACTCCTACCAAGCTTGCTTATTTGTCTAGGACTCTTCCGACAGCCTTTCAGACTTTCTTCCTTTGCTAGAACCACTACCCTCTTGTAGGGTACTCAGAGACCTCTCTGAATCCTCTCTTAGAATCTAAATACCCCTCCTAATTTTTTTCCTAGGGCCTTGTCTTAAATAGATAACCTTATCTTAAAAAGACAAGTCTTGTCCTAAAAGGACAAGCCTTGTCTTAAGATGGAAGAGAAAATAGAAAGTTGATTTCTTCGAATTAGAATTCAATGCTTGGCATCAGATTATCGATACCTATTTATAGAGAGGGATGAGGTGCCTGATATGTCTCTTTCTCAACCCCTTGACAAGACCCTTCAAGTAGAAGGAGTCTTTTGGATGACTAGATGTATCATGAAAAAACCATTCATGTGCCAAGAGACATATAAATATCTCTTTGATTTTCCAGCAATTCTCTCCATATGCCATGTGGTATACTAGAAATTAGCCAAGGGGCATGATGGGGGACGAAAATAAAATGATGGATAGAGAGTTGTAGCAAGCTAACCAGCAAGCAAACTTGAGCAATTAATTATCAAATAAATGGGTTAAATTAATCCAAGAAAAGAATTTTTATAAGGAGACTAGTTGATCTAAGTTACATCACCCACAATGTAAATCTAGTTCAAAACAAAGATTAGGATCTTCATGGCAAAGAAACCATCACTACTAGGGCAAGTTAACCTTTAAATGATCATATCTAATAAATCTTAGAAAGAGTTTTTGATGTGGAACGATGCGATACGGTGTAAGATGATTTAATTTTAGTCTAAGATATTTTAAAGAGCAATGATCATAGCAGTAAAACAACTAAACATAACAGACTAAGAAAGTAACTAACTACTTACACTTAATTGATCCATAATTTATAAAGAATAAGGACCCGACGACTAGGAAACCATCTAAGATTAGGCTATTCCATGCTTCAACTACCAAATCTAATGAGAAAGGATTGGTTGCTTATCCCAAAAGAGATTCTCTTTAACTCGAGATAGATCGGCTGCTTGGTTGCTCAGATCTAGCAGTAGGATGAAGATCGGGACTCCAAATTTCAGATCTACCATCAGATCTTAGTTCGGAAGCAAAGGAACCATCCTCTAAAGTCCTTGAATGCCTGGGATCTGTAGAGAAGGCAGCAAACATGACTTTAAGAATGAAGTAAATCATATTCAAAATGGAAAAAGGAAGAGTTAGATAAGTAGAGCTTGAAGAAGATTGGTAGCAGCTTGTCGAATCTGGCAGAACCTCCACTCAAGGACCTCACAGCCTTGAACTCTCAAAGACCTCCCCGCCTTGAGCTCTTAAGGGCCTCCCCACCCTTAGAGAAAAACACTAAAGCCTAACCCAGCTTTGTGGAAGAAAGAATGCATCTTTATTTCATGAATGAATAATAATAATTACAAGGGGGTATGGGGTCCTATTTATAGGTTTTTTACATATGAAGATAACATAGGACTTCATTTGAATTTAAATTACAAATTTGAACTTCAAATACTTCTTGGCTTCTTGGCATCTTCCTTGAATTTGAAATTTGAATTGGTTTTTCATGGCTTGGGCGATTACTTAAGATGAGATGAACGCTTCTGGCTTGTGTGACAAAATTAAGATGTGAGATGGCACTAATCCTTTCTTAATTTAGTGCTAATCCTCCCCACTTCTTGGCATGAAATCCTTCTTAATCTGATTTTAATCTTCCTTGGTCGGGAACATGAGATAAGAAGTCCTTTTGAATGCTTGAATTTGAGTTTAAAATCCTTCCTTGAATTTGAAAGAAGTTTGAATGAGAGGGCTTCATTTGATCTTCAAATTTCATCTCTTAACTTAGGACACTTTGAATTTGAATTCTCCCTTAATCTTGGAATTCTTTCAAACTTCAAATAGGCTGGCTATCTTGGAATTGGCATCAAGAAAGGAAGAAAGCAGATGGTGCACATTCATCTGGGCACCAATCCTTTTGGCATGAGAAAAAGGCATTTGGATAAGAATAAGGCTCCCTTTGAAATGTGGATGACTCCATCTAATCTTGGATTCTCCCATTTAAATTTGAACTAATCCTTGGTATGGGCATCATCTGGAGTGGAATGGGTGACAATGAGAGGGGGGCGCCAGATGAAAAGCAGAGTCCTTCTGCTTTACTCCTCTTAAAAGGGTGCCTCCTTGAAATTGAAATGGGCGATGAAAAATAAATGGGATGGGGCATCTCTCTTGGATAAGGATGACTTTGTCTTGATGCTTAAATGTCCGGATGTCCCAATGTTTGGATGTCCCCATATCTGGATGTCTGGAGAAAAATTTAGACAACTCTTTTTTGACCTAGAATTGATCCACTAAGGTGATGATGACTTGGATCTTGGGTACTTATGACACCCCTTGACTTATTCAAGCACTAATTACATGATACAAATTGGACAATTCACCAAACAAAGCAAATTAATGCTATTTACAAGACTCTTAAACTAATTGATGGACTCAATGGACTCAATTGGTAACTCAACAATCCTAATTGACCAAATTACACTCAATTTGATCAAATTACACTCAATTTGATCAAATTACAACTCAATTTGACTTAATAACAAACTCAAAACAATTGGGACTCGAGTGTTCTTAGTGAAGAACACATGTACTTACTCATTGGTGATCCAAATTGAATTGGAAAAGGTTTGCTTCCTCTTCCTGGCTCTTATGTCCTCACCAATTCTCCTGTGGTGGGAGGAACTCGACCCTGTCAAGTATGGGTCAATTCGGCTCTGGTAATGTTCTAGCAAGTCAGGGTTCAACTTTTGAAGATCCTCTCTAATGATCCAAGAATCCTCAGACTCATATCTCCCTTGCCAACGAACCAGATATCTTTGGTAGTTCTTATTTCTAGTAGTTATGATCTTATCATCCATGATCTGCTCAATCTTTTCTCTCCTCTCTAGTAATTTGGCTGGTGGACATTCCGGGATAGGGTCGCTCTCAAAGGTGGGATCAGGCTCAAATGGCTCACTAGGTATCACCATTGGTTCCTTAAACTCGACTAGATCAGATATATTGAAGGTCGGACTAATACCTAACTCAGATGGTAATTCTAGCATATAAGCATTAGATCCAATCTTCTTTATAATCCTATATAGTCCAGCACTACGGGCGTGTAGCTTTTTCATGGTTTCGACTGGAAATCATTCAGGTCATAACCTGATCATGACGAAGTCTCCTTCATTAAACTCTTTAAATCTCTTATGTAAGTTAGCATCGTGCTCATATGATTCATTGCTCTTTTTAATTTTGTTACTGATTTCTTTATGCAATGCTTTGACATGTTATGCAAATGACTCGGCTGATTCGGAAATGCGGGCATGCATGGATAATGGAGTCAAATATAAAGGCTTTCATGGCTTGTACCCATGTACAATCTCAAAAAGACTCTTACCAGTAGACCTATTAACTGAACTGTTATAGGCAAACTCAGCTCTAGATAGTAATAGGTCCCAATTGCCAGTATTCTCTCCTACCAGACATCTTAACAAGTTTCTTAGACTTTAGTTCACTACCTCGGTCTGGCCATCAATTTGAGGGTGATAAGCAGTAGAAAACTTCAGCTTAGTCCCTAACATATTCCATAGGGTTTTCCAGAAATAACTTGTGAACCATACATCCCTGTCAAACACAATTGTCTTAGGTAAACCATGTAATCTGACCACCACATCTAGGAAAAGTTTGGCGACTGTAGAGGCATCGAATGTTTGTGAACAAGGAATGAAATGCGCTATTTTGGAAAATCTGTCAACCACAACAAAGATGGAATCTTATCACCTCATGGTTTTGGGTAAACCTAGAACAAAGTCCCTACTTAGATCTTGCCAAGGGCAGTTGAGCATAAGCAAAGGGGTATAGAGGCCAGTGTTTTGCTTTTCCTGCTTCGTAACAGTACAAGTTCTACACCTAGCCACTATTTGAGCTACATTTCTCTTAAGACTTGGCCAGAAGAATTGGTCCTCCATTGCTAGAATAGTTTTATTTCTTCCAAAATGTCCTGCTAAGCCTCCAGCATGGATCTCCCAAATCAAAAATTCTCTGAGGGATGTTCTAGGTATGCAAAGCTTATTTTCCTTAAAAAGATAGCCATCTCACAAAGTATAATCACTATCCAAACTTGATGGTCCTTGCTTGATTTTCTCATAGATTTTCCCAAAATATGGACTAGACTCATACTACTTCTTGAGCATGTCAAATCCAACAACCTCAGTATTGACACAATTCAACAACATTGATAGCGACTAAGGACATCTGCAACCTTATTCTCTAAACCAGCTCGATGCTTCAACACGAAAGTATAAGACTGGAGATACTCTACCCACTTAGCATGTCTTGGATTTAATTTCTTCTGAGAATTTAGAAACCTAAGTGCCTCATGGTCAGAGTACAAAACAAATTCCTGTGGTAGTAAATAATGTCTCCAATATTTCAATGCTTGTACTACCGCATAAAACTCTTTATCATAGGTTGAGTACTTGGATTTAGTCTCATTTAATTTTTCACTAAAAAAGGCTACAGGATGACTCTCTTGACTAAGTACTCCTCCTTTGCCAACACCCGAAGCATCACAAGCAACTTCAAACACTTTAGAAAAATCAGGAAGTCTCAAGATCGGGGCTTGTGTCATCTTCTCTTTTATCTCTATGAAGGCTCTATCAGCATTCTTGGTCCACTTAATGGCTCCCTTCCTAATGCAATCTATAATCGGTGCCACAATGGTGCTAAATCCTTTGATAAATCTTCTATAAAAGGTGGCTAATCCATGAAAACTATGGACATCATGGATATTTTTAGGTATGGACCACCCAACTATTGATTTGATCTTTTCAAGATCAGCTGACACTCCCTCTGTGGTCACTACAAAATCTAAAAAGACTATCCTAGTGGTCATGAAGCTACACTTCTCAAGATTGGCATATAGGTTTTCCTTCCTAAGTATCTGACACACTAAATAAAGATGGTCTAAGTGATCCTTCCTTGTCTTACTATATATGTGGATATCATCAAAGTATACAACTATAAGTTTTTCTATAAAGGCTCTTAATACTTGGTTCATTATCCTCATAAAAGTGCTAGGAGCATTGGACAAGCCAAAAGGAATTACCAATCATTCGTACAAACCATCCTTAGTCTTAAAGGTTGTTTTCCATTCATCCCCAATTTTGATCCTAACTTGATGATAGCCACTTTTAATGTCAATCTTCAAGAAAATGGTTGATCCAGCCATAATATCTAACATATCATCCAAATGGGGAATTAGAAACCTATATTTAACAGTGATTTTGTTGATGGCTCTACTGTCGACATACATCCTCCAAGTGCCATCGTTCTTGGGGGTTAACAAGGCTGGAACTGCACAAGGACTAAGACTCCCTAATGAATCCTTTCTAAAAAAGCTCTCCTACTTGTCTTTGCATCTCTAAGTGTTCTGTTGGGTTCATCCTATAATGTGGGAGGTTTGGTAATGTAGCTCCTGGGACTAGGTCTATGGCATGTTGGATGTCCCTTAATGGTAGCAGTTCATTTGGCAAGTCTTCAGGAAACACATCCTGAAAGTCTTTCAAAAGCTTTACAACTTCCTTAGGATGTTCAGGTTTAGGTTGTTCATGAGTCTCTTTAACCACTAAAACTCCAATGGGTACACCTCCAATGATTTCTCTTTCCATTTCCTTAGCGGTAATTAGGTTCAATCCTGGCATCTCTTGTTTCAAATTACTGGACCCCCTCTTAATGTTATCCTTGGGTGGGGTTGAATTTATGACTATCATCTTACCCTAATAATTAAAAGAATAAGAATTTGATCTTCCAAATAGGGTAACATCTGGTAATATAACCAAGGTCTTTCCAAAATTATGCTACTGACTCCCATTGGTAACACATCACACTAGACCTTCTCTTGATATGACTGGAAATGGATTATGAACTGACAAATCGACTTAATGGGAATCGATGTTGCATCAATCCATGAAACCTTATAAGGGTTGAGATGGGGTGCTATAAGTAAACTTAGACTTTTGACTGCATTGGTAGAAATGGCATTGATACAGCTCCCACTATCTACAATGATCTTACACACTTTGTCCCCTAATTTGATGAAGGTTTGCTGGATGTTGGTCCTATGCCAATCCTCATTCTTCCTAGTCTAAGCTAGAATACACCTAACAACTCCTGCAAGGTCAAGTAACTCTATTTCCTCCTCATTACCTTCATACTCCTTTGCTAAATCAAGCTCAGCTTCATATACTTCCTCTCCACACTCTTCTGCTGCTTCAGGTTCCTCTTCTTCTCCCATCTCACCTATGTGTAGGTTCTGTACAGGGCATTTGTTAGCAAAATGGCCAACTTGATGACACCTATAACACTCTACATTCTGACTTCCTTCTCCATGTACTACAGGTGCTCTTCCTCTGTCATTCATACGACCTATTGGTGCCTTTCCTTGATCATCCACTCGACCAATTGGTGCCTTTCCTCGATCATCCATTCGACCTTGGTATGGGGTACCTGTCCTAGTAGTCATGCAGTGCAAACAATACAAATCAACCTAAGTCTAGGGTTCCTAGACCTAAGGGCCAATATAGTGCTTAGTCAAGGTAATAACCAAGACTGTAGTAACTCCTCGATTGGCCAGGTAAGAGGTAAGGTGGTGGGAGGCTCCCCTCACTTTCGTGAGGTCCTAATTAAAGAACCACCAATCCGCTTAGGGCATTTGCCTCTTGACCTCTAGCATTAGACACCAATTCTCGGAAGCACACACAGAAGTGACTACTACAATGGGTTAACACATATATAAAATCTGACCTGTTGCTATCCCTAGCTTTAAGTGCTACTCGATTTTAATTAAGGCTTATGCAAATGGGGTTGGTTGTTTTGGGCTAAGGAAAGGGTCTCAATCCTTCCCTTATATTATATTGCTTGCCCTTAAATGTTTTCAAGTAAAATGAATGCACAATCAAGATAAGATAAGATTTTAAAATTTGAACTTTAAATTTCAGATTTTAAGTTTAGATTTCAGATTTGGATTTTAAATTTTAAATTTTTAAATTTTAAGTTTTAAATTACAAAAATTAAACTTTTATGGAATTTAAACTATATGCTAAAATTCTAAAATAAAAATGTTCTCAGGTAGTAATCAAGCTTGCAGAAATTATACAGACCGAATTAAATCCTAAGAAAATATCAGAAAATAAAAAATGTAATGAATCTAACAAAATAAAATTCAGAATTTTTCAATCTTTTAACATACAGAAATAATTAAAATAACAGACTATGTATTGGAATGTGATTGGAATTCCCCCAGGGTACTGGGAATCATGCAGCATGCGAAAGTGAATTTCAAAATAAAATTCTAAGCATGAAACCCTAATATGGCTAGAAAACCCTAATTCCCAGGAACCCCTTATGCAATACCAATCAACGAAACATAAATAAAGTCAGAATACATACCTGGATCACTGAAATCCAATCTTTTCCACGAGGCTCATAAGTGCAAGCCCTCCAACGGTAATCCACACGAGAATGGTACCAAGGAAGAATCCCTACCGGGGTTGCTTACTTCAACAGAATTCTTTTTTCAGCCTTTTGACCTTTGACCACTGTAAGACACCCTAACCTACTGTAGGGCTTTCTGGACACAGTCCTAAACCACTCTTGGTTTTAGGACAACCCTCCTCTATGACTCCTTAGGCTTATGTTCTAAAAAACTAATCCTTGTCCTAGTAGAAAAGACCTTGTCTTAACAAGACAAGTCTTGTCCTAAATTAAGGAGGGAGTAGAAGAACACTCAAACTGACAAACTCTCGGGAAAATGGGATTCCTATTTTTTGATGACCGAAAAACTATATCTCTCATTTCACCGTACCCCTTTTATATAATATTTCAAGGGACATGAAAACCATCCAGACATCTCTTATCAGATATGTTATTTCATATCTGATAAGACTCTTCAGGATTGAATAGTCTTATCTGTGTTCTTTCCCTTTCCAGATTAAATCCCCATGTGCCATGTGGCATTTACTGATTAAGAAGAATGGAAGGAGGCATCATTTTAGATTTAAAAACAGTGGGAAGAGTAGAGTCCTGAGAGTAGAAGGACTCTGCCTTAGAATCGTCTGCAGATGAAGAGACGCGACTCTTCATCTGCGCGTGCTACTCTTTTTCCCATTTCATGCCACCCTCTTATTCCCTTTGACCAGTCATTTAAATCCAAAGGGCATGGGGATAAGATGAGAAGGTGCCTCTTGATGAAACACTGAAGTGTTTCATCTACAGAAGGACTTTTGTCCTTCTGTGCCCACCTTCATTTCCCGCGCGCACCAAGAGGCGCCAAGAGTCCTTTTGTGGTCAACTTTATCTACACCCCATGCAACCTTTGACTAGTCAAAGCATATGCAATATGGGTGTCAAAAGAAAGAGCATTAAGTCTTCTTTTTATCCATATAAATATATTTCATATCAGAAAATTATAGACTCTTTTAGGCCTTTTTGAATGCCAAGGTGTCATTTTGGCATTTAGAGTCCCAACTCAAATGGACTCTTCAATAAAACATCCAAAAGTCCAAAATAAAATCAGATCAAGCTTTGATTTGGCTATCCCCACTTAAGACTCAACCTAATTTATGTTTCCCTTAATTAGATTAGCCCAATTAGCAAGCAACCGGACCCAATCCAATTGGGTTAGGAATTGGGTTAGCCTACATATGCTAGTATGCAATCTGGCTAACCAATTAGGATCCAATGACCCTCGTTAAACCATGAGTAACTTCCTTGGCCTACTCTCTATTGTGTGTGATCCATTTTGGGTTCTACATCTAGCCAGTAGTAGGTTTAGGTTTGAGCCGATTCGATCCGATCAAACTTGATTGACCTAATTAGGTCAAATCAGCTCACCTAATTATCCGATTCAATCACACATCGAATTGACTCATGAAACCAATCCAATTAGTTCATGAAAACCCACAAGACAATATTGACGTCTAGCAATATGTCATGCCTACCTGGAAGATGAGAAATTTGATAGAAATTACCAAAATACCCTTCAGTAGTAAGTTACCATGCAATTCAATCTTTTGATCTCCCATTACCCCGGTTAAGTGATGGGTATGGATAAATATCAAACCCTAACACTTAATCATATCGAATCTCAGCTCGATCATGAGGACTCAGCTGATGACTGATTAGAAGCCACTTCTAATCTCATCCCACTTTGCAAAGATTCCTTGAGTCACTCATCGAAGAGATTACATGGGATAACATATCTATCCTCTTACCAGGATTGATCAATTCCTTGTTGGTCCACTCACATCATTCGTACACCTTCTACCATACCCAGAACACCCCGTACATGTCGCAATGCCATGAATGAGTATAAACCAAAGTATGGCTTAGTGTGCACAAGGAACCATGGTGACCTCAGGTCTGAAGATCACATGCACAACTTCTACTCTAGGACCTATCTTTTGACAAGGAGTAAGACTTTCATAAGATAGTCCCGGTGCGGATCAGTTCAGTGTACCATAACCTAATGAGCACCCTTATCCTTGTATTAGTGTCTCTACACAAGTGGCTGTGAGACCAACCACCCACATCAACTGAGCATACATAGGATAAGCTAGTCTTACCGGATTCATCGATCCTCGAATCGATGGTCCAATGACTGGGAACATTCTAGATTAGGGTTTATAGGAATTAGGTCTCATTGTTATTTTATCATAACCCTAATTCCATTGCCCTACTCTATGGGGTTCATCATAGTCAAAAATATGACACAATAGTATATGATGAATCAAATACCTTTATTATAAATAATGATGTCATGCATGAGTTGGAAGTTTACAAAAAAGGCCCAAACAATGATTGGCTCTTAGGGCATTTTTCTATCAGAATGGATGGGATGTAGAAAATTAACCCTAAAGATACATTTCTCTTCGTTTTCTTCTTCAGGGGTCAATTCACAGCGGCACCCCTACATGCCATAGGAAATCTCCTTTGAATGGGATGTGAGGGTTTTGCAGTCCTACTTTTTCCTATGACCAGACGGCCATGGTGAAGCACCTGATTCGAGTACTTAAAGAGAATTCAACAAGCATGAAACCCTAATCTAACCTAATGCTCTGATACCAATAAGATGATGCAAAATGATGCGATACGATGTAAGATAATTTAATTTTAGTCTAAGATGGTTTCAAAAGCAATGATCATAGCAGTAAAGCAACTAAACATAATAGACTAAAGAGATTAAAGAAAGTAACTAACTACTTATCCACAATCTAATCCGCAAGCTATAAAGAATAAGGACCCGACGGCTAGGAAACCATCTAAGATTAGGGTAATCCATGCTTCAACTACCAAATCTAATGATAAAGGATTGGTTGCTTACCCCAATAGAGATTCTCTTTGACTCAGGATAGATCGGCTACTTGGTCACTCAGATCTCGCAGCAGGATGAAGTTCGGGACTCCAGATTTTAGATCTACCATCATATTTCGGTTTGGAAGCAAAGGATCTGTCCTCTAAATTCCTTGAACACCTGAGATCTGTAGAGAAGGCAGCAAACAAGACTTTAAGAATAAAGTAAATCATATTCAAAATGAAAAAAGAAGGGTTGGATGCGTAGAGCTTGAAGAAGATCGATAGCAGCTTGTCGAATCCGATAGAACCTCCTCTCAAGGACCTCACCGCCTTGAGCTCTCAAGGACCTCCTTGCCTTGAGCTCTTAAGGACCTCCCTGCCTCTAGAGAAAAACACTGAAGCCTAACCCAGCTTTGTGGAAGAAAGAATGCATCTTTATTTCATGAATGAATAATAATAATAATTACAAGGGGGTATGGGGTCCTATTTATAGGTTTATTACATATGAAGATAACATAGGACTCCATTTGAATTTAAATTACAAATTTGAACTTCAAGTACTCCTTGGCTTCTTGGCATCTTCCTTGAATTTGAAATTTGAATTGGTTTTTCATGGCTTGGGGGACAACTTGAGATGAGATGAAGGCTTCTGGCTTGTGCGACAAAATTAAGATGTGAGATGGTGCTAATCCTTTCTTAATTTAGCGCTAATCCTCCCCGCTTCTTAGTGTGAAATCTTTCTTAATCTGATTTTTAATCTTCCTTGGTTGGCAACATGAGATAAGAAGTCCTTTTGAATACTTGAATTTGAGTTTAAAATCCTTCCTTGAATTTGAAAGAAGTTTGATTGAGGGGGCTTCCATTTGATCTTCAAATTTCATCTCTTATCTTAGGACACTTTGAATTTGAATTCTCTCTTAATCTTGGAATTCTTTTAAACTTCAAATAGGCTAGCTATCTTGGAATTGGCATCAAGAAAGGAAGAAAGCAGATGGCGCACATTCATCTGGGCGCCAATCCTTTTGGCATGAGAAAAAGGTATTTGGATAAGGATAAGGCTCTCTTTGAAATATGGATGACTCCATCTAATCTTGGATTCTTCCATTTAAATTTGAACTAATCCTTGGTATGGGCATCATTTGGAGTGGAATGGGCGACAATGAGAGGGGGGGCGCCAGATGAAAAGCAGAGTCCTTCTGCTTTACTCCTCTTAAATGGGAGCCTCCTTGAAATTGAAATGGGCGATGAAAAATAAATGGGATGGGGCGCCTCTCTTGGATAAGGATGACTTTGTCTTGATGCCAAAATATCTGGATGTCCCAATGTCCGGATGTCCCAATATCCGGATGTCTGGAGAAAAATTTGGACAACTCTTTTTTGACCTAGAATTGATCCACCAAGGTGATGATGACTTGGGTCTTGGGTACTTATGACATCCCTTGACTTATTCAAGCACTAATTACAGGACTCAAATTGGATAATTCACCAAACAAAGCAAATTAATGCTATTTACAAGACTCTTAAATCAATTGATGGACTCAATGGACTCAATTGGTAACTCAACAACCCTAATTAACTAAATTACACTCAATTTAATCAAATTACAACTCAATTTGACTTAATTACAAACTCAAAATAACTAGGACTCGAGTGTTCTTTGTGAAGAACACATGGACTTACTCATTGGTGATCCAAATTGAATTGGAAAAGGTTTGCTTCCTCTTCCTGGCTCTTGTGTCGTCACCAGTTTTCTTATCAACAATGATGGCTAAAATATTTGGTGGAAGGGAAGCTCTCAACACTCAAGGATTTGAGGTCTAAACCATAAGACTAGCACTCCCTACCTTTAGGACTCACCTTGGCCATAATTCTTGTCTTAAAGACCTTCATCTTGGACTTGGAAAATTAGAGAAAACCTGCATCAAATCAAAAATTAGTTGTGGAAGGAGAATTCAAAATTGGAATTGAAACATGAAGAAGGAAAACAAGGAAGTAGAGGCTAGCACCTTCAATGAATGATACTTGGATCTCGGATCAAACAAGGAGCACTCCACCTTTCAAACACTCAAGGGTATTCTACCCTTCAAACACTCATTCAAGAACCTCACACTCTCTTCTCAAACATATCTTCTAACTCTCAAACTCAAGAACTTTTTCACTCCAAACAAGAGAACATAGGGGAACTAGAACAAGAAAGATAGCCTTCTTCATTTAATCCAAAATAGATTCAATACAATGGGGGGGCCTTAGGCCCTATTTATAGCCTTTCATAATCCACATGGGTCGGCCAAGGAGAGAGAGAGAGAGTGGAGGTTAGGTCTAGCTAACTCTAGTTGGGTAGTTTCAACTGGAATTAGTTTTTACAATAATTTATGGGTAGAATGTTATAACCACTTGACATGTGGCAATGACTTGGCTTAATTTGCTGATGTGGAACCCTATGTATCATGTGATGTGGCATCCCACATGGCAAGTTGGTTGAGGGTTGTTGGGGTAATAGAACATGGCTTCAATCTCCCCAAAAAATCCTTGATGTAGTGTCCTTCCTCCTCCCCAAAAGGTGCTTGATGTGCTGTCTACCAAGTGAGGAAAATGGGCTTCAAGTAGATGGCGTCCAAGTGAGGGAAGTGGGTTTCAAATAGATGGCGCCGAGTAAAATGGACATTGAAGAAGCGGCCTCATACCATGCTTGAATTTAGGTTGAGTCGACTCAGTAACATGAGTCGACTCAAGTATTTGCTTAAAGAGAAAATGGACTCAAACCCTTTATTAGATTTAGCTATTTTAACTGCAAAACAAAAGTGAGTTAGTCCAAAAAGCTTCTTTCTTGTTAATGTCCCCATCAGGGCGTGGATCCCAAGAGGCATATCTCTATCGAGCATACATAAGATGTGCTAGTCTTTTCGGATTCATCAATCCCCGAATCGATGATCCAATGATAGGAATATTTTAGATTAGGGTTTATAGGAACATAGGTCTCACCATTATGATCTTCATCATAATCCTAATTCCATTGCCCTAACCTATGGGGTTCATCATAATCTTGATAAGATGCAGTAATATGATGAATCAAATACCATTTATTAATAAATAATATCATACATGAGCTGGAAGATCATAGAAATGCCTATACAAAGATTAGCTTTTGAGGCATAATTCTTTCAATCTCCCACTTGCACTAAAGCCAATCACCTTTGTATTTTACACCGATACAATGTAAGTGGTGATCAAACTGCTACCGTGATAGTTCTTTAGTAAATGGATCTGCTACGTTATTCTTTGTATATACTCGTTCAATGAGAACATCTTGTCTTTTTATGATCTCTCGAACGAGGTGGAAGCATCTTAGGATGTACTTGGACTTATGATGAGACCTTGGTTCCTTTGCTTGTGCAACAACTCCATTGTTATCACAATAAAGTGACACTAGTTGTTGTATAGCAAGAACCATGCCCAATTTTGTGACGAATTTCTTTATCCACACAGCTACCTTTGTAGCTTCTCTTGTAGCTATAAAACCGCACCAAAATGAAGGGACGCAACCCTTCATCTTGCACGCCTATTTTCTTTATGCCATTTGCTCCTATTGACCGGTCAAAGCCCAGCCAAAAGGGCGTAGAGATAAGGAAAAGGGGCTTAGAGATTATTTGGAAAAGGTGATTTAATAGCAAGAAGGACTCTTGGTCCTTCTACACACATTTATTTTGGCATAAAACTATCTTGGTGCCAAGAGTCCAATCCTAGAAGGACTCTTTCATAAAACCAAGATAAGGCCCAAATAAATCTAGATAAAATTAGACAAATGCTGTCTTAATTAGGACATAACCCAATTGAAGCCCCACTCAAATTGGTTAGCCCAAATAGCAAGCAAGCTGACCCAATCCAATTGGGTTATGAGTTGGGCTAGCCAATATATGCTAGTATATCAATTAGCTAGCCAATTAGGATCCCATGACCCTAATAAAAATATAATTAACTTCCTTGGCCAATTCTCTAATGTGTGTGATCCTTGGAATTTCATATCTAGCTAGCAGTAGGCTAGGTCCAAGCCAATTGATCCAATCAAACCCAATTGACCTAATTAGGTCAAATTGAGCTGACCTAAGTTGCCAATTCAAACCAGCTTTTGAATGACTCATGAATCCAATCAATTTGATTCATGAAAACCTACAAGATATGATTGACATCTAGCAATGTGTCATGCTTACTCGGAAGATGAGAAATTTGATAGAAATTATCAAAATACCCTTTAGTGGAAAGTTATCGTGCAATTCAATCCTTCGATCTCCCTTTATCCTGATTAAGTGATGGGCATGGATAAATGTCAAACCCTAGTACTTAATCCTTTCGAATATTATTTCAATAATGAAGACTCGATCGATGAAAGATTAGAAATCCTATCTAATCTCATCATGCTTTGATCAAAGACTTCCTGAGTCATCTTTCGAAGAGATTTCATGGGATAACTTCTTCCCTTTCTAGGAGTGATCGATTCCTTGTTGACCTACTCTTACCTTCATACACAATCCACCATATCCAGAAGCACCCTGTACTTGACTTAATTATCATGAATGAGTATGCACCAAAACATGGGTTCATGTGCACAAGATACTATGATAGTCTTAGGTCTAAGGATCACATGCACAACTCCCACTAAAAGAACATTCTTTTGACAAGTAAGACTTTCATTTGATGTTCTCTTATCGGATCATTTCAGTGAACTCATAGCCTAATGATCACCCACATCCTTGTATTAGTATCTCTACATAAGTGGCTGTGAGACCAATCACCCTCTCTATCGAGCATACATAAGATATGCTAGTCTTTCTGGATTCATTGATCTCTGAATTGATGATCCAATGACTAGAAATATTTTAGATTAGGATTTATAGAAACTTAAATCTCACCATTATGATCTTCGTCATAACCCTAATTCCATTGCCCTAACCTATGGGGTTCATCATAATCTTAATAAGATGCAGCAGTATGATGAATCAAATATCTTTTGTTGATAAATAATATCATACATGAGCTGGAAGATCTTAGAAATGTCCATACAAAGATTGGCTTTTAGGAAATAATTCTTTCACTCTAGAGGTGATCTATATAGGAACTGAACCAAGGAAGCACTCTTCTTGCTTGCTTGACTCCTTCTGGCAGCCATTCATCCTTCAACAACCTTTTCTCCCTTCTAAGATATTTTTTCTTCCAAAGAGTAGTTAGTATCTCTCTGAAAACTCTCTTATTATCCTTTGATCCTTTCTAATTCTCTTCCTAAGTCCTTATCTTAAAATGATAGAGTTGTCTTAAAATAATAGACTTGTCCTAATAAGAGGAGGAAGAAAATTACCAAGATAATTTTTGGATGCCTTGGCTTCAATCATCGAAGCCTTTAAAAAAAAAGAGAGGAGGTACCTAATACACCCTTTCATCATCCCCTTATTTGATATTTAATATATCAAATAAGATCCTTTAATTAGAAAGAGTCCCTTGGCAAAAAGGTGCAAAGTGAAACATCATTTCACTAATTATTTACAGCAAGTGTTGCTTATCACAACTCTTCGAGAAAAAATAAAAAATTAGTCTTTAATTTTAGAATTAAAGACATGATCCCATACCCTAATAGGAGTGAGCTTATCTAAAAAATAAATGATTAACAAGTAGGACTCTTATCCTATCCATGTGCCATAAACATGAAGCATCACATCCCTTCATTATTCATGCCCTTTCTTGCATCAATTGACTGGCCAATTCCAGTCAATTTGGGCATCCAATTGATAGGATAGGGAATAAGCCTTATCACCTAAAAAGTGATTAATTTATAGGACTCTTGGTCCTTTTGTGCCCCTTATCTTATGTGTGGCCAATATGAAGCCAAGAGTCCCATGCCCTTGGGACTCTTGGTTTAATTTATGGATAAAGGCTGATAAATTAGGATAAATCCCAATTTGGCTGTCCCACTTAAGGCTTAACCCGATTTAAGTCCCACTCAAATTGGTTAGCCCAAATAGCAAATATTTAAATCCAATCTAATTAGGTTAGGAGTTAGGCTAGCCAACATATGCTAGTATATTAATTAGCTAGCCAATTAGGATCCTATGATCCTAATAAAAATACAAATAACTTTCTTGATCAATTCCTTAATATGTATGACCCTTTGGGCTCCTCACCTAGCTAGCAGTAGGTCTAAGTTCATGTCGATTTAGTTTGATTAGAAATCAACTAATCGAAGTAGATCAAATCAAGCTAACCCTGGCTATCAACTTGAACCATCTTTCAAATTGACTCATGAATTCAATCAATTTAATTCATGATAACCTACAAGACATGATTGACATCTAGTAATGTGTCATGCCTATTTAGAAGATGAAAAATGTGATAGAAATTACTAAAATACTCTTCAGTGGCAAGTTATCATGTAATTCAATCCTTCGATCTTCCTTTATCTCGAATAAGTGATGGGTATGGAATTTTGTTAAATCCTTAAACTTTGTTCATTCAAATCTCAAATCACTAATGAAGACTCGACCAATGAAAAATTAGAAATCTTTTTCTAATTTCCTCCTACTTTGACCAAGGACTTCTTGAGTCATCATTCGATAAGATTAGATGGGATAAATACTTCCCTTACTATGAGTGATCGATCCTTGTTGACCTACTCATAACCTTCATATACAATTCACCATATCCATGAACATGCCGTACATAACTAAGTCATGAATAAGTATGAACCAAACTATGGTTTCATATGTATAAGATACCATGGTAATCTTAGGTCTATGGATTACTTACATAACTTCCACTAAGAGAATCATCTTTTGACAAGTAAGACTTCCATAAGATATTCTCATGATGGATCAATTCAGTAAACTCATACCCTAATGAGCAACCATATCCTTGTATTAGTGTCCCTACACATGTGGTCATGAGACCAACCACTCTCTCTATCCAGCATACATAGGATGTGCTAGTCTCTCTGGAAACATCGATCCCTGACATGATAATTCTATGACTGGGAATATTTTAAATTAAGGTTTATAAAATATTAGGTCTCACTATTATGATCTCTATCATAACCCTAAAATTACTATCCTAATTTATGAGATTCATCATAATCTTAAAATAATAAAGTATAAGATAAAACATATGATGAAACAAAATACCTTTTATTAATATCATACTTGAGTCAGAAAATTTTATAAATAAATCCTTATTTCATAAAAAATATGATTAGCTTTTAATACACTATTCTTTCAATCTCCCACTTGCACTAAAGCCAATCACCCTTATATTTAATTCCCATACAATCTAAATGGTGATCGAATTACTATTGGGGAAGGGCCTTAGTGAATGGATCTACTATGTTGTTCTTTATATCTACCATCTAAAATCACATCTTGTCTTTCAATGATTTCATGAACGAGAAGGAAGTGCCTTACGATGTGCTTGGATTTCTGGTGAGTCCTTGGTTCCTTAGCTTGTGCAATAGCTTTAGTATTATCATATTAAAGTGGCACTGGTTATTGTATCGTAGGAACTACATCCACCTCCGAGATGTACTTTTTCATCTAGATAGCTTTCTTAGTGGCTTCACTAGTAGCTCTATATTTAGCCTCAGTAACTGAATCAGCTACAGTTTGTTACTTTGTGCTTTTCCAACTCATTGCACCTCCATACAAAGTAAAGACATACCCTGATATGGATTTACTATCATCTAGATCAAATTGAAAACTAGAGTCAGTATAGCCTTCTAGTTTTAAATCTGATCCTTCATATATTAGAAAAAATCTTTAGTCCTTCTAAGATACTTAAAAATATTTTTCATAGCTTTTCAATGATCCTTCCCTGGATCAGCCTGGAATTTGCTTGCTATGCCTAAGGCATAAGCAACATCAAGCTTGGTAATAACATGGCATACATGATTAATCCTACAATCGAAGCATAAGGAATCTAACTTATTCTTTATCTCTCTTCAGGTATCTTAGGAGACATCTTCTTAGAAAGATGTATGCCTTGACTCATGGGCAAGTAATCCCTTTTACTTCTCTTCATATTGAATATTTTCAATACTAAGTCAATGTACCAGGATTGAGATAAGCCGAGCAACCTCTTTAATCTATCTCTATAGATCTTTATACCTAATATATTGGACGCTTCTCTCAAATCCTTCTGGAAAACTATTTAGATAGCCAAGCTTTGACCGATTATAACATTGGAATATCATTTTCAATAATAAGTATGTCATCAACATACAATATTAAGAAGATAATGGCACTCCTATTTGTCTTCTTATACACACATGGTTCATCCAATTTTTTTATGAAACCAAATTTCTTAATTATTTCATCAAATTGGATGTTCCAACTCCTCGATGCTTGCCATAATTTAGAAATGGATTTCTTAAACTTGCATACTTGGTTTGGTTTCCTACTTGAGACAAACCCTTCTAGCTATGACATATAGACTTCTTCCTCAAGATACCCATTAAGGAAGGCGATCTTTACATCCATTTGCCATATTTCATAATTATAGTATGCAGCTATAGCAAGCAAAATTCTAATGGACTTGAGCATAGCTACTAGCAAAAATATTTCATCATAGTTAATTTCATGCCTTTGTTTGAAACCTTTTGCTACTAGCCTAGCCTTGTAAGTTTTTACTTGGCCATCTACTCCAATCTTCTTTTTGAAGACCCATTTTTACCCTATTGGATTTACTCCCTCAAGTGGATTAACCAAGGTCCAAACCTGGTTATTTTTCATGGAGTCCATTTCAAATTTTATGGCATCAAGCCATTTATCAGAGTATTTACTCTTGATAGCTTTCATATAGGTCAAAGGATCATCATCTTGAATGATGTTGGCTTCATTGTCATTACTAATTACAAAGTCATATCTACGAGGTGCATTCCACACTCTCTCTAACCTACAGAGAGGATGGTAGTACATTATTAATAGGTACTTGTGGTTGAGAAATTTGAGGTTGATTGTCTATAGGAGTAGTTTGATCTTATACTTCATTAAGTTCAAGTATCCTCCCATTACCTCCTTGAATAAATTCCTTTTTCAAGAAAGTGGCATGTCTACTGATAAAAAACTTTTTTCAGTAGGATGATAAAAGAGGTATCCAATACCTTCTCGAGGATAATATATAAAAATAAATTTATCAACCCTAGCACTCAACTTATGTCCAAATATATTTCTAACATAAACTGGGCAATCCTAAATCTTAAGATATTTTAGACTTGGTCTTTTGCCTTTCTATAATTCATATGGAGTGCTAGCTACTAATTTTGATAATACTCTATTTAGTATATAAGCAACAATCTCTAGGGCATAACCCCAGAAGGATACAGGAAGATCAATGAAGCACATCATGGACCTTACCATGTTTAACAAGGTACGATTTCTCCTTTTTGCTATACCATTTAATTATGGTGTATATGAAGGTGTGCATTCTAAGAAATGTCTTTGTCCTTAAGATGATAAAAAAACTCACTAGATAAGTATTCTCCTCCTCGATCTAATTAAAGGATTTTAATACTCTTTCCAATTTGTTTATCAACCATACATTGATACTCTTTAAATTTATCAAAGGACTTGGATTTATGTTTCATAAGATACACATATCGAAACCTAGATAAATCATTAGTAAAGATGATGAAATAAGAGTATCCTCCTTTAGCTTGAGTTGACATGAGTCCACATACATTTATATATATTAACCCTAATAACTCAGTTGCCCTATCTCCATGACCAGTAAATGAAAATTTGGTCATTTTACCCATGAGATAGGATTTAAAAGTTTCTAATGATTGATAATCATAAGGTTCAAAGAATTTATCTTTGTATAACTTGTTTATCCTAGATTCACTAATATGATCTAATCGGCAATGCCAGAGAACATGCTTGCCCAATATACTTACTGAGTTGGGCTAATCATCACAGAGTACTCTATGAATATTTTTTTTGCCATGTTAATAAGACCTCCTAATTGGCCCTGTCCTTATGATGTTATGAGAGATATAATAAAGTTAATTATCTATTGGTCTCCCTTATAATGTCTAGCTGAAGATGTTAAACTTAGCACTTATTGGGAGGCAACCCAATCCTTAAAAATAAAATAAAAAATAATAATAATATAAAAAAATCCAGTCCAAGTTGATTAGTGTAGCCTTTATATTGTTGATAGCTCCTCTTCTCAGGTAATCTCTATCCCTATATTTTTTTGTCCTTATGATTTGAATTTATTTATTGAACTAGTTTATACCATTAGTGGTATGGACACCAGGGCCAGAAAAAAATGACAGGTCGAACCCACATCCCTGTGGATCACCTGTGAATGAAGCCCTAAGCCCGAATCCCAAATCACTTGTAAATAGTTATCTTAAATTCTGTTATTTTAGCTTAGTTGGGTTTAGCCCTAAACCCCAAAATTGAGTTATCTGTAAAAACCCCTGGACCCAAAATTGAGTTTGTAAAAAAACTCCAATTTCAATTGGATCATAAATTCTATTATAATGGTCCAGTGTTATTTAGCCCTTTTTACCAACGTTAATTAGGATTTTGTATTTGCAAGCCTAATTAAGTATGGAATGGTTTAATTATGAGTCAGTATGCCTTTTGATCAAATTGGGTTCCATTTGATCAAGTTGGGCTTGAAATTAGTTACAATTGAGTCTTTGTAATTAGTTAGTTGGTTGAGTCTTGTAATTGTTAGTTGAGTCCTATAATACAAGAGGGGGCCCAAGTCAAGACCCATGTGACTCCATGTGCTAGCTCAAGTTAAGCCATGTGACTACATATGCTAGCTCAAGTCAAGCCATGTGCCGACTACCTCTAGGCACCCCACCTTCACATGCACCACTTCATCTTGGACACCCAAGTCACTTGCCACATGTCATCTTATTGCCATGTCATGCCACATCATCAGCCTATGTCACATGCCACATGCATCAAGTTTGGACATCACTTGCCACATCATCTTGGACAACAACCATGCCATGTCACTTGTGTTGGTCAGCCACATGAGAATGAAGTTGATGCCACTTTAAGAGAAGTAAAGCAAAAGGAGTCCAAGCAAAGTTAGAACCCATGCTTCGTTATGTTGTCGCCAAATCCAACAGGAAGGATGCCACTTAGCTTCCCATTGCCCATCTCAATGCAATTCTATCTCAAGGGGATGACTATCTAGAAGAAGACCAAGAAAATTTCTTGCTTCAAGAGTTCCAAGCTAAGGGGTTCTATTTCAAATTCAAATGGGAGTTATCTTCATCTACAAAAGGGACTCATGCCAAAGAGGAGTTGACGCCATCTTATTTTGTCACCCCATCCATTCAAGAAATCACCAAAATTAAGAGTAAAAGAGAAGGGGACTTCATCTTGTCACCCATTATAAAGTATTATTTTTGTCGCACATTTAAGTATTATTTTTGTTGCACATTTAAGTAAGGCGCCACATCTCTTTCTCATCGCCCACTTGGACAAAGCCTACCACTACATGCCGTCCAAGCCTGGATGAAGTCCAAGGAAGGATCAAAACCAAGAGTCATGACACCAGAAGCAAGGATTCAAGGAGTTGTGTTGCCCAAGGAAAACCAATGCAAGACTTTGTAATCCATACAACTCATGTTGGTGGTCTATAAATACTACCATTAATCCCTCTTGTAAATGCAATTATTATTGATCAAATAAAGAAGAGATTCTACCATTCCTTTGCTGTGTCAAGCAATGCAGAATGTGAGGCCCTTTTCCTTTGTTCTTTGGAGCATCGTTGGGTGTGAGGCCCTATTTCTTTGTTCTTCAGAGCATCGCGGGGTGTGAGGCCCTAGTTATCCTATATCTATCCCACCATCAGAAACCCTAGCCGCCTACAAGCTTCTTCCTCCCCTTTCCTTTCCTTTTTTTTTCCATTGAAATTCTTTCTTCCTTCCATGTTTTCTTTTGAGTTTTGACTGATTGCAGGTGATCGAGATTGAAGTGATGGTTATCTTTGCCTTGGAACCAGTCAAGTTGAAGATCAAAGCTCGAGGATCGACAATCTTGAAGTGCTACCGCAAGATCCTAGAGAGTCCCATCAAATCTACATCAAGAGGGTTATCATCTTTGTTGGTAAAGTATTAACCATCCCTAACTCTTAATTTTTGATCCTTTGATAAGTAGAACCATAGTTTAAGGTGATTTCTTAATCAACAGATCCTTCTTTCCTAACTAGTTTTGTGAGTTCGATATTGCGGGCACATACTAGCTGACTTGTCTTGTTTATTTAATTGCTTTGAGTCTTTATTTTAAAAATCTAGAAAAAAATAATCTATGTTAATCTCAGTTAATTAGATTAATAATTAGTAATTAAGTTTTTGCATATTGTCTTGCATCAATTAAGGATAATGGTATTTAAGTTAGGGAATAGGGACAAACTTTTAAAACTTTTAAAAAAAATTGAAAACTATTTTGAAAAGATCTTTTAAAACTTTTTAAAAAAATTGAAAACTATTTTGAAAAGCTCTTTAAAAAAAATTGAAAAAAAATTATGAAGAATTTTTTAATCATATGCCATGAAAAATTCTTAAGCTAAGTAAACTAGAAAGAGAATGATGGAGTTAGAAAGCCTTCACTAATGACTATAGCAAGTCAAGAAGTAGACTAGCTAGTCAGACTTTTAGTAGCCTACTTAGGTCCAAAGGCTATTAACACTTCCATCGCACATGCACACTAACGAGGTAAAGTAAGTGTTAGTTATAAGGTCAATTAAAGATTCAATTATTACTAAAAAATTGGTAATTGATATATACGCTCTATTTAAACTTGAATTTGAGGAAAGAGCTACCTGCCTGAAAAAAAGAAGAAGAAAAGAGGGCAAATTCTAAATATTGGTTTTCCACCAAGTAATCGGGCACCTTCATCTAAGTAAGCATTGTTGTTCATATCAAAAAGTAGGTAGTATAAAGATATCGTAATGTATAAAAAAAATTCAAGTAGTGTGAAAGCTACCTCAACCTATGTGCTTAAGTTGAGGGGTATATAAAAAAATGACCAAAAGTAGGTGATAGCGAAGATATAATTATTTTTTACAAACTAGCACTGAAAAACTAAGTTAGCCATCACAAACACAAGTGCGATAGACCTTTGGATGAAGTCTAAGAAAGTTTCTAATAGTTCTAACTACAAAATTTACTTTGAAAACTTAATACTTAGTTAATGATGCTAGCTAACTCCTTTTGACCATTAGCCTAGATTTAAAAGAGAATCTTAATGACACATGGTTATAAAATTAATACTTATATCTTAATTATATTGCTAAGGGACTAGCAATGACTAAGTTGGGAGATGTGATAAGTCTATTAATTATCTTAATTTAACCATTAAAATAAGTATTAATTAATTGATATTTAGTAAGAATTAATACTTTTTATTGATGTTTTATAGAAAAAGAGCCTATAGATTAAAAGAGCTTGATTTTTGAAGTCCAACGATATAAACGGTACTTGAATCAAAATTCAAATGGGTCCAAAATAAAATTTTAAAAGTTAATTAAAAAATTGCATATATTTTAAAGCAGCCGGTCCACCATGGATAGTGCTGGCTCTACAGAACATGAATTGGTCCATAGCTACCATGACCGCTAGTCCATGAACCTGTTTCGTGGACCACCGACTTCCCCATGCCATGTCATCACCAAGGAAGTTGTCGGAGACCTTCCTCTCACCCCAGGAGTTGTCCCTCACTGGAAAGATCATCGGGAAGCTACTTTTGAAGTTGGCCACCATCTTTTTCTCCACCATCTGGTCACCATCCTCTCGCATACAATGCTAGCTGAGCCACTACCACACCACCTCCTCGTTGGTCAGAGAAGCTGCCGGACATGCCACCTCCCCATCTTGGACCTCTCATAGCCCGATCCACCGTCGGTAGCCATCCTTCCTCTAGATCGGCCACCGGTTGCCATTTCTCCCATCGCCTTCCATCACTGCTCCTACTACCTGAGATGCCATAATCTTCTCTACCCAACACTACTACTGCCTCCTTCTTCCTCACGGCCATCATCATCACCAACATCGATGCTGCTCGCCATCCTTCCCAACATCGACCATGCTGCCTACTTCTTCCTCCTCCTTCCTTGCTATTATTTTCCACCTCTACTCACAGCTCAAGCCATGTCTACTAGCTCAAGCCATGGCCACTATTGCCACCGTCTTCTTCCCCCAACTCTTCCTCACCATTCTTCCCCACACCATCGATCTCTCCTCTGCCAATCTACCCCATGCCTCCCATATAGCTGGCCTCCTCCCATCATCTCTTCACCAAAGTCGACATGGCACCATTGCTACTCCTCCCTACCATGGCCTCCTCCTTGATCTATGGCTATCAATGATTCCTAGCCATCAAAACTAGCAATCCAACAGTCATTACGATCCATGGAGTTTAATTGATCTTGGCCATCCAAACATCTTCATCTAATGGCTAAGAGAGAATGCCAACCTGAGACAAAGTGCTAAAGTGTGATCCATGTGACTTAGGTGATCAATGATCCAGAGATACCAGAAATCAACCATCCCATGGCTCATATTGATCTGACTTGACCTAGAGCCTTCTCCAAATTCTATTTAAAGGACCCTAGGCTATAGAAGAAATCATCCTGGAGAGAGGGTATGGTATCGGATAGATGGCATAGCTTTGGGTTGCGTGTTAGCCTCTAAGAGTGAGGTTTCTTATATGAGAGTTCTGCCCCCTATACTATCTTCAAGCCTACTCCATCTCCAAGACCAAGATCCAAGGAGGAAGAAGTAGAGAATGCTAGTTCGCTCTGAGGACAAAGGAAGAAGCGAGTTTGTTGACCATCTTCCTGATGAGGCTATGCTGATCTACTTTCAATCTTTGTTACTATTTTCTTTGTAATTTTTCTTAGTTATTAAATTATCCCTTTTCAATTTCTTGTAATAGAATTCTCTTTTTATTTAATGCAAAAAAATTATTTTCATGTGCTTTTAAATTCATGTTCTTTAGTTTTATTGTAAGTAGATGCTAGGACTAAATAGTAGATCCTAGTACTAAGTTATTTATTTTTTATACTTTTAATTTTTATTTTTCAGACTTAGATTTATTTATTTTCTTAAATCAAGGAATTCAAAACATTCAACATATAGCCTTTCCTGTAGATTCGACCCAACTCACCCTTTCTACGTGTTCTTAATTTAATTTAAAATTTGATTAATTAAATTGATAGCCATGGTGTCTTAACAATAACATCACGGCCTATCACTAGTGTCTCCTCCCTTGATTCACAACCAATATTGGACAAATGATCACCTACCACCACAACATAGCCCCCTAGTCCTAGTCAAGGAGGAGTCTATGTATGGAGGGAGGCACCCTCCTCATTATCACCACAACCCCTAAGGGATTTATGTATGGATGGGAAGTGCATCACAGTCATAGGTTTATCGTAGTCAAAAATTTATCATAATCATAGGTTCAGAACGTGCAATGGCAATCAATATTGCAACTAAGGGCTCATGGCTTGGTACATAAAGTATTATCCACTCTGGTCCATGGGCCTCATGGTTTTTCCTTCTTGGATTCGAATCCAAAAGGTGCTTCATCTGGAAAGGGTGGTCCCTTTCTATATAAACTAAAGTATCCCTTGACTCAACCAATATGAGACTGATAATCCTCTCCACCACAACATAGGGCCCTAGTCAAGGGAGAGTGCGGGAGGCACCCTCCTCATTAGCACCAAAGTCCTAGGGGGATTTATGTATGGACAAGAGATGCATCACCGTCACAAGTTTGTTGTAGTCAAATATTCATCGTAGTCACAGGTTCAGGACCTGCATGAGCCATAAATATTATGGCCAATGGCTCATGGCTTAGCATATGAGATATTGTCCCCTGTGGCCCATAGGCCTCATAGTTTTGCCTTCCTGGATTCGAATCCAAAAGGCACCTCACATGGGAAGAGTAGTTCCTTCCAATATAAGCTAAAGTCTTGACTTACAACCAATGTGGGATTAATGATCCCCTCCCACCACAACATTACCCTTAGTCAAGGGGAAGCCCATGTATAGGTAGTAGGCGCCCTCCTCCTTATTATCACCATAGCCCTCGAGGGGGTTTGTGTATGGACAAGAGGTGGCCTTCTCATTATTAACATAGTCCCCAAGGAGGGTCTGTGTATGGATAGGTGCATCATAGTCATAGGTTTGTTGTAGTCAAAGATTCATCATAGTTACAAGTTCAGGACCTGCATGGGCCACCAATGTTGTGACCAAGGGCTCATGGCTCAACATGTGAGGTGTATCATTATATTGTTGGGTTGCAGTTGCACAGTGGAAGAATGGATTTCAAAATATCACAATATTGAAACCCTGTCAATCAAAATTCTAAACCTAGGACCACTTTACTATATCAATTAATTAGGACAATATATAAGGGACTTAGAGGAATACCTAAATGCTATATCCTAGTATTTATATAGGCACACAATTGCATGCCCTTTACTATATCCTAGTATTTTTATAAGAATACAAGAACAAGATCAATGAAGCACTCCTAGTTTGCTTAACAAATTTCTCCTTCCAACAACCTTTCAACCTTAATAGGACCTATACTGTACTAAAGGATACCTTTAGACCTCTCTAATTTCTCTTTTAAAATCTTTTTGTCCTTCCTAATTCTTTTTCTAAGCCCTTTGCCTTAAAATGGTAGACTTGTCTTAATCATAAAAAATTATCTTAATAAGGGAAGGAAGAGAACTATTGAGACAAGTTGGATGATCCTTGGTCTTTATCACTGAGACTTATTTATAGGTAGTAAGGAGGTGCCAATCATACCCATTCCCCACCACTTTTCTGATATACAATGTATCAGAAAAGTCCCTTAAAGTAGGAGTCCAGTGGATGAAATGTGCAATGAAACACTATATAGATATGGTTTTCAGAATCCCATGCTTCAAGAGATATCTTAGTGCATCTCTTCAAATAAATCTGATTTGTTTTGAGCAATTCCAATGGGTGTGGGCCTGATCAATAATCCCAAGTGTGTGCCCATTCTATATGTGCCATCCCTTCATGTGCAGACAACCTTTCATGCCAACTCTAGGATAAGTGCCATCAAATAAATATTTTGACTGGTCAAAGTATATCAAATAGGCATGGAGGAGAGAGGAGAAGAGATAGAATTTATCCTAAAATAAGTGGTTCATCTATGGAAGGACTCTTGGTCATTCTGCATGCCACATTTGTGTGCCCATATTTCTTAGTACCTACAAGAGTTCCAACTTCCAAGCCCATGGGACTCTTGCAATATAGCATGGATAAGGCATTTTAGGAGTCCAAAAATGGCTGAACACTACTAGCTTAATCTAATTTAAGTCCCACCTAAATTAATTAGCCCAAATAGCAAGCAATCAAACCTAATCTAATTAGGTTAGGAGTTAGGCTAGCCAACATAGGCTAGCCCACCTAAATTAATTAGCCCAAATAGCAAGCAATCAAACCTAATCTAATTAGGTTAGGAGTTAGGCTAGCCAACATAGGCTAGCCCACCTAAATTAATTAGCCCAAATAGCAAGCAATCAAACCTAATCTAATAAGGTTAGGAGTTAGGCTAGCCATAATTAGCTAGTCAATTAGGATTCTATGATCCAAATAAAAATATAATTAACTTTCTTGACCAATTTCTTAATATGTATGATCCTTTAGGCACCACATCTAGCTAGTAGGAGGTTTAGGTTCATGCCGATCTAATTCAATTATAACCTATAATCAAATTAGGTTAAAAATATGTCAATCAACCCTAGTTGTCAAATTAGACCTTCTTTCTAATTAACTCATGAATTAATCACTTTAATTCATTAAAATCTACAAAATATGATTGACATCAATCAACATTTCATGCCTACCTCAAAGATGATAAATTTGGCAAAATTATCAAAATACCCATCAGTATCAAGTTACCATATAATGAAATCCTTCGATTAACTTTTTGTTGACCCCTTAAGTGATTTTGATAGTAACAAAACATTGGAGCATGTATTTATCTTACTAACAACTCTTCAAGTGAATTATAAATTTTTGTAGGATGATCTTAATGCCCAATTGCAACTCCTATAACCTTGTTATTTGTTATGTATTGCATTGTAAATGTTTCATGTAAAGAAAAACCCAAAGAAAGATTGATGTAATACTCATGAAAAAGGGTTACTTATTTGTGTTTTTCAAGCTTAAATTCCTTTACAATTTGTTGTTAGTTGAGTTGGGAAGAATTTTAAGTGTTGAAGAGTTGCTGGATGAATTCTAGAGAAGAGTTAAAGATTTTATTGGAAATTCACTCGAGTTGACTTGCATGAAGAGAGCCGACTCTAATCCATGGCACGGTTGAAGGATTCTGGCATGCAGAGATCTGAGCCGACTTAAAGGAACCCAAGCTGACTCATCTAGAGCATCATTTCTTGAATCAGATAGGCGAGCCAACCCGAAGACAGTTCGAGCTGACTCAACCATTTAGCCAGGCATCCGAGTCGACCCTTTAGTAATCTGAGCCGACTCCTCCAAAGTCCATAAAAAATTAGTTCTAAGATAATAGCCTAGAATCCGAGCCAACTCCTCTAGAGTACAACTTTGAAGACCTTAGAATCTGAACCAACTTGACTAAGGTGAGCCGACTTAACCAGAGTAAGGAATTATTGACATTGAGGATCCGAGTCGACTCAATTATGGTAAGCCGACTCGACCAGAGTGAAGAATCAACTCTCTGAGGATCCGAGCCGACTCAAACGTCGATTCCAGGCAGGTAACAACTAGTTCCAAAACTTCATTTTTGAATTGAAAAAGTACTCCAACAGTCAAATGTTAAGTCCCAATGGTCTACAACGACTATATCCACCCAAGAAGAGTACAAGACTCTATAAATGAGAGATTTGGATAACCTTTGAAGAAGCTAATGCTTAATTGAACATTAAATGAGCTTGTGAGCAATAGAGCACAAAGAAGAACATTCAAGTCTTCCTTCAAGACTTTACCAACTCCAATCAAAAGATTGAAGCACTTATTGAGGAAGAAGAAGAAGCCATTGAAGTGTATTAAAGCCCATTTAAGGAGGCTTCTCTTGAGCTACAACTGCAACCATCAGACAACTTGGGTTTGTCATTAGTTGCTTACTTTCTTTTAAGTCTTTGTGAGTTTGTGGGTTATTGGTGAGCCCGATTTAAAAACCAGGTGTGGGTTGTTAGTGATCCCATTTTAAAACTAATAGTGTAAGGGTTTTTGGTGAGCTCGATCAAAACCAAGGTTAGGTTGGGCCGAATGCGAGGATTATTATTTTGGGCTAAGGAGAGGTGATCAAATCCTCCCCCCATCTGACATAGTAAAATTGCCCTTAATGTAGCTTATGCATATGATGGCATACATATGAAAACTAAGGTTTCTGATTTTTTGTATTTTATGTATATGTTTTGTATTTTTTTTGTAGAAATATAATTTATAGAAAAGTACCTAATATGCAAGAAATATGCAGAAAAATAAAATATGTAGAGATTATGCAAAAAGAACCCTAAACATGCTGAAACTAGAATTGCTGAAATTTTAGGGTAGAACTATTCTCAGGCAGTAAATCAGATGTACAGAAGATATAGAAATCAAATTAAATTATGAGAAAGTTTAAATAAATATTATAAATTATAATAAATCCACAAAAATAAAAATCAAGAGTTTCTAAGTTACCTATGTACAGAAATAATTAAAAGAACAGACTATATATAGGAATGACGAGATACAGAAATTAGCCCTAAAAGATGCTCTGATACCAAATGATGCGAGACTACTTATACATGAAAAATATTTTTCTGTTATTAATCAGTAAATTAAGAAGACTGAAGGAAGAAAGGGAAGAAGAGGGTTGGATGTGGGCAGCCAAGTGGTGGGGGCATCCAAGGTTGAAGCAGGGTTGGCGGCTAGGGTTTCGTTGGAGATTTGGAGGCAGGGCACAGGAAGCTTGTAGTAGCGACGGGTCTCACACAGATTTCCTTAGGAGGACAAAGCACACAGCAATGTTGAAGAAACTCAAAAAAGTTTCATTAAAAGTTATCAAAATACATGAGAGGGGGGCCTCTTATATAGGCTTACAAGACTTTCAAGTAAGGGTATACAAGTAACTTTCTTTTTGTCCTTTTTCCTCACAAACCCTACCTAAAATACATGAAAACACCTCTCCCAATTAGGCTCACAATATCTCTCACTCTCCTTGTTATGGTCGGCCAAGGGGTGACCCTAAGGTGGCGGACCACATGGTGGTGACCATAAGGATGGGGCACCGAATTAAGGTTAGGGCTTCATGCTTCCAGGTTTTCTTCGGTTGTCCTTCTTCCTGGTAAGTGTTGTAGACATTTGATTCACCAAGGTCTTCAAGGGTGGCTCCATGACTCCTTCCATGCTTTCCAAGTGGCACAATTAAGGTTAGGGCTTCATGCTTCCAGGTTTTCTTCGGTTGTCCTTCTTCCTGGTAAGTGTTGTAGACATTTGATTCACCAAGGTCTTCAAGGGTGGCTCCATGACTCCTTCCATGCTTTCCAAGTGGCACAATTATGTGGGTGACTAGATTCTATGCAGTGGTTGGAGTGTCATGCTGGCTGGATCCATAAGTGACTTGAGTCTTCTTCTTACAAAATTGGACTAGACTCAATGTAAGACTTACAGAATTCATAAGACTCAAAGTGACAAAACTTATAATGAGCATCCCAAAACTTGACTCAATACCCTACTGGTATGGGTGACTCTAAATACAGGACTCAATTGTTGAAAGGCCCAAAACAGGACTCAGGAGCCAAAGTTAGGACTCAAATAAGCTAAGCCCTTATTACAAAATTGGACTCAAACACTGAAAAAACTAATCAGATAACCACAGAGGATTGAGAAGCCTCTGCCTTAGTCTGGTGCCTCTGGTGTCTGCACCAATTGGTGGACGACCACATGGTGGTGACCATAAGGATGGGACACCGAATTAGGGTTAAGTCTTCATGCTTCCAGATTTTCTTCAGTTGTCCTTCTTCCTGGTAAGTGTTGTAGACATTTGATTCACTAGGGTCTTTTCTTCAAGGGTGGCTCCATGACTCCTTCCATGCTTTCCAAGTAGCACAATTGCGTGGGTGACTGGATTCCATGCAGTGGTTGGAGTGTCATGCTGGCTGGATCCATAAGTGTCTTGTCTTCTTCTTACAAAATTGGACTGGACTCAATGTAAGACTTACAGGATTCATAAGACTCAAAGTGACAAAACTTATAATGAGCATCTCAAAACTTGACTCAATATCCTAATGGTATGAGTGACTCTAACTACAGTACTCAATTGTTGAAAGGTCCAAGACAGGACTCAGGAGCCAAAGTAGGGACTCAAATGAGCTAAGCCCTTATTACAAAATTGGACTCAAACACTGAAAATACTAATTAGATAACCATAAAGGGTTAAGAAGCCTCTGCTTTAGTCTGGTGCCTCTGGTGTCCAAACCAATTGGTGGCCCACCACATGGTGGTGACCATAAGGATGGGGCACTGAATTAGGGTTAGGGCTTCATGCTTCCGGGTTTTCTTCGGTTGTCCTTCTTCCTAGTAAGTGTTGTAGACATTTGATTCACTAGGGTCTTCAAGGGTGGCTCCATGACTCCTTCCATGCTTTCTAAGTGGCACAATTATGTGGGTGACTAGATTCCATGCAGTGGTTGGAGTGCATGCTGGCTGGATCCATATGTGACTTGAGTCTTTTTCTTACCAAATTGGACTGGAATCAATGTAAGACTTACAGGATTCATAAGACTCAAAGTGACAACTTATAATGAGCATCCCAAAACTTGACTCAATATGCTAATGGTATAAGTAACTCTAAATACAAGACTCAATTATTGAAAGGCCTAAAATAGGACTCAAGGGCCAAAGTAGAGACTCAAATGAGCTAAGCCCTTATTACAAAATTGGACTCAAACACTAAAAATACTAATCAGATAATCACAGAGGGTTGAGAAGCATCTGCCTTAGTCTGGTGCCTCTGGTGTCTATACCAATTGGACGAGCCCTCCATCTAAGGCAAGCTCCCGATCGAGGTCATGCTCATGCGGTCAAGGCGAGCCCTCCTATCGAGGTCAACTCCCAGGAGGGGTCGTGCTCATTAGGCGAGCCCTCCATCTATTGCAAGCTCCTGATCGTGGTTATGCTCATGCAGCCAAGGCGAGCCCTTCAATCAAGGTCAGCTCCTAGGTGGGGTCATGTTCATTGGGCGAGCCCTTCATCTAAGGCAAGCTTCCGGTTGGGGTCATGCTTATGCTACCAAGGCGAGCCCTCCTATCAAGGTTAGCTCCCAGGCGGGGTCGTGCTCACTGGGTTAGCCCTCCATCTGAGGCAAGCTCCCGGTCAGGGTCATGCTCATACAGCCAAGGCGAGCCCTTCTACTGAGGTCAGCTTCTAGACAGGGTCGTGCTCATTGGATGAGCCCTCCATCTGATGCAAGCTCCCAATCGGGGTCATGCTCATGCTGCCAAGGTGAGCCCTCTACCCGAGGTGGGCTCCCGGTCAGGGTCATGCTCAGACAACCAAGGCGAGGCTCACTCTTTTCCACGAAGGCCAAGGTTCTAGCCAATGACAAGAGAAGAGATGCCATCTACCATGAGACTCACCATTCAACATTCCAAGCCTAGGAATTCCAGAAGCCCTATGCGCAACTCACCAGACTCCTAGTCCAATTGAGGCAAGTCAGGACATTTAGAGGTCTTGCAACTAGCCGATTGAACTCCTGGCCCGGCAACGACAAGCTGGGACGTCCCAAGAGTTCCACTTCCTGCTGCTTAAGCTCTGAACTAGCAAACCAGGAAGCATAAACAAGGTTTGTCAACTTAGGAACAGAAGCGGACCCTTCATAGTCCTCCATGAGCTTCCTTCGAAGCGGGCAGAGCGAAAGATGAAAAAGAAGAGGAACAGAAGACATAATGCAAGGCATCCCAATAGAGGTAGAAAGAAAAATTACATTTATTAAAATGCTCTTTGCATCATAGGAAGGCACTCAGCGGTCCGCGAAGCTTGAGAAAAAAGAGAGAAAGAGAGAGAAGAAAAAAGAAAGAGAGGAAGAGAGAACAGCAGCTGTAAAGGAAGGAAAGCTTTCATTGCTAAGTCTTCTGTTACATCTTTTGGAGACCCCTGACAGGCCGGGAGGCCTCCTAAAATCTTAAATTACAAAATGAGAAGAAACAAGCTTAGGCCTCCCTTGCCGTCCCTCGCCCAACCAACGGGCTAGTACTCCAGCTCTAGACTTGCCCTCGGGACTGGGCAGAGCATTCCAGTCCCTTCTACCCCAGGAGGCAGGTGCTCTTCCTTAAGCAAACCTGCTAGAAAGGAGAACAACAATGCATCCGCCTCTACTGCGCCATCCTCCTTGGAGCTCACCAATCTTGTGATTCCCAGGGCAGCTGCAGCAGCTCTGCATTAGGATACTTCTGTCAGCACCACAACGGGCGTGGCCTTTTCCACAATGACCACGACCGTGGCCACCACCTCCTCCTATAAGATCTCTAGCCTTGTGAACCAGGAGGTGGCTCCAGATGCCCCCCTTTCCTTTACCTTTTGGGGGCACTCCCCCTTCTCCTTCTTCCAGGGGTGCTTCGAGCTCGGTGGATTTTGTCTCCAGGCTGGATACTTTCACCTTAGCACCGGTCGCTCTCTCTCGAAGGGCCACTACTTGGCCCCCCAGTCTTTGGGTCGAAGACCTAAAGTCTATCAAGATCCCTCCCTCAGTACAGTTTGAGGGAGAGGGGTCAAAGAAAAGGAACTTGAGAGGAGGGCTTCAAAGCCTCAGAGACAAGAAGAATATCAAGAAAGAAAGGAAGGGCTCTGTAGATTAATCACAATCGGAGACCCTTTAAAAAAAGCAAAGGAGGGAGGGGCGAGCCCTTTGCAATAAAGCCTGCCACCCACTACCGCCTCATGCCCGCCAAAGGCATGCACCCCTTCACCTCCTGGGCCAATTAGGAGCCACCACGTTCTAGCATCCGGCAGTCCCGATGCCTTGGGCTAGAGGCATCGCTTTGACTCCAAGGAAACATTAATAGCCCCCTTCATCAAAAAATCGAGCATGGCATGACTTTCAAAGTAGCAGCGTGCAAAATATTAATGGCATGGGGGGTGCCCCTCTCCATGTCAACATGGTCATTACTCTCCTCACCTCGAGCCCCGCATTGTTCTCTGGGCTCGAGAGTGAGGGGCATCTGATATGGCAACATCCGCTGACGTGAAGCCTACACGACCTCCAACCGGTAGCCGCATGGGTGGGGATTGCCACCTGGACACGACCCCCAAGTGGAAGACTGAGGCAAGCCCTCCTACCGAAGTGCTCCCAGTCGGGATCGTGCACATGAGGCGAGCACTCCGTCTGAGGTCAGCACCCAGCCGAGGTCGTGCTCATGCTATCAAGGCAAGTTCTGAGGCGGAGTTCTCCCAAGGCGGGACTCACCCCCACATCAGAAAGGCCAACAAGAATTCAAACCATGGTGGGACGAAGCTTGACCACACCCCGCCATGAATTCAAACTCTACGATGTGCTACCTGTGAACTCTGCACGGAGTGTGCTCTGCCAGGCTTTGAGCCCCATGATGAGCTGCCACCTTAATAATCGTGTAACCAGGGGCAGCAACCCTTGCAACATGAATCTCCCCTAAAAGGAGAATTCTGTCAAGGACCTAGGGCCCTGCAATTCACGGACGGTCCCTCAAACAATGGAAACATCCCACCTGGCACGGGGCTCAGTGGCACAGTGCCTACCCCTCTTAAGGAAAATAGCACCCCCAACAGAAGGATCTCCTCTGAAGGACCGATCCGAGAGGGGGTGATGGGGACTCGAGAGCCTAGCCACCTCAGCAGCCACGTGGAGTCCTAGTCACATCTGGGATTGCGCCACCTAGGATTACATGGAGAATCACATGAAGATGGCCTATGCATGTCACATGCCAGCAAACCCCTTCTACCCTCCAGGCACATCAACTCCACATGCCATCAAGTGAGAAAGGAAGGTTAAGTGGATAAGCATGAATCCCCTGATTCATGCCAAGCAGCTAAGGAAAGATGTGGTCCCTTCCAAGCCCAAAAGAGCAGGTGTTTGTCGCCCCACATGGTCCCCCCTTGGTCCCCCTCTTTTTTCCTTATTTTTCTTAAGTTTTTTTGGAAATTATATAAAACCTTCCATGTTGTCATTCAGCAAATCATAAAGAATTATGGTGCATATATTTAATTTACTTGCTTCCTAAGTAATTGGTCCCTATATAAGGACCCCTCTCTTGTATTGAAAGTAATGAATATTATGAATTTTTGAGAAAAAGTGTTCTTGGTTCTATCTCCGGGCATGAGGCCCATCTTTCCTTCACTTGTGGGTGTCAAGGGGTGTGAGACCCCACTTCCTTCGCTTTCGAGCATCGAGAGGCGTGAGGCCCTAGTTATCTTCTCCCTTGTTGAGTGCCCTCTATGATCTTGGAGCTTTTTCTTCACGACCCCAGGTACCGATTTGGGTGGGATGCCCTAGGCTATGCATGTAGTGAGATGGGTGGGACGCCCTATACACATGTAGTGGGGTGGGTGAGATGCCCTAGAGGTGCGACATCTCTCCATGAAGGTAAGTCCCAAGTCCATAAAGTATCCATCTTTCTTGCCCCCACATATTTTTTTCTGTCTTGTTGACCCTAATCACAAGAGACTTCTTAGCTCTCCAACGATCCTCCTAGGCCCCCTTTGTCTTGTTTCAATTTTGGTATCAGAGCAGGAGAGGATTAGGATTGAAAAAAAAAAAAAGAAAGAAAAAAAAAATTATTAGTATGGGTATCCGTTATTTCCTTTTTATCCCATTTTATTCCTATGATTCCAGTTATCCTCTACTTATCCCTAACTTGTCCTCGAGTTATTCCCATCATCTCTTTCCTTGATCCATCCACCACCATCTCCATCGCCGGTTCACCAGCGCCACCACCAAGCCATGGCCGAGCCACCTCCCCATCCACAGCACCGCCATGAAGTCCCGGATCGCCACCTCGCCCGTGGTCTTCCCTTCCCACCATCCGGAGCCCACAACCGACCCTCCGTCTTGCTCATCTCTGACCATGTGAAAACCCTCTCTCATTTCAATCCATCCGTGCGGAGATCTGCCCGAAAATCAACCATCGAGCATCTCCCCGGATCCGCCCGACCGAGCCAACCACCTCGCTGAAACCACCTGCTCCTCTCGCTGTCACCGACAACCATCAGAAGAGAGGCTGCACTGCCAGTCCATCGCTCCACTCTCCTCCACCTCACCTACGAGCTTTGCTCCCGTTCCACCCAATCCCAGCGGACTACTCCTGGCTACAGTCGCCCGCATCGCACGATACCACCGGAATCCTATCCGTGCCGGCCATCTCATTTCTATACCGCAGATCCGGATGATCCTGTTATAGCCCAGAACCATGCCCAGGATCTCGCCCCCTCCATCCTCACCGCCACCTCCCTAACCTAGATCATCGCCGCTTGCTTCGCGATCGATGCCTTCCTCCACTGCCACACCTCCGACCAGTCCCGTGCCTTCTTCTCCACCACCCGGCCCTTTCTTCACCCCATCGGTCCGTGGAGAAGTTCCCGCCCGGCCTCCTCCCATCGGTCCAACTAGCCCACGGTAGCTCGGCCCCATTCACTACTACCAACCATCTGGAAATCCACCACCCCAGTCAACCGATGACATCTCTCCACCCAGATCCAAGCTTCCCCCCATCTCCGCTCGCAACACCTCGCCGACATCCTATCTCCCGCCGGATCCACTGTTGCCAGGTCCCTGTCGGCCCTTTCTTCACCGAATCTGATGTCATCTCCTCCGAGCCCAGCCAAGCTCTTCACCAGGGCCGATCCCTTCCGACTACCACCCCTGCAGTCACGATGCCTCGCCGACGCTCCAATCGGCCAAAGGAACTCCTCCCCGCTGCCATCACCAAGCCACCTGTCCTCCTCCTTCTCTTCTTTGTCATCCGTCTGCCCCTGCTGCTGCGCCGTCCATCCGCCCTGCTGCTCCACCATCCGTCCACCCTGCTACGCCTCCGTCCATCTGCCATGCTACTCCGCTAGTCCATGCCGTGCAACTCACCCCCGCACCACCATCCGCCCCTGCTTCCCATCGGCCACCCATACCCGCCACCGGCCATCACGACCTCCACCGGTCATCACGACCTTCGTCGACCATCTCGACCTCCACATCTGCCATCGTTCAGCCTCCTTCGGTCCGTGGAGAAGGAACCCAGTGCTTGCATGAACATGAAAGTGCACACTCCTCAAAGCGCATGGATCTCAAAGCAGCCCAAAGATTGTAGTACGGATCTCATAGTTGCATCAATTCCAAAACTGCACAAATCTTGGAGCAGTCAAAAAAAAATCATCAAGCACTGCATAGACTTCAAATAATGGGTTTCAATTTCACCCAAGTCATCTTCAAACTCGACGGAGTCGAGCTCTCCCTACTCTAGGAGAATGATGGGGACCCGAGAGCCCAGCCACCTCAGTAGCCACATGAAGTCCTAGTCACATCTAGGATTGCGCCACCTAGGATTACATAGAGGATCACATGAAGACGGCCCATGTATGCCACATGCTAGCACACCCCTTCCACCCTCCATGCACATCAACTCCACATGCCATCAAGTGAGAAAGGAAGGTCAAGTGGATAAGCATGAATCCCCTGATTCATGCCAAGCAGCTAAGGAAAGATGCGGTCCCTCCCAAGCCCAAAAGAGCAGGTGTTTGTCGCCCCACATGGTCCCCCCTTGGTCCCCCTCTTCTTTCCTTATTTTTCTTGAGTTTTTTTGGAAATTGTATAAAACCTTCCATGTTGTCATTCAGCAAATCAGGAAGGATTGTGGTGCATATATTTCCTTTACTTGCTTCCTAAGTAATTGGTCCCTATATAAGGACCCCTCTCTTGTATTGAAAGTAATAAATATTATGAGTTTTTGAGAAAAAGTGTTCTTGGTTCTGCCTCCAGGCATGAGGCCTGTCTTTCCTTCACCTGCGGGTGTCGAGGGGTGTGAGACCCCACTTCCTTCACTTTCAAGTGTCGAGGGGCATGAGGCCCTAGTTATCTTCTCCCTTGCTGAGTCCCCTTTATGATCTTGGAGCTTTTCCTTCATGGCCCCAGGTAGCGATTTGGGTGGGATGCCCTAGGCTCCGCATGTAGTGAGATGGGTGGGATGCCCTAGACTACATGTAGTGGGGTGGGTGAGATGCCCTAGAGGTGCGACGTCTCTCCGTGAAGGTAAGTCCCAAGTCCATAGAGTATCCATCTTTTTTGCCCCCATATATTTTTTTCTGTCTCGTTGACCCTAATCACAGGAGACTTCTCAGCTCTCCAATGATCCTCCTAGCCCCCCTTTGTCCTGCATCAGGGAGGGAAGAAAGAGAAGCCACAAGCAGCGGCAAGTCCCTTAGGAGAAGACACCGCGAGAGGGCACACTGAGAAGGACACCGGGATAAAGCCCCAGATTTGGTCTGGGCCATCATGCAAGGCATAAGGTCAGAAAAGAGGAAGGCAAGAGGTAGGCAAGCAAGTAAGGGAGAAAGGGGGACAAGGGAGCTGCCGTGCAAGGAGCTAGCCAAAAGATCCTCCCATGCTCACCTATCCCATCTCCATCTTTCTCTCACAATCTCAATCCTACATTTTTTTACCCTCTATATGGAGAGTCCCCCGAAACTCTCCGCCACAGAGGTTCTGTTCCTCTTGGTCGTTCTCTGACTTGATCATCGGAGTGTCACCACCTGAATCCCCGATCCTGGTCTCCTCTTTATTGCAGGCTGATCGGACCTAAGAGCCGACCTCCGAAGAAGAGGAAGCGTACCCAACAGGAGGAGGCACCCAATGCAGTGGCGACGTGCCAGAGCTACAGGCCATGAAGATCCAGGCAACAATAATAAGTATTCTTCTCCTCAATCAGATTGAAGAATTTTAATACTTTTCCCAATTTATTTCTCAACCACACTTTGATACTCTTTAAGTTTATCAAAGGCTTCGAATTTGTATTTCATTAGATAGACATGTCAAAACCTTGATAATTCAGTGAAGATAATAAAATAAGAGTATCTTCCTCTAGCTTGAGTTGTCATAGTCTACATACATCTATATTTGTATAACCTAATAACTTAATTACCCTTTCTCTATGTCCAGTAAATGGAGACTTGGTCATTTTATCTATGAGATAGAACTCATAAGTTTCTAATAATTTATAGTCATAAGGATCAAAGAAATTATCTTTATATAACTTATTTATCCTGGACTCACTAATATGACCGAGTCGGTAATATCAAAGAAAAGTGATATTAACATTTTCTTTCTTTCTTTTCTTATTTTCAACAAGTAATACTTCATCATCGAGCAAAATAATTAAAAGACCATTATTGAATAAATCATTTTCAAAAAATTCATTAGAATGATAGATAAAGTAATCTTTGCTCTTTACATCTATTTCAAAATCTTATTGTAATAACAAGGATACAGAAATAATATTTCCATTGATATTTGGAATATAGTAATAGTCCTTTAATTCTAATATCTTGCCCGAAGGCTATAATAGTAGATAGGTGCCCACAACTTTTGCTTGAATGGTTTCACCACTCATGTTATAAAGCTCGAAGTCACCCTTCTTCAAACTCCTAATTCTCTGTAATCCCTACAATATTTGCATGTATGAGATCCATATATGGTATCCAATACCTATGAATTAGAAGCTTAAGCACTTAATGACAAGTTAGTTTATATCATGTACGAGCCTTTTAATGCTCCACCAGTATCAAGCTTCAAACTTGTAAGATAACTCTTGCAATTATTCTTCTAGTGTCCTTACTTCCCATAGTGAAAAAGGTTCTATCAGTAGAGGGCTTTTTACCTTCTTTCTCTTCTAGACACTTGTCTTAGGATTTTACTTTCTCTTTCAACCATTTTTTATTATCATTCTCTTCTTCCCATCAATTAGAAAAAGATGAGCTTTATCCCCTTTAAAATGGCTCTTAATTATCTTAAGCATGTTAAGTAGCTTAAGCAATGAAATATTTAGTTTATTCATATAATAGTTAATGATAAACTAAGAAAAGGAATCAAGGAAAAATTACATGACCAAGTCTTGACTAAGCTCTCTATCCATAACAAAACCTAATTGATCTAATCGAGTGATTAAGTCAATCATTTTTAACACATGGGCTTGTATGGATGAGCCATCACTTAGAAATAACTGCTTCAATATTTTGTATCAAGCAGTCCTACTTTGCTCTTCATATAACTTTTTGAGATTGGGCAGTATGGATTAAGATTCCATATCTCATATTGTCTTTGCAATTTATTGCTCATGGAGGCCAACATGATGCATTTGATAGTTAAACTATCATTCTACCATATTTAAAATATGACATTTTCCATCTCTATAGCATCATCTTCAATCGATTTGGTATCAACAGAGTCGAGGATATAGGAAACTTTCTCTTGTGTCAAGATAATCCTCAGGTTCCTCTACCAATCCACATAATTAAGATTAATTAATTTGTTAGCATCTAAAATATCCTATAATGCTATATCCTAGTATTTCCATAGGCACACAACTGTAGGCCCTCCAGAGGTGATCCACACAAGAATTGGATCAAGGAAGCACTCATTTTTCGAGTTTGCTTGTCAAATTTCTCCTCCCGACAACCTTTTAACCTAGCTAGTGTTAGAAATTATGTCCCAAAGCCAATCGGCTAGGTTATAGATGGTTGTGCTATTTTGTAATTATATATAAATTTTTAATGAATAAAAGTTATTCTTTTGGCTGTTCATCACATGTGCATTTTCTTGAAAAGAATTCTTATGTGATGGAGTCCTTAGAACTACATTATACTTGATATAAAGAGGATATATCAAGTAGTTCTTAAACTGGTTCACAATCAAAGAATACATTATTATAGGACGATGATGTATGAAGTATAGGTTGTTGTATCTTACATTGGTTGGTTGTCCTCTTGACCAAGGAGTGTGGTGACACTGTTGTGATATACAAGTGAAATGTGTGATATCTCACTGAATGTGACCATCTGCGAAGCTCCCTTCTGCCAAAAGGTTGCTCGCAAAGGAATATGAATATATGTATCCCTCAGACCTGAGGTCATCATAGTAGCTTGCAAGCAACTCACTATACTTTAATATCGAACTACTTAAATTTCTAATTCAGTGATAAAAGGTTTCTGGGTACAGTCAAGTACTTATGAAGCGATGGTGGATCAAGATGGAATTGACCCCTCCAAATAGTTTGGAGTGAATGACTCGCTATGTCTCAATTGAGCAAAACCTTGGCCAGGGTAGTTCTTGTGAGGAGTCACAGAACTTGTAAGGTTGAGACATGATTTGGATGTACCAGGTTAGGGTTGGTAGTCAAATCCTAGGTCATCCTTAGTATTTTGAGATCAAAGGGATGAATTATGTGGTAACCATATGCCAGAGGTTCTAGAAAATTGCTATGCAATCTTCGACCTATCCGGATATCAAGTATCATTGCTAGATAAGGACTTTGACTGGTACTGGATATGATCCAGTGCTACCGGTTTAGTGTTCGAACCTATGGGGTACACACCATAGGGATTTCTATCTGATCTAAAGGCTGATCAATGATTGAGAATCATTTGCTATCACTAGAGGTCAATGTGATTGACCATGTTCCAAGTATCAACACTTGACTATGACGAGTAGAAATTCTGGAAAGATTTCTGGAAAGGTTTTGACTTCGAATTTTGAATTTGAATTTCGAAATCTGGCTAGTTTTGGCTTCAAGTTTTCATGGAATGATGGTCATTCTTGCCATTTAAGCTTGGAACCTAATTGGTATAGCCCTCAACCTTCTCCCCCAATCACACCTCCTTTCTCATTCTCTCTCTCATGGCTGCCTCTATAAATAAGAGTTGTTTTAGGGCTGCTAAGCTGGATGAAACTATTTTTCTGTTGAAGAGTTTTCTTGCTGTTGAGATTCTGAGAGGGAAGAGAAAAGGGGCTTGTAAGGCCTAGGATATTGGGTGTGTGAATAACTAGCACTCAAGCTAGGTCTTGGGAAGAGAGCTAGTTAGGAAGGGTTTCACCTCTCCTCCTCATCTTTCGAGAAGAAGAAGATCGGCCTAAAGGATCCCAAAGAGCTAGCACTCCGAGGGAGTTGATCAGAGTCGAGCCCTAGTGTGAACTACCCATAGAGGCCAGACACATATATGGCTCGAGGGCCTTTTCCACAATATCCTTCAAAGGTATAATGGTAATATATCTTTATATCTTTGGTTCTTTTCCTGCTTTTGATGTTTATTGCATGCTACATTATCATACTAGGTCCTATTGCAGGCAGTTTGGTAGATCATTTTGATCGATCTACCAAGTCTTCCGCTGATTTTATTTTAAAATAGTTTTAAAATATCTTTCTATCGTGCATGCTCGCCTGCATTTTTCATCTTCAATGGTATCAAAGCCAGGTTCTTCATAGTATAATAATGCTAGCATGCTTTAACATCATAGTTTTCTTTTAAAGTACTTGGATTTAGTGCTTCACAATGGCCATCCGGTCATAGGAGAGAAGTAGGCTACAAGACCCTCTCTTCCCATTCAATGGGATCTCCTATGACGAGTAGGGGTGTCGCTTGTGATTGACTCATGAAGAAGAAAAATAAAAATAAATATAGATTAAAATGTTTTGATCTAATGTTATGATTATAAAACAAATTTAGATAAGATCTAAGAATTTTGTTTTGATCGGTTTTGATAAAAAGTTTTTAAAAAAAACTTTGGATTTGAAATCACTGTTTTTGCCTTGTGACATGCCTTGAGTCGATCCAAGTGTCGACACTTGAGTCGATCCAAGTGTCAACACTTGAGTCGACTCATGCGTGTATACAAAAAATTTGACTTTCTGTAACTCTGTCTCAGGCCTTGAGTCGATACTTGAGTCGACTCATAAGTGCAAAGTGTCGACACTTGGCCTAAGAATGCAGAAAAATAGTGAATTCAAATTCTGATTCATTGTAAAATTGTTTTACATTATCAATTAAAATTATTTTAATTTATAAAGGCTATTATTGAACTTAATTGAGAATTAAGTTACCTTGAATGACAAAGAACTCTAGGAATATGATTCAAAGATTTTAAGTCATTTCAATAAACCTTAAGGGTCATGGGTTAGCTTCTATTAGGTCCTTAATTAGGTTAGACCTAAGTTTAGATGCATCAGACTATATAGAGAACTAATCTAATCAAATGTTGAGTTAGGATTTATCTCTCTAATAGTTAGATTGATTAGTCCATAAATCTAAATGGACCTAATTTGTAGCTCAGTGGACAGCCCAAGTCTTTAGGCTAGTCTAATCGAGTCTGATGAACCAATTGGTATCCAAGGTAAGTTAGGCAGTTTGATCTTGGTTCTTTGGGACTACCTTTTACCTGGCCAACTCGATTGGTGTCTATGGCAAGATGGTTAATGGCGGAACCCAACCCATGATCTCACTTACCTGGCCAATGTGGTCGATCAGAATTGATTGGATAGCTTATTGACTCGTGTTAACCCATGTCACCCAAGGTTAATCAATCTTAACTGATTTTAGGTGCCCATGGATCATTAGTTATATGTAATTCTCCTTGATAATTAATGTGGTCAGTGGGAGGTTGATTCATATCTTCTCATCTCTTTTTCTATCACATTAAAATTAAACCCTCTAAATTATTAGGTCCATAAGAAGATGAAGTTATGGGGATAACCGAGTCTTAGCCTTTCATTAAGTGGGATGGTAATAGGTCCAATAGTTGGGTGTCCATCAACAGATCAAAGATCGAGTGTTCATCGGGCTATGGAAATTACTATTCCTAATATGATGGCTCAGTGCGACTCTCTTAACAGTAGTTAGGTGGGCCAGCCAAAGTCGGGCTTGACTATTCATTAGTTAGAATAATTGAATTTTTTCATGTTAATGGTTAGACCTAACCGGGACCTTCAATAGGAGGCCTAAAGGCCGATCGAAGTGTACCTTAGGGCAAAACCTAAATACTAGAGGTTACTTGAAGAAGTAATCGGTTGAAGAACCTACCTTTAGATGTGCATGGGTGGGCCGGCCAAAGTTGGGCTTATGTGTTATCTATTGGACTCTAGTACCCACTAAGGAATTAAAGTAATTCCTCGGATTGGAGGTAAAGGCTACTAGTCTGAACAAAATAGTGGGAGGAGCCTTTAGACTAAAGTCCATGTCTTTAGGTTAATAATTCATATACACTAATTAGTTTTGGTTTTCCTTTCAGATGTCTGAACCTATCACTCTGGTCTCTTCTCGATAACAAGAAGCTCAAGGGTCCAATCTTTGATAGCTGGTATCGAAGGCTCAGGATTGTCCTGGAGCATGAATGGATCTTGTATGTGATATCAGATCCGGCACCTGAAACCCCTGCTCCCAATGCTCGAGGTTAGGCCAGAGATACTTATTAGAAGTGGCTCTCTGATAGAACCACTATCCGATGCATTATATTTGCAGCGATGAATGACGAGTTCAGTCATAAATTTGAAGAAGCTTGGTTGGAGGAAATCCTTCAAAGGTTGGAGTCCTTCGGCACACCAGATGATGTTAAAAGGTATAGGGTCTCCTGTGCTATCTACAATGCACGGATGCATGATGGAGCCCCAGTCACTGATCATGTATTGTATATGATCAAGATGATTGAGCGCCTGGGCAAGCTCGGATGTCCCTTGCATGAACAACACGAGAAAGATGTGATACTGAATTCCCTGCGCTCTTCCTATCTAGACTTTCTCGATCACTATAGAATGAATAAGCCTACAGTTAACTACCACGGGCTATTGGGGTTACTACAGGCTTATGAGAAAGACCAACTGAACAAAGGGATGGTAAATCTAATGGGAGGATCTTCGATAGGGCATCGTCTCTTTAAAAAAGGGAAAAAGCAAAATAAAGGAACAAAGGTGCATAATACTTCTAGGCCTAATCAGGCAAGAGGGTGAAGGCTGATAAGAGCCAAGCGGAGTGCTTCTTCTATAAGAAGCAGGGTCATTGGAGGAGGAACTGTCCTCTTTATATTGCATCCCTTGACCCAAATAGGTCCAAGAAAAGAAAGCTGCAGGACAATGCTGGACAAGGTATTTATATGATAATACCTTATAGTTTCTCTACCTGCAATACTACTAACTGTGTATTGGATATAAGAAGTCCAATTCACATTTGTAGTTCTTTGCAGAGACTTTAAGTTAGTAGAAGATTCGAGGATGGCGAGAGATTCTTGAATGTGAAAAATGGAAGCCAAGTTCCAGTCCTGGCTTTGGGAATCCTTAAACTAGTTTTCAAGTCTTGTATAATCATTTTGAATGAGTATCATGATTGTCCGTCTTTCATCTTGAATGTCATTTATGTAGGCCAATTGGCCATGTATGGTTATGAACTATCAATAAAGAATGACATTTGCAAAATCATTTGGAATGGTTCTATTATGATGAATGGATATATGAATAATGACATTTGTATACTATCGCGACCTTTTTGTATAGTGCACACATCTAGTAAATGCCCTAGGATAGATAATATCAGCAAGCATACCAATGGCATTGTAGGCTTGGTCATATTAACAAGAATAGGATAAACAGGTTGAAGAGCGAGGGTCTCCTCGAGTTTAGTGAAAGTGGTTCACTAAAAACCGTGAGTCTTGTCTTCTTGGAAAGATGACAAAATCACTTTTACTGAAAAAGGTGAATGAGCCAAAGAGATTCTAAGTCTGGTACATACTGATGTATGTGGATCCATGAATATTAGTGACAGGGGTGGGTACAGTTATTTCATTATATTTATAGATGATCTTTTGAGGTATGGTTAGGTTTTCTTGATAAGACATAAATCTGAATCGTTTGAAATATTCAAACGATATTGTAATGAAGTAGAAAAACAAATTAGAAGGCATATCAAAATCATTCGATCGGATCGAGATAGTGAATATCTTTTCGATGAGTTTCTGACATATCTTGAGAAGAATGGGATTCTCTCTCAGTAGATATCTCCAGGGACATCTCAGTTAAATGGAGTGTCAGAAAGGAGGAATCGGACCATGTTAGACATGGTTCGGTCCATGATGGGCTTTGCTTCTCTATCGCTATCCTTTTGGAGATATGCTTTGAAATCAGCCTGTTACCTTTTGAATAGGGCTCCAAGTAAGTCCGTTAGCAAAATCCCATATGAGATATGGAATAGACGTAAGCCGACACTCACACCTTCGGGTCTAGGGTTGCCGAGCTTATGTAAAACATCTAGGAATGGATAAACTTGGACCTAGGTCTATCCGGTGCCTATTTGTTGGGTATCCAAAAGAGTCTAAGAGGTATTACTTCTACTTGGCTGAGGAATAAAAGTTGTTCGTCAGTCTTAGAGCTATCTTTTTGGAAAAGGAGTTCCTTAGTGAAGGAACTGTAGCCACTAAGATTGAACTTAGTGAAGTTCAACAAGTAGAAGAACCAACATACTTAAGGGACAACATAGAATCGATTGTGATTAGATCACACCCAGAGCCCGCACAGGAACCATTAAGGAGATCCAGTAGGGTACCGAGTCGACCAGATAGATACTACGGTTTCTTGGTCAGGGATGGTGATCCCATTGAACTCGATGAGAACAATAAGGATCTGATCTCCTATATGGATGCGATGCAAAGGTCCAACTCTGAGAAATGGCTAGGAGCGATGAAATCTGAAATGGAGTCTATGGAAATCAATAATGTATGGACATTGGTTAATCCACCTGAGGGGATAAAATCCATTGGGTGCAAATAGATTTTCAAAAAAAAAGGGGCACAGACAGGCAGGTAGAGACCTATAAAGCCCATCTGGTTGGCAAAAGATATCATCTAATATATATATATATATATATATATATATATATATATATATATATATATATATATACATATATATACATACATACATATACATATATATACATACATACATATACATATATATACATACATACATATACATATATATACATACATACATATACATATATATACATACATACATATACATATATATACATACATACATATACATATATATACATACATACATATACATATATATACATACATACATATACATATATATACATACATACATATACATATATATATATACATACATATATATATATACATACATACATATACATACATACATACATATACATACATACATATATATACATACATACATACATATATATACATACATATATATATATATACATACATACATATATATACATACTGATGTAGCGGAACCGCTGACATAGGAGAGTCGACGGGCGCCACGTCAAGGAAAGATGACGCATCGGACACCGCGTCAATCCTCCTGCTCGGACTCCATTACCGAGCTGAGCTGAGCTCCCTCGAGACAGCGAGCCGAGCTCCGTCCTCCGCCAGGTCGGCCGCGAGCTCGGGATGCTTAGGTCGGAGCCGCACTCCGCCCTCTAGAGCGAGACCCTCGAAGGTTTGAGCCCTATGGTAGGAGTCGAGCTCAGCACTCCTCCACCACGTGGAGCCTCTCCAAGCACGAGCCCTCTGGACCGGGCCCGCACTCCACCCTTCAGAGCGAGACCCTCGTAGGTTTGAGCCCTGTGGTTGGAGTCAAGCTCAGCACTCCTCCGCCACGTGGAGCCTCTCCGAGCGCGAGCCCTCTAGACCTGGCCCACACTCTGCCCTCTAGAACGAGACCCTCGGAGGTTTGAGCCCTGTGATCAGAGTCGAGCTCAACACTCCTCCGCCACGTGGAGCCTCTCAGCACGAGCCCTCTGGATCGGGCCCGCACTCTGCCGTCCAGAGCGAGACCCTCGAAAGTTTGAGCCCTGTGGTCGTAGTAGAGCTCAACACTCCTCCGCCATGTGGAGCCTCTCCGAGCGCGAACCCTCTGGACCGGGCCCGCACTCCGCCCTCCAAAGAGAGACCCTTGGAGGTTTGAGCCCTATGGTCAGAGTCGAGCTCAGCACTCCTCCGCCACATGGAGCCTCGCCGAGCGCGAGCCCTCTGAACCGGGCCCGCACTCCGCCCTCCAGAGCGAGACCCTCGAAGGTTTGAGCCCTGTGGTCGGAGTCGAGCTCAGAACTCCTCCGCCACGTGGAGCCTCTCCGAGCGCGAACCCTCTGGACCGGGCCCGCACTCCGCCCTCCAGAGCGAGACCCTCGGAGGTTTGAGCCCTGTGGTCGGAGTTGGGCTCAGCACTCCTCCGCCACGTGGAGCCTCTCCGAGCGCGAGCCCTCTGGACTAGGCCCGCACTCCGCCCTCCAGAGCGAGACCCTCGAAGGTTTGAGCCCTGTGGTCGAAGTCGAGCTCAGCACTCCGCCACGTGGAGCCTCTCCGAGCGCGAGCCCTCTGGACCGGGCCCGCACTTCGCCCTCTAGAGCGAGACCCTCGGAGGTTTGAGCCCTGTGGTCGGAGTCGAGCTCAGCACTCCTCCACCACATGGAGCCTCTCCGAGCGCGAGCCCTCTAGACCGGGTCCCGCACTTCGCCCTCTAGAGTGAGACCCTCGGAGGTTTGAGCCCTGTGGTCGGAGTCGAGCTCAGCACTCCTCCACCACGTGGAGCCTCTCCAAGCGCGAGCCCTCTAGACCGGGCCCACATTCTGCCCTCCACCAAAACAGCCCCGCAAGCTTGGGGCATCTAGATCGGAGCGACCCCTGCCATTCCAGCTTAGCCATGGCTCGAACGTGGACCCTGCCAGCCCAGAACACTGGCGAACCGCCCGAAGACTATACTAGAGCGCCTCCCAGACCGTACTGACCGCCTGCAGCCACTGGTTACACTAAAAAGGGGAGAAGCACACTGATCGAGATGCCACGCTCCTCATCAATCGCCTAGATGATCTAAGAGAGGAGGCCAACCAGGAGATTCGAATCCCGGGGATGGTGGCTCACCGTTCGAGGTACTACCAGGTTTCCCAGAATGAGGCGATCGAGAGGAGTGTCGGAGCGCATGACAGCTCCCCTTATCATGAATCGGGAAAGGCTCCTCGAGACACCGCTGCACGTGCCTGACAGCCCAATGGAGATTCCGAGGCGGACATCTAACGATAACCTAGTTTGCAACAAACTTGGAGGTAACACAACAATACCAACACAGAAAAAAAAAGAAGAGAACAACAAAAAAAAAGAGGGCAAGCCCCACCAGGAAGAGGGGCATGGCACCATCAGCATTCCAGAGCAAGGTCGGGAAGAAGGGCCACAGAGAGACTCCCTCTAACCAGGCCGCACTTCCCCCGACACACTTGCGACCCACTTTTACACAACACACTCCTCCTCGTGTGGAGTCCATCAAGAGGGGCTCGACCAGGAGGATCTGTTCCCCTAGAATGTCACTGACTTGATCGTCAGAGTGCCCCAGCCGGAAACCCCGGCCCGGGTCACTAACCCCTATTTTGCAGGTCCAGGACCAGAGGACCGTCAGCCAGCAAAAGGAGCGCATTCCGGCACCGACAACTATAGACCACAGCAATCTGGCGGCAACAGATACAAAAAAAAAGAGGGCAAGCCCCACCAGGAAAAGGGGCATGGCACCATCAACATTCCAGAGCAAGGTCGGGAAGAAGGGCCACATAGAGACTCCCTCTAACCAGGCCGCACTTCCCCCGACACACTTGCGACCCACTTTTACACAACACACTCCTCGTGTGGAGTCCACCAAGAGGAGCTCTACCAGGAGGATCTGTTCCCGTGGATCATCACTGACTTGATCGTCGGAGTGCCCCCGACAGAAACCCCGGCCCGGGTCACTAACCCCTATTTTGCAGGTCCAGGACCAGAGAACCATCAGCCAACGAAAGGAGCGCACTCCGGCGCTGGCACCTACAGGCCACGGCGATCTTGGTGGTAACAAATTGGCGCACCAGGTAGGGGGGATCAAGACCTCCATCTCTTTGCAGAATGACACTCCACGGAAGAATGGTGACGACACAAGCACGAGAGGCTCCCAAGGAAGCCCACGTCACCTCAAGGCGGGGCCACCCGTTCTGGCAGTCCAACCACCTCCAACTGAGAAGGCAATGAGCCGGCTCTGCCGGTAGGGAGAGCCACTCACCAAGTCTCGGGCGGGCGGTGCCCAGACCCCATCAGGGCAGAATGGGCAAGACCCCCAACATAGGTGCCAGGCACCCACATCATCTTCTCCGTCTCCTTCGGTGGAAGGGTTCACTAATGAAGCCATCAAGCGCGCAGCAGGAAGATGCCTGGAGGAACATGAGCACAAGCCAGTGGAGTTCTCCCACCGGTTCGCAAGTATGCAAGGCTCGACTAGCAAGCCAGCGGAATACAGTGCCTGCCACCGTTGAAGTCCTTCACCGATCGTGACAAGACAAAGTACTGTCACTTTTACCACGATCAAGGCCACGACACCGAGGAATATCACAACCTCAAGTAAGAAATTGAGAAACTCATCAAGAGAAGCCGCCTTAAAAGGTTTACGGGGGGGGCAGACCTCAAGTGGAGCCCCGCGCGCTCGTCGCTCCCCCGCCAGCTCCAACCATCGACAACCGTCCTATCGAGAAGTCGGTGGGCATGATCTCCCGAGGAGCTACGCGCACGTCCAAAAGGACCCGGGGGGGTATGGGACCTATGATAGCGAACCATCCTACAAAAAAAAAAAAAAAACTGCATCATGGCCGATAACGGAAACTCCGCGGGCTTGCTTCCTTATGACGCCCCCTCCAAGAGCACCACTATGATGACTTTCATGGTCGACGGGCTTCCTACAGCCCACAACGTGATCTTGAGCTTGATTCAGGCCTGACCTGCTCGACACCAACTTCAACAAAACTCACCGGCAATGAGCAACACGGCACTACAGCGCCCGGTTTGGCCAAGAACCTTTGGGCCCGGGAATTTGGTGCTTTGCCAAGTAGAGGCACATCAGTCCTGAGAACGCGGCAAACTCCCACCAGACTGGAAGGTCCTTACAAGGCAGCCGAAGCCCCATCGCAGGGGGTCTATCATCTCAAAGATCTTGACAGTGTTAGGCTCCCCCGAACATGGAATGCTCGCGGTCTGCGAAGACGCCACCAATGATGTAAGGTTTCTTATCGATAATAATGATAATGACTTTTTCCTTGCACGAGTATCTATATGTCTTGCAAGGAAGAATCAATAGCATCCCAGAGCCTAGCTCCAGGACGTCAAGGGATCTTCGAGCCATGCCGCTCTCAATCTCAAGCATCCCCGAGCCTAGCTCCAGGATGTCAAGGGATCTTCGAGCCATGCCACTCTCAATCTCAAGCGCCCCCGAGCCTAGCTCCAGGACGTCAAGGGATCTTCGAGCCATGCCGCTCTCAATCTCAAGCACCCCCAAGCCTAGCTCCAGGATGTCAAGGGATCTTCGAACCATGCCTCTCCCAATCTCAAGCATCCCCAAGCCTAGCTCCAGGATGTCAAGAGATCTTCGAGCCATGCCGCTCTCAATCTCAAGCGGCCCCGAGCCTAGCTCCAAGATGTCAAGGGATCTTCGAGCCATGCCACTCCCAATCTCAAGCATCCCTGAGCCCAGCTCCAGGATGTCAAGGGATCTTCGAGCCATGCCACTCTCAATCTCAAACATCTCCGAGCCCAGCTCCGAGATGCCAAGGGATCATGGAGCCAAGCAGCTCCTATTAATGCCTTGAGCCTAGCTCCAAGGCGACAAAGACCTGAGCCAAGCCATCAGGCAACCCTTGGACCGAAGCCTAGCTCTCCGGCCAGGAAGGCCTCGAGCTTAGCTCCAAGGCAACCAAATCATGTGACCCTCTTCTCTGATCTCCCCGCTCATAAAAAAAAAAAGAAGAGAGGGGAAGGAAAGAAAGAGAACGAGAGGGAAACACGGCAATAAAACTATCATTTCTCAGTCATCAATGTCCCCGAGCCCAGCTCCAGGATGCCAGCCTAAGACCGGAGCTCAGATCTCCAGTCAAGGGATCTTCGAGCCACGCAGCTCTCGATCATCAACGTCGCCGAGCCCAGCTCCAGGATGCCTGCCCAAGATCGAAGCTCAGATCTCCGGCCAAGGGACCCCCGAGCCAAGTCGCTCTCAATCTCAAACATCTCCGAGCCCAGCTCCGAGACGCCAAGGGATCATGGAGCTAAGCAGCTCCTATTAACGCCTCGAGCCTAGCTCCAAGGCGACAAAGACCTGAGCCAAGCCCTCAAGCAACCCTTGGACCGGAGCCCAGCTCTCCAGCCAGCAAGGCCTCGAGCCTAGCTCCAAGGCAACCAAATCCTGTGACCCTCTTCTCTGATCTCCCCACTCATAAAAAAAAAAGAGAGGGGAAGGAAAGAAAGAGAACGAGAGGGAAACACGGCAATAAAACTATCATTTCTCAGTCATCAACGTCCCTGAGCCCAGCTCCAGAATGCCAGCCCAAGACTGGAGCTCAGATCTCCGGCCAAGGGACCTTCGAGCCACACAGCTCTCAGTCATCAACGTCCTCGAGCCCAGCTCCAGGATGCCAGCCTAAGACCGGAGCTCGGATCTTCAGCCAATGGACCTTCGAGCCACACAGCTCTCAGTCATCAACATCCCCGAGCCCAGCTCCAGGATGCCAGCCCAAGACCGGAGCTTAGATCTCCGGCCAAGGGACCTTCGAGCCACACAGCTCTCAGTCATCAACATCCCCGAGCCCAGCTTCAGGATGCCAGCCCAAGACCGGAGCTCAGATCTCCGGCCAAGGGATCTTTAAGCCACGCAGCTCTCAGTCATCAACATCCCCGAGCCCAGCTCCAAGATGCCAGCCCAAGACTGGAGCTCAGATCTCTAGCCAAGGGACTTTCGAGCCACACAGCTCTCAGTCATCAATATCCCCGAGCCCAGCTCCAGGATGCCAGCCCAAGACCGGAGCTCAGATCTCTGGCCAAGGGACCTTCGAGCCATGCAACTCTCAGTCATCAATGTCCCCGAGCCCAGCTCCAGGATGCTAGCCCAAGATCGGAGCTCAGATCTCCAGCCAATGGACCTTTGAGCCATACAGCTCTCAGTCGACAACACCACCGAGCCCAGCAGCCATGCCATAGCCCTGTGCCCGACTTGCCATCGTTGAAGTCCAATAACTCAACCCTAGGCAAGGTGAGGCCCCCCTTACCTGATCTCCCCAAGTCTCAAAAAAAAAAAAAGAAAAAGAAAAAAGAAAGAAAAAGAAAAAGGGGAGTGAAAGAAAGAGGAAAAGGAGGGAAGGACCGATCGAAAGACAGGTTGCAAAGGAATTCAGATTTCATTTAATTAAGTACCTATTACAAGCATTTTATGGGCCCCCGACATGCCGGGCGACCCTGACCAAGTACAAAAGCAAAAATACAAAGCAAAAAAAAAAAAGAAAAGGGCTACTCCGTGCTGGCAGGCCCCCCTACTGAGCCCTGAGGCTGGGAGTTCCCTCCCTTAGGAACCTCCGGCTGGTCGGCACTAGTCTCGGATGGCTCAGTCATGGCTGGCGTTGGAGGCTCTGAGGTCGCAACTTCCTTAACAACCTCCTCATCGGGCTCTGTGTCCGAGGCCGAAGTATATCTGAGGCGATCACGGTTCTTCTCGAGGACAAGTGCCTCGATCCGGCCGTGCAAGAACATGAAGCCTTTGTAGAAGGAGTCCGACACCATCTGATGGATCTCGGTGATGAACTCCTCCGAGGCCTTGAATTTGGCAACAGCCTCCTTAGCACCCTTCTTGGCCTCGGCGACACCCTTCCTCGCCTCGGGAGGCCTCCATCCTGGCAGCCACCGCCACTTGGCCGCCACCTCTGCCGCCTTCTCAGCCGCGGCCAGCTTCTCCTTTCCTGTTGCCAGCTCCGCCTGGGCAGCCCGGGAAGCCTCCTTATGCCGATCAGCCTCAGCACTGTACCAGTGTAACTTTTTATTGATGGTAGAGAGATTGTCGACGGCCTTCTTCGCACGACTCCGCTCCAGATCGCGGGCCTCCAAGAGCCTCTTCGCTCGCCCCTCAGCGTCGACGAGCTGCCTCTCAGGTCCTTGACCTTCTGTTCAAGTGCCCCACTCGCCCCGGCCTTCTCCTTCAGGTTGGCTTTCAGGGATTCTATCTCAGCCGCCTGTTGCCGCTTGAGATGCTCCCAATTCTGATAACAGCCCTTCATAAAGAGGGCTTCGGCACCGATCTACACCATGAAAAGAGGTCAGCTCAAAAAAAAAAAAGAGGTCAACTCGAAATAAAAAAGAAAAGAAAAGAGAGAGAGAGAGAGAGAGAAAGAAGGAAGGGACATCTCACCGAGTAGAGCTGAGGGAAGATGGCGCTGATGACGTCGCCCAGCCGCATCCCGGCCATACCGTGCTGGTCGTATGTCTGGATCGAGAAGTCCATCATGCGCTCGGCCAGTTCGGGGCTCCGAAGGAACAAGCTTTCCAGCCCCATCTTGAAGGAGAGACGGCACCGCACCTCCTCCCTCCTACCCTCTCTGGAGGTGGGCAGCCTTGCCCCGCTAGCTGCGGGGCCCTGAGAGGCCGACTGGGGAGATGACACCTGTGCGGGCGGCACCTCGATCACGGTCCTAGCCATGCCCCAGACCTCCTCGTCCCTGATCTCGATCAGAAGTGGGCTTGGAAGACTACAGGACGCGGCGGCAGCAGCTGCGGCCCTTGCCCGAGTCACTACCTCGGGCTCCACAGCGGGGGTTGCCCCTTGATGACCATGCTGCTCGAGAGCCTCCCGGGCCTCCTGCTGGACCGGCCTCGGCACTGCAGATGCCACCCTCTCCACTGGCACGGGAGCAGCTCGAGTCGCCTCCGAGCTTTAACCAACTGGAGCAGCCGAGCTCAGACCAGCCACTACGGCAGGGGCAACCACAGGAGCACTCTCGCCCTGGACCCGCCTTGATGGAGGCTCCCCAGCCAGCCCGGTTGGCAGCCTCTTCCGAGTGATCACCAGTAGATCGCTCTCGATGAAAATCATCCCTGTATGCAAGTCACACAACATCAGAATCCATGGGAAGCAGCGCAAGAAATGCAAGGAAGGAAAAGGGAAGTTCAGGTCGAACTCACCCAACCCATTCGTTGGGTCGACCCCGGAGTCGGTGAGGTTCTGCTCAGATAACAGGATCTCGAGATGAGGGATCTGGGCGATGCGGAGCTACTCGTAGTCATCTCGGTCAGCCACATCGACCACAGAATTTCGGTTGGGGGACTTGTCCGGATCACTCCAGACCCAGTCGACCCCCTCAACCTCAACAAAGAAAAATTTGCTCTTCCATCCCCTAACGGAAGAGGAGAGCTTGAACCTGATACCCCTCGGGCGGGAGGACAAGGACCACCACCCATCCTCAGTTAGGTGGCGCTTCAGGGCGAAGAAGGCCCGGAACAAAGAAAACTGGGCAACGAACTCGTGGAGGTGGTAGAACACAATAAAAGAGAAGATGACCCTAATGGCGTTTGGCACTAACTATGCAGGGACCAAACGGTAGTTGTCCAAAATGGATAGGAAGAAGGGGTGAAAAGGAAATCGGAGACCCCCGGAGAAGGTCTCCTCATAAAAAGCAAGGCGGCCCGGGCCACTGGAAATGACCCGTTCCCCCGGGCGAGGGATCATGAGATGAACAGAAGGTGGGATGCCATAGACATCCCGAATGGTCCCCAGTTCCTCGACGGTGATCGTCAAAGCGACCCTGCCAGGACCCATGGACTGGGCAGACCTAGAAGGAGGAGGGAGAGAAGGATCAGACCCTGGCTCCCTGATGAGCACAGGACCGGGAGGACGCCTCCTACTGAACTCAAAACAAGTTGCGTCCTCCTCCCCGCCAGAAGAAGAAGAAGATGCCGGCCTCTACTCAGAAAGACCGGCCTCGCCCTGAACAATGGAGGCGCGGAAGCCCAGGCCAAAATGGGACATCCTCAAGAATAAGGGGAACGAAGGACTCGAAGTGAAGGACGGAAAAGCAGACTCAACTCGAAGAAGATCCCAGCCCCGGAGAAAGAACCCTACTCTAGCGGGGGGAGGAGGAAGAAGAGACTAACCTGGTTCCTTAGAAAATCTGAGGCAACTATAAGGAAGAAGGAAGCTTGGGCAGCAGCAGCAAGCACAGAGAATTCAAAAGAATAGATGTTTAGGGTAAGGCCCTCCTTTCATTTCGAAATGACCCGATGGATTCGTACCGATCCGACCCCTCCGCCAACGGATCCACGCCACGTGCTGCCCATCAGCAAAAACAGCATCCCAGCCACTCCGAATTCTGTGCCAACATTAACTGCTCCTCGAACATGGCCACATGGCACCCCCACACTGGCCCACAGGGCCATCTCTCGAAGCGCCGGCAATCATGGCCATCGTCGTGCCAGATTTCTGCCTTTCCATGTCAGCACCACAATTACTCCCTTTGGCCCGAGCGCCGCGCACTAACGAGCCTCGGGAGTGGGGAGCAAATGATGTGGCGGAACCGCTGACGTGGGAGAGTCGACAGGCACCACGTCAAGGGAAGACACCTCGTCGGACGCCGCGTCAATCCTCCTGCTCGGACTCCACTACCAAGCTGAGCTGAGCTCCCTCGAGACAGCGAGCCGAGCTCTGTCCTCCGCCAGGTCGGGCCCGCGAGCTCGAGACGCCTAGGTCGAAGCCGCATTCTGCCCTCCACCAAGACAACCCCGCAAGCTCGGGGCGTCTAGATCGGAGCGACCCCTGCCATTCCAGCTCAGCCCCGGCTCAGACATGGACCCCGCAAGCCCAGAACACCGACGAACTCCCGAGGACTACACTGGAGCGCCTCCTAGATCGTACTGACTGCCTACAGCCGCCGGTTACACTAGAAAGGGGAGAAGCACACTAATCGAGATGCCATGCTCCTCACCAACCGCCTGGATCATCCAAGAGAGGAGGCCAACCGGGAGATTCGAATCCCGGGGGCGGCAACCCGCCGTTCAAGGTACTGCCAGGTTTCCCGGAATGAGGCGATCGAGAGGAGTGTCGGAGCGCATGACAGCTCCCCTTATCACGAATCGAGAAAGACTCCTCGAGACATCGCCGCATGCGCCTGACAGCGCGGTGCAGATCCTGAGGTGGACGCCCAACGGTAACCTAGTTTGCAACAAACTTGAAGATAACACAACAATACTAACACAGTAAAAAAAGAAGAGAACAACAAAAAAAAAAAGGGCAAGCCTCACCAGGAAGAGGGGCATTGCACCATCAGCATTCCAGAGCAAGGTCGGGAAGAAGGGCCACATAGAGACTCCCTCTAAACAGGCCGCACTTCCCCGACACACTTGCGACCCACTTTTACACAACACACTCCTCCTCGTGTGGAGTCCATCAAGAGGGGCTCGACCAGGAGGATCTATTCCCCTGGATCGTCACTGACTTGATCGTCGGAGTGCCCCTGCTAGAAACTCCGGCCCGGATCACTAACCCCTATTTTGCAGGTCCAGGACCAGATGACCGTCAGCCAGAGAAAGGAGCGCACTCCGGCACCGACAGCTACGGATCACGGCGATCTTGGTGGCAATACATACATACATACATATATAGATGTACATACATACATATAATATTTGGCTCCTAGGCTTTTTTTTTTTTGTTTTTTAATGTCATAGATCATGATTAATAGATTCAATATTAATTCTAAAATCAAGTTCAGATATCGTCTACCCTCGAGAGAAGCATAACAACTCTAATTATTTTATATTTTTCATATAATCTTTACACACTCAAGTCTGGCCCAACCCAATGGTGGATGCTTGACTCCACGCATTCAAAACTGCACCTGAAAATATCCAATTCCGGAACCAAAACAAGTAAATGATGGGCTGCGGTAGGATCATATACTTGAGGCCTAAACACCCCACGCCCCTCCAGAGGGTTCGCAGTCCCTGACACCTTGTGCAAGGAATACATGCATTTCTCGGTTACAGCCTATCATGAAGTAGGGGATCACCGAACAACCTATCACATCTAAACCATGCATTGCCCATCATAAACCTCCAACGATTCTCATGTTCGACAAGGTGGATTTTGTGTTGGATCAGATGTTCAACATATTCCACGGTCCCATTAAACCCAATATATAATCCTAAAATACGCCTGGCCTATATAACTGTACCGGCAAATTTATCTGCTGCACCATTTGAGAGAGTAGGCTTCCAGAATTAGCTTACATAACAAGTAGCATTTGAGATATTCTTAGACATGTCATGAAGCCAAGGTGAAAGAGATGAAACCTAGTTGAGACATTCTTGGTTTTGAGAAGCATTTTATTATATCTGCGTCCTGAAATGGACAAGCCAAATTTGTTGCTGAGAAAGAACCATGGTACATTCACCAATGCATCTAAAAAGGGGAGGAATCTGATTCTGCAATCACTAAAGCACCCCATGATCATTTTCAATTCATCACTGATACAGCATTAAAAAACAAATGTGCCCCGCATACTCTTCCATGCCATAATTTAATCATAATTAGCCCATTGGCCACAAACCACTCCAATTGCTTTTCTTAACCCTTCCTTTTCTAGTCCAGTAGAGAGACAAAAATATATAGCTTCTTCCAGACAAACTGAACCATGTATACCTTTTACTGGTTTTCAATGTGATGAGTTAGAAGGCCTCTTGATAAATTTCTCTTCCACGGTAGAAAAAGAATTGGAATAAACCATCATGTGCTGAAATACAGGCTACCTTGAATGCACTGTTATCTTCCCTCACCATCCATGGTATAAACGGGAATTTGCCAGTTCTTGGTATTCTTCTTGGGGTCATCTGTAAGGCTCAGATCATTCTCATCTTCTTTAAATGTCTTGACAAAGGTTTTTGCACCCACCAAAATCAACCTTTCTACAATAAACAACTGATAATTGTTCTGGATCACAGGGTCCAAAATGCTACTAAAGTTTGATGAGTAAGCCAACTTATATCTGCAGAACAGTTAGACAACATGAAGCACAAATATTAGCTGATGATGTCGATTGAAAAGTGAGAATCTGGCAATGGCAGAACAAGTAGTACTATAATAACAAGATGGAAAGGGACACAGGAAGTTTCAGAGGTAAATACTTAAAGTAAAATGCTATACAGCACTTTTTTAGGACTCATCTCTCAACTAGAATTAGGCCATTACATAGAAAAGCCATCATATGAAACAGAAACAATCTAAAGTCATCCTATAAAAAAACATAGTCAAAAAGCCAAGACACTGCAAAACTTTTGGCAACCATGTTAGCAAGTAAGAGTTTGAAAATCATTACATATCATACAGAATGTAATTTCTATAGAAATAATAATGAATTTGATGATCCAAACAAAATTGATCACCAAGATATACTACTGTGTAATCAACCGTCATGTCTTGGATCTATTTTAAGAAATAAGCAAAAGATAGTTGACCTATCTAATAAGATCAGACTCAGTAAGTGGAGTTGAAAGGTGCCCCTGCATTGTTATCAATAAAATGCCTGCCTTGGCAACTATAGAGAAGTTTTATGACAGTAAAGTTCACAATGCTGTATGGTTTCAAGCACTGGATATCAGAACCAAAAAGATGACTATAGTGGATATAAGAATGTTAGAGGTGGTTGCAGTAAAACTGCGAAATGTTGGAATCAGAAACAATCTATTATATTAAAAGTAAAAGCAACACTAAACAAGGACAAATGACCAAAAAAACAAAAAACAAGAGAGGCATCTGAAACACTTTTAAAACTTGAGGTTGTTATCAGAAGGGACAATTAGTGAATTAGGATTTGTAAAGCCTACCCCAAATAGTTGGGACAACATCTGAGTGAAGAGGTGCCAAAACACAAAAAGGAGAATTCAAGTTGTCTGCCTTGAAGTAGACTGACAACTTGAGAAGTCTGCATCATCTGGAAATCCTGATTCAGATCCAGGTTCCATTTAACATCAATTAACTTTTGAGACATCAAACATAAAATTGCATTGGAGATATAACCTAAATATTAAATCTAGAAAGTACATTTAACAAATGAAAAGATCTCAAGAATAACAAGAATAAGTTTTTGCCGCTAGTCCATTAGTCTGTTTAATTGATAAATTAATAGCAAATGGAAAAAGAGGATATTACTTCCAAATAGTCAAATACCCATACTAAAGGTCAAAATATCCCATTCCTTCATTCTCAATTATGGACCTAATGAGCATAAGTGGTTAGATTCATGGTCTTGACCTTAGTTTCTAGAACCAAGAGGTGCAGGAGTGGGTAAAGGTGCAGTTGCAGGGAAGTGGATATTTCAAAACAAAGAAGCGCTTAGGAAGCTCGTGCAAGCTTTAACTTCTAGAAAGACTTTGAAGCAGGCATGTTATCGTAGGTCAAACATATCAGCTGTAGTTGTACTTTTACTATACCCACCAGCAGTTCAAACTCATGGAACTCCAGTACTCTCATTTAACCATGCAACTTCAAATCTTTTACATAACCTACCTAGCTTGCTTAACCAATTTTGATTTGATGCACCTCCACTAGCCTCCTCTAAGACCATCTAAGTATGTGCATGAAAATCTAGTCATGCATATAATTCCAAGAATATAGAGATACATAAAGTATGCAAGGTTCTTACTTAACTTCGTCATGATATGCCATCATGTAATGCCAGGTTCTTAGTTGCCAGAATCAGGAAAGGTGAAGGAGTGGATTTGGGTGCAAGTGTGGGGAAATAGATATTTTAGAAACAATTCTAGAAGGAAGCGCTTAAGATGCTCGTATGGGTTCAAGATCCTAGAAAATTTCTACAAAAAATGCATCAACCTAGGCTGAAGATTCTAGCTACTAAGCTTACATAGACTCCAAGTCATTTCATTACCGGTTTATGCTATATTCAACAAACAAATGTTTTAAGACTACCCAGCATGGCTGATGTTTTAGCATGTTCGTTCGGGTCAGAAACTAGCACTCTGAACCCTAGCAATAACTTTCTTCTCGTTACTTGACCTTGCCCTTTTCCTCACCATAGATATTCAGGAAGAAAGTTGCAAAACCTTTATGTAATCCTTCTAAAACCTGATCTCTCCTTCACATAATTTTATATGAATTTCCAACCTATTAACATTAAACTTTCAAGATCTCCCATTGACATTAGCTTCTTAAAACAAGACATACATCTAATAATTGCATGATTTAGAGATCATGAGACTGTCCACCACGAGAAAGAAAATATATCTAATATCCTGTGGCCAATTTTTTATTTTGATTTTTCAGAAAAAGGTCCTATAAAGACGTTCTTTAGGTGAAGAACAAAAAACTAGGTATTCAATGAAGAGGCTTCCCATACTGTAATTGATAACATTAGCAAGATATATAGTTCCTTTTCTCCTTTTGGGTAGATCAACCCACAAATTAGAAGTGGGCTACATGATGAAGGTAGCCCTTTCTAAGCAAATTTATCAATACACAGCCTATATCCATGTCACTCGTCCTAGCAAATCCCATGCATTACTCATGCCAAAATAATGAAAAAAACCTTTCTTATGCAAAGTCATATAGACACGGTGGGAGAAAAAGAAGGGATGATTTGATCGATGAGGTTATGCTTCAAAGATCATGCAAATAGAAGAAAACTGGATTAAAGAATTTTTCACTTAGTGGAAGAAATTCTCTCAAAAAGAATTTATGAATACCTCAAAGGTTGTCCCTTGTAATATATTACATGCATATTTATAGAACATAATACCCTAACCCTAATCCAAGCATTAAATCCGATGCAATATCATATTTGAAAAAAGACTCGATAATAAAAAAATATACTAGAATTACTTTATTACAAATATGGAAGTGTGACAAATTTGATACCGTCTCTAATAGAAAATTTATAAGAAAATCTGCTAAAACCCTCTGAATCTTGTTCACTCGTTTGCTTGCTCACGGGATGGAAATAAATCAAATTTTTGCTTTTGTAGTTTTCGTCTACAAATCTGCTCACTCTTTTGATGCTTGGCATAGTCTAATTGGTCATAGTACCGGTTGGCCACACCTTGTGCTGCATCACACATCTATACCATAGTATGCATTTTGCTTTTCCAAAAGTACTGGATATTCAAGTTACAAATAAAATATGCACGATGCACCTTAAACACAACCACTTCCAACGAGTACCAAAGTGTCAACTCAGGGCCAATCCCTGTCTTGTATATGTAGGCAAATACCGAGGTGTTTTAATGCATGCAGAACTTTTAACTTCAAATCAGAATTTTGCAGCAGAATAAAATTAGATTAAAACCCTTTTTAATCTAAACATGCATAAGATCACATCTTAAAATTACCTAAAACAGGATACTACATGATGTGGGGTAAAAACCCCATCCTTGACATTTCGAGAGCCCTTGTGACGAATGTTGAGGTGTACAGCGATGAGTGCCAAGGAACATGGTGATCCGTCTCTAAGACGAGGAGATTACTCTGACCCCCTTTCTTTTCAACTCCTGTAATCCACAGAGCCACGCTACTCACTCTCAGATTGTTATGTAAAAGGCACCATCTCAAGTGGAACATCAATCAAACAACTACAAAGAGGAAGAGGGGTCAACCAACCCTCGACTCTCGGCTTATCAAAGAGGGAGAGGGGTCAACCAAGGTATCCCTTGGATGACCAATGGAACAACACCAGTTACAGGTTATCTGTTAGGTTTCGGGCTGACAAGACTAGGTTTCAAAATTTTCATTATTGAAACCAAGGTTCCCGATACCGGTACCGGGAGCCGTATCGGTGGAAGGCCGGTACGATACGGTACGGTCCGTACTATACCGTACCAGCAAGCATACCGACCCTTTTTTTTAATATAAAAACATTCTCCCCCTTCCCAAAAAAGCATTTAAAACATAAAAAGGACCTGTACCGGGCTGAACCGAGCCTGTACCGGGCTGAACCGAGCCTGTACCGGGATGAACCGACCGGTTCGTACCGGTACGGTACCGTACCGTATCGTACTGGTACGGAAATCAATTTTTTTTATTTTTTTAACGGTCCGGATGCCGGACCGTTTTAATAGGCTGAACTGTACCGGCTACTAGCCGGTACGGTACGGTACGTCCCGTACCGAGCGGTATGGGACGGTACCACGATCCCTGATTGAAACCCTAATCGGCCAAAACCCTACACCCAAGGACCGCTAGACCATAACAACTAATAAATCATAATTTAGGGTTATAGAGGAATACCTGAAGCGCTATACTCTTTAATTTCCACAAGGCATACAAGTATATGCCCTCCAAAGATAATCCACACAGGAATCGGACAAAGGAAGCACTCCTACCGAGCTTGCTTATTTGACTAAAACTCTTCCTAGCAGCCTTTCTTCCTTCAATGACCTTTTTTCTTTTGCTAGACCCCTACCCTCTTGTAGGGCACTCAGAGACCTCTTTAAAAAAATATCCCTCCTATATCTCTTCCTAGGCTCTTGTCTTAAAATGACAAGACTTGTCTTAAAGAAGACTTCTTGTCCTAAAAGAAGGAAGAGAAATAAAAAGGATTTCTTTCAGATTGTTTTTTGATATTTTTGGCATCAGAATACTGATGCCTTTTTATACTGAGTGAGGGGGCACCTGATAAACTTTTTTCTCAGCCTTTGATCTGATTTTCTAATGATCAGATAGGACCCTTCAAGCGGAGTCCCTTAGGTGAAAGGTAATATCATGATATGTCATATTACTGCACCAAGAGACATACATGTATCTCTTCAATCCAGCAATTTTTTCACTTGCCATGTGGCAAGTAACCGGTCAAAATTTGGCCAAGGAACGTGGAATTCCAATGGATGTATCGGAGAACCAGAAGCCTTCAAGCAGGACTTCTGGATTTAAGATTACGCGCCATACATGAAGGGACGCATCCCTTTATTTTGTTCCATCTTTTGATCGATCAAGCCCAATCCAAATGGGCATGGAGATAAGGGAGAGTGGCTTAGCATTTATCTGGAATAAGTGATTAAGTGGCAGAAAACTCTTGGTCCTACAATCCTTAATCTTGGCACACACCAAACATGGCGCCAATAGTCTAATCCCACTTAGAATCTTCCATAATCCAAGAATAATGTTCAATTAATTCCAAATAAATACAGATAAATGCTGCCCCAATTAGGACTCAACCCAGTCTAAGTCCCACTTAAATTGGTTAGCCCAAATAGCAAGCAAACTGATCCAATCCACTTGGATTAGGAGTTAGGCTAGCATGCATATGCTAGTATGCAAATTAACTAGCCTATTAGGATCCAATGACCCTAATCAAAGTTCAATTGATTTTCTTAACCAATTTCCTAACATGTGTGACCCTTTGAGCTCCACATCTAGCTAGCAGTAGGTCTAGGTCCAAGCTGTTTCGATCCAATCGAAACCGATTGATCCAATTAGGTCAAATCAAGCTGCTCCAAATTAGCCAATTCGAACCAATTTCCAAATTGACTCATGAATCCATCCAATTTGATTCATAAAAACCTACAAAACATGATTGACGTCTAGCAAAATATCATGCATACCCGAAAGACAAGGAATTTGGTAGAAAATACTAAAATACCCTTCAATGAAAAGTTACCGTACAATTCAATCCTTCGATCTTCCTTTATCCTGAATAAGTGATGGATATGGAGAATTATCAAACCCTAGCACTTGATCTTTTCGAATCTCAATTCGATAATGAAGACTTGATTGATGAAAAATTAAAAATCCTTTCTAATCTCATCCTGCTTTGATCAAAAACTTCCTGAGTCAACAATTGAAAAAATTATGAGATATGTCCTCTTACTATGAGTGATCGATTCTTTGTTGATCCACTCACATCCTTCATGCACAATCCACTGCCACATCCAAGAACACCCCATACTTGACTCTTTGTCATGAATGAATATGAACCAAAATATGGCTTTATGTGCATAAGAAACCATGATGATCTTAGGTCTAAGGATCACTTGCATAACTCCTACTATGAGAACCATCTTTTGACAAGTAGTAAGACCTCCATAAGATGTTCTCGAGATGGATCAGTTCAGTGAACTCATACCCTAATAAGCACCCACATCCTTGTATTAGTATCCCTATACAAATGACTGTGAGACCAACCACCCTCTCCATCGAGCATACATAGGATGTGCTAGTCTTTCCGGAAATATCGATCTCCGAATCGATGATCCAACGACTAGAAAAATTTTAGATTAGGGTTTATAGGAACTTAGATCTCACCATTATGATCTCCATCATAACCCTAATTCCAATGTCCTAACCTATGGGATTCATCATAATCTTGATAAGATGCTGCAGTATGACGAATCAACAAATGCTTTTTATTAATATCAATCTTAAATTGAGAGTACAAAAATGCCACTGATATAATAACTGTGATTGGCTTTCAAGGCAATTCTTTCAATCTCCTACTTGCACTAAAGCCAATCGCCCTTGTATTTAATGCCCATACAATCTAGATGGCGATCTAACTACTGTAAAGAAAGTATCTTAGTAAATGGGCCTACTATGTTGTTCTTTGTATCAACTCGTTCTACTACTATATTATTTCTTTCAATGATTTCTAGAACGAGGTGGAATCGTCTTAGAATGTGTTTGGACTTATGGTAAGACCTTAGTTTCTTCACTTGTGCAACAGCTCCAGTGTTATTACAATACAATGGCACTAGTTGTATTACAGGAACTACGTCCAATTCAGTGATGAATTTCTTCATCCAGACTGCTTCCTTAGCGGCTTCACTAGTAGCTATGTATTCTACCTTAGTAACTGAGTCAATTATAGTTGGCTGCTTGGTACTCTTCCAACTCACTGCTCCTCCATTCAAAGTAAAGACATACCCTGATATGGATTTACTGTCATCTGGATCAGATTGGAAACTAGAATCTATATGGCCTTCTAGTTTCAGATTCGATTCTCCATATATTAAAAAAATATCCTTAATCCTTCTCAGGTACTTAAGAATATTTTTCATAGCTTTCCAATGATTCTCCCCTGGATCAGCCTGGAACCTGCTTACTATGCCTAAAGCATAAGCAACATCAGGCCCGGTACATAGCATTGCATACATAATTGATTCCACTGCCGAAGTATAAGGGATCTTATTCATCATCTCTTTCTTCTGAAGTCTTACGTGGCATCCTTTTAGATAGGTATATGCCTTGACTCATGGGCAAGTAACCCTTCTTAATTTCCTCTATATTGAATCTCTTCAATATTAAGTTTATGTACCTGGATTGGGATAAACCTAGCATCCTTTTAGATCTATCTCTATAGATCTTTATTTCTAGAATATAGGATGCTTCTCAAATCCTTCATGGAAAACCGTTTTGACATCCATGTTTTAACTAACTGCATCATTGGAATATCATTTCCAATGATAAGTATGTCATCGACATACAAGATCAAGAAGACTGGCACTCCCACTTGTCTTCTTATATACACATGGCTCATCTATATTCTTAATAAAACCAAATTCCTTAATAGTTTCATCGAAACGAATGTTCCACTCCTGATGCTTGCTTCAATCCATAAATGGATTTCTTAAACTTGCATACTTGGTTTGGTCTCCTACTTGAAACAAAACTCTCTGGCTGTAACATATAGACTTCTTCCTCAAGATTCTATTGAGGAATGCAGTCTTAACATCCATCTGCCAGATCTCATAATCATAGTATGCAGTAATGGCAAGCATAATCCTAATGGACTTGAGCAAGGCAACCGGTGAAAAAGTTTCATCATAGTTAATACCATGCTTTTGCTTGAACCTTTTGCCACCAACCTAGCTTTGTAGATTTCTATTTGCCCATCTGCTCCAATCTTCCTCTTGAAGATCCATTTGCATGGGACAAATCCCTCAGGTGGGTCAACTAAGGTCCAAACCTGATTGTCATTCATAGAGTCCATTTCGGATTTCATGACACTAAGCCATTTATCAGAATCCTTACTCATGACTGCTTCCGTATATGTCAGTGGATTGTCATCTTCAATGATGCTGGTTTCATTATTGTTTCCAATCACAAAACCATATTTTAGAGATGCTTCCTGCACTCTTTTTGATCTACGGAGAGGAGATGTGTGTTATGGTTATACTTGATCAACTAGTACTTTTAGTTGAGGAATTTGAGTTTGTTTATTTTGAATTTTACTCAATTCAATTATTCTCTCATTGCCATCTTGGATAAATTCTTTTTCCAAAAAAATGGCATGACTACTAACAAAGATCTTTTGTCCAGTAGGATGATAAAATAGGTATCAATACCCTCTTGAGAATAACTAATAAACCTACATTTCTCAACCCTAGCACTTAGCTTATGTCCTAATTCCTTTTTAACATAAACTGGACAATCTCAAATCTTAAGATGTATAAGATTTGTTTTGTTGCCATTCTACAATTCATATGGAGTGCTAGGTACTAATTTTGATGATACCCTATTTAATACATATGCAGCAGTTTCTAGGGCATATCCCCAGAAAAATATTGGAAGATCTGTGAAGCAAATCATGGACTTTACCATGTCAAACAAAGTACGATTCCTCCTTTCTGCTACACCATTTAATTGTGATGTATATTGAGGGGTCCATTCAGAAAAAGTACCATTTTTCTTAAGATGATTAAGAATTCACTAGATAAATATTCTCCTCCTCGATCAAATCGAAGGACTTTAATATCTTTTCCAGTTTATTTCTCAACCATATTTTGATACTTTTAAATTTATCAAAGACTTCGGATTTATATTTAATGAGATATATATATCCGAATCTAGATAAATCATCAATAAATATGATGAAATAAGAACTCAGTTGCCTTTTCTCCATAAGTCCACATACATCTGAATGTATTAACCCTAACAACTCAGTTGCCTTTTCTCTATGTCCAGTGAATGGAGACTTGGTCATTTTACCCATGAGGCAAGATTTACAAGTTCCTAATGATTTATAATCATAAGGGCCAAAGAAATCAACTTGTTAATCCTTGACTCACTTATATGACCTAATCGGCAATGCCAAACGAATATTTTATTAGTATCATCCCTCTTTCTCTTTTTGTTTTCTACAAGTAATACTTCATCATTGAGGGATAGAATTAAAAGACCATTCACAAATTTACCCATTCCAAAGAGTCATTAGAATGAAAAATAAAGCAACCATTGCTCTCAACTTTTATTTCAAAACCTTGTCTTAATAACAAAGGTACAGAAATAATATTCCTAACAATATTTGGAATGAAATAACAATCTTTTAATTCCAATATCTTGCCCAAAGGCAACAATAACATGTAGGTTCCAACAGCTTCTGCATGAATGGCCTCTCCGCTCGTGCCATAACACTCGAAGTCACCTTTCTTCAATCTTTTAATATTGTGGAGACCCTGCAAAGATTTGTATATATGAGACCCACATGCAGTATCCAATACCTATGAATCAAAAGTTGAAGAACTCAATGATAAGTTTGTTTGTATCATAAACAAATTTCTTGATGCTCCATTAGCATCTTGCTTCAGACTTGCAATGTATGTCTTGCAGTTCTTCTTCCAATGTCCCTTCTTGCCGTAGAAGAAACATGATCCATCATTTGAAGACCTCTTTGTCTTTTTCCTCTTTTTGATGCTCTTCTTCGGGTTCAACTTTCTTTTTGAACCCTTCTTCATTACTCCTTTCTTCTTCCCATCAGCTTGAAGAAGATGATGAGCCTTATCACCTTTGAAGTGGCTCTCAGCTGTCTTAAGCATGCTAAGCAGCTCTAGTAATGAAAGTTTCAGTTTGTTCATGGTAGTTCATGACAAATTGAAAGTAGGAATCTAGGAGTGATTGTAGAATCAAATCCTGATTAAGCTTCCATCCATGACAAAACCTAATTGACCTAATTGGATGATTAAGTCAATCATCTTGAGAACATGGACCTGTACGGGCGGGCCCTCACTCATACGTGCTCGGAACAACTACTTCGATATCTCATATATAGCAGTCCTACTATGCTCTCCATACAGCTCTTTGAGATTGAACAGTATGGACTGAGATTCCATATCTGCATGTTGCCTCTGTAGCTCGTTGCTCATCGAGCCTAACATGATGCACTTGACAGTCAAGCTATCATTCTGCCACATTCTATAAGCGGCCTTTTACTCTGTCTCATCATCTCCGATCGGATCTGGATCCGAAGAATCAAGGATGTAGGATACTTTTTTCTAAGCAAATACTATTCTTAGGTTCCTCAACCAGTCCACATAGTTTGGTCTGGTCAGTTTATTGGCATCTAATATGTGCCCTGCAGTGATAATAATAAAGCCATTAATTTAAATCTACAGTCAGACAAAAATAATACATAAGCAGGCCACTCAAGATGATAATCACAATTAGATAAGGACTTTAAATCTAATTGTCTCCCATTATTTTCTTCAAATACCATAACCCTCAATTATGATAAACGAGAAACTAATATCTAGTTTCTTTAGCGGAATTGAGATCCTAATTCCTTATAAATGTCTTATATTTGCATAACAAACATTTATAAGTTTAAGGATAGGAAATTCTTTTCTAATTTCATCCCTTGTAATTATCAACATAATACTTGCCTCTAAGATACTTATAGCCTTGTGTTTGCACAACAAACCATAATGTCTTAGTTTAGTCGGATCTTTCATTGTATATAGTCATGATTGAATAATGTCACTCTTGAGTTTGCTCAACAAAGTAACATTATCAAGCATACTATAAAACATAAAATACACCATATCAATTTTTTTTATCAAACTTTAATAGTAAGTGCTCAACAAATCTACTATAGTTGTGATACAAATTTAACTTAGCATGAAGGAAGGCAAATTGTTAGTGTGTTTAAAATCAATTAGCATTTCCAATCTAAGATCTAAATTAATCGAATTGGCCAGGTAAGTAGAAGAGGTATGGGAGTCCCCCGTTCTTGTCTTAGACACCAAATAATTTTGGCCAGGTAAGTAATAGAACTAATTAAAAACCACATTCTCTTTACCTTTCTAGAACCACTTTCCTTAGACACCAATTGATCAATCAAACCCTAAACAAGATTTACATCAAGATTTTACATAATACTACGACTAAATATAATTTTTATGACTTTGATGGTCTCAAACATATCCTAATTAACCATGCCAACATTACACATATTTCAGTAAATAAACATATTAACCCTAATATGCATAATCATAGCATGATTAAAACAACAATCTGTTCACCTCACTTGTTCATGGAATAAGACCACAGCGGCACCCCAACACGTCATAGGAGATCCCAGTGAATGAAAAAAGAGAGCCTTTAAACCCTACTTAGCTCCTATGACCGGACAGCCATGATAACTAACCCAATCCGAAGCAATTATTAGGAGCATAACATATCACATATGTAATATGAACTAATCATGCAAGAGTCACAGCAAAGCAAGCAATTAATACTAAAATGACTACTAATTGAATGAATCAAGATGGCTCTGATACTACTATTGGGTTTCGGGCTGACAGCGGAAGACTGGATTTCAAAATTTTTATTATTGAAATCCTAATCGATCGAAACCCTAGACCCAAGGACCGCTTGACCATGACATTTAATAAATCATAATTTAGGATTACAGAGGAATACCTAGAGCGCTATACTCCTTAATTTTCATAAAGTACACGTGTATACCCTCCAGTGATGAATTAGTACATAAGACTAATTCATCTTCTTTACTCGAGGACGAGCAAAGTTCAAGTTGGGGGTATAATAACAATTAAAATAATGATAATTAACCCAACTTTATTTGGTTGAAATTAATAGTTTTATGTGGTATTTTGTAGAAATTGACTTCATAAATGTGAAGAGCCCGATTTTAGGAGTCCAACGGCGTAAACGACACTCAATTCGGACTTCAAACAGGCCCGAAATGGAATTTTGAAGAAATTATCTACAATTGCACGAAAATTAAAGCGGCCGGTCCACTAAGGACCGACCACTCGGTCTACGGAGCTACGTGTGGACCGCCTGCAGCCATGACCGCGGTCCACGAAGCAGAACCATGGACTGCCCTTCTCTGTTTGCTCCAAAACTTGCCAGAGAGCTTCCTTCGACATCGCCCAACCCGCCGACGACCTCCGTCCCGGCCGAAGAAGCTCCCAACGGCCAAAAAATGGCCAGAAAAGCTGCTGCCCTCCATCTTCTTCACCGCCATCCTTGCTGCTGCTCAAGTCACCGGAGCCACCCCTTTCGCCCAGAGAGGATGCCGGGAAGCCAGATCTCGCATCGCCTGCTCCACCCACGGCTTTCCTCCCAACCAATTTTCCGCTCCACCGCCGGCCTTTCTTCACCAAACCGTCGCATCAGCCGAAAGCCACCACCGTCCACCACCAGCTGCAGTGGTCGCCGCACTTCCCAACGCCGAGGTCCTGTAACCGGAAAAGAAGGCTAAGATGGTCGCCTCTTGATTCATTGTCTTCGTCCTTCCCCGAGATATTTTGGAAACGGTCGACGGTCCTTCCATTATCGACGAACCGAACCTCCTCTTCCACAGTTTCTTCCTCTTCGGCCAGTCTCCACCGTTCACCGTAGAGGTTTTGGTCTTTTGTCGGAAGGAAGAAGTGCGTGTCGGGAGAAGAGGTTCGTGGTCGGACGATGCTGGGTGGACGCGGAGAAGTTCGTTCGGATGAGGCGGAGGTTGCTGGGATCGCGCAAACGGGTGCGAGGATAGTGAGATAGAACCGAGATTGAGGAGCAGGTTGCGATAAGAAATCACCACGGTTCCCGTACGGGCCTGACACGGTGTTTCCCATCTATAAAGTCCTCGATCATTCTCAGCTCCGGAGGATTCGGTAGACTTCCATTCTGCGCCCCATTCCATTACGACTCCACTCCATCACTTCTTGTATTCCATCCCACTCCCGTCCACTTTTCACTTCCAATTCTCATATTTCTGCGAAGCTGATGTCCAGAATGGAAGGCTGAATCATCTTCTTGGGATTCCACTGTAGTGCTTGGCACAGGGGGTTTAGTTTATTTTCTAATTTTTGTACTTAGTTTCTATGAAATAAAAAGAATTTCTTGTCAATATTTTTATGAGTCATTCATTCTTATTAGGCATAGTTTATGTTCTTGGGACAAGCTGTATTCAATATTCAATAGGAACAGTTTGTGCTCTTGGAATAAATTATCTCTAAAGGAATTTATTAATTTGTGTGTATCCGATTTCTGACTAATCTATATTTCAAGGGAACGGGCCGTGATCAAACAGGTACGGGTCGTAATCACCAAGAATAGATTATATCTGGATCGGGACATACAGATCACATAAAAGTGGAGTGCCAGCCTACCTAGCAAGTAACCAGTTGGAATTTCGAGATTCTTATCTTTTGCATTTATATTTTCTTTTCTTATTATATGTCTTTGTTAGTTGATTTATATTTTTTTTTTCGAAATAACCCAAAGTCCCTGTGGATTCGACCTTTACTCCCACTATTATACTCTTAAGAGTAATGGATTTAAAGTTTTAAATCGGTGCGTAGCGATGCACACCAAGAGCAACATCAGGATATTCACCACGTGGAAATGTTAAAAATTCTCAAAAGGTAAACATGAATTGGGGAACCTAAGACCCAGCTCAATAAGCAAGAGAGGTATAGCCCAATTAGAAAAGACCCATAGGGGTCGATATCTAGGATGTCGATAATGACCAAACATGTAATTAACGCATCTGATAGGCTTAATCTTATCCTCATTGCATTTACTTTCTAAGGCATCCTCTACTACTAATTTATTATACAAGTCCCAACTTATATATTTAATTTTTTTTTGGAGAACTTCCATTTTCCACAAAACAATCTTTGAAATCTTACCAGAGAAGCAAAGATTAACCAAAAGGTCTCTCGTCCTTCAGCCAGTTGGCTTAACTATGAAGTCCCAATAAAGGGTCGAGGGTTAACTATAAAGCTCCTCGCCCCTCGGCCTGTTGAGTTAACTATGAAGTCCTAGCTCAACAGTGAGGGTTAACCAAAAGGTCCCTCATCCTTTGACTAGCTGAGTTATCTATGAAGTCGGTCAAGGGTTAACTATAAAGCCCCTCAACCTGTCAGGTTAACTATGAAGGCTCAGCTCAATAATGAGGGCTAACCAAAAGGTCTCTCATCCTTCGACCAGCTGAGTTAACTATGAAATCCCAGTATAGGGTCAAGGGTTAACTATAAAACCCCTCGCCCTTTAGCCTGTCAAGTTAATTATGAAGTCCTAGCTCAACAATAAGGGTTAACGAAAAGATCTCTTGTCCTTTGGCCAACTGGGTTAACTATGAATCCCAGTACAGGGTCGAGGGTTAATTAAAAAGTCCCTCATCCCTTGGCCTGTCGGGTTAACTTTGAAGTCCTGGCTCAACGGCGAGGGCTAACCAAAAGGTCCCTCATCCTTCAGCTAGCTAGGTTAACTATGAAATCCCAGTATAGGATTGAGGGTTAACTATAAAAACCCTCATCCTTCGGCCTGTCGGGTTAACCATGAAGCCCAGCTCAACAATGAGGGCTAACCAAAAGGTCCCTTGTCCTTCGGCCAGCTAGGTTAACTATGAAATCCCAGTATAGGGTTGATGGTTAACTATAAAGCCCCTCGTTCCTCGACCTATCGAGTTAACTATGATGTCCCAGCTCAACAACGAGGGCTCACCAAAAGGTCTCTCATCCTTTGGCCAGCTAGGTTAACTATGAAGTTTCAATATAAGGTCGAGGATTAACTATAAAGCACCATGATCTATCGAATTGCTATGAAGCTCCAGCTCAACAACAAGGGCTAACCAAAAGGTCCCTCATCCTTCGACCACCTAGGTTAACTATGAAGTCCCATTATAGGGTTGAGAGTTAACTATAAAGCCCTCGTCCCTCAGCCTGTCGAGTTAACTATGAAGTCCCGACTCAATAGCAAGGGTTAACCAAAAGGTCCCTCGTCCTTCAGCCAGCTTGGTTAACTATAAAGTCCAAGTATAGGATCGAGGATTAACTATAAAGTCCCTCGCCTCTTGGCCTATCAAGTTAACTATGAAGTTCCAACTCAACGATAAGGTTTAACTCAACGATAAGGTTTTCTAATTTTTGTACTTAGTTTCTATGAAATAAAAAGAATTTCTTGTCAATATTTTTATGAGTCATTCATTCTTATTAGGCATAGTTTATGTTCTTGGGACAAGCTGTATTCAATATTCAATAGGAACAGTTTGTGCTCTTGGAATAAATTATCTCTAAAGGAATTTATTAATTTGTGTGTATCCGATTTCTGACTAATCTATATTTCAAGGGAACGGGCCGTGATCAAACAGGTACGGGTCGTAATCACCAAGAATAGATTATATCTGGATCGGGACATACAGATCACATAAAAGTGGAGTGCCAGCCTACCTAGCAAGTAACCAGTTGGAATTTCGAGATTCTTATCTTTTGCATTTATATTTTCTTTTCTTATTATATGTCTTTGTTAGTTGATTTATATTTTTTTTTTCGAAATAACCCAAAGTCCCTGTGGATTCGACCTTTACTCCCACTATTATACTCTTAAGAGTAATGGATTTAAAGTTTTAAATCGGTGCGTAGCGATGCACACCAAGAGCAACATCAGGATATTCACCACGTGGAAATGTTAAAAATTCTCAAAAGGTAAACATGAATTGGGGAACCTAAGACCCAGCTCAATAAGCAAGAGAGGTATAGCCCAATTAGAAAAGACCCATAGGGGTCGATATCTAGGATGTCGATAATGACCAAACATGTAATTAACGCATCTGATAGGCTTAATCTTATCCTCATTGCATTTACTTTCTAAGGCATCCTCTACTACTAATTTATTATACAAGTCCCAACTTATATATTTAATTTTTTTTTGGAGAACTTCCATTTTCCACAAAACAATCTTTGAAATCTTACCAGAGAAGCAAAGATTAACCAAAAGGTCTCTCGTCCTTCAGCCAGTTGGCTTAACTATGAAGTCCCAATAAAGGGTCGAGGGTTAACTATAAAGCTCCTCGCCCCTCGGCCTGTTGAGTTAACTATGAAGTCCTAGCTCAACAGTGAGGGTTAACCAAAAGGTCCCTCATCCTTTGACTAGCTGAGTTATCTATGAAGTCGGTCAAGGGTTAACTATAAAGCCCCTCAACCTGTCAGGTTAACTATGAAGGCTCAGCTCAATAATGAGGGCTAACCAAAAGGTCTCTCATCCTTCGACCAGCTGAGTTAACTATGAAATCCCAGTATAGGGTCAAGGGTTAACTATAAAACCCCTCGCCCTTTAGCCTGTCAAGTTAATTATGAAGTCCTAGCTCAACAATAAGGGTTAACGAAAAGATCTCTTGTCCTTTGGCCAACTGGGTTAACTATGAATCCCAGTACAGGGTCGAGGGTTAATTAAAAAGTCCCTCATCCCTTGGCCTGTCGGGTTAACTTTGAAGTCCTGGCTCAACGGCGAGGGCTAACCAAAAGGTCCCTCATCCTTCAGCTAGCTAGGTTAACTATGAAATCCCAGTATAGGATTGAGGGTTAACTATAAAAACCCTCATCCTTCGGCCTGTCGGGTTAACCATGAAGCCCAGCTCAACAATGAGGGCTAACCAAAAGGTCCCTTGTCCTTCGGCCAGCTAGGTTAACTATGAAATCCCAGTATAGGGTTGATGGTTAAATATAAAGCCCCTCGTTCCTCGACCTATCGAGTTAACTATGATGTCCCAGCTCAACAACGAGGGCTCACCAAAAGGTCTCTCATCCTTTGGCCAGCTAGGTTAACTATGAAGTTTCAATATAAGGTCGAGGATTAACTATAAAGCACCATGATCTATCGAATTGCTATGAAGCTCCAGCTCAACAACAAGGGCTAACCAAAAGGTCCCTCATCCTTCGACCACCTAGGTTAACTATGAAGTCCCATTATAGGGTTGAGAGTTAACTATAAAGCCCTCGTCCCTCAGCCTGTCGAGTTAACTATGAAGTCCCGACTCAATAGCAAGGGTTAACCAAAAGGTCCCTCGTCCTTCAGCCAGCTTGGTTAACTATAAAGTCCAAGTATAGGATCGAGGATTAACTATAAAGTCCCTCGCCTCTTGGCCTATCAAGTTAACTATGAAGTTCCAACTCAACGATAAGGTTTAACCAAAAGGTCTCTCATCCTTCGGCTGGCTGGGTTAACTATGAAGTCCGCCGAGGGTTAACTATAAAGCCCCTCGTCTCTCGACCTGTCGGGTTAACTATGAAGCCCGGCTCAACGATGAGAGCTAACCAAAAGGTCCCTCATCCTTCAGCTAGCTAGGCAAACTATGAAGTCCCAGTATAAGGTCAAGGATAACTACAAAGCCCCTCATCCCTCGGCCTGTCAGGTTAACTATGAAATCCCGGCTTAACGATGAGTGCTAACCAAAAGATCCCTCATCCTTCAGCCAGCTAGTTAACTATGAAGTCCCAATATAGAGGCAAGGGCTAACTATAAAGCCCCTCATCTCTCGGCTTATAGGCTTAAAAGCAAGGATCACGGTACTATCCCGTACCGCCCGATACGGGGCGTACCATACCGTACCGACAGCTAGCCGGTACGGTTCAGCCCAATAAAACAGTCCGACATCCGAACCGTTAAAAAAATAAAAAAAATAGTTTCCGTACCGGTATGGTACCATACCGATACGGTACGGTAGGTACGATACCATACCAGTATGTACCGCCCGGTTTGGCCCATTTTATATTTTTAATGCTTGGGAGGGGGAAGAGAGATTATTTTTATAATAAAAAAAGGCTGGTACGCCTGCCAGTACGGTACGATACGGACCGTACCGTACCGTACCGACCTCCTGCCGATATGACTCCCGGTACCGGTACCGGGAACCCTGCTATAAAGTCCCTTAACCTATGGGGTGAACCATAAAATCCCACAATGTAACATTAAAAATCAAGTAATGGCTAGAGATTCTGGAAATTGCCAACCGCCACCCTTATAATTTTTCTAAAATGCTGGCAAGCACATAAGACACTTTATCCTTTGGACTCGATATTCTATAGCGTTAATAGCAAACTAATTCAAGCCATATAAGAGGGGGAGCAAAAGAAATAAGAACACAGAATGTTCAAAAGCAAGAAGAAAATTTCATTAACATCTAGAAAAGGCCTTAAGGCCATTAAAAAAATGGTCCGCCGAAGGATGGACTGAAACTGTTTACAAGGAAAAGGAAAAATCCTAGGTGATCAAAGGCAGATCTTAATCTGAGGGGCCAGTGGCATATTCAAAAGCATCATCCTCGTCGGACATCTCATCTAAAAAATCTAGCCAAAGTTCTGGATACTTCAACAACACTTTGGATCAGAGCTCATCTCTACAAGGTAAGGCGCTGAAGCATATTCCCTTTTATCCTAGGCACACTCTTCCGAGGGCTTATAAGCCTTGATGGTTTTGGATATGCTCAAGCGCTTGAGTGAATTGGAGATGGGATGCCAATTATTGTACCTACAAAAAAAGCCTTGGTCGAAGGTGTTCCGACGAAGACCCTCTGATGCTCAGTCAGTATCTTAAACCACAGAGAAAATGTAGTGGGAGAGAACACATGCATACCTCGGAGGGGTTCATGAAGAACCCCCTTTTATATTCGAGCTTCAAGGGCAAACTTGGCATACCTGGATATGGCAACAGGTAGGCAAGAAGTGACTGGATTTCAATCCTTATCAAGTTTTTGGAAGGAGATCATCCTTCTTTATCCAAAGTACCATTCTTCTATTAGTAGAAGATTGTCTTTTATGCCTTACCGTCGTTTGCCTTAATAACTCTTGGAGTAATAGCCCAAAAGAGGGGCCATGCTTCTTTAATGGCCGAGATCTACTCTTAATTATGAGACTTGATTGCTTGTCCGTTATGGGAGACATATTAGGATAAGCATCGGTGGGCTTTTTCGTCAACCATTTATGGGATTTATTTGCTTTGGCTTTGATTCTAAGTATTAAGGATCGGTAAACCTAGGACCCCTTCAAGACTGGGAGAATCATAAAACATATGGGCCAAAGAGGCTATGTGATAATTATAACGAAGGGATACAGACGAATTTAGCCTTTCCTACATACTATATTGTGGAAGCTTTTGTCTCTGTTAGGGAGTATACACATCAATAAATCTTTCCTTCTACTTATTATGATAAGGTATTCAAGAAGATTTTGATTTGGCTAGAGGTCTATAAAACAGTGTTTCAAATGGCCAAACATTTATCCAGAGGATGCCTGCCTGGCAAAGATTCGGGAGATCGAAGGTTTCTCCTAATAAGAAGTTATAAGGCCCAAGGTTCGGCCTAGCAAAGATACGGGAGACCAAAGATTTCTCCCAATAGGAAGCTATAAGGTCAAAGGTTCGACCTAGCAGAGATTCGGGAGACCGAAGGTACTTTAGTACAATAATTGTAAGTCCTAGCTTCTACTCTCAAGGAGTGAGGCTGAATGACCGATGAGGTGCCTTGAAATAATTTCCTAGGACAAAAATTATCCTTTCGAATGATTCAGTAGCATGAAATTATGATATTCCGGTTGCAGAGGTTCGGTCATCTTTGGGTCATTTAGGCGATCATTCTTCGTATACATACATCCGGAATGCCGTAGGCCCAACATCAGAAGCAGAAATAGCTGAGGTGCATCGGGCATGGTTCCAACTTATTCTGAAATAGATTTGGTTAGTCCAAAATAGATTCGATCAGTCAACTCCTGGTTCTAGGACCTTTGGGATCGCGAGGGTGGAGGATTCCCCCACATCAAGCCTCCATGCTTTTCTCGAGCAATTATGCCTAGTCAATCGCTGGCCTTAGAGAACTCACGACGTGCCTTTGTAAGTGCGCTGTCTAATTCTTTTTTTCGATCCTTCCATTTCTTCCTTCCCTCAAAAATTATCCCATTCAACCAAGTGACCTCGATCTCGAGAGAAGACTTGGCGACACTAAGCGCCAGCTTCTCCAATCCCCCAAGTTTAATTCCACGGTTCAGAATAATTATTGACGTAGTGACCCATCTACAAAAGAGGAAAGTATTAATAAAACAATGTAAAAAGACAAGATAATCATCCAAAGCAAACGGCGCTTACCTGGAGGAAGATCTAAATTGTCTTGCGAACGACAAGTGCCCTAAGCCCCGACAAATCTTTCAACATCAGTAGGAAGGAGGATGCTCCTGAAAGCTCTTAGCACAGTGGCCCGGTCGCTGATGCTAGCAAGCAAGGCAACAGAAGTCCCCTGTTCCACAGAGCCCGCGATCTGAGCCATGAACTGAGCAGACCCAGGGACACCCGCTACTGAAGACAAGGCCCTGATGTTTCTTGCAATAGCCAGAACCTCTAAAGGTACCAAGGGAACACTACCCTCAATTTGCAAGGCCCCAACCTCGGAAGTAGCACCACCCGCCGAACCCTTGCAGGAGGTGAAGCGAATCGTTTTGGGCTTCACAAAGAGAAAAGCCCTGGGCTTAGACGTAGCCTTCCGCTTCCACCTTCGAGGAATCCATTCCTGTAAGAGAGAAAAATTAATTATTATAAATGCAAAAATATATGAATTAGCATTGGAAGAATGGACAAAGTAACGAGGCTCTTCCTGCACCTCTCGACTGCATCTAGCCTAGACCCAGCCAGGCAAGTCTTGTCAGGTAATAAAATGTCCATGTTGGAGACTTCGTAGCGGAGAAGAGCCTCGTACTGTCTTCTCCTCCTCTTTTAGTACCAGGGGCAAAGTTGCTGGGCGCTAAGGGGTTCCCCCACAATTCTAAACCCCAGTCACTCATAGGGTATTTGACAAAAAAGAAGAATTCCTTTCAGTGATGAACCGCAGAAGGATGCCCCAAAGGGTTATTCCCTTACTTCTTCCGAGGAAATACATAATACCACCCTCAGAATCAGGAATGTTTGGCAAAATTAAGAATAGACCTAAAAAGATTAAAAGGTGGCTTAATGCCTGCTGAAAGGCACTTTGCCGTAAATCTGCAAATATAATGCTAGCAATTCATGACTACCGTGCAAGGGAAAATCCCAAAAAACTTCAAAAGTCCCATGTAAAAATAAAACAAAGGGAGTCGAACCCCAGCTTTCAGACACTCTTCATGGAGTACGATCCAACCCTGTGGGGGGCTACAAACCAGGTCCGTGCAATGGAACCTCCATTGCGAACTCTGAGAAAACATGATACTTATACCGAAGGTCATCCAAGACTTCTCGGAAACCTCAGACTGAACCTCCCATGGAGGGAAATCCCCCAGTTTCGGGTCCTCGGACTCTGAAGGGACAATTGGAGTCCCAGTCGGAGGCACTGCCTCGATCGAAACACAAACCTCAACCAAGGCAGAAGGTTTGACCTGACCTTCATCTGAAGGCCATGAACCAGTAGAATTAAGAGATTCTTCCATCTCCAGGATCTAAACTAAAGTAAAAAAATCAAAGAAAAATCGATGGAAAGGAGCTTTTATGACCAAGCTCTCTACAAAACCAAACATGAACAAAATGAAAAATGAAGAAACTAAAGGAAACTAGCCAGTAAAGAAGAAAAAGGAAAGAGGGAAAACTTTCGAGCACCCAGCTAAGGAAGAAAAGGGTTGTCGGAGAAGGTTGCCGATGGGAGAACAAGCTCCTACAAGACTCTTGGCAGAAAACGGGAAAACGAAAGGAAGAAAGCCCAAAACAAAATCTCTGAGAGATTGGAGAGAACCCGCTATTTATAAAATTGCTTGATGACTTAGATCTTCTAAGAGAGAGATCACCTCTGTCCGATACTTGATGCGTGGCCAAGATTGGGCGAGACTAAAGTCCCACGGATTGGAACAACCAAAGTCCAAGCATATAATCATTTCTCTTCGATTTTCGCTAAGGATGGATGCCCGATTCGGCTTCGAGTTATGCCCCCTTGAAATGATGCAAAACATTTAAGGTTCCCTGATCTTCGCGAAACCCATCACGAGGCACATCTTTAGGCATCACGTCTCATTAATGAGGCAACCTCCGTACCGCCCCATTTTGGACAAAGCAACCCTCAGCATCTAAAGAAAAACCGAAGGATCTTTATGAGCCAAGGCAGGAAGAAAAGAACAAAATCTGAGGCATGCATCCATTTAAAGGAAAAACGATAATGCAATTTCATTGATTTGTAAACATACATTTATCATTCTCGCCCTCGACCCTGACCTGATAAATCAGCCACTAAAGGTTGTGCCTCGATCGGGACCTAAAGTAGGTGCGCCTTATCTACTGGGAGAACCTGGATCGCCAATGTCCTACACTCTTCAAACCTGGCTTCTTATGCCCCCTCCTTTCAATGTGGCCGAGTTGAGTGTCGGCAACCCTTATATGGATCTTGGCCAAGGACAATTCGCTCTCTAGCTTAGCGATCTCTTTGCCGAGGGCTTGGTTATCTTTCCTCAATCCCTCAATGGTAGACTCAGCAATTACTAGATGGTTCTTCACGACCCAAGTCTCTACCATCTTTGTAGCATGACCTTGGATCCATGGGAACATTGCAGCGTTCCTCCTCTCCAATGCATCTTGGAAAAATCAAGCCTCAAACAAAGCCTCATCCCGAGCCTGCTTAGCTTGCCGAATCATTTCTAAGGCCTAGCCAGAAGGTCCCTCACCTTGAAATGGCTGCGAACCTATAACCATTCGTTTTGATCTCTGGCCAATTTGAGCTCCCTCCAAAACCAATTTATTTGAGTGTCAGCCTGCTCCCTCAATTCCTTCATCTCAGCCTTGAGATCCCTCTTAACATTCTCTACTCTGACCTTAGTATTTGCGATGGCTTAAGCCTCGCCATTATGAGCCTCAGTTATTCTCAGGCGCATTTCTCCAAGATTTACGGCTGAATGGTAGAACTACATGACAGAGCATTCGCTCGTTCCTTTTGATCCTAAAATTCTTGCTTTGCTTTAGATGTACAAGCCAGGGCCTCGCACAACTCCTCAACCTCTGTGGCCTTCTCTTTCGATGCTACAGCCCTCTTCTCTGCAGCCTCAGTAGACTCCAAAGCAAAATACAAATGTCACCCCAACTGCAACGAAACATTGTCAACATTGATACAAAATACTTAAAAATAAAGTACATTCATCATACCTAAATTATTAATTCAAAGATCCCATGTCCATATGACTCAGGGTCCATAGCTCGCTTTGCCTGATATCGACAAGTGGCAAGGATCGCACCAGATTTGCAACCTCCTCGAAACCCTCAGTCGGACATGCAAAAGATGTGCCCGAAGCAGACACCCTCGGCTTTTTCGCTCTCGAAGGCGGTCCAGCATGCTTGTCGAGCAATACCTTAGGCGGAATGCCCAATTCTCGAAGCTTCAAAGCAATCCTCCAAATCTCCCTAAATTCTGCCAAATTCATCTATGCAAAAATCACACTACCAATAGCTTGCCAGAAATCGCCTTCACACAATGCAAAATCTCCCCTGGTGCAATAGCAAAGTATCAAAGGAACACCTGGGATTCCCTGTTCATAAAGAGAGATGGTCATTAATGGGCCACATTTTTCGAAAAGCACCATAAATATGTGCCAAATATCTCACTAGTATTCCGTTCATTCCTAACACAACATGCAACTTCCACTCCGACTCGAGATTCCTTGGATTGAAGTCATGTATACTCTTCAACCTAGGATGCTACGCACCCGGCCTAAAGAGTAAGGGCAATTGATGTGGGGTAGAACCCCCATCCTCGACATCCCGAGAGCCCTTATGTTGAATATTGAGGTGAGCGATGATGAGTGACAAGGAACATGGTAATCCATCTCTGAGACGAGGCGGAGATTGATCCGACCCCCTTTCTTTTCAACTCCTATAATCCATAGAACCACATCACTCGCTCTCAGATTGCTATGTAAAAGGCACCGTCTCAAGTGGAACATCAACCAAACAACTACAAAAGGAAAAGGGGTCAACCAATCCTCAGCCCTTGGCCTGTCAAAGAGAGAGAGGGGTCAGCCAAGGCATCCCTCGGATGATCGACAAAACAACACCAGTTACAGGCTATCTTAACAATACCAGTTACAGGCTATCTGCATGAAGCTCTTTAAACAACGGTACCCAAGGCCAGCCCTTAAGCCTTCGAGGGTGGAATCGTGCCATCGAACCCCTCTCAGTCCTGATAAGTGACCTTCACCTCTTCAATATCTAAGGCAACCCACTCTAAACAAATTAAGGCAGGAGCCTCGACCCTCAACCTGGCAAACCCTTATACTAGATCAACGGCATAGCAAATCTTCGACCAATTGATCCACATCACTGCTTAAGCCTCGGCTTAAAAGACCCTTAGCCTGATTCATACTTAACCTGGTTTACCTTCGAGAAGAGGGAAATCCCCTAGAAAAGCATTATAAGACAACACAAAGGGTCATCCGATGCTTATCCCCATGAGTAGAGGCATGATCAGATCATGTCCTGTAATCTTCGACAAATCTCCCTAATTAAAAGGGACATAACCTGTTTCAGGCTATAGTCTAAGTCGCCATTAAAGAAAGTGGCTGGCGATGCAAATACGACAAAGGCCTCATTAATAGGGGACAAACCGGTGGTATGACTTTCTGCCCGATCCCCTGACATGATTTGACACCTAGTTAGATCCCACTAGCCCGCTAGGGGTTCTAATATTTCCAAAGTACCCCTGCCACCTTGTCTATAAAAGGGAGCTCCTTGAGAGCTCCCAAGGTACGTTCCCATGAACTACTACTCTCTCACACTCTATTTCTCTTCCATTGTTGTCTGATACTAACAACATTGAAGTACCTTCACCGGAGCCATCTCTAGTAAGTTTTTTGCAGGTACAGCCTGTAAGCTCTTCTCCAGCATACTCCGGTGGCGAGCCAGATTTCAACCACAATGCTATATATGAGAGATTAAGATCTAATGTAAATTAGCAAGATATGAATAACATTCTAGGACAACCATTCAGCATAACGAATCCATCATTATCCCAAGGCAACCTTATTTCATAATGTTGTTCCTAAACTACTTTAGATAAAACCAGAAAAATTCAGATCTACATTAAAAATGAAAAATCTCAACCTTCACCTTTGCATGGATAGATCTTCATCATGATCTAACAATCTATGGTCTGTTGAGGTCACTCTTGAAGTAGCACACATGTCCAGCCTCTACAGGTATCCACATAAGGAGATTCGATCAGGAGACTCGAATCCACTAGGGTGCTAGCTCCCTTCACAAGATTCTACGCTTTAGATCTTCTCCTTCTCTTTAAAAGAGTTTGATAAAAATCCACCAGCAAGAAAATTGCGTGAACTTCACGCAAGAGGAACGAGGAAGAGGAGAAATTCCCTTCCTATTGGAGTCAAGTTGGGAACAAGAGAGCACCAAGTCCTTTTCTATTTAGCATGGAGGTGTGGTGCAGAAGAATTATGAGGCACTAATCTGATTTCTCTCATGAAAAATATTTAAAAAAATTCAAATGGGGCGCCTCCCTTTAATTTGAATGCCAACTCTCCTTAACTACCCAATCTCCATTCAAAATTCTAATTTAAAATTCAGACTTAAACTTTGAATTTGAATCTCAAATTTCAAATTCAAATGGAGATAAAAACAAGAAGCAGGACTCTTCATGGGGTGCTAACCCCTTGGGAGCCCATTCATTCATGCAAAACCCATTCTTGCACCACCTTATCTCATCCAACCAATCCTTATCCAAATTTGAGTTAAACTCAAAATTAAAATTCAAGTTTGAATCAAACTCAAACATGGATGGGATAAGATAAGAACTTGGAAGACAAGACCCCCAAAGGGGTGCCAACACTTGGGCACCCCTTATTTGCATTGAAGTGTTGAGCGCCCCTCCTCATTTGCGTGAAATCTTCCACACAAAAACAAGAATGTCGCCCCTTCCACGTGCACCAACACTTGGCATTAGTCAAAGAGAGTCTCAATTGTGGGTGCCCCTTATTTGCATTGAAGTGTTGGGCACCCCTCCTTATTTGCGTGAAATCTTCCACGCAAAAACAAGAATGTCGCCCCTTCCACATGTGCACCAACACTTGGCATTAGTCAAAGAGAGTCCCAATCAATTGGGACTCTATAATTTTTAACCCGTTTCAAATTGGATTTGATCCAAATCAGTTTTGAATTAATTCCTAATCAAATTAGGAATAGCAAACCCAATTAGATTTGAACTAACCCAAGATGTAATTGAATTAAATCCAATTTAACTCAATTAGGATAAGAAATCAAATTTGACCAAATCAAATTAACTTGCAACACTTACAATCAAGTCCTCTTGCTGACTCCTTAGCAAGACCTCTCTCATAATTTTACAAATTATTCCAATCATCAATCTCATTGATAATTAGATCCTGTTGTGATTTGAAAATGAATTTATTTGAGTCAAATGCCTATTGTGTGACCTCATTGGTTCTATCCTGTCTAGTAGTAAGATATGCTACGATCTCTATCAAAAGCATCATTGAAACTTCTTTCAATGGGTTGAAACCAGGATTCTCCGAACCATACCGAATCGGCCCGTTCAGGGCATACCGGACCGGTGACCGGCCGGCATGGTTCGGCCACATAAAACGATACGGCCCCCCAAAAAATTAAAAAAAAAACTCTTATACCGGATCGAACCGGAACGAACCGGTGCTGACCCGGTCGGTTCGGTCAGTTCGAGCCCGATTCAGCCCGGTTCGAGTCGGTTCGATGGGTGGAGCTTTTTTTTTGTTTTTGTCACATGGCTCTGTAGCCATGTGACATGTTGCTTGGGGGGGCTGCTTTGATCTTTTAAGCAATAATAGCAGAGAGCTCGTAAGAGCTCTCTGCTGCGGTTATTGTTTTAACGATAATTGCTTATAAAAAAAAAACTTAATCCATTTCAACCTAATAAAACTTACAGAAGTCGAAGAGGAAGGTAGAATCAAGGTACGTATACCTTTCTTTTTCCGTATTTCCCTCTTTCATCTCTTTTTTTTATTAAAATCTATGTAGAATAAAAAATTAAGAAAAAATGCTGTCAAAATTTATTTGTTGGCTATGATTTTAGAGTATGTGGTAGATGTAAGATAGATCTACACAATGATACTAAAATCTTGATTTTTTGTTAAGTATATAATTTTTTAAATTAAAAATTAATTTTGAATTAATAAATTAATTTAAAAAATAATAATTAGAAAAAAAAACTGTAATTATAAATTATTAATGTAGGGCTCGTAAGCTACTCTCACTATAAATTTCATGTCGATTTATTCAAGTTTTGACGCATCTCATGAATAGTGCCGTAGATCTTAAATTGAAAAAAAATTTACTTTTAATGCATTTCTAGGATCTAAAAAAATATATGTAGCATGTATGATAAAATCCTACATGAATCTAAAAATTAAAATTTTTTATTTTTTTATTTTTTGAATTTTTTAAATAAAAAAATAAAAAAAATTAATTAATTTTTAAAAATTAGGTTAATAAAGTGTTAATTAATAAACATTATTATTGATCTTATATGTAATTTAAATATTCAGGTATGGATCCATCAAGAAGGAATAAGGATCCGGAGTGGGACATTGGCTAGTTACATGAAGAGATGCTCTCGGGTCGGCATCACTGGAGGTGTAAATGATGCAATACTAAATTCAAAGATGGAGGTAACAAGGTTAAAGCAGCACTTGGCTGGCGGCTATCCTGATGTATCTACATGCCGACAGTGTCCACAGAAGGTCCATCAGTTAATGAAGAAATACTTTGTTAATTTTAAAACTGGGAAGGAAAGAGCAGCAAAGAAGAAGGCAGAGGTGAACCGCAGAGCCGCAGAGCCTTCTTATTACTCCAGGGAGTCAGAAGGGGTATATATTCCTTCTGATGAGGAGGCACAGATGGAGGCTGCTATTCAGACGAGCTTGTATGAACAGAGGCAGCAGGAGGCAGCAAGGCATAGACAGCGATTTGGGCCATCAGCTTTTGAGTCAGGATCGGGATCCCATTCTGTTAGTGCTGCAGGAGAGTCTGAGACAGTTTAAGAGGACCTCCTCAGTCAGAAAGCCCATCAGAAGAGGCACCAGCTGTATTGCATCCATGTTGGAAGCATTTGGTAGTAGAAAGAAGTCTTCCAGGAACATTCCAAAAGGAGCCACTATCCATGATGTCGATCCACATGCCTTTTTCAGTAGAGATTCCAAATAGAGGATTGACACAATGCTGAAAAAGGATAAGAAGGATATCTGGCGGGCCATCTCCTCCTAGTTTCATTTCAATCATATCCCAGCCCATGCAGCAGACAATCCATATTATCGCTCTGCTATTTCATCTATACAGGCTATTGGTACAGGTATAGATCCTCCAGCATCGAGAGATTCTATGGACAGCTTCTGAACAGCAATAAGGAGCTAGAAGGATGGATTCCTCATATCAGAGCAAGTGGCCCGTGTATAGATTGACGGTGATGTGTGATGGTTAGACTGGTCCTACTAGACGGAGCATCATCAATTTCTTGACTTATTATGATGGAAAGACTTTTTTCATAAGTCTATTGATGCTTCAGATCAGGTACACGATGCCAGTTATATCCTCAGATTGATGGAGATGATTGATCAGGTAGGAGAGCATAATATCGTGCAGGTCATCACTGATAATGGATCACGGTACAGGACCGCAGGGCAGATCTTGATGAAGCGGCGGCCGCATATTTTCTGGATCCCTTGTGCTGCACATTGTATAGACTTCATGTTGATGGATATTGAAAAAATCCGCAGAGTGCAGAAGATTGTTGAGCTAGCACAGTCTATCACCAGATTTATATATAGCCATACATGGGTCTTATCATTGATGAGGAACTTTACAGGGAGAAAATATTGAGACCGGGGATCACACGGTTTGCTACTAATTACATTGCACTTGATAGTCTTCTTGGCAAGAAAGCAAAGCTGCGTCAGATGTTTGTCAGTCAGGAGTGGCAACAGAGCAGATATGCCAAGGCAAATATTGAGGGACGCAATATGAAAAATTTAGTGACGAGACAGACATTCTGGCAGCAGGCTGAGAGGATAGTGGAGGCTATCAAGCCTCTATATGAGGTACTTCGTGCTGTGGACTCAGAGTGGTATGCTCAGATGGGCTTCTTATATTTTATGATGCAAAGGGCAAAGGAAAAGATCCAGGAGGCAGATCCATCACATGCATCTGAGTATATCCGGATCATTAATGGACGGTGAAATTATCAAATGAGTTCGGATTTGCATCTAGCATGTACGTAGTAATTTATGAAATCCCTAAAAATTAAAATTCAATTAGATTTGTACAAGTACGCTTAATTAATTCTTAAAATATATGTGCAGCTTACTATATAAATCCAAGATTTCAGTACTCCGTACCGGACAATGCCATGGTGATCTTATGTCTGCCCTACGCAATATTATATAAAGATGGAGCCCGATCCAGATATCACTGCTATGTACTTTGAAGAAGTTAGGTTAAAATTATTGAGTGATTTTTAAGAGCATTAATTTCAACAAGTAGCACATGCTAACAAAACTTTTTTCTGACAAACGAGATTTTTTAAAGAGGGCACAGATTCATTTGGATCCACTGTAGCAATCAGAAGTAAAGCAAAGATGAATCCTGGTAGATACTACTAAGGAGTAAGTGTAATATTATATCATGATTAAATTTTTTATTTTGTCAAACCTAAAATTCTAAATGATGTAATATCTTTTGCAGCTGAATAGTGGGTGCATTTTGGTGGATCTGCTAAAAATCTGAAGATTCTTACAATTAAGATTCTCTCCCAGACGGTGTCATCCAGTGGATGTGAGCGCAACTGATCTACATTTAGCCTTATCCACTCCAAGCAGAGGAACCGTCTAAAACAGAAACACCTCAACGATTTTGTGTATGTACACTATAATTTAAGGTTGAGGCTAAAGTGTATTCAGGAAAAAGTAGAATTGAAATATCCCGATCCCACTACAAGTTCATATGTTGATGAGGATAAAGATCCAATGATTGGGTGGGTCATGAGTCAGCAGCAGCCAGAGCTTGACGAGCCAGGATCGCCTCCTCAACCAGCCAGTTTTGTAGCTAGTGAGGCTGGGGTGGATACTAGACAATGAGCAATGATAATTATATTTATATATATATAAGAGTATTAAATTAATAATTAATTATCTTTAGAATTGATATTTTTGTATATCTTTTGTAGAAAAAAAGGTCATCATTGTGTAGAACTCGATTTTAGGAGTCCAACGGTACAAACGGCACGCAATTCGGACTTCGAACGGGCCTGAAATCAATTTTAGAAGAATATAGCATGGTTTTTAAAGTGGCACGATTTTTGGAGCGACACTTAAAAGTTTATAACCGGTTCACTGTGGACCGATTGATTGGTCCACAAATTTTCCACCGGTCCATGGATGCCATTACCGCCAGTCCACGGGCAGAACCATCGACCACTGTCCACCGAATGCGCCCGAACTCATCGGCGAGATGCCCTCGACGCCACCTAAGCCGTTGCCGCCATCATCGCCGGCCGGAGAGAGCCTTTTTGGCCGGAAAATGGTCGGAAATCCATGCTGCTTGTCGTCATCTTCACCACCGTGCGAAGCCACCCAGCGCCGCCGCTGCCGCCAATCGCCGTTGCTGCGAAGCCGCCCGCTGCTCTCGTGTCACCGCCCATTGCTGGGAGAAGCCGCTGCCACTGCCCACGGCTTGAGACCACCGCCCGCTCCAATGTCGCCGGCCTCTTCTCCTCATCTCCATCATCCGCTAGCAGCCGCCAGAGACCTCACCGCCGGCCGGAGTCTTCTTCACCGCTGTCTTTGCTGTCGGTCTTCTTCCTTTTCATGGTTCCAAGATCCAACTTCCCAAGCCACAGGACTCCATGTTTTCTTTCTCACTGGCCATCTCTTTTTACCGTAAAAATATTGTCGAGATGTCCAAATGGGAAAGGGAGATCGGAAGTGTGTGATTTTGAGTTTGAGTTTTGAAATGGAGATGCGATAGCGGAGAAGTTCGGATGACGCTGGAAAGATGCGGAAAAGGATACGAGGATAAACATCGAAAGTATTGAGTTGATCCAGTGGATAACACCAAGGAGTAGATTGGGATGAGGAAATCATCACGGTTCCCACACAGGCCTGACATGGTGTTTCCCATCTATAAATCCCTCGGGTCATTCTGCACTTCAGGAAGAAGAATACTGGAGACTCATCGCTCGTAGCTCTACTTACCTAGTCCCTGCTGTTGGTTCCCATTGCACAGAGAGTCAGAAATCATAAAAAGAGAGAAAGGGACCCTTGTTCCCGCAGTTCTTTTATTTTTTTATGTACTCCATTTTCATGAAATAAATGTCTCTTTTACTTTATATTAATCCATGTTTCTTTATCTTGTTTGAAGTAATGCTGGAACAAGTCATTGTCATGTTGGTTTAGCATTTGAGGTAAGTCCCAATGAGTCAACTTTTGACTGATCTATACCTAAGGGACAGGCCGTGATCCACGGGTACGGGCCGTATTCTTAAGATAGATCATATCTTGGTTGTCTTCACGGGTAATCATTTATATCTCTTGTTATTTGCATATGTTACTTACATTAGTTTATTTTAGTTTATTTAGAAAAAAGAAAATTCTTTTTCGAAATAACCCGGAAGTCTCTATGGGTTCGATCATTGCTCTCGCTATTCTACCTTTAAGAGTAGTGGAATTAAGATTTCAAATCGGTGCGTTGCGACGCATATCAGATTTTAATTTAATTTAATTAATCTAATCCTTGAGTAAAATTTTAATCGATTTTTGTGTACAAGCTTTGTCTTGAATTGAAAATAATCAAGCTCGCTAAATGAGTAGTGATTAACGGTTTAAACAATTTTAGAGGTACTGAGGGATGAATTATCAAAGAAACCCAATAAATGGTAGAGTGTAAACCAGAAAATTTTAGAAGAGTAATTCCAAACCCTTCGGCCTATCGATCTTGATAATGAATCTTAGTTATAATGGTATAGGCATCATAAAAGTCCCCGAGTTTAATAATAAAGGTTTTTAGCATCTCTCACTGAGTAACCGGGCCCCTTCACATAAGTAAACGTTGTTCACGTCAAAAGGTGGGGATATAAAGAAACCTTTTATAGAGTCAGTCTTGACACGAAGCCTTTTTAACTCGAGTCAGTAAGCCCGAGGGGTGTTTTACACCTAATGCCCTAAATCCAACTGGTTTGGAAGTCATTGGCTTAAAGCTCGCCACAAGGATTAACTAGAAAGCAAGATGTCAGGACATTGCACTGACTTTACGATTCATTTAAAAATAAAAATAAAAAAAAAGGGACTAAATAAATATTACACCAAAACCAAAGTGGAAGATTTAGAGGGTGAGATAGAAAGTTGGGAAAAGAAAAACTCTTAAAAACTTCTATGGACTTCACTCTACCACTAAATGGATGGAATTGGTAATCCAATGAAGTACGTTTTTAATGGTCTAACAGGATATCCTCCGATTTTAGTATTAATAAGATAATTTTCATTTCATGGACCAAGTTAGTACACAAGACTAATTCATTTTCTTTACTCGAGGACGAGCAAAGTTCAAGTTGGGAGATGTGATAATTATATTTTATATATATAAGAGTATTAAATTAATAATTTATTATCTTTAGAATTGATACTTTTGTATATCTTTCGTAGGAAAAAAGGTCATTGTGTAGAGCTCGATTTTAGGAGTCCAACGGTGCAAACGGCATGCAATTCGGACTTCGAACGGGCCTGAAATCAATTTTAAAAGAATATAGCATGGTTTTTAAAGCAGCATGATTTTTGGAGCGACACTTAAAAGTTTATAATCGATTCACTATGGACCGATTGATTGGTCCACAAATTTTCCACCGGTCCATGGATGCCATTACCGCCGGTCCACGGGCAGAACCATGGACCACCGTCCACCGAATGTGCCCGAACTCGCCGGAGAGGCGCCCTCAGCGCCGCCCAAGCCGCTGCCGCCCTCATCGCCAGCCGAAGAGGCCCTTTTTGGCCGGAAAATGACCGGAAATCCATGCTGCTCGCCGTCATCTTCACCACCATGTGAAGCCGCCCAGCACCGCCGCAAACCACCCAACGTTGCCGCTGCCGCCAGTCGCCATCGCTGCGAAGCCGCCCGCTGCCCTCGTGTCATCGCCCATTGCCGGGAGAAGCCGCTGCCACTGCCCACGACCTGAGACCACCACCCGCTCCAATGCCGCCGGCCTCTTCTCCTCATCTCCACCGTCCACTAGCAGTCGCCGGAGACCTCACCGCCGACCAGAGTCTTCTTCACCGTCTTTGTTGCCGGTTTTCTTCCTTTTCACGGTTCCAAGATCCAACTTCCCAAGCCACGGGACTTCCTATTTTCTTTCTCACTGGCCATCTCCTTTTATCATGAAAATATTGTCGGGATGTCCAAATGGGAAAGGGAGATCGGAAGTGCATGATTTTGAGTTTGAGTTTTGAAATGGAGATGCAATAGCGGAGAAGTTCGAATGACGCTGGAAAGACGCGGAGGAGGATATGAGGATAAGCATCGGAAGTATTGAGTTGATCCAGTGGATAACACCGAGGAGCAGATTGGGATGAGGAAATCATCACGGTTCCCACACAAACCCGACACGGTATTTCCCATCTATAAATCCCTCGAGTCATTCTACGCTTCGGGAAGAAGAATTCTGGAGACTCATCGCTCGTAGCTCTACTTCCCTGGTCCCTGCTGTCGGTTCCCATTGCACAGAGAGTCAGAAATCATAAAAAGGGAGAAAGGGACCCTTGCTCCCGCAATTCTTTTATTTTTTTATGTACTCCATTTTCATGAAATAAATGTCTCTTTTACTTTATATTAATCCATGTTTCTTTATCTTGTTTGAAGTAATGCTGGAACAAGTCATTGTCATGTTGGTTTAGCGTTTGAGGTAAGTCCCAGTGAGTCAACTTTTGACTGATCTATACTTAAAGGACGGGCCGTGATCCACGGGTACGGGCCATACTCTTAAGATAGATCATATCTTGGTTGTCTTTACGGGTAATCATTTCTATCTCTTATTATTTGCATATGTTACTTGCATTAGTTTATTTTAGTTTATTTTAGAAAAAAAAAATTCTTTTTCGAAATAACCCGGAAGTCTCTGTGGGTTCGACCTTTACTCCTGCTATTCTACCTTTTAGATTAGTGGAATTAAGATTTCAAATCGGTGCGTTGCGACGCGCATCAGGCAACAAGTCATATTCCTCACAGGGCTCCAGCAGATACAGCACATCGTCCCTCCCCACCATCTAGTAGACCCGGAGACCGAGGAAAAGGAAAGGCAGTTGTACCTCCATCGGAGCACTCAGTCCACTCAGATTCAGATACCAGAGAGAGTGATGATAGTGCTTCAGATAGTGGAGGATCTAGTGATCAGGGAGGGACGGAGGACAGGAATCGCGCCACCAATTCATATTCGATTCACTGGGAGTCACAGTTTAGCCATGCCACGCAGGATATAGATCATGGATTACCATCTGATAGACCCTATGGTGATACGATTCCATATAGACAACGGGCTCCGCGTGATCGTTCAGGACACGATACAGCTGCAGCTCTTACATGTATAGAATCTATGGATGTATCTGGGTCATCCACATATTCAGGATCTTCTTATCCGCAGCTACCGGCAGCTTCTGGCAGCTTCTGGTCCATATGATCCATATGGTGCATCTGAGACGTCATCATCCAGTGGTTATTATCCCATGCAGCCCGGACCATCTTATGGATCTGATTTTGCTGCTGATATATTTGGATGGGCCCCTGCACTGCCATATCATCAGTCTCTGGATAGCTCTCAGAGTCGGGACATCAGAGAAGGATCTGTGATGAGTTATGATCCATCACGCATACCTCCTGGGATGAGCTTAGAAAAGTATCATGCTGCCTGGCAGGAGGGATATACCGATTTTCCTACAAAGTACATAAATGATCCCTATATTTATGGACATCGTCGCTCTATCCAATTCTAGGCATTGGTATGTAATTATATGTTTATGCTACATTTCACTTTCATTAATTGTTGATAATCTTAGTTTAATTATCATTTTTTATATTATTTCAATTGAAAAGTCCTAAATCTTGAAATCGGACATATCTTAAATTCTAAATTTCAAGTGTTTAGAACTCTTAAACACTAAATTATAAACCCTAAACCCTAAACCATAAACCCTAAACCCTTAAAAAATAAAATAAAAACCTTAAAATCACAAAATTCATCAAAAAAATCAAAAAAAAAATTGGGTGTACCGGTTCCCACGTCGTACCGTGTGTTGGCACGATACGGTACCGTACAATACCAGTACCGACCAGCCACCAGTACGGCTTCCGGTACCGGTACCGGGAACCTTGGTTGAAACAATACCAACTCTACTCAACTAGGATCACCAATTATCAAAATGATAGTCTTACAATCACTAGTAACACCTAGTAGTATATAGTGGCAACCCAACAGAACAGAAAAATAAACCTTTAGGTATAGTTATCATGTGATTCGGTTCTTCATCATGAGTCTCAACAAAATGAAGGTTATGGAAGACTCATCAAACCCCTTTGTCTGTCTTATGCTTGATTCAATCAGCTTAAGTCCAAATTGTGAAACCTTATAGAAATTCTTTTCCATCCTTTACATTACCATGGCCACTATCTTAAGGACTTAACTTCTTAAATCGCATAGGACTACTCTTCTATTGAGGTCAATAAATTTTATCTAGACACACCCTCCTCCTACAACTAATCCAATGTAGCTAATATATACCGCAAGAACCCAAATGGCTAGAAGATCAAATGATTGTGGCATTGTGCAATCAAACATCAACCTCACTGTGAATAGCTGAGGCATCACAAGTCAAAAGACCATTCACACTAGCACAGCATCGAGAAAGTCACTAACGAGTAGACATCCAAGTAACTTATTGTATAGTCACATTCGATACAATTATTCTCTAACAACCACTTGCACTCTCGCTCTAGTATCCCTACACAGTAGATTCGAGACTCATCTATCCAAAGAAAAGCGATTCATGCACCGATCTTGATTAATCAATCACCATTCCCGTGATGATCCAATGATCGAGAGCAATCTAGGAATTAATCTATAATAACACGTCTCAAATTCTTAACTCCTAAAAATATATGACATTGTCCATTAATTCTTTAGATGATTCAAGAACACATTACACAAGAATGGAAAATAATTCCTATTTTATTGATAAAAATTGATTTAGTATAAAGAATGTCCTAAAAAAGTATATTATGTTAGCTAAATTGGCTTCTAGGGTATACACATTTAATAGGCCAATCCTTGCCTTGTATGTGCAGGCTTTCATTTGTAAAAATTACGGTTGCCTATGACATATCCATTTACTTTGGTACTTACAAACTAATCTCAATCCCCAAAATCAATAGGCATATAAATAGTATGGTAGAAGACTAGAATTGTACACATTACTTTAGGCCAAACTCAAAACAATCTTTATAATTATCGAATCATACAAGAATAGTTACAACACTATAATCCCTACTTCTTACCCTTATCCAACCTACACATTTAGCACATACAGCCACATAAAGCTTTCCTAAGAAAAGAGGGTTACCTTGCATTAAACTACTAACATGCTCAAGGAAAGTTTTAGTGTCAATAAATTAAAAGAAACAACATTGATTCAGGCATGAAATCTCTGAAAACACCATGTGCTCCTAATGCTGACTCACAACAATATGCAGAAAAATTCCATCGCTGCCTCATACTACGTTGCATACAATGATTTTTTTTTTGAGATCATCGGCCTACTTTGCATTGCAAACTCAGTGGAAAGATTGAGGACAGTCTGTTTCCACTATTGTTGAGGGGTGCACAAGGCATATTGGATCGTACCAAATAAACAAGCTGCACACTAGTGTAATAACATACAAGACATTTTCGAAGAGATAGCAAACTAGTAAAGTACAGCTGCATTCAGTGAGCGGTAGACATGTGCTCAATACTCAAAAAGTGAATTTTAACACCATTAAAACAAATCTAGAATCCTCAGCCAAACTATGGATTTAAATAACAATCATGATTAATGGAACAGTTCCTCTAATTAAAAAAGGCAATAATTTATTTTGCATCAATAGAATTGAGCCTTCAAAAGAACCATGCAGACACTAACACTTACAATAAAACCAAGACACATATCCTATGCAATAAATGATATATCTGTACAGTCTAAAGAAAAGTTTTTTAGGTTGTCGAAATATTTTCCTTCACAAACTAATTTAGCAATTAGAAACTAAAATTACTTATTTTAGAAATGGAAGAATATTTTAAAAATTAGCTTAAATGGACAGCCAATTAAAAGTTATGCTATACTGGGCCTTTAACAGAATTAAAGTTTATCAAATGAGAATTTAATATTTTGTAAGTTAATTTTGTAAGTTATACTTGGTAGAAAGAGGCGAAAAGAAACCAGGTAATCTCTCATTTGAAGCAATGAAGATGGTGCATCCTGGTGGAATCCATTTTGCAATTCTCTGCTGAATAAATTCAGGGCGAGTATCTCTGTCAAGATGTGGATGAAGGCTTCGCTCCACTCCATGTCTATCTTTTCTGGTCTTTATCTTATCCCCTCGGCGCACGTGAATAGCATCATAGTCACCAAGTAGCCCTTTAATCTGTATATGGAATTTTGCTTACATGATTACAAAACACAATACATAACCAAACTAATCTCACATTTAAAACTTATATACAATATCAACCCTTTTCAGAAATTTTATCATGGCATCAGAAACCGAGACCAATTATAGGAAAACATCTCACTTAAAGAAACGAGAGATAAGAAATCTCACATTTAAAATTTATATACGATATCAAAGATCAACCCTTTTCAGAAATTTTATCATTCCATCGGAAACCGAGACCAATTATAGGAAACCATCTCACTTAAAGAAACGAGAGATAAGAAATAACACAGTCATAATTTGTCTTATACTGATGCATACCCTCAAAAAGCCTTCTACAGTGACAGTTTTGTGCTTCGGTTCCCTTTTATTAAAGATGCGTTATTCTAATCAGTCAGAAATTGAACCTCGATAAAGTCAGTACCTAAACATAAATCCACATTTCATAAGACAGCTCCTTCTGTATATGACATGGTTGTCATCAAGCATCTATTCAAGAAATATTTTATCATAACATTCTCTTTAACCATTTCATGACACTGGTAGCAAGAGCCATAATGGTACCATTTGCATCTACAATACTACTTGCTCCTATATATCCTCGAGTCTCAACCATCAGGAAGTTGCCCATCCCTTTATTTGGTAAGTAATGTTAGCTACAATATTGCGACGAATCCTGATATGGGAAAGAAGCTTACTAATTTGTCTTATTTGAACCATAAACAAAGTTAGAATAGCAATAGGTCAGTGTGCATAAAAAAAAGAGGTGATTATCGTTGGCTTTACTAGGCCATTCATCTGGAACAAACCGTAGACAGAATGAAACCATTACTTGTCTCTGATGGAAAGCCCGACAACTTCACAGTCCACAGCATCCTTAGGTCTTCAAAAAAGTGTAATGTGAAAAGAAGTTTTCTAAATAATTGCTATTTTTAAACATGTCAGAAAAAGTTGAGGTATTTCAGATTGTTTAAGACAAAGGGAACCCCTAAACTGAATTCAATTGTGGAGCATGGAGGTACAATATCTCTGAATTGATTCTCTTTAGAAAACAAAAAGAGTTGAAAACACTCCAGGTAATGGGATAGTTGTCAAATCCACCACAATAAATATGCTATCTCATTACTATCAAATGCAAAAGCCTCTATCACAACTGTTTGCAAGCAATTCAAAATAGAACCACAATAGACCCATACTAACATTAGACAACTCCTAATGCAGACATGCATCTACCTGTAGGATTCCTAATATGACAAAAATTCAAATCAGATGAAAATCATCACTAAATTACAGTTGAAGTTTTTGGCCACTTTTTGAACCAGAAAACATTAGAATTTGGCCAAGGGCAGTGAATTATCACCATAGATCTCAAAGAGTCCTTTCTGACAAGTCCAAGATCACTGGAATCCAGTATCAGTGCAAAATGTTATGCCTTCTGAATTCTGAAAGCTTGCTTGTTCAATATAAACTGCAGCAGGCTTTGGATGCCTGATTTGGCAGAACTTCAGATCCATGCTACATTAGACTCTCTTTGTTAAGACCTTGTTGAGTTCACAGATGATTTGTATTGATGCTCTTCATTCAAATCTTCATATGAACCAAGAATTCTTCAAGATGATTCATAAATAGTAGTCTTCTTGTTAAACCTAAAATTCTTTGAGTATCATCTTCATCAAATGTCCCTGGTGCAAGTATAATTTTCTGCCCTTCACATTTAAAAGAATGAATATGAAGTCATCCATTGTAAATTACTTCATGTCCAATAACCCTAGTTGCAAAAAATAAAATGAACAATAGACATTGGAACAAGATTCCACATTATCTAATCATTTGTACTTTCTTGAGCAATGGTAAGGTTGATTCATTGGTTCGAAACACAGAAACAGCTTTCCTACATGCTGGGGTAAGGTTACATACACAAACCCTCCCAGACCTACAATCATGGGAACCTCATGCACTGGGATGCCTTTTATTTCTGATAGAGCAAGAAACAAGAGAGTAATGTTCCATTGTGATCTTTTCATGTTCAAGGGGGAACAAGGGGGAATGTTAGCTGTTATGGAAAAATCAGCTGTCTTCAACATGTGTTTTTTAATCACTTTGGTTAAAACTATATTTGTAGTAATTCCCTTCTCAACAATCATATAATATAACTTCTACCACAGGTTCTAAAGTTTCAAAATTATAATTGCACACTGAATCACCATTAGAGTTTGCACATTTTTCATTTGAAACATGAATACTTTCAAGTACTTTTACAGATGAAAATTTTCCAACTTCATAAATCATGTTTTTATTTGCATCTTCAGAAACAAAATCAACTCTAGTAGTTAAATCAAGAAATTTTGAAAAAGAATGAATCTCTTAATTTAGAAGATCTAGATTTCTTTTCATCTTTAGAAAAACAAGAAAGATAATTGAGTGATCTAAGTGTTATCTCAGCATTAAAAGGAATCCTTGCAGCATGTGGCTCCTCACAATTGAAAGGGGAGAAAGTTCAAAAAAACTGAACCAAATATTTAGACTGAAGCTGACTCCAGAATCCAGATGATACAAATATTGCTGTGAACACTTCCGCTATTGGCTCATCACATTGATGAAAAACTTTCAATACCAAATACATTTCAGTTCAAGTCTACAATAAACACTACTCGCAGCAAACTACCAGTAGAGGAAGAAGATCCACCCAACTACGTCAGAGTAGCATTATAGGAGGAACAAGGAAGAGATAAATTAACAGCTCACAAAGAGATGGCAAAAAGGACATGGAACTTAATTCAACTCAGAATTGCTTTTACATTTCCCAGGCACCTCTATTTTACGGATGTAGAACCACCATGAACCCACTCTGGAACATACTTATATTCATCCATATCTAAATAGGATGATATCTAACAATCTGAAAAGGGTATTGTGAAAAATTCCTTCATGATTTGAGTCCCATGATCATGGGCCTTTGATGGCATCTTTGACTGATTCTGCTATCAGATTCTCTCCAAATATTCTATTACATGTTTCACTATATCAGGTCATGCAAACTTTATTTCATCAAATTTGCAAGATCAATTACTTCATTTGCATCAGCCATATCAAAACTGACTCTCAAGTCGTAATCAACCATCAAACTCCCTTGCTGTTGTAATCGACCTTTCACATGAAACAGGTCAAGTAATCATTGGCTAAGTTAATGGCAAATGCATCATATACCACCATTTATAATGTGTAATTCCAACCAAGGATTTAGGTCCCGGCGGGATATCCCACGGGACACCGGGACGGGGTACCATCTCATGTGTCGGGACAGGACATCCTGCCAACATCCTAGTGTCCCAATCGGGACACCTTGGGACATCCCTTGTCCTAAGTGTCGGGACGAGGCGGGATGCCGACGCATCCCGTTCCAGGAAAAAACCGGGTCAGCCCTGTCTCACGGGATTTAAAACCTTGATTCCAACTACTCATATTCTAAAAACAAAGCATCCAGTGCTTCTTATGTAATTGCTTTTGTAACTTACAATAACTCACAACTAAACAACTAAGCTCTACTTCTATGGGACATGACATAGAAATCAATAGCATGTAATATCATACTCCACATCAAAGAAATCATCATTTTACCTTTACATAAAAGAAATTATCTTTTAAAAGGATCATCATTTGTCACGAATCTTCATTGCACAAAATATGGAGGAAAAAGCCTTCTTAGCCTCCCAATAGTGTTTGATTTTAGAAGAATCCAATCAGATAATATGCTTAGGGTATTTAAGCCAAAGTTTAACACATTTGGTTTCATCTAGAATCAGCAGCTTCTGAAAGCTTGCAATATGACTTCAGCACATGATTGGAAGTGCTGCTTCCAGGCAAGTTGCCTTTGTCCAATTCACTTACTGGAAAAACAATTCTTCGACTTTGAGTTTGTGACCTGGATGACCTTAAAGCACCAGGCCCATTAAGAAATAAGTTACCAGGTGAGTGTGCATGATTGCAATAATAAAGAACTAGCAACCACCTAATATTTCCCAGTGTTTGTTATTCTTAAAAGCACAATGATATTTTTCCAACTTCTACACATGTATATCATGCAAGGGCCTTAATCACTTAAAGTTGGTACTTGCCAGTTATTTTTCATGTACTACTATACATGGACATCAATTGGCTGTGATGATTTTATAGTGGAAGTCAGGAAAAACCGGGAACAGAGCCATCCCACAATGAGAAAGATTCTGAAGCATGAGAAGTATTAACTGTTGAATGTTATTCTAAATCAAAAGTCACTCGGAATCCAAAATGGCAATGTTGCTGTCATTATAACAATGTCCTAGGCAATGAGAATATTCAGCTTCAGTTCTCTTAATAATCCACAGACATAATCATCAAATTCAGCAATCAATTGTAAAATGACCAATAATCAAGTCCCGCATGCTATATAGGACAGGTAAAACTGAGTTTCTAATTTTGTTTTCCAGTTTGAACTGAGACATAAGTTTAGAGAAACAATACCATATCTGCTGCATCTCTTAATTTTCTGGCTGCCATCATGGGGAGAAATGAATATGGCAGCATAACAGAGCTGTGATTGGTTCGAGCCTTGCACTCCATAAACCTGGATGTTTATCATATCAAGACTAGTGCTTCAATTCAAACAACACCAAGCAAAATTCTACATTTTTATCCATTGCAACATCATGCAACAAAAGTTTCACACAAGCTCAGATAGAACAAAGATATATGGACCCTCAAGGGAAACACAAAAATTTTACCATGAAAGAGGACTAGCAGTGCGGTTTATTAGCAAGGCATTTGAGTAAAGACTATTTTCTTTGAGATCAACCCTGCTTACTCCTTGAACATGGGCCAGCCCCCTCACTCCTAGCTTCATACTTGTTGACAGTATCCTGTGCCACATCTCTGAATTGTCCATAATAACTGGTACAGTGTTTGAAATGAGATCCAGGTCATACAAAGAGTCCATCGCACAAGAATTTGCTGCCCATCTATTGAAGATTTGAAAGAACTTCAGATTACAAATTTTAACAAAAACTGTCTGTTTCATCAGGATGAAACACTATATGAAAATCAGTTAAATATACCAAGATGTTTTATGAGCTCAAGATAATATAATTTGGTTATCATTGAAAAGCAAATAAGAAAAAGAAAATAGCATATAACCTTATAGAACTTTGCCAATATAATTTAGCTCGAATAAATCAAGATTAGATATCTGACAATTGACATATCTACAAATAAATTGATAGTTATAGTAGTTAATATTGGTTTTGTTCAAATTTCAAGATAATGAACAAATCACAATTAATATCATAGTAACTGAATCAAAAAGGCACCTAACAAAGTAAAGCCAAAGAACAAAAATAAGAAATATAATCAGGGTTCACTGACGGGATGGTTCAGGGCAAGCTGAACCGTACTAGCAGCCAACTAGGATAGTTCTAGTATTCGACATTGGCAAAGGCAGAGGGAGAAAGAAAGAGAGGAAGGGAGAGAGAGAGAGATGGGGAGGGAGGGAAGGAGAGAGAGGGAGAAAGGGCCCGGAGGCTGCTAGAGGGCAATCGAGCTCATTGCACCATTGCCAAGCTCAATGGAAGCTAGAGGAGAGCGAAGGGAGGGAAGGCAAGGGAGAAGGAGGCTGCTGCACCACTGCCAAGGCCGATGAAGACTGAAGGAGGGGCTCCACCCTCCTCCCGATTGAAATGAGGTTGCTAACTTCAACCAAAAATCCAAGAAAAACATCAAATAGTGAACTCGGCAACACAAAGTTGCAGACTTCCCTCGATAAAACTTACAAAGTTTCAATCAGGACAAGCATAGAGCCCCTCCTCCAGCTTTCACCGACCCAGTAGTGGCATGGTGGCCTTGCTGGCCCTCTAAAGGTCTCGGGTGGCCTCTCCTTCTCCCACTCCTTCGCTACCTCGGCCCTTCTCTGGCTTCCACCAAGCGCATTAACGGCGCAGTGAGCTCAACTACCCTCCAGTGATCCTCTCTCCCTCTCTCTTCTTCTCCTGGTCTCCCTCCACCCTCACTGTGTCAGTTTGGGCCTAGTATAGAATGACATAAGGGTGTACCGAGCCATAACACCGACCGACTGGTTCAGGCTCCGATACCAGTATAGTAAACGTTACAAATAATAGTAATTGACTAGCTCTATGTTACCAACAATGCAAATTTTCTTGGTCAAGCAATTGGTAGAATGATTACAAGAAAACAAAGAAAGAGTGTTGATTTATTTTATGCAGAAGAAAGGAAAATAGATTAGCACTGGAGCTAAGCAAGCAGCATGGTGGAAGAAAGGTCAACCAGAAATCAAATAATTATTATTAGGGTTGATATTGTTGTGTAAATGTACAGGCATATAGAATTAATTTTTATGTCAATGTAAGAGCAATATATACAACCAGGTGCCATATATGTTAAGCAAACATATGTAACCACTCACCCATGGAGCACTGCATGTTATGATCATGTCTACAGCTGCGCAATATCATAATATCAAACCTAGGTTTGCATGTATGATTCAAATTTTTTATCTCAACAGATAAAATTCAAGCAAAATAAAATAAGTAATATACCAGGAATATTCTACCAAGCTGTAAAATGTCAAACATGTAATGACACATGTATGGGTATTGACACTAGTATAATCCTTTTATGTTATTATAAATGAAGAATTATGATTTTATTTGAAATTTCAAAATTCTGAAAATAAAATATTAATCCATCAAATTACTCAAGCATGGTGAGGCAAGATAAACTATGTTCAAGAAATATAATGTAGATTTTTGATTTAGACTGCTCAATACAGGTTTCAAAAGCACTTTGGAAGATAATCAAGAGCATTTAGATAACTTTTAGCTGTTGTCCGGAAATTTTGAAAAGCTGCAAGCAAGGAACGCCAAACCATGCCGAATCGGCCGGTTCGGGGCATACCGAACCAGACCGGTGGCCGGCCGGCATGGTTCGGCCATATAATTCAGTTCCCACCCATTTTAAAAACAAAAAAAAATTATGTACCAGCTCGAACCGGTCCAGAACCAGACCGAATCGGACCTGAACCGGTCGGAACCATGCCGAACCGGTCGGTTCAACCGGTTCGTGACCGGTTCGGTCCGGTTCAAACCGATTCGAACCGGTTTTCCTTTAATTTTTTTTGCCTTTCACTATTGGCTACTATAGCCATGTGGGGGGAGGGGCCGTTGTTTTGGCTTCTTAAGAAAGCAAACAGAGAACTCTCTGTTGTCTTTTGACATTCGACTCAACGAATGAAAAATCCTTCGTTTTCCCTCCATTTCCAGACAATCAGACATCCAGAAATTGAAGAGGAATGTAGAATCAAGGTATATATAGCTTTCCTTTCCCCTCTTTCCCTCTCCCCTCTTTTTTTTGTTGAAATTCGTGCAAACTAGAAACTTAAGAAAAAATGCTGTCAAATTTTTTTTGTTAGCCATGATTTTAGAGTATATGGTAGATCTAGGATAGATCTTTACAATGATATTAAAATCTTGATTTTTTGTTAAGTATATAATTTTTTAAATTAAAAATTAATTTTAAATTAAAAAATAAATTAAAAAATAATTAGTAAAGAAACTGTAATTATAAATTATTAATCTAGGGCTCGTAAGCTACTCTCACTATAAATTTCATATCAACAATAATATTATTTTATTTAATCGGATCTCGGGTCTGCCGGGTCTGGATATTACATATCCAGATCCGGATCCATTTAACTATGACTAATCGGGTCCAGGTCCGGATAAACGGGTCCAGATTTAGATCTAGACCCGGACCCGTTGGATCCAGACCCGCGGGTCTCGGGTCCGGACCACCCGTTGACAGCTCCACATCACATGGAGCTATCAGGAGATCATTATATTTTGTATAGAATATCTGCCTTCCCTTAAATGGGATCTTTGTCTCTTATGCAAAAATAGCAATGCCCTTTAATTATGACATTAGCCACTGTATGGGTTAGTCATGCCCCTTAATTGCCAGGATTTGCTAGTGATTACGAGATACGATATGACCTTCTGGTCATACAATCATGTGGAGGTGAGCATTGGTCGGACCATCTAAAGGAGCACTACTTAAGTCCTCCTATTGTGACTACGCACAAGGGCTAGGATCAGTACAAGCTTTCTACTGAGGTTGAAGGTTTGTCAAGCCGAGAGGCACAAGGTATGATGCTGCTTTGCCCAAGAGGATAACAGGTCTTGGTTGCCAGGAGCAAGGTTCGACCTGCAAAGCCTCGGAATACTGAAGGAGGGGTTGACCCTACATCAAGGGACAATGACATGGTAGAATATGTAAAAACCAACAATGCCAGGATAGAATATGATGGTTAGTTCAAGATTATCTTTTGATTAACTAAAGTGAAACAAGGCCTAATAGGTTGAGAAAAGAATATTAAAAGAAACAAGGGAAATGAGCAAGAAGTAGTTTGTTTCAATCTCTCAATTGTGATAATTGAACTAAACTGAATGACAATTAAATGCTTAAAAGATTGACTCCTGCTTAAAATAGCACATCCCATCTTGTAACAAGCCAGATAAATCATAAGACCAACATGAAAAGTGAGTTCCCTTGACCAAAAACTAATATTCTGCATGACCAACTACCAAACATAAAAAAACAAAAAAATGTCAGCACTCAACATTGACAGCTTGCTAGTGATTAAAACCATTAAACTATAGTTCAAACTCTATAGAGATTATCTCAATGAGTTTATAAGATTGTTCAGGTTATCCAATGGTGTAGTCCTTGGCTTCAAATTTATTCATAATTAAACATATACATAATGCTTGATATGATTGCACCAAAACAAAGCGTCTGGTTCTTCCAACAGATTAATAACTAGAAAAGAATAGGAATAATCATGGTGACTGCAATTAAGGTACTAGGAGGAAATTTATCAAAGCAATTGAGAGATTACTATAAAAGGAAGTAGTATTTAAGATTCCAGGAAACAAATCATTTAACCAAGAGATAGCATATCTTCTAGAAAATGATTAGCTAACTTTGATGATCCCAAATGACTCCAAAAAGTAGAACTTATTCAGTATCCATGCTTGTACAGGTAATTAGCTGTGAATACCTTTCCTCTGAACTTTCATTGCTAGAGTGGAGTATCCCCTTCTTATTATGTATTGGGTTAATGCGCATCCTTGAAGGCATCACAAAAACTCTGGAAAAAAGGAAACTATTATCTTATACCATTGCCCAATTTAAAAAGATCATCAGGTATAGAAGTTTAAAGTTTTCAGCACCAGATAATGACACTAAAGTAACAAACATTATGAGCTTCAAAGCAATTTGAGATACACTGATCAGTCAAATGACATTGCCACAGTTGGCAAGAGATCTTTTAATATAAAGCTCAAAAACTTGAATTCGATTAGGCAAATAAAGAAATGGAAAAAAGGGCCAGATTTGAAATAATTAACGAGCAGCAGTTTTTAGGTACAAAAGAACAATAATTTAACAAGAACGAAACAGAATTAGCTCAAGAATAAAACAGTAACAAAGAAGGCAGAAGAAAGCATAAACAATAAAAGAAAACAGTGAATTTGAATTTAGAAAGCAAACAAGAATTTTTTTCAAAACAAGAGGGAAAAAAAACGAAGATGAATATCTGCGACGAAATCAACAACAAGAACTAACTACTTCAACAATGCCGAAACACCATCTAACTGTAAGAGTCAAAGAAACGAAAAAGATTTCACCTTTGAAGGAAAAGGGCCTCTTCAAGGGCGCATCTGAGGCTAGACTCTTGATGTCCCAAGCCGGCGCACGAGTCGCAATGCTTCCCGGGGCAGTCGATCTGGCTCCCCCAGAACAGATACTTCCTCTCCAGCCCGTTTGTGCTCTCCCTCACGGCCGCATCCGATGCACCACGAGGGGAGGAGAGCCCTGACGTTGGGATCGAGGAGGAGAAGAGGACAAAGAAGAGAACAAGGGCTACGGCAGAGATCGCGAGCAGAAGAATGAGGGATCTGGGCCTCTGCTTACTCTTGGGAATCCGAGATATCGCCATGGGAGTGGCGAAGGGTAGGAAGAGGCGGTCTTGGCTCTGAGTAACACACAGATTGCGTCACCTCTTTCCGTGCCGCCCTTCCCAGCGAACCGAATAGGATCAGAATCCGACCCGATCAAAATTTCGTATTTGATTCCTGAACAAAAGTATCTGCATTGGTGTTGAAATTTGCCCGACACCAAAAATGCTGAAGTTGATGACGTAGACAAATTTCAAAATATATATATATACAATTAATCAGAGATTCAAAAACTTCAACATTTAAATCAGGTTTTAGGTACAATAATAACATGAAAAGCATAATAAAAAATTTACATACTTCTTTGAATTTCAACACCAATGCAGATAAATGGGGATATTCTTTGAATTTCTAGAAGGTCCCCATTTATAGATAAAGGACAATAATTTGTTTTTTGAATGACAAGAATTTTAATGGATCCAATAAGAAGTCGTAGACTATCTAGAGCTTTTCATTGGCAGAGAATTTTTTCCTGTTTGATGGAACCTTATCATTTACATAGATTTTGCCATGTTTCTTTAATAGTAACATAGACTACTGTATAAGTCTAAACATGCCTCTCTTAATTATACAGATATGATGATATAATGATGATTAGGAATCATGGACGGACCACACCAACTTTTTCAAAGAAGCCAAAAAATATTAATAAATAATTAATAAATAAATATTATTTTTTATAAATATTATTTGAATGGAAGTAATATACTGGACTATATTAAAGAGTGGAATGATAGTCCATCATGAACCATATATTATAGTGAATATTTTGCAAACAATATCGGTCAATTAGGAATCATATATTATGGTAGACAAGTTGTAAGCAAGTTATAAACATAAATTAGATATGCTTTAACAGTATCTATCTTATAAGTTATAACAGAGTATCTATCTTATAAGTTATAACATCCAATGATTGTTATAAATTATAGTATATATCTCATCAAGGAAGCGAGATGGGCTCCGTCATGGCATCCTTGCTATCGTTCCCCGCCAGGCCGCCATGGCCACAGCCCATAGGCCACAAGCCCACGGGCCACAGGCCATAAGCCAAAAGCCCACAACCATAAACAATAAAGCAAAACTTACTTGGGTAGCACTCGCTCTGTTGCTTTGGAGCCATGGACAGACGGAGCTACGGAAGGCTTCGCTCGGTTGCTTTGGAGTCACGGACGAACGATGGAGGGTTTCTCTTCGGTCGAATCGTCGAAGAGATGAAGACGTTGGAAGATGGAGAGGGAGAGAGTCACAGTCCCACGGACCCACTCCGGCAGAGCGGCAGCCCAGCCGTCGGCAAAGCAGCGAACTAGCGATTAGCGAAGGAGACGGTGGTGCGTCGGTGCCACGGTGGCACAAGGTGGGGAGTCTGGTCTAGGGACGGTGGGTTGGCACCGGCGGTGTGGCACGGTGGCGCCGCGATGAGTGGGGGCATGGGTCGCGCGGCCGTGTGGGGCCGTGGGGGCAGCGGGTGCGCTATTGTCGCCTGTTAGGGACGGCAGTGGCCGGTGGGTGCCAGGTGAGCTAGGGCTTCCGAATTTTGGAAGAGAAGGAGTCTAGCGAGCAACGGCATCTCTCCTAGGTCTTCTCCATTTTTTTTAATAAGGTTTTTTAGGATTTTTTTTTACTAATTATTTTTTTCTTTATAAGACTCAATTTGGGATTTTTTATCGATTTTTTTGGGATGGTATCCGGGATTGTTTCCAAAGAATTCGAGGGGGGCCAAATACCTGTTTCCGGGATTGTTTCCAAAAATTCGAGGGGGGGCCAAATACCTGTTATACAGGAATTTAGCTTAGTATAAAACTGTTTACTGGAAAATTAGGGGGGCCAAGGCCCACTTGCCCCCCGGTAGTCCGCCACTGTTAGGGATCATGAGACATTGCATGACATTCGGTTTCGTGGTGGAGACTATAGTGATAAGCATCAGAGTATTGGCCTTTGGAGGATTCAAAGAAATGTACCACCTTAGGACATGTCAGTCATCCCGAATACCTGGGGTTGGCTTGAAGCACAAGGCTTGGTCGACTAGGAAAACTTGTTCGGGTTGCCTTAATTAAAAGTGGCATGCATCTGATGACCTTAGATGATGGGGACATCACCTGCACAAATCCCGGAGCAGCATGAATCCTAGAGCAACATAGATTCGATGCAAATAAATTTAATTTGAAGATTAGATATTTATGATTTATCTTTATTTTGAAATTTGTTAGTTGGTTAGGATTCCGATATATAGTTATTAGGATTGTGATAGATCTCATCTTATCTTGTATTTGAATTTGAACCATCCTTATCTTCTTATCTTGTATTCAAATTCAAATGAGGGTTGGAAAAGTCTATAAATACCACCCTCAGTCAATTGTAAAAAAATTGGTTAATGAAGATGAGTTTTTAGGGAAGAGTATTTCTTCGTTCTGCCTCCTTAAAGGAGTGGGCATGAGGCCCATCTTGCCTTCGCCTTCGGGCATCGAGGGGTGTGAGACCCTATATGCCTTCGTTTTCGAGCATCGAGGGACGTGAGGCCCTAGTTATCCCCCTTCCCGTCAAGTCCCCTCTATGGTCTTAGAGATTTTCCTTCACGGCCCTAGGTAGCGATTTGGATGGGATGCCCTAGGCTCCGCTTGTAGTGAGATAGGTGGGATGCCCTAGGCTACATGTAGTGGGATGGGTGAGATGCCCTGGAGGTGAGAGGTCTCGCCATGAATGTAAGTCCTAAGTCCGTAGAGTGTCCAATTTTCCTACCCTCCATCTCCATTGTTCCTTCGCCATTCCTAGAAAAATACAAAAACAAATAGTAGTACCCTAATCATCGATGACTTCTCAGCTCGCCGACGATCCTCCCCTGATCCCATCCCCATTAATTTGGTATCAGAGCCCAGATTGATTAGGATATATTTTCTCAGCTCGCCGACGATCTTCCCCTGATCCCATCCCCCATTAATTTGGTATCAGAGCCCAGATTGATTAGGATATATTTTTTCCATCCTGGGATCCCATCTCCGCTCACATGCTGAGCCCGTCATCGTCCTTACCCCCTAGATCATGTCCGGAGCCCCACGTTCCACTGCCTCAGTCAGGATCGCCAGATCTGCCACCCCTTCATCCGTCGCCATGTCCTCCTTGTCGTCCCCACCATTTACCGCCACCCCAGGGAGAACAGCTTCACGCCGATGCCTCTGCTGCCCTTCCGCCTCAGTCCATAATCTGCCCGAAAATCAGCCCCTGCTGCCATGACTCCCGCAACCACCCCAAGCCAGATCAAGAGATCGAGATCTGGAAACCTTGGAGCATGCGGTGGTGACGATGGCCCTCCTCCGCCTCGTTCCCTTTCAGTTCGTCTCTTCCCATCGCCAGCTGCTCAAGATCGTCGCCCTCAGCGCCATCTTCTGATTCTCCATCGTCTGTGGCAATACTTCCCTCCGATACCTGCCGGTCTCCTTCAATCAGATGATCGGCGCCACCACACCCTTCTTCATCGCCATCTTCTTCCTGCTCATCACCTGCTGCCGCGAGTCCACTACCATCTACCTCGCCCTCCTCCCTGTTGTCCTCAGCATCGTCCTCGCCAGAAATAGTGAACCCCTCTTCCACCTCTTCGGCTTCCTCATCTGTGTCGGCTCCATCGCCGGCTGCACGCTCAAGTCCATCGTCTAGAGCATCCTCCTCACCTCCGATGCCGAGCGCCTCGACTCCATGAAACCCCTCATGTACATGGCCCCCGTGGCCACCACCATGCTCCTCCCCCTCTCCTTCTGGTTCAAGGGCGACATCATCACCCCCACTGCTACCACTGGCCAACCCAGCGATCTTTCCCGTCGAAGAACCTCGTCGATCATCAAGCCCTTGCAATAGAGCCTCTCCATGCCCAAATCCACAGCAGCCAATGACCACACTCCAGCCACCCGATCCCAAACATCAGCATCTCCACAGCCGCCAGAGACTCCACAATATGCCCATCTATGCCACATCTATGCCACCCACCCACGAGCCGACCGCCTTCTCCCGTGATCGCAACCACTGCCATCATCCGCTCCCTTCCTCCCTCCGACACGGTGAGGAGCTTCCCGGAGCGAAACCCTCTCCACGAGTTCGCTGCGCCATTGCCGTCATTGTCGGAGCCCCATAACCGATCCCCCCTACCATATCCTCCCTGCTCCCCTGCCAGAAGCTAATGATGCCCTAGCCCTAGATTCGTCCGTGCCATCCTTCCCCTCGCCAGGTCACCTTCACCATGCCTGTGCAACGCTCTGCCTTCTCCTCTCTCCCTGTCATCGTCCGCCCTTGCTAGCCATCGCCATCCACTGGCTCACATCCATGCCGGCGCCCCGTGAGATTCCTGCCAGAAACCACTTGAGATGACATCCACCGCGCGACCCCTTTCCACCGTCACCAATCGTCGGAAGCAGAGTCCGTGCCGCCATTTCCTTCCCAGTGCCGTTGCCAATGAAGCCCACCAGAATCCTGCCCAGCAAGCCTCCGCTTTCCACCGCCTCAATCCGTGGAGAAGGAGAAGCTCCAACGCATGAACGTGAAAGCACACTTCCATTCCTATTACAGACTTCACATTCTGTACGGTTCTTAAAGTTGCACGATTCTCCAAGTTGCACGAATTTTAGAATTGCACAGATTTCGGAGCAGTGCTAATAAAAAAAATTGCCTGAAGGCAAATTGAAGCTGGAGTCTGAGTCTAACTCAATGGAGTCGAATTCTCCCCACCTCAGGATAATGATGGGGACAATGTCAGCACAGATCTCGAAGTAGCATGGATCCCGGAGTAGCACAGATTTTGATGCAAATAAATTTAAATTCAAAGATTAGATATTTAGGATTTATCTTTATTTTGAATTTGTTAGTTGGTTAGGATTCCAATATCCAGTTGTTAGGATTGGGATATATCTCATCTTATCTTGTATTTGAATTTGAACTGTCTTTAACTTCTTATCTTGCATTCAAATTCAAATGAGGGTTGAAAAGGTCTATAAATACCATCCTCAGTCCTTTGTAAAAAAATTGGTTAATGAAGATGAGTTTTTAGGGAAGAGTGTTTCTTCGTTCTGCCTCCACAAAGGAGTGGGCGTGAGGCCCATCTTGCCTTCACCTTTGGGCATCGAGCGTTGCGAGACCCCATGCCTTCACTTTTGAGCGTCGAGGAGCATGAGCCCCTAGTTATCCCCTTCCACGTCGAGTCCCATCTATGGTCTTAGAGAATTTTTTTCACAACCCCAGGTAGCGATTTGGGTGGGATGCCCTAGGCTCCATATGTAGTGAGATGGGTGGGATGCCCTAGGCTACATATAGTGGGGTGGGTGAGATGCCCTAGAGGTGAGAGGTCTCTCCGTGAATATAAGTTCCAAGTCCGTAGAGTGTCCAATTTTTCTACCCTCCATCTCCATTGTTCCTTCACCACCCCCTAGAAAATACAAAAAAAAATAGTAGTACCTTAATCATCAATGACTTCTCAGCTCGCTGACGATCCTCCCCTGATCCCGTCCCCCATCATTAGAATCTCCAGGCCATGAGGATTGGTCATTTCCAAGGCCAGGTCAAATAAAAATAGTCGATGGAAGGCATCCATTGCAGTTTGATCGGTCAAGGTATTCCTCCCGATGGACAGGTGGATGGAGTAAGGGGTTGCCACATGTCAAGCATGTAGTCAAATCTAATGAACAATCGGTGAGCATTTGCTAATAGCTTCGGGATACTAATAAGCATTTGTTGCTACTAAGGCCTGTTTGGATGTCGGTATTCATCACTCCATGCTCGGTCAGGTCCACCAATCAAAATGGATGCTTGTCTCCTAGTGAGTGGTTGGACAGATGAAGCATCTAAATGTATAGAGTGGGTATGTGGCCGAGCCTCACTCATATCAAAGTTACTCGGAGGTTCTGCACCTAGACAATCGATTGGGGAAGGCACTATCCCTCCTAATACGGCTATATTCGCTGACGTAGAGTCCATCTGGATGCCAATTGTTAGCCAGCAGATGGAGGTGCCACCTAAGCCTGGCACCTGAGTAAGGAGCCGAAGTGAGTCCCCTGTCGAGGTCAGCTCCCGGCCGAGGTTGAGCTCAAGTTGCCACCAAGCGAAGGAGGGAAGGCGGTAGAGATTCAAATCAATGTGGGAAAGAGAGTTGCCTTCACCGAGACCCCGCCGTTGAGATAGTACAACTGACAAGCGGCTGCCCACCACCTGAGACCTATGAAACGGGGCGCCTCGTCGGAGCACCAGGTCCCCCTCGGGCCCCAGTTTATACCGATCAAGAAGGAACATCCCCTTCAAGACACGGCGCTACCCAATCTACCGTCTGCACCACCCATAAGTGGAAGGCCACCTAGAGAATTCAAACCTTGGGGTGGCCGCCTACATGCTAATGCTCTACCAGGTTTCCCAAAATATAATGACCAACTAGAATATCAGAGCCAGCAACATAACTCCCCACCTCAAAGGGGGAAATAGAAGCTCATGTGCAGTTCCCGTGTGCTGCTAGGTGTCACCCCTTGGGACTCCCCTGAAAGGAGAACATCTAGAAAGCAAGCAGGAGGTCACACACAGCCTCTCCATAATAAACAAAAAGGGGCCTCCAAACAAAAGGAGAGGACAAGAGGCAAAAACCAACGAGGGGTAAGGGGAGGTAAAGGTTTGGCACACAGAAGGGGAGAGCAAGCCAGACGCAACGTTCTGGGGCTATCGGGGAATTCATCGAAAGAATCCTACAGACACAACCAACCCTGCTCTAGCCCTCCTTCTCTGCTAACACCCTACACTCACTTTCTTTTCTCAAAAACACGACCCCCAAATGTGGGAACCTCATCGAGATCTACGGAGGGAGATCTGTTTCCCTATATCATCCACTGACTTGATCATCGGAGTGCCTCCACTGGAGTCCCTGGCCAGGGTCACTTTTTCTTTTACAGGGATTTGGGAATGCACACAGGATCCCAAGCGAGAGGGGCGATGCCTGACACCGTGCCAGAGCTACATGCCACAACGGTCCAGGCAGCAACAGATTGGCATGCCAGGAAGGAGGCACGGGCAGGATGCTGAAACGTCAATCAAACTAGTCCCCCCACCATGAAAGTAGCTCCACTTGAGGCATGATGGTGACACGGCATAAAAAGCCTCCACCAGCCGCGTGGAGGGCCGTCCTTCTCATGGAGGCCCTCGCAGCCTAGGTGGAGCTCCCCGCTCCACCACAACCACCTCCGATGGATGTCCGACCCACCGCACTCGCCCAACAGATACAAGTGCATTTCAGACGGTACGGCAGTTACAACACCAGCAATGGTCCCTGGCTACCCAATAGCAGCCAGGGACCTCTGCGGCCCAAGTCATCGCCCCCCATGGTAGTCTACATCCCTTCCAAGAAAGGCCTTCACAGCCGCGGGCCACGACTGATCCCTGGGATAGCCTCCGAGCCCTGGCAAAGTGATAGAGGAGCGAGTCGATTGACTGGGGGAGCCAATCCCTAGGCTTAAAGCGTGCCTTCCACAGGCACCGCAGACGCTGCCAGAGCAAGGCCCCCCATCGTGACCCTCCTCAACATTCGCCTCCATCCTCTCTAGCAGCCTCAGTGGAAGACTCCATTGATAAGGCTATTAAGCGCATGCTAGAGAAGCGCCTGGAGGAACAAGAGCCTAGGCTGCAGAGCTATCCCACTAGTTTTCCAACGTGCAAGGCTCCTCCAAAGAGCTGCGCGTGCTAGAGAAGCACCTTGAGAAACAAGAGCGTAGGCTTGCAGAGCTATCCCGCCAGTTTGCCAACGTGCAAGGCTCCTCCAAAGAGCTGACGGGCTATGAAGCCCATCCCCTTTTCTCTCGAGAGATCCAAGAGGGGTCGATCCCGAGTCAGTTCTGCATGCCTCAAGTGGATCCCTATGACGGGACCATCGACCCCTTGGACCATCTAGGGAGCTACAAGGCTCTCATGGAAGTCCACGGGGCAATAGATGCCCTCCTCTGCATAGCCTTCCCTGCTATCCTACGGAAGGTCGCTCAAGTTTGGTTTACTCACCTTGAGCCTGAAAGCGTCAGTTCCTTCACGAAGCTAGAAAAAAGTTCGTGGCACACTTTGATGCCTGCTGAAAGGTGCCGCGAGAAGTCGATAGCCTTTTCTCCATCAGGCAGCAGGATCACGAGCCCTTGCAGGACTATATGGCCCACTTCAAGGTTGCCGCACTGAAAATCTACAACCTGGACAAGCCCATCACCATGATGGCATGGAAGAGAGAGCTCCGGACTTCTCGCCTGACTTACTCCTTAGACAAGAAGCCATCGAAGATATACTTTGACCTCCTCTTCCATGTTCATAAGTATGTTCATGCTGAGGAGGCAGACCGTGCTCTGAGAGAGTTAGATGGAAAGCCCTTAAAGAGACAAGTTCCATGGGAGGCCTCAAAGGCACGCAGGCCCGGGTCGAACCCCAGTTTCCGAGCAAGGCCTAAGCCAAAGAGCAGTCCCGTTTCGGAAGAAGCATAAACCCCTCTCCTCACTCCGAGGTCGAAGATCCTCATGGAGATTGAGGGTGAGCGCTACCTACACTACCCTCCCCCACTAGGGTCGTCCGATGGCCGTGACAAGATAAAATACTATCGATTCCACCATAACCATGGCCACGACACCAAGGACTGCCACCACCTCAAAAGAGAGATCAAAGATCTGATAAGGAGGGGCTACCTTGGAAAGTTCATAGGGGCAAGACCCCAGTAGAGCCTCAGGCACCAATGGCTCTTCTTCCTGCCCCTGTAGTTGACAACCAGCCCACCGAAAGGCCTATAGGCATGATGTATTGGAAGGCAAGCTCTCCCTAAATTGGGAAGGCCCCTATGGAGTAGTCGAGGTCCTTCCACCTAGAGCCTACCACCTCATCAATATCGACGGTGATGAAAGTCTAAGGGCTTATCTCCAAAAATGTAAGGCTCCCCCCTTTCAATAAAAGTTTCCTTTCAATGCAATGTTATCTTTGCCCTATAAGAAAATCATCGCCCAACCCCAGGCCTGGCAATCCAAGTTGGAAAACTCCTGAAGCCCCGCACCTATCATCGTGCTTACAGTCCAGAGATATCAGCGAGATGCCCCAACAGTTCCGCCATCTATCGCCTGACTCACAGCCCGATACCTCAAGCCCGAAAACTCCTGAAGCCTGGCATATAAGCCCGGAACTTCTGAAGCCCGGCACCTAAGCCCGAAAACTCTTGAAGCCCGGCACCTAAGCCCAGAAACTCCTGAAGCCTAGCACCTAAGCCCAAAAACTCCAAGAAGCCTGGCACCTCAAGCCGAGAAACTCCTGAAGCCTCACACCTATCATCGTGCTCACAGTCCGAAGATGTCAGCAGGACACCCCAGCTGTTTCATCATCTAATGCCTGACTCGCAGCCCGACACCTCAAGCTGGGAAACTCCTAAAGCCCCGCACCTGTCGTGGTGCTCACAGTCCAGAGATGTCAGTGGGACACCTAAGCGATTTCGCCATCTACTACCTGACTCGTAGCCCAGCACCTCAAGCTGGGAAACTCTTGAAGCCCCGCACCTGTCACCCCGCTCACAGTTCGGAGATGTCAGCGGGACATCCCAGCGATTCTCCATCTACTGCCTAACTCGCAGCCCGGCACCTCAAGCTGGAAAACTCCAGAAGTCTCGCATTCAACCCACTGGACCCTCGGTTCAGAGATGGCAAAGTGGGGCACTCCCGAAGGCCCACACTTTGCCGACCAGACTCAGAGCCTATAAGAACAATCTCAAGACTCCTCATGTCAAGTTCCCCAACTTGATGGTCTCTCAGGGCCACGCAGGCCCCCCCTCAAGCCATCTATCAGCTCCTAGCTTAACTGAAGACGCCAAGGTAACCATAAAAATAAAAACTCAATAAAGTGATAAATACTTCATTGATATTCAAAAGATACATCATCAAAGGACCCCCGATAGGCCGGGCGGTCCCAAAAAAAGAGAGAGAGAAAGGCAGGTTCTGGAAGGAGATCGGAACCTATCCCTCAACAGGCTCCTTCCCGGGATGGCGGATAGACGCGCTGACATCCCCTTGGGCCTCCACAGCCACCGCCGGTGGGACCTCCTCAGTGACAAGGGCAGGCTCCACCTCAGCCATGGCAGTGGGAGTCGTAGCTCCCTTTGAACCTCCACCAAGGCCGCCCGGGACCACGATCTTGTCCAACCTTAGCCCTAGGAAGTGATAGGCCACCAAGGATTTGCAGACCCCGAATCCTTTGATGAAGGAATCCATGGCCACCTCCTGAACTTCATCGGCAAACTCCACTGATGCCTTGAACCTGGGCACTGCCTCGACGGCCTCCTTCTTGGCGGCCTCCATCAGAGCCACCGCCCAGTAGCTTTCTTCTTGGCTACCAACAGCCAAGCTTGCGCCACCTCCAGCCATGCCTGGAGGCCACTCACCAGCTCTTCCGCACAGGCAGCGCGGCCTTAAGCTCCTCCATCCAGTGATGCAGGACAAGGGATGCATGCATGTGATTCTTTATTGTGTTTATGTTTTAATGAATTGACCAATTTCGAAATCAAACTAAGGATAGATTTGGGGATTCGCATAAAGATCAAGAAACTCTAGCATACATAAATAGACCCTAAACAGTGATTAAAGCAGGACCCCGGGATTGAAAAACCTTGGTAGGACTTAGCTCTAGATCAATAACCCTACTCAAAAGAATAGGGAATGCAAACGTTTCAAAACTCTGAAGCACCCGATGCTGAGTTCGCTCACACTTATGGATGCGGTCTGGAAGATCAAGCCCTCGACCCTACGGGTTCGTCAACTTTCTGTCAGATGGTCCTAAAGGCAAGGTATGATGACTCCTTTGTCCATGGCACCTAAAAGGACCTGTGAGCAACCTAGAATCGAGTTAGAAAACAAGATGGATTAAGATAGCTAAGAAATGAAGAGGGGTGAAGTTGAGGGTGGTGGTCGATAGGAGATCCTTCTTGTTGGGTGTCCAGGAAGAGCTTCCAGTATGGTGTCCTAGCTTGGGAGGTGGGTTGCTAGCTTGTGTAGGAAGAAGATATCTAGGGCCTCACATCCCTCGATGCTCGAAAGCAAAGGCTCACTCTCTCACAGAGTTCCAAGTCACAAAGACAAGAGCTAGAAAAAAGAAAATTTCAGATTTTTTCATTCATGCATCAGTGTTTTCTACAAGAGGGTTAGGGCCATATTTATAAGCTCCCAAGTCCTCATTTAAATTCAAATTAAAAAGGGATTACAAAACTTGATTTAAGGATGAATCAAGGGGGCACCAAAATTAAAATTTGAAATTTCATTTCACATGAACCAAGGGGTGTCCAACTTGAAATTTGAATTTTTTTCTTTATGAAGCTTGGCCGACCATGACTTGGCTTGATCTTGGTGGAATGGCTTGATTTGGGAAGTGGAGTGAGGATGTTGTTTGCTTGGATCAACGGCACCCATCTTGGAGTTTAAATTTGAAATTTCATCTTGGCCGCTTAAGGTGTTGACATGGCTTTGGTGATGTGGCACCTTTCATGACATATGGCATTGGTGATTTGGCATTCTCCATGGCTTAGAAGATGAGTTGGCAGTCCTACTTGGCATGGAGGAGAAGTGGTTTGATCAGGCTGGACTTGTGGACCTATCTTCAAATTAGCTTGAACCCATCTTCAAATTGACCTGAATTTATGAACCTACTTGGCTAATTATAGGATCCATTGACCCTAACTTGACCAAATTAACTCATTCTGGCCAAATTACAAGACTAGACCAAAATTGAAACCAACTAGATACTAATTACATGACTCAAATGCAAATTACTCAGGCTTAAATATCTTAAGCCTTATTACAGGACCCAAATAGACTTAGAAACCTAACAGAAATCCACAGAGGGTTGAGGAGCCTCTGTCTAATCCTGGTACCCATACCAATTCTCTCGGGGTGGGAGGAACTTGACCTTGTGAGTAAGGGTTAATCTGGCTTTGGTATTTCTCAAGAAGATTGGGGTCAAGGTGCTACAAGTCCTCTCAGGTAATCCATGAATTATCGGATTATGGTCGGCCTTGCCAATGGACCAGGTAATGCTGATAGCCTTTGCCTCGAGTTATGATAGCTTGATCATCCAGGACATGCTCGATCCATTCTCCTCTCTCAAGTAAAATTGGAGGTGGACACTTAGGGTCGGGTTCACTCTCAAAGGATAGGTCAGGCCCAAATGGCTCGCTAGGTATCGTTGCTAGCTCCTTATACTTGACTAAGTCAAAGATATTGAAAGTCGAGCTAATGCCAAAATCCAGGGATAAATCCAGCACATAGGCATTAGGTTCTACTTTCTTAATCATTCTAAAGGGTCCAGCTCTGCGATGACTGCAGGAAGGTGGATCGCAACCACTGCAGCCGACCTGGCCAGCATGCCCATGCCAAGTTCTCGGGTCGGAAGCTGGGCTCGCTGCTCCGAAGGCCTAGGGGTTGGTTCGATCGCTTGCCCTGGAGGGCCAGAGACTGAAACAGACCTCACCTCTTGGATGGGCTCAACCCGAGCCCTTTTTGGTGGAGCCTCCCAAGGCCCAGATGGCAGGCCCCTCTTGTGGGCGGACTCTAGAAGCTCCTTCACTGAGAACTTCATGCCTACAGGAAGAAGAAGGCAAAGTTCAGCAACAGGTCGAAAAGGGCTCATTGAAGAAGAGATACCCTTTCGGACGCACCTAGCCCCTAGAATTGGCTGATCCCGATGTCGAACAAGTTTCGCTCTGACAGCAGAACCTCGAGAGGGAGGATCTGATCTAAAACAAGCTGGTTATATACTTCCCGATTAGAGGCCTCAACCTGGGAGTTTCGGTTTAGGGTTTGGTCCGAATCACTCTAGACCTAGTCCACCCCTTCAACAGAAGCAAAGAAGAATTTTTTCTTCTACTCCTTGATGGAAGATGGGTGCTCAAACTTTAAACCCCTCGGGTGAGGATAAATGCACCACCACCCATCCTCGGTCGGGTGGCGTTTTAGGATAAAAGGGCCTTGAACAAGGAGAAGCAGACGACAACCCCATGGAAGTGGCAGAAAATAATGAAGCAGTTGATGACCCTAATGTCATTGGGAGCTAACTAGGCCAGAATAAGATGGTAGTTGCTTAGAAAAGAGAGAAAGAATGGATGAAAAGGCAAGCGAAGGCCCCTGAGAAAGAACTCCTCATAAATGGCTATTCGACCTGGGCCACTAGAGGTGACCCGCACCCCCGGTTGTGGGATCGAGAGCCGGATAGAGTCCAGGATCCCGTAGGTGGCCCGGATCATAGAGAGATCCTCCCTAGTTATCTTCGAAGCTATGCCCGAAGGCCCGATCGGACGGAAAGACCTAGAAGAAGTAGTGGGAGTAGAATAGATGGAAGGAGCAGAAGGGACCCTGGGCCCATCGATGACTACTCCAGTCAGGCGAAGGCTTCTACGGATGATGAGAGGGACCTCCTCCTCCTCATCTGAAGATGGAGTCCTCAGCCGAGAGGACCCTGCCCCATCGAGGTTACCAGAAGAGCGGTGGTGCCGACCGGATGGAGCCATCTGAGATCAGAAAAAGAAGGAGGTGTACATAGAAAGGAGACTTGAGAGCCCTACAGGAAGACTCAGCCTAGCCGAAGAAGGAGAAGGCCAAGGGTGACTAACCTGGTTGTTAAAGAAAAAGACAGTCAAGAGAATGAAGAAGCTCTAGCCTGATAGTGAGCAGAAAAGTTTCAAAAGAGGTGATTGGGGGAAAAGCTTACCCCCTCTTCAAAGGCACCAGACTGTAGCCATACGTCCTTTCAGCACTCCCATCACCGGATAGGCACCACGTGGCAACATCGATCAGAGGCAACGCCCCGATGCAATGGAAATAGCCTCGAGTTGTACATCCACCATTATGCTTCCTCGGATTCGCTGATATGGTGCCCCCATACTGGCCTGAAGGTACGTCGCGCGAAGTGGCGATGATTATGGCATTTAATGGTGCCAGATCCCAGGCTTTCTGCATCAGCTCCATAATTACCTCCTTAGCCCCAAGCACGACATTTTGTCATGACTTGGGAACATAAGACCAATGAAGAAATGAAATCACTGAGTCCCACATGGATCCATTTGACGAAGATTGCAACCATAAGCTCTGTCCCGTCAAGTCCTTTTATTGGGCTGGCTCCCCCCAGGTCGAGACTCCAGTAGAAGCCCAATTCCTCGAGTCCCTTCGCTGGGTTGGCTCCCCGCTGGTCGAGACTCCATCCAAAGTCAGACTCCACCTTCTACTGGGCTGGCTCCCCCTAGGTCAAGACTCCAGCAGAAGCCCAATTCCTCGAGTCCCTTTGCTGGGTTGTCCCTCCCGGTCGAGACTCCAGCCGAAGTCAGACTCCACCTTCTATTGGGCTGGCTCCCCCAAGGTCGAGACTCCAGCAGAACCCGATTCCTCGGGTCCCTTCACTGGGTTGGCTCTCTCCTGGTCGAGACTCCAGCCAAAGTCAGACTCCACCTTCTGCTGGGCTGGCTCCCCCCAGGTTGAGACTCCAGCAAAAGCCTGATCCTCGAGTCCCTTCGCTGGGTTGGCTCTCCCTGGTCAAGACTCTAGCCAAAGTCAGACTCCATCTTCTGTTGGACTGGCTCCCCCCAAGTCGAGACTCCAGCAGAAGCCCGATTCCTCGAGTCCCTTCACTGGGTTGGCTCCCTCTAGTCAAGACTCCAGCCAAAGTCAGACTGCAGCGGGACTAAGATGCATGCAAGTGATTCTTTGTTATTTTTATGTTTTAATGGATTGATCGATTTCTGAAATCAAACTAAGAATAGATCTAGAGATTCACATAATGACAAGAAACTCTAGCATGTAGACATAGACCCTAAATGGTGATAAAGAAGGATCCCGAGATTTAGAAACTTCGGTAGGATTAGCTCTAAATTAATACTCTACTCAGGAGATTAGGGAGTGCAAATCTTTTGAAATTCTGAAGTGCCTGATGCCGAGTTTGCTAAACTCATGGATGCGGCCTGGAAGATCGAGCCCTCGACCCTGCGAATTCATTAGCTTTCTATTAGATAGTCTTGAAGGCAAGGTAGGCCTACTCCTTTATCCGTGACATCGAAAGGACCTGCGAACAACCTGGAAACGAGTTAGAAAAAAAAACAAGAAGGAATGGAAAAGCAAAGAAATAAGAGAGGGGTGAAGTGAAGGTGGTGGTCAAGAAGGGTTCTTCTTGTTGGGCATCTAGGAGGATCTCCAGAGGGGCGTCCAAGCTTGGGAAGAGGGTTGGTGGCTTGCATAGGAGAAAGATATCTAGGGCCTCACACCCCTCGATGCTCAAAAGCGAAGGCTCACTCTCTCACAGAGTTCGAAGTCACAGGACAAGGGCTAGTGAAAAAAATTTCAAATTTTTATTCATCATTCATCATTCTTACAAGAGAGTTAGGGCCAAATTTATAGGCTCCCAAGTCCTCATTTGAATTTAAAATTTGAAAAAAAGAAATTACAAGCTTGTTTTGGGAAGAGGAAAGGGGGTGGTTGTCTTCATGAATCAAGGGCACCTAACATGAATTTTGAATTCCTCTTCATGGAGCTTTGGCTGACCATGAATGCTAGGCTTGATCCTTGGTGATATGGCTTGATATGTGGAGTGGAATGAGGAGGGTTGTTTGCTTGAATCAAGGGGGCGCCCACTTGGAACTTGAATTTGAAATGAAGCTTGAAACTTGCCACCCAAAGTGCTTCTCATGACATGGCATTGGAGTTTGAAATTGAAATTCGATTTTGGTGATGTGGTGCCTCTCACGACATGGCATTGGTGATGTGGCATTCCCCAAGGCTTTGAATGATGAGTTGGCAACCCAATTTGGCATGGAGGAGAAGTGGCTTGTCCCTTCTTCAAATAGGCTTGACTTGAATGCTCATTTGTGGACCTATCTTCAAATTGACTTGAGCTTGTGAACCAACTTGGCTAATTACAGGATCAATTAACCCTAACTTGACCAAATTGGTTGAATTACAAGACTAAACCAAAAATGAAACCAACTAGATACTAATTACATGACTCGAATGCGAATTACTCAGGCTTAAGTGTCTTAAACCTTATTATAGGACCCAGAAAATGATTAAGATCCCTAATCAGAAATCCACAGAGGGCTGAGGAGCCTCTGTCAAATCCTGGTACCTGTAGCAATTCTCCTGGGGTGGGAGGAACTCGACCTGATCGAATGAGGGTTGGCTTGGCTCTGGTATCTCTCAAGAAGGTCGGGGTCGAGGAGCTGCAAGTCCTCTCGGGTAATCCATGAATCATCATACTCTGGCCAGCCTTGCCAATGGACCAGGTAACATTGATAGCCTTTGCCCTAGGTTGTGATAGCTTGATCATCCAAGAAACGATCGACCCATTCTCCTCTCTCAGGTAAAATTAGAGATGGACACTCAACGTTGGGTTCACTTTCAAAGGATAGGTCAGGCCCAAATGGCCGCTGGATATCGTTGCCAGCTCCCTATACTCGACTAAGTCTAAGATATTGAAAGTCGAGCTAATGCCATAATCCGAGGATAACTCAAGCACATAGGCATTAGGGCTAACTCTCCTTATCACTCTAAAGGGGCCAGCTCCACGAGCATGTAGTTTCTTAATGGTTCATGGTGGGAACCGTTCAGGCCTAGGCCTAATCATTACAGAATTCCCTATGTCAAATTCTTTGGCTCGCTTTCAAGAATCAGCCAATTTGTTGAACGTATTATTACTTAGATTGATTTTTGGCAATCTCCTTATGCATACTATGCGAATGACTCTGTGGACTCTGAGACTTATATAACCTAACAAAATGCAGACTCAACTATGCATTCCTATTGAGAGAAATTTTAGACTATAAACTCTCTAGGTTTGATCATGGTTTGGTATGCACACAAAAATTTATAATGGATTCCTAGCAAATGCCATAAGGTCTTCCAAAGGTAGGTCGCAAACCTAACATACTCAAAGAACTGGTGTAACCGAACGACCTCAACACAGTGTGATTTGAAAGTTTGGGGAACATTAAAAGCCTTAGGGTATGACAGGAAATAGGAATCGAAGTCTTGGGACAATCTATTAGAAGCATGAAACATACCTTGGTTACTCGGGATGATCTTAAGATTTGAATATTGATCTATGGGTGTCATATGGTCCACTTGTTTCTATAGTTCTTGGGGCTCGGTGGGGTTCATCCCATGGTGAGGAACGTTTGGTAATGAGGATCCTGGGACCAAGCTTATAGCATGCTGGATGTCCCTAAGGGGTGGTAGTTAATTAGGTAACTCATCGGAAAATACATCCTTAAATTCTTTCAGAGCTTCAACTACTACTTGAGGGTGTTCTCTTTGGGTCGGTTCATGAATCTCTTTAGTGGCAAGGGTTCCCTCAGTAATCTCCTTCTCTAACTGCTTGGCCTTGATCAGGTTAACTCCTGGCTTCCTTTCCTTTAGGCTACTAGATCCTCTTTTAACCTGGTCCTTAGGTGGAGTTGGACTGATTACAAATTTCTTCCCATGGTGACTAAAGGCACAGGTATCGGTCCAACCAAATAGGGTGGCATCATGATCGTAAAGCTAGGGTTGACCTAGGATAATGCTACTGACTCCTATGAGAAGGACATCATACCAAATCTTCTCCTCATATGATTGCAATTTGATCATGATTTGGCACCTAGACTTGATAAGTATGGAAGTCAAATCTATCTATGAGACCTTATAGGGCTGGGATGGGAAACTGGGGTCAATCCTAAGGACTTGATAGTACTCAACGAAATGGCATTGACACAGCTCCCACTATCTACTTTGATCTTGCACACCTTATCCTCTAATTTGATGAAGGTTTGTTGGATGTTAGTCCTACGCCAATCTTCTTGCACTATGTTCCGGGTTAGGATGCACCTAACTACTCCTAATAGGTCATCAAGCTCGTGCAATTCTTCCTCTCCCTCATACTCTTCTAACAATTGATCCTCCACTTCATACACTTCTCCTTTCGGCTCAGCAATGGGTTCTAACTCATTTTCAGCTGGCTCCTCTGTAAGTAGGGCTTTGGAGGTGCACTGGCTAGCATAATGCCCTGGTTTATGGCATCTAAAGCACGTATTATGAGGATTGGGGCTTCTCTAGACCTCAATTGATTTACCTTTATCTTCTCTACTGAAACTGGGTTGACTTGGGTCGAGTCGGCTCGGGTTAGGTTGAGTCGGCTTGGGTTGGGTCGACTCGGGTAGACTTGACTAGATCCTGGGGTTCAGCTAGGGTTCCTAAAGGGTTTAGGTCTACGATAAGTGGGTATCCTTTGAAATCACTCATAATTCCTGGCAACTTGGAAAGCCTACTCTAAGTCATGGACTTCTCTAAAATAAAGCTCCTTTTGGATATCCTCATGTAAGCCAGCCCTAAACCTAGACAGGATCATAGATTCAGATTCGTTGATATTACATCGCATGACATACTCATCAAACTTTGTGATGTACTCGGCCATTATCTTGTTCCCTTGAGTCAATCTTTGCCATTGATCCAATAACTTCTGGTGTAAAGACATTGGGAGGTACTTCTCTCTAAGCCTAATTTTCATTGCCCCCCAGGTTGCTACAGGTTCTTCTCCTCTTTGCCTAATCATCCTTTCAATATTATTCCAATATAACCTAGCCTGGCGAACCAATCTAAGTTTGGCAAATTTGAACTTCGTCCCTTCCGACATTGTATACCACTCGAAGTATTGTTCCATATCTCCCTCCCAATCTATGTAAACTTTGGGATCTAAACTTGATGTGGGATAGATGGGGGTAGGATTGTTGGTGAGCCTAGAAGTCACCTAGATTAGGATACTTTTTTTTTTGGATTTTTTTCTAGGGATGGTGAAGGAACAATGGGGGATGGAAGACTTAAGGTTTGGAACTCATGGACTTTGGGACTCACACTAATGAAGAGACCTCTCACCTCTAGGGCATTCCACCCACCTCGATACTTGGAGGCGTTAGGGTGAATCTCAAAGGACATAGGGGATAAAGAAGATGGAATCAAGGAAGGGGATAACTAGACATGACCTATCATCATGTCATGGGATTGGGCCTCACACCCTCTCCTTACGGAGCGTAAGAAAAGAATCTCTCTTTTTTAAAAACTCATCTTTATTGACCAAGCTATTTTTTTACAAAGGACTGAGGGTGGATTTATAGACCTTTCCAAATCTCATATGAATTTGAATACAAAATAAAAAGATAAGGACGATTCAAATTCAAATACAAGATAAGGATATAAGATAAGGCCTATCTATATTTCAATCCTAACCAACCAAAACTAACTAAATTCTAAATCAAATTTCAAACAACCAATCCTAATCAACTAATTCTTTTTGAATTTGAATTTATTAAAATCCGTGCTGCTCCGAGATCAGTGCTACTTAGAGATCAGTGCTACTTCGAGATCAGCACTGCTTTAGGATCAGTGCTGCTCCAGGATCAGTGCTGCTCCGAGATCAGTACTGGTGATGTCCCCATTATTTTCCTAAGGTGGAAAAAACTCGACTCTGTCAAGTCAAGATCAGCGAGGGCTTTGATGAACCAAATCCAAAGGCTATGCTCTGAGATCAGTGCAGCTTTGAAATTCGTATGACTTTGAAATTATACAGCTTCGAAAACTATCCTAATTTTTTTCTCTTTTTTCTTTTTTTTTCTATTTTTTATTTCCTCGGCATTGCTCTGAGAATCATGCACTTTGAGGAGCATGCAACTTTGAAGATCGTGCACTTTGAAATCCATGCAGAGGGAGAAATTGACAACAGGGAACCGGCTTTGCTTTGACGAATGTGCGGTGCATTCACGTTCGTGCAATGAAGTTTCTCCTCTATGGATTCGAACCAGGAATAGGGAAAGAATGGTAGGCTTCACCAGCATTTTCGACTAAACCGGTGGTCTTTACCGGCTTCGATGACGGGAGGTGGGCAGTGGTTGGCAATGGTGGAGATCCGATGGGGGAGACCGACCGGCAGGGCGGCGGCGAGGCGACATAGGCAGCACGGGCTTTGATTCGACGGTGTCGAGCATCACGGTAGCAAGGCGATGGGGTGGGCTGTGACCTTGCATCGGAGAGGGGCGTCGGTGAGGTGGCACGACATCAAGGGACATCAATCATTGATTACTGGGCGTTGATCGGGGCGATGGAGATTAGGCGTGCCAGAGGAGATGGCTGTGGGTCTTCCTGGTCCATGAACTCCTGATTAGGTCTCCTAGGATAAACCTCTTGGGCTGGGTTAGGATATGGGACTCTTCTAGGCTCAGCCTCTAAGGAGGGACCACGTTGAGGGAATCTCCTAGGATGGGGAGGTGACTCAATCTCTGGTTCGGTGTAAGGCTCTTGGACCCTCTCCAGAGTTCCTAGCCTTATTTCAAATCCATCAAATCTTTGGGTCAACTTGGCAATTTGCTCAATGAGGATCCTAATTTGATTTTTGAGGTTGTTCTCCATGGGTTCACCTGACTGAGAGTGATGCGGGTGATGCTGGACTCCTGACCAAGTTGACATGCAACACACAATGGAAGGTACTATGGTTTGCTATACCTATGAGTTCAAATAGAATGGGTTAACTCAGATTACACACAGCACAACAACTAGCACTTTCACTTGCCAGGTAAGAGGTGGGAGTGTGGGAGGCGCCCTTGCTAATTGCAAGGACCCTATTAAGGAACTACAACACCGCTTAGGTCATTTGACACCGGACCTCTTGTGATGCAGAACGATGCGATACGGTGTAAGATGATTTAATTTTAGTCTAAGATGTTTTAAAGAGTAATGATCATAGCAGTAAAGCAACTAAACATAAGAGACTAAAGAGATTAAAGAAAGTAACTAACTACTTACCCGCAATCTGATATGCAAGCTATAAAGATAAGGACCCGACGGCTAAGAAACCATCTAAGATTAGGCTATTCCATGCTGCAACTACCAAATCTAATGAGAAAGGATTGGTTGCTTACTCCAATGGAGATTCTCTTTAACTCGAGATAGATCATCTGCTTGGTCGCGTAGATCTCGTAGCAAGATGAAGATCTGGACTCCAAATTTCAGATCTACCGTCATATCTCGATTCGGAAGCAAAGGATCCATCCTCTAAAGTCCTTGCTACTTGGGATCTGCAGAGAAGGTAGCAAACAAGACTTTAAGAATGAAATATATCAGATTCAAAATGAAAAAAGGAAGGGTTGGATACGTAGAGCTTGAAAAAGATCGTAGCAGCTTGTCGAATCCGGCAGAACCTCCACTCAAGGACCTCACCATCTTGAGCTCTCGAGGACCTCCCCGCCTTGAGCTCTTAAGGACCTCCCCGCCCTTAGAAAAAAATACTAAAGCCTAACCCAGCTTTATGGAAGAAAGAATGCATCTTTATTTCGTGAATGAATAATAATAATTACAAGGGGGGTATGGGGTCCTATTTATAGGTTTTTTACATATGAAGATAACATAGGACTCCATTTGAATTTAAATTACAAATTTGAACTTCAAATACTGCTTGGCTTCTTGGCATCTTCCTTGAATTTGAAATTTGAATTGATTTTTCATGGCTTGGACAACAACTTGAGATGAGATGAAGGCTTCTGGCTTGCGCGACAAAATTAAGATGTGAGATGGCGCTATTCCTTTATTAATTTAGTGCTAATCCTCCCCACTTATTGGCATGAAATCCTTCTTAATCTGATTTTTAATCTTCCTTGGTCAGCAACATGAGATAAGAAGTCCTTTTGAATGCTTGAATTTGAGTTTAAAATCTTTCCTTGAATTTGAAAGAAGTTTGAATGAGGGGGCTTCCATTTGATCTTCGAATTTCATCTCTTATCATAGGACACTTTGAATTTGAATTCTCCCTTAATCTTGGAATTCTTTCAAACTTAAATAGGTTGGCTATCTTGGAATTGGCATCAAGAAAGGAAGAAAGCAGATGGCGCACATTCATCTGGGCGCCAATCCTTTTGGCATGAGAAAAAGGCATTTGGATAAGGATAAGGCTCCCTTTGAAATATGGATGATTCCATCTAATCTTGGATTCTTCCATTTAAATTTGAACTAATCCTTGGTATGGGCATCATCTGGAGTGGAATGGGCGACAATGAGAGGGGGGGCGCCAGATGAAAAGCAGAGTCCTTCTGCTTTACTCCTCTTAAATGGGCGCCTCCTTGAAATTGAAATGGGCAATGAAAAATAAATGAGTTGGGGCGCCTCTCTTGGATAAGGATGACTTTGTCTTGATGCCCAAATGTCTAGATGTCCCAATGTTCGGATGTTCCAATGTCCGGATGTCCTAATATCCAGATGTCTGGAGAAAAATTTGGACAACTCTTTTTTGACCTAGAATTGATCCACCAAGGTGATGATGACTTGGGTCTTGGGTACTTATGACACCCCTTGACTTATTCAAGCACTAATTACATGACTAAAATTGGATAATTCACCAAACAAAGCAAATTAATGCTATTTACAAGACTCTTAAATCAATTGATGGACTCAATGGACTCAATTGGTAACTCAACAACTCTAATTGACCAAATTACACTCAATTTGATTAAATTACAACTCAATTTGACTTAATTAAAAACTCTAAACAACCAGGACTCGAGTGTTCTTTGTGAAGAACATATGGACTTACTCATTGGTGATCCAAATTGAATTGAAAAAGGTTTGCTTTCTCTTCCTGGCTCTTGTCTTCTCACCATCTTGCCTTAGACACTAGCTTTCCAGTACTAATTGAAGGGTTGCATGTACTAGTTTCCCATAATGGTTAAACCCAACTCGTTGATGTCCCTAAGCTATTACGTTGCTAATAGATTTTAAGTTAGGCTTAGGTTAGAAATGCAAAGGTGGTGGTTTTCGGGCCAAGGAAAGGTAATGACCTCCTTCCATTATCTTATGATATTATCATCCTTAAAGTAAGTTATGCATATGATGGCATACACATGAAATCTAATGAAGTGCACTTAAATTTTTTTGTATTTTGATGTGTATTGGCAGAAATATTAGTTGCTGGAAATTAAATGATATGAATCTAAAGTACAGAAATCATGTAATTAACTCCTAAGTATGCAGAAATGAAAGCATGCTGAGATCTAATCATTGCAAAAATTAACATAATGCAGAATTTAATGATGCAGAATTCTAATGATGCGTAACTTAGTTATGCAGAAATTTTCTTAGGACCTAAGATACCTATCTCCTTACTTTCTTCTTCAAGGGTCAATCACATCGGCACCCCTATACATCATAGGAGATCCCCTTTTGAATGGGATGTGAAAGTCTTGCAGCCCTACTTTTCTTATGACCGGATGACCATGGTGAAGCACCCGATCCGAGTATTTAAAGGGAACTAAGTCCTAACCTGCTCTGATACCAAATATGATGTGGGATTAAGATGCATGTAAGTGATTCTTTGTTGTTTTTATGTTTTAATGGGTTGACCGATTCCCGAAATCAAACTAAGAATAGATCTAGAGATTCGCATAATGATAAGAAACTCTAGCATGCAGACTTAGACCCTAAACAGTGATAAAGAAGGATCCCAGGATTGAGAAACCCTGGTAGGACTTAGCTCTAAATCAATACCCTACTCAGGAGATTAGAAAGTGCAAACCTTTTGAAATTTTGAAGCGCCCGATGCCAAGTTCGCTCACACTCATGGATGCGGCCTGGAAGATCGAGCCCTTGATCCGCGGATTCGTCGACTTTCTGTCAGATAGTCTTGAAGGCGAGGTAGGCCTACTCCTTTATCTGTGACACCGAAAGGACCTGCGAACAACCTGGAAACGAGTTAGAAAAAAACAAGAAGGAATGGGAAAGCAAAGAAATAAGAAAGGGGTGAAGTGAAGGTGGTGGTCAAGAAGGGTTCTTTTTGTTGGGCATCCAGGAGGATCTCAAGAGGGGCATCCAAGCTTGGGAAGAGGGTTGGTGGCTTTCATAGGAGGAAGATATCTAGGGCCTCACACCCCTCGATGCTCGAAAGTGAAGGCTCACTCTTTCACAGAGTTCCAAGTCATAAGACAAGGGCCAGCAAAAAAAATTTCAGATTTTCATTCATCATTCATCATTGTTACAAGAGAGTTAGGGCCATATTTATAGGCTCCCAAGTCCTCATTTGAATTTAAAATTTGAAAAAAAGAAATTACAAGCTTGTTTTGGGGAGAGGAAAGGGGGTGGTTGTCTTCATGAATCAAGGGCGCCTAACTTGAATTTTGAATTCCTCTTCATGGAGCTTTGGTCGACCATGAATGCTAGGCTTGATCTTTGGTGATATGGCTTGATATGTGGAGTAGAGTAAGGAGGGTTGTTTGCTTGAATTAAGGGGGTGCCCACTTGGAACTTGAATTTGAAATGAAGCTTGAAACTTGCCGCCCAAAGTGCTTCTCATGACATGGCATTGGAGTTTGAAATTGAAATTCAGTTTTGGTGATGTGGCGCCTCTCATGACATGGTAATGGTGATGTGGCATTCCTTAAGGCTTTGAATGATAAGTTGGCAACCCAATTTGGCATGGAGGAGAAGTGGCTTGTCCCTTCTTCAAATAGGCTTGACTTGAATGCTTATTTGTGGACCCATCTTCAAATTAGCTTGGGAACCAACTTGGATAATTACAGGACCAATTGACCCTATCTTGAACAAATTGATCGAATTACAAGACTAAACCAAAATTAAAACCAACTAGATACTAATTACATGACTCAAATGTGAATTACTCAGGCTTAAGTGTCTTAATCTTTATTACAATATCCAAAAAAAGACTAAGAACCCTAATCAGAAATTCATAGAGGGTCGAGGAGTCTCTGTCAAATCCTGATGCCCACACCACATACTCCATCTTCTACTGGGCTGGCTCCCCCCAGGTCGAGACTCCAACATAAGCCCGATTCCTCGAGCCCTTTCATTGGGTTGGCTCTCCCTTGGTCAAGATTCCAGCTGAAGTCAGACTCCACCTCGAAGCTCTTCTGCTGGGCTAGCTCCTTCTAGGTCGAGACTTTAGCAGAAGCCAAATTTCTCTCCAAGTCTTCCCGCCGAGCTAGCTCCTCCAAAGTGCACACTCACGGAGCAGCTTAGGTGGAGAAGAAGAAGAAGAAGAAGGAGACAAGAAGAAGAAGGGCACAGTAGTCAAAGCAAAAACCTTCATTGATCAAAAGCCCCTTACATCCTACAGAGGTTCCCGACAGGCCAGGAAGCTTCCCAGAGATCTAAGTTACAAGTAAGAAGGGATTCTCCCTAGCAGTACTCCCGGAAGTAGCTGGGGGTGCGCCAGTCCTTCTTTCAGGTGGGCTTCCTAGGAAGGAGGACAGCGATGCCTCTGCCTCTACTAGCCCATTCTCCTCAGGAAGTCACCGAGTCTCTAAGGCCCAGCATCGGTTCCACCCAGAGGAAGCGAGTACCCTTCCACGAGTGAACATCTGAGGATGGGGTACAGCGACGCACCCTCTTCGACCATGCCGTCTTTCTTGGATTTCACCGATTAGGTGATTCCAAAGGCAGATGCGGCCACTCCTCGTTAGGCCACTCTCAGTAGCGTCACGACAACCACGGCCTTCTCCACAGTGACTGCAACCATGGCCATCCCTTCATTCAGTCACATGACCAGGCGCACCCAAGAGGTTTACAGGTAGGCTTCTCCTATCACACCAGCAACCACCTTCTTTGCCCCCTAGGGCCTCTCCACTTTCTCCTCCTTCAGGGGAATCTCAAGCTCAGCGGACTTCTTCTCCGACTGGGATGCCCCAGCTTGGACGTTGGCCGGACATCCCCGGAGAAGCATCATACAGCCTCCCGGACCTGAGCTCACCAGAAGACCTCCCTTAGCACAAGCCAGGAGAGAAGAGTCAAAGAGAAAAGGTTTTGAAGAGATGAGGATGTTCTACCAAGGCCCATCGCCTGCACTTAAAAAGGTGAGGGATGACCTCTCTGCAATGAATCTTGTCGACCTCTGGTACCGATTGAAGGTACATGTCTCATTAATTGCCAAGCTAGCCAGAAGATGCTCGTACTAGTGCTGGATGACCTGCATGCCTCATTCTCAGAGGATTCACGTCGACCCAAGAGAAGCATTTATAGCCACCATCGAAAAGCCGAAGCACCAGGAAACCTCCCATCAATGTGAAGGCATGTTCTTCAAAGCACAGGCACATAGAGATGTCGGTGACCTAAAAGGATGCCCCAGTCCTTGTTAGCATGATCATTACTCTCCATGCCCCGAGCACCGCATTGTCTTCTGGGCTCGAGAGTGGGGGGAAATTGATATGGCTATATCCGCTAATGTGGAGTCCATCTGAATGCCAGTTATCAGCCAGCAAATGGAGGGCCACCTAAGCCTGGCACCCAAGCAAGAAGTCGAAGTGAGTCCCCTATCAAGGTCAGCTCCTGGTTGAGGTCGAGCTCAAGCTTCCACCAAGCGAAGGAGGGAAGGCGGTAGAGATTCAAATCATGGTGGGAAAGACAGTTGCCTTCATCGAGACCCATCGCTGAGACAATACAACTAACAAGCAATTGCCCATCGCCTGAGGCCTATAGAGAGGGGCACCTCGCCGGAACACCAGGTCCCCCCACGGGTCCCAATTTACATCGATCAGGAAGGAACATCCCCTTCAAGAATGGTGCTCCCCAGTCTACCATCTACACCACCCACAAGTGGAAGGCTATGCTAGAGGATTCAAACCCTGGGGTGGCGGCCCGCATGCCAATGCTCTGCAAGGTTTCCTGAAACATGGTGACCAACCAAAATATCAGAGCTAGCAACATAACTTTCCATCTCAAAGGAGAAAACAGGAGCTCATGTGCAGTTCTCGCGTGCTGCCAATTATCACCCCCTGGGACTCTCCCGAAAGGGGAACATCTGAAAAGCAAGCAGGAGGTCACACACGGCCTCTCCATAACAAACAAAAAGGGACCTCCGAATGAAAGGAGAGGACAAGAGGCAAAAACCAGCGAGGGGTAAGAAGAGGTAAAGGTTTGGCACATAGAAGAGGAGAGCAAGCCAGTCACAATGCTCTGGGGCTACCAGGGAATTCATCGAAAGAATCCCACAGATACAGCTAACCCTGCTCTAGCCCTCCTTCTCTGCTAATGCCCTACACTCACTTTCTTTTCTCAAAAACATGACCCCCGAACATGGAAACCTGACAGGGATCTACGGAGGGGGATATGTTTCCCTAGATCGCCCACTGACTTAATTGTCGAAGTGCCCCCGCTGGAATCCTCAACCTGGGTCTCTATTTTTTTTGCAGGGGTCCAAGGACACATGCAGGATCCTAAGCGAGGGGGGCGATGCCCGACGCTGCGTCGAAGCTACAAGCCACAATGGTCCAAGCAGCAACACCTCCCTACGAGAGGTCGGACAAGAGATGCAATCAACCATGCAATAGCAATGTTGCCTTATAACATTAGAGCCAAAATAAATCTTTCTTCAACCAGGATCCTTATCCGATGAATGGTCGGCATACTAGTACCATAACTGTCTGATAGCATTGGAGCTAAACCTTTGCTTGGAGGTCCAATCCAATAGGGGGTCGATGAGCACATGGTGGACCTGCTCAATTAGCACTTACTATCAGGCCACTTAACCAACTTACCAAGCTATTTCATTGTCAAGGTCAAAGGATGACCCCTTAGTGATTAATCTTACTGATCTGACGATGTCAGGAAATGTATCACAAAGCTAATTATCTGAGTTATAGATAGATATGGTACAATCACTGACGTGGAGCCTGATATGGAACAACCGTTGATGTGGAGCCCATGCTAGTGACCACGCTGGTAGAAAATGTCATCTGGATGCGATGACCAAATGAAGATCTAAAGGTGAGCCCTCGACCGAGGTTAGCTCCCATCCGGGGTCGGGCTCTCGACCAAGGTCATGCTCATGCATTCTGAGAGTGAGCCCCCAACCAAGATCAGCTCCCATATGAGATCGAGCTCTCGGTCGAGGTTATGCCATGCTTTCCGAGGGCAAGACCCTGGCCGAGGTCAGCTCCATTCCAAGGTCGAGCTCTCGGTCGAGATCGTGCTCATGCTTTCCAAGGACGAGCCCCTAGCTGAGGTTAGCTCCCATCCGAGGCTGGGCTCTTGGCCGAGGTTGTGCTCATGCATTCTGAGGGTGAGCCCCTGATCGAGGTTAGGTCCCATTCAGGGTCGAGCTCCCGGTCGAGGTCATGCTCATGCTTTCCAAGGGTGAGCCCCCGATCGAGGTCAGCTCCCATTTGGGGTCGAGCTCTCGGTCGAGGTCATGCTCATGCTTTCCGAGGGTGAGCCCCTGGCTGAGGTTAGCTCCCATCCGGGGTCAGGCTCCCGGTCGAGGTCGTAGTCATGCATTCCAAGGGCGAGCTCCCAGTCGAGGTCATGCTCATGCTTTCCAAGGGTGAGCTCCCAGTCGAGGTCAGCTCCCATTTAGGGTCAAGCTTCTAGTCGAGGTCATGCTCATGCTTTCCGAGGACGAGCCCTCGATTGAGGTTAGCTCCCATCAAGGGTCGAGCTCCCGGTCGAGATCATGCTCATGCTTTTCGAGGGCGAGCCCCCGACCGAGGTCATCTCCCATCCAGGATCAAGCTCCCGGTTGAGATCGTGCTCATGCTTTTCGAGGTCGAGCTCCCAAGATAGAGATCCCCCCATCTAGCAAAGGTTGAAGTTCTTGCCATAAGCAAAAGAGATAGAAGTTCAGCAGAGGTTCAGATTGTGCCATAAAAGCTCCCAACTGACTACAACCTCCAGGAGGTGGCTCACACCCTACTGAGATTCAAACTCTACAAACATGCCACTCGCACGTTATATGCAATGCATGCTCCATTAGCTCCAGGCCATGTGGCATGCTACGACGTCCACGACTGCACAACTGGGGGGCTCCAACCCTTGTGACACGGAACCTATACCTCCTCCAAGAGGAGTATTCCATTAAGGCCCCAGGCCCTGCAACACTCCGACGGTCTCTCTTGGAATAGAAACACCCCACCGTGGCTCAAGGCTTAACAGCATGGTGCTCGCCCCTTCTACGGGAAACTATACCATCAGAGGGACAAGATCTATACTATGCTGGTGAATGCCCCCAATAGAAGGATCTCCTCTCGAGGATAGGTTTGATAGGGAGAAGGTCACGGATAAAGGAAATCCCTCTCGAAAGGGATATCAGGAAAGGGACATCTCAGTGAAGCCCCAGACTTGGTCTGGGCCATCCTTCTCATATAAAATGAAAGAAAGGACCCCCGAGGGAAAAAGGAGAAAACTGGTAAGACCAGAGAGCAAACAGGCAAGGAACTAGCTAAGAAAACCTTCCAACTCTCTGATCTCCACTCGACCTTATTTTTCTATTTCTTATATCTCATCTTCACCTTGTACATGGAGAGATCCCAAGCTCTTTGTCACAGAGGTTTTGTTCTCCTTAATCATCCCAACTGACTTGATTATTGGAGTGTCCCCACTGGAATCCCTGGCCCGGGTCTCCTCTCTTTTGCAGGTCACACTAGTTCTGGAGCTGACCAAAGAAGAGGACCAAGCATCCATTGGGAGCCTGATGAGTTCGTGATATATCAGAGCTACAGGTCATGATGATCTAGGTGGCAACAGATTGGCACACCAAGTAGGGGGAGAAGCAGAAATGCCATTGATTATGAAAGTTCAGGCAATAAGTCCCCCCACCACAATGACACCCATGGACATCCACTGCCTTATGGTGACAACACATGCATGGGAGGCTTCTGCCAGTTATGTAGGGGGCCCCCTCATCATGGCAACCCACAAAGCCCTGAGGGGGAGCTCCCTACTCCATCACCGTTGCCTCCGGTGGATACCCAGATCGCTGTACTAGCCTAGCAGGTCCATGCCCTAGCTGCGATGGTGCACCAGCTCCACTAGAGACACTGGTCCCTAGCAATGCAGTAGCAGCCAGGAATGCCGGTAGCCCACACTGCCAATCCCCATACCAGCCTATGGTCCTTCCAGGAGTGGCCATTGCATGAGGCCTCCCACCTTTGGGGAGACCACCAAATGGTTGGGAAGAAGCAGCATGATGGCCCAATCAACTAGGAGAGCTGCTCCCTGGCCTCTGACCATGGCGCATGCTCGCATCGATGGCATCAGCGTGGCCGGGAACTTAGGCGAGAGTTCTTTCACTCCGCACCCCCTTCACCCTTGATGGCTTCAGCCGAAGGGTCCATAGATGAGGCCATCCGCCGCCAGGCATAAAGGCACCTCGAAGAGTAGGAGCATAAAATAGCTGACCTGTCTCGCTGGTTTGCTGAGATTCGGAGCTCCCTCGATGAGCCTGCAGGTTACGATACCCATCCAACCTTCTCTTATAGAATCCAAGAGGAACCGATCCCTAGTCAGTTCTGTATACCTCAGGTTGACCCCTATGACTAGACAACTGATCCCTTGGATCCTTGAAAAGCTACAAGGCCCTTATGATGGTCCAGGAGGCCACCGATGCTCTCCTCTATATTGCCTTCCTGGCTACCCTCCGGAAGGCTGCTTGAGCCTGGTTCTCCAGACTCAAGTCAAAAGCATTGACTCCTTCGCTCAGTTGGAGAAAAAGTTTGTGGCACATTTTGATGCATATAGAAAGATGCCACGTAAAGTTTACAGTCTCTTCTCGATCCACCAACAAGATCGAGAGCTCCTCCAGGACTATGTATCCTAGTTTAAAGCTGCTACCCTGGAGATCTATCACCTCGATGAGCCAGTCGCTATGCTGGCCCTGAAGAGGGGACTCAGGACCTCTCGCTTCACCTACTCCCTTAACAAGAAGTCTTCGAAGACTTATTCGGATCTCCTCCTTCGAGCCCATAAGTATATCCATGCGGAGGAGGCCGACCATACTAGGGGGAGCTGGATGGGAGGCTGCTGAAGAGACAAGTCATAGGGGAGACATCTTGATCGACTGGGGATGGATCATGACGAGCCTACAAGTCACTAAAATTAGGCTACCACTAGTTTTTCTTTTATTTTTTTTAATTTTTTATGGAGGTGGCAAAGGAACAATGAAGATGGAAGACTGGGGTCAGGGCTTTCATGAACTTTGAGACTCATACTCACTGAGAGATCTCACACCTTTAGGGTATCCCATCTCACTAATGAAGTCATACAAAGAGATCTCACATCTCTAGGGCATCCTACCCGCCTCACTAATGGAGCCGTACGAAGAGGTCTCACACCTATAGGGTATCCCACCTGACTAATGGAGCCGTTACGGTGAATCTCAAAGGACATGAGGGTGGTAAAGAAGATGGAATTAGAAAAGGGGATAATTAGACATGACCTCGCATCATGTCCGGGGGTTGCACCTCACCTCTTCTACCGCTGCCGGCCTCCCACCACCCCATCTCTTACCTAGCCAGTGGAAGGACTAGGTATTGTGTTGTATGTAAGTTGAGTCGACCCATTCTGTTTGAGCTCTAGATCTAGTGAGCTGTAGTTGTTTTCTTTTATGTGTGTTTCATGTCTACTAGATTAGGAGCCCATTAGCCCATCAGCCCATGTCTAGTCTAGATTAGGATCCCATTAGTCCATCAGTCCATGTCCAGCCCAGTATAGTCATGGGGTCAAACATTGAAGCCCACTTGAGGGCCATCAACAAACAACTAGCCCAAATGAACCAACAAATGATCCAAGTGGAGACTCGGGTAGAAGCCCGCAGGGCCCATGCTAAATTCAAATCCCCTAGACCCGATCCCTTTAATTCAAGAGCCCATCATCATGATCTCATCCCTGAGTATAGCCCTAGAAGCCCATACCCATACTTGGTTGACTCAGAGGAAAGACCCATTAGGAGCACCCAACCTTATGCACCAACTTTTGATGGAAGTCTAGATCCTGAGGTGTATATTTATTGGGGGAAGAGCATGGATCACTATTTTGAGTACACTAAGATGTCAAAGTTAGGAAAAGTTAGATTGGCCACACGTAGGTTAACCCGACATGCTAAGTGGCATTGGGAAGGTATTAAGGACCAATGTTATTTAAGAGGTGATCAGATAAGTACTTGGAAAGCCATGAAGAGTAAGTTAAGAGAAAAATACCTAGGCCAACTTTATGAGCAAAGACTTTTAAACCAATGGTACAGATTAAGATAGAATAATAAAACTGTGTCTACGTACATTGACCAATTTAATAAGTTTATTAGGAGATGCAACATAGTTGAGTCTGAGGCTATGATCATATCAAGGTTTCGAGCTGGCCTACGTAGGGACATCCAGTGGAAATTGTTTCAATGGTAAATTCAGGACCTAGAGGAAGCCTATCACATAGCTAGGGAATTCAAGTCATATTAGAGGGAACTCATGACTAGTCAATCTAAGTCCAACAAGATTAATCCCCTGAACCTAAGCCCAGAGCTAGCTGACTTCCTTTAAACCAACCAACTCCCATTGCCACTAGCCAGACCCTAGGACCTAGTCAGGTATGTCCGAGCCAACCAAGCTTGAGCCAACTCGACTCGAGCTGACCCAAGCCCAGTATCCTGCTAGTTCCCATGAATGATAGATAGGAGTGAGGACCCTGAAGTTTAAATTGATTGCTCCGATATTCAAGACTTAGGATATCCCCAGGTTGAGGAGCTAGAGAAAAATAAGAGCATGTCACTAGAGATTTAGAGAAGTCCCAACATCACGTGCTTTAGATGCCACAAACCGGGACACTATGCTAGCCAATGTTCAACCAAAGCCTTACATATAGGAGAGCTAGAAGAGGATGAGTCTGAACCCATTATTGAACCTGAAGAAGAGGTGTATGAGGCTAACTCAAGTCAGATCGAGGAGTATGAGGATGTTGAAATTATTGAAAATCTAGGGAAGGAAACTCCTGAGCCCATTGAAGAGTCTAAAGAAGATACCTATGACTTAAGCCTAGAGCAAGAAAGTGAACCCACTGAGGACCTAGCAAAAAAAGATCCTGAACCCACTAAAGAGTTTGGAGAAGAAGTGATCGAGCCAGGATCAAGCATAGTTGATGAGAATGAGGTTTCACCAGAATTGTCCATTGAGGAGGTCTAGGAACCAATCCCTAAGGAACAATCCCAGGAAGTTGATATTATTTTAGAGGACTTTCCAGGTAAGCTTCCCAAAGACCTTCCTAATGACCTGCCACCAATAATGGATTCCCAGCCTACTCTAGAACTAGTGCTTGTAAACCATCCTAGTGCAAAACATGTGGTTAGGACAGACAAGCCATCAATTTCTTTTAAGCATAGGAGCCTGTTAAACCATGTCTACCCTAAAGACTTCCATGCTACAATTCATATCCTACAGTTCTGGAGAGGATATTTACTATCCCTAGGAAACTTACTGTATCCATACCATAGGATTTTCAGGTTTTATGATTCTAAAAAAATTTTAAGTTTGAAACTTGAAAGGTGGATTGAGTTTTGGGTCTACATCCTTAGCATAAGGGACGAAGTGAATATAGATACTGAGGTGCCATCTGGTTTCGATCCTAAAAGACCCTTAGGCCTAATCCCACTGTTCACACCTGCACAGATCTCTGCACAGCATCTGCTTCAGGACATTAGCATTCACTTGAACACTAATAATAACATGGCTAATTCTCGATATCGAGTCAAAGAGTATGCTGAGGGAGATTATGTAGAGACTAGTCTAGACCAGAGTGGTTTCCTCTAGGAGCCATTAAGAAGCTACACGCCTGTGAAGCTAGACCCTTTAAAGTGTTAAAGAAAGTAGGACCTAATGCATATGTGCTTGATTTGCCCTTGAATTTTGGCATTAGCTTGACTTTCAATATCTCGGATTTAGTTGAGTATAGGGAGCCGACAATGATTCTTAGCGAGCAGTTTGGACCTGACCCATCCTTTGTGAGAAAATCCAACCCTGAATGTCCATCTCTAATTTTACCTGGGAAAGGAGAATGGATCGAGCGTATCCTGGACAACCAAGCTATCATGATCCGTGGAAAAGGCTATCAGCGCTACCGGTCTATTGGCAAGGTTGACCAGAATTTGATGATTTGTGGATTATCCGAGAGGACTTGTAGCACCTCGACCCAGACCTCCTTGAGCACTACCAGAGCCAGACAAACCCTTACTCGACGGGGTCAAGTTCCTCCGACGCCAGGAGAATTGGTGCAGGCACCAGGATCAGGCAGAGACTTCTTAATCCTCTGTGGTTATCTGACTAGAGTTCATTAGGGTTTTTAGTATTTCTCCTGTAATAAAGGCTTAGCCCACTTGAGTCCTATTTTTGGCGCTTGAGTTTTGTTTTGGGCCTTGTCATATGTGAGTCCTGTATTTAGGGTCAGACTCATGCCATTAGAGTTTTGGGACGGTTTTGGGACATGTATAGTTTAGTTGAGCCATTTTGGGTTTAGTCAGCTCACTTTGAGCCAATTGTTATTGTTAGTTGAGTCCTGTATGTTTTATTTTTATTAATTTTGTAATTGAATCCAGTCTAATCCAGCAAGAAGGCTCAAGCCACTAATAGACCCCAGCTAGTATGGCATCTTGACAACTACAAAGAGTCCCAGTCATACCTTGGATTGTGCCAGACTAGGATTACATGGAGCATTACATGAGGTCGGCCCAATATGAGGATTTGGTGTCTACATCAATTCCACAATCAAGCACACCAACTCCACATGCTAGCATGACAAGAAGGAAAGTCAAAGCAGATAAACATGAATCCCATGATTCATGCCAGCTTGCTTTGGAAAGAAGTGGTCCACCCCAAGCCAAGGGAAGTGGTGGGGACACTAGGATCAGACATAGATCACTGGATCCCATATGGTTTACTGATTAGGATTTTTTTTAGAACCTTAGTCATGTGTCATGGATCCCATATGTAATCAATTAAGATTGAGTCCTATAATAAGTTAAGGCTAGTTGATTTGTCTCAACCCAGTCTAGTTTATTGAGTCCTGTATTTTAGCTATGAGTCCAGTGAGAGTTGATTTTGGTACAAGAAAAAAGGATACACTATTTTGGAGTTCCACCAAGCCTCATCCAAGAGCCAGAGGTCTTCACATCAGCCAATTGGGCCTTGTATGCCATCCTAGGGTCCAAGATTCCTGCAAGATGCCCAGATGCCCTCCAGATGCTTTTCAGATGCCAGATTCCCTCCAGATGCCAGAGCATATTCCAATACCAGGGAGCCCATGATTCCAAGGAAGTACCTGCACCCCAGCCTAAAGAAGATTCAAGGCCCAGGTCCATGAGAACCAAGATTCCAGTCTGATGCCTGGAATATATCAGCCCAGGCACCCCAGCTTCCAAGAGGCCCAAAGCCCATGCTCCCCAAGCCCTTGGCCGGTCCATTGCTGCCCCTTGAAGCCCACATGCCAACCCTAGGCATCCTTGGAGTGTTGACTTGGTCCAAGCTAAGAAGAAGAGTCCAAGTGGAAGGAGGAAATCAAGTTCTTATTCTATTCAACTTGTATACTCCTAGTTCTGGTTTATTTTGAAGTCTTTCTCCCACTTAAATTGTGTAAACCTATTCTAACTAGGAGAAGACTTATAATCCCTTTAGGAGAGGGCATGGGAGCTCTATAAATACCCCACCTCTCTTCCTCTTGTAATCAGTCTTTTATCATATGAATTAAACTTTGCTGAAATTTTGTCTTGAGTATTGTTCTTATGTTGGTGTTCTGGAGTTGTTTGAGTGTTTATTCTTTGCCTGGCCGAACCCTGCTACAAGCTTTCTTCTTTGCCAAAGCTTTTCTGCCTTCCAAGCCTTCACACACCCAAAGAAGGAGTGCCTTAGGCTGCCTAAGCAAGGAGCATCATCCTTCTTCAAGCCGCCCATATCCAAACCCTGATTCCATCTTCTTCTAACCCTAATCTCCCTTCTATTATTTTGTTATTGCTTTCTAACCATCCTCTGATGCTTGCAGGATTCTCGAGGTGTTTCACCTCCCTAAAGGAGGCCTTCTTTGCCTCAAGGACCGCCCGGATCAGCCATCAAATTCATGGGAATGGAAGCTTCATCATCTAGGCTATAATCAGAGTGTGAGTGATCTCTTCAATTACAGATTCTTCAATCTCTGACTGGTAACATCCTTCCCTTCTCTTGATTTCTATTTTGTTAAAGATTAGCTATCCTAAGCCAGGAATTTCTCAATTCTCAGAGCCTGGTTCTTATTATTTTGCATGAGTATGCCTGCGATTATAATGATCTTTGCATTGCTATTCATTCTACTAGTTCTTACTTAATTTTGGGAATTTAGCCTATAAATTAAAGTTATAAAAAAATTCTACAAAAATTTGTTTACTATTTTTCCTGTATGTTTAGCAATCTTAGAGTCGTCTCGCATCAGGAAGAAAGAAGTTGGCGCCCCTTGGTCCCCCCTTTGGGCCGCCCACTACATACCATCTTTGGAGGACTTTTATTTGGCATTTGTTAGATTCTTCCATGTATTCAATTTGCAAAGGAGGAAGGTTTAGGGTGCCCCATTATTTTCATGTCTTCATAACTTAGGTCCTAAGTCATGTGACTCTATATAAAGGACCCATCTCTTATATGAAAGTTGATGGTTATGTGAATGAAAATTGAGAGTTCTTCTTCTTTCTTTGCCTTTGTTCTTTGTGAACATCGAGCTCCATGAGGGAGTAAATTTGCCTTTGCTCTGTGAGCATCGAGGGGTTTAAGGCCCTATTTATATAAAAAAAGAAACCTAGCTACCATCTACCTGGACACCCATCTTCCAGCTCCATCTTGGCCACCCCATCCAACCTTTTCTTCCCCTTCTTCTCCTTTTTCTTTTCGCAATCTGATATTTTTTTCTAATCCCTTAATAGGTGTCATGCAGGTCCCTCTAGTTTTGCGAAGATAAGATGCCGTTTGCTTTGCCTTCGAACCAGTGGATGAAAAGCTGGCAATCTTGTGGTTGTAGCTTCGTCTTTCAGGCCGCATCCATGAGTGGCGAGACCTCTGCATCGGGCACTTCAGATCTTGCTCGGTATAAATCCCCTAGCTCTCTAATCTGAATTATTGAGGAAAAGCTAGTCCTACCAGGGTTTCCTAACCCTGGGGTCCTGGTTTCTTCTCTTTTAGGGTCTTTCTTTGCATGCTTATGCTTCTAAACTATTACATGCTCCTCTAGTCTTTTCTTTGGCTTGATTTTGGGAACTTAAAATCCTTTTAAGCCACCTAATCCCCTAAAATTAATTTGCATGCAAGTTTAGTCCCGCATCACATTTGGCCCCCTGGCCAGGGGTCGACCCAGAATCGACCCCACCAAGGATGAAAAGTTCACTCCTCTCCTCGTCTTGAGAGCAAAGATCTTGATGGAGATCGAAGGTGAGTGCTTCCTGCACCATCATCCCCTTCTAAGGCCATCCACTGGATATGACAGATCTCGCTACTACCACTTCCATCAGGACCACGGCCACAATACTGAGGAATGTCACCACTTGAAGAGAAAAATAAAAGATCTAATCAAACCCGACTACCTTAGGAAGTATGTGGAGGGAGGAGCATCTCCAGTAGCCCAGAAAAAAAAAGCCCTGATTGCTCCCCATCAACAACCTGCCCACTGAGAAGTCGGTTGGGATGATTACTAGGGGGCAGGGAGAACCTCAAAGAGGGCTAGGGGAAGAGAGGAGAATGATGATGTACTCCCCTATGAGGAAGAAGGGCCGGCTAGGGTTGATAATCCAAATAATGATGCTATCATCATAGAAATGATGATAGCGAAACATCCTGTAAAAAGAATCATGGTTGACAGTGGAAGCTCTATTGATATTTTTTTTTATGATGCTTTTACAAGGATGAACTTGTCCATTAACCAAATAAAGTCGATGTTCATGCCCCCACTTCATTGGGGATTCAATTGGAGTTGAAGGAGAGATTACACTCCTAATAACTACTGGGGTGCCACCTTAGCAAAGTACCGTACTAACGATGTTGACCGTTGTGAGGCTTCCCTCTCCTTACAACGTGATCCTAGGGTATCCTGGACTCAACCTCCTTGATACCACCATCTCCACCTGGGGTCTTCTTGTCCAGTTCCCCACTCCTTAGGGGATCGAAGAAATGAGAGGATCTCGGCAGCCAGTCCAGCACTGCCTGCAGACGGTCCCAGGAGCACGAGAGGCTATGCAAGGTAGGTCATCGACCAATCAGACCCAATGGAGTAGGAGCCAAAGGGTGGGCTGGTCACTTAAATTAGGGTTCCTACTTTCAAAGAACCTGAACTAAGAGAGAAGGAAGGGTTTTAGTTACCAACAAGGATTTTCAGCGCTCTTGAAGTGGATCTGATTCGACACTCTAGGATTTTGCGGGAGGACTTCAAGGTTATCATTCCCCGGGCTCTGATTAGCAATGAAGTAGGTTCTAAAGCAAGGATCACCTTCATTTCATATCTTGATCACCTGCAATCACTCACAAAAACTCAAGTTAGAAGGCATGGAAGGAAGAAGAATATTGAAGGAAGAAGAAAGGGAAGAAGGAAGGTTGAAGGTGGCGATTAGGGTTTTGGATAACCACTCCCTCACGAAGCGTCAATGCCCTAAGGCATGGAAGTTTTGTGTCTCACATCCTCTCCCTCACTGAGGTCGATGCTTTTATAGCAAAGGATTGAAGAGAAACTCTCAATTTATTTCATAAAAAAATCATTGAATACAAGGGGTTTGATGGTGGTATTTATAGACCATATACAAGAGGAGTGTGGATTTCAAATTATTGAGTTCTTGTTGAAGAGGCAAGAACTTCTTGGAATTGGCTTTTCCTAGATAGCAAACTCTTCTTGAATCCCATTTAGGCATCTTGAATTCTTGGTATTTGGGCTTCATACACTTGGGCGACAAAGAGCTTCATCCAGTTGGGTGACAAGAAATAAATTGTAGCGCTCTTTCTTGGATTTGAAGTGTGCGACAAAAAAAATAAGAAGAAGTGCTATGGTGTCCTTCTTTCTTGATTTCGATCCTCTTAAATTCAAATATGAGTGGATGACAACTTGTGAGAAGATGGCATCCTTCTTTCTTGATTGGCATCAATCCTTCTCTTGGTGTCTATCTTGTATTTGAAATTAGATAATGATACTCCAATCACAAGTTAGATAAGGTTGGACTCCTTTGAAGTAGATAGATAAGATTAGAATCCTATCTTCCATGGTCTCCTTGAATCAGATTGGCGCTCCCTTGAATTCTGGGTGACAAAGAGAAGATGAAATGAGGAGTCCTTCCTTCTTACTCCTCTTAAAATTAGCGGCAACTTGATTGGAATTTAAATGGACGACAATAAGAAGGAATTCATGGGTGCCCCTCTTGGATAAACTTGAATTTTAAATGTTGTCTTAAAATCTTGATGTCTTGATGTCTTGATAAAAATAAAAGACAACCATCTTTTGACATTGAGTTGGCCATCCAAAGTGATGTGGTGAGGCATACTACTCCAAGTGGTGGGTGACAAGGCTCCATGACATGATGATGTGGCATAAGGTGATGACATGGATGACATGGCATGTTATCCAAGATGATGTGACATGGCATGTGATGGTGTGGTGCTAAGAATTAGTGGCATGTGGCACCAAGAATTGGTTGGCATGACTTGAATTGGGTTGGCACATGGTGTCTTGGGTTAGCACATGGTGTCTTGAATTGGTCCCCTTTTGTATTACAAGACTCAATAACTAATTACAGGACTCAATCAACTAAATAATTAAGGGGCTAACTCTAAACCCAAACATGATCAAATTGAACCCAATTTGATCAAAAGGCATAATCTCATAAAACAAAAATTAAATATTGATTCAACTTGGTAAATAGGGTTTGTTTGTATATATACATGACTCAGTTGAATTTGGGGTTTAGGGCAGAATCCAACTGGGCTAAAATAACAAAATTTAAAATTGACTATTTACAAGTGATTTTGGGGCTTGGGGCTTGGGGCTTAGGACCTTATTCACAGGTGATCCACAAGGATGTGGGATTGACCTCTCATTTTTTCCTGGCCTTGGTGTCCGCACCAATTCTCCCCGGATGGGAAAAACTCGATCCTGTTGAGTATGGGTCAACTCTGCTTTGATAATATTCTAACAAGTCGGGATTAATCCTTTGCAAATCTTCTCTAGTGATCCAAGAATCTTCAGCCTCAAGTTGTCCTTGCCAACGAACCAGATATTGTTGATAGTCTTTACTCCGAGTAATGATAATCTTGTCATCCAAGATCCACTTAATCCTGTCTCTTTGCTCTGGTAGTTTGGCTAGTGGACATTCATGAGTTGGCTCACTCTCAAGGATGGGATCAGGCCCAAAAGGCTCAATAGGTATCAATGTTGGTTTCTTATACTCTACGGTAGTGTTTGGATGCTGGAATAGGGCATGGAATAGGCCCTTATTCCCAGCTATTCTACCAAATAGGTATAAAAACTTGGGTGGGCCCCATGAGAATTTGTATTCCCTTCAACGCCTCTTATTCTCATTTTGCTATTCCACGCCCCCCATGGAATAGCCCTATTCTTACTTTTCTTATTCCAAGGGCAGTGGAGGGAAATAAAAAAGGGTTTTATGTGGCCATTGTTTTGATTGCCCATCTTCTTTGACTTGCTCTCTTTTCCTCCACCGATTAGGGTTTGAGTGATCTGCAGCCGCTTCGTCTCGGATTCTAGGGCTCTAAGGCTCCATTGTCGCATCTTCTTGGTGGTAAGTATTTTGCAGCCCTAGCCCCTCCCCCATGGCCTCTTCCTCCATGCCTATTTTGTAGCCCTAGCCCCCGTCCCCTCCCCCATGCCCTCTTCCTACTCCCCTGCTTGTCATTATTTTTCTCGTGCCTTCCTCGCTGCCTTCCCTCATCGCCTTCTCTTGGCAGCCGATTTCTCTATCCAACCCGCCTTCCCTCGTTGCTGCTAACCTCGCAAGTTAGGGTTCTCCATTAAGTTATTTATTTAATCTGAAGTTCTCCAAGGCTTTAGGATAGAATTATTTTAGCCTGTGGATTTTTTTAAAGCCTCCACATCTTTTGATTCATTTTATTTTTTTATTAAAGTTTAAATCTTGATGTTTAATCTAATTTAGGTAGCTTGCATGAACTATGGCTGTTCGTAGTTGTTCTTGCTGAAATTTGGTTGAAGATATATATATATATATGAAATATGGTTTTCTAGTACTAACATGTTAGATTAGTACTTAAGGGATGCTGCAATTTAGAGGCAAGAAAGTTTAAAACACTTGAAAATTTGCATCGTTATGGACAGCATGTCCTAATAAAAAAATAAGATTTATCGTGGGAGTTGGGATTGGCCAAGACAATGTATGTGTCTGGAAAGATAGTGGTCATATGGCTCTTTTCTTTGCTAATTAATGTCCTATTGTCTCTTTGTACTTAAGTTTGGTGATTTTTCTTGGTGGAAACAGAACAAGTTCCAGTCTTGTTTGAAGCTGGTCTAATGTTTGTTTTGTTTAACTATGGTGCTTCATGTCACCTTTGTTATATTTGAAAATATAATTGGTCTTGGTTATGTTGTTTATTTCAAGTTATGACTCAGTATAAGATCAATTATATTATTATTATTATGGAAATTTCTTAGTTCTAACCTGAGGAACTGGCTTAATTCAAGCCTTAGTTTTTTTTAAAACCTAGTTCCAACTTCAATTTCTCATTCATTGTACATTTTCCTTATATTTATATGTGGATGTCATTAATAGTGCCATTAACTCATTTCTATTGCTCATTTCCAGTTTCCATTCTGCAAATGAGATCTGGCTTGATCTGAGCCATGATTGCAATCTAATTGTGTCCTCAACCTGAACATTATTTGTATCTCTTTGCAGTTATCATGTGTGGTGTTGTGAACTCATTTATATGTGACATCTCATTTGTTTTTTTCTGGCCACATTGTGTTATCAGAATATATTCTGTTACATGATTTCTTTTATGCTGGTCATGGTCTATTTTCTTTTTTTCCCAGAATTAATCGAGTTCTTGTTGGGCTTTGAATGGTGTTTTGGTTGGAAATCTTTTAGCTTGTCAAAAGTTTATACTCCTTCTATAGTTTACGCACATTTATGTGGTTTTCTCTTTGATGGAACATTAGAGTCAACATTTTATCTGGTGGAGTGTTGGATGTTGCATTCAGGGATGCAACTTTTTGATGGCTCTCTCAATTGGTCTCGCTGGATCACAATTTTCATATTTTGACTGCAATATCTGAACTTGTAGGGCATGTATCTAGGTCAATATGGAGGCATTTTTAAAGTTAATGGTTTGCTCATTTTGTTGATTTCCAACACTATTTCCTATTTCAAAATTTTTTATATATAATATGTTTGATACTTTAATATTATATTTTGCCGATGATGGTAGGTTCCCTTAAGAATGAGCATCGCTAGGAGACAAGGGCTTAACTACATTTATATCATAGGCTGCCTAACTACGTAGTTAAAATCTTGTAGCCGCGATGCTCCAGTGTATATAATGTTGCTTATTCTGAGGTAGATATTTATATTTCAATTTATTAAACTGTGTTACTTTTATTGCAAGTACATGTCTTGGCATTTTCATATTTCAGTAGAATTATTTCTTTGTTTCATAACATGTCATTATTTAAATATTTAATTTTGCATCATTAGGAATTAAATTGTAATAATACATATCGAATTTTTCTTATTTGTGTTACTTGTGTGATATTGTAAAAACTGTGCCAAAATTTAAAAAATCCAATCAATCAGTAGACCCAAGGGAAGGATCATCTCATAGTAGAGCTTGTATTTATTATTAAAGGTGACTGTGTATCTTTTGTTACAGGGGATATAATGCTTCAAAATGGTCTAGAGAGCAATTTGCACAACCATATTTATTACGAGTTGGTGCTGATGATTGAGGGCTGAAGTGCAGCGCATGAAACATAAACTATTTTATAGTCAATTGTATCAAATTTTTTTAAACTTGTGAGAAAAAAAATTCATTTCTGTATTGTCTGGGCATGTATGTTATATTCGTATTCTTGTAACAAGTACTCATCTTATATGGATTTCTTATATGATAATTTAGATTAATAATAAAATTAGCACTTTTCTTGGGATATTACAGAGTTTGCTCATGTCACAGGACATTTTCAACATGTGTTGTAAGATATCTGAATTGTATATTAGCCCTTTCGTACGTAATTTAATTTGAAAAAATAGGAATCAAATATTTGTTGTAGCAGGGATTCTTTCAATTCATGTATTTGTTCTATCAATAATATTTCTTTTCTTTAACAATGTCTAATGCTAAATAGTCAAAATAATATGAATTAATAGATCATAAAAATAAATCAAATAGTATAATAAAATTTTAATGGATCATAATAATAAATTAAGTAATATATCTTAAATTAATGATATTAATTTAATATATTTTAATAATAAATTAATTTATATAACATAATTTTAATACATCATAATCATAATTTAATGTCAATAAATTAATTTATTTGTATATTTAAATATGACATACTACTAAGTTATTTATTATACATTTTTTTAATATATCATAATAATAAATTAATATGAATAAAAATTATATTTATTTAAATATATAATTAAAAAGGAATTTTATAACTCATTTTATCATATTAATTGATTAGGGGTATTATTGGGATTTCATAAAAATCCCTTCCCTATTCCTAGTGGAATACAAGTTTATTCCCATGTCATCCAAATATCATTTGAAATAACACCGCATTAATTGCATTGGAATAAGATGGAATACCAGATTTTGATCCAAACAGAAATTGAGAATATCAACGAGAATAAGATATTCTTGGAGAATTCCTATTCCTATTCCAGGAATAACTTTTTGCCATCCAAACACTACCTATAAGGTCTGAAACATTGAAAGTTGAACTAATACCTGGCTCATATGGTAACCCAAGCACATAGATATTAGGTCCAATTTTCTTAGATATTTTGTATGGTCCACTACTACGGGCGTGTAACTTTTTCATGATTCCAGGTGGGAACCATTCAAGTCGAAGCCTGATCATGACAAAATCACCTTCATCAAATTCTTTGAGTCTTTTTCTTGAATAATCCATATGTTTATATGATTCATTGCTTTCTTTGATTTTTTTATTTATTTCCTTATGCAACTCTCTAATTTGCTGTGCATATGACTCTTATTAAATGCCTAATCGACTTAACTATGCATTCCTAGTGAAGCAAATTTATTAAGTTCTCAATTTCAATTCTATGCTTGACCCTTGGTCGATGGGTGACATGCAGATGAAAACTTAACATGAACTCCTAATAATAGATGCCACAATGTCTTTCAGAAATAAGATGCAAACCTAACATGCTCAATGAATGTATGCAACATGCTAACCTCTACAAAATGTAATCTAATGGTTCTAGAAACATGGGAAGCATCAGGAAAGGGTAGGAAGTAAGAAGTGGATTCGGGGTTAGCTTGGAAATAAGAAGAGGTTTTAGAGAATAATCCTAGGCTAATGGGGTTGAGTTTAAAGGTTGGACATTGATTCACATCTACAGGCGATAAATGGTCCACTTGGTGGAAGAATGGGTTAGCAATTTCAGGGAAGAGGTCTTCAATTAAGACCAAAGGGGTGAAGTCCTCCTAAGGGTACTGGACTAAATAAGCCAAATCCTCATTAATTTCCTCGGGTTCTTGAATTTCAGGACTAGGCTTTATCAGTGGGTTCTCTTCTAGGGTCTCCTCAGGTAAAGTTGTAGTAGCAGGATCATGGTTCTCTTCCACTAATTGCTCGTCATATTCATCCACTAAATCTATTTCAGCTTCATACACTTCTTCCTCATACTTATTAGTGGACTCAAGATCTTCCTCTAATTGTCCTTCCAGTATAGTTTCAGTCTGGGTGTAGTTAGGGTCAGGTAACTCTGGGTCTATCACATATACCTCCTCTTTAATGTTATCCTGATGAACCAATGGGATAGCAAGAGTGGGTCGACTAAGGGAAAATTGATCGATTCCAGGGTCTTGACTTGGTGCACTGATCCTAGTGGGTTCGGGTCGATGGGTTCTGGGTCCAAGGAGAGTTGGTTTAGGTGAACCAGGGTTAGTACGGGTCTTACAGGTTCTCTCTAGATTTTCGAATCGCTCATCCAGTTGGTCAAACCTAGTATTGAGTTGTCCTAACTGTTCAATCATAGTCCTAAGGAGGGTGTCAAGGCTAGGCTCCATGGACACACTAGGTTGGGGTGAGACTACTAGTACGGAGTTCCTGATCTAGAATCCATGTAATGCAATCACACAAAACCGTACTAAGATTTTCTAGACCTAGAGCTCAAGTAGAATGGGTCAGCTCAATTTAAAACCAATTCAGTAATTATCTTGTCCACTGGCCAAACAAGATGTGGGGTCATGGGAGGCTCCCCCTGCTTTCGCAGGGTCCTAATTAAAAATCATGAGACCACTTAGGACGTTTGCCTCTGGATCTCTAGCCTTAGACACCCGATTCAAGAGATAATCAAAGGATTGGGTGCACTAGCTTTCACACAATACTTGGAACCCGACCTTGTTGGTGACCTTAAGTTGCTTTAGGTTTCTAATTGATTTTAATTAGACCTAGGTTCGATGCAAAGGTGATTTTTTTGGGCCCAAGAAAGGTGATGAAATCCTTCGCTGATCTGACAGAGAAAGAGTGCCCTTAAGTTGATTTCAGTTATGATGCATGTACATGAAACCCTAATGTGCAATGAAACTAAATATAAATTAACAAAAAATAAATTTATTTTTCTTGAGTTTTTTTCCTGTAATTAGATGGTAGATTAGTAGAGGATTAACAAAAAAATAATTAATAATTTTTTTGTATTTTTTATGATGCTTTTTATGTATTTAATTTCAGCCTAAAACTAGGTATGCAGAAATTTCAGCAACTAGTAATTAAACCCTAGTTTAACCTGCTCTGATACCAAAACTGATGCGGGACAGAAGATGCAAAACTAATCTGCTGATTTTAAGTTGAATTATCTATAATTATGCAGAGATTTAATTCTGGAATTATCAGAAAATCAGACTTAAAGTATTCAATAGAACTCGACTAGTCAACTAGTTATGCTACCCGTAATGTAAATCAAACAAAACTAACTAAGATTAGGACTTGGTGATTAAGAAATCACCTAAACTAGGGTTCCTACTTTCAAAAAACCAGAACTAAGAGAGAAGGAAGGGTTTTAGTTACCAACAAGGATTTTCAGCGCTCTTGAAGTGGATCTGATTTGACACTCTAGGATTTCGTGGCAGGACTTCAAGGTTGTCATTCCCCAGGCTCGATCTGCAATGAAGTTGGTTCCAAAGCAAGGATCACCTTCACTTTAGATCTTGATCACCTGTAACCACTCACAAAAACTTAAGTTAGAAGGCATGGAAGGAAGAATAATATTGAAGGAAGAAGAAAGGGAAGAAGGAAGGTTGAAGGTGGCGATTAGGGTTTTGGATAACCACTAAAAATTGATGCAGGATGCAAGATGCAAAACTAATCTACTGATTTTAAGTTGAATTATCTATAATTATGCAGAGATTTAATTTTGGAATTATCAGAAAATCGAACTCAAAGTATTCAATAGAACTCGACTAGTCAACTAGTTATGCTACCCGCAATGTAAATCAAACAAATCTAATTAAGTAACAGGACTTGGTGATTAAGAAATCACCTAAACTAGGGTTCCTAGTTTCAAAGAACCAGAACTAAGAGAGAAGGAAGGACTTTAGTTACCAACGAGGATTTTTAACACTCTTGAAGTGGATCTGATTCGACACTCTAGGATTTCATGGCAGGACTTCAAGTTTGTTGTTCCCCGGGCTCTGATCTACAATGAAGTTGGTTCCAAAGCAAGGATCACCTTCACTTCAGATCTTGATCACCTGCAATCACTCACAAAAACTCAAGTTAGAAGGCATGGAAGGAAGAAGAATATTAAAAGAAGAAGACAAGGAAGAAGGAAGGTTGAAGATGGCAATTAGGGTTTTGGATAACCACTCCCTCACGGAGCGTCAACGCCCAAAGGCACGGAAGTTTTGGGTCTCACACCCTCTCCCTCACAGAGGTTGATGCTTTTACAGTAAAGGATTGAAGAGAAACTCTCAATTTATTTCATAAAAAATTTATTGAATACAAGGGGTTTGATGGTGGTATTTATAGACCATATACAAGATGAGTATGGGTTACAAATTGTTGAGTTCTTGATGAAGAGGCAAGAACTTCTTGGAATTGGCTTTTCTTAGATAGCAAACTCTTCTTGAATCCCAATTAGGCATCTTGAATTCTTGGTATTTGGGCTTCATCCACATGGGCGACAAAGAGCTTCATCCAGTCGGGTGACAAGAAATAAAATGTGGCGCTCTTTCTTGGATTTGAAGTGTGCGACAAAAAAAAATAAGAAGAAGCACTATGGTGTCCTTCTTTCTTGATTTTGTTCCTCTCAAATTCAAATATGAGTGGGCAACAACTTGTGAGAAGATGGCATCCTTCATTCTTTCTTGATTGGCATCAATCCTTCTCTTGGTGTCTATCTTGCATTTGAAATTAGATGAGGATAATTCAATCACAAGTTAGATAAGGTTGGACTCCTTTGAAGTAGATAGATAAGATTGGAATCCCATCTTCCATGGTCTCCTTGAATCAGATTGGCGCTCCCTTGAATTTTGGGCGACAAAAAGAAGATGAAATGAGGAGTCCTTCCTTCTTACTCCTCTTAAAATTAGCGGCAACTTGATTGGAATTTAAATGGGCACCAATAAGAAGGAATTCATGGGCGCCCCTCTTGGATAAACTTGAATTTTAAATGTTATCTTAACATATTGATGTCTTGATGTCTTGATAAAAATAAAAGACAACCATCTTTTGATATTGAGTTGGCCATCCAAGCTGATGTGGTGAGGCATACTACTCCAAGTGGTGGGTGACAAGGCTCCTTGACATGGTGATGTGGCATAAAGAGATGACATGGCATGATGACATGGCTTGTTGTCCAAGATTATGTGACATGGCATGTGATGGTGTGGTGCCAAGAATTAGTTGGCATGTGGCACCAAGAATTGGTTAGCATGACTTGAATTGGGTTGGCACATGGTGTCATGAATTGGTCTCCTCTTGTATTACAAGACTCAATAACTAATTACAGGACTCGATCAACTAAATAATTAAGGGGTTAACTCTAAATCCAAACATGATCAAATTAAACTCAATTTGATCAAAAGGCATAATCTCATAAAACAAAAATTAAATACCGATAAACTTGGTAAATAGGGTTTGTTTGTATATATACATGACTTAAGTTAAATTTGGGATTTAGGATTGAATCCAACTAGGCTAAAATAACAGAATTTAAAATTGACTATTTATAAGTGATTTTGGGGCTTGGGGCTTACGACTTTATTCACAGGTGATCCATAGGGATGTGGGATTGACCTGTCATTTTTTTCTGGCCCTGGTGTCCGCACCAATATAAGTGTTCCTCTAACTTGAGATCACCATGGTAGCTTGCAAGTAACTCATTGTGCTTAGGTACCGGACTACCTGGATTTCTAATCTGATGATGAAAGGTTGCTGGATATAGTCAAGTACTTGTGTAGCAGTGGTTGGATCAAGATGAGATTAACTCCTCAAAAAGAGTTTAGAGTGAATGACTCATTATGTCTCATTAAGTAAAACCTTAGCCAAGGTTGTCCTTGTAAGCAGTTACAAGGATTTTGAGTTTGAGACATATTGTGATGGACTATTCTAGGGTTGGGCAGTTAAACCCTAAGTCATTCGAAGCATTGAGGGTTAAAGGAATGTATTATAAGATTATCATATCTATTTGGTTCTTGATAGTTGCTCTACAACCTTCGACCTATCCGAATGCTGGGTGTCATTGCTAGATGGCGACTTTAGCTAGTACTGAAAGTGTTCCAGTACTACTGGCTTAGTGTTCGAACCTATGGGATCACACACCATAGGGGTTTCTAATTGACCTAATGGCTATTGAATGATTGGAAATTATTTTTGGACTCTTTGTACAATTTGATTATCCATCTACATTTCAGAGTCGACTCAGTTGTAGGAATTTGATGATTTGTCAAATATTGACACATCATATTACAAATATTGTGATAAAGGTTATAATTACTAAATGTTGATAATTATATGGAGGGTTAGTGGCAATGTGATTGCTTGATTAACTCAATTCAATTGAGCAATCTAGTTTAGGTCAAACCAAATGTGATTCGATTTAGGCTCGGGTTAGGTCCAATATGATTGGGCTAAATTATTGCATTCCATTTCAAATTTAAGTTTGAATTTTGAATTCAAATTTTGATTTAAGTTTTAAATTCAGAATTTAGGTTGAATTTAAAAGGATGTAACTCCCATGGGCTTGAATGTTTTGTAACCCCCCCATAACTCATGAAACTCTCCCCTTTTCTTCTCCCCCCACTTACCTACATATGGGGGCTTAATGAGGATGTGAAGGTGAGTGATTTCTGAAGTTTATTTGCTGGAAAGTCTTTAAAAAGGAGAGAAAAAAAAAAAAGAAAGAAGAAAGCTTGAAACCTTTATGTGGGAAGAAATGTTTGGGTTTGGGTGTGTGCTGCCTAGTGTTCTAGGCTTGGGAAGAGTGTCTTGGGAGGGGTTCTTGAGTGCACTTCCTACATCCCCCATAGTACTTCTTCATCTCTTGGAGCATCCCAAAGAAGAAGAAGAAGAAGAGTCCATAAGCCAATTTGTTCTGGTGAAGTTAGCACTTCAAAGGAAGAAGGTCAAGGAAGAACTCCGGTATGGATTACCTGTAAAGGGCAGACATGTGTGCGGCTTCCAAAGTGATTGTTTTCCTTGGCGAGCTTTTTCTCAACCTGGCGAGCATCGCATCGGATTAAAGGTAAGGCTCTTGGCAAGTTTTCTAAAGAAGTGTTCTTTGGTATGTGCATCAAACATAGAATGATTCTATGTGATGCACAACTTTGTGTGCTTTATTGTCTTTCATTTACATGTTAATATTCATACATGATCCTGTTTGTAGGCCTATATTAGAAATGTTCTAATATTATATGTTGATTAATATGATTAATCTAGTTTTTCACTGCGATGCAAGTTTAAAAAATTTTAAAGTTGCATCACTATTGTCTATATAATATTTCTTTATAATGGTATCAGAGCAAGGTTCATTTGTATGATTATTTAACATGTAGATATGAAATCTTAGTTTTTTTCACATAGGAAATACTTGGATTAAGGTGAATTCACCATGGTCGTCCGGTTATAGGAGAGAAATAGGGTTTAAAGGCCCTCTCTTCCCATTCAATGGGATCTCCTATGGTGTGTAGGAGTACCACTGGCGTCATGATCTTATGAAAAAGAAAAGTGAAAGGTTTAGTAGATTAAAATAGTTTTAATCTTGTATGTTAGATCTTTAATTTGTTTAGATATGATCTAATACAGTGATATGATCTAAATCCACTGAAAAGTTTAGTGAAAATCTTTGAATGTTTTTTAAAATTGTTTCACATATTTGAAATTGTTTCAAATAGGAAGTGATTAATTGAAAATGTTTCAAATAGAATTGGTAAACTTAATTATGAATTAAGTTGTCTAATAACCTTTTAAGATTTAGGAAGTGATTCAAAAATCTTGAGACATGATCATAACCTTGGATTAATTGGGTTAGCTATAATTAGTCCTTAATTGGGTTAGACCTAAGTTTAGATGAAATGGATTAAATAGAGAATAAGTCTAATCAAATATTGTATTAGGTCACTTCTCTATAGATCACTCTAATTAGTTAGTTTGATCGGTCCATACATCTAAATGAACTTGATTTTTGGCTTCGTGGTGAGCTCGAGTCTTTAAGTTGGTCTAATTGAGTCTGGTAAACCAATTGGTGTCTACGGTAAGTCTGGCATCTTGATCAAGGTTCTTTGGGGCTAACTCTTACCTAGCCAACTCAAGGTTGGTGTCAAAGGTAAGAGGCTTACTTGGCACAACCCATTCCTTGATCTCACTTACCTGGCCAATAGGTGAACCAGAATTGATTGGATAACTTGTTGATTCGAGTTAACCCATGTCAACTAAGGTTAATCAGTCATGACTGGTTATTAGGTGCCCAAGGACCAATTGATCATGAGCCCCTCTATGAGCTACTGGGAGGTTTCATGATTATGTCCATATCTTCTCTTAATGTGTCACAATTGATGAGGACATCAGATCAGACATAGGCTTTAAGCTTCCATTTGTTCTCTAAGTCATGTGTTGGTCAATTTTTGTTGAGTCCTGTAATGGAGTTTAATTTTGAGTCCTGTAATAAAGTGGAACATGTGAGTCCATGTATGTCCAGTTGAATTTAAGTCCAACTCAAGAGTCCTATAATTTTGATTTCATTCAAGAGGAGAGTCACCAAGAGTCACCAGGCCCCTCCACCAGAGCAAGATATCAAGTACCTGGGCCCCTACTCTGGCCCCTAGCCTTGGTGCCTAAGAGATGGGCCTTCATGCCACCAAGCCCATGTAGGCACCCCTCTAGATGGCACCCTAATTCAGCCCAGCACCCTGCCAGGTCCACACCAGCTGGTGCCCTCCCTCAAGCCCAAGATGCCCTGGCCCATTAAGAGAAGGTCCCCATCCTAGGCCTTGCCGCCCCCCCAAGGTTTCATGAATGGCGCCCCAGTCCAAGCGAGCTGGTGCCCCAGCCCAAAAAGAAGGCCTGCAGCGACCAAGCCCACCAGAGTTTACTTGGCCCTCAAGAATTGTAATTCTAATATATTTTGGTGTCCAGGCATATGGATAACTCTATAAATACCCACCCCTCATCTCTTGTAAGAATAACTTTTTTCATGAATACAAACTTTGGTTGATTTATTTCAATTGTTCCTCCTTCTTTGAGTGGGTGTGAGACCCGAGGTTACATTGTGTGTGTGCAAACCCTAGCTACCCCTACTACTCTCTCTCCTCCCTCAAACCCTAGCCACCCTAGCCTGCTTTGTTCAAATCCTAAGTTGCCCAACATTAAGCCTTCCAGGCTGCCACCCATCTTCCTTCTTCCATCCATTCTGCCAACCCCACATCCTCCAAACCTTGGCCGCCCCTACATCCTCTTCTTCCAGGCGTGCCTTGGCTTCTAGGCTGCCAGGGACTTCACCCAAGTTGCCCCTTCTAGCAACCAGGCTACCCCTCTCCAGATCCAGATGCCCAAGCTACATCCAAGACTGCCAGCCCCTTGGCCTCTCTTCCGTCCAATCTTCTTCTTTCCATCCCGTTTAGTATTTTTCTCATATTCTACATCACTAACCCTTGACATTTGCAGGATCCTTTTAGTGGAACCGTCCTTGGATGACGTCTTCTTTGCCCTCGAATGAAGCTAATAAAAAGCTGGCAGATCCACGGGAAAGTGACCGGATCATCTAGGCACCAATCTGAGTAGAGCGATCTCATCTACAGTATCAAGACATCATTGCCTGGTAAGTTTAGTCCAATTCCTAACTTTCTTTATCTGATTTCTTGAAGTTGAACATGCTCCTAATAGGATTTCTTAGTCCTAGGATCCTAGTTTTTTTTTTTTCTTTGATTGATCTAGAATGTGGATAGGATGCTAACTGATATAGGATAACCCTAACCTAATCTAGACTAGTTTTGGGAATAAAACCATAAGAAAAATCTTAAAGCATTTGTTTACTTTAATCTGATTTTCCTTATGTTCATCCCTTGCATATCATCCTGCATTATGTTACAATCTCGTCCCTCATCAATTTTGGTATCAAAGTGGGATTAGGGCATGTTCTTGCATAATAGGTAGAATTTCTGCATGCTATTTTTTGCATAACTAGTCAAAACATAGGATATTTTCCCCTATCAAATGTTGCTGTTTTTATTTAATTTTCATCTTAGTTATCCTATGTTTAGTCCTCTATTTTTATGTTGATTTTTTAAGATCAAAAAATAAACAAAAAAAATGGTAAAAATAAAACCCTCACAAAAAATCTGCATGCTGTTTCCCCTGAGTTGTCCTACATTTTACTGTTATTTCTCTCTGATTTTACATAATAAAAAAATAAAAAAATCTGCATCTTAGAAACCCTAACTAGAAATTAGATTTTCCTGCACCCAGTTAGAAACCCTAGGTTTTGTAGCATCATTCCATTTTTTTTTGCACGAAGTTTTGTAGGAATCATCCTCACACATAACCCTATATCCTACAAATTTCTTTGAATTTTTCTACTATGAAATTCGTGCTAACCTCTGCATCAAAAATAGATAAAAAAAAAAAAAAAATTTCCACTGTCCTGCATACTTGACTTGATTAAACCTAATCACCTACCAAACCCCACCAAACCCAAGCCAACTTTGATTGATCACCTAACCAACTTAAATCTAAGTCAGCCACATCATAAAAAAAAGAGACAAAAAAAATTTTATTTCATGTTTTCTATTATTAGATTGCATCAGGGTTCATTGATGATGCATCATCTCATCTAAACTAATCTTAAGGGCAATTTTCCTCTATTAGATCAGGGCAGGATTTCATCACCTGTCCTGAGCTCAAAACCACCACCTTGCATACATACCCAAATCCTAATTAAAATTAACTAGCAACCTAATTGATTTAGGGACACCAACAGGTCGGGTCTGAGTCTAGTGAGGGAATTATGCACCCAACCTATCATCTATTACTAGAAGCTGGTATCTAAGGCTAGAGGTCCAGTGGCAAATGCCCTAAGTGGACTGGTAATTATTTAATTAGGACCCTATGACAAGCAGGGGGAGCCTCCAACCACCCCACCTCTTACCTGGCCAGTGGAAGGATTAGGTATTGTGTTGTGTGTAAGTTGAGTTAACTCACCTGATTTTGGATCTAGGTCTAGCAAACCTTAGTATGATTAACCTTTGTGTGCTTGGTTGCATCATAACCCTTGTGTGTGGGCTTGCATTTGATTAGGAGCTCAATACCAATAGTCTCAACCCAACCCAACCTGACCATGAAATTTGACGTAGGAACCCTGCTAAGGACCCTTACTGATAAGGTAGCCCAGATGAATGCCCGAATAACCCAAATGTTGGAACAAAAAGTGTTGAGTCTCAGGTGGTGCATCCAAGGCTCCATGGGGCCAACGTTTAGATCTTGGTCCAGTCAATCATGGTCACACATGATGTATCTAGGGATAGGGGTGAGTCCGAGATGAGTCATAGGCTGAGTTTTTGGTTAGTCTGGACATTAGAGCCTACTCAATTTTGGTTCGAGTCGACTCTAATGGTTGGAACGGCAAGGCAGCAGGAAAAAGTTCTATGGAGTGTCAGCTCGGTACTGCCGTGAGTTGGCTCGGTTACTACGAGTCGACTCAATTTTGTTAGGAGTCGGCTTGGTTATATAGATAGATAAAATAGTGTTCTGGAAGAGCCGACTTGAGGTTTGAAAGTCGACTTGTCTAGAGTGCTGTCTGCTTCAAGGAGCCGACTCGTAGGGTTCGAGCCGACTCGGATGACGGGATTCTTTGAATCACATGTTACCGTGCTGGGAAGTTTTTGGGGTTTCTCAGTTCCATATGATCGGGGAGTATATATATGTATGTGGGACGGTTAGTTAGAGAGAGGTCATTTCTGTAACAGTCCAAGAAAACTGATCAAGTGAGAGAACCCTCATTTTCTTCCAGATCTCGTTCAACCTCCTCTCCCTCTCATATTATTCTCTACCAATCCATGGATGGTTTGATCTTCATTTGACCTAAATCCTATCGCATCCTTAGTGGATCGCTGGCAGAAGGTCTTCACGCACCTAGATCACTTCCACAGGGCAAGGTTTCACCGGATCTCCACTTCAACAATTTGGTATCAGAGCAGGGGTTGCATAAGGAAAGGAAGATCTCTACATCCAAGAAGTACTAGAAGGTAAGATCTAGTACATTTTTTGATTCTACTTGATTGTGGTAATGGCATCAAGCAGTTTCAAGGTAGATTTCGAGAAGTATGATGGCAAAGAAAATTTTACTCTGTGGCAACAAAGAGTAAAATATTTGCTAGTTCAACAAAGGATCTATAAGGTCTTGGTTAGAGAGAGACCAGAAAAGATCAGTGTTGAGGATTGGAAAGAGTTAGAAGAGATCATATTCAGTACCATCAGGATGTATTTGATAGATCAAGTTTTGCTAGAGGTTTGTATGGAGACTACGTTAAAGGGTCTTTGGTTGAGATTGGAGAACACATACATGGGCAAGAACATGACTAATAGGTTATGGTTGAAGAAGCAGCTGTGTAGTCTGAGGATGCCTGGAGGAGGAGACCTCGTTGCTCACATTCAAAGGTTTAATCAGGTATGTTCTAAAGTTATGAGTGTGGATGTGAAAATTGATGAGGAGGATCGGGCATTGTTGCTGTTGTGCGTTACTCCCTGGATCATATGATGGTCTAATAACAACCTTGGTATATGGGAAGGAAATCTTGATCTGTGAGGAGGTTATTGGAGTTTTGAGATCAAATGAGCAAAGGGAGAAGATCTACAAATGAAGTCCTAACTCGGAGGTTCTTGCTATGAATGAAAGGCAAGAAAGACCAAAGGAAGGGGTTAGGGGAAAATCAAAGGGCAGATCACAGTCTCAAGGCAGTAAGAAGGGCTTGAAGTGCTATAAATGTTATCAGCCTGGTCATTTCAAAAGGAATTGCCCTCTTTGGCAGACCAAGAAAGGGAAGACCAACACTAGTGGTGCTAGTGTATCTAAAGGCAGTAAAGAAGATGTACTGATAGCTTCAGATGGATCGGTTGATTGGGATAATACTTGGATGTTGGATTCAGCATGCTCTCATCATTATACCTCACATCGGGAGTGGTTTGATACCTATAAAAGGACTGATGGAGGTAGTGTAAGCCTTGGTGATGAACACCCTTGTTCGGTGGCTGGAGTTGGTACCATTAGGGTGAGGATGTATGATGGAGTGATAAGGACTTTGTCAAATATCAAACATGTACTAGAATTAAAGAAAAATTTGATTTCTTTGGGCTACTTGGAAGAGCAGGGTTATGCCTTCAGTTGCCGGGCTGGTAGTGGATGTTTGAGGATAACCAAAGGAGCTTTGGTCGTGATGAGAGAAAAAAGACTGAGCAATAATCTATACAAGATGGAAGGCTCAGTGGTGAATGATAGTGAGAGGTGCTTGCAGCGGCACAAGAAGAGCAACTTGCATACAAGTTATGGCACTATCGAATAGGTCACTTGAGTGACCAAGGGCTTATTGAATTAAGTAGAAAAGGAAACCTTCCAGTGCTATAGAATGATGGAAATGACCTGTGTGAGCCCTACATTTATGGCAAACAGCATAGGATAAAGTTTGCCAGCGGTACTAAGCAGAGTGAAGATGTTTTGGAACTAGTTCACTCGGATGTATGGGGACCAGCACCTGTTTTATCCAGAGATGGAGAAAGGTATTTTGTTACCTTCATTGATGACTTCTCTAAGAGATTATGGGTGTATCTGATGAGGGAAAAATCAGATGAACTTGCCTAGTTCAAAGCTTGGAGGGTTGAAGTAGAGAAGGAGACAGGGAGACATGTGAAGTGCCTTTGGTCAGATAATGGTGAGAAGTACTCTAGTAAAGAGTTCAAAAGTTAATGTCAGGAAAATGGGATCAAACACCATTACACAGTAAGGATGACCCCACAGCAGATGGTGTTGCGGAAAGGATGAATCGGATACTATTATAGAAGGTAAGGAGTATGAGGCTGTAGTATCACTACCGAAAACCTTTTGGGGTGATGCTTTTACTTTATCATGTTTTCTTATAAACAGGTCCCCTCATTTCAAGCTGGATGGAGGACTTTTAGAGGAAGCTTGGAGTAGGAAGAAGGTGGAGCTTGGTCACTTGAAGGTGTTTGGTTGCCCGGCCTATGCACATGTGGAGGCAACTTAACGGAGTAAGTTGGACCCTAGTCAAAGAAGATGATCTTCATCGGGTATCCACTGGGAGTCAAGGGTTACCTACTATGGGATCCATAGTCTTAAAAGGTAGTGATCAGTAAAAATGTTATATTTGATGAGAGGAGCATATTGAAGAGATCGGCGAGTACAGATGAAACTGCAACTTCAAAGGTGAACAGCAGTGACTGTCCTTCACAGGTGGAGGATAGGCCATCTACATCAACTGGCAAGGGTGTTTCAATTGAGGTGGAGTTAGGTGGGAAAGGTCCTCTTGTGATGAAGGATCAGAAAGGAAAATCAGTTGTTCAAAGTGAAGTGTAGAAACAAGTGCAGGAACAGCCATAAATAAAAGACTTGCAGGACAGTGCAAGGGGAGTGGCATTGCATAAACCTTAGCACACAATCCGGAAGCTGATGAGATATGCCATGGATGAGAATATTTTTTATGCTCTCATATCTATGAATGGAGATCCATAAACTTTCAAGGAGGCCATGGATAGTCTTGATAAAAAATCATGGATACAAGGCATGATGGAAGAGATGGAACTCTAGGAGGAACATGACATGGCAGTTGGTGGATCTACCTAAAGATGCTCATGCTATTGGCTCTAGATGGGTGTTCACAAAGAAATCTGTACCTTCAGAGCAAGGTGGAGTGAGATATAAAGCAAGGCTGGTTGGTTGCAAAAGGATACTCACAAAGGGAAGGAGTTAACTACACCGAGGTATTTTCTCCTATGGTATGCCATACTTTAATTCGGGTGTTGCTGTCATTGGTGGTAGAACATGATATGGAATTGGAGCAGATGGATGTGAAGACAGCTTTCTTACATGGAAGTTTGGAAGAGAAGATCTATATGAAGTAACCTGATGGCTTCATAGAGATTAGACAGGAGGACAAGGTATGTCTACTCCAGAGGTCACTGTATGGTTTGAAGCAGTCACCTCGTCAGTGGTATTGAAGATTTGATGCTTTTATTAGCCTTGGATTTCTCAGGTGTGAACATGACTATTGTGTGTATGTCAAGGATGTGGATATTGATAATGCTTTGTATCTACTTCTGTATGTCAATGATATGTTGATAGCTAGCAGAAGTATGAGGGCTATGAAAGAGCTGAAAAGAGCATTATTTGAAGAATTTGAGATCAAGGATTTGGGTCCAGCTCAGAAAATTCTTGGAATGGAGATTTGCAGGAATAGAAGAAGGGGATACTCCATTTGACACAAGGAGGTTACATCAAGAAAATTCTTGAGAGGTTTGGGATGGAGAAGGCCAAACTGGTAGAGACACGATTACCAGGGCATATATCTCTTTCTAAGATTCAAAGTTGGTGGGGACACCCGAGGCACCAGAATAAGACAGAGGCTTTTCAACCTTCTGTAAATTGATCAAAGGCTTAGTTCATCTGAGTCCATTTTAGTTGTTATTTCAGTTCTGTACTAGTCAGCTCATGTTGAGCTAGTTCAGTCCAATGCTAGTCAGCTCATGTTGAGCTAATTTTATTTTTTTGAGTCCTATCCAAGCATACTGAAGACTCAAGACCACATCATACAAGTAAAGACCAAGCCAACCAGATTGAAGACATGGAAGTTTAGCCCAAGTCCAACCCAGCTTGAAGATTTGAAGATCCTAGGAGGAAAATCAGAAACCCTGATTCCTTGCAGATGCCCTCCAGATGCCCAGATTTCCTTCCAGATGCCAAAGTATATTCATAGATAAGGGCATCCATAATTCCAGAGGTCCATCTGCATCCTAGCCCAAAGAAATCAAGCCCAGGCGCCAAGCCCAAGCCCCTAAGAAGCAAGATACCAGGGAATATTCCTGCTACTTGGCTACCAGGCCACCCCAGCTTCCAGAGGCCCAAACCCATGCACCCGGGCCCCTTTGGGCCGGCCTCTTGCTGCTCTTAGAATCCCAACACGCCCCCCTAGGTGTCCTTGGAGTGTTGGCCAAGTCAAGAGAAATTTTAGGGATTTTTTTCTACCTAATGTTTCCTTATTTTCTAGCTAGGGTTTGAGAGGGAAAATGATTCTTACGTAAAGACTAATGTGCCCTTACTTGGAGCCTAAGGTTAAGGGTCTATTTAAGGGACCCTAGCCTCTTGTATGAAGGGAGAATTTTTGATATGAATTAAAACCTTGAGTTCTCCTATTGAGTTGTGTAATACCTTGCTGTGTGCATAAAGGGGTTTGTGAGAGTTTTTCTTCCCAGTGCTGCAATCATCTTCCTGCTGCCAACAAGCATCTCAGATCCCTGGACGCCCACTACAAAAGAAGCCTTCCCTTGCTGTTTTTCTTTTGTTTTCTTGTTCTTTTATGAATTTTCTAACCCCTGACAGGTCGTTTGCAGGTCCTTGAGTTCCTACGAATCCAACAACTCCAGCCAAGCCTTAATCGGACCACCGAGCAGAAAGCTGGGTATCCGCAGGTCATTGGCTCGGTTTTCCAGGCCACATCCGTCGAGGAACGAGAGACCCCTTCGCTGTGATCTTCACAGACGTTGTCAGGTACACCCCTCTACCTCCAGTGGTTTTATTGTAGGAGAACTTGCCCTAACCGAGGCTTCTCAGCCCCGGCGGTCCTTCTTTGCTACTTTTCTAGGTCCTAATCTGCATGCTGATCTTCAAAAATTCATACAAAATTCCCTACAAATAATTTTGATCTAAAATTCAGGAATTAATCACCTAACTCAACATGTAAAACATACAAAAAGAATTGCATGCGTATTAGTCCCACATCATTTGGTATCAGAGCTTAGATTAGGCTTATTTTCTGCAATTTTTTAGTCCATATATACTCTGTTATTTTAATTATTTCTTCTTGATAAAAACTTCAAAAGTTTTGAAATTTATTTTTTCTGGATTCATCATAATTCACAGTAATTTTAAGAATTCTTGCAGATTTTATTATGGCCTGTGAATTTTCTGCAAGCCGAAATACAGCATGCAAATTTTTGGCCCTGTTTTTTTTTAGCAAGACAAGTTTGGAAGTTTTAGGGTTTTGTTTAGCATCTTTTGCATATCTTTTAATTTTAGTATATTTCTTGCATATTAGGCCATGATTTGCAAGTTTTCTTATATTTAAAAAAATACCAAAAAAAAAATACATATTCTCCAAAAATACCAAAAACATCTAAACCCTAATTTGCATCATCATCTGCCTGCCATCATTACATAATTTACTTTAAGGGCACTCTCTTTATACCAGATAAGGGAAGGAGGTCATTACCTTTCCTTAGCCCAAAACCACCTTCCTTGCATTCGGTCCCAAGACTAACTTAAAATCGATTAGACTTAATTTGCCCTAGTGGGCTAGGGACACCAACTGGTCGGGTTCGGACTGTGTGTCAGATCATTGTGTCAAGCTAACCCGTGTGTGCTTTGTGCTCAGTGTCTAGAACGGTGGTTTAAGGATTCAATCCCAAAGGGCTTGTGTGCTGGTCCGCCTACCTGGCCAATCTTTGATTGGTGTCTAGGATTGGCAATCGGGACCTAACACTCCCCTTACACCTGCCTGGCTGAGTACAGGGTTACTATAGGCTAGTTTGCCATCCTGATTGAGCATCTAGTTTGGACTCTAGGTCTAGTCAGCTATAGTCGGTCTGATCGAGTCTTGTATGAGTACTAGATCAGGAGTTTCATATCACCCACCTCCTTCACAAATGTCTGAACCCATGGAAAACTTACAAGCCCAAATAAAAGCCCTAGCTGATCAAATGGCCCAGATGGCTACCCAGATGACTACCCAGTTAACTCAGTCTGGTACCCAAACCAACAATAGAATTGACCATCTTGCCAAAAGGTTTGACCAGTTAGGAGGCCGTGTAGGGACCATAGCAAGAACCCATGGGTCACAATCTGAGCCAGATCCTGAGTCCCCTCAACCTAGGAGAACCCCAAACCCTGATCTATACCATGTGGTCGAACCTAGGAGATCCCCTTATTCTAACCCGTACTACAATCCTCAACCTAGGAGGACCCCAAACCCTGATCCATACCGAGAGATTGAACCTAGGAGAGCCCCTCAGCCTGACCCATACAATAATACTGAACCTAGAAGAACCCCTTACCATGACCCTTATTATGATACTGAACCTAGAAGAACCCCTTACCGTGACCATTATTATGATACTGAACCAGGAGAACCCAATACTCTGACCCATATAGGGAGTCCAATCCTTGGAGAACCCAATACTCTGACCCATATAGGGAGCCCAACCCTAGGAGAACCCAATACTCTGACCCATATAGGGAGCCCAACCCTAGAAGAACCCAATATTCTGACCCATCCATATAGGGAGTCCAACCCTAGGAGAATCCAATATGACCCATATAGGGAGCCCAACCTTAGGAGGACCCCATACCATGATCCATCCTTAGAACCTGATCATAGAGCTGACCCAAAATCCTATGACCCCAGATCCTATAATCCCATGACCCATAGATCTGCACCCTTGTCCTATGAGCCTAGAGAACCCATAACCCCTAAGTATCAACCTAGTACGAGTCATGCTTCTCCTAGTCAACCTGAACCCCATAGGATTAGTATCCCTAAATATGAACCCAGTAGTGAGCCACTACCCCTTATACAACCTGAACCTACTAGGAGTAGTACCCATAATCAGAGACCAGAACCTAACCAATTTCCTGCTAGCCGACCTTCTCCAACCATTCCTGAGATTCACAAGGCTTACATTAACACGGAAGTGTATGAAGCTGATGTGAACCCAGGTAGAAACCAACCCAAAGCTAGTTGACCTTGACCACATCCAACCCAAAGCTAGTTGACCTTGACCACATCCAACCCAAAGCTATAGTGGAAGAACAAATAGAGGAAGAGAACCTAGGTACTGCTAGAGCCTTACCTGAGAAAACCATAGAGGGGAGCCAAATTATAGAGTCTAGTCCAAAAATACAAGAACCAGAAAAATTTATTAAGGACCTGATCTCTTTGAATCAATACCTTCAAGATGAGTCCCCTCCTATAATTCCCATTAAGGACCTCTTCCCCGAAATTGGTGACCCATCCTTCCATTATGCAAACCCTGTAGATATAGCTCAACCTCGTAAGGTTAACCTCATTAGTCTAGGATTAGTCCCTGACATGCCTTCTTATATCGAACTTTATCCAACTAACCTTGAACATTTTTCCCTACCCTACCAAACTAATTCTGAACCCACTTCCTATTTTCTGCCCTTTCCTGACACCTCCAGCATTTCTAGGATTATTAGATTGCATTTAACAGAGATTAGCGTACTACATGCATTCATTACGCATGTTAGGTTTGCATTATACTTCTGGCATACCCTCTGGCATTTGCTTGGAGTCCATTGTAAATACTCTTGTGCACACCACACTAGGGTCAGACCTAGAGAGTCTATAGTCTCTTAGGTTTAGGCCCATAAAAGTCCAATAAATTTCCTTCGATAGGAATGCAAAGTCGAGTGTATTAGGTGTTAGTTTGAGTCCTTTGCATCATCTTGTTAGGAGTCTGCATGTGCCTAGCATGTTCACCACCCGCAATAATGTTAAACAAACTGGCTAATTCTCGAAGATGGATCAAAGAATTTGATGTAGTGGATTCTATCTTGGTTAGGCTTAGGCCTAAAAGAAGCTTCATGCTCGCAGAGCCGGATCTTTAAAAGTGATAGAGAAGGTTGGATCAAATGCCTAGGTGTTAGACTTGCCTTCGGATTTGGGCATTAGTTCTACCTTCAATATTACAGACTTGGTTGAGTATAGGGAACCGGCAGCGCTACCTAGTGAGGCCTTTGGACCTATTCCTTTTCATTGTGAGTGACCCTAATCTAGAGTGTCCACAAACAAATTTGGCATTAGAGAGGAGAACGGATCGAGCGTATCCTAGACGATCAAGCCATCATGACCCAGGGCCATGACTATCAACGCTTCCTGGTCCGATGGCAAGGCCGGCCAGAGTCGGATGATTCATGGATTTCTCGAGAGGACTTGCAACGCCTCAACCCAGACCTTCTCGAGAGATATGTGAGCCAGTCTGACCTTCACTCGATAGGGTCGAGTTCCTCCCACCCCGGGGAAATTGGTGGGGACACCCGAGGCACCAAAATAAGACAGAGGCTTTTCAACCCTCTGTAAATTGATCAAGGGCTTAGCTCATCTAAGTCTATTTTAGTTGTTATTTGAGTATTTTGAGTTGTTATTTCAGTTCTATACTAGTTAGCTCATGTTGAGCTAGTTCAGTCCAATGCTAGTCAGCTCATGTTGAGCTAATTTTATTTTTTTGAGTCCTATCCAAGCATACTGAAGACTCAAGACTGTGTCATACAAGTAAAGAACAAGTCCAACCAGATTGAAGACATGGAAGTTTAGCCCAAGTCCAACCCAGCTTGAAGATTTGAAGACCCTAGAAGAAAAATCAGAAACCCTGATTCCTTGCAGATGCCCTCCAGATGCCCAGATTTCCTTCCAGATGCCAAAGTATATTCATAGATAAGGGCATCCATGATTCCAGAGGTCCATTTGCATCCTAGCCCAAAGAAATCAAGTCCAGGCGCCAAGCCCAAGCCCCTAAGAAGCAAGATACCAGGAAATATTCCTGCTACCTGGCTACCAGGCCACCCCAGCTTCCAGAGGCCCAAACCCATGCACCCGGGCCCCTTTGGGCCGGCCCCTTGCTGCTCTTAGAAGCCCAACACGCCCCCCTAGGTATCCTTGGAGTGTTGGCCAAGTCAAGAGAAATTTTAGGAATTTTTTTTTACCTAATGTTTCCTTATTTTCTAGCTAGGGTTTGAGAGGGAAAAGGATTCTTATGTAAAGACTAATGTGCCCTTACTTGGAGCCTAAGGTTAAGGGTCTATTTAAGGGACCCTAGCCTCTTGTATGAAGGGAGAATTTTTGATATGAATTAAAACCTTGAGTTCTCCTATTGAGTTGTGTGATACCCTGCTGTGTGCATAAAGGGGTTTGTGAGAGTTTTTCTTCCCAGTGCTGCAATCATCTTCCTGTTGCCAACAAGCCTCTCAGATCCCTGGACGACCACTGCAAAAGAAGCCTTCCCTTGCTATTTTTCCTTTGTTTTCTTGTTCTTTTGTGAATTTTCTAACACCTGACAGGTCGTTTGCAGGTCCTTGAGTTCCTACGAATCCAACGACTCCAGCCAAGCCTCAATCGGACCACCGAGCAGAAAGCCGGGTATCCGCGGGTCATTGGCTCAATTTTTCAGGCCGCATCCATCGAGGAACGAGAGACCCCTTCGCTACGATCTTCACAGACGTTGTCAGGTACACCCCTCTACCTCTAGTAGTTTTATTATAGGAGAACTTGCCCTAACCGAGGCTTCTCAGCCCCGGCGGTCCTTCTTTGCTACTTTTCTAGGTCCTAATCTGCATGCTGATCTTCAAAAATTCATACAAAATTCTCTACAAATAATTTTGATCTAAAATTTGGAAATTAATCACCTAACTCAACATGTAAAACATACAAAAAGAATTGCATGCATATTAGTCCCGCATCAAAAGTCCCCAGACAGATGAGGAAAGAGAGTACAAGGAAAGAGTTCCATATGCAAATGCTATAGGCAATGCTATGTATGCTATGGTGTGTTGCAGACCAGACATAGCATGTGCTGTAAGCCAGGTGAGCAGGTACATGGCAAATCCTGGGAAGGAACACTGAAAAGTATTGAAGTGGATTTTGAGGTATCTACAAGGAACTCAAAAGCATGGATTGTATTTGGTGGGTAGCCAGAAGGACAAGGAAGGAACTCCAGGGAGTTATATGGAGGTTCGGGTCCTTTGGAAGGGTTTGTTGATGCAAGCTATGCAGGTGATCTTGATACAAGAAGGTCTACAACAGGTTATATATTTTGCATGTATGGTGGACTGGTTTCTTGGAGATCAACCCTTCAACCTATTATTGCTTTGTCTACAATGGAAGCAGAGTATATAGGGGTTACTGAGGCTGCAAAGGAAGCACTATGGCTGAGAAGGTTAGGTGCTGAGATGGGGGTGAAACAGTGTATGGTGGTCCTACATAGTGATAGCCAGAGTGCCATACATTTGACTCGAAACCAAGTCTATCATGCTCACACAAAGCATATAGATGTGAAGTATCACAGGATTCGAGAGTTGGTGGAGGAAGGAGAAGTGGCATTGATGAAAGTCCTACAAAGGAGAACCAGGCTGATGCACTTACAAAGGCTCTACCGAGAGAAAGCTTTAATTCATGTATGTGGTTGATGGGTCTGAGGAGTCTGGTGTAATGGGATGTAGCCTTGGAGTACCAAGGTGGAGATTGTTGAGTCTCAGGTGGTGCATCAAGGCTCTAGGGGACTAAGGTTTAGGTCTTGGTCCAGTCTATCATGGTCACACATGATGTATCTAGGGCTAGGGGTGAGTCCCGGATGAGTCCTAGATGTTAGGCTGAGTTTTTGGTCAGTCTAGACATTAGAACCGGCTCGGTTCTAATTCAAGTCGACTCTAATGGTTAGCACGGCAGGGTAGTAGGGAAAAGTTTTGTGGAGAGTCGGCATGGTACTACTACAAGTCGGCTCGGTTGCTACGAGTTGACTCGATCTGTTGGGAGTTGGCTCAGTTACATAGATAGGTAAAATAGTGTTCTTGATGAGCCAACTCAAGATCTGAGAGTCGACTCATCTAGAGTGTTGTCTGTTGTAAGGAGTCGACTCGTACAGTTCGAGCCAACTTGGATGACGGGATTCTTTGAATCACGTGTTGCCGTGCTGGGAAGTTTTTGGGGGGTCTCGGTTCCATGTGTCAGGGATTAAATATATGTGTATGTGGGATGGTTAGTTAGAAAGAGGTCATTTCTGTAACAGTCTAAGAAAACCGATCAAGTGAGAGAACCTTCATTTTCTTTCAGATCTTGTTCTACCTCCTCTCTCTCTCATATTCTTCTCTACCAATCCATGGATGGTTTGATCTCTATTTGACCTAAATCCTACCGCATCTTTGGTGGATCACTGGTAGAAGGTCTTCACGCACCTGGATCGCTTTCGCAGGATGAGGTTTTGTCGGATCTCCACTTCAACAAATAGGAGACCATTTAGAAAACCTAGGAAGGACCCGTAGGACCCATGTTAGACCCAAACCTGGGTCACCTTTGCCCATACCTCTCAATCCTAGGAGAGCCCCACACCCTGAATCCAGATCCTATGAACCTAGCCCCTATGCCCCCAGATCCAACAAAGCCATAACCTATAGGTTTGAGCCCATGTCTTATGAGCCCAAGGAATCCATAAACCCTAGATATAAGCCTAGTAGTAGTCCACTTTCCCTTAGTCGACCTGAACCCCATAGGATTAGTACCCCTAGAGATGAACCAAGTATTAGTCATGTACCCCTTAGTCAACCCACCCCTGCTACCCTAGATACTAGTCAACTTTTCCTTAGCCAACCCCCTCCTACCACCCCATTGGTTCACACGAAAGACATTAAAGAGGAGATATATGAAGCTGATGTGAGCTTAGTGGATGGTATGAAAAAGAAGAAGAGGAGATACCTATAGAAGACCTAGAACTAGTCGACCAGGTAGATATCCAGATAGAAGCCAACCCAAAGTTAGTTGATCCTGACCATACCTAGACTGAACCTATAATGGAAGTACAGTTGAAGGAAGAGGACCATGAGAAACCAAACCCTACTGTTAGAATCATACCTGAGGAGACTTTAGAAGATAGCACAATTATAAAGCCCAATCCTGAGTTCAAGAACCAGAAGAGTTTATTAAGGACCTTATCTCTTTAAACCAATACCCTCTGGAAGAATCCCCTCCTATAATTTCCATTGAAGATCTGTTCCCTAATATTAGTGATCCATTCTTCTATTATGCAGATCCTGTAGATATACCTCAACCTCGTAAGGTCAACCTCATTAGTTTAGGACAAATCCCTGAAACCCCTTCTTGTATCCTATTTTATCCAATCAACCCTGAACCCTTTTTTCTATTCTACCAGAGTAACCCTAAACCTACCTCTTATTTTCTGTCCTTTTCAGAAACTTCCAGCAATTCTAGGACCATTAGATTGCATTTTGTAGAAGTAAGCATACTGCATACATTCATTGTGCATGTTAGGTTTGCATCTTATTTTTGGTATACTTTATGAAATTTATTATGAGTACATGCATCATTCTCATCTGCATGTTACCCACCTGACAAAGGGTTAAACCCATAGCTGTAGTTTAGGGTTTAGTCCAGTCTGCATATCAATAAGTGTTGGCATGAGTCATTTCCCTGAATTAGGTGTTTTGAGTTTTGCACTGTATGATTAGAGATCTGCATGAGGAATTAATCATAAGATTAATGTAAGCAATGATTTTTATAAAAATATGGTTAATTCTTGAAAAGAGTCAAAGAGTTCATTAAAAAATCTTGTGATGATTAGGCTACATACCCGAAAGCTGGATCCATCAAAGTGATAAAGAATGTTGACCTAATGCCTGAGTTACCTAATTAGGCATTAAGCTCAACCTTCAGTATCTCAGACTTAGTTAAGTATAGGGAGCCAACAATGATACCCAGTGAGCCTATTGAGCCTCACCCTTTCTCTGAGAGCAAACCCAACCCTAAGTGTCCACCATCAAATTTGCCTGTGAGAGGAATTGATTGAGCGTATCTTGGACAACCAAGCCATCTGTACCCGGATCAAAGGCTTCCATGTCACTTGGTTCGTTGGCAAGGTCGACCAAGATCTGAGGATTCATGGATCACTCGAGAGGATCCACAATGCCTCAACCTAGACCCGTCAGAGTAGTACCTGAGCCAGATCAACCTTTACTCGACAGGGTCGAGTTCTTCCTATCCCGGGAGAATTGATGAGGACATTAGATTAGACATAGACTTTAAGCTTATATTTATTTTCTAAGTCATGTGTTGGTCAATTTTTGTTGAGTCCTGTAATGGAGTTTAATTTTGAATCCTGTAATAAAGTGGAACGTGTGAGTCCATGTATGTCCAGTTGAGTTCTTTATCCAGTTGAGTTTAAGTCCAAGTCAAAAGTCTTGTAATTTTGATTTCATCCAAGAGGAGAGTTACCAAGAGTCACTGGGCCCCTTTACCAGAGCAAGAGATCAAGTACCTGGGCCCCTACTTTGGCTCCCAGCCTTGGTGCCCAAGAGATGGGCCTTCATGCCACCAAGCCCAGTGTAGGCACCCCTCTAGATGGCACCCTCCTTCAGCCCAGCACCCTGCCAGGTCCACACCAGCTAGCACCCTCCCTCAAGCCCAAGATGCCCTGGCCCATCAAGAGAAGGTGCCCCATCGCATTCCTTGCCGCCCTCCCAGGGTCTCATGAATGGTGCCCCAGTCCAAGCCCTCTAAAGCTGGCACCCCAGCCCAAGAAGAAGGCCTGCAGCTGACTAAGCCCACCAGAGTTTTCTTAGCCCTCAAGAAATGTAATTCTAATTTATTTTGGAGTCCAGGGACCTGGGTAACTCTTTTCATGAATACAAACTTTGATTGATTTTTTTCAATTGTTCCTCTTTCTTGGAGTGGGTGTGAGACCTATGGTTACATTGTGTGTGTGCAAACCCTAGCCGCCCCTACTACTCTCTCTCCTCCCTCAAACCCTAGCTGCCCCAGCCTACTTCCTTCAAACCCTAAGTCGCCCAACACCAAGCCCTCCAGGCCGCCACCCATCTTCCTTCTTCCATCCAATCCGCCAACCACAAATCCTCCAAACCTTGGCCGCCCCTACATCCTCTTCTTCTAGGCATGCGCTGGCCTCCAGGCTACCAGGGACTTCACCCCATGTTGACCCCATAAGTGATTTTGTTGATAACCACCAAATATTAGAGCATGCATTTGTTTTACTAACAACTCTTCAAGTGTTTTACAAGTTTTTGTAGGATGATTTCATTGCTCAATTTCAACTCCTACATTTCTATTTCTTGTGTTGAGTTGTATTATAATTGAATCTTGTAAAGAAGAACCCAAAGAAAAACTTAAATAAAAATTAATCAAATGGGTTACTTCTAGGTTATTTCAAGCTTAAAATTACCATGAGTACGTTGTAAGAAAAGTTTGAAGGCATCTTGTGCTGGATGAATTATGGAGAAGGATTGAAAATTCACTGAAGAACAATCTGAGCCGACTCGGAGAGATGAGAGCCGACTCTAGCACATGGCATGCATGAAGATTTCTGGCACGCATATATCCGATCTGACTCTAAGAGACCCTAGCTGACTCGTCTAGAGTACTATTTCCTGGATCAGATAGGTGAGCTGATCCAAAGAGAGTCCGGGCCGACTCTATCATTTAGTCAGACATCCGAGCCAACTCTTCAGAGATTCAAGCTGACTCTTCTAGAGTCCAGAAAAAGAGCTCTGAGAACTATAGCCAATCGAGCTGACTCTAAAGAGAAAGAGTTGACTCTTCCAAACTACATTTTTGATGGCCTGAGGATCCGAGTCGACTAGCATCAAGGTGAGCTGACTCTTACAGAGTAAGGAATCAGAACACTGTACAACTGAGCTGATTAGCTTGAAGAGAGTTGACTCAACCAGAACTACTCTGAGGTCTGAGCTGACTCGAGTAATCCAAGCTGACTCGAAGGTTGATTTCAAACTTATAACGGCTAGTTCCAGACTTGGAATTTGAATCCAAAAAGTGCTCCAATGGTCAAATGTCACATCCCAACGGTTTACAATGACTAAAATCATCTGAGAAGTGTTCAAGACTATATATTTGAGGGATTTGAACTACTTAAAAAAGAAGAGATGATGAATAAATGCTAAATTGAATATCCAAGCTATCTTGTGAGCAAGAGAGCACTGTAAGAGCATTCAAGACAGTCTTCAAGCCTTCACCAAATACCAACTAAATCTTAAAGCATTTATTGAAGAAATTGAAGAAGCCAACCAAGTGCATTGAAGTACAATCATCTGGGCTTCTCTTGAGCTGCATTGGCAACCATTCGATAAAAATCTGTTTGTCATTTTGTTGCTTTTCTTTACAATTCTTTTATTGAATTGTTGGGTTATTGGTGAACTCGGTTTAAAAACCAAATAGATTCTTGGTTAGCTTGTGTTAAAACCAAGTGTTGGGTTCTTGGTGATCCTGGTGAAACCAAGTTGGATTTCTTTGGTGAGCCCAGTTTAAAAATCAAAGTGTAGAGGTTTGGATTGTGAGCTTGTGAAAATAATCCAACTGTATTCCAGTGGGAGATATAGTGGAAATCCCAAGTGGTAATCTTGGATAATGGATGTAGGAGCTGGGTTGCTCTGAACCACTATAATTTGCTTGTGTTTGTGTTGCGCTTTTCTTGTTTGATTATACTTCTACATTCAATTATCCTATCACAGCACTTAACATTTATAAGGGATTTTAAAGAGCACATTATTGCTTAAATTTTTTAAATTTTCAATTCACCCCACTCTTGGGAAAGCTATCTAGGCAACAACTGGTATCAGAGCAGTGTCTTTGAATACATTTAGAATAAAGATTGATGGCTTATCCCATGAGTACATCCTTGGCCGAAGGCCAATCTACTAATAGACCTCCACTCTTCACTAGCACTAATTATTCTTACTGGAAAGCTAGAATGAAAATCTATATTCAAGCTATCGATTTTTAATTATGGAAGGTCATTCTAAAAGGGCCACAAATTCCCATGATCAAAATTAATGGCATGGATGTCCCAAAGCCTGAAAAGGATTGGGATGACACGACATGAAGATGGGGGAATTAAATGCCAAAGCAATGAACTTATTATACTGTGCTTTGGATGCCAATGAGTTCAATCGAATTTCCACTTGCTCTTCTGCAAAAAAAATTTGGGACAAACTCGAAGTGACCCACAAAGGAACTTTCCAAGTGAAGACTTCAAAAATAAATCTTCTAGTACACAGTTACGAATTGTTTAAAATGGAACCTACTGAAATCATATCTGCCACGTTTTCAAGATTTACATATATTATTAATAGTTTGAAAAGTCTTGGCATGGTCTATTCAAATGTAGATCTAGTACAGAAGATTCTTAGATCACTTCTGGACAAGTGGGACCCCAAAGTGGCTGCCATCTAGGAAGCGAAAGATCTAAACACCTTATCTCTGGATGAATTAATGGGTTCACTCATCACTCACGAATTGGCTATGCAGCACTGAATTGAAGAAGATCAAAAGAAAAAGAAGACTATTGCATTCAAGGCTACATCTGATTCTAAAAGACTTGATGAGGAATCGAAAGATGACTGCACCTCCTCTGAAGATGATCTAGAAGATGAAGGTATCACAATGGTCGTGAGGAGATTTAGAAGACGTATGGGAAAGAAAAAAGGTAGATATCATAGAAAATTCTACAAGAAAGGGGAATGTAGTAAAGATAAGGACAAGGACAAGGAGAAAGAAAAGGAACAAGTCCCCACCTTCTATGAATGTAAGAAACCAGGGCACATTCATCCAGATTGTCCACTATTAAAGAAAACCTTCAAGAAGAAGAAAAAGAAGGCGATGATTACTACATGGAGCGATAGCAAGGAATCCACCTCAACTGAAGAAGAAGAGACCACGAAAACTGCTAACTTATGTCTAATGGGTCTCGAAGACGAGGTAACATCCCCCGAACCTCAATTAGAATTTATATTTGATGAATTGAATTCTATTTTTCATGATCTATTATCTGAATTCAAAAAGACTGGAGTAAAGTTAGATCCTTAAAGAATATCAATGATTCTTTACTAAAAGAAAAAGAAGAAATTTTAGAAAAGAACAATATATTGCAAAAGAATTTACATGTCTTTTCTGAAAAGTTTAAAGCTTTGAAAATTGAAAACAATGCATATCTTGACAAGAACAAAGCTTTAACTATTGAAAACAATGATTTGAAAAAGGAGGTTGAAAAACTCAAGCCACTTGTTGAAAAACTTACTTTATCTTCAAATAAGCTTGAGTTGATTTTAAAAGATCAAAGAATTTTTGAAAATAAAACTGGAATCGATTTTAATTCTTCAATTTCAAATGAAATTTCAGCTACTAATATTGTGACACCAAAAGCTTATGTTCCAAAATTAATATCTCAAAAAGCTTTTGCAACAAATGTTTCTATTTCTACTCCTAAAGCTATATTGTATGTTCCTAAGAGCTCAAATAGAAAATCTTTTATATCTACATCTCATGCATCAACATCTAGAACTTTAAAATTTGCATCCCTTCAGAATTCTAGAGTTGAATGTTATGCATGCAAAGGGTTAGGACATAAAGCATACAATATCTTTAGAAATGTCAAGAGTAAAGTAAGAAAGATTTGAATTCCTAAAGGAACCACCTCCGCTAACCTGCAAGGACCCAAGTTAGCTTGGGTACCTAAAAGAACTTCTTGATTGTCTTGCAGGAATGTCTTGCAGCTCAAAAATTGAAGAAAAGATGGTATCTCGACAGTGGTTGTTCAAGGCATATGACAGCTACAAGGATCAATTTATCATCCTAGAGATGAAAGAAGAAGGTATGATTACTTTTGGAGACAATGGCAAGGAAAAAATAATCAGAATTGGTAATATCAAAATAACCCCCTGTACTTTTATTGAAAATGTATTGCTAGTAGACAAATTGAAGCATAATTTGTTAAGCATTAGTCAATTATGCGATAAAGGCTTCAAGGTTATCTTTGAATCATCTATGTGTATTCTAACAAACTCTCTTGATTCTAAGTTCATTGGACATAGACTTGAAAAATTTATGTGGTAGACCTAAGTGATCTTGCCATGTCAAGAAGTTCTAGTCTAGTTGCAATGAATGCTAAGACCAAAGAGTCTTGCTTACTTTGGCATAGACGATTAGGTCATGCTAGCATGAATATTATTGCCAAGTTAATTTTCAAGAATTTAGTTAGAGGCATGCCTAAATTTAAAGTAGATTTTAATCATGTTTGTGATGTATGCCAAATGGATAAACAAACTAGGGGCAGTTTTAAATCCAAAAATATGATTTCAACTACTAGACCCCTTGAGCTACTTCACATGAACTTATTTGGACCAACTAGGACCACAAGCCTAGGTGGTATGAATATGCTCTTGTGATAGTAGATGAATTTTCTAGATTAACTTAGATTTTGTTTATCGCTCATAAAGATGAAACTTTTAAAGTCTTTCAAAAATTTTACAATAAAGTTTTTAATCAGAAAAGTCTTTCAATAGTTTCAATTAGAAGTGATCATGGCACCGAATTTGAAAATTAGTTTTTCGATGATTATTGCATACATTGATCACAACTTCTCCGCTCTTAGGACACCGTAACAAAATGGTATTGTACAGAGAAAAAATAGGACTTTGAAAGAGATAGCTCGAACAATGTTATGTGAAGGCAATCTTTCAAGATACTTTTGGACAGAAGCGGTGAACACTGCTTGTTATATTTTGAACCACATTTTGATCCATCCTATTTCGAAGAAAACTCCCTATGAGCTTTGGAATGAAAAGAAATCCAACATTAATTATTTTTATGTATTTGGTTGTAAATGCTTTATGCTTAACAATGGTAAAGATAATCTAGGAAAATTTGATGCTAAATCTGATGAAGCAATTTTTCTTGGTTATTCTTTACATAGCAAAGCACATAGAGTATTAACAAAAGAACTCTTACTGTAGAAGAATCTATGCATATTATTTTTGATATAACTAACCCTTCACCTTCTAAGAAAGAAGAGTGCATAGACAATGATGCAGGTATAATTCAAAAAGAAATGGAAGACATGAGCATATAGGAAAGACCAACTTAAGAAGGAGAAGATACGGTAAGTAAGGATCATGCTGATCTACCAAGCGAATGGAGGTACGCAACTTCTCATCTAAGAGAATTAATTATTAGTGATCCTTCACAAGGTATTACGACTAGGTCATCATATAGAGATGCACATGATTACCTAGCCTTTATATCATAAATAGAACCTCATACCTTAGAAGAAGCTGAATCTGACCCAAACTAGATGATGGCCATGCATGAAAAACCAAATCAGTTTGAAAAAAATAAAGTATGGACTTTAGTTGAAAGACCATCGACCATCCCATCATAGGAACCAAATGGATCTATAAAAACAAGTTAGATGAACAAGGAAATGTAGTAAAAAACAAAGCTAGATTAGTAGCTAAGGGATATAACCAAGAAGAGGGTATAGATTTTGATAAAACATATGCACCTATAGCAAGACTGAAAGCCATTAGATTACTTCTTGTATTTGCTTGCTACATGAATTTTAAACTCTTTCAAATGGATGTGAAAAGTGTATTTTTAAATGGTTTCATTTTTGAACAAGTTTTGTAGAACACCACCAGATTTTGAAGATCATGTTTTACCAAATCATGTGTTTAAACTGAATAAAGCATTATATGATTTGAAATAAGCACCAAGAGCCTAGTATGATAGACTTAGCACTTTCTTGATTGAAAATGATTTTTCAAGAGGAAATGTTGACAAAACTCTTTTCATCAAGAAGAAAAATAATGATTTATTAGTTGTACAGATTTATGTTGATGATATTATATTTGTTACAACTAATGAAACTCTTTGTAAAGAATTTGCTAAGTTAATGCAGGGAGAGTTTGAAATGAGCCTAATGGGTGAACTTAACTACTTTCTTGGACTTCAAGTGAAACAAACAAAGGAAGGAATCTTCATTAACCAAGCCAAGTAGACCAAAGTAATAATCAAAAAGTTTGGTATGGAGTCAAGCAAACAAATGAGCACACCCATGAGCCCAACTTGCAAATTGGATAAAGATGAAGATGGATCCAACATTGATCAAAAGCTCTATAGAGGTATGATCAGATCCTTGTTATACTTAACTGCAAGTAGACCTGATATCTTGTATGGCATATGTGTATGTGCTAGATTCCAATCTAATCCTAAAGAATCATATATGCTTGCTATTAAAAGGATTATCAGATATTTGAAAGGTACAAGTAATCTAGGTCTATGGTTTTCAAAACATTCTTTATTGAATTTAATTGGATTTTTGGATGTTGATTATGCTAGTTGTAAAATTGATAAAAAGCACTAGCGGCACATGCCAATTTCTAGGGTTGAATTTAATCTCATGACACTGTAAGAAGCAAAACTCAGTAGCACTATCTACTATTGAGGCAGAGTATGTTACTACAGGAAGTTGTTGTGCACAAGTGTTATGGATTAAACAATAACTAAAAGACTTTGGTGTTACACAATCTAAAATTTCAACTAAATATGATAACACAAGTGCTGTAATCTAACTGATACAAGATAATCCTAACCTAATCTAGACTAGTTTCGAGAATAAAACCATAAAAAAAATTTAAAAATATTAATTTATTTTAATCTGATTTTTCTCATGTTCATCCCTTGCATATCATCCTGCATCATGTTAGAATCCCGTCCCTCATCAACAATGAATTAAATCCTCTAAATTATTAGGTCCTTTAAAAGACAAAGTTATAGAATAACCTAGTCTTAGGCTCCCATTAAGTAGATGGTAATAAGTCCATTAGTAGGGTGATCATTGGCAGATCTAAAGATCGGATGGTCATCAAGCTGGTGGAATTGCCATTCATAATATGATTGCTTAGTACAACTATTTTAACACGTGGTCAGGTTAGTCAGCCAAAGTCAGGCTTGATCATTCGTTAGTTAGAAGCATTGAATTCAATCATGTTAATAGTTGGACCTAACCAGGACCTTCAATTAGAGGCCCAAAGGTCGATTGATTGGCACCTTGGGGCAAAAATTATATACTAGAAATTGCTTCGAGAAGTAATTGGTTATGAACCTACCTTTTAGATGCACATAGGTTGGCCAGTCAAAGTCGGGCTCATGTATAATCTATCAGATTCTAATACCTGCTAAGGAGTATACCTGCTATTCTTCGGATTGATTTTTCTTCAGAGTGTATTGGAGTGTAAGCTAGGCTAACCAATAATAGTGGAAGATAAAGAGGAACTCTTTAGACTGCAAAGTCTTTAAGATTTAATAATGTCATAATAATTCATAGTTACACTTTTGGGATTTTTTTTTTTCAGATTTTTATGTCTTCAGTTTGTATGCTATCTGATCTAGTGTTTGTCTTGATCTGATCAAACTTATGGATGACTAAACTTATGGGTCCCAACTTTGATAACTGGTATCGAATACTCATAATAGTTCTGGAGCACGAAAGGATCCTACATGTGATAGCTGATCCTGTACCTGAGGAACCTACTGCCAATGCTCATACTGCAGTCAGAGATGCTTATCAGAAGTGGCTCTTTGATCGCATTATGGTGTGATGTATTACGTTGGTGGCGATGAACGATAAGTTCAGTCACAAGTTCGAGGAAGCCCAACCAGAGGAGATCCTTCGAAAGTTGAAGGAGTCTTTTGGCACACCTGATGATGTTGAGCGGTACAGAAATTTCTCTACCATTTTTGGTACTCGGATGCATGATAGAGCATCAATCCCTGATCATGTACTATACATGATCGAGTTGATTGAGTGTTTGGGTAAGCTCGAATTTTCCTTGCATGAGCAGTTAGGAAAAGATGCGATTTTGAATTCTTTGCCTCCCTCTTACTTGGACTTTCTCGATCACTACAGATTGAATAGGCATGTAGTAAACTACCACGGTTTGTTGGGTTTACTGCAGACCTACGAAAAAGATCATCAGCTTAATAAAGAATTGTGAACCTAGTGGGAGGCAATGCGTCAGAACAGCGTCCCTTTGGGAAAGGAAAAAGAAAAAGAATAAATCCAAGAAGGTGCAAAGTGCTAAGCCTAGTTAGAGGAGGAAGAAGGCTGATTAGAGTAAGGCAGAGTGCTTCTATTGCAAGAAGCAGGGCCATTGGAGGAAAAATTGTCCTGCCTACCTTGCTACTCTGACCCGAATAGGTCGAAGAAAGGAAAGCAGCAAGCTATTGCTGCATAAGATAATTATATGATAATACCTTATAATTTCTCTATATGTGATACTATTAATTGGGTATTAGATACCAGAAGTCCTATTCATATTTTCAATTCTTTACAGGGACTTCAAGTTAGTAGGAGATTCGAGGATGGATAGAAATTCCTGAACGTGGGAAATGGAAGTCAAATTCCAGTCCTGGCATTGGGAGTTATCAAGCTAGTTTTTGAGTCTTATAATGTCATTTTGAATGACTATATTACTATCCATTTTTTCTTATGAATGTCATTTTTGTAGGCCAGTTGGTCAATGAAATTTATGAATTTTCAATAAAGAATGGTGTTTTTTCTATCATTGTGAATGGTGTGAGATTTATGGATGGACGTTTGAGTAATAGCATATACTTACTATCACGACCTGTTACAGTAATGACAACTTCTTGCAAACATCCTAGGATAGATAATGTCAGTGATACTTATCTCCGGCACTATAGGCTAGGTCATATTAATAAGAATAGTATCAACAAGTTAGTTGGATAAGGTCTCCTGAATATCAGTGCTTGTGAATCACTGCCAACTTATGAATCTTGTCTTGTTGGTAAAATGACCAAATCACCTTTTACTAGAAAAGGTGAGCGAGCCAATAATATTCTTAGTTTGGTACATATTGATGTATGTGGACCAATAAATATTAGTGCCAGGGGTGGGTATAATTATTTCATTACGTTTATAGATGACCTATCCAGGTTTGGTTATGTCTTCTTAATGAGATATAAATCTGAGTCATTTGAAATGTTCAAACGATATCGTAATGAAGTAGAAAAATAAATTGGAAAGTTTCTTAAAACCCTTTAATCAGATCGAGGTGGTGAGAGTATCTTTCTGGTGAGTTTCTAACTTATCTTGAAAAGAATGGGATTCTTTCTCAATGGACTCCTCTAGGGACACCTCAGTTAAATGGAGTGTCGGAAAAGAGGAATCGGACTCTATTAGATATGATTCGATCCGATGGGCTTAGCCACTCTACTTATATCCTTTTAGGGATATGTTCTTGAGTCAGCATGTTATCTTTTGAATAGGGTTCCTAGTAAATCTGTTGACAAAACTCCATATGAGATATGGACTGGGCGTAAGCCAACACTTTTACATCTTTTGGTTTAGGGGTGTCCAGCTTATGTCAAACATTTGCATATGGATAAACTTGGACCTAGGTCTGATAAGTGCCTCTTTGTTGGGTATCTAAAGGAGTCTAAAGGGTATTTCTTCTATTTGCCTAAGGAACATAGAGTGTTCGTCAGTCTTAGGGCAACCTTTTTGGAAAGGGAGTACCTTATTGAAGGCACTCGAGCTGCTGAGGTTGAACTTTAAGAAGTTCAATAGGTAAAGTAAACAACACATTCTAGGACTGCTATAGAACTAAATTTGATAAGATCTAAGCCTATTATGCAACCATTAAGGAGATCTGGTAGAGTACCACGTTAGCAAGATATATACTATGGTTTTCTGGTTTGGGATGGTGATCCTGTTGAGCTCGATGAAAACAACGAGGATCTGATCATCTATATGATGCAATGCAGAGGTCTGACTCTAAGAAATGGCTTGAGGCCATGAAATTCAAAATGGACTCCATGAAAATCAACAATATGTGGACATTAGTTGATCCACCTGAAGGGATAAAATCCACATCTTCAAGAGGAAGAGAGGTGCAGATGGGCAAGTGGAGACCTATAAAGCCCAGGTTATTTGCAAGACTATAACAAGACATAGGCAATGCTTAAGTCCATTTATCTAGACTATGACTGGAATGGCAAGCTTTCCTATCTGGAAGAGAAGGTGATGATGTTGAAGGGTTCAACATGAGCGTTTAGAGGTCCATTTATGACTGAAGCAAGTATCTTGGAGTATGCGTTTTGATAAATGTATCAAGATGTATGGCTTCGTTAGGAATGGAGAAGAACCCTGCATATATAAATGGGCTAATGGTTCTATAGTTATATTTCTTATTCTATATATGGATGACATTCTCTTAATCAGGAATGACATTCCTGCATTACAGGGAATAAATGTCCGGTTGTCATCTCAATTTTCTATGGACTTGGGTGAAGCTTCTTACATACTTGGTTTGAAAATCTATAGAGATAGATCTAGGAAGCTTTTGGGATTGTCTCAATCTATGTACATAGACATTATGGTGAAACGATTCAGTATGAAAAATTCTAAGGCTATCTCCTGATAGTTATGGAATTACTCTTTCCAAGAAGGATTGTGTGACAACTCATGAGGAGAGAGAGCATATGCATAAGATTCTATATGCTTTGATAGTGAGTTCTATCATGTATGCCATGACATGTACTAGACCAGACATGGCATACTCACTAGGGGTAGTGAGTAGATACTAGTCTGACCCAGGTGAGGCATGTTGAAAGGTAGTAAAGACTATCCTTAAGTATTTATAAAATACTAAAGACCAATGGCTAATTTATGGAGAACCTGACTTAAAATTTATGGGGTATACTGATTCTAGTTTTTAGTCAGATAGAGATGACATCAAGAGTGTATCCAGATTTGTATATATCATAACTGGAGGAGCTATCTGCTAGAAAAATTTCCAGCAGCATATAGTGGTAGACTCAGTATGCGAAGCAGAGTACATTGTAGCATCAGATGCTACAAAGGAGGCTGTGTGGTTGCGGAATATCCTAGGCGAGCTAGGAGTGGCACCTTTCCTTGATGGTATTATTCTAGTGTATTGTGATAGCACTAGAGCCACTGCTCAAGCCAAAGGCCAAAGTTCCATTAGTGTACCAAGCACATTCTACGTCGCTACCATCTTGTACGAGAGATCTGTGTTGCCTAGGTGGCTTCCCAAGAGGGGGTGAATTGGGATTAAAAAAAAAACTTTTCATAATAATGTGCACTTTCAAACTCTTTTAGTGTTGTGGTGCAATATGCAATGAAGAAGTGATTAAGTAAAAGTAATAAAGCAATAACAACACAATCACAAACACAAGGAGATTTAGAGTGGTTCAGAGCAACCGGCTCCTATGTCCACTACCCAAGCACCACTTGGGATTTCAACTATATCCCCCAACCGGAATATAGTCGGATTATTTTACTAGGTCACAATCCAAACCTATACACTTTGGTTTTACCAGGATTACCAAAGAAACCCTAACTCCCTTTGGTTTTAAACGGGATCACCAAAGAAAACCCTAACACTTGGTTTTAGACCGGGATCACCAAGAACCCAACTTAGGTTTTGCAAGGTTCACCTAAAAACCTTCAACCCTCTCTTAAGATATAGCCCCTTGTTGTTCTTAGAGAGAAAACTAAGATAAGGAAATAATAAATAAGCAACTACAACAAACAAAGTTTGTTTAGATGTTGCCGATGTAGATCAAGATGAAGTCAAGCCTTGAATGCTCTTTAATGCTTTTTAAGCTGCTTCTTCCCTTCTTCAATGAGTGGATTCAATGATGGAGTAGAGTTGGTGAAGCTTTGAATCCAACTTGAATGCTCTTTGAGGTAGGTAGTTGAATGACTTGAAAGCTCTTTGATTTTTCAAGATAATTCCACAATAAAGCTCTAATAATTGTTTAATCCTTCAAAAACCATCCCTTTTATAGTTTTCCAAGAGATATGGCCATTGTAGGGCCTTGGAATTGGTGAAATAGCTGTTGGAGACGAAATAGAATTCAAATTTCAACTTTAACAACTAGCCGTTGGAGTGCAGAAAATGGCTCTACGAGTCGGCTCGAGGTCCAAGAGTCAGCTCGAAGTCTCGGACATCCCAAAACAATTTTCTGTGGGAGCCGGCTCTTCTGGCTGGAGTCGGCTCTTGCCTTCAGTCAAGTCAAAACCATGAATACCTAGAGTCGGCTTTTTAGGGCAGAGTCGGCTCTTGGTCTCAGACCTTCAAAATGCATAACTCTAGAAGAGTCGGCTCTTGGGATAGGAGTCGTCTCTTGATACTGAAACATCGAAACTTGCTCCGTGCCATGTCACCACGTGTCAGCTCTTGATCCAAGAGTCAGCTCTTGCAAATCTTCAAAAAATGCTTCAAGCTTCTCTAAAAATCTTCACCATTGAATCAAAAAGAAGCTAATCTACGTACTCTATAATTTTACAATTTTTCAGCCCATTTACAAGATTACAAGATTAATAAAACTAGGGCTTTTACAAGTTCAAGTTTATAAAACCTTATATACAATTTAATTACCTTCCAATCAGTTTGAAAACCATTTTAAACAAAGGTAATCAATTTCCTGCAAAACTACTCAAGTAATTGAAAAGAGTTAATATCAAATACATGCTCCAATATTTTGTGATCATCAAAATCATTCCAGGGATCAACAATCTTCCCCTTTTTGATGATGACAAAATACTGGACATGATTAAAAATTAAAACACTTTACAATTACAGTATTTTCAAATTTGTGTGTGTTGTCAACATTATGTGCCACAATGTATCAAATGTATCGTATGTATAAAACTGAACACTATAAAGTATCATATGTATTGATACATTAAATTTTCCATATCAAATGAACAATGTGTATCGAAACATGATGTATCGATGCAGAATGTGCAAAGAGTATCAATATGTATCGAAACTTATAAAACTACCAAAGATTTGAAGTGAATTTCATGAAAATATTTGCAGTAAAGCTCCCCTTACTATTTCCAATATCATTCTTTCTAAATTTCATGAATCATTCCAATTTTCATTTCAACATTCATATTTTCATAACAATTAACATTCATATATCTTTTTCATACATACAATCTCCAAAGTATCATAACCTTTTCAAATTTCAAACAGTCATTAAACGTTTGTATGATACCTTTTCATGCACTCTCCGTTCTCCCCCTTTTTGTCATCAACAAAAGGCATACAAGAGAACATTCATTGACAATACTTTAAGGTGTGTAGCATAAAATAATAGACGTGTAGCATAAAAAGTGATTTGTATATATGAAGTAAGTTAGTACATAGCATATGTGATACTTTACGGATGTGCCACGGCACGACAAAATAGTATCACAAAACAACAAGAGTCCCAAAACATAACAAGATAAAAGCCTAAATATCAAAATGATGCGCTAGGATCATCACTATCAGGTTCTTTCTCATCAGAGGAGGAACCAACTTCTAGGATCCCTGGGCTAGGTTTGAACTTAGGGAACCTAGGTCGAAGATCCCTAATCCTAGTCTTAGTGGGAGTGACTATCCTAGACACTTTAGTTTTGGCTTTAACTTTGGCTTTGGACTCTGAAGATATAATGATAGGTGTAGGTCTGATAGTGGGTGGATCAAAAGATAGTGCCAAGGCGCTGGTGGTCGAAAGTATTTGGGTAGTCGGAGTCTGTCCAACCTCAGATCCTGTAGGCTCCATACCAGCCTTAGGCTCAACATCTGCAGGTGTGGCATGAGAAGGTACATCACTAGAATGTGTCACCGGTGCCTGCTCTCCATCAATGCCAGTGGTAGTGCCAGGTGCTGTGAAAGTTGATGGTACATGTTGGCTGGCTGTAGAAAGCTATCTCAAAATGGTCATGATCTCCTGAAATCCATGCTACATCTCAGACTGAAGTAAAGTAATCCTCCTGTCAGTGTTAGTCCTGAGATAAGATATCTCCTCCAAGACTTTTTGAAGTCTATCATCTGTATCATATCTAGCAACTGTAGGAGTCCTGACTGGTGAGTGAGGTGTAGTAGGAGCTGGCTCTGAAGGTCCAGCCTCATCAGCCCGTGTATCAGTCTCCTCACCAATCCTCTGAGCAGCCTGAGCATCATCATCTGAGTCATTTGAATGTGCCACAGGGACACCTAAAGACTTCCTGATCCAATTGCCATCAACTTTAATAAATCCCATTATGGTAAGGGATTTCACAGTGTACCTATCAGTGTGCAGCAACAAATGAATATCCTCTCCAGTCAGATCTACATGAGCATCTTGGAATAATAGTGTAAACACCATCCCGTAAGGCAAACAAGCCCATGCCCTACGTGCTGCCTCCCTCATCTGAGATATCATAATAAACGGCAAGTTGAGGGGCTCCCCCTCAATCAGTCCCCTCATAAACATAAGGTCTCGCTTGCCGACCCAGTCGAATCTCCCCGTCCGGGGTAAGAAAATCCTGGTAATAATATTGTGCAACAGCCTCATTTCCAATGACAGCTGATTTGCACTTACATGTATAATGCCCTTCACATTAGATCTTTCCAATATAAGTCTAAGGGTCTTCATCTTCTTTTTTATAACCAAATAACATTCTCCTTCCTTTGGTATGTTTAGCAAACTTGACAACTTTTGTTCACTTATCTCTATGTGCTTCCCTTTTACTGTTCCTTCTAAGTGAAAAGCTCCCAATGACATGTTCTTAAAAAACTGACAAACTAGATTAGGATAAATCGAAACATTCAGCAAACAAAAATCTTTCCATCCTTGTTTTTCAAGCCAATCACCTATATGTAACTGTTCTTGCTCAAGAAAATTGAAATCGATAAACCTATCCGGGGTAACTTGACGATTTCCCATAGGAATTACTTGCTGGGGTGCTTGAAGCTCTTCTTCCTGCTCAATAGGTTGTTCTTCTTCCGGAATCAAAGTGTCTAATCGCCTCTTGGTCCTCCGTTCTTCCATGACAGTCCGAACTACCCTCTTTGCTTTCTTGGCCACAGCCTTGCAAGGTGCCATTTTAGCTAGGATTAAAGGATTCAAGGGGTTTGAGAGAATTTTTGGACGGTTTTCTAGAGTGGAGTGTGGAGTCGACTAAGGAGAAAAAACCAAAACCTAGAAATACAATGAATAGGAAACACGGAAACCCTATTTAAAAAGGTTTGGCCTGACCTTCGAGTCAGCTCACCGAGCGCTTAAATAACTCGAGTCAGCTCGAGCAAAAAACCAATATAAAGGTCAAACTCTATTTCTAAAGTTTTCTTAAGTCTAAACTATTTTGTCCTATGCTCTAAAGAGAAATTTGAAACATTTAGATAATTTTTCCTTAATTCTCAAAAATTAGGTCAAACAGGTTCAGAATGGATCACATAGCCCTAATTCATCTCTAATTTTCTCAAATCTATCTAGACTTAATGGTTTAGTAAAAATGTTGGCTAGTTGGTCTTCAGTAGGTACAAATTCTAGTTTAATAATATTGTTTAAAACATGATCACGAATAAAATGATGTCGAGTTTCAATGTGCGTAGTTCGTGAGTGCTGAATTAGATTTTTAGATAAATTAATAGCACTAGTATTGTCATATTTAATAGGAATTTTAGATTGGACAACACCATAATCTTCTAGTTGTTGCTTGATCCATAACACTTGAGCACAACAGCTCCCAGCAGCCACATATTCTATCTTAGTAGTAGATAGTGCTACAGAGTTCTGTTTGCGACAGTGCCAAGAAATCAAGTTAATATCTAGAAATTGACATGTGCCACTTGTGCTCTTCCTATCAATTTTACAGCTACCATAATCAGCATCAGAATAACTAATCAACTTCAATGATGTGTGCTTAGAATACCATAAACCTACATTACATGTGCCTTTCAGGTATTTAATAATTCTTTTGACAGCTATGATGTATGACTCTTTAGGATTAGATTGAAAACGTGCACACATACAAACACTAAATAATATATCAGGTCTACTAGCTGTCAAATAAAGTAATGAACCGATCATACCTTGGTACAGCTTTTGATCAACATTTATGCCATTTTCATCTTTATCCAGTCTACATGCAGGACTCATGGGTGTTCCACATACTTTGCTTGATTCCATGCCAAATTTCTTGATTATCTCTTTGATGTACTTGGCCTGGTTAATGAGGATATCTTCTTTAGTTTGTTTGATTTGAAGTCCAAGAAAGTAACTCAGCTCACCCATCAAGCTCATTTCGAATTTTCCCTGCATTAGCTTAGTAAAACCTTGACACAAAGATTCATCAGTAGATTCAAAGATAATGTCATCAACATATATTTGAACAACTAAAATATCATTCTTTTTTCATTACCAATCAAAAATTTACTTAGTCTATCATACCAGGCTCTAGGTGCCTGTTTCAGACCATACAAAGCTTTATTTAGTTTGAAAACATGATTTGGAAAAGTATGATCAATAAAACTAGGAGGTTGCTCGACAAAAACTTCTTCAGATAAAAATCCATTCAAGAAAGCACTTTTTACATCCATTTAAAATAATTTAAAGTTCATAAAGCATGCATAAGCTAATAACAATCTAATAGCTTCTAATCTAGCTATCGGTGCATAGGTTTCATCAAAATCTATTCCCTCTTCTTGATTATATCCTTGTGCAACCAGTCTAGCCTTATTTCTAATTACATTTCCATCTTCATCTAGTTTATTTCTATAAACCCACCTAGTACCTATAACAGGATAGTCATTAGATCTTTCTACTAGGGTCCAAACATTATTTCTCCTAGATTGGTTTAATTCATCATGCATTGCTAACATCCAATTAGGATCAGTTTCGGCTTCTTCTATATTGTGTGGTTCTACTTGTGAAACAAAAGTAATCAAATCATGTGCATCTCTCTATGTGCAGTCTAGTTTTAACACCTTGAGATGTGTTTCCTATAATTAATTCTTTAGGGTGCGATTGTACATACCTCCATTCTTTACGTATATCATCATGTTCTTTATTCACCTCTTCTTCATGTGGTTCACTTGTTTATTTGTCTTTGAGAGTCAAGTCTTTCATTCCACATTGTAAAGTACCTGCATCATCATCAGCAAAATCTTCCTTTCTCGAAGATGTAATATCAGATTCATTGAAAACAACATAAACAGATTCTTCAATAGTTAAAGTTCTTTTATTGAAAACTTGATAGGCTTTACTATTTAATGAATATCCAAGAAAAATAGCCTCATCGAATTTTGCATCAAATTTACCAAGATTGTCTTTTCCATTATAAAGAACAAAACATTTGCATCCGAAAACATGAAAATACTTAATATTTGGTTTTCTATTGTTCCAAAGCTCATAGGAAATTTTTCTGATAATAAGTCTAATCAAAACTCTATTTAAAATATAGCATGCGGTATTCACAGCTTCTGCCTAAAAGTATTTTGAAAGATTTCCTTCACAAAGTATTGTTCTGGACATTTCTTCTAAAGTACGATTCTTTCTTTCTACAACACCATTTTGCTGTGGTGTTCTAGGTACAGAAAAGTTATGATCAATACCATGCTTAGTGCAAAAGTGATCAAAATACTGATTTTCAAATTCGGTGCCATGATCACTACGAATAGAAATAACAGATAAATTTTTCAAATTTTTAATTCTTTTGTAAAACTTTTTGAATACATTAAAAGTATCATCTTTATATGCAATAAACAAAATCCATGTGTATCTTGAAAAATCATCTACAATCACAAGTCCGTATTTCATACCACCTAGGCTGGTAGTCCTAGTAGGTCCAAATAAGTCCATGTGAAGTAGCTCTAAGGGTCTAGTAGTAGAAACTTTGTTTTTAGATTTAAAACTCCCCCTAACTTGTTTTCCTAACTGAAAAGCATCGCAAACATAATCAAAAATAACTTTAAATTTCGCCAAACCTTTGACTAAATCTTTTACAATAAGTTTAGCTATTGTGTCCATACTAGTATGACCAAGTCGCCTATGCCATAGTAAGCTTGATTTCTTGCTCTTGTCATTCATTGCTACAAGACTTGTATTACTTGACATAGCTAGATCATTAAGATCTACTACATAAATGTTACCAAGTCTGTGTCCAATGAACTTAGTACTAGAGTCAAGTGGATCAACTACTATACACATTGATGACTTGAAGTAAACATTAAAGCCAATGTCACATAGCTGACTAATACTCAAAAGATTATACTTTAATTTTTCTACAAGTAACACATTTTTAATAAAAGTAGAAGGAGTAATTTTGATTTTACCAATATCGATTATCCTTCCTTTTCAATTGTCACCATTCCACCATCCTTTTGTTCTAGGGTGAAGAATTGATCAGCATCACCCATCATGTGTCTTGAATAGCCGCTGTCCAGATACCATCTTTTCTTTATGCTTGTAGCTGCAAGACATCCCTGTAAAACAATCATTTAGCAAATTTAAGTACCCAAGCTTTCTTGGATCCTTGCATGTTAGTGGAAATGGTTCCTTTTAGAACCTAAACTTTCTTAATTTTTTTTTTGTCATTATGTTTCAAATGACATTCAAAAGCTTTATGACCAATGTTATTACATGCATAGCATACAATTTTTGATTTCGAATTATAACCATGAAATGATGCAAATTTGGGTCTAACTTGTTTTGAACTAATGAATTTAGGAGCATATGAAGTAGAAGCTGAAACTTGTTTGAAATAGAACCTTTATAACTAATTCCAAATTTATTATTTATTTCTTTTTGATCTTTTAAAATTAATTCAAGTTTATTAGAACTTAAGGTTAGTTTTTTAACTAAGGGTTTCAATTTTTGAACTTCTATCTTTAAATCATTGTTTTCATTTTTCAAATCTTTGTTTTTCTCAAGAATCTCTTCTTTTTCAATTTGAATAATCTTAAGTCTTTCATAAACCAAATTCAATTCTTTTTGCAAGATTTTGTTTCTTTCACAAAATTAATTTTTGTCTTTTTTAAATACATCACATTGATTTTTTAAATCCTCATTTTTAAACCAGCTTTTTTGTATTCTACCAATAGTTCACAAAAAGCATTATGCGATTCATCATAAGTGAACTCTAAAATAAGTTCAGAAGTATTTACCTCGTCCTCTAAATCCATAAGACAGATTTGTGCAGTTTTTGTTGTCTCTTCATCCTCTTCAGTGGATGTGATTTCGTCACTGATCTCCAAGCAGCAAGCATTGCTTTCTTCTTTTTGGTGAACATCTTTTTCTTCGCTTCAGGACAATCAGGACAGATGTGTCCTGGCTTCTTGCATCCGTAGTAGATAGGTACTTGATCTTTATCTTTATCATTTTATTTTTCTTTATCTCTTTCTTTTTCTTTTCCAAAATCATCTTTTTTATATTGCTTTCTCCATCTGTTTGTTTTTCTTCTGCCCATAAACCTTTTAAATTTTCTCATGATAAGGGTAATTTCATCATTTCCAAGATCATCATCATCTGATGAGTATGATTCTTCATTCTTATCTTCTTCAGTAGCTTTAAATGCAATGGCCTTCTTTCTTTTTGTATCTTCCTCAGTCCTTTGTTGCATAGCCAATTCATGTGTGATCAAAGATCCAAGTAGTTCATCCAAAGACAATGTATTTAGGTCCTTCGCTTCTTGAATTGCTATCACTTTGGCTTCCCACTTATCTGGCAAGGATCTTAAAACCTTTTGGACAAGATCAACATTAGAATAAGTTCTACCATGGCTCTTGAGATCATTTATAATATCAGTAAAATGAGTATACATTGCAGATATAGTCTCACTAGGATCTATCTTAAATAGCTCATAATTATGTACAAGAAGATTGATTTTTGATGTTTTAACTTGAGATGTGCCTTCGTGTGTGATTTCTAGCTTGTCCCAAATTTTTTTAGCAAAATTACAAGTTGAAATTCTGTTAAACTCATTTGGATCCAAAGCACAATACAATAAGTTCATTGCTTTGGCATTCAGCTCAGCTAATCTCATATCATTCTTGTCCCATTCCTCTTCAAGTTTGGAAACCTCTACATCATTAACTTTAATTGTGGATGTGTGAGGTCCTTTCAGAATAATCTTTTATAAATGAAAATCTATGGCTTGAATGATATTTTCATTCTTGCCTTCCAATATGTGTAATTGGTTCCGGTGAAAAGTGGAGGTCTATTTGTGGATTGACCTTCGGCCAATGAAGTGCTTATGGGATGTGCCATATGTCTTTACTCTAAGTAACTTTCAGAGACTCTGCTTTGATACCACTTGTTGCCCAGGTGGCTTTCCCAGAGGAGGGTGAATTGGGATTAAAAAAAAACTTTTCACAATAATATGCACTTTCAAATTCTTTTAGTGTTGTGGTGTAATATGCAATACGGAAGTGATTAAGTAAAAGTAATAAAGCAATAACAACACAATCACAAACACAAGGAGATTTAGAGTGGTTCGGAGCAACCGGCTCCTATGTCCACTACCCAAGCACCACTTGGGATTTTCACTATATCTCCCAACCGGAATACAGTCGGATTGTTTTACTAGGCTCACAATCCAAACCTATACACTTTAGTTTTACCGGGATTACCAAAGAAACCCTAACTTCCTTTGGTTTTAAACGGGATCACCAAAGAAAACCCTAATACTTGGTTTTAGACCGGGATCACCAAGAACCCAACTTAGGTTTTGCAAGGTTCACCAAAAAACCTTCAACCCTCTCTTAAGATACAGCCCCTTGCTGTTCTTAGAGAGAAAACTAAGATAAGGAAATAATAAACAAGCAACTACAATAAATCAATTTGTTTAGATGTTGCCGATGTAGATCAAGATGAAGTCAAGCCTTGAATGCTCTCTAATACTTTTCAAGCTGCTTCTTCCCTTCTTCAATGAGTGGATTCAATGATGGAGTAGAGTTGGTGAAGCTTTGAATCCAACTTGAATGTTCTTTGTGGTAGGTAGTTGAATGACTTGAAAGCTCTTTGATTTCTCAAGATAATTCCACAATAAAGCTCTAATGATTGTTTAATCCTTCAAAAATCATTCCTTTTATAGTTTTCCAAGAGATATGGCCGTTGTAGGGCCTTAGGATTGATGAAATAGCTGTTGGAGATGAAATGGAATTCAAATTTCAACTTCAGCAACTAGCCATTGGGGTGCAGAAAATGGCTCTACGAGTTGGCTCGAGGTCCAAGAGTCAGCTCGAGGTCTCAGACAGTCCAAAACAATATTCTGTGGGAGCCGACTCTTCTGACTGGAGTCGGCTCTTGCCTTCAGTCAAGTCAAAACCATGAATACCTAGAGTCGGCTCTTTAGGGCAGAGTCGGCTCTTGGTCTCAGACCTTCAAAATGCATAACTCTAAAAACTATTTTTTTACAAAGGACTGAGGGTGGTATTTATAGACTTGTCCAACCCTCATTTGAATTTGAATACAAGATAAAAAGATAAGAATGATTCAAATTCAAATACAAAATAGGATAAGATAAGCCTATCCATATCTAAATCCTAACCAACCAAATCCTTATTTAAATTTCAAACAAAAGATAAAATCCCAAACTACTTTATTCTGGATATGCTCCGAGATTCATGCAGCTTCAGGATTCGTTCTTGCTCCGGGATCCGTGCTAGCGATGTCCCCATCAATGACTCCAAGTAGAGAAGTGGGTGGGATGCCCTAGAGGTGAGAGGTCTCTCCGTGAGTGAGTCCCAAAGTCTATGAGAATCTAATTTTCCTGCCTTCCATCTCCATTATTCCTTCGCCACCCCTATAAAAATAAAATCAAAAAATAGCAGTACCCTAATTTTCGATGACTTCTTAGCTCACCGATGATCCTTCCCCTGATCTTGTCCCCGATCAATTTGGTATCAGAGCTAGAAAATTAGGGTATAATTCATATCACCTCAGATCCCCCACCAGCCCTGCCATTCTCTCTCCCCTGTTTCTAATCCTGTCCACTGATCCTTCGCAAACATCAATGCTGGACCACCCTCCCTCTAGCCGGTCACCCACCACCCAGCCAGATCTCACCGGAGACACCACCACCATCATCCTCAGCCCCCAAATCATGACCACCACCATCCGGAAGACCTCCTCTCCCTGTCCTAGGTCCAGAAGCTTCTGGACACCTTCCTCATCTGCCAAGAAGAGTTCTGCATGATCCTTTTCAATAGCAAAGGGATCCTCTCCCGTGCCCCTCTCGACCGCCTCATCTCCGATTTCTTCGAGCATAGCATCAAAGCCCTTAACATTTGAATGCGATCAGGGATGGGATCAACCAGATCCGTCAGTGGAAAAAGCACCTCGAGATCATCCTCATCATCCTCCATCTTTCCCACAGGTCCCTTGGTGAGGACCAGCTCCGCCGTGTCTGTAAGGCCCTCACTGACTTCACCATCCTCATGCTCGATGAGAAAGAGGCTGGCTTTGTTCTTAACCAGCGCAACCATTCCTTCGACCGTGACAGCCACGGCAAGGATACCAAACACCACCACAGCCACCACTTCTGCTCCCTCTCCTGTAGAGTCTCCCGCTCCTGGTTCGTTGCCTGCCAGATCCAAGCCATCAACAACTACCTCCCAGCACCTCAAGCCATCCGACCGCCAGATCATCAGCGATCCATAATCGCTGATCTCCGGTTCCCCTCCAGTCCACTGCCATCATCCCTAGCCACATGGATCCTCCCTCCACATACATCATCTACTCATCATTAGTGCCGATCCAAACCCTCCTCCTCTCGAAAATTCCTCTCTATAAATCATCCACCACCATCGCTCGTAGCTGCCTCTCCCTCGCCCTTTCCATAGGTTCCCCGTGCCATCATCGGAGTCGTTGCTTTCCTCATCACCGAGCGCCAGCCCACTCATCGTCGCTCTTTCACCCTACCGAACCCCTTCCTCCTCTTCGTGCATCTGTGCCATCCCATCCGTGCCGGCACGCCCGTGCTGCTAGCTGTCGGCCGTGCCGCCCTTCCCCAGTGATGGATCTCCGAGGATGCCAGTGAAGTCCACCAGATTTCTTCATCCGAAGCCAGTCCCTATTCCACCTTGCATCGAGCTGAGAGAAGGAAGTCCCCACACGATCGTGAAAGCCTTGCACGTTCGTCAAAGCAGTTGCCCTTCACTATTGCCGACTTCAAGCTTGCACAGATTTCAAAGCAAGACCGATCCACTCTACCAACTTCAAGAGCAAGAGGGAAATAAAAAAATAAAAAAAAAGAGAAGAGGAAAAAATAAAGGGAAATAAAAAAATGAAAAAAAAAGAGGAGAGAAAAAAATAGAGGGAAAAAAAAGAAAGAAAAATCTCATGGTTATCTCAAGCTGGAGTCTGAGCCTGACTTGATGGAGTCAAGTTCTCCCCACCTCAGGAGAATGATGGGGACATCGACTGCACAAATCTTGAAGTAGCACGAATCTTGGAGCAGCATGAATCTCGAATAGCATGAATTTCGATGCATATCTAATACCATAATAAATTAGTTTAGGATTTATCTTTATCAATTATTTTGAAATTTAATTTAGGATTAGTTTAGTTAGGATTGAGTTATCCAGTATGGATAGACCTTATCTTGTATTTGAATTTGAACCATCCTTATCTTTCTATCTTGTATTCAAATTCAAATGATAGCGTAGAAAGGTCTATAAATACCACCCTCAATCCTTTATAAAAAAATAGTTAGGAATTAAGTGATTCTTCGTTCGTCCCGCATGGGAAGGGTGAGAGGCCCACATTTTGCTTTGCAAGGGAGCATGAGAGGTACAAAATTGCTCCACAAGGAGAGCACGAGAGGTACAACCCTGGACATGTTGCTTCGCATCATGTCTAGTTATCCTTTTTGTTTATTCCATCTTCTTTACCGCCCTCATGCCCATTGAGATTTACCCTAACGGCTCCAAGTAGTGAGGTCGGTTGGATGCCCTAGAGATGAGAGGTCTCTCTATGAGTATAAGTCCCAAAGTTCATGAGAGTCCAATTGGTGTGGGCACCAAAGTTCGAAAGAGGCTTCAGTCTAATTCAATATGGCTCTAATTCTTTCCTTGAACTTATGTCCTGTAAATAGAGTCAGTTTACTTCTTTAATTGAATTTGAGTCATGTAATTAGAGTTGGGTTTATTTCAATTTGGTTTCTTTTGAGCCCATTTGAGTTTTTTTAGTCCAATTAGGATCAAATTGGACTTGTATCTAGTAAGTCTAGTAGTTGGGTCCAAGAGAGGTTTGGAATTGGTTAAATGTAAGCAAGCTCATTTGAAGACGGAATGCACTCAACAACTTAATCCAAGGAGGATGCCACCTCAACAAGCCAAGTGGGATGCCATGTGGAGTACACCTCAGCAAGCCACCTCATCACATGCCATATCACTAAGAAAGATTCAAATTCAAAGTGGGCAAGGAATTCAACTTTCCACCATTTTAGCAAGCTATTCCCATCTCCATGTAATTTGAATTCCACCCTTATAGCTAGGAACCTCCCATGAAAAGCTCCTTGTAATTCAAAATTTCAAAAGTCCTTGGAGGCTTATAAAATATGCTCTAAGCTCTCTGTAAAGGATGATGAATTTGAATGAAAAAAGGAGTGTTTCTTCTTCCATTTGGTGTTATCCGATGTCCTCCGAGAGGGAGTGGGTGAGAGACCCTTAGTTACTTCAAGAGAGTTCTTTTTCCATGCCATTAGCCATTAGCAAGTCTTCTAATCCATCCAAGCCTCCATCCCCAATGTCCAAGTTGCAAGAAGATGCATTCCAAGAGGGCCGGCCAAACTTCTTCAAATCCAACAGCTTCTTCTCAACTTTAACCATGAATTCCATTGTTTCCTACCTTTCAAGTTATTTCTTAACTCTGCTATGTTTTGTGTAGGATCCCCGGGATATCCAAGTTCCAAAGAAGAGGGACTTCCAAGGCAAGAAACAGAGACTAGAAGTCCCGATATCTGAAGGAATCACCCTGTCATTCAAAGACTTCGTCCTTGAGTGTATCTTTTCAAACCCTTGAGATATTAATGCCTAGTTACCCCTCTTATAATGTTTTTCCAGATCTGAAATGTTAACTTAATTAAGCCCTATCCTGTGTGGTTTCCTAACCACGAAGATCCATTCCCCTTTAATATTATGAAAGTTCTCATTCAGGTTTAGTTTATATGCAGAATTCCTTCATGATAGTTTTATTTCTTTTATATGGAAAGTAGTCTTGCTTTACTTCATTTCTCATTTAATTATTATTGTCTCCTCTTAGATTGCATCATTCAATTCCATCCCACATCAAATTGGTATCAGAGCATGGTAGGTTAGGGCTTTGCATCATCTTCAGTACCTGGATTTGGGTGCTTCACCAGGCCGTCCGGCCTTAGAAGAAAAGTAGGGTTTCAAGACCCTCTCTTTCCATTCCACGGGGATCTCCTAAGGAATGTCGAGGTGCCATTGTGATTGACCTTTGAAGGGGAACACAAGAAAATAAGTTTAAAATCCTAAAGAATAGTTTTGCATCACTTAAATCTAGCATCTTTAAAATTTCTGCTTGCTGTATTTTTGAGTAGGCTGATTGTAATTCGTATAAAACTCTGAAAAAAAGTAGTTAATTTTTTACTGAAGTATTTTTTTTCCTAATCCATATTAAGTTATCTATCATCATGCAAAATTTTACTTTCAGAAAAAATCACAGAAAAAATGAAAATTCCTGCACTCCATCACTATTACTGAAATTCCTGTATGTTCTGTTATGTTCCTTTTATATTATCTAAATTTCAGGATCTGCTCAGCATAGCACAGATTTTATTTTTTAATTTTCTTTAATTTTTTGGTATGTCATCCATAAGTTAGGAATGTTCTGTTATTTTTTCTAAATTTTTGGACATAATTACATTGCACTTTTTTACACCACTTTAGAACTGCAACACACTGATTTCTGCACCTGAAATTAGGGATCATTTGCATGCTTACATTCATTTCATGATAAATCATCTTAAGGGCATCAATTTGATATAGGGTTAGGATTTCATTACTTGTCTCTAGCCCAAAAATCACCAACCTATATAGCGAATCCAACCCTTAATTAAAACTGAGTAGACACTTAATTTGCTCTAATGAGCTAGGGACACCTATAAGGTTAGGTTGAACTAAGTGTCAAGCCAATTTAGACAACTTGTTTGTGTGTGCTTGTGTATCTGGTATCTAGGCAAGTGGTTCAGGGACAAGAGCCCAAAGGAAGGTGGGTTGGTCCGCTTACCTGGCCAATTTCAAATTGGTGTCTAAAGCAAGCAAAGAGGGACCTCCACCAACCTTATACTTACCTGGCCAGGTTCCAAGTTACTACAACCAAGATTGTTATCTTGACCTAACATTTGGTTTGGACTCTAGGTCTAGCAAACCCCTAGCTCGAGTTTGAGTCTGTGTGTGCATGACAACTAGATCAGAGACATTTTACCAGCAAGACCTAGATCAATCAAGTGCAACCATGGACCAAAATTTTGAGACCTTGATGAAAACCCTAAATGATCAAATGACCCGATTGAACCAAAACTTGACTGACTAATTAGCCCAGACCAACCAAAGCATGACTGATCAGATGGCCCAAGTAGAGGCATGGACAGAAGCCCGCAAGGCCCATGCTAAACTTAACTCCTCTAGGCCTAATTCCCTTGATCCAAGAGCTTATGATCATGATTTTGTCCCTGAGTCTAGCCCGAGGAGCCCATACCCATACTTGGTTGACTCCGAGGAGATAACCGTTAGGAGCACCCAACCTTATGCACCCATTTTTGATGGAAGACAAGAGGTGTATATCAATTGGGAGGAGAGCATGGATCACTATTTCGAGTACACTAGGATGTCGGAGTTAGAGAAATTTAGATTGGCCACACGTAGATTAACCCGATATGCTAAGTGGCATTGGACAGCTATTGAGGATGAATGTTATCAAAGAGGAGATAGAATATGTAGCTGGAGAACCTTGAGAAGTAGGCTAAGAGAAAAGTACCTAGGTAGATTTTATGAGCAAAGACTTTTAGACCAATGGTACAAACTGAGACAGGGTGATGACCAGTGTTTGAGTATATTGAGGAATTCAAGGGGTTTGTCAGGAGATGTAACACAACTGAATCTAAGACCATGACCATATCTAGATTTCGAGGAGGCCTATGTAAGGACATCCAGGGAGAATTACTTCAATGGAAAATTCATACTCTAGAGGAAGCTTATCGGATTGCTAGAGAATTCGAGTCTTATCAAAGAGAACTAATGAGCAGCCATCCTAAGCCCAGCATGATTAGCACCTCTAGGCCAATTCTTAGACAGATTCCTTCAAACCAGCCTACTACTCCTATCCCATTAGTTTGCAAGGAAAAGACCCCTGAACCCATTAGTGAGCCTAAGAAAGAAGTTTATGAGGTCGAACTGAGTTTAATTAATGGATATGAAGGAGAAGATGAAGAACCCATTGAAGAATTTCAGGGAGAAAAGGTTGAACTCATTAAGAATCTAGAGAAAGAAACTCTTGAGTCCACTAAAGAATCCAAAGAAGACATCTATGAATCAAGTGTAGTGGAAGAGTATGATGAAGGTGGATGCAAGGTTGAGATCACTGAGAAACTAATAGAAAAAGATCCTGAACCCACTATAGAATTTGAAGGAGTGACTGAGCTAGGATCAAACATATCAAATGAAAGTGAGGGTTCGCATGAGTTGTCCATAAAAGAGGTTCAGGAACAAGTCCCTAAGGAGCAACCCCAGGAAGTAAACATTATTTTAGAAGACTTTCAAGATAAACCTCTCAAAGACCTTCTTGATGACCTTCCACCATCTAGGAGCATCCAGCCTACCTTAGATCTTGCACCCATAGATCGATATCCAAATTTTAAGATCATCCTGACTAACCAAGGTCTATTTCATGCCTCCCATAGATTGCCCCAAGACTCTGATTCCTATTTCCTACCCGTTCCTGAGTCTACACATGTTTCTAAAGCCATTAAGTTGCATTATATTGAGATCACCAGGTTGCATGAACCCTTAGAGCCCATCCCATTTGCGACCTACTTTTGGAAGACCTTATGGCATTTGCTAGGGATCCATGATAATTTTTCATGTGCATACCAGACCAGGGTCAAACCTAGAGAGTCAATAATATGTTAGGTTTAGGTCCTAGAGAGTCCAATAAAATTCTCCTCAATAGGAATACATAGTTGAGTCTATTTTTTATCAAGTGTCAATATGAGTCTCTGAGTCTGTCGAGTCATATACACAGCATGTTAAGGACTTGCATAAGGAGATTAGTAGAAAAGTTCAAATGAGCAATGAAGTCTATATGCATATGGCCAATTCACGTAAACGAATAAAAGAATTCAATATAGGGGACTCTGTAATGGTTAAACTTAGACCTAAAAGGTTCTCACCGAAAATTATGAAGAAACTGCATGCCCGGGGAGCTGGACCTTTCAAAATATTAAAGAGAGTTGGACTTAATGCATATGTATTAGAGTTACCATCGGAATATGGCATTAGTTCAACATTTAATATTCCTGATATGAAAGAATACAAAGATCCGGCATTAATTCCTAGTGAGCCTTTTGAACCTTACACAGCCTTTGAGAGTGAAATCCTACCTGAGTGTCCACCAGCACTTCAGCCAGAATGGAGAGATAGGATTGAAAGTATCTTGGATGACCAGGTAATTACCACCAGAAATAAGGGCTATCAACATTATCTGATTCGATGGCAAGGAAGACCCGAATCCAAGGATTCCTAGATCACCCAAGAGGATCTGTAACAAATCAACCCAGACCTGCTAGAAAGGTACCAAAGTCAGATTAGTCCTTACTCGGCAGGGTCGAGTTCCTCCCACCCCGGGAGAACTGGTATGAGCACCAAAGTTCGAAAGAGGCTTCAGTCTAATTCAGTAAGGCTCTAATTTTTTCCTTGAACTTAAGTCCTATAAATAGAGTCAGTTTACTTCTTTAATTGAATTTGAGTTGTAATTAGAGTTTGGTTTATTTCAATTTGGTTTTTTTTGAGTCCATTTGGGTTTTTTGAGTCCAATTAGGATCAAATTGGTCTTGTATTTAGTAAGTCTAGTAGTTGGGTCCAAGAGAGGTTTGGAATTGGTTAAATGTAAGCAAGCTCATTTGAAGATGGAATGCACTCAACCACTTAATCCAAGGAGGATGCCACCTCAACAAGCCAAGTGGGATGCCATGTGGAGTACACCTTAGCAAGCCACCTCATCACATGCCATATCACCAAGAAAGACTCAAATTCAAAGTGGGCAAGGAATTCAACTTTCCACCATTTTAGCTAGCTATTCCCATAAAATCTCCATGTAATTTGAATTCCACCCTTATAGCTAGGAACCTCCCATGAAAAGTTCCTTATAATTCGAAATTTTAAAAGTCCTTGGAGGCATATAAAATCTATTCCAAGCTCTCTTGTAAAGGATGATGAATTTGAATGAAAAAAGGAGTGTTTCTTCTTCCATTTGGTATTATCCAATATCCTCCGAGAGGGAGTGGGTGAGAGACCCTTAGTTACTTCGAGAGAGTTCTTCTTCCACACCATTAGCCATTAGCAAGTATTCTAATCCATCCAAGTTCTCCATCCCTAACGTCCAAGTTGCAAGAAGATGCATTCCAAGAGGGCTGGCCAAGCTTCTTCAAATCCAACAGCTTCTTCTCAACTTCAACCATAAATTCCATTGTTTCCTACTTTTCAAGATATTTCTTAACTCTGCTATGTTTTGTGTAGGATCCCCGGGATATCCAGGTTCCAAAGAAGAGGGTCTTCCAAGGCAAGAAATAGAGACTAGAAGTTTCGATATCTGAAGGAATCACCCTGTCATTCAAAGACTTCATCCTTCAGTGTATCTTTTCAAACCCTTGAGATATTAATGCCTGGTTACCCCTCTTATAATATTTTTCCAGATATGAAATGTTAACTTAATTAAGCACTATCCTGTGTGGTTTCATAACCACGAAGATCCATTCCCCTTTAATATTATGAAAGTTCTCATTCAGGTTTAGTTTATATGCAGAATTCCTTCATGATAGTTTCATTTCTTTTATATGGAAAGTAGCCTTGCTTTACTTTATTTCTCATTTAATTATTATTGTCTCCTCTTAGATTGCATCATTCAATTCCATCCCACATCACCAATTTTCTTGCCTTTCATCTCCATTATTCCTTCGCCACCCCTAGAAAAATAAAATAAAAAAAATAGTAGTACCCTAATCTTCGATGACTTTTCAGCTCGTCGATGATCCTATCCCTGATCCTGTGTCCCATCAGATTAACCCCTCCAAAAGAGTTTGGAGTAAATGTCTCATTATGTCTCAATTTAGTAAAACCTTGGCCAGGGTAGTCCTTGTAAGCAGTTACATGGATTTTGAGTTTGAGACATATTATGATGGACTATTCTAGGGTTGGGCAGTTGAACCCTAAGTCATCGGAGTATTGAGGGTTAAAGGAATGTATTATATGATTATCATATCCATCTGGTTCTTGATAGTAGCTCTGCAACCTTCAACCTATCCGGATGCCGAGTGTCATTGCTAGATGGCGACTTTGGATGGTACTGGAAGTGTTCCATTATTACCGGCTTAGTATTTGATCTATGGGGTCACACACCATAGGGATTTCTAATTGACCTGATGGCTATTGAACGATTAAGAATCATTTTTGGACTCTTAGGACAATTTGATTGTCCATCTAAATTTCGGAGTCGACAGAGTTATGAGTCAACTCAGTTGTAAGGATTTGATGATTTGTCAAATATTGACATATCATGTTACAAATATTGTGATAAAGGTTATAATTACTAAATATTGGTAATTATATGGAGGGTTAGTGGCAATATGATTACTTGATTAACTCAATTTGATTGAGCAATCTAGTTTAGGTCAAACCAAATGTGATTCGGTTTAGGCTCGGGTTAGGTCCACGTGATTGGGCTGAATTATTGTATCCCATTTCAAATTTAAGTTTGAATTATGAATTCAAATTTTGATTTAAGTTTTAAATTTAGAATTTAGGTTGAATTTAAAAGGATGTAACTTCCATGGGCTTGAATGTTTTGTAACCCCCCCATAACTCATGAAACTCTCCCCTTTTCTTTTCCCCCCACTTACGTAGGGGGCTTAATTAGGATGTGAATGTGAGTGATTTCTGAAGTTTATTTGCTAGAAAGTCTTTAAAAAGGAGAGGAAAATGGAAAAAGAAAGAAGAAGCTTGAAACCTTTGTGTGGAAAAAAAGGTTTGGGTTTGGATGTGTGTTTCCTAGTATTGTAGGCTTGGAAAGAGTGTCTTGGAAAGGGTTCTTGAGTGCACTTCCTACATCCTCCATTGTGCTTCTTCATCTCCTGGAGCGTCTTGAAGAAGAAGAAGAAGAGTCCATAACCCAATTTATTCCGACGAAGCTAGCACTTCAATGGAAGAAGTGTTGGAGTTCTCCCAGGAATAGATAATTACAATCGATTAGGCATCAAAAGCCTTACGCAGCGGAAGCAAATATAAAACAATTTATATCTAAAGATGCAATTTATAAATAAATCTAATTTATTTATCATAAATTTCTAACATGCTAAAATATATGAGAAAAATATCAGATCTAAAAATAAAACTATTTTAAGCATTAAAACTTACTTGGATTGCTATCCTGGCCTACTTTGAAAGGCGTGCCGATTCGCTTTTAAAACTAGAATTCTATCGGAGCCGCGTAATTGCCCGGCCTCTGTTGGTATCCACTCAGAGCTCGTGTACTGAGTCGTAGAGAGCACCAGACTACTAGATCCTTGTAACCCTCTCCTCTTTCAGCAAATCAACTGCTTTAAAAATTGTGCCGATCCGAATTTGACCGGCTTCTGGCTTCTATCTTGCAAATTAGACTATGCAAGATCTTTTGGACTTTTTACTTTCTTCTCCCTCTTATGTAGAAGACCTCTTAACACTCTTGAATAGAAGAAAAACAAATAAAAGGAGAAGAAAACTTGACACCTAGGAGAGAGACTCTCTGGTATATTAACGCCCAAGAGAGATGATGCCCAAATATATTCTTCATGGTGAAAGGAGAAATCTTTTCACGCCAATTATGATCATATTGGTCGGCCACTTTTCTTCCCTTTTAAAATCCAGTTGTCCCACCCCTCCAAACTAAAACACCGGTGTTTTATTTTATATGGCTAGGAATTAAGAGGAGTAGAAGAGAAGGATTCCTCTTAAAATTCTCCATGCCAAAGCAATTAGCGCCTCTTGGTTTTCACGCCCCACTCTTTTTGTCGCACAAAATGCTTGGGACCCACTTAGGCATGTGGAGGCAGCGGGAGACAAGGAAAGAGATAGGGAAAGAGAGTTCCAATCTAACTGGACTCTGACTCATGGTCCAAATAAAGTGATTTGACAGTCAAATTGAAGCGGATTTTAAATCCGATCGAACCATTTCAAAAAGGACATTGACCCAACTCAATAGGATCAATTAACTAAGTCTAACTCAATTAAGTTAAATCTAATTTAATTTAGTTAATAATTAATCCATAATTAATTAATTATAACATTTATGATTAGGTCAAATATTAATTGTAACCTTTAAAATTAGGTCCAAATGTACTAAAATTGCCAATTTCAGTGACATTTTGATTTGCTGATTAGTTACTTAAGCTCCTAATTTATGTGACCCCTTGGTCCTATCCTGTCTGGTAATGAGACATGCTAATCTCTATTATACATCATCGAAACTCCTTTCAATGGATTGAAATAATTTCAGCTCAACCCTAATCAGGATCATCGATCCAAAAATGATCCTAATGGGCTCTCACAATCCACCAGTGACACCTAGCAGTATATAGTGGTAACCCGACAGAATAAGATTGGAACCCCTAGGTGTAGTTATCATGTGATTCGGTTCCTCTATCAAAAATTTCGACATGATGTTGGTTACAGATACTCGTCAAACACATCAGTCATATGCTTAACTTAATCGACTCAAGTCCAATTGTGATACTAATGAAAATACCTTTTCATTATCATCCTACTATGGCCATAGACTTCTAGACTTAGTCTCATTAAGCTATATAAGATTATACTCTACTCCTACATAAACTTACTGCAACCAACAAACACCACAAGGCCCTATGGATAGGAACCATGTGATTGTGCTGTCAAACTACAACAACCTTATTGTGAGTAGCTGAGACACTCTAGGTCAAAGAACTAGTCACATGACTACAGCATCAGGAAGCTATTGATGAGTGAGTAGTTGTTGCCCAGGTGGCTACCCAAGAGGGGGGTGAATTGGGAAATTAAAAAATTAAAGCAAGTAATGTGCAATTCAAAATCCTTTGCAAGTGGTAGGTGCTGTGATAGAGTTATAAAATGCAGAAGCTAAACAGAGTAAAGAAAGCACAACACAAACACACAAAATTTATAGTGGTTCAGAGCAACCCATTTCCTACGTCCACTATCCAAGATACCACTTGGAATTTTTACTATATTGACACCCGAATACAGTAGGATTGTTTTACAGGATCACAATCCAAAATCTCTACACTTTGATTTTACGGGATCACCAAAGAAAACCCAACACCCTTTGGTTTTGACAGGCTCACCAAAGAAACCCAACTTGGTTTTCACAGGATCACCAAGAACCCTTGGTTTTAACAAGACTCACCAAGAACCTATTTGGTTTTTCAACCAGGCTCACCAATAACCCAACAATTCAAAGATTGAATTAAAAATAAATGCAACAAGAAATGACAAACTCAAGTTGTCGGATAGTTGCTAGTGCAGCTTGTTGGAAGTCCACTTGAATGCACTTGAATAAGCTTTAATGACTTCAGTGACTTCTTCCTAAAGTTGCTTCAAGCTTCAAATTTGGAGTTGGTGAAGACTTGAAAGCTTGACTTGAATGCTCTTGTGCTCTTTTGCTATTGGTGGGTAGGATATTCAATGAAGCTCTCTTTCTTTGAAGAACTCTCTTATTGATTACTTTAAGGTAGTTCAAATCCTTCAAATTTAAAGTCTTCCATCATCCCAAGGCAGTTCTAGCCATTGTAGAGACTGTTGAAAAATGATTTTTGATCGTTGGAGCACCTTTTAGCATTCAAAAACCAATTCTTGAACTAGCCGTTAGATACCTGGAAGCGACATTCGAGTCAGCTCGGATTCCTTCGAGTTGGCTCGGATCCTTTGAGTAGATAGGTCGAGTCGCCAAATCTTCAATGTAGTCGGCTCTGTGTCTCGGATGCAGAATGTCACTCTGGACGAGTTGGCTCTTTATAGCTTGGGTCGGCTTGAACTTGAAACTTGAAAAACTTGAACTCGAGGAGTCGGCTCTTTTCAGCTTGGTTTGGCTCTTCTTCTCAGGTTCGAAAAACCTTACTCTGGAAGAGTCAGCTTGATGCAGTTCGGGTCGGCTCACTTTCTCAGGCTTTCAAAATTAGGTTTGGCAGAGTCGGCTCTTTTTGGTTCGGGTCGGCTCGCCTGCTGTTCTCAGAAATCTTCAGGAATTGGACTCTAGAGGAGTCGGCTCGAACTGATTCCAGTCGACTCGGATTCATTAGAGTTGGCTCGCTTTCCATTGAGTCGGCTCGGATTGCTGCTTTCCAGAATCCTTGCTGCATGCCAGTAAGTAGAGTCGGCTCTTCTTCACTTGGGTCGGCTCGAGTATCTTCTTCAGGATTTTTACAATTGAACTTAAAGAGAACTTTCACCAACTTATTTACAATTTCACATAAACCAACTCAAACTAAAATTCATGGCACACACACTTATAGAAGTAACCCTTTTAACTGATTTTTCTTAGTATTTTGATTGGGTTCTTCTTTACAGAAGTATTTACAACACAACTCAATCAAGAAAACAGAAGTATAGGAATTAAAGGTTGAACATGTTATTCATCCTACAAAAACTTATTAAACACTTGAAGAGTTGTTAGTAATAAATGTACATGCTCCAATATTTGGTTATCATCAAAATTACTTATGGGGTCAACAGTAGTCATCCATATAACTTCATGTATTTGATCGCGCTCAGTACTATTGATCTCTATCAACTACTTCCACTCTCACTTCAGTATCACCACACTGTAGGTCAGAGACTCATCTATCTAGAAAGGAAAGTGATCTGTGTATCGATTTTAATGGATCAATCACCGTCCTCGTGATATTCTAACAATCAGAAGCATTTAGGAGTTAATCAATAAAGACACACATGCCTTAGATTCTCAACTCTTGAGAACATGTCATTGCCTATTAACTCCATGGACAATTCATAGACACATCAATATGAATGAAACTAATGCCCTTTTATTAATAAGAAAATTAAGTACAAAGCTCATGCCCTAAAAATTAAAATGTGTCAAGCAACTTGGCTTTCATGGCATATATCTAACAATCTTCCACTTGCACTAAAGCCAATTGGCTACATATCTAAGTCCCATCTTCTAAAAGTGGACTTCAGCCTTCTGCTGGCTCAGAGTTGTTGCCCAGAAATGGAGCCCAAGAGGGGGGGTGAATTGGATCTTTTAAAAATTTAAAGCAATAATATGCAGGCCTTGTGGTATTTGTGAGTTATGAAATTCAATGCACTAGATTAAATGCAGCAGAAAGTAATAAATGGATTCAATAAACAAAGAGCAAGAAAGAGAGGAGGCAATCATACATAAACACAAAGTTTATAATAGTTCAGTGCAAACCTAGCACCTACATCCACTCCCCAAGCCATCCTTGGGAATTCCACTATAATCCAACCAAGATTACAACCGACTTATTTTTCAAAAGGCTCACAAGTCAAAATCTATGTTGGTTTTATCACCTAGGTTCACCAACAAACCTTTACACTTGTTTTGTTTTTGGGCTCACAAGTTAATCCTAGTTGGTTTTATCACATTGGCTCACCAACAAACCACAACAACCTTCTTTCAAGACACCCTTGAAAGCAATGTCAAATCATAAGATAAAAATAGCTATACAATTTCAAAAATAAGACAAACTCTCTTCAAGAGTAGAATAGAAGCTTTGAAGCTTAAGTTGATGCTTTGTCTTGTCTCCTCCTTGGTATATTCTTTAAACTCCTCTTTTGGAATGATGTAAGGATGGGCTTGTAAGCTTTTTCAGGGAATCAAACTTTAAATGGTTCTTGAAGTGAAGTTCTTGAGAGAATCTTGGCTTTTTGGCTTTCAATGCCTTTAGAATAAAGTTGGTGAAGCTTAAATACATATAAAAACTTCCAAAAAATGATTTATGACCGTTTGAGCATAGAATTTAGCCATTGGAAGATTGAAAAGATACTTCTGCACTTCAAAAAAATAGATCCGTTAGGGTTGTCAGAACCCGAGTGTCGACACTTGGCTATCAAGTGTCGACAGTTGACTTCCAGGTGTCGACACTTGAACTTTCAAGTGTCAACACTAGATTCACAGGTGTCGACACTTGACACAAAAACACTCCATTGGTCAAGTTCTGGATTTTCAAAAAGTCTCAAGCCTTGAGTCGATACTTGGAAACTTAAGTATCGACACTTGAGTTTCAGGTGTCGACACTTGAGTCCTAGGTGTCGACACTTGGCATGCCAAGGAGTTTTTCTCCGTGCCAAATGCTGAAGTGTCGATACTTGACTTCCCAGGTATCGATACTTGGTTCTGAAAAATTCATAATCAAGTACAAATTAAGCCAAAAACATAAGCATCAATTTTGAAACTTAAATGGAACATAAATAATCAATAATTGAACATGTAAAATCCCTTTTTGTATTGAGAATATGTCTTAAATTGTGAAAAAATGCTCCATGCCACGACATGCCATGATACTTAAATTTTTGAGAATTTGAGGTGCTTGCTTCCTGAAAACTCATAGCTGAAAGTAAACATTAGTATACACTATGTACTCAAGGTTTTGTTATTCATCAAAATCACTAGGAGAGCCAACAATCTTCCCCTTTTTGATGACGACAAAACTTTGAGTAAATCAACATTAATTTTCAAATTTCAGATATGATATTTCATGATATGATTTTAAGCTCACATAAACCACAAGAAGAATAAATCTCCCCCTTAATTAGACAATTCTAATCATAATAAGTGATATGCAATTCTGGTATCAGATCAAATTGGAAAATTACAAACAAGCAATAATCATACTCCCCCTTTTTGTCAGTCATTAGAAAAGGGAGTAACCTCCCCCTCAAAACAAGCATGGAGACAAAAAGTGATGGAGTTAAATTCAATCACAGCTGAACTTATCAGAGCTCAAGAGCATTAGAGTAAGATTTCAAAGTTAACATTATCAGGTATCAGAGCCAAAATGATAAGAGTATCATATTAATTCAAGCATATCAATCATAGTGAAACAATCAGGAAAACAATGTAAGTATCAAAGAGTTGCACATATATATATGATATGAAGTTTTTAGTTACAAAATTTGCTGACTCATCAGTAATACTGAAACATATAATGATACCAAGATACATCAACAGTTAATGATAGGAAATAGAAATAGTCAAGATACAACAAACCTCATAAATCATCTGTGAGGCTAGTCCTCATCAGATGGAATCTCAAGAGTAAATGGGGCACTAATCCTAGACCTAGGAGCCAAAGCCTTAGGAGGTCCTTGGGCTAAAGCCTGGTGACTCCTAGTACGGCCTGAAGGTCCTAGAGAGGGTACAACCCTAGATGATCTAGTGGAACGGGGTGAAAGAAGATCAGCAGGTGTGATAAAGTCCGATGTGGAATCAACCAAGTCAGCTGATGGAAGATCTGCAGGGATAGCTGGAGGATCACGGTTGACAACCTCATATCTATCAGTACCACCATCGCTCTCATTATCATTGTCTCTATCAATAATATCAGTAGCATGGTCTCCACCATCATCAGTACCATCATCACCACCATCATGACCATCATGACTGTCATCACCGCCATCATGACCATCATGTCCGTCATCACCGCCATCATCATCAGCTGGTGGAGCTGCAGGGGCTGCAAAAGATCTAAAAAGCTCCTCCATGCATGCAAACCCAGTCTCCACCAATCATCGTAGCTCAGTGAGCTCAGAAGTAGTATGGGCTCTAAGGCCCTCTAGCTCGATCCGCATCTGAGTCGACTGAACTCTAAGACCAATAATCTCACCCCATACCTCTGCGAGCTACTCTCTGGTGTGCTCCTCAAAAGATAAACTAGTCGACGAAGGAGGAGGTGCCGAAGGAGTAGCAAAAGGTGTCACTGGCTCTACCACATATGCTAAAATGTCCTGAGGAGGTGTGCTACCTGGCCCAGATGGCCCGGCCTCAGCCTCTCGAATGTCATCCTCCTTATCTGGCCCCTGGCTAGACTCCCTCCGAATCCATCAGCCTGCTACCAGTCTGTACCCCATGCGATGAAGCGACCTCTTATCGTACATATCCGTGTGCAAGATCTCCTTGGGGATCTCCCCCTCTAGAGAAACTCCACACGCTCTAAAAAGCCGACGGGTCAACCCCATACCGTATGGCAGGCAATGACGCTTCTGGGTCGCAGCGTCATGCATCTGTACAAGCATCAAGGATGGTATAAAATCGAATCTCTCTATCTCCTCTCTATCAGGCTGGTCATCACCATCAACTCTCTCTATAATAAAATCGAATCTCTCTATCTTCAGTAGAAGAATGCATGCGGTGATGTGGTGTAACAGGCGCATCTCCAATGATAGCCGGTTCACGATGACTACCGTCACCCCGCGAATATCCCCACGCTCAAGTATACACCGAAAGGCAGCCTCTCTATCCTCTACAGTGAATACACTGACTCCCCGATGGGGGATCTCCTAGATCCTGCTCAGCAACTCCACTGAAAGTGAAATCTTAACACCTCTGACGATAGTGGTCCAAGGAAGTCGTCGACAATCCATGGCACCGTAAAACTCCCTCACCAGATAAGGGTAGTACTTCTCCTGCATGGTGCAGAAGGGGTACTAGACCTGCATCTGTGAGTACTTGACGGATAAGAAAATGGTGCCGATCAAAGAACACAAGGTCGACTCTCTTCCCAGAAGCCACTGCCTTCCCTGCCATCCTCTCTGCAGGGGGAAAACTGGTGCCACTGAACTGCTAGCTTGACCAGTATCATGTCTAGCCTTGGATCTCCTCTCTGTACCCTGACTAGGTCTCTCCCTAACTGCAAGCCTTTTCCTTGGGCCCATCATAGCAAACTGACCAAAAAAGGTTGAAGAATGTAAACTAGGAGGGACATATTTAACTAGGCTTATAACTAGTTTGGCTAATGGAAACCATGCTTTCTAAACTAGAAATTCTAGTCTTAAAATATACTATCATAAGTTTTGAAAAACTGGGATTAAAAACAAATTTAGGTTTGTAAAATACCTTTAATATAAAGAATCAAGGAAAAAAGCTTTTAATAAGTTCGAAAAGTGGAGACATGACAAAACAAATTTAGGTTAAAAGATTTTAGTCCAAAAAGTATAAAGTATATTTAGGTTGAAAAGTATATTAAAAAAAAGTTTACAAAATACATTTCATAATACTTATAGTAAACTAGGTTAATAGAAAAAATGGAATTTAGGTTGAGACAATTTAGGGTTTTAGTTTAAACCTCTAGGAGAAGGAAATGAGGATAAAATGTCACAAAAACATCACCAAAATTCTTCCCAAAATAGTAAAAATTCAATACATATTTAAGAAAATCTGATTTTAGATGAAAAACCCAATGAAATTTCGGCCATAAATCAATATAACAGTGATTTTTTCAAAAACAGACGGAAATAGAGAGAAATCGGCCAAAAACCCAAGAGAAATTCAAGAGAAATATATTCAAACTTGATTCCTCCTAAATGGAGTTTTGGAAACGAACCATAACTCATAAAAATCCGATTAAAACACTTTAAAACAGTCGGAAAAACCTAAACCTAAGCTTTCACGGTTTGAAAATAACGAAAATGAGAGGGAAAAATACCTATTTTTGTTGGGGTAAACGGAAAATGGGATGATTCGGAAGGTGGTGGAGGCTGGGGGACCATTGAAGCTTGAGAAAGATGGGGGAAAAATGAAATAAAAAATCATTCAGTCTGCCCTAAAAAATAGAAAAAATTTTGCGAGTGTCAACACTTGGGATTTCTCAAGTGTCGACACCTGTCGCGAGTGTCGACACTTGGGATTTCTCAAGTGTCGACACTTGGTTAGGTGTCGACACTTCGCAAAACACAAGTGTCGACACTTGGCCAAGAAAATCCCAAAAAAAATCTGAAAAACTTTCAAAAAATCAGAAAAATTTTTAAAGGCATTTTGGGGCTTAATATAAGTACTTTTTTGGTAAAAGAACTTGGGTAGGATGGAAATTGAGAGAGTTCTATGATAATGGATCAATGATTCCTAACTCTTCTAATCATGCAAAATCTCTCTTCACTCAAAGGTTTGGTAAATACAACAGCTAATTGGTCATCAGTACACACAAATTCAAGTTCTACATTAGAATTTTAAACATGATCTCTTATGAAATGATGTCTTATTTCAATATGTTTACTTCTTGAATATTGTATAGGATTCTTAGTTAGATTGATTGCACTAGTATTGTCACATCTTATGGGTGTCTTAATTAGTTTAATGCCAAAATCTTCAAGTTGTTGTTTGATCCAAAGGATTTGAGCACAATAGCTTCTAGCTGCTATATATTCGGCTTCCACCATAGATAGAGCAATTGAATTCTGTTTCTTGCTACTCCAAGAGATCAAATTTACTTCAAGAAACTGACAGGTTCCACTAGTACTTTTACGATCAAGTTTGCACCCAGCAAAGTTAGAATTAGAATAAGCAATCAATTCAAATGAAGAATCTCTAGAGTGCCACAAACCAATTTCAATTGAGCTAGATAGATATCTAAGTATGCGTTTAACAGTCAAAAGATGAGACTCTTTAGGATTAGACTGATATCTAGAACACATACATATACTAAACATGATATCTGGCCTACCGGTAGTAAGATATAGCAATGAACCGATCATGCCACGATATAATTTTTGGTCAATAGATTTACCTGATTCATCATTGTCAAGTCTACAAGAAGAGCTCATAGGGGTACCTAAAGGCTTGGTGTTCTCCATCCCAAACTTCTTGAGTATTTTTTTTGTGTACTTTGCTTGGTTGATGAAGATCCTCTCTTTGGTTTGCTTTATTTGGAGTCCGAGGAAGAAATTCAGTTCTCCCATCATGCTCATCTCGAACTTACCCTGATTAACTTTGCAAATTCTTGACAAAGAGATTCGTTAGTAGCACCAAATATGATATCATCTACATAGATTTGTACTACTAAGAGATCATCATTCTTTTTCTTCAAAAATAAAGTTTTGTCTACGTTACTCTAGCAAAATCATTTTTGAGCTGGAAAGAACTTAAACTATCATACCAAGCTCTTAGAGCTTGTTTCAAACCATACAAAGCTTTATGAAGTTTGAAAATATGATTTGGAAATTCAGAATTTTTAAAACCAGGCGGTTGTTTAACATAAACCTCTTCTTCAATAAAATCATTTAAAAAGGCACTTTTAACATCCATTTGAAATAATTTAAAATTCATAAAGCAAGCAAAAGCCAACAATAGCCTAATTGCCTCAAGTCTAGCCACAGGAGCAAAGGTTTCATCAAAATCGATCCCTTCCTCCTGATTGTATTCCTTGGCAACTAGTCTAGCTTTATTTCTTGTAACAATACCATTTTCATCAAGTTTATTTTTGAAAACCCATTTTGTGCCAATAATTAAAGTATTTGAAGGCCTATCTACTAATGTACAAATATTATTTCTTTTGAATTGGTTAAGTTCATCTTGCATAGCATTTATCCAATTACTATCATTTTCAGCTTCCTCAATAGTTTTAGGTTCAATTTGAGAAACAAAAGCTAAATAATCATAAATATTTCTAAGGGATGATCGAGTACTTACACCTTTAGATGGATCACCAATAATTAGTTCTTTTGGATGTCCATGAGCATACCTCTATTCTTTTGGTAGAGGATCAATAGTAGATATGTTTTCATCACCTTGTGCTTGATCTCTTTCATTGTTTTGATCAACTTCTTGTTCCTTGGCAGGCTCTTCATTTGTGTTCACTTCTTCAGTTCTTTTAGTACCTGTTTCATCAGAATGCACATCTTCTTTTCAAGAAGATTTTTTGTCAGACTCATCAAATACTACATGTATAGATTCTTCAACGACAAGTGTTCTTCTGTTGAAGATCCTGTATGCCTTGCTAGATGTAGCGTAGCCTAGAAAGACACCCTCATCTGCTTGGCATCAAATTTGCTCAAATTATCTTTATCATTGTTTAAGATGAAACAACGGCATCCAAAAATATGAAAATAACAAATTGAAGGTTTTCTACCCTTCCAAAGCTCATATGGTGTTTTCTTTAAAATCGGTTAGATTAAAACTTGATTTAAAATATAGCATGCAGTATTTATGGCTTCCCCCAAAAATATCTAGGTAGGTCATTTTCATAAAGCATGGTGCATGCCATTTCTTCAAGAGTTTTATTTTTCCTTTCTACCACTCCATTTTGTTGAGGTGTCCTAGGTGCCGAAAAATTATGATGAATACCATTTTCAATACAAAATTTATCAAAATCAGCATTTTCAAACTCGGTTCCATGATCACTTCTCAAAGATACGATTAAAACACCTTTTTCATTTGAAACTCGTTTATGAAATCTAATGAATTCTGAAAATGTTTCATCTTTGTATGCTAAAAATATGACCCATGTAAATCGTGAGAAATCATCTACAATAACTAGACCGTACTTCTTACCTCCCAAACTAGATGTTCTAGTCGGTCCAAAGAGGTCCATGTGAAGCAACTATAAGGGTCTAGATGTAGAGATTACTCCTTTTGGTTTGAAAAAGGATTTGGTTTGTTTTCCAAGATGATATGCACTACAAATCTTGTCTTTTTCAAAACTGAGTTTTGGCAAATCTTTTATCAAATTCCTTTTGCTAAGTTTTGAAATCAAATGCATACTAGCATGTCCTAGTCTACGATGCCAAAGCCAACTAGTTTCATTGATCTTGGCTTCCATTGCCACTAGACATTGACCATTTTGAACAGGAAGATCATCAAGATCAACCATATAAATATTACCATGCCTATGACCAATGAACTTGATACCATTGTCATCTAAACTAGAAACAATGCACATAGAAGATTCAAAAACAACTTTAAAATCCTTGTCGCAAAATTGACTATACTAAGCAAGTTATGTTTCAAACCATCAACATATAACACAATATCAATGTAAGTAGAGGAGATGATATGGACTTTACCAATACCAACAATTTTGCCCTTTCCATTATCACCAAATGTCACATTGCCATCATTTTGATACTCGAGTGATGAGAACTGCTCCACATCTCCGGTCATATATCTTGAGCAACCGTTATCGAGGTACCACATTCTTTTCTTATTGGTTGCAAGGCATACCTGCAATAAAAATCAAGTGGAGACTTTAGGTACCCAAGTCATCTTGGATCCTTTCAGGTTAGTGGCATTGGTTTCTTTTAGAACCCAAACTTTCTTAATGTTACTCAATCTTCTTTTATTGCACATGTAAGATTTATGCCCTATAGTACCACATGCATAACAAGTAATGGATGAAGATGCAGACACAAAAAAATTTTTGAAAAGTTTTTATTTCTTCTAAGTTCTAAACCCTATACCCGCTCTATCAAAAATAGCCCTTTGATTATTTAAAAGCATGTTTAACTTTTCAGAACTATATGTAAATTTATCTACAAAAGGTTTTAACTTTTCAATTTCTTTTTTATATTTTTTGTTTTCAACCAAAATTTCTTTGTTTTGTTTTGAAAGATTTTTATTTGAAGCTGAAAGGCTTTTCTTTTTCAAAATGTCTTTCTGCTTTTCAAGAGTAGAAATCTTATCATTTAATTTTTTGTTTTGAAGAAGTAGATAATCATTTTCATTTGAAAACTTATTATTTGCTTTGACTAAATCCAAATTTTGTTTTTTCAAATCTTTATGTTTTGACTTTAGTTTTTAAAATTCTATAACTAACACATCAAAAACTTCATGTAACTCATCAAATGTAAATTCATTCTCAGTTTCAGATTGTACCTCGTCATGATCCATCATCAGACAGAAGTTTACAACTTCTTGCTGTTCTTTCTCAGAGCTGGAGTCCTCGCTGTCACTCCAGATTGCCATCATGGCCTTCTTTCTTAATTTTCTTTTACTTTTCTTAAGTAAAGGGCAGTCTACCTTGAAGTGGCCCAGTTTTTTGTATTCGAAGCACGTGGGCTTCTCCTTGTCTTTCTCTTTATCTTTTTCTTTACTTGGCTCACCTTTCAGGGATTTCTTCTTGAAGTTGAACTTCTTCTTCCTCATGAACCTTCTAAATTTTCTTTCCATTATAGCCGTCTCATCTTCTTCATCATCTTTTTCAGAGTCATCGCTTGATTCTTCTCTTGCAGTGGATTTGAAAGTGATTACTTTCTTCTTTTTATCAACTTTCACATTCTTTTGCTTGAGGGAGAGCTCATAAGTCATCAGTGAGCCCAACAATTGCTTAAGTGGAAGAGTGTTGACATCCTTGGCTTCTTCAATAGCTGTCACCTTTGCATCCCAAGAAGCCGGTAGAGACCCGAGAAGTTTGTTTACAAGCTCACCATTAGAAACAATTTTTTCTAGGCTTCTCATGCCATTCACAATATTTGTGAACCTAGTATACATCTCACTAATATACTCAGTAAGTTCCATTTTAAATAATTTGTAAGTATGAATGAGCATGTTAACCTTAGTTATTTTCACTTGGTATGTACCCTCATGGGTAACCTCAAGTGTGTCCAAAATCTCTTTAGCGGAGAGACAATTAGATATTCTATTGAATTCACTTGGATCAAAAGAGCAAAATTATAAATTCATAGCCTTAGTATTAAGCTCTATTTGCTTAATGTCATTATCATCCCAATCATCTTTCATTTTTGGAGTGAGAATGCCATTAACCAACATAGTAGGCTGATGAGGACCTTTTACAATTGTCCTCCAAAGATTATAATCAATAGCTTGAATGAATATGCGCATGCATGTTTTCCAATACGTGTAATTTGTGCCATTAAAAAGTGGGGGACGATTTGAAGCTTGACCTTCAACAACACCCATTCCTATTGGGGCTGCCATGATCTTTTACTCAAGATCCTTGGACCTACAAGAGAGTATCGGTGCTCTGATACCACTTGTTGCCCAGAAATGGAGCCCAAGAGGGGGGGTGAATTGGGTCTTTTAAAATTTAAAGCAATAATGTGCAGGCCTTATGGTGTCTGTGAGTTATGAAATTAAATGCACTAGATTAAATGTAGCAGAAAGTAATAAATGGATTGCAATAAATAAAGAGCAAGAAAAAGAGGAGGCAATCACACATAAATACAAAGTTTATAGTGGTTTGATACAAACCTAGCACCTACATTCACTCCCCAAGCTATCCTTGGGAATTCCACTATAATCCAATCAAGATTACAGCCGACTTGTTTTTCAAAAGGCTCACAAGTCAAAATGTATGTTGGTTTTATCACCTAGGTTCACCAACAAACCTTTACACTTGTTTTGTCTTCGGGCTCACAAGTTAACCCTAGTTGGTTTTATCACCTTGGGTCACCAACAAACCACAACAACCTTCTTTCAAGATACCTTTAAAAGCAAGGTCAAATCACAAGATAAAAATAGATATACAATTTCAAAAATAAGACAAACTCTCTTCAAGAGTAGAATAGAAGCTTTGAAGCTTAAGTTGATGCTTTGTCTTGTCTCCTCCTTGGTATATTCTTCAAACTCCTCTTTTTGAATGATGTAAGGATGGGCTTGTAAGCTTTTTCAAAGAATCAAACTTTAAATGGCTCTTGAAGTGAAGTTCTTGAGAGAATCTTGGCTTTTTGGCTTTCAATGGACTTTAATACCTTTAGAATGAAGTTGGTGAAGCTTAAATACAGATAAAAACTTTCAAAAAATGGTTTGTGACCGTTTGAGCATCGAATCTAGCCGTTGGGAGCTTGAAAAGATACTTCTATACTTCAAAAAAATAGATCCGTTAAGACTGTCAGAACCCGAGTGTCGACACTTGGCTGTCAGGTGTCGACACTTGACTTCCAGGTGTCGACACTTGAACTTTCAAGTGTCGACACTTGATTCATAGGTATCGACACTTGACACAAAAATACTCCATTGGCCAAGTTCTGGATTTTCAAAAAGTCTTAGGCCTTGAGTCGACACTTGGAAACTTAAGTGTCGACACTTGAGTTTCAGGTGTCGACACTTGAGTCTTGGGTGTCAAACTTGGCATGCCAAGAAGTTTTTCTGCATGCCAAATGTTGAAGTATCGATACTTGACTTCCCAGGTGTCGACACTTGGTTCTGAAAAATTCATAATCAAGTGCAAATTAAGCTAAAAACACAAGAATCAATTTTGAAACTTAAATGGAACATAAATAATCAATAATTGAACATGTAAAATCCCTTTTTGCATTGAGAAGATGTCTTAAATTATAAAAAAATGCTCCGTGCCATGACATGCCATGATACTTAAATTTTTGAGAATTTGAGGTGCTTGCTTCTTGAAAACTCATAGCTGAAAGTAAACATTAGTATATACTATGTACTCAAGATTTTGTTATCATCAAAATCACTAGGAGAGCCAACAAGAGTCTTAGTTGGTGGGTCAGCCATGTTGTTCATGGAGTCTACTCTTCGCATCTCAACATACTTCTTCTCAAGATAGTCGCGTATGATATGAAATCGCCACTCAATATGCTTAGACTTCTGGTGAGACTTGGGCTTCTTAGCAAGAGTTATTGCACCATTATTGTCACAATATATGGGGATGGCATTAGATGGAATCACTACAAGCTCCGTAACGAACTTTTTGTACTATAAGGCTTCTTTTGTAGCTTCAAAGGCAGCTATTTACTCTGCTTCCATTGTTGAATATGCTATGATGGGCTACTTGGAACTCTTCCAATTGTTACCCCACCATTACACAAAAACATAGACCCTGATGTAGCCTTTCTATCATCAGGATCAGACATAAAGTCTGAGTCTGTATATCCTTTTATCCCTATTCCGAACTCCCTCCAAAGAGTAAGAACGAATCTTTAGTCCTTCTCAAGTACTTAAGAATGTTCTCCACAGCTATCCAATGTTCTTCACCTAGATTTGACTGATATCTGCTCGTGACACTCATTATAGAGCTATATCAAGCCAAGTACACAACATGACATACATAAGGCTTCCAATTGCCGAAGAATATGAAATCTCACTCATGCGTTGATCTCTTCAGGTGTGTTTGGACATATTTTATTGGAGAGATTAATGCCATGCCAAAGAGGTAACAATCCTATTTTAGAGTTCTCCATATTGAACCTTTTTAGCACTTCCTCTATGTACAATTTTTGTGAAAGGCCAAGCATCTGATTAAATCTATCTCTATATACCTTAATCTCCAAAATATAAGATGCTTCACCTAAATCTTTCATAGAGAATTCCTTAGATAACCAACTTTTGACCGAAGTCAACATGGGAATATCATTCGCAATAAGAAGGATGTCATCCACGTACAATATGAAGAATGTCACTGCCCTCCCACTGGCCTTCTTGTAAACACATGGCTCATCATCATTCTTGATAAAATCAAATGATTTGATTGCATCATCAAAATGAGCATTCCAACTCTGAGAAGCTTGTTCAATCCGTAGATTGATCTATGCATCTTGCAGACCTTATGATCTTCATCATTAGAAGTGAAACCCAAAGGCTGCTCCATATAGATATCTTTCTTAAGATATCCATTCAGGAATGTAGTTTTCACATCCATCTGCCATATCTCATAATCATGATATGCTGTAATTGCAAGCAATGTACAGATGGAGTTTAGCATAGCTACTGGTGAAAAGGTGTCATGATAGTCAATGCCTTTACGTTGACTATACCCTTTCACCACTAACCTAGCTTTAAAGGTCTCTACCTAACCATCTGCACCTTTTTTTTTTTTGTAGATCCATTTACAACCAATAGGTACAATACCCTCTGGTGGTTCCACTAAGGACCATACTTTGTTAGAATGTATTGATTCAATTTTTGACTTCATAACATTCAACCATTTCTCGGAGTCAATGTCTGACATTGCCTCATCATAAGTCTTAGGATCAATCAATTATTCCTTGTCCCTAACTAAAAACATTTCCTTTATATCCTCTGTAAGCATACCTAAGTACCTTTCAGGAGGTATGGAGACTCTAATAGACCTACGAGGTGGAAGAGCATTTATGTGAATCAGTTGATTGGGTTCGATCTGATCTACAGCTGGCTACTCTTCAGAGACTTTCTCATCGATCTTAATTAACCTCCCACTACCACCTTTTTGAATAAACTATTTTTCAAGAAATGTGGCATGCCTGCTCACAATCACATTGTGATCTTCTAGAAGGTAAAAGTAATACCCTAAAGTTTCTTTAGGATATCCTATAAACCGAGCTTTCACAGATCTAGATTCCAACTTATCTGCCATTAGTCTTTTGACATAGGCTGGACATCCCCAAATCTTGAAATGAGCAAGACTTGGTTTCTTACCATGCCAAATCTCATATGGTATGGTAGGAACAATTTAGATGGAACTCTATTTAAAATATAAATTGAAGTTTGTAGAGCATATCCTTAAAGAAATAAAGGCAAGTCAGTGAAGCTCATCATGGATCAGACCATATCTAATAGTGTCCTGTTTCTCCTTTCAAACACCCCGTTAAGCTGAGACGCACCAGGTGGAGTTTATTATGAGACTATGCCATTGTCCTTAAGATAACCTAAGAATTTCCTACTAAGATATTTACCTCTCCGATCTGATCGAAGAACCTTAAGGGTTTTACTTGTTTATTTTTCCACCTTATGTTTGAATTCCTTGAACTTTTTAAAAGCTTCAGATTTGTATCTTATAAGAAACACATAACCATACCGTGAACAATCATCAATAAAGGTTATGAAGTAGTAAAATCCATCTCTGAATTGCACATCAAATGGACCACACATATCAGTGTGTACCAGGGCAAGTAATTCTGGGGCTCTCTCCCCATAACTTGGTCATTTTTTCTTGAAGACATGACTCATAAGGTGGATATAATTCAGAATTAACTGAATATAAGATCCCATCCCTTTCAAATTTATTTATTCTGTCCTCACCTATATGATCGAGCTTTAGATGCCACATAAATTTATCATTTAGGTCATCTCTAGCACATTTATGTCCTATGGCATTCACTTTAATTTTCTCATTAATATTCAAAGATGCATCGACATGCAAATGATAGAGACTGTCAATTAAAATAGCTTTTGCAACCAATTTATTTCTCAAATAAATACTATAAAAGTCTTTATTGAATGTAAATTCAAATCCTTCCTGTTCTAGCATAGAGACAAATCAAATTTCTACTAGCTCCAGGCATAAAATAACAATCACTAAGTATTAATCAAAACCCTAAAGGTAACACCAGAGAATATGATCCAACGGCTTGAGCAGCAACTTTTGCTCCATTTTCGACACGTAGGACCATCTCACCTTCTCTCAGCATTCTACTTCTTTCCAGGCCCTACATTGAAATGCATATATGAGCACTAAAGCCAGAGTCTAAAATCTAACTAGAAGTAGATGAAACCGTTAGGGTAGATTCAATAATGAGTATGGATTTACCTTCAGAAGATGCATCCTCCTTTTGTTTCTTTAAGCTTTCCAGGTAGAGAGGATAATTTCTTTTCCAGTGATCATCTGTATTGTAGTGGAAATATTTTCCTTTGCTAAACTTGGTTTTCTTGGGAGTGTCCTTCTTCTGTTTGTTCTCCTTCTTCTACTTTTTTGTAGGTTTCTTCTTCTTCCAAGTAGACTTTCTTTTGGAGGAATACTGCTCCACAGAGAAAATAGAGCTCCTTGAACTCTTCAGGATCCCCTCATTGCTTTCCAACATGTTCAATAATTTAAGTACAATGTAATTTAACTTGTTCATATTATAGTTCATGACAAACTAAGTATATGAACTAGTTAAGGACTGGAGGATCAAATCCACCTGAAGCTCCTTGTAAATAGGAATGCCCAACTTCTCAAGCTGTTCGATGTCCTTGATCATTGTCAAACAATAATCATGGATTAACTGCCCTTCACGCATCTTGTTGTTAAAAAGCCTTTTCGACACCTCAAAGCATGCAATCCGACTTTGTTCACCATAAACTCTCATAGGTGAATCAGAATCGATTTAGCAATTGGCATATCCTCATGTTGGCTCTGCAATTCATTTGACATTGAGGCCAACATGTAACACTTAACCTTATTATCATCTTCCATCCATTTTTCATATGCAATCATCTGACGAGCATTTGGATGGTTAGGTAAGACAGGGGGTTCGTGGTCAAGCACATAGCCCAACTTCTCAGAACTCAAAATAATTTTGAGTTTCTCAATCGATCTTTGAAATTAAGGCCTACAAGTTGATTTGTCTCTTGAATACGGGCTAAGGGATTTGAAGCAGACATGGTTAACTGCAAGAGTAAAAGATTCAAATTAGATGTTTATACTTAACTATTAAAATTATTCTAGGGTCTTTAAGAAATAATTTTAGAACTCTCACTATTTTCTCGGATCTCTCACACTCCCTGTGGAGATGCGAAAACTCTGCGACTCTAGGTTTCTAGTGGGTGCTACGGTCCCATCGATGTGCGGCACCTCATCGTGCCCGATTATTGGTAACACGCTACACCAATTAGTGGCCAACTCTTGTCTAATGTATCTAATACAAGTTATAGCGCTTGGTCTCTAAATCATGGAACCTCAATGTGCCCGTTTATTGATCCAATCATTAGTTAAGTTAGACCCATTATTCCTGCTAGACAAAGCCATTATTGAGTCCCTCAACGTGCCCATTTATTGGGCCCAACCCCATCAATGCCTAGCAACATCTCATGCTTAATAGGTTTGTTGTGTCTTCCCCATATAACTAGATCACTGTAACCAGCCGAGAATAATCAACACCAGTAAGACACCCGCACACCTACAATAGTGGAAGACCTAAGACTTAATATTTATAGGGAGCTTAGGTTCAGGTCTCTTCTAAATTGATCAGCCAAATCATGACTAACCACCTCATTGGTTCACCCAAATGACCTTGAAGCCTTTCTTTCACTTCGAAAATGAGGGCCGAAAAAAGACTCATTCTTGAAAAAGAGAGAGAACTCAAAAACCCCCGAGTCATGGTTTAAGCATGTTGGTGGTGAACTAGGATTGGAACGGCATGTGTTAAACATTACCATTTCCCCTCAATTCGTTGGGCGCTTCGGGGCCTTAGTGGACGAGTATGAGGAGGAAGAAGAGGAATTCCCCATAGAAGACTTAGAGTTAGTTGAATCAATAGATATCAAGGTAGAAGCCACCCTAGAATCAGTTGACCCTGACTATGCCCAGTTAGTAGCCAACCCTGAGTTAGATGACCCAGATCACACCCAAGCTGCAATGGAAGAACAGTTAGAGGAGACTTTAGAAGAGGACCCAATTGTAGAGCCTAGTTTTGAATTTCATGAGCCAGAAGAACTTATTAAGGACTTGATCTCTTTAGACGACCAATACCCTCAGGATGAAGTCACTCTTTTAACTCCAATTGATCTTTTTCCTGAAATTAATGACCCATTCTTCTATAATGCAGACCCTGTAGGACTACCCCAAATCCATAAGGTCAATCTCATTAGTCTAGGACTCATCCCCGAAATCCCTTCTAGTATTCTACTCTTTCTGATTAACCCTGAGCCATCTTCTTATTTCTCATCCTGCAAGACTAACCCCGAACCTACATCTTATTTTCTACCCTTTTCTGAAACTTCTTCTGTTTCTTTCACTATTAGGTTGCATTTTATAGGAGTTTGCATGTTGCATTCGTTCATTATTTATGTCATGTTTGCATCTTACTTTAGGAGAACCCTATGGAACCTAGTAGGAGTACATAGTAAATTCTCATGTACATGCCATGCTAGGATCAAACCTAAAGAGTTTATAGTCTGTTAGGTTAGTCGAGTCCAATAAATTTTCTTTAATAGGGAAGTCTAGTCGAGTCTATTAGGTATTAGTTGAGTGCAATAAATTCACAGCCTGATTTATATGTTTGCACCTACACTATCCTCTGCACAGCATATATATCATGAAATTAGTCAAAAGCTAAACATAAGTAATGAATTAAATAACAACTTGGCTAATTCCCAAAAAAGAGATAAAGAATTTTCTGTAAAGGATTTTGTAATTATAAAGGAATTTTCTACTCGTGAAGCTAGTCCATCCAAAATAATGAAGAGTAATGGACCCAATGCCTATGTGCCTGAGATATCACCTGATTTAGGTATTAGCTCCACCTTCATCATCTTATATCTTAAAGAGTTTAGGGAGCCAGCAGTGATACCCAGCGAGCCCCTTGAGCCACTCTCGTTCTTTGTGAGTGAACCCACCCCAGAGCGACCACATATAATTTGACCTTTTGGTAAGGTAAATATTGAAAAAGCTCTGAATGATCAAGCTATTGGTACCTGGGATGGAGACTGTCAGCGGTATTTGGTCCGATGGCAAGGTTGGCCAGAATCTGAGGACTTGTGGAACGCTGGTGCGAATTTGCAGCACCTCAACCTAGACCCTCCTTGAGCCAAATTGACCCTTACTCGATGGGGTCAAGTTCCTCCCACCCCGGGAGAATTGGTGGGGACACCAGGATCAGACACAGATCCTGTATCCCATATGGTTTATTGATTAGGGTTTTTTTTTGAACCTTAGTCATGTGTCACAATTTTATAAGCAAGTAAGATTAAGTCATATAATAAGTTGAGGTTAGTTGATTTGTCTCAACCCTCAATCCTAGTCAATATATTGAGTCTTGTATTTCAATTATAAGTCCAGTTTGAGTTTAAGAGAAGAGGATAACCTACTATGGAGTTCCACCAGGCCTCATCCAGGAGCCAGAAGACCTCTCTTCAACTAATTGGACTTTGTATGCCAACCCAGGGTCCAAGATTCCTGCATGATGCCTAGAAACCCTCCAGATATTTTTCAGATGCCTATATTCCCTCTAGATGCTAGGGAATATTCCTAGAATAGGGCCTCACTTGATTCTAGAGATCCATATGCACCCTAGCCCAAAAAAGATTCAAGGCCCAAGCCCATGCGCCCTTCACCCTTTGGCCAGCCCATTGCTGCTCCTAGAAGCCCAACACACCACCCTAGGCATCCTTGGAGTTGACCAATCAAAGCATGAAGAGAAAAGGAGAAGACTTGTTAAAGTTCTTAACCTAGTTGGGTTTTATTTTCCTAAGTGTTCTAAGACTTGTAATTCTAACTTAGTTAGGAGAAGGACTTGTAATCTAACTAGGAGAAGACTTGTAATACTTTAAGGAGAGATTATTTTTAACCTAAGTGTAACCCTAGTTATGAGAGGGCATGGGAACCTTAAAAATACCCCACCCCTCCCCCTCTTGTACTCAATTCTTTCTTATGAAATAAAATCCTGATATAATTTTGTCTTCAAGTTCTAGTGTTGAGTGATTGGTGTCCTTTCCTTGAGTCCTCTTGTGCTTGGCCGAACCCTGCTGCCCTAGCTTTCATCTGCATCCCAAGAGATCAGCCATGCCCCAGTTGAAAGAGCCCCAAGCATCCAAGAAGAAGCAACCTTCTTCTACTTCTAGCCGCCAGCCTTTGGAGCCCTGATTCCCTCTCTTCTTTCCTCCAAATTTCTTTTTATTGTTTTGTTGTTTATTGTCTAACTTCTGATGGTTGCAGGATCTCTGAGGTGTTTTACCTCCCTAGAGGAGGCTCTCCTTGCCTCTAGGATTGCCCAAATCAGTCATCAAATTCAAGGGAACCGAGCTTCATCATCCAGGCTCCAATCAGAGTGCTGTGTGATCTCTTCATCGAAAGTTCTTCAAATCACTGATTGGTAATATCCTTCCCTTCTTTTAATTTTTGATTTGATGAAGATAGGCTATCCTAATATGAGAGTTTCTCAATTCTCGGGTCCTGTCTTTCATTATCTTGCATGAGTTATTTTGTGACACGATGATTCTTTGCATTGCTATCCTATTTGCTAGGTCTTACTTTTATTTAAAAATATAGCCTGCAAACTTAAATTATAAAAATCACAAAAAAAATAGTTTACTATTTTTCTGCATACTTAGCAATTCTTAGAGTCATCCCGCATCAAAACTCACACTACTTTGTTAGAACCCTTCTCATAAAATGAGATCATATCTCACAATCTCTCAAAGGTCAAGACATCTAACCTGGAATGAAAATGGCAGAGTCCCAACCTAGGTGAAGAGAGAACGATTCCCCAATCGACCATTTTTAGCTCACCCAAAACAGGTCCTAAAACAAAGCCATGAAGGGGAGGTAATGAGAGATTAATGGTGAGTTTTGGAGTCTCTTGGGATTCAAGGGTGTTACAAATCCTTGGACTTCAGCAACTGGTGTGATTAAAACCCTGTAATGTGAAGCATTAATTCCCATAACAATTACAAGGATTAATGAAGCATTTTTGATTTTTAGCAGAGTCCGTCAGACGAGCCGGCTCGCCACGAGTCGACTCGCCTCGAGTTGACTTGCCTCAAGTCGACTCGAGTGCATTTTTGATAACTCCTTGTCAAACAATTCCAGAATGATTCTCAATTGTTCCCAAACCAACAAATCAAGAAGAAACCCCACAGTGTGTGACCTCATAGGTTCAAACACTAAACCGATAGCATAGAAACATTTTCAGTACCAGCCAAAGTCACCATCTAGCAATGACACCCAGCATCCAGATAGGTCGAAGGTTGCAGAGCAACAAGAACCTGTTGAATATAGAATATCAATGAACTCATTCTTTTAATCTCCTAATACTCCGGATGGCTTAGGGTTAAACTGCCCAACCCTAATCAGTCCATCTCAATATGTCTCAAACAAAGAATCCCTATAACTCTTTACAAGGAATGCCTTGTGATGCAGGACAAAATATGCAAAACTAATTTACTGATACTGAAAATAATTTTTAGAGATTAAACAGCAATTATATTTCTGGAATTATCAGATTAAAGACTCAAAGCATCCAATAAATCTAGACTAGTCAACTAGTTATAAGCCTGTAATGTAGATTTAACAAATCTAATTAGGAAAAGGACTTGGTGATTAAGAAACTACCATAAACTAGGGTTTCTACTTTCAAAGGATCAAAAATAAAGTGTTAGGAAAGGGTTTTTACTTTACCAATGAAGATTTGAATCACTCTTGTTGTGGATATGATTTGGAACTCTAGGATCTTGCGGCAGGACTTCAAGATTATTGATCCTCGGGCTCCGATCTTCAACACGATTGGTTTCTAAGGAAGAATCACTATCACTTCAGATCTCAATCACCTACAATTAGTCAAGTAAGAAAGCGTGGAAGGAAGAAGGATTTTGAAGGAAGAGAAAAGGAGAAAAGCTTGTTATTGTCAGCTAGGATTTCTGATGGTTAGATAACTAGGGCCTCACACCCCGCGAAGCCATCACAGCAAAAGAATAACAGAGAATATATCCTTTATTTCATGAATAAGAATTAATTAATACAAAAGGTGTTGTTGGTGGTATTTATAGACTATAAAGTAGAATTGTAAGGGTTACAAAGTGTAGAGTTCTTGTTAGAACGGCAAGAACTTCATGGAATTGGATCTTCTTAGGCAGCAACACTCTAGAATTTCCTCTCCAGGCATCATGGACTTGATCTTGAACTTTCTTGGGCTTCATCTAGCTTGGGCAACAACATGGGAGTCCTCATCCTTTTGGGCGACAAGAATGGATAATGCTTCATAATGGGCGACAAGAATGAAGCACCCTTTTTTTTTACTCCTCTTAAATTGGCATCAAAATGAAGGAAGAATTTGTAACCTCTTCTTAATTTTGAATTGGGTGACACATGTGGATAAATATGGCATCCCATCCTCCTCCTTCTTGGCGTTAATCCCCTCTTGGTATCTATCTTGCTTTTGAAAAGTAGATGAAGATAACTTAAATACAAGTTAGATAAGGTAGGACTCCTATTTCCCTCGGACTCCTTTGAAGTAGGTAGGTAAGATTGGATTGACTTCTTGAAGTAGTTTGGTGCCCCCTTGAATTTGGGTGATGAGATGAGAAATATTTTCTTGGCCAACTTCTCTTGGAGTGGGCGACAAAGAGAAGGTGAGATGAGGAGTCCTTCTTACTTACTCTTAAAAATTAGTGACATTTTGGATTAAATGGGCAACACTTGAGAAGAAATTCATGGGTGCCCCTCTTGGAAAAACTTGAACTTTAAATGTTGTCTGAATGTCCTGAAGTCTGGATGTCCTAATTTTTTTTGGAACATGAGACTTGGACTTGTGGTGGACATCCATATCAAATTCTTGTGGCCGACCAAGACGACATGGCATGTGATGATGTCCAAGATGACATGGCAAGTGATGTGGCCTATGGTATGTGACATAGGCATCCAAGATTTGAGGATGTGGTGCTAATAATTAGTTGGCATGTGGTGCCAAGAATTGGTTAGCACATGACTTGAATTGGGTTGGCACATGGTGTCACATGGTATCTTGATTTGGGTCCCCTCTTGTATTACAGGACTCAATAAAATAACTAATTACAAGACTCAATCAACTAAATAAGTAAAGGGCTAACTCTAAACCCAACTTGATCAAATTGATCAAAAGGTATAATCTCACAAAGAAAAAATTAAATATTGACTCAACTTGGTAAATAGGGTTTGTATATATATACAAGTTTCATTTGGGTTCAGGGATTTTCTCACAGACTCAATTTTGGGATTTAGGGCTAAAACCAACTGGGCTAGAATAATATAATTTAAAATAAATATTTACAAGTGACTGGGACTTAAGCTTAGGACTTTATTCACAGGTGCATAACTATCTAAACCCAAATCCAAATATTCAATACACTACCCAAACTCGGTCCAAATACTATCGGGACTGAGTTTTTTTTATCCAAACCCATCTCAATTGGGTATCAGGTAATCGGGTTTATTCGGCCCGAACCCAACTGAGTCATATTAAATATTTTTTCATTTTTATCAACTTTAAAAGCATCTATAATTTTATAAATTATACATACATTAAACAAATAAAATTTAACTACATTTTTAGTTCAATAGCATTTAATTTCATATTCAATCAAAATTTATATTATGAAGTTGGAAAACTATTAATTATGATCTTGTTTTGAATTCACCTTGAATAGAATATGATGAAAAAAATTTTCAATATATATATAATGATTAAGGTATAGGGTTCAAGTATTTTAAAATTTAATAACTAATAATTATAATTAATAAAATATATATTAATTATATACAATTTAAATATTAAAATAATTCGGGTCGGGTTTGGGTCGGGTGTATATCTACCCAGTCCCGGTCCAAACCCAAAGTTAAGCATTCGGGTTTTACCAAAAATCGGTCCAAACCCAGTCAAAGCGTTGACTACCCGGCCCAATCAGGTCAGGTCAGGTTGGGTACCCATGGGTTTGAATTTTATTGCCATCCCTATGTATGACATTTCACTGAACGTGACCATCTGCGAAGCTCCCTTCTGCCAAAGGGTTGCTCGCGAAGGGATATGGGTATATGTGTCCCTCAGACTTGAGGTTACCATGGCAGCTTGCAAGCAACTCACTATACTTTGGTATCGGACTATCTGGATTTCTAATCTAGTGACAGAAGATTTCTAGGTATAGTCAAGTACTTGTAGAGTGGTGGTGGATCAAGATGGAATTAACCTCTCCAAATAGTTTGGAGTGAATGACTCACTATGTCTCAATTCAGCAAAACCTTGGCCAGGATAGTTCTTGTAAAGAGTCACAGAACTTGTGAGGTTGAGACATGATCTGGATAGACCAAATTAGGGTTGGCAGTCAAACTATAGATCATCCTGAGCATTGTAAGGTCAAAGAGATGAATTATGCAGCAACCATATGCCAAAGGTTATTTGTTGGCTTTGGCTCCTTAGTTTTGATAATTAACAAAAGGTTGAGTATATGTTTGGACTAATGTTTCATTTCAAGATAAAGTTTCAGGTCTTAGGTTATTCAAAAAGAGTATCAAGAGTACAATGATGAAACCAAGCTTGCTTGATTTGGGAAAGAGCTCTTCTACCTTAAACAAGATCAAATTTCTCATATTGGATCTTAATATTAAGAAGTAATTGACAAAAGAAACAAAGGCCTAGAGAAACTCAAGCATGGCACGCACCTCTCCAGAGTTTCAGAAAATTTCAGACCAGAGGTCGACCTTCAGAGGTCGACACCTTGCCAAAGGTCGACCACCAGAGGTCGACTCATGAAGAAAAGAAAAGTTCAGCAAGGCCAGCACGGCAAAATTTCAGTGGTACGCTTCAAAGGTCACCACCTGAGGTCGACACCTGTCCAAAGGTCGACACCAGAGGTCGACTCATCGCCTGAGAATTCAAACTGGGCAGAACTATGGTTTTCTAGATTTTTGCCTAAGATAAACTGGAGGTCGACTCATGAGGTCGATACTTGATCCAGAGGTCGACTCATGAGGTCGACTCATGGCATAACAGCTAGTTTTTCTGAACTTTTGATTTGATTTCTAACGGCCATAAACAGCCATATTTTTTATTCTAACGGTCTTGTGGAGTTGTTTCAGCTTGAATGAAGTATTTAACCTCCACCTAACTTCAAAAAAGTCAAGGAGACAAAGTGAAAAAGAAGAGAGTAAAAGTACAAAGCTTTCAATCAATCCTAAACCAAAAAGAGAGAAAATCCAAGAGATTCCTTAGCCAAAAGCTTTCCATTTTTGAGGAATCCATCTTTCAAGTATTTGGCATTTAGTGAGGTCCAAGATTCCAAGAGGAAGACTTGAAGAGTCTCCAACAAGAGCTACATCGAATTGTTTTTTGCTCAAAAAGGAGTTTGTCTTGTTTTTATTCATTGTATTCATACTCTATTTGTGCTAGACTAGTTTCAAGGGAATTTGAAACTAGTGTAAGGTTTGTTGGTGAGCCAATTGATAAAACCAACTAGGGTTGCTTGTAAGCCCGAAGCCAAAACAAGTGTGTAAGGTTTGTTGGTGAGCCTAGGTAACAAAACCAACTTAGGTTTTGACTTGTGAGCCTTGTAAAACAAATCGGCTGTAATCTAGAGAAGATTATAGTGGAAATTCCCAAGTGGAGCTTGGGGAGTGGATGTAGGTGCTAGGTGCACCGAACCACTATACGTTTTGTGTGTTTGCATTGCTTTACTCTCTATTGCTCTTTAATTATTGTTATCTTTCATTGCTTCCGTTGCACAATTACTTGAGCACTATCACTCTTCACATTTGAAATTGATAGCACATATATTGCTTTATTTTTTAAAAAAGACCCAATTCACCCCCCCTCTTGGGCACCATATCTGGGCAACAAGTGGTATCAGAGCACCGGTACTCTCTTGTAGGTCCAACGATCTTGAGTGAAAGATCATGGCCGCCCCAATTGGAATGGGTGTAGTTGAAGGTCAAGCATCAAATCGCCCTCCTTTCTTTAATGGCACAAACTACACATACTGGAAAACTCGTATGCGCATTTATTTACAAGCTGTAGATTATAATATATGGAGAGTAATTACTAAAGGGCCTCATCAGCCCACTCACTTGGTTAATGGCATTATCATCCCAAAATCTGAAGAAGAATGGGATGACAATGACATCAAACAAGCTGAGTTAAATGCAAAGGCGATGAATTTGCTATTCTATGCACTTGACCCAAGTAATTTAATAGAATATCAAATTGTATTTCTGCCAAAAAAATTTGGGATACACTTGAGGTTATCCATGAGGGTACACACCAAGTGAAGACCACAAAGGTGAACATGCTCATTCATATGTATGAGATGTTCAGGATGGAACCAACTGAAAGTATTAGTGAGATGTATACTAGATTTACCAATATAGTAAATGGTATGAGGAGTTTGGGAAAGATTATATCTAATGATGAACTTGTCAACAAACTTCTCAGGTCTCTTCCGGCTTCATGGGATGCGAAAGTAACGGCCATAGAAGAAGCCAAGGATGTCAATACTCTACCTCTTGAGTAGCTTCTTGGATCACTGATGACTTATGAGCTTTCACTAAAACAGAAGACAGTGGACAATGACAAGAAAAAGAAAGCCATAGCCTTCAAGTCCACTACAAAGGAAGAGTCAAGTGATGAATCAGAAGAAGAAGCTGATGATGATGAGACAGCCCTCATTACAAGAAAATTCAGAAGATTCATGAGAAAGAAGAAGGGCTTCTACAAGAAAAGGCCACAAAAAGGTGATTACAATAAAGATAAAGAGAAAGAAAAAGAAAGGGATCCACCCATCTGCTTCGAGTGCAAGAAGCTTGGACATTATAAAATGGATTGCCCTTTGCTTAAAAAGAGTCGAAGGATGTTGAGAAAGAAAGCCATGATGGCTACCTGGAGTGAGAGTGAGGACTCCAGCAATGATGAAGAGCAGCAAGAAGTTGCCAACCTGTGTTTCATGGCCAATGAAGATGATGAGGTGTGTCTTGCGATAAAATAAAAGAAGAATGTGGTATCTGGACAGTGGTTGCTCAAGGCACATGACTGGGGATGTGAAGCAATTCTCATCACTAGTAGCTATAAATTGTGGAAACGTTACTTTTGGTGATAATGAAAAATGTAAAATCGTCGGAATTGGTAAAATCCATATCACCCCTAATGCTTATGTAGATAATGTATTATTTGTTGATGGCTTGAAGTATAATCTTTTCAGCATTAGTCAGTTTTGTGATAAGGGTTTTAAAGTAATTTTTGAATCATCTTTGTGCATGGTGTCTAGTCTAGATGTCGATGGCATCAAGTTCACTGGTCATAGGCATGGAAACATTTACATGATTGATCTTGATGATCTAGCCATGGAAAGTGGTCAATGCCTAGTGGCTAGGGAAGCCAAGGCAAGTGAAACTAGTTGGCTTTGGCATCGCAGGCTAGGGCATGCTAGTATGCATTTGATTTCAAAATTAAGCAAAAAGAATCTTGTAAAAGAATTGCCAAAACTCACATTTGAAAAAGATAAGATTTGTGCTGCATATCAATTTGGAAAACAAACTAAATCTACTTTCAAACCTAAAGGAGTAGTATCTATTACTAGACCCCTTGAATTATTGCATATGGATCTCTTTGGACCAACCAGAACAACTAGTTTGGGAGGTAAGAAATATGGGCTAGTAATTGTAGATGATTACTCACGATTTACTTGGGTAATATTTTTAGCTCATAAAGATGAAACGTTTTCAGCTTTTGTTAAATTTCATAAAAGGGTTTCAAACGAAAAATATCTCACTATTGTTTCTTTGCGTAGTGATCATGGAACTGAATTTGACAATCATGATTTTGAAGTTTTTTGTAAAGATAATGGCATTAGTCATAATTTTTCTGCACCTAGGACACCTCAACAAAATGGGGTGGTAGAAAGAAAAAACAGGACTCTTGAAGAAATGGCACGCACAATGCTTTGCGAAAACGATTTACCTAGATATTTTTGGACAGAAGCCATTAATACTTCCTGTTACATTTTAAATCATGTTTTAATTCGACCTATTTTGAAGAAAACACCATATGAGCTTTGGAAAAATCGAAAACCTAATCTTAAATATTTTCATGTATTTAGTTGCCGCTGTTTTATATTAAACAATGGCAAAGACAATATCAGTAAATTTGATGCCAAGTCAGATGAGGGTATCTTCTTAGGATACTCTACTTCTAGCAAGGCATACAGGGTCTTCAACAGAAGAACTCTTCTAGTTGAAGAATCAATTCATGTAGTGTTTGATGAAACTAACGAAAAATCTTCTAGAAAAGAAGATTCTATTGATGATGAAACAGGTACAAAGAAGCTTGAACAATTGACAATCAATGAAGATGTTCCCAAAGGAGATGATGATCAAGAAAATGAAGATCAAATTCAAGAGATCAATGCAACTTCACCAAAACATTTACCTAAAGAGTGGAGGTATGCACACGGACACCCCAAAGAGCTAATTATTGGTGATCCATCAAAGGGAGTAAGTACACGCTCTTCTATCAGAAATGTTTATGATTATTTAGCTTTTGTTTCTCAAATAGAGCCTAAGTCAATTAAAGAAGCTGAAAAAGATTGTAAATGGATTAATGCCATGCAAGATGAACTAAATCAATTTAAAAGAAATAACGTTTGGACTTTAACTGAAAGACCCCCTAATGTTTCTGTAATTGGCATAAAATGGGTTTTTAGAAATAAACTTGATGAACATGGTATTGTAACTAGAAACAAAGCTAGACTTGTTGCTAAAGGCTACAACCAGGAAGAGAGGGATTTACTTTGATGAAACCTTTGCTCCTGTTGCTAGGCTAGAAGCAATTAGACTTTTACTTGCTTTTGCTTGTTTTATGGATTTCAAGTTATTTCAAATGGATGTTAAAAGTGCCTTTTTAAATGGATTTATTGAAGAGGAAGTTTATGTTGAACAACCTCCTGGTTTTAAAAATCATGAATTTCCTAACCTTGTTTTTAAATTGCATAAAGCATTGTATGGTTTAAAGCAAGCTCCTAGAGCTTGGTATGATAGATTAAGTTCATTTTTTATAAAGAATGATTTTTCTAGAGGTAATGTAGATAATACATTGTTTTTGAAAAAGAAAAATGATGATCTCTTAGTAGTACAAATCTATGTAGATGATATTATTTTTGGTGCTACTAACGAATGTCTTTGTCAAGAGTTTACAAAGTTAATGCAGAGTGAGTTCGAGATGAGCATGATGGGAGAACTCAACTTCTTCCTTGGACTCCAAATTAAGCAAACCAAAGAGGGGATCTTCATCAACCAAGCCAAGTATACAAGAAAAATATTGAAAAAGTTTGGGATGGAGACTACCAAACCAATAGGTACCCCTATGAGCTCTTCATGTAAATTAGACAAAGATGAATGTGGTAAATTAGTAGACCAAAAATTATATAGAGGCATGATTGGTTCATTGCTATATCTAACTGCCAGTAGACCAGATATAATGTTTAGTGTTTGTATGTGTGCACGTTTTCAGTCTGCTCCTAAAAAATCACATCTCTTAGCTGTAAAATGTATATTTAGATACTTATCTGGGTCAATTGAAATTGGTCTTTGGTACTCTAGAGAGTCATCATATGAATTGATTGCTTATTCTGATGCTGATTTTGTTGGGTGTAAACTTGATCGTAAAAGTACTAGTGGAACTTGTCAATTCCTAGGAGTTAATTTGATTTCATGGAGCAGCAAGAAACAGAATTCGGTTGCTCTATCTATGGCGGAAGCCGAATATATAGCAGCCGGAAGCTGTTGTGCTCAGATTCTATGGATCAAACAACAACTCGAGGACTTTGGCATAAAACTAACTAAGACACCCATAAGATGTGATAATACTAGTGCAATCAATTTAACGAAAAATCCTGTACAACATTCAAGAAGCAAACATATTTGTTGCCGATCCCGCCCTGCGCCTGTGGCTTCGGAACCGTCGAAGCCAACTAGACCGTCTCACCCCTGGGGTCTCTTGGCTTGATCAAACCTGCAAGGCAAGGTCAGAAACCCTGGCCGGGGATTTCGGTGAGGGAGCTCCGACGGTCAAGTTAGTAGACGGCGAGAGGGAACAGATTCTCTGGGACGGGCCCCCGAAGGAGTCCCAGACTCAGAGAACGTGCTAGCAAAAAAGGTGCCAGAAAGAATAGAAACCCGGCTGGGTTCTTTCGCCGAGCTCACGCCAAAGGGCCCCCACTCGGGACCTTGGATCTTGCTCTTGGAGCGGAGTCTTCAGCCTTTCCCAGCCTTCGTTTCTTGCTTGCTTACCTCATATCTATTCTCCCCTTCCTTTTATCTCCTTCAGTTGCCCTCTCGTTTTTCGCTCCTGGGAAGCTCCTCTGTTGCTTTCATCTCCTCCCCTCCATCCCCTTCTCTTTCCCCTTCTGGATCAGAGAGCCGGGCGGCTTTCCGGTCTCGTTTGCCGAGCCTAGCAAGGAAAGAGTAGGGGAGGGGGGCGCTGGTCAGACCGCCGACCAGACCTCGGGCCGAGCGTGAGCGCTCTCCTTCCCAGGCACCGATGCTGTCCATTATTGGGTCCTGTTTTGTCAGGGCCTCGCTTCTCGACTGCAGAACTTGTCGGGCCGATGTAAGTGATGTTTCGCGTGTCGCCGCCGACCGTACAGGGTGCCTTTCTCGGAGTGCGGTGCGCATAGCTCGAGGGGCAACCTCGGAGCTCGCGCTTCCATTCCTCGGGACCTTCTCTGTACAGGCTGGCCCGCGTCGGCCGAGGTAGACCCCTCTTGGGTGGACACCTGGCGGAGCGGCAGAAGGCTACTCGGCTTCGGCCGAGGTGGTCCCGTCTCCGAGCGCCACCTGGCAAAGGAGCGAGGAGCCCGGCTCGACCTTGGCCGAGGTGGGACCGTCTCAGGGTGCCACCTGGCGAGGAAACGGGGGAGCCGCCGGCTTTGACCGAGGTGGACCCCTCCTGGGTGGACACCTGGCGGAGTGGTATAAGGCTGCTCGGCTTCGACCGAGGTGGTCCCGTCTTCGGGCGCCACCTGGCGAAGGAGCGAAGGGGCCCGGCTCGACCTCGATCGAGGTGGGACTGTCTCAGGGTGCCACCTGGCGAGGGAACGGGGGAGCCGCCGGCTTCGGCCAAGGTGGACCCCTCCTGGGTGGACACCTGGCGGAACGGCAGAAGGGCCCGAGCCGAACTCGACCTCGGCCGGGGCGGAGCCGCATCTAACTCGGCCGAAAAAACTCCACGTGGCTCGAGTCATGCCAAACGAAATCTGAGACATGCCACATCATCGTTACAGCCGTAACAGTTTACCCCCAACCCCCCATTTCGTTAAGGCATCGTGGAACGGGACGCGGGGATTAAATACGGAGATGACGTGGGGGAAGGCGAAGATCTCGCGCCATGATTGCCACGATCCTCGTCGCCGTTCCTTGGTGCACCCAAAGCCCTATCAGAGGCTACCACGTGTTGCTTATTCGGCCGCAATTAATGTGTCGCTTCGAAACAGAGGTCGTTTCCCTGTAACCAAGGCGTCGGTGTCGGGCATGCATCCACGCGGCATCCATCCGACGACCCGGAGCGAAATGACGGGTATGGCTGCTGTCGATTGAGTTTGAAAAGGAGGGGACTTTCCGGAATGAGGCCCTTTCCCTTGCTCCGTCGGCGGTTTGCAGCAGGCATCTCCCACTCCCCCGCATTGCATAGTGCATTTCGGTGAGTGCCTCCATTCCCTTCTTCGCTCCACCCCTTTCCTCTAGTGTCCTTTCCTCACCATTTTCTATGCCATGGCATGCCGCCGCCATGTTTCTTCTAACCCAGACGAGGCCGGTCCGTCCCGGCCGAGGACTCCATCGTCTTCCTCCTCGGAAGAGGAAGTGATCCTGGAGGAGACCCGCAGGCGACTCTAGCCTGGGGGTATCACCATAGGCATCCCCAGGGGTGTCAGGTCTCCTCCCGTCGTGTCTGCCCTTCCTATTTCTTCTCTTCCTCCTCCGGCCCTTCCTTCTATCGGTCCCTCCGGTCACGTTTCCACGATGACCGAGGGTGACCTTTCCTTGCTCCGGGAGGTCTATGGCATCCCGGGGTCAATCCGTCTCTCTCTTCCGCGGCCTGGGGATCGCGTCACCATGAGTGGCCCCGGCCGTATAGCTTTCTACGAGGACTTCCTTCTCGGGGGTCTTCGGTTTCCTCTGCACCCCTTCTTCCTTTCCTTTCTCAGCCATTTTCGTCTAGTCCCGGCCCAGTTGGCTCCCAACGCCATCCGGGTCATCTTCTCTTTCATTGTCTTCTGTCACTTCCACGGGTTTGTTGCCCGTTTCTCCCTCTTCAGGGCTCTGTTTACCCTGAAGCAGTACTCCATTGATGACGGCTGGTGGTACATCTCGCCCTGGCCTAGGTGTCTCTGGTTCGACCTCCCTTCTTCCATCAAGGGTTGGAAGAACCAGTTCTTTTTTGCCTCGGTCGAGGACGTCAACTGGGCCTAGAGCGAGCCGGATCGGTCCCCGAACCGGAACTCCCAAGTCGAGCCGGCAGACCAAGAGGCCTACTCCCAACTTCTGAGCGACGTGGTCCCAGCGCTCGAGGTTCTGCTCTCGGAGCAGAACTTGTTCGAGGCGGGGATCAGTCCCATCCGCGAGCCGGGTGAGGCTCAGCTCTCCTCTAACTCCGCCTTTCTTTTCTTCTTCTTTTAGCCGAGCTGACTGACTCTTTTTCTATTGCAGGCATGAAGTTTTCTTTGGAGAACCTTCTGGAGGGGGCGGCCCAGAGGGACACCGTCGAGGGGGACGAGCCTGCGGAGAAGAGGGCTCGCACCGAGACGATCCAGGAGGTCGCGTCGGTGCCCGCGCCTAGTCCGGCAGTCGCAGCTCCCCCACCCAGGCCGCCTCGGGCCTGGGCCACCGATACTCTAGCCATCCGGCCTGATGGTGCTGCCGAAGAGGGAGGCCCACCGGCAGCAGTTCCACCCCGTACTGGCCCCATTATCATCGCAGAGCCGACAGCGCCGCCCGTGACTCCAGCTGCCCCGACGATGGGGCCCCCCCCAAGGGGTTGGTCGCCCCTGCAGCCGACCTGACGGCCCCACCGCCGATGATCACCAACCGGTGCTCCGTGATCCGTGACAAAGGGCTCGCAGAGAAGGTGGTGGAGTTCGCCTCCACCTCCTAGGACCGTCGACTTTGGGGTGGCCGGGACTATGCCGATGCCCTGCTCGGGATCCTCCCGCAGCTCTTCACGGTAAGTCCGAGCTCAGACCTCTCTCTTTTATAATTCCAGTTGACTTCTTTTCTGACCGACTTTCCTTTTCATGCAGATCGGGACCGACGTACTCCTGCTGAGGAACTTCCTCGCAGGGTTCGCCAAGAAGGACGCCGAGAAGGAGGAGAAGCTCGGCAAGCTCGCGGCCGATGTGAACGACCTCATGGAAAAGGGGGTCGAGCAGCGGGGGAGCAACCAGGCCCTTCAGGTGGACCTGGCACGCGCCGAGGAGCGCATCAAGGACCTGGAGTCTTCTCTGTCCGGGGAGAGGATCTCCAACCAGCGGTGCACGGAGGAGGATGCGGCGGAGAGGGCTCGCCTCCGAGCTCGTTCCCAGTTGTTGGAGCGCTAGCTGGAGGAGGCCCGGCGGGAAGCGAGTGCGGCCAAGGAACGGAGCACCTACATCAACGGGCTCCTGGAGGCCTCGAAGCAGGAAGCTCAAGAGGCCATCCCGAGATTCCGGGCCTCCGACGAGTACGTCTCGGAGGTCCGAGAGGCCGCCGTGGACTCCTTTCTGAAGGGGTTCCAGGTGTGCCGAGAAAAGGTGGGGTCCTTCTATCCCGAGCTCGACCTCAGTGGGGTGGCGCTCAGGGGCAGAAGGCAAGGACCCACCGGCGAGGCTTCAAGTGCAGCGGGTGACACAGCTGTAGCCCCAGCGGGTGACACGGCCGCAGCTCCGGAGCGGCCCTCCGAGCCAGCAGCCGTCGACAGCGAGGACGGGGAGAACGCGCCCCAGACTGAGGATCCCGCCACCGCGCCGAACTAAGCCATAAATGTATCTTCTTCTTTTTGGTTTTTGAGGACTCCCGGCCTGTCGGGACTCCTCTGTTGTATTTTTCCCTTTTTCGAATCAATGACAACTTAAATTTTTACTAAGTCCCGACCTCGTTTTCCTTTTCTCTTCTTCTCTTTTTTTTTTTTCGAGGTGCTGGTGTCGAGTGCCGAGACGAGGTCCCGAGGCTTGCTACGGGCTGAGTCCGCGGGTGGACCGGGTCCCATCCAGCGTTCAGATCAAAGTTCGGAGCAAGCCGGACTGGGCGGCAGTAGAGTAGGCCTTGCATGGGCCCTTCAGGCTTGCCGGGCCATCCTTCGTGATCGCGTGGGTGAGCTGGGTTCTGCCCTGCCTTCCAGACCGAAGTCCAGGACTTCCGGACTGAACCCCGGGGCCGCAGGCTTTGTTCAAACCTTGCGCGGCTTGCCGAGCCGTTCTCCGTGATCGCGTGCACGAGCTGGGCTCTGCCCCACCTTCCATACCGAAGTCCGGGACTTCCGAACTGAACCCCGGGGCCGCAGGCTTTGTTCAAACCTTGCGCGGCTTGCCGAGCTATTCTCCATGATCGCGTGGGCGAGCTCGGCTCTGCCCCGCCTTCCAGACCGAAGTCCGGGACTTCCGGACTGAACCCCGGGGCCGCAAGCTTTGTCCAAATCTTGCATGGCTTGCCGAGCTGTTCTCCGTGATCGCGTGGGTGAGCTGGGCTTTGCCCCGCCTTCCAGACCGAAGTCTGGGACTTCCGGACTAAACCCCGGGGCCGCAGGCTTTGTCCAAACCTTGCGCGGCTTGCCGAGCTGTTCTCCGTGATCGCGTGGGCGAGCTGGGCTCTGCCCCGCCTTCCAAACCGAAGTCCGGGACTTCCAGACTGAACCCCGGGGCTGCAGGCTTTGTCCAAACCTTGCACGACTTGCCGAGCTGTTCTCCGTGATCGTGTGGGCGAGCTGGGCTCTGCCCCGCCTTCCAGACCGAAGTCCGGGACTTCCGGACTAAACCCCGGGGCCGCAGGCTTTGTTCAAACCTTGCACGGCTTGCCGAGCTGTTCTCCGTGATCGCGTGGGCGAGCTGGGCTCTGCCCCGCCTTCTAGACTGAAGTCCGGGACTTCTTGCTTTCTCGGGTCTCCGGCCACAGTCGTGTTTGCCGAACTCAGAGCCATGCGCCCGTTTCCCTACGAGGCGAGAAAAAGCGTTTGAAGCAAAAGAACTTTATTGCATGAGTTGGAGGAACCTTACATTATTGATAATACTTCCTTAGGTTCGAGGCATTCACGTCCGAGGGAATCTGGATCCTCCCAATTCCTCCAGGTAGTTGGCCCCGTGAGGGAGGACTTCCGCTACCCTGTACGGGCCTTTCCAGTTCGGGGAGAGCTTCCTGCACTCTCGAGGCTGAGAAGCTTCAGCACGCCGGAGCACCAGGTCTCCGGGGCGGAAGGACTTTGGCCGTACCCTGGAATTGTAGTACCTGGCCACTCGCTGCCTGTACGGCACCATCCAGACTCGGGCCTTGTCCCTCGTCTCTTTAAGAAGGTCCAGGTTTAGCATCATCCTGGCGGGGTTCTCCGCTTCGTCGTACTGCTCCACCCGTAGGGTAGGTAAACTGAACTCAATCGGGATGACTGCTTCGGCTCCGAAGACGAGATTGAAGGGGGTCTCATCGGTGGCCGTTCTCAGGGTGGTGTGGTACGCCCATAGGATGCTCGAGAGTTCTTCTGTCCACCTGCCCTTGGCCTGGTCCAGCCTCGTTCGGAGGCCTTGCAGAATGGTCCTATTTGTGACCTCGACTTCTCCATTCATCTGTGGGTGAGCCACTGAGGTGAAGCGATGGTGAATGCCGAGGTTGGTGCAGAATTCTTCAAACTCCCGGCAGTCGAATTGACGCCCGTTATCCGTGATCACGGTGTGGGGGAGGCCGAAACGGCAGATGATCGACTTCCAGAAGAACTTGGCGATGTTTGCCTTGGTGATCCGCGCCAAGGGTTCGGCCTCAACCCACTTCGTGAAGTAGTCGATGGCCACAATTAGGAACTTCCACTGTCCGGACACTGGCGGAAATGGTCCTAGGAGGTCCATTCCCCATTGGGCGAACGGCCAGGGAGCTGAGAGGTGGGAGATTGGAGTGGAGGGCTGCCGCTGCACCACGGCGTGCCGTTGGCACCGATCACACTTCTTCACGAAATCGGCGGCGTCCTCCTTCATTGTCTCCCAAAAATAGCCTTGATGGAGAGCCTTGTAGGCTAGCGTTCTGCCCCCCACGTGGTTCCCGCAGATGCCCTCATGAATTTCCTGGAGCACGAGTGTGGCCTCCGCGGGTCTCAGACACTTGAGGAGGGGGTAGGAGTAGGACCTTCGATACAGTTGCCCATCCATCAGGACGAACCGCGCGGCCTTCTTTTTGATAAGGCGGGCCGCTGCACGGTCCTCCGGCAAGGTACTGCCGGTTATGTACTCGACATACTTGTCCATCCAGCTGGGCTTACGGCTGACCTATTGGACATCCACTGGGATCTCGTAGCTTGGGGCCTTGAGGCGCTCTACATGAGCGTGACCCAGCATCGAGTCCGGCAAGGTCGCCAGCGGGAAAGAGTGTCCACATGGGCATTTTCCCCGCGGGGGATGTGGAAGATACTGAAGCGCCGAAACCCGGCTGCGCCCGCTTTGACAAGCTCCAAATACTTTGCCATTTGAGGGTCGTGCGCGGCGTATTCTCCGGAGACCTGTCCCGCCACCAGCTGGGAGTCAGTGAAGGCTTTGAGGTTAGCCACGCCCAGCTCGCGGGAGACCCTCAGCCCGGCGAGGAGCGCCTCGTATTCTGCCTGATTGTTGGTTGCGGCGAACTGGAAACGGAGTGTGCATTCGACGATGACCCCACTGCCGTTGGCGAGAATGAGTCCGGCTCCGCTCCCACGGAGTTCGAGGCTCCATCTACATGAAGGATCCACGCGTCCTCTCCGGGCTCCTCGGGGCCCAGTTTCAGCTGCTGGTGCGAGGAGTCCTCCTCGGACTCCTTGCCTAGGCCCGCGCACTCGACCAAAAAGTCGGCCAGCACTTGCGCTTTCATGGCCGACCTTGGCCTGTAAGCGATGTCGAACTTGCTGAGCTTGAGTGCCCACTTCGCCAATCGCCCCGATGTGTCGGGTCGGCTGAGTACCGCTTTCAGCGGCTGATCCGTCATGACGGCAATGGGATGCGCTTGGAAATAGGGCCTGAGACGCTGAGCAGACACTATTAACACAAAAACGAGCTTTTCGGGCCGGGAATACCTGAGCTCCGCATCACGGAGAAGTTTGCTGTGTAGTACACCGGCCGCTGGACTCCCTGGCCATCGGTCCGAACTAGGACCGAGCTGACGGTCTCCGGGGTGACCGCCAGGTAGAGGATGAGCCCTCTCCCTCCTCGGGCCTGGAAAGTAGTGGGGGCGATGCGAGCATCTTCTTCAGCTCTTCAAAGGCCTCCTGGCACTCCTCGGTCCAGGCGAAGTCGTTCATCTTTCTCAGCACTTTGAAAAAGGGTTGGCAGCGGTCGGCCGACCTGGAGATGAACCGGCTCAGGGCGGCTATCCGGCCGGTGAGTTGCTGCACTTGCTTCTTGGAGGCGGGCTGCTGCATGTCCAGGATGGCCTGGACCTTCTCTGGGTTGGCTTCAATCCCTCTCTGGGTTACCATGAACCCCAGGAACTTTCCGGCGGAGACGTCAAAAGTACACTTCGCCGGGTTCAACTTCATCTGATGAAGTCGGAGGTTGCCGAAAGTCTTCGCCAGGTCGGCCACGTGATCCGAGTGGGGCTTGCTCATCACCAGCATATCGTCGATGTATACCTGCATGTTGCGACCGATCTGGTCCTTAAAGACTCTGTTGACCAGACGCTGGTATGTGGCCTCAGCGTTCTTGAGGCCAAATGGCATCATCCTGTAATAAAAAGTTCCGCGGTCGGTGACGAAGGCAGTGTGCTCTTCGTCCTCCAAGTTCATTCGGATCTGGTTGTAGCCGGAGAAAGCATCCATGAAAGATAGGAGGCGATGCCCCGAGGTGGTGTCGACCAACTGGTCAATCTTTGGAAGAGGGAAGCTGTCCTTTGGGTAGGCTCGGTTGAGATCGGTGTAGTCTACATAGATCCTCCACTTACCACTGCTCTTCTTCACCATGACCACATTCGCCAGCCAGCTGGGATACTGAACTTCCCGCACGAAGCCGGTGGCGAGGAGTTTCTCCACCTCTTCGTTGATCGCCCTCTGCCTCTCCGCAGTGAAGCTCATCTTCTTCTGGCGGACCGGGCGGCACCTCGGGTCCATGTTCAGCCTGTGCGTAATGACCTCGGGGGGAATGCCTGGCATGTCGGCCGCTGACCAGGCGAATACGTCTGCGTTCATGTGGAGGAATTCCAGCAGGCGGGTCCGTTCCTCTTCTAGGAGCTGGGCCCCCACCTACACCATCTTCAGTGGATCCGAACCGAGGGGATAAGTCAACAGGCACTCCACGGGACCTCCCCTGGGTTCCTTCTCCCTTAGGTCGAGGTTGTCGACGTCGGGGGCGAGCTCGGCACCCCGGGCACCTGGGACCGTCTGGAGGCAATGCGGGACTGGCTGGGTCATCCCCCTCATCACCCCGAGTCCGGAAGTTGTGGGGAATTGCACTAGCAACCGCTTTGTGGAAATCATGGCATCCAGTTGGTTGAGCCCCGGACGCCCGAGGATCGCGTTGTAAGGCGAAGGAAGCTTGACGACGGTAATCGTCATCAAGACTGTAGTCTGCCGAGGTGGGGATCCAGCGGTGACCGGGAGAGTGATCTCCCCTTCGACCCCCACCGAGTTCCCGGTAAAGCCTACCAGGGGGGTGTGCACCGGCCTCAGCTGATCATGGGACAGACTCATTCGGGAGAAAGCATCATAAAAAAGCACGTCAGCCGAGCTCCCACTATCTACCATAATTTGGTGCACAGGATGCTTCGCGATGGTCATCTCGACCACCACGGCATCATTGTTTACATTCTCATTTTCATTCCCCTTCTAAGAAGGGGGTACATCCTCTGGGTTCCCGACCTCCCGGGCTCTCTTTGCCGCCCGCCCGATCCCACATGAGATCATGCCCACTGGCTTCTCCGTTGGGTGGTTGTCGATTGCGGGAACCGGGGGTAAGGCCGCGAGCGACTGTCCCTCCGCTGGGACCTCGTTCCTGACGAACTTCCTGAGGTAGCCTCTTTTGATCAGCTCCTCGATTTCCCGCTTCAAGTTGCGACACTCCTCCGTGTCATGACCGTGCTCGCGGTGGAACTGGCAGTACTTCGACTTGTCTCGGGTACCTCTTGGATTCTGAGGAGGAGGTCGGTGGAGGTAGTGCTCGCCCTCAATTTTTATGAGGATCTTCGTTCGGGGAGCGAGGAGGGGGGTGAACCTTCGCTCTGGGGTGGCCTCGCCCTTTAACCTCGGATTCGGGCGAGGGTCAGCAGATGGCCCAGGCCTCCGAGATCCTGGAATATCCCTCGGGGCCGGCTTCTTCAAAGTCTTCCCGTCTAGCTCTCGACGGGTGCGGTCGGCCTCCTCCGCTCGGATGTACTTGTGGGCACGGAGGAGGAGCTCGGAGTACGTCCTGGGAGGTTTTTTGTCCAGGGAATAGGTCAGGCGGGACATCTTGAGCCCACGCTTCAAAGCCAGCATGGCGACGGGCTCGTCCAGGCTGTAGATCTCCAGGGCTGCGGTCTTGAACCGGGTGATGTAGTCCCGGAGCAGCTCCTGGTCCTACTGGCGGATAGAGAAGAGGCTGTCCACCTCTCTCGGCACCTTCTGACAAGCATTGAAGTATGCCACAAACTTTCCTTCCAACTGATGGAAGGAGCAAATGGATCCGGGCTCGAGGCGGGTGAACCAGACTCGAGCGGCCTTCCAGAGGGTAGCAGGGAAGGCGATGCACAAAAGAGCGTCCGTGGCCCCCTGGACCCTCATGAGAGCTTTGTAGCTCTCCAGATGGTCCAGAGGGTCGGTGGTCCCGTCGTAGGCGGCATACGGAACCGGCTCGGAATCGGCTCCGCCTGGATTTCTTCAGAGAAGGGGGGACGGGAGTCGTAGCCCGTCGGGTCCATCGAGGAGTTCTGTAGGTCGGCAAATCGGCGGGCGAACTCTGCCAACTTGCGCTCGTGCTCCTCCAGGCGCCTCTCGGCCTGGCGCCTGATGGCCTCGTTGGTGGAATCTTCCACCGAGGCCGCTGATGAAGGGGGCATCGATCGGTCTCGGTGCAGGGTCATGCCTCGGCGTCGCTTGCTGCGATGCACCGTCTCGGCTTCATCGGCCGGGGATCGACTCTCGTGATCCATCGAACTGGAGTAGTTTCTTTTCGTGGGAGTTTGATGGCTCCCGCGGGGGTTGGAGACTGCCCGCGATTGGGATGGCCTGCCTTGAATGGAGCGCAGGCTCCCATGCGGCCCCGTAGCCCAAGCTGCGGGGGTCCCTGGCTGAGGCTGCGTGGCCAGGGAGCGCTGTTGATGTTATAGCTGCCGAACTGCCATAGTCAAGGTCTGCAGCTGCTGGATGACAGCCGCGAAAGGTCCGTCCGCCGAGGCCGGCTATGGTGGAAGAGGAGGGGGAGCGGGGAGCTCCCTCTCCGGGCTGTGGCCCCCTGAGGGGAGGGGACCTCCCCTACTCGGCTGGTGGATGCTTCGCGTCTACGAGTGACCACCATGGTCGGAGTGCGCTTCGTTCACAGAAAGCTAGCTCCCATTAGGGGTGTTGTCCTGCCCCCCTACCTGGTGCGCCAATCTGTTGCCGATCCCGCCGCTGCGCCTGTGGCTTCGGAACCGTCGAAGCCAACTAAACCGTCTCACCCCTGGGGTCTCCTGGCTTGATCAAACCTGCAAGGCAAGGTCAGAAACCCTGGCCGGGGATTTCGGTGAGGGAGCTCCGACGGTCAAGTTAGTAGATGGCGAGAGGGAACAGTTCTCTGGGACGGGCTCCCGAAGGAGTCCCAGACTTAAAGAACGTGCTAGCAAAAAAGGTGCCAGAAAGAATAGAAACCCGGCTGGGTTCCTTCGCCGAGCTCATGCCAAAGGGCCCCCACTCGGGACCTTGGATCTTGCTCTTGGAGCGGAGTCTTCAGCCTTTCCCAGCCTTCATTTCTTGCTTGCTTACCTCGTATCTATTCTCCCCTTCCTTTTATCTCCTTCTGTTGCCCTCTCGTTTTTCGCTCCTGGGAAGCTCCTCTATTGCTTTCATCTCCTCCCCTCCGTCCCCTTCTCTTTCCCCTTCTGGATCAGAGAGCCGGGCGGCTTTTTGGCCTCGTTTGCCGAGCCTAGCGAGGAAAGAGTAGGGGAGGGGGCGCTAGTCAGATCGCTGACCAGACCTCGGGCCGAGCATGAGCGTCTCCTTCCCAGGCACCGACGCTGTCCGTTATTGGATCATGTTTTGTCAGGGCCTCACTTCTCGACTGCGGAACTTGTCGGGCCGATGTAAGTGATGTTTCGCATGTCGCCGCCGACCGTACGGGGTGCCTTTCTCGGAGTGCGGCGTGCACGGCTCGAGGGGCAACCTCGGAGCTCGCGCTTCCATTCCTCGGGACCTTCTCTGTATAGACTGGCCCGCGTCGGCCGAGGTGGACCCCTCCTGGGTGGACACCTGGCGGAGCGGCAGAAAGCTACTCGACTTCGGCCGAGGTGGTCCCATCTCCGAGCGCCACCTGGCGAAGGAGCCCGGCTCGACCTCGACCGTGGTGGGACCGTCTTAGGGTGCCACCTGGCGAGGGAACGGGGGAGCCACCGGTTTCGGTAGAGGTGGACCCCTCCTGGGTGGACACCTGGCGGAGCGGTAGAAGGATGCTCGGCTTCGACCGAGGTGGTCCCGTCTCCGGGCACCACCTGGCGACGGAGCGAAGGGGCCCAGCTCGACCTCGACCGAGGTGGGACCGTCTCAGGGTGCCACCTGGCGAGGGAACGGGGGAGCCGCCGGCTCGGCCGAGGTGGACCCCTCCTGGGTGGACACCTGGCGGAACGGCAGAAGGGCCCGGGCCGAACTCGACCTCGATCGGGGTGGAGCCGCATCTAACTCGGCCGAAAAAACTCCACGTGGCTCGAGTCACGCCAAACAAAATATGAGACATGCCACATCATCGTTACAGCCGTAACAATATTGAAATAAGACATAACTTCATAAGAGATCACATTCAAAACTCTAATGTGTTGTTAGAATTTATTTGTACTAATTATCAATTGGCTGATATATTCACAAAACTATTGAATGAAGATAGATTTTCTATGATCAGAAGAGAATTGGGAGTCATTTACCCTTTTGCTTGAAACTCTTCAATTTCCTTCAAAATTCCTCAAAAATTTTTATAAATTCTCAAATATATTTAAAGCTTCTCTAAGACTTCATTCTAAAATTTTATCAATTTTTTTTTAATCTTACCAAATTTTATTTTGACTAGTTTATTTTTGGAGGTCGACACTTAAAATTTCAGAGGTCGACACTTGGGGTCGACCCCTGAAATTTTTGAGAGGTCGACACTTGGTCGGAAAACCTATTTTTAAAACCCGTCCGCGAGCCCTAATTCCTCCATTTCTTTTCTTTTTCTCCTTCGTGTGGTCCCCCTCCAACGTTCCTAAGCTCTGAATAGTGGATTTCCAACCCTCTCCCTCCTCTTTTTGGGTAATCTTCTCCTCCCCTCACGGTTTCTCTTGAACCGAACCGGTTTTTACCGTGTTCCTTGTTTTTGCGCAACCGTAGGTTTTTGCCTCTATTTACCCTCAATTATCGGTTGATATTCGATTGAAAACACTCATTTCTTCCCTCCATTTCGTGCATTTCCTCTATTTGCTCTCTTTTTTTCAATTTCACAAACCCTCACTTACCTTTTCATGGTTCCTTCATTTGCTCAGCCGTGAATTCCTTTTCTCCTCTCCAAATTCTTGGTTCTTCTTTTTCTTAGCACTGCATTATCCTACTTCTCCCTAAATTACCCTCTTCCATCCATATGGGTCCAAGGAAGCAGTTGGCTATAAGGAAAAGGAAAATGAAACAAGGCCAAGGTAGTACTGAGCGACAAAGAAAGGTCAGACATGAGCGTGAGCTGTCCCCTGAGGAACCTGCACCAGTGCCAGCCAGCTTAGTACGGAAGAGCATTGCGAGCGGGAGACGTGTGGATATACCCTTCTGGGATCAGCATCACTTTTTTATAGGAGATGTACTGAGAGATGCAGGTCTGGTTCACTTCTGCACGATGACTAAGAGATTCTACCCAGACCTCATCAGGGAGTTCTATGCATCCATGGCCACTGATGGCATTGGATGGTCTGCTACTGTTCGTGGGATTGAGATTCTAGTGACACCGAAGGTCATCAGTCGTGTTTGGAGGATTCCACTTCATGGCACAGCCACCACTACTATCAGTGATCGAGAGCACGCCTTCAGATGTATCTTAGAGCACGAGGATGTTAGCGGCATTTCCATAGTAGCCGCTAACCAGCTATCATTGGAGATGAGAGTGCTGCATCATATCATTGCCCGCATCTTGATTCCAAAGAACGGGAGGTTCGACTTTATTACTGAGCGTGAGCTAGTTAGTGTTGATGGTGTCCATGAGACAGCGGACTCCCATCAATCTTCCCAGGATCATGCTTCAGCAGATGGGAGAGGCAGCATCTCATAGGAGACTAGTTCAGCCATATGGCATGGGGCTGACACAGTTATTCAGGGAGTATGGAGTATCATTTGATGGTATACCCTTCAGTCAGCTGCAGCATACTGACACATATGGAGAGAAATCTCTGCATAGGATGGGATTTCGACTGATTGGTGATCGTTGGGTGCGACGGGAGTCTGGCCAGGAGCCAGATGAGGACGAGGAGATTCGAGCAGCTGAGGCAAGGCCTTCAGAGCCTACTGATCATGGTACACCTCCTCATCCAGCACCAGAGTCAGAGACTGCGAAGCCTGAGCCATTCACGCCACCACCCTCATCAGCTCTAGCACCTTCTGCTATTGCTACACCACAGAGGACTACAGCGAGCACATCGGACTTTGAGCAGAGAGTGACTGATCACATTTCAGAGGTCCGGACAGAGATTGCTGGCGTACGACAGGAGCTACATGATCTGCGGATCCACACAGACATGCGCATTGGAGCTCTCTCAACTACTGTCAATATAGGATTCCGACAGATCCTCAGTTTACTGAGATTGGCATTGCCACCAGGGACTGTAGATCCGACAGTGCCTCCTCCACATTCTGATGATGATGATGATGATGACTCCAGTGGCTATAGTGACAGTGATGGAGATCAGCCTGGAGCAGGTAGCTCTGATGTTCCACCTGCTGATCCGATTCCAGAGATTCCCCCTTTTGCTGATCCTCCTTCTACTGATCTTCCTAGTACTGATCCTCCAGCTACAGATGTGCCAGTAGATACTGAGATTACTGAGTCACTCTTTGAGTCTATTACAGGCATTCCAGATGATAGAGATGAGCATACAGAGACTGATGATCCCACTGCTTATGAGCTTGTCAGCAAGCACACTCCAGCTCAATCTACTCAGCATACTGATCCACCTACTCCTACTGCTACTACTTCTGTTAGGACACCTTCGGAGTCTTTTCCACGGACCTATAGATCTCGTAGGACTACCCCTAGGTCTGGTCCCTCTCTGAGGACTCGGAGTCTCTCTCATAGGACTCCAAAATTCTCATCTAGGATCTCGGCTCCTATCTCTTTTGATGTACCTTCTGATGAGGAGTAGCCTCATAGATTTGCTTGATATATGATGTTTACTGAGGTACTAGTTTGCTTTGTATGTTCTGATGTATCATGTTTTGTGCTTACTATGTAAGCAATTTTGTAACTGAATACATTCATTTATATATTTATCTACATTGTGGTATTTTACTGTCTGATGCCAGCTCTTAGCATTTATCTTTTTAAACCCTCAAGTTAGAATGTCTTTGCTATATCGAATGCACAAATTGAGGGGGAGCATGTATTTTATGCAACTAAGTACTTCATTGCAATGGAACATAATTTTTTTTAGTATATCTTTTACTACAAAAAATGCACTTTTTGATTCTTAACAAAAAGGGGGAGTATAGTAAAGTATATATGGTTCTTATGACTCTTTCATAGAGTAGAGTAAACCTTGTATGGTTCTTAACTTTTTGACTCATGAGAATGTTTTCACAAAAAAGGGAGAGAGTAGATGAAAAGTAAATTTTTATGATATACTCATATATGTGAGGTTTCTTTGAAAATTTTTTTAATGCTATATTTTGCTTTTGGACTTAATTGCATATATACTCAAGATTTTGTCATCATCAAAAAGGGGAAGATTGTTGGCTTTGGCTCCTTAGTTTTGATGATTAACAAAAGGTTGAGTATATGTTTGGACTAATGTTTCATTTCAAGATAAAGTCTCAGGTCTTAGGTTATTCAAAAAGAGTATCAAGAGTACAATGATGAAACCAAGCTTGCTTGATTTGGAAAAGAGCTCTTCTACCTTAAACAAGATCAAATTTCTCATATTGGACCTTCATATTAAGAAGTAATTGACAAAAGAAATAAAGGCCTAGAGAAACTCAAGCATGGCACGCACCTCTCCAGAGTTTCAGAAAATTTCAGACCAGAGGTCGACACCTTTCCAAAGGTCGACCACCAGAGGTCGACTCATGAAGAAAAGAAAAGTTCAGCAAGGCCGGCACAGCAAAATTTCAGTGGCACACTTCAAAGGTCACCACATGAGGTCGACACCTATCAGAGGTCGACACCAGAGGTCGACTCATCGCCTGAGAATTCAAACTGGGCAGAACTATGGTTTTCTGGATTTTTGCCTAAGATAAACTGGAGGTCGACTCATGAGGTCGACACTTGACCCAGAGGTCGACTCATGAGGTCGACTCATGGCATAACGCTAGTTTTTCTGAACTTTTGATTTGATTTCTAACGGCCATAAATGGCCATATTTTTGATTCTAACGGTCTTGTAGAGTTGTTTCAGCTTGAATGAAGTATTTAACCTCCACCTAACTTCAAAAAAGTCAAGGAGACAAAGTGAAAAAGAAGAGAGTAAAAGTACAAAGCTTTCAATCAATCCTAAGCCAAAAAGAGAGAAAATCCAAGAGATTCCTTAGCCAAAAGCTTTCCATTTTTGAGGAATCCAGCTTTCAAGTATTTGGCATTTAGTGAGGTCCAAGATTCCAAGAGGAAGACTTGAAGAGTCTCCAACAAGAGCTACATCGAATTATTTTTTGCTCAAAAAGGAGTTTGTCTTGTTTTTATTCATTGTATTCATACTCTATTTGTGCTAGCCTAGTTTCAAGGGAATTTGAAACTAGTGTGAGGTTTGTTGGTGAGCCAATTGATAAAACCAACTAGGGTTGCTTGTAAGCCCGAAGCCAAAACAAGTGTGTAAGGTTTGTTGGTGAGCCTAGATAACAAAACCAACTTAGATTTTGACTTGTGAGCCTTGTAAAACAAATCGGCTGTAATCTAGAGAAGATTATAGTGGAAATTCCCAAGTGGAGCTTGGAGAGTGGATGTAGGTGCTAGGTGCACCGAACCACTATACGTTTTGTGTGTTTGCATTACTTTACTCTCTATTGCTCTTTAATTGTTGTTATCTTTCATTGCTTCCGTTGCACAATTACTTGAGCACTATCACTCTTCACATTTGAAATTGATAGCACATATATTGCTTTATTTTTTAAAAAAGACCCAATTCACCCCCCCTCTTGGGTACCATATCTGGGCAACATTATTGTGAGGTGCTCTACATTTTTGACCTATCCGGACGTCGGGTATCATTGCTAGATGAGGACTTTGACTGGTACTGAAAATGTTCCAATGCTACCGATTTATTGTTCGAACCTATAGGGCCACACACCATAGAGGATTTCTATATGATCTTTTGGACTAATCAATGATTGAGAATCGTTTGCCGTCACCTGAAGTCAATATACTTGACTTTGCTCCAAGTGTCGATACTTGGATTTTTGCAGGTGTCGGCACTTGGTGAAGTATCGATACTTGGCAATTTTCGAGTGTCGACACTTCCAGTGACGAGCAAAAATCTGGAAGAATTTTGTGAGTATTTTTTGGACAGGTTTTGACCTAGTTTTAATTTCGAATTTAAACCAGTTTTGGTTCAAGGCTTTTTGGTATGAATGTCATACTTACCTTAATAGGTGGACCCATTTGGAATGTCCTTGATCCTCTCCTCCATTCTCTCCCTCCATCTCTCCTCCTTCCTTCTTCTTCCTCTCATGGCAACCCCTATAAATATAGGTCTTTGTAGTGGCTACTGAGGTTACATGAACAGCAATAGAGAAAAGAAAAGAGAGGAAGAAGAAGGGCTTTGTGAGAGGTTTAGGGATTGGGTGTGAGCCACCTAGCAATCAAGCTAGGTCTTGGGAAAGAGGTTTTGGGAAGGGGTTCTTGCTCTCTTTCTTCTCTTCCTGGAAGAAGAAGTTCAACCCATAAATCCCGAAGAGCTAGCACTTCGAGGGAGTTGATCAAAGTCAAGCCCAGGTGTGGACATCTTGTAGAGGCCAAACGCGTGTGTGGTCGAGTGCCCTCCTCCTTCTCACAGCACTTCCTTGGCTTCTCTCTTGTGGAAAAGGTATGGTACTTTTATGTTTTCTCTTGCTTTGATGTTTATATGCATGCTAGGTTATTATACTAGATCCTGTTGCAGGAAGATCGATAGATAGTTTAGATCTATCTACCGAGCCTTCCGCTGTGCATGTCTTAAAAATATTTTAAAATGCATATTCTTTACCCTGTTTCTTGCATAATGTATATTAGGTGTAGGTGTTTTTCACCTTCACATATTCCTTCCAAGTTGTCCCTCAAAGACTCGGTTGATCAGCCTTTGGAAAGTAGCACCGGCGTTCTTTAAGCCAAAGGGTATCATTTTGTAGCAGTACAGTCCCTTATCGGTGATAAAGGCTGTCTTTTCTTCATCCTCCGGGTGCATCCTTATTTGGTTGTAGCCGGAGAAGGAATCCATGAAGCTCAAGAGCTGATGACCCGCCATGGCATCCACCAACTGGTCAATCTTCTACAAGGGGAAGTTGTCATTCGGACAAGCCTTGTTGAGGTCGTTGTAGTCTACGCATATCCTCCATTTTCTATTGGCCTTCTTTACCATTACAACATTCGCCAGCCAGTCGGGGTAGTGAGCCTCTCTGATGAAGCCAGCATCGGAGAGCTTCTTGACCTCCTCGTCAATTGCCCTCTGTCTCTCAGGAGCAAAGCTTCTCTTCTTTTGTCTGACAGGCTTGCAGGTTGGATCCACTCTGAGCTGGTGGGTTATGACCTCTGATAGAATGCCTGGCATGTCCGACGTCGACCAAGCAAAGATATCGGCATTCTCCCATAAGAAGCTGACCAACTATAACTTAGCTTCTTCGCTGAGTGTACTCCTAATTTGCAGAACCTTGTTAGGATCATCTTCTCGAAGAGGTACGAACAAGATCTTCTCGATCGATTGTCCGCAAGAGTCGGCTTCGGCCCTGGGGTCAAGCTGTTCCAGAGCATAACGGTCTTCAAACTTTCTGTCCTGGATGGTCATACATTGCCTGGCCATCCTGCGGTCTCTCCTCATTACTCTGACCCCATTCCGGGTCAGAAATTTTGCCAGCATATGGTAAGTAGATACAATGGCTCGGAATTTGTTAAGGACTGGTCGACCAAAAATGGTGTTGTAAGCTGAGGTCGTACGTACGACCACAAAGTTGATGGGGAGAGTCTTCTAGAAAGGCTCTGTCCGATTGTCATGGGCAGAGTTATCTCTCCTTCTACTCTGACGGAGTTTCTCCCGAAGCCTGTCAACGGCATAGGGGATTCTTGTAGCCTTGCTCTAGATAGGTTCATTCTGACAAAAGCATCATACAGCAATACTTCCGTGAAGCTTCCATTATCAACAAGGATCCTCTTTACATCATAATTAGCAATCACTGCCGACACAACTACAAGATCATTCCCAGAGATGTGGGATTCTAAGAGGTCTTCGTCGGAGAAGTTGATTACATTAGGACCCTTAGACCTCTTCACAATGTCCTGGTCTTCCTCATACCTCCAGTTGGACCGATGGTGGAGCATGCCAACATTCCCATTGGTCAGACGCTGGTTGGGTAGTTCTACCTCCTCTGGGGGGTCTCTGGCAGTCGAAGTTTCAGCTCGATTCCTCTGGGGTTGGACGTACTTGTGCAAGTACCCTCTTCTGATGAGGTCTTCGATTGCATCTTTCAACTGGAGGCAGTCTTTAGTGTTGTATCCGTGGTCCTAGTGGAACCGACAGTACTTGTCTTTGCTCCTGGATGTGGAGGGACCCCTCATCGGACGAGGCCTTTGCAGGAAGGTCTCGTTCTCAATTTCCATGAGGATTTTCTCCCTCGGAAGGGAGAGGGGCGCATAAGTTTCAAACCTCCCAAGGAAGTCCTTCGGCCTTGGCCTGCGGCGTCGGGTCGGATTATTGCCTTCACTAGGAGGTCAGACTTCGGGAGCCTTGTTGCTTCCTTCTTGGGAGCCGACCTCCCTTTAGCCTGTCATCGGCTCGTCACTTGCTTTTCTACCAGGATGTATTTCTGCATCCAGGCCAGTATCTCTGAGTAGCTTGTCGGGAACTTCTTATCCAGGGAGAATGTGAGCTAGACGAGTGCAGCCCTCTTTTGAAGGCAACATAGCTACATGATTCATTGAGATCCGGGATTTCCATGGCCGCTGAGTTGAATAAGGCCATGTAGTCCCAGAGAGTCTCTCCTTCATTTTGCAGCATAAGGAAGAGGTAATCGATGTTCCTCGGTGTCCGACTGCAAGTCCTGAAATGGGAGAGAAAAAGTTTTTCAAGCTGGAGGAAGGAATGGATCGTACCTGGTCGGATGACGGAGAACCACATCCGAGCCACCTTCTTGAGGGTTGCGGGGAAAGCAATGCAGTGGAGGGCATCAGAGGCACCCTATACCATCATGTGGGCCTTGTAGGTGCCCAGATGGTCTAGTGGGTCGGTGGTGCCGTCGTAGGCGTCCACCTAAGGAATCTTAAAATGGTAGGGGATAGGCTCCCCCATGATTTCGGCAGAAAAAGGCGGACGGGAGTCATATGCCTGCCCTCCGTCGACTTTTTGCCGATCGACTAGCACAGCGATCCGTTCCTCCATGCACTAGAGTTTGCTAGTGTAGTCTCTTGGGACCTCACTGCAGTTCCGGTCTCCGTTGGAGACTAAATCAGCGGAGGAGGGTGAGGCGGACCTCACTCTCTTCCCATCAACATGAGCCCTTTGGGACCTTCGGGACTCTAGAGCAACGTAAGAATGGGGCTGAGGGACTTCATGATGTCGGCTTCCCTCAGCAGCAGGTCGATGACTGGTTTGGGACACAGCATGCGGTATCGGTCTAGCATTAGCAGCATCCAGAGGTTCTAGACCGCGGCAGCGAGGGTGTCGATGCGGTTTAGAAGAGTCTGAAACTGCTGTTGTCCCAAGGTGACAATGGGCTCGGCGATGTCATTCTCCCTAAGAGGTACTTCCGACCTAGATGGGGAGTGACCTCTCCTGGCGGAGGTATTCTAGGCTCTTCCCTTTGCCATTGCTCTTCCTGGTGGGTAGATTCCTCTTTTTAGAGAAGGGAGCCCTTCCTCTAGTGTCAATATGTTGCTCCAACTTCTCTCGGGCCGGGTTCAATCTGCTTTGACTGGAGCGCTCCTCTCCCGGTTCTTGCAAAAAGTCTCCAAGGGTCGGTGGTGTTCCGGCAGGGGACACTCCGATGCTTAAGTTAGTAGGAGCTGAGGACAACAAAATGGAGGAATCAATGGAGATGAGCCTGTGAAGCAGAGAGAGAGTCCTTACCCTCAAAATCCCCCCGATTTACCTTATATAGGCGTAGAATACTGCCAAATTCTGTTAGGGTCTAGGTTGGGAGTGTCCGATTTGCCCCTAGGAGAATCATGGTGGTGGCCAGGTAGCACCAGGACGTGGCCACGTCGCAGGATTTGTTGTAACAGAATTCTGGTACTAGCTGGAAGAGGCTTCTGGAGCCTTCAAGCCAAGTCCTGCTGAAAGTGGGTAGATCAACCTCTACTAGAGGGGGTCGGTCGGACCCCTGCTGAAGGTGGGTCGATTGGACCTTCAATGAAGAGGGTCGGACGAACCTCTACTATATCGGGTCGTTTGGATCTTTGCTGGAGTGGATTGGTTGAGCCCTTGCTGAAGTTGGGTTAGTCGGACCCTTGATGAAGAGGGTCAGACGGACATCTACTATAGCGGGTCGTTCAGACCTCTGTCGAAGTGGGTCGGTTATGCCCTTGATGAACAGGGTCGGACGTACCTCTACTACAGCGAGTCGTTCGGATCTCTGCCGGAGTGGGTCAGTTGGGCCCTTGATGAAGCGGGTTGGACGGACCTCTACTACAGCGGGTCGTTCAGACCTCTGCCGGAGTGGGTCGGTCGGGCCCTTGCTGAAGGTGAGTCGTATGGACCCTTGGTCCGCCTCGACCGAAGGACTATCAGATCCAGTCCGATTCAGGAAAAAGTTGATTGGGTATAACAAAAACAAAGAAAAAAAGATATGTATTATAAACATAAAATTTTATAAAAATATATATACAAATATAAATTTTAAAATTATATTCACATAAATTTGAATTTATAAGATATGCATATAAAATAAATTATTTTTTTCACTTTAATTGGTGAGGAATCTTTCGAGAAATAAACCTCCTCGATCACAGAGCATGGAATCCGATATGTTCTCTCTCTATTTTTTTTTCCCGGTATTTTTGGTTGGTCCAATCGGGTATGTGGTCCGCGCTGGACCAGAGTTTTCAGAAAAATCGGGTCCAACCCCGGCCGACATGGCCCAGGCCAGCCCATCCCGGCTCATTTCCTTGAATCCCCTCCGTGTAAACAGATTCCATCTCGGCTCTCCCTCGCGTCCAGGGTTTCTCCAGGGTTTACCCTCGTGCAGGCGGTCTCCGTACCGCCATGGCGAGAGAAGGCATCGAGACTAAGGCAGCAACACCCAAACTAGGATTAGAAGAAGAAGAAGAAGAAGAAGAAGAAGAAGAAGAAGAAGAAGATATCGAAGGATGGGACGAATGGCAGTCAGACGAGGATAACTCGATACCCGAATTCCTATGCTTGTTCTGCAGCTCGAGATTTGACTCCACCAATACTCTGTTTAATCACTGCAATTCCGATCACGCCTTCGATTTCCACGGCATCGTCAGAGATTTAGGGTTGGATTTCTATAGTTCCTTCAAGCTCATCAACTATGTCAGATCTCAGGTGTGGTGTGCTTAATCCATTACAATATTTTGGGCATTGGTTTATGGTAGTGTATTTGATGTAATTTGTCCCAAAGTTTGGATTTTCGGGTGATTTGGTTGTTGTTTTCGTTTATATTCTATTGTTACTTGTAGTTTTATGCCAAAGTTTAGATTTTTGACTTGTTTAGTTGCTTTAATCGTTCTTATTCTTTTATAGCTTGTGATTTATGCAACTTTATGTCAGTAGTTAAGCTGTTTTTATCGTTTTTATTCTTTTTTTTCCATGTGTTTTTATGCCAATGATTTGTTTCTCAGTGATTTATTGCTTTCTTTTTTTCTGTTTTTATTGTTTGTTGCTTATGTCGATTTTTGATGTTGAAGTAACTGGAATTTGATCTCTTTTTACCGGCTCTATGTAGTATATTGATGTTTTTTCTATTATTTTCGGGAAAGTTGATGGAGCTTGGTCAAGGAACTCTCTCATTGTTAATTACAGACACCCCATAAACAGAGTTACATAGTAGCGCTGAGTCTGGTACTTGCAATATTGTCTCTAAGGTACCTTATTCGATGCCTGTGCATACACATATATGTATATATGTATACATGTACACATGTACATGTACATGTACATGTACATCTATATATGCAGACACATGTACATGTACATGTAGATGTGTACATATATACATGTACATATACATATGTACATGTGTATATGTACACATCTACATGTACATATGTATATGTACATATGTATATGTACATGTAGATGTGTACATATACACATCTACATATGTATATGTGCATGTAGATGTGTACATATATACATCTACATACACATATACATATACATATACATACATCTACATACATACACATATACATCTACATACATATACATATACATATACATACATATACATATACATCTACATGCACATACATATACATATACATCTACATACACATACACATACATCTACATACACATACATATACATACACATACATACATACACATATACATACACATACATATATATATACATATACATATACATATACATACATATATATATATATATATATATATATACATACATATACATACATATACATATATGTACATACATATACATACATATATACATATATATATGGTTGGATTCTCATTATTTGTTTCTAAGATTGGGGGGGAATCCATGTCATTTTGATGTCATCCTTTGTTAAAATGCTTCCTTCAAAATGGTAATAGTGTACTTGTGTCTTTGGTTCACCTATTATTTAGTGATAACAACGCACCATATCTTTGGAGGAGTTAATCTTCAAAACCCCCTTCAGAAAGCAAGCCTCTGTATATTCTTTAAGTCAATTCTTTATCTCGTGAAATATTTGATTCAAGTCTAACAACAAGTTGCATGGTGATTTTATGATACTAAGAAACTTGTCGCAAATAAAGAAAGAGATAACATAGAATGTTGAAGGGAAAATTAGGATGCTTACTATTCTCCCATTCTTGTTGGCTACCAGGTTGCAGATATCAAATGTTGGAGTTGTGGTCTCACCTTTCAGTGCAGCAAAGATCTTCAGAACCATTTGCATGCAGCAGTTAGTTATGAGAAGAGCGGGAAATTTCTTTGGGAAGATGATCTATATCTAAAACCATTTATGGAAGATGATCCACTTCTGCACAGTTTTGCTGCTGATGAAGATGATGAAGATTATAATGTATTGATGGATAAAGAGGAGCTTATGAGGGCGCTATTGAGCAATGAAGATTTTATTAAACTCTGCAATGATAGTCAGGACATCTTAAAGGATAGCAGTTCTGAGCTCGATATTGTTCAGAACATCGGAAACAAGCAGGACCAAGCAGAGATTATGGCCTGTCATTTTGATAAAATGAAGGCCGATGGCATTCTTACAGAACAGAACCTTGGGCCATTTCATCGGAGGAAAGAAAAGCAGCTAAGATTTTCTATTGCTAATGTTACTTCAAGGGAAATTAAGCATGTAAATGAAAACTATTTTGGAGCTTATGGTTCCTTTGGCATTCATAGAGAGATGCTTAGTGACAAGGTATGCATGCAATGTTTCAAAATATTTACATTATTTCATGTGGATCACTATATTATGTAGATAGTAGGGCTAGAAATGGGCTGAGTTGGGCCAGGCCAGACCCCAACATGAGTTGTGCTAGGCTTAGGCCCAAAAAATTTTGGAAAACCCATGCCCAAGTGCGATCCAAGCCGAATTGGGCCAGTTTGAATAATCCATTTGGGCCAAAAACTAGGCTAGTCTAAACCTGATTAAAGATGCGTGGAGCAAATGGTTACATAAACAAATGATTTTAGCTGACAAAATGCTGATACGTTTAAGAAGAAAGGGTATTTCATGGATGTTATTAACCCACAGAATACACATTAAATCCAAACAGGCTGCATAAAAATAGGAATATTAAGTATGAATATTAAGAAAAAAAAGCAGATAAATAAGAGTTTTCTGGGTTGGGGTCAGGTCTGAGTTCAGGCTCCACGTCAAGCTTTCTTCGGGCTTGGGCTCAGGTCAATGCTATACCCAAACCTGGCCTGAAAAGCAAACGGACATTAAAGTTAAGCCTGAACTTGGCTTGAAATCTTTCAGGCCTAGTTTGTAGCCCGACATGTAGTCTGTTTGGCCCAATGGGCTTTGGGCCAGCCTGAGCCCATCTGCAGCCCTATATGTAGAGCACTTTTATGCAAAATGCGTTGCACCAATAATTCATGAGTCCATAATTTGTTTTAAATTGTACTGTATTGTAGTATTGAAATTAACTTATGCTATATCAACTGTTTAGGTAAGAATGGATGCTTATAGAGGAGCACTTTTAAAAAATCCTTGTCTTATGAATCAAGCAACTATTTTGGATGTAGGTTGTGGCACAGGAATACTGAGGTAAAATTAGATGTATTGCTTTTCTTAGTTTGTTGGTGATATTGCAACCCTGATTCATAATTGGGTGGTGGAAAGTGGAATTATGTAATTGCTTGTGCAAATATGAAATGCATAACTATTTGAAGTTTTATAAGTTGCAAGTGCAGGTTGATGACCCAATTGCATACTAATACTAATATATCTTTTTCCTAGTTTGTTGGCAATTTTGCAAACTTCATTCATAATTCGATGGTGAAAAGTGTAATTATGTAATTGTTTGTGCAAATATGAAATGCGTCACTCTTTGAAAATTTATAACTTGCAAGTGCAGGTTGATGACCCAATTGCTTAGAAACATATCCTTTTCTAAGCCATGTGATTCTGCTCTGTTGTATGCAAAATATCCTTTTTTAAAAAGGTTTTCTTGTTATCTAAAATATTGTTGATAAAAATGCTACACTAGATCTACTAGGTTTTCGTTAACACACTGCTTCCTATGTATGCTGTCATTGTACATCTGTACTACAAATCTTAAGTTATTGAGTTAAAAGAAATATTAGATAGTTGTAAATAGTAATTTGTCAGTCAGTCTGAAATTGTTTACTCACTGTTGTGTGGCAATGCCATTTTTCATAACTTTTGAACCATGCAGATATTGGTCTATGTTTGATGGTTTGTAAGGAACACCCAAGCCTGTCATGGCCTGAGAAAGAAACTCATCTATCCAAGACCCAGTCAACAAATCCACTGACATGTTCTTTTCCTTTTACTTGATCAACACATATAAGATTATTGTCGTTGATGTCAATTTTCGTCATTGTTATCAATGTTTAAACCAAACTCATAGGTGCAACTAGTCACTGTATTCCTTTTACTCAACATATGAGTACATCATCGACATCATTAATATCATCTAATTATTACTTATTTTGCATATGTTGCACATGTACTCCTGCAGTCACCTAATGTTTGAATTGCTGTCAGACCTGCATTTTGGTTCGGTGGGCTTGTCTTAGCTAGGCACATTAGTGTCTTGCTTGAACCCCCAAAGATGTATGAATTTAACCTAATATAGACATTTATTTATTTTGTTATTTGTTTCAATTCCTTATAAAATTGATATGTTTTCAATGAAATTCAGACCGAGGTTCATGCACGTTGCCTTGCTATTAATCAAAGATGTTTAGGATTTGTTTAATGTTCAGACTCATGTGTTTCATGATGGTTCATAATCACTGACATTTAAATATGTGGCACCGTTGTCTACACTGCTTAACATTGACTCATCTGGGGTGATTGCAGAAATTTCCTTTCTCCATGCTTATATAAGTGGTTCTTGTGTGCAACCATCTCTTCTTTTTCTCTTTTCCTGCACTCTTCCTTACTTTGGTTATCTGTCCACATGCTTCAACAACTTTTGCATATGCTTCAACAAATTTTGCATATGCTTCAACAAATTTTGCTTGTATATCTTATCTTAGAAGTCATATTTTCCATGATCTGATCAGAATCATCCAGCTAGCTTCCCTTCTTTTTTGCAATAGTCTTTATTAAGTACGTTTTTCAAGAGTCCTTTTATTTTTAATGCAAATTTGCATAAAATTATACAAATATGACTTGATCAGAGTTGTTTTTCTTCTTCACCTTGGCTATGCCATGCATCAAAAATAGAGGATTCTAATATATTTGGAAATGGTCTGCAATGGCTTATCTGCTGACTTCTCTTGCTTGTTTGTATTGAAGTTGAATACTTGAATGACAGTAATCACCAATGAACAAGTTAAAATTACAAAACAAGCTCAAGTAAAAAGTAGAATTAACTAAAGATTGCACTGGTGTGCATGTCAAAGTTAGTCCCTTTTCTCGAGGTGCAAAAGCTATTGGGTGACAGCCCAAACGGGTTTTGTTTGTGTTCTCCATGTAATGCTTTCCCATTCTACTTTTGTTCTGCAAGGATGGTCTGTCTATAAGGTGGTTCAATTCAGTTCTATTTAGCTAACTCAAATGTGTGTGAGAAACTGATTATTCTGTGTCATTAATTTGCTGTTTTAAAAGGATATATTGTTGTTACTCAAATGTGTGTGAGAAACTGATTATTCTGTGTCATTTATGAATCTATGTTTTAACCTGATGGCAAAATGATTCAAGTTGATTAGTGAATGCATTGATTTTTGAACCCTAGAAGGAAACACTAACATAGTCAACAATTCTCTCTTTGTTTTTAGCTTTGTAGAATCCTTATTGATATCAGTGCTTTTCTTCCGTAACATATATGGTGGTCCTTGTACTTTGCATGGTTAGATTATGCAATTTACCCTTGCACTTGATTCATCCTGTACCCATTAATCTTTGCTAAGCTGAATTTGCGGATTAGATGAACATATCCCTAGGCATTTCGCTATTAAGGGACATTTACTCCGAAAGTAAACATTTTTCCCTGTTACTTGAAATTGCTATTTATGTCTTGTAGAACGAGCATACGTTTTTTTTTACTTAATGTCTTGTTGTAGCCTTTTTGCTGCTCAAGCTGGGGCTTCAAGGGTAATTGCTGTTGAAGCAAGTGTAAGGATGGCTTCTGTGGCTACCCAGGTAATAGTTCCATTAACTTTATTTTTCAAAAATCTATTTATTATTTTATTTTTTAAAAATTTGCTTTGACTTATAATGAACACAGATTGTGAAAGACAATGGTCTTCTGTTAGATGGGACAAAGAAAGGTGATGAAAAACAATGTTTTGGAAAAATAAAAGTAGTGCAATGTATGGTTGAAGAGCTTGATCAACATATACAAGTTCCACCTCATAGCATTGATGTGTTAGTGAGTGAGTGGATGGGCTATTGCCTATTATATGAATCAATGCTCAGTTCAGTTCTTTATGCACGTGATCACTGGTTGAAACCTGGTGGGGCGATCCTTCCAGATACTGCTACTATTGTGAGGCCACTAAATTATACTAATTTAACCTTTTGTGTGCTTTCAAGCCACCTATGTCATTTTCTTGTTTGATTCCTCTTTTAGTTTGGGGCTGGATTTGGAAGAGGTGGAACCAGCATTCCATTTTGGGAAAATGTGTATGGTTTCAATATGTCTTGCATTGGCGAAGAAGTTTTTGAGGATGCTTCTCGTGTTCCAATTGTTGATATAGTGGATGGTCAAGATATCATCACAGAGTCAGCTGTACTCCAGGTAACTCACCCTCTTTCATATATACTATTCAAAGTTATTGAGTGAGAACATGTTTTTTTATGGTATTTCTGCGCCACGTCCTATTTGCCTAATTCCTGTTTTTCTTGCATTAAATTTAAACCATTTATTCTGCACAACCTGCAATACCATATGGGAAGATATTTGCAATATAAACTATATTGTGATTTGAACCATTTTCTTGTAATGTTTGTCAATCTAGGATTGACACGTCGGTGCAGTGTCAAAATCTTTTAATATCTGGGAAATCTTTACCTAATTTGGTTCTTTCTGGTCTCATAGCCCTATCTCCTGTTCACTCTGATTTTAAGGCCATATCTAGCTTTAGTTCAATCTTTGTAATCACTTCTATCGAGGCTTTAGGAGGTTTCCTGGTCTTCCTATATTCCAACTGAGATATTGGAGCCTCTTCTGCTCTTATTTCTTGCACTTACCTTCCTGATAAAATTCACAAATTAAGTGCAGAAAGGCAAACATTTTTTCAGTGTTTCAAGTTTCCTAGTTACTCCTTGGAACTCATTTGTTTGTCGTGTGTAAACTTGTGGTGAACATGACCATACTCGATCTTGTCATTCTTTTTGGTTTCAGTCATTTGACTTGGTGACCATGGAGCGAGATGAGATGGATTTCACTGCAAACTTTGAGTTGAGGCTGAGATCAAACTTTCAAGGTGATTCAACTCCTTCAAGTTCCGTGATATGGTGTTATGGAATTGTTCTGTGGTTTGAGACAGGATTCACCAGCAGATTCTGTAAAGAGATGCCCACAGTCCTCTCCACGTCACCTTATTCTCCAAGAACTCATTGGTCTCAAACAATCTTGACATTCTGTGAACCAATTGTGATGCAATCAGATAAATCTATCCCTGACTCAGCTGCATCTGTTGGCACCGAGGGGTGTCCTGCAGTGAGGATTAGGTCTCGCATTAGCATTGTCCGCTCTCCAGCACACCGCAGCATAGATATTTCCATGGAGACAGTGGGGATTAGCTCGGATGGGCGAAAATGCAGCTGGCCAGTCCAAATCTTTAATATGTGAGAGGATCCTATGGATCCATGCGGATGTTCCAGCGTGACAGTTTTTTCGAATCTGAAGCTGGTGTATTTTAGCGTCACTATGTGTTTGTTATTGTAATGTCATCAATCTATCATTTCGGAATTCCTAAATTGGATTCTAAGTTTATTAGGGTCTAATATAGTCTATCATAAATGAACATGAAAGAGTTGGTGCGTTGAGTGATTAAAAATATACAAACATGAAATTCCGAGGAAGAATGTAAAATTTTGCCGTTATTATTACTTCAGTCTTGTTAAATGTTGCAGATTAGTTCATCAGTGAAGCTTGAACAAATTGATGATTCCTAAGTTTAAATGGCTTCTCATGGTTTCAGCTAGAAAGAATTACTGGCGGAAGTTAGAAGCCGGCATATGAATATAATCGCATTGAAACTTGCGTCTCCAGTTGCATCAAGGCCCCTCAAACTTTCCACTGGACCGGTTTCATGTCCAAGGCATGGTGTCTATAAATTTTAATCTTAATTACGGATTCATGCATCGACCACATCAACTCTATAAAAGTCTCTATAAAGGAATCCTAGCGGTACCGATCTCTTCTTAAAATGCGCAATCCCTGCCGTGTCGTCCATCTCACCAGTGCACAATCGCGCTCTCCCCGTCGCGAACGTCGTTCTCAGCACCCTCTTCGCCGCATCGCGCCCGGGGAGGCCCTCAAGGTCCCGACGAGATCGCCGCCGACGTTCCCACCATGGAGATTGGGGGTTTTAATTTTTTCCTATATTCAAATTAGGGATTCAGAAGATTGAAAGAAATTGACTGACTAGTTATCTCTGCGCCGGCACCCGCTTTTTTTTTCGTGTTCGTCCGCATAAAATAAAAAAAAATGCCCCCACAAAGAAAGAGAGAGCCCGGCGTTTTCCTTCCCCGCGTATCGTCTTCGGCGTCCTCTTCGCCAGCCTGTGACTCCGGCGCCAAGCTCTTCATCGCCCTCCGAGAGGGCCCGCAAGACCGCCGCCGGCGTCCCCACCATCCTCACCACCCGGTCGGTGCTGGGCGAGTCCTCCTTGGGCGGGCCGCTGCTGGTGGAGGAGCGGATGGAGGATAGCGACCCGAAACGGTGCTGTATTCGTCGGGGATGACGGGGCGGAGCACGATTGTGACGCTAGTGAGGTGGGCGGCGAAGGCACGGGGATTGAGTTCTTAACTCCCACTTCAATTAGAGGAGATGCCATTAGAAACTTTTTATAAAAAAATTATGAGAGCCGTGCTATAATCAATCTAGGCATAGCACGATACGATACAAAGCTTGCACCGCAGAGGATCGGTGCCCAGTTTCCACATGGCCTTGACCTTTGCTGTGAGCAGGTTTAGGTAGAATGCTTCCGGAGCCACATCTTTGGCATCATATCCCTCGCGGAAAGGCATGCACTGAAAGGACAACGTAATAATAATAAAAAAAAGGGACAACTTGATCAAAATTTAAATATTTTATCTTAATTATAAAAATTTGTCAAAATTATATTATTAAGCTTTTTTTTTCAATAATAAATTTAGAAATGAAGCTGCTCATTAGATTAGACTAATAATTGAAATGACTTCGATAAGGATTGTTAATGATTTTACATCTACATCCTTCATTATAATCAATGGTCAAGCTTGAGGATTATCACTTGCTTTCGTGAATTAAATGAGTCCTTTCCTAGTTTTTTTTAATATTTTAACTAAATATCAACATGAGATCAAAGATAATGAAGTTGCTGGACATGTGGAAGTTGTCTTAATTCTTTAAGATTTTCATGCCGAAAGGCATAAAATGATTTGCTTACGTTGTAATAGAGATCCAAGTAGTGTTCACGCCGATAAATGGTGCTTAGGACCAGGAACAACATCAAGGTGGCCACGGAGAATGACACCATGACCAAAAGGAAGGATTAAAACAAATAAACTAGTACATAATATTTTAAATCTAAAAATTAATTCACTTAGGTTTCTACTAATCTAAGTGGTTTGGTAATAAATAAGTTAATTCTTGTGTTGCGACTGAAATTTGGCTTACCACCAGAGTATGCTGAAAGAAAGGTACCCATGGATTGTACCTATAAAAAAATCCATCGAAGATGGCTCTGGAAAAGATACTTTAATTCTTAAGTCAATATCAGACAATAACAATGAATTAATAAAATGAGAGAGATGTAGCTTTTGGGAATGTACCTTAGGAGCTCTCAAGGAGCCCTATTTTATAGGCAAGACGATGAGGTACTTTGAGAATATTGAAACTCTTGATGGGTTGATGGGATCTGACTAAATATCAAAATATGTCAGGCGATGTTAGAGAATCAAGCAGAAAGTCGTACTACCGATTTGTCCCCTTATTAATGAAGCCTTTATCATATTCGCACAGTTAGCCGCTTTCTTTAATGGTGACTTAGACTATAGCTTGAAATAGGTTGTCCCTTTTAATCAGGGAGATTTGTCAGAGATTACAAGACGTGATCTCCTGATCATGCCTCTATGCTTTGGGGGATGAGCATTGGATAGCTTTTCCTTTGTATTGTTTGATAGTGCTGTTATTGACTCCGACCTTGATTTTGATGAATAACAAAATGTTTAGTATATATGATGTACTAATATTTTGTTAGAGTTGTGAGATTGATATTTTAGGTACCCTTCAAATTATTAAATGATGAATTAAAGTGAACAATCTTTAAGTAAGAAGAATTTCGTGTTTTTAGAATGTCTTTTGTTGTCGCCTACATCGTCGTGGCCTGTAGCTCGGCGATGGTGCCAGAAGCTGACCTCGTCACCTGAACTTAGCTCGCGCACCCGAACCTACAAAATAGAGGAGACCCGGGCTAGGAATCCCGGCGGGGACACTCCAACGATCAAGTCAATGACAATCTAGGAGAATAGATCCTCCTAGGTGGGCCCCTGATCGGACCCCATGCTTGAAGGAGGTTTTGCTTTAAAAGAAGAGAGTTGAGTGAGAATGGCAGCGGTGGAGGAGAACTCGAGCTATGGTAGCTATGTCCGTTGAGACTCTTCCGGCGAGTTCTCCAGTAGCCTTAAAGCGATATATCCCTTGCTCACCCCCCCTCGCTTGCCCTTACTTGCTTACCTTTTTTTCTCGAAGGCCTTTTTAAATCCCTTTTAGGTTATGGATCCTTCCCTCTACCTACCTCGGGTCCCTCCCTCTCTACAGGTGCTGGAAGGTCAACGATCAGCAGTGCTCCATGTTGTACACCCCTGTGCCTTTCCTCCTTCATGATAGGGAGTCATGTCGCAAGCTTTGACCTCCCAGTCGGTTGCTACACTTCGAAAAATTTGGCAGGGCCTCGATTTGGGAGTAGCCGCCCCTTGATTTGAATCCTCTGGCGTGGTTTCCTCTTTCGGGTAGTGCAAACAGTCGGCTGGAAAGTACAGTGCCTTGGCCAGGGTGCCTTTTCCTATATGGTGTAAATAGTGACGGGAGAGATCATGGCACCCTGGGGGTGTCCCTTCATGGTCCTTGGATGGTGCGTCACCGCCCAAGGAAGGTGGTGACGTCCTCTTCTTTTTGCTTCTGAATCCCTTGGAGCGCTGTGGACCTTGGCCACAGGGACGATCTTCGATTGCCGGACCTCTCGTCCGAAGAGAGCTTGGCCCAATGAGAAGGAGCTTAACTTTGGCCAAGGCGGGCTCGACCTCGAGGGAGCCACTCGGTAAAGGAGTTCGAAAAGCGGGAGCTCTACTTCGACTGAGGCAGGCTCGACCTCGAGGAAGCCGCCCGGCAAAGAAGCTCGAAGAGCGGGACCTCTACTTCGATCGAGGCAGGCTTGACCTCGAGGGAGCTGCCCGGCAAAGGAGCTCGAAGAGCCGGAGCTCCACTTCGGTCGAGGCGGGCTCGACCTCGAGGGAGCCACCTGGTGAAGGAGCTCGAAGAGCTGGAGCTCTACTTCGGCCGAGGCGGGCTCGACCTCGAGGGAGCCACCCGGTGAAGGAGCTCGAAGAGCGGGAGCTCTGCTTCGATCGAGGTGGGCTCGACCTCGAGGGAGCCGCCCGGCGAAGGAGCTCGAAGAGCGAGAGCTCTGCTTCGGCTGAGGCGGGCTCGACCTCGAGGGAGCCGCCCACCGAGGGAGCTCGAAGAGCGGGAGCTTTGCTTCGACTGAGGCGGGCTTGACCTCGAGGGAGCCACTTAGCAAAGAAGCTTGAAGAGTGAGAGATCCGCTTCGACCGAGGTGGGCTCAACTCGAGGGAGCCGCCCGGCGAAGGAGCTCGAAGAGCGGGAGCTTTGCTTCGCCCGAGGCTGGCTCGACCTCGAGGGAGCCGCCCGACGAAGGAGCTCGAAGAGCGGGAGCTTTACTTTGACCGAGGCGGGCTCGACCTCAAGGGAGCCACCCGGTGAAGGAGCTCGAAGAGAGGGAGCTCTACTTTGATCGAGGTGGGCTCGACCTCAGGGAGCCGCTCGGTGAAGGAGCTCGAAGAGAGGGTCTGACGTGGTAGCTTCTGCTAGCATGGCATTCGATTGGATTTAACTGGGACTCCATGTCAGCGATCTTGCCATATCATTTGCCCCCCACTCCCAAGTCCCGTTGGCGCACCGCGTTCGAGATGAACGAAGTAAATGCGGAGCTGACATGAAAAGGTGGAAATCAGGCACCATTAATACCATGATTGCTGTCGCTTCGTGGAATGGGCCTTGAGACCAATGCAGGGATGACATATCAGCATGTTCGAGAAAGCATAATGACCGACACAGAACTCGAAATGATTTTTGGCGAATCGAAGCATCACTCCTAGTTGATCCAACACGTGGCACCAATCTGATGAGGGAGGTTCTGAGAGAGCGTATGGTTGCATCTGGCAATTTTGAAAAGAAAGAAAATTTTCTGAAACATCATTTCTTTCAAATTCTTCGTGCCTGCCCATGGACCAGAGTCTTCTTCCTCCTCTTCCCCGAGTGTCCTTTACCTTCAAGGCCATCAGGTTCGTCCTCAGTCTTTTCTCTCCTTTGGCCAAGTTGAGCTCGTCCTTAGGGCCTCCTCGGACCTCATTTTCCTTCTTCCTTCCTTCTTTGTTCTATCTCATGATGACCCCTTCGGGTCGGAGCCATCGACCTTCCAGTAACCCCAACAAGGTAGGGCCTTCTCAATCAAGGACTCCATCTTCCGATGAGGAGGATGAAGTTCCTTTTCATGTTCGTAGAGGCCTTCGCCCAACCGGGATAGTGATAGGAGAGCCTAGGGCTCGTCTCCCTGCCCCCTCTACTTTCGAAGCCCTTTCTATCCCTTCTCGTTCGACTAGGCCTTCCGACGTCGCTTCGGTGATGACCAGGAAGGACCTTTCGATAATCCGAAAAGCTTTCGGCATCCCGAACTCCATCTGGCTCTCGATCTCAGGATCGGGAGAACGGGTCACCTCCAGTGGCTCGGATCGGATTGCCCTCTATGAGAAATTCCTTGCAGGGGGTCTTCACATACCCTTCCATCCATTTTTTCTTTCTATACTCAGCAACTATCGCCTCATCCCTGCTCAATTGGCCCCGAATGCAGTTAGGACTATTTTCTGCTTCATTATCTTCTGTCATTTCCATGGTGTCATCGCCTATTTTTATTTGTTCAAGGCCTTTTTTATCCTGAAATGCCATCCGACCGAGAATGGGTGGTGGTTCGTGTCTCCTCGCCCGAAGGGCATCAAATTCATGCTTCCCTCTTCCATCAAAGGATGGAAGATCAAGTGCTTTTTTGCTTCCATCGACGGAGTCGACTGGGTCAGGAGTGATCTGGAATAGGCTCCGAATCGGAATCCCAGGGTCAAAGTGGATGATCGAGAAGTCCACAACCAGCTTATTTTCGACCAGAATCCTTCTCTTGTGGTTCTGCTATTAGAGCAGAACCTATTTGAATCTGGAGTCAGCCTAATCCGGGAGTTGGGTGAGTTCGGTATAATCTTTCTTTTTCCTTGTCTATCCTTTCGGATTTGAGGTTGACCTCGGCTCTCTTCTTTTTGCATGCATGAAGTTCTCCATGGAGCAGCTCCTCGAGTCCTCTCAAAAGAGGGGTGCACCTACGGGCCCAGAGAGACCCCATCGAAGAGGGCCCAGAATGAACCCAATCAGATGCTCGGGCTCATTGCAGCCTCCGACCCAGGTGGAAGGGTGGCCGAACCTGCCCTGGATCCACCATGGCAATAGATTTTTCCCCTGGCCTGGGAGTTGATGCGGGCGCACGGGCTCGGCCTGCTATAGTCACTATGGCCCTGCCTCCAAAAGTCATCGAGGTGGAGATGGGAGAGAAGAGAGGGTGGAGCGAGCATCGGTGGCGTCATTGGGCATGACAGCAAGCTCCAACAGGGGCTCGAAGACCTCTTTGGCTACTCCCGAGGGCATGGAGGCGATCCCGGTGAAGTCGAGGACCAGCGCCCAAAAGGCATCGCTCAAGATGGTGCCAAACTCCTCAGTCATCCAGGACCTCTCCCTGGCCACGCTCATGATGGACTTCGCCGTCCAGTCGCGCGACCATCATGAAAGGGGAAGGAGATCATTGCCGGATGCCATCCTCGACACCTTTTCTCACCTCTTCATGGTAGGATCCTTTCCTTTCTTCTTCTTTTTTCCTTTTTGCATGGCTGACATCTTCGTCGGTGCAGCTTGGGATGGACCTTCTGCTCATCCGTGACTATTGCTCATAGTGGGCTAGAAGGGAGAACTTGAAGGAGCAGGAAATTGCGGTGCCAGCGGCTGAGGCTAGGGATAAGACTGACAGGGCCCAAGCATGGAGGAAAAGAACAGGGAGCTTAAGGTCAAGGTGGCGAATGCCGAGAGGCACATCAAGGACCTCGAAGTGTCTCTAGCCTGAGAGAAAGACCGCATCAAGTGCTAGGCTGAGGAGCTCAAGGCCGAGGTGGCTCGGGTGGAAGGGCTCAAGACTGAGGCGGCTCAAGTGGGGGAACAGTCTCAGGCCCTCCGAGCTCAGCTGGAGGCCACATAGGTGCGGGCTTCAGCGACTGAAGCGAGGGCCACCAGGGCGGTGGCCTTGATGGAGGCCACCAAAAAGGAAACCATCGAGGCAGTGCCTAATTTTAAGGCCTCGGAGGAATATGCTGATGAAGTCCAGGAGGTGGCCACGGACTCATTCCTCAAGGGCTACGGGTTTTGCCGATCTTGGGCGGCTTAACTTTTTTCGGAGCTGAACCTGGATGCGCTCGTCTTTCCAGCAGCTCCGAGAGAGGACCCAGGGGAGGCTGCAGTCGAGGCGGAGGAGGCATAGCCTGCGGTCGCCATCGAAGTAACCCCTCCGACGAAAGTCCAAGAGGATGCCGGTGGCTCCCAATGTCGTCTCAGGAAGGAGCTGGTGGATTAGTAGGATAGGGACCTTCCTTTCATTTTCTCTTTGCATTTTGTATTTTCCTTTTGTTTCTGGACTGCCCGGCCTGTCGAGGGTCTTTGGATAGTGTAATTTCCTGCCTTTAATCTTTAATGAAGTCTTTTTCTGTTCACCGAGTTCTTTCGTTATGGTGTTCTTGACTGCCTTAATAACCCCTCTTCTCTCTTCTCTTTTTTTTTTTGCAACTACCCATCTACATACTTCTGTTATGATGTCCGTCATGGGGTATCAAGCTTTTAGCCCTCCCTGGCAGAGCTCTGGGTACAACGGGCAGTCAGGAAGAGAAGTCATGAGTTTTTTGGATTATTTCTACCATATCGGGAGCATGGTAGTGGGTCTTCATGCATCTCCTCAAAGTTAGTTGTGTTCTGAGTTCATCTTGGCTGAGCCAGGAGTCGACGAACACCTCGAGGAGGCATGAGTGACCCCAAGTGCGACCGTCTCCGAGTACTTGGAATGCTACCGAGCTATGGAGCTGAACTCGAAGAGTCCGAAAGATGCCCCCACCAGGTTGGGACTTGGAAAGATAGAGTGCGAGGCTTCTGGAGTTTCTCGGCTTTGAGATGTGGGGCTTCTAGAGTTTCCTGGCTTTGAGGTGCGGGGCTTCTGGAGTTTCCCGTCTTCGAGGTGTGGGGCTTCTGGAGTCTCCCAACTTTGAGGTGCGGGGCTTCTGGATTTTTTCGGCTTCGAGGTGCGGGGCTTCTGGAGTTTCCCGGCTTCGAGATGCGGGCTTCTGGAGTTTCCCGGCTTCGAGATGCGGGGCTTCTGGAGTTTCCCGGCTTCGTCTGCCAGACCTGCGGTCGGGCAACAGTATTCCTGCAAGGCAAAGATAGTTTTGCACCAAAAAGAATTCTTTTATTAATGAGAGGAAGCCTTACATCATTGGTAGTACATCCTCAAATTGTTGGCGTTCCAAGTTCGTGGGAACTGGGTGCCCTCGAGTTCGGCAAGGTAGTAGGCTCCATATAGGAGGGCTTCGACCACCTTGTAAGGGCCTTTCTAGTTCAAGGAGAGCTTACCACATTCCCGAGGTTGAGAGGCTTCAGCTCATCGTAATACTAGGTTGCCTGGGTGAAAGGTCTTTGCCCTTACTCATGTGTTGTAGTACCGGGCCACTCGCTGTCGATAGGTCACCATCCGGAGTCGAGCCTTGTCCCTCCTTTCCTTGAGGAGGTCCAAGTAGAGTAGAAGGCGAGCTGGGTTTTCAACTTTATCATATTGCTCTACCCACAGCATGGGCACACCAAGTTCCACCGGGACTACGGCTTCGATGCCGAAGACAAGCTTGAAAGGCATCTCATCCATGGCCATTCAAGGCATTGTATGGTAAGCCCAAAGTACACTGGGAAGTTCTTCAGCCCACCTGCCCTTGGCCTGATCTAGCCTGGTTCAGAGTCCCTGGAGGATGGTTCGGTTGGTCACCTCGACTTCCCCGTTGGTTTGAGGGTGTGCCATCGAGGTGAAGTGCTGATGGATATTGAGGCCGGCGCAGAACTCCTCGAACTCCTGATTGTCGAACTGCTATCCGTTGTTAGTGATGATGGTGTGGGGAGCCCGAAGCGGTAGATAATTGACTTCCAGAAGAATTGGTTGACTTTGGCTTCGATAATCCATGCTAGCGGCTCTGCCTCTCCCATTTGGTGAAATAGTCAGTGGCCACTATCAGGAACCTACGTTGCCCGAACGTGGGAGAAAAAGGACCAAGGATATCCATCCCCCACTAGGCAAACGGCCAAGGGACGGAGAGCTGGGAGAGTGGCACTGCCGGTTGATGCTATATGCAGCCATGGTGTTGGCAACGGTCACACTTCTTCACAAAGTTGGTAGCATCCTCTCTTATAGTCTCCTAGTAATACCCTTGATGGAGGGCTTTGTATGCTAACATCCTGCCCCCACGTGATTCCCGCAAAGGTCCTTGTGTATCTCTTGGAGCATGAAGGCCCCCTCCGTGGGTCTCAGGCACTTCAGAAGTAGATACGAGTAGGACCTGCGATAGAGTTGCCCGTCCATCAATATGAAGCGCGCGGCCTTCTTCTTGATAAGGCCAGCCTCTGTGCAATCCTCTGGCAAGATGCCGTTGGTGATGTACTTAATGTATCGATTCATCCAACTGGATTTCAAGGTGACCTGCTGGACCTTCCCGGAGGCCTCATAACTTGGGGTTTCAAGGTACTCGATGTAGGGATGCCCCGGTGATGAGTCCGACAAGGTCACAAGCCTTGAGATGGCATCAGTGCGAGCATTCTCTCCATGAGAAATGTGAGAGATGCTGAAGTGCCGAAAGCTTGCTGTGTTTGAGCGTACCTTGGTGTGAGCACCAGGATCCGACAGAGGCTCCTCAACCCTCTATGGATCTCAGATTAGGGTTCCCCCTTCTATGAGTCCTGTAATAAGGCCTTGAGCCCAAAGCATTGTCATAATTTCTTGTCAAAGTTTGTTTAGTCCTGTACCTTGACAAATTTGGGTCAAGTTAGGTTATGAGTCCTGTATTTGTTCGAGTCTGGGTTTGGACTGGGCCCAAGCCCAATTGAAGTCACCCCGGTTTTCTTCACCAAATCAAGTTCTTGTGGGCCAACCCACCCCTTCCACTTGGGATAATGCCAACTCAGGTACCACCTCAGCTACCTACGTGGCGCCACATCAGCTGCCACTTGGGCATCCAAGAAGGGAAACAAAGTGGCACCCCCATGCTTTCCACATGCCTTGGGCAACATTGGAAGGAAGAAACACCATCCCCCTCTTCCCTCCCCCACATCACGCCTTGTTCCATCAAAAGAGGGGCGTTGAAGATCCTTGAAGAAACCAAGCCTCAAAGCAAGCCCCCTTCCAAGCTTTCTTCCCAAAGTGTTCATGCAAGGAAGGAAGGTCAAAGGACACACTCCCCTCTTCAAGCCCTCAACCATGCAATGCCCATGGAGCTCTCCCTTGGTCGGCCTTGAATCAATCCAAGAGATGGCGTTGAAGAGTCCAAGAACACAAGGGAACACATCCCTCCAAGCAAGCCATGCCCCACTCCTTCCCAAAATAAGCATGCTAAGGAAGGAAGTCAAGGGACCAATCCCCCTCTCCAAGCCTTCCCTCATGCCACGCCCAACCCCAAGTTATTTGGTCGGCCAAAGAGAGGGGATGATGGAAAATTTTGGGTGCCACCATGAATGTTGTAATTTGAATTTCAAATGGGCCTTGGGTGCCTATTTAAAGGACCCAATCCCTCCCTTGTAGAACTAATGAATGATTGAGTGATTAATGAAAAGTTTGAGTTTCTTCCACCCTCCAACTATTGTCTCTTAGGCTAGGTTTGAGTGGAATTGCCTTCATCCCCAGGGACGTCGAGTGGTGTGAGGCCACCTGTCTGTCACCCCAGGGCGTCGCGAATCCTTCGTCCTCCAGGACGTCGCATGGTGTGAGGCCACATTCCTTCGTCCTCCGAGACGTCGTGGGGTGCGAGGCCCCAAGTTATCTCCAACTTCGACTTCGGAAACCAGCCGGACACCGGGCTCGAAGCCCCTTCCCAACTCCATCTCAATTCCTTTCCGTGCATCTCCATATTTCGCTGACCTTTCTTTTGTTTGCCTACAGGTCCTCCCTAGCATATCGGTTATTGGAGACAGTCAACTTTGCCATCGTGACCTCCTGACCCAAAGCCAGTGCTCCCACAGGTTCGACTGCTCGGGCATCCAGGCCGCATCCGTCGAGTTGAGCGATCTCTGCACCGGGCACTTCAGAAGTTTGAGGTTTGCTTTCTCTTTATCTCCTAAGTAGATATTGTAGGTCGAGCTAGTCCTACCGGGGTTTCTTAATCCCGGGGTCCTGTTCTCGTTTTCACTTTTAGGGCTTTGAACTGCTAGCGTAAGCTTTCATTACTGTTCTTCGTATTTCTTACCTTTGCTTGTGATCGGGAATTGAAACCCTAAAAAAAAATATCTAAAACTCATCAAACAAAAAAAAAAAAAATTCCTTGCATCATAAGCATCCATCCCAGCATCCCTAGCCCTAACCCCCTTGCCTCCGCACCATACCTGCTTCAAGTATTTCATCATTTGGGGATCTCGGGCTTCGAATTCTCCTGTGACTTGTCCGGTCACTAGTTGGGAGTCGGTGAAGACTTTCAAATTGGGCACACCTAGTTCACGGGAGACTCTCAGTCCTGTGAGGAGTGCCTCGTACTCCGCTTGGTTGTTGGTTGCCATGAATCGGAAATGGAGCGCACACTCAGCTACAACCCCATTGCCATTGGCCGAGGATGAGGCCTGCTCCACTCCCTTTAGAGTTGGATGCGCCATCCACGTGGAGGACCTAGGTCTCCTCCTCAATCCCGGGCTCCGTTCGGTGCTCCAAGAGGGTCTCCTTCGGCTCCTCACTCATGCCTGTGCACTCGACCAGGAAATTGGCTAGCACCTGGGCCTTCTGAGATTGTCTCAGTCGGTATGCAATATCGAACTCGCTGAGTTTCAGAGCCCACTTGGCTAAATGCTTGGAAGTATCAGGGCAGTTGAGTATGGCCCTCAATAGTTGGTCCGTTAGGACCATGATCGAGTGTGCTTGGAAATATGGCCTAAGGCACCGAGCAGACATTATAAGGGCAAAAATTAGTTTCTCAGAGTGGGTGTACCTGATCTCCACATCTCGAAGGAGTTTACTGGCATAATACACTGGTCTTTGAGCTCCGTCTTTGTCTATGTGAACAAGGACTGAACTGACAGCCCTCGGGATAACCATCAGGTACAACAAGAGTTCCTCTCCATCCTCCGACCTAGAGAGCAGTGGTGGCAATGCTAAGAACTTCTTCAGCTTGAAGGCTTCCCTGCACTCCTCAAATTTGAAGAAGCTCAATTGTTTTGAAAAAGCCAAGTTTGAATGAAAAGATTGCTCAAAGAAGACTTGGACACTCAAGAGATGGTTGATTGGATGGCTAAGTTAAATGAAAATATGTTTCAGCTAAAGTTCAGGCCTTTCTGTAAAGTTTTCAAAGAAGTGTCGACTTAAAGTGTCGACACATGACATGAAGTGTTGACTGTTGGGAATTATGTCCCAAAGCCAATCGCCTAGGCTATAGACGGTTGAACTGAGTATTGTACTCTTTGTATGAATTAATAAATATTATTTTGGCAGCTCATCACATTCTGACTTTTTCCTGTAATGAACTCTTTTTCATGTGATGAAGTCCTTAGGACTACATTGACTTCGATATAAAGAGGATATATCAAGTGGTCCTTAAACTAGGTTCACGACCAAAGAATAAACTCTACTGGATGGCAATGTATCAAGTATAGGTTATTGTGGTTCACATCGTTTGGTTGTCCTCTTGACCAAAGGAGTGTGGTGACACTGATATGATCTGCAAGTGGAATATATGATATCTCATTGAACGTGACTCCGTTTAGCCCCTTACCTACCAAAGGGATACTCATGATTGGATATGGGTATATCTGTCCCTTCAACCTGAGGTCATCATGGTAGCTTGCAAGCAACTCCCTGTGCTTTGGTGCCGGATTACCCGGATTTCTAATCTGGTGACGGAAGGTTTCTGGGTACAGGCAAGTACTTGTGGAGCAGTGGTGGACCAAGATGGAATTGACCTGTCCAAGTAGTTTAGATTGAATATCTCACAGTGTCTCAATTTAGCAAATCCTCGACCGGGATAGTCCTAGTGAGGAGTCACTGGACTTGCGAGGTTGAGACATATTATGGATTGACTCAGCTAGGGTTGGCAGTCTAACCCTAGGTCATCCTTAAGCATTAGAGGTCAAAGGGATGAATTATATGGTAACCGTATGCTAGAGGTTCGATTGATTAGTCTTGTATCTTCGACCTATCCGAACATCGGGACCCATTGCTAGATGGTATCTTGTGCTGGTACTGGAATTGTTCCAGTGCTACCGCCTAGGTTCGAACCTATGAGGTCACATTCCATAGAGAAACTCTTCTTGATCCAGGTACCGATTTATGATTAGGAATCATTTTGGTAATGGTTTGATTGAGCACTCTTTGGGTTGACTCGGTTTTGGGTCGATCAGAATTGTTCGGGTCCACCGGGAATTGTTTTTGGGTGACCGGGACTTGACCAAGCCATTTACTAATTGGATTTTGATCTAATTAATTGTGAACCAGTTTAGAACTGGTTTGGGATTTATTAAACCAGTTATGAACTAGTTTGAACCATCCACATGGTGCATATTGGCTTGGGTGAACAGGAAAATAAGCATCTCTTCCTCTCCCATTTCTCTCGGTTTTTGGCTGGAATTAATCACTGTTTAATTGCCTCTTCATTACTTCTTTGATGACAAATTTGATTCGTCCAAAACCAGTTACCCTCTGGTAATCCCATCTAGTCTCCTCGACTCCCTAATCACCGGTTCTTTTCGTTCACGCTGAGATAAAATTTCTGGGCGGTGTTATAGCTTGAGGCTGAAAAAAAAAGAAAAAAATGTTGATTGTCTTCTCCCTTGGAAAGCTTCATTCAGCTTTCGACCGGTGATTTAGAGCCTGAGTTCTTGTGAGAAATTAGGAGATAAAACGTGTTCCTTAATCCCTATTTTTCTTGGTGCTCAATCAGTGGAAGAACCATTGTTTTGGAGAAAACAATTTCAGAACAAGGTGTTCTGTTTTTCCCTTCCTCCCATCACCATTTTATGGTCTTCCGGCGACTAGCATCGTGCGAGAAGCCAGATCAGAGGAGCCCCAGGTGTATCCCTCCTCTAGAGGGTGTTCACTTGAGCACCTGAGAGCTGTTGCAACCTCACTTGCTACTGGTTTTGGTTTCCATTATTTTCGGTTGCAGGACTTGTTGTTCTGAAATTTCTGGATCAAAGGACTTCAACCTCGTTGGAAGTTTGATCCAATTGCTCTCCATAGAAGCCAATTCCATCAAGAAACCACCTTGCCATTGTTGCAGGAGGAGAGACCAAGAGATTGTCATCTTTGGTTTGGGTTTTGCTGCTGTTGGAGAGAAGAGGAAAAACAACGTTCCAAAAGCTTGCTAGAAGAAGAAGACAGGAATAAAGTTATTCATGATATTCTAGCATTATCCCTACTTTATTCCAAGCAGGAATAAGGTAAAATTCTTGATTTTAATTTTCATGCATGCCTAGATCTAGGTTTATATAATTGTTTAAAAATATTACATACCCACTTCATGCCTTGTTTTTCCTGTACATGTATCTTGAATATGTTAGATCTTGTACGGAGTAGGTGGTTCTGCTATTATTTTAAAAAATATTTTAAAATACATATTTGCTCCCTTTACTGTTGCATGCTTAGTGTTGGTACCTGCAACCCCAATTTAACTTTCTATGATATCAGAGCAAGATTCAGGTGTAACATTTCTTGAATGCATGTATAGTAGATTAAATTGTTTAATCATTTGAGATGTATCTGTATCTTAATCATAGGGTATGATTAGAGAGTACTTTTAGGAACCTAGTTGAGACCTTCACCATGGCCGTGTGTCTTTGGCATGATGCGGTTCGTCTGTATTGGCCTCTTCAGAAGGATCCTTTAAGAAAATCAGCGGAATTAAAATTGTTTTAATTCAGATACATTTTTGGCATGACTTATAAATTTGTTATTTGGGTAATGTAATATTTATAAAGAATAAATTAGATATGATGCATGAAAGTGATATGTAAAAGGAGTTTTACATGTTTTAATTAAAATTATTTTAATTAAAATATTAGCTTATATTCAAACTATTTTGAATTGTATGGTTAAATTAAATGACAAGTTAACTTAGGGTTTATGAAACCCAATGTCATTTAAATAAGCCTATTGGGTTAATTGGGTTAGATGTCTAATTGGGTTCATAATTTAGGTTAGACCTATGTTTAGTTGAACTGGATAATAAGAAGACTAATCAAAAGTTGATTAAGGTCCTTCTTTTAGAACTATCTAATAGTTAGATAAGTTAGTCCATTCATCTAAAATGGATCTAATTAGTGGCTTCGTGGAAGTCCGAGTCTTTAGGCTAGTTTGATCGAGTCTGGTAAACCGGTTGGTGTCAAGGTAGGTTTGGCATTGTGATCGTGGTTGCATGAGGCTACCGCTTTCCTGGCAAACTTGGTTGGTGTCTAGGAAAGATGGTTAATGGTGGATACTCATCCATGATCTCACCTACCTGGCTAGTCGAGTCGACCAGAACTAATTAGAAAAGCTTATTGACTCGAGTTAACCCATGTCACCTAGGTTGATCAGTCTGACGATCGGTAGGTGCCCATGGATCATTTGTTGAATTGGTTCAACCCTCCTGAAAACTGATTCGTTCAGTGGGAGGATGATCCATGTTCTTGTCCCATTCTCTTGTCACAACCTAAAATCCTCTAAAATTATTAGGTCCCGAAAAAGACTAAGTCAAAGAGTTGATGGTGTCTTAGCCTCCCATTAAGTGGGTTAGTAATGTGTCCTTTAACTTGGTGTTCATCGGCAGTTCCATAGAACGGGTGTGCATCCGGTTACTGAAATTACTCTCTTATAGATGATGGTTCAGTGCAACCTTCTTAATGGTGATCAGGTGAGCCGGCCATAGTCGGGCTTGGTCATTCGTTGGCTAGAAGTATTGGATTTATCATGTTAATAGTTGGACCTAACCGGAGACCCGCAATAGGAGGCCCCTATGATGCAAGACTAATATGCATGCAATTCTTTTTGTATGTTTTATATGTGGGGTTAGGTGATTAATTCCCAAATTTCAGATCAAAATTAGTTGTAGAAAATTTTGTATGAATTTTTGAAGCCAAGCATGCAGATTAGAACCTAGAAAAGTACTAAAGAAGGATCGCCGGGGCTGAGAAGCCTCGGTTAGGGCAAGTTCTCCTACAATATAATTACTGGAGGTAAAGGGGGTGTACCTGACAACATTTGAAGCACCCGGTGAAGATCACAGTGAAGGGATCTCTCATTCCTCAATGGATGCGGCCTGGAAAATCAAGCTAAAAGATCCGCGGATACCTGGCTTTCTGCTCGGTGGTCCGATTGAGGGTTGGCTGGAGTCGTTGGATTCGTAGAAACTCGGGGACCTGCAAACGACCTGTCAGGGGTTAGAAAACTCAGAGAAAATCAAGAAAACAAACAAAAATAGCAAAGGGAAGAAAGTTTTGGAGGGGGCTGGAAGGATGGTTGGCGGTAAGAAGATGGTAGCAAATACCGGGAAGAAGAACTCTCAAACCCCTTTATGCACACAGCAGGGTAATCACACAAAGCAATATAAGAACTCAAGGTTTATTTCATATCAAAAATCAAGCTTCATACAAGAGGCTAGGGTCCTTTAAATAGACCCTTAACCTTGGGCTCAAAGTAAGGGCACATTAGTCTTTACATAAGAATCCTTTTCCCCCTCAAACCATAGCTAGAAAATAAAAAAACATTAGGTAGAAAAATTCCTAAAAATTCTCTTGACTTGGCCAACACTCTAAGGATGCCTAGGGGGGCGTGTTGGGCTTCTAAGAGCAGCAAGGGGCTGGCCCAAAGGGGCTTGGGCGCATGGGCTTGGACCTTTGGAAGCTGGGGTGGCCTGGTAGCCAAGTAGTAGGAATATTCCCTCGTATCTTGCTTCTTAGGGGCTCGGGCTTGGTGCCTGGGCTTGATTCCTTTGGGATAGGATGTAGATGGACCTCTGGAATCATGGATAACCTGGTCTATGAATATACTTTGGCATATGGAAGGAAATTTGGGCATCTGGAGGGCATCTGCAAGGAATCAGGGTTTTCTGAATTTTCCTCCTGGGATCTTCAAATCTTCAAGCTGGGTTGGACTTGGGCTATACTTCCATGTCTTCATTCTAGTTGGACATGGCCTTCACTTGTATGATGTGGTCTTGAGTCTTCGATATGCTTGGACAGGACTCAAAAAAATAAAATTAGCTCAACATGGCTGACTAATACTGAACTGAACTAGCTCAACATGAGCTGACTAATTACAAGACTCAATTAAAAACAACTCAGCTAGACTAAGCTTTATTATAGTGGACTCAAATGTCAATTAAGTGATCTACAGAGGGTTGAGAAGCCTCTACCTTATTCTGGTACCTTTGGTGTCCGCACCAATTCTCCGGGGTGGGAGGAACTCGACCCTGTCGAGTGAAGATCAGACTGACTCACATATCTCTCGAGAAGGTCTGGGTTGAGGCATTGCAAGTCCTCTCGAGAAATTCATGAATCATCCGACTCTGGCCGGCCTTGCCATCGGACCAGGAAGCGTTGATAACTGCGGCCCCGGGTCGTAATGGCTTGATCATCCAGGATTTGCTCGATCCATTCTCCTCTCTCAGGCCAATTAATTGGTGGACACTCTAGGTAAGGATCACTCTCAACAGAAGGGATAGGTCCAAAAGCCTCACTGGGTATCATTGCCGGTTCCCTGTACTCAACCAGGTCTGTAATATTGAAGGTAGAACTAATGCCCATATCCGAAGGCTAGTTTAACACATAGGCATTTGATACAATCCTTCTCTATCACTTTAAAAGGTCCAGCTCTGCGAGCATGAAGCTTCTTTTAAGCCTAAACCTAACCAAGATAGAATCCACTATATCAAATTCTTTGACTCTTCTTCGGGAATTAGCCAGTTGTTTTAAGATTAGTGCGGGTGGTGAACATGCTAGGCACATGCAGTCTCCTAACAAGATGATGCAAAGGACTCAAACCTATACCTAACAGACTCGACTAAAGAGGTTTATTAGGTCTTAACTACCACTTGGGCATGGGGGCATGAGTCGTGGTTGAGGGATGACATGCAGAAGAAAATTTGCTAGTAACTTCTAATAGGTGCCAGAGGGTCTGCCAAAAGTAGGTAGCAAATGGGATGGGCTCTATGGATCCTTGCAACCTAGTAACCTCAACAAAATGTAACCTAATAGTTCTAGACACATGAGAAAACTCAGGAAAGGGTAGGAAATAGGATGTGGATTCAGAATTAGTCTGGTAGGGTGGAGAAAAAGGTTCCGGGTTAGTTGGATAAAGTAGAATAAAAGAAGGCATGTTAGGGACTAATCCTAGACAATAAGGCTAACCTTACGGGGTTGCAGTATATCTATGGGCAAGAAAAGGTCCATGCTATGGAAGGATGGGTCAACAATTTTTGGGAAGAGATCTTCAATAGGAATGGCAGGAAGGGATTCATCCTGAGGGCAATGGGTTAAGTAAGCCAAATCCTGAATAAAGTCTTATTTTTCATGGAATTTAGGAATAGGCTCTACAATTAGATCCTTTTCTAGTGTTTCCTCTCGTAAAATCCTAGTATCAGAGTTCTCTTCCTCTAATTATTCTTCCACTATAGCTTTAGGTTGGATGTGGTCAAGGTCAACTAGCTCTGGGTTGGTTTCTACCTGGGTATCTACTGGGTCAGCTAATTCTAGGTCTACTAAAGGTGTCTCCTCTTCTCCTTCATACTCATCCACTAGGCTCGCATCAGCTTCATACACTTTCATGTTAATGTAAGCCTTATCAATCTCAGGAATGGTTGGAGAAGGTCGGCTAGGAAAAAATTGGCTAGGTCCTGGTTTCTGATTATGGACACTAATCCTAGTAGGTTCAGGTTGCCTAAGGGGTAGTGGCTCACTACTAGGCTCATATTTAGGGATACTAATTCTATGGGATTCAAGTTGACTAAGGAAAACCTGACTAGTACTAGATTGATACCTAGGGGTTATGGGCTCCCTGGGCTCATAGGACAAGGGTGCAGATCTATGGGTCACGAGATTATAAGATCTGGGATCATAGGATTTGGGTTCAGCTCTATGGGTCTTGGGTCTACTGGACTCATGGGATATGGGTTCGTAGATTCTAGAGTTAGAGGATTTGGAGTCATAAGATCTATAGGTTGTGGGTATACTAGGCTTATAGGGAGAGAGTAAATAAGATCTATCTTCCTGGTCTACAAAATCCTAATTGGGTCTTCTAGGACTAACCTTAGGGATTGGGTCATGATGATGGGCTCTCCTAGGTTCAGCCTCAAGGTATGGATCAGGGTTTGGGGTCCTCCTAGGTTCAGTATCATAGTATGGGTCATGATGATGGGCTCTCCTAGGTTCAACCTCTCGGTAGGGATCAGGATTTGGGATCCTCCTAGGTTCAGTATCATAGTATGGGTCATGACGATGGACTCTCCTAGGTTCAACCTCAAGGTAGGGATCAGGGTTTAGGGTCCTCCTAGGTTCAGTATCATAATAAGGGTCATGACGATGGGCTCTCCTAGGTTCAACCTCACGGTGGGGATCAGGGTTTGGGGTCCTCCTAGGTTCAGTATAATAATAAGGGTCATGGCGATGGTCTCTCCTAGGTTCAACCTCACGGTAGGGATCATGGTAAGGGGGTTGGACTCTATGGTTTCACTAGGTTGAGTTGGGTTGAGGCTATTGGTCTGGGTCAACTGAGTCATTTGGGTAATTAACTGGGTAGTTATTTGTGTAGCCATCTGGGCCATGGATTGGGTTAGTTGCTCAGTGAGTGCATTAATCTGGGCTTCAAGGTTATCCATGGGTTCAGCCAAAAGTGAAGATGGTGGGTGATATGAAACCCCTGATCTAGTGCTCATGCAATACTCGATCAGACTGACTATAGCTGACTAGACCTAGAGTCCAAACTAGATGCTCAATCAGGGTGGCAAACTAGTCTATAGTAACCCTGTACTCAGCCAGGCAGGTGTAAGGGGAGTGTTAGGTCCCTGATTGCCAATCCTAAACACCAATCTGAGATCGACCAGGTAGGCGGACCAGCACACAAGCCCTTCGGGATTGAATCCCTGAACCACCGTTCTAGACACTGAGCACAAGGCACACACAGGTTAACTTGACATAGTGATCTAACACTAGCCCGGACCCGACCAGTTGGTGTCCCTAGCCCACTAGGGCAAATTAAGTCTAATCAATTTTAAGTTAGGCTTAGGACCGAATGCAGGGGATGTGGTTTTGGGCTAAGGAGAGGTGATCAAATCCTTCCCCCATCTGACATAACAAGAGTGCCTTTAAAGGTAGATTATACAATGATAGCAGGCAGATGATGCAAATTAGGGCTAGATGTTTTAGTAGCTTTTATATATGTAATTTTTTTTTTGGTATTTTCATAAATAGAAGAAAACTTGCAAATTATGGCATAATATGTAGAAAATATACTAAAATTAAAAGATATGCAAAAAGATGCTAAGCAAAACCCTAAAACTTCCAAACTTGCCTTGCTGAAAAAAAATAGAGCCAAAAATTTGCAGGCTATATTTTGGCTTGAATAAAATTCACAGATCGAAATAAAATCTGAAAAAATTCTAAGAAATACTATGAATTATAATGAATTCAGAAAAATAGATTTTAGAATTTTTAGAGTTTAGGACAGGGAGAAACAACTAAATTAACAGAGTATATATGGACTAAAAAAATTTCAGAAAACAAGCCCTAATCTAAGCTCTGATACCAGATGATGCGGGACTAATATGTATGCAATTCTTTTTGTATGTTTTATATATGGGGTTAGGTGATTAATTCCTGAATTTCAGATCAAAATTAATTGTAGGAAATTTTGTATGAATTTTTGAAGCCAAGCATGCAGATTAGAACCTAGAAAAGTACTAAAGAAGGATCGCCGGGGCTGAGAAGCCTCGGTTAGGACAAGTTCTCCTACAATATAATTACTGGAGGTAAAAGGGGTATACCTGACAACATCTGAAGTGCCCGGTGAAGATTGTAGCGAAGGGATCTCTTGTTTCTCGATGGATGCGGCCTGGAAAACCGAGCCAAAAGACCCGCGGATACCTGGCTTTCTGCTCGGTGGTTCGATTGAGGGTTGGCTGGAGTCGTTTGATTCATAAGAACTCGGGGACCTACAAACGACCTGTCAGGGATTAGAAAACTTAGAGAAAATCAAGAAAACAAAGAAAAATAGCAAAGGAAAGAAAGTTTTGGAGGGGGCTGGAAGGATAGTTGGCGGTAAGAAGATGGTAGCAAATACTAGGAAGAAGAACTCTCAAACCCCTTTATGTGTCACACAGTGGCATAATCACACAAAACAATATAAGAACTCAAGGTTTATTTCTTATCAAAAATCAAGCTTCATACAAGAGGCTAGGGTGCTTTAAATAGACCCTTAACCTTGGGCTCCAAGTAAGGGCACATTAGTCTTTACATAAGAATCATTTTCCCTCTCAAACCCTAGCTAGAAAATAAGGAAACATTAGGTAGAAAAATTCCTAAAAATTCTCTTGACTTGGCCAACACTCCAAGGACACCTAGGGGGCATGTTGGGCTTCTAAGAGCAGTAAGGGGCCGGTCCAAAGGGGCTTGGGTGCATGGGCTTGGGCCTCTAGAAGCTGGGGTGGCCTGGTAGCCAGGTAGCAGGAATATTCCCTCGTATCTTACTTCTTAGGGGCTTGGGCTTGGTGCCTGGGCTTGATTCCTTTGGGCTAGGATGTAGATGGGCCTCTGGAATCATGGATGCCCTAGTCTATGAATATACTTTTGCATCTGAAAGGAAATTTGGGTACTTGGAGGGCATCTGCAAGGAATCAGGATTTTCTGAATTTTTCTCCTAGGGTCTTCAAATCTTCAAGCTGGGTTGGACTTGGGCTATACTTCCATGTCTTCATTCTGGTTGGACATGGCCTTCACTTGTATGATGTGGTCTTGAGTCTTCGATATGCTTGGACAGGACTCAAAAATATAAAATTAGCTCGACATGAGCTGACTAATACTGAATTGAACTAGCTCAACATGAGCTGACTAATTACAGGACTCAAATAAAAACAACGTAGCTGGACTAAGCTTTATTACGGTGGACTCAAATAAAAACAACTCAGCTAGACTAAGCTTTATTACGGTGGACTCAAATGTCAATTAAGTGATCCACAGAGGGTTGAGAGGCCTCTACCTTATTCTGGTGCCTTTGGTGTCCACACCACCCTAGGCCGATTGGGGTGCTCTCTGGGACAAGATTAATTACTGAAAGTTGCTTAGGGAAGCAATTGGTTAGTGAACCTACCTTTAGGCGCGTATGGGTGAGCTGGCCATAGTCGGGCTCATACATGGTTTATTGGATTTCAGTACCCACTATGAAATAGTGATTTCACGGATTGGAGTTAGAGGTTCCCAATCTGAAAAATTAGTGGGAGAGACCTTTAAACTAAAGTCCAAGTCTTTTGGTTAATTAAATAATTCATACTCTAATATGGTCTTGTTTTTTTCCTTTCAGATTTTTTCAAATCTTTCGCTCCGGCCACTTCTCGATAATGAGAAGTTGAAAGGACACAACTTCGATAGTTGGTATCGAAAGTTGAGAATTTTCCTGGAGCATGAACGGATCAACGGATCCTTTATGTGATAATGGATCCGGCACCTAAAATCCCTCCTACCAATGCTCAGAGTTCGGTCAGGGACACTTATTAGAAGTGGGTTTCTGATCAAACTACTGTCCGATGCATTATGCTAGCGGCAATGAACAACGAGTTCAATCGCAAGTTCGAGGAGGCCCAACCAGATGAGATCCTTCAAAAGTTGAAGTATTCTTTTGGCACGCCGGATGATGTAGAGCGGTACAAAGTATCTTGTGCCATCTACAATGCCAAGATGCCAAATGGTGGTTCTATCACTGATCATGTATTGTACATGATCAAGCTGATAAAAAAGTTGGGCAAGCTCCGATGTCCCTTGCACGAGCAGCTCGACAAGGATGCGATTTTGAATTCTCTACCCTCCTCCTATCTTGACTTTCTCAACCATTACAGAATGAATAAGCCTGCAGTCAATTACCATGGTTTGATGGGATTACTGCAAACTTACGAGAAAGACCACCAACTGAATAAGGGGGTGGTGAATTTAGTAGGAGGTTCAAGAGGTCGTCGTCCCTTTAAGAAAGGGAAGAATAAAAGGAAGGGAAAGAAGGTGCTGAATGCTCCTGGCCCGAGTCAAACTAGGAAAGTAAAAGCTGACCAATCTACTGCAGAGTGCTTCTACTGCAAGAAGCGGGGACACTGGAAGAGGAACTGTCCTCTTTACCAAGCATCCCTAGATCCGAACAGGCCAAGAAGGGGAAAGCAGCAGAATGCTGGACAAGGTATTTATATGATAAAACATTGTAATTTCTCTATTTGTGATACTGCTAACTGGGTATTGGATACCTGTAGTCCTATTCATGTTTGTAATTTATTACAGGGACTACAGATTAGCAAGAGATTCGAGGATGGGGAATAGTTCTGAGCGTCAGGAATGGAAATCGTGTTCCAGTACTGGCGATCGGAGTTCTGAGTCTTGTCTTTGAGTCCTGTACTGTCGAGTTAGTTGACTATCATTTTTGTCCTAGTTTCATTATGTGCATAATCTCTGTAGGCCTTTTGGCCAATTGTAGTTTTGAACTATCAATAAAAGGAGATATTTGCTAAGTTATTTTGAATAACTCTATGATAATAAAAGCTAAGTTAAATAATGGCATTTTATGTACTCTCACAGCCTGTTAATGTAATAATGTACACATCTAGCAAATGCCCAAGGTTAGAAGATATCAGTGATCTATATCTTTGGCACTGTAGGCTAGGTCATGTTAACTAGAATAGGATAAACAAGATGCGAGGAGAAGGCCTCCCCAATGTCAGTGATTCTGAATCACTGCCTACTTGTGAATTCTGTTTACTAGGTAAAATGACCAAGTCATCTTTTACTGGAAAAGGTGAACGAGTTATAGAACTTTTGAGTCTCATACATACTGATGTATGCAGACCCATGACAGGTAGTGCCAGAGGTGGATACAGATATTTCATTACGTTTACAGACGACCTTTCGAGGTTTGGTTGTCTTTTTGATGAGACATAAATCTGAGTCGTTTGAATTGTTCAAACGATATCGTAATGAAGTAGAGAAACAAACTGGAAAAAGTATTAAAACCCTTCGATCTGATTGAGACGGTGAATACCTATCTGATGAGTTTTTGACAGACCTTAAGGAGAATGGGATTCTCTCTCAGTGGACTCCTCCAGGAACACCATAGTTGAATAGTGTGTCCAAAAGGAAGAATCGAACCTTGTTGGACATGGTTCGATCCATGATGGGCTTTGCAACTCTGTCACTATCCTTTTGGGGATATGCACTTGAGATAGCTTGTCACTTGTTAAATAATGTTCCGAGTAAGTCTGTTGTCTCCACTCCATATGAGATGTGGACTGGACGTAAGCCCTCAATCTCATACCTTCAGGTTTGGGGTTGTCCGGCATATGCAAAGCATTTAGACTCTGATAAACTTGGTCATAGGTCTGATCGGTACTTGTTTATTGGTTAAAATCAAAGGGTATTTCTTCTACTTGGAGGATGAACAGAAAGTGTTCATCACTCTTAGGGCTATCTTTTTGGAAAAGGAGTTCCTTGGAGAAGGAACTGTAGCCTCTAAGATTGAACTTAATGAAGTTCAGCCAGTGGAAGAACTTGCACACTCTAAGGACATCATAGAACCGACTATGATTGGATCACACCCAGAACCCATTATAAGGAGATCTAGTAGAGTATCGTGTTAGCCGGACAGATACTACGGTTTCTTGGTCCGGGACAGCGATCTCATTGAGCTTGATGAGAACAATGAGGATCCGATCACCTATATGGATGCACTTCAGATATCTGACTTTGAGGCATGGCTTGGAGCCATGCAATCTAAAATGGAGTCCATGGAGATCAACAATATATGGACATTGGTTGATCTACTTGAAGGAATAAAATCCATCGGGTGCAAGTGGATGTTCGAAAGGAAAAGGGGCGTAGATGGGAAGGTGGAGACCTATAAAGCCTGTCTGGTTACCAAGGGGTATCGTCAGCGATATGATATCGATTATGATGAGACTTTCTCCCCTGTGGCAATGCTCAAGTCCATTCGGATCATGCTTACTTTAGCATCATATTTTGATTATGAGATCTGGTAGATGGATATCCGAACCGCTTTCCTAAATGAGGAGCTGGATGAGGAGGTGTATATGATACAGCCTTAAGGGTTCACATCCACAGATGAGTCAAAAGTATGCAAGTTGCAGAGTTCCATTTATGGATTCAAGCAAGCATCTCAAAGTTGGAACTTACGGTTTGATAGGTATATCAAATCGTATGACTTCGTTAAGAATGGAGAAGAACCGTGCATCTATAAGTGGGTTAATGGTTCTGTGATTGTATTCCTGGTACTGTATGTTGACGATATTCTCTTAATCGGGAATGACATCGCAGCATTACAAAGAATAAAGGTCTGATTATCATCTCAGTTCTCCATGAAGGACTTGGATAAAGCTTCTTATATACTGGGTATGAAGATCTATAGAGATAGATCTAAGAGGCTTCTGGGATTGTCCCAGTCTATGTACATTGAAACTTGCTGAAATCGTTCAGCATGAAAAATTCCAAGAAAGGCTATCTTTTGATAGGTTCTGGAATTACTCTTTCCAGGAAGGATTGTGCGACAACTCTTGAGGAAAGAGAGTGCATGGATAGAGTACCTTATGCTTCTGCAATAGGCTCTATCATGTATGCTATGACATGTACTAGACTGACATGGCAACTCACTAGGAGTAGTGAGCAAATACCAGTCTGACCCAGGTAAGGCGCATTGGAAGGTGGTTAAGTCCATCTTGAAGTATTTGAGAAATACTAAAGACCAATGGTTGATTTATGGAGAATCTGACTTGAAACTTATGGGATATACTGACTCCAGTTTCCAGTCAGACAGGGATGATAGCAAGAGTGTGTCAGGGTTTGTATTTATCTTGAATGGAGGAGCGATTTGCTGGAAAAGTTCCAAGCAGGCAACAGTTGCAGACTCAGTATGCGAGGCAGAATACCTTGCAGCATCATATATAGCGAAGGAAGCTGTGTGGTTGCGGAAGTTCCTTGGAGAGCTAGGGGTGACATCTTCCCTAGATGGTTCTATTCTAGTGTACTGTAACAGCACTAGAGCCATTTCTCAAGCTAAGGAGCCGAAAGCTATCACTGCACCAAGCATATTCTGCAGTGCTACCACCTCGTACGAGAGATCATAGAATGAGACGACATCAATCTTATGAAGATCGATGGAAAGAAAAACCTGGCCAACAATTTTACTAAAGCCCTCAAAATAAAAGAGTTCGACTTTTGTTAAAGGGAAATAGGTATCATATAATGTTTTGATTAGCTTTAGTACAAGTGGGAGTTATTGGAAATTGTGTTCCAAAGCCAATCGCCTAGGCTATAGACGGTTGAGCTGAGTATTGTACTCTTTGTATGAATTAATAAATATTATTTTGGTAGCTCATCACATTCTGACTTTTCTCTATAATGAACTCTTTTTCATGTGATGAAGTCCTTAGGACTACATTGACTTTGATATAGAAAGGATATATCGAGTGGTCCTTAAACCAGGTTCACGACCAAAGGATACATTGTACTGGATGGCAACATATCAAGTATAGATTGTTGTGGTTCACATCGTTTGGTTGTCCTCTTGACCAAAGGAGTGTGGTGACACTGATGTGATCTGCAAGTGGGATATGTGATATCTCATTGAACATGACTCCGTGTAGCCCCTTATCTGCCAAAGGGATACTCACGATTGGATATGGGTATATCCATCCCTCCGAACTGTGGTCATCATGGTAGCTTGCAAGGAACTCCCTATGCTTTGGTGCCGAACTACCCGGATTTCTAATCCGGTGATGGAAGGTTTCTGGGTACAGGCAAGTACTTGTGGTGTAGTGGTGGACCAAGATGGAATTGACTGTCCAAATAGTTTGGATTGAATGTTGGGAAATGTGTCCCAAAGCCAATTGTCTACTTTAAACAGTTATACATTTGTTGTAATTGTATATAAATTATATTATTGAATAAAATGTTTATTCTAGCAGTTCATCACTATTTCATCTTTCTGTAATGAGTTCTTGAGTGATGAAGTCCTTAGAACTATTTGTATGTGATATAGAGAGGATATATCATATAGTCCTAAAATTGTTAGTGATCAAATGACACACTTATTTCATGATGATAGTATATCAAGTATAGGTTATTGTGTACCATAGTCGTTGGTTGTCCTCTTTACCAAGGAGTGTGGAGATACTAGTATGGCATGCAGATGTTGTGTTTGACATTTCATCGAACGTGACCCGTCTGTACCTTTTCTGCCTAGAGTTTTTGATATGGACGTAGTTATCCCTTAGACATGAGATCATCATGGTAGCTTGTGAGCAACTCACTGTACTTTGGTGCTGGATTATCTGGATTTCTAATCCAGGGATGGAAGGTTTCTGGGTATAGTTAAGTACTCATGTAGCAGTGATCGGATCAAGATGGGATTGACCCCTTCAAAGTGTTTGGAGCAGATATTTTACTGTGTTTCAATTTAGCAAAATCTTGGCCAGGGTAGTCTCTGTAAAGTGTTACAGGACTTGTGAGGCTGAGGCACATTATTCATGGACTTTATGGGTTGGGCAGTTTAACCCTAAGTCTTCCTGAGCATTGAGGTCAAAGGGATTAATTACAGGGTTTCTGTATCTTCTGGTTCTTGATTGTTGCTTTGCAACTTTGACCTATCTGGACATCGGGTGTCATTGCTAGATGGCGACTTTGACTGGTATTGAAAATGTTCCAGTGCTACCGGCTTAGTGTTCGAACCTATGGGGTCACACACCATAGGGGTTTCTACTTGATCTAGTGATCGGAGAACGATTGGAAATAGTTCGTGGACTCACAAAGGAAAAGTATTTTTTCCTTACCCTAGTGTCGACACTTGATATTCTTGAAAGTGTCGACACTTGTGTAGGTGTTGACACTTGTTGATTTCGCAAGTGTAGACACTTGATGTCACAAAAGTTGTGACATAAAATTTTTTTACTAAAAGTTGGTGATGCATGGAGGTGAATTAAGTAATGAGATTACTTGATAGCCCAATTTGATTGAGCTATAAAAATCTGGAACGAATCAAATAGGATTTGGTTCAAAATTGGTTTAGGTCTAATTGGGTTGAACCCAATGTATGCACACTTGACCCAATTGATTTTCAGTTATGAACTGAAATTAATTGAGACATTAATCTGAATTTAAATAGGTTTAAATTCAGTTTTGGGAAGTTATGTAACCTCCCATGACCATAACTTCCCATAACCACCCATAACCCCTCCATAACCACTCATAACTCCCCAATCTCTCTCTCCCTCTCCACCTATATAATGGGCTGAAATGGGAGGATGAAAATAATTGATAATTCAGCAAAGAAATGCTGGAAAAATTAAAAGGGAGGAAAGGGAAGAAACTAAGAAAGGTTCTAGGTTTTGTATGGGTGTGAGGACTTTTGAAAAGAGTGTACATATTTGTACCTAGTGATCTAGGTCTAGGAATTGAGTGTTTGGGAAGGGTTTCAACATCTCATCCTCCACCTCTTGAGTTTCTTCATTCATTTGGAGGGTCCGGCATCGAAAGAAGAAAAGGAGTCCCGATCAAATCGTTCCACAACAAGCTAGCACTTGGAGTGGAAGTGGATCTTAAAAGAGCCCCGGTGTGAACCACCTGTAGAGGCCAGACACGTGTGCGGCTAAGCAGAGTTCTTCTACCTCCTCCTGGATCTTTCGCAGCAGAGAGCATCTCCACTTCATACGAGGTATGGTTTTACATATAGAGATATGTTGCTTTGGAATGTTCATAGCATGAGTTCATGATTTCATAGTTTATATTACTCATTCATGCAAGATCTTGGGCTAAGTAGCATAGAAAAGTTCTAAAAGCATGCTTAGATTAAATGTTAATCTTCTTTATTATGCTTTCGCTGTATATTATTTTGAAAAAGTTTTAAAATAGAAAGCATGCTCGCTACATTTTTCCTTTCAATTGGTATCAGAGCAACAAGGTTACTCTAGCATGAATGTTTAGTATAAACATTATGAAATCAGTTTAATATCTTGCTTGTACTCGGATTGAGTGCCTCACCAGGCTGTCCGGTCATAGGAGAGAAGTAGGGCTACAAGATCCTCACTTCCCATTCAAAGGGATCTCCTATGGTGTGTCGGGGTGCCATTGTGAAGGACTCATCAAGAAGGAAAAGAAAAGAAAAAGTAAAGATTAAAATGTTTTGATCTTTATTATGTTCTAAGTCTGAAGTCATAAAATGTTTTAGAAATATTCTAAAGTTAGTTTATGATTGTTATGTTAAATAGTTTAACATAAAATTCAAGTTTAGAAAAGACAAAGTTGGGTTTTCTTGTAAAAATGTTTTACAGAGTTTATTGAAAATGTTTCAATCTGATATATGATTAACTTAATCTAAGTGACTAAATGATCTAGGGATATGATTCTAAGATCTAAGTCATATTCATAACTTTGGATTAAATGGGTTAGCTTGAATTAGGTCCTAATTGGGTTAGACCTAAGTTTAGATGAATTAGACTTAATAGAGAATTAACTTAATCAAATGTTGAGTTAAGGTTCTTCTCTAGTATCTATCTAATAGTTAGATTGATTGGTCCATACATCTAAATGGACTTAATCTTGGCTTCGTGGTAGGACCCGATTCCTTTGGCTAGCCTAATCGAAATTGGTGAACCAATTGGTGTCTAAGGTAAGTATGGCATTTGATCTATGGTTGTTGGGGCTACCTCTTTCCTGGCCAATGATATTGGTGTCTAAGGAAAGATGGTTAATGGCTTAACCCATAACCTTGATCTCACTTACCTGGCCAATGTGGTCAACAAGATTTGGTTAGTTAGCTCATTGATTCGAGTTAGCCCATGCCAACAAGGTTAATCAGCTTGACTGATTTAGGTGCCCATGGATTTTGTGGTTCATGTAACCCTTTCATTAACATATGAAGTTAGTAGAAGATAATCCATGACTTATCCTTTCTCTTCTATCACAACATGTATAAAACCTCTAAATTATTAGGTCCTTAAAAAGATGAAAATTATATGATATTTTTTTGTCTTAGCCTCCCATTAAGGTGTTTAGTAATGAGTCCAGTAGTGGGGTGATCATCGGTAGATCCACAGATCGGGTGGTCATCATGCTATTGGAATTGCCATTCATTATATGATGGCTTAGTACAACTTTCTTAACAGGTGGTTAGGTTAGCCGGCCAAAGTCGGGCTTGATCATTTGTTAGCTAGAAGCAATAAGATCAGTCATGTTAATGGTTGGACCTAACTGGGACCTTCTTTAACAGGTAGCCCAAAGGCCAATTGAAGTGTTCCTGGGGCAAAATAAATTATTAGGAGTTGTTTGGAGAAACAACTGGTTATGAACCTACCTTTAGATGAGCATGGGTTGGCCGACCAAAGTTGGGCTCATGCATTGTCTATTGGATTCTGGTACCCACTAAGGGATAAGTGTTATTCTTTGGATTGGAGGTAGAGGCTACCAGTCTGAATAAAATAGTGGGAGGAGCTTTTAGACAAAAGTCCATGTCTTTAAGTTTTAAATAATTCATATACTAAATAGTCTTGGTTTTCTCCTTTTCAGATAATGTCTACTAATCTGTCGCTCCGGTCATTATTAGATAATGACAAGCTCATGGGACCCAACTTCGATAGCTGGTATCGAAGACTGAGAATCGTTCTCGAGCATGAGCAGATCCTTTATGTATTAACGGATCTGACACCTGAGGGGCCAGCCCCCACCGCACATACTATAGTCAGGGATGCTTATCAAAAGTGGGTCTCTGACCGTACTACGGTGTGGTGTATTATGTTGGCGACTATGAATGATGAGTTCAGTCACAGATTCGAGGAGGTCCAGCCGGAGGAAATCCTTCAAAAGTTGAAGGAATCTTTTGGTGCCCAGACGACGTTGAAAGGTATAGGGTTTCCTCTGCCATCTTCAATGCTCGAATGACTGAGGGGTCCTTGGTCACTGATCATATATTATACATGATCGAGATGATTGAGCGCCTGGTCAAACTCGGATATCCTTTCCACGAGCACCTTGAGAAGGATGCGATTTTGAGTTCTTTGCCTCCCTCCTACTTACCTTTTCTAGATCACTATAGATTGACAAGGCCTGTAGTCAACTACCATGGGTTAATGGGGTTGATGCAGACTTATGCAAAGGATCACCAGCTCCAAAAGAGCTTGGTTCAATTTAGTGGGAGGCAGTGCGGCAAGGCGTCGTCCCTTTAAGAAAGAGAAGAAGAATAAGAATAAAAGTAAAATGGTGCAAAGTGCTGGGCCCAGTCAGGCTAAGAAGAGGGCTGGCCAGAGTCAGGCATAATGCTTCTACTGCAAGAAGCCGGGTCATTGAAAGAGGAATTGTTCTGCTTACCTAGCTACACTTGACCTGAATAGGCCAAAGAAGAAGAAGCAGCAAAAAGTTGCTGGACAAGGTATTTATATGATAAATCCTTGTTGTTTTTCTATTTGTGATACTACTAACTGGGTATTGGATACTGGTAGTCCTTACCACATTTTCAATACATTGCAGGGACTACAAGTTTGTACAAGATTCGAGAATGGCGAGAGATTTCTGAACGTGGAGAATGGAAGTCAAGCTCCAGTTCTGGTGTTGGAAATTATCAATTGGTTTTTCGAGTCTTGTAAAGTTGTTATTAGTGATTGTCACTATTGTCCATCATTCCTTGTAAATATCATCTCTGTAGGCCAGTTGGCCAGTAATGGTTATGAACTGTTAATCAATAGTGATTTTTGCAAAGTCATTGTGAATGATATTATGGTTATGACTGGACATATTAAAAATGGCATTTACATTTTATCACAGCCTATTGGAGTAATGTACATTTCATGCAAATGCCCTAGATTAGATAATGTCAGTGATGCTTATCTCGGCACTGTAGGCTAGGTCATATAAACAAGAATAGAATCAACAGGTTAGTAGGAGAAGGTCTCCTAAACGTTAGTGATTGTGAATCACTGCCAACCTGTGAATATTGTTTACTTGGTAGAATAACCAAGTCACCTTTTTACTGGAAAAGGTGTACGAGCCGATGACATTTTGTGTCTAGTACATACTGATGTATGTGGACCAATGAATGTCGATGCCAAGGGTGGGTATAAATATTTCATTACGTTTACAGACGATCTCTCAAGGTACGGTTATGTCTTTTTGATGAGACATAAGTCTGAATCGTTTGAAATGTTCAAACGGTATCGTAATGAAGTTGAAAAACAAACCAGGAAGCTTATTAAAACCCTTCGATCAGATCGAGGTGGTGAATATCTTTCTGGGGAGTTTCTGACTTATCTTGAAGAGAATGGGATTCTCTCTCAATGGACACCTCCTGGGATGCCCCAGTTAAATGGTGTGTCTGAAAGGAGGAATCAGACTCTGTTGGACATGGTCCGATCCATGATGGGGTTTGCAACTCTGTCAACTTCCTTTTGGGGGTATGCTTTGGAGTCAGCATGCTATCTTCTAAATAGAGTTCCGAGTAAGTCTGTTAACAAAACTCCATATGAGATATGGAATGGGCGTAAGCCGACTCTTTCACACCTTCCGGTTTGTGGATGTCCGGCTTATGTCAAGCATTTGGAGACAGATAAACTTGGACCTAGGTCTGACAGGTGCCTCTTTGTTGGATATCCTAAAGAGTCTAAGGGTTATTTCTTCTATATGCCTGAGAAACAAAAGTTGTTCATCAGTCTTAGAGCTACCTTTTTGGAAAGGGAGTACCTTATTGAAGGTGCTCAAGCTGCCAAGGTTGAGCTTACTGAAGTTCAACAGATAGAAGAACCAAATCACTCAAGGACTACTACAGAACCCGTTATGATAAGATCAAATCCTGAGCCTATTGACCCAGTCATTAAGGAGATCTGGTAGAGTACCGCGTCAACCGGATAGATACTACGGTTTTCTGGTTTGGGACAGTGATCCTGTTGAGCTCGATGAGAACAACAAGGATCCGTTCACCTATATGGATGCGATGCAGAGGTCTGATTCTGAGTTGTAGCTGGAAACCATGAAATCCAAAATGGAGTCCATGGAAATCAACAAAGTATGGACTTTGGTTGATCCACCTGAAGGGATAAAACCCATTGGGTGCAAATGGGTCTTCAAAAGGAAACGGGGCACAGATGGGCAGGTAGAGACCTATAAAGCCCGTCTAGTTGCTAAGGGATATCGTCAATGTTATGGTATTGACTATGACGAGACGTTTTTTCCTGTGGCAATGCTCAAGTCCATTCGGATTATGCTTGCCTTAGCTGCATATCTGGACTATGAAATCTGGCAAATGGATGTTCGAACAGCTTTCCTAAATGGTGAGCTAGATAAGGAGGTGTATATGATGCAACCTGAAGGGTTCACATCCACAGATGAGTCTAAGGTATGTAAGTTTAGTAGGTCCATCTATGGACTAAAGCAAGCGTCTCGGAGTGGGAACATGCATTTTGATAAGTGTATCAAGACGTATGGTTTTGTTAGGAACAAAGAAGAACCCTGCATATATAAGTGGGCAAATGGTTCTGTAGTTGTATTTCTTGTACTGTATGTGGATGACATTTTCTTAATTGGGAATGACATCCCTGCATTACAGGGAATAAAGGTCTGGTTGTCATCCCAGTTTTCTATGAAAGACTTGGGTGAGGCTTCTATCATACTAGGTATGAAGATCTATAGGGATAGATCAAGGAAGCTTCTGGGTTTGTCCCAGTCTACGTACATTGATACCATGCTGAAAAGGTTCAGCATGGAGAATTCCAAGAAAGGCTATCTTCCGATAGGCCATGAAATTTCTCTTTCCAAGAAGGATTGTCTGACAACTCCTGAGGAAAGAGAGCGTATGAGTAGGATTCCTTATGCTTCGACAGTAGGGTCCATCATGTACGCCAGACATGTACTGGACCAGACGTGGCATACTCATTAGGAGTAGTGAGTCGATACCAGTCTGACCCAGGTGAAGCACACTGGAAGGTTGCAAAGACCATCCTGAAATATTTATGAAATACCAAGAACTAGTGGCTTCTTTTTGGAGGACCTGATTTGAAACTTGTGGGGTACACTGACTCCAATTTCCAGTCAGATAGGGATGATAGCAAGAGTGTGTTTGGCTTTGTTTTTATCCTGAATGGTGGAGCTATCTACTGGAAGAGTTCCATGTAGCACACTGTAGCAGACTCTGTATACAAAGCGGAATATATTACAGCATCTGATGCAGCAAAGGAAGATGTTTGGTTGCAGAAATTTCTTGGCAAGCTAGGAGTGGCACCTTCCTTGGATGGTCCTGTTCCAGTGTACTGTGACAGCACTGGAGCCATTGCTCAAACCAAAGAGCCGAAGTCCCATCAGCGTACCAAGCATATTCTGTGCCAGTTTCACCTTATACGAGAAATCGTGGAGCGAGGTGACGTCGACATTCTGAAGATCGACGGAAAGGAGAACCTGGCTGACCCCTTCATTAAAGCCATTGGAATTCAAGAACTCAATGATTGTAAATGGAAGATGGATATACGATACTGTTCTGATTAGCTTTAGTCCAAGTGGGAGTTGTTGGGAAATGTGTCCCAAAGTCAATTGTCTATTGTAGATAGTTGTACATTTGTTGTAATTGTATATGAATTATATTATTGAATAAAATGTTTATTCTGGCAGTTCATCACTATTTCATCTTTCTATAATGAGTTCTTGAGTGATGAAGTCCTTAGGACTATTTGTATGTGATATAGAAAGGATATATCATATAGTCCTAAAATTGTTTGCGATCAAATGATACACTTATTTCAGGACGATAATATATCAAGTATAGGTTATTGTGTGCCATAGTCATTGGTTGTCCTCTTAACCAAGGAGTGTGGAGAGGAGACACTGGTATGTCATGCAGATGTTATGTTTGACATTTTATCGAACATGACCCGTCTGTACTTTTTCTGCCTAGAGTTTTTGATATGAACGTAGTTATCCCTCAGACATGAGATCGTCATGGTAGCTTCCGAGCAACTCATTGTACTTTAGTGCTGGACTATCTGGATTTCTAATCCAGGGATGGAAGGTTTCTGGGTGCAGTTAAGTACTCGTGTAGCAGTGATCGGATCAAGATGGGATTGACCCCTCCAAAGTGTTTGGAGTAGATATCTTACTGTGTTTCAATTTAGTAAAATCTTGGCCAGGGTAGTCTCTGTAAAGTGTTACAGGACTTGTAAGGTTGAGGCACATTATTCATAGACTTTATGGGTTGGGCAGTTTAACCCTAAGTCAACCTAAGCATTGAGGTCAAAGGGATTAATTACAAGGTTTCAGTATCTCCTGGTTCTTGATTGTTGCTCTGCAACTTCGATCTATCCGGACGTCGGGTGTCATTGCTAGATGGCGACTTTGACTGGTACTGGAAATGTTCCAGTGCTACCGACTTAGTGTTCGAACCTATGGGGTCACACACATAGGGGTTTCTACTTGATCTAGTGATCGGAGAATGATTGGAAATACTTCGTGCACTCACAAAGGAAAAGTATTTTTTCCTTACCCTAGTGTCGACACTTGATATTCTTGAAAGTGTCGACACTTGTGTAGGTGTCGACACTTGTTGATTTCGCAAGTGTAGACACTTGATGTCACAAAAGTTGTGACATAAAATTTTTTCACTAAAAGTTGGTGATGCATGGAGGTGAATTAAGTAATGAGATTACTTGATAGCCCAATTTGATTGAGCTATAAAAATCTGGAACGAATCAAATTGAATTTGGTTCAAAATCAGTTTGGGTCCAATTGGGTTGAACCCAATGTATGCACACTTGATCCAATTGATTTCAGTTATGAACTGAAATTAATTGAGACATTAATCTGAATTTAAATAGGTTTAAATTCAGTTTTGGGGAGTTATGTAAACTTCCATGACCATAACTTCCCATAACCACCCATAACCCCTCCATAACCACCCATAACTCCCCACTCTCCCTCTCCCTCTCCACCTATATAATGGGCTGAAATGGGAGGACAAAAATAACTGATAATTCAGCAAAGAAATACTAGAAAAATCAAAATGGAGGAAAGGGAAGAAACTAAGAAAGGTTCTAGGTTTTGTATGGGTGTGAGGACTTTTGTAAAGAGTGTGCATATTTGTACCTAGTGATCTAGGTATAGGGATTGAGTGTTTGGGAAGAGTTTCAACATCTCATCCTCCACCTCTTGAGTTTCTTCATTCATTCGGAGAGTCCGGCATCGAAAGAAGAAAAGGAATCCCGATCTAATCGTTCTACAACAAGCTAGCACTTGGAGTGGAAGTGGATCTTGAAAGTGCCCTGGTGTGAACCACCTGTAGAGGCCGGACACATGTGCGGCTAAGCAGAGTTCTTCTACCTCCTCCTGGATCTTCCGTGGTGGAGAGCGTCTCCACTTCATACGAGGTATGGTTTTACATATATAGATATGTTGCTTTCAAATGTTCATAGCATGAGTTCATGATTTCATAGTTTATATTACTCATTCATGCAAGATCTTGGGCTAAGTAGCATAGAAAAGTTCTAAAAGCATGCTTAGATTAAATGTTAATATTTTTTATTATGCTTTCGCTGTATATTATTTTGAAAATGTTTTAAAATAGTAAGCATGCTCGCTACATTTTTCCTTTCATTGAATGTTGTTGGGATCCGGTGCAACGCAGCGGAAGGGTAATTTCAAAATATAGAAATTAATATACACCAAAATCCTAAACCAGAAACTCCTTAATAAGACTAAAATGTATGAAGACTAACATTCTTATGCAAATTAGAATTAGAGTACTAACCTGTAACCGCTAATTCCAATTTCATGAAGATTTAATCTTGAAGATGAACAGGCTATTTGAGTTCACCAGGGGTCCAGGTGTCCGCCCCCCGATGGTGATCCATACAAAGCAATGACCAAGATCCTAACTCCTTGTTCCAATGGTTCCTTTAATTGAATTCTTCTTCCAGGAATTCAATACTTGGATTATGGCTGGAAATCTTCCACTCAAAAATGTGTCTTCTTCCTTCTTACCCCTTCTCCACCTTCTACCAAGACTTAGAACCTTTAGGACACCTTTGTCTTGAAAGTAAGACCTTGTCCTAAGAAGATTAATGCTTGTCTTTAATTGGTGAAGAAATTAAGACAAAGATGTCTTAATGTAAGGAAGAAAAGAATTGGATCAGAACTCTTCTTTTCCTTTACCGTCGGAGACTTTCTCTCTTAACCTTGTTTAGTAGCAGAGTTTCGACAGAGTTTTACTCTGTAAAGGAAACAATGCAAAAACAAGAAGGGGAGAAAGAGTCTTCAGGAAAGGAAGAAAGAAAAAAAACACATCACCGAGTTCTGATTCCCACCCCCTTTTTTATAGTTTTCGGAGAGGCGCCCTCACAACTCTCCGTAAACAATTTTCTCACACCCTTTCCTTCTTCTCACGCCCTTTCCTTCTTCTCACGCCCTTTCCTTCTTCTCACGGCCTTCTGGATTAATTCTCTCCATAAACAATTCTAAGAAAGAAGGCCGCCCCATCTTCATTCATCGGAGAATTAAGTGGGCGCGCGCCAAGAGTCCATGCGCCCATGGACTCCTCCCCAAATGGGCCGCCAAGAGTCCATAAGCGCATGGACTCTTGGTGTTTTTGGCGTGCAAGGGAAAGGGGGCGGGTGGGAAAGTGGCCTAGCTAATAGGTTAGCCAATTGGGTTAGCCATAATCTCTAAATCCTCAATTAAGGTCTAATTAGATCCAATTAGAACCCAAATCGAGTCAATTCGGAACCCTAATTCGATTACGATTCGAATAGGAGTTAGGATTTGCAACACTTTCTAGAGTGTCTTCATGCAAATGACTCTTGATCAATTCTTTTAAGTGTGTGACCCATTGGATTCCACATTTAGCCGGCAGTGGGTTCGAATACAAGTTGACCTAATTTGATTAGAACTCTTTCTAATCGATTTAGGTCAAATCGGGCTTACCCGATTTTGATCAATTAGGACTCTTCCTAATAAGTGATCATTCAAATAAATCCACAAGACAAGATTGACGTCTAGCAACGTGTCATGTCTACCCGGAAGATATGAAAATTCTGGTGAAATACCAAAATTACCCTTCAGTAGAAAGTTACCGTACAATTAAATCCTTCGATCAGCCTGCATCCAAAATATAATTATGGATATGGATATATGTCAAATCCAATATTATATTTGTTTCTAGCTCAATCTTATATTGATGATTCAATTATCTTGATATTAGAAACCATCTCTAATATCTTTACTTTGATCAAAGATTCCCTGAATCATCATCCGATTGATAACTAGCTAGATGCAATCTCCTCTTACTAAGAGTGATCGATTCCTTGTTGACCTACTCATTACCTTCATATCTAATTCACCATTCCCAGTATCAATCCTGTGCATGACTCAGTGTCATGATTAGGATTGAACCAAAGCATGGGTTCATGTACATAAGGTACTTATGGCAGTCTCAGGTCAAAGGATTACTTGTACCACTCCCACTATGAGAACCTTCTATTGACATGTAGCTAAGACTCCATTAGATGTTCTCAAGTTGGATCATATCAGTGAACTCATTCTCTAATGAGCACCCACATCCTAGTATTAGTGTCATACACAAGTGACTGTGAGAGCAGTCACCCTATTCAATATACATAGGATGTGCTAGTCTTACCGGAAAAAACCTTGATCCCCTACTCAAGGTTCCTTCGACTAGGAATATTTTTGATTAAGGTTTTAAGACTTTAGGTCTCACTGGTATGATCTCATCATAACCCTAAAATCATAGCCCTAATCTATAGGGTTCATCATATAATAATAATCACAGCGTATGATGAAAAATAATGCCTTTATTAGAATATTGTCAATTACAATGGTTTGGGAGATACAACATAGATTGGCTTGTAGGGCATATCCCTTTCAAATGTCTCGCAGTGTCTCAATTTAGCAAATCCTCGACTGGGATAGTCCTAGTGAGGAGTCACTAGACTTGTGAGGTTGAGATATGTTGTGGATTGACTCAACTAGGGTTGGCAGTCTAATCCTAGGTCATCCTGAGAATGAGAGGTCAAAGGGATGAATTATACGGTAACCGTATGCCAGAGGTTCGATTGATTGCTCTCGAATCTTCGACCTATCCGGATGCCGGGACCCATTGCTAGATGGTATTTTGTGCTGGTACTGGAATTGTTCCAATGCTACTGCCTAGGTTCGAACCTATGAGGTCACACGCCATAGAGGATCTCTAGCTAATCTAGGTACCGATTTATGATTAGGAATCATTTCGATAACGGTTTGATTGAGCACTCTTTGGGTTGACCCAGTTTTGGGTCGATCAAAATTGTTCGGGTCCATCGAGAATTTTTTCTGGGTGACCGGGACTTGACCAAGCCATTTACTAATTGGATTTTGATCTAATTAATTGTGAACCAGTTTAGAACTGGCTTGGGATTTATTAAACCAGTTATGAACCGGTTTGAACCATCCATACAGTGTATATTGGCTTGGGTGAACAGGGAAATAAGCGTCTCTTCCTCTCCCATTTCTCTTGATTTTTGGTTGGAATTAATCCCCGTTTAATTGCCTCTTCATTACTTCTTTGATGACGAATTTGATTCATCCAAAACCTGCTGCCCTCTGGTATTCCCAGCTAGTCCCCTCGACTCCCTAATCACTGGTTCTTTTTGTTCATGCTGATATAAAATTTCTGGGTGGTGTTATAGCTTGAGGCTAAAAAAAAAAATTGTTGATGTCTTCTCCCTTAGAAAGCTTCATTCAGCTTTCAATCGGTGATTTAGAGCCTGGGTTCTTGTGAGAAATTAGGAGAGAAAAAGTGTTCCTAAATCCTTGTTTTTCTTTGTGCTCAATCAATGGAAGAACCATTATTTTGGAGAAAACAATTTCAGAACAAGGTGTTCTGTTTTTCCCTTCCATCATCGTTTCAAGGTCTTCCGGCGACTAGCATCGCGCGAGAAGCCGGATCAGAGGAGCCCTAGGCGTGTCCCCCCTCTAGAGGGTGTTCACTTGAAAACCTGAGAGCTGTTGCTACCTCACTTGCTGTTGGTTTTGGTTACCATTGTTTTTGGTTGCAGGACTTGTTGTTCTGAAATTTCTGGATCAAAGGACTTCAACCTCGTTGGAAGTTTGATCCAATTGCTCTCCATAGAAGCCAATTCCATCAAGAAACCACCTTGCCATTGTTGTAGGAGGAGAGACCAAGAGATTGTCATCTTTGGTTTGGGTTTTGCTACTGTTGGAGAGAAGAGGAAAAACAACGTTCCAAAAGCTTGCTGGAAGAAGAAGACATGAATAAAGTTATTCCTGATATTCCAGCTATTGCAGTATTATCCCTGCTTTATTCCAAGCAGGAATAAGGTAAAATTTCTGATTTTAATTTTCATACATGCCTAGATCTAGGTTTATATAATTGTTTAAAAATATTACATGCCCACTTCTTGCCTTGTTTTGCCTGTACATGTATCTTGAATATGTTAGATCCTGTATGGAGTACGTATTTCGCTGTTATTTTAAAAAATATTTTAAAATACATATCTACTCCCTTTGCTGTTGCATGCTTAGTGTAGGCACCTGCAACCCCAATTGTAGGCACCTGCAACCCCAGTTTAACTTTCATCGACACATGGAGATAAAGTGTCGACTTAGGCCGGTACGTAGCAATGTTTTAAATGGCATAGATGAAGTGTCAACACATGGGCCTGAAGTATCAACTCAAAGTTTTGACACATGGATCAACACATTGCCTGAGACTTTCAAGCCACAGAACTTGCAGAAGTTGAAGGAACAGCTGAAGTGTCGACACATGGAAGTAAGGTGTCAAATCAACTGAGGAATTGTCGACACATCTGAGATTTTCAGAGAATTAGAATGAAGTATTTTGAACTAGGTGTCGACTCAAGAAGATCAAGTGTCGACCTTATGTGTCGACTCACAGCCTGAAGTGTCAACACCTGAAGTGTCAACACATGAAGTTCTGGCAACAGTAACGGCAAGTTTTTCAAATGCAGAACTTACCCAAATTTCCTCCCAACGGCTAGTTTTTCAAGTCTAACAGCTAGAAACTGGTTTTGAGGCCTTGGAAAGGTATTTTTATGCTCAAAACACATGATATTGAAGACCATTAAAGAGTTTTGAGAAGAGAGAAGAAAAGTGAGCTTTAACTCCTATTCATTGAAGTTTCAACCACTCTCAAGCTAAAGGAAGCCTCCAAGCATTCAAAAACTTTCAAGAGTATTGAAGATCATCCATTCTTGGACATTCAAGAGGCTTCTACAAGTTGAAAGCAACTTTACATCGAGCTACAAAGAGATATCCGCTTTGTTTTAGAAAGCTTACATTGGTTCTTTACTTTTAAACCATATTTCTTGTAAGGGCTCTTGGTTAACCTATTGTAAAACCAAGTGAGATTATTGGTGAGCCTTGGAAAACCAATTAGGTTGGTGGTTAGCCCGTAAAACCACTAAGGTTCTTGGTTAGCCCAGAAAACTAAGGGAGGTTGTTGGTTAACCTTGTAAAAACCAATTAGGTTCTTGGTTAACCATAAAACCAAGTGAGGTTTTGACTTATTGGCCTTATGAAAATAAGTTGGGTTTTTGATTAGTGAGCCCGCAAAACTAATCAACTATAATCAGTGTGATTATAGTGAATTCCCAAGGAGATCTTGGGGATGGATGTAGGTGCATTGGATAGTACCGAACCACTATATTTCTTGGTCTTTGTGATTGCTTGATCTCTCTCTCCTTGCTCTTTACTTATTGCTCATTATTTTTGCTGCACTTTTATTTTAGAGCATTACAATTGAATTGATAGTACCTTGCAAATATATTTGCTGAATTGGATTGCATTACTTAGTATCAAGTAATATTAAGTTTCAATTTTTAGAGACCCAATTCACCCCCCCTCTTGAGTTGCTTACTGGGCAACATAGGACCATCTCACCTTCTCTCAGCATTCTACTTCTTTCCAGGCCCTGCATCAAAATGCATATATGAGTACTAGTGCCAGAGTCTAAAATCCAACTGGAAGTAGATGAAACCGTTAGGTTAGATTCAATAACGAGTATAGGCTTACCTTCAGAAAGTGCATCCTCCTTCTGTTTCTTTAGGCTTTCCAAATAGAGAGGACAATTCCTTTTCTAGTGACCATCTGTATTGCAGTGGAAACACTTCTCTTTGCTAACCTTGGCTTTCTTAGGAGTGTCCTTCTTCTTTTGTTTGCTTTCATTTTTCTGCTTCTTTGCAGGTTTTTTCTTCTACCAAGTAGACTTTTTTTTGGAGAAAGACTGCTCCACAGAGAAAACAGAGCCCCTTGAACTCTTCAGGGTCCCCTCATTACTTATCAACATGTTCAATAATTCATGCAAAGTGTAATTCAACTTGTTTATATTATAGTTCATAACAAATTGAGCATATGAACTAGTCAAGGACTGGAGGATCAAATCCACCTAAAGCTCCTCATGAATAGGAATGCCCAGCTTCTCAAAATGTTCGATGTCCTTGATTATTATTGAACAATGATCGTGGATTGACTGCCCTTCACGTATCTTGTTATTGAAAAGCCTTTTGGACACCTCGAAGCATGCAATTTGACTTTATTCACCATATAACTCTTGTAGGTGAATCAGAATCGATTTAGTAGTTGGCATATCCTCATGTTGGCTCTGCAATTCATTTGACATTGAGGCCAACATGTAACGCTTAACCTTATTATCATCTTCCATCTATTTTTTATATGTAGTCGTTTGATGATTATTTGGATGGTTAGGTAAGACAGGGGGTTCCTGGTCAACCACATAGCCCAACTTCTTAGAACTCAAAATAATTTTGATGTTTGTCAACCAATCTTTGAAATTAAGGCCTATAAGTCGGTTTGTCTCTAGAATATAGACTAAGGGACTTGAAGCAGACATGGTTAACTGCAAGAGTAGAAGATTCAAATTAGATGTTTATACTTAATTATTAAAAAATATTCTAGGGTCTTTAAGAAATAATTTTAGAACTCCCACTATTTTCTCGGATCTCTCACACTCCTCATGGAGATGCAGAAACCTACAACTCTAGGTTTCTAGTGGGTGCTACGGTCCCATCGATGTGCAGCACCTCACCATGCCTGGCTATTGGTAACATGCTACACCAATAAATGGCCAACTCTTGTCCAATGTATCTAATACAAGTTGTAGCAACTTGGTCTCTAAATCATGGAACCTTAACGTGCCCGTTTATTGGTCCAATCATTAGTTAAGTCTGACCCACCATTCCTGCTAGACAAAGCCATCATTGAGTCCCTCAACGTGCCCATTTATTCAGCCCAACCCCATCAGTGCCTCGCAACATCTCATGCCTAATAGGGTGGTTGTGTCTTCTCGATGCAACTAGACTACTATAACTAGCCGAGAATAATCAACTCCAGTAGGACACCCTTACACCTATAATGGTGGAAGACCTAAGACTTAATATTTATAGGAAGCTTAGGTTCAAATCTCTTCTAAATTGATTAGCCAAATCATGACAACCAATTACATTAAGTCAACACAATCTCATGTCTGACTAATTACATTCAATCAGCACAATCTCATGTCTAACTTAAAATAGTTAGCATGGGTGAACTCAAATCAAAAGTGATCATTTTGAAAAATTAATCAACTAAATTGGCCAGGTCCGTTTGATCCATGGGAGGGTTCTGCCAATATACCATCTTTCTGCCAAACTAATTTGTTGAGAAAGAGTTAGCCCCAATTAAAAACCATGATCGAAACCTTCCTTAGACACCAATTGACTGACAATATTCAATTAGGTCATCTGAACTAGGCTCATCACTGAGCCAAATTAGGTCTTAACTTATCGATTCACTATCAAATGAATCGATCTGACCAGACTACATCTAAAACTAGTTTGGAGCACACTTGACCTAGCCCTAATCATCATCCATTAGGTTAAGTCACTTGCTCAAAATCAAATTAGGGTTACTAGTTGATCTAATCAAGCCCTAATTACCGCAGCCCAATCTCTAGACCTAATTTGTTCAACCTAAACCCTCATGCACCTTGTTGCCGCTCCCGTCGTCGTGCCCGTGCCACGGATCCGCCGATCCCTCCTGACCGCCTGGCGAAGGAGCCTCCCTGACTGCGGCGAACCTGCAAGAAAGGGGTTAGAAGACCCTGGCCGGGGATCCCGGCGAGGGAACTCTGACGGTCAAGTCAGTAGACGACGAGAAGGAACAGACTCTCCAGACGGACCCCCGAAAGGGTTCCTGACTTAGAGAGTTTACTAGTGAGAGAGACGCTCTGGGGACCAGAGTCTCGGCTGGGCCTCCTTGCCGAGCTCACGCCCAGTGATCCCCTCTCGGGGTCTCTGGTTTTTACTCTCCAGAGGGAGGCCTTTTGCCGTTGCTTCTCCTTTGTCCCCAGGCTTGTTCGCTTACCTCCGTTGTCCCCAGATTCCTCCCTCTTTATCTCATTTCGTCGTGCGCTTGTCTTTTCCTCCTGGGAGACTCCCCTCCCCTGTCTTCTTCTCTTTTCCCTTTTCGGTGAAGGGGGGCCAGGCGGCTTTCCGACCTCTCCGCCGAGCCCAGCAGGGAAAAGGCAAAGACAGGAGAGAAAAAGAGGGCGGCGCTGACAGGGCGGCCGGTCAGGCCTCGGGCCCAGCAAGGGCGCTCTCTCTCCCAAGCGTGGGCGCCATCCATCTATAGGGCCTGTTCCGTCAGAATCGTGCCCCTCGGCTGTGGAGCTTGTCGGGCCGATGCAAGTGATGTTCCGCGTGCCACCGCCCTCCGTACGGGGCACCGTCTAGGATTCATACGGCCCGAGGGATGGCCTCGGGGCCCGCAACTCTTCCTTGAGATCTTCTTCGTACGGGCGGCCTGACCTCGGCCGAGGTGGATCCATCTCTGGGGGCCACCTGGCGAAGAGCGAAGGACCAGCCGACCTCGACCTAGGTGGACCCCTCCTGGGTGGACACCTGGCGAGGTGGCAGGAGGTCGCCTGGCCTCGATCGAGGTGGACCCGTCTCCGGGAGGCCACCTAGCGAAGGGGCGAAGGGTCGGCCGACCTCGGCTTAGGTGGACCCCACCTGGGTGGACACATGGCGAGGTGGCAGGAGGTCGCCTGGCCTCGGCCGAGGTGGACCCATCTCCGGGGGGGCCACCTGGCGAAGGGCGAAGGAACGGCCGACCTCGGCCCGGGCGGACTCCTCCTGGATGGACACCTGGCGAGGTGGCAGGAGGTCTCCTGGCTTCGGCCGAGCTCACTTGGGCGGATATCTCCGGGCTTGGGCTCCATCGATTTGGTAGAGGAGCTCCGATCCGAGCTCGACCTCGGCGAGGGCAGTTTGCCTTAGAGAATTGTCGGGCGCTGTAGTCTTGTCGAACCTGGTCTTGAAGACGTGGCGCTGACTCGGCCGAAGAAGCCTCCACGTGGCCCGAGCGCATTCGGTGGTACCTGAGCCTGGCCACGTCACTGTCACGGCTGTAACAGTTGCCCCCCAGCCCACCGTTCCGTCGGGGCGTCGTAGAACGGAACGTCGGGATTAAATACGGACATGACGTGGGGAGGCGAAGATCTTGCATCATAATTGCCACGATCCTCGTCGCCGTGGCTCGAGACGGCAGAAAACCTATGGGGAGCCGCCACGCGTCGCCCACTTGCCCGCAATAAATGCGTCTCTTCGAGGCAGAGGCCGTTGCTCTGCTAACGAGGCGTCGATGTCGGGCGTGAGCCCACGTGGCGATCGTCCAGTGGCCCGAGGCGGAATGATGGGTACGGCCGCTGTCCGCTGAGTTTGAAAGGGAGGGGACTTTCCAGAACGAGGCCTTTTCCCCTTGCTTCGTGGGCGGTTTGCTGCAGGCTAACTCCTGTTGCCCTGCGCTCGTCTGGCATATTTTCGGTGAGTGCCCTCATCTTCTCCGGCTCCCCTCCTTCCCTTCCTTTTTCTTTTCTCCTTGATCCTCCGTTCTTCTCTTTTTCATGGCGCGGCGTCGCCATGTCTCTTCCAACCCGGACGAGGCCGGTCCATCCCGGCCGAGGACTCCATCTTCTTCCTCCTCAGATGAGGAGACAATCCCGGAGGAGATTCGCCGGCGTCTGCAACCTGGGGGTGTCACCATTGGCATCCCTAGGGGGACCCGGCCTCCTCCGGTTGCTCCTGCCGGACGCCCTTCGCTCTCTTCCGGCTCTTCCTGCTCTTCCTGCACCTCCTTCTCTTCCCGCCGGTCCCTCCGGTCATGTCTCCACCATGACCGAAGGCGATCTTTCTTTGCTCCGGGATGCTTACGGCATCCCGGGGTCCATTCGCTTGTTCGTTCCGCGGTCCGGGGAGCGCATCACCATGAGTGGCCCCGGCCGCATAGCCTTCTACGAAGACTTCCTCCTCAGGGGTCTTCGGTTTCCTCTGCACCCCTTCTTTCTTTCTTTCCTCAGCCATTTCCGGCTTGTCCCGGCCCAGCTGGCTCCCAACGCCATCCGGGTCATCTTTTCTTTCATTGTCTTCTGTCACTTCCACGGGTTCGTTGCCCGTTTCTCCCTCTTCAGGGCCTTGTTCACCCTGAAGAAGTGCTCCACCGATGATGGCTGGTGGTATATTTCGCCTCGGCCCAGGTGTCTCCGGTTCGACATCCCTTCCTCGGTGAAGGGCTGGAAGAGCCGGTTTTTCTTCGCCTCAGTCGAAGATGTCGACTGGGCCTGGAGTGAACCGGACCGGACCCCAAACCGGAATTCTCGGGTCGAGTCGGCGGACCAGGAGTCCTACTCCCAGCTCCTGAGCGACGTGGTCCCGGCACTCGACGTTCTGCTTTCGGAGCAGAACCTTTTTGAGGCCGGGATCAGTCCCATCCACGAGACTGGTGAGATTCGGCCCCACTTTGACTTCTGCCCCCCTTTTTCTTCATGACCGGGCCGGCTGACTTTCTGTTCCTTTGTGTTGCAGGGATGAAGTTTTCGCTGGAGAACCTCCTGGAGGGCGCAGCCCAGCGAGATGTCATCGAGGTGGACGAGCCCGCGGCGAAGAGGGCTCGTACTGAGGCAAGCCGGGAGGTCGTGGCGGCGACCGCACCCAGCCCGATTGCCGTCGCTTCCCCGCCCAGGCTGCCCCAGGGCGGGGCCACTGATGCCTCGGCCGCGCGACCTGGTGGCGCCGCTGCTGAGAGGGCTCCACCGCCTGCAGCTTCGTCCGGCGCCGGTCCCGTCGTCGCCGCTGCCTCGCCAGTACAGCCGGTGGCCACCGCCGGCCCGTCGACCGCGGAACCAGCTGAGGGGGCGGCCAGAGCAGGAGCCGGCCGGACACCTCCGGCACCGGTGATCACCCATCGGGACTCGGTCATCCGCGATAAAGGGCTCGCGGAGAAGATCATGGAGTACGCCTCCACCGCCCGTGACCGCCGAGCTCGGGGCGGCCGGGACTACGCAGATGCCCTGCTCGGGATCCTCCCGCAGCTTTTCACGGTAAGCCCGAGCTTCTTCCTTCCCTTTTTCCTTTTCAAGATCTGACTCCTTTCATCCTGACCTGGTTTGCTCTTGTTGGCGCAGATCGGGAACGACGTTCTCCTACTGAGGAACTTCCTCGTAGGGAATGCACAGAGGGACGCCGAGAAGGAGAAGAAGCTTGGCAAGCTCGCGGCCGACGTCAAAGACCTCATGGAGAAGGGGGTCGAGCTGCGAGCCAACAACCAGGCCCTCCAGTCCGACCTGGCACGTTCTGAGGGGCGGAACAAGGAGCTGGAGGCTTCCTTGTCGGAGGAGCGGGCCGCCCACCAACGCCGCACGGAGGAGGACGTGGCGGAGAAGGCCCGCCTGCAGGCCCACTCCCAGTGGCTGGAGCGCCAGTTGGAGAAGGCCCGGCGAGACGCGAGCGCGGCGAGGGACAGGAGTGCGTACGTCAACGGACTCCTGGAGGCCGCAAAGCGGGAGGCGCAGGAGGCCATCCCGAAATTCCGGGCTTCCGACGAGTACACGTCGGAAGTCCGGGAGGCCGCCGTGGACTCCTTCCTGAAGGGGTTCCGGATGTGCCGGGAGAAGGTGGGGGCCCTCTTCCCCGAGCTCGACCTCAGCGAGGTGGTGATCGGAGGCAGAAGGCAGGGAGTCGAGAGCAGGGCTCCTGGAGCGGCCGACGCAACTCCTGCGGCGCCGTCGACTAGCGAAGCTGCGGCTCCGGAGCAGCCTCAAGAGCCGACCGCCGCAGAAGTCGAGGATGCGACGCCTGCGCCCCCGGCAGAGGGCTCCGATCCTGCACCCCACTGAACCCGGTGCCTCATTCCTGTTTTGTAGTGTCTTTTCTTTTTCTTCTGTATTTTCTTCCTTTGGGGACTCCCGGCCTGTCGGGACTCCCGGCTTGTACTGGTCCTTTGCATTAATGAAAACTTTGGTTTGATAAAATTTCGTGTTCATTCCATTTCACCTTTCTTCTTCTTTCTTTCTGAGATGTTGGTATGGAATGCTTGGAGCGATTGTAGGCCTGGTCCTTCCATTGCTCAAATCGAAGGTTGGGGCCTCCCGGGTCGCGTGGCGGCAAAGTAGGCCTTAAGCGGATCCATCTTTGGGATCGCCCTCATACTTGCGCAGGCGACACGGTTTCTGCACCGCCTTCCAGGCCGAAGCCCAGGATCTCCGGACTGAGCTCGATGCCGCAGGCTTTCTCAAGCCTTACGCGGCTTGCTGAGCTGTTCTCCGGGCTTGCATGGGCGAACTGGGTTCTGCGCCACCTTCCAGGTCAAAGCCCAGGATCTCCGGGCTGAGCTCGATGCCGCAGGCTTTCTCAAGCCTTGCGCGGTTTGCTGAGCTGTTCTCCGGGCTTGCGTGGGCGAATTGGGGTCTGCGCCACCTTCCAGGCTGAAGCCCAGGATCTCCGAACTGAGCTCGATGCCGCAGGCTTTCTCAAGCCTTGCGCGGTTTGCTGAGCTATTCTCCGGGCTTGCGTGGGCGAACTGGGTCCGCGCCACCTTCCAGGCTGAAGCCCAGGATCTCCGGACTGAGCTCGATGCCGCAGGCTTTCTCAAGCCTTGCGCGGCTTGCTGAGCTGTTCTCCGGGCTTGCGTGGGTGAACTGGGTCCGCGCCACCTTCCAGGCCGAAGCCCAGGATCTCCGGACTGAGCTCGATGCCGCAGGCTTTCTCAAGCCTTGCGCGGCTTGCTGAGCTGTTCTCCGGGCTTGCGTGGGCGAACTGGGTCCGCGCCACCTTCCAGGCCGAAGCCCAGGATCTCCGGACTGAGCTTGATGCCGCAGGCTTTCTCAAGCCTTGCGCGGCTTGCTGAGCTATTCTCCGGGCTTGCGTGGGCGAACTGGGTCCGCGCCACCTTCCAGGCCGAAGCCCAGGATCTCCGGACTGAGCTCGATGCCACAGGCTTTCTCAAGCCTTGCGCGGCTTGCTGAGCTGTTCTCCGGGCTTTCATGGGCAACTGGGTTCTGCGCCGCCTTCCAGGCCGAGACCCAGGATCTCCGGAATGAACCCGATGCCGCAGGCTTTCCCGTCGAAGTGAGAAGGGAGTTTTTGAAGCGGAGGAACTTTATTACAGGAGCAGGGAACCTTACATTACTGATAGTACATCCTCAGGTTCAGGTGTTCCACGTCCGGGGGAACCTGGCACCCCCCAATTCCTTCAAGTAATATGCGCCATGAGGGAGGGCCTCTGCCACCTGATATGGGCCTTCCTAGTTGGGCGAGAGCTTGCCGCATTCCCGTGGCTGGGAAGCTTCAGCGCGCCGGAGGACCAAGTCTCCGGGACGGAAAACCTTTGGCCGCACTCGAGAGTTGTAATACCTGGCCACGCGTTGCCTGTACGCCGTCATTCGAATTCGGGCTTTGTCCCTCGTTTCCTCGAGAAGGTCAAGGTTGAGCATCATCCTGGCTGGGTTTTCTATCTCGTCATATTGCTCCACACACAGTGTGGGTAGGCTGAGCTCGATCGGGATGACTGCCTCGGCCCCGAAGACGAGGTTGAACGGGGTTTCGTCGGTGGCCGTCCTCGGGGTGGTGTGGTATGCCCAGAGGATGCTGGGGAGCTCGTCGGCCCACCTGCCCTTGGCCTGGTCCAGCCGCGTGCGGAGTCCCTGAAGAATGGTCCTGTTCGTGACTTCGGCCTCCCCATTGGTCTGGGGGTGCGCCATTGAAGTAAAGCGATGCTTGATGCCGAGGTCGCTGCAGAATTCTTCGAACTCCCAGCAGTCGAACTGGCGCCCGTTGTCAGTGACCACGGTGTGGGGGAGGCCGAAGCGGCAGACGATGGACTTCCAAAAGAACTTGGCGACGTTTGCTTCGGTGATCCTCGCCAAGGGTTCGGCCTCGACCCACTTCGTGAAGTAGTCGATGGCCACTATCAAGAACTTCCGCTGTCTAGACGCCGGCGGGAATGGGCCCAGGAGGTCCATCCCCCACTGGGCGAACGGCCAGGGGGCTGAGAGCTGGGAGATTGGGTTGGAGGGCTGCCGTTGCACCGTGGCGTGATGCTGGCACCGGTCACATTTCTTCACGAAGTCGGCGGTGTCTTCCTTCATCGTCTCCCAGAAGTAGCCCTGACGGAGGGCCTTGTATGCCAATGCCCTGCCCCCCACGTGGTTCCCGCAGACGCCTTCGTGGATCTCCTGGAGCACAAGCTTGGACTCCGTGGGTCCTATGCACTTGAGGAGGGGGTAGGAGTAGGATCTTCGATACAACTGCCCGTCCATCAGGACGAATCGCACGGCCTTCTTCCTGATGAGGCGAGCCGCCTTGCGGTCCTCCGGCAGGGTGCTATTGGTGATGTATGCGGCATACTTTCTATCCAGCTGGGTTCATGGCCGACCTGGTGGACCTTCACCGGTGCCTCGAGGCTTGGGACGTCAAGGCGCTCCACATAGGCGCGTCCCAGCATCGTGTCCGGCAGGGTCGCCAGTTGAGAGAGAGCATCCGCGCGGGAGTTCTCCCCGCGGGGGATATGGAAGATGTTGAAGCGTCGAAATCTGGACGCGCCCTCTTTGACGAGCTCCAAGTATCTCGCCATTTGGGGGTCGTGTGCGACGTACTCCCCGGACACCTGCCCCGCCATGAGCTGGGAATCAGTGAAAGCCTTGAGGTTGGTTACGCCCAGCTCGCGGGAGACTCTCAGTCTGGCAAGAAGTGCCTCGTACTCCGCTTGGTTATTTATCACGGGGAATTGGAAATGGAGTGCGCATTCGACGACGACCCCGTTGCTGTTGGCAAGGATGAGCCCAGCCCCGCTCCCGCCGGAGTTCGAGGCTCCGTCTACATGGAGGATCCAGGCATCTTCTCCGGGCTCGTCGGTGCCTATCTCCATCGATCGGCCTGAGGGGCCTTCCTAGGGCTCCTTGCCCAAGCCCGCACATTCGACCAAGAAGTCGGCTAGCACCTGTGCCTTCATGGCCGACCTCGGTCTGTACGTAATGTCGAACTCGCTGAGTTTCAGTGCCCACTTTGCCAATCATCTCGAGGTATCGGGTCGGCTGAGCACTGCTTTCAGCGATTGATCCGTCAGGACAGCGATGGGGTGCGCTTGGAAATAAGGCCTGAGATGCTGGGCAGACACTATTAGCACAAAAACGAGTTTCTCGGGCCGAGAATACCTGAGCTCCGCGTCACGGAGAAGTTTGCTGGTATAGTACACCGGCCGCTGGGCCCCCTGGCCGTCGGTTCGAACCAAGACTGAGCTGACGGCTTCCAGGGTAACCGCTAGATAGAGGATAAGCTCCTCTCCCTCCTCGGGCCTGGATAGCAATGGTGGCGATGCGAGGGTCTTCTTCAGCTCCTCGAAGGCCTGCTGGCATTCCTCGGTCCAAGCAAAGTCATTCATCTTCCTCAGTACCTTGAAGAAGGGACGGCAGCGATCCGCCGACCTGGAGATAAAATGGCTGAGGGCCGCAACTCGGCCGGTTAGTTGCTGCACTTGCTTCTTGGAGGCGGGCTGCTCCATATCCAGGATGGCCTGGACCTTCTCCGGGTTGGCCTCAATTCCTCTTTGGGTCACCATAAATCCTAGGAATTTCCCGGCGGAGACGCCAAAGGCGCACTTCGCCGGGTTCAGCTTCATCTGATGGCATCGGAGGTTGCCGAAGGTCTCCGCCAAGTCAGCCACGTGATCTGACTCGGGTTTGCTCATTACCAGCATGTCGTCCACGTACACCTGCATGTTGCGGCCGATCTGGTCTTTGAAGATCCTATTGACCAGGCGCTGGTACGTTGCCCCCGCGTTCTTGAGGCCAAATGGCATCATCTTGTAGCAAAAAGTTCTGCGGTCAGTTATGAAGGCGGTGTGCTCTTCGTCCTCCGGGCTCATTCGGATCTGGTTGTATCCGGAGAAGGCGTCCATGAACGATAGGAGGCGATGCCCTGAGGTGGTGTCGACCAGCTGGTCGATCTTTGGAAGAGGAAAACTGTCCTTTGGACAAGCTCGGTTGAGGTCGGTGTAATCCACACAGATCCTTCACTTACCACTACTCTTTCTTACCATGACCACGTTTGCCAGCCAGCTAGGGTACTGGACCTCCCGCACAAAATCGGCGGCGAGGAGCTTCTCCACTTCCTCGTTGATCGCCTTCTGCCTTTCCATGGCGAAGCTTCTCTTCTTCTGGCGGACCGGGCGGCAATTTGGGTCCACGTTTAGCCTGTGCATGATGACCTCGGGCGGGATGCCTGGCATGTCAGCTGCTGACCAGGCGAACACGTCAACGTTGGCACGGAGGAACTCCAGCAGGCGGGTTCGTTCTTCCTCAGGGAGCTGGGCCCCGACTTGCACCGTCTTCAGGGGGTCCGAACCGAGGGGAAAAGTCAGCAGGCGCTCTACGGGCCCTCCCCTGGGTTCCTTCTCTCTCAGATCGAGGTCGTCGATATCATGGGCGAGCTCCGGGCTCCTGGCGCCCGGGACCGTCTGAAGGCAGAGCGGGACTAGCTGGGTCGTCCCCTTCATCTCCCCGAGCCCGGAAGGCGTGGGGAACTGTACCAACAGCCTTCTTGTGGAGATGGTGGCGTCCAGTTGGTTGAGCCCGGGACGCCCGAGGATGGCGTTGTAAGGCGAGGGGAGCCTGACAACAGTAAAGGTTATTAGGATGGTCGCCTGCCGGGGTGGGGATCCGGCGGTGACCGGGAGAGTGATCTCCCCCTCGACCCCCATGGAGTCCCCCGTGAAACCTACCAGGGGGGTGTGCACCGGTTTCAGCTGATCGTGGGACAAGTTCATGCGGGAGAAAGCGTCGTAAAAAAGTACGTCAGCCGAGCTTCCACTATCAACCATGATTCGATGTACAGGATGCTTCGCGATGGTCATCTCGACCACCACGGCATCGTTGTTTACATTGTCATTTCCCTCTCCCCCCGGGGAGGGGTTACATCCTCCGGGTTCCCGACTTCCCGGGCTCTCTTCGTCGCTCGACCAGACCCGCGTGAGATCATGCCCACGGGCTTCTCCGTTGGGCGGTTGTCGATCGTAGGGACGGGCGGTAAGGCCGCGAGCAGCTGCCCTTCAGAGGGGGCCTCGTTCTTGACGAACTTCCTGAGGTAACCCCTCCTAATCAGCTCCTCGATCTCCCGCTTCAGGTGGCGACACTCCTCTGTGTCGTGCCCGTGCTCGCGGTGGAACTGGTAGTACTTCGATTTGTCTCGGACGGCTCTCGGGTTCTGAGGAGGAGGTCGGCGGAGTAGCGCTCACCCTCGATTTCCATGAGGATCTTCGTCCGAGGTGTGAGGAGAGGGGTGTACCTCCGCTCGGGAGTGGCCTCGCCCCTCGGCCTTGGATTCGGGCGAGGGTCGGCAGACGGCCCGAGCCTCCGAGCTCCCGGGGCGTCCCTCGGGAGCGGCTTCTTCGGAGTCTTCCCGTCTAACTCTCGACGGGTGCGGTCAGCCTCCTCCGCTCGGATGTATTTGTGGGCGCGGAGGAGGAGCTCGGAGTACGTCCTAGGCGGCTTCTTGTCCAGGGAGTAGGTTAAGCGGGACGTCTTGAGCCCGCGCTTCAAAGCCAGCATGGCGACGGGCTCGTCCAAGCTGTAGATCTTCAGGGCCGCGGTCTTGAACCGGGTGATGTAGTCCCGGAGCAGCTCCTGGTCCTGCTGGCGGATGGAGAAGAGGCTATCCACCTCTCTCGGTACCTTTCGACAAGCGTCGAAGTGTGCCACGAACCTTCCTTCCAGCTGGTGGAAGGAGCAAATGGATCCGGGCTCGAGGTGGGTGAACCAGACTCGAGCGGCCTTCCGGAGGGTTGCCGGGAAGGCAATGCACAGAAGAGCGTCAGTGGCCCCCTGGACCCTCATGAGGGCTTTGTAGCTCTCAAGATGGTCCAGAGGGTCGGTGGTCCCGTCGTAGGGATCCACCTGCGGCATGCGGAACCGTTTCGGGATCGGTTCTGCCTGGATTTCTTCAGAGAAAGGAGGGCGGGAGTCGTAGCTCGCCGGGTCTGCCGACGAGTTCTGCAGGTCGGCAAATCGGCGGGCGAACTCCGCCAGCTTGCGCTCATGCTCCCCCAGGCGCCTCTCGGCCTGGCGCCTGATGGCTTCGTCGATGGAGTCTTCCATCGAGACTGTAGGTGAAGGGGGCGCCGATCGGTCTCGGCGCGAGGTCTGGCCTCGGCGTCGCTTGCTGCGATGCACCGTTTCGGCCCCGTCGGCTGGGGATCGGCTCTCGTGATCCTCCGAGCCGAAGTAGTTTCTCTTTGCGGGAGCTTGGTGGCTCCCCCGGGGGTTGGAGGTGGCCCTCGGATGGGATGGCCTGCCCTGGATGGAGCGCAGGCTCCCACCCTGCCCGCGGCTCGGGCCGCGGGGGTCCCTGGCTGCGGCTGGGTAGCCAGGGAGCGTTGCTGGTGCTGAAGCTGCCGGACCGCTGAGGTCAAGGTCTGTAGCTGCTGGATGACGGCCGCAAGGGATCCGTCCACCGGGGTAGGCTACTGTGCAAGAGGAGGGGGAGCCGGATGCTCCCTCTCCGGGCTGAGGGCCCCTAGGGGGGAGTGAACTTCCCCCACACGGCTGGTGGACGCCTCGCGGCCACGAGTGACCACCATCGTCAGAGAGTGCGACACCTGCAGAAAGCTGGCCCCCGCTCGGGTTTGGTATCCTGCCCCCCTACCTGGTGCGCCAATCTGTTGCCGCTCCCGTCGTTGCGCCCGTGCCACGGATCCGCCGATCCCTCCTGACCGCCTGGCGAAGGAACCTCCCTGACTGCGGCAAACCTGCAAGAAAGGGGTTAGAAGACCCTGGCCGGGGATCCCGGCGAGGGAACTCCGACGGTCAAGTCAGTAGACGACGAGAAGGAACAGACTCTCCAGACGGACCCCCAAAAGGGTTCCTGACTTAGAGAGTTTACTAGTGAGAGAGACGCTCTGGGGACCAGAGTCTCGGCTGGGCCTCCTTGCCGAGCTCACGCCCAGTGATCCCCTCTCGGGGTCTCTGGTTTTTACTCTCCGGAGGGAGGCCTTTTGCCGTTGCTTCTCCTTTGTCCCCAGGCTTGTTCGCTTACTTCCGTTGTCCCCAGATTCCTCCCTCTTTATCTCCTTTCGTCGTGCGCTTGTCTTTTCCTCCTGGGAGACTCCCCTCCCCTGTCTTCTTCTCTTTTCCCTTTTCGGTGAAGGGGGGCCAGGCGGCTTTCCGACCTCGTCCGCCGAGCCCAGCAGGAAAAAGGCAAAGACAGGAGAGAAAAAGAGAGGGCGGCGCTGACAGGGCGATCGGTCAGGCCTCGGGCCCAGCAAGGGCGCTCTCTCTCCCAAGCGTGGGTGCCATCCATCTATAGGGCCTGTTCCGTCAGAATCGTGCCCCTCGGCTGCGGAGCTTGTCGGGCCGATGCAAGTGATGTTCCGCGTGCCGCCGCCCTCCGTACGGGGCACCGTCTGGGATTCATACGGCCCGAGGGATGGCCTCGGGGCCCGCAACTCTTCCTTGAGATCTTCTTTGTACGGGCGGCCTGACCTCGGCCGAGGTGGATCCGTCTCCGGGGGCCACCTGGCGAAGAGCGAAGGACCAGCCGACCTCGACCTAGGTGGACCCCTCCTGGGTGGACACCTGGCGAGGTGGCAGGAGGTCGCCTGGCCTCGGCCGAGGTGGACCCATCTCCGGGAGGCCACCTGGCGAAGGGGCGAAGGGTCGGCCGACCTCGGCTTAGGTGGACCCCTCCTGGGTGGACACCTGGCGAGGTGGCAGGAGGTCGCCTGGCCTCGGTCGAGGTGGACCCGTCTCTAGGGAGGCCACCTGGCGAAGGGCGAAGGAATGGCCGACCTCGGCCCGGGCGGACTTCTCCTGGATGGACACCTGGCGAGGTGGCAGGAGGTCTCCTGGCTTCGGCCGAGCTCACTTGGGCGGATATCTCCGGGCTTGGGCTCCATCGATTTGGTAGAGGAGCTCCGATCCGAGCTCGACCTCGGCGGGGGCAGTTTGCCTTAGAGAATTGTCGGGCGCTGTAGTCTTGTCGAACCTGGTCTTGAAGACGTGGCGCTGACTCGGCCGAAGAAGCCTCCACGTGGCCCGAGCGCATTCGGTGGTACCTGAGCCTGGCCACGTCACTGTCACGGCTGTAACACACCTAATTTGATTTTCTAGATCAAATCAATTTTAAAATTAGGTTCAAGTGCATGACATTAATGGCTTATGATCATGAATCACATTTAAGATCTAAACCCTAATTTTGTGCATCGCATACAACAATATACATAATCATAAATCGATCAAAATCCTTTTGAAAATCCTTTTTCAAAACCAGGTATACATCAAAGTAGGACAACCTTTGCACTATAGTGGGTAAACCCTATAGCAGGACAACCTTATGTCACTTTGTGCAATCCTTGATCAATTAAATTTTAGATTATTATATTTAATTTCATATCTGAAAATTATGATTTTAATTTCAAAAATAATTTTTCAAAACTTGAAATTCTATACTAGAATAATCTCATGTTCTGCATAAATCTGGAAAATCATAATCTATCATTCCAATCTGAATATGTTTCAGATCTGATTCTCATCCATGCATGCTAAAGGAGAACCATGGCTCGGATACCACTGTTGGAGTTCTCCCAAGAAGAGTAAATTGCAAATGATCAGGCATCAACAACCTGATATAGCAGAAGTAGATATAAAAATAATTTATATCTAAAGATGTAATTTATAAATAAATCTAATTTATTTATCATAAATTTCTAACATGTGGAAAAATATAAGAAAAATATCAGATCTGAAATAAAAATTATTTTAAGCATAAAATCTTACTTGGATTGCTATCCTGGTACGCTATGAAAAGTATGCCAATCCGCTATTAAAACTGGGATTCTACCGGAGTGTGCAATCGCCCGGCCTCTGCTGGTATCCACATGAAGCTTTCATAATCGAGTCGTAGAGAGCACCGGACTGCTAGATCCTTATAGCCCTCTCCCCTTTTAGCAAATCACCTACTTTAAAAATCATGCCGATCTGTAACTGGACCAGTTTTTGGCTTCTAGTTTGCAAATCAGACTATGCAAGACCTTTGGACCTCTTACCTTTCTTCTCCCTCTATTTTCCAGGTGGCTTTCCCAAGAGGGGGGTGAATTGGGAATGAAAACTTTTTCTCAAGTATGTGTCCTTTTGAAATCTTAGTGTGGTGAGTGAAGTAATTAAAGAATTAAATGCGGAAGCAAATAAATGAGCTCAAACAAAATAACAATAAACCCCATAATTTATAGTGGTTCGGAGAACCCAACTCCTACATTCACTACCCAAGATACCACTTGGGATTTCCACTATATTCTTCCTAGAATACAGTCGGATTGTTTTATCGGGATCACAATCCAAACCCAACTTCCTTGTTGACCCCATAAGTGATTTTGATGATGACCAAACATTAGTGCATGCATTCATTTTACTAACAACTCTTCAAGTGATTTACAAGTTTTTGTAGGATGATCTCATTGCACAAACTTCAACTCCTACATTTGTATTACTTGTTTTGAGTTGTGTTGTGATTGAAAATTATAAAGAAGAACCCATAGAAAAGAAGTTAAGAAAAATCATAAAATTGGGTTCCTTCTAAAAGTGTTTCAAGCTTTTAACTGCTTAGAAGAATGTTGAGCTTGAAGACATCTTAAATTTTGAAGATTTCCTGGATGAATTCTGGAGACAAACTGAAAAATTCACTAAAACATTCATTCGAGTCGACTCGAGGAAGTGGAGAGGTGACTCTGGCATAGGGCACGCAAGAGGATTCTGGCACGTAGATATTCGAGCCGACTCTAAGGGACCCGAGCCAACTCATCCAGGGCACTATTTCCTGAATTAGACAGGCGAGCCGACCCAACTGAAATCCGAGCCGACTCTTTCATTAGGTCATACATCCTAGCTGACTCTTCAGAAGATCGAGCCGACTCCTTTAAAGTCTAGAAAATTGCTTCTGAGAATAATAGCCATCTGAGTCGACTAGAGTGGAAGTTAGCCTACTCGACCAGACTAACATTTGAAGGCCTTAGGATCAGAGTCGACTGAAATCAAGGTGAGCCAACTCTTACGGAGTGAAGAATCAAGATGCTGTGTAAGCGAGCCGATTGGGTTGAAGAGAGTCGACTCAACCAAAACTCCTCTGTGGATCCGAGCCGACTCGAGTGATCCGAGCCGACTCGAGTGATCCGAGTCGACTCGAAGGTCGATTTCAGACTTGCAATGGCTAGTTTTAGAACTCTGAATTTGAATCCAAAAAGTGCTCCAACGGTCAAATATCACATCCCAATGGTCTATAGTGACTTAAACTACCTTGGAATGATGGAAGGCTATATATTTGAGGGATTTGAACTTCTTTGAAGTAGGAGTTAGAGAGTTTCAAAAAGATTTAATACTTTATTGAATATCCAACCAACCAACAAGGAAAAGAGCACTAAAAGCATTCAAGATAGCCTTCAAGTCTTCACCAACTCTCATCTGAAGCTTGAAGCACTTAGCAAAAAAGCCATAGAAGACATTATAGTGCATTGAAGTGCATTCAAGTGGGCTTCTCTCGAGTTGCATCGCAACCATTCGACAAAAAATATGTTTGTCATTTTGTTGCATTTTCTTTTCAATTCTTCTTTGAATTATTGGGTTATTCGTGAGCCTAGTTGAAAAACCAAATAGGTTCTTGGTGAGCCTTTGCTAAAAACCAAGTGTTGTGTTCTTGGTGATCCTAGTAAAACTAAGTTGGATTTCTTTGGTGATCCCGGTAAAACCAAAGTATAGAGGTTTGGATTGGGAGCCTGTTCAAATAATCTGACTGTATTCTAGTGGGGGATATAGTTGAAATCCCAAGTGATAATCTTGGATAGTGGACATAGGAGCTGGGTTGCTTCAAACCACTATAATTTTTGTGTGTTTGTGTTATGCTTCTCTGATCTTATTTAGCTTCTACAGTTAATTACTTTGTCACAGCACCTAACACTCTAAAAGGGGTTTCAAAGAACATATATCTGCTTAAATTTTTTAAATTCCCAATTCACCCCCCTCTTGGAAAAGCCACCTGGGTAACAACTGGTATCAGAGCAGTATCTCTGAATACATAAGAGTTAAGATTGAAGGCTTATCCTATAAGTACATCCTTGGCCAAAGGCCAATCTACTAATAGACCACCACTCTTCACCGGCATAAATTATTCTTACTAGAAAGCAAGAATGAAAATCTATATACAAGCTATTGATTTTTAATTTTGGAAGGTCATTCTTAAAGGGCCACATGTTCCCATGATTAAAATTGATGGCGTGGATGTCCCTAAGCTTGAAGAGGACTGGGATAAACACAACATGAAGATAGGGGAATTAAATGCCAAAGCCATGAATTTGCTATACTGTGCTTTGGATTCAAACAAGTTTAATCAAATTTCCACTTGCTCTTCGACAAAGAAAATTTGGGATAAACTTGAAGTGACCCACGAAGGAACTTCCCAAGTGAAGACATCAAAAATAAATCTTCTAGTACATAGCTATGAATTGTTTAAAATGGAACCTACTGAAAATATCTCTACCATGTATACTAGATTTACAGATATTATTAATGGTTTGAAAAGTCTTGGTAGGGTTTACTCAAATGCTGACTTGGTACAGAAGATCTTGAGATTGCTTCCAGATAAATGGGACCCTAAAGTAACCGCCATCCAAGAAGCTAAAGATTTAAATACCTTGCCTATGGATGAATTAATGGGTTCACTCATCACACGTGAACTGGCAATGTAGCACAGAATTGATGATGATCAAAAAAGAAAAAGATAATTGCTTTCAAGGCTGTATTGGAATCAAAGAAAGATGAGGAATCGAAGATGACTCCACCTCAAAAGATGATCTAGAAGATGAAGACATCGCAATGGTCATGAGAAGATTTAGAAAGTTTATGGGAAGGAAGAAAAGAAGATTCAATAGAAAATTCTATAAACGAGGAGAGCATTCCAAGAAAAAGGACAAGGACAAAGAAAAGGAAAAGGAACAAGTCTCCACCTGCTATGAATGTAAGAAACCAAGGCACATTCATCCAGATTGTCCATTATTGAAGAAATTCTTCAAGAAGAAGAAAATAAAAGTGATGGTTGCCACATGGAGTGACAGTGAGGAATGTGGCTCAATTGAAGAAGAAGAGACCATAAAAATTGCCAATTTATGTCTAATGGGTCTCGAGGATGAAGTAACATCCCCCAATGCTCAAATTGAATTTACATTTGATGAATTAAATTCTTCATTTCATGATCTTTTATCTGAATAAAAAAGGCTAGAGTAAAGATTAGATCTTTAAAGAATGTCAACGATTCTTTACTCAAAGAAAAAGAGGAGATTTCATGAAAGAATATTCTATTGCAAAAAGAACTACATGTCTTTTCTGAAAATTGTAAAGCTTTTAAAATAGAGAATAGTGATTATCTTGACAAAAACAAAGCTTTGTTGAATGAAAATAATGAGTTCAAAAAGGAGGTTAAAAAACTCAAGCCACTTGCTGAAAAATTTACTCTTTCTTCTAACAAGCTTGAGTTGATTCTTAAAGAATAAAAAATTTCTAGTAACAAAGCTAGAATTAGTTTTAATACTTTAAATTCAAATAGTATTTTAGCAACTACTTTTGTGAAATCAAAAAGCTTATGTTCCAAAATTAGTATCTCAAAAAGCTTTTGTTACAAATGTTTATGCTTCCACTTCGAAAGCTATATTGTATGTTCCTAAGAACTTGAATAGAAAATCTTTGATATCTGCATCTCATGCATCAACATCTAGGACTTCAAAATCTGCACATTTTCAGAATTCTAGAATCAAATATTTTGCTTGCAAAGGGTTAGGACATAAAGCTTTTGAATGCAATATTATTAGAAATATCCAAAGTAAATCAAGAAAGATTTGGGTTCTCAAAGGAACCTTCTCCGCTAACCTGCAAAGATCCAAGTTAGCTTGGGTACCTAAAAGAACTTCTTGATTATCTTACAGGAATGTCTTGCAGCCCAAAAATTGAAGAAAAGATGGTATCTTGACAATTGCTATTCAAGGCATATGACGGGTGACAAAGATCAGCTCACCACCCTGGAAATGAAAGGAGGTATGGTTACTTTTTGAGATAATGGCAAGGAAAAAATAATCGGAATCGATAAGATAAAGATAACCCCTTGTACTTTTATTGAAAATGTATTGCTAGTGGATAAATTGAAGCATAATTTATTGAGTATCAGTCAATTATGTATTAAAGGCTTAAAGGTTATCTTTGAATCGTCTGTGTATTGTAACAAACTCTCTTGATTCTAATAGTAAATTCATTGGACATAGACTTGAAAATATTTATATGGTTGATCTTAATGATCTTGCCATGTCAAGTAGTTCCAGTCTAATTGCAATGAATACTAAGACCAAGGAGTCTTGTTTACTTTAGCATAGATGATTAGGTCATGCTAGCATGCATGCTATTGCCAAGTTAATTTCCAAAAACTTAGTTAGAGGCATGCCTAAGTTTAAGATTCCCAAAGGAACCTTCTCTGCTAACCTGCAAAGACCCAAGTTAGCTTGGGTACCTAAAAGAACTTCTTGATTGTCTTGCAGGAATGTCTTGTAGCCCAAAAATTGAAGAAAAGATGGTATCTTGACAATTGCTATTCAAGGCATATGACGGGTGACAAGGATCAGTTCATCACCCTGGAAATGAAAGGAGGTATGGTTACTTTTGGAGATAATGGCAAGGAAAAAATAATTGAAATCGATAAGATAAAGATAACCCCCTGTACTTTTATTGAAAATGTATTGCTAGTGGATAAATTGAAGCATAATTTATTGAGTATCAGTCAATTATGTGATAAAGGCTTAAAGGTTATCTTTGAATCATTTATGTGTATTGTAACAAACTCTCTTGATTATAGTAGTAAATTCATTGGACATAGACTTGAAAATATTTATATGGTTAATCTTAATGATCTTGCCATGTCAAGTAGTTCCAGTCTAGTTGCAATGAATACTAAGACCAAGAAGTCTTATTTACTTTAGCATAGACGATTAGGTCATGCTAGCATGCATACTATTGCCAAGTTAATTTTCAAAAACTTAGTTAGAGGCATGCCTAAGTTTAAAGTAGACTTTGATCATGTTTGTGATGCATGCCAAATGGGTAAACAAACTAGGAGGAGCTTTAAATCCAAAAATATGACTTCAACTACTAGACCTCTATAATTACTTCACTTGACCTTATTTGGACCAACTAGAACCACAAGCCTAGGAGGAATGAAATATGCCCTTGTGATTGTAGATGATTTCTTAAGATTTACATGGGTTTTGTTTATTGCTCACAAAGATGAAACCTTCAAAGTATTTCGAAAATTTAATAAAAAGATTTCAAATCAGAAAAATATTTCAATAATTTTAATTAGGAGTGACCATGGCACTGAATATGAAAATCAGTTTTTTGACGATTATTGCATAGAAAACGGCATTGATCACAACTTCTCCGCTCCAAGGACACCACAACAAAATGGTGTTGTAGAGAGGAAAAATAGGACTTTGGAAGAGATAGCCCGATCAATGTTATGTGAAGGTAATCTTCCAAGCTACTTTTGGATAGAAATGATGAACACTGCTTGTTATATTTTAAACCATATTTTGATCCATCCTATTTTGAAGAAAACCCCCTATGAGCTTTGGAATGAAAAAAACCCAATATTAATTATTTTCATGTTTTTGATGTAAATGCTTTGTGCGTAACAATGGTAAAGATAATCTAGAAAAATTTGATGCTAAACCTGATGAAGTAATTTTCCTTGGTTATTCATTACATAGCAAAGCATATAGAGTATTTAATAAAAGAACTCTTACTGTAGAAGAGTTAATGCATGTTATTTTTGATGAATCTAACCCTTCACCTTCTAAGAAAGAAGAATGCATAGACAATGATGCAGGCACAATTCAAAAAGAGATGGAAAACATGAGCAAACAAGAAAGACCAATTGAAGAAGGAGAAAAAATGGTAAGGATCATGCAGATCTACCAAGAGAATGGAGGTACATAACTTCCCATCCTAGAGAATTAATTATTAGTGATCCTTCATAAGGTATTAGGACTAGGTCATCACATAGAATTGCACATGACTACCTAGCCTTTGTATCACAAATAGAACCTCATACCTTAGAAGAAGCTGAAAATGACCCAAACTGGATGATGGCCATGCATGAAGAATTAAACCAGTTTGAAAGAAATAAGGTTTGGATATTAGTTGATAGACCTTCAGACCATCCTATCACAGGAACCAAATGGGTCTATAGAAACAAATTATATGAACAAGGAAATGTAGTGAGAAATAAAGCTAGATTAGTGGCTAAGGGATATAATCAAGAAGAGGGCATTGATTTTGATGAAACATATGCATCAGTAGCAAGACTAGAAGCCATTAGATTACTTCTTGTATTTGCTTGTTATATGAATTTTAAACATTTTCAAATGGATGTAAAAAGTGCATTTTTAAATGGTTTTATCTCTGAACAAGTTTTTGTAGAACAACCACTGGGTTTTGAAGATCATGTTTTTCCAAACCATGTGTTTAAACTGAATAAAGTATTGTATGGTTTGAAACAAGCACCTAGAGCCTGGTATGATAGACTTAGCACTTTCTTGATTGAAAATGATTTTTCAAGAGAAAATGTTGATAAAACTTTTTCATCAAGAAGAAAAATAATGATATATTAGTTGTTCAAATTTATGTTGATAATATTGTATTTGGTGCAACTAATGAAACTCTTTGTAGAGAATTTGCTAAGTTAATGCAGGGAGAATTTAAAATGAGCCTAATGGGTAAACTTAACTACTTCCTTGGACTTCAAGTGAAACAAACAAAGGAAGGAATCTTCATCAACCAAGCCAAATACACCAAGGAAATAATCAAAAAAGTTTGGGATGGAGACAAGCAAACAAATGAACACACCCATGAGCCCAACTTACAGATTGGACAAAGATGAAAATGGATCCAATGTTGACCAAAATCTCTATAGAGGTATAATCGGATCCCTATTATATTTGACTACAAGTAGACATGATATCTTATATAGCATATGTGTATGTGCTAGATTTCAATCTAATCCTAAAGAATCACATATGCTTACTATTAAGAGAATTATCAGATATTTGAAAGGTACAAGTAATCTAGGTCTTTGATTTTTAAAATACTTTTCATTGAATTTAATTGGATTTTTGGATGATGATTATGCTGGTTATAGAATTGATAGAAAAAGCACTAGTGGCACATGTCAATTTCTAAGGTTGAATTTAATGTTATGGCACTGTAAGAAACAAAATTCGGTAGCACTTTCTACTACTGAGGCAGAGTATGTTGTTGCAAGGAGTTGTTGTGCACAAGTGTTATGGATTAAACAACAACTATAAGACTTTGGTGTTACACAATCTAAAATTCCAATCAAGTGTGATAACACAAGTGCTATAAATTTGACCAAAAATCCTATACAGCATTCTAAAACTAAGCATATAGAGATTAGACACCATTTTATTAGAAATCATGTTTTGAATGGTGACATTGAACTAGAATTTATCCCAAATGAAAACCAATTAGCTGACATTTTTACTAAGCCACTGAATCAGGATAGATTTGAATTGCTTAGAGGAGAATTAGATCTTTGTGATCCTTTCTAGATTTTTCTAACCTAATTTCCCCAAAACTAAGGAAAAGTCATCTAGAAAACCTCCTACATCTATTCAAGATTGTTGAACAACTTTTCTTGAGATTTTATTGAATTAAACTCAATTTTTGAATCATTTCAACTTTTTTGGAAAGTTTCTATTCGAGTCAACTCAAGCAGTTTTGCTCTGGTCGAGCCATCTCGAATCTCTGATTTCTCTGCTCTTGCTCTGGTCGAGCCGACTAGGTCAATTTAGGGTTTGCCTAGCCAACTCGGATTTCTGTTTGTTCTGAGTTTGCTCTGGTCGAGCCGACTCGGATGATTTTAGGGCTGAGTGAGGCGACTTGGATGTTAAGAAAATGCTTTTTTAATAGAGCCGAGTAATCTTTTTCTTACATTTTACTCCTATTCTACTCAAAACTCTATCACTCTACTTGGAACCTTCACCAATCCTCCAAAAAACCTTTTTCCAAAGCCTTGATTTCCTATTTCTTGGAATTTTGCTGTAATGGCTCCAAGAATATCTACACGGAAGTGTTCTCACGCAGCTGAATCAAGCTCTCCCAGTAAAAATCTGAAGAAAAAGAGAGAAAAGAAAAGAAGATCCCTCTCCAAAACAAAAAGAAGTTGAAGCACCGTCTCCAACCGGGCAATTCACCTCAATGGCCAATCGACCGGTTACTTGTGGCAGAAGGATTGATTTCTCCTTCTTTGAAGAACAACCAATGAAGATTGGGAGTTGGATTGATAACCAAGGTTGGAAGTTTTTCTACTCATTAGACATTCCGACCTACCCTTCCTTGGTAAGAACTTTCTTTGAAAATCTAGTTCTTGAAGAATACCATCTGGAATCCATTATCAGAGTAAAAGTTGTGGATGAAAAGAAATTAAGCAACCTACTTCAAATGCCTACTAACGGTGCAACAAAGCTAACCCTAAAAGTACAAGGAACAAACACTGAAGCTCATCTTGGAAAGATCAGATGTAAGCTCCGTCAAACACGTTCAAGCCAACATGCTATCCAAGGAAATGCGGCTGCTCCACAACATGATTTTTTCTTCCCCGAACCGATCGTTTCGACTAGGTGAGTGAACGGGATATGATCTTTATGGGACATCTTATTGAGGGAGAACCCCTCAACCTTCCATACATTATGATGATACAGATGAGGGAGGCAGCAAGAAAGATCAAGGTATGCTTGCCTTATGGTATGGTATTCACCTTACTATTCGAAGATGCTGGAATTGACCTAACTGATGAAATCGGCAAGCCTCTTCACCACTTAGACGCCTATTCAATTAACTCTCTTAAGAGAATGGGATATCAATTACAAGAGGGAGTCTGGATGAAGAAAATATCTGGTCAAATAACTGCCACATCCTTTGATAATAACATTAATGAATCTCCTGTTGATGAAATAAAAGAATCTGAGGACAATAATGAAGACACTTCTAAATGGTCAATGAAAAACTCCATCTAGAATTAAAGAGTTTATATCTCAACAGATGGAAACAATCTATGATTCTCTCACAAGTCATATCAATTTTGCACATATTAAATTACTCAAATCAATTGATAACAGCTTGCAGAAAATCAAGTCAGAACAGAAGCTACATAAAGAAAGGATGGAAGGAGAGATAGACAGTTTCAAAGAAGAAATTCGAAGTATCCTACTGCACTCTCATAAGGAAATATTCACTGCTGAGGATACTTTTTTACAGACCTACAAAGAGTCACCAGCACCTCCTGCTCAACCATCTCCTATGCCTTCAAAATTTCTTTCATCTGATCCACCTTCATCCAAAGCTGGACCTGCTTTGACCAAAAAGAAACCAAAAACCAAGAAAACTAAGACACCTATAGCCCCAGTTAGAACTAGATTTAGGGATCTAAGGTTCAAACCTCTTAAAACTAAAACCTCAGATAGGGTTATAGATGTTGCCTCTTCCTCTAGTGAGGAAGAAGAATAGGTTGATTAGTTAAACTTTAGGTTATAATGATCATATCTTTGTACTTCTAACTTTTAATAGTATGTAAGCTTTACTTCTTATCTTTTACAGTCAAGAAACTTTGTGAATGAAAAGAAAGAAATCTCATCTTACTGATTACTGAATGTACTTTCTTTCTCATTTTGTACCTTGTATTGAAAATTTCTAACTGAAATGAAAGCTCTTTTGGGTGTCATGAACTATTTTTGTGCTTATACAATGTCTTTAATACAACTATGATGAATTTTAATTAGAATATCCAAATGAATTTGAGAAAGTGAAATTATCTCAAATAAATATTAAATACTTTCTCATTCTGTCTCAAAATCTAAGCTTTATTATAATACCTTTTTGATTGTTTGACAAAAAGGGGGAGAACTTTGTGCTATCATGAAAAAGGGGGAGAGTATTAATGTATGTGTTCAAATGAGCTTAAGTGCTTAAGTGTTTAAAAACCTATAGAAAGGGGGAGAATTTTTGGCTTTAGCTCTAAACCCAAACATTTTGATCTGATTGCTCTAAATTTTAATTTAAGAATGAACTCCAATTCTTTCTATTTTATGCTCTAATACTTCATGTTTGTGCTATTTCTGATACTTTAAAGTGTTCAAATGTTAATACTCTGATACACACTAAAGCACTAACATTGACACTATATATAGTTTCATTATAAGAGCTCTAAAATTCACTTGCATACATAATTAGCTCTGATACATGTGCATACTTACTTTCAAATACTTTTATACATGTAATTGTAAAGAATTTTTCATGCCCAATATTTTGTCATCATCAAAAAAGGGGAGATTGTTGACCCCATAAGTGATTTTGATGATAACCAAACATTGGTGCATGCATTCATTTTACTAACAACTCTTCAAGTGGTTTACAAGTTTTTGTAGGATGATCTCATTGCACAAACTTCAACTCCTACATTTGTATTACTTGTTTTGAGTTGTGTTATAATTGAAAATTGTAAAGAAGAACCCATAGAAAAGAAGTTAAGAAAAACATAAAATTGGGTTTGTTCTAAAAGTGTTTCAAGCTTTTAACTTCTTAGAAGAATGTTGAGCTTGAAGACATCTTAAAGTTTGAAGATTTGTTGGATGAATTTTGGAGACAAACTGAAAAATTCACTAAAACATTCATCCGAGCCGACTTGAGGAAGAGGAGAGGCGACTCTGGCACAGGGCACGCAAGAGGATTCTGGCATGCAGATATCTGAGCCGACTCTAAGGGACCCGAGCTGACTCGTCTAGGGCACTATTTCCTGAATTAGACAGGCAAGTCGACCCAACTGAAGTCCGAGCCGACTGTTTCATTAGGTAAGACATCCTAGCTGACTCTTCAGAAGATCGAGCCGACTCCTTTAGAGTCCAGAAAATTGCTTCTAAGAAAAACAGTCGTCCGAGTCGACTAGAGTGGAAGTTAGCCGACTCGACCAGACTAACATTTTGAAGGCCTGAGGATCCGAGTTGACTGGAATCAAGGTGAGTCGACTCTTATAGAGTGAAGAATCAAGATACTGTGCAAGCAAGCCAACTGGATTGAAGAGAGCTGGCTCAACCAGAACTCCTCTATGGATCCGAGCTGACTCGAAGGTCGATTTTAGACTTGCAACGACTAGTTCCAGAACTCTGAATTTGAATCCAAAAAGTGCTCCAACGATCAATGATGGGAATTCTCCCAGGGTGCCGGGAATCATGCAGCATACGGAAGTGAGTTTCAAAACAAAAACTCAAAGCATGAAACCCTAATTAGCTAGAAAACACTAATTCCTAGGAACCCCTTATGTAATACCAATTAATGAAACATAAATGGAGTCAAAAAAACATACCTGGATCGCTGAAATCCAATCCTTTTTACGAGCCTCATAAGTGCAAGCCCTCCAATAGTGATCCACATGAGAATGGTACCAAGGAAGAATCTCTGCCGGGGTTACTTGCTTCAACATAACTATTAGGGCAGCCTTTGGACCTTTAACCACTGTAGGACTCCCTGTCCTATTATAGGGCTCTCTGGATATTCTCCTAAACCTATCTTGGTTTAGGTATAACCCTCCTCTAGAACCCCTTAGGCTTATGTCCTAAAACAAAGCCTTATCCTAATAGATAAGACTTTGTCTTAACAAGACAAGTCTTGTCTTAAAAGGAGGGAGAGAGAGACACTTAGACAAGACTCTCGATGAAGTTGGACTCATATTTTAGATATCTAAAGAATATTGTATATTTTTTTTTTTCCTCACCGAACACCCTTAAGTAGAAACCAAAAGGGCATGAAAGCATCTCAAAGGTTCTTATCAAATATGCTTCTTCTTATCTGATAAGACTCTTCATGATGCAAGAGTCTTATCTGAATTCTTTCCCTTTCCAGATTAATTTCCCATGTGCCATGTGACATCTACTGGTTATGAAGAAGCAAAGGAGGCATCCTTTCATATTTGAAAACCATAGAATAAGTAGAGTTCTGAGAGCAGAAGGACTCTACCTCAGAACCGTGCACAAATGAAGAGACGCGACTCTTCATCTATGCACCAACTTTTCATCTGCTTTCACGCCATCCTCTTACATTCTTTGATCGGTCAATCAACTCCAAGAGGCATGGGGATAAGATGAGAAGGCACCCCTGATTAGAAACACTTTAGTGTTTCATCTGCAGAAGGACTCTTGTCCTTCTGTGCCCCTGCTTTTTTCCCGTGCGCTCCAAGAGGCGCCAAGAGTCCCTGGCCCTAGGGACTCTTCCATAAATTGGTCAAAAGGTCAAGATAAAATCAGATAAAGCTCTGATTTAATTAGCCCCACTTAGGACTCAGCCTAATTAAGGTTTCACTTAATTAGGTTAGCCCAATTAGCAAGCAACCAGACCCAATCCAATTGGGTTAGGAATTGGGTTAGCCTGCACATGCTAGTGTGCAATCTGGCTAACCAATTAGGATGACATGATCCCTAATTAAATAATGAATGACTTCCTTGGCCAACTCTCTATTGTGTGTGACCTATTGGGTTCCACATCTAGCCAATAGTAGGTTTTAGGTTTGAGCCGATTCGATCCAATCGAACCCGATTGACCTAATTAGGTCAAATTAGCTCACCTAATTGTCCAATTCGAATCACACATCGAATTGACTCATGAAACCAAATCAATTGGTTTATGAAAACCTACAAGACAAGATTGACATCTAGCAACGTGTCATGCCTACCCAGAAGATGAGGAATTTGATAGAAATTACCAAAATACCCTTCAGTAGTAAGTTACCTTGCAATTCAATCTTTCGATCTCTCATTATCCCGATTAAGTGATAGGTATGGATATATGTCAAACCCTAACACTTAATCATATCGAATCTTATCTTGATCATGAAGAATCAGCTGATGACTGATTTGAAATCACTTCAATCTCATCCTGCTTTGATCAAAGACTCCTTGAGTCACTCATCGAAGAGATTAAATGGGATAACAATTCCTTTTACCAGGAAAGATCGATTGCTTATTGGTCCACTCACATCCTTCGTACACCTTCCACCATATCCACAACACCATGTACATGTCGCAATGCCATGAATGAGTATGAACCAAAGTATGGCTTAGTGTGCACAAGAAACCATGGTGACCTCAGGTCTAAAGATCACATGCACAACTTCTACTCTGGCATCTATCTTTTGACAAGCAGTAAGACTTCCATAGGATAGTCCCGGTACGAATCAGTCCAGTGTACTCATACCCTGATGAGCACCCTTATCCTTATATTAGTATCTCTACACAAGTGGTTATGAAATCAACCACCCTTATCAACTGAGCACACATAGGATAAGCTAGTCTTTTTGGATTCATCGATTCCCAAATCGATGGTCCAATGACTAGGAACATTCTAGATTAGGGTTTATAGGAATTAGGTCTCACTGTTATTTTATCATAACCCTAATTCCATTGCCCTACTCTATGTGGTTCGTCATAATCAACAAAAACATGACACAGCAGTATATGATAAATCAAATGCCTTTATTAATATGAAAAATATGTCATACATGAGCTGGAAGTTTGCAAAAAGGCCTTTATAATGATTGGCTCTTAGGGTACTTTTCTATCGGTCAAATGTCACATCCCAACAGTATACAATGACTTAAACTACCTTGGAATAATGGAAGGCTAATATTTGAGGGATTTGAACTTCTTTGAAGTAGGAGTTAGAGAGTTTCAAAAAGATTTAATACTTTATTGAATATCCAACCAACCAACAAGGAAGAGAGCACTAAGAGCATTCAAGATAGCCTTCAAGTCTTCACCAACTCTCATTTGAAGCTTGAAGCACTTAGCAAAGAAGCCATAGAAGCCATTAAAGGCAATGCAGTGCATTCAAGTGGGCTTCTCTCGAGCTGCATCGGCAACCATTCGACAAAAAATTTGTTTGTCATTTTGTTGCATTTTCTTTTCAATTCATCTTTGAATTGTTGGGTTATTGGTGAGCCCGGTTGAAAAACCAAATAGGTTCTTAGTGAGCCTTTGTTAAAAACCAAGTGTTGGATTCTTGGTGATCCTAGTAAAACCAAGTTAGGTTTCTTTGGTGATCCTGGTAAAACCAAAGTGTAGAGGTTTGGATTGTGAGCCTGTTAAAACAATCCGACTGTATTCCAGTGGGGGATATGGTGAAATCCCAAGTGATAATCTTGGGTAGTAGATGTAGGAGCTGGGTAACTCCGAACCACTATAATTTTTGTGTGTTTGTGTTATGCTTCTTTGATCTTATATAGCTTATGCAGTTAATTACTTTGTCACAGCACCTAACACTCTAAAAGGGATTTCAAAGAACACATTTCTGCTTAAATTTTTTAAATTTTCAATTCACCCCCCTCTTGGGAAAGCCACCTGGGCAACATCCCTTTGGTTTTTACACTGGGCTCACCAAAGAAACCATTACTTAGTTTTATACCAAGATCACCAAGAAACCCAAATACCCTTTGGTTTTTACACCGGGCTCACCAAAAAACCCAAACTTGGTTTTCACGGGCTCACCAAAAAATACAAAACAAAAGCAAGGGAAACAAACAAGTAAACAATGCAATACAAAATACAAACTTTTTGAGAGTGGATGGTTATAGCTTTAGCCCATTGAATGTAGCTCTTCTAAGCTCTCCTCTTTCTTTAAATAAAGATTCAAGAGTTGTGATAGGAAGTGAAGAACCCTCTCTTGAATTTGAACATTGAAGCTCTCTCCAAAATCTAAAATATAAACTTGAAAACCCTTTTTTTTTCAATTTCTCTTTTCGTCTTCAATATCTCTTCTTTTCTCTTCACTTTGATCCATCATATATAAGTTTTGGAAGTGTTCCTAGGTTGTTTGGACCATTGGAGCACCTTGGGAATTGAAACCTAGTAGTTTATGGCCATTAGAGAAGAAAAGGTTTGTTGCAGAAAACTAGTCGTTACTGTTTGAAAGTGCAGAGCTCGAGTCGGCTCGAGTCATTCAAGTCGACTCGAAGTCAAAATGAATTCTAGCAAAAATGATTGGCAAATCTTGAGTCATCTTGATGGTCATTGTATAGAAAAATAGGTTTCTGTTCGAGTCGGCTCATCTATGTCGAGTCAGCTCGAAGTCTCAGTCAAGAAAAATACAAACTCTGGACGAGTCGGCTCTTCTGGGTCGAGTTAGCTCGAATCTTTGGAATAATTATAGTTATGCCATTCTGGAGTCAGCTCTATTCAGAACTCAATTTCATCCACTCTAGAAGAGTCGGCTTGAATTCTTAGCGAGTCAGCTCGAGTGAATTTTGTCCAAAAGGCTTCCAAAAGTCTCCACACTTCTTCCAACATCTTTTAAACCACTTCAAACATCTTCTAAACCTATGATACTCTACAAAAAAATAATCTTTATAAAGATAATTAGTAATATATCATGCATCAATATTTTGTAATCATCAAAATCAATCCTAGGGTCAACAATCGCCCCCTTTTTGATGATGACAAAATATCGGGCATGAAAAAAAATCTTAGCACAAAATTAACTCAATAAAAGATTGTATTTCAAGTAAATTAACATGTATCATATAAGCAATAAGCTCCCCCTTAATTTATCAATAATTTCTCTCTTTTTAAATATTCTTTTTCATGACACCTTATATCTCTCCTCCTTTTTAATATCAATAAAAAGTATTCTTAACCATTCTTTAAGGGGATACTAATTGATGATTTTATAATACCACTAGAATATTAGGATGTTTTAAGATAATTTCACCTTCTCTTCATATTCTTATCAATAATTTCTCTTTTTCTCCCCCTTTCTTAATGTTATCAATTGTTACGAATACTAATTATTGGGGGTATCATGATTCTTAATTCTTCTTTTATCTAACATATACACTCCTCTCTCTTTCACATTCATTCTAAGCATTCATGCAAGAGAGTAATGTAAAACATGGTATCAATAAAAATAAATAAATATCAATAGAAGAATTAAAGTCATGAGTTTATAAAAATAATCAAAATCAATCTATACTCATGATCAATTTAAAACATTAAGTATGCCAGCACATCTCAAATTATCTATGCTAGAGTAAGCTAGAATTCTTGATTTCATGGTTCATTGACACAAGACTTGAATATCAAACATACCTCAAATATTCAAAATATTTCAAGTCAAAGTTCAATGAATTTCACATGATCAAGAATACTAGTAACTATTGCATAGTTGACATTTAACTCATCTTGAAACATCAAATATAATAAACATAGCAGATTGCTTCAAGTAAATGACTAGCATTGCATATATCAAAAAGTAAGGAAGGGTATGAGTAAATTATACCAATATGAATAATCTTCCATTTGCCATTATTTTTACAAGCCATTAATCCACTTGCCCTAACTTTAGGATGAAGAATTGCTATTCCACCCTACTTCATGCCTTGCACAGCGACTTTAACATTGCAATCTTCTTTTTCTTATGATGGGCTGCAAGATAAACCTGTAAAATAGCTAAGTGGATATTTTTGGTACCTAAATCTTTTTGGATCCATTGGAGCTAGTACATGTGGTTTCTTTTGGAATCCAAACTTTCTTTACATCATTTTTGTTTTTCTTTCTAAAATTACAAAGATAAGCTTTATGCCCAACTCTTTTACAACAAAAACAAAAAACATTAGATTTTTGAAATTCGTTTTGAGCTGACATCTTTCTTTCAACAAGATTGGAATTAGAATTACAAACAATTTCAGCTCTACTACTTGAAAATCTTTGATTGTATAATAATAACTCAAGCTTATCTGAACTTAAAGTCAATTTATCAACTAAAGGCTTAAGTTTCTCATCTTCATTTTGCAACCTTTGATTTTCTTCATGTAATAATTCATTCTTTTCAAGATATTCAATCTTTTCTTTTTGAAGAGTTTTGCAATTTTTAGAATAGAATTTAATTCAATTTGCAAAACATGATATTTTTCTAAAGCATAAATTCTTTCATTTTGAAGCATATCATATGATTGTTTTAAGATTTGATGCTTAGTTCCTAACTTTTTATATTCAAATATTAAATTATGGAAAGCATTATTAAGATCATCAAATGTAAATTCTGAGTTAGGTATAGAATTTACCTCATTTTGAAGAATCGTAAAGCATGTGTTGGCAGTTTTTGATTGCTTTACATTATTACTTGAGCTCGAATCTTTGCTGTCGCTCTAAGTGGCTACCAATGCCTTCTTTTTCTTTTCTTTTTCTTTGTATGGCTTCCCCTTAGCCTTATACTTCTTTTTTTTTTTGAATCTGCCCTTATCCATAAATTTTCTAAACTTTTTCATAACCAGGGCTAATTCATCTTTATCTTGCTCCTCTTCGGATGATGAACTTGTGAACTCTTCTTTATTTTCTTCAGTAGCCACCTTGAGTGCAATTGTTTTCTTTTTCTTTTTCTCTTCTTTACTTCGACGCTTCAAGGTGAGTTCATGAGTGATAAGTGATCTAAGAAGCTCTTCTAATGCAAGATTACTTAAATCCTTTGCCTCTTGGATTGCTATTACTTTAGGATCCCAAACTTCTGGTAAAGATCGAAGAATCTTTTGAACCATATCTGTATTAGAATACATTCTACCAAAACTTTTCAAACTATTAGTAATGTTAGTAAACCTCGAAAACATTTCAGAAATAGATTCATGAGGTTCCATTTTAAACATTTCATAATCATGCATGAGCATATTGATCTTAGAGTTTTTAACTAATGTTGTGCCTTCATGAGTGATTTCAAGTTTATCCTAAATTTCTTTTGCAGAGGTGCAAGTAGAAATATGGTTAAACTCATTTGCATCTAAAGCACAATACAAGAGGTTCATTGCTCTTGCATTCAACTCTCCCATTTGCATTTCATAAGCATTCCAATCCAATTCCAGTTTTGGAATGTTTATGCCATCGACATTTATCATGGATGTGGGAGGTTTTCTTAAAATAATTTTTCATAATTTAAAATCTATAGCTTGACTATAAATCTTCATGCATGCTTTTCAATAGCTATAGTTTCTGTCGACAAAAAGTGAAGGTTATGTAGAACATTGCCCTTCGACAAGATGTGTGCTCATGTGGGTAGCCATTGATCTTTACTCCTAGTTGTTAAACTAGAGGCATAGTGACACTCTCTGATACCAATTATTGTCCAGGTGGCTTTCCCAAGATGGGGGTGAATTATGAATGAAAACTTTTTCTCAAGTATGTGCCCTTTTGAAATCTTAGTATGGTGAGTGAAGTATTTAAAGAATTAAATGTGAAAGCAAATAAATGAGCTCAAACAAAACAATCATAAACACCATAATTTATAGTGATTTGGAGAAACCCAGCTCCTATGTCCACTACCCAAGATATCACTTGGGATTTTTACTATATTCTTCCTAGAATACAGTCGGATTGTTTTATCGGGATCACAATCCAAACCCAACTAGCTTTGGTTTTTACACTGGGCTCACCAAAGAAACCCACTTTTGGTTTTATACCGGGATCACCAAGAAACCCAAATACCCATTGGTTTTTACACTGGGCTCACCAAAGAAACCCAAACTTGGTTTTCATAGGCTCACCAAAAAACCCAAAATAAAAATAAGGGAAACAAACAAGTAAACAATGCAACACAAAATACAAACTCCTTGAGAGTGGATGGTTGCAGCTATAGCCCATTGAATGTAGCTCTTCTAAGCTCTCCTCTTTCTTCAAATAAAGCTTCAAGAGTTGTGATAGGAAGTGAAGAACCCTCTCTTAAATTTGAACATTGAAGCTCTCTCCAAAATTTGAAATATAAACTTGAAAAATACTTTTTCTTCAATATCTCTTTCCCTCTTCAATCTTTCTTCTTTTCTCTTCACTTTGATACATCATATATAAGTTTTGAAAGTGTTCCCAGGTTGTTTAGACCGTTGGAGTACCTTGAAAATTGAAATCTAGCCATTTATGGCCATTAGAGAAGAAAAGTCTTGTTGTAGAAAACTAGCCATTACTGTTTGAAAGTGTAGAGCTCGAGTTGGCTCGAGCCATTCGAGTCGGCTCGAAGTCAAAATGAATTCTAGCAAAAATGACTGGCAGATCTTGAGTCATCTTGATGGTCACTATACTGAAAAATAGTTTTCTGTTCGAATCGACTCATCTGTGTCAAGTCAGTTCGAAGTCTTAGTCAAGAAAAATACAAACTCTGGACGAGTCGGCTCTTTTGGGTCGAGTCGGCTCGAATCTTTGGAATAATTATAGTTTTGCCATTCTAGAGTCAGTTCCATTCAGAACTCAATTTCAGCCACTCTGGAAGAGTCGGCTCGAATTCTCAGCAAGTCAGCTCGAGTGAATTTTGTCCAAAAAGGCTTTCAAAAGTCTCCAAACTTCTTCCAACATCTTCTAAACCACTTCAAACATCTTCTAAACCTATGATACTCTACAAAAAAATAATCTTTACAAAGATAATTAGTAACATATCATGCATCAATATTTTGTAATCATCAAAATCAATCCTAGGGTCAACACCCTCTTATGTAAAAGACCTCTCAACACTCTTGAAGATCACAAGAAAGAAATAAACTAGAAGGGAGAGGAGGAGATGGCACCCCAGGAGAGAGACTCCCTGGAAGAATATTAATGCCCAAAAGAGAAAATGCATGCCAAAAAGAAACTCTCTTAGTCAGCCACCCCTCTCTCCCTATTTATTTCTCATGGTAAATCCCCTCCTTTTTATTTCTCCATGCCAAAATACTGGTGTTTTATTTCAACTGGTTGAAAATTAAGAGGAGTAAAAGAGGACTCCTCCTCCTCTCTTTCTCTTCATGCCAATTCCCTTTTAGCACCCATCTGGATCTCATGCCCACTTTGTTTTGTCACACAAAATAGCTTGGGACCCACTTAGGCATGTGGAGGCAAGGGGAGACAAGAAAAGAGAGTCCCAGTCTAACTGGACTCTAGGTCATGGTCCAAATAAAGTGATTTGACAATCAAATCGAAGCCGATTTTAAATCTGATCGAAACCAATTCAAAAAGAACATTGACCCAACTCAATTAGGATCAATTAACTGAGTCTAACTCAATTAAACTAAATCTAATTTAATTTAATTAATAATTAATCTATAATTAATTAATTGTAACATTTATAATTAGGTCAAATATTAATTGTAACCTTTATAATTAGGTCCAAATGTACTAAAATTATCAATTTTAGTAACATTTTGATTTGCTGATTGGTTACTTGAGTTCTTAATGCGTGTGACCCCTTAAGTCCTATCCTGTCTTGTAATGAGACATGCTATAATCTCCATTATACATCAACGAAACTCCTTTCGATGGATAGAAATCTTTCTGCTCAACCCTAATCAGGATTATCGATCAGAAAATGATCCTAATGGGCTCTCACAATCCACCAGTAATACCTAGCAGTATGTAATGGCAACCCCAATAAGATTGGAACCCCTAGGGTAGTTACCATGTGATTCGGTTCCTCTATCAAAACTCTTGACATGATGTTGGTTATGGATACTCGTCAAACCCATCAGTCATATGCTCAACTTAATCAACTCAAGTCCAATCATGATACTAATGAAAACACCTTTTCATTATCATCCTGCTATGGCCATAAACTTCTGGACTTAGTCACATTAAGCTTGTATAGGATTATTCCTTACTACTAAGGCTGATATATCACTACAAGTGAATACCCTATTCCTATAATAAATCTACTGCAACCAATGATCATCGCAAGGTTCTATATGGATAGGAACCATGTGATTGTGCTGTCAAACTATAGCAACCGTATTGTGAGTAGCTGAGACACTCTAGGTTAAAGAACTATTCACATGACTACAGCATCAGGAAATTATCGATGAGTGAGTAGTCATCCGTATAACTTCCTGTACTTGGTCATGCTTGGTATCATTTTTTCTATCAACTTCCTGCACTCTCACTCCAGTGTTACCACACTGTAGGTTAGAGACTCATCTACTCAGAAAGGGAAGTGATCTGTGCACCGATTTTAATGGATCAATCACCTCCTCATGATATGCCAACAATTGAGAGCATTTAGGAGTTAATCTATAAAGACACATGCCTCAGATTCTCAACTCATGAGAATATGTGTCATTGTCCATTAACTCCATGGACGATTCATAGACACATTAATATGAATGAAAATAATGCCCTTTTATTAATAAGAAAAATTAAGTACAATGCTCATGCCCTAAAAGTTATAATATGTAAAGCCAACTTGGCTTTCAGGGCATACATCTAATAGAAAGTTGTAGAGCAACATGACCCTGTTGAATATGGAATATCACTGAACTTATTCCTTGAACCTCCTAATGCTCGGGATGGCATAGGATTAAACTACCCAACCCTAATCAGTCCATTTCAATATGTCTCAAACAGAGAATCCTTGTAACTCCTACAAGGAATGCCTAGGCCAAGGTATTTCTTAATTGAGACATATTAAGCATTCAATCTAAACCATTTAGAGAGGTCAATCCTATCTCAATCCTACCACCGCTACACAAGTACTTGACTGTACCCCCCAACCTTCCATCGCCGGAATATGGAATAGCACTGAACTTATTCCTTGAACCTCCTGATGCTCGGGATGGCATAGGGTTAAACTACCCAACCCTAATCAGTCCATTTCAATACGTCTCAAACAGAGAATCCCTGTAACACCTACAAGGAATGCCCAGGCCAAGGCATTTCTTAATTGAGACATATTAAGCATTCAATCCAAACTATTTAGAGAGGTCAATCCTATCTCAATCCTACTACCGCTACATAAGTACTTGACTGTACCCAGCAACCTTCCATCGCCGGATTAGAAATTCAGGTAGTTCGGCACCTAAGCACAGTGAGTTGCTTGTAAGCTGCCATAGTGATCTCAAGTTAAAGGAATAATTCATATCCACATTCTAATGCAAGACTTCTTTTTGGTAGAAAGAGAATCTCACATGAGAGTCACGTTCAGTGAAGTGTCAAACACAACACTTGCATGTCATACCAATGTCTCCACATTCCTTGGTTAAGAGGATAACCAACCTATATGATATACAATGATCTATACTTGATACATAGTCATCCTATAGCAATGTATCATTTGATTGTGAACAATTTAAGAACTACTCGATATATCCTCTCTATATCGAGTACAAGAAAATTCTAAGGACTTCATCATACAAGAGTTCACATTAAGAAAAATGCACCTGTGATGAACTGCTAAAAGATAACTTTTATTTATATCAAAATTCATATCCAATATACAAATAGCACAACCATCTATAACCTAGACAATTGGCTTTGAGACATAATTCCGAACACCTCCCTTTCTATAGGTGCCAAAAGGTCAACGATTAGCAGCACTCTGTGTCGTATGCCCCTGTGCCTTTCCTCCTTCATGATATGAAGTCATGTCGCAGGCTCTAACCTCTCAGCCGGTTGTTATACTTCAAAAAATTTGGCAGGACCTCGATCTGGGAGTAGCCACCCCTGGTGTGAATCCTCTGGTGTGGTTTCCTCTTTCAGGTGGTGCAAATGGTTGGCTGGGAAGTGCAGTGCCTTGGCCAGGGTGCCTTTTCCTATCTAGTGTAAACAGTGATGGGAGAGATCATGGCACCCTAGGGGTGTCCCTTCATGGTCCTTGGGTGACGTGCCACCATCCAAGGAAGGTGGGACGTCCTCTTCTTTCTGCTTTTGAATCCCTTGGAGCGCTGTGGACCTTGGCCATGGGGACGATCTCTGGCTGTCGAACCTCTTGTCCAAAGAGAGCTTGGCCTGAGGAGAAGGAGCTCGACTTTTGTCAAGGTGGGCTCGACCTTGAGGGAGCCACATGGTGAAGGAGTTCGAAAAGCGGGAGCTCTACTTCGATTGAGGCGGGCTTGACCTCGAGGGAGCCACCCGGCAAAAGAGCTCGAAGAGCGGGAGCTCTACTTCGACCGAGGAAGGCTCGACCTCGAGGGAGCTGCCTGATGAAGGATTTCAAAGAGAGGGAGCTTTACTTCAATTGAGGTGGGCTCGGCCTCGAGGGAGTCGCCCGATGAAGGAGATCAAAGAACGGGAGATCTACTTCGGTTGAGGTGGGCTTGACCTCGAGGGAACTGGCCGGCAAAGAAGCTCGAAGAGTGGGAGCTCTACTTCGATCGAGGTGGGCTCGACCTCGAGGGAGCTGCTCGATGAAGGAGCTCGAAGAGCTGGAGCTCTACTTCGATCGAGGTGAGCTCGGCCTCGAGGGAGCCGTCCGGTAAAGGAGCTCTACTTCAGCCAAGACGGGCTCGACCTCGAGGGAGCCGCCCAACGAAGGAGCTCGAAGAGAGGGAGCTCTACTTCGACCGAGGTGGGCTCGACCTCAAGGGAGCCGCTCAGCGAAGGAACTCGAAGAGAGGGTCTAAATGGCAACTTCTGCTAGCATGGCATTCGACTAGATCTGACTGGGACTCCATGTCAGCAATTTTGCCGTATCATCTTCATATATAGAAAAGCCAAGGAAATAATATTTCATTTGATAATTGAAGGGTAGAATGGAAAAATACATATCAAGATTTCAAAATTTAGAGTTTGGTATACATTTTTGGATTGTCAAAGCTTAAGTATCAACTCAAAGATTTTAATTTCGATCTTCAGAAAAATGTCACACAAAGATTTTTAACCGACATGCCAAGTATCGACACTCACTATTCAAGTATCAACTTACAAGATTGACTCATGAATCAAATATCAGTGCACCAAGAAATAATAGTGGACTGAGTTTTTGGAGCAAACTTAAGTATTGATGCCTAAACCTTAAGTATCGACTCACCAGGTCTGCTCATGCTCAAGTATCGATATCATAGGATGAATCCAGAGAGCAACATTTTTCAAAAAAACTCAAGTATTGATTCAAGAACTTCAAGCATTGACTCAGATGTTGACTCAGAGTGAAGTATCAGTACTTGCAGGTCTGACAATACTTGTAGGTATGACAGCATATAATGGCTATATTTTTAGAACTAGAGAAAAGTAGCTTTTTGAGTCTAAATGGCTAGTTTTCATCTTTTAATGGTCATAATCTATTTTTGAAAGACTTTGAGTGTATTTATTTATCACCAAACTTATTGAAGAAGCCAGAAAATTTCAGAGAAAATCAAATACTTCCAAGAGAATCTTTCAAAAGCTAACTTCCAAACAAAAGTTTTTGTTCTTAAAAAGTATACTTTCAATTCTCAACCCCCAATCAGTCAAGCAATCACTGAGCCTTTTTATTAAAGAAGATAACTCAAAATTCTTCCTTAATCTTTATCGACTTTTCTTTTACTCTTTTAGAGAGCTTATTGCCTAGCGAAGCTACCTAAGAGAGGGGGTAAATTGGGTTTTAAAAACCTTTTGCAAGAATTTAAATGAGGTACTAGTGTATTTTCAAAGTGTTTGTCTACTCAATAATGATATACAGCAGAAGTAATGAAGTGAATGTAGAAGAAGTAAATAGCAATCACAAATACACAAAAATTTATAGTGGTTCGGTGCACTCCAAGAACCTACATCCACTTCCCAAGCTTTCCTTGAAAATTTTACTATAATCCAACCTTGATTACAATAGATTAGTTTTCCAGGCTCACCAATCAAAATCCCTTGATTTTCACAAGGCTAACCAAAAACCCAAGTTGATTTTCACTCAAGGCTCACCAACAACCCAAGTTGGTTTTCATTCAAGGCTCACCAACAAACCTCAACATTAGTTTCAATCCTCTTGAAACTAGTAACAACAAGAATAACTCAAGTATAATATAAAAATATAATAAGCTTTCTTAAAAAGCAAATAAATTCGATGAAGCTCTTGAATATTGTTGAGAAGCTTGTCTTCAAGTTGTTGAAGCCTCAATCAATGCTTAAAAATATGGACTTGAATGCTCTTGAATGCTTGAAGGCTCAACTCACTTAAAAGTATTGAATGCTTAATTAGTTCTTCAATAAATCACTATTCATTCTCTTCCCTCTTATGTTTGGTGGAGTTTAAATACCCTTCCAAGACTTAAAAGATAATTTATAGCTATTAGAGAGGAGAAAATAATTGTTAGTCATAAAATGGGAAAGTTCAAAAAATTAGCCATTACTATTTTGTCAGACCTGCAAGTGTCGACACTTCAGTCCATGAGTCGATAGATGAGTCGATACTTGAGGGGACACTTGATCAATTTAATCTTTTGAAGCTCTCTAGAATGCACTGGTGCATCGACACTTATTCTGGTGAGTCGATACTTGAGTCGACTTTTCATATTTCATGAGTCGATACTTGAGCAAATTTCTAAAATCAACATGTTCTGTATTCTTTTTGGTCTCAGATCTTGAGTCGACACTTGGCGACCATGAGTCGATACTTGGTAATTCATGAGTCGACACTTGAGTGTGCCGACTAAAACTTTTTCTGCGCATCAGCTCAAGCTTTTGTGAGTTGATACTTGAGTCAACACTTCAATTCCATGAGTCGATACTTGGCTGAAACAATACTGAAACTTATCTAAATTCAAAATTTGAATCCTTCAAAGTCTTTCTTATATGCCAAGGTCCATATAACTTGAAAATTCATTAACTTAAGTGACTTCTTCAACAAGATGATAAGCAATTCAACCTTTCAACATACTATAACTTTGATGAGTACCTTATTCTATTAAACACACTTTTAACACACATAATTAGTATTCAAATATACTTAAGTATTTTGTTATTCATTAAAATCAAGCTAGGAGTTAATAATCTCTCCTTTTTTGATGATGACAAAATCTTTAAGTATATAAATATAATGAGCTCAAAAGATTTGCAATAAGTATCAAAGCAATTGACTATAAGTATCAGAGCTAAGTTGTAATAATTATCAAGAGTAAAAACTCATCATTTAATATGTAACTTGAATAAATCTACAATGTATCAGTGCTATATGTAAGAATGAATTCAATTCATAATTACAATGTGTCAGAGCATATGCTTATATAAGTGTTTAAGAGATGTATCAGAACTAAAATAGATTTGATAGATTGAGCATCAGAGCAAACACATGTTTAAAATAAAAAAATAAGAGTATCAGTGAAAATAATACAACATAAAGTTAGAGAGTATCGGAGAAAGTAATAAAAAAGATAGCTATGAGGCTACAACACTGGCTCCCTCACTCAGGTCATCTCTTTCTAAAATGCATCTGAAGTCACTGATATGGTCACTAAGAGATCAGCAACAGTCCCCCTCATGGGTATTTCCCAGATGCAGCTCAGAATCTCTATAAATAACAAAATAGAGATGCCTTTGACCTCTCCGATCCATCCATCACTACCCCTGGCCAAGTCTCGTAGAACTGTCTCATCAAGGCCGGGTAGAATCTCTCTCGGATAGTGCAAAATTGAACTAAACCAGCATCTCTCAACCAGTCTCCAATCCTAAAGTGCTGCCGATCAACAAAATCAAAGTCCACCCTCCATCCACCTACAATGGCCTTGGAGGCCATGCGGTCTGCTCCTGGGACTGGTGGTGGTCGAGCTGGAACCTCACGCTACATTGGAACCTCTCCTAGCAGATCATTATGCCTCGCCTTGGTGCGGCGCTCTGCACCTTTGAAAACTGAGCGTGGTCTCCTCACAAGCTACTTCTTGGGCTCCATTATCCAGAAAATAAGGAAAAATAAGGATGGAGAGGGAAATAAGAACTGAATCTTGATCAAACCGTGAGGAACAAGGAAATGCAAGGGAAAATGGGGTTAATCTCAAAGAGGAAATGTTAGAACCCTAAACGAGAACTAACAGAGGCTAGGGCTCAAAGAGAACAGGTGTCGGCTCAGAGGAAATGGGAGGAAAAAAAGATTGTTTTCCCTATTTGAACACCGATCTTACCGATCAAGTGTCGACTTATGGGTAAGTGCCAAGTGTCGATACTTCGATGTGTCAACACTTCCAAGTGTTGATACTTTGAGAAAAATTAGAGAAAATAAAAAAAATCATAGATAAGATCAAGAGAGTTGATTTAAATAGCTAATAATGATTGATCATGAGTTTGAAGGACATTGAGTCAAGAAATTTCAAAGAAAATTCTAAAAATCATAAAGAATGATTGAGATCTAATCAAAAGGATCAATGACCCCTAATTCTCTTCTAATCATATAGAACCTATCTTCATTGAGTGGCTTGGTCAGTATATCAGCTAATTATTTCTCAGTACAAACAAATTTAAGCAAAACATCATTATTCTGAACATGGTCTCTAATAAAGTGATGTCTGATTTCTATGTATTTACTTCTTAAATGTTGTATAGGATTTTTAGTTAAGTTTATTGCACTTGTATTATCACATCTAATAGGTATCTTAGTTAATTTAAAACCAAAATCTTCAAGTTATTATTTAATCCATAAGATTCGAGTACAACAACTTTCAGCTATAATATACTCAGTTCAACTGTAGATAGTGCAAGTGAATTTTATTTCTTGCTAAACCAAGAGATTAAATTAACTCCAAGAAATTGACAGGTTCCAGATGTACTTTTTCTATCTAATTTGCAACCAGCAAAATCAGGATCATAATATGCAATCAAATCTATTGTTGAGTCCTTAAAGTACCACAAACCAATATTAATAGTACCAGATAAATATCTAAGTATGTGTTTAACAGCCAATAAATGAGATTCTTTATGTTTGGACTGATATGTTGCACACATGCATACACTAAACAGGCCTACTTGCAGTTAAATACAATAAAGAACCAATAATGCCTTTATAAAATTTTTAATCTACATTCTTACCAAATTCATCTTTGTCAAGCTTACATGAAGGGCTCATAGGTGTTCCAAGAGATTTAGTCTTCTTTATTCCAAACTTTTTCAAAATTTTCTTGGTGTATTTAGCTTGGTTGATGAAGATCCTTTCCTTGGTTTGCTTGATTTGGAGTCCGAAAAAGTAGCTTAATTCTCCTATCATGCTCAACTCGAACTCACCCTGCATAAGCTTAGCAAACTCTTGACAAAGAGCTTCATTAGTAGCACCAAATATAATATCATCAATATATATTTGTACTACTACGAGGTCATTAGCATTTTTCTTGAGAAATAAAGTAGTATCTACATGACTCCTAGTAAAGCCATTATCAATTAAAAATTTGCTTAATCTTTCACACCATACATGAGAGGCCTATTTTAAACCATAAAGAGCTTTATGTAGTTTAAAACATGGTCAAGATATGCATGATTTTCAAAACCAAGAGGTTATTCTACATATACCTCCTCTGCTATGTATCCATTTAAAAAAGTACTTTAACATCCATTTGAAATAATTTAAAATTCATGAAACATACAAATGCTAGAAGTAATCTAATAGCTTCAAGTCTAGCTACTAAAGTAAAGGTTTCATCAAAATCAATTTTTTCTTCTTGATTGTAACCCTTACCTACCAGTCTAGCCTTATTTTTAGTTACAATTCTAGTTTTATCTAACTTATTTCTATATGCCCATTTAGTGCCTATTATCGAAGTATTGGATGGTCTTTCTATTAATGTCCAAATCTTATTTCTTTCAAATTGGTTTAATTTTTCTTGCATAGCAATCATCCAATTAGGATCTTTTTCAGCTTCTTCTATATTCTTAGGTTCTATTTGAGATACAAATATAAGATAATCACATCATTTCTAAGAGAGGATCGAGTTCTTATCTCTTTGATGGACCACCTAAGATTAGTTTCTTAGGATGTCCATGAGCATACCTTCATTCCTTAGGTAGGTCCTTGTGCATTGGTGAAGGTCTTGTGACTTCTTCATTCTCCTTGCTTTGATCTTCCTCATTCTCTTTGGAAGGAAGATCATTCAAAGTTAGCTTTTCGAGTCCTTGAATACTTGCAACATCATTAGAAGTATCCTATTTTCTAGAGGACTTGTTAGTGGATTCTTCAAATATAATATACATAGATTCTTCTACTACAAGTGTTCTTTTATTGAAAACCTTATATGCATTGCTAGATATTGAGTATCCTAAGAAGATACCTTCATCTGACTTGGCATCAAATTTGCTTAAATTATCTTTGTTATTGTTTAATATGAAACATCAGTAACCAAATACACAAAACTATTTTAAAGTAGATTTTCTTTCTTTCCAAAGTTCATAGGGTGTTTTCTTTAAAATTGGTTAGATTAAAACTCAGTTTAAAATGTAACAAGTAGTATTGACTGCTTCAGCCCAAAAATATCTAGGAAGATCATTTTTACAAAGCATTGTAATTCTATTTTTTCTTTTTACTATCCCATTTTGTTGAGGTATTCTAGGTGTCATTACAAAAATCTTTAAAATCCTAATTTTTAAATTCAATTCCATGATAACTTTGAATATAAATAATAGAAGTACCTTTTTCATTTTAAACTTTTCTATAAAACTTTGTAAAAGCGGAAAAAGATTTATCTTTATGTGTTAAGAATAAAATCCAAGTAAACGAGAGAAATCATCAACTATAACTAAACCATATCTCCTACCTCCTAGTCTTGTGATTTTAGTTGGCCTAAAGAAATCCAAATGGAGTAGTTCTAGTAGCCTAGTAGTTGAAACAATTCCTTTAGATTTAAAAGAAGTTCTTATTTGTTTACCATATTGGCAAGCATCACAAATCTTGTCCTTTTAAAATCTAAGTTTTGGTAAATCTTTAACTGAATCCTTTTTATATAATTTGAAAAGTAAATGCATGCTTGCATGACCTAATCTACAATTTCATAACTAGCTAGTCTCATTGATTTTGGCATCCATTGTAACTAAGCATTTACCATATTATATAGAAAGATTATCAAGATCAACTAGATAGATGTTGCCATGCCTATTTCCAATGAATTTCAGTCCATCATCACTAAGACTAGACACCATGCAAAGGGATGATTCAAAAATAATTTTAAAACCTTTATCACAAAATTGGCTACTACTTAATAAATTATATTTTAAACCTTCTACTGATAACACATTATCAATAAAAGTAAATGGAGAAATATGAACTTTATCGACAACAATGATTTTGCCTTTTTCATAGTCTCCAAAGGTCACATTCCTTCCAATTAAAGCTTCAAGAGAGGTGAATTGCTTCACATCTTCCATCAGGTGTCTTGGGCAACCACTATCAAGGTACCACATTCTTCTTTTCTCCTTGGTTGCAAGACACACCTATAAAAAAGATCAAGTTTTTGCTTTAGGTACCCAAGCCATCTTGAATCCTTTAGGGTTCATGTTCATGGTTCCTTTTGGAATCCAAATTCTATTGGAAGTATTTAGTTTTCTTTTGTTACACATATATGCTTTATATCCAGATTTACCACAATTAAAACATGTAATACTAGAAGATGCAGGAACAAAGAAATTCTTGAAATACTTTTGTTATTTTTGAGGTTTATGCCCTATACCAGCTTTGTTGAAAACTGCACGTTGATTAATTAATAGTAAATTCAAATTTTCAGAACTAAACATGAATTTCTTAATAAAAGACTTGACTCTATCAAGCTCTTCTTTGAATTTCTTGTTTTCCAATTCAAGGTCTTTGTTCCTTTTTATAAACTCATCATTTGAAACAAAAATATTGGATCTTTTTAAAACTTCTATCTCTTTTAAGAGAGCATTCTTTTCCTTTTCCAAAATAGCAACCTTGGCTTTTAATTTTTTGTTTTCATTTTCAAGATTATTGTTTTCAAAAGAAAAAGAATCAGCTTGCTTCTTTAATCTCTTGTGCTCAATTTTTAATAATTTATATTCATGCACAAGTTTATCAAAAATATCCCTAAGTTCTTCAAAAGTAAATTCAGATTTAGATTGTACCTCATTTTTATATGCCATGAGGCAAAGATTGGCAACTTCTTACTGCTCTTCCTCTAAGCTAGAGTATTCACTTTCGCTCCAAGTAGCCATCATTGCCTTCTTCTTGTATTTCTCTTTGAGCTTTTTGAGGAGAGGACAATTGAACTTGTAATGTCCGGACTTCTTGCACTCAAAGCAAATGGGTTGGTCCTTCTCCTTTTCTTTTTCTTTATCCTTGCTTTTATCCTTACTAGTCTCTCCTTTGTGTGGCTTCTTTTTGTATGAGTACTTCTTCTTCCTCATGAATCTCCTAAATTTTTTAGCCACTAAAGCCTCCTCATCTTTATCTTCACTTTCTTCCGACTTCTCACTTGAAGGTTCCTTTGGTGTAGTGGATTTGAGGGCAATTGTCTTCTTCTTTTTGTCTGCATCCACTGCTTTTTATTTTAAGTTCAATTCATAGGTCATGAGTAAACCTAAGAGTTGCTCCAAGGGTAGGGTTTCAACATCCTTTACTTCTTGGATCGCCGTCACCTTTGGATCCCATGAAGATGGCAAAGACCTAAGAATTTTGTTAACCAAATCCGCATTAGATATTACTTTCCTAAGACTTCTCATTCCATTAAAAATATTAGTAAATCTTGTATACATATCAGTGATGGATTCATTAGGCTATATTCTAAACATTTCATATGTGTGCACAAGCATATTTACTTTTATATTTTTCACTTGATGGGTACCCTCATGTGTAACCTAAGTGTGTCCCATATTTCATTCGCCGATGCACATGTGGATATCTTATTAAATTCACTAGGATCCAATGTACAATAAAGCAAGTTCATTGCTTTGGTATTAAGCTCAGATTATATAATATTATTTTCATCCCAATCTTCTTCAAGCTTTGGAATGAAAATGCCATTAACCATAATTGAAGGAACATAAGGACCTCTAACTACTACTTTCTAAAGATTATAGTAAATAGGATATATGTAAATACGTATGCATGTTTCCAATATGTATAATTTGTGCCATTGAAAAATGATGGTCTATTCGAGGCTTGACCCTCAATAATACTAGTACCTATTGGGGTTGTCATAGATCTTTTACTTAAGGTGGTTAGACCTACTTAGCTGAGTACAAGGCTCTAATACCTCTTGTTGCCTAGTGAAGCTATCCAAGAAGGAGGGTGAATTGAATTTTAAAAACTTTTTGCAAGAATTTAAATAAGGTCCTAGTGTATTTCCAAAATGTTTGTATGCTCAATAATGATAAGCAATAGAAGTAATGAAGTGAATACAGAAGGAGTAAATATCAATCACAAACACGCAAAAATTTGTAATAGTTCTGTTGGCTTTGGCCCTTAATTTTGATGACTAACAAAATGTTGAGTATGTGTTTTATACTAATGTTTCAATTATAGTTGTGAGTTTCAGGATACAGGCATATCAAAGTTTCCATACAAAAGTATCAAACTCACTAAATTTCAAGCTAATTGAATTTCAGTATTTTAGAAGTCTTCTCACTTTGGAAAACCTTAAAATGGATCAATTTAGGCTTTTTGAAGAAGAAGTTGAAGTTTTCTTAAAGAACACTTTGAGTTTTGAAGCTTGGCATAGAGTTTTTTGAATGGCATAATCAAGTGTCGACTCATGGAACATAAAGTATCGACATTTCAGAAGAACTGGCATGTAGAAATCTGTTTGGCACACCTTGAGTCGACTCACAGAAGTCCAGTGTCGACTCATGAAGATGTCAGGTGTCAACTCATAGAAATTAAGTGTCAACTTATGGCTTGAGATAAAAAAAGATACAGAACTATGTTATTTTGAGGATTTTATCAAGTGATAAACCAAGTGTCAACTCAGAAGACTCAAGTGTTGATTCACAAGCTCCAAGTGTTGACTCAGAGGTCAACTCATAGCCTGAGAATAGAATTGCAACAAAACTCAATTTTTTCAAAGATTATACCTTGAGTCGACTCATGAAGATCTAAGTATCGACTCATGGAGATTCAAGTGTCGACTCATGAACAACTCAAGTGTCGACTCATGAGTTCTGACAATAGTAACAGCTATATTTTCTGAAGCACAGTTTTGACTCCAAAAGGTCTCCAATGGCTAGTTTTGCTCCATCAATGATCATAAACTATTTTTTGAAAGTTTTTGAAGTATTTAACTCTCACCAAACTCATTCATGAAGAACTAACTCACAAGAGACAAATCCTACCTTTAAGAATATCACTTCAAAAGTCAAAAAGAGTACTTAAAAGAACATTCCATTTGGAAAGCTTCCAATCTAGCTATTGAGCCTTCAAATCAACATTCCAAAAGTGGTCTTTCAAAGAATCCAAGCCTAGGTTGGCTTAAGGAAAGATTGTTGGTGAGCTTAAGTGAGAAAACCAACTTTGGGCTTGACTTGTAATCCTTTGAAAACAAGTTGACTATAATCTAGGTTGATTATAGTGAAATTTCTAAGGGGTTGCTTGGAGAGTGTATGTCGGTGCTTAGTGTGTACTGAACCACTATAAATCCTTTGTATTTGTGTGTGCGATTCTTCTTCTCTTGCATTTACTACTTACTTTACACAGCATTGCATCTTATTCATATTGTGCTCATTTGCATTGCTTCACAAACATTTTAAGTTCAGCACATACTTGCTTTAAATTTTTAAAGAAACCCAATTTACCCCCTCTCTTGGGTTGCTATACTGGACAACAAATTCGGTGCACTCCAAGCACCTATATCTACTTTCCAAGCTTCCCTTGGAAATTTCACTATAATCCAACCTTGATTATAATAGATTAGTTTTTCGGGCTCACTAATCAAAACCTCTTAGTTTTCACAAGGCTAACCAAAAATCTAAGTTGGTTTTTACTCAAGGCTCACAACAACCCAAGTTGGTTTTTACTCAAGGCTCACCAATAAATCTCAACACTAGTTTCAATCCTCTTGAAACTAGTAACAACAAGAATAACTTAAGTACAATATAAAAATATAATAAGCTTTCTTAAAAAGAAAATAAACTATATGAGGCTCTTGAATGTTGTTGAGAAGCTTGTGTTCAAGTTATTGAAGCCTCAATCAATGCTTCAGAATGTGGACTTGAATACTCTTAAATGATTGAAGGCTCAACTCACTCAAAAGTATTGAATGTTTAATTAGTTCTTCAATAGATCATTGTTCATTCTCTTCCCTCTTGTGTTTGGAGTTTAAATCCCTTCCAAGTCTTAAAAGATAGTTTATAGCCGTTGGAGAGGAGAAAATAGCTACTATTCAAAATAGAAAAGTTCTATGCTTCAAAAAACTAGCTGTTACTGTTCTATCAGACCTACAAGTGTTGACACTTCAGTCCATGAGTCAACACATGAGTTGACGCTTGAGTCGATACTTGATCAATTAGTCTTCTGAAGCTCTCTAGAATATACTGGTATGTCGACACTTCTTCTGGTGAGTTGACACTTCATCTTCCATGAGTCAACACTTGAGCAAATTCCTAAAATCAGCATGTTCTGTATTCTTTTTGGTCTTAGACCTTGAGTCGAAACTTGGCTTACCATGAGTCGACACTTGAGTTGATACTTGGTAATTCATGAGTCGACACTTGAGCGTGCCAGCTGAAACTTTTTTTGCATATCAGCTCAAGAATGAGTCGACACCTGAGTCGACACTACAATTCCATGAGTCAACACTTGGCTAAAACAATGCTAAAACTTATCCAAATTTAAAATTTGAGTCCTTTAAAGTCTTTTATATGCCAAGGTCCATATAACTTGAAAATCTATTAACTTAAGTGACTTCTTTAACAAGATGACAAGCAATTCAACCTTTCAACATACTATAACTTTGATGAGTACCTTATTTTGTTAAACACACTTTTAACATATACAATTAGCACTCAAATATACTTAAGTATTTTATTATTCATCAAAATCAAGCCAGGAGTTAACAGAGCTCTTTTGTGCATAAAACCTTTATACTTTAGTTTATTTGTTATAACTAGTTTTAAGGATATTGAAATTAGGGGATAGGTTCTTCCAAGCCTTGAAATTGGATTACAAGTCTAGGTTAGCTTGTTGTAAGGTATATTGGTGAGCCTAAGTGAGAAAACCAATAAAGGATTTGATTTGTGAGTCCAGAAAATAAATCAACTGTAATCTTGAAAAATTATGATAAAATTTTTAAAAAATTTATGAGTAGACATAGGTGCTTGGAGTGAACTGAACTACTATAAAAACTTGTGTTTTTGTGCTTTGCTCTTCTTTTCCTCTTTTGTTTTCAAGCATCGTATATAGTTTCATTCAACATACATATTTTTGCAACACAATCATTTCACCACTTTCAAAATTCAGCACATATTTGTTTTAAATTTTTAAAAACCCTAATTCACCCTCCTCTTGGGTTGCTTAAATGGATAACAAGTGGTATCAGATCTTAGTACTCAGTGAATTAGATCCAACAATCTTGAGTTAAAGATCTAATAGCAGTCTAATTTGGTGTTTGTGTTGCCGAGGGACAAGCTTCAAACTATCCACCATTATTCAATGGAATAAATTATATATATTGGAAAATACATATGCGCATCTATATATAAGCCATAGACCATAACCTTTGGAAGACCATTATGAAAGGCCCTCATAAACCAACTATCATGATAGATGGTATTGAGGATAATTGGAATGAGAAGGATATAAAGCAAGTTGAATTGAATGCCAAAACTATGAACTTGTTATATTATGCATTAGACCCTAGTAAATTCAATAAGATTTCCACTTGTTCTTTGATCAAAGAAAATTAGGATACACTTGAAGTCATCCATGAGGGTGCTCATCAAGTAAAAAATATTAAAATAAACATGCTTGTTCATACCTATAAGATGTTTTGGATGGAACCAAGTAAATTTATACCTGAAATGTATACTAGGTTTACTAATATTATTAATAGTTTAAGAAGTTTGGGTAAGTTTATTTCTAATGTTGAACTTGTGAACACAATTTTCATGTCTCTTCTTCATGGAATGCGAAAGTCACTGCCATACAAGAGGCTAAAGATATTGATACACTTTCCATTGAGTAACTTCTAGGTTTGCTCATGATCTATGAGCTATTTTTGAAGTAAAAGGTAGCTAAAAATGAAAAGAAGAAGAAGACTATTGCCCCCAAGTCTAAACTATCAAGGAAGAATCTAGTGAAGACTCGGATGAGGGAGATGAAAATAATGAAATAGCTTTTATATCAAAAAAATTCAGAAGATTCATGAAGAAGAAAAAGTATAGCTATGAGAAAAGTCTCAAAAAGAAGAGCCAAGCAAGAAGAAAGATAAAGAGAAAGAGAAGGAACAATCTATATGCTTCGAATGCATGAAGCCAAGCCACTACAAGATGGATTATTTCCTTCTTAAGAATGTCAAGAAAATTCAAGAAGAAGGCAATGATGGCTAATTGAAGTGAGAGTGAAGATTCTAGCTCCGATGAAGAGACTCAAGAGGTTGCCAATCTATGCTTCATGACTAACAAAGAAGAGGTAAGGTCAAAAACCAAAAGTGATTTTACATTTGAAGAGTCAGAAGAAGCTTTTACTAAACTTATGAATAATTTTAAGAAACTAAAAGCAAAAAAATAAAGAAATGAAGAAACAAGTTCTTGAGTTATCTAGTCTTAATGAAAAACTATCAAAAGATAATGAAATCTTAACTCAAAAAAATCAAGAATTGAAAAATCAAATGCTTATCTTGACTAATGAAAACAATGAATTAACAAAAGTTAATAAAAACTTAATACAAGAAAAGAAGGATTTAAAAAGACAAAAGTTAGCTCTAGTAAATGAAAAGCTTTCAAAAAATAAAGCCTTAACCAAAGAAAACAAGAGTATGAAAGAAAAACTTGATAAAGTCAAATCTTTTATTAAAAAAATTACATATAATCCTAAAAAATTAAACATACTTTTGAATAATCAATGTATAGTTTTTAACAAAGTGGTTTGGGATACAAATAACAAAAATAATAAAAGTATTTTAAAAACTTCTTTATATATGCATCCTTTAACCTATCAGTGTTGTAGCAGATTAGGTCATAAAGCTTATTTATATAATCATAGGAAGCTAAGTAGTGTTAAAAAAGTTTGGGTTCTAAAAGAAACTATATCTGCTAAACCTAAAGGATCCAAGATGGCTTGGATATCCAAAGTTTCTATTTGATTTATTTTATAGATATGTCTTGAAATCAAGGAGAAGAAAAGATTGCGGTACCTTGATAATAGTTACTTAAGATACATGACCAGAGATGTAAAGCAATTCATATCTCTCGAAGTATTAAATAAAGGTAATGCGACTTTTGGTGATAATGAAAAGGACAAGATCATTGGAATTGGTAAAATCTATATCACCCTCTCTATTTGCATAGAAAATATTTTACTTGTAGATAGATTGAAATTCAATTTACTTAGCATTAGTTAATTCTGTGATAAAGAATTTAAAATAACTTTTGAATCTTCACTATGCATTGTCTCTAGTCTCAATGACTATGGAATCATGTTCATTGAACATAGGTATGGAAACATCTACATGGTAGACTTGATGATCTTCCAATACAAAATGGTCAATACCTAGTTAAAATGAAAGCCAAAGTCAATGAGACTAGGTAGTTATAGCATCGTAGATTAGGACATACTAGTTTGCACATACTTTCAAATTTGAACAAAAAGGATCTTATAAAAGATTTGCCAAAACTCATTTTTGAAAAGAACAAAATTTGTGATGCATGCCAATTTGGAAAAGAAACTAAAACTTCTTTCAAATCAAAAGGCATAGTCTCTATTTCTAGACTTTTGAAGTTACTTTATAATCTCTTTGGACTAACAAGGACCACTAGTTTAGGTGGAAAGAGATATGGTCTAGTTATTGTAGATAATTTTTTGTATTTTATATATGTCATATTTTTTGGCATATAAAGATAAAATATTTTTAACCTTTTCCAAGTTTTATAAAAAGGTTTCAAATAAAAAAGGAATTTCAATTATTTGCATTCGTAGTGATCATGGAATAGAATTTGAAAATCATAATTTTTAAAAACTTTTACAATAAAAATGACATTGATCATAATTTTTTTGTACCTAGGATATTTAAATAAAATAAGATAGTAGAAAAAAGAATAATATTTTAGAAGAAATGGCACATACTATGTTTTATGAAAATGATCTACTAAGATAATTTTGGATGAAAGCAATTAACACTATATGTTACATCTTAAATCGAATTATGATCTGTCCAATTTTAAAAAAAATACCTTATGAGCTTTGAAAAGGTAGAAAACCAGTTATAAAATATTTTTATATTTTTGGATGTTGTTATTTCATATTAAATAATGACAAAGATAACATAAACAAATTTGATGCCAAGTTAGATGAATGTATCTTTTTAGGATATTTCATATCTAGCAAGGCATACAAGATCTTCAATAAGAGAACTCTTGTTGTGAAGAGTTTATACATGTCTTTGATGAGTTTAACGATAAATCTTCTAGAAAAGAAGATGTTCTTGATGATGAAACAAGTATTTTAGAGGATGGAGACTTTGACTCTCAATGATGCATCCTCCAAGGATCTTGAGGAAGATCAAAACAAGGAGGAAGAACAAGAACATAGATATGCAACAAGAGCTAGTGATTTACCTAAAGAGTAGAGGAATGCTCATGGATACCCTAAAGACTAATTATAGGTGATCCTTTAAAAGGGATAAGAACTTGATCCTTTCTTAGGAATCTATGTGATCACTTACCTTTTGCATTTCAAGTTGAACCTAAAAGTATTAAAGAAACTGAAAAAGATCCTAATTGGATTAATATAATGCAAGAGTAATTAAACCAATTTGAGAGAAATAAAGTCTAAACTCTAGTAGAATGACTTCTAATACATCAATAATTAGAACTAAATGGGTATTTAGAAAAAAATTAAATAAACTTAGAGTTGTAACTAGAAACAAAGCTATATTGTAACTAAAGGATATAATCAAGAGGAATGTATTGATTTTGATGAAACTTTTTCTCCTGTTGCTAGATTAGAGACAATAAGAGTATTACTTGCATTTATATACTTCATGAACTTTAAACTATTTCAAATAGATATCAAAAGTATATTTTTAAATTGTTATATAGAAGAAAAGTTTATGTTGAACAACCACCAGGATTTAAAGATCATACTTATCCAAATCATATTTTTAAACTTCATAAAACTCTTTATGGTTTAAAACAAACTCCACATGCATAGTATGATAGGTTAAGTAAATTTTTACTTAAAAATAGTTTTATAAGAGAAAATACTGATACTATCTTATTTTTGAAAAGAAGAGATGATGAGTTATTAATAGTACAAATATATATTGATGATCTTATTTTTGGTATTACTAATAAAATTCTTTGTCAAGAGTTTGCAAAACTAATGCAAGGAGAGTTCAAGATGAGCATGATGGGAGAGCTAAACTTCTTTCTTGGATTTCAAATCAAGCAAAGTAGAGAAGGAATCTTCATCAACCAAGCTAAGTACACTAGCGAGATTCTAAAAAAGTTTGGGATGGAGACCATAAAACCTCTTGGCATGCCTATGAGCCCTTATAAGCTTGACAAAGATGAGACTGGTAAGATTATTGATCAAAAACTCTATAGAGATATTATTGGCTCTTTATTATATCTCACTACCAGTAGACCAGACATTAAATTTAGTATTTGTATATGTAAGATATCGGTCAAATCCTAAAGAGTTTTATTTATTGGCTATTAAATACGTACTTAGATACTTATTTGGTACTATTGATATTAATATGTGGAACTCTAGAAATTCATTAATTGAGCTAATTGCATACTTTGATACTGATTTTGTTAGGTGTAAGTTAGACAGGAAAAGCACTAGTGAAACCTATTAGTTCCTTAGAGTTTATTTGATCTCATGATTTAGTAAAAAATAAAATTTAGTTACACCATCTACGGTTGAGGCCAAATATGTAGTAGGTAGAAGTTGTTGTACTCAAATCCTATGGATCAAGTAATAACTCAAAGATTTTGACATTAAATTAAGTAAAACTTTCATAAGATGTGATAATGAGTATAATTAATCTAACTAAAAATCTAGTTCAATACTCAAGAAGTAAATATATTGAAACAAAACATCACTTCATAAGAGATCATGTGCGAAATAGTGATGTATTACTTGATTTTGTGTGTACTGATAGATTAGCAGATATTTTCACAAAATCTCTTAGTGAAGATAGATTTTGCTTGATTAAGAGAGAACTAGGAGTTATAGATCTTTTTGAGTAGACTTCTTATACTAACTCAACTTTTAAGAATCTAGCAATTCAAATTTAATTGAAAATCATCGCTTTAAATCATTCCAAACCCCCTAGCATTATCCTTGAAACATTCTTGAGCTTATCTCCTTGAAAGAAAATTATCATTTTTTTCAAAATTTCTCAAGTGTTGACACTATGAATTTTCCAAGTGTTGACTTACTGAAGTGTCGACACTTGAGTAATTCGCAAGTGTCAACTCACTGATGGAAACCTATTTTAAAAAGAACTCGACCATGACATTCTATTCATCCTACTTTTCTTTTTATCTTGCCCAATCATTTCCAAAAACTCTCTACTTGTCTCCAAACAGTTAGATCTGAGATTTAGACCTTCCATTTTTGGTTTTACCCTTATCTTGATTGTTCGATTTTGTGAATGGGGCCATGGAAATAAGTTGCTCACCGATCCAAAAAGGCTAGAACTAGTAACCTTAGAGGAGCTGAGTGGCGCTCCAAAGCTTGCCACAACCTAGAGGAGTAGAGAGTGACATGGCCTCGACCACCTCGTTCATCGATGGATTGAGTGTCCAGCAAGGCTATCGTAGGTGGGCATAAGATTGACTTTGGTTACTTTGATAAAGAGGGTTTCTGCATCAGGAATTGGATTAGAGCTACGCATTGCAAGAAATCTTGCTCTATGTCTGAGAGATACTACCCACATCTCATATGGGAGTTTTATGGATCCATGAGTAGAGGAGGAGATGGTTGAGTTGTAGAAGTTAGGGGAGTTCAAATTTTAGTGAAGATCAAGATGCTTAGCCATGTATGGGAGATCCCTATCAAAGGGATGGCTATTGATTGCTTGAGTGATAGTTAAGCTAGTTTCAGGTACATCATAGAGAGAGGATGTATGAGGTGTCTCCACTATGAGTGCCAACTAGCTCTCGATCAAGATGAGACTTCTCCATCACATCAAGACATGGATACTGGTGTTGAAGATAGATAAATTTGATTTTATCACCTAGAGGGAGTTGATGTTGATGACCTCTTTGGTACAAAGGATGGTAGTGAACCTACCTAGCATCATGGGACATCAGAGGTAGGAGGCTACCACCAGTAGATGACTCTGCTTGGCCTATGGTATGGGATTACGAGGGTGTTCTGAGCTTTTGGCATTTCTTTGGAGGGAGAGGCCTCCAAGGAGATTCTACATACAAACACCTATGATGATCGGTCCCTCCATAAGATAAGATACTGGAAGGTTGAATACAGATGGATTTAGAGAGGATTAGGATAGGAGGCAGATCATGACTCCAAGAATGAGCTCTGAGCACCCAAGCATGATCCCTCTAAGCCAGCACATGATGATATTGAGGCTAGACCATCTGAGCCAGCATTCATGCTAATACCGAGAAAGAGCATCCTGAGCTAGCCACTCCTACTAATATAAAGAAAGCTCAACTAACATAGAGGACTTCCATGACCCCTAGAGCTTAATCAGGTGATGATGTTGAGGATCAAATTAGCTCAATGGTCAGGATAGTCAAAAAGGATGTTCATTTACTGACTGTTAGGGTTGATCAAAAACAAACTGAGCTACATCTTTTGAGGACTCACATTGACAGTGCCTTAAGATAGATCAAAGTTAGGATGGAGACAGGTTTTATAGAGATATTAGCTGCCATATAGTGCCTAGCTCTAGTTACTACTCTAGCAGGTCTATCTGATTTTCCACCAAATTCTCCACTATCTCTACCACCTATGGACTAGTCTCCTCTAGCACCTATAGATCCTCCAACACCTATAGATTCTACAGCACCTGTAAATCCCTCAGCACATCCATCTGCATAGCTATTGATCCAGACCCTTTAGCTTCTTACCAGACTCTTGATGATCATTCTCCTAGGACTTAGCCTATTGGGATGTAGACCACTAGAACCACCAAGACCTATGATTCTATACCCTAAGGTTTTAGTGCTTTGGTCTATCTTGCAAGACCAAAAGCATGACACATCAAACTCCTAGGTCCTTTGCTTTTAGGGTTATGGCACCCATCATCTTAGAGTTCCCATTTGATGAGGAGTAGCCTCATGGATACTATCTTTAGGATAGATTGTATCTTTAGGATTGATTGTATCCTAATTATAAAAATGTCTTGCTAAACATCCATTTTATTGTATTCAAATGTATGCAAGAAAATCATCTCTTGTATTGAAACAAGTATTTTCATTATATATATATATATATATATATATATATATATGTGTGTGTGTGTGTATTTAATGCTACTATGTCCTTCTTTGTGAATGCAATTTTCCCTCAAACTTATGCTTTGATATCTCATTTATCTTATTCCTTCCTTTTCTACATTGTAAAATAAAAAAGGGGGGACAAAAAGCATTGATATATCTTAACTATGCACATAAATAGAGGAAGAAAATGAAAACAAAGGAAAATTTAAAACAACACAAGAGAACATAACAAACTAAAAGCATTGATATATCTTAACTATGCACATAAACGGGAAAAGAAAATGAAAACAAAGAAAAGTTTAAAACAACATGAGAGAATAGAACAAAGTAAAAGCATTGATTATTTGATTGATGACAAAAAGGAGTAGATGCATTGATATATGAGCAAATAAAAATCAATTACTTATTTATATGAAAAAGGGAGAGAAAAATTTAAAATTAACATCTATTTTTTCATCCTTTGCTTTCATTCTGATACAGTTGTAGCACTTCTTGATATATTTTGATACATCCATATATTTGCTCTGATACTTCACTCTATGTACTGGAACACTACTGATACATAAGGAAACTGTTCGAAACATTGATACTTAAGAGGTTGTTCATGAATTCAATACATTAATGATCTAATACGTTAGTTCATGATTGATACTTTAACCTATTATGATAAATTACATTTTGATATTCTTCTGCTTTGATAAATTTGAAGAACATTATCAATAATATTAAAAATAAATCTCATTTGGTACCAATGCTCATATTTAAGATTCACATACTCTAATATATTAAGCTTTTATGCTTATATACTTAAAATTGTATCATCATGAAAAAGGAAAAGATTATTGACTCCAGCCTTGATTTTGATGAATAATAAAATGTTGAGTATATATGAGGTATTAATATTTTGTTGGAGTTGTGAAATTGATATTTCAAATACCCTTCAAATTGTTAAATGATGAATTAAAGTGATCAAACTTTAAGCAAAAAGAATTTCACATTTTTAGGATGTCTTCACATGTAAAAAAGCCAAGGAAATAGTATTTCATTTGATAATTAAAGGTTAGAATGGAAGAATCAAGATTTTAAAATTCAGAGTTTGGTATACATTTTTAGAATGGCACAGCTCAAGTGTTGACTTAAGGATCTTAAGTGTCAATCTTCAAAAAAGTGGCATGCAAAGTTTTTTAGCCGGCACACCAAGTATTGACACTCACTGTTCAAGTATTGACTTAGGTGCCAACTCACAAGATCAACTCATGAACCAAGTGTAATGCATTAGGAAATAATAGAGGACTGGATTTTTGGAACAAACTCAAGTATTGATGCCTGAACCTCAAGTATCTACTCAAGTGTCGACTCACTAGGTCAGCTCATGCTCAAGTGTTGATGCATAGGGTGATTCTAAAGAGCAACATTTCTAAAAAAAACTCAAGTATCAACTCAAGGACTTCAAGTATCGACTCATTGAGTGAAGTGTCGATACTTACAGGTCTGATAACATATAATGTCTATACTTTTAGAATTACAAAAAGATGGCTATTTGAGTCTAAACAGCTAGTTCGCATCTTCTAAAAGTCATAAACTATTTTTTGAAGACTTTAAGTGTATTTATTCCTTACCAAACTCATTGAAGAAGTATGAGAATTTTAAAGATGTCAAGTACTTTCAAGAGAATCTTCCAAGAGCTAACTTTCAAACAAAAGTCTTTATTCTTAAAGAGTGTACTTTTAATTCTTAACCACTAATTAGTCAAGCAATCATTAAAGCTTTCATTTAAGAAGATAACTCAAAGGTTCTTCCTCGAGCTTCATCAACTTCTTTTTACGCTTATAGAGAGATTTTTGTGCTTGAAACCTTTGCGCTTTGGTCTATTTGTTGTAACTAGTTTCAAGGGTATTGAAACTAGGGGTAGGTTCTTCTAAGCCATGAATTTAGAGTGCAAGCTTAGGTTGGCTTGATGTAAGGTTGTGTTGGTAAGTCGAAGTGAGAAAACCAACAAAGAATTTGATTCATAAGCTCAAAAAATAAATTGACTATAATCTTGAAGGATTATAGTAAAATTTTGAAGGGATTCTTGGAGAGTGGACTAGTTGCATGGAGTGCACTAAACCACTATAAAAATTTATATTTGTGTGCTTTGCTTTTCTCCTTCTCTTTTCTTTTGAAGCATTGTATATAGTTTCATTCAGTACATATATTTTTGCAATACATCACTTTACCACTTTTTAAATTTAATACATACTTATTTTAAATTTTTGAAAAATTCAATTCACCCCCCTTTTGGGTTTCTTTGCTAGGCAACAACTTTACTAGATGATTTCCCTCTTCTTAAGGGTAAACCAGGTTAAGTATGAGCCAGGCTAGGGGTCTTCTAGGTTGAGGCTCAATTAGGACAAGGCTTAATGATGTGTTTTAAATTTAAACTACAAGCACACGGTGTGTAGTGTAGTATGTCTAGCTAATATGGGTTGATCCAATGAGGAATTGGGTATTTGAACTATGTTCAAACCCTTGGTCAAGTGGGCTTTAACAAAGAAAAGAAAAGATTATTTCTTTACTTTCTACTAAAGTAAAAATTAATTAAATCATAGAGATAAATAATCTAAAGATCTAGGACTTTTGAATCCACTAGATCAATGACTTAAAGAGCCTTTCTATGGTTTCTCTCAAATACTTTTTCAGCTTCTTTCATTGTGTTAACCATATATGGATTATGAAAAGATTTTGATCCAACAATAATCCATTAAGGTTCCTACAAGGAAGAAGAGAAAATAGTTTAAAAATATTATGAGCCTTCTATCTGTTATCCTTGCACCAAATCAAGTATGAACTATGAAGAACTTGAAACTCAACAATAGTCTATCGAGTCTCTTGGCAAGAAATTGAAAAGAAAGGACTCTAAAAATTAAAAGCTCAAGAAGAGATCCTAAGAAAGAACTTCTAATCATAGTCTACCTTCATCGCCAACCCTAGGAGATTGGCATAGCTAGACATGATCTAAATTAAAACTTTAAACTATTTAAAAATATTAAAAATAAATTTTATACTACATGTTGAAATTTAAATTATAAAATTTAAAGATGTGCAAAAATTAAACTAGCCTAATTACATAAATTAAATTACAAGAATTTAAACTATCATAGTACTGAAATTAAAAATTACAAGAAAAAAAATTTAAAAGAAAAAAAATAAAATTTTATTACTAAAAAAATTTGATTACAAAAATATTTAATTTTTAATCTATTAACAAGGCTTGGAGTTAAAAAATAATTTTTTTTAAGAATCTGACAAAGGCTCTTTTTTCCTTAGTGCACTCTCTTTCTCGTATGTTGGAAGGGTGGAAGAAAGCGAGAAGTACTTTTTTCATGGAGTATACATGCCTTTTTATGAGTGTTAGGAGAGAAGAATTGTTTACATTCTTTCGATGTGAAACTAAAAAAATGAAGAAATTTAAATTATGGATGAATCTAGCCATAATTCCCTTTTTAATTTATTGACAAATCTGGATGCAAATTGCTTCAAATTTATTAATGAATCTAGTCGCAAATCTCCTTCCAATTCATTGGTGGACTACATAAAGGCTTCTTATGGACCAAGCTACTGGTTCATGGTGGATCGCTAGCATGTGGGTTTTTTTTGGGATGACCTTTATGATGGGTGTTGGGCTCTAATTATTCACTATTTGGACTCTAATTTATATCCTTTAGATATGTAGATCAGGATCTTTGTAATGGTGCACCTCTTTCTTGCAAAATACAAAAAAAACTAAAAAAGTATTTATTCTAAAAAATAAAGATAATTTGATCTATAAATTAATGCTTTTATGGCCAGATTTATGACTTATGATACCCCCAACTTGAGTCTTATTTATTCTCGAGTAAGAATAAAAGATAGTTCATGAATTGCTTATTAAGAAATAATTGAGGGAGCTACCAAAAACTCTCAATACTATACACAAATTTACTCAGACTCAAAGGTTTTTATCATACCCTTTTTATAAGTAGAAGATATTTCATTAGATAGTAGATGAAACAAGTCATTGGGTATTAGTAGCTTTTAGTAAATTAGTTAAGTACAAACTTCTCATTTTTCTAAGATAACTCTTGACCAACTTCTATTCTTATTTCTAAATCTTCTACTCCTATGGAGTGGTGAGATATTATTTTGGTGCAAGTATATTCTCTTTATTATTACACTTTTTTTTTAATATAGACCATGCAATGCCTTAATCTCTTAAGCTTTCTATTTGACCCTGGTAACAAGTTTTTGATCAATGTCTCCCAGATCACTGGGCCTTAGGGCACTAGGTATAGAATACTCCTCAAGCTATTTAGCTTAAGTCAGAAAGGCTACAGATCAGAACTAGCTACATAGTGAAGTTTTTTCACATCTCTACTTTTTGATGCAAGACTTAATGCTTACTTAGTTGAAGAGGCCCGATTACTCAGTTGAACAATGTTTAAAACCTATTTTTATTATCTATTTTTTTGACTAATAAAGGAAACTTTACATTTGTTAATATACCCACACATATCCAAAAAGTAAATTCTTCTTTGATGCAAATAGGAAGATTAGAATTATCTAGAAATTGATTTCATTCTTACTTACCTTTTTACTTGAGTCTATTAATATTTTATCCTTTAGTATTTCAAAAATTATTTAGACTGTTCAATCAATTACTTATCAAAAGTATGTGATTTATCCTTAGTCTGAGACTTGATAAGTTTAAGAATAAGAAGGTAAAGGTAGCTCCAAATATATACTATTTTGCTTATTATTCCCTGATGAATAAAAATAATTTCTAAATATAAGCATAATATGGTATAAAAGAAAACAAAGATACCCGAGGATGAATTTTTACTGAGTTCTTTCCCTAACTTAGTCAATGGAGCTCATTTGGGTCAGGATCTGAAAAACTTAACCATATTAAAAAGAAAATAATTAGAAAGAAAAGAGCTGGATTGCCTTCCAAGAGCACTAAGTTTAAAGTCTTTAGCCAAATTAAATATTGATAGTAGGCTAACTGATGAGGGACGGGATTCTAATATGATGTAGGATGATATACAAGGGATTAAGATGAAGGAAATTAGATTAAAGAAAGCAAATATTTTTGGATTTTTTTATGATTTTGATTCCCGAAACTAGCCTAGATTAGGTTAGGGTTATCTTGTATCAATTAGCATCCTACCCACATGCTAGATTAATCAAAAAGAAAAGAAAATCAGGATCCTAGGTCAAAGAAGGCCTATTAGGAGCATGTTCACCTTCAAGAAATCAGAAAAAGAGAGAAGGGAAGGGGTCTACATACCTAGCAATGATTTGCATGATGTCGTAGAAGATATCTATCAACTCAGATTGGTGCCTGGATGATCCGGTCACTTTCTCGCAAATCTGTCGACATTTTATCAGCTTCGTTCGAGGGCCAAGAAGACGTCATCCAAGGATGGTTTCACCAGAGGGATCCTACAATCATTGAAGGTTAGAGGCAAACAAGAAGGTAAAAATAAGAAACTAGAGATCGGGCTAAAGGATGGTTAGAAGATGGAGTTGTAGGGGTTGGTGACCTTGGAGGAAGCTTTGGGCATCCGGATCTTGGAGGGCTGATGGTGGGCATCTTGATCTCTTGCTTGGATGGGCAATGTCTAGGGTTTAGTGGAAGAGGGAAGGATGGTTGGCGGTTAGGGTTTGCTCACAAGAAAAGAACACAAGTCTCTCACACTTCCAAAAAACACAAATTATCACAAGAAAAATTCACCAGAGTTTATTTCATGAATAAGAGATTATCTTACAAGAGAAGGAGGGGGTGGGTATTTATAGGCTCACCCAGGTCTCCTCTTTGTTAGGATTAGAGTACAAAATTTGATTGGAAAAAGGATTACAAAGTTTGATTAGGAAGAGGATTACAAAATTTGAATAAAACTACACTTCCTAATTGACTTGGGAAAGAATATTCTCCTTTGACCTGGTCTTCTCCTAATTGACTTGGGAAAGAATATTCTCATTTGACATGGTCTTCTCTTGGGGCGCCTGGGCTTGTGGGCTCGCTCTGGGGTGCCAACTCCTGATGGGCTTCTGGGCTGGGGTGCCTAGGAGAAGGAATATTCCATGGGGCACTTGGTATCTTCCAATAGTAGGCTCCATGGGCTTGGGTGGCATGAGAGGCCCAGGGCAGCTTGAGCAGGGTGCAGATGCAAGGTCTCTAGCTCCTGGGTGAGGCCTGATAAACTCCTAATCTGAGAATTCTCTTCTCTTATATTTGAAAATTACAAGACTCAAGTAAACTCACTAAACTTGGACAAGTGGACTCACTCAACTTACAAATGGACTCAAGTAACAGGACTTAAGGGACTTATGAGGTTGAGAGAAGGGATTCACTGGATTCAATTGGACTTCTTGCCTCAACTTATTACAGGACTCAATTGATGGACTTTGTTATAGGAGTTAGCAAAATTGACTAACACATGACTTAGAGAACAAATTGGGGCTTGAAGTTTATGTCTGATCTGATGTCCCCATCAATTCTCCCAGGGTGGGAGGAATTCAATCCTGTCAAGTAAGAAGGTCGATCTGGCTCAGGACTACTCTAACGGTTTTGGGTTGAAGCAATACGGATCCTCTAGAGTGATCCACGAATCCTCAGATCTTGGTCGACCTTGCCAACGAACCAAGTGACTGGTAGTCTTTGATTCGGGTACTAGTGGCTTGGTCGTCCACGATATGCTCAATCTTTCCTCTTATAGGCTCAATTGATATGGACACTCAGGGTTGGGTTCGCTCTCAAAGAAAAGGGTTATAGACACTCAGGGTTGGGTTCGCTCTCAAAGAAAAGGGTTATGCTCAATCTCACTGGGTATCATTGCTGGCTCCCTATACTCAACTAAGTCTGAGATATTGAAGGTTTAGCTTAATACCTAATGAGGTAACTCAGGCACTAGGTCCAACTTTCTTTATCACTTTGATGGATCCAGCTCTACGGGTATGTAGCCTAATTGTTACAAAATTTTTTTAGCAAACTCTCAGACTCTTTTTGGGAATTAACCATATTTTTATGAAAACATTGCTTACATTAATCTGATGATTAATTCCTCATGCAAAACTCTAATCATGCAGTGTAAATGATGCAGACTAACAACATGCAGGCAAAACATCTAATGCAGGCAAATAACTCATGCCAACACTTAATGATATACAAACTCAACTAACTCTGAACTATAGCTGTAGGTTTGACCCTTGGTCAGGTGGATGACATGCATATGAGAACTTGACATGCACTCCTAATAGATGCCATAGGGTCCTCCAAAAGTAAAATGCAAACATGACATGTGTAATGAATGAATGTAACATGCAAACTTCTACAAAATGCAATCTAATAGTGAGAAAAACATAAGAAGTTTCAGGAAAGGATAGAAAATAAAAGGTGGGTTCAGGGTTAGTCTGGTAGGGTAAGAAATAAGAAGATGGTTCATGGTTAATCGGAAAGAGTAGAATACAAGTAGGATTTCAAGGATGAGTCCTAGACTAATGAGATTGACCTTATAAGACTGAGGTATATCTACAGGGTTTGCATAATGGAAGAATGGGTCACTAATTTCAGGAAAGAGATCTTCAATGGGAACTACAGGAGGGGATTCGTCCTGAGGGTACTGATAAGCCAAATCCTCAATAAAGTCTTCTGGTTCATGAAATTTAGGACTAGGCTCTATAATTAGGCTTTCTTCTAGTGGCTCCTCTGGTATAGTTGTAGTCATAAGAGCATGGGTTTCTTCCTCTAATGGTTCAGTTTAGGTGTGGTCAGGGTCAACTAATTTTGGGTTGGTTTTAGTCTGGGCATCTACTAGGTCAACAAATTCTAGGTCTTCTATAGGTATCTCTTCTTCTTCTTCCTCATACTCATCCACTAAGCTCATATCAACTTTATATATCTCCTCTTCAAGGTCATTCTAGTGAACCAATGTGGTGGTAAGAGGGGATTGACTAAGAGAAAATTGACTAATGACTGGGGTAGGGGTGGGTTGACTAAGGGGTTCCTGACTAATACTAGGCTCATCTCTAGATTCTCTAAGGGTACTAATCCTAAGGGGTTCAGGTCGACTAAGGAAAACTGGGCTATATCCATATGTACTAATCCTATCAGATTTGAGTTGGCTAAGGGAAACTAGTCTAGTACTGGACTCATATCTAGGGATACTATTCCTAGTGGATTCAGGTCGACTAAGGGTCATGGGTCCCTTGGGCTCATAGGATGTGGATGCGTAGGTTCTAGAGTCATAGGATTTGGACTTAGATCTATAGGTTGTGGATCTCCTGGATTCAGGGTATGGGGCTCTCCTATGGTTAGGCTCAGCATGGGTCCTAAGGTTAGGCTCAGGTTTAGGTCTAAGATGGGTTTTAGGGGTTTTCCCTAGGTTTCCTAATTGGTCCCCTACCTGGCCAAACCTATAGGTTGTTTGGTTATTCGATTGGATCAATTAGTGAAATCTATGATTCATTTGGGCAATCGATTGGTTCATCTGGGTGGTCAATTAAACATTCATTTGGTTCATCTGGGTGTTTAATTGGGCCCTCATCTGGTTCATCTGGGCTAACTGATCACTCACGGTCTTAAGGAAGGTCTCAAGGGTGGGTTCCATGGTTGAGCTGGGTTGGGTTGAGACTAATGGTATTAGGGTTCATGCAAATAATCAATCAAGATGTTTATGATGCAATCAAATACACAAAGGCTAACACGTACTAGGGTTTGCTAGACCTAGAGCCAAAACGTAATAAGTTAACTCAACTTACACTTGACACAGCACCTAATCCTTCCACTGGCCAAGTAAGAGGTGGGGTGGTGGGAGGCTTCCCCTGCCTATGACAGGGTCCTAATTAAAAACCACCGGTCCACTTAGGGTGTCTGCCATTGGACCTTTAGCCTTAGATACCAGCTTTCAGTAATAGGTGATGGGTTGGGTGCACTAGTTCCCTCACTAGACTCGGACCCGACCTGTTGGTGTTCCTAGCTCACTAGAACAAATTAGGTCTAATTAATTTTAATTAGGTTTGGGTTCTGATGCTGGGAGGGTTGTTTTGGGCCCAGGACAGGTGATGAAATCCTACCTTGATATGAGATAGAAAGGGTGCCCTTAAGATTAGGTTAGATAAGATGATGCACAATTAATGAACTTGATGTAATCTAATAACAATCAGAAAATAAAAAGATATTATAAATGTAGAAAAAATAGTAACTAATTTTTTTTCTATTTTATGAGGTGGAAAATTAAATTTAAGTTGATTAAATTATTAAACAAAAATTGGGCTTGGGTGAGGTAGGGTTTGGAAGTGAATTAGATTTGGTTCAATCATGAATGCAAAATTCTCAGAAACTGAAATTAGGGTTTGATTTGAAGCAGAATTTGGTATGATTTTCTATGCAGAAAAAAATCAAAAAAAAATTTAGGATAGAGGATTAACATTTCAGATGATCTCTACCAAGTTTGATGCAGAATAAAATTTATATAATGATGCAACACCTAGGGTTTCAGACTATGTGCAGAAAATAGGACTTTCTACTAGGGTTTCTAAGATGCAGATTTTTTTTTATTTTACATTTCTGTAAAATAATTAAAAATTATGACAATTATCAGGATTGATTAGAGAGTATATCATGCAAATTTTAACAAAAAAAATTCCTAAGATGATGAAATAGACCAAAACTCAGACCCTAACTGCAGGTGGCATGATGCAGAAAAATAAAAATGAATGTTTTTATTATTTTGATGAAGATGCAAGCTATCCTAAACCCGCTCTGATACCAAAATTGATAAGGGACATGATTCTAATATGATGCAGGATGATATGCAAGGGATTAAGATGAAAGAAATCAGATTAAAGCAAGCAAATATTTTTAGATTTTTTTGTGGTTTTGATTTCCAAAACTAGCCTAGATTAGGTTAGTGTTATCCTGTATCAATTAGCATCCTACCCACATTCTAGATTAATCAAAAAGAAAAGAAAATCAAGATCCTAGGTCTAAGAAGGCCTATTAGGAGCATGTTCACCTTCAAGAAATTAGAAAAAGAGAGAAGAGAAGGGGTATACATACCTATTAATGATTTGCATGATGTCGTAGAAAAGATCCCTCAACTCAGATCGGTGCCTGGATGATCTGGTCACTTTCTCGCAAATCCACCAGCTTTTTATCAGTTTCATTCGAGGGTAAAGAAGATGTTATCAAGGATAGTTTTACGAAAGGGATCCTGCAATCGTCGAAGGTTAGAGGCAAATAAGAAGGAAAAAATAAAAAACTAGAGATCGAGCTGAAGGATGGTTAGAAGATGGAGTTGCACGGGTTGGCGGCCTTGGAGGAAGCTTTGGGTGTCTAGATATTGGAGGGCTGATGGTGGGCATCTTGGGCTCTTGCTTAGATGGGCAATGGCAAGGGTTTAGTGGAAGAGGGAAGGATGGTTGGCGGTTAGGGTTTTCTCACAAGAAAAGAACACAAGTCTCTCACACACTTCCAAAGAATACAAATTGTCACAAGAAAAATTCACCAGAGTTTATTTCATGAATAAGAGATTATCTTACAAGAGGGGGAGGGGGTGGGTATTTATAGGCTCACCTAGGTCCCCTCCTTGTTAGGATTGGAGTATAAAATTTGATTGGAAAAAAGATTACAAAGTTTGATTAGGAAGAGGATTACAAAATTTGAATAAAACTATACTTCCTAATTGACTTGGGAAAGAATATTCTCCTTTGATCTGGTCTTCTTCTAATTGACTTAGGAAAGAATATTCTCCTTTGACCTGGTCTTCTCTTGGGGTGCCTGGGCTTGTGGGCTTACTCTGGGGTGGGGTGCCAACTCTTAATGGGCTTTTGTGTTGGGGCACCTGGGAGAAGGAATATTCCATGGGGCGCCAGGTATCTTCGAATATGTAGGCTCCATGGGCTTGGGCGGCATGAGAGGCCCTGGGCGGCTTGAGCAAGGTGCAGATGCAAGGTCTCCAGCTCCTGGGTGAGGCCTGATAAACTCCTAATCTAGGAATTCTCCTTTCTTGTATTTGAAAATTACAGAACTCAAGTAAACTCACTAAACTTGGACAAGTGGACTCACTCAACTTACAAATGGACTCAAGTAACAGGACTTAAGAGACTTATGAGGTTTAGACAAGGGATTCACTAGACTCAATTAGACTTCTTGCCTCAACTTGTTACAGGACTCAATTGATGGACTTTGTTACAGGACTTAGCAAAATTGACCAACACATGATTTAGAGAATAAATTGGAGCTTGAAGTATATGTCTGATCTGATGTCCCCATCACTAACAATGATATGTTGGTTCATAGAGAACATTGGCTCCCATAATAAATTCTATGGATAGTTCCAAAAATAGTTTTAATCGTTGATCGTTAACTTTGAAAATAGTACCATTACTTGGATTTTCAATTTCTATAGTCCCATATGGGAAGACTTCTTTAACTAAGAAAAGTCCCATCCATATACCTAAGCTTTCCAGGGAAAAGATGTAACCTCGAATTATATAAGAAAACTTTCTATATAGGAGTAAAATATTTTCTAAGAATTTCTTGATAATGAAATACTTTTGTTCTTTCCTTGTACATCCTAGCATTCTTGTAAGCTTCATTTTTAGGTTTTTCTAATTTATTAATCTGAAGCTTCCTATAAATTCTGACTACATCCAAGTCCATGTTTAATTTTTTGATTGACCACATAGCTTTGTGTTTTAATTCAATAGGCAAGTGATATGGTTTTCCAAACACAATCCTATAAAGAGACATTCCTAAGTTGGTCTTGTAAGCGGTGAGGTATGCCCATAGTACATCAACTAATTTCAAAGACCAATCCTTTCTATTGATATTAACGATCTTTTCTAAGATTTTTTTGATTTGTTTATTGGACATTTCTACTTGCCCACTAGTTTGAGAATGATAAGGTGTGGCCAACTTATGGGTAACATTATATTTTTTTCATTAATATGGAAAAGGATCGGTTGCAAAAGTATGTCCCCTAATAACTAATGATTGCCTTCAGAGTACCAAAATGGAAGAGAATATTTTTTTAAAAAAAATTAATGACCACTTTGCTATTAATGGATCTACATGGAATAGCTTCTACCCACTTAGAGATATAATTGATAGCCACTAAAATATATTCATTTTCAAAGGAGTTTGGAAATGGTCCCATAATATCAATCCCTAGACATCAAAAATTTTAACCACCAAGATTGAATTGAGTAGCATCATGTTTCTCTGGGTGATCCACCCATTTGTTGGCATGGAGCACAATTTCTATAGTACACATGTACATCCTTAAATAAATTGGGCCAATAAAATCCATATTGGAGAACTTTGGAAACTATCTTGGATGCGAAACCACCATATACCTGGTCAAATAAAATGATAGAATGCTTCTAATCTCATTATCCAGGATACACCTCCTAATGATCTAGTTAGGATACTATATAAATAGGTATGGATCATCTCAAATGAAGTACTTCACTTGAAAAAAAAATTGTGTTTATCCTAAATAGTCCAATGAGAAGGAACTTTACTAATGGCTAAGTAATTTACAATATCAACACACCATGATTCAGTGGACATGGACATGAGTTGTTCATTAGGGAAGAATTTATTGATAGGTGGTTTACTAGATGGTGCAATTATGATTTGGGACAAGTGTTTAGTTACAGCAATCTCTGTTCCTTTCTTGTCCTTAATCTCTAGGTCAAATCCTTGAAGGAGCAAGATCCATTGTATTAAGTGTGCCTTAGCATTTTTCTTTGCTAATCTAATGGTTGAGTAGTTAGTATAAACAATAGTGTGTGACCTAATTAAATAGGACCTAAATTTTTCTAAGGCAAAGATAATGGCTAGGAACTCCTTTTCAGTGGTTATGTAATTAAGTTACACATCATTTAAGATTTTACTTGCATAATAAATAACTCTAGGTAGCTTATTAATCCTTTTAACCTAAAACTATACCTATAGCATGATTAGATGCATCGCACATGAGTTCAAAGGGTTTGATCCATATAGGTGGATGAATGATGGGAGATGAAATGAGTGCCTTTTTAAAGAATTCAAAAGACTCTAGGCTCAAGAGTAAACTCAAATTTTGCTTTCTTTACTAACAAATTTATCAATGGATGAGCTACTTTGCTAAAATTGGATATAAACCTTCTATAAAATCTAGCATGCCTAAAAAAAATGAATTTCTTTGATAGACTTGGATGATGGAAGACTTGCAATCAGGTCAACTTTGGCCTTGTTAACTTCTATTCTCTTTTTTGAAACTACATGGCTAAGAACTATACCTTCTTTAACCATGAATTGACATTTTTTGTAATTGCGAACTAAATGCTTCTCCTTACATCTTTCTAGAACTAGTTTTATATGGTTTAAAAATTTGAGAAGGTTGGGCCAAAAATAGAAAAGTCATCTATAAAAATTCTAAAATTCATTCAACCATGTTAGAAAAAATGCTGATCATACATCTTTCGGTTACTGGTGCATTACATAACCCAAAGGACATGCAACTATAAGCAATGATTCCAAATGGACAGGTGAATATGGTCTTTTCCTGGTCTTCAAGGGCTATGGGGATCAGGTTATAGCCAGAGTATCCATCAAGAAAATAGTAAAACTCTTATCTTGCTGATTTCTCTAACATCGATCAATAAACAACAAAGGAAAGTGATCTTTTCTTGTTGCTACATTCAATTTCCTATAGTCTATCTATCCCTCCATCCCATTTGAGTCCTAGTTGGGATAAGTTCATTTGCTTCATTTGGGACCACTATTATCCTAGACTTTTGGATACCACTTGTACAGGGCTTACCCATGAACTATCAGAAATGGGGTAAATAATTTCATTATCTAGTAACTTCAAAATCTCTTTCTTGACTACATCCTTTATGGCTGGGTTTAATCTTCTTTGGGCATCTCTAGTTGGTTTAGCCTCTTCCTCTAGGTATATCCTATGTTGAATTATGGAAGGGCTTATTCCCTTAATGTCTACCATGGTCTAGCCTATTACTTGGTTTTCTCTTAGAATAGTTAATAGCTCCTCCTCTTATTTAGAATTTAGGTCTGAGATAATAATTATAGGCAAGGTTTTCACTAGACCTAAATACACATTCTTAAGGTACTTTGGGAGGGGTTTTAATTCTAATTTGGATGCCTCCTCTATTGATGGCTTGGATGATGGTTTAGCCATTTTCATGAGTATTTTAGTGGGAGGTTCCCATCTCTAGATATTCCTATTATCTATTGGTATTTCATCTATGTTCTCATGAACATGGGTTGGCTAGAAACTAGACTCAAGATCAACTTCCTCATCACTAATATCTATGGGTTCATAAATTTCATCTTGGATTACATTTACATTAGTATGCTTGGTAGATTCCTATTCTAAAGGAAATATATTTAGCTCAATAGTCATGTTTCCAATGGATAGCTTCATAAGTCCATTCTGGTAATTGATTTCAACATTAATAGTATCTAGGAATGGTCTTCCTAAAATAACTGGGATATGACCCTTATTGACACTGGTTTAGTCTCCAAAATGATGAAATTTATAAGAAAGATAAAATTGTCAACATTAATTAGAATATCCTCTACCATTCCTTTAGGGATCCTAAAAGATCAATCTGCTAATTATAATGTGATCCCTGTTGGCTGAAGTTTTTCCTATCCTAATTGCTCATAAACTGAATAGGATAAAACATGAAATTATTGGAGACCCTAGATCCTTATATTTATGGGCATGTAACTTAACAAGTATGAGCTCATATTTGCTACTAAGAAAGCTCTCTTTGGTATATAGTGGTCCTTTTTTTGGTACAAATATCTTTTAAGAATTTGGCATAAGTCAAAACCTGTTGGATCTATCTAGTAGAGGAATATTTACTTGCACCTCTTAAACACCTCTAACATTTTATCTAAATATTTTGATTATTTATTAGATCTTAGTCGATTTGAAAAAAAAGCTCTAGAAATTATGGATGACTAGTTTAGTGTACTATTAGTTTCAGAAGCTTGAGTTTGTAAGGCAGGTTCTTCATTGGGTAACTCAGTAGATGAGTCCTCTCTAGTATCATATATATCTACCTTATTATCCACTTGTTTTCCTGATCTTAAAGAGTGAATAGCATTCACTTGATTAAGTTGGTTTCCTTGGGGTGGTTGACCATTTTCATTTCTTGGGTTGAGCTTAGGTTGGCTAGGTAGCCTACCTCATTCTCTTTCATTAATGGTAGATGCTAGCTGACTCACCTGCATTTTCGAGTAGACTATGGCCTAGGAGTTTAAATTTAGGAGTTGGCATGTGATTTACATAAAATTACTTAATGTGACATTGGTGTCAGCATTGGATTTGGCTAGGGCTTCCAGGCTTTTCTTTAAAGAACCATGTTTCTTATCATTATTATTGAAGCCTGGTGGTGGTGTGTTGTTCATCATAGGGTTAGGCCTTGGATTTTATTGATTGAAGCTAGGACCACCTACATTTCGATTCTGTGGCCATGAGAAATTTGGATGATTCCTTCTTCTTAATTATATGTGGGTGCATAGGGATTGTTCATTGGTCTCTAGTATGTGGTATTTACCTATGCACATTCATTCTCTGTTGGGTTTATCGGGAAAGGACATTCCTCAAGGACATGGTCTGGTGCATTGCACTTGTTGCACATGGGTGCAGATACTTGGTTCACACTGATTGGTCTTTGAAGTTCTAAGGCTCTATCCTACATGTTAAGGTTGCAGTTTTGGCCTCTACAACAAGGGAAGTTTGAATTTGGTATATTCCACCTCTCAAAGGTGTGGATATTTATGGTTTCCTAGTTGTTTTCCATTATAAGTTCTTTGCAGCTAGGTTTTTTAGAAATTGCCAAGTTCATTGGGTTCTTTATACATAAATTGACCTTAGAACATGGATTCTAGCATGGTTCTTGAATTTAAATCTAGATCTTCATAAATTATTTAGCATAGCCTCCAAGTTTTTATTTTATAGTGTGGGCATTGGGTCAAGAGGTTCTTGAAGCAGTCGAAGCATTTCTAGAATGACTCTCTAGCTAGTTAATAGAATTGGTTTATTTCATTTCTAATTCTAGCTATTTTATGATGAGAAAAATATTTTTCAGGAACACTCTCACAAAGCCCTCCGAGGTTGTAATAGATTGATTTGGAAAATTATAAAGTCACTTTTTGGCATTATCCTTAAGGACAAAATTGATCAATCTCAACTTGATTTTATCCTTTAACAATTGTTGCAACCTCATGGTTGCACAAACCTCTTCAAATTCCCCAATAATTATATATACATCCTCTATTCCTATGAATTTTGGAAGCATATTAACGATTTGAGCTTTGATTTCAAAATTGTTTGTAGTGGGTTGGGACAACCTTAGGCAAGAAGGTTGGATGGAACCGATTAGATAACATAAATCCTTAAGAATTTGGGGTTGATTTGTTACATCCATTATAGAGGTTGTAGGGTCTGAAACAAGAATTGAAAAGTTCTAACTAGTTGACCTGATATCCTTTTCCATGTAGGAAATGAAGAATTTACTATATTCACTATGTCTTCTATTTTTTTAGAATTTTATATATTTATTTTTTAGAAACTTTTCTTTAAAGGTTCTAAATTAATTCAATCTTTTCAAATCCTAAGACAACCATGCAATATAATTTCCAATTATGTCAGGGCAACCTTATATCAGGGTAATCAAGATTGAAAAAAAATCAAAAACAAGATTTTTTTTCTTTTCTTTTCTTTTGTGTGAAATAGAGAAGAGAAGAAGGAAGAGTTCTAAAGATGAGAACCTAAATATTTTTTTATTTTTTCAAATAAGTTTTGTACAAAATTAATTCTATCCTAGGGTTAGCCTAGAACTAGACAGCTCCTAACTATTCCAAGTTGACCTTCAAGCACTCCATGTTTGAACCAATTCATCAAATTAGATAGGTAAGTGTAAGATTAGTGAGGGTCCTCTTATTGCTTTTCTTAGACACCAATTAGATTGGCCGGTCTACAAATGGAACTAATTAAACAATTGCCTTTCTTCAAGACTAAGATCCTTGAACTACTTTCCTAGACATTAAATCAATGATCGAAACTAGCTTGGTACAACTCTTAAGTATCCTTGTCCTAATGAGCTCGGATGTCCCTAGGGTCAGCATCTAATTAATTTTATTTACAGGCTTGGGTTAATGCAAATGAAAAAAACTTGATTGTGGGCTAAGGAAAGGTAATGAACTCTCCATCTTATCTTATTTAGGTTTGTGCCCTTAAAGTAATTTAAAAATATTCTTATGCACAACCAAAAAGAATAAACAAGATTAAATTAAAAATTAATCTAAACAAAGATCAAAATAATATACTGAAAGAAGAAGGGATAATTAAAATTATAGACCTGGCATCTAGCACTCACCAACCTAAAAAAAATACAAAAGTTAGAAAAATCAAATTAAAGTTAAACTAAAAGCATGAAGAGCAAGAATGTTGAAACATAATTTAAAACATGCTATTTCCCTGGCAACGTCACCAAAATCTCGATGTATTTTAAATTTAAACTGCAAGCACACAGTATGTAGGGTAGCATGTCTGGCGAGTACAGGTCGATCCCATGAGAAATTGGGTATGTGAACTGTATTCAAACCCTTACTCAGGCAAGCTTTAACAAAGATGGGGAGAGATAATTTCTTTACTTTCTACAAAAGCAAAAATCAATTAAATTGTAGAGATAAATAATCCAAAGATCTAGGACTTTTGAATCCACTAGACCAATAACTCAGAGTCTTTCATGGTTTCTCTTATAATGTCCTTTTAACTTCTTCCTTTGTGTTAACCAAGTATAGATTATTAAGAGATTCTGATCCAACAATAATCCATCAAGGTTCTTACAAGGAAGAGAGAAAAGAGTTTAAAAATATTATAAGCCTTCTATCTATTACCCTTCTTGTACCGAATCAAGTATAAATTATGAAGTGATTGAAATCCAATAATAGAGCATCAAGTCTCTTGGCAAGAAATTAAAAAGAAAGAAAACTCTAAAAAATTAAAAGCTCAAGAAGAGATCCTAAGAAAGAGCTTCTAATCATAGTCTAGCTTCATTGCCAATCCTAGGATGTTTGCTTAGCTAGTATGATCTAAATTAAAATTTTAAAACTATTTAAAAATATAAAATAAATTCTACATTACTTACTAAAATTAAAATTATAACATTTAAAAATATATAGAAATTAAACTAGTCTAATTACATAAATTAAATTATAGGAATTAAATTGCAAGAATTTAAACTATCCTAGTGATGAAATTAAAAATTACAAGAAAAATATTTGAAATAAGAAGAATAAAATTTTATTACTAAAAAAATTTTATTATAAAAATATTTAACTCCTAAGCTATTAATAGGGCTTAGAGTTAAAAAAAGTAAAATTTTTTTAGAACGTGATAATGACTCTTTTTTTCTTAGCTCACTCTTCTCATATGTTAGAAGGGTGAAAGAAAGTGGGAAGTGCTTTTTTCCTGGAGTATACAGGTCTTTTTATAGGTATCTAAAGAAATTTAAATTCTAAATGAATCTAGCTATACTTCCCTTCCTAATTCATTGATAAATTTGGATGCAAATCTGCTTTATATTCATTGACAAATCTAGGTTCAAATCTCCTTCAAGTTCATTGGTGGACCACATTAAAGCTTCTTATGGACCAAGCTGCTGGTCCATGGTGGACTGATAGCATGTGGGCTTTTTTTGGGCCACCTTTAAGATGCGTGTTGGGCTCCAATTGTTTACCATTTGGACTCTAGTTTGTATCCTTTAGGCCTGTAGATTGGGCTCGTTGATATGGTGCACCTCTTTCCTACAAAATACAAGAAAAGTATAAATTTTAAAAAATAAAGATAATTTGATCTATAAATTAATGCTTTTATAGATAGATTTATGCACTTATCACATAACTAGGATGAAGATCGACTGGTTGAAGATCCGTCATGTTGTTTATCTAATACATGGATCTACTAAGCCGATGGTCGAGGCATGGTCAAGCTAAGGGCCAAGGCTCAAGCCTTAACCTGTATAGAGGGGGCTGCCCTAGATATTGAAGTGCTAAAAGTCACTTATCAGAATTGAGAGGAGTCTGATGGCACGATTCCACCCTCAATGACCAAGGCCGGACCTTGGGTATCACTATTTGAAGAGCCTTTGCATAGATAGCCTATAATTGGGTTGTTCCATCTATCATCTAAGGGATGCCCTGACCAATCCTTTGATGCGAGACAATGCAAGTTTTAATTTTATAAATGTAGCAACTAAGCAAATTTAAGTAACGATGCAAGTGAAAATACAAGATAATTGGATATTGCTACTTGTTTGCAGTATAGTTTTAAGACTATTCAAATAAAGGATTATAGTCTAGTTAAGAAACTACCTAGATTAGAATTATTCTACTTTAATTATATCAAATCCAGTCTAAGGAGGAAACACTCAACTTAATATATGGCCAATAACAAATATAAAATTAAATCTTAAACTAGATCTCACCAAGATACTAAGGATCCCAAGATCTAGGTTGAGTAATGTTTCTCGGAGTGAATCTCAGGCTTCTTGTTTTGAAGGAATTGTCAAAGCAACGAGCTTTGATTTATCATTGAAATTTCTTTATGATTCATTTAGGGGTTCTATTAATAAAGAGAAAAAAATTGGATTTGACAGAAATTTAAGAGATGGCATGGAATTAGAAGAAGAAGAAATGGAAAAAGGAGAGATGATACAAGAAAGAAGAGGAGAGATAGTTGATGCAAGAATAGGGCTTCACATCCTTAGGCTTCACACCCAATATCATAATCTCAATATTAAGGTAGAAATAATCAGAATAAGTTAATTTTATTAATGACTCTAAGGCCTTTATATAGGCAAAAGTACAAAATAAAGATGTACATGGACTCTTCATGGAATAACATAATAATTTACACTTACATACAACTATTATTTAAAATTAAACTAAAGCTTGTTTTTTAGCCTTGATCTTATCCACGTGGGGTGATAAACCTTATAGATCCAAACTTGCATACCATCTAATGTTTGGCTAAAAAGTATACGACAAAAAAATATGATATTGAATATATGGTAGTGTATATGATTGAATAGTCCTTCTATCGATAAATCTTTAAATGCTAAACAATCCAAACTTGAACCAAATAAATAAAATAACTAACCCAATTAAGAAACCCAATTGAGTGTACAATAAATCAACTAAAAGGAATAGTAAAGCAACTAAGGTAAGGGCCAATCAGGTCTCTATAGCCATAATAATATTACTGGTGCTGTCGATACTCTAGATCATCATCGTGCTTGTGCATGAGTTTAAACCAGTTTTGTTAGGTAAGCTGATATCTCATCAATTCTCCTAGGGTGGGAAAAACTCGATCCCATCGAGTGTGTGCAAACCCTGCTCAATTATTGCTTACGAAGGGTTGGGATGATCCTCTACAACTCACGAGTAATCCAAGAATCATCTGACTCAGGGTAACCTTTCTAACGAATCAAGAAGCATTGATATCCTTAACTCTATGTGATTACTACATGCTCATCAAGGATTCTTTCAATCTATTCATGCCTCCTATAAATTTACTCTTTTAGAAGTGGACACTTAGGTAAGGGTTCACTCTCAAAGGATAGAATAGCCTTAAACAGATCACTGGGTATTGCTATTCATTCCTTATAGGCTATCGAGTCTATTATATTAAATGTAGAACTAATTTCATAATCTGATGGTAGATTCACGACATATATATTTGCTCCTAATTGTTTCAAAATCTTCAATAGTCCTGCTCCATAAGCATAAAATTTCCTAATGGTTTCGAATGAGAACCATTTTGGCCTTATCCTTATCATTACATAATCACCATCATTAAATAATTGAACATGCCTATGTGAATCTGCTAATCATTTATAAATTTGATTATTGATATCAATTTATTTGCTAATTTTTACATGCAACTTTCTAATATGTTGTAAAAATTCCTGAGCAGAATGAGATACTGTAGCATACACAAGTAAAGAAATCAACCCTACTAGTTTCCTAGATTTATAACCATGAACGATCTTAAAAGGACTCATACTGGTTGATCTATTGACCAAATTATTATAAACAAGTTTACCACATGGTAAAATCAAATCCCAATTTGATATGTGTTCACCAACCAAACATCTTGTAGGTTTTCTAAACTTCTATTCACTACTTTAGTTTGGCCATCTATTTGAGGGTAATAGGTAGAAAAAAAATTTAGTTTCATTCCCATAATGTGCCACAAGGTTTTTCAAAAGTAGCTCATAAATTTGAGATCTTTATCTAATACTATGGATTTAGGTAACCTATGTAACCTAATAATCTCTTCAAGAAAAAGAAGGGCTATCTTAGAAGTATTTGATATTTTTGAACAAGATAGAAAGTGAGGCACTTTGGAGAATTAATAAACTACGACACAAATAGAGCCATGTTTTCTCAGAGTTCATGGCAATCCTAATACAAAGTCCATACTCACATCTTCCCATGAACAAGTATGAACTAGCAGTAAAGTGTATAAGCCAATGTTCTTCTTAGTTTACTTTACTATTGCATAAGGACTTAAACACTCTTAAATGAATCCCTTTGTAATTAATTCATCAATTTGCCTCTTCAATTTATTGTGTTCAGTTGGATTTAGTTAGTGATGAGGCAAATTAAGTAGGGTAAAACCAGGTAAAACCAAGAACTAGATCAATTTCATGCTGTAAATTTCTCATGGGTAAAACCATGAACTAGATCAATTGCATGTTGTATAACTCTCATGGGTGGTAATCTCTTAGTAAAAACATCATCAAATTCATTGAGAAATCTCTTGACTTCTAGGGAGTATTCAATTTGAATGGGCTTTTCAACTTCTCAAACTAGTAACACCCAAAAAGTGGAGCCTTCACTTACTTTCTTTTCAATCTTCTTTGCACTGATTAAATTCATATCTTTGTTCTTCCTAGATTCTTTAATTTTGGTTAACTCAAAGTTCTTATTGGATGTGGGTTGAAATGGATTAATCTTAATCTTCTTTCTATTATAAGTGAAAGAGATTGAATTGGACCAACCGAAAAGTATGACATCTAAATCGAATAGCCATGGTCTTCTCAGAATTATACTACCACCTCTATAAGTAGGACATCACACTGAACCTTATCCTTATATGAACTAAATTGGATGGATACATGACTCCTATACTTAATCAAAATGAATGTTGTGTTGATACAAGAAACTTTGTAAGTACTAGGGTGTTCAACTAAGAATAATTCTAATTTCTTAATGGCATCAGTTGGTATGGCATTCATACAACTACCACTATCAATAATACCTTGTATTATTTGTTCTCTAGTTTTATAAAAGTGTGGAATATTACAGTCCTACACCAATCTTCACTTTGTTTGGGCTGGGCTATGACACACTTAACTATGCTTAAGAGTGCATCATTGTGATCAGGTATGGGGATTCTTGATTTTCATTATCATATCCCTCAAATTCTTCAGCAAGCATTGGGTCAACCTCATACATTTCTTTCTCCTCACTATTTAGAACTTCCTCATCATCCTGGTCATCTATATGTAAGGCTCTAGTGGGACATTGGGCTACCAGGTGACTAATTCCTTGACATTTATAACACTTGACTTGACTAGTATTATTCTTAACAATCTCATTTCCCTTATCTTCCCTACTAGATGCTAGTCTTTGTGCTATGAATCGATTAGTTGGTCCTCTGAAGGTACTAGGTCTCACTCTAGATCGAGTTGGTCGACTAGTGGACTCACGCTAATCAGGTCGATGAGGGATCGAATACCTAGAAAAGCACTCATAATCTAGCATGACCTGGTAGGCTTGTTCTAAGGTGGTAACCTGATGCATGTATAACTTGCGTTGAATATCCTCGTGAAGTCCAGCTGAGACCTAGACAAGGTCATAGCATAATCTTCGATGAAACTGCAATGAATAATGAACTCATCAAATCATATGATGTACTCAAAAACAAGTCTATTTCCTTAGGCCAATCACTGCCATTAATCTAATAGATGCTGATTATAGGATATGGGTAGGTACTTTTCTTTTAACTTAGCTTTCAATTCATCTCATGTTTGTATTGGGTCATGTGCACTTTGAAGAAGTAAACGTTCCACATTTTCTAGGTATAATTGTTGACCCTTGGAATGATTTTGATGATTACAAAACATTGGAGCATGTATGCTTTACTAATTCTTTCAATTATTCAAGAAGTTTTGTAGGAAAGTGTTTGTCTTTACATTAGTTGGTTTTCTATCTAGTTGAAAGGTATTCCAACATTGTATGAACTCTTGTATACTTCAATTTGTAAAGCTCTAATCCTTCATGTATGTAATCTTGTAAAAAGGGCTCTAAAATTGTAAAAATGAGAGTAAGTAGGTTAGAATTTGTTTGGTAATCTCTTTGAAGCTTCTTGGAAGACTTGCCCTTGTTGGAATCTTGAATTGAAGAAGTTTGAATGCATAAAAAAAATTTTGTAAGAGCTGACTCATCAAGAACTGACTCCTATTCTGGCATGGCACAAAAATTTTAGAGTTAATCAAGAACTGACTCCTATTCAGAACCTTGAGCCAACTCAAGCCTTAAGAGCCAATTCGAAGAACTTATATTTTTGGTGACTGAGATCTCGAGCCGACTCAAGCCCAAAAGAGCTGACTCATCCAGAGTTTATTTTGTTGGTGACTGTGACTTCGAGCCGACTCAGCCTTGAAGAGCCGACTCATGCAGAATTTGATTTTCTATTGATTGAGAGTTTGAGCCGACTCAACCTAGAAGAGCTGACTCACATAGAACTTTTATTTGGGTTGTCTGAGACTTCGAGCCAACTCATGGACCTCGAGTCGACTCGAGTGATGGGTTTTTACAGTCTAACGGCTAGTTGTAGAATCTCATTTTTGAATTCCAAAAACCCTCCATTGGCTTCATTTCGGTTCCCTAGGCCTTACAACAGCTATTTTTGATTGAAGACTATAAAAGGGAGTATTTATGAAGGTTTAAATAATCTTTTGAAAGATTATTCATTGATTATCCTGTGGAAGTTGAAGAGTTTTCAAGTCTTTCACCAACTCACTTCAAGAGCATTCAAGAAAGGATTCAAAGCTTCACAAACTGATCTTCATTCTTGAATTCAACTTTTTGAAGAAGAAAAGAAGTAGCTTGAAGAGCATTAAAGAGCATTCAAAGCTAGACTTCAATTTGATCTACATCGGCAACTCTCAAATAAGTTTGGTTTGTTGTACAGTTGCTTTACACATTTGATATATCTTGTTTTCTCTCTAAGAATAACAAGGGGCTATGTCTTGAGAGTGTGTTAAAGGTTTTTAGGTGAGCCTTTGGAAACCTAAGCTTGGGTTCTTGGTGATCCAGGTATAAAACCAAGATTGGGTTTTCTTTGGTGAGTCCTGTTCTAAAAACCAAAGGGATTTAGGTTCTTGGTTAGCCTGTGTCAAAACCAAGTGAGGGTTTTTTTGGTGATCCTAGTAAAACTAAAGTGTATAGGTTTGGATTGTGAGCCTGTTAAAATAATCCTACTGTATTCCGGTGGGGGATATATTGGAAATCCCAAGTGGTGCTTGGGTAGTGGACGCAGGAGCGGGTTGCTCCGAACCACTCTAAATTCCTTGTGTTTGTGATTGTGCTTGTTTAACTTCATTACATTTATTTACTTGCTTCCGCATTGCATATATCACCACAATACTAAAAGGATTTTAAATTGCACATACTTGCTAAAATTTTTATAATCCTAATTCACCCCCCTCTTGGGAAGCCACCTAGGCAACAATAATCAAGCTTGCAAGATCAATTTCAATTTGGCAAACCTAATCTTTCTAGCCTTAGTCATTTCATACCAATCAAAATAACGGTCCATGCTTGACTCCTAATTGAGGTATAATTTTGGATCTAAATTGCCATCAAAAGTGGGTGCCTCAATCTTAATGTTCCTGAGGTTCTGATCATCTTGGTCCGTTGGTATTCTTGTGGGATGACCCTCTAATCTTGGACCTATGCCTAAGCGTGGGGATATTAATCGATCTCTTTTACCTATTGGTGGGGTGGAATATCTATGGTGGGTTCACAAGATCGATTCACTCGATCTTTGTCTAACAAGGTCATTCTCTTAATTAGGTCATCTAGGCAATCTAAAATAGTGTTCCATATAGTGGTTTGATTATGTTCCATTATATTAGGTTCAATGGACTTAGGTTCCATGCTAGAATTAGATTAATCAATTGGAGGTGGGCACTCGGTTCTGGCTTGGGTATGCATGCACAATCAAGTCTAGAGATTTTCTAGACTTAAAATTTAATACAACTCGAATTAATCAAGTATAATTGATCCTATTATCCAGATCTGTCAACCAGCCAAGTAAGGGGTGTAGTCGTGGGAGGCTTCCCTTTCTTTCATAGGGACCTAATTAAAGAATCATGAGCTAGCTTTGGCATTTTTCTCTTTATCACTTGCCTTAGACATCGGTTTCCAGAATGTATTATAGACTCAGTCAGACTCAATTTCAGTCAAACCACACGAATGGACTCATTTGGAAACCCTAAGTTGGTTTCTACTTGATTTTAGTTAAGGCTTAGGTTTAATTAATGCTGAGGATTATTTGTGGGCCAAGTAAGGGTGATAAAATCTCCACCTTATCTAGTTAATGCCTGGTACCCTTAGATCAATTAAAGGATGCAACCAAATATAGCATAACAAATCATGGAACCAACTTGTAGATAAAATTTGAAAATGAAATCAAATGGGTTTTGTGCTTAAATTATGAGGTATGAAAAGCTTATCAAGTCTAGTTTTCAGAAAAAAGAAATTTGAATTTTTTTGATTTTTCTTCGGATAGAAACTTAATTTTGAATAAAGATGATATATTATAGACTATAGGCATAAACCTAGGACTCTTCATTTTCATGAGAAGTAACCTAAATTCTTAAAATTCAATCCTAACAAGTTTCAAAAAATAGATTTTAGATAAAATTTATTCAGATTTCAGAGTTTCTATTGGATCAAATTTCATAAATTTAGAACTCCTAGATTGGTGAGACTCTTTGAAACACTGGACCATGTACGACATAAAAAACTGTATGCAAATAACAAAACTAGAGATGACTTTCAAAGATCAATTCAAAGGTGAAATGATCTTAGATGCTTATAAAATTTTAATCATAGAATGTTAGATGAGTTATATATTACTACTAATTTTTTTAATTTTTTAAATTTGTTTAAAATAATATTTTTGATAGTAGATATCAAGGATATCATGAAACCTACTGCAAAGATTTGAGATAAATAAACAAATCTAATAAAAGTTAACCTAAATAATATAAAAGACAAGAATTTTTTTCACATGCTATTCAAATCACATCTAGCTATAGCTCATTACTTCCATAGGTCATAAGTATACAATAAATCATATACCCACTCAGGAGGCATGATTCGACATATGCGAACAAATATCAAGTCAAGATGCAAAATTCTTAAGTCTAAACTAACCTAGGACTCTGATACCAAATATGATGGGGGATGACTAGAGGTGCGAATGGGTCGGGTTGGATTGGGTCTTGAGTGATCCTGATCCGACCCGATTCTTTGATCAGGTCCTAATAATAGACCCAGACCCAATCCACTAGAAAATCGGGTCAGGTCGGGTCGGGTCCACTATCAGAATTTTCAACCCAACGGACATTCGGGTTGGATCAGGTCCATAAATAATCAGGTTCTAATCTACAAAGTTTGGATCTAAATATGATCCGAATAAAATATATACAACTATATTTTAATTATTACATAGCTAACTATTATTAACTATAAAATAGATAACAAATAATATTATTTTTAAAATAAATTAAGATATAAAAATAATTATAACTAGTTCCATACAAGTTTTAAATTATAATTTAAAGGTCCAAATAGATATAATTCTAACAGTATTAGTATGTTCGAATCGGGTCGGGTCATGTCCAAATTTAGTAAACCCAGACCTGACCTGAAAAATGGAATGGGTCTAATTTTAGGATCCAACTCGGATCCATGGGTCCATAAAAATGGGTTGGATTGGATCTAAATGGGTCGGGTTGGGTTGGGTCACGGGTCAACCCGACCCATTTGCAGCCTTAGGGATGATATAAGTTTTAATTTTATAAATGTAGCAACTAAGTGAATTCAAGTAAAGATGTAAGTGAAAATACAAGATAATTGGATATTGCTGCTTGTTTGTAATAGTTTTAAGATTGTTCAAGAAAATGATCGTAGGCTAGTTAGGAAACTACCTAGATTAGAATTATTCTACTTATATTAGATCCAGTCTAAGGAGGAAATACTCAACTTACTATATGACCAATAGCACATATAGAATTAAATCCTAACTAGATCTCTACTAAGGATCTCAACATCTAGATTGAGTAGTGTTTCTCTGAGCAAATCTTAGCTTCTTATTCTAAAGGAATTGTTGAAGCTATGAGCTTTGATGTTTCCTTGAAATTCCTTCATGATTCGTTGAGAGGATCTATTAAAAAAGAGGGAAAAAAATAGATCTTATAGAAATTTAAGGGATGATGTGGAATGAGAAGAAGAGATGGAAGAGGGACAGGCAGTGCAAGCAAGAAGAGGAGAGATAGCTGATGCAAGAATAGGGCTTCACATCCTCGAGCTTCACACTAGTCTCACAATCTCAAAATCAAGGTAGAAATAATTAGAATAAGTTAATTTTATTCATGACTTCAAGGCCTTTATATAGGTAAAAGTATAAAATAAAGATGTACATGGACTCTTCATGGGATACCATGATAACTTTTATTGAAATACAACTTTTATTTAAAATTAAACTAAAATTTAATCCTTAGCCTTGATCTTATCCATGTGGCATAAACCTTGTAGATCCAAACTTGCATGCCATCCAATATTTGGGAAAAAAGTATACAACAAAAAAATATGGTATTGAATATATGGTGGGATATTTAATTGGAGTGTCTTTTTGTTGATGAATCTCCAAATGCTAAACAATCCAAACCTAAATCCAAATAAACAAAATAACTAACCTAATTGATAAACTTAATTAAGTGTATAATAAATTAGTTAAAAGAAATAGTAAAGCAACTAAGATAAAGGCTAGTCATGCCTCTATAGCCATAATAATGCTGTTGGTGCTATCGATGCTCTAGATCATTGTCACGCCTATGCTTGAGTATGAACTGGTTTTGTAGGTAAGCCAATATCCTCATCACCCTTCTCCCTCTTTGATAGCCCAAGGTCCGAGGGCTGAGAGCCAAGGGTTGGCTGATCCTTCCTCTTTGTGGTTGTTTGGTTGATGTTTGGATGTTCCACTTGAGATGGTGCCTTCTACATAACAATCTAAGAGTAGGTGGTGTGGCTTTATGGATTATAGGAGTTGAAAAGAATGGGGGTCAGAGTAATCTCTACCTCACCTTAGAGATGAATTACCATGTTCCTTGGCATTTATCATCGCTCGCCTCAATGTTTGGCATAAGGGCTCTCGCGATGTCGAGGATGGGGGTTCTATCCCATATCAATTGCCTCCTAATCTTTTGATTGGGTGCATAGCATCATGGACTAAAGAGTATACACAACTTTAATCCAAGGAATCCTGAGTCAGAGCAGAAGTAGCACCCTATATTGGGCACAAATGGTATATTGGTGAGACATTTGGCATTCATTTATGGTACTTTTCAAAAAATGTGGCCCATTAATGGCCATCTCTATTTATAAACAGGGAATCCAAGGTGTTCCTTTGATACTTTAATATTATGCTAGGATAGATTTTGTACCATAGGAGAGTGATTTTTGACATTATTTCTGGCAAGCTACTGGTAGTCTGATTTTTGCATAGATTGATCTAGTAGAATTTAGGAAGATTCAAAAGATTGCCAAGAAGCTTCAGGGTTGTGCATTCCGCCTAAGGTATTGCTTGACAAGCATGCTGGGCCACCTTCGAAAGCGAAAAAGCCAAGGATGTCCACTTCGGGCACATCTTTTGTATGTCCGATAGAGGGTTTTGAGGAGGTTGCAAGTCTGGTGCGGTCCTTGCCATTGTCCATCAACATCTAGATGAAGCAGGCTATGGACCTCGAGCCATATAGACATGGGATCTTCGAATTGATAATTCAGGTATAATAAACATACTTTACTCTTAAGTATTTTGTCTTAGTATTGATTGCTAGGATCACCAACCTTCGCGTGGACCTTCAAGGAATAGTAATGAATGCCATTTCAAATTTTCCTAACCTCCCAAGAGATTTTGAAACCACCAAGAGGAAGTTCTCCCCTTTCAAACAAGCAGCAAAACTCATGGAATCAAATCCTTCCTTTTCTCCCTTGCACTTCTTCCAAAGTTGATAGTTTCACTTAAAGTGCCCTACTTCATTGCACTTAAAGCACCTTGCCTCTTTGCCACCTTTCTGAGACTTGAGACTTGGACCTTCTCCTTTGCTTGCTACCTTCCTTCCCTTTCCTAGGCTTCTCTCCTATGACAAGACCCTCCTAGGAAACTCCATGCTTTGTCATCCATTTCCTTTGCTTGTTGGACTTATGCACGGATGCTATCTCCTTATAGTGCGGCATCTCCTTATCATATAGCAAAGTCATCACCAATGATTCAAAGCTATCGGGTAGTGAGCATAGCAAAAGCAAGCTCTTGTCCTTCTCTTCCATCTTCACTTCAAGGTTCAACAAATCCATGCTCATATGATTGTGTCCTTTATCTTGTATTTTATTCTCTTCTTCCTTTTCTTGCACCATCAATATCAATAATCGTGATCCTGAAAATGAGGATCCATATTCTGTATAAGTAATCCCTTAAAGAGAGTGGTATCAGTGTATTTGGTACCACAACAACTAGTATCAGAGCAAGTTGATAGCCCAATAAGTCTCTGATACCCATGATCGACTCGGCCTCTTCATAGGCATTTAGGTCCTCTCTCATTGTAATACATGCATGTGACACTGTCTCCTTAAAGCCACTTCTCTTTTGTGCCCGCACTGTTGAAAAAAATGCCTAGGATTTCATGCATGAAATTTTTTAATAATTCATAATGGAAGAACATCTATTTTAAAGCTATTTTAAATAGAAAACATGCATTTCAAATAATTATAATAATCCTAAGAAGGATCATAACATGATATGTAGTAGAAAATAAAATCAGCATGTATCGATCTACCTGATACAAGCAGTAGATTAATTTACAAATAATATGAAATCAAATTTCATACCTAATCATAGGTCAATAATCGCTGCTACTAATGGCACATAGTAAGGACTCTTCGTATTACTGTACAGTTGCACAAGGTGTCTAGCCTCTATGAATCATCCACATGAAGCTCCGATGCGATCAACCTCCTGGGACTGCTAGATCCCTCTGAAGGCCACTAGATGGCTAAAAATAATTTATTTCTTGGACTTTATTGAGTCTCTCAAGAAATTAAAGAAGAGGATGAAGAGTCCTAGATCTAAGAGGAAGAAAACCAAAAATTAAAAAAAACTCATTTCTTCTATTTTTTTCTTCTTTTTCTTCTTCCCTCAACCTTAGCACCCAAGAAGGCTCTTTCATGCCAAAGAAGAATTCACACCCACCTTAATTTTTTCAGCACTCTTTCTCATTAGATATAATGATAATTTAAAATTTTTTTGTCACCCAAGCTTAAAATAATTCTAAGAAAATTAGGCATGTGGATTAGGATAGAATTAAGTGGACTTTGGATGAGATTAGGAAATATTAGCCTAGTTTGACTAGTCTTAATATATAATTCCATGAAATTCCATAAAAATTCCATAAATTTTTTATCTCAAATTACAAGTAAAAGGGCCCTCTTTTCAATGCATATTTTATTTGTGTTTTTTTTAAAATGGCATCAAGAATTGATAAGATTTTAAGGGTTTTAAACCAGGTAGAAATTAGAAAAGTTCAAGAGTTTGATTCCCAGTCAAACTCCTCCCTTTTTATTTAAACTCATCATAAATTTATCCAAATTAGATAAGAAAGGAGGAAGGCCATAAAACATGCTTGGAATAAATCTTCCATGAATTTATTCAAGTAAATGGCATGGAGAATTCAATAGAAAACCTAGTTGGGCTAGATAAGGGTTTGACCAGGCATTGACCAAATTTAGTTGTGAACCAAGACTAATTTGGTTATAATTAATTTAACCAACTTAGACTCAATCTAATTAGGTACTAATTATACTTAATTAAATCTAATTAAATCCAAAACTACCAAGGTCCAAGCTCGAATTCAACCATAATTAGAAATCCTTAGCGATTAGGTCATCAAATAATCTAATCGAGTAAATTCTAATTGAACCAAATTCAATTACATTTAACCTAAATCTCCTCATTCAATCAAATTAAGTAAATTAATAATCTAGTTATTAATTAATCCTCCTATAATTAATTAATAATTAATTTATAACATTTATATAGGATTAATTGTTCATCATATTTATAATTTTGTCACTGAATTATTTTTAATCATTAGTTAGCCATCATGATTGGTCAGAAACTTCTATTATGGGTAACCCCATAGGTTCAAACACTAAGCTGGTAGTCTAGAAACTAATTCCTAAACTAATCAATGCAACTATCTAGTAATGGTGCCTGACATCCGGATAGGTCAAATGTTTGCAAAGCAATATTCAAGAACCCAGGCATATGGTTTCCATATAATTCATCCCTTTGATCCTAATACTTAGAATGACTTCAGAGTTAACTGTCAACTTTGAATGATGCATCCAAATATGTCTCAACTTGTTAAATTCCATGACTCTTTATAAGGATTGCCCTGGACAAGGTCTTGCTAAATTGAAATATAGTAGAGCATTATCTCCAACATCTTGAAGTAGTCAATTTTATCTTGACTTACCACTAACTTAACAAGTAATTGACTGCACCTAGTAACCTTTCATCACTAGATTAGAAATTCAGGTAGTCTGATACCTAAGTATAATGAGTTGCCTGCAAATTACCAGGATGATCTCAAGTTAGAGAGATACTTATATCTATATGTTTCTATGAGATACTCTTGATAGTTGAGTACTCAATAGAGTTGGTCACGTTCGGTTCAATATACACCTACACTTACCTACATGCCATACCAATGTCTCCACACTCCTTAGTTATAGGACAACTAACCTATATGGCATACAACGACCTATGATCGATAAACATTGTCATCCTAGGTAGCAACGTATTTTTTGGTCACGAACATATTTAAAAACTACTCGATAAATCCTCTTTTATTGAATTGAAGTAGTTTTAAGGACTTCATCTCAAAAGAGGATGCAAAATGAGATGAACTACTAAAAATAACTTTTATTTCAATAATGATTCATGTACAAATTATAAAGAGCTCAACCATCTATAACCTAGATGATTGGCTATATAGGACACATATTTTAATAACTCTCACTTAGACTAGAGCCAATCAGAATAATATCAAATATCCATCTTTCACTTGTGGTCATCGAATTCTTAGATTTTGAGGGCTTTAGTAAATGGGTTAGGCTAGTTCTCCTTTCCATCAATCTTATGAAGGTTAAGGTGACCTTGATAACTATCTCCCAGATAAGGTGAAAATGATGCAGAATGTGCTTGGTCCATTGATGAGCCTTTGGTTCTATTGCCTGAGCTATGGCCCTAGTGCTATCACATTATAAGGAAACTGGGCCATCTATGGAGAGTGCCACTCCTAGCTCCATGATGAATTTCTATAGGCAAATGCTTTCTTTGTGGCATTAGATGCTGCAATACACTTTTGCCTTGCAAATAAAATTGGCTATAGTGTGCTGCTAGGAACATTTCTACTAGATAGCTTCTCCATTCATGATAACAACATAACCTGATACACTCTTGCTGTCATCCCTATCTGACTAAAAACTTGAGTCGGTATATCTGATTAGTTTCAAGTCAAAACTTCATAAATGAGCCACTGGTTCGTAGTATTTCTTAAATACTTAAAGATGATTTTTACGACCTTCTAATGGTTCTCACCTAAATTAGATTGGAATCTACTCACTACTCCTAGTGAGTATGCCACATCTTGTCTTATATATATCATAGCATATATGATAAATCCCACTGTTGAGGCTTATAGAATCCTACTCATACACTTGCTCTCTTGAAGACTTGTCAGACAATCCTTCTTTAAGAGATTAATTTCATGGCCTATCGAAAGATAGCCTTTCTTAGAATTCACTATGCTGAACTACTTCAGCATGGTCTCAATATACGTGGACTAGGTCAACCCTAGCAATCTTTTAGATCTATCCCTATAGATCTTTATCTCAAGGATGTAAGATTCTTCTTCCATGTCCTTCATGGAGATTTGAGAAGATAGCCATACTCTTATTCCTTGCAATGTAGGAATATCATTCCCGATTAAGAGAATATCATCCACATATAAAATAAGGAATACTATAATCAAACCATTAGCCCATTTGTATATGCAGGGATCTTCTCTATTTTTAACAAAGCCATACATTCTAATCACTTTATCAAAATGCATGTTCCAACTCCGAGATACCTGCTTCAAACCATAAATGGATCTCTGAAGCATGCACACCTTTGTTTCATCTATATATGTAAATCATTTAGGTTATATCATATACACCTCTTCTTCTAACTCTCCATTTAGAAAAGCTATTTTCATATCCATTTATCAGATTTCATAATCAAGATGTGCCGCTATCACAAGAATGATCCAAATGGATTTGAGCATTGCCACAAGTGAAAATATCCATCATAGTCAATACTATATGCTAATGATATCCCTTGGCAATTAGATGAGCTTCATAGGTCTCCACCTTCCAATTTGTGCCCATTATTCTTTTGAAAATCCACTTACATCCTATGGATTTTATCCCTTTAGGTGGATCAACAAGTGTATCCATACATCATTGACTTTCATGGATTCCATTTCAGAATTCATGGCTTCTAACCATTTATCAGAGTCGGTACTCTACATTACATCCATATAGTTGGTCGGATCCTCATTGTTTTCATCAAGTTCAATAGGATTACCATCTCAGGGAAAGAAACTGTAGTATCTATCTGATTGATGCGATGCTCTACTTGTTCTCCTTTTACAATAGGCTCTAGGTTTAATTCAATCAAAGCTAGTTCTTTGGGTTTAGTCAATGGTGTTGATTTTTCTACTAATCAAACTTTTTCAAGTTCAACCTTAAAGGTATTAGTTCTTTTCCTAAGGAACTCTCTTTCCAAAAAGACTACCTTATTACTAGGAAGCACTTTGTATTCATTAGTATGGTAGAAGAAATAACCCTTAGCTTCTTTTGGAACCCTATAAATATGTACCTATCAGACCTAGGCCCAAGCTTGTCTATCTTTAAATGTTTGACATAAGCTTGACATCCCCAAATCCTAAGGTATGAGAGTACCAGCTTATGCCCTATTCATATTTCATATGGAGTTTTATTTACAGACTTGCTAGGAACTCTATTTAGAATATAATAAATCAACTCTAATGCATATCCCCAAAAGGAGATAGTAGACTTGCAAGCCCCATCATGGATTAAACCATGTCTAATAAAATTCGATTCCTCCTTTCAGACACTCCATTATGCTAGGGTATCTCGGGAGGAGTCTATTGCGAGAGAATCTCATTCTCTTCCAAATATGTCATAAATTTACTAGTAAGATATTCACTTCCTCGATCAGATTGAAGGATTTTAATATACTTACTAGTTTGTTTCTCATCAAGTAGACGTATCCATACCTCGATAGATCATCAGTAAATGTGATGAAGTAGTCATATCTGCCTATGGCTAAAGTGTTCATGGGTCCACATACATCAGATATATTAGACTCAGAACCTCGGTGGCTCTTTCATCCTTTCTAGTAAAAGATGACTTAGTCATCTTTCCAAGAAGAGATGATTCACAGGTTGGCAAAGATTCAAAATTATTGACCTCGAGGATTCCCTCTTTAGATAACATATTCATCCTATTCTTGTTAATATGCCTAGCCTACAATGCCAAAGGTAACATTAAACACATTTTCAATCCTTGGGTGTTTATTGGATATGTACATTACATTCATAGGTGTGATAAAACATAAATGTCATTCTTCAATTGTCCACGCATTAGAGTAACACCATTCAAAATGATATTACAATAACTATCTTTTATTGATAAATAATAATCATTTTTAGCCAAAAGATCTATAGAGATCACATTCATAAAAAAACTAGGGCAATAGTGATAATCATCTAAAATAATGATACTAGAATCAAAAACAAACTTGAGTATTCCTTAAGCTAGAATTGGATCAGATCTTCCATCTCCAATGTTCAAGAATTTCTCACCATTTTCAAATATTCTACTAACCTAAAGTCCCTGCATCAAATTGTAAATATTAATAGGACTTTTAATATCTAATACCCAGGTTATTGTATTATAAATAAAAAAATTATAAGATATTATCATATAATTATCTTGTTTAGCAATGCCTTGCTGGTTCTTTTTCTTCCTTAGCCTATTTGGATCTAGCGAGGCTATGTAAAGAGGACAATTCCTCTTCCAGTGCCCTTGTTTCTTAAAGTAGAAGCATTCAACTTGAGTCTGGTCAGCTTTCAACTTCTTGGTCTGATTTGGTTTGGTTGCTAGAATACTTTGCACCTTTTTTTATTCTTCTTCTTCCCTTTCTTAAAGGGATGATACCCTGTCGATCCTCCCACTATATTCACCCCTTATAGAGCTGATGATCCTTCTCATGGGTCTCTAGTAATCCCAACAAATCATGGTAGTTTACTATAGGCCTTATCATTCTATAATGATCAAAGAAGTCAATGTAGAATTTTGACAAAGAATTAAGGATCGCATTCTTCCCTAGCTATTCATGTAGGGGGAATCCAAGTTTACCCAGGCACTCAATCAACTCCATTATGTGTAATACATGATTTGTGACCGAGGCCCCTTCCCTTATCTTGTGTTGAAAATGGTACAAGATATTTTATACCTTTCAACATCATCAGGAATACCCGAGGATTCTTTCAACACTTAAAGTATGTCCTCCGGCTAATCATTCTCAAACTTATGATTCAATTCATCATTCATGGATACTTGCATAATATAACAGACCATGGTTTTATCATTGAGCCACTTCTGATAAGTATCTCAGATCACACCACAAGCATTCTGAGCAGGCTCCTTAGGTATCAGATCTGTCAATACGTACAAAATCTATTCATGTTCTAAGACTATTTTTAGCTTTCAATACCAGCTATCAAAATTGGGTCTCATTAATTTTTTATTGTCTAGCAATGAACGGAGTGAAAAAGTGGTGGCCATGTTAATCTGAAAGAAGAATAAGCCTAATTTGTACATGAACCATTTAATCCTAAAGACCAAAGACTTTAGTCTAAAAGTTATCTCACTGTTTTTGATCAAATTGATAGCCTCTACCTCCAATTTGAGGAATTGCATCAATTTTTTAGTAGGTACTAGAATCTAATAGTCTACATGTGAGCTCGACTTTGGCCAACTCACCCATATGCATCTAAAGGTAGGTTCTTAACCAATAATTTCTCTAAAAATTTTTTGGTAATGATTTTGACTCAGATACTAATCAGTAAGCCTTTGGGCTACCACTGGAAGTCTTGTTGAGGTCCAACTATTAACATGACTTGACTAAGTACTTCTAGCTAATGATGCCCAAGCCTGACTTTGGCCGGCCAACCTGACCATCATTTAGAAAGTAGGACTAAACCATAATAATATGAATAATAATTTTAATAGCTAGATGAGCACCAGGTCTTTGGACCTCCAATGATCATCTTAACTACTGGACTCATTATCACTCTCTTAATGGGAGGCCATGACTCAATTATCTCCATCATTTTGTCACTTAAAGGACCTAATAATTTTATGGCATTTAATTAGTGAAAAGAGGAGAAGACATGGACTAATCAACAATCCTCCCACTAACTTCATCAAGGGTTGAATCACAGTAGTCCAAGGGCACCTAGATTAGTTAAACTAATCTTCTTTGCTGGCATGGGTTAATTTGAATTGATGAGCTATCTAATCAGACTTTGATTGACCACATTGGCCAGGTGATGGGGGACTAACTAAATGCAAGATGAAATGATGTAGGTGATTTGTTCCTTTGTGATTTTTAGGATTTTTTTATAAGTTATGGATTTCCGAAGACAAACCAAGAGTAGATCTAGGGATTCAATAATAAAAAGAACTACTAGCATGTGAATTAACCCCTAAACAAGGATAAAAAGAGGATCTCGGGATTGAGAAACCCCGTAGGACTTAGCTCTCAGATCAATACCTACTTAGGAGTCTAGGGTTGCAAACCTCAAAGATCTGAAGCATCCGATGCCGAGTTCACTCGCTCTTGCGGATGCGGCCTGGATGATCGAGCCTTCAACCCCGTGGATGCATCGGCTTCCTATCCGAAGGTCTCGAAGGCAAGGGCAACCAACTCCATGTTCGTGGCACCTAGAGGACCTGCGAGCATTCAAGGAGACTTAGGATTCGATCAAAGAGAAAGCAAATAGAAGAAAGGATGAAAGTTGATGTCGTGATGGTGTTCTTCTTGCTAGGTGCCCAGTTGGATGACTCCAATGGACTCTGACTCGAAGTTGGAGGATGGAGTTGCAGAAGAGACGGTAACTTGAGGCCTCACACCTCTAGATGCTCAAAGGCAAAGGTGCTCCCTCACGGAGATCGACGTTCCTAGTGAACGAAGGCAACTAAAGAGAATTAGCTCTCAAAAAAAACTTGGATTTTCATTCATCATCAATTAAACTTTACAAGGGAGGGGTAAGGCCCTTTATATAGTCACCTTAAAACCCATTCAAATTTTAAAAATGCAAAGCTTCATGAAGAGGGCACCCAAATTCAAATTTCTTCTTCCAAGGTTTTGTGGCTTGATTTGGGGCTCGAAAGATGGGAGTTGTCTCCTTGATTTGAGGATCAATGATTGTCTTCCATAGCCGACCAAGCACTTTAGAAAGAAGTCTTGATATGGGGCTTGAAATAAGGATCATGCCTTCATTGCCCATTGACCTTCCTTGGTTGTCCATAGCTCCTTTGGAAAGAGGCTTGATAGGGGGAGGGAAGGGAGGAAAGAATCAAGGAATGACACCCATAAATTCTAGCATTCCCTTCTTGCCTTGGCCGTCCACATGTCAAGGTGATGTGGCGCCACATGGGATAGATGAGGTGATGCCAAGTGGCATCCTTCATGGCTTGGGAGATGGCTTGACCCATTACAAATTGGACTAGACTCAAAGACCACTCCGGCTTGGGCCCAATCTTCAAATAGACTCGGACTGGAATCATTATAGGACTGGACTCAATACAGTACACAACTTGACCCAATTGATCAATGTACAGGACTAAACAAAAATAATTGAGACTAACTTTATGACTAAAAATTACAATGCATAGGCTTGAAGCCTTATTACAGGACCCAAAAATTGAAACCCTAATTAGAGGTCTGGTGCCCACACCAATTCTCCCAGGATGGGAAGAACTCAATCCTGTTGAGTAAGGGTTGATTTGGCTTTGATATTTTTTTAGAAGGTCGGGGTCGAGGTGCTGCAAGTCCTCTCGGATATCCTACGAATCAACGGACTGCGATCGACCTTGCAATCGAACCAAGTAACGCTGATAGCCTTTGCCCCGGGTGGCCATAGCTTGATGATCCAGACATGCTCGATCTACTCTCCTCTCTCAGGTAAAATTGGAAGTGGACACTCTAGGTCGGGTTTGCTCTCAAATGAAAAGGTTAGGCCCAAATGGCTCACTGGGTATGTTTGCTGGTTCCCTATACTCAACTAAGTCTGGGATATTGAAAGTCGAGCTAATGCCATAATTCGGGGATAGCTTAAGCACATAGGTATTAGGGCCAACTCTGTTTATCACTCTAAAGGGGCTAACTCCATGAGCATGAAGTTTCTTAATGGTTTCTGGTGGAAACCGTTCAGGCCTAATCCTAACCATTATAGAATCCCTTTAATCAAACTCTTTGGTTCACTTTTGGGAATCAGTCAAATTATTTTTAAAATTTATACTTAATGCATGATGCAAAATGCAGACTCAATGATGCATTCCTATAGAGCGGAGTTTTATTGGACTCTCTAGGGCCTAAACCTAATAGATTATTGACTCTCTAGGTTTGACCCAGGTCTGGATGCACAAGAAAAATTACCATGAATCCCTAGCAAATGCCATAAGGAATACCAGAAGTAGATGGCAAAAGGGATGGGCTTTAAGGAGTCCTGCATTTTGGTAATCTCAATAAAAGTAACCCCATGGTTCTAGAAATGTGAGAAGGCTCAGGGAAGGCTAGGAAATAGGAAGGAGACTTAGGGACTGGTTCAAAGTTAAAAAGACTGACCTTAATGTGTGAAGGTTGGTCTATGGGTGTGCTTGTCCTAACCTCATGATTAGTACTATGAGGATCTCTAGGTGCAAGTTCTAGGGTAGGTTGGGTGCTCCTAGAAGGTGGAAGGTCATCAGGAAGGTCTTTGGAAAGTTTATCTTTAAAGTCCTCTAAACTAATATCTACTTCTTGTTCTTGGACCTTCTCTATGGGCAATACTCGAGAACCTTGAACTTCCTCTACTATGTTCGATCTTGGCTTAGTTACTCCAAATTTTATAGTGGATTCAGGATCTTTTTCTATGAGTTCCTTAGTGATTTCAGCCTTGGGTCCATCTACATCACACTTCACCACTAGACTTGATTCCGAGATGTCTTCTTTGGATTCCTCAGTAGGCTCAGGGGTTTCTTCACTTAGATTCTCAGTGGGCTCAATCTTTTCTCCCTAAAATTCTTTAGATGGTTCCTCTCTCTAGGTTGGTTCATGAGTCTCTTTAGTAGTATGGGTTCCCTCAGTAGTCTCATCAGGTGGAAGTTGATTAGTTAACTCATCGAGAATTATGTCATCAAATTCTTTTACTTTCAGGGCTTCAACTACCTCTTTAGGGGGTTCTCTCTGGGTCGACTCATGAATTTCACTAGTGGTAGGGTTTCTCTCAGTATTCCCCTTCTCTAACTCCTTGTCACTAATCAGGTTGACTTCATGTTTCTTTTCCTTAAGGCAACTCGATTCTCTTTTAACCTAGTCCTTAGGCTGAATTGGATTAATAGTAAATTTCTTTCCATGGTGGTTGAAGGTATAGGTATTGGTCCGACCATGAAGGATGGCATCATGATCGTACAACCAAGGTCGACCTAAGATAATACTACTGACGCCCATGGGAAGGACATCACACCAAATCTTCTCTTCATAAGACTGTAACTTGATCAAGACTTGGCACCTAGACTTTATGGGTATGGAAGTTGAATCTACCCAAGAGACCTTATACGGGTTGGGGTGAGGAACTGGGGTCAATCCTAGGGCTTTGACAGTACTTGAAGAGATGGCATTGACACAGCTCCCACTATCAATTATGATTTTGCACACCCTATCCCCTAGTTTGACAAAGGTTTGTAGGATGTTTGTCCTACGCCAAACTTCTTGTACTATATTTTGGGTAAGGATGCACCTAACTACTCCTAGAAGGTCTTCAGATTCAAACTGTTCTTCCTGGTTCACGATCTCTGGATTGGGTCTCCTAGGTTCAAACTCTTGGGCTGGGTTAAAACGGGGAACTCTCCTGGGTTCGGCCTCTATGGATGGTTCATGATGAGGGTAATCCCTAGGAGAAAAAGGTGACTCAGACTTAGGCTTGACAGATGGTCTAGGACTATTCTTCTCTAAAGCTCCAATTCTTTCATCAAACTTATCGAGCCTATTGTTCATCCTAGTTAACTGTTCAATGATGATCTTGAATTGATCCTTGCGATTGCTCTCCATGGACTCACTAGATTGGGAAATATGGGGATGATAAGGGACTCCTGATCTAGTTAATATGAGTCAAGCATGCAAAATCATCTATAATCTACTAGACCTAGAATCTCAACCAATTGCTTAAGTCAGGGTGGCAAACCAGTATGTAGTAACTCTGTGCTTGGCCGGGTAGGTGTAGGGGAGTGGAGGTCCTTGAATGCCAACCTTAGATACCAATCTGGGATTGGCCAGGTAGGTGGACCAACTCACAAGCCCTGAATCACTAAGCCTAGACACCAAGAGCAGTAGCACACACAGAATGGGCTGACGCCAAGAATAGACACTTAGTCTTGACTCGACCAGTTGGTGTCCCTAAGCTCTCTAGAGAAAAATTAGTGTCTACTTGATTTTTAATTAGAGCTTGGGTTCGATATGCCAGGTGGTGATTTTTGGGCTAGGGACAGGTAATGAAATCCTGACCCTATGTCAATTTGCTGCCCTTAAGATGACTTATGAAAATGATTGCAAGCAAATGCTCTAATGAGATGTCTCTAATTATCTTTTTGGGTTTTTTTGAAGGATGAAAGTAGAAATGAGATGGAGGAAATGATAAGAGATGAAGCTAAATGCAAATTAAACTATCTAAGAAATGTAAACATAAGAAAATGCAATTAATGAAATTCTCATAACATAACTTCTTCTCAGGTAGTATTATGGTTTGTAGAGATTCTACAAGCTGCAATAAACTCTAAGAAAATTATCAAAAATACTGTGAATTATATGTGATCTAACAAAATAAAAATCACCAGATTTGGAGGTCTCTACAAATAGTAACACCTAAAGAAACAGACAATGTACGGAAAGGAAAAATTGCAGAAATTAAAAGTAGATGAGATCTCAAGATGCAAAAAAAAAATTTTGATTAGGGTTTTGAAATCTTTTTCTTCTTGTGTTCCTCTTCAAAGGCCTATCACAGTGGAACCCCTATACGCCTTAGGAGATCCCGTGAAAGGGGAGGAGAGGGTCTTGAAACCCTACTTTTCTCCTAAGACCAGACGTCCTGGTGAAGCACCTTATCCAAGTACTTTAAGAAGTACTAAGTCCTAACCATACTCTGATACCAGAAATGATGGGGGACTAACTAAATGCAAGATGAAATGATGCAGGTGATTTGTTCCTTTGTGATTTTTAGGATTTTTTTATAAGTTATGGATTCTCGAAAACAAACCCAGAGTAGATCCTGGGATTCAATAATAATAAGAACTACTAGCATGTGAATTAACCCCTAAACAAGGATAAAAAGAGGATCTCGGGATTGAGAAACCCCGTAGGACTTAGCTCTTAGATCAATACCTACTTAGGAGTCTAGGGTTGCAAACCTCAAAGATCTGAAGTGCCCATGCCGAGTTCACTCGCTCTTGCGGATGCGGCCTGGATGATCGAGCCTTCAACCCCGCAGATGTGCTGGCTTCCTATCCAAAGGTCTCGAACGCAAGGGCAACCGACTCCGCGTTCGTGGCACCTAGAGGACCTGCGAGCATTCAAGGAGAGTTAGGATTCGATCAAAGAGAAAGCAAATAGAAGAAGGGATGAAAGTTGATGTGGTGATGGTGGAGTTCTTCTTGCTAGGCACCCGGTTGGATGACTCCAATGGACTCTGACTCGAAGTTGAAGGATGGAGTTGTGGAAGAGATGGTAACATAAGGCCTCACACCTCTTGATGCCCTAAGGCGAAGGCGCTCTCTCATGGAGATCGACGTTCCTAGTGAATGAAGGCAACTAAAGAGAATTAGCTCTCAAAAAAAAACTTGGATTTTCATTCATCATCAATTAAACTTTACAAGGGAGGGGTAAGGCCCTTTATATTGGCACCTTAAAACCCATTCAAATTTCAAAAATACAAAGCTTCATGAAGAGGGCACCCAAAATCAAATTTCTTCTTCCAAGGTTTTGTGGCTTGATTTGGGGCTCGAAAGATGGGAGTTTTCTCCTTGATTTGAGGGTCAATGATTTTCTTCCATAGCCGACCAAGCACTTTAGAAAGAAGTCTTGATATGGGGCTTGAAACAAAGATCATGCCTTCATTACCCATTGACCTTCCTTGGTTGCCCATAGCTCCTTTGGAAAGAGGCTTGATAGGGGGGAGGGAAGGGAGGAAAGAATCAAGGAATGACACCCATAAATTCTAGCATTCCCTTCTTGCCTTAGCCGTCCACATGTCAAGGTGATGTGGTGCCACATGGGATAGATGAGGTGATGCCAAGTGGCATCCTTCATGTCTTGGGAGATGGCTTGACCCATTACAAATTGGACTAGACTCGAAGACCACTCCGGCTTGGGCCCAATCTTCAAACAGACTCGGACTTGAATCATTATAGGAATGGACTCAATATAGGACACAACTTGACCCAATTGGTCAATTTACAGGACTAAACAAACAAAATTGAGACTAACTTCATGACTAAAAATTACAATGCATAGGCTTGAAGCCTTATCACAGGACCCAAAAATTGAAACCCTAATTAGAGGTCTGGTGCCCACACCACCAGGTAAGTGAGATCAATGGGAGGGTTCCGCCATTAACCTCTTTCCTTAGATACCAAACAAGTTGGCTAGGTAAGAGGTAGCCCCAATTAATGACCATGATCAAAATGCTATACTTATCTTAGACACTAATTGGTTCATCAAATTCGATTAGACAAGCCTAAGGACTCGGGTTTGACCACTGATCTATAATTTGGTCCATTTATTATAATATGGACTTGATCAAATCATTACTATATTATTGATCTAGAGAAAAACTTGATCTAATCCTAATCAGCTTTTGGTTATATTAAATCCAATTCACTATTAGGTCCATATTATTCTAAATTCTAATCCTAAGTCTAACTTGGTTATTTGACTTGATTTAAGCTAACCCAAAGCTCATGATTTATGAAACATGATTAGATCTTTAATTTATAAATCTAAATCTAGTCTTAGACCTCTTAATTCTAGCAATTAATTAAGATTAAGTTTTCTAAATTTTAGATCTAAATAATTTATATGCATCACATATGCTTTAAATACTTTTTAGATCTCAACTATATGACATAGTCTTATTGATTGCTATCGTAGGTGGTCAAAAATAAAACCTACTCACTACTATAGCTAGCAATGAGTCGAGATCGTATCCTTGGGGACTAAGGATAATTATTTCATAAAAAAAAGTAAAAGAAAATTGGTTGTAGAAGATTAGATTGAGAGAAGTAGTTATTAAAAGATAATAACTAATTAATTAATTAAATCAAATCAGCAAGAGAAGAAACCTAGGAATCCGAATCCACCATGCAATTAGATTTTATCTTCTTTTCTTTATGTTACAATAACAATAATTCTTATAAATCTGAGATTAGAATAATTTATCTCTTATTGGGTACGGGCTATATCCGAAGATCATAACATGTCTACTAGAGTTAAACTATCTAATTAATTTGCAAAGTTAGGGATCTAATCTACCATACTATGATCTACCTCTCTTAGGCATGTATTGTATCAGGAGATCATAGTATGTTGATAGAGGGTGTAGGCTGTGTATGCTAGATCAAATCATCGATCAAAAAAATAACTCAAAAGATAGAGAAAAGAAGAACATGAGTTTTATTGCATAGAAATCAACTACAAAAAGAGAGATAGAACCTAGTTATAAGCTTCATCTTCATCCTAGGTTGAAGGAGTCTAGCCACGTATTGCTGCCACCAGCATCTCCTCCATCATTCTCCTCTTTTCTAAGCCTAAACAACAATGATCTAAATAAAAAAAGGAAAATAAATTAATACAAAATTTATGGAAGAAATTAATGCCTAGATTACTACCCGAGATCCTCCTTTTATAAAGCTTGTCTAGGGCTTCCTCCCAGTCAAATTTGGAGTCAATTAGGCTCAAGATTAGCTAGATATCGCATGGAGAATTCCCAGCTATCCATTTTGCATCACATGTTTCAAATCATGCTAGAAATCATGCAGTATAGCCTCCTTCCTTCTTGGGTGAGTAGAGTCCTGGTGCGGACACCAGAGGTACCAGAATAAGATAAAGGCTTCTAAACCCTCTGTGGATTACTTAGAAGTGTTTGAGTTTAGTTTGTAATAAGGGCTTAGCCTATTAGAGTTTTCCTTTTCATCATTTGAGTCCTGTATTTAGAGTGGATTCATTCCAGTAGGGTTTGGATCAGTCAGTCAAGTCAGCTCATGTTGAGCTAATCATATTGAGTCTTGTAATCATGTCCTATTGAGTCTGTATTGAGTCAAGCCCAGTCAAAGAAGACTCAAGCATGTGAAGGACACCACCCAGCGTGCCACCTCATCAGCTACATAGAGTTCCAGTCACACCCTGGATTTCACCACCTAGGATTACTTGGAGGATCATGAAGTCGGTCAATGCATGAGGAGTTGATGACCACATGCTAGCACACCCCTTCCACACCCTAAGCACACTAACTCCACATGCCAGCATGACAACAAGGAAAGTCAAAACAGATAAACATGAATCCCATGATTCATGCCAGCTTGCTTAGGAAAGAAGTGGTCCACCCCAAGCCAAGAGAAGTAAGAAGTTGTCTCCCCTTGGTCCCCCCCTGGCTTCCCACTACCTACTTTGTTTGGAGAGATTTTGTATGGCATGAGAGTGTTTTCTTCCATGTATTCAGCCCCACACTTTAGGAAGAAAGTGGGCACCCCTTATTTTTCTTGTTTTCTTTTGCTTGGGCCCTAAGTCTCATGACTCTATATAAGGGACCCCTTGTATGAAAATTTGATAATTTTTCATGAATATAAATTGAGTTTTTCAACTTCTGCTATATGCTTGTTGTGTGCTAAGGGAAATCTGTGTGAACCCCTTCTTCTTCCTTGTTTTCTGTGCCCTGCATCCAGCCATCAAAACCCTAGAAGCCATCTCTCCAAGCCTTGGCTGCCCAACACAAAAACTCTTCCATCCTTACTTTTTTCAATTTATTTCTTCATCCTTACATTGTTTTCTAACCCATGACAGGCAATTTACAGGTCCCTCGATGTCTACGAATCCATTGATTCCAGCCGGGCTGCTATCGGATCACCGGGTTGAAAGCTGCGAATCTATGGGGTCTTCGGCTTGATCATCCAGGCCGCATCCAGGAGCAAAGAGAGACCTCTATAAGGATTCATCTACTAGATCCTGTTAGGCACACCCCTCTACTTGCCATTGCATTATTGAAGGGGAACTAGCCCAACTGGAGCTTCTCAGCCTCGACGGTCCTCTTTTCTATTACTTTTCGGATCTTTTTGCATGCTGTTACTCTTATTTTTGCATAGAACTCTACTTAAATTCTTGACCTTATTTTTGGGATTTAGATACATAACTCAACATATAAAAATATAAAAATATTTTGCATGTATATTTAGTCCCGCATCAAGTCCCAACCAGACTCATTGAATCCCTAAATCAACCTCTCCCATTGGGATTTGGAGAGCTTCTTCCATGTGGCAGTGTGAGGTGGTGTGAGTGAAAGTTTAAAAGGCATAGTAAGAAGACAGACTATATTTTAAAACTATTTTAAAGTACAGTACAGTAAAAGACTTGGTAGATCGATTAAGTCGATCAACCAATCTGCCTGCAACAGGATTCGACATAATAAAAGTGCATGTAGAGATGTCAAGAGCAAAGAAAAGGAAAGGGTACATTACCTTTAACCTTTGGATGTAGGTGATGAAGAGTCGATAAGCCACACATGTCTGGCCTCTATGGGTAGTTCATACTAGGGCTCGATCCTAATCAACTTCCTTGGAGTGCTAGCTCCTCAGGATCCTTGAGGCCGATCTTTTCCTTCCTTGGATCTGCAAGACTTTCTTGAAGCCACCAAAAAATTTGGTTGGGGAACAATGGGAAGAAGTAGAAGTGGAACCCTTTCCAACTAACTCTTTCTTCCCAAATCCTAGCTTGATTGCTAGGTAGGCTCAAACCCAAAACCCAAATCCTCTTAAAATCAAATCCCACTCTAAGGATACCTTCCCTCTCTCAAAAAAGCCCAGCAAAAGTCAAACTCAACTAACTCTGCTACACCTACAAAGACACTTATTTATAGTAGCAACAAAGAGGGAGAGAGATATGGAAGGAGTGATTGGGGGAGAGGGTTAAGGGTTGAACCAAATTAGCTCTAGGTTTATATGGGAGAAAATTTGCATTCCAAATAATGCATTCTATAAAAAACCTTGGAGCCAATTTCAGCCAAGATTTGAAATTTGAAATCAAAATTCAAATTTAAATCTTTTAAAGAAAAGTGAGCATGACAAATCAAATCTAATTTGATCCTACTAAGCCAAATCACATTTGGCTTGACCCATTATATTGTAATTATATTCCAAATAAGTCCCCCAAAAATTTACTAATCGAATTAGTGGAAAATCCTCATCACAGCCAAGTGTCAACTTATAGAAATGTCAACATTTGGGTCATGGTCAATCATATTGACCCCATAGTGACACTAAACGATTCTTAATCATCGATTGGCCTTTAGATTAGGTAGAAACTCCTATGGTGTGTAACCCCATAGGTTCGAACACTAAGCCGGTAGCATTGGAATATTTCCAGTACCAGTGAAAGTCATCATCTAGCAATGATACCCGATATTCGGATAGGTCAAAGATATAGAGCAACACTCTAGAACCTCTGGCATTTGGTTACTGCATAATTCATCCCTTTGACCTCATAATGCCCAGGATGACCTAGGATTTGACTACCAACCCTAATTTAGTACATCCAGATCGTGTCTCAACCTTACAAGTTCTGTAACTCCTCACAAGAACTACCATGGCCAAGGTTTTGCTAAACTGAGATATAGTGAGTCATTCAATCCAAACCATTTGGAGAGGTCAATCCCATCATGATCTACTACTGCTCCACAACTTGACTGTACCTAGAAACCTTCCATAACTAGATTAGAAATCCAGGTAGTCCGGTACCAAAGTATAGTAAGTTGCTTGCAAGCTACCATGATGACCTCAGGTCTGAGGGACACGTATACCCATATCCCTTCGCGAGCAACCCTTTGGTAGAAAGGAGCTCCGTAGATGGTCACGTTCAGTGAGATGTCATACATTTCAGCTATATGTCATATCAGTGTCTCTACACTCCTTGGTTAAGAGGACAACCAATAAATATGACATACAATAACCTACGCTTGATACATCGTCATCCTATAATAATGTATCCTTTGGTTGTGGACCAGTTTAAGAACTACTTGATACATCCTCTCTGTATCAAATATAATGTTGTTCTAAGGACTCCATCACACAAGAGTTCATTTCAGAAAAATGCACATGTGATGAACAGCCAAAAGAACAACTTTTATTCATTTAAAGAATTTATGTACAATTACAAAATAGCACAACCATCTACACCCTAGATGATTGGCTTTGAGATACTATTCCCAACAACTCCCACTTGTACTAAAGCCAATCAGTACAGAATCTTATTTCCATTTTCTATTTATAATTGTTAAACTCTTTAACTCCGATGGCTTTAGTGAGGGGTCGGCCAGGTTTTCCTTTCTATCGATCTTTTGAAGGTCGATGTCACCTCGTTCCATAATTTCTCGCACAAGGTGATAGCACTGTAGAATGTGATTGGTATGGTGATGGGACTTTGACTCTTTGGCTTGAGCAATGGCTCCAGTGCTGTCATAATACACCAGAACAGGACCATCCAGGGAGGTGCCACTCCCTGCTCACCTAGGAACTTCCGCAACCACACAGCTTTCTTTGCTGTATCCGATGCTGTGATGTATTCTACTTCGCATGCTGAGTCTGCAATAGTAGGCTGCTTGAAACTTTTCTAGCAGATCGCTCCCCCATTTAGGATAAAGATAAACCCTGACACATTCTTGCTTTCATCCCTATCTGACTAAAAACTGGAGTCAGTATATCCCACAAGTTTCAAGTCAGGTTCTCCATATATCATCCATTGGTCCTTAGTATTTCGCAGATACTTAAGGATGGTCTTTACCACTTTCCAATAAGCTTCACCTAGGTCAAACTGGTATTTGCTCACTATGCATTGTGAGTACACCACATCTGGTCTAGTACATGTCATGGCATATATGATAGAACCCACTACCGAAGCATATGGGATTCTACTCATATGCTCTCTCTCCTTAGGAGTTATTGCATAATCCCTTTTGGAGAGTGTAATTCCAAGGCTTATGGGGAAATACCCTTTCTTGGAATTCTCTATGCTGAACTGCTTCAGCACAGTTCAATGTACGTAGACTGGTACAGTCCTAGAAGCCTCTTAGATCTATCTCTATAGATCTTCATACCCAATATGTAAGAGGCTTCACTCAAGTCCTTCATAGAGAACTGGGATGACAACCAGACCTTTATTCCTTGTAGTTCTAGGATGTCATTTTCGATTAAGAGAATGTCACCCACATACAACACAAGGAACACAATCACAGAACCATTAGCTCATTTATAAATGCAAGGTTCTTCTCCATTCCTAACGAAGTCATATGACTTGATACACTTATCAAATCACACGTTCCAACTTCGAGATGCTTGCTTCAGTCCATAGATGGATCTTTGAAGTTTGCACACCTTTGACTCGTCTGTGGATGTGAACCCTTCAGGTTGTACCATGTACACCTCTTTTTTCATGCTCACCATTCAGGAAAGCTATTTAAACATCCATTTGCCAAATTTTATAGTCAAAGTGTGCCGCGAAAGCAAGCATGTTCTGAATGGATTTGAGTATTGTCACAGGAGAGAATGTTTCATCATAGTCAATACCATAATGTTGACAATACCCCTTGGCAACTAGACGGGCTTTATAGGTCTTTACCTACATGTCTGCATCCCTTTTTCTTTTAAAAATTTATTTGCATCCAATGGGTTTTATCCCCTCCGGTGGATCAACCAATGTCCATACATTATTGATTTCCATGGACTCCATTTTGGATCTCATGGCTTCTAGCCATAGTTCTGAGTCAGATCTTTGCATTACATCCATATAGGTGATCGGGTCCTCATTGTTCTTATTGAGTTTAATGGGATCACCATCCCGGACCAAGAAACCTTAGTATCTATCTGGTCGACACGGTATCCTACCTGATGGGGACATCGCTAGCACTGATCCTGGAGCAGCACTGATTTCAATAAATTCAAATTCAAAAAAAAAAATTAGTTGATTAGGATTGGTTGTTTGAAAGTTGATTTAGGATTTAGTTAGTTTTGGTTGGTTAGGATTGAGATATGGATAGGCCTTATCTTATCCTTATCTTGTATTTGAATTTAAACCATCCTTATCTTTTTATATTGTATTCAAATTCAAATGAGGATTGGAAAGGTCTATAAATACCACCCTCAATCCTTTGTAAAAAAATAGTTTAGGAAATAAATATGAGTTTTTTAGAAAAGAGTGATTCTTTTCTTTTGCTCCGTAAGGAGAGGGTGTGAGGCCCAATCCCAGGACATGATGAGAGGTCATGTCTAGTTATCCCCTTCCTTGATTCTATCTTCTTTACCCCCATATCCTTTGAGATTCACCCTAACACCTCCAAGTATTGAGTGGGTGGAATGCCCTAGAGGTGAAAGGTCTCTTCGTTAGTATGAGTCTCAAAGTCCATGAAAGCCCAGATTTTCCTACCTTCCATCTTTATTATTCCTTCTCCACCCCCTAAAAAAATTATAAAAAAAAAATTACTAGTACCCTAATCTAGGTGACTTCTAGGCTCGCCCACAATCTTACCCCCATCCCGTCCCCCATCAATTTGGTATCAGAGCTATAGGATTAAGATTTTTTTCTTTCTAATCACCCTAGATCCCCCTTATCAGTCCCACTATTCTCTCTCCCCTATTCTTGGTCGCTGACCACCCCTTTGGCCTATCATCGAGCTGACTCCAATCATGCTCATCACCATCGCCACCATAAGCCCCTCCCACAGCCCTCTCGACACCCACCGGCGCTACCATTCCTCTACTCTCTATCCGCCATCACCATCCACAGCCACCATCCATGCCCATGTGCCATCCGTACCACTATTATGCCATTGACCGCTACCATCGTCAATCCCCCAAAGCCACAATGCCCGCAACACCACTTCCAGCCCTCGCCCCCTATTTTTTTCGTGCTACCGGTTGCCAACCGAGGTGCCTCCATCATGGCCATTCAAATTCACCCTTCCTCCCATCTAGAATCATCCACCAGCCAACCTAATTAGAAGCTTGATCCACCTCTGACCGTCCACCGCCTAGCCGGACTCCCCTGAAGCTCACCCAGGCCGGTCCCGGCCACATCATGCCTTTGGAGTAGCTTCGTCTCCCTCTCTCTCTCTTCCTCTACTCTAGCCTGGTTTCTCTTTTCCACCCCTCACCAGATCTATCCTTCCCCCTTCTCCCAATTTCACCATGGCTGACCTCCAACCATAGTAGATCTGCGATCCCAAACACCCAGATCCTCCAGATCTTTAATGGCTTATAAGATTTGTGTCATGACTCTATCTTCCTCATCCTTCTCCTCCCCTCTGTCCATGGCTTCTACCTCCATGGCAGCTACCTGCACAAGTATGGTGTTGGTGACCCTCTTTTCAAGAAGGTGAACTCTCTTACCTCCATCGAGACCGAGCTCCTCATGGGCGACTGCATCGAGAACTCCCCCTACCACTTCAAGATGCGCACCCATGAGCCTGATGTCGTACTCTACCGCTCCGACCCCCTCTCTATCGATGATTTCAACCTCTTGAAGAAGCAGATCGACGAGATGTACCAGGTCAACCTAATCCTCGACAACCTCCCCGATCATGCCTCCGATAATCGCCCATTTCAAAACCCTCTCCTCTTCCCTCTGCGATGCCTCGCCGACACCCCATCTCCCACCGAATCTGCCCTTTCGAAGAGCTCCTCTGCTCTCTCTGCCTCAGCCCATAGGGAAGGAGACATCTTGCATGATCATGAAAGCAAAGCCAGTTCACTATTGCCGATTTCTCCCTCAGCACAGATTTCAAAGTGCACGGTCTTCAAAGCTGCACGCTCCTAAAAGTGCACCATTCTCATAGCAGAGCTGAGGAAAAAAAGAGAAGAGAAAATGAAAAAAAGAGAGAAAAAAATGAAAAAAAAAATTGGGATAGTTTTCAGAGTTGCACAATTTCAGAGCCGCATGGATTTCAAAGCTGCACAGATCTCAGAGCATAGCCTTTGGATTTGGTCCATCAAAGCCCTCGCTGATCTTGACTCGACGGAGTCAAGTTTTTTCCACCTCAAGGGAATGATGGGGACATCACCAGCACTGATCTCGGAGCAGCACTGATCCTAGAGCAGCATTGATTTCAATAAATTTAAATTCAAAAAAAACTTAGTTGATTAGGATTGGTTGTTTGAAATTTGATTTAGGATGTAGTTAGCTTTGGTTGGTTAGGATTGAGATATGGATGGCTTTATCTTATCCTTATCTTGTATTTGAATTTGAACCATCCTTATCTTTTTATCTTGTATTCAAATTCAAATGAGGATTGGAAAGGTCTATAAATACCACCCTCAATCCTTTGTAAAAAAATAGTTTGGAGAATAAAGATGAGTTTTTTTAGAAAAGAGTGATTCTTTTCTTTCACTCTGTAAGGAGAGGGTGTGAGGCCTAATCCTAAGACATGACGAGAGGTCATGTCTAGTTATCCCCTTCATTGATTCCATCTTCTTCACCCCCATATCCTTTGAGATTCATCTTAACATCTCCAAGTATCGAGGTGGGTGGAATGCCCTATAGGTGAAAAGTCTCTTCGTTAGTGTGAGTCTCAAAGTCCATGAAAGTCTAGATTTTCCTACCTTCCATCTCCACATTGTTCCTTCACCACCTACTAGAAAAATTTAAAAAAAAATTAGTAGTACCCTAATCTAGGTGACTTCTTGGCTCGCCCACGATCCTACCCCCATCCCATCCCCCATCACATAAGCACCCTTAGTTTTCTTCTGTTTCGACCCTCGAGTCTTCTAAAGAGGGGTCTACTAATGAGGCCATCCGATGCCTGACTGAGTAGTGCCTGAATGAATATGATTGCAAACTGGATGACCTTAACTACTGGTTTGACAATTTCTAGGGTGGAAGTAAGGAACAACTTAGTTTCAACACCCATCCCTTACTTACCTACCAAGTTCTTCGGGAACCAATTTCACCTAGATTCTGCATGCCCCAACTGGATACATATGATGGCACCACCAATCTGCTGGACAATCTCAAGAGCTACAAGGCTCTCTGCGAATTCAGGCATCATTGACGCTCTCCTCTACATCGCTTTCCAAGCCACACTACACAAGGCAGCGCGAGCCTAGTTCTTCCGACTCGAACTAAGAAGCATAGACTCTTTTAGATAGCTGAAGGATAAATTCATCACTCACTTTGATGCTTGCCAGAAGATAACACACAATGCTGATAGCCTTTTCTCTATCCAGTAGCAAGATGGAGAATCTTTTTGAGATTATATGGCCTGATTAAAGTCAGCTGCAATGGAAGTGTACAACTTGGATAAGTCTGTGGCCATGCTGGCTATGAAGAGAGGGCTCTATATTTCCCACTTCACTTCTCCCCTGACAAGAAGCCCCCAAGGTCCTATGCTGAGTTGCTGCTCCATGCACAAAAGTACATTCATGCAGTCATATGATGGGGACTCCACCTAGAGGGAGATGGATGCAAGACCCAGGAAGAAGCAGGCTTGGGGAGAACTAAACGAAGCTTGAGTAGAGAAGCTTTATCCACCATATCGACCTAATCCCAGAATAAGAAGTTTCGTCGATAAGGATGGCAAGTACACTCCCTTTCTCTATCCTAGAACAAAGATCTTGAGAGAAATTGAAGGTGAAAGGTACCTCAGAAGGCCTCATTCGCTGAGGTCAATAGCCTTTTGTGACAAGTCCAAATATTATTAATTTCACCAGGATTATGGCCATGCTATTAAGGATTATCACCATTTGAAGAAAGAGATCAAGAATCTAATCCAGCACGGCTACCTCAAAAAGTATGTCCATGGAGGAGCTCAGCTTGTCACCCTAATTCCTAACCAACTACCTTAGGTCAAGGTAGACAACACGCCGACTGAGAAACCGATCGGCATGATGTCTTGGGGGGTAGACCATGCTCTAAAAATGCCAAAGGGTATAAAAAATGATGACTATGTAATTCCTTTTTTTAGTAGGGAGATAGTCAAGGTTCATAATCCCAGTGATGACGCTATCATCATAGCTACGATGATAGCAAAACATCTTATAAAAAGAATCTTGGTCGATAATAGAAGCTCAACTGATATTATTTTTTATGATGCTTTTATTTAGATGGATTTGCCTTCAAGTCATCTCAAACCTATCTCGGTACCACTAGTTGGCTTTATACATGTTATGGCTAGAGTTGAAGGCAAGATAACTCTCCCTGTTACCACAGGGACACCCCTTCATCAAAGAAATATCTTTATGACCTTCATAGTCATCCATCTACACTTGACATATAACGTTATCCTTGGCCGACCATGGCTAAACTTGCTAGATGTTGTCATGACAACGAAACACCTTCTCATCCTTTTCCCGACTAGGGATGGAGTTGGCAAGATGTGTGGTAACCAGCAGCTTGCCAGGCAATTGGTGTGGACACCAGAAGACCCCAGAATTTGACCACATGAAGAAGAGAAGACACATCAACCAAGCAAGAGAAAAGGACCATCAACTAGGACCACTAGGCGCCACATGTCATTCTTATCCAAGTAGAAGACCACCTCACCATGCCACGTCATCAGGTGCCACTTCACCAGCCACCTCATCACCCTTTGGGCACCAACAAGGGAGATTCAAATTCAAGGAGGCCACATCCCTCCAAGTCCTCCACCAAATCCTCCAAACCCCCCCACATCCCTCCAAACTCTCCACCAAATCCTCCAACCCCCCTTGTAATCCTCCTCGATTTGGGGAGTTTTTAAATTTCAAAAGCTAGCTTTGTGAGGCTATTAAAAGCCTTGGACGCCCATTGTAAAAGAGATTGATTTTGGAAATGAATGAAGTTTGAAATGAAGTTGTCTTGAGTTTTATGTGTGAAATTTTTCCTATCTTCTTCTTCCACGTCCAAAGCCACTCTCTTCCCTAGCAATTCATCATCCAAGCTCAAGGAAAAGGCATTGGAGTCGGCCAGATCTTTTCAACTATCTTTTCTTTGTTCACAAGTTCTCCCATCCCTTCTTTATGTTTGCATCCTTCAACCTTAACTTTGATCTTCATTGCAGGGTCCTTCGAAGTCCTTGAGTTGTGAACAGGGTTCCCCTTGATAATGAACCAACAAGCTGAAGCCTAAGTCCAGGGTTCTGATCACTGTTATCCAAGTTCTCCAGTCCAGAGCATCAGTAGTTTCAAGTTTTGAATCATAGGAAGGTTGGAAAACTCATCAAGGTAAGTCCTCAATCATTAGCCCCTATTGTCTAGATCTTCTTCCTTCTTAGTTTTAGAGTTGTGTCTAATCATGTAATAGTCCCTTTTCATATAATCCTTAAATCTTATTAAGATGAGTACAATGCTAAGTATAATTAGGTTTCATTGCTCTACAAATACCATATTCAAAACATTAATTATATGCGTGCTGCATCAGCAGTGCTTTCAGATGGCACTAAAATTGAGAGCTATGAGCGAAGTACCAACCATGGAACACTTGGATCATAGGAGCCGAAGAAGAGAGGTGAGCCTACTGAATAACTACTCTCCTTTCCCCTAGGGAATGACCCGTTGAAGTCACTTCAAGTCAGGGCCCTCCTACCTAAAGGAGAAAGAAAATGACTACTTGACTTTCTACGAGCCAATTCAAATGTTTTTGCCTAGTCAGCATCCGACATGCCAGGGATCCCTCCGAAAGTGATAATCTACAAGTTGAACTCCGATCCTAAGTACAAGCCCATTCGACAGAAAAAGAGGAGCTTTGCACCTAAGAGACAAAGAGCCATAGTGTGGAAGTTGATAAGCTCTTTGCCACTGGATTCATTAGGGAGGCCCATTATCCTAATTGGCTTGCTAATGATGTGATGGTTAAGAAGGCTAGTGAAAAGTGGAGGATCTGCATTGACAACACTAACCTCAATAAGACATGCCCATAGGATAGTGTTTTATTGCCTGAGATGTTGGGAATTATGTGTCCCAAAGCCAATCTCTAGGTTGTAGACAATTGTGTGACTCATGTATATGTATATGAATTATTGAATTGAATTAAAAGTTTGTTCTGGTTGTTCATCACATATCATCTTCCTAATTGAACTCTTGTGTAATGATGTCCTTTGAGCTACCTTGTATGTGATGTAGAGAGGATGTATCGTGTAGTTCATAAACTAGTTCGCGACCAAAGGATATACTATTTTAGGATGATGGTGTATCGAGAGTAGGTCGTTAATGTCATGTCTATTAGTTGTTCTCTTAACCAAGTAGCATGGAGATGCTAGCTTGACATCAGGTGTTGTGTTCGATACTTCACTGAGTATGACTCTCATCGAGATTCTCTTTCTGCTAAAGAGAAGTTTTGCATTAGAATGTGGACATGAATTGTTCCTCTGACTTGAGATCACTATGGTAGCTTGCAAGCAACTCACTATGCTTAGGTGCCGGACTACCTGGATTTCTAATCTGGTGATGGAAGGTCGCTGGGTACAGTCAAGTACTTATGTAGCGATAGTAAGATCAAGATATGATTGATGTCTCCAAATGGTTTGGATTAAATGCTTAATATGCCTTAATTGAGAAAGACCTTGGCCAGGATGGTGTGGACACCAGGACCAAAAGGAATCGATAAGTCGATTCCACATCCCTATGGATCACCTGTGAATAAAGCCCTAAGTCCAAGCCCTAGATCACTTGTAAATATTTATTTTAAATTCTATTATTTTAGCCCAGTTGGTTTTAGCCCTAAACCCCAAAATTGAGTCTGTGAAAAAACCCCTGAATCTAAATGAAACCTGTATATATATACAAACCCTATTTACCAAGTTGAGTCAATATTTAATTTTTGCTTTGTGAGATTATGCCTTTTTTCAATTTGATCGGGTTGGGTTTAGAGTTAGCCCTTTACTTATTTAGTTGATTAAGTCTTGTAATTAGTTATTTTATTGAGTCCTGTAATACAAGAGGGAACCCAAATCAAGATACCATGTGACCATGTGCATGCCAACCCAATTCAAGTCATGTACTAACCAATTCTTGGCGCAACATGCCAACTAATTCTTGGCACCACATCCTCAAATCTTGGATGCCTATGTCACATGCCACGGCTATATCACCTGCCACATCATCTTGGATATCATCACGTGCCATATCATCTTGGTTGGCCACAAGAGTTCCACATGGACGCCCACCAAAAGTCCAAGTCTCATGTTCCAAAAAAAATTAGGACATCCAGACATCAGGACATTCAAACAACATTTAAAATTCAAGTTTTTCCAAGAGGGGTGCCCATGAGAATCTCAAGTGTCTGCCATTTAATTCAAAATGTCACTGATTTTTAAGAGTAAGTAAGAAGGACTCCTCATCTCACCTTCTCTTTGTCGCCCACTCTAAGAGAAGTCGACCAAGAAAATATTTCTCATCTCATCACCCAAATTCAAGGGGGCACCAAACTACTTCAAGAAGTCAACCCAATCTTATCTACCTACTTCAAAGGAGTCTAAGGGAAATAGGAGTCCTACCTTATCTAACTTGTATTTGAGTTATCTTCATCTACTTTTTAAAAGCAAGATAGATACCAAGAGGGGATTAATGCCAAGAAGTAGGAAGATGGGATGCCATATTTATCCACATGTGTTGCCCAATTCAAAATTAAGAAGAGGTTACAAATTCTTCCTTCATTTTGACACCAATTTAAGAGGAGTAAAAAGAAAGGGTGCTTCATTCTTGTCGCCCATTATGAAGCATTATCCATTCTTGCTGCCCAAAAGGATGAAGACTCCCATGTTGTCGCCCAAGCTAGATGAAGCCCAAGAAAGTTCAAGATCAAGAGTCCATGATGCCAGGAGAGGAAATTCTAGAGTGTTGCTGCCCAAGAAGATCCAATTCCATGAAGTTCTTTCCTTTCTAACAAGAACTCTACACTTTGTAACCCTTACAATTCTAGTTTGTAGTCTATAAATACCATCATCAACCCCTTTTGTTTTAATTAATTCTTATTCATGAAATAAAGGAGATATTCTCTATCATTCCTTTTCTATGATGGAATCACGGGGTGTGAGGCCCTAAATTTGTTTGTTCTTCGAAGCATTATGGGGTGTGAGGCCCTAGTTATCCAACCATCAGAAACCCTAGCCGACAACAACAAGCTTTTCTCCTTTTCTCTTCCTTCAAAATCCTTCTTCCTTCCATGCTTTCTTACTTGAGTGTTGTGACTGATTGCAGATGATTGAGATCTAAAGTGATGGTGATTTTTTCTTAGGAACCAGTCATGTTGAAGATCGGAGCCCGAGGATCAATAATCTTGAAGTCCTATCGTAAGATCCTAGAGTACCAAATCAGATCCACAACAAGAGTGATTCAGATCTTTGTTGGTAAAGTAAAAACCCTTTCCTAACTCTTTATTTCTGATCCTTTGAAAGTAAAAACCCTAGTTTATGGTGGTTTCTTAATCACCAAGTCCTTTTCCTAATTAGATTTGTTAAATCTATATTGCAGGCTTATAACTAGTTGACTAGTCTTGATTTATTGGATGCTTTGAGTATTTAATCTGATAATTCCAGAAATATAATTGCTATTTAATCTTTGAAAATTAGTTTAAATATCAGTAAATTAGTTTTGCATATTTTGTTCCGCATCATCTTTGGTATCAGAGCAAGTTTAAACTAGGGTTTAATCACTAGTTGATGAAATTCTGCATACCTAGTTCTAGGCTGAAATTAAATTACATAAAAAATATCATAAAAAAATATTAAAAAAAATTAATTAATTCTTTGTTAATCCTCTACTAATCTACCATCTAATCTCAGAAAAAAAATTATTTTATTATTTTTTGGTGGAAGGAAATCATGCCTCCTGAGCGGGTATACGAAAGTATACTATCACGACCCATGGGAGTAATGAGTTATGGCCGGACATGATATCCCAATATTGGAAATTTGAAAACTGTTTAGATCTGAAATTAAATATTGAAAAAAAAAGATTTTATTTTCTGCTATTTTCTGTTTTAAGTTTCATTGCATTTTAGGGTTTCATATTTGTGTGCATAAATTGTTAACCAATCTTAAGGGTACTTTTACTATCTCAGATCAGGGCAGGATTTCATCCCCTATCCTGGGCCCAAAATAACCAACTTTGCATCGATCCTAACCCTAATTAAAATCAATTAGAAACCTAAAGTAGCTTAGGGAGACCAATAAAGTTGGGTTTCAAGTATTGTGTGAAAGTTAGTGCACCCAATCCATTGATTATCTCTTGAATCTGGTGTCTAAGGCTAGAGGTCCAGAGGCAAACATCCTAAGCAGACTTATGGTTTTTAATTAGGACCCTGTGAAAGCAAGGGGAGCCTCCTATGACCCCACCTCTTACCTGGCCAGTGGATAGAGTAATTGTTGAATTGGTTATAATTTGAGCTGAACCATTCTACTTGAGCTCTAGGTTAAGGATCCCCTAGTTCAATTTTCTTATGTGATTGCATTGCATAACCTCTAGATTATGAGCCCTTACCATCCGGTCAACCCAACCCAATCTGACCATGGAGTCCAGCCTTGAGACCTTCCTTAGGACCATGAATGATCAGTTTGCCCTAATGAACAATAATGTGATAGACTAGATAAGCGATTCAAAAACTTAGAGAAAATCTGTAAGACCCGTACTAACCCTGGTTCACCTAAACCAACTACCCTTGAACCAAGAACCCATCGACGCGAACCCACTAGGACCAGTGGCCATAGTCAAAACTTAGGTACTATTTAGGTTTCCCTTAGCCAACCCTTCCCCACTACCCCAGATCCTAGTCAATGTATCCTTAGTCATCCCACCCTATTACTCCATTGGTCTACCAAGATGCCATTGAAGAGGAAGTGTATGAAGCTGATGTGAGCTTAGTAGATGAATATGAAGATGAGGAGATACAAGAGGTAGACCCAAAGTTAGTTGATCCTGACTATACCCAGACTAAAGCCAACCCAGAGTAAGCTAACCTTGACCCTACTTAGACTGAAGCTATACTGGAAGGACCATTAGAAGAAGAGAACCATGAGGAACCTAACCCTACTGCTAGGACCTTACTTGAAAAAATACTAGAAGAGACTCAAGTCTTAAAATTCAAGAACTAGAGAAAATTATGGAGGACTTGATTTTTTCCAAACCAGCAACCTCAGGAAGAACTCACTCCATTAGTCTCCAATGAAGATCTTTTTCCTGAAATTCTTGACTCGTCCTTTCTTCATGCTAACCCATTATTACCAGTTGACATAACTCAATGTCCAAACTTTAAGGTCATCCTCATTGATCCAGAACCATCCCAGGAATCCACTTCATACTTCCTACCATATCATCAGGTTCCCAATGCCTCTAAAGCTACTCGATTCCATTTCATTGAGATTATCATGTTGCATGAATTCTCTGAGCCAGTTAGATTTGCCACCTACTCTCGGAAGACCCTTTGGCACATGCTAGGAACCAAGCAAAAATTTTTGGTATCCTACCATACACAAGCCGATGGCTAGACTAGTATAGTGAACCAAAGTCCTGGAAACTTATTAGGATGTCTGGTAGTTAAAATTATTGAAAATTGGGACTTCCTAATACTTAGAGTTAAGTTCGCCTACTATAGGTCCACTGAAAACAATCCTTTTGAGATTGTACATGGGTACAAGCCTAGAAAACTTTTAGATCTCATTCTTCTACCCATGCATGAACGTATTTCAGAGTCTACTGAGTCATATATTGAGCATGCTAGAGAGTTGTATAAGGAAATAAGTAAAAAAATTAATGAAAGTAATGAATCTTATAAACATATGGCTGATTCAAGAAAAAGATTTAAAGAATTCAATGAAGGAGACTCTGTCATGGTCAAGCTATGACCTGAATGGTTTTCGCCTGGAACCATGAAGAAGTTACACGCCTGTAGTAGTTGACCATACAAAGTAATTAGAAAAATTGGACCTAATGCCTATGTGCTTGATTTAGCACCTGAGCTAAGTATTAGTTCTACTTGATGCAAGATGACTCTAAAGATGATATGTATGCAGAAAAATAGTAAACTAATTTTTTTATAATTTTTTAGATTTAATTTCAGAGGCTAAAATCTCAAAAAATAGTAAAGTTCAGTAAAAGAAGATGTAATAACAAGTCTACGATACTCGCAATTAAGATCATACAAAATAATAAAAGGACAAGACCTCGAGGATTGAGAAACCCTCGGTTAGGACAATTTTATCTTCAAACAAATCAAAACTCAAAAGAAGGTTTGGGTATTTACCTCGCAACGATGTTTGATCCTGCTGGAGATGGGGTCACTCAATGCTCCGGATTGGCACCTGGATGATCAGTCATCTGCCCCGTGGATCAGCAGGCTTTTCTTCAGTTGGTCCTGGCGGCAAAGAAGGCTTCTTCCTCAGAGGTGGTCACCAGAAGGATCTTGCACACGTCACGGGTTAGATTCAAGGATGTAAAGAAAATAAGAACAGGAAGCAGATTGAAGAGGGAAAGAGATCTGTTGCTGATGTTGGCGGCCTACTTGGGGAAGAGGGTGCTGGGCTTGGATGAGGGGTGGCTTGGCAGCAGAGAGGGGCGCCTGGGATGGAGTGCTTAGCAACCTAGATGCCTAAGATTGCTTGGAAGGGGAGATGGAAGGGGCGGCCAAGGCTTGGAGCACTCGGAGGTGGCGGGTTGGATGGAACATGGAAGACAGGTGGTGGCCTGGAGGACTCTTTGGGTTGGCGGATTAAGGCTTGGAGATGGAGGCTAGAATGGGTAGGGTTTGAGGGAGGAGAGAGAGTAGCAGGGGTGGCTAGGGTCTGCACACACACAACGTAACACGAGTCTCACACCCACTCCAAGGAGGAACAATTGAACTAAATCAATCAAAGGTTTTGTATTCATGAAAAAAGTTATTCATACAAGAGGTAAGGGGTGGGTATTTATAGAGCACCCAGGTCTCTAGACTCCAAAACACATTAGAATTACATTTCTTGAGGGCCAAGTAAACTCTGGTGGGCTAGGTCAGCTACAGGCCTTCTTCTTGGGCTGGGGCACCAACTTTAGAGGGCTTGGACTGGGGCACCAATCATGAAACCATGGAGGGGGCGGCAAGGACTGGGATGGGGTGCCTTCTCTTGATAGGCCAGGAAGTCTTAGGCTTAAGGAAGGGCACCAGCTGGTGTGGACCTGGCAGGGTGCTGGGCCAAAAGAGGGCACCATCTGGAGGGGTGCCTACACTGGGCTTGGTGGCATAAAGGCCCACCTCTTGGGTGCCAAGGCTGAGGGCCAGAGTAGGGGCCCAGGTACTTGTTCTCTTGCTCTAGTGGAGGGGCTTGGTGACTCTTGGTGACTCTCTAATGCGGAAAACAATGGAATGACATGCTCTTAATCAAATTAGTAAAACTCAAATGAAAACAAAGCAATAAGAGTTAGCCATTCAAAGCAAAGAACCTAGATGTAAATAAAGGAAATTCTGAAATATCACACAAAACCCTGAAATTTATTCTATTCAAGATAATTAAGAGAGAAGGATCTTAGTGGTTAGGAAACCACCCAGATTAGAGCTAATTCACCTTACCAATTTCAGATCTGAAAGAGTTCATAAGAGGGCTTCCAGGCATTAAACTACTCTCTTGAATAACACACTCAGGGGGGGATTCTGGATGATAAGGAAATTACCCTAGGTAGGTATTCTAGTTCTTAGCAAATCCAACCTCCTTCTTTGGAACTCAAGAATAAACCCGGGGATCCTGCAACAAAATTAGATGGAGGGATTAAGAAGAGAATTTATGATTGGGATAAAAGAAATAAAGAAACAAGATGGGAAGAGGTTGTGGAGGTTTGTCTTGAATCTTCCATGGCTCCTTAGCAGGATGACTTTATGGTTTGTTGTAGAAACCCTTGTTGCACTAGTTGTTGATGAGGCAACCCTTGGCAAGCTCTTGAAAGATTTCCTCTAAGCCGAATTCATGCAAGATCTTGGAGTGGAGAGGGAGAGTTGTAGATTACAGGATATCAAAACTTCAAGGCCTCACACCTTACCCTCTCATAGGGTACCAAACATCACAAGCAAGAGAACTTCTTTGGAAAAGAAAGGCTATTTTCTTCATTCATCATCATCTACCCTTTTTACAAAAACCAAGAACTCTAATAAGAATTTCTTTGCAGCCTTGTTTGTTTTTGAATTCAAAATGCAACTCCTAGAAAGGTGGGTCATCCCCATGAATGTAGGAGAGATGGGTGGGGAGGTTTGCCAATTCAAAATTCCCTCTTCTTTGGCCAAATTTCCTTGAATTTGAACCTCCTTGTGATGTGGCAAGGAGGTGGCTTCCATGTGATGAGGTGTCTTCTTTGGTGGTGAACCCATGGACCATGCTCCCTTTGACTTTTGAGTAGACACTAACCCTTCATGATTTTGCAATTGGACTGGCCCGAACATGACTTAAACAAGACTTAATGAAATTTGATTTAAACAGGACTCAATGAGACTTGACTCATGACTCAATTTAAAAGAAAACAAATGCAAAATTAAATTATTACAGGACTCAAATAAGAACTAAATTATTACATGACTCAAATAAGAACCTAGCTAAGCTTGTTGAAATCTCTTCTTGTGCCTGGTGTCCGCACCAATTCTCCCCTGGTGGAAGGAACTCGACCCTGTCGAGTAAGGATCAACCTGCTCATGATATCTTTCTAATAGGTCTAGGTCAATCTGTTGAAGATCCTCTCGGGTGATCCAGGAGTCCTCCGATTCGGGTCGTCCTTGCCAACGAACCAGGTAACGTTGATAACCTTTATTCCTATTGGTAATTTCCTGATCATCCAAAATTTGTTCAACTCGATCTTTCCGGCCTGGTGGCTTTGCTGGTGGACATTCAGGTAAGGTTGCACTCTCAAAAATAGGACAAGGCTCAAAAGGCTCACTAGGAATTAATGCTGGTTCTTTATACTCTTTCAGATCAGAAATATTAAAGGTTGAACTAATATCATATTCTGGTGGCAACTCTAACACGTATGCATTAGGTCCAACTTTCTTAATTATTTTGAAAGGTCCAGCTCCTCGGACATGTAGTTTCTTCATAGTTCCCGGTGGGAACCTTTCAGGTCTTAGTTTAATCATTACAAAATCTCCTTCATTATATTCTTTTGTTCTTTTCCATGAATTAGCCATATGCTTATATACTTCATTACTCATTTGAATTTTTTTTCTAATTTCTTTATACAATTCTCTAATATGCTGTGCATATGACTCGACAGACTCAGAAATTCATGCATGTATGGGTAGCGGAATAAGATCTAAAGGCCTCCTAGGTTTGTAACCATGGACTATCTCAAAAGGACTTCTGCCCGTAGACCTATTGACCGAGCTGTTGTAAGCAAATTCGGCACGATAGAGGAGAAGATCCCAATTACCTAGATTTTCACCAACTAAGCATCTTAACAGATTCCCTAGGCTTCAATTGACTACCTCAGTTTGTCCATCAGTTTGTGGGTGATAGGCAGTGGAAAATTTCAGTTTGGTGCCTAGCAAATGCCATAATGTCTTCCAATAGTAGCTGGTGAACCTAACATCTCGATCAGACACTATGGTTTTAGGTAGCCCATGTAACTTGACCACTTCATCTAGAAAAAGTTTGGCTACCTTGGATGCATTGAATGTTTGCGAACATGGGATGAAATGGACCATTTTTGAGAACCTATCGACCACAACAAAAATTGAATCGTGTCTCCTTTGGGTCTTAGGTAAACCTATCACGAAGTCCATGCTCAGGTCCTGCCAGGGACAATCAGGTACAGGTAAGGGTGTATAGAGTCCAGTGTTTTGCTTCTGCTATTTGGCAATAGCACAAGTTCGACATCTAGCCACTATTTGGGCAACTTGTCGTTTCAGTCCTGGCCAATAAAACTGGTCTTCTATAGCTAGGATGGTTTTGTTGCTACCAAAATGACCAGCTAAGCCTCCGGCATGGGTTTCCCAAACTAGAAAGTCTCTTAAAGATGTTTTGGGAATATAGAGTTTGTTTTCTTTGAATAGGTATCCATCTAAAAGGGTGTATTCACTATGATCAGAGGATGGTCCTTGTTTTAAAGCCTGAAAAATTTTACTAAAGTCTAGACAGGTGTCATATTCATCCTTAATTCTTTCAAAACCCACGACTTCAGTGCTAATTGAATTTATAAACAAGGCTCTACGACTCAAAGCATCAGCAACCTTATTTTCAGTTCCGGCACGGTGTTTCAGGACGAAAGTGTAGGCTTGGATGAACTCTACCCACTTGGCATGCCTAGGATTCAGTTTCTTCTGGGAGCATAGAAATCTAAGGGCTTCGTGATTAGAAAAGAGGACAAACTCTTGCGGTATCAGATAGTGTCTTCAATATCTCAAAGCTTGGACTACCGCATACAACTCTTTGTCATACGTTGAATATCTCGCCCTAGTCTCATTTAACTTTTCACTAAAAAATGCCACTGGATGATTCTCTTGACTCAATACTCCTCCAATACCTACTCCAGAGGCATCACAAGCTACCTCGAAAACTTTAGAAAAATCTGGCAGTCTTAAGATAGGTGCTTGTGTCATCTTTTTCTTAATATCTAGGAAGGCTTTGTCAGCTGCTTTTGTCCATTCAAAACTTTCCTTCCTAATATAATCCGTTATCGGGGCAACAATGGAGCTAAATCCTCTAATAAATCTCCTATAGAATGTGGCCAATCCATGGAAGCTACGAACATCATGAACGGTTTTGGGAACATTCAACTATGGATCTTATCTTTTCATGATCGGCTGAAACTCCATCAAGGGTGACAATGAAACCTAGGAAGGTAACTCTTTGGGTCATGAATTCACATTTCTTTAAATTAGCATAGAGTTCTTCTTTCCTAAGGGCTGTACAGACTTGTCTAAGATGGTCCACATGGTTTTCTTTGGTCCTACTATATATCAAGATATCATCAAAATATACCACCACAAATTTTCCCATGAAAGCTCGTAGGACCTGGGTCATCATCCTCATAAATGTACTCAGTGCATTGGTTAATCCAAAAGGCATTACTACCCATTCATATAACCCGTCCTTAGTTTTGAATGCTGTTTTCCATTCATCCCCTGGTCTAATTCTAACCTGGTGATAGACGCTCTTCAGGTCAATCTTAGAAAACACATTTGCGCCGGCCATCATGTCCAACATATCATCCAAACAGGGGATGGAAAATCTATATTTCACCATAATTTTGTTTATGGCATGACTATCGATGCACATTCTCTACGTGCCATCCTTCTTAGGGGTTAGGAGTGCAGGTACTGCACAGGAGCTCAGACTTTCTTTGATGAATCCTTTTCTAAGAAGGTCCCCTACTTGTCGTTGCAATTCTAAGTGTTCGGTAGGGTTCATCCTATAGTGAGGTAAGTTGGGTAGGGTGGCTCCAGGGACTAAATCTATAGCGTGCTAAATATCCCTTAATGGTGGTAAGTGATCAGGTAAGTCTTTAGGAAAGACATCTTTAAATTCCTCTAACAATTTGATCACTTCCTTAGGTTGTTCTACAAGGTTTTGACTTTGGGTTTCCTTAACAGTTAGCATCCAAATGGGTGAACCTCTATTGATTTCTTGTTCTAATTCTTTTGCATTTATTAGGTTCAATCCCAGTCTCTTATCTTCCAGGTTGCTTGACCCTCTCTTAGTGTTGTCCTTAGGCTGAGTAGGGTGAATGACAATTTTCTTGTCATTAAAAGTGAAGGCACATGAATTTGATCAACCAAAAATGGTCGCATCATGGTCAAATAGCCATGGCCTGCCTAGGATGATGCTACTTACTCCCATAGGGAGCACATCACACCAGATCATTTCTTGATAGGATTGGAATTGGATCTGGACATGACATCTAAATTTGATAGGTATCGAGGTAGCATCTATCCATGAAACTTTGTAGGGGTTGGGATGAGGGACAGTGGTTAATCCTAGACTCTTGGCTGCACTTGTTGAAATTGCATTTGACACAGCTACCACTATCGATTATGATTTTACAAACTTTCTCCCCTATCTTGACAAAAGTCTGTAGGATACTAGTCCTTCGCCAATCTTCCTGTACCTTATTTTGGGTCAAAATACATCTGACGACTCCTAGCATTTCTGATGAGTCAATAATCTCTTCATCCCCTTCATACTCATCAGCTAAACAATTATCGGCCTGATATACTTTTTCCACACAATCTGCTAAGGGCTCTATGGGCTCAGATTCATTTTCCTCTACTGCTCCTATGTGTAAGGCTCTATTTGGATAGTTGCTAGCATAGTGACCTACCTTTTGACATTTGAAGCATGCATTCTGATTCCTTTGGACTTCAAGTGCTTTCCCTTTATCATCTCTTCGGGTCTGAGGGGTGTTGTAATTGGGTCGATTATACCTTAACTAGTTTTGTCCTGGTTGTTGACTAGAAACACTAGGCCTAGGGGCTTCAGGTCAACGAAAAATTGGACCCCTATGGAATCGTTCTGCATCACGCGCTGTCTGGTATGCTAGCTCCAAATTATGGACTTCCCTCATGAATAGTTCTTTCTAGATTTCCTCTCTAAGTCCGGCTCTAAACCTAGACAAAGTCATTGACTCTGATTCATCGGCATTGCATTCGTTGGAACTTTGCAATGTACTCAGCCACACTTTTGTTCCCTTGTGTCAGTCTTTGCCATTGATCTAACAATCTCTGATGGTAGGACATAGGAAGGTATTTCTCTCTCAACCTAAGTTTCATTGCTCTCCAAGTTACTATAGGGACATCTCCTCTTTGTCTAGCTAGTCTCTCAACATTTCCCCAATGTAACCTAGCTTGACGCACAAGTTTAAGCTTTGCAAATTTACACTTCCTATCCTCACTCATCTCATACCAGTCAAAGTACTGGTCCATCTCACCTTCCCAATCAATGTAGATTTTGGGATCTAATATTCCATCGAAGGTAGGGGCTTCCAACCTAATGTTCTTCAAGGTTCGATCATCTTGGTCCAATTGGGCTGGGGTGGGTCTCCTAGGATTTGGTTCAAAGATTCGATTAGGATCATGCTCTCGGAAAAGGCCTTGTCTTGGGATCATTCTAGGGTTGGCTGGTGTCTCAAATTCAGGCTCAGGGTCTAGCTCATTCTGGGCATCTTGATTTCCTCCAGGGGTTCTAGACTCTAGTCGGTCAAGCCTAGCAGTAATGTGGGACATTTGCTCCCTCATGCTCTGGTTGTTTTGGGCCAACTGATCAGTCAAATTTTGGTTGAGTTGGGCCATTTGGTCATTTAGGGCTTTCATCAGGGTTTCAAGATTCGGGTCCATGGCTACACTGGATTGGGTTTGGACTCGTGAATATGAAGCTCCTGATCTAGTTTTCATGAAATAATGCACTCAAACCAAGACAACTAAGGCTCCTAAACCTAGAGCACAATTTAGAGATCTAATTAAAGGACCAACTAGCTAGTAGTAACTTATGTGACTTGGCCAGGTAGGTGAAAGGGGAGTGGAAGTCCCTATTTTGCCAATCCTTAAACACCAATCTGAGATTGGCCAGGTAGGTGGACCAACCCACAAGCCCTAATGCACCAATCCTAGACACCAAGCCCGTAAACACAAACCAATTAGTTGACACAATTAACTTGACCCTAATCTGAACCCGACCCGTTGGTGTCCCTAACCCACTAGGGTAATTAGGTCTAATTGATTTTAATTAAGGGATTGAGATTGAGATGACGGGTTGTGGTTTTGGGCTAAGGACAGGTGATTAATTCCTGCCCCCATGTCATAATGATGCCCTTAATTGATTTATCATGAGATGATGTAAAACATACATATAAATCCTAATCTCAGCAGCAGAAATATTGTGTGTTGCAGTTCAAAGTGGGGCTGAGAAGTGTTGTGTAACAGTTTCAAAAAATTTTGAAAAATTCATAGAAGATTGCTAACGGATAGAGAATATGCCATATGAAAGGAAATTAGAAGATAAAATCTATACTGTGCTGAGAAGATCATTAAAGTTAAACAATGTGAAAAGGATCAGAACAGAACATACAGGAATTTCAGCAATAGTGATGGAATGCAGTAATTTTCATTTTTTTTGTAATTTTTTTCTGATGATGAAATTTAGTATGGGGACAACTAACTTGAAATGGAACAATAAAAAAAATGTTTCAATGCAAAATGCACTACGTGCCTTTGGAGTTGCAGGCGGATTACAGTCAGCCTGCACAGATTTACAGCAAGCAAAGAAATCATACCTACATAGATTTCTTCTGTGGTCAATGAGCAATAACCAAGATAGGACAACCTTACACTATAAGGATCCACCTTATAGTAGGACAACCTGATTTCACCTTGGTATTACGATGCAAAGATTTGGCTATAATCTTATAGCACAAGAGAAAATATCATGCAAACCAAAAAACAGGGTTTTTAACTATGATGCTCTAATCTAACAGGCTCTGATACCAAATGATGCGGAAAACAATGGGAATGACATGCTCTTAATCAAATTAGTAAAACTTAAATGAAAACAAAGCAATAAGAGTTAGCCATTCAAAGCAAAGAACCTAGATGTAAATAAAGGAAATTCTAAAATATCACACAAAACCCTGAAATTTGTTCTATTCAAGATAATTAAGAGAGAAGGATCTTAGTGGTTAGGAAACCACCCAGATTAGAGCTAATTCACCTTACCAATTTCAGATATGAAAGAGTTCATAAGAGGGCTTCCAGGCATTAAACTACTCTCTTGAATAACACACTCAGGAGGGGATTCTGGATGATAAGGAAATTATCCTAGGTAGGTTTTCTAGTTCTTAGCAAATCCAACCTCCTTCTTTGGAACTCAAGAAGAAACCCGGGGATCCTGCAACAAAATTAGATGGAGGGATTAGGATAAAAGAAATAAAGAAACAAGATGGAAAGAGGTTGTGGAGGTTTGTCTTGAATCTTCCATGGCTCCTTAGTAGGATGACTTTAAGGTTTGTTGTAGAAACCCTTGTTGCACTAGTTGTTGATGAGGCAACCCTTGGCAAGCTCTTGAAAGATTTCCTCTAAGCCGAATTCATGCAAGATCTTGGAGTGGAGAGGGAGAGTTGTAGATTACAGGATATCAAAACTTCAAGGCCTCACACCTTACCCTCTCATAGGGTACCAAACATCACAAGCAAGAGAACTTCTTTGGAAAAGAAAGGCTATTTTCTTCATTCATCATCATCTACCCTTTTTTCAAAAACCAAGGACTCTTATAAGAATTTCTTTGCAGCCTTGTTTGTTTCTGAATTCAAAATGCAACTCCTAGAAAGGTGGGTCATCCCCATGAATGTAGGAGAGATGGGTGGGGAGGTTGGCCAATTCAAAATTCCCTCTTCTTTGGCCAAATTTCCTTGAATTTGAACCTCTTTGTGATGCGGCAAGGAGGTGGCTTCCATGTGATGAGGTGTCTTCTTTGGTGGTGAACCCATGGACCATGCTCCCTTTGACTTTTGACTAGACACTAACCCTTCATGATTTTGCAATTGGACTGGCCCGAACATGACTTAAACAAGACTTAATGAAATTTGATTTAAACAGGACTCAATGAGACTTGACTCATGACTCAATTTAAAAGAAAACAAATACAAAATTAAATTATTACAGGACTCAAATAAGAACTAAATTTTTACAGGACTTAAATAAGAATCTAGCTAAGCTTGCTGAAATCTCTTCTTGTGCCTGGTGTCCGCACCACTCTCCTCTTGGATGAAATCAAAATTATAGGACTTTGACTTGGAACTAAACTCAACTGGACAATGAACTCAACTGGACTTACATGGAATCACATGTCCACTTTATTACAAAACTCAATTGGCTCACTTGTAAGTGACACATTATTAAGGACTACAGTACTCAGAAATCCTAATCGGTAAACCAAGTTGGCCCCAACAGTCATTGTTGGATCTTGGTGCCCGCACCAATTATCCCCGGATGGGAGGAACTCGATCCCGTCGAGTAAGGGTCATCTCTATTCCCGTACTCCTCTAGTATGTCTAGGTTGAGGCATTGTAGATCCTCTCAAGTGATCCATGAGTCCTTGGATTATGGCCGACCTTGCCATCGGACCAAATACCATTGATAGCCTTTATTCCAGGTGCTGATGGCTTGATCATCCAGAATACGCTCAATCCTTTCCTCTCTTATAGGCTAATTTATGGGTGGATACTCTGGGATGGGTTCACTCTTAAGGGAATGGTTAGGTCCAAAGGGCTTTCTGGGTATCGTTGCTGGTTCCCTATACTCCACAAGGTCTGAAATATTGAAGGTTGAACTAATACCTAACTCGGGTGGTAACTCGAGCACATAGGTATTGAATCCAACTCTCTTTATTATTCTGAAGGGTCCAGCTCCACGAGCATGTAGTTTCTTTATGATCCCTGGAGGGAACCACTCAGGCCTAAGCCTGATCATTACATAATCCCCTGCAAAAAATTATTTAGCTCCTTTTTAGGAATTAGCCAAATTTTTATAGAGTTCATTACTTATATTAATCTTTTGACTAATTTTCTTATGCAAATCTCTAACATGCTATGCAAATGACTCAGCTGACTCAGAGACTCATGCATTCAAGGGTAATGGGATCAGGTCAAGAGGTTTGTTGGGTTTGTAACCATGAACAACCTCAAATGGGCTCTTACCTATGGACCTATTGACTGAACTGTTATAGGCAAATTCGGGTCTGGGTAAAAGAAGGTCCCAATTCTCGGTGTTCTCTCCTACAAAACATCTCAGTAGGTTTCCTAAGCTTCGGTTCACTACCTCAGTTTGGTCGTTAGTCTGAGGGTGGTAGGTTGTGGAAGATTTAAGTTTGGTTCCTAACAAGTGCCAAAGGGTCTTTTAGAAGTAACAGGTAAAACGGACATCCCTATCGGACACTATAGTTTTAGGAAGGCCATGTAACCTAACCACATGATCAAGGAAAAGAAGGGCTACCTTGGAGGCATCAAAGGTCTGAGAGCAAGGTATAAAATGGGTCATTTTGAAAACCTATCGACCACTACACAGATTGAGTCATGTTTCCTTAAGGTATTAGTTAGTCCTAGTACAAAGTCCATGCTAAGGTCTTACCATGGGCGATCTGGTACAGGTAAAGGGGTGTATAAACCAGTGTTTTGCTTCTTCTTGGCAACAGCATAAGTTGGACACCTGGACACTATGTGAGCAACATCCCTTTTCAAACTAGGCTAAAAGAATTGGTCCTCTACAGCTAAAATGGTCTTATTTTTATCAAAGTGACCAGCTAGACCTCCTACATGGGTTTCCCAAATCAAGATTCTTTAGGTGAGGTCCTGGAATACACAATCTATTATTTCTAAAAAGGTAACCATCCTGGATGGTGTACTCGCTGTGGAAACTAGATGGTCCTTGACTGATGGTTTGGAAAATTTCATTGAAGTCTGGACAGGTCTCATACTCTTCCTTTAATCGATCAAATCCAATGACTTCAGTCCTAACAGAGTTCAGAAGTAAGGCACGGTGGCTAAGGGCATCAGCTACCTTATTTTCAGTTCCAACCTGATGTTTCAACACAAAGGTATAGGCTTGGATATACTTTACCCACTTAGCATAGCTAGGGTTCAACTTATTCTGAGAATTTAGGAAATGAAGTGCTTCATGATCAAAGTAAAGGACAAACTCCTGGGGTAGTAGATAGTGTCTTCAGTATCTAAGGACTTGTACTACCGCATAGAATTCCTTGTCATAGGTTGAGTACTTAAGCTTAGCCTCATTAAGTTTCTCACTAAAGAAGGCTATTGGATGACTCTCTTGGCTCAAAACTCCTCCTATGCCTACTCCCGAAGCATCACAAGCTACCTCAAAGACTTTGAAAAAATCAAGTAACCTCAGAATGGGTGCTTGTGTCATCTTATCCTTAATCTCTAAGAAGGCTCTATCCGTTGCTTTAGTCCATTCAAAATTGCCCTTCCAATATAGTTAGTTATGGGTGCTACAATGGTGCTAAATTCCCAGATATATCTCCTGTAGAAGGTGGCTAGACCATGGAAACTATGTACATCATGGACACTAGTAGGCATTAGCCACTCTACTATGGATCTAATCTTTTCAGGGTCAGCTGACACTCCTTCGAGGGTCACCACAAATCCTAGGAAGATGACTCTATGGGTCAAGAAATCACACTTCTTCAGATTAGCATAAAGATTCTCCTTCCTAAGGGTCTGGCAGACTTATCTCAGATGTTCTAGGTGGTCTTTCTTAGTTCTACTGTAGATCAGGATATCTTTAAAATAAACCACTCAAATTTCCTTGTGAACATCCATAGCACTTAGGTCATGATTCTCATAAAGGTGCTAGGGACATTGGACAACCCAAATGGCATGACTAACCATTCATAAAGACCATCCTTAGTTTTGAATGCAGTTTTCAACTCATCCCCTAGTCTGATTCTAACATGATGATAGCTATTCTTCAGGTTAATCTTTGAGAAGATGGTTGCACCGTCCATCATATCTAACATATCATCCAAGCGAGGGATGGGAAACCTATATTTCACATTGATTTTGTTTATAGCATGACTATCAACATACATTCTCCACATGCCATCTTTCTTAGGGGTTAATAGGGCTGGTACAGCACAAGGACTTAAGCTCTCCCTAATAAATCTTTTTCTAAGGATTTCTTCTACTTGTTTCTACAGCTCTAGATGTTTAGCTGGGTTCATCCAATAGTGGGGCAGGTTGGGTAAGGTAGCTCCTAGGACTGAATCTATAGCATGCTAGACGTCCCTTAGTGGTGGTAACTGGTCAGGTAAATATTCAAGAAATACATCTTTAAATTCACTTAAGATTTCCTCAACCTCCTGAGGGTACTCTTTATGGATCAGATCAGGTACTTCCTAAGCAGCTATCATCCAAATTGTAGTCCCCTCAGAAATCTCTTTCTCTAGCTCCTTAGCAGTAATTAAATTGATTCCATATTTCTTTTCCTTTAATAAGCTAGATCCTTTCTTGAATTTGTCCTTAGGTGGGGTTGGGTTAATCGTAATTTTCATCCCATGAAAATTAAATGAGCATGAATTGGATCGGCCAAACAAGGTAGCATCATGGTCATAAAGCTAGGATCTACCTAGAGTTATGTTACTAACTCCCATGGGTATAACATCCACCACACCTTATTTTTGTAAGACTGAAGCTGGATATGGACTTGGCATCTGGACTTAATGGGTATGGATGTGGAGTCTATCCAAGAAGCCTTATAGGGGCTAGGATAGGGAACTGGGCTCAAGCCTAGGGTTTTGACTGCCTTAAGTGAAGAAGCATTCACACAACTCCCACTATCTATAATGATTTTGCATACCTTGTCCCCAAATTTTATAAAAGTTTGTAGGATGTTAGTCCTATGTCAATCCTCTTGTATCCTAGTCTGGGCTAGGATGCACCTAACTATCCCTAATAGGTCAGACTGGTCAAGAAGCTCCTCATCTCCTTCATATTCATCTATCAGGTTCTCCTCAGCTTCATAGATCTCCTCTTCAATTTCATCATTGGGTTCAAACTCTTCTTCCTCCACTTCACCTATATGCAGGGATCTGGTTGGGGATTGGCTAGCAAATTGTCCCATCTGACGATATCTAAACCAGGCATTTCAGTTAGGACTCGGGTTCCTCTAGGTTTCAGGTGCCTTATCCTTGTCATCCCTATAGGGTACTAGGTTACTAGAACTGGGTCGACTCGGCCTAGGATTGGGACGATGTGGGTTAGGGTTGGGGCAATTCGGGTTAGGGTTGGGTCGGCCTGGGTATGCTGGATTTGGGTTGGGTCGGCCTGGGTATGCTGGGTTAGGGTTGGGTCAGCCTGGGTGTGCTGGGTTTGGGTTCAGTCTAGAACTAGGGGCACTAAACCTAAGGTGTTCAGGTTTACGAGCTATGGGTGCTTTCTAGAACCTCTCATAATTTTTAGCTACCTGGTAAGCTTGATCTTGTTCAGTGACTCCCCTTAAATATAATTCTCTCTGGATGTCTTCACGAAGGCCAGCCCTGAACCTAGTAAGGTCACTGATGAGGGTTCATCTAGGCAACACCTTATGGCACGCTCATCAAACTTGGCTATTATTACCCAGGTGGCTTTCCAGGAGGGGGATGAATTGGGATAATAAAAACTTTCAAGTATGTGCACTTTAAAAATCTTTTAGTATTGGTGTTGTGATAGATTATGCAACAGAAGCAACTAAATAAACAATCACAAGGAGTCAAGCAAATGCAATCACAAACACAAGAAAATTAGAGTGGTTCGGAGCAACCTGCTCCTACGTCCACTACCTCTAAGCACCACTTGGGATTTCCACTATATTCTTTCTTGAATACAGTTGGATTGTTTTACCAGATCACAATCCAAACCCTACACCCTTTGGTTTTTATACCAGGCTCACCAAAGAAATCCACACTTGGTTTTACACCGGGCTTACCAAGAAACCAAGTCCCTTTGGTTTTTAATACCTCACCAAAAAAACCCAACTTAGGTTTTAATAGGCTCACCTAAAAACCTTTCAATACTCAAAAGACATAGCCCCTTGCTGCTCTTGGAGAGGAAATAAGATATATCAAAAGAAACTGGCAACTTTACAACAAACCCAATTTGTTTGATAGTTACCGATGAAGCTCAAATTGAAGCCTTGCTTTAGATGCTCTTGAATACTCTTAAAGCTACTTCTTGACTTTCTCAAAAGTTGGATTCAATGAATGAAGATGAGTTGAAGAAGCTTTGAATCCTTTCTTGAATGCATACTTAAAGTTGGTTGGTGAAAGACTTGAGATTTACTTGAATGCTCTTTAATTTTCAGCCCCTTGCTTCTCTTGGAGAGGAAATAAGATTTATCAAAAAAAACTAGCAACTTTACAACAAACCCAATTTGTTTGGTAGTTGCCAATGAAGCTCAAATTAAAGCATTGCTTTAGATGCTCTTGAATACTTTTAAAGCTGCTTCTTGACTTCCTCAAAAGTTGGATTCAATGAATGAAGATGAGTTGGAGAAGCTTTGAATCCTTTCTTGAATGCATACTTGAAGTTGGTTGGTGAAAGACATGAAATTTACTTGAATGCTCTTTAATTTTTAGTGAATAATTAATAATCATCCTTTAATCCATCATAAATACTTCCTTTTTATAGTTGTCAAGCAAATCTAACCATTGTAGGGCCTAGGAAATCAAAATAGAGCCGTTGGAGCCATCTTGAAATTTAAACAGTCAATTATGCAACTAGCCGTAACAAGCCTGAACCTGACACTCGAGTCGGCTCGGGATGGTTGAGTCGGCTCGAAGTCTCAGACAATAGAAACACAAACTCTATACGGGTCAGCTCCTCTAGGTTGAGTCAGCTCGAAGTCTCAGTCAAGATAAACATAAACTCTGGACAAGTCGGTTCTTCTGGGTCGAGTCGGCTCGAGGCTCTGAGTTTCTGAAACTTAAGATATGGAACTTCTGGTCGAGTCGGCTTAATATATTCGAGTTGGCTCAGATTTCTGAAACTCTTCGTGCCATGCCAGAATAGGAGTCGGCTCTTGATCCATGAGTCGGCTCTTGATCCATGAGTCAGCTCGAGTAGAACTTCTTCAAAGTTCAGCCAATTGAATCTCCAACCAATTACTTCTGAAATTTCAAACTAGGTTACAAAAGATATCTTACCTAATCAAACTCATTTTTACTTATTTATAGCCCTTTTTATAAGATTACAAGAATGAAAATTAGGGCTTTACAACTTTGAGGTCTTTAATTCAATACACTTCATTAATTAATACAACTGTTCTGGGATAACTTCCAGCTAAGTAGGAAATATAGTGATTCATTGATAAATGCTTCCTACAAAAACTTCTTGAATAATTGAAAGAGTTAGTCATAAATACATGCTCCAATGCTTTGTAATCATCAAAATCATTCCAGGGGTCAACAATCTACCTCTTTTTGATGATGACAAAACATTGGGCATGACAAGCTTTTTAAAAAAAAACTTTACAATTACATGTATAGTAACATACTATGTACCGATATTCATATGTATCAATGTATATTCAAAATAGTATGTATCGGAATAGATGAAATCTCATGATATAGTATCAGAATTGAAAAGAACTAGTGTCAAAGCAAAGTATCAACAATAAAGAGCAAGTATCAGAATAATACGATTATCATACCAATCATAATGTTTCAAAATCATAATCTATCAAACAAACTTTTCAATACTAGTTCAATACTTTATATTTAAAAGAATTTTCAATAATCGAGCCCCTTTTTCATGTAACAATTGCTATTCTTCTCATTTCTCTTGATTTCATGCACTTCTTCCCCTTTTTATCATCAATTAAACATAATAATGAGAAATATTACTGGGAACATTTTGAGATAAAAGCATTTTTTCCTTTGACAAAATTCAAATTATTTATGTACAATTAATTATAAACATTCATATCACTCATCAATTATAACAAAAGATTTTCCAAAACACACATATAAGGAGTGTCAGTACAAAATGTGATACAATACAAAATTGTCAATGCACTACAAAACAGTATTACATGCAATAAAAGAAATCTAAACTCAAAAGGTAGGGCTAGACTCATCTTCACTAGAAGAAGAAGAGTCATCTTCTAAAATGCCAGACTGTGGTTTGAACTTAGGAAATCTAGGCCTAAGGTCCCTAAGTCTAGTCCTAGTAGCAAAAGATGGTCTAGCAGCTCTAGGTCTAGAAGGTGAAGACCTAGTAGAAATCAGGATCGGAGTCAGCTATGCCAAAGGAGGATCTGACAACACCAAAGTGCTGGAACTGGAAAGAATATGTATCGCTGTAGTATCTACAATATTAGTGTGCTGCTCCTCAGTGACTGCAGGTAGCTCAGTAGCCTGTGCAATAGTACAATGCTCATCAGGTGTGCTAATAGTGTGCTCAGGCTCTGCATGTCCAACATCAGTATCATCATCTAGTCTGGGTCCATCATCTGGTGGTGGAGGAGGTGCTGATGGTCCAGCTGCACTGATCTCCCGAAGGGCTGCTAAGATCTGTCAAAATCCATCCCTCATCTCAGTCTGTAGTGCATCTATCCTGGCATCAGTCTCAACTCTCCCTTGCTATAAAGTGGAAAGCTCATCCAAGATAGTTTGCAATCTTGGATCATCATGCGAACCACTAGAAACTGAATCTCTCACAGGTGATGAGGTGAAGTAGGTGCTGGCTCAGAGGGTCCAGCCTCATCAGTAGGTCATTCAGTCTCGATATCCTGTGGCTGTCCAGTCTACTCATCATCAGAAGACTCCTCATCAGAATGTGCCACTCTCTATCCTGAGATCTTCCGAATCCATCTGTCTTCAACCTTAAGAAAGCCCATTTTGTTCAGTGACTTGGCATTGTATCTGTCAGTATGTAATAAAGGTCTCCTATCCTCACCTGACAAATCAACATCGGCATCCTGGAAAAGTAAAGTGAATACCATGCCATAAAGAAGACAAGCTCGTGCCCTACGAGCTGCTTCCCTCATCTAAACAATCATAATGTAAGGCAAGTTGAGGGCCTCCCCCTAAATCAAACATCTCATAAACACCATATCTCTTTCACTCACCCAGTCGAATCTTCCAGCTCTGGGTAAAAGCACTCTACAATAATGTTATGTAAGAGTCTCATCTCCAAGGATAATAGGTTGGCTTGAACATGAACAATGCCTGAAACATCTCTTCTTTCTAAAAAGTTCTTAAAGTCTTTTGTTTTTCTTTCATCACTAGAAAACATTCTCCTTCTTTTGGAATTTATAATAAGGTACTCAATTTTTGTTCATTCATAACAATGCATTTCCTTTTAACAACAGATTCCAAATGAAATGTACCAAGGGACAAATTTTCAAAGAAATTTCTAACCAAGGTTGGATAGATAGGTAGATTAAGCATGTAAAAGTGTTTCCAACCCTGAGCATCAAGCCAATCACCCAATTTCAAGTTCTCTTCTTCTAGAAATTTGAAATCCACAGTTCTTCCAGTGGTTACTTGTCGATTTCCCATAAGAATAACCTGTCTAGAAGCATCTAGAGCATCGGTCGGCTGTTGCTCAAGCTGTTCTTCAATGGGTTGAGAAGCCGAATCATCTAACCTTCATTTTGTCCTCCGTTCCTCCATAATGGATTGGATCACCTTCCTAGGTCTTTTTCCTACAGCCTTCTTAGGTGCCATTGATCTTGGGTTAAGGTTTAGGAGAGGTTCTATAGGAGTTTCTATGGCTTGGGAGAGGAAATGAGTGAAGATAAACAGTGGAAATGGAAAGAAGTTAGAGAAACAAAGCTATGAAACCCTATTTAAAAAAGCCTAAACCCGTCCTTCGAGTTGGCTCGAGCAAAAATAGAGGTTAAAGCTCAAAAGGTTAAACTAAAGGTTTTTATAGCTAAATTGGTACTAGATGAAGTGGTTAATAGCTCTAAAATGAATTTGGAAGAGTCTAGATAATTTTTCTTAATTTTGAAAAAGAATAGGTCAGAAATCTTAATATGGGTCACACAGACCTAACTCTCCTCTAATCTTTTCAAATCTATCCTGACTAAGAGGCTTGGTAAAAATATCAGCTAGTTGGTTCTCAGTAGGGACAAATTCTAATTCTACATTGTTATTCAAAACATGGTCTAAATGATTCCATATTTCTATATGCTTTGTCCTAGAATGTTGAATTGGATTTTTAGATAAATTAATAGCACTTGTGTTATCACATTTGATAGAAATTTTAGATTGGATAACACCATAGTCTTCTAGCTATTGCTTAAACCATAACACTTGTGCACAACAGCTCCCTGTAGCCACATATTCTGCTTCAGTAGTGGACAGTGCTATAGAGTTCTATTTTCTACAATGCCATGAAATTAAGTTAACACCTAGAAATTGGCATGTGCCACTAGTGCTTTTTCTATCAATCTTATAGCCACCATATCAGCATCCGAATAACTAATTAGCTTTAAAGATGAATGCTTGGAATACCACAATCCTACATTACATGTGCCTTTAAGATATTTAATAATTATTTTAATAGCAATAATATGTGATTTTTTTGGATTTGATTGAAAACATGCACACACACAAACACTAAATAGAATGTCAGATCTACTGGCAGTTAAATAGAGTAGAGATTCGATCATACCTCTATATAAATTTTGATCAATACTTGTACCATTTTCATCTTTATCTAATCTGCATGTATGACTCATAGGTGTTCCAGCTTCCTTGCTTGATTCCATGCCAAACTTTTTGATAATCTCTTTAATGTATTTGGCTTGGTTGATTAGAATCCCCTCTTTCAATTGTTTGATTTGAAGCCCGAGAAAGTAGTTCAGCTCACCCATTAGACTCATTTCAAATTCTCCCTGCATTGACTTAGCAAAATCTTAACACAGGGATTCATCAGTAGATCCAAATATTATATCATCAACATAAATTTGAACAATTAAAATATTATTATTTTTCTTTTAGATAAATAGGGTAGTATCTACACTACCTCTTATAAAATTATTTTCAAGTAAATACTTACTTAATCTGTCATACCAGGCTCTAGGTGCCTGTTTAAGACCATATAAAGCTCTATTTAACTTGAAAACATAATTTGGAAAAGAGTGATCGATATAACCAGGCAGTTGTTCTATAAAAACTTCTTCAGATAAAAAAACCATTTAGAAAAGAGCTCTTTACATCCATCTGAAATAATTTAAAGTTCATAAAACATGCATATGCCAGAAGTAATCTAATAGCCTTTAGTCTAGCTACTGGTACATAGGTCTTATCAAAATCTATTCCTTCTTCTTGGTTATAAGCTTGAGCAACCAGTCTAGCCTTATTTTTAATAACATTACCTTGTTCATCTAGCTTGTTTCTATAGACCCATCTAGTACCTATAACAGGGTAGTCTAATGGTCTCTCTACAAGTGTCCAAATATTATTTCTCCTAAATTGGTTTAACTCATCATGCATAGCTAACATCGAATTAGGGTCGGTTTTAGCTTCTTCAATGGTATGTTGTTCTACATAAGATACAAAGTAATTAAATCATGTGCATCCTTATGTGAAGCTCTAGTTCTAACACCTTATGATGGATCTCCTATAATGAGTTCTTTGGGATGTGATTGGACATATCTCCATTCTTTAGGTAGTTCTTCATGAATTTTACTTACCAACTCTTCTTGTTGTTCATCTGATTGCTTCTCATTGATAGTCATGTCCTTCAAATCATTTTCAAGTGTACCTGCATCATCAGCACAATCTTCTTTTCTAGAAGATGCAATGTCAGTCTCATTGAAAATAACATGAATTGACTCTTCAACAGTTAAAGTTCTCTTATTGAATACTCGATATGCTTTATTATTTGTCAAATAACCAAGAAAAATAGCCTTCTCAGATTTAGCATCAAACTTACCAAGGTTATCCTTACCATTGTTAAGCATAAAACATTTGCAGCCAAAAACATTAAAATAATCGATATTTGGCTTTCTATTGTTCCATAATTCATAGGGGATTTTTCTTATAATAGGTATGACCAAGACTTTGTTTAAAATGTAGCAAGCGGTATTTACAGCTTCTATCCAAAAGTATCTTGGAAGGTCCCTTTACAAAGCATCATTCGGGCCATCTCTTCCAAGGTTTTATTCTTTCTCTCTACAACACCATTTTGCTGTGGTGTTCTAGGAGCGAAAAAAGTTGTGATCAATACCGTGCTTTGTGCAAAAGTGATCAAAAAATTGATTTTTGAATTTTGTATCATGATCAATACGAATAGAAATAACAGAAAGATTTTTCAAGTTAGAAACTCTTTTGTAAAACTTTTTAAATACTTTAAAAGTTTCATCTTTATATGCAATAAATAAAACCCAAGTGTATCTTAAAAAATCATCTACAATCACAAGATCGTACTTCATACCACCTAGGCTTGTTGTCCTAGTAGGTCCAAATTGATCTATATGAAGTAGTTCTAAAGGTTTAGTGGTAGAAACAATATTTTTGGATTTAAAACTTTTCCTAACTTATTTTCCTAATTGGCATGCATCACAAACAAAATCGAAATCTATTTTAAACTTCGACAAGCCTTTGACTAAATCTTTTGAAATAAGCTTTGCAATAGAATGCATACTAGCATATTCAAGTCATCTATGCCATAGTAGACTTGATTCCTTGCTCTTATCATTCATTGCTACAAGACTCGTGTTACTTGATATATAGCTAGATCATTAAAATCTACCACATAAATATTACTAAGTCTATGTCCAATGAACCTTGTACCAGAGTCAAGAGGATCAGCTACTATACACACTGAAGCCTTGAAGAAAATATTAAAGCCAATATCACATAGTTGACTGATACTTAACAAATTATGCTTTAACTTTTCTGCTAGTAGTACATTATCAATAAAAGTGGAAGGAGTAATTTTAATTTTACCAACACTGATTATCCTTCCTTTACGATTGTCACCAAATGTTACCATGCCACCATCTTTTTCTTCAAGGGTGAAGAATTGATCTATGTCACCCGTTATGTATCTTGAGCAGCCTCTATCAAGATACCATCTTTTCTTTGTATTCATGGCTACAAGACATCCCTGCAAAACAATCAAGTAGTGGATTTAAGTACCCAAGCTTTCTTAGGCCCTTGCAAGTTAGTAGGATTGGTTTCTTTTGGAACCCAAATTTTTTTAATTTTTTTTTTGTCATTATATTTCAAATGACACTCAAAAGCTTTGTGACCTATGTTATTACATGCATAGCAAATAATTCTTGACTTTGGATAAGAAGCATACGATGTAAACTTAGGTCTATATTATTTTGATGCAATGAACTTTGTAACATAAGAAGTAGATGCAGAAAACTTATGTGTATTTATGCCTATATAATCAATTCCAAACTTGTTACTAGAATCTCTTTGATTTTTCAAAATCAATTCAAGTTTGTTAGAGCTTAAAGTTAATTTTTCAACTAATGGTTTAAGCTTATGAATTTCCTTTTGCAAGTCAAGATTTTCCTTTTGTAAAATTTCATTATTTTCAAGTTCTTCTTTTTCAAATTGAACGGTTTTAAGTCTTTTACACGTCATACTTAATTCTCTTTGTAAAATTTGATTTCTTTCACAAACTTCATTTTTATCTTTTTCAAGAGTAACACAATTACTTTTTAAACTCTTCATTTTCAAACCAACCTTTTTGTATTCAATCAACAGTTTACAAAAAGCAGTATGAAGCTCATCATAGGTAAAATCTAAATTTGGTTCAGAAGTTGTTACCTCATCCTCTAAACCCATAAGACAAATCTGAGCTATATTCGTTGTATCTTCTTCTTCTTCAGTTGATGTAGATTCATCATTGTCGCTCCATGCTACAAGCATTGCTTTCTTTTTCTTTTTCTTAAATAACTTTTTCTTGATTTCTGGACAATCAGGACGTATGTGTCTTGGTTTCTTGCATTCATAATAGATTGGAATTTGGTCTTTGTCCTTGTCCTTCTTCTTGTCTTTTTCTTTTTCCTTTCCATAGTCTCCTTTTCTGAATTGCTTTCTTCATTTATTTGTTCTTCTTCTGCCCATAAATCTTTTGAACTTTCTCATTACTAGGGCAATTTCGTCATCCTCCATATCATCATCATCAAAGGTATCTGAATATTTATCTTTATTCTCTTCAATTGCTTTAAATGCGATGGTCTTTTTCCTTTTTGAGTCTTCTTCTATTCTTTATTGCATGGCTAGCTCATGTGTGATCAATGATCCCAATAACTCATCTAATGGAAGTGTATTCAAATCTTTTGCCTCCTAAATAGCCATAATCTTTGCTTCCCATTTTTCAGGCAAAGATCTCAAAACTTTCTGCACTAAATCAGCATTAGTATAGGTCCTACCAAGACTTTTAAAACCATTTATAATATCAGTAAAATATGAAAACATAATAGGTATAGTTTCATTTGGCTCCATTTTGAATAACTCATAATTATGCACAAGAAGGTTAATTTTAGAAGTCTTTACTTATGATGTGCCATCGTGTGTGATTTCGAGCTTATCCCAAATTTCTTTAGTAGAATTACATGTGAAAATTTTGTTAAATTCATTTGAGTCCAAAGCACAATAAAGTAAATTCAAGGCTTTGTCATTTAACTCAGATATTTTCATATCATTCTCATCCCATTCCTCTTCAGGTCTGGGAACCTCAACATCATTAATTCTGATAGTGGGTGTGTGAGATCCTTTTTAAATTATCTTCCATAATTAAAAGTCTACAGCTTGAATGTATATCTTCATCCTAGCCTTCTAATATGTGTAATTAATTTTAGTGAAAAGTGGAGGTCGGTTTGTGGATTGGCCTTCAGCCAAGGAGGTACTAATGGGATGTGCCATCAATCTTTACTCTAAGGAATTTCAGAGCCTCTGCTTTGATACCACTTGTTGCCCAGGTGGCTTCCCAAGAGGGGGGTGAATTGGGATAATAAAAACTTTCAAGTATGTGCACTTTAAAAGTTTTTAGTGTTGGTGTTGTGATATATTATGCAACGGAAGCAACTAAATTAACAATCACAAGGAGTCAAGCAAATGCAATCACACACACAAGAAAATTAGAATGGTTCGGAGCAACCCGCTCCTACGTCCACTACCCAAGCACCACTTGGGATTTCCACTATATTTTTCCTAAAATATAGTCAGATTGTTTTACCAGGATCATAATCCAAACCCTACACTTTTTGGTTTTTATACCAGGCTTACCAAAGAAACCCATACTTGGTTTTACACCGGGCTTACCAAGAACCCAAGTCCCTTTGGTTTTTAATATCGGGCTTACCAAAGAAACCCAACTTAGGTTTTAATAGGCTCACTTAAAAACCTTTCAAAACTCACAAGACACAGCCCCTTGCTATTCTTGGAGAGGAAACAAGATATATCAAAAGAAACTAGCAACTTTACAACAAACCCAATTTGTTTGGTAGTTGTCGATGAAGCTCAAATTGAAACCTTGCTTTAAATGCTCTTGAATACTCTTAAAGCCCCATAGATTAGGGCTATGATTTTAGGATTATGATGAGATCATAGCAGTGAGACCTAAAGTCTTAAAACCTTAATCTAAAATATTCCTAGTCAAAGGAACCCTGAGTAGGGGATCAGGATTTTTGCGGTAAGACTAGCACATCCCATGTATACTGTGATGCAGAACGAAAGCTCTGATACCAAAATTGATACAGAACGAAAGATCTGATACCAAAAATGATGCAGAACGGATATGTGGAATGCGGAAGCAAATTAAAATTAATATATTTTTTTTTATATATTTTCAGAAGTTGGTTTTGACTCAAATGAAAGTTAAACTAAATTGAAAGAAACTATATAATAATTGAAAGCACAATTCAATGAAACTAGATTATTAGAGTAGTTCAGAAGTAAAGGATCGCTCGAGATTGAGAAACTCCCAGACCTAGGATTTCGTTCTGAACTTTCAACAGGATAGAAATAAAGAGAAGGGAAGGGTTATATACCAGGCAGTGATCTTCACAGAGTTTGGTGGAACGACTCTCTCGAGCAGATTGTTGGATCCTCGAATTCGGATATCTTCGCAATGGATCCTCCAATACTGGTCCTTTGGCAGAGTTGGCTTCTCCTGAACTCAGGATCTGGGAAAGAAGAAGAACAAGTTAAGGAACCAGATACTCAAAGAAAGGATTTACCAGATAAGAAGAACTTGAAAAAATTGATGTTGCTGAAATCCTGATTCTTCTGGATGCTGATCTGACTTCCTCTAGGATTTGCTCTGTATTCGAAGTAGCTGATCTGGACCTAGATGCTGGTGGTCAGCCTCTACTTGGAAGAAAGGGGCCATGAGATGATGAGGTAGATTAGGGTTTGGATGATTGGTGGAATGAAGAAGATGATGGGCGGCTAGGGTTTGGAATTGAAGTGGCTAACCTAGGGTTTTGGTAAGGTTTGGAGATCTCACACCTCCTCAAGGTTCCTATGGAACCCGGAATCACTCCCTCATGGAGCTCAACACTTGAATATAAGTGCGGAAGAGAGAAACACAAAGTTGCTCACAAAGAAATTGATTTCATTCATAATTAAATTCAAGAGTTACATAGAGTTGAATATATAGACATAACAAAGAAATAAAATTTTATACATTTCTCATGTGGGACTAATAGGACTAACCCACACTTTAGGCATCAAATTCTCTTCCCAAGACTCCTTCCATGAGTGGGCAGCCCAAAAACTCCAAGAAAACTTGAAAATCAACTCCAAATGGCAGGTTATGGGGGTGTCTCCTAGTATCTATCCATGAATCAAGGATTTTCCCTTCATGGTTTGGCTCATTTGGACACCTCCTAATCTTGCTCCACAAGTTTAGGCTTCTTCCTTTCATGGCTTTAGCACTTTTGGAAACTTTTGGGAACCTCCTTGAATTCCTTCCCAAGACATGCTCTCTTCCCTTTTATAACTTGGATTTTTATGGAACATTGTGGGGCACACCTCCTTGATCCTCTCTTCAAGAAAAATTCTTGCCATCCTGGCTTGGATTTATCTGGAAAGAAATTGGCTCCTCCTTGGATTGAGGTATCTTGATGGATTTCTCTCCTAAGTGGTGCAAGAAAAAAAAGGAACTTACTTCTTGTGGTGTAGGGACCAAAGACACTGGATGGAGATGTGGCACCTCCTGGACTCTGGCGTGTGGCTGGGAGTGTGGCGCCCACTTGCTTGGGCCTGGGAGAAAAAATGTGGCACCCTGGACCTTGACTTGACTGAAAAAAAGTGGCACCAACCTGGAGAAGACCTAGACCACTACTAGGACTTGTACCGAGTCAACATGACTCAACAAAATTTAAATTGCAGGGAAATACAGACTCAAGACTAAAATTGAGTTGACCAAGTCAACCCTTATTATGAAACCAGAAAACCCTAATTCTTCGGGCAAGGTCAATCAGAGATCCAGATGGAGCCCTGAAGTCTCTTCTGAGTCTGGTGCCCGCAGCAATTCTCCCGGGGTGGGAGGAACTCGACCCTATCGAGTATGGATCAAGCTGGCTCTGGTATCTCTCCAAGAGGTCTAGGTCCAATTCTTGTAATTCTTCTCGGGAGATCCAAGAGTCATCAGAATCTGGCCTCCTTGCCAGCGGACCAGGTATCTTTGGTATCCTCGATTACGAGTAAAGATAACCTGATCATCCAGGATCTTTTCAATCTGCTCTTTCCTCACAGGACAGTTTGTTGGTGGACACATAGGGTTGGGATCACTCTCAATAACAGGATTAGGTTTCAAAGGCTTACTAGGAATCACAGCTGGCTCCCTATACTCTACTAAGTCTGTAATGTTGAAAGTAGAGCTATTGCCTAGTTCTGGAGGCAACTCGAGCACATAGGCATTGGATCCTACTCTCTTCACTACTCTAAATGGTCCAGCTCCTTTAGCATGTAACTTTCTAACGGTTCCAGAAAAAAAACCGCTCAGGCCTTAACCTAATCATTACATAGTCTCTCTCAACAAAAGTTTTGGACTCGTCTTTGAGAATCAGCCAACTTCTTATAAGTTTCATTACTTAAAGTTATTTTGGCATGAATTTCTTAATGCAAGTCCTTTACATGCTATGCAAGTGCATCAAGAGACTTGTGTGTGTGGGCTAATAGTGAAATCAGATCAAGTGGTGTGTGAGGCTTGTATCCATGAACAATTTCAAAGGGACTCTAGCCTATAGACCTATTAATCGAAACATTGAATGCAATTTCAGCCCTGGACAAAATACAAATCCCAATTCCTGGTGCTCTCAATCAAACCAAAATCTGAGCCAAAGCTGAGTAAAGGGTCAAGAAAAACTAAACTAGACTGACGACGCATTCCTAAATAATGGACTTTATTCCAAAGGAACCCTAGGTCTAAACCTAACAAACTAAGGCTCTCTAGGTTTGACCTTGGGTTGGAGGAGCGCATGCAGAGCATGAAAACTTATTATGGATGCCTAGTAGGTGCCATAAGGTCTTCCAGAAGTAGGTGGCAAACCTAATAGGTTCTAAGGAGTCTTGCAACCTAGAGATCTCAGTAAAGTATAATCCCATAGCTCTAGAAACATGAGAAGATTCAGGGAAGGGTAGGAAATGAGAATCAGAGTTTTGAGGTGGCTTATCGGAAACAAGAAACAAACCTTGGTTATTTAGGACGACCTTAAAATGAGGACATTGTTCTATAGGTGCACTCATCCAAACCTCATGATTTTCTCTAGGAGGGTCTACAAGTGCAAGTTCTAGGATAGGCTGGGTGCTCCTAGAAGGTGGAAGGTTATCAAGAAGGTCTTTGGAATGTTTATCTAAAAAGTCCTCTAAGCTACTGTCTTTTTCTTGTTCTTGGACCTTCTCAATGGGCAATTCTTGTGAACCCCTTCCTTCTTCACACTTCTCTACCAGATTTGACTCAGGGGTGTCTTCTTTGGATTCCTCAATGAGTTCAGGGGTATTCTCACTTAAACTTTCATTTGGTGTAATTTCTTCTTTTTGAACTTCCTCAAAAGGGTCTTCTCTTAGGGTTAGCTCCTGAATTCCTTGAGTGGCAGGGGTCCCCTCAATAACCCCATTAGGTAGGAGTTGGTTAATTGAATTATCGGGAGAGATATCCTCAAATTCTTCTTCTTCATATTCATCTATCAAACTTATGTCAAGCTCATATATTTCTTCCTCAATCTCATTGAAAGGTTCTAATCTATTCTCCTTTGATTCCTCTTTAAGTACGACTCTGGTCGGGTCAACTAATTTTGGGATGGCCATGCCTAACTCCTTCTCAGTGTTATCCTTCTGGTCAAGAGGTGACATAAGTGGGAATTGACAAACAAAAGTCTAGTTCACTACGGATGTCGGATCAATCGGAACTTGACTCAAGTTGGTAGAGGTTGGCTTTAAGTCCAAAGTACTTGATTGGTTATATCTTAAAGACCACTCATAGTCTTGGGCTTCTTGGTAGGCTCGGTCTAACTTATTGGTCTTTTCAAGGCATAGCTTCCTATAAATGTCTGGGTGTAACCCAACCCTAAACCTCGATGTGATCTGAGCTTCGGTCTCAATGGTATTGCATTTCATGTCATACCACTGGAAGTCCTCGATATATTTAGACACAGGCCTATTACCTTGTCGCAATTGGTACCATTGGTCTAAAAGTCTTTTCTCATAGGATCTACCTAGGTACCTATCTCTCAACTTACTTCTCATATCTCTCCAAGTATATATTTCCTCTTTTCTTTGATAACACTCACGCTCAACAGCATACCAATGCGACCTAGCATGTTTGGTGAACTTGGTTTTGGCCAACCTAACTTGTCCTAATTCCGATATGTTAGTGCACTCAAAATACCGATCCATTTGTTCTTCCCACTTAATATATGTCTCTTGTCTTCCATCAAAAGTGGGTGCATAAGGTTCGGTGTTCCTAACGGGTCCCTTTTCTGAGTCAACCAAGTATGGATATAGGCTCCTAGGGTTATACTCGGGATCACGGTATAAGGTCCTCCTAGGCTCCTGGCATGGGTGAGGTTGGAGCCTATTAAATTTTGGATCAGGGGTCCAATTTTGATGTCTATGTTTCTCAAGTCCCTGGGCTCGGACTCTAAACTGGGCAAAACTCTCATTCATATCCTGACTCAATTTGGTCATACTTTCGGCAAGAGTTCTAATCATGGCCTCTAAATCAGGTTGGGTTTGACCAGGTTGGTAGGATACTCCGTTCCAGGTGGACATGATGATGCAAGCAAGCACACCAAATGAGACTCGACTGAAACGACTACGGGCTAACTAGACCTAGAGCCCAAACTAGATGCCCAATCAGAGTGGCAAGCTAGCCTACTCGGGACTCAACCAGGCAGGTGTAAGGGGAGTGTTAGGTCCCTAATTGCCAATCCTAGACACCAATCAGTGATTGGCTAGGTAGGCGGACCAGCACACAAGCCCTTCGAGATGTAGTCCCTGAATCACCGTTCTAGACACTGAGTACAAAGTACACACAGAGTAACCAGACAAACTGACTAAACCCTAGGCTGGACCTGACCAGTTGGTGTTCCTAGCCCACTAGGACAAATTAAGTCTAATAAATCTTAAAATTAGGCTTAGGATCAAATGAATGGGTGGTGGTTTTGGACTAAGAAGAGGTTATCAACTCCTCCCCTTATCTTAGATGCTCAATTGCCCTTAAGATGAATTAGGAGATGATCACTCAAAAAAAAAAATTGAATTGCAGAAACACAGAAACAGAATTGCTGTAATTTAACTCTCAGAAATTTCACAGAAACCAATAAATTACAGTAAAATTAAGAAAAATAGTTTCAATTATACTGGTTCCAGCAAAATAAAAATCATGCAATTTAGAGTTACCTACAATGAGAAACAATTCCTGCAACAAGATAGTTACAGATTGAAAATAGAATGCTTCCTCCGTTTACAATTCCTGCTACAAAGTTGTAACCCAGCGGATCCCCTACACGCCCTAGGAACACCCCATGGAATGGGAAGAGGAGGCTTGCACCTCGCTTCGTTCCTAGGACCGGACGTCCTAGGGAGTCTACTTCGAGCAGACAAAGTAAAAAAGAGAGACACTCAAAACATGCAAGCAAGTCAGAAACCCTAGACAGGGCTTTGATACCAAAATTGATGCAGAACGAAAGCTCTGATACCAAAATTGATGCAGAACGAAAGATCTGATACCAAAAATGATACAGAACGGATATGTGGAATGCGGAAGCAAATTAAAATTAATATATATTTTTTTTATATATTTTCAGAAGTCGGCTTTGACTCAAATGAAAGTTAAACTAAATTAAAAGAAACTACATAATAATTGAAAGCACAATTCAAAGAAACTAGATTATCAGAGTAGTTCAGAAGTAAAGGATCGCTGGGGATTGAGAAACTCCCAGACCTAGGGTTTCGCTCCGAACTTTCAACATGACAGAAATAAAGAGAAGGGAAGGGTTATGTACCAGGCAGTGATCTTCATAGAGTTTGGTGGAAGGACTCTCTCGAGCAGATTGTTGGATCCTCGGATTCGGATATCTTCGTAATGGATCCTCCAATACTGGTCCTTTGGCAGAGTTGGCTTCTCCTGAACTCAGGATCTGGGAAAGAAGAAGAACAAGTTAAGGAACCAGATACTCAAAGAAAGGATTTACCAGATAAGAAGAACTTGAAAAAATTGATGTTGCTGAAATCCTGATTCTCCTGGATGCTGATCTGACTTCCTCTGGGATTTGCTCTGTATTCGAAGTAGCTGATCTAGACCTGGATGCTGGTGGTTGGCCTCTACTTGGAAGAGAGGGGCCGTGAGATGATGAGGTAGATTAGGGTTTGGATGATTGGTGGAATGAAGAAGATGATGGGCGGCTAGGGTTTGGAATTGAAGTGGCTAACCTAGGGTTTTGGTAGGGTTTGGAGATCTCACACCTCCTCAAGGTTCCTGTGGAACCCGAAATCACTCCCTCACGGAGCTCAACACTTGAATACAAGTGTGGAAGAGAGAAACACAAAGTTGCTCACAAAGAAATTGATTTCATTCATAATTAAATTCAAGAGTTACATAGAGTTGAATATATAGACATAACAAAAAAATAAAATTTTATACATTTCCCATGTGGGACTAATAGGACTAACCCACACTTTAGGCATCAAATTCTCTTCCCAAGACTCCTTCTGGTGCGGGCACCAGACTCAGAAGAAGACTTCAGAGCTCCATCTGGATCTCTGATTAACCTTGCCCGAAGAATTAGGGATTTTAGCTTGTAATAAGGGTTGACTTGATCAACTCAATTTTAGTTTGAGTCTGTATTACCTGTAATTTTTATTTTGTTGAGTCATGTTGACTCAGTAGTGGACTAGGGCTTCAACCTGGGGTGTTACATTTTCTCCCAAGGCCAAGCAAGTGGGCGCCACACTCCCAGCCACACTCCCAGCCATACGCCTGAGTCCAGGGGGTGCCACATCTCCATCCAGCAGGCTTTGGTCCCCACACCACAGATAGCAGCTCCCCTCTTTCATGTGCCAATTGAGGAGAAATCCACCAGGGGTCCACAAATCAAGGGGGCGGCCCAAGACTTCCCAAAAGAAACAAACTATGAAAGGGAAGAAATTCTCTTGGAGAGAAATTCAAGGAGGCGCCCATTACCTGCCAGAAATACTCAAAACAAAGTTAGAAGGAGCCATAACTTGGGGAGAAAGAAAAGGAGGTATCCAAAAAGGGTTGAGCCAAGGAAGGAAGGAGATTTCTCTTGAAAAGCAAGGTTAGGAGGCGCCCTAATCATTCCAACTAAAGCCAGATATAAAAGGCAACAAATTTTCTCTTGGAGGGCAAGGTTAAGAGGCACCCAAACACTTCCAGATAAGGCCAAGCATAGAAGGAAAAAACATTTTCTTGGAGGTCAAGACAAGGAGGCGCCACCCACTTTCCTTTTTGAAGCTTCAATCAACTTTGGAATTAATTGGCCGGCCATATGAGTAGGGATTGATATCCTAATTTGAAGATCCCCTCCTTTAGTCCCACATGGGAAGATGTAAAACCCTACTCTCTTGTAATGGCCTATAAATTAAACCCCCATGTAAGTTTGAAAAAAAGATCAGATGAATGAAACCAAATTTTTTTTTTTGTGAGCAAACTTTGTGTTTTCTCTCTTCCGCACTTGCATCCAGGTGTTGAGCTCCGTGAGGGAGTAAATCCAGGTTCCCCAGGAACCTTGAGGAGGTGTGAGATCTCCAAAACCCCAAACCCTAGGTTAGCCACTTCTACTCCCAAACCCTAGCCGCCCATCATCCACTTCAATCCACCAAACCCTAGCCTATCCCACCTCCCGCGGCCTCGCTCTCCAAGTCCAGGCCGACCACCAGCATCCAGCTCCAGTCCGGATACTTCAGATCCATATCTCTTTCCAGAGGGAGTCGAATCAGCCTTCAAGAGAATCCGGATCTCAGCGACATCAGCCTTCAAGTTCTTCGAACTGGTAAATCCTTCCCTGAGTATCTGAATCCATCACTTGTTTTTCTTCTTCCTAGATCTTGAGTTCAGGAGAAGCCGACCTAGCCACGAGACCAGTATTGGAGGATCCATTGCGAAGATAGCCAAATCCGAGGATCCAACAATCTGCTCGAGAGAGTTCTTCCACTCAAATTCTGTGAAGATCACTGTCTGGTTGGTAAACCATCTCTTCTCTTTATTTCTGTCCTGTTGAAAGTTCAGAGCGAAACCCTAGGTTTGGGAGTTTCTCAACCCCCAGCGATCCATTACTTCTGAACTACTCTGATAACTTAGCTTCTTCTAAATTGTGCTTTCAACCCTTACCTAGTTTCCTTCAACTTAGTTTAACTTTACTTTGAGTCAAAGCCAATTTCTAAAATATATATATAAAAAAAAAAGAATTAATCTTAATTTTACTTCCGCATACGTTTCTTTGTTCTTTGTTCTGCATCATTTTTGGTATCAGAGCTTCCGTTCTGCATCATTTTTGGTATCAGAGCCCTGTCTAGGGTTTCTGTTTTGATTGCTTGTTTGATCTCTCTCTTTTTACTTTGTCTGCTCGAAGTAGACTCCCCAGGACGTCCAGTCCTAGGAACGAAGCGAGGTGCAAACCTCCTCTTCCCATTCCACAGGGTGTTCCTAAGGCGTGTAGGGGATCCGTTGGGTTATAACTTCGTAGCAGGAATTGTAAACGAGGAAGTACTCTGTTTTCAGCCCGTAATTGCCCTGTTGCAGGAAATAACCTCTCCTTAGCCCAAAACCACCACCCACTCATTCGAACCTAAGCCTTTAATCTTAAAATTAATTAGACCTAATTTGCCCTAGTAGGCTAGGGACATCAACAAGTCGGGTCAAGGCTAGTGTTGAGTCAGTTTGTCTAGTTACTCTGTGTGTGCTTTGTACTTAGTGTCTAGAATGGTGGTTCAGGGATTCCATCCCGAAGGGCTTGTGTGCTGGTCCGCCTACCTGGCCAATCTCTGATTGGTGTCTAGGATTAGCATCTTGGGACCTAACACTCCCCTTACACCTGCCTGGCTGAGTCCTGAGTTACTACAGGCTAGCTTGCCACTCTGATTGGGCATCTAGTTTGGTCTCTAGGCCTAGTTAGCTCATAGTCGTTTCAGTTGAGTCTCATTCTGTGTGCTTGCTTGCATCATCATGTCTACCCGGAATGGAGTACCCTACCAACCTAGTCAAACCCAACCAGATTTAGAGGCCATGGTTAGAAATCTTACCGAAAGTATGACCAAATTGAGTCAGGACATGAATGAGGGTTTTTCCCAGTTTAGGGATCGAGTCCAAGTACTTGAAAAACGTAGACATCAAAATTGGACCTCCGATCCAAAATTTAATAGGCCCCAACCTCACCCATGCCAGGAACCTACGAGGACCTTATACCGTGATCCCGAGCATAACCTTAGGAAGCCTAACCATGATATCTATAGTATGGATCGTGTCTATGAGAGGTCCTTACAATATTCTAGACCAGTCACTCAACAACCCAAGTCTTCTAGATCAAACCATTTAGATCCACACCCATGCCCAAGTAAGGTCTCTACTAGCTTGAAACCCAGTGTGACCCAGGTTCCTATATCTCAAGAATGTTTGTTTTGTGGAGAAAGAGGTCATAAATCTAGTCAGTGCCCATGCATAGGACTGGCTTGTGCACAGCTAAGTGGTAAGAATCCTAAGGATGACATTAATGAGGGAGAACCCAAGCCTACCAATGAGGAAGAACGGTTAGGTATGACAACCCTAGAATCAGTTGACCCGATTACCACTGACCCGAAACCCATTGAAGATGGCATGAAGGAAGTATATAATGCTGGCTTGAGTCTAGTTGATGAATATGAGGGGGAAGAACTTGGAGAATGCGACATTGATACTATTGGTTCCTTACCTGAGAAGACCTTGGAAAGCAACCAACTGGTAGGACCTAGTTCAGAAATTCAAGAGATTTGTGAGAACCAGGTTACTTTAGTCAAATACCCCCAGGAAAAACTCATAGTGTTAGCCCGAGCTATTAGTTCATACCCTCTAATTACAGTCATTCCCCAAGTACCAATTAAAGATCTTTGCACTGAACTGTTTAAGTTTGCCCACCCTATAGTAGATCCTCTCCTTAGGATGACTGAATCAAGCCTCTTACAATTAATTGGACCTTGTCCCATGCCCAGCCACTAAGGTCTCTCCCGTAATCTCAGTTGAACATCCTTGTCTTGAGCAGATTGATTCACCCAGTCCTGTAGAAGTCCTCCTTATGACCCCAGACCCCTTCCTTCGCATGACTGACCTACCCTTCTATAGAGTATACCTTTTCGCATCCATATGTCAAATTTCAAGTCTCGAGGTCATCATCCATAGGCCCTTCCATGAATCATTCTTCAATCCAGTTCTTGAGAAAATGGATCATTATTTGCTTAGAGAACAAACTTTAACTGTTGCAATCACATGTCCTAGGCTGCTTCCCGAACCATCTCTTGATCCATTCCTGGGAGTAGCAAACTTTTCCTTTCGAAAGGATGACCAATTGACACTCATAGATCACCATTCAAACCTTCAGGTCACCACCTTTAGTCAGCAGGTAATTCGTGACTCCGCCTCATATTTCCTCCCTTTCTCTAGGACTTCCAATGCTTCTTACACCATCCAAGTATACTTTGTCGAAGTCTTTAGAGTGAACCACGTGTCAGAACCTATTAGGTTTGCCACCTACTTCTGGAAGACCTTATGGGTGACTAGGCACCCATGATAAGTTTTCATGCTCTGCACGCCATCCTCCAACCCAAGGTCAAACCTAGAGAGCCGTAGTTTGTTAGGTTTAGACCTAGGGTTCCTTTGAATAAAGTCCATTCTTTAGGAATGCATCGTCAGTCGAGTTTAGGACATTGGCTCAGATTTTGGTTGAGTGAGAATACCAAGAATTGGGATTTGTATTTTGTTCAGGGCTGAAATTGCATTCAATGTTTCGATCAATAGGTCTATAGGCTAGAGTCCCTTTGAAATTGTTCATGGATACAAGCCTCACACACCACTTGATCTGATTTCACTATTAGCCCACACACACAAGTCTCTTGATGCACTTGCATAGCATGTAAAGGACTTGCATAAAGAAATTTAAGCCAAAATAAATTTAAGTAATGAAACTTATAAGAAGTTGGCTGATTCTCAAAGGCGAGTCAAAACTTTTGACGAAAGAGACTATGTAATGATTAGGTTAAGGCCTGAACGGTTTCCTCCTGGAACCGTTAGAAAATTACATGCTAGAGGAGCTGGACCATTTAGAGTGGTGAAGAGAGTAGGATCCAATGCCTATGTGCTCGAGTTACCTCCAGAACTAGGCATTAGCTCCACTTTCAACATTACAGACCTAGTAGAGCTGTGATTCCCAGTGAGGCTTTTGAACCTAATCCTGCTCTTGAGAGTAAACCTGACCCTGTGTGTCCACCAACAAACTGGCCTGTGAGGAAAGAGTAGATTGAAAAGATCCTAGATGATCAGGTTATCTCTACTCGTAATCGAGGATACCAAAGATACCTGGTCCGCTGGCAAGGAAGGCCAGACTCTGATGACTCTTGGATCTCCCGAGAAGAATTACAAGAATTAGACCCAGACCTCTTGGAGAGATACCAGAGCCAACTTGATCCATACTCGACAGGGTCGAGTTCCTCCCACCCTGGGAGAATTGGTGCGGGCACCAAACTCAGAAGAAGACTTCAGAGCTCCATCTGGATCTCTGATTAACCTTGCCCGAAGAATTAGGGATTTTGGCTTGTAATAAGGGTTGACTTGATCAACTCAATTTTAGTTTGAGTCTGTATTACCTGTAATTTTTATTTTGTTGAGTCATGTTGACTCAGTAGTGGACTAGGGCTTCAACCTGGGGTGTTACATTTTCTCCCAAGGCCAAGCAAGTGGGCGCCACACTCCCAGCCACACTCCCAGCCATACGCCTGAGTCCAGGGGGTGCCACATCTCCATCCAGCAGGCTTTGGTCCCCACACCACAGATAGCAGCTCCCCTCTTTCATGTGCCAATTGAGGAGAAATCCACCAGGGGTCCACAAATCAAGGGGGTGGCCCAAGACTTTCCAAAAGAAACAAACTATGAAAGGGAAGAAATTCTCTTGGAGAGAAATTCAAGGAGGCGCCCATTACCTGCCAGAAATACTCAAAACAAAGTTAGAAGGAGCCATAACTTGGGGAGAAAGAAAAGGAGGTATCCAAAAAGGGTTGAGCCATGGAAGGAAGGAGATTTCTCTTGAAAAGCAAGGTTAGGAGGCGCCCTAATCATTCCAACTAAAGCCAGATATAAAAGGCAACAAATTTTCTCTTGGAGGGCAAGGTTAAGAGGCACCCAAACACTTCTAGATAAGGCCAAGCATAGAAGGAAAAAAATATTTTCTTGGAGGTCAAGACAAGGAGGCGCCACCCACTTTCCTTTTTGAAGCTTCAATCAACTTTGGAATTAATTGGCCGGCCATATGAGTAGGGATTGATATCCTAATTTGAAGATCCCCTCCTTTAGTCCCACATGGGAAGATGTAAAACCCTACTCTCTTGTAATGGCCTATAAATTAACCCCCATGTAAGTTTGAAAAAAGATCAGATGAATGAAACCATTTTTTTTTTTTGTGAGCAAACTTTGTGTTTTCTCTCTTCCGCACTTGCATCCAGGTGTTGAGCTCCGTGAGGGAGTAAATCCGGGTTCCCCAGGAACCTTGAGGAGGTGTGAGATCTCCAAAACCCCAAATCGTTAGCCACTTCTACTCCCAAACCCTAGCCGCCCATCATCCACTTCAATCCACCAAACCCTAGCCTATCCCATCTCCCACGGCCTCGCTCTCCAAGTCCAGGCCGACCACCAGCATCCAGCTCCAGTCCGGATACTTCAGATCCATATCTCTTTCCAGAGGGAGTCGAATCAGCCTTCAAGAGAATCCGGATCTCAGCGACATCAGCCTTCAAGTTCTTCGAACTGGTAAATCCTTCTCTGAGTATCTGAATCCATCACTTGTTTTTCTTCTTCCCAGATCTTGAGTTTAGGAGAAGCCGACCTAGCCATGAGACCAGTATTGGAGGATCCATTGCGAAGATAGCCGAATCCGAGGATCCAACAATCTGCTCGAGAGAGTTCTTCCACTCAAATTCTGTGAAGATCACTGTCTGGTTGGTAAACCATCTCTTCTCTTTATTTCTGTCCTGTTGAAAGTTCAGAGCGAAACCCTAGGTCTGGGAGTTTCTCAACCCCCAGCGATCCGTTACTTCTGAACTACTCTGATAACTTAGCTTCTTCTAAATTGTGCTTTCAACCCTTACCTAGTTTCCTTCAACTTAGTTTAACTTTACTTTGAGTCAAAGCCAATTTCTAAAATATATAAAAAAAAAAGAATTAATCTTAATTTTACTTCCGCATATGCTTTTTGTTCTTTGTTCTGCATCATTTTTGGTATCAGAGCTTCCATTCTGCATCATTTTTGGTATCAGAGCCCTGTCTAGGGTTTCTGTTTTGATTGCTTGTTTGAGTCTCTCTCTTTTTACTTTGTCTGCTCGAAGTAGACTCCCCAGGACGTCCGGTCCTAGGAACGAAGTGAGGTGCAAACCTCCTCTTCCCATTCCATGGGGTGTTCCTAGGGCGTGTAGGGGATCCGTTGGGTTATAACTTCGTAGCAGGAATTGTAAACGGGGAAGTACTCTATTTTCAGCCCGTAATTGCCCTGTTGCAGGAATTATTTCTCACTGCAGGTAACTCCAAATTTAGTTATTTTTATTTTGCTGAAACCAGTATAATTGAAAATATTTTTCATAATTTTCCTATGATTTATTGGTTTCCGTGGGATTTCTGAGGATTAAATTACTGCAACTCTATTTTTATGTTTCTGCAATTCAATTATTTTTGAGTGATCATCTGTTAATTCATCTTAAGGGCATTTGAGCATCTAAGATAAGGGGAGGAGTTGATAACCTCTCCTTAGCCCAAAACCACCACCCACTCATTCGAACCTAAGCCTTTAATCTTAAAATTAATTAGACCTAATTTGCCCTAGTGGGCTAGGGACATCAACAAGTTGGGTCAAGGCTAGTGTTGAGTCAGTTTGTCTGGTTACTCTATGTATGCTTTGTACTCAGTGTCTAGAATGGTGGTTCAGGGATTCCATCCCGAAGGGCTTGTGTGCTGGTCCGCCTACCTGGCCAATCTCTGATTGGTGTCTAGGATTGGCATCTAGGGACCTAACACTCCCCTTACACCTGCCTGGCTGAGTCCTGAGTTACTACAGGCTAGCTTGCCACTCTGATTGGGCATCTAGTTTGGGCTCTAGGCCTAGTTAGCCCGTAGTCGTTTCAGTTGAGTCTCATTCTGTGTGCTTGCTTGCATCATCATGTCTACCCGGAATGGAGTACCCTACCAACCTAGTCAAACCCAACCAGATTTAGAGGCCATGGTTAGAAATCTTACCGAAAGTATGACCAAATTGAGTCAGGACATGAATGAGGGTTTTTCCCAGTTTAGGGATCGAGTCCAAGTACTTGAGAAACGTAGACATCAAAATTGGACCTCCGATCCAAAATTTAATAGGCCCCAACCTCACCCATGCCAGGAACCTAGGAGGACCTTATACCGTGATCCCGAGCATAACCTTAGGAAGCCTAACCGTGATCCCGGCTGGATATGGAACCCAATGGGTCACACACTTAAGAGGATTGATCAAGAGTTTAATTTGTAATTAAATCATCTTTGCAGGATAACACTCTAGCAGGTGTTGCAAACCCTTGCTTCTATTCGAATTGGATCCGAATTAGGGTTCTAATTGGACCTAATTAGATCCTAATTGAATATATAGGACTTTGGGCTAACCCATGGCTAAGACTACATCTTAATTAACACCCAAGCCCATCCATATAGGCCACCCAAGATTTTGTGCGCGTGGATAAGAGGAAAGACTCCACGCGCGCATGGACTCTTCATGCGCGCGTGAAGTCTTCTTATTTCACCGCATTTTTTTCTTCTTGGCCGATTATTCCCTATTAGCGCATCTCCTAATGACCATTAGATAGTCATCTAACGGTTTGGGGGATTTTGAGAAAGAAAGAAGGTGCTAACTCTTCCCGGTTGCGCGAAATAACGTCTCTTCGGAGACCGAAACATCGTGACTTCCTTCTTCTTAAAACTTCATGACTTTTCTTTTAGGAAGAGCCGCGAGTTTGAATCTGAAGGGCCGTGAGGGGGAAGGAGAGGGCGTGAGAAATGTGGAAAGCCAGGAGAAATAGTTTACGGAGAGTTGTGAAGACATCTTTTTGTAGTCTATTTAAGGAACAGAGGCTTCGGGTGTTTTTCTGATGTATGACAGAAGTCTTTTTTATTTTTATTTCCTTTCCAGGAGACTGATTCCTCCTTAGCTTATTTAGGACACAAGAGTTTCCCTTTTACAGAGTTCTCTTCTCTATTGAAACTCAAGTCTAAAACAAGAGATAGGAAGAATCTCTCGAACGGTAAAAGAAAAGAAGATATACTCCTTTTATTCTTTTTTTTTTTTACATCAAGACATTAGTGTCTTAAATCCTCCTCCTTCAAGACAAGAGTGTATTCTTAGGACAAGGTCTTAAGAAAGGGAGAGGAAGAAAAAGAAAGGAAGTAAGAAGTCCTCTTGAGTTCTAGGAGAAAAATTCAAGTGAAGGAACTTTTGAAGAAGCAAGCATCTTGATCAATTTTCTTGTGGATCACCATTGGAGGGTGGACATTTGGATGCCTGGTGAATTCAAAAGGGTCATTCAACATCAAGTTTTGATTCTACATCAAAATTGGATTTAGCGATAACAGGTTGGTGTCCTAATTCTAATAGTGTAGGTTTGCATGTTTTTCATATGTTTTAATCCTGAATAAGGAGATCCTGGCTAAGGGTTTTGGTGTAAATTTCATCATTTTGAAATTATCTTTTCCACTGTGGCGCACTGGAACCTTGCAGTTGGTTGGTGAAAGACTTGAAATTTACTTGAATGCTCTTTAATTTTTAGTGAATAATCAATAATCATCCTTTAATCCATCATAAATGAGCAAAAAGATGCCCTAGATCTTGGGATTCTTCTTCTCTAGCAGATTATTGACTTTTTCTTCCAGAAATAATAGAAGCAAGGGTTGCGGTACCAAATCGAAGTCGTTGACCTATCGATGTTTTGCTTAGAAGAGGCACTAGAGGAAGTCTTCTATTCTTGTAACGAAGTGAAACTAAGATGACCCGAGCTATAAGCCATATAAAGCTTTTACTCTACCAAGGATCTCTCCATAAGTCTATATTGTTCCCGTAGGTGAAGTTCCTTATGGCACTCGAGAGTGAAGAAAGGTTGACCAAAACACGATGCAACTGAGGATTTTTGGAACCCCCTTTTTTAGTTTTCAAGCAAATCTAGCCATTGTAGGGCCTAGGGAATCAAAATAGAGCTGTTGGAGCCATCTTGAGATTCAAACAGTCAATTCCGCAACTAGCCGTTATAGGTCTAAACCCGACACTCGAGTTAGCTCTAGATGGTTGAGTCGGCTCGAAGTCTCAAACAATAGAAAAACAAACTCTATACGGGTTGGCTCTTCTGGGTTGCGTCGGCTCGAAGTCTCAGTCTAGATAAACATAAACTCTCGATGAGTCAGCTCTTCCGGGTCGAGTAGGCTTGAAAGGCTCTGAGTTTCTGAAACTTAAGATTTGGAACTTCTGATCGAGTCGGTGCAATATATTCGAGTCAGCTCGAATTTCTAAAACTCTAAAACTCTTCGTGCCGTACCATAATAGGAGTCAGATCTTGGTTCATGAGTCGACTCTTGATCCATGAGTCGGCTCGAGCAGAACTTCTTCAAAATTCAGCCAATTGAATCTCCAACCAATACAAGTCTTCCGAAATTTTAAAATAGGTTACAAAAGATATCTTACCTAATTAAACTCATTTTTACTTATTTATAGCCCTTTTTACAAGATTACAAGAATGAAAATTAGAGCTTTACGACTTTGAGGTCTTCAATTCAATACACTTCATTAATTAATACAACTGTACTGGAATAACTTCCAGCTAAGTAGGAAATATAGTGATTCATTGATAAATGCTTCCTACAAAATCTTCTTGAATAATTGAAAGAGTTAGTCATAAATACATGCTCCAATATTTTGTAATCATCAAAATCATTCCAGGGGTCAATAGCTATGTACTCTGTCACATACCTGTTTCCCTGATTTAACCTTTGCCATTGGTCTAGAAGTCTCTATTGGTAGGATGGGGGAACATATTTATTTCTCTCTAAGTTTCAATTTCATGGCCTTCCAGGAATCTATGGGGGCTTCATTTTTCTGTCGGATTAGGTGTTCTACGTTTTCCCAGTGTAACCTAGCTTGGCTGGTTAACCTAAGTTTGCCAAATTTACACCTCTTTTCCTCACTCAAGTCATACCATTCAAAAAATTGCTCCATGCCTCCTTCCCAATCTATATAGGTCTTGGAATCTAGGGTGCCATCAAAGGTGGGTGCATCTATCCTGAGGCTCCTCAAAAGTCTCTCTTCCTGGTCCTAGAGCTCCTAATTGGGCCTCCTAGGGTTGGGTTTTTGGAATAGGTCATGGCGTTGGGTTCTCCTAGGGTTGGGTTCCAAAAATGGGTCTTGGGGTTGAGCTCTCCTGGGATTAGGTGGCATTGAAAGGGGTGAGTCAGGCTCGGATTCAGTGTTGGACTCTACATTTCCTAATCGGGTTTCCATTTGGTCAAACCTATTGGTCATTTGAGTATTCATCTGATTCATCTGGGTGGTCAATTGGGCATCCATTTGGCTCATTTGGGTGGTCAATTAGGCAATCATCTCATTCATGGTCTTCGTAAAAGTCTCAAGATTGGGTTCCATGGTTGAACTAGGTTGGGGTTTAGACAGGTGGTACTGGACTCTTGACCTAGTAGTCATGCACTCAGTCAATCACAGGATTATGATGCAGTCAAGCACACAAGGGTTAACATGTTCTAGAGTTTGCTAGACCTAGAGCCAAAGTTAAATGTGTCAACTCAACTTACACTCAACACAACACCTAATCTTTCTATTGGCTAGGTAAGAGGTGGGGTGGTGGGAGGCTCCCCCTGCCTATGACAGGGTCCTAATTATGTAACCACCAGTTCACTTAGGGCATTTACCACTGGACCTCTAGCCTTAGACACCAGCTTCCAGTAAAAGGTGAGGGGTTGGGTGCACTAGTATACCCACAAAACTCGAACCTGACTTGTTGATGTCCCTAAATCAATTAAGTTGCTAGTTAATTTTATGTAGGATTAGGGTATATAGCAAGGTGGTGGTTTTGGGCCCAGGACAGGTGATGAAATCCTGCCCTGATCTGATAGAGGAAAATTGCCCTAAAGATTAGTTTAGATGAGATGATGCATAATCAATGAACCCTAATGCAATCGAGCAACAAAACTGAGAATAAAATTTTTTTTTGTCTTTTACTATGATGTGGCTGACTTAAATCTAAGTTGGTTAAGTGATCAATCAAAATTGGCTTGGGTGGGGTAGGGTTTAGTAGTTGCTTAGGTTTAATCAAGTCAAGGACAGCAAAAATTGAAAAACTTTTTGTTCTATTTTGATGCAAAGGTTAGCATGGATTTTAGAGAAGAAAAATTATAAAAAAAAATGCAAAACAGAGGGTTATGTGTGAGGATGACTCCTACTAAATCTCATGCCAAACAAAAATGGAATGATGCTGCAAAACCTAGGGTTTCTAACTGAGTGCAGAAAAATCCGATTTCTAGTTAGGGTCTCTAGGATGCAGATTTTCTTTTTTTTTTTGGTTCTATAAAATATGAAAAAAATCACAGTCATTAAGGAAACTAATCAGAGATTAATCAGTGCAAATTTTAAAAAAAAAAGTATGCTTAAGTTGATGAAACAGATCTAAACTCGGACCCCTAATGCAGATGACAAGATATAGAAATTCTGTTTAGGGATTTTGTGTTGTGTTTTTGATGATGCACGACTGTCCTAAACCAGCTATGATACCAAACTAATGCAGGATGACTCTAAAGATGATATGTATATAGAAAAATAGTAAACTATTTTTTTTGTATTTTTTTTTAGATTTAATTTCAGAGGCTAAAATCCCAAAAAATAGTAAAGTTCAATGGAAGAAGATGTAATAACAAGTCTACGATACCCGCAATTAGGATCATGAAAATAATAAAAGGACATGACCTCAAGGATTGAGAAACCCCTGGTTAGGATAGTTTTATCTTCAAACAAATCAGAACTCAGTAGAAGGTTTGGGTATTTACCTCGCAATGATGTTTGATCCTACTGAAGACGGGGTCGCTCAATGCTCTGGATTGGTGCCTGGATGATCAGTCATCTGCCATGTGGATCAACAGGCTTTTCTTCTATTGGTCTTGGCAACAAAGAAGACTTCTTCCTCGGAGGTGGTCACCAGAAGGATCCTGCATATGTCACGGGTTAGATTTAAGGATGTCAAGAAAATAAGAAAAGGAAGCAGATTGAAGAGGGAGAGAGATGGTTGTTGCTGATGTTGGTGGCCTGCTTGGGGAAGAGGATGCCAGGCTTGGATGAGGGGTGGCCTGGCAGCAGGGAGGGGTGCCTGGGTGTTGGGAATTGTGTCCCAAAGCCAATCGTCTAGGATATAGACGGTTGTGCTATTGTGTATTTGTATATGAATTTTTAATAATAAATAAAAGTTATTTATTTTGGCTGTCCATCATTTTACATTTTTCTGTAATGAACTCTTGTATGATGGAGTCCTTAGAACTACATTGTTTAATATAGAGAGGATATATCAAGTAGTTCTTAAACTGGTTCACAACCAAATGATACATTGTTATAGGACAACGATGCATCGAGTATAGGTTGTTGTATGTCACATTTATTAGTTGTCCTCTTAACCAAGGAGTGTGGAGACACTGGTGTGACATTCAAGTGAAGCATATGACATTTCACTGAACGTGACCATCTATGAAGCTCCCTTCTGCCAAAGGGCGCTCGCGAAGGGATATGGGTATATGTGTCCCTCAAACCTAAAGTTACCATGGCAGCTTGAAAGCAACTCACTGTACTTTAGTGCTGGACTACCTGGATTTCTAATCTAGTGATGAAAGATTTCTGGGTACAGTCAAGTACTTGTGGAGCGGTGGTGGATCAAGATGGAATTGACCTCTCAAAATAGTTTGGAGTGAATGACTCACTATGTCTCAATTCAGCAAAACCTTGGCCAGGGTAGTTCTTGTGAGGAGTCACAGAACTTGTGAGGTTGAGACATGATCTGGATAGACCAAATTAGGGTTGGCAGTCGAACCCTAGGCCATCTTGAGCATTGTAAGGTCAAAGGGATGAATTATGCGGCAACCATATGACAGAGGTTCTTGTGAGGTGCTCTGCATCTTCGAACTATCCGGATGTCGGGTATCATTGCTAGATGAGGACTTTGACTGGTACTGAAAATGTTCCAGTGCTACCGGTTTAGTGTTCGAACCTATGGGATCACACACCATAGAGGATTTTTATATGATCTTGTGGCTAATTGACGATCGGGAATCGTTTGTCGTCACCTGAAGTCAATATGATTGACTTTGCTCTAAGTGTCGACACTTGGAATTTTGCAGGTGTCGACACTTGGTGAAGTGTCGACACTTGGCCATTTTTGAGTGTTGACACTTCCTGTGACGAGCAGATTTTCTGGGAGGATTTTGGGGAGGATTTTTTGGCATGTTTTGACCTGGTTTGAATTTCGAATTCAAACCAATTTTGGCTCCAAAGTTGTATGGTATGAAGGTCATACTTTTTTCTTTGGGTTGGACCCATTTGGAATGACCTTGATCCTCTCACCCATTCTCTCCTCTCATCTATCCTCCTTCCTTCTTCTCCCTCTCCCTGCTGCCCCTATAAATGTAGGACATTGTGGTGGCTGTTGGGGTTACAACACAACAACAGCAAAAGAGTTTTTGGAAGAAAAAGATTAAGAAGAGTGAGAGCTTTAGGGATTGTGTGTGCGTACCTAGCAATCAAGCTAGGTTTTGAGAGTGAGGTTTTGGAAAAGGGTTCCTGCTCTTCTCCTAGTCTTCCTAAAAGAAGATTGGCCAAGGATCCCGAAGAGCTAGCATTTCGAGGGAGTTGATCAGAGTCGAGTCTAGGTATGGACATCCTGTAGAGGCCAGACACTTGTGTGGCTCGAGCACCCTCCTTCTCCTCAGAGCTCTTCATTACTTATCTCCAGCACTCACCGAGGTATAGAGGCATAACCTTTATGTTTGTGTTGTTTTTGATGTTATATGCATGCTAGGTCTTTATACTAGTTCCTGTTGCGGGCAGATCGATAGATAGTTTAAATCTATCTACTGAGCCTTCCACTGTGCATGTCTAAAAATGTTTTAAAATGCATTTTCTCTGCCCTGGTTTTCTTGCATAATGTATGCTAGGTGTAGGTGTTTTTCACCTTCAATGGTATCAGAGCAATAGGATCATTTTGTAGTATAATGATGCTAGCATGCAAATAACATCTCCTTTCTTCTTAAGTACTTGGATTGAGTGCTTCACTAGGCCATCCAGTCATAGGAGAGAAGTAGGGCTGCAAGACCCTCTCTTTCCATTCAATGGGATCTCCTATGGTGTGTAGGGGTGCAACTGTGATTAGCTCATGAAAAAGAAAATAAGAAGAAAGTAATTTGTAGGTTAAAAATGTTTTAATCTATTGACATGATCATAAAATGACTTTAGATAAGATCTAAAAACTTTTATTGATCGATTTTGATTGTATATTTGGAGAAACATTAGATTTAAAATCACTATTTTTCATTGTCTCAGGCTGTGAGTCGACACTTGGCTTTTGAAGTGTCGACTCATGGGAAAATTTCTTGAGATCTGGTTTCTATTTTTTTTTTGAGATAGACTGGAGTGTCAACACTTGATCCTGAAGTGTCGACACTTAAGCCTGAAGTGTCAACACTTGATCCTTGAAGTGCCGACACTTGAGGCATGCCAGAAAACTTGTTGTTCTATTTTTTATTCCTTGTCTCAGGCCTTGAGTTGACACTTGCTCTTGAAGCGTCGATACTTGGCTGTAGAAAATGTAGAAAATAGTGAATTTAAATTTTGAATTTGTTGTAAAATTATTTTACATGATAAATTAAAATTGTTTTAATTTATTTAAGGCCATTGAACTTAATTTTGAATTATGATTGACTAAGTACTCTAGGAATGTGATTCTAAGATCTTAAGTCATTTCAATAAGCCTTAAGGCTCATGGGTTAGCTTCTATTAGGTCCTTGATTGGGTTAGACATAAGTTTAGATTCATTGGACCTGTTAAAGAACTAATCTAATCAAATGTTGAGTTAGGATTTCTTCTCTAGATCTATCTAATAGTTAAATTGATTAGTCCATAATCTAAATGGATCTAATTTGTGGCTCAGTGGAAAGCCCGAGTTTTTAGGCTAGTCTAATCGAGTTTGATGAACCGATTGGTGTCGAGGTAAGTTTGGCATTGTGATCATGGTTCTTTGGGGCTACCTCTTACCTGGCCAACTCTGTTAGTGTCTAGGCAAGACGGTTAATGGCGGAACCCAACCCATAATCTCACTTACCTGGCCAATGTGGTCGATCAGGATTGATTAGATAGCTCATTGACTCGTGTTAACCCTTGTCACCTAGGTTTATCAGTCTTGACTAATTTTAGGTGCCCATGGATCATTAGTTATGTGTAACCCTCCTTTACTGATGTGGTCAGTGGTAGGTTGATCCATGTCTTCTCTTCTCTTCATCTGTCACATTAATTAAAACCTTCTAAATTATTAGGTCCTTAAAAGGACAAAGTTATAGAGATAACCAAGTCCTTGCCTCCCATTAAGTGGGATAGTAATGTGTCCATTAGTTTGGTATTCATCGATAGATCCAAAGATCGGGTGATCATCGGGCTATTGGAATTGGTGTTCCTAATATGATGGCTCAGTGCGACTCTCTTAACGGTGATCAGGTGAGCCGGCCAAAGTCGGGCTTGACTATTCGTTAGTTAGAAGCATTGAGTTTTGTCATGTTAATGGTTGGACCTAATCGGGACCTTCAATAGGAGGCCCAAAGGCCGATTGAAGTGCTCCTTGGAGCAAAATCTAATTACTAGAGGTTACTTGGTGAAGTAATCGGTTAAAGAACCTACCTTTAGACACGCATGGGTAGGCCGGCTAAAGTCAGGCTCATGTGTTGTCTATTGGACTCTGGTACCCACTAGGGAATTAAAGTAATTCCTCGAATTGGAGGTAGAGGCTACCAATTTGAGAAAAATAGTGGGAGGGACCTTTAAACTTAAGTCCATGTCTTTAGGTTAATAATTGATATACACTAATTAGTTTTGGTTTTCCTTTCATATGTCTTCTAACCTGTCACTCCGGTCTCTTCTCAACAACGAGAAGCTCAATGGACCCAACTTCGATATCTGGTATCGAAGGCTCGGGATTGTCCTGGAGTACGAATGGATCTTGTATGTGATATTGGATCTGGCACCTAAGATCCCTGTTGCCAATGCTCGGGGTTCGATCAGAGACACTTATCAGAAGTGGCTCTCTAACAGGACCACTATCCGATGCATCATGTTGGCTGTGATGAACAATGAGTTCAGTTGCAAATTCGAGGAAGCCCAGCCAAAAGAAATCCTTCAAAGGTTGAAGGGGTCTTTCGGAACACCAGACGACGTTGAGAAGTACAGGGTCTCCTATCTACAATGCATGGATGCGTGATGGGGCCTCAGTCATTGATCATGTACTATAGATGATCGAGATGATTGAGCGCCTAGGCAAGCTTGGATGTCCCTTGCATGAACAGCTTGGCAAAGATGCAATTTTGAATTCTCTCCCATCCTCCTATCTAGACTTTCTCGATCATTATAGAATGAATAAGCTTGCAGTCAACTACCATGGTTTGTTAGGGTTGCTGCAAACTTTTGAGAAAGACCACCAGTTAAATAAAGGGGTGCTGAATCTAGTGGAAGGTTCTCGGGAGGGCATCGTTCCTTTAAGAAAGGGAAGAAGAAGAATAAAGAGAAAAAGGTGCTTGGTGCTTCTGGGCCTAGTCAGGCCAAGAAAGTGAAGGCTGATCAAAGTCATGAAGAGTGCTTCTTCTGCAAGAAGCAGGGACACTGGAAGAGGAACTGTCCTCTTTACATTGCGTCCCTTGATCCGAACAGGTCCAAGAAGAGAAAGCTGCAGGATGGTCCTGGACAAGGTATTTATATGATAACACCTTGTAGTTTCTCTGTTTGCGATACTATTAACTGGGTATGGGATACAGGAAGTCCAATTCATATTTACAATTCTTTGCAGGGACTTCAAGTTAGTAGAAGATTCGAGGACGATGAGAGGTTCTTGAATGTGGGAAATGGAAGCCGAGTTCCAGTTCTAGCATTCGGAGTCCTTAAACTAGTTTTCGAGTCCTGTACTGTCATTTTGAATGAATGTCATTTTTGTCCTTCTTTCATTTTGAATGTCATTTCTGTAGACCAGTTGGCCATGTATGGTTATGAACTATTAATAAAGAATGATATTTGCAAAATCATTTTGAATGGTTCTGTAATTTTGAATGGACAAATGCATGATGGCATCTATGTACTATCATGACCTGTTAGTGTAATGTACACGTCTAGCAAATACCCTAGGATAGATAATGTCAGCAAAGCATACCATGGCATTGTAGGCTAGGTCATATAAATGGGAACAGGATAAACAGGTTGAAAACTGAGGGTCTTCTCAATTTTAGTGAAGATAGTTCACTTCCAACCTGTGAGTCCTGTCTTCTTGGAAAAATGACTAAGTCACCTTTTACTGGAAAAGGTGAACGAGCCAAAGAAATTCCGAGTCTGGTGCATACTGATGTATGCGGACCCATGAAAGTTAGTGCCAGGGGTGGGTACGTTTATTTCATTACTTTCACAAATGACCTTTCGAGGTTCGGTTATGTCTTCTTGATGAGACATAAGTCTAAGTTGTTTGAAATATTTAAACGATATCGTAGTGAAGTAGAAAAACAAATTGGAAAATATATCAAAACTCTTCGATCCGATCGAGGTGGTGAATATACCTTTCCGATGAGTTTCTGACATATCTCAAGGAGAATGGGATTCTCTCTCAATGGATGCCTCCAGGGACACCCCAGTTAAATGGAGTGTCTGAGAGGAGGAATCAAATCCTGTTAGACATGGTTCGGTCCATGACGGGCTTTGCTTCTCTGCCGGTATCCTTTTGGGGATATGCTTTAGAATCATCCTGTTATATTATGAATAGGGCTCCAAGTAAGTCCGTTAGTAAAACACCATATGAGATGTGGACTGGATGTAAGCCGACACTTTCACACCTTCGGGTATTGGGTGCCCGGCTTATGTAAAATGTTTAGAAACGGACAAACTTAGACCTAGGTCTAACCGGTGCCTATTTGTTGGGTATCCAAAAGAGTCTAAGGGGTATTACTTCTACTTAGCTAAGGAACAAAAGTTGTTTGTCAGTCTTAGGGCTATCTTTTTGAAAAAGGAGTTCTTTGGTGAAGGGACTATAGCTACTAAGATTAAACTTAGTGAAGTTCAACAAGTAGAAGAATCGACACACTTAAGGGACAACATAGAACTGGCTATGATTAGATCACACCCAAAGCTCACTCAGGAACCATTAAGGAGATCCGATAGAGTACCGGGCCGACCAGACAAATGCTATGGTTTCTTGGTCCGGGATGGTGATCCTATTGAACTCGATGAGAACAATGAGGATCCGATCACCTATATGGATGCGTTGCAGAGTTCCAACTCTGAGTCATGGCTAGGAGCCATGAAATCCAAAATGGAGTCCATGGAGATTAACAATGTATGGACATTGGTTAATCCACCTGAAGGGATAAAACCCATTGGGTGCAAATGGATTTTCAAAAGGAAAAGGGGCGCAAACGGAAAGGTAGAGACCTATAAAGCCCGTCTGGTTGCCAAGGGATATCGTTAACATTATGGTATTGACTATGACGAGACATTCACTCCTGTAGCAATGCTCAAATCCATTCGGATTATGCTTGCTTTAGCACACACTTTGACTATGAAATCTGGTAAATGGATGTCCGAATAGCTTTCTTGAATGGTGAGCTGGAAGAGGAGGTGTATATGATACAACCTGAAGGGTTCACATCCAGTGACGAGTCAAAGGTGTGCAAACTTCAAAAGTCCATCTATGGACTGAAGCAAGCATCAAGGAGTTGGAACATGCGATTTGATAAGTGTATCAAGTCATATGGCTTAGTTAGGAATGGAGAAGAGCCTTGCTAATGGATCTGTGATTGTATTCCGTATGCTATATGTGGATGACATTCTCTTAATCGGGAATGACATCGCAGCACTGCAAGGAATAAAGGTCTGGTTATCATCTCAGTTTTCTATAAAGGACTTGGGTGAAGCCTCTTATATACTAGGTATGAAGATCTATAAAGATAGATCTAAGAAGCTTCTGGGACTGTCCCAGTCTACGTACATTGACACCGTGCTGAAACGATTCAGCATGGAGAATTTCAAGAAGGACTATCTCCCGATAGGCACTGGAATTGATCTCTCCAAATGGAATTATACAACAACTCCTGGGGAGAGAGAGCGTATGAGTAGAATTCCATATGTTTTGGCAGTGGCTTCTATCATGTACACCATGACATGTACTAGACCAGACATGGCATACTCACTAGGTGTAGTGAGTAGATACCAGTCTGACCCAGGTGAAGCTCATTGGAAAGTGGTTAAAACTATCCTTAAGTATTTATGAAATACTAAGGACCAATGGCTCATTTATGGAGAATCCGACTTGAAACTTGTGGGATATACTGACTCCAGTTTACAGTCAGATAAAGATAATAGCAAGAGTGTGTCAAGTTTTGTCTTTATCCTGAACAGAGGAGCTGTCTGCTGGAAAAGTTTCAAGCATCCTACTGTGGCGGACTCAGTTTGCGAAGCAGAGTACATTGCAGCATTTGATGCAGCGAAGGAAGCTGTATGGTTGCGGAAGTTCCTTGGTGAGCTGGGAGTGGCACCTTCCCTGGATGGTCCTATTCCGGTGTACTGTGACAACACTGGAGCCATTGCTCAAGCCAAAGAGCCGAAGTCTCATCACCACATAAAGCATATTCTGTGGCACTATCATCTTGTACGAGAGATCATGGAACGAGGTGACATTGACCATCAGAAGATTAATGGAAAGGAGAACCTGGCTAACCACTTCACTAAAGCTGTCAGAGTTCAAGAGTTCAACCATTGTAAAAGGAAAATGGGAATGAGATTCTGTACTGATTGGCTTTAGTCTAAGTGGGAGTTGTTGGGAATTGTGTCCCAAAGCCAATCATCTAGGCTATAGACGGTTGTGCTATTTTATATTTGTATATAAGTTTTTAATAATAAATAAAAGTTATTTATTTTGGCTGTCCATCATTTTATATTTTCCTGTAATGAACTCTTGTATGATGGAGTCCTTAAAACTACATTGTTTGATATAGAGAGGATATATCAAGTAGTTCTTAAACTGGTTCATAACCAAATGATACATTATTATAAGATGATAATGTATCGAGTATAGGTTGTTATATGTCACATTTGTTGGTTGTCCTCTTAACCAAGGAGTGCGGAGACACTAGTGTGACATACAAGTGAAGTGTATGACATTTCACTAAACGTGACCATCTACCGAGCTCCCTTCTGCCAAAGGGCTGCTCGTGAAGGGATATGGGTATATGTGTCCCTCAGACCTGAGGTCACCATGGTAGCGTGCAAGCAACTCATTGTACTTTGGTGCCGGACTACCTGGATTTCTAATCTAATGATGAAAGGTTTTTGGGTGCAGTCAAGTACTTGTGGAGCGGTGGTGGATCAAGATGGAATTGACCTCTCCAAATTGTTTGGAGTGAATGACTCACTATGTCTCAATTCAGCAAAACCTTGGCCAAGGTAGTTCTTGTGATGAGTCACAGAACTTGTGAGGTTGAGACATGATCTAGATAGACCAAATTAGGATTGGCAGTCGTACCCTAGGTCATCTTGAGCATTGTAAGATCAAAGGGATGAATTATGTGGCAACCATATGCTAGAGGTTCTTGTGAGGTGCTCTGCATCTTCGATCTATCCGGATATCGGGTATCTTGCTAGATGAGGACTTTGACTGGTACTGAAAATGTTCCAGTGCTACTGGTTTAGTGTTCGAACCTATGGGATCACACACCATAGAGGATTTCTATCTGATCTTGTGACAAATCAATGATTGGGAATCGTTTGTCATCACCTGAAGTCAATATGATTGGACTTTGCTCCAAATGTCGACACTTGGAATTTTGCAAGTGTCGACACTTGGTGAAGTGTCGACACTTGGCCATTTTCGAGTGTCGACACTTCCTGTGACGAGCAAATTTTCTGGGAGGATTTTGTGGAGGATTTTTTGGTATGTTTTGACCTGGTTTGAATTTCGAATTCAAACCAGTTTTGGCTCCAAGGTTTTATGGTATGAAGGTCATACTTTCCTCTTTGGGTTGGACCCATTTGGAATGACCTTGATCCTCTCCCCCATTCTCTCCTTTCATCTCTCCTCCTTCTTTCTTCTCCCTCTCCCTTCTGCCCCTATAAATGTAGGACATTGTGGTGGCTGCTGGGGTTACAACACAACAACAGCAAAAGAGTTTTTAGGAGAAAATGATTGAGAAGAGTGAGAGCTTTAGGGATTGGGTGTGCGCTACCTAGCAATCAAGCTAGGTTTTGGGATTGAGGTTTTGGGAAAGGGTTCTTGCTCTCCTCCTGGTCCTCCTGAAAGAAGAAGATCGGCCAAGGATCCCGAAGAGCTAGCACTCCGAAGGAGTTTATCAGAGTCGAGCCCAGGTGTGGACTCCTGTAGAGGCCAGATGCTTGTATGGCTCGAGTGCCCTCCTTCTCCTCAGAGCTCTTCACTGCTTATCTTTAGCACTCGCTGAGGTATCGAGGTATGACCTTTATGTTTGTATTGTTTTTGATGTTATTTGCATGCTAGGTCTTTATACTAGTTCCTGTTGCGGGCAGATCGATAGATAGTTTAGATCTATCTACCGAGCCTTCCGTTGTGCATGTCTAAAAATATTTTAAAATGCATTTTTTTATCCTGGTTTTCTTGCATAATGTATGCTAGGTGTAGGTGTTTTTCACCTTCACTAGGATGGAGTGCTTGGCGGCCTAGATGCCAGAAATTGCCTGGAAGGGGAGATGGAAGGGGTGGCCAAGGCTTGGAGCACTTGGAGGTGGCTGGTTGGATGGAAGATGGAAAACAGGTGGTGGCCTAGAGGGCTCTTAGGGTTGGCAGATTAGGGCTTGGAGATGGAGGCTGGGATGGCTAGGGTTTGAGGGAGGAGAGAGAGTAGCAGGGGTGGCTAGGGTTTGCACACACACAACATAACATGAGTCTCACACCCACTCCAAGAAGGAGGAATAATTGAACTAAATCAATCAAAGGTTTGTATTCATGAAAAAAGTTTTTCATACAAGAGGTGAGAGGTGGGTATTTATAGAGTACCCAAGTCCCTGGACTCCAAAACATATTAGAATTACATTTCTTGAGGGCCAAGTAAACTCTGGTGGTCTAGGTCAATTGCAGGCCTTCTTCTTAGGCTAGGGTGCCAGCTTTAGAGGGCTTGGACTGGGGCACCAATCATAAAACCCTGGAGGGGGTGACAAGGCCTCGGATGGGGCACCTTCTCTTGATGGGCCAGAGCATCTTGGGCTTGAGGAAGGGCACCAGCTGGTGTGGACCTGGCAGGGTGCCGGGCTGAAAGAGGGCACCATCTGGAGGGGCACCTACACTAGGCTTGGTGGCATGAAGGCCCACCTCTTGGGCGCCAAGGCTAAGGGCCAGAGTAGGGGCCTAGGTACTTGTTCTCTTGCTATGGTGGAGGAGCCCGGTGACTCTTGGTGACTCTTCTTTTGGATGAAATCAAAATTACAGGACTCTTGACTTGGAACTAAACTCAATTGGACTTACATGGACTCACATATCTGTTTTATTACATTACTCAATTGGCTCACTTGTATTACAAGACTCAAGTGATACTTATTAAGGACTACAGGACTCAAAAATCTTAATCAATAAACCAGATTGGGCCCAGCAATCATTGTCGGATCCTGGTGCCCGCACCAATTCTCCTCGGGTAGGAGGAACTCAACCCCATCAAGTAAGGGTCATCTCTACTCTCGTACTGCTCTAGTTTGTTTGGGTTGAGGCACTGCAGATCCTCTCGAGTGATCCATGAGTCCTCAAATTCTGGCCGACCTTGCCATCAGACCAAATACCGTTGATGGCCTTTGTTCTAGGTGTTGATGGCTGATCATCCAGAATATGCTCAATCCTTTCCTCTCTTATAGGCCAATTTATGGGTGGACACTCTAGGATGGGTTCACTCTCAAGGAAAGGGTTTGGTCCAAAGGGCTCATTAGGTATCGTTACTGGTTCCCTATACTCTACAAGGTCTGAAATATTGAAGGTTGAACTAATACCTAACTCGGATGGTAAATCGAGCACATAGGCATTGGGTCCAACTCTCTTTATTATTTTGAAGGATCCAACTCCACAAGCATGTAGTTTCTTTGCAATCCCTGGAGGGAACCGCTCAGGCCTAAGCCTGATCATTATATAATCCCCTGTAGAAAAATTTTTAGCTCTATTTCAGGAATTAACCAAATTTTTATAGAGTTCATTATTTATATTAATCTTTTGACTAATTTCCTTATGCAAATCCGTAACATGCTGTGCAAATGACTCAGCAGACTCAGAGACTCATGCATGTAAAGGTAAGGGGATCAAGTCAAGAGGTTTGTTGGGTTTGTAACCATGAACAACCTCAAATGGGCTCTTACCTATGGACCCATTGACTGAACTGTTATAGGCAAATTCGGCTCTGGGTAAAAGAAGGTCCCAATTCCCGGTGTTCTCTCCTACAAGGCATCTCAGTAGGTTTTCTAAGCTTCGGTTCACTACCTCGATTTTGACGTGGCATATTTATGGGAAATGTGGCATGAATGACTAAAGCAATTAAGCTAATTAAAACTCTAAAACATATGATCAGATTTCAATCATAATGGAGTCATTTAGATGCACAAAAGAAGACTAAACTAGAAGGCTCATATGCTTTGCAGTGCAAATCTAAATTAAGCTAATAAATTAGGACCTACGTGGCTAGAGGAACCATCTAATTAGGACTATACTCTATCCATAAATTTCAGACCTCAAGAAGGAAGGAAAGGGTTTAGATACCAATAATGATTTTCCAATGACCTTGCACTAAGTTCACTCCTTCAACCCTCAAGATTGACCATTGATTGACCAAGCTAACCCACTCTTGGAAGTAAAGGTTCTGGCTACAAAGTAGAAGGCAAGGAAGACTTCACCCTGGACCGGATACTCCTTAGGATCCTGCAAGAAAACCCATCAATGGTGTGGAGAAGAATGAAAGTCATAAGAAGAACACCAAAATAGAAGAGATGGAGTAGAGAGTTTATGGTGGATTTGAAGGAAGAAGGCCGGCTCCCTTGGAAGTATGGTTGGCATCCATGAAGAGGGTTTTCTTGATCAAAAATTGATGGCTATGGAACTTGTTAGAGCCTCACACTCACTCTCTCATAGAGGGCATTTGCAAACACAAATGGAGAAAAGAAACTTTAGACTTTTATTCATTCAAAACATGATCCTATACAAGAAGACTTGGAGAGGTATTTATAGACCTCCCAAGCATTTTGAAATCACTAATTTCATGGAGAAAGATGTGCAACCATAGCAAGATACAAGGAGTGGCTTTAGCCATGATGAGTGTGAGAGGTTGCTTGATTCATGAAGACTTTGGTGGCCGCCCCATCTTGAATTTGACTTGGCTTGATTTGAGGAGAAAATGGTGGTCGCCCCATTTAAATTTGAAGTGATTCCCTCCTCCAATCTAGGTGGCATGGAGATGAGGTGGCAATCCTAATTGGCGTGGGGTCCATCCTCTTTCTTGGATAAGGTGCCTTGGTGAGGTGGCTTCAATCAAGGCTTCATTCCATCCAATGGCTCATATTTCATGCACCCTTTATTTGTCTTGAAGATTTATTTGTTGTGGCTTTGTTTCATTCCTTGGTCCAATTGTATGCTCCCTTGGTTGGACTTGACTCAAGCTCAATAAGAAAATTACAACTCAATTTGTACTTGAGTAAATTTGACTCTTACAACTCAATTTGACCTAAGGCTTCAACACTTAAGACTTAACAAGACTCAAGACTCAAAACATAAGATTCAGACTTATGACTAAGAACAAGTTAACAAGGTTGGAACTCAATTTGCAATCCATAAGGAATTAGTGTTGACCTGGTTTGATTGAAGTCTTCTTTTAACCTTGGTGCCCGAACCAATTCTCCCAGGATTGGAAGAACTCGACCTTATCGAGTAGGGATCTATTTTACTCTGGTAGTACTCTAATATGTCTGGGTTGATTCTTTGTAGATCCTCTTGAGTGATCCACAAATCCTTGGATTCCGGTCGACCTTTCCAGCATACTAAATAGCACTAGTAACCTTTATTCTGAGTGGTGATAGCTTGTTCATCCAGAATATGCTCCATCTTATCTCACTATTCTGGAAGAATTATTGGTGGACACTCAGGGATAGATTCACTCTCAATGATTGGCTCAGGCTCAAATGGCTCGCTAGGTATCATTATTGGCTCCTTATACTCTACTAGGTCTGAAACATTGAAAGTCGAGCTGATACCTAAATCAGATGGTAAGTCTAGCACATATGCATTAGATCCTATTTTCTTTATAACTTTAAATGGACATGCATTGTGAGTATGCAACTTTTTCATGGTTCCTGGTGGGAACCATTATGGTTTAAGCCTTATCATAACATAATCTCCTTCAGTGAATTCTTTGACTCTCCTATGTGAATTCGACATATGCTTATAAGGTTCATTGCTTAATTGGATTTTTTTGTTAATTTCTTTATAATATCTCTAATATGCTATGCATATGATTTAGCTGATTTAGAAATTCATGCTTGTGTGGGTAAAGGGATAAGTCTAAGGGCTTCCTAGGTCTTCAGTTTAGCGATCAGTCTAATGATGATAGGCAGTAGAGAATTTCAGTTTGGTTCCTAGCATATGCAATTTCAGTTTGGTTCCTAGCATATGCCAAAGGGTCTTCCAAAAATAGCTAGTGAACCTAACATCTCTATGTAATATAATGGTTTTGGGTAAACCATGTAGTCTAACCACCTCGTCAAGAAAAAGTTTGGCCATTCTTGAAGCATCTAGGGTTTAAGAACATGGGATGAAGTGAGCCATCTTAGAAAATCGGTCAACTACAACGTAGATGGAATCATGTCTTCTTGAGGTCTTTGGGAGTCCTAGTACAAAGTCCATACTAAGATCCTGCCATGGACAATCAGGGACTGGTAAGGGAGTGCACAGACCGGTGTTTTGCCTTTGCTGTTTGGCAATAGCACATCTTCGACATTGAGCTACAGCTTGGGCCACATTCCTTTTGAGGCCACTCCAAAAGAATTGGTCTTCTATCGCTAAGATGGTCTTGTTTCTACCAAAATAACCTACTAGGCCTCCAACATGAACTTCCTAGATCAAAAACTCTCTAATAGAAGTTCAGGGAACACACGGTTGATTTCCTTTGAAAAGGAATCCATCTAGGAGAGTATAGTCACTATGTACACTAGATGGTCCTTGTTGGAGGGATTGATAAATTTCATTAAAGTCTGGACACTTAGGGTAGTCCTCTTTCAGTCTATCAAACCCTACAACCTCGATGCTAACTGAGGTCAAAAGCATGAATCATCGGCTCAATGCATCTGCAACCCTATTTTCAGTGCCAGCATGGTGTTTCAGAATAAAGGTGTATACCTAAATGAATTCTACCCATTTCCTTGCCTAGGGTTCAATTTCTTTTGGAAATTAAGGAATCGTAAGGCTTCATGATCGGAATAAAGAACAAACTCCTACGGTAGTAAATAGTGTCTCCAATATCTCAAAGCCTAAACTATAGCATACAATTCCCTATCATACATTGAGTATCTCATCCTTGCCTCATTCAATTTCTCACTAAAGAATGCCACTGGATGACCCTCTTGACTCAAAACTCCTCCAATTCCTACTCCAGAGGCATCACAAGCAACCTCAAATACCTTTGAAAAATCGGGCAACCTCAAAATAGGTGCTTGTGTCATTCTCTTCTTGATTTCTAGGAAGGCTCTATCAGCAGTTTTTGTCCATTCAAAGATTTCCTTCCTAATGCAATCGATAATAGGTGCCACTATGGTACTAAATCCTTGAATAAACCTCCTATAGAAAGTGGCTAGACCATGGAAACTTCAAACATCATGGACACTTTTGGGTTCTGGCCACGCAACTATGGACTTGACCTTTTTGGGGTCAGTAGACACCCCTTCAATGGTGATAACAAATCCTAGAAAGATAACTCTATGGGTCATGAATTCATATTTCTTATGGTTGGCATAGAGACTATCTTGTTTAAGGGCTTGGCAAACTTGCCTAAGATGGTCTAAGTGGTCTTCTTCATTCTACTATAAATGAGAATGTCGTCAAAATAGACCACTACAACTTCTCGATGAATGTCCTCAAAACTTGGATCATAATTCTCATGAAAGTGCTAGGTGCATTGGATAGATCAAAAGGCATTACTACCCATTCATACAAACCATCTTTGGTTTTCGAAAGCAATTTTCTATTCATCCTCGGGCCTAATTCTTACTTGATGATAGCCACTCTTAAGGTCAATTTTGGAGAATATTTTTGCTCCAGCCATCATGTCCAACATGTCATCTAAATGGGGAATAGGGAAACAATACTTAATGGTAATCTTATTGATGGCTCGACTATTTACACATATTCTCCATGTGCCATCTTTCTTAGGGGTCAGAAGGGCAGGTACTGCACATAGGCTTAGGCTTTCTCTAATGAATCCTTTTTGGAGAAGTTCTCCAACTTAACATTGTAATTCCGAATGTTCTATAGGATTCATCCTATAATGGGGAAGGTTCAGTAATGTGGATCCTAGGATCAAATCTATGGTATGTTAAATATCTCTCAAGGGTGGAAGATGATTAGGAAGGTCTTCAGGGAATATATCTTGAAACTCTTCTAGAAACCTTAATACTTTCAGGGGATGTTCCTTATGGGGTTGATCCCTAACATCCTTAGTTGTCAAAATCCAAATAGGTGAACCATTGCTAAGCTCTTGCTCTAATTCCTTAGCTGTGATCATGTTTATTCCTTGTTTCTTATCCCTCAAGTGATTTGATCCTCTTTTAACTTGGTCCTTAGGTGGTGAGGAATTGATTACAATCTTCTTCCCATTATGAGTGAAAGAACATGAATTAGAATGACCATAGAGTACAGCATCATGATCATATAACCATGGTCAGCCTAATATGATGCTACTAATCCCCATTGGAAGAACATCACACCAAACCTGTTCTTGGTTTGACTAGAACTGGATTGTGACTTGGCACCTAAGCTTGATGGGAATTGAGTTCGAATCTATCCAAGATACCTTATATAGATTAGGATGGGGCACAATGGATAATCCTGGTTCTTGACTGTATTGGTTGATATGGCATTAACAAAACTACCACTATCTAAGATGATCTTGCACACCTTTTCTCCTATCTTGATAAAAGTTTGTAGGATACTAGTCCTACACCAATCTTCTTGCTCCTTATCCTGGGTCAAGATACATCTCACAACTCCTAGGGTTTCTGATGAGTCTATGATCTCTTCATCCCCTTCAACTCATCAACTAAATTCACACCTACCTCATATACTTCTGCTTCCTCATAGTGTTCTATGGACTCAGTAACTTCTTCTTCTACTTCTCCTCTGTGTAACACTCTGGTGGGACATTGGCTTGCATAGTGACCTATCTTATGACATCTAAAATAATGGACATTTCCCTCTCACTGAACTTCAGGGCTCTTACCTTTGTCCTCTCTTCAAACTAATGGAGTAGCAGGACTGGGTCTGTTGGTTGTACTTGGGCTTGGAATTGGTCTATTTTTAGTAGGATTAATCCTAGTGGGCTCAGGTCGGCAAAATAAAGATCTCCTCTAGAATCTCTCATAGTCCCTAGCAACTTGGTAGGCTTGGTCTAGGTCATGGACTTCTCTCAAAAATAATTCTCTCTGGATCTCCTCATGTAGACCTGCTCTAAACCTAAACAAGGTTGCTGCCTCAGACTCAGCCACATTGCACTCATGACGAACTCATCAAACTTTGCAATATACTCTGACACCGTTTTATTTCCCTGACTCAATCACTACCATTGATCCAAGAGTCTTTGTTCAAAGGACATTGGTAAATACTTCTCCTTAAGCTTCACCTTCATAGCTCTCTAAGTGGCTATGGGCATGTCATCCCTCTATCGACTCATGCACTCAACATTACCCCAATACAACCTAGCCTGATGAACCAATCTAAGTTTGGCAAACTTGAATTTTCTATCTTCTGACATTTCGTATCAATCAAAGTATTGATCCATATCACCTTCCCAGTCTATATACACCTTAGGATCCAAATTTTCATCAAATGTGGGTGCATCTAGATGAATGTTTCTAAGGGCTCTCTCATCCTGGTCAACATAATCATGGTGAGGTCTCCTTGGACATGGGTCAGGAGTATATTCCTGGTGTTGAACTCTTGGATGGATAGGTAGCAATCTGGGTGATTGTGGCTTAGTAGGGATCAAACGAGTCTCTTCAAGGGTTCCTATCCTCTCTTCTATTTGATCAAACCTAGTGTTCAATTGCTTGAGCTACTCGGTCATAGTTCTCATTAGAGTTTCTAGATTGGGGTCCATGGTAGAACTGGGTTGATCATGTGAATGTTGATAGGGAGCTCCTAATCTAGTAGTTATTCAATACAAAGATTCACTCTAGGGTTTGCTAGACCTAGAAGTCCAATGTAGTATGAATTAACTTAGTATAGACCAAGAATATAAATAAGAGATGGAATTGTGGGAGCCCCCCCCTCCGCTTTCACGAGGACCCAATTAAGGAACCACAAATCCACTTAAGGCATTTGCCTTTGGACCCCTAGCCTTAGACACCACTTTCTAGGAGTAGATGAAGAAATGATTCACACTAGTCTCAACACACTAATTGAGATTGACTTGTTGGTATCCCTAATTCTAATTAGGTTGCTACTCAAGTTTATTAAAAGGTTTGGATTCGATGCAAATTGTGGTTGGTTGTTTCTGGGCTAAGGAAAGGTAATGACCTCCTTCCCTTATCTTATGATATTGATGCCTTTAAGTAGTTTAAAAATGAATGCCATTTTTTTTTTTTGTATTTTATGAAGTGACAGACTTGAATTTCAGTTGGTTAAACGATCAAGCAAAAAATGGCTTGGGTTTGGGGGTTTGGATGTGATTTTAGTTTCAGCCCAACAATACATACAAAATTTTAAATAGGCCTGTTTTGTTTGCAAAACTTTTTTATTTCTTGAATTTATAAAATCATGAAAAAATAACAAAAATTAAGAGGACTAATCAAAGAGCAAACAGTGCAAAAATTAGGTGAAAATAGCATAGATTGACCGGTGAATCAGAGTTATGTTTAGACTATCAATGCAGATTTAGTAAGCAGAAACTTAGTTAGGGTTGTTTTCTTAGATAGATTTCACTCTATTTTTGAATCAGTAAAATCTCAGAAAAATTATAGTAAATAGTGGATTATGTGGAGATTAGCTGATACAAAAATCAGGGTAAAACAGTGAAAGCTTGATAGGGAAATAGTCCTAGGTTTCAGTCCTTAACACAGAAATCAGCAAACAGAAATTAAACATGCAAGGGAATTCAAATACCAAAACTTCAACCTAAGGGTTCACATCTGACTGAAGTTCATTATTCCCATGGGTCGTGACAGTGTACTGGTGTACACCCGCTCAAGAGGCGTGAACCTTAGATCCAGATTGGCTTTGTTGACCCCATAGGTGTTTTGATGATAACCAAACATTGGAGCATGTATATTTATTTCTGACAACTCTTCAAGTGTTTTATAAGTTTTTGTAGGATAGATTAAATGTTCAATCTTCAACTCCTACACCTCTGTTTTCTTGTTTGAGTTGTGTTGTAATGCTTTTTTGTAAAGAAGAACCTAATGAAAAAGCTAAGAAAAAATCATATAAAGGGGTTACTTCTGTATATGTGTGCCTTGAAATTAGTTTTGAGTTGGTATGCTGGAAAATGTAAAGAGTTGGTAAGAGTTTTTCTTTAAGTTCAAGTATAAAAATCCTGAAGAAGATACTCGAGCTGACCCAACTTGTTGAAGAGCCGACTCCACTTACTAGCACGCATCAAGGATTTTGGAATGCAGCAATCCGAGCCGACTCGAAGGTAACCGAGCCGACTCTAATGAATCTAAGTTGACTGGAATCAGTCCGAGCCGACTCTTCCAAAGTCCAATTTCTGAAGATTTCTGAGAACAGCCAAGCGAGCCGACTCGAACCAGAAAGAGCTGACTCTGCCAGATCTAATTTTGAAAGCCTGAGAAAGCGAGCCGACCCGAACTGCTTCAAGCTGACTCTTCTAGAGTGAGGATTTCTGAACCTGAGAAAAAAAGCTGACCCAAGCTGAAGAGAGCCGACTCCTCGAGTTCAAATTTTTCAAAGAAAGAAGTTCGAGCCGACCCAAGCTATCAAGAGCCAACTCGTCCAGAGTGATGTTTTGTGCCTTGAGACAAAGAGCCGATTGCAATGAAGATTTGGCAACTCGACCTATCGACTCGAAGGATCCGAGCCGACTTGAATGTCATTTTTAGGTATCTAACGGCTAGTTCTAGAATTTATTTTAGAATGCCAAAAAGTGCTCCTATAGTCATAAGTCACATCCCAATAGTCAAAAACATCTCTAACTACCTTGGAGTGATGGAAGACTTTATATTTGAAGGATTTGAATTTCCTTAGAGAGAATATAGAAGAGAGTTCTTAAAAAGAAGAGAGAGCTTCATTGAATATTCTACCAACCAACAGCAAAAGAGCACAAGAGCATTCAATCTAGACTTCAAGACTTCACCAACTCTGATTTGAAGTTTGAAGCAACTTTGGGAAGAAGCCACTAAAACAATAAAAGCTTATTCAAGTACATTCAAGTAGACTTCCATCAAGCTACACCAGCAACTATCCGATAAATTGAGTTTGTCATTTTTGTTGCATTTCTTTCAATTCATTTTTGAATTGTTGGGTTATTGGTGAGCCCGGTTGAAAAACCAAATAGGTTCTTGGTGAGCCTTGATAAAAATCAAGTGTTGGGTTCTTGGTGATCCTGGTAAAACCAAGTTAGGTTTCTTTGGTGAGCCTGTTAAAATCAAAGGGTGTGGGGTTTTCTTTGGTGATCCCATAAAACCAAAGTGTAGAGGTTTTGGATTGTGATCCTGTAAAATAATTCTACTATATTTGGGTGTGAATATAGTGAAAATCCCAAGTGGTATCTTGGATAGTGGACGTAGGAGCTGGGTTGCTCCGAACCACTATAAATTTTGTGTATTTGTGTTGTACTTCTTTACTTCATTTTAGCTTCTGCAATTTATAACTCTGTCACATCACCTAACACCTTCTAAGAGATTTTAATTACACATTATTTGCTTCAATTTTTTAAATTCCCAATTCACCCCCCTCTTAGGTAGCTACCTGGGCAACAACTGGTATCAGAGCAGTGTCTCTGATTATACTAGAGTAAAGATTGATGGCTCATCCCATGAGTACATCTTTGGTAGAAGGCCAGTCAACTAATAGACCTCCACTGTTCATAGGCACAAATTTTGCATATTAGAAAGCATGAATGAAAATCTATATTCAAGCTGTTGATTTTTAATTATGGAAGGTCATTCTTAAAGGACCAAGTATCCTCATGATCAAAGTTGATGGCGTAGATGTCCCTAAGCCTGAAGAGGACTGGAATGAACACGACATGAAATTAGAGGAATTGAATGCCAAAGCAATGAACTTGCTTTACTGTGCTTTGGATTCAAATGAGTTTAATTAAATTTTCATTTTCTCTTCAGCAAAGGAAATTTGGGATAAACTTGAAGTGACCCATGAAGGGACTTCATAAGTGAAAACTTCAAAGATAAATCTTTTAGTGCACAATTATGAATTATTTAAGATGGAGCTTAATGAAAGTATTTCTGCCATGTACACTAGATTTATAGATATTATTAATGGTTTGAAAAGTCTTGGCAGGGTATATTCTAATGCTAATTTGCTACAGAAAATTTTGAGATCACTTCCTAACAAATGGGATCCTAAAGTCACTGCCATCCAGGAAGCTAAAGATTTGAACATTCTATCAATGGATGAATTAATGGGATCTCTCATCACTCACAAATTAGCCATGCAGCATAGAATGGATGATGATCAGAAGAAGAAGAAAACAATTGCATTCAAGGCTGCATTAGAATCAAAGGATGATGAAGAAATGGAAGATGACTTCTCCTCCTCCGAAGATGATCTTGAAGATGAAGACATTGCAATGGTCATGAGGAGATTCATAAAGTTTATGGAAAAGAAGAAAAGTAGATATAACAGAAAATTCCATAAGTGAAGAGAGCATTCAAAAGAAAAGGACAAGGACAAAGAAAAAATAAGGAACAAGTCCCCACATGCTATAATGTAAGAAACTGGGGCACATTCGTCCGGATTATCCACAACTAAAGAAATTTTTTAAAAAGAAAAAGAAGAAAGCGATGGTTGCCACATGGAGCGATAGTGAAGACTCCACTTTGACTGAAGAAGAAGAGACCATGAAAATAGCTAACCTATGTCTAATGGGTCTCAAGGATGAGGCAAATTCCCCCGACACACAAATTGAATTTACATTTGATGAGTTAAATTCTGCATTTCATGATCTTTTATCTGAATTTAAAAAAGCAGGAGTAAAGATTAGATCATTAAAGCATATCAATGATTCTTTACTCAAAGAAAGAGAAGAAATTTCAGAAAAGAATTCTTTATTGCAAAAACAACTTCATGTCTTTTTTGAAAAATTTAATGTTTTGAAAACTGAAAACAATGAGCTTCATGACAAAAATAATATTCTGTTAAAAGAAAATAATGAGCTGAAAAAGGAGGTTGAAAAACTCAAGCCCCTTGTTGAAAAATTAACTTTATCTTTTAACAAGCTTAAGTTAATTCTTAAAGATCAAAGAATTTCTGGTAATAAAGCTAGAATATATTTTAATGCTTCAAACTCAAATTATATTTCAACTACTACTTTTGTGAAACAAAAGGATTTTGTTTCCAAGTTTACTCTCGATAAACTTTTGTTACAAAAAGTTCTACTTTCATTTCAAAACCTGCCATATATATTCTTAAGAATTCAAATGCAAAACCTGCTATCTCTAATTTCATGCATCTAGAATTTCAAAGTATAGATCATTTCAAAATTCTAGAATCAAATGTTTTGTTTGCAAGGAACTAGGACATAAAGCTTTCAATTACAATATTATTAGAAATGTCTATAACACATCAAGAAGAATTTGGGTTCCCAAAGGAACCACCTTTGCTAACCTGAAAGGACCCAAGTTAGCTTGGATACCTAAAAGAACTCCTTGACTTTCTTGTAGGAATGTCTTGCAACCCAGAAAATGAAAAAAAGATGGTATCTTGATAGTGGCTATTCAAGGCATATGCTGTTCAAGGCATATGATAGGTGACAAGGATCAGTTCATCACCCTGGAAATGAAGGAAGGAGGTATGGTTACTTTTGGAGATAATGGCAAGGAAAAAATAATCGAAATTGGTAAGATCAAAATAACCCCCTGTACTTTTATTGAAAATGTATTGCTAGTAGATAAATTGAAGCATAATTTATTAAGTATTAGTCAACTATGTGATAAAGGCTTCAAAGTTATCTTTGAATCATCTATGTGTATAATAACTAACTCTCTTGATTCTAGCAACAAATTTATTGGCCATAGACTTGGAAACATCTATGTGGTAGATCTAAATGATCTAGCCATGTGCAGTAGCTCTAGTTTAGTAGCAATGAATGCTAAGACCAAAGAGTCATGTTTATAATGGCATAGACAATTAGGTCATGCTAGCATGCATACTATTGCCAAGTTAATTTCTAAAAATCTTGTTAGAGGCATGCCTAAGTTTAAAGTTGATCTTGATCATGTGTGTGATGCATGCCAAATGGGTAAACAAACTAGGGGAAGGTTTAAATCAAAAAATATGATTTCAACAACTAGACCTTTAGAACTATTTCACATGGACTTATTTGGACCAACTAGGATCACAAGCCTAGGAGGTATGAAATATGCCCTTGTGATTGTAGATGATTTTTCTCGATTTACATGAGTCTTGTTTATTGCGCATAAAGATGAAACTTTCAAAATATTTAGAAAATTTCATAAAAAGGTTTCAAATCAGAAAAATCTTTCAATAATTTCAATTAGATGTGATCATGGCATTGAATTTGAAAATCAATTTTTCGATGATTATTGCATTGAAAATGGCATTGATCACAACTTCTCCGCTCTTAGAACACCACAAGAAAATGGTGTTGTAGAGAGAAAAAATAGGACTTTGAAAAAAATAGTCCGAACAATGTTGTGTGAAGGTAACCTTCCGAGGTACTTTTGGGCAGAAGCGGTGAACACTACTTGTTATATTTTAAACCGCATTTTGATCCATCCTATTTTGAAGAAAACCCCCTATGAGCTTTGGAATGAAAAGAAACCCAATATCAATTATTTTCATGTGTTTGGATGCAAATGCTTTGTGCTTAACAATGGTAAGGATAATCTAGAAAAATTTGATGCCAAATCTGATGAAACTATTTTTCTTGGTTATTCACTTCATATCAAAGCATATAAGGTTTTTAATAAAAGGACTCTTACTATTGAAGAGTCAATGTATGTTATATTTGATGAAACTAACCCTTCACCATCTAGAAAAGATGAGTGTATTAACAATGATGCAGGTACCATTCAAAAGGAGATGGAAGACATGAGTATTCAAGAAAGACCGATTGAAGAAGGAGAAGAAACGGTAAGTAAGGATCATCCCGATCTACCAACTAAATGGAGGTACACTACTTCCCATCCTAAAGAATTAATTATTGGTGATTATTGTCAAGGTATTAGGACTAAGTCTACACATAAGACTATACATGATTGCCTAGCCTTTGTATCTCAAACAGAGCCTCACACTTTAGAAGAAGCAGAAAATGACCCAAACTGGATGTTAGCCATACATGAAGAACTGAACCAGTTTGAAAGAAATAAGGTTTGGACACTAGTTGATAGACCTAAAGACCATCCAATTATAGGAACCAAATGGGTCTATAGAAACAAGCTAGATGAGCAAGGGAATGTAATTAGAAATAAAGCTAGATTAGTGGCTAAGGGATATAGTCAAGAGGAAGGTATAGGTTTTAATAAAACTTATGCTCCCGTAGCAAGACAAGAGGCCATTAGATTACTTCTTACATTTGCTTGCTACATGAACTTTAAACTTTTTTAGATGGATGTCAAAAGTGCTTTTCTAAATGGATTTATTTCTGAACAAGTTTTTGTAGAACAGCCACCAGGTTTTGAAAATCATGCTTTTCCAAATCATGTATTTAAATTGAACAAAGCTTTATATGGTTTGAAACTAGTCCCTAGAGCTTGGTATGATAGACTTAGCACTTTCTTGATTGAAAATAATTTTTTAAGAGGAAATGTTGATAAAACTCTTTTCATTAAAAAGGAAGATAATGATATATTAGTTGTACAAATTTATATTGATGATATTATCTTTGGTACAACTAATAAAAGTTTTTGTGAAGAATCTGCTAAGCTAATGCAGAGAGAATTTGAAATGAGCATAATGGGTGAACTTAACTACTTCCTTAGACTTCAAGTAAAACAAACAAAGGAAGGAATCTTCATCAACCAAGCCAAATACACCAAGGAAATAATCAAGAAGTTTGGCATGGAGACGAGCAAACAAATGAGCACACCCATGAGCCCATCGTGCAAATTGGACAAAGATGAAAGTGGATCCAATATTGATCAAAAGTTATATAGAGGTATGATTGGATCTTTATTATATTTAACTACAAGTAGACCAGATTTCTTGTATAGTGTATGTGTATGTGCTAGATTTCAATGCAATCCTAAAGAAACACATATGCTTTCTGTTAAAAGAATTCTCAAATACTTGCAAGGCACAAGTAATCTAGGTCTATGGTTTTCAAAAGAATCATCTTTAAATTTAATTGAATTCTCTGATGCTGACTATGCTGGTTGCAAAATTGATAGAAAGAGCACTAGTGGTACATGTCAATTTCTAGGGTTGAATTTAATCTCATAGTACTGCAATAAACAAAACTTAGTAGCACTATCTACTGCTGAGCCAGAGTATATTGCTGCAGGGAGTTGTTGTGCACAGGTGTTGTGGATTAAACAATAACTAGAAGATTTTGGTGTTACACAATGCAAAATTCCTATCAGATGTAATAACACGAGTGCTATAAATCTAACAAAAAATCCTATTCAGCATTCTAGGACTAAGCACATAGAGATTAGACACCATTTTATTAGAGACCATATTTTGAATGGTGACATCAAACTAGAATTTATCCCAACTGAAAAATAATTAGCTGACATTTTTACTAAGCCACTGAATCATGATAGATTTGAATTGTTTAAAGAAGAATTAGGGCTTTGTGATCTTATCTAGATTTAGTTAACCTAATTTTCTTCAAAAATTAAGGAAAAATTATCTAGAAAACCTCCTACAATTATTCTTGAACAACTTTCCTTGAATTTTCAATTATATCTATGTCAATTTCTGAATCATTTGATTTTATATGGAAAGTTTCCATTCGAATCGACTCGAGCAATTTTGCTCTGGTCGAGCCGGCTCGAATGTCTGAGTTCGCTACTTATTGCTCTGGTCGAGCCGACTAGGTCCTTGCCTAACTGACTCGGTGTTCTAATTGTTTTGAGTTCGCTCTGGACGAGTCGACTCGAATGTTTCTAGGGTTGGGCGAGCCGACTCGAAAGTCAGGAATCGCTATTTAGGTAGTTCTGATCTGTCATTTCGAAGTACTTCATTCTCTTACTTTTACTTCTAACTCACTCCACTTCTCTCGGAAACTCTACCAAAACTTCCAAAAACATTCCCTAGAGCCTAAAATTCCTTAATCCCTCTGCAATGGCTTCTCGAAGTTCGACGAAGAAGGTTCTTCAGATAGGTGAATCAAGTGTTCGCAGTGAAGATGCAAAAGATAAAGGGAAAAAGAGGAAAAGATCTACTCCAACACTTCAAGATGAAGAAATTCCTTCTCCTCCCGAACAACGTGTCTCAATGGTCAACCGGCCTGGCACTTGCGGAAGAAGGATCGACTTTACATTCTTAGAAGAAATGCGAATGAAAAGAAATTGGATAGAGACTCAAGGTTGGAAGCACTTCTGCTCCTTGGACATATTGACCTACCCCTCACAGGTATGGATATTTTATGAAAATATTGTTATCAAAGAATTTCATTTGGAATCCACTATCAAGGGAAAAGAAATAATAGTGGATGAAAAGAAACTGGGTACCTTACTACAAATGCCAATGGACGGTGCCACTGAACTTCTTCTTCCGGACAAGGAACACATTTTAAAACTGATTTTGGAGAAAGAAGATGTGAGCACAATTCAGCATGTACAAGCCAATCTACTGTCGAAGGAAATGAGGCTTCTACACAATATAATCAGCAGGATATTTATTCCCAGAACTGGCCACTTTGATTGGGTTAGTGAGAAAGACATGAGCTTTATGGGACACTTGGTTGAGGAAAGACATCTCAATCTTCCTTAATGATGATCCAGATGACCGAAGCAGCAAGAAAGATCAAAGCATGTCTACCCTACGGTATGGTCTTCACTCTATTATTTGAAAAAGCTGGGGTTGACTTAACAAATGAGATAGGCAAGCCATTACACCACTTTGATATCTATTCCTTCAATTCACTAAAAAGAATGGGTTACAAGTTACAAGAAGGAACATGGATAAAGAAGATGCCTAGTCAGGTTGCTGCTACTTTTTCTGATAATGATGAAGGTGCTACTATTGAAGAAAGGACTGAAGGTTCAATGATTACTCCATCTGACCTCAAGAAGTTAATATATCAGAAGATGGAAACTATCTCCAACTCTTTGATAGACCACATGACTTATGCAATTAATGAAATAAGAAACACAGTGAATGTAAGCTTGCAGAAAATGAAAACTGAACAAGAGCTTCACCAGCAGAAGATTAAAAAGGAAATGGAGGACTTCAAGAAAGAAATCAAAAGCATCCTACTGCAATCCCAGAACGAATCAGTCACTGCTGAAGATGCTCCTGAACAGATCATCAAGGAGTCACTTGACACTCCTGCTCCTATTCCATCATCTGATCCACCTAAACCCAAACCTGTTAAGACCAAGAAAGAACCCAAAACCAAAAATACTAAGATTCTTAGAGCCCCTATTAGAACTAGATTCAGGGATTTAACGTTTAAACCCCTGAAAACTAAGACCTCTGATAAGGTTATAGAGGTAGGCTCCTCTTCTTCAACTGAGAAAGAAGAAGAATAGTTTAGTAAGTCTTTTGGGTGTAATTCTAATTTTATCAAATGTTTTACATGTTATCTTTTACAATTGCTTGCAATGTACTTTCTTATTTTGTATGCCAAACTTAACAATGAAATGAAAGTCTCTTTTGTAGTTTCATTTGTTGTTATATGATATGGTACAACCATGATGAAATTTTAATTAGAATTTTGAATTTGAGAATGTGAAATTATTTCAAACAAATATTAAAGACTTTCTCAATCTATTTTAAAATATGAGCCTTATTTAAAACCACCTTTTTGATTGATTGACAAAAAAGAGGAGAAATATGAAAAATGAAAGAAGAAAAATGGAAGAAATATAAAAAGAATGTATGAAATGGGAAATTAGTATGTATATTGAGCTTTCTACCAACTATTCTTAAAGTGCATAAAAAGAATGAAAAAGGAGGAGCACAAAATAATAGTATTGCTTAAATTACTTTAAATTCTAGAGAAAGGGAAAGATTCTCTTGAATGAATTTTTGCTCTGATTGATATTCAAATTAATCTTAATACTTTGATTATTATTGTCAATTTTTTAAATCTCTGATACTCCATGTTTTGTGAAGCATGAAAAGTTTAGCACTTTGATGATATACAATCATCTCTTAAGCTCTGATATTTTTTCTTTCTTATTAGCTCTGATACATGTGAATACTTAACTTTCAAATACAGTTATACATGTTAAGTGTAAAAGAATTTTTCATGCCCAGTATTTTGTCATCATCAAAAAGGGAGAAATTGTTGACTCCATAGGTGATTTTGATGATAACCAAATATTGGAGCATGTATATTTATTTCTGACAACTCTTCAAGTATTTTATAAGTTTTTGTAGGATGGATTAAATGTTTAATCTTCAACTCCTACACCTCTGTTTTCTTGTTTGAGTTGTATTGTAACGAGTTTTTGTAAAGAAGAACCCAATGAAAAAGCTAAGAAAAAATCTTATAAAGGGGTTACTTCTGTATATGTATGCCTTGAAATTAGTTTTGAGTTGGTATGCTGGAAAATGTAAAGAGTTGGTAAGAGTTTTTCTTTTATGTTCAAGTGTAAAAATCCTGAAAAAGATACTCAAGCCGACCCAACTTGTTGAAGAGCCACTCCGCTTACTGGCACGCATCAAGGATTCTAGAATGCAGCAATCCGAGCCAACTCTAATGAATCCGAGTCGACTGGAATCAGTCCGAGCCGACTCTTCCAGAGTCCAATTTCTGAAAATTTTTTAGAACAGCCAAGCAAGCTGACCTGAACCAGAAAGAGCCGACTCTGCAAGACCTAATTTTGAAAGCCTGAGAAAGCGAGCCTACCCGAACTACTTCGAGCCGACACTTCCAAAGTGAGGATTTCCAAACTTGGGAAAAAGAGCCGATCCAAGCTGCAGAGAGCTGACTCCTCGAGTTCAAATTTTTCAAAGAAAGAAGTTGGAGCCGACCCAAGCTATCAAGAGCGGACTCGTCTAGAGTGATGTTTTGCACCCTGAGACAGAGCCAACTGTAATGAAGATTTGGCAACTCGACCTATCGACTCGAAGGATCCGAGCCAACTCAAGCGAATTCGAGCTGACTCGAACATCGTTTCCAAGTATCTAATGGCTAGTTCCAGAATTTATTTTTGAATGCCAAAAAGTGCTCCAACGGTCACAAGTCACATCCCAATGGTCAAAAACATCTCTAACTGCCTTGGAGTGATGGTAGACTTTATATTTGAAGGATTTGAATTTCCTTAGAGAGAATGTAGAAGAGAGTTCTTTAAAAGAAGAGAGAGCTTCATTGAATATTCTACCAACCAACAACAAAAGAGCACAAGAGCATTCAAGCTAGACTTCAAGACTTCACCAACTCTGATTTGAAGTTTGAAGCAACTTTGGGAAGAAGCCACTAAAACAATTAAAGTCAAGTGCATTCAAGTGGACTTCCATCAAGCTGCACCGGCAACTATCCGACAAATTGAGTTTGTCATTTTTATTGCATTCTTTCAATTCATTTTTTAATTGCTGGGTTATTGGTGAGCCCGGTTGAAAAACCAAATAGGTTCTTGGTGAGCCTTGATAAAAATTAAGTGTTGGGTTCTTGGTGATCCTGGTAAAATCAAGTTAGGTTTCTTTGGTGAGCCTGTTAAAACTAAAGGGTGTTGGGTTTTCTTTGGTGATCCCGTAAAATCAAAGTGTAGAGGTTTTGGATTATGATCCTGCAAAACAATCCTACTGTATTCGAGTGTGAATATAGTGGAAATTCCAAGTGGTATCTTGGGTAGTGGATGTAGGAGCTGGGTTGCTCCGAACCACTATAAATTTGGTGTGTTTGTGTTGTGCTTCTTTACTTCTTTTTAGCTTCTGCAATTTATAACTCTGTCACAACACCTAACACCTTCTAAGGGATTTTAATTGCACATTATTTGCTTCAATTTTTATTTGCTTCAATTTTTTAAATTCCCAATTCACCCCCCTCTTGTGTAGCCACCTGGGTAACAGGCTTTAAAAGGAAAAATACAAAGCAAGTATGAAGACTATGCTACCAATGCAACCATGTTCTTATACCAATTACGATGTGGCATATTTATGGGAAATATAGCATGAATGACTAAAGCAATTAAGCTAATTAAAACTCTAAAACATATTATCAGATTTCAATCATAGTGGAGTCATTTAGAAGCACTAAAGAAGACTAAACTAGATGGCTCATATGCTTCGCAGTGCAAATCTGAATTAAGCCAATAAACTAGGACCTACATGGCTAGAGGAACTATCTAATTAGGACTATACTCTATTCATAAATTTCAGACCTCAAGAGGGGAAGGAAAGGGTTTAGATACCAATAATGATTTTCCAATGACCTTGCCCTAGGTTCACTCCTTTAACTTTCAAGATTGACCACTGACTGACCAAGCTAACCCACTCTTGGAAGTAGAGGTTCCGGCTACTGAGTAGAAGGCAAGGAAGACTTCACCCTGGACCGGATACTCCTTAAGATCCTGCAAGAAAACCCATCAGTGGTGTGGAGAAGAATGAAAGTCATAAGACAAACACCAAAATAGAGGAGATGGAGTAGAGAGTTTATGGTGGATTTGAAGGAAGAAGGCCGGCTCCCTTGGAAGTATGGTTGGCATCCATGAAGAGGGTTTTCTTGATCAAAACTTGGTGGCTATGGAACTTGTTAGAGCCTCACACTCACTCTCTCACAGAGGGCATTTGCAAACACAAATGGAGAAAAGAAACTTTAGACTTTTATTCATTCAAAACATGAACCTTTACAAGAAGACTTGGAAAGGTATTTATAGACCTTCCAAGCATTTTGAAATCACTAATTTCATGGAGAAAAATGTGCAACCATAGCAAGATATAACTAGTGGCTTTAACCATGATAAGTATGAGAGGTTGCTTGATTCATGAAGACTTTGGTGGCCGCCCCATCTTGAATTTGACTTGGCTTGATTTGAGGAGAAAATGGTGGTCGCCCCATTTGAATTTGAAGTGATTCCCTCCTCCAATCTAGGTGGCATGGAGATGAGGTGGCAATCCTAGTTGGTGTGGGGTCCATCCTCTTGGATAAGGCACCTTGGTGAGGTGGCTTTAATCAAGGCTTCATTCCATCCAATGGCTCATATTCATGCGCCCTTGATTTGTCTTGAAGATTTATTTGTTGTGGCTTTGCTTCATCCCTTGGTCCAATTGTATGCTCCCTTGGTTGGACTTGACTCAAGCTCTATAAGAAAATTACAACTCAATTTGGATTTGAGTAAATTTGACTCTTACAACTGAATTTGACCCAAGGCTTCAAGACTTAAGACTTAACAAGACTCAAGACTCAAAACATAAGATTGAGACTTATGACTAGGAACAAGTTAACAAGGTTGGAACTCAATTTGCAATCCATAAGGAATTGGTGTTGACCTGGTTTTATTGAAGTCTTCTTTTAACCTTGGTGCCCACACCAGGTTTGGTCGGCAGTCTGAGGGTGGTAGGCTATGAAAAATTTAAGTTTGGTTTTTAACAAGTGCCTTCCAGAAGTAACTGGTGAAACAGACATCCCTATCAGACACTATGATTTTAGGAAGGCCATGTAACCTAACCACATGATCAAGGAAAAGTCGGGCTACCTTGGTGGCATCAAAGGTCTGAGAGCAGGGTATAAAATAGGCCATTTTTGAAAACCTATGACCACTACACAGATTGAGTCATTTTTCCTTAGGGTCTTAGGTAGTCCTAGTACAAAGTCCATGCTAAGGTCTTGCCATGGACGATCTAGTATAGGTAAAGGGGTGTATTAACTAGTCTTTTGCTTCTGCTGCTTGGCAATGGCATAAGTTCGACACTTGAACACTATATGAGCAACATCCCTTTTCAAACTAGGCCAAAAGTGTTGTGAATTTGGATCCAACTTCTATTTGAACGTTGAATCAAATACCAAAGAACAACCTTGTTCCCGAATAAGAATAAATGCCCTGATCTACAAAGCAATAGTGAAAGCATACAAGCCTGTGGATGACCCTCTGCCAGCGATCTCCTTGGAGAACATGGTAGGATACAGGTCTTCGAAGATCAAACACATCAAGATCCAAGAACGGGAGAATAAATGGAAGAAGAGAGAAGAAGAAGGAATTCTCAGGAGAAAGGGGATTTTCCTGATTCTGCATCCAAGAAGTTTGTTTTCACCATCTTACACACCTCTCAGGTAGTTACTATATATATACCTCGGTCATTCGTGGTTAAGAACCCCAAAACTCCATCTAGCTGGCACCGTTTAACAAATAGCTCACCTGTCATTCGAGCTGGCTCTAAATGCTAGAGTCGACTATCGAGTCGACTCTAAGCATCTGAGCTGACTTGTCCAGACCATAGGATTTCATGACTATGAAACCGAGCCAACTTGAATCCAACGAGCCAACTCGACCAGAATATAATCCCCTATTCTGAGCCATGCTAACTAGCAAAGCCGACTCTAAGACCCAGACTGACCAAACATAGCCTAAACATCTAGGACTCATCCCAGACTTGCTCCTAGCCCTAGATACATCATGGAAAACCATGATAGACTAGACCAATACATGAACATTGACCCTACAAGCCTTGAACGCACCACCCGAGACTTAACAATCTTCACCTTGGTGCTTCAAGGCTACATATGCCAAACTCCTCAAACCCATCAACCATATACAAGGATAGAAGCTTTCCCTTGGTAAGGCCTTTGTAAGTGCATCCGCCTGGTTCTCCTTTGTATGGACCTCACCAGCATCACTTCTCCTTCCTCCACCAGCTCTCTGACCCTGTGGTATCTCACATCTATATGCTTGGTGCGAGCATGATAGACTGGGTTTTGAGGCAAGTGTATGGCACTCTAGCTATCACTGTGCAGGACCACCATACACTATTTCATCCCCATTTCATCCACTAACCTTCTCAGCCATAGTGCTTCCTTTACAGCCTCTGTAATTCCATTATACTCTACTTCCGTTGTAGACAAAGTAGTAATAGGTTGAAGGGTTGATCTCCAAGAAACAGGTCCACCATACATGTAGAAGATGTAACCTGTTGTAGACATTCTTGTATCAAGATCACCTGCATAACTTGCATCAACAAACCCTTCCAATGGACCCGAATCTTCACATGATTCTATGAAGTTCTATCCATGTCCTTCTGGCTACCCACTAAATACCAGTCCATGCTTTTGAGCCCCTTGTAGATATCGCAAAATCCACTTCAATGCCTTCCAGTGTTTCTTCCCAAGGTCAGCCATATATCTGCTCACCTGGCTTACAGCATATGCTATGTCTGGCCAACAACAAACCATAGCATACATCACACTGCCCACTACATTGGCATATGGGAACTCTTTCCATGTACTCTCTCTCCTTCTCTGTATAGGGGATCTGATTTTTTGAGAGGGAAATATATCCTGGTAATGGTATATCTGCTGGTTTGGCCTTCTCCATCCCAAACCTCTCGAGTACCTTCTTAATGTACCCATCTTATGACAAATGGAGTATTCCTTTGCATCTATCCCTGCAAATCTCCATTCCAAGGATTTTCTATGCTGATCCCAAATCTTTCATCTCAAATTCATGAGACAATGCTCTCTTCAGCCCTTTCACAGCTTTCATATTTCTGCTGGCTATCAACATATCATCCATATATAGAAGTAAATACAGAGCATCCACAGTATTCACATCCTTGATATAAACATAATGGTCATGTTCATATCTGAGAAACCCAAGGCTTATGATAAATGTATCAAATATATGATACCATTGACGAGGTGATTGTTTCAAACCATACAATGATCTCTGGAGTAGACATACCTTGTTCTCCTGTGGAATCTCAATGAAGCTATCAGGTTGCTTCATGTAGATCTTATTTTCCAGACTTCCATGTAGAAAGGCTGTCTTCACATCCATCTACTACAATTCCATATCATGTTTTGCCACCAATGACAACAACACCCGAATTGAAGTATGGCATACCATAGGAGAAAACACCTCTGTTAGTCAACTCCCTCCCTCTGTGAATATCCCTTTGCTACCAGCCTTGCTTTGTATCTCACTCCACCTTACTCTGAAGGTACTAATTTTCTTGTGAACACCCATTTAGAGCCAATTTCCTGAGCATCTTTAGGTAAATTGGTGCGGACACCGATAATGGTCTTCACTCACTATGGATCGACTCCTGATACAGCACATCCAACCCCTTCTTGCAGAACAATTTTATCTTGTTAGAATAATACAAGCAAGACAACTACCAGGACAACTATCAGTCAACTACCAGAGCAACTAACAATCAACTACCATCAAAAGACTACCTAGCAACTACCTCTCAACTTCTCTTGGGATTACTACATCATCATCCCACTTTACCAAGCTTAGAGGGTGCCACATCATCATCCACATCATCAAGCAACACCACCTAATGGGATTGCCACCACATGTGCCACCTCACCCATTGAAGTGGGCGACCAAGAAGGAGTCAAATTCAAATTTAGGCGGCCAAACTAAACCACTTCCCACCTCATGTAACCACTTCCCCCCATATCTCTCCAACCATCCCATGTATCTCTCAACTATCCCATGTATCTCTCAACCATCCCATTTATCTCTCCTCTCTTTTAAATTTTAAACAAAGGGCTTGGTAGCTTATAAAAGGAGATCCAACATCCCATTGTATGGAGTTGATTTTTTTTGGAAAAAAATGAAATGAAGAAGGTCTTTGTCTTGCCATTATTTGAGTATTTGTGATGTTCTCTTATAGCTTTAGATAAAGTTCTAGTTTGAAGTTTGAGAAGCATTTCTTCTTTGGGCGTACAACTTCCATCTAGTTTCAAGTGTCAATTCCATTTCCAAGAAGAAGACATCGAGGAGACATCCTTCCATGGATCCCATCTTTCCCAACAAGAGTTTCTCGAGCCTCTATAAGAAGAACAATTCTTATGATCTCCTCTTTTCCTTTGTGTTTTGATCTTTTCAAATATTTCATTTCTAATCCTTTCCTTGTAGGGTTCTTCTCTTTAATCCGGAGTTCAAGAGCTCGTCGTCTTTCCAAAGGAGCACGAATGGATGGGACGTATTTTCTCAGAACGATCATCTTCTCATCTAGAATTGGTTTATTCGAATGTTATTACGGGTCTATCACTTCAAAAAGAGAGCTCATCATTGGTAACAAAACTTCCTTGTCTCTTCATTTCTGATCTATGAAGGTTAACCTCTAGGTTCTTAATCCTTTAGCCTTAGATTTAATCTTCTTTTAGGACAATCTGGCTATTATTGTGGCATATGTTTAAGAATTACCAAATCTTTCTCTAGGTCTTGTTTGAGTCTCTTAGATTGAAAGCTAGTTCATGTGTTTAGGTATTCATTGCTCAACTTTTAACTCATCCTCAATAGAAAGCATTTTCATGCCGCATCATTTTGGTATCAGAGCATGGTTGGATTAGGGTAGGATTTGCATAGATGCTGAAATTCATTGTTTGCTGGAATTCTGCACATAGAGTTTTAATATCTTGCATAGCCTGTTAAGTGTTTGCATAATTGCATGTTAAATACCAAGGTGAAATCAGGTTGTCCTACTATAAGGGGGAATCCTTATAGTGTAAGGTTGTCCTATCTTGGTCATTACTATTGTTAGCATAGATTAATTTCTCAATTGTCTTACTAGCTGGAATTTTCTGAATTTGTGCATACATGGTCTGATAAATAAATTGTTTTTCTCAACATAGAACTCAGAATTTAGTGATTCTTATTTTGTTAGATCCATTATAATTGATAAAAGTTTACATAATTTTTCTAGAATCTTTAGTTAACTATAGAATTTCGAGCTATGATTTAGTATTGTTCTGTCTAAAATTCCAGTAGAGTTAATTTTCAGCGTGGTTGTGTGCATTTATCTTAATGATTAAGGGCACCAATATGACATGGGGGCAGGATTGATCACCTGTCCTTAGCCCAAGAACAACAACCCTCATTGTGCATCAAACCCAATCCCCTAATTAAAATTGAGTAGAACCTTAATTGCCCTAGTGGGTTAGGGACATCAATTGGTCGAGTCCTGGTTAGTGTCAAGTCATTGTGTCAACTAGTCTTGTGTGTGCCCTGTTACTTGGTGACTAGGATTGGAACTAAGGGCTTGGGTGCTGATCCGTCTACTGGGCCAATTCCACCGGACCTAGGTAGGCCAAAGAAGGGATCTCACACTCCCCTTGTTCTGACACCAGGCCAAGTGTAGAGTTACTATAATCTAGTTTGCCACCTTGATTAGGCGACTAGTTTGGGACTCTAGGTCTAGTTCAAGTCAATTGGGACAAGCTTGTGCAACCAATTCTTCATCTATTATTTGAAGCTGGTGTCAAGGATCGAGGTTAAGTGGTTAAGCCTAAGCAGTTCTTGTGGTTTTTAATTAGGTCCCAGCGGGAGCTGGGGAAACCTCCCACAGACCCACCTCCTGACTGGCCAGTGGAAAAGAGTAGTTGTTGGTTTGATTGTACCTAGCCAACTCAGTTTATTTGAGCTTACGGGTCTAGAAAACCTTAGCCCGAGTTTAAGTCCACTTGCATGCATGACAACTAGAGCAGGGACATCATATTCACCAGCCCAAGCCCAGTCAAGTGTAGCCATGGACCAAAATCTTGGAAATCTGATTAAAGCCTTGAATGATCAAGTGGCCCAACTAAACAAAAATTTGACTGAGCAATTGGCCCAAACCAACCAGAACGTGGCCCAGACCAACCAGAGCTGAATGATCAGTTAGCCCACATCACGACTAGGTTGGATCAATTAGAATGTAGAACTCCTAGAGGAAACCATGAAGTCCAGAATGAACCCGAACCTGATCTTGAACCTGAGTTTGAAACACCAATCAACCCTAGAAGGGTCCCATGCCAAAACCATTTCCATGAGCCCAACCCTAGGAGACCTCAGCAAGACCATTTCTGTGAACCAAATCCTAGGGGGCCCAATCATGAGCAAGCCCATGAACCCAATCCAAGGAGACTCTATCTTGAGCCCACTTATGAACCAAATGTCAGGAGACCCACTCCAATTCAGTTAGACCAAGATGATCGAGCCATAAAAAATGTTAGGTTGGAAGCACCCATATTTGATGGAATCTTAGATCCCAAAATTTACATCGATTGGGAAGGAGAGATGGACCAGTACTTTGACTGGTATGACATGACTGAGGAAAGAAAATGTAAGTTTGCGAAACTAAAGTTGGTAAGACAAGCTAGGCTCTATTGGGAAAATGTTGAGCGATTAGCTAGGCAAAGAGGTGATGTGCCTATAGTAACCTGGAGAGCAATGAAACTTAGGCTTAGGAAAAAATACCTTCCTATGTCCTACCACCAAAGACTCCTAGATCAATAGCAAAGACTTACTCAAGGAAATAGGAGTGTCGCAGAGTACATTGCCAAATTTGATGAGTTTGTAATGAGGTGCAATGTTGATGAATCTAAGTCAGTAACCCTGTCTAGATTTAGAGCCAGACTGAGGGAAGAAATCTAGAGGAATTATTCATGAGGGATGTCCATGATCTAGAACTGGCCTATCAGATAGCTAGAGATGCTGAGAGATTTCACAGGAGTCCAGTTTATCGTAGACCCGACGCCCCTAGGATTAGTGTACCTAATCAGCAGATAGGACCCAGTCAATCTAGATTCAACCGACCCAATCCTAATGCACCTGTGACCCGAAGAGATGATAAAGGGAAATCACCTGAAGTCCAAAGAAATCTGAATGCATGTTTCAAATGTCAGAAGGTAGGTCATATGCTAGCAACTGTCCAAATCGATCCTTACACATAGGGGAAGTAGAAGAGGAAGCCATAGAACCCCAAGATGAGTGTGAAGAGGAAATATACCAGGCGGATGAGAATTTGGCTGAAGAATATGAAGGTGATGAAGCCCTGATAGATCATGATCTTTTAGGAGTGGTTAGGTGTATCCTCACCCAAATCAAAGACCAAGAAGACTGGCGTAGGACTAGTATCCTACAGTCTTTCATCAAGATAGGCGAAAAGGTGTGCAAGGTCATCTTAGATAGTGGTAGCTGTGTCAATGCCATATCCACCAACACAGTCAAAAAACCTAGGATTGTCCACTGTACCCCATCCTAATCCATATAAGGTATCCTGGATAGACTCAACCTCTATTCCCATCAAGTCTAGGTGCATAGTTACCATCCAATTCCAGTCTTACCAAGAGAAAGTTTGGTACGATGTTCTTCCAATGGGAGTTAGCAGTATCATTTTAGGATGACCATGGTTATATGATCATGATGTTATACTCTATGGTCACTCTAATTCATGCTCGTTTACTCATAATGGGAAGAAGATTGTAATCCATTCTTCTCCACCTAAGGACCCAATTAAAAGAGGATCTAGCCAATTGAGAGATAAGACCCAAGGGGTAAACGTGATCACTGCTAAAGAATTGGAGCAAGAGATTAGCAATGGTTCACCTATTTTGGTTTTGACAACTAAGGAACATCAAGAGCCCTCCCCAAAAGAACAACCTCAGGAAGTCGTTGAAGTGCTAGATGAGTTTAAGGATGTTTTCCCCGATGAGTTACCCGACCAACTCCCACCCCTTAGGGACATCCAACATGCAATAGACTTAGTCCCTGGAGCGACCTTACCGAACCTTCCCCATTATAGAATGAACCCTACCGAACATCAAGAATTGCAACGACAAGTAGGAGAACTTCTTAGGAAAGGATTCATTAGGGAGAGTTTAAGCCCATGCGCAGTCCCAGCCTTACTCACCCCTAAAACAAATGGCACGTGGAGGATGTGTGTCGATAGTCATGCCATAAATAAGATCACAATGAAATATAGGTTTCCCATCCCCAGATTGGATGACATGCTATGATGGCCGATGCGACGATATTTTCTAAGATTGACCTGAAGAGTGGCTATCACCAAGTTAGGATTAGACCAGGGGATGAATGGAAGACTGCCTTTAAGACTAAGGATGGGTTATTTGAATGGGTAGTCATGCCTTTTGGACTATCAAACGCCCCTAGCACCTTTATGAGAATCATGAACCAGGTCCTACGATCCTTTATCGGAAAGTTTGTCATTTTGTATTTTGACGACATCCTTATCTATAATAGGACTAGAGATGATCATTTGAACCATCTGAAGCAAGTATGTTTGGCACTTAGGAAGGAAAATCTCTATGCCAATTTGAAGTAATGTGATTTTGTGACTACTAGAGTTATCTTTCTAGGATTTGTCGTAACCCCTGAAGGAGTATCTGCTGACTCTGAGAAGATTAGAGCAATTGTAGACTGGCCAACACCCAATAATATTCATGAAGTAAGAAGTTTTCATGGCCTCGCTATATTTTACAGAAATTCATTAGAGGGTTTAGCACCATAGTTGCTCCTATTACGGATTGCATTAGGAAAGGCAATTTTGAATGGACAAAAGCTGCTAATAAGGCCTTCCTAAACATTAAGGACAGGATGACACAAGCACCGATCTTAAGATTACCCGATTTTTCTAAGATTTTTGAGGTAGCTTGTGATGCCTCTGGAGTAGGAATTGGAGGAGTCTTAAGTCAAGAAAGTCATCCAATGGCATTTTTTAGTGAAAAGCTGAATGAGGCTAGGATGAAATACTCAACCTATGACAAGGAGTTATATGCGGTAGTTCAGGCTTTGAGGTACTGGAGACACTATCTGCTACCGCAAGAGTTTGTCTTATTCTCGGATCATGAAGCCCTTAGGTTTCTTAGCTCCCAGAAAAAGTTGAACCCTAGGCATGCCAAGTGGGTAGAGTTCATCCAAGCCTATATCTTCGTCCTAAAGCACCGTGCGGGAACTGAGAATAGTGTTGCTGATGCCTTAAGTCATAGAGCGTTGCTCTTAAATTCAATCAGCACCGAAGTCATAGGTTTTGAGAGACTTAAGGAGGAATATGAAACCTGTCCGGATTTTGGAGAGATCTATCAGGCTTTACATCTAGGACCATCTAGCAATCATAATGACTATACCCTTCTAGATGGTTATCTTTTTAGAAAAATAGGCTATGTGTTCCAAGAACCTCCTTAAGGGATTTTCTAGTTTGGGAGACACATGCTGGAGGTTTGGCTGGCCATTTTGGGCGAAACAAGACTATCTTAGCTATTGAGGAACAATTCTACTAGCTAGGCCTTAAGAGATATGTAGCAAACCATGTAGCCCGATGTAGGACATGTGCTGTTGCAAAACAGCAGAAACAGAATACCAGGTTATACACTCCTTTACCTGTACCTGAGTGTCCATGGCAGGATCTTAGCATGGACTTTGTTCTAGGGGTACCCAAGACCATTAGAAAACATGATTCAATCTTTGTAGTGGTCGACCGGTTTTCGAAGATGGCCCATTTCCTACCCTGCTCCCAAACTTCTGATGCCTCTAGGGTAGCCAAGCTCTTTCTTGATCAAGTAGTCAGGCTACAGGGCTACCAAAAACCATTATTTCTGATAGGGATGTCCGTTTTACAAGTTACTTCTGGAAAACCCTTTGGCACCTATTAGGAACCAGACTGAAATTTTCAACTGCCTACCACCCCCAGACTGATGGACAGACCGAAGTTGTGAATAGAAGTCTAGGGAATTTGTTGAGATGACTAGTGGGAGATAGTCTAGGAAACTGGGATTTGTTATTGCCTCGTGCTGAGTTCGCTTATAACAGTTCGGTCAGTCGATCTACGAGCAAAAGTCCATTTGAAATAGTTCATGGTTACAAACCTAGGAAGCCTTTAGATCTGATCCCACTACCCACAAATGCACGAGTTTCTGAGTCTACTGAATCCTATGCATAGCATATTAAGGATTTACATCATGAAATAAACAAGAAAATTCACTTGAGCAATGAATCCTATAAACATAAGGCTAATTCACGAAAGAGAGTCAAGGAATTCTATGAGGGGGATCATGTAATGATTAAACTCAAACCTGAAAGATTCCCATCAAGGACTTTTAAGAAATTACATGCCCGTGGCGCAGGTCCATTCAAGGTCATAAAGAAGATTAGCTCTAATGCTTATGAACTGGATTTACCTTCTGACCTAGGTATTAGTCCAACCTTCAATGTTTCAGACTTAATAGAGTATAAGGAACCAATGATGATACCTAGTGAGCCTTTTGGGCCTGACCCTATTTTTGAGAGCGAACTTGTCCCAGAGTATCCACAAACCACCTTTCCAAAGAAACGAGAGAAAATTGAATAGATTCTGGATGATAAGATTGTCACCACCAGGAACAAGGACTACTATCGTTATTTGGTCCGTTGGCAAGGGCGACCTGAATCTGACAACTCTTGGATCACTAGAGAGGACCTGCAACAAATGGACCCGAATTTATTTGAACAATATCAAAGCCAGATTGGACCATATTCGACAGGGTCGAATTCTAGTCACCTCGGGAGATTTGGTGCGGACACCGACAACGGTCTTCACTCACTATGGATCGACTCCTGATACAGCACATCCAACCCTGACTTGCAGAACAATTTTATCTTGTTAGAATAATACAAGCAAGACAACTACCAGGATAACTATCAGTCAACTACCAGAGCAACTAACAATCAACTACCATCAAAAGACTACCAAGCAACTACCTCTCAACTTCTCTTGGGATTACTACATCATCATCTCACTTCACCAACCTTAGAGGGTGCCACATCATCATCCACATCATCAAGCAACACCACCTAATGGGATTGCCACCACATGTGCCACCTCATCCATTGAAGTGGGCGACCAAGAAGGAGTCAAATTCAAATTTGGGCGGCCAAACTAAACCTCCACCTCATGTAACCACTTTCCCCCATATCTCTCCAACCATCCCATGTATCTCTCAACTATCCCATGTGTCTCTCAACTATCCCATGTATCTCTCAACCATCCCATGTATCTCTCCTCTCTTTTAAATTTTAAACAAAGGGCTTGGTAGCTTATAAAAGGAGATCCAACGCCCCATTGTATGGAGTTGATTTTTTTTGGGAAAAAATGAAATGAAGAAGGTCTTTGTCTTGCCATTATTTGAATGTTTGTGATGTTCTGTTATAGATTTAGATAAAGTTCTAGTTTGAAGTTTGAGAAGCATTTCTTCTTTGGGCATACAACTTCCATCTAGTTTCAAGTGTCAATTCCATTTCCAAGAAGAAGACATCAAGGAGACATCCTTCCATGGATCTCATCTTTCCCAACAAGAGTTTCTCGAGCCTCCATAAGAAGAACAATTCTTATGATCTCCTCTTTTCCTTTGTGTTTTGATCTTTTCAAATATTCTATTTTTAATCCTTTCCTTGCAGGGTTCTCTTTAATCCAGAGTTCAAGAGCTCGTCGTCTTGCCAAAGGAGCACAAATGGATGGGGCGTATTTCCTCGGAACAATCATCTTCTCATCCAGGATTGGTTTATTCGAATGTTATTACGGGTCTATCACTTCAAAAAGAGAGCTCATCATTGGTAACAAATCTTCCTCATCTCTTCATTTCTGATCTATTGAAGGTTAACCTCTAGGTTCTTAATCCTTTAGCCTTAGATTTAATCTTCTTTTAGGACAATCTGGCTATTATTGTGGCATATGTTTAAGAATTACCAAATCTTTCTCTAGGTCTTGTTTGAGTCTCTTAGATTGAAAGCTAGTTCATGTGTTTAGGTTTTCATTGCTCAACTTTTAACTCATCCTCAATAGAAAGCATTTTCATGCCGCATCATAAATCCACCAACTGCCATGTCTTATTCCTCCTGAGAGATTCATCTCTTCCATCATGCCTTGCATCCATGACTCTTTATCAGGACTTTCCATGGCTTCCACAAAATTTTTTGGATCTCCATTAACAGATATAAGAGCATTGATATAGTTTCATCCATGCCATATCTCACTGGCTTCCGAATTATATGTTGAGGTTTATGCAACACCACTCCCCTTGCACTTCACTTTGAATAATTGATTTTTCTTTCTGATCCTTCATTACAAGAGGATCTTTCCTGCCTAACTCTACCTCAACTGAAGCACCCTTTCTAGTTGATGTAGATGGCTTATCCTCCATCTTTGAAGGACAATCACTGTTGTTCACCTTTGAAGCTGCAATTCCATCCGTACTACTCGATCTCTCTAAGATGCTCCTTTCATCAAAAATGATATCCCTACTAATCATTGTTCTCTGTGATTGAGGATCCCACAATAGGTAACCTTTGACTCCCTGTGGATACCCGATGAAGATCATCTTCTTTGACTTAGGATCCAGCTTGCTTCTTTCAGTTGCCTCCACATGTACATAGGCTGGGCAACCAAACACCTTCAAGTGACCAAGCTCCACCTTCTTTCCACTCCAAGCTTCCTCTGGAAGTCCTCCATCCAGCTTGAAATGAGGGGACCTGTTCATAAGAAAACATGATAGAGTAATAGCATCACCCTAAAAGGTTTTCGGCAGTGATGACTGTAGCCTCATAGTCCTTGCCTTCTCCAATAGTATTCGGTTCATCCTTTTCACAACACCATTCTGCTGTGGGGTCATCCTCACTGTGTAATGGCATTTAATCCCATTTTCCTCATAGTAACTCTTGAACTCTTTACTAGAGTACTCCCCACCATTATCAGACCGAAGGCACTTCACATGTTTTCCTGTTTCTTTCTCTACCTCAGACCTCCAGGCTTTGAACTGGGCAAATACCTCTAATTTTCTCTCATCAGATATACCCATAATTTCCTAGAGAAGTCATCAATGAAGGTAACAAAATACCTTGCTCCACCCCTGGATAAAATAGGTGCCGGTGCCCATATATCTGAGTGCACCAAATCTTGCACTCCTTCACTTGGTTTGGTACAAATAGCAAATTTCACCTTATACTGTTTACTAAAGATACATGGCTCACACATATCATTTCCATCCTTCTTCAAAGCTGGAATATTCCCCCTTCTACTTACTCCATGAGCCCTCGATCACTCATAAGACCTATCCAATAGTGCCACAGTTTATATGCCAACTATTCCTCTTGTGGCACTACAAGCACCTCCGCACTATCATTAACAACTGAGCCTTCCATCTTGTACAGATTGTTGATCAGTCTTTTCCTTTCATTACCACCAAAGCCCCCTTGGTTATTCTCAAACATCCACTACCAGATTGGCAACTAAAAGCATATCCCTGCTTTTCCAAGTCACCTAAAAAAATTAAATTCTTTTTCAACTCTGGTACATGTTTGACATTTGATAGAGTTCTTTATCACTCCATCATAAATTCTCACCCTAATGGTACCAACTCCAGCTACCGTACAAGGATGATTATCACCAAGGCTTACACTACCTCCATCTGACCTGTCATAGGTGTAAAACCATTCCCGATGTGAGCTATAGTGGTATGAGCATGCAGAATCCAAAATCCAAGTATTATCCCAATCTACTGATCCATCTGATACAATCAGTACATCTGCTACCTTCCAATACATTTGCACCACTTGTGTTGACTCTTCCCTTTTCTATCTTTCAAAGAGGACAATGCTTCTTGATATGCCCAAGCTGATGACACTTATAGCTTTTCAAGTTCTTATGGTTCCGAGACTAAGATCTGCCCTTGGACTTTCCCCTAGCTCTTTCCCTGGGTCTACCTTGCCTCTCATTCACAGCAAGAACCTCTGAGTTAGGATTACCTTTACAGATCTTTTCTCTTTGCTTATTAGATCTGAGCACACCAACAACCTCTTCATAATTCAGGGTTTCCTTCCCATACACCAAGGTTGTTATGAGACCATCATACGATCCAGGTTGTGAACACAACAGCAACAATGCCCGATCCTCCTCGTCAATCTTCACATCTAGATTCATAACCTCTGAACATACCTGGTTGAACCTCTGAATATGAGCAACAAGGTCTCCTCCTTCAGACATTCTCAAGCTATACAGTTACTTCTTCAATCATAGCTTGTTTGTTATGTTCTTTCTCATGTATGTGTTCTCCAGTCTTCTCCAAAGACCTTTTGCGGTAGTCTCCGAACAAACCTTAGGTAAAATCTAATCAGCCAAACACATCCTGATGGTGCTAAAAGTAATCTCTTCTAACTCTTCCCATTCTTCAACACTGATCTTTTCCGATCATTCTTTAACCAAGACCTTGTAGATCCTTTGTTGAACCAGCAAATCTTTAACCCTTTGCTGCCATAGGGTGAAGTTTCCCTTGCCATCATACTTTTCAAAATCTACCTTGAAACCACTTGATGCCATTATCATAATCAAGAAATCAAGAGATCTGAAAACCATACTTGTAAGAAGCTTTCCTTCCAACCCTCTGATCTTGAGATCTTCCTTCCATGAACCTTACGACTCTGATACCAAATGTTGCGAATTTGGATCCAACTTCAATCTGAATGTTGAATCAAATATCCAAGAATAGCCTTGTTCCCGATCAAGAACAAATGTCTTGGTCTACAAAGCAATAGCAAAAGCATACAAGCTTGTGGATGACCCTCTACCAGCGATCTCCTTGGAGAACATGGTAGGATATAGGTCTTCGAAGATCAAACACATCAAGATCCAAGAACAGGAGAATAAAGGGAAGAAGAGAGAAGAAGGAATTCTCGGGAGAAAGGGGATTTTCTTGATTCCACGTATCATCTTCTCTTGTACAAAAACTAGACTCTCACTAGACTCATACTTAAATACAGGACTCAATGGACTGGACTAGGTTGAGACAAATCAACTAGTCTCAACTTATTACATGACTCAATCTTACTTGCTTACAAAATTGTGATACATGACCAAGGTTCTAAAATTTAAAATCCTAATCAATAAACCATATGGGATCCAGGGATCTGTGTCTGATCATGGTGTCCCCACCAATTCTCTCGAGGTGAGAAGAACTTGATCCCGTTGAGTAAGGGTCAATTTGGCTCAAGGAGAGTATGGGTTAAGGTACTGCGGATCTGAACCAGCATTTCATAAGTCCTCAGATTCTAGCCGACCTTGCCACTGGACCAAGTACCACTAACAGTCTCTATCCCAGGTATCGATATCTTGATCATCCAGAGTTTTCTTAATCTTTAGCTCACCAAAAGGCCAAATTTTATATGGTCACTCTGCGATGGGTTCACCACAAAGAACGGGAGTGGCTCAAGGGGCTCGCTGGGTATCACTGTTGGATCCTTAGACTTTATAAGATCTGAGATGATGAAGGTAAAGCTAATACCTAAATCAGGTGATATCTCAGGCACATAAGCATTGGGTCCATCGCTATTCATTATTTTGGATGGGCCAGCTTCATGAGCAAAAAATTCCTTTATAATTACAAAATCTTCTATAGAAAATTCTTTATCTTTCTTTTGGCAATTAGCCAAGTTATTGTTTGATTTATTACTTATGTTTAGCTCCTGACTAATTTCATGATGTTTATGTTGTGTAGAGGCTAGTGTAGGTGCAGATAGATATATTGGGTCTGTAAATTTATTGGACTCAAGACTAACACCTAATAGACTTGACTAGACTTCCCTATCAAAGAAAATTTATTGGACTCTATGGGCCTAAACTTTAACAGACTATAGGCTCTCTAGGTTTAACTCTAGTTTGATATGCACATAAAAATGTGACATGAGCTCCTAATAGATGCAAGAGGGTCTTCCAGAAGTTGGAAGCAAAAATGACTGACTCAATGAATGAATGCAATATGCAAACCTCTATAAAATGCATATGAATGGTTAAAGAAACATAAGAAGATCCAGGAAATGGTAGAAAATAAAAGGTAGGTTCAGGATCAGCTGGATAGGATAAGAAATAAGAAGATGGTTCAGGGTTAATTGGATAAAGTAGGATATAAGAAGGGTTATCAGGGATTAATCCTAGACTAATGAGGTTAACTTTATGGGGTTGATATCTATCTAAAGGGTCTGCATAATGGAAGAAAGGGTCATTGATTTCAGGGAAGAGATCAAGTGGAGTCAAAGAGGTGACTTCATCCTGAGGGTACTGATTTAAGGAGATCAAGTCCTTAATAAATTCTTCTGGCTCACAAACCAAAGGACTGGGCTCTATAGTTGGGCTTTCTTTTAATGGCTCCTCAGGTAAGGTTCTGATAGTAGTATTTAGGTTCTCTTCCTCTAGCTGGTCTTCCACTATAGGTTCAGTCTGGGTGAGGTCAGGGTCAACTAACTCTAGATTATTTTCTACTTGGGTATCTACTAAGTCTAGGTCTTCTGGAGGGACTTCCTCTTCTTATTCCTCATACTCTTCCACTAAGCTCATGTCAGCTTCATATACTTCCTCTTCAATGTTAGCTTTTTGAACCAATGGGGTGGTAAGAGGGGCTTGATTAAGGAAAAATTGACTAATACTAGGTTTAGATCTAGGGATATTAATCCTATAGGGTTCAGGTCGACTAGGGTTGACTTGACTGGCACTAGGCTGATACCTAGGGACTATGGGTTTCTGAGGTCTATGGGTCTGGTTTGGGGTTCCTACTTGGTCATCTAATGGATTAATCCTATGTCATCTAATGGATTAATCCTATGGGTTTGGGTTATTGGATTGGATCATTTGGTTAATCTGAGTATTGTTTTGGTCAAGCTTGTGGTTCATTTGTTTCATTTGTTCAAGCAAAGCCTTCATGGAAGTTTCTAGATTGGATTCCATAGTTGAACTAGGTTGGGGTTTGGGCTTTTGGTATTGGGTTCCTAGTCTAGTGGTCATGCAATCAAACAATCAGTTAAAGTGGAATGGTGCAGCCAAGCATGCAAAAAGAAAAAGGCTAGTACAATCTAGGGTTTCCTAGACTAGAGCCAAAACTAAATGGATCAGCTCAACTTACACTTAACCCAGCAGCTAATCCTTCCTCTGGCCAGGTAAAGGGTGGAAGTGTAGGAGGCCTCCCTACTTTCATAGGGACCCAATTAAAAACCACAACACCACTTAAGTCATTTGACTCTGGACCCTCAGCCTTAGACACCAGATTTCAGTAATAGCCATGGAATTAAATGCACTAGTTGGCCCATACAATTCGAACCCGACCTGTTGGCTGTCACCTAGCCCTCTAGGGAAAATTAAGTCTAATTAATTTTAATTAATCTTGGGTGGAAATGCTGGATGGTTGTTTTGGACCCAGGACAGGTTATGACCTTTTGCCCTGATCTGAAATAGTGAGTTGCCCTTAAAATCGATTTAAAGAGATGATGAACATACAATGAGCCCTAATGCAAACTAAAACAATCAAAGAAATAAATTATTTTATGTATGTCTTATGAGGTGGCAAGTTAAGTTTAGGTTGATTAGGTTAGCAAACAAATTGGGCTTGGGATTGGGGTATGTGGAAGTTGATTAGGTTTGGTTGAGTAAAAGTGCAGGAATAGCAGAATTCAAGAAATTAGGATTTCAGATGATATAGGATTTGACATAGTTATCGATACAGAAAAAAATAAAAAAATTATAGGACAAAGGATGGATGGTGATAATGAATTATACCAAATTTGATGCAAAAAAAATTAGATGATGATGCAAATCCTAGGGTTTTTGGACAGATGCAGAAATCTCAGGTTTTCAGTTAGGGTTTCTAATATGCCAAATTTTAGGGAATTAGGGTTTTAGTAAAATTAATTAAAATTTATGAAAATTATCAAGATAAAATAGAGGACATGATATGCAAACTTCACAGAAAAATAAAATTTCTATATGGTCAAAATCAGATGAAAAATAGATACCAAATGTAGTTAGCAAGATGCAGAAATTAGGATTTGTGAATCTAATGCAAATAAAAACTATCCTAAACCTGCTCTGATACCAAACTGATGTGGGATAACTCTAAGATTACTAAACATACAGAAAAAAATAGTAAACTATTTTTTTATATTTTTTTATAATTTAATTTGTAGGCTAAATTCTCATAATTAAATAAGAACTAGGAAGAAGAATAGCAAAGCAAAGAATCATCATGATCGCAAAATAATGCATGCAAGATAATGAAAGTCAGGACCTGGAAATTGAGAAACTCCTAGTTTAGGATAGCTTATCTTCAGCAAATCAGATATCAAGAGAAGGGAAAAATGATACCAATCAGTGATTTGAAGAACTTCCGATATAGAGATCACACAATACTTTAATTAGAGCCTGGATGATGATGCTCGGTTCCCTTGAATTTGATGATTAATTTGGGCAGTCCTAAAGGCAAGGAAAGCCTCCTTTGGGGAGGTGAAACATTATGGGGATCCTGCAAGCATCAGGGGTCAATCAAAATAGCAACAACAAAATAATAAAAGGAGATTATGTTTTGTAGAAATCTGAAATCAGGGTTTGTATGTGGCGGCTTTAAGAAGGATGTTGTTCTTTTCTTTGGGCGGCCAAGGGCACTCTTCCTTTGGGTGTGTGAAGGCTTGGATGGTAGCAAGCTAGGGCGTGGAAGGATTCTAGGGCAGCAAGGATGATTAGGGCATTCAAAGTAACCAAAGAAACACAAAAACTCCAACACCAACACAAGAACACAAGTTCTTAAACCAAAATTTCAGCAAAGATTTAATTCATGAGATAAAAGTTGCTTACAAAAAAAGGAGGGGTGGGGTATTTATAGATGTTCCCCAAGTTCTCTCCTAGTTAGGATAGGATTACAAAGTTGAGAGGGAGAGGGATTACAAGTTTGCTTAAGACTAGGAGAATACACTTTGAAAGAGAATAAAAATAGTTCTTATTCTACTTGGATTTCTCTCCTTATTTGACTTGGTCCAAGGAATCTCTTTGGGCTTGGGTGCCAATATGGAGTTGGGCTTGGCTTTAGGGCAGCAAGGGGCATCCTCCTTTGGATTAGTGCATGGGCTTTGGGTCCTGGAAACTGGGATGCCCTGGTATCAACATATTCTTTGAAATTTTGGTTTTGAAGCTCATGGGCATGGCTCCTGACCTTGGAATCTCTTGGATTGGGGTGCTGGCATATTCCTGGAATAATGGGACACCTGGAATTTGGCATATTTCGGAGCATCTGGAGGGAATATGGCATCTAGAATGGCATCTGGAGGGAATCAGGGCATCTAGAGAGCATCTGGAGGGTATCTAGGGCTCTAGGGTGTCAAACAGGAGATCCCATAAGCTGATGAAAATGCCTCTGGCTCCCGGGTGAGGCCTGGTGGAACTCCAACATAGGGCATCCTCTCCTCTTGTACAAAAACTAGACTCTCACTAGACTCATACTTAAATATAGGACTCAATGGACTAGACTAGGATGAGACAAATTAACTAGTCTCAACTTATTACAGGACTCAATCTTACTTGCTTACAAAATTGTGATACATGACTAAGGTTCTAAAATTTAAAATCCTAATCAATAAACCATATGGGATCCAGGGATCTATATCTGATCCTGGTATCCCCACTCTGATACGGGATGACTCTAAGATTGCTAAACATGCAGGAAAAAATAGTAAACTAATTTTTTATAATTTAATTTACAGGTTAGATTTCCAAAATTAAGACTAGCAAGAAGAATAGCAAAGCAAAGAATTATCATGATCTCAAAAAACTCATACAAGATAATGAAAGTCAGGACCTGGGAATTAAGAAACTTCCAGTTTAGGATAGCTTATCTTCAGCAAATTAGATATCAAGAGAAGGGAAGGATGTTACCAGTCAGAGATTTGAAGAACTTCCAATGAAGAGATTACACAGCACTCTGATTAGATTCTGGATGATGAAGCTCTGTTCCCTTGAATTTGATGACTGATTTGGGCAGTCCTGGAGGCAAGGAAAGCCTCCTCTAGGGAGGTGAAACACCTCGGGGATCCTGCAAGCATCAAGGGTCAATCAAAATAGCAACAACAAAATAATAAAAGGAGATTAGGTTTTGCAGAAATCTAAAATTAGGGTTTGTATGTGGCGGCTTGAAGAAGGATGTTTTTCTTTGCTTTGGGCAGCCTAGGGCACTCTTCCTTTGGGCATGTGAAGACTTGGATGGCAGCAAGCTAGGGCATGGAAGGATGCTAGGGCAGCAAGGATGATTAGGGCACACAAAGTAACCAAAGAAACACAAAAACTCCAACACCAACACAAGAACACAAGTTCTTAAACCAACATTTCAGCAAAGATTTAATTCATGAGATAAGATTTGCTTACAAGAGGGGGAGGGGTGGGGTATTTATAGATATTCCCCAAGTCCTCTTTTAGTTAGGATAGGATTACAAATTTGAGAGGGAGAGAGATTACAAGTTTGCTTAAGACTAGGAGAATACACTTTGAATGAAAATAAAACTAGTTCTCCTTATTCTACTTGGATTTCTCTCCTCATTTGACTTGGTCCAAGGGATCTCTTTGGGCTTGGGCACCAATATGGAGTTGGGCTTGGCTTTAGGGGAGCAAGGGACATCCTTCTTTGGATTGGTGCATGGGCTTTAGGCCCTGGAAGCTGGGGTGCCCTGGTATCAGCATATTCCTTGGAATATTGGTTCTGGGGCTCATGGGCTTAACTTCTGGGCTTGGAATCTCTTGGCCTGGGGTGCTGGCATATTCTTGGAATCATGGGGCACCTAGAATTTGGCATATTCTAGAGTATCTAGAGGGAATCTAGCATCTGGAATGGCATCTGGAGGGAATCAAGGTATGTGGAGAGCATCTGGAGGGTATCTAGGGCTCTAGGGTGTCAAACAAGATCCCATAAGCTAATGTAAATGCCTCTGGCTCCCGAGTGAGGCCTGGTGAAACTCCAAAATAGGGTATCCTCTCCTCCTCTTATACAAAAATTGGACTCTCACTAGACTCATACTTAAATACAGGACTCAATGGACTAGACTAAGTTGAGACAAATCAACTAGTCTCAACTTATTACAGGACTCAATCTTACTTGCTTACAAAATTGTGATACATGACTAAGGTTCTAAAATTTAAAATCCTAATCAATAAACCATATTGATGCGGGACAAATGGGGGTAGGATCATTGGTGAGCCTAGAAGTCACCTAGATTAAGGTATCCTAATTTTCTTTTGATTTTTCTAATTTGATGGCACAGGAATAATGGGAATGGAAGATAGGGATCTGGATCTTATGGGCCTTGAAACTCACACTAATGAAGAGACCTCTCATCTCTAGGACTTCCCACCCACCTCGATACTTGGAGGCGTTAGGATGAATCTCAAAGAACATGAGGGTGGTAGGGAAGATGGGATCAAGGGAGGGGATAACTAGACATGTCCTCACATCATGTCCTGAGGTTGGGCCTCACACCCTCTCTTCACGGAGTAAAAATGGAATCACTCTTCTCTAAAAAAAAATTTTCATTCATCATTATTCTTATACAAGAAGGATTGGAGCCCTTACAGACCACCAAGCCATTTGAAATTCAAATTCAAAATTCAAATAATAACAAAATAAGGGGAGAAAATAGTGGGTGTCTGCATGAAGAGAGGCGACATTTGTGGAGGAAAATGTGGACCCATTCAAATTCAAATTCCTTCTCTGCTCTGGGATCTGTGTAGAAAATTTCCTGCTCTGAGATTTGTGCAGGTTGTTTCTGCTCTGAGATCCAAGCCAGTTCCCTCTCTTGTGACCATGAAATAGAGGGGCGGTGGATGGGGAAGAGGGCTTGCAAGGAGGCTTTGCCGGTGTCAACACTAAGGAAGGCGGTAGCATAGCCGGCGGCTAGGGAAGGCGGTGGCATGGCGGTGGCACGGTGGGGCTCGGGGCGGGGCTTCGGCCACAGCGATGGACGATGGCTTCAAGGCTGCGCCCGTTGGAGGAGGGCATTGCAGGCGGAGTGATGGTGCTGGTGTCGACGATGGAGGACGGGCAGCTGCAGGCGGAGTCGACGGCGAAGGACGGGCGATGGCAGGCGAAGTCGACTATGGAGGCAGAGTCGTGGCAGCAGGGCGGTGGAACAGGCATCGGTCGATGGGAGGTGGTCGGCGATGGAGGGTTGGGCGGCCTGCATAAGGAAGGGAGGCGATCCGGTGGTTGTCGGCTGAGAACAGAAAAAAATGGGGCTTGGATCTAGGTGTAAAGAGGAGAAGATGATTGGAATAAACATGGAATAAGTTGAAATAAACATAGAATAAAATGAGAATAACAGGAATAGGTGGAATAGCTCGGATAAAAATTTAAACTAAAATTTAAAAAAAATCTGAAATAAGAAAAGGAAAACCTGGATGGGTTTTGATGTCCCCATCATTTCCCCTGGGGTGGGGAAAACTCGACTCCATCGAGTCAGGCTCAATGTAGATTTTTTTTTCTCTCTCTTTTTTTTCTTTCTAACCCTAATTCTCTCCCGCTCTGATACCAAAATTGATACGGGATAGATGGGGGTAGGATCATTGGTGAGACTAGAAGTCACCTAGATTAGGGTATCCTAATTTTTTTTTGATTTTTCTAATTTGATGGTGCAAGAATAATGGGAATGGAAGATAGAGATCTGGATCTCATGGGCCTTAAAACTCACACTAACGATGAGACCTCTCATCTCTAGGGCTTCCCACCCACCACGATACTTGGAGGTGTTAGGGTGAATCTCAAAGAACATAAGGGTGGTAGGGAAGATGGGATCAAGGGAATAACTAGAAATGACCTCACATCATGTCTTGGGGTTGGGCCTCACACCTTCTCCTCATGGAGCAAAAGAAAAATCACTCTTCTCTAAAAGAAAAACTTCATTCATCATTATTCTTTTTACAAGAAGGATTGGAGCCCTTTTTATAGACCACCAAGCCATTCGAAATTCAAATTCAAAATTCAAACAATAACAAAATAAGGGAGAAAATACTGAGCGTCTCCATGAAGAGGGGCGGCATTTGTAGAGGAAAATGTGGACCCATTCAAATCCAAATTCCTTCTCTACTCTGAGATCTGTACAGAAAATTTCCTGCTTTGAGATTTGTGCAAGTTGTTTCTGCTCTGAGATCCATGCCAGTTCCTTCTCCTATGACCGTGAAACAGAGGGGCGGTGGATGGGGAAGAGGGCTTGCAAGGAGGCTTTATCAGTGTCAACGCTGGGGAAGGCGGTGGCATGGCCAGCAGCTGGGGAAGGCGGAGGCATGGCCGGCGACTGGGGAAGGTGGCGGCATGGCAGGGCTCGGGGCAGGGCTTCGGCCATAGTGATGGACGATGGCTTCAAGGCTGCGCCCGTTGAAGGAGGGCATTGCAGGTAGAGCGGCGATGCCGGAGTTGATGGCGGAGGACGGGCGGCTGCAGGCAAAGTCAATGGTGGAGGACGAGCGGTGGCAGGCAGAGTCGACGGCGGAGGCAGAGTCGCAGTAACAGGGCGATGGGATGGGCATCAGCAGTGGGAGGTGGTCGGCAGTGGTGAGTTGGGCGGCCGACGTAAGGAAGGGAGGCGATCCGGTGGTTGTCACTGAGAACGAAAAAAAATGGAGCTTGGATCTGGGCAAAAAGTTGGAGAAGATGATAGGAATAAACATGGAATAAGTTACGAATAAACATGGAATAAAATGAGAATAACGGGAATAGGTGGAATAGCTGGGATAAAATTTAAACTAAATTTAAAAAAAATTTGAAAAAAGAAAAGGAAACTCCGAATGGGTTTTGATGTCCCCATCATTCTCCTGGGATGGGGAAAACTCGACTCTATCGAGTCAAGCTCGTTGCAAATTTTTTCTTTCTTTCTTTCTTTTATTTCAACCCTAATCCTAACCCGCTCTGATACCAAACATGATGTGAAACTAAGAGATGCATGCTCTAATACTAAACATGATGCGGGACAAACTAGATTCTAAGATGCATGATGATGATTTGCTTTTGTTATTTTTAAGTTTTAATGGTTTAAATGATTCCCGAAGACAAGCACAAGCAGATCTAGGGATTCTATAATAATAAGAACTTCTAGCAAGCAAACTAGCCCCTAAATATAATGAGAGGACCTCGGGATTGAGAAACCCCGTAGGACTTAGCTCTTGGATCAATACCAACTTAGGAGTTTAGGGTTGCAAACCTTGTAAAACTCTGATACGCCCAATGCCGAGTTCACTCGCTCTCGCGGATGCGACCTAGAGGATATAGCCTTTAACCTTGCTGATGTGCCATTTTTCTGTTTGAAGGTCATGAAGAAAAGGGAGACCGACTCCGAGTCCGTGGCACCTGGAGGTCCTGTAAGCAATCAAGAGAAAGGTTAGGAGTCACAAGAAGCAAGAAGAAATGAGGGAACAAAGGTTGAAAATAGTGGTGATGGGGGATCCTCTTGCTAGGTGCCCGGATGGATCATCCAGATGGCATCCGAACTAGAAGATGGAAGATGGCTTGCATGGAAGTGATGGTAACTCAGGGCCTCACATCCCTTAATGCCCGAAGGCGAAGGAGCTCCTTCACGGAGATCGACTTTCTAAAAGAATGAAGGCAACAAGCTAGAATAGCACTCAAACTCTTTTTTTTTTCATTTCATAAGAATTAGCCATACAAGGGAGGGGTAAGGCCCTTTATATAGGCACCTTAAGACCCATTCAAAATTTAAATGAAAAATAAATTACAAGGCTTCATGAAGAGGGTGCCCTAAAATCAGATTTTTCTTCATGGAATCCTCTCTTGGCCAGCCTTGAAATGGTGGAGTGCTTGATTCGGGGGAGTGAGGAGGGGAACATGTCTTCAAGAATCATGGGCGCCCATTTGATCTTTGCTTGTTTTCTTGACCATCCAAACTTTTATAGAGAAAGGCTTGATGTGGGGGGCATGAAGCATGGATCTTGTCTTGGCACCTTTGGACTTTTGAATTTCTTCCATGGTTGATCAAACACTTTGGAAAGAAGGCTTGATATGGGGCTTGCAACAAGGATTATGTCTTCCCACATCTTTTAGATTTGAATTGGCATCCATGGTTAATGAATTTCTTCCATGGCCGACCAAGTACTTTGGTAAGAAGGCTTGATATGGGGGCTTGAAAAAAGGATCATGTCTTCACATATCTTCAACTCCCATTGATTTTTCTTGGCCGCCCATGGCTTCTTTGGAAAGAGTCTTGATAGGGGGAGGGAAGGGAGGCTTGGATCAAGAGATGTTGTCCACAAAAATCAGAATTTCCTTCATGCCTTGGCCACCCACTTGTCATGGTGATGTGGCACCACATGGGATGGATGAGGTGGCACTCCAGGGCTGAAGTGGCATCCTTCAAGGTGTGGGAGCTGGCTTGACCTATTAATAATTGGACTAGACTCAATGACCACTCCTTCTTTAAACAAGTAACGCTGATAGCCTTTGCCATCGGTGGTCATAGCTTGATCATCCAGGACATGCTTGATCCGCTCTCCTCTCTCAGGTAAAATTGGAGATGGACACTCTGGGTTGGGTTTGCTCTCAAATGAAAGGTCAGGTCCAAATGGCTCGCAGGTATGTTTGTTGGTTCCCTATACTTTGACTAAGTCCGAGATATTGAAAGTTGAGCTAATGCCATAATCTGGGGGTAGCTCAAGCACATAGGCATTAGGGCCAACTCTCCTTATCACTCTAAAGGGGCCAGCTCCATGAGCATGAAGTTTCTTAACGGTCCCTAGTGGAAACCTTTCAGGCCAAGCCTAATAATCATAGAATCTCTTATGTCAAGTTCTTGGCTTGCTTTCGGGAATCAGCTAGTTTCTTGTATGTATTATTACTTAGGTTGATTTTTGGCTAATCTCCTTATGCATGCTTCTAATATGCTGTGCAAAAGATTCTACGAACTCTAAGACTCATACTGACACTTGACAAAAAGCAAACTCAACTATGTATTCCTATTGAGATGAAATTTATTGGACTCTCTAGGGCCTAAACCTAACAAATTATTGATTCTCTAGGTTTGATGCTAGTATGGTATGCACATGAGAATTTAGCATGGGTTCCTAGAAAATGCCATAAGGTCTTCCAAAAGTAGGTTGCAAATGGGATGGGCTCTAAGGGTTCATGTAACCTGGTAATCTCAACAAAATGTAACTTATTTAGAAACATGTGTAGACTCAGAAAAGGGTAGGAAATAGGAATCAGAGTCTTGGAAAAATCTATGGGAAACATGGGATAGACCTTGGTTATTCAAGATAACCTTAAGATTTGAATATTGATCTATGGGTGTCATAAGGTCAAATTGATGGATGGAGAATTTGGTCATTGTAAGTACAAATTTTTCGTGAAAGGAAGACTTAGTCAGTTCCAGAAAAAAGCCATCAGCCTGGGGTTAGAGGAATGAACTCCTTATAAGGGAACTGAATGAGGTCTCGGGTTGAGGCTAAAGGAGTAGGCTCTTCTTGAGGGCACTGACTTACAGGAACCAAGTCCTCACTAATTTTCTATTGTTCTGATGTTTCAGGACTAGGCTCAATAATCTTATCTTCTACAAGGATTTCCTCAGGTAAGGTACTAGAGTTAGCCTCCTCGAAGTCTTCTCCTTCATATTTATCTACCAAACTTATGTCATCCTCATATACTTCTATCATGGGTTCTAATTCTTCCTCCTTTAATTGTTCTTTCAATATGGCTTCATTCTGGTTAACTAATCCTGGGTCGGCCATACCTAATTCCTTTTCAATGTCATCCTTCTGGGTTGGAGGTGATACAGATGAGGGTTGATCAACAAAAGTCTGGTTCACACTAGGTGTCTTACCCCTCCCTTGTATGGACAAATTTTGAATGAATGAAAAAGAAAAGTTTGAGTGATATTCTTCTAGTTTGCCAGGTTCCTTAAGAACGTCGATCTTCGTGAGGGAGTGCCTTCGACTTCGGGCATCGAGGGGTGCGAAGCCCTAAGCTACCATCTCTTCTGCACAAGCCATCTTCCATTTTCGAGTTCGGAGGCCATCTGGATGATCCATCCAGGCACCTAGCGAGAAGATCCCCCAACACCACCATCTTCAACTTTTGTTCCTTCATTACTTCTTGTTTCTTGTTGACCCCTAACATTGAGCTTGATTTCTTGCAGGTCTTCCGGGTGCCACGGACACGGAGTCAGTCTCCCTTGCCTTCGTGACCTCCAGATGGAAAGCCAGCGCATCCACAAGATTGAAGGCTTGATCCTCTAGGCCGCATCCACGAGAGCAAGTGAACTTGGCATCGGGCGCATCAGAGCTTTACAAGGTTTGCAACCCTAAACTCCTAAGTTGGTATTGATCTAAGAGCTAAGTCCTACAGGGTTTCTCAATCCCGGGGTCCTCTTCTTATCTTTATTTAGGGACTTATTTGCATGCTTGAAGTTCTTGTTATTATAAAAACCCTAGATCTACTCTTGCTCGTCTTCGGGAATCCTTAACCTCATTAAAACCTAAAAATCATAAAAGAAAAATCACTTGCATCATTCCATCTCATCCTGGCCTCTAGTTAGTCCCGCACCAAGAAAAATCCTTTTAGAGAAGTATCAAAGCCAAATCTACCCTTACTCGACAGGGTCGAGTTCCTTCCATCCCGAGAGAATTGGTGCGGGCACCAGGATCAGACAGAGGCTCTTTAACCCTCTATGGATCTTGGATTAGGATTTTCAATTGATTGACTCCTATAATAAGGCTTCAAGCCTAAGCAATTTTTAATTTAAGTCATGTATTTTTGTTTTAGTCCTGTACCTTGATCAATTTGGTCAAGTTGGGTCAGTGGGTCTTGTATTTAGCTAAGTTGGTTCTAGTCCAAGTCTACTTGAAGATTAGGCCCAAGCTTGGAGTGGTCATTGAGTCTAGCCCATTTATTAAAAGGTCAAACCATCTCCGAATCTTTGAAAGATGCCACTTTAGCCCTTGAGCGCCATCTCATCCATCCCATGTGGTGCCACATCACCATGACAAGTGGGCACCCTTAGTTAAAATTGAGTAGATACTTAATTTGCTCTAGTGAGCTAGGGACACCCACAAGGTCAGGTCGAACCAAGTGTTAAGCTAATTTAGACAACTTGTTTGTGTGTGCTTATGTATCTGGTGTCTAGGCAAGTGGTTCAGGGACAAGAGCCCGAAGGAAGGTGGGTTGGTTTGCTTACCTGGCCAATTTTAAATTGGTGTCTAAGGAAGCAAAGAGGGACGTCCACCAACCTTACACTTACCTGGCCAGGTGCCAAGTTACTACAACCAAGATTATCATCTTGACCTAACATTTGGTTTGAACTCTAGGTCTAGCAAACCCCTAGCCCGAGTTTGAGTCGTGAGCGCATGACAACTAGATCAGGGATATTTTACCAACAAACCCAAGCTCAATCAAGTACAACCATGGACCAAAATTTTGAGACCTTGATGAAAACCCTGAATGATCAAATGGCCCAACTAAACCAAAACCTGACTGACCAATTAGCCCAGACCAACCAAAGTATGACTGATCGATGGCCCAAGTAGAGGCACGGGCAGAAGCTCGAAAGGCCCATGCTAAATTCAACTCCTTTGGGCCCAATTCCCTTGATCGAAGAGCCTATGATCATGATCTTGCCCTTGAGTCTAGCCCTAGGAGCCCGTACCCATACTTGGTTGACTATGAGGAGAGACCCATTAGGAGCACTTAACCTTATGCACCCACTTTTGATGGAAGATAAGAGGTATATATCGATTGGGAGGAGAGCATGGATCACTATTTCGAGTGCACTAGGATGTTGGAGTTAGAGAAATTTAGATTGGCCACACGTAGGTTAACCCGATATGCTAAGTGGCATTGGGCAGCTATTAAGATGAATGTTATCAAAGAGGAGATAAAATACGTAGCTGGAGAACCATGAGAAGTAGGCTAAGAGAAAAGTACCTAGGTAGATTTTATGAGCAAAGAATTTTAGACCAATGGTACAAACTGAGACAGGATGATAGACTAGTGTCTGATTATATTGAGGAATTCAAGGGATTTGTCAGGAGATGTAATACAACCGAATCTAAGACCATGACCATATCTAGATTTTGAGGAGGCCTATGTATGGACATCCAAGGGGAATTACTTCAATGGAAAATTCATACTCTAGAGGAAGCTTATTAGATTGCTAGAGAATTTGAGTCTTATCAAAGGGAACTCATAAGCAGCCGACCTAAACCCATCATGATTAGCACCTCTAGGCTAATTCTTAGATAGATTCCTTCAAACCAGTCTAATACTCCTATCCTATTAGTTTGCAAGGGAAAGACCCCTGAACCCATTAGTGAGCCTGAGGAAGAAGTTTATGAGGCTGAACCAAGTTTAGTTAATAGATATGAAGGGGAAAAGGAAGAACCCATGGAAGAATTTCAGGGAGAAAAGGTTGAACCTATTAAGAATCTAGAGAGAGAAACTCTTGAGTCCATTAAAGAATCCAAAGAGGACATCTATGAATCAAGTATGGTGGAGGAGTATGATGAAGGTGGATACAAGGTTGAGATCACTGAGAAACTAATAGAAAAAGATCCTGAACCCACTATAGAATTTGAAGGAGTGACTGAGCCAGGATCAAACATATCAGATAAAAGTGAGGGTTCATATGAGTTGTCCATAAAAGAGGTCCAGGAACAAGTCCCTAAGGAGCAACCCCAGGAAGTAGACATTATTTTAGAAGACTTTCAAGATAAACTTTCCGAAGACCTTCCTGATGCCTTCCACCATCTAGGAGCATCCAGCCTACCCGAGATCTTGCACCCATAGATCAATATCCAAATTTTAATATCATCCTTACTAACCAAGGTATGTTTCATGCCTCCCATAGATTGCCCCAAAACTCTTATTCCTATTTTCTACCCGTTCCTGAGTCTACACGTGTTTCTAAAGCCATTAGGTTACATTATATTGAGATCACCAGGTTGCACAAGCCCTTAGAGCCCATCCCATTTGCAACCTACTTTTGGAAGACCTTATGGCACTTACTAGGGATCCATGATAATTCTAATATGCATACCAGACCAGGGTCAAACCTAGAGAGTCAATAATCTGTTAGGTTTAGGCCCTAGAGAGTCCAATAAATTCCTCTCAATAGGAATACATAGTTGAATCAGTTTTGATCAAGTGTCAATATGAGTATCTGAGTCTGCCGAGTCATATGCACAGCATGTTAAAGACTTTATAAGAAAATTAGTAAAAAGACTCAAATGAGCAATGAAGTCTATAGGCATATGGCTAATTCACGTAAACAAATGAAAGAATTTAATGAATGGGACTCTGTAATGATTAAACTTAGACCTGAAAGGTTTCCTCCGAAAACTATGAAGAAACTGCATGCCAGAGGAGCTGGACCTTTCAAAGTAATTAAGAAGATTGGACCTAATACATATGTGTTAAAGTTACCACCAGATTATGGCATTAGTTCAACATTTAATATTTCAGATCTGAAAGAATATAAAGAGCCGGCATTAATTCCTAGCAAGCCTTTTGGGCCTTATCCTGCCTTTAAGAGCGAAACCCTACCTGAGTGTCCACCAGACCGGAGAGATAAAGTTGAACATATCTTGGATGACCAGGTGATTACCACTAGAAGTAAGGGCTATCAACGTTATCTGGTTCATTGGCAAGGCCGACCAGATTCCAAGGACTCTTGGATTACCCGAGAGGATCTGTAGCAAATTGACCTGGACCTACTAGAAAGATATCACAGTCAGACCGATCCTTACTCGATAGGGTCGAGTTCCTCCCATCTGGGGAGAATTGGTGCGAGCACCAAGCTCAAGAAGAGACTTCAACCAATACAAATTAAGCAAGATTCTTTATGGTTGGAAGATTGAGAGTTCGAGTCCTGTAATAAGTTTTATTTGGGTCTATTAGTCATGTATTCATTTCATTTTGGTAATTTAGTCATGTATTTGCTTCAATTAAGTTCTTCATTGTAATTGAGTCAAGTGAGTTCAGGGAAGACCAATCTGGTTTTAGCACAACAAGTCCAAATAAGGAAGGTGGGCGCATGGACCATGGGATCACCAACTTAGAAGCCACTTCATCACTCCACTTGGCCACATCACCTAGACACCTCACCATTGATTGTCGTCCAAGAGGAGAAGGAATTCAAATTCAAATGAGACCACATTCTCCTCCACAATCAGCTCCCCTCTTCATGAGACGACCACTATTTTCTCCCTTTATTTTGTTGTTGTTTGAAATTTGAATTTGAATTTCAAATGGCTTGGTGGTCTATAAAAAAGGCTCCAAACCTTATTGTAATCAATCATGAATTTTGAATCAATGAAGAAATAATTTTCCTGAAATTTTTCCTTGCTTGAATGCTTGGTCCCTTGTGAGAAGGTGGGCGTGAGGCCTAGTGTGTTCTTCCCCTTTCCAACTTCCCTCATGAAACCTAGCTTCATCCCATCCCTCTTAGTCCATTCGGCCAACCAAAGAAGCACCTCCATTAGTCCACATCTCCTCCATTTCCAATGAACCAATCATTCAAGGAGTCCTTCACAAGATCAAGTCAAGAGTTATCATCCAAGAGAAGCCATAGAAGATCTATGCCAAGATTACTCCAAGCTTTCCTTCTTCATTTCAAAGATCCCTTCCCTCATTCCTCCATTTCAATCCTTTTCTCTAATCTCCCCTTCAACTCTTTGTTGCAGGATCCCCGGGCTTCTAGGCTCCAAAGAAGGTCTCCCATGCCAAGAACCAGATACAAGAGACCTTGCAACATAGAGGAATCTCCCTGTCATCCAGAAACTTCTTCTTCGAGTGTTCCCAATGTTAGATCTAAAAGTATTAATTACCGGGTAACCGTCTTTAGAAAGGCTTTTAGATCTGCAATTATTAGATTAACTTAACCCTAATCTGAGTGGTTTCTTAACCACGAAGGTCCTCCTCTTATTTTCTTTGAATGGTTTATTTCTAGTCAAGTTTAATATTTAGAATCATATCATTGAATTCCTACTTCATTACTTGAATAGCTACATCTATTTACTTCATCTTTCATTTAATCATTACTGAATCCATTAGGAATGCATCATTTCATCATTGTCCCCCATCATATATGAGATCCAGGGATCTGTGTTTGATCCTAATGTCCCCACCAGCTTGGCAGCCTGGATGCCAGGGATTGCCTGGAAGGGGAGATGGAAGGGGCGGCCAAGGCTTGGAGCACTTGGAGGTGGCGGGTTGGATGGAAGATGGAAGATAGGTGGCAGCCTGGAGGGCTCTTAGGGTTGCCAGATTAGGGCTTGGAGATGGAGGCTAGGATGGCTAGAGTTTGAGGGAGGAGAGAGAGTAGCATGGGTGGCTAGGGTTTGCACACACATAACGTAACACGGGTCTCACACCCACTCCAAGAAGGAGGAACAAATAAACTAAATCAATCAAAGGTTTGTATTCATGAAAAAAGTTATTCATACAAGAGGTGAGGGGTGGGTATTTATAGAGTACCCGGGTCCCTGGACTCCAAAATACATTAGAATTACATTTCTTGAGGGCCAAGTAAACTCTGGTGGGCTAGGTCAGCTGCAGGTCTTCTTCTTGGGCTGGGGTGCTAGCTTTAGAGGGCTTGGACTGGGGGCAAATCATGAAACCCTGGAGGGGGTGGCAAGGCCTGGGATGGGGCACCTTCTCTTGATGGGCCAGGGCATCTTGGGCTTGAGGAAGGGTGCCAGCTGGTGTGGACCTGGCAGGGTGCTGGGCTAAAAGAGGGTGCCATCTGGAGGGGTGCCTACACTGGGCTTGGTGGCATGAAGGCCCACCTCTTGGGCGCCAAGGCTGAGGGCTATAGAGGGGCCCAGGTACTTGTTCTCTTGCTCTAGTGGAGGGGCCTGGTGACTCTTGGTGACTCTCCACTTGGATGAAATCAAAGTTACAGGACTCTTGACTTGGAACTAAACTCAATTGGATAATGAACTCAACTGGACTTACATGGACTCACATGTCCACTTTATTACAGGACTCAATTGGCTCACTTGTATTACAAGACTTAAGTGACACATTATTAAGGACTACAGGACTTAGAAATCCTAATCAGTAAACCAAATTGGGCCCAGCAATCATTGTCGGATCCTAGTGCCGCACCCCTACTTTCAATGTTTCAAACCTTATAGAGTATAGGGAACCAACATTGATACCTAGTGAGCCTTTTGGGCCTAATCCCATCATTGAAAGTAAGCCAACCCATGAGTGTCCACCAGCCAAACTACCAGAGTGGAGAGACAGGATCGAGCGAATCTTGGATGACAAGATTATCGCTACTCGGAGCAAATACTATCAACGATATCTGGAATGTTGGCAAGGATGACTCGAGACTAAAGATTCTTGAATCACTAAAGAGGATTTGCAAAGGATTGATCCCGACTTACTAGAACACTATCACAGCAGAGTAGATCCATACTCGACAGGGCCAAGTTTCTCCCACCAGGGAAGAATTGGTGCGGACACTAAGGCCAAAAGGAATTGACAAGTCAATTCCACATCCCTGTGGATCACCCAGCACATTGCCATCCTTAGTCATACACTTCACATGTATGTTACACCAGTGTCTCCACACTCCTTGGTTAAGAGGACAACCAACAAATATGATATACAACAACCTACACTTGATACATTGTCATCCTATAACAATGTATCATTTGGTTGTGAACCAGTTTAAGAACTACTTGATATATCCTCTATATCAAAACAAAGTAGTTCTAAGGACTCCATCATACAAGGTTCAATACAGGAAAATGTAAAACGATGGACAGTCAAAAATAAATAACTTTTATTTATTATAAAGAATTCATATACAAATACAAAGTAGCACAACCGTCTTAGCCTAGACGATTGATTTTGGGATACAATTCCCAACAATATGGAGGTCTATGTTGATGATATGATAGTCAAAAGCCTCCACAGAGCCGACCACATTAGAGACTTGCAGGAATCCTTTGATGCCTTAAGACGTTATCGGATGAAGCTAAATTCGACCAAGTGCACTTTTGGGATAACTTTCAGAAAATTCCTTAGCTTTTTGATCACGCAAAGGGGGATTGAGGTAAACCCTGATAAGATCAAAGCTGTCATCGACATGGGGCATCCGACCAACAAGAAGTAAGTGCAAGAACTTACAGGCTGGATAGCCTCTCTCAACCGCTTCATCTCCCGGTCAGCTGAGAAGTGCCTTCCTTTCTTCAAGACATTACGGCGGTCAGATCGCTTTCAGTGGACCGATGAGTGTCAGTCGGCTTTTGAAGCTTTGAAAGATTACCTAAATAACCCTATTTTGTTGGCCAAGCCGACGGAGGGAGAGCCCTTGTATTTGTATCTATCGATGTCCGACAAGGCAGTGAGCTCCATCCTTGTTCGGATAGGAGAGAACAATCAACAAAGACCTATTTATTATATCAGTAAGGTCCTCCATGATGCTGAGACTAGAAACCCCAAGATGCAAAAATTGGTTTATTCCTTGATCATAGTAGCCAAGCGATTGTGGCCCTATTGCCAAGCGTATTCGATTGTCATCCTGTCCGATCAACCTCTCAAGGTGATCCTCAGCAGTCCAGACACATCCGGTCGGCTTGCCAAGTGGGCTATCAAGCTTGGTAAATTCAACATCTCTTTCCAACCTCGGTCGATCATGAAGGCTCAGGTAAATGCTAACTTTATAGCAGAGTGTACCTGGAGACAGGAGGCACCCTCACAAATAGCCGACGCACCTGGGGATGACAACATTGAAGAAGCAGAGCTCGCCTGGACCCTTTATATGGACGGAGCGTCCAACCTTGCAGGCTGCGGGGTGGGCCTAATCCTCGCTGACCCCGAAGGACATAGCTTGGAGTATGCTTTACACTTTGCATTTCATGTATCAAATAACCAAGCAGAATATGAAGCCCTCCTTGCAGGACTGAGAATAGCCAATGAGCTAAGCATCAATTGGATCAGGGCCTTCTCTGACTCCCAGCTATTGGTGAACCAAGTGAAGGGTGAATTCGAGACGAGAGATCCGACCCTGGCTAAATACTTGAGCAAGGTACAAAGCCTCGTGACTCAGCTTATTTTTTTTGAAATTTCTCCATATACCTCGATTACAGAACTCCAGATGGATTCTTTATCACGGTTGGCTATGGCCGTTACCCACACCTTTGACTAGACCTTCGTGGAGTACCTGCAAAGCCCAAGCATTGCTGGAGAGACAACATAAGTCCACCAAGTGGGGCAAGAAACTTCTTGGTGGACCCTATCCTTGCGTTCCTTATCAAAGGGACCCTACCGGAAGATACAACTGAAGCCAAGCATGTATGCTGGATGGCCTCAAAGTACATTGTCCTTGACGGCACCCTTTATAAACGGTCATTTTCGTAACCCTTATTGAAGTGCTTGGGGCCGATTGACGCTGACTATGCACTCAAAGAAGTGCATGAAGGCATCTGTGGTGACCACCTGGGAGGAAGATCCCTGACTTATAAAATCATCCTACAGGGATATTACTAGCTGACCATCCAAAGAGACACGTCGGACTTTGTCAGAAAGTGTGATGCATGTCAAAGATATTCCAACATTCAAAGAAGGCCGGCCAGTCAACTAATCCCACTCACCACACCTTGGTCGTTCGTGCAATAGGGAATGGACATCCTAGGGCCGTTCCCCCCAGCATCCGACCAGCGAAAATTTTTGATTGTAGCCATTGATTACTTCACTAAATGAGTGAAAGCTGAGCCACTATCACAGATTACAGAAGCCAAAGAGGAGAATTTCATCCAAATTGCATCATCTTCCGGTTCGGCATACCACAGATGATCATCATAGACAATGGAAGGCAGTTCGACAATCCCAAGTTTCGAGAATTGTGCCAACAATACCATATTTTCCATCGGCTAACATCAGTCGGCCATCCTCAATACAATGGAGAAGCCGAAGTCACCAATCGGACGATCCTGCATGAACTGAAGACCCAGCTAAATTATGCCAAGGAACTTTGGGTGGAAGAGCTTCACTCAGTGCTTTGGACCTATCGGACAACCTCCCGAACAGTGACTGGACAGACTCCATTTAGTCTGACCTATGGGAGCGAAGCAGTCATACCTGTGGATTGATCATTTTGCTGAACCGTCCAACTCAGAATGGAGGAGGGCTGACCTAGAATTACTTGAAGAAACCAGACTCCAAGCAAGTTTGAAGATGGCAATGTACCATCAGAAGATGGCCAAGTACTACAACTCTCGAGTCAAGGCTCGAACCTTCCGGGTTAGGGACCTGATTTTGCGAAGGGCGGAAGTATCAAGACCGACTGAGCAAGAAAAACTCTCCCCCAACTGCGAGGGCCCTTATCGAGTGATTGAAGTAATCTGAGCCGAAACTTACTGACTCGAGCATCTGGATGGACGGCAAGTGGCGCATCCGTGAAATGTAGATAACCTTCATAAATACTATCAATAAAGGCCACAATATCTTCTATGACCACTTCCAAAAGTCTGACTCTGGTCGGCAGAGGCTCTAGGGCAGCCCACCTCCGAAAGTCCGACTCCGGTCGGCAGAGGCTCTAAGGTAGCCCACTTTTAAAAGTCCGACTCCAGTCGGTAGAGGCTCTAAGGTAGCTCACTTTCGAAAGTCCGACTCCGGTCGGTAGAGGCTCTAAGGCAGCCCACTTCCAAAAGTCCGACTCTGGTCGACAAAGGCTCTAAGGCAGCCCACTTCCGAAAGTTCAACTCCAATCTGCACAGGCTCTAGGGTAGCCCACTTCCAAAAGTCCAACTCTAGTCAGCAGAGGTTCTAGGGCATCCCAACTCTGAAAGTCTGACTCCGGTTGGTAGAGGCTCTAAGGTAGCCCACTTTCGAAAGTCTGACTTCGATCGATAGAGGCTCTAGGATAGCCCACTTCTGAAAGTTCAACTCCGATCGGCAAAGGCTCTAGGGCAGCCCAATTCTGAAAGTCTGACTCCAGTCGGCAGAGGCTCTAAGGCAACCCACTTCCGAAAGTCCGATTCCATTCGGTAAAGGCTCTAAGGCAGCCCACTTTTGAAAGTCTGATTATGGTCGGCATAGGCTCTAAGGTAGCCCACTTCCAAAAGTCTGACTCCAGTTGGCAGAGGCTCTAGGGCAGCCCACTTTTGAAAGTCCGACTCCGGTCGGTAGAGGCTCTAGGGCAGCCCAACTTTGAAAGTCCTGTTGACTTGATTTTGATGATAAGCAAAACGATTAAGTATAAGTTGAGTACTAATGATTTCCTTGAAGTGTATTTTTATAGAAAAATGTGCTCACAAATTTGAAGAAGTTTATTTGATTAAAAAAGCCAAGCTTAGATAAAAAAATCTGCTCAAAGAGGACTTGGATAGTCAAAATTTGTTTGAATGGACATTTGAGTGAAGCATAAATTTGTTTCAGCACAAGTTCAGACATTTCTGTGAAGATTTCAGTGAGGTGTCGACTCAAAGTATCAACACATGACATCAAGTGTCGGCACATGGAAGAGAAGTGTTGACTCAAGCTGGTATGCAAAGAATATTTCAGATGGTATGACTGAAGTGTCAACACATGGACATGAAGTGTCGACTCAAAGTGTCGACATATGGATCAGCTCATCGCCTGAGATTTTCAAGCTACAGAACTTGCTGAAAATGAAGAACTGTAGAAGTGTCGATACATGGAAGCAAAGTGTCGACTCACCTGAGAAAGTGTCGACACATCTGAGATTTCCAGAGAACCAGATTAAAGATTTTTGAACTAGGTGTCGACTCAAGAAGTTCAAGTGTCGACCTAAAGTATCAACTCACAGCCTGAAGTATCGACACATGGAGTTTTGGAAACCGTAATGGCTAGTTTTTTAAATGCAGAACTCGACCCTTTTGCCCTCCAATGGCTAGATTTTCAAGTCTAACGGCTAGAAAAAGGATTTGAGGCCTTGGGAAGGTATATATATACTCCAAATCAAATCAAAAGTATAATTATTCATGAGAATGAAAAGAAGCATTCAAAAAGAGAAGAAAAGAGGGCATTCACTACTATTCATTGAAGATTCAACCTCTCTCAAGCAAAATCAAGCCTCCAAGCATTCAAGAGCCTTCAAGAGCATTAAAGATCAACCATTCTTGAGCATTCAAGAGGCTTCAACAAGTTCAAAAGCACCACAACATCGAGCTTCAAAGAGATACCCGCTTTTTATTAAAAAGCTTATATTCTCATAACTTCAAAAACTTATTTGTTGTAATGGTTCTTGGTTAGCCTATTGTAAAACCAAGGGAGGTTATTTGTGAGTCTTTGAAAACCAATTAGGTTCTTGGTTAGCCCGGAAAATCAAGAAAGGTTGGTGGTGAGCCTTAAAACCATTTAGGTTCTTGGTTAGCCCATAAACCAAGTGAGGTTTTGACTTGTTAGCCTTATGATAACAAGTTGGATTTTTTATTAGTGAGTTCAGAAAACTAATCAACTGTAATCGATAGAGATTATAGTAAATTTTCAAGGAGAGCTTGGGGAGTGGATGTAGGTGCATTGGATAGCATCGAACCATTATATTTCTTGGACTTTATGGTTGATTGCTCTCTCTACTTGGTTTTCATTTATTGTTCTTTATTTTTGCTGCACTTTTATTTAAGAGCATTACATTTAAATTCTTAGTACCTTGTTTAATTGTTGAATTAGATTGCATAGTATTGCATTGCATCAAGTAAATAATTTTTAGAGAGCCAATTCACCCCCCCTCTTGGGTTGCTTACTGGGCAACAAGTGGTATCAGAGCCCTATTCTCAGTGTATAGGCTCTACCACCTTGAGTAAAGATCTATGGCAGCCCCTATTGGTACTAGCATAGTTGAGGGTCAAGCCTCAAATAGACCTCTATTTTTTAATGGATCAAATTATACATATTGGAAAAGTAGGATGAGAATTTATATGCATCATATTGATTATAACTTGTGGAGAGTTGTTGATAAGGGTCCTCATATTCCTTCGGTAGTGGTTAATGGCATTTCCATCCCAAAGCTCGAAAAGGATTGGGATGAAAATGATATTAAGCAATCCGAGATCAATGCTAAGGCAATGAATCTCCTTTATTGTGCATTAGATCCTAGTGAATTCAATAGGATATCTACATGCACTTTTGCCAAAGAAATATGGGACACACTTGAAGTTATCCATGAGGGTACCGATCAAGTGAAGAATACTAAGGTGAACATATTAGTGCATACTTATAAAACGTTCCGAATGGAACCTAATGAGTCAATCACTGACATGTACACTAGATTTACAAATATTGTAAATGGAATGAAAAGTCTAGGAAAAGTAATGTCCAACGCTAATCTTGTGAATAAAATCCTCATGTCACTTCCAACATCGTGGGATCCGAAGGTGACCGCAATTCAAGAAGCAAAGGACATTGACAAGCTACCTTTAGAGCAGTTGGTTGGATCGCTCATGACTTATGAGCTGAATTTGAAGTAAAAGTCAATGGACATGGACAAAAAGAAAAAGGGGATAGCATTCAAATCAAACATACAAGAAGAATCCTCAATCGATGAGTCCAAAGAAGAAGAAGAAGATGAAGGTGAAGAAGCCCTACTTGCTAGAAAATTTAGAAGATCATAAAGAGGAGGAAGTTTCCTTACAAGAAGAAATTTCAATCAAAAGAAAAAGGAAAAGAGAAAGATAAAGAAAAGGAAAAATAAAAGGATAATGAAATACATACATGCTTCGAGTGCAAGAAGCCGGGTCACTACAAGTTTGATTGCCCTCTCCTAAAGAAGTCAAGGAAGAAGTTAAGAAAGAAAGCATGATGGCCACCTGGAATGATAGTGAAGACTCCAGTTCTGAAAAAGAGCAGACTGAAATTGCAAATCTTTGTCTTATGGCACATCAAGAGTAAGATGAGATAAATTCCGATACTGAAATAGATTTTACTTTTGATGAACTAAGAAATGCTTTTGATGAACTTATACATGATTATAAACTGATTTTATGTGAAAATAAGAAGTTGAAAAAGCATGCAAACAGTTTCTCTCTTGAAAACAATACTTTGTTAAATGAAGTTAGTGATTTGAAAACTAAATTAGATATTTTGAAAAAGAAAAACAATGATTTGACAATGAAAAACGAAGTTTAAAAAGATCCAAAACTGTTATTTCAAATGATGATCTTTTAAAGAAAAATAAAGATTTAGAAATGGAAAATGTAAAGTACAAAAATGAACTTGATAAAATGAAGCCATTTATTGAAAAATTTATGAACAGTTCAAAAAAGTTGAACCTACTTTTGAATAGTCAAAGAGCCATTTTCAATAAAGCAGGATTAGGCTATGGACCACAAAAACAACAAAAGTACTTCAAAAATTTTTTTGTTCCTATATCTTCTAGCATAACATGTTTTTCTTGTAAGAAGCAAGGTCATAAATCTTTTCAATGCAATTTAACAAAAATCAATTCTTTTGGAAAAGTGTGGGTTCCAAAAGGAATCATTTTAAATACTAACCCTAAAGGACCCAAGTTGGCTTGGGTACCTAAAAACAAAGCTTGATTTTATTGCAGGTATGTCTTGCAACCAAGGAGAACAAAAGACTTTGGTATCTTGATAGCGGTTGCTCAAGGCACATGACAGGAGATGTGAAGCAATTCACTTCTCTTGAAGCAATGAATGGAGGAAGTGTGACCTTTGGGGATAATGGTAAAGGAAAAATCATTGATATTGGTAAGGTTCACATAACTCCTTCTAGTTGTATTAGTAATGTACAGTTAGTTGAAGGTTTAAAGCATAATCTTTTAAGTATTAGTCAATTTTGCGATAAAGGTTTTCAAGTTATTTTTAAATCATCTTATTGCATGATTGCTAGTCTAGATATAAATGAAGTATAATTCATTGGAAAAAGGCATGATAATGTTTATTTGGTAGATTTGGATGATCTATCTTTGTCTAATGGAGAATGCCTTGTTGCAATGAATTATACTAAAGATGAGACTAGTTGGCTTTGTCATGGAAGATTAGGGCATGCTAGTATGTATCTACTTTCAAAACTTTACAAAAAGAATTTAGTTAAAATTTACCTGAACTTTGTTTTGAAAAAGATAGAGTTTGTCAAGCATGTCAATTTGGTAAACAAGTTAAAATGTCTTTCAAACCAAAAGGCTTTGTAACTACTTGTAGGCCACTAGAACTACTTTATATGGATTTCTTTGGACCAACTAGAACATCAAGTCTAGGAGGCAAGGGATATGGATTAGTCATATTGAATGATTTTTCAAGATTTACATGGGTTTTCTTTCTAGCACATAAAGATGAATCATTTTATGCTTTTATAAAGTTTTATCGAAAAGTTTCAAATAAAAAAGGTGTTTCAGTTGTTTGCATTCGTAGTAATCATGGAACTGAATTTGAAAATTAATATTTTGAAAACTTTTGTAATGAAAAAGGTATTGAACACAACTTTTCTGCACCTAGGACACCTCAGCAGAATAGGGTAGTAGAAAGAAAAAATTGCACTTTGGATGAAATGGCATGCACTATACTTTATGAAAATGATTTACCGGGATATTTTTGGGCTGAAGCTATTAATACTGCATGTTACATTTTGAATCGAGTTTTAATCTGCCTTATTTTGAAGAAAACTCCTTACGAACTTTGGAATCAAAGAAAACCAACCTTAAAGTATTTTCGAGTTTTTGGTTGCAAGTGTTTTACCTTAAATAATGGAAAAGATAATCTTGGAAAATTTGATGCCAAGTCTGATAAAGGTATCTTTTTAGGATACTCTACATCAAGCAAGGCATACATAGTTTTCAACAAAAGAACATTGGTTGTATAGGAGTCAGTGCATGTTATTTTTGAAGAATCTACTAACAAATCCTCCAAAAAAGATGATACATCTGATAAATGTGCAGGTGCTGACAAGCTTTAAAAGTTGACACTGAATGATCAACCTCCTCAACCAAATGAAGAAGATCAAGACAAAAGTGAGAAAGGTGAAGACACTCCAAAGCACCAAGATCTACCTAAGGAGTGGAGGTATGCTCATGAACATCCTAATAAATTAATCACTTGAATGCTATACATACATTAAGATCTGGGGGAAAAATTTGTAACCATGTGGGCATATCTAAAGAAGAAGAAATAAAAGACTCACTCTTAGAACAACTATTTGAGCAGGGCTTGCTTGAAGAACCCAAGGCATTAGAACCTGATACAATTCCCAACTCACCAACTAAGCCCTCGCTAGAATCTAATGAACTAAATATTAAGGTTGCAATGCCATTCCTTAATAGACTTAAGCCCAACCAAAATTTAGCCCAATTAGAAAAGATCTTAGAGGTCTTTAAGTAAGTTAAGGTGAACATTCCCTTACTAGATATGATCCAATAGGTTCCAGCTTATGCTAAATTGCTTAAGGACCTATGTATCAAGAAGAAGACCACCAATGTATCTAAGAGAGCTTCCCTGGTAGCCTATCTGAGTTCAAACCTATCAAACCACATGCTAGTGAAATATAAAGATCTAGGATCATCCACTATTTCATACATTATAGGGAACACCCTCATCAATAGGGTTCTATTAGACTTAGGGACGAGTATCAATTTATTACCATATTCAATATACGAGCAATTAGGGTTGGGAGAACTAAACCCCATGGAAATGACCCTACAACTAGCAAATTGTTCTTTAAAAGTGACAAAGAGAATAGTAAAGGATGTGCTAATTAAGGTTAGTGACTTTATTTACCTGATAATTTTATGATTCTAAAAATTGAACTAGTAACAAATCCAAAGAGTCACATCATATTCTACTAGGTAGACCATTTTTGGCCATAACCAATGCTCAAATCAATTGCCAAAATGGGTTAATGAAACTTTCCTTTGGCGACATGATAATAGATCTGAATATTGTTAACCTGACTAAAATGAATTGAATGAGTGACTTAAATTGTATTCAAGATAATATTTATGATCCCATTGACCTCAGTGATGAAGAGTTCAATTTGGAACTTTGGATGATCCAAGAAAGTGAAGAGGTTAATGAAGTCATTACAATTGGTGCAAGATTAAGATAGGAGCCTTTAGTCAAACCACTCAAGATAATGGCCAGATGTTGGGGACATGAAAACCCATCCGTGTTTTTCTTTTTTTTATCCAAAATTTCTTTTTTCTTTTTCAATTTTTTTATTCCACCTTTTCCATCTATCCTCACTATTCCCATTTTATCTCCATTTTATTCCCGACATATTCCATGTTTATCACTATCATCTTCAACCTCCCAGACACTCATAGAACCTCCATTTTTCATTTTTTTTTCTTCCCGTTTGTCCTGGATCCACCATGTCCGACCTCTGGAGCCACCCCCGATGGCTGTCCACCTTCCCCTAGCGTCGATCTCCTCATGGGAACGCCGGCGAATCCCACGAATCACCCATGGCCGTTCACCCCCCCATGCGGCTCCTCCCATGGCCATTTCCCGCCCGGCGGCTCCACCCCCAAGCTGCATCCTCTCCGCCGCGTTGCCGACCGAGCCATCATCTTCCCTGCTAAGTCTGAGAGACCGGCAAAGCCGCCCGCAAGTTCCCCCATCTCTGCCCCTATTCCATGGTCACAGGAGTTTTCTGCACAGTTCTTAGAGCAGGACGATTTTGCATGGATCCCAAAGCGCGCAGTCTTTTGCATAGATTTTAGAGCCACTCAGCACGGATCCTGATATGAATTTTTTTAGCACGGATCTTGATGAATTTAGATTATATTTTATTTATTTTAATTTTAAATTGGATGTATGGACAAATTGGAAAGTTTTTTAAATTAGTTTTAGAATAGGATTAGTTTTTTTTCCCATCATATGAGGAGGGTTGTTTTTAATTTTCTACCATGTTTTCAGGCTGCAAACAAAGCAGGTTTGGGTTGTTACCTTTTTTTGGGCTGCATGCCTTGTATTATTTTCTTGTACCCCAAGTTTTGTAAGTCTATATAAAGGCACCACCTCTCTTGAATAAATAATGATAATGAAATTGAATTTTTAAGAAAACGTGTTCTTGGTTCTGCCTCCGGGCATGAGGCCTGTCTTTCCTTCACCTGCGGGTGTCGAGGGGTGTAAGACCCCACTTCCTTCGCTTTCGAGTGTCGAGGGGCACGAGGCCCTAGTCATCTTCTCCCTAGCTGAGCCCCTCTTTGATCTTGGAGTTTCTCCTTCATGGCCCAAGGTAGCGATTTGGATGGGATGCCCTAGGCTCTGCATGTAGTGAGATGGGTGGGATGCCCTAGACTACATGTGGTGGGGTGGGTGGGATGCCATAGAGGTGCGACATCTCTCCATGAAGGTAAGTCCCAAGTCCATAGAGTATCCATGTTTCTTGCCCCACATCTTTTTTTTTCCACCTTTTTGACCTTAGTCACGGAGACTTCTCAGCTCTCCAACGATCCTCCTAGCTAGCCCCCTTTGTCCCTCATCAATTTTGGTATCAGAGCTTTGTCCCCCATCAATTTTGGTGTTGCTGCCAAGATCGCCTGGCCCGTAGCTACTGGTGGAGTCGGGTGTCGCACGTCCGCCCGCCTGGGAACGCCTCTAGCACCTCGGGACCTGCAAGAAAGCAATGTCAGCATCCTGGGCCGGGGATTCCGGTGGGGGCACTCCAACGGTCATGTCAGTGATGATCCATCAGAACAGATCCTCCTGGTCAAGCCCCTCTATATGAGCTCCATGCTAGGAGGAGTGAATATAGTGTGAGTGGAAGATGAGGATGAGCTGGGAGTGGTGTTGGCCGAGGTGGTCTTGCCCCCCCTCTCTGGCCTTCCTCCCTTGTGTTGCTCTCATTCCTCCGGTGTTCTTGAATTGAGAAATATGCTATGGATGTAGTGATACTAGATTAGATGCAGATACCTCTTTTGCTTACTTTGGTGGGATTTTCTACCTTGGTTTGCTTTGGGATCTCCCCCCGCTGTTGTGTACGGTGAGGTATCATGATGTAGACGGGATGTCTCTCCTGTTTTGACAGTTGAGGAAGCTTCCATAAATCTCTGACATTCCTTCTGCCTGTCACCATCCTAGGAGCCTGACAAGGCCTCAATTGGCGGGCCACCGATCTTGGGACCCGCACTCTCCGGTCGGGTCTTTTTTTGGTTGTACGGTGGATCGGCAGAGGGCATGGCGCCTTGATGTGAGCACTTCCTTTCTGGAGTGAGTGACGGTCGTGGGCATTGATTGCGGCTTGGTTGGTGTTGTCGTACGGCCCTCGGGAGTATCGTCACTGTCCTCGAATGGGAGGCATGGCTCCCTTGGCGGTTGGCGCGGTGGTTTGAACTGATGGCCGAGCTAGAAGGGTAGGGCCCACCTTCGGTGGACTCGCCTCGGTGCTGCTTGGCAAGGTGGAGACGGGCCAAGCTCGGCTACGGAGGGGTGCCTCGTGGTGGAGGAGGTTGAGCTTGACTCCTGACCATGGGTCCCGGCTCCAGGCGAGCTCGGCATCGGGGTGCTGCCCAGCCCAGGGGACCTGAGCTCGGAGGGGTGCCTCATGGCGGAGGAGGCTGAGCTCGACTCCTGACCACGGGGCCCGATCCCGAGGGGTCCACCTTGGGTGGGGACTCGGTCTCGGCTCCGGCATAGGTGTTCTGGGCTTGCAGGAACAGACCTGGCAGAGTACGGAGTTCAACTTCGGCTGGCAGAGGTGTTGCTTCAGGGGAGCTCAGCCCGACGAAGGCGCTCGTGTTGAAAGCTTGTCGTGGCATCTGATGGACGCTCCACATCAGCTACCTCGTGCCACGTCAGCTGCCCTGTGCCACATCAGTGATCTGGCCCCATCATTTGGTATCAGAGCTTTGTCCCCCATCAATTTTGGTATCAGAGCAGGAGAGTATTAGGGTTGAAAAAAAAAGGTGAAAAAAAAGGAGAGAAAAAAAAAAGAGAGAGAAAAAAAAAAAATACAGCGAGTCTAACTCGACAGAGTCGAGTTTTCCCCACCCCCGGGGAATGATGGGGACATCAAAACCCATATGGGTTTTTCTTTTATCCATATTTTCTTTTTTCTTGTTTAATTTTTTTATTCCACCTATTCCATCTATCCTCACTATTCCCACTTTATCCCCATTTTATTCCTGACTTATTCCATGTTTATCCCTATCATCTTCAACCTCCCAGACACTCACAGAACCACCATTTTTCATTTTTTTTTCTTACCGTTTGTCCTGGATCTGCCACGTCTGACCTCTGGAGCCACCCTCGACGGTTGTCCACCTTCCCCCAATGTTGATCTCCTCGTGGGAATGCCGGCGAATCCCATGAATCGCCCTTGGCCGTTCACCCCCCCATGTGGCTCCTCCCATGGGCGTTTCCCCCCGATGCGGCTCCGCCCCCATGCCATGCTCCTCTCCACCGTGCTGCTGGTCGAGCCGTTGTCTTCCCCGCCGAGCCCGAGAGACTGGCAAAGCCACCCGCAAGTTCCCCCCTCTCCGCCCCTGTTCCACGATCACTGGAGTTTTCTGCACAATTCTTAGAGTAGGATGATTTTGATGGATCCCAAAGCACGCAGAATCTTTTGCACATATTTCAGAGCCACTTAGCATGGATCCTAATACGAATTTTTTTTGGCATGGATCTTGGTGAATTTAGATTATATTTTATTTATTTTAATTTTAAATTGGATGTATGGACAAATTGGAAAGTTTTTTAAATTAGTTTTAGATTAGGATTAGTTTTATTTTCCACCATATGAGGAAGGTTGTTTTTAATTTTCTACCATGTTTTCAGGCTACAAACAAAGCAGGTTTGGGTTGTTACCTTTTTTTCAGGCTGCATGCCTTGTATTATTTTCTTGGGCCCCAAGTTTTGTAAGTCTATATAAAGGCACTCCCTCTCTTTAATAAATAATAATAATGAAATTGAATTTTTGAGAAAAGGTGTTCTTGGTTCTACCTCCGGGCATGAGGCCCGTCTTTCCTTCACCTGCGGGTGTCGAGGGGTGTGAGACCCCACTTCCTTCGCTTTCGAGCATCGAGGGGCATGAGACCCTAGTTATCTTCTCCCTAGCTGATTCCCCTCTATGATTTTGGAGCTTCTCCTACACAGCCCCAAGTAGCGATTTGGGTGGGATGCCCTAGGCTCCGCATGTAGTGAGATGGGTGGGATGCCCTAGACTGCATGTAGTGGGGTGGGTGGGATGCCCTAGAGGTGCGACGTCTCATCGTGAAGGTAAGTCCCAAGTCCATTGAGTATCCTTGTTTCTTGCCCCCACATCTTTTTTTTTTGCCTTTTTGACCCTAATCACAGGAGACTTCTCAGCTCTCCAACGATCCTCCTAGCTAGCCCCCTTTGTCCCCCATTTATTTTGGTATCAGAGCTTTGTCCCCCATCAATTTTGGTATCAGAACTTTGTCCCCCATTACCAGACCATTATCCAAACCATCAATAGAGGAAGCACCTAAACTAAAACTGAAACAACTCTCCAATCATATCAAATATGCATACCTAGGTATTTTAGAAATCCTACCAGTAATCATTTCAGTGGACCTAAACTCCATACAAGAGAGAGAATTCTTAAATATCCTTAGAGAAAATAAGGAAGCCTTATTAGGATAGACCATGGCTGATATAAAGGGGACGCTTAATTTTTCAACATAGGATTCACCTAGGGTAGGAAGCCAAGCCTACAAGAGACATCCAAAGGAGACTCAACCCAACCATGAAAAATATGATAAGGAAATTATAAAACTGCTTAACAATAAAATCATTTATTCAATTTCAAATAGTTCTTGGGTAGGTCCTATACAAGTGTTACCTAAGAAGTCAGGAGTTACTATAATCCAAAATGACAACAATGAACTTGTCCCAACTAGAATTCAAATTGGATAGAGCGTTTGCATTGACTATAGAAAATTAAATTCAGCCACTCGAAAGGACCATTTCCCTCTGCCATTTATAGACCAAATGTTAGAACAATTAGCAGGGTATGGTTTTTACTATTTTTTAGATGGATACTCTAGTTACAACCAAATTGCTAAAGCCCTAGAAGATTAAGAGAAGATAACATTTACCTTTCCTTATGGAACCTTCGCCTATAGATACATGCTCTTTGGCTTATATAATGCACCATCCACTTTCCAAAGGTGCATGATTAGAATTTTTGTGATATGGTTGAATAGTTTATCAAAGTTTTTGTAGATGACTTTTCCATCTTTGGATCTACTTTGTCTGAATGCCTACATCATCTTAGACTAGTTTTAGAGGGATGTAAGAAGCATCTAGTACTGAATTGAAAAAAGTATCAATTTATGATGAAGGAAGGCATAGTCCTTGGCCATGTGATTTTAAAAAGGGATATAGAAGTAGATAAAGCTAAGGTGGATTTAATTACAAATTTTCCCTCACCTAAATCAGTCAAAGAAATTCGATCATTTCTTGGACATGTTGGATTCTATAAAAGATACATCAAGAATTTTAGCAACATGGATTGACCATTGACTAACCTTTTAGCCAAAGAAGTAAAATTTGACTTTACATATGAATGTCTTAAGTTTTTTGAATGTTTAAAGAAAGAATTAAATTCAATCCTAATTATTCATCCTACTGTATGAATTAAACCTTTTGAGCTCATATGTGATACATCAGATCATGTCATAGGAGCTGTCCTAGGTCAAAAAATTGATAAGCTATCTCGATTGATTTACTATGCTAGTATGACCTTGAATGATACATAGCTCAACTACTTAACTATCGAGAAAGAATTGTTAGCTATGATATTTGCATTAGAAAAATTTAGTTCTTATTTAGTGGGGTCTCTCATAATTATCTATACTGATCACTCAGCTATTTTGCATCTTTTTTCAACAAAAGATACTAGGGCACACTTAATTAGATGGATCCTACTCTTTTAATAATTTGACCTAGAGATCAGGGACAAAAAGGATACTGAAAATGTAGTGGTTGATCATCTATCTAGGCTAGCGATCACACCCATTGAGGAATTACCTTTCAAAGAGTCCTTTCTTAATGAGCAACTTATGTCAGTAGCCACAGAACCTTGGCATGATGACTGATGGGGGGGAACCTCCTCTCCTTTTCTTTTTCCTTAATGGAACGATGATGCACAGGTCTGGCCCCTAGGTGAAATAGATAATGTCAAGTCCTCTTTATACTATTCCTTTAGAGAAGATGGGCAATTCTGCCTCCACCCTTTCCAACTCCTATAGTTGGGGGTAGCTCTGACACCCACTATCAAGTAAGGAGTCACCAAAATACTTTCATATAGTCTTGGATATTTCCAACACCCAAGATAAAGTAATTAGGAAAAGCTGAACCCCTATCCATTCCCTTATCCTCGATCAGATCAAAACCATCATTCCTCCATAACTCGATGTTCGGTCATGCTAGGCTCCGACTCCTGTCATGGTTGTGTATGGATGCATGCAACTTTTGGCCATGTCTAGAGTCACTAGACTGGCTACAAGTCCTATTAGGCTGACGTTAATGCACTGACTCTCTAATATCGTATCCTTAATGTAGCTTAACCCTAGCAAAACATTGATAACTTTGACCTTTAGCCAGTGAACCAACACCCTCGAGTATAGCATGCTAAGATCCCTTAAGAGGGGCTACCATGCCTACCCGCTCATTAACCTGAGAACATGATCTGGAGATTGCATCTAGTTGTCTCTGACAAATACTATAATAAATAGGATATGACCCTTTCCAGGTGATGTTCTAGATAATAGTTAATGGAAATACCTGGTGACCAAATGAGACAAGGATCTCATCATTGAAGGGATAAATAGGTTGCATGGATTTCTATGTAGTCACTTGACATGATCTACACCTGACATGATGGGACAACCAACCTAGTTCCTGACATGATGCCATAGCTCGACATGGTTTCAAGGCCTTAATGCTCTTGCATGGGGCCATAGATGGAGTGTTGTGCCATGCTTTCCCTTCCACCTTATGTAAATTGATATGATATTGGTATTCCAGCATCAAACTAGGTTCTGTTCATTCCTTTGATTAGCTAAGTAGATCATTTGCCTTTCATTTTGCTAATAGCTGAAAGTTGTACTGGAGCTCCAACTCCTTAATCCATATAATGCAGAGGGATGGGGAATCCCTCCAAGCTTATGTGAGTCAATTCAACAAAGCAGTTCTAAAAGTTTATAACTTGAACCATTCTATCGCTATGAATGTCCTAAAGAGTGGCCTTCAGTAGTGTCCTTTCCATTTTTCCTTAGAGAAAAGACTATCCATGAACTTTTTTGAGATGCTTGTAAGAGCCGAGAAGTATGCCTGAGTAGAGGAAGGATATGATGCTCATATGCATCAAGATTTTCCTCCTAGTGCCATGATTTCAACATTCCTACCCTAATAGATACCTCAATTGAACTTGCCCCTGCTTTGCTTTTGGCCTCGTCATCTGCTCTGACACTTGGAAAGCTTCCTTCGACCCAAGAGTCCTTGCTAAGGAGGGTCGACTAGGGAGAAGATAGCATAGAAGTCATTCGTTATGACACCGAAGGCCCTCTCAAATTAAATTCTATCCAATCCCCAGAAGCAAGTGGGTGCACCCCCTAGGAGGTACAAATATTACACTCCTTTAAATACTCCCAGGATTGATGATGCAGGATAGGCTAGCAAACCTAGATCTAAAGACTTACTATTGAGATTAGCAGATAAAATTAAATTGGCAAATAGAATAAATGATAACTATATCAACACCAAGCAAGAATTAAACTAATTTAGATATGGTCAAAATTAAGATCCGATCTAGGAAGTGACATGAATGGCACGCACAGTCTAGAGTTTTCAAAAGTTGGATCGTTGGTTGTTAAGAAATGACTGTTATGCTAGGTTTTTTCAATTTAGTTATTTCAGATCTAATTGAATTAAAGATAGGAAAATAAATAAAATTCTAGTAATAAATTTTAAATTCTAATCTAAACCATGAAAAAGTTCTCACCAAGCATGGGATGTCATGGAGTCCTGGAAAAGGGAGATCAACCTGGAAGTAGTCGAGGTATCTAGCCATTATTCATGAACAAAATAGGAGGAAGTCACTAGATCTGGTTTACTAAACATAAAATAATAGCAGTCAGTTTTTTTCAAATAGGAACAAAATGTAATTCAACCTAATGAATCCAAAATTAGAGATCAGCGTGGTTTCTGGATTTGCTCTGAAAGCATGCAGACTCCTCAATCATGCATGTGCTTTTATAACAATGTGATCAAGATGCCTGGAGATCAAATAGTGGTGGAACCAATTACAAAAATAAACCCATGTTTTTTCCTCCATAAAAATTGCTTGAAGTTGGTAGGGGGGATGGGGTTATGCTCTAAAGATCATGTAGATGCTATTCCCTACTTTCACAATCATGCGAAAGAGAGCCTAATGCTTTTACGAGCATGCCATGGAGGGAAAATAAGGGATGGAGGTTTTGATAGTGGACGGTGAACTCCTCTCGGTCGGTGGACGGTGAAGCTCATCGGTAGTGGGAAGTTGGAGATGAAGGGAGGATCTCACTCAACACATGGTCAGACCACATGAAATTATGGCATGGTGGCCCTATTCTAGAACTTGCTGGCATAGTTAGGTGGGAAGGATGGAATGCTTGATAGTGCTGGCAATTTGGTTAGGAGTGGTGGCTTATGCAGCGCAGGTCCAGAGGTGTCAAGTTCTATAGTAATTATTGGATGGAAGCAGTAGAGGATCAGTCGTGTGGGGTTCTTGGTTGGTGAGAATCCCCTCATAGATGAAAGTTGGGATCAACCATGGGCTCACCAGTTGGGAGGGAGGAAGCAGAGGAACATGGGTGGAATGGGAGAATAGAGGAGATGGGGTGGAGTGCTTGATGGCAGCCAGTGGCTATGGAAGACAAAGAGGGAGGCTTGGTGGTTTCTCACGGATGGATGGTGGGGTTTGGCCATGGAGCTCTCCAGATGGGAGGGAGGCGGTGATCAGGCATGGGTGTTGTGAAAGATCAAGGGAGTTATGGCTGTGTTGGTAGTTGGTGGTGGTATGGTAGTCATTCGGTGGTGAGGAGCTGAAACAGGGGAGGCAGTTGGTGGCTTTGGATGCTTGACATGGTTTGAACAAGTGTTTGGGTTGTTTTAAATCTATGTTTGCTTGGGATAGTAGGTAGAAGAGAATAAGAGGAAGAGAGGGAGGAAGAGAGGGGTAAGAGAAGAGAATGAAGAAGAAGAAGAAAAAGGAAGAAGAAGGGAGAATACAGGAGAGGAGGGAGTTAGAAAAACCCAATAATTTTATTCACTTTTCTTGATTGATTTATTCCATTGACAAGGCTACTTTAAATAGACTACAATCCTTGACAAATTAGAGACCAAAATACCAGGACTCCTTAACAAAATGGAAACCAAATTAACGAAAATACTAGGACTCAAACTAATCTAAAACAATGAGACTTATCTAAAATAGATTCCAGACTAATCCCGTTTCATTCTCTGAGATCTATGATAAGATGGGATACAAAATTATAAAAATAAAAATAATATGCCCAATCCCCATACACCTAGGTAAAAATAAAAATAAATACATGTACTTCTTAAAGAAATACTGGGTGTGTATCAGAATCTATGCTGGGTGATGTCCTCATCAACTGAGATCCTGATGCAAGTCCAAGAGCAACTACCTGAGGCAAAGAAGATGCGGACATCATTGTGATGCCATGATCTATACAAGTACTGTCCCTATCATCGTAACCATGGCCACGACACCAAAGAATGTCTATAATTATGAGATGAAATAGAGGAATTAATCTCATGTGGCCAGTTGGTCAAATTTATATGGGGCCAATAGGAGAGGTGTAACCATGTTGAGGTCTCGCCATGCCTGCTGGAACCACCTCCAAGGCCTGAAGAGCCAACTAACTACCCTGGATCCGATAATGTTGATACTATTATCGACGAGCCAATGAAGGATGGTGTTAGCAAGAAGTAGAGAATCGAGGAAGCCATTGAGACCATCACTGATGGGGACATCAATAAGAAAGAAGTTTTTTTGGACTAACTCACTTTTGCTTTGCAGTTAAAATAGACAAATCCAATAAAGGGTTTGAGCCCATCTTCTCTTTCAGCAAATACTTGAGCCAATTCATGAGTTGACTCAACCTAGATTCAAGCAGGGTATGAGGCCACTTCTTCAATGCCCATTTTCTCACTTGGCACCATCCATTTGAAGCCCACGTCCCTCACTTAGATGCCATCTACTTGAAACCAATTTCTCTCACTTGGACGCCATCTACTTGAAGCCCATTTCCCTCAGTTGGTCGACACCACATCAAGCACCTTTTGGAGAGGAGGAAGGACACTACATCAAGAATTTTATGGGGAGATTGAAGCCATGTTCTATTAACCCAACAACTCTCCAACTAACTTACCATGTGGGATGCCATATCACATGACACATAGGGCTCCACATCAGCAAATTAAGCCAAGTCATTGCCATATGTCAATTGGTTGTAACCTTCTACCCATAAATTGTTATAAAAAAACTAATTCTAGAAACTACCCAACTAGAGTTAGCTAGACCTAACCTCTATTCTCTCTCTCTCTCCTTGGCCGACCCATGTGGGTTATGAACGCTATAAATAGGGCCTAAGCACCCCTATTGTATTCATTCTATTTTTTGGATTAAATGAAGAAAGCTTGCTTTCTTCTTCTAGTTCCCCTAGGTTCTCTTGTTTGGAGTGAAAAGTTCTTGAGTTTGAGAGATAGAAGATAGGTTTGAGAAGAGTGTGAGGTTCTTGAATGAGTGTTTGAAGGGTAGAATACCCTTGAGTGTTTGAAAGGTGGAGTGCTCCTTGCTTAATCCAAGATCCAAGCATCATTCCTAGAAGGTTTTCTCTGATTTTCCATGTCCAAGATGAAGGTCTCCAAGACAAGGATTATGGCCAAGGTGAGTTCTAAAGGTAGGGTGTTGCCCAGGTGGCTTTTCCTAAGAGGGGGGTGAATTGGGAATTACAAAATTTGCGCAAGTATGTGCATAAGTAATTCCTTTTAGTGGTTAGGTACTGTGTTTGTTAGAGAATAAATGCAAAAGCAAAAAGGTAAATCAAGCACAACATAAACAAGGCAGGTTTGTAGTGGTTCGGAGCAACCCAGCTCCTACGTCCACTACCCAAGTTCACCACACGAGATTTTCACTATATCCCCCAAACTAGAATACAGTCAGATTATTTTACAAGCTCACAATCCCAACCTTTACACTTTGGTTTTTGAACCGGGCTCACCAAAGAAACCCACACTAGGTTTTTACAGGCTCACCTATAACCTCTACACTTTGGTTTTTGAATCGAGCTCACCAAAGAAACCCACACTAGGTTTTTACAGGCTCACCTAGAACCTCTACCTTTGGTTTTGAAAAGGCTCACCAAAGAAACCTGTTTAGTTTTTATAACCGGGCTCACCAATAACCCAAATATTCTAAGAATATAATAAAGAAGCAACAAAAAATGACAAACTCTGTTATCTGGTGGTTGCTGATACAGCTCGAGTGAAGCTCAATTGAATGCTCTTCAATGCACTTCAATGGCTTCCTTGCTTTCTTCAAAAGGTGCTTCAAGCTTCTGGTAAGAGTTGGTGAAGGCTTGAAGGCTGACTTTAAAGCTCAAGTGCTCTCTCTCTTCTAACTTCAATAAGTGTTCAATAAATGTCCATCAAGTCATTAGTCTCTCCAAAGATGTTCTCATACCTTATTTATAGAGAAGCCTTCCCTTGATTTTGAACATTGTAGACCGTTGGGAGGTGACAGGTTACCATTGGAGCACTTTTGGAATTCAATAACTGAAAATTGGAACTAGCCATTGGAGGTGACCCCATCATTCTAGTTGGCTTGGACAATCTTCGAGTCGGCTCGGATCAAGTTTGGGTCGACTGGGCTGAACGCCAGTCGGCTAGGTTCCAAAGTTGAGAAAATAGGTCACTCTGGATGAGTCGGCTAGACTGAATTCCAGTCGGCTCGGATCTCAGAGGCTCTCAGAGCATTCTCAACCAAGTTCTGGATGAGTCGGCTAGGCAAAAATGCAGTCGGCTCGGATCCCTAAGAATCTCAGAACGTTCTCAACCATGTTCTGGATGAGTCGGCTCGGCCTTGATGCTAGTCAGCTGGATCTGTGTGCCAGAGAACTTCTTTCCTGTGCCAGTGCTAGAGTCAGCTGGTTCCTCCATCCAGTCGGCTCGAAATTTGTTCTTCAGCCAAATCAAATTCAATCTTCCAGAACCTCTTGTGCCAAGCTTTCAAGACATCTTCAAGGTCTTCTTCTTACCATAAAATTAAGAAAAATTGAAGCTTGAAAACAACTAGAAGCAATCCTTTATCTTGATTTATGTAGGAAATTTTTGTAGGGTTCTTCTTTACAAGATTCTAAACACTTTACAACTCAACACAAAACAATAAAGATTGTTGGATTAGATAGTGTGTCAATGTAGTTGTCCTACAAAAACTTGTCAATCATTTGAAGAGTTGTTAGATAACCAAATGTATGCTCCAATGTTTTGTTATCATCAAAATCACTTTAGGGGTCAACAATCTCCCCTATTTGATGATGACAAAACACTAGGCATGAAAAGAATTTATTATCTATTCACAAGTATGGATGTATATTATAGTAAGCATTTACACTTGTTTGACAATTCATAAAATCAACTATATTCTCAAATGTGTATCAATATATGCTATACAGTTATACACAAGGTCAAATTTATAAACTGTAAGTAACAGAGAATGATTGCTTGTATGTATCAAGCAGCATTAAGTATTGACAGATAGATGTAATGAGTAGAGAGCATCATAGTAATTATTGAAGCATGAAAATTAAACATGTATATCTCCTCCTTTTTATAAAATTTATAAACAATATGAAATTTCTCTAAGTTTCTCCCTCTTTAACATTTATTTGAAATTTTAATAGAAAAGTATGCAAAAATCATTCAAAACTAATTAAGCTCCACCTGTCTATTGCAGTTTATTGAGTTTCTTCTTTCATGGACTCTATGGTTCTCTCCCTTTTTGTCATCAAATCAAAAGGATTAAACAGGTAAGCTCATAATTTTAAATAGATTGACAAAGTTTGAAGATTTTGTTTGAGATAATTTCACTTTCTCAAACTTAGAGAGAAAATTCTATTTAAACAATATAAAGAGTGTAAACAGAATGACACAAATACACAATAGTGTTCAAAAAGATGTTCATTTCATTTCTATCAAAAATTTCAGTACGTCAACTATTACATAAGTTTCAAAAAGCTTTCAAAGAAAAGTACTGAAACTACAAAAGATCTACTCAAAATCATCCTTAGGTACACTGGCACCATGCCAAGAAGCAGGTCTAGGATGTCTGCTAGAGGAAGCATGAGGAGGAGGTGCCCTAGGATGATGAGAAGTACTAGGAGCCCTAGTGGACATAGGAGGTGGATCATATAAGGGTCTGATCCTAGCAGTGACCTCCAAGGATCCGACAGTGCCACAGATAGACACCATCTCCATCCAGATTGCTCCAAGCTGTTGCTCCATATCCTTGAGGCTTGCTGGCACTTTGTTCACTGCCTCCTTCATGTCACCGATTTCTTTCTACATTGATATATGCTCAGAAGCTTGGACATTGGCGAATGCCTCAGCTGATCCTCGAAGTCTTCCAAGCTTCGACCTGATGATCCCAATGCCTCTAGTGTAATCATCTACCGTGCTTCTTGTCTCTACAACAGTACCCATCTTGCATCTGAGCTCCCTCAACTCAGTTTTGTATTCCTTTAATGTAGCATCCACAGACTTCAATATTGCTTCAGAACTTGAAGAGATATAATTCAGGATTGGTTGAAGTTCTATCTGAGGTGTTGATCTTGAAGCTTCCATAGCTTCAACCTTTCCTTATAGATTTGAAACATGCTCTTCCAGACTATCCAATCTGCTATCCACTAACTTTTTCAGATCACTAAATAAAGAAGTAATTGTACCTGTCAGTGTATCTATCAAGCTTTTCATTTGTTCTTCAATCTGAACTTGAATGATTGGAGGTTGTGGTGCTATAGAAGGGTAGTCAGGTAGAGGAATATCAGCTGCAGGTAAGTCAAACTCGGGTGCAGGCAAATCAAACTCAGCAGCAGGCATATCAAAAATAGGAGAAGGTAGTCTAGTCTCTTCAACAACAGCAGCAGGCTCAGAAATAGGTGCAGAAGAAGTTCCAGTAGCTTCTACATTCTCTTCTTCTTCTTCCTCTTCACTACTATAGCTGCCTATAGCCCTGACATTTGTACCTTTCTTCTTCCATACTTTTTCAACTTGGAAATATCCCATCCTCTCTAGAGATTTGGAGGTGTACACATCTGTGTGGTGAAGTTCTACTCCATCTTCACCCTCCAAACTCACTCTTTGAGATTTAAACAGAAGGGTAAGCATCATCCCATAGGGTAGACATGATTTAGCCTTCCTAACTGTCTCCTTCATTTGCATAATTATGATGTAGGATAAATTGACAGGAGTTTTCTCTAGAATGTGTTCCATAAGGCATAAATCTTTTTCACTCACCCAGTCAAACCTTCCCGTTCTTTGCAAGAAATTCTATAGATAAAATTGTGAAGCAATCTCATTTCCAAAGACAGGGTGTTAGCAAACACAGTTCCAATTCTTCCAACATCTTCTTTACTCAAGATTGTTCTTAAGATTTTTTCTCTATTGTCAATTACTAGAAATTTCACTCCCTCTGAAAGTAAGTCTAGTAAACCATGGAGAAATTCTTCATTGACAATAATCCACTTTCCTTTAACAGTGGGCTCAACATGATTAGTTCCCAATCTCAGATTTTCATAGAAACTTCTAACAAGAGTGGGATAAGTCTTTTCATTCAAAGAACAAAACTTCCTCCATCCTTGATCTTCAATTAAGTCTCTTATTTTCAATCCAATCCCCTTAATAAACTTAAAGTTAATGCATCGGCCAGAGGTTACCGGACGTGTAGACATCGAGGGCACTTGATTAGGAACTATTGGAGCATCCCTTGAGACCTCTTCTATAGGTTCCTTACTATGAACGGTGCTACTTGGCTCTTCTTGACACCTTTTTCACCTTCTTTCCTTTTCAACAGATGGAGTAGCCCTAACGGAGCATTTACCCGTTGCACGCTTGGATGCCATTACTAGGAAAGATGGAAAATTGAGAGATTGGAGTGCTTGGAAGGGAGATAGAAGTCTTTAGAGCAGGTTTTGGAGAGGAACGAACCGTTAGACAAGATAAAATAGGGGTTGAATAGCTCGGAGAAGGGTTTATAACCCTAGGCAAAATACTTAGGCATGAGATTCTAGTCAACTCGAATAGCCCTAAAAAGGCTCGAGTCAGCTCGCCCAGAGCTCTCTCAAAACCATCAGAAAATCTAGTTGACTCAAAAAAGCTCGAGCCGGCTAGGCCACAACTCGCTCAAAACTCTTAGAAAATCCAGTCGACTCGAACAGAGAAATTAGAGTTTTAGAAAAATTGATCATAAATTAGAAATATTTTGAAAAGAATTTCAAAGAAAATTTAGGCTCAATGATATAGAATGAATTTAGGAGGTTCTCTAGATAATGTTTCCTTAATTTGAAGGAATTAGGTTAGCGAATTTAGAAAGGATCAGAAAGTCCTAATTCACTCCTAATCAGCTCAAATCTATCTTGATTGAGTGGCTTAATAAATATGTCAGCCAATTGATCTTTAGTAGGAACAAAATCAGCACTATATTACCATTTGAAACATGATCTCTAATAAAATGATGTCTAATTTCAATGTTCTTGGTTCTAGAGTGTTGAATTGGATTCTTTGTCAAATTGATAGCACTTGTGTTATCACATTTAATTGAAATTTTAGATTGTGATACACCAAAGTCTTCTAGTTATTGTTTAATCCATAACACTTGAGCACAACAACTACCAGTAGCCACGTACTCAGCCTTAGCTGTGGACAAGGCTACGGAGTTTTGCTTCTTACAGTGCCATGAAATTAAATTTAATCCTAGAAATTGGCATGTACCGTTAGTGCTTTTTCTATCTATTTTACAACTAGCATAATCAGCATCAGAGAATCCAATCAAATTCAGAGTAGAATATTTAGAATACCAAATTCCTAAATTACTTGTTCCTTTCAAATATTTAATTATTCTTTTAATAGCAAGCATATATGTTTTTTTTGGTGATGACTGAAATCTAGCACATACACATACACTATACAATATGTCAGGTCTACTTGCAGTCAAATATAACAAGGATCCGATCATACCTCTATATAGCTTTTGGTCAACATTGGATCCATTCTCATCTTTGTCCAATCTTCAAGGTGGGCTCATGGGTGTGTTCATTGATTTGCTACTCTCCATACCAAACTTTTTGATGATTTCCTTGATGTATTTGGCTTGGTTGATGAAGATGCCTTCCTTTGTTTGTTTTACTTAAAGTCCAAGGAAGTAGTTCAGCTTGCCCATTAAGCTCATTTCAAATTCTCCCTGCATAAGCTTAGCAAATTCTTTACATAGAGATTCGTTAGTTACACCAAAAATGATATCATCAACATATATTTGTACAACTAAAATGTCATTATTCTTCTTTTTGATAAATAGAGTTTTGTCTATATTTTCTCTTGAAAGATCATTTTCAATTAAGAAAGTGCTAAGTCTATCATACCAGGCTCTAGGTGCTTGTTTCAAACCATACAATGCTTTATTTAATTTGAATACATGGTTTGGAAAAGAGTGATTTTCAAAACCTAGTGGTTGTTCCATAAAAACTTGTTCAGAGATAAAACCACTAAGAAATGCACTTTTTACATTCATTTGAAAAAGTTTAAAGTTCATGTAGCAAGTAAATGCAAGTAGTAATCTAATGGCTTCTAGTCTTGCTACGAGTGCATAAGTTTCATCAAAATCAATACCCTCTTCTTGATTATATCCCTTAGCCACTAATTTAGCTTTATTTCTTATTATATTTCCTTGCTTATCTAATTTATTCCTATAGACTCATTTGGTTTCTATTATTGGATGGTCAGTAGGTCTATTTACAAGTGTCCATACCTTATTCCTTTCAAACTGGTTTAATTCTTCATGCATAGCCATCATCTAGTTTGGGTCAGTCTCAGGCTTTTCTAAGCTATGGGGTTCTATTTGTGATACAAAGGCTAAGTAATCATGTGCATCCTTATTTGTAGCCCTAGTCCTAACACCATGTGAAGGATCTCCTATAATTAATTCTTCAGGATGAGATGTAACATACCTCCAGTCCCTCGGTAGATCGATGTGATCCTTACTTACCATTTTTTCTCCATCTTGAGTGTCTTTGTCTTGAATGCTTAAGTCATCCATTCCTTTTTGCAATGTACCTGCATCATTGTCTATGCACTCTTTTTGTCTAGAAGGCGTAGGGTTAGTTTCAATAAATACAACATGAATTGACTCTTCAATAGTAAGAGTCCTTTTATTAAAAATCCGATATGCTTTGCTATGTAATGAATAACCTAGGAAAATTGTATCATCAGCTTTAGAATCAAATTTTCTTAAATTATCTTTTCCATTGTTATGCACAAAGCATTTGCATCCAAACACATGAAAATAACTAATATTGGGTTTTCTATCATTCCAAAGCTCATAGAGGGTTTTCTTTAAAATAGGATGGATTAAAACGTGGTTTAAAATATAACATGCGGTGTTCACCACTTCTGCCCAAAAGTACTTTGGAAGATTGCCTTCACACAACATTGTGCAAGCCATTTCTTCCAATGTCCAATTTTTTCTCTCTACAACACCATTTTGTTAAGGTGTTCTAGGAGCGAAAAAGTTGTGATCAATGCCAAATTCAGTACAATAATCTTCAAAAAATTGATTTTCAAATTCGGTTCCATGATCACTTCTAATTGAAATCAAAGATAAGTTCTTTTGATTTGAAACCTTTTTATGAAATTTTCTGAAAACATGAAAAGTTTCATCTTTACAAACAATAAACAAAATCCAAGTAAATCTTGAAAAATCATCTACTATCACAAGAGCATATTTCATACCTTCTAGACTGGTGGTCCTAGTAGGTCCGAAAAGATCCATGTGAAGTAGTTCATGTGGTCTTGTTGTAGAAACTATATCTTTGATTTAAAACTCCCCCTAGTTTGTTTACCCATTTGACATGCGTCACAAACATGATTTAAATCAACTTTAAACTTAGGCATGCCTCTAACAAGATCTTTAGAAATTAGTTTGGTAATAGTATGCATGCTAGCATGACGTAATCGTCTATGCCATAGTAAGCCTGACTCTTTGGTTTTAGCATTCATTGCAACTAGACTAGGGTTACTTGACATGGCAAGATCATTAAGATCTACCACATAGATATTTCCAAGTCTATGTCCAATGAACTTATTGCTAGAATCTAAAGAGTTAGTTACTATACACGTAGAAGATTCAAAGACAACCTTGAAGCCTTTATCATATAATTGACTTATACTTAAGAGATTATGCTTCAACTTGTCTACTAGAAAAACATTTCAATAAAAGTGAAGGGAGTTATTTTGATCTTACCAATACCGATTATTCTCCCTTTGCCATTGTCTCCAAAGGTGACCGTTGCCACTATTTCCTCCTAGACCGGGATTGGTGGATGCGCTGGAGAGCTCCTCGACCAGCCAACCTGCAAAAAGTCCCTTTGCGTCGGAGGGGCTCCGGCGGGGGACACTTCAATAATTAAGTTAGAGGGGGCTGAAGCAACATAACGGGAGGAAGCTCAGAAGGAGAGTATGCAATGAGGAAGAAGAACGTTACCCCTTCACGGAGGTCCCCTGGGCGCCTTTTATAGGCACGGAGCACTACCAAATTCTGTTGGGGAGCAGGCTGAAAAAACCTGAATATGCCCCCAGGAGAATAGGTGTGGCGACGAGATCGTGGGTGGCGGCGTGCCAAGTGTGTCAGAGTAGTGGCCATGCGCTGGAGCTTGTTATAATAGAATGTCAGAATTGTCGGAGAGGAAAGGTTCCTGGAAACCTCGAGCGATCTCTTTAGCAGTGGGTCAGCTGGCTCCCCAGGAGCCGACTGTGATGATAAAAAGGGCCGTCGCATGGGCAGTGGGGCACCTATCAGCCCTCAAAGCCCCCGGGTCGGCTCTTTGGGAAAGTCGACTGGGGAGTCGGACTCCGCGCAGGGACCAGCCGACCAGATCCGGGGGGCGGTTCGACTGGGGACTAGCCGAATGGGTGCATCAGTTGCCTCCTTGCTCCTGGGCGTTGAGGGGCCACGTGGCATAAAAGGACAGGAGCAAGATCATTCGCACCTGTGGCAGACTCCGGACCAAGGCACTGGGTCGCTTCGAATCCGCCTCAGACGACGCCCTAGACAACTATCAGCCACTCGTTGGGGCACAGGCGGGGCAGTTAATGCATGTCCAGGGCCATGATGAGAGCCAGACTGTCCCACATCGATTCGGGGTAAAGTGGAGCATCGCACCATGTGGCAACATCTGGTCGGCCGGTGCTACCCTTTGGATAGTCTAGCATCGCTGATCTGGCACGCACGCGGATCGCGATCTGTGTGAGAGGGTGCTTCAGCCGCTTCGATTCTCGCAATGCAGGTGGTTGCAACTCCTGATGGGATGGCTGAGGCATGCCTGAGGCGGGCAATGACTTTTCCCCCTTCTCCCCCTCCCTCGAAGGTCTATAAAAGGAGGAGGAGGCAGAGCGAGAGGGTTTTTCCTGCTATGCCTGCTCTTCACGAGATCGAGTCCTCCCTTCCTTCCTTCACGAAAACTGGCACCTAGGAGTCCACCCCAGGTCAGTCCCGGCCATTCCTCTTCTCCTTCTAGCTTCCAATGGCATCCAGCAGTAGTGGTTCGTCCCATAGACCTAGAGACCCAGGGCCAAGCGCGGTATCCTCGACCATGACCTGGGAATGGGTCGAAAACCTCAGGGCGGTATTTGGTATCCCATCCACCCTGCACCTCACTCTTCTGGGCCGAGAGGGAAGGGCAAATAACCCATTAGGTCCAAGGACCCTTCTGATGTACGAGTCCCATCTTAAGGCTGGCCTTAGGTTCCCACTGTATCCCCTGTTTATAGCCATCTTCAACCACCATAGGGTAACCCCGGTGCAGCTGACCTCGAATAGTATTCGGGTGATATGCTTCTTTATAGTACTCTGTCATAGGGCTGGGTTCGACCCCAGTATGTCCCTCTTTGGTAACTTCTTTTATCTAAAGAGGGACTTTAGGAGCCAAGAGTGGGTCCTATTCGTCCCTCGTCAAGGCCAAAAGATCTTGAAGTGCCTCCCGTCGGTCGTCCATGGGTGGAAGGCCAGGTTCTTCTTCGTCAGCAGCCTCAAACCTTGGGGGATCAAGCCGTTGTGGAGAGAGCCACGGGTGAGGGTTCGCGAGGGGAGGTCGGTATCGGCGACCGACCTAGGCGTATTCAATGTGCTTGGCAGAGTTGGCCCGGTGGCAGCCTTTGAGTTGTTGGGGGAAGAGACCCTTCATCAGGCAGGGATCTGCCCCCAAAGACTTTTAAGCAAGGGACGATCCCTCCCCTCACAGCTCTCTTAACTTTTCCTCTTTCTCTGTCTGACTCTGGATGCTTGGTGAAAGGAGGAAGGATGTAACGGATCGACAAGTCCAAGGTCATCCGATGGGTGGTACAAAAGTGTGCCGCCACGGGGTCAGTCCCCATGCCAGCCACCGAACGACAAAAGAAGAGGCAGGAGGAGGAGCGGCCCACCCCTGTCGTCGAGGTCGAGTCGGACGGGGATGACCATCCCCTCGCCGAGCGCAGAGCAAGGAATGCGGCGGGGGTTCCAACCCCACCAGCAGGGTCGGCCCCCCATCAGGAGCAGGGGGAGCCAGTGATGTCCGACATAGCCACGGCGTCCGTCGATCCAGAGGGAGCGGCTTGGGCTGACAATGGAAAGGGGCCGGCCGTAGAGGGAGCAGCAGACGGTGGTGTTGGCTTTGGCTCCTTAGTTTTGATGATTAACAAAAGGTTGAGTATATGTTTGGACTAATGTTTCATTTCAAGATAAAGTTTCAGGTCTTAGGTTATTCAAAAAGAGTATCAAGAGTACAATGATGAAACCAAGCTTGCTTGATTTGGGAAAGAGCTCTTCTATCTCAAACAAGATCAAATTTCTCATATTGGACCATCATATTGTAATTGACAAAAGAAACAAAGGCCTAGAGAAAATCAAGCATGGCACGCACCTCCCCAGAGTTTTAGAAAATTTCAGACCAGAGGTCGACTCATGAAGAAAAGAAAAGTTCAGCAAGACCGGCACGGCAAAATTTCAGTGGCACGCTTCAAAGGTCACCACCTGAGGTCGACACCTGTCCAGAGGTCGACACCAGAGGTCGACTCATCGCCTGAGAATTCAAACTGGGCAGAACTATAGTTTTATGGATTTTTGCCTAAGATAAACTGGAGGTCAACTCATGAGGTCGACACTTGACCCAGAGGTCGACTCATGAGGTCGACTCATGGCATAACGGCTAGTTTTTTCTGAACTTTTGATTTGATTTCTAACGGCCATAAACGGCCATATTTTTTATTCTAACGGTCTTGTGGAGTTGTTTCAGCTTGAATGAAGTATTTAACCTCCACCTAACTTCAAAAAAGTCAAGGAGACAAAGTGAAAAAGAAGAGAGTTTAGTACAAAGCTTTCCATCAATCCTAAGCCAAAAAGAGAGAAAATCCAAGAGATTCCTTAGCAAAAAGCTTTCCATTTTTGAGGAATCCAGCTTTCAAGTCTTTGGCATTTAGTGAGGTCCAAGATTCCAAGAGGAAGACTTGAAGAGTCTCCAACAAGAGCTACATCAAATTATTTTTTGCTCAAAAAAGGAGTTTGTCTTGTTTTTATTCATTGTATTCATACTCTATTTGTGCTAGCCTAGTTTCAAGGGAATTTGAAACTAGTATGAGGTTTGTTGGTGAGCCAATTGATAAAAGCAACTAGGGTTGCTTGTAAGCCCGAAGCCAAAACAAGTGTGTAAGGTTTGTTGGTGAGCCTAGGTAACAAAACCAACTTAGGTTTTGACTTGTGAGCCTTGTAAAACAAGTCGGCTGTAATCTAGAGAAGATTATAGTGAAAATTTCCAAGTGGAGCTTGGGGAGTGGATGTAGGTGCTAGGTGCACCGAACCACTATACGTTTTGTGTGTTTGCATTGCTTTACTCTCTATTGCTCTTTAATTTTTGTTATCTTTCATTGCTTCCGTTGCTCAATTATTTGAGCACTATCACTCTTCATATTTGAAATTGATAGCACATATTTTGCTTTATTTTTTAAGAAAAGAAGAAAAACCCAATTCACCCCCCCTCTTGGGCACCATATCTAGGCAACAAGTGGTATCAGAGCACCGGTACTCTCTTGTAGGTCCAACGATCATGAGTGAAAGATCATGGCCGCCCCAATTGGAATGGGTGTAGTTGAAGGTCAAGCATCAAATCGCCCTCCTTTCTTTAATGGCACAAACTACACATACTGGAAAACTCGTATGCACATTTATTTACAAGCTGTAGATTATAATATATGGAGAGTAATTTCTAAAGGGCCTCATCAGCCCACTCACTTGGTTAATGGCATTATCATCCCAAAATCTGAAGAAGAATGGGATGACAATGACATCAAACAAGCTGAGTTAAATGCAAAGGCAATGAATTTGCTATTCTGTGCACTTGACCCAAGTGAATTTAACAGAATATCAAATTGTATTTCCGCCAAAGAAATTTGGGATACACTTTAGGTTACCCATGAGGGTACATACCAAGTGAAGACCACGAAGGTGAACATGCTCATTCATACGTATGAGATGTTCAGGATGGAACCAACTGAAAGTATTAGTGAGATGTATACTAGATTTACCAATATAGTAAATGGTATGAGTAGTTTGGGAAAGATTATATCTAATGGTGAACTTGTTAACAAACTTCTCAGGTCTCTTCCGACTTCATGGGATGCGAAAGTAACGGCCATAGAAGAAGCCAAGGATGTCAATACTCTACCTCTCGAACAGCTTCTTGGATCACTGATGACTTATGAGCTTTCACTAAAATAGAAGAAAGACAGTGGACAATTACAAGAAAAAGAAAGCCATAGCCTTCAAGTCCACTACAAAGGAAGAGTCAAGTGATGAATCAGAAGAAGAAGCTGATGATAATAAGACAGCCCTCATTACAAGAAAATTCAGAAGATTCTTGAGAAAGAAGAAGGGCTTCTACAAGAAAAGGCCACAAAAAGGTGATTACAATAAAGATAAAGAGAAAGAAAAAGAAAGGGATCCACCCATCTGCTTCGAGTGCAAGAAGCCTGGACATTATAAAATGGATTGCCCTTAGCTTAAAAAGAGTCGAAGGATGTTGAGAAAGAAAGCCATGATGGCTACCTGGAGTGAGAGTGAGGACTCCAGTAGTGATGAAGAGCAGTAGGAAGTCGCCAACCTGTGTTTCATGGCCAATGAAGACGATGAGGTAAATTCTGAACCTGAAAATGAATTTACTTTTAATGAACTACATGATGCTTTTGATGATTTAGTTATGGAGTATGAAAAACTAAAACTGAAAAATAAGAAATTAAGAAAGCTAAATCAAGAGCTTACCAAAAATTCAGACAAGTTTTTAACTAAAATTGAAGATTTAATTCAAGAAAACAAGAAATTAACTGAACATGTAAAGACCTTGAAAAATGATAAGGACAATCTTATAAAAGAAAAGGATTCTTTGAAAAATAATAGAAGTTTTGAAACTAATGAGAAAATTGAAAAACAAAACAAAGAACTGTTGCTTCAAAACAAGAATTACAAAGAAGAGTTAGAAAAAGTGAAACCTTTTGTAGAAAAGTTTACTTATAGTTCAGAAAAATTAAGTATGCTTTTAAACAGTCAACATGCAGTTTTTAACAAAGCTGGACTTGGATTTAAGTCACAGAATCAGCAAAACTTTTCAAAAACTTTTTCATACCTGCATCTTCTAATATTACCTGCTATGCATGTGGTAAGTTAGGACATAAATCATATATTTGTAATAGAAGAAAATCAAGTACCTTTGAAAAGATTTGGGTTCCAAAAGGAACCAATTTGTCTAACCCTAAAGGACCCAAGATGACTTGGGTACCTAAAGGTTCAACTAAATCAATTTATGCAGGTGTGTCTTGCAACCAAAAATAAAAGAAGAATGTGGTATCTGGACAGTGGTTGCTCAAGGCACATGATTGGGGATGTGAAGCAATTCTCATCACTAGTAGCTATAAATGGTGGAAACGTTACTTTTGGTTATAATGGAAAAGGTAAAATCGTCGGAATTGATAAAATCCATATCACCCCTAATGCTTATGTAGATAATGTATTATTTGTTGATGGCTTGAAGCATAATCTTTTCAGCATTAGTCAGTTTTGTGATAAGGGTTTTAAAGTAATTTTTGAATCATCTTTGTGCATGGTGTCTGGTCTAGATGTCGATGGCATCAAGTTCACTGGTCATAGGCATGGAAACATTTACATGGTTGATCTTGATGATCTAGCCATGGAAAGTGGTCAATGCCTAGTGGCTAGGGAAGCCAAGGCAAGTGAAACTAGTTGGCTTTGGCATCGCAGGCTAGGGCATGCTAGTATGCATTTGATTTCAAAATTAAGCAAAAAGAATCTTGTAAAAGAATTACCAAAACTCACATTTGAAAAAGATAAGATTTGTGCTGCATGTCAATTTGGAAAACAAACTAAATCTACTTTCAAACCTAAAGGAGTAGTATCTACTACTAGACCCCTTGAATTATTACATATGGACCTCTTTGGACCAACCAGAACAACTAGTTTGGGAGGTAAGAAATATGGGCTAGTAATGGTAGATGATTACTCACGATTTACTTGGATAATGTTTTTAGCTCATAAAGATGAAACGTTTTCAGCTTTTGTTAAATTTCATAAAAGGGTTTCAAACGAAAAAAATCTCACTATTGTTTCTTTGCATAGTGATCATTGAACTAAGTTTGACAATCATGATTTTGAAGTTTTTTGTAATGATAATGGTATTATTCATAATTTTTCTGCACCTAGGACACCTCAACAAAATGGGATAGTAGAAAGAAAAAACAGGACTCTTGAAGAAATGGCACGCACAATGCTTTGCGAAAACGATTTACCTAGATATTTTTGGGCAGAAGCCATTAATACTTCCTGTTACATTTTAAATCATGTTTTAATTCGACCTATTTTGAAGAAAACACCATATGAGCTTTGGAAAAATCAAAAACCTAATCTTAAATATTTTCATGTATTTGGTTGCCGCTGTTTCATATTAAACAATGACAAAGACAATATCAGTAAATTTGATGCCAAGTCAGATGAGGGTATCTTCTTAGGATACTCTACTTCTAGCAAGGCATACAGGGTCTTCAACAGAAGAACTCTTCTAGTTGAAGAATCAATTCATGTAATGTTTGATGAAACTAACGAAAAATCTTCTAGAAAAGAAGATTCTATTGATGATGAAATAGGTACAAAGAAGCTTGAACAATTGACAATCAATGAAGATGTGCCCAAAGGAGATGATGATGAAGAAAATGAAGATCAAATTCAAGAGATCAATGCAACTTCACCAAAACCTTTACCTAAAGAGTGGAGGTATGCACATAGACACCCCAAAGAGCTAATTATTGGTGATCCGTCAAAGGGAGTAAGTACATGCTCTTCTATCAGAAATGTTTGTGATCATTTAGCTTTTGTTTCTCAAATAGAGCCTAAGTCAATTGAAGAAGCTGAAAAAGATTGTAACTGGATTAATGCCATGCAAGATGAACTAAATCAATTTAAAAGAAATAACGTTTAGACTTTAACTGAAAGACCCCCTAATGTTTCTGTAATTAACACAAAATGAGTTTTTAGAAATAAACTTGATGAACATAGTATTGTAACTAGAAACAAAGCTAAACTTGTTGCTAAAGGCTACAACCAGGAAGAAGGGATTGATTTTGATGAAACCTTTGCTCCTGTTGCTAGGCTAGAAGCAATTAGACTTTTACTTGCTTTTGCTTGTTTTATGGATTTCAAGTTATTTCAAATGGATGTTAAAAGTGCCTTTTTAAATGGATTTATTGAAGAGGAAGTTTATGTTGAACAACCTCCTGGTTTTGAAAATCATGAATTTCCTAACCATGTTTTTAAATTGCATAAAGCATTGTATGGTTTAAAGCAAGCTCCTAGAGCTTGGTATGATAGATTAAGTTATTTTTTTGATGAAGAATGATTTTTCTAGAGGTAATGTAGATAATACATTATTTTTGAAAAAGAAAAATGATGATCTCTTAGTAGTACAAATCTATGTAGATGATATTATTTTTGGTGCTACAACGAATGTCTTTGTCAAGAGTTTGCAAAGTTAATGCAGAGTTAGTTCGAGATGAGCATGATGGGAGAACTCAACTTCTTCCTCGGACTCCAAATTTAGCAAACGAAACAGGGGATCTTCATCAACCAAGCCAAGTACATAAGGGAAATATTGAAAATGTTTGGGATGGAGACTACCAAACCAATAGGTACCCCTATGAGCTCTTCATGTAAATTAGACAAAGCTGAATGTGGTAAATCAGTAGACCAAAAATTATATAGAGGCATGATTGGTTCATTACTATATCTAACTGCCAGTAGACCAGATATAATGTTTAGTGTTTGTATGTGTGCACATTTTCAGTCTGCTCCTAAAGAATCACATCTCTTAGCTGTAAAACGTATATATAGATACTTATCTAGGTCAATTGAAATTGGTCTTTGGTACTCTTGAGAGTCATCATATGAATTGATTGCTTATTCTGATGCTGATTTTGCAGGGTGTAAACTTGATCATAAAAGTACTAGTAGAACTTGTCAATTCCTAGGAGTTAATTTGATTTCATGGAGCAGCAAGAAACAGAATTCGGTTGCTCTATCTACAGCGGAAGCCGAATATATAGCAGTCGGAAGCTGTTGTGCTCAGATTCTATGGATCAAACAACAACTCGAGGACTTTGGCATCAAACTAACTAAGACACCCATAAGATGTGATAATACTAGTGCAATCAATTTAACGAAAAATCCTGTACAACATTCAAAAAGCAAACATATTGAAATAAGACATCACTTCATAAGAGATCACGTTCAAAACTCTAATATGTTGTTAGAATTTATTTGTACTGATTATCAATTGGCTGATATATTCACAAAACCATTGAATGAAGATAGATTTTGCATGATCAGAAGAGAATTGGAAGTCATTGACCCTTTTGCTTGAAATTCTTCAATTTCCATCAAAATTCCTCAAAAATGATTTATAAATTCTCAAAAATATATTTAAAGCTTCTCTAAGAATTCATTCTAAATTTTATCATTTTTTTTATTTTACCAAATTTTATTTTGACTAGTTTATTTTCAGAGGTCGACACTTAAAATTTCGAAGGTCGACACTTGGCGTCGACCCTTGAAATTTTTGAAAGGTCGACACTTGGTCGGAAAACCTATTTTTAAAAACCCGTCCGTGAGCCCTTTTCCACCATTTCTTTTCGCTTTCTCCTTCGTGTGGTCCCCCTCCAACGTTCCCAAGCTCTGAATAGTGGATTACCAACCCTCTCCCTCCTCTTTTTGGGTAATTTTCTCCTCCCCTCACGGTTTCTCTTGGACTGAACCGGTTTTTACTGTATTCTTTGTTTTTGGGCAACCATAGGTTTTTACCTATGTTTACCCTCAATTATCGATTGATATTCGATTGAAAACACTCATTTCTTCCCTCCATTTCGTGGATTTCCTCTATTTGCTCTCTTTTTTTGTCAATTTCACAAACCCTCACTTACCTTTTCACGGTTCCTTCATTTGCTCAACCGTGAAATCCTTTTTCTTGGTTCTTCTTTTTCTTAGCACTGCATTATCCTACTTCTTCCTAAATTACCCTCTTCCATCCATATGGGTCCAAGGAAGCAGCTAGCTGTAAGGAAAAGGAAATTGGAACAAGGCCGAGGTAGTACTGAGCGACGAAGAAAGACCAGACATGAGCGTGAGCCGACCCCAGAGGAACCTGCACCAGTGCCAGCCTGCTTAGTACGGAAGAGCATTGCAAGCGGGAGACGTGTGGATATACCCTTCTAGGATCAGCATCACTTTTTTATAGGAGATGTACTGAGAGATGCAGATCTGGTTCACTTCTGCACGATGACTGAGAGATTCTACCCAGACCTCATCACGGAGTTCTATGCATCCATGGCCACTGATGGCATTGGATGGTCTGCTACTATTCGTGGGATCGAGATTCCAGTGACACCGGAGGTCATCAGTCATGTTTGGAGGATTCCACTTCATGGAACAGCCGCCACTTCTATTAGTGATCGAGAGCGGGCCTTCAGATGTATCTTAGAGCCCGAGGATGTTAGCGGCATTTCCACAGTAGCCGCTAACCAGCTATCATTGGAGATGAGAGTGCTGCATCATATCATCGCCCGCATCTTGATTCCAAAGAGTGGGAGGTTCGACTTTATTACTGAGCGTGAGCTAGTGTTGATGGTGTCCCTGAGACAGCGGACTCCCATCAACCTTCCCAGGATCATGCTTCAGTAGATGGGAGAGGCAGCATCTCATAGGAGACTAGTTCAGCCATATGGCATGGGGCTGACACAGTTATTCAGGGAGTCTGGAGTATCATTTGACGGTATACCCTTCAGTCAGCTGCAGCATACTGATACATACGGAGAGAAATCCCTGCATAGGATGGGATTTCGACTGATTGGTGATCGTTGGGTGTGACATGAGTCTAGCCAGGAGCCAGAAGAGGAGGAGGAGATTCGAGCAGCTAAGGCAGGGCCTTCTGAGCCTTCTGATCATGGTACACCTCCTCGTCCAGCACCAGAGTCAGAGACTGCGGAGCCTGAGCCATTCACTCCACCACCCTCATCAGCTCCGGCACCTTCTGCTACTACTACACCAAAGAGGACTATAGCGAGCACATCGGACTTTAAGCAGAGAGTGACTGATCACATTTCAGAGGTCCGGACAGAGATTGCTGTTGTACGACAGTAACCACATGGTCTGCGGATCCACACAGACATGCGCATTGGAGCTCTATCAGCAACTATCGATGTAGGATTCTGACAGATCCTCAGCTTACTGAGATTGGCATTGCCACCAGGGACTGTAGATCCGACAGTGCCTCCTCCACATTCTGATGATGATGATGATGATGACTCCAGTGGCTATAGTGACAGTGATGGAGATCAGCCTGGAGTAGGTAGCTTTGATGTTCCACCTGCTAATCCGATTCGAGAGATTCCCCCTTCTGCTGATCCTCCTTCTACTGATCTCCCTAGTACTGATCCTCCGGCTACAGATGTGCCAGTAGATACTGAGATTACTGAGTCACTCTTTGAGTCTATTGCAGGCATTTCAAATGATAGAGATGAGCATACAGAGACTAATATTGATGATCCCACTGCTTATGAGCTTGTCAGCAGGCACACTCCAGCTCAGTCTACTCAGCATACTGATCCACCTACTCCTATTGCTACTACTTCTGTTAGGACACCTTCGGAGTCTTTTCCACGGACCTATAGATCTCGTAGGACTACCCCTAGTATGGTCTCTCTCTGAGGACTCGGAGTCTCACTCATATGACTCCAAAATCCTCATCTAGGATCTCGGATCGTATCTCTTTTGATGTACCTTCTGATGAGGAGTAGCCTCATAGATTTGCTTGATATATGATGATTACTGAGGTACTAGTTTGCTTTGTATGTTCTGATGTATCAGTGTTTTGTGCTTACTATGTAAGCAATTTTATAACTGAATACATTCATTTATATATTTATCTACATTGTGGTATTTTACTGTCTGATGCCAGCTCTTAGCATTTATCATTTTAAACACTCAAGTTAGAATGTCTTTGCTATATCGAATGCACAAATTGAGGGGGAGCATGTATTTTATGCAACTAAGTACTTCATTGCAATGGAACATAATTTTCTTTAGTATATCTTTTACTACAAAGAATGTACATTTTAATTCTTGACAAAAAGGGGGAGTATAGTGAAGTATATATGGTTCTTATGACTCTTTCATAGAGTAGAGTAAAGCTTGTATGGTTCTTAACTTTTTGACTCATGAGAATGTTTTCACAAAAAAGGGAAAGTAGATGAAAAGTAAATTTTTATGATATACTCATATATGTGAGGTCTCATTGAAAATTTTTTAATTCTATATTTTGCTTTTGGACTTAATTGCATATATACTCAAGGTTTTGTCATCATCAAAAAGGGAGAGATTGTTGGCTTTGGCTCCTTAGTTTTGATGATTAACAAAAGGGTTGAGTATATGTTTGGACTAATGTTTCATTTCAAGATAAAGTTTCAGGCCTTAGGTTATTCAAAAAGAGTATCAAGAGTACAATGATGAAACCAAGCTTGCTTGATTTGGGAAAGAGCTCTTCTACCTTAAACAAGATCAAATTTCTCATATTGGACCTTCATATTAAGAAGTAATTGACAAAAGAAACAAAGGCCTAGAGAAACTCAAGCATGGCACGCACCTCTCCAGAGTTTCAGAAAATTTCAGACCAGAGGTCAACTCATGAAGAAAAGAAAAGTTCAGCAAGGCCAGCACGGCAAAATTTCAGTGGCACGCTTCAAAGGTCACCACCTGAGGTCGACACCTGTCCAGAGGTCGACACCAGAGGTCGACTCATCGCCTGAGAATTCAAACTGGACAGAACTATAGTTTTCTGGATTTTTGCATAAGATAAACTGGAGGTCGACTCATGAGGTCGACACTTGACCCAGAGGTCGACTCATGAGGTCGACTCATGGTATAACGGCTAGTTTTTTTGAACTTTTGATTTGATTTCTAATGGCCATAAACGGTCATATTTTTTATTCTAACGGTCTTGTGGAGTTGTTTCAGCTTGAATGAAGTATTTAACCTCCACCTAACTTCAAAAAAGTCAAGGAGACAGTGAAAAAGAAGAGAGTAAAAGTACAAAGCTTTCAATCAATCCTAAGCCAAAAAGAAAGAAAATCTAAGAGATTCCTTAGCCAAATGCTTTCCATTTTGGAGGAATCCAGCTTTCAAGTCTTTGGCATTTAGTGAGGTCCAAGATTCCAAGAGGATGACTTGAAGAGTCTCCAACAAGAGCTACATCGAATTATTTTTTGCTTAAAAAGGAGTTTGTCTTGTTTTTATTCATTGTATTCATACTCTATTAGTGCAAGCCTAGTTTCAAGGGAATTTGAAACTAGTGTGAGGTTTGTTGGTGAGCCAATTGATAAAAGCAACTAGGGTTACTTGTAAGCCCGAAGCCAAAACAAGTGTGTAAGGTTTGTTGGTGAGCCTAGGTAACAAAACCAACTTAGGTTTTGACTTGTGAGCCTTGTAAAACAAGTCGGCTGTAATCTAGAGAAGATTATAGTGGAAATTCCAAAGTGGAGCTTGGGGAGTGGATGTAGGTGCTAGGTGCACCGAACCACTATACGTTTTGTGTGTTTGCATTGCTTTACTCTCTATTGCTCTTTAATTATTGTTATCTTTCATTGCTTCCGTTGCACAATTACTTGAGCACTATCACTCTTCACATTTGAAATTGATAGCACATATATTGCTTTATTTTTTAAGAAAAGAAGAAAAACACAATTCACCCCCCCTCTTGGGCACCATATCTAGGCAACAAGTGGTATCAGAGCACCGGTACTCTCTTGTAGGTCCAACGATCTTGAGTGAAAGATCATGGCCGCCCCAATTGGAATGGGTGTAGTTGAAGGTCAAGCATCAAATCGCCCTCCTTTCTTTAATGGCACAAACTACAAATATTGGAAAACTTGTATGCACATTTATTTACAAGCTATAGATTATAATATATGGAGAGTAATTACTAAAGGGCCTCATCAGCCCACTCACTTGGTTAATGGCATTATCACCCCGAAATATGAAGAAGAATGGGATGACAATGACATCAACCAAGCTGAGTTAAATGCAAAGGCGATGAATTTGCTATTCTGTGCACTTGACCCAAGTGAATTTAACAGAATATCAAATTGTATTTCAGTCAAAGAAATTTGGGATACACTTGAGGTTACCCATAAGGGTACACACCAAGTGAAGACCACAAAGGTGAACATGCTCATTCATACGTATGAGATGTTCAGGATGGAACCAACTGAAAGTATTAGTGAGATGTATACTAGATTTACCAATATAGTAAATGGTATGAGGAGTTTGGAAAAGATTATATCTAATGGTGAACTTGTTAACAAACTTCTCAGGTCTCTTCCGGCTTCATGGGATGCGAAAGTAACGGCCATAGAAGAAGCCAAGGATGTCAATACTCTACCTCTCGAGCAGCTTCTTGGATCACTGATGACTTATGAGCTTTCACTAAAATAGAAGACAGTGGACAATTACAAGAAAAAGAAAGCCATGCCTTGAAGTCCACTACAAAGGAAGAGTCAAGTGATGAATCAGAAGAAGAAGCTGATGATGATGAGACAACCCTCATTACAAGAAAATTCAGAAGATTCATGAGAAAGAAGAAGGGCTTCTACAAGAAAAGGCCACAAAAAGGTGATTACAATAAAGATAAAGAGAAAGAAAAAGAAAGGGATCCACCCATCTGCTTCGAGTGCAAGAAGCCTGGACATTATAAAATGGATTGCCCTTTGCTTAAAAAGAGTCGAAGGATGTTGACAAAGAAAGCCATGATGGCTACGTGGAGTGAGAGTGAGGACTCCAGTAGTGATGAAGAGTAGCAGGAAGTCGCCAACCTGTGTTTCATGGCCATGAAGATGATGAGATAAATTCTGAACCTGAAAATGAATTTACTTTTAATGAACTACATGATGCTTTTGATGATTTAGTTATGGAGTATGAAAAACTAAAACTGAAAAATAAGAAATTAAGAAAGCTAAATCAAGAGCTTACCAAAAATTCAGATAAGTTTTCAACTGAAATTGAAGATTTAATTCAAGAAAACAAGAAATTAACTGAACATGTAAAGACCTTGAAAAATGATAAGGACAATCTTATAAAAGAAAAGGATTCTTTGAAAAATAATAGAAGTTTTGAAACTAATGAGAAAATTGAAAAATAAAACAAAGAACTGTTGCTTCAAAATAAGAATTACAAAGAAGAGTTAGAAAAAGTGAAACCTTTTGTAGAAAAGTTTACTTATAGTTCAGAAAAATTAAGTATGCTTTTAAACAGTAAACATGCAGTTTTTAATAAAACTGGACTTGGATTTAAGTCACAGAATCAGCAAAAACTTTTCAAAAACTTTTTCATACCTGCATATTCTAATATTACCTGCTATGCATGTGATAAGTTAGGACATAAATCACATATTTGTAATAGAAGAAAATCAAGTACCTTTGAAAAGATTTGAGTTCCAAAAGGAACCAATTTGTCTAACCCTAAAGGTCCCAAGATGCCTTGGGTACCTAAAGTTTCAACTTAATCAATTTCTGCAGGTGTGTCTTGCAACCAAAAATAAAAGAAGAATGTGGTATCTGGACAGTGGTTGCTCAAGGCACATGATTGGGGATGTGAAGCAATTCTCATCACTAGTAACTATAAATGGTGGAAACGTTACTTTTGGTGATAATGGAAAAGGTAAAATCGTCGGAATTGATAAAATCCATATCACCCCTAATGCTTATGTAGATAATGTATTATTTGTTGATGGCTTGAAGCATAATCTTTTCAGCATTAGTCAGTTTTGTGATAAGGGTTTTAAAGTAATTTTTGAATCATCTTTGTGCATGGTGTCTGGTCTAGATGTCGATGGCATCAAGTTCACTGGTCATAGCATGGAAACATTTACATGGTTGATCTTGATGATCTAGCCATGGAAAGTGGTCAACGCCTAGTAGCTAGGGAAGCCAAGGCAAGTGAAACTAGTTGGCTTTGGCATCGCAGGCTAGGGCATCCTAGTATGCATTTGATTTCAAAATTAAGTAAAAAGAATCTTGTAAAAGAATTACCAAAACTCACATTTGAAAAAGATAAGATTTGTGCTGCATGTCAATTTGGAAAACAAACTAAATCTACTTTCAAACCTAAAGGAGTAGTATCTACTACTAGACCCCTTAAATTATTGCATATGGACCTCTTTGGACCAACCAGAACAACTAGTTTGGGAGGTAAGAAATATGGGCTAGTAATTGTAGATAATCTTACTCACGATTTACTTGAGTAATGTTTTTAGCTCATAAAGATGAAACGTTTTCAGCTTTTGTTAAATTTCATAAAATGGTTTCAAACGAAAAAAATCTCACTATTGTTTCTTTGCATAGTGATCATTGAACTGAGTTTGACAATCATGATTTTGAAGTTTTTTGTAATGATAATGGTATTAGTCATAATTTTTCTGCACTTAAGACACCTCAACAAAATGGGGTGGTAGAAAGAAAAAACATGACTCTTGAAGAAATGGCATGCACAATGCTTTGCGAAAATGATTTACCTAGATATTTTTGGGTAGAAGCCATTAATACTTTCTGTTATATTTTAAATCATGTTTTAATTTGACCTATTTTGAAGAAAACACCATATGAGCTTTGGAAAAATCGAAAACCTAATCTTAAATATTTTCGTGTATTTGGTTGCCGCTGTTTCATATTAAACAATGGCAAAGACAATATCAGTAAATTTGATGCCAAGTCAGATGAGGGTATCTTCTTAGGATACTCTACTTCTAGCAAGGCATATAGGGTCTTCAACAGAAGAACTCTTCTAGTTGAAGAATCAATTCATGTAGTGTTTAATGAAACTAACGAAAAATCTTCTAGAAAAGAAGATTCTATTGATGATGAACAGGTACAAAGAAGCTTGAACAATTGACAATCAATGAAGATGTGCCCAAAGGAGATGATGATCAAGAAAATAAAGATCAAATTCAAGAGATCAATGCAACTTCACCAAAACCTTTACCTAAAGAGTGGAGGTATGCACACGGACACCCCAAAGAGCTAATTATTGGTGATCCGTCAAAGGGAGTAAGTACATGCTCTTCTATCAGAAATGTTTGTAATCATTTAGCTTTTGTTTCTCAAATAGAGCCTAAGTCAATTGAAGAAGCTGAAAAAGATTGTAACTGGATTAATGCCATGCAAGATGAACTAAATCAATTTAAAAGAAAACATTTAGACTTTAACTGAAAGACCCCCTAATGTTTCTGTAATTGGCACAAAATGGGTTTTTAGAAATAAACTTGATGAACATGGTATTGTAACTAGAAACAAAGCTAGACTTGTTGCTAAAGGCTACAACCAGGAAGAAGGGATTGACTTTGATGAAACCTTTGCTCCTGTTGCTAGGCTGGAAGCAATTAGACTTTTACTTGCTTTTGCTTGTTTTATGGATTTCAAGTTATTTCAAATGGATGTTAAAAGTGCCTTTTTAAATGGATTTATTGAAGAGGAAGTTTATGTTGAACAACCTCCTGGTTTTGAAAATCATGAATTTCCTAACCATATTTTTAAATTGCATAAAAAATTGTATGGTTTAAAGCAAGCTCCTAGAGCTTGGTATGATAGATTAAGTTCATTTTTTGATGAAGAATGATTTTTCTAGAGGTAATGTAGATAATACATTATTTTTGAAAAAGAAAAATGATGATCTCTTAGTAGTACAAATCTATATAGATGATATTATTTTTGGTGCTACTAACGAATGTCTTTGTCAAGAGTTTGCAAAGTTAATGCAGAGTGAGTTCGAGATGAGCATGATGGGAGAACTCAACTTCTTCCTCGGACTCCAAATTAAGCAAACGAAACAGGGGATCTTCATCAACCAAGCCAAGTACACAAGAGAAATATTGAAAATATTTGGGATTGAGACTACCAAACCAATAGGTATCCCTATGAGCTCTTCATGTAAATTAGACAAAGATGAATGTGGTAAATCAGTAGACCAAAAATTATATAGAGGCATGATTGGTTCATTGTTATATCTAACTGCCAGTAGACCAGTATAATGTTTAGTGTTTGTATGTGTGCATGTTTTCAGTCTGCTCCTTAAGAATCACATCTCTTAGCTGTAAAACGTATATTTAGATATTTATCTAGGTCAATTGAAATTGGTCTTTGGTACTCTAGAGAGTCATCATATGAATTGATTGCTTATTCTGATGCTGATTTTGCAGGGTGTAAACTTGATCATAAAAGTACTAGTGGAACTTGTCAATTCCTAGGAGTTAATTTGATTTCATGGAGCAGCAAGAAATAGAATTTGATTGCTCTATCTACAGCGGAAGCTGAATATATAGCAGTCAGAAGCAGTTGTGCTCAGATTCTATGGATCAAACAACAACTCAAGGACTTTGGCATCAAACTAACTAAGACACCCATAAGATGTGATAATACTAGTGCAATCAATTTAACAAAAAATCTTGTACAACATTCAAGAAGCAAACATATTGAAATAAGACATCACTTCATAAGAGATCACGTTCAAAACTCTAATGTGTTGTTAGAATTTATTTGTACTGATTATCAATTGGCTGATATATTCACAAAACCATTGAATGAAGATAGATTTTGCATGATCAGAAGAGAATTGGGAGTCATTGACCCTTTTGCTTGAAATTCTTCAATTTCCTTCAAAATTCCTCAAAAATGATTTATAAATTCTCAAAAATATATTTAAAGCTTCTCTAAGAATTCAATCTAAATTTTATCATTTTTTTTATTTTACCAAATTTTATTTTGACTAGTTTATTTTCGGAGGTCGACACTTAAAATTTCGGAGGTCGACACTTGAGGTCGACCCCTGAAATTTTTGAGAGGTCGACACTTGGTCGGAAAACCTATTTTTAAAAACCTGTCCGCGAGCCCTTTTCCTCCATTTCTTTTCGCTTTCTCCTTTGTGTGGTCCCCCTCCAACGTTCCCAAGCTCTGAATAGTGGATTACCAACCCTCTCCCTCCTCTTTTTGGATAATTTTCTCCTCCCCTCATGGTTTCTCTTGGACCGAACCGGTTTTTACCGTATTCTTTGTTTTTGGGCAACCGTAGGTTTTTGCCTCTATTTACCCTCAATTATCGGTTGATATTCGATTGAAAACACTCATTTCTTCCCTCCATTTCGTGCATTTCCTCTATTTGCTCTCTTTTTTTGTCAATTTCACAAACCCTCACTTACCTTTTCACGGTTCCTTCATTTGCTCAACCGTGAAATCCTTTTTCTTGGTTCTTCTTTTTCTTAGCACTGCATTATCCTACTTCTTCCTAAATTACCCTCTTCCATCCATATGGGTCCAAGGAAGCAGCTAGCTGTAAGGAAAAGGAAATTGGAACAAGGCCGAGGTAGTACTGAGCGACGAAGAAAGACCAGACATGAGTGTGAGCCAACCCCAGAGGAACCTGCACCAGTGCCAGCCTGCTTAGTACGGAAGAGCATTGCGAGCGGGAGACGTGAGGATATACCCTTCTGGGATCAGCATCACTTTTTTATAGGAGATGTACTGAGAGATGCAGATCTGGTTCACTTCTGCACGATGACTGAGAGATTCTACCCAGACCTCATCAGGGAGTTCTATGCATCCATGGCCACTGATGGCATTGGATGGTTTGCTACTGTTCGTGGGATCGAGATTCCAGTGACACCGGAGGTCATCAGTCGTGTTTGGAGGATTCCACTTCATGGCACAGCCACCAATTCTATTAGCGATCGAGAGCGTGCCTTCAGATGTATCTTAGAGCACGAGGATGTTAGAGGCATTTCCACAGTAGCCGCTAACCAGCTATCATTGGAGATGAGAGTGCTGCATCATACCATCGCCTGCATCTTGATTTCAAAGAATGGGAGGTTCGACTTTATTACTGAGCGTGAGCTAGTGTTGATGGTGTCCCTGAGATAGCGGAATCCTATCAACCTTCCCAGGATCATGCTTCAGCAGATGGGAGAGGCATCATCTCATAGGGGACTAGTTCAGCCATATGGCATGGGGCTAACACAGTTATTCAGGGAGTATGGAGTATCATTTGACGGTATACCCTTAAGTCAGCTGCAGCATACTGACACATACGGAGAGAAATCCCTGCATAGGATGGGATTTCGACTGATTGGTGATCGTTGGGTGCGACATGAGTCTGGCCAGGAGCCAGATGAGGAGTAGATTCGAGCAGCTGAGGTAGGGCCTTTCGAGCCTACTGATCATGGTACACCTCCTCGTCCAGCACCAGAGTCAGAGACTGCGGAGCCTGAGCCATTCACTCCACCACCATCATCAGCTCCAGCACCTTCTACTACTACTACACCATAGAGGACTACAGCGAGCACATCGGACTTTGAGCAGAGAGTGACTGATCACATTTCAGAGGTTCGGACAGAGATTGCTGGTGTACGACAGGATCCACATGGTCTGCGGATCCACACAGACATGCGCATTGGAGCTCTTTCAGCTACTGTCGATGCAGGATTCTGACAGATCCTCAACTTACTGAGATTGGCATTGCCACCAGGGACTGTAGATCCGACAGTGCCTCCTCCACATTCTGATGATGATGATGATGATGACTCCAGTGGCTACAGTGACAGTGATGGAGATCAGCCTGGAGTAGGTAGCTCTGATGTTCCACCTGCTGATCCGATTCCAGAGATTCTCCCTTCTGCTGATCCTCCTTCTACTGATCTCCCTAGTACTGATCCTCCAGCTACAGATATGCCAGTAGATACTGAGATTACTGAGTCACTCTTTGAGTCTATTACAGGCATTTCAGATGATAGAGATGAGCATACAGAGACTGATATTGATGATCCCATTGCTTATGAGCTTGTCAGCAGGCACACTCCAGCTCAGTCTACTCAGTATACTGATCCACCTACTCCTACTGCTACTACTTCTGTTAGGACACCTTCGGAGTCTTTTCCACGGACCTATAGATCTCGTAGGACTACCCCTAGGTCTGGTCCCTCTCTAAGGACTCGGAGTCTCACTCATAGGACTCCAAAATCCTCATCTAGGATCTCGGCTCCTATCTCTTTTGATGTACCTTCTGATGAGGAGTAGCCTCATAGATTTACTTGATATATGATGTTTATTGAGGTACTAGTTTGCTTTGTATGTTCTGATGTATCAGTGTTTTGTGCTTACTATGTAAGCAATTTTGTAACTGAATACATTCATTTATATATTTATCTACATTGTGGTATTTTACTGTCTGATGCCAGCTCTTAGCATTTATCTTTTTAAACACTCAAGTTAGAATGTCTTTGCTATATCGAATGCACAAATTGAGGGGGAGCATGTATTTTATGCAACTAGTACTTCATTGCAATGGAACATAATTTTCTTTAGTATATCTTTTACTACAAAGAATGCACTTTTTGATTCTTGACAAAAAGGGGGAGTATAGTAAAGTATATATGGTTCTTACGACTCTTTCATAGAGTAGAATAAAGCTTGTATGGTTCTTAACTTTTTGACTCATGAGATTGTTTTCAGAAAAAAGGGAGAGTAGATGAAAAGTAAATTTTTATGATATACTCATATATGTGAGGTCTCTTTGAAAATTTTTTAATGCTATATTTTGCTTTTGGACTTAATTGCATATATACTCAAGGTTTTGTCATCATCAAAAAGGGGGAGATTGTTGGCTTTGGCTCCTTAGTTTTGATGATTAACAAAAGGTTGAGTATATGTTTGGTCTAATGTTTCATTTCAAGATAAAGTTTCAGGCCTTAGGTTATTCAAAAAGAGTATCAAGAGTACAATCATGAAACCAAGCTTGCTTGATTTGGGAAAGAGCTCTTCTACCTTAAACAAGATCAAATTTCTCATATTGGACCTCATATTAAGAAGTAATTGACAAAAGAAACAAAGGCCTAGAGAAACTCAAGCATGGCATGCACCTCTCCAGAGTTTTAGAAAATTTCAGACCAGAGGTCGACTCATGAAGAAAAGAAAAGTTCAGCAAGGCTGGCACGGCAAAATTTCAGTGGCACGCTTCAAAGGTCACCACCTGAGGTCGACACCTGTCCAGAGGTCGACTCATCGCCTGAGAATTCAAACTGGGCAAAACTATAGTTTTTTGGATTTTTGCCTAAGATAAACTGGAGGTCGACTCATGAGGTCGACACTTGACCCAGATGTCGACTCATGAGGTCGACTCATGGTATAACAGCTAGTTTTTCTGAACTTTTGATTTGATTTCTAATGGCCATAAACGGCCATATTTTTTATTCTAACGGTCTTATGGAGTTGTTTCAGCTTGAATGAAGTATTTTACCTCCACCTAACTTCAAAAAAGTCAAGGAGACAAAGTGAAAAAGAAGAGAGTAAAAGTACAAAGCTTTCAATCAATCCTAAAAGAGAGAAAATCCAAGAGATTCCTTAGCCAAAAGCTTTCCATTTTTAAGGAATCCAGCTTTCAAGTCTTTGGCATTTAGTGAGATCCAAGATTCCTAGAGGAAGACTTGAATAGTCTCCAACAAGAGCTACATCGAATTATTTTTTGCTCAAAAAGGAGTTTGTCTTGTTTTTATTCATTGTATTCATACTCTATTTGTGCTAGCCTAGTTTCAAGGGAATTTGAAACTAGTGTGAGGTTTGTTGGTGAGCCAATTGATAAAAGCAACTAGGGTTGCTTGTAAGCCCGAAGCCAAAACAAGCGTGTAAGGTTTGTTGGTGAGCCTAGGTAACAAAACCAACTTAGGTTTTGACTTGTGAGCCTTGTAAAACAAGTCGGCTGTAATCTAGAGAAGATTATAGTGGAAATTCCCAAGTGGAGCTTGGGGAGTGGATGTAGGTGCTAGGTGCACCGAACCACTATACGTTTTGTGTGTTTGCATTGCTTTACTCTCTATTGCTCTTTAATTATTGTTATCTTTCATTGCTTCCGTTGCACAATTACTTGAGCACTATCACTCTTCACATTTGAAATTGATAGCACATATATTGCTTTATTTTTTAAGAAAAGAAGAAAAACCCAATTCACCCCCCCTCTTGGGCACCATATCTGGGCAACAGGTGGGCCAGAGCAGTCGGATGAGGAGATCCGCTCGATGGGGTTCCAACACTGGCGGGCACTCGATCACCCCCGAAGGGCACGGAGCTTGCTGAGGGGGGCAATGACCGACGCCTATTGGGAGGTGTCGATCCAGAGAAGCCTGGCCGATGTGACCGTGGAGACGTACTGCGACTTCACGAGGGTAAGGACCTAACCCTCCTACTTCATTATTTACTTTTTTTTCTCTCCTTGACATATAACACTAACTGGGCTATATGTCTGCATGTTCTCCATGGCATCTCCCTCATGGACGATGCTATCTGCCAATCGATGCATGCGCCAAGGCTTCTACGAAGAGGGTTCAGGAGCTGGAGGCAGTGCAGGAGGTCGTGGCGATGTCACTGAAGTCATTTGGAGAGATCCTGGCGGCAGCCCATGCTGAGGTTGAGTTGGCAAGGGTGGCCCAGAAGGAGGTCGAAAGCAGGCTGGCCGACCGCGAGGCCAGTCTCAAGAAGAAGAAGGCGGGAGGTCGAAAGCAGGCTGGCCGATCGCGAGGCCAGTCTCAAGAAGAAGAAGGCGAAGGCCCGCCTTCTCGCCCGCCGGCTGGGCGAGGAGGAAAAGCGATCGGCGGAGGACAATGAGAGGGCCCGGACCGAGCACACGGCATCGGCACAGCTGGAGGCTCGACTCAAGGAGTGAAGGGAGTCATCTACGAAGCAGGTCCAGGAGGAAAAGCGATCGGCGGAGGACAATGAGAGGGCCCGGACCGAGCACGCGGCGTCGGCACAACTGGAGGCTCGACTCAAGGAGTGAAGGGTGTCATCCGCGAAGCAGGTCCAGGAGGCCGTAGGGGCATACAAGGCCTCCAGCGCCTTCACCAAGGACGTGGAGGAGGCGGCGGCCGATATCTACAGGGAGGGCTATGACGATGCCCTGAAGAAGGTGGGTCTACTATTCCCGGAGCTGGACCTGGTGGGTGCCGAGTTGCGGGACCCGTCCGAGGGAGAGGAGGCCAAAGTGGAGCCTCCAGTAGAGGGCGAGGTAGGAGCGGCCAGGGCCGAAGCTCCAGCGCCAGCCCGCGCGGAAGCGATGGCTCCTCCGGAGGAAGCCCCGACCACCGTAGTCCCAGCCGACCCTCCAATTGTAGCCGATGGGGCCGAGGTTGTGGCCCCTAACGCATCTCCCGTGGGCCGGACCTAAGGAGTTTGTAAAGGTCCTACCCACCTCTTTTGTAAATACCACTTTTTGAAATGAACAGGTTGACCTGTCTTTGGAACTTCTTCAATGTGTGTAAAGCATTTCTTTTTCAAAAATTCTTCTAAGTTCCCCCGATTGGCATTACGGCCTTGCAGGGTCATGAGCCATCTTGGAGCAGCCGACGGGCACGGGGCAAGTGCCCTTTTCCCGGAATTTCTCTAAGTGCCCCCGGCCGGCCCATCCTGGCCAGAAACCGGTAGGGTAGTTGAGAACAGAATATTGATTTGGGCCGGATACCTGGGTGCTTGCTCCTAGTCTCTACCCGGGAGTTGGCTCGTACTATGGCCTGTCCTCCTTGTAGTTCCGTGGGAGCTATCCGAGATAGTTGCCGACCGTGGTCGAACTCTCGAAAGTGGGCTGCCATGGAGCCTCTGCCGACCAGAGTCGGACTTTCGGAAGTGGACTGCCTTGGAGCCTCTGCCGATCAGAGTTAGACTTTCGGAAGTTGGCTACCTTGGAGCCTCTACTGATCAAAGTCGGACATTCAAAAGTGGGCTGCCTTGGAGCCTCTGCCGACCGGAGTCAGACTTTTGGAAGTGGGCTGCCTTGGAGTCTCTGCCGACCGGAGTCAGACTTTCGGAAGTGCACTGAAAAAATTTGGAGAAGTTTGTAGACTTCATTGATAATACTTGCGAAGATTATCTACATTCCACGGGCGCGCTATCTATCGCCCATCCAGGTGCGCTAGGCGGTAAGTTCTAGCCCGGACTACCTCGATAACCCAATAGGGGCCTTCCCAATTGGGGGAGAGCTTTTCCTGTTTGGCCGACCTCGAGACCTCCGCCTTCCGCAGGACCAGATCCCCAACTTGGAAGGTGCACGCTTTAACCCGTGAGTTGTAATATCTGGCCATCCTTTGATGGTAGGTTGCCATCTTCATGCTTGCCTGGAATCGGGTCTCATCTAGCAGATCTAGGTTAGCCCTTCGTTGCTCCGAATTGGCTGGCTCGGTGAATTGATCAACCCGCAGGGATAGTAGAGAAACCTCCACAGGGATGATCGCCTCACTTCCATAAGTCAGGTTAAACGGAGTTTCTCCCATTGCTGACTGTGCGGTCATCCGGTATGCCAAGAGCACTGAATGAAGCTCTTTCGCCCAGAGCCCCTTGGCTTCATTTAGCCAGGTCTTCAGCCCATACAGGATCGTCCTATTGGTAACCTCAGCCTCTCCATTGGACTGAAGGTGAGCGATCGATGTAAGCCGATGGGCGATGTGATATTGTTGACAGAAGTCCTGGAACTAGGAGTTATCGAATTGCCTCCCATTGTCAGTGATGATCATCTTCGGAATCCCAAACCGGAAGATAATGTAGTTCCGAACGAAGTTTTCCACTTTGGCCTCGGTTATCTGTGCCAATGCCTCTGCCTCCACCCACTTAGTGAAGTAATCAATGGCCACGAGAAAGAATTTTCGCTGACCGGAGGCCAGGGGAAAAGGTCTTAGGATGTCCATCCCCTATTGGGTAAATGGCCAAGGCGCTGTAAGTGGGGTCAGCTGGCTGGCTGGCCTCCTTTGGATGCCAGAGAACCTTTGGCATGCATCGCCCCTTCGTACGAAGTCTAAGGCATCCTTCTGAATCATGGGCCAATAATATCCCTAGCGAATGATTTTGTAAGCCAGGGACCTTCCCCCAAGATGATCGCCACAGATGCCTTCGTGCACCTCCCGGAGCGCATAGTCCGCATCGGCCGACCCCAAGTATTTCAGCAAGGGTTAAGAAAATGAGCGCTTGTAAAGAGCCCCATCGAGGATGACGTACTTAGAGGCCGTTGAGCGAATGCGCCTGGCCTCCACCGGGTCATCCGGAAGGGCTCCTCGCGCAAGCAATGCACGGATTGGGTCCATCCATGAGGCCTCTTGCTCAACCTTGTGGATCTCTGTCGGCTCCTCTGTAATGCTTGGGTGCTGGAGATATTCCATGAAGGTTCAGTCAGAGGTGCCAACCATAGCGGTGGCCAGCCACGGCAAAGCATCTGCCCGGGAGTTTTGTTGTGGGGTATATGAAGAATCTCAAAGATTTAAGTTGTGACACCAAGTCCCGTACCTTGTCTAAGTACTTGGCCAAAGATGGATCCCTTGCCTGAAACTCACCCTTCACCTGATTGAGTAGCAGCTGGGGGTCGGAGAAGGTGCGGATCCTACCAATGCCCAGTTCATTCGCTATCTTCAACTCCGCAAGCAGAGCTTCATACTCCGCCTGATTGTTCGACACCTAGAACTCAAAATGTAGAGCATACTCCAAACATTGCCCATCAGGGTCAGCTAGGATTAAGCCTGCAGCGCACCCCGAGAGGTTGGAAGCTCCATCTACATGCAGGGTCCAGGCGATCTCTGCCTCTCCCGCCGGGTCGGTTATGTATGTCTTGACCGTTGTGGGAGACGGCTCTGCCCCCCAGGTGCATTCCGCGATGGAATCAGCTATCACTTGGGCCTTCAAAGATGACTATGGCTGGAAGGAGATGTCAAACTTGCCCAACCTGATGGCCCACTTGGAGAGCCGTCCAGAGGTATCGAGGCTTTGGAGGATCGCCCTGAGGGGTTGGTCCATCAGCACGACGATAGGATGCACTTGGAAATAAGGTCAAAGATACTTTGTCGCTATAACCAGTGAGTACACCAGCTTTTGCACCTTAGGATATCTGACCTCGGCATCATGGAGAACCTTGCTGATGTGTAGTACATGGGTCTTTGTTGGCCACCTTCCTTCACCCGCACAAGAACAGTGCTGATGGCCTCACTGGAAGCTGATAGGTATAAGTATAACACTTCCCCCTCTATTGGTTTGGCCAGGAGCAGAGGGTTCCTCAAGTAGTCCTTCAAGGCTTCAAAGGCCGTTCGGCATTCATCAGTCCACTGGAAGCAATCCGACCGGCACAAGGTCTTGAAGAATGCGAGGGATCTCTCGGCTGACCAGGAGATGAAGCAGCTGAGAGAGGCGATGCGCCCCGTAAGCTCTTGCACCTACTTTTTATTGGTCGGAGGGGTCATGTCAATGATGGCCTTGATCATTTTGGGGTTGACCTCGATGCCTCTTAAAGTAAGTAGGAAGCCGAGAAACTTTTCGGAGGTCACCCCAAAGATGCACTTGGCGGGGTTCAGCTTCATCCTGTGGCGCCTCAACGCATCAAAGGACTCTTGCAGGTCCCTGATGTGGTCAGTCCTATGGATGCTTTTGACAATCATATCATCGACATATGCCTCCATGTTCCTTCCCAACTGATCTTTAAAGATTCGGTTGATCAACCTTTGGAAGGTGGCACCTACATTCTTTCGATCGAAGGGCATCATCTTGTAACAATACAGGCCCCTGTCTGTGACAAAGGCCATCCTCTCCTCATCTTTGGGATGCATCCTGATCTGGTTATACCCAGAGAAAGCATCCAAGAAGCTCAAGAGCTGATGACCGGCCATCGCATCCACCAGCTGGTTGATTTTTGGCAAAGGAAAGCTATCTTTGGGACACACCTTGTTGAGGTCTGTGTAGTCCACACAGATCCTTCACTTTCCACTAGCCTTCTTCACCATGACGACATTGGCCAGCTACTCCGGGTAATGAGACTCCCTGATGAAGCTAGCATCGAGAAGCTTCTTCACTTCCTCCTCAATGGCCCTCTGCCTTTCGGCTGCGAAGCTTCTCTTCTTTTGCCGGACGGGGCTGTAGGTAGAATCCATCCTAAGATGATGGGTGACGATATCTGCTGGGATACCCGGCATGTTAGATGCCGACAGGCGAAGTCGTCCGCATTGTTCCTCAAGAAGTCGACCAGCTCTTGCCTAGCCCCCTCGTCCAGGGTGCTCCCTATTTGGAGGACCCTCGTAGGATAATCCTCCCTCAGGGGCACGAATATGATCTTCTCGACGGGCTGAACATGGCTGTCGGCTTCATCCCTTGGGTCCAGCTGCTCGAGCGTGGGGTGCCCATTCAGCTGCTTATCATGGATGGCTAGGCATTGCCGGGCCATTCTATGGTCACCCCTCAGCTCCCCAATTCTGTCACGAGTCAAAAACTTGGCCAGCAGGTGGTAAGTGGACAGAATGATCCGAAACTTATTGAGGGCCGGCCATCCCAAGATGGCATTGTACGCCGAGGTCGTACGGACGACCACAAAGTTGACGGAGAAGGTTCGCTGGTAAGGTTCCGTTTCGCGGGTCATGGGTAAGGCAATCTCCCCTTCAATCCTGATGGAATTCCCCATGAAGCCAGTGAGTGGTGCCACAGACTCCTGCAGTCTGGACCTAGATAGGTTCATCTAGACGAACGCATCATACAATAAAACCTCCGCACAACTTCCATTATCGATAAGGACGTGCTTTACATCATAACTGGCGATGACAACCGACACAACCACAGGGTCATCGCCCGGGGGAGGCTCTAAGAGGTCCTCATCAGAAAAGCTAATTACATTGGATCCCCCAGGCCTCTTTACAATGTCCGGGTCCTCTTTCCGCCCCCCATCAAATCGTTGATGCATCATGCCAATGCCTCCATCGGTTGGGCACTGATTGGGGAGCTCTGCCTCCCCCGGGGGGTCTCTAACAGTTGAAGTCCTGGCCCAATCCCGGCGGGGTCGGACATTCTTGTTCAGATATCCCCTGCGGATGAGGGTCCTTGATGGCATCCTTTAGCTGGAGGCACTCCTCCGTGTCGTGTCCATGGTCCCTGTGGAACTGACAGTATTTGTTCTTATTTCTGGAGGCAGGAGGTCCTCTCATCGGGCGAGGTCTTCGGAAGAAGGCCTCGTTCTCAATCTCCATCAGGATCTTCTCCTGCGGTAGGGAGAGGGGCGCATAGTTGTTGAACCGCTTGAGGTAGTCCCTCAGCTTGGGGCTCTGGCGCTGGGTGGATTTGCCATCGTTGTCGGGAGGTCGGACCACGGGGGCCTTATTGCCCCGCTTCTTCACGGCCGACCTCCCCTCGGCCAAGCGTCGGTTCGTGCTTGCTCTTCTGCCAAGGCATACTTGTGTGCCTTGGCTAGCAGATCAGTGTATAGGGAGCTTCTTGTCCAGGGAAAACATGAACCTGGACGAGTGGAGCCCCCTCTTGAAGGCTGACATGGCCATCGCTTCATTTAAGTCGGGGATCTCCATAGCAGTCGAGTTGAAGTGGGCCATGTAGTCCTGAAGGGCCTCTCCCTCCATTTGATGGATGAGGAAGAGGCAGTCAGTGTTTTTCGGAGCCTGGCTACAGGTCCTAAAATGAGAGAGAAAAAGGGTCTTGAGCTGGAAAAAAGAATAAATCATACCTGGGCGGATGGCGGAGAACCACATCCATGCGGCCTTCTTCAGGGTCACTGGGAAGGCGATGCAGTGAAGGGCGTCGGACACGCCCTGCACCATCATGTGGGCTTTGTAGGTGCCTAGGTGATCCAGGAGATCGGTGGTACCGTCGTAGGTATCCACTTGTGGGATCTTAAAATGGTGAGGGATGGTCTCCCCCAGAATCTCTATGGAGAAAGGCGGGCGAGTGTCGTGCACCGGCCTTCCCTTGGCGTTCTGTCGCTCAACTATCTTGGCAATGTGCTCTTTCATGCACATGATTTTGTTACCGTAATCGTGTGGATCGGCAGCAAGGCACTGGCCACCGGGATGAGCAGAGTTAGTGAAAGAGGGGGAGGCTGACCTCACCCTTTTTCCTTCGGCGTGGGTCCTCATGGACCCTTGGGGTTCTGGAACTGCATGGGACGGGGGTGGAGGTGCCTCCGGCTGCTGGCTGACACTGCCGACCGGCTGATGATAGACACAGGAAGCCACCACCGGCTATTGCTGGTGGTCCACCATCTCCTGGAAGTGCTAGGCCATCAAGGTAAGCATCTCGATGTGGTTCACCAGTGTCTGGAACTGTTGCAGCCCCAGGGTGATGGTGGGCTCGACAGCGACGGTGATATTGCTCTCCGCGGGGGGCACACTGGGCCCTTGGTGGGAGCGTCCTCCCCTCGCGGAGGTGCTCTGAGTTCTTCCTCTTGCCATAGCTGGATCCTTCCCATTTATCTCCCCTTTTAGAGTAAAGAGCGCAGCGAAGATTCAGCCCTCCTTCCTCTAGCACCAATCTGTTGCCACCATTTCCTCCTGGACCGGGATCGATGGACGCGCTGGAGAGCTCCTCGACCGGCCAACCTGCAAAAAGTCCCTGAGCACCGGAGGTGCTCTGGCGGGGTACACTCTGATGCTTAAGTTAGAGGAGGGCTGGAGCAATAGAACAGGAGGAAGCTCGGAAGGAGAGTATGCAATGGGGAAGAAGAACATTACACTTCATGGAGGTCCCCCGGGCACCTTTTATAGGCACGGAACGCTGCCAAATTCTATTGGGGTGCAGGCTGGAAAAACCAGAATATGCCCCCAGGAGAACAGGCGTTGCGATGAGATCATGGGTGGCGGCGTGCCAGGTGTGTCAGAGTAGTGACCATGCGTTGGAGTTTGTTATAACAGAATGTCAGAACTGTCGGAGAGGAAAGGTTCCTGGAAACCTCGGGCGATCTGTTCAGCAGTAGGTCAGCTGGCTCCCCAGGAGCTGACCGTGATGATAAAAAGGGATGTCGCACGGGTGGTGGGGTGCCTATCAGCTCTCAAAGCCCCTGGGTCGTCTCTTTGGGAAAGCCGACCGAGGAGTCGGACTCCGCGCAGGGACCAGCCGAATGGACGTTGGGGGCCGGTCCAACTGTGGACTAGCTGAATGGGTGCATCGGTGACCATTCCTCCTTTCATTTCAAGGATGATAAATTAGTCCTTGTCACCCGTCATATGTCTTGAGCAGCCACTATCTAAGTACCACCTTTTCTTCAATTTTTGGGCTGCAAGACATTCCTGCAAAATAGTCAATGAATTCTTTTAGGTACCCAAGCTACCTTTGGTCCTTGCAGGTCAGCAGAGGTGGTTCCTTTGGGAACCCAAATCTTTCATACTTTTTTAAGGACATTTCTAGAATTATTGCATTCAAAAGCTTTATGTCATATTCTTTTACAAATATAGCAAACAATTTTAGAATTTTTGATAGAAACAGAATTTGAAGTTCTAAAAGTTGATGCACTTGATGCAGATTTTGAACTTTTTGAAATGTATGCTTTTTGTCTCAAATTCTTAGGAACATATAGTAATAACTTTGAAGTAGAAACAGTTTTCGGTGTACCTAGAACCTTTTGAGATAAAACATTTTGAGCAGGAGTTTTGGATTTCACAAAAGTAGTTGCTGAAATTCCATTCATAAAAGAAGTTTTAAAACCAATTCCAGCTTTGTTTCCTGAAATCCGTTGTTCTTTTAAGATTAACTCAAGCTTATTTGATGATAAAGTGAGTTTTTCAACTAAAGGCTTGAGTTTTGTAACCTCCTTTTTCAATTCATTATTTTCAGCAAGCAAATCACTGTTTTTCTTTTCACATAAAAATTTTCATTTTTCAGCTTTTCAAATTTTTCAGAAAAGTCATGCAGTTCTTTTTGTAATAAAAGGTTCTTTTCTGAAATCTCATCTTTTTGTTTGAGTAAAGAATCATTCATATTTTTCAATGATTTTATCTTTACTCCAGCTTTCTTAAATTCAGATAGTAAATCATGAAAAGTAGAATTTAATTCATCAAAAATAAATTCAGTGTAGTTGTTAGGGGATGTTACCTCATCTTCGAGACCCATTAAGCATAAATTTGCAGTTTTGGTGGTCTCTTCTTCTTCAAATGAAGATGATTCTTCACTCTCGGATCATGTAGCAACTATGGCTTTCTTTTTCTTCTTCTGTCTGAAGGATTTCTTTAATAGTGGATAGTCTGGACATATGTGCCCCGGCTTCTTGCATTCATAGCATGTGGGGACTACCTCTTTATCTTTTTCTCTATCCTTTTCTTTTTCCTTTCCATAATTCTTCCTATGAAGTTTCTGGTTATATCTTCCTTTCTTTCTTCTCATAAATTTTCTGAATCTCCTCATAAGCATAGCAATGTCATCATCTTCTAGGTCATCATTGGAGGAGGTTCTTTCTTCTTTAGATTCTTCATCATCCCTCTTTGATTCGAAAGCAGCTTTGAAGGCTATTGTCTTCTTTTTCTTTTGTTAGTCTTCCATTCTGCATTGCATTGTCAGCTCGTGGGTGATGAGTGATCCCAGCAGTTCATCCAGTAGAAGTGTGTTGAGATCTTTGGCTTCCTAGATTGCAGTTACTTTGGGATCCCATTTGTTAGGTAAAGAATGAAGTATCATTTGAACTAGATCTGCATTTGAATATACCCTGCCAAGACTCTTCAAACCATTAATAATATCTGTAAATCTAAAGAATATGGCAGAAATTATTTCAGAAGGTTCCATTTTAAATAATTTATAATTATGAACTAAAAGATTTATCTTTGAGATTTTTACTTGGGAAGTACCCTCATGGGTCACTTCAAGTTTATCCCAGATTTCCTTTACTGAAGAGCAAGTGGAAATTCAGTTGAACTCGTTTGCATCCAAAGCACAATATAATAAATTCATTGCTTTGGTGTTCAATTCCCCCATCTTCATGTCATGATCATCCCAGTCCTCTTTAGGCTTAGGGATGTCCATGCCATCAACTTTGATTGTGGGAATGTATGGCCCTTTCAAGATGACCTTCCACAATTGAAAATCTACAGCTTGTATGTAAACTTTCATTGGTGCTTTCCAATATGAATAATTAGTGCCTATGAATAGTGGTCTATTTGTTGACTGGCCTTCGACCAAGGATGTACTCATGGGATGAGCCATCAATCTTTACTCAAATAATCAGAGACATTGCTCTGATACCAGCTATTGCCCAGGTGTCTTTTCCCAAGAGGGGGGTGAATTGGGAATTACAAAATTTTTGCAAGTATGTGCACAAGTAATTCCTTTTAGTGGTTAGGTGCTGTGTTAGTCATAGAATAAATGCAGAAGCAAAAAGGTAAATCAAGCATAACACAAACAAGGCAGGTTTATAGTGGTTCGGAGCAACCCAGCTCCTACGTCCACTATCCAAGTTCACCACTCGGGATTTCCACTATATCCCCCAAACCGGAATACAGTCGGATTATTTTACAAGCTCACAATCCCAACCTCTACACTTTGGTTTTTGAACCAGGCTCATAAAAGAAACCTACACTAGGTTTTTACAGGCTCACCTAGAACCTCTACACTTTGGTTTTTGAACCGGGCTCACCAAAGAAACCCACACTAGGTTTTTACAGGCTCACCTAGAACCTCTACACTTTGGTTTTGAAAAGGCTTACCAAAGAAACCTATTTGGTTTTTATAACCGGGCTTACCAATAACCCAAATATTCTAAGAATAGATAAAGAAGCAACAAAAAATGACAAACTCTGTTGTCTGGTGGTTGCTGATACAGCTCAAGTGAAGCTCAATTGAATGATCTTCAATGCACTTCAATGGCTTCCTTGCTTTCTACAAAAGGTGCTTCAAGCTTCTGGTAAGAGTTGGTGAAGGCTTAAAGGCTGACTATAAAGCTCAAGTGCTCTCTCTCTTCTAACTTCAGTAAGTGTTCAATAAATATCCATTAACTCATTAGTCTCTCCGAAGATGTTCTCATACCTTATTTCTAGAGACTTCAACTACCTTCCCTTGATTTTGAATGTTGTAGACTGTTGGGAGGTGACAGGTTACCGTTGAAGCACTTTTGGAATTCAAAAACTGAAAACTTGAACTAGCCGTTGGAGATGACCCTGTCATTCCAATCGGCTCGGACAATCTTCGAGTCAGCTCGGATCAAGTTCAGGTCAGCCGGGCTGAATGCCAGTCGGCTGGGTTCCACAGTTGAGAAAATGGGTCACTCAGGATGAGTCGGCTAGACTGAATTCCAGTCGGCTCAGATCTCAGAGGCTCTCAGAGCATTCTCAACCAAGTTCTAGACTAGTCGGCTAGGCAAAAATGCAGTTGGCTCGGATCCCTGAGAACCTTAGAACGTTCCCCACCATGTTCTAGATGAGTCGGCTGGGCCTTGATGCCAGTCGGCTGGATCTGTGTGCCAGAGAACTTCTTTCTTGTGCCAGTGCCTGAGTCGACTGGTTCCTCCATCCAGTCGGCTCGAAATTTGTTCTTCAGCCAGATCAAATTCAATCTTCCAGAACCTCTTGTGCCAAGCTTTAAAGACATCTTCAAGGTCTTCTTACAATAAAATTAAGAAAAATTGAAGCTTAAAAATAACTAGAAGTAATCCTTTATCTTGATTTAATTAGGAAATTTTTGTAGGGTTTTTCTTTACAAGATTCTAAACACTTTATAACTCAACACAAAACAATAAAGATTGTAGGATTAGAAAGTGTGTCATGTAGTCCTATAAAAACTTGTCAATCATTTGAAGAGTTGTTAGATAACCAAATGTATGCTCCAATGTTTTGTTATCATCAAAATCACTTTAGGGGTCAACATAGGGAGTGCTAGTCTAATGGTTTAGACCTCAATCCTTGAAGGATGAGAGCTCCTTCCACCAAATATTTTGCCATCATTGTTAGTAGGAAAACTCTTTCTAAGTTTTATTAGATCTGATCATTTGAAGGTTAACTTGTCCTAGTAGTGATGGTTTCGTTGCCATGAAGATCTAATCTCTATTTTGAACTGATCTACATTTCGGGTATTGTAATTTAGATCAACTAGTCTTCTTATGAAGATTATTTTCTTGGATTAATTTAGATCATTTATTTGATAATTAATTACTCAAATTTGCTTACTGGTTAGCTTGCTAAACCTTTTCATTCATCATTTTATTTTCATCCCCCATCAATTTTTAGTATCAGAGCTTATTGGTTTACTAGGTCAAGTGTTTGATTGCTGAAATTTTTGTTCTAGTATTCACCTGATTATTTCATGATTTTTAGTAATTTTTTTACATTGTAAAAAAATCCACAAAAATACTTTTCCAGTACCATGGTATGTTAGGATTCGAAATATAAGATTTAAAAAAATATTTTTTACTTATTTTTGGATTTAGAAATATGAGTTCTTAGATCATTTTTGAAGTTTTGTCTAGAATTCTGTTTCTGCTTTCCATTTCATTTAATTTTCAAAAAAATATAAAAATATTTTTTCTAAATTTTTAATTTTTATATCTAATATCCAGACTTCAATTTTTGTTATTTTCCACTAGAATTTTGAGTTTTAGAAGGATCTAAAGTTAGGAATTTGAAATTTGAGTTCAGGTTGTTAAGAACCTTCTAGCATGTGCTTTCAAACTATCTTCTCAACCAAAATTCGAGTTAATCCGAAGTCAATACATTAAAATCCAAAAGTTATTATCTGAGAGTTAACCAAATCAGTTTTATTTTTAGTTTTTGGATTTTTAAAAATATTAAATCTTGAATTTTTAAAACTAGCTTGTGGAAAGTTGTTCCCTGCTGAAATTTTCTTTTACGACAAGCTTTCAAAACAAATTTCTTAATCAAATATCTGGAATTAAATTTCAAAATTTTGAATATGAAATATTAACTGAGAGATTTAATAATTCAAATTTTAATTTTAATTTTTTTGAAATTTTAAAATTTTAATTTCGAATTTTCAAAACTAGTTGACTAGAAGTTGATTAGGGCTGAAACTATCTTGCAACAACTCTATCTTCTATAACAAATTTTTAATCCTAATTCAAGATTTAAATTTTAAAATTTGATTTCTGAAATCTAGACTTCAAAATCTAAATTTTTCAATTTAATTTTTTTTTTTGAATTTTAATTTTTTTAAAATTCGGGTTTGAATCTGTTGCCGACCTTACCGTTGTGGCCTGTAGCTATGAGTTGGCACCAGATTGGGGCCTCCTGTGCTGAGGAATCTCGATGCTCCTAGACCTACAAAAATGAGGTTAGAGACCCGGGCCGAGGATCCCGGCGGGGGCACTCTGATGATCAAGTTAGAGAGGATAAAGTGGAACAGATCCACTAAGACGAACACCTGTGGGGTCTCCATTCTTAGAGGAACCTTCGATGAGAAGAAGAAGAATGAGAGGGAGAGGGAAGGACGCCCTGGTTCCTGTAACCGAGCTTGTTGGACTTGGTTTGTCAAGTTCCTCTGGAGTTTCCGGCTTAGGATCGCCTCTTCCTCTTGCGGGATTGCTTGCCCTCTCGATTGCTTACCTTCCTTCTCGACTTTGGCCGAGGTGGATCTCGCCTGGATCGACTCCTGGCGGAGCAACAGAGGCCAGCTCGACCTTGGCCAAGGTGGACCCATCTTGGGGTGCCACCTGGCATGGGAGCAGGGAGAGCCCGGCTCGATTTCGTTGAGATGGACCCATTTAGGGGCACTACCTAACTAAGGAGCAGAGGCAGGGCCACTCCAGCCGAGGTGGATCCCGCCTGGATCGACACCTGGTAGAGCGACAGAGGCCAGCTCGACCTCGACCGAGGTGGACCCATCTGGGGATGCCACTTGGTGAGGGAGCGGGGAGAGCCCAGCTTGACTTCAACAAGGTGGACTCATTTGGGGGTGCCACCTGGTGAAGGAGCAGAGACAGGGCCACTCTAGCCGACATGGATCCCGCTTGGATCGACACCTGGCGGAGTGGCAGAAGTGCCGAGCTCAGCCCCGAGGTTGGCTTTACCACTGAATGAGCCACCTGGCGGGAGAGTCCGAAGATGGCATCTCGCGGTGCCACCTGGCAGGTAGCTGGATCTGACGTTTACTCTACATCAGCGATGTTGCCATATGAGTTTCCCACACTCCAAGTTCCATTGGAGCACCGCTGTACGTATGTGGGGAGTTAATTCGGAGATGACATGGGAGGACAAAAATCCTGTGCAATAAATGCTGGGATCACTGTCGATCCGCTCATCGTGCTCGAGGTCCAATATGTAGGCACCATGTCAGCATGTCCAGTATGTTATAATTGCACCGTGCCAGACTCGAGGCAATTTTTAGCGAACCGAAGCATCTTCGTCGGGTGCCTTCCCACGTGGCGCTCATTCAATGGCGTTGGCGAAAAATGAGTTATACGGTCGCTATTGATGGGTTTGAAAAGAGAGGAGACTTTCCGAAAATGAGATCTTTTGGCTTTCTCACATCTCGCCGGCGGTTGCAACGATCCCTCTTCTTCACTTGGATCGCCATTTTTCCACCATAATATCTCGGTGAGTGCCCTGTGACCCAGTCTCCTCCGTCTGCTTCCCCTTCACCTGATCCTTCGTCTGCTCCTTCCTCATCTTGATGGCCCATCATCGCCACTTCCCTTCTAACCCAGATGAGGCCGGTCCTTCTTGACTGAGGACTCCATCCCCCTCCTCTTCAGAAGATGACCTTCCCGTTGACGTCTGGTGGAGGCTACAACCAGGCGGCATAACCATCGATGTCCCTAGGGCTCCTAGGGCTCCTCGTGTCCTTTCTGCTATTCCCGTCTCTGCCCTTCCTGCTCCAGTGGCAGAGACTTCTTCTGGTCCCTTCGGCTTCACCTCGACGATGATCAGAGATGTCCTTTCCAGGATCCGGGATATGTATGGGGTCACGGACTTCATTCAGCTTTCAGTCCCAGGGCCGAGGGATCGGGTGACTTCCAGCGGCCCTGGCAATGCCTTCTACGAAGACTTCCTTTTCGGAGGTCTTCGCTTTTTCCTTCATCCATTCTTTCTATCTTTCTTTAGCCACTTCCATCTCATTCCGGCCCAGTTGGCTCCCAATGCCATCAGGGTCATCTTCGCCTTCATATTTTTTTATCATTTCCTCAGGTTCATCGCCCGTTTCTCCTTGTTCAGGACCCTTTTCACCTTGAAATGGTACTCCACCGATGGCGGCTAGTGGTACCTTTTGCCCGGCCCAAGTGTCTCCGATTCTACCTCTCCACATCGATAAAGGGGTGCAAGAACCGGTTCTTTTTTGCTTCAGTCTGGGATGTCGACTGGGCCTGGAGTGAGCCGGATCGGTCTCCAAACTGGAGTTTCCAGGTCGAGTCGATGGATCAGGAGGTCTACTCCTAGTTGCTGGGCGATGCAGCCCCTTCTCTTGACGTTCTGCTCTCAGAGTAGAACTTGTTCGAGCAGGGATCAGCCCAGTATGGACGATCAGTGGGCCTTTGCTCTTCTTCCTTCTCTTTTTCTTTCTTCTTCTTTTTTTTCTCTTTTTTTTTATTACCATCTGATGCTCTGGCCTATCTTTTCACAAGGGATGAAGTTCTCTGTCGAAGCCTGATGGAGGGGGCCCAAAAGAGGAATGCCCTCGAAGGGGCACAGGAGGCTCCCCCGAAGCGGGCTCGAACGGAGATGGGCCAGGGGCCCAGGCCCACTCCAGATTTTACTGAGCCCAGGGCGATGGTTCTGGCTCCCAGGCCACCTCAACGGCAAACACCCATCTCGGACATTGTCAAGCTCGACGAGGCTGGGGAGGTGGGGCGATCGGCACCTCCCCCTGCTACTGCTGCACCAATCACCATAATGGTGGTGGCGATGGCTACACCAAGGGTGGCATCTTCAATTGCAGCTCTGCCCAGCGAAGGGACTCTAGCTCAGTCCCCTCCTGATGCTCAATTGGCACCGCCCGCCCTCCATGGGGGCTCCTCTGTCATCCGCGACCAAGGCCTCACGGAGAAGATGATGGAGTTCGCAGCGCAGCCCCAGGATCGCCGCTTGAGTGGTGGTCGGGACTACATGGACGCCCTGCTCGGGACCCTCTCCCTTCTCTTTACAGTAAGCATCAAGCCCTTTCATTTAATGTTCCAATTGGGTCTCTTTGAACCCTCAATTCTTCCTCTGATGCAGATCGGGACCGATGTGCTGCTGCTCCAGGATTTTCTCTCTACCTCAGCGATGAAAGAGGCCAAGAAGGAGCGGAAGCTAAGCAAGTTGGCCGCCGATGTAAAGGATCTTCTAGACAAGGGCCAGGAGATGCAGGGGAGGAATGAGACCCTCCGGAGGGACCTGGCCCGTGCCGATGGTCAGGTCAGGGAACTGGAATCCTCTCTCTCCGAGGAGAGGATCTCGAGCCAACACTAGGCTGAAGAAGATGTGGTCGAGATCACCCGCCTTAGGGGACAATCCCGGTCACTGGAGTGCTGGGTGGACGAGGTCCTCAAAGAGTTGGCAGCGGCGAACGAGAAGACCTCCTACATTAACAGGTTGCTGGCGACCTCATGGAAGGAGTCGTAGGAGGCCGTGCCGAAGTTTCGGGCCTCTAAATAGTTTAAGAAGGAGATGCACGAAGCCACCGTCGACTCCTTCCTGAAGGGCTTTGAGGTCTGCCGGGGACAGGTGGCTGCCCAGTTTCCTGAGCTCGACCTCACCGGGGTCGCCCTTGGCAGGCCCAGGGGGCAGCCTCAGGGAGGAGGAGCGGCACCGGGGGCCATTAGCGAGGAGGAGGCTCCCGGGCAGCCTTCTGAGGATGCGACCGGCGGCACGGAGGCCTCCAGGCCAGAGGAGGGTGCAGCAACCGAATGATTCCATTCTGTACCTTAGCATAGGTTTTTCTATTTGCTTGTTGTTGTCTTCTCCTTTTCCTGGGTCATCTGGTCTTGTCGGGAACCTTCTTTTTGTAAGGAGTCTTTTACTTGGAAATGAAGATCTACTTTTTCTCCAATGTTTCACTGAACTTCTCTCTTCTATTTTTTATTTTTTGCTGTCTAGTAGTAATGTTGTAGTGTTGCCTACAACTGGAGTCCAAAACCTATAACTCCAGTTCATGACTTGACTTGGAACCATGGTTTGGAACAAAGTTCAGGGAGCCTTCAAGCTCCGTGAAGGAACCCCTGGTGCTTCTGGCTTGCACCTTGAAAATCTTTTGCATCGAGACTTAAGTCACCGGGGCATCCTCCGGATTGAACTCCAGGATCTCGTGGGCTCTATGCCACCTTCCGGACTAAACTTTGGGGCCTGGAACTGGGTTCCGCTCGGCACTCTAGACTGAACTTCGAGATCTCATAGACTCCGTGCCACCTTCCGGACTGAACTCTAGGGCCTGGAACTAGGTTCCGCTTGGCACTCCATATTGAACTCCAGGATTTCATGGAGGAACTAGGTTCTGCCCCACCTTTCAGACTGAACTCCGGTGCCTCATACCGAAACTATGTTTCATTAGCTTTCTGAACTGAACTCCAGGATCTCGTAGACTCCGCGCCACCTTTTGGACTGAACTCTAGGGCCTGGAACTGGGTTCTGCTCAGCACGCCAGACTGAGCTCCAGGACTTCTGCTTCTCGTGGACCACTTTGTGGGATCCTCGACTCACCTTCATTCGCTGGACTTAAGGCCGGGCGGCGTTGGTCCTACGAGACAGAAACAAATATTGCGCAAAGTCAAGATTTTATTGTTAATATTCACGGAATCTTACATTATTGGTAATACATCCTCAGGTTTGCGACATTCCAAGTCTGCTAAAATCGATTCTCGCCGAGCTCGATGAGATAGTAAGCACATGAGGGAGTGCTTCGATCACCTGATAGGGACCTTCCCAATTTGGGGAGAGCTTCCCGTATTCCTGAGGTTGGGAAGCCTCGGCATGGTGCAACACTAGATCCCATGGGCGAAAGGCCTTCGACCTTACCTTGGAGTTGTAGTACCTAGCCACCCGTTGCCGGTAGGCCGCCATCCGAACTCGTGCCTTGTCTCTCGTTTCCTCGAGGAGATCCAGGTTGAGCAGTAGCCGTGCTGGATTCTCGGCTTCATCATACTATTCCATGTGTAGTGTCAGCAGGCTAAGCTCCACCGAGATTACTGCCTCTGACCCAAAGACAAGGTTGAAGGGAGTTTTGTCTGTGGCCATCCTTGGGGTTGTATGGTATGTCCACAGGATGCTGGGAAGCTCTTCAGCCCACCTCCCTTTAGCCTGGTACAGCCTGGTCCGAAGCCCTTGCAGGATGGTTTGGTTGGTCTGTGGATGCGCCACTGAGGTGAAGCGATGATGAATTTCGAGGTTGTTGCAGAACTCCTTGAATTCCTGATAGTCGAACTGACGTCTGTTGTCGATGATGATAGTATGGGGAAGTCCGAAGTGGCATACGATCAACTTCTAAAGGAACTTACTAACATTTGCCTCCATAATCCAGGCCAATGGCTCGGCCTCGACCCACTTCATGAAGTAGTCGATGGCGATAATCAATAACTTATGTTGCCCGGACGTGGGAGGAAAGGGACCGAGGAGGTACATGCCCCATTGGGCAAAGGGCCACGGGGTAGAGAGTTGGAAGAGTGATGCAGGATGACTCTAAGATTGCTAAAGATGCAGGAAAATAGTAAACTAATTTTTTTATATTTTTTTATAATTTAATTTGTAGGCATCCTGCATCACTCTTTGAAAATTAAGTAAGAACTAGTATAAGGAATCGCAATACAAAGAATCATCATATCGCAGGCAAACTCATGCAAAATAATAAATTCCAGGACTCGAGAATTGAGAAACTCCCGAATTAGGATAGCTTATCTTCATCAAATCAGAAATTAAAAGAAGGGAAGGATGTTACCAATCAGTGATTTGAAGGACTTCCAATGAAGAGATCACACAGCACTCTGATTGGAGCCTGGATGATAAAGTTCGGTTTCCTTGATTAGATGGCTGATTTGGATGGTTTTGGATACAAGGAAAGAGCCTCCTTTGGGAAGGTGAAACACCTCGGGGATCCTGCAAAATGTCAAGGGTCAATCAAAATTGCAAGTAAGAAAAAGAAAGGGGATTAGGTTCAGAAGGAATCAGGTTAGGGTTTAGAAGCGGGGCGGCTTGAAGCTTGATGAAGATATCTTTGCTTGGTGGCCTAGGGCACTCCTTGGATATTTGAAGGCTTGGATGGCAGTGAGTTAGGGTTTGGAAGGATGCTAGGGCAGCAAGAAAATACAAACACAAACCAAAGAACCAAAAAAAAATAAAGTAACACAAGCTCGCAAGCTCAAAATAAATTCACTAGGGTTTTGATATCATGAATAAAAGTTGATTACAAGAGGGGGAGGGATGGGGTATTTATAGAGTTTCCATGCCCTCACTAACCATGGTTACACTTGAGTTACAAGTCCACTTCCAAATTAGAATACAAGTCCTTTCCTAGCTAGGTTAGATAAACAAATCCCCATTAGGTTAGGAATTGACCTAGTCTTCTCATTTTTCCTTCATGCTTTGACTATTCCACTCAAGGACACCTCTTGGAATTGGTCAACACTTCAAGGATGCCTAGGAGGGCATGTTGGGCTTCTAGGGGCAATAAGGGGCTGGTCCAAAGAGGCTTGGGTGCATGGGTTTGGGCCTTTGGAAGTTGGGGTGGCCTGGTAGCTTGGTAGCAGGAATATTCTATAGAATCTTGCTTCTTTAGGGCTTGGGCTTGGCACTTGGACTTGATTTCTTTGGGCTACAATGTAGAGGGACCTTTGGAATCATGGATGCCCTGGTTTGGAAATATGCTCTGGCATCTGGACTAGAATCTGGACATCTGGAGGACATCTGGAAAGAATCAGGATTTCTGGAAGCTTCTTGGATCTTGGGTTGTCACACAAGATCCAATGGATTGATGTAGTAGCCTGTGACTCCTGGATATGGTCTGGTGGAACTCCAAAATAGGGTGACCTCTTCTCTTGTACCAAAATTGGGCTCATACTGGACTCATAATTGATGTACAGGACTCAAAATACTGACTAAGTTGAGGGTTGAGACAAATCAACTAACCTTAACTTATTACAGGACTCAATCTTAATTGATTACAAAACTTTCAAAACTTTGACATTTGACTAATTAAACCATATGGGATCCAGGAATCAATGTCTGATCTTGGTGTCCCCACCAAAGAGCGGTGCAGCCGGCTTGCATTGCACGACGGCATGATGTTGGCAGCGGTCACACCTCTTGACGAAGTTGGCTGCATCCTCTCTTATCGTCCCCAGTAGTATCCTTGATGGAGTGCTTTGTATGCCAAAGTCCTGCCCCTGACATAGTTCTCACAGAGGCCCTCGTGAATTTCCTGGAGCATGAGTGTAGCCTCCGTGGGCCTCAAACACTTTAGGAGTGGGTAGGAAAATGACCTCAGGTAGAGCAGCCTGTCCATCAGCACGAAGCGCATGGCCTTCCTCTTGATGAGATCGGCCTCTATCCAATCCTTAGGCAAGGTGCCATCGGTGATGTACTTGACATACTTGTCCATCCAGTTGGGCTCTGGGATGACCTGTTGGATTTCTTTGGGGATCTCATAGCTCGGAGCCTGGAGATGCTCGATGTGGGCGCGACCCAACGATGAGTCCGGTAGGGTTGCTAGGTGAGAGAGGGCGTCAGCACGAGTGTTTTCACCATGCAAGATGTGGGAGATGCTGAAGCGCTTGAAGCCCGTCGAGCTCGCATGAACCAATTCCAGATATTTCAACATCTGAGGGTCCCGCATCTCATACTCGCCCAAAACCTGCCCGGTGACAAGCTGGGAGTCGGTGAAGACCCTCAGGCTGGTCACACCGAGCTCGTGGGAAACACTCAGCCTCGAGAGGAGAGCTTCATATTCCGCCTGGTTGTTGGTGGTGGCAAACTGGAGGCGGAGCGTGCATTCAGCTACAACTCCTTCATTGTTGGCGATGATGAGCCCGGCCCCTACCTGGCATGCCAATCTGTTGCCGACCTTACCGCTGTGGCCTGTAGCTATGAGTTGGCACTGGATTGGGGCCTCCCGTATTGAGGTATCCCGATGCTCCCGGACCTACAAAAATGAGGTTAGAGATCGGGGCCGGGGATCCTGGCGAGGGCACTCCGATGATCAAGTTAGAGAGCGGTAAAGTGGAACATATCCACTAAGATAGAAACCTGTAGGGTCTCCATTCTTAGAGGAACCTTAGATGAGAAGAAGAAGAATGAGAGCGAGATGGAAGGATGCCTTGGTTCCTGCAACCGAGCTCGTTGGACTCGGTCTGGCAAGTTCCTCTGGAGCTTCTAGCTTAGGATTGCCTCTTCCTTTTGTGGGATTGCTTGCCCTCTCTGTTGCTTACCTTCCTTCTCGCCTCTGATCTTCCCTTTTAGGTCACCGTATCAGGCATCCCCCGTGCCCCAGTCCCCCAGGGGGGCTCTCGAGGTCAGCGACCGTCCCCCCTCGTCCCCCTTATGATCGGGAGTTCAGTGGCGAACCGGTCTCGTTAGTCTTGCAATCATGAGAGGGGGAACTTTGATGCAGAACGAATACTTTGATACCAAAAATGAAGCAGAACAAAAATGTGGAATGCAGAAGCAAATTAAAATTAATGTATTTTTTTTTATATATATATATTTTCAGAAGTCGGCTTTGACTCAAAGGAAAGTTAAACTAAATTGAAAGAAACTATATAATAATTGAAAGCACAATTCAAAGAAACTAGATTATCATAGTAGTTCAGAAGTAAAGGATCGCTGGGGGTTGAGAAACTCCCAGACTTAGGGTTTCGCTCTGAACTTTCAACAGGACAGAAATAAAGAGAAGGGAAGGGTTATGTACCAGGCAGTGATCTTCACAGAGTTTGGTGGAAGGACTCTCTCGAGCAGATTGTTGGATCCTCGGATTCGGATATCTTCGCAATGGATCCTCCAATACTGGCCCTTTGGCAGAGTTGGCTTCTCCTGAACTCAGGATCTGGGAAAGAAGAAGAACAAGTTAAGGAACCAGATACTCAAAGAAAGGATTTACCAGATAAGAAGAACTTGAAAAAAATTGATGTTGCTGAAATCCTGATTCTCCTGGATGCTGATCTGACTTCCTATGGAATTTGCTCTGTATTCGAAGTAGCCGATCTGGACCTGGATGCTGGTGGTCGCCTCTACTTGGAAGAGAGGGGCCGTGAGATGATGAGGTAGATTAGGGTTTGGATGATTGGTGGAATGAAGAAGATGATGGGCGGCTAGGGTTTGGAATTGAAGTGGCTAACCTAGGGTTTTGGTAGGGTTTTGGGGTTGGAGATCTCACACCTCCTCAAGGTTCCTAGGGAACCCGGATTTACTCCCTCACGGAGCTCAACACCTGAACACAAGTGCGGAGGAGAGAAACACAAAGTTGCTCACAAAGAAATTGATTTCATTCATCATTAAATTCAAGAGTTACATAGAGTTGAATATATAGACATAACAAAGAAATAAAATTTTATACATTTCCCATGTGGGACTAATAGGACTAACCCATACTTTAGGCATCAAATTCTCTTTCCAAGACTCCTTCCATGAGTGGGCAGCCCAAAAACTCCAAGAAAACTTGAAAATCAGCTCCAAATGACAGGTTATGGGGGTGTCTCCTAGTATCTCTCCATGAATCAAGGATTTTTCCTTCATGGTTTGGCTCATTTGGACACCTCCTAGTCTTGCTCCACAAGTTTAGGCTTCTTCTTTAGGCTTCTTCTTTTCATGGCTTTGGCACTTTTGGAAACTTTTGGGAACCTCCTTGAATTCCTCTCTTCAAGAAAAATTCTTGCCATCCTGGCTTGGGTTTATTTCTTGTGGTATAGGGACCAAAGACACTGGATGGAGATGTGGCGCCTCCTGGACTCTGGCGTGTGGCTGGGAGTGTGGCGCCCACTTGCTTGGGCCTGAGAGAAAAAATGTGGCACCCTGGACCTTGACTTGACTGAAAAAAAAAATGGCACCAACCTGGAGAAGACCTAGACCACTACTAGGACTTATACTGAGTCAACATGACTCAACAAAATTTAAATTGCAGGGAAATACAGACTCAAGACTAAAATTGAGTTGACCAAGTCAACCCTTATTACAAAACTAGAAAACCCTAATTCTTCGGGCAAGGTCAATCAGAGATCCAGATGGAGCCCTGAAGTCTTCTTCTGAGTCTGGTGCCCGCACCAAACTTGATGGGATTTCGATCCTTGTGAAGTTATCCTCGGGCCTGAGGCGTTGACCGTGGCCCTACCTTTTTAGGATACCGGGCTACCGGATGCTAGGTTCGATGCCTCGGATAGGGTTCCCTTTCCAAACAGGTGACAATGAGGTTCCGCGCACCAATGCAGGCCTAGGAGCGCCATACAGGGTGCACCGACTGTGCGCCGCCTGTGCGCTTCATCTTCAGCAGCTTTCTTAGGGATTGCACCCCCGGTCCTTCCATCTTTCATAGAAAGGGTCAGCTTCGATCGAGGTGGATCCCGCTTGGATCGACACCTGGCAGAGCGGCAGAGGCCAGCTCGACCTTTACCGAGGTGGACCCATCTGGGAATGCCACCTGGCGAGGGAGCGAGGAGAGCCCGGCTCAACATTGGTGAGGTGGACCCATCTGGGGTTGCCACCTAGAGAAGGAGCAGAGGCAGGGCCACTCCGGAAGAAGTGAATCCTGCCTGGATCGACACTTGGCAGAGTCGCAGAGGCCAGCTCGACCTCGACCGAGGTGGACCCATATTTGGGTGTGCCACCTGGCGAGGGAGCAGGGGGAGCCCGACTCGACTTCGACGAGGTGGACCCATCTGGGGGTGCCACCTGGCGAAGCAGCAGAGACAGGGCTACTCTGGCCGAGGTGGATCCCACCTGGATCGACACCTAGTGGAGTGGTAGAGCCCAGCTCGACCTCGACCGAGGTGGGCCCATATAGGGGTGCCACCTAGCAAGGGAGCAGGGAGAGCCCGGCTCGACATCAGTGAGGTGGACCCATCTGGGGGCGCCACCTGGCGAAGGAGCAGAGACAGGGCTACTCCGGCCGAGGTGGATCATGCATAGATCAACACTTGGCAGAGTGGTAGATGCCAGCTCGACGTCGACCGAGGTGGACCCATATGGGGGTGCCACCTGGTAAGGGAGCGGGGAGAGCCCAGCTCGACTTCGATGAGGTGGACCCATCTGGAGGTGCCACCTAGCGAAGGAGTAGAGGCAGGGCCACTCTAGCCGAGGTGGATCCCACTTGGATCGACACCTAACGGAGTGGCAGTGGCCAGCTCGACCTCGATCGAGGTGGACCCATCCGGGGGTGCCACCAGGTGAGGGAGCGGGGAGAGCCCGGCTCGACTTCAGTGAGGTGGTCCCATCTTGGGATGCCACCTGGCGAAGGAGCATAGGCAGGGCCACTCTAGCCGAGGTGGATCCCGCCTGGATCAATACCTAGCGAAGTGGTAGAGGCCAGCTCGACCTCGGCCGAGGTGGACCCATTTGGGGGGTGCCTTCTAGCTAGGAAGCGGGGAGAGCCCGGCTCAACTTCGATGAGGTGGACCCATCTGGGGGCGCCACCTAGCAAAGGAGTAAAGGCAAGGCCACTCTGATCGAGGTGGATCCTGTCTAGATCGACTCCTGGAGGAGTGGTAGAGGCCAGCTCGACCTCGGCCAAGGTGGACCCATCTGGGGGTGCCACCTGGCAAGGGAGCGGGGAGAGCATGGCTCGACTTCGATGAGGTGGACCCATCCGGTGGTTCCACCTAGCAAGGAGTAGAGGCAGGGCCACTCAGACCGAGGTGGATCCCGCCTGGATCTATCCTTGGCGGAGTGACAGAGGCCCGCTCGACCTCGACCAAGATGGACTCATCTGGGGGTGCCACCTGGCAAGGGAGCGGGGAGAGCCTGTCTCGAATTCAACGAGGTGGACCCATCTGGGGGCGCCACCTGGCGAAGGAGCAGAGGCAGGGCCACTCTAGTCGAGGTGGAACCCACCTGGATTGACACCTGGCGGAGTGACAGAGGCCTGCTCGACCTCGACCGAGGTGGACCCATCTTGGGATGCCACCTGGCAAGGGAGCGAGGAAAAACTAGCTCGACTTCGATGAGGTGGACCCATCTGGGGATGCCACCTGGTGAAGGAGTAGAGGTAGGGCCACTCCATTCAAGGTGGATCCCGCCTGGATCGACACCTAGCAGACTGGCAGAGGTGCTGAGCTTCAGCCCCGAGGTCATCTCTACCGCTGAAGGAGCCACCTGGTGGGAGAGTCCGTAGATGACATCTTGCGGTGCCACTTGGCGGGCTACTGAATCTGACGCATACTCCTCGTCAGCGATTATGCCATATCAGAATCACATGTTTATGCTAATACTAGTTGTTGTGTTAACTAGTTGGTGAATTGTTTGTACATCCATTCCTAAATCTAGTTAAGGGCATTCAATCATAACAAAAGCGAAGGAGGTCATTACCTTTCCTTGTCCCAAAACAATCATCCATATTTGCATTGACCTAAACCATAATTGAAATCGAGTAGGAACCTAAAACTAAGGACACCCACATGTCGGGTTCAAGTACAAGGTAAGACAAAGTATTATTTGAGTTTGTACTTATTCCTTGAAACTGGTGTCTAAGACAAGAGGTAAAATGGCAAATGCCTTAAGCTGACTTGCAGTTTTTAATTAGGACCTCGTGAAAGTGAGGGGAGCCTCCCGCAACCTCACCTCTTACTTGGCCAGTGGACAGGGTAATTACACACTTAAGTAGTACCTAGTTAAGTCTTGTATTTTAAACTTTTAGGTCTAGGAGCCCTAGAAGTTAGGTTTGTACTGCTTGAAGCTCCATACCAATAGTCCCACACTCAGTCTATTTTTTATCCATGGATCCTAATCTTGAATTCTTTTTGAAAACCTTGACTAAAAAGTTTGATACCATATATGGACAATTAGGGCAAATAAGAAAAGAATTAGGTCAAGTAAAGGACCATGTTAGGACACTTGAAGAGATCCCAATGACCCCCACCGAACCTGAGTCACTTAGGTCAATTCCTCAAGGTCCAAGAGTCCATCATCATGAATTCACTACTGAATACAATTCTAGACAACTTCACCATGACTTCATAGAAGAAGCCCATAGGATCCATGCTGAGCCTGAATCACCTAGTCCAACTCCCCTTGGTCCAAGAGCCCAATGTCATGATCTCACCTCTGAGTATAACCCTGGATACCTTTACAAAGACTTTGTAGATCAGGAGGAGAGAGATAAAATAAGTACTTGGAGAGAAATGAAGAGTAAACTGAGGGAAAAGTACCTATGTAAATATTATGAGCAAAAACTTTTACACCAATGGTATAAATTAAGACAAGATGATACAACTGTATCTGATTATATTGCCAAATTCAATAAGTATGAGGGAGATGAAGAAGAGACTAAACCCATGGAAAAATTAGAAAAAAAATCTGCTAAACCTATTGAAGAATTTAAGGATAAAATAGAATCAAAGTCTTGTCCAAATGAAGGGCTAAAAAGAGAAAATCCTAAATCCATTGAAGAACTTAAGGAAGAAGTTTATGAAGCTGGGTCTAACCTTATGGACGAATATGATCAAGAACAATTACTTGAAGATAAAATAATTACCCAGCCTAAATAAATCAACAACTGGGATGATCAAAATGAAGTCCAAGAACAAAGCCATGAAGAACAATTCGAGGAGATAATAGAGGACCCAGAATTAATCACTGTTGAGGATTTACATCTAGAGATTAATGAAGGATCACCTAATGGGGTATTGACCATCAGAGAAAATCTAGAACCAATTCCAAAGGATCAACCCCAAGAAATTATGGAACATGCAAAATAATTTAACATGAAAATTATAAGTGAAGAGATGGTAGGAATTGAAAGATGGAAGTGTAAGAGAAGGAAGATGGAAATTGTATTCCCTGATAATTGCCCTGAGCCTGATTCACCCTTCTGGAACATTCCCAATCCTAATCCACCCAACTGGGACATCCAACATACCATTGATCATGTCCCAATAATATTTAATAGTTACTTTTGGAAGACATTATGGCATTTATTGGGCACCAAATTAAGATTCACTGCCACCTACCTAAAGTTGTGTGCCAGAGTTTTTAATGCCATTTAAGGGAATATTGGAAATTAGGAACTTTTGTTTCCTAGCAATAAAGTTTAGTTCATAGATAATAAAGTCCATTAGAGCTTGTTTTGTTTTGGTGTCATTTATGTTTTATCATTTGATGTCATTTGACCTTCCCATGCATAAGTGTCCAAGACTGTGAGAGTCATATGCATAGCATGATTAGTAAGAAAATTTGAGCAATGAAATTAACAAGTATATGATCAACTCACATAAAAGAGCTAAAGAATTTCAGGAAGGAGACTATGTCATTATAGGCCAAACCTGAACAAATATATGCCCGTGGTGTAGGTCATTTTCAAAATAGTAAGGAAAAATTTGGACCTAATATGTGCTAGATTGACCATCTGACTTTAGTATCAGTTCCACTTTCAGCAATTCAGATCTAGGAGGGTAAAGAAATCAACAATGATACCTAGTGAGCCTTTCGAGCCTAATTCTATCTTTGAGAGTGAGCCAACACATGAGGGTCCACCAACCAAGTTACCAAAGCGGCAAGACAGGATTGAGCAAATCTTTGATAATAAGACTGTCACTACCTGAAATAGGGACTATCAATGCTACTGATTCATTTGCAAGGATGCCCTGATTCTGAAGACTCATGGATTACTTGAGAAGACCTACAAAAAATCGACCAGACCTACTAGAGTATCACTAGAGTCAGATTGTTCCTACTCGATAGAATCGAGTTCTTTTCATCCGCAGAAAATTGATGGGGACATTAACAAGGAAGAAGTTTTTTTGGACTAACTCACTTTTGTTTTGCAGTTAAAATAGACAAATCTAATAAAGAGTTTGAGCCCATCTTCTCTTTTAGCAAATACTTGAGCCGATTCATGAGTCGACTCAACCTAAATTGAAGCAGGGTATGAGGCCACTTCTTCAGTGCCCATTTTCCTCACATGGTGCCATCCATTTGAAGCCCACTTCCCTCACTTGGATGCAATCTACTTGAAACCCATTTCCCTCACTTGGATGCCATCTTCTTGAAGCCTATTTCCCTCAGTTGGTCGACACCACATCAAGCACCTTTTGGGGAAGAGGAAGGACACTACATCAAGAATTTTATGGAGAGATTGAAGCCATGTTCTATTACCCCAACAACTCTCCAACTAACTTGCCATGTGGGATGCCACATCACATGACACATAGGGCTCCACATCAGCAAATTAAGCCAAGTCATTTCCACATGTCAATTGGTTGTAACCTTCTACCCATAAATTGTTATAAAAAAACTAATTCTAGAAACTACCCAACTAGAGTTAGCTAGACCTAACCTCCATTCTCTCTCTCTCCGTGGCTGACCCATGTGGGTTATAAAGGCTATAAATAAAGCCTATGCCCCCCTATTGTATTCATTCTAATTTTTGGATTAAATGAAGAAAGCTTTCTTTCTTGTTCTAGTTCCCCTAGGTTCTGTTGTTTGGAGTGAAATGTTCTTGATTTTGAGAGTTAGAAGATAGGTTTGAGAAGAGAGTGTGAGGTTCTTGAATGAGTGTTTGAAGGGTTGAATACCCTTGAGTGTTTGAATGGTGGAGTGCTCCTTGCTTGATCCAAGATCCAAGCATCATTTCTTGAAGGTTTTCTCTAATTTTCCAAGTCTAAGATGAAGGACTCCAAGCCAAGGATCTTGGCCAAGGTGAGTCGTAAAGGTAGGGAGTGCTAGTCTTATGGTTTAGACCTCAATCCTTGAGTGATGAGAGCCCTTCTTTTCCCAAATAATTAGCCATCATTGTTGGTAGGAAAACTCTTCCTAAGCTTCATTAGATCTAACTATTTGAAGGTTAACTTGTCCTAGTAGTAATGGTTTCCTTGCCATGAAGATCCTAATCTCTATTTTGAACTAGATCTACATTTCGGGTATTATAATTTAGATTAACTAGTCTCTTTATGAAGATTCTTTTCTTGGATTAATTTAGACCATTTATTTGATAATTAATTGCTCAAGTTTGCTTGCTGGTTAGCTTGCTAAAACTTTCCATTCATTTTCTTATAAAAATTATTGTTCACATTAATCTTATGGTCAATTCCTTATACAAATCTCGAATCATGTAGTGCAAATGACTCATAACACCTAATACAGGCAAATGACTCATGCCAACACTTATTGATATGCAGACTTGACTAAACCCTAAACTACAACTATGGGTTTGTCCCTTGGTCAGGTGGGTGACATGCAGATGAGAATGATGCATGTACGTATACTAAATGCCATAGAGTATGCTAGAAGTAAGATGCAAACCTAACATGTGTTATGAACGTATGCATTATGCTTACCTCTATAAAATGAAATCGAATGGTCCTAGAAATGCTGGAAGTTTCTGAAAAAGGCAGAAAATAAGAGGTGGATTCAGGATTAGTCTGGTAGGGTAGAAAGTAAGAAGAGGGTTCGGGGTTGATCGGCTAAAGTAGGATATAAGAAGGGGTAGCAAGGATTAGTCCCACACTAATGAGGTTAACCTTACGAGGTTAAGGTATATCTACAGGGTTTACCTTATGGAAGAATGGGTCACTAATCTCAGGGAAGAGATCTTTAATTGGGATCAAAGAAGTGACTTCATCCTGAGGGTACTGGATGAAATAAGCCAAGTCCTTAATAAACTTTTCTGGCTCATGAAATTCAGGACTAGGCTCTACAATTAGGTTTTCTTCTAAAGTCTCCTCAGGTAGGACTCTAATAGCAGTATCTGGGTTCTCTTCCTCTAACTGTTCTTCCACTACAGCTTCAGTCTAGGTGTGGTCAGGGTCAACTAATTCTAGGTTGGTTTCAGTTTGGGTATGGTCAAGGTCAACTAATTTTGTGTCAGTTATAGATATCTCCTCTTCTTCTTCGTCATACTCATCCACTAAGTTCACATTAGCTTCACATACTTCCACTTCAATGTCTTCCTTGTGAACCAATGGGGTGGTAGGAGGGGGTTGGTTAAGAAAAACTTGACTAGTGGCTGAGTTAGTAGGGGTTGGTCGACTGAAGGATGCTTGACTAATACTTGGCTGATATCTATGAGTATTAGTCCAATGGGGTTCAGGTCGACTAAGGGTTTTGGGTCCCTTAGGCTTAAAGGATATGGGTTCAGACCTATGGGTTATGGGTTCCTTAGGCTTATAGGATGTGGATTCAGATCTATGGGTTATAGGTTCCTTGGATACATAGGACATGGGCTCAGATCTATGGGTCATGGATCACTTGGGCTCATAGGTCTTGGGTACATAGGATCTGGGTTCAGAGGATCTGGGTGCATAGGAGCTAGGTTCATAGGATCTGGGTGAATAGGAGCGGGTCATAGGATCTTGGTAGGTACTTTTTTTTAAGTTTGCTTTTCATGGCTCGCCTGAAAGAATGGTGCCCTAAAAGCCAATCATTGTAAGGGCATTTCTATGATCTTCTAACTCATGTATGATATTATTTATTAATAAAAGGCATCTTTTGATTCATCATACTGTTGCATCTTATAAAGATTATGATGAACCCTATAGGTTAGGGCAATGAAATTAGGGTTATGATAGAGATCATAATGGTGAGACCTAAGTTTCTATAAACCCTAATCTAAACTGTTCCTAGTCATTGGATAATCGATTTGGAGATCAATGAATCCGGAAAGACTAGCACATCCTGTGTATGCTTGATGGAGAGGGTGGTTGGTCTCACAACCACTTGTGTAGAAACACTAATACAAGGATGTGGGTGCTCATTAGGTTATGAGTCCACTGAGCTGATCCGACAAAAGAATATCAAATGGAAGTCTTACTTGTCAAAAAAATATTCTCTTAGTGGGAGTTGTGCATGTGATCCTTAGACCTGAGAGTACTATAATATCTTGTGCACTTGAACCCATGTTTTGGTGCATACTCATGGCAATTAAATCATGTACAGGGTGTTTCTAGATATGGTGGATTGTGTATGAAGGTAATGAGTAGGTCAACAAGGAATCGATCATTCTTAGTAAGAGGAGAAATTATCTTGTGTGATCTCTTTGAATGATGACTCAAGAAGTTATTCATCAAAGCAGGATGAGATTAGATAGGATTTTTAATTATTCATCGATCAAGTTTTTATTATTGAATTGAGATTCAAAAGGATTAAGTGCTAGGGTTTGACATTTATCCATGCCCATCACTTAATTGTGATACAAGGAGATCGAAGGATTGAATTGCATGGTAACTTTTTACTGAAGGGTATTTTAGTACTTTGCATCAAATTCCTCATCTTCTGAGTAGGCATGACATGTTTCTATATGTCAATCATGTCTTGTGGATTTTCATGAATCAATTGGATTGAATTCATGAGTCAATTCGAAAGCTAGTTCAAATTAGCAACTTAAGTCAGCTTAATTTGACCTAATTAGGTCAATTGGGTTTGATTGGATCGAATCGGCTCGGACTTAGACCTATTGCTGGCTAGATGTAGAACCCAAAGGGTCACACACATTAAGGAATTGACCTAAGAAGTCAATTTTCATTTAGTTAGGGTCATGGGACCATAATTGGTTAGCTAGTTTGCACACTAGCATGTGTATGCTAACCTAACTCCTAACCCAATTGAATTGGATCTAAAAGGTTGCTAAATGGACTAACCAATTTATTGGAGACCTAAATTGGGACAAATTTATCAAAATTTATCTGATATTTTTCATGGCTTTTATGCGCCAAATACCAAGAGTCCCAAGGGCATGGGACTCTTGGCGCCAAAAGGAATGGTCAGCATTTAAACGGGCACAGAAGGACCAAGAGTCCTTCTGCCTATTAATCACTTATATAGTGATAAAGTAGATTTAATTCCCTTTATTTTGAAACCCATATTGTACATACTTTGACTAGGTCAAAGGTGACATATGGCATGGAGAAAGTTGACTGATAAGTGAATAGTAGCGACTCTTGACTATTGGCGTGTAGAAAAGGACCTAGAGTCCTTCTGCTTTGGGGACTTGGTTTCCACGTGAAACAAGGTATCACTTACCTCATCTAATGTATGGGTATTATGGCACATGACCGGTCAACCAATGGAGAAATGTGGTGGAAGGAAGTTAGCGCACATGAAGAGTTGCGACTCTTCATGTTTGGCACAAATTTAAGAAGTAGAGTCCTTCTACTTTGGGTAACTTCTTATCACCGATTTTTCCTAAGAAAGGCTATGTCCCTTGGCCTTCTTACAACTGGTAATATCAAAATGGGAAGTGGAGAAGTCAGCCAAAGGAGTGAAGGGACTTGAATATGGCCTTTGGCACAGGAACAGTCATGATGCTTTAAAGATAAGACTCCTTCTCATTGAAGGGTCTTATTTGATCTGTTGGTTGAGGCTGATGAAGAGACTTATCTAGCACCTTCCCCTCTCCTATAAATAGTTTTGGTGTTTAGGCTGAAGGTATCAGAATTTTGATATCCTTTCTTTCTTACATTTTTACACTCTGCTACACTCCCCTTGTCACTTCCATCCCTTGTAAGAAGAGTTTAGATCTTGTTTTAAGACAAGTCCACCATTTTAAGACAATGGTTTAGTAAAAGATTTAGGAAGTGGAAAAGAGAGTGAAGATAGGATTTTGAGAGGGCTCAGAGTGCTGATGTGGTATGATGCGATATGGTGTAAGATGATCAAATTTTAGTCTAAGATGTTTTAAAGAGCAATGATCATAGCAGTAAAGCAACTAAACATAACAGACTAAAGAGATTAAAGAAAGTGACAACTACTTACCCGCAATCTGATCCACAAGCTATAAAAAATAAGGACCCGATAGCTAGGAAACCATCTAAGATTAGGCTATTCCATGCTTCAACTACCAAATCTAATGAGAAAGGATTGGTTGCTTACCCCAATAGAAATTCTCTTTCACTCGGGATAGATCTGCTGCTAGGTCGCTTAGATCTCACAGCAGGATGAAGATCGGGACTCCATATTTTAGATCTACCATCAGATCTTGGTTTGGAAGCAAAGGATCCATCCTCTAAAGTCCTTGAACATTTGGGAGCTGCAAAAAAAGCAGAAAACAAGACTTTAAGATTGAAGTAAATCAGATTCAAAATGAAAAAAAGGAAGGGTTAGATGTGTAGAGCTTGAAGAAGATTGGTAGCAGTTTGTCGAATCCGGCAGAACCTCCTGAAGGACCTCCCCGCCTTGAGCTCTCAAGGATCTCCCCTCCTTGAGCTCTTAAGGACCTCCTCACCCTTAGAGAAAAACACTAAAGCCTAACCCAGCTTTGTGGAAGAAAGAATGCATCTTTATTTCATGAATGAATAACAATAATTACAAGGGGGGTATGGGGTCTTATTTATATGGTTCTTCACATATGAAGATATCATAGGACTCCTTTGAATTCAAATTATATTTAAATTTAAATTCTAATTTAAACACCCCTTGGCTTCTCGACTTCTCCTTTGAAATTTTGAATTTTGAATAGACCTTTCATGGCTTGGGTGACAACATGAAGCATTCTGGCTTCATAAAAAATGTGCATCAAATTTAAGATTGAGATGGCGTGCTAATCCTTCTCTTGGATCTAATCCTTCTTCTCATTTGGCACTAATCTCTCTTTCTTAATCTCAATTGGCATCACATCTAAATTTTTTGAACTCCTTGATCGGCAACATGGGATAAGAAGCAGCTTCAAAGGTTTAAGTTTGAATTTGAACCCTTCATTTGAATTTGAAATAGGTTTGGATGAGTGGGCTTCCATTTAAACTTCAAAACTTTATCTTCATCTTAAGACAACTTTCAAACTTGAATTTTGAACACTTCCTTAGCCTTGGAACTCTTCTTTGAATTTGAATTTGGATGAAGATACCTCTTCCTTTGAATTTGAAAGTAGATAGAAGATAACTCCTACTTTGAATTTTGGATGAATCTCCACTTATCTTTGGACTCTTCCTCCCATTCAAACTTTGAATGAACCATGGGTGGGTGTCATCTAGAGTGGGTGACAAGAGAGAATGATGGGGGCCGCCATATGAGAAGCAGAGACCTTCTGCTTTACTCCTCTCAATTGGCGCCTCCTTGGAATCTCAAATAGGCGATGAAAGGGAATTGGATGGGGCGCCTTAATTGGATAATGATGAAATTTGTCTTGATGTCTAAATGTCCGGATGTCCCAATGTCCGGATGTCTGGATGTCTGGTGAAAAATTTGGCAACCCTTTTTTGACCTAGAATTGATCCACCAAGGTGATGATAACTTGGATCTGACACCCCTTGAGTTATTCAAGCACTAATTACAGGACTCAAACTGGACAATTCACCAAACAAAGCAAATTAATGCTATTTAAAAGACTCTTAAATCAATTAATGGACTCAATGGACTCAATGGGGAACTCAACAATCCTAATTGACCAAATTACACTCAATTTGATCAAATTACAACTTAATTTGACTCAATTACAAACTCAAAACAATTGGGACTCGAGTGTTCTTTGTGAAGAACACATGTACTTATTCATTAGTGATCCAAATTGAATTGGAAAAGGTTTGCTTTTTCTTCCTAGCTCTTGTATCCTCATCGATGGGGATCTCAGAGCAGCTCTAATCTCAGGTAGTACTGATCCCAAAGCAGCACCGATCCCGGAGTAGCACAGATTTTAATAAATTTGTTTAGAATTTATCTTTTGTTTGAATTTTAAATTAGGATTTGGTTGGTTAGGATTGAGATATGGATAGGCTTATCTTATCCTATCTTGTATTTGAATTTGAGTCATCCCTACCTTTTTATCCTGTATTCAAATTCAAATGAGGGTTGGACAAGTCTATAAATACCATCCTCAGTCCTTTGTAAAAATTAGTTTTTGGAGAAAAAATTTTGAGTTTTTAGAAGAATGATTCTTCTTGCCTTCGCCTTCGGGCATGGACGAGAGGCCCTAGTTATCCCCCTTCCCAATCCATTTTATTTAACCCCTCATGACCTTTGAGATTCAACATAGCACCTCCAAGTATCGAGGAGGGTGTAATGCCTTAGAGGTGAGAAGTCTCTTCGTTAGGGTGAGTCCCAAAGTCAAAAAGATCCATATCCCTGTCCTCCATCCCCACTATTCCTTCGCCATCCCTAGAAAAAAAAATACCAAAAAAAATAGTATCCTAATTTAGGTGACTTCTAGGCTCACCAACGATCCTACCATCTGTCCCCCATCAATTTTGGTATCAGAGCCCAGAAAAATTAGGGTACCCCAGATTCTCCTTCTTTACCACCAGCTCCAATGAGTCCCTCCACTTCATACCACACCAATCCATTTTTTTTCTAGATTCAACACCATTTCAAAAAAAAAAAAGAAAAGAAAAAGAAAAATCTCCCAACTAGTGTTTGCCCTTCTCTGTGATCCACTGCCCACTGCCATTGTTGCCTCTCTGCTGCCATCACCACTGACGCCGATCGGAACTTCCTGTGCACAGATCTCCGGCAACGCCTTCCCCTTCATCGTGACCACCGTTGTCGCTCTGCTCCCTCCATCTAGGTAGAATTTAAACCCGGCCTCCCCCTTGCCAACTGGTTCCTCGGAAGCCCTACTCAGCCTGGCCCCTTGCCCGCCGGATGAGCAGCAGCCCTTGTCGGTCCCTTCCACCTGTGACTGGAAGCAACTGACCGCATATATTCGCCCGATTCCCCCCTATGCCTGTGAGGAAATCACCACCGTCTACCTCCCGTCGTCAAGGTGCTCGGCCTCATCCTGGGCCTTGTTATTATCGTCCTCAGCACCTTCCTCACCGAGGCCTCCACCGACATGATCCTCCAGGCCGACCGTCCACCGTCCAGCCCCCGTGCCGCCTCCTATGCCACTGTCGTCGGCGACGCCTTAGGCAGCGTCGGCCGGGTCCTTCTCCAAACCTGCATCGTCGTCAACAACCTCGGCATTGTCCCAGCCCCCTACAACCTCCAATCGACGCCTTACCGCCAGATCTTCCAGACGCCGGCGAATCACGCCGTCCTCAGCACCAAGGGCACATCCCACTTTAGCTATATCTCCTCCATCATCGATGCCCCCAGGCTTCCTCCGGTGCAGTCGCTACGGTGCAGATCGAGGCCCTCCCCCATCTATGCCGGCCAACTATCTCTCTCCCACTGCCGCCCGTGATGCCTCCCCATCTCCGCGCCCGATGCCTCCTCTTTCTTCCCCAAGACGTCCTAGCCTGTTTCTGCTCCCCCAAAGAAATTGAAGAGGAAGAGGTGAAGTTGGGATCGTCGAAACATATGATCGTGATGCAGGAGGAGACGGTGGAGGCCCGCGTGCCCATCCCCTATCGCGATCAGTGTGCCCACCTTTTCATGCCCCTCAATAAGTGCCGTGTCACCAAGTTTTACCTACCCTGGAAGTGCGAATTCGAGCGCCACTCCTACGAGAAGTGCGAGTACGAGCTCGTCATGGAGCGCATGCTGCAGATGCAAAAGATCCGCGAGGTCGAAGAGAAGAAGAAGGCCGCCAAGCTACAGGGAAAATCCCCCTTCTCCCTCATCCCCTCCATCGCCAATGCCTGATACCGTTTCGCCCTTCTTCTTCCGTCCTTTCATCTGGGAAGTCAAAATTGTGTAGCTGAGAGAAGGGCATCTGGGAGTCGCTGGCCACCGCAGCTTCTTCTTCCATTCCTTTGCCACCAGCCGCCCCTCTTCCTCTATCGCCAGCCATCGAAACAGGTCTGTACCACACTTCTCCCAGCCGCGCCACCATTTTTCTTCCCAGCATCGTCGCTGGCCATAGTCTTCCTCCCCAACACCGTCGTCGGTGAACGCCCGCCGATGAATCCCTCCACAAAGTCCCTCCCCAATGCTGATTTCAAACTGTGTGAAGATGAAGAGGGATTGCACAAACGTGAATGCAACCCCTCACCCCCGCTGCCGACTTCTCCACACCCTTGCTACCGACTTCACTTAAGGGATCTCACACCAATCTCAAAGCTCTGCAGTCTTCTTCATAAGCTCCTCTCCCAGACTCTATTCCAGTTTGGTTCACCAGGCCATGTTTCAGAGTCACACGGAGTTCAAAGCCGCATCAATTTTGAAGTACATGATCTTCAAAGCTGCACAAGTTTCAGAATCACACATAGTTCAAAGCTGCATCAATTTAGAAGCACACGATCTTTAAAGCTACACACTCTTTAAAGTGCATAGATCTCAAAGTAGAGCTAAAAAAAAATCATTCTACAGGTCATGTGCATCCTAGAGCCAGCCTAACACGATGGAGTCTAGTTTTCCCCATCTCAGGGGAATGATGGGGATCTCAGAGCAGCACTGATCTCAGAGCAGTACTGATCCTAGAGTAGCACCGATCCCGGTGTAGCACTGATTTTAATAAATTAGTTTAGAATTTATCTTTTGTTTGAATTTTAAATTAGGATTTGGTTGGTTAGGATTAAGATATGGATAGGCTTATCTTATACTATCTTATATTTGAATTTAAGTCATCCCTATCTTTTTATCCTGTATTCAAATTCAAATGAGGGTTGGACAGGTCTATAAATACCACCCTCAGTCTTTTGTAAAAATTAGTTTTTGGAGAAAAAAAATTGAGTTTCTAGAAGAGTGATTCTTCTTGCCTTCGCTTCGAGCAAGGGCATGAAGCCTTAGTTATCCCCCTTTCCAACCCATTTTCTTTAACCCCTCATGACCTTTGGGATTCAACCTAGCACCTCCAAGTATCGAGGAGGGTGTAATGCCTTAGAGGTGAGAGGTCTCTTCGTTAGGATGAGTCCCAAAGTCCAAGAGATCCAGATCCCTGTCCTCTATCCCCACTATTCCTTCACCATCCCTAGAAAAAAAAATACCAAAAAAAATAGTATCCTAATTTAGGTGACTTCTAGGCTCACCAACGATCCTACCATCTATCCCCCATCACACACCAAGTGCTCTACTGGAGGGCAAGGGTCCAAGCAAGGAAGGAGAGCCTGCCAAAGGAAGAAAGGCTATCAAAAGAGTCTCGGTGGCTTAAGTGATGGGGACCTGAGAGCTATCAGCTGCCACATGGAGTCCCAGCAAGCATCATCCACCCTATTTGGCTTCACAGGATTCTCATATATCCACTTATGACAACAAGTAGCAGATCAACATCCTGTATAGAATTTAAGGACCACCAAGGAGAAGATGGAAAGGAGTATCAGGCAAATCAAGCAGCATTTGAGCACCCACTCTCCTTCCCTCTTTCATGAGATTTTATTTCCTTATGTTGATCACCCTTTTATGGAATGTTTGTGGCACTCTCCATCTTTCCTTGTAGCATGAAATCTCTTGCCCTTCTAGCCCCATCTCTTATGGCATGTAGTTGGCACCAACAAGGAAGCTTGTTGGCCCCCCTTTGAATATTTATTTTTCCATGTATTCCAAGGGCTAGGGTTCCCTATATAAGGACCTCTCTCTTGTATTGAAATGATAATAATGATGATGATTTGAGAAGAGTGATTCTTTGTTCTGCCTCCGTAAAGCAGTGGACATGAGGCCCATTATTGCCTTTGTTCTCCGGAACATCGAGCGGTGCGAGGCCCTAGTTATCCAGTTATCTTTCCAAGCCTTAGCTTCTTCCAAACCCTAGCCCTAGCAGCCCTCTTCTTTCTTCTTCCAAGGAATCCCTGATCCCTGGCAACTTCTCAGCTCACCAACGATCCTACCCCCCCAATCCCCCATCATTAAGCAACCTACTAGGAGTGCTTCCTAGGATCAATTTCTGTGTGGATCACCTTTGGAGAGCATGTACTTGTGTGCCTAGTGGAAAGAAGAAGGAATTAGCATTATAGGTATTTTTTTTATGTTTGATCAACTATGTTTGATCAACTATGTTTGATCAACTATGCACTTTTGTCCCTCACTTTCATCAACTATTTTCGATCCTGGCTTAGTCAATTTTTCTTCAAATTCTATAGTAGGTTAAGGATCTTTTTCTATTAGGTCCTTAGTGGGTTCACTCTCTTGTTCCACTTCTTCAGGTTCCTCACTCCTATCATTCATATGAACTAATAGGGTAGTAGGAGTTGGTTGGTCTAAAGGAAGTTGATTAGGGTTCACCAAAATTGTCCACTAAGGAGGTCCGGGAACAAATCCCTAAGGAACAACCCCAGGAAGTAAATATTATTTGAGAGGACTTTCAAGATAAACTTTCTAAAGACCTTCCTGATGACCTTCCACCGTTAATGGATTCCCAGCCTACTTTAGAACTAGCGCTTGTAGACCACTCTAGTGCCAAATATGTGGTTAGGACAAGCACTCAATTAATTTCCCTTGAGCATAGGAGCTTGTTGAACCATGTCTACCTTAAGGACTTTGATGCGGGATAATTATAAAAACCTAATCTACTGATTATTAGCCTAATTAACAAAAAAAAATAGAGATTAATTTTTTTATAATTTTTAGTTTTTTAATGACTCAAAGGAAACAATTATGGAAACTAGTCAACTAGTTTATGCCTGCACGTGTAGATCTAACAAAGTAACTAAAATAATCAGGATTTGGTGGCTAAGAAACCACCATAAACTTGGGTCTACTTTCAAAAGAGTCAGAAAATAAAGAGTAGGTAAGGGCTTTTGAATTTTACCTGTTAGGATATCTCGGTCTAGGTACGAACCAGCTGTCGATTCTACTAGATGAAGACATTTCTTTCGAACCACAAGCTTCGGACCAAGGTATTCGAAAAAAGCCAGGTGACCCATGGGCAAGCCAAAGCCCATACCAGACCGACGGTACCCAAAGACATCATCTTTGGATTACGTCTTCGTTTTTCATCGAAGACCAAGTCCTACGGTCCATGAAGACAAGATCCTTAGCCTGAATCGAAGAACGACCTTCACCAACTCCCGAAGACATAGTCTCCAGTTTATGCCAAAGACATAGTCCTCGATGTACGACAAAGATCAAGTCCTCGATCTATGCTGAAGACAGGTTCTACGATCTGTCTTGAGAGGATCCGAGGATGAAGACATTCCCTGATTCAATCATGAAAATCTTCCTAAAAGGGAAGTCCAGAGACGATCTCTCGACATGTTTCAAATCGCTATGAACAGGGCAAGCAACGGTTATCATCGATTATTTCTGGAATGTAATCACGATGCACAACTCCAGCAGCAACGCCTCCGGCCTGGTCATTGGAACCACCCATTAGCTACCCACGATCCCAGATTGTGGGAAAGAAATTAACTCCTCCATCATAATCGCTGGAGGAAGAACGGAACCGCAGGCTGGACAACTCCTTATAAATAACGATAAAAGGGAATGCTCGAGGTAAGGCACAAGATACCTTTGAAAATCCCAGAGTCTTTACCCTCTCCATCCTCCTTAGAATCTTCTCCATTCTATGGCTGGAGCCCACCTTTGACTTAGGCATCAGAGTGTCCCCCACCAGAGTAATTTCGGTCAGGGATTTATTTTGCAGGTGAACCAGGAAGCGGGCCTGTGATCTAGTAGCTTCGCCCAATCGAAAAAGGACTCTACACCAATAGATTAGCACACCAGGAAAAGGGGCAGCTCTTATGCAATTTGCATTGCTAAGCTCCCCTCCTCAATCAAGGGGAAGTAGGAAATTTTCGATGGCGAGAGGGAAGACTCATATCACCTCGATAAGTCAAAATTGTGCTCCATCTTAGGGGGATGCACCCTCAATGGAGACAACATTCCACCTCCCATAATTATTATGGGATAGCAACAATTTGAAACCCTCCTGAACCAGGTCACTAACCTCATGGCTATGGTTCAAGACTTTCAAAATAGAGCTCTTCAGCTGGGGCATCCGTCGGCCGCCTCTAAACATAGCTCTCGATCCTGGAGGAAGAGAACCCCTCGAGAGGGGTCCACACATCTCTCCCCCCATCCTCGGCCCTCTCTTGAAGGCCGTAGTTCAAGAATGCCTAAGCCCACTAATTCTCCATAGAAAGGAAAAAGGCCTAGGCAAACTTTCTCATACTCTTTTGAAGACTCTACTCCCGTAGAGAAAGTGCCAAAATAGGCTTTCCCTGACTATGATGGGAAATTTAACGCTATCGAATCAGAGATGGCAAAAATACGGGAGCAGAGAGATTGCAATGATTTGGTGGTGTGTGATCTGTGCCTACCCTACATTGACCGTATCCTAGCTGAAGTCATCCCTCGGCACTTCCAGGGTTCCCCAGATGGAACCCTATGATGGCACCTCTGATCCAATTGACCATCTGGGCAGTTTTAAGGCCCATATGATGATCCAGGGAGCTACGGATGCGATGTACTACCTCGCGTTCCTAGCTACCTTGAAAAAAGTAGCTCAAATGTGGTACTCAAGCATACACCCAGGTACCATCGATTATTTCTCCGAGTTAGAGAAATTGTTTGTCTTGCATTTCAGGACCTGCCGCAAGACCTCCTAGAATACGGACACACTGTTCCTCCTTCACCAAAACAAAGGAGAAAGCCTGCGAGATTATATCTCCAGGTTTAATGCGGCCACGCTCGAGATCCCTGATCTCAACAAACATTTGGCCATGTCTGCACTGAAGAAAAGACTTCATACATCTAGGCTTACCTTTTTCCTGGATAAGAGGTTTCCCAAAAGCTACATTAAGCTCCTGTCGAGGGCTCAGAAATATGCTGATGCTGAAGAGTAGGCAGCAAATCAATGACTGATTGAAGGAAAACCCTTTTCGAAGAAGAAAAATAATAGGGGACAGGGCCCCCCCTGTTTCCAACAACAACAAATATACTGACCGACGAAGAAATCCTCCCAGGCCCAGAGCATCGGGCGGGAGACTCGACTCCTATACCCCCCTCAACCCTCCTCATGAGAAGATTCTCTTGGAGATTGAAAAGGAAAACTATCTCCAACGAGCGTGTCCCATGAAAGCATCCTCTTCCGCAAGGAACAGGAACAAATACTGCTGATTCCACCGGGACCACAGCCACAATACTGAAGAATGCATCCAACTGAGAGATACAATAGAAGATTTCATCAAGAGAGGGTATTTGGGGTAATACATTGGTCGCCAAGGACCTCGGTTAGAAGCTACTATTGCCCAATCAGCTCTTGAAGAAGTTGAACTACCGAATCAACGGCCCACCAATGGAGGCGTGGGGATGATACATCGACCTATCAACTGGAGAAGAGACGAGGATGATGTCCCGAAGTGACTCAAAGATAACAATGCCATTCTCTTCTCTGACGATGACCTTGTGGGAGTCCGGCTCATGCATGATGACCCTATTGTAATCTTAACTGTTGTAGCCAATTATGATGTACAACGAATCCTAGTTGATAATGAAAGTTCGACTGATGTCTTGATCTATAAAGCAAGGGATTGAAGCAAATCCTGAGAAAATTCAGGCCCTTAGAGACATGAGGCATCCATCCTACAAGAAAGAAGTCCAGCAACTGACAGGGAGGATCGCCTCTTTAAGCAGGTTCATCTCTCGCTTAGCCGAGAAATGCCTTCCATTTTTCAAGGTACTCCGGTAGTCTCGAGGTTTTGAATGGACCGAAGATTGCCGTACTGCCTTTGAAGAGTTGAAGAAATACTTGGAGACACCACCTTTACTTTCCAAATCTCAAGAGGGGGAAATACTTTATTTATACCTTTCCGCTTCAGATGAGGCAGTCAGTTCAGTCCTTGTTCGAAGAGAAGAAGATGGCTCCCACAAGCTGATCTACTACATCAGCAAAGTTCTGCATGATGCTAAAATGAGATATTCAAAGATGCAGAAGCTGATATACTCTATAATCATTGTGACAAAGTGACTACAGCCCTACTTCCATGCCCATGCCATCGTGGTGCTTACCGATCAACCCCTCAAGGCAATTCTTCGATGCCCTGATACCTCTAGAAGGATAGCCAAGTGGGCTGTGAAACTAAGCAAGTTTGATATCAGCTTCCAGCCTCGATTGGCTATGAAGGCCCAGGTGCTCTCAAATTTCCTGGCTAAATGCACCTGGAAGTCTGAAGATGAAGTGCCTCCCGTAGAAGAAGGAAACTCGAAAAAAATGGAGTCCGATTGGGTGATTCATGTAGATGGAGCTTCCAATTCTAATGGATGTGGAGCAGGCCTCATACTAGCTGAACCTGATGGCCACACGGTGGAGTACGCACTCCGATTCTCCTTCCATGCTTCAAATAATCAGGCCGAATACGGAGCCCTACTTATAAGTATTTGGATTGCCAAAAGTTTAGGAGTGCAGAGACTCCAGGCTTTTTTGGATTCCTAGTTAGTGATAAATCAGTTTAAAGGAGAATATGAAGCCAGAGATCCCACCATGGTGCAGTACCTAGAGAAGGTACGAATCTTATCTTCTCAACTAGAATACTTCGAGATCATTCATGATCCCCAATCAGAGAACTCTAGGGCAGATGCGTTGTCTCGACTTGCTACCACAACCCCGGAATCTCTCGGTCGCACCTTTGTTAAGCACCTTGAAGTCCCAAGTATAGCTGAAGAAGCTATGGAGGTGCACCAAATTGAGATCAAGCCAAGCTGGATGGATCCCATTATCAAATTCTTAAACGAAGGTGTATTGCTGGGAGATAAAGCAGAAGCCAAAAAGATTCACTGGATGACATCTCAATATGTCATCTTGGATGGAACTCTTTATAAAAGGTCATTCTCACAACCCCTGCTGAAATGTTTGGGACCGACGAATGCTGATTATGCCTTGAGAGAGGTCCACGAGGGGATATGTGGTGATCATTTGGGAGGCAGGTCCTTGGCATATAAAATTATATGCCAAGGGTATTATTGGCTCTCCATCCAAAAAGACTCAATCGACTTCGTACGAAGATGTGATCAATGCCAGAGGTATACCAACATTTAGAGGCAACCAGTATGTCACTTGACCCAACTAATAGCCCCCTGGCCTTTTGCTTAATGGGGGATGGATATTCTCGGCCCATTTCCGCCAACATCTGGGCAGAGGAAATTCCTCCTTGTGGCTATTGACTACATCACTAAATGGGTCGAAGCTGAACCACTAGCCCAAATTATGGAAGGCAAGGTTGAGAACTTCGTAAGAAACTCCATCATATTTCGGTTCGGGATTCCACATACAATAATCACTGATAACGGGAGGCAATTCGATAATCCGAAGTTCAAAGACTTCTGTGCTCAGTACCATGTGCAACACAGGCTGACTTTCAGGAACGTATCGACTCAAGACCTTGGACGGTAAAATGCTGTCCCAGCCATGGAATGTGCAAAATCTTTTCAAGTATTATCAATAAAACCCCTATAATCTTTTATGCAAATCTGTTCAACTTTGAAAGACCAGTTGCAACAGCAACAATTTTTTCCAGCCTAATCAAAGAGATCGGCTAATGGTGTAGAGGAGAGTCAGATCCACTCACCCTATCGATATGTTCGACGAGCGCAACGGTTGGCCCAATCAGGCTGCCAAAATGAATAAAGGAACGGGAATGGTTCATGTAACCTACCCTACGGAAAACCCGAATACGTGCTGGGGCAGGCCTAATCAGCATACCTTATATTAAAAAGGCGCAGGGATGGTTCCCATAACCTACCCTATAGAAAATCCAAATACGTGCCGGGGCGGGCCTGAACAGTCTACCTAAACCATATGCACAGGGGCGGCATAGATGCTATCCCCTACGAAAAACCCAAAAATGTGTGCAAATGATTTCACATCACTCACTCTGCCAACATCAAGCTTTGAGTTCACACTTCATAGGATTCAAAGAAGTATCATGGACAGAAAAAGAAAAAGTGAGAAGAAAGTCGGTACTTTCATTACTTTTATATTTTTACTAAAGAAAAAAGGAGATATTGCAGAAAATGGGAAAGCACATTTAGTAACCACCCGCCGGCCCTTTCCCAAGCCGGTGGGGGGTGTCCTGCAAGGATGATGATGAGTGGGCCCCAGGGTTCGCATCTGAATCAGAATCCGACTCCTCCTCAAAGTCAAAGTCAAAGTCAAACTCGTGTCCAAAAAAGGGAACGGAGGGTTTGATGTTGCCAAGGCCTTTCAAGTTATAATACTTTGAGGCCTTATTTATTACACTCCCGGAACCCTTGGTGATAAGAGTCCAGAGCCACCTCGGCAACCTCCTCCTTGAAAGTAGAAGACGCCTTGAAGTCCAAGATGGCTTCTGCCACCTTCTTCTTGGCTTCCCCTGCCTCCGTGATGGCCGCCTCAACCTGAGCCCTGGCCTCGTCCAATTGAGCCTCCAGGACATGGACTTTCCTCTCCAAGCGATCGATAACTGGGTCGTCATCATCGCTCAGCCAGAGGAACCCTAAGCTGCCCTTTGCCCCATTGCCGATGGCCCTCCTCTTCGCCACCCTCAGAAGCTCGGGAACACTAAACTTCATTTTGCCAAGTTGCTAGAGAAAGAAGAGGAACTTCTAAAATAAAAGTCTAAAACTCTGATGGGCTCTGGCAGGGGAGAACAAGGTCCCATTTATAAGGACCTTACACCCACGACTGGCCATAGGAAAACGTGCTTCATGCCCTTTTCTAGACCCATCGAAAGATGCCATGTGTCAGAGTGATGCCTCGAGACCCAGGTGACCACTCAGGAGCGATATAATTACCAATAACTACTCTTAGAATAGTGACCACCGGTACTTCAAATCCAGAAGAATCTCCATTATGTGGCTACAATATTAATGGCTCCCTTTCAGAAAGGAAGGATATGGCGGCACTTAGGGCACATGAAAATGTGACTGTTCGAATATCAACACGCTCATTATTCGCAACAAGAATCATAATCATTGTTCCTAAAACATTGATCAACAGGAAAATGACACCTGTCCATTGTGTCTATTCCTAGATGGGCAGGTTAATTATAGAAAAAGGCTGACATTAGCCTAGCTTGACCGTGAGCGGTCTTCGGCAACGACATTCCAATTTGCTTTGGAACTTGTCTTCGACATCAGCCACGAGCTTAACGGCTTTGGCTCCACAATCAAAAAAGAAAAAGGAGAAATGAAATTTGAGTCATCATAAAAGCCAGAAACCTCGTGCAAACTGTATTAAAAAATCTGGTGTAACATGTACAAAAGAAGGAAGTCATTTGGAACTTCAAAATAGTTCGTCGGTTACATTTCAAACGAAAACAAAGAAGAAATACAATGCCTAAAGATACACATACCCCTAAGCATCAGCTGGAGGAGACCCCGCATCACAAGATTGGAGTAGTTTGTCAATTTGCACGGAGAGGGTTTCTTGAAATTGGGTTGAGTCCAGAGGATCTTCAAACCGGACCTCCTCCTCAGCTCGAACTTCCTCTTGGGCTGAGATCGGGATCACATCCATGTCTTCGACTATGGTGGGAGTTTTCCCCTCCAAGTCTGACAGTTCTTCGGCCTCCTCAACTTGGGCCAAGACTATGCAGGGAATATCCTCCCTTGGACTTGGCATCCCTCTGATCTCCTCTTCAACTTCAGCTTCTTCTTCTTCTTCCTCCTCCACAATGTCGAATGCAGGGATGGCGGAAAGGTCCAGGTTAGGGAAAGCCTTATTGACCTTGGCGAGTCCATCATTGAAACCATGCTGATAGCTGCACAAGGTAGCCTCATTCATCTCCTGTTGGAAACCTGAGGACCTCCTAAAATTTGGTACAGCTCTACTTGCCAGCTCCTTCAAGACTTCGGACTCTCTCCTGGCTACTTCAGATTCCAAGGCCGCCTCCCTGGCTCTTAAGGATGCCTCTTCGGCCTTTCTGATTGCCTCCTCAGTAGCCTTGGTAAGGCTCTCTGCCTTTTCCTGGCTCTCCTTGATAGATTGTTCCAAGGAGTTGGCGTGTTCTCTACTCTCCCTCAACTCAGCCCCTCACCCCGTAATTGTCAAATGGGCATCCTTCAGCTCATTCCTCAGGCAGCAAATTTCAGCGTTCGCATGAACTAGACGATTCTCCATGGATTGCTTCAATTCATCGGCCACCTCTTGTTCAGCCCTAGCCATATGGAGCTCCTCCTTAAGGCCATGGATGAGGCTGTCGACGTTCCCTAGGCCCTCCTCCATAAAAGTGATGTCATAGACCAGCTACATTGATAAAGTAAGGTTATGAACCAAACAACCTTCTGGGCAAAGAAGACATTATGAAGATCTCACCTATTATAGGGAGGAAATGGTATAGTTAGATACCCTAGCCAGGCTTCAACTTCGAATCACTGCCAAATCCTGAGGCAGCAACGTATCTTTGAGTGTCCACCTAGCCATGGCAGGGACCAACAATCCCCCCATGGGTGAAAGCATCGAAAAGTCTGCAGGACGGCTCCCAGCTGGAGAAGCCTCACAAACGGGTTCTCTCTTGAATTGTGGCACCTTGCCCCTATCAACTTTAGGGGGGCAAAGCACTGGCTCATCGAAGGCGGACTCTCCCTTATATGAACTAGAGAGGTAGCCACCAGTAAAGGCTCAACTAGCTGAGCTCCTGTGGGGGCCTCCGACATTGGTACCGTATTCCCTTTAGAGGCTCCTCTGGAGGATGAAGTACTCCCACTCCTCTCAGGACCATCCTTTCGAGCTCTCTTCTGAACCGTCGATCTTGTGGGGGGGTGGGAGCTGCCCTCTTCTCGAAGGATTGATGAAGCTAGCTCAAGTTAGGCTTCATCTCGCTGTCTACAAATAGAAAAATCCCTTTGAGTCGACTGAAGTACCAACAGGGATGGGAGAAAAGAGGTAAAATTTTCACTATTTATACCTAACACAGGGAACTTGCTAATCCTTGCAAGATGGAGATTCCTCTCCTCCAACAACTCGCGGATAGGAACGGCCTCCGAATCAATCAATAAATCTTAACCAGACTGATGGGCCACCAAAACCTTTTTTCCACCATTAGCGGTTAAGCGCGGCTCCTTCCAATCACTACTGAAGCCCCATGGGTCAATAGACAACACAAAAACAAAGACGGGTTTCCCCTCGTGGATGGTGCTGGGCATATCCTTTATGATCTTGTGGCTTGGTCGAGGGCTGATCACCCACCATCTGTGCCCATAGACATACCTCTTGAGCATAAAAAAGGGCAGTAAATAGATTGGTCCCGGGCTCTATGTTGGCTATGCAGCACCGAACCAAGAACCCGCAGATGTTCGAAATGCTATTCGGAGTCAACTACGTGGGCACCACCTGGTACAGACAGAAAATTTTCATGAAGAAAGGGTGCAGAGGAAATCGAAGGCCAGCCTTCAAATAGTATTCATACACAGCCAAACACTTGGGAGGAGGTTTGTTCATCCGTTCCTCGGATGCGGGAAAAATCAAAGAAAACCCCTCAGGAATGTGATAGCATTCTCGAAGGTGAGCAATCTTTCCCATCGAAATGGAGCTGGGAACCAGCTCCGGACTCACTGCATCACCAGCCCCCGAAGGCCCAACTTGTTCCCCGCGGCTTCCTACAGACTCAACCATGATAAAAAGAACGAGATAAAGAGGTGAAAAGAAGATTCTACCTGTAGAAGGGACTGATGGCCAAGAATAGGGAAAGCTAAGTCAAAACTAAAAGTATGAGGTTGAAGAAGCTTCCTCAGAAAGCCCCTTTTCTCCTTCTCAAAAAGAAACGAAAAGACCCCAAAGCAGCCCAGGCTGATTTGACATAGAATAGGTCAAAGGTATGGTCTATTTGAATCAACGACCAAGAGAAGCACATTCATCATCCAACAGGTAGGAAGGAACCACGACAACCGCTCGAATCCCAACCAAAAGATCGATTGAACCGTCGCACAACAGAAAAAGGAGAGGCAGTCCCTGGCCCGCCCACTCCTTTTTTCCCCCCTCAATTAGGGAATGATAACTGTCCATCGTCTGATTCTCAAATTAGCCGACAGTTTTGATAGGCGATCTAATCAAAGATTTTGTAATCATCCACTGCACCTTCCCTCAAGAGGAAAATGACAAACCAGTAATACTCTCATCTTTCGAGGAAAATCTTCACTTCAAAAACTGATAGTAGGAAAGCAACTGTTAGGATATCTCAGTCCAGGTATGAACAGCTGCCGGTTTTATCTGCTAAAGATATTTTTTCCGAACCACAAGCTTCGGACCAAGTATTCAGAAAAAGCGAGATGACCCATGGGCAAGCCAAAGCCCTTACCACACCGACGATACCAGAAGACAAGATCCTCAGCCTGAACTGAAGAACGACCTTCACCAACTCCCGAAGACAATCTCCGGTTTACGCCGAAGACATAATCCTCAGCGTACGACAAAGATCAAGTCCTCGATCTATGCTGAAGACAGGTTCTATGATCTGTCTCGAGAGGATCCGAGGATGAAGACATTCCTTGATTCAATCACGGAAATCTTTCTAAAAGAGAAGTCTGGAGATGAGCTCTCTACATGTTTCAAATCTCTATGAACAGAGCAAGCAACGGTTATGATCGACTATTTCTGGAATGTAATCACGGCGTGCAACTCCAGCGGCAACGCCTCTGGCCTGGCCACCAGAACGCCCATTAGCTACCCACGATCCCAGATTATGGGAAAGAAATTATGTCCTCCATCATAATCGCTGGAGGAAGAATGGAATCGCAGGCTAGACAACTCCTTAAAAAAAATAGTAAGAGAGAATGCTCGAGGTAAGGCACAAGATACCTTTGAAGATTCTAGAGTCTTTATCCTCTCCATCCTCCTTAGAATCTTCCCCATTCTGTGGCTGAAGCCCGCCTCTGACTTAGGCATTGGAGTGTCCCCCGCTGGAGAAATTCCAGCCAGGGATTTGTTTTGCAGGTGAACCAGGGAGCAGGCCTGCGATCCAGTAGCTCCACTCGGTCGAAAAAGGGATTCCACGCCAACATTACCAATGAAGAATTTTTTTTTCTAAAGTAGGTCTATTGGAACTCTTAGGATTTTGTGACAGGCTTCAAGATTTCGATCTTCGAGCTCCAATCTTTTGCAATATCTGTTCCATGATGACAACACCTCAACTTGAGTTCCTGATCACCTATAAACACTCAACAAAAGAAGATTTCAGTTAGAAAGAAGCAAAGAAAGGAAAAGATGAAAAAGTTAAAGGGAAGAGGGAAGGAAGAAGTCGACTAGGATTTTCTGATGTCTAGATAGGTAGGGCCTCACACCCCACGATGTTTCGAAGAACAAAAGAAGTGGCCTCACACCTCGTGATGCACATAGCAAAGGAAAAATTTTGATAGAATGTTGTTTGTTGTATTTCATCAATAATCATTTATAATATAGGAGAGTTGATGGAATATTTATATACCATCAACTAGTAAAGTAAGGGATACAAAGACTAGCATTGGTGTCCCTTAGGCAACAACTCCTTGAATCCTTGCTTTTGGTGTCTTGGACTCTAGTGTTTGAGCTCTCCTTGGCCTTCAACCAGCTTGGGCAACAACTTGAGATGAGCTTCCTCAAAATGGGTGACAACATGAGATGGGAATTGTAGAGTCCTTCTGCTTTACTCATCTTAAAATTGGATTTCTCTTGGAATTAGTGACAATATTGAGAAGAGATGGCGCTAAACATGGTTGGACTCCTTCTGCTTTACTTCTCTTAAAAATAAGTGTTGATCTCTTCATGTGGCCAACCAAGGATAAAAGACATGGCAAGTGATGATGTCATGGATGACGTGGCAGGTGATGTCCAAACATAAGTTACATGCCATGTAATAATGTCATGGGTGATGCGACGAGTGATGTCCAAAAGTCATGTGATGTTGTCCAAATTCTTGAAAAAGGTGGCGCCAAGGAGTAGTTGCATATAACAAGTGACTTGGGCTAGCACATGGAGTTACATGGCTTGTCTTGATTTAGGTGCACATGGATCTTGATTTGAGTGCACATGAAGTCACATGGATCTTCAATGGGTCCCCCTTGTATTACAGGACTCAACTAACTAACTAATCACATGATTTAACCACCTAAAAGAAAACCAACTCTAAGCCCAATTTGATCAAATTGATCAAAAGGTATAGAATGTAAACAAGTGGTTCAACATGATAAAAAGGGTTTGGCCCCAAAGGCTAAAAAACAAAAACTCTAAATATAGTTAGTAAAAAGGGCTAAACCCTACTAGGTAAATATATATATACAGATTTTATTTGGGTTCAGGGGTCTTTTTACAGACTCCATTTTGGATTTAGGGGTTTTTTTATAGACTCAATTTTTGGATTTAGGACTAAACCCAGCTAAGCTAAAATAACAAAAATTAAAGATAAAATATTTACAGGTAAAAAGGGTTTGCGTTCAGGGCTTTATTCATAAGTGATCCACAGGGATGTGGGTTCGACCTGTCGATCTTTTCTGGTCCTGGTGTCCGCACCAATTCTTCCTGGGTGGGAGAAACTCGACCCTGTCGAGTATGGATCAACTTCGCTACGATAGCACCCTAGTAAGTCTAGGTCAACTTTCTGCAAGTCTTCTCTGGTGATCCAAGAATCATCAGTCTCGGGTCATCCTTGCTAATGAACCAGATATCGTTGATAATCTTTGCCCCGAGTAGCAATAATCTTTTCATCTAAGATCTGCTCGATCATGACTCTCCGGGCTGGTGGTATGGTAGGTGGAACACATAGGCTGGCTCACTCTCAAGGATTGGATCAGGCCCAAAAGGCTCATTAGGAATCAACGTTGGCTCCCTATACTCAATAAGGTCTAAAATGTTGAAAGTAGGACTAATATCTAGTTCGGGTGGTAATTCAAGCACAACACGCATTAGGTCCAATCTTTCTAATTACTTTGTATGGTCCACTATTATGGGCATGTAACTTTTTCATGGTTCTTGGTGGGAACCGTTCAGGTCGTAGTATAACCATGACAAAGTCTCCTTGATTGACTTCTTTGAGTCTTTTTCTCTTTTTCTTATTATTTATTTTTTATTGATATGCATGTAAACCCTAAACTACAACTGAGTTTGACCCTTGGTTGGTGGGTGACATGTAGATGAAAACTTAACATGAACTCCTAATAGATGCCATTAGGTTCTCCAGAAATAGGTGTCAAATCTAACATGCTCAATGAGCTTATGCAACAAACTAAGCTCTACAAAATGCAATTGAATGGTTAGAGAAACATAGGAAGCTTCATGAAAAGGTAGAAAATAAGAAGTAGATTCGGGAGTGACTTGGTAGGGTAGGAAATAAGAAAAAGGTTCAAGAATTTGTTCTAGACTAATGGGGTTGATCTTAAGGTTTGGATATTGATTCACACCTATAGGGAATAAAAGGTCCACTTGATGGAAGATTGGATCAGTAATTTCAGGGAAGAGATCTTCAATTGGATTCAAAATGGTCACTTCAGCCTAAGGGTACTAGACTAAATAAATCATGTCCTCACTGATTTTCTTTGGTTCCTGAATTTAAGGCTCTATGACTTGAGTCTCTTCTTGTATTTCCTTAAGTAAAGTCTCAGTAGTAGGGTTAGGTTCCTCTTGGATCTCTTCTTTTATTGGTTCTTCGAATATAGTTTCAATCAGGGTATGGTCATGGTCAACTAACTCTGGGCTGGCTTCAACCTGGATGACTATCGGATCAGCTAATTCTGGGTCAGTCATAGGTATTTCCTCTTCTACAAATTCATATATTAAGTTCACCTCAGCTTCATACACTTCCACTTCAATGTCATCTTAGTGAACCAATGGGGTAGTAGGAGTAGGTTGGTTAAGATAAAATTGGCTAGGATCTGGGCTAGTAGGGGTGGGTCGACTCGGATTAGGGTTGAGTCGGCTTGGGTGAGAACTGGGTCGACTCTACTTAAGAATGGGTCGACTCGGGTGGATTTGACTATATCCTAATTTTTGATAAGGAGCACTAATTCTAATGGGTTCTGGCCAACTAAGCAAAACCTGACTATCACTAGATTGATACCTAGGGGTTATGGATTCCTTACGTTCATAGGATATGGGCTCAGATCTATAGGTCATTGATCTGGGTTCATAGGAGCTGGGTTCAAAGGATCTAGTTGCATAGGAACTAGGTTCATATGATCTGGGTAGGTACTTTTCATAAGTTTAAGTTTCATGTCACCCTAGGTAGTTATGGGTATGTCTCTTCTTCATCTGATCATTCTTTCAACGTCATCCCAATAAATTCTAGCCTGGCATAATAACTTAAGCTTAGCAATCTTAAACTTTCTTTCATCATACACTAGTTCGCTCCCAAAATACAAATCCATACCTTCTTTGCAATCAATATAGTCCTTAAGATCAAGATCACCACCAAATGTAGGTGCTTCTAGTCTAAAGTTCCTAGTGGCTCTCTCATCCTGGTCAATGAAATCATAATTGGGTCTCCTATGGTTATTCTTCTAGATTTGGTCCTGGTGAGGGGCTATCCTAGGGTTGGGTTCTAGGAATGGGTCAGGGTATATTTCAAATTTAGGTTCAGGATGGGTCTTACTGGTTTTCTCTAGGTTCCCTAATCATTGGTCTAGTCGATCAAACTTATGGTTCATTTGGGTACATTGTTTAGTGAAGGTCCTAAGGAAGGTCTCAAAGCTAGACTCCATGGTTAAACCAGACCGTGTTGGGTTTGAGGCTACAAGTATTGGTCTTCTAATTTAGGGGTTATGCAATGCAAACACATCATTTTAGGATTTCCTAGACCTAGAGTTCAAGTAGAATGGGTTAGCTCAATTTACAACCAATTCAGTAATTACCCTATCCACTGGCCAAGTTAGAGGTGGGGTCATGGGAGGCTCCCCTTACTCTCACAGGGTCCTAATTAAAAACCACGAAATTGCTTAGGATGTTTGCCTTTGGACCTCTAGCCTTAGACACCAGATTCAAGTGATAATCAAAGGATTGTGTGTACTAGCTTCACACAATACTTGGTACCCGACTTGTTAGTATCACTAGCTCACTAAAGCAAATTAAGTCTAATTGATTTTAATTAGGCTGGGCTCGGATGCAAAGAAGGTTGTTGTGGGTCCAGGACAGGTGATGAGATCTTGCCCTGATTTGAGATGCTAAAGTGCCCTTAAGATTCGATTACTTGATGATGCAATCACACAAATATGAAACCCTAGATGCACTAAAATTAAAATAATTAAAAATAATAGAAAAATAAAAATTAATTAAATTTTTTAATTATCTGCAAAATTAGTTTCAGATCTGATTAATTTTAAATTTTCTATCTTGGGATATCATGTCCGGCCGTAGCTCATTACTCCCATGGGTCGTTACAGTATATTTGTGTATACCCACTTAAAAGGCATGATTTCCTTCCACCAGAAAAAAATTGCAAATAAAAAAAATTGATTTTTTTTAGATTAAATATAGAATTAATATAGGATTATCAAAAAATTAATTACTAATTTTTTTGAATTTTTTTAGATAGGTTTTATGCAATTTTAATTTTAGCCTAGTTTTAGGTATATAGAAATTTCAGAACTAGCAATTAAACCCTAGTTTAACCTTCGCTCTGAAACCAAAATTGATGCAGGACAATTATAAAAACCTAATCTACTAATTATTAGCCTAATTAATAAAAAAATTAGAGATTAGTTTTTTTATAATTTTTAGTTTTTTAATGACTTAAAGGAAGCAATTATGGAAACTAGTCAACTAGTTTATGCCCGCACGTGTAGATCTAACAAAGTAACTAAAATAATCAGGATTTGGTGGCTAAGAAACCACCATAAACTCAGGTCTATTTTCAAAAGAGTCAGAAAATAAAGAGTAGGGAAGGGCTTTTGAATTTTACCAATGAAGAATTTTTTTTCTAAAGTAGGTATGTTGGAACACTTAGGATTTCACGACAGGGCTTCAAGATTTCGATCTTCGGGCTCTGATCTTTTGCAATATCAGTTCCAAGGCAAGAATACCTCAATATTAGTTTTTGATCACCTGCAAACACTCAACAAAGGAAGATTTCAGTTAGAAAGAAGCAAAGAAATGAAAAGATAAAAAAGTGAAAGGAAAGAGGGAAGGAAGAAGTCAGCTAGGATTTTCTGATGTCTGGATTGGTAGGGCCTCACACCCCGCGATGTTCCAAAGAACAAAGGAAAGGGCCTCACACCCTACGATGCACAGCAAAGGAAAAATTTTGACAAAATGTCATTGTATTTCATCAATAATCATTTATAATATAGGGGGGTTGATGGGGTTTTCATAGACCATCAACTAGTAAAGTAAGGGATACAAAGACTAGCATTGGAGTCTCTTAGGCAACAACTCCTTGAATCCTTGCTTTTGATGTCTTGGACTATAGTCTTTGAGCTCTCCTTGGCCTTCAACCAGCTTGGGCGACAACTTGAGATGAGCTTCCTCAAAATGGATGACAACATGAGATGGGAATTGTGGAGTCCTTCTGCTTTACTCATCTTAAAATTTGATTTCTCTTGGAATTAGTGACAATATTGAGAAGGGATGGTGTTAAACATGGTTGGACTCCTTCTACTTTACTTCTCTTAAAAATAAGTGTTGATCTCTTCATGTGGCCTACCAAGGATAAAAGACATGGCATGTGATGATGTCCTGGATGATGTGGCAAGTGATGTCCAAACATAAGTGACATGCTATGTGATAATGTCCTGGGTGATGTGGCGAGTGATGTCAAAAGTCATATGATGTTGTCCAAATTCTTGAAAAAGGAGGTGCCAAGAAGTTGTTGCATATAACAAGTGACTTGGGCTAGCATATGGAGTCACATGGCTTGTCTTGACTTAGGTGTACATGGGTCTTGATTTGAGTGCACATGAAGTAACATGGGTCTTCAATTGGGTCCTCCTTGTATCACAGGACTCAACTAACTAACTAATCATATGATTTAACCAACTAAAAACAAACCAGCTCTAAGCCCAATTTGATCAAATTGATCAAAAGGTATAGACATGTAAACAAGTGGTTCAACTTGGTAAAAGGGGTTTGGTCCCAAAGGCTAAAAATTAAAAAGCCTAATTATAGTTAGTAAAAAGGGCTAAACCCAACTAGGTAAATATATATATACAGCTTTCATTTGGGTTCAGTGGTTTTTTTACTGACTCCATTTTGGGTCCATGGGTTTTTTTACAGACTTGATTTTGGGATTTAGGACTAAACTCAGCTAAGCTAAAATAACAAAAATTAAATATAAAATATTTATAGATAAAATGGGTTTGGGTTCAGGGCTTTATTCACAGGTAATCCACAGGGATGTGGGTTCGACCTATCGATCTTTTCTGGTCCTGGTATCGCAACAAACTTCCATGCTACAATCCATGTCCTAAAATTTTGGAGAGGATATTTATTACCCTTAAAAAGCTTACTATACCCGTACCAGAGGACTTTTAGGTTTTATGATTCCCAAAAAATTTTAAGCTTGAAACCTGAAAGGTGGATTGAATTTTGGGTCTACATCTTTAACATAGTAGACGAAGTAAGTATAAAGGATGAAGTGCTACCTGGTTTTAAGTCTGAAAGATCCCTAGGCCTAATCCCACTATTCACACATGCATAGATCTCTGCACAGCATCTGCATCAGGACATTAGCATTCACTTGAACACTGATAATAACATGGCTAATTCCTGAATTTGAGTCAAAGAGTATGTTGAGGGAGATCATGTAGAGATTAGGTCTAGACTTGAACGGTTTCCATTGGGAGCCACGAAGAAACTACATGCTTGGGAAGCTGGTGAAAGGAAATCTAGTAGCAAGCATGCTTTGTATTTTAAAACTTTTTCAAAATAACATGCAGCGGAAGCATGATAAAATGATTAACATTTAATCTAAGCATGCTTTAAAACTTTTCTATGCTGCTTGTCCCAAGATCTTGCATGAATGATTAATATAACAGTGAAATCATGAATTCATGCTATGAACATTTCAAAGCAACATATCTATATATGTAAAACCATACCTTGTATGAAATGGAGACGCTCTCCGCTGCAAAAGATCCAGGAGCAGGAGGAAGAACTCTACTTAGCCGCACACGTGTCCGGCCTCTACAGGTGGTTCACACCAGGGCTCTTTCAAAATCTACTTCCACTCCAAGTGCTAGCTTGTTGTGGAACGATTTGATCGGGACTCCTTTTTTTCTTTCGATGCCGGACTCTCCGAATGAATGAAGAAGCTCAAGAGGTGGAGAATGAGTGGTTGGAACCCTTCCCAAACACTCAATCCTAAGACCTAGATCTCTAGGTACAAACAAGCACACTTTTCTCCAAAAACCTCATACCTATAAAACTAGAACTTTTTCCTAGTTTCTTCCCTTTCTTCCCTTTGATTTTTCCAGCATTTCTTTGCTGAATTTTTTCTTATTTTCGTCCTCCCATTTCAGCCCCTTAAGTAGATGGAGAGGGAGAGGGAGAGTGAGGAGTTATAGGTGTGGTAATGGGTAGTTATGGGGAGTTATGGTCATGGGAAGTTACATAACTCCTCAAAAATGAATTTAAGCTTATTTAAATTCAGATTAAATGTATTAATTGATTTTAATTCATAACTAAAATCAATTGGGTCAAGTGTGCATACATTGGGTTCAACCCGATTGGACCCAAACCCATTTTGAACCAAATCCTATTTGATTCGTTCCAGATTTTTATAGCTCAATCAAATTGGGCTATCAAGTAATCACATTACTTAATTCACCTCCATGCATCACCAACTATTAGTGAAAATTTATGTCACAACTTTTTGTGACATCAAGTGTCTACACTTGTGAAATCAACAAGTGTCGACACTTACACAAGTGTCGACACTTTCAAGAATATCAAGTGTTGACACTTGGATAAAGAAAAACCCTTTTTCTCTATGAGTCCACGAACGATTCCCAATCGTTCTTCGATCACTAGATCAAGTAGAAACCCCTATGGTGTGTGACCCCATAGGTTCGAACACTAAGCCAGTAGCACTGGAACATTTCCAATACCAGTCAAAGTCGCCATCTAGCAATGACACCCGACGTCCGGATAGGTCGAAGTTGCAGAGCAACAATCAAGAACCAGGAGATATGGAAACCTTGTAATTAATCCCTTTGATCTCAATGCTCAGGAAGACTTAGGGTTTAACTGCCCAACCCATAAAGTCCATCAACAATGTGTCTCAGTCTCACAAGTCCTATAACACTTTACAGTGACTTACCCTGGCCCAAGGTTTTGCTAAATTGAAACACAGTAAGATATCTGCTCCAAACACTTTGGAGGGGTCAATCCCATCTTGATCCGATCACCGCTACACGAGTACTTAACTGTACCCAGAAACCTTTCGTCCCTGGATTAGAAATCCAGATAGTCCAGTACCAAAGTACAATGAGTTGCTCGCAAGCTACCATGACGATCTCATGTCTGAGGGATAACTACGTCCATATCAAAACTCTAGGTAGAAAAAGTACAGACGGGTCACGTTCGATGAAATGTCAAACACAACATCTGCATGCCATACCAGTGTCTCTACACTCCTTGGTTAAGAGGACAACCAACGACTATGGCACACAACGACCTATACTTGATATACTATCATCCTGAAATAAGTGTATCATTTGGTCGCGAACAATTTTAGGACTATATGATATATCCTCTCTATATCACATACAAATAGTCCTAAGGACTTCATCACTGAAGAACTCATTACAGAAAGATGAAATAGTGATGAACTGCCAGAATAAATATTTTATTCAATAATATAATTCATACATAGTTACATCAAATGTACAACTGTTTACAGTAGAAATTGGCTTTGGGACACATTTCCCAACAGCTGGATCCTTAAAAGTGATAAGGATAGTTGACCCTAGTGCCTTTGTGCTAAAGTCACCACCAGATTTTGGCATTAGCTCGACTTCCAATATCTTGAGCCTAGTTGTGTCTAGGGCACCAGCAATGACACCCAGTGAGGTTTTTGGATCTCACCCTATTCTTGAGAGAGAAACCTTACATGAGTGTCCACAAAATTGTCCTGGGAAAGGAATACGGATCGAGCATGACTTGGATGGCCAAGCTATTATTGACCAGGGACCTAGGCTATCCATATCATTTGGTTTGATGGTTAGGCTGACCAGACTTTGAGAGTTCATGGGACACACAAGAGGATTCGCAGCACCATGACCCAACCCTTTAACTTACACCAGACTGATCCTTACTTAACAGGGTCGAGCTTTTCCCAACCCAAGAGAATTGATGGGGACATCAGGTTAACCCTAGTTCACTATGGGTCCCTGAATTTTGAGTCCCTTAGCCATTTTTCAAATTTTATCTTTGTGTCCAACAATCAAGTCCTGTTAGCCCTTTTGTTGCCCAGGCGGCTTTCCCAAGAGGGGGATGAATTGGAAATTTTAAAAAATTTAAGCAAATATATGTTCTTTCAATGTTCTTTAGAGTGAAAAGTGCGGTGATTCAAATAATTGAAGCATAAGCAAGCAGAAGCAGAACAAGCACAATCATAAATATAGCAAGTTTATAGTGGTTTGGAGTAACCTCGCTCCTATGTCCACTTTCCAAGATACCACTTGGGATTTCCACTATATTAACCCATGGAATACAGTCGGATTATTTTCACGGGCTCACAATCCAAAACTCAAACTTAGTTTTAACTGGGCTAACCAAAAACCTAAACTTGGTTTTGACTAGGCTCACCAAAAACCCACTACAATGTTAGTTTTAAGACGGGATCACTAACAACCCACCCTTGATTTTCAACAGGCTCACTAAGAACCTTCACAAAAAGAGTTAAAAAAATATAAGCAACTTTATGACAAACCCTAGTTGTCTGATGGTTGCAGTTGTAGCTCAAAGAAAGCCTTCTTAATTGCACTTGAATGCTCCTTAATGGCTTCTTAGATTCCTAAATAAATGCTTCAAGCTTCAGATGAGAGTTGGTGAAGACTTGAAGACTCTCTTGAGTGCTTTCTCTTGAATGTTCTCACCAAATAAACATTAAAGCTTGTTAACCTTTCAAGAGATGTCCAAATCCCTTATAAATAGAGTCTTGTACTCCACTTTGGTGGATATAGCCATTGTAGACCATTGGGATTCGAAATATGACTGTTGGATCATGATTTAATTTCAAACAGCAAGTTTTGGAACTAGCCGTTACTTGCCTAAAACTAGGATTCGAGTTGGCTCGAATTCTCAGATAGGTCAAAAAGGTGTACTAGTTGAGTCAGCTCCTCTTCATCGAGTCGGCTCACCTAGCTTGTTCTCATAGAACTATTTTAACTTATCTCTATAAGGTTGGCTCTTCTATCCTTGGGTCGGCTCACCTGTCTGTCTGAGGAATCCTTACTCTGGTTGAGTTGGCTCGGATCTTTAGAATTTCAAAACATGTACTCTACTCGAGTTGGCATTTTGCCTTCGGGTCGGCTCGAAAGTCTGATTGAGAAACTGAAGCAATGCATGAGTCGGCATGACTTCCCTTGAGTCGGCTCGGATACCTGCATGCTAGTAAATTATGTTTTGTGCCAGAATTTGAGTTAGCTCTTCATGATTTGAGTCAGTTGTTCAATGAAGTTGCCTATTTCATGAACTCTTGAGTGATTTTTCTTTGACACTTCTTTTCATAAAATATCTCCAATATTTCCAGAGATTTGCTTGACATACTTACAAAGTTATAGGAAGTGTGAATATGCATTAAAAACATCCTACAAAAACATAGAAAATACTTGGAAATAGTTAGCAAAATAAATGCTTGCTCCAATATTTTGTTATCATCAAAATCATTCAAGGGTTCAAAAATCTCCCCCTTTTTGATGATGACAAAATACCAGGCATGGAAAAGAAAACTTTACAATTACATGTATAAAGGTATTTGGTAGTTAGTATCAACATGTATGAGTTGTAAATCACAAATGTATCATAGTATATTGATAGAGTATCAAAGCTTTTGAAACATTTTCATTATGTATTAACATTTGTCCAAACCTATTTTTGCCTAAATTAAAGTCAATAAGTATAAGGCAAAATTGATAGGAAAAATATATCAGAGTTCAAAATTTGCAAATTGTATTAGATCTTGAGATAACAAAAGGTATTGGTGTTGGCAATAATGTATCAGAGCTTATTCAAGGCTAATGGTAGTAGAGCTATTGAATGTATTAGAGCTAATATGTATCAAATATGTATCAAGGCTAAATTTAGGAAACATATCAAAGCACAAAGCGAAAAATGCATAGCTCATTAAGTTCAAAATCAATATAAAGCTAAAAATTCATAGCACATCAACATAAAGCTCCCCCTTACTTGAATATTTCTCTAAAATAATGAATGAATTTTCCATGCACATACACTTCATTAATATCGTTAAAATCATTCTCCATTCTTCTCCTTTTTGTCAATAATAAAAAAGGCAAACAATTAATTGCTCACCTTATGTTAAGTACTTTAAGCTCGATTTTTGAAATAGAATTAAAAGATTATTAACATTATTTGAGATAATTTCACTTTCTCATAAAAATTTTGATAATCTAATTTAAGTTTATCTTGAGTAGATGTTGAATATATAATCAACAATGCACAGATAACATTGCAAACACAGTAAGAAACAAATACTTTCATTGCTTTCAAAGTTATTGGAAGCATAAACACTAAAGACTAGCCTACTCACTGTCACTAGGCTCAACTTTAATAGGTTCAGACCTACCATACCAAGATCTAGGAAGACTAAAAGAACCTCTAGCCCTAGTAGATGGTCCAGGAGGTGTTCTAGAAGAAATAGGTTTTGGATCAAACAAACCGAGAGGTACAAAAGGTGGTTGAGTAGAGTGAGGTGGTGGCTATGTAGAATGAGGTGGTGGTTATCTAGGAGTAGATAAGCTGGCTCCTCTAGCAGTAGAAGATAGCTGAGACTAGAAAAGCCAAATAGTGCTAAGCTCGGTCTGTATCTTTTTGATCCCCTCATGAAGTGCAATGATCTCACTAGCTTGAGCATTGGCAAAAGCTTTTGTAGATCCTCTCAATCAGCCAAACTCAGCTCGGAGTATCCCCACTCCTGTAGTGTAGTCATCCTCACTCTTCCTGGTCTCCTCTAGTGATCCCATCAAAAAAGACAGTTCTCGCAACTCAGATCTAAATTCTTGTATGCTATGATCAACTGCTTGTCGGATATCATTAGACATAGACCTGAAAGAATCTATCGATGACTGTAGGTCTCTTTATGGCTCTACTCTGGTAGACTCAACTGTGTCCACCCTGGAATGTAACTGCCTCAGCTCTCCACAGATCTCCTGAAGTCTAGTATCGATTGTTTAACGAAGCTCGCCAAACATTGATCCAACAGTGAACGTAGGGACTATGATAACTGTCTGATCTACTGAGCAAAGAAGGCATGTGACACTGATGGTCCTGGAGTATCAGCATATGGTCCAGAGCAGTGTAGCAGAAGGTGCAGGGGTAGAAGTCTTTGCTAGTGCTGGTGCTGGTGAAGGTGCTGGTGCTGGTGAAGTCCTAGGACTCTCAGGCTCTCTCAGTATCTATGCATGCTCATCAACCTAAATGTCATCATCTCCTATATCAATCGTATTAATACCAACAGGGTGCACAGTCTAATCATTTTCACCTTCCTCCTCATCAAAAGAGGTCTCAGCTCTTTATTCTGATGACTTCTTTAACCAAACTCCTTCAATTTGATGGTAACCCATCCTTTGAAGAGATTTAGATGAATAAGTGTCAGTGTGATGTAATAATCTGTTGTCCTCTCCATCCAGGTCAACACAAAATATCTTAGTACTAGGATGAAGGCCATACCATAAGGTAGACATGCTTTGGCCTTTCGAATTGCATCTCGCATCTAAATCAGCATAACATAAGGTAGATTGAGGGCCTCCCCCTCAATCATGTATCTAATGTACATCAGATCTCTTTTGCTGACCCAGTCAAAATGTCCGGTATGAGGCAAGAAAATTCTACTTATAATGTTGTGTAGAAGCCTCATCTTTAGGGATAAAACATTGGCTTCAACATTTGTTATCCCATCTACACTACTGGACTCTAGAATAAGCCTTAAAATTCTTTGCCTATCCTTCATGATTAGGTGACATTCTCCTCCGTTAGGCATTTGAAGAATTTGGCTTAGGCTAGCTTCATTCATAGATATTCTAACCCCTTTAACAACTAATGTTATCCCGTGCTCTTCTAGGGTTAGATTTTCAAAGAAGGTTCTTATAAGGCTTGGGTAAGTAGGAACATCTAAAGAGCAAAAGTATTCCCAACCTTGAATTTCAATCCAGTTGCCTATCAGAAACCCTTGGTTTTCCAAAATAAAAAATCTATCTTCCTATCAGTGGTTATGGGGTGATTTCCCATTTGGATGACTTGTGTTGGAGTTGCTGGAGGTGGATTTCTAATCTCTTCTTGTTCTTCCTGTTCTTCCATACGAGTCAGCTCTTCCTATCTTCGTTTAGTTCTTCTTTCTCTTTCTGCTCTTAGATCAACCCTGTGAGATCTCTTGCCGATTGCTCTTTTTGGTGCCATTGGGAGAGAAGAGTTTGGTTCGGATTGTATGAGTGGATTTTTGGAGAGTAAGGTAGGAGAGAATATTCTAAACTTTAGAGAGAAAAAGCTCTAATCCTTAGCTGGGTTCGACTGAAAATGAAACCAAGAAAAAAAGGTTCTACGAGTTTAATATAAAAATGCCCAACCCGATATTCGAGTCAGCTCAACTCGAGCACTTATACTCGAGTCGACTCGAACCAAAAATTTTTAGATGGTTCAAAAAGGTTCTAAATTGGTTTCTAAGGAAGGGTATACACTTATAAAGATGGTCAATTCCTTATGTTGATGTAGGAGGCTTTCTAAATAATTTCTCCTTAATTTTATGGCATAAATAAATCAACAAATACTAAAATAGGTCACATAAGCCTAATTCACCTCTAATCATCTTAAATCTTTTTTCATTAAGTGGCTTAGTGAAAATGTCTGCAAGTTAGTTCTCAATTGGAATAAATTCAAGTTTAATTTCTCTATTTAAAACATGATCTCTTATGAAATGATGTCTAATTTCAATGTGCTTTGCTCTTGAATGCTTAAATGGATTTTTTGTCAAATTTATAGCACTTGTGTTATCACATTTGTTAGGAATATTAGTTTGTGTAATACCAAAGTCTTCTAGTAATTGCTTAATCTATAACACTTGTGCACAACAACTCCCTACAGCTACATACTCTACCTTAGCAGTAGATAGTGCTACAGAGTTTTGTTTCTTGAAGTGCCATGAGATTAAATTCAACCTTAGAAATTGACAAGTACCACTAGTGATTTTTCTATCAATTTTACAACCAGTATAATCAGCATCCAAAAATCTAATTAAATTTAATGAAGATTGCTTTGAATACCATAGACCTAGATTACTTGTTCCTCTTAGATATTTTATAATTTTTTTTACCGCAAGCATATGTGATTCTTTAGGATTAGATTGAAATCTAGCACATACACATATACTAAAGAAGATATCAGGTCTACTTGCAGTTAAATACAACAGTGATCCATTCTTACCTTTATATAGCTTTTGATCAATGTTGTTGCCATCTTCATCTTTGTCTAGTCCATAGGTAGGGCTCATGGGTATGCTCATTTGTTAGCTTGACTCCATACCAAACTTCTTGATGATCTCCTTGATGTACTTTGCTTAGTTTATAAAGGTTCCAACCTTTGTTTGCTTTATTTGGATTCCAAAGAAGTAGGTTAGTTCATGCATTAAGCTTATATCAAATTCTCCCTGCATTAACTCAGCAAATTTTTACAAAGATTCTCATTAGTTGCACCAAATATAATATCATCTACATAAATTTGTACAACTAACATATCATTATCCTTTTTTTTGATAAATAAAGTTTTATCTATATTTTCTCTTACAAAATAATTTTCAAGTAAGAATTTCTTAATCTATCATACCAGGCTCAAGTGCTTGTTTTAGTCAATACAATGCTTTATTAAGTTTAAAAACATGATTTTGAAAAGCATGATCTACAAAATCTGGTGGCTATTCTATAAAAACTTGTTCAGATATAAAATCATTTAAAAATATACCTTTTACATCCATTTGGAATACTTTGAAATTCATGTAGCAAGCAAATACAAGTAGTAATCTTATGGCTTCTATTCTTGCTACGGGTGTATAGGATTCATCAAAATTTATTCCTTCCTCTTGATTATATCCTTTATCCACTAATATAGCTTTGTTTCTAATAACACTTCCTTTTTCATCTAGTTTATTTTTATAAACCCATTTAGTTCCTATGATAGGATGGTCTGATGGTCTATTTACTAATGTCCATACATTGTTCTTCTTGAATTGATTAAGTTCTTCATGCATGGCCATCATCCAATTAGGATCATTTTCAGCTTCTTCTAAACTATGTGGCTCTATTTGAGATACAAATGCTAGGTAATCATATGCTTCATTATGTGATGACCTAGTCATAACACCCTAAGAAGGATCACCAATAATTAAATTTCTTAGGTGTGAAGTTACAGACCTTCATTCCCTTGATAGATCACCATGATTTTTACTTACCACTTCTTCTCCTTATTGTGTTGGCTTGTCCTTTAAGCTCATATCATCCTTTTCTTTTTCAAGTGTATTGCATCATTATCTATACACTCTTCTTTCTTTGAAGGTGAGGGATTAGCTTCATCAAAAATGACATGGACTGATCTTCTACAATTAGTGTTCTCTTATTAAACACCCTATATGCTTTGCTATTAATTGAATAACCTAGAAATATAGCTTCATCAGATTTTGCATCAAATTATCATAGGTTATCCTTTCCATTATTTAACACAAAGCATTTACAACCAAAAACATGAAAGCAATTAATATTTGGTTTCTTTTCATTCCAAAGCTCATAAGGGGTTTTCTTTAAAATTGGTCTTATTAAAACATGGTTTGAAATACATCAAGCAGTGTTCACCGCTTCTACCCAAAAGTACCTTGGAAGATTGCCTTCACAAAGCATTGTTCCGACTATCTCTTCAAAAGTCCTATTCTTTCTCTCTACAACATCATTTTGTTGTGGTGTTCTAGAAGTGGAGAAGTTGTGATTAATACCATTTTCTGTGCAATAATCATCAAAAAATTGATTTTCAAATTATGTGCTGTGATCACATCTAATAGATACAATTGAAAGGTTTTATTCGTTTGAAACTTTCTTGTGGAATTTTTAAAAAACATTGAAAGATTCATCTTTATGTGCAATAAACATGACCCATGTAAATCTAGAAAAATCATCTACTATCACAAGTGCATATTTTATACCATCTATACTTGTGGTCCTAGTTGGTCCAAATAAATCCATATGAAGTAGCTCAAGGGGTCTAGAAGTTGAAACCATATTTTTAAATTTAAAACTCCCCTTAGTTTGTTTACCCATTTGACAAGCATCGCAAACATGTTCGAAATCAACTTTGAATTTAGGTAAACCTCTAACTAGATTTTTAGAAATTAATTTTACAATTGTATGCATGCTAGTATGACCTAATTGTCTATGCCAAAGTAAGCTCGACTCCTTAATTTTAGCATTCATTGCTACCAGACTTGTATTACTAGTCATGGCTAGATCATTCAGATTTACCACATATATATTTTCAAGTCTATGTCCAATGAGTATAGTGCTAGAATCAAGTGAGTTAGTTACTATATACATAGATGATTCAAAGATAACCTTGAAACCTTTATCACACAATTGACTAATACTTAACAAATTATGCTTCAATTTCTCTACTAGCAATACATTTTCAATGAAAGTAGATGGGTTTATTTTGATCTTACCAATTCCGATTATTTTTTTCTTGTTTATCACATAATTGACTAACACTTAACAAATTATACTTCAATTTCTCTGCTAGCAATACATTTTCAATGAAAGTAGAGGGGATTATTTTGATCTTACCAATTCCGATTATTTTTTTCTTGCCATTATCTCTCAAAGTTACCAATCCTCCTTTCATTTGAAGGGTGATGAATTGTTCTTTATCACCCATCATATGCCTTAAGCAGCTACTATCTAGAAACCATCTTTTCTTTACATTTTGGACTGCTAGACATTCCTGCAAAATAGTCACGGAGTATTTTTAGGTACCCAAGCTACATTGGGTCCTTTTAGGTTGTAGGATTGGTTCCTTTGGGAACCCAAATTCTTCTAATTTTTTTTTTTTTCTTTAACATATTACATTGAAAAGATTTGTGTCCAACCCCATTACATGCATTATAAACAACTCTGGAATTTTGAAAAGATATAAATTTTGATGCTCTAGATTTAGAAGTATTCGATGCAGATATAAAATCATTTAACTTAAAAGATTATTGATTTGAAATTTTGGATATATACTTTGAAGTTCTAGAAATAGATGTGGAAGCATTTGAGACAAAAGATTTTTGAAATAAAAGATTCGGTACATAAGCTTTTGAAGATACAAATCTAGTAGCTGAAATTCTATTTTTATTCAAAGAGTTATAACTGATTCCAGCCTTATTACTTGAATCTCTTTGTTCTTTTAAAATTAACTCAAACTTGTTTGAACTCAAAGTTAGCTTTTCAACCAAAGGCTTGATCTTTTCTACCTTTTTTTCAAACCAATATTTTCTTCAAGTAAAGCTTTGTTTTTTTCAAAGTAACTATTCTTTTCAGTTTGCAAATCTTTATTGTTTTCAGAAAAGGTAATCAGTTCTTTTTGCAATAACTTATTCTTTTATGAAATTTCAACATTTTCTTTCATTAATGAATCATTGCTATTCTTTAAAGCTCTAATTTTTACCCTAGTTTTTTTAAATTTAGATAGTAAATTATGGAATGATGAATTTAGCTCCTTAAAAGTAAATTCATTATGGGGCTTAGGAGATATTACCTCATCTTTGAGACCCATAAGACATAGATTGGCAGTTTAAGAGGTCTCTTCCTCTTCGGTTGAAGTCGAATCCTCACTGTCGCTCCAAGTAGCAACCATCGCTTTCTTCTTCTTTTTCTTATATGTCTTCTTTAATAAAGGACAATTAGTATGGATATGCCCCAGCTTCTTGCACTCATAATAGATGAGCATTTGATCCTTTTCTCTTTCTTTCTCCTTGTCCTTGTCCTTGTTGTATTCACCTTTCTTGTAAAATTTCCTAAAGTATCTTCCCTTTTTCTTGCCCATAAATTTTCTAAATCTCCTTATGACTAGTGCTATGTTTTCATCTTCTAATTCATCTTCAGAGGAGGGGCAGTCTTCTTCAGATTCATCTTCTTGTTTCTTCATTTCTGATGTAGCTTTGAAGGCAATATTCTTCTTCTTTTTCTGATCATCTTCATTCCTATACTGCATGGCCAACTCATGTGTTATTAAAGAACCCATCAGTTCATCTAGAGATAGTGTATTCAAGTCCTTTGCTTCCTGGATGGCAGTTAACTTTAGGGTTCCACTTGTCTAGAAGTGATCTTAAGATCTTCTGTACTAGATCTACGTTAGAGTAAACCCTGTCAAGACTTTTCAAATCGTTAATAATATTTGTAAAAAATGAAAGCATGGCATAGATAGTTTCATTTTGTTCCATTTTAAACAGTTCATAGTTGGGCACAAGAAGAATAATTTTAGAAGTCTTCACTTGGGAAGTTCCTTCATGGGTTACCTTGAGTTTGTCCCAAGTTTTTTTTGAGGATAAGCAAGTAGAAATTTGATTGAACTCATTTGCGTCCAAAGCACAAAATAATAAGTTCATGGCTTTGGCGTTTAACTCACCCATTTTCATGTTGTGTTCATCCCAATCCTCTTTACGTTTTGGGACATCCATGCCATCAACCTTTATCATGGGTGTATGAGGTCCCTTGAGAATGACCTTTCATAATTAAAAGTCTACAGCTTGAATGTATATTTTCATTTGAGCTTTTCAATAAGAATAGTTTGTTTCAATGAACAGTGGAGGTCTATTTGTTGATTGGCCTTCAACCAAGGAGGTACTCATGGGATGAGCCATTAATCTTTACTCTAATTAAAATTCAGAGATAGTACTTTGATACTAGTTATTGCCCAGGTGGCTTTTCCAAGAGGGGGTGAATAGGAAATTTTAAAAAATTTAAGCAAATATATGCTCTTTTCGATAGAAAAATGCCATAAGAGCCAATCATTGTTTGAACCTTTTTTTGTAAACTTCCAACTCATGTATGACATCATTATTTATAATAAAGGCATTTGATTCATCATATACTGCTGTCATATTTTTGACTATGATGAACCCCATAGAGTAGGGCAATGGAATTAGCGTTATGATAAAATAACAGAGACTTAATTCTTATAAACCCTAATCTAGAATGTTCCTAGTTATTGGACCATCAATTCGGGGATCGTTGAATCCGGTAAGACTAGGTTATCCTATGTATGCTCAGTTGATGAGGGTGGTTGGTCTCATAGCCACTTATGTAGAGACACTAATACAAGGATAAGGGTGCTCATTAGGTTATGAGTACACTGAACTGATTCGCACTAGGACTATCTTATGGAAGTCTTACTCCTTGTCAAAAGATAGGTCCCGGAGTAGAAGTTATGCATGTGATCTTCAGACTTGAGGTCACCATGGTTCCTTGTGCACACTAAGCCATACCTTGGTTCATACTCATTCATGGCACTGCGACATGTACGTGGTGTTTTGGATATGGTGGAAGGTGTACGAAAGATGTGAGTGGACCAACAAGGAATTGATCAATCCTGGTAAGAGGATGTGTTATCCCATGTAATCTCTTCGATGAGTGACTCAAGGAATCTTTGCAAAGTGGGATGAGATTAGAAGTGACTTATAATCAGTCATCAACTGAGTCCTCATGATCGAGCTAAGATTCGATATGATTAAGTATTAGGGTTTGACATTTTTCCATACCCATCACTTAATCAGGATAATGAGAGATCAAAAGATTGAACTGCACGGTAACTTACTACTGAAGGGTATTTTGATAATTTCCATCAAATTCCTCATCTCCAGGTAGGCATGACATATTGCTAGACATCAATCTTATCTTGTAGGATTTTATGAACTAATTGGATTAGTTTCATGAGTCAATTCGATGTATGATTCAAATTGGACAATTAGGTGAGCCGATTTGACCTAATTAGGTCAATCGGGTTCGATCGGATCGAATCGGCTCAAACCTAAACCTACTGCTGGCTAGATGTGGAACCATTGGATCACACATAATAGAGAGTAGGCCAAGAAAGTTACTCATGGTTTAATTAGGGTCATGGGATCCTAATTGGTTAGCCAGATTGCATACTAATATGTAGGCTAACCCAATTCCTAATCCAATTGGATTGGGTCCAATTGCTTACTAATTAAGGAAAACCAAAATTAGGTTGAGTCCTAAGTGGGGATAGCCAAATCAGAGCTTGATCTGATTTTATTTTGGACTTTTGGATGTTTTATTGAAGAGTCCATTTGAGTTGGGACTCTAGATGACAAAATGACACCTTGGCATTCAAAAAGGCCTAGAAGAGTCTATAGTCCTTTGATCTGAAATATTTTTATATGGATGGAAAGAGGATTTAATGCTCTTTCTTTTGAAACCCATATTGCATATGCTTTGACTAGTCAAAGGTTGCGGGGTTGTAGATAAAGTTGACCACAACATAAAGGGTTTCTTGGCACCTCTTGGTGCATACGGGAAATGAAGGTGTGCACAGAAGGACAAAAGTCCTTCAACAGATGAAACACTTGAGTGTTTCATTCCAATGAGCACCTTCTCATCTTATCCCATGCCTCTTGGATATGTTTGATCGGTCAAGGATTTTTGAAAGGGCGTGAAAAATGGATGGAAGCAAAAGCGCGCATGAAGAGACGTGTCTCTTCAAGTGGCGTGCACCCTGAAGCAAAGTCCTTCTGCTTTCTAAACTCTTCATATTCTCTGGTGTTTGGAGATTGAAGAGGCACCTCTTGGCTTCCCAAGGATCAGTACATGTCATGTGGCAAGTCACAGATTGTCTAAGAAAATGGACGGATGCCAATATATCTTTTGGTGCATGAGGAGACATATTGGATATGATTTTTCAGTATTGAAACATCATATCTGATAACCTGTTGGAGGACATATCACACACCCCTCTTAAAACTATAAATAGGGGCAGTGATATGAGTTTCAGATCTTTTTCTTTTCACCGAAAAAAGATATTTTGAGTGTTCTTCCACTTCTCTCTCCCTCCTTCTTACTTTAGGACAAAACTTGTCTTGTTAAGACAAGGTCTTCTCTACTAGGACAAGGCTTAGATTTAGGACATAAGCCTAAGGGGTCCTAGTGGAGGGTTGTCCTAAAACCAAGAGTAGTTTAGTACTGTGTCCAGAGAGCCCTACAGTAGGACAGGGTGTCCTACAGTGGTCAAAGGTCAAAAGGCTGATAAAAGAGTCCTATTGAAGCAAGCAACCCCGGTAGGGATTCTTCCTTGGTACCATTCTTGTGTGGATCACAGTTGGAGGGCTTGCACTTGTGAGCCTCATAGAAAATATTGGATTTCAGCGATCCAAATATGTATTTTTACTTCATTTATGTTTCGTTGATTAATATTGCATAAGGGGTTCCTGGGAATTAGGATTTTCTAGCAATATTAGGGTTTCATGCTTAGAATTTTATTTTGAAATTCACTTTCGCATGTTGCATGATTTCAGGCACCCTAGGAGAATTCCCATCAGTGATATCAGAGCCCTCCTTGTAGCATACCAATTATGAATCATTTTTGAAGTTCATGATTTCCACATATCGAGTCGCTCGACTAGTTATCGAGCCGACTTGAACCCTGTCATGTCGACTCTACCAGAATCTTGTGATTAATATGTTAGATATCTGGTTTCTTTATGAACATGCATGTTAATGCATTGATATGAAATTTTGCATATTAGGGTTAATATGTTTAATTTCTATTTTTCATGAAATGCATGTTATGTTGATTGAACCAAGTAACTGCTCTAGATTGGGGTTGCCATAGTCGTCTGGTCATAGGAGTAAAGTAGGGTGTAAAAAGCCCACTATGTCCATTCTATGGGTTTCCTATGGCATGTAGGGGTGCAACTTTGTGGTAATTCTCTTGAATGAGTGAGGTGAATGGTATTTTACATTAATCATGTCATGTTTTGCATATTAAGGTAATATGCGTGTTATCATGCTCTACATATTAGGGTAATATGCTTGTTGTCATGTAATGCTTTGCATATTAGGGTAATATGCTTGATGACATGAATGTTCTGCATATGTTAGAGTTATATGCAATATGTTCATATTTGTTATAAACATAGTCATCATGTTTATGTTTATACTTGTAGTTATAAATGTAATTATCATGATAGTATTTAGAATATGTTTTTGAGACCATCAAAGCCCTCATAAAAATCATATTTAGTCATAGTAAAAAACTTAGTCATGATGCAAAACCGATTAGGATTTGATCAGCCGATTGGTGTCTAGGCAAGTGGTTCTGGGAAGGTAAAGGGAATGACATTTTTAATTAGTTCCGTTGTCTAACCTGGCCAATTTAATTGGTGTCTAAGGAAAGCAACGGGAGAACCCCCTCACCCCTTCCAATTTGGTCATATCTAAACCTTAACTTGAGAATGCTAATTGATTATGCATACTATAATGCCTTCCTTCATGCTAAGCCAAATTAATATCAAAACTATAGTAGGTTTGTTGTGTAACACAAGATCTACTCTAGGGTTTGATATGAAATTTGTATTGGTGCACTTAGTGCTTTATGTCATGGTTGAAATTGTTGCTTTGTTGTGTAACACAAGGGCAACGATCTTCAATTATAGCTATATAGAAATAAAGGGTTTGACTAAACTAAGACATTATAATTTATTGTGTAACACAAGACTATAAGTGTCTTAGAGGCAAAGATAATTATTGAGAATTGCACGGGTTGCAATTGGAAAGTAAGTCCTACCTTTGAACTTATTCGTGTTTGTTGTGTAACACAAGACTCTAATAAGGAATTATGATCTCAACCCCATTAAGGAAACCGGGAAGGTTTCTTATTTACCATAAAATGAGGGTTATGATATTTGATGAAAATATTGGGAGACATAATTAGATAGAAAGTCCTTATCTAGTTATGGATGTCATCTTGAGTTGTCTGTTGATATTATTCTTTAATTAAATATGGGACATTTTTTATTATGGTTTCAAATTTATCATTGCATGGCATCTTGGATGCTAATAATAAGTTAACCAATTCAAACCATGTGGACTGGTTGAGGAAGAAGGCTGATGGAGCCTGTTCCCATTATAGCATGTTTGGGCATTGGAAGAAGGATTGCAAGACTTGTCTTGCAAATGTGGGCTAGATGCAAGTGGTGCATCTAGGGGTTTTGTACATGATACAAACCAATTTATCATTGAGTGAATCAATTTCTAATTCATGGGTATTGGATACCACATGTGGGTCATATATTTATAAATCTTTACAAACACTCCACATAATTAGAAATTTGAAAAAAGATGACTTCAAATTATATGGGGCAAGTGGAGAACCCATATATGTTGAAGCTGTGGGCACCTATCTTCTGTTATTACCTTCGGGTAATATCATAAGGTTGGAAGAATGCTACTATGTGCCAAATATTGTAAGAAACATTATTTCAATACCCTTGTTGTTACAACAAGGATATGAAATAAGTATAAAGAGTAGTGGCTGCTCTATTCTTCATAATAATACAACATTTGGGCATGGTTGCTTCGTGAATGGTCTTCTAACTTTAGTACTCAATGATGAAATATTTCTTGTACATGACAAGAAGAGAAAAAAAGATAATGTCAATGTCACATATCTCTGGCATTGCCGGTTAGGTCATATCAGTGAGTCAAGGATAAACAAGTTAGTCAAAGAGGATTACTTTGACCCTGATGATTTTCAATCATTAGGAACTTGTGAGTCCTATCTCAAAGGAAAAATGACCAAGTCTCCATTCACTGGATATGGAGAAAGGGCAACTGAATTGTTAGGTCTTGTACATACTGATGTATATGGATCTATGTCAACTCAAGCTAGAGGATGATATTCTTATTTCATCATTTTTATTGATGATTTATCAAGGTTCGATTATGTGTATCTTATGAAACACATGTCCAAAGCTTTTGATAAGTTTAAAGAATATCAGAGTATGGTTAAAAGACAAACTGGACTTAGTATTAAAGCTCTTCGATCTGATCGAGGAGGGGAATACTTGTTTAGTGAGTTTTTGAACCATCCCAAGGACAAAGGCATTATTTCTGAATGGACCCCTCCTTATACATCCCAGTTAAATGGAAAGACAGAAAGGAGAAATCGCACCTTGTTGGATATGGTGAGGTCCATGATGAGCTTCACAGATCTTCTCATTTCCTTCTAGGGATATGCTTTGGAGATTGCTGCATACATATTAAACAGGGTTCCATCTAAGTCAGTAAGTAGCACTCCATTTGAGTTATGGAATGGTAAAAGACCAAGTCTTAAGTGCTTAAAGATTTAGGGTTGCCATGATTATGTCAAGAATAACTTTGGACATAAGTTAAGTGCTAGGGCTGACAAGTGTAGGTTTGTTGGTTATCCAAAAGAAGGTAAGGGATATCTCTTTTATAATGCTACTGAGCAAAAGATAAATTGTCAGTAGGCATGCTACATTCTTGGAACAAGAGTTTATCCAAGAAGGATGTAGTGATTCTTCACTTGAGTTGTGTGAAGAATAGAACCAACAAATTGATGAGCCTTCAAGTGAAGTTCCTTAACCAGAGGTTCTTGTGGATCAAGAACAGCCACAATACACACCTCCTCTTTGAAGGTTAGAGACGGTGCGAGGAGCACCTCTCAGATATAGCTTTGTCATCGGGGATGACAATGAAGCCAGTAACATACAGGATGATGATCTTGTGACCTATTCGAAAGCTATCGAGAGGGCTTGGTGCCATGAAATCTGAAATGGACTCCATGTTTTCCAATCAGGTTTGGACCTTGGTAGATCCACCTGAAGGAATTAACCCGATAGGGTGTAAATGGGTCTTCAAGAAGAAGATTGGAGCAGATGGTCAAGTTGAGACCTATAAGGCTATGCTGGTAGTAAAAGTTTTAGACAAAAACATGGTGTAGACTATGATGAAACCTTTTCTCCAGTAGCCATGCTCAAGTCCATTCTGATACTACTTGCCATAGTAGCAAACCATGTTTATGAGATCTGGCAAATGGATGTAAAAACTGCTTTCCTCAATGAAAACCTTGAGGAAGAAGTCTATATGTCACAGCCAGAGGGGTTTGTCTCAAGTGGGAGACCAAACCAAGTTTGCAAGTTAAAGAAGTCCATTTATGGACTTAAGTAAGTATCAAGGAGTTGGAACATCCATTTTGATGAAACAATCAAAGGATTTGGTTTTATCAAAAAAGTGGATGAACCTTGTGTGTATAAGAAGACAAGTGGGAGTGCCATTGTTTTTTTAGTTTTGTATGTGGATGACATACTGATCATTGGGAATGATATCCTAATGTTGCAATTGGTTAAAACTTGGCTATCATTAATGTTTTCCATGAAGGATTTGGGAGAACCATCCTACATGCTGGGTATAAGGATCTATAGAGATAGATCCAAGAGGATGCTGGGCTTATCCCAATCTAGGTACATTGACTTAGTATTGAAGAGATTCAACATGGATGGAAGTAAGAAAGGTTACTTGCAAATGAGTCAAGGCATACAACTCTCTAAGAAGATGTCTCCTAAGACATCAAATGAAAGAGAGAGGATAGTTATGATTCCTTATGCTTCGGCTTTAGGATCGATTAATGTATGCCATGTTATGTACCAGGCCTGATGTTGCTTATGCCTTGGGCATAGTGAGCCGGTTTCAGGCAAATCCAGGAGAAGATCATTGGAAAGTTGTGAAAAATATTCTTAAGTACCTGAGAAGGACTAAAGATATTTTTCTAGAATATCTAGGATCTGAGTTGAAACTAGAAGGCTATATAGATTCTAGTTTTTCAATCAGATCCAGATGATAGCAAATCCATATCAGGATATGTCTTCACCCTGAATGGTGGTGCAGTGAGTTCGAAGAATACCAAGTAGCCTACTATTGCTGACTCAGTCATTGAGGCAGAGTATATAGCTGCTAGTGAAGGCACAAAGGAAGCTGTCTGGATGAAGAAATTCATCATGAAATTGGATGTGGTTCCTAATATACAATAGCCAGTGCCATTATACTATGATAACACTGGGGCGTTGCTCAAGCTAAGGAACCAAGGTCTCATCATAAGTCCAAGCACATTCTAAGACAGTTCCACCTTGTTCGAGAGATCATTGAAAGACATGATGTTACCATTGAATGAGTTGACACAAAGAACAATAAAGTAGACCCATTCACTAAACCATTAGCCAAGTAGCAGTTAGATCGCCACTTGGATTGTATGGGCTTAAAGTATAAGGGCGATTGGCTTTAGTGCAAGTGGGAGTTTGATAGAAAAATGCCCTAAGAGCCAATCATTGTTTAGGCCTTTTTTTGTAAACTTCCAACTCATGTATGACATCATTATTTATAATAAAGGTATTTGATTCATCATATACTGCTGTGTCATATTTTTGATTATGATGAACCCCATAGAGTAGGGCAATGGAATTAGGGTTAAGATAAAATAACAGTTAGACATAATTCCTATAAACCCTAATCTAGAATGTTCCTAGTCATTGGACCATCGATTCGAGGATCGATGAATCTGGTAAGACTAGCTTATCCTATGTATGCTCAGTTGATGAGGGTGGTTAGTCTCACAGCCGCTTGTGTAGAGACACTAATACAAAGATAAGGGTGCTCATTAGGTTATGAGTACACTGAACTGATCTGCACCGAGACTATCTTATGGAAGTCCTACTCCTTGTCAAAAGATAGGTTTCGGAGTAGATGTTATGCATGTGATCTTCAGACCTGAGATCACCATGGTTCCTTGTGCACACTAAGCCATACTTTGGTTCATACTCATTCATGGCATTGCGATATGTATGGGATGTTGTGGGTATGGTGGAAGGTGTACGAAAGATGTGAGTGGACCAACAAGGAATTGATCAATCCTAGTAAGAGGATATGTTATCCCGTGTAATCTCTTCGATGAGTGACTTAAGGAATCTTTGCAAAGTGGGATGAGATTAGAAATGGCTTCTAATCAGTCTTCAACTGAGTCCTCATGATCGAGCTGAGATTCGATATGATTAAGTGTTAGGGTTTGACATTTATCCATACCCATCACTTAATCTAGATAATGGGAGGTCAAAAGATTTGAATTGCATAGTAACTTACTACTAAAGGGTATTTTGATAATTTTTACCAAATTTCTCATCTTCCGGATAGGCATGACATGTTGCTAGATGTCAATCTTGTCTTATGGGTTTTCATGAACTAATTGGATTGGTTTCATGAGTCAATTCGATGTGTGATTCGAATTGGACAATTAGGTGAGCCGATTTGAACTAATTAGGTCAGTAGGGTTCGATCGGATCGAATCGGCTCAAACCTAAACCTACTGCTGGCTAGATGTGAAACCCAATGGATCACACACAATAGAGAGTAGGCTAAGGAAGTTACTCATGGTTTTAATTAGGGTCATGGGATCATAATTGGTTAGCCAGATTGCATACTAGCATATGTAGGCTAACCCAATTCCTAACCCAATTGGATTGGGTCCGGTTGCTTTCTAATTGGGCTAACCTAATTAAGGAAAACAGAAATTAGGATGAGTCCTAAGTGGGGATAGCCAAATCAGAGCTTCATCTGATTTTATTTTGGACTTTTGGATGTTTTATTGAAGAGTCCATTTGAGTTGGGACCCTAGATGCCAAAATGACACCTTGGCATTCAAAAAGGCCTTGAAGAGTCTATAGTCCTCTGATCTAAAATATTTTTATATGGATGGAAAGAGGATTTAATGCTCTTTCTTTTGACACCTATATTGCATATGCTTTGATTAGTCAAAGGTTGCATGGGGTGTAGATAAAGTTGACGAAAACATAAAGGGTTTGTTGGCACCTCTTGGCGCGCGCGGGAAATGAAGGTGCTCACAGAAGGACAAAAGTCCTTCATGAAACACTTGAGTGTTTCATTCCAGTGGGCACCTTCTCATCTTATCCCTTGCCTCTTAGATATGTTTGACCGGTCAAGGCTTTTTGAAAGGGCATGAAAAATGGATGGAAGCAAAAGCGCGCATGAAGAGACGCATCTCTTCATGTGGCGCGCACCCTGAAGCAGAGTCCTTCTGCTTTCAAGACTGTTCATATTCTCTGGAGTTTAAAGATTGAAAAGGCACCTCTTGGCTTCCCAGGGACCGGTACATGCCATGTGGCAAGTCACAGATTGTCTAAGAAAATGGACGGATGCCAATATATCTTTTGGTGCATGAGAAGACATATTGGATATGATTTTTCAGTCTTGAAAAATCATATCTGATAACCTGTAAGAGGACATATCACACTCCCCTCTTAAAACTATAAATAGGGGCAATGATATGAGTTTCAGATCTTTTTCTTTTCACTATAAAAAGATATTCTGAGTGTTCTTCCACTTCTCTCTCCCTCCTTACTTTAGGACAAGACTTGTCTTGTTAAGACAAGATCTTTTCTACTAGGACAAGGCTTAGTTTTAGGACATAAGCCTAAGGGGTCCTAGAGGAGGGTTGTCCTAAAACCAAGAGTGGTTTAGGACTGTGTCCAGAGAGCCCTACAGTAGGACAGGGTGTCCTACAGTGGTCAAAGGTCAAAAGGCTAACAAAAGAGTCCTGTTGAAGCAAGCAACCCTGGTAGGGATTCTTCCTTGGTACCATTCTCATGTGGATCACCTTGGAGGGCTTGCACTTGTGAGCCTCATGGAGAAGATTGGATTTCAGCGATCCAGGAATGTATTCTGACTTCATTTATGTTTCATTGATTGGTATTGCATAAGGGGTTCCTGGGAATTAGGATTTTCTAGCCATATTAGGGTTTCAGCTTAGAATTTTGTTTTGAAATTCACTTCCGCATGCTGCATGATTTTCAGCACCCTGGGAGAATTCCCATCACTTTTAATGTTCTTTAGAGTGAAAAGTGCTGTAATTCAAATAATTATAGCATAAAAAGCACAATCACAAACATAACAAGTTTATAATGGTTCGGAGCAACCTCGCTCCTACATCCACTACCCAAGATATCACTAGGGATTTCCACTATATTCACCCATGGAATACAGCCAAATTATTTTCACGGGCTCACAATCCAAAATCCAAACTTGGTTTTAACCGGGCTAACCAAAAACCTAAACTTGGTTTTGACCAGGCTCACCAAAAACCCACTGCACTGTTAGTTTTAACACGGGATCACTAACAACCCACACTTGGTTTTCAACAAGCTCACCAAGAACCTTCACAAAAAGAGTTAAAAAAATATAAGAAACTTTATGACAAACCCAAGTTGTCGGATGGTTGCAGTTGTAGCTCAAAGGAAGCTTTCTTAATTGCATTTGAATGCTTCTTAATGGCTTCTTAGATTCCTCAATAAATGCTTCAAGCTTTAGATGAGAGTTGATGAAGACTTGAAGACTCTCTTGAGTACTTTCTCTTGAATGTTCTTACCAAATAAATATTAAAGCTCATTAACCTTTCAAGAGATGTCCAAATCCTCTATAAATAGAGTGTTATACTTTTCTTTGGTGGATATAGCTATTATAGACCGTTGGGATTCGAAATATGATCATTGGAGCTTGATTTGATTATAAGTAGCAAGTTCTGGATCTAGTTGTTACTTGCCTAAGATTGGGATTCGAGTCGACTCGGATGCTTTGAGTTGGCTTGGATTCTCGGATAAGTCAGAGGTGTACTGGTCAAGTTGGCTCCTCTTCATCGAGTCGGCTCACCTGGTTTGTTCTCATAGAACTGTTTTAACTGATCTCAATAAGAGTCGGCTCTTCTATCCTTGAGTCGGCTCGCCTGTCTGTCTGAGAAATCCTTACTCTAGTCAAGTCGGCTCAGATACTCTCGAGTCAGTTAAGAACTTCAAAATTTCAGAACATGTACTCTACTCGAGTCGGCTCTTTGCCTTCGGATCGGCTCGAAAGTCTGATTGAGAAATTGAAGCACTAGACAAGTCGGCTCGACTTCCCTCGAGTCGGCTCGGATACCTGCATGCTAGTGAATTATGTTTTGTGCCAGAATTTGAGTCGGCTCTTCAAGATTTGAGTCGGCTTTTCATGATTTGAGTTGGCTCATCATGATTTGAGTCGGTTCTTCAGTGAAGTTGTCCATTTTCATGAACTCTTGAGTGATTTTTCTTGGACACTTCTTTTCATAAAATATTTTTAATATTTATAAAGATTTGCTAGACATACTTACAAAATTGTAGGAAGTGTGAATATGCATTAAAATCATCCTACAAAAACTTAGAAATAGTTAGCAAAATAAATGCATTCTCCAATGTTTTTGTTGTCATCAAAATTGATGGGGGACCTAGGATGCATGCAGGTGATTTTTCTTTTTTGTTTTTATGTTTTAATGGATTTAGCGATTCACGAACTCAAACTAAGAATAGATCTAGAGATTTGTATATTGACAAGAAACTCTAGCCTTCAAACATGGACCCTAAATAGTGATAAAAAAGGATCCCAAGATTGAAAAACCCTTTTAGGGCTTAGCTCTAAATCAATACCTGACTTGGAAGACTAGGGAGTGCAAACCTCTCGAAGCTCTGAAGCGCCCGATGCCGAGTTCGCTCACACTCATGAATGTGGCCTGGAAAATCGAGCCCACGACCCCACGGATTCACTGGCTTTCCATCAAATGGTCCTGAAGGTGAGGGGAACCGACTCCTTTGTCCATGGTACCAGAAGGACCTAAAGCAACCTGTTGCCCAGGTGGCTACCCAAGAGGGGTGTGAATTGGAAATTTAAAAATTTAAAGCAAGTAATGTGCAATTACAAATCCCTTAGAAAGAGTTTGGTGCTGTGAAAGAGTTATAAATTGCAGAAGCTAAAAAGGAGTAAAGAAGCACAACACAAACACACCAAATTTATAGTGGTTCGGAGCAATCCAGCTCCTACATTCACTGTCCAAGATATCACTTGGAATTTCCACTATATTCACACCCGAATATAGTAGGATTGTTTTACAGGATCATAATCCAAAACCTCTACACTTTGATTTTACGGGATCACCAAAGAAAACCCAACACCCTTTGATTTTAACAGGCTCACCAAAGAAACCAAACTTGGTTTTACCAGGATCACCAAGAACCCAACACTTGGTTTCTATCAAGGCTCACTAAGAACCTATTTGGTTTTTCAACTGGGCTCACCAATAACCCAACAATTCAAAAATGAATTAAAAGAAATGCTACAAAAATGACAAACTCAATTTATCGGATAGTTGCCGGTGTAGCTTGATGGAAGTCCACTTGAATGCACTTGAATAAGCTTTAATTGCTTTAGTGATTTCTTCCCAAAGTTGCTTCAAACTTCAAATCAGAGTTGGTGAAGTCTTGAAGTCTAGCTTGAATGCTCTTATGCTCTTTTGTTGTTGGTTGGTAGGATATTCAATGAAGCTCTCTTTTCTTTGAAGAATTCTCTAATTCATTGCTTCAAGGAAATTTAAATCCTTCAAATATATAGTCTTCCATCACTCCAAGGTAGTTAGAGACATTTTGACCATTGGGATGTGACTAGTGACCGTTGGAGCACTTTTTAGCAATCAAAACCAAATTCTGGAACTAGCCGTTAGATACCTAGAGACGACGTTCGAGTCAGCTCGGATTCCTTCGAGTCGGCTCGGATCCTTCAAGTCGATAGGTCGAGTCACCAAATCTTCAGTACAGTCGGCTCTTTATCTCAGGCCGCAAAACATTACTCTGGACGAGTTGGCTCTGATAGCTTGGGTCAGCTCAAACTTCTTTCTTTGAAAAACTTGAACTCGAGGAGTCAGCTCTTTTTTGTTTGGGTCGGCTCTTCTTCTCAGGTTAGAAAATCCTCACTCTGGAAGAGTCGGCTCGATGTAGTTCGGGTCAGCTCACTTTCTTAGGCTTTTAGAATTAGGTTTGGCAAAGTCAGCTCTTTTTGGTTTTGGTCGGCTTGCCTGGCTGTTCTCAGAAATCTTCAAAAATTAGACTCTAGAAGAGTCTGCTCGGACTAATTCTAGTCGACTCAGATTCAATGGAGTCAGCTCGGTTACCTTCGAGTCGGCTCAGATTGCTGTATTCCAGAATCCTTGCTTTGTGCCAATGAGCGAAGTCGACTCTTCAACAAGTTGGGTCGGTTCGAGTATCTTCTTCAGGATTTTTATACTTGAACTTAAAGAAAAACTCTTACCAACTCTTTACATTTTCAAGCATACCAACTCAAAACTAATTTTAAGTTACACACACATAGAAGTAACCCTTTTCACATGATTTTTTCTTAGCTTTTTCATTGTGTTCTTCTTTACAAAAACACATTACAACACAACTCACACAAGAAAATAGGGGTGTAGGTGTTGAAGTTTGAACATTTAATCCATCCTACAAAAACTTGTAAAACACTTGAAGAGTTATCAAAAATAAATATACATGCTCCAATGTTTGGTTATCATCAAAATCACTCATGGGGTCAACAATCTCCCCCTTTTTGATGATGACAAAATACTGGGCATGAAAAAGCAATATAACACTTTAAAATTACTTGTATAATTATATTTGCAAGTATATATGAACAAGTAAAACAAATTGACTTCAATTGGTGCCAAATAATGAAAGGAGAATTAGGGCAGAGAGAGGTAATCTCTCCCTCAATAAGATACTCCATGTTTTGGCTTACTTTCTATGTATTTTCAGAGCTCAAAATCTTTTGAGGGAACATTAAGCATCAGAGCTATTAAAAATCAAAACTTAACCATTATATATCAAAAATATGTATCATTATGTATTAGAGCCTCTTAAATATGTATATGTATCTTGATGTATCAGAGCTTAATTTGAGCTTAGCTTTCAAGCATTATGCATTAAAGCAAATATATAATCATGAATATATTTTCTCTTTTCATCTTTTTCATGCAATAATTTCACAACTTTCTCCCCCTTTTTGTCAATTAATCAAAAAGGTAGAGTAGGAGTTAAGCTTAGATTTTAAAATAGAATGAGAAAGTATTTAAAATTGAGATTATTTTACTTTCTCATATTCATCTTGAAATTCTAATTAAAATATCAGTCATTGTATGAATAATTGAACATAAACATTCATTTGCATAGAAAAATAGAACAATTTAAGAGACAAAAAGTGTACTTTTCATTTCATTTTAAAGAAGTTCACTACAAAGTACAAAGTGAAGAGTAATACACTTAGTCACTATCTAAGTCTACTCTAGGATGTGAAGGTTGACCGAGAATCTGAATGCCAGGTGGCAGAGAAGCAATTGGATCAACAAATTATGGTATATCATAGGTTCCTTGCGGCCTAAGGTGTGAAGCAGGTTGTCTAGGATGAGCAGATTGACTAGGAAAAGGTGTAGAAGAAGAGGGAGGAGCACTTAGAGTAGCTTGGATTTCTTCAATCTTAGTCATTATTTTTCATAAGAAGCTGTTCATAGATTTCAGTTCTGCTTCCATTTTCTTTGTGCTTCTAGAGGCAGCTAAATCTTCCATTGATTCCTTTATTTGTGCCACTTCCTTTTGCAATGTAAACATTTATGTGGCTTGAACATTAGCAAATGCTTCTACTGATCCTCTCAATCTCCCAAACTCACTTCTAATTATACCAATACCCTTGGTATAATCTTCCTCCATCCTTTTACTTGCTTCAATTGACCCCATTATGATTCTCAAGTTGTCCGTTTCAGTTCTATATGCTTCAAAAACTTGAGTGACTGAGCTTTTAGTAGATTCAAAAGTTGATGCAATCAATTGAAGGATTGGCAGTAGATCAGTTCCGGTTGCACCAGTTGTAGTCTTGGAGGTTTCAAGTGTGTATATTCTTTTCTTCAGATCATCTATCTGTCCTCCAAATTGAGTTAGTCTATCATCAACTGACTTTTGAAGTTCTCCAAACATTGTAACCATAGAGGACTTTATGGTTTCAGTCATATTATTCATTTGTTGTGTCATGAAGTCTTGTAATAATGAAGTGTCTACAGCAGGAGCAGTAGTAGTGTGACTGTGAATTGGAACATTAGTAGATAGAGTAAAAGTAGCTGTACCATATGGCATATCAGGCACATCTGGTACTGAGATGTCTGGAAAAGAGGTGTCGAAGTCCATCTGGACTGAAGATCCCATCTATGGCAGTGGTTCTAGAATATGCATTGTACACCTTCACCACCCTCTAACTCTGCTTGTTCTTGAATCTCTTCAGTTTCTTCAGCTACCGGGGTATCAGTTTTCTTTGTCCAAGTGCCATCTGACAATAAATATCCCATTCTTTGAAAAGTTTTTGCAGTATATGTATCAGTATGGAGTAGTGTCTTGCTGTCCTCTCCTGTCAAATCTACATTTGCATTTTGAAAGAAGAGTGATAGGACCATTCCATAGGGTAGGCAAGCCTTAACTTTTCTTATTGCCTCCTTCATTTGGCAAATCATAATTGCTTGAAGATTAATCTTATCACCATTAATCAAGAGTTCCATAAAGCATAGATCTCTCTCACTAACCCAATCAAAATATCCAGTTCCAGATAAGAAGATCCTGCTAATAAAATTGTGTAGAACTCTCATCTCAATAGATAACATGCTTGCTTTGAGAATTCCTATTTCATTTACCTCAGTTCTCTCTAAAACTATTTGCAGTGCCTTGGTTCTATCTTTCGGTACTAAGTACTCTATGCCTTCAAAAGGCATTTCCAAAACACTTCCCAGAATTTCAGCAGATATAATTATCCTTCTTCCCTTAACATAAGATTCAATGAAGTTCTCTCCAAACCTTAAATTTTCATAAAACATCCTTACTAGGATTGGGTAGGTTTTAACATCTAGGGAGCACAAGTTCCTCCATCCTTGATTTTCAATAAAGTCACCAATCACAAAACCTATCTCCTTCAGATATTCAAATAAAATCCATCTACCAATGGTGATTGGTCTCATACCTAGAGAGATTTAGCGACTGGGAGAAACTGGGCTAGCCTCCTCCTCAGACTGTGATTGATTCCGGGAATTATGGTCTTCTCAAAATTTTGTCCTCCTTTCTTGCGGAGCCGCTTCACTAACTCTTCCTGATTTCTTTCCAACAGCTCTTTTTGGTGCCATAGAGTGAAGAAATTCAAACTCTGAAGCTATTTTTGGAAGTTAGAAGTATTTGAAAGGTTTCTATGAAAGAGACAGAATATGGTTTAGGAGTAAAAACGGGAAAATCAAACCCTACGGCTCGAACTAAAAAGAGATGGCTCGACATCCAAGCTAGCTCAACCAACAGTTCATCTGCTCGAGTCGGCTCGAGCAAAGGGAGCACAAAAATAATAATTTTGGATTTCAATCAAAGCTCATTTTATCACAAAATTTGAATTAGGAAGTTATCTAGATAATTTGTCCTTAAGACTATGGGAGTATTTCTAGAGAGGGTCACATAATCCTAGTTCACTTCTAATCATTGTAAATCTATCCAAATTCAATGGTTTGGTAAAAATATCATAAGTTGGTTTTCAGTTGGCACGTATTCAAGAATGATATCATTATTCAGTACATGTTCTCTTATGAAATGGTGCCTAATTTCAATATGCTTGGTTCGTGAATGCTGAACATGATTTTTTGTCAAATTAATGGCACTTGTGTTATCACATTTGATTGGAATTTTAAATAGTATAACACCAAAGTCTTCTAGTTATTGTTTAATCCATAACACTTGAGCACAACAACTACCAGCAGCAACGTACTTTGCCTCAGTAATGGACAATGCTATGGAGTTTTGCTTCTTACAGTGCCATGAAATTAAATTCAACCCTAGAAATTGGCATGTACCATTAGTGCTCTTTCTATCAATTTTGCAACCAACATAGTCAGCATCAGAAAAATCAATTAAGTTCAAAGATGATTCTTTAGAATACCAAAGACCTAAATTACTTATACCTTTCAAGTATTTGAGAATTCTTTTAATAGCAAGCATATGTGTTTCTTTAGGATTGCATTGAAATCTAGCACAAACACATACACTGTACAAGATATCAGGTCTACTGGCTATTAAATATAAAAGGGATCTGATCATACCTCTATAAGGCTTTTGGTCAACATTGGATCCACTTTCATCTTTGTCTAGTCTGCAGGTAGTGCTCATGGGTGTGTTAGCCTCTTGGCTTGTTTCCATGCCAAATTTCTTGATCATCTCTTTGATGTACTTGGCTTGGTTTATAAAGATTTCTTCCTTCATTTGTTTGACTTGTAATCCAAGGAAGTAGTTGAGCTCACCCATAAGGCTCATTTCAAACTCACCCTGTAATAGCTCAGCAAAATCTCCACAAAGATTTTTATTAGTTGCATCAAATATAATATCATCAACGTAAATTTGTATAACTAACATATCATTTCCTTTATTTTTAATAAAAAGAGTTTTGTCAACATTTCCTCTTTTGAAATCATTTTCAAGTAAAAATTTGCTCAATCTATCATACCAGGCCCTAGGTGCTTGTTTCAAACCATATAAAGCTTTGTTCAATTTAAATACATGATTTGAAAAAGCATGATTTTCAAAACCTGGTGGCTGTTCTACAAAAACTTATTCAAAAATAAATCCATTTAGAAAAGCACTTTTGACATCCATTTGAAAAGGTTTAAAATTCATGTAGCAAGCAAATGCAAAAAATAATCTAATGGCCTCAAGTCTTGCTACGGGAGCATAAGTTTCATCAAAATCAATAGCCTCTTCTTGATTGTACCCTTTTGCTACCAACCTTGCTTTATTCCTTATAACCTTATCATTCTCATCTAGTTTGTTTCTATAAACATATTTGGTTCCTATAATTGGATGGTCTGTAGGTCTACTAACTAGTGTCCAAACATTATTCCTTTCAAACTGGTTTAATTCATCATGCATAACCATCATCCAGTTATGATCAGTTTTAACTTCTTCTAAACTATATGGTTCAATTTGAGAGACAAAGTCTAGGTAGTCCTATACATCTCTATGTGCTGACCTAGTCCTAACACTATAAGAAGGATTTTCAATAATTAAATCTTTGGGATGTGAAGTTACGTACCTCCATTCCTTTATGAAATCAGCATGATCCTTGCTTACCATTTCTCTTCCATCTTGCATTGGCTTGTCTTGAATGCATAGATCTTCCTTTTCCTTTTGTAAAATACCTGCATCATTATATACACACTCATCTTTTCTAGATGGTGAGGGGTTAGCTTCATCAAAAACAACATGAATTGACTCTTCTACAGTAAGAGTTCTCTTGTTAAATACTCTATATGCTTTGCTATGTAAGGAATAACCAAGGAATATAGATTCATCAGATTTTGCAACAAACTTTCTTAGGTTATCTTTGCCATTATTTAACACAAAGCATTCACACCCAAAAACATGAAAGTAATTGATATTTGGTTTTCTTCCATTCCAAAGCTCATAGGGTGTTTTCTTTGAAATTGGTCATATTAAAACTCGATTTAATATATAACAGGCAGTGTTCACCGCTTCTGCCCAAAAGTACCTTGGAAGAATACCTTCACATAACATCGTTCCAGCCATTTCTTTCAAAGTCCTATTCTTTCTCTCTACAACACCATTTTGTTGTGGTATTCTAGGAGCAGAGAAATTGTGATCAATGACGTGCTCAGTGCAATATTCATCAAAAAATTGATTTTGAAATTCAGTTCCATGATCACTTCTTATTGAAATAACGAAAAGATTTTTCTCATTTGTAACTTTCTTATGAAATTTTCTAAATATATCAAAAGTTTCATCTTTATGTGCAATAAATAATACCCATGTGAATCTAGAAAAGTCATCTACAATCACTAGACCATATTTCATACCTCCTAGGCTTGTGGTCCTAGTTGGTCCAAATAAGTTCATGTGAAGTAGCTCAAGGGGTCTGGTTGTTGAAATAACATTTTTTGATTTAAAACTCTCCCTAGTTTATTTACCTAGTTTACAAGCATCACATACATAATCAAGATCTACTTTAAAATGTGGCAAACCTCTAACTATATTCTTTGAGATTAATTTCGCAATTGTATGCATGCTAGCATGACCTAATCATCTATGCCATAATAAACATGACTCCTTAGTCTTAGCATTCATTGCTACTAGATTGGAACTACTAGACATGGCTAGATCATTTAAATCTACCACATAGATGTTTCCAAGTCTATGGCCAATGAATTTGTTGCTAGAATCAAGAGAGTTAGTTACTATACACATAGATGATTCAAAGATAACTTTGAAGCCTTTATCACATAATTGACTAATACTCAATAAATTATGCTTCAATTTATCCACTAGCAGTACATCTTCAATGAAAGTACAGGGGGTTATTTTGATCTTACCGATTCGATTATTCTTTCCTTGCCATTATCTCCAAATGTAACCGATCCTCCTTTCATTTGTAGGGTGATGAACTAATCTTTGTCACTCGTCATATGACTTGAACAGCAGTTGTCAAGATACCATCTTTTCTTTAATTTATGGGCTGCAAGACAATCCTGCAAAACAATCAAGGAGTGATTTTAGGTATCCAAGCTAACTTGAATCCTTTTGGGTTAGCAAAATTGGTTCCCTTTGGAACCCAAATGATTTTATATTTTAATACACCAATCATGGAATTTTTCAACAATTTGCATTGATAAGATTTATGCCCAAATCTATGTCATGCACGACAAATAAGTTTATCATTTTTGAGTGATGTATGCTTTGAAGCTATAAAAGATGTAGAGACAAAAATATTTGGTTTGAAAAATTTTTGCATAGAAATTTTAGGAACATATTTCAAGCCATTTGAAATAGATTTCGATGGAAAAGCTTTTTCAAGTTTAACATTTGAAGCTGAAACTTTTGAAGATATAAATCTTATTGCTGAAATTCCTATATCATTTAAAGCATTAAATCAAATTCCAGCTTTACTTTTAGAATCTTTTTGTTCTTTCAAAATTATCTCAAGCTTATTAGAACTCAAAGTAAGTTTTTCAACTAAAGGTTTAAGCTTTTAAACCTCCCTTTTTTAATCCACATTTTTGGCAACTAAAGTTCTGTTTGTCTCCTTTAAAGCATTCTTCTCATTATTCAAAATAATAACATTTTCAAAAAAGTTATTCAATTCTTTTTGCAAAATATTATTCTTTTCAAAAATCTCATCCTTGTCTTTCAATAAAACATCATTTTGTTTCTTCAAGGATTTAATTTTAAACCCAGCTTTCTTGAATTCAATAAGTAAATCATGAAATGTTGAATTCAGTTCATCATATGAAAGTTCAGTTTATAGCTCAGGGGATGATACCTCATTTTCAAGACCCATTAAATTTAGATTCACATATTTCGTGGTCTCTTCTTCTTTAATTGACGAGGACGCTTTGCTGGCGCTCCACATCACTACCATAGCTTTTTTTTTTTTTCTTAAATCCCTTTTTCAGTAATGGACAATATGGTCGGATGTGCCCTAGCTTTTTGCATTCATAACAGGTGGGCACTTCTTTTTCTTTTTCTTTTTCTTTGTCCTTCTCTTTATTAAAATCTTTGTTCTTGTGGAATTTTTTGAAGTGTCTTCCTTTTCTTCTTTCCAAGAACCTTCAAAATATCCTGACGACCAAGGCAACATCTTCGTCTTCGATGTTGCTTTTAGTAGAGGAGCTTGTTGCCCAGTAAGCAACCCAAGAGGGAGGGGTGAATTGGGTCTCTAAAAATTAAAACTTAAGATCACTTGATACTAAGCAATGCAATCTAATTCAACAAAGTAAATTAGCAAGGTACTATTAATTCAATTATAATGCTCTAAATTAAAGTGCAGCAGAAATAAAGAGCAATAAGTAAAGAGCAAGAAGAGAGATCAAGCAATCACAAAGACCAAGAAATATAGTGGTTCGGTGCTATCCAATGCACCTACATCCACTCCCCAAGATTCCCTTGGAAATTCACTATAATCACACCCAATTATAGTTGATTAGTTTTGCGGGCTCACTAATCAAAAACCCAACTTGTTTTTACAAGGCCAACAAGTCAAAACCTCACTTGGTTTTACGGGCTAACCAAAAACATAATTGGTTTTCAAAGGCTAACCAATAACCTTCCTTGGTTTTCTAGGCTAACCAAGAACCTTAGTGATTTTATGGGCTAACCACTAACCTTATTGGTTTTGCAAAGGCTCACCAATAACCTCACTTGGTTTTACAATAGGCTAACCAAGAACCCTTACAACAAATAGAGTTTTGAAGTAATGAAACAAAGTAAGCTTTCTAAAATAAAGTGGGTATCTCTTTGAAGTTCGATGTAGAAGTGCTTTGAACTTGTTGAAGCCTCTTCAATGCTCAAGAATGGATGATCTTCAATGTTCTTGAAGGCTCTTGAATGCTTGGAGGCTTGCTTTAGCTTGAGAGTAGTTAAACTTCAAAGAATAGGAGTTAAAGCTCTCTCTTTTTCTCTCTTCTCAATGGTATTCAATAATATTCAATATTGTTGTGTTTTAATTTAATTTTGAGCATATAAATACTTCCCCAAGGCCTCAAATCCCATTTCTAGCCATTAGACTTGAAAAACTAGCTATTGGAGGGCAAAATGGGTGAGTTCTGCATTTGAAAAACTAGCCATTACTGTTGCCAAAACTTCATGCATCGACACTTTAGACTGTGAGTCGATACATAATGTCGACACTTGTACTTCGTGAGTTGACACCCAATTCAAATAGCTCCAATCTGATCCTCTGGAAATCTCAGATATGTCGATACTTACTCAATTGAGTCGACATCTTGAGTCGACACCTTACTTCTATGTGTCGACACTTCAGCTCTTCTTCATTTTCTAGCAAGTTCTATGGCTTGAAAATCTCAGGCAATGTATTGATCCATGTGTCAACACTTTGTGTTGACACATCATGTCCATGTGTTTACACTTCATCTGTACCATCTAAAATATTCTTGCATACCGCCCTGAGTCGATACTTCACTTTCATGTGTCGACACTTGGTATCATGTGTCGACACTTTGAATCGACCAACACTGAAAACATCACAAAATGGCCTGAACTTCAGCTGAAACACATTTCCACTTAAACCAAATATCCAATCAAGCATTTCTTGAGTTTCCAACTCTTCTTTGAGCAATATTTTCAATCAACCTTGGCTTCTTCAAACAAATGAGCTTCTTCAAGTTTGTGAGCACCTTTTTCAATAAAAACATACTTCAAAAAAATCATTAGTGCTCAACTTATACTTAACTATTTTGCTTATCATCAAAATCAATAACAGAGTCAACAATCTCTCCCTTTTTGATGATGACAAAACCCTTAAGTATAAATTGGCTTTAAAAATGCTTTAAAAGGAAATCATTGAGGTGCATAAAACTAAAAGCACTAAGTGTATCAACATAACTTGCATTATTGATATAACATTTCAGAACAAAAGTAATAATGCTAGAGCTTGTTATAATGATTAAGAGTATCAGATCTTTGGGATACATTTAGGACATAGAAGGAATGATACTCTACAAGAGAATTTCAGTAATCAACAAAGCTCCCCCTGAATCAACGATCCATAAAATAGTTTATATAAAAAAAAACTTTTTCAAACATTTAAAGAGTTGTTTTAATATGAAATTCACTTTGAAAGGACTTTCAAATAAAAACAAGGTAAAGCTCCCCCTTTCCTAAGGAATTTTGTAAACATTTCTCGATTCAAGTTTTCAAAAAAAAATTTGTTTACCCCTTTAATATCATAAATATATTGCATTTTATACTTATATCTTACTATACTACTCCCCCTTTTTGTTATCATTAAAAAGGTAGGAAGACAAATAGGCAGAATATAAGATATTGCATTTAATTGTCACTACTTCTTCAACAATATATTGTAATGAACTTAAAATTCATTCATTCATTCAAGATTGAAGACATTGAAGAGTAATTAAAGAGTAATTTGAGATATTTCAATCATTTCCATCAAAGACATAAAGATACCAAGATAAAAAAACCAACAACAAAGTTTTTCATTTAAAGTTAGAACTTGTACAACAGATACATAACAAAGATAAAATACATAGAAGCATAAAAACAAACTAAAACTACATAAAAGTCCTAATCCACATCCATGTCAATGTCATCAAAAGATGAATCGATCTCAATTGGTCCTGTATCAGTGAAGAATCGAGCTCGCGGACATCTCGATCTAAGATCTCTAAGTCTGGTCCTGGTCGATTGTGGAGGGGTACGACGACCACATCATATGTCTGACCTCTGGCTAAAGCAATAGAGGTAGAAGCAATGCCCTCCGCAAGAACGAAACTAATCGGATCAACAGTCTCAGCAACTACTGGAAAAGGTGTGTGATCAAAATAAGGACCTGAGTCAAGATACTGAAAGCTGGGTGTATAAAACCAAAGCTCTCGGATGAGAGAGGATGTGTGAAGTGTAGGGGTATCAACAATCGGTGTGTGAAATATAGGGGTCTCAGTTGATGAAACAACAGGCGTATCAAGAATAGAAGTATCAGCTATAGAATGAACCGGTATGTCTATAATTGGTGTATCAACAACGGGGGTCTCAATAATAGGTGTATGTATAACAGGTGTATCAACATCTGGGTAATCAATAATAGGTGTCAGGATAGGAGTATCGATATCTGGAGAGAGAATAGGAATAGGAATAGGAATGCGATCATCCGATCTAGAAGGAGAAGATGGAACAGGAGTCCAGGCAGGTGAGCAAGATGGGTCAAGAACAGGACTCCTAGGAAAGTCAGGCATCACCTCCGCTACTGGCTTTGAAGTAAGATCTACAAAATCAAATCTGTCTGAGTCAGTCTCCTCATCATTTCCATCACCATCACCATCTCCAACAATATCTCTGTAGTATCAACACCAGTGTCAACATGCTCAGCAACACTATCATCATCAAAAGATGTAGGAGCAGGTACATGAGCAGGTGTAGGAGCAGTATCAGCAATCGGAGCACTCGCTAAAGATCTGGATAGTGCAGAAAGAATAGCTAAGATGCCATCACCAAGTCCAATATGGCTCTCTCTCATCTCAACTATGAAATAGTCTAGACACTGCCTTATGATAAAAACATCAATCTCGATGCATCTAACTCTATCCAATAAGCTGTCAGATGTGCCTAGAGTCTCCATCTGGGGTGGCTGAGGCTATGCAGAAGTAAAAGGATCAGACTGAGAAGCAATCGCTGGCTATGCTGCTATCTCAGGTTGACTCTCACTAGGTCCTGCCTCGCCGGAGAGAATCCGCTCCACCTCTGCAGTATCATCATCATCAGCTCTGTCCTCGGCCTGACCTAATATCCTATGAGTCTACTAGCCTCGGAACAAGTGATAGCCCATCCGATGCAATGACCTGATGTCATACACATCAGTATGAAGTAATGTACGGTAGGGCTCATCCTCAAAACTGATGCCATACTCCCTAAACAAAACTATAAGTCGCATACCATAAGGTAGCAGAGCCGCTGGCTAGTCGATGCCTCTGTAATCTGGTGAACCATAAGTACTGGAAAGCAGACAGGCGTACGCTGAACCAATGAGATCATCATGAGCAACACCCGCTCAATGATATAGTCGAAACGTCCGGTCTTCGGCAAAAGTATTCGGGTGATGATATGATGCAATAGTCTTATCTCTACAAATAATCTGGATGCAGGTACAATGGCTCCCTCTGGTAGTATGTCAGACTCGAAGATGCACTGAAGTCCACTAACTCTATCCATCAAACTGTCTAACACATATCTGGTCATCGGTATATCCCATACTCTGCTTAGAACCTCTGATGTAACAGGGATATCCCAGCCTCTAAACTGTGCTAGCCATCCATTAGTTCCATGGGCGAGTGATCCATAAAACTCTCGCATAAGCCTGGGATAATACCACTCACTGAGTGAGCAAAATGTAGTCAGACCAGCCTGTTGAATCCACTACCTGATCTAAAAATGCTATTGATCGACAAAAGTAAAGTCCATTTGCTGTCCTCCAACTATAGTCTTCGAGCTCATCTGGCTAGAAGGAACAAACAAGGGTCGTGCAGGTAGATAAGGAGCTCTAAACTAATGTCTGGCCTTCGTCCTTCACTCTTCTTCCTGATTTGATTGACGAGGTCGATGAACAACTTGCTTGCGAGGTCCCATTGCTTGGATTAAAAGATTAGGCAAGGTTTTGGTTTAAATCTAAGGTTTCTAGGGTTTAGAAATCAAATGCAAGATGAAATCCAACCAAAATCCGGGCTACCGAGCATCCAAATCAAGGAAACAATGGGCTAAAAACAAGTAACTGAGAGTGGGAACAGTGAGGATACCTTAAGACCTTGTGTCGGCTCGAAGAATAGAAGAAATGGGGGAGAAAAATGGTTGGGAAACCCTTTATTCTTAGTTCGCTGTCATTCAAGTGTCAGCTCATGCATGTGTCGGACACATTCAGGTGTCGACACATAGATGTGTCGACACATCGACTTAAAAAATGAAAATTTAAGGAATCAAGCACTGATCAAGGTAACTAGAAATATGGTTAAATTCAATGATAAACAACAATAATTAAGTAAGATTGATCATAATTATGGTCAAATTGATCGAATTTGAGTCAAATATAGGAAAATTTTAATCAAAAGGATTGATGATCCCGAGCTCTCTTCTAATCATACATAATAAATCTTCCAGAAGAGGTTTAGTCAAAATATCAGCTAATTGAAACTCAATACTAATAAATTCAAGCAAAACATCATTATTTTCTACATGATCCCTAATAAAGTGATGTCTAATTTCAATATGTTTACTCCTAAAGTGTTGAACAGGATTTTTAGTCAAGCAAATAGCACTAGTATTATCACATTTAATAGGCATACTAGCCAACTTGATTCCAAAATCTTCAAGTTATTGCTTAATCCACAGGATTTGAGCATAACAACTTCCTGCTGCAATATACTCAGCATCAGCTGTGGATAGTGCAACTGAAGTTTGTTTCTTGCTAAACCATGAGATTAAGTTAACTCCAAGAAATTGGCAAGTACCACTAGTACTCTTTCTATCTAATTTAAAACTAGCAAAACCCGTATCAGAATATTCAATCAATTCAGTAGATGAATTTCTAGAATACCATAAACCAATATCAATAGTATCAGATAGATATCTAATAATGCGCTTAACAGCCATAAGATGTGATCTTTAGGTTCAGATTGATATCTAGCACACATGCATACACTAAACATTATATCTGGTCTACTTTCAGTTAGATATAATAATGAGCCAATCATACCTTTGTATAACATTTGATCTACTGATTTACCATGTTCATCTTTTTTAAGTCTATAAGAGGGGCTCATAGGCGTACCTATTGCTTTAGTAGTCTCTATCCCAAACTTCTTGATAATTTCTCTTGTATACTTAGCTTGGTTGATGAAGATACCATCTGTAGTTTACTTGATCTGGAGTCCGAGAAAGAAATTGAGTTCTCCCATCATGCTCATCTCGAACTCACCCTGCATTAGCTTAGCAAACTCATGATAAAGAATTTCATTAGTAGCACCAGAAATAATATTATCAACATATATTTATACTACTAGTAAATCATTATCTTTCTTTTTCAAAAATATTGTTTTATCAATATTGCCTCTAGAAAATTCATTTTTAATCAGAAATTTGCTGAGTCTTTCGTACCAGGCTCGAGGTTCTTGCTTTAATCCATAAAGCACTTTGTGCAATTTAAAAACATGATCAGGATGTGCATGATTTTCAAATCCAGGTGGTTGTTCAATAAAAACTTGTTCAGTTATAAAACCATTTAGAAAAGCACTCTTAACGTCCATTTTAAATAGTTTGAAATTTATAAAACAAGCAAATGCTAATAATAGTCTAATTGCTTCAAGTCTAGCAACAGGAGCAAAAGTCTCATCAAAATCAATACCTTCCTCCTGATTGTAGCCTTTAGCAACTAGCCTAGCCTAATTTCTAACAACAATTTCATTTTCATCTAATTTATTCCAAATACCCATTTAGTGCTAATAATTGAAACATTAGATGATCTTTCTATTAGTGTCCAAACATTATTTCTATCAAATTGAATTAGTTCATCTTGCATGGCATTAATCCAGTTAGAGTCTTTTTCAGCTTCTTCAAAACATTTTGGTTTTACTTGAGATATAAAAGCTATATAATCACATTCATTTCTCATTGAGGCTCGAGTTCTTACCCCTTTAGATGGATCACCTAAGATTAATTCTTTAGGATGTCCATTAGCATACCTCTACTCCTTAGGTAAATCTTGATGCTTTGGAGTGTCATTACCTTTTTCATTCTTGTCTTGATCTTCTTCACTTGGCTGAGGTTGATCATTCAATGTCAGCTTCTGAAGCTTATCAGCACCTGCACATTCATCAGATGTACCTGCACATTCATCAGATGTATCCTGTTTTCTAGAGGATTTGTTAGTACATTCTTCAAAAACAACATGCACTGACTCTTCTACAACCAAAGTTTATTTATTGAAAACTCTGTATGCCCTGCTTGATGTGGAGTATCCTAAAAAGATACCTTCATCAGACTTGGCATCAAACTTTCCAAGATTATCTTTTTCATTGTTTAAAATAAAACATTTACAACCAAAAACTCAAAAATATTTCAAAGTCGGTTTTCTTTGGTTCCAAAGTTCATATAGAGTTTTCTTCAAAATAGGGTGGATTAAAACTCGATTTAAAATGTAACAAGTTGTATTAATAGCTTCGGTCCAAAAATATCTTGGCAAATCATTTTCACAAAGCATAGTACATGCCATTTCTTCTAAAATACGAATTTTCTTTTCTACTATCCCATTTTGCTAAGGTATTCTAGGTGTAGAAAAATTATGTTCTATTCCTTTTTTATTAAAATTTTTTTTGAAATCTTAATTTTCAAATTCAGTTCCATGATCATTACGGATGCAAACAACTAAAACACCTTTTTTATTTGAAACTTTTCGATAAAACTTTATGAATGCTGAAAATGGCTCATCTTTATGTGCTAAAAAGAAAACTCATGTAAATCTCGAAAAATCATCCACTATGACTAATCCATATCTCTTGTCTCCTAGACTTGATAGTCTAGTTGGTCCAAAGAGATCTATATGAAGTAGTTCTAGTGGCCTACCAGTAGTTGCAAAACCTTTTGGTTTGAATGAAGTTTTAACTTGTTTACCAAATTAAAATGCTTCATAAATTCTATCTTCTTCAAAACAAAGTTCGAGTAAATCTCTAACTAAATTCTTTTTGCAATATTTTGAAAGAAGATACATACTAGCATGCCCTAATCTTCTATGCCATAGCTAACTAGTCTCATCCTTGGTAGAATTCACTGCAACAAGGCATTCTCCATTAGGCAAAGATAGATCATCTAGGTCTACCAAATAAACATTTCCATGCCTTTTTTCAATGAATTGTACTCCATTTAAATCTGGACTAGCAATCATGTAATATGATGATTTAAAAACTACTTAAAAACCTTTATCGCAAAACTGACTAATGCTTAAAAGATTATGTTTCAAACCATCAACTAGAAGTACATTACTAATACTACTAGAAGGAGTTATATGAACCTTACCAATACCAATGATTTTTCCTTTACCATTATCACCGAAGGTCACACTCCCCCCATTCAATGCTTTAAGAGAAGTGAATTGCTTCACATCTCTAGTCTTGTGCCTTGAGCAACCACTGTCAAGATACCAAACTCTATTGTTTTCCTTGGTTGCAAGACACACCTGCAATAAAATCAAGCTATGTTTTTAAGTACCCAAGCCAACTTGAATCCTTTAGGGTTAGCATTCAAAATGGTTCCTTTTGGAACCCACACTTTACCAAAAGAATTGATTTTTCTTAAATTACATTGAAATGATTTATGTCCTAACTTTTTGCAAGAGAAACAAGTAATACTAGATGATGCAGGTACAAAAAAGTTTTTGAAATACTTTTGTTGTTTTTGTGGTAAAAAATCTAAGTCTACTTTATTGAAAATAGCTCTTTGACTATTCAAAAGTAGGTTTAACTTTTCTGAACTATAAGTAAATTTTTCAACAAAAGGTTTTATCTTTTCAAGTTCATTTTTGTATTTAGTATTTTCAAGTTCTAATTCTTTGTTTTTCTTCAAAATATCATTATTTGAAATAACATTTTTAGGTCTTTTCAAAACTTCATTTTTCATAGATAAAGCATTGTTTTTCTTTTCTAAAATATCAAATTTTGATTTCAAATTACTAACATCATTTAGTAAAGAATTGTTTTCAGAAGAAAAACTATTTACATGCTTTTTCAACTTTTTATTTTCACTTAAAATTAGTTTATAATCATGCATGAGTTCATCAAATGCATTTCTTAGTTCATCAAATGTAAAATCAATCTCAGTGTCGAAATTTACCTCATCATTATCCTGACGCGCCATTAAGCAGAGATTTGCAATTTTGGTCTGCTCTTCTTCAGAACTGGAGTCTTCGCTATCACTCCAGGTGGCCATCATTACTTTCTTTCTTAATTTTTTTCTAGACTTCTTAAGGAGAGGACAATCAAACTTATAGTGTCCCGGCTTCTTGCACTCAAAGCATGTAGGTACTTCCTTCTCCTTATCCTTTTCTTTTTTCTTCTCTTTCTCTTTTCCTTTTTCTTTTGATTGATATTTCTTTTTGTAAGGAAATTTCCTCCTCTTCATGAATCTCCTAAATTTTTGAGCAAGGAGGGCTTCTTCACCTTCATCTTCTTCTTCATCTTCGGACTCATCTATTGAGGATTCTTCTTGAATGTTGGATTTGAAAGCAATCCCCTTCTTCTTCTTGTTTATGTCCATTGATTTTTGTTTCAGATTAAGCTTATAAGTCATGAGTGATCCAATTAGCTGCTTAAGAGATAATTTGTCAACGTCCTTTGCTTCTTGAATTGCGGTCACCTTCGGATCCCATGATGTTGGAAATGACCTAAGGATTTTATTTACAAGATCAGTGTTAGACATAATTTTTCCAAGACTTCTCATACCATTAATAATATTTGTGAATCATGTGTACATATCAGTGATTGATTCTTTAGGTTCCATTCGGAACATCTCATAAGTGTGCACTCAAATATTTACTTTAGTATTTTTCACTTGATCGGTACCCTCATGGGTAACTTCAAGTGTGTTTTATATTTCTTTAGCAGACATGCAAGTAGATATCCTATTGAATTCACTAGGATCTAATGCACAATAGAGGAGATTCATTACATTCGCATTGATCTCGAATTGTTTAATGTCATTTTCATCCTAATCCTCTTTGAGCTTTGGGATGGAAACACCATTAACCACTACTGAAGGAATATGAGGACCCTTATTTATCGCTTTCCACAAATTGTAATCAATATAATACATATAAATTCTCATCCTAGTTTTTCAATAAGTATAATTTGATCCATTAAAAAATGGAGGTCTATTTGAGGCTTGTCCCTCAACTACACTAGTACCAATTGGGACTGCCATAGATCTTTACTCAAGGCGGTAAAGCCTATGCACTAAGAACAGGGCTCTGATACCACTTGTTGCCTAGTAAGCAACCCAAGAGGGGGGGGTGAATTGGGTCTCTAAAAATTAAAACTTAAGATCACTTGATACTAAGCAATGCAATCCAATTCAACAAAGTAAACTAGCAAGGTACTATTAATTCAATTATAATGCTCTATAATAAAGTGCAACGGAAATAAAGAGCATTAAGTAAAGAGCAAGAAGAGAGATCAAGCAATCACAAAGACCAAGAAATATAGTGGTTCGGTGCTATCCAATCCAATGCACCTACATCCACTTCCCAAGATCCACTTGAGAATTCATTATAATCACACCCGATTATAGTTGATTAGTTTTGCGGGATCACTAATCAAAAATCTAACTTATTTTCACAAGGCCAATAAGTCAAAACCTCACTTGGTTTTATGGGCTAACCAAGAACCTAATTAGTTTTCAAAGGCTAACAAATAACCTCCCTTGGTTTTTCGGGCTAACCAAGAACCTTAGTGGTTTTGCGGGCTAACCACCAACCTAATTAGTTTTGCAAAGGCTCACCAATAACCTCACTTGATTTTATAATAGGCTAACCAAGAACCCTTACAACAAATAGAGTTTTGATGTAATGAAACAAAGTAAGCTTTCTAAAACAAAGCAGGTATCTTTTTAAAGTTCGATGTAAAAGTGCTTTGAACTTGTTGAAGCCTCTTCAATGCTCAAGAATGGATGATCTTCAATGCTCTTGAAGGCTCTTGAATGCTTGGAGGCTTGCTTTAGCTTGAGAGTAGTTGAATCTTCAAAGAATAGGAGTTAAAGCTTTCTCTTTTTCTCTCTTCTCAATGGTATTCAATAATATTCAATATTATTATGTTTTGATTTGATTTGGAGCATATAAATATTTCTCCAAGGTCTCAAATCCTGTTTCTAGCCATTAGACTTGAAAAACTAGTTGTTGGAGGGCAAAATGGACGAGTTTTGCATTTGAAAAACTAGCCATTACTATTGCTAGAACTTCATGTGTCGACACTTCAGACTGTGAGTCATCACATTGTCAACACTTGCACTTCTTGAGTCGACACCCAATTCAAATAGCTCCAATATGATCTTCTAGAAATCTCAGATGTGTCGACACTTACTCAGTTTAGTCGACACCTTAAGTCGATACCTTACTTCCATGTGTCGACACTTCAGCTCTTCTTCATTTTCCAGCAAGTTCTATGGCTTGAAAATCTCAGGCAATCTGTTGATCCATGTGTCGACACTTTGAGTCGATACTCAGGCGATCTGTTGATCCATGTGTCGATACTTTGAGTCGATACATCAGGTCCATGTGTTGACACTTCATCTATGCTATCTAAAACATTCTTGTATACCAGCCTAAGTCGACACTTCACTTCCATGTGTCGACACTTGGTGTCATGTATCGACACTTTGAGTCGACAAAATACTGAAAACTTCACAGAATGGCCTGAACTTGAGCTAAAATACATTTCCACTTAAACCAAATATCCAATCAAGCATTTCTTGAGTTTCCAAGTCTTCTTTGAGCAATCTTTTCAATCAACCTTGGCTTCTTCAAACAAATGAGCTTCTTCAAGTTTGTGAGTACCTTTCTTAACGAAAACATACTTCAAAGAAATCTTAGTCTTCAACTTATACTTAACTATTTTGCTTATCATCAAAATCAATAACAGAGTCAACAGAGCTTTCTTCTTCCGATTCTTCTTCCTTTCTAGAATCCATAGCAGCTTTGAAGCTGATTGATTTCTTCTTCTTTTGATCATCTTCAGTTCGGTGATGCATGGTCAATTCATGTGTGATGAGAGATCCTAGCAGTTCATCCAACAATAGGGTATTCAAATCTTTTGCTTCCTGGATGGCAGTCACTTTCGTATCCCATTTGTCTGGAAGAGATCTCAGTATCTTCTGCACTAGATCTGCATTAGTATAACCCTGCCAAGACTTTTTAAGTCATTAATAATGTCAGTGAAACGTGGAAACATGGCAGAGATTGTTTCATTCTATTCCATCTTAAATAGTTCATAACTGTGCACAAGAAGATTAATTTTAGAAGACTTCACTTGAGAAGTTCCTTCATGGGTCACCTCGAGTTTATCCCAAAATTCTTTTACGGAAGAGCATATAAAAACTCGATTAAATTCATTACTATCCAAAGCACAATATAATAAGTTCATGGATATGGCATTTAATTCGCCCATCTTCATTTCGTGTTCATCCCACTCCTCTTCAGTTTTAGGAATGTCCACTCCATCAATTTTAGTCATGGAGATATACGAACCCTTTAGAATGACCTTCCATAACTGAAAATCAACTGCCTGAACATAAATTTTTATTCTAGCTTTCCAATATACATAATTTGTGCCAGTGAAAAGTGAAGGTCTATTAGTTGATTGGCCTTCCACCAAGGATGTACTCATTGGATGAGCCATCAATCTTTACTCTTATGTATTCAGAGACACTGCTCTGATACTAGTTGTTGCCCAAGTGGCTACCCAAGAGGGGGGTGAATTGGAAATTTATAAATTTAAAGCAGGTAATATGTAATTACAAATCCCTTAAAAGGTATTAGGTGCTATGACAGAGTTATAAATTATAGATGCTAAAAAGAAGTAAAGAAGCACAACACAAACACACCAAATTTATAGTGGTTCGGAGCAACCCAGCTCCTACGTCTACTACCCAAGATACCACTTGAGATTTCTACTATATTCGTACCTGAATACAGTATGATTGTTTTACAGGATCACAATCCAAAACCTCTATACTTTGGTTTTATGAGATCATCAAAGAAAACCAAACACCTTTTGGTTTTAACAAGCTCACCAAAGAAACCTAACTTGGTTTTACCAGGATCACCAAGAACCCAACACTTGGTTTTTATCAAGGCTCACCAAGAACCTATTTGGTTTTTCAACTGGGCTTACCAATAACCAAACAATTCAAAAATGAATTGAAAAAATGCAACAAAAATGACAAACTCAATTTGTCGGATAGTTGCCAGTGCAGCTTGATGGAAGTCCACTTAAATGCACTTGAATAAGCTTTAATTGCTTCAATGGCTTCTTCCCAAAGTTGCTTCAAACTTCAAATCAGAGTTGGTGAAGTCTTGAAGTTTAGCTTCAATGCTCTTGTGCTCTTTTACTGTTGGTTGGTAGAATATTCAATGAAGCTCTCTTAACTTTGAAGAACTCTCTAATTCATTGCTTCAAGGAAATTCAAATCCTTCAAATATAAAGTCTTCCATCACTCCAAGGTAGTTAGAGATGGTTTTGATGGTTGGGATGTGACTTGTGACCATTGGAGCACTTTTTGGTATTCAAAAATAAATTTTGGAACTAGCCATTAGATACCTAAAAACGATGTTCGAGTTGGCTCAGATCCTTCGAGTCGATAGGTTAAGGCGCCAAATCTTCAGTGCAGTAGGCTCTTTGTCTTAGGGTGCAAAACATCACTCTGGTTGAGTCGGCTTTTGATAGCTCAGGTTGGCTCGAACTTCTTTCTTTGAAAAACTTGAACTCGAGGAGACGACTCTTTTCAGCTTGGGTCGGCTCTCCTTCTTAGGTTCGGAAATCCTCACTCTAGAAGAGTCAGCTCGATGCAGTTTGGGTTGACTCGCTTTCTCAGGCTTTCAGAATTAGGTTTAGTAGAGTCGGCTCTTTCTGGTTTGGGTCAGGTCACCTCGCTGTTCTCAGAAATCTTCAGAAATTGGACTCTGGAAGAGTCGGCTCGGACTGATTCTAGTTGACTCGGATTCATTGGAGTCGGTTCGGTTACCTTCGAGTTGGCTCAGATTGCTGCATTACATAATCCTTGCTACGTGCCAGTAAGCAAAGTTGGCTCTTCAATAAGTTGGGTCGGCTCGAGTATCTTCTTCAGGATTTTTACACTTGATCTTAAAGAAAAACTCTTACCAACTCTTTACATTTTTAAGCATACCAACTCAAAACTAATTTCAAGGCACACACACACTGAAGTAATAACCCTTTTCACATGATTTTTTCTTAGCTTTTTCATTAGGTTCTTCTTTACAAAAACACATTACAACACAACTCAAACAAGAAAACAAAGGTGTAGGAGTTGAAGTTTGAACATTTAATCCATCATACAAAAACTTGTAAAACACTTGAAGAGTTATCAGAAATAAATATACATGCTCCAATGTTTGGTTATCATCAAAATCACTCATGGGGTCAACAAAACTCATTCAAGAACAACTAAATCACAAGAGACAAGACATACCTTTGAGAACTTCACTTCAAAGTCTAAAAGAGAGAAAAAGAGAATAATCTCATTGAAAAAGCTTCTAAGCCTTCAAATCAGCATTTCAAAAATGGTCTTTGAAGTGATTCTAAGGAGAAGACAAGTCAAGCAATCATCAAGTGCCTCAAAGCTTCCACTTTCTACTCTATAAGTGTGTTTGCTTATGCTTTATCCTTGTATCTCTGATTTTATTTATTATGTCAATTTCAAGGGTATTTGAAACTAGGTATTAATCTCTTCCAAGCTATGTATTGGAATCCAAGCTTAGGTTGGCTTGTGTAAAGGTTGTTGGTGAGCCTAAGTGAGAAAACCAACTTTGGGTTTGACTTGTGAGCCCCTGAAAATAAGTTGGTTGTAATATAGGTTGATTATAGTAAAATTTCCAAGGGATAGCTTGGGGAGTGGATGTAGGTGGTTGGTGTGCACAAAACCATTATAAACCTTTGTGTTTGTGTGCATGTTCTTTGCCCTTTACATTTGTTGCTTATATTTGTAGCATTGCATCTTATTCATTGTATGCTCATTTGCATTGCTTCATACACACTTTAAAGTACAGCACATATTTGCTTTAATTTTTTTAAAGAAACCCAATTCGCCCCCTCTCTTGGGTTGCTACGCTGGGCAACAAGTGGTATCAGAGCTTGGTAGTCAACATATAGGTCTAACGATCATGAGTCAAAGATCTAAATGACAGCCTAAATTGGTGTTGGAATTGTTGAGGGTCAAGCCTCAAACCGTTCTACCTTGTTTGATGGCACGAACTATACATATTGGAAAACATACATGCTCATTTACATTCAAGCTATTGATTATAACATTTGGAGGACTATTGTTAAAGGTCCTCATCAGCCTACCACCTTTGTTAATGGCATTCTCACTCCCAAATTGGAAGATGACTGGGATGAGAATGACATTAAGCAAGTTGAGCTTAATGCTAAGGCTATGAATTTACTATTTTATGCTTTAGACCAAAGTGAATTCAATAGAATTTCAAATTGTCTCTCTGCTAAGGAAATATGGGACATACTTGAAGTTACCCATGAGGGTACACATCAAGTAAAAACTATCAAAGTTAACATGCTCATTCATACATATGAAATGTTTAGAATGGAACCATTTGAATCTATTAGTGAAATGTACACTGGATTCACTAACATTATGAATGGCATGAGAAGCATAGGTAAAGTTATTTCTAATGCTAAATTGGTGAATAAAATTCTCAGGTCACTTCCTTCATCATGGGATCCAAAGGTGACAGCAATTGAAGAAGCTAAGGATGTCAGCACTCTACCTCTTGAGCAGCTTTTAGGATCTTTCATAACATATGAGCTGTCACTAAAACAAAAGGTTGCGGACAATGGCAAGAAAAAGAAGACCATAGCATTTAAGTCCACAACCAAGGATGATTCAAGTGATGATTCTGATGAGAAAGATGATGAAGATGAAATGGCTCTCATCTCAAGGAAGTTTAAGAGGTTCATGAGAAAGAAAAAGTACAATTTCAAGAAGAAGCCTCAAAGGGAGAGCCTAGTAAAGAAACAAAAAAGAGAAGGAAAGGGAGCAACCCATTTGCTTTGAGTGCAAGAAACCCAGCCACTTCAAGATGGATTGTCCCTTACTCAAGAAGAGCAGAAAGAAATTAAGAAAAAAAGCCATGATGGCAACCTGGAGCGAGAGCGAGGACTCGAGTTCGGATGAAGAACAGCAAGAGGTCATAAATTTCTGCTTAATAGCTAACGATGATGAGGTAAAATCTGAACTTGAAAATGAATTTATCTTCAAAGAATTGCATGATATTTTTTATGAATTGGTAGTTGAGTATCAAAACCTTAAAATGAAAAACAAAGAGCTAAAAAAGCAAAATTTGGATTTGATTAAAATAAATGATAAGTCTTTGATTGAAAATGATTATTTATTTCAAGAAAATAAAAGGTTAACTGATAAAATTACCTCTTTGGAAAAAGAAATGGAAAATTTGAAAAATGATAAATCTTTTGCAGCAATTGAAAAATTTGCTAAACAAAACAAAGAGCTTTTGTAAGAAAACAAGAAGTACAAAGATGAACTTGAAAAAGTAAAACTTTTTATTGAAAAATTTACTTACAATTCTGAAAAACTCAACATACTTTTAAAAAATCAAAGAGCTATTTTCAACAAAGCTGGATTATGCTTTAAACCACAAAAATAATAAAAATATTTCAAAAATTTTTTTGTGCCTGCTTCATCTACTATTACTTATTATTCTTTTTGCAAAGTAGGACATAAATCATTTATGTGTGAAAAAAAAAAATTGAATCAAGTTAGAAAAGTTTGGGTTCCAAAAGGAACCATATCCACTAACGCTAAAGGACCCAAGATGACTTGGGTACCTAAAGTCTTGACCTGATTTGTTATTGCAGGTGTCTCTTGCAACCAACAAAAGAAGATTATGGTACCTCGATAGTGATTGCACAAGGCACATGACTGGAGATGTGGAGCAATTCTCATCTCTTGAGTATCAAAATGGTGAAAATATAACATTCGATGATAATGAAAAGGATAAAATCATCAGTATTGGTAAAGTCCATATTACCCCCTCTACTTATATAGATAATATTTTTCTTGTTGATGGCATAAAGCATAATTTACTTAGTATTAGCCAGTATTATGACAAAGATTTTAAAATTGTTTTTAAATCTTCCATGTGCATTGTATCTAGTCTTGATGACAATGGCATCAAGTTTATTGGTCATAGGCATGGCAACATTTACATGGTTGATCTTGATGATCTACCAGTACAAAATGATCAATGCCTAGTCGTAATGGAAGCCAAGATCAATGAAACTAGTTGGCTTTGGCATCGTAGATTGGACATGCAAGTATGCATTTGCTTTCAAAACTTAAAAAAAAGAATCTCATAAAAGATTTGTCAAAACTTAGTTTCGAAAAAGACAAGATTTGTAATGCTTGCTAACTTCGAAAATAAACTAAATCTTCTTTCAAACCTAAGGGAGTTGTCTCTATATCTAGACCCCTAGAATTACTTTATACGGACCTCTTTGGATCTACTAGAATAACTAGTTTGGGAGGTAAGAAGTATGGTCTAGTTATTGTGGATGACTTCTCACATTTTACATGGATCATGTTTTTAGCTCATAAAGATAAAACTTTTTCTGTATTCATTAAATTTCATAAAAGAGTCTCAAATAAAAAATATGTTTCAATTGCTTCTTTAAGAAGTGATCATGGTACGAAATTTGAAAATCATGATTTTAAAAAGATTTATAGTGAAAATGGTATTCATCATAACTTTTATGCACCTAAGACACCTCAACAAAATAGTCTAGTAGAAAGAAAAAATAGAACTCTTGAAGAAATGGCATGCACCATGCTTTGCGAAAATGATTTGCCTAGATATTTTTGGACGGAAGCCATAAATACTACTTGCTATGTTTTAAATCATGTTTTAGTCCAGGTTATTTTAAAGAAAACATCTTATAAGCTTTGGAAAGATAGGAAACTTTCAATTAAGTATTTTCATGTTTTTGGATGCTGTTGTTTTATTTTAAACAATGGCAAGGACAATTTAAGCAAACTTGATGCCAAGTCAGATGAGGGTATCTTTTTAGGTTACTCTACATTTAGCAAGGCGTACAGGGTCTTCAACAGAAGAACACTTCTTGTTGAAGAATCCATCCATGTTGTGTTTGATGAGATTGATCAAAAATCCTCTAGAAAAGAAGATATTCTTGATAATAAAACAATTATTCAAAGAACTGAAAAAGTGAACATCAATGAAAAGCCTTCCAAGGAGCAAGATGATGATCAAAACAATGAAGGAGAAAAAGTACAAGGAGTTGGTGACTCATCTACACCTAAGCCATTACCTAAAGAATGGTATGCTCATGGACACCCAAAATAACTTATAATTGGTGATCCATCTAAAGGGATAAATACTCGTTCCTCATTAAAAAATGTATGTGATTACTTAGCTTTTGTTTATTAAATAGAACTAAAATATATTGAAGAAGCTAAAAATGATTATAATTGGATAAATGCTATGCAACATGAACTAAATCAATTTTAAAAAAATATTATTTGGACTTTAGTTGAAAGACCTACTAATGTTTCAATAATTGGTACAAAATAGGTTTTTAGAAATAAACTTGATAAAAATGTAGTTACTAGAAATAAAGCTAGGCTGGTTGCCAAAGGCTGTAATCAGGAGGAAGGGATTGATTTTGATGAAACCTTTGCTCCTGTTGCTAGACTTGAGGCAATTGGACTATTATTAGCATTTGCATGTTTTATGAATTTTAAACTATTTTAAATGGATTTCAGAAGTGCTTTTCTAAATGAATTTATTGAAGAAGAAGTTTATGTAGATCAGCCCCCTAGTTTTGAAAATCATGAATTTTCCAATCATGTTTCTAAACTTCATAAAGCTTTGTATGGTTTGAAAGAAGCTCCAAGAGCTTGGTATGATATACTAAGTTTATTTCTGCTTAAAAATGATTTTTGTAAAGGAAATGTAGACACTACATTATTTTTGAAAAAGAGAATGATTATCTCTTGGTAGTACAAGTTTATGTAGATGACATTATTTTTGGAGCTACTAATGAACATCTTTTTCAAGTGTTTGCAAAGTTAACGCAAGGAGAGTTCGAGATGAGCATGATGGAAGAGCTTAATTTCTTCCTCAGACTCCAAATCAAGCAAACAAAAGAGGGGATCTTCATCAACCAAGCTAAGTATACAAGAAAAATCTTAAAGAACTTTAGAATGGAGAGTACCACACCATTAGGTACACCTATGAGCTCCTCTTGTAAACTTGAAAAAGATGAATCATATAAGAATGTTGATCAAAAGTTATATAAAGGCATCATTGGTTCATTGTTATATTTGACTGCAAGTAAGCCAGATATAATGTTCAGTGTATGTATGTGTACAAGATATCAGTCTACTCCTAAAGAGTCTCATTTATTGGCTGTTAAATGCAGACTTAGATACTTGTTTAGAACTATAGATATTGGACTTTGGTACTCTAGAGATTCATCATTTGAATTGATTGCATATTCTGATGCTGATTTTGCTCGATGCAAACTTGATAGAAAAAGTATAATTGGAACTTGTCAATTTCATGGAGTTAATTTGATTTCATGGAGTAGCAAGAAATAGAATTCAGTTGCTCTATCTACGACGGAAGCCGAATATATAATAGCTGTTATGCTCAAATCTTATGTATCAAAGAACAACTCAAAAATTTTGGCATCAAATTAACTAAGACACCTATAAGATGTGACAATACTAATGCAATTAATTTGACCAAAAATTCTGTTCAATACTCAAGAAGCAAACATATTGAAATTAAACATCACTTGATAAGAGATCATGTGCAAAACTCTAATGTGATGCTTGAATTTGTATATACTAATAGTTAATTAGCGGATATTTTCACAAAACCCCTATGCGAAGAAAGATTTTGCATGATTAGGAGAGAGTTAGGTATCATTGATCCTTTTGTGTAAAACTCTTTCAAATATTTTTTTTACTCAAATTCTTGTGCTTAAAATCATCTCATTTATGTCTCAAACCCATCTCTAGAAACCCTATGATTTTTGAAAATTTTTATGATTTTTGGGGTTTTCTGGCCAGGTGTCAACACTTGATTTTTGGCCAAGTGTTGACTCACGGCAAGTGTCGACACTTGACCAAAATCCAAGTGTCGACACATGAATGAAAGCTTGAGTTTTTTAGGGCATCAACAGTTCATTCCGTAGCCATCTATCCTTTGGTTTTCTTTTGCCCTAGTGGTCCCCCAACCCCACCTTGGTCCTGGAACAGTGATCTTCCAACATTGTCCCTTAATTTTTGGGTAATTTCCTCACTTTCTCCTCTCGTTTTGTTCGATTTCTCACTATTTTTCCATGATTTTTGTGGGATTTGGCCAAATCTTTCGTGCTCTTTTCTTTCCTTTGGTCATTTCCCGATCTTTGGTCATTTCCATCTTGGATTCACTTTTCCTTCCCTTCGATTTTCCCTCCTTGGTCCTTTTCCCTTTACTTGGTCCTTTTCCCTTTTCTTGGTCCACTCCTCACTCGATTCCTCATCATTCCTTTTGGCCTTCTTCAGTTCACCCATTCCTTTCTTGGTCTTTCCCTTTGTTGGTGTTATCGGACCCCGCAAACAAGTTGTCTCAAAGAAGAGATTGAGCCAAGGTTCTATCGAGAGAAAAACCAAGGCTCGACATGACCCAGCCAGGGTTCAGCAGCATGAGCAAAAGCATGTGCCTCCACCTCGGTCCCCTACTACAGAGAGAGTGTCGAGGAAGATCATCACAGGTGGATGCCGAATAAATTAGGATTTCTTCGATCGAGAGGGGTTTGGCATTGATCAGTTGCTTGGAGTAACATGTTTGACCTCCTCCTACACTATGAAGGAGAAATACTATCCCCATCTCATCAGGGAGTTTTATGGTAGTCTGGCTACTAGTGTACTGATGTGGAGTGTTGTTGTCAGAGGTGTGCAGATTCCTATGTCTGAGAGCACATTGAGTAGAGTTTGGGACATTCCTCTGCATAGGATTGCTGCTACTTATGTCGGTGATAGAGAGGCAAGATTTCAGTGCATACTGGAGAGAGATGATGTACACGGTGTGACTTCTGTCATCATGAATCAATTGTCCATCGTGATGCACCTCCTTCATCACATTATTGCAATGATTCTCCTAGCGAAGACTGGTCCTTTTGACTTTAACACGGAGCGGGAGCTCATATTGATGGTCTACCTCACATAGAGGACTGCCGTCAACATCCCAACTCTGATGATGAGTCAGATGGGAGACGTTGCAACTTAGCATTGTCTCTACCTACCATACGGGATGGGTCTGACTCATCTTTTTAGAGCTTACCAGGTTCCTTTGGAGGAGGAAGCCTCCAAGGATAAACTTCACATTGATGTTTATGATGAGCGATCTTTGCAACGTATGGGATACAGGAGGATTGCTGGCAGATGGGTGCACAGGGAGTCTGGTCAGGAGCTAGACGAGGAGGATGAGCTACGAGCAGCAGAGGCAGGACCTTCTGGACCTGCAGAGCATCTTACACCTCCGAACCTACACCTGTACCAGCTTCAAGGTCTGAGCCGACCACTCCAGCACCAGTTATCTTTCCAGCTACTGCTCCTCATGCCACTACAGAGTCTACTTTTAACAAACATATCAGACATCAGATTGCAGAGGTTAGAGATGAGATATTGGTCTGGCAACCAAGACTACATAGCTCCAGAAAGAGGTACAGGGACTGAGAGCACATAGATGATTAGCTCTCAGGTGTCAGGTGGTGCAGGCACCAGGGCTAAAAGAAATCGACAGGTTGAACCCATATCCCTGTGGATCACCTGTGAGTAAAACCCTGAACCCAAACCCTTTTTACCATGTGAATATTTATTTTAAATTCTGTTATTTTGCTTTAGTTAGAGTAAACCCTTTTTACCAACTATAATTAGGGTTTTGTTTATTTTGGGATAAAATCCTTTTTACCATGTTGAGTCGAAATCTTAATTGAGTCAAACCTTATTTACCCAATTAGTGTTTAAATGGCCCGGTTTGAATTTTCCCTTTTTACCAACTTTAATTGGGTGTTTATTCGAAGCCTAATTACATATGGTTGGTTATTTAGTCGAGTCATATGATTTGTTATTTATTGAGTCCATGTAACTAGTTGAGTCACTGAGTCCTGTATTACAAGAGGGGACCCAAGACAACATCCATGTGTACCCAATTGAAGATCCATGTGACCCCATGTGCTAGCTCAAGACAACCCATGTGCTAGCCCAAGTCTCAACCTCTTCTTGGCGCCACCTTTTCAAAGATTTGGACATCAACACAAGTCATGTTTGGACATATCTTTGGGACAATACAACTTGACACTTCAACCAGGACAAGAGCACATGATATATCTGAAATTTGCTTGCCATTGGGACAACACACTTGCCATGTCACTTATGTTTGGACATCCCATATGCCATGTCTTAAATGAATTCCAAATTGGCGCCCTTCTTTTTAAGAGGTGTAAAGTAGAAGGAGTTCTCCAAATTGGCGCCCCCACTCAAAATATTCCATGCCAAATACAAGGGAGTCGGCCAAGCATTCTTGTCGCCAACTTCAAAGAGAGTTCCAAACTATTTTCTTACCATATGAAGAAGTTTAAAGGTTCTCTACCAAAGAGTTTCAATCAAATAAGTTGCCAGCTGCATAAATCTCCAGAACTCAAGAATCTTACCAAAACTCTTGAGTCCTCTCCTATCCAGAACTCAAGAGTCTCACCAAAACTCTTGAGTCCTCTACTATCCCGACTAAATAGTCCACACACCTATAGAAGACCATATCATCCAAACTCTAGAGTCCAACAAGCAAGGCCAAGTGATGGAGCATCTTGACCCTACATCAAGCCATCTCACCAATACACCACTTGGGCACCCACTTTGGATTAGAAGCCTCAAGATTTTGCCCACTTTGAAAGGAGTCCAGGTATTCTCAGCAAACAAGAGTCCAGGCTACTTAAAGCAGGATTCTAGGAGTTGTAGTCCAAGGAAGAAAAAGACTAGTAGTTGTATCCCTTACACCACTGGTTAGGGATCTATAAATACCCCTCCAACCCCCCTTGTAATCAATCAATTATTATTCAATAAGAGTGTTATTCTATCAAAAAATCTTCTTCCTTTGCTGTGTACATCGCGGGGTGTGAGGCCCTTCCTTTGTTCTACGGAACATCATGGGTTTTGAGGCCCTACCTCTTTAACCGACCAGAAAATCCAAAACCCACCATTTCTAAACCTTCATTTTCTTTCATTCTTTCTTTTTCTTTGCTACTTTTTTAATTCATGATTTTCATTTTAGAGTGTTACAGGTGAATAGGAAGCAAGATCAGGTGTTCTTGCCTCAAAACAAGCTTCGCGCAGATGATCGAAACCCGGGATCGAGTTCTTGAAACCCTGCTATGAAGATCTTGATAGTTCTGTCAGATCCGATTCAAAGGAGCAGTTCTTCATTGGTAAAATCAAAGCTTTTCTTTTCTCATTATTCTCTGATACATTGATAAGATAAACCCTGGTTTATGGTGATTTTTCAATCACCAAGTCTTACTTTCTAGTTAATTTGTAGGTTTACTTGGGGGGGTAGATAATAACTAGTTTCCTTTTCTATCTCCATTGAAGTCTTCTTTAAAAATCTGATAAAAATATAAAAAAATTAGTTTTTATTTTTTCTCTGCTAATTAATCAGTAATATCAGTAAATTATTTTTTATTTTGTCCAGCATCAACTTTGGTATCAGAGCGAAGGTTAAACTAGGGTTTTTACTAGTAGTTTTGAAATTTTTGCATACATAGAACTAGGCTGAAATTAATTTGCATAAAACCTATCTTAAAAAATTCAAAAAAATTAATAATAGATTTTTTGTTAATCTACTATTAATCCTCTACTAATCATAAATTTTTTTTTTTTTTGCTATTTTCTAGTGGAAGGAAATCACGCCTCCTGAGCGGGTATATGAAAGTATACTTATGACCTATGGGAGTAATGAGCTGTAGCCAGACGTGAAATCCAAAGATTGGAAAATTGAAATACATATGTTCTGAAACTTAACTTGCTAAAAGTATAAAAAAATAATTTATTATTATTTTTCTGCTATTTTTATTATTTTATTGCTTCATTGCATATTAGGTAGGGTTTCATCTTGTGTGTGCATCATCAATAAATCTAATTTTAAGGGCATTCAATATCTACATAAGGGAGGGATTTCATCACCCTTCCTTAGCCCACAATCACCTCCTTTGCATCGGTCCTAACCCTAATTAAAATCCATTAGACTTAATTACTCTAGTGAGCTAGGGACCCCAACAGATTGGGTTCCAAGTATTTTGTGGAAGCTAGTGCATCCAATCCTTTGATTATCACTTGAATCTGGTATCTAAGGCTAGAGGTCCAGAGGTAAACACCCTAAGTGATTTTGTGGTTCTTAACTAGGACCCTGTGAGATCAGGGGGAGCCTTCCACGACCCTACCTCTTACTTGGCTAGTAGATAGGGTAATTATTGAATTGGCTATACTTTGAGCTGGCCCATTCTACTTGAGCTCTAGGTCTAGGAAATCCTAGTCTGAGTCGAGTTATGTGTGATTGCATTACATGGCAACTAGGTCAGGCACACCATATCAGCCTACCCAAAATCAACCCAATCCACCCATGGACCCTAATATGGAAATTTTTATGAGGATTATAATTGATTAGCTTAGATAGCTCATAACCAGCTTGGATCAGGTGGATGACAGACTATGTAACCTTGAAGAATCTCGTGCGACAAAATCAGATCCTGAAACACCTGGACCCACTCCCCTAGGTCAAAGCTTTGAGACACCTAGACCCTTTCCCCTAATTCCGCGAGCCCAACTCACTCTCCTAGATTTAAGAGGTCAATATAGAGAACCTGCTTACCCAGGTCCAAGAGCCCAACATAGGGAAATTACTCCTAACCCAATCCCTAGGCGCCACCCCCCGATGTGAATAACCAGGAAGAAAAGATCCTTAGGAGTATTCGATTAGATGCACCAACATTTGAGGGTAGTTTGGATCCTATTGTCTATACTGATTTGGAAAGTGATATGGACCAGTACTTTGAATGGTATGAAATGTCGGAGGAAAGAAAATTCAAATTTGCTAAGCTTAGACTAGTTTGACAGGCTAGATTATACTGGAAAAATGTAGAACGACTGAACCGATAGAGAGGTGACCTACCTATAGGTACATGACGAGCCATGAAGGTAAAGCTTATGGAGAAATATCTACCATTCTCATATGAATAAAAATTATTAGATCAATGGCAAAAATTAACTCATTGAAATATATCGATAGCTGATTATATTGCCAAATTTGATGAGTTCGTTATGAGGTGTAGTGTAGTCGAGTCCGAAGCTGTCACCTTGTTAAGGTTTAGAACTGGTTTACATGAAGATATCCAGAGGGAGTTATTCTTAAGAGATGTTAATGATCTGGAACAGGCTTACCAGATTGCTAGGGATTGTGAATGTTTCCAAAGAATACCTATTACCTATCGACTTGAGTCAAATAGGTTTAATATCCCTGGAACAAGGTCTAGCCCTAATAGATTTCCACCTAGCCGACCCATCCTACTTCTCAACCAGTTCGTAGGGAAGATAAAGGAAAGGCACCCATGGTTCCTAAGGATAGGAATCAAAATACCATGTGTTTTAGGTGCTGTAAAATGGGACATTTTGCTATTGACTGTCTAGTATGAGCATTACATATAGGTGAATGTGAGAAAGAGAACCTAGAGAATGTAAAAGAATTTGAAGAGAAAATTTATGAAGCTGAGGAAGACTTGGTAGAAGAGTACGTAGGTGATGAAGATCCCATAGAGTCATCTAACCTACTAGGTGTAGTTAGGTGTATTCTGGCTCAAACCAAGAAGAATGAGGACTGGCGTAGGACAAATATCTTACAAACCTTCATTAAGCTTGGAAATAAAGTGTGTAAAATCATTATAAACAGTGGGAGTTGTGTGAATGCAATATCTACTAATGCAGTTTAAAGCTTAGGCTTACCCATAGTTTTACATACTAGCCCATATAAGGTATCCTGGATTGATTCTACATTAATTCCTATTAGGTTACAATGCCAGATCTCGGTCCAAATTCAATCCTACCAAGAGAAGGTATGGTGTGACATGATTCCAATGGGGGTTTATAGTATCATATTAGGCAAACCATGGTTACATGACCATGATGCAACCCTCTTTGGCAAATCTAACTCATGTTCATTTAAACACCATGATAAGAGAATTATGATTAACACGACCCAACCAAAAGATAATACTAAAAGAGGATCTAGTCATTTGAAAGAGAAAGAACCCAGATTGAACCAAATTACTGCTAAGGAGTTAGAACATGAAATCATTGAAGGTTCAACAGTTTGGATGCTGACTGCCAAAGAAGATCATGATGAACCCCAGAAAGAACATCCTAAGAAAATTTTAGATTTCCTACAAGAATTTAAGGATGTGCTCCTAGAAGACCTCCCTGACTGTTTACCTCCATTAAGGGACATACAACATGCTATAGACTTGGTCCCAGGAGCTACCTTGCCAAATTTACCTCACTATAGGATGAATCCTACCTAGCCTAAGGAATTGCATAGGCAAGTTGAGGATCTTCTTATAAAAGGCTTTATCAGGGAAAGTTTGAGCCCATGTGTTGTTCCAGCCCTTTTGACTCCTAAATAGGATGGCACTTGGTGCATGTGTGTAGATTATAGAGCCATCAATAAGATTATAGTGAAGTATAGGTTTTCCATACCCTGACTTGATGACATATTGACATGATGGCCGATGCTACCATATTTTCAAAGATAGACCTTAAGGGTGGCTATCATCAGGTTAGAATTAGGCCCGGGGATGAATGGAGAACTACATTTAAGACCAAGGATAGCTTGTACAAATGTTTGGTGATGCCTTTTAGATTATCGAATGAACCTAGTACTTTTATGACGATTATGACTCGAGTATTAAATTCATTTATTAAAAAATTTGTGGTAGTATATTTTGATGGCATCTTCATATAGATCAAGAATAAGAAGGATCACTTAGACCATCTTCAGCAGGTTTTTCAAGTACTTAGAGGAGATAATCTTTATGCAAATTTGAAGAAATGTAGTTTTATGACTCCAAGGATTATTTTCCTAGGTTTTGTAGTAACTGCTGAAGGAGTATCGGCAGACCCCGAGAAGATCAAATCCATAATTAAGTGGCCTATCCCTAAGAATATTCATGATGTTCGAAGTTTTCATGGATAAGATACTTTCTAAAGGAGATTTATTCGAGGGTTTAGTATGATAGTTGCACCCATTATAGATTGTATGAAGAAAGGAGCATTTGACTGGTCAAAGAAGACAATATGGCTTTTGAAGATATTAAGAATAAAATGACCCAAGCCCCGATTCTGAGGCTACCCAATTTTTTGAAAGGCTTTGAGGTTGCTTGTGATGCCTCAAGGGCAGGAATTGGAGGAGTCTTGAGTCAATAAAATCACCCGGTTGCATTCTTTAGCGAGAAGTTGAACGATACTAAGTTAAACTATTTTACTTATGATAAGAAACTATTTGCGGTGGTTCAAGCATTTAGGTATTGGCGACACTATTTGCTACTGCAAGAATTTGTACTTTAGTATGATCATGAAGCTCTTAGGTTCCTTAACTCATAAAAGAAATTGAACTCTAGGCATGGAAATGAGTTGAATATATTCAGGCCTATACTTTTATTTTAAAGCATCAATTGGATACTGATAATAAAGTTGCTGATGCATTGAGTAGGAGATTTATGCTCTTGAATTATGTTAGTACTAGAGTAGTCAGATTTGAGAAATTGAAGGATGAGTATAAGAACTATGAAGATTGGTGAAATCTATAAGGTAGTTAAGCAATGATCGACTAGTTCATATAGTGAGTACATAATTCAAGATGGGTACCTCTTTAGGGAGAGTAAGCTATGTATTCAAAACAATTCACTTAGAGACTTCTTGATTTGGAAAACATATGCTGGAGGCTTAGCTAGACATTTTGGTAGAAATAAGACAATCTTAGTACTAGAAGACCGATTCTATTGGTCGAGTCTTAAGAGGAATGTTGCTCAAGTTATAGCTAGATGAAGGACTGGTGCTGTTGCTAAACAGCAAAAGCAGAACACTGGCTTATACACCTCTCTTCCTGTACCAGATTGTCCTTGGCAAGATCTTAGCATGGACGTTGTTCTTGGATTACCTAAGATCTTAAAGAAAAATGATTTTATATTTCAAGTGGTCTATAGGTTTTCAAAGATGGCACATTTCCTGCCTTGTTCCCAAACCTATGATGCTTCTAAGGTGCTAAGTTATTTATGAATGAAGTAGTTAGACTGCATGGTTTACCTAGGATAATTGGTGGGGACACCAGGATTAGACACAGATTCCTGTATTCCATATGGTTTAATTAGTCATGTGTCAAAGTTTTGAAAGTTTTGTAATCAATTAAGATTGAGTCCTGTAATAAGTTGAGGTTAGTTGATTTGTCTCAACCCTCAACCTAGTCAGTATTTTGAGTCCTATACATCAATTATGAGTCTAGTATGAGCCCGATTTTATATAAGAGAGGAGGTCACCCTATTTTGGAGTTCCACTAGGCCATATCTAGGAGTCAGAGGCCACTACATCAGCTCATTGGATTTTGTGTGACAACCCAGGATCCAAGATGCTTCCAGAAACCCTGATTCCTTCTAGATGCCTAGATTCCCTTCCAGATGTTAGAGCATATTCCTAAACCAAGGAATCCATGACTCTAGAGGTCCACCTGCATCCCAACCCAAAGAAATCAAGCCCAAGTGCAAGCCCAAGCCCTTAAGAAGCAAGATTCTAGGGAATATTCCTTCTACCAAGCTACCAGGCCATCCCAGCTTCCAAAGGCCCAAACCCATGTACCCAAGCACCATTGGGCTGGCCCCTTGCTACTCCTAAAGGCCCAACACACTCCCCTAGGCATCCTTGAAGTGCTGACCATGTCCAAAGAGGTTTGACCAAGTCCAAGTTGAAGAGAAGAAGGAACAGATCAAGTTTATTCCTTCGCTAGTTAGGATTTCTAATTTTTTTAAACTTTGTAATTCTAACCTAGCTAGGAAAGGACTTGTATTCCAATTTGGAAGAGGACTTGTAACCCAAGCATAACCATGGTTAGTGAGGGCATGGGAACTCTATAAATTTCCCACACCTCCCCATCTTGTAAGCATCTTTCTCTTATGAATAGAACTTGCTAAAATTTTGAGTTATTGCCTTATGTTGGTGTTTTGTTTTGGTTCTTTGGTTGGTGTTTTTGTGCTTGGACGAATTCCTTGCTACCCTAGCATCCTTCCATGCCCTAACTCACTACCATCCAAGCCTTCACACGTCCAAGAAGGAGTGCCTTAGGCTGCCAAGCAGGAAGATCTTCAACAAGCTTCAAACAGCCCAGCTTCTAATCCGTAAACTGATTCCTTCTAAATCTAGTTTTCTTTTCTTTTCTTACTTGCTATTTTGACTGACCCTTGACATTTTGCAGGATCCCCAAGGTGTTTCACCTTCTCAGAGGAGGCTTTCCTTGTATTCGGAACTATCCAAATCAGCCATCTAATCAAGGGAACCGAACTTCATCATCCAAACTCCAATCAGAGTGCTGTGTTATCTCTTCATCAAAAGTTCTTTAAATCACTGATTGGTAACATCCTTCCCTTATTTAAATTTTTGATTTGATGAAGATTAGCTATCCTAATCTGGGAGTTTTTCAATTCTCGGGTCCTGGAATTTATTATTTTGCATGAGTTTGCCTGCGATACGATGATCCTATGCATTGCTCTTTTTCTTGCTAGTTCTTACTTTTATTTGGGAATTTAGCTTACAAACTAAATTATAAAAATCACAAAAAAATTATTTTACTATTTTTCCTACATGTTTAGAAATCTTAGATTTGTCCTGTGTTAGCTTGGTATTAGAGCAGGTTTAGGATAGTTTTCTATTTGCTTTGCATTCACAAACCCTAATTCAGCATTCTATCCATTGCATTAGGTGTCTAGTTTTCATTTGATTTCGGCATCCTAAACATTTTATTTTTCTATGAAATTTTTACTTCCTGTCTTTTATTCTATCCTAGTAATTATCATAATTTTTAATTATTTTTATAGAAAACCTAATGTTCTAAAAGTCAGCATCATAGGAACCCTAATAGAATCCTGAAAATTTCTATAGCAGTCTAAATCCCCTAAGATTTGCATCATCATTTGATTTAATTTCTGCATGAAATTTGGTAGGAATAATCATCTCCATCCTTCCTCTGTTATAGAATTTTTTTGATTTTTTTTTGCATCAAAATCTGTATCAAATCTCGCATTGGTTGAAACCCTAATATTCTGATTTCTGCTATTTCTGCATGCTTAACTCAACCTAAACTAATTAACTTCCAAACCCCCCAATCACAAGCCAAACTTTGTTTGATAACCCCAGTTAACCTAAAACTAACTTGAAATCTCATTAACTAATTAAAAATCGTATTACTTTTTAATTATTTTAGATTGCATCAGGACCATTGAATGCTCATCATCTTTTAATCTTATCTTAAGGGCAATCAATATAACATTAGGGCAGGAGGTCATAACCTGTCCTGGGCCCAAAACAACCACCCAGCATTTTCATCCAAGCCTAATTTAAATCAGTTAGACTTAAATTTCCCTAGAGGGCTAGGTGACATCAACAGGTTGGGTCAAAGCTATGTGGGCCAACTAGTGCATTTAATCTTGTAGCTATTACTGAAATCTGGTATTTAAGGTTGAGGGTCCAGAGTCAAATGACGTAAGTGATGTTGTGGTTTTTAATTGGGTCCCTACGAAAGCAGGGGGGCCTCCCACACTCCCACCCTCTACCTGGCCAAAGGAAAGATTAGCTACTGGGTTAAGTGTAAGTTGAGCTGACCAACCCAGTTTTGGCTCTAGGTCTAGGAAACCCTAGATTAGGCTAACCTATTTTGCATGCTTGGCTGCACCATTCCATTTTGATTGCTTGATTGAATGTATGACCACTAGATTAGGAACCCAATACCATAAGACTAAACCTCAAACCAACTCAGCCATGGATCCCAATTTTGAAGCCATCATGAACCAGCTTGTCCAATTAACTACCCAAATAAACCAAGCCAACATCCAATCTCAAAACCAGTTTACCTAACTAAACCAATCCAATACCCAAATTAATACTAAGCTTGACCAAACCAATGACTAGATAACCCAAATGAACTATAGGTTCAACCAAGTAGACCAACAATTTGACTAGGCAACCACCAGGATTGACCAATTAACCACTAGACTAAACTAAGTAGAGAATCGATTAGGTACTATAGAGAAAACCCAAGACTCTAATGCTGAACCTAATCCTAACCCATCCTGTTCTACCTCTCAAAACCCTAGTAGAACCTAGACTCAGGAACCCTTTGTAGAGCCTAACCATCAGGAACCATACGAAGAACCTAACCATAGGAGAGTCTCGAACCCTGAACCTATCCAAGAACCCATCCGTAGAAGGCCCCAACATGAAGTTCATGATCAAGATAAAAGGGCCATGAGAAATATTAGGATAGAAGTACCCACCTTTGATGGAAGTCTTGAACCAAAGGCCTATGTAGATTGGGTAGGTGATATGGATTATTATTTTGAATGGTATGAAATGAGTGAAGGGATGAAATATAAATTTGCCAAGATGAGGTTGACTCATCAAGCTAGATAACATTGGGCTAATCTTGAGCAAACTAGGAGACAACGAGATCTTCCACCCATAGCTACTTGGCAAGAGATGAAATTGCAACACAAGGAGAAATACCTACCAGTATCCTATGATCAACAACTCTTAGACCAATGGAACAAAATTCGTCAAGATAATAGATCAGTGTCAGCATATATTGATGAATTTGATGAGATTGCTGTTAGGTGCAATATATCCACGTCTAAAGACTAAACCCTATCCAGGTTTAAAATTAGATTAAGAGAAGATATCCACAGAGAACTATACATGAGAGAGGCCCAAGATTTGGAACATGCCTATCAAATAGCTAGACATTATGAATAATTCCACCCAGGACATACCTATCAGAAATCTGAACCTGTTAGGAACAATACCTCATTCCCAAAGTCAAATCCAAACCAGGTATTCCAGGGTAGATCAAATCCCAACCCCAACCTTGGTCGATTTAACTCCAACCCAGTTAGGCCAAACCCTAACCCAGTCCGACCCAACCCTAATCCAATCCGATTCAATTCCAACCCAAGTCGACCCAACTCTAACCCATCTCGACCTAACTCGAGTTCGAGTCCATCTAGTTCTAGTAATTCTGCACCTGCTAGAATCGATAAGGGTAAGGCACCCATGTTTCAGAAAGCCCCAAGCCCCAGCCCCAATGCCTATTTTAGGTGTAATATGGTAGGTCACTATGCTAGCCAGTGTCCCACCAGGTCATTACATATAGGGGAGCTAAAGGAACAAGAGCCTGAACCCAATAATGAGGATGTAGAAGAAGAAGTTTATGAGGCTGAACCAGACTTGATAGAGGAATATGAAGGAGATGAGGAGGAATTTGATCAAGTAGGGGTGGTTAGATGTATTTTAACCCAAACCCAACCTGAGAAAGATTGGCGTAGGACTAGCATCCTACAGACTTTTGTTAAGTATGGGAAAAGTATGTAAGATTATAATTGATAGTGGTAGTTGTGTCAATGCCATTGCTACTGAAAAAGCTAAATCTTTAGGCTTGACCCTAGTTCCACATCCTGACCCCTATAAAGTATCATGGATAGATTCCACTACCGAGTTAGTCTTTTTGACTTAACATTTGGTTGGATCTTTTTTAAGTCTAGCAAACCCTTAGCAACTTCCATTGTGTGTGCATGTCAACCAGATCCGGAGTCCCTTATCACCCCCATCCTTCCCAACCAAGTGAACCCATGGACAACACCCGAGAAGATCCATTAAAGGTCATCATGGAACAGTTAATTAGGATAAACAATAGGTTAGGTAAGCGTGATCAAGAGAGGACCCGGAAGCCCCACACTAGACTAGAGTTTGATTCACTTCCCCATCCTAGGAGATTCCCTCAACATGAGCCCTCCTTAAAGGCTGAGTCCGGAAGAATCCCATTCGCTAAACCATCCCGAGAGTTTTACCCTAGGAGACCCAATCCAGAGATCATAGACCATGAAGAAAGGGCCATTAGAAATATCAAGCTAGAAGCCCCTACCTTCGATGGTAGTCTAAATCCCAAGGTGTACATAGATTGGGAGGAGGACATGGAACAATATTTCGACTGGGACACAATGACGGAAAGGATGAATTTTAAGTTTGCCAAGATTAGGTTGGTTCGCCAGGATAGGTTATTTTGGAATAATGTTGAAAGGCTGATAGGGCAAAGAGAACAAGAACCTATAGCAACGTGGAGGGACATGAAAGCCAGACTTAGAGAGAAGTACTGACCTAGAACCAGGTTAAAGGAGGATCGAGTAGCCTTAAGGAAGAGAAGCCAGAAGTTAACCTGATCAAGGCCAAAGGGTTAGAAAAAGAGATGATTGAGGGAACCCCTGCCACAAAAGAGACTCATGAACCAACCTAGAGAGAAGAACCTTTTGACAAATTTCAGGAAAAAAAGGTTGAACCCATTGAAATTCTAAAGAAAGAAACTTTTGAGCCCATTAAACAATCTAAAGAAAACATCTGTGAATCAAGTTTAGTAGAGGAATATGGTGAAGATGGGCCCCAGCTAGAAATCATTGAGAAACCAAAAGAAAAAGATCCTGAACCCATTAGAGAATTTAATGGAGTAACTAAGCCAGAATCGAACATTGTAGAGGAAGGTGAAGGTTCACAAGTATTGCCCTTAGAGGAGGTCCAGGAACAAGTTCCTATGGAACCACCCCAGGAGGTAGACATTAGTTTTGAGGACTTTCAAGATAACATTCCCAAAGACCTTCCTGATAACCTTCCACCTTCTAGAAGCACCCAGCCTACCCCAAAACTTGCACCTATAGAACAATGTCCAAATCTTAAAATCATCCTGACTAACCAAGGTCTGTCTCATGCTTCCCATAGATTGCCCCAAGACTCCGATTCCTATTTCCTACCCTTCCCAGGGTCAAACCTAGAGAGTCAATAATCTGTTAGGTTTAGCCCCTAGAGAGTCCAATAAAATTCTGCTCTATAGGAATGCTTAGTTAAGTCTGCATTTTGCATCATGTAAGAGTTCTACATTAAGTATAAATTTTAAAATAATTTGACTGATTCCCGAAAGTGAACCAAGGAGTTTGATCAAAGGGATTCTATAATGATTAGGCTTAGGCCTGAACAGTTTTCACCAGGAACCGTTAGGAAACTTCATGCTCATGGAGCTGGCCCCTTTAGAGTGATAAAGAGAGTTGGCCCTAATGCCTACATTCTTGAGCTACCCCCGGATTATGGCATTAGCTCAACTTTTAATATCTCAGACTTAGTTGAGTACAGGAAACTAGCAAACATACCTAGCGAGCCATTTGGGCCTGACCTTTCATTTGAGAGTGAACCCGACCTAGGGTGTCCACCTCCAATTTTACCTGAGAGAGGAGAGCGGGTCGAGCATGTCCTAGATGATCAAGCTATCACTACCCGGGGCAAAGGTTATCAACATTTCTTAGTCTGATAGCAAGGCCGACCTGAGTCCGATGACTCGTGGATTACCCGGGAAGACTTGCAGCGCCTTGATCCCGACCTTCTTGAAGAGTACCTAAGCCATCTCAACTCTTACTCAACAGGGTCGAGTTCCTCCCACCCAGGGAGAACTAGTGTGGGCACCAGAATTTGACAGAGGCTCCTCGACCCTCTGTGGATGTCCAATTAGGGTTCCAATTTTTCAGGTCCTGTAATAAGGCTTCAAGCCTAAGCATTATATTTTTAGTCATGAATTTAGTCTCAATTATTTTTGTTTAGTCCTGTACATTGACCAATTTGGTCAAGTTGTGTCCTGATTGAGTCCAGTCCGAGTCTGGGTCCAAGCCGGAGTGGTCTTTCAGTTCAGCTCAACTACTATTGGGCCAAGCCTTGAAGGTCAACATTTCAACCCTAGGGCGCTACTTCACCATCCCATGTGGAACCACCTCATCTTGCCAAATGGAGGCACATCAAATATTCTTTCCTCCTTTCCTTCCCTCCATCAAGCCACTTACTAAAGGAGTCTTGGGCAACCAAGGAAAGGTTGAAGACCAAGGCCTTGATCCAAGCCTCATTTCAAGTTTCTCTCCAAAGAAGGGTGAGCAACCAAGGAAAGAGGGAGACACAAGCCTTGCATCATGCCTTCTTCCCAAAATTGAAGGTCAACTTTCCAAGTCCAAGGGAGACAAATTCCTTCTTCCAAGCCCATTATCAAGACATGCACAATCAAATCCAAGTGAAGGTCGGCCAAAGGAGAGAAATATGATTTTTTTTAAAATTTTTTGGCACCTCTCCAAAGAGGACTTGTGATTTTCATTTGAATTTTAAATGGGGTCCTAAGGTGCCTATAAAAAGGACCTTACCCCTCCTTTGTAAGGGTAATTGCTATTGAATGAAAAACCAAAAGTTTCTTGAGATCCAGTTTTCTCTTTAGTTGCCTTCGTTCACTAGGAATGTCGATCTCTGTGAGGGAGCACCTTCGCCTTCGAGCGTCGAGAGGTGTGAGGCCTCAAGTTACCATCTCTCCCGCAACTCCATCCTCCAACTTCGAGTCAGGGTCCATTGGGATCAACCAACCGAGCGCCTAGCAAGAAGAACTCCACCATCACCACTTCAACTTTCACCCCTTCTTCTATTTGCTTTCTCTTTGATCAAATCTTAACTCTCCTTGAATTCTCGCAGGTCCTCCAGGTGACACAAGCACGGAGTCGGTTGCCCTTGCCATCGAGACCTTCGGACAGTAAGCCGGTGCATCCGTAGGGTGGAAGGCTCGATCATCCAGGCCGCATCCGCTATAGTGAGTAATCTTGGCATTAGGTGCTTCAGATCTTTGAGGTTTGCCTCCCTAAACTCCGAAGTCGATATTGTTCTGAGAGCTAAGTCCTACGGGGTTTCTCAATCCCGGGGTCCTCTTTCTATCCTTGTTTAGGGGCTAATCAACATGCTTGTAGTATTATCTTTATTAAATCCCTAGATCTGCTTTTGTCTTGTTTTTCGGGAATCCTCAAGAAAGTCATTAAAACCTAAAAATCTCAAAAATAACAAATCACCTACATTCATTTCATCTTGCATTTAGTTAGTCCCCCATCAACAATAGCCAGTGTCATTATACTATGATAACATTGGGGCTATTGCACAAGCTAAGGATCCAAGGTCTCATCACAAGTCCAAGCACATTCTAAGATAGTTCCACCTCGTTCGAGAGATCGTTGAAAGACAAGATGTTATCATTGAACAAGTTAACATAAAGAACAATATAGTAAACCCATTCACTAAAGCATTATTCAAGCAATAGTTAGATCGTCACTTAGATTGTATGGGTATAAAATACAAGGGCGATTTTCTATAGTGCAAGTGGGAGTTTGATAGAAAAGTGCCCTAAGAGCGAATCATTATGAGGGCCTTTATGTAAACTTCCAGCTTATGTATCACATATTTTTCATATTAATAAAAGGCATTTGATTCATCATATACTATTGTGTAATGTTTTTGTTGATTATGATGAACCCCATAGAGTAGGGCAACGTAATTAGGGTTATGATAAAATAACAGTGAGACCGAATTCCTATAAATCCTAATCTAGAATGTTCCTAGTCATTGGACCATCGATTCGGGGATCGATGAATCCGTAAAGACTAGCTTATCCTATATATGCTCAATTGATGAGGGTGGTTGATCTCACAAATACTTATGTAAAGATACAAATTCAAGGATAAGGGTGCTCATCAGGGTATAAGTATACTGGACTGATCCGCACCGGGACTATCTTATGGAAGTCTTACTACTTGTCAAAAGATAGATCCAAGAGTAGAAGTTGTGCATGTGATCTTTAGACCTGAGGTCACCATGGTTCCTTATGCACACTAAGACATACTTTGGTTCATACTCATTCATGCCATTGTGACATGTACGGGGTGTTCTGGGTATGATAGAAGGTGCACGAAGGATATGAGTGGACCAACAAGGAATCGATTTTTCTTAGTAAGAGGAATTGTTATTCTATGCAATCTCTTTGGTGAGTGACTAAAGGAGCCTTTGATCAAAGCAAGATGACATTAGAATTGGTTTCTAATCAGTCATTAGCTGAGTCCTCATGATCGAGATGAGATTTGATATGATTAAGTGTTAGGGTTTGACATATATCCATACCTATCACTTAGTCGAGATAATGGGAGATCGAAAGATTAAATTGCATGGTAACTTACTACTAAAGGGTACTTTGATAATTTCTACCAAATTTCTCATCTTCCGGGTAGGCATGACATGTTGCTAGACATCAATCTTGTCTTATAGGTTTTCATGAACTAATTGATTTGGTTTCATGAGTCAATTCGATGTGTGATTCGAATTGGATAATTAGGTGAGCCAATTTGACCTAATTAGGTCAATCAGGTTCGATTGGATCGAATTGGCTCAAACCTAAACCTACTGCTGGCTAGATGTGAAATCCAATGGATCACACACATTAGGGAGTCGACCTAGGAACTCAATTGACATTTAATTAGGGTCAAGGGATCCTAATTGGTTAGCTAGATTGCACATTAGCATGTATAGGCTGACCTAATTTCCTAACCCAATTGGATTGGATCTGAAATGTTGCTAAATGGACTAACAAATTTATGGGAGACCTAGATTGGGTTGAGTCCTAAGTGGGACGAATTTATCAGATTTTATTTGATATTTTTTGGACATTTTATGCATCATATATGAAGAGTCCAAAAGGCAAGGGACTCTTGATGCGTAAGTGACACCTCTGCATTCAAAAGGGCACACAAGGACCAATTGACCTCCAATCTGAAAAAAAAGTATATGGTTGGAAAGTGGACTTAATTCCCTTTCATATGATACCAATATTGCATATACTTTGACTAGGTCAAAGGTGTCATATGGCATGGAGAAGTTGGTGCAAAGTGAAGAGTCGTGTCTCTTCACTTTGGCGCTAATTCAAGTAAGCAGAGTCCTTCTGCTTTAAGTCCTTTTGAATCACTGATGCTTCTCATTCATAAGTCACGTCCCTTGGCTTCATTTTAACTAGAAATGCCAAGTGGCAAAGGGTGAAGTCGGATAAAAAATTGAAGGGACTTGAATTAGGCAGTTGGCGCAAAAAGGGACATGGTGTTTCAAGATAAGACTCCTTCTTTGTGAAGGGTCTTATTTTATATGTGTTTGGATAGATTAAAGGCTGATGAGAAGGCTTATCTATCACCTTCCCCTCTCCTATAAATAGCCATCTGTATTTGTTCCAATGGGATGATTTTTTTTTTGTTTCTTTCTTACACTCTTACATGTATCCACCTTGTCTCTTCCTTCCCTTGTTAGGACATAGGTCTTCATTTAAGACAAGTTTGTCATTTTAAGATAAGGGTTTAGAAAGAGAATTAGAAAATGATAAAAAGAGAGAAGAGAGATTTTGGAGAGGGCTTAGAGTGCTCTACTAGAGGGCGAAGGTCTAAGCAAGGAAGGAGAGGCTGCCGAAGGAAGCAAGTCTGTCAGAAGAGATCCAATTGATCAAGCAACCTATTAGGGAGAGGTTCCTAGGTTTGATTCCAGTGTGGATCACCATTGGAGGGCTTGTACTTGTGAACCTCATGGAAATGATTGGATTTCAGTGATCCAAGTATGTTTTTCTGACTCCATTTATGTTTCTTTAATTGGTATTGCATAAGGGGTTCTTGGAAATTAGGATTTTTTGACCAATTAGGGTTTCATGCTTTGAATTTTTGTTTTGAAATTAACTTCCGCATGCTGCATGATTCTCGGCATCCTGGGAGAATTCCCATCACATATTTGATCCTACAGCAGAAGCATAAGGAATCATAGTCATTCTCTTTCTTTCTTCTGATGTCTTAGGAGACATCTTCTTAGAAAGATGTTTGCCATGACTCATAGGTAAGTAACCCCCCTCTAGTTGTGTCATATAGACTTCTTCCTCATGATTTTTATAAATGAAAGCAGTCTTTATGTCCATCTGCTAGATTTCATAATCATGGTATGCTACTATAGCAAGCAATATCCGAATGGACTTGAGCATGGCTACTGGTGAAAAGGTTTCATCATAGTCAATGCCATGTTTTTGTCTAAAACCTTTTGCCACCAGCCTGGCCTTATAGGTCTCAACTTGACCATCTGCTCTTATCTTCTTCTTGAAGACCCATTTACATCCTATCGGATTAATTGCTTCAGGTGAATTCATTAAGGTCCAAACTTGAATGGAATACATGGAGTCCATTTCAGACTTCATGGCATCTAGCCATTTGTCGGAGTCTTTACTCTCGACAGCTTTTAAAAAGGTCACAGGATCATCATCCGAATGATAATGGCCTCATTGTCATTCTCGATGACTAAACCATATCTGAGAGGTGCTCCCCGCACCCTCTTTGACCTTCGGAGAGGAGGCGTGAGTTGTGGCTGTTCTTGATCAACAAGAACCTCTGGTTGAGGAATTGCATTCAAAGACTCTTCAGGAATTGGTTGTTGGTTTTGAACTTCACTAAGTTCAAGTGTTGTATCACTACTTCTTTCTTGGATAAATTTTTACTCCAAGAATATAGCATGTTTACTGACAAAAACATTTTGTTCAGTAGTATGATAAAAAAGGTATCCAACACCTTCTTTAGGATAACCAACAAACCTGCATTTGTCAGCCCTGGCACTTAACTTATGTCCAAAATTATTCTTGACATAAGCATAGAAACCCCAAATCTTCAAGTATTTAAGATTTGGTCTTTTACCATTCCATAACTTATATGGAATGCTAGTCACTGACTTTGATGGTACCCTATTCAAAATATTGGTAGCAGTTTCCAGGGCATGTCCCTAGAAGGAAATAGGAAGATCTGTGAAACTTATCATGGACCTCAACATGTCTAACAAGGTACGATTTCTCCTTTCCACCACACCATTTAATTGGGGTGTACAAGGAAGAGTCCATTTAGAGATTATGCCTTTGTCCTTAAGATGGTTTAGAAACTCACTAGACAAGTATTCTCCTCTTTGATCAGAATGAAGAATTTTAATACTATGTCCAGTTTGTTTTTTCAACCATGCATTGATACTCTTTAAATTTATCAAAGGCTTCGAACTTGTGTTTCATTAGATACACATGACCAAACCTAGATAAGTCATTGATAAACGTGATGAAATAAGAGTATCCACCTTTGGCCTGAGCTGTCATAGGTCCACATACATCAGTATGCACAAGATCTAATAACTCATTTGCCCTATCTCCATGCCCAGTGAATGGAGACTTGGTCATTTTTCCTTTGGGATTAGACTCTTGGAGCCAAGCTTGGCATGCACCAAGATTAAGGCACACAAAATGACCAAGAGTCCTCCCACTTAATCATCTATTCCAAATAAACACAAAGACCCTCTCTTTTATCCCCATGCCCATTTAGATTTGGCTTGACCGGTCAAAAGAAAGATTTGGCATAGAATTGGATGGCACACACAATGAAGGGATGCATCCCTTCATATTTGGCATAGATTTAAAATCTAGAAGTCCTTTTATTTGAAGGCTTTTATTTTCTTTGATACATCCCTTGGAATCCTATGCCCCTTAGCCAATTTATGACCAGTTACATGCTGTTGGGAATTGTGTCCCAAAGCCAATCGCCTAGGCTGTAGGTGGTTGTGCTCAGTATTGTAATTTTTATATGAATTAATACAACTTTATTTTGGTAGCTCATCACATTATTCATTTCCCTGTAGTGAACCCTATTTATGTGATGAAGTCCTTAGGACTGCACTAACTTCAATATAAAGAGGATATATCAAGTGGTCCTTTAAAAGGTTCACAACCAAAGGATATATTATACAGGATGGCAATGTATCAAGTGTAGTTTGTTGTGATTCACATCGTTTGGTTGTCCTCTTGACCAAAAGGAGTGTGGTGACACTGATGTGACCTGCAAGTGAGATGTGTGACATCTCATTGAACATAACTCCATGGAGCTCCTTTCTGCCAAAGGAATGCTCGTGATTGAATATGGGTATATGTGTCCCTCCAATATGAGATCACCATGGTAGCTTGCAAGCAACTCCCTATGCTTTGGTGCCGGACCACCCAGATTTCTAATCAAGTGATGGAATATTTCTGGGTACAGGCAAGTACTTGTGGAGCAGTGGTGGACCAAGATGGAATTGACCTGTCCAAATTGTTTGGATTGAATGTCTCACAATGTCTCAATTTAGCAAATCCTCGGTCGGGGTAGTCCTAGTAAGGAGTCACTAGACTTGTGAGGTTGAGACATGTTGTGGATTGACTCAATTAGGGTTGGCAATCTAACCCTAGGTCATCTTGAGCATTGGAGGTCAAAGGGATGAATTATACAGTAACCATATGCTAGAGGTTCGATAGATTGCTCTCGCATCTTTGGCCTATCCGGATGCCGGGATTCATTGCTAGATGGTATCTTGTGCTGGTACTGGAAGTGTTGCAGTGCTACCATTTAGGTTTGAACCTATAAGGTCACATGCCATAGAGGATTTCTTCCTGATCCAGGAGCCGATCAACGATGGGGAATCATTTCGATATTAAGGTCAAACGGTTTGTTTGAGTACACATTGGATTTTTTCTGGTCTACCTGGTATGATTTGGATCGACTAGGATTTGTTTGGGTTAACCAGGAACTGTTCATGGTTGACTAGGATTGGACCCGGTTTTCTTACTGATTGGGTTTGGTCAGATCGGGGTTTGATGAACCGATTTTAACATGTTTACATGATGTTTTAAATGGTTCATCAAAGTTTTTTTTATCCAACCTTCCCCTATTTTTTTACCGCTTGAATGGGTTATGCACAACATGAAGATCTAATCGAATGCTGCTTGGGATATCATATTTTTATTCTTTAGCATTGTGATCTGGAAGGGGTCTCATGACTGTTCCTCTTGCACATCACTCCTGCCTCTCGGTCTCTGTTTTCACGATGATTTAGCCCTCTTTTTTTTCCTTCGAAGCCTGCGGTTCCCAGTTTTCTCCACCGATTAAAAGCCAGTTCATAGGGTTTGGGTCTCACGATCTCTTCCCTACCTTCTTGGGTGTTCTTTGCCTCTTATTTAACTTGGTTGTATGCCGTGAGTGAGGAGGGATGATAAGAAGAAACAGAGCATATGATAAGAGAGAGAGGGCTTGTAACAGGGTATAAGAGAGGTGCAAAGAGCGAGCTTTTGGGACGGATCTCTGCGTGCAGTTATTTGTTCAGTGTTCTGTGTAATCCTTCCCTATTTTTTTTAGTTTTCTTTTGTGTGTTCTTGGTGGAGTATGAGCAATTTTGGAGAAGACCGTCCGTGAAGATCTTTTGGTTTTCCCTGCTCCACATTTCCATGACTTGTTCGTTGATTCCCGGAGGACTCGCATCCTTCCGGGAGTTGGATCAACGAGAGCCCGTGCATGGATACTCTAGAGGGTAGACATTTGGATACCTTGAGAGATTGGACCGATCCTTTCTTCTTCTTGCTATTGCAGATCAAGTAGAAGCCCTATTTGCAGATCCGTTCTAAAGATTGCTGGAGTTCAAGTTGATGTCTTCTTCTTCTAGATTTGTTTTGCTATTGAAGGGAGTCGGCTTCTTCCTGCTTCAATCCAAATTCAGAACAAAAGGAAGCTCTATAAGGTATATAATTTCTTTTTGTTATCATGCATGTTTAGATCTAGATTTTATCATATTGTTTATAATTATTGCATTTGCCTATTGTGCCTGCAGGTATTAGTTACATGCATCATGTTTATGTTAGATCCTATGCATGAGTAGGTTTTTCCCTATGCATGTTTAAAAAAATTTTAATTATACAATACCTACTCCCTAGTGTAGCATGCCTAGGGTAGGCATCCAATGCACTGGTTTTCCTTCACATGCCACATGGCAAGTGAGAATAATGCTAGAAAAATGAAGAGACATATCTATGTCTCTTGGCGCATGATATAACAAGTCAGATAAGTCTTTTAACCCAAGGGACTTTTTTTGCTTGAAGGGTCTTATCAACGGCTGAAGAAAAGATTTAACAGGTGCCCCCTCATTCTTTATAATAGGCATCAGTAATCTGATGCTAGAGTATCCAAAAAAACATTCGTAAGAAGTCCTTTCCATTTTTTTTCCTTATCTTTGGACAAAGGTCTCTTTTAAGTCAAAGCTTATCCTTTTAAGATAAGAGCCTAGGAAGAGATATAGGAGGGATAATCGGATTCTGAAAGAGGATTCAGAGAGGTTTCTGAGTACCCTATGGAAGGGTAGGGGTTCCAACAATGGAAAATGAAGAAAGACTATCGAGAAGAGTCTTAATAAAATAACGAAGCTCGATAGGAGTGCTTCCTTGGTCTGATTCTTGTTTGGATCACCTATAGAGGGCATACATTGTGTGTCTTATGAAAAATAAGGAGTATAGTGCTCCAGGTATTCTTCTATAACCCTAAAGTTATGATTTATTAATTATCATAGTCAAGTAGTCCTAGGAATTAGGGTTCCGATCAATTAGGATTTCAATAATTATAATTTTGAAACCCAGTCTTCCATTGCATCAGCCTGAACCCAACACAATGCCAGTCAAGAGGAGAGTACTCTTAAAGGTCCCTAAGGTGGTAGCCTAACCGCTGATGCTCAAGCCGGGAGTGACTGTTGGCCTTTGCCCCTTGGACCCAGGGATTGACATAAGGGCATCCACTAAAACCTTGACATCAACCACCCTGCATGGGGCTGACAGGGCCATAGGTGGGGCACCACCCTCAACCTGTGCAATTCCTCCTCCATATGAGGACTCTTCCATTGATCCCTTGTGGGAGGTAAGTTTGATCCTCCACCTTGTGGATAGAAGAGCTAGTGGTTTGGAAAAGCCCTTCCACTTCAACTTTTTTATTTCAACTGGATCCATTCCTATAGGAAAAAGAAGTGCAATCATCAGATAAAAATAAGTAACTTGGCATGGAAGAGAATGGGCCAAATGATTATGCTCTACTTAGACCTCAAGGCTGCAACCATCATAAACCTAGTCAGGAAAGGATTTAGCGGACAAAAGCATGTCCATGCTAGAAATGTCATGGAGAAGAAGAGACTCATGCCACCCTCTCTCTTCCTCACTCAGTGCCAAAGATGAAGTCATTAACCATCGTGGGGCCTCCCATGGCCTCAAACTCTGGTCATCTATAGGGTGCCTAATGAAGTAGTATTCCTTCCAATGGTGTATAGTAGAAGGAATGCCCCAAAGAAAGGGGTTTTCCCGTTGCTTATTCTTGGAGCATATGTAGTACCACCCTCAAGATCAGGAGTGCTTAGCAAAATTGAAAATAGTCCTAAAAGGGTTAAGGAACGGTTCTACCCTTGTGGAAAGATACTTCACCATGAATCTATAAATGAAATGCTAAGAGTTTGGCATTAGAGTACAAGGCAAGATTTAAAAAAACATTAGAAATTCTATATAAAAAGGAAAAAGAGGAAATTGGATCTAGGCACTTAAGCACTCCTTATAGAGTGCGAGTCAGCCCAGGGGTGGGTCACAAACCCGTTTCAAAGGTAGAAGGACCTCCAGCCTAAACTCCAGGGCGATTTCAAACTTAAATTGAAGATGCTCCAAGGCACTCTTGGACAATACAAAAGGAACCTCCCTCAGGAGGAATTCCCTGGATTCTATATCCTCTGATTCCAAGGGGACAACAAGAGCCTCAATTTGGGGCAATGCCCCGACCAAGGCCTGGACTGCAATTAGGGCCATGGGTTCAACCTGGCCCTTATCCAAAGGCTAGGAACCTATCTGGACAGTAGCCTATTCCCTCAACTCATTTAGCTGCACCTAATGGTCCACCATAGTAGTTACGATATCAGCTTGACCTTTTCGATGAGTTGAGATTTTCTTTTCCATTCCTTGGTCAGCTATAGACATATTTTGCCTAACTTTATGGCTGCACGAATTGAGCTATGAGACAAAGCAACCACCCGATCCCTTTCTTCTATAAATGCTATCTCTACCTCACACATGTGAGCTAAAGCCTCACACAACTCCCCTTGGGCCTCCATCACTCTTTCTTCTAGCTTTGTATTCACCTTGTCGCTAACCTGCACAAGTTATATTGAGAATATAAAAATGGCTGTCACCATGATTAAAATTAAGGTTACACTACAAAAACAAAGTGTACACATAGAAGCAACTGACATACCTGAGGTGCAAATCCCAAAATACCACCCCTATAGGAAATACAGTTAGTCATTCGATTTGTCGGGGCTTCAAAAGGCATCGTCGGAAGCTGCATCAGTTTGGGCACTTGCTCGAAACTCAACAATGGTTCGATAAAACCTAGTGTGGTCATCCCTACCTCTCCGAGCTTTGGAAAAGAGTCACCTTGTTCCCCAAGTGATCTGGGTGAATCGCACGACCCCTGAGGCATCTTAGCCTATCCTATGTTTCTACCAAACCTCGTGGGATCCATCAGTCCCCAAACTCCACTCACCAAGTGACTAGAGGCTCATCGAAAATCACCCTCTCACTAAAAATGTCACTAGAAATTGCCCCATCATCAAAAATCACTTTTAAATGTTGTAAACTCCCCTCCCAAACTCAACTATAAACTTTAGGACACTTTAATATCCCTATTTATAAGAGGTAGTGATTACTACCCAGCCTCATCCACTAGAAAGAATTTTATGACTATATGTTATTGTTCCAGATGTACAAACCCTTGGCCCTAATCTCTGTGTCACTAGTCCCCTCAAATAGAGGTCCTATATACCCTTCTAATAGGAACATTCACCCCCAGTTGAAAGAGTAGGGGGTTATTGATTGGGGGGAAAACCTCCTCCCCTTTTCATTTTTCTTAGTGCCCCAGTGATGCACAGGTCTAGCCCCTAGGCAAACTAGATAATATCGTGTCCTTTTTATATGTCCCTTTAGAGAAGATGGGCAATTCCACCTCTGCCCTTTCTAACTCCTATAGCCGAGGGTAGCTCTGACACTCACTCTCAATTAAGGAGTCACCAAAATACTTTCATACAGTCTTGGGTATCTCTAACACCCAAGATAAAGTAAGCAGGACAAGCTGATCCCCTATCCATTCCCTTATCCTCGATCAGATCTGAACCATCGTTCCTCCAAAACTCAATGTTTGGTCATGCCAGGCCCTAGCTCCCCATCATGGTTGCATACATTGCAGTGACCTTTAGCCATGTTTGGAGTCACTAGACCAGCTACAATTCCTATCAGCTAGACCTTAATGCACTGACTCCCTGGTATCTGCTCCTCAGTATATTCTATCCCTAGCAAAATGGTGATGACTATGACCTTCAACCAGTGAATCGACACCAACGAATATAGCATGCTAAGAAGACCCCTTAAGAGGGGCTATCTCGCCTATGTCCTCATCAACTCAAGGATGTGATCTGGAGATTGCATTTGGTAATCTCTAATAGATACTCTACTAAAGGGATATGACCTTTTCTAGGCGATCATCCAGATAATAGTTAATGGAAATGCCTGGTGACCAAATGAGACAAGGATCTAACCATTAAAGGGATAAATAAGTGGCATGGTTTTCCATGTAGTTTGATGAGGACATCATATAGCATGGATTCTGATGCACACCCAGTATTTCTTTGAGCAGATATATGTATTTATTTTTGTTTTATTTTATCTGAGTGTATGGGGATTGGATATATTTTTTATTTTTATTATTTTATATCTAGCTCATGCATAGATCTCAAAGCATGAAACTAGAATAGTTTGGAGCCTATTTTAGATTAGTTTAATTATTTCAGATTAGTTTGGAGTCTTAGAGTTTTGGTTAATTTGGTCTCCAATTTCTTAGGGAGTCCTAGAGTTTTGGTTGAGTTGGTCTCTAATTTGTTAGGGACTAAAGTCTATTTAAAGAGATCCCAGTATTTTAGAATAGATCATTGACAAAGTTAATAAAATTCTTTGGATTTTTTTGACTCCCTCTCTCGAGTTCTCTTTCTTCTCCTCTCTTCTTCCTCTTCCTTCTCTACTCCTTCTCCTCTCTTCTTTTTTCCTTGCTTCTTCCCTCTTCCCCTTCCTCTTTCCCTGCTATTTCAAGTGATCTAAGATCCTAAACCACCATCTAAGCTCACCTAATTGGCCACTCTAACCAACTCTATCAACCATCCGCTATCCACCTCCCATGCCACTGACACCGTCTTCCCTACTCGAGCTGAGCATGCCACCCCTCATCACTACCTCCCTCTCAACCGGAGAGCCCACAATCAATCCCATCTTCCATACATGAGAAGATCCTCACCCACCGAGCACCCCATGCCACCAGACCTCTACTACTTCCAACAATTGTTGTTGAATTTGATGCCACCAGACCCATGCTGCCCATGCCACCACCCGTGCTTGAACCACTTTTGCCATCAACCATGCCATCCCATCCTTCCAACCTTGCCACCAAGTCCCCTTGCCACCAAGTCCATGGAACAAGGCCCGTGCCGTAACCATGAACCATTTATGTTACCGTCTGAGATCCTCCATATGATCCCCAACCTCCCACCGCCATCAAACGACCCCAACTCCTCCGACCACCTATGGCAAGGCCTCAAGGGCCCCATCTCTCGTGACCACTGGGACAACCAAAATCAAGCAAACTGCTATGTCGCAGCATGATGCCCATACCGCCCATACCACTACCTGCATCCCAGTCGCTATCCCACTGCTATCCTCACTCTTGCGACATCCTCCTCCATGACTATCGGTGAGCCTTGCCAGTTTCTTCCATTGAAGTCTACCGGCCCATCCAAAGCATGATCGTAAAAGCACCCCTCCCTCCTCAGCATTGACTTGAAAGCAAAAACCTTTCACACTACCGACTTCAAGCTATTTTGGGAAAAAATAAGAATTGGGTTTATAATAATTATTTGGGTTTCACCACCTTTTGATCCTCGAGTATCTTGATCACAAATTCATAAAAGCACATGCCCAAATAAGGAATCAGCTCACTTTCAAAGCAAATATAGAAACCTACATTGACTTCTAATTTTAGATTTATTGGGCTGAATTAAACTTTGCTCTTATTTTGAAAAAATCTTGAATGCCATTAATTTGTGTTGGTATTCTTCTAGGTCCAAAGGCTTTAGCAGACTCACCATCTAACCAAGATCGCATCCTGACATGGTCAGCACCTCCTCTTCTAGATTTGACCATGATCAAGTTTTTGAGCTCCCTTTCTATTTAAATATATTTAATTGATATTTGTAGAGAGCATAATTCTTTGATTTTATTATATTTATATATTAATTGCTTGTGTTAAGCCTAACCTTATGGGTAGTTTCTCAATTGCCCATGATCCTATTCTTAAGATCGAGGTTTTTTTTATTAGTACCTATAGTTATTATTTTTTTAAAAAAGTTGATTCTAGCTTAATCCCTTCCATAACATAAAAAAATTGAATTAGCTAATTTTGATTTATAGTCACAGTGTGCTGACAAATAAAAAGAAAAAAATCTATATTAGTTTCATCCTTACATCCCTAGATCTGGTCATCCTGCATCAACTTTAAATTTGGTATTAGAGCATAATTTAGGCTAGGTTAAGAATAATTACATTAGAAAAAAAATTATTTAGCAATATTTAGCATTCTGCATACCCTATGCACCCTTTAGTATTTTAGGAAGTCCCATCCATAGAAAACTCCAAAAATTAAAAAACTTACTTTGTTTGAAAAAAGACTCGTAACCTAACAATTCTATATTTGTAGATTCCTAAAACTACTCTAAAATTTGTGCCGGTTTAGAATTAGATTCTTAGTTTCTGTTCTAAAATTCTGAAACCTGTGGTTTTGGATAACCTTTATTCAAATCCTAAGTCTCATTTCTAGGAGTGTCAAAAAATTATAAAATTGGTGTACATAAAAACTAGACTCAAATTAAACAATTTCTATGTATGAAAATCTATGAAACTACTTTAGGATTCATGCCAGTTTGATCTGGAATTTCTGTTTGTGCATGCAAAAATCTGTAACTTGCAAAACTATGTAACCCCTATTCTTTCATCAATTCCCATTAATAGGATTGTCAAAAAATTATAAAACTTATAAATTTAAAAACTGGATTCAATAAGGAAGGCATCTATATTTGATAATTTTAAAATTGAAATCTAGATTGGTATTAGTTTTGCTAGAATTCTGGTCACTCTATATTGAAAGCTCTACTAAAAATTTCTATCTATGTAGTCCCTAGAAAATCAGCAATTCTTAATCATAGGAGTATCCAAAAATTTTAAACTTTAGGTTGTTGGATCTCCACTCATTGTGGACTCTAACCATGCTTTGAAATGCAAGAAAATACTTCCAAGGATATCTATTTTTGAGCATCAATCCAGATTGAAATGTAATGACTACATATTGTGGTATTTTAAAATCAATAGAGAGCTTGTTGTGACCTTGTATGACCACCAGGTCAGGAGCAAAATACTATCCTGAATCCTTAGAATCAGATAGTAAGATGGATCCTAACTAGAGAGCTACAACCCTTCAAGTCCTTACTAAAAAAATTGATAATGAGACAAGCATTTTTTGAAAGCATGGAGTATGGACAGAAAATTTGAAAGAAAATCGAGCCAATAATGCCCAAATTAGGAACACCCCTCCTAGGCCCAAAGCACAATTAGAGATCCAAAATTTTAATGGAGATAGAAATTGGGTGATTTGACATCAACAAGATTTTATTGAACAAGATGAATGAATTTTGATAGTGTTAAGGTTGAAGCACCAAGCTTTGTGGGTCGGCTAGATCCCAAAGAGTATATTAATTAGAAGGAAGACATGGACCACATTTTTGAATGGTATAATATGTTCGAAGAAAGAAAAGTTAGGTTTGATAAAATGAGATTATTATGTCAGGCTAAAATGTATTGGAATAATATTGAGCGATTGGCCATGCATGGAAGACATGAACTTATTAGGACTTGGGTTGAAATGAAAGATAGACTTCATGAAAAGTACCTGCCTATATCCTACCACCAACATCTCCTTAATTAGTGGCAACGATTGACCTAGGGCAATAAATTTATTTGCAAATACATCTCTAAATTTTATTAATACCTTATGAGGTGTGATGTAACTAATGATCCCTCTATCGCTCTATCTTGATTTTGAGTTGGTTTAAGAGATGATATTCAGAATGAACTATTTATGTGAGAGGTTTATAGTCTAGAGCAAGCTTAACAATTGGCTCAACATTATGGAAGATTACATAGGATATCGATTACTCATTGAATTGAACCTCAAAAACTGGAAATCTTTGGAACTAGACCCAGTAATAATCAGACCTCTACTAGTCGTTCTCTACAAACAGTATCACCATATAGAAAGGATGACAAAGGAAAAGCTATTTTAAGAGAGGTTCCCCAAGCTAGTAGTTCCAAGATTCAATGTTTTAAGTGTAATGAGCTAGGACATTATGCGATTCAATGTCCCTCAAATGTTGTATATATAGAAGAGCCTAAAAAGGAAAAAAATTAAAGATTAACCTGGGGGAGAAATTTATATTACGAATCTAGAGTTAGCAGATACCTATGAAGAATATAATACCACCCAAGAGGAACCTAAACCATTTCTTGCAATAAAAGATAGAGTTGGAGTGGTTAGGTGTGTACTCTCCCAGCCTCAAGTGAGTGAAGATTGGCATCAAACCATCATTTTTCAAACCTTTATTGGTCAAGGTGATAAGGTGTGTAAAGTAATTATCGATAGTCATAGTTGCATCAATGCAATTTCTACTAATGCTTTGAAACATTTAGGTTTAACACTTGTAGACCACCCAAGTCCATACAAAGTTGCCTGGATAGATACTTTGTCAATTCCAGTTAGTTACAAGTGTCTGGTACCGATCAAGTTTCAATCATATCAGGATAAAGTTTGGTGTGATGTCATGCAAATGGAAGTTGGAAGTATTATACTAGAAAGACCTTGGTTATTTGACTGGATGCAACACTCTATGTTGATCAAACTAGTGTACTTTTAGTACAGAGGAAAGAAGATTTCTATATATCCTTCACCACTAATAGTTATTAAAACGAATGGAGTTAATGTTAAGAAAAAGATAAGCTTAATAATACCCTACACTTAATTCGTACTAAAGAAATTGAAAATGAATTGAGTGAAGGCTCTTTGATCTGGATCTTAGCAATTAAGAAAATTGGTAGTGAGAACCAGAAACAATATCCCCAGGATGTACTATCCCTCTTTGAAGAATTTAAAGATGTATTCCCTGAGAACCTCCCAAACTATTTACCACCAATGCAAGACCTTCAATAAGAAATTGATCTTGTTCTAGGAGCTATCCAACCAAATCTTCTCCATTATTGGTTAAACCCTACTGAACATGTAGAATTGCAATGTCAAGTTGAAGAGCTCCTTAAAAAGAGATTTATAAGGGAAAGTCTAAGCTCTTGTGCTGTGCCCAAACTACCAACACCTAAAAGGGATGGTTATTAGAGAATGTGCATGGATAGAAAAGCAATAAATAAAATTATTGTTAAGTATCCATTTTCCATTCCTCGATTGGATGATATGGTTGACATGTTAGTGGGATCTAATATTTTTTTCAAAGATTGACTTAAAAAGTGGATACCATCAGGTTAAAATCAGACCTAGTGATGAATGGAAGACCACTTTTAAAATAAAAGATGGTCTATATGAGTGGTTAGTAATGTCGTTTGGCCTATTTAACACCCGTAGTACCTTTATAAGGATAATGACACAAGTGTTACCACCATTTATAGGATCATTTGTAGTTGTATACTTTGATGATATTCTGATTTATAGTAAAACTAAGGAAGAACCCTAGCCCATCTCCAGCAAGTCTATCATACATTAAGAACTCAAAGTTTATAAGTAAATCTATAGAAATGTGAATTTATGATAGAACAAATTATTTTCTTAAGTTTTATAGTCACCCCAAATGGTATGTCTGTAGACTCAGAAAAAATTCATGCGATAATTGAAAGGCCTATACCTTAGAATGTGCATGAGTTTTGAATCATTCATGGCCTCGTAATTTTTTATCGAAGGTTTATTAAAGGGTTTAGTTCCATCAAAGCCCTAAATATTGATTGTATGAAGAAAGGGGGTTTTGAATAGACTAAGGATGCCGAATGAGCTTTCCTAGAGATCAAGGAAAAGATGACCCATGCTCTTGTATTGTGTCTACCAAATTTATGAAAATTTTTGAAGTCTTTTGTGATGCATCAGGAGTTGGCATTGGTAGAGTCTTAAGCCAAAAAGGATACCCTATAGCATTATTTAGTGAGAAACTGAATGATACCAAGCACAAGTATTCCATTTATGATAAGGAGTTTTACACCATTATCCAAGCGTTAAAGTTTAGGAGATATTATTTGCTACCTCAAGAATTCATTTTATATTCCGATCATGAAGCTCTTAGATTTCTTAATTCACAGAAAAAATTGAATCCTAGACATGGCTAGTTGGTTGAGATTGTGCAAGCTTACACTTTTGTTATCAAACATAAAATAGGTTTAGAGAATCATGCTGTCAATGCCTCAATCATAGAGTAGATTTTTTATTGATAGAATTTGAAAAAGAGATCCAAGCTACTGATGCACTTAATCATTGAGTGGCCCTTTTATTAGTGATTAGTTTCAAAGTCCATGGGCTTTGAACAACTTAAAGAGGAATATGATGAAAGCCCTAACTTTAAGAATATAATAGCAGCATTAAGACAAGGGCCATCTAAGAAATCTAGTGAGCATACACTTCAAGATGGTTACCTATTCAAAAATAAAAAATTGTGTTCCTCAAACCTCTGTTAGAGATATCTTAATTTGGAAAGTACATGTTCAAGGATTATCTAGACATTTTGGATGACATAAAACTATTAAAGCTATGGAAGTTCAATTTTATTGGCTTAGTTTAAAATGTGATGTGGCCTGTATTGTAGCACAATATCGAACTTATGTAGTAGCTAAACATCTCAAATAGAATACTAGATTATACATGATAGGTTCATGATGTTGTCATTAAGACACCATAGCTATCTGCTTAATTAACCAACTTTTAAAGAAAATTAAAATATATAGTTATAGGCCATGATGTTATCGTTAAAACACCATGGCTATTAGTTTAATTAACTGACTTCTAAATATAATTAAAAATACATAGAAAAGATGAGTCAGGTTGAATCCATGAGATGGCGGTGCTTAAGATATGATTTGAAATCTTTGATTTTGAAAAAAAAGTAAATAGATTGAAGACGGGGAAGTGAAAATTAAAATTATGAAAAATAAATAACTTGGTACTAGGATCTACTATTTAGATCCTAGCATCTACTTGTAATAAAAAAAAAGAACATGAATTTAAAAGTGCATAAAAATAATTTATTTGCATTAAATAAAGGAGAGTTCTATTATAAAAAAAATTAATAACTAAGAAAAGCTATAACGAAAATAGTAACAAAGACTGTAAGTATATCAGCATAGCCTGATTGGAAAGATGGTCGACGAAATCCCTTCTTCCTTTATATTCAGTGCAAACTAGCTTTCTCTGCTTCTTCCTCCTTGGATCTTGATATGGAGATCAGTGTATGTAAAAAGATGGCATAAAATATAGCTTCTCCTCTAAGAAACCTCACTCTTTGAGGCCAACCCGTAACCCAAAGCTAGACCTCCTACCTTGCACTATACTCCTCTCTCCAAGATGCTTTCTTCTATAGCCTAGGGATCCTTTAAATAGAGCATGAAGAAGGTTGAATTAGTGTAGCACTAGGAGTTAGACTTATAGTAGAACTCTTGAAATTATTCTGAGTTGTCAGATTATAATCAAGTCATCACAATCAAATCATGATAGCTTGGGCCACTAGTTTGCTTTAAATTAGGCTCAGATTATCCAATTGACACAACCAACAGGCTCAAATGGGTTGAGTCATTCTTAGCTATAGGATCGGGTCGCTAGCAACATCTGGACCATCAGATTATTACTTTGTTCAACCAAAATCATGTAAGCTCTTAACCCATTATGATGCATTATGATGCATCCAGCCTATGCATTATGATGCATCCACCTCCATCCAGCCTATGCATTATGATGCATGATTTTTGGCACGACGGTAATGGCAGATGAAAGGGTGGCTCGACGAGGGAAAGATAAAGGCACCGAGATATGGAGAGCTCAGCTGAGGATCTGGATGGCTGGTGATTGGTGGTGGGGAAGAGGATGTTGGCATCGGGCAAAGGAGAATGACTCGGGTAAGATGATCATACAATGGCTATGATAGAGGAGAATGAAGCTAGGTGGCATCTTGATAGTGGCCGAAAGCAGGCGGTGACTTGATGTGGAGGGAGAGTGCAGTGACCAATTAGTGGTGTTGGGCGATTGAAGAAGACAGTGGATGGCTAAGGATGGCCAGTAATAGGTGGAAGATCGTGGAGTGGGCGGTGCCTAAACAGCAAGAGGATTGGTGGAGGGTAGTGGATGGCACTTCTCCTTGCTAGAATGAGCTCCTGGCATCTCCTTTGGCATGTTCTCGATGATAGGTGATGATGGGCTGCCGCTCCAATGGTCGGCGGCTCAAAATAGTGGAGATGGTCCACGAGCAGGGTTCATGGATCGGCAACAATGGTTGGCTATGGACCAAATTGCATGCTGTAGACCCAGCAGCCAGTCCATGGTAGACCGACTGCTTTAAAATGTATGCATTTTCTTTAATAAATTTTAAAATTAAATTTTAGGCTCATTCGAACTTCGATATGAGCACCGTCTATGCTACTGGATTCCAAAATTTGAGCTCTTTCCATCCATGGACTCCTTTTCTATAAAACACTAATAAAAAATATCAATTTCTTAATAAATACTAATTAATTAATACTTATTTTAATGGTTAAATTAGGATAGTTGATGGACTTGTCACACCCCCTAACATAGTCATTGCTAGTCTCTTAGCAATGCAATTAAGATATTAGTATTAATTTTATAACCATGTGTCATTAAGATTCTCTTTTAGATCTAGGCTTAAGGTCAAAAGAAGTTAGCTAGCATCACTAACTAGGTATTGAGTTTTTGAAGTAAATTTCTTAGTTAGAACTATTAGAAACTTTTTTAGACTTCATCCAAAAGTTTTACCACACTTGTGTTTGTGATGGCTAACTTAGTATTTCAGTGCTAGGTTGTAAAGAACAATTACCACTTCACTTATCACCTACTTTTAGTCAAGTTGCTTTACACGCTCCAACTTAAGTACATAGGTTGAGGAAGCTTTCACACTACCTGATTTTTTTTTGTGCATGGTGATGTCTTCACACTGCCCCCTTTTTGGTGTGAACAATAATGCTTCTTAGGTGAAGGTGCCTGATTATTCGGTAGGAAACCAATGTTTAAAACTTGCTCCATTTTCTTTTATTTTTTTTTCTTTTTTTAGGCAGGTAGCTCTTTCATCAAGTTCAAGTTTAAATGGGGGTGTATATTAATTACCAATTTTTTAATAATAATTTAATCTTTAATTAACCTTACAACTAATACCTACTTTACCTCATTAGTGTGCATGTGCAATGGAAGTGCTAATAGCCTTTGGATGACCTAAGTAGGTCACTAAAAGTCTGACCAGCTAATTTACTTCTTGACTCACTATAGTCATTAGTAAAGGCTTTCTAACTCTATTATCCTCTTCCTAGTATATTTAGCTCAAGAATTTTCATGGCACATGATTAAAAAAATTCTCCATATTTTTTTTCAATTTTTTTTCAAGAGCTTTTCAAAATAGTTTTTAAATTTTTCTCAAAAGTTTTAAAAGTATGTCCCTACCCCCAACTTAAATACCATTGTCCCAAATAGTATAAACCAGTTTAAGAAATAAATTCAAACCATAAGGACAAAAAGAAATATATAGGAATAGGGGTTACTTGAGAAGAGGAGCTTATCACAAGATAAAGGTTGAATAAACTAATTTAGATTTGAAATATATATATATATATATATTATATTTATTATTTTTATTTTTATTTTATTTGTAAGGTATAAAAAATAAATATTGGGTTGCCTCCTAATAAGTGCTAAGTTTAACATCTTCAATCGGACATTATGAGGGAGTCAAGTAGATGATTAACTTTAATGTGTCTCTCATAACATCAAAAGGACAGGACCAATCAGGAGGCCTTGTCATCATGATAAAAAAAAATTCATAGAGTACTCTATGATGATTAGCCTAAATCAATAAAATACATTGGGCAAGCAAGTTATTCCAGGATTTAAAAATATTATTATAGTTTATAAAATACTTAGGAAGAGATTATGCTTGTTGGGCCGAGATTAGAGGCAGTAGTTTAAACATTTCTTCAATTATAGGTTGGTCTACCCAACTCCCCTTCTCGAACATATCTATTTAGTCAATATCCCTTCAATTTTTAAAGCTAGGCACCTTTTTCAGATTAATATTAACCATGTCTCCATACATTATTTTAATATCATGAAAAGGTTTTGGAGGCAATTCTTAAAATTGGTGCCGAATATGGAGAAATCAACTATAAAATCTTTAAGATCTTGATCCATCATACTAATAACAACCCATTTGATAGCTTCTTTATGTATTTTTAGAATACCACTGAGTTGGGCTTCCTGGGTAAGGTTCACTGGAAAAGTTTCAATAGGTACATTAGAAAGTGATTTCAGATCTAGATCAGGTGGTGATTCTACTAAGGGGTCTATTGGTGGGCTAGGTGATGGCTCTTGTTGTTTATCAATCAAAACTGGGGTGGTTTCAAAGTAGGGTATTTGTATTTGGTCATTCACTTATGAGGTATACCCATCTACATTAAAATTATCTACCTTGAGTTGAGCCAAACAGGGATCTCAGAGATCCTAGAAAGGACTTGTGGGGGTGGCTTCCTCTATTGAGTCATGCATTTGTGGTTCTTGGAAAGTCTAAACCAATTCTAAAATTGCATAAATTTATTCTCCCATCCTATTAAATGGCATAGATGATTCTACGGTACTAAGGAATGGGGCCCTAGGTGAGTGGCGTAATGATGGAATTGGTTCGTCCCACATGGTTAATGTCTCCATATATTTTTCTACCTTAGCCAAATTGTCTATATTGGTCTTTATGGTTGTGTAAAGTTGTTTTAAGACCAATTCATTCCCAGGATCCAGAGTTGATTGTTCATGAAAAGATAGAGGGTTAATAAGTGATGCAGAACTAAATATGCATACAAAGTTATTTTTGTATTTTTTTAGGTTAAGTTGTGAATCTAATTCCCGAAGAACAAGCCATGAATCTAAGTATAAAAAACTATGTAAAATAAGAAGCTAAAGTATGCAAAGTAGAACCTAAAAGCAAGTAAAAAGTGGACCACCGAGGCTGAGAAGTCTCGGTTAGGCTAGTTCATCTTCAATAAAGCATTTGGCAGGCAGAGGGGGTGTACCTGACAATGGTTGATGCACCCAGTGAAGATCGTATGTGAAGGGGTTGCTGTCACTCCCGGATGTGGTGTGGAAAATCAAGCCAGAGACCCGCGGATTCTTGGCTTTCTGCTCGAAGATCCGATTGTGGCCCAGCTGGAGTTGTTGGATTCATAGAAGCCAAGGGACCTACAAACAACCTTTCAGGGGTGAGGAAACAAAGTAAAGATGAAGTAGTGAAAGGAAAACAGCAAGGAAAAGTGGAGTTATGGAGTTGGCAGCCAGGGTTTGGAGAGCTGGATGGTGGCTGGAAGCTGGGTGCAGAACACCAGGAAGAAGAAGGGCTCATACAGAATCCCATTTAGCACACAGCAATTGGAAGAATTCAATATTATTTCATGAAAAAAGTTCTTTCATACAAGAGATTAGAGCTTCTTAAATAGACTCTTAGACTTGCCCCCCAAGTAAGGTTGAAAAGGACTTTACATAGGAATTTGAGTCCCACCCAAACCCTAGCTAGGATACATGAAAACCCACTCACCCCCTTTCACTCAAATCTCCCTCTCTCACTTGCCTTGGTCGGCCAAGAGGGGTGACTCTAAGTGGCCGACCAAGGGGAAGGTGACCAAAAGCCCCTTGGTTCTCCTGCTAGGCCCTGGCTGGCCCAATTTACTTCAGGCTGCGGTCCAAGGCTTCAGGGCATCCGATGTGTCTTTCGGGCTTCTGATTTCTTCTCTTAGGCCTTCCATGCTCTTCATAGCTTCAAGTTGGGTTGGACTTCACTTGGACTGGTTGGTCTTCACTTGTACTTGGGCTAGCATGTCTACACTTGTACTTGGACTAACATGTACTGAACTCTGAAAGATGACTAGCTCAACATGAGCTGACTCATACAGGACTCAAATAATAAAATGACAACCCAAATGGACTAATCCCTTATTATAAATGGACTCAAACAATACTATTTAATCCACAAAGGATTGAGAAGCCTCTATCTTATTATGGTGCTTTTAGTGTCCCTACCAATTCTCCCCGGGTGGAAAGATCAAGTTGGCTCACATATCTCTCGAGGAGGTCTAGGTTGAGGTGCTACAAGCCCTCTCAAGAAATCTATGAATTATCCGACTCTGGTCAGCCTTGCCATCAGACCAGGTAGCATTGATAGCCATGGCCCCCAGTTGTTATGGCTTGATCGTCTAGGATACGCTCGATCTGTTTTCTTCTCTCAAGCCAAAAATTGGTGGACACTCTGGGTTAGGGTCACTTAAAATGGAAAGAGTAGGTCCAAATGCCTCACTGGGGATCGCTGTCGGTTCCCTATACTCAACCAGGTCTGCAATATTGAAGGTAGCACTAATGCCCAAATTCGGAAGCAAATCTAACACATAGGCATTTGGTCCAACCCTCTCTATCACTTTAAAAGGTCCGGCTCAGCGAGCATGAAGCTTCTTCTTTGGCTTAAGCCTAATCAAGAGAGAATCCACTACATCAAATTCCTTCGCCCTTCTTCAGGAATTAATCAATTTCTTTCAAAATTAGTGCAGGTGGTGAACATGCTAGGCACATGCAGACTCCTAACAGGTGATGCAAAGGACTCATACTAACACCTAACAAACTCGACTGTGCACTCCTATTGAAGGAAATTTTATTGAACTCTTTGAACTTAAACCTAACAAGTTATAGGTTCCCTAGGTTTGATCCTAGTTTGACATGCACACAAAAATTTACAATGGACTCCTAGCAAATTCCATAGAGTATGCCAGAAGTAAGATGCAAACCTAACATGCATAGTGAATGCATGCAGTATGCTAATCTCAACTAAATGCAATCTAATGATCCTAGAAATGCTGGAGGTGTTTGGAAAGGGTAGAAAATAAGAAGTAGGTTCAGAATTAGTCTGGTAGGGTAGGAAAAAAGGTTTAGGGTTAGTTGGATACAGTAGGATATAAGAAAGGGTGTCAAGGACTAATCCTAGTCTAATGAGGCTAACCTTTCAAGGTTGAGGTATATCTATAGGGTTTGCATAATGGAAGCTCGGGTTACTAATTTCAGGGAAGAGGTCTTTAATGGGAACTGTAGGAGGGGGCTCATCTTGAGAGTACTGATTCAAAGAGATCAAGTTCTTAATAAATTCTTCTAGTTCATGTATTTTAGGACTAGACTCTATAATTTGGCTCTCCTTTATGGTTTCCTCAGGTAAGGTTCTAGCAGCAGTCTCTAGGTTGTCTTCCTCTAATTGTTCTTCCACTACAGCTTTAGGTTGGGTATAGTCAAGGTCAACTAACTCTAGATTGGCTTCTACCTGGGTACCTACGGGGTCAACTAATTCTAGGTATCTAGAGGTGTCTCCTCTTCTCCCTCATACTCATCCACTAAGTTCACATCAGCTTCATACACTTTTGCTTTAATATAAGCCTTGTGAATCATGGGGGTGGTAGGGGAAGGTCGGCTAAGGAAAAATTGGCTAGGTCCTGGTTTCTGATTATGGGCACAACTCCTAGTGGGTTTAGGTTGAGTAAGGGGTAGTGGATTAATACTGGGTTCATATCTAGGGATACTAGCCTTATGGGATTTTGATCGATGGCCTATGGGTTCAGATCTATATGTAATGGGTCTATTAGGGTTATAGGGAGTGGGTGCATAGGATCTATATTCCTAGGTTTTAGATACATAGGTTCTAGGTTCATATACTTTGAGTAGTGTGGGTAAAGGTGGCTCAGGTTTGGATCTAGTATAGGTCCTATGATTTTTTTCTAGGGTTCCTAGTCGGTTGTCTATATGTTCAAACCTATGAGCTAAGTGATCAAGTCTATTGTGGGTTCGGGTATTGGACTGGGTAACCTGAGTCATCTAGGTATTCACCTAGGCTAAGGATTGGGCTAGCTGTTCAGTAAGGGCTTTAATTTGGGCTTCAAGATTGTCCATGGTTTCAGCCAAAGGTGGAGATGGTGGGTGATATGATACTCCTAATCTAGTGCTCATGCAAGACTCAACACTGACTCAACTACAGCTGTTTAGACCTAGAGCCCAATCAGAATGGGTTGACTCAACTTACACAACTCAAATCCTAGTCCTTCAATCTGGCCAAGCAAGAGGTGGGATTGTGGGAGGCCCCTTGCTCTCGCAGGGACCCAATTAAGGAACCACCGATCTGCTTAGGTCATTCGATACTGTACCTCTTGCTTAGATACTAGAAACCAATAATAGGAGATGAATTGGGTGCACTAGTCATCCCACAATGACTGAACCCGACCGATGGGTGTCCCTAGCCCACTAAGGCAAATTAAGTCTAGTTAATTCTAAATTAAGCTTGGGACTGAATGCAAGAGATTTGGTTTTGGGCTAAGGAGAGGTTATCAACTCCTCCCCTTATCTGACATATAGAAAGTGCCCTTAAAGTATTTTATGAAATGATGGCAGGCAGATGGAAATGCAAGTTAGAGTTTAGCTATTTTTGGTGTTTTAAGATTATATGTAATTTTTTTTTTGTTTTGGTATTTTCTAAAATAGAAAGATAATTTGCAGATTATGACCTAATATGCAGGGAACATGTCAAAATTAAAGATATGCAAAAAATTATACTAAAGAACCCTAAACTTTCTAAAATTAGCTTTGCTGCCAAAATAGAGCAAAACTATTCTAAAGCAGTGTTTTGGCTGGTAGAAAATCCATAGACCAAAATAGTTCATAATAAAATTTTAAAAACTAACTTCAATTATGGAAAATTTATCAAAACAAATTTCAGGATTTTTTGAGTTCTATGAAGGCAAAAATAATAAAAAAAGAAGGCTATATACTGAGAAGGCCGAGAATGCAAAAACCCTAATAGAACTCTTTGTGTTCTTCTTCAGGGGTCAATTCATAGCGGCATCCCTACCGCCATAAGAGATCCCATAGATTTGGTCGAGAAGGTCTTGCAGCCCTTCTAGTCTCTTATGACCGGACAGCCATGGTAAAGCACCTGATCCGAATATCCAAAGAGAACTGAGCCCAAAAACAGGCTCTGATACCAAATGATGCAGAACTAAATATGCATGCAAAGTTATTTTTTTATTTTTTTAGGTTAAGTTGTGAATCTAATTCCTGAAAAACAAGTCATGAATCTAAGTAGAGAAAACAATACAAAATAAGAAGCTAAAGCATGCAAAGTATAACATAAAAGCAAGTAGAAAGTGGACCGCCGAGGCTGAGAAGTCTCGGTTGGGCTAGTTCATCTTCAATAAAGCATCTGGCAGGCAGATGGGGTGTACCTGATAATAGTTGATGTGCCTGGTATAGATCGTATGCGAAGGGGTCGCTCTCACTCCCGGATGTGGCCTGGAAAATCAAGACAGAGGCCCGCAGATTCTCGACTTCCTGCACGGTGATCCGATTGTGGCCCGGTTGGAGTTGTTGGATTCGTAGAAGCCGAGGGACCTGAAAACAACCTTTCAGGAGTGAGGAAACAAAGCAAAGATGAAGTAGTGAAGGAAAAACAGCAAGGGAAAGTGGAGTTATGGAGTTGGCAACCAGGGTTTGGAGAGCTGGATGGCGGCTAGAAGCTGGGCACAGAACACCAGGAAGAAGAAGGGCTCACACATAATCCCTTTCAGCACACAGCAGGTAGCACACAGTAATTGAAAAAATTCAATATTATTTCATGAAAAAAGTTCCTTCATACAAGAGATTAGAGTCTCTTAAATAGACTCTTAGACTTGGCCTCCAAGTAAGGTTAAAAAGGACTTTACAGAAGAATTTGAGTCCCATCCAAACCTTAGCTAGGATACATGAAAACCCACTCTCCCTCTTTCACTCAAACTCTTGCTCTCTCACTTGCCTTGGTCGGCCAAAAAGGGTGACTCTAAGTGGCCGACCAAGGGGAAGGTGACCATAAGCTTGGCACCCCTTGGTTCTCTTCCTGTGCCCTGGCTGGCCCAATTTACTTCAGGATGCGGTCCAAGGCTTTAGGGCTTCTAACGTGTCTTCTGGGCTTCTGATTTCTTCTCCTAGGCCTCCCATGGTCTTCATAGCTTCAATTTGGGTTGGACTTCACTTGGACTGGTTGGTCTTCACTTGTACTTGGGCTGGCATTTCTTCACCCTTACTTGGACTGACATGTACTGAACTTTGAAAGATGACTAGCTCAACATGAGCCGACTCGTACAGGACTCAAAAAATAAAATGACAACTCAAATGGACTAAGCCCTTATTACAAATGGACTCAAATACTACTAATTAATCCACAGAGGGTTGAAAAGCCTCTATCTTATTCTGGTACCTCTGGTGTCCCCACCTTAAGATTTTGAGCTTGGTATGGTCCCTTTAGGTTACTATGGGGTTGACTAGATAATTCACCTTCCTCTTCTCTATTAAGCTCGATTAATCATTGATCAGTTTTATCTTTTAACTTATCAATAGATTACTGTTGGGCTATAATCAATTGTTGAAATTGGGCAAACCTGTTGACATCTAGGTTGGTCTACAGGGGTGGTGGGTATGATGTTTGCTAAACCTTCTCTTCAAATGATAGGCTATAATTAATTGGAGAAGGTTGATAACGGGGATAGGGCTGATCATAGTAGGGTGTCTCTATGAACATGGATTCTTGGGCATGAGAAATCTAGTTAAGCCCCCCAACTTGAATTATAAGCATTAAAGTATAGATTACCTCCTGAGTTGTATATCGATTGGGTTTGATCTTAATAAACTTGGTCATACCTAAATTCAAGAGGTTGGTACCCGATTAGGCACTCACTCTCCAAGTGAGTGGGGCTCAAATAAACTTGGTATGCCACAAGAAAGGGTACCCTACTATAATGATTCATTCTCTTAGCACTGATTAAGTCTATCAGATTATTTTGATTATTGGAATATGCAATCAAAGGTTTAGATTAAAGCAATCCTTTTTTATTATGTATTTATTTGTTATTATTATTACTTCTTTTAGGAGGAGTGGTGAGATGAAGAAGGAGAACAGTTTCAAAGAAAAGGGTCTAAGGTGTCTTAGAGCTAAGAGAGAGAAGAAGAATTAGTTAGGATTTGGTATTATTTACAAACAAGTTAGCATACATAGATTCACTATCCTAGGATTTCCTAAATCTAAATAGCTCCTAACTGCCAAGGCAAGCATGGAGCCGTTCAAGTTAGAAACTAACAAATCAACTGGTTAGGTAAGGGTAAGATTGGTGGGGGTCCTCCCGTTGCTTTCCTTAGACACCAATTAAAATTAGCCCGGTCAGTCAATGGAACCAATTAAAAACCACTTTCCTTCAAGGCTATATCATCCTTGATCCCCTTTTCTAAATACTAGTTTATTAGCCAATCCTGACTCGATCCAACTTTTTTGGATGCCTTGTCCTATTGAGCTCAAGTTTTCTAGGAACTGGTGTCTAATTGATTTTAATTAATAGGCTTAGGTCAATACAAGATACAGGATGATGGTTTATGGGCCAAGGAAGGATTATTAATTCCTCACCTTATACTATTCATAGGTTAATGCCGTTAAGATATTTTATAAAAGTATGCAATTCAAAAAAGAAGATGTCCCAAACAAGTAGTAAACTTTTAAGTTTTAATTAGTTACACTATTTTAGTTAAGTGTTATGGGATATTTTTATTTTCTTTTTATGTTATGATATTTCAAGTAAGAAAGATAAAAATCAGTTTTTAATCTTGGTTAATTATATGTGAAAAAATTAACTAAAATTAGGTTAAGCAAATAAAAAAACTATGGATCTCATAATTAAGGAAAGAAATCAAATCAGAATTTAAGATAGTTAATTAAAAAGTTAAATATTCTTTTTGGTTAATTTTGAAAAGGAAGAAACTAAAAAAGAAATTTTTTAAAGTTAGTTTGAAAAGAAAGAAACTAATTAAAAGGAAGAAACAAAAAAATTATTTTTTTTCTGTCAATTTGAAAAGAAGGATGGCAGTAAAAAAAGGAAACAAATCTAAAAAATTAGGTAGATTTTAAAAAAGGAGACTAATCAAAGGAAATAAAAAAATAATTTTTTTTTGGTTAATATGAAAAGGCAAAAATTAATTAGAAGTAATAAAAAAAGAAAATTAATTTAGGGTTAGGATTTATCTCACCAAAATTGAAAAAAATCTCTTCTCCTCCTTTTTTCCTTTTTTCTATTTTTTTGGCTTTTTTTGAATTTGCAAAAGAAAATATGAAAAATTAGTAGAACTGGGAGTTAGACTTCTAGTAGAATTCTTGAAATTATTTTGAGCTGTCAAATTGCGATCAAATCATCATAATCAAATCATGATAGCTGGGGTTGTCAGATTACTTCAAATCAAGCTCAGATTATCCAAATCACACAACTAGCAAGCTCAAGTGGGTCGAGTCATTGTCAGTTATAAGATCGGGTCATTGGCAACATCTGGAAAATCACATTATTACTTTGTTCAACCAAGATCATGTAGTCTCTCAACACCCACCTCGATCCAACCTGTGCATGGCGATGCACGATTTTTGGCATGGTGGTGATGGTGGATGAGAGGGTGGCTCGGCGAGGGAAAGATAAATGCACCGACATCTTAGAGAGTTAGGCTGAGCATCCAGATGGACAATGACCAGTGGCGGGGAAGAGGATGTCGGCATCAGGCAGAGGAGAATGACTCGAGGATGATGACTGGACGGTGGCTATGGCAAAGGAGAATGAAGCTAGGTGGCATCTTGGTGGTGGCCAAAAGCAGGTGGTGGCTCGATATGGAGGGAGAGGTGCAGTGTTAGATCAATGGTGCTGGGTGATTGAAGAAGATGCTGGGCAGCTGAGGATGGCTAGCAACAAGTGGAAGTCCATGTAGTGGTGGTGGCCGAACAGTAGGAGGAACGGTGGAGGGTGGTGGATAGCACTTCTTCTTGCCAAAAATGAGATCCCGACATCTCCTCAGGCATGTTCCTGGTAATAGGTGGTGACGGGCTGCCACTCTGGTGGTTGGCAGCTTGAAACGTGGAGATGGTCCATGGATAGGGTTCGTGGACTGGCAGCAATGGCTACCTGTGCACCAAATCGCATGTTGTAGACCTAACAACCAGTCCATGGTGGACCGGCACTTTAAAATATGTGCATTTTCTTTAATAAATCTCAAAATTAAATTCTAGCCTCATTCAAACTTTGATTTGAGCACTGTCCATGCCATTGGATTTCAAAATTTAAGCTCTTTCCTTCCATAGACTCCTTTTTTACAAAACTCTAATAAAAAGTATCAATTCTCAATAAATACTAATTAATTATACTTATTTTAATGGCTAAATTGGGATAGTTGATGGACTTATCACGTCAAAAGGAAAAGTCAGGTCAAATCTATAGAGAAGGCAATACTTAGGATAGTTTGAAATCTTTGATTTTTGTAAAATAAAGAAAAATAGTTCGAAGTCTATAAAATGGAGAATTAAAGTGGAATAGAGAATAAAAACTTGGTATGTTCGATATGCTAGTTAGATCTTAGCATCTACATGCAATTAAAACAAATAATAAAAATTTAAATAGCATAAAAATAAACTTTACATTAATTATAATCTAATTACAAGGAATTGAAAATAATAATCAAATAAACTATGAAAAGCAATAATAAAGAATCTGAATTTGACTAGCACAACCTTATCATCAGTTGATGTCACGTCCCCTTCTATCATACTCCGTGGAGTGAACTAGGCTTCCCTTTCTTTTTCCTCTTTGGGTCTTGATCTTGTAGATTGAATAGGCTTGAAGATGGTATAGGGACATAACTGTCCTATAAGAAACTCACTCTTAGAGGTCAATCTGCAACCGAAAGCTAAGCTCTCTACCCTATAACAAACCATCTTTCCAGAATGCTTTCTTCTATAGCTGAGGGGTTCTTTAAATAGAGTTTGGAGAAGGTTGAATTAGTGTAGGAGTTGAACTCAAAGTAGAATTCTTGAAATTATTTTGGATTGTCATATTACATCAAATCATCAAAAATCTATTAACCAACACTTAAATTAGTTGAACTCAATGAAGGCCATTAGATTAGCTTGAATTGTGCTCGAATTAGATTGCCACACATCAGGCTGGATTAAACATGGGCTATTAGATTTTTACTTGGATTGCTCTTGGCACTTAGATTGTGCTCTGGTGGCTTGCAGGACCTTTCTCTCGATCATATTCCTCATGGAACAATAGAACAAGCCTAAAGCTTGGGGATTGCAATAGGCAGGTGGCAGCTCAATGGAAAAGATGATGGAGATGGTGATGGATAAGGAGGATGGCCAATGAGCATCTCAGGATTATGATGGAGAAGGGGCAATGGCATTGGCCAGTAGACCTGGGCCTAGCCGGACAAGCCCCAGGCCTCATCCCTCTCCCGATGGAGGTGGGTCTCACACTTTTCAAGCTCTCGGTAGGCATCTTGTTGGAGCTGCATATCGACTGCCACCTACAACAAGGATGACGATTAGCACCCCTCGTAAAAAGGGTGGAAAAGAAGATGCGGACCTGGAGATAGCTTACCGACATCAGTCGGGCGAAGGCCTCTGTGGCAAGCCCCACCATCGGCCTCCCTACCCAGCTCTAGCGGTCTGATGGCTGGATTAGGGAGGTAAAGATGTCTTTCGCCAGCTTCCCATCCTGGGAGATCATGGAGCCCGTGGGGAGGATGATGGTGAACCTTTTGCCTTCTTGGCTTGATGCTCAGGCGGTCCGGTCAGGTCGGGCGCACCCTCTGGTGATGGCATCGCATCGACAGGACCGTTGCCAATGGCTCCAGCCCCAGGTAGTGGAGGCGGCATCCTGGTGGCAGCAGATCCCACCACCCTCGCCGCTCTCGATTGAGGTGGACAGTCGGTGCATGGAGGGACCACTAGAGATAGGGGTGCAACCCCCTCTACGGTCCTGGTTTCACCCCTGGGCTGCCTGGCAGGGCCCCGAACCCTTGGTCTGGATGATGCGTGTGGGGCGGCTGGTCCCCTCACATCAGGCCCATCATCGAGCCCCGGTCTTGGCTCCTCTCGAGCACTCTTTTGGGCCCTTCGGCAGTGACCCTCTTCTGGCACATTTCTAGGAGGTCATCAAAACAGAACCCCATTCGGACAAAATGAAGCAAATCCATCAATCCTATCTCAAGGCCAAACTCATTGCTGAGTAGAAATGGAGCCTGGCATCAAGACTTACCCTGGGGATGGGCTTGGCTGGTCCTAGCATCAGTGAGATTTTTCTCACACAACAAATCTCAAAGGGCTGGAACCTGGGAGGACAGAAGCTGGTCAAACACTTCCTTATCGGCTTTCTCAACTATGCACTATCGATTGGGGGAGTGGTATGGGTCACTCCAAACCCAGTCCATCCCCTTGACCGAAGTAAAGAAGAACTTGCACTTCCATCCCATGATGGAAGTGGGCAGGCCAAACTTCAGGATCCCCTTGCAGGGGGACACGAACCACCATTCGCTATCGAAGGGGTGATGCTTCAAGGTAAACAAGGCCCAGAATAGGGAAAAATATGTGACAATCCTGTGATGGTGGCAGAGAACAATAAAACTGAAGATGGTCCGAATGGCATTGGGAGCGTGTTGGGCCGGAACCAAATGATAGTGGCCAAGAAAAGAAAGGAAGAAGACATGGAAGGGAAGTCGAAGACTCCCGGAAAAGAAGTCTTCATACAGGGTTATCCGGCTCGGGCCACCGGAATTGACCCGGTCCCCCAGCCTAGGAAAAGTAAGTCGAATGGAATCAGGGATCCCAAACAACCTTTGGATGAGAAGAAGATTCCCGTTGGTCATCATTGAAGCAATGCTGGATGCGTCGCCGGCCTCCCTGGCGAAGGGGACAGGTGGAGGAGTAGCTGTAGGGGGTCCAATGACAATCCTCGTCAGACGGGGACCCCTACGGAGCACGATTGGGACTTCCTCCTCCTCGCTATCTGAGGGAGGCCTCGGGTGAGAAGGCCTCGCACCATCAAAAAAACCCCGGTGATGGTGCCCCCTATTGGAGGGACTCATCATAAATAGTGGAGTGGAAAACTGGAAGACCCAACAAGAATACTCTTCAGGTGCAGGCCAAAGGAGGAGAGCAAATGAGAGGAAGGGGGAAGAAGGAAGCTTAACCTACTGGAACTTCGCAACTTCACCCAAGAAGGTGAAGGAAGATTGCACTGAGGAAGAAACTTTGTTTTTTTTGTCCCTTGGGAAACCCTCGAGAAACAAAAGGGCGAGTCCCTTTCAAGCAACCTGAAGCCCCATCACCTTGTAGTGACCAAAGGCATGCACCATATCTCGCCCTGAGCCAGTCAGGGTGTGCCATGTGTTGATATCCACCAGAAGTGATGGCCTGAATTGGAGGTGACCCCTTTAGTCCTAGCACGGCAATTACGGCCACCCTTAATGAGGGGTGATGTGGTATCGCTCTATTAGCATGGAAGCACAGCTTCTAGGGGCGCTGGTGCATAAGACATTAATGATGCAAGAGATGCTTCTCTCCACATCAGCGCGATCATTACTCCCCTCGCCCCAAGCATCGCTTCATCCTCTGGGCTTGGGATTAAGGGGCACTTTGATGTTGCACAACTGCTGACATGGAGCCCCGCTGGTAGCCACATTGGCAAAAGCCCCACCACCCGAGCACGACGACCCAATAAGGGGCTAAGGCGAGCCCTCCTACCAAGGTCAGCTTCCAGTTGGAGTCGATATCATAGAACAAGCCCTCTATCTGAGGCTAGCTCTCGACCAGGGTTGTGCTCATGCTGCCAAGGCTAGCCCTTCTACCGAGGTCAGCTCCCAGTGGAAGTCGAGCTTATAGGGCAAGCCCTTTGTTTGAGGCCAGCTCCCAGTCAGGGTCATGCTCATGATACCAAGGCGAACCCTCCTGTCGAGGTCAGCTCCTAGCCAGAGTCAAGCTCATAGGACGAGCCCTCCGTTTGATGCTAGCTCCCGGTTGGGGTCATGCTCATGCTACCAAGACGAGCCCTACTACCGAGGTCAGCTCCTAGTCGGAGTCGAGCTCATAGGACGAGCCCTCCATCTGAGATAGCTCTCGGTCAGGGTCGTGCTCATGCTACAAAGGCAGGCCCTCCTGTCGAGGTCAACTTCAAGCCAGAGTCATGCTCATAGGGTGAGAACTTCATCTAGGGCCAGCTTCTGGCCGAGGTCGTGCTCATGCTGCTAAGGCCTTAGTTCTTGCCAATGGCATGAGGGGGAGATGATCAACGGAGATTCAAATCATGACAAAGGGGGACCTGGCCCCCCACTACCTTCGGGAGGTGGCACATGTCCTGCCACAAATACAGGCTCTACAATGCACCACCAACATGACCTGCAACCTCCCATAACACCAGAACCTTTCCAAGAAGGGCATTCCACTAAGGCTCCAAGCCCTACGACACTCCAATGGTTCCCTCCAAAATGGGAGTGCGCCACCATGGCTTGGGGCTCAGCGGCATGGCGCCCACCCCTCCCATAATAAGTTACACCATCAGAAGGGTAAGACTGGCCTGACAGAAGAGTGATAGCAAGTAACTGAAAACCCTTCCTAAAAAGACACCCGAAGATGGACACCTAGAAGAGGCCCCAGACCTAATCTAGGCCATCCCGTGCATATAAAATTAGAGAAGGGAGGTAAGTAGGAAGGTAAGTAAGCACACAGATGGAGAAAAGGGGCAAGGAACCACTCGAGGGAACCTCCCAATCTCTCTCTCACTTTCTCTCAACCCATTTCCATTCCATTTTTTACCCTCTACGTGGAGAGTCCCCCAAGCTCTCCACTACAGAGGTTTTGTTCCCCTCAATCATCCTACTGACTTGATCATCGAAGTATCTCCGCCGAAATCCTGGCCCATATCTCCCTTGTTTTGCAGGTCAGCCACCAAGGAGGCGACCGGAAGAGAGGACCAAGTGCCCCGTGGGAACCCGACACATCAGAGCTACAAGCCATGATGATCTTGGTGGCAACATATTTGGTTATTTCTAAATTGGGTGGGCATTTTCCCCCAACATATTATGATATAGAGACCTTGATATTGTGGTTGGAGATAGCTAGATATGATTCTTGCTCATCCTAAAATAGGTTTAGTCAATCCATCAATATCTTCATGACCTTCGAGATCCTAGGATGGGATTTCCTCCATATCAATTGCCACCCACTCTTTAGTCCAAATATAAAGTATTTAGGCTAAGGGGTAGTTCTGTTGACTCCTGGAATGATTTTGATGATCATAAAATATTGGAGCATGTATTTGATACTAACTCTTTACAAATGTTTAAGAAGTTTTGCAGGAATTGATTACCTTTGTTTAAAATGGTTTTCAAATTTACTTAAGGGTAATTCAATTGAGTTTGTAAAGGCCCTAAGTTATGAATGCTATAATCTTGTAATAATGGGCTCAAAATTATAAATATTTTAATAAAGTATGTAGAATAGCTTCTAGTTGATTCAATGATGAAGTTTTTGGGAAGCTTGAAGCAAATTTTTAAAGACTTGTAAGAGCCGACTCAAGGTGGCACGGCACGGAGGAAGATTCAAAGTTTCAGAACCAAGAGCCAACTCCAAGTTCAAGAGCCGACTATTCCAGAAATATATTTTTTTGAAGTTTTGAGAATTAGAGCCGACTCCCAATTCAAGAGCCGACTCTAGGTATGTATGTTTGTCATGACTGAAAGCTTGAAGGCAAGAGCCGACTCCCACAGAAGTTTGTTTTTGGCTTGTTTGAGACTTCGAGCTGACTCCTGGAGCTTGAGCCGGCTCGTAGAGCCGTTGTCTGCACTTCAACGATTATTGTTGAAATTGAAATTTGAATTCCAAATCATCTCCAACGGCCATTTCATGAATCCCAAGGTCCTACAATGGCCATATCTCATGGAAAACTATAAAGGAGATTATTTTTGAAGGATTAAACAATTCAATTGAGATTTATTACTGAATTTTTTTGAGAGAATAAAGAGCTTCCAAGTTATTCCTCTACCTACCTCAAAGAGCATTCAAGTTGGATTTAAAGCTTCACCAACTCCATTCTATCATTGAATCCACTCATTGAAGAAGGGAAGAAGCAGTATTGAAGAGCATTGAAGAGCACTTAAGGCTTGACTTCATTTTGATCTTCATTGGCATCATCAAAATAAACTTGGTTTGTTGTAGTTGCTTATTATACATTCTTTATCTTTGTTTGCTCTCTTAGAATAGCAAGGGACTATATCTAGAGAGAGAGTTAAAGGTTTTTAGATGAACCTTGTAAAATCTAAGTTTGAGTTCTTGGTTTTCTCGGTTTAAAACTAAGTGTTTGGATTTTCTTTGGTGATCCTATGTAAAATCAAAGAGAGTTAAGGTTTCTTTGGTGATCCCGGTAAAACCAAAGTGTATAGGTTTGGATTGTGAGCCTAATAAAACAATTCAACTATATTCCAGTTAGGGGATACAGTAGAAATTCCAAGTGATCCTTGGGTAGTGGATGTAGGAGCCGGTTGCTCCGAACCACTCTATATCTTGGTATTTGTGATTGTGCTTTTATTGCTTGATTGCTTTAATTTATTTACTTCTGCTTTGCACACTTCACTTCTATACTAAAAGAATTTCAAAGTGCATATACTTGCAAAATCTTTTTAATCCCAATTCACCCCCCTCTCGGAAAGCCAACTAGGCAATAAGTGGTATCAGAGAAGAGTCTTTGAAAGTTAGTTAGAGTAAAGACATATGAAACATCCCATGAGCACTTCATTGGCCGAAGGTCAATCCACAAATAGACCACCACTTTTCACCGGAATTAATTACACTTATTGGAAGGCAAGAATGAAGATATACATTCAAGCCATAGACTTTCACTTATAGAAAATCATCATGAAAAGACCTCACACACCCATAATTAAAGTTAATGATGTAGAGGTTCCCAAACTAGAAGAGGATTGGGACGAGAATGATATGAAGTTAGCAGAATTAAATGCCAAAGCAATGAATTTATTGTATTATGCTTTGGATCCAAATGAGTTTAACAGAATTTCAACTTGCAATTATGCTAAAAAAATTTGGGACAAATTAGAAATAACACACGACGGCACTTCTCAAGTTAAGACATCAAAGATCAATCTACTTGTACATAAATATGTATTGTTCAAGATGGATCCTAGTGAGACTATATCTACTATGTATAATCATTTTACTGATATCATAAATGGTCTCAAAAGTCTGGGTAGAACTTATTCTAATGCTGATCTTGTCCAAAAAGTATTAAGATCTTTGCTAGATAAGTGGGAAGCCAAAGTGACAGCAATTCAAGAAGCAAAGGAACTAAATACACTGCCATTGGATGAACTACTTGGATTCTTAATCACACATGAATTGGCTATGCAACAAAGGATCGAAGAAGATACAAAAAGGAAGAAAGCCATTGCATTTAAAGCAACCGAGGAAGATAAGAATGAAGAATCTGATTCATCAGATGATGATGATCTTAGAAGTGATGAAATTGTCCTAGTCATGAAGAAATTCAATAGGTTTATGGGCAGAAGAAAAACAAACAGATGGAGAAAGCATTACAAAAAAGGTGACTTTGGAAAAGAAAAGGAAAGAGATAAAGAGAAAGATAAAGATCAAGTACCTATCTGCTATGGATGCAAGAAACCAGGACACATCTACCCTGATTGCCTTGAAGGAAAGAAAAAGATATTTCATAGAAAGAAGAAGAAGGCAATGCTAGCTGCTTGGAGTGACAGTGATGAAACTACATTTATTGAAGAGGATGATGAGACAACAAAAATAGCACAAATCTGTCTTATGGGTTAGGAGGATGAGGTAAGTACTTCTGAACCTAATTTAGAATTCAATAATGATGAATTACATAATGATTTTTGTGAATTATTAATAGAATATAAGAAAGCTGGTTTAAAATTGAGAGATTTAAAAAATAAATGCCATCAAAATGACAAAAATGAATCTTGTGAAAGAAACAAAATCCTACAAAGAGAACTAAATTTGGTTTGTGAAAGACTTAAGATTGTTCAAGTTGAAAAAGAAGAGCTTTTTGAGAAAAATAAGAATTTGAAAAATAAAAATGATGATCTAAAGAAAGAAATTCAAAAATTAAAACCATTAGTTGAAAAATTAATCCTAAGTTCTAACAAACTTGAGTTAATTTTAAAAGATCAAAAAGAAACAAATAATAGATTTGAAATTGGTTAAAAAGGCTCTATTTCAAACACATTTTCTGCTTCTACTTCATATGCTCCTAAATTCATTAGTTCTAAACATGTTAGACCTAAATTTGCATCATTTCGTAGTTATTATTCAAATTCAAGGATTGTATGCTATGCATGTAATACCATTGGTCATAAAGCTTTTAAATGTCATTTGAAACATAATGATAGAAGGAAAATTAAAAGAGTTTGGGTTCCAAAAGGAACCATTTCTACTAACTTGCAAGGACCCAAGAGAGCTTGGGTACCTAAATCTATTAAATGATTGTTTTGCAGGGATGTCTTGCAGCCACAAGCATAAAGAAAAGATGGTATTTGGACAGCGGCTGTTCAAGATACATGATGGGTGATGCTGATCAATTCTTCACCCTGGAACAGAAGGATGGTGGAATGGTAACATTTGGTGACAATAGAAAAGGAAGGATAATTGGTATTGGTAAAATCAAAATTACTCCTTCCACATTTATTGAAAATGTATTACTGGTAGAAAAATTAAAGCATAATATTTTGAGTATTAGTCAGCTATGTGACATTGGTTATAATGTATTCTTCAAGTCATCAATGTATATAGTAGTTGATCCACTTGACTCTAGTATTAAATTCATTGGACACAGACTTGGTAACATTTATGTAGTAGATCTTAATGATCTAGCTATGTCAAGTAATACAAGTCTTGTAGCAATGAATGACAAGAGCAAGGAATCAAGTTTACCATGGCATAGGCGACTTGGTCATGCTAGTATGGACATAATAGCTAAATTGATTTCAAAGGACTTAGTCAATGGTTTGCCAAAGTTTAAAGTCAATTTTGATTATGTTTATGATGCATGTCAGTTAGGAAAACAAGTGAGGGGGAGTTTTAAATCTAAAAACATAGTTTCAACTTCTAGACCTTTAGAGCTACTTCATATGGACCTATTTGGACCTACTAGGACTACCAGCCTAGGTGGTATGAAATATGGACTTGTGATTGTAGATGATTTTTCAAGATACACATGGGTTTTGTTTATTATACATAAGGATGATACTTTTAATGTATTCAAAAAATTTTACAAAAGAGTTAAAAATTTGAAAAACTTATCTGTTATTTCAATTCGTAGTGATCATGGCACCAAATTTGAAAACCAGTATTTTGATCATTTTTGCACAAAGTACAGTATTGATCATAACTTTTCTGCACCTAGAACACCACAACAAAATGGTGTTGTAGAAAGAAAGAATTGTACTTTGGAAGAAATGTCCTGAACAATGCTTTGTGAAGGAAATCTTCCAAAATACTTTTGGGCAGAAGCTGTTAATACTGCATGCTATATTTTAAATAGAGTTTTAATTAGACCTATTATCAGAAAAATCCCCTATGAGCTTTAGAACAATAGAAAACCAAATATCAAATATTTTCATGTTTTTGGATATAAATGTTTTGTTCTCAATAATGGAAAAGACAATCTTGGTAAATTTGATGGAAAATCTGATGAGACTATTTTTCTTGGATATTCTTTAAATAGTAAAGCCTATCGAGTTTTCAATAAAAGAACTTTGACAGTTGAAGAATCTGTTATGTTGTTTTCAATGAATCTGTTTATGTTGTTTACATCTTCGAGAAAAGAAGATTTTGATGATGATGCAGGTACACAAGAGCATGGAATGAAAGACTTGACACTTAAAGACAAACAATCAAGTGAACCACATGAAGAAGAGGTGAGTAAAGAGCATGGTGATATACCTAAAGAATGGAGGTATGTACAATCACACCCTAAAGAATTAATTATAGGAGACCCATCTCAAGGTGTTAAAATTAGATCTGCACATAGAGATGCACATGATTTAATTGCTTTTGTTTCTCATATAGAACCTCATAATATAGAAGAAGCTGAAAATGATCCTAATTGGATGTTAGCAATGCATGATGAATTAAACCAATTTAGGAGAAATAATGTCTGGACCCTAGTTGAAAGACCCAATGATCATCCTGTTATAGGCAGTAAGTGGGTTTATAGAAATAAAGAAGATGAAGATGGAAATGTAATTAGAAATAAGGCTAGATTAGTTGCACAAGGATATAATCAAGAAGAAGGAATAGATTTTGATGAAACTTATGCACCTGTAGCTAGATTAGAAGCCATTAGATTGCTACTAGCTTATGCATGTTTTATGAATTTTAAGTTATTTCAAATGGATGTAAAGAGTGCACTTTTGAATGGTCTTTTATCTGAAGAAGTTTTTGTTGAGCAACCTCCCGGCTTTATCGATCATATTTTTCGAAATCATGTTTTTAAACTGAATAAAGCTTTATATTGTCTAAAACAGGCACCTCTAGCCTGGTATGATAGATTAAGCAAATTTTTAATTGCAAATAAATTTGTAAGCGGTAGTGTTGACACCACACTATTTATTCAAAGAAAGAAAAATGATATTTTAGTTGTTCAAATATATGTTAATGACATTATCTTTGGATCTACTGATGAATCTTTTTGTCAAGACTTTGCTAAGCTAATGCAGGGAGAATTCGAAACGAGCTTGATGGGCGAATTAAGTTACTTTCTTGGACTTCAAATTAAACAAACTAGAGAAGGTATTCTGATCAACCAAGCCAAGTACATTAAAAAAATAATCAAGAAATTTGGCATGGAATCAAGCAAGGAAATTGGAACACCAATGAGTCCTAGATGTAGACTTGACAAAGACGAGAATGGCACAAATGCTGATCAAAAATTGTACCGAGGTATGATTGGATCATTACTTTATTTAACAGCTAATAGACCTGATATATTATTTAGTGTTTGTATGTGTGCACATTTTCAATCTAATCCTAAAGAATCACACATCACAGCTGTTAAGAGAATTATTAAATACATGAAAGGCACCTGAAATGTAGGTTTATGGTATTCTAAGCACACATCACTAAAATTAATTAGTTATTCTGATGCTGATTATGGAGGATGTAAAATAGATAGAAAGAGCACAAGTGGTACCTGTCAATTTTTAGGTGTTACATGATCTCTTGGCACTGTCGCAAATAGAACTCTATAGCTTTTTCTACTGCTGAGGCAGAATATGTAGCTACTGGGAGCTGCTGTGCTCAAGTGTTATGGATCAAGCAACAACTAGAAGATTATGGTATTATCCAATCTAAAATCCCAATCAAATGTGACAATACTAGTGCTATTAATTAATCAAAAAATCCAATTCAGCACTCACGAACAAAGCACATTGAAATTTGACATCATTTTATTCGTGATCATGTTTTAAACAATATTGTTGAACTTGACTTTGTACCTACTAAAGACCAATTAGCGGACATTTTCACTAAACCATTAAATCAAGATAGATTTGAGAAAATTAGAGGAGAATTAGGGTTATGTGACCCATTTTAAACCTATCTAACCTAATTTTTGAAAATTAAGAAAAAATTATCTAGAAATTTTAAACTTCTCTTTAGAGCATAGGGCAACCTAGTTTAGAATCTAGAAACCCTTAGAAACTGAGTTTGACCTATTTTGATTTTTAGAATAGATTTTTGCTCGAGCCGACTCGAGTTCTCAGAGCTCTGTGAAAGCCGACTCGTAGGTCGAGCCGAAGCTTTTTAAGTAGGGTTTCCACTTTCCCTGTTCATTGTCTTTTCTAGGTTTTGACCGTTTCTCTCTAGCCGACTCCTCACTCCACACTAGGAAACTCTTTAAAAACCCTCTCTAACCTATTCAAATCCTTAATCTTTGGAGAATGGGGCCTCGAAAGGCGGTGGCAAAGAAGGCAACAAGGGTTGTTCGGATTGTGGCTGAGGAAAGGAGGAGCAAGAGGTGACTGGATACTTCGATTTCGTAAGAAGAGTTGTAGGTTGAGCAAGAAGAAGTCATTCCAGCACCCCGGAAGATCATTCCAATGGAAAATCGACAAGTGACCCCTAGTAGGTGTATCGATTTTAGTTTTATTGAACAAGAACAGTTGAATATTGGTATGTGGCTTGAAAGACAGTGTTAGAAGGAATTTTGTCAATTAAATATTCCAACTTACCCAAATTTGGTCCGACAATTCTTTGAGAACATGTCACTAGGAGCTTTTCATATTGAAGGAACAGTAAAAGGGAAATTAATAGAAATAAATGTGCAAAAACTATCAAATCTGTTGAATATACCTAAAGAAGGGGAATGCTATCTGGTTATGAAGGAAAGAGTGAAGGCTCTCAGACTCATCTTGGGGAGATCTAATGTGAAGGGCATTATTCATGTAAGTGCAAACCAGCTCTCATTGGAAATGAGACTGTTGCACAACATCATTAGCTGGATTTTCCTGCCCAGGACGGGCAGATTCAACTGGGTTAGCGAGAGAGATCTCATATTCATGAGGTGACTGATTGAGGGGGAGCCACTCAACCTTCCATTTATTATAATTTCTCATATGAGAGAGGCTGTATGTAGGGCACGAGCTTGTTTTCCCTACGGGATGGTGTTTACTTTGTTGTTTCAGGATGCTGATATTGATCTTACTGGAGAGGACTATTGTTGGTTGCTGCAAACCGATAGGTACACTGTGAAATCCCTGACAAGAATGGGATTTATTAAAGTTGATGGAAACTGGATCAGAAATACTTCAGGAGTTCCTGTAGCATACTCAGAGGACTCAGATGATGATATATTGGCTGCATAGGGACACGGTGAGCAGACTGAGGGACAGACTAATGAGGTTGGACCATCCGAGCCAGCTCCTGCTTTACCACATCACCAGTCAGGACTCCTACTGCTGCTAGAGCTGATACTGATGATAGACTCCACAGAGTTTTAGAGGAGATTTCTTGTCTTAGGACTGACACTGATAGGAGGATTACTTCTCTACAGTCCAAGATGCAGCAGGTCTTTCATGATATTATGACTATATTGAGACAGTTATTCGTGGCTAGCCAGCATGCAACTTCTAATGGCACAGCTACTGGGACAGCGACTGGCATGGGCACTGAGGCTGGTACTGGCATTCATGCCGAGCAGGGACAGGAGACACATTGTACTGATGCAACGTATCACGCCACACCTACTGTTGGTGAGCCTCAGGATAGTCTGGAGGCTGTTGGATCTGCTGATGTTGGAGTGACTCTTGCTACTCAGATACTTTCATCCACCAGCACTTTGGCCCTATCTCTTGATCCACCTACTGCCAAACCTACACCCATCTTTATTTCATCTGAATCAAAAACCAAACCTAAACCTAAATCTAAAGTAACTAGGACTTCTACACCCACTAGGACTAGGATTAGGGATCTCCGCCCTAGGTTCCCCAAGTTCAAACCTAGTCTAGGTATTCTAGAGGTTGGTTCCTCCTCTGATGAGGGAGAACCTGATAGTGATCCTAGCACTTCGTTCTGATGGTTAGGTTTTTATCTTTTTGAGACTTGATGTTGTTGTATTTTGGTTATGTTATACTATTTTGTTGTGCCGTGGCACATTTGTAAAGTATCACATATTGGTATGTATTGACTTATTTCATATATATATATACTTCACTTGTTACTAAATTACTGTTATGATTGAATCAATGTCCATATCTCATATGTTAAGAATATATGCTGTGAATGATTGTCCATTTCTAATATACCTTTTGTTGATGACAAAAAGGGGGAGAATGGAGACTGTGTATGGGCATGAAAATTGCTGTTAATTCATGAAAATTTCTTGGAAATCTATGTTAATTCATGAAAATTGCTCAAGAATTGTTTACAAATGCTATATGGATAATTGAATGTTATGAAACTTTGATAAAATGAATATTTGATTCATAGAAAGTTGATGAAACTTATGTTTACTTCAAAAGTTTGAAAAATTCCATAAGTTTCGATACGCTTTGTATAGTTAATTCTTTGATACATTATGTATCGATACATCATGTTATGATACATATGATATTTCATGTTTCGATACACTTGATACACATAATACTTGATATTCAGTAATATACATTTGGTACATTATGGCACATTGCATTGATACAGTGACACCTAACCTATATGATACGCATAGATTTGAAAATACTACAATTGTAAAGTGCTTTCAATTTTTTTTATCATGCCCAGTATTTTGTCATCATCAAAAAGGGAGAGATTGTTGACCCCTAGAATGATTTTGATGATCACAAAATATTGGAGCATGTATTTGATACTAACTCTTTACATATGTTTAAGAAGTTTTGCAGGAATTGATTACCTTTGTTTAAAATGGTTTTCAAATTTACTTAAGGGTAATTCAATTGAGTTTGTAAAGGCCCTAAGTTATGAATGCTGTAATCTTGTAAAAATGGGCTTAAAATTGTAAATATTTTGATAAAGTATGTAGATTAGCTTCTAGTTGATTCAATGATGAAGTTTTTGGGAAGCTTGAAGCAAATTTTTAAAGACTTGTAAGAGACGACTCAAGGTGGCACGGCACGGAGGAAGATTCAGAGTTTCAAAACCAAGAGCCGACTCCCAGTTCAAGAGCCGACTGTTCCAGAAATATATATTTTTTGAAGTTATGAGAATTAGAGCCGACTCCCCGTTCAAGAGCCGACTCTAGGTATGTATGTTTGTCATGACTGAAAGCTTGAAGGCAAGAGCCGACTCCTAGTCCAAGAGCCGACTCCCACAGAAGTTAGTTTTTGGCATGTCTGAGACTTCGAGCTGACTCCTGGAGCTCGAGCCGGCTCGTAGATCCATTGTCTGCACTTCAATGACTAGTTCCTGAAATTGAAATTTGAATTCCAAATCATCTCCAACGGCCATTTCACGAATCCCAAGGCCTTACAATGGCCATATCTCATGGAAAACTATAAAGGGGATTATTTTTGAAGGATTAAATAATTCAATTGAGATTTATTGCTGAATTTTCTTGAGAGGACAAAGAGCTTCCAAGTTATTCATCTACCTACCTCAAAAAGCATTCAAGTTGGATTCAAAGCTTCATCAACTCCATTCTATCATTGAATCCACTCATTGAAGAAGGGAAGAAGCATCATTGAAGAGCACTGAAGAGCACTTAAGGCTTGACTTCATTTTGATCTTCATCGGCAACAGAAAAAAAAAACTTGGTTTGTTGTAGTTGCTTATTATACATTCTTTATCTTTGTTTGCTCTCTTAGAACAGCAAAGGGCTGTATCTAGAGAGAGAGTTAAAGGTTTTTAGGTGAACCTTGTAAAACCTAAGTTTGGGTTCTTGGTTTTTTTGGTTTAAAATCAAGTGTTTGGGTTTTCTTTGGTGATCCCGTGTAAAACCAAAGGGAGTTAGGGTTTTTTTGGTGATCCCAGTAAAACCAAAGTGTATAGGTTTGGATTGTGAGCCTAGTAAAACAATCCGACTGTATTCCGGTTGGGGGATATAGTGGAAATCCTAAGTGGTCCTTGGATAGTAGATGTAGGAGCCGGTTGCTCCGAACCACTCTATATCTTTGTGTTTGTGATTGTGCTTTTATTGCTTGATTACTTTAATTTATTTACTTCTGCTTTGCACACTTCACTTCTACACTAAAAGAATTTCAAAATGCACATACTTGCAAAAGTTTTTTAATCCCAATTCACCCCCCTCTTGAGAAGCCACCTGGGCAACAAGTTCTAGCACCACTCCAAAGGGATCCCAAGAGGTACATTGGATTCTACATTCTCGAAAAGACGACTTGTCTGGGAGAGAGATTCCATATTCTTTATTTATGATATTTCCTTGAAGAATGCAGAGAATTAATGTAGTTGTTTCCCTTATAAAGTGGCTTTTAAGGTAGTTTGTTATTACCAATATTTCCACCATGGGGATCTTTTATTCATTTAGTGGCAATTTTCGGTGAGAAGGGATGATTTCTAATAAGTTTTCAAGCAAATTCTTTGGTGGCTTGATATTCAATGGATCCATGATATTATATTATATACATATATAAAAATATTAATTTAATAATTAAATAATCTTTTTTAATGTCAAATTGATACTTTTATATATCATTTGTAGAAAATAGGATAATCATTATGAAGAGCTCAATTTTTGGAGTCCAATAGTCCAAACGACACTTGAATCAATTTTCAAACAATCCCAAAATTGAATTTTGGAAGTTTATATTAGAGATACACAAATATTAAAGTAGCCGATCACCATGGACCAGTCACTTACTCTATGGGAGCCTGCCTGGTCCACCATCTGCCATGGCTTGCAGTCCATATATTTGAATCGTTGACTGTGGAAGGATTTTCACAACCCGAGCTACCATCCTGAGTCACCGCCCCATCGCCGGGAGTTTCCCCTCATTGCCAAGAGCTTCCCCTCATCACAGGGAGCCTTCCCACATAAAAAAAAACATGGAAAAGTTGCTGGCTATCATTTTTTTCATCGATCGGTCACCATCAACTCCATCCTCAGCATCACTCACCGCTGGCCTCCTTTCCATCAAATCTCCCTCCATCGACCATCGCCCAGCATTGCTGAGATGCCCAGGACCACCATGCCGATGGTTTGTCCCCTTGATTAGTGCCTTCTTCCATTTTTTGTTAACAAACACCACTGCCACTGCGTTTATTGTTGCTACCCCATGCCACCATTCGTCATCGACCAATCCAAGTTGATGCGGAACCTATATATGCATGCAAGTATTTTTTTTATATTTTTAATATTAAGTTGTATGATTAATCTCGAAGAACAGACTAAGGAATAATGTAAAGAGTTCTATATGAAAATAAGAGTCTACAGCATGCATAATAGGACCTAAAATCCAAAGAAAAGGGACCGCCGAGGCTGAGAAGTCTCAATCGGGCTCGTTCATCTTCAATAAATGGACTGGCATGTAAGGGGGTGTACCTGGCAACGGTTGAAGCATCAGGTGCAGTTTGTATGCGAAGATATCGCTCTCAATCTGGATGTGGCCTGGAAAACCAAGCCAAATACTCGTGGATTCCTGGCTTTATGTTCGGTGGTCCAATTGCGGCCTAGTTGGAGTCGTTGGATTTGTCAGAGTCGAGGGACCTGCAAATGACCTATCATGGGTTAGAAAACACAAAGAAGATGAAGAAATAAGAGGAAAATAGCAAAGGGAAGATGTTGTTTGGAGTGCACGGCCAGGGCTCTATAGAGCAGGCTGGCGGTAGGAGGCAGTTGCAAGACACCGGGAAGAAGAAAGGCTCACATAGAACCCCTTAAGCACACAACAAGGTAGCACACAGCAATTGGAGTATCAAGAGTATTTCATATATCAAAATTTAACTTCTCATACAAGAGACTAGGGTGCTTTAAATAGACTAGTCTTGGACCCCAAGTAAGGGTACAATAGTCTGTACCTTGGAATTCTATTCCCACCCAAACCCTAGTTAGAAAATAAAGAAACATAGGTAGAAAAATCCCTACAATTTCTCTCCCTCTCCTTGCCTTGGTTGACCAAGAGGGGTGACTCTAAGTGGCCGACCAAGGGGAAGGCCACCATAAGCATGTGGCACCCTAGCTCCTCTCCTGGGCCTGGACTATCCCAATTTGCTTCCAGCTGCGGTCCAGGGCTTCAGGGCTTCAAATTTGTTTCCTAGGCTTCTGATTGACTTATGATTTCTTCTCCTAGGCTTTCCATGATCCTCCTAGCTTCAGTTGGGTTGCAGTTGGGTTCGTCTTCACTTGGACTGGCTTGATCTTCACTTGTATGAGTCATCATGTACTGATCTCTGGAAAATAACTAGCTCAACATGAGCTGACTAGTACAAGACTCAAGTAAAAAAAACCACTCAAATGGACTAAGCCCTTATTATAAATGGACTCAATCACCACTAGGTAATCCACAGAGGGTTTAGAAATATCTGTCTTATTTTGGTGCCTTGGTGTCCCCACCACAAGTCTTGATCGAAGAGGGAAAGTATGATTTTGGGATTCTATAAGTCCAGATTGGACTCTATTCGGTCGAGAAGGAAATGAAGCCACATTGCACGAAACCTGGCATGATCTAAGGCTATGAATGGCTAATAATTCCCTGCATGATATTTGGCCAATCAAGAGCCTGATTGAGTCCAAATTTGACCGGGAGGAAGCCCTAGATGAGCTTTATTTAATGGATGCCTAGGTTATAGAAGAAAACATTTTTAGAGAGGAGTATGGTACAGGATAGGATGTCCAACTTTGGGTTACGGGTTACTCTCTAAGAGTGAGGTTTCATAGAGAAAAAGCTATCTTCTATGTAAGCTTTTTGCCTACACCGATCTCCAGATCAAGATCCATGGAGGAAGAAGCAAAGAAAGTCAGCTCGCTCTGAGGAGTATGAAGGAAGAAGGGAGTTTGTTGACTATGTTCCCAACGAGGCAGTGCTGATTTACTTCTAGTCTTTGTTAAAGTTTTTTTGTTCATTCTATTGCATTTTGTAGTAGGACCCGGGTCTTAATTAATAAGAAGTTTATTTTCTTGCACCTTTAAATTTGTTTTTGTTATTTTCATTGCAAGTAGATGCTAGGATCTAAATAATACATCATAGTACCACTTATTTATTTTTTTTTGTATTTTTAATTTTTGTCTATCTGATTTCGATCTCTTAATTTTTTTAAGTCAAAGATTTTAAAGCATTCAACATACTGCCTTCCTTGTGGATTTGACATGACTCACCTTTTTTATGAGTTTTTAATTTAATTTAGAAGTTGATTAATTAAACTGATAACCATGGTGTCTTAACGACAACATCACGATCTATCAAGTTTTTGGTGCTATTACCAGAGATGGCATGAATGCTAACATTTTTGATCTCTTTAATTTCTTGTAAATTTGGTATACTAATTTTTTTTACAGATCCCAAAAAAAGCCAAAAAAAAAAAAAAAAGAAAAATAAGAGAAGAAGGAATTTTTTGTGATTTTGGTGAGATCAATCATAACCCTAGATTAATTTCATTTTTTTAGTTGCTTCTAATTAATTTCAACCTTTGCATATTAACCCAAAAAACTTTTCCTTTTTTTATTTCCTTTTATTAGTCACCATTAAAAAAAAAAAAACTATCTAATTCCTTTTAGATTTGTTTTCTTTTTTATTGCTTTCCTCCTTTTCAAATTAACATAAAAGAAAAAAATTCTTTTTTTTGGTTTCTTCATTTTTATTAGTTTCTTTCTTTTCAAACTAACCTAAAAAGAAAAGAAATAATTTTTTTAGTTTTTTTTAAAAATTAACCAAAAAAATTATTGCTTAACTTTTTAATTAACTACCCTAAATATTGATTTAATTTCTTGCCTTAGTTATAAGATCTGTAGTTTTTTTATTTGCTTAACCTAATTTTAGTTTTTTTCTCATATCTAATTAACCAAGATTAAAAGCTGGCTTTTATCTTTCTTACTTGAAATAACACAACATAAGAAGAAAATAAACACAACACAAAATATTTAGCTACAATAGAGTAAATAACTAAAACTTAAAAGATTATTACTTGTTTGGGATACCTTTCTTTTTTGCATGGCATATTTTCATAAACTATCTTAAGGGCATTAACTCAAAAACAACATAATGTGGAGATTTGATCACCCTTCCATGGCCCACAAAGCACCACCCTGCATCTTTGCATTGACCTAAGCCAATTAATTAAAATCAATTATACACTAGCACCTAGAGAACTCAAGCTTAACAGGACAAGGAATCTAAAAGAGTTGGATCGTGCTAGGATTGGCTGATTACCTGGTATCTAGAAAAGGGGTTCAATGATGATGTAGCCCTAAAGAAAGGTAATTTTTAATTGGTTTTGTTGATTGACCTAGTCAATCTAATTGGTGTCTAAGGAAAGTAATGAGAAGACCCCCACCATCTTACCCTTACAAGGCCATTTGATTAGTAAGTTTTTAACTTGGAGGGCTCCAAGTTTGTCTTAGTAGTTAGGAGCTATCTAGATTTAGGATAACCATAGGATAGAGAGTCTATGTATGCTAACTTGTTTATAAATAACACCAAACCCTAACTAATTCTTCTTCTCTCTTTTAGCTCTAGGACCCCTTAGGCTTTTTTCTTTAGAACTCTTCTACTTCTTCATCTCACCACTCCTCTTAAAAAAATAGTAATCATAATAATAAATAAATATATAAATAAATAAGGATTGCTCTAATCTAAAACTTTGATTGCATATCAAAATAATAAGAAAATTTTATAGACTAAACTAGTGCCAGGAAAATGAATCTTTATAGTGAAGTACCCTTTCTCCTAGCACACCAAGTCTATTTGAGTCCCACTCACTTTGAGAGTGAGTGCCCAACCGGGTACCATCCTCTTGAGTCTATGTATGACCAAGTTTATCAAGATCAAACTTAAATGGCCTATAACTCAGGAGATAATCTGTTGGCTTTTGCCCTTGATTTTGATAACTAACAAAATATTGAGTACATAATTTATACTGATGTGTCAATGGTAGTTATGAGTGTCAGGATATAGGCCCCTCAAATTCTCAATATAAAAGTATCATGGCACTCATCGAAAGCTGAGCAATTTTCATCATTTAAGAAGTTTTCTTATCTAAAAAAGGCCTCGGAATAGATCAATCGAAGCTTTACAAAAAGTGTATTGAAAATTAATTGAAGATCATTTTGAATTTTGAAGGCTTGCACATGCTTCTGTCAAGTTGCAGAATCAAGTGTCGACTCATGGCACACAAAGTGTTGACACTTCAGAAACTGGCATGTAGAAAATCCTTTTGGCATGCTAAGTGTCGACTCACAGGATTCAAGTATCGACTCACAAAAGTCAGGTGCTGACTCACAGAAATGAAGTGTTGACTCATGGCTTGAGATTTTTGAAGATACAGAACTATGCCATTTGGAGATTTCTTGTGTCATGTGTCAACTCAGAGAATGCAAGTATCGACTCAGGAGATTCAAGTGTCGACTCACATGGTTCAAGTATCGACTCATAGCCTGAGAATAGAAAAAGGACAGAACCCTGGTTTTTCAAGTGTTTATACCTTGAGTCGACTCATGCTAATCCAAGTGTCAACTCATGAAGACTCAAGTGTCGACTCAGAGAAGTCAAGTGTCGACTCACGGGTTCTGACAGCAATAATGACTATATTGTTTGAGAGGCAGATTTGATCCCTACAAGCTCCCAACGGCTAGTTTTGCTCCTCCAATGGTCTCAAAACTTTTTTTAGAAGTTTTTAAAGTATTTAAGCTTCACCAAACTCATTCATGAAGTGCTGAACATACAAGAGATAACACATTTCTTGAGAACTTCACTTCCAAAGTCAAAAAGAAAAGATTCCACTGAAAAAGATTACAAGCCTTCATTTCAGCATTCCGAAAGTATCTTTGAAGTGATTTCAAAGAGAAGACAAGTCAAGCAATCATCAAGAACCTCAAAGCTTCCATATTCTACTTTATAAAAGAGTTTGATTATGCTTTTATTCTTGTATCTTCAACTTTGTTCTTTGTTGACCTAGCTTTCAAGGTTTTTGAAACTAGGTTGTAAAGGTTGTTGGTGAGCCATAGTGATAAAACCAACTAGGGTTTGACTTGTAAGCCCGAAGATAAAACAAGTTGTAAAGGTTGTTGGTGAGCCTGGGTTACAAAAACAACTTAGGTTTTGACTTGTGAGCCTTGGAAAACAAGTCGGTTGTAATCTTGAAGAGAGTATAGTAAAATTCTCAAGGGAGGCTTGGGGAATGGATGTAGGTGCTTGGATTGCACCGAACCACTATAAAACTTTGTGTTTATGTGTGATTGCTCAATCTATTGGTTTCTCTTTATTCCTTGCATTTAATTTGCCGTTATCATATGCATATCTTTTAGAGCTAAATCACTTTGTTTCACAAATACTTCAAGACCAGCATATAATTGTTTAAATTTTTTGAAAGACCCAATTCACCCCCCTTCTTGGGCTCCATTTTTGGGCAACATAATCTATATTTAATGCTTATAATTCATGTTGGGGGACTCAACTAGACTTTTTATGGTAACCACACCTAATGGTTACCCAAGCAATCCAAGGATCTATGTTCATATATAAACCCTATTATGATAAGCCCTATCCCCATTATCAACCTTTTCTAACTAATTATGTCCCATTATTTGAAGAAAAGGTTCAAAAAGCACCATACCCACCCTCCTTATAGAAGAACCTATATCTTGATAGGTTTGCTCAATTTCAACAAATGATTATAGCCCAACAACAATCTATCGATAAACTAATAGATCAAACTAATCAACAATTAATTGAACTTAATAGAGAGGAGGGAGGTGAAATGCCTAGTCAACCCAAGAGTAACCTAAAGTATCCATACCTAGCTCAATACTTTAATGACCCTCTAGCATTTCCTGATAATCAACTCTGGCTCTCATGAATGAACTAGTCTTAGAACAACTCTACATAACCATAAAGACCAATATAGACAATTTGGTTAAGGTAGAAAAACATATGGAAATATTAAACTTATGGGATGAACCAAAACCATCTTACCCTACTCACCTATGGCCCCATTCCCTAGTAACCTAGAATCATCCATGCCTTTTAATGGGATGGCAGAACAAATAGATGCATTGATGGAATTAGTAGAGACCTCCCAAGAACCACAAACACAACTCAACAGAGGAGGCTACCCCCATAATTCTTTTCCAGGATTTGTTATATCCCTATCTTGCTCAACTCACGATGGATAATTTCAATATAAATGGGTATAACTCACAAGTAAATAAACCAATTCAAATACCCTACTTGGAAACCACCCCACTTTTGATTGATGAACAATAAGAGTGATCACCAAGCCTATCAATAGCTCTTTGTTAGAATTACTACCTAATCTAGAATTGAAATCACTTCCTGATGCACCCATTTAAGCTCTTCTAGTGAACATTTACCATGAAGCTCAACTTAGTGATATTCTAAAAGTACATAAAGAAGCTATTGGGTGGGATGTTATTGAAATGAGGGATCAATATGTTAAAATTTTATAGTTGATTTCTTCGTATTCGGCATAAATTTTGAAGACTGTCTCCAAAATCTTTCTATGATATTAAAACAATGTATGGAGATAGGTCTAAGATTAATTTAAAAAAGGTGCCTAAATTTAAAATAGGAAGGGACATTGACCAAATACATCATACCTGAGAAGGGGAGTAGGGTAGACCAACCCATAAATGAAGAAATTCTTAAACTACCACCTCTAATCTCGGCCCAACAAACACAATCCCTTTCTAAGAATATTATAAACTATAATAATATCTTTAAATCTTGGAATAACATGCTTGCCCAGTATACATTATTAAGTTAAGCTAATCATCATAGAGTACATGAACATGTTTTTGACATGATGACAAGGCCTCCTGATTGGCCCTATCATTTCGATGTTATGAGGGATACATTAAAGTTAATTATCTATTGGACTCCCTCATAATGTCCGACTGAAGTCGTTAAACTTAGCATTGATTGGGAGGCAACCCAAAAATCTTATTTTTTTAGTATAATTACAAAAACTTAGATGGAAGTACAAAAGCCCACAATTTCATAAGGCCCTCTTCAACTCCCAAAGCAAATTCACTCCAAGTATACTCTTTACTATTTTTTTATATATTGTACCCTTTATTTTCCTTCTCCATTGAGGATAATATGGATTAAGTTGGGGGTGAAATAACTAATCTAATTAAATGCTCAAGTATGACCAAAAGTAATTAGTTTTGTATCCAAATTTTATCTTAATTTGAAGTTAATTATGCACCTTAATCAATAATTGATTAATGGCCTAGATAGTTTTAGAGATACTAAAGGGCAAATCACAAAGAAAACCCAACAAATGATAGGGTATTGACCAAGTTATATTTTGGAAGTGATTCCAGAACTCTCTCCATTCTTATCTTAATAAAGAATCTACTTATTAAGAGTAGGGGTGGAAATGTTGAAAAAATCTTTTTAAAAAAATAGAGAGTTAGTCTAACCTCACAGCTCTTCTTGAACTTTTATTGAGTAACCGGGCCCCTTCGTCTATGTAAGCATTGTAGTTCGCATCAAAAGTTGAGGATGCTAATACATAAGAAGTCAAGACAATGCACTGGACTTCTCAAAAAAAAGAGAGAAGAAGAACAAAAGGACTAAAGTACAAAAGGACAACAAATCCGGCTCAAATAAAGTTAAAGGATTTAAAGAGCAAGTTGGGGAGATAGTATTGAAGACCTTTAAAGATTTCTATGGTTAACACTCAACCACTAATTGGGTTGACTCAGTGATCCAATGAAATACCTCTTTAAGGCTTGGCTAGATATCAGCTACCATTAGGATTGTCAAAGTCAAATTTCAATTCAAGGATGAGTTTGTATACATAGCTAATTTATCTACTTTACTCAAGGGTGAGCAAAGTTCAAGTTGGGAGGTGTGATAATTATATTATATACATATATAAAAGTATTAATTTAATAATTAAACTATCTTTATTTATATTAAATTGATACTTTTATAAATCATTTGCAGGACATCGGACCATAAATGTAAAGATCCTAATTTTTGGAGTCCAATAGCACAAACAACACTTGAATTGAAGTTCAAACAAACTCGAAATTGAATTTTACAAGTTTATATAAGAAATATATAAATATTAAAGCAGCTAGACCACCATGGACCAGTCGCTTGGTTTATGGGAGCCCGTCTGGTCTACCATCTACCACGGTTCGCAGTCCATGGCTCTGAGCGACGGACCGTGGAAAGATTTTCACCATCCAAGCCATCATCCCAAGCCACCACCAGGGGCTTCCCCTCATCACCGAGAGCCTACCCTCATCAGAAAAATCATGGAAAAACTACCGGCCATCAATTTTTTCATCAATCGGTCACCATCAACTCCATCTCCCATTGCCACTCACCACCAACCTTCTTTCCATCAAATCCTCCACCACCAACCATCGCCCAACACTATCAACAAGCCCAAGACTGTCGTGTCGATGGTTTCTCCCTTGATCAGTGCCTTCTTCCATTTTTTGTTGACCAACACCATTGCCACCATGCTCACTACGACTGGCCACAGCCGCCCCACATTGTTGCCTATCGCCAACTAATTCAAGTCTTGATTGAAGAGATAAAGTTGGATTTTGGAATTCTACGAGTTCGGATTGGACTCTATTTGGCCGAGAAGGAAAACGAAGCCATGTTGCATGAGTCCTTGCACAATCCAAGGTTATGAATGGCTAAGAATTTCCTTTATGATATTTGGCCATTCTAGAGCCCGATTGAGTCCAAATTTGATCAGAGGAAGCCCTAGATGAGCTCTATTTAAAGGATCCCTAAGTTACAAAAGAAAACATCTTGGAAAGATGAATATGGTACAGGATTGGAGGTCTAGTTTTGGATTGTGGGTTGGCCTATAAGAGTGAGATTTCTTAGAGGAGAAGATATCTTATATGCCATCTAATGTAGGAACATCAAGAGCAGACCAGGATTTCAAGGTTCCAATTTCTATTTCATGTATTGGTCAATTTTTGTATTAGGTCAAGTGAGTTTAGTGAGTCCATTTGCTCACTTGAGTCTTATAATAAAGTGAGCTAGTTGGGTTTACTAGGTCAAGTGAAGTCCTTTTGTATTTTAGTCCAATCAAGTTGAGTTGACTGAGTCTATGTAATAAAAGTGAATCAATTGAGTCCTTTTGTTTACAATTGAGTCTTATATTTTGATTCAAGCCTAGTACAAGAGTGGAGAATCACCAGATCCCATCCAGGCCCCTGCTGTTCATGCACTTGGGCCTCTTCACAAGCCCTTACTCCAGGCCCCTATCATACTTCAAGATGGCACCCCACCCAGTCCAAGACCTTTGGCACCCTAGGCCTCCACCAACCCAGATTCAACTTTGGCACCCCAGGCCTTCACTAGCCCAGATTCAACATTGGCGCCCCATGCCTTGGCACCCCTACCCTTGGCCCATCTAGAGCTGGCGCCTTCGCAGGTCCTGTCATGACCTGGCACCGCAACCCAAGCCCAATCCAGAGTGGATCCAAATCTAGCCCAAGCACAAGAGGAGCCTCACAGTCCAAGGAGTCAGCCAATCCACTTCTATAGGGAGACCAGTTTTCTAGTTCAAGTTTATTTTGTATTTCATTTTGTTAAGGACTTGTACTCCAACATTGATAAGGAGAGGGTCTTGGGTGAGCCTATAAATACCCCACCCCCCCCCCCCCCCCCCCCCCCCCTCTTGTAAAATTCTCTTTTTCATGAATACAATCTAAAGTTATTCTATCAAATTATGTCCTCCAGATTGGAGTGGGTGTGAGACCCGTTTGTCTTTGTTCTTCGAAATATCGAGGGGTGTGAGGCCCTAGTTATCAGTAGCTAGTTTTCATGCCACTAAGCCCTAGCCGTCCTCCACATCTCTCCACTCCACCCCTCTCCAGATCCAAATGCCATGGCATCGTCCAAGGCCGCCAGCCCCTGCAACATCTCTTCCACCATTCCATCATCTTCTCTTCCTGTTTCTTATTTTTCCCTTCTTCTATGCAACTAACCTTAGACGTTTGTAGTATCCCTCAAGAGAAATGACCTTCAGATGAGATCTTCTTTGCCTTCGAATTGATCTGATAAAAGCAGACGGATCCACGGAAAAGTGGCTAGGTCATCTAGGTGCCAATCTGAGCAGAGCCATCTCATCTATGGCATCAAGACATCATTACCTGGTAAGTTCAGACCGATTCCCAAATCCTTTTGTATGATTTCTTGAAGTTGAACATGCTTTTAATAGGCCTTCTTTGTCATAGGATCCTTGTTTTCTTTTCTCTTTGATTGATCTAGCATGTGGGTAGGATTCTAACCGTTACTAGAAAACCCTAACCTAGTCTTGACCTGTTTTGGGATTTTAATCATAATAAAATCTTAAGTTAATTTGCTACATATTTTATGTTCCTCCCCTGCATCCTTATCCTGCATCATGTTAGAATCCCGTCCCTCATCAATTTTGGTATCAGAGTGGGATTAGGGCATGTTCTCGCATAGTAGGTAGAATTTCTGCATGTTGTTTTATGCATAACTAGTCAAAATATAGAATTGTTTCCCATGTCAAACAATGTTTTTTTTATTTGATTTTCATGGTAGCTATCATTTGTTTAGTCCTTTATTTTCTGAAATTTTCGTGGAATTTTCCTGATCTGAAAACAGGGTGTGAAACCTGCATGAGAAAATAGCCCTAACAAAAATTTCTACGTGCTGAGCCGGTGCTAGTAGTCTGGATTTAGGTCTGGTTTTCCATCAATTGCATACTATTTTACTATTAAATTTGCATCACATAATCTCTGTCGAGTCCTCTGTTTTTCCAGCATTTTATCTAAATTTTAAAGATTATAAAAATAATAATAAAATCAGCAAAACAAAAAACCCTAAAAATTTTCCTACACCCAGTTAAAAACCCTGGGTTTTGCATCATCATAATATCTTTGTTTTGAACGAAATTTGGTATAATTCATCTTCACATGCAACCCTTCTTTCTTCAAATTTTTTAGATTTTTCTTGCTCTAAAATCCATGCTAAACCTTGTATCAAAGCAGAACCCAAAACTTCAATTTCTGCTAATTTTGCATACTTGACTTGACTAAACCTAATCAACTACCAAACCCCACCCAACCCAAGCAACTTTGATTGATCACTTAACCAACTTAAATTTAAGTTAGCCACAACATAAAAAGACAAAAAAAAGATATTTTATGTTCCATTTTCTGATTTTAGATTGCATCAGGTTTTATCATCTGTTTATCATTCGCATTAACTCAATCTTAAGGGCACTCTCCTCTATCAGATCAGGGCAGGATTCCATCACCTGTACAGGGCCCAAAACAACCAACCTACATTCGAGCCCAAGCCTAATAAAATAACTAGCAACCCATTTGATTTAGGGACACCAACAGGTCGGGTCCAAGTTTTCTGATACACTAGTGCACTCGATCCTCCAACTATTACTGGAAACTGGTGTCTAAGGCTAGAGGTCCAGAGGCAAATGCCCTAAGTAGACTAATGGTTTTTAATTATGACTTTGTGACTTGTAAGGGGAGCCTCCCACCACCCCACCTCTTACCTGGCCAGTGGAAGGATTAGTTGTTGAGTTGGGTGTAAGTTGAGTTGACCCATTCAACTTTGGCTCTAGGTCTAGCAAACTTTAGAATGTATTAACCATGTTTGATTGAGTGCAGGACCACTAGGTCAGGAGTCCAATTCCATCGGTCTAAACCCTAACCTAGTTCAACCATGGAGCCCAATCTTGAGACTTTCATGAAGACAATGAATGACTAGATGATTGCCCAATTGACCACCCAGATGAACCAAATTAATGCTCAATTGACCACCCCGATGAACTAGATGGATGATCGATTGACCCAAAGGTTCAAACCGAATAGGAGACTGGTTAGGAACCCTAGAGGAAAACCATAGGACCAATACTAGACCAAAACTTGAGTCACCTTTGCCCACAACTCCCAACCCTAGGAGAGAACAACACCCTGACCCATATTTGGAGCCCAACCCTAGGAGAACCCCACACCATGACCCAATCTGGGAGTCTAATCATAGGAAACCCAATCATGATTTCACAGACTAGGATGAGAGACCCATTAAGAATGCTTGGGGAATAGTACCTAAGTTTGGTGGTGATCCTATGTTTAAGAATTATCTTAATTGGGAAAGAAATATGGACCTGTATTTTGAAGGACATATGAATTTCTATTCTGAAAGAGATTAGTTCAAGTTTGCTGAAGCTAAGTTAGTTCGCCAGGCTAAGGTAGACTGGGATAAGTTTGAGAGAATGGCTAGACTAAAAGGAGAAAAACCATACCAATCTGGAGAGCCATGAAAAGCAAACTTAGAGAAAAGTACCTACCCAGGTCCTGTGAACCCAAAACCTATGAATCCAGATCCTAGGAACCCTGACCCTATGAGCCCATATCCCATGAGCCCAGCAGACCGATGACCCATAGAACTAAACTAAAGTCCTATGAGCCCAAAAGGTCCACAACCTATAAATCTGAGCCCATGTACTATAAGCCCAATAGGATTAGTACCCCCAGCTATCAGCCAAGTGCTAATCAGGTTTCCCTTAGTCGACCTGAGCCCACTAGGACTAGTGCCCCGAACCCAAGACCAAGTCCTAGCCAAGCCTATCCAAGCTAGCCCAACCCTAATCCAACCCGACCCAGCCCTAGTACCCCACTAGCCTGTAGGGAAGACAAGGGTAAGGCGACTGAAACCCAGAGGAACCCAAGTTCCAACCTGAATACCTATTTTCAATGTCATAAGATGGGACACAATGCTAGCCAATTCCCAATTCGATCCATGCACATAGGAAAACCCGAAGAGGAGATACCTATAGCCGACCCAGGATTAGCTAACCCAGACCATACCCAAGTAGAAGCCAACCTAGAATTAGCTAACCCTGATCATAACCAGACTGAAGCCAACCTAGAATTAGCTAACACTAACCACACCCAAACTGTAGAGGAAGAATAGTTCAAGGAAGAGAAAATAGATATTATTATTAGAGTCCTGCCTAAGGAGACTTTAGAAGAAAATCGAATTATAAAGCCCAGTCTTGAGAATCAAGAACCAGAAAAGTTTATTAAGGATCTGATCTCTTTAAATCAGTACCCTCAGCATGAAGTCACACCTTTGATGCCAATTGACCTCTTCCCTGAAATTAATGACTCATTCTTTCATAATGTAGACCTTGTAGGTATACCTCAACCCCGTAAGATTAACCTCATTAGTCTAGGACTAATCCTTGACACTCCTTCTTATATCTTATTCTATTTGATCAACCCCAAACTTTTTTTTTCTATCCTACCAGACTAACCCTGAATCCTCCTCTTATTTCTTTCCCTTTTCAAAAACATCCAGCATTTTTAGGACAATTCGACTACATTTTATAGAGGTAAGCATAATGCATACTTCATTAATCATATTAGGTTTGCATCTTACTTCTGGCATACTCTATGGCTTTTAGTAAGAGTACATGCATCATTCTCATCTGCATGTCACCCACCTGATAAAGGGTTAAATCCATAGTTGTAGGGTTTAATCAAGTCTGCATATCAATAAGTGTTGGCATGAGTCATTTGCCTGCATTAGGTGTTATGAGTATTTGCACTTCATGATTAGAGATTTGCATGAAGAATTAATCATAAGATTAACATAAGCAATGATTTAATAAAAAAATGGTTAATTTCCAAAAAGAGTCTAAGAGTTTGCTAGAAAAATCTTGTGATGATTAGGCTACATACCCGTAAAGCTGGATCCTTCAAAGTGATAAAGAATGTTGGACCTAGTGCCTAAGTTACCACCTAATTAGGCATTAAGCTCATCATCAATATCTCAGACTTAGTTGAGTATAGGGAGCCAGCAATGATACCTAATGAGTTTTGAGCCTGACCCTTTCTTTGAGAACGAACCCAACCCTGAATGTCCACCATCAATTTAGCCTATAAGAAGAAAGATTGAGCATATCTTGGATGACCAAGCCACTAGTACCCAGATCAAAGGCTTCCATGTCACTTGGTTCATTGGTAAGGTCGACCGAGATCTGAGGATTCGTGTATCACTTGAGAGGATCCACAACGCCTCAACCCAGACCTGTCAGAGCAGTACCAGAGCTAGATCAACCTTTACTCGACAGGGTAGAGTTCCTCCCACCTCGGGAGAATTGATGTAGGAACATCAGGAGCAAACCAGGATTTCAAGGTTCCAATTTCTAATTCATGTGTTGATCAATTTTTGTATTAGGTCAAGTGAGTTTAGTGAGTCGATTTGCTCACTTGAGTCCTGTAATAAACTGAGCCAGTTGGGTTCACTAAGTCAAGTAAAGTCCTTTTGTATTCTAGTCTGTCAAGTTAAGTTGACTGAGTCTATGTAATAAAAGTGAATCAATTAAGTCCAATTGAGTTCACTTAGTCTATTGAGTTCAGTCCTTTTGTTTACAATTAAGTCTTGTATTTTGATTCAAGTCTAGTATAAGAGAGGAGAATCACCAGATCCCATCCAGGCCCCTGTGGTTCATGCGCCTAGGCCTCTTCAGAAGCCCAAATGCCAGGCCCCTATCATACTTCAAGATGGCACCCCACCCAGTCAAAGACCTTTGGCACCCTAGGCCTTCACCAGCCCAGATTCAACATTTGCACCCCAAGCCTTCACCAGCCCAGATTCAACATTGGCACCCCAAGCCTTACTGCCCATGCCCCTGGCCGATCTAGAGCTGGCACCCTCCCAAGCCCCTTCACTACTTGGCACCCCAACCCAAGCCCCATCCAAAGTGGTGCCCCATCTACCCTAAGCCCAAGAGGAGCCTCACAGTCCAAGGAGTCAGCCAGCCCACTTCTACAAGTAGACCAATCTTCTAGTTCAAGTTTATTTTGTATTTCACTTTGTTAAAGACTTGTACTCCAACATTGATAAGGAGAGGGTCCTGGGTGAGCCTATAAATACCCCACCCCTTCACCTCTTGTAATAATCTCTTTTTCATGAATACAATCTAAAGTTATTCTATCAAATTGTGTCCTCCAGATTGAAGTGGGTGTGAGACCTGTTTGCCTTTATTCTTTGGAACATCAAGGTGTGTGAGGCCCTAGTTATCAGTAGCTAGTTTTCATCCCACTAAACCCTAGCCACCCTCCACATCTCTCCACTGAAGGCTACCCCTCTCTAGATCCAGACGCCAAGGCATCATCCAAGGCTGCCAGCCCCCTACAACATCGCTTCTGCCATTTCTTCATCTTCTCTTTCTGTTTCTTATTTTTCCCTTCTTCTATGCAACTAACCTAAGACATTTGCCGGATCCCTCAGGAGAAACAACCTTCAGATGAGATCTTCTTTGCCTTTGAATCAATCTGATAAAAAGCTGACAGATCCACGGGAAAGTGGCTGGATAATCCTGGCCCCGATCTAAGCAGAGCGATCTTATCTACGGCATCAAGACATCATTGCCTGGTAAGTTTAGACTAATTTCCAACTCTTTTTGTCTGATTTCTTGAAGCTGAACATACTCCTAATAGGCCTTCTTAGTCCTAAGACCCTCATTTTCTTTTCTATTTGATTGATCTAGCATGTGGGTAGGATTATAACCATTACTAGAAAACCCTAACCTAGTCTTGGCCTGTTTTGAAAATTTAATTATAATAAAATCTGAAGTTAATTTGCTGCATATTTTATGTTCCTCCCCTACATCCTCATCCTGCATCATGTTAGAATTCCATCCCTCATCACCATCTTTTTACCTGCACCGATCTCCATATCTAAATCCAAGGAGGCAGAAGCAAAGAAAGTGAGTTCACTCCAAGGAGTACGAAGGAAGAAGGAAGTTCATCGACCATCTTCTAGATGAGAATGTGGCAATCTACTTCCAATCTTTGTTACAGTTTTTTTATTTATTCAATTACATTTTGCAGTAGGACCTAGGTCTTAATTAATAAGAAGTTTTTTTCTTGCACCTTTAAATTTGTGTCCTTTATTTTCATTGCAAGTAGATGCTAGGATCTAAATAATAGATCCTAGTAATATATATTTATTTTTTTTATACATTTAATTTTTGTCTATCCAATTTTGATCTCTTAATTTTTTTAAGTCAATGATTTTAAAACATTCAGCATACTACCTTCACCATGGATTTGACTTGACTCACATTTTCTATAAATTTTTAATTTAATTTAGAAGTTGGTTAATTAAATTGATAGCCATGGTGTCTTAAAGACAACATCATGGTCTATGAATGCACACAACATTTGGGATCTATGAAGAGTGCTCTTGAAGCACAAAAAGGTTGGTGTTTTGTTCAGTAGGGTCCTTGGTCCTTCTATTGATGCTCCAAGTACCAAAAATGTCAAGGGGTAGCCCCGATATCCTGGATGTCCCCAAGAGCTCATTATCAGCTAAGGAGCAAGTTCGGTCTTTCCTTTGGGTAGTAGGTGATTGTTGGGTATGCAAGGTAGAATATGAAGAACTTGGAAATATGGATTTTGTGTCAATTATTCAGGTATGGAGGTGGTTTATTGATAACTACATTAAGCATAAATATAAAAGTATTAATTTAATATTAAAATATCATTATTCTTTCAAAATTAGTAATTTTATATGTTATTTATAGGAAAGAATATCCAACATGGAGAGCCTGATTTTAGAAGTCCAACGGCGCGAACGACACTTGAATCAGACTTAAAACAGGCCTAAAATGGATTTTTGAAAAATTTACTAAGAAATTGCAAGGAGTTTAAAGCAACAGGTCCATCGTGGACCGGCCGCTCGGTCCACTGCACCGCCCGTGGGCTGCGATCTACCATTGATGCGGTCCACGGCGTAGTGCCCCATTCACGCCGGAACTCGCCGGAGAGTCGCCCCCATCGCCAGGGAGGTCACCGGCACGCTCACCGCCGGCCGAAGAAGCCACAATGGCTGGAAAAATGCATCTGAAGGGGGCTGTTCATCGTTTTTCTTTCTCTTGGCTGAACCTCACCGAAATCCACCATCCCCCACCTCACCTACCTGGTCCACCGACGGCCGGAGATGATGGTAGTGCGCTCTTCCTCGCCACCAGGAGGGTCCTCACAGTGAATTGCAGTTGTTGGATGGTTTCTTTCGGTCTAAACCATTTGTGGACCGAACCTATGTGCTGGGTTGGACCGAACTGAGGAGAAGAATCTGGAGCCTTGCTGGATGAGCTAGAGATCGATGGGAGCTCGACCAGAACCAGTGAAATAGTGGAGCTTTGTTGCAACCAAGGGAGCGTAGTCCTTTGGATCAATTGCTCTGTTGGGTTGGTTGGAGGAGGAGCGGGTTGGTTCAACGGTAGAGCGGCTTTGTTGAAACCATGGAGCAGGGAGAGCCTGTAAAAAGGGCTCCAGGGGAGCCAGAAAGAGCCACTGGATATTCGGGCATTCAATCAGTCAAGCATTCAGCCAGTTCTTCACTACTCTTCTTCCTATTGCTTTTCTTCTGTGTCTCTTCTTCTCCATCACAGAGCAGCACTGTGTTTCTTCTTCATTCCACACCACAGAGAGCTCTTCTTTCCACTATTCTAGCTTAGTCATAGAGGTCGACCCCATCCCAGCTTCCAGTCCATCCTTTAGTTCTCCCAAGCTCTCAGATCATTCACAGTCCAACCACAGTTCTGAGATCCCTTTTTTCTTCCCCGTAGTTCTTTTAGTTCTCTTCTATTCCGGCTATCCCAACCTTATTCCCACCATTCCAGCACTATTCCAACCTTATCCCAATCCTATTCTAGCAGTCCTATTCTCCACTGGTCAGCTTCATCTTCAACTTTTGAGCATGCAGAAATCACTGGAGGCCGGAGCTTCACTTGGGAAAATGGGGTTTTTATTTTTGATGTGTTGCTAGGGCAAAGCTTTGGAGGTAAGTCAAGTGAAATTAATCCTGACTAATCTATTCCTAAGTAGGTACCGGCTGTGCTCTCGTGAGATAGATCATATCTAGGTTATTTCACTAGTGTTTAGACCATTCTATTTCCAAAAAGGGACGGGCTATGATTCACGGATACGGGTCGTGCTCTCACTCAGATAGATCTTTTTTTTTTGAGTTACCTTTATTGCTAATTACTTGTTAATCTCCTTTTTAGTTTTAAGATTTTAATTTCTGTTGCGCATTTATTGTTTTCAAAGTAATCAAGAAAGTCCCTCCAAATTCGACCCTTGCTCTTGCTATCCTATTCTAGAATAGTAGTTTTAAGGTAAATAAATTGGTGCGTTGCGACGTGCATCCGATTTTTGGCACTGTTGCCAGGGACTTTTGACATTATTTTGAAAATATTTTAAATTTTAAAAATTCAAAAAAATCTCAAATTTCAAAAATTCAATAAAAATTTTGTTATTTTTGTTTTATTCTATTTGATCTCCTTTTTAGAGTTACTTAGGTAAACTTACTTTCCTGCAAAATCAAAAAAAGAAAAAAAAAAAAAAAAAAGAAAAAAATTCATAGTTCATTAGGGAATTAGATACTTAACCATTAAAATTTAAAAAAAAGTAATTAGTTTAGTTTAATTTTGTTTGATAATTTCAAGATATGGACACCTTGCTTATTGCATCCATTTCATTTCTCCATAATTCATCTTAAGGGCGCTTACCTCATTAATCAGATAAGGTGGGGATTTCATTACCCTTCCTTACAAATCATTTCCCATCATTTGCATTCACCTAAGCCTCTAACCCTAAAATCAATTAGACGTCAGCTCTAAAGAATTCGAGCACAATAGGACAAGGGAACCCTAGAGTTATACCGGGTTCAGGTCAGTTAACTACTTGGTGTCTAAGGAAAGTGGTTCAGGGACAAGAGCCCGAAGGGAGGTGCATTGGTTCCGCTTACCTGGCCAATTTTTAATTGGTGTCTAAGGCAAGCGATAAGGGAACCTTCACCAACCTTACACTTACCTGGCCAAGTTAGTTGAGTGATTTTGGACTTGGAGTACTCAAAGGTGACCTTGGAACTGTTAGGAGCTATCTAGGTCTAAGCTAACCCTAGGATAGAGTTGTGTAAATTGTTTGAAAAAAAAAAGAAGAAAAAAAATTTTTCATCTAGTTTTAGGATTCTCTTAGGAGTCTTTCCTTTAGACATTTTCTCATTTTTGCATAAAAAAAAAATCTTATAAAAATTCTAAATTGATGTTGTTTGCTCTAGAATACCATTGTAGGGTGTCTGTTAGGTCGTCGGTCACTAGAACTAGAACTTGTACCCATAGACCTAGAAATTGACAGAACTTGTAGAGCAAACAAACCAGGTACTATGGACCCGAATCAGGAAATTGATCCTCCACTTCAATTGAGGGAGTACTTCACTTCTTCAAAGTATACCTATTCACCTTGTATCCAAGTACCTCTAGTTGAGGCTATCTAGTATGAAACTAAGTCTAGCATAATCCAGATGTTACAATCTTTCTTTGGACTTACAAATGAAGACCCTTAAAAACATTTAGATGAGATCCTGGAAATATGTTCAACCATCAAAATCCAACATTTCTCTGATGATGCTCTTAGGCTTAAGTTGTTCCCTTTTTTCCTAAAAGATAGAGCTAAGTACTGGTTGAATTCCCTAGACATTGTAATAATTTCAACTTGGGATCAACTTCAGAGGGAATTTCTTAAGAAGTACTTTCCAATCAGAAAAACAAACCAAATTAGAAAAGCCATAACCAGTTTTTCCCAATTAGATAGAGAGATGTTTCATGAAACATGGGAGAGATTAAAGGATCTGATTAGAAAATGTCCACATCATGCCATACCGAAATGGCAATTGGTTCAATGTTTTTATGATGGTCTGTCTGAAAGATACCGGCAAATGGTAGATGCTTCATGTGGTTGAACATTTATGCTTAAAAATGAACATGAAGCTTGGTAGCTGTTTGAAACCCTTAGTGAAAACTCATTACATCACATGTCTGCTGCCCGTAGAGATCCTCCCCTAGGACCTAAAAGAGGGGGAATGTATGAATTGGGTCACTTTGTAGACATCTACAGCAAGGTAGATGAATTGTCCCAAAAGCTTGACCGAATTCTACAAAGTGAAAATATTTCCTCCTCACCTCATCAAAACCCTCATCAAAACTATGATGTTTGCATCATTTGTTCAAGTCCTACCCATTCGATAGGTGATTGTCCAGTTGCCTATCAATTTCTCGAGCTCGTTCAGGAACAAGTCCATCACGCACAAACCCGTATGGTTCCTAGACCAGGAAATGACCATTTGCAAATACTTACAATCCTTGCTGGCGAAGCCATCCAAATTTTTCTTGGAAACCCCAAGCTGCTAATAATCCAACACCAATTAGGACCAACTATCAAGAGACCAACTTTGGAAACATGCCTTATTCCCAATACCTGAGTGCTCCACAACTTCCACCGAATAATCATGGTCCTACATTTGAAGAGAAGGTACTTCAAGCATTAAAAGGGCTAGAAATTAACACCCAACTCCTTCACTCCCACATGCAATCCATTGCAAAGCTAGAAACCCAGATAGGTCAACTAGCTACATCTTTCAATAGAAGAGAGGAAGATAAGTTGCCTAGTCAGCCCATCAGTAACCCAAAAGGACATTACATGGCTAAAAGTTCTACCAAACCTGAAACATTCCCAAAACAAGCTAAATCAATCACAACTTTAAGAAGTGGGAAAATATTGAATCGACCTGACTTGACCCAAAAAATTGAGTTGGCTAAGCCAGAAGATGAAAAAAATGAAGAGAAAAAGGAACCTATTAGCCAAGCACTAACACGTAGGGCTTCGTTCCCTAAAGCCTTAGAATCACCTATATTTTTGGATAAGAAGAGCCTAAAAATGAATGAAATGCTTGAGCTATTCAAACAAGTCCAAATAAACCTACATCTTCTTGATGCCATCAAACAAGTACTGGCTTATGCCAAATTCCTTAAGGATCTGTGCACACAGAAATGAAAATCTAAGGCACACATACCGAAAAAGATCCAGTTGACTGAGCAAGCGAGCTCACTTTTTCAGCAAATTGTCCCACCCAAATTAAAAGACCCCAGTACCCCAACTATTTTCTGTGTCATAGGGGACCTCACAATCAAGAAAACTTTACTAGATTTGGGTGCGAGTGTGAACCTTCTCCCAGGCTCAATGTATGATTTATTTAGGTTTGGGGAACTGAAACCCAAATCGGTAATGTTGCAATTAGCAGATCGATCAATTAAGGTACCCTGTGGATTATTAGAGGATGTGTTGGTGAAAGTCAATGAGTTTTACTTTCCTGTTGACTTTCTTGTCTTGGATATGAAGTCTAGCGGTAATCCTAGCCAAATACCCATTATTCTTGGAAGACCTTTTTTGGCTACCGCTAATGCCTGTATAAAATGTAGGACAGGGGTTATGGATGTATCCCAAGGACCTTTTGGAAATAAAAAGATGAGATTGAACATTTCTAATGCATCCCAAGGACCACCTGTATTTGATGAAGTGAACATACTTGAGGATGTTATAGAAAAAAACTTGCCATTTTACTCGAGTCGGACCCTTTGCAAGCATGTTTGACACATATTGGAATAGATGTGTTTGATGTTGATGCACATGAAGTGAGTGCTTTATTGGAGCCACCGAAGTCTAACATTATTCCTCCTTGGACTGTCAAATTTGAACCTTTACCGACTCAATCAACCCCTTTAGTGCCATCCTTAGAAACACGACCCATGCTAGAGTTGAAGCCTCTTCCTGAAAAGTTGAAATATTATTTTCTTGGACCCAAGGATACCATTCCAGTGATCATTGCATCCACTCTAACCCCGGATCAGGAAGAAAAATTGGTGGAAGTACTTATGGAACATAGAGAAGCAATAGGATGGGTAGTAACTGATCTTAAGGGAATTGACCCTTCTATTTGCATGCATCATATTCACTGTGAGCCTAAATCTAAACCACATAGGGACATGCAACGAAGGCTTAATCCAAACATGAAGGAAGTCATTAAGAAAGAAGTGTTAAAATGGCTCGATGCTGGAATCATTTACCAAATCTTGGATAGCCAATGGGTCAGTCCAACTCAGGTAGTACCTAAGAAGTCAGGTATTACTATTGTTGAGAATGAAAAGGGCGAGTCAATTTCTACTCGAATGACAACTAGTTGGAGAGTGTGTATAGACTATCGGAAAGATCACTTTCCTTTGCCTTTCATTGATCAAATTTTAGTATGGCTAGCTGGGCAGAGTCTCTTCTATTTTCTAGATGGATATTCAAAATATAACCAAATTTCGGTATTTCATGCTGATCAAGAAAAGACCACCTTTACCTACCCCTTTGGAACATTTGCCTTTAGACGCATGCCATTTGATCTGTGCAATGCACCAGCCACTTTTCAACGATGTATGCTATCCATATTTTCTGATATGGTTGGTCAGTTTCTTGAGATATTTATGGATGAGTTTGTGGTGTTTGGATCTTCATTTGATGACTGTCTCCAAAACTTGACTAAGATTTTGAAATGATGTATAGAAACGAACCTAGTCTTAAGTTGGAAGAAGAGCCATTTTATGGTTCGTGAGGGAATCGTACTCGGACATATTGTTTCAGAGCGAGGGATTGAGCTTAACAAAGCTAAGGTAGAATTGATCTCAAAATTGCCTCCCCCAACCTTGGTTAAACAAGTACGATCCTTCCTAGGTCATGCTGGATTTTATAGATGCTTTATCAAGGATTTCAGCAAAATTTTGTGACCTTTGTGTAATCTGCTCGTTCAAGACAATCCATTTGATTTTAATAAGGATTGTATGGCTACTTATGACATTCTGAGAACTGCTTTGACCATTGCACCAGTTATCAAGCCTCCTGATTGGACCCTGCCTTTCAAAATCATGTGTGATGCCTCTGATTATGCTATAGGGGCAATTTTAGGACAGAAGTTTAATAGGGAACCACATGTGATTTATTATGCTAGTAAAACTCTTTCAGATGCATAAATAAACTACACCACTATTGAAAAGGAGTTACTAGGAGTTGTTTTTGCCCTGGAGAAATTTTGATCATATCTGTTAGGGTCTAAGATCTTAGTTTATACTGATCATGCAGTATTGTGACATCTGCTATCTAAGAAAGACACAAAGCCTAGACTGATTAGATGGATCCTTCTACTGTAGGAATTTGACTTAGAAATCATAGATAAGAAGGGTTCTAAAAATTTGGTAGCAGATCATATTTTTAGGATCTTAGTAGAATGCAACAAATAAACAATCAGAGATCAGTTTCCTGACGAGTAGCTTTTCTCTATTTTGTCTAATAGTCTACCCTAGTTTGCCCATATTGTTAATTACTTAGCAACAGGGCAAGTTCCTTCTCACTGGTCCAAACAAGAAAAAGATAGATTTTTCTAACAAATTAAATATTACTTTTGGGAGAAGTACTGTTCAGGTGATTAGACGATGTGTCCCTGAGAGTGAATTCCAAGGCATACTCACTTTTTGTCATTCTCTTGCTTGTGTGGGGCACTTTAGTGGAAGGAAAACTGCAGCAAAAGTGCTGCAGAGTGGGTTTTACTGGCCAACTCTTTTAAAGATGCACACAAATTTGGCCGTAATTGTCTGAGATGTTAACAAATGGGGAATATTTCATGTAGAGATCTGATGCCTCTGACCCCTATTTTAGTTGTTGAAATTTTTGATGTCTGGGGTATTGACTTCATGGGGCCATTCCCTTCTTCTTTTGGGTTTGAGTATATTCTGGTCGCAGTTGATTATGTGTCTAAATGTATCGAAGCCATAGCAACCCGAACCATTGATCACAAGGTTGTAATCAAGTTCATTCAATGTAACATCCTTAGTCGGTTTGGATGCCCAAGGATAATTATTAGTGATGGGGGCGCGCATTTCACAAATAAACATTTTGAAGATTAATGAAGAAATATGGAATTACACATAAGGTAGCCACACCTTACCATCCCCAAACTTATGGCCAGGTTGAAGTATCGAACAGAGAAATTAAGCACATCCTAGAGAAAATGGTAAGGCCCGATAGCAAAGATTGGTCAGAATGTTTGAATGATACATTATGGGCTTACCGGACTGCCTTTAAGACTCCCCTAGGAATGTCTCCATACTGGTTAGTGTTCGGCAAGGCATGTCATTTGCTAGTAGAGTTAGAACATCTTTCATTTTGGGCTATCAAGCAATGTAATTTTGATCTGAAGACTGTGGGTTCTAATAGGAAACTTCAATTGAGTGAATTAGAAGAGTTGCGAAATGAAGCTTATGAAAGTTCAAAAATTTATAAGGCTCGAACTAAGGCATATTATGATAAATTCATTAATCAAACGATGTTTAAGTCTGATCAGAAAGTGTGGCTCTACAATTCTAGGTTGCGCCTTTTTCCTGGAAAACTTCGCTCATGATGGGATGGACCTTTCATCATTACTCAAGTATTTTCTCATGGCACTGTTGAACTTAAAGATCCCAAACAAGGAAATATTTTTAAAGTTAATGGCCAACGCTTGAAACCCTATGTTGAGGATATTCATGATGGAGAAATTCTTGAAATTCTTGACCTTATGGACCCAGTACTACCATCAGCTGAGTCTGGCTAAAGACTTTAAACTTAGCGCTCCTAGGAGGCAACCCAGTTTATGTTTTTAAGTTTTAACTAGTTACTTTTTTTTCTTTTTAGAAGAATAAAGTGAGGGAGTACAGCAACAAAGGAACCCGCTACTTCATGAAACCTTCAAAGCATATTTTCCCAAGGTGTATTCTTTCCTATTATAATTCTCATTTTCTTTCCTACTCCATTGAGGACAATGTCGATTAAGTTGGGGGGGAACATTTTTCCAAGGTGTATTCTTTCCTATTATACTTCTCATTTTCTTTCATACTCCATTGAGGACAATGTCGATTAAGTTGGGGGGGAAGATTAACTTGACTTGCTTAGATCTTCGAGTGTGATTAGAAATGATTAGGTTAAGTGTACCTAATTATTGTCTCGAACTGGAGTTACATAGGTACCTTAATCAAATGATCAATTAATGGCCTAGATAATGCTAGAGATGCTGAAAGATAAATAATTAAAGAAACTCAATAAATGGTAGGGTATTGATCATAAATAATTTCATGGAGTAATTCCAAAGCCTTTTGACCATTGATCTTAATAAAGAGTCTACTTTATGGGGATATAAATCAAAAGATCAAGGATGCTAAAGTTTTTCCCTTTGATTAAAAAAAAAAAAAAAGTTAGTCTAGTTTCATAGCTTTGCTTGAACTCTTACTAAGTAACCGGGCCCCTTCGCCTAAGTAAGCGTTGTGGTTCGCATCAAAAGGTGAGAAGGTCAAGAAATATGTTAAGCAATGGTATCTCCCTGAGTAACCGGGCCCCTTCGTCTAAGTAAGCATTATGGTTCGCATCAAAAGGGGATAATACTAATACTTACGAGGCTTGGATATAACACATACTAAAAAATGAAGGGGGAGAAATCATCTAGTAGAAAGGTATTGAACTAAACCCCAGAAAGTTAGAGGATTTTAAGAGTGAGTGGAAAGTTGATAGAAGAAAAACTCTAGAAATCTTAATGAGCTCTACCTGACCACTAAAAGAGTTGAATCAATAATCCAATGAAGTATCTCAGTAGTAGTCTGACCAGGTATCATCTGTTTTTAGGGTTGCTTGGGTTAACATCTAACTCAAGGATGGGTTGATACACATGGATAATTTATCTACTTTACTCGAGGATGAGCAAAGTTCAAGTGGGGGGGTGTGATAACTACATTAAGCATAAATATAAAAGTATTAATTTAATATTAAAATATCATTATTTTCTTAAAATAAATACTTTTATATGCCATTTATAGGAAAGAACATCATCAACATCGAGAGCCTGGTTTTAGAAGTCCAACGGTGCGAACGACACTATAATCGGACTTAAAATGGGCCCAAAATGGATTTTTGAAGAATTTATTAAGAAATTACACGAAGTTTAAAGTAGTCGGTCTATCGTGGACCGGTCGCTCGGTCCACTGCACAGCTCGTGGGCCACGATCTACTATTGATGCGGTCCACGGAGTAGAACCGTGGACTACAGTGCCCCATTCATGCCGGGACTCGCCGGAGAGCTGCCCCCACCGCTAGGGAGGTCACCGGCATGCTCACCACTGGCCAGAGAAGCCCTGGTGGCCGGAAAAATGCATCCAAAGGGGGGCTATTCATCGTTTTTCTTTCTTTTGGCTGAACCTCTCAGAAATCCACCATCCCACACCACCAGACCGCCTACCCGGTCCACCGCCGACCGGAGATGATGGCAGTGCGCTCTTCGTCACCGCCGGGAGGGTCCTCATGGTGAATTACAGCTGTTGGATGGTTTCTTTCAGTTTGAACCATTTGTGGACCGAACCTGTGTGCTAGGTTGGACCGAACCGGGGAGAAGAATTTGGAGCCTTGTTGGATGAGCTGGAGATCGATGAGAGCTTGACCAAAACCAGTGAAATAGTGGAGCTTTGTTGCAACCGTGGGAGCGGTGTCCGTTGGATCAGTTGCTCTGTTGGGTTGGTTGGAGGAGCGGGTTGGTTCAATGGACTGGCTTTGTTGAAATTGTGGAGCGGGGAGAGCCTATAAAAAGGGCTCCAGGGGAGCCACAGAGAGCCACTGGGCATTCGGGCATTCAATCAGTCGAGCATTCAACCAGTTCTTCACTGCTCTTCTTCTCAATTGCTTTTCTTCTCTTTGTCTCTTCTTCTCCATCATAGAGAGCACTGTGTTTCTTCTCCATTCCACACCACAGAGAGCTCTTCTTTCCACTATTCCAGCTTAGTCATAGAGGTCGACGCCATCCCAGCTTCCAGTCCATCCTTCAGTTCTCCCAAGCTCTCAGATCATTCACAGTCCAACCACAGTTCTGAGATCCCTCTTTTCTTCCCCGTAGTTCTTTTAGTTCTCTTCTATTCCAGTTATCCCAACCTTATTCCCACCATTCCAGCACTATTCCAACCTTATCCCAATCCTATTCCAGCAGTCCTATTCTCCACCAGTCAGCTTCATCTTCAACTTTTGAGCATGCAGAAATCATTGGAGGCCGGAGCTTCACTTGGGAAAAGGGGGTTTTTATTTTTGATGCATTACTAGGGCGAAGCTTTGGAGGTAAGTCAAGTGAAATTAATCCTGACTAATCTATTCCCAAGTGGGTACAGGCTATGCTCTCATGAGATAGATCATATCTAGGTTATTTCACTAGCATTTAGACCAATCTATTCCCAAAAAGGGATGGGCCGTGATTCACGGATATGGGCCATGCTCTCACTCGGATAGATCCTTTTTTTTTATTTACTTTTACTACTAATTACTTGTTAATCTCCTTTTTAGTTTTAATATTTCAATTTCTGTTGTGCATTTATTGTTTTTAAAGTAATCAAGAAAGTTCCTGCAGATTCGATCGTTGCTCCTGCTATCCTATTCTAGAATAGTAGTTTTAAGGTAAATAAATCGGTGTGTTGCGACATGCATCATTTATCATTTAGCTTTTATGCCATTACTACTCCATAATGTGTTATCTCCCTACCCTTATTAATACAATGCTATTCAATTTGATGCAGTTGGCCCACCACCTTCACTTCTTCTTGGAATCAGCCAAAACTGCAAAGGTAAATGTTACAATGATGGAGGAGAAAGTCATCAATGCTGAAAAAAAACTCGGTCAAGCTAAAATTTAGGCTTCTAAAGTAGAGGACATGTTTTGGGATCAGAAGAAACATGTGGATGTTTTATTGAAGAATATCATTCATTTTGTAATAAAATTGGGTGAGGCAAGTAGTTATTTAGCTCTAATGCATCAAAATATAAGGGTCGTGCATAAGGGTGAGGCCTAGGTGGCTCTAATGCTAAACAGAGATCGCCCACATGGAGAACAACTTTCAAGCAAAAATTAAAGACTTAAAGGCTAAGGCAAATGGATAAATTCATTGGTACTGGAAGGAGCTTAAGTCAGCCAGAAGCTAGAATGAGTTGTTGTAGAGAGAGCTCCACTTAGCCCATAGCTGAATGTAGGGTGAGGTGTTAAGTCTCTGGTGGTGTATCCAAGGCTTCAGGGACCAAGGTTTAGGTCTTGGTCATGTTAGTCATGGTCATACATGATGTATTTAGGATTAGGAGTGAGTTCGGGACAAGTCCTAGGTGTTTGGCTGAGTTTTGGTCAGTCTAGGCATTTGAGCCGACTCACTTGGGAGGCGAGCCAACTCATTGGTTGGTACTGTAGGAACAGCAGTGTAATGTTTCTGTGAGAGTCAACTCGCTCAGTTCAAGTTGGCTCTTGTCTGAAAATTGAAATTAATTATTTTGGATGAGCCAACTCTTGGTCTAAGAGTCGACTCGTCCAGAGTACCTTCTGCTATTTTGAGTTGACTTGCAGGAGGCGAGTCAACTCGAGTGTCGGGATTTCTGAGTCTCGATGGTGCCATCGCGGGGAGTTTTTGGGGAACTAGGTCTTATGTGACCTAGGTATAAATATGTAAGTTATTTTGTAACTTGTGTGTAAGGGTTTTACTCCGATAGTTGAATACAACATTGAAATCCCCTTTTCTCCAAAATATTCTCTCTTGCACTTTCTCTCTTCTCTAATCAAAAGAAACCATAGATCTTCGTAGACCTATATCCTACTGCATCATCTTGGATCACTGGCAGAGGGTTGTCCACGCACCTAGAAAATCACTTCCGTTGTGACTCTTGATAGCATCATCATCTTCTTTATTACCACCACATTTGGTATCAGAGCTAAGGTTGCGTGGAGGAAGGAAGGTCTCTACATCCAAAGTCTCTACATCCAAAGTTTTCTGCTATACCAAGTTATTCTTATCTTTAATCTATTTTTTTTTTGTAGAAATCTCCAGATATAATTGGAGGGAATTTTTTCTTATGGAAGGATAAGGTTGGAAGGAAAGCTTGCTGCAGGTATTAGGGTTGTAGAAATTTGTGTTTTGGGTGTGTGTTTTTTTTTTGCTTGATTGCAGAAATGGCATCAAGTGGTTTCAAAGTAGATTTTGAGAAGTATGATGGCAAAGTGAACTTTACCTTATGGCAATAAAGGGTAAAAGATTTGCTGGTTCAATAAAGGATCTACAAGGTTTGGTCAAAGAGAGACCGAAAAAGATCAGTGTTGAAGATTGGAAAGAGTTAGAAGAGATTGCTTTCAGCACCATCAGGATGTGTTTGGCAGATCAGGTTTTGTCGAAAGTATGCATGGTGACTACGGCAAAGGGTCTATGGTTGAGACTGGAGAACACATACATGGAGAAGAACATGATGAATAAGCTATGGTTGAAGAAGCAGTTGTATAGTCTAAGGATGCATGAAGGAGGAGACCTTGTTGCTCACATTCAGAGGTTCAACCAGGTATGTTCTGAGGTTATGAGTCTGGATGTGAAGATTGATGAGGTGGATCAGGCATTGTTATTGTTATGTTCACTCCCAGGATCGTATGATGGTCTTATAACAACCTTGGTGTATTTAAAGGAAACCCTAAACTATGAAAAGGTTGTTGGAGTGCTTAGGTCAAATGAGCAACGAGAGAAGATCTGTAAAGAAAATCCTAACTCAAAGGTACTTGCTGTAACTGAAAGGCAAGGAAGACCTAGAGAAAAAGTTAGGGAAAAATCAAAGGATAGATCATAGTCTCGAAGTAGTCATAAAAATTAGAAATGTCATAAGTGTCATCAGCCTGGGCATTTTAGGAGAAATTTTCCTCTTTGGAAGACAGAGAAGGAGAAAGCCAACACTAGTGGTGCAAATGCTTTTGAAGGCAGTAAAGAAGATGTTCTAGTGGTTTCAGATGGATCTGCTGATTGGGATAACACTTGGACATTGGATCAGCATGCTCTTATCACTATACCTCACATCAGGAGTATTTTGATACCAATGACAGGTCAGATGGAGGTAGTGTAAGCCTTGGTGATGATCAATCTTTGTCAGGTAGCTGGAGTTGGCATTATTAGGATGAGAATGTATGATGGAGTGATAAGGACCCTATCGAATGTTAAACATGTACCAGAACTGAAAAAGAATTTGATTTCTTTGGGCTACTTGGAGAAGCAGGGTTATGCTTTCAGTTGCCAGTCTGGTAGTTGATGTTTGAAAATTACCAAGGGAGCTTTGGTGGTGATGAGAGGAAGAAGACCGAGCAATAATCTATACAAGATGGATGGCTCAGTGGTGAGTGATAGTGCAGAGTGCTCACAGCGGCACAGGAGGAGCAATTAGCATATAAACTGTGGCACTATCGGATGGGTAACCTAAGTGACTGAGGGCTCATGGAATTAAGAAAAAGAGAAAACAATCTAGTTTTGAAGAAGGATGGAAATGACCTGTGTGAGCCATGTATTTTTGGTAAACAGCATTAGGTAAAATTTGCTGTTAATACCAAACCAAGTGATGGAGTGTTGGATTTAGTGCACTCTGATGTATGGGGACTAGCTACTGTATCATCTAGAGGTGGGGCAAGATACTTCATCACTTTCATTGATGACTACTCAAGGAAAATATGGATTTATCTGATAAGAGAAAAATTAGAAACTTTGCCCAGTTCAAAGCCTGGAGAGCTGAAGTAGAAAAGGAGATAGGAAGATATGTGAAGTGCCTTCAATCTGACAATGGAGGGGAGTTCTCTAGTAAGGAGATTAAGAATTATTGTGAGTAAAATGGAATTAGATTCCATTACATAGTAAGGATGACTCTTTAGTAGAATGGTGTTGCGGAGAGGATGAACTGGACATTATTGTAGAAGGCTAGGAGTATGGGCTGCAGACATCACTCCCGGTAAATTTTTCGGGTGATGCCATAACTCTTTCTTGTTTTTTTATTAACAGATCTCCTCACATTAAGCTAAATGGAGGACTTCCAGAGGAAGCTTGGAATGGGAAAAAGGTGGAGCTTGGCCACCTGACGGTGTTTGGTTGCCTGGCCTATGCACATGTGGAAGCAACCAAAAGAACAAAGTTGGACCCTAAGTCAAAGAAGATGATCTTCATCGGGTATCCACGAGGAGTCAAGGGCTACCTACTATGGGATCCTCAGTCTTAGAGGACAGTGATCAGTAGGGATGTTATCTTTGATGAGAGGAGCATCTTGGTGAGATTGGGGAGTATGGATGGAAGTGCAACAACAAAGGTGAACCGTGGTGTTTGCCTTTCATAGGTGGAGGACATGCCATCTACTTTTACTGGCAAGGGTATTTCAATTGAGGTGGAGTAAGGTGGGAAAGGTCCTTTGGTGATGAAGGATCAGCAAGGAAGGTCAACTATTCTGAGGGAGGTGCAGGAAGAGCCACATATGATAAACTTGCAGGATAATGCAAGGGGAGTGGCATTACATATCCTCAATGCATAATTCGGAAGCCGATACGATATGGCATGGATGAGACTATCTCTTATGCTCTCATCTCTATCAATGGTGATCCAGAATCATTCAAAGAGGCCATGAAGAGCCTTGATAAAGAGTCATGGATGAAAGGCACGATGGAAGAAATGGAGTCTCTCAGGAGGAATAAGACATGGCAGTTGGTGGATCTACCTGAAAATGCTCTTTAATTTCTCAAAGTGGGTGTTCACAAAGAAGATAATACCTTCAGAACAAGGTAGAGTAATGGTGTGGACACCAGGGCTAGAAAATATCAATAGTTTGAACCCAATCCTTGTGGATCACCTGTGAATAAAGCCCTGAACCCAACCCGTTTTACCAACTATACATATTTTATTTTAAATTCTATTATATAGGCTTAGTTGGGTTTAGCCCTTTTTAGCAATTAGGGTTTGTATAAAAAACCCCTTTTATCAGTTGGGCCAAACCCTGTTTACCAAATTTATTCTTTTTGTTGCATGAGGTTATTCCTTTGTGATCAATTTGATCAAGTTGGGATTAGAATTGGTTTTTAGTTGGTTAAATCATATGATTTGTTAGTTATTGAGTCCTGTAATACAAGGGGGACCCAATTAAAGACCCATGTGCACCAAATCAGAATTCCATGTAACCCATGTGCTAGCTCAAGACAAGCCATGTGACTCCATGTGCTAGCCCAAGTCACTTGTCATATGTAACAAGTATTAGTGCCCCTTTCTCAGGAAATTGGACAACATCATATGTTATGTCTGGACACCACTTGACACTTCATCGGGACAACACTACTTGCCATCTCATCAAGACAACACAACACATGCCATGTTACCCTTTTGGTCCAAATGAATTCCAAATTGGCGCCCCTTCTTTTTAAGATAAGTAAATGAAGAGGAGTCTCATCTTTGGCACCCTCTCACTCAAGAATTTCATGCCAAAAATTCCAAGAGTCGGCCAAGCATCTCTTTCAAGGAGTTCCAAAATGTTTAATCACCCAAATGAAAGAGGTTCAATGGTTCTTTACTGCAGGTGTTTTGATCAAACTGGTTCCAAGCTGCTTAAATTTCTAAAACTCAAGAGTCTTACCAGAACTCTTGAGTCTTCTTCTATCTAGACTGAAGAGTCCACTTGCCTACAAGAGCCCACATCATCCAGACTCCAGCCAGAGTCCAGCAATCAAGGCCAAGCGATGGAGGCATCTTGACCCTAAATCATGACAACTCACCTTATCCTCATCTTGGCACCCAAATAAGATGAGAGGCCCATGAACTCATCCACCTTGGAGAGAGTTTTAGATCTGCCCAGAGACAAGAGTCCAGGACACCCAGAGCAAGGATTCCAGGAGTTATTGTCCAAGGCAAAACAAGTCTAGTCTTTGTATCCCTTATACCACTGGTTGAGAGTCTATAAACACCCCATCAACCCCCCCCCCCCCCCCCCTTTTGTATTATTATTCATTCATCAATAAAGACATTATTCTATCCAATTCCTTTGTTGTGTGCATCACAGGGTATGAAGCCCTTTCCTTTGTTCTATGGAGCATTGCAGGGTGTGAGGCCCTACTTATCCAGCAATCAAGAAACCCTAGCCACCACTTCTAACCCTTCTCTTCCATTATTCTTTTCTTCCTTAATACTTTCTAATTTGATCTTTCTTTGTCAAGTGTTTGCAGGTGATCTAGAATCAAAGTCAGGTGTTCTTGCCTCGGAACTAGCATCACGAGAGATCGGAGCCCGAGGATCAAGATCTTGAAGCCCTGCCCAGAATCTTGAGAGTCCAGTCAGATTTGCATCAGAGAGACGGTTCTTCATTGGTAACACTTAAAACCTCTTCCCTTCTCTTTGATCTCTAAATAGTTGAAAGTAGACCCTAGTTTATGGTGGTTTCTTAGCCACCAAATCCTGTTTTTTCTTTATTATTAACTAGAACTAGTTTACTTTATTGTTACCTTTGAGTCTTCTTAAAAATCTGGAAAAAAAAACCAATCTCTATTTTTCTCTAATAATTAGGACTTATTAACAATAATTTAGTTTTAATTATTATCCCACATCATTTTGGTATTAGAGCGAAGGTTAAACTAGGATTTAACTGCTAGTTCTGAAATTTCTACATACCTAGAACTAGGCTGAAATTAAAACTGCATAAAACCTAATTAAAAAAATTTAAAAAAATTAGAAATAATTTTTTTGATAATCTCCTATTAATCCACTATTAATCTCAGAAAAAATCAGATTAAATTTTTTTATTTTCTTTTTTCTAGTGGAAGGAAATCATGCCTTCGGAGCGGGTTTATGCAAGTATACTATCATTACCCATGGGAGTAATGAGCTATGGCTGGACATGATATCCCGAGATTGGATCAGATTTGAAATTTAATTTTGAGATAAAAAAATTAATTCTTATTTTTCTGCTATTTTTAATTATTTTATTTATTTATTGCATATTAGGGTTTCATCTTGTGCATGCAGCATCAGGTAACTGAATCTTAAGGGCACTTGAGCATCTTAGATCAGGATAGGATTTCATCACCTGTCCTGGGCCCACAACAAGCTTCTTTGCATCCGAGCCTAACCTAATTAAAATTAATTAGACTTAATTTTCTCTAGTAATTTAGGGATACCAACAGGTCGGGTTTCAAGTATTGTGTGTAAGCTAGTGCACCTAATCCTTTTATTATCACTTGAATCTGGTGTGTAATGCTAGAGGTCCAGAGGCAAATGCCATAAGCAGTTTCATGGTTTTTAATAAGGACCCTGCGAGAGCAGGGAGAGCCTCCCATGACCCCACTCTTACCTGGCCAGTGGATAGGGTAATTACTGAATTGGCTATTATTTGAGCTGACCCATTCTACTTGAGCTCTAAGTCTCGGAAACCTTAGTTTGAGTCGAGTTCTGTGTGTGTGCATTGCATGATAATGCGGAACTATATATGCATGGAATTATTTTTTTTTGTATTTTTAATATTAAGTTATAAGTTGTAATCCCAAAGATCAAACCAAGTATTGATGTAGAGAGTTCTATATGCAAATAAGAAACTCGGCATGCATAACAGGACCTAAAAGTAACAGAAAAGAAGGACTACCGAGGCTGAGAAGCCTCGGTTGGGCTAGTTCACCTACAATAAGGCTACTGGTGGCAGAGGGGGTATACTTGGCAATGGTGGAAGTGCCTGGTGCAGATCGTACATGAAGAGATCGTTCTCACTCTAGGTGTGGCCTAAAAAATCAAGCCAGAGACCCACGGATTCTCAGCTTTCTGCTTGGTGATCCGTTACGGCCCGGCTGGAGTTGTTGGATTCATAGAAGCTGAGGGACCTACAAACAACCTTTCAGGGGTGATGAAACAAAGCAAGGATGAAGTAGTAATGGGAAAACAACAACGGGAAGAAGATTTTGAGGTTGGGCGGCCAGGGTTTAGAGAGTTGGATGGCGGTTGGAGATAGGGCACAGAACACCAGGAAGGAGGGGCTCACACAGAATCCCCTTAGCACACAGCAGGTAGCACATAGCAATTGGAAGTAATCAATTGTATTTCATGAATAAAAGTTGTTAAATCTTCATACAAGGGGTCCCTTATATAGAGTCATGAGACTTAGGGTCCAAGCAAAAGAAAACAAGGAAAATTAGAGGTGACCACTTTCTTCCTAAAGTGTGGGGTTGAATACATGGAAGAAAACACTCTCCCACTTTCTTCCAAAAGTGTGGGGCTGAATACATGGAAGAAAACACTCTTATGCCATACAAAATCCCTCTAAACAAGGTAGATAGTGGACATCCAAAAGGGAGGGACCACTTCTTTCCTAAGCAAGCTGACATGAATCAAGGGATTCATGTTTATCCATTTTGACTTTCCTTCTTGTCATGCTGGCATGTAGAGCTGGTGTGCTTGGGGTGTGGAAGTGGTGTGCTGGTGTGTAGTCATCAACTCTTCATGCATGGCCCAACTTCATGATCCTCCAAGTAATCCTAGGTGGTGCAATCCAAGGTGTAACTGGGCTCATGCGGCTGCTGAGGTGGCATGCTGGGTGGTGTCCTTCATATGCTTGAGCCTTCTTTGACTAGGCTTGACTCAGACTCAATATAACTAGACATGATTACAAGACTCGGAATATGATTAGCTCAACATGAGCTGACTTGACCAACTGATCCAAAATCCTATGGTATGGATCAAATGCTACATACAGGACTCAGAAAAAAAACTAGCTCAACATGAGCTGACTAGTACAGGACTCAAGTAAGAAAAAGATAACTTAAATGGACTAAGCCTTTATTACAAATGGACTCAAATATGACTAAGTAATCCATAGAGGGTTAAGAAGCCTCTTTCTTGTTCTGGTGCCCCTGGTGTTCCCACCAATTCTCCTGGGCTAGGTGGAACTCGACCCTATCGAGAGAAGATCAGGCTGGCTCACATATCTCTCGAGGAGGTCTAGGTTGAGGCACTGCAAGTCCTCTTAAGAAATCTATGAATCGTTCAACTCGGCCAGCCTTGCCATTGGACTAGGTAGCGTTGATAGCTGTGGCCCCGGGTCGTTATGGTTTGATTATCCAGGATATGCTCGATCCATTTTCCTCTCTCAGGCCAATTTTTTGGTGGACACTCTAGGTTAGGGTCACTCACAATGGAAGGACTTGGTCCAAAGGCCTCACTGGGTATCACTGTCGGTTCCCTATACTCAACCAGGTATGCAATATTGAAGGTATAACTAATGCCCAAATCTGGAGGCAAATCTAATACATAGGCATTTGGTCCAACCCTCTCTATCACTTTAAAAGGTCCGGCTCTGTGAGCATGAAGTTTCTTTTAGGCCTAAGCCTAACCAAGATATAATCCACTACATCAAATTTATTGGCTCTTCTTCGAGGATTAGCCAGTTTGTTTCAAAATTAGTGCAGGTGGTGAACATGCTGGGCACATGCAGACTCCTAACAGATGATGCAAAGGACTCATACCAACACCTACAGACTCGACTATGCATTCCAATCTAAAGAGGTTTATTAGATCTTAACTACAACTTGGGTATGGGGCATGAGTTGTGGTTGATGGATGACATGCAGAAAAAAATTTGCTAGTAACTCTTAATAGATGCCAGAGAGTCTGCGAAAAGTAGGTAGCAAATGGGATGGGCTCTATGGATTCTTGCAACCTAGTAACCATAACATAATGTAACCTAATAGTTCTGAACACATGAGTAGACTCAGGAAATGGTAGGAAATAGGAAGGGGATTCAGGGACTGGTTCTGGGCTAAAGAGACTAACTTTAATGTATGAAGATGGAGTTATATCTATGAGCAAGAAAAGGTCCATACTATGGAAGGATGGGTCAACAATTTTTGGAAAGAGATCTTCAATAGGAATGGCAAGAAGGGATTCATCCTGAGGGCCATGGGTTAAGTAAGCCAAATCCTCAATAAAGTCTTCTAGTTCATGGAATTTCGGACTAGGCTCTATAATTAGGCCCTTTTCTAGTGTTTCCTCAGGTAAAATCTTAGAATTAGAGTTCTCTTCCTCTAACTGGTCCTCTACTGCAAGTTCAATCTAGGCATGGTCAGGGTTAGCTAACTCTAGATTGGCTTCTACCTGGGTACCTATATGGTCAACTAATTCTAGGTCTTCTAGAGGTGTCTCCTCTTCTCTCTCATACTCATCCACTGAGCTCACATCAGCTTCATACACTTTCGCTTTAATGTAAACCTTGTGAATCAAAGGGATGATAGGGGAAGGTCGGCTAAGAAAAAATTGGCTAGGTTCTGGTTTCTGATTATGGCCACTAGTCCTAGTAGGTTCAGGTTGCCAAGGGGTAGTGGTGAAAGGGATATGCCCTACAAGCCAATCTATGTTGTATCTCCCAAACCATTGTAATTGACAATATTCTAATAAAGGTATTATTTTTCATCATACGCTGTGATTATTATTATATGATGAACCCCATAGATTAGGGCTATGATTTTTGGGTTATGATGAGATCATACTAGTGAGACCTAAATTCTTAAAACCTTAATCAAAAATATTCCTAGTCGAAGGAACCTTGAGTAGGGGATCAGGGTTTTTCCGGTAAGACTAGTACATCCTATGTATACTGAATAGGGTGACTGCTCTCACAGTCACTTGTGTATGACACTAATAGTAGGATGTGGGTGCTCATTAAAAAATGAGTTCACTGATATGATCTAACTTGAGAACATCTAATGGAGTCTTAACTACATGTCAATAGAAGGTTCTCATAGTGGAAGTGGTACAAGTAATCCTTTGACCTGAGACTGCCATAAGTACCTTATGTACAAGAACCCATGCTTTGGTTCAATCCTAATCATGACACTGAGTCATGCACAGGATTGATGCTGGGAATGGTGAATTGGATATGAAGGGAATGAGTAGGTCAACAAGGAATCGATCACTCTTAGTAAGAGGAGATTGCATCTAGCTAGTTATCAATCGGATGATGATTCAGGGAATCTTTGACCAAAGTAAAGATATTAGAGATGGTTTCTAATATCAAGATAATTGAATCATCAATATAAGATTGAGCTAGAAACAAATATAATATTGGATTTGACATATATCCATATCCATAATTATATTTTGGGTGCAGGCTGATCGAAGGATTTAATTATATGGTAACTTTCGACTGAAGGGTAATTTTGGTATTTCACCAGAATTTCCATATCTTCCGCATAGACATGATACGTTGCTAGACATCAATCTTGTCTTGTGGGTTGATTTGAATGATCACTTATTTGGAAGAATCCTAATTGATCAAATCGGGTAAGCCCGATTTGACCTAAATCGATTAGAAAGAGTTCTAATCAAATTAGGTCAACTTGTATTCGAACCCACTGCCAGCTAGATGTGGAACCCAATGGGTCACACACTTAAAAGAATTGATCAAGAGTCATTTGCATGAAGACACTCTAGCAAGTATTGCAAATCCTAACTCCTATTCGAATCGTAATCAAATTTGGGTTCCGAATTGACTCGATTTAGGTTCTAATTGGATCTAATTAGACCTTAATTGAGAATTTAGGGATTATGGCTAACCCATTAGCTAGGCTACTTCCCCACCCGCCCCCTTTCCCTTGCATGCCAAAAACATTAAGAGTCCATGCGCTTATGGACTCTTGGCGCGCCATTTGGAGGAGTCCATGGGCGCATGGACTCTTGGTGCGCGCCCACTTAATTCTCCGATGAATTAAGATGGGGCGGCCTTCCTTCTTAGTATTAGCACCTCATTTGTCCACCCTTGGATGATAATCTAACGGGTGGAGAGGTTTAAGAAAGAAAGAAAGCGCAGTTTCTTCCCGGGAGCGTGAAATCAGATCTCTTCGGAGATTCAAGTTTCATGACTTCTTTCTCCCAATCGTTGCGACTTCTTCCTTTGAGAAAAGCCATGAGGATTGATCTAGAAGGCCATGAGAATTAATCCAGAAGGCCGTGAGAAGAAGGAAAGGGCATGAGAAGAAGGAAATGGCATGAGAAAATTGTTATCAGAGAGTTGTGAGGGCGCCTCTCCGAAAACTATAAAAAGGGGGTGGGAATCAGAACTCCGGGATGTGATTTTTTTTTCTTTCTTCCTCTCCTGAAGACTCTTTCTCCCCTTCTTGTTTTTGCATTATTTCCTTTACAGAGTAAAACTCTGTCGAAACTCTGCTACTAAACAAGGTTAAGAGAGAAAGTCTCCGATGGTAAAGGAAAAGAAGAGTTCTGATCCAATTCTTTTCTTCCTTACATTAAGACATCTTTGTCTTAATTTCTCCACCAATTAAAGACAAGCATTAATCTTCTTAGGACAAGGTCTTACTTTCAAGACAAAGGTGTCCTAAAGGTTCTAAGTCTTGGTAGAAGGTGGAGAAGGGGTAAGAAGGAAGAAGACACACCTTTGAGTGGAAGATTTCCAGCCATAATCCAAGTATTGAATTCCTGGAAGAAGAATTCAATTGAAGGAACCATTGGAACAAGGAGTTAGGATCTTGGTCATTGCTTTGTGTGGATCACCATTGGAGGGCGGACACCTGGACGCCTGGTGAACTCAAATAGCCTGTTCATCTTCAAGATTAAATCTTCATCAAATTGGAATTAGCGGTTACAGGTTAGTACTCTAATTCTAATTTGCATAAGAATGTTAGTCTTCATACATTTTAGTCTTATTAAGGAGTTCCTGGTTTAGGGTTTTGGTGCATATTAATTTCTATATTTTGAAATTACCCTTCTGTTGTGTTGCACCGGATCCCAACAGTGGTATCAGAGCTACCTTAATTAGGACTATAATTTATGATAGTTTGTATGTCACATCTTAGGGTTTTTAAATCCTAATATGTTACTACACTTAGCATATCTTTGATTGCATATTTGTTTTGATGTTTGCCACTAGTTATGGTCTTTCACTCAAACCCTAATTATTATATAGATATGTATAGTTTTGAAGTCATCATACTGAAATAAGGTTGCCCTGGCATAATGGTGGATTCATTATGTGGTAAATGGTTATCCTAGTATGATGATACACTTAGCACATATTTGTTTATTTATAAGAGTGATATGTTGATTGTGATACATTCTATAAGGATGTGCTGGCAATTTATAAATCCCTCATCTTAAAAATTATATTAAGTCTTAGTATATTTAACTAATAAGCATCACTAGTCATGATGTACAATTGATCATTCGGTGTCTAGAAAGGTGGTTCTGGGAAGGTAAAGAGAATTATGGTTTTTAATTGGTTCCGTTGACTGACCTGGCCAATTTTTATTGGTGTCTAGGAAAGCAACCGGGGGACTCCCACATCTCTTCCACTTGCTTGGCCGATTTGATTAAATTTAAATCTTGACTAAAATGCTTAGTGTTAAAAATACTATATATTGGCCTTCCTTCATGCTGGATCATTATTGTGTTATGAACTACATTAGGTTTGTTGTGTTATCTGCAAGACCTAATATGGTGATTGACATAATACTAGTCTAGTGCATAGATATGCTTACAGTATATTCAGTATAATGCTTTGTTGTGTTATCTACAAGGGCATTATATTTGAGTATTGACTGTATAGAAATGAAAGGGTCTTGACTTAACTAGAACATTATGGTTTGTTGTATTTTCTGCAAGACTAATAATGTTCTAGAGGCCAAGTTACTTCTTGAGAATTATATGAGATATAATTGGAAGAGTTTCCTACCTTTGAGCTTATAAAAGATTTGTTGTATTTTCTGCAAGATCTTTTATAAGTTATTAGGATCTCAATCTCACTAAGAAAAATCGATCAAGGTTCTTCTCGATTATCATAGTGAGGGCTATGATTTTGATAAAATAGTGGGAGACATAATTAAATTGAAGACCTAATTTAATTATGTAAGTCATTTCATGGTTGTTTTCTTATGTATTGTTCTTTGTTAAATATAGATAAATGGCATCTTCATTGTCACTGCGAAGTATCCTAGATACCAACAAACTGACTGGTCCGAACTATGTGGATGGTTGAGAAATTTAAAGATTGTGCTGAGTTCAGAAAAACTTTCTTATATTCTAGATACCCCTAGTCTTAATCCACTAGGGGATGATGCCACAGAGGAAGATATTGCCACATACAAAATGTGGCAGAATGACTCCCTTACTGTCAAGTGTATCATACTAGCCTCTATGACCAATGAGTTACAGAGACAGCATGAAAGCATGGATACTCAATCCATAATGCTCAATTTAAAAGAGCTTTATGGAGAACATAGCAGAACTGCTAGATATGAAATATCTAAGTAGTTATTCCGTGCTAGGATGATAGAGAGAACATCCGTTCAGGATCATGTTCTGAAGGTAATTGACTTGATCACCAGATTGGGTCAATTAGGTTTTATCATGGATGGGGAGTTGAATCAGGATTTAATCCTGCAATCACTCCCATAGTCATTTTCTTAGTTTGTCTTGAATTATCACATGAACAAACTGAACACTTCCTTGCCTGAGCTGTTAAATATGTTAAAAACAGCGGAGAGCCACATAAAGAAAGAAAAGGCTCCACTTCTTCTTATTAATAAGACCAATGAGAAGAAATCAGGCAAAAAGGGTTTTAATAGGAGGCTAAACCCTAAGAGGCATCAATAAGAATAAGAAAGGAAAGAAGGCCTCCAAACAGTCAACCTGTTTCTTTTGCGGCAAAGCGGGACATTGGAAAAGGAATTGCAAGGCTTACCTTGCAACTGTGAAGCCTGGTGCATCAGATGCGCCAAAAGGTATGTATGAGATACATGCTATATTGACATTAAATTCTTCAGTTTCAAATACTTGGGTATTGGATACCGCTTGTGGTTACCATATATGCAAATCTTTGCAGGGCCTCCACAAGCTTAAAGTATTGAAGGAAGGTGACTTCAATCTCTACGGTGCTAGTGGAGATATCATCCAAGCAGAAGCTATAGGGACCTATATTCTGAAGTTGCCTTCAGGAAAGATCTTGGAGTTACATAATTGTTATTATATGCCTAAGATTATTAGGAACATTGTATCTGTTCCCTTGTTATTAAAACATGGATATGTAATGGATGTAACGAGCACTGGTTGCTCGATAATGTTGTCTGATAAAATTATTTGTTCTGGCATATTTAGCAATGGGCTCTTAACTCTTTCTTCCAATGATAGTGTTTTTCATGTCAATAATGAAAGAAAAAGAGAGGACTTTAATGAAACTTTACTTTGCCATCATCGACTTGGTCATGTTAATGAGTCTAGGATAAGCAAGTTATACAAGGAAAAACTCCTTGATCCTTATGAGTATGAATCATTAGGAACTTGCGAATCATGTCTCATGGGTAAGATGACCAAGACTCCATTTACTGGACATGGAGAAAGGTCAACTGAGTTATTAGGACTTATACATACTGATGTATGTGGTCCAATGACAACTCAGGCCAGAGGTGGATACTCATATTTTATCACTTTTACAGATGATTTATCTAGGTTCGGATATGTGTATCTTATGAAACATAAATCTGAAGCATTTGATAAATTTAAGGAGTATCAAAGTATGGTCGAAAAACAAACCAGGAAAGTATTAAAGTTCTTCGGTCTGATCGAGGAGGAGAATACTTATCCACGGAGTTTTTAGACTATCTTAAAGTTAATGAAATTCTTTCTGAATGGACCCCTCCTTATACACCACAGCTAAATGGTATAGCTGAAAGGAGGAATCATACCTTATTAGATATGGTACGATCCATAATGTGCTTCACAAATTTATCCATTTCCTTCTAGGGTCATGCCCTAGAAACTGCTGTTTACATTCTGAACAAAGTACCTTCTAAATCCGTTGTTAGTACTCCATATGAAATTTGGAGTGGAAAGAAACCGTATCTTAAATATTTTAAGGTATGGGGATGCCCAGCTTATGTTAAAAGAAATTTTGGACATAAGTTGAAACCTAGAGCAGATAAATGTCTATTTGTAGGATATCCTAGAGAGGGTAGAGGATATTTGTTTTACCATCCAACTGAACAAAAAATTTTTGTCAGCAGACATGCCACTTTTCTAGAAAAAGAGTTTATTTTAGAAAAGGGCAATGGTAGAACTATTGAACTTGGAGAAGTACAAGAAACACAGATAGACAATTCTCAATCAATAGAACATATAGTTAGATCAGAACCAGAACACAAAACTCCTCCCCGTAGGTCTGATAGAGTGTCATGGGCACCTGAGAGGTATGGGTTTATTATTGAAAATAATGAAGCCCAAGTCATTCAAAATGATGAACCTCTGACCTATATGGAAGCTATCTTGAGTACTGATTCAGATAGATGGCAAGAAGCCATGGAATCCGAGATAGATTCTATGTATGTCAACCAAGTATGGACTTTGGTTGATGCACCAGAGGTTGTTAATCCTATTGGGTGCAAATGGGTCTATAAGAAAAAGATTAGGGCTGATGGCCAAGTTGAAACCTATAAAGCTAGATTAGTGGCAAAAGGTTTTTGACAAAAACAGAGAATTGATTATGATGAAACATTCTCACCTGTTACCATGCTCAAATCAATTCGGATTTTACATGCTATAGCAGCATACCACGATTATGAGATCTGGCAGATAGATGTGAAGACTGCATTTCTCAATGGTTTCCTTGAGGAAGAAGTCTACATGTCACAGCCAGAAGGTTTTATTTCAAAGAATAAACCTATCAAGTATGCAAGCAAAAGAAATCCATTTATGGATTAAAGCAAGCTTCAAGTTGTTGGAACATCCGTTTTGATGAAACTATTAAAAGGTTTGGTTTTATCAAAAATGTGAATGAACCCTATGTTTATAAGAAGACTAGTGGGAGTGCCATAGTCTTCTCGGTTCTGTATGTAGATGACATACTCCTCATTGGGAATGATATCCCAATATTACAATCAGTCAAGGTTTGGCTATCAAACTAGTTTTCCATGAAAGATTTGGAAGAAGCATCCTATATACTAGGTATTAAGATCTATAGAGATAGGTCTAAGAGGATGCTAGGTTTATCCCAATCTAGGTACATTGACTTAGTGCTGAAAAGATTCAGCATGGATGGAAGTAAAAGAGGTTATCTTCCTATGAGTCAAGGCATACATCTTTCCAAAAGGATGTCTCCTAAAACACCTGAAGAAAGAAATAGAATGAATTCTATACCTTATGCTTCAGTAATAGGGTCCATAATGTATGCCATGTTATGTACCAGGCCTGATGTGGCATATGCTTTAGGCATTGTCAGTAGGTTTCAGGCTGATCCAGGAGAGGATCATTGGAAAGCAGTTAAAATATTCTTAAGTACCTGAGAAGGACTAAGGATATTTTTTTGGTTTATGGTGGTTCTGATCTTAAACTAGAAGCTTATTCTGATTCTAGTTTTCAATCAGACCCTGATGATAGCAAATCCATATCGGGATATGTTTTTACCCTAAATGGTGAAGCAGTGAGTTGGAAGAGTACGAAGCAGCAGACTGTAGCTGACTCAACCACAGAGACAGAATACATAGCTGTCAGTGAAGCCGCCAAGGAAGCAGTCTGGATGAAGAAGTTCATCACAGAGTTGGGTGTTGTTCCTGAGATAGAAAATCCTGTGCCACTTTACTATGACAACACTGGAGCTGTTGCTCAAGCTAAGGAACCAAGAGCTCATCATAAGTCCAAGCACATTCTGAGACGCTTCCATCTCTACGAAAAATAGTAAAAAGACAAGATGTCTACATAAATAGAGTTGATACAAAGAACAACGTAGCAGACCCATTAACTAAGGCTCTACCACAGCGAGAGTTTGATCGCCACCTCGAGAGTATGGGGCTAAGATTTAAAGGCGATTGACTTTAGTGCAAGTGGGAGATTGAAAGGGATATGCCCTACAAGCCAATCTATGTTGTATCTCCCAAACCATTGTAATTGACAATATTCAAATAAAGGCATTATTTTTCATCATACGCTATGATTATTATTATATGATGAACCCCATAGATTAGGGCTATGATTTTAGGGCTATGATGAGATTATACCAGTGAGACCTAAAGTCTTAAAACCTTAATCAAAAATATTCCTAGTCGAAGGAACCTTGAGTAGGGGATCAGGATTTTTCCGGTAAGACTAGCACATCCTATGTATACTGAATAGGGTGACTGCTCTCACAGTCACTTGTGTATGACACTAATATTAGGATGTGGGTGCTCATTAGAGAATGAGTTCACTGATATGATCCAACTTGAGAACATCTAATGGAGTCTTAGCTACATGTCAATAGAAGGTTCTCATAGTGGGAGTGGTACAAGTAATCCTTTGACCTGAGACTGTCATAAGTACCTTATGTACATGAACCCATGCTTTGGTTCAATCCTAATCATGACACTGAGTCATGAACAGGATTGATGCTGGGAATGGTGAATTGGATATGAAGGTAATGAGTAGGTCAACAAGGAATCGATCACTCTTAGTAAGAGGAGATTGCATCTAGCTAGTTATCAATCGGATGATGATTCAGGGAATCTTTGATCAAAGTAAAGATATTAGAGATGATTTCTAATATCAAGATAATTGAATCATCAATATAAGATTAAGCTAGAAACAAATATAATATTGGATTTGACATATATCCATATCCATAATTATATTTTGGGTGCAGGCTGATCGAAGGATTTAATTATACGGTAACTTTCTACTGAAGGGTAATTTTGGTATTTCACCAGAAATTCCATATCTTCCGGGTAGACATGATACGTTGCTAGACGTCAATCTTGTCTTGTGGGTTGATTTGAATGATCACTTATTAGGAAGAGTCCTAATTGATCAAAATCGGGTAAGCCCGATTTGACCTAAATCGATTAGAAAGAGTTCTAATCAAATTAGGTCAACTTGTATTCGAACCCACTGCCGGCTAGATGTGGAACCCAATGGGTCATACACTTAAAAGAATTGATCAAGAGTCATTTGCATGAAGACACTCTAGGAAGTGTTACAAATCCTTACTCCTATTCGAATCGTAATCGAATTAGGATTCCGAATTGACTCGATTTGGGTTCTAATTGGATCTAATTAGACCTTAATTGAGAATTTAGAGATTATGGCTAACCCAATTGGCTAACCCATTAGCTAGGCTACTTCCCCACCTGCCCCATTTCCCCATTCCATGCGCTTATGGACTCTTGGCATGCCATTTGGAGGAGTCCATGGGCGCATGGACTCTTGGTGCGCGCCCACTTAATTCTCCGATGAATTAAGATGGGGCGGCCTTCTTTCTTAGTATTAGCACCTCATTTGTCCACCATTGGATGATAATCTAACGGGTGGAGAGGTTTTAAAAAAGAAAGAAAGTGCAGTTTCTTCCCGGGAGCGCGAAATCAGATCTCTTCGGAGATTCAAGTTTCACGACTTCTTTCTCCCAATCGTCGTGACTTCTTCCTATGAGAAAAGCCATGAGGATTGATCTGGAAGGCCATGAGAATTAATCCAGAAGGCCGTGAGAAGAAGGAAAGGGCGTGAGAAGAAGGAAAGGGCGTGAGAAAATTGTTATCGAAGTGTTGTGAGGGCGCCTCTCTGAAAACTATAAAAAGGGGGTGGGAATCAGAACTCCGGGATGTGATTTTTTTTTCTTTCTTCCTCTCTCTGAAGACTCTTTCTCCCCTTCTTGTTTTTGCATTGATTCCTTTACAGAGTAAAACTCTGTCGAAACTCTGCTACTAAACAAGGTTAAGAGAAGAGAGAAAGTCTCCGACGGTAAAGGAAAAGAAGAGTTCTGATCCAATTCTTTTCTTCCTTACATTAAGACATCTTTGTCTTAATTTCTCCACCAATTAAAGACAAGCATTAATCTTCTTAGGACAAGGTCTTACTTTCAAGACAAAGGTGTCCTAAAGGTTCTAAGTCTTGGTAGAAGGTGGAGAAGGGGTAAGAAGGAAGAAGACACTCCTTTGAGTGGAAGATTTCAAGCCATAATCCAAGTATTGAATTCCTGGAAGAAGAATTCAATTGAAGGAACCATTGGAACAAGGAGTTAGGATCTTGGTCATTGCTTTGTGTGGATCACCATCGGAGGGCGGACACCTGGACGCCTGGTGAACTCAAATAGCCCATTCATCTTCAAGATTAAATCTTCATCAAATTGGAATTAGCGGTTACAGGTTAGTACTCTAATTCTAATTTGCATAAGAATGTTAGTCTTCATACATTTTAGCCTTATTAAGGAGTTCCTGGTTTAGGGTTTTGGTGCATATTAATTTCTATATTTTGAAATTAACCTTCCGCTGCATTGCACCGGATCCCAACAAGTGGCTCATTACTAGGCTCATATCTAGGGGTACTAAGCTTATGAGATTTAGGTCGATGGACTAGGGGTTCATTCTACTCATAGGTCATAGGTTTATTAGGCTTATAAGGAGTGGGTGCATAGGATCTATGTTTATCGATTTTGGATACATAGGTTCTAGGTTCATATAATTTGGGTAGTGTGGGTAAAGGTGGCTCAGGTTTTAATCTAGTTTGGGTCCTTCTGGTTTTCTCTAGGGTTCCAGTCAGTTGTCTATATGTTCAAACCTATTTGCTAAGTGGTCAAGTCTATTATAGGTTCGGGTATTGGACTGGGTCAACTGAGTCATCTGGGTAGTCATCTGGGCCATGGATTGGGCTAGCTGCTCAGTGAGTGCATTAATCTTGGCTTCAAGGTTATCCTTGGATTCAACCAAAGGTGGAGATGATGGGTGATATGATGCTCCTGATCTAGTGCTCATGCAAGACTTAACACTTACTCGACTATAGCTGTCTAGACCTAGAGCCCAATCAGAATGGGTTGACTCAACTTACACACAACTCAAATCCTAGTCCTTCAACTAGCCAGATAAGAGATGGGATGGTGGGAGGCCCCCCTGCTCTAGCAGGGACCCGATTAAGGAACCACCGATCTGCTTAGGTCGTTTGACACTATACCTCTTGCCTATACCTCTTGCCTATAATAGGAAGTGAATTGGGTGCACTAGTCATCCCATAAATACTGAACCCAACCGATGGGTGTCCCTAGCCCACTAGGGCAAATTTAGTCTAGTTAATTTTACATTAGGCTCGGGACCGAATGCAAGGGATGTGGTTTTGGTCTAAGGAGAGGTTATCAACTCCTCCTCTTATATGACATATAGAAAGTGCCCTTAAGGTATTTTATGCAATGATGGTAGGCGGATGAGAATGCAAATTAGGGTTTAGGTGATTTTGGTGTTTTTGAACAATATATAATTTTTTTTAATATTTTTGGTATTTTATTAAATAGAAAGATAATTGCAAATTATGACCTAATATGCAAAAAATATGCCAAAATTAAAGATATGCAAACATTAAACTAAATAAAACCCTGAACTTTCTGAAATCGGCTTTGCTGCGAAAATAGAGCAGAACTGTTATCAGGTAGTATTTCAGTTGGGAGAAAATCCATAGATCAAAATAATTCTTGAGAAAATTTCAAAAATTAAATAGAATTATGAGGAATCTAGTAAAACAAATTTCAAAATTTTTTGAGTTCTATACAGGCAGAAACAATTAAAATAACATAATATATATTGAAAGCCCGAAAATAAAAAAAAACCTAAAGAACTCTTTGTGTTCTTCTTCAGGGGTCAATTTATAGTGGCACCCCTACCGCCATAAGAGATCCCGTCAATTGGGAAAGAGGGTTTGCAGCTCTAATAGTCTCCTACGACCGGATGGCCATGGTGAAGCACCCGATCCAAATATCCAAAGAGAACTGAGCCCAAAACAGGCTTTGATACCAAATGATGCGGAACCTATAAGATGCATGCATGATTATTTTGTAATTTTTTTTGTTTAAGTTGTGTGTTTAATTCTCGAAGAATAGATCAAGAACCTAAGTGGAGAATTCTATGCAAGTAAGAAACTAAAGCATGCAAAGTAGAACCTAAAAAGTAAAGGAAAGCGGACCGCCGAGGCTGAGAAGCCTCGGTTGGGCTAGCTCACATACAATAAGGCTACTGGTGGTAGAGGGGGTGTACCTAGCAATTGTGGAAGAGCCTGGTGTAGATCGTACGTGAAGAGATCGCTCTCACTCTGGATTTGGCCAAGAAAATCAAGCCAGAGACCCACAGATTCTTGGCTTTCTGCTCAATGATTCGATTACGGTCCGGCTAGAGTCATTGGATTCGTAGAACCGAGGGACCTACAAATAACCTTTCAGGGGTGAGGAAACAAAGCAAGGATGAAATAGTAAAAGGAAAATAGCAAGGGGAAGAAGATTTTGAGTTTGGGCAAAATAAAACACAAGTTGTAAGGTTATACCAACAACTTGTTTTGTCCTCAAATAGTAAAGAGAGTTTGTTGTATTTTATTTATTGTACCTCTAGTAAAATTATTTTTGAGCAAGAAAGAACTCAATCGATTATACCAAGCTTTTAGAGCTTGTTTCAAACCGTACAAAGCTTTATGAAGTTTAAAAACATGATTGGAAAATTCATGATTTTCAAAACTAGGTGGTTTCTCAACATAAACTTCTTCTTCCATAAAACCATTCAGAAAGGCACTTTTGACATCTATTTGAGATAATTTAAAATCCATAAAATATGCAAAAGCCAACAATAGCCTAATTACCTCAAGTCTAGCAATAATAGCAAAGGTTTCATCAAAATCAATCCCTTCCTCCTGATTGTATCCTTTGGCAACTAGTCTAGCTTTATTTCTTGTAACAATTCCATTATCATCAAGTTTGTTTCTAAAAATCCATTTTGTACCAATTATTGAAACATTAGAAGGTCTATCTGCCAAAGTCTAAACATTATTTCTTTTGAATTGATTAAGTTCATCTTGCATAGCATTAATCCAATTGCAATCACTTTCAGCTTCTTCTATAGATTTAGGTTCTATTTGAGATACAGAAGCTAGATAATCACAAACATTTCTAAGAGATGAACGAGTACTTACCCCTTTTGATGGATCACCAATAATAAGTTCTTTGGGGTGTCCAAGAGCATACTTCCATTCCTTAGGTAGAGGATTAAGCATTGAAGTGTTTTCACCTTCTTGATCTTGTTCTCTTTCATTGTTTTGATCATCTTCTTGTTCCTTGGAGGGTTCTTCATTGTTGTTCACTCCTTCATTTTTATTGATACCTGTATCATCATCAAGAATATCTTCTTTTCTAGATGATATTTGGTTAGCTTCATCAAATACAACATAGATGGATTCTTCAACAACAATTATCATTCTGTTGAAGACCCTGTATGCCTTGCTAGATGTAAAGTAGCCTAAAAAGATACCCTCATCTAACTTGGCATCAAATTTTCTTAGATTATCCTTGCCATTATTTAAGATGAAACAACGGTATCCAAAAACTAGAAAATATTTTATTAAAGGTTTCCTACCTTTCCAAAGCTCATAAGGTGTTTTCTTTAAAATAGGTAAGATTAAAACATGGTTTAAAATATAGCATGCAGTGTTTATGGCTTCTGTCCAAAAACATCTAGGTAGGTCATTTTCGTAAAGCATGGTGTGTGCCATTTCTTCAAGAGTTCTATTTTTCCTTTCTACCATCCCATTTTGTTGAGGTATCTTAGGGTGCAGAAAAATTGTGATGAATGCCATTTTCACTACAAAACTTATCAAACTCAGAATTTTCAAATTCTGTTCCATGATCACTTCTCAAAGAAACAATAAAAACATCTTTTTCATTTGAAACTCTTTTATGAAATTTGATGAATGTAGAAAATGTTTCATCTTTGTGTGCTAAAAACATGACCCATATAAAACGTGAAATATCATCTACAATAACTAGACCATACTTTTTACCTCCCAAACTAGATGTTCTAGTTGGCCCAAAGAGGTCCATATAAAGTAATTCTAAGGGTCTAAATGTAGAGACTACTCCTTTTGATTTAAAAGATGTTTGGTTTATTTTCCAAGTTGGCAAGCACTGCAATTCTTGTCTTTTTCAAAACTAAGTTTTGACAAATCTTTTATCAAATCCTTTTTGCTAAGTTTTGAAATCAAATGCATACTAGCATGTCGTAGTCTACGATGCCAAAGCCAACTAGTTTAATTGATCTTGGCATCCATTGCCACTAGGAATTGACCATTTTGATCTTGTAGATCATCTAGATCTACCATATAAATGTTGCCATGCCTATGACCAATAAACTTGATGCCATTGTCATCAAGACTAGAAACAATGTACATTGAAGATTCGAAAACAACTTTAAAATCTTTGTCACAAAACTGACTAATGCTAAGTAAATTATGCTTTAAACCATCAACGTATAAAACATTATCTATGAAAGTAGAAGGGGTGATATGAAACTATACCAATTTTGATAATCTTGCCCTTTCCATTATCACCAAATGTTACATTACCACCATTTTGATATTTGAGTGATGAGAACTGCTCCACATCTCCAGTCATGTGCCTTGAGCAACCACTGTCGAGGTACCACATTCTTCTTTTGTTGGTTGCGAGGCACACCTCATCATTATCGGCCATCAAACAGAAGTTTGCAACCTCTTTCTGTTCTTCCTTAAAATTGGAGTCCTCGCTGTCACTTCAGTTTGCCATCATAGCCTTCTTTCTTAATCTTCTTCTGCTCTTTTTAAGTAGGGGCAGTCTATTTTGAAGGGGCTCGATTCTTGCACTCAAAACATGTGGGTTGCTCCTTTTCTTTCTCTTTCTCCTTTTCTTTGCTAATCTCTCCCTTCTGAGATTTTTTTTTTAAGTTGTATCTCTTCTTTCTCATGAACCTCCTAAACTTTCTTGTCATGAGAGCCATTTCATCTTCTTCTTCAGAATCTTCACTTGATTCATCTTTATCGATGGACTTAAAAGCGATCACTTTCTTCTTCTTGTCATAGTCCACAGTCTTTTTCTTTAAAGAGAGCTCATAGGTCATCAATGAGCCCAAGAGTTGCTCGAGAGGAAGTGTGTTTACATCTTTGGCTTCTTCTATTGCTGTGACTTTTTCATTCCATGAAGCCAAAAGAGACTTGAGAAGTTTATTTACAAGTTCAAGGTTAGAAATAACCTTTCCTAAACTTCTCATTCCATTTACAATATTAGTGAATCTTGTATACAATTCACTAATAGATTCAGAAGGTTCCATTTTGAACATCTCATATGTATGGATGAGCATGTTCACTTTGGTGGTTTTCACTTGATGAGTACCCTCATGGGTAATCTAAAGCATGTCCCATATTTCTTTTGTGGAGAGATAATTTGAAATTCTATTGAATTCGCTTGGATCTAAAGTACAAAATAGTAGATTCATAGCCTTTGCATTAAGCTTTATTTGCTTAATGTCATTCTCATCCCAATTATCTTCCATTTTGGGAGTAGGAATGCCATTAATCAACATAGTGGGCTGATGTGGGCCTTTAACAATGGTCTTCCAAATATTATAGACCTGGCTTGAATGTATATGCGCATGCGTGTTTTCTAATACGTGTAGTTAGTGCCATTAAATAATGGAGGATGGTTAGAGGCTTGACCTTCTACTACACCCATACCTATTGGGGCTACCATGATCTTTTACTCAAGATCGTTGGACCTACAAGTAGAGTACCCGTGCTCTGATACCACTTATTACCTAGAAATGGAGCCCAAGAGGGGGGGGGGTGAATTGGGTCTTCTAAAAATTAAAGCAATTATGTGCCAGTCTTTGAAGTGTTTGTGAGCAATGTAAATAACTCAAAAATATGTAGCAGATAAGATAATTAAATGCAAGTGCAAGAAACAAGAATAACAATCATATACAAACACAAGTTTTATAGTGGTTCGGTGCAAACCAAGCACCTATGTCCACTTCCCAAGCCATCATTGGGAATTCTACTATAATCTCTCCAAGATTATAACCGACTTGTTTTGCAAGGCTCACAAGTCAAAACGTAAGTTGGTTTTGTCATCTAGGCTCACCAATAACCTTACAACTTGTTTTATCTTCGGGCTCACAAGTAAAACCCTAGTTGATTTTATCCCTTTGGCTCACCAACAACCACAATAACATACTTTCAAGAAACCCTTGAAAGATAGGTCAAACAAGAATAAATTCAGAGATACAATAAATAAAATACAACAAACTCTTTTCAAAGAGTAGAATGTGAAGCTTTGAAGCTCAAGTAGATACTTGCCTTGTCTTCTCTTTGGAATCTTCTTCAAGTTCTCTTTTTGGAAGGATGAAAGGATAGGCTTGTAAGCTTTTTTAGGGAATCTCTCATTTTATGACTTTTGAAGTGAAGTTCTTGAGGGAATATTGACTTTTCAATATTCAATGGAGATCAATAGGATTCAATACTTCATGAATGAGTTTGGTGAAGCTTAAATACTTCAAAAACTTTCAAAAAATGGTTTGAGACCATTGCAAGATCGAAACTAGCCATTGGGAGCTTGAAAATATAATTCTGCAACTCAGAAAAAAGATCCGTTAGAGTTATCAGAACCCGAGTGTCGACACTTGGCTGTCAGGTGTTGACACTTGGCTTTCAGGTGTCGATACTTAGTTTTCAGGTGTCGACACTTGAACTTTCAGGTGTCGATACTTGGTTTTCAAGTGTCGACACTTGACACAAAAATGTTATAGATGGCATATTCTGTATTTTCAAAAATCTTAGGCCTTGAGTCGACACTTGGAATTAAGATGTCGACACTTGAGTTTCAGGTGTCGATACTTGAGTTCTGGGTGTCGACACTTAGCATGCCACTAGAAATATTCTGCGTGCTGAATGCTGAAGTGTCGATACTTGGGCTTCCAGGTATTGACACTTGGTTCTACAATTTCCAAAAACAAGTGCCAAATATGCCAAAAATATAAAGATTTTTAAGAAACTTAAATGCAACTATTGTAAACCAAAATTGAACCCTTTTCTAGCCTTTTTCAGTAGAGAAAACTTCTCAAATCATGAAGAATGCTTTGCTTCCAAAGCAAGCCATGATACTCTAATTTTGAAAATTTGAGGTGCTTGATTCCTGAAAACTAATAACTACAATTTAAAATTAGTAAAAAATATGTACTCAATATTTTGTTAATCATCAAAATCACGGAGCAGAGCCAATAGTAATCTTTATGCAAATTTGAAGAAATGTAGTTTTATTATGACTCTGAGGATTATTTTCCTAGGCTTTGTAGTGACTGCTGAAGGAGTATCTGCAGACCTCAAAAAGATAAAATCAATAGTTGAGTGGCCTATCCCTAAGAATGTTCATGATGTTCAAAGATTTCATAGATTAGCTACTTTCTATAGGAGATTTATTCAAGGGTTTAATATGATTGCTGCACCAATATCTGATTGTATGAGGAAAGGAGCTTTTGAATGGTCAAAGGATGATAATAGGGACTCTCATGATATTAAGGACAAAATGACCCAAGCCCCAGTTCTGAGGCTACCTGATTTTTTGAAAGTCTTCGAGGTTGCTTGTGATGCCTTAGGGGTAGGAATTGGTAGAGTCTTGAGTCAGGAGAATCACCCGATTGCATTCTTTAGCAAGAAACTAAATGATGCTAAATTGAAATATTCTACTTATGATAAGGAATTGTATATGGTGGTTCAAGCACTTAGGTATTAGAGACACTACTTGCTACTGCAGAAGTTTGTACTGTATTCTGATCATGAAGCTCTTAGATTTCTTAACTCGTAAAAGAAGTTGAATGCTAGGCATGGAAAATGGGTTAAATACATTCAGGCCTATAATTTTATTTTAAGACATCAATCGGGTATTGATAACAAAGTTGCTGATGCATTGAGTAGAACATTTATGCTCTTGAATTATGTTAGCACTAGAGTAGTCAGATTTTAGAAATTAAAAGATGAATATGAAGATTGTTCAGACTTTGGTGAAATTTATAAGGTAGTTAAGCAAGGACTGACTAGCTCATATAGTGAGTACACTATTCAAGATGGTTACCTCTTTAGGGAAAGTAAGCTGTGTATTCCAAATACTTCACTTGGAGACTTCTTGATTTGGGAAACACATTCTGGAGGTTTAGCTAGACACTTCGATAGAAATAAGACAATTTTAGTTCTAAAAGACCAATTCTATTGGCCGAACCTTAAAAGGAATGTTGCTCAAATAGTAGCTAGATGTTGAACTTGTGCTGTTGCAAAATAGTAGAAGCAGAACACTAGCTTATACACCCCACTTCCTGTACCAAATTGTTCATGGCAAGACCTTAGCATAGACTTTGTTCTTGGATTACCTAAAACCATTAGGAGAAATTATTCTATATTTGTAGTGGTTGATAGGTTTTCAAAGATGGCACATTTTCTACCATGTTTCCAAACCTATGATGCTTCTAAGGTAATTAAGTTATTTCTGAATGAAGTAGTTAGACTACATGGTTTACCTAGGACAATAATGTCTAACAGAGACGTATGGTTCACCAGTTATTTCTGAAAAATACTCTGGCATTTATTAAGGATAAAACTTAAATTTTTTATAGCTTATCGCCCTTAAACTGATAGCCAAACTGAGGTTGTAAATCGTAGTCTAGGAAACTTGTTGAGAAGTTTAATTGGAGAGCATATTGTCAATTGGGACCTATTACTATCTAGGAATGAAGTCGCATATAGTAGCTCAGTAAATAGGTCTACTAGAAAAAGTCCTTTTGAAATTGTTCATGGGTACAAACCTAAAAAATCTCTAGATCTCATTCCTTTATCCATGCATGAACGCATCTTAGAGTCTGCTGAGTCATATGCTGAACATGTTTGAGAGTTGCATAAAGAGATAAGTAAAAAAGTTAATGAAAGCAACGATTCATATAAACATATGACTGATACTAAGACAAGACTCAAAGAATACAATGAAGGAGACTTTGTCATGGTTAGACTATGACCTGAATTGTTCCCACCTAGAACCATGAAAAAGTTATATGCCCGTAGTAGTAGACCATACAAAGTGATTAAGAAAATTGGGTCTAATGCCTATATGCTGAAGTTGCCACCTGAACTAGGCATTAGTTCTACTTTCAATATTTTAGACCTTACCGAGTATAGGGAGCCAACGTTGATTCATAGTGAGCCATTTGGGCCAGATCGAATCCTTGAGAGTGAGCCAACCCATGTGTGTCCACCTACCATACCACCAGCCTGAAGAGATAAGATCGAGCGGATCTCAGATGACAAGATCATTGCTACCTAGAGCAAAGATTACTAGCGATATCTAGTTCATTGGCAAGGATGACCTGAGACTAATGATTCTTGGATCACCAGAGAGGACTTGTAGAGAGTTGATTCAGACTTACTAGAGTGCTATCATAGCGATATTGATCCATACTCGACAGGGTCGAGTTTCTCCCACCTGTGGAGAATTGGTGTGGACACCAGGGCTAGAAGATATCGACAGGTTGAACCCAACCCCTTTTACCAACTATAAATATTTTAATTTAAATTATGTTATATAGGCTTAGTTGGATTTAGCAGACTAATGATTCTTGGATCACCAGAGAGGACTTGTAGAGAGTTGACCCAGACTTACTAGAGTGCTATCATAGCGATATTGACCCATACTCGACAGGGTCGAGTTTCTCCCACCCATGGAGAATTGGTGTGGACACTAGGACTAGAAGATATCGACAGGTTGAACCCAACCCCTTTTACCAACTATAAATATTTTATTTTAAATTATGTTATATAGGCTTAGTTGGGTTTAGCCCTTTTTATCAATTTGGATTTGTATAAAAAATCCCATTTATCAGTTGGGCTAAACCCTATTTACCAAATTTATTATTTTTGTTGCATGAGGTTATGCCTTTTTGATCAATTTGATCAAGTTTGGCTTAGAGTTAGCTTTTAGTTGGTTAAATCATGTGATTAGTTAGTTATTAAGTCCTGTAATACAAATGGGACCCAATTGAAGACCCATGTGAACCTAAATCAAGATTCCATGTGACCCATGTGCTAGCACAAGACAAGCCATGTGACTACATGTGCAAGCCCAAGTCACTTATCATATGTAACCAAGTCTTGGCACCACCTTTCTCAAGAAATTGGACAACATCATAATTATGTTTGGACACCACTTGACACTTCATCGGGACAACACTACTTGCCATCTCATCAAGACAACGCAACACATTCCATGTCACCCTTTTGGTCCAAATGAATTCCAAATTGGTGTCCTTTTTTTTTAAGATAAGTAAATGAGGGTCTCATCTTTGGCACCCTCTCACTCAAGAATTTCATGCCAAAAATTCCAAGAGTTGGCCAAGCATCTCTTCCAAGGAGTTCCAAAATGTTTGATCACCCAAATGAAAGAGGTTCAATGGTTCTCTACCACAGGTATTTTGATCAAACAGGTTCCAAGCTGCTTAAGTTTCCAGAACTTAAGAGTCTCACCAAAACTCTTGAGTCTTCTTCTATCCAAACTATAGAGTCCACTTGCCTGCAAGAGCCCACATCATCCAGACTCCAGAGTCCAGTAATCAAGGCCAAGCATGGAGCCATCAAGACCCTACATCATGACAACTTACCTTATCCTCGTCTTGGTGCCCAAATGAGATGAGAGGCCCATCAATTCGTCCATCTTGGAGAGAGTTCTAGATTAGTCCAGAGACAAGAGTCTAGGATGCCCAGAACAAGGTTACAGGAGTTGTAGTCTAAGGGAAAATAAGCCTAGTCTTTGTATCCCTTACACCACTAGTTGAGGGTCTATAAATACCCCATCACCCCCCCCTTTTGTATTATTATTCATTCATCAATAAAGACATTATTCTGTCTAATTCCTTTGCAGTGTTCATCGCAAGGTGTGAAGCCCTACCTATCCAGCAATCAGGAAACCCTAGCCACCACTTCTAACCCTTCTCTTCCATTATTCTTTCCTTCCTTACTACTTTGTAATTTGATCTTTCTTTGCTGAGTGTTTGCAGGTGATCTGGAATCAAAGTTAGGTGTTCTTGTCTCGGAAACAGCATCGCGAGAGATTGGAGCCAGAGGATCAAGATCTTGAAGCCCTGCCACACAATCTTGAGAGTCCAATCAGATTTGCATCAGAGAGATGGTTCTTCATTAGTAACACTAAAACTTCTTCCATTCTCTTTGATCTCTGAATAGTTGAAAGTAGACCTTAGTTTACAATGGTTTCTTTAGCCATCAAATCCTGATTTTCTTGCTTACTTATTAGGTTTATTTGTGGGTAGTTAACTAGAACTAGTTTACTTTATTGTTACCTTTGAGACTTCTTAAAAATCTAAGATATATATATATATAATCTCTTTTTTTCTCTAATAATTAGGACTTATTAATAGTAATTTAGTTTTAATTATTGTCCCGCATTATGTAAGATACAAAGTAAGGCTAGTAGCAAAAGGATACTCACAGAGGGAAGGAGTTGACTGCACAGAAGTGTTTTCTCCTGTGGTATGCCATACTTCAATTCGGGTATTGTTGTCATTGGTAGTGGAACATGATATGAAATTTGAGCAGATGGATGTGAAAATAGCTTTTCTACATGAAAGTTTGGAAGAAAAGATCTATATGAAGCAACTTGATGGCTTCATGGAGATTGGATAGGAGGACAAGGTATGTCTACTCCAGAGGTCACTATATGGTCTGAAGCAATCACCTCGATAGTGGTATCCCAGATTTGATACTTTTGTATTAAGCCTTGGATTTGTTAGGTATGAACATGATTGCTGTATGTATGTGAAGGATGTGGATAAAGATGATAAACTGTATTTACTTCTGTATCTGGATGATATGCTATTAGCTAGTAGAAGTATGTAGGCTATGAAAGGGCTGAAAAGAGCATTATCTGAAGAATTCAAGATGAAGGATTTGGGTCTGCACAGAAAATCATTGGAATGGTGATTTTTAGGAATAGAAGCAAGGAAATACTCCATTTGTCACAAGGTGGTTATATCAAGAAGATACTTGAGAGGTTTGGGATGGATAAGGCCAATCTAGCAGAGACACCTTTACCAGGGTGTATTTCTCTTTCTAAAAATCAAAGCCCCCAAATAGATGAGGAGAGAGAGTATATGGAGAGAGTTCCATATGCAAATGCAGTCGGCAATGTTATGTATGCTATGGTGTATTGGAGGACAAACATAGCATATGCTGTAAGCCAGGTGAGCAGGTACATGTCTAATCCTGGGAAGGAACACTGGAAAGCATTAAAGTGGATTTTGAGATATCTACAAGGAACTTAAAAGCATGGACTGGTATTTGGTGAGTAGCCAGATGGACAAGAACGAAACTCTAGGGAGTTATATGAAGGTTCGGGTCCTTTGGAAGGGTATGTGGATGCAAATTATGCAGGTGATCTTGATACAAGATGGTCTACAACAGGTTATATCTTCTGCATATATGGTGGACCAATTTCTAGGAGATCCACTGATGCGGGATTATTTGTGAATTCTATTTTTTTTATGTGATTAGATATTAAGTTAGGAGTTTGTATCCCAAATTGCAAGCCAAGATATTTAGTAGGGAATTCTATAGAAAATCGGAAGCACATGCATGTATAAATTAACCCTAAAAGTGAAGAAATATGACCGCCAAGGCTAAGAAGCCCTAGTAGGACTAGCTCTTATGCAATACCACAACCAAAGGAGTCTAGGGGGTGTACCTGGTAGAGATTTGAAGATCAATCCATGAAGAGTTCGATCTACGGTCTTGGATGCAGCCTGGAAAATAAGGTCATCGACCTTGCGGATTCGCGACATTCAATCCGATGACCCGAAAGCTGGTCAGATTGAATCCTTGGATTTGTGAACTCTGAGGGACCTACAAATCACAATTCACGAGATAGAAAATAAGGAAGAAAAGGGTTAGATCACTGAAAGAAGAAGAAGGGAAAGAGGTTTGAGGAAGGCAGGCATGAGATGAAGAAGGCTAGTGGCTTGGAGGTACGGCGCAGGGATCACACAAAAACCCTGAGGGATCACACAAATACCCTTAATCTCACTGAAATTCATACAGACCTTTGAGGAAAACTTAAGAGAAATTTATTCATAACAATTCATAATAATTGATCATTAGTTATAGGACTCACTTCAACATAACTGGACTAGACTCAACATAAAATTTACAGGACTTAAAATTGGCTCAACTGAACAACTAAGCTCAACTAAACCGAACATATCCCAAAACTTGACTCATAAACCCTAATTATGTGAGTCGACTCTAAATACAAGTCTCAAGTGTAACAAGGCCTAAAAAAAAAACTCAAAGCCCAAATATAGGACTCAAACAACTAACACAACCAAATTATTAGGCTCAAAGATAAAATTTGAATCATGGCTAAGGGACTCAAAACTCAGGAACCCATAGTGAACTAGGGTTGACCTGATATCCCCATCAATTCACCCGGGGTGGGAGGAACTTGACTCTATTGAGTAAGGGTCACATCAGCTCTGGTATCTTTTAAGGAGGTCTGGGTCGAGGTGCTGCAAGTCCACTCGAGTAATCCTCGAATCGTCGGATTCTGGTCGACTTTGCCAATGGACCAGGTAGCGTTGATAGCTGTAGCCCCGGGTCAGGGTAGCTTGATCGTCCAGGATATGCTCGATCCAGTTTACTCTCTTAGGCTAATTTATATATGGACACTCTGGGTTAGGTTCGCTCTCAAACGATGGAGTAGGTCCAAAAATCTTACTAGGAATCACTGCCAGTTCCCTATACTAAATCAAGTCTGTGATATTGAATGTAGAGCTAATGCCTAAATCCAGGGGTAGATGAAGCACATAGACATTGGGTCCTGCCTTCTCTATCACTATAAAGGGTCTAGCTTTGTGATCATGAAGCTTCTTAACCATAACAGAATCTCCTACATTAAATTTCTTGGCTCTATTTCGGGAATTAGCTAGTTTATTTCAAAATTAATGCTTAATGCGAATGATGCACCTGACTTGTACTGACACCTAACAAAAATACAGACTCAACTATGCATTCCTATTGAGAGGAGCTTTATTTGACTCTTTGGGCTTAAACCTAACAGACTATAGACTCTCTAGGTTTGACCCTGGTTTGACATGTACATGAAAATTTACAATAAACTTCTAGTAAATGCCATAGAGTATGCCAAAAGTATGATGCAAACCTGACATGCGTAATGAATGTATGCAGTATGCTAATCTCAATAAAATGCAATCTAATGATCCTATAATTGCTAGAAGTTTTTGGAAAGGGTAGAAAATAAGAGGAGTTAGGGTTAGTCGGGTAGGGTAAGGAATAAGAAGATGGTTTAGTGTTAATAAAAAAAAAGGATATAAGAAGGGGTTTCAGGGATAAATCCTAGACTAATGAGGTTGACCTTATGAGGTTGAGATATATCTATAGGGTCTGCATAATGGAAGAACGGGTCACTAATCTCGGGGAAGAGATCTTCAATAGGAACTATAGAAGGGGATTCATCCTGAGGTTACTGACTAGCCAATTTCTCAATAAAGTCTTCTGGCTCATGAAATTTAGGACTAGGTTCTATAATTTGGATTTCTTCTAGTGGCTCCTCAGGTAAGATTTTAACAATAGTATCTGGGTTCTCTTTCTCTAACTGCACTTCCAATGCAGGTTCAGTTTGGGTGTGGTCAGGGTCAACTAACTCTAGATTGGATTCAGTTTGGGTATGGTCAAGGTCGGCTAATTCTAGATTGGCTTCTACCTGGGTATCTACGGGGTCAACTAATTCTAGGTCTTCTATAAGGAACTCCTCTTCTCCCTTATACTCATCCACTAAGCTCTCATCAGCTTTATACTTCTCTACTAGACTTGGATCAGCCTCATATACTTCTACATTGGGTTCAAACTCATCTTCATCTAGCTTACTTAGGTGTAGGGCACTGACTGGACACTGGCTAACAAAATGGGTTTGTGACATCTAAAACACACTCTCGGGAGATTGGAACTCTTCTGAAACTTTATAAACTTACCTTAATCTTCCCTACGGGCCATAATGGTACTGGGCTGGGGTTGACTTAGGTTGGGCTGGTTAGGATCTGGTCCTGGGCTGGGGGCACTAGTCCTAAAGGGTTTAAGTTGACTAAGGGAAGTGGACTAACACTAGGCTCATATCTAGGGATACTAATCCTATGGGGTTCAGGTTGACTAAGGAAAACCTGACTGGTATTAGGCTGATACCTAAGGATTATGGGTTCCTTGGGTTCATAGGACAAGGGTTCAGCTCTATGGATCTTGAGTTTATTGGGCTCATCGACGATGGGCGCATAGGTTCTTGAGTCATAGGCTTTGGGCTCAGACTATAGGTTGTGGCTCTCTTATCCTGATCAATGAAATCATGATTAGGTTTCCTAGGGTTGGGCTCCTGGTATGGGTTAGAGTATGGGGTTCTCCTAGAATTCAACTCAGCATGGATCCTAAGGTTAGGCTCAGGCTTAGATATGGTATAGGGCTTGGGGTTTTCTCTAGGTTTCCTAATTGGTCTCCTACCTGGTCAAACCTATGGGTTGTTTGGGTAGTCGATTGGATCAATTGGTCAAGTCTATGATTTATCTAGATATTGGATTGGTTGAACTTGAAGTTCATCTAGGTAAACTGGTTTTGGGATTGGGTGTTGGACAGGTTAATCTGGGTGGTTAATTGGGCAACCATCTATTCATTCATGACTTTTAGAAGAGTTTCAAGATTGGGTTCCATGGTTGAACTAGGTTCGGGCTTAGACTGGTTGTACTAGACTCCTGACCTGGTGGTCATGCAATCAATCAAACAAGGTGGTAGGATGCAGTCAAGCACATAAAGTGAAAATGGATTGCAGCTTGCTAGACCTAGAGCTAAAATTGAATGGGTCTACTCAACTTACACTTAACTCAATAGCTAATCCTTCCACTAGCCAGGTAAGAAGTGGGGTGGTGGGAAGCTCCCCCTGCCTATGACAGGGTCCTAATTAAAAACCACCAGTCCACTTAGGGCGTTTGCCTCTGGACCTCTAGCCTTAGACACCAATTTTTAATAATAGCTGGGGAATTAGGTGCACTAGTTGGCCCACACAATTCGGACCCGACCTGTTGGTGTCCCTAAGCTCTCTAAAGCAATTAGGTTGCTAATTGATTTTAGTTAAGGCTTGGGTTTGATGCTGGGTGGTTGTTTTGGGCCCAGGACAAGCGATAAAATCCTGCCCTGATTTGAGAGAGGAAATTTCCCTTAAAATTGATTAAATGGGATGATGAACATACTATGAGCCCTAATGCAACTAATAACAATCAAAAAAATAAAATATATTTTTTTATCTTTTATGAGGTGGAAAATTAAATTTAAGTTGATTAAATTATCAAACAAAATTAGGGCTTGGGTGAGGTAGGGTTTGGAAGTTGATTAGATTTCTTTTGATCAAGTATGTAGAACAGAAATTAGGGATTGATTCGATGTAGAATTTGGTTTGGTTTTTGATGTATAAAAGAATTTTAAAAATTTTAGGATAGAGGATGAAAATGCAGATAATCTCTACCAAATTTCATGTAAAGAAAAATTCGAATGATGATGCAAAACCTAGGATTTTTAGACTGTGTGCAGAAGTTCTGGATTTTTGTTATGGTTTCTAAAATACAAAAATTTTTATATTTTTTGTTTCAATAAAAATAATTAAAAATTATAATAATTATATGACTAAATAGAAAGCATACCATGAAATTTTCAATGAAAAATAAAAATTCTAAGATGATGAACTAGACTAAAAATCAAACCCCTAATGCAGAGACAGGATGCAGAAGTTTCTAGGGCAAAAAAAATAGGCATGAAAATAATTTTATAGATCAAAATAAATCATGAGTAAATTCCAAAAAATACTATCAATTATGAGAAATCCTAAAAAATAAAAATCAGAATTTTCTGATCTACCTATATGCAAAAATAGTAAAAAGAACATACCATACATAAAAATTATGGGATGCAAAAACTAGTCCTAAAACATGCTCTAATACCAAATGATGCAGGACTATTTATGCATGCTAATTATTTTTTTGTGATTGGATATTAAGTTAGGAGTTTGTATCCCGAATTGCAATTCAAGATATTAAGTAGAGAATTCTATAGAAAATTAGAAGCATAGGCATGCAAAAATAAATCCTAAAAGTGAAGAAATAGGACCGCCAAGGCTAAGAAGCCCTAGTTAGGACTAGCTCTTATGCAATACTGCTACCAGAGGAGTCTAGGGGGTATACCTGGCAAAGATTTGAAGATCAATATAAGAAGAATTTGCTCTACGCTCTTGGATGCGACCTGGAAAACAAAGCCATCGACCTAGCAAATTCATGGCTTTCAATCTGGTGACCCGAAACTGGTCAGATGGAATCCTTGGATTCACGAACTCTGTGGGACCTGCAAATCACCATTCATGAGTTAGAAAACAAGGAAGAAAAGGGTTAGATCACTAAAAGAAGAAGGGGAAGAGGTTTGAGGAAGGTGGCCATGAGATGAAGAAGGCCGGCGGCTTGGAGGCAGGGTGTAGGGAGCACATAGAAACCCTAAGGGATCACACAGATACCCTTAATCTCACTGAAATTCACATAGAACTTTGAGGAAAACTCAAGAGAAATTCATTCATAATAATTCATAATAATTGATCATTAGTTACAAGATGGTGGAGGGGTGGGGTATTTATAGATGTTCCCATGCCCTCTCCTAGTTAAGATAGGAATACAAGATTTTATAGGGAGAAGGATTACAAAGTGGCCTAGAACTACGAGGACACAATTTGAGTACAAAAAAATAGGATCTCCTTGTTAGAATTTGTCTTCTCTTCTTCTTTGACTTGGTCAAAAGCTTCGTCCTGGGCTTGGATGCCTAAATGGGATTGGGCCTGGACTTTAGGGCAGCAAGGGCATCCTCTAATTAGGCTTTGGGTGCATGGGCTTGATGCAAGGCTTGGGCAGCCTCCATGGTTGGTACATGGGCTTTGTCCATGGTTGGCACATGGGCATGGTACTTGTCCCCTAATGGGATGGAAAGTCTTGGGTGCCAACATAGAAGTTGATTTATGAAAACCTGGGGCACCATTGGCTTTTGGACTTGAAGATCATCTGGGCTAGGTCACCTAGAAGAAGAATATGCCTAGAATCTTCATGTGGAGAGACTTCATGGGCTTCTACTTTGATGATCCTCCTCTTGTATGAACATAGTACTTGACACAGACTTGTAACACAAACTTGTACTGGACTTACAGGACTCAATTGGATTGGTTGAAATGCTAAACTTATCACAGGACTCACTTCAACTTAATTGGACTAGACTCAACATAAAACTTACAGGACTCATAGGACTCAAAATTGGCTCAACTGAACAACTAAGCTCTACTGAACCAAACATATCCCAAAGCTTGACTCATAAACCCTAATTGTATGAGTCGACTCTAAATACAAGACTTAAGTGTAACAAGGCCAAAAAACAAAACTCAAGGCCCAAATACAGCACTCAAATATCTAACATAGCCAGATTATCGGACTCAAAGATAAAATTTGAATCATGGCTAAGGGACTCAAAACTCAGGGACCCATAGTGAACTAGGGTTGACCTGATGTCCCCATCATCTATCCTAAAACCTATCACTGCTCTGTCTACAACAGAATCTGAGTATATAGGCATTATAGAGGCTGCAAAGGAAGCACTGTGGCTGAAAAGACAAGTTGTTGAAGTGGGGGTGAAGCAGTGTATGGTGGTCCTGCATAATGATAGTTATAGTGCGATATATTTAACTTAGAATCCATTCTATCTACTCGTATAAAGCATATAGATGTGAGATACCATAGGATCAGAGAGTTGCTGGAGGATGGAGAAGTGGCACTAGTAAAGGTCCATACAAAAGAGAACTAGGCAGATGCGCTTACAAAGGCTCTACCGAGAGAAGGCTTTCATTCATGTATGTGGTTGATGGGTCTGAGGAAACTTGTGTAGTTGTTTGAAGACTTGGATGCACTAAGGTAGAGATTGTTGAGTCTTTGGTGGTGTATCCAAGGCTTGAAGGACCAAGGTTTAGGTCTTGGTCATGTTAGTCATGGTCATACATGATGTATCTAGGGCTAGGAGTGAGTCTAGGACAAGTCCTAGGTGTTAGGCTGAGTTTTGGTCAGTCTGGGCATTCGAGCTGACTCGCTTGGGAGGCGAGCTGACTCATTGGTTGGTACTGTGGGAACAACAGTGTAATGTTTCTATGAAAGTCGGCTCGTTTAGTTCGAGTCAGCTCTTGTCTATAGATTGAAATTAATTATTCTAGATGAGCCGACTCTTGGTCTAAGAGTTGACTCATCCAGAGTACCTTCTACTATTTCGAGTTGACTCACAGGAGGCGAGCGGACTCAAGTGTCAGGATTTCTGAATCTTGACAGTGCCAGCATGGGGAGTTTTTAGGGAACTAGGTCTTATATGACCTAGGTATAAATATGTAAGTTATCTTGTAACTTGTGTGTAAGGGTTTTACACCGAAAGCTGAATACAACATTGAAATCCCCTTTTCTCCAAAATATTCTCTCTTGCTCTTTCTCTCTTCTCTAATCAAAAGAAACCATAGATCTTCGTAGACCTGTATCCTATCGCATCCATCTTAAATCGCTGGCAGAGGGTTGTCCATGCACCTAGGAAATCGCTTCTACTGTGACTCATGATACCATCATCGTCTTCTTTATTACCACCACATGAGGGATCTTTGAAAGAAGAAGAGAAGATTCAACAAGTCCAATGAGTCAAAGATGAGGTCATGGCTATAGTCTAGTACCTTCAGCAAGCACTAGAAGAAGAAAGGAATAAGAATGTAGCCACCTTTTACTGGGTTCAGACTCAAAACATATCCCTATGCACTCAGTTGGAGGCGGCTAAGATTGCTATGGACTAGCTGAAGAGAAGTAATGATAACTACAGTAATACGATTTTATTATTGCAATACAAGGCATCTTTGGCTATAGTGCATGCAAGAGCTGCTAAGACCAGGCTCTACAATGCTGAGAGTTAGGATAAAGGGCTGAATTTATAGATTGTAGGCCTTTGGTGGCACATATCCTTTCGAAAGTAGGGGCACACTTATTTCAAGTTCCCATCATAGTGCAACTAATAGCATCTCTTCATGCCAACCATGTAAATTTGGAATGAGGACAAGGGAATTAGGATTCCCACCTACTGTAATCTTTTGCTCTTTTATCTCTAGCTTGTAAACACCTTTGAGATAAATCACATGTGAATTCTTTCTAAGTGTCATGACTCAATGTTTTTAAAAAGTACTTCATTGTTCTTTGGGCAATTTTGGTTTTATGTGTTTTTCTTTGTTTGTTTTATTTTTGGAAGGACAATGAAATGACTAGGACATTCCATCGATCAATAATGCATTAATTCATAGATCTCCCTTGATAGGATACAACATTTGAAAAGATGGCTTGTTAGGAGTTATGTAGGGAATGGGGGGCATTAATTATGTCATGGTGGCTTAAGATGATGTGGCACTCAAGAAGGGTAAAACTCTTTTTGGAAGATGATGAGAAGGTAAGATACATTCGAGATGTTTTGATGTCGGTAATCCATAGGGACACGGTCTGGCCTACCTCTTGGTGCCACTTATCAGCCATTCGATGGGGTTGGCTTTTTTAACTATATCTAGGTCATTGAGAGGGCTTTTATAAATAAGTGAATCCTCCATGCCTGAGTTGTCTTTTGCTTTTGAAACTCTCATCTTCTTCCTCTTGCATCCTCTAGGATCTCGTCCTACCATCTGTTGATTGCTTCTAGTGAGTTCTGCCAACATTCTCAATTGTTTCTTCCATTTTCTTCTTATCTAGGCTCTTCAAGCCTTTGTTAAGGTTTGTCAGGAGGTTTCTTTGCTCTCTTTAGGATAGTTTTTTGTCTTGGCCTCAGTGGTTTTTGTTGTTTGTTCTTGATTTCAAACTCTTAAAATTCTTCCCGCTTGTTTTTAGGGGATTTTTTGCTGATTTTGGATGTTTTTTCTTGATCCTTATATGTCAGACTCTAAGTTGTTACTTGAGTTGGGTGGTTTGTGATCTCCAGGTCATGAACCAATCGAATATGGGGTTTTCACTATGGATGCAAAAATTATCCTAGGTGGTGAGGCAAAGATAGCTATTACCTTATCGCAGGAGTTGGTGGATCTTGAAGAAAGATCCTCCATGAACCCAAAGAGAGAACTCTTCGAGGAACTTGAAGAGGAGTTTCTGGTGGACCCCAAGGAGATTTCCTTCCTGGACTCATCCAGTCTAAAATTTAGGAGTTACATTTGGAAAAGCTATGAAGCAAGTGCCAAATTCCTCTAGGTTTCGAACTAGAAATCCTGCTCAAGACCGACCAAGCATGCAACCCTCCTACAAGCCGATTAACTTTATACAAAAGAATATTTTTTCTGGTTGGTTTGAGATTACTCTTATTTCTTTTTTTTGGTCAAACTCTTTAGGGGTACAGGTCTTCCTCCTTGCATGGTCATGCTGAACACATGGCAATTTGTCAGTAGTTTCTAAGTAGTTTGCATCTTAGCCAGGGTTTACCCTACAATTCAACTTTTTAGGGTCTTCTTTTCTTTCAACAAATACCACCACTACCATGGATGATGCCTATCCCCACAAAGGGCAGTATCCCTTGATTTGGGGCACCCCTTCTTCTATTCACCATTGAAAGAAGCAGTTTTTTTTGTAAAGCATTCAGATATTAGCGATTGGGGTTTCACTTAGTGGCATCCAATCATGCCAATTGACTCATCCTACACTTTTGTCTACAGAAAAGGAGGAGTGGGTTGGTGTTCTTTAGCATTTTTAGGTTTCCATCTTGAAGCTGCTATTATCCAAGGTGACCAACTTTAACATAGGGATCAGCAAAGTTTAGTTGAGGGGCAAGAAGAATCATAATCTGATGTAGGATGACTCTAAGACTGCTAAACATGCATGAAAAATAGTAAAATAATTTTTTCATGATTTTTATAATTTTATTTGCAGGCTAGATTTCCAAAATAAAGTAAGAACTAGCGAAAAGTCTAGCAGTGCAAAGAATCATCAGATTACAGGCAAACTCATGCAAACTAATGAAATAGCCAGGACCCGAGAGTTGAAAAACTCTTGATTTAGGATAGTTTATCTTCATCAAATCAGAAAATAAGAGTTGGGAATGTTTCTTACTAGTCAGGGATTTGAATTTGCAATTATAGGGATCACATAGATCTTATATTGAAGCCTGGATGAAGAAGCTTCAGTTCCTTGAATCAGATGGCTGATCTAGACCTGGTCTGAAAGCAAGGAAAGCCTTCTTAGGGGAGGTGAAATACCTCAAGGATCTTGCAAGCATCAGGGTCAATCAAAATAGCAAATAAAAAGAGAGAAGGAACTAGGGATTGGAATGATTCGGGATTAGGGTTAGAAGATGGCAGCCAGGGAAGAAGAAGCTCTTGGTCTTGGACGGCAACAAGGGCTTCTGTTCCTTGGGCATGGCTAATCTCCAGTGATGTAGGAGGGTGCTAGGGCAGCAGGGTTTCAATCGATGAACACAAGGAGAGCACTCAAAGTAAGAACCAAAACTCAAACACATGGCAATTAATCCAAATTTCAGCAAGGTTTATTCAAAAAAAAAGTTGATTAGAAGAGGGGGAGGGGGTGGGGTATTTATAAGGTTCCCATGGCCTCACAAACCATGGTTACACTTAGGTTACAAGTTTCTTCCAATTGGAGTACATGTCCTTTCCTAGCTTGGTTAGAATTACAAGGATTAAAAGGATTAGGAATCTTAACTAGGTTAGAATAAACTTGGTCTTCTCCTTATCTGTTCAACTTGGACTTAGTCAAACCTTTTGGATGCCTACTCCTTGGGTGTGTGGACCTTAGGGCAGCAAGGGGAAGGTTGGCCATGGGCTTCGAAAGCTTGGGCTTGGGCCCCCTAGAAGCTAGGGTGCCTGGTTCCCTAGGCTGGTGGTATATTCCCGGCATCAAAAGGGAATCTTGGTTCTCCTTGCTTGGGCTTGTTTCCTGGGCTTGAATTTGGAGGCTTGGGGTGCTGGGATAACCTAGGAAACATGTGCTCCAAGCATATGAAATATTTTAGAAGCATCTAGAGAGAATCTGGCATCAGAAATGGCATCTGGAGGGAATCAGGGCACCTAGGTGTCAATTAGGCTCCCCTGTGCTGATGTAACTGCTTCTGGCTTCAGAATGAGGTCTGGTGGAACTCCAAAATAGCGTAGCCTCCTCTTTTGTACAAGAAATGAACTCATACTAGACTCATACTGGTATACAGGACTCAATGTACTAGACTAGGTTGAGGGTTGAGACAAATCAACTAACCTCAATTTATTACAGGACTTAATCCTAGTTGATTATAAAACTTTGATACATGGCTAGGTAAACCAAATAGGGCCTAGTAATCTGTGTTTGATTCTAGTGCCCCCACCAATTCTCCCGAGGTGGGAGGAACTTGACCCTGTCGACTGTGGGATAACTTGGCTCTCATAGTGCTCGAGTAGGTCTTGGTTGAGGTGCTGCAGATCCTCACAGGTGCTTCACGATTCCATAAATTCTGGATGACCTTGCCACCGGACCAAGTACCACTGACAGTCTCTACCCTGGGTACCAATAGCTTGATCATCCAAAGTTCTTTCAATCTTTTCCTCACTTATAGGCCAATTTGTATGTGGACACTCTGGGATGGGTTCTCTCTCAAAGATAGGGATAGGCTCAAGGTGCTCGCTAGGTATCACTGCTGGATCCCTAAACTCTATAAGATCTAAGATGATGAAGATGGAGCTAATACCTAAATTAGGTAGTATCTCATGCACATAGGCATTAGGTCCACCGATATTCATTATCGTGGATGGGCTAGCTTCGCAAGCAGAAAATTCTTTACAATTACAAAATTCCCTGCAAAATTCTTTATCTCTCTTTTGGGAATTAGCCAAGTTGTTATTTAGTTCATTAGTTATGTTTAGCTTTTGACTAATTTCCATATGCATATGCTATGCAGAGGTTGGTGCAGGTGCAGACATGTAATTCATGCTGTGCATTTATTAGACTCAACTAATACCTAATAGACTCACCTAGACATCCCTATCAAAGGACATTTTATTGGACTCTAAGGGACAAAACCTAATAGACTATAAACTCTTTAGGTTTGACCCTAGAATGGCATGTACATGAGAACTTACTATGTACTCCTACTAGGTTCCATAGGGTTCTCCTAAAGTAAGATGCAAACATGACATGAATAATGAACAAATGCAACATGCAAACTCCTATAAAATGCAACCTAAGAGTAAAGAAAATAGAAGAAATTTTTAGAAATAGTAGAAAATAAGAGGTGGGTTTAGGGTTAGTCTGATTGGATGGAAAGTAAGAAAAGGGTTCAGGGTTAATTGGATAGACTAGGATATAACAAGGGGTGTCAGGGATTAATCCTGAACTAATAAGATTGACCTTAAGGGGTTGGTGACATCTACTAGGTCTGCCTTGTGGAAGAATGGGTCACTAATTTCAGGGAAAAGATCTTTAATTGGGATTAAAGAAGTGACTTCATCTTAAGGGTACTATGTGAGATAAGCCAAGTCCTCAATAAACTCTTTTGGCTTAGGAAATTCAGGACTAGGCTCTACAATTGGATCCTCTTCTGAAGTCTCCTCTAATTGCTCTTCCATTGCAGCTTTGGTGTGATCTGGGTTATCTAATTCTGGGTCAGCCACTAACTGATTATGGTCAAGGTTAGCTAAATCTAGATTGGCTACCACTTGGGTATGGTCAGGGTCAACTGATTCTAGGGTGGCTTCTACCTAGGTCTCTATCGATTCAACTAACATAGGATTGGTTGCGATCTAGGTTTGGTCATGGTCAACTACTTCTGGGTCTTCTATAGGTGGGCTTCCTCTAATTCTTCTATGGACTCATCATCTTCATACTCCTCCACCAAACTTGGGGTAACAGGGGTGGGTAAACTAAGGGTTATGGGTTCAAAAGTTATGGGTTTAAAGGTTATGGGTTCAAATCTAGGGGTATTAATTCTATAGGGTTCAGATTGACTGAGGGATAGTGGGTTACTACTGGGTTCATATCTAGGATCTATGGGTTCCTGGGGTTCAGCTCTATGGGTCTTTCCTAGGGTTCCTACTTGGTTGAGTCTTTGGTTCATTTGGTCAAGCTAGTTTATTCGGGCAGCCAATTGGGCATTCATTTGGGCTAACTGATTTTGGGTTTGGGTGTTGGACTGGCTTATTTGGGCAAGTTAGGCTTGGATTTGGGTATTGGCTTGGTTCATTTGTGTAAGCTAGGCTAGGATGGCCTCCAAAGTGGGATTCATGGTTGGGCTGGGCTGAGGTTTGGACTTTTGATATTGGGTTCCTAATCTAGTTGTCATACAACAAATCAAACAATTAAAATGAAATGATGCAACCAGGGATGCAAAAGAAAGGTTAGTAAAATCTAGGGTTTGCTAGACCTAGAGTCAAAATTGAATGGGTTAGCTCAACTTATACCTAACCCAGTACCTAATCCTTCCACCGGCCAGGTAGGGGATGGGAGTGTGGGAGGCCCCCCTGCTTTTGCAGGGACCTAATTATAAACCACAGCCCCACTTAGGTCATTTGACTCTGGACCCCCAGCCTTAGACACCAGCTTTCAGTAATAGCTAAAGGATTAAATGCACTAGTTGGCCCACATGGCTCGGACCTGACCTGTTGATGTCTCCTAGCACTCTAGGGCAAATTAAGTCTAATTGATTTTAATTAGGCTTGGGTTAGTATGAGGATGGTTGTTTTGGATCCAGGACAGGTGATGAAATCCTGCCCTGATATGAGATGTTGAGTTGCCCTTAAGATTAGTTTAAAATGATGGCAATTGATGGCCATGATGCAAACTAAAACACATCAAAAAATAAAAATATATATATATATATATATTTAATGATTTATGATGTGTCAAGTTAGTTTTAAGTTAACTGGGGTTATCAAACAAAATTTGGTTTGGGATTGGGGTTTGGAAGTTAATTAGGTTTGGGTTGGACAATTATGAATGTCAGCAGAAATCAAAAAATTTAGGGTTTCAGATGATGCAAAATTTGGCACATATATTGAAGCAGAAAAAAATCAAAAAAAAATCTAGAACAGAGGATTGATGGTGTTAATGATACCTACCAAGTTTCATGTAGAACAAAAATCATATGATGATGTAAATCCTAGGATATTTTGGACTACTGTAGAAATTATCAGGATTCTATTAGGGTTTCTAATGTGCTAGATTTCATAAAATTAGGGTTTTAGTAAGATTAATTAAAAAAATTGATAATTATTAGGATAGAAAACAGGACAAGTAGTGCAAATTTCATAGAAAAATAAAATGCTTAAGATGCCAAAATCAGATGAAACTTAGACACCTAATGCGGTGGATAGGATGTAGAAATTAGGGTTTATGAATCTAATGCAGATAAAACTATCCTAAACCTGCTCTGATACCAAACTAATGTCAAAAAACTCTAAGACTGTTAAACATGCATAAGAATTAGTAAAATAATTTTTTTGTAATTTTTATAATTTTATTTGTAGGCTAGATTCCCAAAATGAAGTAAGAACTAGCGGAAAGTCTAGCAGTGCAAAGAATCATTGGATCGCAAGCAAACTCATGCAAACTAATAAAATAGCCAGGATTGGAGAGTTGAGAAACTCCCAGTTTAGGATAGCTTATCTTCATCAAATTATAAAATAAGAGTTGAGAAGGTTTCTTACAAGTCAGGGATTTGAATTTGCAATTGTAGGGATCATATAGCTCTCAGATTGAAGCCTATATGAAGAAGCTTCAGTTCCTTGATTCAGATGGCTGATCTAGACCCAGTCTAAAGGCAAGGAAAGCCTCCTTAGGGGAGGTGAAACACCTCAAGGATCCTACAAGCATCAGGGTGAATCAAAACAGCAAATAAAAAAAGAAAAAAAACTAGGGATTGGAAGGATTCAGGATTAGGGTTAGAAGATGGCAGCCAGGGAAGAAGAAGCTCCTGGTCTTGGATGGCAGCAAGGGCTTATGTTCCTTAGGCATGGCTGATCTCCAGGGATGCAGGAGGGTGCTAGGGCAGCAGGGTTTCAATCCAGGAACACAAGGAGAGTACTCAAAGTAAGAACCAAAACTCAAACACAAGGCAATTAATCCAAATTTCAGCAAGGTTTATTCATAAAAAAAAGTTGATTACAAGAGGGGGAGGGGTGGGGTATTTATAGAGTTCCCAAGCCCTCACTAACCATGGTTACACTTGGGTTATAAGTCTTCTTCCGAATTGGAGTACAAGCTCTTTCCTAGCTAGGTTAGAATTACAAGGTTTAAAAGGATTAGGAATCCTAACTAGGTTAGAATAAACTTGGTCTTCTACTTCTTCTGTTCAACTTGGACTTAGTCAAACCTTTTGGATGCCTACTCCTTGGGCGTGTGGACCATAGGGCTGCAAGGTGGAGGTCGGCCATGGGCTTGGAAGGCTTGGGCTTGGGCCCCCTGGAAGCTGGGGTGCTTGGTTCCCTGAGCTGGCATATTCCTGGCATCAAAAGGGAATCTTTGTTCTCCTTACTTGGGCTTGTTTCCTGGGCTTGAATTTGGAAGCATGGGGTGCTGGGATAACCTGGAAAACATGGGCTCCAGGGATATGGAATATTCCAAAAGCATCTAGAGGAAATCTGGCATCAGAAATGGCATCTGGAGGGAATCAGGGAACTTGGGTGTCAATTGGGCTCCCCTAAGCGATGTAACTGCTTCTGGCTTCAGAATGAGGTCTGGTGGAACTCCAAAATAGTGTAGCCTCCTCTCTTGTATAATAAATGAACTCATACTAGAATCATACTGGTATACAAGACTCAATATACTGGACTAGGTTGAGGGTTAAGACAAATCAACTAACCTCAACTTATTACAGGACTTAATCCTAGTTGATTATAAAACTTTGACATATGGCTAGGTAAACCAAATAGGGCCCAGGAATTTGTGTCTAATTCTGGTGCCCCCACCATGATCTATTCCTTCTACACTTTTGCTTCGATCCTTGTTCTTTTCTGAACATCCTTTTTCTTTTCTGAACATCCTTTTTCTTTGATTTTAGATATGAATCTTTTAGATGTCTATGAGCTGAGGAGGACTATCCTAAAAAATAGGAAAGTTGATGTGGCTCTCACTATTGGAAGCCATCGAGTGATGGGGACCCGAGAGCTATCCATTAGTTTATTTGGTTGATCAAGTCAAAGAGGAGAGCCACTGGACCTCACTTCAAGCCCCCATGAAGCAAAGAAGGAAGGTCAAGTGGATAAACATGAATCCCTTGATTCATGCCAAGCAACTAAAGAAAGATGTGGTCAACCCCAAGCCTAAGAGAGCAGATGTTTGGCACCCCACATGGTCCATCCATTGGTCCCCCCCTTCTTTCCTTAATTTTTTGAGCTTCTTTGGGAATTGTATAACACCTTCCATGTTTTCAATCAACAAACCAAGAAGGATTGTGGTGCCTCATATTTTTCATGTTTTCTTTACTTGCTTCCCAAGTAATTGGTCCCTATATAAGGACCTCCTCTCTAGTTTAGAAAAAATAAAATAAAATAAAAAAATAAAAAAAATTGATGTGGTACCCTAATCTCTGGCGACTTCTTAGCTCGCCAATGATCCTACCCCCCCACCTGTCCCCCATCATTTTTGGTCTAAGAGCCCATAGGTTTAGGGTATCCATTATTTTCTTTTTGTCCCATCTTATTCCTGTTATTCCCACTATTCTATGCTTATCCCTGACATATCCTCGAGTTAGTCTCATCATCTCCTTCCTTGATCCATCCGCCACCATCTCCATCGCCAGCTGACTAGTGCCACCACCGAGCAACGACCGTGCCATCATCCCAGCTAATTAGGAACACCCATTCCCCATCCACAGCACTGCCGGACGTCCCTCCCTCTGGAGATCAACCCCTCATCACTGATTTCACTGATGATCGTCGATTCCAGAATCCAAAACCGACCAGAGACAATCGGATCCCACCTCTGACCATCCACCATCATCAATCAGACAACAAAAAAGATTTATCGATGCCGCTTCTCATCGGATTCATCCCAATAGTCGATCGATGCTGCCTGCCGATCTCTTTCCCATCCGGACCGCCTAGATCCAATCGGTGCCTCCACTGGATCCCACTGGATGCCCCATCTCCTATCGAAATCCCTTGCTATCGAGATGCCAGATGGCCGATTCCATCTCCTCCCTGCTCCCCGTCGACCACCCATCCCACCAGCCTGCTATCGTGATGCCCGACACCCACCAGATCAGAGTTCATCCAACATCGTCAGCTGTGGCACCCAGATTTGATCGGTGCCTCCACCAGATATGATCGACTGCCCATGCCACCCATCCAAGCTCCTTCCCTATGGATCAACGCCACCAACACCGTCGGAACCCCCTTTCATCATTGTTTTCCTCCCGATCGGAGTGATCCTTGGACAGCCAAGATGATCTCCACACATACATCTTCCCATTTGCACCGCCCATCATCCCATCCATTCTGCCATCTCCGCCAAGCACCATCGTTGATGATATCCAGCTGGAAGACTCATTCCCTATTCGATCCATAAGGATGGAAAGCCCATGCGAACGTGAATGCAATGGCTGCATTCAGAGCCGACTTCTCCCTCTACACGCTTCTCAAAGCCACACAAATCTCAAAGCCATATAGATCTCAGAGCTACATGAGTCTCAAAGCTTCATAGATCTCATAGCAGGGTTGTCAAAAAAAAAGCATCAAGTACTGCATGGATTTCAAAATAACATATGGGTTTCAGTTCCACCCAAGTCATCTTCAAACTCGATGGAGTCGAGTTCTCCCTACTCCAGGGGAATGATGGGGACCCGAGAGCTATCCATCATTTTATTTGGTTGATCAAGTCAAAGAAGAGAGCCACTAGACCTCACTTCAAGCCCCCCTAAAGCAAAGAAGGTCAAGTGGATAAACATAAATCCCTTGATTCATGCCAAGAAACTAAGCAAAGATGTGGTCCACCCCAAGCCCAAGAGAGCAGGTGTTTGGCATCCCACATGGTCCCCACCTTGGTCCCCCCCTTCTTTCCTTATTTTTTTTTAGCTTCATTGGGAATTGTATAACACCTTCCATGTTTTCAATTAGCAAACCAGGAAGGATTGTGGTGCCTGATATTTTTCATGTTTTCTTTACTTGCTTCCCAAGTAATTGGTCCCTATATAAGGACCTCCTCACTTGTATGAAAAAAAAGAAAAGAAATGGATGATTAAAATTAGTTTAAGTTTTTTTTGCTCCATATGGAGAGGGTGGGAGGCCCATTTTCTGCCTTTGCTTTTGAGCAACGAGAAGTGTGAGACCCTAGTTATCCCTTCTCCTTTGAGTTCCCCCTCCATGGCCTTAAAGATTTTCCCTTCACGGCTCCATTAGTATGGTGGGTGAGATGCCCAAGAGGTGAGAGGTCTCTCCGTGAATATAAGTCCCAAGTCTACAGAGTATCAATCTTCTTTATCCCTCCACAGCCTTGGAAAGTTACCCTCACGGCTCCATTAGTGAGGTGTGGAAAATGCCCTAGAGGTGAGAGGTCTCTCTGTGAGTATGACTTTCCAAGTCCGTGGTCGTCCAAATACCTACCTTCCATCCTTATTGTTTACTTCACCACCTCCATCAAAAAAAAAATTAAAAAATATATAAATTTTTTTTTGTGGTACCCTAATTCTGGTGACTTCTCAACTTGCCAATGATCCTACCCCCCCCACCTATCCCCCATCATCAAGGGTTTAGGCTATAGTTGCTCTTAAGCCCAAGGTTGTCCTTTTTGACACCCTGGAGGTTTTTCCTCATGTCATCTTAAAGCATTCTCATGTGTCAAAAAGCTGGGTCTTCCTCCTCTATCCCTCAATTGGTTAGTTTTGAGGGGGTCCTAGATAGACAAGTCTCAAGATCTGAAGTCTTCATTTTTGATAACTAGAAAGTCACCAGAGGCTTCTTCGAGGATTTTAATCATCTGGTTGATGCAAATTAGGTTGTCGGAGAGGGCAACCAACATAGCTAAGGGATGCGATCTTGAGCATTATGAGGGTTAGTTTCTTTCATCACTTTTGGATTCGGATTTTGTTATTCGGTGACTAACCATTAGATTTGCCACTTTGTTGGTATGCCATTTCATTAAAGATTACTATGACTTAAGGGATTGCTGGGTGATGCAAGAGAAGAAAAAGAAGGATTTGGCACCATGCCTAAAGGAGGTAGAAGCTTGCTAGAAAATTGTCAAAGCTAGTCTCATGCACATTGAGACTAAAAAAGACTAGCTTGGAGGAGCTCTCCTTAAGCTAGTGAAGAAGGAAGAGGTGGTGCTAAAGGTAGTGGAAGCTTACAAAGCTTCTGAAGAGTGTTGCCAAGAGTAGCTACTCTTTGCCTGACTGGCTTTTGTCGAGGGTATGGTCGATACCTAGAAGAAGATTCTTAAATGCCACTCAAACCTCATCCTAGATTTTCTAGACAAGGATGAGTCAAATGATGATGCTCCTATCGAAGGCACTATAGCTCTTGAAGTAGGAGTTGTCAGGACCAAAGGAACTATTGGCCCCTTATCCACCTAAAGTATGTGTTTTATATCTTTTATCTTTCTATTGATGTATATTTTATTAGCTAGTCTTATAAAGGTGACCATTTTGTAGAACCTTTTACTATCAATGAAATACTTTTGATTTTTGACTAAGTGTTGTGATTCAATATGCATGCTTGTGACTGGTTTCTATTTCCATATTCAATATCAAAAAATTAAAAGCTCATTGGCCGTTAGTAGGGGCCTGAGACTATTGCTATTGATCTAAAAGCTCGGTGCAGCCTTCATGATATAATGCAATGCCATGTCCATCATTAGGTAAAAGCATGGACCATGGCATGAGTGGTTTTTTTCAGAATAGGTTGCCCAACACCAAATGTACATTGGGTCAAGAATTTCTCATTATAAAGTTTGGAGATATTCGACCTAGACTTGACTAGGAGGTTAAGGATGTCCGGTATTATCCTCACTCAATTGTTGGCTCACTAATGTTAGCATAGCTTTAGATGAAGGTTGTTTTAGGGCATTGAATCATCTAGTTGCAAGCTCCCTAGGGCATGCTTATAAGGTCCAGTCGATGGTTTTCAAGTGCCTTCCAGCTCTTGTTTGGCCAAAGCTGATGAGGGACAAGTGGGGGGGTAGGATCATTGGCCTGAGAAGTCGCCAGGGACTAGGGTACCACAAAAAAAAAATTTATTTTTTTATTTTTTTTTGATGGAGGTGGTAAGGAAATAATGGGGATGGAAGGTAGGGATTTGGACTGCTACAGACCGGGAAACTTACACTCACAGAGAGACCTCTCACCTCTAGGGCATCTCACCCACCTCACTAATGGAGCCATGAGGGTAACTTTCCAAGGCTGTGGAGAGATAAAGTAGATGGACACTCTACGGACTTGTGACATACATTCATGGAGAGACCTCTCACCTCTAGGGCATCTCACCTACCCCACTACATGTAGCCTAGGGCATCTCACCCATCTCACTACATGTGGAGCCTAGGGCATCCCACCCAAATCGCTACCTGGGGCCATGAAGGAAAATCTCTAAGACCATAAAGAGGACTCGATGGGGAAAGGGATAATTAGGGCCTCATGCCCCTCGACACTCGAAAGCGAAGGCATAAGGTCTCACACCTCTTGACGCCCAAAGGCAAAGGCAAGATGGGCCTCACGCCAACTCATTTATGGAGGTAGAATGAAGAATCACTCTTCTTAAATCATCATCATTATTCTTCATTTCAATACAAGAGAGGGGTCATTATATTGGGAACCCTAGCCCTTGGAAAACTTGAAAAAATAACATAAAAAGGGGCACCAACAAGGTTCTTTGTTGGTGCCAACAACATGCCATAAGAGATGGGGCTAAAAGGGCAAGAGATTTCAAGCTACAAGGAAAGATGGAGGGATCCACAAACATTCCATAAAAGGGTGGTCAGCACAAGGAAATAAAATCTCATGAAAGAGAGAAGGAGAGTGGGTGCCCAAATGATGCTTGATTTGCTTGATACTCCCTTCCATCTTCTCTTGGATGGTCCTTGATTTCCATACGGGATGTTGATCTGCTGCCTTTTATGCTTGAGTGGATATATGAGAATGCTGAGATGCCTAATAGGGTGGATGATTCCTGCTGGGACTCCACGTGGTAGCTGATAGGTCTCAGGTCCCCATCAATCTCCTAGAGTAGGGAGAACTCAACTTTGTCGAGTTTGGGCTCAGACTCTAGCTTTAGCTTGACTTCAAGCTCCAGGACTCCACTTGAGATTATTATTATTATCTTTATTATTTGACAGCCTTGCTCTGAGATCTATGAAGCTTTGATATCCATGTAGCTCTGAGATCCATGCAACTTTAAAATCCATGTAACTTTGAGATGCGTGCAGCTTGGAAACTTGTGCATGACTTGAAGTCAGCAACAAGAATGCGAAGTGCCTTCATGTTCGTGCAGCTAGGTTTCTTCTCCATGAACTAAAGGTGACGGGGACATCATGATGGGAATTCTCCCATGATGTCGGAAATCATGCAACATGTGGAAGTGAATTTCAAAACAAAATTCTAAGCATGAAACCCTAATATAGCAAGAAAACCCTAATTCTCAGGAACCCCTTATGCAATACCAATTAATGAAATATAAATAGAGTCAAAAAAATATACCTAGATCGCTGAAATCAAATCCTTTCCATGAGGCTCACAAGTGCAAGCCCTCCAACAGTGATCCACACAAGAATGGTACCAAGGAAGAATCCCTACCGGGGTTGCTTGCATCAACAGACTCTTAGGGCAGCCTTTGGACCTTTACCACTGTACGACACACTGTCTTACTGTAGGGCACTCTGACCAAAACCACTCTTAGACTTAGGATAGCCCTCCTTTAGAACACTTTAGGCTTATGTCTTAAAATCTAAGACTTGTCCTAGAGGAAAAAGCCTTGTCTTAAAAAGACAAGCTTTGTCTTAAGGGAGGGAGAGAAGAATAGCAGGTGGCATTTCTTTTTATCGGAATGGAATTGCCAAGGCATCAAATTACCATGCCTTTTATAGAGTGGATTGGGGTGCCTGATATGCCTCTTCTGCAATCATCTGATAAGACCCTTCAATGAGAAAGGGTCTTATGGATGGATAAGCATATAATGATAAGCCCTTTTCATGCACCAAGAGACACCTTTTTATCTCTTTGATTCCTATCAATCAATCACCTTCTGCCACTTAGAAATACCAGTCAATTTGAAGGCAAGGGACGTGAATCCTGAAATGTGGCATCAGAAAAATTCAAGAGTCCTTCAAAGCTCTGATTTAATCAGCCCCACTTAGGACTCAGCCTAATTAAGGCTTCTCTTAATTAGGTTAGCCCAATTAGCAAGCAACCAGACCCAATCCAATTTGGTTAGGAATTGGGTTAGCCTGCACATGCTAGTGTGCAATTTGGCTAACCAATTAGGATACCATCATCCTAATTAAATCATGAATTACTTTCTTGGCCAACTCTCTATTGTGTGTGTCCCATTGAGCTTCACATCTAGCTAGCAGTAGATTTAGGTTCGAGCTAATTCGATCCGATCGAACTCGATTGACCTAATTAGGTCAAAATGGCTTACCTAATTGCCCAATTTGAATCACACATCGAATTGACTCATGAAACCAAATCAATTGGTTCATGAAAACCTATGAAATAATATTGACATCTAGCAACATGCCATGCCTACCCGGAAGATGAAGAATTTGGTTGAAATTACAAAAGTACCCTTCAGTAGTAAGTTACCATGCAATTCAATCTTTCAATCTCCCATTATCTCGATTAAATGATAGGTATGCATATATGTCAAACCCTAACACTTAATCATATTGAATCTCATCTCGATTATGAGGACTCAGCTGATGACTAATTAGATACCAATTCTAATCTCATCCTCTTTTGATCAAAGGCTCCTTGAGTCACTCATTGAAGAGATTGCATAGGATAACAATTCCTTTTACTAGGAAATCGATTCCTTGTTGGTCCACTCACATCCTTCGTACACCTTCCACCATACCCTGAACACCCCGTACAAGTCGCATTGACATGAATGAGTATGAACCAAAGTATGGCTTAGTGTGCACAAGGAACCATGGTGACCTCAGGTCTAAAGATCACATACATAACTTCTACTCTAGGACCTATCTCTTGACAAGCAGTAAGACTTCCATAAGATAGTCTCGGTGCAGATCAGTTCAGTGTACTCATACTCTAATGAGCACCCTTATCCTTGTATTAGTGTCTCTACACAAGTGGTTATAAGATCAACCACCCTCATCAACTGAGCATACATAGAATAAGCTAGTCTTTCCAGATTCATCAATCCCCGAATTGATGGTCCAACAATTAGGAACATTCTAGATTAGGATTTATAAGAATTAGGTCTCACTGTTATTTTATCATAACCCTAATTCCATTGCCCTACTCTGTGGGGTTCATCATAATCAACAAATCAGACACAACAGTATATGATGAATTAAATGCCTTTATTAATATGAAAAATATGTCATACATCAGCTAGAAGTTTACAAAAAGGCCCTTATAATGATTGGCTCTTAGGGCACTTTTCTATCAAACTCCCACTTGCACTAAAGCTAATCGTCCTTGTATGTTATGCCCATACAATCTATGTGACAATCTAACTGATACTTTGCTAATGCTTTAGTGAATGGGTCGGCTATATTGTTCTTTGTCTCAACTCGTTCAGTGGCAAAATCTTGTCTTTCAATGATCTCTCGAATGAGGTGGAACCGTCTTAGAATGTATTTAGACTTGTGATGAGACCTTGGTTCCTTAGCTTGTGCAACAGCCCCAGTGTTATCACAGCATAATGGCACTAGCTGTTGTACATCAGAAACCATGTCCAATTCCATGATGAATTTTTTCATCCAGATAGCTTCCTTGGCAGCTTCACTGGCAACTATCTATTCTGCCACAGTGACTGAGTCAGCTGTTGTAGGCTACTTTGTACTCTTCCAACTCACTGCACCATCATTCAAGGAGAAGACATATCCTGATGTGGATTTGCTATCATCTGGATCTGACTGAAAACTAGAATCTGTATAAACTTCTAGTTTCAACTCAGATCCTCCATATACTAGAAAAATATCTTTAGTCCTTCTCAGATACTTAAGAATATTTTCCATAGCTTTCTAATGATCCTCTCCTGGATCTGCTTAAAACCTGCTCACTATGCCCAAGGCATAAGCGACATCAGGCTGGTACATAACATGGTATACAGAATCAATCCTACAACCGAAGCATAAGGAATCGTAGCCATTCTCTCTCTTTCTTCAAATGTCTTAGGAGACATCTTCTTAGAGAGATGTATGCCTTGCTTAGAGGCAAGTAACCTTTCTTACTTCCATCCATGTTGAATCTCTTCAACACTAAGTCAATGTACATAGACTGGGATAAGCCTAACATCCTTTTAGATTTATCCCTGTAAATCCTTATACCTAGTATATAAGATGCTTCTCCCAAATCTTTCATGAAAAACTTTGATGATAGCCATGTTTTAATCGACTGCAACATTGGGATATCATTCCCAATGATCAATATATCGTCCACATACAAAACTGAGAAAACAAGTGCACTCCCACTTGTCTTCTTGTACACACATGGTTCATCCACATTTTTGATAAAACCAAATTCTTTGATTGTTTCATCAAAACGAATGTTCCAACTCCTCGATGCTTGCTTAAGTCCATAAATGGACTTCTTTAATTTGCATACCTGATTAGGTCTCCCACTTGAGACAAAACCCTCTGGCTATGACATATAGACTTATTTCTCAAGGTTTCATTGAGGAAAGCGATCTTTACATTCATCTGCTAGATCTCATAGTCATGGTATGCTGAGAAAAAGAGGTTTCAAAAATCATCTCGAGTTTCCTTGAGTAGCAAACTAGCCTGAGCCAAGAATAAAGGGTAATGGGCTGAGCTGTGAGGGGACAGTACTCAACAAATAAGGCTTTTAGAAGATAGTTGAGTTGTCAAAGCCCCGCCACGAAGGAAAATGGGAGTAGTTATGTGCAAGATCTCATCTTTCCTCGAACTTTTTTGATCTTTGAATCCCAGGAACTATGAAAAGGTTGGTATTTCCCTTTTCTTATTGGGGTTATAGGAATGCACTTCAAAATGGAATGAGGCAGATGCTTTAATAGCATTTAAAGTTCAAGGTTGTTCTATTTATCACACAGCTCCCAACATTTCCTGGATATTATGGCAGACCAACTCGAAGTGTCGAAAGCATCTATCAGGTAGGGCCAACAATTCTAGGAAAAGCTTGTGATCTAGCAGAATAATGCATAGGGATTGATTACATAAAGGATATTGTAACCACTGATTCACCCTCTAGCCTTAAGTATAGCGTCTACACCGAATCACTAGGAATGATGAAAGCCATGGCTTATTGGGGGTCCGGGTAGCAAAACCAACAGAGGGCCAAGGAATCGAAGAACCATCGGTTGTCCGAGAGGACATACTCAGACTTATGGTTTAGGGCATTACCCTTACCGCGGACAAAGAGATATCGAAGAGGCATCTTCCTAGTCTCTCATTGAATCCTCCTTGATGAATCGATCAAAAAATCACACCTTCAGCAGCTGTTAGTCTCTTTTTTCCATGTCATATTGTTGCTTTGATTCACCTTTCATTCCCTCCTGCCTCGAGAAAAGAAAGGGAATTTCTTGCTGTCAATGGAGATTCAAGAGACTTTTGGAAGGGATATGCCCTACAAGCCAATCTATGTTGTATCTCCCAAATCATTATAATTGACAATATTCTAATAAAGGCATTATTTTTCATCATACGCTGTGTTTATTATTATATGATGAACCCCATAGATTAGGGCTATGATTTTAGGGTTATGATGAGATCATACCAGTGGGACCTAAAGTCTTAAAACCTTAATCTAAAATATTCCTAGTCAAAGGAACCTTGAGTAGGGGATCGGGTTTTTCCGGTAAGACTAGCACATCCTATGTATACTGAATAGGGTGACTGCTCTCACAGTCACTTGTGTATGACACTAATACTAGGATGTGGGTGCTCATTATAGAATGAGTTCACTGATATGATCCAACTTGAGAACATCTAATGGAGTCTTAGCTACATGTCAATAGAAGGTTCTCATAGTGGGAGTGGTACAAGTAATCCTTTGACCTAAGACTGCCATAAGTACCTTATGTACATGAAACCATGCTTTGGTTCAATTCTAATCATGACACTGAGTCATGCACAGGATTGATACTGGGAATGGTGAATTGGATATGAAGGTAATGAGTAGGTCAACAAGGAATCGATCATTCTTAGTAAGAGGAGACTGCATCCAGCTAGTTATCAATCGAATGATGTTCAAGGAATCTTTGATCAAAGTAAAGATATTAGAGATGATTTCTAATATCAAGATAATTGAATCATCAATATAAGATTGAGCTAGAAACGAATATAATATTGGATTTGACATATATCCATATCCATAATTATATTCTGGGTGTAGGCTGATCGAAGGATTTAATTATACGGTAACTTTCTACTGAAGGGTAGTTTTGGTATTTCACCAGAATTTCCATATCTTCCGGGTAGACATGACACATTGCTAGACATCAATCTTGTCTTGTTGGTTGATCAAATTTAATGATCATTTGATAGGAAGAGTCCTAATTGATCAAAATCGGGTAAGGCCGATTTAACCTAAATCGATTAGAAAGAGTTCTAAACAAATTAGGTCAACTTGTATTCGAATCCACTGCTGGCTAGATGTGGAACCCAATGGGTCACATACTTAAGAGAATTGATCAAGGGTTTAATTTTGTAATTAAATCATTTTTGCATGATGACACTCTAGCAGGTGTTGCAAATCCTAGCTTCTATTCGAATTAGATTCGAATTAGGATTCCGGATTGGTTCAATTTGGGTTCTAATTGGATCTAATTAGACCCTAATTGAGGTTATAGGGATTATGGCTAACCCTATTGGCTAACCATGTATCTAGGCTATCCCCCCACCCGCCCCTTATTCTTTTCACGCCAAAATGCCAAGAGTCCATGCGCTAATGGACTCTTGGCGCGCCATTTGGAAGAGTCCATGGCGCATGGACTCTTGATGCGCTCCATATAATTCTCCGATGTTTTTATATGGGGCAGCATTCTTTCTCTCCTTTAGCACCTCAGATGTGCCCCCTTGGATGGGAATCCAACGGTTGATGGGTTTTTAAGAAAGGAAGAAAGCACTTGTTGCTTCCCGGTTGCGCGAAATAACATCTCTTCGAAGATTTAAATTCGCGACTCCTTTCTTTTAAAAACATCGTGACTTTTCCTTTAAGAAAGGTCGTGGGATTTAATCTGGAAGGCTGTAAGAAGGAGGGAAGGGGCTTGAGAAAATAAGAAAGGCATGAGAAGGAGTTTACGGAGAGATGTGTGGGCGCCTATCTGAATTCTATTTAAGGTGTCAGGAAAAATCATAACCGAGTAATGCTTTTATTTTTCTTCTTCCTCTCCAAAAGACTCATTTCCTCTTTTCTTGTTTTACATTTTTTCTTTTACAGAGGACTCCTCTGTCGAAACTCTGTTGCTGAATAAGAATAAAAGAGAAGGTCTCCGACGGTAAAGGAAAGAAAGAGTTCTGATTTTATTCTTTCCTTTCTTTCTTACATTAAGACATTCTTGTCTTAATTTCTCCTCCAATTTAAGACAAGCCTAAATCCTCTTAGGACAAGGTCTTATCTTCAAAACAAGGGTGTCTTAGAGAGTCAAGGTCTTAGTGGAAGGAGGAGAAGAGATCAAAGAAAGGGAGGCAACCTCTTGTGTGGAAGAATTCCAGCCATAATCCGAAGAATTGAGTTTTAGGAAGAAGAACTCAATAGGAAGAACCATTGGACAAGAAGATAGTATTCTTGATCATTGCTCAGTGTGGATCACCATCGGAGGGCGGACACCTGGACGCCTGGTGAATTCAGTTAGCCCCTTCAACTTCAAGTTTGTTGGAATAAGCGATTACAGGTTGGTACCCTAATCCTAATTTGCATAGATATGCTTGTCATATATTCTAGTCTTATTTAAGGAGTTCCTGGTTTAGGGTTTTTGGTGTGAATTTAGTTTCAATTTTGAAATTACCCTTCCGCTATATTGCACCGGAACCCTACAACTTTTGCTTCTCTATAATCTGTTGGTCGATCAATGGATATTCCCCACCGGGGAACCAGACAGAGATTCGAGATTGAAAAAATATTCATGGGGCACTCGCATAAAAATGTCGAGCTGGTTGCTCTCGATGACGGGGTGGTAATTAGATGCTAGGAGATGGGAGTTATAGGTGGATTGAGAGGGGAGTAGATGCATGGGCTAGTTCAATCTTTAATGCTGCTATGGCAAGCAGTATCCGAATGGACTTGAGCATTGCTACTAGAGAAAAGGTTTCATCATAGTCTACACCATGTCTTTGTCTGAAACCTTTTTCTACCAGTTTAGCCTTATAGGTCTCAACTTGACCATCTGCTCCAATCTTCTTCTTAAAGACCCATTTACACCCTATTAGGTTAATTCCTTGAGGTGGATCTACCAAAGTCCAAACCTGATTGGAATAAATGGAGTCCATTTCAGATTTCATGGTGCCAAGCCATTTGTCAGAGTCTCTACTCTTGACAGCTTCCGAATAGGTCACAAGATCATCATCCTGTATGATACTGGCTTCATTGTCATCACCGATGACAAAACCATATCTGAGAGGTGCTCCCTGCACCCTCTCTAACCTTCGAATAGGAAGTGTGTATTGTGGTTGTTCTTGACCCACAAGGACCTCTAGTTAAGGAACTTCACTTGAAAGCTCATTGGTTAGTTGGTTCTGTTCTTCACATAACTTAAGTGAAGAATCACTACATCCTTCTTGGATAAACTCTTGTTCCAGGAATGTAGCATGCCTACTGACAATTATCTTTTGCTCAGCAGTATTATAAAAGAGGTATCCAACACCCTCTTTTGAATAACCAACAAATCTACATTTATCAGCCCTTGCACTTAACTTATATCCAAAGTTATTCTTGACATAAGCATGGCAACCGCAAATCTTCAAATACTTAAGATTTGGTCTTTTGCCATTCCATAATTCATATGGAGTGCTATTCACTGATTTAGATGGAACCCTATTTAATATGTATGCAGCAATATCTAGGGCATGTCCCCAGAAAGAAGTAAGAAGATCTGTGAAGCTCATCATGGACCTCACCATGTCTAACAAGGTGCGATTTCTCCTTTCTGCCACTCCATTTAACTAGGGTGTATAAGGAGGGGTCCATTTAGATATAATTCCTTTGTCCTTGAGATGGTTCAGAAACTCACCAGATAAGTATTCACCTCCTCGATCAGACCGAAGAGCTTTAATACTAAATCCAGTTTATTTTCCAACCATACTCTGATATTCTTTAAACTTATCAAAGGCTTCGAACTTGCGTTTTAAAAGATACACATGACCGAACCTTGATAAATCATCAATAAAAGTGATGAAATAAGAATATCCTTATCTAGCCTGAATTGACATAGTTCCACATACATCAGTATGTATTAGACCTAACAATTCAGTTGCCCTCTATCCATGTCCAGTGAATGGAGACTTGGTCATATCTTTTTTGAGACAAGATTCACAAGTTCCTAATGATTGGAAATCATCAGAGTCAAAGTAATCATCTTTGACTAACTTGTTTATCCTTGACTCACTGATATGACCTAATCGGTAGTGCCAGAGATATGTGACATTGTCATTATCTCTTTTCCTCTTCTTGTCATCAATAAGAAAAACTTTTTCATTGAGTTTCAAAGTTAGAAGACCATTTATAAAACATCCATGTCCAAATATTTTATTATTTTGAAGAATAGAGCAGCCACTGCTCTTTACATTTATTTCATATCCCTGTTGTAATAACAAGGGTATAGAAATAATGTTTCTAATAATATCTGGTACATAGAAGCATTCTTCTAACTTTATCACATTACCTGAAGGTAATAATAGAAGATAGGTACCCACAGCTTTAGCATGTGTGTGGCTTCACCACTAGCCCTGTGCAGCTTGAAGTCACCCCTCTTCAGGCTTCTAATTTCGTGGAGTCCCTGCGATGAATTACATATGTGAGATCCACATGCGGTATCCAATACCCATGAATTAGAAATGGAAGTACTCAATGATAAATTAGTTGTATCATGTACAAAACTTTTGATGCACCACTTGCATCTTGCTTCACATTTGCAAGGTAAACCTTGCAGTTCTTCTTCCAATGCCCAGTCTTGCTGCAATGGAAACAGGCTCCATCAGCCTTCTTAACTTTCTTGTTCTTCTTCTGGATGCTCTTCTTAGGGTTGAGTTTTCTCTTCATACCCTTCTTCATAGCTTGCTTCTTTCTATCAACAAGAAGCACCTAAGCCTTATCTCCTTTAGAGTGGCTCTCAACTGTCTTAAGCATGTTAAGCAGCTCTGGCAATGAAGTATTCAGTTTATTCATATGGTAGTTAAGAACAAACTGAGAGAAGGAATCTGGGAGTGACTGCAGAATCAAGTCCTGATTGAGTTCACCATCCATGATAAACCCTAATTGACCCAATCGAGTGATCAAGTCAATCATTTTCAGCACATGGGTTTGCACATGTGAACCCTCATTCATCCGTGCTCGAAACAACTGCTTCGATATTTCATACTATGCAGCCCTACTTTGCTCTCCATAAAGCTCTTTTAGATTGAGCAATATGGATTGAGGTTCCATACCTTCATGTTGCCTTTGGAGCTCGTTGCTCACCGAGGCCAACATGATGCACCTGATAGTTGTACTGTCATTTTGCCACATTCTACGTATGGCAATTTCCTTCTCTGATGCATCCTCTCTGATCACCACTGGATTTGGAGAATCTAGTATATATGAAAGCTTCTCTTGAGTCAAAACAATCCATAGGTTCCTCAGCCAGTCCACATAATTTGGACCGGTTAATTTATTGGCATCCAAGATGCCCCTCAGTGATAAGTTTGAAGCCATTAAAATAAATTTCCTACATTTTATTAAAGAACAATATTAGCAGACCACTCAATGATGACATTCATAACTAGATAAGGACTTTATATCTAATTATGTCTCCCACTATTTTCTTCGAATACCATAACCCTCAACTATGGTAAGCGAGAAACCTTCCTGGTTTCCTTAGTGGGGTTGAGATCCTGATCCCTCATTAGTGCCTTGTGTCACACAACAAACACTAATGAGTTCAAAGGTAGGACAACCTTTCCAATTGCAACCCATGCAGTTCTCAACAATTATCTTTGCCTCTAAGACACTTATAGCCTTGTGTCACACAACAAACTTTAATGTCAATTAGTTTAGTCAAACCCTTCATTTCTATATAGCCATGATTGAACATTATTGCCCTTATGTTACACAACAAAGCAACAACTCCAATCATGCCATAAAGCACTAAGTGCACCAAGACAAATTTCATATCAAACCCTATAATAGGCCTTGTGTCACACAGCAAACCTACTATAGTCTTGACATGAATCTGGCTTAGAATGAAGGAAGGAATATTATAGCTTGCTTAACCAATCAGCATTACCAAAATAGTATTTAGATGTGACCAAATTGGCAAGGTGAGTGGAAGGGGTGAGGGGGTCGCCTCGTTGCTTTCCTTATACACTAATTAAATTGGCCAGGTTAGACAACGGAACCAATTAAAAACCTCATTCCCTTTACCTTCTCAAAACGACTTGCCTAGACACCAATTGGTTGATCAAACCCTATTGGTTTTGTATCTTGACTAAGTTTTTTGCTATGACTGAATATAATTTTGATGAGGGCTTTTGATGGTCTCAAAACACATTCTAAATTATCATGATTACTATGTTTATAACATATATAACATGTAACATATCATCATAATATAACATCATAACATAACATGTTATGTTAAACAAGCATATTATAGCTAATATGCAAATCAAGGCATTATAGATACATAAAAATACCTTTCACCTCACTTTTTCATAGGATATGGCCATAGTGGCAACCCTACATGCCATAGGAGACCCATTGAATGGGAGAAGAGGGCCTTTAAACCCTTCTTGGATCCTATGACCGGATGGCCATGGTGACTAATCCAATCCAAAGCAGTTACTAGGTACAATCAACATAAATAATTTCATACTTGACATAATATCATGCATTTCATAAAAACTACAATTAAACATATTACCTTAATATGCAAAATTTCATACAATTGCATTATTATGTCATTTCATAAAGAAACCAGAAATCATGCATATGAATTTAATCAGGTCGACTCGACAGGGTTTGGGTCGGCTCGACAGGGTTCGGGTCGACTCGATAGGGTTCAGGTCGGCTCGACAGGATTCGGGTTGAATCGATACGGTTCAGGTCAGCTCGACAATCGAAATTCATAAAACTCCAAAAATGGTTCACAACTAGTATGCCACAAGGATGGCTCTGATACCACTTATGGGAATTCTCCCAGGGTGTCGAGAATCATGCAACATGCGAACGCAAATTTCAAAACAAAATTCTAAGCATGAAACCCTAATATGGCTAGAAAACCCTAATTCCCAGGAACCCCTTATGCAATACCAATTAATGAAACATAAATAGAGTCAGAAAAACATACCTGGATCGCTGAAATCCAATCCTTTTCATGATGCTCATAAGTGCAGCCCTCCAATGGTGATCCACATGAGAATGGTACCAAGGAAGAATCCCTACTGGGGTTGCTTGCTTTAATAGAACTCTTAGGGCAGCCTTTGGATCTTTGACCACTATAGGACACCCTGTCCTACTATAGGGCACTCTGAATGCTCTCCGAAACCACTCTTGGACTTAGGATAGACCTCCTTTAAAACACTTTAGGCTTATGTCTTAAAATCTAAGACTTGTCTTAGAGGAAAAAGCCTTGTCTTAAAAGGACAAGCTTTGTCTTAAGGGAGGGAGAGAAGAATAGCAAGTGGCATGTCTTTTTATCGGAAAGGAATTGCCAAGGCATCAGATTACCGTGCCTTTTATAGAGTGGATTTGGGTGCCTGATATGCCTCTTTTGCAACCATCTGATAAGACCCTTCAATGAGAAGGAGTCTTATGGATGGATAAGCATATCAAGATAAGCCCTTTTCATGCACCAAGAGACACCTTTTTGTCTCTTCAATTTCAATCAATTAATCCCATTCTGCCACTTTGAAATACCGATCAATTTGACGCCAAGGGACGTGACTTCTGAAATATGGCATTGAAAAAATTCAAGTGTCCTTCAAATCTCTGATTTAATTAGCCCCCCTTAGGACTCAGCCTAATTAAGGTTTCCTTTAATTAGGTTAGCCCAATTAGCAAGCAAGCAGACCCAATCCAATTGGGTTAGGAATTGGGTTAGCCTGCACATGCTAGTGTTCAATCTGGCTAACGAATTAGAATACCATGACCTTAATTAAATCATGAATGACTTCCTTGGCAAACTCTCTATTATGTGTGACCCATTGGGTTCCACATCTAGCTAGCAGTAGGTTTAGGTTCGAGCTGATTCGATCCGATCGAACTCGATTGACCAAATTAGGTCAAATTGGCTTACCTAATTGTCCAATTCGAATCACACATCGAATTGACTCATGAAACCAAATCAATTGGTTCATGAAAACCTACTAGATAGGATTGACATCTAGCATCATGTCATGCCTACCCGAAAGATGAAGAATTTGGTGAAAATTACCAAAGTACCCTTCAGTAGTAAGTTACCATGCAATTCAACCTTTCGATCTCCCATTATCCCGATTAAATGATAGGTATGGATATATATCAAATCCTAACACTTAATAATATCAAATCTCATCTTGATTATGAGGACTCTACTGATGACTAATTAGAAATTAATTCTAATCTCATCCTACTTTGATCAAAGGCTCCTTGAGTCACTCATCGAAGAGATTGCATAGGATAATAATTCCTCTTATTTGGAAAGATCAATTCCTTGTTGGTCCACTCACAACCTTCGTACACCTTCCACCGTACCCAGAATATCCCGTACATGTCGCAATGACATGAATGAGTATGAACCAAAGTATGGCTTAGTGTACACAAGGAACCATGATGACCTTAGGTTTAAAGATCACATGCACAACTTCTACTCTGGGACCTATCTTTTGACAAGTAGTAAGACTTCCATAAGATAGTCCCGGTGTGGATCAGTTTAGTGTACTTATACTCTAATGAGCACCCTTATCCTTGTATTCTCTACACAAGTGGTTGTGAGATCAACCACCCTCATCAACTGAGCATACATAGGATAAGCTAGTCTTTCCTTATTCATCAATCCCCGAATCGATGATCCAACAACTTAGAACATTCTAGATTAGGGTTTATAAAAATTAGGTCTTACTATTATTTTATCATAACCCTAATTCCATTGCCCTACTCTATGGGGTTCATCATAATCAACAAATCATGACACGACAGTATATGATGAATCAAATACCTTTATTAATATAAAAAATATATCATACATGAGCTGGAAGTTTACAAAAAGGCCCTTATAATGATTGTCTCTTAGAGCACTTTTCTATCACATCAAAATCCATCCTATTTTTTTTTCTTTTATTTATTTTATTTTAGTTTAAATTTTTATCCCAGATATTCTACCTAATCTTGATATTCCGATTTTATTCCAGACTTATCCATGACTTATCCCTAGGTTATCCTTGTCATCTTCTTCCTTCATTAATCGCCCAGAACGTCCATTTTTTTCCCGCCGGTCCTAGATCCACCATGCCAGACAACCGGTGACCCCGATGGCCATCCACCTCCCCCCGGCATCGATCTCCTCGTTGGAATGCCGGTGAATCCATCGGAACCACCCACGGTCGTGCACCCTTGGGGTTCCTCCCACGGCCGTCCACCCCGTGACTCCACCAATGCGCCCCTCTACCCCACGCCGCCGTTCGCCATCGCTGCCCAAGCCGTCTCCACCGAACCTCCGCCCGTGGATCCCATATCCACCATGCCTGCAACCGGGAACTCCTCTTCTTGTCAAGCCATCTCCACACTGCCTGCAACCGTGAAGCCCATCTCCAAACCTCCGTGCCGCATCCCACTCTCCCGCGACCACCGCCTAGCCACCATTGTCGCAAGTGATTCCTCGCCTCCTCCCGCTCGACCTAGCATCATCACCTTCAGTGATTTCATTCTCGATCTTTCCATCATCTCCGCTGCTTACCTCGTGGAATAGTCAATGATTCGCTCGAGCTGGTGGTCAGAATCACCGACATAATTCTCGGTGTTGTCGATCTCATGATCACCTCCCAGGACTTAGCCCTGGTTTCCACATTGGCCTCCTAGGATGTGGAGGATCCCCTCATCTTCGCCGGATCTACCCCAGCTCCCCTCCACCCTGTCCGTGTAGGGTTCGGTGGCAAGGCGGAATCATAGATTTTAAAATTTTTTATCTTTATGAAATCTTCACCAAACCTTCAACCCAAAATCTCCTTAAAAGAATTAAAACATATAAGATGTTTATATAAGATTTAATCTCAAATTAAGATACTAACCTGTATCGCAAAATCCAAACTCTGAATCTCCACCAGGTGCCCAAATGTTCACCCTCCAATGGTGATCCACACAGAAAAACAATGAAGACAAAATTTCTATTTCTTGGTTCCTCTTCTTGAATTCTTTTTCAAGAATTCAATTCTTGGACCTTTAGGCTGAAATTTTCTTTCTTGAAAATTTCTTTTTCTTCCTTCTTTCCTCTTCTTGAATTTTCTTCAAGAATTCCCTTTCTTGAATCCCTTTTCTTGAATTGAATTGGAAGAAAAAATTAAGACAATCAAAGTCTTAATTCAAGAAGGAAAAGAAGAAAAGATCCTTTCCCTGTTCTTTCCTTTACCGTTCAAGACCTTCTTCTTATTCTTGTTTAGGGTCAGAGTTTCGACAGAGGATACCTCTGTAAGGGAAACAATACCCAACAAGAACAAGAGGAAGGAGTATTCTGGAGAGGAAGTGAGGGAATTGGATCTCTGAACTATGTTGCATGAAAACCCCCGAGAACCCCAACCCTATTTATAGATCTCAGAGGGGTGTCATCTCGAAACAACGCAACCCTCTGAAACCCCAGGGATCATGATCCCTCATTCCTCACGCATCCCCTCAACCAAAAATCATGATTCTCCGATTGGATTTTCATTTTTCCGACGAGGAGAACTCTCGGAAAAACTTCAGGAAGGATCGCGACTTTTGGAGACGGATTTGCGACCGAAAAGCGACGGATCTTTTTCTTAAACTTTTCTGGCCATCAGATCCAGATCCAAGGGTGCCAGACAAGGATCTGAAATGCCCCTTTTCAGATTTTTCTCCGACGTTTTCTTTCTCACGCATTTTAAGAGAAGTCCACGCGCGTGGACTTTTCTTTCTTGGCGCGTGCGGGTGAGAAGAGGGAGGGGGCGGCTTGGAGAGAGGGTCTCAATGAACTAAGTTCACTTGGGTTCAGCCATGGGTTAGCCCAATGTCCTAAAAAATAAATTGGACCTTAATCTGGTTCAATTAGAACCCAATTAAGCCCAATTCGGAACCAAATTCGAATAAAATTTGGTCTGCAACACATGCTAGTGTGTTTATCCTGCAAACATGATTTAATTCCAAATTAAATCCTTCATCAATTTTCTTTTGTGTGTGACCCATTGGGTTCCACACCTAGCCAGCAGTAGGTCCGAGTGCTATTTGACTTAATTCGGTTAGATCTCAACCAAGCCGATTTAGGTCAACTCAAACTAGCTCGACTCGGTCAATTAGAATCTAATTCAAATTGACTGATTTGAATTACCATGATTCAATCATATACCTACAAGACAAGATTGACGTCTAGCAACGTATCATGTCTACCCGGAAGATGTGGAATTTTGGTGGAATTATCAAAATACCCTTCAGTGGTGAGTTACCGGGCAATTCAGTCCTTTGATCAACTTGCATCCCGAATATGATTATGAATATGGATATTTGTCAAATCCAATTTTCATATTCATCCCTAGCTCAATCTATATAATGATGATTCATTAATGAACCATTAGAAAATAACTCTAATGTTCATACTTTGATCAAAGGTTTCCTGAATCCATCATTTGAAATTAGCTGGATGCTATTCCCTCTTACTAGGGCTGATCAATTCCTTGTTGACCTACTCACAACCTCCATATACAATCCACCATAACCAGTATCACCTCGTGCATGACTCAGTGTCATGATTGACTGCGAACCAAAGTATGGATTCATGTATATAAGGTACTATGGTAGTCTCAGGTCAAAGGACCACATGCACTACTCCCACTATGAGAATTATCTATTGACAAACAGATAAGGTTCCATTAGATATTCTCAATCTGGATCAATTCAGTGAACTCATTCTCCAATGAACACTCACATCCTAGTATTAGTGTCAAACACAAGTGACTGTGAGATCAGTCACCCTTATTACAAAACATATATAGGATGTGCTGGTCTTGCCGGAAACATTGATCCCCAACTCAATGTCCCATCGACCAGGAATATTTTTAGATTAGGGTTTTAAGGCTTTAGGTCTCACTGGTATGATCTCATCATAACCCTAGAACCATAGCCCTAATCTATGGGGTTCATCATAAAATCAAAAAGACACAGCAAATGATGAAAATAATGCCTTTATAAAATGTCAATTCATTGATTTTGGGATCAAAATTACAATATTTAGATTGGCTTTCAGGGCACAATCTTTCAGTCCGTCGATCCCCAGTTCCACGGTCACAGAAGATGGAGTTGCATAGATCCGATGCAGAAGCAGCTCTGCACGGATCTCAAAGCTACTAGTTTAGGATTAAATAAATAAATAAATAAAATAAAGTAAAATTAATAAATAATAAATAAATAAATTTTCCATGTACGGGTCCTAAGTCTTGTAAGCCTATAAAAAGGCATCCCCCTCTTGTAATTGGTTAGTAATGAAGTTGAATTTTTAAGAAAGAGTTATTGGTTCTATCTCCGTCAGGAGTGGGCTTAGGCCCATCTTGCCTTCGCCTTCGGGCTCGAGGGGTGTGGGGCCCTAATTATCCCCATTCCACCTTCTCAACCACCCTCATGTCCCTTGTGATTCACCTTAACAGTTTCATTAGTGAGGTTGGTAGGATGCCCTAGAGGTGTGAGATCTCTTCGTACGGCTCCATTAGTGAGGTAGGCAAGATGCCCTAGAGGTGTGAGATCTCTCTATACGGCTCCATTAGTGAGGTGGGTTACCCTATAGGTGTGAGATCTCTCCATGAATGTGAGTCCCAAGGTTCATGAAAGCCTCGAACCCTATCTTCCACCTCCATTGTTCCTTCACCACCGCATTACAGAAAAAAAGTACCCTAATCTAGGTGACTTCTAGGCTCACCGATCGATCCTCCCTACCCCCACCAGTCCCACATCAATTTTGTATCAGAGCGGGAGAGGAACAGTGTTAAAAAAAAAAATTTGCAGCAAGCCTGACTCGACGAAGTCGAGTTTTTCCCACCTCTTTGGAATGACGGGTACATCAAAACCCATCCAGGTTTTTTTCCCTTATTTTTAGAATTTTCTTTTATCATTTTATTTTAGTTTAAATTTTTATCCCAGCTATTCTACCTATTACTACTATTTCTATTTTATTCAAGACTTATCCCTGACTTATCCCTAGGTTATCCCTGTCATCTTCTTCCTTCATTAATTGCCTAGAATATCCATTTTTTTTCCCGTTGATCCTGGATCTGCCATGTCGGACCATTGGTGACTCCGACGGTCGTCCACCTCCCCCCAGGCGTCGATCTCCTCGTGGGAACGCCGGTGAATCCAATGGAACCGCCCACGATCATCCGCCCCTGTAGCTCCTCCCACGGCCATCCGCCCTTGTGACTCCGCCAACGTGCCCCTCTACCCCGTGCCACCGTCCGCCGCTGCCCAAGCCGTCTCCATCGAACCTCCGCTCGTGGAGCCCGTATCCTCCATGCCTGCAGCTGAGAACTCCTCCACTCGTCAAGCCATCTCCACATTGCCTGCAACCGTGAAGCCCATCTCCACACCTCCATGCCACGACCCTCTCTCCTGCGACCACCGCCAAGCCACCATCGTCGTAGGTGATTCCTCGCCGCCTCCTCCCACTCGCCATGGCATCGCCTTCGGTGATTTCATCCTCGATCTTTTCATCATCTTCGCCACTTGCCTCATGGAACAAACATTGATTCGCTCAAGCTGGAGGTCGAAATCGCTGGAATAATTTTTGGCATGGTCGATCCCATGATCACCTCCCAAGACTTGGCCCCGGTTTCCACATTGGCCACCCTGGATGTGGAGGATCTCCCTCATCTTTGCCGGATCTGCCCAAGCTCCCCTCCGCCCTATCCACCAATCCCCTGTTCCATGGTCACAGAAGATGGAGTTGCATAGATCCTAATGCAGAAGCAACTCTGCATGGATCTCAAAGCTACTGGTTTAAGAATAAATAAATAAATAAATAAAATAAAATAAACAAATAATAAATAATAAAATTTTCCATGTATGGGTCCTAAGTCTTGTAAGCCTATAATAAGGCATCCCCCTCTTGTAATTGGTTAGTAATGAAGTTGAGATTTTGAGAAAGAGTTCTTGGTTCTGTCTCCATCAGGAGTGGGCTTAGGCCCATCTTGCCTTCGCCATCGGGCATCGAGGGGTGTGACGCCCTAATTATCCCAATTCCACCTTCTACCACCCTCATGTCCCTTGTGATCACCTTAACGGCTCCATTAGTGCGGTGGGTAGGATGCCCTAGAGGTGTGAGATCTCTCCATATGGCTCCATTAGTGAGGTAGGTGGGATGTCCTATAGATGTGAGATCTTTCTGTACGGCTCCATTAGTGAGGTGGGTTACCCTAAAGGTGTGAGATCTCTCCATGAGTGTAACTTTCCAAGGCTGTAGAGGGATAAAGAAGATGGACACTCTATGGACTTGGGACTTACATTCACGAAGGGACCTCTCACCTCTAGGGTATCTCACCCACCCCACTACACGTAACATAGAGCATCCCACCCATCTAATTACATGCGAAGCCTAGGGCATCCCACCCAAATCGCTACCTTGGGACATGAAGGAAAATCTCTAAGACCATAGAGAGGACTTGATAGGAAAGGGGATAACTAGGGCCTCATGCCCTTCGATGCTCGAAAGCGAAGGCATAGGGTCTCACACCCCTCGATGCTCGAAGGAGAAGGCAAGATGTGCCTCATGCCCACTTTTTTATGAAGGCGGAACAAAGAATCACTCTTCTCAAATTATCATCAATATTCTTCATTTCAATACAAGAGAGGGGTCCTTATATTGGGAACCATAGCCCTTGAAATACATGGAAAAATAAATATAAAAAGGGGCGCCAACAAGCTTCCTTGTTGGTGCCAACTACATGCCATAAAAGATGGGGCTAGAAGGGTAGGAGATTTCATGCTACAAGGAAAGATGGAGGGCGCTACAAACATTCCATAAAAGGGTGGTCAACACAAGAAAATAACATCTCATGAAAGAAGGAAGGAGAGTGGGTGCCCAAATGTTGCTTGATTTGCCTGATACTCCCTTCCATATTCTCTTGGGTGGTCCCTAATTTCCATACGGGATGTTGATCTGCTGCCTTTTATGGTTATATGAGAATCCTGAGATGCCTAATAGGATGGATGATGCCTGCTAGGACTCCACATGGCAGCTGATAGCTCTCAGGTCCCCATCAAAAGGACCCTCATCACTGGCCATGCAAAGGCTTTCAAGCATCAAATCTTTGTATCCTAGCTAAAGATTTTTGAAAGTTGAGTGTCAGGCCAAAGGCTTTCCAATACTACATTGATAAAAGGTTTTTGAGAATTAAATCTTCTTGTCCTAGCTAAAGCTTTTCCAATGTTGGCCTAGTCAAAGGCTTTTTGATGTTAAATCTTCTTATCCTGGCCAAATATTTTTAGGAGTTGAGTGTCAAGCCAAAGGCTTTCCAATGCTGACCCAGCCAAAGGATTTCGGGTATTGAATGTTCTTGTCCTAGCCAAAGGCTTTTGTAAGTTGAGCATCAGGCTAAAGGTTTTCTAATGCTAGCCTAGCGAAAGGCTTTTAGGCATTGAATCTTTTTGTCCTAGCCCAAGGCTTTGGGAATTTGAGCATTAGGCTAAGGGCTTTCTAATATTGGCTTGATCGAAGGCTTTTAAGCACTGAATCTTCTCATCTTACCCTAAGGCTTTTGAAAGTTGAGTATCAACCCAAAAGCTTTCTAATGCTAGCTTGGCCAAAGGATTTTAGGAGTTGAGTGTTAGGCCAAAGGCTTTCCAATGCTTTCCCGGTCAAAGGCTTTCGAGCATTGAATCTTTTTGTTTCGATCAATGGCTTTCAGGAGTTGAGCATCAAGCCAACAGCTTCCAATGCTATCCCAACCAAAGGCTTTTGAGTATTGAATCTTTTTGTCTTGATCAAAGCTTTTAAAAGTTGAGCATCAAGCTAAAGGCTTTTTAACACTAGCTATGCCAAAAGCTTTAGGGCATTAAAACTTCTTGTCCTAATATCAAAGACATTAATGAGTTAAGTATTAGCCTAAAGGCTTTTTAATGCTAGACTGGCTAAAGTTTTTTGGGCATTGAATCATCTTGTCCTGGGAAAAGGCTTTTGAGAGTTGAGCATCATGCCAACGACTTTCCAATGCTAGATCAACCAAAGGCTTTTGGGCATTGAATCTTCTTATCTCTGCCAAAGGCTTTCGGGAGTTGAGCATCTAGCTAAAAGCTTTCCAACACTAGCATGGCCAAAGGCTTCTGAGCATTGAATCTTCTTGTCATGGCACAAGGCTTTTGGGAGTTGAGCATCAAGCTAAAAGCTTTCCAATGCTAGCCCAATCAAAGGCTTTATAGCATTAAATCTTGTCATGGCTAAAGGCTTTTGGGAGTTGAGTATTAGGCCAAAGGGTTATCAATTGAAGCAGGACAAACATGCTAGGGATGAACATAAAGAAATTGCAGGTTTGAGAGCAATAAATTTTATATTTTAGATGGTTTGTGATGCGGGACTAAATATGCACGCAAAATATTTTTGTATTTTTATATGTTGAGTTATGTATCTAAATCCCGAAAATAAGGCCAAGAATTTAAGTAGGGAGTTCTGTGCAAAAATAAGAAGCAACAGCATGCAAAAAAAGATCTTAAAAATAATAGAAAAGAGGACCGCCGAGATTGAGAAGCCTCGGTTGGGCTAGTTCCCCTTCAATAACGCTACTGGCAAGTAGAGGGGGTGTACCTGACAGGATCTAGTAGATGAATCCTTGAAGAGGTCTCTCTTCACTCCTGGATGCAGCTTGGATGATCAAGTCGAAGACCCCATAGATTCATGACTTTCAACCTGGTGATCTGTAAGCGACCTGACTGGAATCAATGGATTCGTAGATGTTGAGGGACCTGCAAATCGCCTGTTAAGGGTTAGAAATCAATGTAGGGATGAATACATAAATTGAAAATAGCAAGGATGGAGATGGCTTCTAGGGTTTTGATGGCGGCTGGATGCAGAGCACAAAAAACAAGGAAGAAGAAGGGGTTCACAAAGATTCCCCTTAGCACACAGCAAGCACACAGTAGAGATATGAAAGCTTAATATAATTTCATTCAAAAGTTATCAAATTCTCATACAAGGGGTCCCTTATATAGAGTCATAAGACTTTGGGCACAAGCAAAAGAAAACAGGAAAATAAGGGGTGCCCACTTTCTTCCTAAAGTGTAGGGCTGAATACATGGAAGAAAACACTCTCATGCCATACAAAATCCCTCCAAACAAGGTAGGTATTACGCAGCCAAAGGGGGGACCAAGGGGTGCCAACTTCTTACTTCTCTTGGCTTGGGGTGGACCACTTCTTTCCTAAGCAAGCTGGCATGAATCATGGGATTCATGTTTATCTGTTTTGACTTTCCTTCTTGTCATGCTGGCATGTGGAGTTGGTGTGCTTGGGGTGTGGAAGGGGTGTGCTGGCATGTGGTCATCAACTCCTCATGCATGGGCCGACTTCATGATCCTCCGACTAATCCTAGGTGGCAAAATCCAGGGTGTGACTGGGACTCCATGCGACTACTGAGGTAGCATACTAGGTGGTGTCCATATGCTTGAGTCTTCTTTGACTGGGCTTGACTCAATACAGACTCAATACAACTGGACATGATTACAAGACTCAGAATATGATTAGCTTAACATGATCTGACTTGACTGACTGATCCAAAACCCTAATGGTATGGATCAAATGCTATATACAGGACTTAATTGTGAAAAGGCTAAAAGCATGACTTAGGGGACAAAGTGGGGACTCAAATAGGCTAAGCACTTAACACAAACTGAACTTAAATAGACTAACACTACTAGAAATCTATAGAGGGTTGAGAAGCCTCTGTCTTATTCTGGTGCCTCTAGTATCTGCACCAATTCTCCCGAGATGGGAGGAACTCGACACTGTCGAGTAAAGATCATACTGCCTCACATATCTCTCGAGAAGATCTGGTTCGAGGTGATGCATGTCCTCTCAAGAAATCCACGAATCATCCGATTCTAGCTGGCCTTGCCATCTGACCAGGTAGTGTTGATAGCCATGGCCCCGGGTCATGATGGCTTGATCATTCATGATACACTCGATTCATTCTCCTCTCTCAAGCCAATTAATTGGTGGACACTCGGGGCTAGGGTCACTCACAAGGGATGGAGTAGGTCCAAAGGCCTTACTAGGTGATGGGGACATCGCCAGCATGGATCCTGGAGCAAGCACGAATCCGGGAGCTGCATGAAACTCGAAGCATATCCATAATAAATTAGTTTGAGATTTATCTTTTGTTTGAAATTTGAATTAGGATTCGATTGGTTAGGATTGAGATATGGATATGCTTATCTTATCCTATCTTGTATTTGAATTTGAATTATCCCTATCTTTTTATCTTATATTCAAATTCAAATAAGGGTTGGAAAGGTCTATAAATACCATCCTCGATCTTTTGTAAAAAAATAGTTCAGTGAATAAATGAGTTTTTAGAAGAGTGATTTTTCATCTTGACTTTGCCTTCGGGCATCGAGGGGCATGAGGGCCTAGTTATCTCCCTTCCCCTTGATTTCATTTTCTTTATCCCCTCATGATATGGACATCGCCAGCACTGATCCTGGAGCAGCATCGATCCCAGAGCAGCACTAATCTCGGAGTAGCATATATTTCAATAAATTAGTTTGGGATTTATCTCTTGTTTGAAATTTGAATTAGGATTTGGTTGGTTAGGATTGAGATATGGATAGGCTTATCTTATCTTATATTTGAATTTGATTCATCCTTATCCTTTTATCTTGTATTCAAATTTAAATGAGGGTTGGACAGGTCTATAAATATCACTCTCAATCCTTTGTAAAAAATAAGTTTGGTAAATAAAAAGTTTTTTTTAAAAAGAGTTTTTCTTTTTGTTCGCCCCGTACGGGGAGGGTAAGAGGCCCGTATGTCCTTCGCCTTCGGGCGTCGAGGGGTGAGAGACTCTAGTCCTTCACTTTCAAGCATCGAAGGGTGAGAGACCCTATTCCTTCACTTTCGAGCATCGAGGGGTGAGAGACCCTAGTTATACCCTTTTCCCCGTCGAGTCCCCTCTAGGTCTTAAGGATTTTCCTTCACGGCCCTAGGTAGCGATTTGGGTGGGATGCCATAGGCTTCGCATGTAGTGAGATGGGTGGGATGCCCTAGGCTACATGTAGTGGGATTGGTGAGATGCCCGAGAGATGAGATGTCTCTCCGAGAATGTAAGTTCGAAGTCCTAGAGTGTCCAATTTTTCTACCCTCCATCCCTATTTTTCCTTCACCACCATCATAGAAAAATCAAAAAAAATTTTTAAAAAATAGGATACCCTAATCTTCGACGACTTCTCAGCTCATCGATGATCCTACCCTGATTCCATCCCCCATCAAATTGGAATCAGAGCTTAGATTGATTAGGGTATGTTCTTTTCATCCCCTTTTCTCTTCCCTGTCCTTGCACCACCGAACCACTGTGCCGCCCATCCCACCGACCTGCTATCACGAACACCCGATCAACCCGACCGGAACCATCGCCACCCTCCAAATTTGATCGATACCTTCCCTGGCTCCGCCTCCGTCCTCTTATCCAAATCTTCGCACGCGATGCCGCCTGCAATCGAACAGCAGAGCCGTGCCACCCGCGATATGCCCTCCTTCCCTTTCTTCCCCCATCTCTTCTTTTCTGAACCCTAACCCTGAAAATCCCCAACCTCCCTGCTCTGAAAACCCTAGCCCTCATAAAAGTTGGAGGAAATGAGAGGTGATGGAATGGAGGATTCTTTAGGGCAGAAGTAGAGGCAGCTGGAGTTCCCGAGTGCCACTTTCTCCCACGTCTTCCCCTCTCCGTCCACTACCCTGCTGCATGCTGCCTCCGCTTCCTTCACCGCTGTCCCCCACCTCGGCCACCAACTCTATGAATGGTGGTCCGAGTCCCTCCACGGCCTTGCACCAATAGCCCCGGTGTCTTCTTCAATGGCACCGTCCACTCCGCTACCGCCTTCCCTGCCCGGGCCGAGTCCGCCCAATGCACGGCTGAAGATCGACAGCACTGCTGCCTCCCACCGAAACTCCCCACTAAGCCACCACCATTCGCCGGAGCAAGGTCGCGCCACCGTCTCCAGCCCGCCGCTTCTCCCAGGCCGAGCTCCCAACCTCTCCTCTCTGCCTTCGAGGAAGCCTGACATCATCACCGTTTCCTCCCCAAAGCCCTGCCCTGGCGGTCATCCCCACCAAAGCCCATGCCCGGAGTCGCCCACTGCCGTGCTGCCTCCACCGGATCTCCTCCCATCCAGAAAACCAACAACCAGGCCGTCGACAACACCAGACTCCCCCGATTTCACCTCCATATTATCGGATCCTAGGGAGAAACCGATCTTAGCTGAACCTCGTCCTCTCCATGAACCTACTTCCATCGCCAACCACCTTCGCTGTGATCACCGCCGTCTCCGCCCCAGCGCCATCACCGACGAACGCCCACCGGACTACCCTCTGCGAGCCTCCCCTACTCCCTGTTTATTTTTTCCGTGGAGAAGGGAGAAGAAGAACCACACGGTCATCAAAGCACTTGCCTATCCTGTTGCAGATTTCACGCCTGCATGGGTTTCAAAGCTGCACAGAGTTCAAAGCCACACCAATTTTGAAGCACACGATCTTCAAAGATGCACGAGTTTCAGAGTCGCATGGAGTTCAAAGCTGCACCAATTTCGAAGTGCACGATCTTCAAAGCTGCACATTCATTAAAGCACACGGATCTTAGAGTAGAGCTAAAAAAATCATTCTACAGGTCATGTGCATCCTGAAGCTTACTTGACTTGATGAAGTCGAGTTTTCCCCACCTCATAAGAATGATGAGGCATCGCCAGCACTGGTCCCGGAGCAGCACCGATCTCGGAGCAGCACTGATCTCGGAGTAGCATATATTTTAATAAATTAGTTTGGGATTTATCTCTTGTTTGAAATTTGAATTAGGATTTAGTTGGTTAGGATTGAGATATGGATAGGCTTATCTTGTCTTGTATTTGAATTTGATTCATCCTTATATCTTTTTATCTTGTATTCAAATTTAAATGAGGGTTGGGCGGGTCTATAAATACCACCCTCAATCCTTTGTAAAAAATAAGTTTGGTCAATAAATTTTTTTTTTTGAAAAGAGATTTTCTTTTCGTTCGCCCCGTATGGGGAGGGTGAGAGGCCCGTCTGTCCTTTGCCTTCGGGCGTCGAGGGGTGAGAGACCCTAGTCCTTCGCTTTCGAGCATCGAAGGGTAAGAGACTCTAGTCCTTTGCTTTCGAGCATGGAGGGATGAGAGACCCTAGTTATCCCCTTTTCTCCATTGAGTTCCCTCTAGGTCTTAGGGATTTTCCTTCACGACCCCAGGTAGTGATTTGGGTGGGATGCCCTAGGCTCTGCATGTAGTGAGATGGGTGGGATGCCCTAGGCTACATGTAGTGGGATGGGTGAGATGCCCTAAAGGTGAGATGTCTCTCCATGAATGCAAGTTCCAAGTCCTAGAGTATCCAATTTTTCTACCCTCCATCCCTATTTTTCCTTCGCCACCACCATAAAAAAATTAAAAAAGAATTAAAAAAATAGGATACCCTAATCTTCGATGACTTCTCAGCTCGTCAACGATCCTACCCTGATCTCATCCCGTCCCCCATCACCTCATGTCCTTTGAGATTCATCCTAACGCCTCCAAGTATTGAGGTGGGTGAAATGCCCTAGAGGTGAGAGGTCTCTTCGTTAGTGTGAGTCCCAAAGTCTATGAGATCCAAATCCCTGTCTTTCATCCCCATTATTTTCTTCACCACTCCTTTAAAAAAACCCAAAAAAAATATGATACCCTAATTTTGGTGACTTCTAGGCTCGCCAACGATCCTACCCATCTGTCCTACAACAATTTTTGGTATCAGAGCCAAGTCAAAATTTCGGTATATTTTTTTTCTAAATCATCCCAGATCTCCTCATCAGCTTTGCCATTTTCTCTCTCCCCAATTCTTGATCTACTGCCCACAGCCATCATGACTCCTGAATTAAACAGTGTGCCAATCACATCACCCCAGATTCTTCATTGGCCACTAGTCCAACGCCAATCCCTCCCACCCGTTCCACCATTGTTCTTCTTCCTTCCGTCACCACTTCTTCCCTAAAACTTCCTTTAAATTCGTCGTGTTCGAATCAACTCCCCAAGCAATGTGCTCGTCCCTCTTATGGCGCTACCTTCCCTCTATTGGAACCCTAGCCACAACCCTAATTCTAAACCCCTAAACCCCCTGTTATCTCTCTCCACCAGCCAATATGATGTCCGACGAACCCTTCGCCCGCCACTACGCCTTCATCTCCTCCTCCGCCAGCGCTCCCACCTTTCCCACATTTACCTCCCCCGCTGCTGCAGCTTCCATTGATAACTGGAGCCCCAGCCCCAACCCCACCCCCCCTCCGGCCCTCCCCATCTTCCTCCTCTGCCGCCCCTAGGAATCACCTCCACTCCTCTCTCTCCTTTGCCCACAATGCCCGTGTTGCCCTCGCCCTCACCGCCGCATTTCTCCTCGACCTCGATGGTGTCCTTGTTGGGAATTTTGTCCCAAAGCCAATCGCCTAGGTTGTAGGCGGTTGAGCTATGTATTGTACTCTTTCTTTGAATTAATAAAATATTATTTTTGGCAGCTCATCACATATTGTATTTCCCTGAAATGAACTCTTTCCATGTGATGAAGTCCTTAGGACTACACTGACTTCGATACAGAGAGGATGTATTGAGTGGTCCTTAAACCTTGTTCACAACCAAAGGATATATTGTACTGGACGGCAATATATCAAGTATAGGTTATTGTAGTTCACATCGTTTGGTTGTCCTCTTGACCAAATGAGTGTGGTGACACTGATATGATCTACTAGTGGGATATGTGATATCTCATTGAACGTGACTCCGTGCAGCCCCTTTCTACCAAAGGGATACTCACGATTGGATATGGATATATGTGTCCCTCCGACCTGAGGTCATCATGGTAGCTTGCAAGCAACTCCCTATGCTTTAGTGCCGGACTACATGGATTTTTAATCCAGTGATGGAAGGTTTCTAGGTACAAGCAAGTACTTGTGGAGCAGTGATGGACCAAGATGGAATTGACCTGTCCAAACAATTTGGATTGAATGTCTCGCAGTATCTCAATTTAGCAAATCCTCGGCCGGGGTAGCCCTAGTGAAGAGTCACTAGGCTTACAAGGTTGAGACACGTAGTCGACTGACTCAGTCTGGGTTGGCAGCCCAATCTCAGTCGTCTTGAGCATTAGAGGTCAAAGGGATGAATTATACGGTAACCATATGCCAGAGGTTCGATAGTTTGCTCCCGCATCTTCGACCTATCCGGACGCCGGGACCCATTGCTAGATGGTTTCCTGTGCTGGTACTAGAATTGTTCTACTGCTACCGTTTAAGTTCGAACCTATGAGGTCACACGCCACAGAGGATTACTCTATAATCCGGATATCGATTACGATTGGGAATCATCTTGGTTTTATGGTCTCAATTTTTTTTTAAGCACTCTTTTCCCCGTCTTACCCTTGTCTGTGTCAACAGAAAATTGTTCCGAGTTGACCAGGACTGCACCAAGTTTTTTCTGAATCAGTTTTGAACTGATTTGGAGTTCGTTTTGGCCTTCAATTGGTTGTGAACAAATTTTAATCCCATGAACAAATTTAATTGGGCTTGAACCAATTCAATTGAATTGAACCCCTTTTTAATTGGACCGATTATTTAAACCAATGGGATTGGACCGGTTTTATTTGAACCGGTATTTTCTTTGGACCGGTTTCCATGTTTCGTTGCTGCTAGAAGGCCAAACGAACGAAGAGGCCAATCGACGCTGGGCGGGTGTCCTTTCTTCTCCCTCCACCGGATGCTTTAAGCTCTTGTTATTGCTGGTTAAATGGGTGATTTGCAACCGTTGCCTCTTGGCCTCCCAGTCTCTCCATCTCCCTCTCCATTGCTGCCTATATATACACCGTGCAACAGCAGCTCTGTTTCATTGTTGTGACACCGTGTGAAGAGTTGAAAAATAGCAGTCTCCATTAAGTGTTTGAGAGATCATTCCTTTCATCCATTGCATACTCCTGGGCTGGTTTTTTGTAGAGTGTGAGGGAGAGAAACAAAGCCCTTTTCCTATTGTTTCTTGTGCTCAAACTCAGACTGCAGCAAAGGTGCTGCTGCCATTAACCAGTGACCGTGTGTCTCCTTCTAGAGGCTAGCACCGCACGTGAAGGTGGATCGGAGGGCCCCCGGCGTGTCTCCCCTCTAGAGGGAGTACTCTTCTACTCCTAGGAGCAAGCTACGCGAGCCGGGTTCGCCGCTGCAGCTCCAAACGCGAAGATCAACCTGTTGTCCTGTTCTACTACAGTTTTCTGGCAGCAGACTTTTGAGGATTTTATACACCTATTTTAGATTATTTCGTTTGCAGATATCGGTGGCAAATCGAAGTAGATTCGTCCACCTTGTCGCTGCTGAAGTTTGGAAGCAAACGGAGGTCCGAAAGGTGGTGTTTGGACGACGTTTTCAAACCTCAAAACAGGACATCCCACGGTTACAAGGAAGAAGAAGGCTGGAATAGTTTTATTCCAGCTATTCCAGCCTATTCCAGCTTTATCCCAGAGTTATTCCAACCGGAATAAGGTATGAAAAATTATTTTTTAATCATGCATGAATAGAATTTTTTAATTCAACTATTTTACAAATATTTTATATCATAATACATGCCTTCATGCAACTAGAATAGATTAGTTTCTGGGCGGAGCAGATTTCCGCTGCGCGGATTTTTAAAAATATTTTTAAAATCCATTCTGCTCCCGTAGCTGTTTGCATGCCTAGTGTAGGATCTTGTCAAACCACCTGCACCATTTTCTTTCAGTCCCAGTCCTCTCCATCCTCACCGTCGGCCTCCTTCTCACCTACCTCTTCGACTCCCTTGATCTGAAGTTCGCTACCTTCTTCGCGTCTGGTTCTCCCTCGTTGCTGCCTAACTCGCCTTCTTCTTCTCCGCCTCGCTCCACTCCACGATCTCCTCCTCTACCACTGCATCGTTCAAAGCTGACCACCGATCACAGCAGAAATCCCCCTCAAGTATAGCATTGTCGGCCATCTATCCTCTCCGCCATGTCCTTTGTCTCAAATCCCACCCATAGATTCCTCAATCCAGTTGTCGTCCCCCAATCCACCTCCCGCTGATGCCTGCCAGCTGCCCCATCTCCCTATTGCTGCGATGCCCGACAACCACCATTTCTGATTGAATTCGGCCGCTCATCTCCTCCTCCAAAGCCCCCTCCAGCCACTTGAGATGCCGTATACCGTCGACTTCATCCTTGCTGCCATCGATAGATTCGCCACGTGCCATCGCCAATCACCGGGATAGGGCCGTGCCACCAAGTCCCCATGCCACCACCACCAGTCCAGCTTCGTCGTCGAAGGAGAGCCCACCGGATCTACCCTCCAAGGATCGGAACCTTGGTTCTTGGTGTTTCGCATGCCCGTTAAAGCAAAGAAGCCCCTGGCACGAATACGAAAGCAGGGTCCTTCTGCATGCTTCTCAAGGCAAAGCCTGCTTCTTGATGGGGACCGAGAGTCTATTTTATTTTATTTTATTTGAGTTCATTAGTCCCATGTCACTTGAGCCAAAGTGAGCCAATTGAGTCCTATATAAAAGTGAGACAACTGAGTCAGTTGAGTCCACTTAGTTAGGTCTAGTTATTTTTAGTCCAGTCGAGTCCAATCGAGTCATATTCAAGAGGAGAGTCAGCAGCCAGTAGATTCACCAAGCCCCCCAACCAGAGCTGGCCTTCGTCCACCTGGGCCCTTTCATGCTGCCAAGCCCACAAATAGATCTCTAGTCCAAGACAAAGGCCCACTGTTGACCAGGTCCACCATGGTTTCTTGGCCCACAAGTTAGGGTTTCTTAGCCCTCAAGTCATGTACCCTGGGGTGAATTTATAAATATCGCCCCTTCCCTCTTGTATGAAGTGTCTTTTCTTCTATGAATACAAATTAAAGTTATTTTGATCTGAGTTTTGAGTTTTTCTCCGGATTGGAGTGGTTGTGATGTCCTGGTTTTTTTATTCTTGAGTGCAAGCCCTAATCTCTTGGTGATTTCTATGCTCGCCAGTGATCCTCCACTTCTCTATCCCGCAATAACTTGGTATCAGAGCCCAGACGAATTAGGATACGTTTCTTCTTCCCAACTCTTCTCTGTGCTAATCGACGCCCTGCTGCCATCGCCCAAGCTGATCCTTTTCTTCTCTACCTTCCGTGAAACCCTATCTCCAAAGCCTGTGAAGTCTTCACAGCTGTCAGACTCTGCCTCCGCCCATGAAGACTGCTCCCCTCCCTTCTACCCGGAGTCATCTCCAGACACCGACTTCCTCCACATGATTGAGGCCCTCAGCAAGGCCCTCTCCCATAGTTGTTAGTTTCTCCTGAAGCCTAAAAATAAAATGCCAAGGAATCACTTGTTCCTCTACCGAGCGATTGAGTGAGCGAGCAGCCCGACGATGACCTCATCTCCTATCCTCTTCTCTCCCATTTGCCGCCATCCCTCCCTAAAACCCTAACTTCCGACCGTGCCCTATGGTGATTGGCTAGCAACAGCTGGTGGCGATCCTCGGCACCCACCAAGCACCCTTCGAGGCCCTTGTCGCCCAGCAGATGTCCTCCACTAATTACCAACGATCGCAGGCGGAGTCCTTCTTCTATCCCTGCCGTGACCTCCAACCCAACGCCCTCGCCACCAAGCTTGCCACCCTCCTCCACTTCTCCCCCCACCTCGAGATCTGTGCCATGTCCGCCATCCTCCTCCGCAAGCTCCTCACCCGCGACTCCTCCATCGTCACCTACTGGAAGCGCACCACCGACCCAGCCACCTCAGCCATGACCACTGCTGGTCGAGCCATTGTCTCCACCCCAGTGCCACTGCTGGCTAACGCCCGTCGGACTACCCTCCGAAGCATCCCCTGTTCCAGCCTTTGGTCCATGAAGAGAAGCCGCACGAACGTGAAAGCAGATACTCTGCCCCTATTGCCGATTTCATGTTCTGTACGGTTCTCAAAGTGCACGGATCTTAATGAGGCCCAAAGAGGGTGAAGCACAAATCTCAGAGTAGCTAATAAAAAAGAAAATATGAAAAAAAATCTAGAATTTGATAGAAAAAAAAGTGAATCTAGTCTCTTTTGATGTGATTAGTTTCGATTCCATCAATCCCGCTGAGCCTGACTTGATGAAGTCAAGTTCTCCCCACCATAGGGGAATGATGGCGACCGAGAGTCTATTTCATTTTATTTTATTTGAGTCCATTAGTCCTGTGTCACTTGAGTCAAAGTGAGCTAATTGAGTCCTGCAATAAAGTGAGACAACTGAGTCAGTTGAGTCCACTTAGTCAGGTCCAGTTATTTTTAGTCCAGTTGAGTCCAATCGAGTCCGTTCAAGTCATGTTCAAGAGGAGAGTCAGTAGCTAGTAAATTCACCAGGACCCCCCAACCAGAGCTGGCCTTCATGCACCTGGGCCCTTTCATAACACCAAGCCCATAAGAAAGAGCTATAGTCCAAGACAAAGGCCATCTATTGACCGGGTCCACTAGGGCTTCTTGGCCTACAAGTTAGGGTTCTTAGCCCTCAAGTCATGTACCCTGGGATGAATCTATAAATACCGCCCCTCCCCTCTTGTATGAAGTATCTTTTCTCCTATCAATATAAATTAAAGTTATTTTGATCTGAGTTTTGAGTTTTTCTCTGGATTGGAGTGGGTGTGATGCCCTAGCTTCTGGTTCTTGAGTGCAAGCCCTAATCCCCTAGTGACTTCTATGCTCGCCAGCGATCCTTCGCTTCTTTGTTCCTTATCAACTTGGTATCAGAGCCCAAACGGATTAGGGTACGTTTCTTCTTCCCGACTCTTCTCTGAGCTGATTGATGCCCTACTGCCATTGCCCAAACTGATCCCTTTCTTTTCTGCCTTTTGTGAAACCCTTTCTCTTCAGCCTGTGAAGTCTCCACAGCCGTCAGACTCCGCCTCCACCTGTGAAGACTCCTCCCCTCCCTTCCGCCCGTAGTCATCTCCAGTCACCAGCTTCCTCCATGAGATTGAGGCCCTCAGCAAGGCCCTCTCCCATAGTTGTTAGTTTTCTCCATAACCCTAAAAATAAAATGCCAAGGAATCACCCGCTCCTCTACTAAGCGACCGAGCGAGCAAGCGGCCCGACGATGACCTCATCTCTTATCCGCTTTTCTCCCATCTGCTGCCATCCCTCCCTCAAACCCTAGCTTCCAACCATGCCCTACAGTAATGGACCAGCAGTAGCTGGAGGTGATCCTCGGTGCCGACCCAGTGCCCTTCGAGGCCCTTGTCGCCCAGCTGATGTCCTCTGCCAATGACCAACGATCGCAGGTGGAGTCCCTCTTCCATCTCAATCGCAACCTCCTACCCGACGCCCTCGCTGCCAAGCTTGCATCCCTCCTCCACTCCTCCCCCACCTCGAGATCCGTGCCATGTACACCATCCTCCTCCGCAAGCTCCTCACCCATGACTCCTCCCTCGCCATCTACTGGAAGTGCACCACTAACCCAGCCGCCATCGCCAAGACCACTACCGACCGAGCCGCTGTCTCCACCGCAGCACCGTCACTGACGAACACCCGCCAGACTGCCCTCCGAAGCCTCCTTTATTCTATCCTTTGTCCGTGAAGAGAAGCTACACGAACGTGAAAGAAGATACTCCGCTCCTGTTGTCGATTTCATGTTCTGTATGGTTCTCAAAGTGCACAGATCTCAAAGAGGCCCAAAGAGGGTGAAGAACAGATCTCAGAGCAGCCAATAAAAAAAATATGAAAAAAAATCTAGAATTTGTTCAAAAAAAAAGTGAACCTAGTCTCCTTTGATGTGATTAGTTTCGGTTCCATTAATCCCACTAAGCCTGACTCGACGGAGCTGAGTTCTCCCCATCGTAGAGGAATGATGGGGACCGAGAGTCTATTTCATTTTATTTTATTTGAGTCCATTAGTCCTGTGTCACTTGAGTCAAAGTGAGCCAATTGAGTCCTATAATAAAGTGAGACAACTGAGTCAGTTGAGTCCACTTAGTCAGGTCCAGTTATTTTTAGTCCAGTCGAGTCAAATCGAGTCCATTCAAGTCATGTTCAAGAGGAGAGTCAGCTGCAAATAGATTCACCAGGACCGCCCAACCAGAGCTGGCCTTCATGCACCTGGACCCTTTCATGCCACCAAGCCCACAAGAGAGAGAGCTCAAGTCCAAGACAAAGGCCCACTATTGATCAGGTCCACCAGGGTTTCTTGGCCCACAAGTCAGGGTTTTTTAGCCCTCAAGTCATGTACCCTGGGGTGAATCTATAAATATCGCCCCTTCCCTCTTGTATGAAGTATCTTTTCTCCTATCAATATAAATTAAAGTTATTTTGATCTGAGTTTTGAGTTTTTCTTTAGATTGGAGTGGGTGTGATGCCTTGGTTTCTTATTCTTGAGTGCAAGCCTTAATACCCTGGTGACTTCTACGCTCGTCAGCGATCCTTCGCTTCTCTATCCTGCATCACTTCCTTTGCCGACCTCAAGTCCAGCACGGTTCTCAGGATTGCACGGATCTCAAAGCAATCCCAAAAATATTGAAGCAGGGATCTTCGAGCTGCATAGATTTCAAAGTTGCATGATTTTCAGTGCACACGATTCTCGGAGCCACATAGATCTTAGAGTAGAGCCCCTTTGATTGATTGGATTCTATTTCATCAACGTCCCCTTTGATCCTGACTCGATAGAGTCGAGTTTGCCCCACCTCAGGAAAATGATGGGGACATCTCCAGCACGGATCTCGAAGCAAGCTCGAATCATGGAGCTGCATGAATATCGAAGCATATCTAGAATAAATTAGTTTGGGATTTATCTTATATTCAAAATTTGAATTAGGATTTGGTTGGTTAGGATTGAGTATGGATAAGCTTATCTTATCCTATCTTATATTCGAATTTGAATCATCCCTATCTTTTTATCTTGTATTCAAATTAAATGAGGGTTGGAAAGGTCTATAAATACCACCTTCAGTCCTTTGTAAAAAAATAGTTCAGTGAATAAATATGAGTTTTTAGAAGAGTGATTCTTCATCTTGCCTTCACCTTCAGGCATCGAGCAGCGTGAGGCCTTAGTTATCTCTCTTCTCCTTGATTTCATTTTGTTTATCCTCTCATGTCCTTTGAGATTCATCCTAATGCCTCCAAGTATTGGGGTGGGTGAAATGCCCTAGAGGTAAGAGGTCTCTTCATTAGTGTATGTCCCAAAGTCCATGAGATCCAAATCCCTGTCTTTCATCTCCATTATTTCCTTCATCACTTCTTTAAAAAAATTAAGAAAGCATACCACACCAGGGTCAAACTTTGGAGGCATTAAGAATTGCCCAAGTGGCTACCCAAGAGGGGGGTGAATTAAAAAATTAACAAATTAAAGCAGATAATGTACAATTAAAATCCCTTTTAAAGTGTTAGATGCTGTGGCAAAATAAAGAGTTGCAGAAGCTAAATGAAATCAAGAAAGCATATCATAAACACACAAGATTTATAGTGGTTTGGAGCAACCCAGCTCCTACATCCACTACCCAAGATACCACTTGAGATTTCCACTATATTCATACCCGAATATAGTAGGATTGTTTTACAGGATCACAATCTGAAACCTCTATACTTTGGTTTTAATGGGATCACAAAAGAAAATCCAACACCCTTTGATTTTAAATAGAATCACCAAAGAAACCCAACTTGGTTTTCATAGGATCACCATGAACTTGACTTGGTTTTACCAGGATCACCAAAAACCCAATACTTAGTTTTTATCAAAGGCTCACCAAGAACCTAACTTAGTTTTTCAACCAGGATCACCAATAACCCAAACAATTCAAGAAATTAATTGAAATAAATATAAAAATAAATGACAAACTCAATTTGTCAGATAGTTGCCGGTGCAGCTTGATAGAAGTCCACTTGGATGCACTCGAATAAGCTTTAATTGCTTTAGTGGCTTCTTTCCAAATTGCTTCAAGCTTCATATCAGAGTTGATAAAGACTTGAAGACTGACTTGAATGCTCTTGTGCTCTTTTCCTTATTGGTAGGTAGGATATTCAATAAAGCTTCAAAACTTTTAGGAACTTTTTCAAAAATCTTACATGAAAGAAGTTCAAATCCATCAAATATAAGGTCTTCCATCACTTCAAGGTAGTTTGAGATATTGTAGACCATTGGGATGTGATATATGACCGTTAGAGAACTTTTTGGCATTCAAAAAGAAATTTTGGAACTAGCCGTTATGTAACTGAAAGTGATATTCGAGTCAGCTCGGATTCCTTCGAGTCGGCTTGGATCCTTCGAGTCGATAGGTCGAGTCACCAATTTTTTAGTGCAATCAGCTCTGTGTCTTAGGGTGCAAAATTTCACTCTGGATGAGTCGGCTCTTGATAGCTCTGGTCAGCTCAAACTTCTGTCTTTGAAAATCTTAAACTCGAGGAGTCGGCTCTTTTGGACTTTAATCGGCTCTTCTTCTCTAGTTCTGAAATCTTTACTCTAGAAGAGTCGGCTCGTTGCAGTTTGGGTTGGCTCACTTTCTCAGGTCTTCAAAGTTAGGTCTGGCAGAGTCGGCTCTTTCTGGTTCGGGTCGGCTCGCTTGGCTATTCTCAGAAATCTTCAAAAACTAGACTCTAGAGGAGTCGACTCGGTTACGTTCGAGTCGGCTCAAATTGTTGTGTACCAGAATCCTTGATGCGTGCCATGAGGTGGAGTTGGCTCTTCAACATGCTGGGTCGGCTCGAGTAACTTCTTCAGGATTTTTACAATTCAACTCAAGAGAAGACTCACCAATACTTTTACATTTTTCATACAAACCAACTCAAAATAATTTTAAGGCACACACACTCATAGAAGTAATCCTTTTTATAGATTTTTTTCTTAACTTTTTTATTGGGTTCTTCTTCTTTACAAAACCATATTACAATACAACTCAAAATAAGAATTAAAGATGTAGGAGTTGAAGTTTGAACAAACTAATCATCCTACAAAAGCTTGTAAACCACTTGAAGAGTTGTTAGAAATAAATGTACATGCTCTAATATTTGGTTATCATCAAAATCACTTATGGGGTCAACATTGAGCCTTAGTATAGGGCAGGAAATAAGAATCAGAGTCTTGGGGTAATCCATTGGAAACATGAAATAGATCATGGTTACTAGGGATGACCTTAAGATTTGAACTTTGATCTATGGGTGACATAAGGTTTACTTGAAGGATGGAGAATTTGGTCATTGCAAGTGCAAATTCTTTTAGAAAGGATGGTTTAATTAGTTCAAGAAAAAGGTCATCGACTGGGGTTAGAGGAATGAACTCCTCATGAGGAAACTGAATGAGGTATGGGGTTGAGGCTAAAGGAGTGGGCTCTTCCTGAGGGTATTGACTTATAGGAACCATATCCTCACTAATTTCCTATTGTTCTATTACTCCAGGACTAGGCTCTACAATTTCATCTTCGCCTAGGATTTCCTCAAGCAAGGTACTAGAGTGATCCTCCTAAAAGTCTTCTCCTTCGTATTTATCTACTAAACTTATGTCAGCCTCATATATCTCTACAATGGGTTATTTTCCTTACAAACTAATGGGATAGGAGTAGTAGGCTGGTTTGAAAGACTTTACCTAAGAATTGGTCTAGAGGTGCTAATCATGCTGGGCTTAGGTTGGCTCCCCATGATATCCTTTTGATGAGACTCAAACTCCCTAGCAATTAAATAAGCTTCCTCTAGAGTATGAGTTTCCCATTGAAATGATTCTCCCTGGATGTCTCTATGTAGGCCAACTCGAAACCTTGATATAATCTTATACTCAGATTCAACTGTGTTGCATCTCCTAGTAAATATATTAAATTAGTTAATGTATTCAGATACAGTCTTATTACCTTGTCTCAAATCATAGCATTTCTCTAAAAGTTGGTGCTCATAAAATTTACCTAGGTACTTTGCTCTCAACTTACTTCTCATGGATCGTCAAGTAAGTATATCATCTCTCCATTGATAACATTCATCCTCAATATCTTTCCAGTATCGCCTAGCATGTCGGATTAGCTTACGTGTAGCCAATCTAACTTTTCCTAACTCTGTCATCTAAGTGTACTCAAAATACGGATCCATTCTTTCTTCCTAATCAATATACACCTCAGGATTTGAACTTCCATCAAAAGTGGGTTCATAGGGTTGGGTGTGTCTAACAGGTCTTTCCTCTGGGTCCACCAAGTATGGGTATGGGCTTCTAGGGTTAGACTCAAGGGCAAGATCTTGATGATAAGCTTGTGGATCAAAGGTACTGGGCCTAGGGGATCTAATTCAGTATGGGTCTTACGGGTTCCTTCATAGGTCAATGAATGTTCACCTATTCGATCAGGCTTACGGGGTTCAAGAGAGTTAGGTCTAATATGGGCCTTAAGGGGTCTAAGGGACATGGTTGATGGGCTAATGGGCTCCTAATCTAGTGGACATGTAAGACACAAGACAATGGACTTCTGACAGAGTGCACATGCAAGGCACAAGACAAATCAACATTGGCTACCTAGACCTAGAGCCCAAATAGAAAGGGTCGACTCAACTTAGACACAATGCAATCCTTAGTCCTTCAACTGGATAGGTAAGAGGTAGGATCTTGGGAGGCCCCCCTACTCTTACAGGGACCCAATTAAGGATCCACCGATCCACTTAGATCATTTGACACTATACCTCTAGCCTAGATACCAGCTTCCAGAAATAGATGTATTGGGTGCACTAGTCTTCCCATAATGATTGAACCCAACCTGTTGATGTCCCTAGCTCACTAGAGCAAGTTAAGTCTACTCAATTTTATTTAGGGCTAGGTTCAAATGCAAGGATTGTGATTTTGGGCTAAAGAGAGGTAATCAAATCCATCCCCCATCTGACATAGTAAAATTTCCATTAAAGTAGTTTATGCTCATGACGGCAGGTAGATGAAAATGCAAATTAGGGTTTCAAGTATTTTTGGTGTTTTATGAGTATATGTAATTTTTTTTGGTATTTTTAAAATAATGAATACAATTTGCAGATAATGGCCAAATATGTAGGAAACATGCCAAAAATTCAAGATATGCAAAAATTATACTAAAAGAACCCTAAACTTGTTGAAATTAGCTTTGCTGAAAAAATAGGGCAGAACTGTCTCAGGCAGTATTCTAGCTGGTAGAAAATCTACATATCGAAATAATTCTTGAAAAAATTTTAAAAATTAACATCAATTACATGGAATCCAAAAAAATAATTTTTTTTTTTTTTGAGTTTTTGACATGCAGAAACAATTAAAAAAGCAAGCTATGTATTGAGATGACCGAAATGCAAAATTACCCTAATGAAGCTCTTTGTTTTCTTCTACAAGGGTCAATCACGGTGGCACCCCTACACACCATAGGAGATCTCGTAGATTGGGAAGAAAGGGTCTTGCAGCCCTACTTGTCTCCTATGATTGGACGGCCATGGTGAAGCACCCGATCCGAATATTCAAAGAGAAACTGAGCCCAAACAGGCTCTGATACCAAATGATTTGGGATTAAATATGCATGCAAAATTTTTTTGTATTTTTATATGTTGAGTTATGTATCTAAATCCAAAAAATAAGGTCAAGAATTTATGTAGGGAGTTCTGTGCAATAATAAGAAGCAACAACATGCAAAAAAAGACCCTAAAAGTAATAAAAAAGAGGACCGTCGAGGCTGAGAAGCCCCGATTATTCTAGTTCCCCTTCAATAACACTACTGGCAAGTAGAGTGGGTGCACCTGATAGGATCTAGTAGATGAATCCTTGCAGAGGTCTCTCTTCGCTCCCGGATGCAGCCTGGATGATCAAGCTGTAGACTCCGCAGATTCGCGGCTTTCAACCCGGTGATCTGAAAGTAGCCCGGCTAGAATCAATGGATACGTAAATGTCAAGAGACCTGCAAATGATGTCAAGGGTTAGAAATCAATGTAGGGATGAGGACATAAATTGAAAACAGCAAAGATGGAAGAGTTTTGTGTTGGGCGACCAAGGTTGGGGAGATGGCTTCTAAGGTTTTGATGGCAGCTGGATGCAGGGCACAGAAAACAAGGAAGAAGAAGGGGTTCACATAGATTTCCCTTAGCACATAGCAAGCACAAAGCAAATACATGAAAACTCAATATAATTTCATTCAAAAGTTATCAAATTCTCATACAAGGGTTCCCTTATAAAGAGTCATGAGACTTTGGGCCCAAGCAAAAGAAAACAAAGAAAATAAGGGGTGCCCACTTTCTTTCTAAAGTGTGGGGCTAAATAGATGGAAGAAAACACTCTCATGACATACAAAATCCCTCCAAACAAGGTAGGTAGTGGGTAGCCAAAGGGGGGGGACCAAGGGGCACCAACTTCTTACTTCTCTTGGCATGGGGTGGACCACTTCTTTCATAAGCAAGCTGGCATGAATCATGGGATTCGTGTTTATCTATTTTGACTTTCCTTCTTATCATGCTGGCGTGTGGAGTTGGTGTGCTTGGGGTGTGGAAGGGGTGTGCTGGCATGTGGTCATCAACTCCTCATGCATGGGCCAACTTCATGATCCTCCAAGTAATCCTAGGTGGAAAAATCCAGGGTGTGACTAGGACTCCAAGTGGCTGCTGAGGTGGCATGCTGGGTGGTGTCCTTCACATGCTTGAGTCTTCTTTGACTGGGCTTGACTCAATACAGACTCAATACAACTAAACATGATTACAAGACTCAGAATATGATTAGCTTAACATGAGCTGACTTGATCGATTAATCCAAAATCCTAATAGTATGGGTCAAATGCTACATACAGGACTCAATTGTGAAAAGGCCAAAAACATGACTCAGGGGCCAAAGTGGGGACTCAAAAAGGCTAAGCCCTTAATACAAACTAGAATTAAATAGTCCAACACTACTAGAAAATCCACAAAGGGTTGAGAAGTCTCTATCTTATTCTGGTGCCTCTGGTGTCCGCACCAATTTGATTCTCGAAAAAGGCTAAAAGTAAATTAGGGTTTTCATGTAAGGGCTAAGTTCTATCAGCATAGCAAGATCTAACAAAGTAATAAAAAAAAGATAGCATCCTAAAATTAAGAAACAATTATTATGGCTTGCTCAATTTTCAATAGGTCAGACCAAGAGAGAAGGGATGGTTAGTTTACCTAGCAATGATTTCCTCTTGTTTTAGAAGGGATCACACTTCTTGGATCGGTGCCTGGATGATGAAGCGTCATTCCCATGGATGCATCAGCTTTCTATCAGATGGTTTCGGGGGTAAGGAAGACTTCCTTCGAGGTTCATGGCACTGGAGGGATCTTGCAAACACCTATGATTATAGATCCAGAAGATAAAAAAATTATGAAACTGGAGATTGGAAGAGAAGAGAAGGCAGGAGGGGCACCGGGGGCTAATTGGTGGCCTATATGGAAGATGTGGATGCTTAGATTTGGAGGGGCAATGTGGAGACTTGATGATGGTGTCCTAGCTGCTAGGGGAGGATGTCTAGATGTCTTGGGGATGGCGGCCGGGGTTGGATACATGAAGTGGGTGGCCAAGTGCAAGATGGAAGTGGGTAGCTAGGGTTTTCTTTGGATGCTTGGTGTTAGCGACCTAGGGTTGGAAGAAGAAGGGAGCAGTAGGGTTTGATGGAAGATGATAGTGGGTGTTTTTGGTTGGGTTGCATCTCACGTGCCCTCCTTGCAGAGTAAAAATTTAGGCCTCTCACCCTCTCCCTCATGGAGCATTAATGCTAACAAGCATGGAAAATAAAGAAAAACACTCAAAGTCTTCATTCATTCAATCATTCATCATTCATTCTTCTTACAAGTGAAAGGGATATGCCCTACAAACCAATCTCTGTTGTATCTCCCAAACCATTGCAATTGACAATTTTTCTAAATAAAGGCATTATTTTATCATACGCTGTGTTTATTATATGATGAACCCCATAGATTAGGGCTATGATTTTAGGGTTATGATGAGATCATACCAGTGAGACCTAAAATCTTAAAACCTTAATCTAAAGTATTCCTAGTCAAAGGAACTCTGAGTAGGGGATCAGGGTTTTCCGATAAGACTAGCACATCTCGGGTATACTGGAAAGGGTGACTGCTCTCACAGTCACTTGTGTATGACACTAATACTGGGATGTGGGTGCTCATTGAAGAATGAGTTCACTGATATGATCCAACTTGAGAACATCTAATGGAGTCTTAGCTACATGTCAATAGAAGGTTCTCATAGTGGGAGTGGTACAAGTAATCTTTTGACATGAGACTGCCATAAGTACCTTATGTACATGAACCCATTCTTTGGTTCAATCCTAATCATGACACTGAGACATGCACAGGATTAATACTGGGAATGGTGAATTGGATATGAAGGTAATGAGTGGGTCAACAAGGAATCGATCACTCTTAGTAAGAGGAGATTGCATCCAGCTAGTCAACAATCGCATGATGATTCAGGAAATCTTTGATCAAAGTGAAGATATTAGAGACGGTTTCTAATATCAAGATAATCGAATCATCATTATAAGATTGAGCTAGAAATAAATATAATATTGGATTTGACATATATCCATATCCATAGTTATATTTTGGGTGCAGGCTGATCGAAAGATTTAATTGTACGGTAACTCTCTACTGAAGGGTAATTTTGGTATTTCACCAGAATTTCCATATCTTCCGGGTAGACATGACACGTTGCTAGACGTCAATCTTGTCTTGTGGGTTGATCAAGTTCAAAGATCACATGTTAGGAAGAATCCTAATTGATCGATTGGGTAAGCCCGGATTGACATAAATCGATTAGAAAGAGTTCTAATCAAATTAGGTCAACTTGTATTCGAACCCACTGCTGGCTAGATGTGGAACCCAATGGGTCACACACTTAAGAGGATTGATCAAGAGTTTAATTTGGAATTAAATCGTCTTTGCAAGATAACACTCTAGCAGGTGTTGCAAGCCCTAGCTTCTATTCGGATCGGATTCGAATTAGGGTTCCGGATTGGTTCAAATTGGGTTCTAATTGGACCTAATTAGACCCTAATTAAGAAAACGAGAATATGGCTAACCCTATTGGCTAGCCATGTAGCTTGGCTAGCCTCCCCACCTGCCCCCTTTATTTTTCACGCCAAACACCAAGAGTCCATGTGCATATGGACTCTTGGCGCGCCTTAAGAAAGAGTCCATGGCGCATGGACTCTTGGCGCGCCCCAAATAAATTCTCCGATGTTTTTATTTGGGCGGCCTCCTTCTTAAGTGATTAGCGCACCATCTCTCCCCCCTTGGATGAGAATCCAATGGCTGATGGGATTTTGAGAAAGAAAGAAAGCGCTAACTCCTCCCGGGCGCGCAAAATAACATCTCTTCGGAGATGAAAAGTCGCGACTTCCTTCCTTTTAAAACACCGCGGTTTTTCCTTTAAGAAGAGCCGTGGGATTTAATCTGGAAGGCCATGAGATGGGAGGATGGGGCGTGAGAAATTGGAAAGGGCGTGAGAAAGAGATCACGGAGAGGTGTGTAGGCGCCTATCTGATTTCTATTTAAAGGGTCGGGAAAATCAGAACAATGATAATATTTTTTTCTTTCTTCCTCTCCTGAAGACTCTTTTATTTTTTCTTGCTCTTGCATTGTTTCCTCTACAGAGTAAACCTCTGTCGAAACTCTGCTACTGAACAAGAATAAAAGTAAAAGTCTCCGACGATAAAGGAAAGAAAGAAGTTCTGATTTCTTCCTTTCTTTCATACATTAAGACATCATTGTCTTAATTTCTCCTCCAACTTAAGACAAGCCTATGTCCTCTTAGGACAAGGTCTTTTTCTTCAAGACAAGGGTGTCTAAAGGGCCAAGGTCTTGGTGGAAGAAGGAGAAGGAGTCAAGGAAAGGAAAGCAAGCCTTTGTGTGGAGGAATTCAAGCCATAATCCAAGCAATTGAATTCTAGGAAGAAGAATTCAATAGAAGGAACCTTTGAAAAGAAGATAGAGTTGTCTTGATCACTGCTCTGTGTGGATCACCATCGGAGGGCGGACACTTGGACGCCTGGTGAATTCAATCAGCCCCTTCAACATCAACTTTGTTGGAATTAGCGATTACAGGTTGGTACTCTAATTCTAACAATCTATGTTTGAATGTTAGTATGTATGTTTTAATTAGTAAAAGGAGATCTTGGCTAAGGGATTTCGGTGCAAATTTCATCATTTTGAAATTACACTTCCGCTGCGGTACACCGGAAACCCCAACAACAAGAGGGGGGAGGGGGTATTTATAAACTCACCCAGCCCTTTCCCTATCAAAGTTGGAGTACAAATCCCTATCAAAGTTGGAGTACAAAGTTATAGTGGGATAAGGAGATTGGAGTCCTTGTAGGACTTGGATGTTGAACTCCATGTAGGACTTGGACATTAACTCCTTGTTGGACTTGGAAACTTGACTCCTCATGGGCTTGGACTGCTAAACTCCTTGATGGGTTGGGAGGTTTTACTTTTCTTGTGGGCTTGGACTGGGCTAGGGTGCCAATCCTCTAGGGCTTGTAGGATGGGTGCCAATCCTCTGGATCTTGTGGACTGGGGTGCCAGTGGGCTTGGGCAGTAAGAGTGTGGACCAGGGGAGGGCGCATAAAGTCTCCATTTCATGGTGGGCTGGGGCGATAATGAATGTGCCCTGGTGACTCTTCTGGTTTGATGACTCTCCTCTTGGACTGGTCTTGAATGAAAGAACTCAACTTACATGACTCAAATGAACAAATGGACTCAATGGACTCAATTGACCTAATTGACTCAATTGGCCCACTTTATTACAGGACTCAATTAAAAAAATGATGGACTTCCCAACATATTACTCAGAGATCCAAATAGAGCATTGCAATTTCTGTCTGATCCTAGTATCCTCACCAATTCTCCCAGGATGGGAGGAACTCGACCTTGTCGAGTAAGGGTCAATCTTGCTCTAGTACTACTCTAGCAAGCCTGGGTTGAGGCAATGCAAATCCTCTCGAGTGATCCATGAGTCCTCAGATTCTGGCTGACCTTGCTGACGAATCAAGTAACATTGTTAGCCTTTATATTGTGTACTAAGAGCTTGGTCATCCATATGCTCAATCTTTTTCCTCTCTCAGGCCAATTTGTTGGTGGACACTCTAGGATGGGTTCACTCTCAAGATTAGGGTCAGGTCCAAAAGGCTTACTAGGTGTCATTGCTGGCTCCCTATACTCAACTAGGTCTGAGATATTGAAGGTTGAGCTAATGCCAAATTCGGGTGGTAACTCGAGCACATAGGCATTTAGTCCAACTTTTTTTATCACTTTGAAGGGTCCAATCCCACGAGCAGGTAACTCTCATGGTTCCCATGGGAAACCACTCGGGTCTAAGCCTAATCATTACATAATTTTTCTCAGCTAACTCTAAATTCCTTTTCGAGAATTAACCATGCTTTTATAAATGTCATTGCTCACATTAATCTTTTGGCTAACTTCCTTATGCAGATCTCTAACATGCAAGGTAAATGACTCATACCAATACCTAAGGGTCGACTATGCATTCCTAAGGAAATTTATTAAGCCTTCAACTACAACTCTATGCTTGACCCTTGGTTGGTGGATGACATGTAAATGAAAATCTTGCATGGACTCCAAATAGATGCCATAAGGTCTTCCAGAAATAGGTGGCAAATCTAACATGCTCAAAGGACTGATGCAACCTATTAATCTCAACAAAATGTAACTTGATGGTCCTAGAAGCATTGGAAGCCTTAGCGTAGGGTAGGAAGTAAGAAGAGGATTCATGGACCGATTCTGGACTCATGGAGATGACCATAAGGTTTGGACATTGATATATAGGAGCAAAAAGTCTACCTTATGGAAGGATAAGTCAACAATTTTAGGGAAGAGATCTTCAATTGGGACTACAGGAGTGAATTCTTCTTGAGGGTATCGAATTAAAGAAACCATGTCCTTAATAACTTCCTCTGGTTCTTCAAATTCAAGACTAGGCTCCATAATTGAGTTTTCTTCTAGCATTTCCTTGGGTAAGGCCTTAGTAGTAGTAGTGTCATGGTTTTCTTCCTCTAACTGTTCTTCCAACATAGCTTTAATTTGACTATCTTCCTCAGGGACAGCTTCAATCTGGGTAATTTCTTGTTCAACTAATTCTGGGTCCGCCCTACAAACATCTTCTTCAATATCAGTCTTATGAACCAATAGGGTAGTAAGGATGGGTCGGCTAAAGGGAACTTGACTAGTACTTAAGTTATGTTCAGGGGTACTAATCCTAATGGGTTCGGGTTGATGGATTATGGGTCCCTTGGGCTCATAGGACATGGGTAGGGATCGATGGGATATGGGTCCGCCGGGCTCATAGGACATGGATAGGGATCGATGGGTTATGGGTCCATTAGGCTCATAGGACATGGATAGGGATCGATGGGTTATGGATCCATTGTGTGCATAGGACATGGGTAGGGATCGATGGGTTATGGTTCCATTAGGCTCATAGGACATGGGTAGGGATCCATGGGTTATGGTTCCATTGGGCTCATAGGACATGGGTAGGTACATTTCCCTAAGATTGTTCTTCATGGCTCTCTAGGTAGCTATGGGAATGTCTCCTTTTTGTCTAGTCATTCTTTCAACACTCCCCCAGTATAGTCTAGCCTAGCGAACTAATCTAAGTTTAGCAAAAGTAAATTTCCTTTCCTCTGTCATCTCATCCTATTCAAAATACTGGTCCATATCTTTTTCCCAAACAATGTTATCCTTAGGATCAAGATTGCCACCAAAAGTAGGTGCTTCTAACCTAATGTTCCTAATGGATCTCGCATCCTGGTCCATGAAATCATAATTGGGTCTTCTTGGATTAAGCTCCTAGATTGGGTCATGGTGCGGGGCTCTCCAAAGGTTGGGAGGTGGGGGGCATGGTGTCTCAAATTTAGGCTTAGTATGGGTCTTCCTGGTCCTCTCTAGGTTTCCAATATATCCATCCAATTGGTCAAACCTATTGTTCAATTAGGCAAACTGGTTAGTCATTGGTGCAGGCACAAGGATCAGGAAGTGATTACTGGTCCCGATGTGGTTTTCTAATTAAGTCTTATTATTAGTCCTGTAGTCCACTATATTAAAGTGAGCCATGTCCTGTAATAAAGTTTAAGTCTTGTATCTTGATTAGAGTGAGGCAACTGAGTTCAGTTGAGCCTACCCAGTCAAGTGAGTCATTTGAGTCCTGTAATTTTGATTCAAGTCTAGTACAAGAGGAGAGTCACCAGAGCAGAATCCAAGTACTTGGACCCCTAATCAGGCCCCTAAGCCTTGGCTCACAAGGAATGGGCCTTCATGCCGCCAAGCCCAGTATGGTTGCCCCCGTCAGATGGCGCCCTCCCAAGCCTAGTGCCCCGTCCAGGTCCACACCAGTTGGCACCCCCTCAAAGCCCATCAGCACCCCTAGACCATCAAGATTGGAACCCCTGCTCTAGGCCCTTGGCACCCCAGATTCTCTTCTTTGGCACCCCCAGCCCAAGCCCTCCAAAGCTGGCACCCAGTCCAAGAAAGAAGCTTGCTTTTGACCATGTCCACCAAGGTTTCTTGGCCATCAAGTTATGTAGTCCCAGTCTGTATTGGAGTCCTGGGACCTAGGTAACTTTCTAAATACCCACTCGTCCCCTCTTGTATAAGCAATCTTTCTTATGAAATAAACTTTGAGAATATTTTCTTATTAAGTGTTTCCTCCAATTTGAGTGGGTGTGAGACCCGAGTGTTCCCTTCTTGTGTGCGCAAAACCTAGCCCATGCAACCCTCTTTCTTACAATCCCTGGCCACCCACTAGCCCTCCTCACATACCCTAAGATGCCCCTGCATCTTCAAGCTCTAGGCCACCACCCTTTCTCCCTTCTTCCATCAACCTGCCAACAACACATCACTCCACCACTTGGCCTCCCCATGCTTCCCTCACCTAGGCATGCCCTGCCCTCCTAGCCACCAGGATCTCCTTTCCCAGGTGCCCCCTTCTGCAGCAAGGCCACCCTATCCAGTTCAAGTGCCATCTTCTCAAGCAGGCCGCTAGCCTCTCTAACAACCCCTCTCTCTCCCTCTTCCATCCTCATCCTATTTCTTATTTTTCTTGTCATCTATGAACTTAAACCATGACATGTGTAGGATCCTTCTGGTGAAACTGTCCAAGGAAGAGGCCCTCTACTTGCCTTCGAGACCAGCTAATAGAAAGCTGGTTGATCCACAGGAAAGAGGCTTGCTCGTCCAGGCACGGATCCAAATTTGCAGAGTGACCCCGTCTACAATCTTGACAACATCATTGCCAGGTAATAGCCCAAAACCCTTCTCTAAGATCTGTGATATTGAAGTTAATTATCTTAATAAGGGGTTTCTCAACCCTCAAGGTCCAATTTTTTATCTCTTTGATAGATCTTATCTGCGGGTACCGTAGTTCTGTCATTACTTTACATCTTGCTAGTTCTTTTCATCTCTTTCGGGAACATAGCCATAAAATAAAATTCTAAAATTAATAAAAAAAAATTTAGTTTACTTTTTTTCTACATGTTTGCCCTCTCCACTGCATCCTATATCAATTTGGTATTAGAGCTTAAGATTTAGGGTAGTTGCATCTTTCTTAAAACATAAAGCAACAAACAAAAAATCTGCATGCAGATTTCTGCACTAGGAGTCCAAAAATAGGTCTAACTTTCAATCATAGACTTTCTATTTTTTTTCTGATTCTCGAACTGCATATTCTCTGAGTTGTCCTTTTATTTACTGCTATTGTTACTGGATTTGACAGATTATAAAAACCAAAAAAAATTTCATATAATAAAACATGACAAAAATAAATTAGCTTGCTGAAATTCTGCATGTTAGACTAAGGCTGAACCTAACTCACATCCAAACCCCACAACCCAAGCCAATTTTGTTTAATCACTTAACCAACTCAAATTTAAGATAGCCACCTCACAATACAATTTTTTTTTTTTTCTTTTCTTCTGATTTTAGCCTACATTAGGGTTTCATCGTGTGCGCATCATTTGCATTAACCAAATCTTAAGGACACTCTACTCTGTCAGTTTAGGGTAGGATTTCATCACCTGTACTGGGCACAAAACAACCACCTGCATACCGACCCAAGCGTAATTAAAATCAACTAGAAACCTAATTGATTTAGGGACACCAATAGGTCGGGTTCGAGTCTAGTCGGAAAACTAGTGCATTCAACCCTCCACTTTTTACTTGAAACTGGTGTCTAAGCCTAGAGGTCCAGAGGTAAATGCCCTAAGTGGACTAGTGGTTTTTAGTTAGGACCCTGTGACAAGCAAGGGGAGCCTCCCACCACCTTACCTCTTACCTGAGCAATGGAAGGATTAAGTGTTGAGTTGGGTGTAAGTTGAGTTGACCCACTCTACTTTGACTCTAGGTCTAGCAAACCCTAGAACATCCAAGTCTGGTGTGCTTGTTGCATGACTACCAGGTTAGGAGTGCATTATTATCAGTCCCAAGCCCAACCCAGCTTAACCATGGACAACGATTTTGGTGCCCAATTGAGGGCCATTACCAATTAGCTAGCTCAGATGAATGACCAAATGACCCAAAGGTTTGACCGATTAGAAACTCGCTTAGGAACCCTAGAGAGAACCCAAGAGTCCAATACTAAGCCCGAGCCCAAGCCCAAGTCACCTCTCCTCACATCCCCTAACCTGAGGAGAGCCTAATGCCATGGTCCATACCTGGAGCCCATCCTTAGGATAGTCCCACGCCCTGACCCCTTCTTGGAGCCCAACCTTAGGAGGCCCAATCATGACTTATTGGACAAGGATGAAAGGATCATTAGGAACATCAGGCTATATGCACCTACATTCAATGGTAGTCTAGATCCTAAGACCTACATAGATTGGGAAGGAGAGATGGAACAATATTTTGATAGGTATGAAATGAGTGAGGAAAGGAAGTGTAAATTGGCAAAACTAAGGTTAGTCTGCCAGGCTAAGCTATACTGGGAAAATGTTGAGCGCATAATCACACAACGAGACGACTTTCCTATAGACACCTAGTAGTCCATGAAGGTGAAACTTAGGGAAAAATGCCTTCCAGCATCCTACCACCGAGACTCCTAGACCACTGGTAGAGATTAAGTCAAGGGAATAGGTCTATGTCAGAATACATTACCAAATTTGATGAGTGTGCCATAAGGTATAACATAAAAGAGGATGAGTCTGTGGTCCTATCTAGGTTTAGGTCTAGCCTCCGTGAGGACCTCCAGAGAGAGCTATTTTTGAGGGAAGCCGATAATTAAGAGCACGCCTACCAGATAGCTAGGAACTATGAGAGATTCCAGAGGGCACCCACAACCCATTGACCTGAGCCCATTAGGACTAGTGCCCCAAATCCAAGACCGGACCTAGTCAAGCCTACCCAAACCTAACCCAGCCTGACCCAGCCCTAGTACCCCACTAGCTAGAATGGAAGACAAGGGTAAGGCACCTGAAATCCAAAGGAACCCATGTCCCAACCCCAATGACTATTTTAAATTTTATAAGATAGGACATTATGTTAGCCAATGCCCAACTAGATGCTTACACATAGGGGAACTTGAGGAGGAAGAGCCTGAACCCATAGATGAATTTGGAGAGGAAGTCTATGAAGCTGAGGAAAACCTAGTAGATGCATATGAATGTGATAAGGAGGAAGTTGAGTAGTCTGACCTGCTAGGGGTAGTTAGGTGAATCCTAGCACAAACTAAGACATAAGAGGACTGCTGTAAGACCAACATCTTACAGATTTTTGTGAAATTAGCGGATCAGCTTTGCAAAATCATCATAGATAGTGGGAGCTGTGCAAATGCCATCTCAGCCAAGATAGTTAAAACCTTAGGCTTGACCACAGTTCCCCATCCCAGCCCCTATAAGGTTTTTTGGATAGACTCGACCTCCATCCCCATCAAACTTAGATGCCTAGTCAGATCCAGCTTTAATCTTATCAGGAGAAAGTGAGTGCGATGTCATACTGATGCGGGATGACTCTAAGATTGCTAATCATGTAGGAAAAATAATAAACTAATTTTTTTTGTGACTTTTATAATTTAGATTTATAGGCTAAATTCCCAAATAAAAGTAAGAACTTGTAAGAAGAATAGTAATGCATAGAATCATCGTATCACAGGCAAACTCATGCAAAATAATAAATTCCAGGACTCGAGAATTGAGAAACTTCCTGATTAGGATAGCTAATCTTCTTCAAATCAGAAATTTAAAGAAGGGAAGGATGTTACCAATCAGTGATTTGAAGAACTTTCGATGAAGAGATCACACAGTACTCTGATTGGAGTCTGGATGATGAAGTTCGGTTCCCTTGATTAGATGGTAGATTTAGATGGTTCTGGATGCAAGGAAAGCCTCCTTTGGGGAGGTGAAACACCTCAGGGATCCTACAAAATATCAAGGGTCAATCAAAACAGCAAGTAAGAAAAGAAAAGGAAACTAGGTTTAGAAGGAATCAGGTTAGGGATTAGAAGCTGGGCTGTTAGATGCTTGTTGAAGATCTTCCTGCTTGGCGGCCTTGGGCACTCCTTCTTGGATGTGTGAAGGCTTGGATGGTAGTGAGTTAGGGCATGAAAGGATGCTAGGGAAGCAAGGAATTCGTCCAAGCACAAACACACCAACCAAAGAATCAAAACTAAACACCAACACAAGGCAATAACTCAAAATTTCAGCAAGGTTTATTCATAAGAGAAAGATGATTACAAGAGGGGGAGGGGTGGGGTATTTATAGAGTTCCCATGCCCTCACTAACCATGGTTACATTTGGGTTACAATCCTCTTCCAAATTGGAATACAAGTCCTTTCCTAGCTAGGTTAGAATTACAAAGTTTAAAAGGATTAGAAATCCCATCTAAGTTAAGAAAAGGCTTGGTCTTCTCCCACTTTTCTTCAACTTGGACCTAATCAAACCTCTTCGGACGACCCTCCTTGGGTTTATGGGCTTTAGGGCAGCAAGGGGGAGGTCAGCCATGGGCTTGGAAGGCTTGGGCTTGGGCCCCTTGGGAGCTGGGGTGCCTTGTTCCCTGGGCTGGTATATTCCCGGAATCAAAAAGGAATCTTGGTTCTCTTGTCTTGGGCTTGCTTCCTGGGCTTGAATTTGGAGGCCTGGAGTATTGGGATAGCCTGGTAAACATGGGCTCCTGGCCTATGGAATATTTCGAAAGCATCTGGAGGGAATCTGGCATCTAAAATGGTACCCGAGGAAAATCAGGGCACAAACAAGGCACCTGGATGTCGATTGAGCTCCCATAAGCTGGTGTAACTACTTCTGGCTTCAGAATGAGATTTAGTAGGACTCCAAAATAGCATAGCCTTTTTTCTTGTATAAGAAGTGAACTCACACTAGACTTATACTGGTATACAGGACTCAAAATACTGACTAGGTTGAGGGTTGAGACAAATCAACTAATCTCAACTTATTACAGGACTCAATTCTAGTTGATTACAAAATTTGACACATGGCTAGGTAAATCAAATAGGGCCCAGTAATTTGTGTCTGTTCCTGGTGCCCCCATCAATTCTCCCGGGGTGGGAGGAACTCGACCCCATCGAGTGTGGGATAACTTGGCTCTCATAGTGCATGAGTAGGTCTGGGTTGAGGTGCTGCAAATCCTCACGGGTGATCCACGAGTCTTCAGATTCTGGCCGACCTTGTCATCGAACCAAATACCTCTAATTACCACGATTCCAGGTACATATGGCTTGATTATCTAGGATTCTCTCGATCTTTTCCTCACTATTTGGCCAATTATATATGGACAATCTGGGATGGGTTCTCTCTCAAAGGGAGGGATAGGCTCAAGGTGCTCGCTAGGTATCGCTGCTGGCTCCCTAGACTCTATAAGATATGAGATGATGAAGGTGGAGCTAATACCTAAATCAGGTAGTACTCACGCACATAGGCATTGGGTCCACAAACATTCATTATCTTGGATTGGCCAGCTTCGTGAGCAGAAAATTCTTTACAACTACAATATCCCCTACAAAATTCTTTATTATTCTTTTGGGAATTAGCCAAGTTGTTATTTAGTTCATTAGTTTTGTTCAACTTTTGACTAATTTTCATATGCATATGTTATGCAGAGGGTAGTGCAGGTGTAAACATGTAATTCTGGTTGTGCAATTATTGGACTCAACTAATACCAAATAGACTCGACTAGACGTCCCTATCAAAGGACATTTTATTCGACTCTAAGTTACAAAACCTAATAGGCTATAAACTCTTTGGGTTTGACCCTAGCATGGCACGCACAAGAGAATTTACTATGTATACTTACTATATGCCAGAGGGTATGCAAGAAGTAAGATGAAACCTAATATGCCCATGCATGTATGCAGTATGTTGACTTCTATAAATTGCAATCTGATAATGAGAAAATTAGGAGAAGTTTCAGAAAAAGGTAGAAAATAAGAAGTGGATTCAAGGTTAGTATGATTGGGTGGAAAGTAGGAAAAGGGTTCGGGGTTAATTAGAAAGAGTAGAATATTAGAAGGGGTTTTAGGGTTGAGTCCTAGACTAATAAGATTTACCTTATGGGTTTGAGGCATATCTAAAGGGTTTGCATAATGGAAGAAGGGGTCATTGATTTTAGGAAAAAGATCAAGTGGTGTCAAAGAGGTGAGTTCACCTGAGGGCATTGATCTAAAGAGATTAAGTCCTTAATAAACTCTTCTGGTTCATAAATCAAAGGACTGGGCTCTCTAATTGGGCTTTCTTCTAGTGGCTCCTTAGATAAAGCTCTAATAGTGGGATTGGATTCCTCATGGTCTTCTTCTTTTAAAGGTTCTTCCATCATAGGTTGGGTGTGGTTAAAGTAAGCTAACTCTAGGGTGGCTTCTACCTGGGTTTCTACTGGATCAACTAACACTGGGTCAACTTCTAATTGGGTTTCTACTGGGTCAACTAATTATGGGTTGACTCCTAACTCTTGGTCACCTATAGGTATCTCTTCTTCTAAATCATCTTGGGGAACCAATGGGATGGTAAGAGGGGTTTGGCTAATGGGAAATTGACTAGGGTCTGGGGTAACAGGGGTGGGTAAACTAAGTGTTATGGGTTCATAGGTTATGGGTTTAAAGGTTATGAGTTCAAATCTAGGGATATTAATCCTATAGGGTTCAGGTTGACTAAGGGATAATGGGTTGCTACTAGGTTCATATCTAGGGATTATAGGTTCCTGGGGTTCAGCTCTATGGGTCTTGCCTAGGGTCCCTACTTGGTTGAATCTTTGGTTCATTTGGTCAAGCTTAGTATCGGATTGGTCAAAGCTACAGTTTATTTGGGTAAGCTAATTTTGGGTTTGGGTGTTGGACTGGTTAATTTGGGTAAGCTGGGCTTGAGTTTGGTCAAAATTGAGGTTCATTTGGGAGATAATATGATCACTCATGGCCTTTATCATGGCCTCAAAATTAAAATCCATAGTTGGATTTGGTTGGGGTTTAGACTTCTGATATTGTGTTCCTAGTCTAGTGGTCATGCACAAATCAAACAATCAAAATGAAATATGCAACCAAGCATGCAAAAAAGAAAGAAAAGGCTAGTATAATCTAGTGTTTCCTAGACCTAGAGCCAGAAACTGGGTGGGTCAACTCAACTTACACCTAACCCAATAACTAATCCTTCCACTGGCCAAGTAGGGGGTGGGAGTGTGGGAGGCCCCCCCTGCTTTCATAGGGACCCAATTAAAAACTACAACACCACTTAGGTCGTTTGACTCTGGACCCCCAGCCTTAGACACCAGCTTTCAGTAATAGCTAAGAGGTTAAATGTACTAGTTGGCCCATACAGCTCGGACCAGACCTATTGATGTCTCCTAGCTCACTAGGGCAAATTAGGTCTAATCAATTTTAATTAAGGCTTGTGTAGAAATGCTGGGTGGTTATTTTGGGCCCAGGGCAGGTTATGACCTCCTGCCCTGATGTTATATAGATTGCCCTTAAGATTAGATTAACAGATGATGAACAATCAATGGTCTTGATGCAATCTAAAACAATCATAAAATAAAATGATTTTTAATTAATTTATGAGATGTCAAGTTAAGTTTTAGTTTACTAGGGTTAGCAAAAAAGGTTTGGCTTGGGATTTGGGGGTTTGGAAGTCCATTAAGTTAGGTTGAGTTAAGTATGCAGAATTAACAGAATTCAGGATATTAAGGTTTCAACCGAAGCAAAATTTGACATAGATTTCGATGAAAAAAAAAATATAAAATAAAATATAGAGTAGAGGATGGACGGTGATGATTCTACCTACAAAATTTCATGCAGAAAAAAATCAAATGATAATGCAAATCTTAGGGGTTTTGGACTGCTACAAAAATTTTCAGGATTCTATTAGGATTCCTATGATGCTGACTTTTAGGACTTTATGGTTTCTGTAAAAATAATTAAAAATTATGATAATTACTAAGATAGAAAAGATGACATTTAGTAAAAATTTCACAAAAAAATAAAATATTTAGGATGCCAAAATCAAATGAAAACTAGACACCTAATGCAGTGGATAGAATGCAGAATTAGGGTTTGTGAATGAGATGCAAATAAAAAACTATCCTAAACCCGCTCTGATACCAAACTAATACGGGATGACTCTAAGATTGCTATTCATGTAGGGAAAATAGTAAACTAATTTTTTTGTGATTTTTATAATTTATATTTATAGGCTAAATTCTCAAATAAAAGTAAGAACTAGCAAGAAGAATAGTAATGCATAGAATCATCGTATCGCAGGCAAACTCATGCAAAATAAAAAATTCCAGGACCCAAGAATTGAGAAACTCCTGGATTAGGATAAATAATCTTCATCAAATCATAAATTTAAAGAAGGGAAGGATGTTTCCAATCAATGATTTGAAGAACTTTCGATGAAGAGATCACACAGCACTCTAATTGGAGTCTGGATGATGAAGTTCGGTTCCCTTGATTAGATGGCTGATTTGGATGGTTCCGGATGCAAGGAAAGCCTCCTCTAGGGAGGTGAAGCACCTTGGGGATCCTACAAAATATTAAGGGTCAATCAAAACAGCAAGTAAGAAAAGGAAAGGAAACTAGGTTTAGAAAGAATCAGGTTAGGGATTAGAAGCTGGGCTGTTTGAAGCTTGTTGAAGATCTTCCTACTTGGCGGCCTAGGGAACTCCTTCTTGGATGTATGAAGGCTTGGATGGTAGTGAGTTAGGGTGTGAAAGGATTCTAGGGAAGCAAAGAATTCGTCCAAGCACAAAAACACCAACCAAATAATCAAAACAAAACACCAACACAAGGCAATAACTCAAAATTTCAGCAAGGTTTATTCATAAGAGAAAGATGATTACAAGAGGGGGGAGGGGTGGGGTATTTATAGAGTTCTCATGCCCTCACTAACCATGGTTACATTTGGGTTACATGTCCTCTTCCAAATTGGAATACAAGTTTTTTCCTAGCTAGGTTAGAATTACAAAGTTTAAAAGGATTAGAAATCCCAACTAGGTTAGGAAAAGGCTTGGTCTTCTTCCACTTTTCTTCAACTTGGACCTAATCAAACATCTTTGGACGACCCTCCTTGGGTGTGTGGGCTTTAGGGCAGCAAGGGGGAGGTCAGCCATGGGCTTGGAAGGCTTGGGCTTGGGCCCCCTGGGAGCTGGGGTGCTTGGTTTCTTTGGCTGGTATATTCCCGACGTCAAAAAGGAATCTTGGTTCTCTTGTCTTGGGCTTATTTCCTAGGCTTGAATTTGGAGGCCTGGAGTGTTTGGATAGCCTAGTAAACATGGGCTCCTGGCATATGAAATATTTTGAAAGCATCTGGAGGAAATCTGGCATCTAAAATCGTACCCGAGGAAAATCAGGGCACAAACAGGGCACCTGGATGTCGATTGAGCTCCCCTAAGCTGGTGTAACACTTCTATCTTCTGAATGAGGTTTAGTGGGACTCCAAAATTGCATATCCTCCTCTCTTGTACAAGAAGTGAACTCACACTGGACTTATAGTGGTATACAGGACTCAAAATACTGACTAGGTTGAGGGTTGAGACAAATCAACTAACCTCAACTTATTACAGGACTCAATTCTAGTTGATTATAAAATTTGACACATGGCTAGGTAAATCAAATAAGGCCTAGTAATCTGTGTCTGATCCTGGTGCCCCCACCACATACCCATGGGAGTTAGTAGCATTATCCTAGGCAGACCCTGGCTGTTCGACCACGATGCTACCCTATATGGTTGATCAAATTCATGCTCATTTACTTTTCATGGGAAGAAGATTGTGATTAACCCACCCCACCTAAGAACAATGTTAAGATGGGATCTAGCTCATTGAAAGAGAAGAAATCAGGAGTCAATCTGATCAATTTCTAAGGAGCTTGAAGAAGAGATTTTTGAGGGTTCCACTATTTGGATGCTAGCTGCTAAGGAAGTACCTGATCAAACCCATAAGGAACACCCTCAGGAGGTTAAGGAAATCTTAAGTGAATTTGAAGATGTATTTCCTGAAGATTTACCAGACCAGTTACCATCCTTAAGGGACGTCCAGCATGCCATAGACTTAGTCTCAGGAGAAACCCTACCAAACCTACCCTATTATAGGATGAACCCATCTAAACATTTAGAGCTACAGAAACAGGTAGGAGAACTCCTTAAGAAAGGATTCATTAGGGAGAGCGCGAGCCCATGTGTCGTACCTGCCCTACTCAACCCTAAGAAAAATGGCACATGGAGAATATGTGTAGACAGTCATGTCATAAACAAAATTGCTATGAAATATAGATCTCTGGTGTGGGCACCAAGATCAGACAGAGGCTCCTCAACCCTTTGTGTATCTCTGATTAGGGTTTCATCTTTTGGATCATGTAATAAGGCTTCTAGCGTAAGCATTTTACTTTGGAGTCATGTTTTTAGTCTCAATTTTCTATTTTGGTCATGTACCTTGGCCAATTTGGTCAAGATGGGTCATTGGGTTCTGTATTTAGCTATATTGGTCCAAGCCTAAGTCTACTGGAAGATTAGGCTCAAGCTAGTTTGAAGATGGGTTCATAAGTGGGCAATCAAGTCAAGCCTAATTGAAGATGAGTCAAGCCACCTCTCGATGCCAAGATAGGAGTGCTAACTCATGAAAAGTGCCACATCGTCAGTGCCACATGGCATGGGAGGCACCACTTCAGCTCATGGAGTGCCACATCATCAATGCCACATGGCATGGGAGGCGCCACTTCATCAAGCACCTTGGGCGGCCAAGACAAGCTGAAAATTCAAATTCAAATGACATGTGAATGCCCATTAATCCTCTCCTTGATCAAGCCAACAACATCCCCACCTCACTCCACATATCAAGCCTCTCCAAAGATCATGATCGGCCAAGGAGGAGTTCAAAATTCAAATGGAGACAACCTTCCCCTCTTCCCTCCCTGAATCTAGCATTTCCACCAAGGCCAAGGTGTCATGAAGAAATGATTCATATTTCAAATGGATGCCCCATCGATTCTTGAAAACAACATCCTCTCTTCACTCCCTCAAATCAAGCCATTCCACCTAGGAGCAAACCAAGTCAAAGTCGGCCAAGGCTTCATGATGGAGATTTTTCAAATTTCAAATGGGCGCCCCATGACTCATGAAGGCAACCCACCTTTGTCTCCTCCCCAAATCAAGTCTTGTAACCTTTCTTTCAAATTTGAATGAGAACTTGGATGCTTATAAAAAGGGCTGTTGACCCCTAAGGTGATTTTGATGATAACAAACATTGGAGCATACAATTAGTTATCTAACAACTCTTTAAATTATTGACAAGTTTTTGTAAGACAGCTACATTGACACTTTTTTTAATTCCTACAATCTTTAATGTTTTGCGTTGACTTGTAATGTATTTAGAAACTTGTAAAGAAGAACCCTACAAAAAGCTTCCTATTAAAATCAGTTCAAGGGTTACTTCTAGTAGTCTTTCTTGCTTCAAGTTTTCTTGAATTTATTGTAAAAAGTCCTTGAAGAAGACTTTAAAGCATGGGACAAGTATTCTGGAAATTTAAAGTTGATCTGGCTGAAGAACCACCTTCGAGCCGACTAGAAGGACAACCCAGCCGACTCTGGCACTAGCATTGAAGATAATTTCTCTGGTACACAGATCCAGCCAACTAGCACCAAGGGCCGGCCGACTTGTCCAGAACAAGGTTGAGAATGTTCTGAGATTCTCAGGAATCTGAGCCGACTGGAATCAGATCCAGCCGACTCATCTAGAACTCAGTTGAAAATGGTCTGAGAAGTCTCTGAGACTCCAGTCGACTGGAATTCAGCCTAGTTGACTCGTCTAGAGTGAGATATTTTCTTAACTATGGAAGCTAGCCGACTGGCACTCAGCCCAGTCAACCCTAACTTCATTCGAGCCGACTCGAAGTTTGTCCAAGCCGATTAGAATGACGGGGTCACCTCCAATGGCTAGTTCCAGTTCTCTATTTTTGAATTCCAAAAGTGCTCCAACGATAACCTGTCACCTCCCAACGGTCTGCAACATTCAAAATCAAGGGAAGGCAAATGAAGCCTCTATAAATAAGGTATGAGAACATCTTTGGAGAGACTAATGAGCGAATAATGATTTAATGAGCATTTATTGAACACTTATTGAAGTTAAGTGAGAGAGAAATAGAGCTTTAAAGTTTGCCTTCAAGCCTGCAACCACTATTACCAGAAGCTTGAAGCACCTTTTGAGGAAAGCAAGGAAGCCATTGAAGTGCATTGAAGAGCATTCAGTGGATCTTCACTCGAGCTGCATTGGCAACCACCCAGACAATAGAGTTTGTCTTTATTATTGCTTTTTACACTATCATTTAGAATATCTGGGTTATTGGTAAGCCTTGTTGTAAAAACCAAATAGGTTTCTTTAGTGAGCCTATCTAAAAACCAAAGTGTAGAGGTTTTAGGTGAACCTATAAAAACCTAGCTTGGGTTTCTTTAGTGAGCCCGGTTTCAAAAACCAAAGTGTAAAGGTTGGGATTGTGAGCCTATAAAACAATCCAACTGTATTCTGGTTTGGGAGATATAGTAGAAATCCCGAGTGGTGAACTTTGGTAGTGGACGTAGGAGCTAGGTTGCTCAGAACCACTATAAATCTGCTTTGTTTGTGTTGTGTTTGTTTTATCTTTTAGCTTCTACATTCATTCTCTGATTAACACAGCACCTGTTGCCCAGAAATGGAGCCCAAGAGGGGGGGTGAATTGGGTCTTTTAAAAATTTAATACAATAAAATGAAAGTCTAATGGTGCTTGTGAGCATTGATAAATATGATGCAAGATGTTAGCAATAATTAAAGAGCACGAGAGAAAAAGAGCAATCACACACAAACACAAAGTTTATAGTGGTTCGGTGCAAACCTAGCACCTACATCCACTTTCCAAGTCATCCTTGGGAATTCCACTATAATCCACACTAGATTACAGTCGACTTGTTTTTCACAAGGCTCACAAGTCAAAACCTAAGTTGGTTTTGTCACTTAGGCTTACCAACAAACCTTAACACTTGTTTTGTCTTCGGGCTCACAAGTTAACCCTAGTTGGTTTTATCCCTTTGGCTCACCAACAAACCACAATAACCTTCTTTCAAGACACCCTTGAAAGCAAGGTCAAATCACAATAAAAACAGATATAAAATTTAAAAACTACAACAAACTCTCTTCAAGATTATATAGGAATCTTTGAAGCTCAAGTGGATGCTTTGTCTTCTCTCTTCCTTGGAATCTCCTTCAAGGTGCCTCTTTTTGGAATGAAATAAGGATGAGCTTGTAGGCTTTTCAATGGAATCAAGCTAGAAGAGGCTTTTGATGTGAAGTTTGGAGAGAATATTGGCTTTATGGCTTTTGAGTAGACTTCAATGCACTTGAATACACTTCACTTCACTTCTCTTCCTTTAAAATGAGGTTGGTGGAGCTTAAATACACCAAAAACCTTCCAATAAACGGTTTGTGACCGTTGGTGCCTTAGAAATAGCCGTTTGGAGCTTGAAAAGCAAGTTCTGCAAGCCAAAAAAATAGATCCGTTAGAGCTGTCAGGCTGCAAGTATCAATACTTGGCTGTCAGGTGTCGACACTTGATTTCTGGTGTCGATACTTGAACATTCAAGTGTCGACACTTGGCTGTCAGGTGTCAACACTTGACACAAAAATCCTCAATATTACAAAGTTCTGTATTTTCAAAAATCTCAGGCCTTGAGTCGACACTTGGAACCTAAGTGTCGACACTTGGTGTCGACACTTGAATATAGGTGTCGACACTCGATGTGCCAAGGATTTTTTGTCTGTGCCAAATGCTGAAGTGTCAGACACTTGACTGTCTAGGTGTCGACACTTGAGACTGAAAACTTTCAGATTCAAGTGTAAATGCCTCGAAAACATAAATAAAATTCATGAATACATAAACATATAATATTTAAATATTTAGATGCCCTTTTTCAATGAAGAGGATGCCCGAATTTGTGAGAATTGCTCCGTGCCATTACGTGCCATACACCATAAGTTTTTGGAATTTTGAGGTGCTTTCTTCCTGAAAACTCACAACTTGAAATCCTCATTAGAATACAATATGCACTCAATGTTTTGTTATTCATCAAAATCACTGGGTGGAGCCAACAATCTCTCCCTTTTTGATGATGACAAAACCTTGAGTAAAAAGGCAACATATTTCAAACTTTAACCATTAAATTTTTGAATATGAATTTAAGTCCATTAGAGAGACAAAACTTCATGGTTAGGAAGAATCAATGTCCCCCTTAATTGGATACTTCTTATTAAGGTAAACTTCAAAGATTCTTACAAGGTGAAAAATCAATACAATCAATACAATTTCTCAACAAATTTATGAATTAACACCTTTTTCTCAACAAATTTATGAATTAACACCTTTTTCTCAACAAATTTATAGATCAATAAAATCAATACTCTTTCTCCCCCTTTTTGTCAATCATTAGAAAGGGAAATTTTTCCTCCCCCTCACAATGAGCATGGAGACAAATAGATAGTAGAGAAACATATATCATAGATAGGAAAGTCATAATTATGCTAATATCAAAGAGTATCAGAGCTAAAATATATCAAGATAAAAGAGTATCAGAGCCAAAAGATAGTAAATTGATTCATTGAAGTACAAATAAAGTGTACTGAATAAAAATACATATATATAAGAAAAGTTTTCAGTACAAAATTTGCTGAGTCATCACCAGAATCAGAAAGAGACTCCAACCAATTCAAGCCCATCCGAATCTTTATGGTTGGACTAGAGAGTCCGGTAACCTTTCTTTATTTTGAGTCCAAAAGAATCATGTAAGTCGAGTCCATGTTGGGTCCTGTAATCTTTCTTTTGAGTCCAAAATAATCATGTAAGTCGAGTCCATGTCGGGTCTAGTCTTAGTCCAATCCAAATGGGTCAACTAGCATCAAGCCAAAAGAAGACTCACAATGTATACCCCAAATCAAGACCAAAGCCAACTCAATTGGGGACCACATGCCACATCACTTGCGCCACCTCAACTTGGGACCACATGCCACGTCAAGAAGGGACCACATGCCACCTCACATGCCACCTCACCACAAGAGGGCGCCATCCCAAGTTCAAATTCAAGGAAGTTGGCCAAGGAGGATTTCAAGCAAGAAAATCAGCCCTCTCCCCTTATATTACTCCACTTATTTGGGGATTTGAAATTTCAAAATTTGTGAGGCTTTATTTAAAGTCTTGGACGCCCCTTGTAAAGAGGAATTGATGAGTGAATATAAATTTCCAGCAATTTTCTATATGTTTCTATGTGCCTATGTGGATCTTTGTGCCTAAGTGAACCTCTTCCTCTCCTCCATCATTTCTTCTCCCTAATCCTTCTCTTTTACTCTTCATCTTCCAAGCAATCCTCTTCCTTCAAAGAGAATTAAGGACATCCTCACAAGAAGAAGATCAACATCAACACAAGCTTCCATCATGGCACCAAGGATCATTTCCAACAAACTCTCCTTTTGAGTTCCATCAATCTTTTCACTTCTAATTAAGTATCTAATCATCTTGGTTTCTTTGTTGCAGGGTTCTCTAGGCTCCAGATCTAAGAGGAAGGATTACTTGCTACAAACCAGAAAGTTAGAAGGCCCATCTTATGTGGTATGATCTTTCATTTGAGAACCTTAAGAGTGAATCCCTTGTGCTTGAGATTTCAATGCTTGAACTCCTAGTATTTTAAGATCGGGATCATTAAATAGGGCTAGCTTGACTTGTATGCGAATTCTAATCTTGTCCTATTTCTTTAAGATTTTGATAGTCCTCCTAGCTGGGTTTAAGTATAAGCATTTAGGGTTTCTTATTTAGATCTCCTTGATCTTATATGTTGAATCACTCATATGCAAGTAGGAATTGCTAGTTAAATTTTGGTTAATCTCCTTTAGACTTACATGTTTGCATCCTCATCATGCATATCACACCAATCTTTCCCTGATAGGATTGAAGCTGGACTTGAACCTGACATCTTGACTTGATTGGTATAGAAGTGGAATCGATCCAGGACACCTTATATGGATTGGGATGTGGTACAATGGGTAATCCTAGACTTTTGGCTGTGTTAGTGGAAATGGCGTTAACACAGCTTCCACTATCGATGACGATCTTACAGACCTTTTCTCCTATCCTAACAAATGTGTGTAGGATGCTAGTTCTACGCCAGTCTTCTTGCTCCTTGGTCTGTGTCATGATACGTCTCACAACTCCTAGCAAATCTGATGAGTCTATGTTCTCTTCATCTCCTTCATACTCATCAGCCAAGCAATCCCCTGCTTCATAAACCTCCTCTTCATCATTCTCCAGGGGTTCTGATTCACCTTCTTCTGCCTCCCCTATATGTAAAGCTCTAGAGGGACATTGGCTCATGAAATGACCTGATTTACGACACTTATAGCAGACTCACTCCCTCTCACCTCGAACTTCAGGGCTCTTTCCTTTGTCTTCTCTAGGAATTGGGGGAATGGCAGGGTTGTGCCTAGGGGTTGGATTCGAGCTGGATCTTGGTCTATTGGTTGTACCAGGGACTGAACTAGGCCTGCTAACAGGAGGGTTAAACCTAATAGGTTCAGGTCGTCTAAATGTAGCTCTCCTTTGAAACCTCTCATAGTCCGTGGCAACTTGGTATGCCTGATCTAAATCATGGACTTCCCTTAAAAATAGTTCCCCTTTTATATCATCATTTAACCCTGATCTAAACCTTGATAAAGTGGCTGCTTCAGACTCGACTACATTGCATCGCATCACAAACTCATCAAATTTAGCAATGTATTCAAAAACGGTCTTGTTACCCTGTGTCAATCGTTGCCACTGATCTAATAACCTTTGCTGATAAGACATAGGCAGATATTTCTCTCTAAGTTTTCTCTTCATATCTCTCCATGTTGCTATAGGTAAATCTCCCCTTTGCCTTGATATGCGTTCCAGTTTCCCCAATATAATCGAGCCTGACGAACTAGTCTGATTCTGGCAAACTTAAATCTTCTCTCTTCAGACATATCATACCAGTCAAAATACTGGTCCATGTCAGCCTCCCAGTCTATGTACACCTTAGGATCTAAGCTTCCCTCAAAGGTTGGTGCATCTAGATGGATGTTCCTTAGGACCCGATCCTCCTGATCAAAAGTATCATTGTGAGGCCTTCTAGGAGGTGGCTCTGGAGTATGATCAACATAATCCTGATGTGGTCTTCTTTGAATTGGATCAGGTGTGTGTTCCTGTCGTTGGGCTCTAGGATGAACTGAAGGTAATCTGGGTGAAGGTGGTTCAGTTGGGGTCAACCTAGCTTCTTCTAGGGCTCCTACCCTTTCCTCGAACTGACTAAATTTAGCATCCAAACGGTCCATCTTCTCGATCATAGATCTCATAAGGCTTTCCATACTAGTATCCATGGATGAACTAGGTTGGGCTTGTGAAGGGTGGTAAGGTGTGCCTGACCTAGTTGTCATGCAAACAATTAGACTCAGACCCGAACTACAAGTTTTCTAAACCGGTTAGTCCAAATAAACTGAGTTGACTAGATACAATCAAATCAACAGCTACTCTCTTCCACTGGCCAGTCAGGAGGTGGGTCTGTGGGAGGTTCCCCCAGCTTTCACTGGGTCCTAATTAAAAACCACAAGAACCGCTTAGGCTTGAGCCACTTAACCTCTATCCTTGACACCAGCTTCCAATAATAGATGAAGAAATGGGTTGCACAAGCTTTCCCAATTGAATTGAACTGGACCTAGAGTTCCAAGCTAGTTGCCTAATCAAGGTGGCAAGCTAGATTGTAGTAACTCTATACTTGGTCAGGTTTTAGAACAAGGGGAGTGTGAGATCCTGTCTCTGGCCTACCTAGGCCCGGTGGAATTGGCCCGATAGACGGATCAGCACCCAAGCCCTTAGTCCCAATTCTAGACACCAAGTAATAGGGCACACACAAGACTAGTTGACACAATGAGTTGACTAACCCGGGCTTGACCAAATTGATGTTCCTAACCCACTAGGGCAATTAATGTCTAATCAATTTTAGTTAGGGATTGGATCGATATACAATTTGGTGATTTTTGGGTTAGGGACAGGTGATGAAATCCTGACCCTATGTCAATTTCATGCCCTTAATTTGATTTGTCATGAGATGCATGCAAATTTCAAATTTCAGGTGCAGAAGTAGTGTGTTGCAGTTTAAAAGTGGTGTTGATAAGTGCAGAAAAAAATGTCAAAAAAATCTAAAAAAATCACAGAAAACTCCTAACATATAGATGACATACCAGATGAAACAAAATTTCAAAATAAAATCTGTACTATTCTAGGAAGATTCTGAAATGAAGATAATGAAAAGGAACAGAACAGAACAGAAACCTTAATAACACTGATGGACTGCAGGAATTTTCATTTATTTTGTAAATTCTTTCTCAGATTGAAATTTAAAATGGTGATAAACATCTTAAAATGGAACAGGAAAAAAAATATTGCAACAAGGAATGTGATACTTGCCTTTGGAGTTGCAGGCGGATTACAGTCAGCCTACAGAAAATACAGCAAGCAGAAAAACAGAACGTGCCCAATGCAAAATTCACAAATGAAATCTAAGAAGTCCTTTGGCTTTCTTTTTCACGGGTCAATCACAATGGCACCCCGACACGCCTTAGGAGATCCCCGTGGAATGGGAAGAGAGGGTGTTTAAACCCTACTTTCTCCTAAGACCGGACGGCCTGGTAACGCCCCCGATCCAAGTACTTCAAGGACTTAATGCTATGCAATCAGGAACTTATTCTACCATGCTCTGATACCAAGATTGGTGTGATATGCATGATGAGGATGCAAACATGTAACTCTAAAGGAGATTAACCAAAATTTAACTAGCAATTCCTACTTGCATATGAGTGATTCAACATATAAGATCAAGGAGATCTAAATAAGAAACCCTAAATGCTTATACTTAAACCCAGCTAGGAGGACTATCAAAATCTTAAAGAAATAGGACAAGATTAGAATTCACACACAAGTCAAGCTAGCCCTATTTAATGATCCCGATCTTAAAATACTAGGAGTTCAAGCATTGAAATCTCAAGCACAAGGGATTCACTCTTAAGGTTCTCAAATGAAAGATCATACCACATAAGATGGGCCTTCTAACTTTCTGGTTTGTAGCAAGTAATCCTTCCTCTTGGATCTGGAGCCTAGAGAACCCTGCAACAAAGAAACCAAGATGATTAGATACTTAATTAGAAGTGAAAAGATTGATGGAACTCAAAAGGAGAGTTTGTTGGAAATGATCCTTGGCGCCATGATGGAAGCTTGTGTTGGTGTTGATCTTCTTCTTGTGAGGATGTCCTTAATTCACTTTGAAGGAAGAGGATTGCTTGGAAGATGAAGAGTAAAAGAGAAGGATTAGGGAGAAGAAATGATGGAGGAGAGGAAGAGGTTCACTTAGGCACAAAGATCCACATAGGCACATAGAAACACATAGAAAATTGCTGGAAATTTGTATTCACTCATCAATTCCTCTTTACAAGGGGCGTCCAAGACTTTAAATAAAGCCTCATAAATTTTGAAATTTCAAATCCCCAAACAAGTGGAGTAATATAAGGGGAGAGGGCTGATTTTCTTGCTTGAAATCCTCGGCCAACTTCCTTGAATTTGAACTTAGGATGGCGCCCTCTTGTGGTGAGGTGGCATGTGAGGTGGCATGTGGTCCCTTCTGACATGGCATGTGGTCCCAAGTTGAGGTGGCGCAAGTGATGTGGCATGTGGTCCCCAATTGAGTTGGCTTTGGTCTTGATTTGGGGTATACATTGTGAGTCTTCTTTAGGCTTGATGCTAGTTGACCCATTTGGATTGGACTAAGACTAGACCCGACATGGACTCGACTTACATGATTATTTTGGACTCAAAAGAAAGATTACAGGACCCAACATGGACTCGACTTACATGATTCTTTTGGACTCAAAATAAAGAAAGGTTACCAGACTCTCTAGTCCAACCATAAAGATTCGGAATGGGCTTGAATTGGTTGGAGTCTCTTTCTGATTCTGGTGCCCGCACCACATACAAATATCATCAGAGTCAAATAAGTATCAAATATACAACATATGAGCTAAACAAACATCTATGAGGCTAATCCTCATCAGATGGAACATCAAGACTGAATGGAGCACTGATCCTAGATCTGGTGGCTAATGCCCTTGAAGGTGCTAAAGCTCTACGACTCCTAGTGCAGCCGAAAGGACCAAAGGCGGGTACAACCCTAGATGATCTAGTAGAAGGAGGTGAAAGACGATCAGCTGGCGTAATAAGATCCGGTGTGGAATCAACCAAGGCAGTAGTAGGAGCTGGTGTAGTAGGAGGATCTCGACTGACCACCTCAAAAGCATCGGTACTGCCAACACTGTCGCTGTCACTGCCCACTACCTCTGTAGCTCTATCAATATCCTGATCACCATCCTCAGCAGAATCAGCATGGTCGCTCTGGTGATCGCCGCCATCATCATCATCATCAGATCGTGCAAGTGTAGGGGCTGCAGGAGGTATAAGGGATCTTAACAGACTCTCAATGCGAGAGAATCCCTCCTCCATGGATCTGCGAATCTCAACATGCTCCGAGGTAGTATGTGCTCGTAGAAGCTCGACCTCGCTACGCAGCTGAGTCACCTCACCTCTGATCTCTGTAAACTATGCTCTAGCATGCTCCTCAAAAGATAGTCCTGTAGATGGTGGTGGAGGAGCTGAAGTGTCAGGAGATAAGTGCTCTGCCGTGTCAATAGGATATCGACTGGAGGAAAAACTGCTGGCTCGGATGGTCCAGCCTCAGCATCTCGAATCTCGTCCTCCTCATCTGGCTCCTGCCAGACTCTCTGTGAACCCATCGACCTCCAACTATCCTGTATCCCATCTGGTGCAATGACCTCTCGCCGTACACGTCTATGTATAGTATCTCCTTGGAGATCTCCCCCTCCAATGATGCTCCACACGCTCTAAAAAGTTGAGTCAGTGCCATGCCGTATGGCAAACAGTGTCGGCGCTGAGTAACAGCATCATACATCTATGTCAGCAACATGGAAGGAATATCTATCTGTCTCCTCTCGATCAGACTCGTCATCACCATCAACTCCCTCTCGGTGATGAAGTCGAATCTGCCAGTCTTCGGTAGTAGGATCCGTGCAGTAATATGGTGCAAAAGGCGCATCTCCAATGATAACTGGTTCGCGGTAACCACTAATATACCGCGAACAACCTCTCTCTCAAGGATGCACCTAAATGCCACCTCTCTATCATCCACTGAAAAGGCACAGACTCCTCTCCAGGGTATCTCCCATACACGGCTCAGAAGCTCATCAGTCAAAGAAATCTAAATACCCCTGACAGATGTCGTCCATAGTAGTCGTCGACAGTCCAGTGCACCATAAAACTCCCTCAATAGGTGAGGATAGTACCTCTCCTGCATGGTGCAGAATGGTACTAGTCCTGCATCAGTGAGTATCTATCGAATGCTGAAGTGGTGCCTGTCGAAACACTGCAAGTCGACTCTCCTCCCTAAAGTTACAAACTTCCCTGCCATCCTTTCTGCAGGGGGGAGCTCGGTGTGGCTGTACTGCTCGGCTGTGCTGAATCAATTCTGACCTTCGACATCCTCTCAGTACCATGACTGGGCCTCTCCCTAACTGCAAGTCTCTTCCTATGACCCATTACAGCCAAATGACCAAGAAAAAGGAAGAAAGGCTTAGAACAAGGGACTGGCTACAGGTTGAGATTAGAAAAATGTTCAGATAGGTTTCGAAAACCATAATCAACAATGTTTGAAAAATTGTAATAATATTTGTAAAAAATATAATTTGATTAAATGACAAACTTCCGAACAAAATTTGTAGAAAATATTTTTGTTTGGTAGAACACATTTGAATCTTTGGAAAAATAATTTTTGTAAGGTCTAAAAATCAAGAACCATGGGATTTGAGTTTAATCACTTAGGATTTTAGCAAATAGACGAAAATGTTGCAAATGTATCACAAAAAACATTTCTAAATCATTAATAAATGGATTTAGTAAGTTTAATTTAAATGAAAACCCAATTTATTTCGACCAAAATTAATGAAACAATATTTTTTTTTTGTGAAAAGTGGTGAAAACGGCCAAAAGATGAGGAAAATCCGAGAGAAATAAGTTTAAAACACTATTCCCTCAAATGGAGTTTTAGAAATCCAGTAAAACATGCAAAAATCCGGTTAGATTCATGAAAAATACTCGGAAAAACCAAATCACGGTTGTTTGGTTCGAAAACAACAAAACTAAAAACAAGGAAAAATAAAAAAAAATTATAAAGAGAAATACCTGATTTGTGATGGATTAAGGGGTAAAAGGATGGATTTGGATAGAGGGGACCACTGTTGCAAGAAATCAAGGGGGGAAGAAAATTTCAAAAACCCTCGTTCGGTCCTTTTATAAACAGTTTCAGATTTGCTAGTGTCGACACTTCAGATATGTCAAGTGTCGACACTTGATCAGGTGTCGACACTTGACACTTTCCAAGTGTCGACACTTGGCCAAAAAATCGAGAAAATCCAGAAAAAATTTTTAAAAAAATAGGAAAAATTTTGATAAAATTTGGGGCTTTAATCAATAGGTTTTGAGCTCTAGGATTTAGATAAAATTGATACTAAGAGAGTTCTATGAGAATGGATCAATGACACCTAACTCTCGTCTAATCAGACAGAACCTATCCTCACTCAAAGGCTTGGTAAACACATTTGCTAACTGATCATCAGTACAAACAAAATCAAGAATTACATTAGAGTTTTGTACATGATCTCTTATGAAATGATGTCTTATTTCAATGTGTTTACTTCTTGAATGTTGCACAGGATTTTTAGATAGGTTGATTGCACTAGTATTGTCACATCTTATGGGTGTCTTAGTTAGTTTAATGCCAAAATCTTCGAGTTGTTGTTTGATCTAGAGGATTTGAGCACAACAGCTTCCAGCTGCTATATATTCGGCTTCCGCCGTAGATAGAGCAACTGAGTTCTGTTTCTTGCTACTCCAAGAGATCAAATTTACTCCAAGAAACTGACAGGTTCCACTAGTACTTTTACGATCAAGTTTACACCCAGCAAAGTCAGCATCAGAATAAGCAATTAATTCAAATGAAGAATCTCTAGAGTACCATAAACCAATTTCAATTGAGCCAGATAGATATCTAAGTATGCTTTTGATAGCCAAAAGATGTGACTCTTTAGGATTAGACTGATATCTAGCACACATACAGACACTAAACATGATATCTGGCCTACTGGCAGTAAGATATAACAATGAACCAATCATGCCACGATATAATTTTTGGTCTATAGACTTACCTGATTCATCCTTGTCAAGTCTACATGTAGAGCTCATAGGGGTACCTAAAGGCTTAGTGTTCTCCATCCCAAACTTCTTGAGTATTTCTTTTGTGTATTTTATTTGGTTGATGAAGATCCCCTCTTTGGTTTGCTTATTTGGAGTCCGAGGAAGAAATTCAGTTCTCCCATAATGCTCATCTCGAACTCACCCTGCATTAATCTTGCAAAATCTTGACAAAGAGATTCATTAGTAGCACCAAATATTATATCATCTACATAGATTTGCACTACTAAGAGATCATCATTTTTTTCTTTAAAAACAAAGTTTTATCTACATTACCTCTAGTAAAATCATTTTTCAGCAAAAAAGAGCTTAAACGATCATACCAAGCTCTTGGAGCTTGTTTCAATCCATATAAAGCTTTATGAAGTTTATAAACATGATTTGGAAATTCAGAATTTTCAAAACCAGGGAGTTGCTCAACATAAACTTCTTCTTCAATTAATCCATTTAAAAAGGCACTTTTAACATCCATTTGATATAGTTTAAAATTCATGAAGCAAGCAAAAGCCAACAATAGACTAATTGCCTCAAGTCTAGCCACAGGAGCAAAGGTTTCATCAAAATCTATTCCTTCCTCCTGATTGTATCCTTTGGCAACTAGTCTAGCTTTATTTCTAATTACTATTCCATTTTCATCAAGTTTATTTCGACAAAACCCATTTTGTACCAATAATTGATGTATTTGAAGGCCTATCCACAGTGTCCAAACATTGTTCCTTTTAAATTGATTAAGTTCATCTTGCATAGCATTTATCCAATTACTATCACATTCAGCTTCCTCAATAGTTTTAGGTTCAATTTGAGATACAAAAGCTAAGTAATCACAAATATTTCTAAGAGATGATCGAGTACTTACACCTTTAGATAGATCACCTATAATTAGTTCTTTTGGGTGTCCATGAGCATACTCCATTCTTTTGGTAATGGATCAATAGTTGATGTATTTTCATCACCTTGTGCTTGATCTCCTTCAGTGTTTTGATCATCGTTCTGTTCCTTGGTAAGTCCTTCATTGTTGTTTATTTCTTCAATTTTCTTGCTACCTGTTTCATCAAAAAGTACATCTTCTTTTCTTGAAGATTTTTGGTTAATTTCATCAAATACCACATGTATGGATTCTTCAACAATAAGTGTTCTTCTGTTGAAGACCCTGTATGCCTTGCTAGATGTGGAGTAGCCTAGAAAGACTCCCTCATCTAATTTAGCATCAAATTTACTCAAATTATCTTTACCATTATTTAAGATGAAACAACGGCATCCAAAAATATGAAAATAGCGAATTAAAGATTTTCTACCCTTCCAAAGCTCATAAGGGGTTTTCTTTAAAATTGGTCAAATTAAAACTCGATTTAAAATATAACATGTAGTATTTATGGCTTTCGCCCAAAATATCTAGGTAAATCATTTTCACAAAGCATGGTGCGTGCCATTTCTTCAAGAGTTCTATTTTATCTTTCACCACCCCATTTTGTTGAGGTGTCCTAGGTGCAGAAAAATTATGATAAATTTCATTTTCAATACAGAATTTATCAAAATCGGCATTTTCAAATTCGATTCCATGATCACTTCTTAAAGATACTACTGAAACACCTTTTTCATTCAAAACTCTTTTATGAAATCTAATAAATTCAGAAAACATTTCATCTTTATGTGCTAAAAACATGACCCATGTAAATCGTGAGAAATCATCTACAAAGACTAGACCATACTTCTTACCTCCCAAACTAGATGTTCTAGTAGGCCCAAAGAGGTCCATGTGAAGCAATTCCAAAGGTCTAGATGTAGAGATCACTCCTTTTGGTTTGAAAGATGATTTTGTTTGTTATCCAAGTTGACATGCACTGCAAATTTTATCTTTTTCGAAATTGAGTTTAGGCAAATCTTTTACCAAGTTCTTTTTCCTAAGTTTTGAAATTAAATGCATGCTTGCATGTCCTAATCTACGATGCCAAAGCCAACTAGTTTCATCGATCTTCGTTTCCATTGCCACTAGACATTGACCTTTCTAAATAGGGAGATCATCAAGATCAACCATATAAATATCGCCATGCCTATGACAAGTGAACTTAATGCCATTGTCATCTAGACTAGAAACAATGCACAAAGAAGATTCAAAAACAACTTTAAAATTTTTGTCACAAAATTGACTAATGCTAAGCAAGTTATGTTTTAAACCATCAACATATAAAACATTATCAATATAAGAGGTAGGGGTGATATGGATTTTACCAATACCGATAATTTTGCCCTTTCTATTATCACCAAAAGTTACATTGCCACCATTTTGATATGTGAGTGATGAGAACTGCTCCACATCTCCTGTCATATGCCTTGAGCAACCGCTATCAAGGTACCACATCATTTTCTTGTTGGTTGCAAGGCATACCCACAATAAAGATCAAGTGGAGACTTTAGGTACCCAAGCCATCTTGGGTCCTCTTTGGTTAGTGGCATTGGTTCCTTTCGGAACCCAAACTTTCTTAGTGTTAATTAATTTTCTTTTGTTGCACATATAATATTTATGTCCTTTGATACCACAAGTATAGCAAGTAATTGATGAAGATGCAGGCACAAAGAAATTTTTAAAGAGTTTTTGTTTCTTATGAGTTCTGAATCCTAATCCTGCTTTGTCAAATACTACTCTTTGGTTATTTAAGAGTAAATTCAATTTTTCAGAACTATAAGTAAATTTTTCTATAAAAGGTTTTAGTTTTTCGATTTCTTCTTTATATCTTTTATTTTCAATTAAAACTTCTTTGTTTTGTTTTGACAAATTTTCATTTGAAAGTAAGTCACTTTTCTTTTTAAAAATATCCTTTTCTTTTCAAGAACCATAATCTTATTATTTAATTTTTATTTTGTATAAGAAGGCATTCATTTTCATTTGAAAGGTTGTTATTTGTTTTAGCTAGATCCAAATTTTGCTTCTTTAAGTCTTTATGTTTTGACTTTAACTTTTGAAATTCTATGACTAGTTCATAAAAAATCTCATGATGCTCATCAAAAGTAAATTCATTTTCGATTTCAGAATATACCTCTTCTTGATCGGCCATCAGACAAAAGTTTGCTACCTCCTGCTATTCTTCCTCGGAGCTGGAGTCTTCACTTTCACTCCAGGTTGCCATCATGGCTTTCTTTCTCAGCTTTCTTCTGCTTTTCCTTAACAAGGGGCAGTCTACCTTGAAATGCCCGGGTTTTTTACACTCAAAACATGTGGGCTATTCCTTCTCCTTTTCCTTGTCCTTTTCCTTACTCGGCTCACCTTTCAGAGGTTTCTTTTTATAATTGAATTTTTTCTTCCTCATAAACCTTCTGAATTTCTTTGCTAACAGAGCTGTTTCATCTTCTTCATCATCTTCTTCAGAGTCTTCGCTTGAGTCCTCTCTAGTAGTAGATTTGAACGTAATCACCTTCTTCTTCTTGTCCACCTCTCTGTTCTTTTGTTTGAGGGAGAGCTCATAAGTCATTAAAGAGCCCGGCAGTTGTTCTAGCGGAGAGTGTTGACGTCCTTAGCTTCTTCAATGGCAGTGACCTTTGCATCCCATGAAGCTGGTAGAGACCTGAAAAGTTTATTCACAAGTTCACCGTTAGAAATTATTTTTCCTAGGCTTCTCATGCCATTCACAATGTTTGTGAACCTAGTATACATCTCACTGATAGACTCAGTAGGTTCCATTTTAAACATTTCATATGTGTGAATTAGCATGTTAACCTTGGTGGTTTTCACTTGGTGTGTACCCTCATGGGTAACCTCAAGTGTATCCCAAATCTCCTTGGCGGAGAGACAATTTGATATTCTATTAAATTCACTAGGATCAAGAGAACAAAATAAAAGGTTCATTGCCTTAGCATTAAGCTCAATTTGCTTAATGTCATTCTCATCCCAATTATCTTCCATTTTAGGAGTGAGAATGCCATTAATCATCATTATGGGCTGATGAGGACCTTTTACAATTGTTCTCCATAAATTATAATCAAGAGCTTGTATAAATATGCACATGCGTGTCTTCTAGTATGTGTAATTTGTGCCATTAAAAAATGGAGGTCGATTTGAAGCTTGACCTTCAACTATACCCATTCCTATTGGGGCTGCCATGATCTTTCACTCAAGATCCTTGGACCTACAAGAGAGTACCGGTGCTCTGATACCACTTGTTGCCCAGAAATGGAGCCCAAGAGGGGGGGGGGTCTTTTAAAAATTTAATACAATAAAATGAAGGTCTAGTGGTGCTTGTGAGCAATGATAAATATGATGCAAGATATTAGTAATAATTAAAGAGCACGAGAGGAAAAGAGCAATCACACAAAACACAAAGTTTATAGCGGTTCGGTGCAAACCTAGCACCTACATCCACTCCCCAAGCCACCCTTGGGAATTCCACTATAATCCATATTAGATTACAGTCGACTTGTTTTTCACAAGGCTCACAAGTCAAAACCTAAGTTGGTTTTGTCACTTAGACTTACCAACAAATCTTAACACTTGTTTTGTCTTCGGGCTCACAAGTTAACCCTAGTTGGTTTTATCCCTTTGGCTCACCAACAAACCACAATAACCTTCTTTCAAGACACCCTTGAAAGCAAGGTCAAATCACAATAAAAACAGATATGAAATTTAAAAACTACAACAAACTCTCTTCAAGAGTATATTGGAATCTTTGAAGCTCAAGTGGATGCTTTGTTTTCACTCTTCCTTGGAATCTCCTTCAAGGTGCCTCTTTTTGGAATATGAGCTTGTAGGCTTTTCAAGAAGAATGTAAAGCTTTTGATGTAAAGTTTGGAGAGAATATTGGCTTTATGGCTTTTGAGTAGACTTCAATGCACTTGAATTTCACTTCTCTTCCTTTAAATGAGGTTGGTGGAGCTTAAATACACCAAAACATTCCAAAAAATGGTTTGTGACCATTGGTGCCTTGGAAATAGCTATTTGGAGCTTGAAAAGTAAGTTCTGCAAGCCAGAAAAATAGATCCGTTAGAGCTGTCAGGCTGCAAGTATCGACACTTGGCTGTCAGGTGTCGACACTTGATTTCTGGGTGTCGACACATGAACATTCAAGTGTCGACACTTGGCTGTCAGGTGTCGACACTTGACACAAAAATTCTCAATATTACAAAGTTCTGTATTTTCAAAAATCTCAGGCCTTAAGTCGATACTTGGAACCTAAGTGTTGACACTTGAATATAGGTGTCGACACTCGGCGTGCCAAGGATTTTTGTCTGTGCCAAATGCTAAAGTGTCGACACTTGACTGTCCAGGTGTCGACACTTGAGACTGAAAACTTTCAGATTCAAGTATAAATACCTCGAAAACATAAATAAAATTCATGAATACATAAACACATAATATTTAAATATTTAGATGCCCTTTTTAAATAAAGAGGATGCCCGAATTTGTGAGAATTGCTCCGTGCCATTACGTGCCATCATCATAAGTTTTTGGAATTTTGAGGTGCTTTCTTCCTGAAAACTCACAACTTGAAATCCTCATTAGAATACAATATGCACTCAATGTTTTGCTATTCATCAAAATCATTGGGTGGAGCCAACAGCACCTAACCTCTAATTGGAATTACTTGTGCACATACTTGCAAAAATTTTATAATTTCCAATTCACCCCCCTCTTGGGACTAAGCCACCTGGGCAACAGCAGGTATCAGAGCAGTGTCTCTGATTACTTGAATTAAGATCGATGGCTCATCCCATGAGTACATCCTTGGCCGAGGCCAATCTACAAATAGACCTCCACTATTCACAGGCACTAATTATTCATATTGGAGAGCATGAATGAAAATTTACATACAAGCTATAGATTTTCAATTATGGAAGGTCATCTTGAAAGGGCCACATATTCCCATAATTAAAGTTGATGGCATGGACATCCCTAAGCCTGAAGAGGACTGGGATGATCATGACATGAAGATGGGAGAATTGAATGCCAAAATGATGAATTTACTATATTGCGCTTTTGATGCTAACAAGTTCAGCCGAATTTCCACTTGCTCATCAGTAAAGGAAATCTGGGATAAACTCGAAGTGACCCATGAGGGAACTTCCCAAGTGAAAACCTCCAAGATAAATCTTTTAGTTCTTAATTATGAATTATTCAAAATGGAACCTTCTGAAATAATATCTGCCATGTTCTCTAGATATACAGATATTATTAATGGTTTAAAGAGTCTTGGCAGGGTATACTCTAATGTAGATCTGGTTCAGAAAATCCTTCGCTCTTTGCCCGACAAATGGGATCCCAAGGTAACTGCGATCCAAGAAGCCAAAGATCTTAATACTTTGATGCTAGATGAACTGTTGGGATCACTCATCACCCACGAGCTAACAATGCAACACAGAACGAAAGATGAGCAGAAGAAAAAGAAGACAATAGCTTTCAAAGCTGCTTCCGATTCAAAGAGGGATGATGAAGAATCTGAAGATGAAAGCACCTCCTCCAATGACGACCTAGAAGACGAAGACATCGCTATAGTTGTGAAGAGATTTAGAAAATCTATGGAAAGAAAGAAAGGAAGGTACAACCAGAAGTTTCACAGGAAGGATTATGGAAAAGAAAAGGAAAAGGATAGAGAGAAAGACAAGGAGGTGTCCCCATGTGCTACGAATGCAAGAAGTCGGGGCACATACGTCCGGACTATCCAATGTTGAAGAAATCCTTCAGACAAAAGAAGAAAAAGAAGGCCATGGTTGCCACATGGTCCGATAGTGAAGACTCAACATCATCCGAAGAAGAAGAGGCCACCAAGACTACCAATCTTTGCTTAATGGGTCTCGAAGATGAGGTAATGTCTCTTAACAACTGTACTGAATTTACATTCGAAGAATTAATTCTGCTTTTCATGATTTACTTTCTAAATTTAAGAAAGCTGGAGTAAAAATAAAATCATTGAAAAATATGAATGATTCTTTACTCAAACAAAAGGATGAAATTTCAAAAAAGAACACTTTATTATAAAAGGAATTGCATGACTTTTCTGAAAAATTTGAAAAACTGAAAAATGAAAATCTTTCATATGAAAAGAAAAACAATGATTTACTTGCTGAAAATAATGAATTAAAAAAGGAGGTTACAAAACTCAAGCCTTTGGTTGAAAAACTCACTTTATCTTCAAATAATCTTGAGCTAATTTTAAAAGAACAATGAATTTCTAGAAATAAAGCTGGAATTGGTTTCAACACTTCTTTTTTAAATGGAATTTCAGCAACAACTTTTATGAAATCCAAAACACCTGCTCAAAATATTTTATCTCAAAAAGTTTCAGCCACACCAAAAACTATTTCTACCTCAAAATCTTTATCATATGTTCCTAAGAATTTGAGTAAAAATGCATACATTCCAAAAGGTTCAAAATCTGCATCAAGTGCATCAACTTTTAGAACTTCAAATTCTGTTTCCGACAAAAATTCTAAAGTTGTTTGCTATGCTTTTAAAGAATAGGACATAGAGCTTTTGAATGCAATAATTTTAGAAATGTCCATAAAAAGGTAAAAAGATTTGGGTTCCCAAAGGAACCACCTCTGCTGACCTGCAAGGACCCAAGTAGCTTGGGTACCTAAAAGAATTCATTGATTATTTTGCAGGAATGTCTTGCAGCCCAAAAATTAAAGAAAAGGTGGTACTTGGATAGCGGCTGCTCAAGACATATGACGGGTGACAAGGACCAATTCATCACCATTGAAATAAAAGGAGGTATGGTCACCTTTGGAGACAATGGCAAAGGAAGAATAATCGGTTTTGGTAAGATCAAAATAACTCCCTTTACTTTTATTGAAAATGTTTTGCTAGTAGACAAATTGAAGCATAATCTTTTAAGTATAAGTCAATTGTGCGATAAAGGCTTCAAGGTTGTCTTTGAGTCTTCTATGTGCATAGTAACTAACTCTTTAGATTCTAGCAATAAATTTATTGGACATAGACTCGGGAATATCTATGTGGTGGATGTTAATGATCTTGCCATGTCTTGTAGCCCTAGTCTAGTTGCAATGAATTCTAAGATCAAAGAGTCAGGCTTACTATGGCATAGACAATTAGGTCATGCTAGCATGCATACTATTACCAAATTAATTTCTAAAGATCTTGTTAGAGGCATGCCTAAGTTTAAAGTTGACTTAAATCATGTTTGTGATGCATGCCAAATGGATAAACAAACTAGGGGAAATTTTAAATCAAAGAATATAGTTTCTACAACAAGACCTCTTGAACTACTTCACATGGATCTTTTCGGACCTACTAGGACCACAAGCCTAGGAGGGATGAAATATGCTCTTGTGATAGTAGATGATTTTTCGAGATTTACATGGATTTTGTTTATTGCATCGAAAGATGAAACTTTTCTTATTTTTAGAAAATTTCATAAAAAGGTTTCAAACCAAAAGAACTTATCTTTGATTTCAATTAGAAGCGATCATGGACTGAGTTTGAAAATCAATTTTTAAAGATTATTGTACTGAATTTGGCATTGATCACAACTTCTCCGCTCCTAGAACACCTCAACAAAATGATGTTATAGAGAGGAAAAACAGGATATTGGAAGAAATGGCTCGCACAATATTGTGTGAAGGCAATCTTCCAAAGTACTTTTGGACAGAAGTGGTGAACACTGCACGTTATATTTTGAACCACGTTTTGATTCATCCTATCTTAAAGAAAACCCCCTATGAGCTTTGGAATGACAAAAAACCCAATATTAGTTATTTTCATGTATTTGGTTGTAAATGCTTTGTGCATAATAATGGAAAAGATAATTTAGAAAAATTTGATTCTAAAGCTGATGATGCAATTTTCCTAAGTTATTCATTAGATAGCAAAGCATATAGGGTTTTTAATAAAAGGATTCTTACTGTTGAAGAGTCAATTCATGTTGTATTTATTGAAACCAACCCTACACCTTCTAGACAAAAAGAGTGCATAGATAATGATGAAGGTACATTGCAAAAAGGAATGGATGACTTGAGCATTCAAGATAAAGACACTCAAAGTGGAAAAAATGGTAAGGATCACACTGATCTACTGAGAGACTGAAGGTATGTTACATCTCACCCTAAAGAATTAATAATAGGAGATCATGTACATGGTGTTAGGACTAGGGCTGCACATAAGGATGCACATGATTACCTAGCCTTTGTATCACAAATAGAACCCCATAACTTAGAAGAGGCTGAGACTGACCCAAACTGGATGATGGCAATCCATGAAGAATTAAACCATTTTGAAAGAAATAAGGTATGGACACTTGTAGATAGACCTACATACCATCCAATTATAGGAACTAAATGGGTCTATAGGAATAAATTAGATGAACAAGGGAATATTATAAGGAACAAAGCTAGATTAGTGGCCAAGAGATATAACCAAGAAGAAGGTATTGATTTCGATAAAACTTATGCACCTGTAGCAAGACTAGAAGCTATTGGATTATTACTTGCATTTGCTTGCTACATGAACTTTAAACTCTTTCAAATGGATGTAAAAAGTGCATTTCTTTATGGTTTTATCTCTGAACAAGTTTTTGTGGAACAACCACCGGGTTTTGAAAATCACGCTTTTCCAAACCATGTATTCAAATTAAACAAAGCATTGTATGGTTTGAAACAAGCACCTAGAGCCTGGTATGATAGCTTAGCACTTTCTTAATTGAAAATAATTTTTCTAGAAGAAAATGTAGATAAAACCTTGTTTATCAAAAAGAAAAATAATGATATCTTAGTTGTACAAATATATGTAGATGACATTATTTTTGGTGCAACTAACGAATCTCTATGTAAAGAATTTGCTAAGCTTATGCAGGGAGAATTTGAAATGAGCTTAATGGGCAAGCTGACTTTCTTAATTGAAAATAATTTTTCTAGAGGAAATGTAGATAAAACCTTGTTTATTAAAAAGAAAAATAATGATATCTTAGTTGTACAAATATATGTAGATGACATCATTTTTGGTGCAACTAATGAATCTCTATGTAAAAAATTTTCTAAGCTTATGCAGGGAGAATTTGAAATGAGCTTAATGGGCGAGCTGAACTACTTCCTTGGACTTCAAGTAAAACAAACAAAGGAAGGCATCTTCATCAACCAAGCCAAATACATCAAGGAAATCATCAAAAAGTTTGGTATGGAGAGTAGCAAAACAATGAGCACACCCATGAGCCCAGCTTGCAGACTGGACAAAGATGAGAATGGATCTAATGTTGACCAAAAATTATATAGAGGTATGATCGGATCCTTATTATATTTGACTACAAGTCGACTTGATATATTATATAGTGTATATGTATGTGCTATATTTCAGTCATCACCAAAAGGAACACATATGCTTGCTGTAAAAAGAATAATAAAATATTTGAAAGGAACAAGTAATTTAGGAATTTGGTATTCTAAACATTCTACTTTGAATTTAATTGGATTCTCTGATGCTGATTATGTTGGTTGTAAAATAGATAAAAAAAGCACTAGTGGTACATGTCAATTTCTAGGGTTGAATTTAATTTCATGGCACTATAAGAAGCAAAACTCCGTAGGCTTGTCCACAGCTGAGGCTGAGTACATGGCTGCCAGTAGTTGTTGTGCTCAAGTGTTATGGATTAAACAACAACTAGAAGACTTTGGTGTATCACAATCTAAAATTCTAATTAAATGTGATAACACAAGTGCTATCAATTTGACAAAGAATCCAATTCAATACTCTAGAACCAAGTACATTGAAATTAGACATCATTTTATTAGAGATCATGTATCAAATGGTAATATTGTGCTTGACTTTGTGCCTGCTGATGATCAATTAGCTGACATATTTACCAAGCCACTCAATCAAGATAGATTTGAGCTAATTAGAAGTGAATTAGGACTTTGTGATCCCTTATGGTTTCTTTAACCTAATTCATTCAATTCTAAGGAAATTTCATCTAGAAAACCTCCTCAATTTATTCTATTTTATTGAGCTTTAATTTCCTTCAAAATTCTATTCAAAATCCTTCTGAATTTTGTTTAAACTTTTCAAAACTCTACTCCTTCTGATCGAGTCGACTGGATCCTAATCCAAGTCGACTGGATTTTTCTGAGAGTTTTGACCTGTTCTAGCCTAGCCGACTCGAACAGTTTCGAGTCAATTGGATTTTTTGATTGTTTTAGGAGAGCTCTGGCCGAGCCAGCTCGAGCAATCTCGAGTCGACTGGAACTTCCACCGATGTGTTTTGCCTTAGGCTATAAACCTTTTTCTGAACTGTTAAAACCCTATTTTGTTTTCTTTAACGGTTCGTACCTCTCCAAGACCTTCTCCAAAGTCTTCCTTCTCCCTTGCAAGCACTCCATTTTCTTGTTCTTCCATCTTTCCTAGCTATGGCACCCAAACGTGCGACAGGGAAACGGTCCGTTAGGGTTGCTCCTTCGGCTGAAAAAGAAAGAAGGTCCAAGAGAAGGCAAGAAGAGCCAAGTAGTGAAGAAATTACAGAGGAAGCCACAGGAGAAGCTCCAACCGCTCCTAGCCAAGTGCCCTCAATGTCTATGCGTCCGGTAACCTCTGGCCGCCGAATTAATTTTGAGTTTATTGAGGGCATTGGGTTAAAGATAGGAGATTTAATTGAAGACCAAGGGTGGAGAAAATTTTGTTCATTGAATGAGAAGACTTATCCCTCTTTGGTTAGAAGTTTTTATGAGAACTTAAGGTTGGGAACTAACCATGTGGAATCCACTGTCAAAGGGAAGAGGGTTATTGTCAATGAGGAGTCCTTACTTGAATTATTGGATATACCTTCTGAGGGACTGAAGTTTTTAATAATTGATAATAGAGAGAAGACTCTGAAAACAATTTTGAACAAAGAGGATGTGAGAAGAATTGGCACTGTTTTTGCTAACACCCTATCACTGGAAATGAGACTACTTCACAACTTTATTTGTAGGATTTTCTTAAAAAGAACTGGTAGGTTCGATTGGGTGAGCGAAAAGGATCTATGTCTCATGGAGCACATTCTAGAAAGAACTCCTGTCAATTTGTCATACATTATAATCATGCAGATGAAAGAAACAGTAAGAAAAGCTAAAGCCTGTCTGCCATATGTAATTATGCTTACATTGTTGTTTAAATCCCATAGAGTCAATTTGGATGGTGAAGACGGATTAGAATTGCATCACACTGATATCTACACATCTAAAACTCTTGAGAGAATGTGATATTTCCAAGTAGAAGGAGTGTGGAGAAAGAAAGGCACAAATGTAAGGGCCATTGGCTGCTCTAGTAGCAGTGAAGAAGAGGAAGAGGAAGAAAATATAGAAGCAGCTGGAACTTCTTCTACACCTGTACCGGAGCTTGAGTCATTTGTACTTGAGCCTGCTGCTATTACTGAGTAGACTAGAGCACCTTCAGCTATGTTTGACTTGCCTGCAACAGAGTTTGATTTTCCAGCACCGGAGTTTGACCTGCCTTCAGCTGATGTTCCTTTACATGACTACCCTACTGCAGCTACATAGCCTCCTATTATCCAAGTTCAGATTGAAGAACAATTGAAAAACTTGACAGAGTCACTGACAGGTACAATAACTTCATTATTTACTGATTTGAAACAATCAATGGATAGCAGATTGGACAAATTAGAAGAGCATGTATCAAGTCTACAAGGAAAGTTTGAAGCTATGAAGCTTCAAGGTCAGCACCTCAGATAGACCTTCAGCCTATTCTGAATTGTATCTCTTCAAGCTCTGAAATAATTTTGAAGTCTGTGGATGCCACTTTGAATGAATATCAGACTGAATTGAAAGAGCTTAGAGGCAAAGTGGGAACTATTGTAGATTCAAGAGGCATGCCAGATGATTATACCAGAGGCATGGCAGAGGATTATACCAGAGGCATTGGGATCATAAGATCGAAGCTTGGCAGACTTCGAGGATCAGCTAAAGCCTTCGCCAATGTCCAAGCAGCCAAGCTTGTATCTATAAAGAAAGAAATATGTGAAATGAAAGAGGCAGTAAATAAAGTGCCAGTTAGCCTCAAGGACTTGGATCAGCAGATGGGAGCAATTTGGATGGAAATGGTGTCTCTTAATAGCACTGTTAGTTCATTGGAAGTCACAGCTAGGACAAGACCATTGTATGATTCGCCACCCATTTCCACTAGGGCACCTAGCACCTCTGTTCACCCTAGGGCTCCTCCTCCACATGTTTCATCTAGTAGAGCACCTAGACCCACTTCTTGGCAAGGTGTCAATGTTCATAGAGATGATTCTGATTAGACACTTTATAGTTTCAGTACCTTTTTGGATGCTTTTTGAAACTTTTGTAATGGTTGATGTACTGAACTCTTTTTGATAGAAATGAAATGAACATCTGTTTGATTACTGGGTAATGTGTATATTTGTATTGTATTGTTTACACCTCTATTTGTTTAAACAAAATTCTCTCTCTAAGTTAAGAAAGTGAAATAATCTTAAACAAATCTTGAAATTTTCTCAATCTATTTAAAATTCTGAGCTTACCTGTTTAACCTTTTTGAATTGTTGACAAAAAGAAGGAGAATCATAGAGTGCATGAAAGAATACATGAAAGAAAAAGCTTAATGAATTGCAATAGTAATACTAAAATAAAGTAGACAGGGAAAGTTTTTAAGGCATTTTTGAATGATCTCTTGCATATTATTCTGATAAAATGTTCGAATGAATGTCAAAGGGGGAGAAACTTAAAAAAAATTCATATTGTCTAGAAATCTTATAAACAGGGAGAGATATACATATTTAATTTACATGCTTCAATGATTACTATGATGCTCTCAATTTATTATATCTATCAGTCGATACTTAATGCTGCTTGATATTTACAAGTAATCAATCTCTGATATTTACAGTTTATGAATTTGATTTTGTGCATAACTATATAGCACATATTGATATACATTTGAGATTACAGTTGATTTTTAAATATAAATGCTTACATATTTGTGAATAGATTAGATTCTTTTCATGCCCAGTATTTTGTATCATCAAAAAGGGGGAGATTGTTGATCCCTAAGGTGATTTTGATGATAACAAAACATTGGAGCATACATTTCATTATCTAACAACTCTTCAAATGATTGACAAGTTTTTGTAGGATTGCTACATTGACACATTTCTTAATTCCTACAATCTTTAATGTTTTGCATTGAGTTGTAATGTATTTAGAATCATGTAAAGAAGAACCCTACAAAAAGCTTCCTATTAAAATCAGTTCAAGGGTTACTTCTAGTAGTCTTTCTTGCTTCAAGTTTTCTTGAATTTATTGTAAAAAGTCCATGAAGAAGACTTTAAAGCATGAGACAAGTGTTCTGGAAATTTGAAGTTGATCTGGCTGAAGAACCACCTTCGAGCCGACTGGAAGGACAACCCAACCAACTCTGGCACTAGCACTGAAGAGAAGTTCTCTAGCACACAGATCCAGCCGACTGGTACCAAGGTCCAGCCGACTCATCCAGGACAAGGTTGAGAACATTCTGAGATTCTCAGGAATCTGAGCCGACTGGAATCAGATCCAGCCGACTCATCCAGAACTAGTTGAAAATGGTCTGAGAAGCCTCTGAGACTCCAGTTGACTGGAATTCAACCCAATGACTCGTCTAGAGTGAGGTATTTTCTCAACTGTGGAAGCTAGCCAACTAGCACTCAGCCCAATCGACCCGAACTTCATCCGAGCTGACTCGAAGTTTGTTCGAGCGGACTGGAATGATGGGGTCACCTCCAACAGCTAGTTCTAGTTCTTAGTTTTTGAATTCCAAAAGTGCTCCAACGGTAACCTGTCACCTCTCAATGGTCTACAATGTTCAAAATCAAGGGAAGGCAGTTGAAGTCTCTATAAATAAGGTATGAGAACATCTTTGGAGAGACTAATGAGCGAATAATGATTTAATGAGCATTTATTGAACACTTATTGAAGTGAAGTGAGAGAGCACTAGAGCTTTAAAGTTTGCCTTCAAGCCTGCAGCCACTCTTACCAGAAGCTTGAAGCACCTTTTGAGGAAAGTAAGGAAGCCATTGAAGTACATTGAAGAGCATTCAGTGGATCTTCACTCGAGCTGCATTGGCAACCACCCAGACAACATAGTTTGTCTTTATTGTTGCTTTTTACTCTATCATTTAGAATATCTGGATTATTGGTGAGCCTTGTTGTAAAAACCAAATAGGTTTCTTTGGTGAGCCTTTAAAACCAGAGTGTAGAGGTTTCTTTGGTGAGCCTATCTAAAAACCAAAGTGTAGAGATTTTAGGTGAACCTGTAAAAACCTAGCTTGGATTTCTTTGGTGAGCCCAGTTTCAAAAACTAAAGTATAGAGGTTGGGATTGTGAGCCTGTAAAACAAACTGACTGTATTCTAGTTTAAGGGATATATTGGAAATCCCAAGTGGTGAACTTGGATAGTGGACGTAGGAGCTAGGTTGCTTAGAACCACTATAAATCTGCTTTGTTTGTGTTGTGTTTGTTTTATGTTTTAGCTTCTGCATTCATTCTCTGATTAACACAGCACCTAACCACTAATTGAAATTACTTGTGCACATACTTGCAAAAATTTTGTAATTCCCAATTCACCTCCCTCTTGGGACTAAAAGCCACCTGGGCAACAAGAGCCCTAGCCCTCTTGTAAAGGAATTTTTGATGAATGAAAAAGTGAGAAGTTCTTCTTCCATTAGCCCTTGTCTTCTTAGACTAAGAACTCTATGAGAGAGTTGATGCGAGACTAGCTAGATGCTAGGATGATGCAGGTGTTTTTTCTTCTTTGTGATTTTTAGGTTTTTGTAAATGAGGTTAAGGATTCTCGAAGACAAGCAAGAGTAGATCTAGGTTTCTATAATAATAAGAACTTCAAACTAGCAAGTAAGTCCCTAAACAGGTGAGAAGAGGATTCTAGGATTAAGAAACCCCGTAGAACATAGCTCTCAGATCAATACCAACTTAGGAGTTAGGGTGGCAAACCTTATAAAGTTCTGATGCGCCTGATGCCGAGTTCACTCGCTCTGGCAGATGCGGCCTAGATGATCGAGCCTTCGACCCTGTGGATGCATCGACTTTCCATCCGAAGGTCACGAAGGCAAGGCAGACCAACTCCGTATTCGTGGCACCTGGAGGACTTGCGAGCAATCAAGAGAAATGTTGGGAGTTAGCAAGAAACAAGAAGCAATGAGGGAGGAAAAGTTAAAGATGGTGGTGAATGGGGGATCTTCTTGCTAGGCGCCAAGATGGATCATTCAGATGGCTTCCAAACTCGAAGATGGAAGATGGCTTACATGGAAGAGAAGGTAACTTGAGGCCTCAGACCTCTTGACGCTCGAAGGTGAAGGCGCTCCCTCACGGAGATTGATGTGTATTTTCTAATTATACCACAAGTGCACGGTGTGTAGAGTAGAACATCCGACAAGTACGGGTCGATCCCACGAGGAAATGGATTTTTGAACTGTGTTCTAACCCCTTGCTAGGCATGCTTTAACAAGAATTGGAGATTAATTACTAAATTATTCTAAAGCAGTAACTTCAAAATTAAATAATTAAAATAATCCTAGGATATTTGAATCTTCTAGACTGATGACTAATAAAGCCTTTCTAAAGTTTCATTCCCTTTCACTTTTTCTCTTGTATTACTCAAGTATGGATTATGAACGGGCTCTGACCCAATAATAATCCATCAAGATTATTTATAAGAAAAAAAAAATTAACCATAAACCTATTACCTAGAACCCTCCTTGCACTAAGTCAAATTTGAATTATAAAAGGATTATGACCCAATGATAGTTCATTAAGATTAGTGGCAAGAGGATCAAAGGAAAAAAAACTCAAAAAACAAAGTAAGAAAGAAAAAATTCTACTCTACTTGCTGGTATTTAAAGTGAAAGAATTAAACTAACCTTTGTAAATATTTAAATGACATTCACAAAGTTACAATAAATTAAACTAATCCTGGAACAGAAATTAAAATGACAAGAATAAAAATAAAAAAAATAACGTAACTATATTATTAAAATAAAATAAATATTTATTAAAAAAATAAGTTTTAAGTTATTAAGAAAGCTTAAGAGTCGGAACAAATAAACTCTCAGGCTCTCAAAAAAGAAAACAACGCTCTCGGAAGGGTGGAATGACTCCTAGAAAAGAATTCTCCTTTTTTCTCAGAAGGAAACCGCGTCGATCCCGCGGTCACTATCTGATCGATTGCACCCGTCTATGGTTTCTTCTCCTTATCCCCGCAATAGTTCGCGTTATCCCTTCTTGAATTTCAATCTCCGTAGGATATCCAATTTCCTTTTGAATTTCAAACTCCATAGAATATTCAATCTCCTCTCGGACATTCTGCATGACACAGAGTGGACGGTGGCTGGCTCTGCACAACAGCAAATGGAGGATATGGAAGATTGTGGATGGAGTCTGGACCATAATGGAGCGGAATGAGGAACAGTGAAAGTCACCGGAACCATGGGCTCCGGTTGCGGGGACCAGCTGTGGTTGTGAAGGATGGCTGGCGGTGGAGGCCGATTAGGGGCGATGGAGGAGTGGTGATCTAGGATAGTAGTAGGCGGTGAGAGGAGGAAGACGACCAGCTGATCGCAGATGAGAAGAAGACACTCGATTTGGCTTGTGCTTGGATTTTTCTCGCCCATCAATGACTTCTCCGTGATCTTCTCCGGCCACGGGAATGGTGCTCGGGCAGTGAAGACAACCTGTGGCAGTGACAAGAAGAGGAAGAAGGCAATGGTGAAGATGGGAAGATCACTGTGACTTTCCTTGAATTTTTCAGGCATGGAGAAGGCTTTCCGGCATGTTCCCCAGCCACGAGGAGACTCCCGATAATGTGAGGAAGAGTTCTGGCATTTTTCCCGGTGAGATCGGCTCTTCGTTTGGCCTGTGGTCCACGGCTCTGCTCCGTGGACCGGTTGCAATGGAGGATGGTGGACTGGTTGGCATTTCGTGAACCATTAGCTGGTCCACTGTGAACCAGCTACTTTAAAAACCATTCAATTTTATGTTAATTCTTTCAAAATTGACTTCCCGTCTCAATTCAAGTCCGATTCGCATGCCGTTCATGCCGTTGGATCCCAAAAAAGATGCTCTTCATGTTGGTGGGGTTCAATCATCTAAAACACTACATAAAAATATAAAATTTAATTAAATAAGGATAATTTAATATATAACTTAATGCTTTAATACTTATTTTTTATGCATTTATCACTCCTCCCAACTTGAATCTTACTCGTTCTTGAGTAAGGATAAAAGATAATTTATGAATTTTTATTAAAATAATTGAAGAGCCTACCAAAAACTCTTAATGCCATACACAAGTTTATTCGGACTTAAAAGTTACTCTTACACCCTTTTTATAACTAGAAGATTTTCCATTAGATAGCAAATGAAATGAATCATTGGGATATTAATAGCTTCAAGTAAGTAGGTTTAGTACAAACTTCTCATTTTTCAAAGATAATTCTTGACGACTTCTATTGTTATTTCCAAATCCTTTTCCTCCTTGGAGTGGTAAGATATTGTTTTAGTACAATTATGTTCCTCTTATTATTACACTTTCTCTCTTTTTTAATACAGACCATGCAATGTTTTAATCTCTTTAGCTTTCTATCTGACCCTTATAACAAGTTTTTGACCAATGTCTCCCAGATCAGTTGACCTTAGGGCACTAGGTATAGAACACCCCTTGTTCTTATTGGCTTGAGTCAGAAAGGCTATAGATCAAAACTGGCTGTAAGGCAAGGTTTCTTCACATCTCCACTTTTTGACGCGAGACTCAACCGCTTACTTAGGCGAAGAGGCCCAGTTACTTGGTGAAACGATGCTCAAAACTTGCTTTTATTAACTTTTTTTTTGAAATAATAATAAGGGAAGTTTTGCATTTAACAATACCCGCACACACCTAAGAAGTAAATTATTTTTCGTTTCAAATAGGAGGATTAGAATTATCCAGAAATTTGATTTCATTCTTACTTACCATTTTTACTTGAGCTATTAATATTTAATCCCTCAATATTTCAAGAATTATCTAGATGTTCAATCAACTACTTTTCAAAGTGTGTGATTCACCCTAAGTCTAAGGTCAACAAATAAAAGATATTAAGGTGAAGGTAGCTCCAAATACTTATTCATTCAGCTTATTATCCCTCCCATAAATAAAAATGATTCTAGATGTATGCATGATATAGTATAAAAGGAAACGAAGACACCTGAGGAATTTTTTTGAGATCTCCTCCCAACTTAACCAATAAAGCTTTATTCAAGTCAAACTCTACTAAACCTAACAATATTAAAAAGAAAATTTATTAGAAAGAAAGAAAGAAGCTGGGTTGCTTCCCAGAAGTGCTAAATTTAAAGTCTTCAGCCAGACTTGACAACAGGCTAGTTAAGATATGTCGGTTCATAAAGAACCATGGCTTCCTCTATAGATCCTGTGGGCAATTCCAAGAATGGTTTTAATCACTGACCATTAACTTTGAAAACAACACCATTGCTTGAATTTTCAATTTCTACAGCCCCATGCAAAAAGACTTCTTTAACTAAGAAAGATCCTGTCCATCTAGACCTAAGCTTTCCAGGAAAAAGGTGTAACCTCGAATTGTATATCAAACTTTTTGTCCAGGAGTAAAAGATTTTTTGTGAATTGCTTGATCGTGAAATATTTTCATTCTTTCCTTGTACACCGTAGCATTCTCATAAGCTTCATTTCTGAGTTCTTCTAATTCATTAATCTAAAGCTTCCTATGGTTTCCAACTAAATCCAAATCCATGTTTAACTTCTTAATTGCCCACATAGCCTTGTGTTCCAATTCAACAGGCAAGTGACATGATTTTCCAAACACAATCCTATAAGGAGACATTCCTAGGTTGGTCTTATAGGCGGTGCGGTATGCCCAAAGTGCATCAACTAATTTTAAAGACCAATCTTTTCTATTGGCATTAACGGTCTTCTCCAAGATTTGTTTGATTTGTCTATTAGATACTTCTACTTGCCCACTTGTTTGAGGATGATAATGTGTGGCCAATTTGTGGGTAACATTATATTTCTTCATCAAAGTGGCAAAGTGTCGATTGCAAAAATGTGTCCCCCGATCACTAATGATTGCTCTAGGAGTACCAAAATCGGAGTGAATGTTTTCCTTGATAAATTTGATGACCACTTTGCTATCAGTGGATCTACATGGAAAAGCTTCTACCCACTTAGACACATAATCAACAGCCACTAGAATATATTCATTCCAAAAAGAGGTAGGAAATGGTCCCATAAAATCTATCCCCCATACATCAAAAATTTCAACCACCAAGATTGGATTGAGTGGCATCATGTCTTTCTTGGTGATTCAACCCACTTGATGGCATCTAGCACAATTCTTATAATATACATGTGCATTCTTAAATAAATTTGGCCAATAAAATCCAAATTGAAGTACTTTGGCAGCTATTTTCTTAGATGCAAAGTGACCACCACATGCCTGGTCATGACAAAATGATAGAATACTTCTAACCTCATTATCCAGGACACACCTCCTAATGATCTGATCAGGACATTGTTTAAACAAATAAGGATCATCCCAAATGAAATACTTCACTTGGGCAAAGAATTTATGTTTGTCCTGAGTGGTCCAATGAATGGGAACTTTACCAATGGCTAAATAATTGATAATATCAGCATACCAAGGTTCAATGGACACGGACAAGAGTTGTTCATCCAAAAAATACTCATTGATAGGTGGTCCACTAGATGGTTCAATAATGATTCGGGATAAGTGATCTGCTACAGCATTCTCTGTTCCTTTTTTATCCTTAATTTCTAAGTCAAATTCTTGCAGGAGTAAGATCCATCATATTAAGCATGCCTTAGCATCTTTCTTTGCTAAAAGATGTCGGATGGCTGAGTGGTCAGTATAAACAATAGTGTGCGACCCAACCAAATAGGACCTAAACTTCTCTAAAGCAAAGACAATAGCTAGGAACTCCTTTTCTATGGTTGTGTAACTAAGTTGCGCATCATTCAAAGTTTTACTTGCATAATAAACAACTATAGGCAACTGGTGAGGACACCAGGGCCCGAAAATGTCGACAGGTTGAACCCACATCCTTGTGGATCACCTGTGAATGAAACCCTGGACCCAACCCTTTTATCCATGTAAATAATTTATTTCAATTTCTGTTATTTTGGGTTAGTTAGGGTTAGCCCCTGTTACCAACTGGAATTAGGGTTTTATTTATTTAGACTTTTAGGCTAAACCCCTTTTACCAAGTTGAACTATGTATTTACATGTCTTGCCCTTTTGATCAAATTAGGTTCCAATTGATCAAATAGGACTTTAGTTATTTATTGAGTCCTGTAAAAATTAGTTGCTGAGTCTTGTATTACAGGGGAGACCAATTATAATATCCATGTGACTCAAATCAAGATCCATGTGCTAATTCAAGACAAGCCCATGTGACCCATGTGCTAGCACAAGCTCTTGTCATATGCTAGGCTATTTTGCATGTCAACTTTGCATTATTTCAGGACTACTATTGTCACATCACCACGGGGATAATGACACATGGCCTACCACTTAAATTTGGACAAGCTACACTCATCAAGACAATTTCTTTTGGTCGGCCCATGAAGAAAGGCGCACAAAATTTTTAAGTGGAGTAATTATGAAGGACTTCTCCTAGATGGCACCCTTCTACTCATAATATTTCACACCAAAGTGAGAAGTTGGCCAAGCATTCAAAGGAGTTTGGAAATTTTTTCTCACCTAGTGTTGGAGGTCGAAGGGTTCCTAGCATTCCATTCAAATAAGCTGCTAACTATTCAAGCTTCAAGGATTTTGGAATTTCAGTAGGACTCTAGAGTTCTCTCCAATCCAGACTGAAGAGTCCAGGCAGCTCTAGAAGAATACATTATCAAGACATTGGAGTCCAATCATCATGACCAACCCAGAAGCGATCATAACCCTCCATCAATGTCTCATCTTGGAGCCAACTATGAATAGGAGTTCATTTTTTTTCATCCAGCAGGAGTCCAGGCAATGTAAACTTGAAGTCTAGAGTTGTAATGAAACTCTTGTATTTGAGTCCCTCACTTCTCTGGTTAGGGTTCTCTAAATACCCCTACACCTTTCCCTTGTAATTAATGAATATTTGATGAAATGAAATGAAACTCTGCCGAGTTCTTCTTCCAATTCCTTTCTAGCTGCGACGGCTGATAGGTGCTAGGTGTGACGCCTAGAACACTTGGATGCGACGTCCAAGTTCTACCGGGGTGCGATGCCCTGTTTATCCATCCAATCCCTCCATCAGATCTGATCCCTAAGTCTCTTCAAGGCCTTCATCCAATGCTTTGAAGAGATCCTAGAAGCCAACCAAAGAAGAAGATCCTCAGGAGAACCAACAACCTTGGTGCCATCCTTCCTTCTAGCTTTTGATTTCAACATGTAATTGCCATTTTTTGTTTGGCAGATTCTCTTGATCCAACTTTGAAGATCGGCATCCATGCTTTGGAATTAGTTCGATCAAAATCTGGATGCCAAGAGCGATCAGTTTGGAGTGCGATTCTTCAACCCTTAAGTGCAGTGATCTAGATCTTCATCAGAGAAGGTTTCTAAGCATATCGGTAACTCAAAATCCCTTTCCCTTCCTCTGGATCTGATGTTAGAAAGTAGGAACCTAATCTAGGGTGGTTTCTCAATCATCGTGATCCATCTAATTAATTATTTTGTTAAGTATGCATGCGGATGATGTAATCCAGTATTTAGTTGCTTGCTATAGATTCTTTTAATGTATTGTTTAATAGGCTGTTAGGTTAATGAACATTTGCTCTCAATTAACATAAAATTTAAATCAACCATTAGTACGGCATCGCATCCATGTCCCGCATCAAATTTGATATCAGAGCAGGTTTAGATTAGGTTAATCTTGCATTTAGTTCAATTCTGCATCTCAGCCTTCCAGTATATGTTCTATTTTTTTAATTGTTTCTGCACGTATAAAAATCAAAAAAATATGAAGTTTATTTTGTTAGCTTCATTGAAATTCAAAGTATTTTCAGTAATTTTTTACAATTTATGGTTTTCTATGAAAACTGTAGTTCTTATTTTCGTCCTGAGAATAAGTTCTGCCAAAAAAAAAAAATCATTAGGGTTTAGTTTTATTAGTTGCTTGTTGCATTCATTTTCTAATTGATTTTTAAGGGCATACAATATAACATAGGGGGAGGAGTTCATCACCTTTCCCTAGCCTAAAACCACCCACTTTGCATTCGAGCCTAAGCCCTAATTAAAATTGATTAGAACCTAATTGCTCTAGTGAACTTAGGGACACCAATTGATCGGGTGAGTTAGTGTCAAGTCAATCATGTCAACTAAATTTATGTGTGCCCATTTTTTGGTGTCTAGAATGGTGGTTCAAGGATTACATCCTGAAGGGCAAGTGAGCTGGTCTGCCTACTTGGCCAATCTCTGATTGGTGTGTAGGATTGGCAATTAGGGACCTACACTCCCTTTACACCTGCCTGGCCAAGTCTTGAGTTACTACAGACTAGCTTGCCACCTTGATTAGGCATTTAGTTTGGAATCTAGGTCTAGCTATCCATAGTCGATTAGGTTTGTTTAAGTGAATTGTGTCCTTGCATGACTACTAGGTCAGGAACTCCATACCAGGTCCCCCAGGACTAACCTATTACATCCATGGACCCGACGATGGAAACTTTCATGAGATCTTTGACTGAGCAAATGAGGCAGCTTAGTGCTAAACAGAGGCAGTTTAGTGCTAGAGTCGACCAGAGGTTTGATCAAATGAATGAAAGAATAGGTTCATTAGAAGGATCCCATGTGTCTCAACCTGACCTTACACTAGAATTTACCCCACAGTATGGTCCAGCATCCCAGCTTCCAGAGTTTACACATGATCCAATCCCCAGACATCAAGCCCAACATAGAGAGGCCATACCTGATCCAATTCCAAGGCATCGAGCCCAACATAGAGAGGTTACACCTGATCCTATTCCTAGGAGGCAGCAATATGACATAGATGATCATGAAGCACGAGCCCTTAGGAGTATCAGACTAGAAGCCCCCACATTCGATGGTACTTTAGATCCCAAGATATACTATGATTGGGAAAGTGATATAGATCAGTACTTCGAATGGTACACCATGTCGAAAGAGTGTAAGGTCAAATTTGCTAAGTTTAGGTTGATTCGACAAACATGATTGTATTGGGGTAATGCGGAAAGGTTAAGCCATCAAAGAAGAGATCCACATATAGCTACATGGGAGGACATGAAACTCAAATTAAGGGCCAAATACCTACCATTCTCCTATGAACAAAGACTTTTAGATCAGTGGTAGAAGATGACCTAAGGAATTCAGACTGTGTCCGAATACATAGCCATTTTCGATGAGTATGTTATGCGGTGTGGTGTGTCCGAGTCTGAGTCGGTTACTTTGTCTAGGTTTAGAGCAGACCTGAATGAGGACATTAAGAGAGAACTGATTCTAAGAGAAGTGAATGATGTAGAACATGCCTATTAGGTTGCTAGGGATGCTAAGAGATTTCCAAGGAAACCTACCTATCAATCTGATTCATCTAGATTTAATGTCCCTAGAAATAGGCCAAACTAGAACCAAATCCCTGCAAATCGACCTAGACCCAATCCCCGGCCCATTCATAGAGATGACAAGGGTAAGGCACCTATGGTTCAGAAGGATCGAAACCAAACTCCAGTATGCTTTAAGTGTAATCAGACTGGTCATTATGCTGCCCAATGTCCATCGCGAGCCTTATTACATATAGGGGAAACTGAAGTAGAGGACCCTGAGATTAGTGACCCTTGTGAGGAAGAGGTTTATGAGGCTGAAGCTGAGTTAGTGGAGGAATATGAGGAGGAGGAGGAAGAGATCCTAGACTCAGATCGATTAGGAGTGGTCGATGCATCCTGACTCAAACTAAGAGGAATGAGGATTGGCATAGGACTAACATCCTACATACCTTTATTAAAATAGGGGATAAGGTATGTAAGGTCGTAATTGATAGTGGGAGTTGTGTCAATGCAATTTCTACTAATGTAGTTAATAGCCTAGACTTACCAATTGTTCCACACCCGACACCCTATATAAGGTATCCTAGATCGATGCAACCAACATTTCTATCCAGTTGCGATGCCAGGTTATAATTCAGGTACAATCCTACCAAGAAAGAGTCTGGTTTGATGTTCTTCCAATGGGGGTTAGCAGCATCATTTTAGGAAGACCTTGGTTGTATGACCACGATGCCACCCTGTTTGGACGATCGAACTCATGTGCATTTCACCATCTAGGAAAGAGGATAGTGATTAATGCGACCCCACCAAAGGACAATTTTAAGAGTGGGTTAAGTCACTTATAGGAAAAAGAGTCTAATCTGAATTTGATCTCTGCAAAGGAGTTAAAACGAGAAATCGATAGAGGGTCACCAGTTTGGATTTTAGTTACCAAGGAAGCTCAAGATCAACCAAAACTACAATACCCTAAGGAGATCCTAGATTTATTAGAGGAATTCAAAGATGTCTACCCTGAAGATTTACCGGATCAATTGCCACCATTAAGAGATATTCAACATGCAATTGATTTAGTACCAGGACCCACATTGCCAAACCTCCCACATATAGGATGAACCCTATGGAACATCAGGAGCTACAACGACAAGTAGGGGATCTTATGAAAAAGGGATTTATTAGGAAGAGTTTGAGTCCTTGTGCTGTCCCAGCACTTTTGACTCCTAAAAAGGATGGCAGTTGGAGGATGTGCATAGATAGCCGGGCTATTAACAAGATTATGATAACGTATCAATTTCCCATACCCCGACTCGATGACATGCTAGACATGATGGCCAGATCGGCCATCTTTTCAAAAATTGATTTAAAAAGTGGCTACCATCAGGTGAGAGTTAGAATTGGGGATGAGTGGAAAACGGCTTTCATGACCAAAGATGGCCTATATGAGTAGTTGGTGATGCCTTTTGGATTATCAAATGCCCCAAGTACGTTTATGAGGGTTATGACTCAGGTGTTACGATCATTTATTGGAAAATTTGTGGTCGTATATTTTGATGATATCCTCGTATACAGTAAGACTAGGGAAGATCACTTAGACCACCTCCGTTAGATTTGCCAGGTCCTTAGGAAGGAAGCTTTGTTTGCAAACCTTAAGAAATGTAGCTTCATGTCAACCAGAATCATCTTCTTAGATTTTGTAGTAACACCAGAAGGAGTAACAGCCGACCCTGAGAAAGTGAAATCTATAGTTGAGTGGCCCATACCTAAGAATGTTCACGACGTTCGAAGTTTCCACGGGTTAGCTACCTTCTATAGGAGATTTATCAAAGGGTTTAACATAATTGTTGCTCCAATCACCGACTGCATTAGGAAGGGCGAATTCGATTGGACTAGAGCTGTCCATAAAGCCTTCCTAGAGATCAAAGATAGAATGACTAAGGCACCTGTTTTAAGGTTACCCGACTTCACCAAAGTCTTTGAGGTCGCCTGTGATGCATCAGGCATAGGAATAGGAGGGGTATTAAGTCAGGAAAATCATCCTATTGCCTATTTTAGTGAGAAACTGAGTGATGCCAAGTTGAAATATTTCACATGTGATAAAGAGTTGTATGCGGTAGTACAAGCTCTTAGGTATTGGAGGCATTACTTGCTACCGCAAGAATTCATACTCTACTCTGATCACGAAGCACTTCGCTTCCTAAATTCTCAAAAAAAGTTAAACCCTAGACATGGAAAGTAGTTCGAATTTATACAAGCCTATTGGCGTGGAGTCCCTAGATCGGCCGGTCGGAGCCGCTGCGTCCAGGACCGCTCCCTGGTTCACCTGCAAAACAGGTCCCTTGCTGGAGTTGTTCCGGTGGAGGACACTCCGATGCCTAAGTTAGTGGCGGATTCTAGCCACAGAATGGGAAAGATGTCGAGAGTGGAAGAGAAAAAGAGTTCTTGGAGATTGAAAGTGTATGTGTGCGGATTATTCACGCGTACCTCTCAACCCATCATTCTTATCCATACTTAAATGATGGCCTCCGGTCTGTGGCCCGCTCTTTTCTCGGAGATCATGGGGAGCCAATCTCTCCCATGATTAGCGATCGTGGGTTGTCAATGAGCGGTTCCGGCCAGATCGGAGGCGTGGCAGCAGGAATTGCGTGCCATGATCATGGCATGATGAGTGTCGATTGTAACCATTGGTTACAGTTTTTTTTTTGGAATAGATTGTGGTTCAAGCTTCGGGTTTCTCCTTGCATCGGCCGAAGGCTTGGTATATCCCCGAGGCTGGAGATCATGTCTATGGCGGGGACCGAAGTTCGTGTCTTCGAAAGTCGATGAGTAGTTCAGACTTCGGCCGGGGTCGAAGGTGCTACCCAAAGGACTGACCTTCGGATGTTGTAGTTCGATGTGAAGCCTTAAGTTGCTTGCGGTTGGCCTTGGCTTAGTCCAAAGTCTGTAGGCTAGAGAACCGGGGCTTCGATAAGTCGAACCGAAGCCTAGTTCATAACTGAACCAGGATATCCCAATAGTTGCCCCCTACTCTCAGTTGAGTATTATGGCCTTGTCGCTTTCTTCCTGAGAGATGGTGCAGTAAATGATTACAGGAACTCTATTGGGCTGTCCATCATGATCTGAGAATTAGATGGTGGACAGGTGCCATTCCTGGATTGGGGAAAAGTAGGTGGCCCCGAGGCTATCTCTTCTCATCCCGTTGCACAGTGGTTGAGGCAATCTTTTGGTTGGGATTTGGATAGTTGTGGTGGCTGTTCTCCGCCTGTTGGATGAAGGATAGATCTTATCCTGGCGGTCAGTTGCAAGTGGGTTACCTCCCAGGGTAACCTTGAGTCAAAGTAACCCTCTGTGGGGGTCCAAAGACCCTTACTTTTTTTTTGGGGAAAGGTGAAGGTTTGGGCAAGGAAGCTTCTTCAATCTCGTCTCATTCTCCGCCCAAACCGTTATGGACTACCAGTCTATTCTTCAGGTAGAATCCTCTTTCTGCTCCTTTGCTTCATTCCTTTGTCATGGAATAGACCTTAGAGAGTCAGGGAAAGCAGGTTGGGCCCTCGGGGGCCGGAGATGCAGTAGGTCCGGAGTCGGTCCCCAGCTCGGTTTCTTAGAGTAAGGCAACCCTTCTTTGGAAACGCTACTACATTCGTGAAGAGTTTTCCTTTGTCCTCCCCGCGCCCGAGGAGCGGGCAAACAAAGCTCCCCCAGGGTGCCTAGCTATATACGAAGATCACTTGAAGGCTAGTCTTCGGTTTCTCCTGCACCCCTTCTTTATTAAGATTTTTCACTTGTACCAAGTGGTGCCAGCGCAATTGATCCCAAACAGCATCAGGAACATCTGTGGGTTCCTGGTGATGTGCAGCATCGCCAACGTAGAGCATAGGACCAACTTGTTCTCAGCCCTTTTCGTCCTCATGAGGGACTTCCACAGCAACGGATGGTGGGTGATCGACCCCAGATCGGGCCGCAAGGTGATTAAGGACATGCCCAGCGCCATCCACGGGTGGAAACCTGTCTTCATATTTGTATTGTCTTTTGACCCATGGGGCTTTGACACTGTGTGGAAGAAGCCTCGCCTGACCGCCAATGATGGAAAGAAAGTCTTGGTGGCCGATCAGTTGGATTATGATCTTCTGACCAACTCAGAAGTTGCGCTTATCCGGGAGTTGTTGGAGGAGAGGAACCTCCATCGAGCGGGAATCAGTAAATTTTCCTCACTAGGTATAGTAGTGGAAATTTCTGCTTCTCTACTTTATGTTTCATTGTAGTTCATTTAACTGAGGTGATCCCCTTTGCCTGCAGGTGGTGGGATGAAGCACAATTTGAGCTGGCTCCACCAGACTTGGTAGAGGAGGGTTGCACAGGCCCCTTCCACTAGGTCTGCAACTCGGAAGAATGCTCGGAGAGATGGTCCCAAAGGAGACCAAAGCACTTCATCCTCCCGAGGCGCCTCGAGGGAAAATGCAGTAGCCACGGAAGGGGTTCCAGCGAGGCCCTGTCCAGTCGAGGCTCCAATGGCGGTCGCCTCCCTAGTCGACACAACGGGGGACCCACTTCAAGGAGTGGATGTGCCGCCTGTTTGTCCCTCTGCCACTGATAGGGGTAAAGCACGGAAAGTCGAAGGAGAGTCTGTCTACGGGGCTTCTTCAGCCGAGGTCGTTCGACGAACTCTTTGGAGCTTCCACCTATAGGAGGGCTGCTGGTCCCGAAGGAAGCCAGGCAGGCATTGAAGGGTACGATATAGCCCCACAACCTGGCAATTCTCTGGAACCAGAGTTTCTCAAGGTGTCTAATTTCGGCTTCGCCGCCCTGCAACAAGTATGCACCGTCTCCTTTGCCTTGAGAATTATTTGACCCTCGATTCTTCTTTTTTGATGTAGTTGGTCTATGACTTCACCTTCATGGAGGAAGGCATGGGGAACATGGACAGCCTCATCCATGACCTCAAGGAGGAGCTTCAGACTGCTAGGGCTGCCAGGAAAGTAGCCAAAGAGCTGAAGCAATCCATGGAGGACCGTCTTGTCCGGGTAACTGATGAAGTTTGTGACCTGAAAGGCAAACTGAAGAGCGACCACTCGAGGATAGCGACACAGGAGGCAGGGTGGAACAAGAGCAGGAAGCAAGTTGAATCCCTGGAGCGGACTGCCAGGGAGAGTCAGGAGAGGATGGAGAACCTATCCAAGGTGGCGGAGGAGGCTTCTAGGAGGGCCGAAGTGGTGATCCTGGAATTTGAAGCTGCTAAGAGGGAGGCCGAAGCCGCCAAGAGGGAGTCCGAAGCTTTGAGGAAGCAAATAGACTATGCCGTGGCTGACTTCAAGATGTCTTCGCAATTTCAAACAGAGATTGATGAAGCATTATTGTATGCCTACCAGCACGGCTTCAATGACGGGCTTTCCAAGGTAAAGGAGACCCTCCCTCACCTTGACCTTTCGATGATCCCCTCTTACAACATAATTGGAGAGGAAGGAGAAGAAGCGGAGGAGGCCGAAGCTGCAGGAGAGGTCGAGGAGTCGCCATGTCCGGCGGAGGAGGCTGCTACCCCAATCGAAAATTCGGAGGTGATCCCAGCTTTGATCTCGGCCCAGGAGGCGACTCAGGCTGGAGGAGTCCATGCTGAAGTTCTCCGGTCCCGGCCCAGATTGATGAGATCCTCTCCGAGCAAGTTGACAAGTTGCTCCAGTCCTGTGGTGTGGAGCCTTCTCCTGTTGATGTTGAGTGACCTGGATCACTCTGAATGTATTTTCTTCCTTTCTTACTTGTATTGTGAATGAACTTTGTATTGCAATTTTCCTAGATTTTGTAATGAATTCTCCTTTCTTTGCATAAGCATTGTTGCGCCTCATATGTAGCCTGAAACGGTTCTATCGTTTCGCCATTTGCCTAGTCGAACGATAGCCTCCGAAGGTGTCCAGTCGATAAGAGCTAGTTTTACCGTTCTCTTTTCTGTTTGGTTGAATAGTCATGGCCGAAGGCCGTTCAGTCAGTGAGGACAAACCTTTGAACGGACCAAAACTCCGTTAAGTTGCCTTTCTTTGGATGTTGTGCTTATCCGTTGGGGCGGACAGAAGTCATCTCCCCGCCAATCAATAATTAGGGGGATTTGATTAGGATCATCGTTGTCCACATGGCATGTCGAAATTTGTACAGTCATAATCTCTTGCACCTTATGTGCTTCCGGGCATCTTTTTCTCAAAAAGAGAGCATTAATGATGCCGTTGCACAATGCGAATTTCTCCGGATTCAAAGCGATGGCGGTTACGGTCCTGGGGATGGCTTACGAGAGACTTTTTGGTTCTCGAAGCATCACCTGGACATGTGGCGCCTTCTCATATGGCCGGGAAGGACATGGGACGCGCCTCCTCGTAGTCGGTCGTGGGTGCAGGGTTTCTATAAATTGGACCCTGCCCCTGCCGTCGAAGGCCATCATTTCTGTTGGTGTCTTCCTTCTATTAGCCATGAGGTTCAGCACTTCTGAGCTCCGTCATGCATTGAAGAGGAGGGTTATTGACCCCAAGAGGAAGCGAAGTCCGGAGTCATCTGGGCTTGAAGGCGAAGAGGAGGAGCCTCTGGTGGACCATCTCGAGAAGAAGGTCCACCTTCTAGATGCTCAGTTGAGGGAGGCCCGGGCCCAAGTCACGATGGCGACCATGGCGATGGAGGAGGTGAAGAAGGAGGCGACGGATGCCATTGCAAACTTCAGAACTTCTGCCTCATTCAAGGATGAGCTCAGTGGGGTGGCCCTGGACTCCTTCCACCAGGGGTTTTGGGAGTGCCGGAGGAAAGCCTCCAAGTTTTATGACTTGAAGGGCTTGGATAATATCAAACCCTCCGTTCCCTTCCCCAGCCATGAATTCGATTTTGACTCCGATGAGGGGTCGGACTTGAGTTCGGACGGGAACCCCGGAGACCCTTCGTCGTCCCATCTGGTCTCTCCGACGGTACGGGAAAAACCTGTCGGGGAGTTAATGCAAATTTTCCAACCTTGCTGTTCTGCTGCTGCTCTTTTTTTTTTTTTTGTATCTCTCTTTAGGAGAGTTTCTTTTCTTTTTCTTACTCTCTTTCTAGGAGAGTTTCTTTCTTTCTTTTTTCTTTCTTTTCTTTTTATAAAAAATTGAAAGAAATGAAAGATCTTTTCTTTTACCTCTTCCCGTGTATTTTATGCGATGTGTTGCATCATGAATTGTCCATAATGTAGACTCCATAGACCACTTGAGGTCTGTAGGGAAGAAGTAGGATCCGTTGGACCGTTCTGAGAGTGTTTGTTGTTGACAGAGAGGACAACAGTGGTCCTTTTAAGCACGTCTTCGGATTTTCCGTAGGGTAGGGTGTTTACACCATCCCTATGCACTTTCTATCGTGATTAAGGTAGGCTGTTCAGGCCTGCCTCGGCACGTGTTAGGATTCACCGTAGGGTAGGTTACGAAATACATCCCTGCGCCTTTGATCTTTTTGGTGGCCTGGTTAGGCCATCCATTGCGCTCGTCGGGCATACCGATAAGGTGAGTGGATCAGACTCTCCTTTGTACAGTTGATCAATTTTTCAGATCGGGTCATTTGGGCTGTTGTCGTTCAGTCGATGCAACTAGCCATTCTGAGTTGAGTAGGGTTGAGGAGCTTTGCATAGAAATTTTTTGGAACTTTTTCACTGATAGTATTTGCGAAGGTTTTATACATTCCACGGCCGGGATAGGGTCTTCCTCTCCAAGGTCATGAGTCGATATGTCCCTGGTTGAATGACTTCTTCGACTTGATAAGGGCCTTCCTAGTTGGGGGAGAGTTTACCCTGTTCCATTGGCCTGGACACCTCTGCTCTTCGCAATATTATGTCCCCAGTGCAGAAAGTTTGCTCCTTCACCCTTGCATTGTAGTACTGATGGGGAACTAATATGCATGCAATTTTTTTTATATGTTTTATATGTGGGGTTTAGTGATTAATTCCTGAGTTTCAGATTAAAATAAGTTGTAGGGAGTTTTATATGAATTTTAGAAGATCAGCATGCAGATTAGGACCTAGAAAAGTAGAAAAGAAGGATCGCCGGGGCTGAGAAATCTCGGTTAGGGCAAGTTCTCCTACAATAAAACTACTGGAAGTAGAGGGGGTGTACCTGACAACGTCTGTGAAGATCACAGCAAAAGGGTCTCTCGTTCCTCGATGGATGCGGCCTGGAAAACCGAGCCAAAGACCCGCGGATACCCGGCTTTCTGCTCGGTGATCCGATTGAGGCTTGGCTGGAGTCATTAAATTCGTAGGAACTCGAGGACCTGTAAACAACCTGTCAGGGGTTAGAAAACTCACAAAGGAACAAGAAAACAAAGAAAAACAGCAAGGGAAGGCTTCTTTTGGAGTGGGCTTCCAGGGATCTGAGATGCTTGTTGGCAGCAGGAAGATGATTGCAGCACTGGGAAGAAAAACTCTCGCAAATCCCTTTATGCACACAGCAGGGTATCACACAACTCAATAGAAGAACTCAAGGTTTTCATTCATCAAAATTCTCCCTTCATACAAGAGGCTAAGGTCCCTTAAATAGACCCTTAACCTTGGGCTCCAAGTAAGGGCACATTAGTCTTTACATGAGAATCATTTTCCCTCTCAAACCCTAGCTAGAAAATAAGGAAACATTAGGTAGAAAAAATCCCTAAAATTTCTCTTGACTTGGCCAACACTCCAAGGACACCTAGGGGGACGTGTTGGGCTTCTAAGAGCAGCAAGGGGCCGGCCCAAAGGGGCCCGGGTGCATGGGTTTGGGCCTCTGGAAGCTGGGGTGGCCTGGTAGCCAGGTAGTAGGAATATTCCCTGGTATCTTGCTTCTTAGGGGCTTGGGCTTGGTGCCTGGGCTTGATTTCTTTGGGCTATGATGCAGATGGACCTCTAAAATCATGGATGCCTTGGTCTATGAATATATTTTGGCATATGAAAGGAAATCTGGGCATCTGGAGGGCATCTGCAAGGAATCAGGGTTTCTGAATTTCCTCCTGGGGTCTTCAAATCTTCAAGCTGGGTTGGACTTGGGCTAAACTTCCATGTCTTCAATCTGGTTGGACTTGGTCTTTACTTGTATGATATAGTCTTGAGTCTTCAGTATGCTTGGATAGGACTCAAAAAAAATAAAATTAGCTCAACATGAACTGACTAGCATTGGACTGAACTAGCTCAACATGAGCTGACTAGTATAGAACTGAAATAACAACTCAAAATACTCAAATAACAACTAAAATGGACTCAGATGAGCTAAGCCCTTATTATAGATGGACTCATAAATTATTGATCAATTTACAGAGGGTTGAAAAGCCTCTATCTTATTCTGGTGCCTCAGGTGTCCCCACCAATTCTCCCGGGGTGGGAGGAACTCGACCCTGTCGAGTGAAGGTCAGACTGGCTCACATATCTCTCAAGAAGGTCTGGGTTGAGGCATTGCAAGTCCTCTCGAGAAATCCACGAATCGTCCGACTCTGGCCGGCCTTGCCATCGGACCAAGAAGCGTTGATAGTCATGGCCCTGGGTCGTGATGGCTTGATCATCCAGGATATGCTCAATCCGTTCTCCTCTCTCAGGCCAAATTTGTTTGTGGACACTCTAGGTTAGGGTCACTCACAATAAAAAGGAATAGGTCCAAAGGCCTCACTAGGTATCGCTGTCGGTTCCCTATACTCAACCAGGTCAGTAATATTGAAGGTAGAACTAATGCCCAAATCCAAAGGCAAGTCTTAACACCTAGGCATTTGATCCAACCTTCTCTATCACTTTAAAAGGTCCAGCTCTGCGAGCATGAAGCTTCTTTTAGGCCTAAGCCTAACCAAGATAGAATCCACTACATCAAATTCTTTAATCCATCTTCGGGAATTAGCCAGTTGTTTCAAAATTAGTGCAGGTGGTGAACATGCTGGGCACATGCAGACTCCTAACAAGATGATGCAAAGGACTCATACTGACACCTAAAGACTCGACTATGCATTCCTATCGAAGGAAATTTTATTGAACTCTTTGGATCTAAACCTAATAGATTATAGGTTCTCTAGGTTTGATCCTAGCTTGACATGCACATGAAAATTTACAGTGAACTCCTAGCAAATTCCAAAGAGTATGCCAAAAGTAAAATGCAAACCTAACATGTGTGATGAATGTATGCAGTATGCTAATCTCAGTTAAATGCAATCTAATAATTTTAGAAATGCTGGAGGTGTTAGGCAAGGGCAGAAAATAGGAAGTGGGTTCAGAATTAGTTTGGTAGGGTAGAAAAAAAGGTTCAAAGTTAGTTGGATAAAGTTCGATATAAGAAGGCATGTCAGGGACTAATCCTAGACTAATGAGGCTAACCTTACGAGGTTGTGGTATAGCTATGGGGTTTGCAAAATGGAAGGATGGGTTACTAATCTCAGGGAAGAGGTCCTTAATGGAAACTATAGGAGGAGGCTCATCCTGAAGGTACTGATTCAAAGAGATCAAGTCCTTAATAAATTCTTCTGGTTCTTGTATTTTAGGACTAGACTCTATAATTTGGCTCTCCTCTATGGTTTCCTCAGGTAAGGCTCTAGTAGCAGTACCTAGGTTCTCTTCCTCTATTTGTTCTTCCACTATAGCTTTAGGTTGGATGTGGTCAAGGTCAACTACCTCTAGGTTGGCTTCTACCTGGGTATCTATTGGGTCAGCTAATTCTAGGTCATCTAAAGGTGTCTCCTCTTCTCCCCCATACTCATCCACTAAGTTTGCATCAACTTCATACACTTCCGCGTTAATATAAGCCTTGTCAATCTCAAGAATGGTTGGAGAAGGTCGGCTAGGAAAAAATTGGCTAGGTCCTGGTATCTGATTATGGACACTAATCCTAGTAGGTTCAGGTTGCCTAAGGGGTAGTGGCTCACTACTGGGCTCATATTTAGGGGTACTTATCCTATGGGATTCAAGTTGACTAGGGGAAACCTGACTAGTACTAGATTGATATATAGGGATTATGGGTTCCCTAGACTCATAGGATAAGGGTGCAGATCTATGGGTCACGGGATTATAAGATCTGGGGTCATAGGATTTGGGTTCAGCTCTATGGGTCTTGGGTCTACTGGACTCATGGGATATGGGTTCGTAGATTCTAGAGTCAGAGGATTTGAAGTCATAAGATCTAAAGGTTGTGGGTATACTAGGCTTATAGGATGTGGGAAAATAGGATCTAGAGTCATAGGATCTAGGTTCAGTATCATAGTATGGGTCAGGTTGAGTGGCTCTCCTAGGTTCAACCTCATGATATGGTTCAGGGTTTGGGGTCCTCCTAGGTTGAGGATTGTAGTACGGGTCAGGATAAGGGGCTCTCCTAGGTTCGACCTCATGGTATAGATCAGGGTTTGGGGTTCTCCTAGGTTGAGGGGACTCAGGATCTGGCTCAGATCGTGACCCATGGGTTCTTGCTATGGTCCCTACATGGCCTCCTAACTGGTCAAACCTATTGGCAAGATGGTCAACTCTATTATTGGTTTGGGTAGCAACTGAGTTAACTGGGTAGTCATCTGGGCCATTTGATCAGCTAGGGCTTTTATTTGGGCTTGTAAATTTTCCATGGGTTCAGACATTTGTGAAGGAGGTGGGTGATATGAAACTCCTGATCTAGTGCTCATGCAAGACTCGATCAGACCGACTATAGCTGACTAGACCTAGAGTCCAAACTAGATGCTCAATCAGGGTCGCAAACTAGCCTATAGTAACCCTGTACTTAGCCAGGCAAGTGTAAGGGGAGTGTTAGGTCCCTGATTGCCAATCCTAGGCACCATCAAAGATTGGCCAGGTAGGCGGACCAGCACACAAGCCCTTCGAGATTGAATCCCTGAACCACTATTCTAGACACTGAGCACAAGGCACACATAGGTTAACTTGACACGGTGATCTAACACTAGCCCGGACCCGACCAGTTGGTGTCCCTAGCCCACTAGGGAAAATTAAGTCTAGTTAATTTTTAGGTTAAGGCTTGGGACCGAATGCAAGGGATGTGGTTTTGGGCTAAGGAGAGGTTACCAACTCCTCCCCTTATCTGATATAGCAAGAGTGCCCTTAAAAGTAAATTATGCAATGATGGCAGGCAGATGAGGATGCAAATTAGGGTTTAGATGTTTTTTGGTATTTTTGGAGAATATGTAATTTTTTTTTTGGTATTTTCTTAAATAGAAGAAAACTTTCAAATCATGGCCTAATATGCTGGAAATATACTAAAATTAAAAGATATGCAAAATATGCTAAACAAAACCCTAAAACTTCCAAACTTGTCTTGCTGAAAAAACAGAGCCGAAAATTTGCAGGCTGTATTTCGGCTTGCAGAAAATTCACAGTCCATAATAAAATTTTTAAAAATTCTTAAAATTACTTTGAAATATGTTGAGTCCATAAAAATAAATTTTAGAATTTTTAGAGTTTTTATCAAGAATAAATAATTCAAATAATAGAGTATATACGGACTAAAAAATTGCAGAAAACAAGCCCTAATCTAAGCTCTGATACCAAATGATGGGAAACTAATATGCATGCAATTTTTTTTGTATATTTTATATGTGGGGTTGAGTGATTAATTTCCGAATTTTAGATTAAAATAAGTTGTAGGGAGTTTTATATGAATTTTAGAAGATCAGCATGCAGATTAGGACCTAGAAAAGTAGAAAAGAAGGATCGCCGGGGCTGAGAAGCCTCGGTTAAGGCAAGTTCTCCTACAATAAAACTACTGGAAGTAGAGGGGGTGCACCTGACAATGTCTGTGAAGATCGCAGCAAAAGTGTCTCTCGTTTCTCGATGGATGCGGCCTGGAAAACCGAGCCAAAGACCCGCGGATACCCGGCTTTCTGCTCGGTGATCCGATTGAGGCTTGGCTGGAGTCGTTGGATTCGTAGGAACTCGGGGACCTGTAAACGACCTGTCAGGGGTTAGAAAACTCACAAAAGAACAAGAAAACAAAAGAAAAACAGCAAGGGAAGGCTTCTTTTGGAGTGGGCGTCCAGGGATCTGAGATGCTTGTTGGCAGCAGGAAGATGATTGCAGCACTGGGAAGAAAAACTCTCGCAAACCCCTTTATGCACAAAGCAGGGTATCACACAACTCAATAGAAGAACACAAGGTTTTCATTCATCAAAATTCTCCCTTCATACAAGAGGCTAGGGTCCCTTAAATAGACCCTTAACCTTGGGCTCCAAGTAAGGGCACATTAGTCTTTACAAGAGAATCCTTTTCCCTCTCAAACCCTAGCTAAAAAATAAGAAAACATTAGGTAGAAAAAATCCCTAAAATTTCTCTTGACTTGGCCAACACTCCAAGGACACCTAGGGGGACGTATTGGGCTTCTAAGAGCAGCAAGGGGCCGGCCCAAAAGGGCCCGGGTGCATGGGTTTGGGCCTCTGGAAGCTGGGGTGGCCTGGTAGCCAGGTAGCAGGAATATTCCCTAGTATCTTGCTTCTTAGGGGCTTGGGCTTGGTGCCTGGGCTTGATTTCTTTGGGCTATGATGCAGATGGACCTCTAAAATCATGGATGCCTTGGTCTATGAATATATTTTGGCATCTGGAAGGAAATCTGGGCATCTGGAGGGCATCTGCAAGGAATCAGGGTTTCTGATTTTCCTCCTGGGATCTTTAAATCTTCAAGCTGGGTTGGACTTGGGCTACACTTCCATGTCTTCAATCTGGTTGGACTTGGTCTTTACTTGTATGATGTGGTCTTGAGTCTTCAGTATGCTTGGATAGGACTCAAAAAAAATAAAATTAGCTCAACATGAGCTGACTAGCATTGGACTAAACTAGCTCAACATGAGCTGACTAGTACAGAACTGAAATAACAACTCAAAATACTCAAATAACAACTAAAATGGACTTAGATGAGCTAAGCCCTTATTACAGATGGACTCATAAATTATTGATCAATTTATAGAGGGTTGAAAATCCTCTGTCTTATTCTGGTGCCTCAGGTGTCCCCACCAAGTACTTGGCGAACTTTTGCTGGTATGACACCATTCTTATCTGGGCCTATAGCCTAGTGCTTGATAGCAAATCCAGATCAATCCTTCTGTGATCGAAATTCTCAGGCTCTTCATAGTTGTCAATTCTCAAGGACTGTAGGGAGACTTCAATAGGTAGCACGGCTTCGGTATCATAGGCTAGGTTGAACGGAGATTCACCGGTGGCTGTTCTTGGTATAGTTCGGTATGCCCAAAGAATAGAGGTCTGTTCTTCGGCACAAAGCCCTTTGGCAGCGTTCAACCTTGTCTTCAGACCATGGAGGATGGTCCGGTTAGTGACTTTGCTTCTCCGTTGGACTGTGGATGAGCAACGGATGTTAGCCGATGCTGGATATGGTACCGAGCACAGAAGTTCTTGAACTTCGGATTGTCGAATTGTCTCCCGTTGTCCGTGATGATGACATGTGGGATACCGAACCTGAAGATGATGGAATTTTTTACAAAACTTTCCACTTTGCCCTCTATGATTTGGGCCAATGGTTCAGCTTCCACCCACTTTATGGAATAGTCGATGGCCACTAGGAGAAACTTTCTTTGCCCCGATACTGGTGGGAATGGGCCAAGAATGTCCATCCCCCACTGGCAAAGGGCCATGGGGCTGCCAACTGAGTCAGGTGACTCGTAGGTTATTTCTACACATTGGCATACCTCTGGTATTGGTCGCACTTTCGCATGAAATCAGCTGAGTCCTTTTGGATAGAGGGCCAGTAATATCCTTGTCGAATAATCTTGTATGCTAGAGATCTGCCTCCCAAGTGATCCACGTATATGCCCTCGTGGACCTCTCTCAATGCATAATCTTCATCGGTGGGTTCGAGGCATTTCAGTAGTGGTTGGGAGAACGATCTCTTGTAGAGGGTTCCGTCTAAGATGACGTATTGAGACTCCATCCAGCGGATCTTCTTGGTAGGCCTTATCTTCGGGCAATTCTCCTTCATTCAGGAATCTGATAATGGGATCCATCCAGCTTGGCTCAGTATCAATCTGGCACACCTCTGCAGCCTCTTCGGCAATGCTTGGAGTTTCAAGATGTTCAACAAAGGTGCGCTCGAGAGACTCCGATGCTGTAGTTGCCAGTCAAGATAGTGCATCCGCCCGGGAGTTCTCTGATCGGGGAACATGAATAATTTCAAAATGTTCCAGTTGGGAGGATAAAGCCTGAACCTTCTCCAAGTATGCACCATGGTTGGATCTTTGGCTGCATACTTTCCATTGACTTGATTCACAACCAGTTGAGAATCGGAGAAGGTTCGGAGTTGTCGGACTCCCAGATCTTTGGCGATTCGAAGTTCGGCGAGTAGGGCCTCATATTCGGCTTGATTATTGGAGGCATGGAAGGAGAAACAGAGTGCATACTCTATAATTTGGCCATCAGGTTCGGCCAACATGAGTCCAGCCCCGCACCCGGTAGCATTGGAAGCTCCGTCCACATGAAGCACCCAAACGGACTTCATCTCCTTCGAGGCTTTTTCTTCTTCCGAAGAGCCTTCATCTTCGGACTTCCAGGTGCACTCGGCTAGAAAATCGGAGAGCACCTGGGCCTTCATAGCCGCTTGGGGCTAGAAGCTAATGTCAAATTCACTTAGCTTCACAGCCTACTTGGCTATCCTTCTAGAAGTGTCCGGAGATCGGAGAACGGCCTTGAGAGGTTGATCAGTCAGCACCACGATAGCGTGGGCCTGGAAGTATGGCCATAGTTGCTTTGCCTCAATCACTAAAGAGTAGATCAGCTTCTGCATCCTTGCATATCGTGTTTCTGCATCATGTAGGATTTTGCTGATGTAGTAAATTGGCTTGTGGGACCCGTCTTCTTTTTTCTGGATAAGAACAGAACTCACTACTTCATCTGAAGTAGAGTGGTACAGGTAGATGACCTCACCTTCTTTTGGCTTGTAGAATAATGGTGGTGTCTCCAAATACTTCTTCAATTCCTCAAAGGCAACGCGACAGTCTTCGGACCATTTGAAGCCCTTTGATTGCCGAAGTACCTTGAAGAACAGAAGACATTTCTCGACTGACCGAGAGATAAATCTGCTTAGGGAGGCAATCCTCCCTGTCAACTATTGGACTTTCTTTTTATAGGAGGGATGTCTCATATCCTTCAAGGCTTGGATCTTCTCGGGGTTGACCTCAATCCCTCGTTTGGTGACAAGGAAGCCCAGGAATTTACCCGATGTGACCCCGAAGGCGTACTTTGCCATGTTTAACTTCATGTGGTAGCACCGGAGAGCGCTGAATGACTCCTTCAAGTCGTGGATGTGGTCTCTCCGGTGGAGACTCTTGACGATCATGTCGTCGACATAGGCCTCCATATTTCTTTCCAGTTGCTTTTCAAACACCTTATTGATGAGTCTTTGAAATGTTGCTTCGGCATTCTTGAGGCCGAACGACATCATCTTATTGCAGTAGAGACCTTTGTCAGTGATGAATGCCATTCTCCTCATCTTGCATATCCATTCTGATCTGGTTGTAGCCAGAGAAGGCGTCCATAAAGCTCAGCAACTGGTGGCTGGTGGTAGCATCGACCAGTTGATCAATCTTTGGAAGAGGGAAGCTATCTTTTGGGCAAGCCTTGTTGAGGTCTGTATAGTCGATGCAGATCCTCCACTTGCCGCTAGCTTTCTTCACCATTACCACATTGGCCAGCCACTCGGGGTAGTAGGCCTCTCTAATGAACCCTGTCTTGAGGAGCTTGCCAACCTCTTCATCAACAGCTTGCTATCTTTCGGGGGGGAAGCTCCTCTTCTTCTGTCACACTGGCTTGTACCCAGGGATTACTTCTAGCCGATGAGTAATCACTTCGACGTTGTCCCTGAGAAAATGGATCAGCTTCGTTCTGGTTTCCTCATCAAAGATGCTCCCGATCTGCACAACTCTGGAGGGATCTTCCTCTTTCAAAGGTATCGAGATGGTCCTCTCCATGGGTTCACCAAGGTTTATGGTCGAATCCCTTGGATCCAGCTAATCCAGAGTAGTCAAATCCTTGAAATGCCTGTCTTCAATCATTAGACATTGCCGTGCCATCCTCTGGTTCCTTCTAACTTCTCCAACACCATTCCTGGTGGCAAAGCATACCAAGAGGTAATGAGAGGAGATCACAGTCCGAAACCTATTCAAGACGGGCCTCCCCAGAATAACATTGTATGCCGAGGAGATCTGGACCACCGTGAAGTTGATCGGCAATATCTTTTATCGAGATTCGGAGCCGAGGGTTACAGGCAACACTATCTCCCCTTCGGTATAAACTTGGTTGCCCCCAAAATCGGAGAGTGGTATGGGGGATCTTTGTAGTTGATGTCTAGGCAAATACATTTTGGAGAATGCATCGTACATCAAGACATTAGTCGAATTTCCATTATCAATAAGAACTCTCTGTACATCATAATTGGCCACTACGGCCGAAATTACAAGAGGGTAGTCGTGAGGGAGCCGAACTCCTGCAAGGTCATCGTCGGAGAAGATGATGGAGTTGTTATCTTTCAGTCGCTTTGAAGCTTCATCTTCATCCCTTCTCCAGTTGGTGGGCCGATGTATCATCCCTACACCTCTGTTGGTGGGCCTTTGATTTGGTAATTCGGCCTCTTCGGGAGGTGGCTGGGGAATAGTTGCTTCCGACCAGGGTCCTGGCGATCGATGTACCATCCCAAGTATCCTCTCTTGATGAGATCCTCGATCGCATCCCTCAGTTGGATGCATTCTTCTGTGTTGTGGCCATGGTCCCAGTGGAATTGACAGAATTTGTTCCTATTCCTTGCAGAAGAGGAGGCCTTTAAGGGACGGGACCGTTAGAGATAGTTTTCTTTTTCTACCTCCATGAGGATCTTCTCTCGAGGGAGGTTAAGGGGGGTGTAGGAGTCGAATCTTCCTCTCAATGCTCTGGGCTTGGAACGGCTTCTCCAGCGGTCTGCATATCTACCATCGTTGTTATTAGAAGTTTGGGGGCCTTGCCCCCTGTTATTCTTCTTCTTTGAAGGGGGTTTCCCTTCAATCAAACATCGATTCGCCACCTGCTCTTCAGCATCAGCGTATTTCTGAGCCCTTGATAGGAGCTCAGCATAGCTTTGAGGAAACTTCATTGTCCAGGGAAAAAGTAAGCCTGGAGGTACGAAGCCCCTTCTTCAGTCTGACATGGCCACGTGCTCGTTGAGATCAGGGATCTCAAGCATGGCCGCATTGAACCTGGAGATGTAATCTCTCAGGCTCTCTCCTTCATTCTGGTGAAGGAGGAAGAGTGTGTCTGTATTCCAAGGAGTCTTGTGGCAGGTTCTGAAATGCAAGACAAATAATTTTTCTAACTCGAAAAAGTAATCGATGCTACCTGGGCACAGGCTCTAGTACCACATCCAAGCGGACTTCTTCAAGGTAGCCGGGAAAACCAAACAGTACATTGCGTCCGAAGCTCCTTGAATCATCATATGAGCTTTGAAGCTATCCAAATGGTCGAGGGGGTCAGAGGTGCCATTGTAGGGTTCCATCTGGGGAACCCTGAAGTGCCGAGGAATGTCCTCAGCCATGATGCGATCGATGAAGGGTGGGCATAGATCACCCACAATCAAGTCCTCAGGATCTCTCTAATCATGCATTCTCTATTCTCGCGCCCTTGCCATCGCTGATTCGATGGCTCTGAACCTCCCGTCATAATCAGGAGTCTGCTTGGGCGCTCTCTCCGCCAGAGTGGAGTCTTCAGAGGAGGAGGGGAGGAAGTTTACCTAGGCCTTTTCCCTTTTTATGGAGAATCGACAGACCTAGGCAGTCTCGAAGTTCGGCCTTCGGGAGAGGGCCGAGAACGGGGGGAGGGATGCGCTGAATCCTCCCGTGGTGCTCTCCTTCTTCGGGATCGAGAGCTATGTCTAGAAATGGCCGGTGGGTTTGCCACCGGGAAAGGCTCTGTCTTGGAACTCTTGAACCATGGCCGTCAGGTTGGCGACCTGGTTCATAAGAGCTTCGAACTGCTGTGCTCCTATAACAACCGTGAGAGATGGAACATTGTTCTCCTCCAGGGGTGCACCCCCCTGAGACGGAGCATGACTCCGACTTGTAAAAGCATTTTGAGCTTTTGCTCTTGCCATCAAAAAAAAATTCTTTGTTTTTTCCCCTTGTCTGGGAGGGAGCTTAACAAATGTTAATAATATGCCCCCCCTACCTGGCATGCCAATCTGTTGGCGTGGAGTCCCTGGATCGGCCGGTCGGAGCTGCTGCATTGCAGGACCGCTCCCTGGTTCACCTACAAAATAGGTCCCTTGCCGGAGTTGTTCTGATGGAGGACACTCCGATGCCTAAGTCAGTGGCAGATTCCAGCCACAGAATGGGGAAGATGTTGAGAGTGGAAGAAAAAAAGAGTTCTTGGAGATTGAAAGTGTATGTGTGCAAGATTATTCACGCGTACCTCTCGAGCAATCCTTCTTATCCATATTTAAAAGATGGCCTCCGGTCTGTGGCCCGCTCTTTTCCCGGAGATCATGGGGAGCCAATCTCTTCCCTGATTAGCGATCGTGGGTTGTCAATGAGCGGTTCTGGCCAGATCGGAGGCGTGGCTGCAGGAATTGCGCACCATGATCATGGCATGATGAGTGTCGATTGTAACCGTTGGTTACAGTTTCCTTTTTGGAACAGATTGTGGTTCAAGCTTCGGGTTTCTCCTTGCATGGGCCGAAGGCTTGGTATTTCCTCGATGCCAGAGATCATGTCTATGGCGAGGACCGAAGTTCGTGTCTTCGGAAGTCGATGAGTAGTTCAGACTTCAGTCGGGACTGAAGGTGCTACCCGAAGGACTGGCCTTCGGATGTTGTAGTTCTGTGTGAAGCCTTGAGTTGCTTGCGGTTGGCCTTCGCTTAGTCCGAAGTCCATAGGCCAGAGAACCGGGGCTTCGATAAGTCGAACCGGAGCCTGGTTCGTAGCTGAACCAGGATATCCCAACAAAGCCTTTACTTTTGTCCTAAAGCACCATGCTAGAAGTGAGAATAGGGTAGCTGATGCACTTTGTAGGAGAACAATGTTGCTGAATTGTGTGAGTACCGAAGTAGTCGGATTTGAATGATTAAAGGAAGAATATTAATTTTGTCTGGATTTTAGGAAGATTTATGAATCAGTGAAGCTTGGGCCATCCACTGAATTTAGTGAGTATTTCTTAGGGGATGGTTATTTGTTCAAGGGAAATAGGTTGTGTGTTCCCAAGACATCACTTAGAGACTTTCTTATTTGGGAGATACACGCAAGAGGTTTAGCAGGACACTTTGGGCATAATAAAACTATCTTGATTGCAGAGGATCAGTTTTATTGGCCAAGTCTAAAGAAAAATGTTGCCCAAGTGGTAGCCCAGTGTAGGACTTGTGCTGTAGCTAAGCAACCTAGACAGAATACTGGACTATATACCCCACTCCCCATCCCAGATTGTCCATGGCAAGACTTGAGTATGGACTTTGTCTTAGGATTACCTAAAACTGTTAGGAAACATGATTCTTTCTTCGTGGTAGTAGATAGGTTTTCTAAGATGGCCCATTTCATCCCATGTTCCCAAACTTATGATGCGTCTAGGTGGCCAAATTATTCTTGAACGAAGTGGTTAGGTTACATGGATTGCCTAAGACCATTGTGTCGGACCGAGACATTAGGTTTACTAGCTACTTTTGAAAAACCTTATGGCATATGCTAGGAACCAAATTGAAGTATTCTACTGCCTACCACCCCCAAACAGATGGCCAAACTGAGGTAGTAAATCGGAGTTTAGGAAACATGTTGAGAAGTCTAGTGGGAGAAAATACTGCTAATTGGGATCTATTGTTATCGAGAGTGGAGTTTGCTTATAATAACTCAGTCAACAGATCTACAGGGAAGAGACCATTTGAAATCGTTCATGGATATAAGCCTAGGAAGCTATTAGATCTGATTCCTTTACCTATTCATGCACGATATCTGAGTCAGCTGAGTCTTTTGCATTGCATATAAAGAACTTGCATCAAGAAATAAATAAAAAAATTAAAGAGAGCAATGATTCATATACACAAATGGCTAATTTAAGCAAAAGGTTCAAAGAGTTTAAAGTAGGGGACCAAGTTATGATCAGGCTCAGGCCTGAATGATTTCCATCTGGAAATATCAAAAAGTTACATGCCCAGAGTGCAGGACCTTATAAAATAATTGATAAGTTTGGATCTAATGCCTATGAGATAGACCTACCTTTAGATTTGGGTATAAGTCTAACTTTCAACATATCAGATCTTATAGAGTATAGGGAGCCGATGTTGCTACCTAGTGAGCCTTTTGGGCCTGATCCTGTTCTTGAGAGTGAACCAATCCATGAGTGTCCATTAGCCAAATCCACAAATCGGAGATACAGGGTTGAATGAATTCTGGATGACAAAATGATTGTTACCCGGAATAAGGACTACCAGCGATTCTTGGTTCGTTGGAAAGGACATCCCGAGTCTGATGACACTTGGATAACTCGGGATGATCTGCAGAAGATTTCCCCAGACTTGCTAGAGAAGTACTTGAGCCAGTCTAACACTTACTTGACAGAGTCAAGTTCCTCCCACTTGGGGAGAATTGGTGAGGACACCAGGGCCCGAAAATATTGACAGGTTGAACCCACATCCTTGTAGATCACCTGTGAATGAAACCCTGGACCCAACCATTTTATCCATGTAAATAATTTATTTTAATTTCTATTATTTTAGGTTAGTTAGGGTTAGCCCCTGTTACTAACTGGAATTAGGGTTTTATTTATTTAGCCTTTTAGGCTAAACCCCTTTTACCAAGTTAAACTACGTATTTATATGTCTTTCCCTTTTGATCAAATTGGGTTCCAATTGATCAAATAGGATTTAGTTATTTATTAAGTCCTATAAAAATTAGTTGTTGAGTCTTGTATTATAGGGGAGACCAATTATAATATCCATGTGACTCAAATCAAGACCCATGTGCTAGTTCAAGACAAGCCCATGTAATCCATGTGCTAGCACAAGCTCTTATCATATGCTAACCTATTTTGCATGTCAACTTTGCATGATTTCATGACTACTATTGTCACGTCACCAGGGGGTCAATGACACATGGCCTACCACTTAAATTTGGACAAGCTACACTTATCAAGACAATTTCTTTTGGTCAGCCCATGAAGAAAGGCGCACAAAATTTTTAAGAGGAGTAATTGTGAAGGACTTTTCCTAGATGGCGCCCTTCTACTCATAATATTTCATGCCAAAGTGAGAAGTCGGCGAAGCATTCAAAGGAGTTTGGAAATTTTTTCTCTCCAAGTGTTGGAGGTCCAAGGGTTCCTAGTATTCCATTCAAATAAGCTGCTAACTGTTCAAGCTTCAAGGATTCTAGAATTTCAGCAGGACTCTAGAGTTCTCTCCAATCCAGACTAAAGAGTCCAGGTAGCTCTAGAAGAATACATTATCAAGACACTGGAATCCAATCATCATGACCAACCAAGAAGCGATCATGACCTTCCATCAAAGTCTCATCTTGGCGTCAACTATTGATAGGAGTCCATTTTTTTTTCATCCAGCAGGAGTCCAGGCAATGTAAACTTGAAGTCTAGAGTTGTAATGAAACTCTTGTATTTGAGTCCCTCACTTCTCTGGTTAGGGTTCTGTAAATACACCTACACCTCCCCCTTGTAATTATTGAATATTTGATGAAATGAAATGAAACTCTATCGAGTTCTTCTTCCAATTCCTTTCTAGATACGACGGCTGATAGGTGCTAGGTGTGATGCCTAGAACACTTGGGTGCGACGTCCAAGTTCTACCAGGGTGTGACGCCCTGTTTATCCATCCAATCCCTCCATCAGATCTGATCCCTAAGTCTCTTCAAGGCCTTCATCCAATGCTTTGAAGAGATCCTAGAAGCCAACCAAAGAAGAAGATCCCCGGGAGAACCAACAACCTTGGTGCCAGCCTTCCTTCTAGCTTTTGATTTCAATGTGTAATTGCCATTTTTTGGTATTTTTTTGGTAGATTCTCTTGAGATCCAACTCTGAAGATCGGCGTCCATGCTTTGGAATCAGTTCGATCGGAATCTGGATGCCAGGAGCGATCAGTTTGGAGTCTGATTCTTCAACCCTAGAGTATAGTGATCCAGATCTTCATCAAAGGAGGTTTCTAAGCATATCGGTAACTCAAAATCCCTTTCCCTTCCTCTAGATCTGATGTTAGAAAGTAAGAACCTAATCTAGGATGGTTTTTCAATTGTCGTGATCCATCTAATTAATTATTTTGTTAGGTATGCATGCAGGTGATGTAATCCAGTATTTAGTTGCTTGCTATAGATTCTTTTAACGTATTGTTAAATAGGCTGTTAGGTTAATGAACATTTGCTCTCAATTAACATAAAATTTAAATCAACCTTTAATACTGCATTGCATCCATGTCCCGCGTCAGCAACTTATTAATCCTTTGACCTAACACTGCACCTATAGCATAATTAGATGCATCGCACATGAGCTCAAAAGGTTCGGTCTAGACAGTTGGATGGATGATGGGAGCAAAAATGAGTGTCTTTTTAAGAAATTCAAAAGACTCTAAGCACTCAGGAGTAAACTCAAATTTTGCTTCCTTTGCTGATAGATTTGTCAATGGGTGAGCTACTTTGCTAAAATTGGATATGAACTTTCTATAAAATCCAGCATGTCCTAAAAATGAACGAATTTTTTTAACAGACTTGGGTGGTGGAAGACTTGCAATCAGGTCAACTTTGGCCTTGTCAACTTCTATTCCCTTTCTTGATACTACATGGGCAAGCACTATACCTTCTCTAACCATGAATTGACATTTCTTCCAATTGAGAACTAGATGCTTCTCCTTACATCTTTCTAAAACTAGACTCAAATGATTTAAACATTCAGAGAAGGTAGGGCCAAAGATAGAAAAGTCATCCATGAAAATTTTAGAAATCGTTCAACCATGTCAGAAAAAATGCTGATCGTACATCTTTGGAAGGTTGCTGGTGCATTACATAACCTTCGCTTATAAGCAAAGGTTTCGAATGGACACGTAAATGTAGTCTTTTCTTGATCTTCTAGGGCTATGGGGATTTGATTATAACCAGAGTATCCATTAAGAAAACAGTAAAACTCTTGTCCAGCTAACTACTCTAACATCTGATCAATGAATGGCAAAGGAAAGTGATCTTTTCTTGTTGCCGCATTCAATTTCCTATAGTCTATACAGACCCTCCATCCTGTTTGGGTCCTAGTTGGGATGAGTTCATTTGCTTCATTTTGGACCACTGTTATCCCAAATTTCTTTGGTACAACTTGTACAGGACTCATCCATGAACTATCAGAAATGGGGTAAATAATTCCATTATCCAGCAACTTCAGAATTTCCTTCTTGACTACATCCTTCATGGCTGGATTCAATCTTCTCTAGGCATCTCTAATTGGTTTAGCCTCTTCCTCCAAATGTATCCTATGTTGAACTAAGGAAGGACTTATTCCCTTAATGTCTGCCATGGTCCAGCCTATTGCTTCTTGATTATCTCTCAAAATGGCTAACAACTCCTCTTGTTTAGGATTTAGGTCTGAGGCAATAATTATAGGCAACGTTTCATTTGGACCTAAATACACATACTTAAGATGCTTAGGAAGGGGTTTCAACTCTAACTTGGGTGCCTCTTCTATTGATGTCTTGCTTGATGATTTAGCCATTTCTAATAGTGTTTCAGTAGGAGGCTCCCACCAATGGCCATTTTTATTATCATTAAATATTTTCTCTAAATTCTCATCTTCATGGGTTGGCCAGATACTAGTTTCCTCAAGATCGACTTCTTCAACGCTAATGTCTATAGGTTCATAAATTTCATCTTGAATTACCTTAACATTAGCATGCCTAGTAGATTCTTGCTCCAAATTAAATATGCCTAGTAGATTCCCAAATGATAGTTTCATAAGTCCATTCCGATAATTAATTTCAGCATTAGCAGTAGCTAAGAATGGTCTTCCTAAAATAACAGGGATATGACCTTTAGAATTTAATACCGGTTCAGTCTCCAAAATGATAAAATCAGCTGGAAAAATGAAATTTCCAACCTTAATCAAAACATCTTCTACCATTCCCTTAGGGATTTTGAAAGATCGGTCTGCTAATTATAATGTAATCCCTGTTGGCTGAAATTTCCCTAATTTCAATTGCTCATACATTGAATAGGGCAAAATGTTCACACTAGCTCCTAGATCAAGTAAAGCCTTCTTAATAAGGGTTTCTCCTATGATGCAAGAAATTGTTGGAGAACCTGGATCCTTATACTTTATAGGCATGTGACTCATAGGTAGGAGCTCACACTTGCTACTAAGAAAGCTCTTTTTGGTACATTAGTACTTTTTTTCTTGGTATAAAGATCTTTTAGAAATTTGGCATAAGTCGGAACCTACTGGATCATGTCTAGAAGAGGGATATTAACTTGAACTTGTTTAAACACCTCTAACATTCTATTTAGATGTTCTGATTGTTTGTTAGACCTTAATCAATTTGGAAACAGATCTTTAGAAATTATGGGTACCTGTTTAGTGCATAATCAGTTTCAGGAGCTTAAGTTTGTAATGTAGGTCGTTCATTGGGTGGCTCAACAGATTCAGTAGTTGAATCTTCTCTAATGTCAAATGCACCTACCTGATTATCCACTTGTTTCCCTGATCTTAATGAATGAATAGTGTTGCCACTAAGATCGTCGTGGCTCGTAGCTACTGTCAGTGCCGGAGTGCGCTCCCTTTGCTGCCTGGCGGTCCTCTACTCCTGGACTTGCGAAATAGGGGTTAATGACCCGGGCCGGGATTTTTGGCGAGGGCACTCCGACGATCAAGTCAGTGACGATCTAGGGAAATAGATCCTCCTGGTCGGGCCCCTCTAGATGGACTCCACACTAGGAGTAAAAGATGTGTGTGAAGGCAAAAATGTAGCTGGGGGAGAATGATAGCGGGGACAGAGGGGTTCCCTATTCCTCCGCCTCTCCTTGTTTCCCTCGTTTTCCTTCAACTATGGTGGTGGTGGTGGTGCTTCGCCCTCTTGGTCGAGCTTGCACTTGTGTTGGTAGTGGATTATTGTTGTTACCTCCCTCCTTTCGGTGATGCCAATCGTTCTTTGTAGTTGAAAAATGGCCGTTAGACGCTTGCCTCGAGATCTTCGCTGGGCTGGCAGGCACGTGCGGCAGGATTTCGTGCCGTGGACGGGATGTCTTTCCTGACATATGGTAGGGGAAGCTTCCATTCGCTCTGACATCCTCTCCGATCATCCCATTCAGGGAAGCTGGCAGAGCCTCGATCCGGGGGTCGCCGCCCTAAGGGTTCGTGCTTTCTGGCTGGCCCATCCCCATGGAAGACGGGTGGACAGGTAGTTATGGCGATATGGGGGGTGCCGTTCCGCAGTCCTCGGGCAGCTCACCGGTGTTCCAGGATGGCAGGGCTTGCTCTGGCCTGGACGCTCTGAGCTCGTGTGGTTGCCTTGGTGAAGGAGGGAAGAGTGCGGGCCTGGTCCAGAGGGTGCATGCTCGGAGAGGCTCCACATGGCGGAGCAGTGCTGAGCTCGACTCTGACCACAGGGCTCAAACCTCCGAGGGTCTCGCCTTAGAGGGCGAAGTGCGGGCCCGGTCCAAAGGGCACGTGCTCGGAGAGGCTCCACGTGGCGGAGGAGTGCTGAGCTCGACTCCGACCACACGACTCAAACCTCCGAGGGTCTCGCCTTAGAGGGCGAAGTGCAGGCCCGGTCCAAAGGGCACGTGCTCGGAGAGGCTCCACGTGGCGGAGGAGTGCTGAGCTCGACTCCGACCACAGGGCTCAAACCTCCGAGGGTCTCGCTCTAGAGGGCGAAGTGCGGGCCCGGTCCAGAGGGTTCGTGCTCAGAGAGGCTCCACGTGGTGGAGGAGTGCTGAGCTCGACTCCGACCACAGGGCTCAAACCTCTGAGGGTCTCGCTTTGGAGGGCGGCTCCAGCCTAGGCGTCCCGAGCTCATGGGCTCGACCTGGCAGAGGACGGAGCTCGACTTGCTGTCTCGAGGGAGCTCAGCTCAGCTCGACTGAGCATTCCGGGCTGAAGTGTTGCCTTGGCGTTTGACGCGGTGGTCTCCTTTATCGCGGTGCCTGTCATCCTTCCACATCAGCGGTCCCACCACATCAAATAGCATTCACATGATCAACTTGATTTCCTTGTAGGGATCGTGGACCAGTTTGGTTCCTTGGGTTGGGCTCAGGTTGGCTAGGTAACCTACCTCGTTCTCTTTCAGCAATAGTAGATGCTAGTTGACCCACTTGCATTTCCAATCGGACTATGGCTTGGCTCATGGTTTGCATAAAATTATTTAATGTAGCACCGGTGTCAACATTAGATTTGGCTAAGGCTTCCAAGTTTTTTTCTAAAGCGCTAAGCTTCTTTTCATTAATATTAAAGCCCAGTGGTGGTAGGTTGTTCATCACAGGATTAGGCCTTGGGTTTTGCTGATTGAAACTTAGACCGCCAACATTTGGGTTCTGTGACCATGAAAAATTTGGATGATTCTTCCATCCTGGTTTATAGGTGGGTGCATAGGGATTGTTCATTAGTCTCTGGAATGTAGCATTCACCTGTGCACATCCATTATCTATTTGGTTCATCAGGAAGGGACATTCTTCAAAGATGCATAGCACCCATTGCACATGGTTGCAGACACTTGATTGATACTGGCTGGTCTTTGAAGTTCTAAGGCCTCTAACCTACATGTCAGTGCAGCAATTTTTGCTTCAGCAGCTAGGGTAGTCTGAACTTGATGGATTCCATCTCTTGATGGTATGGATCTTTCTGGTTCCCTAGTTGTTTCCCATTGTAAACTTTTCTCAGCTAGGTCTTCTAAGAATTGCCAGGCTTCATTGGGTTCTTTATACATGAATTGGCCTTGACACATGGACTCTAGCATGGTTCTCGAATTAGAATCTAAACTCTCATAAATGATTTGGCATAATCTCCATGTTTCTATTCCATGGTGTGGCATTGGGTCAAGAGATTCATAAAATGGTCAAAATATTTCCAGAATGACTCACCAACTAATTGATAAAATTGGTTTATTTCATTTCTAATTTTAGCTGTCTTATGATGAGGAAAGTATTTTTTTAGGAACATTCTAACAAAACCCTCCCAGGTCATGATAGATTGATTTGGGAGACTATAAAGCCATTTTTTAGCATTATCCTTAGGGGCAAAGTTGATTAGTCTCAGCTTGATTTTGTCCTCAATCAACTGTTGCAATCTCATTGCTCCACAAACCTCTTTAAATTCTCTAATGAATAAATATGCATCCTCTATTCTAGTGAGTTTTGGAAGCATATTAATGATCTGAGGTTTAATTTCAAAGTTGTTTGCAATGGGTTGTGGCAACATTATATAGGATGGTTGAACGGAACCAACAGGATAACATAAATCCTTAAGGGTTTGGGGATGATTTACAATATCCATTGTTGGATCTAAAATAGGAATTGGATCAGTTCTTACTAGTCGTCCTGATAATCTTCTGCAAATAGGAGTTGGAGAATTTACAATATTCTCAATGTCCTCAATTTTTTCTAAATTTTAGATATATATATATTTTTAAAATTTTTAATATATATATTTTTATATGTTTTTTTTATCAAATAAGTTTCACTCAAATTAATTCAATCCTAAGGTAACCTAAATCTAGACAGCTCCTAACTATTCCAAGTTAATCTTTGGGCACTCCAAGTTCAACCAATGTACCAAATTGGCCAGGTAAGTGTAAGGTTGGCGAAGGTCCCCTTGTTGCTTGCCTTATATACCAATTAAAAATTGGCCAGGTAAGCGGAACCAAAGCACTTTCCTTCGGGACTTAATCCCTGAACGACTTTCCTAGACACCAATTTAGTGATTGAATCTAGCTTGGTATAACCCTTAGGTCTCCTTGTCCTATTAAGCTCGGTTGTCCTTAGAGTCAATGTCTAATTAGTTTTATTTAGAGGCTTGGGTTAATGCAAATGAAGGAATCTGATTTGTGGGCTAAGGAAGGGTAATGAAATCCCCACCTTATCTTATTTAGGGTTTGTGCCCTTAAAATGATTTAAATATGCTATGCACAATGAAAGGGAAACCAAACAAATTTAAATTAAAAACTAAACTAAGATAAGCTAAGATAAACTAAGATGAGATAAAATAAGATGCTTAAAGAAAAATAATAATTTAAACTTACCTGGCTTCCAGCACTCACCAACTTTAAAAATAAAATAGATTAAACTAAAGTTAAAGCAAGAATTTAAAACATAATTAAAAACAAACCAGATCCCTGGCAACGGTGCCAAAAATTTGATGTATATTTTCTAATTATACCACAAGCACACGGTATTCAGAGTAGCACGTCCAGCGAGTACGGGTAGATCCCGCGAGGAAATGGGTTTTTGAACTGTATTATAACCCCTTGCTAGGTGAGCTTTAACAAGAATTGGAGATTAATTGCTAAATTATTCTAAAACAGTAACTTCAAAATTAAACAATTAAAATAATCCTAGGATATTTGAATCCGCTAGACTGATGATTAATAAAGCCTTTCTAAGGTTTCCTTCCCTTTCACTTTTTTTCTTGTATTACTCAAGTATGGATTATGAACGGGCTCTGACCCAACAATAACCCATCAAGAATGTTTACAAGAAATAAAAAATAACCATAATCCTATTACCTAGAACCCTTCTTGCACTAAGTCAAATATGAACTATAAAGAGATTATGACCCAATGATAGTCATTAAGATTAGTGGCAAGAGGATCAAAGGAAAAAAAAACTCTTAAAACAAAGTAAGAAAGGAAGAATTCTACTCTACTTGCAGGTATTTAAAGTGCAAGAATTAAACTAACCTTTATAAATATTTAAATGACATTCATAAAGTTTCAATAAATTAAACTAATCCTAGAGCAGAAATTAAAATGACAAGAATAAAAATAAAAGAAAATAACGAAATCATATTACTAAAATAAAATAAATATTCATAAAAAAGATAACTCTTAAGCTATTAAAAAAGTTTAAGAATCATAACAAATAAACTCTCAGGCTCTTAGAAAAGAAAACAACGCTAACGGAAAGGTGGAATGACTCCCAGAAAATAATTCTCCTTTTTTTCTCTCACACAGGTCTCTTATTTATAGCAGAAGGAAACCGTGTCGATCCCGCGGTCTCTATCCGATCGATTGCACCCGTCTACGATTTCTTCTCCTTATCCCCGCAACAGTTCGTGTTTTCCCCTCTTGAATTTCAAACTCTGTAGGATATCCAATTTCTTGTTGAATTTCAAACTCTGTAGGATATCCAATCTCCTCTCGGACATTCTGCGTGACATAGAGTGGACAGTGGCCAGCTCTACGCAACAGAAAACAGAGGACGGAGAAGATCTTGGATAGAGTCTGGGCCATAGTGGAGTAGAATGAGGAATGGTGGAAATCACCGAAACCATGGGTTCTGGTTGTGGGGACCAGCTGCGGTTGTGAAGGATGGCCGGCGGTGGAGGCTGATTGGTGGTGGTGGAGGAGCGGTGATCTGGGACAGCAGCAGGCGATGAGAGGAGGAAGATGACCAGCTGATCATAGATGAGAAGAAGACACTCAATTTGGCTTGTGCTTGGATTTTTCTCGCCCATCAATGGCTTCTCCGTGATCTTCTCCATCCATGAGAATGCTGCTCGGGCAGTGAAGACAACCTGCGGCAGCGACGAGAGGAAGAAGTAGGCAATGGTGGAGATGGGAAGAAGATCACCATGACCTTCCTTGAATTTTTTCGGCATGGAGAAGGCTTTCCGGCATGTTCCCCTGCCACGAGGAGACTCCCAACAATGTGAGGAAGAGTTCCGGCATTTTCCCGATGAGATCGGCTCTTCGTTTGGCCTGTGGTCCATGGCTCTGCTCTGTGGACCAGCTGCAATTGAGGATGGTGGACCGGCTGGCATTTTGTGAACCATTCAGCTGGTCCACGATGAACCAGCTACTTTAAAAACCATACAATTTTATGTTAATTTCTTCAAAATTGACTTCCCGTCTCAATTCAAGTCTGATTTGCATGCTGTTCATGCCATTGGATCCCAAAAATGATGCTCTTCATGTTGGTGGGGTTCAATCATCTAAAACACTGCATAAAAATATAAAATTTAATTAAATAAGAGTAATTTAATATATAACTTAATGCTTTAATACTTAATTTTTATGAATTTATCAGATATTGATGTTCTTAAGGAATGATGGCAACAACTAGAAGAGTAGCACTCAAAAGCTTTTCTATCATTCATCAAAATTAGCATTACAAGGGAAGGGGTAAGGTCCTTTATATAGGCACCTTAAGACCCAATCAAAATTTGAATGAAAAATACAAAGCTTTATGAAAAGGGGTGCCCAAATTCACATTTTTTTTCTTCTCCTTTGGCCGACCAATATCTTGATTGTGTTTGATGGCATGGCTTGACTTTGGGCTTGGAAGATGGAGGTTATCTTGGCACACTTGGACTTTTGATTTTCCTTCCTTAGCTGATCAAATATTTTGGGAAGAAAGCTTGATATGAGGGCTTAAAGCAAGGGACTTGTCTTCTCATATCTTTAACTCCTATTAACCTTCCATGGCCGACCAAGCATTTTGGAAAGATGGCTTGATATGGGGGGCTTAAAGCAAGGGACTTGTCTTCACAATCTTCAACTCCCATTGACCTTCCATTTAACGCCCACCTATTTTTGGAGATAAGCATGATAGGGGGAGGGAAGGGAGGAATGTATCAAGTGATGTTGTCCCCTTTGGCATCGAAGAAATCAGATTTGTGCTGCCCACTTGGCAAGGTGAAGTGGCACCACATGGGATGATGAGGTGGTGCCCCAGTGCTGAATTGGCATCCTGCATAGCTTGGCCTAAAAATACTTGGACTGGACTCAATGTCCACTTCTTCTTCGAACAGGCTTGGGTCCACTCTTCAAATAGACTCGGGCTTGGATCAATTCAACAAAATACAAGGTTTATTGACCTAACTTGACCACATTGGCCAAGGTACAGGACTAAAACAAAAATGCATGACTTAAAGTAAAGAATTGCATAGGCTTGAAGCCTTATTACAGAACCCATCGGACTAAATCCTAGTCAGAGATCCATAGAGGGTTAAGGAACCTCTGTCTGATCCTGGTGCCCACACCAATTGTCATGGGATGGGAGAACTCGACCCTGTCAAGTAAGGGTAGATTTGGCTTTGATACTTCTCTAGGATGTCGGGGTTGAGGCGCTGCAAGTCCTCTCGGGTAATCCATTAATCATCGGATTACAGTTGGCCTTGCCATCGGACCAAGTAATGATGATAGCCTTTACCCCGGGTGGTCATAGCTTGATCATCTAGGACACGCTCGATCCGCTCTCCTCTCTCAGGTAAAATTAGAGGTAGACACTCTGGTTCGGGTTTACTCTCAAATGAAAGGTCAGGCCTAAATGGCTTGCTGGGTATGTTTGCTGGTTCGCTATACTTTGACTAAGTCAAAGATATTGAAAGTCGAGCTAATGCCATAATCTGGGGGTAGCTCAAGTACATAGGCATTAGGGCCAACTCTCCTTATCACTCAAAAGAGGCTAGCTCCACGAGCATGAAGTTTCTTAACAGTTCCTGGTGGAAATCGTTCATGCCTAAGTCTAATAATTACAGAATCCCCAATTTCAAACTCTTTAGCTCATTTTTGGGAATCAGCCAATCTTTTATATAAGGTTGATTTTCAGGCTAATTTCCTTATGCATGCCTCTAATATGTAGTGCAAATGATTTTGGCGGACTCTGAGACTCATACTGACACTTGACAAAAAACAGACTCAACTATGTATTCTTATTGAGAGAGATTTTATTGGACTCTCTAGGGCCTAAACCTAATAGATTGTTGACTCTTTAGGTTTGACCCTGATCTGGTATGCACATGAAAATTTACCATGTGTTCTTAGCAAATGCCTTAAGATCTTCCAAAAGTAGGTCGCAAATGGGATGGGCTCTAAGTGTTTATGCAACCTGGTGATCTCAATAAAATGTAACCTAATGGCTTTAGAAACATGTGTAGACTCGGGAAAGGGTAGGAAATAGAAAGGAGACTCAGGGACTGGTTCAAAGCTAAAGAGACTGACCTTAATGTATGAATATTGATCTATGGTCGTACTTGTCCTAACCTCATGATTAGTACTAGGTGGATCTATAGGTGCAAGTTTTAGGGCAGGCTAGGTGCTCCTAGAAGGTAGAAGGTCATCAGGAAGGTCTTTGAAAAGTTTATCTTGAAAGTCCTCTAAACTAATGTCTACTTCTTGGGGTTGTTCCTTTGGGACTTATTCCTGGACCTTCTCTATGGGCAATACTTGAGAACCTTCACTTTCATCTACTTTGTTTGATCCTGATCAATCATTTCTTCTTCAAATTCTATAGTGGATTCAGGATCATTTTCCTTTGATTCCTTAATGACTTCAACCTTGGGTTCATCTTCATCACACTTCTCCACTAAACTTGATTCATGGATTTCTTCTTGGGATTCGTCAATAGGCTCAGAGGTTTCTTCACTTAAATTTTTAGTGGGCTCAATCCTTTCTCCCTGAAATTCTTTAGAAGGTTCTTGTCTCTAGGTTGGTTCATAAATCTCTTTTGTGGCAAGGGTTCCCTTAGTCATCACATTCTCTAACTCTTTGGCCTTGATCAGGTTGACTTCTGGCTTCTCTTTCTTTCAGGCTGCTAGATCCTCTTTTAACCTGGTCCTTAGGCTGAATTGGATTGATTGTAAATTTCTTCCCATGGTGGTTAAAGGTACATATATTGGTCCGACCATAAAGGGTGGCATCGTGATAGTAAAGCCAAGGTCAACCTAGGATAATGCTACTGTTGCCCATGGGAAGGACATCACACCAAATCTTCTCTTCATATGACTGCAATTTCATCATGACTTGGCATTTAGACTTTATGGGTATGGAAGTTGAATCTATCCAGGAGACCTTATAAGGGTTGGGGTGTGGAACTGGGGTCAATTCTAGGGCTTTCACAGTACATAAAGAGATGGCGTTGACATAGCTCCCACTATTAACTATGATCTTACACACCTTATCCTCTAACTTGACAAAGGTTTGTAGGATGTTAGGCCTACGCCAATATTCTTGCATTATGTTCTGGGTTAGGATGCACCTAACTACTCCTAACAGGTTATCAGACTCGTGTAGTTCTTCCTGGTCCATGAACTCCTGATTGGGTCTTCTAGGATGAATCTCTTAGGCTGGGTTAAGATGGGAAACTCTCTTGGGTTCAGCCTCTAAGGAAGGATCATGTTGAGGGTGTTCCCTAGGGTGGGGAGGTGACTTTGAATCAAGTTCAATGGACGGTCTATCACCCTTTTCTAGGGTTCGTAGCCTTGTTTCAGACTCATCAAACCTATTGTTCATCCTAGCTAACTATTCAATGATGACCTTTAATTGATTCTCTTGATCGTTCTCCATGGGTTCACTTGATTGGGAATGATGGGGGTGATAGGGGACTCCTGACCTAGTCGACATGTAACACACAACGAAAGGTGCTACAGGTTTGCTAGACCTAGGAGTTTAATCACAATGAGTCCATGTAGAAGACACATAGCACAATCAACTAGCCCTTTCACTGGCCAAGTAAGAGGTGGGAGTGTGGGAGGCCCCCTTGCTTTCCCAAGGATCCAATTAAAGAACCACAACACCGCTTAGGTCGTTTGACGCTAGACCTCTTGCCTTAGACACCGACTTCCCGGTACCAATTGAAGGGTTGTATGCAACCAGCTTCCCCCAAAATGGTCAAACCCAACTCGTTGATGTCCCAATTTTATTAGGTTTCTAGTGAATTTTAGATTAGGTTTGGGTTCAAAATGCAAGGGTGGTTGTTTTTTGGCTAAGGAAAGGTAGTGACTTCCTTCGCTTATCTAATGATATTGACGCCCTTAAGTGAATTATGAGAATGATGGCAAACAAATGATCTAATGAGATGTAACTAAGCTTTGTTTTTGGATTTTTGATGTATGATAGCAGAAATAAGATGCTAGAAATAACAAAATATGAATCTAAATGCAAAATAAAACTATATGAAAAATGGTGATGTGATGAGATGCACTTGCTGAATTTTCAGATCAGAATTTTTGTCAGATGGTAATCAGCTATGTAGAAATTCTAGAGATTGAAATAAAATCTAAAAAAATTTTGAAAAATACAACTAATTATTCAGAATCTAGCAAAACAAAAATCATAAAGATCTGACATTCCTACAGGTAAAAATAACTAAAATATCAGACTATATACTGAAATGAAAAAAATATAGAAATTTGAAGATGCTAGATTCTAATGATGCAAAACTATTCTTTAAGTTCAAAACTTATCTCCTTGTATTCCCCTTCAAAGGTCAATCACATCGGCACCCCTACATGCCATAGGAAATCCCCGTAGAATGGGATGTGAGGGTCTTGTAGCCCTTCTCTTTCCTATGACCGGACGGCCATGGTGAAGCACCTAATCCAAGTACTTAAGAAGATGCTAAGTCCAAACCATGCTCTAATACCAGATGATGCTTGACTAACTAGAAGCTAGGATGATGCAGGTGTTTTCTTTTTCTTTGTGATTTTTAGGTTTTTTAAATGAGGTTAAGGATTCCCGAAGACAAGCAAAAGTAGATCTAGGGTTCTATAATAATAAGAACTTCAAACTAGCAAGTAAGCCCCTAAACAGGATGAGAAAAGGACCTCAAGATTGAGAAACCCTGTAGGACTTAGCTCTCGGATCAATACCAACTTAGGAGTTAGGGTGGCAAACCTTATAAAGTTTTGATGTGCCTGATACCGAGATCACTCATTCTCGCGAATGTAGTCTGGATGATAGAGCCTTCGACCCTGTGGATGCGCCGACTTTCCATCCGAAGGTCACGAAGGCAAGGAAGACCGACTCCGTATTCGTGGCACTTGGAGGACCTGTGAGCAATCAAGAGAAATGTTGGGAGTTAGCAAGAAACATGAAGCAATGAGGGAGGAAAATTTGATGGTGGTGAATGGGGGATCTTTTTGCTAGGCACCAAGATGGATCATCCAGACAGCCTTCGAACTCGAAGATGGAAGATGGCTTGCATGGAAGAGAAGGTAACTTGAGGCCTAACACCTCTCGATGCTCGAAGGCGAAGGTGCTCCCTCATGGAGATCAACATTCTTAAGGAACGAAGGCAACAACTAGAAGAGTAGCAGTCAAAATCTTTTCTTTCATTCATCAAAATTAGCATTACAAGGGAGGGGGTAAGGTCCTTTATATAGGCACCTTAAGACCAATTCAAAATTTAAATGAAAAATACAAAGCTTTATGAAAAGGGGTGCCTAAATTCAGATTTTTTTTCTTCTCCTTTGGCCGAACAGTATCTTGATTGTGTTTGATGGCATGGCTTACTTTGGGCATGGAAGATGGAGGTTGTCTTGGCACCCTTGGACTCTTGATTTTCCTTCCTTAGCTGATCAAATATTTTGGGAAGAAAGCTTGATATGAGGGCTTAAAACAAGGGACTTGTCTTCTCATATCTTTAACTCCTATTGACCTTCCATGGCCGACCAAGCATTTTGGGAAGATGGCTTGATATGGGGGGCTTGAAGCAAGGGACTTCACAATCTTCAACTCCCATTGACCTTCCATTGGTCGCCCACCAATTTTTGGAGATAAGCATGATAGGGGGAGGAAGGGAGGAATGTATCAAGTGATGTTGTCCCGTTTGGCATCCAAAAAATTAGATTTGTGCCGCCCACTTGACAAGGTGAAGTGGCACCACATGGGATGATGAGGTGGCACCCCAGGGCTGAATTGGCATCCTGCATGGCTTGGCCCAAAAGTACTTATACTAGACTCAATGTCCACTTCTTCTTCGAACAGGCTTGGGTCCACTCTTCAAATAGACTCGGGCTTCGATCAATTCAACTAAATACAAGGTTTATTGACCTAACTTGACTACATTGACAAAGGTACAGGACTAAAACAAAATTGCATGACTTAAAGTAAAGAATTGCATAGGCTTGAAGCCTTATTACAGAACCCATCAGACTAAACCCTAGTCAAAGATCCACAGAGGGTTGAGGAGCTTCTATCTGATCCTAGTGCCCACACCAAGAGTGCCTTTGTCCTTTGGAACATCGAAGGGGGAGAGGCCTTGAGTTACCATCCTCTTTCATAAGCTACCATTCCATCTTCATGCTGGGATGCCATCAGGAAGATCCACCTAGACGCCTAACGAGAAGAGACCTCCTCGACCACCATCTTCGACTCCTTTCTCAACACTTCCAACTTTCTTATACCCCTACTTGCTAATTTCTAGTCCTTTACTTGGTTGCTCGCAGGTCCTCCAGGTGCCATGGATAAAGGATTCTGTCTCGCTTACCTTCGGGACCATTGGACGAAAAGCCGGCGAATCCGTAGGGTCGAAAGCTTGATCCTCCAGGCCGCATCCATGAGTGTGAGTGAACTTGGCATCCGGTGCATCAAAATCTTCAGGGTTTGCACTCCCTAGTTTCATAAGTAGGTATTGATTTAGAGTTAAGTCCTACAGGGTTTCTCAATCCCGAGGTCCTCTCTTCATCATTGTTTAGGGGCTAAGCTTGCATGCTAGAAGTTTCTTTTGCTTATAGAACCTCTATATCTAATATTTGCTTGACTTCGAGAATCAGAAAATCTCTTAAAACCTAAATCTCAAAAGAAAAAAATAAATTCATTTGCAAATCCATCTCATTATTAGTATAGTCCTGCATCATCTTAGTCCCACATCAATTTATGGTATCAGAGCATGGTTAGGACATAGTTTCTCTTTAAATACTTGGATCGGGTGCTTCACCATGACTGTCCGGTCATAAGAAAAAGTAGGGCTGCAAGACCCTCACATCCCATTCAAAGGGGATTTCCTAAGGCATGTAGTGGTGCCAATGTGATTGACCCTTAAAGGAGAAAACAAGGAGATAGATTTTAGATCCTAAAGAAATGTTTTGCATCATTAGATTTCAACATCTTTAAAATTTCTGCATTTTTTTAACCTAGTATATGGTCTGCTATTTTAGCTGTTTCTGCCTATATGAATATTTGATTTTACTGATTTTTATTTTTCTGGATTCCACATAATTAATAGTATTTTTTAGAATTTTTTAAAGTTTTATTTCAATCTGTAGATTTTCTACATGCCTGAATACTCCCTTAGAATCAATCTGCTCTGAAATTCCAGCAAGTGCATTTCATCATACTTTCATTTTCATATAGTTTAATTTTGCACTTTAGGTTCATATTATTTAATTTCAGCATCTTATATTTCTTCTAATATACATCAAAATACAAAAAAAGAAACTTAAATACATTTCATTAGGTCTGTGTATGCCATCATCTACATAATTGACTTAAGGACGACAATATCATAAGATAAGGGAAGGAGGTCATTACCTTTCCTTGGCCCGAAAACCACCAACTTGCATTTCAAACCTAAGCCTATCCTAAAATCAATTAGTAACCTAATAGCTTAGAGACATCAACGAGTTCGGTTTAACCATTGTGGGGAAGCTAGTTCGTGCAACCCGTTAATTAGTACCGGGAAGCTAGTGTCTAAGGCAAGAGGTTTAGCGTCAAACAACCTAAGCGGTGTTATGGTTCCTTAATTGGGTCCTTACGAAAGCAAGGGGACCTCCCACACTCCCACCTCTTACCTGGCTGATGAAAGAGCTAGTTGTTGTGCTGTGTGTCTTCTACATTAACCCATTTTGTTTGAACTCCTAGGTCTAGCAAAATCGTAGCACCTTTCTTTGTGTGCTGCATGTCTACTAGGCCAGGAATCCCGTATCACTCATATTACTCTCAATCAGGTGAACCCATGGATAACCTCGAGAATCAACTTAGGCTCATCACTGAGCAGCTTGCCAGGTTGACCCAAAGAGCTGATAGATTAGAAACAAGGCTAGGAACCCTGGAGAGGACCCAGGAGCCTCATACTGTACCAGAGTTTGAATCACCTCCCCACCCTAGGAGATTCCCTCAACATGATCCGTCCTTAGAGGCTAAGCCTAGAAGAGTCCCACACCCTAACCCAACCCAAGAGGTTCACCCTAGGAGACCCAATCAGGAGTTCATGGACCAGGTTAAAAGAGGATCTAGTAGCCTAAAGGAAAGGGAGCCAGGAGTTAAACTGATCAAGGCCAAGGAGTTAGAAAAAGAAGTTACTAAGGGAACACTTTCTTGGATCTTGGCCACTAAAGATAATCATGAGCCGACCCAAAGAGAACACCCTCAAGAAGTAGTTGAGGATTTAAAAGAATTTGAGGAAGAACCCTTTGAAGAATTTTAGGGAGAAAAGGCTGAACTTATTGAGAATTTAAATGAAGAAACTCCTAAGCCCATTGAAGAATCCAGAGGAGACATCTATGAATCAAGTCTAGTAGAGGAGTTAAAAAAAGAGATTACTAAGGAACCCAACCCTACCATTAGAGTCTTACTTGTGGCTTAGAGTCTTACCTAAGGAGCCACTAGAAGAAAGCCCACTTATAGAGCCCAGTCCTAAAATCCAGGAACCCGAGGAATTTATTGAGGATTTGGCTTATTTAACCCAGTACGCTCATGATGAGCCCCCTCCTACAGTTCCCATTGAAGATCTATTCCCTGAGATTAGTAACCCATTCTTCCCTTATTCAAACCCTGTAAATATACCACAACCTTGTAAGGCTAGCCTTATTAGTCTAGGATTAATCCCTGACACCCCTTCTTATATCCTACCCTACCAGACTAACCTTGAACCCACCTCTTATTTTTTACCCTTCCAAGAAGCCTCCAGCATTTCTAGGATCATTAGATTGCATCTTGTTGAGATTAGCATACTGCATACAGTCATTGCACATGTTAGGTTTGCATCTTACTTCTGGTATACTCTATGACATTTGCTAGGAGCCCATTGTGAATTTTCATGTGCATGCCAAACCAGTGTCAAACCTAGTGAGTCTATAGTCTATTAGGTTGAGGCCCTGGGAGTCCAATAAAATTTCTCTCAATAGGAATGCATTGTTGAGTCTACACTTTGCATCATGTTAGAGTTCTGCATTAAGCACTAATTTTGAAATAATTTGGCTGATTCCCGAACGTGAGCCAAAGAATTTGAAATAAGGGATTCTATAATGATTAGGCTTAGGCCTGAACGGTTTCCACCATGAACCGTTAAGAAACTTCATGTTCGTGAAGCTAGCCCCTTCAGAGTGATAAGGAGAGTCAGCCCTAATGCCTATGTGCTTGAGCTACCCCCGAATTATGGCATTAGCTTGACTTTCAATATCTCAGACTTAGTCGAGTATAGAGAACTGGCAACCATACCCAGCGAGCCATTTGGGCCTGACCTATCTTTTGAGAGTGAACCCGACCCAGAGTGTCCACCTCCAATTTTACTTGAGAGAGGAGAGTGGATCAAGCATGTCCTGGATGACCAAGCTATTACCACCTGAGGCAAAGGTATCAGCGTTACTTGGTCCAATGGCAAGGCCGACCGAAGTCTGGTGATTCATGGATTACCCGAGAGGACATGTCGTGCCACGACCTTGACCTTCTAGAGAAATATCAAAGCCAAATCAACCCTTACTGGATGGGTTGAGTTCCTCCCACCCTAGGAGAACTGGTGTGGGCACCAGGATTAGACAGAGGCTTCTCAATCCTCTATAGATCTTTGATTAGGGTTTCATCTTTTGGGTCATGTAATAAGGCTTCAAGCCTGAGCATTTTACTTTGGAGTCATGTATTTAGTCTCAATTTTTTATTTTGGTCATGTACGTTAGCCAATTTGGTCAAGTTAGATCATTGGGTACTGTATTTAGCTATATTGGTCCAAGCCTAAGTCTACTTGAAGATTAGGCTCAAGCTAGTTTGAAGATGGGTTCACAAGTGGGCAATCAAGTCAAGCCTAATTGAAGATGAGTCAAGCCACCTCTCCACGCCAGGACAGGAGTGCCAACTCATGAGGAGTGCCACATCATCAGTGCCACGTGTCATGGGAGGTGCCACTTTAGCTCATGGAGTGCCACATCATCAATGCCACATGGCATGGGAGGCACCACTTCAAATTCAAATTCAAAGGACATGTGGATGTCCATTAAACCTCTCCTTGATCCAAGCCAACAACATCCCCCCCTCACTCCACATATCAAGCCTCTCCAAAGATCATGATCAACCAAGGAGGAGTTCAAAATTCAAATGGAGACAACCTTCCTTTCTTCCCTCCCCGAATCAAGCATTTCCACCACAGCCAAGGTGTCATGAAGAAAGGATTCAAATTTCAAATGAGTGTCCCCTTGATTCTTGAAGACAACATCCTCTCTTCACTCCCCCAAATCAAGCCATTCTACCTAGGAGCAAACCAAGTCAAAGTTGGCCAAGGCTTCATGAAGGAGAATTTTCAAATTTCAAATGGGCATCCCTTGACTCGTGAAGACAACCCACCTTTGTCTCCTCCCCAAATCAAGTCTTGTAACCTTTCTTTCAAATTTGAATGAGAACTTGGGTGCTTACAAAAAGGACTCTAGCCCTTTTGTAAAGGAATTTTTGATGAATGAAAAAGTGAGAAGTTCTTCTTTTATTAGCCCTTGTCTTCTTAAACTAGGAACTCTATAAGAGAGTGCCTTTGTCCTTCGAGACATCGAGGGGTGAGATGCCCTAAGTTACCATCCTCCTTCGCAAGCCACCATTCTATCTTCAAGCTGGGACACCACCTCGAAGATCCACCTTGATGCCCAAGGAGAAGAGCCCTCCTCGACCACCATCTTCAACTCCTTTCCCAACACTTCCTACTTTCTTATACCCCTACTTGCTATTTTCTAATCCTTTACTTGGTTGCTCATAGGTCCTTCAGGTGCCACGGATAAAGGATTCGGTCTCCCTCGCCTTTGGGACCATTGAACAAAAAGCCAGGGAATCCTAATTATCGAAAGCTTGATCTCTAGGCCGCATCCGTGAGTGTGAGCGAACTTGGCATCGGGTGCACCAGAATCTTTAGGGTTTTCACTCCCTATTCTCTTAAGTAGGTATTGATTTAGAGCTAAGTCCTACGAGGTTTCTCAATCCCGGGATCCTCTCTTCATCATTGTTTAGGGGCTAAGCTTGCATGCTAGAAGTTTCTTGTGCTTATAGAATTTCTAGATCTAATCTTTGCTTGACTTCGGGAATCAGAAAGTCTCTTAAAACCTAAATCCTGAAAGAAAAAAATAAATTCATTTGCATATGCATCTCATCATTAGTATAGTCCCGCATCATCTTAGTCCCACATTAGTTTCCCATCCCCCGATTGGAGGACATGTTAGATATGATGGCCGGTACAACCATCTTCTTAATGTTCAAGACCTTAAGAGCGGCTATCATCAGGTTAGGATTAGACCTGGGGATGAGTGGAAAACTGCATCTAAAACTAAGGGTGGTCTGTATGAATGGGTAGTGATTCCTTTTGGTTTGTCCAATGCCCTTAGCACCTTTATGAGGATCATGACCCAAGTCCTACGTGTGTTCATAGGAAAATTTGTAGTGGTATACTTTGATGACATCTTGATCTATAGTAAGATTAAGGAAGACCACCTGAACCACCTTATGCAAGTTTGCCAGAACCTTAGGAAGGAAAATCTCTATGCCAATTTGAAGTGTGATTTCCTGACCCATAGAGTCATCTTCCTAGGATTCGTAGTCACCCCCGAGGGAGTCTCAACTAACCCTAAGAAATCTAAATCCATAATAGACTGGCTAATACCCACTAGTATTCATGACGTGCATAGTTTTCATGGTCTAGCCACCTTCTATAGGAGATTTATCCGGGGATATAGTTTCATTATAGCACCAATTATGGATTGCATTAGGAAGTGAAATTTTGAGTGGACCAAAGCTGTTGTTGGTAAAGCCTTCCTAGAGATTAAGGATAAGATGACCTAAGCACCCATCTTGAGATTGCATGATTTTTTCAAAGTTTTCGAGGGTGATGCTTTAGGAATAGGTATAAGAGAAGTACTAAGCCAAGAAAGTCATCCTGTATCCTTCTTTAGCAAGAAACTCAATGAGGCTAAGCTTAAGTATTCAACCTATGACAAGGAATTCTATGTGGAAGTACAAGCTCTTAGGTACTGGAGACATTACCTACTACCCTAGGAGTTTATCCTTTACTCGGACCATGAAGCATTCCGACTCCTAAACTTCTAGAAAAAGATGAACCCTAGGCATGCTAAGTGGGTCGAGTACCTCCAAGCCTATACCTTTGTGCTAAAACATCGAGCTGGAACCGAGAATAAGATAGCTGATGCCCTTCATCATCGTGCCTTGCTTCTAAATACTGTTCGGACCGAAGTCATAGGTTTGACCGATTGAAAGAGAAATATGAGACCTGCCCTGACTTCAGTGAGATTTTCCAATATGTTAGACATGGACCATCTAGTTTCCATAGTGAGTACACCCTTTAGGATGGCTACCTTTTCTGAGAGAATAGATTGTGTATTCCTGGGACTTCACTTAAAGAATTTTTAGTTTAGAAAACCCATGCAAAAGGTCTAGCTGGTCATTTTGGAAGAGACAAGACCATATCAGGTATAGAAAACCAGTTCCTTTGGCCTAGTTTAAGAAAGGATGTTGCCCGCATCGTGTCCAAATGTCAAACTTATGCTGTTGCCAAATAGCAGAAGCAAAACATTGGCTTATGCACCCCTTTACCTATACCCAGTCACCCATGGAAATACCTTAGCTTGGACTTTATGTTAGGACTACCTAAGACCCTGAAAAAACATGACTCAATCTGTGTAATGGTCGATAGGTTCTCGAAAATGGCCCAATTTGTACCCTGCTCTCAGACCTTCGATGCCTCCAAAGTAGCCAAGCTCTTTCTTGATCATGTGGTTAGGTTACATGGCCTTCCTAAGATCATAGTGTTCGATAGGGATGTCCATTTTGCCAGTTACTTCTAGAAGACTCATTGGCACTTATTAGGAACCAAGCTTAAGTTTTTCACATCCTACCACCCCCAAACTGATGGCCAAACTGAGGTAGTGAACCAAAGCCTAGGAAACCTACTAAGATGCCTTGTAGGTGAGAACACCAAGAATTGGGACCTTCTTTTACTGAGAGCAGAATTTGCCTATAATAGTTTGGTCAATAGGTCCATAGGCAAGAGCCCATTCAAAATTGTCCATGGTTACAAGCGTAATAAGCCTCTTGACCTAATCCCCTTACCCTTGCATGCACGAGTCTCTGAGTCTGCTGAGTCATTTGCACAGCATGTTAGGGATTTACATAAGAAAATTAGTCAAAAGATACATAAGCAATGAAATATGTAAAATTTGGCTAACTCCCGAAAAAGATCTAAAAAATTTTTCATAGGAGATTATGTAATGATTAGGATTAGGCATGAGCGGTTCCCTCTAGGGACCATGAAGAAATTACAAGCTTGTGGAGCTGGACCCTTCAGAGTGATAAAGTGAGATAGACCCATGCCTATGTGCTCAAGTTACCACCTGAATTAGGCATTAGTCCAACCTTCAATATCTCAGATCTTGTTGAGTATAGGACACCAGCAACGATACCCAGTGAGCCCTTTGGACCTAATCTTTCCCTTGAGAGTGAGCCCATCCCAGAGTGTCCATCAACAAATTAGCCTATGAGAGGTGAAAGGATTGAGTGCATCCTAGATGATCAAGTCATTAGTACATGGAACAAAGGCTACCAACATTATTTGGTCCGATGGCAATGTCAGCCAGAATACGAGGATTCGTGGATCACCCGAGAGGATCTGTAGTCCTCTACCTAGACCTACTGAAGTAGTATGAGAGCGAGATGACCGTTACCCAACAGGGTCGAGTTCCTCCCGTCCCAAGAGAATTGGTGCGGGCACCAGGATCAGGAAGTAATTATCGGTCCCATGTGGTTTTCTAATTAAGTCTTCTTATGAGTCCTGTAGTCCATTAGTATTGCATCACTTGTATTAAAGTTAGCCATGTCCTGTGATAAAGTTTGACTCTTGTATTAGAGTGAGGCAACTGAGTTCAGTTGAGCCCACCCAGTCAAGTGAGTCCTGTAATTTTGATTCAAGTCTAGTACAAGAGGAGAGTCACTAGAGCAAAATCCAAGTACCTTGACCCCTACTCAAGCCCCCTAGCCTTGGTGCCCAAGGAATGGGCCTTCATGCCACCAATCCTAGTATGGTCGCCCACTTCAGATGGTGCCCTTCCCAGCTCAGCACCCTCTCAAGGTCCACACCAACCGGTACCCCCTCAAGCCCATCAGCACCCCTAGCCTATCAAGGCTGGTGCCCATGCTCCAGGCCCATGGTGCCCTAGATTCTCATGTTTGGCACCCCCAGCCGAAGCCCTCCAAAGCTGGCACCCAATCCAAGAAAGAAGCCTGCTGTTGACCAAGTCCACCAAGGTTTCTTGGCCCTCAAGTCATGTAGTCCCAATCTGTATTGAAGTCCAGGGACCTGGGTAACTCTATAAATACCCACCCCTCTCCTCTTGTATAAGCAATCTTTCTTATGAAATAAACTTTGAGAATATTTTCTTGTCATGTGTTTCCTCCAATTGGAGTGGGTGTGAGTCCCGAGTGTTCCCTTCTTGTGTGCACAAACCCTAGCCCCTGCAACCCTCTTTCTTGCAATCCCTGGCCTTCTACTAGCCCTCCTCACATACCCTAAGATGCCCCTCCATCTTCAAGCCCTAAGCCATCACCCTCTCTCCCTTCGTCCATCAACCAGCCAACAACACATCACTCCACCACTTTACCGCCCCATCCTCCCCTCTTCCAGGTGTGCCCTAGCCTCCTTGCCACCAGAAGCTCCTTTCCTAGGCATCCCCTTTTGTAGCAAGGCTGCCCTCTCTAGTCCAGGTGCCATCTTCTGAAGCAGGCCACCAGCCTCTCCAACCACCCCTCTCTCTTCCTCTTCCATCCTCATCTTATTTCTTATTTTTCTTGTCATCTGTGAACCTAACCCGTGACATGTGCAAGATCCTTCTGGTAAAACTGTCCAAGAAAGAGGCACTCCTTGCCTTCGAGACCAGTTGATAGAAAGCTAGTTTATCCACGAGAAAGAGACCTATTCATCTAGGTGCCAATCCAGGAATGCAAAGCGACCCTGTCTACGATCCAAACAACATAGTTGCCAGGTAATAGCCTAAAACCCTTCTTTAAGATTTGTGATATAGTAGTTAACTATCCTAATAGGGGGTTTCTCAACCCTTGAGGTCCTAGTTTTTATCTCTTTGATAGATCTTATATACGGGTACTGTAGGTTTGTCATTACTTTACATCCTGCTACTTCTTTTCATCTCTTTCGGGAACAAAGCCATAAAATAAAATTCTAAAATTAATAAAAAATATAATTTACTATTTTTCTACGTGTTTACCCTCTCCACTGCATCCTGCATCAGTCATGATCTTCAGAAAGGTTTCATAGTTAGGTTCCATGGTCAGACTAGGTTAGGGTTTAGACTGGTGGAGTTAGACTACTAATCTAGTGGTATGCAACAAGCACACATATCATTCTAGGGTTTACTAGACCTAGTAAATCAAGTAGAATGAGTCAGCTCAACTTACAACCAATTCAACAATTACCTTTTCTACTCACCAAGTAAGAGGTGGGAGTGTGGGAGGCTCCCCCTGCTCTCACAGGATCCTAATTAAGTAACCATAGCTTTGCTTAGGATGTTTTCCTGTGGACCTCTAGCCTAGATACCAAATTTAAGAGATAATTGGAGGATTGAGTGCACTGGCTTTCTCACAATACCATGAACTGGACCTATTGGTGTCCCTAACTCAGTTGGTTGCTACTCAGTTTTAATTAAGGCTTGGGTTCGATGCATGGGGGTTATTTTGGGCCAAGGAAAGGTGATGAAATCCTTTCCTCAACTGAGATAGTAAAATTGCCCTTAAGTTGATTTAACTATGCATGCACACATGATATGCAACATGAAACTAAGTGAAAAAAATTACAGAAATTAAATTAAAAATTTTATTTTCTATTTTTTCCATGCAGATGGATGATCTAATGAAGATTAATGTCAGTTAATTAAGTGTAAAAAAAGCTAGTTTTTGATGGTTTCAATGCAAGCCAATTTCAGCCTTAAACTAGGTGTGCAGAAATTTCAGCAATGGTAGACTTTGGGGTTTAATGCAGAATTTTGTTTTCTTTTCAGATCAAAAGATTCAAATAAAATTGCCAAATTAAAGAGAACTAATTATGTGATTAATGGATGCAAAGATTGATGCAAATCAGATGGGTTTAATGGAAGAAATTCCTAGGTTTTTGGAACTAGTGTGCATATTTTAGCAAGGCTGATTTATTTTGTTAGGGTTGTTTTTATGCAGATTTTATTTTTTTTTTTAGATCAGAAAATTAAAAGAAAATTGAAGAGAATAAGAAGACTAATTAGGGGATTGATTGATGCAAAAACTGGTGAAAAACAGTAATGTTTTAATGAAAAACTAGCCCTAGGTTTTGACTACTAATGTGCAGAATTCAACATGCAGAATTTTTTTTGTTATTTTTTTTTGTTTAAAGATGTAAGCATAAGCATGTCCTATCCTAAGATCTTATACCAAAAATGTTGCAGGATGAATATGCAAGGGATGAGCATAATGAAATTGCAGGTTTGAGAGTAATGAATTTCAGATTTTAGATGGTTTGATTCCCGAAAAAGGCTAAAAGTAAATAAGGATTTTCATGTAAGGGCTAAGTTCTACCCACATTGCAAGATCTAACAAAGTAATAAAAAGAAAGATAGGATCCTAGGGTTAAAAAAGCACTATTAAGGCATGCTCAGTTTTCAATAGGTCAGATAAGAGAGAAGGAATGGTTAGTTTACCTAGCAATGATTTCACCTCGTTGTTGAAGGGATCACACTTCTCAGATCATCACCTGGATGGTGAAGCCTCGTTCCTGTTGATGCACCAGCATTCTATCAGATGGTTTTGGGGGCAAGAAAGATAAAAAAATTATGAAACTGGAGATTGGAAGAGAAGAGAAGGTAGGAGGGGCGTCTAGGGCTGATTGGTGACCTGTCTGGAAGATGTGGACACCTGGATCTGGAGAAGAGGTGTGCAGACTTGATGATGGTGTCCTGGCTACTAGGAGAGGACACCTGGATGTCTTTGGGATGGTGGTCGTGGTTTGATGCTTGAAGTGGGCGGCCAAGTGGAGGATGGAAGTGGGTGGCTAGGGTTTTCTTTGGATGCTTGGTGTTGGCGACCTAGGGTTGGAAGAAGAATGGAGCAGGTTTGATGGAAGATGATTGATGGTGGATGGGATGAGGGAAGGATCGTTTGTGAGCCTAGAAGTCACTAGAGATTAGGGTACTGCTAAACTTTTATATATATATATATATTTTTTCTAAGGAGGTGGTGAAGGAACAATGGAGATGGAAGATAAGGGTCAAGGCTTTCATGAACTTTGGGACTCACACTCACGGAGAGATCTCACACCTCTAGGGTATCCCACCTCACTAATGGAGCCATATAGAGAGATGTCACACCTCTATCGCATCCCACCCACCTCACTAATGGAACCATACAGAGAGATATCACACCTCTATGGCATCCTACCCACCTCACTAATGGAGCCGTTAGGGTGAATCAAAAAGGACATGAGGGTGGTAGAGAAGGTGGAATCAATGAAGGGGATAACTAGACATGTTGCGAAGCAACATGCCCGGGGTTGTACCGCACGTGCTCTCCTTGCTGAGTGAAAGTTGGGCCTCTCACCCTCCCCATGCGGGGCCAACAAAGAATCTCTCTTCTAAGATTTTTTCATCATTGATTAATTTTTCATACATGAAAGGGGTCCTTTTAGAATTGACCCTAGCCCTTGGATTACATGGAATGAAAAGCAAAGAGGGAGGGTGTCAACATGTTGCCTTGTGGGGAGGATTTGCATGAAAGGAGGCATCACATATCTTCCATAATAGATGGGCGTTACAGGGAAAAGATCTCATGAATCAAGGGAAAGAGTGAGGGCACCCATATGCTGCCTGATCTGTTTGGATGCTGATGCGAGATGACTCTAAGAAAGCTAGATATGCAGTAAAAGCAGTAAACTATTTTTTTTTTTTTGATTTTTAGATTTAGGTTTGATGGCTAATTTCTCAAAGCAAAGTAAAAACTAGCAGGTATTCAGCAATTCTAAGAATCAACTTGTCGCAGGCTGAATCATGCAAGATAACTAAAAGACAGGACCTGAAAATTGAGGAATTCCCAGCTTAAGATAGTTAACATCAAGCAAATCAGATAATAAGAGAAGGGAAGGTTTCATACTAGTCAGAGATGATAATATCAGTAGTAGAAGAGATCACTCACAACTCTGATCGGAGCCTGGAAGAAGAAGCCTTGTTTCCCTCAAATCTGATGGTTGATCTGGGTGGTTTGGGAAGCAAAGAAGGCCTCCTCAGGGGAGGGGAAGCACCTCGGGGATCCTACAAGCATCAGGGTTAATCAAAACAGCAATTAAAAAATAAGAAAAGGAACTGTGGAATGAAAGGAATCAGGATTAAGGTTAGAAGATGGCTGTTTGAAGCTTGTTGAAGATCTCCTTGCTTGGTAGCCTAGGGCACTTCTTCTTGGATGTGTGAAGGCTTGGATGGCATTGAGTTAGGGTGTGGAAGGAAGCTAGGGCAGCAAGGAATTCGTCCAAACACAAAAACACAACCTAAAGAACCAAAACAAAACACCAACACAAGGTAGTAACTCAAAATTTCAGCAAGTTGTATTCATAGGAAAGAGATGATTACAAGAGGGGAAGGGGTGGGGTATTTATAGATTTCCCATGCCCTCACTAACCATGGTTACATTTTGGTTACAAGTCCTCTTCCAAATTGGAATACAAGTCCTTTCCTAGCAAGGTTAGAATTACAAAGTTTAAAAGGATTAGAAATCCCAACTAGGTTAGGAAAAGACTTGGTCTTCTCCCACTTTTCTTCAACTTGGACCTAGTCAAACCTCCTTGGATGACCCTCCATGGGTGTGTGGGCTTTAGGGCAGCAAGGGGGAGGTCAGCCATTTTCTTGGAAGGCTTGGGCTTGGGCCCCCTGGGAGCTGGGGTGCCTGGATCCCTAGGCTGGTATATTCACGGCATCAAAAAGGAATCTTGGTTCTCTTGTCTTGGGCTTGCTTCCTGGGCTTGAATTTGGAGGCTTGGAGTATTGGGATAGCCTGGTAAACATGGGCTCCTTGCATATAGAATATTTCGAAAGCTTTTGGAGAGAATCTAGCATCTAAAATGGTACCCGGGGAAAATCAAGGCACAAACAGGGCACCTGGATGTCGATTGAGCTCCCCTAAGCTGGTATAACTACTTCTGGCTTCAGAATAAGGTTTAGTGGGACTTCAAAATAGCATAGCCTCCTCTCTTGTACAAGAAGTGAACTCACACTAGGGTTGAGACAAATCAACTAACCTCAACTTATTACAGGACTCAATTCTAGTTGATTTCAAAATTTGACACATGGCTAGGTAAACCAAATAGGGCCCAGTAATATATGTCAGATCCTAGTGCCCCCACCAATTCTCCCGAAGTGGGAGGAAGTCGACCCCGTCGAGTGTGGGATAACTTGGCTCTCATAGTGCTCGAGTTGGTCTGGGTTGAGGCACTGCAAATCCTCACAAGTGATCCATAAGTTCTCATATTCTGGCCAACCTTGTCACCGGACCAAATACCTCTAATAGCCGCGATTCCAGGTACATATGGCTTGATCGTCCAAAATTCTCTCGATCTTTTCCTCACTATTTAGCCAATTATATGTTGATACTCTGGGGTGGGTTCTCTCTCAAAGGGAGGGATAGGCTCAAGGTGCTTGCTAGATATCGCTGCTGGCTCCCTAGACTCTATAAGATCTGAGATGATGAAGGTGGAGCTGATACCTAAATCAAGTAGTATCTCATGCACATAGGCATTGGGTCCACAGATATTCATTATCTTGGATGGGCCAGCTTCACGAGCAAAAAATTCTTTACAACTACAAAATTCCCTGTAAAATTCTTTATCTCTCTTTTGGGAATTAGCCAAGTTGTTAGTTAGTTCATTAGTTATGTTCTTTTGACTAATTTCCATATACTGTGCAGAGGGTAGTGTAGGTGCAGACATGTTATTCTGGTTGTGCATTTATTGGACTCAACTAATACCTAATAGACTCGACTAGACATCCCTATCAAAGGATGTATTATTGGACTCTAAGGGACAAAACCTAATAGATTATAGACTCTTTAGGTTTGATCCTATCATGACGTGCACATGAAAATGTGACATGAACTCTTTGTAAATGCCAGAGGGTACTGTGCAGAGGGTAGTGTAGGTGCAGACATGTTATTCTGGTTGTGCATTTATTGGACTCAACTAATACCTAATAGACTTGACTAGACATCCCTATCAAAGGATGTATTATTGGACTCTAAGGGACAAAACCTAATAGATTATAGACTCTTTAGGTTTGATCCTATCATGACATGCACATGAAAATGTGACATGAACTCTTTGTAAATGCCAGAGGGTCGTCTAGAAGTAGGAAGCAAACATGACTGACTCGATGAATGAATGCAGTATGCAAACCTCTACGAAATGCAATCTAAGGGTTAGAAAATCAAGAAAAGTTTCAAAAAAGGGTAGAAAATAAGAAGTAGATTCAGGGTTAGTCTGATTGGGTGGAAAGTAAGAAAAGTGTTCGGGGTTAATTGGATAGACTAGGATGTAAGAAGGGGTATTAGGGATTAATCCTAAACTAATAAGATTGACCTTAAGAGGTTGGTGTCTATCTACTAGGTCTGCCTTATAGAAGAATGGATCACTAATTTCAGGGAAAAGATCTTCAATTGGGATCAAGGAAGTGAATTCTTCTTGAGGGTACTGGGTGAGATAAGCCAAGTCCTCAATAAACCCTTTTGGCTTAGGAAATTCAGGACTAGGCTCTATAATAGGATCCTCTTCTAAAATCTCCTCTATTTGCTCTTCCATAGCGGCTTGGGTGTGATATGGGTTATCTAATTCTGGGTCGACCACTGACTGATTATGGTCAAGGTTAGCTAAATCTAGATTGGCTACTACTTGGATATGGTCAGGGTCAACTAATTCTAGGATGGCTTCTACCTGGGTCTCTATTGATTCAACTAACACTAAATTGGCTTCTACTTGGGTTTGGTCATAATCAACTAATCCTGGGTCTTCTATAAAGTACTATTCTAGATCTTCAATAGACTCATACTCCTCTACCAGACTTGGGTCAGCCTCATATATTTTTTTCTTCTAATTCATCTTGGTGAACCAATGGGGTGGTAAGAGGGGTTTGGCTAATGGAAAATTGACTAGGGTCTGGGATAACAGGGGTAAGTAAACTAAGGGTTATAGGATCAAAGGTTATGGGTTTAAAGGTTATGGGTTCAAAGGTTATGGCTTCAAATCTAGGGGTATTAATCCTATAGGGTTCATATCTAGGGACTATGGGTTCTTGGGGTTCAGCTTTATGGGTCTTGCCTAGGGTTCCTACTTGGTTGAAACTTTGGTTCATTTGGTCAAGCTTAGTATCAGATTGGTCAAACCTATGGTTTATTTGGGCTAACTGATTTTGGGTTTGGGTGTTGGACTGGTTTATTTGGGTGAGCTGGGCTTTGGTTTGGTCAAGCTTGAGGTTCATTTGGGAGATAATCTGATCACTCATGGCCTCAAAATTGGAATCCATAGTTGGGTTTGGTTGGGGTTTAGACTTTTGATATTGGGTTCTTAATCTAGTGGTCATGCAACAAATCAAACAATCCAAATGAAATGATGCAACCAAGCATGCAAAAGAGAAAGAAAAGGCTAGTATAATCTAGGGTTTTCTCTAGAGCCAGAAACTAGGTTGGTTAGCTCAACTTACACCTAATCCAATAGCTAGTCCTTCCACTGGCCAGGTAGGGGGTGGGAGTGTGGGTGGCCCCCCCTACTTTTGTAGGGACCCAATTAAAAACCACAACACCACTTAGGTCGTTTGACTTTGGACCCCCAGCCTTAGACACCAGCTTTCAGTAATAGCTAAGAGGTTAAATGCACTAGTTGGCCCACACAGCTTGGAATCAACCTGTTGATGTCTCCTAGCCCACTAGGGCTAATTAGGTCTAATTTATTTTAATTAGTCTTGGGTTAGTATGATGATAGTGGTTTTGGGCCCAGGACAGTTGATGAAATCCTGCACTGATCTGAGATAGAGAATTGCCCTTAAGATTAGGTTAAGAATGATGGCAATCAATAGCCCTAATGCAAGCTAAAACAATCAGAAAAAAAATATTTTTTTAATGATTTATGATGTGTCAAGTTAGGTTTAAGTTAACCGGGGTCATCAAACAAAGTTTGGCTTGGGATTGGGGGTTTGGTAGTTGATTAGGTTAGATTGAGTCAAGATGCAGAATGTAGCAGAAAATAGTAAATTAGGGTTTCAGTTATTACAAAGTTTGACAGAGATCCTGATGCGTAAAAAATTCAAAGAAACTCTAAAACAAAGGATAGAAGGTGATGACGAATCCTACCAAATTTCATGCCAAAAAAAAATCAGATGATAATGAAAAACTAGGGTTTTTTAGACTGCTACAAAAAATATCAGGATTCTATTAGGGTTCCTATTATGCCAAATTTTAGAGACTTAGGTTTTCAGTAAAAATAATTAAAAATTTTGATAATTACTACAACAAAAAAGAAAACATGCAGTGAAAGTTTCATAAAAAAATAAAATATTTATGATGATGAAATCAAATGAAAACTAGACACCTACTGTAGTGGATAGAATGCATAATTAGGGTTTGTGAATACAAAGCAAATAAAAACTATCCTAAACCCTCTCTGATACCAAACTGATGTGGGATGACTCTAGGAATGCTAGATATGCAATAAAAGTAGTAAACTAATTTTTTTTGTGATTTCTAGATTTAGGTTTGATGGCTAATTTCTTAAAGCAAAGTAAAAACTAACAGATATTCAGCAATTCTAAGAATCAACTTGTCGCAGGCTGAATCATGCAAGATAACTAAAATACATGACCCGGAAATTGAGGAATTCTCGGCTTAGGATAGTTAGCTTCAAGCAAATCAGATAATAAGAGAAGGGAAGGTTTCATACCAGTCAGAGATGATAATATCAGTAGTAGAAGAGATCACTCACAACTCTGATCGGAGCTTGGAAGAAGAAGCCTTGTTTCCCTCAAATCTGATGGCTAATCTGGGCGGTCCAGGCAGCAAAGAATGCCTTCTCAAGGGAGGGGAAGCACCTCGGAGATCCTACAAGTGTCAGGGTTAATCAAAATAGCAATTAAAAAATAAAAAAAGGAACTATGGATTAAAAGGAATCAGGATTAGGGTTAGAAGATGGCTGTTCGAAGCTTGTTGAAGATCTCCTTGCTTGGCATTCTAGGGCACTTCTTCTTGGATGTGTGAAGGCTTGGATGGTAGTGAGCTAGGGTTTGGAAGGAATCTAGGGCAGCAAGGAATTCGTCCAAACACAAAAACATAACCTAAAGAACCAAAACAAAACACCAACACAAGGTAGTAACTCAAAATTTCAGCAAGTTGTACTCATAAGAAAGAGATGATTACAAGATGGGGAGGGGTGGGGTATTTATAGAGTTCCCATGCCCTCACTAACCATGGTTACATTTGGGTTACAAGTCCTCTTCCAAATTGGAATACAAGTCCTTTCCTAGCTAGGTTAGAATTACAAAGTTTAAAAGGATTAGAAATCCCAACTAGGTTAGGAAAAGGCTTGGTCTTCTCCCACTTTTCTTCAACTTGGACCTAGTCAAACCTCTTTGGACGACCCTCCTTGGGTGTGTGGCCTTTAGGGCAGCAAGGGGGAGGTCAGCCATGGGCTTGGATAGCTTGGGCTTGGGCCCCCTGGGAGCTGGGGTGCCTGGGTCCCTGGGCAAGTATATTCCCAGCATCAAAAAAGAATCTTGGTTCTCTTGTCTTGGGCTTGCTTCCTGGGCTTGAGTTTGGAGGCCTGGAGTGTTGGGATAGCCTGGTAAACTTAGGCTCTTGGCATATGCAATATTTTGAAAGCATCTGGAGGGAATCTAGCATCTAAAATGGTATTTGGGGAAAATCAAGGCACAAACAGGGCACCTGGATGTCGATTGAGCTCCCCTAAGCTAGTGTAACTACTTCTGGCTTCAGAATGAGATTTTGTGGGACTCCAAAATAGCATAGCCTCCTCTCTTGTACAAGAAGTGAACTCACACTAGACTCATACTGGTATACAGGACTCAAAATACTGACTAGGTTAAGGGTTGAAACAAATCAACTAACCTCAACTTATTACAGGACTCAATTCTAGTTTATTACAAAATTTGACACATGGCTAGGTAAACCAAATAAAGCCCAGTAATCTGTGTCTGATCCTGGTGCCCCCACCAGATGCCATATGAGTTCTTTCCGTCTTCTCTTAGGTAGTCCACAACTTCCATATGGGGTGCTGATCTGCTTCCTTGTTGGGCTTAGATGCTATCATGAAGATCTTGGATGCCTAATAGGGACTCCACATGACTGCTGAGGTGGCTGGGCTCTCGAGTTCCCATCATTCCCATGGAGTAAGGAGAACTCGACTCCATCGAGTTTGAAGATGACTTGGGTGGAACCGAAACACATACATTATTTGAAATCCATGCAGTACTTGAATTTTTTTGGAATGCTCTGAGATCTGTGCAACTTTAAAGATTGTGCAGCTTTGAGATCCATGCAACTTTGAGATTGGTGTGGCTCTGAAATTCGTGTGAGTCTCCTGCTTTCACATTCATGCAAAATTCCTTATTCTCCATGGACTGTAACCAAGGAACGGGGGAGGCTAGCAGAGGGGTGTCACCGGTGTCTCAAAGGGTCGATCACCAGAGAACGGGCGATAGTGGAGATATGGATAAGAGGATGGAGGTAGAGCTGAAGGAGGTGGCGCTCGGGTTCGAGCTGTGTGTCGATTATGGTGAACAAAGGAGTCAATCGGAGGTGAAGAGGAATGGCACGAATGGGGCAGTGATCGATGGTGGAAGGGAAGTGATCTGGTGAAGGCACCGATCAGATCTGGATGGGATTGGAGATGGAGACCGGTGGCTATGGATCGTAGATGATCGGGCGATCCTTGTCCCAGGTGGAAGAGGGGTGACAGCAGGCGATGTGATCTCAGGCAGCTCTAGTGAGATCAGTGATCAGACGGTGGAGGAAGGGGGCTTCGGGCAAGAGCGTTGATTGCGGTCTGTGGCTTTGGAGGCACCGATCGGAGGAGTGGAGGGTCGTGATGGTTCCTATAAAGATGATTGGGTGTTTGTGATAGCAGGAGGTTCCAGATGGCATGCTCGGTCAGGCAAACGATGAGTTTGGCAGTGTCCTCTGGTCAGTGAGGCATCATGTGCTGAGATGGGGCTTGGATTTGGGCAGACGGTGCCTGTAGTTGAGGGTCATGGAGCTACCATGACAAACAAGGGAATGGGAGATCTCATCGATTGTGGAGGCCGTTGGCTGGAAGATCGGTGGAGCTTAGCAATGGGATCGAAAAAAGGTGAAGAAGAAAATTGATGGCAACTTAGAGGAATTGGCTAGGAGAATTGACTTTTTTTTTCAGGATATGGGAAGATGAGAGGATGGAAAAGATGGTTCGGTGTAAAGTGGATGGATGTCTAGGGGATTGGGGTGATATGAAGCATACCTTAATTTTCTAGCTCTGATACTAAAAATAATGTGGGATAGGTGGGGGGGGGTAGGATTGTTGGCAAGCTGAGAAGTCGCTAGAATTTAGGGTACCACAAAAAAAATTATATTTTTATATTTTTTTTGATGGAGGTGGTGAAGGAAACAATAGGGATGAAAGGTTGGGGTTTGGACTGCCATGGACATGGAAACTCACACTCACGGAGAGACCTCTAACATCTAGGGCATCCCACCCACATCACTAATGGAGCCATGAGGGTAACTTTCCAAGGCCATGGAGGGATAAAGAAGATGGACACTCTATGGACTTGGGACTTACATTCATGGAGAGACCTCTCACCTCTAGGGAATCTAACCCACCTCACTAATGGATCCATGAGGGTAACTTACAAAGGACATTATGATGGTAGAGAAGGTGGAATCAAGGAAGGGTGGTGTGGGCACCAGGATCCGACAGAGGCTCCTCAACCCTCTGTGGATCTCAGATTAGGGTTCCACTTCTATGAGTCCTGTAATAAGGCTATGAGCCAAAGCAATTTCATAATTTCTTGTCTAAGTTTGTTTAGTCTTGTACCTTGACCAATTTGGGACAAGTTAGGTCATGAGTCCTGTATTTGTTCGAGTCTGAGTTTGGACTGGGCCCAAGCCTAATTGAAGTCACCCTGGCTTTCAAGACCAAGTCAAGTCATTGTGGGCCAACCCACCCCTTCCACTTGGAATGATGCCAACTTAGGTGCCACCTCAGCTACCTACATGGAGCCACATCAGTTGCCACTTGGGCATCCAAGGAGGGAAACAAGGTGGCACCCTCAAGCTTTCCACACGCCATCCCCTTGCCTTTTTCTCTTGGGCGACATTGGAAGGAAAAGACACCATCCCCCTCTTCCCTCCCCCACATCATGCCATGATCCATCAAATGTGGGGCGTTGAAGATCCTTGAAGAGACCAAGCCACAAAGCAAGCCCCCTTCCAAGCCTTCTTCCCAAAGTGTTCATGCAAGGATGGAAGGTTGGCGTTGAAGAATCCAAGGGAACACATCCTTCAAGCAAGCCATGTCCCACGTTTTCTTCCCAAATTGAACATGCTAATAAAAGAAGTCAAGAGGCCAATCCCCCTCTCCAAGCCCTCCCACATGCCACGCCCAATCCAAGTCCCTTTGGTCGGCCAAAGAGAGGAGAAGGTCAAAGTTTATTGGCACCCCAAGAAAGCTTGTAATTTGGTTTCATTTGAAATTCAAATGGTCCTTGGGTGCCTATTTAAAGGACCCAATCCCTCCCTTGTAAAACTATTGAATGATTAATGAAGAAAAAAGTTTGAGTTTTCTATCCTCCAACCCTTGTCTCTTAGGCTAGGTTGAGTGACGTTGCCTTCGTCCCCAGGGACGTTGAGTGGTGTGAGGCCACCTGTTCGTCGCCCCAGGGCATTGCGAATCCTTCATCCTCCTGGATGTCGCGTGGTGTAAGGCCACAATCCTTCATCCTCCGGGACGTCGCGGGGTGCGAGGCCCCAAGTTATCTCTATCTTCGACTTTGGAATCCAGCCAGACACCGGGCTCGAAGCCCCTTCTCAACCCCATCTCAGTTCCTTTCTGTGCATCTCCCCATTTTGCTGATCCTTATCTTGTTTGCCTACAGGTCCTCCCTGGTATCTCGGGCACCGGAGACAGTCGGCTTTGCTATCGCGACCTTCCGACCAAAAGGCAGTGCTCCCACGGGTTCGACTGCTCGGGCATCCAGGCCGCATCCATCGAGTTGAGCGATATCTGCACCGGGCACTTCAAACGTGTGAGGTTTGCTCTCTCTATCTCCTAAGTAGATATTGTATTTTGATCTAGTCCTACCGAGGTTTCTTAATCCCGGGGTCCTGTGCTCATTTTCACTACTTAGGAATCTGAACTGCTAGTGTAAGCTTCCGTACTCATTTCTCTTATTTCTCATCTTTGCTTGTAATCGGGAATCAAAACCCTAAAAAAACATATAAAACTCTTCAACTATAAAAAAACTCCTTACATCATAAGCATCCATCTCTAGCACCCCTAGACCCCCTCCTCTCCGCATCATTTCTTGGTATCAGAGCAAGGCTAGGACTAGTGCATTTTGTTTTCCTTCATTTTCTGCAATTTGGTCAGCTCGTATATGGTCTGATCATTAAATTGTTTCTCTCTGTAGAAACCTCTAAATTTTGTGATTTTTATTCTATTAGATCTCATCTATTTCAGAGTATTTTTTCTATTTTCCCAGATTTTATTTCAGTTTGTAGAGTCTCTACAAGCTGAAATCCTACCTGAGAAAATCTCAGGTCTAAAAATTTCAGCAAGCATTTCATCTTTTGATTCATTCATCCATCTAGCTTGTTTCTTGCATTTAGGGGCATATCTTAATTCTTGCATTTTGTTTAGCATTCACACATCTAAAAGACACAAAAAACAAGAAAATTTTAAGTTATTTTATTAGTCATTTGTGCATCATTCTCCATAACTTATCTTAAGGGCATCAAATTAACATAGGGTCAGGATTTCATTACCTATCCCTAGCCCAAAAACCACCACTCGACATATCGAACCCTAGCCATTAACTAAAATCAATTAGATGTTTAATCTGCTCTAGTGAGCTAGGGACACCCGCGAAGTCGGGTCGACCCAAGTCCCGAGCCAAGCTAGATTGCTTGTTGGTGTGTGCTTGAGTAGCTGGTGTCTAGGCAAGTGGTTCAGGGACTAGAGCCCGAAGGGAAGTGGGTTGGTTCGCTTACCTGGCCAATTTCTAATTGGTGTCTAGGCAAGTAAAGAGGAACCTCCACTCACCTTACACTTACCTGGCCAGGTGCCAAGTTACTACTTCTAGGTTCATCTTCTTGACTTTACATTTGGAGAGATCTCCTAGGTCTAGCAAACCGTAGCATCGTTTTGTTACATGTGCACTAGATTAGGAACCTTTTTTCTAATTGGTGTCATAAACCTGGACATTTTGCTAGTCAGTGCACCGCCCCTGCCCTACTCATAGATGAACCAACTGAGACTGAATCCGAACCAATTGCTGAACCTGAGGAAGATGTCTATGACCCTGAAAATTAGTTGTTGGAAGAGTATGAGGGAGAAGAAAAAGTGTATGAATCTGAAGACCTTGTAGGAGTAGTCCGATGCATTCTAGCCCAAAACATAGTACAGGAAGACTAGCATAGGACCAATATCTTTCAGACCCTGATCAAGCTAGGGGATAAGGTTTGTAAGGTCATCATTGATAGTGGAAGCTGTGTTAATGTCATTTCCTTGAGTACAGTCAAATCTTTAGGACTAGCCACAGTTCCCCACCCCAACCCTTACAAAGTCTCCTGGTTAGATTCAACTTCAATCCCAGTAAAGTCTAGGAGCCAAATCAAGATAAAAATGAGCTCCTATAAAGAATCGATTTAGTGTGACGTCTTACCCATGGGTGTGGGTAGTATCATTCTAGGACGACCCTGGCTTTTCGACCATGGTGCCACCCTTTATGGTCGAACCAATACCATGTCTTTTTCCACCAAGTAAAAAAGATCACAATCAACCCAATCCAACCTAAGGACCCCATCAAGAAAGGATCTAGTAACCTTAAGGAGAAGAAAGCAAAAGTCAACCTGATCACACCTAAGGAGATAGAGAAAGAGATTTTAGAGGGAGCCCCTGTTTGGATTCTAGCCACCAAGGAGAGTCACGAGCCAACCAATGTAGAACACCCCCAAGAGGTAGTAAAGACTCTGAAAGAATTTGAGTATGTTTTCCCAGAAGAATTACCTGATCAACTGCCACCCCTTAGGGACATTCAGCACGCTATAGATTTGGTCCCAGGATCCACTTTGCCCAACAATCCCCACTATAGGATGAACCCCACTGAACATCAGGAGCTTCAGAAACAAGTGGGAGAGCTGCTTAAAAAGGGTTTTCTTAGGGAGAGTTTAAGTCCCTGTGCCATCCTTGCCCTACTTACCCCTAAGAAAGACGGGACATTGAGGATGTATGTTGATAGCAGGGCTATCAACAAAATTACAATCAAATATAGGTTTCCTATTCTCCGCCTAGATGATATGCTCGATATGATGGCCGGTGCCACTATCTTTTCCAAGATAGACCTCAAGAGTGGTTACCACCAGAATAGAATTCGACCGGGGGATGAATGGAAAATAGTATTTAAGATTAAGGATGATCTGTTCGAGTGGGTAGTGATGCCTTTCGGGTTGTCTAATGCGCCCAGTACCTTTATGAGAGTCATGACCCAAGTCTTGCGCGAGTTCACTGGAAAATTTCTTGTAGTATATTTTGATGACATCTTGATCTATAGAAAGACCAAAGAGGACCATCTTCACCACTTAAGGTTAGTCTACCAAACCCTTAGGGAGAATAGCCTTTTACGCCAACCCTAAGAAGTGTGAATTTATGACAACCAGGGTTATCTTCTTAGGCTTCATAGTTACCCCTAAAGGAGTTTCAGCCGACCCCGAAAAGGTTAGAGCTATAGTTGAATGGCCTGTCCCTGCTAGCATCCACGATGTACGTAGTTTCCATGGCCAAGCCACATTTTATAGATGCTTCATTCGGGGATTCAGTTCAATTGTAGCACCTATAACTGACTGCATCAAGAAGGGAGGTTTTCAATGGACTAAAGCTGCAGACAAAGCCTTCCTTGAAATTAAGGATAGAATGATACAAGCACCTGTCCTGAGATTGCCGGATTTTTCTAAGGTTTTCGAGGTTGCTTGTGATGCGTCGGGAGTTGGGATTGGTGGAGTACTTAGTCAGGAAAATCATCCCGTGGCCTTCTTTAGCGAAAAACTTAATGAGGCCAAAATTAAGTACTCGACTTACTATAAGGAGTTCTATGCAGTCGTCCAAGCCCTTAGGTACTGGAGGCACTACCTGTTACCCCATGAATTTGTCCTGTTTTCAAACCATGAGGCCCTTCGATACTTGAACTCCCAAAAGAGATTGAACCCTAGGCATGCGAAGTGGGTCGAGTATATCCAAGCCTATACCTTTGTGCTTAAACATCATGCTGGTACTGAAAATAAGGTAGCTGATGCCCTTAGCCGTCGTGCCCTTTTGTTAAACACAGTTAGGACTGAGGATGTAGGATTTGACCAACTTAAGGAGCAATATGAATCTTGTCCTGACTTCAGTGAGATCTTCCAGTCTAAGCTTCAAGAACCATTTAGTGCCCATAGTGACTATACCTTACAGGATGGTTATCTTTTCAAGGGTAATAAGTTGTGTATTCCCAAGACTTCGCTCCGAGATTTTTTAGTGTGGGAAACCAATGCGGGAGGCCTAGCTGGTCACTTTGGTAGGGAGAAGACCATTTTAGCTATTGAAGACCAGTTCTTTTGGCCTAGCCTTAAGAAAGATGTCGCCAATATTGACTCTAGGTGCCGAACCTGTGCTGTGGCTAAGCAGCAAAAATAGAATACTGGCCTTTACACCCCCTTGGCGGTACCTAGCCACCCTTGGCAAGACCTCAGCATGGATTTTATGGTAGGATTACCCAAGACCGCTAGGAAGCACGATTCTGTCTTTGTAGTAGTGGATAGGTTTTCCAAAATGGCTCATTTTATACCCTGCTCCCAGACCCTAGATGCTTCCAAAGTCGCCAAGCTTTTCCTGGAACATGTGGTTAAGTTACATGGCCTACCCAAGACTATAGTGTCTGATAGGGATGTCTGCTTCACTAGCTATTTCTGGAAAACCCTTTGGCACCTCCTAGGCACCAAGCTCCAATTCTCCACTGCCTACCACCTGCAAACTGACGGACAAACTGAGGTGGTCAACCGCAGCCTTGGAAACCTTCTTAGATGCTTGATAGGTGAATATACGGGAAATTGGGATCTTCTTTTACCTCGAGCCGAGTTCGCCTACAACAGCTCTGTAAATAGGACCACCGGGAAGAGTCCTTTTGAAGTTATCTGTGGATACAAGCCTAACCGACCTCTTGACCTAATTCCCCTACCCATCCATGCACGTGTCTCCGAGTCAGCTAATTCACTTGCACAGCATATTAGGGACATGCATAAAGAAATTAGCAAGAAAATTAATATAAGTAATAACACATATAAAAGGCTGGCTGATTCCCGAAAGTGAGCAAAAGAGTTTGAAATAGGGGATTTTGTAATGATTAGGCTCCGGCCTGAACGGTTTCCACCAGGAATCGTTAAGAAGCTTCATGCTCGTGGGGCGGGTCACTTAAAAGTGATTAGGAGAATGTGCCCTAATGCCTATGTGCTAGAATTACCTCCGGATTATGGAATTAGCTCGACATTCAATATCTCTGACTTAGTCGAGTATAGAGAACCTGCAAACATACCCAGTGAGCTGTTTGGGCCTGACATCCCTTTTGAGAGTGAACCTGAACCTGAGTGTCCACCTCCAAATATACCTGAGAGAGGCGAGCGGATCGAGCATGTCCTGGATGACCAAGCCATCACTACCCGGGGCAAGGGCTACCAGCGTTACCTGGTCTGATGGCAAGGTCGACTCGAATCCGATGACTCGTGGATCACACGGGAGGACTTGCAGCGCATCGACCCCGACATCCTAGAGAGGTACCAAAGCCAAGCTAACCCCTACTCGACAGGGTCGAGTTCCTCCCATCCCGGGAGATCTGGTATGGGCACCAGGATCCGACAGAGGCTCCTCAACTCTCTGTGGATCTCAGATTAGGGTTCCACTTCTATGAGTCCTGTAGTAAGGCTATGAGCCAAAGAAATTTCATAATTTCTTGTCTAAGTTTGTTTAGTCCTGAACCTTGACCAATTTGGGTCAAGTTAGGTCATGAGTCCTGTATTTGTTCGAGTCTGAGTTTGGACTGGACCCAAGCCTAATTGAAGTCACCCTGGCTTTCAAGACCAAGTCAAGTCCTTGTAGACCAACCCACCCCTTCCACTTGGAATGATGCCAACTCAGGTGCCACCTCAGCTACCTACGTGGTGCCACATCAGTTGCCACTTGGGAATCCAAGGAGAGAAACAAGGTGGCGCCCTCATGCTTTCAACATGCCATCCCCTTGCCTTTTTCTCTTGGGCGACATTGGAAGGAAGAGACACCATCCCCCTCTTCCCTCCCCCACATCACGCCATGATCCATCAAATGTGGGCCGTTGAAGATCCTTGAAGAGACCAAGCCACAAAGCAACCCCCCTTCCAAAATTTCTTCCCAAAGTGTTCATGCAAGGATGGAAGGTCAAAGGATACACTCCCATCTCCAAGCCATCAACCATGCAACGCCCAAAGCTCTCTCCACTTGGTCGGCCTTGAATCACTCCAAAGAAGGGCGTTGAAGAATCCAAGGGAACACATCCCTTCAAGCAAGCCATGTCCCACGTTTTCTTCCCAAAATGAACATGCTAATAAAGGAAGTCAAAAGGCCAATCCCCCTCTCCAAGCCCTCCCACATGCCACTCCCAATCCAAGTCCCTTTGGTCAGCCAAAGAGAGGAGAAGGTCAAAGTTTCTTTGCACCCCAAGAAAGCTTGTAATTTGGTTTCATTTGAAATTCAAATGGTCCTTGGGTGCCTATTTAAAGGACCCAATCCCTCCCTTATAAAACTATTGAATGATTAATGAAGAAAAAAGTTTGAGTTTTCTATCCTCCAACCCTTGTCTCTTAGGCTAGGTTGAGTGAAGTTGCCTTCATCCCCAAGGACGTCGAGTGGTGTGAGGCCACCTGTCTGTCGCCCCAGGGTGTCGCGAATCCTTCATCCTCCTTGACGTCGCGTGGTGTGAGGCCACAATCCTTCATCCTCTGGGACATCATGGGGTTTGAGGCCCCAAGTTATCTCCATCTTCGACTTCATAATCCAGTCGGACACCGGGCTCGAAGCCCCTTCTCAACCCCATCTCAGTTTCTTTCTGTGCATCTCTCCATTTCGCTGATCCTTATCTTGTTTGCCTACAGATCCTCCCTGGTATCTCGGGCACTGGAGACAGTTGGCTTTGCCATCGCGACCTTCCGACCAAAAGCCAGTGCTTCCACGGGTTTGACTGCTCGGGCATCCAGGCCACATCCATCGAGTTGAGCGATCTCTACACCGGGCGCTTCAGACTTGTAAGGTTTGCTCTCTCTATCTCTTATGTAGGTATTGTATTTCGAGCTAGTCCTATCGAGGTTTCTTAATCCCGGGGTCCTGTTCTCATTTTCACTGCTTAGGGATCTGAACTGCTAGTGTAAGCTTCCGTACTCATTTCTCTTATTTCTCATCTTTGCTTGTAATCAGGAATCAAAACCCTAAAAAAACATATAAAACTCTTCAACTATAAAAAAATTGCTTGCATCATAAGCATCCATCTCTAGCACCCCTAGCCCCCTCCTCTCCTCATCAAAGGGGATAACTAGACATGTTGCGAAGCAACATGCTTGGGGTTGCACCTCACGTGCTCTCCTTGCGAAGCAAAAGTTAGGCCTCTCACCCTCCCCATGCAGGGTGAACAAAGAATCTCTTTTCTAAAATTTATTCATCATTGATTAATTTTTCATATATGAAAGGGGTCCTTTTATAATTGACCCTAGCCCTTGGATTACAAGGAATGAAAAGCAAAGAGGGAGGGTGTCAACATGTTGCCTTTTGGGGAGGACTTGCATGAAAGGAGATGCCACATATCTTCCATAATAGATGGCCGGTACAAGGAAAAGACCTCATGAATCAAGGGAAAGAGGGAGGGCGCCCATCTGCTGCCTAATGTGTCTGGACACCATAGGAGTTCCTTCCATCTTCACTTAGGTGGTCCACAATTTTCATATAGGGTGCTGATATGCTTCCTTGTTGGGCTTGGATGCTATCATGAAGGTCTTGGACACCTAATAGGGACTCCACATGGCTGCTGAGATGGCTAGGCTCTCGGGTCTCCGTCAATAATAGTGGATGGTTTTGGTTGGGTTGCACCTCACGTGCCCTCCTTGTGGAGTGAAAATTTGGGCCTCTCATCCTCTCCCTCATGGAGCGTCAATTCTAACAAGCAAGAAAAATAAAGAAAAAAACTCAAAGTCTTCATTCATTCTTCTTACAGGAGCGGGGAAGGTATTTATAAAATCACCCAGCCCTTTCCCTGGCAAAGTTGGAGTGGGATAAGGAGACTGGAGTCCTTGTAGGACTTGGATGTTGAACTCCCTATAAGACTTGGATATCAACTCCTTGTTGTGCTTGGAAACTTGACTCCTCTTGGGCTTGGACTACTTAACTCCTTGCTGGGTTGGGAGGTTTGACTTTTCTTATGGGCTTGGATTGGGCTGGGGTGCCAATCCTCTTAAGCTTGTGGGCTGGGCGCCAATCCTTTAGATCTTGTGGACTGGGGCGACAATGGGCTTGGGCGACAAGAGTGTGGACCAGGGGAGAGTGCATGAAGTCTCCATTTCATGGTGGGCTGGGGCGGCAATGAATGTGGCTTGGTGACTCTTCTGTTTTGATGACTCTCCTCTTTGACTGGTCTTGAATAAAATAACTCAACTTACAGGACTCAAATGAACAAATGGACTCAATTGACCTAATGGACTCAATTGACTCAATTGGCCCACTTTATTACAAGACTCAGTTAGAAAAATGACAAACTTCCAAACACATTACTCAAAGATCCAAATTAAGCATTGCAATTTTATCTAGTCCTGGTGTCCTCACCACCAATGCTAGCCCGGCCAAAGGCTTTTGGACATTGAATCTTCTTGTCCTGTTCAAAGGCTTTTGAAAGTTGAGCATCAGGTCAAAGACTTTCTAATGCTGGCCTAGTCAAAGGCTTTCTGGTGTTGAATCTTCTTATCCTGACTGAAGGCTTTTGAGAGTTAAGTATCAGGTCATAGGCTTTCCAACACTGGCTTGGTCAAAGGCTTTCAAGTGTTGAATCTTCTTGTCCCAATCAAAGGCTTTTGAAAGTTAAGCATCAGGCTAAAGGCTTTCCAATGCTGGCTCAGTCAAAGGATTTTGGATGTTGAATCTTCTTGTCTTGGCCAAAGGCTTTTAGAAGTTGAGAGCATCAAGTAAAAGGCTTTCCAATGTTGGCCTGACAAAAGAATTTTGGGCATTGCATCTTCTTATCCCAGCCAAAGGCTTTCGAACATCTTGCAATAAATGCTTTATCTCTCTTTTATAGGTTTCTAGATCCTTGGAGGTGAAAAACATGATTGACATGTAATTGCAAATCCCAGGGATCCTAGGTTGTTTTCTCGAGCCATGGGTGCATCATGGCACAGCTTTGTTAGAAATCCTGCAAGATTTTCATGCTGATTTTATGGTGAAAGAAATGAGATTCCACCCTGAGAATTCATCATGCTTGTTTTTCTTTTTAAGGACCCTTAATGTCAAACAAAAATGTGTGTTAGCTTTTGGTTGGTCATTAATTTGGCCAACTCTTACCTTGCTCTCCTTTAAATAAGGGGATCCAACTGGTTTCCCCTAGCGACATCGTTGGTCGTAGGTACTAATATTGGAAACGTGTGAGTTTCTTTCCAAATATATGTGTGTTTTGAAAGAAAAGTGTATAGAGTATACTAATAGCATGATGCGGGAGAGTTTAGATTGGAATGGAAAGTACTGGAAATAGTTCGTGGCTTGATCGCTTTGTTGCTACCATCGTTGGCATGGGTATGAAACTTGGGGAGGGTTTTTATGGTGAACCTACTCTCCTAGTTTCCCCTCATCACCTAGTGTTAATGGCCACTAGGGTAGATGGAGAGGTGGAAGATGCTCTCTTGGGGCTTTTGCCATGGGGCAGCAGGCAAGTGGGAGTCTCTAAGATGTTCCTCTCCCTTTCCTTCTTGTAACAAGCGGGGCCTTTGGTCCACATAAGGGCTTCTTCAATCACTAATAGAGAAGAGGGAGACTTTTCATTGCTTTAGCACCATGCGGCCAGGGCACAGATGTGTTATTTGTTAGCTTCACCGACCTGCATGGTGTACCTCCTTATCATAGTGTGGTCTTCTTCACAATTTTCTGTGTTCCACCTATATTTAATAGAATGCATCCAATAGAAGTGTAACATAATTTGAATAAACATGTATGTATCTCCGAGCTTTATGATGAGAGAAGATTGTTTTCCACATTTCCTATGTATGATATTCTTGCTACTTATCGAGTCTCGGGGCTTGTGGTTGCCCATGTTTTCATTGATGGTTTGCATCTTGGTTCCATGAACTTTTGTGGGTGTCCCATTTCTCCTTTGAGATTTTCGATTCAGTGGCTACAAAAACATGATTTTTACATAAAACTTCTTGAAGGAAAGAGTACACTATTGGTAGTACATTCGTAGGTTTCCATAATTTCAAGATCAAGGTAGGGACATGCCATTTAGCTATGTTAGGCAATAGGTGCTGGGTCGAATGACCTTGTTCACCTGATATGGTCCCTCCTAGTGTGGGGAGGGTTTTTTTAATGAGTCGGCTAGGATACTTCAGCCTACCTCGAGACTAGGTCCCTGACTTTGAAAAACATGCCCCATACTTGGGCATTGTGATAGCTAGCAACCTTCCACCGATAGGTAGCCATCCTTATAGTAGCATGCTCCTGAACTTCCTTCAACAAATCTAATTCACCCTAAGCTACTTGGAGTTGCTTCCTTCAACAAAACTTTCCACTCTCAAGGATGGGAGTTCATCTTTTAAGGGGATGATGTCTTCGACCCCAAAGGCAAGATTAAAAGGGGTTTCATCCAACAGAGTTCTTTGTGTAGTTTATAGGACTAGAGGATGCAATATAACTTGTTATCAGTGATGATGTTTCAGGATAGTCTGAAGCAGTATATTAGACTTCGACTTCTATCCACTTGGTAAAATAATTGATCACCATAAGAAAGAACTTCTATTCTCTAAAAGCTTGGGGGAAAGGTCCTAATATAACCCTGCCCCATTAAGCAAAATGCCATGGTACACTTAAGGGAGTGAGCAAAGCAGCTAGCATTCACTGTATATTGGAGTGGCGCTGGCATCAATCACACTTTCGGATAGTGTCCCTTGTACCTTGCTACAGGTTGTCCAATAATACCTTATCTTAGGATTTTAAGGCACAAGTCCTTACCCCCAAGTGGTTATCGCAAATTCCTTCATGAACTTCTAGGAGGGCATAGCTTGCTTCAGAGGGGTATAGGCATTTCAACAAGGGTTGGGAGAATCCCCTCTTATAGAGTTTTGCTTCATGGAATATGAACTTGGAGGCTCGGTTTCGTGTCTTACGGGCTTCCTCTCTATTTTGGGGAAGACTTCCATCATGAGATACGTGATGAGTGGATCCATTTATTAAAGCTTAGTATTTATCTGGAGCATTAGTCTCGACTTTTTAATGCTAGGCTCCTCCAAGATCTCAAAGATGATTTGCATGCAGAATTCATTAGGCATAGATGTAGCAAGCTTAGATAGGGTATCAGCCTGAATATTCTCCTTGCTAGGAATTTGCTGACTATCAAAACTATAAAAGGTTGAGAGAAGGTCCTTAGCCTTTCGGAGATATTGATTCATGTTTTCTTTTTGGGCTTTATACTCATTTAGATGTGGCTCAGAATAAGCTAGGAGTCACTATAGGCTTTTAGATGCTACACTCCCATCTCCTTGGTAATGGTGAGGCCAGTAATTAAGGTCTCATATTCAACTCCATTATTGGTAGATGAGAACCCAAACTAGCTAGCACATCGAATGTCCCACCCTTCCAAACTAATTAAATATGAGCCCAATTCCAGAGCTATTAGCATTTGAGGCCCCATCCATGTACATTGTCTATTGGTTCTTGGGATCTTCAAGCATGGGGTCTCCTTCTTTAGGTTCTTATTTGTGGATAGTACATTAGTTGACAAAATCTACCAACACCTGTACCTTAATAGACAGTCTTTGATGTAATGCCAAATCAAACTCAGAAAGTTTAAGAGTCATTGAGCCATCCCATCGAAAGTATCAAGCCAGAGTAGGAACATAAAGAGGGGTTGGTCAATGAGGACCATAACCGTGTGAGCTTGAAAGTATGGCCAAAGCTTTCTGGCCGATATCACAAGAGATAAGATGAGCTTTTTTAACTGGACATATCTAGTTTTAGCATTTTGTAAATCTCGACTAACATAATACATCAAATTTTTTTATCCGATCTTCTTCTCGAACAAGGACAGTGTAAAGATTCCTAGGCACTGATAGCACTTGTTGGGAATCCGGATCAGCGCCTACACCACGGAAGGAATGTGGGAGAGTTCTTGATGCAAGAAACCAGCAATCAAGAAACCTGTTCTTGGATTCAAGATCATGCAAAGGAGATAGAAGAAGAAAGATATAGGAGAAACGAGAGATTATATTCCTTGGAGAAGAACCTCGTTACAATACACAAGAAACCGGCACCCCCTCTTAAAACCAAGAAGCTTCATGCCCCCTTCTCCAAAACCATGAGCCATCCCAAGAAGCCTCATGCTCCAAGCCCCAAGAACCGTGAGCCTTCTCACGCTCACCGCTCTCTCAAGCCCGTCTCATCCTAGGACCATGAGCCAAGCCCCACGGTCCAAAGTTCTCCTAAACCATCATTCCCTCCCTTTTTTATATAGATGGGGCGGTGGTTATGGTTCTTGTTTCTTGGGCGGTAAGAGTTCTTGAGTGGGCTTAGACTTCTTGGGTAGTTAGGCTGGTGGGGACACCAGGATCAGACACAGATCACTGGATCCTAAATGGTTTATTAATTAGGATTTTTAGAACCTTAGTCATATATCATAATTTTATAAGCAAGATTGAGTCCTGTAATAAGATGAGACTAGTTGATTGTCTCAACCCTAGTACAGTATTGAGTATTGTATTTCAGTAAGAGTCTAGTATTAGTCCAGTTCATGTACAAGAGAGGAGGATGCCCTATTTTAGAGTCCCACCAGGCCTCATCCAGGAGTCAGAGGCCACTATAATAGCTTATTGGACCTTGTTGGACACCCTAGGGTCCAAGATTCCTTCCAAATTCCATAGATGCCCTCCAGATGCTCTTTAGATGCCCAGATTCCTCTCTAGATGCTAGAGCATATTCCTAGATCAGGGCACCCATGATTCCAGAGGTCCATCTATGCCCCAGCCCAAATGAAATCAGCCCAGACGCTAGGCCCAAGCTCATAAGAACTAAGATTCTAGGTATATCTAGCCCAGAACCAGGATTCGAGGTATATGCTAGCCTAGGCATCCCAGGCTTCCAAGAGGCCCAAAGCCCATGCGCCTAGCCTCTTAACTACCCATTCTTGCTGCCCATGAAGCCCAAACACCAAGGAGAGGCATTTTTAATGGTTGACTTGGTCCAAGCTAGGAGGAAGAGTCCAAGTGGAAGGAGGAAATCAAGTTTTTATTTCATTCAACTTTGTAATCCTAGTTCTAGGTTAATATTATAGTCCTTCTCCCACTCAAAGCTTGTAAAACAATCATAACTAGGAGAGAGCTACAATCCTAATAAAAAGATGGCATGGGAACTCTATAAATACCCCACTCCTCCTCCTCTTGTAATCAATTAACTCTTATGAAATAAAACTCTGTTATTTTGGTGTTCTGGTTTTTTGGTTCTTTGGTTTTGATTCTTTGTTTTCTTGCTTGGCCGACCACCCTTCCTTGGAATTCTCCATGCCCTAGCAGCAAATCAAGCCCCCAAGCAGCAGCCACTTCCAAGAAGAGAAGCCTTGAAGACACCCTAGATCAAGAGCTCCTTCTTCTTCCCAGCTACCAGCCCTAACCCTGATTCCCCATATTCTTTCTTTCATATTTTATTTCTTTTCATTGATTACATGTTTCGTGCCTAACCTTGATGCTTGCAGGGTCCCTGAGGTGCTTTCTCTCCCCAGAGGAGGCTTTCTTTGCCTCCAGACCGGATCCAGATTGCCTTCAAATTTAGAAAACTACAAGCTTCATCTTCCAAGCATCAATTTGAGAGCTGTGTGACCCCTTCATCAGCAAGTTCTTCAATCTTTACCTGGTACAAACCATTCCACTCTTAATTTTAATTTTGATTGAAGGTTAGCTATCCTAATCTAGGAATTTCTTAATTCTCGGGTCCTAACTTTTATTATTTTGCATGAGTATGCCTACGATTATAATGATTCTTTGCATTGCTACTCTTCCTGCTAGTCTTTACTTGATTTTGAGAATTTAGCCTGCAAATTAAAATTATAAAAAAATTCTTAAAAAAATAGTTTACTACTTTTCCTATATATTTAGCAATCTTAGAGTCATCCCGCATTAGTTTGGTATCAGAGTGGGTTTAGGATATCTTGCATTTGCATCAAAATCACCAAAACCCTAATTCCTGAATTTTCTGCATCCTGTCCACCACATTAGGTGTATGTTTTTCATCTAATTTCGACCATCTATAAATTTTATTTTCTTGTGAAATTTGCATGAAATTTTCTCTATCGTGTCCTCTATTTTATCATAAATTTTAATTAATTTTATAGAAAATTAGAAGTCCTAAAATTTGGTATATTAGAAACCCTAACTAAAATCCTAATAATTTTGCATCAGTCCGAAAACCCTTGGATTTGCATCATCATCTGATTTTATCAAATTTGGTAGAGATCATCACCACCATCAATCCTCTGTCCTAGAATTTTTTTGATTTTTTCCTGGATCTCCATGTCAAACACTGCATTAATCTGAACCCAAAATCTAAGAATTCTGTGAACTCTACACACTTGACTCAACCAAACCTAACCAACTTCCACACACCCCAATCCTAAGCCCAATTTGTTTGCTAACCTAATCAACCTAAACCTCATTTGCCACCTTATAAAATACACATAAAATATTTTTTATTTTTCTGATTGCTTTAGATTGCATCAGGACCATTTATTGCCATCATCTCTTTAACCTAATCTTAAGGGCAATTCTATCTAACATCAGGGCAGGATTTCATCCCCAGTCTTGGGCCCAAAACAACCATCATCATACTGACCCAAGCCTAAATTAAAATTAGTTATACTTAATTTGCCCTAGAGGGCTAGGTGACATTCAACAGGTCCGGTCTGAACTGTGTGGGCCTACTAGTGCATTTAATCTTATGGCTACTACTGAAAACTATTGTCTAAGGCTGGGGGTCTAGAGTCAAACGACCTAAGTGGGCTGGTAGTTTATAATTTTGACCTTGTGATAAGCAGGGGGAGCCTCCCACCACACCACCCCCTACCTGACCGGTAGAAGAATTAGCTGCTGGGTTAATTGTAAGTTGAGTAGACCCATTTAGTTTTAACTCTAGGTCTAGGAAACCCTAGATTAAGCTAACCCTTTGCATGCTTGGCTGCATTCATTCCACCTTGATTGTTTGTTTATTTGCATGACCACCACTTCAGTAGTCCATTATAGTCAGTCTAATCCCAAACATAATTCAACCATGGACCCCAATTTTGAAGCTTTCATGAAGACCATAACTGACCAATTTGCCCAAATGAATCACAAGTATGACCAAACCAATACCCAAGCCCAAAACCAACTTACCCAATTAACCACCCAGATTGACCAAATGATCCAATCCAATAGCCAAGCAACCTATGGATTTGAACCCATAGTCTATGAACCCATAACCCTTGAGCCCGTAACCTATAAACCCATAACCTATGAATCTTTAACCCTTAGTTTACCCACCCCTGTTACCCCAGACCCTAGTCAATTTTCCATTAGCCAAACCCCTCTTACCACCCCATTGGTTCACCAGGATGACTTAGAAGTAGAGATATATAAGGCTGACCTAAGTCTGGTAGAGCAATATGAAGATGATGAGTCTATTGAAGATTTTGAAGAAGAGATACCTATAGGCGACCTAGAGTTAAAAGCCAACCCAGAATTAGTTGACCCAGTGAAAACCCAGATAGAAATCAACCCGAAGATAGTTGAATCGGAAGTCCAGTACAACCAACCCAGTTCAACCATGGACTTCAATTTTGAGGTTTTTATGAAAGTCATGGCATATATGTTTGCCCAGATGAACCACAAGTTCAACCAATCCTATGCCTAATTAATCACCCATGTCAACCAAATGAACCAACCAAATAATCAAGCAACTAATAGATTGGACCAGGTAGAAGACAACCCAACATTAATTGAACCTAACCTCACCCAGATTGAACCTATAGTGGAAGACCAACTAGAGGAAGAGAACCTAAATACTACTATCACAACCTTACCTGAGGAGCCACTAAAAGAAAGCCCAACTATAGAGCCTAGTCCTTTGGTTTGTAAGCCATAAGAATTTATTAAGGACTTGATCTCCTTAAATCAATACCCTCATGATGAAGTCACCTCTTTGACTCCATTTGATCTCTTTCCTAAAATCAATGACCCTTTCTTCCATTATGCAGACCTTTTAGATAGACAACAACCCCATAAGGTTAACCTCATTAATTTAGGATTAATCCATGACACCCCTTCTTATATCCTACTTTATCCAACTAACCCTGAACCATCTTCTTATTTCTTACCCAACCTAACTGACCCTAAACCGACCTCTTATTTTCTATCCTTTTCTGAATCTTCTTATATTTTTTTAACCATTCATAGCATTTTATTGAGGTTTGCATGTTGCATTCATTCATTGAGTCTGTTAAGTTTGCTTCTTACTTCTTGAAGACCCTCTGGCATCTATTAGGAGCTCATGTCACGTTTTCATGTGCATACCAAACCAGGGTTAAACCTAGAGAGCCCATGTCTGTTAAGTCTAGGCCCAAAGAGTCTAATAGGAATGCATAGTCAAGTCTACAGTCATGAGTCCCCTGCATCATATGTTAGGAGTCTGCATGTGTCAGCATGTTTGCATTTGCATCAGGAAATTAGTCAAAAGATGAACATAAGTAAAGAACTATATAAAAACTTGGCTAATTCTTGAAAGAAAGAATTTTTAGAGGATTATGCAATTGTAAAGGTATTTCATGCTTGCGAAGCTGGCCCATTCAAATTAATGAAGAGCATTGGACCCAATGCCTATGTGCTTGAGATACCACCTGATTTAGGTTTTAGCTCCACCTTCAACATCTCGGACCTTGTAGAGTATAGGGAGCCAGCAGTGATACCTAGCAAGCACCTTGAGCCTATCCCTTTCTTTGAGAAAGAACCCATCCCAGAGTGTCCACATACAATTTGGCCTATTGATGAGGAAAAGATTGAGAGAATCCTGGAAGATGACGCATTAGTTCCCTTGAAATAGAAGGCTGATCTAGGTAGTCCTGAAGGCAAAGAACCATGAACGATCAAGCCATCGATACTCGAGAAAGAGGCTATCAGAGCAATTTGGTCCATTAGCAAGGTCGACTGAAATCTGAGAACTTGTGGATCACTAGTGAGGATCTGTAGCGCCTCAACCCAGACCCTCCTTGAGTAGTATGAGAGCCAAATTGACCCTTACTCGACGGGGTCGAGTTCCTCCAATCCTGGGAGAATTGGTGGGGACACCAGGATCAGACACAGATCACTGGACTTCATATGGTTTACTGATTAGGATTTTTAGAACCTTAGTCATGTGTCACAATTTTGTAAGCAAGTAAGATTGAGTCCTCTAAAAAGTTGAGACTAGTCGATTGTGTCTCAACTCTAGTCCAGTATTGAGTCATGTATTTCAGTATGAGTCCAGTATTAGTCTAGTTCATGCATAAGAGAAAAGAATACCCTATTTTGGAGTCCCACCAGGCCTCATCCAGGAGTCAGAGGCCACTACGACAGCTTATTGGACCTTGTTGGACACCCCAGGGTCCAAGATACCTTCCAGATGCCCTAGATGCCTTCCAATTGCACTTCAGATACCCAGATTCTTCTTTATATGCCAGAGCATATTCCCAGATCAGGGCACCCATGATTTTAGAGGTCCATCTACGCCCCAGCCCAGAATAAATTAGCCCAGGCACCAGGCCAAAGCTCATAAGAACCAAAATTCCAGATATATTCCAGCCCAGAACCAAGATTCCAGGTATATGCTAGCCCAGGCATCCCAGGCTTCCAGGGGACCTAAAGCCCATGCACCCTAGCCTCTTGACTGCCCATTCATGCTGCCCATGAAGCCCACACACCAAGGAGAGGCATCCTTAATGGTTTACTTGGTCCAAGCTAGGAGGAAGAGTCCAAGTGGAATGAGGAAATCAAGTTTTTATCATTCAACTTTGTAATCCTAGTTCTAGGTTAATATTATATTCCTTCTCTCATTCAAAGCTTGTAAACCTATCCTAACTAGGAGAGAGCTACAATCCTAATAATGAGAGGGCATGAAAACTCTATAAATATCCCACCCCTCTTCCTCTTGTATTTAATCAACTCTTATGAAATAAAACTATGTTATTTTGGTGTTCAGCTTCTGGTGTTCTGGTTTTTTGGTTTTGGTTCTTTGTTCTCTTGCTTGGCTGACCACCCTTCTTTGGAATTCTCCATGCCCTAGCAGCAAATCAAGCCCCCAAGCAGCAGCCATGTCCAAGAAGAGAAGCCTTGAAGATGCCCCAGATCAAGAGCTCCTTCTTCTTCCCTGCTGCCAGCCCTAACCATGATTCCCCTTATTCTTTCTTTCATATTTTATTTCTTTTCATTGATTACCTGTTTCGTGCCTAACCTTGATGCTTGTAGGGTCCTCGAGGTATTTCCCCTCCCTAGAGGAGGCTTTCTTTGCCTCTAGACCGAATCCTGATTGCCTTCAAATTCGGGAAACTATAGACTTCATCTTCCAGGCCTCAATCTGAGAGCTGTGTGACCCCTTCATCATCAAGTTCTTCAATTTCTACCTGGTACAAACCTTTCCACTCTTAATTTCTATTTTGATTTAAGGTTGGCTATCCAAATCCAGGAATTTCTCAATTCTCGGGTCCTGACTTTTATTGTTTTGCATGAGTATGCCTGCGATTATGATGATTCTTTGCATTGCTACTCTTCTGCTTGTCTTTACTTGATTTCGAGAATTTAGCCTGCAAATTAAAATTATAAAAAAAATCTAAAAAAATTAGTTTACAATTTTTCTTGCATATTTAGCAATCTTAGAGTCATCCTGCATCATAGGCTTCCTAGGAGACCAAACCAGGTTAGGACTCTTAGGTGGTTAGGATTCTTAAGTTGGTTACTACCAACTAACTAACCAACTAAGCTAACCTACTAACCAACTAAACCACCTTTCACACCAAAGGGGCAATGGCTACACCTCTGGACCAAAACCCCATAACCCAACAGGGTTAGGTTACAATCCCTAAAAAAACTCCCCCCAACAAATCAATATGAGAAAACACTCAAATTCAAGCCCATGTACACCCATGTCTCACATGTTCTCTCAACCCTAGGTCAAGCCCCCAGACCCAACATGACTCTGGGGCCGTAGGAACATATAAACCTAAGCATCTAATCCTATGTGATCACCCATGAATACATCATGAACCCCCTGGAACACCTCTAAGACCTCTGGAACACCTCTAGAAAATTCTTAGCATGCCTCCAAGCTCCCATGGATTGCATTAAACATCCCTACCATGGCCTCCCAAGTCTTTTCAAAGCTTGGGAGCACCACTCAAAACCCTACAATCTCCATCTTGGTGCCCCGAAGCTTTGGCAAACCTAGTAACGTCCTCCTGCATAACCCCATTATAACTACATGTCCGATAGCTCCTTGTGTGGATCTCCTTGCCTCTGCCAACACCATTCAGCTGAAGAACGTTGCTTGTATTTTGGCACCACTATCGTAGCCTTACTTCTGCCAAGCAGCTGCATTAGTCTTTTCCTTGGACTTCATTGCAGAGACCACAGCGATCCTAAACTGCCACTCGCTATAACTGAAGCTCCACCTTACACCATCTCCTTAGAGCCATGCCTCACTACCTGTGCATACTGCTCCACCTGACTCAGTACACCCCTGGCACTAGTGCTTGGATGTGACTCCTCCCCGTGCACCCCTCCACTTTGACCTCGTGTCGAATCCTGCTCCATCCATAAAACCACCTCTCCCCAGTGCTCCAACTAAGACTGAAGTCCCCCTGATTTCACAAAAAGAAATACCAAGGCCGGCCACTCAACACTACCCAACTAAGCCTGCCACTGTACCTCGTACTCCATCGCTTCCTCCTCAGACCCTTCATATCCCATGAACCTCTCCAAGACCATTTTGGATATACTACACCCTGCATGCTCCTACAAAACAACAAGAGCTCATCCAACTCTTCCTTTCACCCAGCAACGACTCTTGAGAAATTTGGGCTTTTCCTTTCTCCATCCTTGCACTTCTTCCTAAGGACACTATACAATGCTATCATAAGTCTTCAAAAGCTCTGCCTGACCGTCTGCACCCTTCCTGCTATCTCCAGAGCTGACATCTTCTCATCGAAGCCACCTTGCCTCCCCAACTAGAATATCAATTCATGCACCATAGCTCCTGAGACTCGTGCTCCACCGCACTCCTAACCTTGAATTGATGTCTTCCTTCTCTATCCCCATGACTGCAACACCAACCTATGCTTCCACAGTGCACCCAGATAGTTTTGCAAACCTAACACAAATGTCATACCTCTTCTGCAAAGATGACCAATCCTGATTCGTCATCCCCTCTGGCTTTTCTAACAAAGCTACATCAAAAAAATTATGCACCAACAAATCCTCCACCCAAACCTTCCACATAGAAAAGCTTCCCTTCCCATTAAATATCTCAAACTCTACCTTGCTACTGCTATTCATGGTTGATCAAGCCATAAAGAACAACTCAAAATGTTGAATTTCAAAAATACCTTAAAGGGATCCTGGGATAGAAATCCGTGATGCATGCCGAAGGATGCAGTAGAAATCAATTTCAAGGCTGGCATCTTCCTCTTTCTTGGGGATAAACTAAGGAGCAGCACCTCCTTCTTCCTTGAATCCTCCTCTCCCTATACTTAAACAAGGCTCTGAGAGAATCTCACTCTGATACCACTTGTAGAGATTCCTAGGCACTGATACCACTTGTTTGGAATCCGGATCGTGCCTACATCGTGGAAGCAACATGAGCCAGTTCTTGATGCAAAATACCAGTAATCAAGAAACCAGTTCTTGGATTCAAGATCGTGTAAAGGAGATAGAAGAAGAGAGATTATATTTCTCGGAGAAGAACCTTGTTACAATACACAAGAAATCGGCACCCCCTTTCAAAATTGAGAAGCTTCACGCCCCCATTTCCAAAACCATGAGCCATCCCAAGAAGCCTCACGCTCCAAGCCCCAAGAATCATGAGCCTTCTCATGCTCACCTCCCTCTCAAGCCCGTCTCATCCCAGGACCGTGAGCCAAGCCCCACGCTCCAATGTTCTCCTAAACTATCACCCCCTCCCTCCTTTATATAGATGGGGCGGTGGTTATGGTTCTTGTCTCTTGAGCGGTAAGAGTTCTTGAGTGGGCTTAGACTTCTTGGGTAGTTAGGCTTCCTAGGACCAAACCAGGTTAGGACTCTTAAGTGGTTAGGATTCCTATGTTGGTTACAACCAACCAACTATCCAACTAAGCTAACCTACTAACCAACTAAACCCCCTTTCATACCAAAAGGGTAGTGGCTACACCTCTAACCTAAACCCCATAACCCAACTGGGTTATGTAACAATCTCTCAAAAAACTCCCCCCAACAAATTAATGTGAGAAAACACTCAAACCCAATCCCATGTACACCCTTGTCTCACATGTTCTCTCAACCCTGGGCTAAGTTCCCTGATCCAACATGACTCTGGGGCCCTGGGAACCAATAAACCTAAGCTCCCAAACCTATGTGAACACCCATGAATACATCATGAACCCCTTGGAACACCTCCAAGACTCAGGAACACCTCTAGAAACTGCTTGGCATGCCTCCAAGCTCCCAAGGATCACCTTAAATGACCCTGTCATGGCCTTCGAAGTCTCTCCAAAGCTTAGGAGTACCACACAAAAACCTATAGGCAAACCCAATGGCAAAAATGAAAACTATCAAGCATAGATATAGCTCCTTACCTTCCTTCTTCTTGCTAAGGAGTGGAGTGCCAAGATAGGATTTGAGCTCCTTAAATGCATTCTAAAGTTTCTTAGTCCATTGAAAATTCTTTGGCTTTTTCAATGTCTGAAAGAAGAGTAAACATCATTTGACCAATTTGAAAACAAATCGACTGATACGAGACAAAATATGCAAAAACTAATTTACTAATTTTCAGCGATTAAACAGCAATTATATCTATAGAATTATCAGATTAAAGACTCAAAGCATCTAATAAAGTAAGACTAGTCAACTAGTTATAAGCCTGCAAAGTAGATTTAACAAATCTAATTAGGAAAGGACCTTGGTGATTAAGAAACCACCTTAAACTAGGGTTCCTACTTTCAAAGGATCAAAAAATAAGAGTTAGGAAAGGGTTTTACTTTACCAACGGAGATTTGAAATGCTCTTATTGTGGATCTAATTCGGCACTCTAAGATCTTATGGCAGGACTTCAAGATTATCGTTATTCGGGCTCCGATCTTCAACACGATTGGTTCCAAAGCAAGAACGCCTTTACTTCAGATCTCGAGTACCTGCAACACTCAAAAACACTCAAGTTAGAGGGCATGGAAGGAAGAAGATGAATGAAAGAGGAGGGTAAGAATAAAGCTGAAAGATGGTGGCTAGGATTTCTATTGGATGGTTGGATAACTAGGGCCTCACACTATGCGATGCTCCGAAGAACAAAAAAAATTTAGGGCCTCACATCCCATGATGCCATCACACCAAATGAATGATAGAGAATATCTCCTTTATTTTATGAATAATAAATAATTTTACAAAAGGGGTTGATGGGGTATTTCTAGACCACCAACATGAATGTATGGGTTACAAAGTGTAGAGTTCTTATTAGAAAGGCAAGAGCTTCTTGGAATTGGATCTTCTTGGGCAGCAACTCCTCTTGAGTCCTCTTAGCATCATGGAACTTTTGGTATTTGGGCTTCATCCACCTGGGCGACATGTAGTGGTAGGCTTTATCCAAGTGGGTGATGAGAAAGAGGTGTGGCGCTCCATGCGATATTGGCGACAAAATTAAGATGGGATGAGGTGCGGTGAGCTGCCTCTCTTATCTTGACCGACTCCTCAAAATTGGCATCAATCCTTCTCCTATTTTCTTGTATTTCAAACTTGAAAGAATGCCTTTCTTGGACACTTTTGAAGTAGATAAATAAGATTGGACCCTTGATGGTGTGAACACCAAGACCAGAAAAGATCGACAGGTCAAACCCACATCTTTGTAGATCACTTGTGAATAATGCCTTTAATCGAAACCCTTTTTACCTATAAATATTTTATTTTAAATTATGTTATTTAGGCTAAGTTGGGTTTAGCCCTTTTTACCAATTATAATTAAGGTTTTTGTTATTTAGCCTTTTGGACCAAACCTTTTTTACCAAGTTGAACCATTTGTTTGCATGTCTATGCCTTTTGATCAACTTGATCAAGTTGGGCTTAGAGTTGGTTTTTAGTTTGTTAAATCATGTGATTAGTTAGTTTTTTAGTCCTGTAATACAAGAGGGGACCTAAATCAAGATACCATGTGAAATCAAGTCAAGACACATGTGATGACCCCATGTGACAACCTAACATACCATGTGTTAGCTCAAGACAAGTCAAGCCTTGGCACCACATGTCATCCACTTCTTGGTGCCACCTCATCCTATGCCACCTCATCAAGTTAAGAACACCCATGCCACTTCATCAGCTTACATGCTATGCCATTTCATTTGGGACAACACTTGCCATGTCACTCCCTTGGTCAGCCTCTTTTATTCATAAATTGGTGCCACTTATTTTTTAAGAGGAGTAATGAAGGAGTCTCCAAATTAGTGCCCTCCCATTCAATTACTTCATGCCAAAAGCAAAGGAGTCAGCCAAGCTTTCCATCCTCTTCTTTGTCACCAACTTCCAAGGAATTTCAAGTCCATTTGATCGCCCAAAGTGCTAGAGGTTCAATGGTTGTCTACTTCAGGTGTTTTAATCAATCAGGTTCCAAGCTGCTCAAGTTTAGAGAACTCAAGATTTCTATAAGAACTCTTGAGTTTTCTTCTATCCAGACTAGAGAGTCCACTATCCAGACTCTAGAGTCAAGCAATCATGGCCAATCGATGAAGCAATCTTGGCCCTTCATCTTGACACCTCACCAATCCCCATCTTGGTGCCCAAATAGGATGAATATTTCATGTTGTTGCCCACCTTGGAGAGAGTTCCAAATCAGCCCAAAAGCAAGAGTCCAAGATGCCCAGAGCAAGGAATCAAGGAGTTGTTGCTTAAGGGACACCAGTGCTAGTCTTTGTATCCCTTACACCACTAGTTGATGGTCTATAAATACCCCATCAAGCCCCCTGTATTATTAATAAATTATTGGTCAAATAAAGTGACATTCTGTCTAATTCCTTTGCTATGTGCATTGCGGGGTATGAGGTCCTTGGTGGGGGCACTAGGATCAGACACAGATTACTAGGCCCTATTTGGTTTACTTAGTCATGTATCACAATTTTGTAAAAAAGTAAGATTGAGTTGTAATAAGGTGAGACTAGTTGATTTGTCTCGACCTAGTCCAGTATATTGAGTCCTGTACATTAGTATGAGTCTAGTATGAGTCCAAATCTCGTACAAGATAAGAGGTTACCCTATTTTGGAGTTCCACCAGGCCTCATTCAGGAGCTAGAGGCAATTACATCAGCTTATGGGAGCTCAATTGACACCCAGGAGCCCCAAATGCCCTGTAGATGCCCTCCAAGAGCCCATGTTTCCTAGGATACCCCAGCACTCCAGGCCTTCAAATTCAAGCCCAAGCAAGAAGAACCTAGATTCCAAGGAATAAGCAAATACCAGGGCACCCTAGCTTCCAGGGCCCAAAGCCCATGCACCAATCCAAAGGAGGACGACCCCTTACTCCCCCTTAGAGCCCAATACACCTAGGATAGGCATCCTCCATGAGTTGACCAAGTCCAACATGGTGGAAGAGTTCAAATGCAAGAAGGAGTTTGAGTTTTTATTTCATTCAACTTGTATACTCCTAGTTCTATGTTTATTTTATAGTCTTTCTCCCACTTAAATTATGTAAACCTATTCTAACTAGGAGAAGACTTGTAATCCATTTAGGAGAGGGCATAGGAACTCTATAAATACCCCACCCCTCCCCCTCTTGTAATAATCTTTTTCTTATGAATAAATCTTGCTGAAATTTGGATTAATTGCCTTGTGTTTGAGTTTTGGTTCTCACTTAGTGTGCTCTCCTTGTGTTCCTGGATTGAAACCCTGCTGCCCTAGCACCCTCTTGCATCCATAGAGATCAACCATGCCCTAGGATTGGAAGCCCTAGCTGCCATCCAAGACCAGGAGCTTCTTCTTCCTCGGCTGCCACCTTCTAACTCTAATCCCGAATCCTTCCAAACCCTAATTCCATTTCTTTTTTTATTTGCTATTTTGACTAACCTCTGATGCTTGCTAGATCCACGAGGTACTTCACCTCCCCTGAGGAGGCCTTCTTTGCTTCTAGGACCACCCAGATCAGCCTTCAGATTCAAGAGAAACGAGGCTTCTTCATCAAGGATCCGAATAGAGTATGAGTGATCCCTTCTGCTATTGAATTTTAATCTCTGACTGGTAAGAAACCTTCCCTTCTCTTATTATCTGATTTGATGAAGATAAACTATCCTAAACCATGAGTTTCTTAACTCTCGGGTCCTGGCTATTTCATTAGTTTGTATGAGTTAGCCTGTGATCCAATGATTCTTTGTACTGCTTGTCTTTCCGCAAGTTCTTACTTTATTTTGGGAATCTAGCTTGCAAATAAAATTATAAAAATTACAAAAAAATTATTTTACTATTTTTCTTTCATGTTTAGCAATCTTAGAGTTGTCCCACATTAGTTTGGTATTAGAGCAGGTTTAGGATAGATTTCATCTGCTTTGCATTCACAAACCCAAATTTAAGCATCCTGTCCACTAATTAGGTGTCTAGTTTTCATCTGATTGCGATATCTTGAACATTTTATTTTTTTGTTAAATTTTCACTGAATGTCATTTTTTTTTGTCCTAATAATTATCAAAATTTTTAATTAATTTTATAGAAAACCTAAATCATAAAAATTTGGCATATTAGAAACCCTAACAGAATCCTGATAATTTCAGTAGCAGTCCAAAAACCCTATGATTTTCATCATCATATGATTTTTGTTCTACATTAAATTTGGTATGTTTCATCAACACCATCCATCCTCTATTCCATATTTTTATTGATTTTTTCTACATTGGGATCTGTGTCAAACTCTGCATCAACTGAAACTCTAATTTTCTAATTTCTGCAAAATTCTGCATCCTGACTGAACCTAACCTAATCAACTTCTACACACCCCAATCCCAAGCGAAACTTTGTTTGCTAACCCCAGTTAACAAGAACCTAACCTGACACATCATAAAATAATTAAAAAAATATTTTATTTTTTTCTGATTGTTTTTAGATTGCATCAGGATCATCGATTGCCATCATCTTTAACCTAATCTTAAGGGCAACTCTATATCTCAGATCATGGTAAGATTTCATCACCTATCCTCGGCCTAAGACAATCATCATCATACTAACCCAAGCCTAATTAAAATCAATTAGTCTTAATTTGCCCTAGAGGGCTAGGTAATGCCAACAAGTCGGATCCAAGCTGTGTGGGCCAACTAATGCATTTAATCCTTTAGCTATTACTGAAAGCTGGTGTCTAAGGCTGGGGGTCCAGAGTCAAATGACCTAAGTGGTGCTGTGGTTTATAATTGGGTCCCTACAAAAGTAGGGGGGCCTCCCACACTCCCATCCCCTACCTGGCCAGTGGAAGGATTAGCTATTCGGTTAGGTGTAAGTTGAGCTGACCCACCCAGTTTCTGGCTCTAGGTCTAGGAAACCCTAGATTATACTAGCTTTTTCACTCTTTTTTGCATGCTTGGTTGTATCATTTCATTTTGATTGTTGATTTGTTGCATGACCACTAGATTAGGTGTAAGTCTAAACCCCAACCTAGTTCAACCATGGAGTCCAGTCTTGAAGCACTCATAAGAACCATGAATGAACAATTGGATCATAAACTTGACCAAACCAATACCTAGATAACCCAATTGACCCAATCCTAAAACAAATTGACCAAATCCCAAAACCAAATAAACCATATATTCGACCAAATAGACCAAAGATTTGACCAAACAATCCAAACCAATAACCAGGCAACCTATAGGATTGATAACCCTAGATTTGAGCCCATAACCTTTGAACCCATAACCTTTAAACCCATAACCTATGAACCCATAACCCTTAGTTTACCCATCCCTGTTACCCCAGACTCTAGTCAATTTTCCAATAGCCAAACCCCTCTTACCACCTTATTGGTTCACCCAAATGACTTTGAAGAAGAGATATATGTGGCTGACCCAAGCTTAGTGGATGAGTATGAGGAGAAAGAAGAGGAGTTCCTGATAGAAGACTTAGGGTTAGTTGAATCAATAGATACCCACGTAGAAGCCACCCTAGAATCAGTTGATCCTGACCATACCCAAGTAGTAGCCAATCTAGATTTAGCTAACCTTGACCATAATCGGTTAGTGGCCGACCTAGAATTAGATAACCCAGATCACACCCAATCTGCAATGGAAGAGCAATTAGAGGAGACTTTAGAAGAGGATCCAATTGTAAAGCCAAATCCTGAATTTCCTGAGCCAAAAGAGTTTATTAAGGACTTGGCTTATCTCACCCAGTACCCTCAAGATGAAATCACTTCCTTGATCCTAATTGAACATCTTTTTCCTGAAATTAGTAACCCATTCTTCCATAAGGCAGACCTAGTAGATAGACACCAACCCTTTAAGGTCAACCTTGTTAGTTTAGGATTAATCCTTGACACCCCTTCTTATACCCTAGTTTATCTAATTAACCCCAAACCCTTTTCTTACTTTCCATCCAATTAGACTAATCCTGAACCCACCTCTTATTTTCTACCATTTTTGGAAACTTCTTCTGTTTTCTTTACTATTAGGTTGCATTTTGTAGGAGTTTGCATGTTGCATTTGTTCATTATTCATATCATGTTTGCATCTTACTTTAGGAAAACCCTATGGAACCTAGTAGGAGTACATAGTAAGTTCTCATGTGCATGCCATGCTAGGGTCAAACCTAAAGAGTATATAATCTGTTAGGTTTTGTCCCTTAGAGTCTAATAAAACGTCCTTTGATAGGGATATCTAGTCGAGTCTATTAGGTATTAGTTTTGAGTCCAATAAATGCACAGAGTGAATTACATATCTGCACCTGCACTACCCTCTGCATAGCATATGCATATAGAAATTAGTCAAAAGTTGAACAAAACTAATGAACTGAATAACAACTTGGCTAATTCCCAAAAGAGAGAAAGAATTTTGTAGGGAATTTTGTAATTGTAAAAGAATCTTCTGCTCGTGAAGCTGGCCCATCCAAGATAATGAAGAGTAATGGACCCAATGCCTATATGCCTGAGATATCACCTGATTTAGGCATTAGCTCCACCTTCATCATCTTAGATCTTATAGAGTCTAGGGAGCCAGTAGAGATACCCAGCGAGCACCTTGAGCCTATCCTTCCTTTTGAGAGAGAACCCACACTAGAGTCCACAAACCAATTGGCCAAATAGTGAGGAAAAGATTAAGAAAATCCTGGATGATCAAGCCATATGTACCTGGAATAGAAGCTATCAGAAAAATTTGGTCTGGTGGCAAGGTCAGCCATAATTTGAGGACTCGTGGATCACTCGTGAGGATCTGCAGTGCCTTAACCCAGATCTACTCGACCACAATGAGAGACAAGTTATCCCACACTCGACGGGGTCGAGTTCCTCCCGTCCCAGGAGAATTGGTAGAGGCACCAGGATCAGACATAGATTACTGGGCCTTATTTGGTTTACTTAGTCATGTATCATAATTTTGTAAAACAGTGAGATTGAGTTGTAATAAGGTGAGACTAGTTGATTTGTCTCGACCTAGTCCAGTATATTGAGTCCTGTACATCAATATGAGTCCTGTATGAGTCCAAGTTTTGTACAAAAGAGGAGGTTACCCTATTTTAGAGTTCCACCAGGCCCCATTCAGGAGCTAGAGGCAATTACATCAGCTTATGGGAGCTCAATTGACACCCAGGAGCTCTAAATGCCCTCTAGATGCCCTCTAAGAGCCCATGTTTCCCAGGTTACCCCATCCTCCAGGCCTTCAAATTCAAGCCCAAGAAGCAAGCCCAAGCAAGAAGAACCAAATTCCAAGGAATGTGCTGATACTAGGGCACCCCAGCTTCCAGGGCGCAAAGCCCATGCACCAATCCAAAGCATGACGACTCCTTACTGCCCCTTGGAGCCCAACACACCTAGGATAGGCATCCTCCATGAGTTGACCAAGTCCAACATGGTGGAAGAGTTCAAATGCAAGGAGTTTAAGTTTTTATTTTATTCAACTTGTATACTCCTAGTTCTAGGTTTATTTTATAGTCTTTCTCCCACTTAAATTCTAAAACCTATTCTAACTAGGAGAAGACTTATAATCTCTTTAGGAGAGGGCATGGGAACTCTATAAATACCCCACCCCTCCCCCTCTTGTAATAATCTTTTTCTTATGAATAAACCTTACTGAAATTTGGATTAATTACCTTGTGTTTGAGTTTTGGTTCTTACTTAGTGTGCTCTCCTTGTGTTCCTCGATTGAAACCCTACTGCCCTAGCACCCTCTTGCATCCCTGGAGATCAGCCATGCCCTAGGATTGGAATCCCTAGCTGACGTCCAAGACTAGGAGCTTCTTCTTCCCCGGCTGCCATCTTCTAACTCTAATCCCGAATCCTTCCAAACCATAATTCCTTTTCTTTTTTTATTTGTTGTTTTGACTTACTTCTGATGCTTGCAAGATCCCCGAGGTAAAACCTCCCCTGAGGGGGCCTTCTTTGCTTCTAGGACCACCCAGATCAGCCTTCAGATTCAAGAGAAATGAGGCTTCTTCGTCCAGGCTCCGATCAGAGTATGAGTGATCCCTTTTGCTACTGAATTTTAATCTTTGACTGGTAATAAACCTTTCCTTCTCTCATTATTTGATTCAATGAAGATAAACTATCCTAAACTGGGAGTTTCTCAACTCTTGGGTTTTGGCTATTTCATTAGTTTGCATGAGTTACCTGCGATCCAATGATTCTTTGCACTGCTAGTCTTTCCGCTAGTTCTTACTTTATTTTGGAAATCTAGCCTGCAAATAAAATTATAAAAATCATAAAAAAATTATTTTACTATTTTTCTTTCATGTTTAGTAGTCTTAGAGTCATCTCGCATTAGTCCTTTCCTTTATTCTTTGGAGCATCGCGGGGTATGAGGCCCTACATATCCAGATACCGAGAAATCCTAGCTGCCCACTTCCATCACTTTTCCTTTCACTTTTCCATCCTCTTTTCTTCTTTACTACTTTCTAACTGAGGGATTTTCCTTTTTTGAGTGATTGCAGGTGATCAACTAGTAGACTAGTTTTCTTAATTATCTCCTTTGAGTCTTTTAAATATGGAATACTAAAAAATTTAATCTCCATTTTTCTCTATTAATTAGGTTAATAATTAGTAGATTATGTTTTCATAATTGTCCCGCATCAGTTTTGGCATCATAGTGAAGGTTAAACTAGGGTTTAACTTCTAATTATGAAATTTCTGCATACCTAGAAATAGGCTAAAATTAAAATGGCATAAAACCTATCTAAAAAAATTTAAGAAATTAGTAATTAATTTTATGATAATCCTCTGTTAATCCTCTATTTAATATCATAAGAAATCAGAAAAAAAATTATTTGCTATTTTCTTGATGGATGGAAATCATGCCTCCTGAGCGGGTATACGCAAGTAACTATCACGACCCATGGGAGTAATGAGCTACGGCCAGACGTGATATCCTGAGATCACAAATCTAAAATTAATTTTGTAGATAATTAAAAAGTTAATTAATCTTTATTTTTCTATTATTTTGAATTATTTTAATTTCAGTGCATCTAGGGTTTCATATTTGTGTAACTGCATCATTCAGTAACCAAATCTTAAGGGCACTTGAGCATCTCAGATCAGGGCAAAATCTCATCACCTATCCTGCGCCCACAACAACCTTCTTTTGCAGCCGAGCCCAGCCTAATTAAAATCAATTAGACTTAATTTGCTCTAGTGAGCTAGGGATACCAATAGGTTGGGTTCCAAGTATTGTGTGAAAGCTAGTGCACCTAATCCTTTGATTATCACTTGAATATGGTGTCTAAGGCTAGAGGTCCAAAAACAAATGCCCTAAGCAGTTTCATGGTTTTTAATTAGGACCCTGCAAGAGTAGGGGGAGCATCCCACGACCCCACCTCTTACCTGGCCAGTGGACAGGATAATTGCTAAATTGGCTATAATTTAAGTTGACCCATTTTACTTGTGCTCTAGGTCTAAGAAATCCTAGCTCGAGTCTGTGTGATTGCATTGCATGGCTACTAGATTAGGGACTCCATACTAGTATTCTCATCCAAACTCAACCTAGCTTGACTAGTGCGGGCACTAATGTTCGAAAAAGGCTTCAGTCCAATTCAGTATGGCTTTAATTCTTCCATGTCTTGTAAAAAGAGTTAGTTTACTTTTTTAATTGAATTTGAGTCATGTAATTAGAGTGGGTTCATTTCAATTTGGGTTTTTTGAGTCCAATTAGGATCAAATTAGTCTTGTATTTAGTTAATTTAGTAGTTGGGTCCAAGAGAGAGTTGGAATTGGTTAAATGTAAGCAAGCTCATTTGAAGATGAAATGCACTCAACCATTTCAACAAGTTAATCCAAGGAGGGTGCCACTTCAACAAGCCATGTGGGATGCCATGTCAACATCCCAACCATATGTAGTACACCTCAGCAAGCCACCTCATCAAATGCCACATCACCAAGAGAGATTCAAATTCAAAGTGGGCAAAAAGTTTTTTCTTCCACCATTTTAGCTAGCTATTCCCAAAAAATCTCCATGTAATTTGGAATTCCACCCTTATAGCTAGGAACCTCCCATGAAAAGCTCCTTGTAATTCAAAATTTCAAAATCCTTTGAGGCTTATAAAACCTACTCCAAGCTCTCTTGTACAGGATGATGAATTGAATGAAAAAAAAGTGACTTTCTTTCTTCCATTTGGTGTTATCAAATGTCCTCCGAGAGGGAGTGGGTGAGAGGCCCTTAGCTACTTCAAGAAAGATCATCTTCCATGCCAATAGCCATTAGCAACTCTTCTAGTCCATCCAAGCACTCCATTCCAACGTCCAAGGTGCAAGAAAAGCCATTCCAAGGGGGACAGCCAAGCTACTTCCACTCCATCAACTTCTTCTCAACTTTAACCATCATTACATTAGTTTTCTACCTTTTAATCTCCTCTTAACTCTACTATGGTTTGTGTAGGATCCCTCAGGATTTCCAGGTTCCAAAGAAGAAGGTTTTCCATGTCAAGAGATAGAGAAAAGAAGCCCTCCCATCTAGAGGAATTTTCTTGTCATCCAAGAGCTTCATCCTTGAGTGTAACCTTTCCAATCTTTGAGATTTTAATGCGTAGTTATCCCTCTTTCAGTGTTTTTCTAGATTTGAAATATTAGATTAATTGGGTCCTATCCTATGTGGTTTCTTAACCATGAAGATCCTTTCCTCTTTAATATTGTGAAAGTTCTCATTCAGGTCTAGTTTACATGCAAATCCCTTCATGATAGTTTCTATTCTTTTACATGGAAAGGAGCCTTGCTTTACTTAATTTCTCATTTAATTGATAGTATCTCCTCTTAGATTGCATCATTACATTTTGTCCCGCATCATTGACCATGGAGTCTAACATTAGAACCTTCTTTAGGACTATGACTAAACAGTTAGGACAACTCAACACTAGGTTTGACCGACTGGATGAACAACTCAAAAACCTAGAGAGAACCCCTGTGACCCATACTAAGCCTAAACTTGAGACCCTACACCTTGACCCATTCCTGGAACCCAATCCTAGGAGAGCCCCACACCTGGATCCAATCTAGGAGACTAACCATAGGAGACCCAACTATGATTTTATAGACCAGGATGAGAGAGCCACTTGGAATTTTAGGGTAGAAGCACCTAAATTTGGTGGTGATCTTGATCTTGAGAATTATATTGATTGGGAAGAAGGTATGGATGAGTATTTTGAGAGGGAACTCAAGTCTGAGAAAAGGAAGTTTATGTTTTCCAAGCTCAAGTTAGTTCACCAGGCGAGAATCTATTGGGATAAGATTGAAAGGATGACTAGAAATAGTAGAGAAATACCCATAACTACCTGGAGAGACATGAAAAGCAAACTTAGGGAAAAGTACCTACCCAGATCCTATGAAGCCAACTCTTATGAACCCAGATCCAAGACCCATAGATCTTAGCCTATATGCTATAAACCTAAGGAACCCATAACCCCTAGGGATCAGCCAAATGTTAGTTAGGTTTTCCTTAGTTGGCCAGAACCCATTAGGATTAGTTCTCCTTATCAAAAATTAGGATTTAGTCAAATCCACCCAAGTCAACCCATTCATTAGCAGAGTCAACCCAATTCTCACCCAAGTCGACTCAACTCTAATCCGAGCCGACCTACCCTTACTAGTCCAGATCCTAGCCAATTTCCCCTTAACTAACCCATTCCTACTACCCCATTGGTTCACAAAGATAACATTGAAGAAGTGTATGAAGCTGATGTGAACTTAGTGGATGAGTATGAGGGAGAAGAGGAAATACATATGGCTGACCTAGAATTAGTTAACCCGGTAGGCATCCTGGCTGAAGCCAGCCTAGAATTAGTTGGCCATGACTGTACCCATACTGAAATTATATTGGTAAGACCCTTAAAAAAAGAGATCTATGAGGAGCCTAACCCTACTACTTTACTAAAGCAAACACTAGAAGAGACTCAAGTCACAGAACCTAGTCCTGAAATTCCAGAACCCGACGTAATTAGTGAGGACTTGATCTTTTCATTCCAGCACCCTCAGGTTGAATTCATCCCTTAGGTTCCAATTGAAGATCTTTTTCCTGAAATCACTGACTCATCCTTCCATAAGGCTGACCTTTATTTACCTATTCATATAACCCAATGTCCAATCCTTAAGGTTAACCCCATTAGTCTAGGACAATCCATGAGCCCTTTTCTTATTTTCCACCATATCAAACTAACCCTGAATCCACTTCATATTTTCTACCTTGTCCTAAAGCTTTATATGTTTCTCTAACCATTAGATTACATTTTGTAGAGGTTAGTATGCTGCATAAGCCCATTGAGCATATTAGGTTTACAACCTATTTTTGGCAGACTCTATGGCATTTAGTGCGAGACCATGAACCATTCTCATCTGCATGTCACCTACCAACCAAGGGTCAAATTCAGTTGTAGTTTAGGGTTTAGTCAAGTCTGCAGTCCATTAGGTATTGTTATTAGTCATTTACATGCATGTCAATAGAAAAAAAAAGAAAAAAAAAAGAAAAATACTCAAAGAATTCAATGAAGGAGACTTTGTCATGGTTAGGCTACCACTTGAACAATTCCCACCTAGAACCATGAAGAAGTTACATGCCCGTAGTAGTGGACCATACAAAATAGTTAGGAAAATGGGACCTAATACCTACGTGCTTGACTTATAACCTGAACTAGGCATTAGTTCTGCTTTCAACGTTTCAGACCTTATTTAGTATAGGGAGCCAACGTTGATTCCTAGTGAGCCTTTTGGGCCTGATCCAATCCTTGAGAGTGAGCCAACCCATATGTGTCCACCTGCCATACCATTAGCCCAGAAAGACAAGATCGAGTGGATCTTGGACGACAAGATAATCACTACTCGGGGCAAATATTATCAGTGATATCTGGTTTATTGGCAAGGAAGATCCAAGACTGATGATTCTTGGATCACTAGAGAGGACTTACAAAGAGTTGACCTAGACTTACTAGAGCGCTATCACAGTGGAGTTGACCCATACTCGACAGGGTCGAGTTTCTCCTACTCGGGGAGAACTGGTGTTGACACCAGGGCTAGAAAAGATCGACAGGTCGAACCCATATCTCTATGGATCACCTGTGAATAATGCCTTGAACCCAAACCCTTTTTACCTATAAATATTTTATTTTAAATTCTATTATTTAGGCTAAGTTGGGTTTAGCTCTTTTTACCAATTGTAATTAGGGTTCTAATTATTTAGCCTTTTGGGCCAAACCCTTTTTACCAAGTTGAACCATTTGTTTATATGTCTATGCCTTTTGATCAATTTGATCAAGTTGGGCTTAGAGTTGGTTTTTAGTTAGTTAAATCATGTGATTAGCTAGTTATTGAGTCATGTAATCAAGAGGGGACCTAAATTAAGATACTATGTGCAATCAAGTCAAGACACATATGACCCCATGTGACAACCCAACATACCATGTGTTAGCTTAAGACAAGTCAAGCCTTGGTGCCACATGTCATCCTCTTTTTGGCACCACCTGATCATATGCCACCTCATCAAGTCAAGGACACCCATGCCACTTCATCAGCTTACATGCCATGCAATTTAATTTTGGACAACACTTGCCATGTCACTCCCTTGATCGGCCTCTTTTATTGATGAATTGGCACCACTTATTTTTTAAGAGGAGTAATGAAGAAAGAGTATCCAAATTTGTGCCCTCCCATTCAATTAATTCATTCCAAAAGAAAAGGTGTCGGCCAAGCTTTCCATCCTCTTCTTTGTCACCAACTTCCAAGGAATTTCAAGTATATTTGATCGCCCAAGTACTAGAGGTTCAATGGTTCTCTACTTCAGTTGTTTTAATCAATCAGGTTCCAAGCTGCTCAAGCTTAGAGAACTAAAAAATCCTATAAGAACTCTTGAGTTTTCTTCTATGCAGATTGGAGAGTCCACTATCCTGCAGGAGCCCACATTATCCAGACTCCAGAGTCCAGCAATCAAGGCCAATCGATGAAGCAATCTTGGCCCTTCATATTGACACCTCACCGATCCCCATCTTGGTGCCCAAATAGGATGAAGATCCCATGTTGTCGCCCAGTTTGGAGAGATTTCCATATTAGCCCAAAAGCAGGAGTCCAAGATGCCCAAAGCAAGGATTCAAGGAGTTGTTGCTTAAGGGGCACCAGTGCTAGTCTTTGTATCCCTTACATCACTAGTTAATGGTCTATAAATACCCTATCAATCCCTCTGTACAATTAATGAATTATTGATCAAATAAAGTGACATTCTATCCAATTCCTTTGCTATGTGCATCACGGGGTGTGAGGTCCTTTCCTTTGTTCTTCGAAGCATCATGGGGTAGGAGGCCCTACATATCCAGACACCAAGAAACCCTAGCCATCCACTTCTATCTCTTTTCCTTTCAATTTTCCATTCTCTTTTCTTCTTTACTACTTTCTAACTGAGAGATTTTCTTTTGTTGAGTGATTTTAGGTGATCAAGGATTAAAGTCAAGGTGTTCTTGCCTTGGAACCAGCATCGTGAAAGATCGGAGCCTGAAGATCGAGATCTTGAAGCCCTGCTGCAAGATTCTTGAGAGTCCAGCCAAATATACTTCAAAGAGAAATATCTTCATTGGTAAAATTCAAAAACCCTTCCCTACTCTTTGATTTCTAATTCTTTGATAAGTAGATCATAGTTTATAGTGGTTTTTTAGCCACCAAATCCTATTTTTCTAGTTTAATTTGTAGATTTACTTTGTGGGTTATTAACTAGTAGACTAGTTTTCTTAATTATCTCCTTCGAGTCTTTTAAATCTAAAAATCTTAAAAAATTTAATCTCTATTTTTCTTTATTAATTAGGTTAATAATCAGTAGATTAAGTTTCCAGAATTGTCCCGCATCACGTTAGCGCTCCCTTGAATTTTGGGCGATAAATAGAAGGTGTAATGAGGTGCTAAATGAGATGAGAGTCCTTCCATCTTACTTCTCTTAAAATGATGTCAACATGGATTTCAAATGGGTGACAAGAAAGAGCGAAAAAATGAGGTGTCCTCTCTTTTGGATAAACTTGAACTTCAAATGTTGTCTTAACATCTTGATGTCTTGATAAAAATAAAAGATAGCCATCTTTTGACATTGAGTTGGACATCCAAGGTGATGTGGTGAGACATACTAGTCCATGTGGCGGGCGACAAGGCTCCATGACATGGTGATGTGGTGCCAAGAATTAGTTGGCTTGTGGCGCCAAGAATTGGTTAGATGTCTTGAATTGGGTTGGAACATGGTATCTTGGGTTGGCAAATGGTGTCTTGATTTGGCACATGGTATCTTGAATTGGCACATGGTGTCTTGAATTGGCACATGGTGTTCTGAATTGGTCCCCTCTTGTATTACATGACTCAATTGAAATAACTAATTACATTACTCAATCAATTAAAAAATTAAAAGGGCTAATTCTAAACCCAACTTGGTCAAATTGAACCTAATTTGATCAAAAGACATAATCTCACAAAACAAAAATTAAATATTGACTTAACTTGGTAAATAGTGTTTGTATATATATACAGGTTTCAAATGGGTTCAGGGGTTGTTTTCACATACTCAATTTTGGGTCCAAGGGTTTTTTTTTACAGACTCAATTTTGGGTCCAAGGATTTTTTCATAGACTCAATTTTAGTACAAGGGATTTTTCCACAAATCCAATTAAATTTGGGGTTTAGGGCTGAATCTAATTGGGCTAAAATAATAAAATTTATAATAAATATTTACAAGTGATCTAGGTCTTAGGCTTAGGTCTTTATTCACAAGTGATCCACAGGGATGTGGGATTGACCTGTCATTTCCTTTTGGCCCTAGTGTCACTATTGCTAGCTTTGGTGTTAGCCCTGGTGTCCACACCAATTCTCCCTGGGTGGGAGGAACTCGTCCCTGTCGAGTATGGGTCAACTCTTCTTTAATAGTGTATGGAGCTCCTTTCTACCAAAGGACTGCTCGTGATTGGATATGGGTATATGTGTCCCTTCGACCTGAGGTCACCATGATAGCTTGCAAGCAACTCCATGAGCTTTGGTACTGGACTACCCGGATTTCTAATCCGGTGATGGAAGGTTTCTAAGTACAGGAAAGTACTTGTGGAGCAGTGGTGGACCAAGATGGAATTGAGCTGTTCAAATTGTTTGGATTGAATGTCTCGCATTATCTCAATTTAGCAAATCCTCGACCGGGGTAGTCCTAGTGAGGAGTCACTGGACTTGCGAAGTTGAGGCATGTTGTGGATTGACTCAGTTAGGGTTGGCAGTCTAACCCTAGGTCATCTTGAGCATTGGAGGTTAAAGGGATGAATTATATGGTAACCATATGCCAGAGGTTCGATAGATTGCTCTCGCATCTTCGGCCAATCTGGATACCAGGACCTATTGCTAGATGGTATCTTTTGCAGGTACTGGAAGTGTTACAGTGCTACCATTTAGGTTCGAACCTATGAGGTCACACACCATAGAGGATTTCTTCCTGATCTAGGAGCCGATAAACGATTGAGAATCGTTTCAGTATTAAGGTCAAACGGTTTGTTAGAGCACACATTGGATTTTTTTTGGTCTACTAGGTCTGATTTGGATCGGCCAGGATTGGTTTGGGTTAACCAGGAACAGTTCCTGGTAGACCAGGATTGGAACCGATTTTCTTACTGATCGGGTATGGTTGGACCGGGGTCTTTATGAACAGGTTTTTGGGTTTGATGAACTGGTTTATACATGGATTGTTTACATGGTGTTTCTAGTTCAACACTGTTTGTTTCTCCCTCTTCCCCTCTCTCGATTGCTCTATTTTTACAGTGTGATTGGGATAAGAACATCATAAAGGTCGATTGCTGCTTGGGTTATCAGATAATGATCATTAGCACAATGATCTGTATTGGGTCTCTCCGTGGTTTCCTCCTGCACGTCTTTCCTCTCTTTGTCCCTATTTTTCATGGTGTTTTAGCCTCTTTATTCTCTTCCAACCATGTGGTTCCCCGCATTCACCACCGATCAAGAACCAATTCAAATAAGAGTTTGGGTTTTATCTAACTTCTCTCTCGATGTCTTCCCAACCTTCACAATTTTTCTCTACCTCTAATATTTCTTGGTTGAAGGTCGTGGGATGAGATGAGGGAGAGGTGAAGAACAGAGCATGTGATTGAGAGCGACAGAGATCGATTTATATCCTTTGGTGAGAGGACGGATATCTGCATGCAAAATTTTGTACTGTGTCCCGTGTAATCCTTTCCTTCTTCTAAGTTCTCCATTGTGTGCTTTTGGTGGAGTAAGGGCAGTCTTGGAGAAGACTGTCCGTGAAGTTCTGTTCGACTTTCCCTGCTCTACCTATCCATGACCTATTCATTGATTCTTGGAGGACTAGCATCAATCCGGGAGTTGGATCAGTGAGAGCCCGTGCATGGATACTTTAGAGGGTGGACATTTGGACACCTCGAGAGATTGGACCGATTCTCTTCATCTTGCTGTTGCAGATCAACTGAAGCCCTGTTTGCAGATCCATTCTGAGGATTGCTAGAGTTCACATTAACGTCTTCTTCATCCAGATTTGTTTTGCTGTTGAAGGAGTTCTACCGGCTTCCTTGATTTACTGTTGAAGGGAGTCGGCTTCTTCCTGAAGGTGAAAAACACCTACACCTAGCATATATTATGAAAGAAAAACAAGGCAGAAGAAATGCATTTTAAAACATTTTTAGACATGCACAGCGGAAGGCTCGGTAGATAGATCTAACTATCTATCAATCTGCCCGTAACAGGAACTAGTATAAAGACCTAGCATGCATATAACATCAAAAACAATACAAATATAAAGGTCATACCTCTATACCTCGGCGAGTGCTGGAGAGAAGCTATGAAGAGCTCTGAGGAGGAGGAGGGCGCTCGAGCCACACAAGCGTCTGGCCTCTACAGGATGTCCACACCTGGGCTCGACTCTGATCAACACTCTCGGAGTGCTAGCTCTTCAAAATTTTTGGCCGATCTTCTTCTTCTAGGAAGACTAGGAGGAAAGCAGGAACCCTTTCCCAAAACCTCACTTCCAAGACATAGCTTGATTGCTAGGTAGCACACACCCAATCCCTAAAGCTCACACTCTTCTCAATCCTCTTCTCCCAAAAATTCTTTTGCTGTTATTGTGTTGTAACCCCAGTAGCCACCACAATGTCCTACATTTATAGGGGTAGCAGGGAGAGGGAGAAGAAGGAAGGAGGAGAGAAGAGAGGAGAGAATGGGGGAGAGGATCAAGGTCTTTACAAATGGGTCCAACCCAAAGAAGAAAGTATGACCTTCATACCATAAAACTTTGGAGCCAAAACTGGTTTGAATTCGAAATTCAAACTAGATCAAAACATGGCCAAAAATCCTCCATGAAATCCTCCCAGAAATTATGCTCGTCACAGGAAGTGTAGACACTGGAGAATGGCCAAGTGTTGATACTTCACCAAGTGTCGTCACTTGCAAAATCCCAAGTGTCGACACTTGGAACAAAGTCAATCATATTGACTTCGGGTGACGACAAACGATTCCCAATCATCGATTAGCCACAAGATCAGATGGAAATCCTCTATGGTGTGTCTACACTTAGAAATCCCCATAGGTTCGAACACTAAGCCGGTAGCACTGGAACATTTTCAGTACCAGTCAAAGTCCTCATCTAGCAATGATACCCGACGTCCGGATAGGTCGAAGATGCAGAGCACCTCATAAGAACCTCTGGCATATGGTTATCACATAATTCATCTCTTTGACCTTACAATGCTTAGGATGCCTAGGGTTCGACTGCCAACCCTAATTTGGTATATCCAGATCATCTCTTAACCTCACAAGTTCTGTGAATCCTCACAAGAACTACCCTGGCCAAGGTTTTGCTGAATTGAGATATAGTGAGTCATTAACTCCAAACTATTTGGAGAGGTCAATACCATCTTCATCCACCACCACTCCACAAGTACTTGACATACCTAGAAACCTTCTGTCACTGGATTAGAAATCTAGATAGTCCGGCACCAAAGTATAGTGAGTTGCTTGCAAGCTGCCATGGTGACCTCAGGTCTGAGGGACACATATATCCATATCCCTTCACGAGCAACCCTTTGGTAGAAGGGAGCTCCGTAGATGGTCACGTTCAGTAAAATGTCATACACGTCACTTGTATATCACACTAGTGTCTCCACACTCCTTGGTTAAGAGGATAACCAATAAATATAACGTACAACAACCTACACTTGATATATTGTCGTCCTATAACAATGTATCATTTGGTTGTGAACAAGTTTAAGAACTACTTGATATATCATCTCTATATCGAAACAATGTAATTCGAAGGACTCCATCATACAAGAGTTCATTATAGAAAAATATAAAATGATGGACAGCCAAAAATAAAAAACTTTTATTTATTATAAAGAATTCATATACAAACATAAAGTGGCACAACCGTCTACAGCCTAGACGATTGGATTTGGGACACAGTTCCCAACAACTCCCACTTGGACTAAAGCCAATCAGTACAGAATCTCATTCTCATTTTTTGTTTACAATAGTCGAACTCTTGAACTCTGACGGCTTTAGTGAAGGGGTCAACCTGGTTCTCCTTTCCATCAATCTTTTGAAGGTCGATGTCACCTCGTTCCACGATCTCTCGCACAAGGTGATAGCACCACAGAATATGCTTTGTGTGATGAAGAGACTTTGGCTCTTTGGCTTAAGCAATGTCTTTAGTGTTGTCATCGTACACCGGAACAAGACCATCCAGGGAAGGTGCCACTCCCAGCTCGACAAGGAACTTCCACAACCACACAGCTTCCTTCACTGCATCAGATGCTGCAATGTACTCTGCTTCGCATACTGAGTCTGCCACAGTAGGCTGCTTGGAACTTTTCCAGCAGACAGCTCCTCCATTCAAGGTAAAGACAAAACCTGAAACACTCTTGCTATCATCTTTATCTGACTGGAAACTAGAGTCAATATACCCCACAAGTTTCAAGTCAGATTTTCCATAAATTAGCCATTGGTCCTTAGTATTTCATAAATACTTAAGGATCGTTTTAACCACTTTCCAATGAGCTTCACCTGGGTCAGACTGGTATCTGCTCACTACACCTAGTGAGTATACCACCTCTGGTCTAGTACATGTCATGGCATACATGATAGAATCCACTACCGAAGCATATGAAATTCTACTCGTATGCTCTCTCTCCTCAAGAGTTGTCACACAATTCCTTTTGGAGAGATCAATTACAGTGCCTATCGAGAGATAAGCCTCCTTGGAATTCTCCATGCTGAGCCATTTCAGCATGGTGTCGATGTACATAGACTGGGACAGTCCCAGAAGCTACTTAGATCTATCTCTGTAGATCTGCATACATAGTATGTAAGAGGGTTCACCCAAGTCCTTCATAGAGAATTGAGATGATAACCAAACCTTTATTCCTTGCAGTGCTACGATGTCATTCCCGATTAAGAGAATGTCATCCACATACAGCACAAGGAATACAATCACAGAACTATTAGACCATTTGTAAATGCAAGGCTCTTCTCCGTTCCTAACGAAGCTATACAACTTGATACACTTATCAAATCGTATGTTCTAACTCCTTGATGCTTGCTTCAGTCCATAGATGGACTTTTGAAGCTTGCACGCCTTTGACTTGTCTGTGGATTTGAACCCTTCAGGTTGTGTCATATACACCTCCTCTTCTAGCTCACCATTCAGGAAAGCTATTTAGACATCCATTTGCCATATTTCATAGTCAAAGTGCGCTACTAAAGCAAGCATAATTTAAATGGATTTGAGCATTGCTACAGGAGAGAACATCTCGTCATAGTCAATACCATAATATTGACGATACCCATTGGCAACCAGACAGGCTTTATAGGTCTTTACCTTTCCATTTATGCCCCTTTTCCTTTTGAAAATCCATTTGCACCCAATGGGTTTTATCCCTTCAGGTGGATCAACCAATGTAAATACATTATTGATCTCCATGGACTCCATTTCGAATTTCATGGCTCTTAGCCATGACTCAGAGTTGGACCTCTACAACGCATCCATGTAGGTGATCGGATCCTCATTGTTCTCATCGAGTTCAATGGGATCACCATCCCGGACCAAGAAACCGTAGTATCTATCCGGTAGGCTCGGTACTCTACCGGATCTCCTTAATGGTTCCTGAGTGGGCTCTGGGTGTGATCTAATCACAGATGGTTCTATGTTGTCCCTTAAGTGTATCGATTCTTCTACTTGTTGAACTTTACTAAGTTCAATCTTAGCGGCTACAGTTCCTTCACCAAGGAAATCCTTTTCCAAAAAGATGGCCCTAAGACTGATGAACAACTTTTGTTCTTCAGCTAAGTAGAAGTAATAACCCTTAAACTCTTTTGGATACCCAACAAATAGGCACCGGTCAGACCTAGGTCCAAGTTTGTCTGTTTCCAAATGTTTTACAAAAGCTGGGCACCCCGAGACCCGAAGGTGTGAAAGTGGTGGCTTACGTCCAGTCTACTCTCATATGGTGTTTTACTAATGGACTTACATGGAGCCCTATTTAAAAGGTAACAGGCTGATTTTAAAGCATATCCCCAAAAAGATAAAGGCAAAGAAGCAAAGCCCATCATGGACCGAACCATGTCTAACAGGGTCTGATTCCTCCTCTTAGACACGCCATTTAATTGAGGTGTCCTTGGAGGTATCCACTGAGAGAGAATCTCATTCTCCTCAAGATATGCCAGATACTCACTAGAAAGGTATTCATCGCCTCGATCAGATCGAAGGGTTTTGATACACTTTTTGGTTTGTTTTTTTACTTCATTATGATATCATTTGAATATTTCAAATGATTCAGATTTATGTCTCATCAAGAAGACATAACCATACCTCGAAAGGTCGTCTGTAAAAGTAATGAAATAACCGTACCCTCCCCTGGCACAAACATTCATGGGTCCACATACATCAGTATGTATCAGACTCATAATTTCATTGGCTCATTCACCTTTTCCAATAAAATGTGACTTGGTCATTTTTCCAAGAAGACAGGACTCACAGGTTGGAAGTAAACCATCTTCACTAAAATTGAGGAGACCCTCAGTTTTCAACCTATTTATCTTGTTCCTGTTTATTTGACCTAGCCTACAATGCCATAGGTACGCATCGCTGACATTATCTATCCTAAGGCGTTTACTAGACGTGTACATTACAGTAACAAGTCACGACAGTATATAAATGCCATCACGCATTTGTCCATTCAAAACAACAGAATCATTCAAAATGATTTTGCAAATGTCATTCTTTATTAATAGTTCATAACCATACATGGCCAACTGGTCTACAACAATGACATTTAAAATGAAAGAAGGAAAAAAATGACATTCGTTCAAAATGACAATACAGGACTCGAAGACAAGTTTAAGGACTCCCAACGCTAGAATTGGAATTCGGCTTCCATTTCTCACATTCAAGAACCTCTCGCCATCCTCGAATATTCTACTAACTTGATGTCCCTACAAAGAATTGCAAATGTGAATTAGACTTCCTGTATCCTATACCTAGTTAGGGTATCGCAAATAGAGAAACTACAAGGTGTTATCATATAAATACCTTGTCTAGGACCATCCTGTAGCTTTCTCTTCTTGGACTTGCTCGGGTCAAGGGATGCATTATAAAGAGGACAGTTCCTCTTAGAGTGTCCCTACTTCTTGCAAAACAAGCACTCTACATGACTTTGATCATCCTTCACTTTCTTGGCCTGATTGGGCCCAGAAGCACCAAGCATCTTTTTCCCTTTATTCTTCTTCTTCCCTTTCTTAAAGGGACAACGCCCTCTTGAGGAACCTCCCACTAGACTCACCTCCCTTTTATTGAACTGGTGGTCTTTCTCAAAAGTCTGCAGCAACCCCAACAGACCATGGTAGTTATCTGCAGGCTTATTCATTCTATAATGATCAAGAAAGTCTTTATAGGAGGAGGGGAGAGAATTCAAAATCGTTCTTTCCCAAGCTATTCATGCAAGGGATATCCAAGATTGCCCAGGCACTCAATCATCTCGATCATGTATAGTACATGATCAGTGATTGAGGCACCATCATGAATCCATGCATTGTAGATAGCACAGGATACCCTGTACCTCTCAATGTCGTTTGGCATTCTGAAAGACTCCTTCAACCTTTGAAGGATTTCTTTCGGCTGGGCTTCCTCGAATTTACGACTGAACTCATTGTTCTTCATAGCCAACATGATGCATCGGACAGTGGTCCTATCAGAGAGCCACTTCTGATAAGTGTCTCTGGCCGAACCCCGAGCATTGGTAGCAGGGATCTCAAGTGCCGGATCCGATATCACATATAGGATCCGTTCATGCTCTAGGACAATCCTGAGCCTTCGATACCAACTATCAAAGTTGGGTCCATTGAACTTCTCGTTATCGAGAAGAGACCGGAGTGACATGTTGGAAGACATCTGAAATGAAAACCAAAACTAATTAGTGTATATGAATAATTAACCTAAAGACATTGACTTAGGTCTAAAGGTCCCTCCCACTATTTTGCTCAGATTGGTAGCCTCTACCTCTAATCCGAGGAATTACTTTAATTCCTTAATGGGTACTAGATTCCAATAGACAACACATGAGCCCGACTTTGGCCAGCCCACCCATGCATGTCTAAAGGTAGGTTCTTCAACCGATCACTTTACCAAATAACCTCTAGTAAATGGGTTTTGCCCCAAGGAGCACTTCAATCAACATTTGGGCCTCCTATTGAAGGTTCCGGCTAGGTCCAACTATTAACATGACAAAATTCAATGCTTCTAACTAACGAATGGTCAAGCCCAACTTTGGCCGGCTCACCTGACCACCGTTAAGAGAGTCGCACTAAGCCATCATATTAGGAATAGCAATTCCAATAGCCCAATGAACACCCGATCTTTGGATCTGCCGATGAACACCAAACTACTGGACACATTACTATCCCACTTAATGGGAGGCTAGGACTTGGATATCTCTATAACTTTGTCCTTTTAAAGACCTAATAATTTAGAGGGTTTTAATTAACATGACAGATGAAGAGAAGAGAAGACATGGATTAACCTCCCACTGACCACATCTGTAAAGGAGGGTTACACATAACTAATGATCCATGGGCACCTAAAATCAGTCAAGACTGATAAACCTAGGTGACAAGGGTTAACACAAGTCAATGAGCTATCTAATCAATCCTGATCGACCACATTGGCCAGGTAAGTGAGATCATGGGTTGGGTTCCGCCATTAACCATCTTGCTTAGACACCAACAGAGTTGGCCAGGTAAGAGGTAGTCCCAAAGAACCATGATCACAATGCCAAACTTACCTCGACACCAATCGGTTCATCAGACTCGATTAGACTAGCCTAAAGACTCGAGCTTTCCACTAAGCCATAAATTAGATCCATTTAGATTATGGACTAATCAATCTAACTATTAGATAGATCTAGAGAAGAAATCCTAACTCAACATTTGATTAGATTAGTTCTCTAATTAGTCCAATGATCTAAACTTAGGTCTAACCCAATTAGGGACCTAATAGAAGCTAACCCATGACCCTTATGGCTTATTGAAATGACTTAAGATCTTTGAATCATATTTCTAGAGTTTTTAGTCAATCTTAATTCAAAATTAAGTTCAATAACCTTAAAATATATTAAAACAATTTTAATTTATCAGTGTAAGATAATTTTACAATAAAACAAAATTTGAATCACTGTTTTCAGCATTTTCTGTAGCCAAGTGTCCACACTTCAAGAGAAAGTTTCGACTCAAGGCCTGAGACAAGGAACAGAAAACATAACAATATGTTTTCTGGCATGCCTCAAGTGTCGACACTTTAAGTGTCAAGTGTCGACACTTCAGGATCAAGTGTCGACACTTCAGGGTCTAGTGTCGACACTTCAGCCTGTCTCAAAAGAGAAACAGAAACCAGATCTTAAAAAATTTTCCCATAAGTCGACACTTCAAAGGCCAAGTGTTGACTCACAGCTTGAGACAACGAAAAAACAGTGATTTCAAATCTAATGTTTCACCAAATATTCAACAAATCTGATCAAAATAACTCTTAGATCTTATCTAAAGTCATTTTATGATCTTGATTAAAACATTTTTAACCTACAAATTTTCTTTCTTCTTATTTTCTTTTTCATAAGCCAATCATAGTGGCACCCCTACACACCATAGGAGACCCCATTGAATGGAAAGAGAGGGTCTTGTAGCCCTACTTCTCTCCTATGATTGGATGGCCTGGTGAAGCACTCAATCCAACTACATAAGAAGAAAGGAGATGTTATTAGTATGCTAGCATCATTATACTACAAAATGAACCTGTTGCTCTGATACCATTGAAGGTGAAAAATACCTACACCTAGCATACATTATGCAAGAAAAACAGGGCAGAAGAAATGCATTTTAAAATTCTTTTAGACATGCACAGCTGAAGGCTTGGTAGATAGATCTAAACTATCTATCAATCTGCCTGCAATAGGAACTAGTATAAAAATCTAGCTTGCATATAACATCAAAAACAACACAAATATAAAGGTCATACCTCTATACCTCAACGAGTGCTGGAGAGAAGCTGTGAAGAGCTTTGAGGAGGAGGAGTGCGCTATAGCCACACAAGCGTCTGGCCTCTACAGGATGTCCACACCTAGGCTCGACTCTAATCAACTCTCTTGGAGTGCTAGCTCTTCGGGATCCTTGGCCAATCTTCTTCTTCCAGGAAGACTAGGAGAAGAGCAGGAACCCTTTCCCAAAACCTCACTTCCAAGACCTAGCTTGACTGCCAAGTAGCACACACCCAATCTCTAAAGCTCACACTCTTCTCAATCCCCTTCTCCCAAAAATTATTTTGCTGTTGTTGTGTTGTAACCCCAACAGCCACCACAATGTCCTACATTTATAGGGGCAGTAGGGAGAGGGAGAAGGAGGAGAGAAGTGAGGAAAGAATGGGGGAGAGGATCAAGGTCATTCCAAATGGGTCCAACCCAAAGAGGAAAGTATGACCTTCATACCATAAAACCTTGGAGCCAAAACTAGTTTGAATTCGAAATTCAAACCAGGTCAAAACATGCCCAAAAATCCTCCACGAAATCCTCCCAGAAATTTTGCTCATCACAGGAAGTGTCGACACTCAAAAATGGCCAAGTGTCGACACTTCACCAAGTGTCGACACCTACAAAATTCCATGTGTTGACACTTGGAACAAAGTCAATCATATTGACTTCGGGTGATGACAAACGATTCTCAATCGTCGATTAGCCACAAGATCAGATAGAAATCCTCTATGGTGTGTGACACCATAGGTTCAAACACTAAGCCAGTAGCATTGGAACATTTTCAATACCAATCAAAGTCCTCATCTAGCAATGATACCCGATGTCCGGATAAGTCGAAGATGCAGAGCACCTCACAAGAACCTTTGGCATATGGTTATCGCATAATTCATCCCTTTGACCTTACAATGCTCAGGATGCCTAGGGTTCGACTGCCAATCCTAATTTGGTCTATCCAGATTATGTCTCAACCTCACAAGTTCTGTGACTCCTCACAAGAACTACCCTGACCAAGGTTTTGCTGAATTGAGACATAGTGAGTCATTCACTCCGAACTATTTGGAGAGGTCAATTCCATCTTGATCCACCACCGCGCCATAAGTACTTGACTATATTCAGAAATCTTCCATCACTAGATTAGAAATCCAGATAGTCCGGTACGAAAGTATAGTGAGTTTCTTACAAGCTGCCATGGTGACCTCAGGTCTGAGGGACACATATACCCATATCCCTTCGCGAGCAATCCTTTGGCAGAAGGGAGCTCCGCAGATGGTCACATTCAGTGAAATGTCATACACTTTACTTGTATGTCACACCAGTGTCTCCACACTCCTTGGTTAAGAGGACAACCAACAAATGTAACATACAACAACCTAAACTTGATACATTGTCGTCCTATAACAATGTATCATTTAGTTGTGAACCAGTTTAAGAACTACTTGACATATCTCCTCTATATCGAAACAAAGTAGTTCTAAGGACTCCATCATACAAGAGTTCATTGCAGGAAAATATAAAATGATAGCAGCCAAAAATAAAAAACTTTTATTTATTATAAAGAATTCATATACAAATACAAAGTAGCACAACCGTCTATAGCCTAGACGATTGGCTTTGGGACACAATTCCCAACAACTCCCACTTGGACTAAAGCCAATCAGTATAGAATCTCATTCCCATTTTTCGTTTACAATAGTTGAACTCTTGAACTCCGACGGCTTTAGTGAAGGGGTCAGCCTGGTTCTCCTTTCCATCGATCTTCTGAAGGTCGATGTCACCTCGTTCCATGATCTCTCGCATAAGGTGATAGCACCACAGAATATGCTTTGTGCGATGATGAGACTTCAACTCTTTGGCTTAAGCAATGGCTTTAGTGTTGTCACAGTACACCGAAACAGGACCATCCAGGGAAGGTGCCACTCCCAGTCGACAAGGAACTTCCACAACCACACAGCTTCCTTCGCTGCATCAGATGCTTGAATGTACTCTACTTCACATACTAAGTCTGCCATAGTAGGCTACTTGGAACTTTTCCAGCAGACAGCTCCTCCGTTAAGGATAAAGACAAAACCTGACACACACATGCTATCATCTTTATCTGACTGAAAACTGGAGTCAGTATACCCCACAAGTTTCAAGTTAGATTCTCCATAAATTAGCCATTAGTCCTTATTATTTCATAAATACTTAAGGATGGTTTTAACAACTTTCCAATGAGCTTCACCTGGGACAGACTGGTATATGCTCACTACACCTAGTAAGTATGCCATGTCTGGTCTAGTACATGTCATGGCGTACATGATAGAACCCACTATCGAAGCATATGGAATTCTGCTCATATGCTCTCTCTCCTTAGGAGTTGTTGCATAATTTCTTTTGGAGAGATCAATTCCAGTGCCTATCGGGAGATAAGCATTCTTGAAATTCTCCATGCTGAACCATTTCAGCATGGTGTTGATGTACGTAGACTGGGACAGTCCCAGAAGCCGCTTAGATCTATCTCTATAGATCTTCAAACCTAGTATGTAAAAGTCATCACCCAAATCCTTCATAAAGAATTGAGATGATAACCAGACCTTTATTCTTTGCAGTGCTGCGATGTCATTCATGATTAAGAGAATGTCATCCATATGCAGCACAAGGAATACAATCACAGAACCATTAGCCAATTCGTAAATGCAAGGCTCTTCTCCATTCTTAATGAAGCCATACAACCTGATACACTTATCAAATCGCATGTCCTAACTCCTTGTTGCTTGCTTCAGTCCATAGAAGGACTTTTGAAGCTTGCACACCTTTGACTCGTCTGGGGATGTGAACCCTTCAGGTTGTATCATATACACCTCCTTTTCCAGCTCACCATTCAGGAAAGCTGTTCGGACATCCATTTGCCATATTTCATAGTCAAAGTACGCTGCTAAAGCAAGCATAATTTGAATGGATTTGAGCATTGCCACAGGAGAGAACATCTCATCATAGTCAATACCATAACATTGATGATATCCCTTGGCAACCAGACGGGCTTTATAAGTCTCTACCTTTCTGATTGTGCCCCTTTTCCTTTTGAAAATCCATTTGCACCCAATAGATTTTATCCCTTCAGGTGGATCAACCAATGTCCATACATTGTTGATCTCGATGGACTCCATTTCGGATTTCATGGCACCTAGCCATGACATAGAGTTGGACCTTTGCAATGCATCCATATAGGTGATCGGATCCTCATTGTTCTCATCGAGTTCAATGGGATCACCATCCCGGACAAAGAAACCGTAGTATCTGTCCGGTCAGCTCGGTACTCTACCGGATCTCCTGAATGGTTCCTGAGTGGGCTCTGGGTGTGATCTATACAGCCAGTTCTTTGTCCTTTAAGTGTGTCGGTTCTTCTACTTGTTGAACTTCACTAAGTTCAATCTTAGCGGCTACAATTCTTTCACCAAGGAACTCCTTTTCCAAATAGATAGCCCTAAGACTAATGAACAACTTCTGTTCCTCAGATAAGTAGAAGTATTACCCCTTAAACTCTTTTGGATACCCTACAAATAGGCACCGATCGGACCTAGATCCAAGTTTGTCTATTTCCAAACATTTTACATAAGCCGGGCACCCCCAGACCCGAAGGTGTGAAAGTGTTGGCTTACGTCCAGTCCACATCTCATATGATGTTTTACTAATGGACTTACATGGAGCCCTATTCAGAAGTTAATAGGCTGATTCTAAAGCATATCCCTAAAAGGATAATGGCAGAGAAGCAAAGCCAATCAAGGACCGAACCCTGTCTAATAGGGTTCGATTCCTCCTCTCAGACATGCAATTTAATTGAGGTGTCCCTAGAGGTGTTCACTTAGAGAGAATCCCATTCTCCTCAAGATATGCCAGATACTCACCAGAAAGGTATTCACCACCTCAATCAGATCGAAGGGTTTTGATACACTTTTCGATTTATTTTTTCACTTCATTACGATATCTTTTGAACATTTCAAATGATTCAGATTTATGTCTCATCAAGAAGACATAACCATACCTCGAAAGGTCGTCTGTAAAAGTAATGAAATAACTGTACCCTCCCCTGGCACAAACATTCATGGGTCTGCATACATCAGCATGTATCAGACTCAGAATTTCATTGGCTCGTTCACCTTTTCCAGTAAAAGGTACTTAGTCATTTTTCCAAGAAGACAAGACTCACAGGTTGGAAGTGAACTATCTTCATTAAAATCGAGGGGACCCTCAATTTTCAACCTATTTATCCTGTATCTGTTTATATGACCTTGCCTACAATGCCATAGGTATGCATATCTGACATTATCTATCCTAGGGCATTTATCAGACGTGTACATTACACTAACAAGTCGCGATAGTACATAAATGCCATCATGCATTTGTCCATTCAAAATAATAGAATCATTCAAAATGATTTTGCAAATGTCATTCTTTATTAATAGTTCATAACCTTATATGGCCAACTGGCCTACAGAAATGACATTTAAAATGAAAGAAGGATAAAAATGACACGTGCAAAATGACAGTATAGGACTCGAAGATAAGTTTAAGGACTCCCAACTCTAGAACTGGAACTCGGCTTCCATTTTTCACATTCAAGAACCTCTCACCATCCTCAAATCTTCTACTAACTTGAAGTCCCTACAAAGAATTACAAATGTGAATTAGACTTCTTGTTTCCAATACCAAATTAGTAGTATTACAAACAGAGAAACTACAAGGTGTTATCATATAAATACCTTGTCCAGGACCATCCTGGGGCTTTCTCTTCTTGGACCTGTTCGGATCAAGGGATGCAATATAAAGAGGACAATTCCTCTTCCAGTGTCCCTGCTTCTCGCAAAAGAAGCACTTTGCACGACTTTGATCAGCCTTCACTTTCTTGACCTGACTGGGCCCAGAAGCACCAAGCACCTTTTTCCCTTTATTTTTCTTATTCCCTTTCTTAAAGGGACGACGCCCTCCTGAGGAACCTCCTGAAAGTAAACTGATGCAGGTGGTTTGACAAGATCCAATAATAGGCATGCAAACATCTGCAGGAGCAGATTGGATTTTAAAATAATTTTTAAAATTCACGCAGCGGGTATCTGCTTCGCCAGGAATTAATCTAAATCTAGTTGCATTTAGGCATGCATGATCATATAAAGTATTTATAAAATATTAAACAATTTAATATATCCATGCATGATTAAAAAATAAATTTTTCATACCTTTATTTCACCTGGAATAACTCTGGAATAAACCTGGAATAGACTGGAATAACTGGAATAAAGTTATTCCAGTCATCTTCCTCCTTGGGACTCTCTTTTTGGCTTACAAAACGTCGTCGGAACACCACCTTCCGGACCTCCGTTTGCTCCCAAATTTGAGAAGCGGGTTCTTGGACAAGTCTTCTTCAATTTGCCACCAGTTGCTGCAATCAAATCTAAGCCAAAAAAATTAAATAAATCACCAAAGTCTGCTGCCAGATTTCTGCAGCAGAACTGGATAGCAGACTTTGGCCTTCGTTTCGGAGTAATTGGGGCGATCCCGGCTCGCGTGGTTTGCTCCTAGGAGTAAAGTGGTACTCCCTCTAGAGGGGAGACATGCCCGGGGCTCTCGGATCCGCCTCCATGCACGGTGCTAGCCGCCGGAAGAGGGCTTCACGGTCACAGAATTTCTGCAGCTGGGCACAACTTGAGTACTTCAAAACAATGGGATTTAAAGCTTGTTTCTCTCCCTCTAAAGCACCTAAACCCAGCCCAAAGCTCTCTCCTTAAGCCTCTCAAAGAACAAGGATGGGACAAGCATTCTTTTTTCCTTCTCAAGTGTTCTCACGGTGTAAGAATTTCCAATGTTTAAAACTCAACTCAAAACAGGGACGCTAGTTTGGTTTTATAAGCTAGCTAGGAGGGAGAGGGAGGTGGAGCGACGGGAGGTAGAGAGGTAGCAGCTCGTTAACCCATTTAATAGCCTTAATCCAGGATTAAAGCCATTAAAACCTAATGGTGGAGGGAGAAGAAAACGCCCAGCGATTGGCCTTCATTGGACTCGTTTGGCCTTTTTGAATGCTTGGAGTTTTTTTCCAACGTGAAACACCATGTAAAACGGCTGGGAGAAAAACGTGGAAACCGGTTCAACCAAAACCGATCCAAGCCTTTTAAACCAACCCATTGGTTCAATCCCATTAAACCAAACGGTTCAATCCCATTAAACCAAACGGTTCAATCCAATTGAACCTGGTTCAGGGAATAAAATTGGTTCACAACCAATTGGAGACCCAAACGAACTCTGAATCAGTTCAAAACTTATTCAGAAAAATCCTGGCGCAGTGCTGGTCAACTCGGAACATTTTTCGGTTGACACAGACAAGGGTAAGATGGGGAAAAGAGTGCTAAAAAAAAACTATGACTATAAAATCGAGATGATTTCCAATCGTAATCGGTATCCGGATCAGAGAGTTATCCTCTGTGGCGTGTGACCTCATAGGTTCGAACCTAAACGTAGCATTAGAATAATTTCTAGTACCAGCACAGGAAACCATCTAGCAATGGATCCCGGCGTCCGGATAGGTCGAAGATGCGGGAGCAAACTATCGAACCTCTGGCATATGGTTACCGTATAATTCATCCCTTTGACCTCTAATGCTCATGACGACTGAGATTGGGCTGCCAACCCAGACTGAGTCAGTCGACTACGTGTCTCAACCTCGCAAGCCCAGTGACTCTTCATTAGGACTACCTCGACTGATGATTTGCTAAATTGAGATACTGCGAGACATTCAATCCAAACTGTTTGGACATATCAATTCTATCTTGATCCATCACTGCTCCACAAGTACTTGCCTGTACCCAGAAACCTTCCGTCACCGGATTAAAAATCCGGGTAGTCCGGCACCAAAACACAGGGAGTTGCTTGCAAGCTACCGTGATGACCTCAGGTCAGAGGGACACATATACCCATATCCAATCGTGAGTATCCCTTTGGCAGAAAGGGGCTGACGGAGTCACGTTCAATAAGATATCACATATCCCACTTGCAGATCACATCAGTGTCACCACACTCATTTGGTCAAGAGGACAACCAAACGATGTGAACTACAACAACCTATACTTGATATATTGCCATCCAGAACAATATATCCTTTGGTTGTGAACTGGGTTTAAGGACCACTCGATACATCCTCTCTGTATCGAAGTCATTGTAGTCCTAAGGACTTCATCACATTGAAAGAGTTCATTTCAAGGAAATTTAGTATGTGATGAGCTACCAAAAATATTATTTTATTAATTCATAAAATGAGTACAATACTGAGCACAACCGCCTACAACCCAGGCGATTGGCTTTGGGACACAATTCCCAACAACTCCCACTTGAACTAAAGCCAATCAGAAGAGTATCTAATACCCATTTCCCATTTACAATAGTCGAACTCTTTTATTCCGAGGGCTTTAGTGAAGGGGTCAGCCAAATTTTCTTTTCCATCGATCTTCAGAAGATTGATGTCGCCTCGTTCCATGATCTCTCGTACGAGGAGGTAGCACCGTAGAATGTGTTTGGTGTGGTGATGAGCTTTAGGCTCCTTAGTTTGAGCGATGGCTCCAGTGCTGTCATAGTACACCGGAACAGGACCATCTAGGGAAGGTGCCACCCCTAGCTTTCCAAGGAACTTTCGTAACCAAACAACTTCCTTTACCGCATATGATGCTGCAATATATTCTGCTTCGCATACCGAGTCTGCAACAATTGCCTGCTTAGAACTTTTCCAGCAGATCGCTCCTCCATTCAGAATAAAAACAAACCCTGACACACTCTTGCTATCATCTCTATCTAACTGGAAACTGGAGTCAGAGTGCCCCACAAGTTTCAAGTCAGGTTCTCCATAAATCAGCCATTGATCTTTAGTATTTCTCAAATACTTAAGGATGGACTTAACCACCTTCCAATGCGCCTCACCTGAGTCAGACTAGTATCTGCTCACTACTCCTAGTGAGTATGCCACGTCTGGTCTAGTACAAGTCATAGCATACATGATAGAGCCTACTGCCGAAGCATAAGGTACTCTACTCATGCGCTCTCTTTCCTCAGGAGTTGTCGCACAATCCTTCTTGGAAAGAGTAATTCCAGAACCTATCGAAAGATAGCCTTTCTTGAAATTTTCCATGCTGAACCGTTTCAACACAGTGTCAATGTACGTAGACTGGGACAGTCCCAAAAGCTTCTTAGATCTATCTCTATATATTTTCATACCTAGTATGTAAGAAGCTTCACCCAAGTCCTTCATGGAGAACTGAGATGATAACCAGACCTTTATTCCTTGTAATGCTACGATATCATTCCAGATTAAGAGAATGTCATCAACATACAGTACTAAGAATACAATCACAAAACCATTAACCCATTTATAGATGCACAGTTCATCTCCGTTCCTAACAAAGCCATACGATTTGATACACCTATCAAACCGTAAGTTCCAACTTCGAGACACTTGCTTGAGTCCATAGATGGACCTCTACAACTTGCATACTTTTGATTCATCTGTGGATGTGAACCCTTCGGGCTGTATCATATACACCTATTCTTCTAGCTCCCCATTTAGAAAAGCGGTCCGGACATCCATCTGCCAGATCTCGTAATCAAAATATGTTGCCAAAGCGAGCATGATCCGAATGGACTTGAGCATTGCCACGGGGAGAAAGTCTCGTCATAATCGATACCATATCGCTGACGATACCCCTTGGCAACCAGACGGGCTTTATAGGTCTCTACCTTCCCATCTATGCCCCTTTTCCTCTTGAAGATCCATTTAAACCCAATGGGTTTTATTCCTTCAGGCGGATCAACCAATGTCCAAACATTGTTGATTTCCATGGACTCCATTTCGAATCGCATGGCTCCAAGCCATGCCTCAAAGTCAGATCTCTGAAGTGCATCCATATAGGTGATCGGATCCTCATTGTTCTCATCGAGCTCAATGGGATCGCCGTCCCGGACCAAGAAACCATAGTATATGTCTGGGTGACGCGGTATTCTACCGGATCTCCTAATGGGTTCTGTGTGTGATTCAATCACAGCTAGTTCTACGATGTCCTTAGAGTGTGTAGTTTCTTCTATTGGCTGAACTTCATCAAGTTCAATCTTAGAAGCTATAGTTCCTTTTCCAAGGAACTCCTTTTCCAAAAAGATAGCTCTAAGAGCAACGAACACCTTTTGTTCATTCTCCAAGTAGAAGAAATATCCTTTGGTTTTCTTAGGATAACCAATGAATAAACACCTGTCAGACTTAGGACCAAGTTTGTTTGAGTCTAAACGCTTTACGTAAGCCGGACAACCCCAGACCCGAAGGTGTGAGATTGAGGGTTTACGCCCATTCCACATCTCATACGGAGTGGAGACAACTGACTTACTTGGAACATTATTTAATAAGTAACAGGCTGTCTGAAACGTATATCCCCAAAAGGATAGCGGCAGAGTTGCAAAGCCCATCATGGATTGAACCATGTCCAACAAGGTTCGATTCCTCCTTTCAGACACACCATTCAACTGTGGTGTTCCTGGAGGAGTCCACTGAGAGAGAATTCCATTCTCCTCAAGATATGTCAAAAAAGTACCAGATAAGTATTCACCACCTCGATCAGATCGAAGGGTTTTAATACTTTTTCCAGTTTGCTTTTCTACTTCATTACGGTATCGTTTGAACATTTCAAACGATTCAGACTTATGTCTCATTAAAAAGACATAACCGAATCGTGAAAAGTCGTCTGTAAAAGTAATGAAATATTTGTATCCTTCTCTGGCACTAACTGTCATCGGTCCACATACATCAGTATGTATTAGACTTAGAATTTCTGTAGCTCATTCACCTTTTCCAGTAAAAGGTGACTCGGTCATTTTACCAAGTAAACAGGATTCACAAGTGGGCAGTGATTCAGAATCACTGACCTCGAGGAGTCCATCTCCTCGCATCTTGTTTATCCTATTTTGGTTAATATGACCTAGCCTACAGTGCCAAAGATACAAATTATTGACATTATCTAACCTTGGGCGTTTGCTAGATGTGTACATTACACTAATAGGCCTTGATAGTATGTATATGCCATTATTTAATCTAGCTTTCATTATAACAGAGTTATTCAAAATAACATTGCAAAAATCTCCTTTTATTGAAAGTTCAAAAGCATAATTGGCCAAAAGGCCTACAGAGATTATGCTCATAATGAAACTAGGACAATAGTGACAGTCGACTAGTTCGACAGTACAAGACTCAAAGACAAGACGCAGGACTCCGATCGCCAGTGCTGGAACACGATTTCCATTCCCGACGCTCAGAAACTATTCTCCATCTTCAAATCTTCTGCTAACTTGAAGTCCCTATAACGAATTACAAACATGAATTGGACTACCAGTATCCAATACCCAGTTAGCAGTATCAACAATTGAGTAATTACAAGGTTTTATCATATAAATACCTTGTTCAGCAGACTTCTGCTTCCTCAGCCTGTTCGGATCAAGGGACGCAATATAAAGAGGACAGTTCCTCTTCCAGTGTCCCTTCTTCTTGCAGTAGAAACACTCTGCAGAAGACTGATTAGCCTTATACTTCCTGGTCTTACTAGGGCCAGGAACATTCTGTACCTTCTTTCCCTTCTTATTTGTTTTCTTCTTCCCTTTCTTAAAGGGACGACGACCTCTACTTCCTCCCACTAAATTCACCACCCCCTTATTCAGTTGGTGGTCTTTCTTGAAAGCTGCAGTAACCCTAAAAGACCATGGTAGTTGACTGCAGGCTTATTCATTCTATAATGATCGAGAAAATCAAGATAGGAGGAGGAAAGAGAATTCAGGATCGCATCCTTGCCGAGCTGCTCGTGTAAGGGGCATCCGAGTTTGCCCAGTTTTTCAATCAGCTCGATCATGTACAATACATGATCAATGACTGAACCACCATTCGGCATCTTGGAGTTGAAGATGGCACAAGACACTTTGTACCGTTCTACATCATCCGGGGTGCCAAAGGATTCCTTCAACTTTTGAAGGATTTCATCAGGTTGGGCCTCCTCGAATTTGCGACTGAACTCGTCGTTCATAGCCGCTAACATGATGCAACGGATAGTAGTCCGATCAGAGACCCACTTCAGATAAGCATCTCTGACCGCACTCCGTGCATTTGCGGGAGGGATTTCAGGTGCCGGATCCGCTATTACATAGAGGTCCGTTCATGCTCCAGAACAATTCTTAATCTTCGATACCAACTATCAAAGTTGTGACCCTTTAACTTCTCGTTATCGAGAAGTGACCGGAACGATAAATTTGAAGACATCTGAAAAGAAAATAAGACCAAATTAGTTTATGAATTAATAACTTAACCAAAAGACTTGGACTTTAGTCTAAAGGTTTCTCTCACTAATTTTTTAGATTGGTAGCCTCTAACTCTAATCCGTGAAAACATGCTTTTTCAAGTGGGTACTAAAATCCAATAGGCCTCGCATGAGCCCGACTATGGCCGGCTCACCCATACGAGCCTAAAGGTAGGTTCGTAAACCAATTGTTTCCCTAAACAATTTTTAGTATTTTATTTTGCCCCAGAGAGTACCCCAATCGGCCTAGGGGCCTCCTATTGCGGGTCTCTGGTTAGGTCCAACCATTAAAATGACAAATCCAATGCTTCCAGTTAACTAAAGACCAAGCCCGACTATGGCCGGCCCACCTGGTCCCGTTAAGGAGGTTGCACTGAACCATCATCGATCAGATAGAAATTCCAGTCGCCGGATGTACACCCGTTCTATGGAACTGCCGATGCACACCAAGCTAGTGGACACATTTCTATCCAACTTAATGGGAGGCTAAGACACTATCAACTCCTTGACTTAGTCTTTTTAAGGACCTAATAATTTTAGAGGATTTTTTTAGTTGTGACAGAAGAAAAGAGACAAGGACATGGATCATCCTCCCACTGAATCAACAGATTCCAGGAGGGTTGAAATAAATCAACAAATGATCCATGGGCACCTATAGATCAGTCAGACCGATCAACCTGGGTGACATGGGTTTACTCGAGTCATTGAGCTTTTCCAATCAGTTCTGGTCGACTTGACTAGCCAGGTAGGTGAGATCATGGGTGAGTATCCGCCATTAACCATCTTTCCTAGACACCAACCAAGTTGGCCAGGAAAGAGGTAGCCTCATACAGCCATGATCACAATGCCAAACCTACCTCGACACCAGTCGGTTTACCAGACTCGATCATAGTAGCCTAAAGACTCGGGCATCCACTGAGCCACTAATTGGATCCATTTTAGATGAACGGATCAACTATTCTAACTATTAGATAGTTCTAAAGAAGGACCTTAAACAACTTTTGTTTAATCTTCTTATTATCTGGTTCAACTAAACTTAGGTCTAACCCAGTTTTGGACCCAACTAGTCAGCTAACCCAATTAACCCAAAATGGCTTATGCAAATTTGATTAGATTTCATAAACCTAAAAAATTTTCTAATAAGCCAAACACTTAATTAAAACAATTTTTAATTAAGTCTCTATGTAAAACAATTTTACATACCAAAAATCATGCATCAAAAAATATTTTATAAATATTTTATAAAACATGCCTAAAACATGTATCTCTAAATTAAAATAATTTTTAATTTTTTAATATTCTTTAAGGATCCTTCTGAAGAGGCCAACATAGACGATCCGCATCATGTCAAAGACACACGGTCATGGTGAAGGTCTCAACTAGGTTTCAAAAAGAAAACTTAATACATCTTTAAGATTAAACAAATTTTAATCTATAAGCATGCATACTGAATTAGATTACAAATTCAACTTGGCTCTGATACCAATGAAAGTAAACTGATGCAGGTGGTTTGACAAGATCCTACACTAGGCATGCAAACATCTGCGGGAGCAGATTGGATTTTAAAATAATTTTTAAAATTCACGCAGTGGGTATCTGCTCCGCTAGGAATTAATCTAAATCTAGTTAAATTTAGGCATGCATAATTATATAAAATATTTATAAAATATTAAACAATTTAATATATCCATGCATGATTAACAAATAAATTTTCCATACCTTTATTTTGCCTGGAATAACTCTGGAATAAACCTGGAATAGACTGGAATAATTGGAATAAAGTTATTCCAGTCATCTTCCTCCTTGGGACTCTCTTTTTGGCTTGCAAAACGTCGTCGGAACACCACCTTCCGGACCTCCATTTTCTCCCAAATTTGAGAAGCGGGTTCTTGGACAAGTCTTCTTCGATTTGCCACTAGTTGCTGCAATCAAATCTAAGCCAGAAAAATTAAATAAATCACCAAAGTCTGCTGCCAGATTTCTGCAGCAGAACTGGATAACAGACTTTGGCCTTCGTTTCGGAGCAGCTGGGGCAATCCCGGCTCGCGTGGTTTGCTCCTAGGAGTAGAGTGGTACTCCCTCTAGAGGGGAGACATGCCCGGGGCTCTCGGATCCGCCTCCACGCACGGTGCTAGCCGCAGGAAGAGGGCTTCACTGTCACAGAATTTCTGCAGCTGGGCAGAACTTGAGCACTTCAAAACAATGGGATTTAAAGCTTGTTTCTCTCCCTCTAAAGCTCCTAAACCCAGTCCAAAGCTCTCTCCTTAAGCCTCTCAAAGAACAAGGATGGGACAAGCATTCTTTTTTCCTTCTCAAGTGTTCTCACGGTGTAAGAATTTCCAACGTTTAAAACTCAACTCAAAACAGGGATGCTGGTTTGGTTTTATAAGCTAGCTGGGAGGGAGAGGGAGGTGGAGCGATGGGAGGTGGAGAGGCAGCAGCTCGTTAACCCATTTAATAGCCTTAATCCAGGATTAAAGCCATTAAAACCAAACGGTGGAGGGAGAAGAAAATGCCCAGTGATTGGCCTTCATTGGACTCGTTTGGCCTTTTTGAATGCTTGGAGTTTTTTTCCAACGTGAAACACTGTGTAAAACGGCTGGGAGAAAAAGGTGGAAACCAGTTCAACCAAAACCGGTCCAAGCCTTTTTAACCAACCCATTGGTTCAATCCCATTAAACCAAATGGTTCAATCCAATTGAACCTGGTTCAGGGAATAAAATTGGTTCACAACCAATTAGAGGCTGAAACAAACTCCGAATCAGTTCAAAACTGATTCAGAAAAATCCTGGCGTAGTGCTGGTCAACCCGGAACATTTTCCAGTTGACACAGACAAGGGTAATATGGGGAAAAGAGTGCTAAAAAAAAACTATGACCATAAAACCGAGACGATTCCCAATCGTAATCGGTATCCGGATCAGAGAGTTATTCTCTGTGGCATGTGACCTCATAGGTTCGAACCTAAACGGTAGCATTAGAACAATTTCTAGTACCAGCACAGGAAACCATCTAAAAATGGGTCCCGACATCCGGATAGGTCGAAGATGCGGGAGCAAACTATCGAACCTCTGGCATATGGTTACCGTATAATTCATCCCTTTGACCTCTAATGCTCATGACGACTGAGATTGGGCTGCCAACCCAGACTGAGTCAGTCGACTACGTGTCTGAACCTCGCAAGACCAGTGACTCTTCACTAAGACTTCCTCGGCCGAGAATTTGCTAAATTGAGATACTGCGAGACATTCAATCCAAACTGTTTGGACAGGTCTGTTGCCCAGAAATGGAGCCCAAGAGGGGGGGTGAATTGGGTCTTTTAAAAATTTAACACAATAAAACAAAAGGTCTAGTGATACTTGTGAGTAACAATTAATTAGATGCAAGATGATAGCACTTAATTAAAGAATGCGAAAAGAAAAGAGCAATCACACACAAACACAAGATATATAGTGGTTCGGTGCAAACCTAGCACCTACATCCACTCCCCAAGCCACCCTTGGGAATTCCACTATAATCCACACCAGATTACAGTTGACTTGTTTTTACAAGGCTCACAAGTCAAAACCTAAGTTGGTTTTATCACCTAGGCTCACCAACAAACCTAACTACTTGTTTTGTCTTCGGGCTCACAAGTTAACCCTAGTTGGTTTTAACACTTTGGCTCACCAACAAACCACAATAACCTTCTTTCAAGACACCCTTGAAAGCAAGGTCAAAGCACAATAAAACAGATATGAAATTTAAATGCTACAACAAACTCTCTTCAAGAGTAGATTGGAATCTTTGAAGCCCAAGTGATGCTTTGACTTCACTTTTCTTCAAGTTGCCTCCTTTTGGAATGTAGTAAAGTTGAGCAAGTAGGCTTTTTCAGTGGAATCAAGCTAGAAGAGGCTTTTGATTTGAAGTTTGGAGAGAATATTGACTTTTTGGCTTTTGAGTGGACTTGAATGCTCTTGAATAGACTTCTCTCTTCTTTTTCTTGACTTCTTCACACTTCTCTTCCTTTAAAATGAGGTTGGTGGAGATTAAATACACCATAAACCTTCTAAAAATGGTTTATGACCGTTGGAGCATTGGAAATAGCCGTTTGGAGCTTGAAAATCCATTTATGTAAGCCAAAAAAATAGATTCGTTAGAGCTGTCAGGCTGCAAGTGTCGATACTTGGCTGTCAGGTATCGACACTTGGCTGTCAGGTGTCGACACTTGATTTCTGGGAGTCGACACTTGATCATTCAAGTGTCGACACTTGATGCACAGGTGTCGACACTTGACATAAAAATCCTCGAACCTACAAAGTTCTGTATTTTCAAAATTCTCAGGCCTTGAGTCGACACTTGAAACCTAAGTGTCGACACTTGGTGTCGACACTTAAATTCTAGGTGTCGACATTTGGCGTGCCAAGGATTTTTGTCCATGCCAAATGCTGAAGTGTCGACACTTGACTGTCCAGGTGTCGACACTTGAGACTGAAAACATCCAGAATCAAGAGTAAAAGCCTTGAAATCAAAAATGATATTCATGAAAGCATAAACACTTAATAATTAAGCAATTGTAAGCCCTTTTTTAATGAAGAGGATGTCCGGATATGTGAGATTTGCTCCGTGCCATTGCGTGCCATACACCATAAATATTTGGAATTTTGAGGTGCTTTCTTCCTGAAAACTCACAACTTGAAATCCATATTAGAATACAATATGTACTCAATGTTTTGTTATTCATCAAAATCACTAGGTGGAGCCAACAATCTCCCCCTTTTTGATGATGACAAAACTTTGAGAAAAAGAGACAATATAGTTCAAACTTTTATAACCATGAGTTTCTAATCATAATAGGAAACAATCTCCCCCTTAATTAGATACTTCTTATTAAGGTAAACTTCAAATCAATATAATGCATCTTTTTCTTAATAAAAAAAACTTGTTCTCAAATTCTCAATAACAATTAACATCACTCTTTTTCTTCATACCAATTAACATCATTTTTTTTAACATTACTTTTTCTCCCCCTTTTTGTCAATCATAAAAAATAACCTCCCCCTTACAATTAGCATGGATACAAAAAGAGAGTAGAGAAACAAATATCATAGCTGAAATTGTGCTTGTATCAGAGTTAAAATATCCCATTGTATCAGAGCTAAAATATGATAAACTGAAATACAAAAGGTTTAAGATAACAAACATTATATATGAGATAAATTTTCAGTACAGAAGAGCTGAAACATACATATATCAACCATACAAAATAAGATCTGAAACAGTCATCTGTGAGGCTAATCCTCATCAGATGGAACATCAAGACTGAAAGGAGCACTAATCCTAGATCTGGTGGCTAATGCCCTAGGAGGTGCTAAAGCTCTAAGACTCCTGGTACGGCCGGCAGGACCAAAAGCGGGTACAACCCTAGACGATCTGGTAGAAGGAGGCGAAAGACGATCAGCTGGCTCAATAGGATCCGAAACGAAGTCAACTAGTGCAGTAGAAGGAGCAGGTGTAGTAGGAGGATCTCGATTGACCACCTCATAAGCATCAGCTCCGCCTACACTGTCGCTGTCAGTGCCTACTACCTCAGTGGCTCGGTCAACATCCTGATCACCTCCGTCAGCAAAATCAGCATGGTCGCTCTGGTGATCGCCGCCGTCATCATCATCATCATCATCATCAGATCGAGCAAGTGCAGGTGCAGCAGGAGGTATAAGTGATCTCAGAAGACTCTCAAGACGTGTAAATCCCTCCTCCATGAAACTGCGGATCTCAGCATGCTCTGAGGTAGTCTATGCTCGTAGAAGCTCGACCTCGCTACGCAGCTGAGTCACCTCTCCTCTGATCTGTGTGAACTGTGCTCTGGCATGCTCCTCAAAGGATAATCCGGTAGATGGTGGTGGAGGAGCTGAAGCATCAGGTGACAGGTGCTCTGCCTGTGTCGATGGTACATCCACTGGAGGAAGGACTGCTGGCTCAGATGGTCCAGCCTCAGCCTCTCGAATCTCATCCTCCTCATCTGGCTCCTGGCCAGACTCTCTCCGAACCCATCGACCTCCAACCATCCTGAATCCCATGCGGTGCAATGACCTCTCATCATATACATCTGTGTGCAGTATCTCCTTGGGGATCTCCCCCTCCAATGATACTCCACAGGCTCTGAAAAGATGGGTCAGTGCCATCCCGTATGGCAAACAGTGTCGGCGCTGAGTGGCAGCATCATGCATCTGTGACAGCATCAAGGCGGGTATATCAACTGGTCTCCTCTCGATCAGACTGGTCATCAACATCAGCTCTCTCTCTGTGATGAAATCAAATCTGCCAGTCTTCGGTAGAAGGATCCGTGCGGTAATGTGGTGCAGCAGTCGCATCTCTAATGATAACTGGTTCGCGGTAACCACTGAGATACCGCAAACATCCTCTCGCTCAAGGATGCATCTGAAAGCTGCCTCTCTGTCATCAACTGAAAATGCACAGACTCCTCTCCGGGGTATCTCCCATACTCGGCTCAGCAACTCATCAGTCAAAGAAATCAGTGTACCCCTGACGGATGTCGTCCATAAGAGTCGTCGACAGTCCAGTGCACCATAGAACTCCCTCACCAGGTGAGGATAGTATCTCTCCTGCATGGTGCAGAAGGGTACTAGTCCCATATCTGTGAGTATCTCCCTAATGCCAAAATGGTGCCTGTCGAAACACAGTAGATCAACTCTCCTCCCTGAAGCTACTGACTTCCCTGCCATCCTCCCTGCAGGGGGGAGCTCGGAGTGGCTATACTGCTCGGCTGAGCGGGATCAAATCTGGCCTTCGACCTCCTCTCACTACCCTGACTAGGCCTCGCTCTAACTGCAAGTCTCTTCCTAGGACCCATATCAGCCAACTGACCAGGAAGAATGGAAAAAGGTTCAGAACAAAGGACTGGCCATAGGTTGAGATTAGAGTTCAAATTGGTTTCGAAAACCAGAATCAATAAGTTTGGATCAAATGACAAAATTTTTGAGTAAAATTTACAGGAAAAATTTGTGTTAGGTGGAGCACATTTGAATCCCAAAAAGAATTATTTTTGTAAAATCAAAAACCATGGGATTTGGGTTTTAATCATTTAGGGTTTTTGCAAATAGGCGAAAATGTTCAAAATGCATTACTAAAAATCCTTCCTAATCATCAATAAAAGGATTTAGCATGCTTAAATTAGATGAAAACCCATTTTATTTTGTCCAAAATTGATGAAACAGTGATTTTTGTGAAAAAGGGTTGAAAAACACCCAAAAGATGAGGAAAATTCGAGAAAAACAAATCTAAAACAAGATTCCCTCAAATGGAGTTTTAGAAATTTACTAAAACACTCAAAAATCCGGTTAGATTGAAGAAAAATGTTCGAAAAACCTAAAACACGATCGTTTGGTTTAAAAATAATAAAATTAAAAATATAGAGAAATAAAAATGAGTTTAGAGAGGGAAAATACCTGATTTGAGATGGATTAAAGGGTGAAAAGACGGGTTTGGACAGGGGGGACCACTGTTCCAAGAAATTTGGGAGAAGAAAATTTTCAAAAAAGCCTTTGTTCGGCCCGTTTTAAAACAGTTCAGATTCGCAAGTGTCGACACTTCGGATTTGTCAAGTGTCGACACTTGGTCAGGTGTCGACACTTGACACTTTCCAAGTGTCGACACTTGGCCAAGAAAATTCGAGAAAATCCGGAAAAATTTAAAAAAATTTTGACAACTTTCTTAGGGTTTTAAACAATAAGTATTGAGCTTTTAGGACTAGGTAAAATGATACTAAGAGAGTCCTAGGAGAATGGATCAATTACACCTAACTCTCTTCTAATCAGACAGAACCTATCCTCACTCAAAGGCTTTGTAAACACATCAGCTAATTGATCATTGGTACAGACAAAATCAAGAATTACATTTGAGTTTTGTACATGATCTCTTATGAAATGATGTCTTATTTCAATGTGTTTACTTCTTGAATGTTGCACTGGATTTTTAGATAAGTTGATTGCACTAGTATTATCACATCTTATGGGTGTCTTAGTTAGTTTAATGCCAAAGTCTTCGAGTTGTTGTTTGATCAAGAGGATTTGAGCACAACAGCTCCCAGCTGCTATATATTCGGCTTCTGCCGTAGATAGAGCAACAGAGTTCTATTTTTTGCTACTCCAGGAGATCAAATTTACTCCAAGAAACTGACAGGTTCCACTAGTACTTTTACGATCAAGTTTACACCCAGCAAAATCAGCATCGGAATAAGCAATTAAATCACATGAAGAATCTCTAGAGTACCATAAACTAATTTTAATTGAGCCAGATAGATATCTAAATATATGTTTAACAGCCAAAAGATGAGACTCTTTAGGATTGGACTGATATCTAGCACACATACAGACACTAAATATGATATCTGGCCTACTGGCAGTAAGATATAATAATAAACCAATCATGCCACGATATAATTTTTGATCAATTGACTTACCTGATTCATCCTTATCAAGTCAACATGTAGAGCTCATAGGGGTACCTAATGGCTTAGTGTTCTCCATCCCAAACTTCTTGAGTATTTCTCTTGTGTATTTTGTTTGGTTGATAAAGATCCCCTCTTTGGTTTGCCTTATCTGGAGTCCGAGGAAGAAATTCAGTTCTCCCATCAAGCTCATCTCGAACTCATCCTGCATTAGACTTGCAAAATCTTGACAAAGAGATTCATTAGTAGCACCAAATATTATATCATCAACATAGATTTGTACTACTAAGAGATCATCATTCTTTTTCTTTAAAAATAATGTTTTATCTACATTTCCTCTAGTAAAATCATTTTTCAGCAAAAAAGAGCTTAAACGATCATACCAAGCTCTTGGAGCTTGTTTTAATCCATATAAAGCCTTATGAAGTTTATAAACATGATTTGGAAATTCAGAATTTTCAAAACCAGGGGGTTGTTCAACATAAACTTCTTCTTCAATTAATCCATTCAAGAAAGCACTTTTAACATCCATCTGATACAGTTTAAAATTCATGAAACAGGAAAAAGCCAATAATAGCCTAATTGCCTCAAGTCTAGCCACAGGAGCAAAGGTTTCATCAAAATCTATCCCTTCTTCCTGATTGTATCCTTTGGCAACTAGTCTAGCTTTATTTCTAATTACCATTCCATTTTCATCAAGTTTGTTTCGAAAAACCCATTTTGTGCCAATAATTGATGTGTTTGAGGGCCTATCTACTAGTATCCAAACATTGTTCCTTTTAAATTGATTAAGTTCATCTTGCATAGCATTTATACAATTACTATCACATTCAGCTTCCTCAATAGTTTTGGATTCAATTTGAGACACAAAAGCTAAATAATCACAAATATTTCTAAGAGATGATCGAGTACTTACACCTTTAGATGGATCACCTATAATTAGTTCTTTGGGGTGTCCATGAGCATACCTCCATTCTTTTGGTAAAGGATCAACAGTTGAGGTATCTTCATCACCTTGTGCTTGATCTCTGTCAGTGTTTTGATCATCATTCTATTCCTTGGTAAGTTCTTCATCGTTGTTTCTTTCTTCAGTTTTCTTATTACCTGATTCATCAAAAAGTACATCTTCTTTTCTTGAAGATTTTTGGTTAGTTTCGTCAAATACTACATGAATGGATTCTTCAAAAACAAGTGTCCTTCTGTTGAAGACCCTGTATGCCTTACTAGATGTGGAGTAGCCTAGAAAGACTCCCTCATCTGATTTGGCATCAAATTTACTTAGATTGTCTTTACCATTGTGTAAGATGAAACAACGGCAACGAAAAACATGAAAATAACGGATTGAAGGTTTTCTACCCTTCCAAAGCTCATAAGGAGTTTTCTTTAAAATCGGTCGAATTAAAACATGATTTAAGATATAGCATGCAGTATTTATGGCTTCCGTCCAAAAGTATCTAGGTAAATCATTTTCACAAAGCATGGTGCATGCCATTTCTTCAAGAGTTCTATTTTTTCTTTCTACCACCCTATTTTGTTGAGGTGTCCTAGGTGCAGAAAAATTGTGATTAATTCCATTTTCAATACAGAATTTATTAAAATCGGTGTTTTCAAATTCAGTTCCATGATCACTTCTTAAAGGAATTACTGAAGCACCTTTTTCATTTAAAACTCTTTTGTGAAATCTTATAAATTCAGAAAACATTTCATCTTTGTGTGCTAAAAACATGACCCAAGTAAAACGTGAGAAATCATCTACAATGACTAGACCAAACTTCTTACCTCCCAAACTAGATGTTCTAGTAGGCCCAAAGAGGTCCATATGAAGCAATTCTAAAGGTCTAGATGTAGAGATTACTCCTTTAGGTTTGAAAGAAGACTTTGTTTGTTTTCCAAGTTGACATGTACTGCAAATCTTATCTTTTTCAAAATTGAGTTTAGGCAAATCTTTTACTAAATTCTTTTTGCTAAGTTTTGAAATTAAATACATGCTAGCATGTCCTAGTCTACGATGCCAAAGCCAACTAGCTTCATCGATCTTGGCTTCCATTGCCATTAGACATTGACCTTTCTGAATAGGGAGATCATCAAGATCAACCATATAAATGTTGCCATGCCTATGACCGATGAATTTAATGCCATTGTCATCTAGACTAGAAACAATACACAAAGAAGATTCAAAAACAACTTTAAAATTTTTGTCACAAAATTGACTAATACTAAGCAAGTTATGTTTTAATCCATCAACATATAAAACATTATCAATATAAGAGGTAGGGGTGATATGGATTTTACCAATACCGATGATTTTTCCTTTTTCATTATCACCAAAAGTTACATTGCCACCATTTTGATATGTGAGTGATGAGAACTGCTCCACATCTCTTGTCATATGCCTTGAGCAACCGCTATCAAGATACCACATTCTTTTCTTGTTGGTTGCAAGGCATACCTGCAATAAAGATCAAGTGGAGACTTTAGGTACCCAAGCCATCTTGGGTCCTTTTTGGTTAGTGGCATTGGTTCCTTTTGGAACCCAAACTTTCTTAGTTTTTCTTAATTTTCTTTTGTTGCACATGTAAGATTTATGTCCTTTAACACCACAAGTATAGCATGTAACTGATGAAGATGCAGGCACAAAGAAATTTTTAAGGAGTTTCTGTTTCTTATAAGTTCTGAATCCCAATCCAACTTTGTCAAATACTGCTCTTTGGTTATTTAACAGTAAATTTAACTTTTCATAACTGTAAGTAAATTTTTCAACAAAAGGCTTTAGTTTATCGATTTCCTCTTTATATCTTTTGTTTTCCATTAAAATTTCTTTGTGTTGTCTTGACAATTTTTCATTTGAAAGTAAGTTACTTTTCTTTTCAAGTATATTCTTTTCATTTTCAAGACCCATAATCTTATCATTTAAATTTTTATTTTGTATTAGAAGGTATTCATTTTCATTTGAAAGGTTGTTATTTATTTTAGCTAGTTCCAGATTTTGCTTCTTTAAGTCTTTATGTTTTGACTTTAATTTTTGAAATTCTATGACTAGTTCATCAAAAATTTCATGAAGCTCATCAAAAGATAATTCATTTTCGGTTTCAGAACATACCTCTTCTTGATCGGCCATTAGACAGAAATTTGCTACTTCCTGTTGTTCTTCCTCAGAGCTGGAGTCTTCACTTTCGCTCCAGGTTGCCATCATGGCCTTTTTCCTTAGCTTTCTTCTGCTTTTCTTTAGTAAGGGGCAGTCTACCTTGAAATGCCCTGACTTTTTGCACTCAAAACATGTGGGCTGCTCCTCCTTCTTTTCCTTATCTTTTTCTTTACTGGACTCACCTTTCAGAGGTTTCTTTTTGTAATTGAATTTCTTTTTCCTCATAAACCTTCTGAATTTCCTTGCTAACATAGCAGTTTCATCTTCTTCGTCATCCTCTTCGGAGTCTTCACTCGAGTCTTCTTTGGTAGAGGATTTGAATGCTATTGTCTTTTTCTTTTTGTCCACCTCTCCGTTCTTCTATTTGAGAGATAGTTCGTATGTCATTAAAGAGCCCAACAGTTGTTCCAGCGGGAGAGTGTTGACATATTTTGCTTCTTCAATTGCAGTGACCTTTGCATCCCATGAAGGTTGTAAAGACCTGAGAAGTTTATTTACAAGTTCACCGTTAGAAATTATTTTTCCTAAACTTCTCATGCCATTCACAATGTTTGTGAACCTAGTATACATCTCACTGATAGACTCAGTAGGTTCCATTTTAAACATTTCATAAGTGTGAATTAGCATGTTAACTTTGGTGATCTTTACTTGGTGTGTACCCTCATGGGTAACCTCAAGTGTATCCCAAATCTCCTTTGCGGAGAGACAGTTGGATATTCTGTTAAACTCACTAGGATCAAGAGAACAAAATAAAAGGTTCATTGCCTTTGCATTAAGCTCAATTTGCTTAATGTCACTCTCATCCCAATCATCTTCCATTTTAGGGGTGAGAATGCCATTAATCATCATTGAAGGCTGATGAGGACCTTTTACTATTGTTCTCCACAAATTATAATCAAGAGCTTGTATAAATATGCGCATGCGTGTCTTCCAGTATGTGTAATTTGTGCCATTAAAAAGTGGGGGTCGGTTTGAAGCTTGACCTTCAACAATACCCATCCCTATTGGGGCTGCCATGATCTTTTACTCAAGATCCTTGGACCTACAAGAGAGTACCGGGACTCTAATACCACTTGTTGCCCAGAAATGGAGCCCAAGAGGAGGGGGTGAATTGGGTCTTTTAAAAATTTAACACAATAAAACAAAAGGTCTAGTGGTGCTTGTGAGTAACAATTAATTAGATGCAAGATGATAGCACTTAATTAAAGAATGCAAAAAGAAAAGAGCAATCACACACAAACACAAGATATATAGTGGTTCGGTGCAAACCTAGCACCTACATCCACTCCCCAAGCCACCCTTGGGAATTCCACTATAATCCACACCAGATTATAGTTGACTTGTTTTTACAAGGCTCACAAGTCAAAACCTAAGTTGGTTTTATCACCTAGGCTCACCAACAAACCTAACTACTTGTTTTGTCTTCGGGCTTACAAGTTAACCCTAGTTGGTTTTAACACTTTGGCTCACCAACAAACCACAATAACCTTCTTTCAAGACACCCTTGAAAGCAAGGTTAAAACACAATAAAACAGATATGAAATTTAAATGCTACAACAAACTCTCTTCAAGAGTAGATTGGAATCTTTGAAGCCCAAGTGATGCTTTGACTTCACTCTTCTTCAAGTTGCCTCCTTTTGGAATGTAGCAAAGTTGAGCAAGTAGGCTTTTTCAGTAGAATCAAGCTGGAAGAGGCTTTTGATTTGAAGTTTGGAGAGAATATTGGCTTTTTGGCTTTTGAGTGGACTTGAATGCTCTTGAATAGACTTCTCTCTTCTTTTTCTTGACTTCTTCACACTTATCTTCCTTTAAAATGAGGTTGGTGGAGATTAAATATACCAAAAACCTTCTAAAAATGGTTTGTGACCGTTGGAGCATTGGAAATAGCCGTTTGGAGCTTGAAAACCCATTTCTGCAAGCCAGAAAAATAGATCCATTAGAGCTGTCAGGCTGCAAGTGTCGACACTTGGCTGTCAGGTGTCGACACTTGATTTCTGGGAGTCGATACTTGATCATTCAAGTGTCGACACTTGATGCACAGGTGTCGACACTTGATGCACAGGTGTCGACACTTGACACAAAAATTCTCGAACCTACAAAGTTCTGTATTTTCAAAATTCTCAGGCCTTGAGTCGATACTTGAAACCTAAGTGTCGACACTTGGTGTCGACACTTGAATTCTAGGTGTCGACACTTGGCGTGCCAAGGATTTTTGTCCGTGCCAAATGCTGAAGTGTCGACACTTGACTGTCCAGGTGTCGACACTTGAGACTGAAAACATCCAGAATCAAGAGTAAAAGCCTTAAAATCAAAAATGATATTCATGAAAGCATAAACACTTAATAATTAAGCAATTGTAAGCCCTTTTTTAATGAAGAGGATGTTCGGATATGTGAGATTTGCTCCGTGCCATTGCGTGCCATACACCATAAATATTTAGAATTTTGAGGTGCTTTCTTCCTGTAAACTCATAACTTGAAATCCATATTAGAATACAATATGTACTCAATGTTTTGTTATTCATCAAAATCACTGGGTGGAGCCAACAAGGTCAATTCCATCTTGATCCATCACTGCTCCACAAGTACTTGCCTGTACCTAGAAACCTTCCATCACCGGATTAAAAATCCGGGTAGTCCGGCACCAAAACACAGGAAGTTGCTTGCAAGCTACCGTGATGACCTCAGGTCAGAGGGACACATATACCCATATCCAATCGTGAGTATCCCTTTGACAGAAAGGGGCTGCACGGAGTCACGTTCAATAAGATATCACATATCCCACTTGCAGATCACATCAGTGTCACCACACTCATTTGATCAAGAGGACAACCAAACGATGTGAACTACAACAACCAATACTTGATATATTGCCGTCCAGAACAATATATCCTTTGGTTGTGAACTGGGTTTAAGGACCACTCGATACATCCTCTCTATATCAAAGTCATTGTAGTCCTAAGGACTTCATCACATTGAAAGAGTTCATTTCAGGAAAATTTAGTATGTGATGAGCTGCCAAAAATATTATTTTATTAATTCATAAAATGAGTACAATACTGAGCACAACCGCCTACAACCCAGGCGATTGGCTTTGGGACAATTCCCAACACCTCCCACTAGATTCACCACCCTTTTATTCAACTGGTGGTCTTTCTCAAAAGTTTGTAGCAACCCTAACAGATCGTGGTAGTTAACTACAGGCTTATTCATTCTATAATGATCGAGAATGTCTAGATAGGAGGAGGGGAGAGAATTCAAAATCGCTTCTTTTCCAAGCTGTTCATGCAAGGGACATCCAAGCTTTCCTAGGCGCTCAATCATCTCGATCATGTATAGTACATGATCAGTGACTGAGGCCCCATCATGCATCCGTGCGTTGTAGATAGCACAGGAGACCCAGTACCTCTCAACGTCATCTGGTGTTCTGAAAGACTCCTTCAACCTTTGAAGGATTTCTTCTGGCTGGGCTTCCTCGAATTTACGACTGAACTCGTCATTCATCATAGCCAACATGATGCATCGGACAGTGGTCCTATCAGAGAGCCACTTCTGATAAGTGTCTCAGACCGAACCCCGAGCATTGGCAGCAGGGATCTCAGGTGCCGGATTCGATATCACATATAGGATCCGTTCGTGCTCCACGACAATCCTGAGCCTTCGATACCAACTATCAAAGTTGGATCCATTGAGCTTCTCGTTGTCAAGAAGAGACCGGAGTGACAGGTTGGAAGACATCTGAAAGGAAAACCAAAACTAATTAGTATATATGAATAATTAACCTAAAAACATGGACTTAAGTCTAAAGGTCCCTCCCACTATTTTGCTCAGACTGGTCGCCTCTACCTCCAATCCAATGAATTACTTTAATTCCTTAGCGGGTACTAGAGTCCAATAGACAACACATGAGCCCGACTTTGGCCGGCCCACCCATGCATGTCAAAAGGTAGGTTCTTCAATCGATACTTCACCAAGTAACCTCTAGTAAATGGGTTTTGCCCCAAGGAGCACTTCAATCGGCCTTTGGGCCTCCTATTGAAAATCCCGGTTAGGTCCAACCATTAACATGATAAAATTCAATGCTTTTAACTAACAAATGGTCAAGCCCGACTTTGGCCGGCTTACTTAACCACCATAAAGAGAGTTGCACTGAGCCATTATATTAGGAACAGCAATTCTAATAGCCCGATGAACATCCGATCTTTTGATCTGCCGATGAACACTGATCTATTGGTCACATTACTATCCCACTTAATGGGAGGCTGGGACTTGGTTATCTCTATAACTTTGTCCTTTTAAGGACCTAATAATTTAGAGGGTTTTAATTAATGTGACAGATGAATAGAAGAGAAGACATGGATCAACCTCCCACTGACCACATCAGTAAAGGAGGGTTACACAAACTAATGATCCATGGACACCTAAAATCAGTCAAGACTGATAAACCTAGGTGACAAGGGTTAACCTAGTCAATGAGCTATCTAATCAATCCTGATCAACCACATTGGCCAAGTAAGTGAGATCATGGGTTAGGTTCCACCATTAACCATCTTGCCTAGATACCAACAGAGTTGGCCAGGTAAGAGGTAGCCCCAAAGAACCATGATCACAATGCCAAACTTACCTCGACACCAATCGGTTCATCAGACTTGATTAGACTAGCCTAAAGACTCGGGCTTTCCATTGAGCCATAAATTAGATCCATTTAGATTATGGACTAATCAATCTAACTATTAGATAGATCTAGAGAAGAAATCCTAACTCAACATTTGATTAGATTAGTTTTTTAATTAGTCCAATGATCTAAACTTAGGTCTAACCCAATTAAGGACCTAATAGAAGCTAACCCATGTCCCTTAAGGATTATTGAAATGACTTAAGAACTTTGAATCATATTCCTAGAGTTCTTAGTCAATCTTAATTCAAAATTAAGTTCAATAACCTTAAAATAAACTAAAACAATTTTAATTTATCAGTGTAAAAGAATTTTATAACAAAACAAAATTTGAATCCACTATTTTCAGCATTTTCTGCAGCCAAGTGTCGACACTTCAAGGGCAAGTTTCGACTCAAGGCCTGAGATAGAAAACAGAAAGCATAACAACATATTTTCTGGCATGCCTCAAGTATCGACACTGAAAGTGTCAAGTGTCGACACTTCAGGATCAAGTGTTGACACTTCAGGATCAAGTGTCAACACTTCAGCCTGTCTCAGAAGTGAATCAGAAACAAGATCTCAAGAAATTTTTTCATGAGTCGACACTTCAAAGGCCAAGTGTCGACTCACAGCGTGAGACAACAAAAAAAATAATGATTTCAAATCTAATGTTTCACCAAATTTTCAACAAATATGATCAAAATAACTCTTAGATCTTATCTAAAGTCATTTTATGATCATGCCATTAGATTAAAACATTTTTAACCTACAAATTTTTTTTCTTCTTTTTTTCTTTTTCATGAGCCAATCACAATGGCACCCCTACACGCCATAGGAGATCCCATTGAATGGGAAGAGAAGGTCTTGCAGCCCTACTTCTCTTCTATGACTGGATAGCCTAGTGAAGCACTCAATCCAAGTACTTAAGAAGAAAGGAGAGGTTATTAGCATGCTAGCATCATTATACTACAAAATGAACCTATTGCTCTGATTCCATTGAAGGTGAAAAACACCTACACCTAACGTACATTATGCAAGAAAAATAGGGCAGAAGAAATGCATTTTAAAATATTTTTAGACATGCACAGCTGAAGGCTTGGTAGATAGATCTAAACTTTCCATTGATCTACCCGCAACAGGAACTAGTATAAAGATCTAGCATGCATATAACATCAAAAACAAAACGAATATAAAAGTCATACCTTTATACCTCAGTGAGTGCTGGAGAGAAGATATGAAGAGCTCTGAGGAGGAGGAGGGTGCTCAAGCCACACAAGCGTCTGGCCTCTACAGGATGTCCACACCTGGGCTCGACTCTGATCCACTCCCTCGGAGTGCTAGCTCTTCGGGATCCTTGGCCGATCTTCTTCTTCCAGGAAGGCTAGGAGGAGAGCAGGAACCCTTTTCCAAAACCTCACTCCCAAGACCTAGCTTGATTGCCAGGTAGCACACACCCAATCCCTAAAGCTCACACTCTTCTCAATCCTCTTCTTTCAAAAATTCTTTTGATGTTGTTGTGTTGTAACCCCAGCAGCCACCACAATGTCCTACATTTATAGGGGTAGTAGAGAGAGGGTGATGAAGGAAGGAGGAGAAAAGAGAGAGAATGGGGGAGAAGATCAAGGTCATTCCAAATGGGTCCAACCCAAAGAGGAAAGTATGACCTTCATATCATAAAATCTTGGAGCCAAAACTAGTTTGAATTCGAAATTCAAACCAGGTCAAAACATGCCGAAAAATCCTCCACGAAATCCTCCCAAAAATCTTGCTCGTCCCAGGAAGTGTCGACACTCGAAAATGGCCAAGTGTCGATACTTCACCAAGTATCGACACCTATAAAATTCTAAGTATCGACACTTGGAACAAAGTCAATCATATTGACTTCGAGTGATGACAAACGATTCCCAATCATCGATTAGCCACAAGATCAGATAGAAATCCTCTATGGTGTGTGACCCCATAGGTTCGAACACTAAGCCAGTAGCATTGGAACATTTCCAGTACCAGTCAAAGTCCTCATCTAGCAATGATACCCGACATCCAGATAGGTCAAAGATGCAGAGCACCTCATAAGAACCTCTAGCCATATGGTTGCCGCATAATTCATCTCTTTGACCTTACAATGCTTAGGATGCCTAGGGTTCGATTGCCAAACCTAATTTGGTATATCCAAATTTTGTCTCAACCTCAAAAGTTCTATGACTCCTCACAAGAACTACCCTGGCCAAGGTTTTGCTGAATTGAGACATATTGAGTCATTCACTCCAAACTATTTGGAGAGGTCAATTCCATCTTGATCCACCACCGCTACACAAGTACTTGGCTATATCCAGAAACATTTCATCACTGGATTAGAAATCCAGATAGTCTGGCACCAAAGTATAGTGAGTTGCGTGCAAGCTGCCATGGTGACCTCAGGTTTGAGAAACACATATACCCTTATCCCTTCGCGAGCAACCCTTTGGCAGAAGGGAGCTTTACAGATGGTCACGTTCAGTGAAATATCATATACTTGACTTGTATGTCACACCAGTGTCTCCACACTCCTTGGTTAAGAGGACAACCAACAAATGTGACATACAACAACCTACACTTGATACATTGTCATCCTATAACAATGTATCATTTGGTTGTAAACCAGTTTAAGAACTACTTGATATATCCTCTCTATATCAAAACAAAGTAGTTCTAAGGACTCCATTATACAAGAGTTCATTACAGGAAAATGTAAAATAATGGACAGCCAAAAATAACAAACTTTTATTTATTATAAAAAATTCATATACAAATACAAAGTAGCACAACCGTCTACAGCCTAGACAGGACATAATTCCCAACACTTCCTGCTTCGATCCAAAATTCATAACAAGAGGAAGCTCTATAAGGTATGTTATTTCTTTTTGCTATCATGTATGTTTAGATCTAGGTTTTATCATATTGTTTATAATTATTACATCTACCTATACAAGCTTGTGTATTTGTTACATGCATCATGTTTATGTTAGATTCTTGCATGAGTAGGTTTTTTCGTATGCATGCTTAAAAAATTTTAATTATGCAATACCTACTCCCTAGTGATGCAGAACGAAAGAGATGATGCGATGCGAAAGTAAATTAAGACTAATTCTTTTTTTTATATATATATTTTCAGAAGTCGGCTTTGACTCAAATGAAAGTTAAACTAAATTGAAAGAAACTATATAATAATTGAAAGCACAATTCAAAGGAACTAGATTATCAGAGTAGTTCAGAAGTAAAGGATCGCTGGGGGTTGAGAAACTCCCAGACCTAGGGTTTCGCTCTGAACTTTCAACAAGACAGAAATAAAGAGAAGGGAAGGGTTATATACCAGGCAGTGATCTTCACAGAGTTTGGTGGAAGGACTCTCTCGAGCAGATTGTTGGATCCTCGGATTCGGATATCTTCGTAATGGATCCTCCAATACCGGTCCTTTGGCAGAGTTGGCTTCTCCTGAACTCAGGATCTGGGAAAGAAGAAGAACAAGTTAAGGAACCATATACTCAAAGAAAGGATTTACCAGATAAGAAGAACTTGAAAAATTGATGTTGCTGAAATCCTGATTCTCCTGGATGCTGATCTGACTTCCTCTGGGATTTGCTCTATATTCGAAGTAGCCGATCTGGACCTGGATGCTGGTGGTCGGCCTTTACTTGGAAGAGAGGGGCCGTGAGATGATGAGGTAGCTTAGGATTTGGATGATTGGTGGAATGAAGAAGATGATGGGCGGCTAGGGTTTGGGAATTAAAGTGGCTAACCTAGGGTTTTGGTAGGGTTTGGAGATCTCACACCTCCTCAAGGTTCCTGTGGAACCCGGAATCACTCCCTCACGGAGCTTAACACTTGAATACAAGTGCGAAAGAGAGGAACACAAAGTTGCTCACAAAGAAATTGATTTCATTCATCATTGTTTTTAAAACTTACAAGAGGGGTCTATTTTATAGGCCTTTACAAGAAATCAGGTTTTTACATCTTCCCATGTGGGACTAATAGGATGGATCCTCAAATTAGGCGTGTAGAATCAAATCCTCCCCATAATGGCCAGCCAAAAGCTTCCTTAAGTGTTGATTGGTGGCTCCAAATGGCAAGAAGATGGCGCCTCCTAGCCTTGCTCTTCAAGACAAGTATTTTCCTTCCATGCTTGGTTTTATTTGGAAGTATTTGGGCGCCTCCTAGTCTTGCTCCCCAAGTGTTGCTCCTTTCTTTTCATAGCTTGGCTCTTATGGAATTGTTTTGGGCGCCCCCTTGGATTGAGGATCCTAGATTGATCTCTCCTTAAGTGGAGCATGAAAGAAGGGACCTGCTTTCTTGTGGTGTGGGGACCAAAGCACACTAGGCAAGGGATATGGCACCTCATGGGCTCTGGCATGTGGCTGGGAGTGTGGCGCCCACTTGCTTGGGCCTTGACTTGGCTGGAAAAATTGGCACCAACCTGGAGAAGACCTAGACCACTACTAGGACTTGGACTGAGTCAACATGACTAAACAAAAATTGAAATGACAAAATTACAGACTCAAAATTGGATTGATCAGGTCAATCCTTATTACAAACTCTAATTTTCTCGGGCAAGGTCAATCAGAGATCCAGATGGAACCCTGAAGTCTTCTTCTGATTTTGGTGCCCGCACCAATTCTCCCGGGGTGGGAGGAACTCGACCCTGTCGAGTATGGATAAGTTGGCTCTGATATCTCTCCAAGAGATCTGGATCCAGCTCTTGTAATTCATCTCGGGAGATCCAAGAGTCATCAGAATCTGGCCTTCCTTGCCAGCGGACCAGGTATCTTTGGTATCCTTGATTACGACTAGAGTTAACCTGATCGTCCAGGATCATTTCAATCTGCTCTTTCCTCACAGGCCAGTTTGTTGGTGGACACACAGGGTTGGGTTCACTCTCAAGAGTAGGATTAGGCTCAAAAGGCTCACTGGGAATCACAGCTGGCTCCCTATACTCTACTAGGTCTGTAATGTTGAAAGTGGAGCTAATGCCTAGTTCTGAAGGCAACTCGAGCACATAGGCATTGGACCCTACTCTCTTCACCACTCTAAATGGTCCAGCTCCTCTAGCATGTAACTTTCTAACGATTCCAGGAGGAAACCGTTCAGGCCTTAACCTAATCATTACATAGTCTCCCTCAACAAAAGTTTTGACTCGCCTTTGAGAATCAGCCAACTTCTTATAAGTTTCATTACATAAATTTATTTTGGCATGAATTTCTTTATGCAAGTCTTTTATATGCTATGCAAAAACTTCAGCAGACTCGGAGACTCGTGTGTGGACTGGTAAAGGAACTAGGTCAAGAGATGTGTGAGGTTTGTAACCATGCACAGTTTCAAATGGACTCTTACTTGTAGACCTATTGACCGAGTCATTGTATGCAAATTCAGCCCTAGGTAAGTACAAATCCCAATTCCTAGTGTTTTCACCAACCAACAAGACACCTTAACAGATTGCCTAAGCTACGGTTCACTACTTCGGTTTGGCCATTAGTTTGGGGATGATAGGCAATTGAAAACTTAAGTTTTGTCCCTAACTTATGCCAAAGGGTTTTCCAAAAATAGCTGGCGAACCGGACATCCCCATCTGAAACAATTGTCTTAGGTAGGCCATGGAGTCGAACTATCTCATTAAAGAACATGGTGGCTACCTTAGACGCATCAAAAGTCTGGGAACAAGGCAAGAAATGGGCCATATTAGAAAATCGGTCGACTACAACACAGATAGAGTCATGCCTCCTCTGGGTCTTAGGCAAACCTAACACAAAGTCCATACTCACATCTTGCCAAGGACGATCTGGGACAGGGAGTGGGGTATAAAGGCCGGTGTTCTGTTTTCGCTGTTTGGCAACATCGCAGGTCCGACACCTAGCCACAATGTGTGCTACATCTCTTTCTAAGCTAGGCCAGAAAAAGTGGTCTTCAATAACCAGGGTGGTCTTGTCTTTTCCAAAATGGCCTGCTAGACCTCCTGCATGAATTTCCCAAATCAAAAATTCCCTAAGAGAAGTTCTAGGGATGCAAAGCCTATTCTTAAAGAACAGAAAGCCATCTAAAAGGGTATAATCCTTATGATCACTAGATGGTCCTTGAGCTAGATCCTGGCACACAATCTTAAAATCCGGACACGACTCATATTCCTCTTTGATCTGCTCAAACCCTACGACTTCAGTCCTAACAGAATTCAATAACAAAGATCGACGACTAAGGGCATCAGCTACCTTATTTTCAGTCCCAACCTTATGTTTCAAAATAAAAGTATAGGACTGGATATACTCTACCCACTTAGCATGCCTAGGGTTAAGCTTCTTCTGGGAATTCAAGAATCTAAGAGCCTCATGATCCGAAAACAGCACAAATTCCTGCGATAGCAAATAATGTCTCCAATAACACAAAACTTGCACTACCACATAAAATTCTTTATCATAGGTAGAATACCTAAGCTTAGTATCATTAAGTTTTTCACTAAAGAATGCTACGGGATGATTCTCTTGGCTTAGGACTCCACCTGTACCTACTCCTGAAGCATCACAGGCAACCTCAAATACTTTAAAAAAGTTGGGTAACCTCAAAATGGGTGCTTGGGTCATCCCATCCTTAAGATCTAGGAAGGCTTTATGGGCTGCTTTAGTCCACTGAAATTCTCCCTTCCTAATACAGTATATGATAAGAGCAACTACAGTATTAAACCCCTTGATGAATCGTCTATAGAAGGTAGCCAAGCCGTGGAAACTTCTGACTTCATGCACACTGGTTGGCTCTGGCCATTCTACTATGGACCTAATCTTCTCGGGATCGGCAGCCACACCGTCAGGGGTTACTACAAAACCAAGGAAGATAACTCTACTGGTCATGAATTCACACTTCTTGAGATTACCGTAGAGACCATCATTCCTTAAAACTTGGCAGACTTGTCTAAGGTGGCCTAGATTGTCTACAGGGGTCTTACTATAGATTAGGATGTCATCAAAATAGACCACTACAAACTTCCCTATGAAAGCTCTAAGCACCTGGGTCATAATCCTCATGAAAGTACTAGGGGCATTGGACAACCCAAAAGGCATAACAACCCATTCGTAGAGACCATCCTTAGTTTTGAAAGCGGTTTTCCACTCATCCCCTGGTCTAATCCTAACCTGATGATAGCCACTCTTGAGATCAATTTTGGAAAAAATCATTGCACCGGCCATCATATATGTCATCTAGTCTAGGGATGGGGAACCTATACTTGATTGTGATTTTGTTGATGGCATGACTATCAACACACATCCTCCACGTGCCATCCTTCTTTGGGGTCAGTAGTGCAGGGACTGCACAAGGGCTAAGACTCTCTCTAATAAACCCCTTCCTCAATAATTCTCCAACCTGCTTTTGCAGTTCCTTATGCTCATATAGATTCATCCTATAATGGGGCAAGTTGGGTAAAGTAGCTCCTGGGATTAAATCTATGGAATGCTAGAAATTCCCAAGAGGTGGAAGGTGGTCTGGCAGATCCTCGGGAAAAACATCCTCAAATTCTTCTAACAAAGGCCTAACTTCCTGAGGAGGCTCTGAAGGTGTAGGAGTCCTAAGTTCCTTAGCAGTCAACATCCAAATGGGTGAACCACTATGAATTTCTTGTTCTAGATCCTTAGCACTAATTAGGTTCACTCCAGTCTTCATCTCTTTGACCTTATTGGGTCCTTTAGCTACCTGGTCCTTAGGAGGGACTGAATGGATTGTGATCTTTTTCCCATTAAAACTAAAGACACAGGTATTGGATTTTCCTAAGAGGGTGGCATCATGATCATATAACCAAGGTCTCCCAAGAATTATACTGCTCACCCCCATGGGCAAGACATCACACCATATCTTCTCTTGATAGGATCGCATTTGGATTTGGACCTGACATCTAGACTGGATGGTTATAGAGGTAGAGTTTACCCAAGAAACCTTATAGGGGTTGGGGTGGGGGACTGGGGTTAAGCCTAACATTTTGATAGTGCTAGCAGAAATGGCATTCACACAGCTCCCACTATCTATGATGATCTTACATACCTTATCCCTTAATTTAAGGAAAGTCTGTAGGATGTTAGTCCTACGCCAATCCTCCTGAACTCTACTCTGGGATAGGATGCATCTCACAACCCCTAACTGGTCAGACTCTGTGGGTTCCTCCTCTCCTTCATACTCATCAACCAAGTTCATTCCGGCCTCATAAACTTCTTCTTCAAATTCTTCATTGGGCCTGGAATTCTCTTCCTCTCCCTCTTCTATGTAAAGGGATCTACGAGGGCACTGGCTAGAAACATGACCTACCCTATGGCACTTAAAACAGGCTATGGCTGTACACTGGCTGGAGATATGACCGGGTTTCTGGCACTTAAAACAGGTGATACTAGAACTAGGGGTTCTCTGGGTGTCAGGTGCCTTACCTTTGTCCATGGGCCTAGGGGTGGGAATGCCCTGAATAGGTTTGCTAGGGGTAACTTGGCTAGGTCCATTTCTTGGGATTGGGACACTAACCCTAGAAGGTATAGGTCCTCTCTGAAATTTCTCAGTATTTAGTGCAATCTGATAGGCTTGGTCTAGGTCAGTAACCTCTCTCAGAAATAACTCCCTCTTAATGTCTTCTCTAAGTCCATCCCTAAACCTAGACAAAGTGGCCTCATGGGCTTCACTCACATCACATCTCATCAGGTACTCATCAAAGGTGGCTATGTAGTCTGAGATAGATCGGTTCCCTTGTTTCAAGGTTTGCCATTGGTCTAACAGATTCTGCTGGTATGAAATGGGTAGGTACTTATCTCTAAGCTTCTCTTTCATACCCTGCCAAGTAGTTATGGGCTCAAAATTTCGTCTCCTAGTGGTTAGCTCAATGTTCCCCCAGTATAACCTAGCTTGACGCACTAACTTCATCTTGGCAAACTTGAACTTCCTTTCCTCTGACATGACATACCACTCAAAGTACTGGTCCATTTCACCCTCCCAATCAGAATACACCTTAGGGTTTAAGCTACCATCAAAAGTGGGTGCATCTAATTTGATGTTCCGGATGAACCTATCATCTCTATCTTCAGGCTCTGGGTCAGGCCTCCTATGATTAGGTTCAGGATCTCTGTATAAAGGTCTTCTAGGCTCCTGGTGTGGGTGAGGTTGAGGCACATTGAAATCTGGGTCAGGAGTCCAATTCTGATGCCTAGGTTCCTCAAGTACTTGGACTCGATTCCTAAGTTGGGTAAGATCCTCATGGACTTGTTCCCTAAACTGGGCAACAGTAGCAGTATATCCTGACTCAATTTGTTCATACTTTCGGTAAGAGTTCTAACCATGGCCTCTAAATCAGGTTGGATTTGACCAGGTTGGTAGGGTACTCCATTCCGGGTGGACATGATGATGCAAGCAAACACACCAAATGAGACTCGACTGAAACGACTACGGGCTAACTAGACCTAGAGCCCAAACTAGATGCCCAATCAGAGTGGCAAGCTAGCTTGTAGTAACTCGGGACTCAGCCAGGCAGGTGTAAGGGGAGTGTTAGGTCCCTAAATGCCAAACCTAGACACCAATCAGTGATTGGCCAGGTAGGCGGACCAGCACACAAGCCCTTCAGGATAGAATCCCTGAACCACCATTCTAGACACTGAGTACAAAGCACACACAGAGTAACTAGATAAACTGACTCAACACTAGCCTAGACCCGACTTGTTGGTGTCCCTAGCCCACTAGGGCAAATTAGGTCTAATTAATTTTAAGATTAAAGGCTTAGGTTCGAATGCACGGGAGGTGGTTTTGGGCTAAGGAGAGGGTCTCAATCCTCCCCTTATGTTGCAACTTCGGTGCCCTTAAGATAGATTCAATTTATGCACACTCAAATAAAAAAAAAAATAGCTTGCAAAAAATAAAAAAAAATAGAACAGCAGTAAAATTGATCTCAGAGAATCTAAAGAAATTAATAAATCATGAAAATTTTATGTAAATTATTTTCAATTATACTGGTTCCAGCAAAATAAGAATTACTTAATTTAGAATTTTTTGCAGGGAGAAACAATTCTAATAACAGGGCAATTACTGGCAGAAAATAGAACGTGTGTCCCGTTTACAATCCCTGCCTAGAAGTTATAACCCAGCGGCCCCCCTACACGCCCTAAGAACCCCCATGGAATGGGAGGAGGAGGCTTGCGTCTCACTTGTTCCTAGGACCGGACAGCCAGGAGAGTCTACTCTAGGCAGCAAAAGTAAAAAGGAACGAAAAAAATAATCAAACAAGCAAGAACCCTAGACAGGGCTCTGATACCAAAATTGATGCAGAACGAAAGAGATGATGCGATGCGGAAGTAAATTAAGACTAATTCTTTGTTTTTTATATATATTTTCAGAAGTCGGCTTTGACTCAAATGAAAGTTAAACTAAATTGAAAGAAACTATATAATAATTGAAAGCACAATTCAAAGGAACTAGATTATCAGAGTAGTTCAGAAGTAAAGGATCGCTGGGGGTTGAGAAACTCCCATACCTAGGGTTTCGCTCTGAACTTTCAACAGGACAGAAATAAAGAGAAGGGAAGGGTTATATACCAGGCAGTGATCTTCACAGAGTTTGGTGGAAGGACTCTCTCGAGCAGATTGTTGGATCCTCGGATTTGGATATCTTCACAATGGATCCTCCAATACCGGTCCTTTGGCAGAGTTGTCTTCTCCTGAGCTCAGGATCTGGGAAAGAAGAAGAACAAGTTAAGGAACCAGATACTCAAAGAAAGGATTTACCAGATAAGAAGAACTTGAAAAATTGATGTTGCTGAAATCCTGATTCTTCTGGATGCTGATCTGACTTCCTCTGGGATTTGCTCTGTATTCGAAGTAGCCGATCTGGACCTGGATGCTGGTGGTCGGCCTCTACTTGGAAGAGAGGAGCCGTGAGATGATGAGGTAGATTAGGGTTTGGATGATTGGTGGAATGAAGAAGATGATGAGCGGCTATGGTTTGGGAATTGAAGTGGCTAACCTAGGGTTTTGGTAGGGTTTGGAGATCTCACACCTCCTCAAGGTTCCTGTGGAACCCGGAATCACTCCCTCACGGAGCTCAACACTTGAATACAAGTACGAAAGAGAGGAACACAAAGTTTCTCACAAAGAAATTGATTTCATTCATCATTGTTTTTAAAACTTACAAGAGGGGTCTATTTTATAGGCCTTTACAAGAAATCAGGTTTTTACATCTTTCCATGTGGGACTAATAGGATGGATCCTCAAATTAGGCATGTAGAATCAAATCCTCCTCATAATGGCCGGCCAAAAGCTTCCTTAGGTGTTGATTGGTGGCTCCAAATGGCAAGAAGATGGCGCCTCCTAGCCTTGCTCTTCAAGACAAGTATTTTCCTTCCATGCTTGGTTTTATTTGGAAGTATTTGGGCGCCTCCTAGTCTTGCTCCCCAAGTGTTGCTCCTTTCTTTTCATAGCTTGGCTCTTATGGAATTATTTTGGGCGCCCCCTTGGATTGAGGATCCTAGATTGATCTCTCCTTAAGTGGTGCATGAAAGAAGGGACCTGCTTTCTTGTGGTGTGGGGACCAAAGCACACTGGGCAAGGGATGTGGCGCCTCATGGGCTCTGGTGTGTGGCTGGGAGTGTGGCGCCCACTTGCTTGGGCCTTGACTTGGCTGGAAAAATTGGCACCAACCTGGAGAAGACCTAGACCACTACTAGGACTTGGACTGAGTCAACATGACTCAACAAAAATTGAAATGACAAAATTACAGACTCAAAATTGGATTGATCAGGTCAATCCTTATTACAAATCCTAATTTTCTCGGGCAAGGTCAATCAGAGATCCAGATGGAACCCTGAAGTCTTCTTCTGATTCTGGTGCCCGCACCACCTAGTGTAGCATGCCTAGGCTAAGTGTCCGATGCATCAGTTTCTTTCTGTGGTAATAGAGCAGGGTTCCAATGTAGCATATCATGATTGCATGTATTGTTGTTTTTGGATCTGTATCTAGAGACATGAAGCACCATGGTTAAATAAAACAAACATTAGACAAGTTCATACAAGCTTTGATTATCAAAAAAATTTCAGCAAGAATAACTACAAACAGCCACAGGTCATACAAGCTGCCTACATAAGATTAAACATCAAGATTTAAACAGTCACAGTTTAACCAAATTAGAAATGAAACATTAGACAAGTTCAGCCAAATTTCAGCAAGAACAACTACAAACAGCCACAGTTAATACAAGCTGCCTAAATAAGATTAAACATCGATATTTAAATAGCCACAATTTAACCAAGTTAGACAAGTTCAACTAAATTAGACATGAAAAATTAGACAAGTTCAACCAATTTTCAGCAAGAACAACTACAAATAGCCACGGTTCATACAAGCTGCGTAAATCAGATTCAAAATCAAGATATAAACTTTAATAAAAAATTAAAATCGGTCAAAATAGCCACGGTTCATACACTGGGGCTGCCAAAACAACTGGTATAAATAAATATTTACAAAATTTAGCTCAGGACAATGAATGTAATCTCACTTGAGCATCATGGCAACAAGAGAGAAATACCAAATGTGTAAATCCACTCCTGCTTCCAAGCAATGCTCAATCAATAGGCTGCCTATCATCATTGCCACACAAGTAATATATAACTTACGAAATATTGAGGGCTGCCAGCAATATAACCATAGCACATAACAGCTGCCTTAACTACAATTACAAATACATAGTTACAAATAATGTAACAAGATAGCAAAGCTAATGTTACTTGAGCATTACGGCAACAAGAGCAAAACAAGACAAACGTGTCATTCCACTCATGCCTCCTAGCAATGTTCAATCAGCAGAATGTTTGTTGAATCATTTGGGACTATATTCGAGCATAGCTCAAACAATAGGCAGCACATGTTAACAACACACATGAACCAAAAATAATAATAATTAAAATATAATTGACCTTATACTGAGTCGTAATCTCAAATAAATAACATTAACAAGGCCAATTATATTTTCAAATTTACCAATGGTGACATGAAGCACCATGGTTAAACAAAACAAATATTAGACAAGTTCATACAAGCTTTGATAGAGAAAAAATTTCAGCAAGAATAACTACAAACAGCCATAGTTCATACAAGCTGCCTACATAAGATTAAACATCAAGATTTAAACAGCCATAGTTTAACCAAATTAGACAAGTTAAACCAAATTAGAAATGAAACATTAGACAAGTTCAACCAAATTTCAGCAAGAACAACTACAAACAACCACAGTTCATACAAGCTACCTAAATAAGATTAAACATCAAGATTTAAATAGCCACAGTTTAACCAAATTAGACAAGTTCAACAAAATTAGACATGAAACATTAGACAAGTTCAACCAAATCTCAGCAAGAACATCTACAAACAGCCACAGTTCATACAAGCTGCGTAAATAAGATTCAAAATCAATATATAAACTTTAATAAAAAATTAAAATCGGTCAAAACAGCCACAGTTCATATAATGGGGCTGCCATAACAACTAGCATAAATAAATATTTACAAAATATGGCTCAGGACAGTGAATGTAATCTCACTTGAGCATCACGGCAACAAGAGGAAAATATCAAATGTGTAAATCCACTCCTGCTTCCAAGCAATGCTCAATCAATAGGCAGCCTATCATCATTGCCATACAAATAATATATAACTTACGAAATATTGAGGGCTGCCAACAATATAACCATAGCACATAACAGCTGCCTTAACTACAATTATAAATACATAGTTACAAATAATATAACAGGACAGTAAAGCTAATGTCACTCGAGCATCACGGCAATAAAAGCAAAACAAGACAAACGTGTCATTCGATTCATGCCTCCAAGCAATGTTCAATCAATGGAATATTTGCTGAATCATCTGGGCTATATTCGAGCATAGCTCAAACAATAGGCAGCACATGTTAACAACACATGAACCAAAAATAATAATAATTAAAATATAATTGATCTTATACTGAGTCGTAACCTCAAATAAACAACATTAACAAGGCCAATTATATTTTCAAATATACCAATGGTGACATGAAGCACCATGGTTAAACAAAACAAACATTAGAGAAGTTCATACAAGCTTTGATAGAGAAAAAAATTTAAGCAAGAACAACTACAAACAGCCACAGTTCATACAAGCTGCCTACATAAGATTAAGCATCAAGATTTAAACAGCCACAGTTTAACCAAATTAGACAAGCTAAACCAAATTAGACATGAAACATTAGACAAGTTCAACCAAATTTCAGCAAGAACAACCACAAACAGCCACAGTTCCTACAAGCTGCCTAAATAAGATTGAACATCAAGATTTAAACAGCCACAGTTTAACCAAATTAGACAAGTTCAACAAAATTAGACATGAAACATTAGGTAAGTTCAACCAAATTTCAGCAAGAACAACTACAAACAGCCACAATTCATACAAGCTACGTAAATCAGATTCAAAATCAAGATATAAACTTTAATAAAAAATTAAAATCGGTTAAAAGTTGTGGTGCCTTAAAAAAAAATCCATGATCTAAGTAGATGAAAGTTAAAACAAATCAGAAGTAGCATAAAATAAATGGAAGTCATGAATGCTGTCAGAGTTTATATCTGAATTCTAACACCTTTCAAGCTATTTTGTCACTCCTTTTCTTTCAAATGCTGGTTTAAGAAGCCTCAAATCCATGATATGCCGTAACTATTTCTGCATTGCAATTTTTTTTTCGACTGCTGGTATAAAGAAGCTTCAAATCCATGATCTACCATACTCACATGATACAGAGCATACTATACCATACCAGGTAAAAAGCACTACGAAACTCAAGTTTGGGTCAATAAAGGCCCCCCCCCCTGCTGTATCGGGGTGTACTTGCCAAGGCGTCTCACCTAGGACTCTTCAAACTAAGTAAACTGACACCCATGGGACACCTAATTGTAGCCTATTTCAACCAAAAAAAAAAAAGTCTAAAATGATCCCGAAAAATCAGTAAAATAGATCATATCACACCCCAAAATACTATAGCAGGCACTAGTCTTATATAAAGTACAACGTTTCATTCCAGACTCCAGCGTAAAGGAAGATAGGAACAAAAGAAACCAGGAAACGCGTTCAATAGATGGAGCATCTGAAGCAAAAGAAAAATAGCATCAAAGAACACAATTTAAATAAAATAAATTAACCAGTAATTAGAAACTGTTGCTCAAACATTGCTAACTCTTATTCCCTTGCCTTTCTTTCACTTCAAAATTGCAATAGCTGATCTAAGCACATTAACAAATATCACAGTTATACTTCAGCAGTCCATAATTTCCTTTGCAACAAGGCAAACCTGCATTATCAGAAAATAAGAAACTTCAGATGAATCAGGGGAGCATGTCAAGGACCTCACCATGAACTGGATTATAGCAGAACTAGAAATAATCATGAAGAGGTTTATCATCTCATCACAACTTTAGCAAGACTGAAATCTCAGACTTTAGGTATGGTGATCGATCAGTTCTTTAAGCTAATTCAGTTCCAATTAATGATGTAATTCAAAAGGAATCAGATGCGATCCTGGGCCACAGGAATCAGGGAGCTACGATGAAAGTTTAGAAGTTAAAGCTTAACAAATATAGGCAAAAAAAGAACGGAAAACAAATTTACTACAACAATTCTACTTTCTCTGAAACACCTACATTCGAGAAAGTTGCAGTATCTCCATCATCATCATCATCCTTCACAGCCTCACCATTTAGATTAAATCAAAAGACCTTTTCCACTCAGGAGTGGGAGGGCAGAATAAATTTTCAGGACTTTCATGGTAAAACATATACAATGATTCAATATAATTCTACTTATAGATCCCTGGGAGACGTGCTTGAGCAGATATATGTAATGCCTGGCAGGTAGAAAACCAAAATACAATGTTGGGGAAAAATAAGAAGCTAACAAGAGGCAAACCAAGAGGAAAGCTAGGAAAATATGAACATACATACATCAGAGACATGCAACAACTATGTGCGCAAGAGGAAATGGATAATCATAAACCCCGTACGATTATGCCCATGAGTACAGTGAACAAGAATATACTTCTTTGAATGATTTTGGTGGGAAAGAAACTGCTTAACATGAAATAAGAGCATCGTGGCAAAATAATTACATAACCATGCATTATATTCTTCAAAACAGGATCTTCAAAAGAAATTTAGCAAAATTAGAGAACATATAATAAGCTTTAAAAAAGCAACTACAACAGTATCCATGATAAAACAAAATTTAAGAATTAAAAACTTAAAAGCAACAAGTTTGATGTATATAGGTCCAGGATACATCCAAGAACTGTGAAAACATGTATTCACACTAAAATTTAGATATGTGATTAAGTTTCTGTTCATAAGCCAAAATACTTGTTGAATTTAGTTATATTATTCAAGTCAAACAACCAGTTAGAATGCATAATGAAACCTGAGTGCATGCACACAATCTTAAAGACCACCAATATTTAAAAACCATAATTAAAATTCCCAAGCTTCTTTCCCAATTGGAATCTTTGGCATATCCCTGGAAATCATATTTCATTAGCTTTCGTGGTGGGGACCTATAGATTTTTTGTACAGTTAAGTTATTTATTCTTAACAAGAACCATATCAGAAGTGCCATTCACAAGGATATCTGCTATTACCTTCTTAAGAAGCCAGGATCAATTCTATTTTCATTGAGCGATTACTACATAGATTATTTTAGTGATCCTCTTTCTCTCCATAGGTCATCAGTTGTGTCGCCAAAGAATTCACAGAGGTCTTCGTTCTTTTTTGCACAATATATACACACAACATGATTGAGAAGCAGTTATAAATTCCATTATTTTCCATGATATCTAAGCAATAAATAAAAAATGATCCAAGTGGTAAGTTTTAGGCAACAATTCGGTCATGTTGTGGCAATGTTTTCGAATCTACACCATCATGTCCTCTCTAACAACCTAAATAGGAATTTTATTAGTTGCCTTGTGGTGGCTAATTAAAGGTTCATAAATTGATTTTGGAAAATCCAAACCAAGCAGCATTGACCATATACGACATAAAAACCAATGAAATGGAAACTACACAACAATAATACCATCAAAGAAAAGACTTCAAAGCACCAAGGAAATCTTTATTTCCTAACATAAGGTAAATCAATATAAAAAACATATATTGTTATCATGGATATTTGCCATGCTAGTGTGTACCACCCCATATCGCGCATGCTTGCACCAAACCATAACTCTGTACAAAGGGAGTACTAAGTCTTGATCCACCAAACCAAGCTCCATGCCAAATATACCAACATTATATCAGCATGGTATGATACAGGATCTAGTACCAAGATTTTAACCTTTGATTATCATCACTCAAATGGTCTTTGTAAAAAAAAAAAATTCATATATAAGCTTTAGGTGTCTTATCTTCAAAATGATTATTAGAGCTCGGCAATTGATTCAGCGAGGCGCTCTTCGGAAGCAAAACAAGCCTTTGCATTGCTAGATTGTTTTTTTGAGTTAAAACATGATAACAAAAGGTCCATACATCATTTGGTTTGTTTCTTAGACATAAAACATGGCTACAAGATTCATATTTAATCTAATCAAATTATTCGATCAAGAATATTGCAGTTTCAATTATTGATTGTTCACACATGCCTAACAGGGCTTCTTGATATGGACCTGAAAATTTACAAAATTTTCATGAATGAATTAATACATCATACAATTTAATTTGGATGTCACCATTTTCTAGCCAAAAGGACTAATTAGCCAAATATTACAACCCATCTCAGAAGTAACTAAAGACATACCCATATCATTATCAAAGCTTTAGTTCAAAACACTAAAGCCAAAACTAGAACTTCCCAGTTTTTCTCCAAATTGATCCATAGTCTGAACTGATATGGGGGTTAACCCCCCACCCTCGGTATCCCGAGCATTTCCAGGAGAGATGAAGGCACAACAATCTCTAGTTATACCCGAAACGAAAATAAAGCTGCATTTCGTCTCCCTTAGCTTCGCTAACCCTTGGCATCGAACCCATCACCTTCAGGATGTTTATATGCACAGCATTTCCTCAAATAGAACATTAACCAAACATTTACAATAAAGATGAGAGAATGATATCAGAGTTGCCTCTTGAACTTCTTCACAAAACATCACCAGTTACATGCCATCTCCACGAGATGCCTCGTCCAAAGCTTAGCCCCGGCCCCCGAAAACGAACCTGCAATGTCGAACTCTTTCAGGTTGATCACCCTTCAATCCTGATGAGGGATCGCTTTCCCATTCCCAAACATCCGAAGTTCGACCCTACTTAAGCAGGTCAAACAAACGCCTCCAAACCCTCAGCCTGTTTGACCCTCGATTATCAAGGAAAAGCCCCTTTTGGTTCACGAAGACAATGGAGACTGAGATTTCCTCTAGTGGTACGACCCTCGAAAAGGGCAAGAGCATGCCCAAAAATCTCTCGATATAGTGGACTTTCGATTCTTTGAGCCCCTCAGTCCCACGGACCTTCAACCCTAATACTGGCCCCCAGGTTGACCCTAGACCCTTTACACTAAAGGGCAAATAAGGCTCCTAGTAACACTCTATAAGGTAACCACATGAGCAACCCACCAACACTCATTTCCATGCACATCTCAATGCAGACAAATCTCATAATCCATGACAAATCCTAGCAATTAAGGGAACATGATTCAATCTAGGCTATAATCCCCATTACTATTAAAATAGCGGCTGGCAGCGTGAATAAGACAAAGCTTCCATTAATGGAATGATTCCTTCCCAGATCTTTTGATAGGATCTGACACCCGGTCAATCCTCACCAACTCACTAAGACTTTTTGCATCCCGAAAATACCCTCATCAACCGCTTACAAAGAAGGCTCCGTGAGAGCTCCCAAGATATGAGATTTTTCTCTCATCACCCCACTATACTTTCTTTCTCTCTATGGCCTGTCATCTAACTTGAGCAATGGAGGGCATTCGCCAAAGCCACCATGAACAAACCAAGGACCCAAGTAGCAGCCAACATGATCTGTAATGAGCAAACCAAATCATTTAGTGAAGAACACACATTTATGAGCTCCATATAGGATTTTGGGTGAACAAAATTAAATCAAGGGCTACCACTTGGTATCAAGCAATACCAAACCTTGTTGACTAGCATGTGATGGTATTGCTAGGCAACGATCAGTACTTAGTCAAAAAGTGACTTTGATCCCTTTTTTTTTTGTCTTCCCATTTCACACACTTCTCTACATGTCAAGCAAAAGAAAGATAATAAGGGAGGAGAGGGGACTTTTTCTTTAATTTGGTGGATTCAATGAAGTTTTGGTGCAACTGAAACCTAGAAACACAACCCCCAAATGTAAGAAACTCTCTTTAATCACTTTTTTGAGTTTACAATAAAAGGAGATCAAATAATGCCAGATCCCCCCCCCCCCCACACACACACCCAAAAAAAAAAAAAAATCCTCCACCACCCTTTTACCTTGTTTCTTAATCCTCCCCTCTACACTCCACATTCCCTGACCAGTGACTACCTTACTCCACCCCCTTTATTCTCCCACCTACACACCTCAACCCTAAAGCCTTTTCCTTCACCAACAATCTAAGCATATGCCATTCTCTACCAACAACATGACTCTCAGACCTCAAACAAAAATAATACAGCTTATCCAAGTATTAGATTGAAGGAAGTCATTCAATTGAAGATTAAATTACTACTAAATCCGGATCCGGAGCATATCTTTAACAATGCATTCAATGACCCCATTAGACAATATCAATGTTCCCTCATTAAAAGATCAGATAAAAAATTACTATCAAACTAACCAAAATTAGCTCTACTTGTGGGCCTGCACTAGGAGGATAAGCGAAATAGGAATCCTTATCGAACTGAATTTACAGCACAATGAAACCAGCCTAACCCAAGAGATAAGTCACACCATCGACAAATCTAACTACTAATACAATCACGAACTAAAACAACGAAAAATAAGATTCTTTCTATCCCAGTGTTGTACTTTTTTGCCTCATTTTACTCCCAAAAATGTATCTTAGTATAGCTAGAGAAAGTGAGTGGGAGTAGTACAAGAAAGATGACAGCCCATCCTTACACATGCCCAACCAGCTTAAAGAGCTCATTTCACTTTGACACTGACCGGAAATGTTCTTTTACTAAGAATTGAAGACTAGATCCATGGTAGAGCACAACAATGATTAGAAAAACATCATTCCGCAACAAGTACCCAAACTGTTTTGAATCATGAATGTCAGGATGATGTCAACAACCAAATAGAGTTTTATGATATTTATCCGTAATGGCAAATTACTTGATCAGCAAAAATATCTAAGATGGGCAATCATCTTAAATATCTATGTGCTAGTTAAAAACCATGTTCATTAGCATAAACCTTTACACATGTATAAGCAGTTAAAATCAGGTTTTGGTTTTTAAAAAAAAAAGTTTTATAGTGTTATCTTAATATGCTAGTTGACAATCTAAAACTATCATATACAAGCCTTAAATTTGCCCAACTTTTACACTTCTAGTCCAAATATTTCAGTATTCTTAAAATTCTCTCTTAATTTATCCCCATTTGACATTTATAAAATTCACACTTTCCTATCCTCAAAATTCCTCTTTGTTAACTTATCTGTAAGGTTATTAAAACAAAACACTTTCCATCTCCAATTGGAGCTCCACATGCATTTCAGTCTCCTTTAGTTATAAGAATTCCATGACCCAATTGCTCCAAAATCTTTCCTGTTATGGACACACCAAATCAAACATCATTTTTTTCCTTATTGACGATCCTAATTTCACTGCTGTCCTGCTTCTTCCTTCTATGTTGCTATAGAGTATAGGCATGTATACTTTTTTTTAAATTTTGTTTAGTTATATTTTTTGGGAGCACATAAAGCCTTCTTATTCCAACAAATATTTTTTTTTGCCAGGCTCAAGTACTAAACTTGTATTTGCCCAATTGCCATTGCATTTTAATATCATTATTTTTGTTTGTATTTGTTGTTGGTGTGGTTGTCACAGTCATCATCGCACAAGCATGCACATGTTATAACTAGTATTTTTAAAGAACTCTTTATCTTTCCATGCTAGAGTGTATCATGTCATGACATGCAAAACATGCCTGCTGTTATCTGGTATGTGCACAATACACAATATGTAATTATTGCTCCACATCCACAACCGAAAGCATAGCAGAAGCTCACATTATGCCCTAGAGAATTGTACTATCTGCATATTAAAAAAAATCCATGCAAATGAAAACCAAACGGAGGCCAATATGTCACACATAAAGCACCTAAATTTTCTAAAGTATGTTTTATTTGGATAGCTTGATGCACTTCAAGCACCAGATATGAGATCATACAAAGAAAATGTTAAAATTATATGTTGCTCAAAAGTTCCGAGTGGCACATGGCATGATACTAAGAAAAAAAATTCGATGCATACTTGGCACTAAATTTTAGCAAACCGAGAAAATAAGAAACAAACAACCATCAGCGAACTTCAAATAAATGAATGAATCAACACAAGCACCCAAAACAATATCCATTATCTTAAAACTTTAATGGTTACCATCTTTATCATTATTAGCCTCTTCGCCTTCCAGATTAACATGACTAATTGGTGACTAATTGCATGGGTAAGAGAAAAGGCAAATTAATCTTTTACATGGTTTACATCACAAGACTGCCTTCTCAATTTTGATATCAAAAGAAATCTTCAAAACAGTTTGGCCATTAAAAGTCCAATAATCATCTTCAGTGTATTATGGCATCAAGTGAATCAACAACTCATTAACAATTGGTTGCTACTTCCGCTGATGGCAATAAATCTAAAGAAAACATATATCTACCATGATACAAGCCATAAGATGATTTCATATGTCATGGCATATCTGAACAAGTTGTCAATTCTAAACTGATAACAATGATTAAATAATAGCAAACATGACCGAGATAGTCAGAAAATATGCATGTATTTCTTTAAAATATTATAAAGAAACTGATAACTTAAGAAAAGATATTATAGTAAAACTACCTCATAAACAAATGTGTTTACAGACTCATTACCTGGTCCAGCATCACGTCCCTTACAAGCGATCTATAACAATAGGGGAAGATCAAATTATATAAGACCTGGAAGATACATGGATGACAATGACAACAGCAACAAAAATAACAGCAATGACGGCAAGACAAAAAGTTTCTCACCTTAACATGCTTTATACCTTGATTTGTCCATTCTGGTGGCAAATAATAGCGAGTAGTATTTGTCAAATCAATTACCAACCCAAGCTAGATAAAGAACCAGAAAAAAACTTAAATAAAAACATCATAGACAACCTCCAAAAAAGTACATTAGTTATCAAATATAGATGACATCGTAACAGTATTCAACCATAAACTGCAGCTCATAATGCTGCCAAGTATTCAGAAATATTGAATTATGTTCTAAACATTGTCAAGTATAGTTCAACGGGTGGTGTTTTATACTAGATTAAAAAATCAACAAGTATTTGCTTAATTTAGTCAAAAAAGATCATCCATCTGTAGTAGAAATTCAAGTTCTCTGCTTAATTTAGTCAAAAAAGATCATCCAACAGCACTAGAATTGAAGATCTAAGATGGGCATGTAAATTGAAGATCTGAGCCCTAGTGGGGAGAGGAGCTCAAATTGCTTGAGGGTCAAGACAATAAAGAAATGTACATGGATATAGAATATGTAGAAGTGTCTTGAAAAAGCTCCAATCAAAAAAATAAAATGGGTATAAACATTGCAGAAATGAATAATGACAAAACCAAAAATCAATATAACTGGGACTAGTATTCAGCTAATGTAACATATGCACATAAATCATATGAATCAATGATGTCAACAAATCAACACTTTCCATCAAAATAATTTAAAATCTTCAACCAAAGATCTAGTGTCTCTATCATAACCTAATTAGGATAATGGTTGTCAATTAATTTTAGAGCAACACTTGATCTCTAAATCTTATGAGTCAGTTATGCAAAGATCCCAAGCTCTACCCATTTAATGGCCCAAATTTATTTCATCTTCAACCAAAGTTTGTCTCCATCACCCCCACCCCCCTGGGGGCCCCCTCATTCACATGCATGCATGCAGACACAGACTTGTATGATCCCTCTGTTATGTTTTTGATTAACACATTTGGCTCTAGCCAACTATGTCGGGCCTCAACTATAATAAATGAATTAAATCAAATCTTGTTCAAGTCTAATCCATGATATGGTGACCCAAATATTTGAACATTAAAAAAAATTAATTAATTATTCTTAAATTTAAATATCTGTATAACATTTAAATATTTAAAAATATAAATTTGTGATATCAGTGCATATTAAACGAAACCGTGCATGTACATTAAAATTTCTTTGTGCCATAGATTTAGCGAATTCTTTGTGCCACTCTCATGCAGCACGAACCTGGAACGAGGAAATTAGCCTAGTCTGTTAGTATGCTAAAAGTTAATATTACCTGCTGATAAATAAATGCGATAGCCAAAGGAGCCTTGTAGGTCATATGCTTGTTGGACCAATTGATTGTTTAGTGCACCATTAGTTGCCCAACTTATTCATTCTTTTCGGTTGTTGGAACATCTTGGCTCTGAAAGGACTGCGACTGGACATTGGATGATTTGAGATTCTTTGTTTCGAGATCCACTATCTTGATATCGGATATCGTACCAGTAAAAATGTTATTACAGTTTAAATACATGGTTTGGTACCATATGGCAACACCGGCGTACTCCCAAATGATATAACAATGGTGCACCATTGTTTAGTGCACCATTAGTTGACCAAAGTGGAAAGCTTAAATGCATGCATGTACATGCATTCTTGTAGTCTGGAATAGCATTACACCAGTACAAGAATAATCTGACTGCTTCAATGGGTAAGAAATTGCAACATACAACCATAATACAAATATAATATACAGCTCATAGCCTTTCTCACATCTGACAATATTGCTTCAAATCAATATGGCAAGAGAACATAGTCACCCCAGAAGTTCATTATACAAATAAGCAGCATTTATGTCATGACAAATGCTACGAAAACTATACTGCTGCAGTTTATAGCAAACTATACTAAATTACCTACCAATAAATTGACAATCCTGATGGAACCTGATAAAGCAAAGTAACCGATCATAACAGGAAGGAATTTGAAAATGGGAAGCAAGTTTTTTGAAGCTGGATCATCAGTCTGCCATTCAAAATCATCAAACCAATCAAGTTCACATGCTTGACGCATTCACCAAAAAAGAAATTTAAAAGGACAGTGCAGCAGACTTCAAAAGATAACTATTTACCTGAGGGGGTTTCATGATCTCCATGATCCTATACTGAGAAACAACAAGAAGCACAGGTAGAACAAGGTAAGCTGCTGTGTCTGACCAGCCCAAAGGTGGATGGCCATCCTGCACAAGGTACATGTAACAATCACCAATGACATGTACCAGTTATAACATTCCTCCAGTTTGCTGGGTCTTCAGTACCCTCACAGTTCTACCATAGATAAATCAATCACCTTCATTTAACGATGTCAAAATAGCATACTTTGTGAAATTTCCTAAAGCTTATTACACTAGTTTCTTAAGCTTTAAGTAGAAAAATTAGTAAGGGGAATATAAGACAGAGGATGTTAGAGATAGTTGGAGATATTGTATTTATGAGAGCTAAGGTGCTTTATAAAAATGCTAAGAAGTCATTGATGCACTAAGATTTACAAGGGAAAGAATCAAGTTCAAAGTGTGGTACAGATCTTTTCTTCATAATGCATATGCATTTTTGAATATGCTACCATGTTTTTCCTAGCAGAAGAATAACCTTCATATGTTTGAATGCTCGCAAGATGTTTTGGAACACTTGCCAGCAAATGGTGATAGGCATTGAGAACAATGTGCTATGAATTACATTTTTGATCATAGGGCAGGGCCAGAGGTAATACAATCATGGCCATATGTTCAAGCTGAGAGACATTGTCAACAATGATAAGACCCATATGTTCTTAATAAGTGCCTTAATTTGAGAAAGGGGCACCAGTTGGATTTGCATAAGACCCCTTCTAGAAATCTTGCAGCATGACAACAATGATAAGCAAGCTCAACAGTCAACACATTAGAGGCACATGAAGGATGAGTAAATAACAGTGAATATTTATCATTGCCCTGTCTCATCTGAAAATGAGCAAAATAAAGAATTTTGAACTTCAATTAGTCCAAGATCAAGTTTGATACCAAGGTAAGAGATATGATAGGAAAGACATGATAGGAAAAGAAAGAGAGAGCAGAGAGTATGCTTTCCATGTTTGTTATCCTCTTATGATATGCTTATTCTTGCATGAATCTCCATGTGTTGGTCTGCTACTGAAAAAACCAACCACAAAGGAATTTTAATTGTTCTATATATTCAGTAGTTCTCATTTAACTTTGCATACATCTATTCTGGAATATATTGCACTTAGTATATCCTGGACCAGTTACAAATATGCCAAAGACCAAAGATATTTATCAACGCAAATATGCATTACATCGGACTCATTCATCCAAAGACCAAAGATAATTCAGTTACCACAAATGGTATGAGCCAGAAATGCCAGATCCATTTTGTCAAGCAGCAATTGTAGTTGGGCCCCCAAAGAAGGAATCCAGAAAAATCCTTCTGTCAGCAAACCCTTGAGTTACAACAGGTGCTCAAGTCAGCAAGCAAGTTATATATATATATATTTTAAAAAAATCTAATAAAGTAATATGCAGAAATGAAGTATGATTTACCTCATTTGCTACATTTGAGAGAGCTTGATAAAGACCAATCCACACGGGTATGGTAGCCAAAGTTGGCAAACATCCTATTGAAATACAGAGAGATGGAAATGGAAAAGGCTAAATCTTCAATGAATATAGAGTCATGATACAACATCGCAGAAGCTATAGAATATGCCAAACAAAGTAATGTTGCACTTTGAAATGAAAGGGATAATGCTCAGGAAAAAAAAGGTGACATAAAATATATGAATTATTGAAGGAAATGCTTGGAAAGACCATCACAGGTTAGCTTCTATTGAAATATGGAAATGTTGCCACCTTAACGATAACTGTGAGCAAGATGATAGCAAAACCATAAGCATATGGTATGTGTACAGCTGCAAGGCCATCTTTTAGCACCTGAAACCAGCAATATCATGTTATCCTTTTATTTTATTCTGCATATACAAATCAGCAACTTATCCTGCATGTATCTTCACTGGTCTCTGATGGACCACTAATTTGATTCAACATTATCATTGTTAACATGATGCTTTGATGAAAAAGCCGAGAGAACGGCATGCATTTGTAGGTCAAACCTTCTATTGCAATATGACCAATTGTCAGCATTTTTAGGATGTCACAATGGAAAACCTTCATGCCTGGGAAGCTTTTACGTGGTCAACAAATGTAATCTCCGATAAGCAGATATGGCGACCATGTTCCATATATGAGCACCAATTATTGTTACATGCATACTAATGGAAATCCTAAAGAATGTGAACACACTTGTAACAGTTCATAATGAACACTTACACTAATGAATTTTCACCAAATCTAAGATAGAATCACAGACAAATGCACATAGGAATAAAATTCACAAGAATTTATGAACAAATATAAAAATAATCAGGATATCATATAAAAGCCACTCTTCTTATTGACTAAGAGAGCCAAGACATCCAATAGGAATGGTGCTTGCGTTAAAAAACAGATATCATATAAAAGCTATTACTCTTCTTATTAAAAAACAGAGACCAATTCTTTCTTTCCAGCAAAATCGGAAGTCTCAAAACAACAGACGTTACAGGAAATCTCAAAAAGCAAAAACATACCTCTTCAGTTGGATATACATTAATTATAACATCAGCATCAACCATATATTTATCCTCCATGGTCCACCTGAGTGTCAATGTAATGCATATCCAAATAGACAATGGATCAAACATAGCATCATACTCACCTGAGTACCAGCTAGATCAATCATATTGCCCTTTTTGGCTAACAATTCATCTACAGTTTTTTCAGAGTCAAAGACTACAAATCCAAAGCCTCGAGATCGATTGGTTGAGTGGTCGCATATAATCTCAAGATACACCACCCTCCCAAACTTGCAAAAGAAATCCTTGAATTCATCTGCTCAGTTTTAATGCCAGAAAGAATAACTGGTTATGAAAACTGGCATTCAAATGACATGCCAAATAGCTATAGAATATCTTAAAAAGAAAGTTACAGTACCTTCTGTCAGAGTTGTCGGTATCCCACCAACAAATATCTTCTTTGTTTTAAAATCTTTTAATGGAGCAGCGCCTTTTGGGATGGTCCTAATTTCAACCTGCAAGTTTCAAACCATCAATAATTTGAGGTGATGAGCAGATGCTTGTACCCCAAGTCTAAAAACCATCAATAATTTTAACAGCTTGAAGAAAACATGTCCATACAGGCTCATATGCTATTACAACATTTTCCCAGCTTGTGATACTATCTGAATGAAATAATGAAGAAGACGACAAATTAGAAATTATACATCCTATTCTTCTGCAGCAACATGTACAAAGTTGCATCATGAAAGACTTAACATCATAGTTAGCCCTAAATAAGAATTCTTTGTGAATGGGGATTCACAAAGATGGCCTCATATAGTTGAGATATGGCTTGAAAATTATAGCTATGGAAACACAAAGCAAACAACTTACCTGCAAAAGCCTGCATCTGCTGAAAACAGACATCAAAAGTTTTTCCTGCTTCTCTTTCTTCTAACTTCTCCCCTATACACACAATAACCTTAAGATTCTGGCTCAGGGCATATGCAGCCTTTTTCCCAATAAACTGAAAGTAAAAAAAGTGATTTTATCTGTTACAAACTTGAGTTAAGTCAGACAAGTGAATATGAAATCTCTGACCTTTTTTCAGTACATACATAACTAGGGTTATTGATAGTTAATACGTCAAAAGCATTCAGGTATTAATTCTCTAACTGGAACCTGGTCATCTTCGCCAATAATATGTCTGCGCTCAGGATGCCCAAGAATAACCCACTTGCAACCCATATCTATCAGTTGCTCTGCACTGTATATAGTAAATTGAAAATTAGCAGCTGCATGATGGCATATTGAAAATTAGCAACTTCTTGATGGCATAGCTACATGACCCAAGAAATTATTTTGTTAAAAAATATCAGAATAAAATGAGAGAATGGCTACAAGCAAGTTACAAATAAGATATCGAATTGATTGCCAAGCTGACAGTAAAGCTTATTTTGCCCAACTCACCAAAACGATAATACTTACATGAGCTCCAAGACAAGTGCAGAGGCTCCCCCACCACCATTGCAAATTCTAGCAACTCTAAATTTGCCATTTGTGTGTCTAAGAACCTGCACAATGCTATATAATAAAGATCAGTTGACAATATTCCAGCGATGACAGAATCTTTGTCACGCCTACCATATTATCATTCTTCAGCAGCACTCGCTGCACTCAGATCCACACTGAGATCAACATCCTGCAGCAATAAGATTGTCTTATACACTCATTGAGAATAAATGCAAGAAAGAGTGACAACTAGAGAACTTAATGAGCTTTGTGATTCATATATCATATTTTAGAAACATGCATGAATATATACCAAGTATGGAATGTTAGTTTTTATTTTCAACTATAAGAGAATATTGTTAAGATTCGATATTTGTTCAGAGCAATGAGCAAACATTACATATGAATACAATGAAAAAATAATGCTGAGAGATCCATTCTCACCAATGTCCTTATTGGGTTGTTGGATAGTAGAGAAAGTTTCTTTTATTTTCTTTCTTTTGTCAGGTATATATCATGATGAATGTTATAAATCAACTTGTTGGAAGGCCCACTATGCATTTTTTTCATCGGGATATAATGCTGCAATTCACTCTCAGAAAGAAAGAACCCTACTTTATGTGACTCTCTTCGTGCCCTCTCCTTCCCAATCCCGTTCCCACGCCGCACCCTCTCATTCATCCGATAGATCTTGGTTCTCGTGTTACAAGTTTCTCCATCATCCTCCCCAATTTTTTGGCCGTCCTATCATGGAGACATCCTATTCCGAGAACAAAGAGTGGAGATTCCAATTTCCAAGGATGTGGTGAACCAGGCCTAGGCTGTATAAAAAGTTCCCATCCTAATTAAAAGCCAACCAGTCATCATCACTAATCATATATTACACACAAACATCTTGAGGTTGAATCCAGTTTCTAGGATAACCTACATGCCTTTCTTCCTTAACCATGGCATTCTCAATCATTTTGCATGCTTTGATCAGACTACAACACTATTTAACACAATCGGGTTCAAAATGAAGGGTAACAAATGGAACAAAATTAATTATTAAGCAAAAGAATATATAACCATACCAATCAGCAAAACAAGCTTCAGGGCTTCTACTAAAGAACTGCCTAACCTTGTGTTCCTTGGGGGTGATTGTCCTGCCCAAGAAGAAAGATTGAACACTTAAGAGTCCTGCAAAGGATGGATCTACTTCCATGAATAAGGAATCAGACAGGAGAGTAAGATTCTTAAACATAAATCTGTCATAATTTTTACCATATTTCTCTTCTTCTATTTATATCAAACTTTGATATGAAATTTATTTTTCCATGCCAAATTACCCCCAACCACAAATGGACCTAAAAAGATTAATCATTAAAGCATTATCCAAGAGAATAAACAAACCTAATCTGTCTAAAGAACCAGAAAAAGGAGATGGAAAAAGATCCAAGAAACCAACAAAGCCTAATATGCAAGAAGGATACCAGTAAACTCAATGAATTCCAAATATAACACAAAACTGCGACAGACCTAAAAAGATATTAAGGCATTAACCCAAGAGCCTGACAATCTAAACCGGCCAACAAACCCAAAAATACGTTCCACAAACCAGAAAATCGTGACCTAAGCGCAGCACAAATGGCTCCACTACGAGAAACATCCAGAAAGGAGTAGCTAAACGAAGACCTGCTCGGGACTGAGAGCAAGAACACGATCAGAAGGCTTCCATTGATCGAAGACAGGCTCCAGCACGGAGAGCGCCCTCGAGTGCTGAGACACGAGGAGGCCACCGTCGGCGCTTGGCCGGCGGCCGGGGGAGAGGAAGGAGGCGGCGGCCGCGGCGGCGCCATCCCTGGGGATGGAAGAGGGGAGCGACCGGACGGTCTCTAGGATTCCGGTGGAAGGCTTCGCGGTGACGCTCCGATGGTGCGATGAGGGGCTCACCGCAGTGGGGGATGGAGCGGGAGTAGCTGCGGCCGTTCGGAGATGAGGCGGAATATAAGACATCCTTTCGTCTTGTACTGGTTTTCTTGGATGGGCGGGGACGGCAGGCGAAGGGCACTAGGCAGCCGTGGAACCCTCGAAGGGGCTGCGGCGAGGAGGAGGAGGTCAGTGGACAAGGAGGAGGCGTAGACGCCGTCGAGGGGAGCAGAATCGGAGGAAGGCGATCTTGGCCTTGAGATCCTCGATCTCCCGCTTGAGCTCCTCCGTCTCGCTTGCTTCCTCGTAGCACTCCTTGCACGTCTCGGAGATACAATCGCCGGTGCGAACGAAAGAGAAGGAGGAGGAGGAAGAGGAGATGGAGGAGAAGGCCGGTGCGAACGAAAGAGGAGGAGGAGGAAGAGGAGATGGAGGAGAAGGGAGGGAGAGGGTAGGGAAATTAGAGAACCTCCCGACGCTTAAATGCGTCGTTAAATCCCTTCCCCACTCCGGAAAATGACGGCTAGCTTCGAATAACGGCAAGCTTCGAAAAATACGACGCTACCCTAAAGCAAAAATCGATTGCCTTTGCCTATTTCATCGTAGTGTATGCATATCCATGTCTATATAAATACACATCCGCATGTATATAAATAAGCATCCATACGTAACAAATGAGGGCATACATATATGCAAAACAAAAACTAGAATGTGACACGCATATATTATTTTATTTTTAATAAAAAATAAAATTTATACAAAGAGCCACTAAATAGTAAAGAAAGAATTAGACTCTTTGATCCTGTAGTTAAAAGCGGATTTTTTTTTTTTTTAAACCAAAAAAAATGCCGCAAGGAGATGAGAAAACACATGGGATGGAAAAAGTGGGATAGAAAAATGCAGACAGCCAGGAAATTGGCATTATAGAATAGAATAGATAATACACACATATAGACTTGCTAGAATTTGTGCATCTATACAATGATCCAAGAGACAACCTACTAGGCATTTGTTCATGCTCAATTCTGTGTTTTTCTTAGAAAAAAGATCAGCAACAAGTCTCAGCTTTTTAATGAAATTAGCTAATTGGCATGTTTAATGCATATTTAAACTTTATTGTGATTCAGTATGATTCCACATCATCAGTTCTCTGTATCATGTTCATTAATTTGGTTCTACGATCCGTAATTAAGTTGTCACACAATGAGTTCACAGCTAGATAGAAATTTCTTAGGAACATTTTAGGTTATTCTATTTTTAATAGTCTTTGCAAAGACATACTTGATTCATCTACATTCCACTTGCATACTTGTCTTCCCTGAGAACACTATTGGATTCATATTGGACTTGAATGTTGTTCCCCTCAAAGCAATTTATTACCTTTGCTCACAATTTTCCTTAAAATATGGTTTTCTAAACCTAGCTTCCATAAGGGAATAGGACTTGTCTTTTGCACCATCACCACAAAGGTCATGAGTAAGCATAATAGATGTCTTAGTCTATTTTATTCAATTGATTGTATTTCTATCAACCAAAAGAACAGCAGCAAAAGTAGTTAGCAGTGCCATCTCCAATGAATTCCTTCAAAGTAAAGATGACAGCATAAAGAAAAGCAAGCAATAGCAATGTAAGTCCAGAATTATGCAAGTACAAGGATGGAATGCATACCTTGAGGGACTTCCTTAACTCTTCCATAGGATCTTCCACTTCTATTTTGAGGCATGAAATCATTCCTCAATGGCTGTGAAAATCGCTTTATGCCTTCAGATGGTGCAACTTAATATATATAAATATGAATTTAAAAGAAATGTTTGTCAGATAATGCAACTTAATAAATATGAATTTAAAAGAAAAAAAGAGGATTGGTTTTCTCTCTTAAACATTTTTCAGATGGTGCAACTTAATATATATACTTTAAAGAAGAAGAAGAAGGTTATGAGTAAGACGCAATTCGCATGGAGCTGGAGAGTCAAAGATTTCATGATTTAACAAGTACACTCAACACCAAGAGATTGATATATTTATTCACGTTGCCATTAGTTTCCCAATGCTATAAGATCAGAAATTTGGTAGTGCAGGAAAAGTTAATAAATTGGAGTAACAGATGTACGAAACCCTGAAAAGGCATTGCAAGTGAGGACTGTAAGTAACTAGATAGTAACAGATCATAGAAGTTAATCTTCGGATCAAAGAAAAAGCACCACAACCGAAGGACTCCAAGAGATTAAAGCAGTCATGGAAATATCTAGAAATATCGAACACTTCTCCAAAGAAGCAATAAAAGAAAACATGTTCCATAAAATATGAAAAGTCAAAACTAGAAGAAGTATTGTGAATCATTCTTGAAATTTCAAAGAAGAGAGCCGATTCCCCCTAGAGGTCAAAGGCCAATGCATACAACATACTTCAATCACATACTTGCACATTATCAAAACAAGGACGCAAAGATCATGGTCCCAGAAAAATTCAAGAAATCACAAGAATCGCACGAGATCGTCTTAATCTCAGTAAGCTAATTCCCACTCCGATGACACATCATCAAAACAAAAATCAAGAAATGTTCTTGAATTTTTAACGGCAGCGTGCCAATTCCCCTAAAGATTCAAGTGAGCTCGTGCATATTACATCGACACAAGAAAAATGAGAAAAGAAAAATCAAGAAATTTGAAAAAGACAAACAAAAAAGCCGTAGAAGCAGAAGAAATTGAGGCTTTCTTTTCTTCCTCGCAACGGCCGAGCGATAGCACCAGCAACCACCGCAGTGGCCCGCTTCCTGTTGGCTGTTGTCTGCTATAAACAAAAATCAAGAAATGTTCTTGAATTTTTAACAACAGCTTGCCAATTCCCCCTAAAGATTCAAGTGAGCCCGTGCATATTACATCGACATAAGAAAAACGAGAAAAGAAAATGAAATTCGAAAAAGACAATAAAAAAAAAAAACCCGTAGAAGTAGAAGAAATTGAGGCTTTCTTTTCTTCCTCGCAGTGGCCGAGCAATAACACCAGCAACCACCGTAGTAGCCCGCTTCCTGTTGGAAGCTGTCTGCTGTAAACAATCAAAAAGAGGGAAACAAAGAGTAGGAAGGGAGAAGAGGAGGAAGGGGAAGAAGACGATAAAAATTATCCAAAAAAAAAAGAAATGGAAGACCTGCCGGCCACCGTGTGCTGACGCCGGTGGCTTGGCTGCCGTCAAGCGTAACCACCCTCTTTTCTTGTTTTTTTTCCCTCTTGTTGCCTTCCCTCGCTCCCTTTCCTCTTCTTCTCATGCTCTTCTCCTCTCGCTCTCAAGATTTGGGGCCTGGGCACGGGGGTCGGGGAGGTTTAAAAAGGCCTTGGCCCGACCCGGGTTTATATGAAGCTTATGCATGGCTCGCTTTCATTCGCTGATCCAGCGACGCTGCCTGATCCATCAACCTTTTTAACTGAGGAAAAAGTTTTTTTTTATAGAAAAAAAAAGGGTAGGGGGGTTTTACCCTGGTGTAGCACCCTCTGGCCCCAGCCCGCTAGGCCTTTGTTCGATACAGGCCACAAATTTTCGCATACCTTCCCCACCCTCCGGGGTTTACCCGAACCGGAGAGTACGTCAGCCTAGCCCCTCTACGATGTCGGAGTATCAGCCGGTCCACCCCCCAGTCACGTACACCCGAAAATTCCGATATTTTAATCGAGTCACCTATTGGATCATTTCTCGAACCCGTGACCAGGCAAGGGGGGAGCCAAGCCTTTACCAACCACACTATCCCCGTAGAGGTAGGAAAAAGTCTTTGTGCACCGTGTGCAGTGCACTAAATTTAACGTGGCCCGCACCACATTTTTCTATTGGTCCAAATGTATCCGCTGTGGCATGATGGGACGGGAGCTGAGCATAACTAGCATTAATTAGCATTCAGCTTTTATTTAAAATTTTTATCCAGACCAAAATACCCTTCCCTCCAGTCCCTGTTTTTTCGTCATGTTGCTTGAAGTAGGATGTCGTAGCTTTTGAACTAAGGTGTCGTAGCTTTTGAACTAGGGTGTCATAATACTGTTTCATATTTTCTGCATGGTTATTATTTTTGAACTAGGATGTCGTAAGTTTTGAACTAGGATGTCGTAGATTTTGAACTAGGATGTCGTAATATTGTTCAGGTCATTTTTGAACTAGGATGTCGTAGGTTTTGAACTAGGATGTCATAGGTTTTGAGCTAGGATGTCGTAATACTGTTTCAGGTCATTTTTGAACTAGGGTGTCATAGGTTTTGAACTAAGATATTATAACTTTTGAACTAGGATATGGTAATACTGTTTCATATTTTCTACATTATTGTCATTTTTGAACTAAGGTATCATAGATTTTGAACTATGATGTCGTAGGTTTTGAACTAGGATGTCGTAATATTGTTTTAGGTCATTTTTGAACTAGGATGTCGTAGGTTTTGAACTAGGGTATCGTAATACTATTTCAGGTTATTTTTGAACTAGGGTGTCGTATGTTTTGAACTAGGGTGTTGTATGTTTTGAACTAAGGTGTCGTAATACTATTTCAGGGTATTTTGGGCTGAACAAAATTTCAAATAAAAGCTGAATGGTAATTAATGCTAGTCACGTTCAGCTCCCGTCCCATCACGCCATCGTGGATATATTTGAACTAATAAAAATACATGGTATGGGCCACATTGAATTTACTGCACCACGTGCGGTGCAGCAAATCCAGCGTGGCCCGCATCGCATGCTTCTATTGGTCCAAATATATCCGCTATGGCATGATGGGACAGAAGCTGAGGTGATTAGCATTAATTAATGTTTAACTTTTATTTGAAATTTTTGTCCATACCAAAATACCCTTTACGACATTCTAGTTCAAAAATGACCTGAAATAGTATTACGACATCCTAGTTCAAAACCTATGACATCCTAGTTCAAAACCTATGATATCATAGTTCAAAAATGATCTGAAACAGTATTACGACATCCTAGTTCAAAACCTACGATACCGTAGTTCAAAAATGACCTGAAACAGTATTACGATACCCTAGTTAAAAAATGAAAACCATGCAGAAAATATAAATTAAAACATGAAACAGTATTACGATGCCCTAGTTCAAAAGATACAACACCCTAGTTTAAGGGACTGGAAGGAAGGGTATTTTGGTCTGCACAAAATTTCAAATAAAAGCTGAATGGTAATTAATGCTAGTCATGCTCAGCTCCCATCTTGTCATGCTACAGTGGATACATTTAGACCAATAAAAAAATACGATGCCGGCCACGTTGGATTTGCTGCACCGCACGCGGTGCACAAAGACTTTTCCTTTTAATTTTTGCACCCGCCTGGTGCCCACACCCGCTCTCCACTTGCCTAAACCAGGCCAACCATCCGGTACACCGAGCAACGAGTTAAAGAGTTGAATCCTTATACAAATATACTCTTAAACATATCAACAATTACACATATACATACTTCAACAACATTCATACATATGCCCTCATAATAATTATTTTTACATAATAAATATTTAAAATTATATGTACAACCTTATAATTTTTTTAATATATATATATATATATCCTTATAAATTTATTATTAGTATGTATATCTTTATTTTTTTTTTGCATGTATAGCTTTGAAGTTAAATATATGCACAAAAAAAAAAAATTTATAAGGATATTATATATAAATAAATTATAAATATATACATGCAAAAAGGTATAATTTATAAAAAGATACACACAAGTACTAAATTTGCAAAGTTACACATTAATTTTAGATTTTTATAAAGATATGCGTACCAAAAAAAAGTGCTTACATGCAAAAATAATAACTTTGCAAATATATTCATATAATTTCAAATATTTATAAATGTATACATACAAAATAATATAAAAATATTTTTTTATGTATAGCCTTCTAAGTATACAATATTATATAAACATTTTCAAAAAATTGCTATTTGAATATATATTCTTATAAAATATTCTTTTTACATACATATCTTTCACATTATAATCCTATTGATGATGTAGTTCAAATACAATTTATTTAAATTAAAAATGATCAAAATTATGAATTTACCTTTTTATCCATCTAATAATCAATAGGTTTGTATGTGCATGAAAATAATATTTTATAAGGGTATAGATATAGATACAAATTTTGCAAGAGTAATCATATATTTTGATACATTTATGAGGGTATATGAGCAAAAAAAACCTTTAGATTAAAGATTTTGTAAATTGCTAGCATTAATGAAGTGTATTTTCGAGTCTTTATTCATACTTTTAGTTGTTATATAAGGGCTCATGACCAAGGATGCAATTAAGCTGAGTTGACTCAAGTAACTAGAGACTTGAGCTTGACTCAATTCAAAATATTTGAACTTGAAACTTGAATTGAATTCGATCAAGCCTTAATATCCAAATTCAAACTTAACTCAATAAATAAAAGTAATACTTGAAATCAACTCGACTCGAATAACAATTAAGTGATGCTCAAGCTCAAATATAAGCCATCATCATAATTAAAAAATATAGTTAATGATAAGAAGTTAGATTATATTAAAAATATATAATTATTATATTTTAAAATATTAAAATAATAATATATTATAAAAAATAATATTGCTAAAATTTTATATACTATACTAGGTTTATGAACTTTTGAGTTAAGTATTTTATTATTTAAAATCGACTCGAAAAACTATTCAAGTTATTTAAGTTCGATTATAATCAAGTCTAATCGAGTTTTGGTCCAAGTTAAGCTTGAGCAACACATGAGCTAATAAAAGTGTGACCTTAAAATTAATAAGACATCTAATTCCAAGCCAATGCTTAATCTTGATCGGGCCAAATCAAGTTAGCCTAGTTTTGGCTCAATAGACTAACTCGGGTAGGTTTAACTAGGCTTTAGATCAAACTTGACTCCTTTTTTTTTGGATAAGATAGAGAATTCATACTATATAAGTCTATTGTAAATATATCCAAGAAAATCAGAAAGAACAATATTATGAAGCTGGCCTAAGACCTCTCCCATATCAGTCCAAAAGAAGTCTTCCAAGTGCTCTACAATATAAGAGATGATCCAATCAGCTACTGAATTTGCCTCCCGATTAATATGCCGAACAGTAATTAATGCATAGTCAGTCAAGAGAGCAGCAATGCCACAGAGAAAGGGATGCATAGACTCCCTCTACATATTATTCTAAATCCAAGTCACAACTATAGCAGAGTCACCCTCACTAATTAGGTGGTCTGCATGTAAGATTCTCCATGCATAAGCAATCCTAGTCCATGCACCATGTAGCTCTATCATAAGGACCATCGACTCAAAGAGATAGCTCTTCCTAGCTACCACTAATCCGAGACCCAGGCCTCGAATGACAAAACTGACACCACCATGCTTGTCTCTAATGCTCCCATTGAAGTTGACCTTCATAAACCATGAAGGTAGGGGCTCCTAAGAGATAAACACCGATCAAGTTATTGTACGAGCATGTTGGGAGCCTCAAGTCTCTTTGATTGTCGAGGTCACTTTTATAATCTTCTCAGCATGAATACAGACTTGCTCCAGAGTAATCCTCACTGGACACCTCCTAGGATCAAATAGCAGACTATTCCTAATAACCATATATGATATGCAATATAAGCTACTCTAATACCAGTTGCTCTGGTTCTATGATCTCTAGCACTTTATCTCAAAAACTCCAAAAAGGTGAACAACAAATCCTTAGCCTAATATTAACCTATCTAATCCAGTAGTCTACCACAGCTGACTAGCTCGCAAGCATATGAAAAGCACATGCTCCAAAGTTTTATCTTTATATCCACAACCTCGATATACTGAATGGAGATGCATCCCTTTGGCAATAAGGAAAGATCTGGTATGAAACCATCTCCAAACAACCTTTTAGAGGAATAGACTCATCCTCAGGTGGACAACCATTTTCCAAATCCAACTACCATCAAGGCTTCTAAGAGAATCCTTCCGATATAGATAATAAAGGTCATACATAATGATGGGGGACGAATTTGATGAAATGGATATGTGGAGGTGTGATTTACTCACTTAGCAACAATATACTAGCATTAGAGCTCCAGATATGGCCAAAATTATGCATAGAAGAGATGAAAAACTTCAATATAAAAACTAGGTGAGTAGAATTCTGAACACCTTTGTTCAAGCTTTCTTTCAAGAAAAATAAAAAGTAGGATCTAAGGGCATAGAATCCCTCAAACTAGGCTGTTGGCTCCACCCAGTGATTTTGATGAATAACAAAACATTGAGTGCATATTGTATTCTAATGAGGATTTCAAGTTGTGAGTTTTCAGGATGAAAGCACCTCAAATCTCAAAAACTTATGGTTTATGGCACGTAATGGCACGGAGCAATTCTCACAAATCCGGGCATCCTCTTCATTGAAAAATGGCATCTAAATGTTTAAATATTATGTGTTTATATTTTCTAGAATTATATTTATGTTTTCGAGGCATTTACACTTGAATCTGAGATTTTTTTCAAGTGTCAACACCTGGACAGTCAAGTGTCGACACTTCAGCATTTGGCACAGACAAAAATCCTTGGCACGCCAAGTGTCGACACCTATATCCAAGTGTCGACACCAAGTGTCGACACTTAGGTTCCAAGTGTCGACTCAAGGCCTGAGAATTTTGAAAATACAGAACTTTGTAATTTGAGGATTTTTGTGTCAAGTATCGACACCTGTGCATCAAGTGTCGACACTTGAATGTTCAAGTGTCGACACCCAGAGATCAAGTGTCGACCTTGACAGCCAAGTGTCAACACCTGACAGCCTGACAGCTCTAACAGATCTATTTTTCTGGCTTGCAGAACTTGCTTTTTAAGCTCCAAACGGCTATTTTCGAGGTATTTTCGAACGGTCACAAAATTTTTTGAAAGGTTCTTGGTGTATTTAACCTCCACCAACCTCATTTTAAAGATAGGCAAGTGTATTGAAGTGCATTCAAGTCTACTCAAAAGCCAAAAAGCCAATATTCTCTCAAATACTTCACATCAAAAGCCTCTTATAGTTTGATTCCTTGAAAAGCCTACAAGCTCATCCTTATTTCATTCCAAAAGAGGCACTTTGAAGGAGATTCCAAGGAAGAGTGAAGACAAAGCATCTACTTGAGCTTCAAAGATTCCAATCTACTCTTAAAGAGAGTTTGTTTTAGTTTTAAATTGTATATCTGTTTTATTGTGATTTGACCTTGCTTTCAAGGATGTCTTGAAAGAAGGTTATTGTGGTTTGTTGGTGAGCCAAAGGGATAAAACCAACTAGGGTTAACTTGTGAGCCCGAAGACAAAACAAGTGTTAAGGTTTGTTGGTAAGCCTAAGTGATAAAACCAACTTAGGTTTTGACTTGTGAGCCTTGTGAAAAACAAGTCAACTGTAATCTAGTTTGGATTATAGTGAAATTCCCAAGGATGGCTTGGAGAGTGGATGTAGGTGCTAGGTTTGCACCGAACCACTATAAACCTTGTATTTGTGTGTGATTACTCTCTTCCTCTCTTGCTCTTTAATTATTGCTAACATCTTGCATTGAATTCATCATTGTTCACAAGCACCACTAGTCCCTCTCATTTTTGTCTTAAATTTTTTAAAAGACCCAATTCACCCCCCCTCTTGGGCTCCATTTCTGGGCAACAAGTGGTATCAGAGCCCCGGTACTCTCTTGTAGGTCCAAGGATCTTGAGTAAAAGATCATGGCAGCCCCAATAGGAATGGGTATTGTTGAAGGTCAAGCTTCAAATCGTCCCCCACTTTTTAATGGCACAAATTACACATACTGGAAGACACGCATGCGCATATTTATTCAAGCTCTTGATTATAATTTATGGAGGACAATTGTAAAAGGTCCTCATCAGCCTACAATGTTGATTAATGTCATTCTCACTCCAAAAATGGAAGATGATTGGGATGAGAATGACATTAAGCAAATCGAGCTTAATGCTAAGGCAATGAACCTTTTATTTTGTTCTCTTGATCCAAGTGAATTTAATAGAATATCAAATTGTTTCTCCGCCAAGGAGATTTGGGATACACTTGAGGTTACCCATGAGGGTACACACCAAGTGAAAACCACCAAGGTCAACATGCTTATTCACACATACGAAATGTTTAAAATGGAACCTACTGAGTCTATTAGTGAGATGTACACTAGGTTCACAAATATTGTGAATGGCATGAGAAGCCTAGGAAAATTATTTCTAACGGTGAACTTGTGAATAAACTTCTCAGGTCTCTACCAGCTTTGTAGGATGCAAAGGTCACTACTATTGAAGAAGCTAAGGATGTCAACACTCTCCCGCTGGAACAACTGTTGGGTTCTTTAATGACTTATGAGCTCTCCCTCAAACAAAAGAATGGAGAGGTCAACAAAAAGAAGAAGGCAATCGCGTTCAAATCTACTGCTAGAGAGGACTCAAGCGAAGACTCCGAAGAAGATGAGACGGCTCTGTTAGCAAGAAAATTCAGAAGGTTCATGAGGAAGAAAAAGTTCAACTACAAAAAAAAACCTCTGAAAGGTGAGCCGAGTAAAGAGAAGGAGAAAGAAAAGGAGAAGGAGCAGCCTACGTGTTTTGAATGCAAAAAACCCGGGCATTTCAAGGTAGATTGCCTCTTGTTAAAGAAAAGCAGAAGAAAGCTGAGAAAGAAAGCCATGATGGCAACCTGGAGTGAAAGTGAAGACTCCAGTTCTGAGGAAGAACAGCAGGAGGTAGCAAACTTCTGTCTGATGGCCGATCATGATGAGGTATGCTCCGAAACCAAAAATGAATTTACTTTTGATGAGCTTCATGAAGTTTTTGACGAACTAGTCATAGAATTTCAAAAGTTAAAATCAAAACATAAAGATTTAAAGAAGCAAAATTTGGATCTAGCCAAAACAAATAACAACCTTTCAAATGAAAATGAATGCCTTCTTATTCAAAATAAAAAATTAAATGATAAGATTATGGCACTTGAAAAGGAAAAGGATGTCTTTAAAAAGAAAAGTGATTTACTTTCAAATGAAAATTTGTCAAAACAAAGCAAAAATTTTAAATGAAAACAAAAGATATAAAGAAGAAATTGAAAAACTAAAACCTTTTATAGAAAAATTTACTTACAGTTCTGAAAAATTGAATTTACTCTTAAATAACCAAAGAGCAGTATTTGACAAAGCAGGTTTAGGTTTCAGAACTCATAAGAAACAGAAACTCTTTAAAAATTTCTTTGTGTCTGCATCTTCATCCATTACTTGCTATACTTGTGGTATCAAAGGACACAAATCTTATATGTGCAACAAAAGAAAGTTAAATAATACTAAGAAAGTTTGGGTTTCGAAAGGAACCAATGCCACTAACCAAAAAGGACCCAAGATGGCTTGGGTACCTAAAGTCTCCACTTGATCTTTATTGCAGGTATGCCTTGCAACCAATAAGAAAAGGATGTGGTACCTTGATAGCGGTTGCTCAAGGCATATGACAGGAGATGTGGAGCAGTTCTCATCACTTACATATCAAAATGGTGGCAATGTAACTTTTGGTGATAATGGAAAGGGCAAAATTATCGGTATTGGTAAAATCCATATCACCTCTACCTCTTATATTGATAATATATTATATGTTGATGGTTTAAAACATAACTTGCTTAGCATTAGTCAGTTTTGTGACAAAAATTTTAAAGTTATTTTTGAATCATCTTTGTGCATTGTTTCTAGTCTAGATGACAATGGCATTAAGTTCATTGGTCATAGGCATGGCAATATTTATATGGTTGATCTTGAGATCTCCCTATTCAGAAAGGTCAATGTCTAGTGGCAATGGAAGCCAAGATCGATGAAACTAGTTGGCTTTGGCATCGTAGACTAGGACATACAAGCATGCATTTAATTTCAAAACTTAGCAAAAAGAACTTGGTAAAGGATTTGCCTAAACTCAATTTTGAAAAAGATAAGATCTGCAGTACATGTCAACTTGGAAAACAAACAAAATCCTCTTTCAAACCAAAAGGAGTAATCTCTACATCTAGACCTTTGGAATTGCTTCACATGGACCTCTTTGGGCCAACTAGAACATCTAGTTTGGGAGGTAAAAAGTATGGTCTAGTCATTATAGATGATTTCTCATGATTTACATGGGTCATGTTTTTAGCACATAAAGATGAAACTTTTGCTGAATTTATTAAATTTCATAAAAGAGTTTTGAATGAAAAAGGTGTTTCAGTAGTATCTTTGAGAAGTGATCATGGAACCGAATTTGAAAATGCCGATTTTGATAAATTTTGTATTGAAAATGGAATTCATCATAATTTTTCTGCACCTAGGATACCTCAACAAAATGGGGTAGTAGAAAGAAAAAATATAACTCTTGAAGAAATGGCACGCACCATGCTTTGTGAAAATGATTTACCTAGATATTTTTGGGTGGAAGCCATAAATACTGCATGCTATATTTTAAATCGAGTTTTAATTCGACCGATTTTAAAGAAAACACCTTATGAGCTTTGGAAGGGTAGAAAACCCTCAATTCGTTATTTTCATGTTTTTGGATGCCGTTGTTTCATCTTAAACAATGGTAAAGATAATTTGAGTAAATTTGATGCCAAATCAGATGAGGGAGTCTTTCTAGGCTACTCCACATCTAGTAAGGCATACAGGGTCTTCAACAGAAGAACACTTGTTGTTGAAGAATCCATACATGTGGTATTTGATGAAACTAACCAAAAATCTTCAAGAAAAGAAGATGTACTTTCTGATAAAACAGGTAGCAAGAAAACTGAAGAAATAAACAACAATGAAGGGCTTACCAAGGAACAGAACGATGATCAAAACACTGAAGGAGATCAAGCACAAGATGATGAAAATACATCAACTGTTGATCCATTACCAAAAGAATGGAGGTATGCTCATGGACACCCAAAAGAACTAATTATAGGTGATCCATCTAAAGGTGTAAGTACTCGATCATCCCTTAGAAATATCTGTGATTACTTAGCTTTTGTGTCTCAAATTGAACCTAAAACTATTGAGGAAGCTGAATGTGATAGTAATTGGATAAATGCTATGCAAGATGAACTTAATCAATTTAAAAGGAACAATGTTTGGACATTAGTAGATAGGCCTTCAAACACTTCAATTATTGGTACAAAATAGGTTTTTCGAAATAAACTTGATGAAAATGGAGTAGTAACTAGAAATAAGGCTAGACTAGTTGCCAAAGGATACAATCAGGAGGAAGGGATAGATTTTGATGAAACCTTTGCTCCTGTAGCTAGACTTGAGGCAATTAGGCTATTGTTGGCTTTTGCTTGCTTCATGAATTTTAAACTATATCAAATGGATGTTAAAAGTGCCTTTTTAAATGGTTTAATTGAAGAAGAAGTTTACGTTGAGCAACCCCTGGTTTTGAAAATTCTGAATTTCCAAATCATGTTTATAAACTTCATAAAGCTTTATATGAATTGAAACAAGCTCCAAGAGCTTGGTATGATCATTTAAGCTCCTTTTTGCTGAAAAATGATTTTACTAGAGGTAATGTAGATAAAACTCTATTTTTAAAGAAAAAGAATGATGATCTCTTAGTAGTACAAATCTATGTAGATGATATAATATTTGGTGCTACTAATGAATCTCTTTGTCCAGATTTTGCAAAGTTAATGCAGGGTGAGTTCGAGATGAGCATGATGGGAGAACTGAATTTCTTCCTCGGACTCCAAATAAGGCAAACCAAAGAGGGGATCTTCATCAACCAAACAAAATACACAAAAGAAATACTCAAGAAGTTTGGGATGGAGAACACTAAGCCTTTAGGTACCCCTATGAGCTCTACATGTAGACTTGACAAGGATGAATCAGGTAAGTCTATAGACCAAAAATTATATCATGGCATGATCGGTTCATTGTTATATCTTACTGCCAGTAGGCCAGATATCATGTTTAGTGTCTGTATGTGTGCTAGATATCAGTTTAATCCTAAAGAGTCTCATCTTTTGGCTGTTAAACGCATACTTAGATATCTATCTGGCTCAATTAAAATTGGTTTATGGTACTCTAGAGATTCTTCATTTGAATTGATTGCTTATTCTGATGCTGACTTTGCTGGGTGTAAACTTGATCGTAAAAGTACTAGTGGAACCTGTCAGTTTCTTGGAGTAAATTTGATCTCTTGGAGTAGCAAGAAACAGAACTCAGTTGCTTTATCTACGGCGGAAGCCGAATATATAGCAGCTGGAAGCTGTTGTGCTCAAATCCTCTGGATCAAACAACAACTCGAAGATTTTGGCATTAAACTAACTAAGACACCCATAAGATGTGACAATACTAGTGCAATCAACCTATCTAAAAATCCTGTGCAACATTCAAGAAGTAAACACATTGAAATAAGACATCATTTCATAAGAGATCATGTACAAAACTCTAATGTTATTCTTGATTTTGTTTGTACTGATGATCAGTTAGCAGATGTGTTTACCAAGCCTTTGAGTGAGGATAGGTTCTGTCTGATTAGAAGAGAGTTAGGTGTCATTGATCCTTTCTCCTAGAACTCTCTTAGTATTAATTATACATAAATCCTAGAGCTCAAAACCTATTGATTAAAGCCCCAAAAAAACCTTATCAAAATATTTCCTATTTTTCAAAAATTTCGAATTTTCTCGATTTTTTTGGCCAAGTGTCGACACTTGGAAATTGTCAAGTGTCGACACTTGGAAATTGTCAAGTGTCGACACCTGACCAAGTGTCGACACTTGACACATTCAAAGTGTCGACACTTGCGAAACAGGAACTATTTTTAAAAAGGCCGACCGAGGGTTTTGTAATTTTCTTTCCCCCGCCGATTTCTTGCAACAGTGGTCCCCTCTGTCCAAATCTAACCTTTTACTCTTTAATCCATCACAAATCAGGTATTTCCCCCTTTCAATTTTATTTTATTTTTCCTTGTTTTTGGTTTTGACGTTTTCGAACCAAACAACCATGAATGGGGTTTTCCGAATGTTTTTCATGAATCTAACCGGATTTCTACGTGTTTTAGTGGATTTCTAAAACTCCATTTGAGGGAATAGTGATTTAAACGTATTTTTCTCAGATTTTCCTCGTCTTTTGGTCGTTTTCACCCACTTTTCGCAAAAAACACTGTTTTATTGATTTTGGCTGAAATAATTTGGGTTTTCATCTAAATTAAACATACTAAATCCATTTATTGTTGATTTAGAAAGGTTTTTTATGATATATTTGCGACATTTTCGCCTATTTGCTAAAACCCTAAGTATTTAGACCCAAATCCCATGGGTTTTGATTTTTGGGCCTTATAAAAATTACTTTCCAAAGATTCAAATATGTTTCAATGAACAAAAATATGTTCAAAATATCGTCATTTGATCAAAGTTGTAAAAATCCCACTTTAAACTGATTTACGGTTTTTTCAAACGTTGTTGGTTTAAATTCTGGTTTTCAAAACCTATCAGAACATTTTTTTTGAAGTGAAACTCTTCTTATCTAAGCTTGTAGCCAAAGTTCTAAATCTATCTTCATTCTTCCCTGGTCAGCTTGTTGTAATGGATCCTAGGAAGAGACTTGCAGTTAGGGAGAGGCCCAGTCGTGGTGTTGAGAGGAGGTCGAAGGCCAGATTTGATACAGCACAGCCTAGCAGTACAGCCACACCGAGCTCCCCCCTGTAGAGAGATGGCAGGGAAGTTAGTAGCCTCAGGGAGGAGAGTCGACTTGCAGTGCTTCGACAGGCACCACTTCGGTATTCGACAGGTACTCACTGATGCAGGATTAGTACCATTCTGCACCATGCAGGAGAGGTACTATCCTCACCTAGTGAGAGAGTTTTATGGTGCACTAGACTGTCGATGACTTCTATGGACTACTTCAGTCAGGGGCATTCAGATTTCACTGACAGATGAGCTCCTGAGCAGAGTATGGGAGATCCCCCGGAGGGGAGTCTGTGTCTTTTCGGTAGATGATAGAGAGGCTGCATTCAGGTGCATTCTTGAGAGAGAGGACGTTCGCGGTATATCCGTAGTTACCGCGAACCAGTTGTCATTGGAGATGCACCTATTGCACCACATCACTGCACGGATTCTACTACCGAAGACTGGGAGATTTGACTTCATCACCGAGAGGGAGTTGATGGTGATGACGAGCCTGATTGAGAGGAGGCAGATTGATATTCCATCCCTGATGCTCACTCAGATGCATGATGCTGCGACACAGCACCGACACTGTTTACCATACGGCATGGCGCTGACCAGACTATTCAGAGCGTGTGGAGTATCATTGGAGGGGGAGATCCCCAGAAGATACTACACACAGATGTGTACGACGAGAGGTCTTTGCACCGCATGGGATACAGGTTAGTTGGAGGTCGATGAGTTTGCAGAGAGTCTGGCCAGGAGCCAGATGAGGAGGACGAGATTCGAGAGGCAGAGGCTGGACCATCTGAGCCAGCAGTTTTTTCTCCAGTAGATATCCCATTGACACAGACAGAGCATTTGTCTCCTGACACTTCAGCTCCTCCGCCACCTTCTACTGGACTATCTTTTGAGGAGCATGCGAGAGAGCAGTTCACAGAGATCAGAGGTGAGATGACTCAGCTACGTAGCGAGGTTGAGCTTCTACGAGCACATACTACCTCGGAGTATGCTGAGATTCGCAGATCTATGGAGGAGGGATTCTCTTGCATTGAGGGTCTGTTGAGATCCCTTGTACCTCCTGCAGCCCCTGCAGTTGCACGATCAGATGATGATGATGATGACGATGATGATGATGATGGCGGCGATCACCAGAGCGACCATGTTGATTCTATTGAGGGTGGTGATCAGGATGGTGACCGAGCTACAGAGGTAGTGGGCGGTGACAGTGACAGTGATGGCGGTGCCGATGCTTATGAGGTGGTCAGTCGAGATCCTCCCACTACACCAGCTCCTACTACTGCCTTGGTTGATTCCACACCGGACCTTGTTACGCCAGCTGATCTTCTTTCACCCCCTTCCACTAGATCATCTAGGGTTGTACCCACCTTTGGTCCTTCCGGCCGCACTAGGAGTCGTCGAGCTTTAGCACCTCCTAGGGCATTAGCCACTAGATCTAGGATCAGTGCTCCATTCAGTCTTGATGTTCCATCTGATGAGGATTAGCCTCACAGATGCCTGTTATAGCTCTTGTGTTGTATGTTTGATACTTATATGATATCTGTATGTTTCAGCTCTTGCTGATGACTCAGCAAATTTTGTACTGACATCTTATCTATTATATTTATTTCAGTTCAGTGCTCATTATTTGTGTTTCAATGAATCAATTTACTATTTTTTGGCTCTGATACTCTTTTATCTTGGTATATTTTAGCTCTGATACTCTTTTATATTAGTATAATTTTGGCTCTGATATCTATGTTATTTGATTCTCTACTATCTTTTTGTCTCCATGCTTATTGTGAGGGGGAGGTTATTCCCCTTTCTAATGATTGACAAAAAGGGAGAGAAAAAGGGGAGAAAAAGGTATTAATTCATAAAGTGTTAATTCATAAATTTGTTGAGAAATTGTATTGATTGTGTTGATTTTTCATCTTGTAAGAATCTTTGAAGTTTACCTTAATAAGAAGTATCTAATTAAGGGGAGATTGATTCTTCCTAACTATGAAGTTTTTGCCTCTCTTATGGACTTAAATTCATATTCATAAATTATAATGGTTAAAGTTTTAAATATATTGCCTTTTTACTCAAGGTTTTGTCATCATCAAAAAGGGGAGATTGTTGGCTCCATCCAGTGATTTTGATGAATAACAAAACATTGAGTGCATATTGTATTCTAATGAGGATTTCAAGTTGTGAGTTTTCAGGATGAAAGCACCTCAAAATCTCAAAAACTTATGGTTTATGGCACGTAATGGCACAGAGCAATTCTCACAAATCCGGGCATCCTCTTCATTGAAAAAGGATATCTAAATGTTTAAATATTATGTGTTTATGTTTTCTAGAATTATATTATGTTTTCGAGGTATTTACACTTGAATCTGAGATTTTTCAGTCTCAAGTGTCGACACCTGGACAGTCAAGTGTCGATACTTCAGCATTTGGCACAGACAAAAATCCTTGGCACGCCAAGTGTCGACACCTATATCCAAGTGTCGACACCAAGTGTCGACATTTAGGTTCCAAGTGTCGACTCAAGGCCTGAGAATTTTGAAAATACAGAACTTTGTAATTTGAGGATTTTTGTGTCAAGTGTCGACACCTGTGCATCAAGTGTCGACACTTGAATGTTCAAGTGTCGACACCCAGAGATCAAGTGTCGACACTTGACAGCCAAGTGTCGACACCTGACAGCCTGACAGCTCTAACGGATCTATTTTTCTGGCTTGCAGAACTTGCTTTTTAAGCTCCAAACGGCTATTTCCGAGGTACCAACGGTCACAAACCATTTTTTGAAAGGTTCTTGGTGTATTTAACCTCCACCAACCTCATTTTAAAGATAGGCAAGTGTATTGAAGTGCATTCAAGTCTACTCAAAAGCCAAAAAGCCAATATTCTCTCAAATACTTCACATCAAAAGCCTCTTATAGTTTGATTCCTTGAAAAGCCTACAAGCTCATCCTTATTTCATTCCAAAAGAGGCACTTTGAAGGAGATTCCAAGGAAGAGTGAAGACAAAGCATCTACTTGAGCTTCAAAGATTCCAATATACTCTTGAAGAGAGTTTGTTTTAGTTTTAAATTGTATATCTGTTTTATTGTGATTTGACCTTGCTTTCAAGGGTGTCTTGAAAGAAGGTTATTGTGGTTTGTTGGTGAGCCAAAGAGATAAAACCAACTAGGGTTAACTTGTGAGCCCGAAGACAAAACAAGTGTTAAGGTTTGTTGGTAAGCCTAAGTGATAAAACCAACTTAGGTTTTGACTTGTGAGCCTTGTGAAAAACAAGTCAACTGTAATCTAGTTTGGATTATAGTGAAATTCCCAAGGGTGGCTTGGGGAGTGGATGTAGGTGCTAGGTTTGCACCGAACCACTATAAACCTTGTGTTTGTGTGTGATTCCTCTCTTCCTCTCTTGCTCTTTAATTATTGCTAACATCTTGCATTGAATTCATCATTGTTCACAAGCACCACTAGTCCCTCTCATTTTTGTCTTAAATTTTTTAAAAGACCCAATTCACCCCCCCTCTTGGGCTCCATTTCTGGGCAACATAGGCTAAGCTACCTTTAAAAATCTCAAATCTAAGGATCAAGAGGGTCTTTTTCCAACAATGAAGAGAAATCAAGATTCAAATGGAAGGGAAGCTCTCATCACTCAAGAATTGAAGGCTAGAGACAAGATCAACACTCCCTACATAGAACTTACCATTGGAGCTTGGTCCTTGGCATAGAGCCTTCATCTTCAGCTTCAAATCATCAAGAAAAACCTGCAAATAATCCAAAGTGAGGTCGTGGTGGTGAAGGAATGAAAGAAAATGAATGAATTCAACAAGGAAAGTGAAGGTTTTTGAAGAATGTTGCTGAATTTTTGGGCAGCACTTCCCCTCCTTCTTGGACTACTTGGATCCTAGGTAGAAGAGCTTGGAAATGGAACTAAGGTCTTTCAAACTCAAGGCACTCACTCAAACTCAGCACTCCAACTCAAATTTCAAGAGAAACACTCAAAATTCCAAGAAGAACTCATGAACTTAGCAAGGTGGAAGAGAAGACAAACTAGCAAGCTTTCATTCAACTCAAATATTGCATGCCTTATAAGAGGAGGCCTTGGTCCTATTTATAGGCCAAGGGCATCCAAAATGGGTGGCAAAAGGATGGGTTAAGGAGCCAACTAATTCAGATTTAGTTGGTAATTAATTACACGATTAGTTCTTAGTCTAACTAATCCTAACAAGAGAAAGTCCTAGAAGCTCCATGTGGTGCCATCTCCTTGAAACATTTGTCTTCATCCAATCCTTCCATATGTCCTTTTAGTTTGGTCTTTCAATAGGCTCCAAAGTAGATGAATGCTTCATAGCTTGGTCGGTCCAAGATGGGCTTCAATGTAGATGATCTTGGTCGGCCCATGGACTTGAAAAAGAAGGGGTCTTCACTAATTTTATTTGTGGACATGAACACTTCATACTTGCTTCATTCAAATGGAATTAGGGGTCTTCAATAGGTGCTTCATAAATTTGGATTTCTTCTTCATACATTGGTGGGAACTTGAAAAAATGATTGGACTAAAACGAAAGATTGTTAGTTTGTAGTTTCTTCTTCTTGCCAATGTTCTAATTACATAACTACTCCCAGAATGCAAGAAGATCTCCATACCTGAACATTCTGGCTGGTATGAACAAGAAGAGTCATAGACAAACATGCATACCCAATATGTCCCCAAAAACTTAGGTCACCGCCACCAAGTTCCACCCTCCTCAGTCCAAGTAGTAGATCATAAATTATCATAGTCTGAAATCTCGATACTAATAAAGGTCGGCCATCGGTTCAGTGCTAGGTTAACAATCCACGGGTCAAGTATGAGAATCACTAGCTGTCCATCTCCCCAAATCCATTTGGTATGAGAAATTACCGCTAGAGCTCGAGCATAGATCTCTCACCCCAAATCCATCTGGTATGATTTGCACTATGGTCTCCTCGCATATCACATTTGTCACTATGCAATTATGTTCTTAAAAGCTCCAATATGTTACCACATGTCCAACCGAGAGGATTCTCAACTTTGAGTTCATTTATAAATTGGTAATCGGCATGCTTAAGTTTATGATTGAACTTTATCGAATATATGTGCATCTCTGCAATAGTTACAGTGGTAGTTACAACTACCGCTACAACAGTTATAGCGGTAATTGATCGCTGCTGCGACAGTTACAGTGGTAGTTATAATTATCACTGTAACCATCGCTGCAACTGTTACAGCGATAGTTGCAACTGTTACAGCGATAGTTGCAACTGTTACAGCGATAGTTGCAACTGTTACAGCGATAGTTGTAACTGTCGCCGACAGTTACAGTGACCGTTACAACTACTGTTGTAACTGTCGCTATGACAGTTACAACGATAGTTATAACTACTGCTGTAACTGCCAGTGATAGTTGCAGCACAGTTCTACCACTGTAACTGCCAGTGATAGTTGCAGCGACAGTTATAACTATCACTGTAACTATCGGTGACAATTACAACTGCAGCTGTAACTGTCGATGATAGTTACCGCAATAGTTGTAACTGTCACTGTAACTGCCGGCAATAGTTGTAACTATCACTGTAACTGCCGGCAATAGTTGTAACTATCACTGTAGTTGTCACCGGCAGTTACGACGACAGTTGTAACTGCCACAGTTACAATTGCTGCTGTAACTGCCAATAGTTTTCTACATTGTAATTTTTTTGTTGGATATGGATAATAATAGTGAACTTGCAATATTTTATTTCATGTTTGAAGGTGGGGAATGAGGGTCGTGAATTACTTTTTCTTTTTGAGAGAGGTAAAAAAGAATTCATGGATGGGACACGAGTCATATTTAAAGGTGGGTAATGGTTTTGGTGATTCATCCTTTTCCTCTTGTACAACCTTTTCTATAATGTTTTCATAGTCTCTTCCATTCTCTCTAATGTCCAGTTGCCTAAGGTTTGTTTAGGTTATTAAAATAGGGGAAATTAATTCTCACTCCCCATTTTGACCCTACTATAACAAATCATTTCTATTGATTAAAACTCTAACTTTCGATCCTTCGTTTAAGATTTATCGTAATACGACATCCTTTATGATGTCATATTTTTTTAAAAAATATCCAAAATATCCTTTATCATATTCTATTTTCTCTTCCATGCTATAATTCTAAAATTTAAATGCTTTCTCATATTCCGTTTATTGTTCCTTCTGAGGCTGTGCTGACATTTGTTGCCATCTGTTGATTCTTAAGTTGAGCTTCTCCTATTCGATGATAGCATATGGCGATGCAAACACCATGATGCAGGACTGGCCATTGAAGACGAGCCTGTTCATCCCTTCCTCGCACGCTGCAGCAACTACTAGATCATAGAAATCAACCTAGAAGAGCCCCTTTGACTTCATACTCGCCTTCTCATCATAGAATTTTACCTCCTTCAGCTGCCCGTACTTGATGAGCTCTGCCTCGAGATCAATGTCCATCATCCACCAGTGAAGCTCTCCCATGAAGAGAGTAGTCCTCCCAGCTCCTTCTCTACCATTCACACTCCCTCCCACCGCTGGCCCGCCTCCTCCTTGTTGATTTCTTCTGGATACTCTTCCATGCCATGTTTACAAAACTTTCTTCTGATTTCTTCTGAATATCTTCCTTATTATTATCTTGGTTTTTAATAGTTATGGATCCTAAAGACATTAAAAATTTAATTTTTATGGCTATGTGCTCCTATGATAATGAAGCTCATATCATTTCATTTTCAAAAGGCAACTCTTAATTATATTGTCAATAAAATTGTGAAGATATGGAAGCATTTATTCCCTACAATGTTTGATATGAAATTCTATATTCATAATAATTCAAGAATGCTCGTTACACTTATAGCAGATAAGAATGTCAGCAATATGTACGAAATACATCAAAAGTTAAAAGTTACAATAATTGAAATGGTTGTATTTCATGTAGCGTCGATGACTAAATCGTCTAATGTGATAATTAATTTGAGATAATTCAAAGTCTATTGATAATTTATTTTAGTATATTATTTTTTTATAATTAATCTAAATCATATAATGTGATGTTCAATGTGAGGTAATATTATTTACGGGAAAAACCAATCTTTTGTACTTATAGGGATGTTGTCCCATCTGAAAATGTTGAACATATAAATTATTCTAAGAATTATCGAAAGGACAGTTCATCTTGTTTTTTCTTATTTGGCAGTTCAAGTAATTTTGTTCGAGTGGTCGAAGAAACAAGGATGAACCAAATCCAAGGAATACTTTGGATGCTTGGTAAAACTCTATAGAGGGTGCAGGTCAATAATTCAAGAATGTTGAAATCCTTCATGATACAATTAGTTATTTCTGCATTGCAAATTGTAGAGATTTTATATTTATAAAGAATGATCGTCAATGTGTTACTGTTGAATGTGCATATGAAGGATATGGATGGCATATTCAAGCTTCTCATCTTAGAAATCAAGATAGATTTGTAATTAAAATAATGAGCAATCAACATACATGCAAAGTAGGGTTACAAGTTCGATCTCATTCCAAGGCTTCGAAGCATTGGGTTTCAAATATTGTGAAAGAGAAAATTCATGATATGCCTTTGTATAGGCCAAGTGATATTGTAAACGATATTCATCGTGAATTTGGTGTGGAATTACCATATCAACAAGCTTGGCATGGAAAAGAGGTTGCTATGAAGGAGCTATATGGTCAAAAGTCAATATCTTATGAATGGATACGATGGTATTATAATGCCATTCTTGAGACCAACCTTGGTAGCATAACAGAGTATGAAACTCTCGAAGATCAATTTAGACATTTATTCATTTCCTTTAGAGTCTTAATCAATGGTTTCCTTAGATGTTGTAGACCTCTAATATTCATGGATGCAACATTTGTTAAACATAGGGATGGAGAAGTTTTACTTGGTGCTATGGACAAAGATGTGAATGATGATATGTTTCCTATAGCATATGTCGTTGTTGATATAGAGAATGATAATAATTGGGACTGATTTTTTCAGATTTTAAAAGGAGCCATAGAGTCTTGTGTTGAGTACCATAGACAACCATTCATAATTATGACAGATAGACATCAGGGATTCATGAAAGCAATGTCCAAGTACTTTTTCGATAGCTACCACTCTTATTGCATCCATCATATCAAAGAAAATTTTAAAAATTAGGCATCAACATCGTTTTCAAAACTTTTAGTTCTTATTTTTAAATCATTATGTATGTTAACATACAATCATTGTCACGTGCAGGTGCTTGTTCATTATCATGCAGTTGAAAGGAAGAGATTGGTTGATTTGTTAAATACTGCTGCATATAGTCTAAAACTAAATATTTTTCAAAAATTAATGAGTAAACTTGTAGCTAAAGTTCCAGGTGCAAGTAACTTTATAATGCATTCAAACCAGAGCACTGGGCAAATTCAGTATTTCCAAGTCTGCGTTGGGATATTATGACATTTAATGTTGCCAAATATTTTAATAGTTGGATTCTAAAGGTTCGATATCTTACTATTCCTCAGATGGTTGATCATATAAGACTTCAAATTATGCAATTGATGAATGCTAGATGAATGCGATGACATAGCATCCAAACCCATCTTTGTCCTAATCCTGAAAAAATATTGCAATGAAATATGGAAGAGGGTCGAAAGTTATCTATGTTTACATCAAGCATCATGATTTATGATGTAAAGGACACAAAGTACTCATGTAAGGTTGACCTACAAGATTGCACGTGCTCTTGTAGTGAATGGCAAATCTTTCGGATGCCATGTAAGCATACATGTGCATGTTTTGAGAAGGCTGGTAGGTCATTATATCACTTCAGTGATACTTATTTTCAGGCTGAAATATATAGAGCAGCATATGAAGAATGTATCAATCCAATTTTTGATATTGAGATAAGCCATGGTAGTTCAAATGAGGTGCATATTTTACCTCCTATCATCAAGACTCGTCCTGGTAAGCCTAGGAAGAAGAGAAGAGCTTCACAAATGGATTCATCGAGAACTACACAATATGGATGATGCAGAAAAGAATGACACAATAGGACTTGTAATGAGATTATTGAGTAACATTTATTGTTGTTCTGTATTTACTATTCTTTCTTATTGAAAGAATTGAATTTGGCATAATAGAAAGAAGGCTGCTAATATTATTTTATTCTTATTCTAAATTTTGTATTTTTTCTTAAACAACTGAATTTCGTACAATGTTAATAGGGATGTTGATATTTGTTTGTTCTTATCTTAATGAATTATGAATTCTGTTTTTTCTTTACTATATCCAAATTTGGGATAATGTTAATAGAGCTATTGATATTAGTTTGCTCTTATGTCAATAAATTTTAAATTTTGATTTTTTGTTTATTGAATTTGCCATATTGTTCATATTAGGGCTATGTATCGAAATGCTCTAATATCTTATGAAAGAAATAAAATTGGCATAATATTGATATATACCATCTTGTACTTCATCTTACTGAATCCTGAATTTGGCACATATTAATGAGATTATTGATATCGGGTTTGTTGGCTTTGGCTCCTTAACTTAGATAAATAACAAAATACTGAATATATGTTTGGACTAATGTTTCAATTGGAGTATCAATTTCAAGCCTTAGATACATCAATTTTTCCAACAAAAAGGTATCAAGTTTACTATTTTGAGAGCAAGAGGTTTCTCTTGTTTGATTGAGCTTTTCATCTTGGAACATTGTCAAAACAACCTCTTTGGCCTTTATGAAGAATCATTAAATGCATTAAATTCAAGTTTGGCATGCTTTTTTGAATGGCACAGAATCAAGTGTCGACTCACAAGGTCGACTCATGAAGAAAATTTAGAAATTTCAGAAGACCGGCATGCAAAGTTCAGTGGCATGCCCAAGTGTCGACTCATGAGGTCGACTCACACTTCAAGTATCGACTCATGAGATCAACTCATCATTTGAAAAAAATTCTATGACAGAACTTCAAGATTTATGGATTCTACATCAAGTGTCGACTCATGCATCAAGTGTCGACTCATGAGGTCGACTCAAGGTCTAACAGCTAGTTTTCAGAATTTCAGATTTGTCTCCAAATAGCTTTTAATGACTAGTTTTTCAATCTCAACGATCTTCAATGGTCTTTTCAGTGGATTTGAGATATTTAACACTCACCAAACCTCATAAAGTTAATAAGGAAGAGTGAAATCATATGAGACAAACTCCAATCATTTGAAAAGATAAGAAGTGTGTGTTTAAAGAGATTACCTCACAAAAAGCCTTCCATATTTGAGTTGTTAAGGTTTCAAGTGCTTGGCCATAATTGTGCATTCAAGAGATTCCAAGGAGAAGTCAACTCAAGCAATCAAGAGAGCTTCAACTACCTTCATTTCAGCTCATTTTAGGAGCTTTTATTATGCTCTTTTATTACATTCATGTTCTCATTTTTGTTGATCTAGGTTTCAAAGATTTTGAAACTAGATTGTAAAGGTTGTTGGTGAGCCAAAGGGATAAAACCAACTAGGATTTAACTTGTGAGCCCAAAGACGAAAACAAGTTGTAAAGGTTGTTGGTGAGCCAAAGGGATAAAACCAACGAGGATTTGATATTGTGATCCCGTAGACAAAATAAGTTGTAAAGGTTGTTGGTGAGCCTAGGTGATAAAATCAACTTAGATTTTGACTTGTGCTCAAGTTGGCTGTAATCTTGGAGATATTATAATAAAATATCCAAGGAAAAACTTGGAGAGTGGATGTGGGTGCTTGGAGTACTCCGAACCACTATAAATCTTTGTGTCTGTGTATGATTGCTTTCTTTATTACTTGCTCTTCAATACTTGTATTTAATTTGCTATTATCCGCTGCATATCTCTTAGAGCTAAACCACTTTATTTCATAAATATTTCAAGAACAGCACATAATTGTTTAAAATTTTAAAAGATCCAGTTCACCCCCCCTCTTGGGCTCCATTTCTGGGCAACAAGTGATATCAGAGCACCGGTACTCTACTTGTAAGTCCAACAATCTTGAGTGAAAGATCATGGCAGCTCCAATTGGTATAGGTGTTGTAGAAGGACAAGCCTTTAACCATCCCCCATTGTTTAATGGCACGAATTATACATACTGAAAGACACACATGCACATTTACTTATAAGCTATCGATTACAATATTTGGAGAATTATAGTTAAAGGGCCTCATCAGCCCACTCACTTAGTTAATGGCATTCTCATCACTAAACTAAAAGAAGATTGGGATGAGAATGATATTGAGCAAGCTGAAATTAATGCCAAGGCTATGAACTTATTATTTTGTGCACTTGATCCTGGTGAATTCAATAGAATTTCAAATTATCTCTGCCAAAAAAATATGAGACATGCTTGAAGTTATCCATGAGGGTATACATCAAGTGAAGACTACCAAAGTGAATATGCTCATTCACATCTATGAAACATTTAGAATAGAACCAACTAAATCTATAAGTGAAATGTATACTAGATTTACAAACATTGTGAATGGCATAAGAAGCTTAGGTAAAGTTATTTCTAATGGTAAACTTGTTAATAAACTTCTTAAATTTTTTTGGCTTCTTGGAATGCTAAAGTTACCACCATAGAAGAAGCCAAAGATGTCAATACACTACCACTTGAGCAGTTTTTGGGCTCATTGATAACTTATGGGCTCTTCTTGAAACAAAAGACAGTGGACAATGATAAAAAGAAAAAAGCCATTGCCTTCTAGTCCACTACCAAAGGAGAATCAAGTGATGAATCTGAATAAGAGGATGATAAAGATGTGACGACCTTCATTACTAGAAAGTTCAAAAGATTTATGAGGAAGAAAAGAGGTTTTTATAAGAAAAAGTCTCAAAAAGAGACTATAGCAAAGACAAAGAAAAGGAGAAGGAAAGGAAGCAACCCACTTGCTTCGAGTGTAAGAAACCCGGTCACTTCAAGTTGGATTGCCCCATACTCAAGAAAAGCAAAAAGAAACTCAGGAAAAAGGCCATGATGGCAACATGGAGCGAGAGTGAAGACTCGAGTTCTAATGAAGAGCAGTAAGAGGTCGCCAACCTTTGCTTTATGGCCAACGAAGAAGAAGAGGTAAGCCTTGAACTTGAAGAAGAATTTACTTTCGAAGAATTGCATGAAGTTTTTGATGAACTAGTAGTTGAATATCGAAATCTTAAGATAAAGAACAAAGAACTAAGAAAGCAAAATTTGGAGTTGATTAAAATAAATGATAAGTTTTTGATAGAAAATGATTATTTGTTTTAAGAAAATAAATAGTTAATTATTAAGATTACTTCTTTGGAAAAGGAAAAGAAAGATTTGAAAAATGATAAACCTTTTGCCACTAATGAAAAGCTTGTCAAAGAGAACAAAGAGTATTTGCAAAAGAATAAGAAGTACAAGGAAGAACTTGAAAAACTAAAATCTTTTGTTGAAAAGTTTACTTATAGTTCGGAAAAACTTAACATGTTTTTAAATAACCAAAGAGCTATTTTTAACAAAGCTGGGTTAGGCTTTAAACCACAAAAATAATAAAAGTATTTTAAAAATTTCTTTATACCTGCTTTATCTAATATTACTTGTTATGCATGTGGTAAAGTAGGGCATAAATCATATATATGCAATAAAAAAAATTAAATCTTGTTAAAAAGGTATGGGTTCCAAAAGGAACTATTTCAACTAACCCTAAAGGATCCAAGATGACATGGGTATCTAAAGTTTCCACTTGACTTATTTTTGTAGCTGTATCTTGCAACCAAGGATAAAATAAGAATGTGGTATCTTAACAGTGGTTGTTCAAGGTACATGACTGGGGATGTGAGACAGTTCTCATATTTAGAAGCTATGAATGATGGAAACGTGACAAATCATTGGTATCGATAGTCCATATCATCCCTACTTCCTTTGTTGATAATGTTTTGTTAGTAGATGGTTTAAAGCATAATTTATTTAGCATAAGTCAATTTTGTGACAAAGAATTTAAAGTACTTTTTGAATCTTCTTTATACATGGTATCTAGTATAGAAAACAATGGCATCAAGTTCATTGGTCATAGTTATGGAAATATTTATACGGTTGATCTTGATAATCTACCTATGAAAAATGGTCAATGCCTTGTGGCAAAAAAAGCCAAGACAAATGAAACTAGTTAGCTTTGGCATCGTAAGCTAGGACATGCAAGTATGTATTTGATTTTAAAATTAAATAGAAAGAATCTTGTAAAAGATTTGTCAAAACTCACTTTTGAAAAGGATAAGATTTGTAGTACATGTCAACTTAAAAAATAGACAAAATCTTCTTTCAAACTTAAAGGAGTAGTATCTACCACTAGATCCTTAGAATTACTTTATATGGACCTCTTTAGACCAACTAGAACAACTAGTTTAGGAGGTAAGAAGTATGGGTTAGTGATTGTAGATGACTATTCATGTTTTACATGAATAATATTTTTGGCACACAAAGATGAAACTTTTTTAGCATTCATTAAATTTCATAAAAAGATTTCAAATGAAAAAGATGTTTCAATTATCTCTTTAAAAAGTGATCATAGTACTAAATTTAAAAATCATGATTTTAAAAACTTTTACAATGAAAATGACATAGATCATAATTTTTCTGCACCTAAGATACCTCAACAAAATGTAGTAGAAAGAAAAAATAAAACTCTTGAAGAAATGACATGCACAATGCTTTGTAAAAATGATTTACCTAGATATTTTTGGATAGAAGCTATAAAATCTGCATGCTATGTTTTAAATCGTGTTTTAATTCGACCTATTTTGAAGAAAATACCATACGAACTGTGGAAAAATAAAAAATCCATTATTAAATATTTTCATGTTTTTGGATGCCATTGTTTCATTCTAAACAATGATAAAAATAATCTCAACAAATTTGATGCCAAGTCAGATGAGGGTATCTTCTTAGGATACTATACTTTTAACAAGGCATACAAGGTCTTCAACAGAAGAACTCTTCTAATTGAAGAATCCATACATATAGTGTTTGATGAGACTAATGATAAATCTTATAGAAAAGAAGATACTATTGATGATATTATAGATACTCAAAAGTTTGGAAAAATGATAATTAATGAAGAACCTTCCAAGGAGCAAGATGATCAGGACAATGAAGAAAAACAAGTAGGAGGAGCTTCATCTACACCCAATCCACTACCTAAAGAATGAAGGTATGCTCATGGATATCCTAAAGAACTTATAATTAGTGATCCATCAAAAGGGGATGAGTTCGAGATAAGCATAATGGGAGAACTAATTTTTTTCCTCGGACTCCAGATCAAGCAAACTAAAGAAGGGATCTTCATCAACCAAGCTAAGTATACAAAAAAAATAGTAAAAAAGTTTGGGATGGAGAGCACCAAGCCATTAGGTACACCTATGAACTCTTCTTGTAAATTAGATAAAGATGAATCTGGTAAAATGATAGATCAAAAATTATATAGAGGTATCATTGGTTCACTGCTTTATTTAACTGCTAGTAAGCCAGATATAATATTTAATGTATGTATGTGTGCAAGATATCAGTCTGCTCCTAAAGAGTCTCATTTATTGACTGTTAAATGCATACTTAGATATCTGTCTAGCTCTATTGACATTGGACTCTGGTACTCTGGAGATTCATCTATTGAATGATTACAAGTTTTGATGCTGATTTTGCTGGTTATAAACTTGATAGAAAAAGTACTAGTGGAACTAGTCAATTTCTAGGAGTTAATTTGATTTCATGGTTTAGCAAGAAATAGAATTCAGTTGCTTTATCTACGACGAAAGTTGAATATATAGTAGCCAGAAGCTGTTGTGCTCAAATCTTATGGATCAAACAACAACTCAAAAATTTTGGCTTCAAACTAACTAAGACACCAATAAGATGTAATAATACTAGTGTAATTAATTTGACTAAAAATCCTATTCAACATTCAAGAAGCAAATTTATTGAAATAAGACATCATTTTATAAGAGATCATATATAAAATTGTAATATAATGCTTGATTTTGTGTGTACTGATAATCAATTAGCATATATTTTTACAAAATCTCTAAGTGAAGATAGATTTTGTATGATTAGAAGAGAACTAGGTATTATTGATCCTTTTGTCTAAATCCTTCAAATTCTTGTTGAAATCCCTCAAAATGTCTCAAAATCCTTCAAATATCTCTTAGGATATCTCATAGATTTTTCCTGGATTTTTCTGGATTTTATTGAAAATTATTTAGCTTCCTAATAATGATTAAGTGTCAACTCATATAATTTCTCCAAGTGTCGACTCACTTGAAGTGTCGACACTTGAGAAATTTGGAAGTGTCGACTCGACCATCGGACTGAGACTTTTTAGGGCTTTTTGAAAACTCATTTTGACTCATTTCTTCTTCCCTCCTTAGCATCGTGTGGTCCCCAAATTCACTCCAAACCTCCAAGAATAGTGTTTTTCCTTCTCTAACCTTCCGATTTTAGGTAAAATCTCTCTTCTTCGCTCAATTTTTTTTTGGGTCGAACCGTATTTTTTTTTCATTTTTCCTTTCATTTTCCTTCCTTTTGGTCCAAACCTTGCGAATCCTTGCTATGTTTTGGCCGATATCCTTGATCCTCTCATGATTTTTTTCCCCTCGTCCAAGCCGTTCCTACTCTTTTGGTTCGTTTTGGCCCGTGGCTTGCTCGGTTTCCCCTTATCTCCTCCATCCTAACCCCATTTCCTCCCAATTCTTCCCACATTCCAACCCTCTCTCTCTTCTTCGACTTATTTCTCCATTTTAGACCCTCTTTCGGTCCATTGCTCTTCCCTCTCTTCTTTCCTTACCCTTCCTTCTTCTTCCATGTCCCTTTTTTCTGTATTGTTTGTGAAATGGGTCCCCAGAAGCAACTGGCATACCGTAAAAGGAGGTCTGAGTAGGGGCAATCGAGTAGAGATCGAAGAACCAAGGCCCGTCAGGATCCAGCTGAGCAGGCAGAGCATGATACTCAGGAGCAGCCTGCACCTTCTTCTCCTGGAGCAGCTAGAGTTATGAGGAAGACCATTGCCAGTGGTAGACGTGTGGACATTCAGTTTTGGGATTCACATAGCTTCATTACTGGAAACTTACTGAGAGTAGCTAGGCTCATTCATTTCTACACTATACAAGAGCGATATTATCCCCAGCTCATTAGAGAATTTTATGACATTATGGCCACTGATGGCATTCGATGGACAGCAATAGTCAGGGGAGTTAAGATCCAGGTGACCCCTGAAGTGATTAGCAGAGTATGGCAGATCCCACTCCTTAGCAGAGCCGCGAACTGTGTTGGAAACCGAGAGGCAGCCATTCGATGCATTCTGGAGCAGGACGATGTGAGTGGTATCTCAGTGGTTTCTGCGAACCAACTTTCCATCGAGATAAGAGTTCTTCATCACATCATTGCTCGAATTCTAATTTCAGAGATCGGGCGATTTGACTTTATTATTGAGAGGGAGTTGGTTCTAATGGTGGCTCTGAGATAGCAGACCCCCATCAACTTGCCGATGATTATGATCCACCAGATGGGAGAGGCAGCCACGCAGCATAGCTTGTGTTTACCATATGGCATGGCACTGACCTAGTTATTCAGAGACTTCAATGTTCCATTGGAGGGCAAGCCCTCCAAAGAGATCCTCCTATGGACACGTTTGGAGATAAATCTCTTCACAGGATGGGATTCTGACAGATTGGTGGACAATGGGTTCTGTGAGGACCGGTTCTTTTGGGCTGGATTTGGGCTGAAGTCGGCGGCCCTTGCCGACTTCAGTTCAAAATTTCTATGGTTCGGAAGATCGGATTTTCCGGCGAGAAATCCGGACAAATCCGACAACGCCGCCGGAGAGGGGGGGAGATAAGGTTTCTTCCTCGGATTTAAAGGGACTGGGGATTACCTCTGTCGATCCAGGAGTATCTTCCTGTGGTGGAGCGACGACGGTTCTTCGAGTGCCCCTGCCCTCGCCGGAACGCCCTTCGCCGGAGGTCGTGCGATCGGAGTCGCCCTCGCCGGTAAGTCCTCTCTCCCTGGTATGGACAGTGAGTGTTCGTGCGGCTCGACGTAGGGGAGAATCCGGGTGATTTTCCTTTCCGTTGAAGCCTTGGGTTGTGGCCGGCAGTGAGAAAGCCACCGCCGGACTCCTCCTCTCCGGCAACCATCTTGGGCGGCCGATCGCGGGGATTGCCACCGTCCCTTCGCTTGCTTGGGGGGGGAGAGTGGAGGAGGGAGAGATGGATTTTGGTCGGCCGAGAGGTGCTGTTGCAGGCGACAGTCTCCGGCTCGGTGCTCGCCGGCTGTCAGTCGGACGGCCACCGTAGGGGTCGCCGGACTCTCTTCCTTCTCCGGCGTGAGCACCGTGATGGTCGGACGGGAGGATCGCCGTCGATCCTCCCTGCTTCTCCCATGGGGTCGGGCAATGCCTGGCCGACGAAGGCTGGGGCTCGGTTTGATCAGGCTTGGCTGGGCCAAGCCTGTTATGGGCCAAGCTTAGCTGGGCCAGGCCGGGCTTGGCTGGGCCGGGCCGGGCTGGGCTGGGCTTGGCTGGGCCGGGCCTCGTTGGGCCGGACTTGGTTGAGCCATGCCCTGTTGGGCTAGGCCTTTTATCTTGAATGGGCCAACCCAGTACCAGCAAGAAGGAAGGTATTGTTTGGGGTTGCCCCAAGGAAATTATTTTATTTTTTTAAAAATTAATGATATTAAATAATAAACAAAATAAATTATGATGCAGGATCGTCATCCTCCTTGGAAAATCAGGATTAGTGCTGAGTTGGTGAAACGGTAAGTTATCACTCACCGATAAAATTTTTCCATGCATGCTGTGAACACATTACTTGACTTGTTAATAAATTTTATTGTTTATGTTCATGCTACATACATATATCTTGATGCGTTATGAAATTTAACCTTAGACTAAAATGTAACGAGTCATGGGGTGAGTTGGTTGTATTTGCTTCCTAGTCCGACTATGATCACACGAGGATCTAGACTCCTTTTGGGCCTCCAGCGGGGCTATCGCTGGCACATGACCGACGTGCGGTATGTGACACAGGAGTTATTGTTTTATTCTAGCCCATGCTGGGAAGCATGTCCCTCGTGTGATACTCAGAGCTAGATTCCTTTTGGGCCTCCAGCGGGGCTATCGCTGGCACATGACCGTTGTGCAGCATATGACACAGGGTCTAGGCTCTTTTGGGGCGAGCCACGGGCCGATCGTGGCCATAGTATGAGGGACTAAGTGAGTGTGTTCAGATGGCCATCCTAAAAATTTGTATGATGTCAGAAAAATAAATAAAAAGGTTAATAATGGGAAATGGCTTATATATTTTGGTTGCTCCTATGTATGGAATTACTCTAGATTCATGGTAAAATATATATTTGTGACATGTGATGACTTACTGAGTTTAAGGGAAACTCATTCTTTTCCCTTGCATTTTTTTTTTCAGGATCAGAGGAACATATGGGCCAGAGATTCAATCAGTGAGGCATAGGATCTAGTGGACACTATCATCATTATTTTTTTGTGTTTTATTTATTTCATGAAATTAGATTATGATAAATGTATGACGGTTGGTTTTATGACAATTGAATCTACTTGTCTACTTTTGCTTAATTAATATAATGCCTGGTACTCATTTTTTTGTAAGAAATGGTTGGTACAGGCCTGGTATGTTCTTGGGAAATATTGAATTTCCAGAACATACGGCCGTCTGTTGCACTTCTGGCCCTGGTCTTGGGTTTGGGGCGCGACAGATTTAGTGGTATCAGAGCCAGGCTTGTCTCAGAAACTAAAATGTTTTAGATAGTGAGAGCGGGGTAGAGATAATTAGGGCAAGTTTAAATTAATAAAGTACAAGTAAGGTCATATTATTTAACTAACTAACATTTGTGCTATAGGTTTAATGGCTCGGACCCGATCCATGAGGACATCGAATCAAAATGATCATGCATCTCGAGCTCATGATACTTCGCAGGCAGCGGGTCCATCTCGGGCGGCCGGCGCTTACATGACTCGTAGCCTATCACCTGATCAGGGCGAGAGTCGAGCAGTTAGTCCTCCTCCTCTGCAGCATGATATGAGGACAGCCAATTCTGATGGTCAGGTGGTAGGTCTTATCCAGGCTCTAACTGGACTTGTGCAGGAATTGAGGTAGCAGGGGAATAGGGGTGGTCAGTCATCTAAAATGGATCGGGGGATCACTGAATTTAAGAAGTTGGCGCCTCCTACATTTGAGGGTTCTACTGAACCTACTGAATCCTTGAAGTGGCAGAAAGAAATGGAGAAGGTCTTTGTCAGCATGGACTGCACGGATCGGGAAAAAGTTTGCTTTGCAGCTTATCAACTGCAAGGCGAAGCTTCGGAATGGTGGGATGCTGTCAGAAGACAATATGGCAATGAAGAGCCGATAACTTGGGATATTTTTCGCCAAGAGTTTTTGGATATGTATTTTCCTGAAAGTCTCAGATTTGAGAAGGAGAGTGAATTTACCAGATTAATACAAGGAGGCTTGACCGTGACACAATATGAAGCCAAGTTTATTGAACTGTCCTGCTTTGCTCCGGAGTTGGTGGCCACGGACTATATCAAGGCACGGAGATTTGAGAAAGGGCTTAAACCCAGGATTCGTGCTGGAGTAAGACCCATGCAGCTGGTCTCATACCGGGACATCGTTAGTAAAGCAAAAATTGTAGAGCAAGAGGTTGATAATATGCAACAGGAGAGGGAACGGCAGCTGAGGAAGAGATCCATACCTGATGGGCAGCGAGGGAACCAACACTCTAGCAAACAACCTAGACAGAGGGGAAATCAAAGGCAAGATCCAGGTCCTCAGCAGGGTAATGGTCCTTGTTGCAGAAGATGTCAAGGTTTTCATCTAGAGAAGGATTGTCGTTGGTTTTCTGGGGCTTGTTTTAATTGTGGTCAGCAGGGCCACAAAGCTATGAATTGCCCATGTTCTCAGAATCCTGGAAATCAGTATACCTTTCAGAATGCACCGCGACCGCCAGCACCTCCTCCTTCAAATGTACCAGCTTTTATCCAAGGACAACCTATAGCTTATGGATCTGGTGAGCGCCAGAAGCAGAAGACCCAGGCTCGTGTGTATGCTCTAACTCAGCAAGATGCTCAGGCATCGAATGCTGTGGTGACAGGTAATTTCGCAAGTTTTTTTTTATTTATTGATTTAATTGTGTGCAAATAATTATAAGTAAGAATTATCTGGTAGGTACCATCAAAGTAGTCTCTTCATATGCCCGTGTTTTATTTGATTCCGGAGCAACACACTCTTTTATCTCAACCGGATTTGCTAAGAAGGCTGGTATGGAACCAGTACCTCTAAATTTCGAGATCGGAGTATCCATTCCAAATGGGGGCATTATCATGGTCAACATGATTTGTCCATCCTGCACTCTAAGCATTGGAAACCATGAATTTTCATCCGATCTAATGGTATTGGAAATTTCAGTTTGATATTATTTTGGGAATGGATTGGCTAGCTTCTTATCATGCCACAGTAGATTGTTTCGGGAAGAGAGTAGTTTTCTACCCTCCAGGTCAGGAACCTTTTGGTTTTTTTGGCAGTGAAGGGAAGACCCCTACAAGAATGATTACAGCTATGCAAGCTAATCGGATGCTGAGGCAAGGTTGTGCAGGATATTTGGCCAATGTTATGGATCTCCAGCAAGAAGGAGAAGGGTTGGAAAATATTCCTATTGTGAAAGAATTTCCGGATGTATTTCCAGATGAATTGCCGGGATTACCTCCTGATAGAGAGATGGAATTTTCTATTGATCTCTTACCTAATGCAGAACCTGTGTCTAAAGCTCCCTATAGAATGGCACCAGCTGAATTGAAAGAACTCAAGGAACAACTCCAGGATCTGCTCGATAAGGGATTCATCAGGCCGAGTGTTTCACCATGGGGTGCTCCGGTACTGTTTGTCAGGAAGAAGGATGGGAGTCTGAGGTTGTGTATTGATTATCGAGAATTGAACAAGTTGACAATTCGAAATAAGTATCCCCTTCCCAGAATTGATGATCTTTTTGACCAGTTGCAAGGTGCTCAGGTGTTCTCAAAAATCGACTTGCGGTCCGGATACTATCAGTTGAAAATTAAGAATGAAGACATATCCAAAATAGCCTTTCGAACTAGATATGGGCATTATGAATTTCTGGTGATGCCTTTCGGACTGATGAATGCTCCGGCAGCTTTCATGGACATGATGAACAGGATATTCAAATCATATTTGGATCAGTGTGTAGTAGTTTTTATTGATGACATTCTAGTTTATTCCAAGAACCCGGAGGAGCATGAAGAACATTTAAGGAAAATCTTACAAATACTAAGGGAGCAGAGATTGTATGCAAAGCTGAAGAAATGTCAATTCTGGCTTGATAATATTTCTTTTCTTGGCCGCACAGTCTCTAAGGAAGGGATATCTGTTGATCCAGCAAAGATTGAAGCAATTGTTGAATGGAATAGACCAACTAATGTGACAGAAGTCCGTAGTTTCCTGGGTCTAGTTGGTTATTACCGAAGGTTTGTGGAGGGATTTTCCCGTATAGCCTTGCCGCTGACCCAGCTAACCCATAAAGGGATTAAATTTGTTTGGTCTGATGATTGTGAGAAAAGCTTCCAAGAGTTAAAGAAGCGCTTGGTATCAGCTCCTATTCTTACCTTACCAACTGGAAGTGAGGGTTTTTCTATTTACAGTGATGCCTCCAGAAAAGGGTTAGGATGTGTTCTTATGCAAAAGGAGAAGGTGGTGGCCTACGCATCTAGGTAGCTTAAAACACATGAATTAAACTACCCTACTCATGATTTGGAGCTAGCTGCTGTAGTCTTTGCCCTGAAAATTTGGAGACATTACCTGTATGGTGTATCTTGTAAAATTTTTACTGATCATAAAAGTCTTAAGTATTTATTTACTCAGAAAGAGTTAAACTTGAGGCAAAGGAGATGGTTGGAGCTGATCAAAGACTATAATTTGAAAATAAGTTATCATCCGGGAAAAGCAAATGTAGTGGCTGATGCGTTGAGCAGAAAGGCCGGAGGTAGCTTGGCAACCTTAATCACTTCTCAAGGAGAAATTCTTCAAGATCTTGGAAAGCTGAATTTGGAAATCCAGATGCGTAACTCTACATTCTCACTTGCTACTCTTAAGATACAATCTACCCTGATCGATAGAATTAAGGCATCACAGATGAGTGATTCAGAATTTCAAAAGATTAGAGAGAAAATACAATCTGGGATAATCTCAGAATTCCGAATTCATGAGGATGGATCCTTAAGATTTGGAAACAGGTTGTGTGTTCCAGGGGATGCAAGTCTAAAGAAGGAAATCTTGATTGATGCCCATAATGCTATTTACACTATTCACCCTGGAAGCACAAAAATGTATAGAGATCTTAAGGAAAACTTCTGGTGGAAAGGTATGAAAAGGGAAATAGCCATGTTTGTGGCTCAATGCTTAACTTGTCAGCAAATAAAGGCTGAGCATCAGAGACCAGCAGGACCTCTACAACCCCTAGCTATCCCTGTATGGAAATGGGAGAATGTCACAATGGACTTTGTTTCAGGATTGCCAAGGACTCTCAGAGGATTTGATGCTATTTGGGTTGTTGTAGATCGATTGACAAAGTCAGCTCATTTTCTACCTATCAAGGTCAATTTCTCCATGGAAAGACTAGCAAAATTATATATCGATGAGATTGTTAGATTGCATGGTATTCCTGTATCAATTGTATCTGATAGGGATACTAGATTTGTTTCTCAATTTTGGAGGAGTTTGCATCAAGCTATGAAAACCAAGCTGGAGTTTAGTACAGCCTTTCATCCTCAAACAGATGGGCAGTCAGAGAGGATGATTCAGATATTAGAAGATATGTTGAGAGCATGTGTTCTTGATTTAAAAGGGTCTTGGGATGATCATCTGTCACTGATAGAATTTGCATATAACAACAGTTATCAAGCAACTATTAAGATGGCACCTTTTGAAGCTCTCTATGGAAGGAGATGTAGGACCCCGGTATGTTGGGATGATGTTGGCGAGAGGAAACTTTTGGGACCGGATATTGTGCTGCAAACCACAGATAAAATCCAACTTATTAGGAAGCGACTGTTTACAGCTCAGAGTCGACAAAAGAGTTATGCAGATAATCGAAGAAGAGAACTGAAATTTATGGTGGGGGACCATGTGTTACTTAAAGTGTCCCCTACTAAAGGAGTTATGAGATTTGGGGTGCGAGGGAAGCTAAGCCCTCGGTATGTGGGTCCTTTTGAAATCTTGGAGAAAATTGGAGCTGTGGCTTATCGGCTTGCTTTACCACCATCTCTTGCTGGTGTACATAATGTTTTTCATGTTTCTATGCTGAGGAAGTATGTACCTGATCCAAATCATGTAATCGAATTGGGACCACTTCAATTCAAGGAAAATTTGTCTTATGAGGAACAACCAGTGAAGGTGGTGGATAGAAAGGAACAAGTCTTGAGGCGACGCGTCATTCCTTATGTTAAAGTCCAGTGGAGTAATCATTCAGAACGAGAAGCCACTTGGGAGTTAGAAGAAATCATGAAAGTTAAATATCCTCAACTTTTCCAGAACCCAGGTATGTAAATTTCGAGGGCAAATTTTCTTTTTAGGTGGGGAGAATGTGAGGACCGGTTCTTTTGGGCTGGATTTGGGCTGAAGTCGGCGGCCCTTGCCGACTTCAGTTCAAAATTCCTATGGTTCGGAAGATCGGATTTTCCAGCGAGAAATCCGGACAAATCTGACGACGCCGCCGGAGAGGGGGGGAGATAAGGTTTCTTCCTCGGATTTAAAGGGACTGGGGATTACCTCTGTCGATCCAGGAGTATCTTCCTGTGGTGGAGCGACGACGGTTCTTCGAGTGCCCCTGCCCTCGCCGGAACGCCCTTCGCCGGAGGTCGTGCGATCGGAGTCGCCCTCGCCGGTAAGTCCTCTCTCCCTGGTATGGACAGTGAGTGTTCGTGCGGCTCGACGGAGGGGAGAATCCGGGTGATTTTCCTCTCCGTTGAAGCCTTGGGTTGTGGCCGGCAGTGAGAAAGCCACCGCCGGACTCCTCCTCTCCGGCAACCATCTTGGGCGGCCGATCGCGGGGATTGCCACCGTCCCTTCGCTTGCTTGTGGGGGGGAGACTGGAGGAGGGAGAGATGGATTTTGGTCGGTCGAGAGGTGCTGTTGCAGGCGACAGTCTCCGGCTCGGTGCTCATCGGCTATCGGTCGGACGGCCACCGTAGGGGTCGCCGGACTCTCTTCCTTCTCCGGCGTGAGCACCGTGATGGTCGGATGGGAGGATCGCCGTCGATCCTCCCTGCTTCTCCCATGGGGTCGGACAATGCCTGGCCGACGAAGGCTGGGGCTCGGTTTGATCAGGCTTGGCTGGGCCAAGCCTGTTATGGGCCAAGCTTAGCTGGGCCAGGCCGGGCTGGGCCGGGCTTGGCTGGGCCAGGCCGGGCTTGGCTGGGCCGGGCCGGGCTGGGCTGGGCTTGGCTGGGCCGGGCCTCGTTGGGCCGGACTTGGTTGAGCCATGCCCTGTTGGGCTAGGCCTTTTATCTTGAATGGGCCAACCCAGTACCAGCAAGAAGGAAGGTATTGTTTGGGGTTGCCCCAAGGGAATTATTTTATTTTTTTTAAAATTAATGATATTAAATAATAAACAAAATAAATTGTGATGCAGGATCGTCATCCTCCTTGGAAAATCAGGATTAGTGCTGAGTTGGTGAAACGGTAAGTTATCACTCACCGATAAAATTTTTCCATGCATGCTGTGAACACATTACTTGACTTGTTAATAAATTTTATTGTTTATGTTCATGCTACATACATATATCTTGATGCGTTATGAAATTTAACCTTAGACTAAAATGTAACGAGTCATGGGATGAGTTGGTTGTATTTGCTCCCTAGTCTGACTATGATCACACGAGGATCTAGACTCCTTTTGGGCCTCCAGCGGGGCTATCGCTGGCACATGACCGACGTGCGGTATGTGACACAGGAGTTGTTGTTTTATTCTAGCCCATGCTGGGAAGCATGTCCCTCGTGTGATACTCAGAGCTAGATTCCTTTTGGGCCTCCAACGGGGCTATCGCTGGCACATGACCGTTGTGCGGCATGTGACACAGGGTCTAGGCTCTTTTGGGGCGAGCCACGGGCCGATCGTGGCCATAGTATGAGGGACTAAGTGAGTGTGTTTGGATGGCCATCCTAAAAATTTGTATGATGTCAGAAAAATAAATAAAAAGGTTAATAATGGGAAATGGCTTATATATTTTGGTTGCTCCTATGTATGGAATTACTCTAGATTCATGGTAAAATATATATTTGTGACATGTGATGACTTACTGAGTTTAAGGGAAACTCATTCTTTTCCCTTGCTTTTTTTTTTTCAGGATCAGAGGAACATATGGGCCAGGGATTCAATCAGTGAGGCATAGGATCTAGTGGACACTATCATCATTATTTTTTTGTGTTTATTTATTTCATGAAATTAGATTATGATAAATGTATGACGGTTGGTTTTATGACAATTGAATCTACTTGTCTACTTTTGCTTAATTAATATAATGCCTGGTACTCATTTTTTTGTAAGAAATGGTTGGTACAAGCCTGGTATGTTCTTGGGAAATATTGAATTCCCAGAATATACGGCCGTCTGTTGCACTTCTGGCCCTGGTCTTGGGTTTGGGGCGCGACAAGTTCATAAAGAGTCTGGCCAGGAGCCAGATAAGGAGGATGAGATTAGAGCAGCTGAGGCAGGACCTTCTGGACCCGCTGAGCAAATTACACCTCCTAGGCCTGCATAAGTACATCCTGAGCAGCATGAGCCAATCACTCCACTAACTGCACATGTTCCTGCTTCTACACCTCAATCGATTGTCAGGACTGACTCGGACCTTGAGCAGAGGATTTCAGATCAGATCATAGAGGTCCATAGGGAGATATCACATGTATGGATTGAGCTGTAGGGTTTGCATGCATATATTGACTTACATATCAGCTCTATTCGTGTTACAACCTAGGTTGGATTTGAGCAGATACAGATCATGTTGAGATCCTTGATGCCTTCTGGCATTACTGGTCAGTCTGTACCTTCACCTCCTCCTACTGATGGTGATTCTAATGAGTCAAATAGTGATGGTTACAGTGATGCGGCTGTTGCCGACCTTACCATCATGGCTTGTAGCTGTGAAGTGGCGCCGGATGTCAACCCCTTTACTCTGGAATTCTGGTATTCCCGAACCTGCAAAATAATGTTAAAGATCTGGGCCAGGGATCCCGGCGAGGGAACTTCGACGATCAAGTCAGCGGACGGCAAAGCGGAACAGATCCCCTAAGACGGATTCTACTATGGTCTTCGTACTTAGAGGTATTTTCAATAGAGAATTGAGTAGGAGAAAATGATAGAGGGACGGTGCTTGAGTTGTGGTGACAGTGCTCACGAGACTCGCTCCAGGAGTCCTCATGGAGCCTCCTGCCTTCAAGTCACTCGTCTCGATGCTTCATGTGTTTGCCCTCTTTTGATTGTTTACCTTTCTTCTCGCCCGTTGGTGCCTTTTAGATCATCGATTGCTCCAGTGCCTCGATTTTCCCCCTCTAGGGGGCTTAGGGGTCAACGATGTCCATTGGCCGCTCTCCCCAAGTCACTTCCTCTTATAGTTGGGAGTTAAGTTACGATCTTGTCTTGCTCGGCGTGTTATCACGGAGGGGGGAATTAGGCGGTACCTCGATCTGGGCGCAACCGCCCTTGGGTATGCGGCCTTCTCCTTCGAGGAGTTTCAGGTGGTCGACTGCAGGATCTGATACCTCGAATGGGGCACCCCTCCCGAATTGGTGCAAACGAGGTTATGCGCACTGCTACAGATTTGGAGGTGCCATACTGGGCATGCCGTACTACACGTGCATGCTTTGACGGTGGTCTTAGAGCTGGCACCTTCGTTCTTTCCGAGGGCTCAACTTTGACCGAGATGAGCTCGACCCATGGGGAGCCACTTGGCAAAGGAGCGGAGGAGGGCTCGACTCCGGTCGAGGTGGGCTCGACCCATGGGAAGCCACTTGGCGAAGGAGCGGAGGAGGGCTCGACTCCAACCGAGGTGGGCTCGACCCTTGGGGAGCCACCTAGCGAAGGAGTAGAGGCAAGCTTGACTTCGATCGAGGTGGGCTTGACCCTTGAGGAGCCACCTAACGAAGGAGCGGAGGAGGGCTCGACCCTTGAGGAGCCACCTGGCGAAGGAGCTGAGACAGGCTCGACTCCGGTCGAGATGGGCTCGACCCTTGGGGAGCCACCTGGCGAAGGAGCTGAGACAGGCTCGACTCCGGTCGAGATGGGCTCGACCCTTGGGGAGCCACCTGGCGAAGGAGCAGAGGCAGGCTCGACTCCGGTTGAGGTGAGCTTGACCCTTGGGGAGCTACCTGACGAAGGAGCGGAGGAGGGCTCGACTCCGGTCGAGATGGGCTCGACCCTTGGGGAGCCACCTAGCGAAGGAGCAGAGGTAGGCTCGACCTCGATCGAGGTGGGCTCGATCCTTATGGAGCCACCTGGCGAAGGAGCAGAGGCAGGCTCGACTCCGATCGAGGTGAGCTCGACCCTTGGTGAGCCACCTAGTGAAGGAGCAGAGCAGGCTCGACTCCGACCAAGGTGAGCTCGACCCTTGGGGAGCCACATGGCGAAGGAGCAGAGGCAGGCTCGACTTCGACCGAGATGGGCTTGACCCTTGGGGAGCCACCTGGCGAAGGAGCAGAGGTGCCGAGCTCGGGCCGAGGTGGGTGCGACCATTGGTGAGGCCACCTGGCGGGGGAGCTTGAAAGAAAACTTGATGCGATGCTTTTTGCCTATCTGGCTACCAGCTAGATCCAAGGTGTACTCCACGTCAGCGGTCTTTTCATATCATTTGCCCCCCACTTCCAAGTCCCATCGAAGCACCGCGGCTGGGATATGGGAAGTTAATGCAGAGATGACATGGGAGAATAAAAATCTTATGTAATTATAGCCACGATTGCCGTCACTCCGCTTGTCGCGCCCGAGGTCCAATGTGCAGGTGCCACGTCCATGATTTTGACGGACCATAATTATGCCATGCCAGACTGGAGGCAGTTTTCAGCAAACCGAAGCATCGTCGCCAGGCACCTTCACACGTGGCGCTCATCCGATGGCGGGGGCGAAAAAAGGTTCGTACGACAGCTGTCGATTGGCTTTGGAAAGAGAGGGGACTTTCCGAAAACGAGATCTTTTGATTTTCTTGTACATCGTCGATGGTTGCAGCGGTCCTTGTTCTCTTGGATTGCCTTTCTTCACCAAAACAGTCAGGTGAGTGCCCTGTGATCTTCCCTTCTTCTTTTGCTTCTTCTTAGACTCCAGTCCTTCCCTCTGCTTTAGGAGAACCGAGCCCTTCTTTAGGTTTTTAATCCACCTTCTCTTCTTCTCAAACATTTCTTCATCCAATGGCTCCTTCAGGCCGATGCCCTCACTTCTCCACCAACCCGAACGAGGCAGGTCTCTCCCGATCGAGAACCCTGTCGTTCTCCTCATCGAAGGACGAAGTCCCTCTCAACGTCTAGAGGTGCCTGCATCCCGGTGGAATAGTTATCGAAAGTCCTAGGGCCCTTAGGGTTCCTTCTCATGTCCCTGTTCTTCCTCTTGCCTCTACCGTTGCCCCTTCGGTGGCAGAGGCTTCCTTCGGTCCCTCCAGCTTCACCTCGATGATGACCGGAGAAGATCTTTCCATGATCCAGGATTTGTTCGAGGTCCCGGATTCTATCCAGCTCTCGCTCTCGAGACCGGGGGAGCGGGTTACCTTGAGTGGCCTTGGTCGGGTTGCTTTCTACGAAGACTTCCTTGCCGGCGATCTTTGTTTTCCACTTCACCTCTTTTTCCTTTCCTTCCTTATCCACTTTCGCCTCGTCCCAGCCTAGTTGGCTCCTAATGCCATCTGGGTCATCTTTGCCTTTATCGTGTTCTATCATTTCCATGGGTTTGTTGCCCGTTTTTTGTTGTTCAGGGCCTTGTTCATCCTGAAGTGCCTCTCCACCGATGATGGGTGGTGGTACCTTTTTTCTCAACCTAAGTGCTTTTGGTTCGACCTCCTTACGCCCATCAAGGGGTGGAAGAACTAGTTATTTTTTGTTTCAGTCGAGGACATTGACTGGGTCTGGAGTGAGCCAGATCGGATCCTGAACTGGAATGCCCAGGTAGTGCCGGTCGACCGAGAGGCCTTCTACCAACTGCTCAGTGATGAGCTTCCCACCCTCGAGGTTCTGCTCTCAAACCAGAACTTGTTCGAGGCTGGGGTTAGCCCGATTCGGGTGATTGGTGAGGCTCCACACCTCTCTCTTTTTCTTCTCTCTCTTTTTTTTACTGATCTCCTTTGACCTTTTTCTTTCCCCAGGGATGAAATTCTCGATAGACAACCTGATGGAATCGGCCCGCAAGAGGAGTGCTTCGACAAGGGCCCGGAACTCCACGCCGAAGAGAGCCTGGATGGAAGCAAACCCAAGGCCCAGGCCCACTTCGACCTCGGAACAGAGGGCGGTGGAACCGGCTCCTCGGCCACCTCGGCAGTAGACTTCATCCCCGGAGGTTGTTAACATCAACGGGGGAAGGGAGGAGGAGCAATCGGTGCGTCCGACACCTCCGGCAGTCATAGTGGCCAGCATTCCGGTGGCGGCTGCAGCTGTGGCGGTTGCAGTGGCCATGCAGCCCACGTCTTCGTGCGCCGAAGATACTCCTGCGCAGCCCTCCTCCAAGCCTTGCTATGAATCGACAGGGATTCCGGGGAACACCTCTATCATCCGGGATCAGGGCCTGGCAGAGAAGATGATGGAATATGCGATCCAACCTCGGGACCGCCGCTTAAAGGGGGGCAGGGACTACTCAGCAAGCTTGCTTGGGATTCTTCTCCAGCTCTTCTCGATAAGTACCTAGCATTTTCCTTTATTTTTCTTTTCAATGTTCCAGTTGGATTTGAGAGGGTCTAACCTCTTCTTTTGATGTAGGTTAGGACTGACATGCTCCTGCTCCGAGACTTCCTCATCAGCTCAGTGAAGAAGGAGGCCGACAAGGAGAAACGACTGGTCAATCTCGTAGCCGATTTGAAGGGGCTGATGGAGAAGGGCCAAGAGCTGAAGGAGAGCAACAGGGCCCTCCGAGGGGATCTAGCTTGTGCTGAGGAGCATACCAAGGACCTCGAGACGTCCCTCTTCGAGGAGAGGATGCTGACTTAGCGTCGCATTGAGGAGACCATGGTGGAGATCAGTCACCTGGAGGGGCGGTCCCGGGCTCTGGAGACCCGGGTTGATGCGACAAGCATATGATTAATATTTTGAATATGGTTTGTAAAGTAATAAAACCTAATTACACTAGCATTGTACTCATCATAATAAGTCTTAAGGATTACATGAAAGGGACTATTACATGATTAGACACAATCCTAAAACTAAGAAGGAAGAAGATCTAGACAATAGGGGCTAATGATGAGGACTTACCTTGTTGAGCTTTCCAACCTTCTAATGATTTCAAACCTTGAAACTATCGATGCTCTGGACTGGAGAACTTGGATAACAGAGATCAGAATGCTGGGCTTGGGCTTCAGCTTGTTGGTTCATTGTCAAGGGGAACCCTGTTCACAACTCAAAGACTTCGAAGGACCCTGCAATGAAGATCAAAAGTTAAGGAAGAAGAAAGCAAGCATATGGAAGGGATGGAATAATTTATGAGCAAGGAAGGAAGTCTGAGATGGTTTGGCCGGCTCCAATGTCTCCTTCTTGAACTTGGCGTTGGATGGCTTGGAGAAGAAAGTAGATTCGAGTGGGGGGGGGCTTAGGAATAATCACTCAAAGAAATAACATAAGACTACAACTTCAACTTCAACTTCATTTTTCATTCATCTCCATCAATAATTTCTCAATGGGACATCCAAGGGCTTAAAAAAAAGCCTTACAACTCATTTGAAATTTGAAACCCATAGATTAAGGAGGATTACAAGGGGGATTGGAGGATTTGGTGGAGGGTTTGGTTACAAAGGATTTGGGAGGGATATGACCGACCTCCTTGAATTTAAATTTTTCTTTGGTCGGCCACCTTTGGATTCTTTTGAATTTCCTTTGTTGGCGCCCAAAGGCGATGAGGTGGCTGGTGAGGTGGCATCCTTGGCTGATGACGTGGCATGTTGAGGTGGCCTTCTACTTGGATATGAATTTCAGGATGACATGTGGCGCCAAGTGGGGTCACTTGATTAAATCTTGCTGATGTGGCATCTTTGTTGATATGGTGCCATAAGTGGGTCCTAGTTGATGGTCCTTCTCTCTTGCTTGGTTGGTGTGTCTTCTCTTCCTCATGTGGTCAAATTCTGGGGTCCAAAATTTGAGTCTTGTTGTTGGCTTTCATGACTTAACTCAACTGAACTGACTTGACTGACCTAGACTTTAAAACTTGAAATGGACTTACAGTAAATAAAATTTAGAAGTAATTACAGGACTAAAAAAAATAAAACACTCTTGATCAGGAATTAAAACTCAAAATTAATTACTGGACTCAGGGTAACCTAATTATCTTCGATCCAAATTGGAATAAGGCTAACCTTGTTGGAGTGAAGTTTCTTTCTACTTCTGGTGTCCACACCAATTCTCCCGGGATGGATAGAACTCGACCCAGTCGAGTATGGTTCAGTTTTGCCTTGGTAATGCTCGAATAAGTCTGGGTTAAGTCTTTGCAGGTCCTCTCGAGTAATCTAAGAGTTGTCTGACTCAAGTCAACCTTGCCATTGAACCAGGTATCGCTGATAGTCCTTATTCCTGGTAGTAATGGTCTTGTCATCCAGGATTCTCTCAATCCTCTCTCTCCGCTCGGGTAGGGTTGGTGGTGGACACTCGAAAATATTTTCACTCTCAATAAAAGTTTCTGGCCCAAAAAGGCTCACTAGGTATTAGTAGTGGTTCTTTGTATTCTACTAGGTCTGAAACATTAAAGGTTGTACTAATACCCATATCAGGTGGAAGTTTCAAAACATATGCATTAGGCCCTATTTTCTTTAAGATCTTGAAAGGTCCCACTCCGCGGGCATGCAGCTTCTTTATGGTTCTAGATGGGAACCGTTCAGGGTTGAGCCTAATCATTGCATAATCTCCTTCACAGAATTCTTTAGCCCTCTTATGTGAATCAGCTAAATGTTTGTAAGTCTCATTGCTCAGTTTGATCTTATTACTGATTTCTTTAAGCAAATTTGTGACATGCTATGCGAAAGATTCAGCAGACTCAGAAATTTACACAAGCACTTACAAAATATAGACCGAACTAGGCATCCTTATTGAGAGGAATTTTATTGGACTTTCTAGGACCTAAACCTAACAGATTAACGACTCTCTAGGTTTGACCCTGGTCTGGTATGCACATGAGAATTTACCATGGGTTCCTAGCAAATGCCATAAGGTTTTCCAAAAGTATGTAGCAAAAGGAATAGGCTTTAAAAGCTCATGCATCCTAGTAATCTCATCAAAATGAAACTTAATGGCTCTAAAATTATGATAAAACTCAGGAAAAGGCAGGAAATAGGAATCCGAGACTTGGGATAATTTAGGGGAATCTTGAAATAGACCTTGGTTACTCATGATGACCTTAAGATTAGAATTTTGATCTACAGGCGGGATGCTTCTAGGTAGTTGAAGGTCATCAGGAAAGTCTTCTAAAATAATGATTGGGTTCTTCTCAGTACCTGAAGGAGTTCTTGTGTCGAAGCTAAAGTATTGGATTCTTCCTGAGGGCATTGTCTTATGGGAACCAAGTCCTCACTAAATTTTGGTTGTTCTGATGTTTCAGGACTAGGCTCAATAATCTTTTCTTTACCAAAGGTTTCCTCTGGTAAGGTACTAAAGTTGTTCTCTTCACAGTCTTCCCCTTCATATTCATCTATTAAACTTATGTCAGTCTCATACACATATTTACTAGGTTCAAATTTACCTTCTTCCTTCCCTAGCCCTTCAGTTTGAGGATACCCTAAGTCTTGAGTATTCATGAACTCAACTTGTACTTCAGGGTTCTTACTCCTATCATTCATATAAGCTAATGGGATAGTAGGAGTTGGTTGGTCTAAGGAAAATTGTTTAGCCAGCATTTGGTTCAATTGGGCCATTAGATCATTTAGGCCTCTCAGCATGGTTTCAAGATTCGGGTCCATGGCTACACTGGACTGGGTCTGGACTGGTGAATATGAGGCTCCTGATCTAGTTTTCATGCATGCAAGTAGACTCAAGCTCGAGCTAAGGTTTCCTAGACCTAGAGCACAAATTAGAGGTCTAATTAAGTGAACCAACTAGCTAGTAGTACTTATGGGACTTAGCCAGGTAGGTGGTGGGGAGTGAAGGTCCCTGATTGCCAATCCTTAGACACCAATCTGAGATTGGCTAGGTAGGCAGACCAAATCACAAGCCCTGATGCACCAATCCTAGACACCAAACCAGTAAGCACACACCAATTAGCTGACACAGTTAACTTGACCCTAACCTGAACCCAACTTGTTGGTGTCCCTAACCCACTAGGGCAATTAACGTTCTACTCAATTTTAATTAATGGGCTGGGGTTGATATGCTGGTTGGTGATTTTTTTGGGCTAGGGACAGGTGATGAAACCCTGACCCTATGTCAAATTGATGCCCTTACTTTGATTTCTCATGAGATGAATGAAATGCAAAGGTGCTGCAGAAGTGTGTTGCAGTTTGAAAGTGGTGTGGAAAACATGATGAAAAAAAATATCCAAAAATTCTGAAAAATTCACAGAGGATTCCTAACTTATATGTTTCAATACAGATGAAAGAAATTTTAAAACTAAAATCTATACTACTCTAAGCAGATCCTACAAATGAAGATAAATAAAAAGGACAAAACAGAACCCTAATGACAGTGTCGAACTGCAGAAATTTTTATTTTTTTTATAATTTTTTTTTGATGATGAAATTTAACATGGTGATAATTGACTTAAAAAGGAACAAGAAAAAAAATATTTCAATAAAAAATTAGCAACTTGCCTTTGGAGCTGCAGATGGATTACAGTAAATAGATGCAAATTTTCAGAAAAACAGAACCTAATCAAACAAGTGCAATGGCTTACCCAAACTTCAATCTAAAAAAATTCATGTCCGGCTAGGGGCTCATTATTCCCATGGGTCGTGACAGTGTACTGGAGTACACCCGCTCAGGAGGCGTGAATTTTAGATCTTGCTTGGATTTAAAGAAAACTATTCTACCCTAATGCAACCATGCTTTGATACCAATTTGATGCGGCAAGCATATGATTATATTTTGAATATGGTTTGTAGAGCAATGAAACCTAATTACACTAGCATTGTACTCATCATAATAAGTCTTAAGGGTTACATGAAAGGGACTATTACATGATTAGACACAATCCTAAAACTAAGAAGGAAGAAGATCTAGACAATAGGGGCTAATGATTGAGGACTTACCTTGTTGAGCTTTCCAACCTCCTAATGATTTCAAACCTTGAAACTACCGATGCTCTGGACTAGAGAACTTAGATAACAGAGATCAGAACGCTGGGCTTGGGCTTCAACTTGTTGGTTCATTGTCAAGGGGAACCCTGTTCACAACTCAAAGACTTCGAAGGACCCTGCAATGAAGATCAAAAGTTAAGGAAGAAGAAAGCAAGCATATGGAAGGGATGGAATAATTTATGAGCAAGGAAGGAAGTCTGAGATGGTTTGGCCGGCTCCAATGTCTCCTTCTTGAACTTGGCGTTGGATGGCTTGGAGAAGAAAGTAGATTCGAGTGGGGGGGGGCTTAGGAACAATCACTCAAAGAAATAACATAAGACTACAACTTCAACTTCAACTTCATTTTTCATTCATCTCCATCAATAATTTCTCAATGGGACATCCAAGGGCTTAAAAAAAAGCCTTACAACTCATTTGAAATTTGAAACCCATAGATTAAGGAGGATTACCAGGGGGGGTTGGAGGATTTGGTGGAGGGTTTGGCTACAAAGGATTTGGGAGGGATGTGGCCGACCTCCTTGAATTTGAATTTTTGTTTGGTCGGCCACCTTTGGATTCTTTTGAATTTCCTTTGTTGGCGCCAAAAGGTGATGAGGTGGCTGGTGAGGTGGCGTCCTTGGCTGATGATGTGGCATGTTGAGGTGGCCTTCTACTTGGATATGAATTTCAGGATGACATGTGGTGGCAAGTGGGGTCACTTGATTAAATCTTGCTGATGTAGCATCTTTGTTGATATGGTGCCATAAGTGGGTCCTAGTTGATGGTCCTTCTCTCTTGCTTGGTTGGTGTGTCTTCTCTTCCTCATGTGGTCAAATTCTGGGGTCCAAAATTTGAGTCTTGTTGTTGGCTTTCATGACTTAACTCAACTGAACTGACTTGACCGACCTAGACTTTAAAACTTGAAATGGACTTACAGTAAATGAAATTTAGAAGTAATTACAGGACTAAAAAAAATAAAACACTCTTGATCAGGAATTAAAACTCAAAATTAATTACAGGACTCAGGGTAACCTAATTATCTTCGATCCAAATTGGAATAAGGCTAACCTTGTTGGAGTGAAGTTTCTTTCTGCTTCTGGTGTCCACACCACGGGTCAAGGAGGTGTTGGCAAAGCTGGCAGCGGCCCATAAGAAGATGACATACATCACAGGGCTTTTGGAAGCTGCACAGAGGGAAGCCCTCAAGGCTGTGCTGAAGTTCAAGGCATCCCAGGAGTTTAAGGATGAGGTCCACGAGGCTGCTGTGGACTCACTCTTGAAGGGGTTCGAGATCTGCCGGGAGAAGGTAGCCTCACTCTTCCCGGAGCTCTACCTAGGAGGCATCGTGATTGACGACACCGAGGAGCAGCCTGAGGAGTCGGGGGCATCTTCAGGTGTGACCGAGGAAGTGACCGCCGAGCAGCCAGTTGAGCAGGCAGCTGGTGATGCGGAGGCCCGCCAACCTGGGAGGGAGCCGGTGACCCAGTGACCCCAGGTCCTTCATTTCATGTTTTGTACTTAGCATAGGATTTTTTTTCATTTTGTCTTCTTGGGGTCGCTCGGCCTGTCGGGGTCCCTTCCAGTTGTAGAAACCTCATCACAGAAATGAAGTTCTTTTTCTTCATACCTTCGAGATCTTTGTCTTTTGTCTGGCCATATGACTTCTTGTAACTTCATTTGCTCCGATGTGCCTGACTTCAGCCTCTTGATCCTCCCCAAAATGCCATCGCCATCGTGATGACTTAGAATATTCCAAGGGCTTCCAACCAGTCGTCTATATGGGATCGAGGTGATCTTTGAGGTCGATGGTGGATCTGGGACCCCTTTGTTTCTTGCTAGAGCCAAGTTTGTAATTTGGAATAGAAATTCGACTCCGACTCTCGGCTAAAAGGTAGGTTTTTGGAGGCTTCCAAGGTTGGTGTAGGACTCCTGGAGCTTCCATTGCCGAGGCTTCCGACCTTAAGTTCCCGGGCTTCATGAGTTTCCAGTACCGGGTTTCCGGTCTTTAGGTGCTGGGCTTGAAGAGTTTCTGGTCTTTGGTTTTCGGGCTTCAAGAGTTTTCGATGTCAGGGCTTCCGGTCTTTGGTTCCCGGGCTTCAAGAGTTTCCAGTGTGGGCTTAAAGAGTTTCCGACTTTAGGCGCCGGACTGGAATCCATGCTTTAGGTGCTAGAATGGAATCCGGGCTTTAGCTACCAGACTGGACTCCGGGCTTTAGCTGCCAGACTGGGCTTCGGGCTTTTGCTACTTCTAGCGAACCACTTGCGGGACTCCTGGCACCCCATCTTCGATCGCCATGATTATTGGTAATACATCCTTAAGTTGGCGGCGTTCCAAGTCCGTGGGAATCGTGCACCATCGAGCTCGGCGAGGTAGTAGGCCCCGTGAGGAAGGGCTTCGACCACCCTGTAAAGGCCTTCCCAATTCAGAGAGAGCTTGCCGCACTCTCGAGGTTGGGAGGCTTCTGCCCGTCACAGCACCAGATCTCCCGGGTGGAAGGACTTCGCCTCACCCTGGAGTTATAATACTTGGCCACTCGTTACCGGTAGGTTTCCATCCGAACTCGAGCCTTGTCCCTTATCTCTTCAAGTAGATCTAGATTAAGCAGGAGGCGTGCTGGGTTCTCGACCTCGTCGCACTGCTCCACCCGCAGCGTTGGCAGACTTAGTTCCACTGGGATCATCGCTTCTGCACCGAAGACGAGGTTGAATGGCATTTCATCTATGGCCGTCCTCGACATTGTGTGGTATGTCCATAGGACACTGGGGAGTTCTTCGGCCCACCTATCCTTGGCTTGGTCCAGTCTGGTTCGGAGCCCTTGATGGATAGTCCGGTTGGTCACCTCGGCCTCTCCGTTGGTCTAATGGTGTGCCACCGAGGTGAAGCGATGGCGGATGCCGAGGTCATCCTCGAACTCCTGATTATCGAACTGTTGTCCATTGTTGGTGATGATTGTGTGGGAGAGTCCGAAGTGGCATATGATTGATTTTCAGAAGAACTTGCTGACGTTTGCCTCCATGATTCGGGCTAACGGTTCAGCCTCGACCCACTTCGTGACATAGTCGATGGCAACTATCAGGAACTTACGCTACCTGGACGCAGGAGGAAAGGGGCCAAGGATATCCATGCCCTACTGGGTGAACGGCCAGGGGGCAGAGAGCTAAGAGAGCGGCACAGTCGACTGGTGTTGCATGACAGCGTGATGCTGGCAGCGGTCACACCTCTTGACGAAGTTGGCTGCGTCCTCCCTCATTGTTTCCCAGTAGTTTCCTGGTGGAGGGCCTTGTATGCCAAAGTTCTGCCCCCCACGCGATTCCCACAGAGGCCTTCGTGTATCTCCTGGAGCACGACTGCTGCCTCTGAAGGTCTCAAACATTTAAAGAATGGGTAGGAGTAGAACCTTGGGTAGAGTAGTCCGTCCATCAGCACAAAGCGTGCGGCCTTTCTTTTGATGAGGTCGGCCTCTATTCGATCTTCAGGCAAGATACCGTCAGTGATGTATTTGATGTACTTGTCCATCCAACTGGACTTCAGGGTGACTTGTTGGACCTCTCTAGGTGCTTCGCAGCTTGGGGTTCGAAGATGCTCGACGTAGGTGCGGCCCAGGGACGAGTCCGGCAAGGTTGCCAGCCGGGAGAGGGCATCGGCATGAGCGTTCTCTCCACGTGAAATGTGGGAGATGCTGAAGTGCTTGAAACTTGCCACACTTGCATGTACCAACTCCAAGTACTTCGACATTTGAGGGTCCCAGGCCTCGAATTTGCCCGAGACTTGCCCGGCCACCAATTATGAGTTGGTGAAGACTTTCAAACTGGGTACGCCCAATTCGCTAGAGACTCTTAGTCCCGCGAGGAGCACCTTATACTCCGCCTGATTATTGGTGGTGGCAAACTGGAAGTGGAGTGAGCATTCGGCGATGACTCCTTTGCTATTGGCGAGGATGAGTCCAGCTCCACTTCTGCCAGAGTTGGATGCTCCGTCCACATGTAGGACCCAAATGTCCCTCTCTGGTTCAGGTTCTGGTTGTTGACTCTGGGGGCTCTTTTTCGGCCCCTCGCTCAGGCCTGCACACTCAACCAAGAAGTCAGCCAGTACCTGCACCTTCATGGATGACCTTGGGCAGTAGGCGATGTCAAACTCGCTGAGCTTCAGCACCCATTTCGCCAGGCATCTGGATGTGTCGGGGCGGCTTAGTACGGCTTTCAACGGTTGATCTATCAGAACCGTTATTGGGTGTGCTTGAAAGTAAGGCCTAAGGCACTGGGCAAATACAATGAGCGCAAAAATTAACTTCTCAGATCGAGAGTACTTGACCTCGGCATTGCAAAGAAGCTTGCTTGTATAATACACGGGCCTTTGGATCCCTCCTTCGTCTGTACAGACCAGGATCGAGTTGACGATATCCGGAGTGACCGCCAAGTATAGGAGGAGCTCTTATCCCTTCTCTGGCTGGGAGAGCAATGGTGGTGATGCCAGAGTCTTCTTCAGCTCTTCAAAGGCCTCCTGGCACTCCTTCATTCAAGTGAAGTCATGCATCTTCCCACAGCGCCTTGAAGAAGGGTTGGCAACGATCGGCAGATCGTGAGATGAATCAGCTTAGGGCTGCTATCCGGCGGTGAGTCGCTAGACTTGCTTCTTGGAGATGGGCTGCTCCATGTCAAGAATCGCTCGGACTTTCTCTGGGTTAGCCTCGATCCCCCTCTGGATGACCATGAAGCCAAGAAATTTTCCTGCTACTACACCAAACGTGTACTTCACCGGGTTCAACTTTATCTGATGGAGGCAAAGGTTGCAGAAGGTCTCTGCCAGGTCGTCGATGTGGTTCGAGGTTGGCTTGCTCATGACGAGCATGTCATCCATGTACACCTGCATGTTATGGCCAATTTGGTCTTTGAAGACCCTGTTGACTAGTCACTAGTACGTGGTGCCAGCATTTTTCAGGCTGAAGGACATCATTCGTAGCAGTACGTCCCATGGTCTGTGATGAAGGTAGTGTGCTCCTCGTCCTCTGGATGCATCCGGATCTAGTTATACCCAGAGAATGCATCCATGAAGGAGAGGAGGTGGTGCCTCGAGGTGGCGTCCATGAGCTGGTCGATCTTTGAAAGGGAAAACTGTCCTTTGGGCAAGCATGGTTGAGGTCGATGTAGTCTACACAGATCCTCCACTTTCATTGTTCTTCTTGACCATGACTACCTTCGCCAACCAACTGGGATACTGCACCTCACGAACGAAGCCAGCGGTAAGGAGTTTCTCCACCTCATCGTTGATAGCCTTCTGCTTCTCCGAGGCAAAGCTCCTCTTCTTCTGCCAAACTGGGTGGCACTTTGGATCGATCTTCAACTGGTGGGTGATGACATCTGAGGGAATACCTGGCATATCTAACGCAGTCCAAGCGAACACATGTACGTTCGCCCGAAGGAAACTCAGCAAGCGAGCCCATTCATCCTCCGATAGTTGGGCTCCTACTTGCACCATCTTCAATGGGTCCATGCCAAGATAATACGTCAGAAGGCGCTCGACGGGGCCACCCTTAGGGTCCTATGCCCTTTGGTCGAGGTCGTCAATGTCGGAGTCGAGCTTGGCACTTCGAGACCATAGGACGGCCTGCAAGCAATGCGGGATAGGTTGAGGTGCCCCCTCATCTCTCCTACATCGTGAGGGGTCGGGAATTGCACCAATAATCTCTTAGTAGATATGACCGCATCAAGTATGTTAAGCTCGGGACGGCCTAGGATAGCATTGTACGACGACGGGAGTCTAACGACGGTAAAGGTCATCATGACTGTACTCTACCGGGGTGGTGACCCGGTGGTTACAGGGAGGCTAATTTCTTCCTCGACTCTCACAAAATCTCTGGTGAAGCCCATGAGAGAGGTGTGCACTGGCCTTAGTCGATTGGGAGACCAGTTCATCCGAGACAAAGCATCGTAAAAAAGCACATCCGTGAAGCTCCCATTATCAACCATGATATATTTTACAAGATGCTTAGCGATGGTCATTTCATGGCTCATAGCCATTTCTCAGAGTCGGACCTTTGAATTGCATTCATATAAGTGATCAGATCCTCATTGTTCTCATCGAGTTCAATGGAATCATCGTTCCGACCAAGAAACCATAGTATCTGTCCGGTCGACTTGGTACCCTACCGGATCTCCTTAATGGTTCATGTGTGGGCTCTGGGTATGATCTAATCACAGCTGGTTCTATATGGTCCCTTAAGTGTGTCGGTTCTTCTACTTGTTGAACTTCATTAAATTCAATCTTAGCGGCTACAGTCCCTTCACCAAGGAACTCCTTTTCCAAAAAGATAGCCCTAAGACTGACGAACAATTTTTGTTCCTCAGCAAAGTAGAAGTAATACCCCTTAGATTCTTTTGGATGCCCAACAAAGAGGCACCGGTAAGATCTAGGTCCAAGTTTGTCCGTTTCTAAACGTTTCACATAAGCCAGGCACCCCAGACCCGAAGGTGTGATAGTGTTGGCTTACGTTCAGTCCATATCTCATATGGTGTTTTGCTAACGAACTTACTTGGAGCCCTATTCAGAAGGTAACAAGCTGATTGTAGAGCATATTCCCAAAAGGATATCGGCAGAGAAGCAAAGCTCATCATGGACTGAACCATGTCCAACAGGGTTCGATTCCTCTTCTCAGACACTCCATTTAATTGAGGTGTCCCTGGAGGTGTTCATTGAGAGAGAATCCCATTCTCCTCGAGATATATCAGAAACTCACCCGAAAGGTATTCACTGCCTCGATCAGATTGAAGGGTTTTGATACACTTTCCAGTTTATTTTTCTACTTTACTATGATACCATTTGGAATTTCAAACGATTCAGATTTATGTCTCATTAAGAAGACATAACCATACATCGAAAGGTCATCTGTAAATGTAACGAAATAAACATACCCATCCCTAGCATTAACATTCATAGGTCCGTATACATCAGTATGTACCAGACTCAAAATCTCATTGGCTCATTCACCTTTTCCAGTAAAAGGTGACTTTGTCATTTTCCAAGAAGATAGGACTCACAGGTTGGAAGTGAACTATCTTCACTAAAATTGAGGAGACCTCGCTTTTCAACCTGTTTATCCTGTTCCTGTTTATATGACCTAGCCTACAATGCCACAGGTACACTTCGCTGACATTATCTATCCTAGAGCGTTTGCTAGACGTGTACATTACACTAACAGGTCGTGATCGTACATAAATGCCATCATGCATTTGTTTATTCAATACTACAGAACCATTCCAAATGATTTTGCAAATGTCATTCTTTATTGATAGTTCATAACCATAAATGGCCAATTGGCCTACAGAAATGATATTCAAAATAAAAGATTAATAAAAATGACATTCGTTCAAAATGACAGTACAGGACTCGAAAACAAGTTTGAGGACTCCCAATGCCAGGACTGGAACTTGGCTTCCATTTTCCACGTTCAAGAATCTCTCGTCGTCCTCGAATCTTCTACTAACTTGAAGTCCTTGCAAAGAATTACAAATGTGAATTGGACTTCCAGTATCCAATACCCAGTTAGTAGTATCGCAGATAGAGAAACTACAAGGTGTTATCATATAAATACCTTGTCCAGGACCATCTTGCCGCTTTCTTTTCTTGGACATGTTCGGGTCAAGGGATGCAATGTAAATAGGACAGTTTCTCTTCCAGTGACCCTGCTTCTTGCAGAAGAAGCACTCCGCATGGCTTTGATCAACCTTCACCCTCTTGGCCTGACTGGGTCCAGAAGCATTCAACACCTTTTTCCCTTTGTTTTTCTTTTTCCCTTTCTTAAAGGGACGACTCCCTCCCGAAGATCCTTCCACTAGATTCACCATCCCTTTGCTCAGTTGGTGGTCTTTCTCATAAGTCTGCAGCAACCCTAACAAACCGTGGTAGTTAACTGCAGGCTTATTCATTCTATAATGATCGAGAAAATTTAGATAGGAAGAGGGGAGGGAATTCAGAATCGCATCCTTTCCAAGTTGTTCATGCAAGGGACATCCGAGTTTTCCCAGCCCTCAATCATCTCGATCATGTACAATACATGATCAGTGATCGAGGCTCCATCACGCATCCGCGCGTTGTAGATAGCATAGGAGACCCTGTACCTCTCAACGTCGTCTGGTGTCCCGAAAGACTCCTTCAACTTTTGAAGGATTTCTTTCGGCTGGGCTTCCTTGAACTTGCGACTGAACTCGTCGTTCATCGCTGCCAACATTATGCATTGAACAATGTCCTATTAGAGAGCCACTTCTAATAAGTGTCTCTAATCGAACCCCGAGCATTGGGAGCAGGGGTTTCAGGTGCCGGATCTGATATCACATACAAGATCCATTCATGCTCCAGGACAATCCTGAGCCTTTGATACTAGCTATCGAAGTTGGGTCCATTAAACTTCTCGTTGTCGAGAAGAGACCAGAGCTATAGGTTGGAAGACATCTGAAAGGAAAACCAAAGCTAATTAGTATATATGAATTATTAACCTAAAGACATGGACTTTAGTCTAAGGGTCCCTTCCACTATTTTGCTCAGATTGGTAGCCTTTACCTCCAATCTGAGGAATTACTTTAATTCCCTAGTGGGTACTAGAGTCCAATAGACAACACATGAGCCCGACTTTGGTCGGCCCACTCATGCATGTATAAAGGTAGGTTCTTCAACCGATTACTTCTCCAAGTAACCTCTAGTATTTGGGTTTTGCCCCAAGGTACACTTCAATCGGCCTTTGGACCTCTTATTGAAGGACCCGGTTAGGTCCAACCATTAACATGACAAAATTCAATGCTTCTAACTATGGATTGTCAAGCCCGACTTTGGCTGGCCCACCTGACCACCGTTAAGAGAGTCGCATTGAGCCATCATATTAGGAACAACAATTTCAATAGCTCGATGAACACCTGATCTTTGGAACTGTTGATGAACACCCAACTACTGGACCCATTACCATCCCACTTAATGGGAGGCTAGGATTAGGTTATCCCTATAACTTTGTCTTTTTAAGGACCTAAAAATTTAGAGGATTTAATTTTAATTTGACAGATGAAGAGATGAGAAGACATGGATCAACCTTCCACTGACCATATCAGCAAACAAGGAGGGTTACACATAACTAATGATTCATGGGCATCTAAAATCAGTCAAGACTGATTAACCTTGGGTGACAAGGGTTAACACGAGTCAATGAGCTATCCAATCAATCCTGATTGACCACATTGGCCAGGTAAGTGAGATCATGGATTGGGTTCCGCCATTAACCATCTTGCCTAGACACCAACAGAGTTGACCAAGTAAGAGGTAGCCCCAAAGAACCATGATCAAAATGCCAAACTTACCTAGACACCAATCAGTTCATCAAAGTCGATTAGACTAGTCTAAAGACTCGAGCTTTCTACTGAGCTACAAATTGGTCCATTTAGATTTATGGACTAATCAATCTAACTATTAGAGAGGTCTAAAGAGAAGAAATCCTAACTCAACATTTAATTAGATTAGTTCTCTAATTAGTTCAACGCATCTAAACTTAGGTCTAACCTAATCAAGGACCTAATAGAAGCTAACCCGTGACCCTTAAGGCTTATTGAAATGACTTAAAATCTTTGAATCACATTCTTAGAGTTCTTAGTCATTCTTAATTCTCAATTAAGTTTAATAGCCTTAAATAAATTAAAACAATTTTAATTTACAAATGTAAAATAATTTTACAACAAATCAAAATTTGAATTCACTATTTTTCTGCATTTTCACCCCAAGTGTCGACTCACCAGGAGCAAGTGTCGACATTAGGTGTCGACACTTGGGTCGACTCAAGGCCTGAGACAGGAAGAAAACAGAACACCAGATTTTCTGTACTCGCTCATGAGTCGACACTTCCAAGGCCAAGTGTCGACTCACGAGCCCAAGTGTCGACACTTCCTGGTCAAGTGTCGACACTTCAACCCGAGATAGGAAAAAAATAGTGATTTCAAATCCAAAGTTTCTCCAAACTTTCAATAAATCCGATCAAAACATAACTCTTAGATCTTATCTAAAGTTGTTTTATGATCATGTCATTAGATTAAAATAATTTTTAATCTACATTTTCTTTTTTCTTTTCCTTTTCAAGAGTCAATCATAAGCTGCACCCCTACATGCCATAGGAGACTCCATTGAATGGGAAGAGAGGGTCTTGTAGTCCTACTTCTTCCTATGACTGGACGGCCATGGTGAAGCACTCAATCCAAGTACTTTAAAAAAGGTGATGTTAAGGCATGCTAGCATCATTATACTACAAAAGGAACCTATTGCTCTGATACCATTGAAGGTGAAGCCTTTCACACAAGCAGGGCAGAAAAGATATATTTTAAAACTATTTTAAAACATGCACAACAGAAGGCTTGGTAGATAGATCAAAACGATCTACCGATCTGCCCGTAACAGGATCTAGCATAATGATCAAGCATGCAAGCAAAACATCAACAGAGAGAAACATACAGAGATACAAAGTACCATACCTTAATATCTCTTAAAGTACTGAGAAGGATGAGGGCACTCGAGCCACACGAGTATCTGGCAGCGACAGGCGATCCACACCAGGGCTCGACTCTGATCAACTCCCTTGAGTGCTAGCTCTTTGGGATCCTTCGGGCCGATTTTCTTTTTCTGGGAAGACAAGGAGTGGTAGAACCCTTCCCAAGAAACACTCTTTCCAAAACCTAGCTTGAATGTTAGGTTTCTCACATCCAATCCCAAGTCCTCACTGAGCCCTTCTTCTTCCTCTCTTTTCTTTCAAAGAACCATTAGCTTAACCATTAGTAGCCTCTACAATGACCTTCATTTATAGGGGTAGCCATGAGAGGGAGAAAGAGGAAGGAGTAGTGTTGGGGGAGAGAGTCAAGGGCCATTCCAAATGGGTCCAAGCCAAAGAACGTAAGTATGACTATCATACCAAGAAAGCTTGGAGCCAAAAATGCCCAAATACTTGGATTTTGAATTCAAAATTCAAAGTCAAACATTCCAGAAATTCTTTCCAGAAATATACTCATCACAGCAAGTGTCGACACTTGCAAAATGCCAAGTGTCGACACTTCTCTAAGTGTCGACACTTATAAAAATCCAACTGTCGACACTTAGAACATGGTCAATCATATTGACCTCCGGGGATGGCAAACGATTCACAATCATCGATCAGCCTTAAGATCAGATAGAAACCCCTATGGTGTGTGACCCCATAGGTTCGAACACTAAGCCGGTAGCACTGGAACATTTTCAGTACCAGTCAAAGTCCTCATCTAGCAATGATATCCGACATCCGGATAGGTCGAAGGTATGGAGCACCTCACAAGAACCTCTGGCATATGGTTACCATATAATTCATCCCTTTGATCTTATAATGCTCAGGATAATCTAGGGTTTGACTACCAACCCTAGTTTGGTCCATCCAAATCATGTCTTTCAACTTTACAAGTTTTGTGACTCCTTACAAGAACTACCCTAGCCAAGGATTTGTTAAATTGAGATATAGTGAGTCATTCACTCCAAACTATTTGGAGGGATCAATTCCATCTTGATCCACCACCGCTCCACAGGTACTTGACTGCACCCAGAAACCTTCTGTCACTGGATTAGAAATTCAGATAGTCCGGCATCAAAGAATAGTGAGTTGCTTGCAAGCTACCATGGTAATCTCAGGTTTGAGGGACACATACACCCATATCCCTTTGCGAGCAACCATTTGGCAGAAGGGATTTCCGCAGATGGTCACGTTCAGTGAGATATCATACATTTCACTTGCATGTCACACCAGTGTCTCCACGCTTCTTGGTTAAGAGGACAACCAACAAATGTGATATACAACAACCTACACTTGATACATTGTCGTCCTATAATAATGTATCATTTGGTTGTGAACCAGTTTAAGAACTACTTGATATATCCTCTCTATATCAAACAAAGTAGTTCCAAGGACTCCATCATATAAGAGTTCTTTCAGGAAAATATAAATATGATGAATAGCTAAAAAAGAATAACTTTTATTTATTAAAAAATCATATACAAATACAAGATAGCACAACCGTCTACAGCCTAGACGATTGGCTTTGGGATACAATTCCCAACAAACTCTACATTTTCATTGATAATATTAATATTAACAAATTTTTGAAGATGTATTTATTATAGTGCCAGTAATCAATGATGATCCAGATTTGTTTTCTGCTCTTTGATTTTGTTCTCATTTTTTACGATGTAAGAATTTTTGCCGGACGCTTCCATTTGACTTGTGCTGGCTTTGTTTATTCACTACTTGTGCTTAATTTTTAAACTCTATTGAATTAAAATAATGATAATAGCAAATGTTAGTAAACTTGATTTATCTTTGCTTTTGCTTTGGACTTGTGCTGATGTAATAATCAGCAGGTTAGAATTTATAGGTTGGAATCCTAGTTCCCTAAATAGCACTTGGAAAAAATCTAAATACAGATGTTATTCCATTTCAAAGATCTGCACATGTATGGATGACTAAATGGTATGAATCTTTGCTTCTAGAGGTTTCTATCATTGTGTCCTAAATTCCATGTTTCATTTATCCTTGGAAAACACCTTGAAATTATTTCCTCAAAATTATTCCTTAAAAAATCCCTCGGAAATTATTCTTCAAAAAATCCCTTGGAGATGTTCCCTCGAAAAATCTCTCAGAAATTATTCATCAAAAAATTTCTCAGAAAATCCCTCGGAGATGTTCCCTCGAAAAATCCCTCGGAGATGTTCCCTCAAAAAATCCCTTAAAAATTATTTCTCAAAAAATCCCTCAGAGATATTTCCTCGAAAAATCCCTCGAAGATGTTTCCTTAGAAAATCCTTTGAAAATTATTCCTCAAAAATCCCTCGAGAATTATTCCTCAAAAAATCCCTCGAAAAATTTCTCGAAGATGTTCCCTAGGAAAATCCCTTGGAGTTGTTCCCTCGGAAAATCCCCTCGATAATATTCCCTCGGAAATATTCCCTCGGTAAATTTCTCAGAAAATAAATTCTTTTGGAAAACTCTCTTGAAATTTTTTTTTGAGGATGGTTTTTCTGACAACCATGTTTCTGTTGGAAATCCATCGAAAATATAATTTTTGACAATTTTTTTCCATTTTCCCTCGGAAATGGCCCTATTTCTTGTAGTGTTAGTTAGGGATTGTGAAGAGGATTGAAGGATTTCTTTCTTATCTAATGCTTGCAGAACCTTCTCTTTAAATGATGGATTATATATAGTTGGACAAGGTTGATATTATGAATAGAGCTGATCGTAATAGGGTATATTTATGAACAGAGATCTTTACATTACTAGGGCAACCATTAGGTGTGGTTGCCATGAAAAATCTGGTTGAGCCCCCTAGCTTGAATTATAAGCATTAAAGTATGGGTTATTTCCTAGTTTATAGGCTATTTGGGTTTGATCTTGATAGATTGGCTCATACATAAACTTAGGAAATTATCATACAGTTAAGTATTTTATTTGCTCATATATAAACTCAGGAAATTATCATACAGTTATGTATTCACTCACGAAGTGAGTAGGGCTCAAAAATATTGAGCATTGTGTAGAAACAAAAGATGGAGAGGAAAAGTATTTGATAGCTAGTAGATGATTTAATCGATTACTCATCCAATTTACTTTATAGGATAACTCATCCAATTTACTATTAAGATCTATATTTCTAGCACTACTCTATTTTATTAGATTATTCTGATTGGTTTAATATGCAGTCAAGGGTCCTAGATAAGAGCAATCCTTCTTCAATTTTTTTAGTATTTTTTCTTAAGGAAAGAGGGGAGAAGAAGAAAGACGAAAGAGAGAGAATAGTTCTAAAGATGAGGGCCTAAGGAATCCTAAACCTAAGATTGATAGAGAAAAATTAGTTAAGGTTTAATATTAATTGTAAACAAGTTAGTACATAATGGACTCTCTATCATAGGGTTAACCTATATCTAGACAGCTCCTGACTACCAAGGCTATCTTGGATCCCTCCAAGTTAGAAACCAATTAAGTAATAACCTCTCTTCAGGGCTACAACGTCCTTGAACCCTTTCCTAGACACAAGTCAATTAGCCAATCCTGACCAGTCCAACTCTTTTAGGTGCCTTGTCCTAATGAGCTCAAAAAATTCTAAGGGTTAACATATAATTAATTTTAAATTAAAGATCTGGGCTAATGCAATATGCAGGGCAGTGGTTTGTGAGCCAAGGAAGGGTGATAAAATCCCTACCTTATGTTGATTGGGATTTTGCCCTTTAGATAGCTTATGAAGATGCAATGCAATGCATATAGATATCAAAACAAGTTAATTTTATATTTTAAATCTCTAAAAACATCTTAATCAATTTTATTAAATTCTTAATTTAATAATTTTTAATTTTTTATATTTTTTATAAACTAACCATGCTAATAATCCCTAGTAATAGTGCCAAAATTTGATCACTCTTATAGGCAGTCAAAAATTATTCACTAATTCAAACTATAGTTAGGGTAAATTGAAATAATATCCTTAGGGATTAGTTGGGATTATTCATGCAGGATGATTAGATCTAAGGATACATAAGATGAAACTAATTTAGAAGTTTTATTGTCAACAAACAAAACAATAATCAAGATTGATTGGCTCAATTTTTTATGACTAAAGAGAGGGATTAAGCTATAATTAAAAAGGCATTAACAAACTACAGGTACTGATCCTAGTTCTAAAGATTAGGACCATAAGCAATTGAGAAATCATCCATAGATTAGGCTCAGCTAAGATAAGTCTAATAAAATCAAAGAAGGGTTTATGCTCACTACCAATAACAAGGTATGCTTATTTAAAGTGAAAATGATGTTTTAATCATGATCATGGTCGAACCTGGAAGAGGAGGCATTCTACCAAGTTGAGTTGCAATCCTGGTTAGATGGCAAGTTCATTAAAGTCTTCGGATTTGAATTACCAAAACATGAGATAAACAACAATCATTAAACAAGAGTTATCCTAGATAGGAACAAAAGAGCAATTTAGTCCAATAAGGCCCAAAATAAAAATTGGCAGGGGTTTTGGGATCTACTTCGAGGAGTGTGTAGGGTGTTTGATGATTGTGTAGGACTCCATTGGGCTCTCGAGAGAAGAATAGAGTTCGGTCTATGGGGGCTTCAGAGGTGGGAACCGGGAAAGCTTCTCGGTGATCTCGAAGGAGGGCAATGCTGGGATAAAAAGGCTACTAGATGGGCGGCACAGCAAAATATGGTGGTTATGTCCGATTGGTGGGATGCTTCATGAATAGAGGAAAGGGGAAGACATCAATCAAAGATGAAGGATTGATGGGGTGAGGCTGATTGGAGGGGAGGTAGCACGATCATGGGAGGTGGTGGTGTGGACATTCTTCGCATGCATGGTGACCACAAAAGTGGGCAATCACTGGAAGTGGTGCCGATGGGGCTTTCAAATGGGAGAATGGAAGTGGGTGGTAGTAATAGAAGCATGGAGTGGTGGGGTGGCGGTTGTCTGGAGGTGAAGAGTTTCATGGAGGGAGGATGGGAGGAAGCCACGGGCAATGGGTTTGGTGGTGCCAGAGGGGTTACCAAAGGAATCTCCAACAATAAGACCGCATCGGCTTTCCTTTTCTTTAGGATGGCCCTCTTCAACTCACAGGCAATCGAAGGATCCATATCTGAAATTAATGAAAAATGATGTTTAGAAAGAACCAAAGACTGACATAAAAGATAAAATGGATCAAAGTTTTTCTTACCTTTTAGTTGAACCTGGTTGACCCCCGTGTTAAAATGGGTCACCTCGAACAGCAACACTTTCAAGCTAGGGACTTGAAAATACCGAAGAATGCCAACCCATTTGATAAGTCTATTAATTATCCCAATTCAACCATTAAAATAAATATTGATTAATATATATTTAATAAGAATTGATGCTTTTTATTTAAGTTTTGTAGAAAAAAAGTTCATAGATGGGAAGAGCTCAATTTTTGGAGTATAACGGTGCAAACGATAGTTAAATCAAAGTTTGAACGAGCCCGAGATTCAAGTTTGAAATCTATTAAGGAATTGCACAATTTTTAGAGCAACCAGTCCACCATGGACTGGCCACTCGGTTCAAAGAAGCCCCTAACAGTCCACGGCTGCCATTGTCGCCGGTCCCAGAGCCGTTTCGTGGATCACAGACCATCCTAAGCTCCGTTGTCACCGGGGAAGCCGACGGAGTTTCTCTCCTCATTGCCGGGAGCTCCATCCCCGTTGGGGGCCAGCCAATCACCGTCAAAATGCCACCTGGCCACCATCTTCAATTTTTTCTCCTAATTGGCCACTATCTTCTCCGAACCACCGCCATCCCTCCTTACTTCCTGCCAACCGACCACCGTCCAGCCACGCCGGCCATCACTCCACACTGCTCCGTTCATTGCCCGACTACCCCCTATGATGCCTTCAACCTCCGTCCCACCGACCACCAGCTCATAACCATCACCGCCCGTCACCGGCCACTGTTGTCAACGCCACCAACACCACTAAGAGCTACCTATCGTTTGCCTCTTCTGCCACCACCATTCGACCGGTCACCATCCTCCCTGTCCAAGCTCCATGATTCCTATCATTGTCTTCCCTGTTGATGGGCTGCCACCACCGCCACCGCCATCACCGCTGCCTCCACCGCCACCGCCATCACCGCTACCTCACGCCACCTGCTCTGCCATAATTGGGGGAGGCATCCTAGTTCCAGTCAAAGAAGGATCCCAGACTTCAATCTGAGATCAGGATTCAATGAGGAGTCCGGGTGGGACTCTGTTCGATCAGGAAGGAGAGAGAGCATCGGTGCACGAATCCTAGCACGATTTGAGGACTGTGAATAGAATAGATGGCTCAGAATTCTTTATGCAATATCTTGCCAATCTTGAGTCCGATTAATTCCAAATTTGACTGGGAGAAAGCCTTAACGAGCTCTATAAAAGGAGGACCCCATGTAGTAGTCTAGATATCAATTACTTTAGCAAGTTTTATCCAAGTTATTTTATTTCTTTCTTTAATATCATTGTATTGGCTTAGAAAATAGAGGGAATCATAGAGGAGATGCTGACGGCAGTGATGTGCTAGGCTCCTTCAACCTGAGATGAAGATGAAGCCCGCACTCAGGTTTTCTACTTCTTTTTGTATTTAATTCCAAAGCAATAAAGGTATGTTGTTCTCATCTACATCTATTGATCTTGTTTTTTTTATTGAGGTACTAATCTAGCATATATGGCCTATACCCTCTATCGACGTGCCATGATCTTAGGATAGGTACGTACCTAAGAGAGGTAGATCGTAGTATGGTAGATTAGATCCCTAAACTTGCATAGAAATTAGATAGTTTATACTCTAAGAGGACGTGTTGTGATCTCCAGATACAGCCCGTACCTAGCAAGAGATAAACTATTCTAATACTGAATTTGCAAGAATAATTATTATTGTGATATAAAGAGAAGAAGGTGAAACTAGTATGCATGGTAGATTCAGGTTTTCAGGTGACTTTTCCTATTGTCTTGATTCAATTAATTAAATACTTGCTCTCTTTTCATAATTACTGATCTTAATCTAATCTTTACAAGTAATTATCTTTTACTTTTCTTTCCTATGAAATAATTATCCTCGGTCCTCAAGGATACGATCCCGACTCACCACTAGCTATAATAGGAGTAGGTTTTATTTTTTATCGCCCACAATAGAGATCAAATTTTGGTGCCGTTACCGGGGATCAAGGCATGATTGTTTCACAAAAAAAAAGTAATTTTTTTTTATATATAGTTATTGTTCTCTTTAATTTATTACCTTTTTTGGTTACTTTAATTATTAGATTTTCTTATTTTTTTTTCTAACATAAAAAAAAAAACTTTCCTTTTTATAAATCCACTTTTAACCAGTTAGCCTTTCCTTAATTAAGCTACCTTAAATAACCCACAAGAAAATCCTAAGTCACATTCCATAAAATGTAATTAATTTTAGAAACAAGTAATAAACTTTAAAAACTTCCTAACTTGTTGGACATCTTGCTTATTTTATATTGCATTGTCATAAAACACTTATTGAAGTAAGAGCACTTGAGCTTTGAAGTCAGCCTTCAAGCTTTCACCAACTCTTACCAGAAGCTTGAAGCACCTTTTGAAGAAAGCAAGGAAGCAATTGAAGTGCATTGAAGAGCATTCAATAGAGCTTCACTCGAGCTATCTTGGCAACCACCCGACAACAGAGTTTGTCATTTTTGTTGCTTCTTTATTCTATTCTTAGAATATTTGGATTATTGGTGAGCCCGGTTGTAAAAATCAAATATGTTTCTTTGGTGAGCCTTTTTCAAAAACCAAAGTGTAGAGGTTCTAGGTGAGCCTGTAAAAACATAGTGTGGGTTTCTTTAGTGAGCCCGGTTCAAAAAACAAACTGTAGAGGTTGGGATTGTGAGCCTGTAAAACAATCCGACTGTATTCCGGTTTGGGAGATATAGTGAAAATCCCGAGTGGTGAACTTGGATAGTGGACGTAGGAGCTGGGTTGCTCCGAACCACTATAAACCTGCCTTGTTTGTGTTGTGTTTGATTTACCTTTCAGCTTCTGCATTTAATCTCTGATTGACACAGCACCTAACCACTAAAAAGGAATTACTTGTGGATATACTTGCAAAAATTTTGTAATTCCCAATTCACCCCCCTCTTGGAAAAAGCCACCTGGGCAACACTGAACCTTCTCGGTCAATAGGTCCTAGAGGGATTGCTTCGGTGATCACCGTCGAGGATCTCGCGACCATCCGGGGTTCTTACGACATCCCTGACTCCATCCATCTTTTGTTCCTCGAACGGGGGAGCGGGTTGTTTCTAGTGGCCCTCGTCGGATCACCTTCTATGAGGAGACCTTCGCCGGGGGCTTCCGATTTCCTATCCATCCTTTTTTCCTTTCTTTTCTAGCCAACTATCGTCTTGTTCCCGCCAAGTTGGTTCCAAATGCCATTAGAACGATCTTTTGTTTCATCGTTCTATGTCACTTTCATGGGATCGTCGCCCGTTTTTCTCTGTTCAGGACCTTCATCCTGAAACACCACCCTACCAAAGAGGGGTGGTGGTCTCTTTCTTCCCGCCCTCGGGGCATTAGATTTGAACTCCCCTCTTCCTCAAGGGATGGAAGAGTAGGTATTTTTTTGCCTCGGTCAAAGGGATCGAATGGGTTTGGAGCGACCCAGATTGGTCTCCCAACTGGAACTCCTCCATCGAAGCAGCTGATCTCAACCTGTACGAGTTGCTCAGATCGACTGAGATCCCTTCGCTCGAGGTCCTGCTGTTGGAGCGGAATCTTCACGAGACCGGGGTCGGCTTGACGCAGGAGTCGGGTGAGTTCGACTTGGCCACCCCTTTCCTTTCTTGTATTCTCTTCTCTTTTTTTTTTTGAACTTGGGGTTGACCGTGTCTTCTTTGGCGCAGGCATGAAGTTCTCCATGGATGAGTTGCTCTCATTCTCCGAGGAGCGAGAGCAGGCAGCTGAGGTCGGCGAGCCCGCTTCGAAGAGGGCTCGCGCCGATGACGGTGCGAGGTCGGTGTAGGCCGGGCTAGACACGTCGGTTTCTGAAACGGAGGTGGAAGAGGGCGGTTGAGCCCATCCCGGAGCCTTCAGGGCAGCACGACCCGGCCCCGGTGCCCAAGCCCGAGGTGGTCATCCGGGTCAGGTCGGCTACTACTGCCGCAAGGGTGGGAGCCCCCCCTCCGGAGGTCATCGAAGTCGAGGATGGGGAGTCGAGGGAAGCAAGGCCGGTGCCCACGGTGCGGTCCGAAGCAGCACCGAGCTCGCAACTGACGTTGAAGGCATCTTCCACCGCTGAGGGGTCCGAGTCGGCGGAGAAGAAGGATAGGAACTACCACCGAGTCCCTTTCAGGTTGGGGCCCAACGTCTCCTTGATAAAGGACCCGAGCCTCACCAAGCGGATGATGGACTTCTCAGTCCAGTACCGTGATTAGCAGGAAGGGAGCGGGAGACTCCTTGGTGACGTCGTCAGCTTGTCTTTCACCAACCTGTATACCGTAGGTTCCTCCTCGCCCATCTCTATTACTTCTGACCTTCTTTAGCATCGTAGCTGACGTGCTTTCTTTGATGCAGCAAGGCAGGGAACTGATCATCATCCAGGACTTCTGTCATAACTGCACCAAGAGGGACAAGGAGCGGCAGGCGGAGCTCGAGTCCCTGAGGACAGAGGTGGGTCGGAAGGACGAGGAGACCCGGGAGGCTAACCTGAAGGTTAAGAGCCTCATGGTCGAGGTCGCCGATGTCTCAAGGATCAGGAAGGAGCTCAAGGGAGAGCTCGAGGTGAAGAGGACTCGGTTGAAGGAGCTCCGGGCCGAGTTGGAGGCGGCGAGGGAAAGGGCTGCCTCCGCCGAGAAGAAGGCAACGGCCGCCGAGAAGAGGGCTGCAGAGGTGGAGGAGAAGGCCATCGCCGCCACCCGTTCCACTGAGACCATCGAGAAGGGGATGGCGGTGGCGATCCGCCAGGCCGAGCGCGCGGGTGAGCAGTTGGCCGAGGTAAGGCGCCAGGTGGAGGCCGCTAGGAAGGAGGTCACCGACGTGGTGGCCAATTTCAAGGCATCCCCCGAATACATAAAGGATTTCAAGGAGGCGGCGATGGACTCCTTTGCCAAGGGGTTCGCCTACTGCTGCACTCAATTGCGAGGGATCCTTTCTGAGGAGCGGTTGGCCGCGCTCCGGGCTCCTGGCAAGAAGGCTCCAACTCCGACGGTGGCTGCAGTGGGGCAGGGAGTCGCTCCAGTCGGGCCTTTCCCGGAGGTGGCCTCGGCGGCACCTGGCCATGTCGAGCCAACCTCGGCGATGACAACGGCTGAACCAGGGTCGTAGGTAGAGGCAGTTGAGTTGGCCCCGGCGACACCAGCAGCTGAACAAGTCCCCCCGACGAAGGCCGCCCAAGAAGGTGCCCCTGCAGCGGAGGTGGAGGAGGGGGAAGTCATAGTCGTGCACCGCCCAGGGAAGGAGCTGGCTCAATAGGGTAGGGACCCCCTATAAAATCTTTTCTTTTTGTTGGACCGGGCTGCCTGGCTTGTCAGGGCCCGGGAGATAGTGTAATATTTTTTTCAAGTAATAAAAAATAGTTCAGTCAGTACAACTTTTTCTTTCTTTTGTGGTGTGAATGCTTTTTCCCCTCCCCTCTTCTTCTCTCTTTTCTTTCCTTCTATTTTTACTTTTAGTGCGGGGAGGTTGGAGATGAAAGCTCCATCTTGTATGGGCTCAAGTCTCACAGTCTTGGAGCTGGGCTCGCGGACATGTTGGCCGGAGAGCTGGGCTCCGGGTCTTGGATGCCTTGGAGCTGGGCTCGAGGGCATGCTGGCCGGAGAGCTGGGCTCCGGATCTTGATTGCCTGAGGACAAGGCTCAGGAGTCATCATCTCGGAGCTAGGCTCGGAGATGTGCTGGCCAGAGAGCTGTGCTCCGGGTCTTGATCGTCTGAGGACAAGGCTCAGGAGTTGTCATCTCGGAGCTGGGATCAGAGATGTGCTGGCCGGAGGGCTGGGCTCCAGGTCTTGATCGCCTGAGGACAAGGCTCAGGAGTCATCATCTCGGAGTTAGGCTCGAAGACATGCTAGCCGGAGAGCTGGGCTCCGGGTCTTGATCGCCTAAGGACAAGGCTCAGGAGTTCTCATCTCGGAGCTAGGCTCGGAGATGTGCTGGCCGGAGAGCTGGGCTCCGGGTCTTGATCGCCTAAGGACAAGGCTCAGGAGTTGTCATCTCGGAGCTGGGCTCGGAGATGTGCTGGCCGGAGAGCTAGGCTCCGAGTCTTGATCGCCTGAGGACAAGGCTCAGGAGTCATCATCTCGGAGCTGGGCTCAGAGACGTGCTGGCCGGAGAACTGGGCTCTGGGACTTGATCGCTTGAGGACAAGGCTCAGGAGTTATCGTCTTGGAGCTGGGCTCGGAGACGTGCTAGCCGGAGAGCTGGGCTCCGGATCTTGATTGCCTGAGGCAAGGCTCAGGAGTCATCGTCTTGGAGCTGGGCTCGGAGACGTGCTGGTCGGAGAGCTGGGCTTCGGATCTAGATTGCCTGAGGACAAGGGTCAAGAGTTGTCATCTTGGAGCTGGGCTCGGAGACGTGCTAGCCAGAGAGTTGGGCTCCGGGTCTTGATCGCCTTAGGACAAGGCTCAGGAGTTATCATCTTGGAGTTGGCTCGGAGACGTGCTGGCCAGAGAGCTAGGCTCCGGGTCTTGATCGCCTGAGGACAAGGCTCAGGAGTTGTCATCTCGGAGCTGGGCTCGGAGACGTGCTGGCCGGAGAGCTGGGCTCCGAGTCTTGATCGCCTGAGGACAAGGCTCAGGAGTTATCGTCTCGGAGCTAGGCTCGGAGATGTGCTGGCCAGAGAGCTGGGCTCCGGATCTTGATTACCTGAGGACAAGGCTCAGGAGTCATCGTCTTGGAGCTAGGCTCGGAGACGTGCTGGCCAGAGAGCTCGGCTCCGGATCTTGATTGCCTGAGGACAAGGCTCAGGGCTTGGTGCCGAAGGACTTTTCTTTGGGCTTGAGTGCCTAAGGGCTTCTCAAGTCTTGAATGCCTTGGAGCTGGGCTCGAGGCCTGAGCGCCCGAGGGCTTCTCAGGTCTTGGTGCTGGAGGACTTTTCTCAGGTCTGGTGGGGCACGTCGAGCTCGATTGGGATTACTGCTTCAGCGCCGAAGACGAGGTTGAAGGGTGTTTCGTCCGTTGCCGTTCTGGGCATTGTGTGGTAGGCCCATAGGATGCTTGGATGCTCCTCTGCCCATTTACCCTTCACTTGGTCCAACATGGTGTGAAGTCCTTGAAGGATAGTCCGATTAGTCACCTCGGCTTCCCCATTTGTTTGGGGGTGAGCTACCGAGGTGAACCTGTGTTGGATGTCGTGTTCGGCACTGAACCCTTCGAACTCCCGGTTGTTGAACTGTCGCCCGTTGTCTGTGATGATGCAATTAGGGAGTCCGAAGCGGCAGATGACAGACTTCCAAAAGAATTGTCGAACATTAGCTTCTGTAATCCGAGCTAGTGGCTCCGCTTCGACCCATTTGGTGAAGTAGTCGATCGCCATTAGCAGGAACTTCCGTTGCCCTGGCACAGTGGGAAACGGTCCCAGGATGTCCATCCCCTACTGTGCAAAAGGTCAAGGGGATGATAGTTAGGAGATCGGCGTCGCCGACAGGCACTGTATTATGTGGGAATGGCGTTGGTATTTATCACACTTCTTGACGAAGTCGGCAGCGTCTTCTCTCATCGTCTCCCAGAAGTATCCCTGGCGAAAAGCCTCCTTGTACGCTAGAGTCCTCCCCCCACATGGTTCCCACAGAGGCCCTCGTGTACCTCCCGGAGCACGAAGGCCGCCTCCGTGGGCTTGAGGCACTTCAGGAGTGGGTAGGAGTAAGATCGGCGGTAGAGCTGACCATCCATTAGAACAAAACGGGTGGCCTTCCTTCTGATGAGGCCGGCTTCTCTGCGGTCCTCTGGTAGGAGGCTATCCTAGATGTACTTGATGTACCTGTCCATCCAGCTCGGCTCGCTGGCTACTTGTTGCACCTCCTTTGGGCTTTCATAGCTTGGATTCTCAGGATACTTGATGTAGGCACACCCCAGGTATGAGTCCGGTAGGGTTGCAAGCCTCGATAGTGCATCCGCATGAGCATTTTCTCTGCGAGGGATGTGGAAAATATAGAAGTAACGGAAGCCTGCCATGCTCGAACGAACCCTCTCTACACCATCTAGGGATCTCGGGCCTCGTACTCTCCAAAAATTTGTCCGACAACCAGTTGGGAGTCAGTGAAAACCTTCAGGCTTTGCACGCCCAGCTCGCGGGATACCTTTAGGCCCGCGAGGAGCGCTTCGTACTCCGTCTAGTTGTTTGTGGCGGCGAACTAGAAGCGGAGAGCGCATTCCGTCACCACCCCGTCGGAATTGGCGAGGATGAGGCCTGCTCCGCTTCCACCGGAATTGGAGGCACCATCCATGAGGAGGATCCAAGGGTCCTCTCGTGGTCCGGGCTCGGCTTGGCTCTCCAGAGCCGTCCACTCTGGCTTCTTGGGGAGCCCTGTACATTCAACCACGAAGTCGACTAGGACTTGGGCCTTCTATGATGACCTCGGCCGGTATGTGATGTTGAACTTGCTCAGCGTCAGGGATGATTTAGCTTGTCTCCCAAAAGTTTCGGGATGGCCTAGTATGGTCTTCAGCGACTGATCGGTCACAACCACGATGGGACGCGCTTGGAAATAGGGCCTAAGGCACTTAGCAGACATGATTAGTACAAAAATGAGTTTCTCAGAGTGAGTATATCTGATCTCTGCATCGCGGAGGATTTTGCTGGTGTAGTACACCGGCTTTTGAGACCGTCCTGATCTGTGCGGACGAGGACTGAGCTGATGGCCCCTGGTGGAACCGCCAGGTAGAGTAGGAGCTCTTCCCTTTCTTCCGGTCTGGATAGCAGAGGTGGAGAGGCTAGGAACTCCTTCAGCTCTTCAAAGGCTGTCTTGCACTCTTCAGTCCAGGTGAAGTCATGCATTTTGCGCAATGCCTTGAAGAAGGGGAGGTAGCGGTCCGTCGACCTCGAGATGAACCGGCTTAAGGCTGCGACCCTCCCCGTCAGACGTTGAACTTGCTTCTTGGATGTCGGATGCTTTATATCAAGGATCGCCTAGACCTTCTCCGGGTTCGCTTCGATGCCTCTCTGGGTGACCATGAAGCCGAGGAACTTTCCGGTCGCCACCCCGAAAGCGCATTTTGCCGGATTGAGCTTCATTTGGTGCTTCCAGAGATTGTGAAAGGCTTCGGCGAGGTCGGCGATGTGGTCCGAGCTCGGCTTGCTCATAACGAGCATGTCGTCCATGTACACTTGCATGTTCCGGCCAATCTGGTCCTTGAAGACCTTGTTGACCAGACGTTGGTACATGGCCCCAGCATTCTTCAGGCCAAAGGGCATCATTCGGTAGTAGTATGTCCCTCGGTCGGTAATGAAGGCAGTGTGCTCTTCGTCCCCTAGGTGCATCCGGATCTGATTGTACCTGGAAAACGCATCCATGAAGGAGAGCAACCAGTGCTCTGAGATGGCATCCACCAACTGATCTATCCTTGGTAGAGGGAAGCTGTCATTTGGGCACGCCTTATTGAGGTCGGTGTAGTCTACACAGATCCTCCATTTGCCATTTTCAAATTCAAACTACATCACATTTCATGGAGATAATCAAGGGGCGTCCCAAAGAAAGTGGAGTGGCCCCTTTTAAAAATTCAAACTCCTAAATACAAGGGGGCGTCCCATGAATAGTGGAGCTTCATTCCCATGAAGAGTGGAGCTTCATTCAAATTCAAATTTGTCTTGAAAATTCATGGTGAAGTGTCTTGGTGATGTGGCATGACTTGTCCTCCAACTTGGCAAGGTGCATTGATGATGTGGTGCTCCAAGTTTGTTGGTGACACTACGATCCTCAGGCGGCTCGCTGGCATCCTGGGATGGTGGTGATGTCTCCCTGCTTGCTAGTGTCTTCGCCCGAGCTGGGGGCCGAGTTGGAGAGGCAGGGCTCGACTCCGAGGGGCTCAGCCTTGACGTGGCTCCACTTGGTGGAGGAGGGCTGAGCTCGACTCTAGACCAGCGGAGCTCGACTTCGGGCGAGCTCGACCTGACAGAGGAGGGCAGAGCATGGCTTTAGCCCAGAGGACTCGATATCGGAGGGGCTCCACATGGCGGAGGAGGGCAGAGCTCGACTCCGGACCGCAGGGCTCGATCTTGAGGGGCTCGTTCTGGGGGACGCCGCTTGGCTCCAGCCTAGGCATCCCGAGCTCGCGGGCTCGACCTGGCGGAGGGCGAAGCTCGGCTTCGATGGGCGGCCCCATTGTTCTGAGGGAACTCAGCCCGGTGAAGGAGTCCGAGTGGAGTATCTAACATGGCGGCTTTCTCTGATATGGCATCTGGCATTTTTTCCATGTTAGCGATCCTGCCTCATCACTCCATGTCAGCGATCTCGCCACATCATTGATAACCCAAAATTTTGGGAGTTCTGCCAGCAATATCATATTTCTCACCGACTAACTTCGGTCGGCCATCCCCATTCCAATGGAGAAGCCAAAATTATCAATCGGACGATCCTACACAGATTGAAGATCCAACTGAATGACGCCAAAGGACTCTGGGCAGAAGAACTCCATTCGATGCTTTGGGCCTATCAGACCACCTCCCAGACATTCAATTTGACCTATGAGAGCGAGGCGGTCATACTTGTAGAAATCTCCTTGCAATCCTTTCGGATCAACCATTTTGCTGAGCTGTCCAACTTTGAGCGAAGAAGGACTAACCTAGACCTGCTCGAAGAAACTAGATTCCAAGCCGGTCTGAAGATGGTGACATATTGCTAAAAGATGGCAAAGTATTACAACAGTCGAGTCAAGGCTCGAAGCTTCAGGGTCGGAGACTTGGTTCTACAGAGGACTGAAATATCCAAGCCAACCGAACAAGAAAAACTCTCTCCTAACTGGGAAGGCCCTTATAGGGTAATTGAAGTAATCCGAGCCAGAACCTACCGACTTGAACATCTGGATGGATGTCAAATAGCACATCCTTGGAATGTAGACAACCTTCATAAGTATTATCAATGAAGGCAACAGTTCATTCCACCAAAAAGATTGATTCCAATCGGTAGAGGCTTTAAGGCAGCCCATTCCAAAAGTACAACTCCGGTCGGTAGAGGATCTAAGGCAATTCACTCCGAAAGTTTGACTCCGGTCGGCAGAGGCTCTAAGACAGCCCATTCCAAAAGTTCGACTCCAGTCGGTAGAGGCTTTAAGACTGCCCACTCTGAAAGTTCGACTCTGGTCGGCAGAGGCTCTAAGGCAGCCCATTCCGAAAGTCTGACTCCGATCAGCAGAGGCTCTAAGGCAGCCCACTCCGAAAGTCTGACTCCGGTCGACAGAGGCTCTAAGGCAGTCCATTTCGAAAGTCTGACTCTAGTATGCAGAGGCTCTAAGGCAGCCCACTCTGAAAGTCCGACTCCGGTCGGCAGAGGCTCTAGGGCAGCCCATTTTGAAAGTCCGACTCCGGTCAGCAGAGGCTCTAAGGCAGTCTACTCTGAAAGTCCGACTCCAGTCGGCCAAGGCTCTAGTGCAGCCCAATCCGAAAATCCAACTCTGGTCGATAAATGCTCCATGACAGCCTACTCATAAAATTCAACCTTGTTCAAGAAATTCTACTTGGAATCCTTAAGTATTTGAGGAACTACCCTATAAGCGATCAGCTTGAAGGTTCAAACTAAACTGACCCTTCCATACTTAGAAATATTTCTAAGAATTTGGGTTCGGACTGAGCAACTGTTATATTTCTAAGAATTTGGGTTCGGACTGAGCAACTGTTCAACACTTAGAAATATTTCTAAGGATTTGCAATCGGATTGAGTCGATTGTCCAATACTTGGAAATATTTTCAAGAAAAAAGAAGAGAGTTCGGATCAATCCGACCACCCTACATTCAAAAGAATGAATACTAAAGACATCAAAAGAAGGAATATTTTTTTTATTTCTCGGCAAAAGTTAATTACAAAGAGTAGGGCAGACTTTTACAAACAATCTAAGTCTGGCCCTGTGGGTACATAGGAGGGACTCCGGCTTACGCCGTGCCTGAAGCTCCGGCCGGGGCATCCACTGATCCTGCATCGGCAACAACTTGAGCATCGGCTCCAGAATCCAATGGGCCCCCTGTTCCTTCTTTGCCAACCACAGTCTGGGCGTCGGCCCCGGTGTCGGTCGGGCCCGCTCCCTCTTCCACCTCTTCTTCTACCGGCTTTGGAAACTGCAAGGCAGACAGATCCAGCTCTGAAAGGCATCGACCACCTTCTTCAGGCAGTCCTCATAGCCGTAGTCGAAGCTGGCCGCCCCGACCTCCTCCATCTCATCCTCGAAGGTGGCAAAAGCCTTATACTCAGTTATGGCATTGCCGACCACCTCTGCTGTCTGCTCCTTGGCCTCCTTCAGCGGGCCCATGTATTTTGCTGCCATCGATTGATGGCCTCGTGCACGCTTGTCGGCATCGACCGACCATTCCTCCTCTTCAGTCAACCGATTGGCAAGAGAGCTCACCTTCTTCTTTTTCTTCAATCTGGCCTCCCGGTCGGCCAGTTGGCTTTGTAGGTCTTCCACCTGCTTCCTTAGAGACTCGACATCGGCCCGACTGGCTGACAGTTCTTCTTCTGTGACCTTTCATGATGCCTCCACTGCCACTCTGGCCGCCTCCAACCCCTCGACCTTCTTCGCTGAGACCTCTCTTGCAAAGCACATCTTGTCGAGGCCCTCGTCCATCAACATGATGTCGTGAAGAAGCTGCCATCAAAAAACCTTGTTAGTCACATACAAGAAAAAAAATATAAAAAACACAGAAGTTGGAAGGCAGACGACTTACCTTCAGTAGGTTGAGGTAAGAACTCCTTGCCACCTCGTTCAGACTCCGCCGGCTTGAGTTCTCCCAGTCAGCCTTTGTGACCGCCCCCTTGAGCAGGTCCTTGGCCTACTCAGGGTCGCGGAGGGCATCCCAGCACTCGGATGTCTCATAGCCAACTCTGCCTACCTCCGCTTCTTCAGCCACTCTCTTCCCCTTGTCTGTGGGGAGCACTGCTTCAGTCGGCTTGGCGGGTGGTGAAGCTGGGACCATCGCCCCATCTGTCGGCCTCAACAACCCCTATTTCAGTCGGGCAGTCGACAGCCCGACAGAAAGTGAAGGCCCTGAAGCCTTCACTGCTAGTCGCTCCGATAGAGAAACATCATCCTCGTCGGAGTCTATCGACATAATTACCGCAGGCTGCTCTTCCACCCGCTGCCTCTCGGCTACTCTGTGGTCGGCCTCGCGGACTGGGCAGCCCTCCTCTTCGCCACCCGCTCTACCACCTTGGCTCTGTCGGGCTTCATTTTATCTCATGTTGTAAGGATAAAATCGGAGTTAGAACAGAAGAAAGGGAAAATTGCAAAGTGCAAAGGGACTGATGACAGAGACTTCTATCATACCTAGGCGGCTGTGGCTGCTAACCCCGGCCATTTGAAGGTAGTCCTCTCGGAGCAACTCGTATACCATGGTGGAGCCGGCTCCCTCTATCTCATTAAAATTGGCTTGGTCAGCCACGAGCACCGCCCTCCCGTCGATGGCCTTCGGCCTCGTCTCTCTCCACAACACTTCAAAGCCCCAGGGTCGGAGGCTATCTACATAGAAGAACCGAGACTTCCACCTATGAATAGTCGATGGAAGACCCCTAAAATCCTTCGCCCAGGACGGGGACTAAACATCCACCATTCCCGGCTCCTGAAGTCCCTCTTTAGGAGGAAGAAATTAGCAAAGAGAGAAATCATGGGTTCGGCCCCGGCTTTACAGCACAGGACCATAAAACAGCTGATTGCCCGAATGCTATTCGGGGTAAGCTATGCAGGGGAGATCCTATAGAGGTTGAAGACATCCACGAAGAAGTCAGGTAGGGGGAACCTAAGCCCTGCCTTCAGATAGTCTTCATACATCGAAAGGGCCCTTAGATTCAATGGTTCGATTACCCTTCCTTCTCGATTTGGGATGGTCAGATGCAGGATAGAAGGAATATTGAATCTGACCTTAAGGGCTTCTACCCTCTCTTGAGTCATCTCTGACTGAATCTCACTGGGACCCGGTTCCCTGTCCCTATGAATGGAGCTACAACTACCGAAAGCCATTCTAATGGAGGTTAAAAAGCGGGGGGAGGACTAACCTGAAAGTAGGTCTCTAAGAAGATGGGAGTGGGAGGAAGAAGGCGCACACTCCTCTCTTTGGGCATAGATGCAGCAGAAAACTCCCCCCCGAACTCTCAATGCCTCTTTTTATAGCCCCTGGAGGAACTGTTCCCCACCGTCCCTCGAGCGTCACGATCTAGCCATCAAACGGTACATTTTTCCACATGATAGAAGTTAATGCGATGCAGAGAAACACATCTAGACCATGATTCGTGTGGTCGCCAGATCAGCGACGGAGAGCTCATCCCTGATGCGGCGCCAGCCGTCCAGATATCGCCACGTCACACTAGTCACATCTGAAGCCCGATAGCCGGGCGAGCCAAGCAGGTCGCTCATTATTGCACCCCGTCTGCATTAACTGCCTTCCCCCGCCTTCAATGCGGGGCTGACACCTGTCCCAAGCACAGGATTCTATAGTGGGACACGATCAGATGCATCATGCCTGATCGGATCCGCAATCATCCCAAGGACAAATGCATTAAGTGAGAAATAATACTCTCATCCTTCGAGGTCGCAGGTCCCTTCAAAGGCCAAGAGCAAGGGGGCAACTGTTATATCCAATCAGCTTTTCTCTAAACCAGACCAAAGACCTAACTGGCTCAAGGGCCGACCGACTCGCTATAACAAAGGTCCATCCAACCCACTTCAGCAGAGGTCCATCGGACCTACTTCAGTAGAGGTCCGTCCGACCCACTTTAGCAGAGGTCCATCGGACCCACTTCAGCATAGGTATGTCCGACCCACTTCAGCAGAGGTCCGAACGACCCGTTATAGCAGAGATCTGTCCGACCCACTTCAGCAAAGGTCTGTCCAACCCATTTCAGCGGAGGTCCGTCGGACCCACTTTAGCATAGGTTTGTCCGACCCACTTCAGCAGAGGTCCGAACGACCCGCTGTAGTAGAGGTCCGTCCAACCCACTTCATCAGAGGTCCGTCCGACCCACTTCACTGAAGGTCCAAACGGCTCTCTCCATCAGAAGTTCATCTGACCCACTTCAGTAGAGGTCCGTCCGACCCGCTGTAGCAGAGGTCCGAACGACTCGCTGTAGCAGAGGTCCAAATGACCCGCTTTAGTAGAAGTCCATCCGACCCACTTCAGTAGAGGTCCGTTCAACCCACTTCACTGAAGGTCCAAACGACTCTCTCCATCAGAGGTCCATCCGATCCAATTCACCGAAGGTTCGAATGTTTCTTTCCATCAGAAGTCTGTCCGACCCACTTCAGCAGAAGTCCAAACGACCCTCTCCATCAGAGATCTGACTGATCTACTTCAGCCAAGTTCATACCAATCAAAAGGCTCTAGAAGTCCTTTCCAGTAGGTACTAGAATTTTGTTACAACAGATCCCACGACGTGGCCATGTCCTAGTGCCACCTGGCCACCACCCTGATTCTCCTAGGGGCAGATCAAACATTTCCAGCCTAGTCCTTAACAGAATCTGGTAGTGTTCCGCGCCTATATAAGGTAAATGGGGGACTTTGAATGGTAAGGGCACTTCTCCTTCTCCATGAGCTATCTCTTTCTTGATTCATTCATTCTGTTGCTCTAGGACCCCCACTAACTTAGCCATCGGAGTGTCCCGCGCCAGAACACCACTGACCTGTGAGACTTCTTTGTAGGAACCGGGAGAGGAGCGCTCCAGCTGAACCGAGAAGAACCCGGCCAGGGGATTTGGCAGAATAATATGTATTAAAAAAAATTATAAGGTTGTACATATAATTTTAAATATTTATTATGTAAAAATAATATTATGAGGCATACATACGTATGTTGTTGAAGTATGTATATATGTAATTGTTGATATGTTTAAGAGTATATTTGTATAAGGGTTCAACTCTTTAACTCGTTGCTTGGTGTACCGGATGGTCAGCCTGGTTCGGGCAAGTGGAGAGTGGTCGGGCGTAAGCTTCATATAAACCTGGGTCAGGCCAAGGCCTTTTTAAACCTCCCCGACTTCTCGTCCCCCGTGCCCCAGGCCCCAAATCTTGAGAGCGAGGTAAAGCGAGAGGAGAATAGTGAGAGGAGAAGAGGAAAGGGAGCGGGGGAAGGCAACAAGAGGAAAAAAAACAAGAAATGAGGGTGGTTACACTCGACGGCAGCCACAGTCGCTGGCAGGTCATCCATTTCTTTACTTTTTTGATAATTTTTATCGTCTTCTCCTCCTTCCTCCTCCTCTTCTCCCTTCCTACTCTTTGTTTCCCTCTTTTTCGATTGTTTACAGTAAACAGCAACCAATAGGAAGCGGGCCACTACAATGGTTACTGGTGCTATTGCTCGGCTGCTGCGAGGAAGAAAAGAAAGCCTCAATTTCTTCTGCTTCTACGGCTTTTTTTTTATCTTTTTCGAATTTCTTGATTTTTCTTTTCTCATTTTTCTTGTGTTGATGTAATATGCACATGCTCACTTGAATCTTTAGGGGGAATTGGCACGCTGCCGTTAAAAATTCAAGAACATTTCTTGATTTTTGTTTACAGCAGCCAACAGGAAGTGGGCCACTGCGGTGGTTGCTGGTGCTATCGCTTGGCCGCTGCGAGGAAGAAAAGAAAGCCTCAATTTCTTCTGCTTCTACGACTTTTTTTTTGTCTTTTTTGAATTTCTTGATTTTTCTTTTCTTGTTTTTTCTTGTGTCGATGTAATATGCACGAGCTCACTTGAATCTTTAGGGGGAATTGGCATGTTGCTGTTAAAAACTTTTGCATGTATATATTTATAATTTATTTATATATAATATCCTTATAAATTATTTTTTGTGTGTGCATATATTTAACTTCAAAGCTATACATGCAAAAAAAAATAAAGATATACATACTAATAATAAATTAATAAGGATATATATATATATGTATGTATTAAAAAAAATTATAAGGTTGTACAATAATTTTAAATATTTATTATGTAAAATAATTATTATGAGGGCATACATATGCACGTTGTTGAAGTATGTATATGTGTAATTGTTGATATGTTTAAGAGTATATTTATATAAGGATTCAACTCTTTAACTCGTTGCTCGGTGTATCGAATGGTCGGCCTGGTTCGGGCAAGTGGAGAGTGGGTGTGGGCACCGGGTGGGTGCAAAAATTAAAAGGAAAAGTCTTTGTGCACCGCGTGCGGTGCAGTAAATCCAACGTGGCCCATATCGTGTTTTTTTATTGGTCTAAATGTATCCACCGTAGCATGACGGGATGGAAGCTGAGCGTGACTAGCATTAATTATCATTCAGTTTTTATTTGAAATTTTGTTTAGACCAAAATACCATTCATTTTAGTCCCTTAAACTAGGGGTTGTAGGTTTTGAACTAGGATGTCGTAGCTTTTGAACTAGGGCGTCGTAATACTGTTTCAGGTTTTAATTTATATTTTTTGCATGGTTATCATTTTTGAACTAGGATGTCGTAATACTGTTTCAGGTCATTTTTGAACTAGGATGTCATAGGTTTTGAACTAGGATGTCGTAATACTATTTAGGTCATTTTTAAACTAGAATGTTGTAAGGATATTTTGGTATGGACAAAAATCTTAAATAAAAGCTGAACAATAATTAATGCTAGTCACCTCAACTTCTGTCCCGTCATGCCACAGCAGATATATTTGGACCAATAGAAGCGTGCGGTGCAGGCCATGCTGGATTTGTTGCACTGCGTGCAGTGCAGTAAATTCAATGTGGCCCATACCGCGTATTTTTATTGGTTCAAATATATCCGCGATGGCATGATGGGACGGAGTTGAATGTGATTAGCATTAATTACCGTTCAGCTTTTATTTGAAATTTTTGTTTAGACCAAAATATCCTGAAACAGTATTACGACATCCTAGTTCAAAACATACGATACTCTAGTTCAAAACATACGATACTCTAGTTCAAAATATATGACATCCTAGTTCAAAATGATCTGAAATAGTATTACGATATCATAGTTTAAAACCTACGATATCCTAGTTCAAAATGACATGAAATAGTATTACGATATCCTAGTTCAAAACCTACGACATCCTAGTTCAAAAATGACCTGAAACAGTATTACGACATCCTAGTTCAAAACCTACGACATCATAGTTCAAAACCTACGATATCCTAGTTCAAAAATGACAACAATGAAAAAAATATGAAACAATATTACGACATCCTAGTTCAAAAGTTACGACACCCTAGTTCAAACCTACGACACCTTAGTTAAAAAATGATCTAAAATAGTATTATGACATCCTAGTTCAAAACCTACGACATCCTAGTTCAAAAATGACCTGAACAGTATTACGACATCCTAATTCAAATCTACGACACCCTAGTTCAAAACCTACGACATCCTAGTTCAAAAATAATAACCATGTAGAAAATATGAAACAGTATTACGAAATCCTAGTTCAAAAGCTATGACATCCTACTTCAAGCAACATGATAAAAAAAAGGGACTAGAGGGAAGGGTATTTTGGTCTGGACAAAAATTTTAAATAAAAGCTGAACGCTAATTAATGTTAGTTATGCTTAGCTCCCGTCCCATCATGCCACAGCGGATGCATTTGGACCAATAGAAAAATGTGGTGCGGGTCACGTTAAATTTAGTGCACCGCACGCGGTGCACAAAGACTTTTTCCTACCTCTACGGGGTAGTGCAGTTGGTAAAGGCTTGGCTCCCCCCTTGCCTGGTCACGGTTTGAGGAAAGATCCCGTAGGTGACTTGATTAAATTCTAGAATTTTTGGGTGCACGTGACTGGGGGGTGGACCGGCTGATACTCCGACATATAGAGGGGCTAGGCTGACATACTCACTGATTCGGGTAAACCCCAGAGGGTAGAGAAGGTATGCGGAAATTTATGGCCTGTATCGAATAAAGGCATAGTGGGCTGAGGGCCAGAATGGGGCGCTACACCGGGATAAAACCCCCTACCCTTTTTTTTTCTATCAAAAAAAAACTTTTTCCTCGATTAAAAAGGTTGATGTCATATAAACCCGGGTCGAGCCAAGCCTTTTTAAACCTCTCCCACCCCCGTGCCCAGGCCCCAAATTTGAGCGAGGAGCGAGAGGAGAAGAGCGTGAGAAGAAGAGGAAAGGGAGCGAGGGAAGGTAACAAGAGGGAAGAAAAACAAGAAAAGAGGGTGTTTACACTCGACGGCAGCCAAGCCACCGGTGTCAGCACACGATGGCCGGCAGGTCTTCCATTTCTTTATTTTTTTGATAATTTTTATCATCTTCTCCTCCTCTTCTCCCTTCCCACTCTTTGTTTCCCTCTTTTTCGATTGTTTACAGCAGACAGCTTCCAACAGGAAGCAGGCCACTACGGTGGTTGCTGGTGCTATCGCTCGATCGCTGCGAGGAAGAAAAGAAAGCCTCAATTTCTTCTGCTTCTACAGTTTTTTTTTTCTTTTTGTCTTTTTCAAATTTCTTGATTTTTTTTTCTCGTTTTTCTTGTGTCGATGTAATATGCACGGGCTCACTTGAATCTTTAGGGAAAATTGGCACGCCGCCATTAAAAATTCAAGAAATTTCTTGATTTTTGTTTACAGCAGACAGTAGCCAACAGGAAGCGGGCCACTGCGGTGGTTGCTGGTGCTATCGCTCGGCCCTGCGAGGAGAAAAGAAAGCCTCAATTTCTTCTGCTTCTATGGCTTTTTTTTTTTTTTGTCTTTTTTCGAATTTCTTGATTTTTCTTTTCTTGTTTTTCTTGTCGATGTAATATGCACGGGCTCACTTGAATCTTTAGGGGGAATTGGCACGCTGCCATTAAAAATTCAAGAACATTTCTGGATTTTTGTTTGATGACGTGTCATCGGAGTGGGAATTAGCCTGCTGAGATTAAGATGATCTCGTGCGATTCTTGTGATTTCTTGAATTTTTCTGGGATCATGATCTCTGCGTCCTTGTTTTGATAACGTGCAAGTATGTGATTAAAGTATGTTGTATGCGTTGGTCTTTGACCTCTAGGGGAATCGGCTCTCTTCTTTAAAATTTCAAGAATAATTCGCAATACTTCTTCCAGTTTTGACTTTTCATGTTTCATGGAACATGTTTTTTTTGATTGCTTCTTTGGAGAAGTGTTCGTATTTCCATGACCGCTTTAATCTCTTGGAGTCCTTCGATTGTGGTGCTTTTTCTTTGATCCGAGGATTAACTTCTATGATCTGTTACTATCCAATTACTTACAGTCCTCACTTGCAACGCCTTTTCAGGGTTTCGTACATCTGTTACTCCAATTTATTAATTTTCATGCACTACCAAATTTCTGATCTTATAGCATGGGGAAACTAATGGCAACGTGAATAAATATTTCAATCTCTTGGTGTTGAGTGTACTTGTTAAATCATGAAATCTTTGACTCTCCAGCTCCATGCGAATTGCGTCTTAGGCATAACCTTCTTCTTCTTCTTTAAAGTATATACATATAAGTTGCACCATCTGAAAAATGTTTAAGAGAGAAAACCAATCCTCTTCTTTTCTTTTAAAATCATATTATTAAGTTGCATTATCTGACAAACATTTCTTTAAATTCATATTTATATATATTAAGTTGCACCATCTGAAGGCATAAAACGATTTTCACAGCCATTGAGGAATGATTTCATGCCTCAAAATCGAAGTGGAAGATCCTATGGAAGAGTTAAGGAAGTCCTCAAGGTATGCACAAACTTGCTTAATTCTGGACTTACATTGCTATTGCTTGCTTTTCTTTAAGCTGTCATCTTTACTTTGAAGATATTCATTGGAGATGGCACTGCTAACTACTTTTGCTGCTGTTCTTTTGGTTGATAGAAATACAATCAATTGAATAAAAAAGACTAAGACATCTATTACTCTTGACCTTTGTGGTGATGGTGCAAAAGACAAGTCCTATTCCTTTATGGAAGCTAGGTTTAGAAAACCATATTTTAAGGAAAATTGTGAGCAAAGGTAATAAATTGCTTTGAGGGGAACAACATTCGAGTCCAATATGAATCCAATAGTGTTCTCCGGGAAGACAAGTATGCAAGTGGAATGTAGATGAATCAAGTATGTCTTTGCAAAGACTATTAAAAATAGAATAACCTAAAACGTTACTAAGAAATTTCTGTCTAGCTATGAACTCATTGTGTGACAACTTAATTACGAATCATAGAACCAAAGTTTCATGGTCCTGATGCTATAGTTGTTAATGAACATGATGCAGAGAACTGATGGTGTGGAATCACACCGAAACACAATAACGTTTAAATATGTATTAAACATGCTAATTAGCTAATTTCATCAAAAAGCTGAAACTTGTTGCTGATCTTTTTTCTAAGGAAAACACAGAATTGAGCATGAACATGGTCAATTAAAATCTCTAAATGCCTAGTAGGTGCCTCTTGGATCATTTTATAGATGCACAAATTCTAGCAAGTCTATATGTGTGTATTATCTATTCTATTATATAATGCCAACTTTCTGGCTGTCTGCATTTTTCTATTCCAATTTTTCCATCCCATGTATTTTCTCATCTCCTTGCGGCTTTTAGTTATAGGGTCAAAGAGTCTAATTCTTTCTCTACTATTTAATGGCTCTTTGTATAAATTTTATTTTTTTATTAAAAATAAATAATACATGTGATTGTGCCGTAATCCGTTTTTGTTTTGCTTATATGTATGTTATATATGGATGCTTATCTATATACATGCGGATGTGTATTTATATAGACATGGGCATGCATACGCGATTTTTACGACCGACGCTTTAGGGTAGCGTCGTAAATTTTCGAAGCTTGCCGCTTTTTTCCGGGTGTTCTCCCTGGATCCCTAATTTCATTCGCTCGCACCGCCTCCAGCAACCCCTCCCCTCCCTTCTCCTCCATCTCCTCTTCCTCTCTCTCCTCCTTCGTTCACACCGGCGATCGCTATCTCCGAGACTTCTCCGGTCCTCGGTCCTCCATCGATGCGGCGAGGACAGCGAGAGGGAAGAGAGGCCAAGATCACCTTCCTCCGCCTCTGTTCCCCTCGACGGCGTCTACGCCTCCTCCTCGCCGCGCCCCCCTCGAGGGTTCCACGGCTGCCTCGTGCCCTTCGCCCGCCGTCCCCCCATCCCAAAGAAAACCAGTACAAGACGAAAGGGATGTCTTATATTCCGCCTCATCTCCGAACGGCCGCAGCTAGTCCCGCTCTATCCCCACTGCGGTGAGTCCCTCATCGCACCACCGCGAAGCCTTCCACCGGAATCCTAGAGACCGTCCGGTCGCTCCCCTCTTCCATCCCCAGGGATAGCGCCGCCGCCGCCGCGGCCGCGCCTCCTTCCTCGCACCCAGCCGCCGGCCCAGCGCTGACGGTGGCCTCCTCGTGTCTCAGCACTCGAGGGCGCTCTCCATGCTGGAGCCTATCTTGGATCAATGGAAGCCTTCTGGTCGTGTTCTTGCTCTCAGTCCCGAGCAGGTATTCGTTTAGCTACTCCTTTCTGGATGTTTCTTGTAGTGGAGCCATTTGTGCTGCGCTTAGGTCACGATTTTCGGTTTGTGGAACGTATTTTGGTTTTGTTGGCCGGTTTAGATTGTCAGGCTCTTTGGTTAATGCCTTAATATCTTTTTAGGTCTGTCTCAGTTTTGTGTTATATTTGGAATTCATTGAGTTTACTGGTATCCTTCTTGCATATTAGGCTTTGTTGGTTTCTTGGATCTTTTTACCATCTCCTTTTTCTGGTTCTTTAGACAGATTAGGTTTGTTTATTCTCTTGGATAATGCTTTAATGATTAATCTTTTTAGGTCCATTTGTGTTGGGGTAATTTGGCATGGAAAAATAAATTTCATATCAAAGTTTGATATAATAGAAGAAGAGAAAGATGGTAAAAATTATGACAGATATATGTTTAAGAATCTTACTCTCCTGGCTGATTCTTATTCATGGAAGTAGATCCATCCTTTGCAGGACTCTTAAGTAAGGGTTCAATCTTTCTTCTTGGGCATGACAATCACCCCCAAGGAACACAAGGTTAGGCAGTTCTTTAGCAGAAGCCCTGAAGCTTGTTTTGCTGATTGGTATGGTTATATTCTTTTGCTTAATAATTAATTTTGTTCCATTTGTTACCCTTCATTTTGAACCCAATTGTGTTAAATAGTGTTGTAGTCTGATCAAAGCATGCAAAATGATTGAGAATGCCATGGTTAAGGAAGAAAGGCATGTAGGTTATCCTAGAAACTGGATTCAACCTCAAGATGTTTGTGTGTAATATGATTAGTGCTATGACTGGTTGGCTTTTAATTAGGATGGGAACTTTTTATGCAGCCTAGGCCTGGTTCACCACATCCTTGGAAATTGGAATCTCCACTCTTTGTTCTCGGATTAGGATGTCTCCTTTATAGGATGGACAAAAAATTGGGGAGGATGATGGAGAAACTGTAACACGAGAACCGAGATCTATCGGATGAATGAGAGGGTGCGGCGTGGAACGGGATTGGGAAGGAGAGGGCACGAAGAGAGTCGCATAAAGTAGGGTTCTTTCTTTCTGAGAGTGAATTGCAGCATTATATCCCGATGAAAAAAATGCATAGTGGGCCTTCCAACAAGTTGATTTATAACATTCATCATGATATATACCTGACAAAAGAAAGAAAATAAAGAAACTTTCTCTACTATCCAACCACCCAATAAGGACATGGTGAGAATGGATCTCTCAGCATTATTTTTTCATTGTAATCATATGTAATGTTTGCTCATTGCTCTGAACAAATATCGAATCTTAACATTCTCTTATAGTTGAAAATAAAAACTAACATTCCATACTTGGTATATATTCATGCATGTTTCTAAAATATGATATGAATCACAAAGCTCATTAAGTTCTCTAGTTGTCACTCTTTCTTGCATTTATTCTCAGTGAGTGTATAAGACAATCTTATTGCTGCAGGATGTTGATCTCAGTGTGGATCTGAGTGCAACGAGTGCTGCTAAAGAATGATAATATGGTAGGCTGACAAAGATTCTGTCATCGCTAGAATATTGTCAACTGATCTTTATTATATAGCATTGTGCAGGTTCTTAGACACACAAATGGCAAATTTAGAGTTGCTGAATTTGCAATGGTGGTGGGGGAGCCTCTGCACTTGTCTTGAGCTCATGTAAGTATTATCGTTTTGGTGAGTTGGGGCAAAATAAGCTTTACTGTCAGCTTGGCAATCAATTCGATATCTTATTTGTAACTTGCTTGTAGCCATTCTCTCATTTTATTCTGATATTTTTTAACAAAAAATTTCTTGGGTCATGTAGCTATGCCATCAAGAAGTTGCTAATTTTCATATGCCATCATGCAGCTGCTAATTTTCAATTTACTATATACGTGCAGAGAAACTGATAGATATGGGTTGCAAGTGGGTTATTCTTGGGCATTCTGAGCGCAGACATATTATTGGCGAAGATGACCAGATTCCAGTTAGAGAATTAATACCTGAATGCTTTTGACGTATTAACTATCAATAACCCTAGTTATGTATGTACTGAAAAAAGGTCAGAGATTTCATATTCACTTGTTGACTTAACTCACCTTTGTATGTAACGATAAATATCCATTTTTTTACTTTCGTTTGGGAAAAAGGCTGCATATGCCCTGAGCCAGAATCTTAAGGTATTGTGTGTATAGGGGAGAATTAGAAGAAAGATAAGCAGGAAAAACTTTTGATGTCTGTTTTCAGC